>CP141138.1:49994405-59994405 GCA_035236585.1 Warburgia ugandensis | reverse complement strand
CACTGATGTTGTTGGCTCAGGATTTGAGGAAGAGGATGTTGTGGGTGGATGTCTCTTTCTTTTCTTCTTCTCATAAGGAATTCCTCTGGCCTTGGCCTGACTTTCTCTAACTTCCCTGAGGTAAATCCTCACAGCGCGGGCCCCAAATGGATTGGATTCCGGGCGGCCTCCGTTCTCCTCGTAAGCAGCTCTCAGCCGTCCGATCAAAGCGTCCAGGCTGCCCCATGCTTGTTTGAGAGGGCAAGCACAAGGTGCAGGCGGATTTGGATGGCCAAAGAAGCCGCAACCAGAGAGATGGACTTTGGTTTTGCCGAACTGGTCCAAATACTTGAGGAATTCGATTACGTGGGCGCCGCTGCACCGAGCTAGCGTTAATGGAGGTTTGTGGTTTTTCAGGTATTGGAGGAAGGTGATCCAGTCGCGGCGCTTTTGTGACTCGTAGCGACTGGGTGGGGCTGAGTTTGATGGCTCAGTAGCTGCAGTTCCAGATGTGCTGCCGCTGGTTCCTTTCTCTGCCGAAGGTTGTTCTGATACCCTCCCGGGAGTAGATGAATCCATCTGAGCCGTCGATGATGGGTGGTTAAGATTTTGGGTTTGCTGCTATGGATCTTTCATTGGAGATGGAGGACTGGAGGAGGATTGATTTGTGGGGGGTTTTTGGTGGGTCTTCTGAGTGATTTGGGGGAGTGTTTTGTTGGAGTGGTGTGTTTGTGAGATGGAGAGGGTTTTGGGGAGGAAGGAGGAAGAGAAGAGAAGAAAGTGGGGGAGATGGGACGTAAAAAGGGTAGTATGGATGAATAATACTGAGTGGATGAATGCTGGTATTCACGTGGTGGCCCCCTTCGACGTGACTCCGTTCCCCATCTCCTCTCTCTCTCTCCTCTCCTTCGTCTTATGTTTTTCGCTCCCTTCCCGCTCTCAACCTCAGCGGTGAAGAAACTCTCCCCCACACTTGAGATTTAAGACGCCGCCGAGGTGTATACAGTTAACTGGAAACATAAGTAGGGCTCGTATTTAGGTGATCTAGACCATTCACAATATCATCCGGTCTTAGATATGCCATGAACAAAAACTTCCATCCATTGGATCATTCTAGCTACTCTCTCTCTGGAAAATAGATGATAGTCTGGGAGTGTTAACCGGATCATATCTTTGGCAAGCTATAAGTTCAAGTGGGCTCATATTACAAGAGATCCAAACCACTCATAGTCTTGATAATGATCTAGCCAGTAGAGCCTTGAAAATTTCATCCATTAAGATGACTATAAAATGACAAATTAGGGGTGTGGGATCCTCAGAGGGTGAGTGAGTACGAATGTCCACCACCATTTAAAAAAAAAAAAAAACCCCAATAATGAGCCCACTAAAAGTTATGGCTTTGGGTAAATAAAGGCTCATCTTGATAGTCCCCCGACTGTCAAATAATTTTTGAAGACTCCCCCTAGTATCCTCTCTCTCTCTCTCTCTCTCTCTAGACTCATCTAATCTAGAGTACGATGACTTTTATACTCAGATGTTGGTGTAATAAAGGGATCTTATGAAGCCCTCATACTAGAAGTACATGTGACTGTTAGAATGGATCTATTTTTCTGAGCCATTAATATTCGTGATTCCAAATATGGCTACACTGGATTTTAATAAGGGCCCACGTAATATTCGTAGGTCAAATCATTTTCCAAGCAAATGCTGCTTCCATGGAAAGTAGTAGCACAAAAGAGCGTGGATTTTTTTTATTTGGTAAAAAGAATATGGAGGTTTGATTTTTTACTATATTACATGCTCAGTTAAGCACACATATGGGGCAGAAAGTTTGGTGATCCACCCAAATTCATGATTTGGACCCCGCGGAAAGCCTATTTATCAAACATTCTCAGCCGTCCATTTTCAATTACTATTGTTAATTTGCATTATTTGACGGCAGAAGATCTTTGGGGTATAGCATTCCTGAAAGGTGGACAACTCTTCGGCAAGGAATGAACCTGTTGCAATAAATTGTGACCCCTACCTTTACTGGTTTTGGGTTCCACCTACGACTAATCTGAATCATGAAACAAAATATCGGCCATTGTACCAATATATCAGCTAATATATACATCAGGTTAGTGCAATAGCCAATATAAAAATTTAGCCCATACATCGGCCGATATACCCACTATTTCCGCTAAAATCTCCGGATAGGGCGGCCTATCTAAAAAATTCAACTATATCATGTGCCCCAGCTACTTTGTCCTGTGACCTATACAATTTATTTAATAAGTACCCCTGCAAATCTATAACGACTAAAAAAGCCAAAATGTCATGCTGATGGGACAATTCTAGCGGCCAAACAAATGGGTTTCGGTCCAAAAAATGTGGGCTCAAAGGGGCTAAGAATGCTTGCAATCTCTGCCCTCAAATTATATATGTATCATTTCAAGGGAGATGCCGGTTAGTACGCAACCTACTGGCTAGTAATTTTCTTTCAATCTCCTAATAAAGTTTTTTTGAGACCTAAATAGAGTCTCCTAGTAGACCCATGGCTTCTTCATTTTAGGCAATGTTTTTGAAAGATTTAACCTATACAATAATATTAGGTAATATTTGGAGAAGATCTAACCGGTGCAACAGCTCTCCTAGATCATCGACGCACCAAAAATTGTTTATATTGAGTCTAGCGTAGTTAGACTGCATCATGGCATCTTTCCTTGGTCAGAGGTCCAAGGTGGAACTTTTCCTTTATTGGGGAGATTTTAACTAAATTTAGGAATTATGCTTCTAGGAAGTTTATTTCATAACTCTTCCTTAGAAAAAAAAGAAGAAAAAAAAGTACATGCCCTTTTTCATTCATGTTAAAATAATTTTTTGTCAATGAACTCATTTATCATGTTAAGACTGACTTAGCCAAGTTGGAAAACAAGTTTCATGCCTGTTGGTTTTTATCCCATGTCTTTTAGGTTAAAATAAATCTTCTCAAAAACCCAAAATAAGTAGTTAGGATCATCCAAATATATTGATTTCTTTATGAATTATCTCTTTATATATTTTGAATATAATAAATAGCTTAGGTCTAAAAAAACTTTACACGCATGGAAAAAGGAGTGTGTGCTTCTTGCACTCCTCTTGAGAGAGTACTCTTGCCAAATCTCTTAGATCTTTGTAGAGTAAGTTTCTTTCTACTTTAAATAATGGTGATTTATGTTTGAAATAAAAAATAAGTGTTAGAATTATCTGGTAGATGGGCCTGAGTTTTCATACATAAGGGGCCTACTTTCATGATAATCTCAATAATTTATCTTGGTTATTTTGAGGTACATGAGATCAGACCCAAAAATAGCATATAACAAGTGACAGCACTATTGTCTTTTTTTGCATTCTAAAGTTGATAATAGAAAAATTACTGATATTAAAATAGCGTTAATAAATCAATTCCCTAATTATTTAAAATATGTGATTTTGAGACATGGTCCATCTATAGTAAGATGCTTAAGACGAACAATTTGATCACTCAAAAAAGTGAACCACACATGTACCTTTATTATAAAACCTAGAAAGAAAATGTGGCATTAGTACCAAAGGGGTGTAGCAGTATCAACTCTCTTATTTTTCATTTTCTTTTTCTATAAATTGCAAGATGAGTAACTATATCGGAGGTGAAAATGAAAATTGACCTAAGTTTCTGCTATTTTTAGTGCCCTTTTAAACAGCTATACGTGCATTAATACGTGTATTTAACGGGTCGGATTGGTTCTGCCTCTTTTTAAACAGATCTAATTTTTCATTCCAAATCTAATAATTTTTGGCGGATAAAGGGATACCCTTGGATTTTAATCCGCTTTGCTGACATGCCCCAAATAGCACTCTCCCTCCCTGCATGTATTTTACTAAAGCAAACCCTTTGTACTTATACGCGCATGTTCCGAACGAAAGTACTTATCCGAAAAGATTATTCCTTTGCAATGGCCGGCTTTGTAGTATTGAAGATACCAATACAACGGCAGCTAGCAAATGTCCAAAATAAATAAATGTAAATAAAAGAAAAAGCATATGTGGGCCCTACAGATTTTAAATTTCAACTCATATATTTGCGCGGCGAACAGACCGAGAAGGCAAGAATGGCAGGAATAAGCCAAATCTGAAGTCCATTTCCCAATACAAGAGCCCACGGGAATGCTATCCGGACTGAGGCTGTGATCCTTCCTTCGAAACCCTATTTTTTGATGATCTAGCTCATTTTTAAGTCCACAAAAACCTTTCCCACTGGATAGACAATCTTAATTTTTTATTTGGTTAAGAATTAGTTAGGTTAATTTTCTAATTTTTTTGAATACAAGCAAAGAATTACAAAGTAAATTACGACTAAATTTATGATGGTATATGTTAATTTTGTAACTTATACGTGCATCCCTGGTGAGTACAGAATTCTTCACCTGTAAAAAAAGAAGAAAGAAAAGGACTTGCTATTTACTTGAGTATCTAGATATTCAGCTATACATTGATCTAGGAAAATTGTAAAAAATAGCAATTTATCTTAAACTCTAAACGATATAGTTAACAAGATATAATGCTTGACAAAAGATAATTTTAAAAGCGTGGAGAGCATTAGAGGCCGTCTTCCAATGGTCTAAGTAGTCATCCCATTGCTCTAGCTTTGGACGTCTAGTTAGCCTTAAAAGTGTGCGGTTTTGATTATTATAACATTTAAAAAGTTGATCTTGTTTTTATAACTAAAAATGAATATTTAGAAACTTCATCTAACGACAAAAAATGCGAGTTTTTGATCCTACAATCATCCAATCTTCCCTTCTAAAATGGTTCACTCTACCACATCAGATAAACAAATAAGAAAAGAAGTAGATATAGGGGTCATCGGACGGGCCTTCTTTCTATCTGTGGTTTCCTCACTCTTATCAAGAGTGCTCTTAGCAACATTCCGGTCTAACAAGATGGAAGAATTCAGAGAAATTTTCCGTGGAATAATGGGGTTGAATGCAAGAAAATTCATTTGGTCCGGTGGAGTCTCGTCTGTAAACCAAAAGCTAAAATTGCACTCTTGAATAAGTGGTGTTGGAGATTCGGGAGTGACAAGCATGCCCTCTGGACTCCAGGCATTAGCAATGTCAGTTTTAGATTCTCGGCTTAGAGTCTAAATTGGTTTACAAGGTTGAATCTGGATGTAGATTTGTTGCAAGGAATGGATCGGCTTCGTTTTTGGAACGACTTATGCATTGGGGATTCAGCACTGAAGCAGAGATTTCACAGACTTCACAGAATCTCCACCCATGGATGCCATTATCAACAGGTTCTGGATCCATAACACCGAGGGAAGGTCCTGGGATATGCACCTTAGGCGCCCAGAATGGGCGTTCAAAGCGGATCAATTTCAACAACTTCTTGCCATCCTGCCGACCTCTCAAGTAGGATAAAAGGGTGTTTACACACGCTACTACAGGGTGTTTTTCGGTGATGGAATGTTACAGGAGATGGGACGCACTTGACAACCCCGTCTTTCGCCACTCCATTGCTTGGACGGCGATTATATCCCCAACGGTGAATGTTTTTTGGTGCAATATGGACCTTGGAAAGATCTTGACCACCGACCAGCTTCAGAAAAGAGGGTGGCAGCTTGTCTCGAACTGTGCTATGTGCTTCAGAAACAATGAATCTGTGGACCATCTTCTTCTTTTATGTTCGGTTGCATCCCAAGTAGTGGGCGAATGGCATGAGTAGGCTTGGTGTGCAGTTGCCGATCTCATGCTTCAATGGAACCTGAGGCTTGTCAACAAATGTTAAAGTTCTTTCCAGGGCTGCCTTCTTCGGGACTATCTGGGTGATCGGGAAAGAGCGGAATAACCGCGTCTTCAACAACATCGGGTGAGGAAGATTGGAAGAAATATGATTTTCTGGGCATACAAGGACAAGGAATTTCGGTTTTACTCGCTTCAGCAGATCTGCACTAATTGGTATGCAAGCTTCCAGTGCTCTTTCCCTAAAAAGAAAGCCAAAGACCAATTGGAGCTCCAGCAGAAGGCTGACTCAGAGGGAACTTTGATGTGTCTGGCTGTGGTGCACCTGGACAGGCAAGATCGGTGGGGTTATCAGTGACTGCAAGGGTGATAAGATTGCCGAATTTGCCGCCAGAGTTGAAGATGGCTTTGCTATTGATGCAGAGGTTGCCGCAGCTAGATTTCTGACGGAAATTCTAACCATCCTGACCCACTTACCTAGAATTATGGAATGAGATGACATGGTGATGATCGGTTGGGTCTCAAATAAGGGCGAGGCCCCGTGGCGTCACATCCCCACCTTGGATGAAATTAGGGAGCTCATGCGAAGAAGGGAGTGGCCTTTTGGCCTCATACCCAGAGAAGCCACTGCAGTGGTGGATTCCTTAGCAATGGAAGGCAGATGGATGCCGGATTCCTTTGTGCCGGGACAGCCTCTGCTTCTCCTTTCTTCAGGAATTAATTCCATGCACATCATTACCACGCCTTAGGGACCTTGGCAATGACTGGACTGTTTCTTCTTCCCGGGAGGACGCAGTTTTTGTCTAGTTGTAAGTCCCTTTTTTATTAATAATACCGACCCTACGTTAGAAAAAAGAGAGAGAGGCTAATTGATCGTTTATACTTAGATACGTAGATAGAGTTTGTGTAGAGCTATTTGTAGAATCATGCAACAACTAAATAACCATGGAAATATGCCAACAAATGTCTAATGCTGCTTGGTCATAGACAGCTCGGCATTTTCCCTGGAATATGCCTAACCTAAGTTCAAAGTGGTTGCTTTTTTCTTTGGCTGGCTACTATATCTAAGAGTTTGTGAGTAATTTACTTTGCCATTCTGTATTTGTAAAAGAAAAACTATGAAAATACATAAGCAGGGATTAGAGAACTATATACATAAGCATTTTTTTTCAATAATAAATAAATGAACAATTACAAAGCAAATCACTCACACTCTCTCCTAATTCTAATTCCTAGCCAAAGGGTTAAGTAGCAACTCGAACCTGCAACCAACCATATTCCAAGGAAGATGCTGAGTTGTTTGCAACCACCAAACATTGTTGTAGCTAAGGCATTTGATAGTGAACAAGCTGGTTTAAGAATATGAATGAAGCAAAATAATCTATATTTTAATATATGTATATAAAACATATAAATATAAATATTGTTTGCTCACTTCCTATCAGCATAAGCATCTAGTTTGAATGGTAAATCAACATGTTATTAGAGCCTTACTAATCGACAGATCATGAGTTTGGCATCTTGAGGCCCTCATATATCAAATTATTTTCAAGGCAACTTTTGCACTTGGGTTCATTTGCATGAGCCAAAAAAGAGCCTTCCACAATAGGGAGTGTGTAAGATATATAAATATTGTGGCCCACTTTCTGTCAGCTTAAACTTAAAGGGCTTCATATAAGAAAGTGTATAAGACAAAAATATTGGTAACCCACTTTCTATCAGCTTAAACTTTTAGGTTGAATGATAAACCAATAATATATAATCTCATCGAAGGTGGGCACGAGTTTTTATCATCTGACGAAGCAAGTTAGATTTTTGACTCGATTGATGATAGTTAGATGAGGTTAATCTCCAATAGTTACCCTTAAAAGATGCACGAGATAATCTTGTTCTTGTTGTATGCAACGAGATTTGTTATGGCCAGAATCTGCTAGCAAACTCATTCTTTTACAACAAAAGTTTGAGAGAATTTTCTCTCAACCATCTGCCTAGCCTCCTGCTATCAATATATGACTCTAAATATCTTTACTAATCATAATATGTGTCTTCTTCTTGTTTCTAATGTTATTGCTCTTTAATTTTTGTAATCAATCAGAACTTTTTTTTGCTCCTAATAAATCATCAACACTAAAAAAATCATAAGATATTTCATCAGTCCCTCGCACTGAGATTTCTTCCTCTTTTATTGTGTATCCTTTGGATCAGTGCAGATGTCACTAACCGAGGAAAATTTGTGGTCATTGTATCTTCAAGGACTCACTTCGTTCTCAAGCATGGTTTAACCCGAAAATTTGACTCCAAACTGTGCTAAGTTTAGTTGCTCGATTCAGATTAGATTCAAGCTGTCAACAAACTCGGTGATATGAGTTTGTCCAAGTTTTACTGAGCTATCAACTTGAGTAGGTCAAGTTGAGTTAAATTGATTCGAGTTGTTCAGCTATTAATTGTTTAGGGTTTAACAGGAAATCCCAAGCACCGAGCCTCTCATTTGAAAATGAAAATTTTACTTAGATGGAAACATCTAATAGCGTATTAGTGGTGCTTAATGGGATGGAGTGAGCTGACTTGGGATGAGATGAGGTGGGCCATATTAGTGTTTAGGAGTGAGCATGGGATGGGATGGGAAAAATCTTGTCCCATCTCAGAAAAGCAAGGACATAAAAAATTTCTCCCATCCATTCCAAACGAGGTCTTTGTCTCATCTTGTCCAAAAAACCTGGGGCTCAAGATGAGTGGAACAAGTAGCTTGCCAAATAGTTTGTTATTTTCTAAAAATATAAAAATCTACTACTTGAAAAATATATATATTCTAAAAAATTCAAGGAAAAAAAACTACTTATGCAAAATTTAACTGATAATATCCAGAGATTCATGCAATTTCAAGTAAATTTTTCTAACATAAAAGAAATAAAATATCATAACTAAAAAATATGTAAAAGGTGTTCCAATCGTCCAATCAACTATATTCTATACTATCTATGAATAAAGGAAACTCCCAAGGTCCACCATTGACTAACTTAAGGACTAATTTATACAATGAATTAGAATTACAAAAACTTTTTTTTTATATCAATTTTCTTCCTCACTTTATGCCAACAACTAATGCATTTTGAAAACTCTCTCTACTCTCTATGTGTGTGTTGTAAGCATATATGCATTTCTTGGTAACACATAAACATTTAAGAAGAAGGAAAGAAGAAACGTAAATAAGAAAGGAATTTTAGTAAGGTATAATTTTCTTAAAGAAAAATTATTATGTTATATATAATTATATTTTCAAAATAGAATAAGTAACCCTAGGACAAGAACTCGTGCTTGAATTGTAAAATAGCCTATCCCATACTCGGTCTTGTTCGTGCTGTGACATGAATCCTTTGTCCCATTCTCATCCCAACTTTTATTTGGGATAGACTGGCCTATCCCAAAATCTCAAGTTTGTGGATAAAAATTAAGGTTTTTCCTAAGTAGCAGGACATCTGCTCATCCCTATTGCTATCAGTGGTGCTTGAGATGAAATGAAGTTATATCTCCTCGTTTCAATGCTATTAGTGCTTGAAATGAGTTGAAATGAAAATTATCTCATCTAAGCTCATTCACAAGTTGATTTTGTCATCTTACTTCATCCCATGTCAGATTTGGATTATCTTGAGCTAAATCTTACAAATCACCCAAATCATTGTCTGTGCATCATTTTCCAAATAATTAAATGCTAAGAAAAAGGCATGGTCATGCTCCTCGGTGACAACCACTTCTGGGACCATATTGCCACGTGGGCGTGATCGAATCCACAAATGTAACATCATGGTAGCACTGTTGCGATATTGTGATGATCGGATGATCCTAGGCCCGTCAGACAGGCAAAACTTGGGATGTGTTCGGGGCGGGCACTTCTCTTGTTTCTTAAGAAACACCCAAAAATACGTTTGGGGAAGTTTTGTTCTTGTTTTTTTTCTCTGGAGAGCTATTTTCATATACTTTCCAGAAATGAATAAAAATGAGGAACACGTGTGAACATGCTTCTCATCTTATCGGGCTAGTATATAACGCAATGGATTCCAAATGAGAAGTCCTCGTGCACATGTAGTGGCCCTACTACTAATATCCACAGAATACTATGTTAGCCATATCAGTGGAGACCGTTTGGGTTCAATGGAGGCCTTCGTCTGCCGTAAATTTCTGCGAAATTATGCAAACTCAATCTCAAAAATATTCTTGCAAAAACAATGATAAAGGCCAGAGTCGAAGAGCACCACTTTAATAATAAAGAATGTAGACTCCAACTAGCAAAATAGACCCCAATGTTCGAAAGGAGGGCTTGGATGCCATTTTGAATCATCAATGTAAGCTGAAGTCTCCTAAGTTGACCAAAAGTTGAGCAGCATGGCTCGGATGTGTGCACTATGGCCGTGCTTATAGTTATAAAAAACTGTAAATAATTGAAATTCTTTTGACAAAGTCCTGACTTTTTTATCTCTCGGACTTTATCAATTAATTTAGGAGTTCTGTGTAGATTTACCAAATTAAATATAAACCGATGAAATTAAACCTTTTTTTTTTTGTTTTTGGGTAGCTATCTGGGTTTTTATAGATAACCCATAACCAATGAATGCCTTGAAATCGTGACTCAGGCACTTGGGAGGCCCTTCTAGCATTATTATAGTAGAAAACCCAAGTACAACTAAATTCAAATATAAAGAGCCAATAAATGTCTAGCACCTTTGGCAATAGACAACTCTGGCATCTCCTCTGGAATACACTTGTTGTAGGTTCAAGTTGCTATTTTTCTCTTTTGCGGATTAAATTTAGGACTGTGTATGAGTAGATTTGCTTTGTAATTCTTTGCTTGTATATATATAAAAAATGTTAAGTTTGAAGAATAATTTATCAAATTATATAATATTATCTATATATAATAAATAAAAAGTAAGTTAAAGGATTAAATTCATATCCTTATAATTTTTTTCTTAATTTTTTTTTCTGAATTTTTCCTAAATATTTCTCAAATTTTACAATTTTTTATTTTTTTTGCTTTTACCTACTTATTTCCAAATTTCAAACTCATTAACTACTGAATAAAATAACCAATTGTCCTCCATAAATCTATACCATTCAATTGGCACCTCTGATGAGATCTAGACTGCTCTTTATCAATTGCCCAACCCTGACTAGAAGGCAAAAGTCTGAGCACTACTAAGAAACATGATCAGCCGGTAGAGTTAGAGGGTTACAGTCTCAGTCATGGTGGGCCACAGGATAAAACAGTTTCTTCCAAGGACAAGATGCGCGTGGAAAGAGAGAAAATAGCGAGGAAATGAAGCAGACATCCTGGACCCACCCGAGGAAATCAAGGTATTGTTTTCAACATCGCTTTCACAGAAAAACTGACGCAAGTAATTTTCAGTGCTTGAAAATAATAAGCCACGTAGGGAAATGCTAAATTAACGCTCCATGTGAGAGTGACTGGATACCACTTTTTCCCTGCCTAACCTTTGCGTGTGATGACTTATTCACGTGATTGCTCGAGCTCTGAATATCTATTAGATCAGATAACACGTTGATTAGATGATTCTAGCGCCTTCATTGATTGTCAAAGTTTTCTAATTTGTATGTTTATAATTATAACTTTTTAGCTGCTAAAATCTTCTAATTCACATTTTCTTATATCTGCTAGACATCAAGAACCGAAGCAATCACATAAATGTGTTGGATCATGCAAAGTTGGATCCAGAAAAAGTGGTACCCAAATGCTCTCATATAGAGTGTCTACTTGTCATTCCTCTTTTTAAAAACAAGGTCTTAGCGGTGTCAAGTACGAGGAATACTAAGTTATTTTTACTCTTGACTCATGACTTTTCAGGTCAAACAGCAAAAGGCTCTTCTTCACTTATAGATGATCTACTTACTTCATCTAATTGCTTTTTGTTTTTGATCTCTCATAGTCCAAAAATCATGCAATTTGGCAAATGATAACGTTGTATTTTTTTTGTTTTTGAATATAAACCATTGTTTAAAATATTCTAGATATCCTTGAAAAGAATATTTCTTTAGATATTAGAATCATTCAATCTACTTGATGTTTGAACCAGGAGACATCCTAAATAAAATGGATTAGATGAACTAGGTTAATTATTTGTAGGTGGACTCAATTATGCAAAATCTAGGAGCACTTTGATGCAGGTACATTAAGTTAGCATTCCTCCCACTAGAAGAGATGGTATCTAAGCAATCTAGAACATGCTGAATCATATGAACAACTTAGATAGAAAAAATAAAATAATAAGTATGCCCATAATATAAATTTTTTCCTAAGCATTTTTGAGAGAGACTGAAAGGTGTTATGTAATTTTCAGTGCTTGAACTTTGCAGATAGAGTCTATAAAGGAGAGAGAGAGAGAGAGAGAGAGAGAGAGAGAGAGAGAGAGAGAGAGAGAGAGAGAGAGAGAGAGAGAGAGAGAGAGAGAGAGAGAGAGAGAGAGAGAGGTGTTAAGTCTTGAACTTTCCAGGTGGTGTCTAGGAAGGAGAGAATAATGTACGTGGAGCAGCTTGTTTTGACATAGTGTCCACAAAGTCACCTACAAGATATCTTAGGCTTGAATTTGAGAGATTCAATAGTAGAAAGAAAGGGGCTTGCACCTACCATTGGATTATCTCTCTGTCACTGTCTAGAAAATTTTCTATATATAGCACGTACTGATGAAAAAAATGAAATGTGGACCTTTTTTATTTTTTCATAGATCAAGACATTCATCGGATTCAGCCTCAATCATATCTGTTTAGTACAAAACTCACATATATTAGAGATATCTAAGGCATTTGGAGTCTTTTACAATTATAAAACACACAATCATGTTTTTTTTTTTTTTGGTTACTTGTCTATATTACAACTATATCTTATTAATAAATAATGGCATCAGAGATTCCCAACAGACGCGAATTTTGGTAGCAGTGACATTTGATTAAGACCAGATCAAATGAATGAACATTCCAGATCCATTAAAAAATACAAAAAGATAAGCCCATACTGCATACCTTTCTTTTCTTCTTTTTTTTACATGTCATATGTACGGAAAAAGAGAGAGGCTTCAAAATTCTTAGCACTATTCCAGCACCAAATAAGAATTCTCCTACAATTCTCTAGGTAAGACTCAGATGGGCTATGACAGTTGGACGATAACCCTTTGATTTGGCTAGGCAAAATCAAACAATTTCCAAGCCATCACCCTCAATCTCACGATCATTGTTGAGAGAGCTAATGTCACGGATGATCTAGCAACAGAGACATCTTCATAGCTGTTATGGATAACCTTAAGGGCATAAATCATGGTCCAATGGCTCCCAAAACAAAATCAACAGATAGCCAAAATTCAAAATGAATGGCCTGTTTGGTTGGCAGGAAATGAATGGAAATTGATTTTTATAGAAAAAAGGAATTCTCTGTAGAAAGCGTTGTATGCCTTCAAATTAAATTAAAATTTTTGGGTCTTCCACATAATTCAATTTGACGGCGAGTATGCACTCCACCAAGAATTTCTTTTTTCACGGAAATCAATTTTCGTCCATTTCCTGCCTACCAAATCGATAATGGTTCAATGACCAACTCTATGATAATACCCAATGAAAACAAATTGTGAAGCTGTGAACGCATGTAGTCCAAGAGGCCTTCTGTTAATGGCAAGACGATAGTGTTCCTAGTTCCTTAGTTTCAACTCACTTCCAACGACATCTATTCAACTAGAACAGACTAAAGAGGCAGCCCCGGTGCATGAAACTCCAGCATGTGCAGGGTCTGGGAAGGGAAGGACCACAAGAGTCAATAGTACGCAGCCTTATCTTGCATTTTGCAAGAGGCTGTATCCATGCCTTAAACCCGTGACCTCAAGTTACACAACGACAACTCTGCCATTGCGCCAAGGCTCTCCTCCCTCCATTCAACTACAACAGGCTGTAGATGAAAATTTTGTTCCTTGTTCTTGAACTGAATTTCCTTCTGTTCTGAAGAATGGAGAACTTTGATCCCAAAATGCAGATCCTTGAATCATTCAGAGGGAAGCAACAAAGAGAATCTATCATATTAACTTTTCTTTATTGCATAGAAGAATGCCAAACCAAATACAGTGAACTCTATGACAATGCGAACTGCAAGTAGCTTTACATGCAATATCAAATCAGATACAAACTTTACGAAATGGAATCGTGAAAATCTTGCTGATGAACGATGGTTGACTGCTCACAACTATTATAATCATCAGATGAATTAATGGTTCTCCCAAGGATATTCTCTTATTCAAATGATTAACGCACATGGCAGAGCAAACCTTACCGACTCCCACGAGTGATCTGCAGCCATACTCTCATGCTCAAATGCAAATAAGCACTGAAGATGTTAACTGGACAGCGGAACGTGCGACCAAACAACCTGTGCAACAAAAAGAAACAATACTTGAATGGCATAATCTGTAGAACTATGTAAGATAATATGGTGTGAGGAGACTGCACCTTCCCTCAAGATTTGGATCCATCAGCAGGACGCCAGAAACCTTTGTTACCGACAAGGAACTGCTGATCGTGAAGAGTAGTATCCCAATGTAATGACTGCATAATGGGATTTAGTTTTTGAATCATTGCCATTGTATCTTGCACTAGAACCCATCCACCGGGTCTCAGGATTCGGTCCATTTCCACAACTACCTCTACAATGTCACACCTATCAGGAAGAAATCTGTCACCAACCATGACATTCATATGCAGTAGATTACTAAGTTAAAAGTCTTGTACCTCTCTGTAATATTTGCAAACAGATAACTGGAATGCAGAAGATCATAAGTTCGAGGGTATGTATTAAAAGGCTCACACCAGTCATGATAAATCCCAATCAGTCCTCGGTTGAAAATAGCAGGTAAAGTATCTGGGCCATCAACAGGCACTGTATTCATTACCCAAAGAGGTTGAGTAATAAGTGCTGCAGCAAATCTGACAAGAAGAAAAAATCACAATCAATATGGTAGCAATAGAGGAAAAGTTATTTGGTTCTCTAGTATTACATGAGAATCCGTCTTTTGCGCATTGATGCTTGAAGGCTTCAATAAGTACACAAATGTATGAATTAATTGAGCATCATAAAGATAAAATTTGGTGGAAATATATAATTCAAGAAACAAACTTACAGAAATATAATAATGTCAGACCAAAGATTAGAGATTAAAACAAATACTAAACAACTTAATGCGTCAGCTTGACTCTGTATGTGCCCAATTCCCATTTGAGGTAATAAATATTTAGGTTAATATATTTGAGAAGAACTGCAAAGAAAGTTGACTTACCTTTGTCATCATGAAAAAACTTTGGTTGACCAGTTGATCTGCAAAAGAGTTTCTGGATTCTGCCTAAGATCGCCATCTTACTACTCTTTGTGCATCTTTTTCATAAAGCATGGACCTCTAAGACTTGGATACCACCACAGACTTCAGTATGCTCACCCGAGTCTTGATTTTATTTCAAATCCAGTTTCTTAGCATGAGATGATGCTCGTGGCTCAAAATTTGTAGTCACTGGGAAAATCATGTTAAGCAAATTGTTCTACATGCAACTGCAGACTTTTTGCACTACTGACACGCATTTTGATGGTTTTCACTTTTTTCATTGCTTTATATATTAAGTTACAATATCCAGTTCGCTCATGTTAATCCTAGACTCCAGATTATTTCTATCTGAGACAGAATGATGGATGAATATCATAAAGAAACTATCCTACTGTAAACTGTAAGATACTGGAAAGGATATATCTTCTTTAGTCACCACATAAACTTGTTTGTGAAGTAGCCATATCCAGTTTGGTCATGTTAACCTATACATCATTTTGTTCCCGTCCAAAGGGAATCAGCATATATAACAATATGACAGTAGCCATTGCAAACTAATATACCTATAAAAATACATCACAAGAGACTTTATTGACTTGAGTAAAAGCTACGTGATCTTTAGTAACAAGAATAAATCTGAATAATGAATAGAAAGGCAGGAATTGACATCCAGGTAATTAACATGTAAATTTCTTAGTACAACTAAGAAATGGATTAATGTGACCCATCTTGATTGGTTGTGTTCTTTACCCTCCATAGCCAGCATTCATATCCATTACATTCCGGATATTAGTCCAGTTGATCCCAAATCCCTGCAAATAGACGTTTGATACAAGTTTGGCCCAACTCTCTGTGTCCTCAAAAATGCTCTCCGCATTGTATCTATTGCTTGGTTGCATGAAAATACTTGAAGGTTTGCTGTGAAGCCGTTCGGGCCAGGGATTGGGCCGGTTATCTTCCTGACTTGAATCAGCAACCAGAAGTTGGGGAAGACAGCTGTCAAGTGGCATGTACCTGTCGTTGTGAAATAAGACATGAAAAGTCATTGCAGAAGATGGAACATGTAAGTTACCAGGAAATGGTCTGAATTGATAGTAAATACCATGGGATGCTGCGGATGTCCTTTTGATCACACAAAGGAGGGGAATTCTCTTTTCTGTTATTGTAGCAAGAGTTTGAGACAGGCTTCTGATATATTACAAGTCCAATTCCAGCTGCGTCCACTGTCTTGTTTACTGTCTTCCAGCAAATAGATTCTGTCAAAGCTACCATAGCTGCAAGAATCATTGAAATATGGATCTACATTTTAGCTGGCAATAACTAAGAACAGTTAATTCATGTTGTATGCAGTTTGCATTTAAAGCAATTGGAGAGTAACCTGTTAGCACATAAAATATTGAAAGATACTAATACTTGTTATGTCTGAGCAGTCAATTTCGTGTGAATACATACGTGAAATGAATGATAATATTACTTGCTGCATCTGACCATTCAACTTCATGCAGAAAAATAAGAGAAAAATATAGATAACTTTCTGTTGGACCTGTGGATATCTTTTTCCAAATAAATGAAGTTGTAGGAGTTCATTACTTCAACCACAGGAAAATACATGTGAAAGCATTTACGAACCAGCCCATACATTCCGATCTCTCTCGTCATCACGATAAACTGGTGTGGCAGACCATATGAAATATCCTCCAGGCCTAAGAATCCTATTAAGCTCCATCAATGGCCTCCCACCTGGATTATGAATCCAAAGAAAATTGCATTTCATCAATGAATCTTTTATAATTGAAGATATGCAAGTGAACTAATACTTTGAAGAATCATATGAAAAAGCAAAAGACATAAGAAACTAATAGCTATTCTATTAAAAAAGGGCAGCCTGGTGCACGAAGCTCTGGAATATGCAGGGTCCAGAGAAGGGGGGACCACAAAAGGTCTATGGTATGCAGCCTTACTCTGCATTTTTGAAAGAGGCTGTTTCCACACCTCAAACTAGTGACCTCCAGGTCACATGGTGACAACTCAAACCGTTGCACCAAGGCTCCCCTTCTAAACTAATAGCTGCTCTTATATATCAAAATGAAGATATATGTATAACATACGTATCAGGAAACAAATACATGCAACATAGGTGTAAAACCTACCATCTGCATCCCAATGAACCCTACATCTTGCACAGTGAACTAAATCATAAACATTGTCAGGAAAAGTGAGCTTCTGTGTCCCAATGACTGCGAGATTAGCAGGAATCCCACGCTCAAGAGCAAACTGTATCTGAGCTTCGTGCTCATCCTTTGGGGCAAGTGACATGGTAATGACATCTTTATCCAGCAAGTATCCACCAAAGCTAGCAACACCACAGCCAACATCCAGGACAACTCTAGTGTGCTTCCCCCATTCGATAATTGGCAAAGTCTGGCAATGCATGACAGCAAATGTTACTTAAGTAAGATGAACCATCTGCAAACTCAAAAACCAAATAAATCAAAAAGCCCTATCCCATGCACAGTAATGTTATATGTTAGCAGTCATCTACATGCAGCCCACATGATGTACAGAATAGCAGACAGTCAGATGCATAACAAGGACACTCTGTTACTGATTTCCACAGATATTTGTTTGACATCTGAGAGTTGGGAGTGGGGAATGGGAGTAGGGCAACTATGTTCAGCATGTATTCACGCATACTGTCCCCTACTAATGAGACCAAAAGGAAAATAAAGTGCATGTCAGAGTCATTTATCTACAAATATTTGGAAATCTTTAGACAATGAACCATGTCAGAGATTTTTGTTGGAAAATATGTGTAAGCTGAGAGGCTTTATCTTTACTCTGTTCCACGTATAGCAGGAATATGCACTCCCATACTGACAGAATTTACATAATTCCTTAATTGTGTATCATAAAGGGCAACCTTGGTGCACGAAGCTCCCACCTATGCGGGGTCCAGGGAAGGGGCGGACCACAAGGGCCTATAGTAGGCAGCCTTACCTTGCATTTTGCAAGAGGCTAATTCCACGCCTTGAACCTGTGACTTCAAGGTCAAATGATGACAACTTTTACCATTGCGCCCAGGCTCCCCTTAATTGTGTATCATCATTGTTTAAAATTTGCAATTGGCAAAACAAGAACACTAACTAGATTTATTTCCATATTACCTCACGTTTTTCCATCTACCACAGTATCTAGGCATAATCCTATTTCACATATTCTGCTAATCTCCCTACCTTTATCACTATCAAAATCCAACCATTATAAAGAAGAGCAAGCTCTACTAATAAGATTTCATCAATTACAAGTCCTCTTCAGTGCCATAGTTAATCTCAGTTGCATTCTGAGTTTACGGAAAGCGCTCGCAGTTCGTCTCAAGGAAAATAAAAAAGCATCCATTTCATTTTTGTGTGGTTTATGCTTTATGTTGTAGGTGCTTACTTCAACCTGATAGAGTTACTTCAACACTTACTCATAAGAAGTTCAATGCAGAGTCTCCAATCAATGACTGCTGCTTAAATAATTCAATATATTTTGTTGAGCTTCCAGTAGCAGCAAAAATGAGAAATCTGTAACCTGTACTAAAGAGCCTCATTTAAAGCACATTTTCTGAATTTTCTTTGAGCCCTCTTCCAGTTAGATATGCTCATTGAACTGGATCTTTGAGTTCCATTTCATTAACCGTGAGTAGATACCATCCTATAACCACCCAGAAGCCTACTGAGATAGACATTAGAAATCTGTAACCCCAAGTTCATATGCATCTTGCTAATCAGTATGAGGGAAAACTGCACCAACATAGGAATTTATATCCTCTTGGTATAAAAAAGGGCAGCCTGGTGCACGAAGCTCCCACGCGTGCTGGGTCTGAGAAAGAGGTGGACCACAAAGGGCATATAGTATGCCTCTTACCTTGCATTTTGTAAGAGGTTGTTTCTATGCCTTGAACCCGTGACCTCCAGGTTACATCCTGACAACTAAACCATTGCACCAAGGCTCGCCTTCTTATATCCTCTTGGAGTACAAAAGAAAATTGGAAAAAAGATTTTAAAATAAAAGTAGAATATCATAAAAACCAGCTAATGCACATAATACCTCCTCTATAAACTGAATGTAGTTCATCACTCCATCTTTGAACTGAGTTCCACCCCCAGGAAAAACAAGATAGTCACCAGATCTTCTCACCCAGTTTTGATCCTTCTTGTACTTGACAAGTTTGGGATGAGGAACATTGTCAAACCAAATCTGCAAAATAAAATATTGAATCCAAGTCATCAAATTTCCATGATATGTTAGAGCACATCCAGACACAAAATATCAGGATGTCGTTTCTTTGGAGATGACTGCTATGGCTATGTTAGCAAGGACAAATTAAATCAAGCCTGGAAGGAGTTCAAAAGTTCCTTAGGAAATACAGTTAGAAAACAGCCGCATTGAGGGAGAGGCCAAAGAAGATTACAGTAGAACTACTAGTAATGTGGTAAAGCATAATCTTGTATTTCTTTGTTTGAGAAGGTGTATGTTCTATCTCATTTTCTGTCTACATTTCCTCATATTCTCTTTATTTAGAACTCCAGTTTCTCAAATTACCAATTCTCCGCTACCCTGACCTTGCTCCCAATTCCTTCTCTTCTTTTAAGGAATTTCTGGTTGAGGGACATGTTGTCGGAAGTTTGTAAACCACCATGGGGATTCAATTAAAGCTTGCTTCTGTGAATTCAACTCCCTCCTTCAATCAGGAGCGACAAGGCATATCTATCTGTGAATTGTGATCATGTTTGAAGGCCAGGATGGAAGTCTTACTGTGGTGATTGTTAGAGTGGTCTCAAGCACAATCACATAATTGTGAAGCTGGATGGTCAGCAAGTTCTTCATCTATTGGAGACTTTCAAGTGGTTTGAAATACATAGCACTAAATTAGAGACAAAATTGAAGTTCTTGAAAACAATTGCTCTAACTTCTGGAGCTTACACTTTGATCACGCTGCCTAACTTGATGGCAAACAAATAGAGAAAGCACAGAAAGCATCACATTTCAAAAGATTCAAGTAATAACAAACCTGAAACCGACGCTTACCGAAGTACCTATCTTGCTAACTCGATCACAAGCAAACAAAGAACAAAAGAATCATCACATTTCGAAAAACCGATACCACTACTTAACTCGATCGGCAAGAAAATTGGACAGACTTGGGGAATTCAAGCAAGAACAGAACCGAAACCGAAGCTTACCGAAGTAACAATCTCACCATGTCCCTGCTATTGGGCCACAGAACGGGGATCTTATAACCCTGAGGGAGAGGAACGAAGCATCTCGGGTTCGGTTTCGGGCAATGCCGCTCCCTGTGCTCCATGTGACGCCTCGATTTCAGCTGTTTTATTGCCATCCAGTTATCGAGACACGGAATGTAATCAACAGCACCTGAAAATCTACAGATTTCCCATTGAAATTCAGTTGGGTTGTCTGGTGGCGTTCTAAATTCTTGATTCTGCTCGGGGTTTGAGATTGGAGAAGAAATTTGTGGATGCTCTCGGTTGGTAATTTTCTGGGAGTTTTCGAGATCGTTCGAAGACAGGTGTGAGAATTGGTTGGTGTTGAGTAGAAAAATGGTGAAGCAGACAAGTAACAGCGCCAAAGAGAAGATGAAAGGGAATTTTCTCTCTTTGATGAGAATTCCTAGTGGAGCTACCATTTCTTCTGCTGCTTCTGGATTGAATTCGATCAAATGAATCCCAGAAGCTTTAAGAGAGAGAGGTAAATTGGTGTAGAAAACAGGTTAGAGAGAGAATGACAGGTTCAGGAGTCTAGAGAGAGAGAGGGGTAGAAAGAGATTATCTACGAGCTGGTTGTTGCAGTGAGACAGTGGGAAGTGAAGAGGCAGTTAGATCCGAGAAATGAAGGGAAAAGTCAGAAGAGTCGTACAGGAAAAAGTTTCCTGGAGGAGTGTCAATATCAATTCGGAATCTAATAATCAAGCACAGAGCAACCGTGAAAACTTTTATTGACAATTATAAACACAGCTGGGCCTAGATTTCTGAAGATTCAAATCATTCAAAATTAAATCGGCTATGATCTAAATTTCTCGTCTTAAATATAGTTGAAACTGCAATTTTTGCCTCGTCCATTTTATAAACTCAAGAAAACAGTGGCTAGGATCATTTTATAAATGAGAACTACAAATCTTAACTCATGCATGTCGAAAATTTTGGGCGTAGTTAGTGTTATAGCCGTCCGTAACAGTACTTAACTTAGAATATTCCAGGCCCCAAATAATCTAGTGATAGGAGATGAAAAAGAAGATCCGAAATTGACTCTCTTTAAAAAGTAATTGGTTCCATCTCCTAAAGGTTAAAGAATTCCTAAGGGACCAGCATACTCATGCCCAATATGTTGTTGTATTCCTGCATATATGAGTATACTATAACTCTGCAGATCCCTACAGTCTCTTGGGCGAGTTCTTGTATGTAAAAACACTCTAGGAACGATCATTTTTTGCTCGACGATGAAAGAATTTGCTAGCCCTATTACTTCTTATTAGCTTAAGCTTTTAGGTTAAATAATACTCTAATATAATATTAGAGTTTTAGCCACAAAAAAGACTCAGCTTGAATCCCGAGACCTCTCATTTATCAAAGTCACATTCAATGCTCGAAAAAGTCCTTTAAGTGTCGGCAAGAAGGGCTTCAGGGCATGCCCTGGCGAAGTCCTCACCCAGCAAAGTCCTGTAACAACGTAGATATATGCCCTCATCGGAAGGCCTAGTTAATAGGATGTGTGATGTGATTAAAAATCTAAGTTTACACTTTAGGAATGAGAAATTGTAATTCCATTCAATCGGATTGGGATAATAACATGTTTCTCTAGGAAAAAAGAAGAACACAAAGCTCATAATCATGGATTTATTCGCTAGTTGATCCATGGTAAATTCTGTAGCACAGGGCAGCCTCGGTTCACGAAGTTCAGCGCATTTAAGGTTTGGGGAAGGGGGCAGACCACAATGGTCAATAGTACACAACTTTACCTTGCATTTCACAAGAGGCTGTTTCTACGCCTTGAACCCATAACCACAAGGTCACATTCGAGGTGCTCATGGATGTGTGTTCAACATTTAAAATAAATAAAAAATATTGGTAGGTATACCCAAACTATATATATAATAAGTGGGAGATAGCATGTGTTTTAAGTAAAATAAAGGGCTGCTAACATTTTTCAGAAGTGTATGTCATCTAGTTTTTGAGTTAGCTAAGCCAATCATCATTTAGGTCATGTCTTGAGAAAAAAAAAGGGCAGCCCGCGTGCACAAGCTCCCACTTATGCAGGGTTTGGGGAAAGGGCGGACCACGAGGGTCTGTAGTACTTTTGAAAATCATTTAGTCATGTCTTAGGAAGCTAATAAAAAATCACGGCTATTGGATGTTTCTGACAGTAGTTTTTTCAGTTATGAAAAATCAATGGTCATAATTTTACAACTCAAAGCAACATGCACTGGATGAAAGGCTGAGTATCAACTAAAAATTAGGCATACTTATGCTTTTTGAAAAACAACTACACTTACCAGCCCTCTTTTGTTTTTTTCTTTCTTTCCGATGAATGGTGGTAGACCAGGCATGCATGCTGCAGGTGTTGTTTAAAGAAGGAAATTTAGTGATCAATCCAATCCAAGTCAACTGGAACTTTCCGTTCTTTACTAGACCATTTGTTCTCGTTAATATAGAAATTGAATGAACAACTTCTATTTAGGCAAAAATTTGATTGATAAAAAAAAGCCCTGATCTACTGATGAAGGGGAGCCTTGGCGCAATGTTAGAGTTTTCTTCATGTGACCTTGAGGTCACAGGTTCGAGGCGTGGAAACAGCTTCTTGCAAAATGCAAGGTAAAACTGTATACTGTAGACCCTTGTACTCCACCCCTTCCTTGGACCCAAGCATATGCGGGAGGTGTAATTGGATTCATTAGTTTAATGGGTCACGACGAAGTCGATCTTGCAGTGGCTTAATCCATCATGATTAGTCCCTGGATACATGAAGCATCATTTAAAGTTTACCAAGTAATGCTTAAGCGCTGGTTTATGCCGGAACCAATACTCTGGTTGGCAGGTTACGATGCCATATATGAGGCAATAAGAAAGCTTATTACAACCACATCTGCTTCAAAACAGCAGTCTTGGAACCTCTCTGCAGAAGCTAAACAAGGAAGATCCAGTGTTAGTACAATCTAGTGTTTGCAAGATAAACTTCGCCTTTCAGCTTCTGTCTTGATCCATGGTTTTCAGAAGCTTCCAACGACAGTTGAACTATAAAACTAATGGCTTAAAAATTCACAACTGTTACAGCTTGTATCCAGGATCAAACACAGAATTCCTCTTGCACCCATAACCAACATTCTCCCCCTTTAACTGCCATAGCAACGTGGTATTGTATGCACTTCAAGTTTGTTCCTCTTACAATGATGCTTGCTCAACACGTCATGTTCTCCTTGATTTCTCCATTTCTTCCAATGCTGCTTCCGTTGCCAATTTGTTCTTTGTTTTAAAGCTTCCGTTGCCAATTTGGAAGATATGGAGGGAGTCATGCAAGAAATTCCCCACACTTAGGGGATATTTATAGGAGCAGACTTAAATGGTCATGTAGGAAAAGATAAGGAAGGATATGATAGAATATACAAAGGGTATGGTATAGGTGAACGAAATGAGATGCAGGAGAATATCCTCGATTTTGCTTTGTCATATAACCTATCCATTGCAAATACACTCTTTAAGAAGAGGGATGAACACTTAATAACCTTTAAAAGTGGACTTCATAAAAGCCAAATAGATTTTTTTCTACTTAAGAATAATGAACGATCTATATGTAAGGATTGTAAGGTGATACCCGGTGAGAGTTTAACCTCACAACATAGGTTAATGGTTATGGATATTCATATAAAAAAATGGAGTAAAAGAACTGAACTTAATACACATCCAAAAACTAAGTGGTGGAACTTAAGAGGAGAGAAAATAACCTTATTCAAAAATAAGTTGATGGTAGAAGGAAATTGGAACTATGAAACAGAAGTAAATACCATGTGGACTAATATGGCTGAGTCCATTAAGAAAATGGCAAAAGATGTCTTAGGAGTATCTAAAGGTAAAAGGCTATTAACAAAGGAAACATGGTGGTGGAATGAAACAGTGCAAAAAGTTATTAAAGAAAAATGAATGTGTTTTAAGGCATGGCAGAAGATTAGAAATAATGAAAACTATGAACAATATAAGAATGCTAAAAATGTTGCTAAGAGAATAGTAAGTGAGGCTAAACTTAAAGCATATGATGAGCTCTATAAGGCCGATCATGCTCTATGGATCAGAGTGTTGGGCAATTAAGGAACATCATACTCATAGGATGAACGTCGCAGAAATGAGGATGTTGAGATGGATGAGTGGTAAGACAAGAAAGGATAGAATTAGAAATGAAAATATTTGAGGAAATTTAGGGGTAGCACCAATAGGTAACAAGATGAGGGAGATTAGTCTTAAATGGTTTAGACATGTTCAAAGGAGACCAACAATGGCACCAGTTAGAAAGAGTGAGGCAATACAAGTTGAAGGTTCTAAAAGGGCAAAGGGAAGGCCCAAAAGAACACGGATAGAAGTGGTGAGGAAAGATTTAAAAACTTTGGAACTAAATGAAGCCATGGTATTTGATTGAGTGGAATAGAGGAATAAGATTCATGTGGCCGACCCCTAATTGGGATAAGGTCTTGATGACGATGATGATGATTTAAAGCTTTTACAGTACCCCGCATTGCTTTTCATATCGACTGATAAAAGAAACCGCAGAGTATAGGGAATGGTAATATAAATCATAACTTTGGTGGAGATACTTAACATCAGATTCAATCTTCAAAAATAAGCAATTATATAGTGTCACTTTTTCTAAGATCATATGGAAATTCGCTGTCTTTTTTACGTGTACATGATGATTATACTTTTCTCAGTATTGACGAGTTTTTGGATTACAGTACAAAAATGGTTACTGGAGAAGAAGGAGACCAACCCAATTGTTCAACACAACGTTGTTGCTTTGAAATATCAAAGGAAAATGTTTAAGTTGTTTCACAGGAACAAAATGTTCATTTTCAGAAGAGATATTTCAGGAGATGCTTCAAAGCATCAGACAGACAACTTCCTACTGCATGGAAAACATAAAATCAAGCAACTAATTCTTTTATCCAAGACTAGAAAACCTGTTATTTCACAAGTGGAGTTGTTATAACATAATTTCTTCTAATCAAGGTTTAAATTTAAGTCCATAACAACAGTATAGACACTTCACTTGTGCACAGCGAGTTGAATTTCCATTTGGCGTCTCATTGAAGTTGATGATGACTGCAGCCTTTCTCCAGGGTAGCATACACCATTCAGTACATTGTCTTTCTTATCTGAGATGACAGCAAGTGGAAGATTTTTGCAAGCTTTGGGTGGTTTACCTTTGTAAGCCTTGCAGATGTTCGTCTCAAATTCCTCGTAGTCCTACAACAAAAGCAGCAGCAGTTATTTATTAGCATTCTATTAATGCATATGGAATATATGAATATTTCATTAAAAAAATGCAGAACATGAATAGTTCATTAAAAAAAATGTGGAGCATGAATAGTAGTTTTACGGGATATCATTTTTTAACACAAAAGAGAAAGCAAATACAAAAGATCGGTAAATACATCATATGAGGATAGGTGTAGCTCAGTGATATGATCTTGCTTCACTAGGTAATCATATCATACAAATATTCTTTAATTATATTTCCCTCCTGGAGAAATTGTCAATTTTGTATCTCAAATTGAACAAACATTAATCGCACAAAACTACAAACAGAGATGGGCCTCTGGAGTCTTGTGTGAGTGGCGAGTGTCACTCAAACTGCAAGGAAAATTCTATAGAATGGCTGTTAGCCTAGCCATACTCTATGGATCAAAGGGCTGGGCAGTTAAGTAACAACATGTACAAAAGATGAGCATCGTCGAAATGCGGATGTTGAGATAAATGAGTGGTAAGACAAAAAAGGATAGAATTAGAAATGAAAACATTAGAGGAAGCTTTGGAGTAACACCAATGGGTAACAAGATGAGGGAGATTAGACTTAGATGGTTTGAACATGTCTAACGGAGAATGAAAATGACACCGGTTAGGAGTGAGGTGATCCAAATCAAAGGTTCTACAAGGCGAAAGAGAAGACCCAAAAGAACGTGGATAGAAGTCGTAAGAAAAGATTTAAAAACTTTGGGATTAAATAAAGCCGTGACACTTAATAGAGGGGAATGGAGGAACAAGATTCATGTGACCAAACCCTAATGGGGGTAAGGTCTTGATGATGATGAAACAAATAAGGAACTGATAAAAAATAAATCATCTTTCACAGTCCTTCAGTCCATGCTATAAAATTATAAATTTCATAAACTTTAAATGACAAAAAAATGGCAGTCAGTGAATTCCTGCAGTTTAGGATATCCAAAAACCACATACATAATGAATTCAGAATAGAATATATCAAAGTTTCAAGAGACGCTAATGGTGAGTATAAACTTCACATAGGCTCCACAAGCTGAAAAACCAACCTCATAAAGTGGACGACCATCAACGACCACCCATGGCACATACTGGTGAGGAGGCTCAAGCTTATTAGTTTCATTTGCATATTGTAATTGAAGCTGCACAAAAATTGCAATGCCCATTTCAGAGGTAGCAAGAAGATAGTATCATATGTATAAGAGAAATTAATCAATGTCCACAGAGTGTACTTCATGATAGGGTTTACCACTTTGTTTTGCAGTGTCAAAAAATACAGCAATTTCTGAACTCCCAAATGGGTGTTATAGCTTGAAGGTCACACTCTAGGAGATGTAAAGTGTCTGTCTGAAGGATTATGGTTGGGTTACTCGAACTGGTTTTGTTAATTTGATATTCAGTGATCCAACAGACAATGGTTCAGCAACACAAAGAAGGATAATGACCTCACTTGTTTTGAAAATAACTTCTTGTTTTGGAACACCCCAGTATTCTAATGGGATATGTTATCTTGTTCTACTCTATGCTTTCTGCTTCACACCTGTAAGTAGTCCGAACATAGGAACCTATTCCAATTGGCTGCATAATATTATAAGGTAAATCCTGTGAGGTTGTAATTGTCTACCATTTCTGCTTCTCGAATTCCATCCCTTCCCCAAAAATGATAGAAGAAATAGGTTAATGAAACTAACAAACCTGATGCAATTCTCACACTCAAGTTTCACGCATAAGAACAGCTTCTAAAACAAGCTTGGTAAAGTCTTGTTGTGATGTACTGGTGAAGAATATAGGAGCAGACATTTCAAAAGATTCTAGGAAGGTCACCAGCATAGGAATATTCTAGAGTTTGTTCGACATGCTTATAACACACACAATTCTATTGAAAACTTCAGAGAGTGGAATGCACTGGAGTATTCTTCATGTCAATAGATCAGCATCACCTGTCACAACATGAGAATGTGCCTAAAAGTGAAATGGAAACAAATAGGTGAGAGTTGCTTTGGGAATCAATCTTGGAGCTCTGTAGCACCATTACTACTACAAGCAGAACATTCTTTCTGAGTCTGCATTTCTACTGCCTTCCTAAGCTTAGGCTGGACTTGAATAAAAATAGGGTGCAGGAGCCTGTGCAGGGAAATATTCAGTATGAGAAGTAGGCTTATTTTTACGAGCCATATGCATAAGATAGAGTTGAACTGAGAAATCTACAACATATTCTTCATGCATATGAAGAGCTAAAACTAATATAACATCATATTTGCACAAAAGGTGGTGAGCAAATGGCAGTTCAGTGAAACAAAATAAGTGCTCACTTAAAACGAATGATTGGTTTTGATTGATATCAACTGCTATCATTAAGGTAGCAGCTGAAGATTTCCTACAAATACCAGCATATGGAAAGCAAAAAGAGAATGGAGTTAACCTTTTTCCCTTGTCCTTCATTGTAACAATCAACAACTGGCTTTGAATCCAAACCAACTTTGTCAAAGCAAGTTTGCCATTCTCCGTACTTACGCTCCACAACCAAGGATTCAACACAATAAATGAAAGAAAAATGCTTATCCTGCAAGAAAATGTAGTGAGATAAAACATTTTAGAGAAAGCAAATGAATATGCATTTCATGCTAAGTTGCAAAGTTAAAGAACCATTTGTAAGTATCTAACTTGAGTAATGTGCTTCGTTGAAATGATTAGAACAAACTGAAGGATAATAAGCTTGTTTAGAACCAGAGGTAGCCATCATTGAAGGAAAAACGATACTACACAAGATAATTATTTCTGAGCAGTAACTCATAGCATAGACTATTCTTGATTGATATGGAAAATTTAGGAGGTTGAAAAGTCGTACCAAGCGATGCCATGGTGAGACATAAGGAGACATTTATGCCAGTAATCCATTTATGGATGATTTATTACTACTAGTTAAAGAAGTCTAAGCCCATTATGGTGAAATAAAAGCAAGAAATGACCATTATGATGAACACTATGAGGAAAGCCACTAGTAACCCATTATGATATAGAACTGAAACACCATGGTACGTTGATAAAATTGTATCAGAATAACATGTAAAGATTGAATTTTATACAGAACAAACAGTGATGGATAATCGTATTATTCTGTATAGAAGAACTAGCAGAGAATATAATATAGACTATGTGGGTTAGCTTGACCTGTTAAGGGACTCTCAGAGAATATGCTCGCAGATATGTGCAAGTTGGAGGTTATACAATACTGGTCCCAGAAGATCCAAAAATAGGGAAAAAAGTATAATAGGGGGAAATTCGGTTTACAAGGCACCTTGGAGAAACTTTAAAAAAACTATAGAGGAATAACCTTTTACTTTGAAAGTTCAAAACTTTCTCATTCAGAAAATTCTAGGCAATAACCAACAGAACTCTTAAGCTTATGTATCCATAGGTTTGACACACAACACAGATTGAACCAAATGGTTGGTCCTGGTCCTCTGAGATTCAGAGAGAGATCCTCAATTATGGTTATGACACATGAAACTTGAAAATCATTCTGTGATGCTTCTAACAAGACACTAATATAAGGGCAGGTGAAGCCAATATAGAAGGATCAATGACAAGATGATGATACTTAATGCAGCTTATCTTTCAGGGCTGCTGATCACCAAAGTGAGAAGTTGCATCTCAAGTAAGACTCAAAACTCTCTTCCATGACAACCAGTCTGCAACAAAATGACGCAGAATCACTGTTTCATGTCAGGAGTAAAACACTAAATCAATTGGCATTCTCTCAGGAGAATACCATTCTCTCATAACAAAAGACAGAGTAGTGAAGTATTTCTCTTTCCCATTCTGCTATGATCAGATGCAAGATTTATTCACGAGGGGCTTAGTATCATATCATATGTTTCACTAAGAAGTAGAGGAAAATCAGCTTGACAAGTATCATGAAGCATCAACCACCCTTCATTTAGAATATTCCCATCTATTATCTACACATGAACATAAGACAACGTATGCCCAACTCTCTACATAACGAACAATTAGAGCATTGCCAATCATATGATTCTTCCCCTCTTCCCTTATTGCATACCATCATGTACTATATCATTATATCATCATCATCAGGACCTTATCCTAATTAAGGGTCGGCCACCTGAATCTTGTTACTCCATTCCCTTCTATTAAATATCATGGCTTCATTTAGCACCAAAGTTTTTAAATCTTTTCTCAACATTTCTATCCATGTTCTTTTGGGCCTTCCTCTTGCCCTTTTAGAACTTTCGACTTGCAGTGCCTCACTCCTTCTAACTGGTGCCATTTTTTATCTCTGTTGAACATGCTCAAACTGTTTAAGTCTAATCTCCCTCATCTTGTTACTTATTGACGCTACTCCTAAGTTTCCTCTAATATTTCATTCATAATTCTATCATTTCTTGTCTTTCACTCATCCATCTCAACATCCTCATTTCCACTGCACTCATCCTATGAAAATGATGTTCCTTAATTGCCTAACACTCTGATCTATAGAGCATGGCCAACTTTATAGCTATTCTATAAAATTTTCCTTTCAGTTTGAGTGGAATCCGCCGATCACACAAAACTCTAGATGGCATCTCCATTTGTTTCAACCCGCTTAAATTCTCTAGGTGACCTCCCTTTTAATCTCTCCACTCTCATGAATCATTGATCCTAAGTACCGAAAGTGGTCTTTTATAGAGACTTCTTGATTATCAATCTTTATTGGTGCTCTACTCCCGCTCCTCTCCTTGCTAAAATTGCATCCCATGTCCTCTATCTTAGTTCGGCTAATTTTAAATCCTTTAGGTTTTAATGCTTCTCTCCATAACTCTAGCTTTGTGTGTGTGTGTGGAAATGTAATATGAATATGAATGCAGCTGCCTGAACATATGAACTGTGATCACAGTCATAAAGGAATGAAGCAGAAAGGTAACTTGTCAAGGATTACAATCTATAAGGCAGGCCTAATTAACAACTGATAGTTACTAAGAAGAAAATCTGTCCAACAATTTCCGGGAACGTCATTACCATATACAAATAAGCTTATGTATGTTAAGCTCTACAGAGCAGGCTTAACACTCTACAGTTACTAAGAAGAACTATGTAGAACAATTTCCGCGGAAAGCCATTACTCATACAAATAAGCTTATGTAGGAATTCACCTCAAATGTGGAGAGAAAATGGAATGGAGAGGGCATCTAATTGTCTTACCAACTCAGGCCAGACATGGATAGCACAACCTTCTACAGCATTTAACAAGCACTCATATGGACCATGCTGCAAAAGAAAGCAGGAATCAGAAAACAAGAAGCCATGCACTATGCGAAAGCAACTCATTGAAGCTTCTAAGGGCGGTACAAACACTTAAATTTTTTCCAAAATCAGACAAATAAATTTAAAAAATCTGTATTTTTTATTTAATTTATTTTTGCATGGGAAGTGGAACTTAATAAAAGAACAGACAAATGATAAAAATAAAAATTTCTGCATTTAATTTTTATTTGATTTGTTTTTGCGTGGTAAGTGGAAATGAACCCACGAATTTGAAGTTATATACACTTCTTCTTCTTCTTTTTGTGGAGAAATTGTCCCACCAAAATTAAAAATGAGGGTCTTCTTGATAAAATAATGATGATGCAAATATATACAGGACCCTCATTTAGTGGGCCCATAAATTGGTTAGTTCATAGTGCCAATAGGCTTGCTAGAGATCCTAACCATTCAAATCATATCCTACAAATGGATGGTTATAAAATGGACAACGACCTTTACTCAATTAGCAAAAGTCGTTGGATTGGTTCTATGGCCGGAGAACTCAATTATACTAGACAACTCCTGTGACAGGCTTGTCTCAATTCATGGGAAGAATCCCATTTGTCAGTCCCGCCGTCATACTTGTTGGAGAATCTTAACCCTTCAAATTCTGCTCTAGAAAATGTACCCCATAAGTTGGAGGGTTGAGATGAATTGTTGATGTTACTAATGATGGACCTGTGCTTTCAAAAGTGTTAGCCACAATTCCTCAAATACCCTTCTACAGGATAAGTAATTACAACATTTTATTCACTAGGCCCACATCTAATTATGGGGGCCAAAATCATATTCATCCACTTCTCATGAATGGTCGATTGGATACTTTGACCTGTACAACAAGTTCTCAAAAGAAAATCCCCGTATGCCACCTACCAAACAAAAAGACAAAAAGAAAAAACATAAAAAAAATGAAAAAGAAAACACCCATTCCCCCTGTTTTAATAATGGCACTCCTTATGTGTACCCCTGCTGGGCCTGTGAAGTGTGAACCACATGAAGGAATCCATTTCCCAGGATGGTACTCACAAAAAAAAATAAAATAATTTGAGAGAGAGACAGAGAGTGGTGGGACCTGGCAACTGATGGTACCGTTGGCGATCCTGGCGTTGCCGTAAGGAACGAGATTGAGATCAACGATGTCGATGAGCCCATTTTTGAAGATCTTAGCCAGGTAATTGACGATGAAGTTGGAGCAGTAAGGACACAGAGTCTCGTAATACAGACCCAAAGAGACTTTGGGCATCGAAATTCCGAGCAATTCTCTCGACCCAGAAACAGAAACCGAAGACTCAGAGAGGAAAATCAGGAGGAACAAGGAAACCAGGATGAAGCGAGGAAACGCCATGGGAAGAAGAAAAACTTGCAGACGGTGTGGTGGGGGTGAGAGGAAAGGATATATATAGTTTTTCGGGAATGTTAGAGCGCGAGAACACCGAATTAGTGGTGTAACTCCTTCATTTGTAGAGGGTCCTCCTTAGAATTGATCCTGTCCGTTCATTTTGACTTGCTTATCTTTTGGTAGTGTTTCGGCTCTTTGGGTTTCGAGGAAAGCTACAACAGAGCTCGAGAATACCACATTAGCGGTGTAACTCCTCCACTTTTTTATAGTGAGCCCAGCGTCATTGATCGAGGCCGTTGATTTGACTCTCTTGCCTTTGGATAGTGTTTTGGAGGCATCGATTATATAGAGCTTCTGACTGACAGTGTCTGGCAACAAAAAAGCAGCATTTTTGCATGATTTTGGGGTCATAATATATCCAAAGTTATGCAAGTAAGATCGACGGCGTAGATCAATTATAATGTGGTTTCCATCTTAAAAAGTGGGGACTAACACCGGTAACGTGTTGTCACGCTCTACTATAGCATTCAATTGTAGTTCTGTTTCTTTTGAATGATCTAAGCCATGTGTTCTACTGATTATTGAATGCTTTCACTTTTGCATCTTTTGCCTGGCTTTCGTGACTGAAATGTGGTCCATCAAGATTAGATTGGCATGATCGCATCCCTTCATTTGGGAGGCTTTGTTACGAAGATATAATGTGAAAGTGACAATTCCACCTGTCCACTCAGTGAGAAGCTTAACATGAGAAACCTAAGTTGGGCCCACTAATATGAGATTGCTATGATCTTAGCCATTCATTAGGGAGGCTTTATTTTGAAGATAAAAACTGAAATGAGGATTTTAACTGTCCACTTAGTGGTAACTGATAATAAGAAAGACTAAGCTGGGCCCACCAATATGAGATATTGAAATTACCCTCATCTTAGGCTAGCATTTGGTAGGTTATGATCGGAAAATGACAATTGCAACTGTCCAGTAGTCCTAGATATTTGGGATACCAAAATGACACAACAATGATCTTAGTCGTTCATTTGGTAGGCTTCCATCTGAAAATGAGGGTTGCAACTCTGAACTCAATGGCACTTAAACATGGAAGTTCATGAGAAGTCTCAATTGGGTCCACCAATATGAGATAGCTATGATATCAGCCGTTCATTTTGTATGCTTGCTAGTAAAGATATAAGATGAACTGACTATTCCAACTGTCCACTCGGTGGAAGCTTAAAATGAGAAGCCTGAAGTGGGCCCACCAACACGGGATAACTATGATCTTCCCGTTCACTTGGTAGGTTTAATGGCGATGATATAATCTGAAAATGACAATTGCAAGTATTCACTAAATGGAAGCTTAACAGGAAGCCTAAATTGCATTAGCATTATCCTAGCCCTTAATTTGGTAAAGCATTTATTATGAAGATATAATCTGAAAATGATGATTAAGATTGTCCACTTAGTGGAAGCTTAGAGCGTGAAGCCTTAAATAGGCCCACCAGTATGATATTACCATGATCTTAGCCGTTCAGTTGGTAGGTTTGATGGTAAAGATTTGATCAGAAACAACGAGATTCCAACCGTCCACTCGGAGGAAGATTAATATGAGAAGCCGATGAGAAGCAGAGCTTAACCCACCAAGATGCGATTGGCATGATTCTAACCCTTCATTTGGTAGGCCTTTTGAAGGTTACAACCTGAAAATGACGCTTGCAGCTGGCTCAGTGGAAGATCATCCAAATTTATTGATTTTTAGTGACTAACCTTTTTTTTTTAATCCAAACATGATAAACCGTTTAGATCTTCCAATTTAAAAAAAAAAAAAACAAAGTGAAAAGGTGAATCGTATGCATTTGAGCGTGAACTTCCACCGGGACTTAATTGATAGTGGGACCTTTCTTTCAATTGCCATGCACCAAGAATCTTCTCTATTTGATCTGGGTTAGAGAGGTCGAAGAAAATTTAAGGTTAGGGGGTAAAGAAAACTCTTATGAGTTTTGCTTTGACCAGGTCAAAGGAAATGTGGAAGTTGGGATATGTCGAAACCATCAAAATCGCTCTATTAAGTTTTCTTTAATGTTTTCATTTCTAATTCTATTATTTCTTGTCTTGCTACTCATCATGTCAGCATGCCCATTAAGGCTATAATCATCCTATTGTACATATTATTGTTCATTAATTGCCCAACAATCTCATCCATAGAACTTAGCCGGCCTTAAAACCATCGTATATAAAATTTCACTTGTGTGATTTTATAATCTCATTGCCAATCCCAAGCCTAAATAAAGGAGGAGGGTTGCGATTAGGTACCAACTAGCAAAAAATTCTTCTGCAAATCTTATGAAATGAATCTTATTTGAAAGAAGACTATATAATCACTTTAGTACATTGAAATATGTAAATCCCTTTTAGATCTAAATATATTTCTATTTAGAACTAAAAAAGGAATTACTTGAATAACTCTAGCATACGTAAATTCAAAATTGAGGAAAGATTTCTTTTTTTGAAGAAGGAAAGCCTTGGGGCAACAGTAAAAGTTGTTGTCATATGACCTTGAGGTTACGCGTTCAAGGCATGCCTCTTGCAAAAATACAAAATAAAATGGCATACTATAGGGCCTTGTGATCCACCCCTTCCCTGGACATCACATAGCGGGAGCTTTGTGCACCAAAGCTCCCGGGCTGCCCTTTTTTATTTCTTTTTTTGAAGAATCTCACAGAGGAGATTGGAAAATGTAGAAACAATGCTCAAATACAGCCTTAGACTGATTAAGAAAAAAAATAATGCACCATACAGACATAAATTAATCGTCAATAAATTGAAGGTGTTTATTTAGTGAGAGTTATTAGGAAATGCCAAAAATGAGCGTCTGGAAGCGCAAGTCAGATAGGCACTACTTAGAGATAATGGAACCCTTTCATCTTGTTCGAGCTGCCATACGCATGCTACTTATCAAAAATTTATAGCCATCAGATACTTCTAGCTACAAGTTTTTTCAGTGAAAATTTTGAATGGTTATGATTAATAAGTTCAAAAGAGAACTGCTAGAATCATCCAATGATCATCAATTTTGGTGTTCAACCAATCTAACGAAGGCCAAACATGATCAATAGATCATATCATCAAAATATAAAGTCTATCAAGGTTGAGTCTCCAAAAAGTATTATTTCTGGAGTTCCCAAATGTTCATTATTTAGTTAGAAGATTCAAATATATATATATATATATATGATAAACAAAAATTGCATGGTGCACATTTTTAACTTGGAAAAATATGACCCAAATTCGATTTGGGGTTCTTTCAATTTTAGTGGTCGGCTCAACTATTACTACTACTACTACTACTACTAATAATAATAATAATAACAATAATCTACTATGTACTAAAGTAATACAATTTTTCACCCAATTCTCTATTATTTTTGTCTAATTTATAGCTGTCTACATCCTCTACATCTTCTTATATTATAAATTATACTAATAGTTGATTAGTGGGTCTTTTTAAGAGTCATGTTATGATCTCTTCTATCTTTTATCAAATTTTCCTATTTATTGTCTGCAAACTTTCCTATTTGTTGTTATATATTTTTGCTAAAGAATAGAACTTCTAATTATATACTCTAACTATCCTAAGCTCTCCCACTCTATCTACCAGCTCTCTATACGTGTGTGTGTGTGTGTGTGTGTGTGTGTGTGTGTGTGTGTAATTATCCTTATATTATTGGTTGATAAGTGGGCCCCTTTAAAAATCATTAAGTTTTCTTCTATTTTTTGTCTAAAATTTTCTATTTATTGTTGTACAAGCCTTCTAAAATAAACTCTAACTATCTATGTGTGTGTGTGTGTGTGCAGGTGTGTATCTTTTCTTGTTTTCATTACTCATTGCAGCCAGTACACAAATACCTTTTATCACTAGAAGTTCTAAATGTACCCATGTTATTTTTAAAGTGGTAGAACCCAGTGTGAAGCGTGCTCTTGATCGCACAAGTGTACCAGCAACTGCTCCAACCCAAAGACAATTGCAGCTAACCAGTGAGAAGAATGACAATTCTATCAAGATTCCTTAGATAAACAAGAGGCTGTAGGACTATACCCATGTTACAGAAAACAGGCCTGAATACTATGCTGCACATACTGGCAGCCTTCTTCTTCCGGGTCATGAGTTGGTGCAAGCAGATGTAAGACCTTCAGCTGCCTCTAATGATTGAGAATAGGCACTGCTGCTATTGCTTCCGGGCACTTTTGCCGTAGATGGCTTCCTCTGCCTCAGCCCGCTTCTCTGCTGCTCTCTTTTCCTTTCTCCTTGCATCCCTCTCAGCAGTTTCAGCTCGGATTTTTTCCATCACTTGATTGAAGCCTGGGATCGAGCGGTCTAACTTGTTGTAGACTCTGTAGCTCAGGTTGTAAAAGGTTCTAAACATTCTCTGCACAAACGGATTTAAAATATGACAAATATTCGTAGTCTTGACTTGTCAGATCATAAGCAGTAGGAACTATGATTTTTCCTGATAATCAAACATTGATCAACAAGGCATGTATGAGTGTGATTACCACTGTTCATGCAGCCCATCAAAGCCTGCAAATATTGGGAGTTAAGCATCTCATGGCACTAAGAGATGCAGCCTTTGATTGAGGGGCTCAGGATCATTGGATAAGATCAACAGTAGGAACAGAGAAAACTGGTATATACCAAACACATTAACAGAACCAACAAGGCAAACAAGAGAAATTTAGGGCCTATGCTTGACCGCTAAAGCAACCGTTAATTTTTCGTTTTTTACAGAAGAATCATAAAATGGCTTTCAAATAGAAGCCAGGACCTTCTAGCATAGTGGTACAAAGGAGCCTCCCCCATGGTAGGTCACAAGTTCAAGGTTGCTAGTGGGTCCATGTGTATGTCCAACATTACAAGCAGAAAAAAAGAACAAAAAAGGCAGCTTTCAAGGAAAAAAAAATAATGCACTAGAAGTTCCGCCATAGAATAGATAGATTATACAAAAGAAAAAGCAGGAGATTTCAGAAGAATCCAGTTCAGTAATGTAAGTCACTGTCCCAAAACTCTGGAAATCAATGCTAGTCTTGGCTGAATGGACAAAGTTTACCAATCCCAATTCATCCAGCTTCTCAGCTGAGCACTTGGGGAACTTTTACAACTATGTGATTCCATTGAGTTGGGTCATTCAAGTTCTAGGTCAACTATGACACCTAACTCCCATTAGGCGGCTTCGGACCATATTTACTTCACACACATTGATGTAAATACAAAAATGTAAATTACTGAGGATATCTTTTTTAAGGAGACGGATCATAGATGTAACTCAATTACGAGGAACTGTAAAATTGTGGAAAGAAGATGAGACAGCTGTCTACACATGATAGGACGATACTAAAATATAGCTTCATTTAGAGAAGACAATATGTAAAAATAAATGTATCATACAACTTCATGACAGATAAATCATTGAACATGTGTATCTTCGGGAATTTTCACATTTGTGATGGGTTCTTGTTCCAATTGTTCAATTTTCCCCTCGGTAGTCAATTTTGTATATAACAAGCCCATGTTGTTGGTATGTACCACACCGACTGGCAAACCTTAGGCTTCTTCTAGCCATCTAAGTGCAAGGAAGGGCCTATGATGGAGAACGAGTCTGGATCACCAAAAACTGGGTCCATTTGTAGTTTTACCCATTTGACAGTGGTTCCCACCTTCCTCAAATCACCAAATTTCAAATGTGGCCCCAGTGTCTAAAGGCTAGGATGAGGCACTAGGAAAAAAACGACTGGAGAATTACCTATAAGACAGCATAAATGGTTTGGATCACCATAAGCTCAGTCATGCTTTGTTTACAAGTCTGAGTGTGCAACTGTGCATCCATAAGGATTCAAGAAGTCTGAATTTATAGGAGGATTAGAATTGTATCATGCACGACATTTTGTAACTATACCCTATCTTTGATGGGGTCTGACTTTATTCAAAGGTTATGTTAGATATTATACCCTAATGTATAGGTTGTATGCATATTTGCACTACAGATTAATGTTGCTTCAATTCTTTCATCAAAATTTTCATCGTTTGGTGAACTAATGGAAGTCCTCCTTGTTCCCATGACTCAAACTTACAATGCTAGGATCTAGCAAATCTATAAAAGGGCAGCCCCGGTGCACAAAGCTCCCGCCTATGTGGGGTCCAAGGAGGGGGTAGACCACAAGCGTCTATAGTACGCAGCCTTACCTTGCATTTTGCAAGAGACTGTTTCCACGCCTTGAACTTGTGACCTCAAGGTCACATGACAACAACTTTACTTTTGCGCCAAGGCTCCCCTTCAGGATCTAGCCAATCTATGTTCTAATAAAATTCAATGAAACCTCTATGATAAAGAACCTGCTTTATTAATACAGAAATTACATTCACTATTGCCCGTGAAGAAGACAACAATTACTAAGATAAACATCTCAACAGGATTCCTTAAGCAAATCCTAATACCAACACCAAAATCAAATTCAGACAGGCATGCATTTTCTGACGAAAATTCTCAAAATATCCAATCAAATACCATAATCACATTGAAGATTCCAAATAATAAATCCAGCAATCAAGTATTTATTTAAATATAGTAATAACTTCCATGGATCAAATTTCAGCAATCATACCACAGAAACAACAAGAAACCATTTCTTCATTGTTTCAAAGGCATATAGAACCAAAAAGTGCTGACTGGGAAGAGGGAGGAAGAAAGTCACACATGTAGAATCATCACAAGAATCACACACACAAGCAAATCTTGAGTACCACTCAAATCAAGAAGAACTCTTGTTTAAATACTCAAAATTGATACAAAGTTAAAATAAAATTTATAGAAGTTAGATTTACATAGCCTTAAAATAGACAAACTCCAAACCTAGACACATGAATTTTGTTACATGGAGATCCTTGTAATTTGCCTGTCTTCAGAATGCATGTGCATAACCTACTAATTCTTTTTCTTTTACTGTGTTAGTGGCTGTTTGTGCATCCAGAATTATTATTCCACTTCTTTTTTTGTCTTATTTATATTTCAGTCTTTCCATGTATCTCTTGAATTTATCCTTTTCCAGTGAGAATTGGCTGATTGCATTTCCTGCATTGCTATTCCACTTCTTTTTTGTTATTCTATAGTTTTCCATCTTTCCACAAATCCTTTGTGTTTCTCTGCTTGTTGCTTCTAAATGTACTAATGGATCAATTTTCCAATCTATTTGTTTTATAACCTGGTATTCCCACTCTCTTTCAATGATAGTTTTTACAGGCTCTACTACAAAGCAAGACATGGCATTTTAACCCCAGGCATGGTTCACCATCTTCTTGGTTTAACAAATGGAAAAGAAAAACCACGGCGTGTGAATTCCGAGAGAGGCAAAGTTGAGGTCTTCATCTTCCTTCGTCTGTGTCTGTTTGCAACAGAAGGGGTTCTCCTCCATTGCAAGATTAAACCATCTTGTTTTGAAGTGTCTAGTTAGAAGAGTTGAATTTGAAAATTGTAGAAAGAAGGAATGATATATTTGCAAGAGTTAATTCATAGCCATTGCTCCAAGCTGAGTATTGTTTACTGTACCTAACCTGCTAGGATCAAGAACAGCAAATCATTACCTCAAGCAGGAACTTTTTCATGCCTTGGGAAACTATCATTTCTCAAACACCTGACTCTGGAGGAAATGTGTAGCAGAACAGAGTTGGACTTGAAAATTGTGGAAGGAAAAACACTTTGTCTGGACGCATTGGTGTTCAAGTGTAAGGACATTGTTGTGCATAACTGACACACTGAAAAAATTGAATATCAAGAAATGCAGTGCAATCTCTGTAATACCAAGCATTCGATCCCTTGACCACCTTGTTTTGGGCAAGAGAAGGATGTTGCATTCATTACTGAATGTTCCCAACCTCGATGAGTTCAAGATTAAGTTATCACTAGAAATAACATAGCCTCCAAATGAACTGTACCAGCTCAAGGAACTCTTATCCTGCTCCTTCATAACTTTCTTGAACAACCTTGGTAGCTAACCAACCAATTTTCCTGTGGAGGCTAAACCCCTTCCAGGAATCAAGCTCTACAATCAAATGCAAAAAACAAGGATGTCCACCTGATAAATACACCTTTCCTTTCTTGCTCAAAGCCTGCTCTAATTTCTCTTTTGCTGACAATCAAACATGGGTTTGTTTGATATTTTTTTATCCATTTATATGTGTCCAATACTGACATTAGATGCCTAGCAAATTTTTTATGGAATGTTTGAGAGAGATGTTGCCACTCTGACTACCACTGTTACTTCTAGTGCAAATTTTGGGTCTTCAATGCAGCTTGCAGGCTCTTTGATGTAATGCCTGAGAGAAATATTGTTTCTTTTGGGAACAGTCGGTTTAAGGAAGCACTAGGTTGTCCCGTGACTTGCAAGCTTCAATAAGCCTAATGTTTCAATACTTATGAGTGTTCTTTGTGCTTGTGCTAGTCTAGGGGCCTAGATTCTGGTAGATGGATTCATTCACATATACATAAGAAGAATGGCAACAAATTCGGTAGTAGAATTGCTATTGCTTTGATGGATAAGGGAAAGAGCAATGGAGGTGAAGTCCCTTTTGTTGCAAACAGAGAGAAGTGAAGGAAAATGAAGACCTGTGCTCTGTGTCTCTCTCTTGGAATGCATGCACTCTCTCTTTTAAGTGTACAGCTTTTTCTCGATTTTTAAACCAGTCAAACGATGAAAGAAGGAGGAATGGGTTAAACATGCCTGGGTTAAAAACACCATGTGTTACTTTGTGGTAGAGCTTGTAGAAACTCTCAGTTAAAGAGAGTGGGAATACGAGCACTCTTGTTCTATTTTCTACTATTTTGCTTACAGTTTATTTTATTTTTTGTATTTCCAATTTTTTCTACTGTTTTACACATTGTTATTTTGATTTCCATTTTTTGTCCTTGCTTATGAATGTTGCCCATACGTTTCCTCACACTAGATCTAAGGACCTTCTTGTCTGTTTCTTGTTCAACTAAATCAAGTATTCACATGTTTTCAGCTTTCCCTTCTTGCATGTTGACTTCACAATTTTTTTTCTTTGGAATTACTGTTGACTTATATTTGTACCGCATATGTTGTTCCATTGACACTCTTAAACGTAAGATCTATCAGTGTCGTTGTTTCAACATATAAACTTGATTAATAGGAACAATTAGACAGGGTGGCTACTCTAGTAACAACATAAAACATCAACATCAGGGATAAAACTTCCAAAAGATCATCAACAAGTTGATGTTCTTTATGACATGCATATCAAAGAATATTAAAAATAATTCTACACAAGAATCAGGGGGCTGTTAGAGTTCTCTTTGTGACAGACAATACAAGAATGATGTGCATTTCAGCAACACAACCAATACTATCAAAGCTTTGGCGATGATCACAGTATGGAAAACACTAAGAAGCAAGGAAGAATGCTAATTCAAGCTCCAACACCAGAACTCTTAAAAAAGAACTTGGCAAACAGAGGCATGAGGCTACCTTAACATCCTTATTCCAATGCTGGATGTAGGGAGGACCTGTTGTGTATGAGCCAAGTGGTTCACGATACCATTCCCCATCATAAGTTATTTGATCCATTGCTTGTTCTATGCTTAGAACCTCCCATGGCCTCAAACCAGGGATAATTTTAGCCAGCTGCTTTCTGCCACATGAGCAGTAATATATGTTTCTAAGTAGCATACAATAATTGGTACATTATAACATTTTGGGAAGAGATTATATGGCAAATGAACTAAAGTAAATCCAGCTGAGATGTCTAAGAATTATGGCTAGGGAAAGGATGGAAACCTTACCCATGAAAATATATTTACATCATTCAATAGAAAATTAATCAATAACACCAAGTAAGATGCAAAATACTATTGCAAGTAAAATTAAACTCAAACAAGTTAATAATGTGTTTGCATCTAGTTCACATGTCATGAAATACCATATGTCAAGCCAAATGAGGATGGTGACAATGTCATGCTAAAACTAAGTTGGGACCCTGGATTCATGAATGTTGTGATTGTTGTGTATATGATGAATATGTTTCAATTTGGTTCTATTTCAAATATGTACATCGGTGGGTGCAAAGAGATGGGGCAGGGAGATTATTGTCCTGCCTGTTGAACTAGGGTGTTAACATAGTACTGATATCAGCATACTTGTATGCAATGGAAGCAGGGGAGTGGGGTCACCAATACAAATTTTCTTTCTTTTTTCTTTTATTTGGGAAAGCAGATGTGAACAACAACCTAGGCTGTGGAAGAAGGCATTTTACCAACTAAGCAAGTGTTGAAATTTATTCCAGTTATTTATTAGTAGAGGTTGGGTCCCTCTTCATATCCACTCCTCTTTCTTTTCTCTTTGTGTACTTCTTGTTCACTTCTATTATATACAGTCTCTTTCATCAAGATCTAAAAGTATCAGCATAGAACATGAACATGTAGCCCATCGGCCTAGCCATCTGCAAGTTCTAAAGCTATTTGTTTAATAAAATCTCAAGCCAAGATATATCACACTTGATATCATCCAATTCCTACTGTCTATGGATTTCTTGTTCCTGAATACCTTGTGTTTTACTTTTATTTTCATTTCTTATTTTTTCCTTTCTTATCCTGTGGATGGTTATGGCATTTCTTGCCAATTTTTTCTTCATTTCTTTTCTTTTCTTTTTTCCTTTATCTGGATTCTTTTCAGTTTGCAAAGAATTTTGCATGAGGTTTGATCACGACAGGTTACTTTCACTTTTTGCTTTCTCTGTTGCAGTTACTTTGGAGATATCTTCCTCAGAAGCAATCGAGATTATGCCCAGTAGCATGTTCAGGCTGATGACTGCTAGTTGGGAGAGCTTACTAAGTGCTTATCAAAAGTCTATGACACAAAACATTGTGGAGGTTATCAAAAGTCTAAGAAGCCAGCAACTTCAGTATGTCAGAAACAAACAGAGTTCATTTGTTTCCATCCTTCAATAGAAGGAAATGGTGGTGTTTGGCCTGATGCAAAATACTATTGCAAGTAAATCCAACTTCAATAGAACTCTGTTTGTTTCTGACAACAACAAATATTAAATTTAGACAGCAGGCTCAGAAAAATATGTCAGAAAAGAAAAATAAAACAAGTTAAACAAACAGAGTGATAAAGTGACAAAGGGATACCTGAGATCTTTGGGGATGAATTTGTTTGGCATATGGTCAGCTTCCAATGTTGGTGTAAGCTCAGAACCACTGGCCCAGAGAAACAACGCATGGCTAGGCGTTCTTAAACCAGGCCAAACACCACCATTTGCTTCAAGTACAGCTAAATCACGTCTTTTGCTCTCAATAGCTTCTTCCTGAAGCTGCTGATAGGACTTCTTCTCTCGCCCCTTTAGAGGAACCCAGGGAGGTATGCCTTTCATCAATTTATGAATGAAAGCCGTGGCAGAAGCACCTAATCTAACTGCAGCAGGAATAAACAAATCATAGTGATTAGAACTGTGCAGCATGTATATTTATTTGAAAACTGTCTACAAGATGAACTCATCTGAAACACAAAATATGGACTTCTACTGGCGAAGGATAATTCAACAAATGAGATAAGGGAGCTGCAAGCAGGTCAAACTAATTAGAATCAGACACAGGTTGATGTTTCCAAAAAGATTACGCTCATCCAACAGCATTATTCGTCAAGACATCACAGACAGAGAATGAACAAACCTTCCCAAGTGGCAATTGCACGCTCCAAGCCATAAACCATGCCAATAGGTGCAAACTCATCCATGTCCTCACCCCAAATGAAAGTGTCTTTATCAATGATTCCAGCACCCCAGGCTGTTTTCAGGGTTATCAACTCCAATGGCCCCCTTGTGCGACCCAAACGATCCTTGTAGTACCATCCACCACTTCTCATGATGACTGCAATAATGATAAATTTAAAATCTCAGGAAGTGAATGTAACAAAATGGTCAAAGCTTCAGATCAGAAAATAAAAACTTGACCAAGCACAGCAAACTGTATCGTCCCTGACGTCCTAAGTCATTTCATGCTGCTTAACCCAGCTGCGGCAAGATTTGAATGAAGAGTGGCACCTATCTCTAAGAACAGATATTCAGTAGATTTTTCGGCCTATCCATCTACTAGCAGAATGTTAATCATATGCCTCTCGCTACATTTAGGCCTGTTCTTTGCTCACTCATTTCACTTTTTCTGTTTTGTCCATTAAACTAAGTTGCTCAAACACAACAAAAGTTCATACTAGAGCAAAACCAAAGTTCCAAATAAGCAGAGATATTTACATCAGCAAACTTTCAACAACTAAAACCAATGTTTTTGAATCTGGAACAAGACAAAGAAACAAGAATCACTCAAATAAGCAATCACATTCTTGCTAAGAAAACCACCCCATTTTATAACCGATTTTAAATTTTATAAGTTAAAGCATGCTTAAACTCGTGCAATGGACATCTATCCATAAGCCTCTCAATGCTTGGAGGACCTCTTCTTTTCTCACTCATTCTTTTTTTTTCTTCTTCTTTTTTTCTGTCTAATAAACTACCACTTGCTCAAACATGATGTATATTCATACTACTGCACGACCAAGCTTTCAGACTAGCAGAGATATTTACTGCACTGTACACAACATGTACTGTCATATACCAGCTACTTACCAACAAGTAAACTTAACTTTCGAATCCAAAATAAGAAATACAGAAACAACTAATCACATTACTAGTAAAGAAAATTATCTATTCGTTTAAGTAAAACTCAGAACACTTATATCATAGTAACTTTTCTTAAGTAACTCATACCAATTCAGAGATTTTGTCCATACCCTCTTATTGCTTGGAGGGCCTCTTCTTTTCCCACTCATTTCATTTTTTCTGTCTTATAAACTAGCACTAGATCAGAACTATTAAACATTGTCAAAATTTAGCAAAGAGACTTACTGCATTGTCGAAAACATAGACCATCACATTTCCACTTACCTCCTCAAACTTCCAACCGGCAAGTTAGTTTTCAAATTGAAATTAAGTACTAGAAGTCAATCAATCTACTATTAAGAAAACCACCCACATTGCTTTAATTCAAACTCAAGCACTCACAGTCATAGTATCTCTTCTCAAGCTTCTTATACCCAATCGCCTGCGCAACATCAATCGGTCTTCCCGGCGGGTACGGCCTCTGCCTGAACCCCCACAATCCGAAAAAGAACTGCCTCGTGAAATCCCAAAACTTATCATCTGATTCCTGCCTCGTCTTAATTGCTTTCCTTGGCATTGGTCTTCCATCAGGCCCCAACACATGAGGCAAAGCCTTCCAAAGTTTCCTATCCTCCCGCCTATAAGGAACTGAATTCTCTTTCAATTCCATCTCATTAATCTTATCTGCAATTTCCTCCGCCCTTCTCAGAAACTGAACTACAGGACTGTTCGTAAACCCTTCCCACCATTCACGATTTTCTTTAATTTCCTCCTCTGTCGGGTTCTCCTTCTTCTCGAAAACTGGGTCGTCATTGAGGATTTTTTCGACTTCGGGAGTGTGGCGAACATCAGGGAGGTTTCTACATTCCCAGAAGTATTGGTCGACCATTTCTCTGTACTTTGTTGATGTCTTTTTTGGAGTTTTATTGGGTTTCTTGAAGAGATTTCCACTGGTGATGGAAGCGAAATTGGGGAGCTGGAAATGGTTTTCCTGGTGGGTTTTGTGGAAGGGAATGAAGGGGATCGGATTTGGGGGTTTCTTGAACCAGTTATCGCCAATCCAGTTGAAATTGATTGAAGCCATTGATGGGTTTCTGAAGGGTTTTATGGGTTTTAGATGAATCCGCTGGAAATGGCTGTGGGTGGTTTGGATGAGAGAAGATGAATAGGGAAACGGAGTGTAGTTGTTGGTCGGTTGAGACTGAAAGAGGGACAAAAGGGTTTTAAGCGTGATTTTGTCGTTGATTGAGGAAGATTTATACTGATTTTTTTACTCGATTTTTATGAAACTCTTGCTAACTCTAGCACGATTTTGGTTGCTCAAGTTAGTCTAAGAAAGAGTTAGCTCAAGACTTGTAAGCAAGAGTTTATCAAATAATTAATAAAAAAATTACAAGTTGGCCTTACTTGTCGGATTTTATACAATGATCCAAATTTTTCATCTGAGTTACAATGCATCACAGGGCCTAAAACCCAAAACTCTTATCTAAGTGTAAACCCTAAGACCTTTCTTGCTGAAATTTTTTAGGTCATGTGGGCATCAAATTTGTCACATTTTCAATGCTAGATAAATATAGTTTCAATCATAATCTAGACGTACACGAACATTCAATAGGGTATTTAAGGAGTTCTTAAGATTATACTTTAAACATCCTAAAGTACTATAAACCAATATTGCAAAGTTTAGGAAAAAAAGAAGCTAATTTGGACATACTGTCTAGTGGTCAAACTTTTAAAAAAATTATGACAATAGCATTGGCTGGCCAAAATTATTTTTCAGATAACATAAACTTAGAGTTTTCTTACTGGATTTCTAGTAATAATAATTTATTTAAAAAATTTTGGGCATTTAAATAAAAAGCACCCTAGCATTTGAATTTTCAAATGTTGACCTAAGCTCCAAATATTCAATCTTAAACTAGGAGCTAAGATTTTACTCTCTTTTTTCTTGAAATTGAGTTTTGGAACTATTTTTATTGAATTCAAATGAGTGTATTTTCTTATAATGTCTTACGTAAATAAATTTAAAATAATATTAAGTCATTTATATGACATTACAATGTATATAAGATACCTTTTTCAGTGTACACGATGTGATTATATTGTTTCAAAGGTGTTTTTTGACAAAACACTCTTGTTACTTTTTTTAAATAAAAACATGTCCTATGGGGCCCAAACATGTTTGAAATGATTTAAAGCCCTTTTATGTTTTATTCTCCTGAGAAAATTTTGGATTTAGGAGTCCTTCAATGACATCTCAAAATGGGACCCATTGAAGTGGTAGTGCTATAAGATTTAATGTGTCAAGTAATTTGCTTATGTAAATGTTAGATCACTAAAAAAATCACTATAATATGAGAAGTGAGCTAAGTGGCCGGATTTCGACTGCATTTGGGGCCTTTTTAGATCATCCTAGTTTTTTTTTTTAGTCAAATAATACTTATAAATTATGAATAATATCATAAAAGTAACCATACATAATTAAAGACCCACTGCAAGTATTTTTTAGTGATTCAAGCCATTCATCTGATTTGGGCTATCCTAGGGACCCTACGTACTAAAAATTAAGCTATTGAACACCTCTAAGACCGTGCTTGTTGGACTTTTTTGGGTTATAAAATGGATAGTAAAATGATCACAATCGTCCATTTTACAACCCTAAAAAGGCCCAATGAGCATAGTCTTACAAGGGTACGTAGGACATCTAGGACAATCTGAATTAGATGAATGGCTTGGATCACTAAAAATATAAATAGTGGACCTCGCATGCATTTTTTTTTTAAATAAAAAGCTTTCCATGATAGAAAATTCTAGAGAGAGAGAGAGAGAGAGAGAGAGAGAGAGAGAGAGAGAGAGAGAGAGAGAGAGAGAGAGAGAGAGAGAGAGATTGTGGGTATTTAAATGTTTGAAGTAACCTAATAATTCTTATGGATGATTTGGGAGGTGATGCAAGGCTAGGCAATGGATGACTTTAGGTCACTTGGGTGGTTTAAGTCTTCAGTGGGGCATGCAACTCCTACGAACCAATGTGGACCATTGGATGACTTTGTCAATGGCAAATTTCTGTGACAGACAGTGATGATTGATCATGGGTACAAGGTGATGGGAGTTGATGCACTAAGGGTAGTTGATAGGTCCACCTTAGTCTCTCCTGCTACGAGCACTCCACAACCCCCTTAATGATGCTTGACCATAAGTATCCATTGCTTGTTCCAAGCATATTGGGGTAGCTTGTGGGCTCGTAGCTGGGTGCCTGAGTGTTGGACTCATCAAGAACCCTTAAGGCATTAACACCCATGACTTGGTACATGTGATGACTTGGGTTTTCACATGCATTTTTAAATGCAATATCTAATTCCTAGGGCAGGATCGATCCCTATTTGAAAATACTTTTAGAAAAACTATGCAATGTAGTGGAAAACTCTTTTATTTTAACTTCATTTTGAAAACCCCAAGTGGCATTTGCTTTTAAGATGAATAAAGTAGTTTTGAAAATTACGGAACTCATAAATGTATTCCCAGGTCTATCTAGTCACAACTCACAGCCCAACTGTAATAAGTACATATACATGTCCAAAAGGTAGAGTATTTACTTACATTCATGCTTGTCCCTTCTTCATTTACTTGATCGTAGTACTAACATTTTCTGATGTTTCTTCTACTCTTGTGTAGCTAATCTGTAAAAACTAATATATTTTGGTAAGTATTCTTCATACCCAGTAGGTAATCTGATACTACTATTTTGAAAACATGGCAAGCAATATACATAATTTAAAGAGCTTTTCATGGAAAACATCAGTAATTCATTTTGTGTAAACATGCATATTTATGCATAAAACGTAAGCTCATTGATGCAATTTCAATCATGAAATATTTTACTGAAATCTAGTATTTAACAATATGAACATGACTAACATCGTAAGGTAGAAATTAATAGTATCCATGTAAGAAGATCTCAGCAAACACATTAAAACCAACTAATCAAATATAATAATCATGAAACTTTTAAAATAGTCGTCATTCAAAGCAGATGCTGGCATCACTATAAGTATCATGCACATGGTATTTTGGTTTTGTTCCTACCGCAGGCTGCCTCATTCGTCAATCTGGCTACTTGGAACTCAAGCCGATAGGTCAGTAATCATATCAAATCGACAAGTCATGAGTACTCGTTCACGACCATCTTAATGTTATATGCATATCAATACAACAGAAATCATAAGGCCAACTATGCTCATGACCAGAACACCTCTGAATCGTGTGTCTCTGATATCTATAGACCATTCCGCCGTAACCTCCACTGCGACTATGGATATGTCCCTGAAAGGGTGCCATGACACCTCCAGTGGTTGTCCCTATTTACCACAACAGTCAAGGAATGGACAATGCCATTTTTGGCAGCGATACCATCCACCTTTTTGGTGATAGAGGCCGGGAGGCCAACCCCATACATAATAATCTCTCAGCATAGTGCCCACTAGGCTCAATAGCCCAAAAAGCATATATAGATAAATCCAAATCTCAATCATCGGAATCATGCAATTTATGCATTTATTTTCAACCATGCAAGCAGTGCATAAAATCGGTTCATCCTAATACCACATTCAAAGCCATAAAATATAAAGACAATTCCGCATACTCGTATAAAAACATCATATCTCAAAAGCATGCTAAAAAAATGATAATAAAGGCAAGTCAGAGTTTAAGAGGCATTTATAAAAACTTAGTAGTATCAGACTACCTACCTCGAGTCTCATGAATCGTGTTATTCATTACTCGACCTTGCCATCTTCGTGAAACCCTGGATATTAATTAATAACAAGGATTCCAATATCATTTTCCATCCTTTGTAGATCATTACTTAGTATCACGCCCATGTCCTAAATAGTGGAGTAAAACGTAAAAAATCACGAACATTAGAAATCCATGATGCCAAGTCACTCATCAAACTGTATTCGGAGAGAGCTTTCCAATGACACTAAGAACGCGCAAATGGAGATTGGGAGCGAAAGACACAGGGATTTTCCCATCGAGATAGAGGGGGTCCAAATTGATAATGGCACCCCTCTAATGCGTGTGAACCACGGGCCACGTGGGAGGAGCTCTACACGTGAGAGTGGAACTCACCGTGTGGAGCTCTACTCCCACGCGTCTGCAACACAAGAAAAAAGGGAGGAGGAAGCCAAAGCCAGCAACCCCCTCCCCTTTCACCCCATTTTTCCCGGCTACCCACTCACCCCCATTTCCCTTGTTCTCCCCCTCTTCCGGTCAACCCTGCACAGCCCTCACGCCCCTCCCCATCCCTCGTTTCCTCTACCTCCATCCTTGCCTGCCAGACACGACCCAAGTTTCACCGGTGACGAGGAGTTGGGTTACCATCTTCGGGTTGCGCTAGCTGCAAGCTGGACCCAGGTAAGCCTCCAAACCTTTTCTATTCTTCCCATTTCCTCTTCTTCTTCAACGCGAATACAGCGTTTTTTTGAAGAACTGGATAGTGAAAGAAAAAAAACACCATTGGATTCAGAGTATACAGGGAACAGAACGGGATTAGATTGAAAATCTAACCGTTCATACTGTTCATTAGATGTTTCTGAGTGAAACCCCTTTGGTTTCATGAAAATCCGGCAAGAAACGACAGCGGACACTGCAAAAACCAGCACCTAGGGTTAGTTTCAAAAACCCTTGAAAAATCTGGTGAAAAACGGTAGTTTAAGTAAAAATCAAAAGGGGAAAACACTAGAAAACGAAAATTCAGGAAATTTCATGCATTCCCATTAAATTTGGCTGAAAAACGACGTCACCTGTGTCGACGGCGACGACTGGAATCTGGTCATCTTCTCTGGCGACAGTGACATTTTCCGGCGACCCAAAAAAAAATGTGAAAAATGGAATTTTTCAGATATGGACAATTTACGCATGATCTTTTCATCTGTGAAGACGGATCGTCAATCAGGAATCGATTGGTCCACGAAATTGCTTGTTAATGCATAGGAAAATTTTGGAGCCTTAACATTCGACCGTTAAAAATGTGATCGGAAGGTAAATTTAGGTCAAATATAACTCCAAGTAACCATTGGTGATGAATTATCATAGAAATGACTGACTAGTTATGGATAAATTGATGGGAGATCCTATCTGGCCGTCCAATACTCTATCAGCGAATGTCAGAGGTCAGGAAAGGATATCAGACCATGACTTATGGCTAAAAGCATTGAATTATGAAATAACTTACCTAAAATGTTGGAAGGATCATGGGAGTCTATCCCAAAGGTAAAGTGGTCAGTTCCCATATGCGAGTCTGTTCCAAAGCTTACAACTCTTGCCTTTGACCAATTAGGATGTACATTGGCTTTCAGCATAGCAATAGTAATCATTGAGATAAGATGATGGATCATGGGAATGTGGAGGAAGAGGGATTACCTTGGAAGGATCCTCAATCAGTGATTTAGCAGGAGCAGGAGATAGAGATGGCCATGATGGAACAGTTTAGGAGGGGAGTTGCCCAAAGGAAATGGATCAATGAGAGTAACCAATGAGGCAGGATGACTGCAAGGAAGTTCTATGAAAAGAATAGATTCTTAGAAAACGACATATCGAGAAATGCAAATTCATTTGGTCTCTGGGTCATAACATCAATACCCCTTTTTCTTCAATACCATATAAAAACAAAAATACAAATAACATATTTTGAGAATAGCTTGGAGCATTTAGCGATAGATAGTAAGACAAAGTTGGTGCACCCAAAGGTGCAAAGGTGAGAGTAAATGGTACACTACCAAAGAGAATTTTGTACGGAGACTTTTCCACAAAAGTGGAGTAGGGATACAACTGATAAGATAAGTAGCTGCTGAAGTAGCTTTCCCCTCAAAAGGCTTTAGGAAGATAGGAGAAAAAATGAGCAATGTACGAATGATTTCAAATATGTGGCAATGTTTACCATTTTGTTAAGGTGTATCAGGACAAAAGAGCTAGGAAGGAGTGCCATGAGACTTAAGAAGGTCCAAAATACAAATAGACTTATATTCACCTCTAGAATCATACTAATTTTTTTTTTATTTTTATACATTTGTTAAAATTGGTAAGAATCATAGTAGTGAATTCTAAATATACTTGATAAACGTATGATTTGTTGTGAATAATATAAGTTCAATTATATGAAGAAAAATCATCAATGAATAGCACATAGTAGCGAGCACTACTTAAGGAAGGATCAAAAGAAGTCCACACATCACTATGAATTAAATCAAATCAAGCACTAGTTTTTCAAGTGCTAATTGAGAAGGGGAATATTGTCTATTTTTCAATGACATAATGTGTACAGAAAAGAGAGTGGTTAGTAACAAAAGTAGCCAAATATCCATTACAAGGTAAAGTTTTAATACACTCAAAAGAAAGATGACCTAAATGATGATGCCAAAGAGATGCATTGATAGTTGCTGCAATTTGTTATGGACTAGAAGGATATAGTGGATTAAGATGATATAGACCACCAACTCTACATCCATTCCCACATGATTTTCCTATCCGAGGATCTTGTATAACATAATTAGAAGCAGTAAATTTAATATGTAAACCTTGATCATATAATTGGCTAATGGAAACAAGATTCATAGACAGTCCTAGGATAAGAAATACATTCTGAAGTATAAGAGTAGTATAGATAGAACCAGTGTGTGACACATGCAATGGTGTGTTGTTAGCAATATAAATAAGAAAAGGAGAAGGTAGGGGATATGAATAGCAAGGAATCGCAGGGCTAAAAGTTATATGATTTGATACTCCAAAGTCCCAAAACCATAAAGAGACAGGAGTTATACCTGATTATGCAAAAGTAGAAGCTGCAAGGTGAGGATTACTCGAGGAGGTGAGAGCCTGATGAATCATCCCATGAACATCCATAGAATGAGAGGCTGAGATTGAGAGGATGTAACGTCTAAGCTGCTGCATAAAAAGAGTTGCCTTGACGGCAATGAAGTTTAAGACAATCCTACCTCCAATCAACTAGGCTTTTGCAATAATTGCAAAAAAGTTTCTTTGACTTAGTAGATTTGGAAGATGTAGCAAGAGCAGTATCAGTAGTAACAGGAGAGGAGAGGCCAAAGAAGCCGTGGAAATATTGATGAAACTGTCAAGAAATCTACCGATGAAAGTGGGGAAATTGATGATTCCTTTGTTTCACTGATCGTAGAAGAAATTGTTGCTGCCATTTTAAGTCCGTTAAAATTTGTTGTTGATGATTAAATCAATCTCTAGATTGCAAGATTGACCATTTCTCTCCTCCAGTCCTTGATGATGAACAAGACAGAGAATTGATGGTCTCTCATGAAGTGATCGGGATGTGCAGCAGCTTAAAGAAAGAAAAATTGAAGATTGATGATCAGCAAGCTCGAAGATAATTAATCTTCACAAGAGATCTCTGATACCATGCTATATTGAAAGAAATTGTATATTTTTATTCTATCAATCTATACATTATATACAAAAATACATAAATGAAAAGTGGAAACAATAATATATATCATATCCCTTGTGGAAACAACCTCTTGCAAAGATGCAAGGTAAGGCTACTTATCATAAACCCTCATGGTCCGCCCCTTCCCCGGACCCCGCATATGCAAGAATTTCATGCACCACGGCTGCCCTTTTATATCCCTTGATTAAGGGACGATCAGATCTGATAACATCTTTAACGGATCCTATCCGATGATATCTGTAGCATGGTGTGGGTGTGAGTCTAACTTTCAAGAATATATGTATTTTAAGGGGGGAAATTATTACGCTAAAGAAACTGAACCATATATAAGATAAGAATTGATCTGCAAGAAGCTCTGTCTAGAATAGCAAGATATTGATCAGGAAAAAAAAATAAAAAAAATCATCCCTCACATATGAGTCTTTTATACCCTTAGGACTTCTTTTTTGAATGTTAGGAGATTCTATTAAGGAGATGAGAGGGCTTACATTCAAATAGAGATGATCACAGCCACCCACCCACAGAACCACACTTCCAATGGATCACAACTGAACAAGCATTTATTCACCAAACCCAAATAAAGAAACAGAACACCAGATCTATTGGTACACAACAGATTAGCAAGAAGGCCTAAAAAACATAATCCAATCCAGAACCAAATGTCGCCAATGACCCCCACAAGCTAGGACCATCCATGCCGTGGTGCAACAGTGTCATAAAAATGTTGGAACTGCTGTACGACGGTGAAAGAAATGCCATGTTGGGGAGGGTGACATGAATCCCTTGCATTTGAACACCTTGTTTCCCCATCATTTTCTGCCTTGTCATTTACCGATCTAGGAATATGGCTAAAGGAGCACGTATACCATGTAGGAGAGACTCAATGCAGTCCATAGTGTTACAATGTCTCCACGGAGCATGATTGCTGGAGCTAAGCCATGAGATTACCGTCCTTGAATCACCTTCTAAAATGAATGGTCCACTATCCGTCCTAGTACAATTCGGATTAATCTTTGAACTGTTGCAAGGCCGTGATAGCCTCTAGCAGCTATTGCCAAGATTTTGGTACCATAGATCTTTGCGATCCCCCCTTTTCCCAACCCTGCATACACGGAGCTTCGTGCACCGGGCTGCCCTTAGCAATCCTTGATATATAATACCTCTATTTCAGTAGGTTGAGGAGTACCAACAGCAGATCCGTCGAAGTAGCACTTCAACTACCCATCCGATGGCGCAATGCAATGACCAACCCTCTTATTCTTGACATTTGAACCAACAAGTAAGAATGAAACTCCACATGCCTAGACACCCAGAAAGCTGTGATTCTTTGGATTGTTTTCGCCATCATAGTAGTGTTGGCAGCTCCCTATCGAAGATCCTACAATTGCATTCTGTCCATAACATCCACTGGTTGAGAATCAAGCAGTTTTGAACACCACTTTCATTTATTTTGAGGAATCTCTCCCGTACCATTTTAAGATAAGATCAGAAATTGTTCTACAAAAATGATTTGCACTTTGAACTAACTTAACGCAATCGTCTATACCTTGAAAGATTCTGGGCATTGAAGAAGTGGTCCGAATCTTCATCCTGGTTTTTATGCATGACAGAGAGAAGCAAGATTCCTTTTGAAGATGCTCGACTGTCAAATTTCTACCCATCACAACAAGATATAAAAATGCAGTGATCAGTGGCTTCCACACCATTTCGTATTGGAATTCATGGTTTTCCACCACATCCCATGTTGAGTAGTATTTCTCAATAAAAAACTGCCCATCCTTTGCTCGGATCCGAACCCGTTTATCCTTTTTATGAACCTGCGTGTCGACATTTAGGCTTGTAACAAGAGCAACGTGTTCCGCCCCTTCCAAAGCTCCAATTTGTGGTCTAAAGTGAAGGTTCCAAAGGGGTCCATCAGATTGTGAGTTCCAAAAGTCCTTAATATTCCCATTCCAGGGCACAACATCAGGGGCCATCTCGCATCACCGCCAAAGAGATGATAGTTAGAGGCAAAGGAAGCAACAACAACTCGGATTCCCAACAAAAAGGTAGCAGACAGAGGCACCGCAATATGAACCAATGCACTAGCATTGGAGTCGCGTTGAAAAATACTGGAATGTGTGGTTGGCTGCACAACGATCCCTCCCACATACACAACCCCAGCGCCACTCATATGGCATCAGTGTATGCCAAAGGTCTAAAACACGAGCCCAACAGGTCTCCCAATCAAAGAAGAAAGGAAAAAAGAAGTCAAACCCAAGCGTCAAAGACTAGGCAACACCGCTGCACGCTAGGCCAAATTGATAGGCAACACAGGGTCCAAACACAAGCCATAGGCTTGAGCGTGTGCCACCTCCTACAGGGTAGGCACAACCGCAAGGCCCAATCGGCATTGCTCACCATGGCTGCTAGGGCTGCATAGCCTTGAATACGCGACGGAACAAAACAACGTGCTACAATGCCCATGTCCAACACAGTGTCCACCTTGTCGGGCCATTGGTGTAACCACACAGACCAGAGGGCAGTGCCCACCAAAGGTGCCGTGGGCGCACACCTTTGGAAATGCCAAAAAAAAGACACTCGAGTTGAAGAAACGTAGAAATCTATCTTTGAGGCGTTGATCTTCAAGCCAAATATCATGCCAAAACTGCACCGAGTCCCTGCTTCTCACATAAAAGCGGCACTCCGAGAGGATCTTGTCACTGATTTTTGAAATGTATCTCCACACCGACAATCGAAGTCTCATATTGCTGGCTCCAGGAACCCACCCTTGCAGTGTTCTCCATAATTTTTGGCAATTACCTTCCTCCAAAGCGCTTGCCTTCCTTTTCCAAACCTCCAAATCCATTTTAGAAAGAGAGCCTTAACGCAACGGTAAAAGTTGTCGTCATGTGACCTATCCTTTGTGGTCCGTCCCTTTCCTGGACCCTGCATAGGCGGAAGCTTCATGCACTGGGCTACTCCTAATTACCCATACTTCGACAACAAACAACATTCCATCTGACCAAGTGCATTTGCTTTTGCCCAACCCCATCGTTCCACAAGAAATTCCTTAAAAGACTCAATCTTTCGAGCAATACTTGGCAAGAATTTGAAGAGAGAACAAGAGTATATTGGACAATTACTAAGCACACTTTTGAAGAGAGGGAGTTCCGCCCCCGCCCCCCCCCCACCACGAAACTTACCACGAAGCAAGTTTTCTTTTAACTCTTTCGACCACTTAATTCCAGCAATCAATTGGAAGTTGACCAATGGACATAGGCAAACCGAAATACACAAACCGCAGAGTCTTCATTCCACATCCAAGGATTTCGGAAATCTCCCCCGTTATCGAATTGTTAACATTAATTCCTGAAATCGATAATTTTCCTTTGGCTCGAAATTACTTAGAAAAATATTCTTAAGGTAGTCTTAAGATTTCGAGTGTACTTTGGCTCGTCTAGTAAGAATAACCACGTCATCCACATACTGAAGGTGAGATACTTGGAAGTTTTGACCTATCAATGTTAATCATTTGATAATCCCCAAATGAATGCCTCTCTTTAACAGTCTGCTGAGAGTTTTAATAACCATGGTGAAGAGAAGTAGAGACATATCATCCCCTTGTCTCAAGCCCTAGCGCTCTAAAAAAATCCACAGGCAGCTCCATTAATCTTGACCGAGAAGTGAACCGTCAAAACACAGTTGAGAATCCAGTGCTTCCACCTGTCACTTAAGACTTATATACCATGTCTAAAGAAATAAATCACAATAAAATTTTTAAATATTTAAAGTAAAACTGCATACTATAAACCTTTTGTAATTTATCCCTTCTCCAAACCTTGCATATGTAGGAGCTTCGTCTACCAAACTGCCTTTTTTCATTTTTAATATTACCATTATAAGTATTTTTAAAGCAACTATTACCATTAGAGATAATCAACAACAACATAACTCAATAACAATTAGATATTAAAGAAATAAATCACAATAAAATTTTTAAATATTAAACTATTCAATTAAAATTCATAAAAAAAAATCAATTTGTTTTAAGACTTCAAGTATCAGGGAAAAGAATCACGATCCAGAATTAAAAAAAAAAAAAATTTGTATTGGTAATGACCCCAATTTTTGTAATATTAAAATCCCATGAAAAGTTTAGTTTTAAAGATAAGGGTATTCTGGTCATTTCACTAGTTGTCTTAATTAAACCCAGGAATTTGGTCCAAAAAAAGGTTCTATTAGATGCGTCTCGGAAAAAGGAATCCAACAAGACCAAAATCACCCAAAACGGAGTTAAAATGAGCAAGTTATGACCCTTTGAAGTTTAGGGGCAAAACTATAATTTTCACAAAAATAGGTTTAGCTGCAAAACACAAGGGCCCGTTTTGATACGGGCACCCTTCATCTTCCACCTCCTAGAGAGTTCTAGAACGGCGGTGATTGGAGGGGAAATCACCTCCATTCTAGAGGTTTCTCCACCGCCATTCAAAGGCAGTGAGAGCCCCCTCCAGAACCCTCTCTTAGCCATGTAAATAGAGCTCTTGGGAGCCTCTAATGGCAGCCCAAAACGTTGAGGAAAAACCGTTGAGGAGCAGTGCCCTAGAAGAGAAAACAAGGAGAAAAATCCAGCAACGAGCCATGTACGCCCAAAATCCCTCAAAACCCATCTCCACCATAGTTCCAGGAATGATTTCCCTAGGTTTTTGCATGAAAAACCATGCAAAACGGAGCCTAGGAGAGCCACCAAGGACCCAGGGACGTCCCCTGAGTCGCACTGGTTCGACAACCAGGGTGTCCTGAGGACGCCTCGGTTCCCCAACGAGCGGGACGTTCCAGTCGGAACGTCCCACGTCGACTCCCGTTTGAAAAACCAAATGGGCGCGTCCAGGGACGCGCTCGCAAAAGAGAGAGAGAGGCGGGAAGTTCTGCGTCTGCAGACGCGCCCGCTGAGGCAAACGTTGCAAGCGCGCAGTACGCTAGCGTCGCGGTTTTTTTCGTCCCTTAGGGAAGCCGGGGCGCACGTCGCAAACACGCAGCGCCCTGGCATTCCGTCTTTTTAGTTTTAATTTTTAAGACTTCTGTGTACGTACGACACTAAAATGCTTATAACTTGAGATCTAGAGCTCCGATTGAGGCGTCACAAAAGGCGTTGTGTCCGTGTCAACAACGCGGATACATCCAAACTATAAAATCCCTGATCAATGCCCAATCAAAGGTGGGCATGACCCTTAGAATAGGATGGTGGCGCGTGGCCACTAGAACTTTGAGAAACTGAAGATACCAAGGCCCAATTAGGACCTTAGGATACCCATAGGCATAGGGATGGACCCCTAATGCCTAAGTAAAAAGATCAATTACTCTAAAACCTATAAAAGATAGGTCAAACTAACCTTGATTCCCCAAATCATGATTAGGAGAGTCCGAGGACAAAAGGGTTAGCACGACCTAGCCAGGTAGGTGCTCTATCACTATTATATTCTTTTAAAAGATCTATTATTGTTCTGAGAACATATGTTTTAAGTATATGACTTGTTTAGCATAACTTAATTCAGCATGCATGTGATAAATGCTTTGTACATAGACATGTTTTGTAAATGATTGCATATACATTATGCACATACATGTTTTGCAAACTATTGCATACATTGCACGATTTGTGAGCATTAAGTTTTTGCAAAAATTGCATGTCCTTGAAGGTTGCCAAAAGACGCTGGAGTGCCGAGGGCTAAGCAATTGTGAGGGACCCAAAGAGGACAGGTTTTGACAGAGGTTTTGGCTTATTTAGTCTTATGCAATTTGAGCTAGAAAGCCCGTGGGTGCTATGCCGAGGGGTCTAGGTTGGCCACCTGGCCTCTACCACTATTAGGTGGATGGGTACCATGCCCAAAAAGAGGCAAGTCCCTACGTCGACTGCATGTGGTACAGGGGGCTACCACTGGTGTCACGGCACTAGGTCGATGTGTCATAGGCCCTGTGGAGGCTATGACCGAGTGTCCTCAGGTACCCGGGGACCACATGGCGAGGAGTTCGTGGGCATAGTGGACCCTATGGTTTGATGATTTATGTGCATTGCATATAGCATGATATGAGGTTGGTCGACCATACCATACTAGAGATCCATGAGTTGGATTCCATAAAGCATTTTATGCATATCATGATATTATGATATATATGTATATGATACTTTTGATTTTGGATTATATGATCCTTTAAGTCGTTAGTATTTCAGTTTGACAATGGATTTTGATGTCGATATTGAACTTGAGAATTCAGACATGCACATGTTTTGGAAAGAACATATGATTTTAAAACATCACATGCATTATAAAACTAGTAGTGATAGACTCCTACTGAGTATAGTATATACTCACCTTACCTTAACATTTTTCAGGATAATTCTACTCATAAATAGAAGACGTCTCAGGAGATATTAGTGCTACGAGCAAGTGAATCAAAAAGAAGAAAGTTATACATGTAAGTAAACTCTCAACCCTTTGGACATGAAGTTGTATTTAATTACAATTGGGCTGTCTGCTGTGACTGGAAAGACTTGGGAAAAAAATATTTATGATTTCTGAAGTTTTTCAAAAAACTACTTGGGTTGTTGTAAAGGCAAATGACATTCGGGGTTTTCAAAAATGAGTTTAAAACTAAAGGTTTTCCGCCGCATTGCATGGTTTTTATAGAATCGTTTTCAAATAGGGATGCATTCTGCCTTAGGAAATTAGCTATTGCATTTTAAAATGCATGAGAAAACCCGGGTCGTCACAGTATTGGATGGATGATTTCCTAGATGAAGAATACTTACAGTGGGAGGAACAGACCAGAGCTATCCAAACAATTCAGGAATAGTTTAATCCATGGATTGTGAACCCCATGAATTTTCATTACTTATTTCAACCAAAAGGTCCCATAAATTCCGACCCACGAGTCCAAACAGTAACATTTCTTTCCAAGTCTCCAACCCTCTGCATGCACTTTCAGAGTATCTTTTCTTTACAAGAACGCAAGGAACTGCAAAACCACAACTCAACAACTTCAAGCCAGCAGCAGCTGCGTGGTAGCAGCACAACCAAACATGTCACCACCCCCATAACCAGAGCACATAAAATAATGTACTTATAAAGAAAAAGTCTGCTTCCAAGCCAATACAAGCACGACTTAGCTCTCTAGTCTGCTGCTCTTCTGCTTCATAACACATCAGGAACAGCAGCAAACCTTACTCCTTCCCAACACTTTTCTTTTAACAATTTCTAACATAAATTTAATACTATCTATGACCACCGCCTCTTCCTCCATAGGAAAACAAAGCAAGTGCAGAAAGAGGGCAAAAAGAAAACTGTTCTAAGTGTACCCCTTCCCTTCCCCATACAACTAGGCAAGAACCTAAAACAGCCTCTCTCTCTCTCTCTCTCTCTCATTCAGGAAGATGGACCGTGAAGCGGGAGAGAGATGCCCAATAGAACGACAGTCATCTTCTCTTTCTTTTTCTAGTAATAGCAGCAGCAGCAGTAATAGCAGCAGTAGTGGCAGGAAATGCAAAGGGAAAGGTGGACCTGATAACAATAAGTTCCGTTATCGTGGAGTCCGCCAAAGGAGCTGGGGGAAATGGGTAGCAGAAATCCGTGAGCCAAGAAAAAGAACAAGGAAATGGCTGGGCACTTTCTCCACCGCTGAAGAAGCTGCAAGAGCTTATGACCGGGCTGCAACCATGCTGTATGGTTCCCGTGCACAGCTGAATCTACAGCCTTCTTCACTTGCACCCCATCAAACATCTTCTTCTACTATGACTTTAAGGCCTTTGCTTCCTCGACCTCCTGCTGGTTTTGGTTTCACTTACACCTCTTCTACTGCCCCAGCTGGATTCCAAGTTGTTTTCCCACATCATCATCATCCTCAGTTGTTAAATCATGGCATGATTCACCCACAAGTACAACAGCAAGAACAAAATCAGCAAGTGGGTGATGTTATTGTGGAGAATAATAGAGGACCACTTACTGCTGCTGCTACTAATCCGGGGCTTTATGAGGAGATCACCTCTCTAGCAGGTTCAGTAAACTCCCATCTGTCCCTCTCCTGCTCAGATCCTCCCATTCCACCACTTTGTGCTGCTTCTTCCACTCCACAGCATCAAGGTAGCAATCCCCCTTCACCGACTCCGTGGCCTAATTACACCAACGATGACTACTCAACTTCTTCTCTTTGGGACGATAGCGAGTTTCTCTTGTTTGATTTCTGATCCTTTTGTCACAAGAAGAAGAAGAAGACCGGAGGAGGGGGAGAAGAAAGAGGGGGGAACATGGATGTGGTCTTGTTTCTTCCTGCATGCGTTCTACCACCGGCTCATATTCTCTTCTTCATTTGTTTTATTCTGTTAACATATTCGTCCATTCAAGAAAACCATCTACTTATCTCTGGTGCGTGACATCTCCCAACAGAAGATTTTGGTCGTGTAAGATGAAAGCATCCTAAATTATGGGTAAGTTCAGAAACAAGCCTGATGAAGATGAGTAGCTGTTGCTTCCATGATTCATGTTTTCTTTGCCAATTTATATGGCTCAGATCTCTCCGCACTGGGGCAGATCTTTGAAGAGGAATACATAGGTTACATTTTCTCAAGTTATTTGCGTGAAATCCTTGCTATAGTACATGGGCTAGACATTTTGTCTTGTGTCTATCTATTACCATTATCTATTTCTTAGAATAAATCCGTTTGGGTTATTCCAAACAACCACATATTTATTGAAGTCAAATTCCATTTTCCCATCTGTCATTATGATGCTTGGATTCCCCATGATATGGTTCAAAGAACGATGATTCTCAATTTCGAAAGAGAGAAGCAATCCTTCTGGTTAGAGTTACAGCTACCTCATATGACCTTGACTCAATTAAGTCCTTTCCTTCTCTAGTTGACATTTATTTAATGCTGAGATAATGTTTATCTTCTGATTTGGAATCAAATTTTGGAAAAACACGATTTCTTCGCTATATCATTTTTACAAGTTAGTATAGTTGCATGTAACATAGCATAACTCAGTACTCAACATAAATCTATTTTCTTGACAGGTAACTTTGTTTTCTTTATGTCATTCTAAGTCGTTGCATTTAGCAATCTTTTGAACAATTTTATGAGCCCTAATTGCAAGAATGAATTTGGAAGTGGAATACAAGCAATTTGGACCCATTTCAACATTCAGAAATTAGTCTTCAATTTACCGATTCTAGCTTATTTAGGTGGAAAAGACTTTTGCTGCTTTGCAAGTCTTGGAAAGGATCCTTGCAAAAAAACAAATAAGGCTTCAAATTTCGGAAACAATGGATTGTTTGAACCTCAAGCTTAGGGGATAACAATCAAGGTCATCATAAATTCATAATATGCTGCTGCTTTATCTCGACGACATTCTCGTATTTTCAGTGCTTCAGCTTGCCACTCTCATAACAGTTTTTATAGTGTCTCACCTATTCTTCATTGTGTGTATAGATGTTATGGATTCTTACACTCGTTCATATTTTTATGTTTGTAAAATAGATTTTCAACTAATCACCATATGCTCATCATTCAAGTCGTTGACAACAACTTTACATAGAGGAAGAAATATTTGCACCAAACATACACCAACTGGTGAAGTTTATATAAATAAGAACTGTACTGTATGTATATATGTTGCCTGCTATTCATTATTCAACTTGATACATGCTCAACATGTTAAGATGCAATGTTGGAAATATATTGCTTTATTTCCTGTTTTAGTTGTAAAATTGAGAAAACAAAATAAGATATATCTATTTTACCTACATGCATGTCAAATTTTTAAGTGTGGATAGTTTCTGTGCAAAGGAAAGATAAAAAAGGACTATTAGTAGGTTTCATTTTGATTGAAGACTGTTTCAGTTTGTTGGCTTTTGAAGATCATTTTCAGGACAATAGCTGTTTGACCTATAGGTTTTCGGTAGAGGTCCTTTGGTAGAATCATTCATCAAGAATTTATTTTGTTTACTTTATTTTTTTCAACAACTTCGGGAAACAGTGAGTTAGATATGAGAAATTGGATTGGTTGATTTCTTGAATGGAAGCCACCAAGTAGTAAATTAACATAATATTCATATATTTGACAATCACTATCTTCTCTGCTGAACACAAATAGATCACTCCATATGTAAGAAATGAATTATAGTGCTCGTACCATTTGTTTGTGTACAGTTTCCTTTGATACTCGACATGCTTATGTCATTACTTCTATCTGGCCACACTGCTTTAGTCGCCTTAATCTTGAAAATTAATACTAAGGGCAGCTGCTGATCAACTTGAGGTCTCAGTTTCTGTAATATTCTACTTGGAAATCTATTTCAGCTTACTTCGACTAATGTCGATCTTCTTCATGACTTGTTACATAATAGACAGTCCTAATCTAACTTAATCTTTGAAATCATCTATATTCGACAGCAATTACTTCCCTTTGTCTTTTGATTAGTGTCACAAAAACACTATACAGCTAAATGTTTCATAGCAATGTCACTTCTGATGAACGTAAGTGGTTCCTATTATATTACCCTTGCAGTATATTGTGCTAACAACCAAGACAATTATGTTTGCAGTCTGCTAATGAATTTTGAAAAAGAACTTTAGGTGCAAACATACCTCTTTCTGTGTGGTCTCGGTGTTGGAGAAAGAAATAGAGGTCCTGGTATTACTCCTTGAGTGCTTGATAATTAATATTCTCCATTTGACTCCATAGTAGTTGCAAGAAACATGTTGCAAGGAAGAACAAGCCATGTAGTCATGATCTCAATGCAATATGAAGTATGAAAAACTCCTCTATAGACACATAAGGAAAGAGGAAATCTCTCTCTCTCTCTCTCTCTCTCTCTCTCTCTCTCTCTCTCTCTCTCTCTCTCTCTCTCTCTCTCTCTCTCACACACACACACACACACACACACACAGTCCCGGTGCATGAAGCTCCCCTTATGTGGGGTCCAAGGGAATGGGCAAACCACAACGGTCTATAGTATGCAGCCTTACCACGATAACAACTTTACCGTTGTGCCAAGGCTCTCCTTATATATATAGGTAAACAATGGGAAATGTTACAACAAAAGAAAAACAAAGGAAAAGATGTGTACTTATCCGCTAGGAAGAGAGATTTTATGTCTCAAGAAAAGGCAAAAATACATTCAAAGGTACCCAAAAGGATTCACACACTCATGTGTGTGTGTGCGTGTCATTCCTCTTATTTGTGTTAGGAATGCGCAACTTTGATATCACTGTTGTGGAAGCTACTATTGCGATTCAGATCTGCTGATTTGTACAGATCTAGCCACCAGATTTGGGAATCTAAGATTGAGAGGAACAATCACACACACACACACACACACACACACACACAGATTTATGTGGTTCAGCCTAATCTAGCCTACGTCCACGGGAAAAGGAGAAAAACTATCACTGTTTAGGAACATATTACACCGAGGAGGAGGAGGATCATATCAGATCTTCTCTCTACTCTACCCACTCACTCACATTCACTCATTTTCTCTTCACAAATTGACTCTAATCTATTTCTTACACCACTGTTTAGCAGTGATCGGATCTCCCCTATTTATAGGGTGCAAATAATCCAATTGTCAAGATCTGCAGCACAATAGATCTTGACAAATCCATAGATTTTGTTGCTTAATTTGATTGTTCATTCGGTGCCGAATTTTAATTGTACTGATTTCCAATTTTATTACACCGAATCTTGACTTTCAGTTGCCGTGTTTTGACTTTGCAGATGTCTCTACATGGGTATAAACCCATCAATTCTCCCCCTCCATACCCATGGGAGGAGAATTTTTTTACTTTTTTAGTTTGAGTCCATCCCTGCTATGTCTCTACATAGCATCAGTTTCTCGTATGGTACCACTTTTGTCAGCATGTCTGCTAGATTCTCATCTGTGTGAATCTTCTCTATCTTCAGCAATTCCTATTTTATTACATCGCATATCCAATGATAGCGAATATCGATGTGCTTTGTTCATGAGTGGTACATTGAATTCTTGCTCAAGTCCAGAGCACTCTGACTATCACAATGTACCTTTCATTTCTTCTGTATAATACCAAGTTCCTGGAGAAACTGCTTTATCCACAACATCTCCTTGCTAACTTCAACTGCGGCAATATACTCTGCTTCTGTTGTCGATAAAGTAACACACTTCTGCAATTTAGACTGCCAAGATACAGCTCCTCCTATAAAAGTGAATAAAAATCCTAATGTTGATTTTTTTCCATCAAGATCTCCTACCATGTCACATCTACGTATCCTTCCAGGACAAGTTTCGATTCTCCAAAACATAAGCACAACTTGGATGTACCCTTTAGATATTTCAAGATCCACTTCACTACTTCCCAGTGATTTCTTCTTAGGTTGGACAAGAATATGCTTACTACTCATATTGCGTGAGCAATGTTGGTCTTGTATACACCATTGCGTACATCAGACTCCCAACTATTGACGAATATGGTATCACTATCATCTTTTCTTTCTCTCGTTTTGAAGAAGGACACGTTTGTTTGCTCAACTTGAAATCGTTACTAAGCAGAGTGTTGACTAGCTTGACATTCTCTATATTGACCCTCTTGATTACTAGTTCAACATACTTTTATTGTGATAGCCACAACTTTCTTGCCTTTCTATTGCGAGCGATCTACATGCTCAAAATCTGCTGAGCTGGACCTAAGTTTTTCATGCCAAAAGACTTAGATAACTCCTTTAGCTTGCTAATCATAGCTACATCTTGTCATGCAATCAGCATATCATCTACATAGAGAAGAAGTATAATAAACTTCTCATCAGAGAATCTTTACACATATATACATTGGTCTATTGTTGTTCTCTTATACCCATAACTCGTCATGAATGAGTCAAACTTCTTGTATCATTGCCTCCGTGCCTATTTGAGACCATATAAGCTCTTCTTTAATTTGTAGATTATGTGCTTCTTCCCTAATACTTTAAAACCTTCAGGTTGCTCCATGTAGATATTTTTTTCTAAATCTCCATGAAGAAATACAGTTTTCACATCCATCTGTTCAAGGTTAAAATTTAAATTAGCTACCAATCTGAGTACAGTTTGGAGTGAAGTCATCTTCACCACCAATGAGAATATCTTGTCAAAGTCGATTCATTTTATTTGTTCAAAGCTTTTGATGAACAATTGAGACTTCTACTTTACTAACTTTTTGCTACTATCCTTCTTGAGCTTGAACACTCATTTGTTCTTTAGTGCTCTTTTGCCCTTAGGAAGCTTTACTAACTCATAAGTCTTGTTCTTTTGCAGTGAGTCAATTTTCTCCTGCATAGCTTGTATCCACTTACTCTTGTCTGTATAATTCTGTGCTTCCTAGAAACTTTCTGGCTCCCCCTCTTTAGTAAGCATGATATACTCTGATTTTGGATATCCCTTTGAGGGAATTAATACATGGCCTCTTGAAGATGTTTTTGGATGAGGCTCATTATCTTTTGTTGGAGGGATCTCTTTATCATTTGGTTGTTGTGATGATCTTGCAGCTTCTGGTGGAGGAGGTCATTACTCCCCCTACTCAACGCCCCTTGCATCCTCGTCTTCTTCTGCTTTTGGAAGGTCATCCTACATGTTGTCAGTGTCAGACTGTACTGGTACAGAATCTGGAACAATATCTGGAGCATTAGTACTTTCTTCATTGGACTTTGTGGGTTTTTCAAGGTCCACGTAGAACTAGTTCTCTTGGAATACAACATCTCTACTTCTGATGACTTTCTTAGTCTCTGGATCCCATAGCATGTATCCAAATTCGTCCTCTCCATAGCCGATGAAGATACATGGATTTGACTTAAGGTCGAGTTTTTATCTCAACTCTTTAGATATATACACAAATGCTTTGCATCCAAATACCCTCAAATGTTCGTAAGAAACTTTCTTACTAGACCACACCTTCTCTAGAACTTCAAAGTTCAATGGTGCTAATGGTGATCTATTGATGAGGTAGCAGGCGGTTCGTACAGCTTCTCTTTAGAATGGCTTACTCAATTTAGCCATACTGAGCATGCTTCTGACTCGTTCGACAATGGTTTAATTCATTCTTTTAGTAACGCCATTGTGTTGTGGGGTATGTGAGACCGTCTTCTCATGTCAAATACCGCGATCAACACAATATGCCTTGAATTCTTTAGAAGTATATTCGCCTCCATTGTATATCCACAGACACTTCAATTTCTTTCTTGTTTGCCTCTCCACCATAGTGTGGAATCTCTTAAAGTGCTCGAATACCTAGTCCTTAGTTCTTACAAAATATATCTACACCTTTCTAGAAGCATCATCTATACATGTTACAAAATATATGTTTCCTCCTAATGACTCCTCTTCTATGGGACCACACTCATCAAAGTATATCAAACTCAAGACTTCTTTCCTTTTATTATTGAGAGAAGAGAATACAACTCTATGTTACTTGCTAAACAAACAATAATTGCAAGGGTTGAGAGTTATACCTTTAGCTATTTTGATGAATTGCTTCTTAACGAGTGTGAATAGCCCTCTCTCCCATGTGTCCAAGTCTTTTGTACCAAAGATTTGGCGATGCTTCATCCTCCACTGTGTTGAGGCTATCTTCACATATTTTCATGTGAGTCTTGTACAGGGTACTGTAGATTTGCCCTCTTGCCACGATCATCGCACCTTTCGTCAGTTTCTAGGTGCTATTGCCGAAATAGTTTGTATAACCATGTATGTCAAGTACTGGGACTGAGAACATGTTCAGCTTAAGTTCTTGTATGAGCCGCACTTCCTTTAGCATCACTGTGCAGCTGAGGTACCTGCACATCTCTAATCCCAATTATTTGGGATGCATTATTGTTTCCCATCTTCACGATACCAAAGTCTCCTTCCTTATAAGTGATGAAGAATTGTTTATGTGATGTAGCATGATAGGAGACAGCTGTGTCTACCACCCACTCTGCTTCACTGTAAAGAATTCTTTAAAATAGGCAGATTATGCTTGAAAAAATATTTAAAAGACTAACATGTAATAAAGAATTAGATTTGCCTATTTAGAAAAAAGAAATAAAGGGAGGAAAAACGAGAGAGACATGTCGGAGGAGAGATCTATCTGAGAGAGAGAGAGAGAGGCTTTTGTTTCATTTATGATTTTCTAACAAATAAAGTGTTTCAAACTTTAGTGCTTTTTTTTAGTTTAAAATAACTTTATAATGGTATTTTGTGAACTAATTAATATTTTTTATTCTCAGTTCTGGTATGATTTGGTCCTTTAAAATTAAAGCCAATAACCTACTGCCGGCTCCAATTGAACAACCGTACTCTAATTGTTGGATCTAGTTCATGTCGATTTTGTGGTTTAGCACAGGCAAATTTACTCTTGAAATTTTTTTAAAATAAGCCGGTTGGTATTAAAAATCGTTACAAGGACCGACATAATATAACAAATAATAGGAATCGGCATAAGAAAACGTAATCGTCACTAAATGGGTGAGACCCCTTATTATAATTTTCATCACTGTGACCCCCTCTGCACTAGGAACTACTTTTATGATGATATAACTACTATCGTCAAAAGATCCCTGCCATTATGTTTTTTGTCCAGATGACTAATGAAATCAGAAGTCGGCGTTCACATAACCCTTTTTGTCCATTCTATCGGCATATTTTTTAATTAATTTTGAAATAAAGAGAACAGGTAAAATTAGGGTTAACTTTTACCTATTTTCTTTGTTTTAAAAATAATTCAGAAAAAATATAGGCCAGTAGTAGAATGGATTAAGAAAGTGTTATATGGGCTTGACATCCAACCCCCTTAGTCATGTAGATGGAAACATGATGTAAGGAATCTTTAAGGGGTAGAGTGATGAAAATTGAAAGTGGATTATCTCTGTACATTTAACTGTATTTAATTAAAAAAATGTCTCTTAAATGTTGAACTCACACACAATAACATGAGCAGCTCGATACACATTTAGCTACGTTTCTGTTAGGATGGGGAAGAGTTGAACAAATTCCTCCTGTCATTCATTGAATATACATTCCCTGCCGTTCCTTGACATTTGCCCTTTCCTATTAAACTCCAAAATATATGTGCACGTCAATTTAACTTTTTTCTCTGAAATGCAACTTTCTACCGGAAGCAATGGATTGTAGCGGTTCCCCAATGTCAATGAGACAGAATTGCTGGGGTCTGCATGTGGTTATTTAGGCATACTACAGGTGCAAAGGAATCACCTAACCTCATGTTCAGAGCCTTGGAACTCAAAACTCCATACTTGTCACTGACAATGTCAATGATGCGAGCAATGGCTGGATTAGATGCGTCATGAAAAGCTGTTCAATTCTAAGGTACAAATTCCTCCATTGCAGACCATTCTTCCTGTAGCTTTGCTTCTTCACTGCTAGTTTAATCATGCTAACTTAATTAAGCAAATAGAGGTTCTTTCAATGCTAACTTAATTGAGCAAATTCCTCTAACGGTAAAGTTGTCGTTGTGTGATTTTGAGGTCACCAGTTTAAGATGTGAAAACAGCCCATTGCAAAATGCAAGGTAAAATTGTGTACTATTGACCCTTGTGGTTTGCCCCCTCCCTGGACTCTGTATAAATGGGAGCTTCATGCACTTGGGCTGTCAGGATTCTCTAGGGAATGCAATAAAAAAGAAAGAAAATGATAAGAAGAAATACACTTGCTTGCTTAAGGAAAAAATATGCTTTTTGAGATTATATATGCTACATCTGCATAATCCATTACATTATTCTAGTAGACGAGGATGACTCTAACCCATTAAAACTGATTTTCTATCGAATTAATGGTTCAGTCAAGAAAAAGTGAATTATTGGCTTCTGGTGGTTTATAGCAGGTTGATGAAATATCATTCGACATGAAGAGAGAGCTAGAATAAAAGTTTCAGTACGGATCTGCCCATAGATTTTGCATGTCAGCTAAAAAAAATGCAATTCTTCCTTCGTTAGGAAAGTGCCTTAGTAATTGTTCTAGCAGTTGATTAACAAACAGCCTCTTTTTTTTAAAGAAAAAGTGCCTATATTACTAAAGCAAGAGTGCGTTTTTTATGATACACTTGTACATACCATACCAATCACCAAAGCATAGTGCTCCAACAAAAGAAGTTTTCTATCAAACGGAGAGAGGGTATGGAAAGAGAGATCCACCCTTTTCTCTTAGGACAACAAAGATTTAAGCATGTGCCAAGCCCTTGCTTAGCTCAAAAAAGTATTCCATTCAAAGCAAAGAGAAGCATGTAAAAGGAGAATTTTCACAAAATGCAAGTTCCAACGTAGATAACGACACCTTTTTGTGTAAAGAAAAAGAAGCGCCACTCATGTCGATGATGGGAAGGCCAATCACACATAGATAGGGAACAAAGAGAAGGCCTTTCGTCTGCAAGAATGATACTTTCAGTTTGGCCCTTTATGTTAGCATTTGATCACCTCCATGCTTCATGTTGATGTTTTCCGCAAGTACACGGGCCATTGTAATATAGCTATGCAAATATGGGTCGAACCCACAGGGACTCGCTTTAAGTGAAGTTTTTAATAAAATTTAATTATTTGAAATTTGAAGAGAATAACAAAATTAGCCTAACCATTCAAATTTATTCAAATGATGCACTTTAAATAACTTTCAATTCCAGAGAACAACATAAAACTAATCAAAATATCTCTGAATCACACTGTCTGTGGATAGCATTGTCCCTGGATAACACTGTCAAAAGATAGATAAAATAAAGCTTAATTGGAACAGGGACATAGACGTAAATAAAATGGAGATATAGATGTCATTAAACAGGGGACGCAGATGTAATTAATGGAATTGAACAGGATTGTCATTTCATTTAAAGGTAAGGGCAAAACCGAGATTTTATTAAAAATCTGGTTTTTAACCAAAAACCAGGAAAAATCCAACGAAGGAGGAGACTAGTGGAGAAGATGGATCCGGAGGAAATCGCCGGAATTGATGGGATGGCCGGCTGGAGTAGATGTCCTTCGCAGTGGCTGGTGGAGGGCTCTTCTAGTGAGAAAAAAAACGACGCCCCTTATGGGCGTCGTCTGGTTCAGGGCCAGGGAAGATGATGCCGCCGAATCTGATCTGGACGCTGGAGAAGAAGGGGCTTCTGTTCAGGGCGGTGAAGAGGGAGCTCCTAGCTAGTTGAGAGATGGTCTGGTACTGTCCGGTGTAGAGGGGCGTGGATCATCTTGCTGTCGTCTTTTTCTCTAGGCGGTTCAATGTGTAGGTGAGGCTAGGTGGTTCGTAGCGACCTGGGAAGACCGGTGATTGTCTAGTGTGTTGGCCTAGAGTTCTGGATGCAACAAATGTGGAGATAACTGGGTGGTGGAACGTGGAGAATAAGAGAGAAACAAATTGGGCAAACAACGGGAATGGGAGAATTTAGGGAAAGAACGGTGATTGACCGGGATGAAGAACCGGAGCGGTGCTGGGAGAATGCTGGGTTGATGAAGGATGTAGTTGATGTAAAAATAACGATGAAGAGAGGGGGAGGCTGGGACGTGAATAGTAAGATGGGTAAACAATTGAGAAGAGGAAGTAGTACGAAACAACTATAAAAAAAAAAAACTCCCTTTCTCTCCATATGGCTCTCTTATTTATAAAAACTGCTATTTTCCTTTTCTTCCTCAAACTCTATCCTTAAAGAGTTAGAGTCATGTTTGGAAACTTTCTTCTCCTCCAATTAGAACTACATCCCTTTTAGGAATCCTCATCCTTTTACAACTCCTCTTCCAACTAAAACTCTTCCAATTAGGACTCTTGCCTTTTTGATCTGCATTGTTAATTATAGAGCTAAGCCATCCAACCTTCCTTCAGTTGATCTGCAAAATAAAAGACTAAATTAGAATAATCAAACTGTACATTAATCCTTTAATAAGTTCGAATGATCATCTAACCGTTGATTAAGGTCTAGATGGTTAATCAAGCTAAAATTTGAAATTTGGACGATTAGATGATCTAATTAAATGCTAAACTAGGGGTCTTTTAGCCAAAATTAAGCAATTAACACACCCCCAACCAGCATTTTGCTAGTTCCAGCAAAACATGCAGATAATTATTTTATACAAAACTGGTACAAGGTGGCACTTTCGTAAGTACTCACGATTGCATTTAGCATATACAAATAAGCCCTTGAACCTCTAGGTTACCCCTAGTGGACGAGTAATGCCTCGTGAGGGTTTGCAGTGAATATACCCACAAAATTTAGTAAAATCAGATTCCCTATTTTCTCTCAAAAAATCCTCATTCATTAGTAAATTGACTAGTTTTTCACAACTTAATGAAGAGGATTTGACATTTTTACACATCAAACACATATTAAAGACATTTTATTTGAGCTATTTCTCAGAGTGCATGTGTGTGTGTACAGTCACATAAATCTTGACTTCTAATTGGATATGCTTACATTCCATTGGAAATATGCCTTGACCTCAAATCCTCACAGGTATACGCTTAGAAATAAACTCTCAGATAAGGGGTTTAACATATTTCTCTCATTATGTGACCGAATCCAACAAACTGATGGTTCACATAATTCTTTTTAATGCTTATGAGACAAAGGAAAGTGATGCCTAGGAGTGGATGTTAACATTAAGAATATGAGGGATCTTTCACCTTAATTCTTTCTTTTTATGTCCTCTTTAAGGCTATGTCCACCTAAGATCAATAGGTCTTTAACTAGGACGAAATGTAGGCTTAGGACAGGTTTAGAAAAAAAAAAAAAAGGTACAAAGATTTCAAAGGTTCAAAATTGAGTAGATGTCTTTAATGAATATCTTCTAGGACAACTTTTCTTTTGGGTTTGTTCTTGAAGTGAATTTCTCCTTCAGACTTTGGTCTTTCTTTTCTCTCTCTCTCTCTCTCTTTTGGAAGAAAGACATTTAATTCTTTTTCTCACTTCTTTGACTTTTTGTCTTATTTTTGAATTTTTTTCTACTCTACTCATTTTGAAGATGGGTAATGGTTATTTATTTTAATGGGTTATTATGGATTAAGGTGAATGGGTTTAAGAAAAAAAAGGCTTAATAATAGGCTCAAAAGGCTAACTAGTGGTATACTATATTGGGTAGGCTTTGTCTCTGGGCTGAGCAAGGATGACATATATCATTTCCTAGGTTTCTTAAAGCCTATCAGATTCAATAAATTTCTGGAATTAAAGCTATTACTCCTCTTTATTCTTGATGGTTAACCAAAACAAGGATAATAGGATCACACTAATGTATGTACGCTAAAGAAATCAAGGAATTACTTATAACTCTCTAAAAGAAGATACTCTCAAACTCTCACTGTGTTATAGGTTTCCACTGATTTTCCTCAGGGTCTCTAAGTCATATCTCTTATATTAGTCTTGATTATGTGCTGTGTGTAAATGGTTTTTGATAAGTAGCTTTCATAAAATGCTTCAACTCATGAATGACATGCGAAACTAATCATATGCATTCCCATTAAGAGGTGAAAATAGTATATATATACTAAATTCTGACATTCAGTTCTCATCACAGCAAGGGAACTCTTTTTTAAAAACTTTTTGTTTTTTCAAAATTTTTCAAAATTTTTTTTTCAATAAAACTCAAAATCTCTAGTGCATCTACACCCCCAACCTGAATGAAACATTGTCCCTAATGTTTGAAAACATAGGATTCTATATGAAAGTTGAGAGGTAAACTCTAAACCCTTGGGTTGCCTCCTAAAAAGAGCTAAGTTTAACGTTTTCAGCCAGACATTACCTAACCTAACTTCCTAACCCTAGAGCTAACTGGGTTAGCTTTAGCTCACGCCACTTCAGAATTTCACGGTAATCTATATATGGCCTCTACCTTGAAATCTTAGGTGGTGATATGGAAATAATACAGTAGATCACCGCAATTGTGAAGGTAGTGGGACCATATTGATGATCCCCCATCTTTAATATTTCACGGTAGTCAATATAATTGCTCCACCTCGAAAAATGAGGTGAAGGTAACACAATAACTGCATGAACTATCGTGTAATTCCATGGACCATATGGTGACAAACAGTCATTGTCTTGACCAAATTGAGGGATAATAATGACCATTCTATTCAGTTTATCTTTTTCCTCCATGTCCCTATCATTGTCCTGAACTAGGGGAATAACCTGACTCTACCCTTCTCTAATAGGTTGTTCTTGTATTACTAGAGGCGGGGACAAGGTTTGGCTTAAACCCTGGGTATCTTCTGATGTGTATCCTAGAGTAGGTTGATGCGTATCAATTGACTCTGCTTTAAGCACAGGTACGGTAGCAATTGGGCTTGTATTATCATCTGATGTTTGTTCAAATAAGGCTGCTATGTCCCAATCAGGTACATCTTCTACATTGAAAGGCTCAATTTGATTTTCATGCTTAGGATGATCTACTCTAGCTTGCAATCTAGAAGTGTCCATTAGAGGCACAGTATCCAAAAACTCAGGCATCTCCTCAATACATATGTATTCATCAGAGTAATACAAATAGGTGGGACACACATCTAGAGGATTAGGGTTGGATTTTTCGAAAGTGTTATGCTCTTCATCAATGGAAGTCTCTTCATAATCAGAATCAGGACATGACTCAAGTATATTGAAGTTGGAGATTTCTAAGGATGGTTGTAGACTTTGTGACTCATAAGCATCATAAGAAATTCCCATCCTAGTATCAAGAATAATTGACTTTATATTCCCCCTAATTTGTTTCAATTTTGCCTCAAATTCCTCCATCCCTCATTTTATTTCCTCAATATAATCCTCCATCATTTGTCTTATTTCCTAATTCCCTTGTGCTATATGTTGCAATTTTTCATCTAATAGTGGTTCTTCTTGTAGAGGAAATGACTCATAGGGTTGGTATTGTTGTGGCATTGAGGTACTAAAAAAGGACTGAGCAGGCTGAACACATGATGGTTGACCTTGATATTCTGAATAATCATGGTAGTATTGACCAGGGTGAGACCATTGTGGTTCTTCCTGATATTGGTAATCCTGAAACCATGGTTTTTCATGATGCCTAGCACATCCATTAGATTCTTGATAATTTGTCTCAGAATAAAAATTGCTAGGGTATGTGAATGCATCAGGTGCATCCACTGGCTCCTGACAGTATTCATTGTATGTGGAGCTTGATGGGGCCTAGGAAGGGGTGGAATATGGATGCTCAGAATAAGTATAGTCATTATGGTATTGGGGTTGTGGCGCAACTTGCCTAGAAGCTATTAGCCTAAGCAATGGACTTTCCATAACATTTGACCGATCCATCGATACATCTAATCTATGAAATCTATCCCCTTCTTGATAGGCTCCTTTTTCTTCTTCTTCTTCTTCTTCTTCTTCTTCTTCTTCTTCTTCTTCTTTTTTATAGATGAAAACTAACCTACATGATGCAACCTAACTTCCTAGAATAATGAACAAACAAAGGACAATATAATCCTTGAGGCTAATAAGCAACATATTGATTTTCTTGAAATTGTGTGGGGACAATGCTTTTAATTAGCCTAATTTAGCGCTCCTACTCTCCTTCAGACTTGATTATTGCTGACCAGTTAGGTTCTTTGCAAGGTGGTTAATACAACCCTCGTGTAAGGAGGCGTTTAGACCTCACAAACGTCAACAAGAGGTGAGGGAAGAGTGAGACTCTATTAGACAACCCTCAATAACCACAGTGCTCCAAAGCCACTAGAGTGACAATAAATCGAGTCTTAGCAAGAGGGTCCTACGAGCATGTGATAGCCCTATAGGTCTCTTCTGATTGATTTTAATTTGAATTGAAGGCTAGGGTAGCGCGCTTGAGGTGATTATCCTAGGTGGGCCAAGGAGTGGTGATGAAATCCACCCTTGATCTTATGGGGGTAGGGTGCCCTTACTAATTAATTTCACACTCTATGGCAATTCGATTAACAAATATATCACCTTAAAACATTAACCGTGTCCTAAGATGCAAATAAAAGCAATAAACTAATGCAAAACCTAAAAATGCACAAATTATAAGAGGATGCTGTCTATATGATTTATACTACCAAACAATGCAAATTTACTCTAAATGCAAACCTTAATCTAGGAATTTAAATGAGTGAGGAGACTTACAGTTGGGTTTCTGATGAAGATCAAGTGTGGGCCACCTTATCCCACACTTGCCCTGTGTTATACAACCCTTTAAAATGAAAATAGAAAGTGCAGTTTACAAGGGTCCTCACTACAAGCTTCACTCAAAAAGAAAAGAATCCTAATCTAGGAAAGCAGGGAACTTTTCATGTTGATGAAGATTTTCTTGCCAATTTTCTCTGCTTTTCTGTTTCCATGAAAAAGAAAATTTAGAAATAAGTACCAATTTCAGGAAATTAGGTGGTTATGCACCGAAACAAAATTGAAAAATGCACCTAAAATGCAATTCCTAATATATTTTATTTTTTTGAATTTTTTTTTCCATTTTTTGGAATTTTTTTAAATTAAACTTTATAAAAAATCCTTTGCAAGTCCCCGGCAACGGCGCCAAAAACTTGTTGATGTTTTCCACAAGTGCACGGGCTATTGTAGTATAGCTATGCAAATACGGGTCGAACCCACAGGGACTCGATTTAAGTGAAGTTTCTAACAAAATTTAATTATTTGAAATTTGAAGAGAATAAAAAAATTAGCCTAACCATTCAGATTTATTCAAATGATGCACTTTAAATAACTTTCAATTCCAGAGAACAACATAAAACTAATCAAAATATCTCTGAATTACACTGTCCGTGGATAACATTGTCCCTGGATAACACTGTCAAAAGATGGATAAAATAAAGCTTAATTGGAACAGAGACACAGATGTAAATAAAATGGGGATACATATGTCATTAAACAGGGGACGCAGATGTAATTAATGGAATTGAACAGAATTGTCATTTCATTTAAAGATGAAGGGCAAAATCGAGATTTTATTAAAAATCTGGTTTTTAACAAAAAACTAGGAAAAATCCAACGAAGGAGGAGACCGATGGAGAAGATGGATCCGGAAGAAATCGCTGGAATTGATGGGATGGCCGGCCGGAGTAGATGTCCTTCGTAGTGGCTGGTGGAGGGCTCTTCTGATGAGAAAAAAAACGATGCCCCTTCTGGGCATTATTTGGTTCAGGGCCAGGGAAGATGATGCTGCTGGATCTGATCTGGACGCCGGAGAAGAAGGGGCTTCTGTCCGGGGTGGTGAAGAGGGAGCTCCTAGCTAGTTGAGAGATGGTCTGGTACTGTCCGGTCTAGAGGGGCGTGGATCATCTGGCCATCGTCTTTTTCTCTAGGCGGTTCGGTGTGTAAGTGAGGCTAGGTGATTCGTAGCGACCTGGGAAGACCGGTGATTGTCTGGTGTGTTGGCCTGGAGTTCTGGATGCAACAAATGTGGAGATAACTGGGTGGTGGAACATGGAGAATAAGAGAGAAACATATTGGGCAAACAACAGGAATGGGAGAATTTAGGGAAAGAACAGTGATTGACTGGGATGAAGAACCGAAGCGGTGTTGGGAGAATGCTGGGTTGATGAAGGATGTAGTTGATGTAAAAATAACGATGAAGAGAGGGGGAGGCTGGGACGTGAATAGTGTGGCGACCCGGTTTTTTATAACACATTTTATAATACATTTTGTAAAGATAGGGCCCTTAGAGTAAAAAAAAATTTCGCAAACCAAAGCAGCGAAAATTCTTTTCTTTAGAATTTGTTTTGTAAAACCTAAGTCACCACCTCATACATAATATAAGTAGAATTTTGTATAAGATAAAATTCCATTGAAGGAATATTCTTTTATTAAACTTCAGGATCTATTCAGTGGTTCACAGTATACAACCCATTGTATCCTTACAATACTTGTCCAAATATACAATCCAAATTACAAAGTTCAAAATTTAATACATGTTCTAATACAATGTTTCAAGGGATATATCCTGGTTACTTATTCTTCAATTGTTCTTCAAGTCTTGAGCTCCTAAGTCTCCTTCTCTGTATCTGAGATATTGTAAACATTCGAACATTTATAATATCTCAGCAAGCTATGCTTGGTAGGGGATAAGAATGTAAGTTATTGACAGTATAATCTCAATATTCAAGTATCCCATAATTTGTTCTATTATAAACTCATTCATTAATAAGTATTAGTTATAAGGACATCTCATTTCCTTGTCATTTGTGTTCACCTTTATGCATACATATTGTATAAGGACAAATCCATTAAAAATGTAAAAATAATCAAGAATCATTTCTATACAAAGCTGATTAACTCCTTTCATTATAAGAGATTTGTATCTCAGCCAGTTACTATACAGGGAATTTCCCTTCTTGGGAAAAATATTGGTAATATACAATTACCTGACATATCATCATGCCATCCCTTAAGGCATTTTACTATGCCAATTTCATATGCATCATAATGCAAAATAATCAAGGACTACTATGCTTGCAGTATGATCCGTACAGTGCGCCCGGATAACTGTTCAATAATCCACTTATACCATTCTCAGTGGAAATTACAATATCCATGTCCATGTGAGAGGACCATGACTGTCACAGTGGTGGCCTTCCCATAAATGCCCCACCCGACTTTTAGCCTTTCTTAGGCTTGGTATTCAATATCATCAAGTTTCAAAGAGTGGGTAGCCAAACCCTCTTAACTCTCCTAGCATAGCATCCCCAGGCTTATGCCTGTTTAAAATAAAACCACAAGCCTCCAAGCTTGTATGTAAAATAATACTTATACATATCAGACTATCTGTCTGTTTATCTAGGACTGGAATATTTTCTACTTTCCTATTCACTTAGGGTTGTTCTCAATTCTTAACTTGATCATTTAATACTTATTTTCCTCATCATTTGGTTGGATCATATTTCAATTTGAGGTATTCACCTCAATCTATTGATATCATACATGTCAATACTTCAAAACATAAGATCATGTATTAGACATGTATCTTCATGTAAAGGCATTCTTAATAATCAACCTACCTCAATAAGGTATTCTTACTCCTTGAAATCTGCCATAGTCTCGATCAACATATATCTGTCAAATCATATGTATAATGTCATTTTTCTAATCAAGGGTACATACTACATGGTCTTTTGATCATCCTTATGTAGGATGATCTGAATCTTTCTTCCTTGAATATCCTATATCCATGAGTTTAATATCATCTATACAAATACTATCTATATCATACATAACAATCTAATTTACATTAATGTTTCTTTTTCCTTATTGTTTTTTATCATACAAGATCTCATCTTGTTTGATCATCCTTATCTCACTTACTATTTTTATTAGGGTTAGATAATTTGCTATCTTTTTATGTTCTTATTATTATTCAACCAGTTAGTGTCTTACTTGGTTGAAGATAATTTATTTCTTCCTATCACTAGACAACTCTTCCTTATTTCAGATGACCAGTACTTACCAGTTAAAGTCTGCTCAAAAAGTGGTTAATACAACCCTCATGTAAGGAGGCGTTTAGACCTCTCTTACGTCAATGGGAGGTGAGGGAAAAGCACTTGGCTCTTGTATACCCCCTATAACTACAATGTTTAGAGTCCACTGGAGTGGTACCAGCTCAACCTTTGACAAGGTTCCTATGAGCTCTTTACCTTAAGTCCCTTCTCTAATTGATTTTAATTAATTTTCATGGATATGCACAATGTCATCCATGGATGTTCATTATTTTCCTACTTTGGGCTAAGGAAATGATAAATCATTCATTATATTGTCCTACTAACTATAGCCCTTATTAAGTCAAAATCATTCATTCATCTTAGTTGTCCATGAATTTCTATATTTCATTAGTTTACATTGTTGGTGATTTATGCTCCTTATATCTTAACAATTGAATAAAATTTGACAATAAGTAAATTATCAACTTGAAAGCATAAATCAAATATAAGTTTAACAACTATATACTAACATTCTTCTTATGAATGTAACTTAAGCTAGTGAAATAAAACTAACATAATCCTAAGTTATGAAACACATCTTTTATCACAATGAAATCATGTTTAAATCCTAATTTACACTAACATGATCCTAAGATAATCAAATCTACTAACAAATTACTCATTTAAGACATATCATACTAAAATTTAAATATTACACTATCATGCTTTCTAACTTAGAACATAAATCACATTTACACTTCTATATCCAATAAAAGACAATTAAAACTTAAAACATAAATCACATTTACACTCTATATCCAATAAAAGACAATTAAAATAATTTTATTAAGATTATTATAAACCTTTAAATATGATCCAACCATTAGATCTTAGGTGTTTTCCTTGAGATTAAAGGTTTTAATTACCTTTAGGTCTTTTAATCCATTAAGATCCAAAAATCATATCCACTTGATTTTGTCACATTTCATCCATGATCTAACTGGATTCCATCATAATATTATCCTTTTAATCCATCCCAAGGATCTGATCATACTTAATCTCATTGATCAAGTGGGTCCCTTTGTATTTTTTTATTTTTATTTTAGGGTTTTTCTACCATAAAGGGTAGATCCCCTATTTTATCCAAGATCTGTTTAGATTAACCATAGATATTACTTTATTATATTATTATATCATCACTAAAATAAATTTCCAAGATCTGATCACCTCAGATCTTGAAGATCTTAGAAATTGGACACTTATTTCCAAAATACAGAAAAATACAGAAATAAATTTTAGAAATATTATGACTTCATTAGAAACTAGACATTACAAGCTTTCGATAGCTTCTTTCTGATCTCAATTTGGAGTTCATATGACTTCACAATCTTAAATTGAAGTTTTTAGCTGTTCCTAGGGTTCATATTTGATCTGGGCCCACCAGAATTAATCTCTATCAATTAAGGGTCCAAATCTTGTTAGATTTTCTTGAAAATTATACCCTAGGAGTTTTTGACCCTTCTAGATCGATTGGAAGGCTCAGAATTTCAATCTGAGCTCTCTATCACCATAATTTGAAGGGTCTAGTATTTACTTTATTTTTGCAATTTTTCATTCAAATTAAATTATAGAAAAATAAAAATTACACTAAAACATAATAAATATGTATGAAAAGTAGTTCTACCTACCTGATTGGAGAAAAACAATATAATTGATGCCCAATTTGAGAGAATTACTGGTTGATGATAATATAGCCCAATTATCCACCTTTTTGTGATTTTCTGTTGTTGGAACCGTTGGATCTTGAAATTGATTTGGGGATTTTGTATATACTATAGTATACGATGTTATGGATGGTGGAATTGATGAGATTCTTCCTGGAACGGAGTGCCTAATTGAATTTAGGTCTTTTGTTCCAATTAGAAAGAGGAGGGAGAAATAAGGAAAAGAGAGTTTGGGGAGGGATGATGGGGAATTTGGGGCTGAAATTCTAGGGAAGATTTGAAAATTTCGTGGTTAAGGTTATGAAAATTTTTGGGACATATTTATAACCAAATTTGAATTTTTTATCATTTCTTTTGATAAGATATTTTATTACTTTAGAATTTTTAATTACTATTGCATTCTCCATTCCCACTACAATCTCCATTACCAGCAATAATGCACTGAGCAATTATTGGTGCTTCTAGAATGTTGGCCCACTTTGTGGGCCCCACTTTTATGTGAAAAGACCTTTTTGCCCTTTTTAACTCCAAAATTGGAGAATAATAGGCAATATTTGTCTGAACTCAGAATCGAGCGTACTTAGTGGCATTGGAATCGTATTTCTATGTATTTCATGAATATTGAGATCTTATTTCTTGGATATGGGATATGGGTAAAATTACCATTTTACCCCCAAATGGAAAAATTAATAAATTTTCATTTTAACTCAGAATTGAACGTACTTAATGTTGTTTTGGTTAGTTTTCCAAGTACATCCATAATTTCTATGTTTTAATTTATAATATAATCTCTCTAAAAAGAGAATTTTCAATAACCTAATATTCCAGCCCAGAATTTTTAAAAATTCAAACTTTATTAATTTTCCTTAATAATTTACAAAAATTCGGGGTCATTACAAATAGTAAGATGGGTAAACAATTGAGAAGAGGAAGTAGTACGAAACAACTATAAAAAAAAACTCCCTTTCTCTCCATATGGCTCTCCTATTTATAAAAACTGCTATTCTCCTTTTCTTCCTCAAACTCTATCCTTAAAGAGTTAGAGTCACGTTTGGAAACTTTCTTCTCCTCCAATTAGAACTCCATCCCTTTTAGGAATCCTCATCCTTTTACAACTCCTCTTCCAACTAAAACTCTTCCAATTAGGACTCCTTGTTGATTAGGACTCTTGCCATTTTGATCTGCACCATTGATCATAGAGCCGAGCCATCCAACCTTCCTTCAGTTGATTTGCAAAATAAAAGACTAAATTAGAATAATCAAATCATACATTAATCCTTTAATAAGCTCGAATGATCATCTAACCGTTGATTAACGTCTAGATGGTTAATCAATCTAAAATTTGAAATTTGGACAATTAGATGATCTAATTGAATGCTAAACTAGGGGTCTTTTAGCCAAAATTAAGCAATTAACACTTCACTTTCATAGATCCATGGGGACTCACAGGTGGCATTTCCATAGTTTAGACCGTAGAGCCCAAAAGTTGATCCTAATTATGTTTTCTCTCCTTGTTTCTTTTTTAAAAAATTTAAAAAAAAATAGTTTGTAATTTTTTTTGAATATTTACTTTGTTGGTTTATTTCTAAATCAGAACTTTGTAATTATGATCATAGTTACAAAGGTCAAATTTGGTAAAAGGTCAGGGAGTGAAAAAGTTGAAAAATTTAGGAAAAGGTTGTAAAGAGTCAGAAAAAGACAGCAAATGTAACAGCCCAAGGACCCACCCATTGCAACGATATTGTTCGTGTCAGCAGACTGAGGCTCATATCACCCAATCCACCCACGGTTTTGTTCTTCCCCCGTAGGGGAAAATCGGTTGTTGCAAGGGAAGTCCTTAGCACTATTATCAACAGCCTAGACACTTTCTCCTTAGTGATGTGGGACTAGCTCTCAGCGCCTCACCTTACCTAGAAGCCTGCCAGCCCTCTTGGCCCGCTCTCATCAGCCCGCCCTCATTGGCCAAGGCTAGCCCTCTACCCTTTAGGGGACACGCGTCCCCGCATGTCACACGTGAGCGCCCGTGTGCAGTTAGTCACCCACACCGGGTTGAGGTTTGGCTCTGATACCACTGTAACAGCCCAAGGGCCCACCAATTGCAACGATATTGTCTGTGTCAGTAGGCTGGGGCCCATATCACCCAGTCCACCCACAGTTTTGTTCTTCCCCCGTAGGATAAAATCGGTCATTGCAAGGGAAGTCCTCAGCACTATTATCAATAGCCCAGACACTTTATTCCTAGCGATGTGGGACTAACTCTCAGCGCCTCACCTTGCCTAAAATCCTGCCAACCTAGAAGCCTGCTAGCCCTCTTGGCCCGCCCTCATCAGCACGCCCTCATTGGCCAAGGCTAGCAAAATAGTGCTTGAGTGCCCGTGAGGGTGAAAGCGGGTGTGCAACACGACTTTTCGTGAATGCCTGAGTGCCTGTGAGGGTGAAAGCAAAAGTGGTGCACGTAGTTACCGTGAGTGCTTGAGTACCCGTGAGGGTGTAAGGGTGAAAAGGTGAAAGCAGATGGTACAAAGAGCTGACCCCACATTGCCGTGAGTATATGTGAGACATCACAGGGCTTGACTATATATGATGTTGATACTTTTGACATGCATTCATGTGTTTTTAGATTTTCTCGGGTTGTGCATGTCTTGATATCATGGTTGATGATATCTTATTTATTGCAAGGACACGATATGTCCTTCATCATGTGATTTGTGGCTTTATATTATGTTTGATCATTTTATGATATTTATGCATTGTGCCATATGCTTTGTTTTATTGAGTTAATTTGAATGTATATCACCTGCACAAGCATGGCTTGCTGAGGCATTGCTTTGTTTTGCAATGCCTCAGAATCAGAGCGCGACAGTCAGAAAGGGAAGAAGGTGGACTAGCGTGGAGTTGGACGGGGGCTTGAGGACAGAGACTGTCAGATACCGATAGAGTGGTGTACTTTTGGTTGGACTGGTATTGGCTTTTTGGCATTCTCCTTAGTCGTTGTATATATTGATAGATTAGACCCATATCACTTTATAGTGGTCATGTGTTTATTCATGGATGATGTGGTGATCTTGGACAGACCCTAGAGCTTTGGAACGTTCACTATTACGTATCTTTGCAGTTGCAAAAATTTCATCGTGGTTTTAATTTGTGAGCATGCTCAAAATGTTTAATTTTTTATTCTATTCTTCAGTGTGGTTTTGAGGTGAAATAACCCTCGGGGTTTTCTAAATGGTATTTACTTGACGCTGCAAAAAGTTTTCGATCATGAGTTTTAAGTTCTGGAATCTCATCTATTTTCTATCAATAAACTATTATTATTATTTTCGTATAAATATGAGAACCAGTTGCTAAAACCCGGGGTGTCACAGCAAATTTTAAAAATTATAAAAAACTAAAAAAGAAAATAAAAGATCATTATCCTAGAAAAAAATTATTTTACAACTTCTTAGGCATAAAATTATATTATTAGAGACATAATAAAATATCATAATCCTATATAAAAATTATACTACAGATAGACTCGAAGCTTAGAATTGAAATCTTAAAGAAAGAAAAAACTCAAAAAGGTAAAGCTATATAAAAGAAAGTCATAAAAATTGGTATTTTTAAAAAAGGATGGGTTCTAAATGAAAAACAAAAACAACTTAAAAAGATAAATTTTATTAAAAAAGACTACTCTTTTTAAAGTTTGATAAGATGCACGAAAAAATATAAATCTCCAAAAATGAAATGAAAAATATAGTTTTTTTTTTTTTTTGGGTTACAAGTTTCACAAGAGAGCTGAACGCTACCCTCCAAGTAAATTCAATATCAGTCATCCTCTTAAAAACATGGGAGAGATTGGTGCTTCCAAAAGGATCCCTAAGTGCATGTTTGGGAAACTTTTTTTTTTTTGGTAATGATGGGGTTTTATAGCCAATTGAGAAAGGACAAGAGTTTTAATTGGCTATTCTTTGCACAACATTAAAGTCAGTTTGAACATTGTGTAAGGAGGGAAGGGTTGAAACCAGTTGGTCTGCATCTGCTAACCGTTGGCACCCTTTTTGCAATGTCATTGGGAAGAGTCTCCCTTCATGATGGTGTGTTAAAATTGACTATTTTTCCACCAGAGAAGAATTCTCCCTTGATTGATTCATGTCTTTCAATAAATATAAAATAATAGAAGATAAAGTGTTCCCGTTCATTCGAAGAGCCCCTCTAATTCCAACATTCCCAGAATTTTCCAGGTTGGACCCATCAAAATTAAGTTTGAATGTGTCTATTAGAGGAGGGTTCCATCTTACCTTTGGCTTTGCTACGTTGGTATGGAGGGCTGTAATGATACTGAAACAACGACCAAACTCTGAAAGTGAATAGCCTTGGCACAGATTTCGTGCCACAGTAAATGAAGAATGAAAGATTTAATCCCATTGAACAAAGGAGTAGCAGTAGAGCTTGGTTTTTAAAGATTCTTTTACATCTTTCTTCCCTAAGATACCCCACTGAAGCATGGAAAGTGAATTTCCACAAAATATTTATGCAGCTTGGAACCTTTAATATATGAGAAGTGAATCATCAGCTAGGAAATAGAAGATGGCATAACTTAGAAAACATTTAGATAAAGGATTTTGGACCAACTATGGCCTGAAAAGGGGCACTTGATCAAGAGGTGGTGCAAGGATTCAAAAGAACAAAGGCAACAAACACAAAAAGATGGAAAGTTCCAACCATGTCACATAAGATGATCTGCAGTAAATACTTTTTGCTTTGAAAGAAATCAAGCAAATGCTAAGACTCCAGGAGGGGCTTTAGCTGACTAGATGGTGCGAGAATCATAAAAGGATTTGATTAAAATGATGCCACAAGAAGAGGGCAGCCATATGAGCTTTTGTTTAGAAGAAAAAAGTTTAGACTGTAGAAATTGATTGAAACAATTGGTGAAGTTGTTGCTGGTATACAAATCTAAGTGGCCTTGTAAACTTAATTGTCCATCTGACTTCATGGTTGAGATTTTGAGTAGTGTGAAGCAACACTAGCTTCTCTAGAAATTGCAAGAATGAACAATATCTTAGAAACTAGATTTTCAGAGGTTGAGAACCAACCCATGTATCCTCCCAAAAAGCAATTATAATCTTTGATTTGATGAGAACTTTTGTGAATAAGTAGAATTCAGAAGCAACGGCAAATCCCTTTCCAGATTCCAGAGGAGTTCCTAGATGAAGTATTTGGTCTCACAGGCCAAAAGATATGCCATATTTAAGAGGAAATGAGCTTAACCTAAATACAGGAAGGAGTGACCTGGAATCTCCATAGGCAATTGCCAGGAAGTGCTTCGTTGAATGTTTCAATAGATCTAAATCCTAGACCACTTTGTGGCTTGGGAGTACAAACTGTAGATCATTGAACAAGATAAGTCTATTTTGTTACAAACAGAAACAAGGAGAGGATGTAGATAGGAATATCAGAGAGAGTAGCTTTTATGAGTGTGATCCTACCCTCAAAAGGCATCTTTTTGCCATCCTAACAGTTTTCTCCTTACTTTTTCGATCGTAGGTTCCCAAAGTTGTTTTTAGGCTTTCTAATACCCAAAGAAAGTCCACGATAGATCATTGGTAGAGAAAAAGTTTATCATTGGAGAACGGATGCAAAGAGATGTAGTCTATCTTGATTGATATAAATTCTAGAGACTAATGATTTTCTCCAATTTATCTTCTGTTCAGAGGTAAAGGGCAGCCCCATTGCATGAAGCTCTTGCGTATACGGGGTCCGGGGAAGGGGCAGACCACAATGGTCAATAGTATGCAGCCTTACCTTATGCATTTTGCAAGAGGCTGTTTCCACGCCTTGAACCCGTGACCTCAAAATCACACGGCAACAACTCTACCATTACGCCAAGGTTCCCCTTCAATCTTCTGTTTAGAGGCATCTGATAAATCTGGATGACCTTCTTGAGATTGAAAACTTGGATAGCAGGATTCTCACAAAACAAGATTGGGTCGTCAGCATAGAGGAGACGTGAAAAAGAGGGACTTTGTTCATTGACTTTAAGACCTTTGAAGATTAACATCAATTCTGCTTTTGTGAACAATCTAGTAAGGACTTATGATATTGAAGGGCAATGGCGCAATGGAATCTCCTTGTTTAAGGCTTCTTTGTTGTTTGAAGTAACCTTTAAGGCTACCAATAACTAGAATTGAAAGAAAAGAGGAAAAAACATACTATTTGATCCAGAGTCTCCATTAAAATCAAAATTCATCCTCTAAAACAAGTAATCAAGTGCTTCCTAGTCTATAAGGTCATAGGCTTTCTAAAGATCTAATTTAATGATAACACCACTCTTATTTTGTTCTTTAAGAGAATGAAGTACTTTATAGGCAATTAAGACACCATCCATAATTTGTTTGTCCTTGATGAAGGCAAATTGAGTGAAAGAAATGATAGATGGAATGACTTTAGCTAGCCCATTGGCTAGTACCTTAGAAAGAATCTTATAGATATTTGAGAAATCCAATTGGCCTAAACTCTTCAACTTTTGAAGGAGATAAAGTTTTTGGAATAAGTGCAATGAAAGAAGAGGCATTCTTATATCCAAAATACGATGAGAATGAAAGAATGGAAAAATTGAAGATCACTTTTAATGAAAGACCAATAGACCTTGAAGAACAAAAGGTTAAATCCATCAAGCCTTTGATTCATATCACCCTTACTAATAGAAATAACAACTTCAATTTCTTCAAGTGAGAAGCGAAATTCAATATTTTGATCTTGAGTATTAATAATGGTGTCAAAATGCATGCTATTGCATCCTTGTTTGAGGTAATGGTTGCATTATTTTCAATTAAATAGATTTTGCTGCTTCTTGTTCTGATTCTAGCCACCTTGTGAAAGTATGAAGTGTTCCTCTTACCCTCCTTGATCCATTGAGATTTTGCCCTTTGCCTCCATTCACTTTCTTCTTCCATAGAGATCTCTTTAGAAAGTTCTTTGCCTCTTGTCTTCTACCAGTTTCCTCATATGATAACTGTAATAGCTCGAGGGCCCCACACACAATAATATTGTCCGTTTTGAAGACTGGGGCTCATATCACCTAGCCTCCTCACAGCTTTGTTCTTTCCTTTTAGGAAAGGGCCTTGTTGCATGTAAAGTCTTCCTAACTCTTATCAACAGCCCAATCACTTTTGCCTTAGCGATGTGGGACTAACACTTAATGCTACCAGCCACCCGCTTAACAGTGCCCTACCCACCTTAGGGAACACGCGTCCTCGCATGTTAATAGCCACACGTAACCTAGGAACTATGTGCTGGCTAGCCCACACCAGGTCAGGGGTTGGCTATGATACCATTTGTAACAGCAGGGAGTCCCATAACAACAATATTGTCCACTTTGGTTGCCCATATAGCCTTACAGTTTTGTTCCTTCCTTACGGGAAAAGGCCTCATTACTAGGAGAGTTTCCTGAACTCTTATAAACCGCCCAATTCCCTCTCCCCAGGCGATGTAGGATTAACCCTCAGTGCCTCACCCGTCCTGAGATTCATCCCTCAAGGCTTCACATCTTCCCCCCTAAGGAACACACATCCCTGCGTGATAGCCACAACCAAGCACTCGCATGTGGCTAGCCACCACACCATGAGGGGAACTAGCTCTGATACCACTGTAACAACTTGAGGGCCCCACACATAACAATATTGTCTGCTTTGGAGACTGGGACCCATATCACTGAGCCCCGGCATGGCTTTGTTGTCTTGATAGATGAATCCTAGGATGGGTGAGGTACTGAGAGTTAGTCCCACATTGGTTGGGGAGAAGGAATTGGGTGGTTTATAATGAAGCATTTTCTCGTTAGGGAGGAACAAAATCGTGAGGCTGTATGGGTAGCCAAAGTGGACAATATCGTTACTATGGGACCCCCTGCTGTTACAAATAGTATCAGAGCCAGTTCCCCTTGTGGTGTGGTGGCTAGTTGCACGCGGGCTCCTAATCGTGGCTATCGCGCCGAAACCCGTGTTCCCTAAGGAGGAAGATGTGAAGCCTTGAAGGATGAATCCCAGGATGGGTAAGGTAATGAGAGTTTGTCCCACATTGCCTAGGGAGAGGGAACTGGGTGGTTTATAAGAGTTTGGGGAACTCTCTTAACAACGAAGCCTTTTTCCTGAGAAACTAGAGAGGAACATAACTAATGCTCCTTGTCAAGCCTATAGAATTCCTCAATAATGGCTTTATAATGAAGAATAAATGGTCATTTCTTTGCGCCTCTACCTCTAGCCTCAATTTTAAGCTTTGTTCTGAAGAATTGAAGCTTCTATGAAAGGATAGTTTCAGTTTACGGATGAATAGTGACTTCCTGCCACCATTTTTTTCAATAAGTTTGATATAGTCATCATCAACTAGCCAAAGTGGCTTAATCTTGAAATAGTTTGGTCCAAGGCTTTATAAGCTCTATCAAGAATGATGGTTGAATGATCAAAAGTCTCTACTAAGAAGAGAGACTGAGAAATTTGAGGGAAGTGCTCAAACCAATGAATTGTCATTAAAAATCTGTTCAATCTTTTCAGAATGGTGCTAGGTTGCATATTTGACCAAGTGTAAGTCCCTCTTGAAAGTGGCAGATTTAAAAGCTCTATTGAGTTAATAAAATGAGAGAAGAGGTCCATGGTAAAGGTGGTAGAACACTGGACATTACTTTCTTTTGGACTTCTGATGAGGTTGAACTCTCCACCAGGGAGCTACTAAGGATTTCAACCACTAATCTAGTCAGAAAGTACTTCAATAATATGAGTTTTGAGACTTAGATCGGTTGGCTCATAAATTGAAGCCGTTCTCCAAATAAAACCATCCACCGATGAGATACATTTCGCAGAGATCGTCCAATATGAGATATCATGCTCAATCACTGAAATTTTCTTCTCTTTCCAAGCTAGGAGAATACCTCCAGATGCACCTCAAGAATCCTTGTGAGTGAATCTAACTATATTCCCTTGTAATACCCATGGATCTAGCTAAAGATTAGGAAAACCCACTGAATTTTATTTCATGTCACAAAATAAGGTTAGGTTTGAGCAACTGTAAATTCTATTTGATTATGACTCTCTAGTCTGGGTTGTTCTCCCCTCTAAAGTTTTATGAAAAAAACCTTCATTTGGGTCCCAGATGAAGAACAAAACACCTAGAGTTGAGCCCCAGTTGGCAAAGTGAAGGCTGCTGCTGAGAAACTACTTGATTCCGAGATCTTCTTAAAGAAGAGAAGAAAGTTTTAACTTCCCACTCTACTTTGAAGGTGACTCGCAGGAGCAGGTAAATAGTTTCCCAAGTCGAGTTCCTAGCTATTAAGATCACAGGCCCCAGCATTTTTTACTGGGGCTTGTTGGCTATCCTGATGAACAGTGGTTGAACGATCTGATCTAGATGGAGAAGCCCCCCATTTAGAGAAACCAGACCCCGCATAGACAGAAACTTCGTGCACTGGGCTGCCCTTTAGGAGTAGGGCCAAAATCTGATTCACTATCTGATGGAGAGTCCTCACCTTCCAATGTTGATCTCTCAGATTCACTATCTGATTGAGAGGTTTCAGCAGTGTATGAAATTTTCTTCTATTTTTCGTTGAGTCTTCTTAGTTGGATTTCAGATTTAGCTACCTTTTCCAATCTTTCCCCTAATTTGCATTTTGGCCTTCTTCTTCGAGCTTGATTTAGCCATCTTCTTACCTTTTACTCTTTGGTACTTGGTCACTGTCTCCTTCTCTCTCTCTTTCTCTGTCACCATTGCAATATCTCTCCAGTGCTAGTTTTGCTTTTAGTGTTTGGAAAACTTGTTTTCAGTGTATTTCTTTTATAGAAAACTAAACTGATTTTCTACTATGAAATATAATAGATACAATAAAAGCAATGACAATAAGTTTCTCAAACACGCACTAAGTATGGAACTCATGTGCAAATGGGTCTCATGCAAATGAAGAGCTGTTGAACGGTGCATGCCCATGTAAAATATAAGCAGGCATTTGCATTGGTACAGAAGAGGCTCTTCTGGCATCACTGTGGTGGAAGGCCTTAGTTGGAGAAGATTATAGTTACAAGTTCATTTATAATATCCTTGCTTATGTAAAGATTAGATGAAAGTGATCTTGTTGAAACAACTCCAAGATTCTCACAGAAAGGCACCTTACTGATCCAACGATCTTAGCCTTGCAAATGGTATCTCTGGTTTTGATTGGGAGTTTTGATTTCGACACCTAGCATACGTTGGTGTGAGTGGACCACACTAATAATTGGACCACATTATGAGTGGTTCACATGTCAATTTAGCTGTCTAGTCAATGGATAATAAAGGGCCTCCTTGATGAGACATCCTTTGTGATGGTTTGGGCTCGGTGGCCCTTCAAAGTTGGACCCTGTTAACTATGTGCTAATAAGAGCCGCCAAAGCTGAGGAACATTTACTACAATGAAGTGGAGTTCATAAAACAATGACCTAGAGGAGTTGAAGTACTATGGTCCCAACCATTTTAGTACTATGATTTCTACTTTGAAGACATGGCACATGAACCCACCTTGTTGGTTGGGAAATGACCCTTTCAACTGCTTGCTTCATTTGTCTCGGTGTCTTGAACTGTATATGGATGACATCTCACTAAATGGGTGGGTCTTTGGGCTCCACAACCAATCCATAGAATCCATCTCTTATGACCATAGTTACAAAGTTCGGATTCGAGAATTAAGGCAAAGAATAAAAAAAAAAATGGAAAAAAGAGAGTTATAAGGATAAAAAGGGGAACCCATGACGTTCTCACCTATGCAGGTTCTAAATAAAAGGTAGATAACAAAGGTCTATAGCATGCAATCTATCCTTGCTTTTTTGCAAGATGCTGTTTTCACGCCTCTAAGTTGTGGCCTTAAGGCTATACGATGACAACTCTAATGTTGCCCTAAGACTCCCCCTCTAAAAAGGAGTTATAAGAATATAGATTTAATTTTTCAATTTGCATATTTGACTATATTTAAAGATAATAATATTTGAAAACTTGAGTTTAATTTCATAAATCTATATTTAATTTAGTAAATCTGCCCTGAATTGAAAATAAATAAAAACTTGTGATTATTCAGTAAAAAATCAGGTGATCAAAAAGTCAAGACTTATTCCAAAAAATTTCAATTATTTAGAGTTATTTCTAACTATGATAAATAATAAAAAAAAAGAATCGTAGCTGCCAGTCCTATATCTTGTCCAATAAAAGAAAACCTTTGATGATGAATGGTTTGGATGATCAAACCCTAAGATAGAAGCGACCTTTCAGCTTCTTATTATCATGCAGTAGTTCCCACATGCAAAAGCCACCATGCAGAAAGGAATGCCCAGTAGAGATCCAATAGAAAATGGCTTGGATAGTTCCATGGTTTCTACTGGCCTTAACTGCAGTAAGGCCCATGACGATATTGAATAGGAAGGAATGGCGACACAGTTGGGGATGCTCGTATGGAGAAAGTAGAGGTGGCCCTTGAAAATCCTTGCCCACCTTCCATTGACCTTCCTCTAATCTCTAACATGAAAATCCTTGCCCACTTTCCATTGACCTTCCTCTAATCTGTAATGGTGGCTTTCCAACCGAAATGGCTTGGACTCTTACAAGCAGCTGCACCTTTCCTTAAAAAAAACAAAAAGAAAAAAAGCTGCCGGTGCACGAGAACGAACCTCCCGCGTACGCGGGTCCAGGGAAGGGGCGGAACAACAGAAAATTGCTTTGACCTCATAAGAACAGACCCACTACCAGCAACAGCAAGTATAACTCTCAGATCCTTCACAACAGACCATTTTTTTGGATTTCACATCGCCAAAAAGCAGTCTTTATTGTCGGTTTCATTAAGCCTTTATATTCCTCTTTCTGATACCCATCTCCCCCTTTCGAGTCCAATCCAACTGCTTCGGGCAAAGCTTCTTTGCCTGCATCCATTTTCTCATCCTTTGCTCCTTGAATATTGCTTCTGTTGAAGTGAAATCTCAGCTTCCTTACCGAAACCATCTTTTCTTTTACCTTTCGTGTTTTTGGTTGTTGAGGATGAAAGGATCAAATACCAAAGGAGTTGTAGATAATGGTAATGAGGAGATAGATTGGGAGCTTAGGCCTGGTGGGATGCTTGTCCAGAAAAGGGATGATGCTGTTGGGGCTAATGGACCCATGATTAAGATCAAAGTTTCTCATGGGTCTTACCAGCATGAGATCAATGTTCCTTCTCAATCTACCTTTGGTAATTTTTCGTTTGTTTTATTGGGTTTCTGTGTTTTGGTATGTAATTTTTCTTGGCCATAGATTGATATAAAGATTGTGCTAATTTATGCTGCTTGGATTTGCTTTATCTCTGCTTGTTTTGATCTATCCCTTAGTATGTGGTCTCTTCCTTATTGGCTTATTCTTATCTTCAGGTTTGGCTTCCTCTGGAAATTCTGGTTTATCATTGTGGATTTCCTATGTAAATATAAAGTTATAAACTTTGCATCTTTGCTAATTTTGTATGGTCATGCTATTTATTTTTGCATTAGCACTGCCTCTGTTTATTTATCTGTGGAATGTTCTTGTCCATTTTGGGGTTTAGATATTCCGCTCAAGCTAGTTTTTGGTAATTTTCCATTTTTATTTTTATTGGATTTCTTTGTCATGATTTGTAATTTTTTCTTATGGATTGATGCGGTCGTTTATAGCACCAAGTCACGCTGTTTGGTTCATTTCAATGAAAAATAAAATAAAATATTGTGCTAGTTAGTTTTGCCTACTCTGCATTTGATGATCCATCCATTAAAATGTACTTCTTCCTTTTGGGATTCTTTTTACATTTCTGTTTCCCTTCCTTCGGTAGTTCTGGGTTATCATTTTGGGTTTACTAGATGTATGAACTCGCAAACTTGATTAATTTTACACTTTTGTTTCTTGATTGTTATAGCTGTTGGGTTTATTGTTGCTTGTTGATTTTAACTTGGAATTTTTCTTGTATTGATCTTGTTATTATTGAATGAAGGTGACTTGAAAAAGGTTCTTACCCAGGAGACTGGATTGGAGCCCAAGGAACAGAGGCTTTTGTTTAGAGGAAAAGAGAAAGATGATGTGGATTGTCTGCACATGGTGGGTGTAAAGGATATGTCAAAGGTGATTTTGTTGGAGGATCCTGCTAGCAAGGAGAGGAAGCTTGAGGAGATGAAGAGAAATCAAGGGATCTCTGAGGCCTGTGATGCTGTTGCCAGTGTCCGAGCAGAGGTTGACAGGCTTTCTGAGAAGGTAATACTTATTCATTTACTTGAGATCAGGAAATGTTTTCAAAGTGTACCTATATGTAATTTATTAGACTTTTGAAAATTTTCAGGTTTTTGCATTAGGGGTGGCTGTGCGTGGTGCTAACAAGGTTGAAGGGAAGGAGTTCGTTGTGTTAACTGAATTGCTTATGAGGCAGTTACTGAAGTTGGATAGCATTAAGGCTGAAGGAGAAGCTAAGGTTCAGAGACGAATTGAGGTGGTTGCTTGTTTGTCGCTGTGTTTCTCTTTTCTCCTTATCTAGCCTATATTTCAAATAATTAATTAGATGTCTGTTTTATTCCTTTTTAGAGTTCCCCAGGATGTAGTTATGCTGTTTAAGGTTTTGACCTTTGCTCTGCGCTGATATTTTATTTGCTGCCTGGGGTTAGTGCAGATATTTTTACTTGCTGACCCCTTTTGGAGGAATCAGTTTCATTTGTTTTACGTGTATTCTATAATGCCTGATGGTTTTGTTGGAGACAGAATGTTTCATTGAAAATTAACAAGTTACAAGAGTGTAAACTGAAGTGGTTAATACCTTCATAGGATAAGCCCCTTAGCAAGCCTGTTGCTTTATGGCGTTTATTCCTGTTCTAGCTCTTTCCTGGATCTGCTAATTTTCTCGATTAGTTGAGTTCGTAAAAGAGTTGTGCCCTGGTCTTCTTCACTTGAATCGTGCTTAATGTACCTTGTATAAATGAAGGTTCCATGGGTGAAAACAGATAATCATCGGGGATAAAATTTGGCTTGAGATGGTTAGATGAGACCTTAATTTGGGTGTCTATGCAACTCATTTCCTTACCCTATTTACCTCTATCTAGTTAATTCTCTCTCTTATTACCTCAATGCAGCTTCTTGCAAAATGTGTTGTCATTGTGTGACCTTGAGGTCACGGGTTCAAGGTGTGGAAACAGCCTCTTGCAAAATGTAAGGTAAGGCTGTGTACTATAGACTCCTGTGATCCACCCCATCTCCAGAGCCCCCATATGCAGGAGCATTGTGTACCGGGCTGCCCCCTATTACCTCAATGCAGCTTTTAGGATGGTGAAAGAACTCTAACCCAAGGTAAAAAATCCACGAGGTTTATGCTTTGCAGTGTACTATGTGCTAGGTTGGTTTGCTCATCTTCCAGAAACAGCTTTCTCTTCTGTTTCTTTCTCAACTTGTGGGATCTCCTATCAGAAATCTGGGCCCTCTTCACTATGTTCTTTTTGCTAATTCTCATTAATGAACTGTCTTCTGTCTTGAATAATATACCAATGAACTATTCTCTTGTCAAATATGCTCGAGTTTTGAACTTGTACATGAATTCTTACCAAACCACCTACTGGTTTAGTGGTGGATTGTCCTATTCTACCATCTCTTGTTTGTCATGTATAATTTGGTGCTCTACAATATCTCGACAAGACTCGATATGCCCTTTCCTAACCTATTTTTCCTAATATGCACATGCTTTAACTTCCTCTTTCAACTGTAGTATTTCAAATGTCTTTTTTAATGTAGACTCTTCATAGTTCCCTCTTTTTTCAAGGTAAGGCTGCCTCCTATAGGCCCTTGTGGTCTGCTCCTTCCCCAAACCATGCATAGGCGGGAGCTTCGTGCATCGGGGCTGCCCTATTGACCTCGTATGAATCATATGGTTACTTTGTACTACTTTCTCTTGCTTATATTTCTCTTGTTGAAGCACTCCTATTAGTCATTGATTCAGCCTGGGCCAAATAAGTAGGAGTGAACTATGTTGAGTCAAGATAGTTGAGTTTGAACTTGTAAACAGGCTCTTATTCTCTTACCAATAATAAGTGGTTTAGTACTGGATTTGTCTCCTCTTTTTCTGCTTCTATACACTCTCTCTCATAGGACCAGATACACCATCTCCAGTCTCATTTTCCTGGCAAGCATCTTCCCCAACTTACAGTCTCTACAGACTTTTCAGGCATCCCTTTCTCCCAAGCACCTCCTTCCCATTCTTGATTTCAATAGGACTGGTTTCCTTAGTGATTTTTCTGCCACCGGGATGTGCTTTTCTTGGCTGCAACCTCCTTTAATTGTGTAGAAAGAGCCAATTTTTTGCTTCTAATGTTGAAGCTGAAGACATTTCTGTGGAACCAACTGCCTAACTAAATCTACACTCTCCCCTTACCTCTATGAGCTTAGTTGTTTCTTTCTATGGAAAATTCTGGTAACATAGCAATAGTCAGGTCCATATTCAATCCTTTGATGCCATACCTAAATGTATAGTTTTAAACTATTGCTATCAATGCTCTGGAGGTCAGATATGGAGATATGAAGATAAATCTATCTACTCTATAAAAAGCTGACTTATTGACTAAAGCCAGTTTCAAGAATGTGAATTACATCTTATGATACAGGTCAGCACATGATTTAAGAAATATTAAGGTTGATTGTGTAAACATCTTTCTACCATCCATCATTACTTTTATATATCATTGTTATTTCTGTGATGTTTTTTGAAAATTTTCCATTGTTCTTCAACTGTTATTTCTCTAGGTATTTCTCTAGGTACCTTTAGCTGTTGTTTCTTATTTGTTATTCACTTAAGAAAACTTCCACATACTCATAGTATGAATGTGAATTCAACATGCTCTCTCTCTCTCTCTGTCTCTCTCATGGTGGGGTCATTTCCCAAAAGATGCTTGTCAAAAAAAATTTCTTCCGAGATTGAACAATATTTTTGCCTCCAAAATTCAGAATGCATGCATTTATGTACTAAATAGTTCTATTATTCACATGATGTTCCTCAACTTCTGTAGCAACACTACCATTTAGTTTTGTCCTCGTAGGCTTAAACACTCGAGCATATGAAGAAGTTCATTCCCCTTTTTTCATGTATGGTGAAATTTTTGTTTGTAAATCTAGGCCATTCATCGCTAGAGATAAAATTGCATTGCCCATTTGATGATTCTAGCATATGGTTCTTTGAATAAAAAATGACAACCACTTATTTTTATTAATTTTTTAAAGACCCAAAACAAATAGTCAGGATCATCCTAATGCATTGGCTTCTAGAGGTTTACCTGTTTTTGTTATTGTTGATGAACAGCTTAGATCTATACAAAAAATTCATTGTGCCTGAAAGAGGAGGGTGTGAACTTCTTCACATGCTCTTGAGCATGTACTTTTATGCCTACTGGGACTCTCTCAGTTTACTAGGACCTGTATTTGCCGCATCAAATGATCTTTAGGATATTTATTATGTGGAACATCCAGAAATGTCAACTCAAGGATGGTAAATTCAGTAATGAGCTAGAACAACTCTTTCTCATACGCATTGCATGTATAAGCATGAATTAAAAAAGGAGCAGCAATTAATTTTCTTCTCCTAATCAATTGTTATCCTTTGTGGTCCGCCCCTTCTCTGGACCCTGCATATGCGTGAGCTTCATGCACCTGGCTGCCCTTTTTTAATCAACTAGTATTTATATATTGCCATTAAGATGCTATATTTATCTTAGTAGCTTTATATATCCCCTACAGGTTCGGCGTGTGCAGAGCTATGTTGAGACACTTGACATCTTAAAGGTGAGAAACTCCAATCCATTCAGTGGTACTAGCAATGCAGTATCTGTGACCACACAATGGGAGACGTTTGAGTCTGGAACAGGAAGCCTCACTGCTCCACCTGCAAAACCAGTGTCTGCAAAAGTAACTGAGGATTGGGAACGATTTGATTAGCGTAACTTTCTTAGATGGTGTGGTTTGTCTGAAAAAGTGTATGTACATTGTGAACAGAATAAATAATCTGTATCTTCCACAACTGCTTATTTTTGCTCTAGTAGAGGCACCCATATGTTTAGAGTAAAGTTCTGTAGAACAGCGTTGATTATTGTACATATGTTTAAGTATTTTTTTATCTCAAGCTGTGTTGCCTATGCATATGCAGGAGCTTCGTGCCTTTTTGTGTTGCCTATGCATGCAATCTCTTCAGTTCCCCAATTTAGTGGTCTCCATTTGTGTTATTGAACGGGGCATTGCTTTTTCTATTAAAACAATTCTGTTTGCATTGCAAGGTCTTTGGACCTCATGGAATCAACTTTTGAGGAGTTCGATCCCATTTTGGGAGGCAGTGTATTGTAGAACCACACTTTTCTCCTTGACTGGCCAGAGCATATGCCTCCTCTTCTCAAGCACCTTCATCCCAATTACAAGATAATCTTCTGGCATTCTCAGCGGTATGAACACTCTTACAATCAGTAGAATAATTGATGTAGCCATAACATTCCAACCAATTATAACCTGCACCAACCAGCTGCTTCAGGGACTGCATGCCACCTGTGCCTCCATCAAATCTCCTTTGGAGTTGGTTGCTATTAAGAACAGATTGCAGAGCGTCTGATGCGCATACAGTCCTGTAAGAGCCCCACCCAGGATACCTGTGACAGCATGGGTGTGTAGGAGATCCAGGGTGTCATCTACCTTCTGCAGCAACAGAGACTAATTATTGAGGCGCATCATGGTATACCACGGTATTACTGCCAGAAGTGACGCCCATCATAAGAGCTGCTCGTCCCTGGACCAGACCTGTACAAAGAAGATAGCAAGTGAACAAGTCAGGAACTGGTGACTACAGCAGAGCTTCTGAACAACCAGAGATTCAGCATTAGACCTAGCATATTTTAATTTAAGTTCACCTGCAGGAGTTGTCATGAAGACCAATCCAGTTATCATTCTTTGAATTGCTCCTCTCACAGAGGGCTTGCCAAAATAAATGACTCCCAGCAAGTATTCACAAGAAGACTAGTAGCTCCACAGATGTTGGTGTTCAGAACCGGAAGGAAAGAAACAACATTTGAAGCAAAAGGGTCTATTCCATTAAAACCAACCAGCCCATCCATATAATTCCTGCTCCAGCCAGTGCGTGTAGGGATATTTGGGGGAAATTCATCTTGGTCCTTTTTCAGTCTTGGCCCAACCTGCAAGAGGAAAAATGCAGATTTTGAGTTCTGCATGATTCTATTGTTGGTGTCTAGATACCAAGGATGCCATGCAAGATACTATGATGGGGACAGAAATGATCCTCACTGATCAGAGAGTGCTACAGAGGAAAAAGAAATGATACTGTACCCAATAAGCTGTAGTGAAACCAGCAGTTTCAGAGGCTAAGTGGACACATAACCATCAGCATAATCCACGAGTCCCTGGCTGAAGAGAGCCACCACCCTTATGCTGTAGGAACCGATGCTGTAACAGAAAGTAATCCAGAGTGGAACAAACACCTTGATATTCATGTGACCCAGAACTGCCCCGGCAAGGAGCAGAACTGTCTGTGCTACAAGACATACTAGAACAGCACCAAGGTGGCAATTGGAGACCATGTTTGAATCGCGAGCATCTCAATCTCACCGTTGTGCTTATAGTGAATTGTGGATGGAAGTAATGCTTGTCGTACCAAGAAATCTCACTAAGTGGCAAAGCCAGCTTTTCCCCAGAAGGGAAGGAGAAGTAGCCAAAGCACATCTTGTAAGCCCAGAGGATCCAGCAGGGCATGAATGTAGCAAAGGTGTAGAGTGCCATGAAAGCATAGTTGAGCACCGATTTCTTCTTAACAAGACCAGCATAAACAATGACGAGGCCGGGCATGCCCATGAGAGCAGCGGAGGCCATAAGCCATGCATTGTCCCCCTTGTTCAACCACTTGGGTATGATCGTGGAGTGATGCTGCCAAGGTATGCCGTAGGAACCAGTGAAGCTCTTGGATTTGTTCAAGCTAAGGTTAGGTTCTTGCATTTTGAATATCCTGATCTTAGCTAAAATTCTACTATGAAAACAACGGAAACTGAGATTCTTTAGCTGTAATCTGGGTCAATTGTCTTTGCAAGCCTTTGGTAAGGATCCTATGAATAAGGGGGTACAACTTCTTGACATAATTGGCAGCTTGTTTTGTTTCTTGCTCTGATCAGGCACTAGTGCCTAACGCAAGACAAGACTGTATGAGCATGATCTTGACTGTTCAACTCACCAAATCATCATCTCCACAGGTACAAGATCTCAACATTAAATGTGGGCACTTTCTCTTTACCATCAGCCGTCTATCTTCAGGATATCTTACGAATGATAGGGTAGATTCTGGTTGGAATATTGTGATGAATCATCTAGATTGACGATAACTTTAAATGGAATCGATCTACTAGATCTGATCAGCAGTCACCATTCATACAAGGAAATTGAACGGGAACAGCATTCCATTTGGAATTTAATTAATATGTTTTAAATTATATGATCAACAGGATTGCTAATCATGCTACAGTAGAGCGCGACAATATGGCGAGTAACCACTTTTGCACGAAGGTACCCATCTTTTTGATGATCTAATCCGTTCATCTGATTTCTACAGCTTTGGATCTCTCACAAACAAAAGTCATGAGAAATGAATGATTTGACCGACCTGATCACTAAATCTAGATTATTGTATATAAAACCTGTTTAACTATCCATTTTCTTGTGATCATTAGTACAACTTTGCAGATACTAGAGTCATCCAGTCCTCATCGCTCTGAGCGTGCCATTCTTTTCAGGAATTTTCAGAGAAGATGCAATGGACCCACCAACACCATTTGCTTTCGGGGCTAACATAGGATTAGAGGGGTCCTGGGCCGGTTACGGATTGCACAATCTGCTACGATCAGGATCACGTGGATCGTAACTTGATAATCTACAGGCCGCCAGTTTTGTTTGATGTCTTCATCCTTTCGGATTCGGACCGTCCATCAAACCATCCAAGATCCAATTCCTTAACACTGATCTTCTTTGTCATTAGCCTTGGATCATGCAATTATGTCTAGGTCAGATGAAGCTGAAACTTGGGTTCCAATATCAGCCTATTAAAATCAGATCAGATCTTTATGATCCACGGAGATATCCATTTCCGTTAAATAGCCCCATGTTGTTACTGATCATGAGAAGTGCGATCAGAACATCATCAAGAGTAAAATGGGCACACCCCATAGTTTTATAGCTTGATCTGGACCGATCATCTAATAAACCTTTATGTTGCACCTTTGTTCGATCGAAATCGTTCCGATTTATGACTTTTATATATTCAATTTTGAAATTATGGAGAAGTAGTAGGTCCGCATGTACAGAATTAGTCAACTTCTCTTACAAGAGCAGCCTGGTGCATGAAGCCCCCATGTATGCAAGGTTTGAAGAAGGAGCAGAAATAAGGGGCCTATGGTATATAAATTTATGCTGAATTTTGCAAGAGGCTGTTTTCACCCCTGATTTCCAAAGCCACACAACAACAACTCAACTGCTGCGCTAGTCAGCCCCTCCAGTCCAATTTGTTATTACAAAAGAGAGAGAGAATCTTCTTTTTTGCAGTTTGTGAGGTCTTCTCACTTATAAACTAACAATAATTTTGTTAGTCACTTTTCAAAAAAAGAAAAAAAAAACTGTCAGCCGGGAGATGGAGTTCATATGAGTTAATTTCTTCGGAAAAAGACTAAGAAAGCGACTGTTAGTGGAAAAATGACATTTGTTAGTCCATTTTTTCTTTTTTTGAAAAAAAAAAAAAAAAAACTAAAGAAACCACATAGATCTCCAAAAATTGGACAAAATAAGGCTAACCCTTGGGGGTCTATTTTCTTTTAGGGCTGTTCTCAGCAGCTCCGAACTGTTGAAGGGTAGAGTCCGGCAACCGGATGCCATTTTGGCCGGAATAAACGGTGAGAAGTGCAAGATCACGGGTGAGTTTGCATCTCCCTTCCTCTCTACACACTTGTAATTGACGATCAACTGAAGCATTCTTTTCGCAGAGAAACCAAGAAAGGTTGTTAATACTTTTTATTTAATTTGGTGATTCAATTGAAGCCTCTTTTCTTGTGCATAAACGTGCAGGAGAAGAGATAATTGCATGATTTTGGAGTGACTTAAAAGAGAAAAAACTATCTACCATCATCCTCCTAAGCAACATCTTACTCTGTTTCAAGCTCTTTTGTACTGGGCTCGAATGACAGGCATAGCGTTGTCGGACAGAGTTTCTACAGTTTTTACATGGCGGAAGAATCTGAGGAGTTTCAGGACATTTTTGCCTTAAAAAAAAAAAAGCTCACAGATAATAAACAGCAAGCTCGCATTGAGTCAGGTGTATTACAGGGTACAAATGTGATGATTCAGAACTTGGAGGTTCTTAAGTGAAAATTTATCCAAACATTAAGGCACACAAGTGAAATTTTTTCTTTTTCATTTTATGAGTTAGAGATGTGTAGGTACCCAAAGGGGAGCTTGGTAGCAATGGTAAAAGTTGTCGACACATGACCTTGAGGTTACAGATTCAAGGCGTGAAAACAGTCTCTTGCAAAAATGCAAAGTAAGACTGCGTACTATAAACCCTTGTAGTCTACCCTTTCCCCAAATCCTGTACAAAGAGATTTTGAGTAAATTTAGAAATCATAATACTAATCTTATTATTAATAGCAAAAAATTACAATGCATTTCACTCACGTATTCTTATTCTTATGCTCATGCATACACTCCTAAATCTAATACCTGGACAATTGGAAATGACTTTGAACCTGACGAAGCATATTTCAAGAGGGATGTAAGTTACTAGACATTTATTCACAATTAGAATATTTCAAGAGGGATGTAAGTTACTAGACATTTATTCACAATTAGAATAATAGATTAGGAGCTAGTTTGCTTCTTATTTCTTTGTTGTACATGATAAAGGAAAATCATCCACATGCATTCATTTTTCGCGTGTCATCTGATTTGACCGTCTAATATAATAAACGGTTCAGATCTTCAGAATAGAATAAAAACCCTCTAAGAGGTGCGTCCGCTCAGCCGATACTCTTATTTACTACTCAATGCCAGGTAAATGTAGGGCCTAAATTTTATCTGGCCTACATTTTAGTGATCCAAACCGTTCGTCTCGGCAATCAACATGCCGTGCTCAAATATCTCATGCATTAGATGATCTCAGCCCCCTCATACAACCAACATAATTCAGCGGACTAGATTTGTGGAGCAAGGCCTCTTTAACAACGGCCAAGATCAAGTAAAAGTCAGGATTAATGAATCTTGGCCCCACACGCCTACGGGCGGAGCGGACGCCCCAGTGTTGTTATGATCGATCGAATTGAAACATATCTTAGTCCCCGCCGTTTCACCTCCAGCTACTCTTGCCCACTTCTTCTCGCCACTGAAAATTTCATAACTCAAATTATAGCCATGGAGGGACTGCTGAAGCATCATATGTTTGCAAGCCACGCCATTGCTGCTGCTGGGTCTGTCACGTTAAGCACAGTTCTCACTCATCCCCTCGACACTCTCAAAACTCTCCTCCAGGTAACTATATTATTCTCCCCTACATCCCAGCATTTACTAGGAGGAGATAAAGTTTCTGCTTATTATCTAATTAAAGTTCGTGTTTAAGGAGAACCGATTGTTCTACAAAGGACTTATACTTTTGGGTTGGCCCATTTTCGGCCTTTGAAGAAGCCAATTTTTTTGGAGGGTAATCTTATTGTGATTGGAGGGTGTTTGTAGAAGTTTCACAAAAGAAGTTGATGCAAATTTGTGTATGCATTGTTGGAACATCATGTTAAAAACAAAGAGAGAATCAGCAGAATTTCTACAAACAAGTGTTGGAAACTTCATTGATATGAATGTCGGATGTCAATATGCTGTGGTGTTTGTCCTGCAGTGTTTGGGGCGGGATTCAGTTTATGTTTGCCAGGATACTCATGCATCCCTTCATGTTTAACCTGAAGAAACTCTTTCTATGGATGGGTATTCTACTTTCCGTGCCCAAATTTTACTTGTAAACTGCTGTGTGACTCTTTCTTTCCTCTTCTTGTTATGTCTTGAAGAACCTGAAAACAAGGAGTAGATGGACTGAAGTAAGAATATCTCAAGAAAATGTACTGAAGGGTCTTCAAGCAAATTTATGGTTAGCACGGTGAGAGATTTGAGCAGGATAGGTAGGAACAATTGCGTTAGAAGACAAAAATTTTGGCGGACTTGTTGGATAAAATCCAAGAGTGTGTCCTATTTATTGCAAAGCACGCTGTAAGAAGTGCATCAGTCTAGAAACAATTAGGAATCTCAAGGCTCAGGTCGCTTCCTTTTCTTCTGAGAGCCAGTATTATTAAAGTAAGAAAACTCTGGAGTTAACAAGTTCTAGGCACCATTGTGCCCATTTTGTCTGCCTTAGTGGCTCATACACACATTGAGGGGGTTCCTAAAACCAAAATTTAGAACACTTGTCCTTAGCAGCTATTGTTGCTAGGGTGTAGTGAGGTGTGTTAGCAACCTCACTACATTTGCAAAGGCATGTATTACTTCTAATGTATTAGTTCTTCCTCTTAGCAATGTCATTTTGTTGCAAGCAGTTGGCATCAGAGGTTGCAAGATAATATCATTGTCATGTAAATAGATCGGAAACGGCTTTGGGAAATGTTTTTGTTCATTATCTGAATGGAAATATGTTTGACAACGAATCAACATGCTTATGAATGATCTACAAATTAACCCAACACAATCTGATTTTGACTTTTAATAGACACTCCCATTTCATTCTATAAGTGTAATAAAGAATGAAACCCTTTAATAGAGTCAATAGAGGCAGGCTTCCACAATTCAGTATGTATCATCAGATTCATCACTGGTAGCATGTTTGCTAGGGTGTAAGAACAGTTCTATGATGGTTGAAAGCTATGGATCCATTCTAATTTGCATGTGTGATTATAGTTTCAGATGGGTCATTATGAACAGATACACATCTCTTGAGAAGAAGAAAGGGATAATTGGCAAGCCTCTGATACCATTAGCAGAAAGCATTGAGTACAAAAATGTAAAAAAAGAGCTAGAGGAATAATAAGCATGACCTGAAAGAGCAAGGCATGAATTTGTACAAAATCTTGTGGTCCTCTTGTTATAGTTGTTATTGTTGCTTTCTTTTGCAATTAGAGACTGTCTATAGAAATAAATTTTCAATGTAGAAATGGTATAGATGGAAACTGCTTTAATTATAAAGAAACCAAACTGGAATCTCATTTTGTTTAAGAAAGTAACCAATTTAGGAATACTAACTGCATAAACTGCTAAAGAGGAAAACACCTAATTAGGAAGCCGCTATTGTAGGGAACTCCTAATTTTGATAGCTTTCTAGATAAGAAAACATAAGCACCTAGCAAGAAATTGTATGAGCAGTCCACATGGCAGTAGAAAATGCTGGTAGAGGTGTACTTCTACATCATTATTCATTAAGGGTGATGAGGTTATCATGGTTCATGTCTCATACATATGAGAGTCACCATCACAATATTTTCTCCGAGGTATATTATTTTTTAATCTGTTAACAGGTTGCTACAGGTCCCAGTCAGCAATTGGTAACTACTCAAGTTCTGGATAGAGTTCGATCTGGATCAGGAACTTTAGGTAAATTTTGTATTTCTTTGAATATTCTTATATTGGCTTTGATATCTCAGCGGAACAAAAACTATCATGTGATGATTGCATGAGTGAGGAATTTTCGGAGATGGTCGCTGTTATTGACAGATGTACATGTGAAATATTTATATACGGACTAAATGGAAAAAATTTGTGAAGGCTTGATGGGTTAATCTGGTTGAATGTTACTGCTTAAATATTAGAACATAATATGTATTGAACATGCCAAATCAAATGTCATGGTAAGTATACATATTAGGTAACACTCCCCATCAATAATTTTTAGATAAAAGGAAAATTTGGTAAGTGACGGTAAAGTTAATGTTAATGCGTTTGTGACATAACATAGATGTAAGGCCTTTGATTCTTGTCAAAGCACCCATTAAATATGAAATATTTTAAGCTACTACCTGTTCATTCAATGATGAATTAAATTCATCGAGAGCCTACATTGCCGATCATTGTCTTCATCCAGGTGGAGTCCACAACATTCCAGGCGCTGAGATATATTTGAAAGTTAGATTGACATGTGAAAATACCTCCTGTATTTTCTAGTTGACTTTGCTGCTGAAAAATTTGATGCTGGTCCATCTCATAGAAGAGAAAGAGAGCCTTGGAGCAACGGTAAAAGTTGTAGTCATGTGACCTTGAGGTCACGGGTTCAAAGCGTGGAATCAGCCTCTTGCAAAATGCAAGGTAAGGTTGCCTATTATAGGCCCTTGTGGTCCGCCCCTTCCCCGGACCCCGCATAGGCGGGAGCTTCATGCACCGGGGCTGCCCCCAATCTAATAGAAGAGAAAATCACCAGGATCTGGAAGAAATGAACAGTACATATTCCAGAATAGATTAACAGAACGTGAGAATAAATATTTCTTTAAATATGGGGAGACCAAACATTTAACAGCTGTCCCAAAGATAAACCTGCATGTGTTTTGGGAAGTCTTTCTGCCTCTATGAAGACTAGTTTTTTAATAATAGACTAATCATTTCTTAAGAGTCAAAATTAAAGGGACAAGTATCAACATTCAAGTGATTTAGTTCTAGCAAGAAGGTTGCTTGAGGCAAAAGAACTGCAAGATTTTTCCACTGCAAAATTACACTGGTTGAAAGATGGTTGAACATGAACTTCTGACATCTATTCCACATGCTAAATTAGAAAGATCATTGATGCAATTTCCTCCTTAACTTTATGTTTGGCTGATGTTTGTTTCTAAATAATAGTATTCAATTTATTCTTATGTTGTTTGCTCTATTACTGTGAATTTTTAGGTTTATATAGTGGGCTTGGATGGTCGACATTTGGTAGAATTTCGGGTCTGGGAGCTCGTTTTGGAGTCTATGAACTTCTAACTGCTTTTTATAAAGGTATTCTTTATATTTTATGTATTTTTCAGTTCATTACAGGAAATATGTTGCTTGCTTTTCAATTTTAAGAACTGCTGAGGACTTCTCCTTTCCTTTACTCCTTTAGACATCTTTGGTTGAAAGCATCATCCTCCTTTTTATTGCTCGCTGCATGCCTAGAGTAATTTCTTTGCTTCCTCCTGCTTGTATTATCTTGTTCATGGCTTCCCTAATCTCTTGGAAGGAGGGGTTGGGTTTATATGTGGTATACCCTATCAGGTCAATCAAAAGTTGCTCCATATGTATGTTTTTTGGTGCTATAAGCATCAATTTAATGAAATGAAGAAATAGTGAATTTAATCAATAAGGGACTTTTTTTAGGGGGTTTTCACTTGTTTAACAGGTTAACGCTACTTATATAAAATAACGAAAATATGTAAGTGGACAACTACTAGATGTGTAGGTGGAGAATAAGTTTTCCTATATGTGAAAGAAGCTGATGTTTGTGACCAACTTGGTGTCAACTCCTACCTCTCTTTTTATTGAAATATTTGTGTTCTATATTAAGGCTTCAAGGGATCCCCACTGTTGGAACTAGAATAGTTTGGAAATGACTAAATAGGAAATATAAATAGGAAACTTAATAAAAATAATAGACAAAATAGAAAGGGCAAGTCAAGTCAATTATGATTTTGCCTTAAAGACTTTATTCCCCACTTATGCAGGAAGCTACTGAAAAATAAGTTCTTAGGATACAATTCCCACGCATACTATTATTCAAGAGTTCTTCTAGCTAGACATGGAAAAGGATGCCGAAAAAGGACTCAGCCTAGATAGGCCCAGCATTAAAGTTATCTGACTCATCCATCTTGTTCAGCCTTCCCTATTTAGGCTATCTTAGAAATTCATGTCCATCGGAGACTTCTAGCTAAATCTTTTCAGTTGAAAATTCAATGGTTACAAAGGCACTATTTAAATCATCCGAAGATCATGAATTTTAATAGCTAGTCAATATATGGCATGCTGAACATGATGAATAGATCAGATCATCTTAAGGGGGGGCCAGCTAGGTTGCATCCTTTTCCACATCCTGAAAGCATTTTTTATTATTCAAGTTCTGCATCCTGAGATCCATATTGAATCAATTTTTCTATTGGTTATTTCCGCCACAAATGTGATCCTTCACTAAGTGGTTCATTCCACCAGTCCATGGTTCCATTTATTTGAATTTTGGGACAGTCCTTAATGTTTAGATATTCAAACTCATCTTTAGAATACTCCAAAGTAGATTTATTTTTATCAATTATTTATGTTTTCTGATGATACACCAACAACCACAAGCGCAAGGTATAAGAATGGTTATCTGTTTGCTTAAAGCCATTTGACACTGCTGACCAGCACACAGTCAGCAGGTTCTTAAAATAGTTTGCTGTAAATTGATGAAATTAGCAAATAATGATTTGTGCTGAAATTTAGTGGCTCCGAGTTCACAAAGATGATTTGCCCGGAAGGTATTCACTTTTGGCATTCTCATTTCCCCACTCATGCACGCACGTACATTCCAATTCTCACTTTGAGTCTTGGCTCTCCATTTCCTATACATATAATTAAGGATTTGAGCGTTGTTTTATTTGTAGTACTGGGTTTTGAAATGTCAAATGCAACGGGGTGCTAGGTTTGGTAAACCTTAGAATCTTGCAATGTGGTATGACACTGATATCATATGCTTATTTTACATAAGTCTTAGAATTCCCAAAGGCAAGCATATGGAAACACATTTCTATACTAATTAGTATTATTTTTGTAATTTATGAGGCAAAGTGATCAAAATCAGTTGCTATTCAAATTGAAAAATAATTAATAGAACTTGATGCATAAGATTGAATTGATCTAGTTAGGGATTTGTAGCAATACTGCTTAAATACTTATCCAATAAATCAAGAATGCTCCAGTCTAAGTTAAATTAATGTGTGCTTTAAAATTCATTTTCATTTATTTCACTTATTACTGTTATGGTGATGCCCCTCAACAACAAGGTTGTAATTCAGTTGTTAATGCTGCCTGGTTGTATACTTGTTAGGTTAAGTCACCAGTGAAACATAGTTTGGTCAGGTGGGAGTATGTTACAGTTAAAACAATTGTTAGATAATTGAAATGCACCTCAATCCTTCTCTTTAGAAAAAGGTAGAAGGATCTAATATGTTATATCCACTATAAGAGCTAAAAGATCTGGTTTGAGCACTATAAAATTATTTTGTTTTGTCACCAAAAACAGCCAAGAAGAAGATGACTAAGAAATAGGTTGATGAGAATCAAAGGAACTTTCCAGTATGCTTATTTGAGTCCCCTCAAATGATACTTGGATATTCTAGGGTTTGGAATGATCCGAGCATCACAGGTTTAAGAGTTTTTAATTAGTGTTCCTAATTGCAATCATGGGCAGCATCTGAACCTACCAGATGAAGTGTACCGCTAAACCAGGTTTTGTAAAGAGTTGCAAATAGCTTTGCTTCATAATTCAGCCTTTTTGAGACAAATGCACTGGCACCTCTATCTCTAATCAATGGGGGCAAAAATAGTATATAGGATAATCCTGGTTGGGTGCCATACTTCTCTGAAGTGTTATGGCTTGACATTGCTAGCAATATGTACTCCTTTGGCTTGTCAAGATGCTGAAACTGGTTGACAGGTGCTTTTATTTCCACTGAAGATTTACTTGGACTTTTTCTACAACAAACTTTATTGGCCCTAGTTACTTTAGCAGCTTATTTTCTAACTCAATATTTGTGAAAATCCACAGGTTAAACTGTGCTTTACTGGAAATTGAAGTATTTAGCTGTAGTTGTCACCAATCAAGTAAATTACAAGTTCAATTGGAAAGGATTTAGAGTTCTGCTTGTGGATCTGCATGTAATTGAATCTTCATGTTCTTCAAGACTGAGATTGATGAGCTTACTTAGAGGTTTCTTAAATTGGTGTTTTAGGTAAAACTTCTTAAGTTAATGGTCTAGATGAGACTGTCAGAAATGAGAGCAGAAAGGTAGAAGATGGAATTTTGAAGTATCTAACAGTCTTCCTCTCTCTGTTGCTCATTTGGACTTGAGTATATATATATATATATATATATATATATATATATATATATATATAGAGAGAGAGAGAGAGAGAGAGAGAGAGAGAGAGAGAGAGAGAGAGAGAGAGAGAGAGAGAGAGAGAGGTGTTAGTTTCAGCTATTTAATGCAGGTGACATGTGATTGGCTGGAAAAAAGTCAAAAACAAAAAAAGTTAGAGGAAATAGCTGCTTTTGACTTTTTTTCAGCCAATTATATGTCATCTGCACTTTACACCTGCATTAAGTAGCTAAAATTACCACTCCTCACACACACACACATATTTCAAAGGTAGAGAGAAATGATTATGTTATATGCTCAATCTTAAAATTCCTTTGAATTGCATCTTTAATTCTTGTTCTACAAGTGTTTGACACACACACACACACACACACACACACACACACACACACACACACATTTCAAAGGTAGAGAGAAATGCTTATGTTATAAGCTCAATCTTAAAATTCCTTTTTGCACCTTTAATTCTTGTTCTACAAGTGTTTGAGATGTTTCCTGGCTCACTATTAACCGGTACTTTTCAGATGGGAGAGAAGAGAATTATGTGCATGCCTCTGAGGCTCTTTTGGCAGGAATTGCAGCTGGTGCTGTAGAAGCCTTTGCAAGCACTCCATTTGAATTTTTTAAACTTCGTGCACAGGTGGCTTCTGCTTCTGACTTTCCAAACCCCAGCTCTGTAAAGGCAAAGGTTGGAACTTCTGCACTTATGTCAAAATTACAACGAGGATATGCTTCTGATCTGAAGGCATGGGAATCTACTATCAATCTTCTATCAACCCTACCCAACAAGCACCCTAATATGGTTGCTGCTCTTCATGAGTATCCATGGATGATAACTGGATCTGGAAGACCACCATTTGTACATGAAGTTAAGGGACCTTTAAATATTATCTCCTTGGAAGGATGGCGTGTGTTGTACAGAGGTCTTCAATCAGGAATAGCTCGTGATTGCATTTTTGGTGGTGTATTCTTTTCAACCTGGCAATTCCTTCACATGGCAATGCTTGACTGGAAGGCCATCGATATGGACCCTCAACCCAGGTTCGCATATGTGTGCCTCTTTGTAATGCTTATTGAGTTACTCTTCCAGGATATCCATCTCTATTACTTGCTTCAGTTGCACTCTTGGAACTTTGCTCTATTTGCCTTAGCTATATTGCCTGTGATTGCATTCTTGCTGCTGACTCAATATCAAACTCTTTTGTTGCACTAGTTAATGGCGTTCCTTGATTGGATGGTATGTAATTGGAGTTTAACTGCCTTCAAATTTGACGTTTCTACCAGTTTGTCCATTTAATCCACCTGGCAGGTCAGAATACTTTTGCCAGATACTGGGATATTGGGCATCCCAAAATTGAGAAATCAAAGGGATGCAAGTGTTTTTTAATGTTGCTATCATCCCAAAGTTTCTTTATTGATACAAAATAAAGAGGACATCAATTTAAATGGATTTTGTTTGACCCTAACTTTTCTAAAATAACTACCTAGCTGTATAGAACTCTCTGAAATTGTATTAAAGTTAACGTCGCATGCCCTGCTTGTTCGTCTTAATTCGAGTTGTGCTACATGGCCTTCATTGCGAGTGAAACTTATGAGTTTGTTGCTGTATTCTCCTTTGCTGCTTTTTTTCTTTTGTTCTTATGTAGCTCATTGTTTCACAAAGATTATCATTCTTTTTTGTATATTTGTTGTGTACTCTATCATTATTACCTTAGCAATCTTTTTATAGGGTTATGCTATGTGGATACAAGATGGATCTGTGATAATTTGACATTGTATATGTTTTAATAATTTCTCTTTTTTAATAATTGGAGAGGAGAATGCTGTAACTTATTATTTGGAAAATAATTCTAGAGGGAAAAGTTGAAAGTTATCAGAAACTTCCCGTTTATATCCTATAGAAGAAATTATAATTCAAATAAACTTATTTTGCTGAAACTTATCTAATATTTATGTATTTATATTTGTCGAAAAGTTGAAAGGGATAAAAAACTTCCCTTTTTTATTCTCGTCCTCTTTTTTATCATCATCATCATCATCAAGACCTTATCCTGATTAGGTGTCGGCCACATGAATCTTATTCCTCCATTCCCCTATTAAGTGTCATGGCTTCATTTAGTCCCAAGGCTTTTAAATCTTTTCTCAGCACTTCTATCTACATTCTTTTGGTCCTTCCCTTTGCCCTTTTGGAAACTTCGACTTAGATCATTTCACTCCTATTGGTGCCGCATTTGGTCTCCATTGGACATGTCCAAACTATCTAAGTCTAATCTACCTCATCTTGTTACCTATTGGTGCTACTCTTGAGTTTCCTCTAATGTTTTCATTTCTATTTCTGTCCTTTCTTATCTTGCCACTCATTCATCTTAACATCTACATTTTAGCGACACTCATCCTATGTGTATGTTGTTCCTTAATTACACAACACTTTGATAGCAGTTTAAAGCTTCCTATAATTTTCATAACTTACAATCTTCACAACGGTTCGAGTCAATCTTGTTTACTCTTTATTGTGTAAGGCATATCCTGGTCAATGCTTGTTGAGATTGGTGAAACAACTGGTGCCTATTCACTTTATTTCAACTCAAATAGCTTCCTAACATTTTTCCAGGTCTATAGAAGAAATTGGCCCTGTTTCCCCTTTAGCTACTAGTCTTGCAGCTGGATTTTCAGGTTCTCTTGCTGCTGCTGCTTCACATTGTTTTGATACTGCTAGCAGTCGATCGCAATGTACTGTTACGCCCAAGGTACTCAAATGCATATACTATGTACATTCAGTAGTGTGATCAGTTTTCATTCTCAGTTCTGATTATGAGGTACTGATATCCTGGTCTTATTAGAGAAGTAAACTTTTCGCATTATTTATGACTGGCAGGACCTGTGCAGGATATTCTTGTTCCATAGCTATATGATTGTGGGTTTATAACTGCTTGAGCATAATTATATGGTTGTGGTTATGCTTGTTCATTGTTTTGTCCAGTGAGAAGTTATTAAGATTAACAGAAAGTTTGATCTTCTCATGTAAATAAAGATGCAGGATCCAACCTCTGTCTGCTTCCTATTCCTATGTAAAAATCTTTGTAGTATGTTGCACTTCCTAGCGTTTCATTTGCTTAAGAGTGGTTATAAGTTTTTTGGGTGATCTCTACTTGGAGCCCAAGAAATGTGAAACTGCCTTCGTAAGGGTTTTCTTGGTGGATACTAGACTAATCTTGAGTGCCATCTGGAAAAATGTACTAGTCTGTTTAATTTGGATGCTTTGGTAGTCCTCCATATGGACAGCAGTGAAAATTTCTCGCCATCAATTGTCAGATAGTCTTCTTACCTATGTGAGTCGCAGTCGATGTCTTGAAAGTCAGCCGTTATATAAATAAGACAGATTAAACTATAAATGAAATCGTCATATGATTCTTATAGATTTATAAGATTAAGGGAAATCTGATATTTAATTTTTAGAAGTAAGACTAGGGTGAATCTTCCATATTCTATGATGTCCCATATTGTTTTCGTCATTGCATTGAGGTATCAAACTTATTGATGAATCTTCTGCATCCATTTTGATCCTTGAGTTCCAGCCAAAGGCACTTAGTCTTCTTTGTGGATTCAATTCAAAGTTCAAAGTAAATGTATTACATCAAGCCAACAAAATCTAGACAAGAAGCTTTTATCTAGCCTTACACTATCAATGCATATTGGGCACAAAAATACGTCGGGATAATTACTGTCAAGGGTGAACACATATTTGGTATTTTGATGTTGTACCTGATTTTCTTTTGCAGTACATTTCCATGGAGAGGAGGCTTCTGAGATGGAAACCACCAGGTTTCTGGATTGAGAGAGTTACAGGGATCTCACCAGCTGACAGAAATATTTTGTTCCGAGGCATCTGGCTGCGAATGGCCCGTTCCGGATTTGCATCCTTTATGATTGTTAGGGGTTACTTCTTGGCAGTTGACCATCTCTTGTGAAGAACATCACTTCCATGGATGTTTAAGCCAAGGATGAAAATTCTTGTCGACTGCAGATACTTCATTCAAGCAGCCAGTATTAACTGAATGAGATATCTTTGATTTGTGAGATTTACTGAATTTGTTCCAAGCAGTCAAGCAGTCAATCAAGCTTTTAGAAGGCTGTCAAATGCATGTAAGAGTGAAGAGGTCAGTCCAGTCAAATAAATAGCCAATTGAAGAGGTCAGTCTATTCTCCCTAACTAATTCATTGTCCCCATTGTCCAATTTCGCTGCCGATATGCACTGCTACATTTTTGTTCCCTTTTGTAAATCCTTTTATTTTAGGAAAATGACACATCCGGGCTTTGCCCACTGTTTTTTTTTTCCTGATTTGCACTTGTTGACTGGTCAATTCCGGAGTTGGTTTTGGACATCAAATTCCATGAAAATTTTGCCCCGCTTTCTGTAAGCTAGGTTCCTGTGTGTATACACGGCTACTTATGCAAATTTCAAATAGGTTTGCGTCTGAACCAAAAAAAGGGCAGCCCCGGTGCACAAAGCTCCCACCTATGCGGGGTCCGGAGAAGGGGCGGGCCACAATGGCCTAAAGTAGGCAGCCTTACCTTGTATTTTTGTAAGAGGCTGATTCCACGCCTTGAACCCGTGACCTCAAGGTCACATGACGACAACTTTTACCGTTGCGCCAAGGCTCCCCTTCAGGTTTGCGTCTGAACCATTAGGAGAAAACATTGTAGGAGATGGTGTTTTACCACCTAGAGTCAATAATTTTAACATTAGTAGAAATATAAGTTGAAACGTCCCCAGATTGAGTTTCAACTATTGGTCAGCGACGATCTCACAAAGATGAAAGATCAGTAGTTTTCTATTTATCAATCCAATCTGTCAAGGAATTGACCCCCTTTGACTGTACAAGAATGTGAGAGAACTTTCTACCCATTTTGCAGCCAAATTAATAGAATATAATTGGCAAAGGGATTGACGGAGAAAGATATCTTATTCTTATTATAAGATCATGATTTAATTTGCATATTTTGGTAAAAAGTATAATATTCTCCTTTACAATAAAAAAACGGAAAGTGTTCAATTGGAACAGGAAAGTGTTACTTATTCCACTGGATCTTATGGAGCCTATTCATGCACGACATGATTAGGGTCTGATTATAGAAATGATTCTCCTCAAGTGAACCAGCCTATCCTTTGTAGGGAACTTTCACCTTTTAATAGTAAATCTTAATAGGGGACGATCATACTTGTTCAATTTATCTCTTTCGACCTGGATACTATGAGTTGGGCCTTGGGAAGTTTTGATATGAACAATTCCTAAGATCATAATTATTGAGGGGCGGGATGTGGGAGGCTGCTTTGATGCACAAAGCTTCCACACATGTGGGGTCTGGGAAAGGGGTGGACCACAAGGGTCAATAGTGATCCATCTAAATTGTGTGTAGCCCATGGAGATGCGTCTTTCTTTGCTTTTAATTTACTTGTCTTGTAGATAAGATTTCATGCCATTTTTTCTAGTTTAAAAATTCAATAGATTTTATAGAAAATTATAAATGGGAAGCCATTGAGTTAGGCCTCACATTTGGATGATTTAATCTATTCATCTTGTTTGGCCTACCATGGTTAGACCAGCGGTGCCAATTCATACCTATTGGATGTTTTTACTTACTAATTTTTCTAGTCGAAATATTTACTATCATAATTAAAAATTCAAAATGGAATCCACCTAATTAGGCCTCACATTTTGATGATCTGATTTGTTCATCTTGTCTAGTCCACCCTATTTGTATTAGTTGTGAAAATTCATGCCATTGCATGCTTCTACTTACTAATTTTTCTGGTTGAAAAGTTCAAAGGCCGTGATTGAAATATCCAAAGTGGGATGCCATGCAGCTTAACTCTATGTTTAGATGATATGATCGATTCATCTTATCTAGTTTTCCCGTGAAAATTATGTCCACTGGAAGACTTTACCGACTAATTTTTTCAGTTGAGAAGTTCAACGGCCATGATTGAAAATTCAAAACGGGATATCATTTTATCGCAGACGTGGGTTTTTAAAATTTCATATTGTTGGGTCCATCTTTTTGGGCTCTTATTAATGGGAGAGGGAAATGGATCCTCTCCAAAGGGAAACATGTCGCTCGTCCTCCGCAGGGCAACTCGGAAACTCTCACCGTCTCTGCTCTCAACAGCCACCCGCTTTATCTGCACTTCAAATCCCGATTCCAACCAAACCCCACCAACAAAACCCACATCAGCCTTCTACGATCAACTCATCTCTCAAGCTGCCCACACCCGCGACTTCGCCACCATCCAAAACCTCTTCACTCAACGCATCAAAGCCGGCTGCTTCAATACATCAAACACCTTCAACTTCCTCGCCCACAGTATCACTTCTCTCCTCCCCGACCTCACCCAAACCCTCTTCCGCATCCAAGACCGCACCGCCCAAAACAACGCCTTCGAATCTCTCATTTCTTTTCTCTGCAAATCCCATATTGATGAAGCCCTCTATTTGCTCGACGAAATGCTTAAACGAAGCATCGTCTTCCGTCCATGCACTTTCTACCCAATCATTTCCACTCTCGCTCGAACCAGACAAATGGGTCAAGTCCAAAACATCCTAGCCTTCATGAAAAACAAAGCTAACGTTTATCCTGACATCACATGCTATAATTACGTGCTTTCTGCTCACTGTCATGTGGGCGATCTCTCGGCTGCAGTGGAAGTTTTGAAGATGATAGAGGAAGATGGTCTTGAGGCGGACTCTTTGACGTTTGATGCCATGGTTTTGGGAGCGTGTAGGGTGGGGAGAGTTGATGGGGCGATGGCTATTTTGAGGAGGATGGAGGAACATGGTTTGACACGGTTGTATTCCACATATGGTCATGTGATTACGGGGTTGTTGGGGGTGGGTTGCTTCTCAAAGGCGGTGGAGTTTGTAAGGGCTGTGGGTGGGAGAGATGAGCGGTTGGACGGGGAGAATTTTGGAATATTGGCGATGGGTTTGGTTAGAAAGAAGAGGTGGCAGGAAGTAAGGGTGGTGTTCAAAGAGATGGAGGAGAGAGGGTTGAAGTATGGGGAGAAGTTGAGGCAAGTCCGTGCCAGGCTAGGTGTTTGTTAGATAGTCTCAATCAGACTTCATCTTATAGAGTGGGAGAGGATTGTAAACTGGACTGCCTGCTAATTTTCTGTGGGGGACACATATTTAGAAGGATGAAGATGTGTGGATTTTGTAGAGAGTTGAGGACTAATCCCAAATCGCCAATATTTTTTTGAAATGGTCTACATCTAGTTATTTGAAGACATGATTTTTTTATTTTTTTAGATATATATATCGAGCTCTTCTACAACAGGGGAAGGACCAAGCCGAAAGATAGGTAGGAAAATATCTAACGGATTCCTTGGTTCGCCGTTCAAGAATTCTTGTTTAGGCAGTTCATACCACCCATACATAGTGTTTTGATCTAAGATTTCAATTCTTCCATGTTTCAGCAGTAGCATATTGTTCCATGGAGCTAAGGTCCAAAGGAATAAACAAGTGTTTCCACGACTCTACCACCCGGTCAATTCTGTTCCACTTAATCCCTCTTTCATGGCCGCATATCTTTCCGGCTAAGGAATGGGAAATCTTTTTCCTGTTACATGAATCAAATGTTTCATTTCATCCAGGAAAAGCCATCTCTCTCTCAACAATGCCTTTGTCATTTGATCCAATAGCCTTCCGTTGGATAGGAAAGATTTGATAAATACTGATAACTCTCGGATAGAATATTAGAACGGAAAGATCCATTAGATAATGAACTATTGGTTCTAAGCCATCTCTGGCGATGAATCAACAATTCGAAGTGCTTTTCTTGCATATTCTTGATGAACCAGCGTTTATATATAGATGTAGGAGGATTTGTTTGGGAAGTAATAAGCCCCTTTGACATCTCTTCATCTGCAAAGAATTCTCGACGTGAAAACACAGAGACAAAGGGCTGATCTTTGAATAGGAAAGAGAATGGGTTTGCGGGGTCCCAAATGAATTGGCTTATTCGAAAAAAGCCTTGTTCTTTGGAAGATCTATCTCGTGTCTGGTACTGCATGGTTCCACTCTGCAAGAACTCCGAATCATTCTCTTGAAACTCATCCTCTTTATGAGAAATGATCCGCTTGCCCCGAAATGACCTGGCCCAATAGGGAAATCCCAATTCATTGGGCCTATCAATACAATCAAATAGATTGCCACAAGGGCGCCATATTCTAGGAGCCCAAACTATGTGATTGAATAAATCCTCCTCTATCTGTTGCGGGTCGAGGGCTCCTTCTCCTTCCCCTTCTTCAAACTCCGATTCTGTTCTTGGGGATGATAGTACCCTTAATTTAGCACACAATTAGATTATTTAACTGTTTAAATTTGTAAAATTTAGCTTGATTTTGAATTTAGCTCTAATTGATCATTAAATCATTAATTTGTCAAAGTTAATGGTCAAATAATTATTAAGAGCTAATCTGTCGATTAAAGTATGATCAAGATGAATCTAATTGTATTTTGTATAGTTTAGATTATTATAATATGGTCTTTTGTTTTGTAGATCAACTAAAAGAAGTTTAGACGGCTCAGATTAAGATTCAATAGTACAGATCACCCATCAAAGATTAACAAGCAAGATGGAATGATTTTCTAAAGAAAAAGAAATTCTAATTAGAGAAGAAAATCAATAATAGAAGAAAATAAGCAAAATTTAGAAAGTGAAAAAGTTTAGGAAGAGGAGGAAACATGTATCCAACTTTTATCTCCTCTTCCCCCTACTTGGAGGCTCCTCTCTTTTATGTCTTCCGCCCCGTTCTTCTTCTCTTCTCAACCCCTTACCTAGATTAGATTGTAGAAGGCAGACCCGTAACTCACTTTCCATGTTTTCCACTTCTCCTCCTTTTTCCCTCTTTCTTTTTCTCCTCATCTTCGCCTACGTCTCTCTCTTCCTTCTCTCCAATCTCTCACTCTCCACCACCCAGGCTCCATCTCTTTCCTGTTTTCTGTTCACCACGTCTAACACCTCTCTTTCCCATCATCCTCATTCTTTCCCGCCCACACCCTTCTCCTAGCGCGCACACTCTCTCATGCGTTTCTCCAACTTGGTTCCCAACTTCTCTATCCCATTGGTCTTCCTCACATAACCAGCACAAACTCCCTGTCTGGCTCCCTCTTCATTCTTTCCCTCTCTCTTTACTCTTTTCTCTCTGTCAAAATCGATGGCACCTGATAGCCTAACTCCCTTCATCGGCGTCTAATCACCGGCTCTGCTTCTCCCCTCTGTTTTGATCTGCCTTGCCCAGCCTGATCTATTCTCCTCAATTTCACCAGACTGCCCAGCCATCTTCACCGTCACCACCCTGATCGCGTGCCCATCTCCCAGATCGGTTTCCTCCTCTGTTCACCGCCAACCAATTCTCCCAGCACTGGCTTCTCTCTCTAGTCATCTTCACCAGCCAACATAATTGCCAAAATCAGCCTGACGCATAGAAATCCGGCTTTGCCCTCCTCTCTGGCATCGCATATTCTCCGCGGGAAGAACCAGGGACTAAAACCCACATCGGGTTTGCTTTTGTTGGTTCTCCGGTCACCACTGCCCACGTCGCCGGTCGCTCTTCTCCGATCTCTCCCTTTGCTCCAGCTTCTTTCGCCAAATCAATCTAAGCCTTCCAAATCCTAAAATTACAATTTAGCCTAGATCTTTATAATTTTAAGGAATCTGACAAATCCGACCAATAAATCTCTAATCAAAGACATGCTACAGACATTGAGGAAGGCTAATTAACTCTCAGAATATTAGATTTGAAAATATTAATAGAAATTAAGCTAGGAAAGTAGTTTTTTTTCTTATTATTTAGTTTAATTTTCTTTATTCTAGAATTGAAAATTTTAGAAATTGATTTGATTTGAATTCTAATTCCAATTCCAATAATTTTTGCTAATTTTTTTTAAATTTAAGATAATTAAATTTTATTGAAATTCTTACTTTTTAAGTCAATTTCTTATGAGATCAACCCGTACTTGCATTAGCTATATTGCAATAGTTTGTACACTTACAGTTAAACATCAACATTTGAGAATTCATAATATCAAGCCTTGATCATTTCTCAAAACCAAAAAATAGAGAGGGATGAGACAGTTGCAAATTAAGATAGCAAAAATGTTTTTACCAAAGCCTTCTTGCACAATTGCACAAGAAGTCTCTCATTCGGTGGTGGTTCATATGGGGTGCAGTGGCACAAAGAGTCTTTCACCTGGTGACCAGGATTCTCAGGCTATTTATGTGGCCGTTTGTTTGGCTAGCTTCCAATAAAAAAGGGAAAAAATTAGCAAATTTGTCAATAGATAACCCTTCATAATTACGGAGAATATGAAGCACATTTCTAATATGTGTTACATGGCGACTTAAGAGAAAAAGGCAAGCGCCAGGGGATATCTATCTATCCAATAGAGGATCAAGCCCACCATGACAATGTGTGCTAGGTCTCCAGCAAGAGCATCCTGTTGTATTTTGGCTGGTCTTCTAGAGTGAGTGAACCCACCTCCAGAACTTTTGTCTAAGCTCTAGGATTAGTCAAACGGCTAGTTAATGATCTTATCACAAATTCTCTCTCTGTCTAATTAACCCGGCTAAATGATATACGGACTATGATAATTAACACAAAAGTCTGCAAACATTTCCCACACTCATCTAAGATATCCATTTTGATACCCAAACTCGTTTATAGTCCATTTTATCAACTCAAAAGTAAACATATCCAAAACCTAGCATCCTTGTATCACTAAATTTCATGTAGGTTGTTAACTATCTGCACTGGATTAATCGCTTGAAGTCCTGCGTTTTATCATTTTCTTCTCGCATCCTTACAGTTAGAATTGGGATATGATACCTTCGTTATTAGAGACCGAGATTTCTATAGACAAATATGGTAGCAGATCCTAATAATTGAAAATCTGAACATGGCGATTCAGAAGCAGTGATATGGACTGCGAATACAATCCATACCATTGCTGTCCCATTGACAACCACCCCATAATCATGGCATTGGCTTTTTCTTAAAATAGAATACCATAGATTTTAGATGGAATCTTTTGTGAATGAAGCAGCAATCATAAAATTAATGAAATAATTTGGGGTCTTTCCTAAATATCTTATCCATAAATTCTTAATTAGAGGTTCATAACAAGAAAGAATCACATGTTTATTTTATTTTTTATAAGTAAATAGAAATGAAGGATATACCTAAAAATAAGTTGAAAATGAATGTTTTATCTTTCTATAAAGAAGCTAAATGACTAGTTTGCATTTTTAGTCACTCACTTTTCATGCCTCAGCAAACTTCTAACTCCTCATTTCATGCGACGAAGGAGGTCAGTTTGTTTGTGATTGCCAATACCATGTCAAAACCAATTAATTAACTTTCCATGGATTCTCACCATAAATTTGTGCCTTCTTTCAGAATTCAGTACCCTCTATTATTATTCAAAGCTTAATGTCACGAGGCCCAATTTCACTGCACACCCAACAAGCCCGTTAAAGTGTAACCCCGTGACATAATGGTACCTTGTTTCTGTTCTCCGTTTGTTGTGGGAATGTTTCATCGCACATTCACAAGGAATTTACCTGGGCTGGAACATTATGTGGGGGAAGAAACCAAAGTAGTAAACTACTAAAGGGAAGATTTCGGTTATCCTCCTCTTTGATTCCTAGTATGTCATTATAGAGGAACAGCAGAATTTTTCCATTCAGTTAGAGTCTTCAGTTACTGAAATCCATCTTTTGCATTAATAAATCCAGATAATTATGTTACTAAAATCACATATTTAGCCCAGTAACAACTGTCAACTGTGACTCTTTAAGAGTGAAAACATTTGGTGATTATTTATTTATTTTTACTGGTTTGTGTTCTTTCTTATTAGGTTGTTCATGGAACATAATGACATCACTACAGAAGCAAATACGATTTTCAAACCATGTCGGCCAAAGTAACAGGAGACTTTCTTCTTGCTTGGATATTTGGGTTTTCTTTTTGGTCTTAGACTCGCATGCATCTAATCAATAGACTTTCTTGGCCATTTGATGTGGTTGTATTTATTTTAAGACTTTGTTGTAGTTAAGCTCGTATTTGAGAGCCAAATGTATAAGTGTTGATGATGGCTATAGCAACTAACTAATGCCGACCCAATAAAAGCTGTGAAGTGCAGTTGGTTGCAGACATTATTGCACTTCTCCTTATTATGCTCGGTTGAAAGTTTGAGTGACACTTTTCCTTTATTGGAAGATTTCAAGTAGATTTAAGAATTATGATATACATTTAGGTAGTTTACGTTACAACTCTTTGCTGTAAAAGAAACAAAAAACAAAATTAAGTGATGCCAAAGTATACTTCAAGATGTGCCTGCTCTTCCGGATAATGTTGAGGATTCAAAATTTGGTTCAGTTTTGACAAAGAAACAAAACAAGAGGGGAGTAATAATATCGACAAGTAAATGAAACATGAAGATAAATTTCCTCCATGCATAATCTTTAATTTGAATCCTGAATCAACTCAGTCTATTGGTGCTACTTCAGAATAGCACCAATAGGTAACAAGATGAAGGAGATTAGACTTAGATGGTTTAGGTATGTTCAAAGGAGACCAAAAATTGACACCGGTTAGAAGATGGGAGGTAATGCAAGTAGAGGGTGCTAAAAGGGCAAGGGAAAGGCCCAAAAGAACATGGATAGAAGTGGTGAGAAAGATTTGAAAACTCTGGGACTAAATGAAGCCATAGTACTTGATAGAGAGGAATAAAGGAATAAGATTCATGTGGCCAACCCCTAATTGCGATAAGGTCTTGATGATGATGATGAATCAACTCAGTCTCAAGTTAATAAAAGCCTTACAAAAACTCAAAAAAGAAAACTCTTTCTTTTGAAACAAAGAAAGATAGGTGTGGTTGGAAGTTTTCTATGCAACAACAGCCACATAAAACATTTACTTAAATCATGGTTGAGAAGTGGAAATGGCATCATTTTCAAATTTAAGAATCCGTTGATCTTTCTGCTATCTATTCCAAGCGCTTCTCTTTCTTCTTTTTTTATTCTTAGTTCTCCTTCAAAAAATTCTTCATCTATGTTCAGTGTATGTGGAACTAACTATTGTATTCTTTCAGTAGCATAGTATTTCCCGAAGAGGGACATACCATCGACTTACCTAGTTCCTATAATTTGGACCCCTACTTACAATTACAGCTGAAATTATTTAACTCAGAGTAGTCATATGATAAGACACATTAGGATCCACTTTTGTTTGGTACACCATCGCCATACATGGAGCTCCTGATTCTAAAGATCCTCACCATTCAATCATGACTTGCAATGGCAATAGATCACTGTTAGCGGAAACATCGAGCAAGCCCTCCTGGGTTAGAGGTCTCGAACCATCTACCCCTTACGAATTCACTTCCAAATCACCAAGTAACGCATTTTTCTAGTCCATCATAAGCAACATTTTTATTGCAGATATAAGTCAATATATATGTTAAAACAACTACGAAGGAGAAATAACTACAATATAATCCGCCATGAGAAACAAGTGGACAAGTTCACATCCACATTGTCCACATCTACGGGTATGCGATTGTCCACATCTACGGGTACGCGATTGTCATGTAATAGACAATCACAGCACTAGAAGCATGTTAACAGACAAATCCATACAGCCAACCAGTTGCATTAGCTTTCTAAAATGCAAAACAGTACTAAGACCATAAGGTGCAACTGTAGAGTTGTCATATTATGACTTTGAGGTCATGGGTTCAAGGCATGGGAACAGCCTCTTGCAAAATGCAAGGTAAGGTTGCGTACTATTAACCCTTGTGGTCTACCCTTACCCCGAACCCTGCATATGCTGGAACTTCGTACACGGGGCTGTCCTTTTACTAAGACTATAGGGCATAGGCCTTACTTTTTATTCATAGTCCAGCAATTACTTACTCCCATTTTATTACATGACTCGCAGATGTACATAGGCTTCAAATCCTGCTAGAATGCAAAGAGAAAATTCATAAAAAGATAGTACGAAAATTTTACAATTATGAGGGAAGACAGATGTACCGTCGGTCTTCTTACCCTTGTTCTATTTGTTGGATTCTGCGGGTCTTAACATTAACTTGTGGCTTCATTAGTGAAGCAAAATCAGATTAGACAAATTTCATTTCTATCGGAATATAGCAAGGAATATGCGATGAGATTTTACAATCTTGGAGCTTTGTTCCATGGAGTCTAACATAGCTTCGAGCTAGAAATGCTTGATATGAAAATGACAGAAATTTTTCTTTTATTTTTTATTTTTGGCTTTCATGGAGAGACAAACCTCAAGATTTTGATTTAATTACTACTATACAATTCTTTGGATGCATTCAAATAATAATATAACCATCTTATAGTATGATCAAACAATTTGAATTTCTTCATTATTTATCAGTCCACTACGTTCATAACATTCTTCTCATATAGATATATATCGTGTCACAATTTTTTGGGCATCTTTTTTGTTGAGTAAAACCAAAGAATCATACTGCAGGTTTGTGGAATCTGAGTGACGGTTTGGGATGACATCCTTCCAACAAAATCACAAGATCTGTCCACAAGAAGGCCAACCATAGGCCAGAATCCTCATTTTCAAGTGCATATTTGTTTAAGCTAAGTTAATCCTTCTGAAAACAAGCTCTAATACGTAAAGAATGGTGACATATACCTTGTCACATTCTAGTAACAACTGCAATTTGTTTACTCACTTTTGCTTATTAGAAAAGCCACAAATTGTAGAATGCTAGTAAAACAACCTTACCATTTTAGAAATACACAGAAGGCTATAGCCTGAAATATAGTTTTCAAGTTCCGAATTATTGAATGATGCCGAAGGAGTGGCAAGGGTTTAATTGTGCAAATGACAAAACTATCATTGATTTCCAATGCTAAGTATGTCTGAAGTGTTAATAATTTTTTCATCTTCCCTTTCTTAATTTTCTCCATCGGCAAAGCAATATATTAAGCAGAGGAGAAAAATGTAACTGTCATTCGGGAGCGTGGGGGGTGGTTTGGGGCTGTGGAGGGAGATCGTCTTGCCCACATCAATGATCCATCAGCCCCATTTTTAGCGACGAAGAACCTAGTGTACTGTGTAAATCCAAAATCTGACAGATATTGCTAGTAAACCTCCAAGGGTTGTGAGAGGAACCTTTGGCCCAACCAATGATGTTAGCCGAATTGCCTTCCATAAGACAATGGTTAGGAGACAAAAGGAAGCCTTTAAGCCCTTCTATAGAGAGCTCTAAGGAAGCCTTTAAGCCTTTCTCTGTTTTTTACTAAGTCTTTTGTGTTTAGGTGATACTTATAAGAGATTTAATTCTAACTGTTTCCTTAAACCACTAACTCAAACCACATAATTCTGATCACTCACTTGCTATCCAGCACATAATTTCTTCATTTGTTAATCTACAAAAGATAGGGACATAATTTTCACTATCAAAGAGGCCAAGGACAAACTATTATTATGTGGTTCCTTTATCACAGCTACCTTATTTGCACAATGCTTGCTTCATCCCTCTATAAATAGCCCCACTTACAAACTTCGGTGGGCAAGAGCAAAAACGAGCCTCCTGCTTGAAACAAAGAAAATGGCCATGCATCAAAATCTTTCACTCCTAGCTCTCCTTGTCCTCAGCTTTTCTTCCTTGGCAGCGGCAGTCTCTGAAGGCACTGCAACCTTCTACACCCCACCATATGTTCGTAAGTGTTCATTAACAACATATTTGCGTATATTTAGTTTCAAAACAAAACTGCTGATTTCGTTTACGTGCAGCTTCTGCCTGTAATGGCTACCAAGATGACGGTGTGATGATCGCGGCGGCGAGCGACGCCATTTGGGATGACAAAGCAGCATGTGGAAGGACCTACCAGGTTACGTGCCTTGGAGCAACTAATTCAGGTGATCCTCATCCATGCCAGGGAACTGGTACAGTAGTCGTGAAAATCGTCGACTATTGCCCGCCCGGTTGTCGGGGTACAATTGACTTGTCACAAGAAGCTTTTGCTTCTATTGCTAATCCTGATGCCGGAAACATAAAAGTAGCACTCGAGAGGTACATGTCTCTTTCACAGTAACATGAATTTCATATGTTACTGTCTACTACTTGGTTTTGATTCTACATCGGCTTTTCTTGCAGTTTATGATGGAAGAGAAGGGAGAAGAATATCGTTTACCCAGAAATGGTTGCTTTGGTGTTCTTTTGGTTTGTGTAGTCCTGTTGGAAGTCGTGGGAAGTCTGAAGGGATCGTAGATTTGTGTGCTGGAAGTATTATGAGATGAAGAAGTGACTGCTTGAGGACAGTCTACTGTCTTGACTTTTGGCTTTTCACTAGCTAATGCAAGTCGTTTTACACTTTTACTGTATGGGAATGTATTAGACATGCTCTTAGATGTAAGCAAAGAGAATAAAGGAAAATATAAGAGGATCACTACTTGGTGATTTGAATGGTTGATTCTAGTTTGCGACAGGGTATTAGCAGGTCCTATAGCGACTGTACGAGCATTGTTCCTAGATCAAGATCATGGACTCAGAATTTACAGACAATCTTGTGGCCCGGTGGCTCTTATCAGAACTCTTATTAAGTTTAGCAAAACACAATATTTCAATAAATTAATGATTGTAGTTTCTACTAAAACAGAATTCATAACGTGCAAGTAAAGCTGAGGTATACCTGCATTATTTTACAAGCAGAGAAACTGATTGCCGAAAATAGCGGCACTGGATCATCTTACACATTCTTTTCATTTGGATCCATCTTGAAAACTTTGTATTTTTCAATCTATCTTTAGCTTTCTCTGCTTACATATGTCCAAGGAAATAAAACGGGAAATGTAAGTCACAGATTATATGATAGAAATATGCCTGTCAATTTCACCGATGATCTTTTTTGAGAAAAGAAAAATGACACTTGGGGTTTTTTTCAAAGTGAATTTAAAAAGAAAAAGATTCTTCCATTGTTATTTGATTTTCAATAGAGATCGATCTAGTTATTTAATTCCTTGCCAGCCGACAAGGATGAAGTTGAAGATGATTTTGTTATTTCTTTCCTACTTCCAAATGAATATGCATTTGTATAGTTTGTAAGTAAGAAATGGAAATAATCTCTAGCTTCTTAAAACTATGGCAGCCCTAACATGACACGAATCGAAAAGTATGGCAGCCCTAACATAACATGAATCGGCCTTCTTATTTTCACATAATTGTAGCCATCACGAGGAGTATTGTCCATAATTAGTGATTAAGTTCTCTCATCTCTTTTTATTGTTGTTGTTGATGGGGCTCTGGCTACTCAACTTCCAAGTCTTGATCTTAGATCCTCATATGCAAGCCTTTACACTTGGGCTTCTTCTAATGATGGATATAGACCTACTTATGTGCTGGGTCCTCCTTGATTACGCCTTGCCATTTCGTTGTGCTTTACTTCTTCTTTATGGACCTACCCAAGGGTGCAGATAACGTAAGATCAAGGGGGCAATTGTCCACTCTAAAATTCTTAAAATCTGAATATGCTCCCTTTTATTTACCAAAAGAGTCCTTCTGATGGGATGCTGAAAAGGGAAGCAACGTAGATATGCCCAGACTTAGAACGTTTGACATTTCCATTTGTGTTGTGTACTAAAACTCATGCCTACTAGAGGTTTCTAAGTAATAGTCTTTTCAGTTAAAAATCAAATGGACAAAATTAGAAAACAAAAAATGGATAGATCAAATCATTCAATGGCTATGATGTTTAGCATCTAACCAATTTAAGGTAGAACAAACACGATTAATGAATCCAATCATCCAAAGGAGGTCCATAGGTTTGTAGCATTCTTTTCCATTGTCCTTTCTCGCGTCCAAAAAGCATTTTCGTTACCCAATACATTAGTTTTAGGATTCTACATCGACAGGTAAATTATTAAATTTTGTTGCATTAGTTCCATGGTTGACAAGATGTTTAGAATCATGCTTCACATATTTATGGTTCAGCAAACTCCATGGTTTTGATTGATGTTCATTTTCTCATGCGAGGCTATTATAGTCCCAAAAAGTAGCTCGTCTCCTAACTATCTAGGTTCTAGTTATCTTGCTTTTTAATTATTTCTTCATTTTCAAAGTGCTAAATGACGTACCAGATACCTTCAATTGCTTGGCACTCTACTTAGTAAGTTAGCCTTTGACAGATGCATCATACCCGCTTCCATGAATTGAGTCCTAGTATGAAGCAAAGAAATCTACACCCCACTTTTAAATGGATTTTGACTTTTTTTTGTGAAAGATCTAAAATGGTCATCTTGTTTCAAATGCCTTAGATAAGTTGGACATCAAAGTTCCAGACTAGTAGATGCTTATAGCCTAAGTTACAGAAGTTTAAATTAGAGCCACTAATACATTTAACTTTTTTCAGAGATATAGGGTCATCCAAATGTAACCAAATTTCATGGATCGCCTATTTTCATGAGGCCGAACAAGATGAATTGTTTAAATTATTCAAAGAAGCCAGCATCTACAAAAAGTGAAGTGTCAAACTTCATTGCATGCCCATGAGTATCGATTTTGACAAAGACACCCATGAATTTTATGTAGCCAATTTTTCATGGTTTATGGTTGTTTGAGGCAACTATAGATTCATATAAAGTTCTTGATATTGCTAAATGACTGCACCAAGAAAAGTAGATTTGGTTTTATTTTTCTTTGATTTCATGATTTTGTGGTAGTTAGTTTAGAACTTCTTTTATGACTATCGGCTATGGAGCTAAGGATCTCAATTAACTTCTTCGTGATAACCCAAGGGTGTTTGTTGGAGGTTATTGAATTTTACCCAGCCAACTTACTCGATTACTCAATTTTAGTATATCTTTTACTTTTGAAGGTTTGTAATTTTAGATGATGACAAAAAGTTTCACCCCAACACAAAATCTTGGCTTCACCCATTGTCCTACCATACCATCAATCTAGCTCTCCTTTCCTCAGCTTTTCTTCCTTGGCAGCTGCAGTCTCTAAAGGCACTGCAACCTTCTACACCCCACCATATGTTCGTAAGTGTTCATTAACAACATATTTGCGTACATTTAGTTTCAAAACAAAACTGCTGATTTCGTTTACTTGCAGCTTCTGCCTGTAATGGCTACCAAGATGACGGTGTGATGATCGCGGCAGCGAGTGACGCCATTTGGGATGACAAAGCAGCATGTGGAAGGACCTACAAGGCTAAGTGCCTTGGAGCAACTAATTCAGGTGATCCTCGTCCATGCCAGGAAACTGGTACACTAGTCCTGTTGGAAGTTGTGGGAAGTCTGAAGGGATGGTAGATTTGTGTGCTGGAAGTATTATGAGATGAATAAGTGACTGCTTGAGGACAGTCTATTGTCTTGACTTTTGGCTTTTCACTAGCTAATGCAAGTCGCTTTACACTTTTACTATATGGGAATGTATTAAACATGCTCTTAGATGTAGCCAAAGAGAATAAAGGAAATTTTAAGGGGATCACTACTTGGTGATTTGAAAGGTTGATTCTAGTTTGCGACAGGGTATTAGCAGGTCCTACAACGACTGTACGAGCTTTGTTCCTCAATCAAGATCATGGTGGGTTCAGAATCTAAAGACAATCTTGTGGTCCGGTGCCTCTTATCAGAACTCATTCAGTTTAGCAAAACACAATATTTCAATAAATTAATGATTGTAGTTTCTACTGAAACAGAACTTATAATGTGCAAGTAAAGCTGAGGTGTACCTGCATTATTCTATAAGCAGAGCAACTGATTGCCAAAAATCGCAGCACTGGATGATCTGACACATTCTGTCCAATTGGTTCCATATTGAAAACTTTGTACGTTGCAATCAATCTTTAGTTTCCTCGGCTTACATATGTCCAAGGAAATAAAATGGGAGATCTAAGTCATGGATTATATGTTAGAAATATGCTTAGCAACAAAATCACAAAGGCTTATGTCACAGGACCAAAGTTCTAGGATAATCAACATAAAATTCCACTTTTTCAGCTAAATTTGTTCCGAAAGAGATGGAATGTGAAACAGAATTTCCAAATCCAGATCCAAATAATAAAAAAGGCCTGCAAATTTCTCATTCTATTAATCTTTTCCACTATTTATAGTGGTAGACAGAAACTTAGATTAAGAGCCACCAGACCCAACAAATAGCAAATGAGAAGAACAATATCAAATGCCAGTTAAACAAAGAAAGAACCAATAAGATCAGTAGAAGTCTGTGCTCCTAACTTGCATGACTGTCTCCCCTGCTATTTGCAGCTGTAAAACATAGAAATTTTTTGTCAAGTACAAGCACCCACAATTTAGAAATATAGGAATATTTTATCTATGTTTCAATAGTTTTACCTAGGTTTTACAGCTGACAGTAGCAGCAGAGGAAATCACTACCCATGGATAGCAAAGTAAACAATTTTTTATCCCTATGCAGAACGGCTGCAAAAGTTCACCACTTAGAATAAACTACAAGGAATACATACATACAGAGATATATACCTGCACAACAACATAATAAGAGTGAATCAGAGAGGTAGCACCTGCAAATCACCAACAAAGATGTCTTTCTTTCACCAAGATTTAATATAAAAATTAATGCTTTTCACTACTGATATTTCTGTTGCAACTATTCTACTCCAATACCAAAAATACCCAATACAAGCTTGAGACAGATAATGTTTCAAGCATTGAAAATATTTGCTGAAGCAGATAACAAGAAAGGGAAATAATTAATGCCGCAAAATTGATCTGAATCTAAAAATACTGTCAGTATATATCTTGCACTGAGGTTTGGTGATTTCTAATTCCAGCTCTTCTTTGTCATATTAGACCCATATCTTTCAACATATTGGAATTTACTAGTATACATTAGAAGCCAGTATCTGTGGTTAGCTGTGGAGGGCATTATCAGGTGATAGAACTCTGAAAACGGCATAGTGATGATTCAAGCTTTTCTCCCCTTGCAATCTGTAAACACTTCCCAGTGCACCAGCGTTTGGGTTTGGAAAGGCATAAAATATCCGTCGTATTCTTTGATGAACAAGCGCCATTGCACACCTTAAGATAACATAAGACAGACATTACAAAGCTGGTTATTCATGAAAAGAATGAATCACAACCAAAAGGTGTGCAGTGAATAACTGAAAAGATGGCAAGCAGATCAAATTTCTTTGGTATTGCTAGCTGGAAACTAAACACATAACGGATGATTGCAAGTACATTTTTGTACCAAATACAAAACCATGTCCTTAAGCTGCAGAAGCAGGAAAATGGAAAGAGGAGGAAGGCTAAAACACTCTTCTAGAGAAAATATTCCAGTTTCTGAACTTACATAGTGCATGGCTCCCAAACGAGGTAAATATCAAAACCAGTACATAGATAAGGCCGCATTGCTTCAGATAAACCATTGGGAGCTTCAGAAATTGGGCTTGCTTCCTGCATAACAAGGCATTCTATCACTAAATTAGATTGGCCAAAACCTAATATGCACATTAAAAGTAGACAGTAAGGAAGGAGTGGAAGCTAATGTAATGGATAGCTATATTACCCATCATGTACAACAAACAGAACAGATGAATTAGAAAACTATTTCCATGCAGCAGCAGTAGAAATCTCAGCTTACTTCTGAGAGCTGGGTCTTCTGTCGCTTTGCAAGTGAAATCAGAGGAGGCGATTGCAGATTATCCATCTGACTGCTCTGACAATTTGTCGGTCCAACACTAGGAAACAGGCATCTATCTCTAGCAGCAGCACATTCAATAGCAACTAGAGCAGCATGTCGTAGAGGATGCCATGAATGAGTGGCTCCGGACTCAAGTAGGGAATTCTTCATGTATGGTTGGTGCTGCGTCCATCTCCACGGAAATAGACAAGCAACTCCAGCATATGGGGAAGTGCATTCATCATGTGTATTAGGCAAAGTTCCATCACTTGTAACCTCATTTGCATCAAAATGATGCGAGGGTCTTATTTCTGTATGTTCAATACAGCTGTCATTTTCCAAGCTAATCTTGTTCATAGCAGCAGGTCTAAAACATGTTTGATCACAGGCACTTGCAATCACCTGCCTAGTTGAAGGATCTACTACTACTGCAGCATTGACTGCCTGAAATTTGTGAAGAAAAAAAGTCAGAAACAAAAGACAGATATAGCATACTAAGGTCATATGGCAATACACTATGATAACGTAGTCACAGGAGTAACCAAAGGCCCAAATGATCTAAGCAACACCAATAATAGAACATGTACAGAAAAATACCAACAATAGCCTTTTCCTTAGAAGCACAGCATACAGTACAAGTGATTAGAGGTAGGATCCTTGTTGCCAGATCTGCTACAGTAGTTTTATTTTAAGTTCTCGATGACTCTAAAAATTGAAAGAAAAATCATGTCATTCATATACAAAAATGCAAATAAATAATAAAATCAGATAGAACTTTCGGATGCAAATTTGAATCAGATATAAGTCCCTTAAAAGAAATTTATCAGTGATCTCAAAGAAATGGATATACCACGCCTTGACATGGCATGATGGATGCACTTATCTACAGTAATGATGGCCGCAAAAATTATCCAGAATAAGCAGTTGTTTTACAAAATTAGATAAAGTAACAAAAAGCCTATGACTTTCCCAATTATATTATTTCATTAGATCTATAAAGCCAATTATTCCAACTAAAATGATGACAATTTTCAAAATTGATATTAGTAACAATACAGAAACCATAGTAAAGTTTTGTATTGGACAGTGAGAAATTGTCCAGTCAAGTCATTGTTCTTGATAAATTTACAGTTCCATTAACTCATTTATCTCTAACTTGGCTTTTGACCTCATTAGGCCGATGTCCTGACAGTGGAACCTTTCCTCAAATTTGCCATATTGGTGTTCTTAAGTCTTAAAGGTAAAGCTTTTAATGAAGTTTCAAAATGTCAAACTCATTCAAGTGCACAGTTGGTAATTCACATAGGAAGCTGGCCTTCTTGAATCTATGTTACTGCTGAGCGATCAAGTCCGCCCCTTCCCTGGACCCCACATAGGTGGGAGCTTCGTGCACCGGAGCTGCCCCCTTTAAGCAGTAACAAATCTCTATAAATAAATGGAAAGTGGAACATATGCCTACAAGTTGCAAAATAATATGCCCGTAATATCTTCCCAATTTCCAAACAGATGTTTTTCCTCTTTGTATTGTTCCTTAGATGTAACCACTTCTAACCCCTTTGCTATACAAGCAAAAGGCAGGACACATGCACCATGGTGCTATATCCCAATCCAAGAACCTACATAACCACCTAGAACAACTACAGAGCATTCATATTCTGTAGAGCAGGCCAAAATGGTTTGATAACATGTAAATGACTTAAAGAGCATACACCTAACAATTGAGCAAACAAGGACAGGTGTGAAACCATCAAAGAGATGTGGAAACAAGGAAGAACTGGTGGATTCAATTGACCTGTTGGAATGATTTCAATGATGAACCAAATTTTTCTCAATTTCAGAGTGTATCTTTGCCAGTATGTGATTAAATGTCTAATATCACTCTTTTACTGTTTACCAAACAGAATGACGCTGTCAAATACAGAAACAATTTGGACGGTGAACTCATCAGATGGTAAGATTCCCAACAACAAAAGGATTAAGATATCAACCGTGGCATTTGTGGAAATTAGTTGGATTTCCAGGGTCTGATATTCTAAAGAGTTTCAACAGCATGGACACTCTAGTGAAAATTTCACTTGACACTGCAGAGAGATATTCTTTATCCGGAAGAGATAATTACAGACAAATACCTGATAACTATTATCCCCAGACTTTGCAAATTCAATAGCAACCTTCATAAAATTGAAGACTAACTGTGAATCCTCTTCACTAAAGCCGGTAATGCCATCAATATTGCTGCAATTGCAACAGAAAACACAATTCAAAAAAGCAAATCAAAGAGAAGAAACCAGCATGAAAAATAAATTTTTCGCGTTCCAATGACCAGAAGAAAAAGTATTGTTGCATGACAGTAAATTTCTACCATACCACTCCATGGATTTATGAAAAATGGAATTACATATTTTTTCATGTTATTGACCAAGAATATCACTTAATAATCAACATGATGAGAGCACTACGCCAAGTGTCTTACAAACATGGAAAGAAGAAAAGCATACCCTTATAGAAAGATACATAAGCAATAAGATTTGCAGAAGACAATTTTTGCAAACAAATGATTCCTAATATGGCTTCAACAGCCATCCTATTATGTCCTAACAGTCTGTTATGCTATTACTTAAGAGTCAGAACTGACTCCTGTTGATCAAAGACACAATCATCAGCATGAAAGGCTTAGGAGCAATTCTGCAGTATTCTCACAAATGTCATAGGGAAATGATATATCCATTCCCTTGTTCTGAAAATGTCACCCCAGAATTCACAAATTACTTTATATTTGGATTCTCAGGCCATACCAGCCTTTAAAGCTGAAGTCTCAAGTAACAAGTAGAGTGTCACTATTAAAAAAAGGGAGGCTAGATATGAGTTCTATATATGAGTGCCATCCTAACCATGTCTAGGACATTTTGTGATATGTTGCTTAGACTAGATTGTTTTGAACAAAAAGAAAAGTTAATGTAATTGTCTTTCAAGAAAAGGGAAAAAAAGGAAATTCAATTGTATATGAAAGGCAAAGGGTGGGTAGCTCGCCATTTCTCTGATTAATTTTATTAATGGCAATCTAACATGACTAATAATTTGGAGTAGAAAACACCACGAAATGCATAGTAGCCGCATTTTAGCATTCACCAATAGAAAAGAAGGCTTTGAATTTGGATAACCAGTGGAGATTTAGCAGTGATAGAGAAGAAGCCTACACCTTAGGAATTTATAGCAATGACTCCTGGAACTGAGTTATAATGACATCATCAAGAATTTTTACTAGATTTAAATTCACTTAAAACTTATCTAAGGCCAACTATTATGCCAAATGTGTACAAATAAGTACCAATCATCATCATCATCATCATCATCATCATCATCATCATCATCAAGACCTTATCCCAATTAGGGGTCGGCCACATGAATCTTATTCCTCCATTCCACTCTATTAAATACCATGGCTTCATTTAGTCCTAACATTTTTAAATCTTTCCTCACCACTTCTATCCACATTCTTTTGGGCCTTCCTCTTGCCCTTTTAGAACCTTCTACTTGTATTGCCTCACTTCTTCTAACCGGTGCCGGTGTTGGTCTCCTTTGAACATGTCCAAACCATCTAAGTCTAGTCTCCCTCATCTTGTTACCTATTGGTGCTATCCCTAAATTTCCTCGAATATTTTCATTTCTAATTCTATCCTTTCTTGTCTTACCACTCATCCATCTCAACATCCTCATTTCTGCGACGCTCATCCTATGAGTATGATATGCCTTAACTGCCCAACACTCTGATCCACAGAGCATGGCCGGCCTTATGGCCATCCCATAGAATTTTCCTTTTAGTTTGAGTGGCACCCATCGATCACACAAAACTCCAGATGCACATCTCCATTTGTTCCAACTCGCTTGGATTCTCTGGGTAACCTCCCTTTCAATCTCTCCACTCTCATGAATCATTGATCCTAAGTACCAAAAGTGGTCTTTAACAGAGACTTCTTGGTTATCAATCTTGACTAGTGTTCTACTCCTACTCTCCTTGCTAAATTTACATTCCACATATTCCATCTTAATTCGACTAATTTTAAATCCTTCAAATTCTAATGCTTCTCTCTATAACTCTAACTTTATGTTTACACCCTCCCTTGTCTCATCAAGTAAGACTATATCATCTGCAAATTGCAGGCACCAGGGAATCTCCTCGTGCAGATGTTTTGTTAACTCATCCATAACCAATGTGAAAAGGTATGGACTCAATGCCGATCCTTTGTGCAATCCTATAGTGACAGGAAAATCACCAGCCATGCCACTAGTAGTCTTAACATTTGTTAGCGCTCCCTCACACATATCTTTAATTATGTCTATATATCCCTGAGAAACCCCTTTACCACCCAACACCCTCCATATTAACTCTCTAGGGACTCTATCATAAGCTTTCTCTAAGTCGATAAAGACCATGTGGAGGTCTTTCCTCCTCTCCCTATATTTCTATACTAATTGTCTTAGTAAGGAAATAGCTTCCATGGTAGACCTCCCAGGCATGAAACCAAACTGATTCTTTGATACACTTGTTTCATGTCGTAACCTCTTCTCAATCACTCTTTCAAAAAGTTTCATAGTGTGGCTCATAAGTTTGATCCCTCAATAATTAGTGCAGCTCTGTGTCTCCTTTATTCTTATAGATTGGTGCAATAGAGCTTTTCCTCCACTCATCAGGCATTTTCTTTGATTTATAATCTTGTTAAACAACCTGGTCAACCAAACTACCCCAATATCTCCCATATGCTTCCAAACCTCTATTGGTATACCATCAGGCCCCATGGCCTTTCCTGATTTCATCTTTTTCAAGGCCTCTTTTACTTCAAGTATTCTAATCCTAAGATCATATGTATAATATCCCATGTTATTTAGATTTATATTATTTTCAATCGCTATATTCTTAGAGCCATTATCGTTTAACAATTTTTGAAAATATGTTTCCCACCTTTGTTTGATCTCATCATCTTTGACTAATACCCTTTGATCATCGCTTCTAATACACCTATCATGATCTAAGTCCTTACCCTTCTGTTCTCTTACTTTTGCAAGTTTAAACACATCTTTCTCACCTTCTCTTGTTCCTAGTCTATTGTAGAGCTCATCATATACTTTAAGTTTAGCCTCACTTATTATTCTCTTAGCAACCTTTTTAGCATTCTTATATTGTTCATAGTTTTCATTATTTCTAATCTTTTGTCATACTTTAAAACACATCTACTAACTCCAAACTCTTACATGTCAGTGTCCCTATATTCCATGTGGCAATATGAATCTTATGTTCTGGAGATACTCTATTTACTATCGCCTTTCTTGACCTCCATGGTATGAACCCATGTCCACTTTTCACTTTACCTGGGTTCTAATGCAGCGTCGCTTCCGAGGGGATGCTCTAACAGCCCTTGCCCATTTTTCACTACACCTGGGATCTGATGTAGCGCGTCACTTCTGGGAGAGTGCCCTAGCAACCCTTGCCTATTTTTCACCCCACCCGGGATTTGATGCAGTGCATCGCTTATGAGGAATGCCCTAGCTTGAGGGAATGTTTGTTTTCAATTCATGTCATAGTTGGGGTTGCCGTAGTTTTAAAAAGCTAAAGATGATTTTCATTTCTTCCTTACAAACTAATATACAAATGCATATTCATTTGCAAGCAGAAAAGAAATAACAAAACCATCTTCAGCTTCACCCTTGCTGGCTGGCTACCTGACGCAAGGGTTGCCATATTTTAAGAAGCTGGAGATGATTTTCATTTCTTCCTCACAAACTAATATACAAATGCATATTCATTTGTAAGAAAGAAATAACAAAATCATCTTTAACTTCTCCCTTGCTAGCTGGCACCTGACGCAAGACCCTCCTCCTTTTTCATCTTGGCTTGGGACCGGCATTGGCGGAGTTGTACAAATAAGTACCAATGAGATAAAAAAAATGGAGTATGTTCCACTGAATAAGCAATTAAGAAGTTTTTGCTCCCTTGCTATCTCTCCCCTTTGACTCTCATAGTATCCAGTAGAGAAAACACAAAAGTTTTACCATACATAAGCAGGAATTGATATCAGCAACCACTACTAGGACCTTCTATCATGTTAACGTCCATCTTACTTAATTTGCTCTTACCTTTTCTACATATAGGACAGTCTAGATGTCAGTGCCATGCCAATTTAGGGGTGTCTGTGCCAGCCCCTATTATATATTTCACCATTATAAATTATATGTTCAGTGCATATGCAACTGACGGACTAAGACAATCCCTGCAGTAGATACAGCCAAACGAAATAAAATACTATATGAATGAGAAAGGGGGATGTCAGAATTACTAGACTGGGGGATGATATGAGGTTGGCCAAAGTCTGCATTGTTCCTCCCATTCTTCTTTCGTTGAAGCAGCATACTTTGCAACCTAGGAACAAGTCAACCTCATTAACAAAACAGTAGGTTCCTTATTAACATCATAGAAAATGGGACAACGAGCAAGTAGAAAATGAAGTAAGACATGCTAGGTCTTCAGCAATTCAAATCTCATATTTAGCTTGGAATGACCTTTATCTTAATGCGAATATGCAAAATGAAAGAATTTCAGATACGCGAAACAATGATGAGAGCTGCAAAATTTTTATTAAAAAAAAATCTACCAAATAGTTGAATAACCAGCAAAAGGAGAAAGAACACCATACCCTCGCTCTCCACAGACACACTTCAAGTGTGTGAGAGCAGAATAGCTTGCAAAAGTAAAGGAAAACTATATGCACATATAGAGATTTGTGTTATAAGTATGCATCTTCATTTCCCATTCCTGTCCTCGTAACTGCTATCTCTCTCATTTTATCTTCTTTTATTTTCAATCCTTTGGAAAAAATTAGTGACAAGTAGCATCTTGCAACTGAAAAGAATTGTTCTTAATACTCACATCAATGCACAAAATTATGGTCAGACATTAACATATGATCCTTGTAGCTTTCACTTTTCTTCATTTACTGTTTCTTAGACATATCAAATGAGAAGATAATCCCATGAAGCAAACAAAACTATTCCTTCTGGCAGAAAAATGCCTAAAGGATGACAGATATCCAACTTGATATGTCATGAGTAGAGATTTGTTGGCACATGAAAAACTAACAAACTAGCTGCAAATCAGCTAAAATCAAAGTCCATCTAGATAAGAATAAAAAATATAAAAGCAAGTTCTTAACCTCTAGTGATCATACAGAAGTGGCAATAGATACTAGTTTTGAAAATCAATTGGTAGCTTTGCAAGTCGCAGCAATGGCAATGACTTTGATATTTTGACAGATTATAGTGTTGAGAATTTGAAACTGATATGTAGAAATAGAAGACAACATTTCTTTTCAGCCATTTTAGAAAGTCAGCTAACATAAACAGCAACTAATTACAAAAATTAAGAGAGAAAAACATATCTCACCTTAGTAAGAAAAGGCCGTAAACGGAATGTGTTTATCAGCTCGAGCATATCACTTGGTATGCCATCCAACTCATTATCTTGTCCATGTGAAAGACACAAGATCACTGACAATTGAGCTTTCCCTGCCAAATAACCCACTATGGTCATTTCCCACATAGATCATTCTAATAAATCCAGTTATCTGCAAGCAACATTAAATGTTTTAGCAATTTACATCTTAATAGGGGTTCTAAAGGATGGAGAAATCCTCAATTCAAAGGAACCACGTAAATATGTGTGCTTCTTGTTTTTGTGTGTGTGTGTGTGTGTGTGTTCACAATCCTAGGGGTTCTAAAGGATGGAGAAATCCTCAATTCAAAGGAACCACGTAAATATGTGTGCTTCTTGTTTTTCGTCTTTTTTGTATCTTCAAAACACCATTACATCTCAGGAATTAGGTGGCACAATTTAAGTGACTTGAAGGCTTCCTATGAAACATTTGTTTTTTTCTAATATTAATCTATTGTACTAGGTTCATGGTTTGTGTATTCCTGCTGAAAAGAATAGAAAAGAGAATTTCTTGTTCTTCCCACAGAGAGAGAGAGAGAGAGAGAGAGAGAGAGAGTAAGAGTTTTTCCATTCACAATTGTTAGGAGTGAGATTAGATTACAGAACAGAAGTATGTTCTTGTACACTTAAGAGAAAGAAAATCCTCAAGCGAGTATGTCTTGTGCAGGAGATACTCGTATTCCTTTATTTGCATAGGGAAATTGGTGCTTTAGCAGCATGGTTTTGACCTCTCAATTTGAGACAGTTCTGTAAACCAATTTCCTCTAATGTTTACAGAAAATCAGAAGCGTAATAGTGGAAGCAAATTAAACAAGAATAGATAGGCACTTACCTCCAGCCATAGCAGTGAAGATCCAAGGCAGTTTAAGAGATCTTCTAATCCTCTTCAATTCACAATGATGGAAAAACAGAAATGCAGTAAAATGTTACACGAATTTGAAAGGATTAGGGACCCTTAAAGATGAATGTTTATGGTAGTTATCCTTCCATCAAGGATAACTGCCATGGGCAGTTATGACACATGTTCATGTGTCAGTTCTGAATTTCAAATGTTCAGGACCATAACTGGGTTTTTCTAGCATTCTCCCACTTGGTCCAAACATTTGTAACTTTATAAATTCAAAATCTTAATGTATTAAGAAATAAATTACATGAATCATGGCGATATGTTACTCTATTAAATGAGTTATCTTCCATGTATCACAATGCATTATGTTTCTTAAACTAAAGCCCATATTCCTTTATGAATAAACCCTATGTTTATTCTAGGTCCAAACATTAGCGATATTTCCCAAGATGAATCAATGTGTACACAAGGAAAATTAAATATGAGAAAATATCATAAATAGAGTTTCATTGAAAATTACATCCGTTCTTATAACGAAATTACATAGTGGAACCAAGTCCCATTCTAACTACATGATCCTTGAACTTGAATGGTGGCATGCCCTTAGTCAAAGGATCAGCAATCATCAATTCAGTACTGATATGCTCAATGACCACTTTCTTTTCCTTAATACGTTCTCTTATGGCTAAATACTTGATGTTGATGTGTTTGTTTGACTATCACATTTGTTGTTCTTAGCCATAAAGACAACAGTTGAATTGTTGCAATATATTCTCAATGGTCGAGAAATAGAATCCATGATTCTAAGCCCAGATATGAAACTCTTTAACCATGCACCATGTGAAGTAGCCTCAAAACAGGAAATGAACTCAGCTTCTATAGTGGAAATAGCAATTAAGGTATGTTTAGCACTTCTCCAAGATATAGCTCCACCAGCCATTATAAAAATATATCCTGATGTTGATTTGCGTAAATCAACACAGCCAGCAAAGTCCGAATCGGAGTAGCCAATTACTTCCAAATTTGTTGTTCGTCTATAAATAAGCATGTAGTCTTTGGTTCCTTGAAGGTACCTTATCACTTTCTTTGCCGCTCTCCAGTGGTCTATACCTGGATCACTCTGATATCATCCTAACATTCCCACAGCAAATGCAATATCAGGTCTTGTGCAGACTTGAGCATACATCAGGCTTCCAACTGCATAAGCATATGGAATGTTCTTCATTTGTTCCCGCTCAAAATCATTTTTAGGGCATTGGTTCAGATCGAACTTGTCTCCCTTCACAATGGGAGCTACACTTGGTGAACAATCTTTCATTCTAAATCTCTCTAAAACTTTATTAATATAGGCTTCTTGAGATATACCCAAAATACCTCGTAATCTATCTCTATGAATCTTAATGCCAATGACATAAGATGCCTCACCCATATCTTTCATATCAAAGTTTTTAGAGAGGAACTGTTTCACCTCATACAGCAAACCCTTATTGTTAGTTGCAAGCAGAATATCATTCACATATAAAACAAGAAAACAGATCTTACTCCCACTAACCTTCTGGTATATACATTGATCCAGGATGTTTTCTACAAATCCAAATGAAGAAATTACATCGTGGAATTTAAAATACCACTGACGGGACACTTGTTTTAAACCGTATATGGATTTCTTGAGCTTGTAAACCAAATGCTCACCATTATTAGAGGGGAATCCTTCAGGTTGTTTCATGTAAACCTCCTCCTCTAGATCTCCATTGAGAAATGTCGTTTTCACATCCATTTGTTGCAACTCCAAGTCAAAATGGGCTACTAATGCTAACATGATGCGTAAGGAATCTTTCTTAGATACGGGAGAAAAGGTCTCAGTGTAATCGATTCCTTCCTTTTGAGTGAATCCCTTAGCAACGAGTCTTGCCTTATATCTCTCAATGTTGCCAAATGAGTCTTTCTTTGTCTTAAGGACCCATTTACATCCAATGGCTTTTGCACCATCAGGCAACTTAACAAGATTCCAGACATAGTTACTCTTCATAGAATTCATCTCTTCCTTCATAGCATTGTACCATAATTTTGATTCTTTGCAACTCATGGCCTGTGAAAAGGACTCAAGGTCATTTTTGGCTCCAATGTTGTAGTCAGATTCTTGTAGATACACAATATAATCACTAGGAATTGCTGATTTCTCTGGTTGAGTAGATCGCCTTAATGTCGTACCATCATTTTCCTGAGAAATATGTGGTTCAACTGATTGTTCAATAGTTGTTGGCAACTCTTGAACTACCTGATCTACTGGAATGTTGTCAGCAGCTTGTGGAACTTCAATAATTGGTTGTTCAATACCAATTTGTACTTGAGGGGTTCTATGAACAATAACCAATCTATCACTTAAGGTGGAAGGTTGAGAATCTGAATGATCTTTCTCAAAAACTGTGTTTTTGGTCTGATCGCTCCCACTAATTAAGTCATTTTCAAGAAACTTTGCATTTCTTGATTCCACAATCCTAGTGCTGTGAGATGGACAAGAAAACATGTACCCCTTAGACCTTTCAGTATATCCAATGAAATACCCACTAATAGTCCTTGGGTCCAACTTCTTTTCTTGTAGATTATAAATTCTTACTTCAGACGAGCATCCCCAAACGCGCATATGTTGCAAACTTGGTTTCCAACCTTTGAATAACTCAAATGGTGTTTGTGGAATAGCCTTGGTTGGAACTTGGTTTAATATATACGCTGCCGTCTTAAGTGCCTCAGTCCACAAGGATCTAGGAAGATTAGAGTTGCTTTGCATACTCCACACCATGTCCAACAATGTGTGGTTTCGTCTTTCTGCCACACCATTCTGATCTAGTGAACCAAGCATGGTGTATTGAGTAACTATCCCATTTTGTTTAAGAAACTTTGCGAATGGTCCATGTACTTGTCCATCTTCTATATATCTACCATAATATTCTCCACCTCTATCTGATCTCACAATCTTAATTTGCTTTCCGCATTGTTTCTCTACTTCAGCCTTAAAGACCTTAAAGGCATCTAATGCTTCATTTTTGTTATGAAGCAAGTACAAATACATGTATCGTGAGTAATCATCTATAAAGGAGATAAAGTATTTCTGACCATGTGAGTCCATGTCAGGACTACACATATCCGTATGAATGATCTCCAATATGTCTAAACTCCTATTGGCACCCTTCTTTAACTTGTTGGTCTGCTTTCCCTTAATGCAATCCACACAAGTGTCGAAATCAGTAAAATTAAGAATACTAAGTATCCCGTCATTTACTAATTTCTTAATTCTTTCTATGGAGATATATCCTAGTCTCCGGTGCCATAACATAGAGGAATCTTCATTAATAACACATCTTTTAGTGCCAGTATAGACATGCATAGTGTTATAAGTGGTATCATTTTGCAATTCAATACAGAAAAGATTATCAGACAATGTACCATTCCCAACAACATCAGATTTATAAAATAAAGTAAAAGATGTTTCTGAAAAATTAAAGGAATAACCCAAGGGTACAAGTCTTGAAACTGAAATCAAATTCCTAGAGAAACTAGGAATGTAAAATGTCTTTTCCAAATTCAAAATAAAACCACTACTTAGAACTAAATTGCATGTTCTAATAGCCTCTACATGTGAACGCATCTTATTTCCTGAATAGATGCCTTGCTCACTTCCCACTGACTTCCTTAGGTTTCTCATACCTTGCAAGGTATTTGAAATATGGATTGTAGAACCAGAATCAATCCACCATGTGTTATAAATAACATCAACCATATTGGATTTATAACAAACAAAGGAGATTGGGTTACCTTTCTTCTCAAGCCATTTCTGAAACTTGGCACATTCCTTCTTCATATGTCCCTTCTTTTTATAGAAGAAACACTTGGATTCCTTCTTAATATCAGATTGGGGAGGTATTTTACCTTTCCCCTTTTTATTGGCTTGAGCTTTGTCCTTTCCTCGCGTTGCCAGCATTGCACTTTCTCCCAATTCCATTACCAGCCTCTGTTCCTCTTGAACACACATGGTCATGAGTCCATTGATTGACCATTTGTTCTTATGTGTGTTGTAGGAGATCTTAAAGGGTCCATATTGCTGTGAGAGAGCATTCAGGACATACTGCACCAGGAAGGATTCTGACATCTCAACCTCAAGATTCTTCAATTGAGCCGCAATGTCCCTCATTTGCATGATGTGCTCACGCACACCTCTAACAGTGGTGAGTCTCATGGATGAGAACTTCATTATTAGGGTGCTTGCTAGTGCCTTATCTGAAGTGACGAATTGATCATCTATGGCCTTTAGCAAATCACGAACCTTTTCATGTTGATCGACTAAACCACGTATGCCAGCAGATATTTTAGTCTTTATGAACATTACACTAAGGCGATTAGATCGCTCCCATTGTTCATAAAGTGCAATTTGTTCTGAAGTGCTGGTAGTAGTAACTACAGGTGGTTCATTCTTCCTAATAGCATAATCAATGTCCATCATCCCCAAATGGAGGAGAATTCTCTCCTTCCATACTTTATAGTTATCACCCTTCAGTTCACGAATATCACATCGAATATCAGAGAAGTTTGCAGGTTGTACAGCTGCATAAAATATATATATATATACATGCTCATGTCAATTGAGGCATAAATAAATTTCATGCTTTACCAATGTAAATCATATCAAAGAAATATGAATCAACATGCCATTAAAATCTACTGTGGGCAAAGATTTTAACACAAAATTGATTCATTGCCATTAATGATGAAACTAGTAATTTATAAATATTTCTTAATACCTATGGGCTAATTAAGAAATAAAATAATAATAATAATTACTATTTCATCCTAATTAATCATAATAATATAATAATTTCCCTGTGGGGCAAAATTACTATATCAAAATGTTGATTAGAATTTGATGTCATTGAAACTTAATGTGATCAACAATTTTAATTAAATACTTAATATATGTAATTTTATATTTGAGGATGTTGTGGCTATGTCTCAAATATAACATACACATTACTCACATGACATCAAGAAACCTTAATTTAAATCAAGACAATTCTGTAAAAGCATGACATAAACTAAAGCTAATTAATTTATCATGCTAATATGCCTTAATTTAATCGATCATAAATAAACTTTAATTATGAATGCATTTGGAAGATTTTTCCAAACCAGCATCCAATTTTAGTTTCATATGGACAAGTTAAATCAATTGGGCCCACACTCATTTTTAGTTTAGCCATGTATACTTGCCTTGATTATGCTAGGCTTCATACCAATTAATTCAAAAGCACTCATGAAATCATCCTAGCCGTTCCAATTGATCTAGCAACCGGCGAGAAGATGAGTTACTTGTTCTCCCCATTCTTCGTTTGGGTTTCCAATTACTTTGAAGTGGATGGGATGAACAGTAGTGGCCAACAATTGATGATGAAGTTGAAGAATTCATTAAAATGTTCTATGAGCAATTGAGGGCACAAAGCCGAAGGCAATTACTAGAGTATCAAGAGATGCAATATTAAGAAATGCATGCCAGAGGAACTCGTTAGATCATCAATGATTTTTGCCATCATAAATGCGTACATGCATACTGAAATGAATGCATTAGAATGGTCTCCTTAAGATGCTAATCCCATGGGATCATCATGGGCATTTGTCATGATTAAACCTGGTAAAATTCCAACCGCGTGGGAAATCCTATAGACAAAGAATTCGGATTCAAGTTGGTGGATTTCACCAATATGTAGGCGAATCTAAGAATGAATCCCTGGAAAGCGTGAGGCATCCACCACCTCCTCTCCCACTTGAGCATCTCGCCAGAGATCCAATAGGTAAGACATACTTAATTTCTAAGTTTAAATAGTCTCCGATAAGCAATTGTGAAACCAACAGATGAAGAATAAACATAGGTTTGGAAGTTCAGAAAAGGACCCTCCATGAATCACAATGCTTGTATACAGAAAGACTCCATATATATATATATATATATATATATATATATATATATATATATATATAGAAACAAAGTATCAGAAAAGATGAAACCACAAATTCCATTTTTTCTCTTCTTCGTGTAATGTCAATGTGAAGAACATTAGAGTTCTTTAACTTATTTTTACCCAACAATTGCATTGCTGATCTACACCGTCTAGTTATTGACCTTAAAACCAGTTTTCTCCTAAAAGAAACTAATACAACAAGCAACATCTGCATTTCTACTACCATGAAATGCTAGGCAGAGGAATTTCTGAAGCTCTGATACCAAATGTAAACCAATTTCCTCTAATGTTTCCAGAAAATCAGAAGCATAATAGCGGAAGCAAATTAAACAAAAATAGATAGGCACTTACCTCCAGCCATAGCAATGAAAATCCAAGGCAGTTTAAGAGATCTTCTAATCCTCTTCAATTCACAATGATGGAAAAACAGAAATGCAGTAAAATGTTACACGAATTTGAAAGGATTAGGGACCCTTAAAGATGAATGTTTATGGTAATTATCCCTCCATCAAGGATAACTGCCATGGGCAGTTATGACACATGTTCATGTGTCAGTTCTGAATTTCAAATGTTCAGGACCATAACCGGGTTTTTCTAACAAGTTCTCCATATAAAAGCAACGTCTTCTCTATGTTCTCACTTTTCCTTAATTTCTCATTCATCATTAGTGAATTATCATGGTTTAGCTTGCACAAGTCTACTTGCGTCCTAAATGTTTGTAGAAATTCCTAAGTGCTTCACACAAAGGGAAGAGGTTCGCATTTTTTTCCAATCTCCCCAACGAGAGTAGCTTATCATCTTTGACTTTCAATAAAGAGGTTCAAAGTGGCAATTCTATTGACATGTATAGGGACACCTAAAGACTAATGAGTTATGAACATACACTACCATCAAACCAGCAAGTATCACATAACTCACCCCGAACTACTCAAAGTTTGTTAACCATTACATGCTTTAAATTGGTGCAAGGCTTGTATAAGAAACATCGGCACCCACCTTGTATATTAATCTTCCGAATCCGCTTGACATGGCGAAGATTCTCCATTGGCGCTATTTGGTTCAACTGCCTACCAATTTTTAAAAAATTCTTAGTTCCAGCTGAAGTTCAAAACTGTAACAATAATCACAGAGAGCGCATGTACATAACCAACAAACATGAACTGTTTTGCAATGAGCAGGAAGATAAGGAAAAGCTCACCTTATGAGAATGTTGGCAAGTTTGGGATCATCAACTGGGGACGCAAAAACATCCACTGATTCAGAAAAGAAAACAGAAATCATAAATGGGTCTTTACGGAGGGAAAGAGTGAGATAGAGAGAGTGAGTAAGCATACCAGTAGATTGGTGGTTGGAGAGAGGGGTCTTGTCTGGAATGTGAACGATTTCCCATGTCATCTTCTTCAAATGTAATGGCGAAGTAAGTTTAGTTCGTATGAGAGGACTTCTCAGTTCTGACAAAAGAAAAAGGGAAACTCCCGTTTGTTTTCTCTAACCGCACGCAATTTAGTATGAAATGACACAATTACCCTTAGAAAGTAGAGGTAGGTCCCACACGATTTCTTGATTAGGTTATGTCCTTACTACTATATTGTCCCTGCGCATAATATTCCTCGCTAGCCAAGTTAATTATCCTTAGCCTCAGCAGTAGAGTTGTCTATCACGTGACTTGAAGTCTAGATTTAAGGCGTAGAAATAGCTTCTTGCAAAACATAAGGTAAGGTTACGTATTATTGATCACTCTTTCCAGACCTCCCATACGCGAGAGCTTCGTACATCGGAACTGCCCTTTTTTTTAAAGCAGGTTAATTATCCTTCTTAAATGGGTGATAAAATGCCTATGCACACCCAACCCATTTGTTACTTATAGGTTCGAAGGCAAACGACTAATTCTAGTCAAATGATGATTATACCAATAGCGAAAAAATAAAAACGGGCAGCTTGGTCCACAAAGTTCCTGTATATGTAGGGTTTGGAAAATGGACAGACTACAAAGGGTCAATAGCACGTAACCTTATCTTGTATTTATCTAAGTTAAAGAATCTCATAAAAATGAATTGATCATTTAATTGATGAGATAAACCATTCACTTATTTTTTAGTCTCGAATGAATGGTTATTAGATAAAGAAAACAATGATCCGAACTATTTCATAGCTTTACTATCTATGAGTAAAGATGTTTTAATGAGTAAATAATGATCCGAACTATTGCAAGAGGCTATTTCCACTTCTTGAACTTGTAACCTCAAGGTCATAATACGACAACTTTACTGTTGCACCAATGTTTCCCTTCCTGCAAACTCTCTAATCTCATATATAAATGGTAATGGCATATAACTACTAATATTATGAAGCTTAAACATCACAATGCCAAGAGAAGAAACCAAAAACATGGAATCCATGCACATGTAATCTTTTCACTTAGGAGACTTTTAATTGGTCTCCTTTGTATTTAGTCTACTTGCAAAAGAATCATGCCATTGGATCCTTCTAGCAACTAGTTTCTTGAATTGAACTTGGGAGATCAAAACCTCAAAATTGCATATCAAAACAGCTATAATCCTTTGTAGGAATTGAGCTTCGGATGATCTTACCGATGATTTTTCTAATTTATTATGAGTTTTGAGCCGATGAAGGTTACAAAATTGACCATAGTCAAAGCACTCGGTAAAATCAGTACAAGATCTTCCAAAAGTATGTCATTTTTGCGAGACACAGTCCCATCTATGATATCACCATTAAGATGAACATTTTAGATCATTCAAATAGTTTTAAGTAATAAATTCATAATATATATATATTCCAATTTTTGCACGAAAATGCAAAAGATACTAATAGAAATGCTAGGGCAAAGGCCTTTTATAGCACTTCCCACGACGTGTCTTTCATTTTTGCGCGAATGGATCCTACCATTGGATGGTTGGACCCATTCATCTCATTGCTCTCGTCATGGACATCTAACATGTAAAAGATCTCAATGATTAGATGATTTTAGCATGCAGAGAACTATGCTTTTGAGAGTTGAATTTAGGCTATTGTTTATACAAAGTTTTGAATTATCTACTCCTTGTGCAATTTTTCAGAAGTTGTAATTATCCACTTCACATACAGTCTAAGTACTGAAGACCGAATGAGATGAATGGGTTCGATCATCCAAAAATGACCTCGTCGATGTAAAAATGAGGTGGTTTCTTGAGAAGTGCCCTAAAAGGGTTTTGGCCTAGCATTCCTCTGGTTAAAAAAGGATCATCCTTCCGATCATAGCTAAGACCCTTATCAGGCTAGTTATTCAACGTATGAATTGCATGGAAGATAGATAACTAGTATTTTGCGTTGAGTTTCTCGCATAGATGATCAAGGTTGGAGGCTGTGCATTCGTATAAGGATACTTACGAGAAAAGTGAAATGCTACTTAGACTGCATTTTCATCTAAGTCCTCCGCCCATCTTATTTGGGTCTTGCTTTTAGATGATCTAATCTGATCATCTTATTTGGCCTTCCAAATCATGCCCATCTCTAGCTAATAGTTTTGTTAGTTAAAAATTCCATCAATCACAATAATAATAATAATAATAATAATAATAATAATAATAATAAATGTCATTATCAAAATCATCCAATGAAATTTTTTTAATATCTGGCCAATTTAAGGAAAGCAAAATAAGATGAATTTATCAATTGTCCAAAGGTAGGGCTTAACTGGCCAGGTCCGGAGTCAATCCAATAACTCAATGCAGATAATTTTTTTTGTAAAGAAAAATTAAGAGAGTCTAATGTAATCGTCGTCAAGACATTATCCTAATTAAAAGTACAATGTCAAGATTAATAATTATCAAGAAAAATCTTTAGTGACATCAAGAAGGCTAATATTCCAGCGTTGACTAAATCAAAGGGTATTTCCGTCATATGCGGTACAAACCAGCGACAATCAGTCTATCACCGTAAACCACACACCGTTTCTGACCAAATCCAGCAAACAAAACCACATAATCAAATGAACGCGGCCGACATCCCAGGTAGCTTATTTAGAAGCGCCTTACATTTGCATGAAGAGGGCCTACCTTTGGTTCATCCGATCCGTTCATCTCATTCTATTAGGCAATTCTAATTTCTGAAAAAGTATCTTCTTTTTTTTGTTCTAGAAAAGCAAGCTATAAATACCAATCTAAATTCAACTAGAGAAAAAGTAGTTTTTAGAATCATCTAAACATTAGCGAATCATAGGCCAGAACGATGAACAGGTCAGATCAATTAGATGTGACCCTTTTCCTGTCAAATCTTGGCCGCTTCTGGGCAAGCACTTTTGAGGGTCATTGGTCTAGCATCCTCGACCTTACGGAATATACTCTCGGAGATTCTCGCGGAACACTGAAGATACGGTGGTCACTTGCTATCTGAGGCAATTAAAGAAAAGGTCTGGACTCTTAATGGTGTTTGCGCGGGTAGATTAGTGTAGGAACATATCAGATTAGACTAAATGTACATTTTGGGTGAAGAAGCTGGTTGCGATCTAGACTGATGACTTTGGAGCAACATCTTAGATTCATTACCCTCAAAGTAATCTCTTTTTTATGATGTAATGGTTGGGCTCATTTAGATAAATGGTTTCGATCAACCAAAAGTGATTAATCTGTTCATTTTGCTTGAATCTTAAGACTAAATTGGATGATCTAAGCCACGCGTAAACTAAAATAGATCAAATGAATGAGTGGTTTAGATTACCAACCCATGTGGGTCCCATTGTTAGCTGAATCTTTGCGCTTGACAACCCGAGCAAACATGGATTTAACGTTTATGACTCCCTTAATCGGGCGATAGGCAACAGTCAAGAGGGGCACCTTATCACCGTGTTCCTCGGGAGCACCAAAGTGCTTGTCCCTATCTTTCTCTCTCTTTCTCTCTCCATCGCCTTTCAGCCCCCCGTCACCGCCACCGCCAAAAAGGCCTTCTTCTTAGAGAAAGCAAGAAATCGGGGAGATAAAGAAACGCAAATTCCAGCAAGCAGTCTGCAAATCACCCAGCGAGAGAGAGAGAGAAGAAGAAGAAGAAGAAGAAGAAGACTACCCGAATTCCCATAAAAAATGCCAATATCAATGGAAGAAGAAGAAGACTACCCTTTCAGACGCTACAATTGTCACCCCCGAAACCCCCAAAACGGCCAAAATTCTCCTTCCCTCGTCATCTCTGCTACTCAATCCCCTCCAATTTCAATGCAACCTTCAAAGCCCAACAGCAAACTCCTCTCATTTCTCCTCCAATCCATAGTAATGGTATTAGTTATCTCCCTCTTCTTCCTGTTCCTCGGCATAGCAGCGCTCCTTCTCCTGCACATCTTCATCGCCGGAAGAGCTTTCCGCCATCATCGTCGCCGGATTCACCGTCCACCATTAACCAATTCATCTGGGTTGTCTCCAAAACAGCTGCAGAATATCCCTTCCTTCGATTACAAAACAGGACGATCCAACGGCTCGGATTGCACTGTTTGCTTGGAAGGTTTCCTGGAAGGAGACCGATGCCGGAGTTTGCCGCAGTGTAAGCATGTTTTTCATAAGAAGTGTGTTGATTTGTGGCTTGTCAAAACGCCTGCTTGCCCCATTTGCCGTTGTGGAATTGTTGGGTTGAAAGAAGGTTTTGTTATTTTGGGGGGGAACCCGGTCTCAAGTGTTTGATAGGGGATAGTATTGATTGGGAGAAGACACTAGAATGGGTCAAAATGTGATCTTTCAGTTTAAGTCTTCCCAATTTTGCCTTTTTCCAATGTATATATGGATAATAGTTTCTGTTGGGTTTTATTTTGCCTTTTGTGATTTAGTTTGTAGATTAGAATGGTTGATTAGATACTGAAAGAGCTAGTTCTTGATGTAATATAGTACCCATTACAATAATATACAATACGGTACTTGTTTCTGTGGTTTTCCTGTATATTAAAGTACAATTTCCTCGTGAAATTAGATCCTCTATATAAAATCTGGGTAGATTTACGTGTTTGCAGATTGATTTGTTTATCCTCTCTTTATATTCAGAATTGTGGCATGGGGATTATAGTTTCTTCAGTTGGATTATAAGTGGAACTTCTGGATTTGATTCAGGACAAGTTGTGATGTTAAGCTGGAGTAAAAGAGTTTTGGGGCTGCTAGCATTTTTGCTGCATTTTCTGTAGCACTAATATGTGCAAAAATGATGAGAAATCAGTGAGGACTTGCTCAAGAGGGCTCTTTCTCATTGTTTGATAAGGTTATAGCAGTAGTAGTACGTCCGCAACTCATCAGGTCTGTCTTACATGTAAGAACAGTGTAGATATTGACTTTTGAGTCATAATTATGATGTTATGGGAACTCAGAGGATCAAGCTTAATTCTGATTGGAGCAGCTAAGGTACTTGTTGAGTGAAATATCGTAGGTTTCCTGCTCTTCTGATAGGCTTTTATCCATTACTTATTCCATACTGGATTACTCAAAGTCTGTGCTAGACTTTCGTCCTTTTAGTGGAGTTGGTTGTTTCCTTCTTTCTTTATCGCTTTTATTTGTTTTCTGCTTTCTGCATTTTCTTTTGTCCTTCCTAAGATCATCACCTGTTGCATTTGCCTCCAACTGTAGCAATTATGTGTCATATGATATGGCATTTGCACATTTAGAGTGAATTATATCAAACTTGTGATGTTATTCCTCTTAAGATTTGAGCGTAACCCTCCAACCATCATCAGTTTGTTTGCAGATTATGATCTAGAGTCCATACTGTGTGGAGTTCCACTGAAGTAAATTTTAAGGAATTTTAGAGGGAGGGTTTTGTATGGATTTCATCTTGTTACAATGGACACAGGGCATGTCAACTTCAGCCTTGATTTGATATACAAGTGAACTGATGGATGGACTAGAAGTGAAGCATTTTTTTTTGAAGTTGATCAGTCCGAACTATTTGAGAGAGATGATTCTGATTACAGAGTGGTTTTCTGGGCTAGGATTTTGTCTTTTATGTTCCATTAAAGTGGTAGTACTTGGTTAAGGCAATAGAACTACCGGATTCAACAGATACAGGAGATAGGAAGGGCATGGGCTGCATGGGGCTCAAAGGTTTTTCTGCTGATAGAATTTGAAGATTGTTTTTGCCTAACTTGGCTCATTGAATATGATTGGAGAGTGGGTTGGTATCTTGGGACTAAAGAGATATTGAGAGTTATCATTAGGATTTCTACAAGAAAGAGGTTTGATGGCCAGGGAAGAATGGGGTACATGAGCTTTATACTCTACGTTGAAGGAAAATGCAGGTTGTTTGATCATGTTCTTTGATTACAGTGATAAAAATGGGAGAAAGATATAGCTTCTGGTTGGAGGAGGATGAAGGAGAATGCTTCTCATTCAATCAAAGGTTTTTCCTCCGATATTTGGATCAGTGTTTATCTAACCACTTGGAATTCTGCTTAGGTGGCAAGATTCAAATGCAAATTGTATAGAATAACCTTGAAATGGCTGGTGAAAGTGTTTTTGAGGCACAAAAATGCCATGGAATCTTATCAAGAAAATATACCGGAATTTTCAGATGCAAGAAGTTTTTGGAGGTGTTTACGTTTCCATAGGTGAGGTTCATTCAAGGAGTAGTGGGAAGTAGGCATGAGTTCATGTAATGGGGGTCGAGAAGTGTGTGGGTAAATAGCCTAGCTCAGGAAAATAAGATTCGTATTGCTACATGGACTATATGCACCTTGACATGTAAGAGTCTGGAGTTAGTAGATACAATGAAATGTAGGAAGTCAACATAGGTTGTATCCAAGAAACCAAGTGGAAAGAGGCTAAAACTAGAGAAATCGATGGGTATAAGCTATGGTACGTAAGGAAAGGACCATAATAGAAATAGCATAGGGATAGTAGTGGATAAAGTTGTAGACATTAAAAGAGCTAGTGATAAAATTATAATACCGAAACTTATTCTAGGAGAAAAGATCTTAAATGTTATAAGTGCATACGCACCGCAAGTAGGGTTAGAAGATAGAGTCAAGAGATAGTTCTGGGAAGATATGGAGAGAGTCATGCAAGAAATTCCCACCACATAGGGGATATTTATAGGAGTAGACTTAAATGATTATGTAGGAAAAGAAAAAGAAAGATATGATAGGGTGCATGGAGGTTATAAAATCAGAGATCGAAATGAGATTGGGGAAGCTGTCTTCAATTTTGCTATGGCCATAAGACAAAGTAGTCGTACAAGGACATTAGGCTTATCAGAAGCAATGGACTTCGCCTACGTTAAAGATCGCCGATTCGTCCTACTTTATCTTACTATTTAACCTAACCCTGGCAAAAACATTCTTTAAGAATAGGGTGAGTACTTAATAACTTTTAAAAGCGGACTTTATAAAAGCCAAATATACTTTTTTCTATGTAGGAATATCGAAAGATCAATGTGTAAGGATTGTAAGGTGATAACCGGCAAGAGTTTAACCTCATAAAATAGGTTAATAAGTGGTGGAATTTAAAAGGGAGAGAATAACATCACTCACAAACAAGTTGATGGTAAAAGGAAATTGGAATAATGAAACAGAAGTAAACACCATGTGGATTAATAAGGCCGAGTCCATTAAGAAAGTGACAAAAGATGTCCTAGGAGTATCTAAAGGTAAAAGGCAATCAGTAAAGGAAACTTAGTTTAGTAGTGGAGTAAAAAAGTGCATAAAGTTATTAATGAAAAACGGTGTGTTTTAGCATGGCAGAGGACTAAAAATAATGAAAACTTTGAATAATATAAGAATGCTAAAAAGGTTGCTAAGAGAATAGTTAGTGAGGCTAAATCCAAGGCTTATGATAATATCTATAATAAATTAGGATAAAAAAAAAAAGGTGAGAAAGATGTGTTTAAACTTGCAAAAATAAGAGAATAGAAGGGTAAAGACTTAGATCACATTAAGTGCATTAGGAGGGATGACCAAAGGGTACTAGTCAAAGATGAATAGATAAAAAAAATGGTGGAAAAGTTACCTTAAAAAATTGGTAAATGACAATTTGGGGTTTGTTGATGTTCTCCCCCTAGGAGGTCATTGTGGGGTTCAATGGTTACTGCCTAACAGCTACTGCTCAGTTGGATATGTCTAGAAGATGGATAACATTTGGATAACACTTTAGTTCAACAGATTTCATAGAGTACAAATTTATTTAAAAGGAACATCTAAAGTTTGTTGGACATAAAATGATTGGATAATGACAGTAGTATCTGAGAAAAGAAAACATTATTTCTCCTATTGAAACTGATATTCTCTTTAACAGGAAAATGTGAAAAATTGTTTGATTTAAAATATGTTGTACATATTACAACAGCTCGTGACAAATAAGGAAATATTCATGAAACTGCTTTCTGCCTTTCCTTTTACACCATGAGTTCAATAAGATGCCCAAGCTCAATGTTATGACTCATAGACCAGTGCGTTCCTTGTAAGCATCTGGGGATTTAGTTAGGAAAATGTGAAAAATTGTTTGATTTACAAGATGTTTTACATATTACAACAGCCCATGACAAATGAGGAAATATTCATGAAACTGCTTTCTGCCTATCCTTTTGCACCATGAGTTCAAGAAGATGCCTGAGCTCAATGTTATGACTCATGGGCCAGTGCATTCTGTATAAGCATCTGGGGATTTAGTTAGGAAACTTGTTTTGTAAACAAATTTGACTAGTTTGAACACAGATGTTGTGCAGTTTCGTTGGCATCAGTAATCTATATAACAAGGATAAAGGCATGTTTGGCTCACAGAGAAGCTGGTTCCTTGACTCCGACCTTTGTATGGTGGTGCCAGTTTGGAGGAAAGTTTTAAATCCGACAGTCACTCTTGTAAATTTGGCTTTTTCTTTCAGAAATTATGAATCTCTGTTGTCTATTTTAAAGCTAACCTGAACTCTATTTGCTTGCAAATAGCATGTCATTCTGGAACCTTATTGCTATATACTGTAGCTGGTTTCTTTGTTGCGTTGTCATCTCCATCTTATTTCTAGTCCCTTCTTATTCAAATAGCTAGCCAGAATCCAAAGTCTAGTTCGTATAGTTGAACAATGTCTAGAGCATACAATTTTGGAGTTGTGGAACAAACAGCGATCATTGGTAGTCTTATTAAGGAAGGCTTTTGCTGAAGGTGAGTTTTTCCACAGTATATTAAGCTTAGCTTATTCATCAATTATCTGCCACAAGTTATTAACATGCCAACATGTAACACTCCGGAGTTCCAACGGTCACAATGTTGTCTGCTTTGGGGTGCCCATACACCTCTCACGGCTTTGTTCTTCACCGATTTCCTAGGAAAAATGCGTTGTGACTGTTAGAGTTCCCTGAACTCTTATAAACAGTCCAGTTTCGTCTCCTTAGACAATGTGAGACTAACTATTTGTCCTTTACCTCAGCCTAGAAGCCTGCCAGCCTTCTTTGGGCTTGCCCTCATTGGCACAAGGCTTCACATTTTCCTTCCTTAGGGAACACGCGTCCCCGCGTGGTCTCAACCACCAAGTGCCTGCGTGCGGCGAGCCACTACACGACGAGTTGAACTAGCTTTGATACCATTTGTAATGCCCCGGGGTTCCAACAGCCACAATATTATCTGCTTTGGGGCGCCCATATACCCCTCACGGCTTTGTTCTTCACCGGTTTTTTTGGGAAAATGCGTTGTGACCGTTAGAGTTCTCCAAACTCTTATAAACAATCCAATTTCCTCTACCCAAGCGATGTGAGATTAACTCTCTGTCCTTCACCCCAGCCTAGAAGCCTGCGAGCCCTTTTTTGCCTTGCCCTCATCGGCGCAAGGCTTTACACAACAATGAGGGGGCTTTCAATGTTATGCTGCCTGTCAGGATAAAGAGCTTGTTTGGAGGATTCTCTTATTTGTATGAGCCTTAGGGTGCACTTTGTGCTCTTTCTTTGGTGGAGGCCGTAGTGTTATTATTGTTATTATCATGCTGTGGTACATATATGTTGTAGTATGGATCTGTGGTATGGTCAGTGGTCAGTACGATCTGTATCAGACTAGGAGCCCACATGGATACTTAGAATTTACCAATATCATCTGTTTGGGAAGCTCAATTTCTTCTGACAAATGTTGGTGCTGTTGTAATGCAAGTGTTTAGGGTCCATTCTGCTGAACCTTGATTATTTATTCACAGTGAGATCTGTGGTGGGTGACACAATCTGAAATCAGGGACTCAAACTTCAGGCAAACTAAGATTGGTTTGGAGGGAAACCATCACGTTTACTTGAGATTATAGTAGCAATTTTGATCTCTGTTTCATTTATACATGGAGAAAGTTGTTTCTCTATGAGAAATAATCTGTGAGACAGGAGGTGAATCTTGGAAGTTTTCTGTTATACATGAATACAGAAGTTTCAAAAACTTAATGTATTTCAAATTCTCATAGCTTCTCAAAAAGGTTAAAAAAAAAAAGGTTTCAAAAACCACCTTCTAAGATATGATATCCTTGACCATCCGTTTCATTAATAGATGATCTGTTTCATTAATACATTATCGTGGTGCTACTTAAATAGGCATTGCATTTGGAAATGTATGGCAACGAAATCAGTGATTTAGCTTTTCTCAATGGACTGCTAAGAATGTTATTTGATGGTGGCTCTAGGGATCATCTAATTATGGTTGGGATAGAAGCTATCTTGTGGGTGGACTGCGAACAGGGTTTTAAGTGACATTGGTGAGTAGGTTGGCAACCAAATTTGCTCATTGCATTGTGTAGATCCAGTAACAGTAGACAACCATGATAGTGGAGACAAACTCCGTGCAATACAGCAATAGCCCTTTTTGCCTAGGGACCTCATTTATGAAAGAAATTTTAGTATGGCAGTGGACATCTTCGGAACCCGGTTCTGTCTTACATACAAGGCTTTCATGTGTGTACATTCCCATACCTCAACTTGTACAAAGTGGGGTCAAGGAAGGGGCGTTTCTCATTTAGTTCCATACTTCCTAGAGCTTTCTGATTCCTCTATGTTTCCAGTCTTTCAGTTTTCTGCAATGAGTGGTAGAGCTCTCATCAGTGATTTACCAAGGTTTGTACCAAGGGATATCATATTGCCATGCCTCTCTATGACCATTGCCACAGCCTTAGTGTTGCTTGAGTTGAGATGATATAATCTGACGTAATATGAGATGATATGGACCATATCATTGTTAGTGGTGCTTGAGATGAGATGAAATAGTATCTCTCATTTCACTGTTGCTGGTACTTGAGATGAGTGGAGATGAAAATAATCTAATCTTGAGTTATATTGAATTTTTGGTCATCTTGTGGCAACTTTGGTCTTCTCAAGTCAGGTTAAGTCATCTCAAGCTAGATCTTCTATCATCTTATCTTATGTCAGCTCATTTCATCTCAAAGAACTACTAACACTGTGTTAGAGTTTTGTGGTGGTTTTTTCTTTCTTTTTTTCCAAAGGGTCCCTTCTTTTTGATAATTTGAACCGTTCATCTTAATGGTCTCTTCGCAAATGATCGTAGTCCCAAAAATTGCATGCTTTGGATAGTAATCTTACTTTTTGTCGCATGCCATAGCATATTCTCAGTTGGAAAATTTCCCTCTTGAACTCTTTCAGAAGGAGGAAAATTTCATGGGCTTTCATTGCAATGAAGTTATATTGAATTTTCAGTTACCTTATACCAACTTTGGTCGTCTCAAGTCAGGTTAAGTCATCTTAAGCTTGATCTTATATCATCTCATTTCATGTCAGCTCGTTTCATCTCAAGAACTACTAACACTGCATTAGAGTTTTGTGGTGTGTTCTCCCAAGGGTCCTATCCATAGCATATTCTCAGTTGAACTTCTTCTGTCTTGAACTCTTTCAAAAGGAGGAAAATTTCTTGGGCGTTCATTGCGATGAGGGATGCCACATGAAAGCACCCTCTATGTGCTGCACATAAGCATCTCCCTTTGTACGAATGGGCCTCACCTATTGATGGTCCAACTTGTTCATCCGATTGCCCCGTTTAGCTATTAGTTTAAAAAGTATGCGGATTGGATCGTTCTAGTAGATCATAGGAAACTGACGGATTTAGGAACTTTGTAAAACAATAGTCAATTTCAACCCTATAAACAAAATTTTAGGGCACTATAATCATTCAATTATCATAATTTCTGTTTCTGAGTTACTAGAAGTTGAAACTATAAGATGCATGGGTATGATCGTCCAAAGTTGTGACCCCTTCATGCAAAAAGTGGGGTGTTTTCATAGCAGCACCTTTACAGTGTTTCCTGTAGCATTTCTCTTATTGTATAATTCCCCATAACCAGAGTTAAAGAGCAACAACAACAGCAACCACAAATCTCCAGGCAGTGTGCATGGGTGTGCATCTAACTCTCAGACAAAGGAAGCATAAGAACTCAAACAACCAAACCAAGCTCCTCTTGGACGCACCAAAATAATATCAATTGCCAATACAAATTAAGCTCAATCTCTTCCACTATATCATACTCAAATTTCCACATCCAATCAACATTTACTTATAGAAGCATGTAAGTCTAGTCTCCACTGACGATTGAGTGGAGCTGTCTTTGTCGGCATGGATCAATATGGGAAGAGTTACAAGCAACAGTCACATAACTTAGCCTAGAAATGGCAATGATGGAGTGAAACTCTTCTTCCAGGTTGGGGTTGGCAAAGGAGGAAGAGCATCATTGCTATGGCCAGAGCCATCACCAACCCTATCAATCCGAAGCCGTCGTCGTCGTTGGAGCAACAATTCTTGCCCATCGTTCTGCTCTCCACATGAATAAAACTAGTGGACTGCACAAGCGTTTGAGTAAATAGAAATGTGAAAGGCTAACTGGGAGCTTCTCCTATCCATATCACTTGAACTGGCGAACCACAGTTGGCCGTGTGTCAGCATGGAGAAGGGTGGCTTGGGCTCTTGCTGTTAGATTTGCCTAACTATAGGTAGGCTCATGAAATATGTTGGCAGTTCCTGTAGGATGGTTGGTCCTCATTTTCATTATCAAATGGGCTGACATGATTTATGTAAGAGGAAAGTACACGCAAACTCCATAGTTTTTTATGACTCAAACCACACCCATCTTCTAACCCACATCTTTGGTCGGACCGGAATAAACGGGTCATGCAGTTGCTTAGAGTGAGTGGTCAATGAGATGGACTTGTCATAATCTACCAGATTAACGGATTCGATTATGCTAACATGGAACATGTGGCCCCAAAAGTGTTTGTTATCCTTGAACAAGCCAGTGCTGTTGTCTTCTTACGTTTTTCAATTTGTTATAGGAGGTGTATCAAATGAGAAAATAAAAAAAGATACCTTTTGTTTCTAGCTTAATCCCAACCGGGAGCTTGATAGGTTGTGCAGCCTGCGCTGTGGATGATTCACTCGGTGAACTAGCAAGCAGCTTATTATTATTATTGTTTTGTTACCATTATAAAATTACAAAGCAAATAACTTGTACACTCATTTACACGACTCGAACTTGCAACTAAGTGTAATCATATGTAGATGCTAAGTTGTCTGAGACCAAATACGCTAGACAATTGTTGGTTTAGAAAGTCTTTTATAAGGTATTTTTCAATACAAGCGAAGACCGTAGTCATGATAAATTCAGGAAAAAATTGGAGAAAATTAATTTTCAAATATGAGTGTAAGCTTTTCATCTAATTTTGAACTAGATTTATCAATATTATTTGAGAATTTGATGAATTATTTATAAAATTTGAGTTTTATTAGGTATATTCATTCTAATTTCTTAAAATTTGCTTTGAACTTGAAAAATGTTGAAACTAGTGATTTGTTTGTAAAGTCAATATTTTTTGAATTTTTTTTAATTATTCAGAGAATTCATGGCAAAGACTTACATAGCAGACTGCCTGTACACTCTCCTAATTCTAATCCTTGGTCAAGGAAAAAGCAGTGACTCAAACTTACAACTAAGCGTATTGCAGAGAAATACCTTGTTGTTTGCTACAAGCTGTGCTAAATGTTGTTGGCCGCTCCTTGAAGCACTTAAGCCTATTTACTAACAAAGAAAAGTTTAAAAAGAAGCGTTTCTATCAGACTAGGATCCATGGAGGGTCCCATCTTTGTTGATTTTCCCCATTCATCTCATATTTCTGACTTTGGATGGCTCCTAATCCAGAAACCATGTGGATGTGGAAGCTGAGGACTGTATACTTTGAAAAGATCGAACATATCATTGATCATGGAAACGAGTGAATAAAACCTCGTGCAAACAATGGCCCACATTCCACAATCAAAAGTACAGCTACTTAGATGCTAGACTTGTTTAGATAAACGATTCAGATCAACCAAAGTTGGGTCATTCATGTAACAGTGGAGTGCATAACCCGGCAACTCGCCGTTTAAAATTAAGGCTAATAGATGATCAAATTAAGGTTTAAGATGTCTAGAGAGACAAGTCCAACTTCAAGCCCCTAAAAACGTTGCACCAAGGTGTCAAAACTCAAAATGCAAAATACAATACGAACTCTGCCAAAACGAGTGGACTCAGAGTTAATCGGGTGGAAAACAGGAATGATGTGAAAATATAATTTACTATATAATTTACTATTACCGGCAGAATTTCGCAATGACTCGGCCGAGTTCAGAGTCGACACGCCGCGTTATTATAATGTGTGTTTGCTACTCGTTTCACTAAGTAGACGGTCAATCAACTGGCCCAAGCTCTGATCCGAGGACCCACCTTTCTCCACAGCTCGTCGAGCCACTCGCCCCAACTCCTCGGCCCTTTCTCTTAATCTCCTCCGCTTCCCTCCACCCATCAATTCTCTCACTCCTTTACAGATCGATGCCCGATCGACCGTATCCGCAGCTTGATCTACTGTAATCTTCTCGCCAGCCCCTAGAATCTCCACTACAAATTTCGCATTCAACCGTTGCTCGGCGATCATCGGCCAAGCCAAGATCGGGACGCCCATCGAAAGGCTTTCCAGCACCGAATTCCAACCGCAGTGGCTCAGGAAGCTGCCGATCGCTGGGTGGCCCAGGATCCTCCGTTGGTGGACCCACTCCCTAATCATCAACCCCCTCCCTTCCACTCTCTCCTCCATCCCTTCAGGTGGGACCCACGTGTTTGATCTGATCACCCAAACGAACGGATGCCCCGACATTTCCAGCCCATAACAAACTTCGTCCAGCTGCGCATCCGAGACATGCACCTGGGTCCCAAAAGACACGTAAATCACTGATGCGCCCCTTTTAGATTGCCCGTTCAGCCATTCGATCAACATTCGATTGTGGGTCCCATCATCCTTCTCCACCATCCCGTCGTACAACTGAAGGGGCCCCACGAACCACGCCTTCGCCGAGTTCTTATAGAAGGACTGGAGAGACTCCACATAATCACCTTCGATCTCGACGAAGCTATTGACGATCATCCCCCAACTGTCCATCTCCGATTCTCCCATCTCGGCAATGAACTTGAGAAAAGGGTCGCCAATATCAAAATTCTTCACTTCCTCCGGTAAATCAGATTCAGTAAACACAACGGTAGTAGGAAATCCCGGGACCAAAAAACGGTGCGTGGGGGAACCTCCTCCACTCTTATGAGGTGCATGCACAGACACAGACTTGCACCCCAACATAGCGAAAACACCCATGCCGTGAAAAACCAGCCGGGGAATGCGGAACTCTCGGCACGCCGGAAACGTCCATCCCAAGAAGAAATCAGAGATCACGCAAATGGGTTTATCGTCAGCGTCGGCCATGTCACGCAGGACCCGTTCAAACGGGTCTCTGAGTTGCTTCGTGGCTAATGAGAAGGGAACAAAGAGATCAAATGACGGAAGTTCATCGGTGCTCTCGCAGCCTTTCGGTAATCCGTCGACGATGGGGAAGTCGAGCTCGACGAGATGGATCTGGGAGTGTTTGTGCACGGTTTGGAGGATGAAGTGGGAGTTTGAAGGGGTGGTGACGATGCTTACTTTGAGACCCCGGCGTGATAAGGTTTTGGACAGGTCCAGTAAGGGCATGGTGTGACCTTTGGCCATGAAAGGGAAGATGAGGACGTGATGGCTGGTTTGAGAGGCCATGGAATGGGGTTTCTCCTTTGCCAGAGGAAATGAACTCTTAATGGGTGTGTGGGTTGGAATTCCGATCTTCTTCTTGCTTTATAAATTGGAGACATTAATATATTTGGCAGTCACCTCTTTTCACGTTAGCCCTGGCTAGAAACGGCCAATTTGGAGGGCGGACGGCTGGGGAAAATGAATTGACTTGGGTGCAAGGATTGGGAGACGTGGTCAAGTATTCTAGTGAACATTGAATGCATAATAAAGGCATCCAATTTGTGGATCCGAGGATATTTTGACAAGGTGCTATATACTGGTGTTTTGAAGTTTAAGCTGGCCATTTTGGACTGACAGTGATTATATAATCTAAGGTGCAGATCTTTAATGACTTGATGATGTAGAGTGGGTCCGGGATAATGAAAGATTGGCATCAGTAAATAGATAAATCCAACACCGTAGCCTTATCTTGGTCTGCATTACATACCAAAAAGGAAAAAAAAAAACTCATTAATTGATGCGACCCCTTTACTCTGCAATAAAGGCAAAGCAAGTTTGGGAAAATGGAGGAGATCACGACGACTTCAAGAATGGAAAAAAGGCTCTCCCTGCGTGCAGTGCCTTGACTTGGTTTAACAGGTATTTGTGTGATTTTGGGCTGCAACAAATATATACTATACACCAAAGTCCAAGCTTTAAACGAATTTTGAGAACTTGACAGCCAATTATTATTATTGTTTTTGTTGTTTTTGTTTTTTTGGTTCGATTGAAGAATTATAAAATAAAATGTCCTTTATGTAGATGCCTAAGTAATTGTCAGCAACGGCAGTGCCAACAAATGTTACTGGGAACATGCCTCTTGAGTCATGGCTATCTCCTACTACGGTGGCAGAAGAAGGGCCTTTCTTGTGCTAGGTCATGAGTTCGTAGTAAAGAAAATTATAAGCCTAATTTAAGAGAAACCTAACTGTCAAACGTGAAAAATGCAAAGAACTAATTGGTCGGGTAATTGTAATTATAATATACAACTAACGACAAAGGCACCGATGAACCTGATTCGAGATTCACGTTAAACTTTCTTACACAAATAGTATAATGTATGACTAAGGGTAAGTCTGCCGAAGACTAGAAATTCTAGAATAAGTTTGCCCTGTGAGAAAATGACAAAGTACTTTTTTCAAATTAATTAAAGGCCACGGATTACTCGATGATGCCTTTGTTTTACCAAAAGAAATATGAGAGAGTGGAAGTACACAATGACCGAAAATACTTTAATTTACCATGCAAAGTAATGTCGTTGTCATTGAACAATTCTAGCTTTCCCTAGTCGGTCTGCATTCATCAGCAAGTCCTTCACAAATTTGGACTTGGAATCCCTTTGATGGGAGACTTTATAGATGAATCATCTATAAGAAGTAAATATGCACATAAAACATATAACAAATCTTTCCTCAGAAAAGCTAAGGTTGAAGGCCGACACTTGTGTAAAAGCGCCGAGGCTTACTTTTGGATGACCTGACACGTTTATCTCATTGGTCTGACTTTAGACATCTTGTAAATAAAAGGTGAGATAGATTGGCATCCTAAGATCTAGATTGTTGTTATACAAATTTAACCATGTTTTATGTTTTCAGATATTAGAATCATCCAACTTGCTTGATTTGTGTAGTCACTAGGCATCCAGTGCAAAAGCAATGGCAGGAGTTGTGGCTCCTCTACCTGTACCATCTATCTCATTGTATTCCATTGTCTCGTATTGTACTATATTGTATCAAAGTAGATGCATCTATTGAGAGTGAGGGAGAATTCTATATAAAAAAATTCTTGACTAGCCAAGAATGAAAATATGATTTTCTAGTTATTTTTTTTTAAGTGATAGCAAGCAACGAGATGAATACTGAGGTTAAATGAGCATCCCACACCCAAAAGGTATCTCATATAGGTCTTTCCCAAAACCCCCCAGTAACTAAGGTAAAGACCATAGGACGTCTTGTCCTCTAGCCTGACGAACCTCTTCTTCGACTTCTTTCCTTTGGCTTGCCTTAATCCTTTACAAGGAAAAGACATCTCTCTCTCTCTCTCTCTCTCTCTCTCTCTCTCTCTCTCTCTCTCTCTTATGAAAGAGTTAACATTATAAACAGTGTTTAAAAATTAGAATAACTTAGGCCCCTACATGTCATTATAATCCATATAAATATAACTAAGTAAAAGAGCCAGTGGTTCATCGACCCCAACACATGGACAAGTGACTGGTGGGTCACAAATAAACGTGCAAAACTAGCTAGTGGGGCTGCCGGCCAGTCTAGTCATTAGGTCGTCGAAGAACAATGAAGCTATCAACTTGTCCAGATGAGATGCGAAGAAGGGTCTAAGCTAGTTAGCTCGTCCAAGATAATTAAAGCAGTTGGTGTTTGAGCATTCAATCTCCTTTATTGCATTCGTAGGTGTGTGCGCGAGACACACTGAACTTTGCTGGCCACACTGATAAGAAGAGACGTACCGAAAGAAAAATATAAAAGATTTTGGATATTTTTCCAACCTGCCAAGACTAGTTTATCTCCACATAACCTCCAAAACTAAACTATCAATGCCTTCGTGATGAGGTTGAAACTCCAAAAGATGGCTACTTGGAGGCTCCTGATATCCGCACTCCAAAATTTGATGGTCATGATCCTATTTTCATCTGCTAGTGAAGATTGACTCGCTGGCGAGTCTATTCTTTAAAATGGTTTAAATTTCCAAGTAAATGCCGTCTTTGGTTTTCCTACGCAACTTTCAAAAGACATTTAAATTCTAACCTTCTATCTAGATTATTTAAGAGAGAAAATAACTTTAATGATCTTACAAAGACAAAAAACGACACTAGTTAGAAATAGTAAGATGATTCTAAATCCAAAGTTGTAAAAAGGTTAGAGAAAAGTTTAAAAGATCGTGGATAGAAGTTATGAGAAAAGATTTAAAAATTTTAAGACTAAATGAAGCATGACACTTAATAGAGGGAAATGAAAGAACAAGATTTATGTGACCGACCCCTAATCGAGATAAAATCTTGATGATGATGATCTTGAATTGTTTCAATCTTTAAGAAAGCAATTGATAGGAGCATTATACTGTCGATTTCAACGATGCAAAACTTGATATCTGCCGATTCCTCTTCCAGCAATACTCATAAGCTCATATAAAAGGCTCATTTTCTATCTTTTTTTTTTCTTTTTTCATGTAGTCATTGGCCTTCTTATTTGTTTAAAAGCACTTGTAGCGGCTGCCATTATCAAAGAGAGCTGAGCGCATCTTGATTCGATGTTATCATCCCTTGATGCAATCTGCCTCATGGGTTTATTATCTCTGTCAATATCCAATTCTCTCGTCAAAAGTACCATCTCTCAAGATTTAAGCACTTCATCTCTCACTTTTTCCCCACATGAGAGAAGGATGTCAAGGGCAATTAGCAAGTCACCGAGAAATCTTATAATTACAGGAGGGAAAAGAAATGGGCAGTTCCATATTCCAAAGCTCCCCCTTCTAAATTTGGGCCGTTTAATGGTATTTTGGTCATTTTATTAAAAAGTCCATTGAGTTCAAAAGGGTGACCAATTTGGGATGGCCAATACCATGTCAGCATGTCACTCTAAAAAGGGACAGTCCCGGTGCACAAAGCTCCTACCTATGTAGGATTAGGGAAAAGGGCAGATCACAAGGACCTATAGTACGCAACCTTATCTTATATTTTTACAAGAGGCTGTTTTCACGATTTGAGCCCGTAACCTCAAGGTCACATGACGACAACTTTTACCGTTATGCCAAGGCTCTCCTTCTAACTTTGTCACTCTCTATTAGACAGAGATGCACGACCATCAAATTTTGGAGTGCAAGTATCAAAGCTACCTGCATAGTCCACCACCACAAATAGGCGACTCATCTTTTAAAGGCTCAATCTCTCTATTCATAGCCTTCATTGACCTTCTTAGTCCATCAGTGATAAATGCTGATAATCAACATTCAACAAAATACAGTTTTGTTTAGGGAAGTGATATAATGCCCCCCTATTTGTGATAACTTACCCTCACTAGTGTATGGACGGCCATAAATTTATATGGGCCCAGTTTTGTAAAGATTCAAATAGTTTAGAATATTGCCATTGACTCAGGTGTTCTATGATTCAAAATTCTCATCCAATGGATAATCCTAATCGTTGCTATTATCAGTTATTAAATAAATGGTGAAACTTTTAACCTATCATTTTACAACTCACAAAAATAGTTGATAAGATTATCTAATGGATGAAAATTTCAGATCATAGCCCATCTAAGTCAAGGACAACATTCTAAATGGTTTGGCTCTTCACAAAAATGAGCCCCTGCATAGTTTTCATGTCAAGGCATGCCTAGAGTGAGATTGGTGATACGTAAGTCTCGTCGTAGACATCCATAACATTAATTGGAGGCTTATTTACCAAGACTAGGGGTTAACGACATCACTTCCCTTGTGTTAAGGTCACTGTCAGTGCTCCGTATATCAAAATTCTACCAAGGGCAATACTTACACAATTTACTCCCACGACTTAAATCTGAACCATGCGAACAATGTCTAACACCAGACAACTCGGCATCTTCTTGAAATATGCTTTCAGAGTAATTTGCTCTCTAATTCTTCACTTTAACCCGGAAAACAAAAATATACTGTGTTTTGCTAGTTGGGGGAACAAATTCATGGCCACCCCTGTTCAATATCTACTCGATTCAGGTTTAAAAATTTCAGCCTCTCCCTCAGCGGAGGATTGTTTCCGGCTCTCCAGAAACCAAGCCAGATGGCGTGAAAAACTCTCTCACTTGGGTGACCAAGGTTTAAGGCTGTGTACGGGTGCGTGTGCTTACATTCAGAAGAAAAAATGGCAATAAACAGGTTTTTTTCTCTACAGTTTTTAGGTTTCGGTTGCACATAAAACTTCAAAGAAAGGAAAGAAAAGGATGCACATCAAATGCCTATAAATTTCCTCATCAGTAAATGTCATGTATGGAAAAAGGTCAGGGCAAACTTTTGGCTGGCCATGTTACAATCCTAACCGCCCGTTAAAGATCTTGTGTCTCTAATGCAGTTGGGGTAAAAAATACCCTGCCACTGCCCCTATAGACAAGGTCGTTTCAGGACGCGTCCCCAAAAAAGCCCGACCCTTTGCATCACTGCATATAACAAATGCTGATGTACAACGATGATGGAAGTACAAGCAGCAAGTATTTGGTCCAGGAATGGGTGAGGATCAAAGATCTCACTTATTGGACAATCCTGACCCTCCAATTTGTGTCCAAGCAAGATCTTCAAGACATGGGTCATTTCTAGTGAGAATCAGCGAACGGACTATATGGATTATTCCGCCTTTACATTCTTCATCTTGGTAATATATTTTTTGGACAGTCATTGTATAGCACCTGTATTATCCCTAAGTGTTATAACAACATGGATTTCTTTTGATCCTTCAAAAATGAAAAGTAAACTTTCAGCTGTCGGCAACAGAAACAGAAGCTATACAAGGAAACCAGTAGCGGCGTTTCCCATCTCTATGGCCATCATCAATCATTGCTAGACCTTCCTGTGTTATTCAATTATGTGGAGTTCAGAAAGAATGCAAACTAGGATTGTGGGACAGATAAGGAATAAGCATGTGGAAACAAAACTTACTTTAAGTAAAGTCTCAAGAGCATCGATGGCACGGCCAGATGACCACGAAAGGCGCCTTTCAACCTCCTCAACAGTTACATAGCCTTGAGCCTGACCAAGTGGCATGACAGTTAGAGCAATCAATAATAGTGTATTCTTAGAAGGGTTTTCAAAAGAAAGGAGACAAGTATATATATGTATATATATATATATATATATATATCATTTTTTCCTTTGAATGATGATGAAAATTTCATTAGAACAGAGAGAGAGAGAACAGGTTTGAGTTAAGAATTCTCAAAACCATTAGAAACATCATTCGAAAGAGAGAGGCAATTGTTAGCACCCAAATACACTATAAGAAACTTTTCAACAGGATAGAGACTTATGAAACCCCTGCAGAATACAGTAATGTCAAATAATATTATGCATATCTCATATAGACAAAAGTTTAAGGATCTGTCAGCAATAAGCCTTACTGGAATTAAAAACTAACCTGTGACAGCTCCAGAATTTCGTTATGGTCTTTGTTCAACTCAGTAGGAACTGAACGAACAAGTTTCTTCTTTCCAATAGAAATCACCTCGAAACCACCTCCCAATGCCTGGGATGATATACCAAGCATAAGAATCACCTAGCACGCAAAATTCATTTTTTCCAGTAAAAAGTATTCTATATAATACACAGAGAGTGAAACTACTAATCAAGTGAAAGATGATCTATAATTAAGAACACCATTGGCAGACTGGACTGTTAAATATGAGTCAAAATTAGTGGGACACAAGAAATATGTTAAAAAGTCACAACTTTACCACAGAACAAATGAGGTCCATAATGTACCTTCAACTTGCTAATAGCACGCAGGCAGTCATCCTCAGATACTGATTCGCGGGAAGTTTTTCGCCTTTGACAGAGTAGACTACAGAGTTCCTGCAAGTTGATCAAACCTCCATTGTGGGATCTAGTAGCCAAGCAAATGTCTACAATTTGAACCCCTGTCTAACCAAGTACATAGGCTAATCTTAGTAGAAAGTAATCGAGTTTAAAGATTGATTCCAAAAATTAATATCTATTGTTAAAGCATTCCAGTATCTTCCAGACAAGTCATATAGCAAGGAAAGTTTGAAGTACGCAAAAATACTAACTACCTAAGGATTTTGTGAGCCAGCGGAAGTCTGCTAAAGGAAATTTTTGTTTCTACGTTCAATTATGTGTGCTGGGTCCACCACTAGTGGTCATCTAAAGAACAAATGAAAATAACAAATAAGTTCTGTCTACGTATGTCCACAGTGGGTTCTCTTGCCAAATAAGTTCACAAACATTCTTTTCTTCTTTCCAAACAATAATCACTGGACCAAAAAGCATACCGTTTTAAGTAAAAACAATGAAATATCTAAGATAAATTTGTACAAAATTTAAGGTCCATGAGGCAAAAACAACCGACACTCACCAAGCTCGTAGTAGAAGTCACCAATCCCTAACAACTCTGCCCAGAAGCCCTTGTTTGAGGCTAGTGGATCCACTCCAACCTTCCCACACATCTCATGGAATTGTGACCTGAACGCAGGATTCTTACGAATGTCATTCTGCAGTGGCCCAAAGAAATGTTACTTTGATATGATCATTACAAGACTATTCAAAATGTCATACAACTTTAGCCCATCTTTGTAAGTTTAAATATTCTCTTAAGAACAGTAAGAGAAGATTTCCATTTTACATTTCCATGTGTAAAAGATGCCGGGTCGCCATCATAGTAAACAGTGTGTGATCAGAAAATTTAGTTTCCTGCTTTGTGCATAGATTTACAAAGCAGGAAACTAAATTTTCTGATCACACACTGTTTACTATGATGGCGACCCGGCATCTTTTACACATGGAAATGTAAAATGGAAATCTTCTCTTACTGTTCTTAAGAGAATATTTAAACTTACAAAGATGGGCTAAAGTTGTATGACATTACAATGGCCTAAAGTTAGTTTCCTGCTTTGTGCATAGATTTAGAAGGGGAGCCTTGGCGCAACGGTAAAAGTTGTCGTCATGTGACCTTGAGGTCACGGGTTCAAGGCGTGGAATCAGCCTCTTGCAAAAATGCAAGGTAAGACTGCCTACTTTAGGCCATTGTGGCCCGCCCCTTCCCCAGACCCCGCATAGGCGGGAGCTTTGTGCACTGGGGCTGCCTTTGTGCATAGATTTAGCAATTGCAAATTTTCTTTGAAAAAAGTATGGTGGCAACAAGATGGCCAATTACTTTCATTCTGCAGGAAAAAGGAATATTTTAGCTTAGGAAAACAATTAAAATTCACCTACTACCCTATCTACACCAGTGAAAAGGAAATCTTTGTTTTCGCTGAGAACTTGTGGCTACCTGAATTTCGTTGCTATGCATTTCCAAACTGTTATATCCTTTGTAGAAAGCTCCAAGACAGGGCAAAGGAATGTATACTCTGATTTTCTTCCATTATGACATCTATGGAAGATTAACCATTCATAAATGTTGTTATGTCTTCACATTCATACATGTTGAATGGAGGATTAGTTTCCTCAGGACATTTGGCAAACAAGTTTCGTAGGTGCTGTTTGAGAGGATAATGCATCAGCAGCTGTTGGATTGGAAACTAACACAATCCAAATTCCCAGGCGCTACGATTCTCTTATCTATTCTATATTTATTTGCTTTCCAATTTTCATGTTCCATCTATCCTACCTTTCCTGTCCAGCAATGCTTTTTCTGATGCATGCCTTTCTGTACAAGGCTGGACCAAATTGGTGCCAAAGCCTGTGAAAACATATTATCTCAAAGGTTCTAATGGTTGATCAGGAAAGAAATTTCAGGATCTAAGGGAAGTAATGCCTCCAGGACTATTGAAGGAGCAACTTGACAAGAACATACTGGTAGTTACAAGGTCCTCCAGTTTTGTTCTGAAATTGAACAGGGACTTTAAACTATGAAGCCAAATGTACAAAATCAGATGGCAGGATGGCGGTAGATAGAGCAAATCTTGCTGGTGAACTAGGAGACTTGGTAAATGTGACACAAACAAAACAGTTGCAAAAGACCACCATTGACTCATATGCAAACATCAACCAGTTAATCACCAATCAAGCTAAAATCCAATATGATGACAAAAATAGTAAACAGATCCTCCAAAAACAAATAACCAAACACGAAACAGGTCTATTATAGTTCTACACATGTCATGTTTTCTATGCTTATGACAATGAGGAGGATCTAGGTTTCCTTCTAGATTAGGAGACTAAGTTAGCAGTGGAGGACACTCAGGAAAAAACTCGCGAGTAGGATTTGTGGATTGAGATCATAACTGATGCAGATTTGTATATGTCACTTAGATAGATATAAGGAGAATATGGATATGGAGGATGTCCAGTGTTGGATGGCTTGAACCAGAGAGCAACTTTGGTCCTAGTATGGGAAATATAGCAAGGTCGCATAGTTCCAATCACGCAGAAAACCTACAGACTCACAATAAAAACAGGAATGTGGATGAGCATGTGATGATAATGATGTTATAAGTGGAATCTTCCACATCCTTTTGTGTTGAGACATTGCATCATAGAAGATTTTTGTACTTTAATTGAACAGAGGATTTTAGACTGATTTTCAGGGGAGGCTATCAAAGAAAAACATGGAGTTATCTTTAGGTGAGCTTGTTTCTATTGAATTTGTACATCAATTCTATTTAAGAGTTTGTAGGCCAAGGATTAACGTTTTCCATTGACAATAGAAGGCTAGCAAGCATAATAAGTTCATTGCTGTGTTTGTTTTCATTTCATAGTCTAACATGAGGACCTGCATGACCCAGTTGTAATTTATTACATTCCAGTTCATATTTCTTTGTTGCATGAGATAATGTTTTGTCAATTTATGCTTCATTAATGTAGTGACACTGTTTCGTTTAAGTTTATCTTTATTTTTATGCAGCACTTCTTCTCGAATTTACTTTTTCCTGCAGGACTTCATCAATTTTTATCTACGGCAAGCCATTCTTGCATTTTTCAATGTGTCAAGAAGTGGACGCTGCCCAAAAGGTGTCTTTAGCGAAAATGAGCCACCTCAACTCAGCTTGTCAGAGTATTAGGATGATTCCACTTATCTATTAGAGTCATAAGTGGCATCGGTTACAAACTCAGATGCATATGAGAACTTAGCCAAGGTAAGACCTTATCAACTCTAGCAAGTCGAGCATTGACTCATTGAGTTCCTTATAAATGGTTAAGCCAATAGCAAAAAGAGTTTTTAGGAACTGGCTTAGCCAAATGCCAAAAAAAAATTGTTATCAGCAACATGCCGTTAAAAAAAAAGAAGGTTGAATCTCACAACATCAGAGTTTCTTACAGGGATCATGCAGAAGCATATGCTTAATCTCCTCCAAGACATTACTAAAAAAGGTACACACCAACATTCATGTAACAGAAGACAAGTAATTTAATAGAACTGCAATGCAAGAGAAAGATCTGTACTTTGTGTTTACGAGCAAAATCTTCCAATTGAGATCGGAATGTGGCAAGTTGTTCCTTCATGAGATCTGTTCTGATCTTGGCAACATTTTCTCCAAGTAACCTGTATTGATCCTACAGAAATCATTCGATTATAATTAGGAGAGAATATAATGAGTGAACGAGAGAGGTGGACAAAAGCTAAAGGATGTCGATAGATAGTGATAGCAGTAAAATACCCGCGCAGCTGCTGCCGTCTGCAAACCAGAAATTCCAGGCCTTCTCCTCATCCTTCCAAATTGCCACCACCCTACTTAGTCATTAAATAAGTGGGTAAGTATGTATCACGTGCTTTTGGAATTTTCTCTGTCTTTTCCTTATCTATATGATTGAAACATTAATTTCTCGCGTTTTCTTTCTCCTCTTTCTACGTAGCTATGTCAGGTGGGATTCCAACTCAGTTGAATAATTTGTAAAATTTGTTTAAAGAGCTGTAGAATGTTTCTCGATGGAATCATTATAAATAATGAAGCTCAAACAAGCACCAATATATATAACTGAAAGGGCTACCAATACTAACGCCCTTGAGAAAAGCCAGAAATCTCATTCAGGCATTGTAACAAACAACAAAAGTATGGTTTCATAAGTAGTGGAAGGTTTTCTTAACCCCTAACAATATGTCTGGAAATTTGTGTAATATTCTTAGTGATGTATGCTTTCTGCGACTTGCAACAAGAGAATCTCAATAATAATTTCAAGCAGATCTGAGGAACAGAGTCAAACAATTCACTTATGTATACTGAAAATTTGCATCAATAGTTAGATACCTTGTCTTACCTGCGTAGATTTTCTGGATCTTGCAGAGACAATCAATGAGTAGAACCAGTGCCAGTAATCGAGCTACTCGTACGCCAGAAACCCAGGTGAGATGAGAATGCCTCTGCTCTGTGTTCTCTTCATCGGGAGAAGAAGAAGTAAATCGAGGAGAATGCGAGAAACAGGCGCATAAGAGGCTTAGGCCAGGTCTTATTCAACAATCAAAGATCTGGAATGGGCCCTCACTTTTGTCTAGTGGGGCCAATTTCTGTTGATCGAGACCGTTGGATGGATTTTCTGCACGTTGGATCTATGAAAAATCAAAGGTAATGGAACATTTCTAGGATCTGATTATTGCTATCCTAAGGTGGTCAATGTGGCATGACTAATGAGAGGCAAGGGGGTTCACCCAACCCACTTGTTGTAGCATTTAAAAGCAACCAGGGTTCCAACATACCCAAAGTGGGATAACTTGTGATATGAGATGCAAGGGGCCTTATACGTGTTTAGTAAAGGTAAACTGCAACCCCGTGACATTATGCTCGACCAATTAGTTGAGTTTCTTAATACTGAATAAATGTGTTTTTGCTCATAGAACGATAACAGTTAGAAGGGTGTGTAAGTGTGTTGCAAGGGCGCAAGAATAGGTCTCAATCATAAAGGTCACGAGTTTGGAACTCCTCGAGTACATGCGTCTAAAAATTTGGTGTAAGAAAATGTTCTATGCTGGCTAATCAAAAATACATTCATTCAGATGCTAGACCAACTAGACTCATCCGATTGCGGTATTGGGTGACTAGAGATCCGATGTCGGGGAAATCTGTTTAATGGTTTTGATCAAGCTGGATGGTGAAGGGGAGCCTTGGCGCAATGGTAGACTTGCCGTTATGTGACTTTGAGGTCGCGGGTTCAAGGCATGGAAACAGTCTATTGCAAAATACAACGTAAAGTTATGTACTCTTGACCCTTGTGATCTGCTCCTTCCCCAAACCCTATATATGCGAGAGCTTTGTGCGTCAGGGCTGCCCCCCTTTTTATCAACCTCGACGGTGACAATCTATATTAATGGAGGCTCCCCTAGGTAACATTCATGAGTCTCTAGCAGTCTAATGAAATACCAGTAAAATGATAAAAATGAAAGTTGGAATGCTGCAGTCAGCCACAACCATCCGGAAAAGAAGGGAAGATGAGGTTCCATCCCTTGAAAATGCAAACCTTTTGCTGGTTCATACAAAGCAAAAGAATACCATGTAGCCAGTACTAATTTTCTTTCCAGTGCTGATGAAGCCTGAATGGGTCCTTTGGTCCTTACATGTTCTCTACCAGATGACCCTTAAGGGTCAAGTTTAGGGTTAAAAAAATTTAATGACCCGAGCAGGATACTCTTAAAAAAATCTTTAACCAGAGCAGGAGTAAGATTGTGCTAAAGTTATCAGTGAAAATATAGGATTCAGGCAACTTATATACTTTGTTTCAAATGAAATTCTTCTAAAATATAAATATAAGGGCATCATGATAGTTATAGTTTAGTTACACGCAAGTAACTAAACCACTATCAAGAGAAGGAAAAAATTAGCAGAAACAATTTGAAAGTTGTAAGCAAACTCGGGTGAATTAGGAGATCCGAGCCATTTGAGGCTGAAGGAGAAAATTGAGTAAAAGGGCAGTTCCGGTGCATGAAGCTCCCGCATATGTGGAGGCTGTTTTCACGCCCTAAACCCGTAACTTTAAGATCACACGACAACAACTTTATCATTACGTGAAGGCAGTTTTGCGGGTTCTACGGTTTTATTATTGGCTGGGATTGGATGGGGTTCTAGTAAGTCGTTGATGGATGGAAAGGGAGCCGTCGATTTGGTGGGCCATAGGTTGGAATGGGTGGTTTGGATTTGCTTGTTTTATTGTGTTATTCTTTGAAGTTATGTTGTGAATACGGTTTTGCATTGTGAATGTAGGAAATGTGGCGTTGTTAATGATTCTGATGTTTGTGGAAAGGCATGCTGTGGACTTGTAGATTAAATTGCTACGTGATTTCTATTCACCAAATCCATGATCCTTTTTCCTCCATATTTTGGTTGGCCGGCAAAAGATTGCTCTCTATCCCACTCGACCAGCCCTTTGCATCTCGTCAAAATAGGGGTGTCAATTGGTTAGGACGGTCCAACCAATCTGAATAGTTCGACTGAATTTGGTCACTATATGAACACTTAATTTGATCCGTATGATCAAATCTGAAAATTGTTTTTATGATCTGATTTTGGTTTGGACGGTCTAGATTATGGACGCTACTATATCAGACAATGGTAAGTAGTTTTACGTTGAACATTTGATCTATGTCATCCATCATATCTCTCTCTGTATAACTATCATGGGCAGCTCTTCATCTTACCATAACAAAGAGATCTAGCGGCTGCAGTATTGGGCCTTTATTCTTGGCTTGTTCCCTAAGCAACGTACCTTTTCCACGCTCTAGCATGCGTGCATAATAGCAATGGCGTGTGTGTGTGTGTGTGAGAGAGAGAGAGAGAGAGAGAGAGAGAGAGAGAGAGAGAGAGAGAGAGAGAGTTCCCCGCTAATCTCTTATTAAATGCCCGTAAAACCTCTCTTTCTCTCTCTCTCTAACTTCTACCGCAGACCATTAAAAAAAATTCGTGACGGGCCACTGTTGTACTTCTTTTGTAGCCCAAGTGGTATTTTGAATCGGCAAACAACAGGTAAAAATATGCAGATATCTGTTTATCCATTTAAAATATGTGGATACAGATGGAATAAATTTGATCTGTGGATAGAAACATATTGAATCTATATGTATGAATATTATCCGTAGATATCCATTTCAAAGGGCATTTTAGAATATTGAATTGGAAAATGATATAAATCGTGCATTCTGATTCCTTTTGAAAGATCTAAATTATTAATCTTGTTTGGCTTCTTTAAAATAGGTGCCACATGAAAAATGGTTGCATTTGGATACCTAACCACTTATTTTATTTCTTTAAAAAATAAAACAAGTCAGTTGCTATAATTTTCAACTGCTATAACTTAAGCTACAATAATCTAGTGCTATTGAAATTTAATGCCTAGCCTATTTAAGAAATAATACTGATAACGGTTTAGATCTTTCCAAAGAAGTCAAATCTACAAATCTACATGATTTATGTGAATTGAATGGATAATTTGCAAATCCATGGTCCATACTTGGGGTTTGGGGTTTTTGATCCATGAAAGTTTCATATTCAATTTGCTTATCCCTTTTGCTCTATGTAGGGCATCTCGGATAGCTTAAATAAGATAAAATGGTTCGGGTCACTAAAAGATACTAGCAGTGAGTGATAATTTTAGCAAGGAGTTGCAGGTGACAACTTTTTTTGTTTTCTACTTTTTTTCCAGACAATCAAATGTCACCTTATATATATATATATATATATATATATATATATATTCGATGAAAAGCTTTTAGTGATAGAAACTCTCTCTCTCTCTCTCTCTCTCTCTCTCTCTCTCTCTCTCTCTCTCTCTCTCTCTCTAGGTTTGTGAGCTAGTAGCAATGTTTAAAAGCTAGGTGATCCGGCTCGAGATTGGCCAATCTGGATCGGATCGACAGGAGACCTGGTTGGATCACTCAAATAACTCAGATGACGTCATCATAAAATTGACTTGGTGAATCAAGTGAGTTAGATTGAAAAAACTTGGACAAGTTTTGGAAAGATCACTGAGTTTCTCGAGGACTCAGTAAGTTTTAAAATTTTACCCCTCTAGAGGGACGACAGTGAACAAGATAACTATGCATGTGATTTTCGCTTCATTAATCAATAGAAATATCTGAAATTGACTGTAGTATATAGAAGACAATGAGAAAAAGATGAGCCAAGTCTTAGATTTCCAATTTTCATTTGAAAATGCATTGAACAAAGACCTCAAAGTCTGCTACTAGTTGCGGTTCGCATGAACATAAAGTATTTTGCTTATATTTTGAACTTAAAATTTTCTTTAATTTTGTATGTTTTTTTATTGATCCAAAGCATTGATTATGTTCTAATATATATTATTAAGAGTTTTACATCAGTTTTTAGTGAGAAATTAAAGTTTAAATTATCAAATTTCATTGAAGAAGCTTAACAGGTATTGTTGCACATGTTGATTCATATAGTATGTTTACGATTAAATATATCACTATTGATTGTTCTTTATTGAAATCTAACTATAGATTTCTTATTATTTAATTGTAATTAATGCCAAGTTTCACTGAAAATTTTCATCGAAAAATCATTGAACTTAGTGACCAAAGTTGACAACTTAATCACGGGTTATTATTCTAAAGTATGAAACTTGAATATAAAAATAAACTCATTGGTTCTTCTTTAGTTCTTCCTCACCAACATATTACTGCCAAAAACATCTTTCTTCCTTTCATAATCTAAGATGGAAATAAATGATAATTTATAAAATTTCTAGTTTATGTTTTTATTTATTTATATTTGTTGGTGTTAGTTTAATTTTGTTTGATTGCTTTCATCTATGCATTATACAAACATGTATTCTTATTTGAAGTGAGAAATCCAAATATTTGTTTTCTAGGTTTATTATTGCTATTAGTTTGATAAATTTTATACATTTTTGTATTTTAAAAAGATTTTTATTATTTATATATAATTATTTAATTAATTATTATACTGGATCACTGGTAGGATGACTCGACTCAGTGGAAAACTAGGATCAGTGGCTATCTGAGTTTTACATTATAAGGTCGCAAATGACATATTGAGCAAGTTCGAACTGACGTAACATAAAACCTATTAGTTCAAAAGCGTCATGAAGAGCAACAAAAGTCCAAAGACCACGTGGTTTGATATTCTAGTGTCCTTGGTATAGAGGAATCACACTAATCCATCCCGTACATTGATGAATAAAAATAAGGAATACCAATCTTTTCTAATTTTGTCATCATCCAATTGTTATTGAATAAGTTGATTGAATGGTTCTAAATTTTACAATGTAACAAAAGAATCAGAGTTTTTACGCACTAGCCAGTATGTTTCTGTCTCGCTCTTATGTTCGTGAGCTCTAGTGGAGGTTAATTTGTGTTCAAAGAGGATAATGATGCAATCGCTACTTCCATTATCAAAATCAGGAGATGTCACTTCATCAGTATCCAGATCAAGACCATGTGGGCTTTCTCATCCCCGACTCGCACTCCATCTTCACATCTCATTCACAAAGACATCTTATCTCTTTCCCGTTCACTTTGCATTCATTTGTGGATTGAAATCCTCCATAGATTCCTGCTGCTTTCAAAAGCCCAACCACTCCATGGACTAGAGAACCATTTTGTCCTTGGTCTTCTTTTTCATTTTTTTTTTTTTTCCCCTTCTTTGTGGTAAACTCGGCTAGTCTTCAGTCTAAGTCAAGTTTGAGTTTCTGAACGATGAAACAACAAACAAAAAAGAAGACCAAGGACAGTAGACTTGAAGATTAGGCGAGTTAACTCCATAGATTGCTGCTGCTTTCAAAAGCCCAACCACTCCATGGACTAGAGAACTATTTTGTCCTTGGTCTTCTTTTTCATTTTTTTCATTTTCCCCCTTCTTTGTGGTAAACTCGGCTAATCTTAAGTCTAAGTCAAGTTTGAGTTTCTGAACGATGAAACAACAAACAAAAAAGAAGACCAAGGACAGTAGACTTGAAGATTAGGTGAGTTAACTTCAAGCAACTCATTAAAAAAGGGCAACTCTGGTGCACGAAACTCCTGCATATGCGGGGTCTGGGGAAGGGGAGGACCACAACGGTCAATAGTATGTGCATTTTGCAAAAGGCTGTTTCCACACCTTGAACCCATGACCTCAAGGTCTCACGATGACAACTATACTGTTGCACCAAGGCTCCCCCTTCTTCAAAAAACTCGTTGGTAACATGAAAAAACTCAAGCAGGATTTTTTGTAAAACATATTTTGTTTTGTATGATATATTATAAAATTTCATTTTCATGTAAGCAATGATTGTCACGTGAGTTGGTTACAATCACTTGTTAACGAGTAAGTTGATATGTCCAATTACCCAATTTGCTATTGAGCTGAGTAACTCAGATGACTTTTCCAAGTCGTTGCAAGTTTTCGGATAGTTAGCCGTACCATTTACTCTGATCTAGCCGGGTATCTATCATAGAATTTCTCATGACTATTTGAAACCACTAAGCCAAACTCCTAGGGAGACTTGCCCATGGATGACTATGAAGTAAAGAGACCCACAGATTCAGAAGAAAATGCTATGAAGGATGGCACAATGAGTCAATAACTCTTAAGTAGGATGATAAGTGCTTTTGCCATGACCATGGTGTTACAGGAACTCTAGCAGAAAAATGCTCAGAATCACTTCTAACATGGCTAGCCACTTTGGAGTTGAGTATCTCACACTTGCCATTACTCTCATTTTTCTTGTTTCTCTCTTTACCACTGCCCGGAACCGATTGCTATCTCAACTCATTGAGAAAAAATTTCGTCGATTTCTTCACGATTGTACATCTCCTTATCACGAGGACCCCAAGGCCAGACTATGTCGACTTGCTCGATGTTGGACAGAGATTCTCCTTAGCTGCCATATCGCTGTTCGCACTGTCTCGATTGTTGTTGACTTATGAATGATTTAGATAATAAAGTATGTATATTTGAAGGTAAAACCAATTTCTCCTTCTAATGATTCTTTCAACGGTGAAGGTGAAGCATTATCCAGCCTATGGGATTAAGCAAATTTTTCCTTTCTAATCAGTAAGGAATAATCCGGCATGATTGCATAAGCAATAAGGAACAAACCAGCACAATCATATCACCGGAATATACGAGGCTTAGGAATGAGGCCCTTAACCTTGAGATCAGTAAGGAACATAACATTTTTCTATAGATTTTTCAGCACACTTGAATCATCTCACATTGGAGTCCACTCAAGTTTTCGAGTTTGTTAACTATGCTTAAAATCAAAATCTTGTTGTGAGATTAATGTCGTCATGGTGCATAGGATCTCTATTGTAGCATATCGTGGAGATGACATGTACAAGGCTTGGATGTAAAGAAAGACTTTGCACAGATGATAGTGGGAGCTGGTTGATGATTCTTGTTTAAGTTGATGAAGATGTTTGCCCAGACTCTGAAAGCTCTTCCAATTGAATTAACTACGCATTTGGACTTGCGAATAAATTAGTTTAACGAATGCCAATGTTCAATCTGTACTTTTCTTTCTAAAATTTTCCCCTATAGGTATCAATAAATGAGCAAGCGTTTATGCATGATGATTCATTGAACATACCTGTTCTTCTATGAAAATTTAAGTCAATGAAAGAGATAACCCTGTGATCAAGTAGCAAACAGCTATAGATACCACACCTTCTCTTGATTTCTGCTAATCACCTCAGAAGCAATGATCAAGGAGATGAAGCCTTGCATGACCATGGGTCTCCTCGGAATTCTAAGAGAAGCCTGAAAATCCCTTCTAGAAATGGAAAGCTAGCAGTCTTCCTTGCTCTCCTCCTGTTCATTCCTTACTTTCTCCTATTCCTGGTTAATGATTCTTGCTTAAGCCATTCATAGTGGATTTGTCATTTCTCTTACTCATACTTGCCGGGATCCAGAAAGGTATTCAAATTTTTGTGGGTGAGGAATTGATCTTTTGCAGTCGCCTACTTTACTGTGTTGTTCCCCACGGCAGCAACAATTTATGGGTCGGCTCTGGTTTTTCCGCTAATCATTTGACTCTCAAGAAGTCATTTTTGATGATCAGAAGGATGTGGAAGAAGCCAATGATCATATGGTTCTACGTCATCTTCTGCAACACTGCATACATGTTCCTCATCGCAGTTTTGGTGGGTTTTGCCATGGTGGATGAATATGGTTTACCAATTTATTTGGTTGCATTTGGCGTCCTTTCTGTTCTTCTTTTCTTCCTACTTTGATCGTGTCTCTGAGTCTTGTTATTTCTGTAGTAGAAGATTGTTATGGAATTGCTGCAATAAGGAAAGCTAGAAAGATTATGCAAGGAAGAAAGACTCAAAGATCTCTTCTCAGGATTATTGTAACTGGAGTTCCCATAGCCATGTATAGGATATTAGTTTCCAAGACAAAAGATGTTAACCATAATGAAGTGACTCGATTAGTCGCAGGCAGGCCTTGTTCTGATCAATGTAACGGGGCTTCTGTCACTTTACAGTTGTGGTGTTCACGGTGCTTTACTATGAGTGCAAGAAGAGTCATGGAGAAGAGGTAGAAATGCAAGGAAGCACAAACTATGATCTATGAATTTACAGCCTGCATCCAAAAGAATAAGAACTGCTCAAATTTTTTGCAACAATTCGTGTTTGCGTCTCATCTTAGATGGCTCATGGCAAGAAGTCTTCAACATTAAAAGATCTTAATCACTATTACTGGGTGTAAATTGGTTTTTTGACATTCAAAACTAATTGCAGAAAGATCTTAACTATCAAATTACCAGTATCCCCAACACCATCATCGATTCCACAAATTACAAGCCAGAGCCAGAAGAGACGCCAGAATCATCATCGGCAAGGAATCGGTCTTCAAAGTTACCTACTGTGTTATCTCACTATTATCAACCATATCAGCAATTCATGTCATGGTCATTACTTATGCAAATCGGTCATTTCCGGTGATCAGAACGATAGGAAGATGCCAGCGATCACAATGTTGTAAATCACCTTCTTCACCATCTTATACAATATTTTGGATGGTTTTATCCCAATGATTAGCCATGGTTCACTTACCTCAATTGCCTTTGCTGTTGTCTTACCTATCTCCTCCGATCTCTCTTTACTCTCCCCCTTTCTTCTCAAACGCGATCGGTACACTGGTCATGCTATTTCGGTGGCTGAAGAAGGATGCAACGGAATTGAGGCACTTTTGAAAGCTAGAAGCTAATCCAAGGAAGCCAGTTTCCTTTGTCCCTTATTATAACCGCAGTTTGCGAAGCCATCTTTATCATGTTACCCATCAAGAGAAGAGGCCATATTCGTGCTGAAGAGGCAGAATTGATCCGGAACCTTGTTCTCATCAGTATCACATGCCTTGTTTCACTTTTTGATTGTGCAGTGCACACCGTGGTCTACTTTGAGTGCAAGAAGTGCCATGGAGAAGAGGTAGAAGTGAAAGAGAACATGGGTTAGAGTTTGGTTTCTACTGGCAGGGTCGCAACCGAGAAAGTTATTCCATGAACGGGGGATTAAAACTGTTCACAGACATGACTGCATTTAAATTACCATTTTTATTTTTATTTTTTTTTGAAGAAGGGAAGCCTTGGCTCAATAGTAAAAGTTGTCGTCACGTGACCTTGAGGTCATAGGTGCAAGGCATGGAATCAGCCTCTTACAAAATGCAAGGTAAGGTTGACTACTACAGAACTCTTCTGGTCCGCCCCTTCCCCAGAACCCACATAGGCTGGAGCTTCATGCACCAGGGCTGCCCCTTTAATTTTTTTGAGGTTCTCTTTCCCTTTGTTTGATATGCCAATAACAAAGGGTGTTCTTTTCTGTGATACAAGTAGAAACCAATGCAAAAAAGATTGGGTGATATTGAGTTCAATTAATTTGATAGAATCTTTTGAAAGGTAGAAGTTGTGTGTATAATTTGTGACATTTCATACTATTGCTGTATAGGAATGTTCTGAAAATTTTTGGGATCTCGTTGATGTAGCAAACTCAATACTCGCCAACCACCAAAGCTAACTTTCATATGTGAGAAGATCAGAAATTCATCGGCTGACGAGCTTGCAACTAGTACAACTAGGAATAAAGTTTAAGTCTGATATTGTTGTCTTTTAAGTTATAATCAGACCTCAATCTGGATTCCGGTCTTTTCTTCTCAATAATAAAATCGTTCTTGCACTTGGTTCGAAAAACTAAACAAATAAATTTTTTCAAAGATTATTAATGCGTACTAATGAAGAATGCTTATGAAGAGGATATCATTTTGAAATAAATTCAACCTCGATCGACATCCTGATCTCGGAGTTGAGATCTCCCGTTCATCATTGAAGTTGTAGTATAGCAGATGGAGGTCCAAAGGATCAATGATTCCGAACCGGACCAAAGTATAATAAAAGGATGGTTTCATTCACGTCCATACGAATTTTAGCAGTGCTAGTTTCCCTTGGAATTAAGAATCATGGCAGATTGATCATTGAAGCTTCTACTGGTAGGCAACTGCAAAGTCAAGATGAAATGGACCCTTTTGTCCCATGTACCACTCAACCCCTCTCTGGAATTTTCAAACGAGAAATTTCCTAATGGTTACATCGAAGGTTCTTTTCTAAGCTTTCATTCTGAACAAGTCTGCTTTCCCTCAAAGTTCCAAATGTGTTGAACAAGTCTGCTTTCCCTCAAAGTTCCAAATGTGTTGAAGTCTTCGGACCACAAGGTTTCCTATGTTACGCAAGTAAAATCGAATTCGTTGGATATTTTATCCCTCAAATAAACGGCTTGGATGAGTCTATTGGGGAACATCATAAAGAGAAATTCTTTTTTATGCATGACTTCGTCTGCTCTCAAAATATCACCAGGTCAAGTCAATGGAAAATATGATCTTTTATACAAGAAACAGACCACCACATATCCTTACTTCCGCTTCTCTTGCTCTTTGTTTTCAATTCTGCAAATCATCTCAGAAGAAATAATGGAGGAGAAGAAACCTTCTACGGCCATGGGTCTCCCAGCAATTCTGAGAGAAGCTCTCAAACTACCATTTAGAAATGGAAAGCTTGCAGTTTCCATTGCTCTTCTCCTACTCATTCCAACCTCTCTTCTCTTTCTGGCTAACAATTTCACCCTCCAACCGTTCATTTTCGATTTGACAATGAAGTTAGTTCTCATGCATGACAAGGATCCTCAAAGCCGTGAATACTCCAAATTACTTACAGGAATCAAGAAAGACATCGGAGTTATCATAGGCGAGGAATTGGTTTACCTCATCGCCTCTGTGGTCATCTCAGTATTCACAATGATAGCAACAATATATGCTTCGTCCGCTGCTTATGCTGGGAAGAATTTGACTCTTAAGGAGTTGTTTCTTGCGATCAGAAAAATATGGAAGAAGCCAGCGATCACATGGCTATGTACTACCTTCTTGATCAATATCGCCTACTTGTGCCTCGCAATTCTAGTTGGTTTCGTCTTCGTGCTTGGACATGGTTCAGTTATCTCAATTGCCTTTGGTGTCATCCTGGCTGTCTTTGCTCTCCTCTTCAGCTTCTACCTGAGTGCAATCTGGATGTTAGGTCTTGTTATTTCGGTTGTAGAAGAAGGTTTCTACGGGTTCAGGGTGCTAAAGAAAGCTAGAAAGCTAATCCATGGAAGAAGCCTCGAAGGGTTTCTTCTCTCCCTTGTTTCATTTGTTGTTTCTACAGCCATGTCTCCACTGATAGCTGTCCATAAGGGAGATGCTAATCATGCAGTGGTGGTTCTATTACTCAGGGGCCTCGTTTACATCAACATCATAGGCCTTGTTTCACTTTGCAATTGGGTGGTGTACACTGTATTCTACTATGAATGCAAGAAGAGCCAGGGAGAAGAAGTAGAAGTGAAAGGGGACAATAGTTATAGTTTGGTTCCTTCTAAAGTCCCACTTGATGAGGATATTCCATGAACGGAGGCTTAAAGTGTCCACATATATGTATAAATTTATATGCACTATCAGTGTCCTTTTAGGGCTTTTGTTTCTCCGTATTTCAAATCCAATAAGAATAAGGAGCCACTTTATGTGACAATGCTACCAATAAAAAGCTAGCACTTGCAATGCAAATTGTATTAAATGTCGTAACAACCTTTGAGAGATCGTTTAGTCATTGGCCTCTCCGTATGAGTATGTTTATCCTTCAATATCTCAACCATTCAAGAAAAAAGAAATACTGTCAACAACTTTGGAAAGTGGATTGTTGTATGGATCTGCACTTAAAGACATTTCTAGTTTTGGATCATTTGTTAAAAAGCTTAGCATTATTTATCTAATTAATGGGTGACATTATGCCGGATAAAAGGATGGTATATCTTTTAGGTGTAGATGAATATTTAATTTGGATCCTTTTTGGGTTTTCTAGCATTACTTCTCGGGTTTCCTGATTTTTCAGTATGAAAATAGCTAAAAACAACTTTCATGCTCTTTCCTCGTAGACATATCTTTCTGGGCCACGTTGCTATGTCGCCATGGACCCAAAACATAACCCATGGCTCCAAGTCTTTTCAATTGTCTCTAATTTTATCTTGATCAGGTGATTCTAGAACCTTGATCACGAAGAGTTGCTTAGCATTATGCAAAATGCTGGGGTGGATTATCATTCAAACTAAAAGCTTAAGCTCTTAGGTCTAATGGTAATCCAACATAGTATAAGAGCCTTAATAACCAAGAGGTTATATGTTCAAATCTAAGATCCCCCACTATTATTTCTAAATCAACTGCGCTTGAGTTCTACTGCAAAAGCTGAAAAAAGGCCTTCCGTGTGAGAGGGTGTGTTAGACATATAAATATTGTTAGGCCACTTTCTATCAGCTTAAGCTTATAGGTGCAACTGATAATCCAACAAAAAGAAGGTAAAATAATAATTTCTTTATGCACTATTTCATCTTGCTTAGAGCCCTCTCACTTTTTCTGTCTCTCTCTCTATAAGTTGAGTTTAAATTCTCGACTAACACACATTTCCTAAGGAAAGACCATGACAACCAATGTTAAGACTTCCTAGATCAAACTTACATTTGTTGACAACTGACAACACTGACAACACATTGCTCCTTCCAAGCTTGTACCTTTTCTTTATAAAATACATCATCATAAAACAATATGAATAATCCAAACTTGGTCTTGGAATTGCCTAAGTCTCATTACAGCAACCAAGTTGTACATGCTTACTACTATGGATCATAATAATCCAAGCCCTCAACGACGTTAACAAAAATTGTTTTGTAAAATTTACCTAAAATAGTGGTCTAATATTGATTTTTATGGGAGTATATAGACACAATTAAGGATATGAATGAGAGAGTGGTAACAAATATTATCACCATTAGTGGAGAGGTTGGTGATTTTCCTATCGCTAGAGGATTACACCAAGGATAGCCATTGAGCTTGTACCTTTTCACATTGGCAATAGATGAGTTAAGAAAACATCTACATGAGAAAATTCCATGGCGTATGTTATTCGTAGATGATATAGTTTTGATTACTAAGACAAGGGATGTAATCATAAAGCTAGAGTTATGGAGAGATGTATTAGAATATAAAGGATTTAACATTAGCTAAACTAATACAGAGTATGTGGAATGTTATTTTAGCAAGGAGACAAGTAGGAGTGAAGCACTAGTAAAGATTGATAACCAAGAATTCCCCCTAAAAGAATATAATGTGTTTAATTTTATATAAAAAATACCCAATTAGTAGTCCACATCTTATAAAATATAATGTTATTTAGAAAAATTATATCACGTGTATTTCTAACCTCATAATTCAAAAGTTTGATATTTGGTAGGTTTAGAAGCTAATTTAGAGTAACTATGTGAATAATCAATAATCATAATTTTCTTAGATTTAATTAGGGTTTTTACTCTTTTATAGGTGTTGAGAAGATGATCCAAAGGCCAAAATTGCTAAAAATGAGAATTGAAGATCAAGATTAAAAGAGAGCCAAGACCTAAATTTCATCATTCCAAAGCTCAATCAAGGTTCATGATTATCTTAAGGCAAGCAAGAAAGTAATGGGAAGATCCAAAGGGGACTAAAATGGGCCAATACAAAAAGCCATGTAATTTCATCACCTTTGCATGATAATGGGAGCCATGCATGCAAGTTTTCTAAGCTATCAAGGAAAGCTAAGGAAGCCAAGTCATTCAAGCCTTCATGCCAAGAGACAGCCTCTCAAGCCATCAAGGCATATTAATCATGCCACATAGAGTTACACTATTAGAGGAAGATTTCAAGCAGTTATCTTATGCTACAATTGCAGAATTTTAAGAGGACAATTAGAAGGTAGTGGGACTCTATCAAAATGGGTAGATAGGCATGTACATATAAACCAATAAGAGAAGTGACCTAACTCCTTTAAACTTTCCTTCTTCTATCTTCCTAGGTTTCCCACTTCTAAGCAATTTCCTTTAAGTTTTTACTTCCCAAATCCTTCTTCCTAGTTTCCACTTCTTATAAGTCTCCTTGCCTTATCCAACTACATTTCCCTTATCCTTATCTTTTCTTATCATTTTTTTCCTTTTAATCCCTACTTTCCTAATCTCCATCCTTATCTCATCTTAGCTCCTCTTCTTTTTCTCCCTTATCTTATCTCACATTCTAAATCTATCTATTTTCACTTTTCACTCACCTTCCTAGATGCCTTATCTTAACTAAACTCTTTCCCAATTTCTATCTTAATTTTCATTCCTCATTTGGACTCTTTTAGAAGTGCCCAACATCTATAAATACTAAAGGAATTCAAAGCCTAGGGCATCTAAGGAGTTCCACGCCCACTCCATGGGTTGGTCCTTCACGTTTTCTTCTCCACGAAGGTCATCCATGCCTCCATCAAGTTCTTCAAGCCTCCTTCAATTTCAGCACTCTTTCTCTTTGTTTACATTTTAATTAGGTTGGTTTTCCTTGCTCTTTTACATTCCATGTTGCATGCTTTTCTTTCTAGTTTCATGCTTCTTGTTCTTTACTTATTTTCCTTTCTTGTTTGCTCTAGTTTTTTGCTTTAGATCCTTGCATCCTAAGGCTATTAATATCTTGTAGTGACACTTAAGAGATGGTAACCTAAGGATCAATTTAGTTGTTCTTTGTTCTTCTTTCGAATCCTTTGCCTTCTCATTATTTCTCTTTCCTTACCCATCTTTGAGTTTGTTCCATCTCTTTCCCACTTTCTTTCTCTTTGGTTCTCTTTTGGATTACACGCATGCAACATCAGATTGAATGGTGAATGTTGGATTTGAATTCGAGTTAAGTTTATGTCTTGAAGAATGCACAACTTTTCTTTCTATATTTATGTAATATGTGCACCAATTTTTGTAAGGAATTTCAATTCAATAAAAGCTTATGTTTATGCAAAATTTACATTATTGATTTTAGTGCTTTAACTTTGGTTATCATGTTTGTTTGATTATGTTTTTTATGCTTATCTTCCACGCACATCTTTCTATTTAATTCCAATATATACCATTGTAGTTCCATGTATCAAAGCTACCTTAGAATCATGCACACCATAATGTTGATTATTCCTTAGTTTTGCATGTTTTGTAGATTAGTTTACTTCATGTTTAGGTTTCATTAATGGAAGCTTAAGAGTGTTCATATGCATTGTCATTTTGATATAGGGACTTCGTTAGCACTGTCCCTTTGGGCTTTTCCTTCTTTTAGTGTCTAACCTTACTGTAAAACCCATCGTTAGCACTGTTTTGTATTAAATATGATACATTTGGTACAAAACTTCTTCACTTAACTGAAATTTAGTAGGTTTCCAGATTAAACTTTTATGTTTGAAAATGTGGAATGATAAATCTAAACAAGTGCTTGCAATTTACCCTTGTCAAGTATATAGTATGCTCTCCATATTGATTTAATCAAATTTCGGGCATTTTATCTACATCTTTTGAGAAAGGTTGACGTGGATGCTTAGTGCGCAGTTGACAAAGGTTAACTTATAAGTTCACGCTTGAAATTATTGTGGCTGTAGAAAGAAATCACCTTCTTATGTGTCATTTTGTCTCCAGCTATTGGTTGGCATCAAATAGTTGGAAATTCATGATTTCTGCAGGAAAATGAATTCTTTTTAGAAAGTGTTTTACAGTTGAACTTGAATTACACCAAGACCAAAAAGCTTTACGCTATTAAAGATTTTTGAGTTTTTGGCATATGTCAATTTCAAGCTGTCAAACACCCTCCATGGAGAATTTTTCTTAGCGGAAATCAATTTCCATCCATTTCCTGCCAACCAAACAGGCAAATAAAAGGCATTGTCACATTCAACACTTGGCTTTACTCAAAAGAAATTTTTTTTGAAGACTTGACTACAAGTCAAGATGAGAGGTCAACTCCAACGTTAAAGAGTAAATATCTATGGAATCTTCATTCAAATTCTTCAACAAACAACATGGAAATTTCTTACCAAGCCCACATGCAGGAAGACCGGGGTCCTCTCTGGAGTATGAAATGGTTTCTTGTGTGAATTCCTAGCAATTACTACGTACATTATCATAGTAGTCGACCCTGCCTTGGATGAAATCTCATCAGTTCGATGATCTAATCCTTCTGATTTCTTATACTCTTCATTGACTTTAAGGGCTGGAGAACAACTGTATATATACATGCCCGCTTCTTCAATATGTTTATACAATTCCTCTCAGGAAAAACAATGGAGGAAATGAAACCTTCCACAGTCATGGGTCTCCTAGCAATCTTCAGAGAAGCCTTCAAAATTCCGTTCAGAAATGCCAAGCTTGCGGTCTCCCTTGCTCTCATCCTCATCACTCCTTACTCTCTTCTATTACTAGTTAACGAGTTCGCCATCAAGCCATTCATCTTTTATTTCACCATGAAAAGCTTTCTGATTCACAACAAGGAGCCTCAAAACCATGAATACCACAAATTACAATACGGCGTCAAATCAGACATAAGGATTGTTATCGGCGATGAAGCGGTTCTCATGGTCTTGCACAAGGTTATCTTACTATGCTCAATCATAGCAACAGTTTACGCTTCCACTGCTATTCATGCCGGTAAGAAGGTTACTCTCAAGGAATTAATTCCGGTGATTGGCGGAACATGGAAGAGGACACTGATCACATGGCTGTATATCACTTTCTTCAAAATCTTATATGTGCCGTTCCTCGCGGTTTTGAAAGTTTTTGGCCTAGTGATTGAACATGGAGTTGGCTCAATTGCCTTGGATCTTGTCCTAGCTCTCTTTGCTTTTGCTTTTGCTCTCTTTGTTCTCATATTCTCTACCTACTTAGCTGCTGTCTGGATGTTGGGTCTAGTTATTTCAGTGGTAGAAGAAGATTGCGGTGGAATTGGAGCACTTCTGAAAGCTAAAAGGCTAATCCAAAGAAGAAGGTTTCAAGCGTTCCTTCTCTCTCTAATCATAGAGGCAGTTTCCCTGGTCATATCTCACATATTATCTATCAAAAGGGGAGATGCTACCCATTCCAGAGTGCGTCAATTTGTCAGGAGCGTAGTTCTCATCAGTATCACGTCTCTTGTTTCACTCTTCAGTTATGTTGTATACACAGTTTTGTACTGTGACTGCAAGAAGAGCCATGGAGAAGAAGTGGAAGTGACGGGGGACATGGGTTACAGTTTGGTTCCTGCTACAGTCTCATCTGATAAAGATATTCCATGAATGTGCTTAAAACTTTATGCTTAAGTAATTTTCATTATCTGGACTTTTGCTGGGTTCCCTTCTGTTTATGTTAAGTAAAAGAAGGTTTTCCATTTGTGTGATGCAAGTAGAAAACCTTGCAATGCAAGTGAGAGTCATTGTGTTTAATATATATAGTTAAAAGGTATATTTTGTTCTGTAATTTACAAAAAAAGAGAGTACATTTCTGCTGCAAGTAGACAAATGCTGTATACTTGTTATTTCTGGTAGGAGGTTTAATTTGGCACTTTCTCCTTTGTTGGAGGATTTTCAGTAGATTTAGGAATTAGAATAATAAGTTAAAAGGTAGTTTGTGACTAATATAATAGGGACCATAGGGAGTCCCACTTGAAAAACATGGTGTACTTGATGGTGACTAATACAATATGTGAGCCTTGGATGTGTATGGTGCAGTGGCGCAAGAAGGACCTGTATCGTGAAGGCCAAGAGTTTAAAGCTGCTGAATGGGGTGCGTGTGAGCACGTATCTAGACCAAAAAAAAAGGTGTAGGCTTTGGATTATTAGATCTACAGCAATATGAAAATGTCTTTTGATAGATAATTAGATAACGAACTTTCTAGTTCACTCAAAAAAGAATTATCATTTTCAATCTCAAAAATCTGATTTTCAATATCAAAATGGACGGACTTAGCAAGCCCTTCAACAGTACTTAATGATCCTAAACCATCGATTTGGTTTAGTGCCAGGTAGAGGTCCACTGGATCAATGATCCCAATCACTAACCACAGTGCTAGGATAGAATGCTTTCAAGCCCGTCCACACTAAATTTTGCAGTACTAGTGTCCCTTGAAAGAAGTCGTTTCCTTGTACATTGAATCTCCCGGTGGTAGCGGGCTAAAAGTCAAGACAAAGTTTGCATTAATCTTCAAGGAAAGATTTTCAACACGTTACATCAGAGAACCAGCTTTTCAACGGAGAAAGCAACAAGGAATTTTCCTAGAAGCCACCCATTCGCGTAGCCAGCACGACACAGATTAGTGTATTTTTTATTTTGGGTTACAAGGGGATGAATCTACAGAGTAAATCACTCAAATAAATAATGTTCCAACTGCAGGGATGCCAAGTTGTGCGACCAACTGAAGGACACATATTATTGATCTGCCTTCCATAAAATGTTAACAATTAGAAGATCTTAACCCCGGTTTCCGAAATACATTATCAAGACCTCCATTATATCTGAGAGAGAGAGAGAGAGAGAGAGAGAGAGAGAGAGAGAGAGAGAGTTTTATGATGGTCTCTAGACCACGAAGAACTATATCATAGAGACAGCTTTTTCTCCATATGGCCCATATTTTGTAAAATCAAGGCCTTTTGACATGCATCCATAGGCAGTCTTGAACCTGCATCTATCCTTCATGAAAGGGCTTTGCTCAATTTCTTTGAGGACTTGGCAAACTTTCTTCGAGTCTTACTTTGAACATATAAAATGGGTCGCTTTTTGGATGTCTTGGGATTGTAAAAATGCATTTTTTGTGTTACACCATAGATTAAAAAAATGTAGGCACGGCATTAATGTTTTTCCAATGAAAGCCATAGAAAAGATTCATGGTAGAAATTCTAGAAAGTGAGAGAGAGATTTCTTTTGGTCTTCCAATAGAACATCGTAAGTGTGGAATCTAATTGGCTTGATGTTGGCAAAAGACGCAATTGCCAACCCGCGTCACACTCAAATGTAAGTTTTAACACTAGAGTTTGTTTTTAAGAATGTAGATAAATCTTCATTATGGATCTTCAGGCTATCTTACAAAATGTAAATAATGGAGTGATTCATCCATGGATGGATTCACGCAATATGAAGCATGGAAGTCTCGTGTTTTCCTTCATCAAATACTACTTAATTTCCTAAACCTTCATGTATTTCATTGAAACCTAGAGTAACAGTTTCCAGACATGTTTCAGTAAACTCATGGATCTTTGTAGCACTTGACTCTTTTAATCAACTTTTTACTAATTCATTATCCATCAATGGAACTCAGAGAGAGAAACGAATAAATATAAGAAAATTAATATGGATTAGTATATGATTTTTTTGAATGATAAAATGGAATTAAAGAAAGAGCAAAACTACTGACCAGGGCCAATAACAAGGACGAACGGCCAGAAACTCCATCATAGAAGGTTATTAATACAATCGAAGAAAGATACTGCTTCATACGAGCATCTTAATAGTTATAGTCACTAGGATGGGGAGACGTTTATAGGTGATCAATTTTCTATTTAAGATGTTGTAAGCTTGAAGATATGTGAAGGGGAGCCTTGTTGTCATCGTGTGACCTTGAGGTCATTGGTTCAAAGCATGGAAACAGCCTCTTGCAAAATCCAAGGCAAGGTTGTGGGAGCTTCATGCACTGGGACTGCCCTTTTTTAGGTTTGAAGATATGGGTTCGGATAACAATATTCTGTTCTCCAAGAGAGAACAATTATGATCATCCTACATGTTCAGGCGCAATTGGTAGTGATAAGGAGCCAACTCACAATTCAGTTGGCACACAAGACAGCTTCTCTTCCTTCTTGTTTTGTTCATTCGTGTCCTAAGATTACCCATGGCCCAAGAGCATAAAAAGGCCAAATTGGCTTGCGTCTTCCAGCTTAACAGCTGACCAATACTCCATTTGTTTGTTCAAATTTTAGAAAAAAACAGTAAGAATGAAAGAATGATTTCAATGACAAATATTCCTAATATACTAGCAAATCCAGCTTTGTCCCGAGTTTCCTAAGAGATCTAAGCTCATGTTCGAGAAACCTTCTCCTCGATTCTCACCTTTTCAATTGGTCGGCTGAAATTTGATGTAGGTGATTCCTGTAGAATCATATATCATCAAAAGATAAATAAAATAAGGGCCTAAATTGACCCACCATTGTGATGGTTTAACTTATCCTAAATAAAAGGGGGCCATGTCTTCAACTCATTACCTCCGAGTCACACTACAACAACTCTACCATTACATCAAGCTCCCTTTCATTTAACTTATCCTAAATGAATAATTTAAATAACAAGCTAAGCCTATGAAAAAGCAGAGAATTGGAAGTTATAGATGAATGCTTGGGACATAAGAGAAGCCAATGGAATCGACTGCAGCAGGAGACTCGTCGAGTTTGTTGGGTCTCCTGGAATTATGAAAGCAGCTCTCAGACTTACTTATAGCAATAGGCTTATGTTTACCATTGTCATCCTTGTTGTTCCTGATTTCACCCTACCATCATTAGCCCACACTTTCTTTTCCGCAGTTTTGATGACAGACATGGTTTATAAGGTAATAAGCCCCATGTGTTTGATGATAGCTCAAAAGCCCACTTCATATGAACACAAATAAACGTGAAACTTCTTTTAGCCTTGGAGGCTGGTCTTTTAGGAAGATTTTGGCTTGTTATACTTGTGGAAATGATGGCAACCATTTATTCATCGGCGGTGACACTTGTGGGATGCAATTGGCTACTAAGAAAATGTTTCTAAAGGGCAGCCTGGTCCATGAAGTTCTTGTATATGCGCGGTCAGGAGAAGAGGCAGATTACAAGGGTTAATAGTACGCAGTTTAACCTTGCATTTTGCAAGAGGCTGTTTGCACGCCTTGAACCGGTGATCTCAAGGTCACACAATAACAATCTGTAGATGGGAATTTCATTAAAGAGGACTGCAGTTGGTTATATGTTGCTTTCTTCAGCCTATTTTATGCTTTCACTGTGATTCTTATGTGGGAGATTTACCCAAGGAAGGATAGAATCAATTATCTTCATTGTTTTCATGGCCATTTTAGCTGCATTCTTGTATCTCTATGTTGCTGTAATCTGGATGTAGGAGTTGTGATTTCAGTATTAGAAGAGGTTTATTATGGATTAAAAGCACCTGGGAAGGCTAGAAAGCTTGTTGAAGGAAGAACTCTTCAAGGTTTTGTTCTTTTGCTGATACTACCAAATGTCTCTGTTGCCATTTATGTGTTGATGGTTTTGATGGTCTCAGTGATTTGGTTTGCTATTGCAGTGGTGCTACTTTTTACATTCGTGGCCTAAGAAGAGCCACGATGAGAAGATAGAAGTGCAAGGGTGAACACCAACGACCTCGTGTTTAAAAATGGGAAAAAATGTCAATCTCGCTCACATTGGGATTAATGCTTGAAAAAATCAATAACCAATTGAATTGCAATGAACATACGTTCAACACCCTGGAGAACGGGGTATGAATTAGATAAGGGCAGTTCCAGTGTGTGAAGCTCCCGCGAAAGCGGTGTCCGGAGAAGGGGTGGACCACAAGAGCCTAAAAGTACACAGCCTTACCTTGTATTTTCCAAGCGGCTGTTTCCACATCTTGAACCTATGACCTCGAGATCACACAACGACAACTTTTACCGTTGTGGCAAGGCTCCCCTTCATGTATGAATTAGATCAAATAAATTTATATAGCCAATGTACTAAGAATGATGTTTCTGCCTGGAAAATAGAGGTGACTACCTTCAATAGGCCCGCAAATGAAATGTCAATGGCAGGTGAAATGAGCATGTGCTGTGTACCCTAGAAGGGATGATAACTTCTAGTCAGTTTCTCACCACCATAAATATGATACATCATCATCATCGTCAAGACCTTATCCCAATTAGGGGTCGGCCACATGAATCTTATTCCTCCATTCCACTCTATTAAATACCATGGTTTCATTTAGTCCCAAAGTTTTTAAATCTTTCCTCACCACTTCTATCCACGTTCTTTTGGGCCTTCCCCTTGCCCTTTTAGAACCTTCAACTTGTATTACCTCACTCCTTCTAAATGGTGCCGTTGGTGGCCTCCTTTGAACATGTCCAAACCATCTAAGTCTAATCTCCCTCATCTTGTTACCTATTAGCACTATCCCTAAATTTCTTCTAATATTTTCATTTCTAATTCTATTCTTTCTTGTCTTACCACTCATCCATCTCAACATCCTCATTTCTGCAACACTCAGCCTATGAGTATGATGTTCCTTAACTACCCAACACTCTGATCCATAGAGCATGGCCGACCTAATAGCCATCTTATAGAATTTTCCCTTTAGTTTGAGTGGCACCCGCCAATCATATAAAACACCCGATGCACATCTCCATTTGTTCCAACCCGCTTGGATTCTCTGAGTAACCTCCCTCTCAATCTCTCCACTCTCATGGATCAATGATCCTAAGTATCGGAAGTGGTCTCTCATGGGGACCTCTTGGTTATCAATCTTGACTGGTGCTGCACTCCTACTCTCCTTACTAAAATTACATTCCATATATTCTGTCTTAGTTCAGCTAATTTTAAATCCTTCCGATTTTAATGCTTCTCTCCATAACTCTAGCTTTATGTTTACACCCTCCCTTGTCTCATCAAGTAGGACTATATCGTCTGCAAATAGCATGCACCAGGGAATCTCCTCATGCAGATGTTTTGTTAACTCATCCATAACTAATGTGAAAAGGTATGGACTCAATGCCGATCCTTGGTGCAATCCGACAGTGACAGGAAAATTACCAATCACGCCACTAGTGGTCTTAACATTTGTTACTGCTCCCTCATACATATCTTTAATTATGTCTATATACCCCTGAGAAACCCCTTTAACACCCAACACCCTCCATATTAACTCTCTAGGGACTCTATCATAAGCTTTCTCTAAGTCAATAAAGACCATGTGTAGGTCTTTTCTCCTCTCCCTATATTTCTCTACTAATTGTCTTAGTAAGAAAATAGCTTCCATGGTAAACCTCTCAGACATGAAACCAAACTGATTCTCTGATACACTTGTTTCATGTCGTAGCCTCTTCTCAATCACTCTTTCAAAAAGTTTCATGGTGTGGCTCATAAGTTTGATCCCTCGATAATTAGTGCAGCTCGGAATGTCTCCTTTATTCTTATAGATTGGTACAATAGAGCTTTTCCTCCACTCATCAGGCATTTTCTTTGATTTTATAATCTTGTTAAACAACTTGGTCAACCAAACTACCCCACTATCTCCCATATGCTTCCAAACCTCTATTGGTATACCATCAGGCCCCATGACCTTTTCTAATTTCATCTTTCTCAAGGCCTCTTTTACTTCAAGCATTCTAATCCTACGTTCATATCTATAATATCCAGTGTTATTTAAATTCATAGTATTTTCAATCCATATATTCTCAAGGCCATTGTCATTTAACAATTTTTGAAAGTATATTTCCCACCTTTGTTTGATCTCATCATCTTTGACTAATACCCTTTGATCATCGCTTCTAATGCACCTAACATGTTCTAAGTCCTTACCCTTTTATTCTCTTACTTTTGCAAGTTTAAACACATCTTTCTCACCTTCTCTTGTTCCTAGTCTATTATAGAGCTCATCATATGCTTTAAGTTTTGCCTCACTTACTATTATCTTAGTAACGTTTTTAGCATTCTTATATTGTTCATAGTTTTCATTATTTCTAATCTTCTGCCATGCTTTAAAATGCATTCGTTTTTCTTTAATAGCTTTTTGCACTGTTTCATTCCACCACCATGTTTCCTTTGTTAATAGCCTTTTACCTTTAGATACTCCTAAGACATCTTTTGCCACTTTCTTAATGGACTCAGCCATATTAGTCCACATGGTATTTACTTCTATTTCATAGTTCCAATTTCCTTCTACCATCAACTTATTTTTGAATGAGGTTATTTTCTCTCCTTTTAAGTTCCACCACTTAGTTTTTGGATGTGTATTAAGTTCAGTTCTTTTACTCCATCTTTTAATATGAATATCCATGACCATTAACCTATGTTGTGAGGTTAAACTCTCACCGGGTATCACCTTACAATCCTTACATATAGATCGTTCATTATTCCTAAGCAGAAAAAAGTCTATTTGGCTTTTATGAAGTCCACTTTTAAAGGTTATTAAGTGTTCATCCCTCTTCTTAAAGAGTGTATTTGCAATGGATAGGTTATATGACAAAGCAAAATCGAGGATATTCTCCCCCATCTCGTTTCGTTCACCTATACCATACCCTCTATGTATTCTATCATATCCTTCCTTATCTTTTCCTACATGGCCATTTAAGTCTGCTCCTATAAATATCCCCTCAGTATTGGGAATTTCTTGCATGACTCCCTCCATATCTTCTCAAAACTATCTCTTAATTATATCTTGTAACCCTACTTGTGGTGCATATGCACTTATAATATTTATAATCTGCTCTCCTAGAATCATTTTTATTATTATAATTCTATTACTGATTCTTTTAACGTCCACAACTTTATCCTTTAATTCCTTATCCACTATTATTCCTACGTCATTTCTATTATTTTCCTTTCCTATGTACCATAATTTATACACATCTATTTCTCTAGCTTTAGCCCCTTTCCACTTGGTTTCTTAGATACAAGCGATGTTAACTCTCCCACATTTCATCATGTCTATTAACTCCAAACTCTTACCTATTAGTGTCCCTATATTCCATGTAGCGATGCGAATCTTATGTTTTGGAGATACCCTATTTACTATCGCCTTTCTCGACCTCCATGGTATGAACCCATGTCCACTTTTCATTGCACCTGGGTTCTGATGCAGCGTGTCGCTTCTGAGGGGACGCTCTAGCAGCCCTTGCCCATTTTTCACTACACCCGGGATCCGATGTAACGCCTCGCTTCTGGGAGAACGCCCTAGCAACCCTTGCCTATTTTTCACCGCATCCGAGATCCGATGCAGCGCGTCGCTTATGGGGAACGCCCTAGCTTGAGCAAATTTCAGTTTTTGATTCATGTCATGTTGGGGTTGCCATAGTTTTTAAAAGCTGAAGATGATTTTTATTAAAATCATCTTCAGCTTCACCCTTGCCGGCTGGCTACCTGACGCAAGGGTGGCCATATTTTAAGAAGCTGAAGATGATTTTTATTTCTTCCTCACAAACTAATATAAAAATACATATTTATTTGTAAGAAAGAAATAATAGAATCATCTTCAACTTCCCCCTTGTCGGCTGGCTACCTGACACAAGGGCTGCCATCTTTTAAGAAGCTGGAGATGATTTTCATTTCTTGCTCACAAACTAATATACAAATGCATATTCATTTGTAAGAAAGAAATAATACAATCATCTTCAACTTCCCCCTTGCTGGCTGACACCTAATGCAAGACCCTCCTCCTTTTTTATCCGGGCTTGGGACCGGCATTGGCGGAGTTACCATAAATATGATACGTGATATGGTAATCAAGACTAGTGCAGAAATTCAGCAAGCATGTAATCACTCGAACCATCAAGATTTCTTCCAGAAGGAAGAAGTAAAGAATGTCCATAGGAGAAGGGATGAGAAGAACCACCTTATTTCAACAGGATCTGTTCCATAGTCTTTGCAACGGTGTGGTCAATTTCTAAGCTCTGTTCTTTAATAGAACCTGTTGGATAGGAACAAAAGAAAGATTCAATTGGCAAAACAAGAACTTCCCAAGTCCAAAAATCCCAAGGAATTGTATAATCCAAGTTGCATTGTAGTTATCAAATCCCATGGACCCATCATCAACTCTTTCCCTCAAACTAATCCAAAATATGCAGTTGAGCCACATCCGTTGGTACAACCAAATTAAGACCAAGTCAACCAATGAAGACAGTTACGAAAGGCCAAAACACCACTACATATACGTGGTTTTACAATGGCGGATGAGGTGAAGCTTCAAATGATGGCAGGCGAACCACGACCATCACTAAGCATATTTGGAGTTCTCAGAGAATTTGTTAGCAGCCTTGGCAAAAATGGAAAGCTCATGGTTTTAGTCATCCTCCTTGCTCTAATTTCCTTCTGCCACCTGACTATATACAAAAACCTACATCTTTCTCCAATAATGGGGGATCTCTTTTTCAAATCTTTCCTCCTTCATGAACTTGATTCAGATGGCCGACTCGCGAAACCAATCCGTGATGTAATTCTAAAAGACATCTGCTATCTCTTCAGAGTGGAAGCAATTTTTGTCATCGCCATCTCTGTTGGCACATTGTTCTCATTAATAGCTGTGGATTACTTCTCAGCCACGGTCCACACAAACAAGCACTTGACCATCAAGGAGTTGTTTTCAGCGTTAGGAAAATCATGGAAGCGGCCTGCTGTGACTTGGTTATGGGTTTCTCTCATCTCATTCACTTATGCAACTATCATCGCAGTCTTGGTTGTTCTTGTGGGAGTAAATTTCAGTGATCCTATTACGGTAGTCTTGAGGGCCTTGGCAGTCCTTGTAACGATGGTGTCTTGCCTAGTTTGTCTGGCAAAACTCTTTACATTTGTGGTGTTCAGTGTGTTCTACTTTGAATGCAGGAAGAGCCATGGTGAGAAGGTAGAGGTGCTTGGGGGAACGCCCACAACCCCATGTTTAGAAATGGGAAAAGACATCAATCTTGCACACAGTAGGATTAATGCTTGAAAAAATCAATAACAAATTGGATTTCATACAACGAACATATGTGCAACACCCTTGAGATGATGTGTGAATTAGATCAGTGACAACCGCATGCAACTCGGAATATAAATGTATATAACCCATATGCTGAAACTGTCTACGCGATGGTATCGAACACTCCACATTCCATACAATTCTCTTCTAGATGACACTCAGAAAAGCCCGCGCCAAAATCATTAGCATCTCCTAAAGATCATAATTGCCAAGTTATGGTTCACTGCATTAATTTTAACCTCCAGTGATACGATATATCGATGTGCTTGGTGCGTGCATGATATAATCAGTTCTTGCTCAGATCTAAAGCACTCTGACTGTCATAATGTATCTTATATTCTTCTTATATGATACAGAGCTCCTGAAGAAATTGCTTTTTCCATAACATTTCCTTGCCTGCTTTAGCTATGATAATATATTCAACTTCTGTTGTCAATAGAGCTACACACTTCTGCAACTTGGATTGCTGCGATACAGTTCTCCCTGCAAAAGTAAAAACAAACCCTGATGTTGACTTTCTTTCATCAAGATCTCTAACTATATCAGCATCTGTGTAACCTTCTAAGAGTGTATCTGTACTTCTAAAGCACATACACAACTTAGATGTGCCCTTCATGTACCGTAGTATCTACTTCATGACTTCTTAATGATCTTTGGCTGGATTTAAAAGAAATCTGCTCACAACTCCTACTACATGAGCAATATTCGGCCTAATGCACACCATCGCATACATCAAACTCTCAATTGCTGATGAGTAGAGAATCTTCGTCATCCTATCTGTTTCTTGTAGTGTTGAGGAACACGTCTTCTTACTTAATTTGAAATGATTGCCTAATAGAGTGTTGACTGGCTTGGCACTCTCCATGTTGAACCTCTTGATTACTTGTTTAATATATTTTTCTTGTAACAACCACAACTTTCTTGCTTTCCTATTATATTTAATCTTCATCCCTAAAATCTGTCGTGCTACTCCTAAGTCTTTCATATCAAAAGACTTAGATAACTCTCTCTCTCTTCAACCTGCTGATCATGGTCATATCTAATCCAACTATTAACATGTCATCTACATAGAATAGTAGTAGGATGAATTTACCCTCGGGTAATCTCTGAACGTACACACACTGATCTGCTACTGTTCTTTTAAAACCTTGACTCGTCATGAATAAGTCAAACTTTTTATACCATTGTCTTGGCGCTTACTTAAAGCCATAGAGACTTTTCTTCAACTTGCATACCATATGCTTCTTCTTTTCGACTTCGAAACCCTCTAGTTATTCCATGTATATCTCCTCCTCTAGATCTCCATGTAGAAAAACTATCTTGACATCTATCTATTCAAGCTCCAAGTTGTGTCTTGCCACAAATCCGAGTATAATCCTGATTGATGTCATCTTTACTACTAGTGAGAAGATCTTGTCCAAGTCTATTCCTTTCATTTGCTCAAAACCTTTAACAACCAATCGTGTTTTGTACTTGATTAGTTCTCCATATCCTCTTCTTTTCACCTTGAAGACCCACTTGTTCTTCAGTGCTCTTTTACCCTTGAAAAGTGATACTAGCTCATATGTCTGATTTTTCTTTAATGAGCTAATTTCTTCTTGTATAGCTTGCACCCATTTGCCCTTGTTTGCATGTGTCAGGGCTTATTGAAAATTCTCTGGCTCCCCCTCATTAGTGAGTATGATATATTCTAATTCAGAATATTTATGTGATAGAATCAGAATATGTCCTCTTGTTGACATCTTTGGCTAAGCTTCTGCTTTAGACTGAGGTGATAATTCAACATCTGATGTTATAACATCTTTTGGTACAGGGGACTGATGCTCCCCTTACTTGAACTCCTGGACCTCTGGTTCATCTTCTGCTGCAGCTTCTGAGTCTATCTGAATAGGTGCTGAGTCTACTATTAGAGTTGGAGTGCTAATATCTTTAACTTTTCTAGGATTTTCATAGAATTGATTCTCCTAGAATATTACATCTCTGCTACAAATGATTCTTTTCATCTCAAGGTCCCACAATCTGTATCTGAATTCTTCACCTTCATACCTAATGAAGATACATGGGGTAGATTTCAGGTCCAGCTTTTGTCTCATCTCTTTGGATACATGTGCAAAGGCTCTGCACCCGAATACCCTCAGGTGTGCATACGTCACTTTCTTGCAAGTCCACTTCTGTTCTAGAACTTCAAAGTCAAGTGGTACTGATGGTGACCTATTGATCAAGTAGCAAGCAGTCTTCACAACTTCACCCCAGAATGGCTTAGGTAGCTTAGCCATACTGAGCATGCATCTTACTCTTTCCACAACGGTTCGGTTCATCCTCTTAACTACTCCATTGTGTTGTGGGGTATGTAGAACTGTCTTCTCTTGTCGAATGTCATATGCTACGCAATATGCCATAAACTCTTTTAATGTGTATTCTCTTCCATTGTCTGTTCTAAGGCTCTTGAGCTTCTTTTTAATTTGTCATTCCACCATCGTATGGAATCTTTTGAAGCATTCAAATACCTGTTCTTTATTCTTTACAAAGTATACCCATGCCCTCCTAAATGCATTGTCTATAAAGGTTACAAAATATTTGTTCCCGCCCAATGACTCTACTTCCATGAGACTATATACATCTAAGTACACCGAACTCAAGATTTCATTTCTTTTATTACTAGAAGAGGAGAAGGCAACTCTATGTTGCTTGCCAAATAAACAGTAATTATATGGATTAAGAGCTATACCTTTGGCTAATTTGATGAGCTGTTTCTTTGCAAATGTGAACAGACCTTTCTCTCCCATGTGGCCGAGTCTTCTGTGCCAAAGGTTTGGAAATCCTTCATCCTCCACTACGTTAAGGCTGTCTTTGGATATTCTTGTATGTGTCTTGTACAAAGGGCTACAAATGTATCCTTTTGCCATGATTATATCGTCTTTCATTAGTTTCCAGGTATTGTTGCCTAATTAGTTGGTGTAGCCTTGTTTGTCAAGAGCCAGGACTGAGATCAAGTTCAGTCTGAGTTCTTGTATGTGTCGCACATCCTTGAGTACTACTATGCAGCCAATGTTCGTCTTTATCTGCACATCACATAGGAAGCTACTGTATTTATCACCCACTCTACTTCACTCTTGACTATGTGTAGGCACGACTCTTCCTTAGTAGTGAGCATTGCTATGTCCTGAGCAATGGTGACTAGTGTCTTACCATTGTCCTCCTTCGGGTTGGCATGACCCATCTCTCTCTTTAGTTTTTTACAGTCTCTCTTCATATGTCCTGGAATACTGCAGTGGTAACACTTGAACTGTCCTCTATGTTGACTATTTGATCTATTGTGAGTCTGTGATCTCCTTCTTGGCTTGCTCTTGCTCCTCCTCCTGTATTTGTCTCTCCCAATGTACTTGTTTTCTATTAACTAGGCATGTGCCTGGTCTATACCAGCTTCTTTCCTTCTAGTCTCCTCGTTGAATAGCTCGTCTTTGAACATAATCATAGTCAACTTTCCTTTTGGTGCTGAGTTGCTGAGTGAAATTACCAGTGTCTCTCACCTTTCAGGTAGTGAGCTCAACAATAGTAGAACTTGTCATTCATCTCCAAGTTGTAACGCCACTGTTCCTAGATGATTTACCATATTTTGAAATTCACTAGTATGTTCAGCCATAGTCATTCTACTCCTTAACTTTAGGTTGACAAGCCTTTTTATCAACAAGGCCTTGTTTCAAGCGGTCTTAACATAATACATATTCTCTAACTTTATTAAGAGAATATAGGCATTTTCTTCTTGAGCAACGTGGTGAAATACGCTGTGATCAATCCGCTGTCAGATCTAACCTATGGTTTTCTTATTCATCTTTATCCAGTCTTTTTCAAAAACTCCCTCAGGTCTTTTTCCATGATCATCTAAAGGGTCATGAAGATCTTTGTAGTGCAAAAGATCTTCCATTTTAAGTTTTCACATCGTATAATTAGTGACATTTAATTTTATCATGGCTCCAGCCACGATATTCCCATAACTAGTCTCCTCTATAGTTTCAAACTTTATTTCTACTTTTTCTATGCAGAATTAGGAAGAAAGGAGTATCCAGATGAGTCCAAAACAGTCAAAACTCTTAAGAAGGGTATTTTTTGACAATTTGAAGGGTACCCTAAATTTTCTATCCAGGAGTTGTCCTTATCAATTTATGGGGTGCTATTTCAACATGTAGGGGTGTCCTATGTAATTTTGCACAGTTCTATTTCAAATTGTAAAGGGGTGTCTTTATCAATTTTTTAGCCTACTGTTTCAAGCCAAAAAGGGAGTGTCGATATCAAACAGGCGTCTGAGTTTTTAGACACCTGATATAAAAGAGGAAAGTTTAGAAGAGAAAACCTTAACTTGTTTTTCTATCCTTCCTCTTCCTTCTCTTTGGCTATGGTGACTTGGTGCGACAATCTTCGACAAGACAGTTCCTTCGAGATGCAATGATCTCTGGCAAGGAGATTCTCGGGGTTGTGATGTTCTCTAGCCAACACCTTTACTAGGGCTTGCAGATGAGTTTCTCGCCCCTTTCTCTTCCTAAGTCACTGGCCCGCTACCATGCAGTCTTCGAATTTTTTTCTTCTCTTCATCGGCTTGCGGTTTACAGAAAGGACCGTCGGTTGGTTTGTTCTCAGAAAAGGATCACTGGCTTTGATCTTCTTCTTGGGAGCGTGCGGCTGCTATGGTCAACCGTTATGGTCATCGTTTTTTTTTTTTTTTTGTACCTTTGTTTCGAGTTTGTAGGAACTGGGGTTTCCAGACGATTTTTCTACCAACCGGCAAAAACCCCTTTTCCCTCCTTCTGACTACAGCAACACAAAAAAAGGGGTTCCAGTCAGGTTTTTCTCTGGCCAGTCGAAACCCTAGTACCCCCCCTCCCCTTTCTACGGTTGTTTTTATGGTGAGAATTCCACCTGTGAAAGGATTCTCCTATTTGAGCCACGTGATCTAGACTGCGCGATCTAGGTCGGTCTCTTGTCAAATAGTCTAGACCGTCAAATCTAGGGTTTCTAGTGTGATCTAAGCTTCTACTCGGCCTAGAACTAAACACGATATGGGCCGGACTTTCCTGAGTCCAAGCATAGTCTGGGCCACACCTGACCTAGGTTTGAACATGGATCTAGGCTGCACTTGGCCCGGGTCTCAATGTGGATCTGGGCCGCACCTGGCTGGATTCTGAACATAGATCTAGGCCGCTCCTAGCAAAGGTCTAGTCAATCTCCCATGTTGCTGATATTGTTCCGGCAGTCTTCTTCAGTTTTCCCGAGCTTTGTTCCTGCTTTTGCGTTCACCAAAGCTCTTATACCTCTTGTTGAGTACAGTTGTTAGGATCAAATGCACAATCACAGAAACACAAGAATTTTACGTGGTTTGGCTATGTGTATAGCCTACGTCCACGAGAGGCGGGGGAGAACAATCCACTATAGGAGAAGGTTTTCAACTCAAGGATGGCTTTGGCTCTGCCTCTGAATCCTATTTATAGAGGCCAGAGGTGGTTTAGAACTTGCCTGGTAGATTTCTAATATGTTTCTCCTAATTAGATTGGGATTACAATTAGCTAACTTTCCTTATCTTACAAGACTCTTTGGGAGTGACAATGAGGATGGACGTCATCATGAAGGCACTTGTGAAAGGTGGGGAGCTCATTAAAGGAAGAAAGTTTCAAGGATTTGCTCTCATGCTTCTCTTGACTGTTCTAGCTTTGGCCATTTCTGCCATGTTCAGTTTCGGGATCACCAAAATAAAGAGAACAACTGCAGGCAGATTAGCAGCTGAAGTCCTCACGCTTTGTGTAGTATTCCTGGTGAAGCTATTCATCTTTGTGGTTTATACTGTCTTCTACTACGAATGTAAGAAGAGCAATGAGGAGAAGATTGGGAAGGCGATCAGCGTCGTTTATACCGTAGTTCCAACCGACGAAGTTTAGGGGGCTGGTCACCACTGTTGGATAGCTTATCTATGGTTTTAGTGTGTGCTTAGTGATCAAATGTTGTTTTACTTTGCCAAGTAATAACCGAATAGTGTTCCTCTACTGTACTTTGAGATTGTGAATGAATTATAGAATCTAAATTTCTAGCTCATTATGACTCATAAACATTGAGAATGGAAGTAGAATTAAGCGCTAAGAGTTAAAATTGATTAGAATAGAAATAAATAGCCTTGCTCTTAAATCATCCACCATCTCAAGTAGAGCCAAATTATAGGCTTTTGTTTTTTCTTTTAGATATGTTATGGGTTTAGTTCTTGGATTTATGCTTGGAAATGAATGTCTGTCTACACTGGAGTACAAGCATTTAGTTATTTTTTTATGGTTTACAAGAATGATGATTTGTTCATAGATGAAAAATAACGAAAAGAAAGTTGGTTTTTTAGTGGTGAGACCTGCTGGAGATGATCCAATGAGAGAGACAAACCTTTCACCGCCTAAACATAATTTAGGCAGAAACAAGCTTAGTAAAATCTCTGTCAGCCAAAAAGAAAGTCATTGCCACACTAAACCTAGGAAACACCTTTTGAGGCCTGCGTGGGATATGTGCTGCTGATTTTGGAGGAGAGCTTCGGAGCAATAGTAGAGTTGTCATGGTGTGACTTTGAGGTTACGGGTTAAGACATAGAAACAACCACTTCCAAAATGCAAGAAAAAGCTGCATGCTACTGACCATTGTGCTCAATTGTTAAAAGTGTTTAAATGAAATCATTTTTAAAATAATTAGGTAAAAATATATAAGGGCTTTACTAAAACCCTTCTTGATAAACACTTTTTGGGCCTACTTGTACCACATGGTCGCGATCGAACCCGTTATTGATGACCATACTCTCAGTGCTGCTGATTTTCTTGCTTGGACGATCTAGACCCTTGATCCGTGAAGCATCATTCAGGGTCCTACCAACAAAATGTCCTCGCACTGGACGATATATTTGTGGATGGGATATTAATTCAGATGATCCTAACCAATGTTTCTCGTCTATTATTTAACTTAATAATGAAATGTAAGTTACCATTATCCGACAGATGAGGTTTCGGGGCAAGCTAATCCTGCCCCTCATCCTAAGATGCGGACAAGATTGTGAATGGTTGAGATTTTCCAAAAAGTAGGCCCAGTTGGAGTTATGGCTGGAAGGGATTGGCGGAAAAGAGTCTCTGGGTTTCCATCCATAAGCCTCTGTTAGAAACAGGATTGAGCAGGTGGAGAGAGAGAGAGAGAGAGAGAGATGAAGTCCTTGTCTTTGCCCATTCATGGCGTCTGCTTTTCCCACTCTGCGGCAGTTTCCAAGTAAGTGATTTCCTGAATGAGTTCCTGGTTTTTTCATGTACAGCAGTTTCCTTGAGAAATTGGTTGAATTTGGCTGCTATACATTCGAAAATTGGGGAATTTCCGTCCCTTCTTCAAGAATGTGCCCCTTAACTTTGTAGGTGATGCTTTGAATCAACCCCATTGGTGAAACACTTGGAAAAAAGGTAGCAAAACCAATTATGCTGTTCAAATTTGCAGGTGCTGAATATACCCACAAAGATCTATAATTGACTATAATTGCTCACCATTTCTGTCAGTTTTACCACCAAAGAAGGGGTGGTAAATGAAGGCTACAAACAAGCACTAGGAAGAAGTCAGCTGGGTTCCTATCGATTTTGAGGCATTGATTCTCATTTACTGTTTACCAACCAAATATATTTTTCCAATTTTGAGCTGAAATGTAGAAATTTTCTCATTCCTTTTGCATATAGAGCTGTGTTTTGGAACTAATATTTGTTATTCTTTACTTTTCCAGCTGGAGATTGCAAAGGAAACAATATATCAGCTTGGTTGGCCATAGAAGTAGAGGTCATGCATTTCAGTTTTTGGCTAATGCTAATGTATGCATCAAAGCTTCTTCATGTACTACCTATATTTTTTGGTTTTGAATATGATCAACATTGAGTAGGTATGTATTTCATATCACTGAAGATACCTGTCTAACTTGAGTCCTGTACAATTGTCTCTCATTTGTCAATTTTGATGTTATGAAAAAGTTTAGAGGCGTTTAGCAGCTGTTAAATGCAGCTAACAGTCCCATTTCTATGCCATTAACCAACGAAACCCTTTACCACTCTGAACCATTCTGAATCACAAAGTTTCCTAGTTTGAGGAAGAGGCGAATCTGTTATTAGGATTGAGAACAACGGTATATCTTGAATCTGTTCTAAATCCAACAGTATGATCATGAGATAGTCAGTGAATGACAGAACCAACTAATGTTTGTCTTTGGTGCCTGTTTTTGTCAGAATTTAAGGCAAACACATTTACCAGAAGCCATTTAGGACTATTGTGTTGGACTTAAGTAGAAGAGTTGGCGTGCCTTCACATTTGTTGATGTTCTTTTTAGGGGCAATAGACAGGATATAATGGGGTTTTGAGAAGGTGCATTCATTTACTGATAATCAATAATAGACATAATGGCGTTGGAAATATTAGTACAATACTTTGAAAACTCAAGTACTAGAAACAGTAGGCCTTCTGTGCTATGCCCAGCTCCCTAGAAGTGTCCGTGCTCTATTTGCAGGATCTCCTAAAAACTTGTGACCAAAATATGTACTCAATTGCTGTCTGAATGCCCTATGGATAGCAACAAAAGTCATTAGAATACTTAGGCTTCTTAAAGAAATGAGATTTAAGATAAGTTACCAGTACCATGCTTACAGTGGATAGTACTAGAAATCCAACTGGTGTTATAATTTAGATCAAACAGGAAAATCCCGGCAACACTCCCCGGCTGATGATATATATTTAATCCAAAGGAGAAGAATGCAAATCCCTCCAAGTCCTGGGAGCTTACCACGGGGCTATGTGATGCATGTATTATATTGGATGTTTGTTGTCTATTGAATGTTTGATCAGGGTTTAAGCACGGAGGCTTCTCCTTTGCTCTAAAGAAATAGAATTTGGTTTTAAGATGTTGGTCGTTTTGAATATTTGCCATGTTTACATGAATGAATGTAAGAAGCAGATTGTTTGACCAACATTTTGATTCTGGAATAGCTGGCAACTTCATGCATTCTTCTTTTTCCATTGGTCAGTTGCCTCAATGCTTTGACCTGTTTATTTTTTGAGCTTTTCCTCTTTTGTGAATACTTCTTTTATGATATCTCAAGAAACAAAATAAATTTTACTTGCTATTTCTGTGGAAGCAAAATAGATATGGCTATTTCTATTTGATAACAGCCATTTTTTTAATTACAAGGAGTTCCTGCAAAAGCAATTAAGAGTTTCTGCATTTTATGTTAGGTTTCTCGAATTTCTCTTTAGTATCTGTTTTTCTCACAACATTACCTTAACATAATGATACAAGAGAGCAACAATGTTTTCATGCACATGTATTTACTTTCTTTTGAGCCCTTTCTTTGATTTCTATGCATACAGGTTTCATCAGGTACAGGAACTGAGAACAAGGATGCGGTCATGGTTGATCCTTTAGAAGCTAAGCGGTTGGCTGCCAAACAATCGCAAGAAATTCGAGCCAAACAGAAGTTCAAAGTGAGTAAACTTTCTGAGATTTCTAAGAACTTATGCAGGAAGTAGTTGGTGGACTTGCACAAGATAAAAGGAAGATGTCTTGTTACTTCCATTGCATAATTTTGTTATTATGAAGTAGAGCCTTGGCGCAATGTAAAAGTTGTCGTCATGTAACTTTGAGGTCACGGGTTCAAGGCGTGGAATCAGCCTCTTGCAAAATGCAACGTAAATAGGCCCTTGTGGTCCACCCCTTCCCGGGACCCAGCATAGGCGGGAGCTTCGTGCACCAGGGCTGCCCTTTTATGAAGTAAAAGAGTATATTTTCTCCCAAATTCAATAAGGTTGCAGAAGCTTTCGTGGAAATCTTCTGGTTAGCCCAGAAATTTCCAATTTCTATTTGTAGTATGATTCTTTATTATAGTTTGGGCTACAATAATCCAGCTGAACCCCCAATTTCTGTTTCAATCCATTTCAAGGATTTTCAGAATTGCATATTTCATGCAGAATTAGTTAAGATGACAAGTAATCCACATGGCATGCTTTAGTTTCATCCTTGCCAACAAAAAAAAAGTATCTAGTAGACAAGAGGTTCTCCTACTGTGGGATCACTCTTCAAAAGTCAATTTGATGGCCTTGCCATAACAACAAGCCTAATTAGCATCAGTGATAACAATCTTACTAAGCATATCCCTGTATTTATGCATTCTCCATGTCATCTTATTGAGTATAAAGTTTCTATAAACTGAGCCTGTATTTGTTATCCGTGTCAGTAATGCTGTATTTTTTAGGATTCTCTGAGCTATGCTGGGTTTGATTCTTGCACCATATTTATGTAGTTTAGGATCAGAGTGATTGTTAGGTTGGCTCCTAAGTGCTGTTCTATCATAAAGTGACTGTTAGATTGATTTTTACCTCTACCGTAACGCAAATGAGGATTAAGAAGTGTACTAAAAGTAAATATGGCTGAAGTTTTGCGTAGTACCAGAAGGTCCTTGTTCTCAGATCTCTTAATTTGTGCCGGCATGGAATTCTGCATTCTGTAATACTAATTACCTCTTTGTTGGTAGGATTTTATTTTCCATTTCTTACTCATGACTCTGACCAGAATGACATGAACTCAGAAACAGCGCCAAATCGAAGCAATTAATGGAGCTTGGGCGATGATTGGTCTTACAGCAGGCTTGGTCATTGAAAGTCAGACTGGAAAACCAATTCTGAGCCAGGTAAGTTTGTTACGTAGTTCAATGCATACAGACAGATGAGATATTGTAATCAGGTGATTATTTTCTTTTACGCAGTTGATTGGATATTGGAGCACTATTACTGGTTTCTTCGGGTGGTAGTACATATCCGAATTGGAACTTTCTGCTGAAGAGAAATGGATCTCAAAGATCTATTAGATTTCTAAAGCATTATTTTTCAATGGACGATGCCACTTATCTTGCTATCATATAACATGTTGGTCAGTAATTGTACATGGTTGTATGTGATCAAAGGAAGTTAAGGTAGGTTCCCCATCCAAAACATGCAGAAATGCTGCAGGGAGGACTCGCTGACTTCCAGCATGGACTATTTCTCTTTCTCCCTCTTTCTAACTGGCCATAAGAACCGGATGGATATGTATTGGGAATTGTATTAGTCATCATCATCAAAACCTTATCCCAATTAGTGGTCGGCAATGCAATAGTTAGGACAAACTTAGAATGATAATTGTAATACCAAGATCGACAGGTATTACATGGTGTTTGTACTTGTGCATATGAACCCGATGGTGGTGGCTTTCAACGTGCAGCTCGGGATTATAATTTGGTGATCCAAAACGTTCTTCTGGGACCCATGGATAAGAATGATCGGGGTCACTCAGTGGAGACTTCATATAAAAGCTCTGAAATTGATTTTTAGTTCAGTCATAAATTATCTCAGCGTATGAGATTTAGTTCAAGTGGGGCATTTCAGAAGCACATTAAGACATCATGCCTATGAGCTGTTTATTGTGCAGCCCATAATGATAATTGTTAAGTCATCAGATAGAATATTCTCAGGCATTGCCTCTCTACAATCTGCACACGTAATTTTGGGATTAATGGAAATATCATCATTAACTTGTGTGATAGGATGGGGCAAAATTTGGCATCGATTGGCCGCCAGTGACAAGCCAACTCTCGTTCATTATTGTGAGAAATGAAACCAAAGAAATGCTGAGCATAACCGACCCACTGCCTTAAGTTTGTGAGATAATAACTATGCATACCAGTTTGTTCCTACCTGCGAGATAATCATTTGAACAGTAAAACCTGAAAAGACTGATTTTAGATATACATACCACTCCTACATAGCCTTCTATAAATCATTTATTTGATTTCTCTTTCTTCACAAAGGGGAACAAAAACAACGACAACAATGTAAAACCGGTGCAGGTGATTGTTTCCTCCATTGAAAGAACACCCACAACATGAAATCACTACACTTAAAGCAGATAGCGGAGTAAGATCGCCATGGCATAAAAAAAATTCCCTTAGGTTTGAGGGCAAATTTCTTCTTGGTAAGCAAATCAGTAAACCCAAGACAACTCGCAGTCACAGAAACCAGACACTTTCAATCCACCTGAATGAACAGCATACACACTCACTGCAAGAGATGAGGACAGAGATAGAGGGCTAGTGATTCTCTGCTCAAAGAACCAATGTCTTTGCAAGTATATAGATTGAAGTGGAAATTATACACTGGATCAGGATGCTACAAACAAAGCATAGCTCTACCTGTGGGATGCACTGCCGCCAAGAAAACCCAGTTCCTGCATTCTCGTTTTCATGGATGGCTAGTGTTTCATATGCCTGATCTCTTTCAAGTGCTTCACCTTCTCAAACTCTGGAACAGTGTAGTTCTTCTCCACTTCCCAAGCAAGTTGAGACATACAATTGAATGATGATTTTGCACTCTTTTCGTCAGTAACTTCTCTTGGGAAGGGAATGCGGGCCTCATATAAATTGTTTGGAGAACGAAAATGCACGTCGAAGCCTAACCGGTCAACCCATATCATCTTCGCCTCCATCACCTGCCATGCACAAATATTTAAAAGTAAGAATTACCAAAAGCCAGGTTCCAAAATCAGCCATATCCTATCCCATGCTCTAGCCAGACCAGCCCAAATTTATATGGTATATCATTAGCTCACTTCTGATATTGATGACATAAATAGATAAAAGAGGATTATCTAGAATTACAATATATAAATGTATAATTTCTAACATCCATATAATTTCAGCTTTCCAATAAATCTAAGATATTGACTTCCACAGAATTAAGTAAATATGGTGTGGTGCAAACCGGAATTCCCAGATCCAGGTAAACATTGCAGAAGCGTTGGACATCTTCCATGTGATTGGTATTCATCTCATTTGCAAGCTTTTCCGCATAGTTTCGAAGAGGATCAGCGTTTGCTTCTACATATTCTGATGAGGTCATCCATAGACCATCCTGAATTATAAATCAAAGAAGCAAACAAGAAATGAAATTAGGTTGCAATTTGGCTAGGAATGTACTTGTTTTATATTTTTCTACATATCACATGACAAGTTTTTCTTAATTTAAAAAGATGAAACAACATATATAGCAGCATAATCGTATCAAAGCAACAAGGTTGCGGACTGAATTTGCATAAATACCTAAACCGATTTGATGAGTTCACAACTATGCTATGTCAAATCAGAATATAGATAACCAAAGTGTCATTCCACAAGTTCTCGAGTACAAGTTTAGATATCTGTACAGAGTGATGGTTTATATGATGCATGATTTCAGTATATGAAGTGTCTTTTCATGTGACTAGAAAGACAGGTTGTTCACCAAGTCAAAATTGCAACAATGGCCGGATAGTAGTTTCAGGCTTGCCCGTCCCTTCCCATTCTCTTTGTCGTTTGTTTTCTTTTAGGAAGCCTCTTAAATGTAGAAAAATAATTAGAGCTTCAGTTTTAGTTAAGTAGCTAATAGAATTTCTAGGACACTTTTCCAAAGTGAACTTCTAACTTCTGCCCACAAATGTCTAAACTTTTCCAATTTCAATAATATTACAGCTCCAAAGCAAGAATCCAAAGAACATCACACCCTTTACATCTCTCTTTTCTAGAAATCTTATTCTCTCGCCCTAAATCTTATTTTCTTCATTTCTCCCTTCTTCTACAGTTCTACTTACTTTCTTCCATTGTTCTCCTCTTACTTATATCTCATTATCTTTTTTTGCTTTCTTTTGGGAAAACTACTTGTGTGTGTGGGATATGCTAGAACTCTAATGAAATTTCTAGAATTTCTACCCAAATTAGAGCATTAACTATTTTCTCTCTGATTATTCGAGGCAAGATTAATTTGCAGCCCTACATCTAAAAAAGTTCATAGAGCCAAACAATCCCAATGCATCAAGTCTTCTCTGGTTTTGAAACCCCAGATTCTTAATTGCTCCTGGCCTGGATAACAGTAAGTGGGAACCTCCAAGAGTCAATGCACCTGACAAACCTATCTTAGGACAAGTAACAGATGCTAGATAAAAATCTTTTAAACATGTGAGAGTTGGATCAGGTAATAAGTCTCCCATGTGCCTATCTACTCTACAAATAATATGTCGTGTATACTTAGTAATGAAAGAGTATATATAGGAGAACAAAAAGGCATGTGATCAAAGTAGCAAACTTTACCAGTTTATCTCACTGAAAACTAATTCAATAGACAATGCTTGACAGAGCCATCTGATAATCATCTTAGCAGAGGAAGGCACAATCCTTAAGATTGGATAGGGTGGCTATCATATTGGCATAATGATGAACAAACCCGAATATTCAGCACCCCTATCTGCTTAGCCCAATAAACACATTTGCATTTTGAAATGTCCAAAACCAGTCTTAGGTACCTCCTTGATATTATAGAGGGCATGCAAGGTAAAACAAATTCATACTGAGTAGTAACTAATTCAAAGTAAAACAAGGTAACACATGTGAATCAAAAATATCTAACTTCAAAATTCCCAAACATTTCCAAAATTCTTCTTGGAACTAAAAATGTGCTTTGAGAAACCTCAGCAAACAAACAGCAGAAGTTGGAGTGTCATCTACAACAGCAAATAAATGACAATCTAGAAAATGAGCTGCTTGATTGACAGGTGGACAGCAGCATCGGTTCCACCAACAAGTGATTCTACTTCTCATATTGCATGTACCTGCATTTCGTGTGTGTGGTTGGTCAGAGTTCAGTAAAGATTTTAAGTGGTCTGCTTGGACTATGCTATGTATGAATGATCTTCTTTTGTTCATAGGAGATCCTGGTCCTTTGTCTATAGTTCTTGCATTAACTGGTCCAGAAATAGGTGTCAACTCTATCACAAGCTCGTGTCTCTATGATCCCATTATGTCTTTACTTGAATGATGCTATAAACTCTGCCAAAGTTGTTACTTTCATTTATAATCGAACAAAAGTAAGAAGCCTTCAGTCATTTAGTAACTTCTTTTAATGGTATGATTTAAATGTGTTTATGAATACTAACGACTAACATACCATCAGATTCCCTTACAATGAAAAAAGTTTGTAACTGATTAAACCGGGACAAGTAGAAGCATGGAGCTCTAATATGAAGTCATGGATGACAGGAAAGAAGAGCACTAAAATCCAAATTTGTTTTTCGACTAATTCCAATGGACGTATGATTGCAAAGCTCTAAGATTGAATCACCATATGTACATATTTACCACTACAAATTTATAGAAAATTAGAAGTGAACAAACACAAAATCAGCACATCCACTAGTGTTGAGGATGAAAGTATGAATTCTAATATTATAAAGTGTGTTCAACCAACACAGTCAATAATTGATCGGTTTGGGACCCTAAAGTTATAACAACAATACAATCTATGTTCTGTGCAAGCATTCAAGGTAGCATATTTACTAATGAACATTATGAGCCACATATTCCAAAATGTAGGAGTCCATATCACTAATGCACAATGCAAAGACATCACTAATAAATAGCAATAACTCAAAATGCACCTCTCATACCTCCCTGAAATCTTCCATCTGCAGAACTTGTTCCATGGAAATGACATACAAAAGGTCTTCATTCACCTCTTCTCCGAACCTTTTTAACCATATTGAGCTAAGCTTCTGAGAAAGTTAAGAATGTTTAGTCAACCTCCAACAAATATAGACCTAGAAGATTATACGCATTTGTTATCTTATGCACTTTACAAAAATATAAATTCCATTCTCTTATCTGCAAGATTAACAAGTAATGATACAAAGAAAAGCTGCACTTTTAAGAAAAAATAATTGATGGTACAAGATGATAACATAAAGGACAAGGTGAAATGCGATCTAATTTCCCACCAAATACTGGGAAGCAAAATATTTATGCAAACCAATGGTGAACAAGCTTGGAAGACAACCAAAATTGGTTTTGGAGCTTGGACTGGATCATCTAGTAGACCAGGAGCATAAAGCATCATGGAATGAGGGTGAACTAATAGCCCAATCACATGGCTCACCTGAATAATGATACCATCCGCGTGGAAAACGTATCTAGATTTGGCTAAGAACGAGTATTCCGACATTCATTTTTGGGTCTCTCTCAATAGAGTCATAAGCACCCAAAGACAGGACAGGACCTAACCCATTGCAACTGATTCCAATAGAGATTAAGAGCACAACTCTAGACTAAAGGATTCACCTGAATCAACCTACAACTTCCATCAATTAAACTTCCCCAGTTCATCAGAAATTGCATAGTAAATGTCTCACCCTTTGAAGTCGAGATGGTTCTTTCAGAATATCTAGATCTCTCCTCATGGATCAACATTAACCAATCCGGAGCTTAACAGGATAGCAAGTCCCATAATCCAGAAGCAGGAACCAATGTGTAGGACTTCAGACCAGTCATGATGCTAAAAGTCATGTTATTGGGTAACTGTCTATACTTCAAAATTGTCACTCTGCCCAATTGTTATGCTATTATTGCAGGCACCTATAAACTACTGAATTTGAGAAAAACGCAGGAATCTCCTTTACCTACAATTTCAACTTTCTCCTTTACCAAACAGCTAGGAATTATGTCTTATAATTGTAAGCTGATCAAGAATAATATAGAGTAGGAAACATGGCGAAAAAGGAGAAGGTATACCTTCAGCATTGATCTATCTTCAGGTTTGTTCACGATTCCTTGCAAGGTGCATTGCGGAGTCCGTGACCCACATTGTTCTAACTGGTTCCGAAAGCATAAAATAAACAGAAATTAACCAACAAAATATTCTAAAAAACAAAATAACTACAAAACTTAAATCCAAATTTTACCAGTGTACAAAAACGAACAAAATCCAGTTAGTCCAACAGTACAACTATAAGTTCAAAAAGAATGGAAAGATAGTACCTGGACATGGAGTGTTGATCGTCTATCTAAAGAGAACTGCCAGTTCCTGTCGTTCAAACACAAAACAGGCGTTCCATCTGGGTCAACCACAAAATGAACACCAATTCCCAACGGCCAACCTTCTCGGGTCAATGTAGAAAGGGTCCCTACAGAAGAGAGCTCCATTATAGTTCTAGAAACTTCAGCTGGAGATGGTTTTGTTTGCTGCTCCTTTGGAGCAATTGTCTCCAGTACTACAGAAACAGAGCATTTGGGACGTCGAACTAATGATTTAGAATATGGGTTTTTCCTGAAAATATTGAAATGGGTGTTTTCAGGGGCAGGTAACGTAGCAAGTGCTGAGAAAGAGATGGATTTGGAGGAATGAGATGGGGGGTATGGAGTGCTGATGGGGAAGATGGAAGGGATTCTGGGAGAAACGAGGGAATGAGTGGAAGGAATCATTTGGTGAGATGGGTTTGCTGTGGATGATTGAATTAAATGGTGGAACAGGCTATCAGATGTTTGGAAATGGCATCTGAGAGCTGAGATGTTGTAGAACTAGACGGCAATGGACAGACTTCTTGGACTCGGAGTGAAAAGAAACAATAATGTGGAGAGAGGGTGGCAATATCACATAAGAAGTGAACTAATCACCCACTAAACTCTTTCTTATTTTTCACGTCTTTGATTAAGCCAAAGTACCATGTTTTACATTATCTCGACCGTTGCCGTATGAAGATTAGGCCATAGCATAAAATCCAGGTGCTTGATATTTGGTTGGCCCACCTTGTGAATATCTGAACAATTCACAATTTTGTTCGCATCCTAGATGAGCTGTACACCAAACTAATATCATACATCGGATCATTCTTTTACATGCTTCTTAAAGCTGAAAATTGGACGGTTAAACCATTTATTGTCCATTTTAAATCCCGACTAAATAGTGGCTAGGATGATGAGATCTTCGGATCTTACGGACAAATGTGGGACCCATTGTCAAGGCAAACATCAAACGTATGCTGGACCCGTTACGAAGCTTTTGGCTGCCCTATTGTACTAAAGAGATTGCCTATTTGAGAAGCAGTCCTCGTTGGCAGCAAAAAGGTTTTACCAATGCCGTAGTTCATAACATAATCTTCGATGTTACGCATAAATAAGCTAGTTTATGCTTCCAAGTACCACATTTTGATTCCCTTCCAAGGCAAAGGGCAATGATGTTATAGTTCACTCAAGTAACCTCCACAGTATACACATGCTGCAGAAATATACAGATGAAAGAATAAAAAAGGGCAGCCCCGGTGAATTAAGCTTCCCGTGTGCAGGATTTGGGGAAGGGACAGACCACAAAGGTCAATAATATGCGGTCTTATCTTGCATTTTGCAAGAGGCTATTTTTACGCCTTGAACCCTTGACCTTAAGGTCACACAACGACAGCTCTACCATTGCACAAAGGCTCCCCTAAATTGTGGTCATCAGTTTGTCATAAGCATTCCATCCACATAATCTAAGACCTGTTAGTGGATGATTGACTACAAGGAGAAACCAACTATGCAACAGGAGTTCACATTCCAGATTCTGCACCTCTAAAACTTGGGTGAAACCATGACTATTTTGATTATGCCATTTCTTGGTTACATCATGCAGGGCAGCCCTGGTGCATGAAGCTCCCGCATATGCAGGATCCAGAGAAGGGACAGACCACAAGGGTCAATAGTACACGGCTTAACCTTGCATTTTGCAAGAGCTGTTTTCATGCCTTGAACCCATGACCTCAAGGTCACACCATGACAACTCTACCATTGCGCCTTCATTGATTACGTCATGCAGCAGAGCAGAAACCAGTATCTTTGAAAAAATCACATTAGTAGGGACATAAGAGCAACCATCAAACTTCCAGCAGTAGAAGAAATCTCTGTTTCTACAAGAGAACAATTAGGAACTGCTCTCTACGATTGTTAGGGGAATGTATCAAAAGAATATGAAGACAAACACATAAGAGAACAGTGTAATTCTTTGAACTAAGATTTGACAGTATATGCATACATATATCCTCCAGTTACCGATGAAATCAATATCTCTAGCTTCTCAAGATGCAATGAAAAGGTTTCTTCAGCTCCAGTACGCTGGTTTTTACGAGAAATGGAACTGCAAAAGTTTGATATGAAACCAAAACAGCAAAAACATTCTTGAATCTTGAGTCTTAACTGCGTCTTGCTGGCCCATTGAGCTAGTTGCTTTCTTTTCAGTGAAATTACAACTGCAAGATTATACTCTTTTTAAGTTTTGAAAACTGACAAACAGCACATGCAAGCTGTCTTTGTTTGCAGCTTCATTGAGTTCAGCTGCCCCCTCTTAACCAAATAAATTGCAGAGGAAAGGTACCTAGACAAAACTCTAATTCTTTGAGAGGCCTTCTCTACAGGCAGTGTAATCTTTCACCATCAATATCTCACCACAAAATTTGGTAGGAACCTGCTCCAGTACTTTCCCTTCTTGCTCTGGCTGTTCTAACACTACACCCGGTCCAATTGTGACCAATTGGCTGAGGCTCAATTGTGACCAAAAACCAAGAGATACTAAAAATGTAACAAGCATTCAGCATGTTTGGAAACTATCTGTTTTCAACTTCTAGTCCTCAGTTCTCACTCTCTTCTTCTATTTCATCATCATCCTCATCCACAGAGACTCCATCTCTCTCTCTAGGACTGTGTCCCAAATCCTCATAATCAGTGTCTGATGGTCTTCATCTCTGCTCAAATCAACACTTGATGCTTAAGTGGAAGTAGCACATCCATATGTTCTTTTCTACAGTGACAGAAACTATGAACCTCCACCCTGGAGAAAATGCATATCATGGAAGCTATATGCTATGAAGCTTCCTTTTCCTACTCTCTTCTTCAGCTAAAAGGTCAGTATTGATTAAGGTTATGTTTTATAAACTTGAGGTCAGGACGACCCAATAAAGGCTTGATTCCAAAGTCGGAAACACCTCAAGAAAATGTCAAACACTTCGATGGGAACATAAATGTAGAAAATATCTTTGCCATCTATAAACTGGAATAGAAGCCTCCAAATTTGAATGCAAACAAGCACCATACGGCTGCAACTTGCACAGTCACTAACAGGCATGAATAATAAGTCCAGCAAACAAAAGAAAACAAACAAAGTTTAGGCAGTGAGAAAGACTTTTGATACCGGAAAAAGCAGAAGATATAATCATAAGTACATGTTGCAACAGTGAAATATCAGATGAACTGTCTTACCCTTGTACATTTTAGCAGCCAACTTACCTAGTTTTGAAAATCTTCTGGATAATCAGAGAGACCCAAAAGGCCATCCCCTTACTCAGATGCTAAAGCAGAAGTCTATTCTGTTGGCATTACTTCCTTCAGTTGTGTCACTGAAAAGTATAAAGGATTAGCCAAATTTGATATTCTGGGTAGAACTGATCCACCTGCAGTGTGAATTACACCCATCTCAGACCGCAAACAGAAGTTAGACATAGATAAAAAAGTACAAATATTCAGGAATTATCCATCACAGGGTAAGAGCTACTAGAACTTTTTCAACTTCAATGTGGACAAGGTACAATTATTATATCATTGAGGGGAAGAATGTCCTTGCTATCAGAAAAAGGAAGAAACTTTAAAAAGAGGTAATAACAGGAGCAAAATTCTCTATTATGCAATGTAAATCATTGACATGGAGGAGCAGGACCAGATTCCAAGTTGTGGTTGTCTTTCTCCACTTCTGGAGCACTGGAATAATTTTAGAAACAGTGGCTAGGCGGTCTTTCTTTCGCACATTCCAGCAGAGGGAACAAAGTCTAAGGTGAACAGGTTTTGTATAGAAAATGGTAGGCGAACTGACATGCAGTTGCCAGCAAATAAAAAGTTTAGATCTAGAATTCAGAGTTCATTCTTAGACGAGGGGAGCCAAAAAGTTGTCGTCATGTGACCTTGAGGTCACAGGTTCAAGGCGTGAAAATAGTCTCTTACAAAAATGCAAGGTAAAGTTGCATGCTATAGACCCTGTGGTCTGCCCCTTCTCCGGACCTTACAAAGGCAGGAGCTTCGTGCACTGACACTGCCCTTTATTATTAGATGTTGATAATAAAAAATCTTGAACCAAAAGGAATAACACATAAGAGGAAGAACTGGTGACGGTCAAAACAGGACTGCTAAGAAACTTTGAAGCAGCAATAACAGGAAAAGAAAAAGAAAAAGAAAATCCCATCAACTATATATCACATGGACTGCATATGTGTAAGAGTTTAAATCATCGTTCTCCATATAGAGTTTTATACTTCATCAGAACTTTGAACTCCCTGAGCTTGTAGTAGAAAAAAGAAAATTTCTTATTTTGTGGTGAACTTGGCAGCATCTTGTTGAATTCAATTTTAATTTATCACTGTGGCTCAAAATTAGTAGCTAAGAGTGAGCATACGACATGCATACATGGCTGGATCTGTGTACACAAATATAGAGTCTAAAATTTTTCTGTTGATAGCACATGAACCAATACCAGCAAGTCAAAGATATTCTCTATCGAAGTTAACAAACAAGGAAAATTTGCCCACAAGTCCACGAAATAGAGCCTGAAGCAAGGACAAGTCATGGAATGTGATTAGACAGCAATTACCAATAATAAATGAAAATGTGAACTTTTTGGAGCTTAAGAATTTTCTAGAAAATCAATTTTGTAGTTTACCTTCTTGAAGCCATTTATCCAACCAATGGCCAACGGCAGAGTTGAAGTTATCATATAAAAGGGACAGCACCAGTGCACGAATCTCCTGCCCATGCGGGGTCCGGGGAAGAGGCAGACCACAAGAACCTAAAGTACCCAGCCTTAGCTTGTATTTTGCAAGAGGTTGTTTCTACGTCTTGAACATAATACCTCAAGGTCACATAACAACAATTTTTACCATTGCCAAGGCTCTCCTTCTGTATAAAAATTTCAACACATGAATTATCAAAAGAAATGGGAAAAGATTTTTAAATTTTGTACTTTCAACTCTTCATTGAAATGTGATAATTGAAGACATCATGATCACACGCAAACATGATTAAGTTGCCGATTTTGGCCACTAAGTTCAATGACTTCTCATTGGAAAGTTTTAGTAAAACTTGGTGTCTAACACAATTCAACGACAAAGAAACTAATGGTATCATTATATTTTTTTTAAAATTAAGTAATAATGATATATTCAATCGCAAACATATCATGTTCTTCAACCTGTGCAATAATACTTGTTAAGCTTCTTCAATGAAATTCAACAATTTAAACTTCAATTTCTCGCTAAAAACTGATATAAAACTCTTCCTAACACAAATTAAAAAATAATAAATGCTTTGTATCAATCAAAAATAAATAAATTAAAGAAAATTTCAAGTTTAATTAACACAAGCAAAATTTTGTTACTATTTACACGTATAGTGACGAGTAGCAGACTTCAAGCCCCTTGTTTGATGCCTTTTTGAATAAAATTTGAAAATCTAATACTTAGATCTTTTTCTTCTCAAATTATTATGTCTATGATGATCAAATTTTAAATATTTTTTTTGATTAATGAAGTGATAAATCACACAAAAAGCCATCTTGTTCACCGTCGTTCGTGAACTTTTGCACATGAGCAAGAGGACTTTGGGCATGATTTTCCACTTTGTTGATCACCAGAACTATCTAAAATTGGTCAAATAAATTGACAATAAAAATATCAAAGTCTAGATTTCAAATTTTCATTCAAAAAGGTATCAAATGAAGAGCTGAAAGTTTGCTACTCGTGGCGTTTGCGTGAACAGTAACAGGATTTTGTTTATATTTTAAAATTAATTTTTTTTTTATAATTTATTGTGCTTTTATTGATCTAAAGCATTGATTATGTTATAGTTTGTATTATTAAAAAATTTATATTATTTTTTAGTGAGAAATCAAAGTTTAAATTGTTAAATTTCATTGAAGAAGCTTAACAAATACTATTTGAGAGGTTGGTGAACATAATACGTTTGCGATTGAATATCTCACTACTAGTTGATTTTTGTTGAAATATAGATGTACCATTAGATTCATTGTTATCAAATTATATTGCATACCAAGTTTCACTAAACTTTACATAGGAAGTCATTAAACTTAGTAATCAAAGTTGGCCACTTAATCACGTGTGTGTGTGTGTGTGTGTGAGGGAGCTAGTCTGCCAGAACATATTAAGATAGAGAAATAGATAACAGTAATATTAAAATTTCAAAAAAACTAACAAGAAAGGAGGATGAAAAACTATTAATGCCCTCCATAGCCTCAAATTGTCCTAGCCTTAGCATTTTTTTATACAAGAAAAGAAATTACAAAGCAGATGACTCACCCACTCTCACTCGGAGTCTTAATCTTTGGCCAAAGGAGAAAGCAATAACTTGAACTGCACCCAAGTGTATTCAGAAGAAATGCCTTAATTATCTACGATCAAGATGAATTTGAAGGTTTTTCCAAACATCAATCTATTGAAAGGAATTCCATAATCAAGTGCTCTCATTTTATCAGACTATTTGTGCACCGAATTAATAATTATTTTGTTCTTTGATTTTTTCTTTCTAATGTACATTGGCATATTGGTGCCAAGTGGCATATCTCTTGATTTTCTCCTTCTAATGACTGTCATAGAATTGGAGATGACAAGGTTGTTGCCAAGAATACTTTTTCCTTTGATAGGCTTAGATTTAGGAGAGTTTTGGAATGATTTGCTTTAAAAATTTTGCTTGTACAAAAAAATAAATAAACTTGGAAAAGTTATTATCAATGAATCCCCGTGCAATTCTCAACCAACATATACCATTCATTCCCGTAATGATTATAACACACATAAGAGACTCCTTATTTTAGGAGCGAGATGAGTAATGCATCTAGCGAATAAATGAAATATTTAAAGAAAAGGCGATCCATGAGAAATCAATGCATTTGGACGATACTTGCCACTTGTTTTAACTCTTTAAAAAATAACAAAAATAGATGGGATTTTCTAACCAATAAAAAATAAGCTGAAAACATCTAACTGTCATGAAATTCTCTTCAAGCCCATCTAAGCCATTTCTAGCTTGATGAGTGGGTTAGGTCTAGCAAAAATAGTTTTATCATGCGTGCAAAAAGGACATGTACTCTTTCCTCTCCTCTTGAGCAAGTACACTTGGGACTCTATTTTTATTTCCAATTTGAAGAATTACAAAGCAAATTACTCACACACTCTCGCTCACATGTACTCCTAAATCCAATATCCAGCTGAAGCAAAAAGCTATAACTTAAACCTGCTACCAAACAAGCTATAACTTAAACCCGCTACCAAACATATTTAAGGAGATGTCGAGTTGTCTACAACAACTTTTCTAAGCAATTGCTGGCTTTTTTTCTCTTTTTTCCCTTGGTCCAAATTTGTTGACATTTTTTTTTTCTTGGTGCAACTTTATAAGATGGTAGCTGGTAAAACTTATAGCCTATCGTACATCCACACATCTGTCACGCATGACTAGATCCTACTTCCCAACATCCTCCTACAAAGTCTCTATCAACCACATATATTTATAGCATCCATTCATCTATCAAAAGCAAGCATTTCATTTGTTCCTTGAGCTGATTTTGACACCCCATCGTTTGGTTGTTACAACTTCTCAATAACTTGGGCTCTTATACGATGGATGCTCATATTTTCTTAGTGGGACCTCTCTTTAGACCATCCAAATCATTTATCTTACAAAGGAAGGTAAGAATGAGAATGATCTAAGCCCTTGATTTGTAGAGGGGTTGTGGAAGAATGTAGACAACTACTTTTCTCTTGCCTTAGATCTGTCAACTTACTTTACATTGGTGCATGCATGAGCAATCCATGGCAGGCTTTAGTACCATTGAAAAGAGTAGGTTTTACCCGTACTTTCCCTCATAATTTTTAGTGATATGAAACTTTACACATCCATTGAAACATAGCCTTCAACTTTTGTATGCTTTCCCATCAGGATAAAGGGCTGCTCGGAGTACAAAGCTCTCGCCTATATGGGGTACAAGAAAGGGTGCAGGCCTACAATAGACAGCCTTGATTTGAATTTCGTATCACGATACAAAGGAAAAATCGCCCTATCTTAGCCACAGGGTATAGAATACTAAAAAGCCCCTACTTTCCACGAAAGTTGTCTTTCCGTGGATGTTTTGGAGTCCATATATGCCACCTTTATCCCCGATCTACGTAATATTAAAATTTCCAAAGCCGACGCTTTCCTGAAAGCTCCTCATTTCACGATGAGGAGTGATTCATTGAAGGCCATCTACAGCAGTTCTACAGAAGCGCCCCCATATTTTGCATGGAGGTGGCCTACCTTTTAATGATCCGACCCATTCATCTCATTGCTCTCTGGTTAGATATTTAGGAAGTGTGCTTTGGAGTGTTAAATTTATATTGTCTTTTTATATATAAAATTTTAACTATAAGATGAATACTAAATCAACTGCATTATAGGGTGTGGTCTACTTATCACATTTTATTGGGCTTGACCATACATATTTCGACTTGTTCATCTTGTTGTTGTCGATTTAGATGTCTTATAAATAAAAAAGCATGCGATTTAGATTATTTTACTTGGTATAAAATTGTATCTATTTTATGAAGTTTTTAGATTATATATATTTTTAGCACAATATTTTATATGTCTTTTAGATGCTAGAGTCATCCAAATCACATGATTTTTTATTTATAAAATATTTAAATATAGAGCGATGAAATAAAAGAGTCAGGTAATTTTGAAGCAGGCTTCATAGGACATGGTCGCTAGACCACACCTGTAATGAAATCAGTTTAGCATTCTTCTTCTGCAAAGAGGGTAGTACAGTTTTTTAACTTCATTTAGAACTTAGAGATATCTGATCTACGTACTATTTGAAAAATTAAATATCCATGACAAAAGCAATAAAATGAATCCAAAGATGAGGGAGACTTCTACAGAAGTGCCCTGTAGGTTTTTGGGCGTCCCATTTCTTCAACTAGGGGCAAATTTCACTGGAAGCGAGCCCCTATATTCACGTGCTCTGACATCACTACTAGTAGTGATGTTATAACATGCATTCACGCATCAAATGGGAACAGCAAAGAGGTTGTGATTTAAGATGTCTTCAACCACTCGAAGGGAAATGGACGGTGACATCTATTTAATGTCGCAACTTAGGCAGTGGGCCCCCTAATGAACGGATGAAGGTGATTGTTCAATAAAAGGATGTACTAGGGTAGGAGACTCCTAATCAACCTAAGTAGTTGGAGATTGAATTAAATAAGAATAAGGAAAGACTTAGTATTTGTTGGGTTATTGTCTGGCTTTGTTATGACAATTATAAGGTAGAGTAGTGCCGTTTTTTCTAGTACAAAGTATGAAATAAAATACCTAGAAGTATATCTTAATTTCTAAATCTACTTGAAATCTCGAAAAAGTGTCACCAAGCGTAAAGATGAGAGGTGCCATAATGTATGCGTCAACTGCGCTAAACGGCTTTTAGTTTTAGGTGTTGTAGTTGGTACTAAGCTTAACATAAATGGTTAATGACCAACACACCTAGTGCAGTTGGTTACAGACAATTCAACATTTTCCTTAAGATATGCTTTGTTGTAGGTTTGAGTCCACTTTTACCTTGGTCGAGGATTAGATTTAGGAGCACGTGACAGTGAATTGCTTTGTAATTCTTTGCTAAAAAAAGATTTTTTTATTCATTATGGCCAATAACATTTCTAAATAAAATGTGAAATTATACTAAAAATCCAAAATCAAAATCATCGACCAAGCATTACACTTAGTTTCACCCTAGCTTCATCTTGGTTATGTACAGATCACCTCAGTTTGAACCTACCACCTTTAACAGGAGAGCCCCTTCTTGCACTGCTACCCCAACAGATCTCTACTCTATGAATGAGATTATATCGAGTTAATATTCGTTGCTAATGTGGGTTAAAACAAAAGAAGAAATTCACTACGAGAGATTAGCTTTACAAGTACGAATTAAACTTGGTTTTCCGACCAAAGAGCACACCTTAAAGCTTTCTTCTTATTTTTTCGAATTTTTTCCCTTAACAAAAAAAAAACACGTGCAACGCACATATACACAGTATCCCCCTCTAAAACCCCGCTTATAAGAAAGTAACTTAATGTCTCTCTCCCTTGTTATAGTTGTGGGCTTCTTTATGGTGAGGAACCCACCTATAAAATATTAAGCAGAGGATGCAAGACATTGAAAACTCAACATAGTATTTGCACATCAGATTGTCTATATATGGAAAGGGCAAAAAAAAGGGCAGTCCCCTGCATGAAGCTCCCGCCTAGACAAGGTCTAGGGAAGGGGCGGATGACAAGAGTCTTAGTACGCAACTTTACCTTGCATTTTTGCTAGAGGCTTTTTCTATGCCTTGAACTCGTGATCTCAAGGTCACACGACAACAACTTTACCGTTGGACCAAGGTTACTCTTCCTATAAATGAAAATATATAATACAAAATTAGAGGACTTTATTCTTTTAATTAGTAAAACATTAAGTGTAAATTAAAGAGAGAGAATAAGAACACGAGAAAAGAATTAATAAAAACTAAGAGTTAGATATATGACTTCAATAAACCTTAAACAATAGGGTTAGGACTTTTCTTAAAGGACACTCACCTTCACCAAAAAAAAAAAAAAGTACTAATCTCCCAAGTCAATATAATTGATTCACAAAACTCAATTTTGATTGGCCGTGAAGGTCTAGCGTGCTAATCGTGCATCCATAGGTCAATATATTCACATGGTTCAGCCCATCACGTTTTCATGCCTTATCCTGTAGTTATCCATCCTAAACTATTTGGGTTTACAGTCTTGTCCTACTAGATGGGCCCCATTGGCAAATATTATCCTCTTTATTGGATTAAGCCAGATTATTTCATATAATATCTATATGGCATGATCCGTGATGCTCAAACTTGGTCACTCTTCCTTACACATTCATGCACAGCTTCAAACCTTAGCCTTGGTCATCCAAGCGAGACACTTCTTATGGTACCAATCAGGACCTACGTTGTGATAGATTTTATCCTGGGTCTACATTCCATGAAGACGTGACCGTTGATTCTATCTTGTAGATGAGACATCCATCCAACATAGAACGAGAATCATGTTCATGGCCTTTTGATCGTCTACTAATTCAATCAAGACAAAAAATTTACCGATACAAACTTACAGAAATACATGAGAACCCTAATACGCAAACTAGTGTCATTCAGTGGTCAACCATTGGCTAGTACATGTCTGAGAAATATAATCCATCGATCGTAGTAGTCCTATACTAAATATATATCCATTTGGTAATCATATGAAAAAATAGACGAATTTGCTTTTCCCTTGGAGAAGTCCACAAAAGGATTAATGGATCAAAGGCTAGGATTAACCCTCAATTAACAAACCTAATCATTTTCATGTGGAGCATGTGAGGCCCACAAATTATTGTCTGAAATAACCTAACAGCCCCATCTTTTAGCCTTTTCCATTTGTCTACTACATGTGTCTACGTGACCTAATATTATAAACCATCCCAGTGATAAGGTTAGATAACCAATTAATCAAGCCATCGTGCTACATTATTCATCCCTAAACAATGCCTTTCTCAATTAACCAAAAATAACCCAATAAGGGTGTGCTTAACACTACCTAATTAATTAATTAAGAGTAGAGAAAGCACAGTTGGTGTCTTATAATGAGGATGATTAGGTACCCTCCAAAAGTCAGTACATCCTCCTCAACCAACGCCATGCCACTTATGCTATTTTTTTTAGATCTAAGCCATTCATCTTGTTGGCCAATCCAACAAGGCTACAAGTCAAAATTCAGACCGATCCGATAATATAACACATCCAAGGTTCTAATTTTGACCTAAAGCAATGTTGGCTGAGTTCATCCAATTGGAATGACTTTTGGTGTTTAACTTATCTAAGAAAGATGGAATATGATGAATGGCTTAGATCTTCCAAAAATTACACCTATCGTATTAAAAAGGTAGTACCGGACTGCTAGAACACTGGATTAGTGGGTTAATGGGGTCCATCTTAACCCAATAGAAAGCCACGTGCAACGTAGTACAGCAAAAAGGTCGAAAAAGACAATATTCTTTGGTTATATGTAAGGATTGGGTGGTCCTCTACACACCTAACAAAACACCTTTAAATTAAAAGGGGAAGAGACCGTGCTAATCCGTATTCTAGAAGCTAACGCCGTGGGCCCCAATAGTACATTTGTGTATTTATTACAAGGACAGGGCCGTTGGATGATCTTATCTAAGAGATAAGATCCAAATCGCGAACGAATTTCCGATAGAATTGATAAATCCAAGTAGGTGATCTTTCGGTTTAGTTCATTCTAGCATATTCCCTCACAAGAGAAAAATCCGCATTATCCTAGTACACGTGGCCTATATATTTATATTATCTGGGTCCTACGTGAGCATTTATTGAGACCGGTGTTCCTGGATGAGAGATGCCAAGGCCAAATGGGACTTCCTTAGAAGCGCCCCTCATTTTAACAAAGGCTCCACCTCTAGATGATCGAAACTGTTCAATTTCATTGATCAGATCTTGGTTGTCCAATGATCGAACTTGTTTCTAATCGTTTAGACTTTTGCTTGTATAAAGTTTTTTTTACCATCCTATTGTTTTTTTTTATGATAAAAAGTAGAGTTCTTAAGATAGAGATTTCATATTCTAAACTAATACTCCATCTGGGTAGGTCCTATCTTGAATAATTTAATTCAATTTCTTGTTCAGCGCCTCTTATTTTTGCAAATATATTTATATTCATCAGAACTTTTAATTATTAGTTAAAAAATTATAATAATAATTTAAAATGCAAAATAACATTATTAAAATTATCTAAGCATTGTAAATTTTAGAAGCCAAGTCAAATTAAAAAAGAGTAAACAAGATAGATAGGTTAGATCATTCAAAAGTAAAGTCTAAATAAGGTAGAATTGGGACAGCAGTCCCCTTCTGTATCCTAGAATTATCCAACCTATATACTTTCTTAACTGCTATATAGGCTCAAACATACTGCAATGAACGGTTCTGATCATCCCGAGGTGGTACCTTGTGCTCGAGAATGGGGTGCTTCTGCGAAAGCGCCCTGAACCGCATTCGACGTAGCTATTGTCATGTAAGTCGGGGGGATTAGATAAAGTGGGTCCCGCCAGCCTCGTACTTCCTTCATGGAAATAACATGTGGCGGAGCCCAGATGGGAGAGGAGATTGGGATAAGTATCAGGACCTGCCGAACACCACATGGTCAAACCCACCCTCTTCCATGCGACGCGACCAACCACCACGTCACCACGCACACGAGAAATTGCTTACCTTGACGATAAATAGGTCGTTAGTGGGACCCACAACCGGAAGTTGGTCCGTCAGACGCAGACTTTGATATCCAATCGTAGAAAACCAGGTCACTCCGCAGAATTCCAACCGTTAGATTACCCGCAAAACCACCTTCGACTTGACATGTGTTCCCCAAGGACGCGTGTCGGCAACGCGAACCGTAGACGGTTTTCTGAAGACGTTGGGCTCTTAGAGAGAGTCCATCGTTATCTAAAAACGTGCTCCAGCTGGAGCTTATCCAGGCGCATGACCGGGGCGCGTTTTACAGCTGTAAAGACTTTCAATCATCCATTGCCACGTGTGTTAAAAAGAAAAGTTTTTATTATTATATTTATTTTGAATAAGTGGAGAATTTACTCGCCTAGAAACCACTTGCTTCGGTCGTTCCTGATCTCGTACCATTATTTTTCACATCTATAACGAACTATAATCTGGAAAAGCGTTATTTTCTCCCATCTACGGTAGACTGGTGCACGTGATTCTTACCATGGTTCGATGGACTTTGTTATTTCGGTAGTCCCCATGATGAGATGGACCCACATTAGAGATTCCATCACTTCTATCAATAGTATCCGTGATGACGTGATTGAGAGATTAATGCAGGAATGCAATATCAATATATGATAGTGAGCGGTTCCTATTTGGATGAGCAATGGAGACTTGACTAAATGCAACGTTTAGGCATACTTAAAGTGCATGTTAGACACGTACATTTGTACAGTGTGCTTGTTTTTTTATCTTGTGTCACATCTTAGATAGTCCACAGAAACCTTTCCATTGCATAATTCTAACCACTAATGAGAAAATTGATGGTTGAAAAGCATTGAAAGTGAACATGATCCATAACTACTAAAATAAAAAAGGATAAAGTACAAGGGTTTATAATATGCAGTCTTGTCTTATATTTTTGCAAAAACCTATTTTTACACTTTAAATTCGTGACCTTAGAGTTACACCGCGATAACTTTACCCTTGTGCCAATACTCCCCTTCATTCTCTTTTACTTGCAGTATCTATATAAGTTGGACTCAAACATTTATTGATATGGATTATGGAGCACTCACTTACCTTCTATGCCACAACTCCTTTAAATATACGTTAGTCACAACTTCAAGTGGTTGCTTTTCTCTTTTGCCGGGGATTACATATGGATGAAGAGCAGAAGCTACATGTGATCCGCGGGCTACCATACCGAAACAGGATATATATCTCCATGAAATCTGATTCTAAGCTTTAAAATTAGAAATAAGAAATCTCATGCTGATTCTGCGTAACCGGATACCTCCAGTCAGTCGGCAGTAAGAAGGGAGTGCGCATATAAAAGAGCAGAATGCAGGTTAATTACCTGGTTATTTCCTCTGCTGATAATTTCTTCTGCGAAGTTGTCCATCTCTGATCAGAAGAACAGAAAATTTCCGGAAATTGGTCTGGTTAGAAGACAAGAGAAAGGGTAAGCAGAAATGAAGTTTTTCTTCTCCATTTTGATTCCCTGGTCCGTCAAATTTTCTCTCTAGATGATCATGGTTTTCTTCTCTCTTCCCATGCTTCTTCCTTCTCTCAGATTCATGTTGATCGTCTGCAACACCCATCGATAAAGAAGAACAAAAACCCAGAAAGGAATCGAACCCAGAATCCCAGAAAACCCATACCCAGAACATTTTTTTATTTTTTTGGGTACAAAATGGTGTCCAGATCGTGCACCAATCTGCTGGATTTGGTTTCCGGCGAGGATTTCCCCAATCCCGTCCCTACCATCAATCGACTTCCTCGTGTCATGACGGTTCCGGGAATTATCTCTGAGTTCGATGACGAGGATTCGTCGGTAGCGCCGGAGCGGCGGATCTTAGTCGCCAACCAGCTTCCTCTGCGGTCATACCGAGATGGGTCGAAATGGCGGTTTGAGTGGGATTCGGATGCTCTAATCCTTCAGATGAAAGATGGGTTTTCTTCCGAGGTTGAAGTCATTTACGTTGGTTGCCTGAAAGTCGATATTGATCCGTCGCAGCAAGACGAAGTCGCGCAATTTCTCTACGAGAAGTTTCGGTGTGTTCCTACTTTCCTTCCTCCTGAAATTCAGTTCAAGTTTTATCAGGGATTCTGTAAGCAATATCTATGGCCGTTGTTTCATTACATGTTGCCGATTTCGCCCAATCACGGTGCTAGATTTGATCGATCTCTGTGGCAGGCGTATGTATCCGCGAATAAGATTTTCGCGGATAAAGTTATGGAGGTAATTAATCCTGATGAGGACTATGTTTGGGTGCATGATTATCATCTAATGGTATTGCCCACCTTTTTGAGGAAGAGATCCCACCGGGTTAAGCTCGGATTCTTCCTCCATAGTCCGTTTCCGTCGTCGGAGATTTATCGAACATTGCCCGTGCGGGACGATATTCTCCGGGCGTTGTTGAATTCGGATCTTGTTGGGTTTCACACTTTTGATTATGCCCGGCATTTTCTTTCCTGTTGTAGTCGAATGTTGGGATTGGATTATGAATCAAAGAGGGGGTATATTGGGTTAGAGTATTACGGAAGGACTGTTAGTATTAAGATTCTGCCTGTTGGAATTCATATGGGTCAGCTTGAATCGGTGCTTTCACGACCGGAGACTGCCTCGAGAGTGAGGGAATTGAGAGAGAAGTTTGAGGGGAAAACGGTGTTGTTGGGTGTTGATGATATGGATATGTTTAAGGGGATCAGTTTGAAGTTTCTTGCTATGGGGCAACTTTTGGAAGAACATCCTGAAATGAGACGGAAAGCGGTATTGGTTCAGATTGTGAATCCGGCGAGGAGTCGTGGTAGGGATGCACAAGAGGTTCAGAATGAAACGAATGTGGTTGCAGCACAGGTTAATGAGAAGTATGGGTGTCCAGGTTATGATCCAATTGTATTCATCAATGGGCCTGTCTCGACACTTGAGAAGGCTGCTTATTATACAATATCCGAATGCTGTGTGGTAAATGCAGTGAGGGATGGGATGAATTTGGTTCCTTACAAGTATACAGTTTGCAGGCAAGGAACAGTAGACTTGGATACGGCATTGGGTATCGATGCCAGTGCATCTTCGAGAAAGAGCATTATCGTTGTTTCTGAATTCATTGGTTGCTCTCCTTCTCTCAGTGGAGCTATTAGGGTCAATCCGTGGAATATTGATGCTGTTTCAGATGCCATGAATTTGGCCATCACCATGCCGGAGGCAGAGAAACAGATGCGCCATGAGAAACATTACAAATATGTTAGTTCCCACAATGTTGCATACTGGGCTCAGAGCTTCGACCAGGACCTTGAGAGAGCTTGCAGAGAACATTTCCACAGAAGGTGTTGGGGCATTGGATTTGGTTTGGGTTTCAGGGTTGTTGCTCTGGGTCCGAATTTCAGAAAGCTGTCAGTCGAGCACATTGCCTCTGCATACAAGAGAACCAGTAGTAGAATAATCTTGCTTGATTATGATGGTACAGTAATGCCACAAACTTCTATTGACAAAACCCCCAGCAATGAGGTTATTGCTGTTTTGAATAGCTTGTGCAATGATCCAAAGAATATTGTATTCATTGTAAGTGGTAGAGGGAAAGATTCTCTAAGCAAGTGGTTTTCTCCTTGCCAGAAGTTGGGGATTTCTGCAGAGCACGGCTACTTCACCAGGTGCTGGTTTTGCACATGCTGCCAAATTGTGTTGTTGCTCTCCTTCGCTATGTGTAGCTTTGTTTTTCATTCCCATTTGGATTATATGTCTCTGATTTATTCTCCTTGTTGCTTCTGTTATAGGTGGAGCAAGGATTCTCCGTGGGAAACCTGTCTACTAGCCCCAGACTTTGAGTGGAAAAATATCGCGGAGCCTGTGATGAAGTTGTACACAGAGACAACTGATGGTTCTTGTATTGAGCACAAAGAAAGTGAACTGGTTTGGCACCATCAAGAAGCTGATCCGGATTTTGGATCATGCCAGGCAAAGGAACTTCTCGATCACCTCGAGAATGTGCTTGCCAATGAGCCTGTGGTTGTGAAAAGGGGCCAACATATAGTGGAAGTGAAACCACAGGTGAGACGTAGTTTCATTTTCATGTCCTCCTCGCAGTTTTAACATGTCCAGCAGTGTCTTTAACATTGATTTATCCTCTGACATGTGTAGGGAATTAGCAAAGGCATAGTGGTAGAAAACCTTATCTCCTCCATGTTGAGTAGGGGGAAGCCACCAGATTTTGTGCTGTGCATTGGTGATGACCGATCTGATGAGGACATGTTCGAAAGCCTTGCAAGTGCTGTCACCAATCCATCATTGCCGGCCATATCTGAAGTGTTTGCTTGCACCGTAGGACAGAAGCCGAGTAAGGCAAAATATTATCTCGATGATACTGTCGATGTAATAAAATTGCTTCAGGGCCTGGCTACTGCATCAGTCCAACCACCTAAAACTTCTCATCAGGTGTCGTTTGAAGGGTATCTTTGAACATATGGAAGCCTCTCATACTTCTGACTAATAGATTGTCATAATATAGTTATAAAGCTGTACAAGCTGGCATCTCGTTCATTCTAATATAGAGATTCTCCCTTGGAGATGAAGTTACCTTTGCCAATGGAAGTTTTCTAGCTCGGTACTCCTCTGTTGGGATTTCTGGGAATATAGCATGAACTCAACTAAGCAGCAAACCAATGATACAATCTGTACATGAAGATGTCTCCCTCTACAGGTCATATAAGATCATATAGGCAGAAAATTTCCTCAAAACTTAGTAATGACTTTCATGTTGGATTCAATGCGGCTTCAGCAGCTCTTTAACAAGCCAGTTTATTTCGGAAGGACCATCATTTGTTGTAAATTTTGGCAAAGCATCTCTAAATCAGATTATCCAAACAAAGATCCAACAGTATAGAGAATAAACAGTTTCCAGATTGTTCTTGTTCTCAACGTAATGTACATGTCTCTGAACTGTAACATTTAATTCTTTCTGAAGTCCCTTTGTAGCAAAGTTTGGAAGTTACTACTGAATCAGTATCCATTCCTCTCTCTCTCTCTCTCTCTCTCTCTCTCCTAACCTAATGGTAAAGAAAGTTGGATTTGTGGGTGCTCTGGTGATTGTATGGGCAGCTGAGCTGGATCTCGTGCAGCCAACTTCCTTGCCGGTTTTTCTGTTCTAGGTCGGTAAATTCTTTTGATTGATCTATTCTACCTCGGGGAGTAAAAGAAAGTAGACCGCACAAAAACAAGTTTAAGCAGCAGAGGACTGGTCTGATGGAACTACCCACATGCATTCTGAAACATGAACCTGTTGCACTCAATGTTTTTTCCAAATTCCCTGCATATGGACTTGGGCTAGTCAAATGAACCTACCCACCTGCATTAAGGATATCAACTTGGTTTGTCCACGTCTGTTTGACTCCAAATCCATTGCTTGTGGATTGGTTTAGTCAGAGAAATCTGCCGTCTGCCTAAACCAATTTGGATCTATCAGCTAGCAACCAAAGCCTGTCTTTATCATTTGATGCATGACGGGAGGTCGGCTTATGTACACAATCCTGGCTGTGATCTGTTCAAGGCATTGAATTAGCGTGGTCTACTTAGAGATTTGAGATAAGGGTCGCCGGATTCTTAATCCTAATTTAAAAACTTATGTTTCGTGATCGTGCGACAAACCAACTTCGAATGGATGGATACTTAGTCATGACAAAGACTAATTTTTTGTTGTAATTACAGACGTAATCAGGCTGGTTCGTTGATAATTATTAGACAACGTTATCTGTTGGACGGTTTATCTTAACACTTGCAAATGACAGCCGTAAAACAGATAACTAGCAGTAAATTATGTTTTGTTTTGTTGTTAGCATGACGGTTTGGGTAAGAGTTAGATGTGGAATTTTGTTGTCTGGATTCACCTAGGATAGGCTTGAAGAAGAACTTGGCAACCGAATTCTAAATAAAGAAAGGTGTTATTGGACGAGATCCTACTTTTGAAGAAAATCCAATATGTTGGTAGTCTAGATGGAGAAGTTAGGCAAATCGGCAAGAGATTAGTTGGAACCCACCTAACAGACATAGAGGATCAACAAGAGATCCTTTAAGGGCTGTAAATACTACTAAAGTGGCAACTTTTCTGCGGAAAATGCCAGAGTCTGCTTAAACATCCAATCAAGGTTGGACCAAGAGTGGAGGATTAAATTTATGGCAGCTCACCAACCAACTTGAGAAAATAGAGCAACAAGAAATTTGGTTAGCCAGGTGAAGCTACTAGTTAAAATCTAACTCTAAATTTGGTAATAGTAAATCAATTAGTTAAAGAGTTTTCTACATGCTGCTTCTAGAGCATTTTTTAATATCCCAGCTGTTCATCATGTTTGCCATACACAAATTAGTTGACCTATGAGAGATCAATTCAATTAGATGATTCTAACTATTTATTTTAGATTTTTGAAAAAATTAATAAAGTTGGTCAATTGTGATTTTTGAAGTGAATAAACATAGGCTAAAAGTATCTAGTGAGTGTAAAGTTTGATCTCTAGCCTATCTCAGATATTTGAGCATATGAATGGCTTAGAATTACAAAAAGTTATCGTTGTAAATGGGAGAAGTCATTGTCTACTTCTTTGGACACTTAAGAGCCTATATTCCTACCGTTACATGTTAGCTTGCTTATTAGGTCTTCTTGGAGATATTGTACTCGCGACAAAGAATAATCTAGCTCAAAACATACACAAATACTATAAATACAAATTTCAATCAAAATAGCATATTACAATAAGATACATGTATGAAGCTATAATATTTGCAATTTTTAAATTCAAAAAATATTTAATTTTGTGGAATTATGGGAAATTAGAAAAAATTAAGAAATAGAGAAATTTGGAATTTGGAGATAGAATCTTGAGTTGAAACCTCAATGATTAAAATGTACTTGAAAAATAGAATCCAACGCCACCAAGAGTGCTAAAATCAGAGACCGGAGGAGCAATGGCTAATTATTTTAATTTTTGTATTTAATTAAAATTTGCAAAGGAGGTAAAACTGTAAAATCACGTGGGGCCCATGGACTGGGCACTGGAACCCATGAAGGCCTTAAATGCCTGTCTCATCTCCCACACAACCATAACTCCCCCTCAATTCCTGTGTCACTAACAATGGCGACAACTCCAAACGTCAACAACAACGCGAACATCCCCTTCCCAGGTGCACGCGGTGATGGGAAGCCTCTTGTTCTAGTAGGCCTAATTTGAGGTAAGCCTCATCCTCTTTCCCACATTCTTCATTTTCAACATCTGTGCGGAGATTTGAGTTTTTAACGCTGTTGTTTTCCAGTGACTGCATGAATCTTATTGTTATTGCAAAAATAACTAGATGAAACGATATCAAATGAAGATCTAAATTGTTCATCTTATGCATAATGGAAAAAGGAACAAACTTATGAATTTTCATAGTAATCCAATGGCTTGAAAAACCAAGAAAACAGTAAGAGGGAGATTTTTAGGAACATGATGAAAATCGTGTAAAAACGGGAGATAATGATAGGATTTGTTGAAAGGGAGCTTAAAAATTGAATGCATGCAAAAAATGGAGCGAAACGGCTCAAAAATCACACCATTTGCACCACCAGGGTTCGCTAGCGGCAACTAGAGTCCAGCCGTCGTCTCTGGCAACGATGGGCTAGCCGATCGCGTTCCCAGCAACGGCGACCCAGCGGCGACATCGGGCGGTGCGCATGCACTACATGACAAGCGGCAACATGCTAGCGACAAGCGTAAGCACGCAAGTTGCACACAGGGGTCACGTGCAACGTGATTTAAACCCATTAAGAGTTACAGAGGTCCAAATTACGATCCGAAAAAGGCGTTAGGATCATCTCAATGACGCGGACCTAGATTCAAGATAAAAACCTAGCTTTGAGCACCTTCTAAATAATTAAACTACTAAATACTATTAGATAACATAGATCAGGCCGATCAATGTATGATCAGGCCTTAGACATTAATTGTATACATCAAATATGAGATTATGTAGGGGATTAGAAGAGTAGATCTTATTGAATTGCCAAAAAAATGATCTTGACCGTCGATCTAAGTAGGTGCATCAGGATGTGCTAATCAGAGCGCAATCTGATCATCAGATCGATGCGTAATCATAAAGATATATGTGAATCACTAAACAAAATAGAAATGTAATGGATCGTGATAAAAATGAGTAGGATTGAAATAAAAAAATAACATATGACGGTCTAGATGTTAGAAAGACAAACATCTAGCTCATGATTGCCCTAATAGAGGGTTAATCAAATGATCTTGGTCGTTAATCTACGATTAACTACCAAAAAAAGGAGGTTATCACTTGGACCTATTATTTGAAATGTGAGAACACCAAGTGATTGATAACTTATGATGTAACAGGTACGTCAGGGCGCACGACCTGATATAGCTTATGCACCTAATTGGAGTACCATGTTTATTGAGGTAGGTAATTACATTCGTAATTTTTTCATGATTTCTTAGATCATGATATAGTATTTGAAACTTTGAGGTGTAGGTTTTATGCCCTGTCATATTACATGAGATCATTTTCAGCATGTATTGCTAATATGCTTGCTACTTCCTTTGTACATAGTTTATGCATTATTTTTAGTATAATTCAGTTACATCAACTTGATTATTGAGGATGTTATTCACTGATTTATGATGCATGATGTTGATATATTCAATTACCCACTTGATTTGATTTTATCGAGAATGATTACGCATTATCATGTTTTCAAAAAAATTCTTTTATTCTACATGATTTAGTCATATATTTAAACATATGGTTGATGGTGCACTACCATATCTTTGACTAAATCTTATTGAGACTTTGACATGTGGGAGTTTCTATGCCTTGTCAATTGGGACAAGTGAGCTTGTGATGGGATGCATCCCCCCGCGAGTGCCTAAGTGCCATGTATGGCTGAAAGGGTGAAAGTGGGATTGAAACGCGTCTTACCATGAGTGCCTAAGTGCCCTATTGTGGGTAAAATGGTAAAAGCGGGATTAGAACATGTCTTTCCGTGAGTGCCTGAGTACCCGTTGTGGGTGAAAGCAGAAAGTACTAAAAGTTGGACCCATGTTGCTTTCATAGATATATCTATATATCCTTAATTTTTTAGATTGAAATTTTACTTCATGCTTCCTTGAAGCACACTACACAACTTTTCCATATTCTTTCTAATCCTCTATTCTCATAATTTATTACTAGAAGAGTTAGTGGTCAGCCTCTTCGTAACTCTTAACCTCTTTGTAATTTACCATGTATTCTTCATGGTTTATGTACTCAATGATAAGATTATACTAAAAAGTATTTCTTTACAATATGCAATAACATTAGTAAGAGATAAATTTCTCTAACTATCAAAGTCATTTCACACTTCATTTTCACCTCCAATCTTTGTTGGGTCAACTTCCATATCATTCTTAGAATTTATATGACCCTAAACTTTGCTTCCTTTGGTCAATATTTACACTTACCAGATAGTTGAAAATTTTGGTAAGTGTTTAACATATACCCTATAAATGCTCCTCATATTCTTATATCAATTCCATATATCATTACCAATTCATCTAATATATTTCATTCTCCTCAAATTCATGAATATCATTTATCTAACTCTTATAACTCAAAATTTGATTTGATTTCGTACTATTATGTTTCATTTTAGATTCCCAATTGATGATAATAAATTTGGGAATTACTCATCCTTATAGAGTAAAGGGTACTTAATCTCCTCAATAATATCATTTATGTTCAATGCATCATCATATTGACCTTTCTTTTTCTTTTTCTAAGGAAATTTGTTGCTTTCCAATGTAAATTTCTATAATGACTCCTTTGTTTACTAATCCTTAAAATTTGTTCTTTCAACTCATTCAGATCAGTTAATGTCATTTTTGTCAACTACTATATATATATATATTTCATTATTCAATCTCATGTTAGGTTGAAAATCTTCAAAATATCTTGAAATTTCTAACTACTTATTTCTCCAAAATCTGGATTCATAATCATTTATCATCAATGCCAACTGTTCTTCTCTTTATTACAGTTCATAATTATTTATAGTACCTCCAAGGTTATCATATCAATATAGTTTATTGTTGATGTTTTTTGCAAGTGCACGGCTGTTGTAGTTTAGCTATACAAGTCCGAGTCAATTCCACAGGGACTTGACTTAAATGTTGGAGTTTACATAAATTTTAATTACAATTTGGCAGAAATAAAATTCAAGTTCATTAAGAAATCCATGAGTAGACAATTCTAAAATTGAGTATGCAAGAAATAAAAGCAAATGGCATTTAACTACAACTTCTCGGTATTGATTGCTAACAAAACAAAATAAGCTAAATAATTGTCTTATATTACACAATCCTCGGACAAGCAAAACATATATAAAACATAATGAAGATAAGACAGGATACAACAGTAATTAAAGTTGGGACGCAAATCTAATTGAAAATAAAGGTTGAGGGACAAGAATGGAATTTTTCATTTCCATGTTTTTAACCAAGGAGGAGAAATGTGATGGAGAACACAGTGCAGAGAGAAGGAGAAGTTGGGGAAGAAGATGGGGGAGAAGGAAAGATAGAGGGAAAAACCTGATCTGGGTTTTCTCTCCTTGGGCCGGCCGAACGTGGTGAAGGTTTCCGGCGTGCTGGAGAAGGGAGCATAGGAGGAACCCATGCGGTGAAGATGGAGGATGCCTGGTAAAGAGCAGGAGCAGAGGATCAATGGGGGAACGGGCAATAGAGAGATGAGAGATAGAGAAAAGGCAATGAAGGTCGGGCAAGTGAGAAGAAGGTCGACAATGCCTGGGTCTATGCAGACAAAGGATGCTAGCTAGGAAGAAAGAACAAGAAGTAGTAGAGAGATAGACATGGGAGAGAAGAAAAGAGAAGGTGGGTTTGCCGCCAATTCATCCAAGGGAAAAGAAGAGAGCTTGGAGAGGAGAGGAGAATAGAGGGGGCAAGAGAAAGAAGTGAGATGGAGATGGGGGTTGTTGCATTGAGGTAGAGAGAGGAGATGGAATATGAAAGAAAGTGAGCTAAGAGAGATGGGGAGCGAGTGTGACAAGGGGAACTGGTGAAGGGGAAGTACGGTGAATAGAGTGGTTGGGAAAGGGAGGTGGCTAGTTTGGGAGATGACGCCGTGAAGAAATGGAGAGAGAACTAGTCAATGGAACAAGAGAGAGGAGATGAGCAAACAAAAGAGCGCTCTGCATTGGCCCCAACAAGAGAGAAAGGGAAATAAAGAGATATAGAGAGGAAAGAGGGACAGACAAAGAGGCAGAGAGGAACGATCCTTTCGCCTCTTTCTGTGAATGGGAAGAAGGGTCTTGGTCGGTGGATGGGTTTCTCTTATAAGGGGAACCTACAAAGGTTCCTTTTTGGGTTTCCCATGCTTGCCCATGTTGGTGTCAATTTGCCCATGCGATGCCCATCAGGCTGCCCATGCCATGCTATCTCCCATGCGATGCCCATGCACCTGGTAATGTACATGCATGCCAACATACTTCCATTGGAGCCTTGCTTTGTGAATACTATTTAGAATCATCCATACCATTAATTACCTATTTAATTATCATCTAATCATTAAATTTTCAAATCAACGGTTGGATGATCACTTAAAGATAAAATCAATTTAAAATTACAAAATTAGTTAGTTGGATGATCTAATAAAATGCTAATTAAGGGTTATTTTAGGCAAATTTGAACACTTAACATTTAAGGGTTATTTTATTTCTATAAGTATCTTTACTTAAGATTTCAGGTAATACCTGAATATCATATATTGCATCTTCCTCTATTGTAATGTTTTCCTTACTTGTTTCTATAACTTACTATTCCCTCTATGGGAATTCTTAACTTGCTAAGTAGTATTCTTAGTCATTTCACTAAGTAATATCTACTTATACTTCATTATTCCTTCATGAGTTAATTACATTAACTCTTTCTATACTCATCCTCAACTAATGAGTCAACTCTCTCTATACTCATTCTCAACTAATGAGTTAACTCTTTCTATACTCATTCTCAACTAAGTCTCTCCTATTTCTTAATTCACTCACCATTTCTTATCCTCAACTTGGATTATCATCATCATATTGGACATAAGGGGCTGTAAGTGACTAGATGAACCGTGCTCCAAAACCAACTATGACGACCTAGGTTTTTGAAATACAGTTTCGTTATTTATTTTCAAATGGCAGTCCACCAATTTTGCAAAAATTTTGAAAACTTAAACAGCGAAAATATTTTCATTGAAATTCTTTTCAGAAAACCTGAATGCTACATTTCACTCCAATACATATACATAATTTTGTATACAACATAAATTTTCATAGAAATTTATTTTTATTAAAATTACAAGATCTATCCAGTGGTTCACATACACAGCCCCTTGATTGCATTTGATGTCCAAAATACACAAATAAAAAATACAATCCAATCCTTTCATAATTATACATAGTCTTGATGAATAGTATGTCCTTTGTATTCCATTGTTGTATCCCTACATTCTTTTCCTTCTATATCTGAGATATTGTAAACATTCAAATACTTGCAATATCTTAGCAAGCTATGCTTGGTAGGAGATTCAAGAAGCATATGGAATCGGATAATTCAAAACTACATTATTCATAATCATCATATTCCATATGAATCACATAATTCAATTTTCATGAACCATACCATATATGATCATTCCATCACATAATTTATCATGAAACATCTATTATGATAATTTTAAACCACTCACCACTATATTGTATGTATATATATACGGTCAAAAACTGTGAAAAATAGTTAATATCTCAAACATCAATAATCACACTCAGACATACTGAATTGATAAATCATCCAGCCTCTGCTGGAAAAATACTCCCTTACTTGAGCAGCATTGGCATCTCATCATTCCATATCATAAGCCATTTTACTATGACATTGCATCATAATGCAAAAATACTCAAAGGACTACTATGCTTGTAGTATGATCTGTATAGCGTGCCCAGATAACTGCTCTATGCACCACTACTACCATGGTGGAAAATTTATGTCACTGCCTATATGGGGAGACAGGACTTTCATAGTAGAGGTCTTTCCATAATTGCCCCACTCGACTTTTAGCCTCTCTTTGGGCTAGGTATTTATCATACAATAAATTTCGGAGAGCGGGTGGCCAGAGCCTCATAACTTTCCTAGCATAGCATCCCCAGGCATATGCTTATTTAAAACAAAACCACAAGCCTCATTGCTTGTATATTAAGTAATCTTTTACTTATCAGACGACTTGTCTGTTTATAACATCATCCTTGTATTCAGTTTCCTTATACTAAGGATATAGTTTCATTTCTCAATTTAGGGTTTATCATGAATGATACACATGTTCATATAAGTTTAGGGATTAATCATTTATTGTAAATGATCCTCATTTCCTTTAATTTGGTATTCATATACCAAAATGTTATTAAGCGTAAGAATACTCATTTGTTACAAATGATATCCATTATTATTATATTCTTATCTAAGTTTAGGGGTAGTCATAATTGATACCCAAGTATTTATCATGTATTCTATCTAATTTCAACACTTTATTTCTATATCAAATACATGAATTATGATTCAAATGCAATTAAGCATATCATTCTTAAGCATTATAATAATTCATTTCTATAATTCTATGTATAACAACAATTTCATAGACCATAGATCTTGTATTCTTAAAGTTCCACCGACCTTTATGTAATGATCCATCCATTCAGATCTTCCATGATTGATGTATGTAATCTGTAAATACATACATACTGTCATTATCTATAAAATTTTGGATAATCTCATATTTATATTCCTTATCTAATCTTGTCCTTTGATATAAAGGATCTAGATCTGTCTTGTATTCCTATCATCCACACAATCTATCTTCCTCAGATAGTATTTATCTTATTGATCAATAAATCTGACGGTTAGAATAATCTTCTAATCTTTCAGATCATCCACCATCTCATTTTGTTTATTAATATCATAACTCTCATGTATCCTATCATATCCTTCATTTTACTTTCTTACATGATTGCTAAAGTCTACTCCTATAAATATGCCCTTAGTGTTAGGAATTTCTTATATGACTTCATATCTTACTATAATTGTCTCTTGATTCTATCTTCAAACTCTACTTATGTTGCACATGCACTTATAACATTTATGATCGTCTCTTCTATAACAAGTTTTATTAGTATAATTTTATCTTTAGTTCTTTTAATGTCTACTATTTTACAATTTAGTTCTTTATCTACCATGAGCTTTACATCATTACTATTATTGTCCTTTCCTATATACCAAAGCTTATACCCTCCAATTTCTCTAATTTTAGCCCCTATCCACTTAGTCTCTTGGATGCAGACGATGTTAACTCTCTCGAGTTTCATTGTATCTACTAACTCAAACTCTTATATGTTAATGTGTCCATATTTAATGTGATGATACGAATCTTATTTTCCTTACCTAGCCCATTTACCTGTGCACTTCTCAAACGGTGTGGGAACCCATGTATACTTTCTACTGCACTTAAGTTCTGATGTAGCGCGTCACTTTCAAGGAAAAGCTCTAGTAGTCTTTGCCTATTTTTCACTCCACCCGGAATCCGATGTAGCGTGTTACTTCTGTGACGACCCGGGTTTTCCCATGCATTTTTAAATGAAAAATCTAAATTCCTAAGGCGGGATCCCTATTTGAAAAATCATGCAGTGCAGCGGAAAAATCTTTTATTTGAAATCCAATTTTGAAAACCCCGAGTGTCATTTACTTTCACAACAACTAAGGTAGTTTTTGAACAGCTTTAGAAATCACACATGTTTTTCCCCCAGGTCTATCCAATCACAACACACAGCCCAACTGTAAATAAATACATGTCCAAAGGGTAGAGAGTTTACTCACATGTATAGTCGTCTCCTTTGTTTATTCACTTGCTCGTAGCACTAACATAGATGTCCTCTACTTGTGGATGGAATTATCCTGAAAAATGTTAAGGATAGAGTGAGTATATACTATACTCAGTAGGAGTCTATCACTACTAGTTTTATAATGCATGCGATCTTTAAAATCATGTGCTCATAAAAACATATGCATGTTGTTCGAATAATCACGTTCAATATTGATATTAAAAGCCACTGTCAAATCGGAATACTGATGACTTAAAGAAATATCATAATCCAAGTCGAAAGTATCATATATCATAATCATAAAAATATGCATCAGATGCTCAACTGAATCCAACTCATGGATATCTATCATGGTATGGTCGACCAACCTTATATCATGCCATATGCAATGCACATAAATCCACGAAACCATAGGGTCCCACTATGTCCACGACCTCACCGCCGTGTGGTCCCCGAGTACCTAGGGACACAGGGTCATATACCTCCACGGGGCATATGACACTTCGACCCAGTGCCGTGACACCAGTGGTAGCCCCCTGTACCACATGCAGTCGAAGCAGGGACATGCCCTTTTTGGGCGTGGTACCCATCCACCTAATAGTGGTAGAGGCTGGGTGGCCAACCCACACCCCTCGGCATAGCACCCACGAGCTTACTAGCCTAAATCATGTACGATCAAATAAGCCAAAAACCTTTGTTCAAAACCAGTCCTCTTTGGGTCCCTCACAACTGCCTGGCCCTCGGCACTCTAGCGTCTTTTGGCAACCCTCAAGGACATGCAATCTTTGCAAGTACTTAAATCATGCAATGTATGCATTTGTTTGCAAAACATATATGTGCATAATGTATATGCAATCATTTACAAAACATGTCTATGTATAAAACATTTATCACATGCATCCGGAATCAAGTCATGCTAAACAAGTCATATACTTAAATTATATGTTCTCAAAACAATAATAGATCTTTTAAAAGAATCTAATAGTGATAGAGCACCTACTTGGCTAGGTCGCTCTAACCCTTTTGTCCTCGGACGCTCCTGATCATGGTTTGGGGAATCAAGGTTAGTTTAGCCTATCTTTTATGGGTTTTAGAGTAATTGGTCTTATTACTTAGGCATTAGGGGTCCATCCCTATGCCTATGGGTGTCCTAAGGTCCTAATTGGGCCTTGGTATCCTCAGTTTTCCAACGTTCTAGTGGCCACGCACCACCATCCTATTCTAAGGGTCATGCCCACCTTTTCTTGGGCTTGATCAGGGATTTTATAGTTTGGATGTATCCGCATCGTCGACACAGACACAACGCCTTTTGTGGCGCCTCAATTGGAGCTCTAGATCTCAAGTTATAAGTGTTTTAGTATCATATGTACATAAAGTCTTAAGAACAAAAAACACAGAATGCTAGGGCTGCGTGACTGCGTCGTGCGCCCTAGCTTCCTTAAGGAACGAAAAGAACGGGCAGCGCTAGCGCACTGCGCGTCTGCAGACGCGCCTGGTTTTCTCGCCGCTCCTCTCTTTTGAGGGCGCGTCCCTGGACGCGCCCGTTTCGTTTTTCAAACGGGGGTCGACGCAGGTTGACATGGGACGTTCTTATTGGATCGTCCTGCTCGTTAGGGACCCGGGTCATCCTCAAGTCAACCTAGTTTGACCTTGTCGAACCAGTGCGGCCCTGGGGACGTCCCAGGGTCCTTGGTGACTCCCTAGAGGCCTATTCCCCATGGATTTTCATGCAAAAACCTAGAGAAACTGAGCCTAGGACTATTGGTGAGATGGGTTTGGAGAGTTTTTGGGCATACCTGCTTCGTGGCTGGTTTTCTCTCCACGTTTTCTCCTCTAGGTTACTGCTCCACGATGGGTTTTCTCCAACATTTTGGGCTGCCATTAGAGGCACCCAAGAGCTTTATTTATAGAGCTAAGAGAGGGTTCTGGAGGGGGCTCTCTCTGCCTTTGAATGGCGGTGGAGAAACCTCCAGAATGGCAGTAATTTCTCCTCCAATCACCGCCGTTCTAGAACCCTCTAGAGGTTGAAGATGAAGGGGTGCCCGTATCAAAACGGGCCCCTGTGTTTTGTAGGTTAAACCGTTTTTGTAAAATTTACAGTTTTGCCCCTAAACTTCAAAAGGCCATATCTTGCTCATTTTAACTCCGTTTTGGGTGATTTTGGTCTCGTTGGATTCCTTTTTCTGAGACACATCTAATGGAACCATTTTTAGGACCAAATTCCTAGGTTTAGTCAAGGTAGATAGTGAAATGACTAAAATGCCCTTATCTTCACAAAAACTGAACTTTTCATTGCTAAACTTGAAATTTCAATATCACAAAATTGAAGTCATTACATTATTACCCCCTTAAAAGAATTTTGTCCTCGAAATTCCATAAATTATCATCTTCTAGGTAGTTGTCTCTTAGATGATTTCTTGGTGGATGCATTCTTAGGATCAAATCTAGGTTCATCCTCAATTTATCATTTCTATTGTTCCTCCTATAAGGCCTCACCTATAAGAGCTGCTTTTGCTGCGTACTCTGATGCATACTCTCATACTTGATTAATTAGGGTGGGATACCTTTTATTTAGTCAACAGTACTCTAAAGGTAATGACTAAATAATGGTCTTAGGATTTTTGGTCTCAAAAATTTATGATAATAAGACCTTAATTTGATCCTCGATGGTGCCCTTCCGGCTTAATTCCTTTATTTACTCATGAAGCGGCAAGGTAAGATATCACCAAATTTTTCTTTTTATGGACTATATCCATTGGTGTTCCTCATAAGTTAATGGATCTGATAAGAATCTAATAATAATTGATATCAAACCATTTTTAGGACCAAATTCCTGAGTTCAATTAAATCAAGGTGGATAGTGAAATGACTAAAATGCCTTTATCTTTACAAAAACTGAACTTTTCATTGCTAAACTTGGAATTTCAATATTACAAAATTAGAGTCATTATGGAACACCCTAGCTCAAGGAAATGTCAAAAATTGATTCATGCATGGGGTTTGTTGTAGGGTTTACTTGCTAACTGGTACTTGAAAGCAAAACCCTTCTCCTTTAACTGTGCTTGAGATTGGCAGCAATGGAGTTAACTCTAACTTTTATAATATGTGCAATTATATGAGACTACAACAACAGGTAATATGTTATTGATAAAAATATTTATTTTGTTACACGAACTAATGACTAATGAGGCTGTGTTTGGCAGTTGTTTTTCACATTTCTCTGTCTAGTGTGCATTGGCAGAAACTACATAGTCACTTCCTATGAAAGCATTTACAAACTATTGAAGTACTTAAAATAGAATTTTATCAAAACTGTTCCTAGTATATCTTTAGACACAAAAACACAAGAAGCCCTAGAAATGGCTTTTTGTTTTTTTTACCGATGCCTTTTCAACCACAGTTGATTTTACAAGTCACTAACTTGCAAACCAAACGGATCAGAGGCATCTGATATAGGCTTTGGGAAAGTGCACACACTCACAGATGTTTTGATCTGTTCAGAACATCTTTCTAATACTTCTCTCCATGAGCCTCACTAATAGTGAGGGCAAATGCATTGCATAACATCTTTCTAATACTTCTGTCTCTAAGCCACACTAACAGAGGGATTTTGCATTGCTTATTTATTGGCAATTCGTGTTGCACCAACCCAGGGTTACCTTCGGACGTCTGTTGCTCCACATACTTTTGGACAGCCATTTGTCGTACAGTCTCAATAACTAGTAGAGTCACGTACAAGCAACTGCATAATTATTAGAGAGAAATAAGGAGGCTTAGAGAGAAAAAAATGAAAAGTGTAGCAAAGGCTTTCTAGCGTAGGGGCACAAGAAGGATCATTTTCATATCAGGTTGCAACTTTGACGTTGCCCATGGATGCGTACGTCCAAAATCTTTTCATCAGAAAGAGAAAAAATGGAAAAAAGAAGAAGAGAAGGCTCAAGAATAATACAGGCAAGGTTGTAGAAATGGATACTTGCACGTTGAGGCGGGTGTAGAAATGGTGTGTATATTAAGATCTATTGGATGTGTTTTACTTAGTTCAAAAGAAAAAAGAAGGGAAAAGATATATATTTGTATAGTCCAACATCTCATGAAGAATTTGACACTGACATCCCAACCTAGTCTTAATTATATCTCTCAAACATTTGGATTTCCAATTTTATCATCACCAAAAAGGTGGGAATGCCCTTATGATACGGTATAGATATAATAGTTATAGTCAATATTTTCTAATTACAAAAAAAAAAAGACACAAGTAATTACAGGCTAACAGATATGGGAATGCATGCAATTTGTTCAGGGATAACTTATCCTATTTGAACGAAAGCCTTCCACCATAATGGTGCAAGAAAGTGTCTCTCCGGTACTGGGACACAAGTTCGAGGCACTCGTGGGTTTAAGTATCCACAAAAACCTGCCTTGCCTATAGAAAAGAAAAGAAAAACTGATCTAATTTCAACCTTGGTTGTGTTGGTAAATGCACAATTACGTGAGATTATGAGATAGATAAAAACTACATTATGAAAGTAAGCCTTGGCATAATGGTAAAGTTGTTGTCGTCTGACCTTGAGAATACGGGTTCAAGACATGAAAACAGCTTCTTGCAAAATGCAAGTTAAGGCTGCGTACTATAAACCCTTGTGGGGCAGACACTGCATAAGTGGAACTTTGTGCACTGGGACTGCCCTTTATAAAATCTAGAAAATACTCGAAGCGGATTTAGTTTAATGTTTATTTAGGTTTGTAATATAGATAAAATTTTCACGTATTTTCATAATCAACCGGCTTGGTGACATGGTTAAAGAAGCTTTTGCTTCCCTATAATCTGAGATCGATCCTTGTCTCAGGGGTCGACAATTTGTTGGCGAGTCGAGTTAACTGGATTGAGTAACTATGATCAAAAGTGTTAAAACGCAGGTTTTTTGGTTGTGCAAGATAATAATTACCTGAATAAAATTACTCACTGGCAATTCTTTTTTGTTCTTCATCTGCAAGCTTTGCTGCAAAGCCATTGAAATTCCTTCAATAACGGTACATCAGAATATCTGTTGAACAGCTGCACAGAAAGAATAAGCTAAAAGTTACAAGAAAAATAGTAAGCAACAAGGAGGGCAAGCTCTCATTCACTTAAACTCACCTTAGAACATCTGTCATTCCATAAAATTTTAGTTACCCATTTGTAATACATAATCGTTCTCTTTCTTACAAACAAGAGTACAGAAACGTGCAAACCCAGTGCACGAAGCTCCTACCTATGCGGGGTTCAGGGAGGGACAGGCTACAGTGGCCTAAAGTAGGTAGCCTTACCTTGAATTTTTGCAAGAGGCTGATTCCACGCCTTGAACCCATGACCTCAAGGTCACATAACAATAACTTTTACCATTGTGCCAAGACTCCCCTAGTAGGAACATGCAAAGAGTTGCATAATAATTGGAGAGAAAATCAGAAGCTTAGGTTGTGTTTGACATTTTTTTTTTTTTTTTTCATTTTTGCTAATGGTGTTTATTATAAAAAACTACAAGATCATTTTCATGCTGAAGCACTTACAAACTACAAAAGCACATAAAAACAAAATTTTACTAATTTCTAGTGTTTCTTTAAAATAAAAAAATACGAGAAACCTCAGAAGCACCTTTCCCAAGTGCAACCTGTGAGAAAATATAAAATAATTGAAAAGGTTTGCCATGTAACTCAATGGTTGAGATATAAATAACTTTGGTTGAGGTTTAATCCCCTCGTATTTATAAAAATATATAAAAAATAATAAACATATGCACACATGTACATATACTAATATAGACATAGATACATACATTTGTGTGTGCTCAACATAGAATATAGATTACTAAGATGAGAGACTCCTTCTTGTGCCATTGCTCTAGAAGGCTTTGTTGCAATTTAAAATTCAATTTGCTACTTATTCTTAATTAATTAATTAACTTTCTTTTTGTTTTTGAAAGATACTTATTTTAGATTGAAGGGGAGCCCTATTGTAACGATTGAGTTATCATCATATAAACTAAATGTTATGGGTTTAAGGTGTGAAAACAGTCTCTTATAAAAATACAAGGTAATGTTGCATATTATAAATCCTTTGTGGTCTGCCCCTTTCTTAGATCTCATATATATATATATATATATATATATATATTTGAGCTTCACGCACACCAGGCTGCGCTTTTACTTATTCTAGATTGCTTCAATGAAACCTTTGGATTTTCTATTGAATAACCTTCTAAATGGTGAGATATAGATATTTATATACTAATAAATCTCCTTTTTATTTACCAAAAAAGAAAAGAAAAAGAAAAAGTAATTCTAGCACAATATATACCTGAACGTGCAATCCCACAATAAGGCGTTATACAAGGATAACTTATCCTACTTTTAGAACGGCCCTTGGTTGTGGCTTCTAACCCGTTCCTTCCCAAGCCTAAGTCTCCCGATAAATCCGACCGAAAGTCGTTTTCGGGCTCCCATAAACAGGGGGAGGCTAGAAGTGATAAACAAACAAGCCTTGCTAGGGTTTCTAACCATTTCCAAACATCCGTTTGGCGATTCCTCGTCGTTTCTTCGACAAAACCTTATCTTTTCCTCAGCCGATCAAGGTAATCACCGATCTTTTTCACATCGGATCTGTTTTGACGTTTCTGGATCAGTGCCGAAATATAATATCTGTTAATATTTGTGAATCGAACCCTATTTTTTTTGTAGTTCGGAGGAAGGTCTGTATCTGTATGCATGTGAGCATAGGGTTCGGATTAATAATTGTTCGGCGAGATCTCCTAGAATTTTATATCTATAGGTTGAATTTTATTACTGGTACTGTTTTCGTTTTTCCGGCGGAAAGGGGATTGCTCAGAAATTATTTTGTGATTTCTGTCCCAGAACTGTTATTTTTTTATTTATTTGAACCGGAATCAGTTTTTTTGGGTTTTGCATCTATGGTTAGAAAATCATTGGCTGATTAAATAGTGCATTGATGGGTAGGAGCTGAGTTTTAAGCTGCTGCCGGAATTGTCATGGACACTCAGTTTTTTGCGTTTTTGGGTATGTTCGGTAAACTGTGACATGGTCGCTTTAGTCTGTCGCTCTCTCTGTGTCTCATTTGTACGATCACTAGTTACATAGTCGTGTGATTCATTCCGAGCTCCAAGGAAAGTACTGGATACTAAGTTTATATTGTTCAAATTAATTTAGTTACTGTTGCTCAATAAGCTCAGTGTTTTGAAAAAAATCAATTTGGGGTGGTGTTCAAATTGATCTTTGGCATGATTTTTTGGTGATTTTGTAGTGGTGTAGATAGACCTAAAATTATCTGCTAAAAAGTGTACTAAACAGTATTCCTAAGCTAGAATTCAGTACTGTGTTTTGAAGTGATTGATTTGCAGCCATTTGTTAGCTATCTATTGTTGCTATGAGTATATGCATATCTTCTGTGTGTTGCTTTGTCTCTTGTGTAAAACATGCATATCTACTTTAACTAAAGAATTCCACCAGGTAATCCCAGAACTGATTAACTGGAGATTGCTGAGGTTTCGGTTGTGGATTTAGCTTGGTTTAGTGAAGAAGTTGTGCAAAATGGTTTAAGTTTTCCTTAGAAGCTTCTACTATTTAGGATGTGGCTGAAATGCTTTTGACTAGTGCACAAATACTTGTACTTGACCAATAACTCACAGTGTAAAACTGTAAAAATGAGTCACATAATTGGGTCAATGATCAACTCGGGGAGATCTTTAACGATGGTTTTTATAATTCAACAAATTAAGCTCTGGTTCAATTTAGACTAATTCAGAATTTTAATTTAAATTCATACTATTTTGTTGAGTTCCTGATTAGGTTATATAATTTCAATTTAGGTTTCAACTTGACTTGGATTTCCATAGCCATCTGCAGGAAGACAATAAAATAAAGCAATAAAATTCTCCCTTGTAATCTGCAATATCTGGCAACTGAAGAGATGTGTCATATTTGCTTCTGAAGGGGATATTTTTTGAAAGCTCCAATATCCAGTGGTTAACTTCAAAATTTTGATCCCTGCAAAGAATATTTTAATTTATGTTGTATTTGATCTCTACTCTCTTGTAACCCTTGTTTTCCATTGTAATAGTCCTAATCCAACTCAGTTGATATGCTTTATGCCCATCAAGTTCTCAAAATATGAGGTTATGATTCCCTACTTTAGTTGTGAGATGGTGCACAAGTGGAATCCTGCATAAGTCATGTTAAAACTTTTTTCTGAATGCCCTATGACTATATGGCTCTGGTTTGTGGAAACTTGATGACCAAAGAATAGGATAACAAAAAAACAAAAACACTATGCAGCAAAGGTGACTGCATGCACGTGCAATTGCATACATGTTATGTATATTCTAGTTGCCATTTGTTTGTCTTAATACCATGGTTTCATTTCCATATTTAGGTTTTAGTTATGGCATCACAGTTTCAGGTGTTTTTAATACCGAATGGGGATGTAATGATTCGCGCCACTGGATGATGTGTGACATTATGCTGAAAGTTGACAGTTTTATCTTAAGTTCTTTTTTTTTTTTGGGTTGCTTTTCTGACTTTCCCATGTTAAAAAAAGACCTCAATTTTTTCTCTATTAATTTTTTTGCAGGATAGGCATCTCTAATAGCAATGTCTCGTGTATATGTTGGAAACTTGGATCCCAGGACTACTGAGCGGGAACTTGAAGATGAATTTCGCGTGTTTGGGGTGTTGCGGAGGTAAGTTGCATGATTAAATTTAGGAAAATCATTTCTTGCCTTCTATGTAATTGGATCATGCTTTCAGTGTAGACTTCTAATATGGTATTGGCAACATTGTTCCAAAGCATGCGATCCACATAGTGGATGTTATGCTTTTTTCTGTTTACTTATTCACGGGGTGGTTTCCCATGTAGCCATGTTGTGCCGAAGTTTCAATTGCCACTTGAGTATCTTGCAGCTCAATCATCTCCTGCAAGGATATAACTTTCATTCGTTGCAGTAGTGGATCAAAGATATTCTTATTCATCTGAGTTTACTTTAGCCCAATTAGGTCGGTTTGGAAGTTTTTTGTTAAATATTTACCATCTAGATCATTGGTTTGTCTCAGTTTGCTTGATTTTACCTTCATCAAGTTCTTGTCCAAGTATTGATGTCAAATGTGGCAATGTCCCTCTACCTTCTGATTACAAAAACAAAAGCCCCAATTTCTACATTTCTTTATCAAGCCTGAATCTGCGTTAATGATGGAAAACTTGTCTTACTTCCAAAAATTATGACATATTCTCTTCATTATTCTGAAATTATCACCTGTAATATCTTCCAACCTGTATCCAATGATCCTACATTTGCTTATTTTTCATGGAAACAGTGCTCCATGGCAATAACTTCTATTAGCTTATCTTATCCACAGATATGTAATTGTTGAGAGAAATCAGTAGGCATGTGCCTTTTGGAGATTTCAATATTTGGGCAGTAAACTTGGACTTGAAGGACTATTTGTGGAGGCCAGCGAACATGTTAGACTTAACATTATGAAGTCTCCCGTTTGAGTTCTATTAATGTGGTACCCTTTTCATGATCAAACTTAAAGTGTCCAATCTTCAAACTATCCAAGAGTCCATTTAGTTGTCTTTTAAGCATTTTCTGTAGATTTTTTTCAAATCTTTCTAATGATCACATTTCCTGTTTCTGTTCTTGTAGTAGCAAATCCTCCATGTAAATTTTTGGGACTGTGAACTCGGGATTTCTGCTGTATCATTTATTTCGGTTGTACTTTGGTATTGAATGAAATGGTTTCATGAATTTGCACGTCCTGTTATTATTCTTGTTCTTGTAGTTTTATCTTTTTAACTGTTTACTGGCTCCAACTATGTGATGCAGTGTATGGGTTGCACGGAAACCACCAGGCTATGCTTTTATTGATTTTGACGACCAGAGAGATGCCCTAGATGCAATTCGTGACCTGGATGGTTTGTAGAGTCTCTATTTAAATTTCAATAAATAAATGTTGTATTTCACATTTTTTGCATTGTTTTTTGTAGATACTTGACCCAAGGATTCTTTAGTTATTTATCAGGAAGTGCCGAGTATTATTCTCTTTTGTGTATCTTGGCTCTCCTTTTACATGTGGTAGAGAATCCAATTAGCAGAAATGGTATGACTTATCATTTTCAATTGGGATTTGTGTAGTGCGTGGCTGGCTATTGTCTTTTACCATTGCAGGGCTGTGGAATAACTAGGTTAGGATTCTGTTGGTGGCATGTCATCTCTGTACTCTGGATTTGGAAATTTTAATTTGGCGTGTGAATCCTTGGTTTTTCCATCTCCCAGAGACTAGTAATTTACTTGGCAAGCCCTCAACCTCTGAAATCCAAGCACACTGTGTGATTCCACAATAACTGCCATATCATCTCCTTGGACTTATTGCATTGGTTCTTAGTTCTTACAAAAGAAACTTCTGTACTAATTTCCATTAGCCAAATTATCAGTGTGGTATTAATTTTTTATGGAAGAAGTTCCAAGTGCACAAGTTTGTTCAGCGAACTGATTGGAGAAGGTTACAACACCTAATCTCAAAAAGTGAAATGAAATAAAAAAGTGTGTATTCTTGTCACTAAAAATATGTGGATATAGTTTCCCAATTTTGTTAAACAATTTTCTTCGTGCTTGCTTGGCATCTCTCTAATGCAAAATTGAAAATTCGAACGTGAATAAATGAGTCACATCTGACTAGGGAATGCAAACATCATTTTACTCTTTAATTGTTTTACATGACCTTTTAGAGTGCAAGAGTATTAAGTCCATCTATAACAAATGATACAACGGTAAAAGTTGTCGTCATGTGACCTTGAGGTCACGGGTTCAAGGCGTGGAAACAGCCTCTTGCAAAAATACAAGGTAAGGCTGCTTACTATAGGCTCTTGTGGTCTGCTCTTTACCTGGACCCCGCATAGGTGGGAGCTTCATGCACCGGGGCAGCCCCTTTGTAACAAATGATACAAGTTTGGTGAAACAAGTACAAAATAGTGAATATGAACATTTCAATTAGTTTTATGTAATTTTGCTCCTTTCTTTGTGTTAGTTCTGAAAGAACAACAATGATAGAACAGTACTTATAAATTCTTTGCACTGGGCCGGTTATCAGAATCTAATAATTTGAGTTACTTCTTCAAATTGCCTGTGTGACTGTTGCTAGCTAGATTACACCATGTGATTTTAGATGCATCAGACTTTATGTATTTCTGCCGTACATCAGGCTCATATCCAGAGTGTCTTAAATTTGTTGTTGTTGTTCTCTTTTTAGGTAAAAACGGATGGAGAGTTGAGCTTTCTCACAACTCCAGGGGCGGTGGCAGCCGTGGTGGTGGTCGTGGCCGTTCAGGAGGTTCGGATATGAGGTGTTATGAGTGTGGTGAGCCTGGTCATTTTGCCCGTGAATGCCGCTTACGTATCGGTTCTGGAGGATTAGGCAGTGGAAGGCGTCGTAGCCGCACTCCTCCTAGGTATCGCAGGAGCCCCAGCTATGGCCGAAGGTAAGGTATCTATCACAAGATGGGTAATTTCATGATTGACTTGTTGTATGTGGAGGTTGCAGTAGGCTCATCCACCTCTTATCATGGAATTTTGAACAATACTTTCATTTTGTTCTGTTATGTCTGCCTATTTCTCTAGCGTAAATCGTAAAGAACTTCACTGAAGTGTAATTCTTTGTCATTTGTAGTCAAAATTGCAGATACTGGTTACGAGTTACTGTGAAATTGTCTTTTTCAAATGACAAGTTATTGTTAAATTGCAAATAGTAGAATCTATCTATTGTAAGTAACTTAGTGGAAACTTTAATGAACTCTATGTAGTTAGAGGCGCAAGGCACACCTAGGCGCAAGGGGGTGTGCCTGGAGCTTGGAGGACTTAGGTGCGCCTAGGTGTGTGCCTGAATGACAAGGTGCAAAATTAAATTTTTAATAATTAAAAATAACAAAAATCATAAAAAGTTCCTTAAAAAATAACATTAAAATACCAAAAAGCCATGAAAAAGGACATCATACATGTCCTCATAAGCAAGGGAACACTATATATGTGGATGCAAATATGTTTTAACTAATAAATATAAAAAATTTCAATTTCAATTTCTGTAACTGTTATTTTTGAAAAAATTGAAAGAAAAAAACCCTAAAATACAAAAAAAGCATGAAAAAAACATCACACATGAAGACACAAGCGTGGGAAAGCTTTATATGCGGATAAAAATACGTTTCAAAGAAGAAATACATTTTTTTTTTTTTTTTCAATTTCTGTAATTGATATTTTTGAAAAAACACGAAAAAACCTTAAAATAAACTCAAATCTATATCAAAGAAACATAAAACTCAAATGGAATGTTTGTTTATACATATAGAATAAGAACCGATCAAGATCTTGCACCTAGGCGCACCTTTAACTACATAGAATGAACTTTTGTTTACTTATAATGTAATTTCTTTTATCAACCACTAACTCTCTTTTCCAGCAGATATCATTATCTCATTCATGTTTGCTTGTTATATGGCTGGAAATTGTCATATTTCTATAATAAATACAGAGAAGTTTCTGTTTAATGAACAAACTGTGTATCGTAATTGTAGATGTCACTTAGTGTTTGCTGCTGAAGTATTCTGTAACCTGGCAAATATGAAGAGATTTGAAATTTAAAAAGTATTTAATGAATTGTTCGAGGCCTTTGTAAGGATTTACTGTGTAAATGGATGTTTAAACCTGAAGGCACAAATGATGGGAGATGACTGTTGGAGTTTGTGTTTTATTTCTATAATCAATACTGATTGAAAGTTTCAGTTTAGAATGAGTAAGCCACTTATTGTACTTGTAGATGCCATGCATTATTTGCCCCTGGAGAGTATTCTGTAAACTGTTAACTACTAAAAGATTTGAAAGGTGTAGGTACTCAAAATGTTTGTGGATTAAAAATCAGAAGAGTCATTCTTTGCTCAGTCAACATGTAAATAGATGTTTAAAACTTGAAGGCTTCAATGGTAGGAGATGGCAATTGGAATGTCTCTGTGCTGCCACTTCCAGGATCTTTTGAGAGGAGAGTGCAAAAAAGCCAAATCTGTTTTTAGTTTTTAATGAGGATAATAGAAAATATAAAATTGGTTACCGAAGTTTTTCTTTTTTCTTTTTTTAACTTTTATACAGAGAATAGAAAATACTGAACTTGGTTATTATTAACTTCTCTCCTCTGTAAATTTCATTGTTTAATTTATACTGTTTTATGTAACTTATAATGTTCTGAGCAGGAGCTACAGCCCTCGTGGTCGTTCTCCAAGGCGCCGTAGTCTGTCACCTATTCGTGGTCGTAGTTACAGCAGGTCACCAATATATCGCCGTGGACGTGATGATTCACCATATGCCAATGGGTAAGCTGTCTATTCCGGGGTTCTCTTCTTTTGCCAGATCTTATGAAAGGCTAGCTAATTCCTGGTACCTGTCTTGCAGGAATGTAGCTGTCAGAGGCCGGCGCCGAAGTAGAAGCTGAATTAGTTGAGGCTGGAAAGTTGTTTGTATTCAGAGTAACATGGATTAGAAGTCCGGAGACAGTAAAACGTGGGATCCATTGAAACAATGAACCGTATGTTTTAATTAGCAACGCTCTCAACCACAACTGCTCAGATTTGGATAAGTTTCTTTCCTACTTTATTGTATTCAGTGTTGTGCTTTTATAATTAAGCTAGTACTTCATTACACAAGATTATTTGCGGCAAGCTTCATAAATATATAGAAAGGTAGAATTTCACTGAGATCTGAACCTTCTTTTGTGTCTTGAGGAGGCGTGGTTCTGCTTAGAAGGCCTGGTAGGCTGCGTCATCGTACTGCTTTTGTGCTTCTACACCCACGTGGTTCTTCTTCGCTCGCCCCACCTGCCATCTACAAATGATTGAGTCTTGGTTGCCTACTTCGCTAGATGCGTCTCTACTTCTTGACTGCAAAGGCGCCTTCCTCAAACTTCTAATGGCATTTTCATATAACTATCGAATTGAGGAGTTGCTTCTGACCGGGCAGGCAGGTATTCAATCTGTTTTCCAAACTACTCAAGAGTTCCCAGTTCTGACATCATAAAGCCACAACAAAGTGGTCTTGTTGATGGCCTGTAACAGGTTCTGCATTTCTGAAAATATATAAGATAATGCATACTTAGAGGTAACCATAGGCAATCCTAGCGTTTTGCTTGTGTGATGATTTGAAGAGTTGCAGTGGGGGGCCTTGCGATGGGCGGTTTTTGGGCTGTCGTTTTCTAGTTTCGTGAGCTACGAACCCACAAGGTGAGAGCTAAATGGATGGGGGTCAGCAGTCCTGATCTGCTCTGCAATGTTTTGAAAAAGTTTCTACTGAGGTCTGGTTGCACGATATCGTGGACAAGGTATTGCTTGTCCCATTCTCTATGATAGCGAAGGTAATACGGATCACATTCTCAGATTGGGGCAGGACTGCAAGCAACACCGTCGTTTTCAGCGTTGTTAGGCCGAGGAATGGCCTCTCATCCAACCTGTTGTGTGGGTGCGGACTTTCTGCATGCGAAAGCTAAATACATAACCTGGTTGGAGATGGCTAGCCTATGTTCCTGGTGTCTCCCCTCTCTCCTCTGGCATGTGTGACTGCAAGTCTCACCGGTTTCTGATCTCTGCTCGATTATCTTCTGGTTATGATTTGATCTCAAGCAGGTAACTTTCGCCCTTACGTCTTTGTGAAAAATGGTCGCGAGTCGCCTATCAGCAACATCATTTTAGGCCTGCATCTCTGCCAGAGTACTGCATGAATCTGCATCTAACTTTGTCAAATTTTGGAGACGAGCAACCCTGGCAGAGAGGCTCTGCCGATCTTTGGGGGTTCGGAAATTGCCTTGCAAATAAAAGCTTCTGTGCCACTTCCGTATTCAATGTATTAATGTACAATTTTAAACCAGGAAACGGCAAGAAAAGGGTAGAAAATAGATGCGCTGCAGAGCACCAGTTCTTGGATGCCCATCAATTGTTTGCAACTTGAACTCGTCGGGTTTAAATTATCTTTTGCAATGTTCTCTTTCAGGGAATGAACTTATGTGATGCTTCTCAATAAACTCTACAGTTAATTAATTTAAGGCTTTGTTTCGACAATAAATGTTTGAGGTTTAAATGATGCTTGAGACGCTCAAGTTTTACATAAAGGATGTTCACCTACCGTCTAATCATAACTGTTGATGACGAAGCCCCAGAACTAGCTTTGCGATAGCTTAACCAGTTCCAAGGTAGAAAGACATTTAATTCAATTCTGTATGGGGGATCAATAACAACGAACAAGCCATTGGAGGACTAGGATTGTCCCATCTACTGCATTTTGCATTACTAGACACGACATTTGCGTAGCTATTAGATAAATGGTTGGGATCGACTACAAGGTTGGACCATTATGGATAAAGGGAGATAAAGGGAGTGCCTCTTTGGATATGATCCTAGTTTGTTAATTTGGCCGTATTGGAGGGTAAAGATCCCTTCACTGTTGATTCCACAGATCTAATAATGACTGTCTTAGCCAGCTTCTCTGTGTAAACTAACAATTCAAAGAAGTGATCCACTCTACTCGTTTTTCTATCCTTTGCTGCCTAATCATATGAAATAGGAAATCCGTGTGTGATCCTCGATCTGAGAGTACCCCGTGAGCCAGAAGTTGACACCTATAGAGCGTGACAGGTAGCCTACTTTTCCGTCATGAAAATTTAGTATTTCAATTGATATTTTAATATGTGAAGGTCTAGAACGAAAATTTGCACAACCGGTCATAGTGGGGGGCTTGCCATTGATGGCTCTTGGCGTGCAACACAACATTCTAACATAGTGGTGCAAAGAGCTTCTCCTATGGTAGGCGTCACTGATACGGGGCTAATACTTGGTGTGTATGTCCAATATTCACTAAAAAGAAAAAGGAAAAAAGAAAAGAAATAAATGAACATTGAGGACCTGTTTGCCGTGAACTATAAATAGAAAATGCAACCATTTTTTCTTCCCCTTGAATGTTGAATACACACCCCGTTAGCACTTTGAATCCATGGCTTACTCTATGTACCACGGGAGAGACCCTTCCTGCGCCACTTGCTCTACAAGCATTTGCTAAAAGGAAGTTTTCTTTTCTTCCCAGTAAAGAATTACACATCAAATCATGGGAGCGAGAGCACAAACACACTCTTAAATCTAATCCCTAGCTCAAGGAGATAGCTACAGCTTGAACATATGTCTAACCGTATTCTAGAGAGACACCAAGTTGTCTCATGTTAGCAACCTTTTCTTGGTTTGATATTCAAAGGCTGACATTTTCTTCACTTGCAATTGGGTAATATTTATATTGAAAGTTAAGTTGCTAATGATCCGGTTCTCTAACGCTTTCTACTCGGTCATGGTGTGTTTGGAACAACTGTAGGGTTGACAGTTTCCATTTTATGTTGTTCTATTCCATAGTGGTATTTTGTCTTCCGAGTATGTTTCTTGCTTGCCATAATTGTCTATCCAAGTTCCTGTTCAACTGTACTGGTACGTATACTTAGCACCTTTCAGATCAGCAAGTCGAAATTTGGTTACCTTAGAAAGCTTGATTTTCTCTCTTTTGTCTATATGGATTTTCTCCTAGGCTTTGGAGACACCCATTTGTAATCATTTGATCTGTTTGATTGTTCGATGTTGTCTTATTGGAACATTTTGTTTGTCCTCCAGAAGGTTGCGGTACATGCAGCATTTATGCTGTCACATTATGTTGTGCCACATAATTGGACCGATAAGGGTGCTGGTAGGTGCGAGGTTCTCCATCACTTAGCCCATAAAGACCAGAAACTTGATGCAAATGTTTACTGGTAACAACATAATGAACACACAAACATGCACACACACCAGCAAGCTTATAAAAATGTGCACACACATCTTCAAAACCCTAAATAGACATGAAGCAAAAGGTTCCTCTAAATAAAGAAAAGATCCTTAAAAGTACAAACAGTAACAACTAAAAAATTAACCTCCATAACTCTACTGTTTTACGGTTCTTTTGAATTTTCCGATTTAATTTTAAGGTCTGCATAGCAGGTCATTTTCCAACTGTAACAATATAGATGTTCATTTATCTATCATACATTTTTTTGCTTTTCTTGTGTGTTAGAAGGGGAGCCTTGGCGCAACGGTAAAGTTGTTGTTGTATGACCTTGGGATCACAGGTTCAAGGCGTGGAAATAGTCTCTTGCAAAAATGCAAGGTAAAACTGCATATTATAGACCCTTGTAGTCCGCCTTTTCTTCGGACCCCGCATAGACGAGAACTTTGTACACCGGGGCAGCCCTTTTCTTGCCTGTGTGTAGTGATCATCACTTTTCCTGTTATGTAGTCACTCCAAACCTTATTTCGAGTATTTTACAGCTCACTGTACTAAGAGGCCTACTAATGCATTATATTGTTACTATCACTGTCTTTGACCTGGTGATTTTTGTGGAGAGGAGCTCCGTGCCTGGGCTTTACTCCCGAACTCCACTCTAAACTTGCCTTCTTCGGCAAGGACAGTAAGAGCTCTTGTTGAAGTGGAAGCTTTTGCATTACGAGCGGAGGACCTCAAGTTTGTTGCTAACCAATTCAGATGACTGCACAGTGAGAAACTGCAGCATACATTCCGCTTCGACGCCCACCATTGGAGGATATGGGCTACATGTTTCATACAGGCAGCATGGCATCGCTTTAAGAGAAGAAAGATGGCAAAGGATCTGAGTATGCAGGAGTCTTTCTCGTTTCCATCAGATGAGCGTGCAGCTGATGAAACAGCTCAAGAGGAGGAAGGTTTTGGTGCTAACTCTGCACATCCTTCTCAATCTGAACAGCGTCTTGTAGTGACAATTCTGGCATCAAGATTTGCTGCAAACACCAGGAAGAAGATCAGGAGTGTTGAGATGTCTAAACTACAAAAGCCAGAAGAGCCCGACTTCTCTACCGAGCTTGATTATGATGAGTAGCTGCTCCTCACTGGTAACGTACAAAATCAACAATAGCTTGGATGCTACCACCCAAAATTCTTATGAATTGCTGCTGGCAAAAATGTGTCGGGAGGCCACAAAGATTAATCTTGTGATGATACCAGCAGGTCCCTGATTTTGGATCTCCATGCCAGATTCCAAATGAGAACCAGTCATCTGGTTGAGTTTAGACATATCTAAGTGAAGATTAAAGCTTGACATTGTATCTATATATGTTTTTGACTTGTGTGATTGTAATTTATTAATACCAAAAGGTACCGTCATGATCATGTTAGGCGGCCAAACAGGTCTGTACTCAAATGTTGTAATGCCAACATCAACAGTGTTAACATTTTTTTTCATGGAGTAGAACTTTCCATTAACGCATCAGCTTACCATAACATGATCAATGAGAACTAGATAGAAGACTTTTTGCGCAAACTAGTGTACCATGAAGGCAAAAAGTCCGCAACTCCCCTCTGCAGCAAACTCATGCACAATGGTAAGTGCCATTTAGATACTATACATTCATTGTCAGTGCTTTGCTTGTCATTTGTATTCTTATCAGTGTCGAGGTTTACGGTATCTGTTCTCGGTCCTGGGGTTTGCATGGCCTCTTGGATTAATATATTAGCTCGTCGATCTTGCATGCACAAGGAAGAAGAAGATTTGGAAGCCAGCACGAGAAACATCTACTTGGAACTTGCTCCATTTGATTTCCAGTTCCTTGGAAGAAGGTTAAACTAGGCAGATTTGATTGACAGAATCCTCCAGAAAGTAACCAAGTTAACACTAAAGAATACCTTTGAAGGTTTGGGAGGATTTTTGGAACAAAATAGGGTAAAGGGACATGTAAAGGAGAGCCTTGGCATAACGGTTAAGTTACCGCCAGTGACCTAGAGATTAAAGATTCAAGGTGTGGAACTTGTAAAGTACAAGGCTGCCTATTATAGCCCTTTGTGGTACATCCTTTTCCCGGACCTCACATTCGTGAGAGCTTCATGCACGGCTGCTCTTTTAAAGGGATTCTTGAAAGCTCAAATGCTGCCATGAACCAAGAAATCAAGGGAGACGACGGAAAAACTCAGCTGATTTTCTTGAAGAAATTCAAGGATAACTTGTGTCTGATTATGCCAAAGATATTAACAATGTGCTATGTTTTTATGGATAACATGTTGAGAAGGAAAACTCCCAAGAAGATGACTTCAGAAAATTTTCCCTGCCTTAGATTCGATTGGAGCGAGGAAAGTGCTCTTCTTGTAGTTCTTTCTTTGGCTAATTAAGCGGTTAGTTATGGTTTCAGGGGAATTCTTCCGATGATCCTGGTTCTCCTCTGAAAACTTGTGGCTGTTTAGTCTTGCTCCTGTACTAGAAATCTGCTAGTGCATGCTTAAAAGGACGCCGAGCATGGGATGCCAAATGGCAAGCTTTGAGTCAGTGGGACTCACCTTATTTGGAATATGATTTCCCTCTGCACTTGCTCTGTCAGTCGCACAGGTGACAAGAACCAAGATAGGTACATGCCTTCTAAGAAAAGAGGAAAAAAGAATTAAGTACAGATGCCATCGTATTAATTAAGTGGATACTACGATTTGCAGCCTCTATTCTTGGAATACATGTAAAAAAAAAAAAATGGCAGATTGAATTGTGTGAAGATTAAATCTTTAGAGAGAAGCTATTTTACATATTTCCAAGGACTTACAATATTGTGCAATAGCTCAACTTTATGGGGTATACTTGTCAATATCATAGAATTCGATGTTCTTGTACTTTTGCGATATGATTTCTGCCTGAACTTTCCGTGCTGTGTCAGTAGCACACCCGACCAGAATCAGAACTGATGTGCCGGCGAATCCACGAAAAGCAGTCAAGTGTGTGACTTGCTCAATTACAGCAGGACCTGCAGCCAGTATTGCCAAAAAGGTAGAACCCAGAACTGATATCCGGCTGAGAACCTGTTTTCAACCAAAAACTTGTCTAAGGGATATCTATCTGATTGCTGAAACATTCTAACAGATATTTCTGGCTTCTAAGAGAAGTAAAAGCAGCTGAATTGTATTTATGTTATGAAGTTAAATCTAACGAAAACACATCCATTTTACACCACAGGTATATATTAAATTATAATGTTGGAATTCTAATTCATAAAGCAGCTTTCATTTCTTTCAGAAAGACATTGAGAGGAGAAACATGATACAGACATGGAACCTTTTCTCTTAAAAATTCGAGGAAACTAGCTTTCTTCTCTCTTGGCTTTCTAAATTAATAATCACCTCCTTTGGAAGATCATTCTGTGGAAGAACAAGAAACTAGGAGCACTCTTTTATGTTCTCTAAAAGTTCTTTTGTCATTTCTCAATCCACATGCTGCAGCAAGCCATATTCCACTTAACATGACCTTTATCACTTAAGAACTGGGTCTCCATTCTTCGAAAATGAAAAGGAAATGATGTAAAAGCCAAGAAATGAAGTATGTAGAGCAGAAGACAATGACCAGGGTCTTCATTCTTTAGTCGATGAGATGCCACAGACCAGTAAATCATATTTAGAGATGCCAGTTATCAGATGAATGCAATAACTATGTGATGAAACGACAATCGTCATGGAATCAAAGTCAGAAATCCTAAATGAAAAATGAAAATAGGGTGTGCTATAATATCAAGATTCCATCTGTTTTGAGACAATAAATGCTGGTCCAACATCACGTATAGCATATCACTTTACTAATTGTATGGACTGAGAAGTGAAATATAGTTAATAACATATCTATAAGATGGAGAACCATCATGGATTCAAAGTAAGAAATCTCGAATGAAATTTAAAAGATGTGCTATAATATCAAGATTCCATCTGTTTTGAGATGATAAATGCTGGTTGAACATCTGGTATAGCATATCACTAAAGTAATTGTATGGGCTGAGAAGGGAAATATAGTTAATAACATATCTATAAGATGTCTCACCACACAATGGGGTATTAATCATGATTGCAATTTTGTTCAAAACGGCACATCCATACCAATATCTGAATCTGCCCAGGAAATCAGATGCTCAGTAAACTTACCGTCTTAATGAATGCAGCTGTACTTTTCCCAGGTCTGACTAGTGGGATGGAAGCACCTTGCCGCTTCAACTGCTCACTCACATCATCTGGGTCCAATTGCAGAAATGTGTAGTAGTAATTGAAGAAAGCTATTAGCAGTATGTTCGTAGGTAGATACAAAGTACCTATAAGAACTCGTCATGTTAGGAATCTGACAGTTGGGAAATCTTATCTACTAAAAAAGAGAACTGCAACTATTGAATGCTAAGAAACAATGGAATGGTAAAAATAGGTAGTGAAAGCTACGTTCCCTTCTCGTTAGCATCTTTGCATCCGAACAGCTATTACTTTCACAATTCATAAAGTTTATTCAGCTTTCACCAAATAAAGGAAAATAGTACCTCGAGTTAACTTTTTTGCTGACATGGGGAAGTCAAATAAATACTAAACTGACAAACTAAGTCCACTGCTGTTTATATATTGAAGAGTCCTGGTAAGAGTAGATGCTCCTAGCATCTGATTGAGCAGAAAATCATCCTAGAGTCCCTTTTTGGAAGATCTAAGCTGTTCATCATGTTTGGCATAGAAAAATTAGGTACATACAAGAAATCAATGCATTTGGATGATCCCAACTATTTGTTTTAGCTCTATGAAAAAACCGATAGGCATGATTTCAACTCAATGAAACATAAGCCATAGCATCCAGAGGACATAAAATTCTGTATTTTGCGTATCTAAGGCATTCTAAATGTGATGAATGACTTACAGTTACAACAAATCATCACCATGATTGCTAGAAAGGTAGTATCTACTCCATCAGATGCTCATGAGCATCTACTCTTACCATGACTCTGTATTTAATAAAAGCAGAAACAAGTAGATATAGTAAGAGATTAAATGAAAAGACAGATCTACTCTACTAAAATAAATATATCACCTGCAGTGCACAATGTTCATATCATGCTCACTGTGCTCCTGTTTTCATCAATTTGAAGTTTCCTGCACTATCTATGTTTGTCTTCTTTAGAGCTGTTTAATTAGTATCAGTATGTTGTCAGGATCCAGCCTTTATGCTTGGAAGTATTACATTCATTGTTTATGTTCCAGTTTCTTGAGCGGCAATACTCATCTCTTGTCTGAGTACAGCTACCCTACCTAGCCAACAGTCATCAACCTCATTGACTTCCCTTGAAATATTGGTTTATCCTCCATGATCCAATAAGCTGAGGAACCATTACCTGCAGAAAGCATGGAAAGTCATCGCAAAAGACTTTTAGACTCCTGAGAAGGATTAAATGCATCCTTCATTAAAGTCCTACACCAAATAGCCATGGATAAGTTCTCATCAAATGCCTCCTTCTCCCTGGACATAACACAAGTATCTGTTGGAGTCGTGTTCCAAATGGGCTTTTACGAGATAAAGTAGTCATCGGCAGATGATGCCACCCAGCTTGCAACCATTGCATGGAGACTATTTTTCTTTTGTCAAGTCTTCAAACTTCGATGGAGGTCTCGCACCTCAGCTGTCCTAAACCCATTGTTACTGTGTCTGGTAAATACTAAACTTTTAATCTTTGTCAGGCTAGCTACAAGTAGATGTAACCTGCTTAAAATATCTTGCTGTTTCATTTATCCCAAAGCCCCAAGTGCTAGGGGTCTTCCGCAGAAAGACTCCAAAGTGATAGAAGAACAAGTTCCAGAAAGAAAGTAAGTTATAAGTTTAAAGAATGGAAATGATCGCATAAAGCTTTCTGTTCCTTAGCCAGCTACATTTTTCTGGCACAAAGCAATATTCTCATGCTATGAGTTCAAAAGCAACAGAACAGCAAAGTTATACAAATAACTGCTTAGATTTCAGTTTTACATCATAACAGATCTCAATTTGGTTTTGAATCTATAATATTTTTAATCCAAAAATATTCAAAACTATAAATGATTAATAAGCTTCATATAGCTTGATGTTTTGATATCATTCACTAATAAGATGATGAAGATGATGCCCCTACCTCCTGGATTTAAAGCAACAGCAGCTTTCTTCAGAGCAGCAAAACCTGTGAAGCGTGCTAATGTACCAGGAAGAGCCAAAGACGATGTTGAAAATATGATAGGCATAACACCTGAACTATTCACCTGGTTAAGCAAACCTGTTAGAATATACAAAGAAAACACTTGGATGTGCATGCAACAGAACACAGCATGCCATATTCAGCGAATCTTTATAGGCTGAATCTGCCACTCCATGGTTGTTTAAATCATTTAAAAGGAAGAGTCGTGACAGGAAGTAAGAACTGCATGATAAGGCTATATAGCCTGCAGATGATGGCAGTCATAACATCAAAATAAAAGAGCTTTTTCTAATTTGAATTCAATGAAAATCATGGAACGAATGAGACAACCATGTACAAACCTTAAAAGGAAGATAAGCTGATTTTTGAAGGCCCCCAGTTCTAGTACTATATCTTGAAGCATAGTTAAGTGGGATTTTCCTCTCAGCTTCCTGAAATCCTTTGTTGGGAAACTTGTTAACACAAGACAGAAACTTCAACTTTGAATCGAACTAATGTGAGTGCGGAATTAGAAATTACCTGGACATATACAATACCAAGAACTAATAAGAAAAATGAAACAAGAATGCCAACAAGTCCAACATAGTTGCCATCCTGAAACGCTTGTGCAGCTGTCCTCCCAAATGATGCAGGCAGGTATGAGATAATACTTGTGAAGATCAAGAGTGATGTTCCATTTCCAAGCTTTAAGTCAGTTATCCTTTCCCCAATATAAGTTGTCAGCACTGACCCAAGTGTCAATAGTGTAACTGATGATAACACCCATTCTGTACTGAAATCATTGACATATGGACGAAGATAAAGTACTTGCCCAATAGCCTGGTGTTAATGAAGAATCTTTAGTTGAAAATTTTATTAAAGAACTGCAATATTTAAAAGAAAGCACGTTTCTAATATGTAGAGAAAAATACTACGGCTTGCATTAAACTATATCTTTGTAGAAGACTGTAGAGTTATCAGAGGAACACAAAAATAGTATTTTAACACCTAAAAGAATGATTCACTCCGAGTTTCAGAATTTCAGTTTACATCACAAACTTGACATGACTTTTAAATTTTAACCATGGCAGAATCTTCTCTATCAGTATGGATGCCTACTAACAAGAATAGAAGTTCTCCTTACTGTTACCAGATGACAACAAAATTGGACTCAGTGAACTTGTACCTTCTAGTCATTTGAAAAATATCATGCATCTGCATTATCTGTAATAGTGAGCAGTGAATTGTTAACTATTGCACCATAGTAAGTACTTCATAAGTACCTTAGAACAGTCTGCAAAAGGATCCTAACAGCAACATAGCAGAACCATCTCCCCATTCATCAATACTGTGCCTAAACTTGTACATGACACTGCAGATTCTGTTGAAAAGTTTCTCTAAGGCATTTTCTGGAGTTCTGAATTAGTCAATTATCCATCTTATCAGAAGCTTCATGAAACTTTTGTTAGATTGTTGCAACATGAGGTGCTTAAGGATTTCAGATAGAAATCACATTTTCTTATCTTGACACTGTTAGTTCACGCAAGGGCCTGAACTATTATGGCCCAAAGACTCCAAGAAATGTGCTTCTGTATCCACTTCATATTCAATCAAGCAGAATGATAGCATATCACACTAAACTACAGCAAGATGCTTTACAGCACCCACTTTTTCATGATGGGCTCCAGTTGAGTAGACCTGTCAACAGTGGGGATTGGATGAGCCTGGAATCTAAAATCATGTGCTTTTGATCACAGCACATGGATAGTCAAAAATATTGTTTAGAACAATCCATAATTCATGGGTAAGAACAACAACTATCAAATGGTAAAATCATCCTGTCACCTTGATATTTAGAAAACAGGATATCCAAAGTGGGCGAAATCAGATGGACTGACAACCAAATGTGGGCATCATCATGCAAAAGTGGGGTGTACTACAGCAAGTTGCTGTAGTGTCATGCACTATTCTATAATTCCTCTTCAATCAATAACTTTGAATAAAAGGGGCAACAAGTGAAAATGCCTATTTCCATGCTCCTAGATACAAGAATGAGTTGCATGGATTATTATGTGTATCAGTGTGTTGATTCAATAAGACCTCACTGCATATCAGAAGTATAATGAAGGTTCTCTATCACCACAGACTCTAATATGCTTGTCACAAATAGAGAAAAGTTAGAACAGAATCAGGCAATTGAACGTGGACAGATGTACACTTATCAAAGAAACCACTAACTCTTAATTTTCAAGGTTATTCATCCCATTGCCCAAAAAATTTGGATTTTTTTACCTGCACTACTGCAAACCCAACAGAAGCATAGCGAGTGTACTGAAGGATTTTCTTCCTTCCTGCTTCGCCCTCTCTCTTCTGAAGGTCTTGCAGCTTGGGATAAATCTGTGTGAGTAGCTGAAACACAATAGATGCATTGATAAAAGGAACAATACCAAGGGAGCATACTCCCAGCCGTCCGATGCCTCCACCAGAAAAAGAATCCAAAGTACTCAACAGACTATTCTGGTCCAAGTTACCAACAAAGGCTTCTCGATTCACTCCACCTAAAGGTACATATACGCCAAGTCGGGATAAGGCTAAGTATCCTAAGAGTTTCAGAAACTTCCCAGGTAGAGGGCCTTTGAAAAAGTCACCGATGTCAATGGAACTATCTTCAATTGCAGCTGCCAATATAAAAGTAAGTAATCAGGTCAGACTCGACAGCATCAAATTAGATTACTTGCTTCGTTTCAACTATGGTCCGAGCATTTAAAGAAACGTATGCCATGATATTGTATTAATAAGTTAGGCAAGTCGAGAGAACAGAGCTTATAACTTTATACTCCTGCCAGTGGAAGTCCCAGACTGTTTGTAGAAGTATTAGCCTTTCACTTGCATTAGTTCGTTAGTGTGGTTTTCAATTCAATAATGCAGAATAGGGAAAAACTAGTAGATTGGTTAGCAAGAATTTGCTTCCAAGTTTCTCAATTTAATGAAGAATCAATATGTTTCCAACCACATCCATCAGTTTAGCTTGCATTTGTGTTCATGCTATTCTAAGGCTGGACTCTCTGGGCGAAAGGATGAGATCAATTATAAGTTAATCCAATTTGCAACTCCATGACCTTCCTGTTTGAGGACTGTGCACCTTGTAGTGAAAGTACTTTAAGAGTGTCCAAGACAGGTATTCGTCTGACATTATTTGTAATCTGATGCTTTGGTAAGGGATGGACAAAAGATTCCTTTACCCAACCAATAACAATGCATAGGAAATGCTTTGTTGTGTAGTTATTTCCCAGTCTACCAAGTGTAGCTGAATTGGGAGGTGCCCTACTACCAAAATTTTAAGTCATGGTAAGGAAGACCCTCTCTACCAATTCAAGATGTTTTCTTCGATGGGATACATAAGGCAAATGGATCAATATTACAACATAAAGAAACAAACCTGCAACTCCCCGTGTAGAAGGTTTGTCCTTCCTTGTGCTTGATGTGCTCTCAAGGGTTTGGGAGAAAAAACCCACAACACTTTCCCAAGCAGTACTAAGACCTGAGAATGCTCCCTCATTCAGACCCAAGGGATCAAAAACTGAGGCATCTGTTAGTTGTGTATTTCTGCAAGGAACTCCAGTTACTAGGATCAGAAAACATATGTAAATTGAAAATTTTGTCAGCTTTTATAGAGAGTAACAATCACAATATTTTATGTAATAAACATGAAAAAGTTGAAATCTTCTCTTAGACAGAAAGGTAATGTCATTTCGAAGCTGAAAATAGTAATAGAATTCTACATTGACTTGAAAAAATAGAAGAAGGACAATTGCCTCTTAAATTGCACTTTTCAAAATAAAATTAAACATTGAATCCAAATTCAAGACATAAGAGACAAGTTTCTGCAGTAAAAGGAAAAAAATTGAGCATAACTACCAACCAGCATGCAAGATTATAGCCACAGTATACAAAAACTGGGCAATTGTAAGCCTAAGTGAGAACAAAGCAGCTTATGTTCATTTGGCTCCCTGCAGGCGCAAATAGAGCAAGCCTTGAGCGCTCAAGATTATTTATCATATTTTGCTAGCTGAATATCGATCCCAAAATTTAATGCAGTTTTAGACAACAATTTATGCCTCTCCACTACATTTGAGAGGACATAACAACCTGTCGCAGCCAAGCAATTGGAATACTTTACGTAATCATAGAAGAAATAGATAATGCATAAGCACAAGGAATTAAGTTCTATTCAGAGCCAATACAAGATACCAAACACCTATTATTACAAGTTCTCGAAATTGATAGAAGCCCAGCAACATTTGAATTATTCAGCTTACCAAACTGAAGCAAAAGGGCACTTGAATGAAACCAATACCAGCAGAAAGAAACGTATGGATAGCAGAGAAACATAGCAAGAGGCAAGACTAACTATACAATTTTAATTTCTCACTAACCCAGTAGCAGTTGAATCATTCAGAAAAGCATACTGAAGGGAAATGGGCATTTAAATTCAACCAGAAAAAAAATGAACAGATAGCAGAGACAAACAGCAACCTTGCATGGAGAATTTTAAACTCACAAAGTGGAAAACAAAACCCAATTGAAAGAAGAATCAAAAACCCATTTTGAACAAGAAGTGATGAAGGTAAAAGTACCTGGATTTCTTTATGAAGGGGTTGTTAGATTTTGGGTCAGCAACAAGGGTGGCTTTACAAATCTGGGAGGGGCTTTTACGAGGGTTTCTGAGATTTGGGGAGGCGCTGCAGAAGAGAGGCCAACAACAAGCTTCCCCTGCAGTTAACAACATTATCTTGTCTGAAACACACGGGATCTTATCTCTCTCCCGTCTCTTCTAACGTCTTTACGGTCTGGTTTTGAGGATAATGGAGTTCTGACATGGTGGGTGCACGTATTAACATCTCGAAAATAATAGCGGAAAAGAATTAGCGCGGGCAAAGCGTTTCTTTGTGAGAGCGATTTACTTTCTAGTTCTTGGCTTGGCTTGGATGCTTGCAGCGTATGTTTGTTTGTAGATTAAATCTGAGCCACTGATATTAAAAAAAAAAAAACTCAATGGTTTAAATTATTTGATTGATGTGATTTTTTATGCGTAGTGGTTCTTGAGATGAAAGGAGCTTTTATGTGAGATGAGATCGTATGAGTTCTAGCTTGAGATTATTTGATTTGGCTTCAGATAACCAAACTTGGCACGAGATGATTGAAAATTCAACTTAATTATCAGCTAAGATGAGATGATTTTCATATCAACCCATATCAAGTGCTACTAGCAGTAATATGAGAAAATACTATTTCATCTCATCTCAACTCAAGCACCACTAATAGTGCTATAGTCCATATCATCTCATATCACGTCAAATCAGCTCAGCAAAGCACCTAAAAACCCTGAAGAAACAAAATAAAAATAAAAGCCAGCATTTAACATCAAATTCAGACTTTTAGTTGGTCCAAGCTTATGGTGACCTAATGGACTAGCCATCCAATGCTTATAAGTTGATGATGAAGTTTTAATTAAAGAGTAGTAGTAGTTTACCTGTAATTCTAAATTAATTAGGTAATACAGAACCCATTCATATTAACCTGAATGTATCCTTACAATCTAGACTGTCCAGATCATCTAATGGTTGATCAAGTAATTAGATGATAGGACATATAATCTAGTCTGATGACCTAAGCTATTATCCAATCATGTGGTTTAGTTGACCACTGGGACCATTAACTTTAGCGTGTTTGAGGCTGGTCATGCGTGTGCTTCTTACATTGAAACAAATAACATTATTTTTAGCCAACAAATGTCTAAGTATGTTTGGTCGCGGACAACTCAACATCTCCCTGAAGTACGCTTGGTTGTATATTCAAGTTGACCTTCCCTTTGGGCAGTGATTAGATTTAGGAGCGTGTAAGTGAGAGTGTTTGAGTAATTTGCTTTATAAATCTTCACTTGTAACTAGAAGTTAGATCAAAGTAACTAAAATTATTTTAACAAAGAAAAAAAGAAAACTTAAAAAACAGGGACAGAAAGAAAGAGCGAGAGCATTTGGACATCACTTTTGAAAATTATATATATATATATATATATATATATACATATTACTTTTGACCCCCTCAAATTCAATCTCTAACCTTCAAATTCAATCTAGCCCTTCTTCACATTGAGTCCTAACTCCGTTCCTAATCACAATACCAGAAAAGAGGAATGCTTACAATGATCCACTTATTCATGTGATTGGTCTCCTGTAATAGATTAAGAAGGCTGTGGATTGGAAGATTCTATAGTCCAAAATGGTGTAATTTAAAACAAATAACTTATAAATTTTATCAATCAACTGTGACGCTATAATCATCCAATCCACTGTCTTCAGCCCTACCAATTACATGCATGAGGGGGATGATGTAAAGATGGGCTTCACAGTAAGTGGTACCCCAATGCTCTCTCGTCGAGCATATATTAGTATTCCTCCACTGAAGAAACAGAACTTACTCGAAAGACTAACATCTTGCCTCGTAGGTTAGTTGTGAATGTTGGTGGCCTTGGTCCATGAAAACCATGCTCTCCCTAGAGAGAGACGTCCAAGAGCATGTATTTGCCCAACCATGCGACCCATGCTCATGTTTCACTATTTGCAGGCTAAGATCCAAATAACCCAACCTAAGACCAATCCAACGAGCTGTCCTTAGCTTTCTAGACTGAAGGCAAACAGTCCCAGCATGAGCACACCCATGGAAAAGCCTTCACTACATCAAATACCATTTACATGTGCACATTTGCACCACGGGCAACCCCAGGAGCTTGCATAAAGCTCCTGCCTATGTAGGGTCCGAGAAAGAGGAGGACCACAAAAGTCTATAATTCACAGCCTTACCTTGCACATTTGCACCAGCTCCCACTAATTTACCATCGGCAGACACTCGGCAAGGCCCGTCGGCCTGTAGGGCCTTGATGTTATGCCTTCGGCGTGCATCAGCAAAGAGGAAATGGTCATAATGCTGAAGGAGGGGTATGAAATGTACGTCCAACGGTGTGTGAACATTAACTAGTTTTAACCTTCCCTATGAAAAGCTAGAACATGTATGTTTGGCTGCTGTGGGTGCTATAGACAGAGAGAATCTTGTTAAGGTCCCACATTCTTGAATGGTTGGTTCTCTTTCTACCTTCTTATCATTTATCCATATTTGGAAGTTGAGGTAAGCACACCAAGAACCTTGGTTTCCCACGACTTACCTTATCCTTCACTGCCCGCCGACAGTTTCTTCTCCCAAATCCAAGCAAGTCAGCAGCAACAGAAGGAACAAAGAGACCAGAAAATGCTTAAGAAGGATGAAAGGAATCCCAGAAGAATATGAAACAAGGAGAAGCCATAAAGAACAAAGGGGTCTTCAGATATCTTTCACTTTAAAAATAAACTGAATTAATTCAAATATACAGATACTGTTATACATCTCAGTATAAATGGATTTGGGAAACAGAAGCCAACATCCTCAGCTTTGACAGTACCAATTGAATCCACTGATTTTGCTGTTCTTTTCTTTTCGTTCCAGCTTCTTCAAAATACATATGGGCTGAATCTGAATACCAAAAGCACACCCAAGCAAAAATAAAGACTCTGGGCCTACCTATAACATCTTGAATTCAAGAGAAGAATGTCTATATGACAGATAGAGGGGAGAAAGATTCATAAAGTTCTATCTGGGCACTTCTAATACCATGAACTTATTTATTAGGACGGGAGGTCCTCCTCCTCAACAAACCACTTGCAGAGGCGAAGAATCGAACTTCAATTGAAAGATATTGACAACCTTCATCAAGGGAATCAATTAAGAATTACCATTATCAGAATAGTCCCCAGGAATTGAAATGAAGATGAGTGAAGGAAGGATCCTTTTCTCATCAGCTCATTTGCTCCCCAATTAGATCAAGGCCCACAAGGAGAAACGATACTCCTTGGAAGAGTAGGAAATAGAAGTGGACTCCTTGAGCAGATAACAGGCTCCTTATTGCTGCTGTGAGTAGGAGCAAAGCCAGAGCAAGCTCTTTCTTGTAGATTTTGTTGACCTTTTTCACGGGAGCAGCAGCTGGTTGTTCCTTCAACCTGTTCAGCTCAGCAAGTTCACTCTCTGAAGCACCTCTATGAAGTTGTTGCTGGTTCATGATCTTAGTTTCTCTCTCTGCGGCTGATATTAAATCAGATTCAGATGATCTACCTGCCTTTTTAGTGACAATCCACTCATATGAACTGCCCAACTGGAACAATCCAGATACCATGGCATTGAATTTGGTTACAGACATGGTGTTCTCAAATAGAAGGTAGGGGACAATGAAAGGAAAGGACTTGGGGGCAGGGAGAATGTTGAGCAAGGACATGAAAACAGGGATGTAGCAAATGACCCACATAGGCAACTCGGCCTCCGGCACAAACATTGTCAGAGGGAGAATTATGCAAAATAATGTGAAAGAATAGAATGGAAGAATCAGCTTCCTTAAAAGAAAAAATAGCAGGATTAAATTTGCTTTCTTCCAGGCTGATATCTGCAGAACAACACAGTAAGAGCTCCTCAGAAATTCATAATGAAGCATGGAAATGTGAAGAAAGCTATGGCCCATCAAAGTAGGAACTAAATACAGGAGTAAAGTTCCAAAGGCAACAAACCTTGGAAGTTATAATAGCAGGAAGACATAATCGGAAAAGCTGCATTGGACCAGAATGCCACCGGTGTTGTTGTTTCCTGTAAGCTTCATAAGACTCAGGAACTTCGCAGAGGACCTGAAAATAGCCCATAGAAATGATCAGCAAACAATAGTAACCAATGAAAGCAAAATGAAACTTATAGTTCTAAAAGCAATACCTTGACATCATTGAGGAATATGAACTTCCAACCATTGAGGTGAGCACGTACGGCAATGTCCATATCCTCTACAGTTGTTCTCTCAAGCCAACCTCCAGACTCCTCCAGAGCTTTGATTCTCCAAACACCAGCAGTACCATTGAAACCAAAGAAATTCAAGAACACACCATTAACCTGCTGCTCCACCTCAAAGTGAAAGCACAGATTGATATTTTGGAGACGAGTTAACAAGTTCTCATCTTTGTTCACAAAAGCCCATCGAGCCTGAACCAAACCCAATTCAGGATTATCCTGCACCACACAGGAGGAGGGACTGATCCATTAGAAATTCGATAGAAAATTGTAGTGGGCTTCCTCAAAAGAGGGCATTTATTTACCTTAAAATGTGGAACTGTTCGCTTCAGAAAATCTGGATTGGGTTGGAAATCAGCATCAAAGATTGCGACATACTCATATCCTTTGATGTAGTCACACTTCATAGCGGAATTGAGATTGCCAGCTTTATAACCAGTTCTAACTAAGCGATGACGGTAGAAGATGTTGACACCCCTTTGGCTCCACTTTGTAACCTCTGCTTTGATCAGGCACTCAATGGTCTCATCATCAGAGTCGTCGAGAACTTGAATCAATAAATGGTCCTTTGGCCAATCGATCTGGCAGACCGCAGAAATAGATTGCTCGTACACCTGGTGGTAAGTCCAGTTTGTTATCAATACACTGAGAAGACCTCTTTTTTTCTTTTGGTTAAGTACAATTGACACTGGTTTGCTGGTAATAAGTTCATAATTCCTCAAGTGTATGCTGGAAATTCCATAATAAAGTAGGATTTACTATTATGATTGATTTTAGAATTTGGAGTATTTCATAAGATAATATGGATTTACTTCTAATGCTGCTTAAAATAAACAATAAGATCTGAACCAAAAAGAGACTAGAAATTCCAACGGAAGGCATAAACATTTAATAGAAGAAACACAAAATTGAGCTTCTTACCTCTCTCTCATTGCACATAGGTATCTGAACAAGAACCATAGGATACTCATAGCCCGACCCTTCCAAATCGTCAGATTTGAGGGGATCCCCTTCAATTCTTGGCTTGATCTTCTTGTACTTGATCCAGAAGCACCCAATGCATAAGACTAATCGATCAAGCGACTGGATAAGGAACAGCACTACGCAAAAGTTCGATAGGGCTTGAATTGGGGCAGCAATGTAGTCAGCTCGGAACGACAGCCATGCAACATAAACCATATGCAGCCATCCTTGGATCTCAGTTGTCTGTGGGATATGCAAATTCGGTTTGGCGAAGTTCCAACCTTTCCAGTGAGCAACCACCTCAAATGCCAGAACTGCCACAGATAACACCAGAAAACCTTTGAGGAACCTGAACAACAACTTCCCTTTGGTCGATTTCTCTGACTCAATGGCCACTCCATGTTGGAAAATCAACCTCTTCTTAACAGTCCCAAGCAATGCCCACAAGACAGTAGCTAACCAAGCAATACAACCAACTGCTCTGTGAGCTCTAAGAAGCAAAACCCAAGTGAATTGCTTTGCATTCTTGCCCCGGTCCTTATCGAGTTGCCGGAATGCAGAATCCGGACCGTCGATCTCCACAACCGAGTAGTTGGGATTCTCCATAGTCACTACAACAGGAGTTCCCTTTCTTGTTTCCTTTTTCCACCAGTCAGAGAAATCAAACCTTGGAGCCATTTCTTCCCCAGAATCACAACGGAGAAGAAGGCCCAACTAAGAAACAAACCCAAATCTTCACAAATCTCCCCAAATCATTACAACCCAGCTCTCCAAATCCAAAGACTCAAACTACCCATTTCAAGTACCACTACAAAACACAGATCTTCCACCCAAAACCCTCAACTACCCACTTCTATCTCCTCATTCTAAACCCAATGCAGCAAGCAAAACGAAACAAACTAGGGTTCTGTCCACTACCCATTGGGAGAACAGCATTATGGAGAAAGGTATCTCTAGTTGTAAAGCTCCCAACCATGTGGGTATTATTCAATATATCAAAACAAACAAATCCCACTTTTTAACTTTACAAAATATTACCATCGGTTGATTGGTTCCTGTCAAAACTAAAATAAAAATGCCCAAATACAACCTTAACGTAGAAAATCGCTCCACCTTTTCCAAATGGGAAAGAACCCAGTTACGGTTCTACAGTATACAAAATTTCAAGCTCAGAATAGAACAGGATCATCAAATATAGCAGCTAAATAGCACGGATAAACATGTAGAAGAAGCTTACACGGGAAATGGGAGGACAGTAATAGTTAAAGACAGACAATGTAGATTCCAACTGATATTCATCTCCTCCAAATCCTAGCTCAACTGCAAAGACCCTCCATTTCAGTTCCCCTAATTGCATAAAAATGAATTAAATAAGCAGAAAATAAAAAAGTAAAAAGAGAGAGATTTTATTTTTCTGAAAATAAAAGGGTAATCTTCTTCTTTTTTTTAATTTTTACTTTCCTTAGTACATTCATACACACATCCATGCATGTAAGAAAATTGATGGGGGCATCAAAGGAGGTTCAATACCGTACTAGTACCTTCTTTTGTGATTCCAAAATGTAAATTACTGTTCTAGCCCAACATAGTGGCAAGTTGCTGTACGGAGACGCAATTCCGAACGCAAGGGACCACGCTTAGTTTATCTGAGCCGTTTAACTGTTGATCCAGTTTTGGATGTCCGGGAGTCCAAAGAGCATAGATGATTCTGGCAAGGAAAAGGCTTAGAGGGATGTGGATATAAATGGTGAGAAATTTTTTTAAAACTGCTAAACTAAATAAGGCCATTATATTTGACAATGGAGAATAGAAGATAAGATTTATGCAACTGACCCCTAATTGAACTAAGACTTTGATGATGATCATAAAAGTACCATTTGTAAAGTGTAAGATCAATGCAAATTGCACAGATTGTATGTATTTAGCTTCGGAAACTCGGTAGACCAAAAATTGTATGTATTGAAAAGTTCTAGCATATGCAAAATTGTAACTTCCAACCATCCTTTCAAATAAATAAATAAATAAATGTGCTTTCCATCACACAAGATGGATGCTTAAAAACTGTGGATATCCAATGGTTTGCATTCAATAACCCAAAAAACTGAAGCTATTAGAGTCTCTCATCATTTCACATTTTTGTTAACAAGATATCCAAAGTAGAAACAATCAGATGAACGGACTGGATCGACCAAAAGTGGGCCCTTCCAGTAAAACTATGCACTGCAACTTACCATGGTATCGCGTTCCAAGATACGACTTCCTCTAGGGTTATATTGGTCATTTTGGTAATAGGTGGCTTGGCCAGGTGTTTTTATAGATACCAATGATTATTTAATTATTAATTTATTTTATAATTGTCTACGATCTTAACTCCAATAAGCTCATAATAGAAGTCTGCTTGGTCTCCCCGATGTCTTTGAACCACGTAGAAGCAGTAAACTGTTCCTCGGCGTTTTGGCATTGTTCGGAAAATCTCGTTAACGTAGTAATTAGAGAGAAGGTTCTAAAATCTAATTCCCATCAGCAACGTTGACCGGATTCAGCCTAACGATCATAAATTCTAAATAAATTACTCACATGGGGACGAGTAAGTGTTTATCCTTACCGTTAATCTTGTCCCCCTGACAAAGATATGTTCCAACCTCGGATTATATCTAAGAAAGGGTTGACCAAGGGCTAGGATCATCCAATCCAATTAGAGGGAAATGAATGGAGATACGAAGAGCTTGTGGCTGTTTCTTGAATCTCGACCATTCGATCATGGACCATTGTATTTCTAACACTGTCGAAAATGAAAAACTAGATCATTAATTTTTTATATCCACCGGAGCAGTAATAACAATTCAATACGGCTCATTTTTTTTCTATCGAGAAAGTTAAACTTAGAAGAATCTCATAGTTAAATAAAAATGAACTTTTTTGGCAACAAATGTTTGTGCAGTTGTCATAGACAACTTCAGATCTTTTTTTAAATACACACTTGATCTTAAGTACGAATTGATGCTTTTCCCTTGGTTGGAATTAAATTTAGGAGAATGGGTAAAGTGATTGGCTTTGTAATTCTTTGCTTGTAAATAATAATAATAATAATAATAATAATAATAATAATAATAATAATAATAAATAAGATTTTTATGAGTAAAAGCAAAGAATTAAAAAACAAATCACCAATGCACTCTTCTAAGTCAAATACTAAATTTAAACCCTAATTAGGGTAAACATGCCAACTCAAACCTACAACTAAGCATATTTTGATTGGCTGAAGAATCTGCCAGATAACAACCAAAGAAGAAATCTGAGAAGATATTCCTAAACTCTGGATCAAGACCGTTAATCTAGTTAGGCATCTCAAAGATGGACCTTATGCAAGTTCAATTATAGACTTCAACGGCTGAGATCTGAAAGGGTCCACCACACCAATCTGGCTGCCTACCATAATTGGCGGACATTTATCACGGGTGTGAACTGGCTTAGATCCGTGCTGCCAAATCTGCCCTTCAAATCCACATCACGGAAAAGTAAAAAACATGAGCTTGATATGACTCCGCGAGTTCAACGACCCCCTCATCTCCAACACCGAGTTTTTTCCGAGTAATTTGACTGGGGAGTCTCACCGACAGTCCACGCCCGACCGACAATTGACGCCAAATAGATTCTCATTCCATGCATCAGGAGACATGACCACGACCCATGACCATGATGATGGGTCCTATTAGCACGTGTGAGAGGCAGTACACGCTTGCTGGCGGTTGCCAACAAAAGCACGTTGGTGGGGCCCCTTATCGTCTGTATTCTAAATTTCGACGTAGAATAAGGAAAAGCAAACAAACACAAAATAGAAGAAAATTCTTGGCATCATCTCAAGGCATCCTCCTCGATTCCTGTTCAAGAATTCCAACCTTGCAATAATGGGAAAAGCTTTGGTCTATCTCGGCCGTACACGTTGTGATTAGAAGATTGATTATTTTATCTAGTGGGCCCCACTCACTGGGTCCCGCAACCTAGAATTTGTGGTGATTAGGCAATCTTAACCGCTGGATCTTTCCATCGATTGCGCCTTTGAGTCGATGGATAAGATAGTCCTCTCCATCTTAAAATCCACTGGCTTGGTGTTAGAGACACTGCCCTATTTTGCCGACAGTACCATCGTAATCTGGCGCGAATATCAACTTTTCGGGCCCATATGACAAAATGTGCGTGTCATCGTGACCGTTGTACTTACAGATCATCAGACGCAATCCTCGTGTCTTTGAAGATCAACAACTTGCTTGATTTAGCCCTTCTAAGAATAATTTATCATCTTAAAAGAAGCAATTTTGCTCGGCTTAAATGGATGTGCCTTCTGCTTCATATATATATAAGAGACGAGAAATTATATGATACAGTCGTCTCATTGCAGTTGCGTCGTTAGGCGCACTCGAAAGTGAATACTCAGCCACTCTTATTAATTTTTTCTTGATCTATATTATTTATTGGTTTTGACTCATCTCAAATTTTTTACAGACTAAAATTTCACATGTATAGTATTTTTTTAAGTCCATTTTCTTAGATCTTTTGAAGCCCGAATAATAGACAGTCTTATGTGTTTTGGGACTTTTCTTATTCTGCCATTTATTTTTCAGCTTAAAAAAATAAATCCAAACTTAAAGACTTAGAGATGTCCAATGCATGTGAGATTTAGCACTCTAAGACGAGACACATCTAATAGATTGGGGTCAACTTTTGAGTATGCATGTGATGTAACCAAGATGAGACCAGTTATATCATATAATTCCTTGAGAGAGAAAAAAGGGAGCCTTGGCATAACGGTAAAGTTGTCACTTGTCATTGTTGCATGACTTTGAGATTATGAGTTCAAGACGTAAAAACAGCCTCTTGAAAAATCAAGGTAACGCTGCGTACTATAAACTCTTGTGGTCCATTTCTTTTTCGAACCCTACATATGTGGGAGCTTTGTACACGGAGGCTGTCGTTTGTTACCTAAATAACTGTACCTTACATATTACAGCCGGTGAAGAGAAACAAGGGAACAAAAACTGGTAAAACACAGTAACCGTGTAGGACCAAAGCCAAAGCAAAGAAATGTCTGCCATTTTGCATGCTGAGCTGTGATGTTAGCTTGAGAAGTATTAAATTTGGTTGGGTTCCCCACCAACACCACAAGCTCACGTTATGCGTGAGACCATCTGCCCTTAATGTCCGATTGCCTTCACGTTTAATGTCGCTTGGATTTCTCTGCAAATTTAGCAATTTCCAGCCTCTGTTGGGATCAAACAACATGACATTGCTTAGTAAATTCCAATTAGTTACTAATCCACTGATTAAACTAGTATGTTACTAAGTAGCTTCAATGGTGGTGCCCTAAATCGAGGTTTTTCTCCAAACCAACTTTGGTATTTTATGAAAAACAAGATCATGTTAGAGGTTAACAAGCCCTAAGTTGAGTAGGTTAGATGTCCATTGAGTGGACTCAGTGTTCTCCGGCGCACACAACGGGTCGATACTCGCTCGAGTTATCGATCCAGATGGATCTGCGACTCGGATTGACCCCATCCAATTACATGGGTGTTCTCGAATTATTATGAGTTTTGGATCTAACTACACCTGATGTTGAGTAGGTTTAGGCATCCTGTCTGTGGACTATGGTGTTAGTGAAGTGGAAGTGGCCCTTTTAGTACGGCCTAGCAGATCGATGCTGGTAATGGATCGGTCAAGTTACCGATCAGGACCGTTCGATCATTCGATCATGGACCGGATCAGTAATATTGATTCTATCTGATTACATGGGTGTTCTTGAATTGTTATGAGACGTGGATCTAACTACACCTGATGATGATGAGATGTTCAAGCCTTTCTATTTCTTTTGCACGAGCTGCATGTCTTTGCCTGTGATTAAATAACAAATATTGGAGATTTGCATGCAAATGGCTAGTTGACTGGGACCCATAATGACATGAGGTAGCTGTTCAATAAGATCTCGACGGTGGGATCCACCTGCACCGTCAATCAAGATGCCTTGAATTGCGGATTTCTGTGTGGTTGGGGGTTGGTGGGTGTGGAGGGAAAGTTCTTGCAATGGTCCAAATTGCCTTAAAATGGGAAAAAGAAGTTGCTGTCAGTGGGATCTTGGAAATTTTCAGCTTGTTTTGATCTTTGCTGACGGAGATGATCATGATTTGGATTGGCTTCGTTGTTCAATAATTGGGTCATCCAGACCATTTATATTATGATATTCAGTTTTCTATAGGCATGCCACAAATATTTAAGCCAGTGCATGATCCTAGGTTTTGTTGTTCCGAGGTGTAAAATAGACACAACCATTGGGAAGCCAACCATCCATTTTACACCTAAGAAGAGCAGCAAAGGACAGGATCTCTCAATGGATGAGAGTTTGGTGCACCGTGCCCAGGTTATCTTAGGCAAGATCCAGAAGATGAATGGTCTAGATCATCCACATATGAGCCTAAACAGCTTCTTGTAAAAATGTAAGGTAAGGCTACGTACTACATACTCTTATGATTCGTTTCTTCCTTGGATCCTGCATAGGCGGGAGCTTTGTGCACCTGGACGGAATAGTTCCCTATACTAGATTGGATCAGATGGCTGGGGCCAAGTCCTAGTAATCTCTGCGTCTTACTGTGTTTTACAACCCAAAACAACAAAGTCTGGGACCATCCAACTGGTTGGACTTGTAAGGCAAACAAGATGCACGGCTTGGATCAACCTCTCTCTGTCTCTCAGTGGTGAATTATAGGTGAAATTGTATGACTATCGCAGATGAGTAGTTTGGACTTTGAATTACTTAGTACAAGTGGGGCCGAGTTTTTATTTTTTTGTTTATCCAAACCATCCATTTTCAAGGTTCTCCTTCTATCTAAGGTATATAACATGATCCAAACATTTAAGCCATCGATGATCCTTGCTTTCGTTGTTAGGAGACGTAGCATGGATGGGTTTTACGTACGTCGATTTTATAGCATATAACAACAAAGGTGCGTAGGATAATCAATGGATGAGATATTCGGGGAATCACCAATCTAAGACAACGCCCAAAGGAGATGAACGGTATGGATCGATCATCAAAATCTAGGAGGACCCACATGTACTTATTATAGCCATAGATCCGCCCTCGAACCTACGCAGTCATTGTGTTATAGGCCACAGTTGTAATAAGACCAGCGACGTTGCATGCATGCATGCACCTACTACTCGTTTAGGGCTAAGCACGAGGGATACGAGCATGAATGATTGGACGGCTGAGAGCGCCTTCAACGGTTGTATGATCTCCGATTCTTGCAATTCGTCGTTGATCTCAGATGAGAGGGACTTTGACGATTGTATTATCTCCACTTCTTTCAAGTTGACTTTGATCCTATCCGTTTAAGCTTTTACGAGTTCAGATTCTGAGAATCCTATTTATCAAATTCATGTACAAGAGTACCATCCCCACCAGGAAAAAATAATATAAAAAAAAGAGCCTTTCACGTGAGGGGCATGCTAAATATATAAATACTATTGGCCCACTTTATATATTAATATATAGTGTCTTACAATTTTCATGTTAGTAGGAATTAACTAAGATTCAAAGTTGAGTTCACCTATTTAATCATCCAAACCGTTCATCTAATAGGTCTCCCTATGAATGAAGCATCTTCTGTGGAATCTAACCTTCCATATTGATTTTGTCACCCTATCTAGACCATTCATTTTATTATTTATTCAAAGAAGAACAATTCCATGACACCAAGTATTGTATATAACAACAATTGATAGGTGGGCATTCATAATGACGAAAGGGGTTTGAAGACCAAGAAGTGAGTTATTTATACCAACTTTTTATGGCTAGATCTAATCTCCTAATTCCTACAGAAAGGAAAAAAATTTCACCAACCGACTCCAAAAAAGATGGCCCTAGTGCACGAAGCTCCGATATATACAGGGTCTGGGGAACAGGCGGACCACAAGGGTCAATAGTACACAGCCTTATCTTGTATTTTGCAAGAGGCTGTTTCCAAGCCTTAAACCCTAACCTTACTTGTAGGCGCATTTATAAAGGAGACAAAATGTGGGGCAGTTAGTGAAAGAGAAGCTGGATTGATCGTTATCCTTTGCCAATAAGTAGCAATTTTGATTTACATGAAGTTAGCAGAGGAATAGCACAGTGTGAGGGCTGGACCAGTCTGAAGGTGTAAAAGCAAACAAAGCCAGAGAGGAGCTTCCATGTGATGTCTGCAGAATAGACAAATTTGTGGTCCAAGTGGTTCCTCTTCTAGGCCATAACTTAGGTGTCCCATGGCCATGCACCAAAAATCTTCTCCACAGGAGATGATCCTAACCACTATTATATGTGGAGAAGAAGAGATTGACGGCTTAAAAAGTTTCATAACAACAGTAATAAAATCTTAACCTGAGAAGACTTTTGACGTGTACTATTGGCTGCTTGTGAAGAATTTATTTATACCAGAAAAGAGCAAAGAAAAGAGTAGGTTCAATGCCCTTTACAATAATTTGGTCTTGGGAAAGTAAAGTAAAAATGGTATTAAAAAAAAAGAAAAAAAGAAAAAGAAAAAAGAAGAAGAAGGTTCCTTTCACTTGCAAGTAAAGATTGGAAAAGAATGTCGTGGGTATGTCCGGGGGCTTATTTTTGTTTCCATAAAAGAAGTTTCTTGCAAGTTGCCAATTGGTCCTAGATTTGAAAGCTTAAATGTCCTAAGTTCGCTATTAGAGTCGGGAGAGCGAAGCTAAAATATAATACTATCTATTTCTCTATTGAAAACTCTCAGCCTTTTCGCTAAGCTGCTCTCCGTCCCAAATGCTCTTCTCTGTGTTCGATTAATGTGCCAACCCTCTACTATAGATTGTTGGTCTGCAGCCCTGTCCTACATAACGAGTAAGGAGAGCCAGTCCTAGCCTCCGACCCGATCCTTACCTCACCCCAACGGAAGAGTGATTGCCATGGCCAGTAGACACATGGAAGTTGGAAATAAGGAAATGATATTGGCAAGAACCATTTTGCCAAGCACAAAGAATCTACGAGGGTAAAATGGTGTGCTTAAATTTTCACAGATCAAAATAAAAGTGAAATATAAACTATAGTATAAATTCAACATCCGATCGGTAGTCTTGTCGTAATGGTAGAGTTGTCGTCGTGTAACCTTGAAGTCATGGGTTTAAGGTGTGGAAACAACCTCTTGCAAAATCCAAGGTAAGGTTATGTACTATTGACTCTTGTAGTCCACCCTTTTCCCAGACCTTGCATACACGGCAGCTTGGAGCACCAGGACTGCCCTTTTTATAAATTCAATATCCACGTCTACTGTCTGTTTTCTTGATAATGTTTAGTAAGTGTTTATTCTTCCTCTTACAGCCTCCATCTTTACTTGACAGGAAGAAGACCACCTGATCTATGTATGCAGTGATCCCATTTCCAATCTCCTTCGATTTGGACTGTTCAAAATGGAGGCTCATGGATGAAATAGCTGATGCTCATCTGGGGGAAGATTGTACAGTTTTTGCCATTGTAAAATAGTCTCATTCTAGTTTTGGAACTGGGTTTGGAAATCACAGGATTTAGATGAAAACCCATGTCAGGAATGAGGTTTTGGAGAAGAAATTACATCATGATCATGTTTTCTGATAGCAGAGTTCCCAGGATTATTGAACCCGCACTCTCTAAGCTCAATTTGATTCTTGACCTAAAAGGGTAGTCCCTGTGCATGAAGCTCTTGCCTAAGCTTGGTTCGGAGAAGGAACGGACCACAAGGTCTATAGTATGCAGTCTTACCTTGCATTGGCTGTTTACACTCTTTGAACCCGTGACTTCAAGATCACATGACGACAACTTTACCATTGCACCAAGGCTCCCCTTCAATTTGATTCTTGACCTCAAAGAAAATTTAAATCAAACTTATATCAAAGGAATAACCCAAATAAAAAGTCATCTACCTTTTTTATGCAGAATTCCATGTGATGAAAGATGAATTTTCAGAGGATAATGAACTTTTTCTATTTATCTAACACTGCAAATCTAACAAGATGGAGAAACCCAAATCCCAATTTTCCTTGATCTGCAAGGACACAAAATTGATTTCTAGACTTAGTTGCCTATCAAGTCAAAAGCTCCAAGTCTCCAACTATGAATCATCAGTGAAAGGTTAGTTGCTTGATCATATTTGTTTAACTTTTATTTTCTTTTTCTAGAACTTGAGAAGAATTACAAACCAAATCGCAGACACAATCCTTAATCAAAGGAGAAAGCGGTGACACAAAACAACAACCAAGTGTATTTTAGGAGAGATGTCTAGTTTTTTGCAACTGTTAGATATTAAATATTGTTGGCTTACTTCCTTTTAGCTTAAGTTTTTAGGTCGAATAGTAACACAATACAATATTAGAGCTTTATTGATTGAGAGGCTATGAGTTTAAATCCTAAGACCTCTCATTTATCAAATCCACGTGCAAAAGCCCCTACAATGTTAAACTTTAGGTTTGTTAAGTGGTTGAACTTCAGATTGATGAGTCCTTGAGTATGAATCATTCATCATAAAGCAATAGTTCTTTGCTCGATGACTTTTACTATTTTGTTGGTATTTCCTAGTGTTAGCATGTCTTGACTTTGAAGAAGAGCCTTGGTGCAACGGTAAAAATTGTCATTATGTGACCTTGAGGTCACGAGTTCAAGGCATGGAAGCAGCCTCTTACAAAATGCAAGGTAAAATTGTATACTTTAGGCCGTTGTGGTATGCCCCTTCTCTGAACCCTGCATAGGCGGGAGCTTCGTCCACCGGGACTGCCCTTTAGCATGTCTTGACTTTCGAGAAAATGAGATAAACTTTATCGTAAAGGATCAGGCCCTTCTTTTCTTTCTATATCTAGAGGAATCAGGAAGAAATCAAATTAGAGAAGTTACTCTCATATTCCTTCCAAACCTCTATAGGAAGCAAAACATCTAGACACTTGGAACTTTCTGCACCAAAATCAGCCATGGACTTCTAAATTCTGTTTTTTCTCTTTCTTTCTTTTTTTCAATTGATAAAAGTTAGACTAACAATTTATTGATCTTCGACCAAGATAATCGGAAAATATTATAAAATAAAAGTACAAGAAGAACCTCAGTGGGAATGGGGAACATCTACTCGAAACCCATTATATCTATTTTTTTACTGATTTTATTATAAGTTTTTTTTTCTTTATTTATTTTTATTTTATGGTTTCATGAGCTAATATAATGAATGAAGTTTATGAAAGCTTGAAACAAAGATAATTTTCTGTTGCAAAAATACAAGGTAAGGTTGTGTATTATAGACCCTTGTTGTCTGCCCTTTTCCCAGATCCTGTATGAGCGAGAGCTTTGTGCACCTGGTGCACGCTTTACATATACCACGTTCGGCTAATGAGGTAGGAGATGTCCTTACTATAGACGGTGCAGAAGTTATGGTTTGAGATTGGCTATTACAGCATTGGAGCAAGACATGATTGGATGATTTGTTTGTATGTTGTTTTCACTCCTTTGGACTGTTCAAGGTTTCTAAGTTTTGAGAGGTTCTAGAGCCAGTAATTTTCGATGGACCTCTTCCTAGTTTTGATCCTTTCTAACTTTTAATCCTTTTGAGTCTTTGAAGTTCGTACTTTTTGAGACTTAGTCTTTGTTGATCTTAAAGGACAGGCCCAGTGCATTAAGCTCCCGCATGTCAGGTTCGGGGAAGGGACGGATCGCAAGGATCAATAGTATTCAGTCTTATCTTACATTTTGCAGGAGGCTATTTTCACGCTTTGAACCCGTGACCTCAAAATTACACAATGACAACTTTACTATTGCGTTAAGAATTCCCTCCTTGTTGATCCTAAAGTAGCCCAGAATGTTCAAAACGAAAGTGGGACTACTCATTCAAAGTTTCAGACCAGTTATCTGGTAGGCCAGACTAGTATCCAATTTGTGGAAAATTTTCTAATCCTCCAATTTGTGGCCAGCAGAAAAGTGGGGAAAGCAAGCTGGTCTTCTTTCTATCGAAGACATGAATATCTAAGCAACAGATGGTCTATATCACTGGGGAAATGGGCCCTATATGTCTGCTTTGAGGGTCTGGATATGACAGTTCATCTTGGTACTCCTGAAGGGATTGTATCCATGCAAAAGGTGGTACTTAATGAGGATGTCCCTGTAGTACGCACCTTTGTTGGCTTCATCAAGCTGTAGTAATAATGGCCTTCATAATAAGCCAGTACATTCTGTGGACTACAAAGAGACGTCGTCAATGAAGGAGAAGCCCCCTTTGTCGCTAATGGTTTCCAACTGTGTGACACTGCATGAGATTATAGCCACTGTGGGTGCATGTGAGCATATTTTTTCAACCCAAATCTCTAGAAGAGAAGAGAATTGGATTCCATTGAAAACAAGGCTGTTATAAGATGGACGATGAGAACATCTCACCTTGGAAAGTACAAGTGGGGAATGTATGTGGGACCCAGTCTTTGCATGGTCCAAACGCTTCATCTCGTGGGTCATGCAATGGATGTCACTAGAGAAAATTTCTGGACCGCTCATTGTCTTGATCCTCTTTAAGTTTTGTAGCCACTTGTTAATGATTGCAGGCCCTTGCTTCTTCGCAAATCAGAGATTGAGGATTGCCCGATGGCTAGGATGGGCAATGGAGTTCTAAGGGCTAACTCCAAACCATATTTATCAATTGAAGAAGATAATCGGTAGAGTAAAATATAAGCTTTCCTGCACTATATATCATCATGAACCATAAAAAAGGCAGCCCCGCTATCATCAGCCACTCAAAATACATGCCAAATAATTAGTGCCATCACTAAGAAGAGACTTAATATGGGGTCTCCTGCATAAGGGGCTGGTTTTTCTATTATTTTATTTTGTTCTATTTTATTCTTTTGAAGAGTACAAGGGACCTGGATATTAGGTAACCCAGACCTCCATTTGAAAAGGCTGACCCAAACTTTTGCTGCAATGAATCTAGTGTTAGATAGGCCATGCCAATTACTTAATCTTATTGAAAAAAGAAAAACAAGCAAAAACTTCATCTTGAACTTATTGAGAAATGCTATCCATTTGATCAAGATTCTTTCATTATTCTTTTCAAATTTCATGAACCATTAAGTACTGTACGGTTACTTTGAGAGCCCCAGACAGGACAATGGAGTTTGGATATTCAATTGAGAAGATCTTTGACGCACATATGGCCTATCTAAGATGTGGTCCATAACTCTAATGGTTTCGATGGGCGAACGTCCGGGCCCCATGTAATTTTAGCAGTGTGTCTAAATACCTGCAGACACAATGAAAGATCTTATCAAGAAAATGGAAGTTCAGATATCATTTTCGACATTGCAAAGATGTTTGGACTTTATTTATGCTCTGCATAATATGGCGCGCTGATTCCTAATAATATATATATATATATATATCTTTAATTTTTTTGATATTATCATATAATATATCACAATAAGCCAAGATTTTCTCTAAATCTGAATTAACTACAAGACACAGCATAAAAATAGCCTCTTACAAAAATGCAAGATAAGACTGTATACTATAAACCCTTTGTGATTCACCCTTTTCTCAGAGCCCGCATGTACGGGAGCTTTGTGCAAGGGATTTTATTCATTCAACTGAACTTGTTCTTGGTTTCGGCTAATGAACAGGTGTGACAATCAGGTTGTATTCTTGGTAATCCATACAAAGACGTGGAGATTTGTAATGCTTCGCCCATAAGAGAAATGATTCTGTTAGAACAGAAAGAAATTATATGATGATAGCCATGGTACTGCTAGTAGTAGAGTTGGCTCCAAGCATTGGTCCCACGCCAAACGGATATTTATGAGGGATATTTCATCGCCAAAGCTATAATAACTTCAGGAGGGCCCATACTTGTAGAGATCCAAATCATTCACAATGGCTTAGACATTCTGTGCTCCAAAATCCTCATTCAGGAGATGATCCTAGCCGTTGTTTCCTTAAATTTCTAGCTGTTGTTTTCTTTAAGTTGTTAAATGGACAGCCAAAAAATTCACTATCAATTTATAATTAAAAGTAGCAATAGTTAGAATCGAATCTATCTCGAAACATGGCCAATCTAAATCAAAGGCTACATTATCAACGGTTTGAATCTTTCATAAATCTGAGCCCACTTATACTTGTCGTACCATTTAACGAAATGGACTAATAAATAAAAAATTGGTGAGTAGTTCCGGGGATTGTGCATTATTCCCCAGCAAGTCCCAAACAAGGCCTTATTGGTCGACACATCAGTACATGTTTTTGTCACCATTTGCCAGCTTAATGGATTCCATCGTGCCCTTGGGAGCATGTGGCCTTAAAAGGTGGTTGCTACACTTGAGCAAGAAAGTGCCTATCTCGATGGCATTTTTCGTAAAATTGAAACCATTTGGTGCAAGTCAACCTGGTAAACCAAATTTACACGGAACAAGACAATAAAAGACAGTATAAAAGAAGAAAAGGAGAAAAGGAGACAGATCTGGCTCCCATTATTGCCATGCACTGCAACAAAACCAGAAAAAACAAACAAAATATCATCTTTGTCCAATATATCTTTGGAAATGAAAGGGAGATCTCTCCAACAAGATGAAGACTTTACTAGGAAGGGAAATGTCCGCATACAAGTCCAAGATCAGTCGGTATTTGGTTCGCTGGCCTAGTCTCATAGATATGGTCAATACAGGACAACAAGAACTGCAGTGGAAATTCGGTCAGGCAGAGAGTTAGGCAGGCCAAGTCTTAGGTTTTGCTGTGGAGCGAATTGGAGTTAAAATCAGAAGCTCTTCCATGGTATTTTGAGTGTGTAGATCAGTCCACATTTTAGGTAGATCATGCACCAACAAATAGCTCTGCCCAACTGATTCTAAATGTTAATACTTTTGCAGTGACAAATGGACCACCAAAATATTTCAGAAATGAGCAAGTAAGTAATCTTAGCAGATCAGAGGCTTCACGTCTTCCAGCAGAGAAAGATGCTGGAGGCCAGCGTCCACTCTGAGCATGTAGGCTCCAAATTCAGGCTGTAATAAGGAGGCAGGTGTTAAGTGTTTAATTTTGGCTAAAAGACCCATAGTTTAGCATTTAGTTAAACTATATAACTCATTAATTTGGTAATTTTTTGGATAAAATATAAAAATTAGCTCAAATCGACCATCCAACTGTAAAGAGTCAAAATTAGCTATCAGATGATCAATTGAACAAAGTGGATGCTTAATGTATGGTTTAGATAACTCTAATCTAGTCTTTGATTTTGCAGATAAACTAAAAGAGGGTTGGATGGCTCAGATCTAATTTCAATAGACAGATCACTTTGAAGATCATTAAGGCAAGGGATGAAGGATTCCTAAAACAAAAAGGTTTCCTAATGGAAGAGAAGTCCTAATTTAAAAGAGGAGAAACTTTCGTAATAGAAATTTATCTCGTCAAGGAAAGAGTTTGAGAAAAATAAAGAAGTGAAAAGATCACGAGGGATAACCGTAGGAGAGTTTGGAGAGTTTTTTGGACTTTTCTTTGGAGTGTTACTTTCTTGCTTTCATCATCACTTATGCTTCCAATTTTTTCTCTCCAACCCTTTAACATCCATTCCTTATTATCTCTTCAACTTAGATCACCGTTAGCTTTGCTTCCACCGCACCCCTGCTTCACCACATCAACCCAGATCCCCATCTCTGTTCACGTTCTCCTCCTCCCTTGATCTCTCGCATATAACTATCCCATATTACAAACCCAACTTTCCTCCATTCACCGCACAAACCAGACCCTCCATTGTTTTCCTCCATTCACCGCTCATCCCATCTCGCGCACAGATCTAATTTTTTTCACTGCACAGGCTCGTCTGCCCTATTCTCCTTTCCTCTATTCCCCTTCTCGTGCACTGCTTTCACCGTCACACAGAACCCAGCTCCATCCTCGTCTCCCTCCTTTTCCCCCATTCTCCAATTCCTCACCACACTCCACGTCGCACCAGTCCCCTCTTCCCTTCTTTTCTATTCCATTTCTCCTCTGCTTCCAGTCGTCCCTCTTCACCGGCCTGGCACCCATCTCTCCAGAGCCGTCCCTTTCTCCCCATCTTTCACCAGACGACGGCCAGGCACGCACCCATCGCCCAGCCGGCTCTATTCCAGACAACGCCCAGAAAAGGTGTCGTTTTTCTCTACCCAGGCGTCGTCTTCACCGGCCAGCACACCCAGTCATCGACGTCTCACCAAACCCTCGTCGGCACGGATCTTCAAACGCCAGGCGCATGCAGGGCATCTTCTCCGGCAGTTACTCTGTTTTTCTTTTATGTGGTTTTAAGGATATTTTGGAAAATTTCCAATTTTGCCCTTATAGAATAATTCAATTTACATTTATAGTCCTGTTCTTATTCGCGTTTTATGTTATTCCCATTCTGGTAATTCGCGTTCTGTGTTATTCCATTACTGTTTAACTCAATCAAAGGTTCTAGTTTAACCATGAAAAAACCCTTGTTTCTCATCCGTTTTAATTCAGAATTTCAATTAATTTTTAGAACTTGCTTTTAGGATAGTTTCCTGTATAATTGTCGTTCCTAATCTTCAATTTGGGTTCTAAAAACATATCTAAGCCATTAATTCTTAAATTCTTTAATTATATTAGATCTCTAAAAATTTGAAGAATCTGACAAATTCCTTATTCAAATCATTAATCTAGGATATGTTGAATATAGTGACGGAGGTTGATCAAAGTTTGGGATACCCAAAGTAAATAAATTGGACAACACTTAAGATAGGGAATTAGAATTTTCTTAATTTTTTTTAGTTTTAGTTTAGTTAAGGTTTTATTGGTTTCTTTTTCTGTTCTTTTTTGAATTAGACTTTTAGAATTTCACTGTTAAATTGAAGATGAAGTCTGATTTCTTTCTGTTAATTTTTGTCAATTAATTTGAATTTTAAATAATTAAATTTTATTAAAAACTCCAAAATCTTAAAACGCATCCCTATGGGATCTACTTGTACTTGCATTAGCTATACCACAATAGCCCGTGCACTTACAGAAAACATTAACAAATTTTTGGCCCCCAACCAGCATTTTGCTAGTCCTGAGCAAAACATGTAGAAAACTATTTTACACAAAACTGGTACAAGGTGCCACTTTTGTAGGTACTCACGATTGCATTTACCACATGCAACAAGCTCTTGAACCCCTAGGTTACATCCAGTTAACGAGTTAGGCCTCGTGAAGGTTTGCAGTAAATATACCACAAAATTCAATAAGGTCGAGTCTCCTATTTTATCTCAGAGAATTCTCATTGATTAGGAACTTTACTAATTGTTCACAACTTAATGAAAAGGATTTGACAATTTTACACGTCATACACATAGTAAAGAAATTTTATTTGAGCTATTCCTCGAAGTACATATGTGTGTATACAGCCACATAAATCTTGACTTCTAATTGGATATGCTTATATTCCATTGAAAATATGCCTTGACCTCAAATCCTCATGGGTATACACTCGAAAATAAACCTCTCACACAAGGGGTTTAAAGATATTTATCTCATTATATGACCGAATCCAACAAGCTGATGGTTCACATAATTCTTTTAAACGCTCATGAGGCAAAGGAAAGTGATCCATAAGAGTAGATATTAACACCAAGAATATTAGGGGTCTTTTACCTTAATTCTTTCTTTTATCTCATTTTTAAGGCTATGTCCACCTAAGATTAATAGGTCTTTAACTAGGACGAAATGTAAGCTTATGATAGGTTTAGAAAAGAAAGGTATAAATATTTCAAAAGTTCAAAATTGAGTAGATGTCTTCAATGAATATTTGCTAAGACAACTTTTCTTTTGGGTTTGCTCTTGAAGTAAATTTCTCTTTCAAATTTTGGTCTTTCTTCTTCTTTTTCACTATTCTTTTTCTTCTTTGGAAGAAAGGCAGCTAATTTTTCTCACTTCTTTGACTTTTTGTCCTATTTTTGAATTTTTCTCTACTCTACTCATTTTGAAGATGGGTGGTGGTTATTTCTTTTACTGGGTTATTTTGGGTTAAGGTGAATGTGGTTAAGAAAGAAAAAGTTTAATAATAGGCTCAAAAGACCAACTAATGGTATATTATATTGGGTAGACTTTATGTCTCTGGGCTAAGCAATGATAGCCTATATAATTTCCTAGGTTTTCTAAAGCTTATCAGATTCAATAAATTTTTAGAATTAAAGCTATTACTCTTATCAGAAGGGGAGCCTTGGCGCAACGGTAAAAGTTGTCGTCATGTGACCTTGAGGTCACGGGTTCAAGGCATGGAATCAGCCTCTTGCAAAAATGCAAGGTAAGGCTGCCTACTTTAGGCCATTGTGGCCCGCCCCTTCTCCGGACCCCGCATAGGCGGGAGCTTTGTGCACCGAGGCTGCCCTTTTACTCTTATTTATTCTTAATGTTTAACCAAAACAACAATAACATGATCACAATAATGTATGTACACCTAAGAATTTATGGAATTACTTATAACTCTCTAAAAGATGATAGTCTCAAACTCTCACTAGGTTATAGGTCTCCATTGATTTTCCTCAAGGTCTATAAGTCATACCTCTATATTAGTCTTAATTATGTGCTATGTGTGAATAATTTTCGAGAATTAACTTTCATAAAATGCTTCAATGCATGAATGATATGCAAAACCAATCATATGCATTCTTATTAAGAGGTGAAAACAATATACTTAATAAATTTTGAACATTCAGTTCTCATCACAATAAGGGAACTCTACTTTTTTTCTTTTTTTCTTTCTTTCTTTTCAAAATTTTTCCTTTAAAAAAAAAAACTCAAGAAAATTCAAATCTCTATGTGCATCTACACCCCCCAACCTGAATGAAACATTGTCCCCAATGTTTGAAAACATGGGATTCTATATGGAAGTTGAGTGATGTATACTCTAAACCCTTGGGTTACCTCCCAATAAGCGCTAAGTTTAACATTTTCAGCAAGACAGTACCTAACCTAACTTTCTAAACCTAGAGCTAACTGGGTCAGCTTATTTGTCATAATCCTAACCCTAAGATGAAAGGGCAAGATTTCTCATGCCATTTCAGAATTTCAGGACAATCTATATATTGCCTTCACCTTGAAATTTTAGGTGATGATATGAATATAATATAGTAGATCACAGCAATTGTAAAGGTAGTAGAACCATATTGTTGATTACCCATCTTCATTATTTCACAGTAGTCAATATAATTGCTCCACCTCAAAAATTGAGGTGAGGGTAACACAATGACTACATGAACTACTGTGTATTTCCGTCAACTATATGGTGACAAACAATCCTTGTCTTAACCAAATTGAGGGATAATAATGACCAGTCTATTCAATTTATCTTTTTCCTCCATGTCTCTATTATTGTCGGGAACTAGGGTAATAACCTGACTTTGTCCTTCTCTAATAAGTTGTTCTTGTATTACTAGAGGCGAGGACAAAGTTTGACTTAAACCCTGGTTATCTTCTGATGTGTACCCTAGGGTAGGTTGATGCATATCAACTGACTCTGCTTTTTCCTGTTTGATAAGCACAGGTATGGTATTAATCGTGTTTATATTACCATCTAATGTTTGTTCAAATAAGGCTGCTAGGTCCTAATTAGGTACAACTTTTACATTGAAAGGCGCAATTTAAATTTCATGCTTTATAGGAGGATATACTCTGGCTTGCCATCAAGAAGTGTCTACCAGAGGCACAGTATCCAACAACTCATGCATCTCCTCAATAGACGTGTCTTCATCAAAGTCATAAAAATAGGTGAGACACTCATCTAGAGGATTAGGGTTGGATTTTTCTAAAGCTTTATTTTCTTCATCAATGGAAGTCTCTTCATTATACTCATCAGAATCAGGACATGGCTCGAGTATATCTAAGTTGAAGATTTCTAAGGATAGTTGTATACTTTGTGGCTCATAAGGATTATAGGAAATTTCCATCCTAGTGTCAAGAATAAACGGCTCTTCATTATCCCTAATTTGTTTCAATGTCTCCTCAAATTCCTCCCTCCCTCGCTTTATTTCCTCAATGAAATCCTCCATCATTTGTTTTAATTTCGTATTCCTAGCAATCATGCCTTGTTCTATTATTTCACACATATGTTGTATATTTTCTTCTAATAATGTTTCTTCCCGTAGAGGAAATGACTCGTAGGATTCGTATTGCCGTGGCATTGGGGTACTAAAAAAGGACTGAGCAGGCTGAACACATGATGGATGACCCTAATATTCTGAATAATTATGGTAGTGTTGACCATAGTGAGACCATTGTGGTTCTTCTTGATATTAGTAATCCTGAAACCATGGTTGTTCATGATGCCTAGCTCATCCATTAGAGTCTTGATAATTTATCTCAGAATAAAAATTACTAGGGTATATGAATACATTAGGTGCATACACTGGCTCCTGATAGTATTCATTGTATGTGAAACTTGATGAGGGCCAGGAAGAAGTGAAATAGGGATGCTCATAATAGGTATAGTCATTATGGTATTGAGGTTGTAGCGCAACTTGCCTAGAAGCTATTAGCCTAAGCAATTGACTTTCCATAAGATCTCATCCAATCTATAAATTCTATCCCCTTCTTGATAGGCTTTTTTTCTTTTTCTTTTTTTAAGATGAAAACTAACCTCCATAATGCTACCTAACTTCCTAAAAAGATGCACAAACAAAGGGTATAATATAATCCTTGAAGCTAATAAGCAACAATATTTTGATATTCTTGAATTTGTGTGGGACCTCTCTTTTAGATTTGAATATTGCTTATTAGGTTCGGTTCTACGCAAGGTGATTAATACAACCCTCATGTAAGAAGACGTTTAGACCTCACAAATGCTAACAGGAGGCAAGGAAAAAGTGATGCTCTATTAGACAACCCCCAATAACCACGATGCTCAAAAGCCACTGGAGTAACAATAAATCGCATCTTAGTAAAAGGTTCTTACGAGCATGTGATAGCCGCATAGGTCTCTTCTAATTAATTTTAATTTGAGTTGAAGGGTAAGATAACACACTTAAGGTGATTATCCTAAGTGGGTTAAGGAGTGATGATGAAATCCACCCTTGATCTTGTGGGGGTAGGGTGCCCTTACTAATTAAATTCCACACTCCATGGCAGTTTGATCAGCATATATATTACCTTAAAGCATTAACCATGTCCTAAGATGCAATTAAAAGCAATAAACTAATACAAAGTCCTAAAAATGCAATAATTATAAAGGTTGCTTTCTATATGAGTTACACTACCAAATAATGCAAATTTATTCTAAATGCAAACCTTAATCTAGGAATTAAATGAGTAAGGAAAATCAGCAAGTACAACTTTCAAGCAGGGGCATCTAGAGAATCAAAAAATGGGTCGGCAAATTATCTATGCCTTGCTTATGAATGTAAGGCCCGTGGTTTCTATGGAATGGCATGAAAAGAAGGCACTTACGAGATCTCATGGGGACGCAGATAAAACTCAGCACAATTCTTAGTTAGAATCATGGTATCAAAACTGAAAATGCAGACACAATGGCGGCCGATGCCCAAAGGATTCAACGTTGAGTACTCAGCTGCTAAGGACCAAGCCAAGCTAAATTTGCCAGCAAAGCGTAGAAATTTTGAAACCACATGGACTCAGCCAAGTTCCGTCTCTAGTCAACACGTTTTGTTACCATGCTTCCACTCAGCTTATCACTCAAATCTCTATTAACAAAGTACCCTTTCAAGCAAAATAACCAAAAATGAATATCCCACTAGGCAGTGTAACACAACTACTTATCAATCAGGAAGGGAAAAGGTCACCATTCAAGAGCAATCTATAATGCGTGCGAAAAGAAAAGAAAGATTTAAATAGTTAGTGACTAGATAGAAATATGTGAAAAGTTTCTTCTTTTATACTGTTAGCGCTCAACTGGATCAGCCTAAAGAAAGTAATAAGTTCCACGACGATGGTGCAATTTCATTTCAACAAGGAAAATTTTCAAGCTTTCTTACTTTGAATCATATTGGTCTGCTTTAAAGCTGATTACGGCAATGGCTATGAAAAATTACAACAAATTCAAAGTACAAACAAGAGATGGTAAGCCCTACAGTAATTTGATTACCAATTTTTATTTATGACGGGCCTCTGCATCAGATATTGCCTTCCGTGGCTTGTTCTTTTTCTGTTGATACTTGGCATAAGAATACCACACACCACCAGCTGTGTTGATGACCAACCCTGTCACATTGAGCGCATGAACTTGCACTCCACCAAGCAAGATGAACCCAAGGGTCTGGAGAAAGGAAGATGGATAGAGAGAATGTTATCCTTTGTGCTTGGACATGTGTGGCAGGAACCAGGGAAGTTACTTAGTTTATTTGGATGTTAAACAACGCTGAAAAGAAGCTATTGTACTCACCGTGGAGCCCACCCCTTTCAGCACTCCAACAATGGTAGTTGTGAGAGCAGAGTTGACTATGGTGCACAAGAACATCGTGAAGTTGAGAACAATGCCCATTACCAGAGAAAGAATGAGAACAGCTAAAAATGTTAAAGAATTAGCCTGTTGATGAACAGAGTAAGCGTTAGAAGTTATCTAATTTCCACCAAAAATATCCAAATATGACACACATCAATGACGGCCTTAATCATATCAGGGTACAATCTTATCATCTGGGCAGATTTTAATCCTTTCATTGATAGAAGAACAACTGATGCAGCAGTACAAAATTAAGGGAAATTTTATAAAGGCAAACTAAGCAAAAAATGTGGAAAGGAAACACAAAAGGTGCCCAACAAGTGAAGAAGTGCAAAATCACACGATAAGTCCCAAGCACAAAAATGCAGCCCATCAGAATATGAAATTTCTGCAGATGGCAAGAATTTCCAGTGAGTTCACTTGAACTATTATCATCCACTGTGCAAAACCACCATGTCAAGCCATGGCAGTGGCCGTAAAGAACTTCTGCAGAACCCCTATAGCTGCAAAAACTTCTTCCAAGGAGTGCCAATAACTAGAAATAATGCTATTTGCTGGAGTTTCAGGTTTGCATTACAAGATTTTAGAAGTAAACCAGAATATGCATTTGAAGATCTGTCAAGAAAACAATGTTTAGCTTCTGCGTGGATGAAATAAAGAGTAGCACATGTTGAGAATGGTTAAGTTACCATTGCCAAAGAGAACAGTGGCACACAGACTTACCTTTGCAAATAGCAGGGATAAAGAATGTGGGAATTCTCCCGTGGCTATGATAAGAAAAAGAAGAAAAGGAAGGGACAAAATCCCATTGTAGAACATCAGCTCAATTGATGAAAGCCCATCCTCTGCACCTGACTTCTCCACCAGGACCAGGTACATGGTCTGCATGCCAAACCAAGTATCTATTAACAACAGAACATCAGAATCATCAAAATTTACATGATTAATATGTGTGTCTATGAGAGTGAGAGAGAGAGAGAGAGAGAGAGGAAACAAACAAGCCTGACCTGGAAAAAAACAGAGATTAGGGCCATGCTGTATCCAAATAGGTCAAAGGAAAAATCTCCAACTGCTGCAATGATTACCCCAAGAGCAGTAAATATAACTGAAAGTGTAACCTGAAAGATGAAGGGATGCGAGCGGGACTTAGATGAACTTCCAATTCTAAGGAGTTAATAAGAGCATTTTATACAAGCAAATTTCTTGTGCAGCCCACACACAGAAACATGCAAATGTCTTAGCCCAGAAGTAGAATATGCAGTTCTATTTGAGCAACAAAGAGACTTTTGAAGAAAAACTAGACATGAATCTTAGTAAAGAACAATGGCATAAAATCCCTTGTGCTAAGGATTCATAGCGGCCATTTGGGTCTTCAGCATAGGTCAAAAGTATCCTTTTCTTAACATTAAACAGCAATGTTTATTTAATTTCAAGTCGAGTGAGGACTCCATCACGAAGGTCACTAGTTCGAGGCTCCTCAAAGGGGGTGTGTGTGTGAGTGCGTGAGTCCACCATTTAAAAAAAATGTTTATTTAAGTTCTCTCAGTGACCTTGGCGTAATGGTAGAGTTGTCATCGTGTGACCTTGAAGTCACAGGTTCAAGGCATGGAAACAGGCTCTTGCAAGATGCAAGAAAGGCTGCGTACTATTGACCCTAGTGGTCTGCCCCCTCCCCAGACCCCGCATATGCGGGAGCTTCGTGCACCAGGGCTGCCCTTTTTTCTTGGTGACATTCAGAAAGCATCTTCAAGCAGTTAAGCTTCCACCTGTCTAATACTTTGAATGTTCACCAAGTGACTACTCACCCGGTACACGTTATCCAGCCCTCCTTTTGGCTGTTGGCTGGTGTCCATCTTCATCCTCTGGTCACCTTGTTGAGCTTTAGTTAGGGTCTGATACTTTTCTTCTCATCTTCCATTTTGATCTCATCTTCTGGTCCAGTCATTTAGATTGACAATTTTGGCATGTATCTTCAGATAATCAAGCTAGAACCGAGCTAGCACCAGGACATTAGACCACAGTCTCCAGCTCTTTGGGAATGCTCAGTACCCCAAACTTCAAAGAGTGATGAAGTTGAGGCGCTTGCAGCCTTCATCATCCTCAACCAACCAATGAGCCCAGGAGCCATGGACTGTCCAAGTAATTCTTCTTTCTGTTGATTGGATTCAGGTTCTTGCATTGCTAACTGTTGGAATTTCCATGTCATCCTTTTTGTTTCTCATCGTCACATGGATCTTTGTCTTTTGATTTTGGATTGCTGAGTCTTTCTCTGATTTAAATTGCACCCTTTATTGGGATCTCCCAAGGTTAGTAAATTAAGGATAAAAACTTAGGGATATATTTTGTTTCTCTAGATATGGAATTTTGTTAGGAGGTGGGCTATATAAGAGAATGTTTTTCTTTGTATGTAAGTTTCAATTTTAATATTGAACTTGGGTATTTATAGGTTATAATCTAGTTGGGTAGAAATAGAAGAAATGATACTGCCTTTTTTGCACATCCCTTTCTTCTCTCATTTTCCCTTTCAAGGTTCTACAATTGGCATATAATAGCAGTAAAGGGAGAATTTTTACATGCCCATAAAGATTTGTAAAGGATAAGGTCAGCCTGCCATGACAAAGTTCCTCGTAATTCAAAATGGAGAATCTCAAATAGCTACGACAATTGATGCAGCAACCAAAATGCATATACTATCACTTTCTGCTAATTCTGGAATATAAAGTCACATACCTGTTTAGGTGGCCTTCCCTTCCCAGAAAAGAATCCAGCCACCAAGACAGCAAGTGGCGTAAGTCTTTTCAACGCAATGTACATTGGAATATTGATCCCTTTCAAACTTGTCAAAGCAAATGCAACATTTGCATTATAGAATAGTGAAACTGGGAGGAGTTTCTTTGAAGTTGCCAAGTTCATGTTTTTGAACTTTGTATAACCCATTACTCGACCAAAGTATATAAGCAACGTTGTTGCCAGTTGCTATACAAAATAAGACAATATTTATATCAGGAAAAAGCAATGGAGGTGTATATGCATTGTCATAGAGACAAGTAGTTTACTAGTACCTGCAGAGTGAGAAGAGGCATTGAGTGTGCATACTGCATAAGAATTGCCTTGTTGATAAAAACCATGGCCATGGAAGCAATTCCATAGGAAATGGCAGCAAATAAGCTACACGCAAAATACCAACATGGAACCAGTAAGTCATTGGAGAGAAAACATTACCAGGTATTAAATTGAGACATACTAGTTTTAATTGCATTTACCAGTCTCATGGAAAGAAAGTGCTGAACGACATTGAAAGTCCCAAATACAAGCAAATGGCAAACTCAAGTATGCGGTACAAGCAAAACAGGTCTTAATTCTATAGATCCAGGCAAAGAGGTATCATGCTCATTATGAAGAGTCAGCAGAAGCAAGAAATGTTGGAAACATCTTGCTATACTAATTACATACATGTGCCAAACATTAAATCCCTGGAGCATTACTGCCAGTACATGCGTAGCATGCTAAAGGAAGCACTCTAGAATCATTTCTTCTTTTATACGAGACAGGACATCTTCTTTTTCTATTTCTTTTCTTTCAAACGGTAAAGAAACCTTTATTAAAGCAAAAAGAGCCAAGAAAAAGAACAAGAGAATAGGTTGAGCTGGGCAAATGAAAGAAATAGAACAGGAATCAGAAATATGAATCAAGAGTGGAATCTGGACTAAGTGAATGGATATCAACAATGACTGAAAAAAAACTCCAGATCTGGTGGGTGGTCAGTAACACAGTTGGAAATCACATTACTAGAATCTCTCTCAATAAACCAAGGAGAAGCAATGGTTGACTCTAATACTGCATCTAATGCCAAATTTAGCTGGATTTGAAGCCCTGCTTTACCACCATATTTTTGGGTTCATAGCTAAACTCAATATCAACCCTCAATACACCTCCACAGATTCTTCCTTCTGTTAAAATCCCTCAAAGACATGTGAAACAGGAAAACTCTTCAAATTCAATCACAAACACCGACAATTTCCCAGAATGTTTCTTTTGCAAAGTTTTCAATTTTCAAAACCTGACCTCAGTTTTCTTACTTTCCCTCACTCTCCTGATTCCAGCACAGCGAAGCTACTAATGTGCAATGTTATATCACATGTAAAGTTTACAGTTAAAGCATTCCCCTAACCTTGCATACAGTTCAAGATACAACAATGTAGATTAAAAACCTAATTTACGTGTGATATTGCAGCTTCTAAAACCACCTTTCTGCAACAATTTGCTCCATTCAAAGATCAATTTCTTTTATCAAGATCAAGAATTAAGTCCCTTCAAATATAATTGAATCCATTTTTTAATGTATACGGTTGAAGCTTCTGGAACGAGAACAACACTCTCAGAGAGAACTCAGTCGAAGATCAACTTGGCACCAGGGCACAGTTTTTAGCCGACTTATCAATCACATTTCTCCAACGTTTCTTTTAGCTTCAACATTGATTCTCTCCCAAAGTGGTCATGATAAACTCGGAAGATAAAGATTCCAATGGGCAAAAATGCTCGATTCCTTCCCCATGTAAAAGTCGAGAAAATGCAAAGACCAATGAGAGTTCACATGGGCATATAAAATGAAATGAACTAGAATCCAGGGGGTAAGCAAAACTCCAGTGATTTTTCAGATATACTCCACATAACTGCAAATGAAGACACGGGTAAGAGATAAGACCCTTGTATAAAGAAACGGAGCCACAAACAACAACGAGCTGATGCACAAATGAAAATGCATTTGGCATCAGGGATGAAAAAGCTAAAATTATAATATCAACTAAACAGAACAAAAGCTACCAAACTGAAAATTAATTCAATACCATATTCCTATTCATTTCCACATGCATTACGAAATTTTAACTTTCGGGAATCAATTACAAAGAGAAAACAAAAACAAAACCTCAGCAACGGACTCGGTTCCAATTCGCTGCTGCTTTCCATGGCAATCCAACAGTCAATATAATCCCTGCAAGCACTGCAATCCGCCACTGCTAATCATAAAAATCACAACCAGAAAACCAACATAAAATAAAGAAATAAAAATCTACCTGCAGGTTCAATTTACATCGCCGAGCACAGCAAACACTCTGTCAAAGCAAAATCCAACAGACCTTAAAGTAAAACCTGGAAAATCAACAAATCACTGAAACGGATCGCCAACACTACACTGAACATCACTAGAACGGATCCGAGACAAAACAAAGATTATAAAAAAACTAGTTACATCGTTCGATCGGAAGATCTGTCAAGATTCTTCCAGAATAAGAGAACTGATGTTCGATCGGAGGGGGAAACTGGAGATGGTATTTGAAAACCCTAAACCTGGAGTTTTGATTTCGGAAAATGAGAAGCGTGAAATAGTAAGGGGGGTTTATTCAATTGCACATGTTAGGCGTTTTTGTTGGCATATCTTCTGTGATATCTCTTGCGATATCTTCTGTGATATCTAAGATATGTGTCATATGTTCTGTGATATCTTGTGTGATATCTGAGATATGTGGCATTTGTTCTGTGATATCTGTGGTGATATTTCTGGTGATATCTTTGGTGATATCTGAGATATGTGGCATTTGGTTGAAGAGCTCAAAAGCTTGTTTACTGTCTGAATCCTCTCTAATAATATTGGAAGTGGGTTGTGGCTGTAAGGGCCCTTCTAGCAATGTGATCAAGTGGATGAATTGTAGTAGTCGTTGCTCACATTTGTTAACTTGACAGATTTCAGTCTCTTTGAGCAGGGGAATTAGCTAAAGAGATCTGTTTAATGTTTGAACAATCCACATGAAAGCCTTCTAGTGCAGTGCATGGGAGGATTCTCTCACCTGGGACTTGCAGGATAAGAGATCCCATGAAATTGTCTAGTATAATCATGAAATTACATTAAAAAATATCAAATGGACGCATACTTACGTTTTAAGTTGTGGGTTCAGTTATTAGACCAGACCATGCATGTGGGACATGCGTAGGGCCTGTTTGGTTAGCAGGACCGCATGGAAACAAATGGAAATGGAAGTCAGGTTCTAGCTTCCCATGATTTTCGTTGTTTGTTTTGACATGGAAATCTATTTTCAGCTGGAAATCAAGCCCTCATTTTTCAGCAAATTCGTTTCTCCTCTAGAACATGAAAATAAGAATTGATTGGAAAGTGGCTAGGAAATTGCCTTTCCTAAGAAATTAACCCATTTTCATGCCCCACATTCTATTGATTTGGGAAGTTATGGCCATCCATTCGGTGCGAGCCTTCTTGCGCTTTCTGCTGTGACTTCTGCTACAAAGAAGAAATGGGTCACTGTTGAACTAATTCCCAAAGATGGCAATAAAAACCCTTTCACTTTCTAAGCACTCAGTTATTTGATTACGTTAGTAAAACATCCACTCTTGTGGATGATGATGATTAGCTTAAACTTGTGAGGTCAAATGGAGCATGGGGACATTCAAACATAGCGTTGATGTTCCTCAAGCTCCATCAGGATATCATTGTTGTGAATGAATACACCCATCATCAATATATGCCTTGCATACATGTGACATCCTTAGAGTGAGTCGCTAAAGCTTTCTTTGGCTGTGCTAATTCTTAGCAAACCTCCAATGCCCAAGAAGGTTTTGTTTCATTGCTTGATAAGAATGCGTTAGTACAAATGATTTTCATGAAAAGTTTTTCAAGTTTTACAATGGAATTCTCGGCTCAAAATTGCAACGTTCTCGATGGGCTTCCCTTGACCCATGGTCTTGTATTAATCCAAAGAATTCTTATTCACAAAGGAACCCGTTACCTTTGTTAGCTCCCTCCGATTCCGTATTTTGAAGAAATCTTGAAGTAACAACAGATCCACATTGAAATTGGTCCCGCAGTGAAGAGGCGGGGATCACTGCGAGCGTGATCATTGAATAGCCACCTTCAATTCGGTCTCCGTATTTCAATTCTACAACAAAAGGATTCCTTCCGAAATTGCCACAACTTGATGCTGTACATGTCATTTCCTCCCAGCGTTGATTGAAATGCATAATCAAACCTTCCTTGTTTCTTGCATCCTATCACCCACAAGCTATAACATCTAAAACATTTAAATGTTGACAAAGAAGTGCAGAAAGAATGAGATGAATATACCTTCTTGTTTATAACACTTTTTTGGGGGGGGGGGGAGAGTTGTCGATGAGGAACTCCAAATATTTGCAGAACTCCTTGGGCTACTCAAGATTGACAGCATGACCAGCATGCTTGATGATTACTAGTCTTGAATTCTCCACAAGATGCCTATAAAGTTTCTAATATGAGCACACATCATGGAGGAAAGGAAAAGGAAGAAACGGACCACAATGAATCCAACAGAATTAAAAACAGCCTTTTAATCCGTGAGCCAATTCGAAGGGAAATATCTGATCATCCTCTCCCCAGATAGTTAAGGTCGGCTGCATTGAAGAGAACCCAATTGCCTAGTCAAATAGATAATCACTCTTGCATAGACCACACCACTGTGATAACCTTAACCTTTTAGACAAATAAAATTGAAAAGAACCTGTTAGTAAATTGTACATTTTCCTAACATATTCAGGCGATTGGAAAATTGGGTTAGGATATTGAATTTGATGGTTAAGAGTTTGTATTTAGAACGTTGATGTGCGAGAGAAGATCATAGCAGAGAGAAATACATTATAAAAGATATATTGAATGTTGAAGCTCATGTTTTAGAAAAATGACAAGGTTTCAGTGACGAAAGACCTTCTTCACTCTATTTTGAAAAGGATTTGATTGGTAAGAACTTCAAATGAACATATACAAGATGACTAACATGATCCTGAGAATTAAGACCTTGGCACAGGTGTTAACTATAACTTACCAATAAGGAGAAGCAAGTACATGAGTAATCTTGGGAAGAGTGAAAACTTCTGTCCTTGATGAATGCTTGAAGCAGCTCTCTCTTCAATATATTCTGTGCACATCACACGCTTGCACAAGCAAAGAGGGAACCCGCTAAATGTTAAAAGATGAAGTGGCCCTCTCCCCAATAGACTCTTGACAAAATGATTTTGGTAAGTTTGAGGCATTTTGAGAACAGAATCGAAAATTCATGATAAACCAAAACAAGATAGATAGAGAAGAAAAGCTAAATGATCTTCATCTTCTTATGCAGAACTTCCCATAAGAACCGCAAGCTTCACTCCATGATACATCCCGATCACCCTTGTAACCCAAGTACAATATCTCGCCACTGCACTCGATGTCACCATCATATATGCTAAAACCTGCTCAAGTCCATCATATATCCATTTGTTCATTGTAGATGTTCCATCACTTAATCGACCTCTCAAAGGTGTGCCATTGCAAATGTCTACGAGAAAATCCCAAACACGGAGAAATCAAATAACACGAATAAATTCAATAATGATCCATTAGCTCCAAAGTAATAAGGTTAAAGAAATAAGAGAAACTTGTATTCAACTAGAAAGACACTACCACCTTACTTGGATTCAACTTCCTCTCTCAGCCATGACAAAGACCCCGATATGAAGTTCATAGCATCGAACCAATCAACATTCATACGGTCACACACACTCAAATACGTTATATGAGATAGAAAAATTACCAAAATGTAGACATTGTTGGAAATCGCAATTAGAAGGTAGATGACTACAAGCAAAAGTAATTGCATGAAAGTTAGAAAATAAGTTCTACATAAACAAAGGCACAATCACAAGCATGAGAATTACAAGTACAAGTCCACCAAGGACATATGCTACTACATTAAATGATGAGGATGGGGCATTAAATACAAGGGAGACACGGTCATTGCCTCCATCTTGTAATGCAATGATGGGCGTCGACACCACATGTTGATCGAATCCCCCATCCCATAGTTCCGTGCCGCGCATTGTCGTCCCAATTGGTGTTAAGGGTGGTAATTCAACCGACACGTACTCATCAAGCCACATAAACCATCTTGTATGTTGTTGGTTGGGGACAACGTGGTACCACTTGCCACGATTGGGCTTCGGCCGTACTTGGAGCAACAAGATAGGCCCTCGGCCACATGCACATAAGGGGTGGGGGTTTTCATCCATTCTGCAATAAGATATCATGTGCATATATTTTGAGCTATTATGATAGATACAATTCAAATAAGCATTCAAGCATCAATTAAATCAACGGTCACGAATACATCCTAAATCAAAGCTTCAATACATTATTTTTGGGCACGGAAGGCACATCTGCGGTTATTTCTATGAACATAATCAAACCACGGTTTTGTGCTATGGAAGCACGCGAGCAGCGACATCTCGACGAAGCGGCCTCTGGGTAGGACGCATCGACGTGCTCTGTGAATTGTTTGTGCTCATTATGAGTGTTTGTAAACCACCCGCAACTCCATCTCATCCTCATGCAACACATGCATACAGGCATTCACCCTTCCCAAGTTTACATCGGTGACAATTTCATCCTCGAATCATTGTTGAACATATTGCCTTCATTGTCATTGGAGATTGGAGACTCATGATTGTCTCGATCTCCTCTTCCAAACACGTATCGTCAATGCGTTCTGGCGCATAAAATTGTGCAACGCACATAATGCTTTGACAAGATTAACTTGTATCCTAATAGGAAAGGGGTGCGGTCCCGAGGATGGGAAATCCGGCCTTTAGAACACCAAATGTTCTTTCTATTACATTCCGCATGTGCATGTCGAAGGTTGAATAACTCCCTAAGACATTTTGTGGTTCTTTTGCATTCCCTGGGCAAACTCCTTTAGATGATACCTAGTCTTTCGATATGGGGCAAGAAATTGTTGCCTATTTGCGTAACCACCGTCAACTAGGTAGTATTTTCTGTACCATAAGTGCATGCAGCGATTAAGGAACGAGGCATCTAGCTAGAATGTAAAAATGTAAACACATAATGGAGTTACCGGAATCGGTGAATTGTCAAGCTGTGCTCCTCGTCTTGTAAGAGCTTCTTTCGGCACGCGGCGTCATGTGCGAGACCCCTCATAGCCGAAGCACATATGTGAACCGCATGTCAAAATTGCAACATGCGAAGAACATTTTGTGCAATGAATCCTTTCTCAGTACGCCACTTTGACGATTCACGTGGACCCATGCCATAAATCCCAACAGTATCAATGTCCCATCTGCGGCTCAATGCAACCCCTGAGTGATAGTATGTGACATATTGAATGTTATGATTGCGATGTCCCAATCTATCGCAATGTCCCAATATAGTGAAGACTCTGTATCACAATAGATACGTTATTGTGAAATGATTGTCTCTCGATAATTGTTTGAAATCTACGGGTGGTCCTCCGTTGCATGTGGAGCCATAAGGCGGCCGGTACAATTGTAAGATTGCACGAAGAACTTTGTGAAAGTAGTGCGATGGTGAAAGTGGACCTAAATAGATCCTTCGCTACTGGTTCGTACCTTGAGTCTTGTCCAGGCAATCATTAAAAATGTCGCCACCATCTCCTCCTTTGCATCACCCAGATTACTCGATAAGAGGCGGTGTTTTGGAAAATATTAACCAACTTATTAAGCGTAAGCGATGCATTCTATACAATTTTTGGAATCTCGGCCCGGTTCTTCAAAAACTAACCGAAATTCCTCATAACCTCGAGTACTTTTTGGAGTGCGCACTAGGACGTGGCCTTCGCACATGCAAAGCATTGCATCCTCCTCAAATTGCATAACACGTCTTAGTATTTGTGACGCAACCGTGTTGTGCTTACCATATTATGCACTTCACGAAGTACTTCTTCATTACGTCTGCGTACCTTGTCCCTCTTCTGCCATTGCCCTGTATTATCACACATGAAACCTATATTATCTTGTAAATAAATTTTGCTTATATATTACAAAATTGTTGACAAAGTCTCAATTGTTGGTTGAGCCATTGCATAGTATACACATGTGATGCGTTACATGCGATTAATCAACTTTTATAACCATGGAAATTTTCAATTGTAATATGCATATTACAACATCATTCATATAGAAGTAAAGAGGTCCAATATAAATACACACTTCGTTGACTCAATGTATGGAATACTATATGTCTAACCATAATAAATATGGCGTATAGAGGTCCAATATAAATACACACCAAAGAGATTCAAGTAAATAGTTTCTCTGCAAACACCAAACACCTATAGGTGCATCCTAACATCTGAGAGCTGCCTATCCTCTGCGACCAACGTGCAAACCCTCCACAAGCCTATATCCGTTTTTGGATAATACTATATGCCTTAACCTTTTCCATCCTCGGTCGGATGCTCCAAAAGAATCCAATGCGAGTCATCCATGAGGAGTTGTACATGCACAAGTCGTTCCAACCTTGATATAATGGAAGGATCAATTAATGGAGGATGATCATTGCATGTTGAGGATGATGATTGAGCAGCTTGCTTCCCTTTGTCCTCGCTCGCCGTGGGTTAACGACTTTGAGGAGGTGGGGATGATGTTGTGGAAGTATTACGGCATATCGGGGGTTGGGGGGAGGTTTCGATGGTTCTTGTGTGTGCAATTCATATTATCCCCTTCGGCCTTCCTCCCGATAATATGAGTCATGGGAGTAAAAATGCATCAACATCCACATTTGGCATATGGGTGTATACTTGCTCAGCCTTGGGTGTGTATATTGGCCCGCCACCCATTCTCGATCGAAGAAGTCCTTCATCATCTGAAATATTAATCACGAGGAAAATTCTCCTAAGTGGCAATGCTCCCCCAAACACGAATCTAGGGTGGTCATAATTCCATAAATTCCTCCCAAATAAGCACCGAGCTTCGGGATTCGGCGTACGTACACAAACATTTGTTAACATGATTGTAAAGCTGACATATATTATTATAGAATTGGTGTGGTGCATGAGCTCGACGGGGGTGTTCATGATCTCTGGGGTTCTGCAAGGAAGCAATTTCTCTCTGCGCATCCCACCCTAATCTGAGTCTCCATTCCTTAACTTTGCAAGCGTCATGTACTTGCTTTTGAAAAGTCGTATTTTGGTATTCAATTGCTTCATTGTTAAATCAACTCCAAATCGCTCTTTGAAGCGAAGCAACAATTCCCTGATCACCCCACCCTTTGGCATACCCCCTGTTGCGATGATTCTCCCCTCTATGATTTCATCATAAAGTGTTTCGGATAAAGTCCTCTTGTTCCTTGGTCCATTTATTGTATGGTCCCTTGTCTCCATCAACAATGTCTTCATACATTGTCCATATCTTCGGCATGAATACGACTAGGTGTCACGGGGGACTCTTTCCTTTCTTTTCAGTGGCATCCGAAAAATGTCTCCAATATATCATACCCGATAAGAGGATGCATAAAAATAATATAGTTGAAGGATCAATATATGGATGAAAGGTACCTCTACTTCTTCCCTATGGATTCTATCAAACAGAGGACTCTACAACTTGAATTTTAGAATAAATCTTTGTTACAAATTTTCAACATGATGCTTTTTAGTTGTGCTTCTGACGAAACATCGTTGACAACGTGGTTAGACCAACGAAATTTAAAGGCTGCAACATGTTGCTTTGTGGCGATGATATGTTTAACCGAGGGATAGATCCATCTAAAAGACTCAACTTTTGGCACCATTTTATCATCTTCTAAGGGATTAAACGCAGATCTAGAGAACATGTAAGATGGATCCTATGTCGAATCATTCTCGGCCAATCAATAAGTGATTATTTTAAAATGCATGCTTTATCATCTTACCGGGAACACCGGGTAAGTTAATGTTGCTTATAGGATGATGCTTCAATATAATGTCAAATAAACATGATTCATATCTAGTGTCAAAGCTTGATGACTAAAAGGAAATAAATGAACTTCTACATAATCTATCAATAAGGAAAAATTATACATAATCTATTAATGATACATTTTGGAAGTTTCTTTAGTATGGAGACTTACTACTACTTACTACGAAGCTTCCACGTGAATTCTCACTTACCATAAAGTATACAAATGGAAAGCAGGAAGATATTGGAAAAGTTTGAAAAATATACTACATGAAGCTAGTAACAAAAGCATATCCTCGGGTTTCTTTCCATCAATCACATCAAGACCAAGGCGAACATGGAGACAATATTCCATGTGAAGTTGGAAATACATGAAAAAGAAGTAAAGTTCATGGCAATCTTTATCGGTACATGTAACTAAAGTGAAACTATAGCAATTGACCAAATAACAAGTCAAACATTTTATATATATAACTATTCCAGGCTATTACAAGATATTCCAATTAATCATGACGGTCTTTTAGAAGATTACTACAATTAACCACATAATATCATATATCAAATCGGTGACTACGATTTAATAGAACCAAACAAGGTTTAGAATGCCCTATTTACTCGATTCGAAGTCCATTGGTTGACAACTCCTACATCTCCCACTTGAAGAAAACTTCTCGACATATAAGACCCAAATAAATCTTTGGAGATCACTCACTTATTGCGAAAGTACATATGCAATTTTTTATCAAGGGAAACGAACATATATATAAAGATATGCAATAAAGACAACGTCTGAATATAATCCAATTCAACAAGAAGGCAACAATCTGATTTCCTTGCCCGTTTCATACATGGAACATCCGAGAATCTATATTGAAAAAAGAATTGGAACCTGGCCATGGTTCCTAATTGAAGGACAAGAATCTAATCTTCAGTTCTGTTGTCTTTGGTTTTTCAGTTCTTTGATTCTTGTCGACACGCCAATTGGAAGCATAAGTAGCCAAATGAGACTTAGTCGGAAGCAAAATTGATACAATATTGTCCCTTGTGCAAAGGTGTTAAAGTAAGAGGTAATTCCTCAACAAAAACATCCTTAAACTCATTCATGAGTGGCAAAGATAACTACTTTGCGGCCTGAGAATGAAAGAGGTTGGACTTCTTAATCCCTTAGCCTCTAAAGCTTTAGCATGAGCGATGGATATGTAAGTTATGGTCTACATGCGGTATAAAACTCACAGGACTTTCACCCAATTGATTATGGACCAGGAGATTATGGAATTCTTCGGTATATTGTTGCACCATTTCCGACCCTTTGAGATAATTTCTGTAATTTGTCATACAATGTATGTTGATTGTTGAATGGTAAAAATCCCCATTTCATGAGCCTTTTTAATTCATCCTAATCAGAAGAGGTGGTTTAAAATATTGCTTGTGTTGATATTTTAAAGATTGCCACCAAGTGGTTATTACCAAGCCTCGATTCGGATAATGACAAGAGCAACCCTTTTAGTAGTGGAATTTCCTTCATTGAAATGTGTCCTCAACAATTCGACCCAATTGTGAAAGTTATCGGCACACCACCTAAAAATTTCGAATTTCATTTACACTTCCATCCCAACAACTTTATTGTGGTTCAAAGGGAGGTCAATGTACGGTTTAGATGTAGTTGATGCACATGCCATTCTTGATGCACATGCCATTCTCCCTAATTTTGATCATTTGAATAGCTCGACCTTTTTGGACAAGTTTAAATGCCTATCTTCATGGTTTCTAGGAGGTTGAGAGCAACATGCTGATTAAGGCCCGAGGTTTGAAATTGCATCATAATGGTAGTTTGGATTTGATCTGCAATTGTGTCCATAATTTGTTGTTGAAACCGTTTCAGATTTGCCTCTTGCCTTTGAACTAGTTCCTCCATGACTTAGTTGGAATCTCTGTGGTTTCTATTTGGTAAAAACTTTATGAGGTTTGGGAGGCATTTCATAATAAGATAGCATACGAGTTTGAGTGTTTTGGGTTTCTAGGGAATTGGAATGGACATATGAAGGGTTTTGGGCCTTGTACAACGGTGTGTATGGGTAAAAGCAAAAAGGATTTGATGGATTTTGGATTTTGTAGGCATTTAGAATTTGGGAAAGGGTAGATTTATAGTCAAACATATAATGTAGTATAGGATTATTAAAGAGTTATGAGTTAGGGTTTAAAAGGGATGAAAAAAAGACCTCAATAGGCCTGGGGAGGCCAGAAAAAGTGATAGAATATAAAAGATTTTCAACAGCCACCTGTTGCTTTGACACCTAAAGCTTCATGCAACTAACCACAATAAAGTCTTAAAGGATAATTATCAGCAAACAAACAGATATGCAGTAGCTCTAAAAACTAATCCCAAGGGAAAAATTTGTGTGTTTAAGATGTTACCTGCAAACCAGGTTGATATATCTCTCTCCAATTTAGGCCTTCCAATGCTTTTCTCCAAAACAGAGGAAACTAAAAACCAGCAAACTGTGAAGCAAAGAAAAACTATGATAAGAAGCAAATTATATTATTCAAAAAATCACCTCAAATATGTTCTTTACATCTCCTTATACTCTTTCTCCTAAAATGTAGCTAAAACTCTCCAATAGCAACGAAACAAACTCCAACTCTATCTCTACCTTAAGGACTCGTTTTTTTCTGAAATAGTTTTCCTTAAAAATATCTTTTGAAAATGTCAGGGTACCCTTGGAATTCTTTTTAAAAAACATTTATGAAAAAACAAAATATCACATGCATTGTTTTTCAAATACCATTTCTTCAAACCCGGGTATCTCTAGCAAAAACCTTCTCATACATTCAAAATAATTTATACAATAAGAGCTTATATAGGATCCACTATCACATCCACAACTATCTATTTAATCCATAATAAGCTACCATACAAAATAAATACAATGTTCCTACATGTCCAACAATATCTTAAATAACAATTTAAATGTCTAAGTTCCTCTAATTCGAAGAAATATTAAAATTGCTCCATCATATACTTTCTTCTAAGGTCATTAATCCTCTACAACTCCTTTTTTCTTTGAATTACTCTCACCTCAAACCTGTGAAAGAGGAGAGCAACAGAAATGGCTTTCCTTCCCTGCTTGGAACGAAGATGCAGCCCAGACAACGAAGATGAGGGTTTCACTGAGGGGTTCTGTGAAACCTAATAGAGAGGGACAAAGAAGAGAATGAAAGGGGGAAATGGAGAGGCGAAGAAAACGAAGCGAGAGAGAGGGCAAGGGAAGCAGCGGTCAAACTGTGAAAGAGGAGAGCAACGAAACGGCTTTCCTTCCCTGCTTGGAACGAAGATGCAGCCCAGACAACGAAGATGAGGGTTTCACTGAGGGGTTCTGCTGAAACCTTAGAACGAAGATGAGGGTTTCTGCTGAAACCTTAGAACGAAGATGAGGGTTTCCCCCTGCTTCTCTTCTCTCACTAGAAAACGCAGGTTGAAATCGTTTTTTCTCTCACTAAACTAAGGGCATGTTTACACGGTAAAAATGGTTTGGCATATTTTCAAAACGCAAAAGATATCAGCTCCTCCATATGTTAAATAAAGCTGATATCTTAAATATGCGTAACATATCGCAATTAAATAAAATTGATATTTCAGATGTGCCGAAGATATCAGAGTTAAATAAACTCGATATCTCAAATGTGCGGAAGATAACGCAATTAAATAAACCCGTTATCTCAAATATGCCGAAAATATCGTAGTTTAATAACGTGCACATTTGAGATATGCCGGCATATCTCAAAAACGCCTAACATGTGCAATTGAATAAACCCCCCTAAAAGAATTAGGTGTGGTGTTGGGAAAAATGGAGTCGTTTCGTCAAACAGCTGGCGTGGAGTTTGCATGCAAAGGCTAGTTCCTTGTTTTTCGTCTTTTGGCCAGAAACCGAGCGGCTAGAGACGGCTTTCTATCATATACTATGCCACACGTGACCTGGAGAGTACGTAACATTGCTTGGCACTTTCCTTCCGTGGACCCCACGTTAATTGAGCTGAAAATCCAAACCGTTGATGTTTAAAAGAGTTGTTCAATGGTGCAGGATTTAATGATCGGCATTTGAAGAAGAGGAAGGACGGTGTCCCCCTTCTGTATGATGGGTCCTGCATTTTATTTAATCGAATCCGTCCATCTGATTTTGTTGATTTTAGAATCTTGTATCTCAAACTTTAAGGTGTTTGGATGATTTTAACACGGGATGAAACTTAGTTCTTACTTTTTTATTATGTGATGTTCTTTAAACGATGTCTTTTTATCGTTCATGTGTGTTGATCAAACGTACAATTTTTCGGGATCCAAGATCCTCTGATTCTCGTTTTCCTTGGTGCAGTGGATGGGCGGGTTTGATCAACCATAAGGGCCCCATCATGCTAAAGAGAGGCAACACTCATCACCTTGTTGCAATAATTATCAGGCCATTGAGTGTGAGAAAAAATTCAAACCCTATTTTTTATGTCTAGTGAAACTTTTTAAATACCGTAGATATTCAATGAATGCTTTTAGTCAATATTTGTGTGAGCAAAAAATAGTGACCGTTAAAAAAGGCACGAAGCTCCTGTAAATGTAGGCTTCAGAAAAGGACAAACTATAAGAATTAATAATATGCAATCTTACTTTATATTTTGTAAGAAATTATTGTCACATCTTGAACCAATGATTTAAAGTCCTACGACTCCTCCCCCCCAAAGCTCACCGTGATCATTTATTTTTATTAATTTTTTCAAAGGCCAAAAGCAAATAGTTAGTTTTAAAAGCAGCTTTAAATACTTTGTTTGGAAGACTTAGATTAGAACAAATTGGAAATTGTGCATGCACTTGCATCAATGCTGGATTGACTTTGCTAATCCACATGCTTAAAGCTTGATTAGACACTAATTACTATAAAAAAGAAAGATGAGTAATTTATGTGCTCCTTCGATCCATCCACCTATTACAAGATAGGAGCAACGGGTGGTCCTCTCTTCTCATGTTTTCATCGTCACTTAATTCCCATGTGCTTGTGAGGTGTCAAATTCGGCCCCGACTTGTCGGCCCCGTGACCGGCGCTATAAATCCGATCCCGGGTTTGAAGTTTTACAATCCGTTTTGAGAGCTACACGTAGCCTATCTGCCACATTTATTGCGGGGTCCGTTTGGTAGCCGCGGGTCCACAGGTTTTACATGTTTACAAGCTATGTCATTGCCAATTGTCTTATCAGAGGCCTAGATGTGGATGTTAGAAATGGCCATTCCGCCCACAAAGTTCTCATCTTAGCGGAATCCTACAAAGGCGCGGACCACAAGGTCTACAATATATAACTTTATCTTATGTTTTTATAAGAGATTATTTTTACGTCTTAAACCCGTAACTTTAAAGTTATATAACAACAAATTTAGTATTTCACCAAGACTCCTTTCAAGAGAATTTGAGAAACATAGAACAAATTATAGGCTTTTATAACCAATATATCACAAGAGTTACACAGCCAATACAAGAATTAGTTTAGGTGATCCAGACCGTTACTTTAAAAGATTGGATCATCTGATGGATGATATTATTCCTATTTAGGGTAACGGTAGCTCATCCTTTTGGGTCATCCTTAAACACGATACATGTTTTTGCTATTACTGGAGTCATATCAGTGATGCTTTACTGCTGAATTGGAGAGAGAGAGAGAGAGAGAGAGAGAGAGAGAGAGAGAGAGATGATTTCCTGACTAGGGTCCTCTTTTAGATGATCTAATCTACTTACTATGTTTAGCTACCTACGATTGGCTAGCCACCAAACTTTATGAAGATTGGATGATTTGATCCTTTTATATTTTGTGGGTCTCACAGAGCACTTGTTTTTAACCTATGATCAAATTGCAATCTAATATATCCAACTTGCATAATGAAAGTGGGCCCAGATTTGAAGACTTAGTATGGGTCCCAAAGAATGAAAAGCACACCTTCAAAACTCCTATTTGGCCAATATTAATATTGTTAAACATGGGCCAACTTTAAATACCCCTGTGGGTCCTACTTAAAAACATCCCTTAATAATAAAATATGGAAGCAAATAATAGGTCCTACTAGAAACACTCACATGCGGCAGTTTTTAATTAATTTAATGGTAAAAAAACAGCCACCTGGGCATACCACATAGGACCCCACTTAACGGTGTTAGCTGATCCAACGGCTTCGGTTTAATTTAAAAAACTTTTGTAAGATTGGGTTGAAAATAACAACTCGATGAGTTGGAATGTGACTGCCCACCGTTACAAAATGTTCCATTTGTACCTCCATCGTTGGGAGTGCCCATCCTCCTCCTCAAAGGTCTCTATTATGAATAATGCGTTAATCTAAATTGGCAAAAAATTGGAAAAAAACACTACAAGGATGTGATTTAATCTTTTAATTTGCACTGGCAACTAAATTAACAAGGTAAATATTCTTCAAATTTGATAAATTATTCTTCAAATTTGATAATCATCGAGAACTTTGGAATTATTCTAGATAAAAAGGAGATATAAAGTTAGGATTTTTTTCAAAAAAATTTCAATTATTTGGAGTTGTTTGTAATAGTTACCTTTCAATTGCACTGTATCAAAAATTAGGTTTCATCACAACTGGTCCCAAGCCGAGATAAAGAAGGGTTTTGCGTCAAGGGCTAACTGGCAAGTAAAACTTTTGGCAAACCCCACTCGACGATAGCGATGGAGGGAGTTTAAATTCTAATAAAGCTATCCATTGAGAATAATTATTTGTGTGGGAGTATAATACTTAATGAATTTGGCAATGGACTTCACTAAAAGAAATTAAAATATCCAAAAACGTTAAAATAGATATATTACAATATATATAATTGGGCCCACTTGGCTAATAATCCAAATTGTTATACTATTGACGAGCTGGTCAAGATTATGCCATTCCCCATAAAACATGTGCATCCAAATGCCTACCAACGTGGCTTCTGGATAAATATCGACTCAAAGATTTGTTTTCTTCTGTCTATCCAATGCTCCTCCAGACGCTTTATCGACCGCAAAATCAACTGGGCCCAGAAAAATCCAAACTCACGGCCGAAGCTTTCTGCCGTGATTTATCTGCAGCCCGTCGCGCCGTAAAATAACTTGAGAAAAGTGCTAGGGGCGGCTAGGCGGACGGCCCATGGCACCATGCCCTATATGGTGCTTCATTGAACGCGCCCTAGATTTTGCTAAACTGGTCCCACCTTTGAATAATCTAACCTCTATATCTGGTTGTTCTGGCCTTGAATATCTGGTAAATAAAACATCAAAATGAATTGGATGATTTTTACATCATAAAGGCTATTTTTTGGGACTTGAATTTGGAGTTTTTTGAAATTTCTAATTTTTTTCTTTTTTTTTTTAATGAAAAATCATCCAATTGGTACAATAGTAATTGGAAGCAAGAAAAAGGAAACAAAGATGGGAGGGAGATGAAGACTACGGTGAAAAATATTTTTTTAATTTATTTTATTAAAATTAATATGTGCTGCTAATAGATATATTCTTATAATCATCATCAATTCCATAAAATTGATGATTAGTTCTACCAGATCTAACTTGTATTTTTTTAATAGGCTAATGTCATGCCTCGAACCCCAAGCCTCTAGGTCATATAATGAAAATTTCACTGTTGAGCCAAAAACTCGTCTTCTAAACTACTGTAAGACATAAAAAGGGCAGTCCTAATGCACGAAGCTTTCTTGTATGTGAGGTTCAGAGAAGGGGCAAATCACAAGAGTAAATAGCATGCAGTCTTATCTTGCATTTTGCAAGAGATCATTTTCACATCCTAAACCCATAACCTCCAAGTTACATAACAACAACTCTACCACTACACCAAAAATATCAAAAAAGAATTAAAAGGCAAATTGGTGTTTCCTGAACAAATATATATGGGCGCTTTTGTGGAGCGCCTAATGCTGCTCTTAGCGCAGCACATTTCCCTTAATAGTGGGAGATATACCGGCGATTTAAGTATTTTTTCCCGCTATTTCCTCCTGCCAAAGAATTGAATTTCATAGACCGAGAAAATCTAGCCGATGATGCTTCCACCTGCATTATCTCGTTGAAACGCATCATCCAATCTCGTCCACAGAAACGCCAGCGTGTCCCGTAGATTTTGTCACTTCTCTGCAGAGTGTTTCATGAATCCTGGAAACAGATTTTCTCTCCTTCTCATCTCTTTCCTGTCACGTGTATTGCTTCTGGAAAGTTGCTTTTTATCTGCTTTTCTGGAACTTTTTTTTGGGTAATTAAGGGTTTCAGCGGTGGAATTTCTGGTTCTGCAGCAATTCTTTGAGAGACGAAAATGGCGGAAAAGGATTCCGAGTTTTTCATGGATAACGGAGCCGAGGAAGAGGAGATTGAAGAAGCTAGGGTAGAGAGTAGCAGTGACGAAGCGGAGGGAGAGGAAGGGATGATGAATTCGTCTCCTTTTTCTTCCAAACAATGGCCACAGAGTTACAAGTAAATTTTCTTGTTCTTGCAATTTGTTTCGTTATTTTTTACTTAATTTTAGTTGGTTGAATTTTCGTCGGAATTTGCAGCTTAATTTAGTTTGGCTATGAATTGGTTGGGAATTTGTTCATGTTTTGATGTTTTATGCGAGGAAATGATATCTACCTCCTGTTACTGATAATTCAGAATTGCACTGATGCTTAGCTTTTCAGGTTTATTGTGATTCTACAAGGAGTTACTGGCATCTAATGGGAAATTGTTTCATGTGACTGAATATCAGTTACCAAAATGTAGGACTGAGGATATCATCTCCCTTTATGTATTTGGTATTTTGATTTTCAAGCTCCCTACCTGTCTCTGTATGTGTGTCTATTAAAGAAGGCGTGCTTGGATTGTTTTGGCTAGTTGTGATGTACTGAGATTCGTTTTACATATGAATAATCATTATAAATGGCGTGATAATACGATTAGAGGAATTGGATGGTGCATATGGTGGATGCTTTGTGATAAAAAGATTGTTGAAGGATGTAGCAGCGAGACGATTGAAACTTTCTGATCAGTGATCTTGAATGGATGGTGTAAACAAACAGGGAAAAGCTCAGATATAATTATGAACTGTTATGAGTATGATTGTTAAACTCTGGTCTGTATAGCCGTGTCTGACATTTGCCTGGAGAGAACTATGGTTGAGAATTGGCCCACATTGAGCTGATTGCTATGGTGAGCAAGGGTTATCTTAGGTCGTTGTAGGAAATCTTGACATGTCAACGACATGGCTAGCCTCATAAGCTCATTCTGTTTCATGTTTGTTTATCTCCAACGCAGTTGATAAAAAATCCCCACAACCAATAAGGCCATTTTCTTTTTGGATGCCAATACTTTTCGTTTGTCAAATATTTCACATGATCCATTTGCTGTTTGTATTTATGTGAAGTATCTAAAGTTATTTTAGTAATTGATGTGCTTTAACTTCCATCATGACAGAGTTTCTTGCACGAAGCCTTCTATAGTTTTGAAAGGCACCAAGATTAAAAACGAAGATAAGCAAGTATAGTATCACTAGTTCATCACCATTTGCTTTACAATGACTACCTCAAGATGAATGTTAAACCACCACTTAGTAATTTCTCATTGTACAAGTAGATCATTGCTTGTTGAGGTGGAATACATATGATTGCAGAAGTGAATCAAGAGGTTAGAACAGCACCAATTAGGGCGAGGAAGTCAAATATTGACGAGGAACTTTGTACCCTTAAAAAAAAAAAAAAATCTATCTCTATTTTCTTTTGAAGAAGTGTGTGTTGAAGTTTGATAGTTGCTACAATGCTTTGGGTGAGCTCTGTAACTACAGTGAAAGCTATTGGTATGACTTTGGAAATGACTATTAATTAGATCATAATTTAGGAAAGACTACAGTTTAATACCCTTTCGTATCATTTTATTACTCTTTGGTCCCTAAACTGTTATTTTTGTATATAAGTTTATTAAAAAAAACTTTCACGGTAAGTCCTTCATTCAACGAATGTTTAGTCTGGGACCCACAATTTTATATTATAATGTTTTGGAATAAATTTTTATAGAATTTATCCAGGGATCAAAATGAAAAGACAATAATGTGCCCTGTGGGGACTAAAATGTTATTTGTGAATAGCTTTTTATTTGATTGGAGAAGATGACCGAAGCTTTTTGCCAGCGAGATTTAAAATCCAAATATGAAACATTTTCTTGGAGCTTGGAAAATGGTTTTTACATCTAGAATCCAAAAGTCCCAGCATACAAACCCTTAAAATTTAGATGATTTTCAGTGAAAAATATACATAAAATCTTAGTAGAGAAGATGACTAGAGTTTTTTCACCAGCGAGATTTAAGATCTCCGTATGATACCCTTTTTCTTGAATTTCTAGAAAATGGTTTTCAAATATAGAATATAGGGAGTCCTGACCTACAAACCCTTAAAATTAGGAACATTTTTAGCAAGGAATGCATTTGAGGCTTCACTAGAAAAACTTTGCTGAATTTCATGGTTGGCAACCTCTATTTTTATGCTTTTCTCTTTAATTTTTTAGAAAGAAATTTTTTATCTAGGTTCAAGTTGATCCAATCTGTGAAACCCTTATATTTGAGAAGGATTTTGTGAAAAAATGAGTTTAGATTTTTTCCAAAATGATGGCCAGAATTCATTCCAGTCATCTTCTCCAGTGAGATGTAGAAACTATTTGTGAACAAAGTTTAGTTCCTAAATTATTTTCTTTTCACTTTGATTCCTGTACATATCTTGTAAAAATTTGTTAAAAAATGTTATAATATACATTGTAGGGTCCACATCATACATTAGTCAACTCTATTGATGTCTATCAAAGGACGTTGGAAAAAAAGACTTATGGTGAAAAATTTTCCAATTGTTGAGGGACTAATTTTCAAAAATAAAAGTTTAGGGACCTAAGTAGAACAAGAGGATAGCTAAGGGTAGTAAACTGTAGTTTTTCCTATATTTTACCTCAAAAGGATTCTGGTCAGTTGAAGGTCCTTCATAGTTTGGACTAGTGCTCTAGTTCCATCCAAATTGTTATTACTTTAATAATCTTCGGTGATGTTGATGTCATCATGCTAAGCTGTCTTATCTTACAAAAGCTTTACACTCCAGTCTTTGCTTCTGTTTGGTGCATTTGGTTATTCCTTTGACTACAGCCCTGGTCCTGGATGAACTTCTTGAACCTTTCACATGCAATCTTTTACCTTATTTATTAAGTTTACAGGCTTTCTTGTAGCTGATTGCTCAAAAGGAAGTTCTATGACCTTTTCTTTCCATCAGGGAATCAATAGATTCTTATACAATCACTGCTTCACCAAACTTTGGAATCCTCCGCCGTGGACCTAGTGCTGGATATTCAGGTTTTGACCTCAGTACTCCAAGTACTCCTGAGTTGGGACCACAATTGCCTCTGCTCTCTGATACAAGCACACATGAGAAACAAGAATCCGATGAAAAGTTGAGGAAATTGAGTTCCTTGCATGCACAACATACTGGAGAAGGACACATTGGTCAGGGGTGTAGCTTCTCTCAGACAGTCTTCAATGGTATATTACATCAATATCAATGAATTTGATCTCTTACTCTGTTGTTTCTAGGAGTCCAGAAGAACCTTTTTAATTTCTCCTACTGGGTTTTTTATGTACCAGAGACAGTCATTCCAAATCCTCCTTAATTTAGATGCTTATCCTTGTGGTTTGTTATTTGTAGATCCCTGCTTGAAGATTAATTGCATTTAGTGGACTCATTTTGTTGTCATGGAGCAGGGGTGAATGTACTAGCTGGTGTTGGACTCCTCTCTACACCGTATACTATCAAAGAGGCTGGCTGGGCTAGTCTGGCACTTCTAGTTCTTTTTGCAGCCATGTGCTGTTACACAGGTGTTCTCATGAAATATTGCTTCGAGAGCAAAGAAGGCATCTCGACCTATCCAGATATTGGAGAAGCTGCATATGGAAAAACTGGACGCATTTTCATCTCTGTGAGTCTTGTATATAATGTAGCTTTCTATGATATTTGGTTGCTTTTTGTCATTTATATGTGTCCACTAAAGTAACTGACTGTGGAAATAACCATACGTTTATCAATTATCAGTCACACACAAAAGATAAAATGAGACAGAACAAGGCAAAGATGGTTTTTTGCCTCATTGTAGCTCCACTATTTTGAATTCTTTTCTCTGATTTGCAAGTTTCCTTGTGCTGATCTTTTTCCATTTTCAAAGACTTGCTGTTTCAAGGTCTTTGTTTCTTCCCTTTTTTTTAAGATACATTTCCTCATTAGAGAAGGAAACAAGAGCCAAAACTGTACTCTATTAGTATGAACGGTATACAAAATGTGTTGTAGCAAACTATTCTTGAAGCTCTAATTTTACTGTTTAAATTCTGGCCAACCTATCTTAGATAGTCTATCAAAGTGTAAGTCAACTCAATCAAACTCTTAAGTTTAATTGCTTCTGGTTTAGATTCATCTGAAACAAATAGTTGAGACTTGCAAGACTTCTTTGAAATTTCAAGTTCCCAAACAAGAAAGAAAAAGGAAAACTGCCAATGTTGATTGGTATTTTTAATATGCTGACCTTGAAGTCTGTACCACAAGCAAGGCTGGTCTTACCAACATTAGATGTGTAAAATACTGACCATATGTGGTCTTGGATGTTCTTTTCTTCTCCTTCTGGCCATTTCATATTCTTTCTTTTTCTTCATTTGGCTTGAACTCTTGGACTTACTAATTGTGATGATTTGGAAACTAATGCAGAAGATGTCAGAAAGTTCGCCTTTTTGGCCTTTTGCCTTCTTGGAGTATGAAATATAACTGGTTTTCATTTTTTTTCATATTTATTGGTCAGATCCATAGTTTAAGTGGTAGTTTTGTCAGATTCTGTTTTCCTTTGGTGTATTTTATACTTTAATGAAAGAAATTGTTTTGAATATGAATGTGGGAAATTTCTTTTGTCTCCTGGAAAGATGAGACTTATGCCTTTATTGTGATTATTAAAAGCTTAGAACTGGTATTTGTCATAGTTACTGTGTTGTGGAGAGCTGGAATCTGAAAGAAATGGTTGTGTGAAAAATGTGGAGGCCAGTATTTTCTTGATTTTCTTTTATATGAATATTTATATTTTTCTAAGATATAAATAGCAAGTCTTGAAGATCTAGATTCTACAAAGCCCTCAGCAACTGTTCTAATTTCTTCTTGACCTGAGTTGGCTTGGTTTTGACTCATGATGTTTTGAGGCTGTAACTGTGACTGTTTTCTAGATTGGCGTGTAGTTCTTATTCTTTTGGCAAGTTCTCTGGCTATGTAATATGTGCTTCCCAAGGGATAATTTCCAGTGGACACTCTATTTTCTGGTTAGCATGGTGAAGGTGCTATTATTTGGCATCTGATGGATCTGAATACAGCTGCGAAGCATTCTCAGTTTTCTTCACTAAGTTTCACTTTAGACAACCCAAAATTGACTTTTATTTTTGATAGTTGAGATGACTTCAATTCTTGAGGCCAACCTAATTATAGATTGCTGAGGCATGGAAAAATCCTGGCTTTTATGCTCCAAAATCCTGTAATTATCAGTTCTCATTCATTTTGAAAATTTGTGCTCGTTCTCTGGATGTATTGAATAAATAATTTACTGTGGCTCCTTATTTATGATTGGCTATCATGTTGATTCTGTTAGATTCATGAAAAACAATCAACCTATAGACTATTGGTCTCTTACAAGTAATTCACCTTTTACTAGTTGGATCTTATCCATTTTTCCCTTGTTGATCAGCACCACTTGAGTGGATCTGATGCATCATTTTAGCGTTAATGCTGTGGGTTAGTACAATGGTAACTAACTGTGAGCATTGAGCTCCAAGTCTTTGTACCTTCTGAAATATCTGTATCTCCTGCTTTTGTTGAGGATAATTCTGAAGATGAAAATTGGGATTTTTATAAACTTATAGTTTTACTCTTTTAGTTTTTAAAAATTTCCAATGCTTTTAATGCTCCTGCAATGTATTCTTGATGCAGATTGTTTTGTACCTGGAGCTATACGTAAGTGGAGTGCGGATTATTGATTTAACGGAGTAAATTATTTGAATTCCCCTCTTCTTGAATCACTTGCTCTTTTGAACTTATTGCAAATTTATTAAATTTCTTTGGTCCATGCGTGCAGTCATATTGCGTGGAGTTTATTATTCTGGAAGGTGATAATCTCACAAGGATGTTTCCTGGAACTTCCTTTGAATGGGCTGGTCTGCATGTCGACTCTGTTCATTTCTTTGGAATGTTAACCACCCTTATTGTATTGCCAACCGTCTGGTTGAGAGATCTCCATGTCATATCATATCTTTCTGGTATGGTAGTGTAATTATATTTCCTATGCTTTTGTTGTGTTTTAGTACAAAAAATTGAATGGTCTGGTGATAGTTTTTATCTCAATCTTTTTTAACTCTTTTTTTTCCTGATCTTTTGCTTGCAGCTGGTGGTGTGCTTGCAACTCTTTTGATATTTCTTTCAGTTATTTTTGTTGGTACCATTGATGGGGTAGGGTTCCATCAGAGTGGCTCGGTTGTGCACTGGGGTCGTCTCCCGTTTGCCGTCGGAGTATATGGATTTTGCTACTCTGGACATTCAGTGTTTCCAAATATTTACCAGTCAATGTCCGACCAGACAAAGTTTAACAAGGCATTGATAGTTTGGTATGACAATGTTATCTTGTGGCTATAGGAGTTGAGCCTTTTGAGCTAGTTCCAAGTTTTTGCCTCATATTGAAAATGGTTTATTTGCTCTTTTGAGTCAGCTTTGCTTTGTGTACTGCAATATATGGGTCAGTTGCAATCTTGGGATTTCTAATGTTTGGTCAAAGTACACTGTCCCAAATAACTCTGAATTTGCCAAAGCGAGCTGTTGCTTCAAAAGTTGCATTGTGGACAACAGTAAGTCGTATAGAGTTTCTCTATGTCTTTAAATATCATTTTCTTTTCTGTTCAGAATATTTTGTAGTTTCTTGACTTGCTCTTATGGCCTTTCTTTCAGGTGATCAATCCCTTCACCAAATATCCTTGCAGCTGCGGAAACAGCTAATCTATGTTTTTCTTTCTTTCAAAAATTAGGCCCAGGGTTTTTTTATTTATAAAGTTTTGCTGACTTATCTGTACAGAAAATATTGGTCATCTTAACATCTAACAGATATGCTCTGTTGATGAATCCATTAGCTAGGAGTTTGGAAGAGCTGTTGCCTGTGAGGAACACAAATGGATTCTGGTTCTTCATTCTTCTTAGAACTGGCCTTGTCATTTCAACTGTCTGTGTTGCTTTTCTTATGCCTTTCTTTGGTATGTATTTTAGCATTTTAAAAATCGAATTTCTGGTTTCAAGTAGAACATATTAGTAGTTTGAGTATGAATGTCACCTTCTGCAGTTTTGCTATGTGAACTCATTGTTTTTTGAGTTGAACTAGATCCACATTTTCTCCCTGCACTTGCTCTTTAGTTTCTTGGAGAATATCTCTACGATATTGAGATGATAAGAAGGTTACTTGACCTTCTTAGAATGAAATGTAATGAGCTATTTCAAGCAAAAATAAACCATTATCCAAAACAGCATTTTGGTTAGCTCCAGAAAAACAGAGTAAGAGGTGTAACTGCCGAAAATAGGTTACCTGCCATTATCAGCCATTTCATTTTCTCCTTTTAATAGATAATAATCAAGAGTTCCTTAGGAGAAGCATAACTATTAGAAGGGGTTGAGGTTGCCCATCATGCTGCCCCCAACTCTGGTAAACTATAAACCTAGTTTGCATCTCTAACACATTGGGGGAAAAGCAATATGGTGTGGAGACGGTGTTCCATCATATCTCACTAGATGAATCTATCTCAGCCTAGTGCTCCTCACAAAACTTGTTGAAGGAGATGCAAAGAAGGGTAAACCAATCCCTTGGGATGGTCTAAATGGAGCTTATGATATTCTGTTGGAGGAAAAACTATTAAGGTCCTCTGAACCAAACACAGATTGTGATGGATATAAATAGGAAATTAGGCTAGGCATCTTTATTGAATAATTCGAGTAGTCATGTCCAAGGCCATTCTTGTTGTTGATGTTTGGGCATGCCAGAGTGGCAGAGAACTAGAACTAGTGAAATTTACAACACCTATATATTGTCTTAATTAGTTAGGCTGATGAATTTGGGAGGGGTGTTGTTAGGCTTATCTCTTGCTTTATGGGTAGCCAAAAATATTTTGTCCCATCATTTTCCACAGTGGAAGGTATTCTGTTTAGCCTCGAGGTTGATGGTGGTTTGTTGTTCGTATTAGGATGTAAAAAATAATAGTAGTGTGACATCTCAGGGTTATGTAAATGCTTTGGGGGCATATGGGATACATGATTGCTTTTCTTTGCGACTTAGTTGATGGTTTGCTGGGTAAAGTCATTTCTTATCTATTACTTCATCTACATTAAGATGATGATTCTAGTAGTAGAACACTTATCTATGCATTTGGGTCTTCCATGGATTATTCTTATAGTTGAGGACGGGAAGCTATTGGGGCCAGAACCCACTTTAAGCAATGAAGAAAAGACAAAGGAGACCGGATAAGTTATCTTGGTTGATTAATACGAGAAGTTGGACCAAGGGTGAGCCATGTTTGTTACTTGCACAAGGCAAGTTTGTACAAAGAACTGAAAAGAATGGAGTTTATAGTAATATCTGTTGCTTTTCTTTACAGACCCCTCAATTCTTTCTCTTCACTCAAGCTTCATGATAGCCTTTCTTTTCTTCATTTTTTAGAAGGTCTAGCAGATTGCGTGGTTTGTCAAAGAGGAGGATTATTGTGTAGATAGAGAAGAGAGCATGGTAAGGGAAGAACATGAAAGAAAACATAATACAAAATAAGGCTCAGTCAGTTAATGTAAAGTGACTTAAGTGGGTGGCCAAATGCACCAAATATATATGATGTTTCGTTAGTAAAAATGGAGGAAACTGCATGAAAAGGTCCAAAATTTCTTGGATAGGTAGGATTGGTAAAAGGAAAAAACTCGAGCACTATGTGATTAGAGAAGGAAGCAAAAACAATTACCGAAAGTGTATACTATGAGAAGAAAGAAGAGAGGAGAATGTACCTTTATGATAAAGCTGAATTATTTTCTGTCATTTTAAGTCTAGATTGTGACGGTGGACATGTGTAGGGAGCAAAAGAGAGAGTTAAAGTATGCGAGTTGAATCTCCATGCTTAATGGCATAAAGGGTTAGGTGCAAGTCTACCTAAACTGTATAACACTCCTATTGGTAAATGAGCTGGTGCATAATGTATACGTACATATATTTATTATTTTCAACTATGTCCAAATTAGAGGATTTTCTTTAATACTCCTAGGTGGAGAGACATTAGGTTGCTTAAACTCTAAGAAAATTTTCAGATATTCTTGCAGCTTGTGAAAGTGAAAAAATTCATGTGCTCCACTCTCAAAGGTGTCTAATCTTAAAATGTCTTGGGTGTACTGTCACGGGGTCACAGTTTACCAATGCTAACCCGTGCGGCACTTGTGCACAACTCCTCAGCAGAATACAAGTCAGCCTTCACTCCCACCCTCACCATTAGGAGTAATGAGAGAACTCAAGACAACTCAAAAGGGACTTGCTTGAAGAGAACTTATATTACAACTCAAATAACTTTTTGTGTGTTACAAATGAGGGACTCTCCCCTATTTATAGGCTTAGGGAGGTACAAGCAATGTTCTAGATTATATATTAGTGTCAATTATCGAACTGTGTTGGATTAGTTTACATTGTTGTAGACTATTCTACCATCCTTTTGAATAAGGAAGATTCTAGAAGACTTCTAGAGACTCCCCTTCTAGAATCTGGTCTGGGCTTTCCATAGCGGGTAGGCAAGAATCCCCTCTATGGGCAATGGCAACTGGGTCACGAGCCTGTTGAGTGAGCAGTGAAATTAGGCCTTGTGACAGTATGCTTAAATTGGAAAACTGTGTACATTGTAGTGACTAAAAGATTCTTTTGATATTCCAGAAGCACGAAATGCACTGTCCAAAATATCGTGGCCCATTTATTGAGTGTGACTAGGTGTTGATCTGTACTGTTTTCAATGCTTGCTTATATTAATGCAAATAGAAATTGACTGAGTGGCTAGATCAATTGAGTGAACTAAACATTGTTGTTTTATGGTCTTGTTCTTGCAGGTCTTGTTATGGCTTTAATTGGTTCTCTCCTCAGTATTCTTGTGGTAAACTCTTGCTTCATTATAGTCAGTTAGAAGTTTGAGCATGGGCACACAGTTTTCAATTACATGGCGAGTTGCATCTACGTAGTAACCTATTTGTAAATAACCAGGGAGTGTCTTTGATGAAATGACCCCATTGCATTGGAAGCACCAATGAACTTGTAGGATGAAGTGGCATTTTTTCATTTAATTAATTTGCCTTTAACTCAACACAATAAAGCTTGAGAAGTTACTAAGGACTCTTGACGAGGTGGATCATCCACTTCTTTAAACAGCTCTGTTCTATAATGAATGCTTGTTATACTGGTAAAAAATGAGATAAGAGGACCCTATGGGACACCAGTTTGTTTATGTAATCTGTGTGTACATGCTCATGCAGACATGTTTCTATTCTTGAATTTTTGCATTTGTAAAGCATTTTTCAATTTTTAGTTCTATCTTAATTCTTCTATGAATTGTGATAAAATTATTAATTTCTCTCACTTTATTTTATTTTCTTTATACTTATCTAATAACATGCCCTTATTTTTTCATGGTAGGCGGTTATAATGCCAGCTCTTTGCTTCTTAAGTATAGCAGGAAAGAAAGCAACCCCATTGCAGGTACTTTAGAAATTTATTCATTACTTAACACGCTCATCTAATTAGTGAAGATACAGTTTTGATTGCACTTGTTGCCCCTCACCCACCCAAAGAAATTGCGAAAAGAAAATTTTGGAGCCTTCCAGATGATAACCATTCCGTCGTTAAAATTTCATGCTTGAATTTCCAGCTAGGAGACCACCTTAGCTGTTGCTGCAACTGATCTAGTTTTTATTTTCTTAAAACCAGGTTACTCTGAGCATCACTATAACCGTAGTAGGAGTCATTAGTGCAGCACTGGGAACGTATTCTTCGTTGTCACAGATTGCAGAGAACTACTGATGTTACCCAGTCATTCAATCTCAATGGTGATGCGAGTTTATTTGTTCATTAATTTTGGGGAATATCACAGTTCCATTTCTTACATTCATTAGAATAAAATTGCTGCAAGTAGTCTGGTTTCAGGCTAAGCCTGGGTATAAGCCCAGGCCAAGAACCAATTCAAGAGCTGAAGAAAGTCTCGTTCGAGCCTGCAGAGATACCCAAACCAGAGGCAAAACTCTGCAGTGTGAGTGCCATTGCCACCCAGCCAAACTTGAGTTTGATATGGTGCAAGACGTGAATAGACGACATGATTTGGCAAAAAATTTAGAAATATCTTGCTATTGATCAGAATCAATTCACATACTTCCTTAATGCAATGATGTTAGTTCCAATTTATTCAGGTTATGGATGTCAATGTCATCCTTTTGCCCAAAGAAAATGTTTATGAAAAAACACTGGCTCTGATATAACTTAGTGGCAGTATCTCTACAAAATTTTCTTATTTTTTGATCTTTTAAGAGTACTAGTCTCTCTACATTGGAGAGGGTAAACTGGATCAATTTAATAACTAAACTCCTACTTATCATCTCTTCATAGAAGTCTATACATGTTGGTCTTAGCCAACTTTTTATGAGCCATTGTGGGTGTCCATGACACAGCAGCACGAATTGTTAGCTATGTTATGATCTTTGCTAAGGAGGATTGGATGCCAATTCTCTTTAGTCATCCCGGAGATTAAAAAGTGGTGTCTATCCAAATTAGCGAGTTGTATGGCCTTGAACAAACATCAATGAAGGTTCAGCTGTTTAGCAACGCACTACTGAGCAGTGGAGTTCTGGAATATTGAAATAGCACTTGGGCTTGGGGGTTGTTGAGTGCAGTTGGGCTAAACAAAGTTTGGTGGTTGGCTCTGGGCATGGCTCATTTGTTCCATATTTAAAATAGAGCACGACTTTATTGCAGTTTGGGGGGTGTGACGCTCTTGTTCTGCACTTGAGATGGCGATATTGTAGATTGCATTTGTGTAGGATCTTAAGTTAATGCCTGCTTAATAATGGTAATTGATGAAGATCATCTAAGGAAGATAATAAGATCTATCAAGATTGACTGTTAAAAGAGCCTTCTACTGCAATGGTGTATTAAGCGCTAGGTCACGGGTTTGAGGTGCTCATGGGTTTGGAGTTATTCATTCAATGGGTACAAGAAAAAAAGGAGTCTGGGTATGTGCTCAACACTAGAACAAGGACCACATGCCATTTTCCATTCTTATGAAAACCTCTCTTTTTTTTAATAATAGATGACCTTAATTTTGGATCAAAGAAATATAAATTCAAATACCCAATAGGCATGAAATTTGACATATAACCTATATAAGCCATTTTTAGCATGTTGAACCACTCAGAGCTACTTGACTATCAGATGTGGAAAACTTCCTTGCAAAACATGAACAGCCGAAAGAGTTGGATGGAGTGTTCTGCACGGAAGTAAATGACATTTACTTTTTCATCATCCTACAGAAGGGGAATGTGGTTACTGTTTACTTGCTAATTTTGCTGTAATTAAGAAGGCTGTATATGGCTTATAGACCCACCCAGATGATTGTATGAAGCCTTAGAGGCAGACAGTACAGGATCCTAAGCTAGACATATAGCTTACTAGTAGTTAATAAAAATTTCTGTTTTAACCAAAAAAAAAGAAAAGATGGTTGGACGTGTTACACCTTCATTTCTTAACCATTCATTCGTATTGTAGCAAAATATGAATGGCTGTGATCATCAGCAAATGACATCTCAGAGTCCTTGTGCGGCCATAGCAAGCCAAGTGCCCACAACTAACTGGTTAAGATCATCAAACAGGCGGTCTTACTTCCACCATGTCAACTCCTCCATAAAGACACACATGGTACTTCCCATGCAACAGCTAGGACGTTTGAATAGATGAATGAACCCATCCGTCCAAGTTGGGATATGTTGTCCTCGAATACCCAGTGCCCACCATAACCAGATATTTTCCTGGCTGCACCTCAACGAGCCAGTTAGGGCTGCATTATTCAGCATGAACCGGGTGACAACTTCAAGGACAGAACCCGGGTCTTATCAATTGCTAGCTTTTTGGTGGGGTTGGTGAAGTCTGCACAGAAAGACTACTTTTTGCTTTTAATAGACGAGAAAGGAGAAAGAAAGAAACTTTTACCAGGAAACCAATTCAAAGTCTGTGGAAGGAAGACATTCAAAAGAAAACAGTACGGTACTTGTTTTGCTGCTTTTGTGCACTGAGAAAACCTTGATATATGAGCATCTGAGCATGTTTTTGGTCTCTTTTGGTACATGTTGTGGCTGGTTAGCTATGTGGGCAGTAAGGCAGGGGTGGCTTTATCAGTATGGAGGGCAGAAAGAGAGTCTGTTTGATAGGAAAGGGAAGTCCAGGTGGTGCCTGTAAAAGAGGTTTAGTCCTTATACAGACAAACTAGTTGAGGGTTGAAAGTTGCAGAATTTGGGCTTCTCTTAAAAATATAAAGAGACTTTTGGGAGATTTTCCTTTTTCTCTTTTGGCAAGAATACAGTGGTGGGCGTGCGTAGTGTTCCTCAGACTAGGATCATCTTCTGATAAAGCTCTACCTGCCTTTCTGCTATGCTTTTTGTAACAATGTAGTGTTTGCTTACTTGAATCTATGGAATCAGAAAAGTAGTTGTGCCACGTCTTTGGATAATCCAAATCGTTCATCTTTTGGCAAAAAAAATCTCATTTATTAGGTGATGGAAAAGATTTTTTTGGGAATGCATATCTAAGGATGTGGGTTAGGAGATTAACAGTTGGGTCATCGACTCATCATCCATCTCGATCCATGTATAAGAGAGTTAAGAAATCAAAGCCCTTAAAAGGTGTAAAAGCAATCAGGGTGGGGTCCCATATTATATATATATGCTAAGGCCACAATCATGAAAACCATATATTTTCTTGCAGGTTCTTCTTTTTATGAGAACACTGGCTAGAGAGAGAGAAAGGGAGAGCGCATTTTCTTCTTTCTATAGAGATACACATCTTGGAAGTTCTACCGTTCTTTTTATTGACAGAAATAATGAAAGGATATTTGGGACAGAGAGAGAATCTGCAGATTGAGGGACAGAGAATCCTATCATTTTCTTCACCAAACTGAACTGCACCAATCAGGGTATTGCAGCCATGAACATCATCCAAGGTTTCCTGCATGCTGACAGTTAAGTGAATCTCACAGAGGTCATTGCACCATTAAAATATCTACATTCTTCTCAAGAAAATAACACTTCATATATGACCTTTCTTCACTTGGGTCTTACTACTCCGAATTCCTGCATAATTCCACTGTAATAATGGTATAAGCCTGTAAGGTTGCTGCCCCCTCAACCCAACCCACGAGAGAGACAGAGTGATGAAAAGTTTCTGTTTATTTGAAAATGTAAGCAGGAAAGGAAGTCAAATGATAAAAGGATTTGAAAGCCAAGATTCAAACTTAACGTGCATGTATTTTGAAAGGGCCACGCACGGCTAAAAAGCAAAGGCTAGTATAGTTTTTGCTCCTTTGGAATTACAGATTGCGTGCATGTCTTTTGAGAGATGACAACACAATGGAAATTCTTTCAAACTTGAAATATATGGTCCAACACCATTCAAAAAAAAAAAAGGAAGATTGAATATATAGTCCAATATTTTTCAAAAAAATATGGACAATGATGAAAATAAAAACAATGGATAGGATTTGCTAGATGAAACATATAGGAGAAGATTTATTTTTACCTATTCTTGCCATATGTCGTGGAATGAAAGATGTTCAAAGGGTTTTATGGGGTCCTAAAAAGTTGAGCATGTGTCTCCCTGTGGAGATGCATGGGTTGCTTGGGTTGAGATGATCTTGACCGTTCATCATATGGGAACTTTACAGATGAGAGAAGTGGGATTGGACTTTGGAATATGGATAATGCATTGCTAGAGTTTGTCTCTAAAAGTCCACTTGCAACACACCAATTGGGTCATGAGGATTCTCCACCAGTTTGACCTGATCCATATGGCAAACCAGCATGGGGCCCAAGGTCCATGCACCATTTGAGTGGTGGAGAAACCCAATATTTTGAACTTTCCAGCTCAACTTTGTTGGCCATTGACCCGTTGACTTCACTTTGTATATTTGATTTGAAGTACCACTCAATCGCCAATAAACACCTTTTCTCATGCATCTCTGATATGAATCTCTTCAACTGTGTTCAATCCACTAGACATCTCTAACTCCATTTTTTAATATTGCTTTCTTAAGATCTTTCCTCTTAATTCCATGAAGCTCTCAAATAAAGAACAAGGTAAATTAAATTGCAAAACATGCCAAATAATCCACTAAAATTAATGACCAAACACCCCCTGAAATCCTGGATCTACCTGTGCATTTGCTTCCATAATTACAGGGTTTCTAGGGAAATTAGCTAATTCATTCTAGAAATGAACATTTTATTAATTTATATCCCACAAACCTAAAACCTAACTAGTATGACCAAACCAGCTCCACCCAAGAGACTTATTTTCTTATTTGTTCTGAAAGGGGAGGAGATTTTAAGGCACTATCTTGCATGACTATTTATACAATTATATCCTGAGAATCCGTTAGCTGCTGCTTTGGAGGTAATCAAGTTCAGCCTTCATGACTGGACTCCCAAAATGCCCCCAACCCACCACCCTCAAACTTCACCTTCTCAAAAATATTATTCCCATTATACACTCGACCCAGAAAAGATCAAGAAAATCCATTTTAACACTACACTTGGCCTCCCAGATTCAGCTGCATGCGACCCACCAAAGCACACTTCCAGTTGAGGACATGGAAGGCATGTCCATGTTTGAATGGGTCCAAAGGGAGAGTAAGAGGAAACAAAAGAGAGAAAGCTCAGCATCCATTATTCAATCCACAAACGAGGAGTAGAAAGAGGGGAAAGCAGGACAGAGAGTGAGATTTTCCATAAAACAGTGGGGGTTTTGTTTTGATTCTCAAAAGCTGCCTGCATGACACGACTCATGCAATCCTGTACTAGTAAATTAATGTCCAAAGCAATAAAGCTGTTGTGCATAGAAACCAAAAAAGGCCAACCTTTTGCCTTGCCTTTGTGTGTGTTAGGACCGCAGAATCAGTCTCTTTTGGCAAGGCTGGAGTCATCCCTTGGAACTGCAAAGATGCCTCTCTTCCCCACTTCAAATTGATGGGTGTGTAGGGGCAATTTGGGAATAATATGTTTTTTTGAGAGGTTGGGTAGAGATGTAGAGGAGGGAGAAAGGCAATGAATGGGATCACATGGAAAGTAGGTGTGGGGAGGGCCCACTGTAAATTTTGGTCTGAAGGTTTGGTTGCCATCTTGGCTTACTCTTTAAGGAAACAGTGAGGCCACCCTGAGTATACAGGAATTGATCCTCTGATTGTAGATCAACATACCACATGTGGCACCCTTTGGCTTATACTTTTTGCTAAGCAAGCAAGGGCACTTCTCCCAGTCATTTTTCTTAGTAATTGTTATGTTCTTACTATTGGTACTATGAAGAATTCTTGACATTTCAAGGTGGATGGTGAGGGTTGCAAGTGTATCTCACCCATCTCTTTGAAATCTTTTTCTAATCGCCTATCAATTGGATGGTCAGGATCACTTGATCCGGAAATTTGAAAATAAGGGTCCACGAGATCAGGGTCCCAATGGGAATTTAAACCAGCAATTTGGACCATTCTGCCAATTGAGTCCACCATTGCTGGCTGTTTCGATGCCTTACATTAATGGTCTCCACATCCGAGCAGTGGACTACTTGTGTGTTGAATTTGGTATAGACACAGCTGCTTCTTGTTCCAATAAATTTTGTCAGTGATTCTGATCGAGTGGTTAGGATTATCCAAGAGGCTTTCAAGAATGACATTTATGCGATTGCTTCACCAAATGAGTAATTCCTTGAACCATACAAGTGTACTGTCTAGGCTCCGAATTGGATGGGGTTGTACAATATGACTTAAATAATAATAATAATAATAATAATAATATTTAGTAATCCAAGTCATTTATCTGATTCTACGTGTTATAAATGAATTTCATTTATTAGATATATCTATTTTGGATAGCCTGAATCAGATGAATAACTTAGTTCACTGAAAAAGTAAAAAGTAGTAAGCCCAATTACAATTATAAAGTTTGGATTATGAAATAAGTTGGCAAGAAAAATTGGGAAAAAAGAATCACTTATATATGAATTTGATTTTTTTAGTTTGCACTTTTTTCTAAATCTATAGCTAATATTTGAGAATTTGATAAATTATTGTTCGAATGTAAGTTTACTTTCTCAATTTTATGTTTGATTTGATACATCTGCCCAAAATTGAACCTACGTAAAAACTTTTGTTAATTCAGAAAAAAGGGAAATATCAAAAAGTAAATTTTTTTTAAAATCAAATACTTTGAGTTTTTTCTGAGTATAAACCTGCATGAATGGTAGAAATCTTCCTCTCTCTCTCTCTCTCTCTCTCTCTCTCTCTCTCTCTCTCTCTCAATATATATATATATATATAATAAATTAAAACTTTGATGGGCCCACCAAATGAACCAGTGTTGGATGTGAATCCAAGAGTAAGAAATTAGTCAAAGAGGAGAATGATTTGGCCTAAATCTAATCACATTTGTTAAACATGTGACAGGAACGGTTTGGACAATTAAAAGACTATTGTCCCCACAAAGATCACCATCTACTATGTTGGGGGCCCCACATTTGATTAATATAGTGGTGATGGTACCCACTAATAGTAGCAAACTAGTTTATAATAGTTACTTATGCGGAAAATTTGCATAAGCAGTCCCTTTAAATTATTACCTGTAATTTAAAGTGGCTTAGAACATCCCCCCATAAATGAATCAGATAAACAAGTTAAAATACAAATTTACTTGATCGGCCCCACCTTTGATTGATCGCTCCCGTTCATCTGATTTATATGACTTTGGATGACTAGTCCAAAGACGGTGTAGGTTTGATGAGTATGAAATCTGAAAATTTTTACATTTGATCACAGATATGGATGGTTAGAAAAACTGTTTCAAGAGTAAAAAATGCAACATTTTGAATGTTTTTGAATCATCCAATCACTGTGATGTTTGGGATACAAGACATCAATAATTCAGATAATTTAGATGAATGGGTTTGATCAATCGGTGTGCTTCTAAATAAACAAGGCAGATTGGCCAATGGAATGACTCCCACTATTATTTTTTTATAGACTTTAGGAGCTTTTGTCATCGTCTATCATCAGAAGTAACAGAGGCTACGATCATTCAATTTGCATGATTTTTTTAGAAATAGCCTATCCAAGGGTCAACGAACAAGATGAATGACATAGATTTTCAAAAAAATATGAATAGATTGGAGATTCCCCAGGAGGCTCTCCAAAAGGAGCCTCTTGTTTAAGAATCAGTCCTCCCCAATATCAGAAGGTCTACAAATTAAAGGCCTATAATCATCAAATGGTGGATAAATTTTATACATATACATATACATATACATATATATATATAGAGAGAGAGAGAGAGAGAGAGAGAGAGAGAGAGAGAGAGAGAGAGAGAGAGAGAGCATCCTGTAGCAGGCCACTACTAAATAAGCAAAGTCCTACTAGAAGGGGAGTCTTGGGGCAACAGTAGAATTGTCGACGTGAGACCTAAAGGTCTGAGGTTGAAGGAGTGAAAATATGCTCTTGCAAAAATATAAGACGAGACTGCATACTATAAATTCTTTGTGGTCTGCCCTTTCCCCAAACCCCACCTATATAATTAGAAACGAGAGACAAATAAGTAGATAGGAAGTTCATCCAACATACAAAATCTTTTGAGAGATGCCTATCAAAAAAGGACCACGGAAGATGAACAGTTTGAATCAACAATTTCTAGGCTCTGCATGTACTTATGGCCCTCGCATTGATCTGCATATGCAAACACCGTATAAAAGTAGGTAGTTGGTCATCTAGGGCCAAGTTGTTCTACCAGAAGACCAATGACTAAAAAGGCAAATCATTTTTAACCCAACAAATGTCTATGGCACACGCACAACTTGGCGTCTTCCTTGAAATATATTTAGTAATTGTCAAATTATCTTCTAGATGCTTATGCTATATATATATAATTATATTATACATAATCATAGCAAAGACTAGTATGAATTAATTTCAACAAGACAAAAAAAAAAAAACTAATTCTTGACCAAGGAGATAATTAGTGGTGCATAGAGGAGTCTCTCACTTGGGTGATTAGGGTTCGAGGCTATACATGAGTGTGTTTGTTACTTTCAGAAAAAACAATCCTCAATGCTGGAGTTTTTGCATAAGCGAGGTAAAGTAATAACCAATGGAACTAGTACTTTAAGGATGATCGAGTGCTATTAGTGTTTTTTTTTTACCTTTAATTATTTCTTAGATCCATCGCTGATATCTTTTTCTCGGTTCCTTCTTCCTTATAAAGAGCTCCTCAAAGAAGAGAGAAGAGGGCACTGAGAATGATCGGTGTTCAAATTGTCTAATATTGAAGCAAAGGCATCTCCAATGGCATTGAATTACCCAAAGTTTACGTGAGAAAGAAGTATTACGTAAATTTTCTTATTATAATATATTATCCCATCATTAAACACATTAATTTCAAAGAAAGGCGGGTCCCGAAAATCAGATCTCACCTTGACTTCCAGCAATCAGTGGAGATAATTAGAGTCTGTCTTTCATTATAATCTAATCAAGATTCAGTGGTAATATGAACCCATGACCTCAGTAGCTAATTAACACCGGATCATATCACTGCCCATTTTGTCAGAAAGAAAAATAATAAATTATTTTTTTAAGCACCTAGCAGTCACAGACAGTGTAGATGCAATGTATAGTCAGAGAGCTGGTCAGAGATACACAGGGAGAAAGATAGTGAGATTGCTGAAAGTCATCAATCTAGTGCAGTTGGTCGCAGATAATATTGCAATTCTCCTCGTTATTCTTGGTTAGAGGTTTGAAATAGCACTTTTTTCTTGTTGCCATATTTTAAATATATTTAGGAATTAAAATAATAAATTCTAGATAATTTGCTCGATAACTTGTAAAGAAAAAATGAAAAAAAAAAAGAAGACAGTATAAAATTAATAAAATATACTTTCGCCACCAGATACGCATACTTTCAGCTCTAGCATTCTGCCAGTAAAAATTCAATCTTGTTTCTAAAAATGCTTTGCTCTCTGGTTATCTAAGGATCTTCCTGCTGCTTATTATTATTATTATTATTATTATTATTATTATTATTATTATTATTATTATTATTATTATTATTATTATACCCTTCTACCTACCTCTAAAATACCTTTCTGGGCCTTTTATCAAAATACTCTTCCGCCTATATTTACTCCTAACATAAAGATAGGATTGATCTGAGGAGGGGGTTCTTTCAGTGTCTGGGATGGGATTGAAGAATTCTTAGCTCAATCGAGGCATGCACTTTTTCTTCTATTTATTTCTTTGCCCTAAAATCATACTATCACATGCTCAGTGATTGGCATGGATTATGAGGAAGATTGTGATTCTCTTGGAGCACATAGGAAAGATAACACTCCACCCCAACCTAAAAAGGTCACACTTTTATATTCCTCACTTTGGACATATATAATTCAAGACAAGCCTTAACACTTTATAGGGCTTTATTTTATTCTTATGTGGCGTATTTTTCTCATAAAGATAGGATTGTCTCCTAACTTTCGGATCAAAGACTTTCCTTCACATGTAACGTGTTGAAAAATTCCTTCCTTTGCTTATCCCATTCAATAGTTGGCCTTCATTATGTTATACTTTAGCTTGCTTAGAATTGGATTAAAACCAACAATCCGGATGGTGGGAGACAAGAAACATAAGGAAGAGAAACTTTGATCTTTGATGATTTGTATTGTATAAATTCAAGCTGTTCAGGGTGTCACTCAAACTAAAAGAAAAATTCTATAGGATGGCCATAAGGCCGGCCATGCTCTATGAATCAGAGTGTTGGGCAGTTGAGGAACATCATGCTCATACGATAAGCGTCGCAGAAATGAAAATGTTGAGATGGATGAGTAATAATACAATAAAGGATAGAATTAGAAATGAAAACATTAGAGAAAATTTATGGGTAGCACCAATAGATAACAAGATGAGGGAGATTAGACTTAGATGATTTAGACATGTTCAAAGGAGACCAACAACGGCACCGGTTAGAAGGAGTGAGGCAATGCAAGTACAAGGTTCTAAGAGGGTAAGGGAAAAGCCCAAAAGAACGTGGATAGAAGTGGTGAGGAAAGATTTAAAAACTTTGAGACTCAATGATGCCATGATACTCAATAGAGAGGAATGGAATAATAAGATTTATGTGGGCAACCCCTAATTGGGATAAGGTCTTAATGATGATGATGTACTGTTCTTAGCTTATCTAAGGAAGAGAAACTTTGATCTTTGATTATTTGTATTGTATAAATTCAAGCTGCAGTGTAGGAGCTCAGCAGGTCTAATCAAGGCATGCTTTCTCAAAGATGTGTGCCATTCATCTTCTTGGCCTATCAAAGTTAGCGAGAATCATTCCATGGGAATCAATTTCACATGCAGCCTGCCTACAAGAGAAGGAAAAAGAAGATGAATGGCATAGATCTTCTAGAAAACATGGCTATGTCAGAGTAATTGTTCCTCTTGCCTATTGCTTAAAACAAAATAAAAGAAAAATAGTATAGGTCTACGGGATGCATATTCGAGGTCACAACACACAAGGCGTGTGAAATAGCCGCTCATGTCTCTTACCTTAACTTAATAGATCACCAGGCTAGGCTCACAAGATTCCCAATTAATTTTAGACCCTATCGTCATATTTCTATTCAATGGTGATACGAGTTTATCACCTACCTATGGCCATGTATACTTTGAGGTTGTTTCTTGATCAATTAATGTTTTAAGGAAGCGGGTCCCAGGTGCTCTAAAGAAAGTATAAAGGAACGTTGGGCTAAAAGCCAACGTCCTTTAAAAAATAAATTAACAAAATTTAAATATGAAGCACATGATACAAAGGGGTTGAAGCCATTAATAGACAGTCAGGTTAACTTACCATCAAGAGCTGACTTTGCCTTGACAGAGTATAATATATATGATGCATATACTAGAGTTAAGGCCTTGAGTCCTTGACTAGGTCCACCATAAAAAGGGAAAATGATAGAAATTAAATAGAGCGCTCAGTATTCCACGCAATTTTTAGAGATTTAGATTTTGCTCGGCTATTGAGTAAAAAAGAACTACAAGGGTTGCATTAACTCTATCTATGGAAGGATCCCTACTAATTGGATAGCATATCGACCACTATTTTGTGAAGTTTTTAAAATGCAATTTACTTAAACTGACATATTAAAGGTGATACTAGTTGTTAAATAATTTAGCATAAAGAAAAAGTAGGATATATCCTTGCACTTTTCTTATAAAAGTAGAAATAATAATATAAATAAAGTCCCAAAAAATTGTACACAAACCATATGTGGTCACAAGCATTTTTGCTCGTCAGACAGACTGAACCTAGAAGATATATACATGGTTTTTTTTCGGCTTCTTTAATAGAGTATTATTTCCTGGCTACTATAGTGGGGCCCTCTCAACCCATCAAATCCGACTTTCGAAGGGTGAAGTTAATACTACTGCATCAATTATATTGGCTATTTTTCTATCTTTTTGCGCATGAATTGGGGATGCATTGAAATGTTCTGTTGGTGTTTCCTTGACGACGAGAGGCTTTATTACTGCAAAGATAGAGGTGTCTGCACATAATGTGCTTAAGCATTCCTCAGGGTAGTTGAAGAAGAAGTTGTTGTCTGTTTTGTGAAAATTTTCGATGAAGAATCTTGCTATTAGGGTACTGTTGCTTTAATCTGGAGCAACCTCCAGATTTGTAAATTATTGAGGCGGTAATGGTTACAATGAGAAACAGAGAAAATGATCCACACGTTTTAGGGCTTAAAATATTAAATAAAATATTTTTGAGAATGGAATAACCTACCAAAAATATAATGAAACTGTTATTTAACCTCTTTTAGAAGTCAAACCCTTGTTGATGTGGCAATCAATTATGGGTAATATCCTAATAATGATCATTATGTTGGATTTTCTTTAAGTTTATATATAATTAGTGGGGTTGTTGTAGCTGGGGTCATTTACTTCTAGTCACTTGAACTAACAACAAGTTTAATTCTTTTTTTTTCCCTTAATCTCAGATTATTCTTCTAATACAATAATAGTAAAAAGCTAATCTAATCGGGTGCAAACTTGGAATGCATGTAAAATAGGGTCGGCTATACTTTTACATACCTCTTGTAAAAATGTAAGATAAGATTGCGTACTATAAACTCTTAAGGGTCCCTGTATATGGATAGACCATTTGGTGGTGGAGTAGTTGCGTCGCTTCGCATCTTTAAAGGGTTGCTTTTCCTCTAAAGCCACGTATCCAACTTTTAGGTAACCAACCACAGCAACCCAGGAGAACCGGCATCATATCAACGCATTTAGGCTCCGAATGCAAACAGGTGTGAAATGAAAAGGTTCGTACATATTTAAAGTTCAAGGACCGTATGAACGCAATCTCATGTGGATCCCACCTTTCATTGATGGAACTCGTTCAGATGATCCATCTGACTTTAGATATCTACCACGTGGTGAGGATTGGATGATTTTAGCCTGTGAAAGGGTTTGTTTCTAGATGCAACATTCATTCAATTCACGCAATTTTTAGGGTAGAAGATATATGAAGTCAGATAGATCAGTTAAACGGCTTCGATCAACAAAAGTTGGGTAGCACATGACAAACTTATCATGTGCAGTTTGCACAGAATTCGGTGAAAGGCCAGATTACAAGAGCCAATGGTATGTAGTTTTATCTTGTATTTTTAAAGATACTATTTTTACGCCCTGTGACTTTAAAGTCACGGCACAGCAACTCTACCGTTGCACCAAAGTCATCGGGAGATTTATAGGTAAACGTTCTGGTGTGATAATGATACCCCTTTTGACAGGCTTTAGGGAATTATTGTAACAACAGCCAACGGTAACCTTAAAAAGTGTGAAAACAAAAAGTGGAGTGCCATTATTGAAACGGAGAGAATTTCACCCTAGAAATGATGGAGTGGCAGGTTTCAATTTGAAACCCTAATAAATTTAGATGGGCAAGCTTAGAGCCAAAGAAATTCCCAATCCAAGCAAACTAAATTATCTAAGTGGGTCCCCATAAAAGGTTGAGGCTCTGTAGGCCTTACTTAGCTTTTTGGAAACCCCAACTTGATGGTATGGTTGGCCCATCTCAAAAGTACAAAATTCATTAGTGTAAGATGTTGTTTCACGTAGAAATTCTCTTGTTTTGTGGCCTGAAGACTTGGTCTTTGTTGGCAGTTTCTGTTATTTCTTCGCAAAAGTTGAATGCTTGTGTGTAAAGTTTGCTAACAGACATGCTAACAAATGCCAAGAGTAGTCTTAGGAAAGAGATTAAACCTCCACCCAATAGTGGAAACTGAGCTTGTTGTGGCCCCTGCCAAGTAGGCTTCCTTTTGTTGGTAACTTCTAAGGAATCCCCCAAGTCTAAAAGCTAAAGGGGAAGATGCCTGGTGCTAGAAAACAAGACATTTGAGGGAGCATCTCTTGTTGGGATTGCCTTTGGTGACCATGCCTATCGCCTTCCTACTTTTTCATATGGCTTTCTTCTAATAATACAACGCTTTTCTAAAGGGATGAATGGTCTTCCTTGCTCTCTCTCTCTCATGCCTAATTCAACTGCTCAAAAAGCAAGCCCACTTTTCTTTATTCTAAACTGAAAAGTTGGGCTTCAAAGTGCAGTCCCTTTGGGTGAAAGAAGCTACCAACAACTTTTGAGGGTCTTAATTTGTGATTGAATGCTTTGCTTAAAGTTTGACCTTAATGACATGAATATCATATCAAGGATGAGCTGCTTAGGGTTGGCTTACACTAGTGAAAAGGCTCGTGGACCCTCATGTCTTATGATTTTCCATCAATTCGGCACTTGGAACCACCTCCTGAGCTGGAGGGGTCCTTTGCCTCTTGTAGCTTTCTTGCTTGTTCAGCAATGCCATGAGACCTTTTAGACCGAGGTTAAAGTTCCATCCAATTGGGCCACTGATTGTTGCTTGATGAACTAAGCTATGTTGAATCATGCATGGTTTGGCAAACCATAACAATTATTGGTGATAGAGAAAAGTCTTGCGGTTCCTTTAGTGGGAAACCTTCTCCCCATATAAAAAAGATCCATTCACACCGTCACACTTGTGATTGCTAATGACCGGCCCAAATACACACAAAGGTACCACGCACATGCACACACACGTATATACATACATACATATATATATATATATATATATGTGAGGAGTGATAATTTCAGCTATTTGATGAGATTTAAAGTTCAGGTGACATATAATTGGTTGGAAAAAAAGTCAAGGGCAACTACTTTCTCTTACTTTTTATGCTTTTGACTTTTTTTTTTAGCTAATCACATGTCACCTGCACTTTACAACTATATTAAATAACTGAAATTAAATACATCAAGACCTCATCCCAATTAAGGGCCAATAATATGAATCTTGTTTCTTCATTCCTCCCTATTAACTACTATGGTTTCATTTACTCCTAAATTTTTAAAATCATTTCTCCCCATTTCTATCTACATTCTTTTGGCCCTTCCCCTTATCCTTTTAGAATCTTCGACTTGGATCACCTCCTCACACACACACACATATATATATCATGATTAGAATGTAGTATTAGTTTTGCGTATGACAATCTTTGATCTATGAAACACACTTGTGTTTGGATGTTGGTTGGAAAATTATACATAATTTAGTAAGTAATTAACATAGTCTAGATAAAGAGAAGGTTCCAACATATACACATTGTATGTAAGTAAACTTAGATAAATTAATAGCATTAAGGATGAAGCTAGGCTTTGAATTTAGCAAGGTATTATTCAACAAAAATAATCCTTGATAAATTAGGATGTTATACGTGCCCATGATTTATACTATCTTAACACGGTTTGTTTAGTGAGAATGTTAATTTAGGTACAAATATCATGTGTATGTGTGAACTAACACCATATCATGGTGGGAATGGAATGATGGCAAGAGATCCAAGGATCCCTCAAAAGTGGTGGAGGTTGGAGGAATAGGTAAATTTCGCCTTTTAGAGTGGAGAGGTATTATTATGGCATGATGCTTAAGATGGGGGTTTGATGGAGACAAAAGGTGGACTACTTCTCAAGGAACTTTCATTACCCTTACACTGCAACCACTTTTATATATAAAGGCAGAAGGTGGTGCTTGCTGCTTTGATGGCCCTTTCAACCAATGTTTCCCATGACTCATTTCAACCATCTTTTTGAAAAATCGTCAAGGCTATACGACCTGCTCATTCTAAAAGGGCGGCCGCTCAAGTGCATGTAAGGTCCACGGAAAGAGCAAACCACAAAGGTCAATAGTATACAGGTTTATCTTGTATTTTACAATAGGTTATTTTCACAACTTCAAACAAGGCTCCCGTTCTATGATCACCTTCGTATCTCCTTTCATATTGTAATGAATGATAATGAGGCTCCTGATAATCCAAAAAGCTAGCCTAGTGGTGTAAGGAGGAGTCTCTGCACAAAATCTATAATCACTTTCAAATCTCCTTTAATATTATAATGAGTGATAATATGGCTCCTGATAATCCAAGAAGGTAGCCTAGTGGCGTAAGGAGGAGTCTCTCATAGTTTGCATACCAAGACTCACTTTGATTTAATGCCTGTAGCCATTAAAGGGCAGCCTTAGTGTACGAATTTCCAGCCGATGCGGGGTCTGGGGAAGGGGCAGACCACAAGAGTTTATAGTACGCAGCCTTACCTTACATTTTTGTAAGAGGCTGTTTTCATGCCTTAAACCCGTGACCTCAAGGTCACACGGCGACAACTTTACCATTACGCCAAGCTCTCCTTCACCTATAGCCATTGATATCTAAAATTAAAGAAGAAAACATTGACTAAAGTGTATTTTTCATAAGTAGGCTAAACCATGGGCGGCTGAACAATCCACTCTCGTAGCTCTTTCTAATTGTAATGACCTATAATATTGGCTTTTCCATTGACTCTAGTGTGAATATATAATAGAAGCTGCCATAGACTCGCCCTTAAAATTAGGTTTGTTAGTTTGACCTAACGTAAAAGTTCAAAAGCAATTCAAATAGGAGAGATTGAGATGATGCAGGATCCCTAGATTTATGGATGTGAATATAGAAACCTCTATAAGGAATTTGGTTTACATTTTTCTATTGGATTTTGACATATGAAATTTCCACCGTCTTTTCAAGCTTTGTTTTTTTCCATCTGAAAATGACTGCATCTCTGCCACCTTTTGCTTGTCATGAACCCTAAATGAAGTCACTTTCAGGAAACCCAAACAAAAGTGGGTGAAAATACTACAGCAGACTGTTGCCTGATGTGGATTCACACAATTTATATCTGGTGTTCTTAGCTAAACGCGTTTTCTCCATTCTTCCCTGTCATTTTCTTAGTTCCAAACTCAGCCTTAAGGTTCCACAGTAAGTTCTGTGTATGTTTGAACCCAGGTTTCAGAATTTTCTGTATCAGAGACAAGATCAGAGCCATGGACAATCCTTTCCTTGCTTTCTTATCCCAGTGCCAATCTAGATGATGCTATGATCCTCAAAATGGATTCATTATGAAGCGTCTCAGCATATCTCTACAGTTCTTATTGGTCTACTTGAAGCTCTGCAAGTTTAAAAAAGTTTCATTGTATTTGTCATAATAATAATAGACATGTCATTATCAATTTTATTGCAAGTTGATCAGTTATCAAGGCTGTGTACTTTAGACCCTTATGGTCTACCCCTTCCCTGAACCCTGCAGAGGCAGGAGCTTCGTGCACCGGGACTGCCCTTTTGCGCTTTTTTATCAGTTATCAAGGCAGATCAGACGAGCTTATTATTTTGTAATGACATTTTTATTACAAACAACAATTATTGGTGAAGAGGACTCTCCTTGGTTTACGAAGGAGACCAAGTAAGAATTTCATAAATATGGGGATTTTAGTTAGCCATTATTCCATTAATTAACTTTGACAGAACTGGATAATAAGCCTTAGGCTTCTCTTACTTTACTTTCTTTTATTGACTTCTAATCATTCACTTCCCATTTAGTAAATAAGTCTAGTTAAAGGTCAATCTTTGTTGTTTTATTTACTTATTTATTTTACTTAGCTTTTTTTAGAACTTCTAATCAATTTAGTTACAAATCAATCTTTTGTATGTTTATTTATTTTATGATGAATGCTAGAGTAGAGCTCGATAACACCCTAATAACTCTGTAACGTGCTCACATTTGTAAGGGGGCATTTGGGCATCACAGTGGCCCAAAAATCATGCCAGAAGAAAAAGCTCTAGTGTTTAAATAGAGCTCATTTTAATTGCTAAAAATAGATGGTCAGAAGCTTTAATGAAGCAACGGTTTACATTCAATGAATCAAAAGAAACTAGGGTTTTCTTTTTAGCACTGTACTTGAGCAACTAGATATCCAAAGGCAAGTACTTCAAATAAATGGCATGGATCAATAATATGTTAATTCCTACACAAAAATAAAGACACTCGATAGCTACTATGGTGTTGTCTTGCTCTACTCTAATACTTATTTATTTTCTTATAATTAAATTATTAATAGGTTAAAGTAATATATATATATATATATATATATGAGGAGTGGTAATTTTAGCTATTTAATGCAGGTGTAAAGTACAAATAACATGTAATTGGCTGAAAAAAGTCAAAAACAGCCATTTTCTCTAACTTTTTTTGCTTTTGAGTTTTTTTTAGCTAATCATGTGTCAAGTGCACTTTGGACCTGCATTAAATAGCTAAAATTAACACCTCGAAGAGTGGTAATTTCATCAAAGAATTGCAGGTGTAAAGAGTAGGTAACATTTGATTGGCTAGAAAAAGTTTCTTAACTTTTTATTTTTTCTACTTTTTCTTAGGTAACCAAATATCACTTGTTTTTGAATACGTGTGTATGTGTGTGTGGAGTGTTAATTACAACTATTTATTGCAAGTATAAAGAGCAGCTAATATTTTATTGGCTGAGAAAAAGTAAAAAGTTATCATTTTCTTTATCTTTTTTTACTTTTAACTTTTTCTCAGCTAATCAAGACATAATCGCTGCTCGCGGCTGTGCTAATATAATATTACTACCGGTCCCATATATATATATATGTTATTTGTACTGTATAAAATAGAGAAAGTATATATACTTCCCGCCTTGTTTTGCATTTTTCTGTGTTGATGGAAAAAGGAGAGCAACGTCGACTGCCGAGATAGGGAGAAGGTATAAAACGCGTTTCCTAAAGACCGCTCTTTATTTCCAGAAAACCTACTTTTCTACTTACTCTCTAAATAGTGATAAAGCAACTAACCCAACTACTTGAAGTCTTCTAATCACCTTTTACCCTCCGTGGACTAGATTTAACTGGAAAGAGATGGTAGTGCTCCAGACCACATGACATGGTGGTCCTTCAAGTATTTAACCCCGTCATGTAATTTAATTACAAGCAATTAGACCCCAAAACTAATGGTCCATCAGCCTTTCAGGCTTAGAAGGTCTTAACATGACATGCTTTGGATGAGTGGATTCCCAGTTATGGCCCTTGTTTTAGAAACCATTATAAAAGACTTAGTAATGATTTCTTACTCAGTGTTTAACTAAAAAACTTAATTAGAATAACTTAAAAATTGGAAGAATTTTGAAAACATTTAATTATTATTGAACTATAGATCCTTGTGATCCACCCTTCTCTGGATCTCGCATAGGCGGGAGCTTCGTGCACCAGGACTACCCCTTTTTTTTTAATCCTCAAGAGGCTATTGGCAACCTTCGAAATCAAGTAAGTTGTTTAAGAACAAATTAAGAACTATTATGCAATGCCTTATCTATATTTTCATCCTAAACAGCTTATAATTTAACCTAACTACATCATAACAACTTTTTAATCACTAATTAAAGCGAGTCCTAGTCCACATAAACCCATTGGAGGTCTCATGTGCGGAAGTAGACCACCATTTAAAGTGGTCTAGCGCACTACCATATAAATACAAAGCTTATGTCTTAATGGAGTGGTTAGTTTTGGATAAGCTTCCGTTAAAGCCGATTAGGTGAAGTTTCATTTCTTCACCCACAATCACATAATCCAATCAGAGGTAAGCCACAGTAAGATCTTAGCCGTCCTTTCAATTAAATCCTGGAGCCAATTTGCATTTGCAGCCGTGGATAATATGGAACCCATGTAAGAACTATAAGGTCTGGAACCTTCTCTTTCCGTTTATGACCGTATTAAACGATTTTTTCACCGAAATAAGTACAGAACAGAGGAAACAGTACATGACACAAAAGCTAGAGAGAGAAAGGGAAGAATCTACCATGAAGGGCGGGGGCATGTAAAACGGAACGGGGATGTCGTCGTTTTCTTGGCCACGTCTTTTACCCAGGAGAAGGGGAAAAAGGGGAGAGAAAAAACGAGAAGCCTGGAAAGGCTAGAGAGAGAAAAAGAGGAGGTAAGGAGAGAGATGGAAGGGGGGGGGGGGGGCTCGAAAGACGCGTAAAAGGTAAGAGAGCGTGCGTTATCTTGAGGAATATGATGATTTCGTTTTGCCGACTTTAATGACTTAAAAAGTAGTGAAAAAGTAGAAGCAAAGAAAAAAAGAGAGGAAAAAGCCAGCGAGGAGAAAAGGTCAAATCCGGGCGCTACCTTTTTCCAGGCAGAGAGGTTGCGTATGAAAAGCAGAAATTTGGTTGAAAGGCACGAGAGTTAGAGTGACAGGAGGAGCGATATGGTAGGACGCGACAACACCAGAACAGGTAGAGTGGAACTCCCCTTATGTTGCATGCACAAGTACACGTAGGACATTATTTCTATTATCACAGCCATTTATCTGGGAAGGGTGCTCCATACGGAGTCATATAAAAGTAAACACAAACATTTCATCATTATTTTCCTTCATAAAAAAGGGCTGTTTTGCTGTACTAAGCTACCTAGGGTTTGGAAGGCGGCACATCACAGGAGCCTTCTAGTATATAGCTTTATCTTGTATTTTTGCAAGAGACTATTTTTATGCCTTGAATCTGTAACTTCAAGATCACGTGATAACAATTTTTACCATTGCGTCAAGGCTCCCCTTCAATTATTTTCCTTGATATGCAGTGATTTTAATGATAAATGCAAACCATTAGTTTTTGACTTTTTATACATTCATTTTAGAGATGGAAAAAATAAGAGGCTAAGATTACTAGATTAATTGAATTTTTTATACTTAGACTCATCCATGGAGTGGTTTAGAAGATACATGATTTGGATTATTAAAAAGTGGGTTGTATTGTAATTTAACCTTATATTTTTTTAAAGTAAAAGCGTGCACATCCACTGTATAAGAACCATCAAGACTCAGGAGAGTCATGTGAATTAGAGATGATAAAATAGATTAGCAAATCAAATCTGATACAATTCACATGAATTAGGATGTAAATAGATTGGAGGCACTAAATTTTGTGGGGATCACTGGATTAAAAATTTTAAATCCTCATCCAATTCGCCAAGCATAAATTATTATTTTTTTGAAGATGCTCATTGGAGCGTAAACTTTGTCCTCGGAGTTTAAGTTTGAAAGATCTAAGCCGTTCATCATTTTCGGCGTATAAAAATGAGGCAGCCCACTATAAATACAAATAGCAACTTGTTATGGGTCTTTAAAAAATATATGTCTTGATTTGAGCTTAAAAAAGCATAAGTTAATATCATCGGATGGGCATAAAATTTATTATGGAGCATAGCTAAGTCGTTCCAAGCATGGTGAATAGATTGGATTTTTCAAACCCACACTATAAATTTGTTCCTATTTTTTAATTTCTAATATGCCCTTTGAATGGATATATGTGGATAACTTATACTTATCATGGATTAATAAGCTGGATTGTTTCAATCTAAATGCATAAACTGATATTTGCATATTTTTATCCGCTTTAGCTGCCTCTAATATGAATGGCACAGATCAGTGATATGAATGGCCTAAGAGCAGAGATGAACTGGTGTTTTGGTGTTGTCAGGCTCTACTGTAGAGACATAGAGGACATGAGCTTAGAGAACCGTCCATATTTAGCAAGTAAAAAGCACTATTTTTGGATGTTATGTTCATTCATTCAACCTTGATGTTTGATGTACAAGTGATCATAGAAATCAGATGGACGGATCTTATTGACTATTTGTTGGGCCCACCTTGATGCTGGGATGCACCACAGCAAGCAACTGTGGTGCGCGCAGTATCAGTATCCTTTCATTCTTCAATAAATAAATACATGTAGAGAGAGAGAGAGAGAGAGAGAGAGAGAGAGAGAGAGAATCCACAAAGCTACGTTGAGAGAAGACAGGAAAAGGAGAGCAGATGGCGTTGTCGCGAAAGCGTTGCCCGGAAATCCTCGCAGCTTCTCTCTTGGAGATCCCAACGAGGTAAAAATCTCTCTCTTACTCTCTCTCTCTCTCCGCCATGCCACCTATCACTGTCTTCCTTGAAGAAGAAACAATTTCCATCAGAAAAGGAGATTCTCACGATAATGAGTAGCTCCCAGTTTCTCTTGCTTGCTGTAAACTTCCGATTTTTCATTTTTTAACTGCTGGGTTTTTTGGGGTTTTTCAATTTTTTGTGTGTGGAATGAATGAGAAAAGGCGATGTTTATCTGTTCGCAGGGTGTCGAGAAAAATGCGGGTTAAAGGAGGAGATCAGAGCTTTCATTTTCAGACGACTTTTTCCTGTTGAATTCTCGAAGGTAGATCCCAATTGGGTTTTCCGTTCGTCGTCAAGGGGACCGAATTTTCCATGAAAGTGCCAATTTGTCCACTGGAGAAGTTCACACCAGTGGAAGAAGAAGATTGTCCGCTGCTTTAAAGAGGGGTCGTTGAGAGGGGGCGTTTTTCTCCAGTAATCTTTTGACTTGGTACTGGTTTAGAAGTAGAGGGCGATTTGGGTTCTTCTTTTTCTTGGTTTTTGTTAGGTATTTTCTGTGAGATGAGATGTCTCTGAAGCTGTTGTTGGATTTGAAGGATTTCAAGTACGGCTGCAGAGCTTAGTTTTAGGATTTTTTGGTGCAAAAGAGTTGGGTTTTTGAGGCTCATCTGAACTGGGCTGACTCTCCAGAAGTTGCTTTTCCTTGTAGCCTGAATCAGAAGTTAGGAAGATGAGAGCAGGATTGAGCACGATTCAGCAAACCCTAACGCCGGAAGCGGCGAGTGTTTTGAACCATTCGATTGCGGAGGCTGGTCGTAGGAATCACGGCCAAACTACGCCCCTCCACGTTGCTGCGACGCTGCTGGCTTCGCCTACCGGTTATCTCCGGCAAGCCTGTATTCGATCACACCCCAATTCATCTCATCCCCTTCAATGTCGAGCCTTAGAGCTCTGTTTTAGTGTAGCGCTTGAACGCCTTCCTACGGCGCAGAACCTTTCACCTGGTCTTGAACCCCCAATTTCGAATGCTCTAATGGCAGCTCTAAAACGTGCGCAGGCGCATCAGCGCCGCGGATGCCCCGAGCAGCAGCAGCAGCCTCTTCTTGCTGTGAAGGTGGAGTTAGAACAGTTAATTGTATCTATTCTCGATGACCCCAGTGTTAGTCGAGTTATGCGGGAAGCGAGTTTTTCCAGCCCTGCCGTTAAGGCTACAATTGAACAGTCGTTGAATACGTCGTCTGGGTCTGTGAATTCGTCGAGTTTTGCTGCAGGGGGATTGGGATTTCGGCCAACGCCGCCTATTAATAGGAATATGTATATGAATCCGAGGTTGCAGCAGGGGAATTTGGAGCAATCAGGACAGCAAAGGAGGGAGGAAGTGAAGCGGGTGGTTGATATTCTGTCGAGGACTAAGAAGAGGAATCCAGTTTTGGTTGGGGATTCGGAACCGGAGGCTCTAATTAGAGAGTTGTTACAGAGGATTGAGAAGAGGGAAGTTGGGGATGGGATTCTTAGGAATGTTCAGGTGATCTCTTTGGAGAAAGAGTTCGGGGCTGATAGATCGCAGATCGCTGGCAAGTTGAAGGGACTGGAAGGTCTGATTGAAAGTCGAATGAATATCGGGGCCGGTAGTGGTGTGATTCTTGATTTGGGTGATTTGAAGTGGATTGTTGAGCAGCCGGCAGGGTTCGGAGTTTCGGGTTCTGGTTCAATTCCACAACAAATTGTATCGGAGAATGGACGAACTGCCATTGTGGAGATTGGGAAGCTGTTGGCGAGGTTTGGAGAGAGCGGTGGAAGGCTTTCGTTGATTGGAACTGCAACATGTGAGACTTATTTGAGGTGCCAGGTCTATCATCCGTCTATGGAGAACGATTGGGATTTGCAGGCACTGCCTATTGCTGCAAGGTCGCCGCTGCCGGGGCTGTTTCCGAGGTGTGTTCTTTGGTCTATTGTTTGATTAGATAGCCATGAATCTTGAGTAATTACATTCTTTGTTTTGGATCATGAAATTCATCCTACTTTACACAGATGAAATGAAACTAAATTAATTTGCCTTTTTCTTTCATAAATAGTTGTGAATAGATTTCTGTATGAAAAATGTAGCTCTCTTATAGAATTCTAAATTTCTCGTCTTTTGATAGATTTGCTCGCACTTGGATTTTTACACAGACAACTGAAATTGCAGCGTCTCTGTTTTTCTTGTCACCGGAGGGACTACTTACATTCTTTTCTTTCTTTCATTGGAGAACCCAAGTAAAATATACGATTCCGATGATAAATTTCACTCATTTTGCACTGTCGATTCCCATGATTACCTTCTCTCACCATTCTGTTTAAGACGAATTTTTGAGAGAGAGGGGGAAAACGGATTCCACTTCCCTTTAAAATCACACACAGTAGAAAGAAAGATTTTCGAAGAAGGTCATTGGCTCTCCACTCACCGCCGCTCCATCTTTCCCTGTTAATTTATATCAAATATTGCCCTGGAAAAGCCAAAAGCAGGTCATTTTTTGAATTTTCAGGTTGGGTGGCAATGGAATTCTAAGCAGCTCGGTTGAATCACTCACACCAATTAAGGGTTTACCAATGGCTGGAACTGCATTCCCAGCAAGACGTCTGTCTGAAAACATGGATCCCGCACGGGCGGCAAAGTCTTGCCCGGCCTGCATGGAGAGTTGCGAGAGGGAACTGGCCCAATTTGTAGGGAAGGAGTCTGAGAAGTCCACGTCAGATGCCAAACCAGAACCACGGCAGTCTTTACCACAGTGGATGCAGATGGCAAGACTCAACAACAGCGGCCTTAAACACATTGAATCACAGAAGGTACATGGATTCACTTGTAAAATAGAAAATCATATCTTCGTTGTTGAAATTTCGTCACTACAATGCTAAATTCCCTACTTTCTGCTGCTTTATTCAGTCCGAGGATCAAGAACTCATTTACAAGCAGAAGAGCGAAGAGTTGCAAAGGAAATGGAATGACACTTGCCGCCGTCTCCACCCCAGTTTTCATCAGACAATGAGCTCCGAGAGGCCATTAACAACGGTTCCCTCTATGACGAGCACGTACAATGCGAACCTGCTGGGTCGGCAACCTTTCCAAGCCAAATTACAGCAAACCAGAAGCCCAATCACGTCTCTTCAGATGTCTCCTACTCCATCAAATCCACCTGATCGTCCAAACACCCCTCCTGGAAGCCCAGTGAGAACCGATCTTGTTCTTGGTCGGCCAAAGACGCTGGAAAACAACTTGGAAAAAACCCTCAGAGAGCGAATCAAAGACTTAACTGGATGCGTTCCTTGTGAGGTGCAGGACAAATTCTCCAATTGGAAAAATGAAAAACACGCCACTGCATTGGATGCCGACTCTTTCAAGAGGATCTTCAAAGGTCTTACCGAGAAGGTTGGTTGGCAGCCCGAAGCTGCATCTGCAGTAGCTACGACCATAATACAATGCAAGTCTGGCAACGGCAAGCGAAGGGGTGTTGGGGTGAAGGGAGACTCATGGCTTCTGTTTGTCGGCCCAGACAAAGTCGGTAAAAGGAAAATGGCATCAGCGTTATCAGAGCTAGTCTGCAGCTCCAATCCAATTACAATTCGTCTAGGCTCTAGGACAGACGACGATGAAGAATCCGATATGAATTTCCGTGGTAAAACCGGTTTGGATCGAATAGCAGAGGCTGTTCGGAGAAATCCGTTCTCCGTAGTTGTGCTAGAGGACATTGACCGTGCAGACGTGCTTGTCCACAGTGGCATAAAACGAGCCATGGAAAGGGGTCGATTACCCGATTCTCACGGGCGAGAGATTGGACTGGGTAGTGTGATCTTCATCCTCACTGCAAATTGGCTGCCGGAGAATCTGAAGAAGACAATAAATTTGCTCTCACTTAGTGAGGAAAAACTCGCCGAAATGGCAGCTCCAGGGTGGCAACTGAATCTCTGCGCAACTGGAAAAACGAGCAAGCGCCGACCCGATTGGATTCATGATGGGGACAGGCTAACTCGACCGCGGAAGAATTCAAATCCGAACCTGCCATTCGATCTGAATTTAGCAGCAGATGCGAGTGACGAAGCCAACGAAGGCTCTCGGAATTCGAGTGATTTAACGTTCGAGCACGAGCAAGAACACGGCCTCATAAACAAATGGTCATGTTTATCATCGGAAGATCTGCTCGACTCGATCGACGAAATTATCGTCTTCAAACCCATCGACTTCCGGCCTCTGAAGAGCAAAGTCGCAGCAGCTATCGTGACGGAATTCGCAAACATTATCGGCGAGGGTCGGTCGATTGAGGTAGGTGATGAAGCTCTAGAGAGAATTGTGGGTGGAGTCTGGTTCGGTCGAACCGGGTTGGAAGAATGGGTGGACCGGGTGCTTTCCCCGGCTTTCCAGCACGTCAAAACCGGCTTCCCGGTGGATGATAGTATAGCGTTTAGGCTGGTGCCTGTGAAGAGTAGCCACGCGGCAGTTTCGGCGGCGACGAACGGTAGAGATTGGTTGCCGAATAATATCGCAGTCATTCAAGATGGATTGTAGGAGATTGTAACGGTGGAATTTCCTTGTGGTGGTGGGGGTGTCGGATGTAAATATAGGGGACGTGATATTGGTCCGGTCCGGTCCGGTCCGAGCGGACGTCAGGGTTTTGTCAGAGAATAGGATTAGCGGAGAGGATGATGCTTTTCTGTCAGAAAAGTAACGGAATTTTAAACGGACGGAGGCGATTTTCTCTCTCTTATCACTCGCTAATCATTTTTTTTCTTTTTTATTGCTTTTTGTTATTTATTTATTATTATATCTTCATTGTTGTTGTTGTTTAGTGGATCGTTAATAATACCCCTTCGTTGTAACACACACGCACTCTCTCTCTCTCTCTCTCTCTCTCTCTCTAACGAACACAATCGGACGCCGATTTCGGATGATCAGTATCGCTCACCTGCCATGTTCTAAAAATCTCATCCATTAGATGTCTTTCGCACACAATTATATTGTAATTTTAAATGCTTGGATAAGATAAAAAGAGAAGTAACTCAAATTACTGGTAGGTAATTCACTGGATACTTGTAATGTATTATTATCTTTTCTGTTATAAGCAAAAATTATAAAGCAAATTATTCATAGGTGACTCAAACTTGCAATTAAGCATATTCTATTATAGATGTCTTTAACTTAATTACGCTAAATATTTTTAGGTAGGTAATTCTACTATTTGTTGCTCTCCATTGTGAAATTCTCAAAAAATTATAATTTATCTCCTCCCTTTCTATATATAACATGTAAAAAAAAAGAGGAGAAATTTAATCTACGATTTTTGTATTAGGTCGAATTAGATTAAGAACTGAATCAGTGAAAAAGGCAAAAAAAGTCTAAAAATACTTTTTGTATAATCAGTTATATTATATAATTTCTCCTCTCTTTGACTCTGTTCACGGAATAATATATTTTTCTTGAAATACTATAAAAAAAGGAAAGTTGTGAGGGGGTATATAGGCATTCCAAAAAATACAATATTGTGATTGTTGGAACCTTGGTTGTTATAAATTGTATCGGAGCATTAGAAGGTGGTCTAGAGTAAACTTAAGTATGTTAGGCACATTTACGTGGTTGGAAGAGGACCGATTCATTGGATCCAAAAGAAAAATCAACCCCGTTTAGTGGCCTCTCTTCCTCCTCAATCTTACGCATGGGTCCCACTCCTTTTGACGTTTGGCTAGACATGCCGACATCTCTAGGCCCCACTAATCTCTCCTTCCATTTCATATTAATTTCATTGAAACTAGATCATTCACTTGTGCCTGAATTTGTATATTGACGTGGAGCTTCCTTTGTCATCTTCATACCCATCGATTCACGCGTTGATGCCCGTCAAACCACAAATCTCCCCGTAGTGGGTCCCTTTAGATGAACAACTCTTATTGGACGGACGGATTTATGCTGAGTTGATCACATCCTAAAATGACGGCATCGATATGGAAAGGCAGCATCTATCAGAGGATCAAAACCAATACAGAAAAGGCTTGGTATGAAGGAGACGTGCAACTTTTGACGCATGAGACATGCGTGTGCCTGAAGAATGTAACTTTTCGACGAGTAGACGCAAGCACCCGTGTTGACACGCGGTTGGTGGGGCCCGAAGGGTAAGTGGCACATGGACGGTTGGTTGATGGCAATTTGTAGACCAGAAGAAGTCCTTTTAGGGCTCATTTCCGTCTTGCTTTGGTTTGTCCAACCACAAAAGGGAGGAAATGAACCCCCCAAAACACGTTAAAGACTCTAATCATGTCTACTGCCCGTTCCATCTAAGAACATGCAAAATTTCGTTAACCCTAGCTTTCTGTCCAGTTTTTGCTAATTTGGTAAACCAAACTCCCAACCCAAGAAAGTCCACAAATTTACGACAGAGAGGGTTGGAGCTGAGCCTCCTCTTCCTCTTTACCCATATAATCTGATCAGAAGATAGTAGAAGGCTGAGTTTAGAGAGACATAATCCAGAGGTTACATGGCTTAGATGACCCAACCATAGACCACTTCTATCCACAGAATATGGCCGTAGTTATGTCGTGGGGGACATAAAAGTGTACTAAATGGATGATTATTGCACAAAGGAGGGTGGCAGGTGCCTTTGAGAGAAGTAAAGGAGGAAGGAACTTTTCAGTGGCTCCTTTTAGCCTTCCTCTTTCACACCAACATTAAAGAGAGCGAGAGAAAGGGGTGGTTGAAAGGCATAAAACGTGTCATATCAGTCTTGGAATTTAAGACTGTCACCGACCACGTTACTTTGTGGTCTGTGAAGGTCGTAAGTTGGCTCCAAAGTTCATTTATGGAAGTTGGAGAAGGAAAAGGAGGAGGAAATTCTCCCTTTCTTCATCATTACCATCAGAATTTGGAATGTGTTCACAAGGAAAATCATGGTCTGGTCCACACCGGCACTGGGATTGACATGGCAAAAGCCAAGGCATAACGTTGCCAGCCCCTCTGTATTGCCACTGCCCACTTAGTCTTTGATCAGTTCATGAAAGTCTCCTCATTTTTCCGGATAACAACATAATTACTATCATTCTTTACTGATAAAAAAGAAAAGAGTGGATCCAAATCAATGTCCTTGTGCTACTTGTACATTTCATCTGCACGTATGCTAGTCCCATCTGCATTACAGAGCATTATCTTTAGTAAAGCGTGTCGATAAAAGTTTACAGGTTCAAGGCATGAAAATAGCTTCTTACAAAATACAAAGTAAGGATGCACACTATATAGGCCCTTGTGGTCTACTCCTTCCTTGGACCTGTCATCAGTGGGAGCTTTGTGCACCGAATTTACCTCTTATTACAAACTCCATAGATTACAAATCACTTGCACATTCTTGCTTAGGGTTGTCGGTTGAAATGGATTATCCTCTACTTAAAATGAACCTATCAGAACAGATATGTTATGGAATAAAAAATCCTATCTGTAGATGGATTTAAAATTGATTTTGATCCCCGCTTAAGGAACAAAGACTCTTATTTGCAAATTATCTGATTTGAAATATAATTTTTTTATAGGACTATAGTGCTCCTAAAATGCTTACTAAATTATGTTAATTAATGAGGAGCAAATCAATCAACTTCTATGTGTGTGTGTGTGTGAATATATATTTATTCGTCTTATAAAACTAAAAAAATTATAAATCAATTAATCTTAGGAATTTCTTACGAGTTTTAACTTTTACAACTACTTTTGCTTCTTTCCCTTTATTTTCAACTAGTGCCACCAGGGCACAATAGCTTCTCAAGAATTTACAAGTGAGCTTTTATATGAAGGGAAGCTTTGGCACAATGGTAGAGCTCTTATATGAAGGGTTTGAGGTGTAGAAATAGCCTCTTGCAAAAAAGAAGCAAGGAAAGGCCACATACTATAAGCCTTTATGGTTCACCCTTTTCCCAAACCTGTGCATATGCAGGAGCTTCGTACATTGTTCTACCCTTTTTAAGTAAGCTTTTATGTCTCACCTAACTATTGCAGAAGGGATACAAAAAATAGGTGTATATCTTTTCAATTATTTAACCAATAATAGCGCTTATTTCAAGTCCTTGACCTTGTATAGATTAACAACTAGCTATATAGATTAATTTAGAATATATAACTTAGAACAACAATTGAGAATTACTGTAATTGAGCTCAACTGTCGTAAATATACTATGCCAATGCATTACCTATGGGGAATAGAAAATTGCAACAAACCCCCAAGGTAGAACATAAAAATTATAGAAAATGTTAGTTACATCTCTATTATTAAGTTAGAATGCTTTATGCCAATTTACAAATACTTGGTCAAAATAGGTACAAGTTTTGTCTATTGAATATTGAAACCCCACTTTAAAGTTCAATGGAATAAAATCGAAGCAAATCCATTTTTGCTTTTCAATAAAGTACCAGTCTTTATAATTATTGTAGACTCTCCCATTCTAAAATAATTAGTGAAACTGAGTACTATTGATAATTTGCTATCCAAACCAAACCAAATGGATAAAAAAAAACATTTAAATGGAAATGGAATAATGGTATTTGGACAATATCCGTTCCATTGGCAACTTGAGTCTCACTCATAGATACTCTTAAATCTAATTCGTAGTGAAAGGGAATTGAAAACTCTAACCTGCACCCAGCATGTTTCACGAGAATTGTCTTGTTGTCTATGACCAATTGTGCTACACTTTGTTGGCTATCATGTCAACTGCATATGTATAGGCAATATCACGAACATTGTTCCCCACTGGAAAAGCTTAACACTAATCTGGCGAGATTTTATGAACATTTTTTTTTTTTCAAATTTCTGATTGATCTATTTTCCAATTCAAAGCATTAATCCACAGGATCATTCAAAGGAGAAGATCTTTAATGCATGGCAATCTAAGAATGCGCTTTGTTTACTCAATTGATCTCCTCATAAGAGTTTCCATCAGTTTTGAAATAGTCATTTGAGAAAATGGCCAGCTGTTGAAAATGTTAAGCATATCAAATTATTTCTATTCTCTATAGTTTATCCTTAGGGACTACTCTATTAGACAAAATATTGGTTCTTTCATATTTATCATCATTCGCATTTACACGGTGAAATCAAAAGAATAATCAATGCACATTTTGCTTCCATCTTTTTCTCCTTGTTATCTAATACAAAATAAATCCCCCGTAAATTAATATTCTTGGGATTGGATATGCTCTATTGATTTAGTAGGGTTTTATTTTATTATTGACTCCTTTAAATTAATATACATGGATGCTTATCATTTATGTTAATTCAGTTGAGTTTTACATTCTTTTTACTTTTTTTGAATGATACGACTTTCCCATTTCCTCTAAATATTTTCCCACATTAATAATAATTTAAAATATTTTCTTTCTTTTATAAATTTTCTCTTGCCTTTATCTCTTTCTTGTATAAATTTCTATCTTTCTTGTGCAAACACATGTAGGCCACTAACCAGAATGAATATATCTCTATCCCAACCGAATTTATAGGATATGAAATAGAAAATATTATTTGTGGATGGATACAAAATTGATTTTCAATATCCATATTCTTTTGGAATGGATATGCAATGAGGGCTTCTATCTACGCATTATACAATCCAAAATATAATTTTTCATAGGCTCAAAAAATCCTTAAAAAGTTTATTAAAATATATTATTAATGAAGGCAAATTAATCAATATGTGTGTGCGTGTGTTTATCAATTACTCATATTATAAAAATAAATAAATTTATCTACCAATTATTCTAAGGAGTTTATTTTAAGTTTTCCCTTCTAATCTTTCTCTTTCTTCTCAAGTACTAGGGCTGCCAATCCATAGCACCTTCCCAAAGCATAATGGCTTCTCAATCCTTCTCAACCCTCCACAATGCACAAGAGTTTCTCAATCTTCATTGGAATAAAACTGTGCTATATCCTTCTTGGCTTTTTAATAAAATTATGGTTTTTAGTAAAAAAAAATTTAGTCTCCCATTCTCCCAAAAAAATTAGCAAAATTAAATGGAATGGAGAATCCTGCTATATGAACTAAACAAAAAGAAATAGTATATGAATATCCTAACCACTATCTTAAGATGTATCTCAACCAATGGAATGAATATGGAATCATGGTAGCCAGATTGTATTCAATCCATTAGTAGGTCTACTAGCACCACTAGTTTTCAATTTTCTCCCCAACAGAGAAAAAGAAATATCTCCTTTGTAATTTTCTCTACAAAAGAATATGCACTGCATCTCTCTCTCTCTCTAACTTGAGAATATTAATTTATTAAATTAATGGGAAATTAATAAAATTCTAAATATTTGTTCTCTTAATTTACCACATTGAACAAGTTGAGACTGGACACTTTGTATTAGCTTAGCAAAATAATTAATTTATTGAATATTAATTTAAGGGGGCTTAATTGTTAATTTTTTGTATTTGTTGAGGAAATTAAGATTTCATTAAATATGCAAAACCTATTTTGGATTTGGTTGAATTGTTATTTTCCAAAGTGATAGTCATTTCCATTTTTGCTTCCTTCCAACACACAAAAATGAAATTTGATGCTTTAAGGGGAAATGAGTTTACCTAGAACATGGTATAGTTTGCAGCTAGAATTGAATTCTTAACTAGAACTATATTTCATTATCCAAGCAAAAAATGTGAAATTTCCATTTCCATAGACAGCTGCAAAGGAATTTCCTCTTCCATCCATGCGTTTGCCACTAACCAACCAGACCCTCAGATGCATAGGTCCTCTTGATTTAATAGTTGCCTACTCAAAAGAGAAAGGGAATGTCTGCCGAAAGCTAGGGCCAAAATTCAAAGCTTGCTTACCGGCAAAAGCAAGACAAGCAAGCTTATCAAGTTGCTAGCACTGGTTACATATCTTTGTTCCAAGTTCCACTCAATCATGGGTCAACAATTATGGCTCTCTTTGTGCATCTTTTTGGCAGGGAAATGATGCATTGAGAAGCTTCCTGTAACCCAACCAATAATTCCTAATGGGTCCAGCCACTTGACACTTTTTTGGACATCATTCCATGTTGAACATTGACCATTCCATCCATTTAAAGGATACGAGTGTCTATCATCTCTTGTTTTACCTCTAGAAATGTAACTTTCACTGCATTATCCATTGATCATGTAGGTGGACTCAGGTGGTGCTATGAAGTTCCACCTCAATATTACTACAAAGAAACACCTCAATATACACAAGTTAAAGAAGGGAGACAACTCATGGCAACTCGGCATCTCTCCTAAGTGTATAGGTTCGAGTCACGGCTTCTCTTTTGTACTGAAAATTACATTTAGAAGAGTCCATGGGTAATTTGCTTTGTAATTCTTTACTTCTACCAAAAATAGATAAAAAATTAAAAAAGAGGGAGAACATCTTCGCTTTAGGACTCACAAGTGGCACTCCTTTTTTGAAAGATTAGAATCGAGTAAATCATATTGATTAGATGTGCTGCGTTTAAAGAATAAATACTTTGACTACTGTTAATTTTGCCAATAGCCTTCTAACACAATTAGTTGCAGACAAGGAGTCACCTCTCCTCCTTATGTTTGATTAGAGGTTTGAGGTGGCACTTCTCCTTATTTCTCTTTATTGGAGAACTTTAAGTGAATGTAAGCATTAGAATAATATGTTAATAGTCATTTGCTTTGTAATTCTTTGCTTGTAAAAAAGAATAAAAAAAGTTAGTTTTCAATTCCTTTTTGTTTCCTGAAGGTTCTACTCCAGTATAGAAAAATAGAAGGGTTAACCTTAAAAAAATTTGGTAAAAAATCTAGTCTTAAAAAAAGACTGCCTTTTATTTTACAATATAACTCAGAAAACAATAATGTAATCCTCTAAATTATGTGATTTTTGAAATAGAACTTATATATAACAAGACTATTAAGTTGAACGGTTTCGATTATGTCCAGGCCTCAACATAAAAGGATCACCAAAAACCCTAAATGAGAGTGTGGCAATAATTGGGACTATCATCTTTCTTTAAAGCTGTTGTCGTGTGACCTTGAAGTCACGGGTTCAAGATATGAAAACAGCCTCTTGCAAAATGCAAGATAAGGCTTGTACTTTTAGGCCCTTGTGGTCCACTCCTTCCCCAAACCTGCATAGGCAGGAGCTTCGTGCACCAGGGCTGCCCTTTTATCTTTCCTTAAACCCTGGGAGAGAGAATACATATAAATTAAGATATTTGTGGAGGAGAAGATCATGAAATGGTATCTTGTAGCTATTTAAAATAAGAAACCCATGTCCTTGCCGTGGTAGCAAAGTCAATCATCACTCATTAGTCATCCATTTGGTAGATAGAAAAGGCTTTCAATTATTGAAACAAAGACAAGAAGTAGATCTCCCAGTCACACCTACTTTGCATAGAAGGGAAGCCCTAGTGCACAAGCTCCCTCGTATGCGAGTTCAGGGAAGGGGAGGATCACAAAGATTAATAGCATGCAGTCTTACCTTGCATTTTGCAAGAGGCTGTTTTCACTCCTTGAACCCGCAACCTCAAGGTCACACGACGACGACTCTACTATTGCACCAAGTCATACCTATTTTTCATGTGATTTAGTTAATTGTCTTTCCCCACTTTTTTTCCACCCATAAAAAGAAAAAACAAAGAAGAAGAAGAAGTTTCCCATAGAGGCGCTTAGCATTGCTTTCAGCCTAAAACTGGAGATTAAAACTTAAGAGGAATGATGGGATGATGCGCACTGTGCGCCAATTTCTGCATGATGGGCCTTCCAAATCATTGATGAGACCTGTTCATTTGGTTTCTATGCCTCTGGATCACTATTGTCCTGAATAAATCAAAATTAAATGAGCTTAGAATCTAAACAAATATTCATTCAATGAGCTTAATGCTTGGTATACAAGTGTTCCACGAAAAGCAGATGGATGGGTTTGATCAACAATTTGTGAGGTCCATCATTCAAAAGTGGAGTGCACCGTCCAGCATCCCTCAAAACTTAAAACATTTGTTATATAGACTCCCAAAATGACAACCTCTAGTTAATCCAAACCATTCATCTAAAAACTTCTTGATCAATATTTTAGATGATAGAATCATCTAGTCCGTACACTTACTGAACTAGTAGACATGTAAAGCAAAAAAAATTAGATTAATAATTCGGATCATTCACATAACAACAATTCAAGAAAAACAAAAGAAACAGACCCATGGTTTTGCTTTCCAGTTATAACCCGCTTGTCTAAAACTCAAAAAGGGCAGCATCAGTGAATGAAGCTCCTCCCTATGCAGTGTCCATAAAAGATGCGGACCACAAGGGTCTATAGTATGCAGTCTTATTTTATATTTTTACAAGAGGCTATTGTCACATCTTGAACCGTGACTTCAAAGTCACACGACGACGACTTTACAGTTTCGCCAAGACCCCCCTTCAAAAAATCTTTTTCCTTTTCAAGTTTTCCTTTTGGCGATGGAGACACTTCGGATTTTTATTTGTTTGTTTGTCTCCATTCATTCAAAACACTATTATCGCCTATAAAAGGCTTTTTACACGAAGCTCATCTTAGTCTTCATTTTTCAACGGAGAATAGAAATAGATAGATTTTTTTATATTTGTAAGAAAACCTTGCAGAATGAGTTCTAATTCATTAGAATTAGAGAAAGAGTTATAGGTATAAAGTTTGAACATTTGTTTATTAGAATGAAACATTTGTTCATTATGATGATTAAGTAATTGCACTTAACTTATTATTTTAGTAAGCCTTCCTTTTTATCTTCTCTAATTGCACTTCTTGGTCTTGATATTTTTACCCAGTTTTTTATAATTAACTTCTCCTCCATGATTTAAGATTATGATAATTATGATTATTTATATGCGCAAGTGCGCTCACCTGGGTCTCGAGATTTAAACTCATGACCTAACGGTCGTTAAGTTATGATACCATGTTAGATTACTATTCGACCTCAAAACTTAAGCTAATATGAAACTGTACCAACGATATTTATATGACCCCCAACTATCACTTGATGTGAATTAACCCTCCAACTAAAAATCACAATAAACCCAACTACCACCCCCCAGGCAATGTAGTCTTTTTGTCAATTTTCCCATCAAATTGCCGATGGAACTGCCGTGTGGCCTCATTTTAGTCATTTCTACCGTATGGTCTTGGGTTAGACCTGAAAATTGGAAGAGGCAACATATGAGGTTTTATGGCTTCTCTGAAACTGAAATTTCACCCAAATTGGCCTCCCAGAATACCAAGTTCAGGGACCAGTTGTTGGGGCTTGCCTTTCTTCACCTACAACAAGACACTGTGAGGTGTTTCTCTGGTCAAATTATTGTTTGCAACCTACTACCTTTTCATCAAGAAAAAAAATATTGTTTGCAAGCATTAATTAACCACTAAATGAACTCACTTTGCAACATATAAACTTCGCTGCTGCCTTGAATAGAATGAGGACAGCCCCGGTGCATGAAGCTCCCGCCTACGCGGGTCATGAGAAGGGACAGACCAGCGGGTCAATCGATCGCTTGCCAAATCGGACAATAGGTCCATTCTGAATCATATGCCCCACAAATTACATCAATCAGATGATCATTATAAAAGAATCAACGGATAATCAACACGTAAGTATGAGCCTGCAAAACCAACTACCTATTGGTGATTGATGAATCCACCAAACTGGTCCAACAAGCAAAGAATTACAGAATAAATTACTCACACATTCTCCTAAATTTAATCCTAAATTAATTAAATCCTAAAAGTAAAAGTAACGACTCGAACCTGCTGCCAAAGCATATTCCGAGAGAAGTGCTGGGCAGTTCCGATGCCTACAATTCAATACAATGTCCAAAGTAGGTAGACCCTGAATTCCAGTCTCCTCTCATGTACCAATCCCCCAAAGTGGGCCCATTTTTTGTTTAATTTGCTAATTAACCACACATTTCTAGAAGATGGTCAGGTTAATAAAAGACAATATCTAACATTAAGACCCAAGTTGGAAGTCACATGAGTTGCTCCATTTGGACCTTGAAAGGAGTTTACTACTGGCTTTTGTAAGGAATGAGCACATCTGCAAGTCCACTTTTCAAAAATTCCAATCTTGACATAAAGTTAGGGATCCTAAGCAATATATTTACTCCAATTATTTATTATTTATTGTCAATTTTTTATTTGTTTAATGTGCATGCTTTTTGAAAATAAATTAAAAGGACAAAGGGGGACATTAAATAATAAGATTGGAATGTGATACTTGTTGGAACAAGTAGATTACAAATTCCCACCCAGGCTTTTTGCAACACACGCCTTCCTGTTTCCTCTAATATAAAATTAAGAATAGATTAATGGAAATCGTTGAACTTACGCCACATAAAGGCCTTTTATTTTATTTTTTTATTATATTTTATTCGTGTGGAGATAAGCCACATAATAGAACTCAAATTTGGTGGGACCCTGATCTGATCACTATGGATATAGAAGAACCCCAATTAGTGTATTGTAATTGGGCACCCATCTGTCAAACAAATGGATTTGACCAATGGACTCACGAGGTCTCGCGAATGCATGCAAGACCCAGGTTGGCTTAAAATAGTGGGATAATTACCAATTAGTAGTCTGTCTCCAACATAATAGGGCCCATTGTGGGTTCATTCTAACTCAGCCTCAAATCTCCGCCTGATGGGTTCAATCTTAGCCTCTAAAATCTAGGTCCATCTAGGTTCTGAAGGGGACTGTCTATTAGCAAGGCCACTTGAACATAATTTTATTTTTTTTTATAGGAAAATATGGTGCAGCCCCCCAACTACACTAAGTTCTGTGAACTAAACCCTAACAAAATTTATGGGGCCTAACTACATCGGTGTATAAAGTCATCCTTCTATCAACTATCATGTGGTAATCATGTTTCTTAAATTTTCTTTGGAGTGCCTATATCATGATTAGGCCATATAAAAGGAGTGCCCATATCAGTTGTGGGCCTCTTATCATCTTCTCAAACCCATTAATCATAAAGATTGAAAACCTTCCATTACTCACATTTGTTACTCTCTCTTAAGAGTGCCCTTGTCATTTTTAGGGCCCTTATCGTCTTCTTCTTCTAGGTTTTTCCCAAACTCATTAATCAAAAATATCAAACACTTGCCACTGCCCACATTTCTTACTTTTTGTTTTTTTAGGAGCGGTCATATTATTTTTAGGCCATATAAAAGGAGTGCCCATATCATTTGTAGGACCCTTATCATCTTCTTCCTCTAGGTTTTTCCCAAACTCATTAATCAAAAATATCAAACACTTCCCACTACTCACATTTCTTCCTTTTTTTTAAGGAGTGGTCATATTATTTTTAGGCCATACAAAAGGAGTGCCCATATCATTTGTAGGACCCTTATCATCTTCTTCCTCTAGGTTTTTCCCAAACTTATTAATCAAAAATATCAAACACTTCCCACTACTCACATTTCTTCCTCTCTCTTTTTTTAGGAGTGGTCATATTGTTTTTAGGCCATACAAAAGGAGTGCCCATATCATTTGTAGGACCCTTATCATCTTCTTCCTCTAGGTTTTTCCCAAACTTATTAATCAAAAATATCAAACACTTCCCACTACTCACATTTCTTCCTCTCTCTTTTTTTAGGAGTGGTCATATTGTTTTTAGGCCATACAAAAGGAGTGCCCATATCATTTGTACAACTAGGCTTGGCAATTTGGGTTGGCATGTCGTGTTCGTGTCGTGTCGAGACTAACACATTATAGTATATGAGCCGACACGAATACAACCTGCTTAATAATCATGTCAAGAACTTATGACTCGAACACGACACGATTATTAAATAATTCGACATGACATGACTCGTGTAACACAATTAAATAAATATAAAATAACTAATATATGATGGTTTTTGAAAAACTATAGTAATAGAGGACGGTTTCAAATGAACCGTTCTATATTTTCAACTGGGGTTAGATGGGTCAACACAACGAATTAATAAGTTGTGTGTCAAACAAGTCGACACGATAGGTCAACATTGATTAACTCAAACACAACATGATTTTTGGCGTGTCATTTTCGGGTTAACCTAGAAATAATACGAATACGATAAGACTCGACCCTAACCGTGTCATATTTTGCCACCCTATGTAAGACTCTTATCATCTTCTTCCTCCATATTTTTTCCCAAACCCATTAATCATAAAGATCAAACACTTGCCCTCCTCAAAATTCTATCCTTAACCCCAAAAGCTAAGCCTAAAAATATTCTCTTTTCTCTTTCATTAACCAAAAAAAAAAAAAATTCTCAAAAGGAAAAAACAATGATTTTACAAGTGATGTTGGGGAGCTTTTATGATACTTTCTTCTTTATCTTCTGCATATTCATTTGGTTTTAACCAAATCTTCAAGCTTATGGTCAAATGCCCGGCTACAATTTTGCATAAAGATATCATTTTTCTACCATTAAAGCAGAACGTGAAGCTCTCTTCAAGTGATCAGATATCTACAGTTCTGTTTTTGTGTTTCTAATCTAAATATCTGCCATGAGAATTGAAGTTTCAAGCTTTTCTTTGTTTTTTTCATTCTTCATGCTTAGTTTTCTACTGTAAAAAACTGAAAATATTGACTTAGACATAGAGTCTTGAGTTAGAAAAGTTGTCGTGACCTTGAGATCACGGGTTCAAAGCGTGGAATCAGCCTCTTGCAAAATGCAAGGTAAGGCTGCCTACAATAGGCCCTTATGGTCCGCCCCTTCCCCGGACCCTGCATAGCGGGAAGCTTCATGCACCAGGGCTGCCCTTTACATAGTCTTGAGTTTTTACTCAGAGAGAGAGAGAGACCTCTTTATCCTTGCCGGAGAAACCGGCTTTGCCGCTAGAGTCTGAAGATGATTGGTGTTGGAAAACTTTTTAAAATTTCTCAAATTCATCTTCCAAACCATTAATTCATCCTCGTTTTGGCAATTTCATCGTCCAATTCGGACGAAATTTCCATTAAAAAAGAGCCTAAAACATCATTTTCTTCCCCTCTCTATTTTCATCTTGATACATGGAGAGGAACAAGGAAGTGGGGTCCTCAATGACACCAGTGGATGAGGTTACCATTGCAAAGGTAGAAAAGTAAAAAACATGGGCATCACACAGTAGTTCTGTCGATGACATTGCACTTTTAATGGCTGTTGGAGTTCATCAATGCAATGTAAATTTAGTTGGTTTCAAAGCACCTGGCATTTCCGAGAAGAGGGGAAGGATTATTTACCATATTTTTCCTTCCCTTAAGATTTTATTTTAAAAACGACCAAGAACATCTAAAGAGTACAATGATTTCAGCAACATGGGCAGTCCCGGTACACGAAGCTCCCGCTTGTACAGGATTCGGGGAAGGGACGGACTACAAAGGTTAATAGTATGTAGCCTTATGTTGCATTTTGCAAGAGGGTGTTTTCACGCCTTAAAATCATAATATCAAAATCACACGATGACAACTCTACGATTGCACCAAGGCTTCCTTCAACAGCAAATCTATTCTATACTCGATAAGTACCAATACACAATGGGGGATTAGGCCCATTTTTGTGAACTAATGCATAGATACTTGTTCATCGTTCGAACGGCCCTTTTGTAAGAATTTTCCTTTATTCCGTCTTCCTCCACAAGAACTTTCCAAACTTATAAAAAAAATACGATAAATGGCAATATTATGAAAACAATAAACTCATTCTCACGTTTCCACATCAAAGTGAAGTACAGTACTTAATTTTTCTTTAATTTAATGCCTTTAGTGATCCAAAAGTACCTTTTTGGAGTCTGGGAAAGGAAGATGCACTTTGGGTTGCACCAAATATAAAATCAAGCAAGAAAGATCTCCTAGCCAAGAAAAGGCCTGTTGGACGTTATTGATTTCTAGAAAACACCCAAGACTTGAAATCACCAATTAATTGGAGTTTAGGGTTCAAGGTAAACAAACAATATTCATTCACTAGTGCACCTACCAATATATTCAAAATCCATGGTCGTATCTATGATCATGAAACCATTTATTTCTGCCCCTTACATTTACCAAATCATCCGCTGCTTCATTGGCAGATTTTGGAATGTGTGAAATGAGACAACTATTCCTCGTACTATTTTGAATCAGAAACTTGAACATAGTTGGGCAGCTCTGCCACCTCGGTGCATGAAACTCCAGCATATGTACAGTTAGGGAAAGGGTGAACCATAAGAGTCAATAATAGGCAGCTTTACCTTGCATTTTGCAAGAGGCTGTTTTCACCCCTGGAATCCGTGACCTTAAGGTCACACAACGACAACTCTAATATTGTGCCAAGGCTCCCCTTCAACACTTGAACATAGCTACGAGAGATTACATTCAACTCCTACTCTCTACTTTCTCTACTTCTATCCTCAGCACCGGTGGAAAATATTTGGCAGCCAAACACAGAACTTAAAATAAACAAATATGAAAAATAAGTGGGTGGGGATGTCATATATGTGACCATATGCTTAATTTTCGAGAATTATCACCTCATTGCCCTAACCCTAAACCAGTGGCAGTAAATGAGAAGAGATTCCTGAAACATCTGTTAGTAGAAACATCCATTTGGTAGTGTAGAAGAAGACAGAAAGAAGGCACAAAATGCTGGAAAGTTGGGTGATTTCAAGTCTGTAGGGTTGCTTTAGCACCCAGTTAAGTTCACCGAACCATTTGCTAGCTCTGAGCTTTCTTTAAGCATGCTTTCTTCTTTTCATGTGGGGCGGTGGATAGATCCCAAGTCATTATCAAACTTGACAATCCACGCATGCTCAGGGCGGTGCCAAAGATGTCATTCTCAGCTTCACATGGTTTTCTCCTGCTTTTTAGTGTTCTTGCCAGAATCTAAGACTATCAATACATGTTTCCGTACTAAGTCTAAGACTCTAAGACTAAGGCGAGTGGGTCAATCTCCCTCCCCCTCGCTGCTCTTACGTGATAGGGGCCTTAACTTGAGCATTGTACAAGTCCTTAAGGCTATCAATACATGTTTCGCTTCCATTTGAAGTACAATCTTAATTTCTGATGTCTACTCCTTTCTCAATCGAAAATGAGTTTCATGCATTGTAGATATACTTACAGAGGGAGGAGAAGTCTATTTCAAGCAACACCTAAAAAAGAAAAAAGAAATCTTCAAAATACCAGCACCATGTGTGTAAGTTGGAAGTTGGAGAGAGAATTAAATATATGATACAACCGGTTATATGCATACTAAAAATTAATGGTGGGCCTTTTATTTGGGATTTTTCTTCATGATTTAAACCGTTTATCTAATTCTCTCTCTAAGATGACTTATAAATCAAAGTTCAGCACAAAAAAGCCTATAAACAAGGAGTACCCTGGTCTTTTGCTACAAAAATAAAATAAAATTAAAGGACAAAGATATATCCAATACACTTGAGCTTTGATTTCTAGGTCTTGTGAGATGAGAAGAAATGAGATGAGCAGTTTGGATCACAAAAAAAATTAAAAAAAAGTAGGCCAATCACTGATTTTTAGTATGCCCATGATACAACTAGTTTTATCATACAATTACTAGAGAGAGAAAAGCAATCAATCTCTCCCTCTCCATGGAACATTCTTCTGTGGAGATTTTTTAATTCTCACCCTATATCTGAGTTTTCTGAAGTTAGGATATTTGCCACTGTGCTTCTCTAGTATGTTGATTGAATAATATCCTACAAAAAGTTCTTATCTTTGCCTATCATCACTTGTATTAAATTAAAACATAAAAAGGCAGTTCCGTTGTACGTAGCTCCTGTATATACAGGATTCTAAGAAGGGGCAGACTACAAAGGTCAATAGTTTACGGCCTTACCTTCCATTTTCAAAGAGGCTGTTTTCACACTTTGAACCCGTAACCTTAAGGTCACACTGCGACAACTCTACCATTACACCAAGACTAAACATACTTCTCTTTAATTAAGGATCATATCAGTCAAGGATGAATGAACCTTGCAATTAGTTTATTAGCTCACGAAATGATTAACCATATAGAGTTTGAACAACTTATACAAAGCACAAAGCAAACAAAAGGCCTTGTACTACGGTGGCACAAAAAGGGCCCTCTCCCATGGAGGCTGCAAAGAAGCACATGGATTCTCACTGCAAATTAGAGGAGCTAGATCAGAAGAGAACAAGTAAGCCACAAACTCCAAGGTGAAGAGAGGGAGACGTAGACTTTTCTCGTACCGCAAAGAATTTAAATGAATCTGTCTCCCTCTGTCCAGTTCTGCATTGAAGCAGCACGTCCTTGAAGGCACTTCCGTCAGCAAAGAATTTAAATGAATCTGTCTCCCTCTCTGTCCAGTTCTGCATTGAAGCAGCACGTCCTTGAAGGCACTTCCGTCCACCTTTTCATGTCTCATTTACATGTGGTCAGTACTGCAACCAGCATCTCTTTCTCCGTTTCGGAATGATTCCAATTTCACCCTCTTTCACTACATTTACTGCCAATCTCTGTCGGTCACAAATCCCTGTCCCTGTCTCTCCCAGTCCCCCCCCAAACTCATTAAATGCAAAATCCCTCCTTATGACATCATGGTATCCTCCTCGTAGTACAAACCCTCGTGTCTGGTAACGGATGCGTTCCATGCAACACGGGCGTTTCAAGCTGCTATACCGTGGATCCGCAGAATTTCACTTGGAAATCACTAGCGGACTAGATCAAGTGGAGACTACTAGTTTAAACCATTCATCGGCGGGACTCGAAATGGATGAGTGAATGAATCCACTGTTTGGTAATTATAACCAAATCTGTGTGTTTTTTCTTTTTTTAAAACCGTCTATAAGACTTGAAAAAAAGGCAGCCTTGTGCACGAAGCTCCTGAGTATGCGGGGTTCAGAGAAGGGTCAGACCCCAAGGATTAATAGTATGCAACATTATCTTACATTTTGCGAGAGGCTGTTTTCACGCCTTGAACCCATGACTTCAAGATCACATGAGGACAACTCATAATTTAGAAACACAAAAACTTGGTTTAGTGCAGTTGATTGCAAATGAATAAGACATACGCTTAGTTGCACGTTGAGTCACTACTTTTGCCTTTGGCCTAAATTTAAGAGAATGTGGTGGTGAAAGTGTGTGATATAGCTTTGTAATTTTTGCTTGCAACGCCAAAAAAACGAAAACTTGAATCAACTAGAAAATTTGTTGGTGACTCAAAACATGAACAAGTTTTTTTTTTTCATTTTCTACATATATTTTGAAATTTTCACTTTCTAGCAAATAACAATGGCTCGTTCATGGCACTGGCCTAGAATATTGATGAAATGGTAAGCCCTACTTGTACTTCAACCGGATAATTTTTTATAAGCACATCCACCATATAAAGACATCCCGCAAGCATATAGCTTCTTGAATTTCACAACCATATACCCACAAAATCCCAATTGTAATTCTATTTGAGGATAAACTTTCACAGTTCGATGCAAGACAAAACTCAAGGGCCAACAAATGTATCATGTTGGGTTCTCCATTTTTGCCTCATACATGCGTTGAAAGGTCAAGTTCAATCAGTTCTTTGGTAATTCCTGTATTTTGGACAGAATGCAACGCAAATTTTGGGTCCGAGTCACAGGATTTGGCCATTAAAGTGCTTGAAAGCTGGTCGTTACGGCAGTAGTGATATCAAAACAAACAAAATAAATAGGTTGCATGTGCCGAATTGGTGGTGAAAGGGACCAGGTTACTAGTTGTTCGGTCAAGTGCAATGGTTTCATGACTGGGTCCAGGCTCTTTCGTCATGATCTACACTTTGGTGTGTGGAGAGAGAGAGAGAGAGAGCTGAGTGCATGTATCTTTGATGTATATGATAAACTATGGTCAAATCAAGTAATTAAAAGCTTGGCTTGCTGTCATATTAGTCTACTTGTCCTCTTGGGTTGAAGGAAGAAAGTGCAAGTTGGTTTGTCATTTTGTGCTGATTGTTGAGTGCAGAACTTCAACTGGACATCACTCATGCATCCCCCAACTCATTTCTCCTACTGGGTTTGCTTTGGCAAACCACTAAAGAAGATTTTGCTGATTGAACATATTCTAATATGTGGTAGTCATTTTGGCTTCACCAAATCTGTTATGGAATGGTTTATTTTTTCTCTTTTTTGAAAGTTAGACACACGTACTGGAGCCAACATGGATCATCAATGGGAAAATTTCCTGAATAAATTATGGTGTTTCTTTAGTTTGACATCAGTTGTCCTCCAATGGTTTCTTAGTTATTTATCCACAACTGGCAGAAGGTCGCACAACCATTGCTTTTAAAGATAGTTCTAAAACTCGCAAATCAACTGAGAAACTCGTCTAAAATTAGTTCACCTGGTATTAAATGAGTCGACTCGGTGAGTGACTCAGTGCATTACAGAACAAGTAAAGTTGAACGAATACATGAAGACAGACTCGCCTCGCAGTTTGTATCTGCATATGGAGCAAATTTTGAATATAAGTATAAATTAAGAAAATTTTATTAGAAACCCTGCCCTATTACTTCTGGCGTAGTCACAAAGACTTCGATAATTGTGTAGTTTTAAAATATATATATAAAGCCCCCCCTACTTTTTTGTCCTTGATGTTTTTTTTTAATAACTTAAAAGTTCTTGCATTTCTCTTATTCTCTTTAAATTTACCAGATTAAACATGAATTCATGCAGTTAAACTCATATTTGAAGAATAATTTATCAACATTTTCAAATATTTTTGTAGATTTAGTAAAAAATTACTAATTGCAATAGTATAGCAATACTCCTAATTCTTGTTTTTTGAAATTTTGTCCAAATCTTACAATTTTTTGCCTTGCAAACTCATTTGAACGTAGTAACTATGCCTACAGGCCAAATTGGACACCAATAATGGTTGAGACATCAAACAGAAAAATACAAGAAATGATTGCTTGGACTTCGCTGGCCATCCACTACAGAAAGCCTTATCTTTGATGGTGCATAAGATCAGGACCGTTTATCACGTTATGGTCTATCTTTAAAACTGTGCTGTTGAGCAAATACAATTAGGACCATTGCACCTGAGAGCAATTAAGGAGTTGTGAACCTGTCAACATGAGTCTCGTCACTTTGGATCAACTAATATCGTCAGCGATGTACGATGTCGCTTGGGGCCATTACTTGGACAATTTAGATTTACCCATTGAAATGGTTTTCTCATTGAAAGAAGCATGATCCGACCGAACAACTGTTTTCTTAGATTGCAAAATGGACGGTAAAATTTCTAATCTATTAACATCTTTAACGAGAGATATAAAGAGACTTTTCTTTTCTGAAAAGGAAAAAGAAAGTTTTGAGGGCCAACAAATATCTAGCACACTTAGTCGCAGACAGCTGAAAGTTTTGAGGGCCAACAGCTAAAGATGATTTTTGTTATTTCTTTTATGCTTGCAAATGAACATGCATTTGTATATTAGTTTGTAAGAAAGAAATGAAAATCATCTTCACCTTTTTAAAACTACAGCAACCCAAACATGACATAAATCAAAAACAGACATTCCCTCAAGCTAGGGCGTTCCCCATAAGCAACGCGATGCATCGGATCCTGGGTGCGGTAAAAAATAGGCAGGGGTTGCTAGGGTGTTTTCCCAGAAGCGACAAGCTACATTAGATCCCGGGTGTAGTGAAAAGTGGGCAAGGGCTGCTAGAGCGTCCCCTCAGAAGCGACGTGCTATATCAAAACCTAGGTGCGGTGAAAAGTGGACATGGGTTCACACCATAGAGGTTGAGAAAGGCGGTAGTAAATAGGATATCTCCAGAACATAAGATTTGCATCGCTACATGGAATATAGGGATATTGACAAGTAAGAGTTTGGAGTCAGTAGATGCAATGAAACGTAGGAGAGTCAACATCACTTGTATTCAAGAAATCAAGTGGAAAGGGGTTAAAGCTAGAGAAATAGATGGGTATAAATTATGGTACGTAAGAAAGAAAAATAACAGAAATGACGTAAGAATAATTGTGGATAAGGAATTAAAGGATAAAGTTGTTGACTTTAAAAGAATCAGTGATAAAATAATAATAATAAAAACTGTTCTAGGAGAGCACATTATAAATGTTATAAGTGCATACGCACCACAAGTAGGGTTTCAAGATATAATCAAAAGACAGTTTTGAGAAGATACGGAGGGAGTCATACAAGAAATTCCCAACACTGAGGGGATATTTATAGGAGCAGACTTAAATGGCCATGTAGGAAAAGATAAGGAAGAATATGATAGAATACATTGAGGGTATGGTATAGGTGAACGAAATGAGATGAGAGAGAATATTCTCAATTTTGCTTTGTCATATAACTTGTCCATTGCAAATACCCTCTTTAAGAAGAGGGATGAACACTTAATAACCTTTAAAAGTACACTTCATAAAAGCCAAATAGACTTTTTTCTACTTAGAAATAATGAATAATCTATATGTAAGGATTGTAAGGTGATACTTGGTGAGAGTTTAACCTCACAACATAAGTTAATGGTTATGGATATCCATATTAAAAGATGGAGTAAAAGAACTGAACTTAATGCACATCCAAAAACTAAGTGGTGGAACTTAAAAAAGAGAGAAAATAATCTCATTAAAAAATAAGTTGATGGTAGAAGAAAATTGGAACTATGAAACAGAAATAAATACCATGTGGACTAATATGGCTAAGTCCATTAAAAAAGTGGAAAAAGATATCTTAGGAGTCGCTAAAGGTAAAAAGCTATTAGTAAAGGAAACATGGTGGTGGAGTGAAACAGTGCAAAAAGTTATTAAAGAAAAACTGATGCGTTCTAAAGTTTGGCAGAAGATTAGAAATAATAAAAACTATGAACAATATAAGAATGATAAAAACGCTGCTAAGAGAATAGTGAGGCTAAACTTAAAGCATATGATGAGCTCTATAATAAATTAGGAATACGAGAAGATGAGAAAGATGTGTTTAAACTTGCAAAAGTAAGAGAACAGAAGGGTAAGGACTTAAATCATGTTAGGTATATTAGAAGCGATGATCAAAGGGTATTAGTTAAAAAAGAGAAGATCAAACAAAGCTAGGAAACATACTTTCAAAAATTATTAAATGACAATGGCTCTGAGAATATAGGGATTGAAAATAATATAAATCTAAATAACATTGGATATTATAGATATGAACGTAGGATTAGAATACCTGAAGTAAAAGAGGCGTTAAAAAAGATAAAATCAAGAAAGACCATGGGGCCTGATGGTGTACCAATAGAGGTTTGGAAGCATATGAAAGATATTAGGGTAGTTTGGTTGACCAAGTTGTTTAATAAGATTATAAAATCAAAGAAAATGCCTGATGAGTGGAGGAAAAGCTCTATTGTACCAATCTATAAGAATAAAGGTGACATTCAGAGCTGCACTAATTATCAAGAAATCAAACTTATGAGCCACACCATGAAACTTTTTGAAAGAATGATTGAGAAGAGGATACGACATGAAACAAGTGTATCAGAAAATCAGTTTGGTTTCATGCCTGGGAGGTCTATCATGGAAGCTATTTTCTTACTAAGACAATTAGTAGAGAAATAGAGGGAGAGGAAGAAAGACCTACATATGGTCTTTATCGATTTAGAGAAAGCTTATGATAGAGTCCCTAGAGAGTTAATATGGAGGGTGTTGGGTGGTAAGGGGGTTTCTCAGGGATATATAGATATAATTAAAGATATGTATGAGAGAGCGGTAACAAATGTTAAGACCACTAATGGCGTGACTGGTGATTTTCATGTCACTGTGAGATTGTACCAAGGATCGGCATTGAGTTCATACCTCTTCACATTAGTTATGGATGAGTTAACAAAACATTTGCACGAGGAAATTCCCTGGTGCATGCTATTTGCAAATGATATAGTTTTACTTGATGAGATAATAGAGGGTGTAAACATAAAGCTAGAGTTATAGAGAGAAGCATTAAAATCTGAAGGATTTAAAATTAGCTAAACTAAGATAGAATATATGGAATGCAATTTTAATAAGGAGAGTAGGAGTGGAACACCAGTCAAGATTGATAACCAAGAAGTCCTCGTGAAAGACTTCTTTCAGTACTTAGGATCATTGATCCATAAGAGTGGAGAGATTGAGAGGGAGGTTACCCAGAGAATCTAAGCGGATTGAAACAAATGGAGATGTGCATCTGGAATTTTATGTAATCGGTGGGTGCCACTCAAACTAAAAGGAAAGTTCTATATGATGGCTATAAGGCCGGCCATGCTCTATGGATTAGAGTGTTGGCCAGTTAAGGAACATGATACTCATAGGATGAGCGTCGCAGAAATGAGGATGTTGAGATGGATGAGTAGTAAGACAAAAAAGGACAAAATTAGAAATGAAAATATTAGAGAAATTTTATGGGTAGTACCAATAGGTAATAAGATGAGGGAGATTAGACTTAGATGGTTTGGACATATCCAAAGGAGACCAACAACGGCACCAGTTAGAAGGAGTGAGGCAATACAAGTAGAAGGTTCTAAAAGGGCAAGAGAAAGGCCCAAAAGAATGTGAATAGAAGTGGTGAGGAAAGATTTAAAAACTTTAGGACTAAATGAAACAATGGTATTTAATAAAGTGGAATGGATGAATAAGATTCATGTGACCAACCCCTAATTGGAATAAGGTCTTAATGATGATGATGACTTAGTCCCAGACAACTCTTCTAGAAAAAATATTTGGTATTTCCACTTAACATCAGACAGCGTATGAATGATTTGTCTTCAATGGCACGGAACAAGTCATAAAATTCTCTAAAAGTTATTGAAAATTTTTCAATAAGGTCCCGACTTACTAATTCCCAGACGTATTCCCCATTGAATCAAAGCTTTCTACAAAGCAAATTTCAAGAAGTCAATAAAAATTTACCGAATAAAAATCAAATTTCGCAAATGATTTACCAAATTTTCAAATAGCATTTATAAATCTAATTAAAATTTCAACTGAAAAGCTCAGTGCGCGCTTGGAAACTTGTTTTCTTTCTAATGTATAATATATCTCCAGCAAAATAGAAAGAATACAATAAAAACTATGTTTCCCACACATACAATTAAATTCTTCCACGGAAAAATAATCTACCTTCATTGTTTCCCAAAATTTTCTTGAACATTTACTGAATTTTACTAGTATTTGGCTCGACGTTTTATTCCCAAGTCCAAACATAGTGACTATGCTTATAACAGAAAAGGGGCTCTATGGAAGAAGGGAAGATGGTGGGCTTCATGAGGAAGATCTAATAAACATCTCTGAATAAAAAGATGATTAACAACGCCTAAAAATCTTGATTAAAGAGTATTGCGTGGACAGATATAACAGGGACCAAAATTAGCTACATAATGAACAAAGTCTATGCGTTCAACTCTTGAGAATACCGAGTTGACGAACATGGCCTAGGAGCTTATGGGATTCGACAAATACTGAAACCCATGAGACCCAATTCCACCCACTTTGCCCAGTGGAACCATGCAAAAATTAAAGCTAGAAGGAAAAGAATGCAGCCTTAGCTCTTCAAGAATGAGGCCAGCTTATACTTCATATCCAGCCACGCTCCAACACAGTTTATGTTCTCAGTTAATCACTCAATCCAGCACCATATCGGAAACGTTTACCTCCTGCCTCGGTCGCTTACAGATTAAATGTTCATCCTTGTCACTTTTGAAGGAAATCAGTCCTGTATCGTGGGGACAGATACTTCCATCAGTAAAAGAATCAGAGTCAGTGAATCCGTTGCAGCTGGTGTCGTGTTTAATGGAATTGATGGCTGCACCCAGCTCTTTCTCAATCCCTTCTGACACCTCCAACTTCCTCCTTGATGATTTGTCAGGAAAACCAGAAGAAATCAATGTATTCCGGTAATCTGTAACACCCTTCCCGTTTTCCGCCACCAGTATTGAACCACGGTCATCCTCCTGGACCTCATTGCCATAGTGATGGCCAACAAATCCATTTCCATCAGGTTTGGGCCTGTTGGAAGGAAGAGCAACGTCATGCAGATCTGTTTCTCCATCTTTGCTCACGGGTTCTGCCCAAGAGGCAATTACCGGTTTCTTCTCTGGCAAAGGATCACTCTTCTTCCCACGAGACATGTGCAGCCTCAAATCATGGCTAGAAGCCATACCGCCATTTTGATCAGGACTATGACAGTAGGTATATCCATGGTGATCAGTGCTGTATGGAGAACCAATTACAACCTGCTCTTCCTCTGTTGTGTCATAGTCATTCATAGACTTCAGCATGATTGAGTCATCATAAAAATCAGAAGACATCTGCAGCTTCTCACAATCTAAAATGTTTCCACCAAATGTCTTCAAATTTGAATTACTGTCATGGAGACTAATAATGCTTGGGGGAGCAAAAACAGGTTTAATAAACCCATTGTTCTTAGTTGTAACCTTAGACGACAGACCAACTTCCATAGTTTCCCTTTGGGCCTTCTCCGTCTCATTTTGATTCTTCTTTCTGAGAGGCTTATCAATGAAACCGGGAGTTAACCATGGTTTTCCCTTCCGAGAATTAGATTCTCCACAATGCATTGGAGATCTGCGTTCTATACTCTCACTAGCAGGGAAACATTTAATTCCACTTCGTGAAACTGATGAATCACCTGCTACCACAACTTGCTCTGGACTAGAGTTTGAAGGACAAGGACAAGCAACATTTGCTTTGTGTAATGATTTTGACTTTGAATTTAATGCATCAACAGAACTAGGAGATGGCTTAGCAGCCAAGACATTGTCTGGAACCTGAAAGTCCTTGACACAAATGTTCCCGGTACCGATTTCTTCCTTGGAGGTGCAATGTGAGCTAGAAGTAATGCAAGGTTCTTGCTGCTCAAACATATTAGCTCCAGTAGAAGACAGCTCACTAGGCAATATTAAACCACTGGGCTCTCCGCATGCAACTTTGATGGAAGGTGCATCTACCACTGCCATAGAATGGTGTCTCAACCTCCTTTCTTCAGCATCCACCGAACCTGAGGAATTTAATACAGAATGACCTGAACCAGAATACGCGGAATCTAGCACCATCATCTCCGAGTTAACATCAACCGGAAAAATCAAATCCATTTCCTCCGGATATTCTCTCCTGTCTTCACCATTCATCTTAATAGGTAACTCTCTTCCAGAACTAGAATCAGTCGACTGCACACCGATGTCAGAGGATAGGCTCTCAGGACTGGTAGCAGAATTTAAGGAGTTACTCCCAGATTCAACCAATTCCATCGAGCCACATGTTGATTCTTGGGCCACTGTCCGTGATTGCGGTACTACCTCTACCGCAGATTCCAATGGCAGAACGCGGGGCTGCCGTGCACATATCCTGTCATACAACAAAGGCATGTTTAAGTAGCAAATTAGAAATTCACCAGATGATAGTTCAGACACTCATGCATGAGCAAGCACCCCCTACATCTGCAGGCATTTCATATATTCCATCTGTAAAACAGTCACGATTATTTGGAAAGATAACAAAATATTGAGACAACAAAAGGATGCTCAAATTTGGAAGATTATACAACAAGAACCAGAATCTCCTATTAAAATAGATACAGTGGCAATTTATGACAACAGTGTGCTTCCAGAGGGAGGTAAATATGAAAACTGTGTCAAATGAAAGATTTAAAAATAATGCATTCAAACAAATTTCATCAGTTTAGAATAAACTCAACAATTGAGCAGTGTGACAAGGGTTATTTTTACCTACTATAGAAGAGCATATAAGCTCCCTGAGAAAGCACCTCCTCCAGTTCTACTTTCATGACCTGAGATAAGTGCAGAGTAAGGCCAAGACAACAAAGCATTCATTTGAATTATACAGCAGTAACCAAGAAAAATTTACCTTACAGTCATCGATCCTGTACCAATTTCCTTGAAAATCCTTCGTATAGCAAATGTAATGTCCAAAAAATGAAGCATTCAACATGTCCACATGGACAACAACAGCATAAAGTCTGTAGAGATCAGTACTGTTTCCTGCTTCACTCATATATATCCCAAGGTCTAGAGTTTCGGGAAATGTCACTCTCTTGTTCAATTTCCCAAACCTCCCACTCTGCACAATTAGTTGAAAATAGAGAAAAAGCTCTCAGAAACAGGATCTCCAAAGGAAATTAGATACATGCAGAATATAGTTCCAGTTCAAACCTGAAATCTCTTAAGGGCAATTGTAAGGACATTTGGAGGCTGATGAACAGTGAGTCGCTTCCATGCCTTGACATAATCATTGCATCTGCAGACACGACCAGAGATTGATATCTACAAATGGAGAAATCAGCTGAAACAAAACAAGGATTTATTACCTAGGGGCATGCAGAAAGCACCAAATCCAAAGATAATATGCCACATAACCAAACAAAACTATCATTTTTCGCAATTATTTCCAGTAACCCTAACTGGATGTAGTATTTCTACAGAGTCTTTGTTAAAAAAAGAAAAAAGAAACATTAGAAGATGGAAGGAGGTTGATACACTACAAATCCACTCTTAAATAGAGCTTTTCTCGCAAGACACATAAACAGAACACTGATATACAAAATGTATCCATTAGAGTTGCAGCCCTTCCCCACATCTGGAATTCAACCATTAGCCCATGCCAAACCATTTTACATGTTATTCCACACAACCCATGCCCCTCTAGCTTACTCGTGGAGATTCAAAGTCTAGTAATAAAGAGTTTAGCTCACTTTACTTGAGCCCTAAACACCAATCAGATCAATATGCACCTTGATCACCCGCTACAACATTTAAATCCCATGAAATTAGTACATTGGATTCATTATGCCTCCTCTCCCAAAAGGTTCTTTTGGAATTTCTGATCTCACTACTAATATTCATACCAACCTGGAGAATCTGAATGCTAGAAACTTTAGATGTGCCAAGTTGCATGATACCCTTTGCGAAGAGATTGCATCATACCCTTTGCCAAGAGGTAAGTGCCTATACTATTTCACAGAAAAGCTTCACCTGAGAATTGTTTAACCTAGAAACAGAGACCACCATTTGGATCAGCACTTAACATGTTTTACGTTAAGCATGCTCCTAAGAGCCTGTTCATCCTGAGAAAATTCATAGGATTTTACACAGATCATAGGTTCCTAGGTTTTTTTAAATTGGTGACAACTCTTTCAAACAATCGCACGATGTTGCAGTAGCCAGTATGAAAATTAGCAAGTTCCAACTAGAGATGCTATTTTTGACAATGACCAAATTCACCGTCACCTAGGAAGTTATAACTAAGCTACCACGGTGAACATTATCGTAACATGACAGGAATAGCCCAATCTCCTAACTTTCACAGGCAACAAACGCACTCACAACCTCTTCACCTACAAAGTCAGAAGATTGAAAAAGGTTATGATAGAGAAGCGTCAAAGAAGTGTTAGCAAGTGAAGGAGTAAAAGTTGAGTCAGTCTCTTACTTGTAGACATAGCTTAATGCAAGGAACTAGGTTTGGCTTGCTCAAGGCAAGAACAAGCGACACTGCATTCACCAACAGTACCAAACTATGACATAAAAGTAGGTTACCAAATGCAGTGGTAGTGGCCCAATAATCACCACAATAACTGACGGAATCAGTTGAAGCTCACTGCTAAATGGGTGAGCTTTATTATCACTCCTGGCAGCCTCTCTGAGTGTCTGCGCTGCAGTTGGGTGAATCTGATTGTGAAGGAAAATTCTATATCAAAATGGATCAGAAAGAACCACAGAGATAGGGATCTGGTTGACCACATCACAGTCAATTCGGAGAAAATAAGATAACATTCAGAGAATATTTAAATGGAAAACTCAAATTTAGTCTGTCAAAACCAACAGATGCTGAAATAGGAAGCTAAATTATTCTTTAGAGCAGTAGACTGCCTGACTATCAAACTAGTGAGTATAGAACCATTGGACTTGGCAGCCATCTGTCAGTGGAGCTCATAAGTTTGAGCATACAGAATTTGCACCAGCTCTAATATGGATTTTGCAGTTCAAAGAAAGTAACTGCTACAAGAAAACTTGGGTTAGGAAGTCCTGGCCCAGAATCTCCATCTGGAAACTTCTAGTTTGGTACACCCGCTAGCATTTACATTGGTGCTTCATGTCAGGGCCAAACTCTTCAGACAAAGCAAAATCATGCTCTATCTCCTGTTTTTTCAGACTTGGACCAGGGCAAACAGTGGCACAGAGTGATCCGTCAGATCTCCAAAGTGGCATTACTAGTGAGAGTGAAAAACTCAAGTTTTCCATTAAGAGTTGCAAAATAATGACACACAAAAAGACTGAACTACACTAGATTGAAATGTACAACAACAACAATTTACAATTGCACAACTGCTCAAGCAGCTCAACATTAGAAGCAGACGGTGGGATAATTGAGACTGACAGCACAGCCTATGCAAGATAAAGCTAGCAATATGTACATCCCAGTTTCAAATACAAAAAAAGAGTTCAAGTTTATAATTTGTAGCTTTTGCAATCCTAATTTTAAAATTCCAGTTACAAATAAAGTCATCTCTTTTGGGCCCCGATTTCTCGAACTTTGGTACCAAACTTTCCAACCTCCCACGTCTTAAATGAAATCTTAAGTCATTGTCGTGTCATAGGGGGAGGGTGGCTTAGATTTCAGTCCGGACCAAAACCGAAATATTTAGGTTTCAATTCAGATTCTACTGCAACTGATTGTTCAATTACATAAGAACAAAAAAAAAGAAAGAAAAAAAAGCAAAAAGGAATTGAAAAAATGCTCGAGAAATAGGAAATGGCTACAAACATCCACCTTGAAACTTCAATGTAAGTCAAAAAATTAAAACCGTCAACCATAGCCCACTTTAAAGATCCAACTTAAAACACCAGCAGTCCACAAGATCAACAAAACCACCATAAACAACAATGAACAAAACACAAGCAAGCCCTAAAAAGGGAAAAAGCTGTGAAGGGATAGATCTCACCAGAGCTTACAAAATCCTACCAAACAGAAGAAAATGGGAAGAAAATAAGAAGCGACAAATGGAAAAGGATATGAATAAATAAAAAATTATGTGATTATTACAACGTTGCAGTAAATATGCTTATAAATAATTCACACTACAAGTAATACTAAGCTTTATCATTTAAAATGGAAAAAGCAAAGAAAAGGAAAAATAAAAGTAACTGAGCACGAGCACCTCTACTAGCTCTAAGGTGCACTTGCACCCCACCCAATGGTTGTCAGTACAAGCTCACACACACCTATTTATACATACACAGTAAGTACATATAATATCCACCATGAGTCGTCTCAAGCAATATAGTATAGATAGAAATGTATACCAGATGCATGGAGAAGCCATAGAAAAACCTATATCATGTAAGTGGCCTAAAGATCTTAGACATACCATACGTACCAAAATCAGCTGAGATGTAACACCAGTGGCTGCAGACATTCGAAGACAGCACAATAATCATCAACTTATATACCATTTCGTTGTGCTAGAAAATTACCTTGTCCAGCAAAATTCAAGAACATATTTAGGCATAGTTCCAAGAAATGGTGTCAAAATATACCTACATAACAGGATATTTCTTATTGAGGCAGAAGCAAAATATTGCATTTCCCTCAATGAAGAATATGGTAGAACTCCAAAGGAGCCCACTGAGGAGTTAATCTAGGCAGATACTGGGAATTGCCGAAAAAGGTTTATCTTGGCTGTTTGGTCATGGAGTTCTTTCTTATGGCTAGCAAAGAATATTGGAACGTTATTGAAGCAGATGGCCATGGTTACAAGGGAATAACTGCACAAGTAAACATTCATAATCATCACTTTAGTGATCAGAAGTTTCTTTGTATTTCCAAGGAAAAAATATTGATACATATATTGGCCAGCCGGCATTGCAAAGTTGCAACCCCTTGAGAAAGAAATTAATTGCAGAAGATGCAATTAAAGGCGGATGTTTGCAGTTAACAAATTGTTAGAAGAAAAGATGCAGCACAGGGCTAGATATTCTAAGAGAAAAAGATTAGTTTGTAGTTACCATCACTGCAGGGACAGTTTGAGGGTAGAATTTAAGGTTGGTACTTCTGTACGCTACAGTGCAACTTACTTTAGCCATCGTAGACATTATGTCAACTTAGACCATATCTATGTTCATAAATGCCTGAAGAAGAAGGTAAGAGTAGCCTTATATTGGATGGAACATATTTAGCTCACAAGATCAAGAATAGATGCAAAATGCTCATAGAAGCACGGATATTAGTGACATCTAACAAACAAGATTTAGAAACGTTCCTAAACAGATGGAGACATGGAAGCTAGAATCTGCAGAGACATCAATGCCCACGGTCATCCACAAGAAGCTGGAAACATTAAGTTCTGAATATGTCGAAGTACAGCGATAACAAGGAAACGTGGTTATGGATTCAAATGGAAACACAGTAAATCTGACTAGAGATAACACAAAACTGAAAAAGAAACTGAAAGAAATGGGGGAACCGATAAAAGAGGCACACGTGTAGATAAATCACTTAGTCCAGAAATTGCATACCCGTCACACTTATACATGTTTTCTCCATCAAGCCATTCCTTGGCAGTGAACTGCTCTAGGCAATCCTCCAGAGATGCAGCATCCCCTTGGATTTCAACAGTTAAATCCATCATATTCTCATAACGATATGAAATCTTTTGGCATTTTGTGCACATCACCTGAAATAGAGCTGAAATGGTAAAAAGATGCCAAAAAACAATAACCAAAAGGATTTTTTTCGAGAACAAAAAGGATGTGGATATTAATTTTCGTTGCCCTCGTGGATTAACAGAAAACATTCATCTAATGCATTAGCAGTTAAAACCAGCAAAAACCATGCCGTCACTAGACAAACAAGTAGATAAAAGCAAAAAGAAGATAAAAGCAAAAAGCACAAGAATGACAACAAGGTATTACAAACATGCAAATTATCTCATTTCACACCTTACAGGAGTAGCTTTTTCACACGATATCTCAAGAATCAGTGTCCACTATCAATTGCTCCAACAACTATGCCTTAAAGAAAGACAGAAGTAGGTCTAGATAAGAGTCTTCAAATATTTAGCTGAAGCATGACATGCAATGAGAACTTCGAAATAAAGTTTAACTTGAGAGCTAATGAGATGGCAGAATCCATATAGCTGCAATCACATCCAATGTAGAATATCACAAGCCAAAAGGGACTCAAATTCTTTCCATGCAACTGTTACCCAATAATAGACTGTCTCACCTTCCTAATAGACCTTTTTCTGTACCAAAAAGTACATTTTTGGCACAGAAAAAAATAAAAAATAATAAAAATAACTGCAGACATCTAGATTCCTTAAGCATCCTTTTTTGTATCCCATCATGGCCCTTTTAACCTCCCCAAAGGAAAAGCTGAATGAAGGATGCTGAAGGCTTCAATGAAAGACCAAAGTGTTTGAGAATGCCCAATTATTAACGTTTCCTCCTCCTCTAGATTCTTCTGATCTCCTAGACATGAGACAGATAATGCAAACAACTTTATTTATCTTTTCTTATTTATAGTACCCGGAATTTTATTAGAAAAATACTTATCACAATGGCAAGGTCTAGAGTTGACACTAGTGTCTTTATACATTATATGCACAAAGACAAAGCAGGATTCACTATCCATATCAAATATTGTCCAAGCTGCTCCGGTAGCAAGCTCATTTGCTGATTCATGCCTTGTTTTCCTTTATGTTAACATTCCACTGAGAAGCCTTGCAGGTTTGCATAAGTCGGTTCATGAAGAATCCCCAGTCCTGGATACAATACAAACACAAAAGCAGATTTGGACGTCTATGTACAAACAAGCATTGTGAATATATAGACACGAGCACTCATGAAACAATAATGCTAGAGAATCAAGAAAAGGTAAAAGAACTTTATGAGATGTAATTTAAATATGGGAACCAGTTAATAGCATCTATAACACCCTAATGCTAAAAGTTAAAATAGCAAATATGCAAAACTGAATAGCCATCCCCATATCATGTGTAGGAATGAACCAGACAGTTTGAATTCCTAGACTAGAGCTGTAAATTCTCCCATTTTCCCAGGAAGCATCCATACATGGGATGTTATCATGAATTATGTTATGCTTAATGGGTCAAATTCCATTATTTGCCTATACATACAAAACCTTTCCCATTCAGGAGCTGATAACAGCATACCGTACACTATGCAAAAGTGCTTCCTTGTCACCTTTTTCATCACACTTGAACTTTTCTTAAATGCTGTAAAAATCCCATTTCCATATCACCAAATTTCATGACCAAGAATCTAGTTATAAAAGATAGAAGTTACAGCAGACGGGATTAAAGGAAGAAAGAAATAGAAGATGGCTAATGGAAGAAGAAAGATGAAGCAAGAGAGGGCTGATTGAACACCTTCAAGAGGAAACAGGCATTCATTGGCAAGGTCACCCACATAGATGATTTCATTGGATTCCGATTTTAATATACAATCACAAAAAACAAACTTCATGGAAGCTGTTTCATCTTTTATAATAAAAACTCAGGATAAAGTGCAATCTATGGCATCAAACATTACCTATTATGGGAGTAATTGCCAAGTCATTCAAACATTGAGGTTTTATAAATATGATATAAATGAAAATTTTAATTGAAGCTTGAACTTTGCAACTAAGCATTTCTCCTCAAACAAAAACCAAGAGAATGGCAAGCTTGCTTCAGAATCTTAAACAGCATCTATATGCATATATAAAGGAAAACAAAAACCAACATTAATTAAGAAGCAGGATCTTTAAGATTTGGGGAAAAGAAAAAAAAAACCTGAGACCGGAGGTGACCACCAAATATGTGTTGAATGAGGGTTGTTTCTTGAGTGCTAGGATCCAAAACCTTTTCTCCCCCAAATTCATCAAGGCAAACTAACTGCATTGTATCAATTGCAAACCTAGAACATACAGTGCACAATCATCAATGCAACAAATATTTACTCCCAACCAGATTTAAGCCAAATTATAAGGATTCTCAAAAAATTCCAAGAAAATAATAATTTCCAATGACGTGAATAAATCTTAATGAAGCATAAAGGAACCTCATGAACTCGTGAGCATCTTCTTGCTTTCCATAGCCAAGATTGCCACCGATATTAGGTAACCGAGAAAGAATATTGATTGGTGAGAAAGGATACAAACTCAGGCTCACTTTATGAACATGAGATTGTAGCTCACATAGGAAACACCAATCATTTCGGGTGCCTGAAAAATGAAAGACGGCAAATTCAGAAGCTTAGGCAATTCTTCTGGCCACCATAAGAGAAAAAGAAGACACATGAATCGATTGACATTTTGATTTACATTCTCTTGAGTGGCCCATCTCCAGCAAGTAGGCTACAAGTGGTCGTGTGCATGCAAGGCATTGTAGAACCACGTTAGCAAAGCAGCTGCAAAAATGGTTTTGAGCAGTTACAAACGGAAGTTCAATAATGTCAGTGCCCCATGAAACATGGATTCTAAAGATAAATCTAGATAGACATTAATATACTACCAACCAAAATATTTTATGCTACTCAAACCTGTTTCCACAATTGAGAAGCCCACAAGGTGGAAATCCTGGATTGTCCCAGTTAAACAGCTTCACAAATTCATCATAAGGGAAAAGGACCTGCAGATAAGAAATTGTACATGAGCAAAAGAGCCACCTACTCAAACATATCTTGTAGCTCTACTTCAAGAAGCAAATATTAAATGATTCACCTTCTTTGGTTGTTGCAGCTCCTTGCAATTTCCTCGGACAGGCACCAAAGAAGCTCCACTACTAAAATTATCCATCCATCCAGAAGTCTTCCTCCTTCCACTACTAGAATCTAATTGGAATTCCTTGCATTTTAATCTGTGATCTGCTCTCCAATGCTTTGATTGGCAAATCTGGGAGCTGAAAGAAAAACAACTTTTACCTCCCAACTTTTGAAACTAGAAACACTTCATAATATAGAAAATCCACAAAATACAGCATTGTCAATCATACAGATGTTACATTATTCTCAAAGAAACGAGTGTACAAACAGAAAAGGGCAGTGACCTTGAAATATGAGCAAAATAGTAACTCCTACCTTTGTTTACTCAGGCAACATTACAAGTAAGATATAAGCCAGAGATCACGTAAAAAATCTGCTTCCTATGGCTAATTCTTGTAAAGAAAATTTAAGCATATTCATCATACAAAAAAGTTGTTGAAAGTTTGATTTCATAGGAAGTCGGTGGTCTGCCATTAGTTAATGCACAGGTGCTTGACATTTACATCAACACAAGGGTGTCATATTTGGCAGAGGACATGCAATAAGAAAACTACACAAGAACGCATAACATCCTCGTGCTCCAAGGGCGTTGTTCTACCATTAGTTAATGTATTAGCCCTTCACATTTATATTCATCAAGACAAGGGCAATATTTCATAGTACACATGCAATAAGAAAACTACACCAAAACACATACCATCATAGAGTTTGTCCTACCAACTACAATTGTCTGTTCCAGTTCATTTGCTCCAACTTATCCATTATGCTGTAGGATGATCAAATCTCACACACAAACCCTACTACATATATTGATGCAGGATTGATAAAGAGCCTAGTGTAACAGAAAAAAGTTAAAATAAAATTAAGAGTTGCAGCAGATATGTTAGAGAGTAACAAAAACTAGGACCATGAACAGTCTGAATGTCACAGCATAATGATTTTGGAAATTGAGAAAATCTAAAACTTCCTATTCTAGAGAATCTTGTGAGTCACGCCAAAGGGAATTATGCTTATAGCCTCACTAACACGTAAAAGGCTATGGAAGTCCACCCTCATGGCTATGTTCACTTCTTTGAAACTCAGATGTGAGCACGCTCCTAGCCTGAAAGATCCTCCAACAACTGCCCAAGTTAGCTGTGAACTCCTAAAAGAATGCGCTCCCAACTTCAAAATTCTAAAACCTAGCCTATATTTTACATGAGACTTCAACACTTTGGTACAAACTCTCTAAAAATTGAAATCAATGAATTTAATTTAGGCACAATCACCTCGAAACTTCGTGCAACAGGCTGCTCTTCGATCACCTTGAAACTTAAAATAAGAATTCTAGGCAACATCCTCTACCCAACCATTGGAGGATCAACAACATATGGACCAAGCTGGAAATTTTGAAAATACATTTGGTGCCAAAGATTCCAAAAACGCCCTCATATTATAAAAACCCAAGTGCACAAACTGCCATTCTCGCCCCGCCCCACACTGACATGTATAGGCCTTTGGACTATTTCAGTGATGGTCCCCATAAAATTCTCAATTTTGAGAAAAAAGAAGGAAAGCGCTAGAAGTCAAAGAGTGAAAATAAGAGAGAACATCCAAATGGAACCATGGCGGAGAGAGTGTGCTCCACTTCCTCAGGCTGGACCTTCATATTCTGGAACACAAGTTATTGAGGTTACAGAAATACCTTTCAGCATGCAGCTAAATACAAATTAATTAAAACAAATGAAATGACTAACTATGAACTCCCAAACCACAGTTATGCCAACACTTCTCAAACTGATGGACACAGTCAAATACCCTTGCCTTGTAGATAAGCAACTGATGTACACATTTTTTCTTTTACTGAATGTCTTGGTAACAGGTCCTGAAGCTGATACGGTGACAGAGCTAAGGAAGAACAATAATGATATAGCAATAAGGGGCAGACTTGACAAACACTTGGTGGGATCGACACTCATGGCAAAGAAAACCTTCCTTGCCCTGTGCACTAGAAAATCGCGTGTTCAATCTCAGTTCTGTCTGCTACCCCATATTACAAGTACTCGTACAAGGTAACAAGCAAAGGGTATGACATTTTACCATCTAAACACCTTTAGATTGGATGCTTGGGTCCTAACACTCCCAGACTCCTAAAACACATAATGAGATAAAAGGGGAGCCTTGGCGCAACGGGTAAAAGTTGTCATCATGTGACCTTGAGGTCACAAGCTCAAGGCGTGGAAACAGCCTCTTGCAAAATGCAAGGTAAGGCTGTGTACTTTAGGCCCTTGTGGTCCGCCCCTTCCCTAGACCCTGAATAGGTGGGAGCTTCGTGCACTAGAACTACATACTCTAAAAGCCATCGGAGACCTCTATCTATAACAAATGAATGACAATTTCCAAGAAATTTATGGTCTTCAGTAACATTCCTATCCCCTATCCAGAAACATCCAGAAACAAGATCTTTACCATGACGAGGTCATCTTTTGTGAACTTCCCAACACCCCATTGCTCGATACCCTTAACTTCAACACTGGTTTCGATCTTCCCCTTAGGAAGGAAGCCCCGACAAAGAATCAATTAACTGTACAAATCACAGGCACATGAATATGGAGGTGGAGGTGGAGGTGGAGGTGGCAAGAAGAAGACAAATTCCCTTGACGTGATCCCACAAGCTCTTGCTCTAGTTGAAGCTAGACTAGCAAATCATGACTTCTCTTGTATATAACATTTCTTGGCCTTTACATAAAAAATAAAATAAAATAACAAAGAAGGAGAGAGACGCATTATTGATAACATAGCTTCAACATAACTCTACCAGCACTTTTTTAATAGGTAACAAATCACATTATTAGTTACGATAACCAAGTAATATATTTTCCTAAGATCCAATAATTACATCCCTATCTTATCTAATACGTTTGAGTTTAAATCTAGATATAAGAAATATAACAGGATGAACAAGGCAGGACATATCATTGTTATCACAAATGAAGGAAGATATATCCCCTAGAAGCAACGTGCTACATCAGATCCTGGGTGCAATAGAAAATGGGCAAGGGCTACTAGAATGTCTCCTCGAAAGCGAGGTGTTGCATCAAAACCCAGGTACAGTGGAAAGTAGGCATGGGTTCATGTCATGGGGGTCGAGAAGTGCGTAGGTAAATAGACTACCTCAAGAGCATGACATTCGTACCACCACATGGAGCATAGGGACATTGACAAGTAAGAGTCTAAAGTTAGTGGATACGATGAAATGTAAGGGAGTCAACATCGCTTGTATCCAAGAAACCAAGGGGAAAGGGCTAAAACTAGAGAAATTGATGGATATAAGCACTGGCACGTAGGAAAGGATAATAACAAAAATAGCATAGGAATAGTGATGGATAGAGAATTAAAGAACAAAGTTGTAGACGTTAAAAGAACCAATGATAGAATTATACAATAAAACTTATTTTAGGAAAGCAGATCATAAATGTTATAAGTGCATACGCCCCACAAATAGGGTTAGAAAATATAATCAAGAAATTGTTTTGGAAAGTTATGGAGAGAGTCATGCAAGAAATTCCTAACACAAAGGGGATATTTATAGGAGCGGACTTAAATGGCCATATAGGAAAAGAAAAGGAAAGATATGATATGATAGGGTACATAAAGGGCATAGTATCAAAGAGCGAAATGAGATGGGAGAAACTATCCTTAATTTTGCTTTGGCATATAACCTGGCCCTTGCAAACAACATTCTTTAAGAAGAAGGATGAACACTTAATAACCGTTAAAAGTGGACTCCATAAAAGTCAAATAGACTTTCTTTTACTTAGGCATACTAAAAGATCAATGTGTAAGCATTGTAAGGTGATACCCAGTGAGAGTTTAACCTCACAACATAAGTTAATGGAGAGAAAATAACCTCACTCACAAATAAGTTGATGATAGAAGGAAACTCGAGCAATGAAACAAAAGTAAACACCATGTGGATTAATATGGCCGAGTCCATTAAAAAAGTGGCAAAAGATGTCCTAAGAGTATTTAAAGGTAAAAGGCAATTAGTAAAGAAAACTTAGTGGTGGAGTGAAATAGTGCAAAAAGTTATTAAAGAAAAATGGGTGTGTTTTAAAACATGACAAAAGACTAGAAATAATGAAAACTATGAACAATATAAGAATGCTAAAAAAGGTTGCTAAGAGAATAGTAAGTGAGGCTAAACTCAAGGCATATGATGATCTCTATAATAGACAAGGATTAAGAGAACCTGAGAAAGATGTGTTTAAACTTGCAAAAATAAGACAACAGAAGGATAAGGACTTAGACCACATTGAGTGTATTAGAAGTGATGATCAAAGGGTACTAGTCAAAGATGAAGAGATCAAATAAAGGTGAGAAAGTTACTTTCAAAAATTGCTAAAAGACAATTGCTTGACAATATAAGGATTGAAGGTACTATAAACCTAAATAACATTGGACATTATTTATACAACCGTACGATTAGAATACCTGAAGGAAAGAGGCCTTGAAAAAGATGAAATCAATTGGGGCCCGATAGTATAGCAATAGAGGTTTGGAAGCATATGGGAGATACTGAATTAATTTGGTTGACCAAGTTATTTAACAATATTATAAATCAAAGAAAATGTCGAAGGAACGGAGGAAGAGCTCCATTTTATCAATTTATAAGAAAAATGGAGACATACATAGCTACACTAATTATCAGGGATCAAACTTATGAGCCACACTATGAAACTTTTTGAAACAGTGATTGAAAAGAGGCTACGGCATGAAACAAGTGTATCGGAGAACCAGTTTGGTTTCATGTCTAGGAAGTCTACCGTGGAAACTATTTCTTACTAAGAAATTTGATAGAGAAATATAGAGAGAAGAGGAAAGATCTCCACATGGTCTTTATTGACTTAGAGAAAGCTTATGACAGGATTCCTAAAGAGTTAATATGAAGGGTGTTGGATGAGAAAGTGAGTTTTGCGGGAGTATACATACATAATTAAATATATCTATGAGAGAGCGGTAACAAATGTTAAGACCACTAGTAGAGAGACCAGTGATTTTTCTATCAATGTAGGACTGTACGAAGGATCTGCATTGATGTAATATCCACCATTTTTAAATTCTAAAATGCGTGATTTGTGAAATTTTGGAATTTTGCAAAATTTGAGGTAATTGGGGAATTGAGAATTTTAGAAGTTAAATCACAAGTTTAAAACCTCAATAATTGAAATATACTCAAAAAATAGAATCCAACGCCACTAAAAACGCTAAAATCGGAGATCAGGGGAAAGAGAACTAATTTATTTAATTTTTGTATTTATTTAAATTGCAAAAAGGGGGTTAAAACTTGTAAATACACGTGGAGCCCACGTACAGGGCACGGGAACCCATGAATGAGGCTATAAAGGCCTGCCCTATCTTTTCGTATGGCCAAACCTTCCCTCTTAGTTTCCGTGTCACCAACGGCGGCGACGATGCCAAACACTGGCAACGACGCAAAACCTCCCCTCTCAGGCACACGCGATGACGGAAAGCCCTTGTTCTGGTCAATCTGACCAAGGTAGGCCACCCTTTACCGTTTTTCCCTTTCTTTCATTGAGTTTTCGTTGTTTTTAACGCCAGAAAATGGCGTGGGGATTGCCGTTTTCTAATGAAATAATATGCGTTACTTTTCTTTTCAACATAAGCCGATGAAATGGTATCAGATCGTGATCTAAACAATTCATCTTGTGCATAGTAACACAGAGAACAGACCCATGATTTTTCATGGTGATCGGATGGCTGACGGTTAAGGATGCTGAAAAACTCAAAAAACAGTAAGAGGAAAACTTTTAGAAACATGATAAAAATTGTGTAAAAATATGAGATAACGATAGAGTTTGTTGAAAAGGTGCTTAAAAACGAGATCTATGAGAAAAATTGAGCGAAACGGTGCAAAAATCGCACCATTTGGACACCTGAGCGTCGCCGACGGTGGCCAGAGTCCTATCGTCGTCTCTGACGATAGCGCCTAGAGGCGATAGCTCAACGAGTGTCGCTTGCGGGGCGCATTGGGCGGCGAATGCACGCGACCACATGCGTGCGGCACACAACAAGCAACGCAAGGAGGCACTCTGCACCACAAGCACACGACACGTGGCACACAAGCGCGCGCAACACAAGAGCAAGCGAACTGCACGCGCGCTCCACACACGCGTCACATGCGACTCGATTTCAATCTATTATTTTAATTGTTTTGGACTCTCTAAGCTGTTCGTTCACAAAAAATGTGATTTTATGAGCTACAGAGGTCCAAATCACAATCCAAAAGAGGCGTTACTATCGTCTCGATGGCGCGGACCTAGATTTTCCTTGAAAATCTAGATCTGAACACCATTTTAATGGTTAAACCACTGAATACCATTAGATAATCTAGATCAGGCTAATCTATGGATGATCAAGCCTTAGACCTTGATTGTATACATCGAATATAAGATGATCTAGGAGATTAGGAGGATAAATCTCATTAAATTGCCAAGTAATAGATGACATATTATATGACAGGTACATTAGAGCGCGCGACATGACATTTCCCATGCGCCTGATTAAAACACATTTATCGAGGTAGGTGATTTCATTCAAATTCCTCCTTGATTTCAGTAACCATGACCTGTTTTCTAAAGTTTTTGAGGCATGTGTTTTATGTCTTCTCATGTTCACATGAATAGGTCCATACTCCTTGTTAGTAGCATGACATTCCATTTTTGCAAATAACCATGTTTTACATGTGATGTACTGTTTTTATCATGGGTTTTTTAATCATACTTATTGAGATTATTTTATGGAGTCTTTACATGATTTACATCTTGTTGATGATTTATAAAGGGTGCTTCCACCCGATGGGTACTATACTAGGAGGGTTATTGGGTTGGCCACCCGCCCTCTGACTTTATGATGATGATGATTAGACACCGCCTTTGAGTGATACAGGGCCAGGTACATAGATGGTGATATCATGGGTAGTCCCCCCTACGAGTTCGTTCCTTCCCATGAGGACGGAAAAAGTCTCCCGTTTGGGTGTCAATAGGGAGCGGCAGTGGTTCAGATCCTGTTGGGGTTGCCACTGCAACATAGTAGCCCATACTGTTATTCTGTATGCTCGTACGGATTTATCTATGGGGTGAACCGGGACAAGCCGAGCCTAAGTCGTGAGGGACTCCAAGGGCTGATGCGGGCTGCACAGGAGGGACCCAGGGTTGGTATGAGTACTCATCACTGGTGATTGAGCGTCATGGGACACTTTTGGGATTGTTTTTGATACAGTGCCCTATTTATCATGACTTGTATGCATAGTATTTTGAGGACACAGACTAGTATTATTTTGATAGACGCATAGCTGCACTTTCTATCATGCCATCAAGATTTGACTTGATATCTATTTGTGAAGATTTACGATTTCGTATGGTACTCCATTATGAGCGTCCAATTATATATGTTTGTTTCATGAGATTCACCATATGATTTTAGTAAGCTTTAATTGAGTGTGATCCCCTACACAAGCATAGCTTGCTGAGGCATTGCTTTGTTTTGCAATGCCTCAAATTTAGAGCACGATAGCCGAAAAGGAAAGCAGGTGGAGTAGCATTGATTTGGGCGAGGACTTAAAGACTATCCACTTTTTTGTATTCGGAAACAGATTAGTGTATGTCTCTTAAACTTGTATTAGACCTTTGGGGACTTTACTTGAATGTTTACATAATTGGATAGATTTGACCCATACCAAGGTATAGTGAACGTTTCATTAGAGATGTAGTTGTTGTGGTGATCATGGATGGAACTTGGTCGCTTTTCGACTTGATTTATTTGTCTTTACTCAGCTTGTATAATTATTGTGGTTTTAAATCGACCATGCTCAAAGTATCAAGATTTGATTTTAATTATTGTTATAGTTTTGGAATGTGGTTGACTCCCTGAAGTTTTCGTTTCAGGTTAATTCTTTTAACACTGCCCAAATTTATAGATTTTTGAATTTTCATTTTCAGGGATCCCGTCTATTTTTCTTAAAACATATTATTATTATTATTATTATTTTGGGAAAAAGATGTATAAAAAACCCGGGGTGTCACAATTGAGCCAATACCTTTTCACGTTGGTTATGGATGAGTTAACAAAACATCTACACGAGAAGATTCCATGGTGCATGCTATTTACAAATGATATAGTTTTAATTGATGAAACAAGGGAGGATGTAAACACAAAGCTAGAGTTATAAAGAAAAGCATTAGAACATAAAAAATTTAAAATTAGCCGAACTATAACATAGTATATGGAATGCAATTTTAACAAGGAGAGGAGCGGGAGTAGAGCCCGAGTAAAAATTGATAACCAAGAAGTCCCCATAAAAGACCACTTTCAGTACTTAGCATGATGATTCATGAGAGTGGAGAGATTGAGAGGGAGGTTACCCACAGAATCCAAGCGCATTTGAACAAATGGTGATGTGCATCTGGAGTTTTGTTGATCAGCAGGTGCTACTCAAACTAAAAGGAAAATTCCATGAGATGTTTATAAGGCTGGTCATGCTCCATGGATCAAAGTGTTGGGCAATTAAAGAACATCACGTTCATAGGATAAACAAAGTAGAAATAAGGATGTTGATATGGATGAGTGGCAAGACAAAAAAGGATAGAATTAGGAATGAAAACATTAGAAGAAACTTATGGATAGCACCACTAGGTAACAAAATGCAGGATATTAGACTTAGATGGTTTGGACATGTCCAACAAAGACCGAAAATGGCACTCGTTAGGAGTGAGGCAATGCAAGTAGTAGGTTCTAACAAGGCAAGGGGAAGGCTCAAAAGAACATGGGTAGAAATAGTGAGAAAATATTTTAAAACTTTAGGACTAAATGAAGCCATGGTACTTAATAGAGAGGAATGGAGAAACAAGATTCATGTGGCCAACCCCTTATTAGGATAAGGTCTTGATGACGATGATGATTGTTTCATGAGACCATTTTTATTTTGGATAGTATTCTACAAGAAAACTATGACCCAACTTCAACAACTAATGACCTGCAGCTGATTAAAACTCCTAATTCTTTCTAATATGATGCTTTAGCTACATGTTTCTTGTTAACCATGTTTTGACTTGTATGAGGCAGACCAACATTCTGAGTTCCCAAGAACAAACATATTAACACTTCTTTCTCCATGTCTATATTTTCCAAAATCCAATACTTACACTCATATTCTATCTTTTTCATGTGAATTTAAGTATAGACATCAGAAATATAGCCAGGTCAAAGTATGATATATCATTTTTATCACAAATGAAGTAAGACAACTGTTCATGACATTGATAGTTTATAATGAAATATTCCTCCCATCATTGTTTCATGAGATGACTTTTTCTTCTAGATAGTGTCCTATGAGAAAACAATTAGTAATTGACCAGGAGCCAATTAAAAGCTACCTAAGTCTTTCTAATATGATGCTTTAACTACATGTTTCTTGTTAACCACATTTTGACTAGTGTACAGAGAGGCGGACCGACATTCTGAGTTGCCAAGAGCAAAAATCTTAACATTTCCTTCACCATGTCTCTGGACTCCTTACATTTCGCCCATGGCATGATCCTTGTAGGGACTAAGAGAGCACAAGTCAGCGACTGTGTTTTGCCTCGCTATTCTAGTCTTTTGGAAGGCTGACCATTTTAATGCAGTTGAAAAAGACCTTAACAGTTCAAAAACTTCCCATGCAACCATTACCACACATGAGATAATTAAGCATGTCTTCAGGCCCTTGAAAGTTTCAGTTGCCACACACACTAGCAAATCATTAGCATGTGTGACCAACTGCCTCACTTGCCCATCAGCTATTACAGGCAGGAGTATTAAGCAGGCTCACTTAAGACTAACAGCCACATTTGATTAATATAAAGGGCAGCCCCGGTGCACAAAGCTCTCGCATAAGCAGGGTCCAGGGAAGGGGCATAGTATGCAGCCACATTTGAATAATATGAAATTCTTAAAAAATTTATCACAAAAACAGCAACAGTTCACAAACTATCTTCTGTAACATGAACCTCCTCATCGGTCAATTCACCTTCTAGCCCGCATGAGATGAGCTTCCGTCTTTTGCATTACCCACCAAGGATGAAATTGTGATCAGTCATAAAATTTGCCTCTCACCCATCAGAGTAATATAAACTTCTCAACACTCAAACCTCAACCTAGAAGTGAGTGCTACAATGTCTGAAATCCTCAACTGAATATTCCCCCAACTTCATAGCCTCCCAGTAATTCATCTACCCACATGATCAGGAAGATCCCATGTATTCTAGCAATGAACCAGCTCATGATCTGAGATAATGCATCAGATGCATTAAAACTTTCACCCAAAACCATGAATAACAACAATATGGCTAGAACTCCCAATGTATAAACATTCAAACTAGGTATTGAATTAAACTATTCCAAATTAAACGAAGTATACACCACAATCACCAAACAGAACTCAAAAAGGAATCATCAAGTCTAAAATCTACTAAAAGTCACTCCAATTCACAAACCCTAACAGTCGGAAATTAATATTAACAACAATCATCATCTCTAAAATCCAGATTCAGATATAAAAGTGTGAATAAACAAATCTATGCAGAGACAAACAACAAGAAAGAGATACACATAAATGAACAAATACAAATATAGAGGAAACAGTCTAATCTTTCAAAGTAAAACACAATGAAACAGCCAAAATCCTTGAAAATTGAAAATTGAAAAACAAAAGCAGCACATAATTGGGGAAGGGAGAGAGAAGTCTACCAGTATCTAACAGCTTTGCATCCGGAGCATTTCTTACTGGCAGAGCTGCCGCAAACGAAGCAGGAATCACCTGCCCCGCCGTACAACATGTGGCCAGAACTGGCTGGAGAGCCGCCGTCGGCACTTTCTCCCTCGAATTTCGCGTCCACAACGAGATATCGCGACGCCGTGATCTTCACCAGATGGATCAATCCAACGGCTAATGCAAGGGCAGTGAAAACGAATTGAAGGAGCGCGGAGAGATCGAGGGGAATCCCCGAGACGTGCATCTACACCTTCGGATTAGGGTTTTCATCGAGGTTTCAGGAGGAGAAGAAGAGAACCAACGGACTTCGCTCATACACTCCGTCTCTCTCTCTCTCTCTCTTCTTCCTCTGCGGTTCTCTCTCTAGTTCAATTTATGGTTGCGCTCCCTCCTTCGTCTCTCTCCTTCCATTCCGTGCGTCCTCTTTCCAAGCGGACTTACGGGGAAGCAATTTAGAGCATGCGCGGCTTCTGTTTCTTTTATGTCTTCAGTTCGGCCGTGTAGATCAATGCAGAAGTACATTTTCGGCGCTTTTTTTATTAAAGTTCAGTTTGGGGTTTTTTGGGTACTTCCACTTTAAGAAACCATTTTTGATAAACTTGGCCGTCCATCTTGATGATCTCATGATAGATGAGTGCTCTCTCAAAAGTTGCATACTTTGGATGATTCTAATATTATCTTTTTTACCTATTTTGAGCTGGACGGTAATAATATTGATATTAATACTTAAATGTAATTTTACCTATTTTGGAACTTAAAAGACCTTCCTAAAACATAAAGTCCTACATGCACTTTAATTCAAGTGGGCCCCATTATCTTAAATGGGGTAGGTGCCCCACGAAGCTATGAGGAGAGAAAAAAAATAAACTTTTTTGCAATAAGAAAAGAGTTTCTAAAACTACTTGGAATTCTACCACTCAAGGACTCTTAAACAACTTAGAATCCTACAACTATCAAAACTCTAAATCAAGTCAGAGTCAATTCAAGGAAATTTGCTTCAAGTTGAAGCTGGCTAACAAGTTTGTTTGGTTTGAGCCATTGGGGTTCGATTAACTGACTCTAATATATAAAGGATTGTACCATTAAGGGGTCCACTTTAGATTACCTAATCTGTTGATTTGCTTGCTTCAACTTTGAATGTTTACCACTCCAACGACCATGTAGATTAGATGACTCTAGTATTTGAAATTTTGTATCATCAAGGGTCCCACTTTAAATGATCCTACCCATTCATTTAATTGTTTTGACTTTGGATGCATACCACTTCAAAAATTATGGGGATTGGATGTGAGTGTGGAGATTGAAGTCAATTCAAGTGACCAAATAATGTCACTAGCATTCCAATTTAGGAGTAAAATAGTCACTTAAACCATATTGGCAAAATTTTGGGGAGATTAAATGTCAGGGTGTTTTAGTTAAGCTTTTTTGTACACCTTAAAATTTGGGATATTATCCATTTCTTAAGGGCTTATGAACTGCATAAGGTGTTAACTCATTAGCCATTTTGTTCCCCTCCCTATACATGTGGCACAGGAACTCTTACTCGACCTCCTTAATCAATGGCTGAATCTCCTAAGTCCACATAATGCAAATCCTAGGGCGATTAAGGATTTATATTGTCCCATTCAATCCGTGAATTTGTACCATAGACCCTTTGTGGACCATCCCTTCCTTGGACCTTGCACACGCAAGAGCTTTGTTCACTTGGCGACCTCTTTTTTGTTAAAATCAACCTTATAATGGTGTCATCCATTCATTAAAGCTATTCATTTGGTTATAAAGATGCATGGCAAAACCAGCTATAAAAAGTTTTCATTCAAGTCTCTTATCACCCCCCAAACCAACTATAAGATTTTTCATTCAAGTTTCTTATCACCCCCCAGGCTTGCTTTCTTAGGGTTTCCCCTAGTAGTCCCATCAAAGTTCAATTTAAACACATTCTCCCTCGGGTTTTCCCAAAAAAGGTCAGCCCCAGTGTATGAAACTCCTACACATGCAAGGTCCAAGGAAGGGTTGGACCGCAAGGGTCTATAGTACATAGCCTTACTTGCAATTTTTGAAAGAGACTTGTTTCCGCACCTTGAACTCCTAACCTCAAGGTCACAGGAAGACAACTTTGCTGTTATGCCAAGTCTCTCCTTCTCCCTGACACTTTCCCCAATAAACCCCTAATGTTTTCTTCTTCCTTTGATCTCAACCCATTTTGTTTCTACTAATTAAGCATTGGTATCCAGTGTTCTCAATCTTCCTTTTCTGATTGCCTAATCAAACTACCTATCATGCTTTCAATCTTAAGGTTTCTTTTGATCTCCTCTAACAAGCATTTAATCTTAGGGCATTCATCATAATGAGTTTGGCTATTTCCTTTGTCTCCTCACATCATGGACACCTTTTTCTCATTGTTTAGCCAACTCAAGGTTTCTCTTGTTGGTAACCTTTCATGTGCCTTAACCCAAAGGAAAATCTTCACTAGGAATGCACTCGGTTGACTAAATCCTCTTTCATATTTGTCTCTCAATTGGTTCATTGTACTGTACTATATGACAAGTATATTTAAGAGTGAAATTTATTGAAGGTTTAGCTACCAACATCAATTTGCCATCTTGAAGTTTCATCATCAAGATCTTATCCCAATTAAGGGTTGGCCACATGAATCTTATTCCTCCATTCCACTCTATTAAATACCATGGCTTCATTTAGTTGCAAAGTTTTTAAATCTTTCCTCACCACTTCTATGCACGTTCTTTTGGGCCTTTTCCTTGCCCTTTTAGACCCTTCTACTTGTATTATCTCACTTCTTCTAACTGGTGCCGTTGTTGGTCTCTTTTGAACATGTCCAAACCATATAAGTCTAGTCTCCCTCATCTTGTTACCTATTAGTGCTACCCATAGATTTTCTCCTATATTTTCATTTTTAATTATATCATTTCTTGTCTTACTACTCATCCATCTCAACATCCTCATTTCTGCGATGCTCATTCTATAGAGTATGATGTTCCTTAATTGCCCAACACTCTATAGAGCATGGCTGGCCTTATAACCATCCTATAGAATTTTTCTTTTAGTTTGAGTGGCACCCGCTGATCACATAAAACTCCAGATGCACATCTCCATTTGTTCCAACTTGCTTTGATTCTTTGGGTAACCTACCTCTCAATTTCTCCACTCTCATGGATCAATGATCCTAAGTACAGAAAGTGGTATTTCACGGGGACTTCTTGGTTATCAATCTCGACTGCTGTTCCGCTCATACTCTCTTTGCTAAAATTACATTCTATATATTCTGTCTTATTTTTGCTAATTTTAAATCCTTCAGATTCCAATGCTTTTCTCCATAACTCTAGTTTTATGTTTACACCCTCCCTTATTTCATCAAGTAGGACTATATCATATGCAAATAGCGTGCACTAGGGAATCTCCTCGTGTAGATGTTTCATGGGTTTAATTATCACCACATTGTTTGTAACTTGGAAAATTAATTCAAATTGGATGATTCTAACATCAGAAGAATTCTTCTTTTTATATACAGGCATAAACTTTGGGAAAAATGGTTTATATTCACAGACCAAGAATTTGAATTTGTAATATGCCAATCCGCATAATTTTAAGATTAAAAGATATTGAAAGGCAAAGTAATTAGATGGACTAAGTAGATTATTTGCAGGTAAACCTCGTTATTCAGAAAGTTAGAGTGCTTTGACGCCAACCTTCTAGCTCTCCTCTTATTCCATCATATCATAATCCCGGAATAACTTCATCCAGGATTTAATATTCCCCTGTCAAGTATTTATATACCGATCGAGTAAAACTAAGCTGCCGAAGAAGAATAGCGCAAAACCCGGAAGAAGAAGAAGAAGAAGCGAGAAATGGCATCATCTGGAGCTGCAGTTCCCTTCTGGAGAGCAGCAGGAATGACCTACATCACCTACTCAAACATCTGCGCATCTCTGGTTCGCAACTGCCTCAAAGAACCACACAGATCCGATGCCATTAGCCGAGAAAGAGTTCATTTCGCCGTCACCAAATGGGTCGATGGAAAGCCCGAGAAACCCAGTACGTTGTTCATCTCTCATTTCTCTCGGTTTTCTTTATCTTGTCTTGGCCTGCTTTTCAGTTCATTCTAAAATCTGGGTCTTGTTCAGTGTTAGAGTTTATGTTGATGGATAGGCATCTTTGATCCGAAAGTTGAACTGATTTGGGGTTGCAATCAACTGATGGGTAAAACATAGTTTCTACATTTGCGGTACTGATAAAGTATTCGATTAGTTGGAATTGCTGTAGCTCTCCAAATCAGTTGCCTGGAATTAATGCAGATTTGTCTGGAATATCTTATATTTTGCATATTCCATTTGTATTTATAGAAGCAGGCTCTAAGTTGTGGTTTCCTTCCCTCATTTTCCACAAATGGGGCTTGTGGTACTGGAAAACCATTGAGCTGAAACTACTTGCTTTAGAGGAACTGGATTATAGTTACTATGCTGTGGAAAATAGTTTGTATTCATAGGATATGCCGAAGTTTTGCTTGAATCTCACGTTAAAATCACCAAACCTTTTTAAAGTACTATAGTAATCAAACAAACAGATTTTGGTTCCAAAGTGGATCACTTGAGCAATGTGTTGCTGACTTCGGTAATCAAAGCTGCCGGCGGCGGCCTGCTTCCTCTTCAATTTCCCCACAATGTTTTAGCCTAGTAAGTGAGTTTTCTTAAAAAAAGAGGTGTCGCCTTTGATAATTAGATAGAAGGTGAATTTCCTCATGTGAAAAATAGGGAGCTTCTTTGGTAATCTGATACCTGCTATTGTCTCCTGGAGAGTTTTTGCAATGGGCATGAAATGGATATGGGAGACAATGACCATAAGAAAGAAACTAAAATATGTGTAGGAGAGGCTTCAACTAGTGGTTTGCAGTCTTTATGAGCCGTTAGATTGGTATTTTTTCTCCTCCAGAGAGTTTTCTGTAATTGGGTAAATGACTGCACATAGAAGGAACACAAGAGAGGATGTTAAAAAGAAGGAACATAAATTGTCCAATAGAGATGCTGGTACTATTGGTCAGTGGTCCCTATGCACTGGCTTTACATAGAACTGTTTTCCCAATTTGGCAATGATTTCTTGAAGAGTAAGAATTTTGTGATTCCATCTTACTTAATGATAGAACCATCAAATACAAAATTGCATTCCAGCATGGAATTACTACTAAAGATTGCACTACAGACTCATAAAAAAAAGGCGAGGAAATTTCCTAAATAAAAATTCAACACAAGATGCTAGTCCTGGTCTTATTCCTTAAGAACAAACATAAAATCAGTTCCTTTTGCTTCCTAGAATTGGAGATATTTATTATTGAATTCAGAGCAGGAGAGCATTTAGCTAGAAAGTTCTGATCAAGAGTTATTGTGCTTTAGATTATCAGAACCTGGTTTTCCCGTTGTATTGACCAAAAAATTTGGCTCCTACGGATATGCATATTGACTTATATGAGCTACTGTTGTCTCTTCGCAATATCTATAACTATTTAGGAGAGTGCTAGTTGAAAAGTTCACATCAATCATGTGGGTGCTTAACCATATGTAACAGAAATCAGACTTGGGGGGGAGGAAAGGCTCATCACGTGGGAACTTCTCACTCTATCCTAGGTGTAGCGGTTTTAGAGTTCAAAAGGCTGCAAAAAGGATAATTTCTTTGTGGTTAAACAATGTAGAAACACAATGCAGTTTGGAGTGGGAATTGTGTTTCCCCCCCTCTTGCTTATTGTACCTTCAAGCATGAAAGTATGGTTTTATTTTTCCCTTTTCATTTTACAGGGATGGGGGTGTTGTGGGGAGCAGCACACTCTCTCTATTGCTCTTGTTCTTCCTCTCTCCTATTCTTTCCTCTTTCCTTTCGGAATTTCTCCAAATAATAGGTTCTTCTGCTACCATGTGGTTGATTTCCTTGTTCCATAAATTCACGCTTTTAGAAGGAAATTGAGGTGGATGATTGCTGTTGTTTATCACCCACACGCTTCATTATCAATGGGAACTTGTGGCTGTGGCTTGAAGGAGTTGGAACAGCTGTTTTATGTTTAAGGGGATTTTAATACCATTTGTTTCACTCCTGAGTGACAAGGAAGTGGAAATTAATTACAGCTAGAGCTTTGTTCTCTGAAATTCAATACAAGGAATTGGTCAACCTCCTCTTGGGAGGAATTCGGCATACTTGGACAAATGAAGGAGGAATTGCTGATGTGGTGTCTGATTGTAACATGTTCAGCTTTTTGGTGGTTTCATATGGCATACTGGAGAAGTTAAGTAATGATGAGTTTTTGTTCTTGTGTCAGCTGCTTTAATTATTGGAGTAGTTCTTTTTTTCCGCTCCAGAAATTATTTCACTTTCTGTCCAAATCATGGTCCATTGCCAAGAATATCAAGTTGCTTTGAAGAGTCAAAGAGACTCTTTTCTGAGAATGTACCATTGATGTTTGCATGTTGATGGTTGATTTGGCGTACTAGAGAGGAGTTTCTATAAAGAGTTAGGTTGGGGTGAGAGGATAATTTTAAGGCTTTGGTTAGGTCCTGTCCCAGTGTGCTATGCCAATTAAGCTTTTCAGTTTAAGTAATGATGAGTTTTGCTTCTTGTTCCAGCTGCTTGGTTTACTGGAGGGGAATTCTTTGCATCCATTTAGGTATGAATCATCGAGTTTGGGCTCTGACCGCCTCCGAGTCTTTTCAGTGACTTTGTTCTTTCGCTGCTTGTTTCAGATGGACTTTCCTACTCTCATGGAGCTGCATCTTGACTAAAAGGGCAGCCCGGTGCATGAAGCTCCCGCCTATGCGGGGTCCGGGGAAGGGGCAGCCCACAAGGGCCTATAGTACGCATTCTTAGCTTCCATTTTGCAAGAGGCTGTTTCTACGCCTTGAACCCGTGACCTCAAGATCACACGATGACAACTTTTACCGTTGCACCAAGGCTCCCCTTCGAGCTGCATCTTGACTAAGGAATTAAATTAGATAGTATCTAACTCTTTGGCCTATTGCTACCTTATGCATTGCAACTGCCTTGGTTAGGATTTATCTCTCTTATTGCTGAAGCATACATATATTTTGACCTGCTATTTGGATTCCAAGTGAATGAAACTTACCTGGTCTGTGTTTTCCTTCTGCTTCTTTAATAGAATGCGCCTCTGTGATGTTGATTCAATCCCTCAAAGTTAACGAATCTTTTCGACTGATTTGTTCTTCAGCACTGCGTTCGGATTCAACTGAGGAATGACTTCAGGAGGCTGTGACAGAAGATCCCAGACTGGTTTTTCTACCTGCACAACGTTGTTGCTATGCGAGGTTTGTTGTTTGGACCACTTGGAAACTCTATGTTCCAAAATTGTTTGAACCAGAATCACATTTTGAGATTGCACTGGAAGTGCCAGGATAATAAAACTATGGATTTTAAAACCTTCAATTTATTCAGCTTGTTTTAGACGGTCTGTGAGATTTGATTCACACTAGAAGACGAGTGGTTTATTTGAATGAAGTGAAGTATTCTCAAATATAAGAAAAAGCAGCCTGATGTACGAAGCTCCGTGGATCCAGGGTCCAGGGAAGGCGCAGACCACAAAGGGCTTTTAGCAGACAGCCTTATCTTGCATTTTTGTAAGAGGATGTTTTTTAGCCTCGAAGCCATGACTTCCGGGTCATACGATGACAACTCTACCGTTGCAGTTAGGCTCCCCCTTATGTGTACATGCTTAAATATATGCCTCCATAATTAATTGCTTTTTAGTTGATATATGTGACGGCCAGTTTAGTTGCTAGGAATTGGATGGAAATTGATTCCTAGTAAAGATGTTTAAAGGCTTAAAATGCTTTTCACTGAGAATTCCTTTTTCGTGGAAATCATTTTCCGCTCGTTTCCAGCTAAACAAACTGGCAGTATGCTTACTCACTCAGTGATCCAAATTGGGCAAAGCCTGCTATGGATGAACCATGTGTAATCAGAGAGCTAGAATTGTCGGATGGGTTCGAAGAACTGGAATAATGGCTCGTCGTAGCCATCAGATAATGGCTGGAGCCGTTAGATTGCTGAGAAGAGTGGGCTGTGCTTGTTTTTCATCTGATCCATACACGTGACTGATCGATTAGTTTCTTGGACACGATCTTATAATGGGTCCCATTTGTCTATTTCCCATAACATGTAAACATCGCGTAACTATCTTCACCTAGCCCCTTTGGTACTAATGCTACAGCCTAGGACACGTGGGACCCACTCTTTTGAATGATGTAAACCGTCAGCTTATCCTTGTTTGCTAAAGCTGGGCCATGTCTGACAAATTCTATCCTTTCATCAACGTCTGTGGGCCACTTTGAGTGCTGTCAGTTTAATCACCGTCTATTTTAATGCACATCAACCCTAACAACGGCCCCACGTAATATTGATCCGTACCGTTCATGTGACTCTGCTAACCGTGGATATCTAGGAGTAAAAATCATTCCAAACCAACTTCATAGCATCTAAAAGTTGTGTTTTATTTCATTGAATATAAACCGTTGCTTATGGAGAGCTTCTGAGCGTCCGTGTCTAGCAAGATGAATCATTCCTTGGATGGACGTGGTTCATGCCATTCATCTCATATATGGTATAACGTCTAACGTTCTGGATCGATTATCGGAAAAAAGTGGGTCCTTGAGGATAAAAGTACCACGGATCGAGGGGTGGCAGTATCATTTCTTCTTAAAAAATTGAAAGGGTTTTCCCCATTTTAGTACTCGAAGGAAGTAGAGGCTTTGGAACAGGTCGGTCATGGCGAGCAGTGAACTTACGAAATGGTCGAGGGTGACTATTACCATAGCAGTCGCAGTGATATCAGCAACTACAGCCATCTCTGGTATCACCTCTCCTCAAGATCCACTCGATTTGTTCTCATCATCTCCACTACAATTCCTTCTCAAGCAATGAAAATAAAAATCCCAAAATTTCTTTTACTTCAAATTCAGTTTCCGCTTGGAGGAAGAAATCACGAGGCTTGCATTCTCGAATTCGAGAGCTGGAAACATCGCTGGCTGCTTCTTTAGAGAAATGCGCTGCCGAGAGGCAAGGTAGAATCAGAGCTCAACAGGTAATGTGATTTCCTCCCAATCTTCTTGGACTTTTATTATTGAATGTCTCATTCAGTTGCTTCTGTTTTTGGTTTTTCTTTGGAACTTGCGATCTTTGATTACTCAAGCTACTTATTTGTTTAAACTTTGAAGAGGGAGTGAAGTTCTGGGTGGATTTCTTCATGATTTTCTATTATTGTATGTTATGATTCTTTCTGGGTCCCTAGTATACTAATTCTGTTGCTAATGGGAGTTATTCTTCATAGTTTCATAAAGTGGCAGTTGATCGCTAATTTGGTATTAGTCATGGAATAGGCAGTTGTAGTATATATAGCTTATGATATCAAAATGTGGAAAACTTGGTTAACGTGGATAAATTTAGCCACATTTTGACTTATTATCTCTGTGGCGCTTTACCGGTGGAAGATTTTCACTGGCGCAAGCTCTTGTCATACCTAAACCCATTTATATTTGCAAACTGGGGACATGCTTCAACCGCATAATGCACAAACTTGGTTCTTTTTGCACCATGATACCGATAACAAGATCGTATTATGGAGCTTAAAGCTTATATATTTATTAGCATTTTTCTTTTTTCTTTTCTTATTTATTGTACGCTATGAATGTAGTTTTGTTCTTACAGGCCCTGAGGAAAGCATTGGTACAAGATAACTCATGTAAATCAAAGCCTGATTCTTACCCCATGGCACCTATTGGTAATGTCCAATCTTGCTTTTCTACCAGGTATTTTTTAGTACAACCTGTTAGTGTTTAGTTTTCGCTGACTTGCATTCCATTCTTTATGTCAAGGTAGTGATTTTCTGGTTGCTTATGTTTGAATCCATTATGGTCATTTACATTTTCAAAAGATTAGATGTTATGTATGTCCTTGTTTACGTCATAGTCTAGAACTTGTTATGTATATGGAAAGTGACTTATTGCTAGATAATTAGCCATCTTGATTAGTTGCTATGAGGTTGCATCTAAGAGGGCTGGTATTCCCACTTCAAAGTTAGGTGTTCCATTGCAAATTGTCTAACTTTGTATTATCTGTAGGAAAAATTAAGTATGTTAAACATGATGAATTGACATGGGAGTGGGATTGATAACCAAGAAGTCTCCCAAAAGACCACTTTTGATACTTGGGATCAATAATTCATGAGAGTGGAGTGATTGAGAGGGATGTTACCCAAAGAATCCAAGTGAATTGGAACAAATGGAGATGTGTCTCTGGAGTTTTGTATGATTAGCGAGTGCCACTCAAATTGAAAGGAAAATTCTATACAATGGCTACAAGGCTGGCCATTCAGTATGGATTAGAGAGTTGGGTAATTAAGGAACAACATGTACATAAGATGAGCGTAGCCAAAATGAGGATCTTGAGATGATGGGTGACAAGATAAGAAACGAAAATATTCAAGGAAACTTAAGAGTTGCACTAATAAGTAAAAAGATAAGGGAGGTTAGACTTAGATGGTTTCGATATGTCCAATGGAGTATGGAAATCGCACCTGTTAGAAGAAGTGAGTCAATCTAAGTTGAAGACTCTAAAAAGGTAAGGAGAAGGCCCAAAAGGACATGGATAGAAGTGGTGAGAAAAGATTTAAAAACTTTTGGACTAAATGAAGCCATGACCTTTGATAGAGGGGAATGGATGAATAAGATTCATGGCGGGTGCCACTCAAATTGAAAGGAAAATTCTATATGATGGATGTAAGTCCAGCCATTCTCTATAAATCAGAGAGGTGGGCTGTTAAGGAACAACATGTACATAAGATGAGCGTAGCCGAAATGAGGATGTTGAGATGATGAGTGGCAAGACAAGAAATGAAAACATTCAAGGTGTTGAGAAACGCTGATTTCAACATTCAAATCAATATTCGGTGCCGACATTAGAGTCAATAGTTGGTGAAGTAATTAACGAATCGAGACTAAAAATTCAAACTTGTAACACCTATAAATACCAGTTTGTAATACTCTTTGCTATAATCGAAATACTACAATCAATCATTTCAGTTTTTAACATGGTATGAGAGTAGGTTTAGTAGTCATCAAGATCTGCTGCCCTGTGGCACAGATCGAGTGACGAGGTCTTGAAGAACAAAATAGTTGCTCGTGTTCCCAGTTCATAGATCGATCAATCTGTTATACCATAGCAGAAATACAACGATCTCATTTGCATTGGTATATCAGATCGATTGGATGTGTAGAAAATTCCACTTCCCCACTTGCTTTCTCTTCTTCTACTACTCCGGCACTGGCATCTACGTTCCGCACTACCTTCATCTATGTCACTTGTTGGCCATGGCACGAACTCCCCAATCCATCCACATTCTGCCTGCACTGTTGTTTGTATGGCTGCCTGAGCCGCCCCAATCACTTGTGGAAGCTATATCTACAATCGCTGATTTGTCATCAATCACCATCAAAATAACTCTAACTCCCTCAGAAGTTTCAAACATTCGAGAAAATCCATTTGTTCTCATTGTAGTCCAACATGGTCCAAGCACCGCAGTTCAAATTGGCCCAAGTGCCACAAATCAAGCTGGCTTAAGCGCCACAATCAAAGGACGGCCCAAGCGTGTGATAAAGCCAGCCCAAGCACTACAAGTCAAGACGGCCCAAGCGCCCCAATCAAGATGGTCCAATTGTCGCTGTCCAACATGGTCTAAGCACTGTAGTTCAAATTGGCCCAGGTGCCACATCACAACATGGCTCAAGCGCTGCAACTCAACATGGTCCAAGCAGCGCATCTCAAAGAAGGCCCAAGTGCCGCAAATCAAGCTGGCCAAAGCGCTGCAATTCAAAGACGGCCCAAGCACCGCAGTCAAAGTTGATCCAAGCGTCGCATATTGAAGATGGCCCAAGCGTTGCAATCCAACCCAGCCCAAGCATCGCACCAAAGTCTGCCCAAGCGCTATAGTCCAAGCGGGCCTAGCACCGCAATTGGCACCACAATTATGCACTCTATGCATGTGCATGCTCAAGTAGAAGCAAGACCAAGTATGTGTTCAAAGCTGGCACAGAGATTAATACGCACCCAAAGCAAGTGCAGAAATCAGTACGTGGCCTATGTAGTTGCAAAAAGCAAACAGAGGACAAGAGGATCATACTACCCAGCACCCCATTAAAATGTTTCAAATTAACAAGCTTGAAATGCAAATTATTTTCCCATTTTCAGCTTGAGGGGGAGTGTTGAGAAACGCTGATTTCAACATTCAAATCAATATTCGGTGCCGACATTAGAGTTAACAGTCGGTGGAGTAACTAACCGATTTAGACTAAAAATTCAAACTTGTAACACCTATAAATACCAGTTTGTAATTCTCTTTGTGATAATCAAATGCAACAATCAATCTCCATTTCAGTTTTTAACACAAAGAAATATTGCAGTAGCACCAATAAGTAACAAGATGAGGGAGATTAGACTTTAGATGGTTTGGATATGTCCAATGGTGTATGAAAACGGCACCTATTAGAAGAAGTGAGTTAATCTAAGTTGAAGGCTCTAAAAGGGCAAGGGGACGGCCCAAAAGGACGTGGATAGAAGTGGTGGGAAATGATTTAAAAACTTTTGGACTAAATGAAGCCATGACCCTTGATAGAGGGGAATGGAGGAACAACATTCAAGTAGCTGACCTGTAATCGGGATGACGCTTTAATGATGATGATGATGATGAATTGAAATTGGAAGAAATGCCTACTGTTAAGGGTGGTAAATTGTTAATTCCAGCTTGCTAGATAATGTGCATATAATTATCTGCATTATGTTGTTGGTATGTATGTGTGGCTGTTTGAAACTACCATCTCAATCATTAAGTGGCCTGACTGACTAGGCTCAACAGTGTCCAGAGTCTTATCTTGCTCCAAGTTTTGCCTTACTGAGCCAGAAAGAACTACCCTAGTTTGCCCAAGTTGATGAAAGATTAATGAATAATTGACAGTGTCAATCATTGACTCTCCAAAGTCAATTTAGTTTACCTGATACGAGCTCTAGTTTTAAATATTGATGGAATTTTAAGACATGATCTGCATTTTCATGTATGTCTGCATTTTGTCATTTTCCTCTTCCATCTTATGCAGAAATGGAACTCCAAGGCAACCCTTACTTGTACCCCTGTCTAAAGCGTGCTTGATACTAGATTCTAGCCGGGTTCCGCCAGAGGCAATTGAAGGCCTTAGTGAATACTCGCATTGTTGGATCCTTTATGTCTTCCATCTGAACACAGATCTGGAGAAATTGTGGAAGGATCCATCTCGGTCGAAGTTTAAGGCAAAGGTCTGCAGTGTAACATGTTTAACATTCCTCTTAGATGGGAAACAATCATATCTTGTATTTCAAATGTTAATACAGTATGTTCAGAAGTGATTAATGCATTCATTATAATCACCTTGTGATGTGGGTAGGTGAGAGTACCCAGACTGAAAGGTGGCAAGATGGGAGTCCTTGCTACAAGATCACCACATCGACCTTGCCCAATCGGTCTTACTGTTGCAAAGGTAAGTATGTCTGTGGTATTCAGGTAGATGTACTCAGGCATGCATACTTCTTGGTTCTGGGATCTATTGAACTGAAACTTTTCTGCGAGCAGATTGCAATTTGATTTTGGGTTCTTATTATGGGAGGTTACTAGCTCATCGAACTGATTGACTGCATGCATAGTTGCTAAGGAATTACATTGCTAGAAAATTAGTACGACTGAAGTATTTGAATTGGAAGATGTGGATTTGCCAAACTTATTTTGGTCGCCAACCAGGATTTGACATACCATGTTCACTTCTGAAGCTTTATCTTACCTTTCAATTTTAGCGATGAAAATGTTTCCTCACTGATGATTGGCTTAAGATGTTCCCCAATGCTGTCACATTGAGTTCTGTCATTTCAAGTCTGATAGAAGTTGCAGAAAGATATATCTTTCATCTGAGAAACCTGATAAGAGATTGAAATTATGGTGCTTGTTTGAGACATCGATGATTGTTCTTGAATTAAATCATTCAACTTTCTTATGTTGAGGTTCACGATAGCCATACCATGGATTGTTAAATAGATTGAGCCCTGGCATTTTGTAATATCTCATTTAAAATCTTTATTTATTCTTGAATTATCTCATTTTGTAGTCTAGACCCTTTATGATCTGCCCCTTCCTTGAACCCCGCACACACTGGAGCTTGATGCATCGGGCTGCCCCTTTTTACCAAAAAATAAAAAATAAAAAAATATCTAAACTATTCCAGGCATCCCTTGGCAACATTCAGAATTCTGATATTTTTTGGGTCCTTGTGGCCTGAAAGTGGCATGTTATTTATAAGCTTTTCTGTCATAAACATGGTCAAAGTATTTGTATGCTGTTGATTAGAAATGTGAATGAGCAAAAGGAAAACAAGCTTATACTTTTTTTACTTGCTTTTTATCTTTCCTTTCCATGTACTGCAGGTGGAAGCAGTGCATGGATGCATGATTCTACTTTCTGGCATAGACCTAGTTGATGGCACGGTATTAACCTCTCCAAATTTGGCATTTGTTTGCTTCTAGTTAGAGTTAGAGGATACATTTTTCTTGCTTATTTTTTATAAGACAGAACTGAGATGCATTAACTTGTTGATTTGGCAGTTTTAGTTCTGAACTTGTGCTCATGGACTGACCTTTATCAACAGCCGGTACTTGATGTTAAACCTTATCTGCCATATTCAGACAGCATCCTTGGAGCAACTGTGCCAAAGTGGCTAACGGTATCTTATTCTCTTCTTCAGCACTTAGATAGATATAAGCATCAGATGACTTCCATGCTTCTTTATTTATGATCTCAATATGATATTGCATACATATGATTACATGTGTAATCCTCTAGAATTTGCACTTAAACGTAGTTTACTTAAGAATCTGCCCTCATTGTATTTGTATTCCACAATGTTATCTGAGATATCCTTAAGTTCACCTTGAATCAGGACTGTAAAAAATTCTTCTCCAGCAGAGAAGAATAAGGAAGCTGCAACTGAAGAGAGAGAAGACCTTGCCTGTTTGGTTGGCAGGAAAGTGATGGAAATTGATTTCCATGGAAAATAAGATTCTTCATGTACAATGTTCTTACATTCAAATTAAATTATAGTAAAGACTCAAAAATCTTACATTCCATAAAAGTTTTGCGCCTTTGGTGGAATTCAATTTGAAGGCATAAAACGCTTTACTTGGAGGATTCTTTTTGAGAGCTGCTATTCCCACACCTAACAATTAAAGGACAGCTCGGTGCATGAAGCCCCCATGTTACATTCCATTTTTGTAAGAGACAGTTTCCACGCCTCAAACCCGTGACCCCTAGGTGACCCGGTGGCAACTCTACCATTGTGCCCAGGCTCCCCTTCTTGATATTCCCTCACCTCTTTGATACTAATGCCACACCCTCTTTTCGAGTTTATAATATTTTTATCTAAGGGTCTCACTTTCACGATAATCTCAACCATTCATCTTAACTGTTATGCAGTAGATGAAGTCTGACCCAAAAAGCACATACATTGGATGATTGCACTGTTGCTCTATTTGAGTTCTAAAATCAATGGTAGAAAACTTAATGGTATTAAAAAAAGCTAAAAATATCTTGTTACATCACCAATATATCAGACCTGTTCTAGAAGAAGAAGGCAGTTACTGCAGAAGGAGGGTTGTTACACAAGTCTGTTGGGAGATGATTGAGGGGAATCAAGTGGTTACAAGCAGGTGGTTACACAGTTAAGGAAGTGGGGGGTGTAAAAGGGAAGGCGGGGGAGGACGAGGGAAAGGAGGGGGCTCCAGGAATTGGAGAGTGGGAAGTACTGGGAAGGACTTATGTTCTTGGCCTTCCTGTTCTTTTCTTTTCTTTCTTCTCTAAGTTTCCTTTGTGATTGGGTTGATAATTGATACATTGTACTTCGAATCCTTCATACAATAAACTGTAGCTATAGTTTTTCTTCCTTACTGGTTCTTTATCAGAAGTTCAGACCTGTAGCTCCATCATATCGACCTTTGGATTGTTTAAAATATGTGATTTTTGAATCATGGCCCATCTATAGCAAGATACTTAGGATGAACAGTTTGATTACTCAAATAGTGGGCCACACAAATACTTTTACCATAAAACTCCAAAAGAAGGGGTGGTATTTGTACCAAAGGGGTGTGGGAATATCAGCTCACTTCTTTTTTCCATGGAAATCAATTTCTATCACCTCCTACTAACCAAGCAGGCCATTACATTTGTTTTCCAAGAGTTCTCTTGCCATGAAGAAAACAAAACCAAAGGTTTTCCTCCTTGAAGTCCCAAAAGTCTTGTATTAAAATCCGAATGTAACAAGTAAAACCCTGGCTGGTTCACCATAAATTAGAGAAGCTACCTCTTATGTTATATTATCACAGGCTGTGAATGCAGTAGAGAAGTGATGCTGGATGGCTTGGGCTGAGTACTTCCAATTTACAATTATAATTGAACTTCTTCCTTTTTTCATCTGACGATTTTGGTAATCATTTGCCAAACTTAGTAATGGCTAAGACATGATCCACAGTGCTCTTTTGGTAAGGACATTGGGAACTACTGAATCCTATATAAGCAAATGTATTTGGGTACAATGCCTCTTTCTTATTTTCACTACAAATTACGGCCTTAATTTGAGTAGTACAAAATTAAATCATGGCAGTATCCTAAAATTTTTTATAAGAACATTGCTTTTTGACTTGCCTGCTAAGACAAAAGCTCGTGACGATTTTCTTTTGCTTATGCTAAGCTGCGGTTCTTTGAATTTCTTTACGTTCCTGTCTCACTGGACTTATGCCATTTGTTGTTTGCAGGTGGAAAATTCGTTAACTGTAGCATCGGTTAGCTTCTCTGTGGGCTTCTCTTCCTCTCTTGCTAATTGCTGGACTACGGCTGTAAGTTTTCTCTTAACAATTGTAAAACTAACTAGCCTGGACGCTTAGTACCATGGCTAAAGGGCCAGTTCTGACTTATTTGACTGCCAAGGCCAACCTCTATTTTCCCACAAAAGCTACAGAATAAACACAAAATTTTCAGAAAAGGCACTGTACTTCTAAAACCAGTCTGGTCTTGACCTTTGCATGCCAGTTTAGGACTGCTTCCATATTATTTAACAGTCTCATTGATAACTTTCAAAAATGACATGTTCCAGAGTGATCAATCAGCAAGCATTTTGCTGTTTTCCATGAGTGAATTTTTGAAAACTTATCAGAAATTGGATGGAAAATTTGAAGCGATCTTTGTTGGCCCAAAACTGTATATCTGGTAATTTAGGTTCCTGTCTAGAAGCGATGGACATCCTGTTCAAAGCAGTGTAGTTGCAAAATCTTAACTGTTGGCTGAAATACTTCAGCCGGCAACTAAAACAATATTTTTGTGGTGGTTGTTTCAGGGAAAACAGTCATTGTATGCTTCACCTAATGAACTTCAAAGCTTGATCAAGCAGGTATTGTCATGGGATATTAGGTCAGTTTCTCAAAGAAAACGCCCTCATGATACTGTTACCGAGAAACAAATTCATGAGGAGAACAATCTGGAGGAATTTCGGGATGAATCTGATCACGAGTTAGATAGAGGTTCTACAGGAAGCAGTAAAGCTCTTGAGGACATAACATATCACTTGATCTTGGAAGGAATTGATGTTTCATACAGAATTGACAGTAGTTCTAATGTCATTGTAGAGAAAGCTACTTTTTCACCTGAGGTTAACAACAAAGGTGGAAATCGCTGCAACTACATGATGTGGAGAGACATACTTCTTAGTGTGTAAACACTAAACACAACTATTTGTTTGTTTGAGGAGCTTAAGGCTTGTACACACTCTCTTTTCTTAGAACAGAAAATATCTGCAGCAGGACTTCAAATTATCATAATACAAATCTTTATGCAACACTTCCTGTATGCTGTTGGATGTTATCAAGAAATTTAAACAATTGATGCTTTCTTTGGCCCCCCTAATTGGGATAAGGTCTTGATGATGATGATGATGATGATGATGATGATGATGATGATGATGATGATGATGATGCTTTCTTTGGCCGCTGTCACTGGCGCCCTTCATAGCGGAGTTCATATATGGTGCCTTCCAGTTTAAGTTGGGAAGAGTGGGAAAAGAAACTAAAGCTCAATTGTTTAGTGATCCAAACCATTCATCTCTTGAAATCTCTGTTACATGGTGTTAGTGGTGCTTGAGATGAGATGATGTATGGCTTACCATTCTATCCAAAAAGAAAAAGGTTGGGCTTAAGATGATTTGAGCTAGGTTAAAATTACCTAAATTTGACATCAAATTAAGTGAGATGACTGAAAATATCACTTTAAGCAGGCTTGAGATGAGTTGGAGAAGATGGTTGAGATGACCTAATATGGCTTGTTCTATCTCAAGCAAGATGCAAAGTGGGCTAAATTGTGGGATTAGAAGAAATGGCTCTTTTTAACACTAGGAATGAGGTGAGATATCTTGAGATGGAACTGACATACAAACCACTAACAGAGCTGAGATGAGGTTTGAATTCTCATCTCATCTCAAGCACTATTGGTGCATGGGATTTTTGGTGCATTGCCAACCATAGATGGTCAAATATTATGAATGGTTTAGATCTGCCCATATGCGGGCCCACTTATGTTCTTAGTTGACGTGATTTTATCAAGGAATGCCATGTAATTCCTCTCTCTCTCTCTCTCTCTCTCTCTCTCTCTCTCTCTCTCTCTCTCTCTCTCTCTCATGAAAAGCTTTCCATTGAAAAAAGATGCACAGTAGTTTTACAACTTATATTTTTCAATGATCTAAACCATTCATCTGATTTGCACTGTCTTACATGCCCATTTACAAAAGATCTCAGCTTTTGGATACCCCTAAGACCATGTTTCTTGGATCTTTTGAGATTGTGAAATAGATGGTTTTGAGCATCTCACGTCCATTTCGGAACCCAAAAAGGTTCAACAAGCATGGTCTCAGGGGCATTAGATGAACAGTTTAGATCATTGAAGTATTGTACCATGCCATGTAAATGAGATGGAATCGGATGAAAGTTTTAGATAAAAAAAGGGCATAGCTGGTGCACGAAGCTCTTGCAAATGCAGGGTCTAGGGAAGGGGTGGACCACAAAGGTCAACAGTATGCAGTCTTACTTTGCATTTTGCAAGAGACTATTTTCATGCTTTGAACCCATGACCTCAAGATCACACAACAACAACTCTCCTATTGCGGCAAGCTCCCCTTCGGATGAAAGTTTTAGATGTGTGAAAAAAATGTAAAAAATTGAGTCTACCCCTCGAAATTCTTTTCCCTCAACTGAGCACTTAAACTAAATTCCGGTATGGTAGGTCACTGCAGCAGATGGTATTTAAAATTAAATTCCTGTATGGTATAAGGTCACCTCAGCAGATGGTATTTATGAAAGGAATTGGCAGGGTCTCTACCCAACTGTCTCCACCGATTCAGTCGATGCAAAGTTTACAGTTTTAGTCATTTATTATGAGGGAGTAAGGATCGACCATGGCAAGCATTCCAGACACTTCATTTAGTATAGCAGTTGTTACATTTATCATCACCCACTCATATTATGAAGCCTCTGTACCGACGTTGATCAATTCTGGAAATTGGTCCACATTGGATATCCAATGTTCTTATATCATGGTTACTTGGGATGATCTTAACCAGTTTAAACACGCAAAAGACCGTGTTTAATGGGCTTAGTTTACACATTAACTTGCATAATTAAAGAATTAAGTTGAAGGGGTTAATGGTAGAATTGTTGTCATGTTGCAAAATGTAAGGTAAAGTTGCATACTATTAACCCTGGTAGTCGAGTACTTTCTAGGATGCCCAGAATAATATAGGCATAAGTGAACATAGAGTTACCTTATTGCATTTTTTTCAAACAAATATGAATTCCTGTCTACTGTCCCAAGTAATATAAAGTGGATGCATGTATGTCAAATTAATTTTTTGAGACGACTAATAAGATACAAGCTCTCAAAGTACAAGGAAAATTAGGTCCAAAGGCTATTAATTTGTAGAGATCTTAATCGTCAAGTTTATCGAATTTGATGGAGTTCGATGATCTATGACCATGCTTGTTGGACCTTTTTGGGTTGTATCTAAGATTTATATAAAGATTTAAATCTGCTTGTCTGAACCAGTTAGATTGTCTAATTCCGTCAACTCTAATCCAATGTGGTTTTCTAGTCATAGTGTCAAAATCCCACTTGGCAAACCATGTCTGATTGAACTTGAAGGAGTTAGATAATCCAATTATTTAGGACGAAGATTAAAATATTTGCCCGGTTCAGGGCTTGTTTGATAGATCCAAAACACAAGGATTAAGCCGTCCATTGTACAATCCCAAAAAGTCCAAGAAGCATGGTCTTAGAGGAATCAAATAGATGAAAGCCTCTCATATGTGTGTGTGTGTGTGAGAAGGGGAGCCTTGGCGCAACGGTAAAAGTTATTGTCATGTGACCTTGAGGTCATGGGTTCAAGGCGTGGAATCAGCCTCTTGCAAAAATGCAAGGTAAGGCCGCCTACTTTAGGCCATTGTAGCCTGACCCTTCCCTAGACCCTGCATAGGGTGTGTTACTTTCAACTGTTTTATGCAGTTGCAAGGAGAAGGTGACATTTGATTGGCTGGAAGAAAGTAGAAAACATAAAAGTTAGAGGAAATGGCAGTTAAAAACTTTTCCTTGACCAATCAAATATTAACGGCACTTTATACTTGCAACTCCTTGTTGAAATTACCACTCTCTATCTCTCTCTCTATATATTTATATACTTAGCATGTATTTGTATACATGTATATATTTTTGTCTTTCATTCTAGTTCATGTCATCCACTTTTGGCAACTCCAATTCATTTGTACCCGCTTAGCTGCATGTGGTGGTTGAGAAAGCCAGGAAATTCAGATCTACACGACTAAATGACTCAAAAAGTCCAAGAAGCATGGTCTTAGAGGAATCAAATAGACGAAAGCCTCTCTCAATATATATAGGGTGGTAGAGAACAGAAAAGTTAGCTGCAACTCCAATTCATGTGTACCGGCTTAGCTGCAGGCGGTGGTTGAGAAAGCTAGGAAATTCAGATCTAGACTACTAAATGACTCAACAAGGTTACTTAAATTTGCCCACAAGCATCCAACCAATCATTCATTTTCTCTTCCTTTTTTCATTGTCTGTAACCGATTCTCCCTTTGGAATTAATTATACGGTTGAATCATCCCATCAGCACAACCTTTCTGTCTGCACTGGATCCACAGGATGGACGGTGCAGGCCACCACATACAGTAATATAATCCCTGCAATTTCAAGAATTTTCAAAATTCCTTCTACCCTAGATGCGAACCGTACGAATCACATTCCTGAAGATTTTATGGATAAATGAATCACTATCACTCGTTCACTTTGTTCGGCCTATCCTATTTAGACTACTTAAAAATACTCGTGTCCGTTAGAATGTTTCTAATTTTAGTCACAATTTAAAATGTTAAACTATATAATTAAATTATTCAACGAGAGAGAGAAAAAATAAGACAAAAGAACAGGTTAGATAATCCAAAGGTGAGCCTACCTACGAGTAAATAGGTCAACCCAGTAGGATTTCGTTGATTTTAACACTTTGGCACGTACAAAAAAAGAGCAGTCCCGTGCATGAAGTTCCTTCATATGAAGAGTTTGGGGAAGGAGCGGACCACAAAGAGTTTATAAGATGCAATCTTACATTGTCTTTTTTGTAAAAAACCATTTCCACGTCTCTAAACTGTGATCTCCAACTCACATGGCAACAACACAACCGCCGAGCCAAAGCTCTCTTCTTACTTCTAATACTTGAAACATCCATAGGATCTTTCTTATTCTAGAAAGTCAGACTTATATGAGACTTTGAACTACGAGAATACACAAGTTCGTCTAGCTTGTGCTGGCTTGATTTTTCTTGAGATGGGCCATCTCAACGATACTCCAGCTTGAGATTGCATGATACGTGCCATATTCTCGTCCCATCTTATTGTAAGTCTAGCTCTTCAAATGAGATACTTGTCATGGCATCTCAAGAAATCAGCGTTAGTCGTGCTCGAATGAGATGACGGATTTGCCTCTCAAGCAATCTCAATGCTACTCAACCCATTTCAAGCAATCTCACGATGCTACCCATCTCGTGCTACATTCACAAAGTCTTCCGCGCATAAATGGCCAAGAGAAGAAACCGTGTGATTTCTGAATCTTTGACGGATGTTTGAGAAATATAGACACCTAGTGGGCCCCACAGACATAAACGTTCCTTAACGGTACGCGCTGCCGCTCCTTTTCCACGGTCTCTTGGCATGTTCAGACCTATTTTTCTTTCTTTGTATTTTTTACGAATATTCAAAGGTCTGGTTTTCCTATTTGACCTTTTTATTTGGAAAAATTAAAATGCTGCCACCGATTTTATAGAGATAAAAAATTAGGATTGGGTCTTTTAATTGGAACCGATAATTCAGTTTTAAATCTTTGCTAACAAAACTAAATTTAATTTGATTATAGATTTTCAATTGTGACCATAGAGTTAGATCTCGACAAATTAAATAGCCTATGGACCTAATTTTCTTAATTATTCAGCGAGCTGTTATATCATTACAAGTCTCAAATGGATATGTGCATATGGAGTTTTGTGTGATCGGTGGATGCCACTCAAACTAAAAAGAAAATTCTATAGGATGACCATAAGGCCGATCATGCTCTATAGATCAGAGTGTTGGGTAATTAAGAAACATTATGCTCATATGATGAGCTTCGCAGAAATAAAAATGTTGAGATAGATGCATGGTAATACAAGAAATGATAGAATTAGAAATAAAAATATTAAAGAAAATTTAGAGGTAGTACTAATAGGTAACAATATAAGTGAAATTAGACTTAGATGGTTTGGATAGGTTTCAAGGAGACCAACAACGGCACCAATTAGAAGGAGTGCGACAATACAAGTAGAAGGTTCTAAAAGGACAAGGGAAAAGCCCAAAAGAATGTAGATAGAAGTGGTGAGGAAAGATTTAAAAACTTTAAAACTAAATAAAGCCATGATATTTAAAAGAGAATAATATAGTAATAAGATTCATGTAGCCGACCCCAAATTAAGATAAGGTCTTGATGATGATAATGACATACGTGCATCCTATTTGTATTATTTGACTTTGGAAAGTCGAATGCAATTAGAAAACTCTATTTTCACTTCCAGCCAATATTCGCTTTTCCCCAACTTTCCTTCTTCAATTAAACTTTCTAAAAAAAAAATCACCAAAAAATCAATCTAAAATTAGTGAAATATTTAAAACTTTTATTCTAATAATCAAAACAACAGAAATCAGAAGCCTTCAGGAAAGAATTAAGTTGTCGTCATGTAACTAAGATGTTATGGCTTCGAACATGAAAATAGCTTACTGCAAATATAAGATAGAGTTTCGTACCATATATTTTTTAAGGTAAGTGGATCCGGTTATTAACTACTAGTTCTTAATTAATTATCCATGTCAGGTCCAACTTAATTCTCTAATAGCATAAATTAATGTGTAAACTAATCCTAGCCGTCCATCCAAATACAGTCTTTTGCCCGGTTAACCTGGCGACAAACATCTCAAGAAACTATAATATAAGAACACTGGGTATCCAATGTTGGCCAATTTCCAGAATTGATGACTTGGACGGTGAAAATCAGCAAGTACCGCAGATTAAAGTGGATACGTGATCTGTCAACATCATTACGTTGCTTTCATAGGAAGCTTGTGATGATAAACATGACAACCGCTTCCTACAATTACTCCCTCCCAACAAATGATTAAAGCCGGAAACAATGAACGGACGAAATAAATGGTGACATTTGGGCAGGGCTCCGTTCTCGTTGCCTGATTGCGTCAGAACGAATCCCCTCGTCCTTTTATTTTCTTTTTTAGTTAATTAATTAATTTATTAAAAAATATTTTGCTATTAGGAAACTGATATGCCCACCGTTGTTTTTAGATATTTATGATTATCTTTTTGGTTTTTTAACTTAAAAGTCGACACTTTACAACACTAAATGCCAAAAAACAATTAAAGGGCAAAAATGAGCCAAATATAGGAGACAGGAATATCACGTTCTAATATTCTATATTATTTTTATTTTTATTTTTATTTTTTTTAAAGTTATACATACTTCTCAAGCCATCAGATATAATAATAATAATTATTATTATTATAGTTATTAGAGGATTAGTTGAAAATTAATTTTTTAACCAATTAAATGTCACCTGCTGTTTGGTTAAATTACTACTGTCAGCTTTTTATTAGTCAATTTTACATAATAAAATCAGGAAAAAAAATTAACGGTGAGATTAACAGCAAAAAATAAACATCAACGGTTTACATTCTGGGGCCAACTAGCAGATCGTAGATCATGCATTTGTGGTGGGATATTGTGGTATGGACTGTACTGCCGCGACTCTCATGAACTAATTTCCACCACCTTATTAACTTCACTAAGGACGAAAGCAAATCTCTACCGCACTTTTCTAAATCTAATCTCCGGCCCAAAGTGAGAAAAGGGTGACTTAAACCTATGATCGGGTGTATTTTGAGAGAGATGCTGAGTTATTTGCAAGCCGCTCCTAATAGTTGCTGCATTCAAATATTTCCATCATCCTCGTCAAGAACTTATTTCAATTAGGGATCGGTTACATAAATCTTGTTCTATCATTTTCCTCTATTAAGTATAATTTCTTCATTTAATCTTAAAGTTTTTAAAAATTTCTCACCATATCAATCTAAACTCTTTTTGACTTTTCCATTGCCCTATTGAAATATTTTATTTGGATCGTCTCACTCTTTTTAACTAGTGTTATTTTTATCAATATTGAAATTGACACAATATCAATTTGGCTCAGACCTTGATGCAGTGACTCAGGCATTGCCCAATAGAGGTGCCAAGCTTGTGAAAGTGCTCGAACAACCACAATGTGAACCACTTTCAATTAAAAAATAAATTCTAGTGATTTATGCATATATGTCCAAACCATCTAAGTCTAATCTATCTTATCTTATTATCTATTAATACCGAACGGCAAGATATTCAAAAGAGTTAGGTAAAGAATTGATGATATGTGGGGTCACACCATACAAAAATGAGAGTTATGTTGTTGTCGCTCTTTATACCCGCATTCCCTTTTCTCAAAGGAGATTCATTATTCTAAAGGAAGTATTTATTTATATAAATCTGAAGGGTAGCCTTGGTACAAAGGTAAAAGTTGTTTTCATGTAACCTTGAGGTTGCCCTTTCCTGGACCCCGCATAAGAGGGAGCTTCGTGCACCGGGACTGCCTCTTTTATTTATTTATATAAATCTCTTAGTCAAATATTAATTATCATTTTATAAATAAAGATTAGGCCAAAATTGTCAAATAATAAAAAGGGAAGCATCCATGGTCTATTTTTCACCTTTCTTTTAATTGTTAGACGGACTTCAACTTTGGGTGTTGATTTTTCTTAATTCATAGTAGCTCCTATCCAGCTCTATTCCAAACTTTTTGAGCCCATATAAGGTGATGTATGCGCAATCAGGACCGTTCATTTTGTAGGTGACCCACATGTTCTGCGATCAAGGTTTTGTTAATCGATGGTTTACGATAATCTAATTAGGGAATATTTTGGAATTAGGATGACTTTTGGACCATTAAACCAATCCCAAACAACAAATTATGGACTCCCCAGACCTGCGAGTGAGTGGAAAAACTTGACATGTCATCCCCATTCAATATTTCAATGTACGATTGCTTAAATGGTTAGGATAGAGTAGATTAAAGGTCCCTATCACTTGATTTCCATCAAATTGAAGACACCAAAAGCGAGATCATCTGATGAATTGGATTCTTTCCAGCATTAGATTAGGAGACTCCATCGTATCCGTGTACCATGTGTGGACCCAAGAATATCTCTTATAAAAGAACGGGACAGTCACCCTACTTTCACTTTGCCAACTAAATTTCAGAAAATGCATTTCACAAATTTTGGTCAAAGAAGCTTTCCAGACTCATCCTAGCTGGGGTCCTTTCCAGACTCATCTTATTGGTCAAAGAAGCTTTCCAGCTAGGGGTCCTTCTTAGAATGATCTGATCCATTCGTTATAAACATCATTACCGTTGGGATGATTTTAGATGTGGTTTTTTAACTAATCAAGTTTAGTAAAATTTAACTCCGGTGGGCATGAATTTTTGCGTGCAGTCCCCATAGGGCAGGACGAATAAGATGAACGGCTCAGATAATCTAAATTTAAAGCCGTCGTCAGCATCGTCCTTTCCTTGTCGTTTACGCAGATAACAAAGCAGGCCATTTTTGGAATGAGGCATTTCCGTAATAAAACCGAAAACGAAGGCCATTTGTAAACCCAACTAGAGTTTTCTCCGTCTTCTTCAGCAAAGTCCATTCGGGAAGGCGATCCGGGGCTTCGGAAAAAGAAATGCAAAATCCAGAAGAGTCCCCGCCGACCACCGACGTAGACTTCCTCTCGCTCCAATTCTTCCAAATTTCCACCTTTTTATATAATTATTTATATTCAAGCCCACCAAAGGAAAAAAAAAAAAATTCCAAAAAATCCAAAACCGGAGCCTCTCTCTCGCTTCCTTTGTATTTCCATCCCCCTCCCTCTACTTTCTTATTTTCCAACCGTCACCATTTCGTATCTGAGATCGGAAATGGTGAGTATCCAAGGCACAGACGTCGGTTTTCCCGTTTCTTCCTCTGCCGGCGACACCACGCGGATCTCCGCGCGCTCCTCGATCGTCGATTCTTTCAGAGGCTGTGGACTTTCCGGGATTCGGATCGATAAGGATGACCTCAGGCGGCGGATTGTCATGCCGGAATATGTACGGCTTGCTATGGTCGAGGCAATCCGGTCGAAGGATCCCCGTACGGTCGCGTCCGGTAGGTACGTGTCGAGTTCCGGCGCCGGTGAGGTTCCGGAGGCTCCGATGGTTGTGTTTGTGAATTCAAGGAGTGGTGGTCGGTATGGAGCGATTCTAAAGGGGAGACTTCAGGAACTCATGGGACATGAACAGGTTGGAAATTGAGGAAAAATGGAGTTTTCTGGTTTGTTGGTTGGTTTTAGGTTTAATTGTTGTTAATTTATTAGGTTCTTAGCTGGTACTGGATTTTTCCATTTTTTGTGTTTGAAGTTGAGATTTTTAGCATTTTTTCATGTTGAGATTTTTCACTCTTTCAGTTCAGATTTTCTAAGAATTTTTGGATTTCTTGTAATTTTCAAAGAAAAGTTGGGATTTTTAGTGGATGAGGACGAAGATTAAGATTGTTTTGAAACGTTCAGGCAAATTAATGGAGATTTTTTACCAGCTGAACTGATTTTTGTTCATATTTTCTTCTCTTTGTTTAGCTGATACTGGATTTAAATTTTTTTTTTTTTACTTCTTCTGTTTTGATTTTGTTATAATTTTTGGATTTTTTGTCTTAAAGTTGAGATTTTAGTGGATAAGAATGAGAAATAAGATTGTTTTGGAACGTTCAGGCAATTTAACTGCAAATTATTTTTTTACCAGCGGAAGTGATTTTTGTTCATATTTTTCTTTTTTCTTGAGATTCTTTTTGTTCTTCTTCTGGGAAGTGTTGGGGAAACTGGAAAATTTTCTGATTTTCCCAGTTTATTTCTAAAATGGGCTATTTTCTGCTTGCTTGAATTATGGCTGATGTTTCATTTCTGCATTTCTGGTAGTTCTGCTGATAATTCCGACAGTAATTTTTTTGTCTGCTAATCTATGCTCTGGTTGTTTGTTGCCCGGGATGTATTTAGATTGAGTATGTGTACTGTCTGGTTAATTTAAGCATGCCAAAATTTGTTGACTGTGTTAGATTTGTGTACTTCTTGTTTTGGATACTTTTATGATGTAACCGTAGGAAGGGGAGTGGCCTTGAGGTCACGGTTTCAAGGCTTGGAATCAGCCTCTTGCGAAATGCAAGGTAAAGCTGCCTACTATAGACCCTTGTGGTCCACCCCTTCCCCAGAGCCTGCATAGGCGGGAGCTTCGTGCACCGGGGCTGCCCCTTTTATGATGTAACTGTAGACTCACAATTTTACTGAACTTCCTTTTTTCTCATGTAATGCAGGTTTTTGATCTTTCTACTGTGAAGCCTTCTGAATTTGTCCAGTATGGATTGGGTTGCCTCGAGCATTTGGCTGGTCTTGGTGACTCTTGTGCTAGAGAGATTCGCGAGAAGATGAGGATCATGGTGTGTTAGTTTTGACTGCTGTTCTGGGACAATTTTTGGGTTTTAACCATAGGGGCACCTATCTAAATGCATTTCTTATTTGTGCCTGTTTTAGAACGTTGCCTTTACCTAGTATCATAGTGTGTTTATACGGATGTTGTATCTAATGTTTTTGACATGAAGGCATCTGTTGGTGATTATCATGGCGATTGTCCACATGTTGTATCTAATGTTTTTGGCATGAAGGCATTTTTTGGTATTTTCATACAAAGGTTGTTGCCAACGCAGGCACTGGATTTATTTTAGGACGTCTATTTATTGTTGAGAAGAACCTGAGATTCCAACTGGCAGGTTGCAGGAGGCGATGGTACAGTTGGTTGGGTACTGGGAAGTGTTGCACAACTTTATAAGCAGAATCGGGAGCCCATACCACCAGTCGGAATCGTTCCCCTTGGTACCGGCAATGACCTGTCGAGGAGCTTTGGTTGGGTAAGGAGAAAAGAGTTCTTAGTTTTTCACTTGCCTAGTTACTGCCTTAGCTTTTCACTGATGTCTGAACTTAACATTTTCTCCAGGGTGGCTCGTTTCCTTTTGCATGGAGGTCAGCAGTTAAAAGGTCGCTGTTCAAAGCTATTACAGGTCCAGTTTGTCGTCTTGACAGGTGAGGTTTTCTTCTTAACAGCTGCTTATTATCCATATGTTTTTGTAACCGAGAGGTATTCCTCTTTTTATTTTATTTGTTTCATGACAATGTGATTGGTTTATGCTAGCGTAAAACAGTTCTGGTATGGGATCACTCTTCTGTTTCTATTGGAATACCCATGCTTTCTTTAGCTCCTGGTATTGTATCCTTTCAAAGGACCTTCTATTGATTGGAGAGACAATGGTGCTGAAGAAACTTAGTTGTTTCTAGTTAATTTACGCCTCCCAGAGACAGGAGAACTCTGTTTTTGTTAGAACTGGTTATGTCGATTTTGCTGCCAGACATTCAAAATGGTGAAGAGACGTGGGTCCAGTTATTCAATTTTAGGTGACACTTGGAGAGTGCATGTGCCATGTCTTAGAATGTGTTAGTTTTACATCACTGACTATCATAGTGACATTATGTCCCCTTCTTACACGTTCTGAGAACATACAGTCTATTGTTGGTTTGGCCATGTTCGATACCAGTGTTTTTATTTTTAATGGTGATGGTCTATTAGTAAATAGATGTAGATAACAAGTCAGGCATGTCATCATATTTATTTTCCAATCTTGGCACTGGCTCGTTGTTCTATTTTAATCCATATTTTCTCTGAAGCCGCCTGAAATTGTTTCACGTGGAGTGATAACTACGAGCCTCTAAGTTTTCTCAATCAGGTTTACCACTTGATACATTTGTTTAGCGGCAAACATTCTCTGGATGGAGATTACTAGTTGTGCAGCTAGATTTCTTCAATTTATTTAAACTTTACTGTCAATTAGTTCTCTGCTTATATGATATGAGTATTATAACGTGCATGCTTTTGTCATTTTGTTAGAATGATTTGAGCAAATTGATTTTTCACATATAAGGTGGATATCCTGGACTTATAAAAGACAACATTACTAGTTTTATAGCTAGCAGATTTTGGAACTCTAGATTACTTCAGTACATTTTTGAAGCATACTTGCTGCCAATCTGTTTTTCTTTCAAACTGAAGAATGCTAATGAATATTACTTGTGCTGATGCAGTTGGCATGTTGTGGTATCAATGCCAGCAGGAGGAACCGTGGAACTTCCTCATTCTTTAAAGAATACTGAGGAGTGCCCTTTTATTCCGGTAGTGAGCCATATTGTTTTGTTTCCTTGTGATGATTAAGTTGGTTCTATGTTTCTGGTCATCAGCCTCAGCCTGTGGATATGATATAAATAACTTTAGTGCCATATATGGTCTGTTGTGGCTCTGATACATCTATGTCTAAAGAACAATTTATCTATCAATGAGGAAAACGTTCTTTAGTTTTTGAACCGTGTTTGTTTTTCCATTTACTTGCGGACAATGTTGATTAGTGATCTCGACACGTGCTTGGTGTTAACATCATGCAAGCTTAGACATGGACTGTGCAAATGTAACATATCTGACAATCAGATGTACAAATGTCTTGAATTTATTAAATTTTTATCTACCATAGCATGCTTTTGAAATTAAATTGGATACTGGAAGTAAACGGAAAATGGATATTCTCACGTTGCTTCCTTTGTCCTTTGCTCATGCGACATTTAGTTAATGTCTATTTGCTCATAGACTCCACAATTGTGTTAAAATTTTTGGACTAGCTGGTGCCAAGGATCAGTTTTGGTCTCACATTGCCTCAGTAACACATTAATCCTTGTGGAACGTACAGAAGTCTTCTTGCTTTTGCAGTAATTATTATTTTGACCATACTAACATGGGGTGCCAATTCTAATATTCTGGGGATGAGCTTACTTTTCAAAATAGCTTTAGTTGCTTTTCTATTCATTGATAGAAAGGTAGTCACCGTAGACATTGTGGCAGGTTTATGTGGTTAGTGTTTAACTATTGTGTTTTTTCATGTCATCTTTGGAAGTACTTGGAGTATTAGATGAGCCAGAGTTCAAATATATACTATACCCTCAGGTCTCTTCTCACCATGTAATGTAGCTAGAGAGCTGACTTGTGATGGGCAACAAACTATATCATTCTGTTCTTGGTCGAATCTAGAGATTTACTTTTATACTGGCAAAGCTTGAGAGGTTGATTCTCAGTTTGGTGTTTATCCATTGGTGTCTTGCACTGTGAAAGCATTCTCTCATCATTAGATTCATTAATGGTTGACGCTTTTGCAGCCTCCTCGATGTTTTTGCATTTTATGATTGAAGCACTAATATGGTTTTCTTGCAGGATGATGGAATTGAAGGGAACATGCCAGAAAAAGTTAGTTGCTTTGAAGGGGTATTTTATAATTATTATAGCATAGGTGTGCATCTTGAACTCTGTAATATTCTGTTTATATTTTATTTAGTCAGTGTTGTTTGGTGTGCCTACATCTTTAATTGAAGAATGCAACATCCTGTTTGTAAGAGAATAAAAGGGGATTCAAGAAAGGTTCTTGTGTGCCTTTGCGTACAATAGAAGACCTTAGCTCACTTTAGGCATCACAAAGAAGCCTTCCTATGGCCCACATATGGCACAAGCTTATGTCAATGTTACAAAAAGCTCGATGCATACTAAGCAGCAGCCATGGGCAAATGATTCTCTTGCTGGGGTGTGTTCTGGGGTTCAGGTGAATTGTAAATATGTGATGAATTCAGTTCTTCTGAACTTAGACATGGACTAAAATGTGATGGTGGAAGAATGAGTCAACTTGAGGAGCCAAGCATTGACCTGGTGAAGTTTTGGAGCAATGATTGTTCATTTTAATTTCGACTTTTCCAGTAACTAAATTGTAGTCCTGATAGGAAAACACCTATTGATAGTTAATTATTAAAGAATGTCACCAAGCTTGCAACTTTGATGCTAACAAGAGTCCTAATACCATTTACATTTTTCAATCTTGAATTAGGAGATTGACTGAAGAAGGGACTGAAATAACTGAAATGACCAATACAGCCAAGGCTAGTAACTAATTTTCTGCTTTTAGCATATAAACACGGGAAAATAAAAAACACTTGTTATGCTTGAAAGCGAGAGACATTCCAAAACTGTGCACTGATTTCTGTTGCTACGTTTTTATTAGCAAGCTTCTCATATAGTTCTGCCTGGTTTGAACTGGGTGATGTTGTACATACCCAAAAATGTGCTATTGTTCTTGTTTTGTACTTGCTATGAATTTTTGATTACTTGTCACAAACAAAACACATTTGAGGCTTACAACGTGATGTTCCTGAGGCTCTTATGCTGATTGATCTTAAAATGCAACTGGAGGAAAAATGTTTCCATTACCGAAAGTTCAATATGGTAACAACTTTTTACAAGGTTTATCCAAATTTGAGATCCCGACTTGTCTTCAAGCATGAGCTCTCTGTAAATTCTGAATTGCGTGCATACCCACCCACCCACACGCACACACACATATTTCTTTTAATAGTTGGTGAGTGACTTTAATATCTATTTTATCTTTTTTATAAGCATTCTAATATCTAGATGCTTGTAGCAAAACTCTAACCTGAGCTAATTCAGATTAAGTAAAGGCTTCTTTTTTGGGAGTGATTAACTAAAATTTCATGGTAAGCACAGTTTAAAAGTTGCCCAAGTAAATTCACTGACTCTTGTGGATCAAGTTCTTCTCAGCCCAGCTGGATTGATCAAAAGCTCCTTTCACTTACCCAAGTCAATAAAAAACTTGTAGCATCAGTCTTTGACTTGCTTGAATTGATTTTTTTTTTCCTTGGCCAGTTCATGAGTTTTTCAAAACCGTTCAATATTATAATTATTATTCATCTTTTTCCATTAAAAACAGTTAATGCTGTTTCACATATGGTTCATCCTCTCAAGAATCATATTTCTTTGTGGTGAACACCCATCGAGCTACCGCCCAATGCTAGCATGTTATCCTTATCGTGCTCTTATATCATTGCTTCAGTTTTTGTTTCTTTAGAGCTTACATTGTCCCTTTAAACTTGTTAGATTTTTTTATTTATTTGTTGAATGACATTGATCTTATTAAGAAAAAAAACCACTTTCTTAGTTCTTTGCTGCAAATAATACAGGAATGGATGCTCAAGTTGCTTATGGGTTTCACCATTTACGAGATGAGAAGCCATACCTTGCACGTGGTCCTATTGCTAATAAGGTACAACTAGAAGGCCATTTCTTATTAAAAGTATTGATGTAACAGTGCTGAGGACCATGGAATTTGCCAGCATTTTAATAATTTTTTTCTGAATATATTCAGTTTGTTTCATTGTTGCACTTTTTATTGTTTAACTTTGCTCATTCTATTTGATTCTTCCCAAGTTGCATACCCACTGAAATCTGAACAATTCTACTCACAGAAATTCTGGCATGTAGTTGATTAAATGTGTGGAGTTTAAACTTGAAAAGATATCTTCAGGTGGGCTACTGAAATATCTCTGGTGTGACACTGTAATCTTTGAGATGCTAGATTTAGATTGGGACTGTAAAATTTGAAGGCTGTGGGTCACTTTATTTTTGTTTATCTTTTCAAGCAGTTTATGGATTTTGACCAAAGTCTTAGGCTTTAGATTATAAGTCATAACCTTTGATCTGCATGGTGTACATCTAAGAGGAAGACAAGCCATTTGGGAGAGGCAGGACTTCGGGACATCCTGAGCACCTAAAAGAAAGCTTAAATGACAATGGCTATGCTGGACTGTGGAGGGATTTGTGTCAAGAGAATCATGAGGTGAGAAGTTTTGTCTGAGAAACATGTAAAGTTTCTATACTTATCAGGATCCCAGTTAGTATTAAGGTGTGAGCAGGTGGGAAAGGTATAGACAAATTTGTAGTGCTATCGATAAGTAAAAGTCTTAACCACAGTTAAATAATAGAAAGAGACAATATCATGCAGTTTCTTTTGAAAAATCGAAAACTGTTTTAAGACTACACAATGAATCAATGGCTCTTTTGACAAATTTAAACTAACCACAGATATGCGGCCAATGGGTGGAAAAGAAATAGAAAAACTCAATGATTTGTCATTGTCCGTGTTGCATCTAGTGTAAATAACAAGGAGTAATTCTACAGTGTGACACTGATTTGCCTTTAATAGTGTTCTTTCAGAGACTGAAGGCAAGCGCAACAAGCTATCAAACAAACAAAATAAAAACCAGAGCAGAAAGGAAAATTTGACATATATGTTGATGTATCTTTACTAAGTGTTTGCCATGCAGCAGATGTGGGTATTAGTGACATCTGATGAAGTATCTTACTTTTATTCGTGTTGGAGTTTCTTATGCAAAGTCATTTAGCAAATTGGGAAGTAATTGAAACGAAATTGGCAAGGTGTTTTTAGATGTTTACTTATTCCTTCTCTTTATGTTGGCTTGAAATTATGCTGTTTTCTTAGTCTATTTTGGCAGTCCTGCATATGCAGCATAGAGCCATTGCCCTATATCTTTAACTCAAATGTCTAACTATATCCTGGTTGTTTTTTCTCAGATATACCTTGAAAGTATTACTTGCTTATGTAGTTGACAGCTTATTCTTTTAGATGCATTGATTATTTAAGTATTTATTTATGGGCAATGATGTTACCGTCCCCATCTTTTAACTCTACCCCTGCCCCTTTTGGATTTTAAACCATTTTAAATGACAAGTATACCATCATGGACTGGCAGCTCTCACATTGCTGTCTCACACCCTTTCAACTTGTCCCCGTGGAACCCTCTCTTCACCATTCCTGCCACCTCTCTGTCCATAACTTAATATACCAGGGGAAAAAAAGAAGAAGGACCGAAGCCCCTTTTATCCACCTTCAAAGCTAGCTGTAAAAGCATACTGATTCTTGGCCTTTCCAAAAGGCTACAAAATGTCTGAAAAATATAGAGGCAAATATATGGTTAATATTGAAACTTTGGAAGCAAAGGAACAATCTTCCAACATATTGATAGAGCCTAAGATAATAGATCAAACATTATTTCAACTCCCTTTAAGCCCTAGACCTTTATTCCTCATTCCTCTCGAAGGGTACTTCTGTTACTTAAGAATTTAAGCTATTCAAGAAGATCAATAATACAGAAAGGGGTGGGCGAGAGTTAAAATAAAGGGCAGCCCCGGTGCACGAAGCTCCCGCCTATTCGGGGTCCGGGAAGGGGCAGACCACAAGGGCCTATAGTAGGCAGCCTTACCTTGTATTTTGCAAGAGGCTGATTCCACACCTTGAACCCGTGACCTCAGTGGGCAAGAGTTAAAATGAGGGGCCCTAATATGAATTCCATTTATTTATTTTCTGTTTGTCTGTGTTAGCCTGCATATAGATCTATTGTGCATCTCCTCTGACTGCATAACTAACAAGTTGCCTTTACATTGTTTTACTTGGATAGATAGAGTCTTCTATTTTGGTTTTGCATTTAGAACTGTCACATATACAAGATCACAGCTGAATCTATGTTTATCTTATAACAGTTGATTTATTCTGGATATAGCTGTGCCCAAGGGTGGTTCTTTACGCCTTGCATGGGTGATCCAAGTCTAAGGTTAGCCATCTATCCTGTTGCAACTGTTGCTATATTCTATGCCTTGAAGTTTGGCTGTTAGTTTTTTCTCTCATTAGCTAATTCAACTTAATGTATTCCTCAACTAATTTAACTGCTAGAACATGTCCATCCCAGTAATTGGATAGTTATGTTATGCATAAATGCCATTGCTTACATATTTTGGTTTGGTAGTGCTTCATTTGTTATCAGAATTTCAGGTCTCAATTGCATCTATTCTGGATGTGCTTCGCCTTTATAATAGGCTTTTGCTCTTTAGCCTTCTTTTTTCTTGTTGTTTATCCTACTTCTCATCATCAACTGAAAAAGGAAAACATGAATAGTTTTCCTCATTACACCACATCTTGTCCTTTTAGACCAATCCTCAAGAAGTTTAAGAATAGCCAGTAAAGATCTTATAAATTGCCTGTTCATGAAGCCTGTAACACATATCTTATGGCACATGTCTTGTACAAATCAAATGCAACAGACATAAAAGGTATATCCCTGAGCACTAATCAGTTCTAAACTAAGAAATAGCCTAATAATGCATTTTTGATGCAGAAGCAAAGTTTGGAGCTATAGGTTGGAAAAGAAGGACATAAAACAAGAAAATTTCTTTTAAATCAAGAAGATTCATATCTTGCCTGTGTGATGGATATAGTATCTTTGATTGAAATATTCAAGATGTAAAAGCCATGTTTTGCCCTTCTGGGCATTCTGGGATACTCTCTGGAAGATGCATTTCTTTTATATTTTCTCAAGAAGTCAACTTCAGCTCTGCATTCTCTGCTACCTTCATCAGTTGCAGAAGTACTGCTTTCACACCTGTTTTGTTTAATTCTGAACTGTGTTCTTTCACCCCTTGATTTTGAAAACTGCGTTACATAACTATGCTCAGAACATTGTTATATCACCTGGGACCATTGTTAGCATTTGGTTTTGTACTTTTTAATTATAACACTGTTAAATGTAGTCTAATCTTTCTGAATTACTTTCACAAATAGGGGACTGAATAACATTATACGGATGCATATAAAGAAGGTCAACTGTTCTGAGTGGGAGCATATACGAGTTCCTTCAAGGTAAGCTGAAGTTTATCTTAGTAGTGTCCTTCTTTTAATTGAAATACGTGAAAGTTTAAATGAGTATTCCTTTTCAGATTATACTTTTGACATATCTAAAATCCAGGATTGCATGCTTATGATTTAGTTCCTATTCACTATATGCAATGAATTCCAAATTATTTATCCTGTGAACAGGTTCTGCTGAACCTGTAAAAGCTTTATTGTGTCTCAGTACTACTTGTTAAATGAAAAGGAAAATACTGTGACAAATTTTGAAGCTTTTGCAGTTTTCTAGTTTGAACACCCTTTCTTTCTCTTTTTGTTTTGCTGTTGCAAGCATCCTGATATTTCAAAGTTTTCAGTGTTAGGGCTGTCGTTGTTTTAAATCTTCACAACTATGCTAGTGGAAGGAATCCATGGGGTCAGCTAAAACCAGACTATTTAGAGAAGGTATGCTTATGTTTGTGCATGAGAGATTCTGATTTGACCCTAGTGATTTGTTGATCTGTTTTTGTAGGTAGTGAAAAGAGAAGAGGCTAGTTGTTGATCAGAATACAGTTGGATGTCTTTATTTTATGTATCCATATACGTACATATACATATGACACATTACATGTTTGCATGTTGTACTTATATAAATACATGCATGCATTCTTCCACTTGCCAGAAAGCCTAATATTCTCATAATTGGTTTATTCTCAGAGAGAGTTTGTTGAGGCTCATGCGGATGATGGGCTTCTTGAAATATTTGGCCTAAAACAAGGGTGGCATGCTTCATATGTTATGGTTGAGCTCATATCTGCAAAGCACATTGCCCAGGTATTTAAAGTACACTCACTTTGGTATCATCAAATCTCAAACTGCATTTGTTGATCTGGAAATAACTGAAACTTGTAAAATTTTCTAAAAATGTTAGGGAAAGATGAGATTTCTCTTTTACTTCTGGTTATGGTGAAGCGAGAGTATCTGAAACTTCAACCTTGACTCTGTGAAACTTCAGACACATACTGTATAGTTGATACTTAAGATGGAGTTTGCATCTTGGAGATCTGTTGTCCAATATAAATGTGATCTCCATCTATTTGTAAGAGATAATGGTTTTTGTAGACGGACAATCGTCCATTTCTTGCTGCCAGCAAACATATAAATTGCTAATGTTTCTCCGAGTCCACTAATCCAAAATGAAGGAAAGAAAGATAAACAAAGTTAGACTAGGCATAATTTACTTTCCTTCTTTGCTAGAAAGGAGACAACCTGCCATACTTCTTTAATTTCAGTTTGCTAAATCTTTGTTTTATTTCTAAAAGAACTTGTACGGTGTTTGACTGTGTTAATCAGTCAACACACAATAACTAGTGGTAGGCCACAGATATGGCGATCCCAACTACACATCTTCGGCCATTTCTTAGATAAGCCCTCCACCTATCTTCAGATGCTCCTAACCACCATTACTCATTAATGGAGAAAAGTTGACTCAGAATGTTTAGGAAGAAGAAGGGCAGAAAAATCGTAACCAGGTGCAGATTTAAGATCGTCCAGTGAAGATGACTATCAAGGTGTTGAATATCTATTATGTGGCCCAGGTGATGGAGTTTTTAGATCACCAACCAACCATATGATCTCCAAGTTTAGTTTTGAGTGCGTATAAATCTTTTTACAAAATTTACTCACAGAAACTCCATGTGATAAATCCATTGATAAACCTTGCTATCAATAAGAACCTAGTTGTGGGTTCTTAACCTGGACTCCGTGCTATTTCATGAACTGATAAAATAACTTGGTTTTGCTGTTAATTCAGCTTTGAAAGTCCATTGCTCTTTTCTAGTCATGTTGTAAAACATTACGGTGCTTTGGTTACTTACAAAACCTATGGAGTAACAAATTACTTCAAATGATTTTTCTTTCAGGCGGCTGCAATTAGATTAGAAATTAGAGGTGGGCAGTGGAAACAGGCTTATATGCAAATGGATGGGGAGCCATGGAAGCAGCCATTAAACAGAGCTTATTCTACCTTTGTGGAAATTAAAAGAATTCCGCATCAGTCCCTCATGATAAATGGAGATGCAGCCCATTAATTCAGGTTTGGCTCTTCCAGTTCAACTGTAGCATCTGGGTCATTGTTGAAACATGCATGGCATTTACAGTCACCTAAGGGCCTCCTATTCTGTATTCTCTTTCCCAGTTAGTATTTGGTTGAATCCATTTGGCCCTTGGTAATCATGAGCGAAGCATGTAAATTGTATTTAATTTGTAAACAATAGAATAGGGTCTGTGAAAGTAATGAATGAAATTTTATTAGCTGATCCACAGCTTGTTTCGAGGTAGCCTGTTACTATGTACTCTTACCCACAACAACCCCCCCCCCCCCCTACTAGTGTTTTGGATGGCTATAACTTTGGGGACTCAGTTTGGTGAAGATCCAAGTTGTTCAAAATGTTGTCCTCGACTTAGATGGGTTATGGTCCAGATTTCTCGTCCATTTGATAATCTTATCCACTGTTATTTTGAGTTGTAAAATGAGCGGTCAAAAGTTTCATTGTCTATTTTACAACTGAAACAAAAATGGCTAGGGTCATGTAATGAATGAGATTTTGGACTATAGCCTATCAAGTCAAGGGCTACATTCTGAATAATTTGGATCTTTACAAGGTCCACAAAATTATAGCCATCCAAAATATTAGCAGAGACTCATTTATGAAAAATAGAAAGCAATTATATCACTTCCCTGAAGAAAAATTAAGTTTCCATATATGAGAACCATACTGTGAAGCTATATTTGGTGATGTACATCTGCCTAATTGGATTAACCGTTCCTTCGAGAGTAGGAGGCAGTTCTCTAATAATAATATTAATGACAATAATAGGCGAACGACCCTCATGCTAAGTAATGCCATCTACTTCCAATGCCCCAAAAATTGAAGCATTTGTATAAAACCTCAATGTGAGACATCAACCTAGGCATGTTTTCTGGAAGATCCGTGCCATTTATCATCATGTTGTTTCTTCCTTGTTTAGTCTACTTGTCAAAATTCATATTAATCGAATGATTTAAACTTCTTTTTTTCTGGAGTCTTAAAATCAATAGTTGTGATTTTTCATCCAAAGTAACGTAGGTTACGGTTAACCCATGGCCATTGTTTTTTAGTGGCAAACTATCAATGAATTGCATGGATCTTTTAGAAAACATGTCTAGCTTATGCCTCAAAGAAGAAGTACACTTTTGAGGCTTATAATCTGCTAATCTCACAAATATGGATAAACTCTTCCCCTTAACAATGATTTTATCTTAATTGGACATTAATAGACCCTTCATCCATAAGTCATGTTTAAGGTTTTGCTTGGAAAATGTGAACCATCGGTTTAGCGTGCAGATGAAGCATCTGTACAAATCTTTGTATGGACTTTGCTACTTGGGATCAAAAGTTTTGCTTCGTCCTTGATCGAGAAAGTACCTTGCTTAGTAGTTGGACTTATCAACAAAACATACGGACAAGTATATGAAAGCTCCTTGCTCTCAATGTCTAATATACGAGATTATAAACTAGCGTCAAGAAACTGAAGCAGTATCACTAAATGATGTTAAGATTTTCGTATGACTTATCTGTATTGGGATAGCAAGTTCTGTTCGGATGGACCCACAGAAGGTCTATGCCCACGTGAGCATGTGATGAAGACCAGTCGACATTTTAGAACATTGGAACACTGTCTCAAGATTTTCGACTCTTATGGGTGACAGCGCAAAGATTATATCACCATGAAATTTGACATTCAAACTTCTGTATCTCCTATAAATGCAGGACATTTGTAAGTAAGAGGTGTGGGAGATATGTAATTTGATCCGTAGACATAGGCCGTTTGGCCAAACCACGTAAATCTCCACGTTTTTTGTGTGTGTGATGTTGTGTAATCCTACAATTTAGAGATCTTGGTGGTTAGATCTGCGCTGATCGGCAGATCTGACCCTATCAAAGTGGTATCAGAGCAAGCTGATCGTTGCACAAAGGACACGCTGCGTCTATCGGTGATTGTTGCAGAAAGGACAAACTGCATCTGCCGGTGATCATCGCAGAAAACCAATTCCCCTTATAACAAGTAATATTAGAGCAAGGTGATCATTGCAGAAAGGACAGACTGCATCTGCCAGTGATCGTTGTAGAAAACCAACTTCACTTCTAACAAGTTCCACTAAGATAAATTGATAGAGCGAGGCCACCGTTAACATGCACAGCCACGCCAACTGTCCATGATAGGATAAAAGGAGTAGCCCAAGTGTGCAAAGCTCCGGCATATGCAGGGTCTTGGGAAGGGGCGGATATAAGGGCCTATAATAAATAACTTTATTTTATATTTTTACAAGAGGCTATTTTTTCACCTTGAACCAATGACCTCAAGATAGGAGCCCACTCTTCCGATGAACTTATTTTTATATCTTCAATAATGGTGACTACAAAGCATTTTATTAACGAGAGAAAAGTACTTAGAAAAACAAACGCAATAGCAATTATCACCCAAAGAGGGAGTTCCACCAGTTCTTGAAGAGGCCCAACAGTAAGTCTACGCACATAGCGGACAAGATCTAAGCTCAAACATGTAGTTCCTGCATAAAACGAAGGCTGATTACGAAAATCACAAAAAATAAGACCCCATGGACGTGAAACAGCAACACTAGTAACATGAATTTGAGTAAACCATTCCTCCGACAGGCTCGTTTGAAGGAAAGGCGTGCATTGCTGATAAGCTCATTAGGATAAAGAAACTGCGACGAGATAAAACTACGGGGAGAATTAAATGCAATTCTCCGCACCAACACAAACCGATTGGTTCTAGTTCACTAGGAAATTAAAAGAAACTGAAGTGAAGAATCTCGATTGTGGAAATTCTCCGAGTAATTAATTTTTTTGGTAAATTTTTTTCATTTTTCCAAGTCCCAATTTATTTATTCCCAAATAATTCAAAAGTTCTCATATTCTTTACGTTTAATGAAAAGTTATCCAACTAAACACAACTTTATAAAAGTTCATGAATCATTTTTTAAAGTTCTCTAATATTACTTACAAAATCTAGTTAAAAATTCAGATTAAAATCTGAAGCCACATTATGATAATTATATTTTATCTTTTGACCTTTTTTTAATATTTGTCGTACTGATTTATTCCTGAATCCAAACTTTGCGACTATTACCTTATTGGCAAACGGCAACAGTCAAAAGATGACATCCTTCAAAGATGCATGGCCCACATTTCCACTTACTTTCGTGAACAACCAGATGATCAATTCACTGAATCTATCTAAAGCAGTGGGGACAATGAATAAAAATGGATGAAATGAAAAATCAACAACTTTGACTGCTAAAATTCAGTCCCAAGGTTCAATCCAAGGGTCCCATTTTTGCCCTTTTACCTTACTATTTAAAGGCAAATATGGTTCGATCCACCTGTGAATCTTTGATTCATAATTTTATTAATGGCTTTACCTAACTTGATCATGGTACCTTACCAAACAACCTGCAATCATGAAAAGTTAAACTTACAATTAATCATAAACAACATCATCCTTGTCAATAGCTAGGAAATTGATCATGATGGGGACCGACAATAGTAAGCTACACTCATGGCATCGACGAGATCAACGTATCTGATCGCGTACATACAGCACTCGTGGGACCCACTTATCATAATGGGAAACATCCTTCCTTAGACCAAGATGACAGCACTCACTGGTGGGCCCAATCAGCAGATTGTTAAGCTAATGACTTCCATCTATCAGGAATTGGATGTTAACGTAACCACTGCAAGATTTCTATTGCATCAGCATTTCCACCCAACAAGCTGTAAAGAAAACTAGGGTTATTAGGGTTATAATGGCATTGAGAAATAGCTAGGCTGGTACTTGTCCTTGTACAAGAAACCCGGAGTGGTGTTCTCCACCACCATCATCTTGGCATGGAGGAAGGCTAAATGGACACTCCATGCAGAGGGTGAATTGATCACAAATGAGAGTCTCCCGCATTTGGATAATCTGACTCGTTCATCTTATTGCTCCGACTTCTTCTGATATCTAGTAGGTCGAAGAGCATATGGATTGGATGAGTTGGAGTCTAAAGGGTTGTACTTTGCTCATGAAAAATGCTATCTGGACTTTGTTTTCAAACTGACTTTAGGACCCACCTTTAGATGATCTGGCCCATTTATCTTGTTCGTCTCTCCTTTTTAAACTGTCTACAATAAATACCCACCTCGGATTGGTTTGAAAAGTTAGTGGTTATTGTTAAAAAATGGGAAACGGCGTAGCTAAATCAACCAATGGTGAGGAATTTTGGTTTCTAGCCAATCTAAGAGAGGCTGAAGAAGAGGGACAAATCTGATCATCCAAAGGTGAGGCCGAGCTAGGGGGGGTTTGTGGAGTCCGTTTTGAAGAATTTTGGCATTTCTCTTTGATCATAGAAAATGAATGGTTTGGAAATTCTGTATAACAAAATTTTCTCATATACAAAGCATCCAGTGCCTAAACAATCAGATGAACGAATCAGATCATCCAAAAATGAAATCGTATCATGAAAAAAGATTTGCGGTCGATCAACGCGATTACATGGAGTGTGTATTTAGCATTCCTCCCTTCTCTTTTATGAACGTACTAGTCCTACTAGAAGCCATCTCAATCTATTACGCTTTGATAGATATAGCAAATGAGACAAGGTGGCTATGCATAGCCTGTTTTCCGCATTTTGGGGTTGTATTGTTTCCATGATCCAATGCTCGAGGTCTTGTGATGGAAAAATAGACCTTTTGGATGCATTATGTTCTTGAATCTAGATCCCACTTACTTTATTTATTAGATTTTTTTCTTCTATTTTTGTGATTAATAATTTGGAAAAACAGACGGCTCGGATTATTAATAGTCTGAAGGGCCAGACAGTGGTACCTCTTGATAGGAAGATGACAAGGTGGTTCTCCGGGTTCGGAACAGTTCAGCTTGTGGGTTGTCTTGATTATTGTTACAAACTTTCAATCGGGATTACTGAGCATCTCTCGTAAAATATACCTGGTCATAGATTTGAGTCGCGGCTTTTCTCTTTAGCTGAGGATTAGACTTGAGAGAGTGTGTCAGAAAAAAAGGTAGCTTAGGAGTCTATGTAAGGGGCGGACCATAAAGGGCTTATAGTAGACAGCCTTATCTTGCATGATGCTATTTCCACGTCTTGAGCCCATGACCTCCAGGTTACACAGCGATAACTCAACAAAGGCTCCTCTTCAAAGTGTGTCCACGATTTGAAATTTTAAATCTTTGATTATACCCAAAAAAAAAAAATCTAGTTGGAGAATAAATGGACAATCCAAATGCTTAAAAAATTTGAGAATACTATTTTGGTTCATTGTTTATTACCAAACTTCTTAGCCTAACATCATTGAAGCTGTCTAGCATAGTGGGTAGCAGATAATATGACACCTCTCCTCGTTCCACAAGATGAGATGTTGAAGGTTGCACTTTTCTCTTGATGGGGAGATTTTAAATATATTTAAGATTAAGTAACAACGCTCATGTAGTTTGCTTTATAATTCTTTTTGGAAAAAAAAATCTGAGCTTACACGTACTCTATAATTGGAATCGGGTGTAGCTCCATATACTTTGCACCATATAAACTCCATGTATTCTATTCTTTTAATGTTTAGCACAATTGGTTGTAGGTGATTCAATGTCTCTCTGAAATACACTTGATCGCAGGTTTGAGTTACTACTTTCCCCTTAACACTAGGATTAAACTTTAAAGTAGAAGAAAAGATATTCTTCCCATGACCTATTGAAGATAAATCTTAAAACACTATCAAATTGCCCGTTGCGGGTGTAATTGCTATGATTATCTAAATTAGGTGTTTTTTAGAATTAATTGATAATTGGGAGTATAAATATTAAAAAGTAAAAAATAAAGGATTTTTCAAGTAATTTTTCCTTTAAAAAAAACAGAAAGGCAAAATTCTCATGTACCTGTCAGGCAGAAAGAAAAGCAGTCATCAGGAAACAAATAGACCCCACTTGACGCCAGCACTCGCAGGGTCGTACGAGCTTCCAATCTAATAAATCAACCTAGTTTTTACTAAAGACAGCCCTTTTTCGTCAGGAACTGCAACCGCAACCTCGTCCCAAACCTCAAAAGCGACTGCGTGCATCATCCCAGTGGGGAGAAAACATAAACAAATTGGGAAAGAAAGTGCATTTCATAATCCTTACAAGAATGGGCCCCATCTAAAGCAAAGTTTGTAATAAATAAATCCTTAGATTAAGGAAATTGTCCTTCCCACTGTCGAGGCTATTTCCCAAGTTCATTGAATCAAGGTCTAATTGCACAGACAAACCATAAAAGGGGTGAGACATGCCATGCTAATCGGCCCAATTTGTAAGGGATCAGATAAGTAATGTTAACTTAACAATTCATTCAGTTCATCAATCCCTACCGATGATCTGGTGGGTCACCACAGACAGCCGATTTTGTCGGTCGACGTTTTCGATGGATTAGATAGGCCGAATGATTAGATGCATGGTGGCCCACTAGATCAACGTCTTCGATCAAATGCTTAAGATGGGTAGTTCTTGCACTTATTGATCTTTAAGAACTTGATCTTTTTCTTTGTGGGATGGTTAATGACATTGAGAGGCATATGTTGCACCTAGGACTTAGTTTCGTCTACATCTTGGCTGTTCATCTTGTGCACCTCACTTTGTTTAGGCTACATGTTAAAAATAACACCCATCGGATGATTATATGCAGTGTTTCCATTTTAATTTTAATTTTAATTTTTTTTCAGTTTATCAACTTGTTAAAGATCATTCAATCGGTGTGATTTTTTATTTGCAGGTAATTTAAGGGAGGCTGAATAAGGTGAATGGATTAGATCTTTCAAAGATTATGCCTATTCTATGAAAAAAGGGATATCTCTGAATATCAAAATTTCTTTTTTGGTAAGCAAAGCGGGTTTTTGTGAAAGGGGACACCGCTCTGCGTGAAGCTCCTGCATATACGGGGTCCAGGAAAGGGCCAGACCACAAGGGTCTATAGCTCGTAGCTTTGTCTTGTATTTTTGCAAGGAGCTATTTCTCACTTCGAGCTCATGACCTCAAGGTCACACATCAACAACTCTGCCCCTGCACAAAATATGTTTTTGCCGATAATCCTAAGTGACTTATACTGGTGACATAGGACACGAAAGCCCCTCCTTGCTCCACCGTGGTAGATGGCCAGCACTCGTTAGTCTCTGATTATCACTGCTCAACTGTAATTCATCCAGAGCTTTTCATATAGCAATCGCTTTAGGCTTCATACTTACTCATTGATCAGACCATTCAATTCAATGGGGTCCCAGGAGAGTATACTAATTACACGATAATCAAAACATTTGAACGGTCGAGATTAAAGTATATCATCATCAGTTATCTGCTAGTCATCGGCTATGCGGTCTTGTTCAGATGACTCATCTATCAAATAATCCCCGATCAATGGTTCAAATGCACCACTTGAACAAATTAAATGGTTATATTTCAGTTTTGGACAGATCAATCGAATAATGCGGATCAATGGTGCAAACGTGCGCCAGTTGCAGAAGACATGATTGCACACTAATTTTCATTCACTACATATACTACACAGCCATGTTGGCTAATGGGGCCTCTAAAAAGTACTTAAAAACTATCAGTGTATCAGCTTTACACTGTAATCAAAAGTGGATGGGGGGACCTGCCCCCTTTTTTCACTATTTTTAGTGCAAGTGTAAGCAATGATTATGACACAAGATAATAAGAGTGGAAGTGTTAAAATATAATTAGGTCTAGTCAACGGGGTATATGATTTTTCATATGATTATCTCTCTCCAATGTTTCTTATAGAGCCAGCAAATATGCATTTAACTTGAAATATATTTGGTCCAAGGTTTGAGTCATTGCTTTTTCCTATATGAGAATTAAATTTAAAAGTTCGTACAAGTGATTTACTTCGTAATATTTTGTTCATAAAATATTCTTATATTGATGATGGTTAGAATTAAATAAGTTTTTTTTTTCCTTATGAAGAGAGAGCACCAAAAATCTCATCCAATGGATATCGTCCACACTTAAAGGGAGGGCTCCCCTTTAGAGGCACTAACTAGATTATATATTTGTAATTAAAATTACTATTTATTTCTTTTACCAAAAATTACTATATATATATATATATTCATCTTGTGGGGCACATTCTTGAATCATCTTAACCCTCCAATTGATTAAGAAATGAACTTCTAGCTCATAGATGGTGGGTTTAGAACAGAATAATGCTTAGGCCATTCTATAAACCCAATGAATTTTCACTTGCTAAACTCCATTCAAGTGCCAAAGCAAAAAAGGTGGCAAAGCTGAAAAGTGAAGGGTGGCAAAATAAGCCTACTTTAAGTTTAACACTTGTAAACTGGTTTTACTTTAAGTAAACCTATAATCTATTGTTGGATGCCCTCTTTTTTATCCCTTCCACCCTCTTCAATGCAAAGAAATGATAAGAAATGAGCTCTTTACTAGGGCTTATTAAAATACACGTAAAAAACAAATAACTACGAGCATTATAATGTCTCTACGAAGTATACGTGACGTGGCCAATCTCCTACATTGACACGTGTGTAATAGATTAATGCGTCGGATCTCATCTTGACGCCAAGCGTCAGTAGATGGTTAGGGCCCGCACTACTATAAATTCGATTGAATTGCCAATATTTGCATGACGGCTTTGCGATCGCTTGCAGTTATCAATAATTGGATCTCATAAAAACGATGCCATGATCGTCATGAGATTAAGATATATATATATATATATATATATATATTTGCAATTTACCTCGATTGGTTGCAACTTATAAATTATAATATTTTTTATTATCATAAACAAATATGAGTAATCTTATGGCTATGGTGTCTTCTGTAGCTTGTCTGATAAAAACTAGTTTTATCTCGAAATTATAAGTTATTAATTAGGATTTCCAGAATGTTCTGACAGTCACTTTCGTGGCAGAGCTCTGTCCTTTATTTGAGATTTCTTTGACTGTCCCCACTCTTATCGGTGGGACCCACGTTTGGTTGATCGAACCCGTTCATCTGATTCTGATAGACCCTTGACGACTTCTAGTGGGTGCCGATTGGACGGATCCGGAGTTTGGAATAAGTGCACTTTTCAATTATAGGACCGCGACAGTGAGGAGCCCAGTTTGAAGTCCACAATGAACGAATAAAAATAATATTTTTTGGATTTTACAATCATCTAGTCAATGTGACGTTTTGTAAGAGAATATATTCAATGTCAGGGAAATCATACAGACGGGTCTGATCAAATAAAAGTTGTCCCACCGTATAACTGTGGGCCCTTGTGCAGAACCTTCTCCATCCCTCTAGAAAGTCATGCAAAAGAAGACATCTATTGGTTTCAAAGTGGGCAGGAGGATGCAGAAATGTTAGTGGAGTTTGGGAAAACAATTTGAATTTCTTATGTCATTCAAAGGGAGGGACAAAAATATAAATAAATAAATAATGGTTAACATTTATATATAATGCCATGAGACTCATATGCCATGACAAACCACAATTTATGGGTTACAACTTATATTTTACGTCTCATTAAGTACAAGGTGGGACAAAATAATTTATAGTTAATATATCAATTTTATAGACAAAGCTATTTTAATATGTAAGGCTAGTTGACGAGTCTTACTTGTCGTCTAATTTTTGATTAAACAACTAAACAAGGAATAAAAGAGCTAATACAACTCATAGATGTTTAATTAGAACTAATCCCGGCCTCTTTATCATTTCTCAGTAAATAGGTTTGAGATGATCCTCAAACCCACCTTGCCTCACAACCAAAAAATATATATAAAAAATCTTTGAATCCATTTTAAATATGCCAACATTAATTCAACCAAAAATATGGTTTGCATCTTAAGAAGAAAACTGTAAAACAATATATGTTTTCCTCCAACCCACTCACCATTAGGGAAAAAAAAGAAAGAAAGAAAATGTTGTCCTTCTCTAGTCAATTCTATTTTTTAAAATTATGTTTACTAGCACGTGCACACGCAAGCAAAGGAATCAAAAAAATAGTGAGTGATAGAGAGCAGTTGGGGATAGAGCAAGAGCACTGAATATATGTAATGAAAAATATCAAGTTTAGGAAAGCTTTAGATAAAATAATTACTAGCTGTCCTTTTCTTAATTTCCTTTTTTTTTTCTTTCAAAAAAGCGAAGAACTAGAAAAGCAAGTTACTCACGTAGGCAAATCTAAGCCTCACTCAAACCTACGACCAAGTCTAGTATTTATCTTCATCCAAGACTTAGGTCTTAATTGTAATAAAAAGCCCTAAAACTATAATAAAAATTAATTATAAGATAATAAAAACTAACTACATGAGTATATACGAGAAGCCATAAATTGTAATTAAAAATTTAATAACAAGAGCATAAAAGGGCAGCCTAGGTGCACGAAGCTCTTGCCTATGCAGCTTCAAGGAAAAGGCAAACCTTGAACCGTGACCTTAAAGTCACACGAAGACAACTTTTACTGTTGCGCCAAGGCTCTCCTTCTTAATAGCAAGAGTATATAACCCAAAAATAATTCCTCAAGAAAACTACATCATGTGAAAAAAGAAAGTAAGGAATTTTATTAAAGAACGCAACAACACTGCCACTTGGCAGTCCCTGTGTGTCTACTCATATTTTAATAAAGGGGCCCATTTGAAGTAATCCAACCCATTCATGTAATTGCTTTAGTTTCCGACCTATTCATCTAATTACACTATTTTTAACTTCTCGTGTCATCGACTGAGTTTGCATGAACAGACCTGCCTTTAGATAATCTAACTTATTCATCTGATTGCTCTAGCTTTAACTTGTAGTCTCACCTGACTCACCACCCACTTTTGCATGAATTGGCGTCTAGTTGCTTGAGCTTTTGTTAAACTGTAAAAAAATTATCATTAGTTGATGGACTTGACTCCTACTTCATTACTTCTGATAGTTAAATATAGACTATAGTTATATATAGTGTTAGTGATGGTTGAGATCAAGTGAGCTAATTTGACATGAGGTCTCACTTGAGCTGGGTCGAGATGACCTAAATTTGGCATGGAGATGACTGAAAGTTCAACTCATGGGTGAGTTGAGATGAGTCATTTCAACTTATTGCAAGTACCAGTAACAAAGATATGACCCATCTCATCTCATCTCATCTCAGCTCAATTCATCCCAATCACAAGTAAGGCCACATTAGATGCTTGTATCGTCCAATCTGCTTGAATTTCTTAAGTCTGAACATCCAACGCCATAGATATCACATGTACGGGTCGGATTATTGACAAGTGGGCCCGGTTCATGCAGAAGTGGGCGACTACACAGCTATTTGCCATGTTGTCGCGCTTTACTGTAACTATCCCATACGAGAGAAAAATGGTCGGGCCGCCACTTTGAGTTGGGGTCAAGATAACGGTCAGTAACTTACCCGATTTGACGCACAACGGCGATAGCCGTCTGTAAAGGAGGCGGGGAGGGAGTTGGAAGGGAGAGAAAATATTTAAATCCTCCGCTTCCTCCTCTCTCCCTGCAAATTTAGTCTTCTCCTCTTTCCACCTGCAACTCCATCGCAAACAACAGCAGAAAAAAATAATCTAGAGAGAGAAATTCTAGAGGGAGAGAGGCTGGATGGCCTTCAAGGAGACTTGAACCGTCTCGTTTGCGTTCATTTCATGGAGAGAACAAAAACCAGCTAAAAAAAAAACCACAAGCAATATTTTGGTTAAATATTTTGACCGCCCCACATGTTTTCGTGAGGTTTCCCTCTTTGTTTTTCCCCCCTCCTCACATGCTCTCTCTCTCTCTCTACTCTCTCTTCCCCCAAACCACGATTCCTTTCTCTCTCTAGAACTTCTTTTCTCCGACCTCCGGTGACCAGATCGAATCTAGAGCATTCTCTGCCTTGATCAGATCGCAGAGGAAGGAAGAAGAAAAATTGCTCTAGTTACAGCTTTTTCTTGGACTTCGCAAAGGAGATTTTGGTTGCTTCATCACACGCGCTCCGTATTGGACAGATTCACTTCAAATGCACGTTCCGGAGGTGACTGTCAGGTACTTTCCGTCAACAGTGTGATCGCAATCCTGATTGGATGTTGGCTTCTGCTTGTTCTGGATCATTATAATCTTAGATTGAAGTTTGATGTAAGCTTTTCGGTTTTCGTTTATTTTGGTGATTAAAATCGAGCGTTTTCCGGGTTTAATTGATGAATTACGCTCTGCGGTCGCTTTGAGTGGATGTTTGAAGGAGGTTTTAGTGTTGCTAAGTTCTTGAATTTGTTTGTCCTTTATTGGATTTTCAAGTTGACTGTAAGTTTTTGTCTATTTCGTCCGTGGAAACTGTTTGAAGTGCTTCCCTCTGCGTTGATTTCTATGTTGAAGTGTGCTGAAAAGGATCGCGACCTTTGGCGCATTGACCTAGATGATCAATTGGCCTATCAGAGTATCAGATTGACCTCCATTTCTTTCATCTTTGACTTTGTTGCGGTGTTGTAAATTTTCTCTGCCTGATGATGTGCAACTACGACTTCTAATTGTAGTTTGCATTGGGACACTGCTGGATAAGTAGGCATTTTTAAGTCTCTCATATAGCGCAGGTACCGTATCTGAGCAATGGTAGAATTAAAGACGCGAAGAGCGATTCAGGATAGAGCTTCACCATGGTAGGGATCTGGGATAGCAAAATGTAATTTGTGATATTGCTCCTTTGAACAATCTTAGTATTCCCGTGTACGTCCAATCAGAAGGTCTAGTTCTGCTTTTGGATCTGGCTCCTCCGGTGGACCTTGCCTTGTCATGTATACCTTGCAAGTTCATTACTGTCCTTTCTAAGGTTGCCGCATCAAGTACTTGATTTTTATTTTTATTTTTTCCAATTTTTAATGGTTACTGTAATGGAAATGAGTTAAATGGAAAAATGCCAGAAGCAAAGACTAGATACTCAGAAGCGACCTAGGTGTTCTATTGAGAGAAACAGAAAAGACACAAGCCAAAAAGTGTCCTCAAGGAAGTTGCTTCGAGAGTTTGGGTATCCTCTTTCTTGATACCTTCTTTTGTCACTCAATCAGCCAACTTATTTTCTGAAAGCCGGATATGACTGAATGAGACATGAAGATTGTGTATAATTGCTCCAATCAGAAGGTCTAGTTCTGCTTTTGGATCTGGCTCCTCTGGTGAACCTTGCCTTGTCATGTATACCTTGCAAGTTCATTACTGTCCTTTCTAAGGTTGCTGCATCAAGTGCTTGATTTGTTTTTTGTTTTTTCCAATTTTGAATGGTTACTATAATGGAAAGGAGTTAAACGGAAAATGCCAGATGCAAACACGAGATACTCAGAAGCGACCTAGGTGTTCTATTGAGAGAAAAACAGAAAAGACACAAGCCAAAAAGTGTACTCAAGGAAGTTGCTTTGAGAGTGTGGGTATCCTCTTTCTTGATACCTTCTTTTGACACTCAATCAGCCAACTTATTTTCTGAATGCCAGATATGACTCAATGAGACCTGAAGATTGTGTACAATTGCCTCCTTTAAATGGAATCTTACTGAATTTATGCAAACCTGCTGATATTTGATTTTTTGAAGAAACAGAACTCGGCGTTTGAATTATTCTTTGGTATCCCCTTTGACTTCCTGTGTGATTCCAATGTGATTTAGTTTTTACTAATAAAATTGGCAAGTATTTACTAACACATGGACACCCACCAGTTATTCTGTTTGCTAACCTGATTTTGCTGCATATCTCTTGATAGGATTTTGGTGATGGTAGCTAGCTTCATTTGCTTTTAACATAACTGCAGTAAGTTACCTTGTCTTTTTGTATGCTAACTAGTGATTGTTCACCACACAGAACTACATTTATATTTATTCTATTTCTTATCATGATCATAAACCATGATTTCTGATCTCAAACTTACATGCCTTCTGTAGGTTTCTTAATCTGATACTAAACCTTTCAGTGGGGACGAGACTGCAGTGTAATTATGGATGCTTTCAGATGTTCTCCAGTAGGATTGTTCAGTCATCCAATGAAACTGGCATGCTACTAAATATTTGAATTGCATGCAACCTAATAGGTGATAGCACAAGATTGCATAGCTACATGTTCATCTGGATGTTGTGAGTGTTTGGTGTGATATTTTAGTTTCATTCATGGTTGCCGAGATGGAGGGTGATTATTTAGAAGAAATGGATATAGAGGGCCTGCCTTCTATGTGGCCAGAAGACCTTGGAAATGAAGCTGGGAAGCAGTTCAATATAGAAAAACCTGATCAGGATATGATGGAGGAAGTCACAATGGTGGAAGAGCCCTCTATAGTGGATTTCAAGCGTCTATTAGAGTTAACTAATTACAGTGAAAAAGGGTCTTCACAGTTGGCATACCTTGTAAAGCATTGGGAGTATAAGCAGGCTAATGCTGTTCGCCTTCTCAATGAAGAGCTGGACATTTTGAGCAGACAGAGGCAGGCAGTGGAGCTTAAGAAATTGGAGATCTTGGAGGCACACCGGTTTGAGGAAGAAAAATATGGTGGTGACAAGCGATCAGTTTCCATATTGGACGAAGTTAGTGATATTTGGGGAGCTGAGCCTTGGAGGAAAAATGATATCATCCAACAATATAACAAGAAACTCGAAATAGATGCTGAATTTGACACGATTAAGTACTGGAAGCAGAGGGCCATGCAGCTGGATAAAATGCTGGAGGCAAGCATCCAAAGAGAACATATATTGCAGGAGAAGTTGCATGAAAACATAAAGAATCTTGAAAGGCAGTCCTCCCCTGTAGAAGAATTGTCTCAAATTCTAAAAAGAGCAGACAACTATTTGCATTTTGTTCTACAGAATGCACCAGTTGTCATCGGTCATCAGGTAATTCTGATTGTATGCGAAATAATAATCTGAAACTTGAATGAGATTCCAGGACATGTAAATTTTTTTGCAGGATGAGGTTGTGCTGTCTCTAAACACAAACTTCCTTTCCTTATGAGCAGTTCAGGATTCCATATGTTCCTGAACTGACTCCAGCTTGCATCAGACAAAGAAGGCAGCTATATGCCAATTTGGAAGCACTATTCTTTAGATTTTCCTGGACTAGATGCATTCATGAATAGCAACCCAAGAGGGATTGCTTCACGAATGAGGGCTAATCTTCCAAATTTCCCCAGCTAATCCCAACTTCTGCTATTTAATTCAAGCAGCTTGCAAGCAAAGTTTGAAGCATTTCCTTACATTCACTTGCCTGTGCTTCTGGGAAATATGTGAACTGTTCTATGTGACTTCCTGATGCAGATGAAGGCCTAGGTTTCAATCTCATTTTGAAGAATCCTTTTTCTCTTTTCTTTCATCGAGAAGGATATAACTTTCTTCCCAACAAAAAAAGAGAATACAACTTCCCACTTTCCTCATCTGGGATAATCTTTGTAATTATTTATTTATATTTGAAGCATAAATACTATGACTCTGCACAAGATTGGTGACTGACAATACAAAGTAGCCTTTACGAATTTGCAGGCCCTGGAAAAGGAATCTGCTTTGTGTTTCCCGTATTGAAAACATTCCATGGTAATATAGTTGTCTAATATTTCAATAGTCTTCCATTGCAGGATAAAGAGTTGCGATATCGGTTTATTTATAACCATTTCCCAAGTTTGCAAGAGGAGGTAATCAATTCTAATATCTTACTCAAAGTCTATAACATATGAATGTGGAACCATTAAACTGTGCTTTATTCAGCTTACACAATTTACAGTTAGTGGTTTTTAAGTTTTTTGTTTCTTCTACGAAGGAGTGCACTTTTGTCATTTCTTTCTCATATGCAAGCATTGTCATGGATTTACCCTTTTGAAACTGTAATGCTTCAGGACATCATAGGTCGAACTGATGTTGAGATATTTTCTGGGGCTGGTGTGAAGGAGTCTCAAGATTTCAAGAAAGAAGTCATGGAGCGGGGTTTACCAGCAAAGAGGGAAATTGTGTTTGAGACAGAACTGTTTGGTTCCAAAACATTTTTGATATATGTTGAACCTGTTTTTAGCAAAGCAGGAGAAACAATAGGTGTGAATTATATGGGGATGGATATAACTGACCAGGTAAGGATCATTATTCTAACTTAAGTTTTTCTGTTGGTTTGCGTTCTTCAAGCTATCCATCGTATGGGCAGTGATTGTATATTAAATTGTGAAAGGTTTTCTTCATTTTGCAGTTTCCTAAAAATAGTTAATCTTGCTTGTATTGTATAAGCACATCATGTTTAGTTCCATCTAAAATGTTCTGATTGCATAACAGGTCGTAAAAAGAGAAAAGATGGCAAAGCTTCGGGAGGAGATAGCTGTACAAAAAGCCAAGGAAACAGAACTCAATAAAACAATTCATATAACAGGTGCTGCAGCTACTACTTATTTATAAGTGAAATTTGAATGACTGGTGGTAGCGAGTATTCACTTGTCTAATTGAGGTTTTATTTTCTTGCATATTTCAGAGGAAACAATGCGGGCAAAACAAATGCTAGCGACTATGTCTCACGAGATAAGGTCTCCCCTTACAGGGGTTGTTAGCATGGCTGAGATCCTTGCCAACACAAAATTAGACAAAGAGCAAAGACAGCTGTTGGATGTAATGCTATCTTCTGGGGACTTGGTGTTACAACTTATCAATGACATTCTAGATCTTTCAAAGGTTGAGTCAGGTACGAAATTCCCTATAACATCTGTTATGATATGTGGTGGTGTAGAATCTGGGTGCAGACTTTTGGTTTAATATCTATGGGTTTGTACTGATCTAACTAGATCGGTTTCCTGGCTCATAGGAGCCAAGAAAGTAAAATAATATCAGAACACTTCTTTGTACGTAGGATTTCATGCACTAAGACATGGTAACTGATTTGTTCTAGTGCAACTGACTGACAAATCCTGACTCTATATGGGTGTAGTTCGCATGACTGTTACAAGGCAACTTCTAAAATTTTCAACTGGGGTCAAATAAAAAATGCGACTATTGAATCCTGATATTTTAAATTTGACTCAAACCTAATTTTCCCTATTAAAATCAAGCATACCATTCACTAGCATATACAAGTCTATTGGCCTCAAAAAGCAGCGGTCTTACTGAGTCAAATCCTAGGAGTTGGCCCATATCTGGGAGGGTTTGGTGGCTGCCAGGAACCAACAACTCCATGAGGTACTGTAGGACTGGAAACCACATGCTCTTCCAGCAAAGATGGTCCACATAGATTACTCTTCTTAGTTCTTTCTCTTTTATGCCGACATGGATTCTCTAGTGGGAACACAAGTGCTCACACGGTTTTTGCTCACACTTATAACCATGGCAAAAGTTCCTAGTAACAGAGTTTTCACATGTCACCTGTCCTCGCTTCAGCATTAACTGTTGGCAATTTTATATTCATCTAAACCTCAAAATCCGTGGCATTTCTTATTCCTAGTCAGAAATGATGTCTTGATTTCTGGGTCCTTTTCTTTTCTCTAAGATAACACTTGGACGGCTTTTAGGTGTATGGCTTGTAAGAGATATGATGAGTTTACTTTATTTCTTTAGGAGTTATGAAGTTGGAAGCTACAAAATTTCGACCAAGAGAAGTTGTGAAACATGTACTGCAGACTGCTGCAGCTTCACTGAAGAAGGACTTGATATTGGAAGGATATGTAGGAGATGATGTTCATGTAGAGGTGAGGATTAGTTCCTACTAGTCTCTACATCATGATTCTTATGCTTTATGAGATGCACGTGCATGTCGTGTTTCCTCCCTCTTCTTTTGTAAAGCTTAATGTATTTCAATGATGACTGGTGGATGGAGTGCTATTATAACTAGCATGAGATTTTCTGACTCTAATTGTAAGATTTCTATCATTTTTTCTATAGAATGCAATTAGTCTGGAACTGTTAGGAGACTAAGGATGAGTTCCCTAGCTCCAAAGGATGCAAACGTGAACAGAACATATTAAGATTCCTATATAGGCCAAATATTTATTTAGCCAATAATTTCCATTTATTGATCTAAAAGAAGTAACTAAGGACATACAGTGGTTGTTTTGTTTCGTTTGTTCTTTTTGAATGGTAAACACTCACCCATGCACAGCCTTGAACTCTGGTCCCCAGGTGTGAGACTCCTTGTGCCACTGCACTTTAGAAGGCTTTGGGGCATGTAAAATATTTGTTGTCTGTATGATCAATGATGGAGCATGAGATAGATGTAGGGATAGGGCAAGACGTCCTCTGGAAAACAAAACATGAATTCTGATTTCTACTGTTTATTTCATTCACATCCTGCACAGACTAATCTGTTGTACTGATACAAAGTTTGTAATTCTAATTGTCACTATTGAAGCATAAATTATTAGTATATGCCATGTGCATGGTACTAATTCTTTTATCACTTATTTAGGAGCATTTCCTTAAAAAGTAAGTACCTAGCCAAGCATGTGCTGCCAGGTATAATGCAAAAAGATCAGGGACTTCTGCTGTTGTCTTAGGAAGAATTGCGTGTATTCAGTTATGATATATAATAATATAACTTATGGCCAGAGGAGAGCATCAGAACATTTTTAATGTATTCTAGTATGTTGTGTCCCAATCAGTGTATTTTAATCATGGAAGTTTCTTTCTCGAGCCACAAGCTGCTAGAAACCTATGTTATTCCTGGCGAAGTCAGTCTGTCAGCATAATATCTTCAACTATGATTCTATACTAGATTAGTGCTGATAGTCCGGAGACTCAGAAGTCTATTTGCATCCTTGGTTATGTCTTCAATCTGTTTTATAGCATTCTCAATTAAGAATCCCCTTCTTCATTAGTTACTAATATTCTGACTAATGGATGTAGTTCAATCAATAAAATTGTTGAATTACATACTAGTCAGTTGCCAAAATATATGGAAAATATTTCTTATAAAATTTCAATATTTTCTTCTGATGCATGATATTTGTTGTCTATAGACAGTTATTGAATATTATCATTGCCTAAATATAGGTTCTTTTAACATGGAACTCCATTATCTGAAGATTTGCAGTACTCATCTACAGTCAATTAGCATTTTGTTAACTTTAACTCAATGTCTTTTGCATAGAAGACTAAGGAGAATTCTCTTTACCTTCGATATTTAACGATGGTTATATAAGTTTCTTTCTGTTTTAGGTTATTGGAGATGTGCTACGGATTCGGCAAATTCTTACAAACTTGATCAGGTAAGCACTTCATCAATCTTCACTTTTTTATGCTTCAGAATTTGAAAATCGACTCTTATATAATGGTTCTGTTTGTTGTTCCTGCATCACAAGTTTCTAGATGTTTGTGTTCAAATAAGATTGGACTAGCTTATGTGGAAAATTCTTTTAAATGGAAATCAATTTTGAGAATACATGTCTATCTCATTATAACTAGTTATCTGAAATTGGGATCATGTATCAGCACATTTTTTACGCTTTTCTTTCTAATTACCAAAATGAGAATTCTATCCTGAGAAACTAGCCTCTTACATAAAAAAACTGAAGAGCTGTTTAATGCGTCTGGCATTCCTTCTATAGACAAAGAAAGGGCTACTATACAACACCATTGATGAATCTCATCACCGTTTGATTTCCATTTCTACATTTTGATGCCTTGTCCAGATTGTGAACTAAACGTGGAAAATCAGTGGTGGTTGTGTCTGAAAGTTCACTCCTCTTTCTTGCTTCCATTGATTTGTTCTTCAGACTTACTTATTTCAACTTGATATGTAGCAATGCTATCAAGTTTACCCATGAAGGAAAGGTAGGGATAAACCTTCATGTGATATCAGAACCACGTTGTGGACATGGTGAGGGGCACCGGCTTGCAGAATCGATGAAAGAACTAACAGAAGACAATTCTTCGGAAGCATCTCAAAGTGGCTCAAATTTAGAAACTGTACACTCTCAGACATGTGTGGAGGATCCTTATCAATATGGTGGCCCTGACAGTGCACCAGGAATATCGGATAAAAAATCAGCTCCAGTGGATGAAGATCTAGAGGATTGTCACAAGCCACATGACACAGTAGTTTGGTTGCGTTGCGAAGTTTATGACACAGGAATTGGAATTCCAGGTATCCATATACTTCCTAATTTTATGTTCTATATTCATATGTTTGTGTACTTTGCTTTCTTCCTTTCTGTTCTTTTGAAGATAAAGGAAGTGTCTCTTACTGGTTGACAAAGCTTGTTTGTTTCTTCTGTCTCATTCTATCCCAAGTTACTGATAAAACTTGTCTGTTTCCATGTAACAGAAAAGGCATTGCCAACATTGTTTAAAAAATATATGCAAGTCAGCGCAGATCATGCTCGGAAGTATGGTGGGACGGGGCTTGGCCTTGCAATCTGCAAACAACTGGTGAGACATACATCTCCTATTTCCATTTAGGTTCTAATCTTTGTTTAGATTCCTTTCTAACAATAACAACAAACTGAAACAGCACTTACAATAAAATTGGTGTAAGATTTCTGTTCTTACTTTAGCAAGTCAAAGAAATGAAATCGACAGTACTGACTATGTTCTTGATCTTTCAGAAGCCTTTAAATGAGTCAGCCATGTTGTTTACTACGTGATGCTGGCATCAGTGTCATGACCTCAGTATATTGCAAAAGTCCAACTTAACAGATTATTCTATCCTCCATTGATGCCATCAAATGGGGAATAGCAGCAGCAGAAAGTTCTCCAATGGTTTTGTGCATTTTGTACTGAAAATGTTAAAACTTATATATCATTCTGCTAAAAGAGACATCATCTAATATCTTAGTGTTACCCTACATTCTTTGACGTGCACTCTATTAGGAAAAGACATGTCCACGTTCACACTAGCATAGGGTTTACTTGGACATCCTTAGGCCTGCTAGATCATGGTTTCATCGAAAGTTTAAATTACCTAAAGGGTATTTGATTGAATTGTTTTAACTGACCTTTATCTTGAGAAGGTATAGGTTTTCCTTCATAAGGACTCCCTCAAGCTATGCGAATCCAGCTCACAGGTTTAACAAATCCCAAGACCTTTAAAATCTTTAAATGATGCTTTACAACAGAGTGGATCAGAAAGTTTTCCGTACTAAAGTTATTGGAAATCATGGCATCGGGCTAATAGATTGTAATTAAGGTTTTTAAGCCCGTTTTTGACCCCATATGGCATCAATCCTGATCATCTAGCTCCTGTTATGTGGGATACTTCAGCCAGCCTTTTTGCGCATAAATCCTGGCTTTTATCTTGAAACATCCTGATTGATCCAATTCATTTGGGAAATGATATAACACTGACTGAATTACACCGCTACGAGTTCATCACTTCTGGCTTCTATAACGTTTCTTCTCAATGTAAATAAACTCTCATATGTTACAACCTTCCAGGAAAATATGGCAATCCCAAATTTCATGAGTATTTCATTGACACCTTAACATGTAAAGCTGGCTCTGTGTCTGTTTTAGCATCATGAATCAAAATCTTCATGCAAAGCTTGCCATGAGTTTTTAATCGATTGTTCCTGCAAAGTCTACCTGTCCTATAAAACTGACGTCTTACTGGTAGAAAAGTTCTTGTTACCGGGGACAAGTTGGTTGCAGAAATATTTAACATGTATTGCAAGCTTAAAATTTGAATTTTTTGTCAACCACATTCCTCCTTGTACATTGTCTTTCTGAAAGCTTCTGAGTTGATATCTTGGAACTCTTCTGAGACAGGTGGAGCTGATGGGAGGTCATCTGACTGTTACCAGTAAAGAGCAATGTGGTTCAAAATTTACATTTGTATTGCCTTGTAAGGTTTCTCCAAAGAGGGAGCACTCAGATGATCCAGATGAACTCTCAGACATGGTTGATCATGATGCTGTATCTGATTCCAACACTGATGATAATACTGGGTATTTTCACTTCGAACCACACAAGTTAGGTTCTGCATTCTCATCCAGTGGTTCTATGAAGAGGGCAAAAAAACTATCATCTGCTTCTAGCGTTCACGATCCTTCACATAAACGAAATTATTCATTGGAGGAATCCAGATCATTTCCTTCTAGTAATTGCATATCAAGAGAATTAACTTCGCTTGAGGATCCTTGTTCAATTTCTGAGGCTGTGGAGATATGTTCAGGACAAGGAAGTTCAGGGAAGCAGGACAGAGATCATGATGCCGAACATTTAACTGGAAAATGTGAGCAACGCCGCGTTGATGTAAATGGCCTTGTTATGAGTAGATACAACCGTTCTAGTATTGGTTCCAAGAATCTTTTAAGTGGTACAGATCCACAAAAGTGCTCAAAGACATCTGCAGAGGTTGCGAATGTGGCTGAGAAGATTTGTGAAGGAAAAAATACAGATCAGAACCACGCTCATGAGAGATGTGACGAAGGCCCCCAAAATGCACCTTGCAACAGTTCAGAAGTACCTAAAATCATGACTCAACCAAAGATTCTCCTTGTAGAAGATAACAAGATCAATGTAATGGTGACACAGTCTATGATGAAGCAGGTAGGGCACAGCATAGATGTTGTCAATAATGGATTGGAAGCAGTGCGTGCAGTTCAGTCTTATTCCTATGATCTCATTCTGATGGTAATCTTTTGAACCGAATGCAATTTTGAAGCTTTTTGAAAGGTGTGACTGTTTCCTGTATGCGTGCCATTTATAGGATTTCATACTGCCTGAAATCGTGTCATATTTCCCACATACAGCCTTGTAATACCTTAATTTACCATCTTTCAGTTTACCTCCTGGGACTAGATCAATTTGAGATAATTTTCAAGACTAATGATTTTATCTGCATTTTAATCTAATCATCCTTGATTGAAAGATTGATTGAATGGATTTTAAACTCCGTAATTGCAGGGCTCTATAACGCTCAATAATATTTCTGGAGTTGCCATTCATCTTATGCCACTGATCTACTACTATCAGAAACTTATACTTTCTATTGGCACAAGTGTGTCACATGCCGACATGTTTGACCCTTGTGCAGACACTTCCAAACTCAAGGACTTCCCAGACTTTCTTAACCAAATGCTTGTTAATTGCTGTACACTAAGCATTTCCATTTGATGTGCAGACTTTATATCTGAAATAGACAATCTTGACTCAGTCTCATTGTTGGAATTTTAGACAGAAACAGTTGATCTTCTTCTGGCTTGCTGAATGTCTTATTTAACCAAGAAGTGGTTAAATAGATTAAAAATGATAATACCAATATACTCATAATCACGAATTCTCCTGTGCAGGATGTATGCATGCCAGTTATGGATGGCCTTCAGGCAACAAGGTTGATTCGCTCTTATGAAGAAAATGGAAACTGGGATGCGGCTGCAGAGGCAGGAATTGCTCAAGTTACTGCCTGTACAAGTTCAATAGCAGATGGCCAAGATGCAATGCCATCCAGGAAGAGGATTGCAATCGTTGCAGTAAGTAGTTGTATACTGAACATCATATTGATATGTCCTCCTTCCCACAAGTTTCTGCAATTCTCATGCGGCAAATAATTACCTAAAATTCACTTGATTGCAATTTAGTGAATTACAAAGTATATCTTCTCTTTTAGACCATTTGTTGTCTGCCGCTCTCTTGGATCCCACATTGCTTCGTGCATTGGGCTGCCCTTTATCTTCTCTCTTTAAACTATCTATACTTATGCTTAACTCAATGATTAGGAGAACTCTAATGCTCATTTGAACTTAATGCTGAGCTTTGTTTGAATACTAGTTCATGACTATCTGCCCAAACTCAGTTCGTAGAAGTATGTCACTTACAATGCTTGTCATATAAAGCCTCCTCACATTGTGAATCAGGGCAGCAGGAGAATATGCCACCTCAGCACTCGTTATAACATTTAATCAGATTTTAGGCACCTTGTGGCAGCACCCTTCATTGGAGTCCTCTGTAAGTTGCGTGAATACAGAGATGGTTGTGATAGGAGACCTTCATATTATTTTATTCCCACAAATTTTCAGCAGACAGCAGTGCTGACTATGCATCATCATTTACACCATTGAGAATTATTACAACTGTTTGCCCCGTTCTTGGTTTGCAATTAAAGACAATGCTTCTCATTTTTCTTGACAACTTTCACCATTTATGATGTATTAATCTAGTCTTCAATAATATATCAAATGAGTCGAGATTGATTGGAACTGGCGTTCACAAGTAGCCCCTGGTGCACCATCTCCAGAATATGTTGTTCTTGAGGTGCAGTTATATGACAGGAAGTTCTTTGTCACTTTTATAAACAGTGTGTTAGGAAATTATTCTAAGTAATGACATTGAGTATGGTCTAAATTATGCAAGGAATTCCTCACATGACTTGTATAATATTTTACATTGCAAGACAGAATCAAGTGAGAAATTTCATTCTCGTCTAACAACATGGGGGTGGTCTCCTGCAGATGACAGCAAATGCATTAGCAGAGAGCGCAGCAGAGTGTCTTGCCAATGGTATGGACTCCTTTGTATCAAAACCTGTTACATTTCAGAAGTTGAAACACTGTCTCCAGCAATATTTGCCTTTGCAAAATCTGTAAAGTAATGTTTATGTAAAAAAAGAAGGTAAGGTAGAAGAAATGAATGTAATCGAGGGAAGTTTTGTAATTAATGTATCATATTTTTGCCCATTGATCGATATATCCACTTCCATAAATAATCAAATCCTTCACAAGCCTATTCTAAATAAAAAGACCAAAACCGAGGATAAAAATGTGACTTTATATTGACCATCTCCGTTGAGTCTGGTGATCAGTCCTGAAGAAATGGGAGGAAAGGATGAGAGAAGATGGAAAAGATGGCCTGTTTTGTCGTCTTGGAGGCTGAGAGTGTAGGAAGGCTAAAAAGGATTAGTCAACTACTTCAATGGAATTACTGAAGGGATTGTATTTAAACAAAATATTAGTGAAGATGGAATAACTTGCTATTAGCAATGTAACCTAATCTAATTTCAGTTAGATGGGAATCCAGCACCATCCATCACAATTAGATTATACAGTTATAGAATGCCAATGTCATACTGATCAAAAGAATATCACAGATGGTCGCTACCAAAATAATACAAACACTGATAGAAGAAAATACAGGAATTCCAATTCAGTATGATCTAGCATGTTACGCAGAGGCTGCCTCTGCAGCTAGCATTCCTCTTGTATGGGTAGGCCGTTAAAATGGTCAACTTCTAGACGTATCATTTTAGTTGTCTTATATCAGACTGAAAAAGGTGGTGATTGTTGGGTTCTTTCCCAACAGCCACTTCCTGGGCTCCACTTCTGCCACGTGAATGTGGTAATACCCATTCATCTGACCGGACCATCCAATTTGAAAATTTTTTGGTTCATGACCATCCCAGAAGATGAACGGTATGGATAATTAAACACATGTTGCCTCCCCTGAATTTTACATGCATAGACATTATGAAGCTGAGCCTTGGTGCAATGATAAAATTTGTCGTCCTGTGACCTTGAGGTCACGGGTTCAAGGCATGAAAAGAGCCTCTTGCAAAAATGCAAGGTAGGGCTGCTTATTATATATCCTTATGGTCCGCCCCTTCCCCAGACCCTGCATGGGCCGGGGGTTGCCCTTTTTTAGACACCATAAAGCTCTATAATGCTAAAAAAATAAGATAAAGAAACTCCATAATGCACAAAGCTCAATAATGACATGAATATCATTCATATGTTAACTAAAAGGTAGTCCTGGTACACGAAGCTCCCACGTATGCAGGGTCCGGGGAAGGGAAGGACTATAAGGGTCAATTGTATGCAGCTTTATCTTGCATTTTGTAAGAGGCTGTTTCCACACCTTGAACCCGTGACTTCAAGGTCACACGATGACAATTCTACTGCTGCACCAAGGCTCTCCTTTATTTATACGTTAACTGTGAACAAGTATTTCGTTTCTGCTGGATGGATGTCAATCCAAAGAAAAATGCCCCTAATTTCCTGCAATTCACCGACAACAATTATCATCTCCTTTCTTTCTGCTGGTGATTCTACAAAACATGATAGATCAATTCCAACTATTGAGACCAAACATTCCTCTGTTCTACTGTTTATGTCCACTTCTGCATTACCTTCCTAGAGTAACACATGGATCAATCATCTCCATTAATTGATCCGTCGAAGCCATTTCCACAATTTTGTGAAGGTTTAAACCATCCTTGAACATAGCATCAGTAGAAGGAAGTGCTTACCCAATGTTGCGCCTAGTTGTTCACAATTTAAACCACATTTAACCAATTTATTTGCAAGAACTATTCGTCCATTAGCTACCCAATGTTACGCCTAATTGAAAGTTCACAAGTTCGCTAATCCGAAAGTCAATAGACCCCTTACCTCAGAAATGAACCTTGCTCAGCCCGAAAGTTACCCACATGAGCATTCACAGGGTCACCAAGAATAATATGAGCCTCTCTTATATCTAGGTGATGATTTTTTCTAATTCCAATCCATTCATCATCTTTAGGAATGGCTTTGATGGCCTATACCAAATTTCATGCCCTCGGATGCTATTAGCTTATGTTTCTTGCAGCCTCTTGCAAAATGCAAGGTAAGGCTTCCTACTATAAGCCCTTGTGGTCCGCCCCTTCCCTAGACCTCGCATAGGTGGGAGATTCGTGCACCGGGGCTGCCCTTTTATTCCCATTTCATTTTGTCCATCAACTTCTGGATGGAACCACTTCTCGACTTCCATGTGGCATATACTCAAAACCTAAAGCCTCGAAGTCATTAGCTTTGAAAAGAATAATTGAGTAGGAAGTTACAATCTTGAGAAGATTTTGATCTTAAACAAATAGCATTAGTATTAGAATTTTTTTATTGATTTAGGGAGATTTTATTTTATTGTATAACTCAAATTGATGTACATGGGATGCTTAGTATTTTTATTAATTTAGCAAAGTTTTGTGTCTTTTCTACTTCTTTTTTTTTCTTTTCAATGTATGTATATCTTTTCTACTCTTGAATGTTTTTTCGGCTCTTTAACAACCACACACACAAATTATATGGTATATTTCTCATGTAAATTTTCTTTTGCCTTCATCTCTTCCCATTTATCCTCTAACCTTTCTAATTTCCTCTCTCTCAAAGTATCTTCCTTTTCAATTTTCTCTCCAATAGATAGGCAAGTCTCTCTCCTTTATAATTTTCTCCGAAATGGAGTGTGCATTGCTTTTGTCACCCAAGATGAGTGCTCTGCTATTCCTACTTTCCCAGAGCCTCCGGTGGCATAGCCAAGATAGCGACGGGTTCTCTGCCTCTGTAGGGATGGAGCAACAAAAGTCTTGAGAATCCAAGATAAGGGATGGAGCTAGGAAGTAATATAATGATGCTCTTTAACCAGGTCTCAAAGTGAGGTTCTCTTTCAACGTGAATGTATCACGTCTAACTTAAGTAAGTGGTTAGTGCATTTTACCAATCAAAAGATAGTTAACTAAAGTCTAGAGTTAAATGAAATACGTGTTTTGCCTAGAAAGAACTTCACTTTGAGGCTCCGTTGAAGTGTCTCAATTTGTCATTTCCCTTGCTAAAAAACCTCTTGAAAGCTCCTTGTGTTTTAAGTTTGAGTAATTAAACAGCAACCGCTGCTCGCTATGTCATCATCATCATTAAGACCTTATCCACGATGTACGGTGCCTTTATAGACAGAACCAAAAGTTTTTGTTGCTTTTAGTACCTTGGTATGAGAAATCTTCATATGTTTTTTTACCAATTAAACATCCAAAAATGGATAAATAATACGAAGGAGTTCGATCATGCAAATAAAAAGGCAGCCCGAAGCTCCTAAATATGTAGGGGCTGGGGAAGGAGTGGACCACAAGGGCCTATGGTAAGCAAGCTTACCTTGTATTTTTGCAAGAGGCTGTTTTTACGACTTGAACCCATGACCTCAAGGTCACACCACGACAACTTTTACCGTTGCGCCCAAAGCTCCCTTCATCATACAAATGTTAGCTCAAAAATGTATTTCCTCTACGTTCATACATGACTGTTTATTTGGCATCCCTTGCTATTATTCCTTAAAAATAATCTGTTTATGCCTGTGCTAAATTACAAGTAGGACTTACATTGTTGATGATCCAAATCATTTATATCATGGAGCATGCAATATGATATATTGAGTCGTACCTCAGGACACAAGGGGACCACACCCTTATTTACCATCATGGGCCCTACCTTTGGATGATCAGACCATTCATTATATTCACTACAAATATGTTATGGAACTCAGCCAAGTCGATGCGGTTTTAGAGTTTCTGCATTTTGCAACTTGGACTCATTTGCATTTTGCTGAGTAAGGAAAAATATTTTTACCAGTTAATTATTTTCATAAGTAATATAAATATTGGAGAACATTTTTTGCCTATAATATTAAATTATGTATCTGCATTTTCCATATTATTCAAAGCTATTTGCCACATTGACTCGGAGTCGACTCATTTTTTTACAGTCCTCATTGCATCTGCATTTTGAGCTTTTAAACCTTTGTATAGTAAGCATTACGAAGATTGGATGATTTTAGCGTCTAAAACCTCTGCTTTGAACTCGATTCATTTTGGACCATTCCTTTTTATTATTGAATTTACACATTTCAGTTTTTAGATTCATCCAATTAGCACTGTTTTTAGGATCATAGTCATCAAAATAAGGGAAATTAGATGAACGGGTTTGAAGGGGAGCCTTGGCGCAACAGTAAAAGTTGTCGTCATGTGATCTTGAGGTCACGTGTTCGAGACGTGGAAACAGCCTTTTACAAAATGCAAGGTAAAACTGTGTACTTTAGGCCCTTGTAGTCTGCCCCTTCCCTAAACCCCGCATAGGCTGGAGCTTCATGCACTGGGCTGCCTAAGTCTGATAAGGCAAATATAGGGCCTAATTCTGACTAGGCAAGCGGTTCCGTTTTTCTATCCTTACCGTCCAATTTAGAGTCCATGAATCAAAGGCCTAGATTATCGGACTGGTTCCTGTTTTGATGCATGAATGGTTTAGATCATTGAAAAATCAACCTAGTAATGCTCCAGCCTGCAAAAATTTTCAAGCGAAAATATGTGAATCCCCCACTATTATGGCTGTTGCAACGTATATAGCTCTATCCGACGGTTCTTAAAGGAGGCTTCATTATCAAGGGTCTAGGTTCACCTGATAATGGTAACACCAGCAGACAACGGATTTTGATCGGGTTCTCTGTGGCCCGGGCAGATTCCAAATGGCGACTGTTAGGAAAGAGCGTGACAGCCTCCCGTTTATAAATATCACTTTCCTCGTGGATTTTTCGTCTGTTGCCATCGTTCTTATCTGACCTGGGGTTTTACAAGGTACTGCTCTTTCATCTCCAATTTTCCTCGTTTATGACGGTTTTGTAAATTGGATTTTTGCAGATCAATGGTAGTTTCTCGTATTTCTTCGCTGTTGTTTTCATTCGTTCGTTCGTCTGCTCGCTGTTCGAAGTACTCTACACCAACTGTTTGGTAGAATGCCTAACTGAAGAGAGATCAACTAAACGCATAGAAAAACAACGGGAAATTCTATTTTACACCATTTACATTATAGGGTACTATTTTTTACCCTCTTTGACTCAAATACTGAAATACCAGGAAGCAAAATTTCTTGATTGGGTGTCTGAACTTGTGAACGGGATGAAGGGGACTTGATCATGTTCATTTGTTTGGCTAGTATTGCAGGATCTAGTTTGACAAACGTTTTGCTTATTTATGTAGAATTTATAGCCTTTTGCTTATTTATGTAGAATTTATAGCCTCGATTGGACTACTCTCTATGCTTCACTGTAGAATTTCTCAGAACAAATGCAACTTAGTTTCAGTAGAGAAACTACAGCTCAGTTTCAGCTGGGAAGTAGGATTATTTTAGTGACTTTGAGGTGTGAGGAAATTCAGGAAATAACACAATGACACCCTGTGCCTAGATTCACATTTCAGTAGAACTAGGAGGTTATCCTGTGGAGCAATTGCTAAAAACTCTTTCATTGGGCTAATAATATGAATTCCTCTTGTTTATGGAAAAGTCTGTCTTATTTAGCCTATTGTCACTATCAAAAGTATTAGAAATGGAAACCTTTGCTTGCTGTGGTATCAAATTGTACTAATACACAGTTTTTTTTATTCTACTAAACAATATCAGAAAATACTAGTCTATTCAGCCTTCTTGGTTACGAACAAACAAATAACATGATCAATGCAAAACTAATTGATTGGTGGCCAAATGGCTGCTCTTTGTTATTTTTATGAATCATTATACTCTATACTTCTCCACTTTTGGACTGTTTAATAAATGCTTTCAAGTTTCAAGTTAGGAAGTGAGTTGGTGAAGTGCTTCTGCTTTCCATGTCTGAGAGACGTGTTGTCAATGAAAATTGTGTGTATTTATGTGATGTAAAATACCCTCTCGAGATTTTAAATTTATCCAAGAGATTTCTTCTCAGCTGCTGACGTTTATATTGAAAACAACACAGAATGTTCTTGCTCATTCCATCATAATCCTGTTAGCTTTAAGGCCCAAACAACTTCTGTGTGGGTTTAACTTTATCATCATTGGTTGTGCAACCATAGATTCGTTGGCGGATACACTTGAAGCAGCTGCTTAAGCTTACGTTTATTAATATGCTTCTATCAAGACGTGGCAAGAGAGTGAATTTGACTCGCAAATGACTAGCCTGCTAGTTTCATAGCAACATAATTTCCTGCACATTTCACTTTGCTGTGCGATGCATATATATTTCCTGTTATATGTCAGAAGTATAAGATACACATACGAAATTCCTCTTTGGAGAGGTAATGTTTCCTTATAAAAGCAACGTGTCCTTGGTTCATCATCAAGATATCAACATTTCTTGTATGTGTTTTTATTAGATATTCTGAAGAAGCAATACTAAATGAGACAAACTGTGTGGATAAGAACTAAAAACTGTGACACTGTTGAAGAACACTGGCCCTTCATATGGAACTTAGATGCCGTCGTGTCTGGACTTTAGATACTTCAAAAGTCTTGCAGGGTAGTTGCTTTTTCACCATTTCTACTAAAGAGTAGTGAGGCCTTGAGAATTGCCATGGCCTAGAATTATTGTCTGTAGTTTGATATGAATGTTGCTGCTGTTTATGACATTTTCTTCTTTCAGAGAATTGCCAAGTCATTGCTAGGCTTCATATAGTCAACTATTTTCCTTACTGTTTCATCTCTAGTAAGATATATTAGCAAGTGCCTTTCTGATTGTCATTCTCATTCGTTAATATTCTCGTTTTGCTTCTATTCTCTTTATTGTTTCTTGCAGTGAGGCAGAGATGGTAATCCCTCCCCCACTCAAGCCACTTAGAGTTACAAAGTATCTTAAGCCGTATGTCTTGAAAATGCACTTTACAAACAAGTACGTAACTGCCCAGGTAATTCATACACCAACAGCCACAGTGGCCTCCTCTGCAAGTTCACAAGAGAAGTTGCTGAAATCAAGCATGGAAACTACTCGAGATGTTGCTGCAGCTGCAACCATAGGGAAGATCCTAGGTGAGCGACTTTTGCTTAAGGGCATCCCTGCAGTTACTATTTTCTTGAAGAGAGAACAGAAGTATCATGGTAAGGTGAAGGCTGTGATCGATTCCCTGAGGGAAGCAGGTTTAAAACTGATTTGACCATTCTGTTAGCTAATTTTGGAACTGTTGAATTAGTCTCAGTATCCTGCCCGTCATCTAAACTTGTTTGTCAGATGATACATGTATTGTGTCTTCAGAGTTTATCAATAACAAGAAATCTATGAACTTTTGAGCGACTGTTGAAAAGAACTGGAGTTGCCTATTTTGTCATCCGGGTTATTGATCTTGTGGTTGGTTAGCAAAATGCACAAACCTTCAGCTCCCGTTGGCTGATCTGATTATTACCAAAATTTTGAGCCTAAACCCTACGATCAGCATGTCCATTGTCTGCAGAGGTATCGTCATTGAAGTGGGCTTCATTGATTCACTTAGCATTCTACATTTTGACCGTTCAACGAGGGTGTGCTTAGTTCAGACAATCATTTCTTTCTACAGAGAAGAGTTGTGAAGCAAACTACCTAGGAGAATATGCTAATTCCTAAATCTATTTGACATCTATCCCATAAGGGGCAAGTGCCACCTTGAACCTCCAACCAAGCATGGAAAAAAATATTGGCTGGCTGATACATCGGAATAATGAAACAGCTGATACGATATTATACCTCATATATCAGCCGATATGCCCATTATTTCTGATAAAACCACCCGATATGACCGATTTGCAAAATCCCACCATGTAGTCTGGCCCTGTTATTTTATTCTGTGCGACCAAGCACAATGAGGATAGGCACCATGATGTCCGCGAGCAACCGTACTAGATGGTTTTTGGCCAATTTAGACAATCATTTAAGTTCATATTTTCCCCTCTTCTCAAAGATATGTTGTCTTGCTTATGTTATCTTCTGTGTTTCCTTGTTCCCTCTACGGAAAATTATTAAACTGTAACTTTGGCGCAAGCAAAATTCATGAGTAAGCCCATAATTCAGCAAAGATTAAAAATGAAAACTAAAATAAGCTAAGGTGCCAGAACGGATGCTAATGTTAATAGTGTATACTACAAACCTTTGCAGATTAAGAGAAGTGACAAATTGAGTTATCATACAACACAGAAAATATGGTGGCTGTTAGGCTCTTTCCCGACACTAATATCTACACTTGTGCACCTTCACAGAACTTCGAAATGGGAACTTATTTCTTTCAATAGACTCCAATATCCGAAAATGTGTCTCTGATTGTCTTAATTTCGTTAACAACAATTGCCATGTCGTACGGTTGCTTGATGATTCTGCAGAACATGATGGACCGATTCTAACCATCGAGACCAAACATTCCTCCATTCTACTTCTCATGTTGCCTGTTTCAATGGTTTCCTCTAATAGCATCGGATGTCTCTTCTAACAGTACTGGATCAATTATCTCTTCAAGGCGCTCCGAGAAACTTATTTTTACAAATTTATGGAGGTTTAAACCATCCTTAAACATATCTTCAGTATGTCTCTTTCCTGTAATCATCTCTAACAGAAGGATCCCGAGACTGTACACATCTCCAATTGTAGACACCTCGGCCCCCATGCCGTATTCTGCAATTCACACTTTTCTCATGTTGATGGCTGACAATAATGAGGCAGCCCATTTGAGAAATCAAAATGATAATAAACTAGCTATCGATAAATAAAGCACTTATTAATGAGATAAAGAGAATGAATTTGATTTGAAAGATATGGATTTGTTAAGGTGCAGACTGAGACAAACAAACTAATGATATATCACATCCTCTGGGAATAGTGTTGGACTGGTATCATACACCAAGGTGCCTAGATGCAAACAGATAAAGACGGCATTTGCAGACATCCAAATCTGAACAGATTAGATGATATTGTGCCACTGACATGGTGCCAAATGTTTGTGTTAAGTTATGAGCGGCTTATAAGGGCAGGCACTCTTCTTATCAACTTTGGTTCATCACTTAGCTTTCAGATACTTATTCCTAGTTCAATGTTCACAATTTTGTTGAACCTATATAAAGGCCATCGTCAAGAAGAATGTTGCTTGGCTCTAGATCGCAATGAATGACAGGCGTTTGGCAATGGTGATGAAGATAATCTAGTGCTGACGCCACATCAACTGCTATGTTTAACCTCTGAAGAAAATTTAACTTCCCAAATTGATGTAGCCCATCTACTTCTGGATGCAGCCACCTTTCCAGGCTTTCATTGGGCATATATTCGAAAACCAAAGCTCTGAAATTGTCGCCTTTAGAATCAATGGTTGAGCAAGAAGTTATAACCTTTACAAGTTTCCGATGGCGAATGTTTCTCAGTGTCTTCACATTCAGCTACGAATGTTAGAGATGAAATCCTAATGACCGGTACAGGAATTGCACCCCGAAGTTTATTTTTGGAGAGGCTTAGCAAGACTAAGCTTTGACAGTTTCCATGACTAGAAGGTATGGTTCCCTCAAGCTCATTTTCTTGAAGATATAATCTGGAAAATCGAGTGTCATTGCCAGTGGAGAAGGGAATCTGCCCCGAAAGTCTGTTGCCGAATGCAGAAAACACTTCCAACATTGACAGCTTTTCAACGATATCAGGAATTTTACGAGTTAAGGAACATTCATGAATACTCAATTGAGTTAATCTAATGAGGTTTCCATTCCCTACAGGAATACTTCCATTTATCTGGTTTCTTCCTAGCTCTACCCAACTGATCGAAGTTGATAGATTGGCATGGAATTCAGCAATGGGCCTATGAAATTGTTTTCAGCTAGGACCAAAGTCTGAAGATTACTGCAATTGGCCAAAGAAGTGATAAAACTCAAATCACTGTTGAGCTGATTATCTCCTAAATTCAGCCATATGAGATTCTTTAGGCTTCTTAGACTTGTGGGCCCAGGTCCGACGAAATTGTTTACAGCTAAATCAAGTTGGACAAGTCCTGAAGCATTGGACAGCGAGTCCGGGATGTGGCCTGTAAACTGGTTTGCTGCTAATGGTAAAGACTGGATATTCGGAAGAGAGATACCAATGTCCTGTGGAAGGTTTCCTTTTAGTTGGTTGTCTGCAGCACCAAAATGAAATATAGACGAAAGTTATAGAGTGAAGGAGGAATTATACCTGATAATCTATTTCCAAGAACTTGAAAGAATCTTAAATTCCTGATTCGACCAAGTTCGTTGGGAATTCTCCCCCCTAAATTGTTTCTTGCAAGAGAGAGAGAGAGAGAGAGCAACCAGAGATGATACGTTCCCAAGTGAAGGTGGGATGGTTCCTGTAAAACCATTAACAGAGGGAAACAGGGTCTGTAGCTTTGGCAAAGAACTAAGCTCCATTGGGATGTCTCCTTCGAGCTTGTTGTAGTTTAAATTAATGAAGCGGACGTTCTTACAGCCGGTGAGGTTTACTGGGATTCTCCCTTGAAGAGTGTTAGTGTTCGAGTTGAGATGTTCCAGTCGGGACAACTGGCAGATTTCTTGAGGGATTTTGCCACAGAAGTTGTTCTCTTGGAGGTCAATTCTCCCAAGGAGAGATTGCCTATATTGTTGCGGTGGACCCACTATGGTTCATGCCCATGTGATAAAAATAGCCAACATCTAGAAGGTAGGCACCACACCGATTCAGAAAGATCAATAATGACGGCCGACAATGCCTTAAAAGATGACTGTAATAGGCACCAGTTTTGACCATCTTACAGTTGTAGTTCCTATTAATAGGATCTGAGAGAATGAGAGAGAGAGAGAGAGAGAGAGAGAGAGAGAGAGAGAGAGAGAGAGAGAGAGAAAAACAAAGATTTAATTTGATCAGATAGTGGTATTTCTCCCATGAATGCAGGCCAAGATGGCCGAACCACGTAAATCCTCTCGTTTCCTATTATGTGTGTGTGCTATTGCATAATTCTCAGATCCAGATATCCTGGTTGCCAAATCCATGAAAGATTTGGCACAACAAAGTGGTATTAGAGCGAGGTTGATCGAACACAACTAGATTTGACCTCAACTCAGAGGAATGCCAAAGGAAGAAAGCAAAGAGCTAAATTTGATTAGATCTATTATAAAACACAGGCTCAGCCCCAAGGCCAGACCAGGCCTGTCAATGGTCCAATCCCTTAGTTAAATTAGTTTGATCAGACGGATTAGATATTGAAGACCCTGTGTGGAACAGAGTTGCTGTCCCTCATCAAATGTAGATCATTGATCTAAACTCAGATCAAAGGGCAGGATAGGCAAGCTAGGCGGAGATGCAGTCTAACAGTAGAGAAAACACAACAACAAACTATTGTTGGTGAGCAAGAGGTGGAAAGTTGACGCTAGACAAAACAGGTGTAATCCATAGATCTGCGGTGGAAAAAGCAAGTTGGATGGTGGTCATAGGTATGATGGTAGAGGTGCTATGCCACTGAGAGAGAGCCGACAGTGAAAGAAAGCTTGTCACCTGTGACGGAAAGATCACTCAATGAAGAGAGCTATGCCAATAAAAAAAACAATAAAAATACTGCTGACACCTTGGGCATGACAATTCAAAACTAATGCTTTGCACAATGAAATCTAGTAGAAAAATAGCAAAGGAGGAAGAAATGACAGTTGAAGGAGAGTTTTGATGATAAGACAAGAAAATAGCTATTTGCTGGATTAGATCTCACTTGGCTTCTGCAACAATGAATGATGAATCCCCAAAGAACTAGAAATCCATCACTAATTCGAAAGGGCGATGCAAGAATCTAACTGCTGGAGATAATGATAGTAGGCCAGATGAGATGGAGGTGCCAAGGCGGGGGGGGAGGGAACTTAGTCATGCAAGAAGCTATGAAGAAGAAGCAAGCTGTTGGAAACTACCAAGATCTGAATGGTGGTTCTGGGTTTGCACTAGTAAGATCTGTGGTGAGCTATTGGAGTGACATGAATCGGGAGACGTTGACAGTTGCGACCATTGCAAGTGGCAAAAGAGGAATCAACTAGTTGCGAGGAGGAGATCAATCGCGATAGGAATCGCAAGCGCTAGGTGGCGATGAATGAGTAGTCAACGTTGTTGGAGTTGACATGGACAATGAAGATGGAGGGATTGAGCGCAGTAGAAATTGATAGCCAGATTTGTTTTTAATTGAGTTTTGCAGATGGAAAAGCCATTGAAAGGGTCTATCAATGGAAAACACCACCAAAAGTAAAGACAATAATGTTAAAAAAAAAAATCATTATGTTGGTGCTACAGTACTTGTATAGTACTGATACAGTAATCGCTATAGTATATCTACAATACTACTACAGAACTAAAATGATACAGTTATAGTATACTCATGATAATGTCAGCTACATATTACTACAAGAACAAAATGTCGGTACTATAGGAGACTGAGTTGTAACAATATGAGTTACAACAGTCCGTTTCAACAGGTACAAGTTACAAAAGTTCGAGTTGCAATAGTATAGAGTTGTAAAAGTACAAGTCTCAATAGTATAGAGTTGCAACATGAATAGTGCAAATAGTAGCAGAGTTGTAACAGTAGACGAGTTGCACTAGTAGCAATAAAGAAGCACCCTAAGAAATTGATAATGACACCCCTGTTCAAGAAAATTGAAAATGGTGAGTTGACTCAGTGACAGCTAGTGAGTGGTTTGGTAATAGCTAGGAGTTGACTTGATGAACAAGTACAGAAAGTGGACACAATGACTATTGCGAGTGGGCTGACTTGGTGAACAGTGGAGGGATGGTTCAGTGAATGGTGAGATGATTCGGTGAAAAGTGACTGCGATTTTGAGTGGACTCGGTAACCATTTCGAGAGGACCTGGTGACCATTCCGAGTGAACGTGACTACTGCAAGTGATATTTATAAGCACCTAACGAGGGCGGCCTATGAGGGCGACCAACGAGGGCGGGTGTGGGACACTGGCAGGCTTCTAGGTAGACAAGCTTATAGATGCTTATGGTATACTCGATGACTGATTAGCACTTAGACTCGATAGAGAATATTGAGCAGGAGGAGCAGCAACACTACCAAGAGAAGTTGCAGATATGCGCAGACGGTTAGTGGAGCCGCTAAAAAGCGCATATGACTATTGAAGAGTGAGCTGGATCGAAACTGTACAAGAAATTTGGGGGAGCAAAAACTAAATAACAATGTTTAGTGTATTCTCCTCCCATGGGCATGGAGGGAGAGATTGACATTGTTGGGGTGGACCCGCTATGGTCCATGCCCATGTGATAAAAATAGTTGACATCTAGAAGGTTGGCACTACAACGACTGGGGAAGATTAACAATGACGGCTGACGGTGCCGTAAAAGATAACTGTAATAGCCACCAGTTTTAACGATCTTATAGTTGTAGTTCTTATAAATAGAATCTAGAGAGGTGAAAGATGAGAGAGAGAGAAGAACAAAGATGTAATCTGACCAGATAGTAGTATTTCTCCCATAGATGTAGGCCAAGATGGCCGAACCATGTAAATCCTCTCGTCTCCTATTATGTGTGTGTGCTATTTCGTAATTCTCAGATCCAGAGATCCTAGTTGCCAGATCTGTGAAAGATCTGACACAACATATATAGGAGATAAAAAGCCTATCAAGTTGAGTGATGAGAGATCTAAAACAGTGACTCTTTGATGTCGTTGGCCACATGAAACAGCTCTCCATTGGCAGAAACGGAGAGAATTGTTCCACGAGTTCAAGCGGTCAGCAGCATTCGAAATACGATCCTTGAAGGCGAGGAGCCCCAAGCTATCAGTTTCATTTCCTGTAGTGATAGCAGATTCTAAGGCCTTGATGCAGAAAGTGAGGAGGATGGCATGGAAGAGAGAAGACCAAATTAAGGTTGCTCTAGTTACGTGAAGAGAATCAGTGTGGATTGAAGAAACCTGCATCGTGGAAGGAAGGATGGTGGTGTAGGAGTAGAACCAATGATACATATGTTGCATAGCTTCTAGTTGTAGACAGCAAATTTTTTGAAGTATACTATTTGCATTGACCCTGAAATTCAGGTGAGGTAACACGGCCTTTAACGTCTGTAAGTTAGTCGTTTGTTGCTTTGTGAAGATCAAGTCCTTCAGAATGTTATCTTGACTTGGATGGTTTATGGTCTAAAGTTACCATCCATTGGATAATCTTAGCTACCATTTTTCTGAGTTGTAAAATGAATAGTCAAAATTTTCACTGTCAATATTATAACAAAAGACAGCAAAGCTAGGACCATCCAATGGATGAGATTTTTAGACCATAGCTTTTCTAAGTCAAAGGCAACACTGTGAATGACTTGGATCTTCACAAAGCTAGCCCATATAGAGTTATAGAGTTCCAAGCAGATTAGTAGTGGGCTAATTTATAAATAATAGGGGCCACTATACTTTACAAAAATAGTATTGGACAATCAAAGTGAGTCCCGCATCAAATTCTGTCATCAAAATCACACAATTTTCATGCTTTGATTGCTCCAGGTTTTCACATTGCTTTTGAATGCTTTTCATCTGAAATTTTACACACGACAAAGAAGACCATAATCGTCAAATGGATAATTTTAAGGAGCATCGCCTATGAAAGAAGCGTACCGGACATGAATGGCTGATCCCCAAAGTCTGGTCCAACTTGTACATGTAGACTCCAGAGTAAACTTCTACAACTTCGGTAGCCTCCAGAGTAAACTTCTACAACTTCGGTTAAGATGACCACCGTAATGAGGCCCCGATGTGTAATCACTCATGACGTCTGTGAATCACCAAGGTAATGACATTGGTGAGACACCATGCAATGGCCTCACTCCTACAAAGTATTCGGGAGCAGATAGGGGGAAACTGGCAAATCAGATTCCCCGTAGGCTAAACGAAAGGGTCTGGGAGAGAGCTGAACTGAGCTAGCGATGTCTTACCAGCGGGTTGTATATAGCAGAGCTGCAGTAGCTATTTAGTAACTTGTTAGTGTTTGCCCTTCCAGCATTTCCCAAACTGGAGCATCAAAATTAAGCTTTAGGTGTCGAGAGTTCAGCAGTTTCCATCAGTCATACATTTGACCTTGTCGACCTACAAAGTTGAACTTCATCAAGAATCCAGATCCGAGGATCCATCGATACAGTTGGCATAATCATTCTCTATTAATTTCGGCAGTTGTATCCATATTTAATAGAAGTTAAATGGATGGTTATCTTAGTCTCTTTCTTAACTCATTACAGTCAGAATCTCGGTCAGAGTGTCCATGGATGCAAGTTGAAAGCAAGACCGCTAAGCAAGGTCAAGAAATGGCTGGTTTACAAGTACTTGGGAAGAATAAAATGCTACAGGGTCAGCAACTCTTGAGTCAACGACCCTGTAGCTCCCTTTTTAGTTCTAAGTGACCTCATTAGATTGTATATAATTTCTTCTTCTTCCTACTTTAAATGAGGCTGCAGGAATGCAATCTGAGCAGTTTTGCATCAAATGTTTGCTCCATACATCAATCTGTCCCAGCATTTATCCTTAGCTAGCCAAGTCTTGGATTTTCAGATGAAGCACCAAAGCTACCTTTCGACTGCGGTCATTTTGGTACTCTTCTACCTCAGCATCAACCAGAAGGGAGTCATGGCTCAAAACGGGAGTATCAACAAGTCAGTGGAGTTGTTCCATGTGGGAGTTATTTTCGACATGGAAACATAGATTGGGAAGACAAGCTTGAGCAGCATTTCTATGGCACTCTCTGATTTCTATGAGACCCATTGTCACAAGACGAGGCTGGTTCTTCACACAAGAGATTCAAAGGAAGATGTTATCACTGCAGCATCTGCAGGTACTTACTCTTTTCAATCATCTTATTTACTGGTAACGATGTCGCATTGCCTTATCGCACAAATCGATTGCTCGAAATTGGAGTTCATGTTCACCATTGAAGCACAGGAACAGAATAGTAAAATCAACTATGATATGTATTTAAACCAAGTTGCATTGCAGTTTCTTTATGTCAGTGGTTTGTGGAAGTCAACTGTGATGTCTCTCTCTCTGTACGGCCAGCTAAGATTACATGTGGGGCCCGTATGGTTGGTGATGAGATATGGCACAGCCGGCCACAAGGAGCAGGGTTCATAATTTGGTCGGCCAACATCTTCACATTGGACATGCTATACTCCGAAATCTCATCCATAGGATGACCCTAACCTTCTGGTTTTCCGAGATGGCACCTGTCCAAGAATTGTTTGTCCTAGCATTTTAGGAGGACGGGTAACCAATAAGAGACGTTTTTGGGGATTGCCTATCTAAAATGCGTTCCATATATGGTCTGTATCACCAACGCTTGGGCAAAATTTATACTTATTTTTTCATTTTTGGTAGGCTATTTTTGAAATTATTTTGATAAATTATCATAAATTAGGTGATGATAAAGCTGGTCCCCTGTTTAAACATGGCCACTCTCTATAGTGTTGTCCTGTGGGATGAACGTGTGACAAATTTATTTATTGATCCAAATTAACCACTCATTCAAGTGGGACTTGCTTCTTTAAAAGATAAGCACTAATGCTCTATTGTTTTAGAAATAAAATGAGTAAATTTAGAACTTCTACAATCTCTAATTCTGTGCAATGTGACACTTTTTTCATTTATCTTTATCTTCAAATTTTGAGTTTTTAAAGGTTTCCCCCTCTAATTTATAATTAAATACATCCTCTATCAGTAATCCCTAGATTCTCTCTCTATGTATATATCTATCTTATTGTTCTTTTATTATAATCTTATATATATATATATATATATATATGTGTGTGTGCACACACATAAAGAAAAGGAGAGAGATATTTTAGGATAGTTAAGTTTTATTTAAGAAGTTATATTCTTTAGCAAATATGTACAACAATAAATAGAAAAGTTTGGAGAACAATAAAAGAGAACTTAATAGCTCTTAAAGAGACCCACTTATTCAATTAATAGAATTAGATAAATATTAAAAAAAGATAAAGGAAAAAATACTATATAGTAAAATAATAGAGAGTTGAGTGAAAAACTGTATTGCTTTAGTGTAGAGTAGATTACTATTTTCACATACAGTTGGCCCCTTTATTTTATACCCATGGTAGAAGGTTTTCTATAAAATATAATAGAGCATACAATTAGTGATTCACTCTTATATTTGATACGCAAGGCATTTTTCAAAGATGACAAAATGTAAGAGAGCTTTTCCCAATTGCTAGAACATTTGATTATGGAATGGAAAATAGAATAGAATTGATCTTAAAAAATGCCTACTAAAAAAATTTCTAGTCCATTTCATTTGTTCTTGCACATTTTGGTCATTCTAGAAATTAGTAGGCAATAATAATAGTAGTAGTAATTATAATAATTTAATAAAGGATAGATATTGGAACCTAAAAAAAGGGCAGCCCCAATGCACAAAGCTTCTGCATATGCGGGTCCAGGCAAGGGGCAGACCATAAGGGTCTATAGTACGCAGCCTTACCTTGCATTTTTGGAGGAGGCTATTTATGCGCTTGTAAACATTCATTCGAGTACTCTTTCATGAATCCATGAGTGTGAATGACATTCCTAGCTGGGGAAATGATTTCTGTAGCAATTACTTCCTAAAAGTTAAACATTTTCAGTTCCCCTTAGCTCTATTCTCTAACCTCCGTGGATGCAGCTCTAGACCTGTTGAAGAATGTCGAAGTTCAAGCAATCATAGGTCCACAAAAGTCTGGACATGCCAAGTTCATTGTAGAACTTGGAGACAAAGCTCATGTGCCTATCATCTCCTCCTCAGCTACCAGTCCGTCTCTCTCTTCGATCCGAACTCCTTACTTCATCCGAACTGCACTTAACGACTCAATTCAGGCAAAAGCCATTGCTTCCATCGTTCAAGCCTTCGGGTGGAGGGAAATCATCCCCGTCTACGAAGACACCGAATATGGAAGCGGAATGATACCATATCTCACCGATGCCTTACAAGAAGTTAATACCCGCGTCACATTTAGGAGCGTTATCGACGTTTCGGCTACGGAGGACCAGATCCTTGAAGAGCTGTACAAGTTGGCAACCATGCAGACAAGAGTCTTTGTTGTACACATGTCGACTATTTCCGCTCGCTTCTTTCCGATGGTTAGAAAGGCAGGATTAATGAGCCAAGGATTTGTGTGGATTGCAACAGATGGTGTAATGAATCTCTTGGATTCTATGGATTCTTCCGTCATCGATTCAATGCAGGGTGTGTTGGGTGTTAGACCTTACGTGCCCAAATCGAAGATGCTTGACGATTTCATGGTTCGATGGAGAAGGAAAATGCGCCAAGAAAATTGGGACGTTGAAGGAACAGAACCGAGTATCTTTGGCCTATGGGCTTATGATTCAGTTAAGATGCTAGCAATGGCAGCAGAGAGAGTTGGAGCTGCAGATTCCTACTCTCGACCATCAAAAGTGAGTGAAACGTTAACCGACTTGTTGACCGTCGGAGTCTCTCGAACAGGCCCAAGACTTCTCCAAGAGATCTTAAAAACGCAATTTAAAGGCCTACAAGGTAATTTTCATCCCGTCAATGGGCAGTTGCAATCAACAACCTTCCAAATAGTCAATGTAAACGGGAGAGGGCCAAGAGAGGTTGGATTCTGGGGTCCAAAATATGGACTTTCACAAGTATTAAACCCAAGTAGTAAGAGAATGAACCCAACTTCCAGGGTTGATCTCAAGGCTATTCTCTGGCCTGGTGAAGTAACGGCGGTGGCTAAAGGTTGGGTGATGCCAACGAACGGGAAGAAGCTAAAGATCGGTGTTCCAGTGAAGGAGGACTTTTATGAATTTGTGAAGGTGGAAAAGGATTCCCACACAAATTCAACGATCGTTACTGGTTTCTGCATAGATGTCTTTGCTGCCGTTATCGAGGCATTACCGTATGCGGTCCCTTGCGAGTTTGTGCCTTTCCAACTTGCCAATGGACAGAGTGCTGGATCATACAATGATCTTGTATACCAGGTTTACCTTCAGGTAAGTAGTAAGTACAGAATACTTGTAGACTAGGCAATAGGAATCGTTGAATCATCATGGACTTTGTTAGTAATCACCAAGACCAATCTTACATAGTGCAGCTTGATGCGCTCACGTTTGGCCTGGAGGAAATGAGTCACTACAACCCATGTAACCTCAATTCAAGAGGTCCGAAACCATCTAATTAAGCATGACTAGGTCAAGAATCCCATCGGAGTCAGGGACACTCCAGTCTATGGGTCGCCTTTGTTTGAATTTTTAGTGCTCATTTTTATCGTTTAGCAATTAATCAAAGCTGGTGATCTAATTTTTTCCTTCTCATTTGCACGTGGGGAACTCAGAATTATGATGCTGTGGTGGGAGATGTAACAATCAGAGCCAACCGATCGCAATTTGTGGACTTCACATTGCCTTATACGGAGTCCGGGGTGGCAATGGTAGTGCCGATCAAAGATGACGATAAGAAAAACCCATGGATTTTCTTGAAACCTCTGAGTAGGGATCTTTGGCTAGTGATTGGCTTCTCCTTTGTCTTCATAGGCTCCATTATATGGGTTCTCGAACATCGAATAAATGATGAGTTTAGGGGATCATTTGCTCAACAAGTTGGAACAATTTTTTGGTTCTCCTTCTCCACTCTCGTCTTTGCACACAGTATGTATGTTTATGTTAAATGTTTGATAAACTTTTCATGTATCTTTGCATAAACCTATCATTATATGAATGAATGAATTTTATGGTTGCAGAGGAGAAGATTAACAACAACCTTGCTAGGTTTGTGCTCATCATATGGATGTTCGTAGTGTTGATACTAACATCAAGTTATACAGCAAGCTTGACATCAATGCTAACAGTTCAACGCCTTCAGCCAACGGTAACTGATGTTGCAGAGCTCATAAGGAATAGGGATTGTGTGGGCTACCCTGATGGTTCTTTTGTGAAGGAGCTCCTGAAACAGATGAAGTTTGAGGAGTCCAGGCTCAAGGTCTATAAGACTCTAGAACAGTATGATGAGGACCTATCCAAAGGAAGTCAAAATGGTGGTGTTGCAGCCATCTTCCATGAGTTTCCGTACATCAAACTCTTTTTGTCCAAGTATTGTGACAAGTACACTCTTGTTGGACCTACTCTTAAGACTGCGGGATTTGGTTTTGTGAGACTCTCTCTCTCTCTCTCATATGCATAAATGAAAGTTATAAATGAAGCATTTCAATTCTCATTAGCCTCATTTGTGGCATATGCTTTGCTGAGCTTTTTCCTTACAATTTTACAGGTCTTACCCAAAGGTTTTCCATTAGTCCCTGATATTTCAAAGGCTATACTAGAGGTGACTGAAGGAGAAAAAATGGTGGCAATCGAGCAGGCATGGTTCGGTCATAAAACAACTTGCCCGGACAAAAGTGCAAGCGTAAGCTCACAGAGCCTTACTTTTTACAGCTTCCGAGGCCTCTTCATCATTATTGGAATCTCTTCTACCTCTGCCCTCTTCATATATTTAGCACTCTTTCTTTACAAGAGCAAGCATATTTTCACAAGTCGTGATTCAAACGACTCTATTAAGCAAAAATGCATTGCCATCGTTAAACACTTCGATGAAAAAGAGGAGTCTTCTACTGCTAAAAGAAGCAAATCAGGCAATACTTTGGTAGCAGATGTTAAAGGTAGTGATGATGTTCCCCATAGTCCAACAACTGAAGGTAGACCTTCCCTCAGCAGTTCAGATGGAGACTATATTTCATCAGAAGATACACAGCCCTTTTCAGGGTTCACAACACCAAGTCCAGATATCCGAACTCCGAGAGAGAACTAATGTAAACCAAATGCAATTTTTTGTAAGAAAAAATGTCTATTCTGTCAGTACCCATATCACTATTAAAAGTATGAAAATAAAACATGAGAACTGAAATGTCAGGAGAAAAGCTAAAAGATGCTGGCTGCCATTTGCTTTCTAACAGCCACTCCTCTTAACCCAAATGTACCACATTGGCACATCCAAAATACACTAGTCTAACAGGTGATGACATATCTCACCGCCGCCGGGTTTGCCTTGCTGAACATTTATCTAGAAGTTGTTTAGGATTTCTCCAGCATAAACTGCTGATTGGACATTGGAACAGAACTATTTGTTTCCCCTCTTGATGGTCTGCAAGTTCAGTAATCTCAAAGGCACATACATTTTCCCGTGTGAGATTAGAAAGTTGCCAGTGAATCTAGATCCCAATGTGTTCTGCTCCTCTTAAGAAATTAGTCCAAGACAATACAATCCAACAGCATATCAGCTAAACTGCATTATATCATGTTAAATGTGCATTCAAAGAGGGTCTTATATAAACCCAAACAAGCAATTAGGTAAGACCCAAAATGACTTTGAAGTCATTGCAGGAGGGGTTTCTTCCTCACGGAAGGAAGAACAATGAGTTACAGATTCTAATCAATCTGATGATGTTCATTCTGCTTTGAAATCCATGTTTTATTGGCAGTTTGGATCTAATTTTAGCTTTCATAGCGCTCTCGTATTCCATAGATGTAATTTAAGAAATGGTCATATCTGGACTTGCCCCTGCTACTGCCAAGAATGAAGAGTTCTGTACACTTCCTAACAACATTGTAATGAATTCTCCTTTTAACAGTTCTGAAAGCAATATGAATCTTCAGTAGTAAGCTTGCTCTATGAACATTCACGGGACCCTCTGATCAATGTTGTAATAAAACTTGCTGCTTTTCTTTAGTGGAAATGAAAATTTACATTAGGAAAGGATATTAGAACACAGGACCGAGATGATCTACAAGATCAAGAACTTACAGAGTGAGCAGTGAACCAGATTGAGGTCCTGGCAGTATTGAGATCTCAGTAGATACAACCAGCCAATGAGTTCCCAGTCCTTAGCAGGCGGACAACCAAGTGCGTTCTTTTTCTTAGGCAGTCCTGCATATCCTAGACCAAGAAGCCGAATCCAATGGCAAGATCCACTTCTCAGACATCCTAAGCTAATATCCAAATTATAATTGATGGTCTTCATCCAGCAGATAATATTGAAGGAATCACTCCAACTAATAGCTAAACCTTAACCCTGCACTATAGTTTCATTCCTACAGCAATTTCCGCTTCCATGGAGCTGTGAAATAGAATTTGCCCTGCCATCATTCCAAAAGGTAAAATAAGAGACGATGTTAACAGATGTTTAACTACATGTAAGCAGTAACAACTGGGACAGTGATGCTCCTGCAGTGAATCAGTGCAGGACAGCGAATTGCATACTCAAATAAAATGTCTTTGCTGAGTGGGAGTTCAATTTCAATGCTCTATTACCTTGGAATGTGGGCTTTGAGATCAGTTAGCTGCTCCACCGTGTTTCTCATTGTGGGCCTATCACTGGGCTCCTTTGCAGTGCATCTCAAAGCCAAAAGGAGTACATCAGTTATTTCTTCCATGACTGTGGAGTCCATGAGTTCACATCTAAGGCCTGGATCAATGATCCTGTCTATAAATTTGCCATTGTATGAGGTGGATTTTACCCAGCTGACTATTTCACTTTGCTCTGAAAAGGAAGGATCCAGTGCTGTCTTTCGCGTTATCAGCTCAAGTAGAACTACCCCATAGCTGTAGACATCTGATTCCTTACTCTTCCCAGCTGTAAATGCAGTCTCTGTTGCAAGCCATGAGAACAGTTAAGGAAATACAGATAAGGTCAGATATTATTATGCACATCGAAAGTTAAATGACAATGGCCCTGAGAATATAGGGATTGAAAATACTATGAATCTAAATAACACTGGATATTATAGATATGAACGTAGGATTAGAATGCTTGAAGTAAAAGAGGCCTTGAGAAAGATGAAATCAGGAAAGGCCATGGGGCCTGATGGTATACCAATAGAGGTTTGGAAGCATATGGGAGATAGTGGGGTAGTTTGGTTGACCAAGTTGTTTAACAAGATTATAAAATCAAAGAAAATGCCTGATGAGTGGAGGAAAAGCTCTATTGTACCAATCTATAAGAATAAAGGAGACATTCAGAATTGCACTAATTATCGAGGGATCAAACTTATGAGCCATACCATGAAACTTTTTGAAAGAGTGATTGAGAAGAGGCTACGACATGAAACAAGTGTATCGGAGAATCAGTTTGGTTTCATGCCTGGGAGGTCTACCATGGAAGCTATTTTCTTACTAAGACAATTAGTAGAGAAATATAGGGAGAGGAGAAAAGACCTACACATGGTCTTTATTGACTTAGAGAAAGCTTATGATAGAGTCCCTAGAGAGTTAATATGGAGGGTGTTGAGTGTTAAAGGGGTTTCTCAGGAATATATAGACATAATTAAAGATATGTATGAGGGAGCAGTAACAAATGTTAAGACCACTACTGGCGTGACTGGTGATTTTCCTGTCACTGTCGGATTGCACCAAGGATTGGCATTGAGTCCATACCTTTTCACATTAGTTATGGATGAGTTAACAAAACATCTGCATGAAGAGATTCCCTGGTGCATGCTATTTGCAGACGATATAGTCCTCCTTGATGAGACAAAGGAGGGTGTAAACATAAAGCTAGAGTTATGGAGAGAAGCATTAGAATCGGAAGGATTTAAAATTAGCCGAACTAAGACAGAATATATGGAATGTAATTTTAGTAAGGAGAGTAGGAGTGGAGCACCAGTCAAGATTGATAACCAGGAGGTCCCCATGAGAGACCACTTCCGATACTTAGGATCATTGATCCATGAGAGGGAGAGATTGAGAGGGAGGTTACCCAGAGAACCCAAGCGGGTTGGAACAAATGGATATGTGCATCGGGTGTTTTATGTGATCGGCGGGTGCCACTGAAACTAAAGGGCAAATTCTATAGGATGGCTATTAGGCCGGCCATGCTCTATGGATCAGAGTGTTGGGCAGTTAAGGAACATCATACTCATAAGTTGAGTGTCGCAGAAATGAGGACATTGAGATGGATGAGTGGTAAGACAAGAAAGGATAGAATTAGAAATGAAAATATTAGAGGAAATTTAGGGATAGCGCCAATAGGTAACAAGATGAGGGAGATTAGACTTAGATGGTTTGGACATGTTCAAAGGAGGCCACCAACAGCACCAGTTAGAAGGAGTGAGGCAATACAAGTTGAAGGTTCTAAAAGGGCAAGGGGAAGGCCCAAAAGAACGTGGATAGAAGTGGTGAGGAAAGATTTAAAAACTTTGGGACTAAATGAAACCATGGTATTTAATAGAGTGGAATGGAGGAATAAGATTCATGTGGCTGACCCCTAATTGGGATAAGGTCTTGATGATGATGATGATGATGATCGAAAGTCATAAACTATTTATGTAATTGTATCCACTGAAGCTATTTCAGTGCATCAGGAATTGATTGGCTTCCCATGAAACATAATAGACTTCAGGAATGTGTAAGGGAGGTATTAGTAAATTTGGAGGTCCCAATATACTAGGGAAAAGAACATTCAGTAATCAACGATCTTATATCTGTCTGATCTCCCAAGTTGGGTTTCAACATTTTGATGGAAGGACATGGAGCACCTAACCTGTTTGTTTCTGTATTTTAAGCTAAAATATATAGATAACAGAAAGGATAATGCTATCCTTATTAACCTTGTTCTTATCAAGCAAAGAAACCATCGAGAAGATACCAATAATAATCCTCATAAACATGACTAAAATGATCATAATTCTGAAGTCAGAGCTGCATTTTATCTATAACTGGAAGAATTTTAGTTGAAATAACTAATGGCATCTTATAAAAAGGGCAGCCCCGGTGCACGAAGCTCCCACATACGCAGGGTCCGGGGAAAGGCGGACCACAAGGGTCACTAGTATGCAGCCTTACCTTGCATTTTGCAAGAGGCTATTTCCACGCCTTGAACCGGTGACCTCAAGGTCACATGACGACAACTCTACCATTGCACCAAGGCTCCCCTTCTCTAATGGGATCTTATCATAATAAAAGATTTAGTTGTGAGCTTATACCTGGTGACATATATCCAATGGTGCCCATGAGAATATTGGACTGAGAGGAAGCAGAAGACTGATCCATGAGCTTAGCAATGCCAAAATCTGTAATATGAGGCTCCATCTCTAAGTCCAAAAGTATATTTTTTGGCTTGATATCACTGTGTACGATAGCAGGAATACAGTCATGATGAAGGTATGATAATCCTTGAGCAGTTCCAAGAGCTATCCTATAACGGACCTCCCACTCTAGAACCACTGCTGGCTTTATCTCATGCAGAACATCGTGCAGGCTTCCATTTTCCATGTAATTGTACAAAATCAACCCGGTTTCATTTCTCAACCAGAAGTTCTCCAATTTAACCAAATTCCTGTGCCTGATTTTTCCAACTGTTTGGATTTCTCTTACCATGCTTCCTTTTGCTCCCTTCTGGCTTACAAAAGAGATTTTCTTTAAGGCATAGACCTTTTCCTGACTGAGTGGAACCTTATAGACAGCACCATGGGCTCCTCTCCCTATAATGTATCTATCGTTTAGATTCTCAGTGGCTTCCATTACTTTCTTCAGTAGGAAAGATGACCCTTCTTGCAAAGACATGTCAATCTTTGTTGTTTTTCTACGTCTGAGAAATGTGTAGCCCAACAAGAGAAGCATTACAAGTAAAAAGAGGGTTGATCCTAATGTTATCATCACAATTTGAATGGCAGTTAACCTTTCCTCATTGCTCAACTGATGACATTGACTGATATTTCTGTTTCCCAAACATGATAAGTCACCCTGCAGACATTGGATACAGAGGGCATGATTACCCACAAATGAACTCGGAGAAGATTTCACAAACTTAGACCATGCATCCGGTATAGGACCTCTGAACTGATTATAGGAAATATTCACTTGAAGCAATGAAGAGAGCCCACCAATAGGAGTCAAACTTCCTGTCAAATTGTTAAGAGACAAGTCAAAACTCTGTAACATATTTAGCTTTCCCAACTCTGATGGGATTTGGCCTATAAGTTCATTCTTGCTGAGGTTCAGAGCAATAGCCAATTGTCGTAACTCTCCTAGTGATGGAGGGATACTGCCTCCAAGAAAATTTGCCCCAAGTTGCAGTTCTGACAACTCGCTGAATTCCGACAAAAACTCTGGTACTCCACCTGTGAACTGATTTTCTCTCAGTATCAGCTGAGAAAGCAATTTTAAGTTCACAAGACTCAAAGGAATTGAACCATTCAATTTGTTGAAACCTAAATCCAACTGGAATAATTTATTGCAGTTGGAAAGTTCTGGAGGCAATTGTCCGTGCAAGTTGTTGGAAGACAAATTCAAAACCTGCAGATTGACAAGGCTTCCCAGCTCTGGAGGTATGGGGCCCACGAAATTGTTTTTGGACAAGTTGATCTCAGTGATATTTTTACAGTTACCCATGGTAGATGGAATAGACCCATTTATGTTGTTTCCAGAGATGTCCATATACAACAGGCCTGAGTTTTCCACAAAGTCCGGAAGTAAACCAGTAAGATTGCTGTTCGCGAGAATCAACCTATGCAGGCTTGAACAGTTTCCAATGTCAGAAGGTATGCTACCATGAAGTGGATTAAGACCCAAATTCAAGATCCTCAACCGTCTTCCGAAGCAAAGGTTTGGAGGAATCTCACCGGTAAAACTATTGTTAATGAAGTCTATTATCTCTAGACTACTTTTGATGCCCAACCCTTGTGGTATGACCCCCGAAAAATTGTTATTGTACAGAGTAAAGTTTTTCAAGTGTCTGAGCTCAACTATGTCACTAGGTAATTCACCCCAGAGACTGTTGTTGTAAAGAAGAAGACTCTGAAGGCTTCGGATTTTCCAAATCCCTCCTGGAACTTCTCCATGCAAATGATTGTTAAATAACTCAAGGTGCTGTAATTGACTCAACATACCCAATTCACTAGGAATAACTCCTTCAAGTTGGTTTGTATGTGCCCGGAAATCCTTTAACGACCTGCATTGCCCAATCTCAGATGGTATAGGCCCAGAGAGGAAGTTGTCAGAAAGGTAAAGAGTTGAAAGACTTTCTAACAAACCAAATGAAGATGACAACTGACCCTTCAGATTGTTATTCACAGCTGAAAAAGCTGTTAACTGGGTGCAGTTCCCCAAACCCGGCGGAATCTCACCGTCCAGACGGTTAAAAGACACAACCAACACTTGCAAATTCCTGCAACTACTTGAGCCAAATGGAATTCCTCCTTCTAAACTATTCTCATCGATATAAAACGAAGTAAGTTTTTCGAGTTTGCTCAAACTCTCAGGCAACACTCCAACCAACTGATTATCATAAAGAGCCAATTCTTCCAATTTACTACAGTTTCCAATTGAATAAGGCATTACCCCTGATAACCCATTACCGTCCAACCACAGATTGACAAGTTCACTCATGTTTCCAACACTCGACGGAATTGAACCGGTGAGATCATTGTCACTGAGGAAAACATCTTCCAAATGTGGAATCTGGAAGAGCGTTTCCGGTATTTCTCCGTTCAATGAATTACTAAAAAGGGACAAGTAACTCAGCTTGTGCAGGTTTTTCATGGTTTCAGGTATCCTTCCGGAGAAATTGTTATTTGACAGGTCTAAGTATTCAAGAAAACTGCAGTTACCTAACTCAACCGGAATTTCTCCTGAAAGATGGTTTATGAGCAAATCCAACTTCTTCAAATACTTCAACAGACCAATTTCCGGGCCTAATGCCCTGGAAACTCCTCCATTCGATAAGTTGAGAGAAATCACATTATGCTTGAGATCACAGCTGATTCCTGTCCACTCACAGGGTGTAGAGTTGGAAGAATTCCAGCTGGATTTTATTGACCCTGGTAACTGCAAGCTCTTTGAAAGTGAAATCAAAGCTTTACCATCGGAGTTCAAACTAAAGACAAAACGGGTCGATATGGAAACAAGGAAGAACAGCAAAAGAGTTCCCATTCTCATTTTCTCTGCAACAAGTAAAAAGAAATTCAAATGCCAACTAAAAACCATAAAAATAAAATAAAAATCCACTAGAATGTACAGAGAAAGGAGAAGATCTTCACCTTGTTCAGTGAGATTCTGGGTACCCTCTCTTCAGCTGTTTGTTTCCAACCGGGAAACAGGGGTCTAGGGAGGAGGGGGAATAGTTTATATGGATTCTCTGGCAATTCCAAGGTTCTCTGTTCATGTTTTCTCATGGGGCTGTTGAAAAATGTGGTGATTTGACATGGTGAGCAAGAGAGAACTTCTTTGACTCTGCTGGACTTGAGTCCGGTGCGGCTACAGCATATCTGAGTTTTTGCTTTCTGTTTTTAGGTGCTACTGTGCCAACCTTTGTTGCGTATGTGGAAATTGGTATTCGGATTCCCACCCGCAGATGGGTGAAAGGATTGGGATTTGGCTTCCTGCTATCTCTGTGTATGTTTTGGACTGGACAGGCTTGTAGGTACGGGAATTATTTTAATGCTCTGCCAACTACCAGACAAGGATTTTTAGTGCTTGTGACCCCAATTTTATATGGAAATGCAGGGTGTTATCCGTGGATTCGTGAGTTTTTAAAATATGGTGTTGGGCAGAACAGAAGTACAGTGTTCACACTGGTGATGCGGGCAGAAATCTAGAGTGCAGCTAGCCACCATCACGGTCCCCTTTCTTAGCTATGGATATAGTTGAAAAAACATTCCTATTTTTTTCATTTTTTTTTAATTATGTTTATTTTTAGAGTCCTATCAAATTTGAGAAATGCTAAAGAGACAACTCTATGGGGAGTGCTTAGAACTATTTGTTTCACGAGCCCACTTCATGCATAATCTAGCTCATTCATGCTATTGCTCTAGCTTTGAATGTTTAATACATCAAACGGCATTGTTGATTTGAATGATTCTAGCATCATCATTAATTTTTCAAACTTTCTATTTTGTCTTTATTATAATATTTTAGATTCTACCCACATGCTTTTTGATATGTGAGACATCCAGAGCTGAAGCAGTCAATGAATCAGATCATGTAAAGGTCGGCTCTAGAAAAAATAGTATCAAACGCTTTCGATATGGAGCCTTTATTTAGCATTCCTTTGTCAAACTTTAAAACAACTGCCTTTTTAAATAAAGTTTGTCCTTCAAATTTGTTTTTGTTTTAATTTTTGGTTTAAAACATGCGAATTTAAAAATTACCAATTTTTATAGTTTTTTCTTTCTTTCAATATTTCAACCCTAAACTTTAAATATTTCTTTAAAAATATATTTTTCATAAAAGATATGTTGTTTAAATTTGTTTATAACATTAATTTTAAATGTAAAAAGTTTTCTAGCAAGACACTATTTTTCAACTTTTTTTTATAATTGATAAATTTTGTTGTCTTTGTTCTATGCATGTTTCTGACTCTTTTCCTAATTTTTAAAATAAATTTGTGACTAAGGTCACTGAGAGGAACGCCCTGCTTTTGCTAGGAAAAGCTACCTTTGGACGCTTCCATTCGTTCAATGCAAATTAGATAATCAATGTGTTTAGGAAACTTGTTTGTATTGTATTCTAGAATATTTCATAATAAAAACTGCACGCACTTAGCATTTCAAAAAATGCAAGTTTGAGCACAAGAAAAAGCTGGCTTGATCACTGCCGTCGATTAGCAAACCTTTTCATATGTTCGATGATGATGAACTGTTACTAATTTGCTAGCGTCGCATGCGGAGGCAGGAAATGCTCCCTGCTTCGTAGATGCAGTGTCGTTACGTTGTCATTATCGCTAATGGTTATTTGACTTTCACTTTTGCCAAAGAGAATGTTGGAATTCAAATCTCTGACTTATGAACTTCAAGTGATTAAAAAAAATTATCTGACTCACATTTTCTAACTAAAAAAGACAGAAGACAGCCCCGTGCATGAACCTCCCGCGTATGCAGAGTTTGGTGAATAAAAATTAAAGAGGTTAATTCTAGAATAATCTTTACCTGCTACCGCATCATCCAATAATAGGATTAACTATGTATAAAGCGGGTCTCCGTCTTACTTTAAGGATGAAAGCGAAGGTCACGTAATTCAGTTTGTAATATAATTTGTTTCGCATTCATATTCATGGTCTTAAGTTCAAAGTCTGAAAAGGAAAAACGGCATTCATACGCATAGAACATGTTTCGTGTGTTTGTACAAATGGTATGTAGAACTAGGAACAAGCTGGAAAAAATCAACGATACTTCTTTTTATTTTTAGTTTTTTCTATCGGATTGGGGCCTTAAAATCTTTGATCCAGACTAGGATAAATTTTATCACTTGTTATGGATTCATTAAGAATGATTCTGGCCTAGTTTATGGGCTATTGAAGGTATTACATGTGCCTATGTAAAGACATAATCTAACCTTAAATTTTCATATGTACAGGCGTTGAAACGGAATTAAGGAATGCGTATTTTTTAATTCTGCTATTTTCTCTAAAATACATAAGTAAGAAAATATCTCTAATTGCTGTAGTCTCTCTCTCTCTCTCTCTCTCTCTCTCTCTCTCTCTCTCTCTCTCTCTCTCTCAATAAAGAGTTATGAAGCAAATTACCTAAAACCCATTATCCTAGTTCCTAAATATATTTGAAATTTCTCCAACAAGCGAAAAATGTCTCCCCGAACCTTATGCAAGCATAATGAGGAGAGGCATAATGTTGGTTGTGACCAATTCCTCTGGGGGTGCCATCTTTAATATCCTTTTATTTTGTCTTACTTTGCAGGCTGCAAGTACCCTCGAAAGAGAAAACAACACTTTTCTAGAACACTTGCAAGAGTATTAAAAGTGCCAATTTATTTTCTACTGTATCTTTTTTCTTGTGAAATGCTAATAGACTCTCATATATCTGTATACAACTTGTGTCAAAGCTCATCTTAATTTGCACAATCAAGACTCATTCATGTGAAGGGGAGCCTTGACACAATGGTAAAGTTGTTGTTATGTGACCTTGAGGTCATGGGTTCAAGGTGTGGAAACAGCCTCTTCTAAAATGCAAGGTAAGGCTCTGTACTTTAAGCCCTTGTGGTCTGCCCCTTTCCCAGACCCCGCATAGGCAGGAGCTTCGTGCACCAAGGCTGCCCCTTTTAGACTCATTCATGTCTTGCTCCACTTTTAGTGTCTTTATCGTTTATCAAAGTTTCTATTGGTATATAAATGAATCGAATTACTTATCCATTGGTCTATTAGTGAACTATCTCTTTAGAGATAAGGAAAGATGTTCCATTAGAAAGATTCTTGTTATTGTTTCAACTAATATTTCTCAAAGAGTGGTTCCCATTCTAATAGCTCCGAATAAATTAAATATGTGCATTAAGATACAAAAGCTTCTTATTCCACAACAATGGAAGCACGCTTTCATTCTGTTATATACCAAGGGATTTTACTTGGAAAAGAAAATGATCAATAGTAACGGATTTGGGTCCATAACCATGGGTTCCAATGCACTAGATCTTATAGCACTTATTAATGAGGTCTTATTAGTTTGTATTACAAACAAAAAATTAGTTCTAGACACTAATACAATTAGATTAGAAGACTTGTCTATTTTCAATTATAACTTTTTAGATGCTAGAATTATAAAATTTATATGTGTTTTCCTTTTAATCTATTAGACATCTAAAGCTTGAGCAATCGCATAAATAAGTCAAGTCATGTAAAGGTGGGCTCCAATAAAAATAATAGACAATCACTCTGATTCAATCATTCAAAATGTCTATTTAGCATTCCTCTTTATTTATTTTTATTTTTATAAATTTTCCTAGTGCATTTCTAACACAAGTGAATGGGAAAACCAAGTGGCTACACACATATGTCATGGACAAGTTCTAATGAAAAGGAGCAGAACTTGGATGAATAGGCCTACCTTTGGTCAATTCTAAGCAATTCATATAATCTCCTTGAGATTGGATATCTGGTAGACACATCACGATGATTGGACCATTTTAGGACTTGTCCATGCATTGTGATTCTTGACCTATGAGATACCTAAAAGCGAATGGGCTTGAGATCATGGGTATCATATGTCATTGGCTGTTCTTTATCGTGGCAATTGCAAAGCAAGTACCTTTAGTGGCTATGAAAATGTTGCTCCTTTGGGTTCATGCGGCCTGTAGCGGCTATGACCATGTCAATTTCGTAACCTCTATTAGCCCTTAATCTATAGCGAAGGATTTGGCAGACTGTCGTAATGGCCTCTATAGGTTTTATGGCCGCTATAGCCGTTACTTTCATGGCCTCTGTAGGCCTCTTTTCTTGTAGTGTGTTCTTCTGGCATCTCTTTATCCTTTCAAGTTCTAATTACAGCCTTCATCATTCTCTCTATCTATACTCGACCTTTTTGTTAGTATTTTCATTTCAGAGTCTCACCACCTATATATTAAAAAGTGGAGTGAAAATGTTAGCAAAGAATCTTACCTTTGGTGACCAGGTTTGTGACAGTGCATGGTGTTTGTGTCTAACTTTCGAAAGAAAAAGGTTATAAAAGTGAAGGCGCTGGCACTATGGGCTTGTTCGGTTGGTAGGGAATGAACGAAAATTTATTTTAAAAAAAAAAATCTATGTGAAAAGAGTTTTAAGCCTTGAAATTGAATTATGTCAAAGAAATCAATTTTCATCCGCCGAGCAACAGACACTGTGATTCTTTTCTTATATGCATGGGGTGTGCCATGTTAAATTTCTAGTATAAGTACATTTGAATTCTGAACACAATCTCTGGCCAAAGCATAAGGGAGCTTCGTGCACCGAAGCTGTCCCTTTTTTTAGTTCTTCATCTGAAGTCATATGTATATGGGCATTGGCCCAACGTCTCCATCCATGGCTCTTTGAATAACTACTAGTGGTAGAGATATGCAATAATAACTCATAATAAAATGAGCAAGTACGAATGAACTCTTATGATCAGTTGGTAAACTTGAACCGGTCAGTGTATAACCAAAGACTGCCTCTGGGTCTATGACCTATCAAATGATTCTAGTCTTTCGACTACTAGACTTAGAACACGAGCTTGATCGCGACGTACGTTGTTGAACATTCATTGCTGGTGATATTGTAAGAAGAATATCGAGTTTAAACATTAATCACTGTTGATTTTGGGCCAAACTCCATCAAGGTGATGGCTCTTCTATCGGGGGATAATATGATGGTCTGAATAGTAGGCACATAGAAGCGCATATACAGGCCCTTATATTGAACTGATCGATGCAGCCTCGTAGGTAAAGGGCAGCCCAATGCACAAAGCTCCAGCTTATGCGTGATTCGAGGAAGGGGTAGACTACAAGGGTCTACAGTATATAGTCTTAATTACGTTGTATTTTTTCAAGAAATTGTTTCCATTCCTTAAACCCGTGAAGGTCACATGACGATTACACCAAGGCTCTCCTTCATTTTGACTCATAGGTAATGCCCAAAAATCTCATCTGCCGAATGATCCTAGTATTGTTGTCTAGAGGTGCAAGATGAGAGGCTCGCACAAGTGGCATCCGTACCATACTTTTTGTTTGTTCAAATGATTAACTAAACAAATGATTCGGTCCCAGGGAATAGCCGTCCTACGCGCTCCCTTCCCCTTTGCTAATTCTACAGAAGTTGGGATTGGGATCATTGAACATATCAACATTAGCAATTTTTTTATTTTTATTTTAAGCCGAGTGGGGGGCACATTTAACGTTTGATATCTTCATGTTTTTGTCAAATCCATTGAAACTTATTGAAATAATTATAATTGCAGACCAAGATATGACGGGAATGAATTTGCTTTGGTTTCTGGATGAATATTACTTGGTCAAATAAGTGCAATAGAGAAACTGTGACGACCCGGGTTTTCTCATGCATTTTTAAATGCAATACCTAATTTTCTAAGGCGGGATGCATCCCTATTTGAAAACCATTCTATAAAAATCATGCAATGCAACGGAAAAACCTTTAGTTTTAAACTCATTTTTGAAAACTCCAAGTGTCATTTGCCTTCACAACAACCAAAGTAGTTTTTGAAAAACTTCAGAAATCATAAATATTTTTTCCTAGGTCTTTCCAGTCACAGCACACAGCCCTACTGTAATTAAATACAACTTCATGTCCAAAGGGTTGAGAGTTTACTTACATATATAACTTTTTTCTTTTTGATTCACTTGCTCGTAGCACTAATATCTCCTGAGACGTTTTCTATTTATGAGTGGAACTATCCTGAAAAATGTCAAGGAAAGGGTGAGTATATACTATACTCAGTAGAAGTCTATCACTACTAGTTTTATAATGCATGTGATGTTTTAAAATCATATGCTCTTTCCAAAACATGTGCATGTCTGAATTCTCAAGTTCAATATCGACATCAAAATCCATCGTCAAACTGAAATACTAACGACTTAAAGGATCATATAATCCAAAATCGAAAGTATCATATACGTATATATCATAACATCATGATATGCATAAGATGCTTCATGGAATCCAACTCATGGATATCATCATCGTGGTATTGGTCGACCAACCTCATATCATGCCATATGCAATGCACATAAATCATCAAACCATAGGGTCCACTATGCCCACGACCTCCTCGCCGTGTGGTCCCGGTGCACTGAGGACACTCGGTCATAGCCTCCACGGGGCCTATGACACGTCGACCAAGTGCCATGACACCAGTGGTAGCCCCCTGTACCATATGCAGTCGACGTAGGGACTTGCCTCTTTTTGGGCGTGGTACCCATCCACCTAATAGTGGTAGAGGCCGGGTGGCCAACTCAGACCCCTCGGCATAGCACTCACGGGCTTACTTGCCCAAATCACATAAGATTAAATAAGCCAAAACCTCTTGTTAAAACTTGTCCTCTTTGGGTCCCTCACAACTACCTGGCTCTCGGCATTCTAGCGTCTTTTGGCAACCCTCAAGGACATGCAATCTTTGCAAGTACTTAAATCATGCAATGTATGCACTTGTTTGCAACACATGTATGTGCATAATGTATATGCAATCATTTCAAAACATGGTTATGTACAAAGCAGTTATTATGCATGCTGAATTAAGTTATGCAAATCAAGTCATATACTTAAAATATATGTTCTCAAAATAATAATAGTTCTTTTAAAAGAATCTAATAGTGATAGAGCACCTACCTGACTAGGTTGTGTTAACCCTTTTGTCCTCGGACACTCCTGATCATGGTTTGGGGACTCAAGGTTAGTTTGACCCATCTTTTATGGGTTTTAGAGTAGTTGGTCTTATTACTTAGGCATTAGGGGTCCATCCCTATGCCTATGGGTGTCCTAAGGTCCTAATTGGGCCTTGGTATTATCAATTTTCCAAAGGTCTAGTGGTCATGCGCTATCATCCTATTCTAAGGGTTATGCCCACCTTTGATTGGGCCTTGATTAGGGATTTTATAGTTTGGATGTGTCCGCGTCGTTGACACGGACACAACACCTTTTGCGGCGCCTCAATCGGAGCTCTAGATATCAAGTTATAAGCATTTTAGTGTCGTATGTACATAGAGTCTTAAAGACAAAAAGACAGAATGCTAGGGCGCTGCGCGTCTGCGACGTGCGCCCTGGCTTCCTTAAGGAACTAAAAGTCGACGCGCTGCTAGCGCGCTGCGCGTCTGCGGCATGCGCCTCAGCGGGCGCATCTGCAGATGCGTGGCACTCCTCAGCCAGTCTTCCTCTTTAGCGGGCGCGTCTACAGACGTGCCCGTTGGTTTCTTCTCAGACGCGTTCAACGCGTCTCGTCCGAATTGGGATGTTTCCATCGTTGGGTGACCGGGCGTCCTTGGGATGCCCCGGTTCGTCCCTGAGGAACCAGTGCAGCCCTGGGGACGTCCCAGGGTCCTTGGTGGCTCCTTAGAGGCCTATTCTCTATGGATTTTTATGAAAAAAATCTAGGGAAACTGAGCCTAGGACTATGGGTGAGATGAGTTTGGGGAGTTTTTGGGCGTACCTGCTTCGTGGCTGGTTTTCTCTCCATGTTTTCTCCTCTAGGTTACTGCTCCATTATGGGTTTTCTCCAATGTTTTGGGCTGCCATTAAAGGCACCCAAGAGCTCTATTTATAGAGCTAAGAGAGGGTTCTGGAGGGGGCTCTCACCGCCTTTGAATGGCGGTGGAGAAACCTCCAGAATGGCAGTGATTTCTCCTCCAATTACCGCCGTTCTAGAACCCTCTAGAGGTTGAAGACGACGGGATGCCTGTATCAAAACAGGCCCCTGTGTTTTTCAGGTTAAGTCGTTTTTATTAAATTTACAATTTTACCCCTAAACTTCAAAGGGCCATAACTTGCTCATTTTAACTCCGTTTTGGGTGATTTTAGTCTCGTTGGATTTCTTTTTCCGAGACGCATCTAATGGAACCATTTTTAGGACCAAATTCCTGGGTTTAGTCAAGACAACTAGTGAAATGACCAAAATACCCTTATCTTTAAAACTGAACTTTTCATGGGATTTTAATATTACAAAAATTGGGGTCATTACAAAACAGTCCGAGCTAAGAAAACCAACCGCTTTTTCAAGATGGCAATGAACATATATGACTATCTGAACCCACCACTTAGTGTAATTAGAGTCGTCCATTGCTGTAGGATGTGGAAGATTAGAGCTCTGGATCAAGGATATGAAAATGATAAAAGTTTGTATTAAGAGTACAATGAATATTTTTATCAGCTAAGAATGCCTTTGAAGTTTGAATCGTGATGATTTCCCAATTTAAAGGTGCCAAATAGTGCGAGCACTTCGGACATTTACCATGTTTTAAGAAGCGAAGGTAATATTTTATGGAGCGAGCCCCAAAGATTGCTAGCATGAATGACCTGATTTAGTTTTATAATTGCAGTTTGATTAAAAAGCACAGCCCAGTGCATGAAGCTGTCACATAAGCAGGGTTCGAGGAAGGGGCAGACTACAAGGCTCAATAGTACACAGTCTTAGTATTTTGCAAGAAGCTGTTTTCACACTTTGAATTTGTGACCACAAGGTCACACGACGACAACTTTACTGTTGCGCACAAACTCCCTTTAAATTGCAGTTGGATTCATGATAAAATATATTTTCTTGTGCAGTTACTCCAAAAATGGTGCAAGCACTAATGAATTCTAAGTACTCGATTGATGATAATTGTTGCCCAAAACAAAACAACGTTTTGATCTTTCTTTTTTCTTTTGATCTTTTTTTTTTTAGGAACGCCACAGAATGTATACTAAGCTCCAGTAAGTACTATACTCGAGTATTTATAAGCTGTACTACAGCATTTCTCTTTGTTCACGTCAATTATCATGTATATTAGATTACCAAATCATTGTAAAAGCTTAAGCTAGTAGGAAGTAGTATGCCTGGCAAAATACAACACGACATGATAACATGATATGGATTTAGTAGGTTAGGGTCGAGTCCGATCATGTTCGTGTCATTTATCAGGTCAACTTGGAAATGACATGCTCAAAATCGTGTTGTGTTCGTGTCAACCATAAGGACTTGTCATGTTGACCTGTTTGACACGCGACTTGCCAACACTTTATATTGACCTATATGATATGCAACTTGTTAACACTTTATGCTGACCCGTTATACTCACAACATGTTAAACCATCATTTCGACTCGTTTGATCCGCGAATTGCTAACCCATTGTGTTGAGCTGCCTGACTCTTATATGAATATAGGACGGTTACTAAATAACTGTCCTATATTCTTTTATTTTATGTAGGATCGTTTCTTAGTAATAGTCCTATATTTTAACTGATAAATGATAGTTAATAAATACTTGTCCTATATTTTATATGTTATATAAGACGGTTAATAAATACATGTCCTATATTTTATACATTATATAGAATGATTAATAAATACCTGTCCTAAATTTTATATGTTATATAACAGTCCTATATTTTAACTAATATAGGATAGTTAATAAATACCCGTTCTATATTTTATGCATTATATACGACGGTTAATAAATACCCATCCTATATTTTATACGTTATATAAGATGGTTAATAAATACCCATCCTATATTTTATACATTATATAGGATGGTTAATAAATACCCGTCCTATTTACTTAGTAGCAGAACCGTTACTCAGAACAGTCCTATAATCTTATAAAAATATAGGATGTGTGTTTACTAACCGTCCTTTATGATCTTCAATATAAGACTATTTTTCAGTAACTATCCTTTATTGTACAATTTTCTAATCGTTACCTGTACATTTTATTTTGTTATTGGTTTCTGTTTGTTACGTGTACATTCTTCCTGCATATATATTTATCAAAGTACATCAATTTAACAATATGTGAGTTTAACAAAATAACACATTCACTTCATTCTTTCTGCTATATTTATATTCATTATAGCTGTACACGTTCACTTTCAGCATTGCAAATTCAAACATTCTTAACTTCCCACCCATACACTTGACATTGAATTGAACATTTGAACTAAAGAAAAATAGAATTCATTTACAATCATTACACATTTGCTTCAAAGTTCAAACATTCCACATTTAACTTCCCAATACAGTACACTGACTTTACATTGAATTGAACATTTGAGTAGGTGAACTAAACTAAAAAAAGCACACTCGCATATAATACATTCACAACTCCACTATTCAGTGTCCACACACACTTCTTCTCCATAGACAACCTCACATTATTACAATCCTGTTTGCTTGAAGCCTTGAACACACCGACCTCACATCATTGAAAATTTGAAATAAAGAAAGTACACACATTGACACATACTTGAATCAAAAGAAAAATGAAACACATCCATAGAAATGGACTTATGTTTTATATTTTATTTGAGTAAAAAGTATATTAATTAGTTTCATTCATCAGCCAGTCAGTATGTGACAAAATAACATATTCACTTCCAACATTCCATAACTTCTTCGAACAGTTCACATTGAATTGAACAAAACAAGCACATCCAATCACCCATACATTCACTCTTCTCAATGGACAGTCATATCCCATATGTCTAGTTCAAGACACCAACTTCCCATTATTGAAAGTTTGAAACAAAAAAAGTGTATACATTGACAAATAATATACTTCAATTAAAAGAAAAATAGAACACATCCATAGAACTGAACTTATCTTTGTATTATATTTAAGTAAAAAGTATATACATGATTGATACATTCATTTACATAATTGAACTATAAATTAAAATTCATAATATAATCTGTCAATTCCATTCTAATATCATTTAGATCCAACTATGAGTAACTCTTGCTTCTCAAATCCGCTTGTAAAAAATATATAATAACTTAGTTCAGACATATAATCTTGGATTGAGTCAAGAAATATACAAAACTGTAACATTGATCAATATTTGTCTTACCTTTCTCAATTGTGTGACTGTAAATCCATTGCAAATGAGAATTCTCATTATGCTATAATGCATCCCACTTATGCATTATTTCTTTGGATTTGAATTTGTTGTATGTCAAACATCAAGGTCATTGGATGATTTTATCACAAAAAAGATATGCTTTGTTTATGGACCGATCTTTTTTGGTCCATCCATGTGCCATAATTAAAAGTATATTTTTATATTCTAGACTCACCTAATCCTCTTAACTTTTTTCTAGAGGAGTCATCCAAGGTTGGCGAGGGCAAATAGAGGGGTCTAATCAACCAAAGGTGAGTCCCGTTATGCAAAAAATGTGATGCACTAATGCATCCCGTTGCAGCGTGGCAAACTATACCATCGTTCCTTGCTTAATTTAAAGTTCAATAATGTAGTGAGTTACCATAATAATGATGAAAATGAAGAACCAAGAAAGTTATATCAATTTCTGTCATCTCCTAACCAATTTGAATTTGTAAAGTGAGAAGCCGCCCTTTGAAAATTTTGAAATAGTTACAATCTTCTTCACATCCAAGGTGGGCTTTGCACCAAAAACATCATCCATTAGATGATCCTTACCACTATTGTCTTACAGTTTTAAATGCCCAACCATTTTTCAACTTAAACTAACATTATACTATTTAAATTTATCCCTTCATCGTCCAACTTTCAACCAAAGCAACATATGCTAGTACTATCCAATCATTGAGACTTGAGATTTACATTGCATAGCTAATGTAAAATGCTGAAGGGGAGTCCTTGCACAACAATAGAGTTGTCCTCATGTGACCTTGAAATCACAGATTCAATGCGTTAAAACCACCTCTTATAAAATGCAAGGTAAGGCTATGCATTATAAACCCTTGTGGTCCAACCCTTCCCCGAACCCCGCATGCACTACACAGAAGCTTCCTTTAGCTAAAAATGTAGGATGCATGCCACAAAGTGGGATCGCACGTGGACATCAAGCACCTTACATTTTCCGGGGTCAAAGCCATCCATAAACTCTTAATGTAAATTTCTCTCTTAGCACATGGAAAATGAAAAACTATTATCACTACCATATGAGATAATCTTGCATCCCACGTCGCATAAAATACATGTATACAGACCTATAGGGTTTTGATAGCTTCAATCCTTGGGAATATGTGTATAACATTGCTATTCATGACACTGCAGACTTGCTCACAGGTCCCTCAAATTGTAATGCGGTCCACATAATTGATGATCATGAATTGTAAAAGAACGTTAAATAAATTGATTATAGTCTATTCCAATGATCTTACCATTTCGGGATTTGTGTGCACCATTAAACCAATTCATGTTCTAATGGACGCCAAAGGGAAACATCACAAACTTTCATGTTCCAGTCGCGGTCGATACAAACTCTTGATAATGGAGTCAACAAGAAAGACTATTTTCGATTGCATCTGGCAAATTATGCAAACTATTGGAGACTCGGGCATTGCTTGCTAAGCCAGCCATGTCTGCTTCAATTTGAAATACCACTGAACTGACTAGAAAGCCGCAGAGAGGTTGCAACCTCTTTAAGGAAACTAGTGGAAAGCTGAAGGTTAAAGGTGCCCAGCCGAGATGAACATTATCCAGCGACAACCATGGGCAAGTTTCCTGTCTACATATGATTTTTATTAGATCCAGAGGTTGCATAAAATGACACTTGTTCATCTATCCCATAACAATCCGACTTGCAAGTATAAGTCTTGTTTCAGTAGATGTCCCTTGGATATTTTCTGCAGTTTCTACCTCGATTGTACACAGCTTAGTTAATGCAAGCAAAACTGATTTCATGGGAGCAGCCAATCGGTAAATGGTAGTCCATACGGTTGAACCCAGCCAATTCAATGACATGTTTTGTGAATAAGCACTCCTCTCTCTCTTATCAGCATACGTGGGAATGCCACACGGTAGCCTTGACTGTAAAAGAAATTACCTGGAACTACTGAAATTTAGAGCACCAGGCTGTCTCCTGAGATCCAACTCCTGCACATCAAGACTTGATCATCTCTAAAGTAAATTCAGCATATAAATCAAACCGTGAATGCTCTATATCAATCTTCTTATATGCATGATGAGCCTGGAGGGTAGAAAGATTTGAATCAGTTGCCTGCTGAAGAGATAGAATGTATGAATCGGGACTGATACTTTTTTGGAGAGCATTGGTTGGGATGATTATTGAGAGAGCATCTGTTGTTACGAGAGTGATGATCATGACCTAATGAAACATTACAGGCTCTCCAGCTATATGTTTTCAGATGATACGAAAATTGATAATTAAATCACATGGCATGGAATGAGATGGAACAAGAGCATGACAAGGCACAATGTCCCTAGCTGTCTCATTGTTAATGCCATAATGCAAAAGATGGCTGATATGAAATCCCAGTATATAAATTCACATAGCTATGCACCCATGCACCTTCTTCCCTATAGTTAGATGATGCTGCCGGATGCCAATGCACATCTTCGATAACAGATAATGCTCCAAGTAACTCAATCTCCATGGTACATGGTAATGACATTCATGATCAGCACGTGCATTCACACAAGCAATAAATGTTGATGATGCCAAATGTAGTGAGATGCATTGGCATGGTGCCCATCATGTTGTCCATTCCTATTTCTATTCTTCATTAGGAGCATAAAGAACAGAATACATCCCTTCTGGCTACTGATAAGTAGGAACTCCACTGGCATCAACTGGTGCAACACCGTTGCTTCCGTCCTTCCTTCTCCCAAATGGGTTCTTCGAAAATGTTCAAGCAGTGAAGGAAAAACAACAGCAAAATATAATTACTCTTATCCAATTTCACAAAAGCAATATTATAGATGTCCAGCAAGCCTGCCTTCTCAAAACCAAATGAAATTAATGGAATGAACATGAGAAATTGCTTCCAAAAGCAAAACCATGACATGATAATGGTGAACTGGCAAAAAGAAAGGCCGTGAAATGATCAATGACGACCAACTCACTGGTCAATTTAGAAAACAGCAAGATATAGTTAATCTACCAAATTTAGCAGCAAAATTATAAATATCCTGCAAGTCTTCAACACAACAGCTTGCACGCTTGTTACAAACCATCTTTCCAGAACTAATTGAAATTGATGGGAGGTGCTTGCTTGATTAGAGAAGGAAAAATCATGCAGAAATTGCTCCCAGTGGGAGTAAAAATATATGACATTGGCCAATGGCCAAACAACATCCATGATATGATCAATCACAAGCAACTGATTGGTCAATTTACACAGAAAACTAAAATAGGGAAAAAAAGCAGCAGCAAGAAACAGACAAATGAACTCCAGTTATCCATACTAACTCAAGTCATTAAAAACCCCTTTTCTTGGATAAAGTGAGAATAGTTTAATTAATTAACAACAGGTAGATTCTCCCTTCTCCAGCTCAAGATAAAAATTAGAAATCATAGAAACAACTCTTTGTTCAACCAGAAAGATGAGTTCAAAGAAAAATTAGAAAACATGACCTCACTTTCAATAAACCTGCAAGGAAGTGCACTGCCTTTTCATAAATCCACATTTTTTAAGGTCTTTTGCCAATAAAAAGTATCCAATGAGAAATAAAACGATAACAAAAGGATATTGTATCCGCATGCCTCCACGTCCGGAACTAGGGAGAACGGCACCCTGCAAATTGTGGTGCACAGTTGTGGCACTGTTTACATCCTGCATAGATGGCCAAAGGATGCATAAAACAGGATCAGACAAAGACAACAAAGGAACAAAGTGTATCATATGAAAGGATTCTGTTCTGATAACTTGCCTCAAATTCAATGAAGCAGACCGTATTTCTTTCCTGCCGCAAAACCTTCATTTGTTTATAACCAGGTTGCCTGTGAGATCAGGTCGTAGGAATGTAAGGCTCAATCAACAAATTTAATAAGATAAGTAGAAGACAGAATTGTATCAGAAGGGTAGAGCAGTCAGTGAATAAGCCAAACTTCGAAGCTAACAATCAGTCAACCATTTTAAATTCCAGTGAAGAGATACATACACACTGAAAAGGCCCCTCAGTTCTTCCTCAACTATATTTTCTCCAAGGTTACCAATGAAAAGTGTATTGCACGGAGGATTATCTTTTGCATTCTGCAAAAAGAGAACAAATTTATCTCTTTGTGCAAATTCAATGAGTCCCACCAATAAACATAGATTTAGATACATAGTCCACAAACCACAACCATGACAAGAAAGCTGAAAGTTAAAGATGTTTCAAGTATCAATAATCATATGAATGTAACAAATGTTATCATCAATAAACAGTGAACAGAAATGTTTGAAAATGACCATGACCTTACCCCTAATTGGGATAAGGTCTTGATGATGATGATGCCAGTGAGGCCTTGGAATAACTGAAATTATCCCAACTAATCTAAGAAACTAACATATGAAGGCTCAAAAATGTTGGCAATCAAATCTCTATAAATTAGTGCAACAATATAGCAAATAAGTGATAAACACATATTACATGACTCCTCCAACACAAATGGTTAGCCACCAATTTTGAGCCCCATTAATTAAATCATTCATGGAACCCAAACCAGAATTCAAGGCTTGGTCAGCTGCAGCAAGCCTGTCACCACTCTTACAGACATTCTGAATTGAGGAGAAAGTTTACTATTGTCCACAAACCGCAAACATCAAACAGCAAAAAGCTGACATGTCAGATTATCAGATATATGAGCTGTACATAGACACCATGTGATAAACTACATTTGCAAGATGACATAGCAAACAATTTGGTTAGGAAAATCCATTAAAATCTAGTATGAATAATGGAATGCTTATTTTCATTATATTAAATGTCCAATAAGGATAATGGCACTGAGATACAAGAAGAAGAAGGTTTTTTCTTCCTTCATGTAAAACCATGTTTCAACTGAAATAGATTGAGATTGAAAAGCCATGGCCAATGAGATTTCGTGATGAAAAAGAGATGTGAAGGAATGAGAAAAGAACAACTCTAAATATTGGTTGTTCTGTGTTTACATCATCAACAAAGAAAAATAACACAGAGAAAGTTTTTTCAAATTTCTCAACCCAAATGGCTAACAAAGATTGTTTCTTCTTCCTATATCCGTTCACCCTGCTCCAGTAGTTTCTCTCTCTGCTTGCAACTATACTTGTATCTTCTGGGTTCCCAAAAGATGGGCCTTACTCCACAATGACTTGAATTTGCTATTCCCTTATCCTTTTCAACAAATCCTCTCCAAACATATCTAAAGCTACCCTACATTTACTGCTAAACGAGGTACTCGTGCCCTTGTGCCACTTGCTTGAAGTTGACAAGGAAAAGAAAATACAACAAGCAGTATCATCATTGATATTCAAGTGGTTCAGGGCACCTCTTCAAATAAGAGAGATTGTTGCTCTAATCTCATTGCAGGTGCTTTTCCTTCTCTTCTTGGCCCAAACCAACTAAAGTGCCAAAGGAAACAAAAAAAGAAAAGAAATAGTAACAAGGGTCAAACAAAACAGAATTGATAAGTTCAATATTGTCATTTACCTGAACAGGAGCATAACCAGTAGGTGCAGGTACAGGGGCAGGTGTAGGCATGGGTACCTGAGGAACTGGATACCCTCCATATGGATCATATGGAGCAGGTGGTGGGACTGGATACCTATAAAAGTGTATAGGTTAGAAATAACTTCCCCACAAAAAGTGATTGACTGAGCAGCTTCCTGGACTCTTAACAAAACAGTAGCATTTCATAGTTCAATCATTAACATCTTAGCCTGCAATGATACAAAGAGTAGAAAAGATACTTACCCTTGGGGCCCCCAAACAGGTGGAGGTGGAGGGTGAAAAGGAGCAGGACTTGGATAACCTGAGTGGGTATAATCACCCCCAGTTCGCAAGCGTTTACTTTGATCAAAAGAGTTCGGATCAGCCACAACACCTACAAATAAGGAGAAATAACACAATCAAAGACACAAGTCTACAGCAGATAAGCCTGCTTTATTAGAGGAAGGAAACCACAAACTAAATTTGAATTTTAACAATGGATTTTGTTCCACACACAACTTATGATAAATCAGTACAGGTTGTTATACACATGAAAATCTATAGGCATTTGATTATAATAGACAAAATTATTCTGTTGCACAACAAACATATAACATGTAATGGTAAAAATTACTCCCAATTTGTTAACGACATGCTTGAGAATGATTTCGAAAACTAAAGTAATCATCCTTCCTCCCTTACCCAGGACCTCACCCCTAAGTTACCCCCTACTTTTTCTTTCTCCACCTGGGCAATCTTATACGGACATCTATATTCATAACTTGTCTCCCACCCTAGTCATCCTTTGCTTCTACATTTGACAGTGGTATTGCAACAGCAAAGAAAGAAAAATGGAAAGAAATAAAAAGAGAATGCTGAAGGAGTTACTAAGTGGGCCTTTGGGATAGTTTCTTTGGGGCAAAAAAAAGTTTGCTGCAGTGAAGTAGCAGAAGCAGCAGCCAACTTTATGGGGCTCGACTTCACTGGGTGACTGTTTCATTCATGAGTTGTGAAGACAGCTTTACTAAATAGCATGTTTTCCAATGGCAATGGGGCCAGATAATTTTTTGGTGCGAGGATATGAGGGTTAGTGGCAAAAGGGTGTACTAGCATTTTTAGCAGAACCAACCAAGTCATCCAAGCTGAGCAAAATTGACATTTTTTACCCATGCTTTGGAAAACATCCAATATATGGATACTTTTGTTTTTAAACAGACCAGATATCATATGTAGCAAAAGGCCTCACACACCAAAAAGTAGTGGTGGGAAAGAGGGCAGCATGCCACTATGCTAAAGTAACTAGGCAAATTCATGGACCATGCGAATCATATTCAAATTTGTAGTGGAAAACGTTGACACAGACCACAAAATGATCAGATAACAGGAGTTGATTTGGGAGAATTGAGCATTGATGGTTGAGTATTAATACATTGGGTCCACAAACTTACTACGATCAACTCAAGGAAGTCCCCAGTAAAGTTAAAGGACAATGATGACATTAAAAATCAGTCCATGGACCTGAAACTCAAAGATGAATATTGGGTATACCATAATTTCACTCTTTATAGATTGCTTTATTAAACTCATAGTAGTGTCTAATGAGACAGATTCTCAGTGATTCTTACACCAGAACAGTCTGTCTCTTAGGCTGCTCAAAAGCTCCCACGTCCACTACTGCCTCCCTGGTTGACAGAGTTCTACTAATTATGAGTTCTTGCCCATCTTTGAGTTTACCATACCATGTCCGACTCACACTAGTAACAATTCATGTTCATCAATAAGCCAATCTAGTCAACTTCTTTCTTCACATAACCTTTTCCTGATTTGTATCAACTCTCCACTAACTGCAACTAAAACATTCTAGGAGGCCCACTTAGGCAGTGAACACAACGTACTCTCATAAACACACCCCTTGGATTGTGTATCTCATTCAAGACACCCCTTTTGGGCAGCCAACAATTGAGTCCTGAAGTTGGCAACGAGTACAAGACTAATCTATATGATGTGGGTAAAATACTATAGACTCATTGATAACAAGCCATAGCTGGAATTCCACCAAACCATCAACTTCAGAAGAAACACACCAAAACCTCAATAGTTCAGGTGCGTATGTATCTGACTCAAGGACCATTTTCCACTTCTTAAATACATCACATAATACGGCATTAATAACTCCCACTGATAAAGTTCTCGTTTCCTACTTCTAGAGGCTACATCCATTACTACACTAAAATCGCTAGCATTGCCGAGATCAAACCTCCAAAACAAGGTCAGAAAGCCTAAAATTACCAAACCCAAAACCTAAACAAAAAAGAAATTACCTCTCTTGACAAAAAGATTCTTCTTTGCCATCTCCGTATGCAACACAGACTTCGCTTCCGCATCAAAAACCATACCCTAAATAACAAGCAAATCCTTTCCAATCATTCTTCACAACAAACACCTACCAACAAAATCCCCAAACTGGAACAGCAGAATAACGAATCTGAAAGAGGAATGAATACCTGAAGAGCGTCTTTAGCAGCCATAGCAAGCTGAGCAGTGGAGAAGAGAGCGAATCCCATGGGTTTTTCCATTTTGAAGTTGACTTGAGAAGCTTCATAACCTGGTAACCATCTCAATAGGTTCTGGAGCTCTCTTTCCTTCACGTCTTCAGGAAGACCGGAGATGAATATGGTCCGTACCTTGAGAAAAAACCCATCAAAACGTCATTTAGGACAAAAAGAAAGAATCAAAATCACAAGGAGGAGGAGGAGGAGAAGGAGAGGGCTTTTTGAGCACTTCATCAGTGGTGGTGCGATTAGGGTTTTCGATGGGAATGGGAGGAGCGGGAGCTGGAGGAGGGGGAGGAGCCCATTGTTGATGGTAGGGATGAATTCCTCCGCCCGCCATTGGACGCAAAAATCCCAGGATTTCGGCTTGCGTTTTCGCGGGTATTGATTTCTGAACGAGGGTTTTCGCGCAGGGACCGTGGGAGGAGGCCAAGAGGTTCTTAAAGAGGCCGCTAGCAAAACGCGGCCACGTTCCGATGGGCATAACAGCCTTTGTGACTGGTCCACATTATTACTGAAGGAGCTGATATTCCACCCCATTTAAGTACCAATGCCAAAATTTATCATACTTTTTTATCTAATGGACACACTTGCCGATATTCTCAACAGTTCATGTTAGCTGTTTTGCTGTAAATGAGATGTAGCTCAACAAATACGTACATGAGATGATTATAATATTGCCTTTTCATATTCTAAAATCAACGATTGAAAAATTACTAATATTAAAAACAGCTAAAAAATAATCTTTGAATCATTTAACATGGGTGATTTTTGAGATATATCCTATTTATATAAGATATTTAAGATAAATAGTCTAATTATTTAAAAATGTCAACCACACTTTACTTTTACCATAAATTTCTCAAAAAGGACAGCATTAATGCCAAAGGATGTGAGATTATCAGCTGCTTATATAAAATCTTAGCACTAAAAATTAGTTTTTACATGCACAACTCGGCATCCTTCTACAAATATATACTTGGTGGTAGGTTCTAGTCGCTACTTTCTCCTTTGCTTGAGGTTTGCTTTACCAACTGTGCTATATGGCTTCGACAAACACACGCACTTGGCTTTCACCACAAGAGTGGCTAATTCAGGCTTGGGAACTTTAGTTATGTACGTAAGTATTGTAGTTTGGGGTCCATCCCCACTCAATAATTTAATAGAGAGAAAACTCAGTAATATTTCGTAACTCGGCTGGTGTCTTGGAAATCCTGACGTAGGCGTGTCTTCATGACTTGGCGCAAATACCCTTGCAACGTTCACTACATCGCGACTAAAGGGCACAAAGGTCCCCTTATGTAACTAGACCCCGCCCGTGTTCAAACTCTGTAGGAAGCTCCCGAGATTTGTCTAGGGTTTTGGATTCATTCGGCTTCTGCGGAGGAAAGGAGAAAGGAAATTTTTTTGCAGCCATGGCGACCAGAGTTCAGAGGATTATGACCCAACCCATCGTAACTATACTCTCTCTCTCTCTCTCTGTAGATTTTTTTTCCTATCTGCGTTCTCATTGACGTACTTTTTCTTCTTCTCTGTGTCATGTATGGTTCTATCGGGATGCTTGCGGCTTCAGAATCTGATTTTCCGGTTCCTTCAGAGTGTAAGTGTGTTGATATTTCTGGTTTGGTTCTTAGTGGCTGGAAGATTTTCTGCTTTCTGTTTTTGTTTATGTATCTGCTTTGAATTGTTGCAGAAAGCTCGCATTCAGATTTGGCTGTTCGAGCAGAAGGATCAGAGGATCGAGGGGCGTATTATTGTAAGTGAGCATTTGCGGGTTTTGTTTTCCTCTTCTTTTTGTTGATTTTTTTTTTGGTTGCTGCTTCAGCTCGTTAATGAGATTAGCATGTTGCGATTCTTATACATGGCTAATGCTTTTCTTAGAACTTTTGGCCTACTAAGGAGGGTTATGAAGGAACTTACTGAATCCATTACCAGGTGCTTAGTTTTGTAATTCTGCTTCAAGGACCACTATTGAAACCGTAATTGTTGCCTAAAGGTCTACTGTGAAGGATTATTTTTTTAGTGCATTAGATTAGCAGTTTCTTTGTCTTTTCTGTTGTTAATTTTTTGATAATCTATTTTCTGATCTCTTAACTTTATCTAGTAGACAAAGCATCTGAGTCTGCTGTTTGTTTTGTTACCTGCATTTGCCATAATATGAGAATGTGATAGACTTGTGTATCATTTGTTTGACTGAAGAGATGTTTGGCAAGGTCACCTGGCTGAAGATGGGAAATAAGAGGATGAATATGGATCCCATGACTGTTGAAATTAGTGATAGCAGAAGTGGTGCTGTGTTTTAGATCCATGCAAATATGTTTGATGCATACTATGTGGCTTATGTAGCTCCAAGAGCTGCTCTAGTTTTTGTTAATTATAGAAGACATGATTAACATGCAAAATGGCTTCTTCTTGACCCATTAGATCCTGATAATTAGTTCTGCCCTTAGTTGTCGTATGAAGTGAAAGTTGATGCAGGACAGAAGGTCTAAGATAAAATTAAGTAAAGATGAGCCTGAAACATCTGTGGTTGCTCGTGTTGGCCAGTGTAGGAGATTTTGAATCATCTCTCCAAAAGTCTGTCACATGTTCCCTGATTTATGGACCATGCTTTTATCTGCTTATAACAGATCATTCCCTTATACTTGAACTCTTGTTTCCCTCTATTGGAATTGAGAAAGTGTATAACATGCATCTTGGATCTAATTTAGGTCCTACTTATCCACCTATCTTAACTCTGGATATGGCACAAAAAGTTCCTTCAAGGGCAGCCCCGGTGCACAAAGCTCCTGCCTATGCGGGGTCCGGGGAAGGGGCGGACCACAAGGGCCTATAGTAGCCAGCCTTACCTTGCATTTTGCAAGAAACTGATTTTACGCCTTGAACCCGTGACCTCAAGGTTACATGACGACAACTTTTACCGTTGTGCTAAGGCTCCCCTTCAAAAATGTTCCTTCAAAAAAGGAAAATGGCATAGAAAGAAGTATGTCACTTCACTAGTTGTATGGTGATTTCCGACCAACGATCAAGTTAAGCCAGGTGAAATAGCCTTCCAAGTTGAGCCAAGTGAAATAGCCTTCAAGGTTGATCTCCATCATTCACCAGGTCAATAGCAATCTTTGGTAGATGCCAGATCCTCCATCAACTATCAAAATCGGTGTGAGCTACTTGAGAAAAAGGGAGAGAAAACTGCTGTCATGAATTGTAATGCATGCTACCAAACTTGAACTCTTCAGGGAATTCAGCTTCCTCAAAAGGATAGATTCCACAGCTGAAACATTTGAGTGACGGCATTGTTCCTCTAATCCTCCATGTCTGACTTTGTCAAATCTTCACAAGTTGTTCCTGCAGAATCCCTTGAATATCTTGTGCAGGATACTTTGATCATGCTCACCTTATCCCTGCTTCAAAATATTGCCTTTGGTCCTTAGGGGCGAAATGCGAGCCAACACATTACAGATATGTACCTAACCATATTGTAGCAAATTGCTACAAGAAAACACCAATTGCTTGCATTTGTAGACGATAGAAATATTGGAGATCAATCATTTCTCTTAGCAAAGACCATAATTTGATTTGAAACAGTTTTTTTGAAATAGTGTACTCCCACCTGTTCATTTAGATTGTAGGCTATGTGTGCAGACAGGGCACAGATTTGGACATATGTAGAGAATCTTTGTCATGGTGAAGATAATTGATTGCAGAAATACTTATGTCTTGCATGGAAGAATAGGAGAAAATGCGGCTATTGAGGTCTCTTGCTGACAAAACATTGTTGTTAGTGTAGAATTACTATTACACAGCATACAGAGCTCCCTGTGTAGATCTAGTTGTTGATAAAATGAAGTACATAGATTAATGGTTATGGATATTTACATTAAAGTATAAACAGAAGGAAATGAATTTAATATGTGTCTAAAAACTATGTGGTAGAACTTAAAAGGAGAGAAAATAGCATCATTTACAAACAAGTTAATAGTAGAAGAAAACTGGAATAATGAAATAGAAGTAAACACAATGTGAAAAAGGCAACCAAAAAGGGATATCTTTGGAGTATCTAAAGGGAAAAGGCAACCAACAAAGAAAACTTGATGGTGGAGCGAAAAAGTGCAAAAAGTTATTGAAGAGAAACGTGTGTATTTTATACTAAAAATAATGAAAACTTTGAGCAAAGTAAGAATGTTAAAATGGTTGTTAACATAGTAGTAAGTGAAGGCTAAACTCAAGCTATATGATGATCTCTATAATAAATTATGATCAAGGGAAGGTGAGAAAAATGTGTTTAAACTTGCAAAAGTAAGAGAAACGAAGAGTAAAGACTTAAACCATATTAACCAAATGGTACACGTCAAAGATGACAAGATCAAACAAAGATGGGAAAGTTTTTTTGAAAAATTGCCAAATGACAATTACCTTGAGAATATAGGGATTGAAAGTACTGTAATCCCAAATAACGGACATGATGGATATGATCATAGGATTCGAATACCTAAAGTGACAGAGGCATTGAAAAAGATGAAATCGGGAAAGGTCTGGGACCTGATGGTATACCAATAGAGGTTTGAAAATATATGGGAGATGCTTGAGTAGTTTGGTTAACAAAATTGTTTAACAAGATTGTAAAATCCAAAAAAATGTTAGATGAATAGATGAAGAGCTCCACTGTACTAATTTACAAGAATAAAGGAGATATTCAGAGTTGCACTAATTATCAATTAATCAAATTTATGAGTCATTATGATAAAACTTTTTGAAAGAGTGATGGAGAAAAGGCTACAGCATGAGACAAGTGTCCTAGAGAATCAGTTTGGTTTTATGTTTGGGAGGTCTACCATGGAAGCTGTTGTTTTACTTAAACAATTGGTAGAGAAATATAGGGAGATGATGAAGAACCTCTACATTTTTATTTTTATTTTAATACTTAAAAAGCTTATGATAGGGTCCTTATAGAGTTAATATAGTGGGTGTTGGGTGAGAATGAGGTTTCATTGGGATATTTTGACATAGCTAAGGACATGTATGGAGTGGTAACAGACGTTTGGACCACTAGCGGAGAGATTGTTGATTTTCTTCTCATTATAGGATTGTATCAAGGATCAGCATTGAGCCCGTACCTTTTTACACTGGTTATGGATGAGTTAACAAAACATTTGCAAGAGGAGATTTCATGGTGCATGTTATTTGTAAATGATATAGTTTTGATTGATGTGACGAAGGAGGGCGTAAACCCAAACTTAGAGTTATGGAGAGATGCATTGTAATATAAAGGATTTAAAATTAGTTGAATTAAGACAAAGTATATGAAATACAATTTTAGCAAGGAGAGGAGCGGGAATGGAGCACCACTAAAAATTGATAACTAAGAAGTCCCTCTAAAAGAACACTTTCGATACTTTGGGATTGATAATTCATGAGAGGGAGGTTATCCAGAGAATCCAAGCTAGTCGGAACAAATGAATATGCGCCTCTAGAGTATTGTGTGATCAAAGAGTGACCCTCAAACTAAAAGAAAATTTCTATGGGATGATTGTAAAGCCGGACATGCTCTATGGATTAGAGTGTTGGATAGTTAAGGAACAACATTTACACAGGCTGAGTTTCGTTGAAATACGGATGTTGAGATAGATGAATGACAAGACAAGAAAGGATCGAATTAGAAATGAAAACATTAGAGGAAACTTAGGAATAACACTAATAGGTAACAAGATGAGAGAGATTAGACTTAGATGGTTTGGACATATCTAACGTAGGCCAAAAAGGGCACCAGTTAGGAGTGAGGTGATCCAAGTGGAAGGTTTTAAAAGGGCAAGGGGAAGGCCCAAAAGAATGTGGATAGAAGTGGTGAAAAAAAGCTTTTAAAACTTTGAGGCTAAACGAAGCAATGACACTTAATAAAGGGGAATTGAGGAACAAGATTCATCTGACCGACCCCTAATTGGGTTGAGGTCTTGTATGATGATGATGATGATGATGGATATTAGGTACTACTGCAAATGCATAAGCTATCTATTGGTCTGAGCAGGTTCTGGGCAGATTTTGGATCTGATTAGATATCTGATTGGCTATCATACTGGGTTGCTAGTTGCCACTACAAAGACAATGATGCCCGGACATATTCGAAGGGTTCATCTTGCCCTGATGGCTTTTGGAATCCTAGCACCATTTGAGTTTCAGATCACAAATTTTTAGTATAACATAGGAATCAAGACAGTTTCAAGCAAGCCCTGGTTTGGGCCTTGTCACCAAAATATTAGCAAAAATAGCTTACATTTTTCTACAAATAACATTTCAATCATCTTACTAAACAGAAGTTACCCTTTGTAGTCCGCCCCTTCCCTGGACCCACGTATGCAGGAGTTCCATGTGAAAACCCCAATTTTTATGGAATTTTTTTGGAATTATTTGAAATTAATTGGAATTTTTACAAAAATCGAGGTAAAAATATTATATTTAATATAATATTAATTTTTAGAAAAAGAATCAGGTCTTGAAACATTGATATTTGGAATCATTCATGGGAAATCAGTTAGAATGATTGTAAGCACACTGAAATCTGAGTTCAGGTGAAAAATTTCTATTTTTCGTATTTTTTGTGAATTTACATTTACCCATAAGTGTAAAATGTTCATTTTACTTTTGTGTGGGATCCACAAAAGTTAGGTGAGCTGGTGGATAGCCAGCTCAGGGAATATCAATGATGAAGAATAAACATGATGAGGAATATACTTTTAATTTTATAAGAAAAGTATAAAATTATTTAAAATTAAAATAATTAAAGTTTTAATTAAAATAATGAAAAACTAGCCCTATAAACACTCCTCCTACAGGCTGCATGAAATTTACAAACACGCCAAGGCTCCCCCCTCTCCCTCTTTCTCTCTCTTTCCTTCTTTCTTATCTCTTTTTTCCCTTTTCTTTTTTCTCTCTTCCCTTTACAGCTGCAGAGCGAGTCTACAGACTCACTAGAGTGAATATTCCCTCACAGGCCGTTGGGTACGTTTGCGGACTCATCATCCCCAATGGAATAGGGTTTTCTGCCTGAAAATCCGAAATCAATTAGCCATCAATATTTCACCGTTAGAATTCAATCTCCACCGTTGGATGGGTTTAGGTTAACCTGATCTATAAAAGTCATATGATTTCACATTGATCGGAGGAGTTTTCACCGATGAAATCACCAAAAAATAGTAAGTCCAGCGACTGTATTTTCCTGCTTGGATCTCTTTTTCCAGCTTGATTTTTCAAATATGGACACTTTAGGTAGGTTCCTTATCTTCCCCTCTAACTATTCCAGTAGTTTTTAAGGCAAGGAGATCACTAGACTAAATTTTTCAACAAGTTTTCTTCGGTGAATCCAATATCAGTGGTCTAGCCTGAAAACTCTGGTAAAATGTAATTGATTGGAGTTTTTGAACAGTTGGATAGATTCCTGAGGTTCAAAAACTTCAGGAGATGAAATATGAGACGGTGAATCCTTCAAATTTGGGAGATCTGGGGGAAGCTGATATGACGGTCTAGATTGGACTGTCTCGACTATCCCAAGTCACCCTCCCCGTACCACTGGCTATCACTAATGGAATGCGGCAGGGGTGGGCCGCTGATCAATCTGTGGACCCAAATTGAATCTGGGCCCTTATTTTGATCTGTAACCATAAAAATATAATTCAGAGCTCGTTTTAACTCCAAATGAAGATCGAAAAGAAGCTCTGGATTTCTGATGAAGAGTAAAATCTAATGGAAACATAAAATTTACGTTTTATTCATTGTAAAAATCTGTAAATTACAAAAAGAGGTACTATTTCTCAAGATCAATCAAATCTGATATGATCAGACCTTAGATTTCTGTTTCATCAGTGATCTAGTGATGAGGGAACATGGAATCAAGAGTTAGATGTGAATGATTTGAGATGAATTGAGAAATTTAACCTTAATAACAAAGAAATCTTAAAAACAATAATGGATTTACTTGATCTGACTAATTAAGCATGATTAGAAACTATAAAATAGGATGATGATCTAATGATAAGATCATGTATAAAATACATGTATTTTATATATTGAATATATCCTTAAGATTCTCCTACCTTTACTTTTAAAAATCCATCATCCCATTGATCTTGATCATCATATCCTTCATGTATCTATCAAATCACATGTATCTAATCATTCCTCAACTCATTTTTTCTTCCTAATTGTTCTTTTGATCATCCTTACATAGGATGTTTTGGATCTTGTTCCTTGGATCATATTGATCAAGGGTCTAATCTATTGATCTACATTTAAATTTAATATTTATACTACTTCAAAACATTCATACGATATTGTGATTCTCATTATTCTTGATCATTCAAGATCTCCTTATGGATCTTATTTGATCTTTGATTATCTTAATTACCATTTTTATTAAGATTAGATAGTTTACTATCCTTTTATGATCTTGTTATTATTCAACTAGTTAATGTCTTATTGGTTGAAGATAGTTTATTTCTTTCCTAACACTAGATAACTCCTCTTTATTTTAGAATTGACTAAGGCTTACCAGTTAAAAGTTACTTACAAAGTGGTTAATTCAATCCTCATGTAAGGAGGCGTTTAGACCTCACAAATGTTGTTAGAAGGTGGGGGAAGAGCGATGTTCTACTAGAAAACCCCTTTAACCACCATATTCAGCATTTACCGGGGTGACCTTAACTTATCCTTCATAAGGTTCCTATGATCATTAAACCTTAAGTTCTCTTATTATTTGATTTTAATTAAATCCATGAACATTTAAAATGTCATTTATGGGATTTATTATTCTCCTAATTTGGGCCAAAGAAATGATATTCTTTATATTGTTTTACTAACTATAACCCTTATTATTATTAAGTTCATGTCCATATTCATTGTAAATGTTCATCAATATCTATTTTTATTTTTCATATAATTTATATAACATGAACAATTAAAGCATTAATAAATAAATAAATCTAACAATTAAATTTACTAAGCAAATAAAAGAAAATTTACACTAGAATTTAATAATTCAAATGCTTATTTGAATACATCATATTTATTCAATTTGATCAAATGTTCATATTTTGATTTTCTATTCATTTTTCATCCCATTAAGGGTTTAGAACTTGATCTTTTATTTTTTATTCACACATTCTCTTAATATGATATCATCACTAGATCATTGATGCATTTTTATCATATGATCTGATCTTTCTTGATCCAACTGATTAAGAAGATCTTAAGTCAATTTATCCAAATCAAGGGCATATATTTCAATCTATCCCAAATTAGCCACATCAAGTCATTCATTTATCATAATCTTATCATTAGATCATCATCCATACTATTTTATAGTTTTTGATCATGTTTGATTAGTCAGATCAAGTAAATCTATTATTATTTTTAATATTTCTTTGTCATTAGGTTAAATTTCTCAATTCATCTCATCTCAGATCAATCACATCTAAATCTTGATTCCATATTCCCTCATCACTAGATCACTAATGGAACAAAAAATCAAGGTCTGATCATGTCAGATTTGACTGATCTTGAGAATTAGTACTTTTTGTAATTTATAGATTTTTATAGTCAATAAAATATAAATTTTATGTTTCCATTATATTCTAATCTTTATCAGGAATCCAGAGCTTCTTTTCGATTTGGAGTTAAAATGAGCTCTGAATTACATTTTTAAGGTTACAGATCAAAATAAGGGCCCATGTTCAATCTGGGTCCACAGAACGACGGACTGATCTGGATCGTCAGGTCAACTCCCCGCAAATCTCCCAAATCTGAATGATTCATCATCTTAGATTTCATTCCCTAGGGTTTTTAGACCCCAGGAATCCATCCAACGGCTCAAAAACTCTAATCAATTATGTTTTACTAGAGTTTTTAGGCTGGATCATCGGTACTGGATTTACCGAAGAAAACTTGTCGGAAAATTCAATCCAGTGATCTCCTTGCCTTAAAAACTATAGGAATAGTTAAGAAGGGAAGATGAGGAACTTACTTGAAGTGTCCAGATTTGAAAAATCAAGTCGGAAAAAGACATTCACGTAGGAAAATATACAGTCGCCGGACTTACTGTTTTTCGGTGATTTCACCAGTGAAAACTCCGATCAATGTGAAATCATAGGGCTTTTATAGATCAGGTTAACCCAAATTCATCCAACGGTGGAGATTGAATTCTAATGGTGAAATATGGATGGCTAATTGATTTAGGGTTTTCAGGCAAAAAACCTTATTCCGTCGGGGAGGACAAGTCCGCAGATGCACCTGACGGCCTGTGAGGGAATATTCCCTTTGGTGCATCTACAGATGTGCTTTGCGGTTGTAAAGGTGAGAGAAAAAAAAGAAAAGGAAAAAGAAAGAAAAAGGGAAAAAAGAGAGAAAAAAGAAGGAAAGAGGTAGAGGGGGAGAGCGTTTGGGGAGTTTGTGAATTTCGTGCAACCTGTAGGAGGGGTATTTATAGTGCTAGTTTTGCATTATTTTAATTTTAAATAATTTTCACTTTTCTTATAAAATTAAAAGCATATTCCTCATCGTGTTTATTCTTCATCATTGATATTCCCTGAGCTGGTTGTCCACTAGCTCACCCAACTTTTGTAGGCCCCACACAAAAGTGAAATGACCATTTTACCCTTATGAGTAAATATAAATTCACAAAAATTACAAAAAATAGGGATTTTTTACCCTAGCTCAAATTTTAGCGTGCTTACAGTCATTGTGACTAGTTTCCCATGAATAATTCCAAATATCTATGTTTTAAGACTTAATTCTTTTTTTTAAAAATTAATATTATATTAAATATAATATTTCACCTTGATTTTCCTAAAAATTTCAAATAATTCTAGAAAAATTGGGGTTTTCACATTCTTCCCCCCTTATTGAAATTTCGTCCTCGAAATTTAATATAACAACTCACTTATGAGTTATCATCATCTCATTTATAATTTTTCTTATATAATTTGTTTTGTAAAATATGAACACTTAAGGAAATCTTTTATTCCGCTTATTATTCATTAATGCTATTACTTTTTCCTTAAAGGTATAATTTATCAAAGTCATATAACTTGTTGGAAAATTTAGCCATTCAGGCTAAATCATAACTACTAACTTGACATTTTTTAACATTTCCAAATGACTTATTCTTTTGAGTAATTCTCTTGTTCATATTTCCTTTGAGTGGTGTCATCAGTCTTTACTTTTACCAGTCGGTAATTCTCATTATATTGTTACTCTCCATTTCATTCAAATAGACATACTCCTTACATAACCTCCAAGGTATGGATAGTTCTTTAACTATTAACCAAGGTAAAATGTTAAATCTCAATTAAAGTAATTTATGTTCTCAATATAACCTTCCAACCTTTGGAAGTAAACATTGCATATCAAATCAAAATATCCACACTTCTATATCATTTTTCTTTTGATGATATTTCTTTCCTCAAATTTTCATTATCTTGTTATAACTTTTGCAAAAACTATTCTTTTAATATCACCGAGTCATATCAATATTCTTGAAGTTCTCATAATCAGTGATTTACTTTTCCACTGTATAGGTAACATTAGTGTTATGAATTCTAAAATATATACTTGAAACTCATTATGAAGCATCTACAATGACTTTCTATATCATTTCTAACTCCTTATATGAAATACCTTAGCAACTTTCTTTACTCCAATTCAGGATCAACATCAATATTATCCTCATATGTGATAAAAATTTACTCTCTAGCTAGTCTTTACACTTACCAACTTTGGTAAACATTCTAATTTATTATGCTTCAAAGTAAATCCATATATCTTCAATACATACTATTTCTCATTTATTTAAGAAAACTTTCCTTCATCAAATTCATAAATATCATTTATCCCGAAAGTATAACTCAAAATTTATCTTGAGTTTTGAATGATGTATCTAACTCACATTTTATGAGAGTTAAGGTTACTTAACCTTCTCAATAATATTATTCAGCATTTTAATTGGTGCGTAGTCACAATAATCCATCCTTTTTCTAATATTTCTTGTGTTCTCCACAATAACTTATTTGTCCAAATAAATTCTCTATATGATAGTCTTTGACTTTTGGACTTATTCAAATCATCTTATGTCATCGTCTAAAAATACCATAAAGAATTTGAGATGTACTAATTCAATAATAACTCAATTTTATATGAGATTGAAAATCTTGAAAACTCCTCAATATATCTTGAAATTTTCTAACTATAACCTTCTAACTATCTTGAAAAAAAATGTATTTTTTTTTTCTTAATATACCAAAATCAACCATATCAGTAGTACAAGATAAATATCCATCTTAATTCTGATGATCTCTTATGTGGACTCATTCACTGAGTTAGCTTAGTAAATTCATATTTGATGTACAAGATGTATTGACTATTATCTCATTGTGAATCATATACCATCATGGTTAATTTGTTTTTCTAAAAAATTTGGGATTGTAATTTTCAACTTTCACTATTCTTCTTTGTTTGATTTACCTCTAAATTTTTCCTCAAGTGTAAAACAATCATTCTTTCTTACACCAAAAATTAATCATCTATTTATCAAATTTTTTTCTCCTTAATTGATTTTGGAGAGAAATACTCACTATTTCCTTGAATTATTCTCAAGTAATATTATTTCTATTTTTATTCTTCAGAAATTTTGATTTTAGGCCATTGTGGCCCGCCCCTTCCCCGGACCCCGCATAGGCGGGAGCTTCGTGCACCGGGGCTGCCCTTTAGAAATTTTGATTTTACCTTTCCTATAAAGGTTGGAATTTTCCTTACCTTTACTAACTCAGTGACTGGAGTTATCACCTCAAATCTTTTCATGGTAAATTTATATTTGATGCAATTTCACAGGATATAAAAGAGTGTATAGATCCATAATCAAACAGTATTATTGCATAGTTATCAAATATAAGCAAAGTACTTTCAATCACCCCATTCGAGGTTTGTGCTTGACGATCAGTAATAGCAAATACCCTTCCTTGATGTCTAGGGATATTCTCTGGTTTTGCATCATTGATTGCCAGTTGTTTATTGCAGTTATTTGCCATGTATCTTAGTTCTCCACATCTATAACATTGGATTGGAGGTCGTTGTTGGATTGGATTAGGTCATATATTCCTAGGGTGGAATCTTCTACACTTGGGACAACTCCTTTGATTTTGTCCAATGGTGGGATTTCCTTGAATTCTTGGTGGCTTGAAATTATTGATGGGCCCCTTGCCTTTCTTAAAAGGTCTTGAATTGAATTTTTCCATCTATATTCTTTTCCTGTTTTGATTTTGCTTAAAATCCTCCTCAAATCTGGAGGTCATTTCTACGCATTCTGCTAAAGTCATGGGTTTGGTATCCAACACCTTAGTTTTCAATCTTGGATGAAGTCTTCCCAGGTATCTGCTAGCTGTCTACCTATCTGTACCACAGATATGTGGTGTAAACCGCTTCAACTGTACGAATTTGTTTTCATACTCTTCAACAGACATATTCCTTTGTTGTAGATCTAGGAATTCTTTTTCCTTTCTTGCTTGAATGTGAGGAGGAAAATATTTGTTGTAGAAAACCTTTTTAAATTCTTCCCATGAGATATTTTCTTGGTTTGAGAAGAAATTCCTCTTTGTTGATCTCCACAAGAAGGTAGCTTCTTGGTTCAAAATATAAGTGGCCATTTTGACTTTTACCTCTTCTAGAGTTCATAAAACTTCAAAAGTTTTCTCCCCCTCATATATCCATTCTTAGGCTTTTTCAGCATCACCCTTTCCATTATAGCTTATCACCATTTTTTTAAATCTTTCTACCATTTTGTCCAACTTCTCCGGTAATAATCGAGAATTTTCAGTTACTCCCATAGGTATAGTTGAAGAATTATCCTGTATTGGTGTTGGAGTATTATTTCTCTGAACAAGTGTGTTGGGCCCCGCTTCATGATGAGCTGGAGCTGGTGCACTTTGTACTGCTACAAGCTGTATAGGCTCCTGAGGTTGCTGAAGATGGGGAAGAAGATCTTGCAGCACTCTTGTTATAATTTCCTCAACGTTATTTTCTTGAGATGTATTCTTCATATTGGAATCATTAGTCCTTTGAACCGTCCTCCCAATTTTCTTAGGTGGCATCTGCTCACAAATACAAATTTTTATATAAACACTATTTAACTAATTCTATTCTAACTTAAATTTGGATTGTCATCTTACTATTGGACATATTGGGGCTGTGAGTGACTGGATGAACCGCTCTGATGCCAACTGTAATGACCCAGGTTTTTAAAACACATTTTCATAAATATTTGCAAAGGTAGGGCCCTAATTTTGAAATTTTTTTAAATACAAACAGCGGAAACATATTTTCTTTGAAATTGATTTGTCAAAAACCCGAGTGCCACCTCAAATTACTTATCATACATAAATTTTTGTATAAAATAAAATTTCTATTGAATATCAATAGAAATACTTTTATTAAAAACATGATCGATCCAGTGGTTCAAATACACAGTCCCGATAGTTATTATATACTTTGTTCAAATATTACAATCCAAATTACAAATCAATTAAATACAATCTTTCTCAAAGTAAAAACCTTAAGCTGTAATTCAGTGATGATTATTCACAAGTCTTGAGCTTTCAATCTTCCTTAACTGTATCTGAAATATTATAAACATTCAAACATTTACAATATCTCAGCAAGTTATGCTTAGTAGGAGATTTAAAAAATATATTTAATATATCTCAAAATCAACATTTCATTATATCCATGATATAAATTAATTTATAGAATTGGATAATTATTTTATCCTTCACTTATCATATCAATTATATATATATTACATATAAATAAAACTACTGAAAATCTTGAATGTAGTTAATATCATCAATAAGAGTTAATATCATGAATAATATCGTATTGGGAATCATCCTCCAATACAACATTGATAATAACTTTTATTGGGCATCTCATCATGCTATAAAATAAGGTATCTCGTCATGCCATAACATAAGGCATCTTATCATGCCATAACATAAGATATCTCATAATGCCATAACATAGGCATCTCATCATGCCATAATCAATTGCATCATAATGCAAAATATTAAAAGACTACCATGCTCGCTGTCTCAATCCGTACAGCGTGCCCGGATAACTGCATAATACTCCATTGATGCCGTGGTGGAAAATACAAAATCCATGTTCACAAGGGGAGAACCATAGTTGTCACAGTTGTGATCCTGTTTTTAATAAAAGTATTTCTATTGATATTCAATAGAAATTTTATTTTATGCAAAAATTTATGTATAATAAGTAATTTGAGGTGACATTCAAGTTTTTAACAAATTAATTTTAAAGAAAATATATTTATGTTGTTTGTATTTAAATTTTTTTCAAAATCAAGGCCCTACCTTTGCAAATATTTATGAAAATGTGTTTTAAGAACTCGAGTCGTTACACAGGCTGCCCTTTTTTAACTAGACAGAAGTGACCAGGGTGATTATGGGATGTGCATGTTCTCTATCCAGTGAACACACAAGGTAGATGCTCTCAGGATGCAGCCGGGTGTAGCTTATATGTCAACAGCAGTTGGGGTGCTTTAAAATATCAAATGACTTCTGCATTGACCAAAATGCTTCTATATAAAATACGGTGCTGGTCAGATACATCCAGGAGCCCCCAACGTTGTCCAATCATTTTGTGTTCTATACCATATGATTACATTTGCTTGAATGACAATATTTAAAAAGGATTATTTATGAAACTGCATAGTTCCAATGATTATAAAATGAGTTTTGTTCAACCGGCAGGTAACTAAATATCCTCCTAAATTGTCATTACTGAGGCCCAATCCATGATCCTCAACTCGGGCCTTGGCTTTGTTGTTCTCTTGTATGTTCAAAAGGCAATTACTCCGCACAAGGCTGGTGTTCTTCAGGACAAGTGCAAATGAACTTGTTGGGAAGCCTGATTGGGATTTCTCAAATTGAAGACAATACTTCATTTGGTGATAAATCTTCACAAAATGGGTAAAGCAATATAAGACAACGGATTTGATCAGAACATGATATGATGGGTAAACTCAAAATCCAATTGAGATTAGTTATATTTATCAGCTACCCTATTAAGCACGTACATCAAGCTAGATTGATATGTGTCCAAGATGCATTAATTCCTAATTCGATTCCTTGAAGTCACCTGGATAGAACACAGGAAGTGCATGACATGTCGCTGTCCAAGAACTTCAAAAAATGCAACTTCGAAAGTTATAGAACCATGAACTTAGTTCCATTCACATCTTCTTTTCACTGGGCTTGCCCTAGCCTGTCAATACTTATAAAGTAACTAAATAGAATCTCTACAAATCCTATAAATCATAACAATGTGGTTTGTGAATTTTCAGACCTACTTTTGGCTTCCTGTTGCTGCCCCTCAAACAAATTTATTCATTTACGGGCATATTTTGAATTTTTCTTTCGTTGGTTAATATGCAGCTTATGCCGTTTGCCATCTTCATCTATAGCAGAGTGATCTGGCTTCTGCTTCATAGGCTTAACGCTTATAGAGTTCTGTCTGTGGTTTTAAGACTGCGTTGTTTGGCATGCATGCTTTAATTTTGATGTACTCAGTCATTCTCATTTACATCCAAACATTTTCAGCATTCATGATAAAAAAATTTATGCATGTGTTACTATAAAGACATTATCATGTGTCATGACATAACTCACTTCTAGATATTACTGTACATTCAGTTCATTTCTGGTTATATCCATTTGAAGTTTCTACTGTATTTGATAGGGCTTTGACGAGTACATGAATCTTGTCTTGGATGATGCTGAGGAGATAAACGTGAAGAAGAAAACTACAAAGTCATTGGGTATGTTACAGCAGATTTTACATTCCATTTCCATCTTTTTTATTTTGGATTTGTGGTGAAATGATTCTGGTATACATTCAGGGAGGATTCTTTTGAAAGGAGACAACATCACACTGATGATGAACACGTGAGTGGCTCAGAATTCTAACCTTTGACCATGAATCTTGTTTTCATTTTTTGACTTGCTTAAATTTGAACGCTTCCTTTGATTTTCCAGGGGAAAGTGATTATTTGAGACTCTAAAAACTGTGTAAATTGAGGTGCGCCCCTGCAGCTTGTTTCGAAACTCTCGGTGCCAACACATACTTTTTAGAAGCAAATCTATGTTTAGTTGACCTGAATATCATATGGTGATGATGGACACCTCGTGAAAGGATAATTGACAGACATCAAATCTAGTCATTACATTTCTGGAATTTGTCGTGGTTTATCTTTATACCATGGTTTCGGTATTTGCTTATGTCATTTTCTTTTGCAGTTGCTTTTGTATTCATTTATTCCATCTGGCTAGACTGCCGCAAATCTAGGTTCGTGTCAATGTGACCAGTAGCAGATGGAAATCATTGGTCCAGAAACTGTGTTTTACGGTGGTTGTTTATGGCAGCTTCAGTTGGTGAGACCGAATACATGTTTTTAGTTCTTTTATTATCACTATTTGTAGGAGTCGAAACAATCGCCAAAAACTTTTAGGAGACCCCAAAAAATCTAAAACACAGGAGGTAAGTCAGAGGTATCCCAGTTTTGAATAAAGGTGGAGAAGGGCCAGACTAGTATGCTGCTTTACCTTGCATTACAAGAGACTGTTTCACGCTTTGAGCCTGTAATCTCCAGGTCACATGATGACAATTTTGTCGAGGCTTCCCTTCCTATAATTCATAGAAATGGGAGAAAGCAGTTGGAATTTCAATTATTAGCAAATTGTATAACTCACTGTAGGTTTGATAGAAGGCCACTAACCTTGACTATAATTTTTTTATAACAACTTGGCTTATGTTGGTTCAATTCTAGCCTTTTTAATCTATGACGAAGATGCAAAGAAATTCAGTTCCGGCAACAAGTTGGAGTTCTCAGAGCCCGTTTTAACCCTTTTCCTACAAGGCTCTCGGGGTGAGGGTCGGGTGTTTAGGTTCATTGGGTGCGGTGGGCCTTCTCAGAGCCCGTTTTAGCCCTTTTCCTGCAAGGCTCTCGGGGTGAGGGTCGGGTGTTTAGGTTCATTGGGTGCGGTGGGCCTCTCCAGTTTGTCCGTAGCCGGAGCCCATTGGCGAGCTTGTGTGATCTAGTTTATGTGATTATGCCATATTGTTGCTAATAATTATTAAAGGAATAAGCCAGCATCACTGGCCGACAAATGTCTAGCTTTAGTTGGGAGTCTGAATTCTGTGGAGTTACGGCTGGGTCCGGTAGGACTCTCCAGTTCATTAGCAATTGAGATCCCAATTATATGATCCAGTTTATGTGACTATGGAATAAGCCAGCATAATCGGCTATTGTAACCATCACTTGGCATCTTTCATATAATATGTTTGGTCACAGGTTTGAATTTCACTTTGCCCTTTGGATTAATTAGAATTAGGAGTCCAAGGGAAAGTGTGTGAGTGATTTGTTTCATAGGACAGGGATTAGATTTAGAAGCACGAGGGAGAGTGAGTAATTTGTTTTATAATTATTCACTTGTACCAAAAATAAACTAGCATAATTGGATAAACTTAATTATATAAGCCTTCCCAATAGAGTCCTAACAAGTCAATTCAGTTAATTGTTCCGATTTGAATTTCTTGGTGTCACTTGAACACACTGTTGGAGTTATAAGGAAACAACGGGGTTAAATACCTTCACCGTCCCAAAAGTTGAGATCTGGATTTGTTCCAAAAGAACAGCTTCTCACCATCTATAGTGAACATTCAACTTGTCCAACTTGCATAGAAGATGAGAGATATGATTCAATGGATTTCCTGCCTCGTGGGGAGACTTTTCTCTTGTAGATGCAATGACTGGCTTTAATATGGCAGCAAATTCGTTCTTTGAACCTGCAAGTTGATTTACTTTTGGCGACCTCTGAACTTGAGCTCATAATATGGTTCTTGACATGGAATCAAAGAAGTTTTGAATTGAATTGTCGTCGTCATTTCTAAGGACATTCCATGATGTGAACAAATCATCAGTGTCAGCTTTAAGTCAATAATGTCAGGCTGCATCCACTTGCAGAATGTTTTCCTGGCTAGTCTCAGTCTAACAAAAAGTTGGGAACTTTGGATTGATGACATTTTGCGCATTGATTAATTACAACGACAGTATGATTTTGGATGTCAGGAAGAATATTTATAAAAAAAAAAAACAAGAGTACCTGCTTCTCTTAATATAATGTAAGGGTAAGGGTCTGAGCTTTCGCGGTCAAGGGGAGCAAGGGAGAAGCTTATGCCCCTTTTTCATGCACGGTAAAACTTTTTTTTTTTTCTTTTTGAAATCTAAGTTATTCGTGTTGATTAGATAGTTAGAGTTCAAACTTCAAGCCCATTGGTTGCTATTAGTCTAGGTTCCTTTGGGTCAAAAGTTACGATCATCCATTTTCAATTCTATAGAATAAGCGGTTACTATAGATCCTTTGAGTTCTGACCCTTTCTCAGGCTCTGCATACATAGGAACCTTATGCACCAGACTGCCCCTTTTATATAGAATAAGTGATTAGGATTGATTTTTTTAGTTACCTATTTTTGACATGGCAAACATGATGAATAGCTTAGATCAACCAGCATGCAATAAGTATGGATCTTGGACCACTTTTGGCAGAGGTAACTTCCATTTGTGGGAAGAACTCTTTCATGAGTTCCTCTTTGTAGTTCGTAACTCCTCGCCAAACATGATTATAAATTATAATTTTTATCATAACATCTCCACCTTGTACTTCCTTTGAAAATTCATCAATAATTGATGCTAAGATGTTGTGCCTGCCATCTGCTATCTATTTCGATGGATCTCTCCTCCAAATGATCAGCTCATCACATTTAGCAGTTCAATTGTAATTCCTTTGGAACGATTACAATGAAGATGTACTAGTAAGTCTGAACATCATCACACTTGCATAAGTTGACAACCAGCAGACCTTCGGAACATGGCTCCCTAATGTTCATTAGGTTCAAACTTTCTTACCTCAATCTATATCTTCTCGTGCATTGGACATTGCAATCTGTTCCATTCTAGTCTAAAGAGTCGCACAAATCAATGTGTTGTGACCACGACAAATAGTGCAAGCAATTGGAATCTTTGCATGTTATGTATGTTTAGAATAAATCTGCCGTTTTTGGATTTCGACTTTCAAATCACCTGCATGCCTTGCGCCGCCAGCCAGCAAGCTTATAAAATGTCTGCTTGCGTTTTATGATGGCTGCCGTTTGTATTGCAGGAGATATAAATGGCTAAGCTGCTTTTATTTATTTATGCATGCTAAGCTGACTATTTTATTTTTATTAGGTCTAATAGAAGTGGTGAGAAAAGATTTAAATTTTTTTTAATTAAATGAAGTCATGGTACTTAATAGAAGCGAATGGAGGAACAAGATTCATGTGGCTGACCCCTCATTTGGATAAGGTCCTGATGATGATTGAAAAAATACTGAAAGTGGATATCACCAGCTAGAGGAACGTTAAAGAGATGCTCACACAGTTTTTCTAGAGCCAACTTTTGCATGACCAGGCTTATTCGTCTAGTTGCTTAAAATCTAAATGTCAAATGAATCAAACAGCATGTTGATTGGATGATTTTAGCATCACAGGTGATTATAGAAGTTTTTAATCCATCCATTTTCAGTTACAACTTCTTAAATGCTAAAATCCTCCAGCTCACATTGATTTTTATTTGCTAGACATTCATTGCTTTTGATGTATTAGATATCCATTGCTGGACACATAAATGTGTTGAATCATGTAAAATGCAGAGGTGGGCTCCAGCAAAAAGTAGTGCCCAAAGGCTCTCATACGAAGGGTTTGGTTAGCATTCCTCCAACAGGTAAGCCTAGTATTGAGGGGGCCAGTCAATAATTTGGGAAGCCAAGCTTTGTAAACTTCGAACCTTTTCTTTTATAATTCATAATTTTTGTTTCTGTTAGCTTTATTTCGGATGTTGAACACGCCCATGAGATCCGAGGCCGTGACCCACCACAGAACAAGCCCTTCCTGCACCACAACGTCATAGGGAGAGGCATGGCCTTAAAATCATCCGGTTAGGATAAAACCAACTCACATATAATCAAGCTACTTGCAGTAATATAATTGAAATGCTAAATCTGAGTGCCTCCGACTTAGTGAAACCTATTTTATAATTTGTTAACTGCATCATTACAACAATCCAAACCGGGGTGTGGCGAGGTGGTTGGAAACATGGGTTGGCCCTTGTGACTCAAGTTCAAATCTCAACTCTGGATTTACCCAGCGAACGTGATTTAAAGGGTGGCTGTGTGCATGCACAAGGAATTAGTCCTTCCCCAAATGGAAACGAAAGAAACAATGTCACCAAACCCAAGCACACGACAACATAATTGAGGGCAGGAGATGCAAGAATTGTTATCTCTCATTTAGCTCAGCTTGCAATAAATGGCCAGCTATAGATGGGTAGGGGTTAGCTTATTCTTAGACAAATCAGCCCATCCATCAAAGCTTTACAAGGAAGGGAAGGTAAATAGGCCCAGCCCCAATGCATAATTTGATCGTTCCTCATTATCCATACACTGTGCTATTAGACTCCAACTACGAAGAATGGTTTTATACCCCCAACTAACAGACAGGAAAAAAGAAAAAAATGCTATCGGGACTGACTCTTACAAGCCTACAAGCTAAGCCTGATGATGTGCCCCGATCATTTTGTTCGCCCACCACTTTTTGGCTATCCGCAAAACATCATAACGTTAGTGATGCAAGAAAAAAAAGGCCTAAATAAATTCACTAGCTTATGATCACTGTTAACACAGACATTGTTAAGAAACTATGATTAAATTGCTTTGAAAATTTTATCTGTGCCATAATTTCTCATAGGTACTTGACAATAAGTGCGTTAGATGATTACTCAATTGTTTTTTCCTTTATTAGAAGCATTGATTGCTCAACTGTTACAGGCATTAGAATATTTATCTCTATCCTCTTATTGTCAAGGTTTTACATTACCGACGTACTGGTCTTGTATTAGAGTAAGATAATGGTTAAGTTGCTCTTACATCAAGTTCAGAAACACAAACACGACTTCGACTGAGGTCTTGATGCTGTGCCATTGGCTCAACCGGAAGGTGTATTTGGCCTCATCAACTGATGCATCATGAATTATTTATCAAAGTATAATCTCTACACTCTTTTTCGATGGTAGTCTCAATACTTCCTTCTATCCTATGAAGCTTTTGGAAGTTGAAGTTTGAAGTTCTTTGATTAACATGGATCAACGACATGGTTTACGTTTCTCCCTTTGAGTTTCTACTTCACTGTCATCATTTCCATGGCTCTAGAAGAAATCTAAGGCATCTCTTTCAATTGAGCCAAGTCTTAATTTGAGCTGAGGAATGCTTCTGAGATGTGTTTTATGAATTCTGATCAAAATACTGCCCGGAGGCGCCCATGTTTTTGACAGTGAAATCACACAGTGTCAGATAAATGCTTACACAGCAGCCACTAACTTGTGATTTGAATGATTAGGGATGAGAATGAGTCAGGCCAAGTAGAATTTTGGCCCACCCTAAACCTGACCCTACCCCTAACTAACTTGAGGTCATAGTTTTTTTACTCAAACATTGTTAGGGTGAAAAGTTTGTTGGCTCTAACACAAACACGTAAGGTCAATTAATTCGGGTCCTGTAATTGACCGTGACACCTAAAGTTTTTTAACAATTGAATAATTGATCAATACAATTGTTAAGTAATTTCTTGTGTCATAATATTAAATTAGTTATTTAATTACCAAAAATACCTTTACACTTAGAGTTTTAGAAAAAAAATGTGCATGAGGAATTTTCCTTTGCATTTTAGTTAAGGGAAATGATATCCGCCCCTGTACTTGAGATATCCTCACTCCCTTCATGGTTTTTTTTGGTATTTAGCTTCACAACCACTTAAAATTCATGGTTAAAACTTCTGAAAGCAAACCGTATGTACCATAAAAACCATGAAAAGGGAAGGGATATGTCAAGTATGGGGACAGGAATGTCATTTCTTAAATATACCAATAATATTCGGGCTCTTAATTTCTTATTGACTGACCCTAATCTAACCCCAACGTTAAATAGGGACACAACTCTTTATCCTAGCCTGCCCTAACAACAAATTTTCTAATCCTAACCTGACCCTTCTGGGTCAGTTGGCCCAATCCTTTCTCATCCCTATGCACAATTAAAGCTCACTCTCGTGCCATTATGCCACACCGCACCAAACTCCATGTTCCAATTCCTAAACTCTTCCGTTGCAGCTGTAATTCAATGGTGTTTTTCACTCTCCGAATTTGCTCATTCCTCCTGTATTGACAGACGGATACGTTCCTTCTTCCTCATGGCACTGCTATGTCAGCCCTTCTCCCACTGCTAAAGGACGGCTGTACTAAAAGATTGGTCCTACCTTCTAATGCATGAGGCCCCCAACTGTCCGAGGATAACAAAATATCTGTACAATGGATGAACAGAATAATTCTGCATCCCTAGTGGATTTTTCCGTAGTCTTTCTTTTCCCTTCTTAACTTTCTGCTTTTTCATCACAGGCCCTACTCTTTTTCTTCCTCATGTGCCTGTGGCCTGACCCCAGACGTCTTCTTCCTTGTTTGTTTCACCAAACTATCTCCGCTCACCAAAGTTCTAGTTAAAATCCAGTGTCTTATGATACTCTCACAACAATATCCCCCATGTCCTGTAATCGAGGCTTGGCAACATTTAGTGCTATATGCAATTCAGGCCTTAGGCTATGCCCCACAGTTTCATGTCCTAGAATTTGTGCTTTGCAAATTTAGTGCTATTTGTAACTCAGGGTTTTAGTTTTATTTGCACAATAAAGAGTTCACCTGCTACACAACATAGGCAGATTGAAACAAAATGATTTATGCTTTGAAGAAATAGATTTCTAGGACGACCAATCTTGTCAGTAGGAGACGGAATTATGTGAAGAGGTGTATGCTTTGTTATTCGGATATCAGAAAACCACGTCGACCACTGCATCCTTCTCTGGGCCCGGTCAGGTCCGAGTGCGCTTACCGTAGCTAGCCAAAGAAGAAACATGAAATGACTCCAACGATGTTGCAGGATATGTTGCGGCCTATTCAATCTGCTCGCTTTCAAGCTCACCAAATTGCTTTCTTCGTCGATTCGCACGATAGCAGAGTGCTTCCTTGCATGGCTTAATTAAACCAAACAGCCTCAAGGGAACAACTGTTCCTCCTCTTATTCGCTTTCATTGTGACGAAAGATTCCAACATCTCTCACTTGTTGCTCTCCCTTTACTTATATAATCAAACTAATCTAATCACAGCGCATCTGGCCCAATCCTACTTCATAGAGTCATTTTCCTTTGAGAGATGCTATTCGAACTGATTCCTCCTGGTTAAGTTTCGGAGCCCTCTAGCTAGACCCCACATTTCTATGATTTAACCCATTTGTCTTGTTCAACCTCTCATAGATTGGCCAAACACCATAATTCATGACCGTCGAATATTTTAAGTTTTTAAATTAAGATCATTGGAGTTTTCAACTAAAAAACTACTGGCTAGAAGCATTGAACGTGCACGAGCTTTTGCAGGTAGCCTAAATAAGGTAACGGAACAAGATAAGTCAAGATTACCAAGCTAGAGGTTTAAGTAGGGTTCTAGAAATGAACCTGGATGAATCAGTTTGGATAGCATTTCTCTTTCTTTAGGTGCCTGATATTAAACTACTAAAGATATGTTTCTTAAAAACGATATTATTCTTTGAGATAATCTTGTAAGGTAGGGTATAGTAGTATCATGGTGGTTGCCCCACTGGTACTAATTAACACAGCGTGCCAATGTAAAAACCACAAACACAAGCTGCTGATGCCAACCGATGGGAAGATCACATCACACACACAATAAGCTAGAAACTGAAAGGGAAAAGCAAACAGCATTTGGAACCGAAGCCGATGTAAGCAAAAGGCAGGCCCAATGCTATGTTCTGTACTCATTCGATGTGGTGAAAAGAAAGAAAGAAAGGCATATTCTAAACCTTGCGTTGTGGAGTCAAAATATTTGTTTATATGCCAATTTTTTCTTTTTTATGGTATTATATTATGTATATACTCGTACTCGGCTGTACGTTAGGCAATAAGACATCGAATGGGGTCCTACCTATCTGAATTTGCCACGTGGACGTCGTTTCGGTGCGCCTCTATCTGTACATTGTGATCATGGTGGGATGTGAAAGTGAAACAGGCTGCTCGGAAATTCCCTTGTGGGAGGTGGCCGGCAAGGCATAAAGTGGAGGGTCCAACCAAATGTCTCATATAAGGGTCCCCATCGTTTGCAGTGATGATTGAACCACCTGAGCCCATGGCTCGAGGGACCCGCCACCTGGGAGCCGAGCCATTTTTGGGTTGCCATTTTCTCCTTGTTTTTTTTGTAGAGGAGAGATCACGTGTGACATCTTCTCTTTATTGTTGTAGGCTTCGTGGTTGGTTGTGTTATTGTTGCACTGTTTATTCACGTGAAAATCTTTCCCTCTTTCCACGGGAATCCTATTCCAGTCAGTCGAAGTTGGGAGATCGCCCTACATGTACGGTTAGATTGTTTGAATGAAGGAAAGCGATAGGTTGATTTAAGTGCCCGGGTCTATCAACTTTCCCATGCCGCAGAAATGCTACCCAATAGAGTTTTTGAATTCACTCTGGAAACCTACTTAGCTAGGCCCCCATCTTTTGATGATCTTGCCCAATCATCTTGTTCTTCATCCCCTATTTAGGCTCATCATCATTAAGACCTTAGCCCAATTACGAGTCGGGCACATGAATCTTATTCTTCTATTCCTCTCTATTAAGTTATCATGGCTTCATTTAGGCTATCTAAAAAAAAACATGCTCGTTAGATGCTTCTAGCTATCGGTTTCTTAAGTTGTAAATATAATGCTTAAACACTCAAACAGTATAACTAAAATCATCGAGCGGTCCTGAATTTTGGTATCTAATCAATCTAAAGAAGGCCAAATAAGTTGGATGGGTCAGATCACCCAAAGCTGGGGCTTAGCTAAGCAGAGTCCCAAAGTCAGTCTGGAAACTCACTCGAGATATCATTCGGTAATGGGCATAGATAGATCTTGAAGTTTACCTCTGGATTGTTAAATGTAGGGACCAGTTAAATGAATGACATATGTATCTCAGTTTTGGTTTGGTAGTTCCATTATGTGTGGGGATGGGCAGTTGATTAAACAATCTAACCGTCCAATCAATGCAATTCGTTTACTAAATTGTTTGTGCTACAAATATAGAGTGAACAAGTTGCTTTTCTTTTGTTTCATCCATCAACAGAATGTTTGAGAGCAACTTTGGATGTCCGACTCTTGTCGTCACAGATAGCCCACGTCCACAGCTGTATGATCGTTATCATCTTCGATAAGCCATGTCTACAGCAGATACTGGGACCTACAATCCTCCCTCTTCAAAGGGCTTTTGTCTGTTTTCTTAACAAAAGGCCACTGTACATTTTGCTTTTGTTGCACCCTGTGGTTCCCGTAATCCACATTCTTTTATATTGTCTTCCATATTCCATGTTTTTGGACTTGTTCCATCGTACAGCTTCCACTGGAATGATCATAAGCAATGACAAAAAGAACCAATTTTGTGCGTATTTATGTACCAAAACAGTATGGTGTAGCTGCCAACACTGTCTAGCGGATTTGGTTGTGGATGTTTCGGCATCTCTCCTGGAGTAGACTAGGTTGAAGTGAGTGAGTGATTTACTTTGTAATTCTTTGCTTGTACCTGACAAGGAACAAAAGAAACCAGTTAATGAGTTAAGTTGTTATTTTCTACTTTGGCTGAGTGAGTGAGTAATTTGCTTGGTAATTATTTGCTTGTACCCAAAGAATAACAAACAAATGTAACTCATACTCCATGTATAACTTCAGGTTGCCAAAAGCACAGATCAGACTAGAAGAGGCTAGAGAGATTGAGATAGGGATCAGATGGAGATGAAGTCTAGAGAGAAGTACCTAAATATAATACATTCATATAACAACACAAGAGGCTTCTAGCATAGCGAGACAAGGAGTAGTGTGTCTATATATATTTACTTAAAATTTTTCTAAAAGGTGCAAGGAAGAGTCTTTCACCCGGGTGACTGGAATTTAAGGCTGTAGATGCATGAGTGTGCCTATCTAACTTTAAGAAACATAAATAAATAATTGATAAACCATTTCTATCAAAAGCTTAATTGTAACTGATAAATCAGCTATACGGTATGAAGCTCTTTGCTCTTGATCATTCAAACTTCAAGAAAGGATAGCTGCATTCTTTGAATATTCTAGGATGATATTAAAAAAGAAAAAAGAAAAAAAGAAAGAAAGTAGGTGCTTCCTGAAGAATAAGTACAGGCTCTAATTGATTTGGATACAGATTTCACGAAGAAAACAAGTTTCTGTAGTGTGAAACGAGTGTCACTGTTTTGGGGACGAGAGATTCTGAAACCGATACAAGCAGCTAAAACAAGTTTTGTATACCTCAGACTCTAAACATGTGAGCGAATCCTCCTAGAAAGAAAAAAAAAATTAAAAAAAGAGAGAACTTGCAAATGGAAACAATCATGTGTGAAATGTACCCCATCGTTGTTGGATAATTGTGTAAGTAGGAAAAGAGAGGCTTGTGTGGGGAAGGCTCACACTGCACTTTGCGTGCCCTTTTCTTCCAGGATAATGTGGTGAGGAAATCAATTTCACTCCACGAGAACCGTAACGCATTGTAGCAGCAGCCAACTAAAGAGAATTGATGAATTGAAATACCTGAAAAGCAAGAAGAAATGGACCCAAGCCGAGCTGGAAATTTGGAGAGGAAGACAGCTAAGATTGCATGATGGAGGAGCAGGAAATGTGGATTGCTTAGATCCAAGAGAGTGTGCGTCAGCAGAACTGCTAGCTACGTGCCGTGGCGGCTACCCTACCCTGTCCAAGTCCCCAATCAACAGGACTCAGTATGGCCCTGGCTCGCCTAAAAGCCATCCCGGTGTAGTCTATAACCTTTTCAACCAAAGTCCCCATGTATGCTTTTGTATCTTTCCTTTTCTTTCACAGGACTTGCATACGAAGCGTCCCCAACCATAGAGTATAAGTTTACTCGGCAGCCAACCAGGGGTTGCAGAAAAGAGGCGCCGCTGATTGATTCTACGACGGGTTCGAGGTTGGCACCCTCTACTTTATTAGGGGTTGTGTATTAGGTTTATGAGGCCGACTCTAATTGGAATAAAGTCTTGATAATGAAGATGATGATAATATATTAGGTTTATAAGAGTTTGTGAGTCAAGGTTAACTTTTGTTCTTCGTTTGTAAAAAAAAAAGAAAAATGTACAAGTTCGCTTAATAGTTACAGATAATTCTTTGATTGCTCAAGATTTTGATACTGTTTATATATATATATATAAGCAAGGGCTCTCTACTTTAAGGTAGCTTGGGATGTGAAGTAGACATAGGACAAATCTCAGTTGATGATGACAGCAAGGCCAATACGACTCTAACAATGGCCCATTGCGTACTTAAGTTGATCACTTGTTGATGCAGAATTAGATGTAAAGAATTGATTGGAAGAAATAAAGATTAAGATGGTCCAATGGGGAGATTTCCCGTGAATGACCAATCTAAATGCCCCAATCTCCATCGAAGGAAATGAAAAACAAAATGTTTTGGACAACCAAAAACTTGGGATCATCTGTACTTTTAGCTGCCGGAAAATCTTGTACTTATCGGTCGGACGACTAAGATATAAAATAATTTTAAAAATTGTGTAATGCTTTGATAACAACCAAAGTTACTTGGATACGTGTCAACTTAACTCACCCATATGAAAGTGATGCTTAACAAATCGGACTTTTAAATGCATTTCTCTCAAATAATTACTCTAAAATTAATCACTGTGATGATTCCATCTAGTAATCCTTTATTTGCTCCAATAACCTGCGAAGAATCTCATACAAGAATAATCACTAACTATATAATATATATACGTAGTGACATTCACCATATAATCAATTATCCATCAATCGTCCTGGGAATATTTGGAGATTTAGCACATAATCCATGATGCTATACTACAGGTTCCCCAATTACATATCATTTTGTCTTGATCCGATGATTCTGCACATCGATACATCAAGCCTTGTTTCACTTTCTGCCGTAAGAACTAAACCGTCGTTATTGTTGGATTAATCTTACAAATGATGTCCCTTCAATACGAGACAAGAAGCATGTGAATTACCTCTATAAGATCAGCATCTAGAATGATTGTGGGGTAGATCCTGATGATATCATCTATGCTTCCAGTCTCTTGTTCATGATAACCTCAATGAGTTTCTTGTTTCATAGGCAATCTGGATTAGATTAAATAAGAGAATTTCTTACTAATTATGCAAAAAATTCTGAGTAGAAGATTAGGCAACCCAGTACACGAAGCTCCTACATATGCAGGATCAGGAGAATGAGTAGACTGCAAGTGGTCTATAATAAGCAACTTTACTTTGTATTTTTGCAAGAGGCTATTTCATGACTTAAACTTGAGACTTCTAACCTATTTGTGGAGTCACTTTTATTTTTATATGACCAACCATGGTAAGAAGTTCAAGGATATGTGATTTGTTTTTCCCCTAAGCAATTATGTTGCATGAGGGTACTTTGGTGCTTATTGCACCCCAATTAAATCCCCAAGCAAATGATGAAACATACATCATAAATAAAGCTTGTCATCTTGCCCACTCGAAATTCTATTCCTGAATCATTGCAGTCCCTCTCAAACAACTCTCTTAGTGCGTTTTTACTGTGTTCTTGGATGACCCAGAGAGAGAGAGAGAGAGAGAGAGAAGGACCCGTTTATGGATAAGTTCACATCCGTATTGCTCAACACACGATATCAACTTGCGGTTACTAAAAACCAAAAAATACCCACTAGTGGAAAGAAGAGCACCACTTTTGCCTCCTCAAATCCTCTCAAATGACGACATTTATCACCAAATCAAATACTCCCTAAACCAAATACCCTCAAAATCATAAATACCAACAAAGTATTATAATAATTATTTTAGGTATAAAAATGTTAAATACAGGATATTTAAATAAAGAGGGAAAAGAATAAAGAAATAAAACTCCTTGGGCGTAAAGAAAAACATCTTCTTTTGCCTTATAAATACCCACCACCCCAACTCTCATCTCTCCATCTTCATTTACTTGTCTTCCTTCTCTACCTCCTCTCACATAGCTTTCTCTCTTTGGCCTTAGTAAATTCCATTCCAAAAGCAAAATGAGAACTGGCGAAGCTTCTGGCCTGAACACAACTGCAACAGCATCACAGCATTCACCATGGCACTCACCTGTGCCTTACCTATTCGGAGGTTTGGCTGCCATGCTTGGGCTTATAGCTTTTGCTCTTCTGATTCTGGCTTGTTCTTACTGGAAGCTTTCTGGATACTGGGAAAGCGGTGAGAATGGAGAAAGAGATCTAGAAAATGGTGATGAGAAAACTGTCGATGCAGTGAAAATTCCCCAAACTTTTGAAGCCAAAGTGGTTGTGATTATGGCTGGGGATGAGAAGCCCACATACTTGGCTACCCCCATTTCAAGCACAGCTGTCTCTTTTGGTGATAACACCGAGGGAAATGAAAAGGAAGAGCACCAGAAGAAGGAAGTTGAGAACCAGAAAAACCACAGCCAAGATCAAAACCAGGAGAATCACAGTCAAGATCAAAACCAGGATCAGCAAGTTGTGGACCAGGAAGGCCATCCAAGTCAAGATCAAAACCACAACCAGTGAGGAATTTCCTTCTTTTTTTTCTGTCATTTGGGATTCATGGGTGCTTTTGGTTTTGTTTGTTGCAGAACTTGTGTTTCAGTTTTTGTCTGTCGTGTCTGAATACAAGGTCTGTTCTAGATAGGGGCTTCTGGGCTTCTTAAATTCCCCTTTTTTCTTTCTTTTTGTGATTCGGAAGATGTAAATTTGTTGAGATCAATGGAAGAGAGCTTTCTTCTAATATTTTCCTTCTCAATTTCTCCCTCTTTTTCCTTAATTTCCATTTCCATTTCTTAAAGTAAAAGCAGAAGATTTCTTGATCTCCATTACCACAATTTCAGCTGTTCTCCCTCAGTTTTCTCCTGAAGACTGAAAGCTTCAGCTTTCTCCATTTTCTTATTCATCTAATCTCTGATTTTACCATGATGGAAAACCAGAGTAAATCCAGTACAGAAAGCAGGAAACCGGAGAGGGAATGACTAGCACGTGTTGGGCAATGCAGCTTGTTGGATCTGGTATGCGGCGAAGCGAGAGCGCGTAGTGGGTAGATTGGTAATAAATCCTGGGGCTCTCTGCTGCCATCACTTTTACTTCCGGGGAATTGAATTCCTGCCAGCTCTATAGTTTTAGTGATTTTGTCACAACTACCCCTATATTTTCCGTTGGTAAAGGTGTAAGAGGAGGAAAAGGAGTGGGGATAGTTTGGTCATACGATAGACGCGGAGGAAAATGGAGTATGTTTTTGTGTGAAGGAACGCGGAGAGTGGGAAGTAAGCGGTTTATCATTTCTCACTTGACCCTAATTATTACGGTACGGCCGCTTCGTGCCCATGGTTTTGTAGTTCTGAGTTTGGGAGGTAAAACCGGGTTAAGAAGGCTACATTGAAGGTGGACCCGCTTATAGTGTGGGCAAGTCCAAAAGAAGCAATCCATGTGTTAGATGATTGTTCATCTTGTGGGCCACGGATTAGACGACGAAATCCTCTTCGTTAGATTTCTGATTAGAATGTTCTTATTGAGTCTGCGCAGGTACATCCACTGTGGACCATAAAAGGGTAGCCCTGTGTACAATGCTTTTGAGTATATAGTTTAACTCTGCATTTTATAATTGGCTGTTACCGTGACTTTAAATCATATGACTACAATTCTACCGTTGCACCAAGACTCCCCTTCTGATTAAGTGTTTGAACTTATGGGCCCTGCAAGAACGAGTCCTCTCCGATGATGTTGCCCACACATCCAGTGCCGTATTTTTAAGTTTTGATAAACGTTCTTTTCTTTATTAGAAGTGGAATAAAATAACCTGGTTCAAGTGTAATGTTGTTTTTCTTGAAAATTTTCTATTTCTCAACGTAAAATATGTCCGGTTTTCCGTTCTGAAATAGAAATTTTTTTTAAAAAAGAAACAATATAATAAGTTTCAAAACAGGCAAGGGATTCATTACTAGACTTAAGTTTTATGTTTGATCTTCTGCTGATCACTCTGAGCCGTCCATTCTCCACCACAGGTTAGGATCATTCAATGGAGATGTTTTGGTGAGTAAGCTTTCAATTTTGGAACTCACAAGTGATAGAAATCCTTAGTCCTGGTAAGCCATTAGTGAGGTAAGGAACTTATGAATTCTCGATAACTCCAAAGTTCCAAAACTTTGCTGGGGCCTAAGATAAGGGTTGGCAAACACAGCACCCTTTTAAGATGTCTGTAAAAAAAGAGCCCCATAAGTGAGGTAGGGAACCTTACGATTGTCTAAGCATGCAAAGTGGGCATAATGACACAACTTTTTCGACAATCGATCTGATCGACGATCAATGGAGATGTATGTTTCTAGAATTAAAGAATAGGTAGCTGATGGAATTACATACCTTGCATAATTGCTTCACTCTTCCATTATAGGCAATGGTCTAATTCGTTTGGATCCATATAAGGGGTAGCTTTGGTACACGAAGCTCTCTTATATGTGGAGTCCGAGAAAGGGGTGGACTACAAGGTCAATAGTATACAGCCTTATGCATCAATCATAAGTAAGAAGATAACCTCAATGGCAGACCTCTTTAGGTACTATCCTACTCGGAAAACCAATTAGTTCAAGACTTCAACGTGGACGAAGACCGATCACACACACCAAAATTTTTTTTGAACCCCCCATTTTCCTTTCTTCTTTTATCAAAAACTATGACTCCGATCTTCGGACAATCGAGGTCAGCAACCACTATGTCAACATCACATTTCCAATCTTTTGTCACAAATCAATCTCCCTCACAAATTCTGAAGTACTAACTTCGTGCAAAGTGGTTTGCTTTTGGATGATCTAATTTATTTATTTAATTATTTTAATAAATAAATTGTCTTAAAAAGTTATTAAAAGAATAGTTTAAATTCAATGGTATAATAAAATATGGATTTGAGATGCTATAATAGTTAAAACCTCGCAATTTTTTGGTTAGGAGATATGGCAAAGAAGGAGCGCTACCAGTACGGATTGGATCATCCAAAGTGGGCGCTTTGGTTTAGGCGCTTCCTTTGAGCGCTTTGGTTCAAGGGTCCTCCACCCTGAAACGTGAAAAGGTAAATAGAGGCTGCCGGCCTTGGAAAACCACAGACAATATAAAGCGAGGGCAATACATAGTGGCCCAAATAATGCAATGCAGGGTGGCCTCCAAGCTTTTTGTGACTTAGACGTGGTGAAACTGACGCTACCACTATACGTGTCGGTCCTAGCCTTCTTTATTAGGAATGGGCCCTCAGTTTTTATATTGGCACCCCTGGAAAAGCTTTTACGGGTCACCATGGTTTTTAAGGTCTGTGTGTGGGTAAAACGGTGGTTTTAAGACCTATTGGGTAGTGCTACGATGGAGAATTGGTCGCCGACATGCAGAGAAATGTGTCCAATTAGGATTTTATTACATGGGACTGCCAGTTTTAAGATGAATATTAAGAGAGAATGAGAAAATTCAATATCAGCCGTAGATTTTGAGGTGCGTGATGACTCTAGATGGTGTTTCTAGGAAGTAATGTAACCCCAAGAAAGAGGACGGCGACGTTTGCAGATGGGATAACAAAATGGGGACAAAGTTATCCACGAATTCTCATCGTTTCTCTTGCCAGTTCCCTTCCTAAAACTAGCTCTGTTTGGCGCCTGTGATGCTAAATCGATATATAATTAACTTATACAAGCTAAAAGCCTAGAACCCAGGGCGCGGTTTTAATAGAACATGCACTAAAAGTATGCTCCATTCGATAAGCCTAATTAACTATTATTCAATCATGAATCAATGGACGGCTAAGATAACGTAAAAGGAACCGCGGAACAATCTTAATCAATTCGAAGTTTAACATCGTCATCTAACGAAGAACATTTTCAAGTTTGAGTATCAAAGACGTGGGTCCCATAAGATGAATGGTTTACATCACAAATCATCTAGGCCCCACAAGTGCTTTTGCATGGGCGTGTCATACACGCAAAGATAACGTAAAATTATCATCGTAGAACATAGATAACATTATTTAAGGATGTACAAAACATACCCCTTAAGAAGTGGGTTCCTTGTCCTTAAACAACTCATCGCTATTCCAAGGCTACCAATAGCAAAGGAGAAGATAAATATTCACGGATAACTTTGTCCACAGTTTGTTCCTACAGCTAAACAGAAGGGGAGGAACTTGGCAAGGAATCAAACTTAAGTCACATCAACTACACTAAGCCATACCTTATTATTATTATTACTTTCTTTTCTTTTTTGCTGATTTTTTTCTTGTAGAAATGCTTATGCGGGCACCAGTTTATATGACTGGACTCAAAGTTATCACCAAGGTCCTTGAATTTCTGAGCCATGGCCATATGGCACGAGCCAGCAAGCTTGAAAACAGTGCCTCCATGAAAGCATTAGTCGAGGTACCCACCTGCAGAACTTGCAGTCTTCAACAAATGGCAATGCTTCGAGGTGGTATTCACCACATGGCTTCCGCTGGGCAGGAAATGTGATCAAGACTGGTGGAGAAGGCTCAAAGGTAGGGCCTTGAAGCAGGACCCATGCATGGGACACCGTGCATTAACACTTAGCCAAGGCTCACAGGCATGTTCCGCGTCTCGTAATGTTGAATTTATTGGGAAAAAGCTGAAAAGTTGTGGCAATGGAAGCTCTTTGTAAATGGACTCTTTCAGGTGTTGCTTGACTTAATTGGATATGTTAATCTGATAGGTAATTCCACCTTGATCAGGTGACTGTAGACCCTAGATCACAAGCTATATCTAGGGTTCTGTAAAGAAATGTTGGGCCTTAATCAAATGACAGGGGGATGACCTACGTAGTTGTAAAACTCGTGAGTAAACTAGAAAACTCGTCCGAGTTAGTATACTCGATAGTAATTAAGTGAGTCACTCAAGAAGTTGACTCTGCTGCATAACATGTTAAGTTGGAAAAAAGGGTTAGTTCCAGTGCACAAAGCTTCGACGTATCCGGGATCTGGGGAAGAGGTGGGCCACAAGGGTTAATGGTATGCAGTTTTAGTTTGCATTTTGCAATAGGCTATTTTTACGCCTTTGAACCCGTGATTTCAAAGTCACACGGCAATAACTTTACCGTTGCTCCAAAACTCCTCTTCAAACACAAAATCTCTCCAAAAAAAAAAAATGCAATATTTTAACCAACTAGTTCAGTGCAGTTGGTCACAAATAACTCCTCTTCTCACTTAAAATATGCTTAGTTAAAGTTTTAATTGTTACTTTTTCCTTTGGCTAATATTAGATTTAGGAGTATTTGCTTTGCATTTTTCGCTCAAACCAACAAGTTTAAAAAGAAAAACAAACTATCCTAAGAGTCGTTTGGTAAATTGAGTGAAACTTATTAATTTAAGTAAAAATTAATAATTATTTTGAGTCATCACCGAGTCACTTGGAATTAATTCGACTTACACAGACTCTCCTGACTTTCTAGTCGGCAAGTTTTGGAGTTTTTAAACTAATGGTTTGAAAGGTAATCGATGTGGGTTTGCAGAAATGTTCCTTAAAAATCAAGTGATTGTTAGAAATGATCCTGACAGTACCTTCCACGTAGAATAGAGATCGTTTGAAGTAGGCCCATCAGAATCCGGAGCAAGATTACATATAAGATTATGATCTCCATTGTAATGTTTATTACAATTCTATTTACTTTATTTAATTAGTCCATGGAAATGCCACTTCCATTACGAGATTTCTCCTTCATTCTCTTCTTTTCATCTCCCTATTCCTGTGTGGTTGGATTATATTCGGTCATTTTAATCACAAAAAGCATTTCCTAGTGCGCATTACATGCCATGGTTAGATATCTGATAACTTTTGGATGAAGGAAGTAGGAATGTCCAATCAAGAGGAATCCCATGTTAATGAGATGTTTCGTCATCATCAGCAAAATTAACGTATTGGATTATTCCCAAGCTGCACATGTCGGCTCCAAAACTGTACTTCTCCCTTAAGCAAGCAAGTCTACTTCTCTTATCATTTTCCTGGTAGATAGAAAAGGCTACAAGGCCAATGAAACCGAAGTGCCCCATCATCATCTACTAAAAGACGTACAAAAATCTCATAATCAAATGTTTGAATTTTGGGATTCTTTTGGTCTGATTCCTAGACGGATCAAATGTCACGTTCTGAATGTCCTCAGGTTCAGTGGTTTTTGCCATTCCACGTGGCTCCTTGTGCTAAGTGTTTTCTCTTATATATGCGGCCACTAGAGACCAGCATAATATATTGGAGATTTATGTTCAATTTTAGTTTTGCTTTACCATTTTTTAGTTTTGAGTCCATGTAATGGATGCTCATATTTTTCTATGGAAGAATATATATGGACAAGAGGAAATATAAGTGGGGCCTGTTAGTTTAATGATCCCAGGCTCTTGTTTATTGATCTCCAAAGTATGGACGGACGATGGCTCATGTCCGAAAGATCGGGTCCATCTGAGCATTGAAATCCAGTAAATTTATTGTCGTTAAATAGATGGTCAGAATATTGAAGACTAATGTATTACATCTATCAACCAAGCAACAAAATTACTGTAATAGAGCCATTTATTCAAAGCAAAAACCAATTATGCAACAGGACTTATAGGACACCCATATACATCCTCTTACATTAACTTAAAAATCAAGGGAAGCTGTCAGACCTCCACTTGTAAAGAATTCACTTGCTCGCTGATAATGTAAGAGTCTTACTTTGAAGACTGGTGAGCCTTGGTGCAATGGGAGGGTTGTTGTCATGTGACCCAGAGGTTATGGGTTTAAGGCGTAAAGATAGTCTCTTGCAAAATGCAAGGTAAGGCTACGTACATAGTCCACTCCTTTCTCGCACCTCATATATGCGGGAGCTTCGTGCACCAGGACTTCCTTCTTTTTTTTTACTTTGAAACCTGATTAAAGAGCCTCAATTTATTATTTTCCAACATAGTATTAGGTTGCCTTTCCCATTATATATGACATTTACAAACTGCAATAGCCAATATTTTACTGATACATATGGCTCATGTACTATCATTTCGTTTAAAAGTTAACAGACACCCGTACTAGCCTTAAACCTTGGTCACCCAGTGAAAAACTCCTTGCACCAACATTTTCTAACTCATACGAATATCAGAACAGGGTTTTTGTGGGTCCGTTGAATGCCAGCAACGGAGCCTCCAGCAATGGCATCAGAGCAATGACTGGAGAACTTCGATTGTATCGATCAATGGTTTTGATCGTTGCACCACATGAATCTCTAGATGCTCATATTTTTCTACCCCTTCTCTATCTGCAGGTGTTCCGCGTCCCTTCTTTCTCCACAGACAAAGTTATAGGAAAGAGAGAAAGCTCCCCACAGAGATGATCCGACCTCAGTGGCGAGTCCAAACAGGAATGAGCTGCACAATAAACAAAGCATTTTCTTTGATTGATGCAGCCTTGTTTCTCTTTTTGCGTTTATTCTCAGCCCCTTTACAAAAATTTGAACGGCTGTTTTGGTGCAACGAGTCTCCATTTCAAACAGATAAAAAGGAGAAGGACGAGAGAGTGAAAAAGAAAGAAAAAAAGAAAAGAAAAAGTAAAGCGGATGGATATATACGTTTAGATGTTCATGGCTCGAGAAGAAAAGCATAAAGTTAAACTGTTTGTGTTCCTTTGTGGGTCTGATCTATGAGAAGCAATATATCATATTGTAAGCATTTCCAATGGAAGGCAGTAAACTATAGATCAAATCTGTAGTTGATGGGGGAGATTCTCCTCCTCCTGTGGCAATGTTTTGGTCTTGTCCCTTGCGAAAGAATAAAAAGGCATAAAAAAATGTACGTTTGCATGTCCGTACTGGCTTGTTTCGATGATGACACTCCCCCGGCTGTCAATTTGATTGGATTATCTGGAAGTGGGATCTGACCCAACCCGAATTTACAGGTACATGGTACTAATCTCACGGATGGATAATCATCGGATGCCATTTTAGATTCCCAAATTGATTTGGACAGGTGTAACTCGATGCATAAAAAAAAAGTGGATAATACAAATCCGACCATCAATATTTACTAAGACCAAAATATTTAAGCACCTACAAAAGATAAAGTCAGCATTTATCCGTCCTTTTCTTCCTGCCATTCCATTGTAGTCATCGATTCTTTCACACGTCATTTTCATTTTGTCTCTTTCTCCCTTACCCCGACTTCAAACTTGAATATAAGTTGACAGTTTCATCGTAATCATCGACACCTTATTTCAATCAAAGTGGGTTACATGTACCTTGTTATTCCATTCTCCTCTATTAAGTATTATAGTTTTATTTAGTTATAAAATTTTTAAATATTTTCTTATCACTTTTATTCACATTCTTTTAATATTTCATTTGCCATTTTAAAATCTTCTATTTACATTGTCTCACTCTTTTTCACCATGACAGTTTTGTCTTCTTTAGACATGTTCAAATCATCTAAATTTAATCTTCCTTATCTTATTACTTATTTGTGATACCTCTAAGGTTCCTTTAATGTTTTTATTTTTAATTCTATCATTTCTTATCTTGCCACTCAACATTCTCATCTTACAGAAATTTTCTTTTAGTTGGAGTGGCACCCGCTGATCACACAAAACTCCAGATGCACATCTCCATTTGTTCCAGCTTCTTTGGGTAACCTCCTTCTTAATTTCTCTACTCTCATGAATCATTTATCCTAAATACCGAAAGTGGCTTTTTACGGAGACTTCTTAGTTATCAATCTTAATTGGTCTTCCACTCCTACTCCTCTCCTTGCTAAAATTGCATTTCATATATTCTATTTTAGTTCAGCTGATTTTAAATCCTTTATATTCTAATGTTTCCCTCCATAATTTTAGCTTTGTGTTTATGTCCTCTGTTGTATCATCAATTAAGACTATCATCTGCAAATAGCATGCATAATTGAATCTTCTCATGTAGATGTTTTGTTAACTCGTTTATAACCAATGTGAAAATGTATGGGCTTAATGATGATTCTTGGTGTAATCCTACAGTGACAGAAAAATTACCGGTCATGCCACTAGTTGTCTTAACATTTGCTATCGCTCTCTCATATATATCCTTAATGTCTATATGCCCCTACGAAATCCCTTTCTCGCCCAATAACCTCCATATTAACTCTATGGGGATTCTATCATAAGCTTTTTCTAAGTTAATAAAGACCATGTAAAGGTCTTTCATTCTCTCCTATATTTCTCTATCAATTGTCTTAGTAAGAAAACAGCTTTTATGGTAGACCTCTCAGGCATGAAACTAAACTAGTTCTCCAATACACTTGTCTCATGTTGTAGCCTCTTCTCAATCACTCTTTCTAAAAGTTTAATACTGTGACTCGAAATAAGTTTTATCCCCTGATAATTAGTGTAGCTCTGTATATTTCATTTATTCTTATAAATTGGTATAATAGAGCTTTTTTTTTCATTCTCTTTGTTCTTATTTTTATTTTTTATAAATAAATAAAAAAAGTTATTGTTAATTTTTTTTATACAAGCAACGAATTACAAAGCAAATCACTCGCACGGGCTCTTGAATCTAATTCCTTGCAGAAGAAGAAAGCAGCAACTAAAACTCGTGACCAACTTATTTCTCGAGAGATGCCAAGTTGTTTGAAAGTAAGTACGCTGACATTTTATGACAATGTTTCTTTTTTTACTTTTAATATGATATATGTTAAGATTGGTCCCAACATACTTAATAGTTAAGGAATATATCATTCAACGCATATGTTTGTAAGAAATTAATTTGCATTTTTTTTGCTTCATTTAGATCCGAAAATATCCAAAAACCGAACCGTATCCGAGAATAGAATCCGACCTGAACCCAAACCTTGGGAGTCGGAACGGTTTGATTAGTTTGAATGTGGATATGCTGGGATTCAGACCGATTGACAGTCCTATTTATTTATCTTTTAAATGGTAATCCTCCCTTTGTCGTTGGTTTTGCCATGGATGGTACCCAGGCTTCACCTGCACAGCTAGTGAGCTGAACCACTAAAGTTCTTAGGAGCAACAAAGATAGGCCATGCCCCAAGAGTTCTTATGAGCCTGAAGATGTTGGCCATAATGAAGTTGATGGCTTGGAGAGTTTTCTGAGGGGTTCCAGTAGACGAATGGTTGGATCATCAAATGATGCTTCGTCCACTTGAAAATACTTGGTTAAAGACCATTGGTTGAGATATATCTCCCATCCTCTTTCATTGATATTCCCTCCCGCAAAGGCCTTCTATTGGAGGAAGCCCACTATTGAGTTGGGCCTGGCTGAGACTGATCCTTAAGCCTACACACAAGCTGAAAGCATCCATCTGTGAGGTCCACTCATTTAATGATCCAACCATTCATCTGCTGGGCCCTACAATCAATGAACCTTGCACCACATGATTGGTGCAATGTAATCCTACATGATTGGTGATGCACACCATTCATCTTATTGGCAAGCAATGTTGCGAAAATCTTCTTAATTGGATTAGCTTAATCGTCCATTGGTATGGATCGTCAGCTGCAAAAGATTTTTCGTGCATGGCCTTTCTAAGATGTAGCCCAGAACCTGTGCCTGTTTGGACCGCCACATGTACTCTTAGCTGCAAATAAAACCAGGTGATGATTCATACGCGCAGACACTATATCTGCATAACAGCCTCTTGAATGAAATTGTAGAATCTGAATTTCACACTTTTTCTGGTGACCCACCCTTTACAAAAGCTCTACAGCAATAGTGCAACTTTGAAATTCCAAAGCTCAAGCCTTCTTATAGCTTGACGTAGTTTCTGGTCTCGAATGTCAGAGGCCACTGGACTTGTGGGATTCTAGCTGAGCATTTGTTCTGATAGTTTGCTGATTCTTTCTTATGCAGATTCCGGCGACTTGTCTTACTTCCGAATCCCAAGTTGTTAAGTTGTCAATGTTCAAGATAAGTAAGAACTCTCAACAGTTCTCAGGAGAGGACTTGTTCTTCTTGTTTTCTGATTCTCTGTCATGCGCATTCCAATGACTTGTCATGGCCGCGGAATCCCACCTTGTTACGATGTCAACTTCCAAAAGGAGTAAGATTTTTCAGCAGTGGTTCCAAAGCATAATCACTAAATTCTTCGAAGAATCAAAATTTTCTGTAGAAATCCTAACCTTTTGATGTCAGAAACTTCAACTTTAGAATCACCAAATATTTAAAATTCTTCCATGTTTCCAACCAATGTGAATTTACAGATCAAATCTCAGCTTATTTTTGTATATAAATATTAATCCAAGTAAAAAATTAAATTCACATCATAATCATGATTTATTTTAAGATTTCATGAACTCCAAATGTTTTTCGAATTTTCGCAGCATATCCAAATTGAACCATACAATGTCAGGCCCGAAAAGGATTTGTTCGGAAAATGACCAGTCCAAACGTAGTTGTTAGTGGGTTGGGCTTCGTATACAAAGTGTATGGAATCTATTAAAAAGAGAAGAAAAAGTCATAAGCAAGTTTGTTTTTGTACTTTTGCTTAAGACTTTCAAATATTTCAGTAAGACTCATGTTCAACAAGAGCTGATTGTCACGGACATGGTTTGCAAGGCTTGTGACTAAGACTTGCAGACTTCAAAAGAGGCTTGCTTAGCTCATAAAGTTGGCTTGAAGGACTTAGACCCATTGTTGAAGGTCTATGGATCAAGGCATTATTATAGAAGACTTGGTTTCTGAAAGTTTCATTGTAAATATCTAAAAAGATGGAAACTTAGATATTATGTAGAAACTTTTAGAGAGAGTTCTAAAATGATCCTCAACCATTAGATAGTTGACATATGTATTAATCTTGACCATCCACTGAGAAGGTGGATGGGGAATAAGAAGTATAAATAGGTATTTGCTCCTCATTAATTTATAGATCAGCTCAGATTACTCAATTGAGTTCAAGTAAGAGATAACAAGTTCTTTTTGAGTAAGTTTCATTTATGAGTTTCTCTCATTGCTTTTGTGGGTGAGTAAGTGTAACCCTAGTAAGTGAGAGTTGAAGTTTGACTTGTGCTTCGCAAAATAGTTGAGCACAAGTGTCATTCGGGTTTAGTATATGTGAAACTACAACTCCGTGACATAATACTAACTTCTTCTATATTTGGTGCTTTAAAAAATCACTTTAAAAACAACGTTTTTAAAGTTGTTTTGAGACATTAAAAACAATTGTTTTTAAAGTCGTTTTTAAACTAACTTTGAAAGTTACTATTTTTAAAGTCATTTTTTACTCATTTCTTAACTGACTTCTTTTCTTATCGATTTTTCAAGTCAATTTTTTTTCTTACCATTATGTAACCAACTTTAAAAGTATCATGTAGGCTTGCATGCAATCGAAGCCAGAGTTCATACCTATAGATAAGCAAGGAAGGGGCAAGTAGACCTGATACTTTTACAAGAAACATTTGATTATAGTATTATAGTGTCACCAATGTTATGCTGACATGTTGGGTCCACTTGCCTGACCAGTAACTGACTTTGATTTGGTTGCGAGGACAAGCCTACAGTTCAATGTGGCCCTGGGGGTTTATTTAGGGGGATACATCTTGCATTTTTGAGAAGGGGAGCCTTGGCGCAACAGTAAAAGTTATTGTCATGTGGCATTGAGGTCATGGGTTCAAGGCGTAGAATCAGCCTCTTGCAAAATGTAAGGTAAAGCTACCTACTATAGGCTTTTATGGTCCTCCCCTTCTCTGGACCTCTCATAGGCAGGAGCTTCGTGCACCGGGGCTGCCCTTTACATCTTGCATTTTTTAATAAAGCGCAAAGACTTCGTATTAATGGGGTTTAGGCATTCATGACCATGCATGGGTGGTCCGTAGTGCTGGTCATGTAACCATTATGAGGGGACCTGAACCATGAAGTCTCGATGCTGAGCTAATGCACAACCGATCCATGAGAGCAAGGCCTTTAAGAGGCAGTTCTTGCTTTTCCTTTCTAAACCTTGTTTCTCTAGGATTGTCCTTCGTCTGATTGTGCTCCCAATCTTCCATGGATTTGACCCATGGGCTGACTTTCTAACAGCCTTGAGCCCCTAGGTTCAAGCCAAATTGATAATCGAAAGACTAAAGGAGTCTATCACACTTAGAGTAGTGAACCCTCTGAAAGAAAAGTCCCATCTTCGTGGAGGTTTTGGATGGAAAAAGTGATTCACTTGTTAGTACAACTGCATCAATTGTTGGGGATTCTCTATCGATCAGAGCAGTTGTTTGTAGAGTTTCTAATTGCTAGCTGCAAGAACATTGTAATAAAATTCGGAGTTTTTTTTTTTGTGGAAAAATACGCGGAATTTAATATAAACTTTGGAAATTCGAGTTTTATAACTCTGTTCTCGTATTTTTCGATTTATCATTTTTTGCTTCTTATAAGCGGTTTTTGAAAAAATACGAGATTAATGCGCTTTATATAAAAACTAAAAAAGAGAACCTGCTCTCTTCCCATCTCCCTTTCGTTTCCTCCCATCCGATCAGAACCCTGCAGCCCCTCTTCTCGCCTTCTCTTCTTCTCCTTCCCCGTTCATCACCAAATCCGGTCTCCATTTCACCAGAAATAAGCTCGAAGGTCATCGATCGTCGAAGCCGGAAAAATGTGCATAAGTTCTCCGGCGGCTCTTGTGAATGCGCCTACAACTGCAAGGTATTGCATCATCGAAATTGCCATTTCAAGCACAAGCATCAGCAAGCAGGCTATGAGAGAGCTGCCTGTTATATGCCTATACGGCTGGCTGCTGTAAACAGGGTAGCAACCACAGGAGGATGCTATGGGGAGCGGCTCAAGGAGGCAGGAATAAGAGGCCTGATATAAGGTCTTCCTTCTTCAGCTACTCTGCAACAAACCAACAAGATAAACAAGTCCTATCGGCGCCGGAGAACTCTGAAAAAGTTCACCGGCGGCTCTTCTAACTACGCCTAGGAGGTGTGGTTTACAGACCCACATCAAAATTAGCTCAGATTATGTTTAGATCTGTTTTCCTCTGATTAAATGCGCCTGCAAGCAGAATAATCTTACTGCCATACCATTCGGATGTCCCGGCAGAAGTTACAAATTCTACAAGTATGAAAACGGGCGGATGCTTGAAGTCTTTGATTGAATTAGTTCTCAAATTATACAGCTGTAAATGGTAGCAATTCTAGGACCTAGAGGAGCAAATTCTCTCGTGTGCTACAGTTATGGAAAATTATCTTTTTATTTATTTATTTGTTTGGTAGACTATTAACTTTCAGAGAATGCGAAACTGAATGGGAACATGAAAACTGAATGAAAAAAAGTTTGGAATTGTGGATCGGGGATGAAGGTTTTGTTTTTTATGAATTTCTTAGACTGTAGGAGTTGTATCAGGAACTAAAAAAAGCAAGAGGAACTGGTTTATTAGGACGACGTATGTGCAAGTCTAGATAGTAGGAATTGAGCACAACGGGATAATTTTATCTATTATATTTGCTTCGGAAATTCTTGAGTAGGTTGTATATATTTAATTTATTTCTATACTTTTTTAAAAAAAAATTTACTTTTTTCTGTATCTTTCCTGAATCTTCCGAATTTCCCAACTTGTTAAAATGTTTTCCGAATTTTTTCTGACTCTTTGCCTTTTTTCAAACCATATGATTTTTACAACTTTTTCCCTCGACGAAATTTTCCCGAATGCGTACTTCATAACTACGCGAATGATTGCCTGGATTTTTTGCACTATTTGGTTTGATAGAAGTGCGTGGCTAAGCCGCCGTCTTGGTGGGTTTTCTTTTTTTGGTGTGTGAACTATTTTTTTACTATATATTTTATTCTAATTAGGCGTTGGACCATATAATTTTTATTTCTTCATTCCTCTCTATTAAGTACAGTGACTTTATTTAGTTTCAAAGTTTTAAATCTTTTTTCACTACTTCTATGCACGTTATTTTGGGCCTTCCCCTTTTACTTTTAAAACTTTCTACTTGCATTGCTTCACTCCTAACCAGTGACATTTTTTGTCTTTTTTGGACATGTAATCTCCCTCATCTTGTTAACTATTGGTGCTACCCCTAAATTTTCTCTAATATTTTTATTCCTAATTCTATCATTTTTTGTCTTACCACTCATCCATCTTAACATCTTTATTTTTACAACACTTATCCTATGAGCATGATGCCGATCCCAAGCCCGGATGAAAAAGGAGGAGAGTCTTGCGTCAGGTGCCAATTGACAAGGGAGAAATTGAAGATTATTTTATTATTTTTTCGTCTTGCAAATGAATATGCATTTGTATATTAGTTTGCAAGGAAGAAATAAAAATCATCTCCACCTTCTTAAAAGTATTGCAACCCTTGCATCAAGTTCCAACTTGTAAGGGATAAGTTGAAGATAATTTTGTTATTTTTTTTCTACTTGCAAATGAATATGCATTTGTATATTAGTTTATAAAGAAGAAATGAAATCATCTACAATTTTTTAAAACTATGGCAACCCAAATATATATATATATATATATATTCTTTGTAAAAGAAAAATCGATGATTAAGATTAATCATTTATTCGATTTTCTTCCATATGAAAAATTGTAACATCTTTCTCAAGGAAAATCCCAGCCCTCTCTTTTTGGATAGTGTTTGTAGATCCACAAAACCTTTAATGAATTATTAAAGGCCGGTGCACGAAGCTGCAACATATGGAGGCTTTGAGGAAGGGGTAGACCACAAAAGGTCTTTAATATGCAGTCTTATTTTGCATTTTTTTAAGAGGTTGTTTTTAAGCTTCGAACTCTCTTGATATGCCAAGGCTCTCTTTTAATGAATTACTATTGACTCAAAATAGGATCCAAACCCTTAAATATGATGCCCTAAAAATTGAAGAACCTCTTTGGCGGTTTTGGGATCTAATTCATGGAATTAAGACTGCGCAAATCGCGAGGTTTCTTTTCATCGTGTGAAGAGATCGGCAATTCTGCACCCACTGGGCTTGCTAGTTACAGTGTGCGAAGAAATGATCTTTTAATTTCCCATGCTATTTTTCTACATGTTTGTAATAAGATCTTCTAAGTCTGATCCTTTCTTCTTCGTTTTTTGCTAATAATGTGGTCACTGCTAAAAAAATGTAGCTTCTAAAAGAACAGCTCATAAATAAATGTGAAAATTGGTTCACATTGGCCATGAATTCTGAATCAGAGCTTGAAGAAATCAAGATTACCAATTAGGGAAATTTTCTTCTATGTCTTATTGTCCAGTTGGTGCCCTTTGATCCCACAATATTCTAAAAAGTCAAACCAAGTTGGACCCACCAACCGTCACCCTTGGATCTTGTTTAACTGAATAATCCAAATGTTTTCAAACTCAAAGTACATTACCCCCTAGACTACGCTAAAGTTCTGTCCTTATGCAGTTGGCTTTGGAAAGATTCGATTAAGTTGAGACTAATTTAATTATAATTATTATTCCAGTTTCTACACTTTCGTCGGTCGTCATCCACCGCGTAATGGACCCATGTGGCATAATCACATCCATCAGACTCTCCTCTTAAATGTTATTATATTTACTTATTCCCATTAGTCACTACCTTAGATACAACCGATCGATTAATCATCATCAGGTTGCTGCCGGCCGCAGACGGCACAATTTGTCCTGGAAAAGACTAAATTATCCCTGGATCTATTTAAGGAATGATGCTACTGTCCTTTTGTCCCCATGATGAGATGAGAAAAAGTCCCAATCTTATAGGAGTATAACCTGTGTGTTGGATATTGAGGAATTTCATCGGCATCTATGGGTTCGTGGATGAGTTGTTGTGGATCGGAGAAGGTCGATGAAGGGTATGATTTTCTGTTCTACAAGGAAACTTTTTCTCCTTTTTCTTTATGGGTTCTGATCTTCAATCTTAGTTGACAAATTTGAGGTTTTCTGCATAGGTTTGTGGGCAATGCAGGTAATAGTTCATGGAGGATATTCACATACAAGGAACTACACACTGCCACCAATGGCTTCAGTGAGGAAAACAAGCTTGGAGAAGGAGGATTTGGAAGTGTTTATTGGGGAAAAACTAGTGATGGGCTCCAGGTAATTTAAGTTTCTTTTGCTTAATAGATTGACAGTGAGTATTAAAGACCTGGAAAAGTATGGATGACCGGAACTTCAATCTGATTCGAATTTTCTTCAACTGGACGTCCGAGATGTTCCATATACATGGAATTTTGGCAACATTTATTAGTTGTGGTATGATTTTGATTAGCTGCCCTGATATAGGACTTAATTAGCATTGCTGAATTGATTTGAATCGGTTTCCATGTTTAGGTTCTAATCAGGATTAATTTGGCTGGTTTCGGTTATTGATCTCTTTGTCAAAGATAAGAATTATAATTCCACATACACACCATAAGCTTTGTATTTTTTGGCCATCCGTTTACATCTCAAACGTACCCATGATGACTAAAATTTTTAATAATGAATTTTTTTTATATATTTTCATTTTTTGTGAGGATCGCAGGTAGCTGTGAAGAAGTTGAAAGCTATGAATTCCAAAGCAGAGATGGAATTTGCAGTGGAAGTCGAAGTTTTGGGAAGGGTTCGGCACAAGAATCTACTTGGCTTAAGAGGATATTGTGCTGGATCAGACCAGAGGCTTATAGTCTATGACTACATGCCTAACCTAAGCTTGCTCTCTCACCTTCACGGCCAATATGCCAAAGACGTCCGGCTAGATTGGAAAAAGAGAATGAACATTGCTATTGGCTCCGGAGAAGGCCTACTGTAACCTCTCTCTCTCTCTCGCATGTGCATTTCAATGTCTTACAGATAATACTTACACAACCTCAATCTTTCTTTCAGGTACTTGCACCACGAAGTTACACCCCACATAATCCACCGTGACATAAAAGCAAGCAACGTCCTCCTCGATTCAAATTTCGAACCCCTAGTTGCAGACTTCGGCTTTGCCAAGCTCATTCCTGATGGTGTTAGCCACATGACCACTCGGGTCAAGGGCACATTGGGCTACCTAGCACCAGAATACGCCATGTGGGGCAAGGTTTCTGAAAGCTGCGATGTCTATAGTTACGGAATTCTCCTGCTAGAAATTGTCACTGGCCGGAAACCAATCGAAAAACTGCCCGGAGGAATCAAAAGAACTATTACGGAATGGGCAGAACCATATATAATCAAAGGAAGGTTTAGAGACCTAGTGGATCCAAGACTTAGAGGAAACTTTGATGAATATCAACTAAAGTTAGCTATTAATGTTGCTGCTCTGTGTGTGCAAAGTGATGGCGAAAAAAGGCCTAACATGAAAGAAGTTGTGAATATTCTGAAGGATTATGAGCCTGGTGGGAAGGCAACGCCGACGAGGATATCGAGTGTGGGATATGGAGACGAGTTAATGGCACTTGATCAGGCTAGTGATGAGGAAGGTGATCGTGATCATGGGAACGATGATGAAGATGAAAGTAATACGTACGGCGTTTTTGGAGCCATGGAGGTGCAGAAAATGGAGGAGCCCCATGGGCACCATGCGAACAGAAGATGGGTTTCTCAAAGCTGATAATGTATTTAGGCTTTTATTTTTTAGCACAGTAGATTAAGGTTTTTGCGACATTGTTTGGTTTTTTGTGATGTTTGTGGTAATTAAGAAATATTTGCAAGACTGCATGGAAACAGTAGAGTTGTCGTCGTGTGACCTTGAGGTCATGGGTTCAAGGCGTGAAAACAACCTCTGGCAAAATAAAAGATAAAGCTGCATACTATTAACGTTTGTGGTCCACCTCTTCCCCGGACCCTGCATACGTGAGAGCTTCTTGTACTGGGCTGCCCTATATGTTCTTCTTTTTATACATCTTTATCAAAAAGTTATCGTGTAACTCTTTTGTGCCTGGGTTGGATGGCTCTTGGTCTGTCTCTGCCATTTCGTCAAGGGAGCTAACATTTATAGTCCTTGATTTCCCCCATTTTTGTTTGGCTTTTATGATTCTGGAATTTTATCAGAACATGAGAAAAAATTTGCATCTGGGGCCCTGGGGGTTGGTGATCCGGACTCGTTCATCTTCTAGGTCACATTCTAGATTTCGGTACATTTTTCTTAATCCGTTAAGATTGAACAACAGAAATGTTCAAAGGGTTCTGGGCCGTTGTGTTCTTTACTCTATCATAATTGTGGTTTGGATCTTTTGATGGAGACAATAATGGTGCACCGCGTGCCCTTCTAAGATGTGGCCCTGAAGATGGCTATTTGGATCATTGATTTACAGTCTCCTATGTACTTCTGGCTGCATGCGAATTCTTGTACCAATGATTTACTGGACAGACACCAAACAAAAGAAGTCCAAAATGACAGAGGCAACTTCAGCCTGATTTTGGTTTTCAGATGGATCTTTTTCTTTCAACGTCCAGTCAGATCATATCTTACTTTGTTAGAAACCATTCTTGGTTGGCTCGACTTACATCCTTTGTCAAACGAAGAGGGTGCAACCTATCGGTTCTTTGACCATTCTCAATTTATAAAGCTTTTAGTTGCAGACACAGTTGAGGCTAGCGAAAAATAAAAGACAAGTGGAACAAAATGCAGCAAGGGCAAAAACTTTGACAGGGTCTTAGATTTTGACTGAAGCTGGGGTTGACGGATCAAATCTTTTTTTTTCCTGTCTCTATGCTTTCTTGTTGTCTAGTGGTTGGTGATTTGAATGGCGATTTAGGCAAGCATCGTTATTATTTCTCCTCTCTTTTTTTCTCTTTTTGACCCCCTTTTCCTTTTGGCACCAAGGAGGAATATTGTTTATCCTCTTTATTTAATAAGGTAGTCATAGAAGATGAAACAAATATTCAATCGAAGACAATCGCTAAAAACAGATACTTCTAAAGTGGATGGCAAAGTACAAGTGATTGCTATTTGTTCAATGGTCAAGTCACATGTTTCCTAGACCTTCTCATGGATGGGGCATACACCGAAGTTATCTCTAATGAGACATACCCCATGACTTTTTTGGTGGCTTTTTTCCTTATCACCCATGATTCGAACCGATTATTTAGGTCCTTGTGGTCCACCCCTTCTCCATACCCTACATAGGTGAGAGCTTCGTGCACTGGGGTTGCCTTTTTAGGTGTGACCACCCCAACTCAGTTGTAAGCGCTTTTAAAAAAGATGGATAGCAAGTGAAGGGCAAGAAGTTATAAAGGGTAGCCTCGATGCATGAAACTCCTGCATATGTGGGGTTTGGGAAAGGAACGGAACACAAGAGTTAATAGTACACACCTTACCTTGCATTTTGCAAGAAGTTGTTTCCATGCCTTGAACCCATGACCTCAAGGTCACACGATGACAACTCTACCGTTGTTCCAAGGCTCCCCTTCAATCCTTGCTCTTTTTGTACAAGATATTTGAAGTCCATGAAACAGATGAAAATATTGTCTATCCACGGGAAAAGTCGGCCACCATACACTGAGCAACTTGTGGTCGTCCCCTACGGTAGGATTGCCTTCACTTTGGTACTAACCAGTTTTTTGGGTTGACTGCAAATCAATGAAACTATCCAGCATAAAAAAAAAAATACGGTATTCAACGGATAGTGTATATAGAGAAGCCAAAAAGCATAGCTCATATCTTAGCCAAGAAGGCTTCTCAATCCAAGTCAAATGAGTTGGGTGTCTAATGTGCTGCACTAAAAGCAGTGGGAGCACTTAGGTTTGATGCCTCAGGGTCGTATGTCGTCTAAGAAAGTCTTGTTTATGTGGTTTTGTTAAGTCTTGTTGAATGTAATGCTTGTTTTCTGACCAATGAAATCTTCGGCTTTGACGATGATGATAGATCCTCTATAATGGATGGCCAAATACTTTATATCGGCATGATTTATCTCTCTCAACACCCATATTGGCTGATATTTTCCTTCACGTCGCTCATGGATATGGAAACAATATCCATATCTATTCAGTAATGCAACCTCTCACACACAAGTCCCTGCGCGTCGTGGGTGCCTGCACATTTATTTGGTCGTCTACGGTGTAGGGTAGTCCCCGTGCACGAGGCTCCCATGTATGCGAGGTCAGGAGAAGGAGCAGACTACAAGGATCAATAGTACACAGCCTCACCTTGTATTTTGCAAGAGACTACTTCCACGCCTTGGTCATCTACTATGTGTGTATGCCTTTAACAAGTCCCTATATTTTCTATAGATGAAATGATCGCCATCATAATTGTGTTACCAAAGACAATTGCAGAATTAAGAAGACAGGGCTGGCTAGATTTCTTTCCACAATCCAAACCACTATATACTTTACCTCGAATGATAGATAATCAGCAAACCGTAGAGCCTATATAAGTAATCTCAACGAATCGTGTTTTAGAATCAAAGTTGATTCTTAGAAGAGGTAATAGGATAGTTTTAGGTCATTCAAATGATATGGAAATGCGTCCGGAATGAGATGCAATGACGTGGCAAATTGCTATTGGCAGTATCATGAAGCTGGACGTCTAGCACCGGTGTTCCTAGCAGCACTGTAAAGATGCTAGGAGGCTTCCTTTTCACCAGTTTGGACGCTTCAACAACAAGAGCAAATAAATGTTCATCCCTTTACTTCCATTGTAAAGCACCCAACCGAACCATTATTTTTGTAGGACCAAATGTGGAACGATTACCTCTTCCATTAGTCACGTCTCTTGCCACTGTAAATGCTAGATATGCTTCTTGAGCAAGGATATTTGATTGTGATCAATGGGTGGTCAGGTCACTCGCCACTTGATATCTCAATCATGATTTCCCTGCTTTACAATTTGAACAATCAGTTCATCAGAAAGGATCCTCCTGCACAAATTCTATAGCTGTTTATGCACTGGAAAGTCTGGAAAGAACCATGGCTTCCCCTGCTAAAATACTTGTTGCCATGTCTCCCCATGCTGATTCGAGCGTTGAGCTTCTTTCATGGGCGACTGGAGTTGCAGCTCGTCCTAATGACACTGTGATCGCTCTACATATTCTTGGTCAGTACATTCACGTTTACAATCACCATGTCTGATTTCAGCTTAATTCAATTTGTTCAGATCAATGACAACTGTTCGTCTGCATGTGATGATTGAATCAACAGTTGGGAAAAATGAGAAGAAACTAGACTCCATGCGCCAAGCAAAGGCATACGTTATATCAACACTTGGAGAATTCACTAAATTGTGCCAATTTCAGCAGGTAGATTGCAAAATGCATACCTATGCCGGTGAAATGGCCTGCACTAACCCACATATTTGAGCTCGCAATTTGGAATATTTCAGGTGCAACTGGAGGCAAAAGTTGGACAGAGCTCCAGTGTTGGAAAAGGCCTTGTTGAGGAAGCAGCAGCCTTGGGAGCTACATTACTCGTTGTTGGCGGCTCAAGAAACCGATCACAGAGGTGAGTCATTACCAAAAACCCTATCATAAGTAAGAGACAAGGCTTTGTAACTGTTAATTTTCCGTATCATCTGTGTTACAAGTCAGAACAACACTTCAAACCACCAAGTACTGCTTCAACCATGCTCCAGAAGGGTGTTCAGTAATAGCCATTGGAAAAAGCAGGCAGCATCTGCAAGGCTCAGATTCAGAATCCATACCTCATGAAGGTCGCAATCGAGCCTAAAGTTGCAATGCTATTCTTCTCTAAGAAGTGATTTGCAAGTTCAAATACCAGTTAGTGACCCATTCACTTACATGGCAGGATTCTACCAGTCAAGCCCAAGAGGGTTAAACAAAGACTATCACATTGGCAAAGCTTTCCCCTCTCTGCACAAGCTTCTTATATCCAAGATAAAGAGAGAGAGCTCTTTTAGAAAGATAATCAGTAGCAGCTCCCCGACTGAGAGCCCCTCCAAGAAGCCTTCACCTAGATCTGTTCTAGATGGGCCTCAAGAAAAAATGCAGTCCGTGGAGTGCTTCAGTCTGGGAAATTTTGGCATAACAGAGTCCTTTCTGAAACCAAAGGTTACCCAGGGAGTCAGCCAACACATCCGCACGAACATCTGGTGTCACCTACCAGTAACAAAGCTCTCATTTCCTTTCTTTCAATCTGCATTGGAGCAAAGTGAAAAACGGAGAGAGAAGTGTTCGAAATTTGAAGAAAGCCTCAAACTTTCTTGGAAGTGCTTCAACTATGAGGAAATTTCAAATGCTACAAACAACTTCCATCCAGGTAATAACGAGTAAGATACTGATTAGCACGCCTAATTCAGTAAAACATCATAAGCAACGTTCATTTTGCTTTGCAGACTATCTGGTGGGTAAAGGGGGATATGCAGAAGTATACAGGGGCAATCTTCATGATGGACAAACTATAGCAGTCAAGAGATTAGCTAAGGACAACAGAGATGAAAATAAGGAGAATGAGTTTCTTACAGAAATAGGAATAATTGGGCATGTTTGCCACCCTAACACATCAAAATTGATTGGTTGCTGCATAGAAAATGGACTCCATCTGATCTTCAATTTTTCTCCAAATGGAAGCTTGGAATCAGCATTGCATGGTGAGGCTGCGCCTACTTCCCCTTCTCTAATGATGGGCTTTGGCTATATTTCTGAAGTGAATACTCTTAATCAATTTCAGATGAAAACTGTGTGTTGCTCGATTGGCCAGCCAGATACAAGATTGTCATTGGAGTTTCTAGAGGTCTTCATTATTTGCATAAGTGTTGCAAGCACAGGATAATCCACCGAGACATCAAGTCCTCTAATGTTCTTCTCGGGCAAGACTTCGAACCACAGGTGAGGCAACCAAATCTCTTTAAGGTTTCTAATCATGAAAGTCCATATTATGAAACTCACTCAGTATTTCTCTCAATAGATTTCAGACTTTGGACTAGCAAAGTGGCTACCTAGGCAATGGACTCATCTAATTAGCCCAGTAGAGGGAACATTTGGGTATGAATTCTGGCCCTTTGAAAGCTGCAAGTTATGTAGTTCCAATTCATCACTCTCATCCCAATAAAGGTAAAACTTTGGGTAAGCATCTATCCTTTTGAGAAGAAACAAGTTATGCAGATTGACAAGTACAACCTTCAAATGTCATTTGGCCAGCCAAGTTGTCACTCATATGGTGGACTAAATTATGAGAATATGGTTGTTAAATCCAAATGTAAAACCAAAGCAGGCATAATGTTAAACTAAATCTGAAGAACACATTACCAAAGTCTTCTTTTCATCTTCTTAAAGGCAGATAACATGAAGAGGATAAGCATGAATCAGTTTGAAATATGTGCCTATGTCATGGAAAAGCATGCATGCACTTATACAATGCTCTGTTTTGAGCAGGTATTTGGCACCAGAGTACGTCATGCATGGAATAGTTCATGAGAAAACAGATGTTTACGCGTTTGGGATTCTGCTGCTGGAGCTAGTTACAGGCAGGAAGCCTGTGGACCCCTCAAAGCAAAACCTTCTCCAGTGGGTGAGTATGATGAGCAATATTTCTGTAATAGACAATCCCTCTTTATGGTTTGCTAACTTGAATTGGTTCTATGCAGTCAGAGCCTCTTATAGAATCTGGAAACATTGCTGCTCTGGCAGATCCTAGACTTGGAGGTAAATACAACATAGATCAGATGAAGAGATTGGTGCTCACAGCCTCCTGCTGTGTCAGAGAATCATCAATATGGCGTCCGCATACGAGCGAGGTAGATTAGTAACACTCCTAGAGGATCAAATTTCAATCTATATTGACAATATCTCTCGATCTCATATACTGCTATTAATGGAGTTTCAGGTATTGCAGCTTTTAACTGATGGTCATCATTCAAAGGTTGCACATAGCTGGAGGATTCAACGATACAAGGACAATGAGATCAATGATCATCTGGAAAATATATATCCTTCATTTCCAACTAGTCCAGATTTTCTGGAGGATGAATAGCTCAAGAATTTCTATTTTTGCATCCGAAGAAAAAAAATCCAGCTTGCTCCAGAAAGAGATAGCTTGATTGATTCATAGACAATATGTAACTAGATCTTATAAGAATTAAGCGACTTATTGGCTTAACCAACTCTGGGTTTTGAGTCCTCACTAAACTACTGCAATACTTTCTTATGAACTGAATCCATTTGTCATTATTAATACTTCCCCTTGGACTGAAAATAAGAATGCTAGAGAAGGAAGAAGTTATTTTTCTGGAAGTTGCATGATTTGTCAAAAGAAACTAACCAGCCTCTCTAACTTCTTTGAAGGTTTTCCCATGCAAAATTGAACAATAACACAGCTACACCAAGCAGCCTCTTCAAACCTTTGTCAGTAATTGACTTGGAATTGCTTGCCACAATTTTTAGCATCCAAGTTAACAGGTTCTCAAAGAAGATGAAATTTATTACAGCCCTATATAGCCTACAATTTTCAGCTTGTCATTACTTAATGGATTTTGTCAAGGAAAGTTCTAGCTGGACTCTAGACTCAAATCATCATGTTCTTGACTGATAATATTCATTTCATGGTTACGTCCAAACCAAAGTACACAAGGCATCTACGGACCCGTTTGGTTAGCTAACATGCGATATCCATGGAAATGCATTTGTCAGGAAATCAATTTCCACCACTTTCCTATAAAGCACATAGTTTATTGGTATGACAACTTGGAATGAGAATGTATTTTTTGAGGATAAAATATGGTAATAGATTTCCATGAGCACCTAAAATTTCAGCTGGATTAGGCATTCCATATCAAAACCAAACAAGGAGAATTAAGTTCAGCTGGAAATAGATTCAATTTCCATTGATTTCCTGCAAATCAAACAGGCCTAAGTATACAACCACAAAAAATGTAATAAAATCATCCTCCAATTTGTGTTCCAACACAACCCATAAGAAAATCCAACTCCAACAATGTATTGGGATATAAATAAGCCTTCTGCAACAAGAAGTATATTTGCACAATTTGGTTTACACAAAGAATTTCTGCCTCCCAATGACAAAATTGTTTCTCTCTTTATTCCAAATGAGAAAAATGGGAGAAAATTATAATTTAGTAACAAAAGGCATAGGATCACTTAGTTACCTCTAAAGATCCAACCCCTCTCCGCTAGAAGCCTAAAACAGTTCAGGATCGAATTCCTTCAATTCTCATTACTTTTCGCTTCAGATGCCTCTTCTTGATCCGATACCCTCACGGCTTCCTCTTCCATGCCTTTCTCCGCCCTATTTTCGTCTCTTTTCGTTACAGATACTTCTTCTCCATCCAATTCCCTCGCCGCTTCTTCTTCCATGGCTTTTTCCGCCCGAAGAACTGGCTCGTAGTAATTGGCGTGGGCTTCCATGCACTCCTTCAACAATCGGGTAACCTGGAAACACTTTTCGACGATGTTTTCATTGTTATTTTCCCCTTCTTCGACGCAGTTTTCCCAAGCAACGAAACTTTCCTTACATCCTCCTCCTTTCATGAACAGACAGAAACCACACTCAGCTACTTCTTCTTCTGCTTCGACATTTGCGGAAGAATTCGACTGCTCTGAAATCTCAAGGATTTGATTTTCTGGTGTGTTTTCATCTGGAAGGGGATTTGGGCCTGTTGGTGATTGTGTTTCAGGGGTTTTGGTTTCGGTTTCCGGGGTTTTAGGGAGAGGGAGCTCGGAGGAATAATCCGACATGGCTGAGATGGGATTTGTGGAATTGGGGTTTAAGGTTGGTAACAGAGATGATGGCGAGCAAGGGTTTTCTACAACTTCGACGTTTATTTGTGTCGGCGTAGGTTAAAACCCTAAACCCTGGAAGGTCTGAACCCATGAGCAAAGTTGCCACCATTTAATGGTCACTCACCCCTGAGCTTGGACGATGGAGTATGAATAATGCTTTGGGACGCGTTTTCGGGAAACAAGCTGGATGGAACCTTCCATGATCGATCTGATCCACTCGTCCTCTTCCGTATGCCTCAAATTGGCTAACCACAAAGATTCATGATCGTTGAATGATTTGAGCTATGCCGGTTAATATTCATAAATCACAACTATTGAAATTTTCAACTGAAAAGGGCATCAATTTTGGTACTTTATTTTTATTTTTTTTACAAACAAAAATTTATAAAGCAAATCACTCATTCACACTCCTAAATCTAAATCATTATCAAAGAAAATAATGAACTTCAACTTGCAACTACGGGTACTTCTAGTAAGATGTCGAGTTGCCTATGACCAACTATGCAGTTAACCTATTGAGGTTGCCTTCTGATCTCTGGTCCCAATGGAAGAACTCAGTTGGTTTCAGCATGTGGAGAAATCTACTTTTGATCATTCGAAATGGATTGCCATTCAACCATGCACATTTAAATAAAAAAAGAATAATGTTTTTAGGATTCTAGAATTATCCAATCACCATAATTTCTAGGATTCATGATTTTAATTCACGAAATCAGATAATAAGTAGGATCAAGAGAAGGTGGGGTTCCATCACATCAACGTGAGAAGCCAAACGAGTATTCTATCATATTGTTGTGCTTAGGGCTGTAAATGGATTCAAATTATCCAAAATCTATGTATTCGAATTTACAGTTATGAGAAACACTACCTTGATCTAGCTTAGGAATTGAATCTGTGATCAATTGAGAAGTTCTATAATTGTGATCATTAGACTTTGCAATTGGAAAAACTAGAGAAACTAGTAGCTAGAGACAGCTTATTAGGAGGGCCAAGAGGATGAATGGGTCACATAATGCAAAGGTTAGGGCTCAATAGAAGAGTGATGGACTCAGCCTCGAAAGTCAGTCCAAATAGTATTTCTTTATAAGTATATATATGTACACAAACACACACTCACACACACATAGGGGAGCGGTAATTTCAGTAAGGAGTTGTTGGTATAAAGTGCAGGTGACATTTGATTGGCAGGAAAAAAGTTTCTAACTGCCACTTCCTCTTAACTTTTTCTGTTTTTCACTTTTTTTTAGCCAATCAAATATCACCTGCTCTTTGCACTTGCATGAAACAGCTGAAATTAACACCCCCATACATGTGTGTGTGTGTGCACACAACATCTCATTTGATAAATTGTTTTTAGATTTCCAAATTATTTTGGATAAGGTATGAATTTAAGTTTGGGACATCCTAATCCGAACAACAACCTGATGATAAAATTATATGGACAAAAATACCCTTATATTATATGAATATCCATAAAGTAAACTTAGGTATATGTAATGGGTAGTTATGCATGTAATTTTGGTAACTGTTCATTACTTTTTCCTTACTTGTGTAGGTTAAACATGTACTATTACATTGGACTCAAAACATTCCAACCAAAACTAACCTTGCATTGTATATTGATGCTTAAACTTAAAGTTTCTATTTTGATCACACATTACTAATACTTGCTTGTGCATATTACATGCATGAGTGTTGGTGGGCATAAAGCTCTTGAGCATGAGAAGAAGTCCATAACTATTTTTCATATGTGATAAAATTTTTGCTATGTAGATAGAAGTTACTCATCATGTTTAAAATAAACTAAGTAAGTTATAAATCAAATTTCATATTCATTGAATTCTTTTAACCTATGGTTTAATGGACAAAAGATAGAGATTATCTATTTTTTTTTATTAATTTTTTCAAAGGCCCAAAGCAACTAGTTAGAAACATTCAAATGTACTGATCTCTAATTGCTTGCCTATTTTTTATACTGAGAACATAATGAGTGGCTTAGATATTCCAAAAAAGTTAATATATATATATATATATATATAGAAAGAGAAGGCATGACTTCGCAACTTCAAGAGCGTGTATGCATATCGAGACTCCACATACATTATATACATATATGAGAAATGAAATTTTGTGGAATCTATCTACAAAAAAGGGCAGCCCCGGTACACGAAGCTCCCACCTATGCGGGGTCTGGGGAAGGGACAGACCACAATGGCCTATAGTACGCAGTTTTACCTTGTATTTTTATAAGAAGCTATTTCCACGCCTTGAACCCGTGACCTCAAGGTCACATGACAACAACTTTTACTGTTGTGCCAAAGCTTCCCTTCTTTGTGGAATCTATCTATATGTTTGTTTATCTATGTCTATAACATGTGGCTGGAATTTTATATTTTTGTTTTTGTTACTAAAAGTAAAAAAACAACTAAATATGAATCATAACTAAAAATTTTTGGATTTAGATATTGAGGATACGGTCTACAAAAGAATCTAAACCGAATGCAAATGAAATGGTTCACATATGGATATGGTAAAATTTGGAAAAATGTGACCAATTGACAAACCTAGGCTCGTGCTCAATGATAGCATTCCTCAAGAGAAAAACCTATAATGCATAGGTCTCTATGACTTATTTTTTATTTACACGTTCAAGAATTATCCAATTAGAAGAAATTGCATGCACTTTAGTAATCTAAACTTCATATGATTTTTCACTTAAAGGACCCTAATCTTAGAAATGTAAAACTTGTACTCAAAAGTATATTTAAGTGACTCAATGTATGTAATAACCCCAAAATTTTGTGTAATTATTAAGAAAAATCAATAAAGTTTGAATTTTCAAAAATTTCGGCTGGAATATTAGATTATTGGAAATTCTATTTTTATAGAGACTAAACCATGATCTAAAACTTATAAATTATGAATATACTCAAAAACCAATTAAAATGACACTAAGTACGTTTAATTCAGAGTTAAAATAAAAAATATCTAATTTTCTCTATTTTTATAAACAAAAGGGTAAAATGATACTTTTACTCATAACCAAGAATTCAGACATGAATATTTGGAATGTACTTAGAAAATCAATTGAAATGAATCTAAGTATACTAAATTCTGAGTTTAGACAAATAATGCCTATTTTTCTCTATCTTTTGGAATAAAAGGGCAAAACGGTCATTTTACAATTAAAGTGGGGCCCATAAAGTGGTCCAACATTCTAGAAGCAACCATCAATGGTAAAACCACTACCAGCTAGTAGTGGAGACAAAGGTCGAGTAGTAGCTCCACTCCCCATTAAATTAAATCAAAAGTAAAAACACCAAAATAATAGGAAATTCATAAAAAAAAATTCTAAAACTTGCCTATAAATACCTAAAAAAAATCTCAAAAATTTTTCAAAAATCCCTTACGAAGTTTCCTAGACTCCTATAAAATATCATCTTCAAATTCCTTCCCTATCTCCCCTAATTCCTCTCTCAATTCTCCTCTTTTATTTTTCCCGATTGGAGCGTCCACATATGCACCCTGTTTTTAGACCAAGTGGAGACGTCGGGTACGTCATTTGACGCGTCATCCCTAGTGAGATAGGGTTTCTATATAAAAACCCTAATCCAATTAGCCATCCATTCTTAACCATTGAAATAACATATTGATCATTAGATCTGTTTGGGCTAGCCTTCTCTACAAAAGCCCCAAGTAAAATCGATGATCCACGATCTGGATAGTGGGAAAATTTGAAACAATGAAAAACACCATTGTTATCCTTCTCCGACAACGACGATGAAGAAATCTCAGTTTGAATATTTATCCGGCATCTAGGATTTTCTTTCTCCACTACACAACTTTTCTAGTGAAATACCTTCACCGAACCAACACAAGTAGGCCACCCACGTTGGCCCCTTTCATTTTGACATGTCTTTCTAGGTTTCCAGCTATCCCTAATCTCCCTCGGCTGTTGATCTGTTAAAAACGATGGATTTGGCATGGAGGGTTGAGATCTCATCCTTGGACGGCTCATATGCAAATTCTAAATCGTTAGATGAGTTTCTCGGACCCAATAACCCTAGGAGATGAAATCTTGAGCGTGGATCTTGTAAGATGAGGGAGATCAAGGGATGGGTGATCCGACGGTCCAAATCTGGACGTCTCGCCTATCACCGATCATTGCCTCAGGTTAACCTGAGATCACAGTTAGCGGAGGCGGGATGCTATCCATCCTCGTACCATGATGATCAAGTCAATTCTGAGCCATCCAAATTACTGTAAACTTGTTTCCTTGATTTGGGAGTCATCTAAACTCCAAATCAAGATCGAAAAGAAGCTTTAAAAAGCTTATGAAGTCTATTTTCTTCTGAAACTGTAAAATTTAAGAAATAATTCAAGAAACTTTCTATTTAGAGGAATTAAGTTTGTAATTATCTTGATTTGTAAAATTTATGATGATCAGACCTTGGGAAACTAATCCACAGGTGATATAATGTTGATAATATGTGAGATTGAGGATTTATTATGACAGATGTATGAAAAATTGAGATATCTACCCTTTAATGTAGAAATACCCTAAAAATACAAAGGGACTCACTTGATTAGTAAGATCAAGCATGATCAAACCCTATAGATGGGTTGATTGAATGTGATTATGATGAGATCCAATGAGATTATGGATTGGTTATGACAAAGAACGTGCGGATATGATCTTTGGACCTTAATAAAGTAAAAACCCTTAATGTAATTAAAACTCTTGATCTAAAGGATTAACATAAAATCGAATGGTTGGATCATGATTAAAAATTTCTAGTAATCTTACTTTAATTGTCTTTAATTATAAATGTGATTTATGTTATAAATTAGAAAGCATGATAGTGAAAAATTTCAATTATAACATGCTATGCTCTAAATGTTCTTAAGTTATTATAATAAGTTGGTAAATTTAATTATCTTAGGGCTATGAGATTTTAGCATGATTTCATTAGATTACTAGAAAAATTACATGTATTCCATAACTTAGCATCCATGTTATATAAATGTCCTTAGAATGATATAGATGTGCAATTCTATTTAAAGTGTATGGTTATTTGATTGTCAAAGTATATTGTAAGCATCTTAATTATGTTTAAGTTAGTAGATATAATTGTTAAATTAGTGGTTATGCTTCAATATTCATAAATCACCAAAAATGTAATCTAATGAAATATAGAGATTTATGGACAATTAAGATGAATGAATGACTTTGACTTAATATCAGTAAGGGTTATAGTTAGTAGGAAAATATAAGGAATGGTTTACCATTTCCTTAACCCAAAGTAGGAGAATAATGAACATTCATGGATGACATTGTACATATTCATGAAAATTAATTAAAATCAATTAAAAAAGGGACTTAGGGGTAAAGAGCTCAAAGGAACCTTGTTAAAGGTTGAGCTTATGCCACTCCAGTGGACTCTGAACATTATGGTTATAGGGGGTATACAAGAGCCAACTTCCTTTCCCTTGCCTCCCGTTGACGTAAGTTGAGGTCTAAACGCCTCCTTACATGAGGGCTATATTAACCACTCTTTGAGCAAACTTTAGCTGGTAAGCACTAGTCATCCTGAAATAAGGATGAGCTGTCTAGTATTAGGAAGAAATAAATTATTTTCAATTAATAAGACATTAACTGGTTGAATAATAACAATAAGAACATAAAAAGATAGCAAATTATCTAAACCTAATAAAAATAGTAAATAAGATAAAAATGATCAAACAAGATGAGATCTTGAATGATAAAAAATAATAAAGGAAAAAAAAGATCAATATAGATTAGATTGTTTATGTATGATATAAATATTACTTGTATAGAAGATCTGAATCCTTGGTCATATGTGATTCAAGCTAGAAAAATTCAGATCATCCTACATAAGGATGATCAAAAGACTATGTAGTCTGTACTCTTGACTAGAAAGATGATATTATATGTATAATTTGACAGATATACGTTGATCAAGACTATGACAGACTTTAAGGAGTAAGAATACCTTATTGAGGTAGGTGGATTTTAAGAATGCATTTACATAAAGATACATGTTTAATACATGATCTTATGTTTAGAAGTATTGACACATACAATACCAATATATTATGGTAAATACCTCAAAAATAAATATGATCCAACCAAATAATGAGGAAAATAAGTAAGAAATAGTTTAGTCTAGAATTGAGAACAACGCTAAGTGAATAGGGGAGTAGAAAATATTCTAGCCCTAGATAAACAGATAGATAGTTTGATATGTATAAGTATTATTTTACATACAAGCATGGAGGCTTGTGGTTTTGTTTTAAACAGGCGTAAGCCTAGGGATGCTATGCTAGGAGAGTTACGAGAGTTTAGCCACCCGCTCTTCGAAACTTGATGATATTGAATACTAAGCCTAAGAAAGGCTGAAAGTTGGGTGGGGCAATTATGGGAAGGCCACCATTGTGATAGCCATGGTCATCCCATATAGACATGGATATTGTAATTTCCACTAATAATGGTATAAGTGGATTATATAGTAGTTACTCGGGCGGGCTGTATAAATCAAACTGCAAGCATAATAGTCTTTTATTATTTTGCATTATGATGCATGTGAAATTGGCATAGTGAAATGCCTTATGTTGTGGCATAGTGACATGCCTTAAGTGATGACATGATGAAATGCCAGGTAATTGCATATTACCAGTATTTTTCCCAATAAGTGAAATTCCCAGTATAATAATTGGCTGAGATACTAATATCCTATTATGAAAGAAGTTAATCAGCTTAGTATGGGAATGATTATTGACTATTTTCACAATTTTAATGGATTTGTCTGTATATAATATGTATATATAAAGATGAACACAAATGACATAGTAAAGAGATGTCCATATAAATGAAATTGGTCCATGAATGTGTTTATCATAGAATGAATCAAGTTATAATTGAATATTGAGATTATACTGTCAATATATTGCATTTTTATCCTCTACCAAACATAACTTGATGAGATATTGTAAATGTTTGAATGTTACAATATCTCAGATACAGAGAAGAAGACTTAAGAGCTCAAGACTTGAAGAACTATTGAAGAATAAGTAATCAAGGTATATTTCTTGAAAACATTGTATTGAGAGCTAGTATTGTATTTAGAGCTTTGTAGTCTGGGATTGTGTATTTGGACAAGTCTTATAAGGATACAATGAGCTGTGTATTTAATAAAAGTATATTCCTTCAATGGAATTTTATCTTGTACAAAACTCTACTTATGTTATGTATGAAGTGGTGACTTGAGTTTTACAAAATAAGTTCTAAAGAAAAGAATTTCCACTGCTTTGTTTTGTGAAATTTTTTTACTACTGAGGGCCCTGTCTTTACAAAATGTATTATAAAATATGTTATAAAAACCCTAGTCGTCACAATGTAAGGCATCCATCTACTAGTCATTAGTTTTTCTAACAGAATAGCTTCACATGTCATTCACATGAAGGAAAAATGGTCCAAAAAACTTTGAAAATAACCAATAAAGTCTTAGATTAGAGTCAAAATTTTAAACATATGTCCTTACCAAAAAATAAAATATGTTGAGATTTTTGCAAAGAAAACCCAACAGCCTCTCAAACCAACAACTTCTACCTTAAACACATGCCCTTACTAGCCTCCTTAAATCTACCTTTGATGGAAGATCTGTGGGTGTGAAGGTGTTGTAGAGTTAATCAAAATAGAGATCCAAAATTGTATTAATTAAGAAAGTTAAAAATTTCATGAATGAAGACGTGGAAATGAAGAGAGCTATGAAGGATTGTATAGTTGGTATTTTGGGTGGAAAGAAGTGATTGAATTGATGCTCGAAGAGTGTTTGGTGAAGAAACTAATGGAGTTATAGAAATTTGAAAGTTGAGAGTTTGATTGAGATAGGTGTGATTGAGAAGAATAGAAATGGTATTTTTGTTGAAGGAGTTTAGGTTGAGAAGAATGTGAGAAGAGTAAAGAGTGAAGGTTTTTGAAGAAGTATCCATTTGCTACTTTTGTGGCTATATTTAATATTTAATTAGAAGTTGAAGAAGGGTTAAGTTAGAGAGACAATAGTGCTTTTGAGCAAGAAGTGTGAAGATAGTGAGATACGATTTTGTCATTACATAATTTAGATTTAATTGTCAAAGAGGTGCTGCTTCTCTTACTCACCTAATAAATATTCAATGAAGTAGGAGGGGCTGCAGAAGTAATATGAAGTTCTTCACGTAGAAAATCAATGGTTGAGATTTATAATTTTTAAAAGGGATGCCACATATCTAGGCCTCACCTTTTGTTGATCTAATCCCATTGATCTTGTTTCGCTTACTTTATTTAGGCTACTTGGAAAAATCATGCCCATAGATGTTTCTACCTACTAGTTTTTCTAATTGAAAATCTAACAATCAATATTTATAATTCAAAATGAGATGCCACCTAGCTAGGCCCTACCTTTGAATGATCTAATCTATTCATCTTATTCTGCCCGCCCTATTTAATCTACACAAAAAATTCATGCCCATTTGATGCTTCTACCTACAAGTTTTTCAAGTTAAATATTTCAATGGTCAAGATTTAAAAATTCAACAGAGAGAGAAATCTATGCCCACTAAGATGCCACCTAGCTAAGCCCTATTGTTAGGCTACTAATCCATTCATCTTGTTCGACCTCTCCTATCTAGGCTTAATTGTGAAAATTCATGCCCATTAGATGCTTCTAATTACTAGTGTTTTTAGTTGAAAATTTTAATGATAATTATTTAAATGTTTGAACTATTTTACACTTTAAAAATTCATACAATAGCATGTGAAGTAATTCCGTCCATAAAAACTAATGGCTCTTAAATGAAAGCTGTTGAGTTTTCCGTGAGTGCAGTCCGGGTTGATTTTACAAGGACTCCACTTAAATGTTGGAGTTTACATAAATTTTAATTATAATTTGACAAACTAAAAATTAAGTTTATTGAGTAGTCCATAAGTAAACAATTTCTTGAATTTAAATAATATGAAATGAAAGAAAATGACAATTAACTAGAACTTTCCTATTTTGATTGTTGTGTCACGCAACTAATCACAACAGGTGCTATTTAATAAAAGGACAAAATGAGCTAAAGAAATAGCCTTGAATTAAGCTCTAACTGTTCTTGAAATAAAATGTAAATAACACAATCTGAGAATAAGCTATCCTAGATAACGTAAAACATGAATGCACGTAAAGACGAAATAAGGAAAAAGACAAAAACAGGGCATGAATGGCATTTAAATTTAAGTGAAAAGGGCACTGCTGGAATTTCTGGAAAAAATATTCATCTTCTTCAACCGGGGAGAAAACGCAGGAATGCGAAGAGGGTTAAGGAGAGGGGATGGCAACTAGAGGAACAGAGGTGGTGAGAAGCAGAGAGGGAAACCAGTGAAATCAGAGGGGGAAACGGAGAGGAGATGAGGCTGGGGCCGTGTGTGAGGTGAAACAGGGGGATGAGATAGACGAAAGGTAGTGGCTGGCCAATGACTGGTGCTTTTGGTCGTCAGATGGCGAGGATGAATTGGGGAGATGGCCGATGGGGCTGGAGCAGTGAGAGATATGGGCAGGGCCGGCTGGAGATTAGAATCCGGTGTGGTCTGGGTTGTTTGCCAATGCAGAAATGCTTGAGGGGAGAAAGAGCGAGATGAGAGTGGAGATTGGGAGAGAGGGCTGATTAGGTGATGGATGCGGATAGGAGAATAAGGGAAATCAGTGTTGGCAGGTGGCAGAGGAATGAAGAGAAAGATGAGGAGAGACAGAGGGATTGGTGGGAGGAGCACAGAAATGGGGATGAAGGAGAGAAGTCGTGATTGAACCTCCTCTCTCAGATCTCCTCCACCAGGGTTGAACAATCCAAGAAATTGATCGGAATCAGCTATGATGCCCCAAGGAAAACTAATGAAACGATTGAGCAGAAAAATAAGAACGACTATGCAAACAAAAGGAATATGAACAGAAGTCATAGATGATACAACAAAATTGGAATTTGAAGAGAAGGCAGGCAGATCTAAGGGGAACAAGCACGATTAGAGGGAAGGAATGAAACTTCTGGCAGAGGGATGGAGGGCTGGTTTCCGAGATGGAGACTTCTCTCCTTCGTTAGTGTTGAGGAAGAGCCGAAGCTAGGGGTGTGGTGCTAAGATGTCACCTCCGTGCTGTGTTGCGCCGTAATGCATGGTATTAGTGAAGGGTGGAGAGGATGAGAGGCCGAAGAAGGAGAAGCGGTGTGACTGGGTCAGTGAACAGAGACTCAGAGCAAGGAGAAATACAGAACATAGAAAGAGGAAGTAAGTGGGTCTTGCGGTCCTTGTGGGGCTGGTAGCAGAGACGAACAGAAGAATAGATCTAACAAAGAAGAGTCGTAAACCAAAGAGGAGGTACAGAGATAGAGTGGTGTGAGGGATCAAGAGAGATAGCAGAGATCCAGAGAGGAATGGATTGAGAGGTAGAGAGAAACGGTCCTTCTGCCTGTCTCTGTTTAGGAGAAGAGAGAAGGTGTGTGTCAAGGATGCTGGTGCGGCCTGCGGCTCTTCTGTGGTTGCCTACCCACCGTGGAGCCTCCCCTCTTGCCTTTCTCTTTTTAGGTATTTAATAGACTTTTTTCAGTTTTTCCCTTGTTTTGTGCCAAGATTCTCGCAGCCTACTTCATCACACGTAGCTCACCTTATTTGAAAATCAAATTCAATCTTTGACATTTTCCTTATGCTCAAGATTTGCGAGATTCCTTGTCCATGTCCATCTTGTTAAGTGGGGCCCATATATCATTTTGACGATCTACTCTCAATTAACTTGATCTACATCATCCACGTTTATTTGAATTAATCTACAACATAAAAAAATCTAATTAGAGTCATCTAAATCATGATTTAATCATCCAATTAGCTCTGATGATCATCTATCTATTAAATTTTACAAATTAATGGTTAGATAATCAATTGGAACTATAATATAATTTTAATCTAAAAATTCAAAGTTGATTGGTTAAATGATCTAATTAGATACTAAATCAAGGTTTTTTTAAGCTAAAATTAGACACTCAACAGAAGCCCTACATTGAGTTGCTTGAATATACTTCAATTAAATATACTTCAATGTATAAATGTTAGATTTTCAAACTTAAGATCCTTATTATGCAAGGTTTAGGATAATAAAGTGAAATTTCTTCATACCACATGGTCCACCTACACTGAAATCTGGTCTTATGACTTAGTTTTGGCATTTGCATTCAATGTATCTAATTTTCTTGAATAGTAAGAAAGTTCGTTCTATCACATAGGAGGTTGTACTAAGAAGCCTTCAAATCCCTTGAATCACAATGTTGGGTATCTTGTGCAAGGAAAGACATGAGACCATACATATGATAGATAAAAGACCCAAATAGGACTCCCTAAAGATTATTTATGTGATCCATACATAGTACCTGTATGTACTAGGGAAAATAAACAAAAGCTTCTTCTTTAGTTATAGGAGTGTTGTTTGAAGAGCAATACAAGCATCGTGCTACTAGACAAAGTATGCAAAAGTGTGACACCCCAAGTTTTCTAAACCTTTTTCCAATATATATATAATAATAGAAATAATTTGTTTTATAAAATAAGTGGGATCCCTGGAAATAAAACTCAAAATTTATAAATTTTAACCAGCGTTAAAAAGAAATATCCAAAAAGAAAACCCCAAGGATCATCCCCATGCCAAAAACTTCGACAATGAACAAAATCAAATCCAGATACTTTGAGCATACTCAATTTAAAACCATGATAAATTACACAAGCTGTGAAAAGACAATGATGATACAAGTCCAAAAGCCTTAGGTTCCATCCATGATCACCACATCATTCACATGTGTAAGTATATGCACACTATACAATGGTATGGGTTCAATCTATTCAAATATATAAACATCCAAGTATAGTCCCAAAAAGTCTAACACAGGTTTAAGAGACGTAGACTAATCTATCTCTGAATACAAAAAGGTAGATGATCCTCAGGTCCTTGCCCAAATCAATACTACTCCACTCACTTTCCCTTCTAACTATCGCGCTCCAAATCAAATTTTCAATTCTAATTATTCTTATCATGATCCCTCTAATCTTAGTGTTTATTTAGTGATTTATACATGTCTTCATGATTATACCTCGATCTAACAGTCAGATCACTCTCTAATCAGTCAATCTCAAAGTACCTTATCAGATCAGTGGTCAAGATCACTTTTCTTAGCAATCACATACAGTCTACTTTTCTAATCCCCTAAATCATCTCATATTTGGTTTATATACTCAAGTTCTAAGGCTTGATTATCCATTGATTGGCCTAATCTAGGTTATCTAATGGTATTTAGTACTTTAACTATTTGAAAGATGTTCAAATCTAAGTTTTCAAGTCAAATCTAGGTTTGCATCATCGAGACAATTACAACGCATCTTTCAGATCGTGATTTGGACCATTGTAGATCCTAAAATTACATTTTTTGTGAATAAACGGCTTAGGGAATCCAAAAAAATCAAGAAATGTGCAAGCGCATGTGCGCTTGTCCCTCGCGTGTCACCCGCCTGCGCGTGCCACCTTTTGGGTCACTGTCGTTGGGAAAGATGACTTGACTGGTTTGCCTTTGCCAGAGACGATGACTGGATTCTAGTCGCCATCAGCGACCATCAGGTGCCCAAAACTTGCCATTTTTACACTATTTTGCCTAGTTTTTTCATGTACATTCCATTTTTAAGCTTCCAGTATGGGTTGCCATCAACATATTTTGTCATTATCTCATGTTTTTACACACTTTTTATCACGTTTCTAAAAATCTCCCTCTTACTATTTTCTTAGTTTTTCCAACTTAGCTGTCAAATTACCATAAAAATTCATGGGTTTGTTCTTTGTGTCATCATGCACAAGATGAACGGTTCAAATCATGCATCTGATATTGTTTCATTGATTTATTTCTAAAAAGAATATTAATGCATATAATTCACTGAAAAACGGCAACCCATGCAGTTTTTCGGTGTTAAAACAACAAAAACCACAGAACAGAAGGGAAAAAAAGAGCGAAGGGTAGCCTACCTCGGTTAGGCCGACCAAAACTCGGGGTTTCCATCACTCACATGCCCATAGGAGAGGAAGGTGCATCGTTTTCCAGTTGTCGCGGTCGTCGGTGACACGCAGAACGAGGGACTAATCACAGGAAACGAGACGAGGGGAAAGTGCATTTAAAGCCCCCCATTTAATACGACTTAAAATCTATTTTATTTTTATAAAAATTTGATTTTTGAATTTGCATTTTTGGGGATATGATTCTAGCATTTATTGTTAATAATCATCCCCTACTCATTTAATGCCAGTCCCGTCATAGATTTTAGGACTTGATTTTGTGGCCCCACCTATGAAATAACTGTTCTGCCCCTCATGTTAATTTCAATTAAATACAAAAAATAAAATTATTAGCCATTTTTCCTCCGGTCTCCGATTTTAGCGTTCTTAATGGCATTGAATTACATATTTCGAGTAAGTTTCAATTATTAAGGTTTCAACTTGAGATTCCATCTCTAAATTTCCCAATTTCTTAATTTTTTCTAATTTTCCATAATTCCACAAATTAAATATTTTTAGAATTTAAAAATAGCAGATATTACATCCTACCCACCTTATAAAAAATTTCGTCTTCGAAATTTAAAATATATGTACCTCAAGAGAAGAGCTCTGGATGGGTACTCCTCATCTCATCCTCTGACTCCTAAGTAGCCTTCTGCATCGAATGGTGCTGCCAATGGACCTTGACCAGAGAAATGGCCTTAGTACTCGATGCCTAGATTTTACTGTCCAAGATTTGTATAAGGTGCTCCTCAAATGTTAAGTTAGGCCATACCTCCCATGGGATCTACTTTAGTACATGGGATGGATCTAGCATGTACTTCCTTAGCATGGAAATGTGGAAAACGTCATGCACTTTAGCCAACGCAGGGGTAAGGCTAACTGATATACGACTGGTCTAACTCTGCGCAAGATATTGAAAGGACCAATATATATGGGACTGAGTTTTCCCCTGACACCAAATCTCATCACACTCTTCATAGGGGAAACTCTTAGAAATACATGCTCTTCAACCTCAAACTCCAAGTCTTTCCATCTCCTGTTAGCATAGCTCTTGTGGCGACTATGAGCTGCAAGTAATCGTTGCCGAATGAGTCAGACTTTCTCCACGCACTGCTCAATCAACTATGACCTCATGACCCGTCTCTCCCCCACGTCACTCTAGCACAAGGGAGACTGACAAAGCGTGCCATAAAGCGCCTCATAAGGCGCCATGCTGATACTCGTATGGTAGTTGTTATTATATGCAAACTTTACGAATGGCAAATGCTCATCCCAGCTACCTCTCCAATTTATAACGCAGGCCCTCAACATGTCCTCCACTATCTGGATGATCCTCTTAGTCTGGCCATCTATTTAGGGGTGAAACACAGTATTAAATCTCAACCTCGACCCTAAGATTGTCCAGAACAGAGGTTCAAAGTTCAAGGGGTCAAATGGGTTAACTGAGTCAACTCAACCCTAATTAGCTAGGATCAATGGAGATCCAAGAGTACCCTCGCGATCCTAGCAATGTAGGGAATGATACTCATCTTCCCATTCTTCGATCAGGGAAGATCTAACCATTGATTTGACCAGACCTTTGATCAGAGGTCAGATTGCCTGATCTTGCTTCATTTTTCTGATCCAAGTAGTCTGTAGTGACCCTCATGAATTGTAAATCAAGGATCTATACAAAAATTTTGGATTTGAAGCATTTATGGAGATAATTTAGCCGATCCTGATCAACAGCTGAGATAAACTGAAGATCCAGGTATGAAATTAGATCCAATTGGATGATCCAAACCACTTAATATTCTTAAATGGATTAATTGATTAGAATTACCAAATTGTTATGTGAATTAGGACAATTAGGTGAGGATCTTTGATGAGATCAGCATGGATGTCTGATGATCGGGCACAATTAAGGTGATCGGTGGACAATCTGACCAAGCAGACAACTTGAGGTTATTCAGATTGACTTATTCAAGGTAAGATTATGGTCTTAATCATTTAATGGAGTGGTTTGATTTCAATTAGATATGATTGAGCATGATATTCATGTAGTAATGCCTGATTAATTGATTTAAATGATAAATTACCGAAATTGATATCATCTGAGCATAATAACTCTAAATATGTAATGATATAATTAAGAAGAATGACTAAATGATTATGAGTGAGCCCGATTAAGTATGATTTGAATTAGTAACCAATTAAGGCTAGCCTCGCCTTGAGATTTTATGGTTGGGAATTATTAAAATATCTTATACATGATGTATTGAAAGATGAAAATGTAATGATTGTGTAATTAAGAATCTAAGTTAGGTGAATTGAATCATAAGTGTAACTGGATGTGATATGTATCCCGGTGATGGAACTGTAGAGGATCGCACTAGAGTTGGGTCTAACTGATTCGAGAGGTATAGACGAGTGGTACTTCGTCTGAGGTAAGCGATTACATTTGAGATTTTTCCATGATTTCTTAAATCATGACATGCTATTTGAAACTTTGAGGCATAGATTTTATGCTCTTCCATATTGCATGAGATCATTTTTCAGCATGTATTGCTGATATACGTGTTACTTCTTTTATGCATGATTTATGCACTGTTTCTAGTATATTTGAGTTGCATTGATTTGATTATTGAGGAGGTTATACACTGATTTTCAATGCATGATGTTGATATATTGAAATACTCTCTCGATTTGATTTTATCAAGAATGATTATGCATTATCATGTTTTCATGAAAATTCCTTTATTATACATGGTTGATATTATGACATCTGGATTTACATGATTTAGCCTTATATTTTAACATATGACTAATGGTACACTACCATGTCTTTGACTGAATCTTATTGAGATTGTTACATATGAGAGTTTTTATGCTTTGATGATTGGGATAATTGAGGTAATGATGGGATGCATCCCCCTCCCCCCCCACCCCCGTCAGTGCTTAAGTGCCCCGTGCGGGTGAAAGGGTAAAAACAAGATTGAAATGCGTCTTTCCATGAGTGCATAAGTATCTGAGTGCCTCGCCGTGGGTGAAAGGGTGAAAGTAGAAAGTATTGAGAGTTAGGCCCACATTATTGTGAGTGTACTTGAGACAATCATAGGGCTTGACTGTGAACGATGTTCTATTGATTTTAACATGCATGATATCAATCTGTGGACACAAGCTTTCATTGTTTCAATGGACGTATATCCACGTATTTTTCTCATGCTTTGTATACCATGATGCTTAGGATTGATATCGATTTGTTTAGACTATGATTCTCTTGTATTATTCATCAGAGATGTCTGATGTTTTGTGGGCTTTGTATATATTCATCTTATGAGATTTACCATGATCTTGATACTCTACGCCATATGATTTTATTGCATTTGTTATTGAATGTAAATCACCTACACAAGCATAGCTTATTGATGCATTGCCTCATATATAGAGAGTTGCAACAAGTGGATGCACTCATAGAGCAAGCAAAAGTGATAACAGTTCCCAATGAAGTATTGAACACATTTCAAAGATGATAAGGTTTGTTTAGGACCTCGCTTTAGTTATTGTTTATGGATTGTACTTTAATGTAAATTACAATGTGACCTGGAAGTGAGGATATGAATTTATGTTGGATGTGATGGTTGTATAGAGGGACCATGGATATTTTGTTATGACTTGATTTTCTTATCCACTGTTGGAGTACACATTTTTATTGAAAATTGTGTTTGATTTGGATGGATAGGCTTGGAGACTAAGTCTCCCATGTGTCATGTCTTATACTGTGTTATCATGTGATTTTTGTATTGCACATGTTATGTGCAATGGTCCAAAATACAAAGAAAACTCTGCGGATTTCCATAGAAATGAGATTTCTTTTCACCGTGAAATTTGTGGTTTTGTGGTTATATGACTCCCGAGACTTTGAAATAAATGCTTTTATTCGAGTTGTGTTTTTTGTTACTTTAAAAATCAAAGTTTTTAAAATAGGGATCTTGACTGTTTTTATAAATTGCTATTATATTATTGTAACAACCGAAGGTGTCACAAAAAGATACTTTATGGTGAGTATATTGCACTCTTTCTCTTCATTAGTCGTCAATTCCATTGCTTGTTTGTGCTTTCTTTGTGAGCCCAATAAGAGTACGTGCCTAAGAGGAGTGTAAGGAGTACTTTCTCATGCAAGGTAAAATTTTCTTTTGTTCATCTACCTCATGTATCATGCTAAGAATGAGTTAGATAGGTTAAACAACAAATGTCATGCCCGTCGGATGGTTATAATTCTAGGTGGCCAAGATTTCTAAAAATATCATTGTTTACATTGTTGTCCTTGACTTAGATGAACCATGCTTGAAAATTCTCATGCACTAGATAATCCTAGCAACTATTACTTTTAGTTGTAAAATGCATAGTGTAACATTTTACCATCTATTCATTTTACAACTCAAGAAAACATGCACTAAGATGATTTGATAATTGAGAATTCCAAAGGTGGCCCAACTAAGTCAAGGGCAACATTGTAAATAATTCAAACTTTTAGAAATATGAGACCATTTGGAGTTGCTGTGACCGTTGCTGTGTAGAAATGGGCTTACGAAGGAAAAAGTATTGGTGCATATACATTCGAGGAAGATAGCATAGTGCCCAACAGTGCATAGCTTGCTGATCCTTCCTTTTTATACAAGTTCATACAATATAAACATAATACTACCATGATTCTCCAATTAAAAAGCTTAAGCTGGTTAGATAACCATAATCCCGTGCACTTGCTTAAGAGTGTTATCTTGTGAACATAGGAATCCAAGTCGACTTCCCTCCTACAGTAAGCAGGAAATTTAGATAATGCAACCTCTTTCCATCCATGACAAAACACACTTAATCTTTACATTTTGAAGGCTTCAATGGCAAGACAAATCATGGGCTACCCTTAGCTTCCATCCCAAAGCACACCTACCAACTGTTTTTCCAGTCCAAACGGAGGGAGCGAGAAAACAATTGCTCCATGCACTAATCGCTTCACTTTTTTCCACTGTGAAGGTTTTTTATGCTTCTTAAGCAAGAAAATGTAATTGATAGCGATGGTGGTCAAATTGACTCTTCCCTTAGACCAAATCATTCTTCTCGTGCTTTACAATTTCAGATTACGAAGTCACATTCTTCAACTGTCTGTTAAAAAGAGAAGCTGATTCTCCTGCAAGAATTGTTCAGAGAAGACTATGGTTTCTTCTGCTATTACCGCACTTGTTGGTTTACCTCTTGATGCAGTAGCCAGTATGGTGCTTCTTTCATGGGTGATCAAAGTCATAGCTCATCCGAACGAGAACTTGGTGGCATTACATGTTCTCTGTTTGTATATTGACCAGTGCAATTCTTATTCGTCTTCTGAGTTCTGATTGGATATGGGCTGTGTTAATTTGCGTTTAATGTTTGGACTAACAGTCAGCAAGGATGAGAAGAAGGTTAATTCCCTTGCAGTCAGAAAGACTAAGCCGCGAAAAGCGAAGGCATTGGTGATATTACTGCTCGGTGAATTTGCGGAAATGTGCGAGTCCAAGCAGGTATATGAGAAACAACTGATGAACCCAGATGTGAAGTATCTAATTTGACATATCCTGAACTGCCATTTCTCAGGTGAATTTGGAGGCAAAAGTTGTGTGGAGTTAGTGTTGATAAAGGCTTCACTGAGGAAGCAGCAGCTACTGAACCTGCATTTCTAGTCATTGACGGATCAAGAAATCGATCGCAGAGGTGAGGTTACCATCGAAGATTTTGCTGTTTAGAGGAAACAGTGGAATGATTATTAGTTTCTCAATCTTTTTTTATCATGAATCAGAATCTAGGATATTACAAACTATTGCTTCAAGAATGCTCCAGAAGGTTGCTCAATGGTTCTAATGAGAACGAGGGAAATCTCCCCAAGATTCAGATTCAGAATCCACTCCTGTAAGGTTGGCAGAATCAAACCCCAAATTGATTTGTATTTCTTCAGTCAAATGGTTCTATCAATTCTAAAATCAGTGACTCTAACTTTCATTGCACATTGAGGTCAAGGAAATCTAAGAAAGACATTCACAATGGTAATGATGTCTCCTCTCTGCAGAAGCTTTTCATGTCAAAGAAGAGAGGAAACCCATTCAGCAAAAATCTATCACATCGGCATTCACCATTAGGAAGCATTCCCCTAGAGCTGTTATAGATTGACCGGAGGAAGGAACAAACTCTGGGGAGGACTATTTTAGTCAGGGGTACTCAAGCGTAAACGAGTCCCCTTCTACGGCACCAAAACTTCGCAGCTGTGATCTCAGAGTCAATGTAAACGACCCTTATAATACCCGGAAACACCTACGGACAAACGAAACTCCTCTTTCCTTTCTTCCGTGCCAAATCCAAGCAAACAAGAAAAGACAGCCAACAACCTTCATGGAGATGATTCAGCTATGGGGAGATATCTCGAGCTATAAACAACTTCCACCCAGGTGATCAGGTCTAAAATAATGACTACATTAAGTAGAGTTGTCAGAGATATCTTACAGGCATATTTGTTTCCATGACAAACAATACAGAGGGCAGGGAAAGGCAATCTCTACAATGGGCAAACTACAGCAGTGAAAAGACTGCCTAAAGAAAACACAAATGCAAACAAGGAGAAAGTATTTCTTAAAGACTTAGGCATTGCAGACATGTTTGCCACCCTAACACAGCATACTTGCTAGGATGCTGCACTGAAAGCGGACTGCATTTGATCTTCGATTTCTTGCCGAACAGGAGCTTGGCATCAGCATTGCATGGTGAGGCCCTGACTACTTCCCACAGTTGTTCTTCTAGTTGAACTTCAATTACTCAACGAAATGTTGCGATCTGAAACGGGTGTGAACAATGTTTATCAGGTGAAAACACTCAGTCCCTTGATTGGCTAGTCAGATACAAGGTTGCGCTTGGAGTTGCAAGAGGCCTTCATTACCTCCATAAATGTTGTAAACACCGAATAATTCATCAGGATATCAAAGACTCCAATGATCTTCTTGGACCAGACTTTGAGCCACAGGTGAAGCACCCTAATCTCTTCCAAAGTTGTAGTCATGAAAGTTCACTTAAAGATCAAACTGACTTGGTTCTTGACACAGATTTCGGACTTTGGACCAGTAAAATGGCTACCGAAGCAATGGACTCATCATTGCGTCGTCCTTATAGAGGGTACCTTTGGGTAAGATCTACCCATTTTCATAGTTTGGATGCTTAGACTTAACAAACCAATCAATGTCTGATGGGATCCTCTATTTGGTCAGGTACTTGGCACCAGACTACATGCATGGAACTGTGGATGAGATAACGGATTGTCTTTTTTATTTTTTCGGGGTTCTCCTGTTGGAAATCATTACCGGCAGAAGGCATGTCGACGAGACGATGCAGAGCCTTCTCTTGTGGGCAAGTCCAAACCACACATATAACACCCACATCATTCCAATTCAACTTCATATCTAATTAGAATGGATGTTACACGGGCAAGGCCTCTCCTAGAGTCTGGGAATAGCACCCAGCTGGCGGATCCTAGACTTGAAAGTAACTATGATATGGATCAACTGCAGAGGCTAGTACTCACTCATAGCTTCCTACTGTACAAGGCAATCATCGGAATGGCCCCCATCTATGACACAGGTAAACTAATAACTTCATATAATCAGACCAACTGTTACATTGGGCTTAGTGTTATTGGATCTGATTTTGTTTCAACTGTGAAGTTAACAGGTGCTGCAGCTTGTAACGGATGAACATAACTCCAATGTCTTATGGGGCTGGAGGTTACTCCGAGGCCAACGAGATGGACAATTTCATGTCGGAAGTTGATCCGCAGTTTCCGGCTAGTCCCTATGATCTGGAATTGGTATCCTTTTCCTAGATGAGTGTCTAGTTCTATTGTAGGAGGTATTGATTGAAGTAGTAGTTGTACTGTCGTAGTAGCAACAGATCATCTGTAACAAAGAACTTGATGATAAGTAGGGACTTGATTGGCTTGACTGGCTTTAACTTATTTATCCATTCCTGAGTTCTGGATCCTCTACAGAGTGCTGCATTTTTTGTTTAATTCAGTCCATTTGTGAATGCATGAAGTTCAAAGTCATTCGAGGACTCTTCTGCGATGCCGAAAACGAGTTCGAAATGGAATTTGCGCTGGTAAATATAGAAGCCTTTACATGGGGCCAGCTGTTTTTCTTTGAAGTGACATCTTAGATACCAACTCAACCGAGAATCTTCGCCATTGGATGATCGTAATCGCTACTATTTTGATGGAGAAAATAATTGAACAAGTAAGAAAATTGAAAATCATAGTTAAATATCAACCAAATTGAGGATTAAGAACATCCAGTGAAGAAGAATTACGTGATATTGCCTATAAAGGGCTCTAGAATGATAACAAAGAAATAAAGTACCATGGAGTTGTATGCATGGAGGAGGAAGAGGTCGGTCCACCATTTCCGATCATTATGAGATGTTATCTTTACTCTGAAGCTTGTGAAACATCACAGATGCAAAGGTGAGGATCACCCGATAATAATAAAAAATATTAATGTCTCCACCTTCCTAGTATAGATCACATTGGAAGATCTTCACCAGTCGATGATCCTAACTTAAGTCCTAAAGTGGGCAGTTGAGTGCTGAAAGGGGAAAACTTGTTGTTGCAACCATAGACTGATCAAGTACAAAGGAAGTTTAGATAACTCATTTAGATTAATCTTTAGATAACTAATTTAGATTAATCTCTAACCTGTGGGATCGTACTACTTTGTTGATGGTTACGATTGGTGAAGTGCACGTAAGAAAGGCATAGTTTGATGTGATGATAGAGCCGATATCTATTGTGAAGCTGAAAAGGCATCTAGTGCAGTTGTTTACGGCCACCAATGCACCTCTCCTCATTATGCTAGATCGAAGATTGGAGGTGGCACTTTTCTCTAAGTAGGGAGATTTCAAGTATAATTAGGAATTAGAATAATGCTTGTAGATATTTTGCTTCATAAGAACATAATTTTTTGCTGTGGAAAAGAAAAAGAAAAGAAGAAGAAGAAGATCTATTGGGGTTGAAACGGCAACTAGATTTAGTTAATACAAGGATCATTTGGGAAATTAGCTTAAGTGATCTTTGATCGTTGCATGCCTAGCTTATGAAGGGTTTGGATTCTCTCTTCTTTCGATGACAGCTTGATTATGATTTCAGACTTGAGTTGTTGCTCATCAGGAGGGAAAAGTTTCACGGGTTAGCTTGACTTTAAAGGGAGAAAATATCAAGCATAAATGAAAAGAAGAGAAATTAAGTGAACCTCTAATCGATGTAATTAGGGCAGTTCGGTGCACGAAGCTCCTACCTATGCGGGGTCCAAGGAAGGGGCGGACTACAAGGACCTATAGTAGGCAGCCTTACTCTAATCGATGTAATTGTGCGGCTAAAAGTATAAGTGGAAGTAGGCTATGGAGATCTTTACTGTTTGTCTCTTAGGCAATAATCTAGTAGGGCGATGGTTCATGAAACTTATAATTGGATGGGCTTTTTGGGGCATGGTCTAGCAAAAGATGGGGCCTAGAAGGTAATGGTTTGGACTTTGGATTTTGGACGCTGAACTAGAAGTCCTACTTGTAGAGTCCACACCATGTACTCTAATTTGTTTCTTACACATTAGCAATAACCCATTAATTGATCTCATCCACTGGATGGGTCTATTTTAAATCTCAGATACCTAAAAAGCTAGAATCATTCAATTTGGACATGGGCTATCCAAGGCAAGGACCAGCATATCAACTGCCTGGATCACTAAAATTTAGGCACTAATTGTGATTTTTCCGTCCTCACTATGTACTTTTCTTTCTTGGTGAACGGTGTTTTTACAGTCTATTTTGCAACCTATAAAAGTCAGGAAAATAAGGTTTTTACTTTGATGAGATTTTGTACATCGACCATTTCAGGTAGCTAAGTAAGATGAACAGCTTAGATAACCGAGGCTTATGTTTTTTGGGATATGGTTTATGCAATGGCCATGCAATTAGTTGCATCATATAATCGGTTCAAAAATCTCGTGAGATATAGTCACAAAGTTCAGATTCAGGAATAAATTGGCAAGTCAAATATTCATAAGGCTAGGCAAATGTTTATTTTCATATATGAGTTCAAGATTTTCATTTAAATTTTTAACTAAATTTACAACTATCATTTGCTAATTTGACAAATTATTTTAAAATTTGAGGTATATTAAATAAATTCATGATATTTTCTTGAAATTGCTTTGATTCGTTCATGAAAAAGTTGAGGCATCCAAAAGTTGGGAATTTAAAAAATAAAATTCAATTATTCAAATAATTTAGTAACTGTCATGGGACTTTTGGAACGTGGACATCTAGGGCTAATATTTCTTTTAAGAGAAATGCTATGGAACAATTCTGAGACTAACTCTGTAATCTCTCTCTCTCTCTCTCTCTCTAGAGAGGCCTCACATTTGGATGATTTGACTCATTTATCTTCTTCACCTTCTCCAATTTAGGCAAAAATTCATATTCATTTGATGCCTTAGCTACTAGTTTCCTAGATGTAAGATACTTTAATCATGATCAATAGACTTTTCAACGAGGAAATTAGAGAAAGTTGGTAGCTACAAGCAACCAATATACATGAGTTTTTGTATGTAGCCAATCTAGAAAAGGACAAATAAGCTGAATGGATTCTAGTAATCGGGTTCGATAGAGGGGCTACGAATTAGTATGTGAAACTCAATTCAGATAGCATTTCTCTTATTTGAATGTCAAGACATGACTAATATTGTATATAACTTAGGAGCCAATTGAGTTTAGTAGTTGAATTTTAAATTTAGAATTTAAATTTGAAATTTTAAGTACAACTCTAATTAGAAATTGAAACTTTAAAGAATTTTGCCAAAATTTATTCGAAGGAGTGCCTATCTCACTTTAGGCCCCTGCTACATCTTCGCAAGCTTCAATTAAAATGGGGCCTTTTTCTCTCCCATTACTTGATGGCAATAACTGACTGATAGACTTGTTTCTCGTCTTCTTCTTCTCTGTCTCTAACGAATTGAGAGATGGTGCCATACCTTTGCTGGACTGGTTTTGTGCCCGTGCCGGGTGTTGAACAGGGGAGAAAGAGGGGTGAAGGAAGAAAAGAACAGATAGAGAGCAACTCTGCAATAGAAATGGGTGGTGCCGGGGATGTGGAGAAGGAGGATGTGCCGGTGTCTAGAGAGTTTTGAGGGCCTTGGTGAGAATTTGTCAAATTGGTTCCTAAACTCACGAATTTGGGTCGAAGGATAAACGGCCCTCTTCTAAATAAACTCAAATTCTATATTTTAATTTTTATAAAATTTAAAATTTGGCAAATTCAAAAGTTAAAAAAAGGAAAGAATGAAAAAGGTGCGAATTACAAGGGTCAATAATATACAGCTTTACCTTGCATTTTGCAAGAGGTTGTTTCCAAACCTTGAATACGTAATCTCAAGGTCACACGACAATTGCTCTACTGTTGTGCCAAGGTTCCCCTTCGGCAAATACAAGTTTGTAGAAATTTTTAAATTTGACATTTCAAATTCTAAACTTCATTGGTGGATTTTGTCAAATTCAAACTTTGCCAAATTCTGAAATATAAATTCCAAACTCTATAGCCCCTCCTTGGATAACCTGAATATCTCTGTCTTTAAGTGATGTCTAGGTACCAAAACTCTTATCTATTGAATTACCGAATTGAATGTACAAGGCAAACTTGCAAGTGTTGCCCAAATTCCTAATAATTGAGGAGTCATTAATTGGATCACCCTACTAATCAAGGAGAAATATGAGAGGATCATTGAGAAATAGAAATTCCACAGCCACCAACACATCAGCCACACCAACCTAAAACTAAGTCACATATTTCGTGAGGGAAACAAGCTAGCAGGCTGTCTGATAAATTGGCCAATTATGCTATTGAATTAGAGGACTAACAAATGTTTGAGTTGATGAACCATTAGATATATTACTTAATTGTATTTCTGTAGATTGTAATTGCACATGGGTACTTAGACTACAACAATTTTTTAGCTATATCTATAATATTAACTGTTTTTGCTAAAGAAAAAAAAAAGAAGAAGGAATTTTTTGCAAAAATGCTATTATTTTGGCATATTTGCTAAAAAAGTCTATATTTTCTAAGTTTGACAAATTTGCCATTAAATTTTGGTGAGTTTTGCAAATTTTTCATTAAGTTTTGGTGAGCTTTGCAAAAAAATTCTCAACTTAATAACATATGCGTCTATGAGATAGCAAATATTATGCACAGGTTAGTGAACACAGTATATTTGAGATTAAACATCTCTTTATTGGATTTTTTTTCCTTCTAAATCTAACTTTAAGATTAGATACATTGTTATTGAATTGTTTTAGATACCAAGTTTCACTAAAAAAATTTATCGGAAAGTCATTGAACTTAGTGGCAAATATTAGTAACTTAATCACGTCTGGATCTCTAAGGTAACAAGTCTGTTAGAGAAGGGTAAATATCAAAATTTTGTAAAAACTAAAAAGGAAGTATGATGAAAATATTTAGCTGTAAAGACAAATTCAAAACGGCCTGTGGGTTTGAACATTTTGAAGTTGTGAAACACAGAAGGCACAAGAACACCAAATGTTGATCCCAAAAGATATAAAGGAAATGGTCTTACACTTGACCAACAAATAAGAGTTTTGATACATAGATAAGCCCAACAAGATGAATAGCATAAACCACTCAAAAGACTATAATCATTAGGGCCCAAAATTTAAATTTATAGAATGCTTATAATTTGTCTTAGATGTGATCGGCTGCATCATATAATTCATCTTAAATTAGTAACGCGTGTATACGTCTATAAACGTGAGCTGGTTTAAGGTATGGATTAATAGAATACTTTTTTAAACAATTACTTTTAGCTTTATCGCTGGTACAAATTATTTTTTCATCTATCACAAAAACTTCGTTTTGACTGCAGAAGCTTCCTTTATTTCCTCCTACTGTTCCATTGTTTATAATTACAAATATGCCATTCTACGTTTAATTTCAACCTACCTGCTTCGGCTTCCAACAGAAACATTTAAAGTTATTTATTTGACTTAAATATTTTCCAGGTAACCATAATTTGGTCAGTTCATCCATTGCTCCTGTCTCAAGAGTTTTCGTTGCGTACAAAGTAGATGAGATCGGTTGTATCATATAATTTTTCCTCTCTTTTTAGGCATTTTTTATTATAGTTCATTCTTCCAATCTTTTGAACTCTCCCACTTGATGTTAGATCCATGCTAGCAGTGGCTGTCAAAGTATGGGCAACCAAAGTTCAAGCCAACTCTGAACTCATCCACATGTCCAGCAAAGTCAAGAATCTCATCACTGCATGGGCTGGGCGGGCCAGGTTCAAATGTTGGATGTCTCTATTCTTCCTAACAGCAAATAAAGGTATTGTAACATATAACCAATAAGGTCCCCAAGGGGTCAATATCACAACGTAGTGGTGTGAATATTCAGCTACCCATGGTAATTGACACCTGATACGAATGCCACATGAAAGCGCTTGCAAGCACTTTGCGTCAAAGCGCTCTTACTATTTACATAATAAGGTTCACTTATAGAGGATCGAACTTGTTCACATTTTTTTTCTTTGAATGTTTTTTAGTCTAAAAATCATGCAGATTGCCATGTCATTTTCGTCACTTTTGAATATATAGATCATTGTTTAATAAGTTTTTAGCTGTCCATGAACGATCTACGTGATTTATGATCTAAGAGCCATCCGAAGGTAAAGAAATTAGATGAACAAAGTATATTATTAAGTAATTTTAATAATGAATTGCAGGTGTAAAGTGCAGATGACATTTGATTGGCCTGGAAAAAGTTTCTAACTATTATTTTCTCTAACTTTTTTTGTTTTTTACTTTTTTTTCAGCTAATTAAATATCACCTGCTCTTTGCACCTATATAAAATAACTGAAATTAATAATCCAATATATATATATATGTCATGTAAAATATAAAAGCGATTCTCGGCGAAGCACTTACAAGCACTTTGATTTAGCATTCGTAGTCTTAACAAGACATCCATAATGGGGTACAACGTGGACCACCCAACCTCGCGCGGCACGTGAAGGAGCATGGGGAGCTCCGATGTCTTCCCCAACGCAGGTCCCATGGCACTGGCAGATCCTCCAAGAAAGATTGCAAACTCACGTGAACCTCACACCACCAAGTTGAGCCCTAGTGTCACAGTCTTACCCCCAATTTTCAGTGAAATGACAAACATGGCCTTCTGATACTGATTGCAGATTTAACTTCTCCAAATTCGGGGCCCACCTTATCTGCAGGGATTGGGAAATCTAAAATGCTTTTGGCATAATTTTGTCACAATTTTAGAAATTGGGAGCGTGCCAAATTTGGAATTATCGAATGAAAATGATGTCTTAAATGCCCATGAAAAGTGGGGGATTATGTGCAATGTACCCATTTAGGATTAGGACCTCCAAATTGAGGTTTAAATCAAATAACACCAAACATGTTTTAAGTTTGATGGTGTGTAAGATGTCTTTTGGTGCTCGAGTTATTCGCAGTCCACAAATTGTTAACCTCACACTAACAAGGGGTCTCCATCGTAGATGTAGTCAAATTGAACTACGTAAATCTAAGGCTGTGAACGAGTACTCTGGAACTGAAGAACCCACAAGAATCGGACTGAATAACTCTGTGTATGGTTGGTTCAGTTATAGTTAAATTACATTCTGATTCTAATTAAATACTAAAAGAATCTAAAACATTTTGTGAATCTAAAAGAAAATTGCATGAGACTATAATGCTTGCAATTTTCTACTAAAAACTATTTTTTCTAGGGAAATTAAATAAGATAGTGAATCTTAATTTTCCCTAATTTAAATCGATTAGGGGTGAGTTTGGCCAACTTTGTCATTATACATTATGCTAGACAATTGTTAGCTCAAACCTAGTTAGGCTGATTTTAATGAAACTCTTGTTAGTCCATTTGCAAGCTAGACTGAATATCATTTTAGCTGTTGCAAACTCATTGTTAATCCATCTTGTGCTAACAAGAATTTCACAAAACTTCGCCCTAAGTCATAATTAGCGGAGAAAATATCATATTATCTTAATTTGAGGTGAGTTTAAGATTGGGGTCTATTTGTAGTATAACTTGAAAACACTCTTAGCTTAGAGAGAAAACAAGGGGGAGTTGTTTTTCCACCTAAGTTTAAAAGAATTTGAGAAAATGGAAGTTGCTCATCCGAAATTGACATCCACACCCATTTCCAAGTAAATAAAAATTGATATCACACCTATTTTCAAGTAAGGAAGTATTTACATGGTGGCTCTTAAACTTATCCCTATGCATTTTAAAAAATAAACTATTTATATGATGAACTCTAGAAGTTATCCGCACCCATTTTGAAACTAAAGTCATTTACATGGTAGGACCTATAAGCTATTTACATATATTTAAATAAAAAGTTGTTTACATGGTGGGATTTAGAAGCTTTCCATACTTATTCAACCAAGAAGCTATTTATATGGTGGGCCTTAGAAGCAATCCACACACATTTTCAAACGAAAGCTAGTTGCATGATAGGACACAGAAGCTATTCCTAGCTTCACACACATTTTCAAAGAATATATATATATATATATATATATATATATATATATATATATATATATATATATATACTGTGGGCTTAAAAGTTATCCATATCCATTTTCAAAAGAGAAAATATTTACATGATAATGCGTACAAGTTATCCATGCATGTTTTTAAATAAGAAGCTAATTACATGGTAAGTCTTAGAAGCTATCCACAATCCTTTTCAAATTAAACATATAAAGGGTCCATAAATAGGCTTCATAGTATGCATGATGGGTTTACGTTCAACTTTCATTATTGGCAAGGAGGCCACTAAATCGACTTTATCATATGTGAGGAGAGCCCATAAATATGCTTCTTGATAAGTGTAGAGAGCTTACAAACATGATTTGTGACATGCAATGCTCGACAACAAATATGTTCAAACTTGAATATATATTATTTTAATGTTAAAGTGTGATATGAAATTTTAGTCAAACATGGTCAAACTTATATTAGCTTAGGTCAAATACTCCTTAGCTCATCCTAGCATTTTCCAAAATCTAGCAAACTCAAGTAGCACAATATCAAGCCAAATAGGGCAAAAATAAGATGTTGAACTTAATAACTAGCCATAGTCATAAGTTTGGATTCAAAATATATGAAAAACTGATAGCAAAATTAAAAAAACAAGTTGAGATAATTAAAAAAGGTCGGTAAAGGAAAATGTTACAAAATTTAGAAAATAAATGGCAAAAAGTCAGATTTTATTAATTTAAAAATAAAAGTTAAATATATGATCTATTTAAAAACTTCTTAAGAATAACGAAATACTACATGGACAAAATTAAAGATAATGCCTAAACTCTCACACAAATTTCGAACGTTCAAAGACAAGAAAGGTAGAAGAGAAAGCAGTTAGAGTAAAAAAAAAGTAGAATTTTTTTCAAAATATCATAAAAGGAAAATCAAACACCAATAACTAGGGTTGTAGGGTTCAGAGACTTGATGCTTATGGTTAAGCTTTTGGAGAAAAAAACATAAGAAGTAAAGATAAATATTTGTAGAAAAAATCATAAAGGCATGCAATTGTAAAAGATAAAGTCAAATATAAAGTCAAAAAATGAAAATTGTGAAAACTTCTCTAGAAAAGATGGGTTTTAAATAAAAATTAAAAAAAATTAAAAGGGGACTTTTTAAAATATTATATGGCTCACAAAAAATACAAGTATTTTTTAAACAAAAAATAGAATATATCATGACTTTGTATATAGCTAGATCAAGCTAGCTTTGGGCAAACTCATTCCAGATTGAGTGACCTCAAACTTGACTAACATGATCTTAGTCTTTTTTAACTAAAATTTTGTAAGACCTATAATGTTCTTTTATTTTTATTAAACTTAAAATAAATCTTTTCATTAAAAAAATTATATGTTTTTTCTCATCACGTTAATTAGCACTTGGTTGTAATGTTATTTACAATGTGCCCTTCAAGATTTTTCATGAATAACACCAAAATTGTGCCAATAATAGTTTTTCTCTAAACTATTGCTTTACTTGATCATGTCGTGTGTCTTTTTTTTCTTTCTTTCTTTTTTTAATTGGTATATTAAAACCAACATGTATAAGGCCAACACACAGGTTTCATATAAAGCCTGTAGGTATATCTCAGATTGAGCAAGACCAAACGTAGAAGTTTTCATTTAGTTAGTACGCAAAGTGGGCTCACATATAAGTTTATGCTACATTCTATCAAAGTAGGCCATGCATGTTTCACAAAAAAGGGCTACATACTCAATTTATCCAGAAATATTACATTAACTATAATAATGAAAAATTCCCTCGCCCCTTTACAACTATTGCAAGACTCTCATTTGAGGTTTTAAGTAAAATAAAAGTGGGATCATTTTTCTGAATGATCTGTACCATTCATTATAAGTATCATGCCATAAAAAATGAGTCTTGTCCCAAAAATCAAATTACCTTACCATTGCTTTTCCAAACTTTTTTGAGTTCTCAAATGGATGGTAGTAAAATTAATAATAATCAAAATAGCTTAGTAAAAATAAAAAAAGAAGATCAACCCAAGTATGTGATTATTTCTTTGTAATCATTTATGCTAACCCCATTCATTTAACAATCATATTATAAAAAGGTGGGCCCTTTGAAAAAAGTATAACAAAACTAAAATTAAGGTGCCATTGTTCAAAAGAGACATGAGAATATTATTTATCATAGTAGTTCAATATTATTTCTCTCTTTTTAGACCATCATGTCATCTCATAGCTCCATCTTAAGCAAAACCCTCTATCTCAAGATACATTAATACACTCTAAGATGAGTCGGATGAAATGGCATGATACAGTTCATATGCTTCTCAAGCAAAATATAAGGGTGGAGTTTAATTTTGAGATGAAAAGAAATGTCTATCTTTTACATGAGTCGGATGAGATGGGATGGAAGTGATATGCAAAACCACTAACAATGAGCTGATGGGATTGAGATTTTGTTGAGTCCTTAATTTTGTCAAAAATAACATTAGATTACTATTTTATTAGATAATTTGATAAGATAATTTTGTGATTTTAAATCAATTTTAGCTATAATCAATCATCCAACCGTTAATTTGAAAAGTTAACTATCGGATGATCATTATAGCTAATTATCCACATAAGATAATTCTAATTTTGTATTTTGTTTTTGCAGGTAAGCCAAACTACGTTGGACGGTTCAGATCAACTTATTTTGATGGGTCCCACACCACAAATCTGGGCAATGATGGCAAATCTGGCAATAATGGGCAAAGTTGACCAATGAGGGCAAATCTCCTTATAAAAGGAAGGAGGGGTTGAATTTAGGGTTCTTTCTTCTTTTTCACTCTTTCTCCTTGAGGAGAGAGGGGGAAGGACTCTTCCTCTCCACCTCTCTCTTGTTCTCCTCTCTTTCTCATCTATCTTCCTCTTCTTTTCCTCCCCTTCTTCTTCTCTCTTCTCTCTTCTTTCCTCTTTCCTCTTCCTCTTCCCATTTTCGTTTTTCTTTCTTCTCCTTTTGAGAGAGAAGAGGTGGAAGGACTGTTCCTCTCCACCTCCTTCTCGTGCTCTCCCTCTCTCACGCACCATACCAATCTCCCTCTCTCTCTCGCACCCACGTTTCTCCTTGTTCCCGCCTCTGTTTCTTGCTCCATGCTCCCCTTTCCTTCTCTACACGGCTCTCTCTTCCTTCTCTCTGGTGTGTGACACACCAACTCCCAAAACCCCTTCGTCTCTATTTCTCTCGTTCCATCGTTCACTCCCTCACCAGTTTTCCCATTTTCCAGCAAAAGCCAGATTTTCCTCCTTCTTTCCCTTCTTTCTCCACGCCTCACCTCCTCTCTCCTCTGTTCTCCAGCCCAGATTCCTCTTTTGCTTTCCGGGTCACCGGCTGGCTCAGAGGAGAAAACCCAGATCGGGTTTTCCCCTCCATCCGCTGCCCGCATCCCCATCTCCCGCTCTCTCTCTGTTAGTACAACCCAGGTCTCTCCTTACCAGGTATCCTTAACTCATCGTGCGACGCTCATCTCCACCGGCGTCGTTGGCTTCTCCAACTCAGGTGTCACTACCCGAGCCCTCTCCACACCTATCTTTTCTCCATCTCCAACCCCGCGTTCTCTCTCTCTCTCTCTCTCTCTCTCTCTCTCTCTCTCTCTCTCTCTCTCTCTCTCTCTCTCTCTCTCTCTCTCTCTCTCTCTCTCATGCGTTTACCTCCCTCGGTTTCCCTCAGTCCCCATCTCCAGCACCTTCTTCTTCTTTCCAGAGGAAAACCCAATCCAGATTTTTCAAAGTTTTTCTATGTCCTTTATTTGCTCTCTCCCCCATCTTCCTCTGCTTCATTTTTCTTCTCCGGTCTCGCCTCCTTTTCTTTGTTTCCTGCTTCATCTCCTCCCACTAATCTGATATCTCTGTACTATTCTCCTCTCATTTCAAGTGCCACTAATAGTAGTGACATGAGATGAGATCTCATCTTATCTTAAGTAGCACTAACGGTGAGATAAGGAGATATTATTTCATCTCATCTCAACTCAAGCACCACTAACAATGATTTGACCCTCATCATCTCATCTCAAGTCAGATTAGCACATCTCAAGCTACACTAACCATAGTTAGTAAATACGGTAATAGGGCATGTGAAACTTGTTTATCCAAAAACTTGTTTTACACACCAATACAAAACCATCATTAAAATAAAGTGAAACTTATGTGAAAGTAATCAATTCGCTTGAAAAAACTCTAAAATACAATAAAGAACTTATCTAAAACTTATGAAATATTGATAGAAAACTCTATTTAAACATAAGGAAAAACATCTTCAATTATGGATATGATTTTGTATATATCTAAGTCAAAATATTTTAATACTTTCCTTTGTGTGACTACTTTTCCCCCTCTCTCTTGTTTCACTTTTGTCTCTCTTATATTTCCATTATGTTTCTTTAAAGTTTTTTAAACATTTCTTAATGTTTCCATATTTTTACTTTCATTTAAAAAAATTTCACAGGTTTTTAAAATTTTAGTTCATGTCCAATTAATTATGCCACTAACACCCTAAATAATATATGGGAGAAATGATAATATCATGGTAAGATAGTAAAATAAGACAAGATGCCCAAAAAGGTTGCATCTAATGGTTGGGCTTTAGTGGAGATATCAACTATTCAATCTTCAAGTTTATCAAGCATAGTATCATTTCAGAAGAAAAGTTTAACAAACAAAACAAAGTTAGAGATCTAAGTATAACTTTCTCAAGAAAAAAAAGAAGAAAAAAAGAATGGTTATCTCAATTACTCAATGATAGACATCCACAAGATCAAGTCAATGGAAAGATATGTAAGTATTTTCTTTGCTAGAAGAAAAAGTCAATCTCCCATTTACTTGCCTCTTTTGATTTCTTGTCTTTCTTTTTTTAATTGACTTGATTCATTTAGGATTTTATGGATGTGTTTCAAAAAAAAATAAAAATTGGATTATTATTCAACCTAAAAGCCTATGCTCATAGGAAGTGGGTCAACAACATTCATATTTCTAACACACCCTTATATGAGAGGCCATTTTTTGGCTCTTGTATGTGGACCCAAACATAGGCTCATATTCCTTGTATTGGAAATGAGTACTGGTTTGTATTGAAAATTGATAATTGGGGGTCTAAGCATTAGAATTCACGATTTGGACTAGGAATGCTTGGGAAGTGGACCAACAATATTTATGTCTCTAACAAAATAGAAGAAAAAGAGAAACAATTACGTAGGGCTTCTAATTGTTTGTTTTATTGAACTAGTAACTCACACATCCTAAAGGTATTTTATATGTACACACTTCCCAAACATATCCTTAGAACAACCCCCCTCAATGTGCAAATACCATATTACGTCTAATAAAAGGATATAATAGCTCAAACCTGTGACCTACTTATGGGAGAGGTGCCTTTGCTAAAACTATTGAGAGACTGAAGGACTGCAAGAGGAACTTGTGAGAATTGAAAGTGAATTTTTTTGATGAAAAACAAAGATGAAACCTAACACGATGACAAATGCTAGCACTAGTAACATGCAAACAACTAGCATTACTTATAAATAACATTGTTTGTATAAAATTATAGGGGCCACTATGTCACGATCAAAACCTTTTCCTCATGACGGCAAAATGATTGGTGGTGCTTGCATATGAGACAACCATAACTACCCAATTACTTCAGAATAACAGAGAATTAGAAGATATAAAACAAGAGTCCCGTGGGTGTACACACTTTTGAGCATGTGTTCAAGTACACACCTAGTTTTTCATACGTGTTGAAACTTTGTTCTATAGATCTAAGTCAATCACATGTTTAAAATATTTGAGATAGGTTAGAGATTGAGTTTCGTGTTCATCAGAAGTTTTTAACCTGTATTTTCATGAGCAGAAACAATAATCATTCATTTCTATTAATTTTTTCAAAGGCCCAAAACAGGTAATTAAGGTCGTTTAAATGCATTCAATTCTAATGACTTTGAATTGTCTACGGCTAAAGCTTTTGACTGGCAAAAAAGACTGTCCTTCTTTTCCCCAGAAACGTCGGCAAACATGAGTACCCGTTTGACTACAAGAATATTAACGCATTGAATTTACTTTTCTCCATGTCTTTTCTTTTCGAACTATTATCCTTCAAACATCTAAAATCATAAAGATAAGATTTCTGGATATGAGATTATCTGTTAAACGAAGAAGAGTGTCGCGCAATGGTAGAGTTTTCTTGGCTAAGATTACTGTTCAAGGTGTGAAAACAGTCTCTTATAAGATATAAAGTAAGACTGCATGCTATTAATCATTTTGGTCCACCTCTTCTCCATATCTCGCATGTGTAAAAGCTTTGTGCACCTGAGCTACTTTTTTAGATTATCCATTAAAGGAGAAGAATACTACTGTCACAAATTTCATGCCTTTTTATTATTGGTGGATCCATGGCAGATCAAGCCGTCCATAGTCCATGTTGGTTTATGAGCAGGCAAGCAGCCAACATATCTAGTTGCTCAGTGTGGTGGTGAGATTGTTATGATTGGGGATCATTTTAAGGAGTGCTCTTTTTTTGCTTTATGATCATTTAGAATTTTCTTAATCCAGCATAATTTAATTCACTGCTAAAGAACATGCAGTCAGGGCTGCGAAAGAGTAAAATGGTTACTCAGGTTGCAACCCTACTACAGTAGACATTTATTGGCTTTCTAAAAGTCGGCCTTACATTTTGCTAGAAGGGTCCCAGCTTACGATCATCCAATCCATTCACGTGTAACCCTGGCTTTGGATGATAAGTAGTTAAAAAAGCCTGCTACAATCGTCCAATCATCATGATTTCTTGTTTACAAATGTATCGGAAGCCGGAACAATCAGATGAACGCCAGGATGATGCATGGGAGCATTTATCCATAATTTTGACCTTTTCCTTAGCCTCTTCATCCTCCAGCCGTTTTACCTTTACAGGTGAAGAAAGTGATACACGTGAAAAAATGCCCGTCATGCGCCTGGAGCCGAGAAATTGTATTAAATTCCCGGCATTCGGGGACGAATAATCACGACACAGAGTCTAACGTAATCCATGACGATACTTGTCACTTACTCCCACCGGACCTATAGCCACGACTCAAAACCCGATATTTAAATCTTTTGAGTTCCGCTTCCCATTTCTGTAGACAAAAATATCCCTATCCTAACAAATTATTCTCTATTTGTCTCCGGTCAACGCCACCTCACTCCACGCTCCAAAGCCTCCTTTCTTTCACACCAAAACTTCAATTTGGGTGAGCTGGTGATGGCATACCAGTAATTTAATGCAATTATATCGGGCTATTCTAAACCACCCATCTTCTTCCAGTTGAAAGTTGAGAGCAGCTGTGCCGAAATAGTATGCAACCAACCATGACTTCCAAATCTTCCTCGAAGAGGAAATTCAATTTTCTATTCCTTGTTTACCAAAAATAATCCTACTAAATTCCGCTGAACTTAATTTTATAATGAACAGTCCTACAAGCATCCATCAATGGAAAAACGGAGCCAATCCAAAGTGCCAAACCGATTCGATTCTGGCAAAAGACGGTCTGGTAAAGATAGAAAAATACATACAAAAGAAGCCATGGCGGAAAAGTATGATGGCTTAAGGTAGATTCTCAGACGAAAAAACTAGGCGAGACAGTTCCACTGTTAATTCGACAAATTAGAGGACGAGGAGAACGAGATAATTTACAGGAATTATAAGCAACAACAAGAACCAGCAACAACGAGAGAAGACCGAAACGAGCATTTAGAATACGAGCAGATCAGCACGCCGCCGATCAAAAGGATGGAACGACGCCGTAACCAGCGTCGGCCATCAAGATTGCAGAAGAAGAATAGATGCGATCGACTTCGGATTCCATGTCGGTTCGTTTGGCGAACCTTCCTTTGATCCTCGGCCGAGTTTCGGCGTATGCTTTCCTGGAAGCATATCGAATTGTCTTCTCGAACTTCCTGTTCTTTCTCTTCTCTCTGTACCTAAGAACACGCGCTTCGCGGTCTAAACCAGACAATTGAGATGCTGCTGGATTTGCAGTTCCGGAGAAATCAATGGTGGAAGATTTATTCATTCCAAACGGATTTGAGATATCCGCCATCGCGCTGCCACCGTCTGGAACAACTCCAACATCCAAAGAAGAAGAAGAAACCTGCAAATGAATCGATAATCAGAAAAAGAAAGAAAGTAAAGACTAACTTCAATCATTTGGATCATTCTCATTTTTCAGATCTGGATTTACGCTGTGACTCAGAGACGGAGTGGTGTAGCTGTACGACGGCTTCGATCGGTAGTAGTCCGTGTCCAAACAGTTCTGATCGGACAACTGAGTGATGATCGGAGGATGATGAGTTTTCATCTGTACCGGAACAACGCTATCCGCTGCGGCGCCATTCTGCTGCTGAAACCTGGCATCCAATGAAGAGGCATATTCCAGATCCAGATACGGATCTACATCGGAAAATAAATAATCGGCAGATTTCATTTCCGGCGCTTCCATCAGCTTGGGATTAGGATTACACAGCAACCACGACGCAGCCTCGGCTTCTTCCCCGCAACCATCTTCTTCAAAATCATCTTCGTTGTTGTTCTTCTGATCATCATCATCGTCCGTGATTTTCAGCAGTCCGTCTGGAACGAGGATATTCCCGGCGTTAGATTTAACGGCGTTGGCAGCCGATTCGTAGAACGGAACAACAGGAAAACGCTCGTGCCGGCGGGCCAGCGGATTGGCCGAGTGGATATCGGCGTCGCAAGTAACGCAAAGAGCTGCGGCGTCGGCTTTGCAGGTGAAGCTCGCTGGAGCTTGTTCGCAGACTTCGCACAACCAGACGCGCTCGTGGCGCGAGGCGAGTTTGTTGGCTCCGTGGACTTTGGTGTCGCAGCCGATACATAGGAAAGCCGAGTCCGCTCGGCAGAAGAGGAGAGCGGAAGCCGATTTGCACGAGTCGCAGGGCTTCGCTGATAGGCTCCACCTGCCGGAGAAAACCTTCCGTCGTTCTTCGTCGATGGCCATTCCGGTGATTTTCTCCCTCTCCTTGGTTTGGTTTGGCTTCTCTCTAATTATCTCTCTCTCTCTCTTGTTGTCTGGGAATCCATGCTCGGCTCGCCTAGTACTACTGTCTATCTTCTGAACGCGATCCAAGCTCTGACGAGTAAGGAAATGACACGTGTATCCACTCTTAGCCACTTCAAAGGTTTTTCCTGATTAAATGCAATCTAAGGAGGCGTAGCTGTCATCTGTCTGTGCTGGTGTGGGACCCGCACTAGTCGGGGCTTGCCTTCTCCAGCGGGTGGGGGAAATAATATTTTATAGATACAACTAGTAAGCGGGTCCCACTTTGTTTGGATAAGTGGGAATTCCATCTCGGTCCTTGCAGATATTATAACCTGATAGGCCGACCAAGACTCGACGAGCGCAATAGTGTTTTGGTGGGAATACCGATAAGTGTTAGGACACAACTTTTTGTCTATCTGGATCGTTCATCTTCGTGATCTTGTCGTAGATTGGTGCAATTATCACATCAGTTGTTGGAAGCTCAATGGTAGGGATCATTAAAAGGAAGTGATTATTGATACATGGTCTATCCATCACAAGATGTAAAATATGAACTGTCTGGATCATCTAAAACTTGGCCTTCTCTTCCACTTTTAGTCAATCGTCACACCAGAGACCATCATAATTACCTGTATTAGCATTAGGTATAAATTTCAGATTCTGATCTATGATGCATGAGATTTTAGATGCCTAGACACAACCACGACCAGATGAACGGTTGTGATTAGCTAGGATATGTGTCCCACTTTAACCTTTTGAGACGGAGTAAATTAGTACTCGTTGGTCGAACGAGCACCGTATAGGAACTCTTCAAAAATGCCAAGGATATATTCGTCGGGCCAAACAATTTCGCGGAGCGGTCGAAAATCCGCGAATCTGGAGATCTCGGGTAGTGGTCGAATAGCCTGTCACGTGAAATGACTAAAATACCCTCATCATTGGACACTGAAAAAAGTGCGGTCTACCCCTCTCGTGTTTTGAGCTACTGCTTTTGTGGAGTACGTATTCCCGTGGTGTCCGAGACTTTTTGCCCTTCTATTAGCGTCACCGACGGGGGAACACTTGCATCCTCTTCCCGGCAAATCTAGAGGGCAGGGAGTGCAAAACCATGGCAGTTGCATTGTAATGACTTGTGCTGGTTAAACGTATTATGTAATTGAAGCCAATTCAATCCTGTGGATACGACAGAACACGGATTAGAGTTTTTGATTCAGAGGGATCGAAGATCAAAACATCCTAATTCAAATCCGATGCGAATGCAGATTATATATTTGCAGATTATCAGTCCATCTCACATAAGTCACGTGGAATCTTTGATGTTGACTTCTTTTACGCGATTTAAATATTAATCTTGTTTAGAATCCTTCGTAGGCTAGGTACCAAATTTAAAAAATAATAAATTCTTTTTAACTTTATTTATAGAAGTTAAAAATTAGAGGCATTGATTTTTCATTTTTTTTTCCTTTTTCAAAGAAATAAACAAAGTTGCGAGGCTCAACCAAATGCAATAAATTTTCAAAGGTCACCTATTTTTAGGATGTCGAACAAGATTTATGATTTATATCTTTAAAAAGGACTCACCATCTGTGGTTTATATCTTTTTCTAATTTAAAATTTTAAAATACCATTTTAAATGAATATCTGCAAATATATTCACGTGGTTTGCAATTTTTAACTAATTAGATTGATTTGATCCAATTTTAAATACATATCAACTTTGTCACATCTGCATTTGCATATTTTAAAAGGACAAATAGATATCCACTCATTTTTATCTGCTTTTCCAATTCTAGTAATACAACACTTGTGCATGGAAGACCATATATTTGAATGATCTCACCAGTTCATCTAATTGCTTGATCTTTGTATATCTTCTTGAACAAAGATTATGATCTTAGGACCATTTCTAACACATAAACTGCATTATGAATAGAGTTATGCTAAATTAATGCTCCATCTAAGAGCAATTGGTTACCACGTACTTTTTCTAGAACACATATTTGTATAATCCAAATTATTCATGTGATTGTTCCAGCTCTAGATGTGTAATGGATAAAAAAGCTTGTGGTTGGAGGATTATAGCTCTAATAGTTTGTAACTAAAAATAGATTAGCTAGGAACTTTTGCAATTGACAATGGGGCTAGAATCATCCAATCTATACGCTTTTTCTATTCATTAGAATCTAAAGCTAGAGTAATCCCATGAATAATTTGGATCATGCAAAGGTGAGCTCCAGAAAAAATGGAATCTAAATACTCTCGTATGGAGCGTTTCTTATAAATTGTCTTCTAAATACAAAATGTTGTTAAGGTATTTGGCTCTCATATTTAGAATTTCCTATAATCCAAAGTATAACCTTCCAACCTAATTTAAATACTCAAAAAACCAATTGTAAGTATGAGTTAACTAGAAACAACCTCATGGTGACTCAAAAATTCTCGAAGTGTAAATTTGAATAAAAAAACTTCTAGCATTTGAAAAAATATAAAATTTTCGGAATATTAACACAACTTGTTTGACAAACGACCTACTTGGCAGTTTTTATGTTATTTTTGTGGTTTTATGCTGAAACTTGAAACCACGTTCATTGCACAAAGTTTTTGCTCGAGAGCAAGCTATGAGACAAGTGGATTCAATTGAGCAGTGAGTCAAAGCTAATTTAAATGAGCCAACAAATGTCTAGTACAGTTCATGGCAGACAAATTTAAATCTCCTTTAAATTATGCTGTGTCACATATTTAAGTTGAGAAGAGGAACCAATGGTAAAAGTTTGTCGTCTCATGGGTTCAAGGCGTAAAAACAACTTCTTGTAAAAATATAAGATAAAGCTGTGTATTGTAAGCCCTTGTGGTCCAACCCTTTCCGGACCCTGCATAGACAGGAGCTTTGTGCATCCGGCCTTACATATTTAAGTTACAGCTTTTCCTTAGTGACGGAGATTGGATTTAGAGTGTTTAAGTAATTATTAGCTCATAAAAAGGAAAAAAGGAAAAAAGAAGAAGAAGAAATTAACTTGGACGAGTACTCCAATAGAATCAGATGCTTAAAAGGTTGGCTTGCAAAAGTTGGATGCTACGCGGGCGCTTGCCATGGTGCATGTGATACTCCCATCGGAGTTTGGCTTGGACTTGCTGCTCCTTTTGCTCACGCACGTTTGTACAAAATTGGAATTTGCCGGATCGAAGGATGGGCATGTCATTTCAATAAGCTTGTTACGTGTGCTTGACCTTTCCATGACCGAAGGGGCGGGACTTGGTCTTTTGCTCAATAAACAAGGTTAGTGGCTGAACCTTTTCAGAACATGCCTTGGGTGGTCCATGTTGTGGCCCAAATAATTGTGGGCGTAGAGGCGTGCGTCATGGGTCCAATTCAGTTGTACTAGCAGTCGCCTCATTTGTTGAGTCCCCATTCTTTTCAAGCATATAGTTACTAAAAATATGAGAATAAAGTAAGATCATTTAATTGTTTTTATTATATTCTAAAATAGTTTACATTATAAAACTTTTACAGGAATTAGTGGTGATTGAGTTAAGATGAGATGATCCCATCTCTCGCTGTTAGTAGTGCTTGAGATGAGTTAAGATGGAAACCGTCTCAGCTTAACTCATAGTTGTTGAATTTTCAGTCATCTTACTTCTTATCATGTCAAATTTGGTTATCTCAAGCTAGATCTCATTTCATCTTTTTTCACATCAGCTCATTTCATCTCAAGAACTACCAACACTATGTTAATTTTTTGTTCAATTTCTACTATGAAATATCCTATAATAAATTAGAAACTATTAAATCCACTTTTCCAAAAAACACACTTCAATTTTTGCCATACTTAATGCATTCAATTAAAGAAAATATGAATTAAAATGTCAAACAAGACTAGTAAGTAAAAAAGAAAAAAAGGGCAGCCCCGGTGCACGAAGCTTCCTCCTATGTAGGGTCCGGGGAAGGGGTGGACTACAATGGCCTATAATAAGCAGTCTTACTTTGCATTTTGCAAGAGGCTGATTTCACGCCTTGAACCCATGACCTCAAGGTCACATGACAACAACTTTTACCGTTACGCCAAGGCTCCCCTTATCTAACAAGACTAGTAAGTACTTATAATATAATCTTCAACTAACACCTGACACTCCTTCCTTACTAGACAATCTACTGTTGAATTTGCAGATCCCATAAAGGCATTTAGAGAGACTTTGGGTGTGGGGTAATAATGGATACTGGCACGAAACGGTTGAAACTTTTAGCTTCGGCTCAAGTGCGCCTGCCTTTGACTAATTTGATTTGGTGGAGGATAAATCCGTGGCCCTTTCCATTGTGCAAGCAAGATTGGTTGATTACTCTATTTCTTTTGTCCACGGATAATTTTATTATTGATGGTGATCTTAGACAAGCACCCGTGAACACATAGATAACTACAACTCTATAACCAGAAGTGCATGCCCTTTTTTCTTTCCTTCTTTTTTTTTTCATTCCCTTAATTTCTTGGAGCAACAATTCAGTGTTTGTTCATGAATATTATGATCTCTGTTTTGGTATACTGTAAGCTTTCCTTTGTTGTTAAAGATTATAATATCACAACATTTCCAGTGCCTCCTTTAATAAAAGAGAATTATTATAACATCTATTGCAGTTGGTTGTAAATAACACTACATCTCTCGTGGAGTGTTTTTGTTACTGGAGTAGTCGTTTTTTCTTTTGACTAGAGATTAGGTATACGTTATTTATTAGTGAGAGTGAGTGAGTGATTTGCTTTGTAATTCTCCTCTTGTAGCTAACGTGGAATTGCCATTCAGACTGAACTCTGGGACCGACGACTCTGTCACTGTCCACCGAGATCTCACGTTTGCATGATTTGATCCCCAAGATGGGCTGCCTGCAAAAACACATGCTCGTCAGTTTCTTCTACCTGCTTTTCTCGAGTATTCTTAGGTTAAAAGTTGTTTTAAACAATTAAACTTCCAGCTGAAAAGGCTAATAGATAGAAGAAGATGAACCAAAAGCTCTCTCAAATGGTCTCGTCCTCCACGCATATCTTTTAAACTAAATTTCAACGGGGCATGTTATGGCAAACTTGGCCCTAGTGAAGTGGGTGGAGCTCTAATAAGAGATTATACATGTTCTATCTATAGTTTGGGATTTTGCTGGGCCTCCGTGTTTATGCGACTCTAATGAAGTGGAGCTGTCTGCAATTGTTAATGAAATTCTTATATGGGACCAAACGAAGTTTTCCCCCTAATTATAGAGTAACTCTGACGGCATAATTAAATGGCTCAGCGATGAGAGTGAGCCTCCATGGAGATTCTGGGACACTATAGATATAATCGAGAGTTGAGTTTACTGTGGTCCTCCAATATCTCCTTCTCCCATGTTTATAGGTCGGTCAATGACCTTGAAGATTCCCTCGCACGTAAACAGTTTCCCTTGAAGACCTTGAATCAGATGGCACTCCAATGGGGCAACCAATTGGTGTTTGTGTCTCTGTGTTTGCATGTAAGTGCAACCTTATTGTTTTACTTAGATTATTTCAATCTTTGCAAAATTTTGTAAGGCCACAGGGGCCTTTTCTCCTTTTACCAATTTCTAAAAAAGAAAAAAGAAAAAAAGAGAGGAGAAATTTAGCAAGAAGATGAATGTGTCAAATCATACAAAGATAAAATTTACATGGAATGATCATGGAGTTAATTTCAGAAACTCTATCCCAATAGCATTTGCGGAAAAAGATGCATTGAGCTTTGGTTTTGATATAGCTATCCATCAATAAGCTTTTCATCCATCATTATCCTATTCCTTGTAGTTGGGTATCATAAACATAGTCACAAGATTCTCCCAATAATTGAAAACTTTTTGAAGAAGTCCCTTTTATTTTCCTGACAATTTAGAAGTTCTTATATTTTGTATACGCAAATAAAATTTTGAGAAATTAACATAAATTTACTTAATAAGAGTTAAAATTTCCAAATATTATTCTTAAATCTAGTTAAAATTTTAAATAAAAAGCTTAAAATCACATCTGAAATTATATATTTTTTTTTCTAATTTTTCTAAAATTTTCACAAATGTGGGCCTGAATTTTTCAAAAAATTTCCTTGCCAATTTATTCCTAAATCTGAACTTTATGAGTGTAGTAACAAAACAGGGATACAATGTAAACCTATACAAATTTCTTATATGCATTATCCCCTAAATAACCAAATATTGGAAAAGCTTATTCCTAGATATTATTCCCAGCCAAAAGTCCCCACACGATCTAAATTAAACCAGGATCAAAGAAATCAAATCCAGGTTATATACTGCAAGGAATTCAATCTATCTTCACCATTGCTTGCAAGTCTTATGCAGATATTTTGTATAATGACAATGACACTGCCTGTTACAGTGAAGTTTGTATCAGAATAACTAAGGGGCAAAAACAAGTCGAAAGCGACGGACGAGAAGTCAAAAGTAGTCTCAAAAGAAAGACAAGTGGGAGTTATTTCAGCTTTAAGAAGCATGCAGAAAAGTGGGTCTCCAAGTTCAAAGTCATACTCAAGATAATTATTTCCCCAATAATGTTACTGTTAAAGGCTTAGAAGCAAAGGTTGGGCACCAATGATAGCGTTAATTTGCTCGTTAACTGACCAAGAATCTTACAGATTGAGTTAAAAGAAGTTATCAAGTGGAAGCCATGAAAGATGGCTAGTTGAACAACCTCTACCATTATTATTTCTTTGTTCAGAAGCAAAATTTCACGAGCTTGGTTTATGTGTTATGGTGCACATGTATGATTATACTAGCAAATGCATGTGGACACAAAATATTATGAGCATTGTGATTTGCTGTTGGTTTCATTATATTTTGATGATTTGTTTCACTGGAAATGACGACGAATAATCAGTTAGGTTTAGGAAGTAAAAGTTATGAATTTAGGAAGACCAATTATTGGATAGGAATTAAGAGATATCAATATCACAAAAGTGCTTGTTGTCGAGTAGCTAATTACGTTAAGGAGATAGCTTATTATGTCTTCCCAAATTGATAATCCCATTTGCTACCACAAATCTAAATTATAGCTGAGCAATGGCGCATGAAGGGGCTGGGTGTATGTGTCCCCAGTTTGGATTTGGGTTAGTCACAAAAAGACTCGCCTGCCAGCAAAAATAAATTGAAGTATATCAAGGGAAAAAAGGACATCTTGGTATGTCTTCAATTTATTTATTTGGAGAATTAGTATGCCACATGTTGCAAAACATAGTTTGAAGTTCTAATATGGAGTTGTTGCTATTTAGCATAAAGCTTGTAGAGACTTATTGTTAGGGAAGACTTGCATGTGGTATATACCCATGTAAGTTAGTCCTCTGTATATGTGTGTAATGTTAGTGTTTGTGTAGGTGAGCAAGTGGGTGAGAGTTTTTATGTAAAGAAACAAAGGAGGGTTGTAGAAGGTTCTGAGTCTCCTCTTCCTCCTCTTACATTGTATCTGATCAGATAGTAAAACCCCTCTCTCGTAGACATAGGCCGAATTTGGCCAAACCACACAAATCTCCTTGTCTCCTATTGTGTGTGTGACTGAATCGATCTTAATGGTTACAAGAATTCTCTAATAACTAGAAAGATCAATGGTTGGTTTTCAGTGAAATAATAGGTTTCATACAAATTAGCTAGCAAACTAAGACTAAAAGAAACTAACATAAACTTAAAAATTAGTGCCTGATTGGTAGAAAATAGGCAGAAATTGATTTCTATAGGAAAAAGAAGAAGAAGAAAAAGAATTTTTCTGCCCTTTATGCTACTTGAAATTGAATTACGCTTAAGACCTAAAAATCTTTCATGGTGTAAAATTTTGGCCTCTAGTATAATTCAATTTCAAGCTGTAAAACACTTTCCATACAAAATTCTTTTTCCCTATGAAATTGATTTTTGTCCATTTCCTGAGCACTTGAGGAAATGAGAACTAGAACTCGAAGACCTAGTTTTTCCCAGACCCTTGGTTACCTATGAAGGAGTTTGATGGATCTATTCCGCACTTGTGATATCTCCTAAGAGATAACCATATACCAACCAACTTGGGATAATGAAAGTGGATTCTCACAGAATTCGAACATCACCCTCTGAGCAAAGATCTCATGATGGGCTTTTTGTACTCTCATTCTAAAGATATATGCTAAGTCTCCTGGAAAGCTTATGTTGAAAATTTTGCACGATATAGTTCTAAAGCATTTCTAGTTGTAACTAAATTCCTGACTATTGATCATTTTTTCTTTTATTTTTGAGAATTATTGACTCTTGATCGATTAGTTCGGAGAAATACATCATGTATGGTCTAATAATGATACAACAAGGATAATGACCCTGATAAATTGGATATGGGCAATGGATCCACTAGTTGTCAAATGATATTAATATCCTCTATGGAACCAGTTTAACAGACCAAATGGAAAAGAGGGAAAAGAGAAATTTTATGTAAAGATCAGTTTGCTGGTGAAAGGATATAAAGAAGAAATAGCCTCTTGTAAAATGCAAGGTAAAGGTGCATACTATTGACCCTTGTGGTCCGCCCCTTCCCTATACCTTGCATACGTTGGAGCTTCGTGCACCAAAGCTGCCCTTTATCAGTTTGCTAGTGATATGATATAAAGAAGAAAGTAATTTGAGAGTGACTAAATCTTCCCTATACGATAAACTTTTACTCTAAAAGTTCTATCACTTCGACACGAAAAGAGGCAGATAAAGGTTTAGTCATGAGAAATGGCTCTTAAAATTTGAATTCTCCTCACAAAGAAGTGCCTCTAACATCTAATGTAAGAATTTGTTTTAAGTTAAACACACTGGTAGGGCCCATCTTAGCCCAAAATTCAAATTAGATTTACAAGATCTATGTGAATAGGAAACCAGAACTAGTATCCAATATAGAAAAAAATAAGATCTATGTGAATGAGAAACTTAAAAGTGATGAGAAAATAAGATCTATGTGAATAGGAAACCCGTTTTGGTACATCGTATAAAGAAAAGAAGATCGTTGACGTGAATCTTCTCACCCTTACTCATTTTTGTCTAGATTAAAGATCATAAATCTAATGATATTTTATAAGAAACTAAATCCATTTTTAATCTTCTCACCTTGACTCATTTCTTTTTAGATTTAATATCTGAATCCTAGAGAAGATTAGGGATCAAGCAAAGCTTCCTAATGACCAAGCAAGGCCACCCTACACTATATAAAAGGGGAACCTAGGCCATTCATTTTTTCTCTCTTTCTCGCTCTAAAGTTGCTCTATGTAGATTTCTCTCTTTGTAGTTTTTCAAGACTTCTATTGTCTTGATTGATTGACTGAAATTTCTTTCCAAGTATCCCCTTTCAAGACTTTTATTATCTTGACTAATTGACTAAGATTTCTCTCTAACTATCATCTTTTAACACCTTTGTTGTCGTGATTGAGACAAAGGTACGAATCTATTCTGATCGTGTAAATCAGTTGATATATAGATTGAGTTTGCCATGGTTGAGCCCTGAAGATAAAGCTATCATATCCTTTGCACTTATTGAGAGACTTCAACTATATTCGAGAAGCTCTTATAAGCACGCCTCTAACCTAAAGTTTATTGGATTCTTATTTTGTGCAAGACTAGAATATGTTTAGCAATTTGAAGATATGTTGGCTCCGGATCCTTAGAACCTAGCAAGAATTGAATTTCTGCTATCATGGTTTGATACATCATAAAACTAATAGTTCAATGAGAGAAAGTTTCCAATTGAGAAACACAAAATAAGATATGTGATATGATAAATGAAAATCCAGGATCACTCTTGGTTTTGCTATGTGTAAAAGAAATTTTTTTGAGCACTATTATTATCAAACTAGATAGACACAATGGAAAGTTGCTACACAAGGGAGTTGGTTTCTAATTCATGTATATCTTATTTCCCCGTCCCTATAACTTTCTCATTCACATTGATCTTATTTCTTTTCTCTACAGGTTGCCAATTCTGGTCTCCTATTCACATACATCTTGTAGATCTAGATTACCTAGGGGCTAAGATGGGTCCGACTAGTGTATTTTACTTAAAACAAATTCTAATTTAATCTTCCTTACAAAGAGGAGCCGCTACCACCTAAATAACAAAGTCAGTTGGTAACATCTTATAAAAAATTATACAGTATCAACGTGAGAGTACATCCCAAGTTTGAACTCATATCAGTTCAAATGGTTGGTGATTCAAACCGCTCATCTTCTGAAGTGCTCGTTCATCTTCTAATGTGCAATATCCCAAAGATATTCTCTTGTTTGTTGATCTCAGTTCCCAATTGGTCAGGATTTGGCTATGCTTTGTTTTCTAAATTCCTTATCTATGATTTGTCAACTCACTAAGAAGAGAATAAGGAAAATCAAAGTTAGAGGACCAATCTGATGGATGGTGTGGATCACGACATGTCATGGAGATAATCGTCCAATCTTATGCCTTAACTACTCCATCATTCATCTACTTCAAGTCTGTCAATCCATTAAAAGAGTGATTTTGAATGTTGAGAAAACCTATATCAATAATAATAACTTTTCTAGGGCCTTAAGATCATCCAATCACGACTAGCCAAGATACAGAGACCCAGAGATGGTCCACCAGGTGACTGAAGTTGCACCAGCCAAACAGCCCTAGCTAAGTGGTGAGGATTCTTAGTGTGCAATTAACACTATTTATTACTGGCGGCCAACCTAAATTGCAAATGAGGAATACTGGTATAGAGCACGATAACACTCAAACAACGGCGCTACTCCTCCACTTCTGTATGATGGCCCCACATATCATTGATCCACACTGTTCATTTGAATCCTGTAACTTTGGCAATCCACTGGCGCAAAAGTCATGCCAAAGGTCATCTCTATCATCCATCCGAGAAATGGTGCTGTCATCTTGCTACACATGTAACAGTCCAAAGCACTCCAATAGTAAATCCCAATTTGCTGGATGGCTGTTGATTATATTTTGTATGATTTTTGGGCTATGACATGTTCAAAGTTGGGAGAATCACATAAACAACATTACATGCGGGGCTGACCATACAAAAGCGGAAGAGCTGAATTACTGTTGGGTGTCGTCGCACTTTATACTAGCATTACTAATTACAAATGATATAGGTACCCACTTTCTTAAACATGAGGAAATTACTAGGGTCAATAGCCGAATTATTGGACCGCATGTTGAGGTAGACAACCATAAGGTAGACGACAAGAAGTGTGAAAAAGTCCTGTTGATCGTATAATAGTCGGCTGTTTGGCTGATGGCCTATAGATTGATGGTTGAGACGAAAGGACTTAAATCGTTCACATTCATGTCCCTGATTGACAACAACATCCTCTTCCTTTTTCTAATGGTAATGGGAGTCCAATAACAATGAAACTTCAGCCGGTTGAATTAAGCATCCTTTGTGTTTTTTCCTAGCGTTAAATGCATAGACACTCACCTATGATCTACTTTGAACTTCTGATCTATCACAGGAGCTTCTTTCGATAGTCCAGTTCTGGTCTGGTTCTACTCTGAATTAGAACCTGACCACTTTGATTGTATGATGGATAGGCAGATGCGCAGACAATACGAGCATTGATTTTTGTTGGTGTGTATCTTGCAGATGGGATCAAATCCTTGTTGGTTGCCTGTTGATGCTTGTAATTTCGACGATATTGATTGACACAGATTTTCTAATGTACTCTTTACTTGGTTCTTTCCATGATTCTTGAACTTACATTCCCCACATTTGTATCGATGCATGCCTCTTCCATATAAACCATGAGAAATCCTTGTGGCATCCTTCACAAGTTAGAAACTTCATATAAGAAAAGAGAAAAATAAAAATTATATTAATAATTGATAACTTGTTTTGCATTGCACTGTAAATTTCCAGAGCCCTTTATTCGCCTGTTTATAGTCCCAGCTTTCTTCTTTAACCGTTACCATAGAAAATAAGGAACAAAACAGACAGCTACCTCCCCATGAAGTAAGAAAACCAAGGAAAGTAACATTAGACATTACGAATTTACAGGTATTGGTTCTGAAAATAATATTTCAGTGGAGGAGATGGATAGCGTCCTTGTTTGCACCGACGAGAGATAGGACGGTCGCCGCAATGTGTTTCGGGGAGAGTCCTGCCTCTTCGATCTGGTCCTTCGGAGCTCCATGGTCGATGTATCTATCTGGAAGCATCATGGCTCTCCACTGCACCCCAGAAATTCATCTTCAGGTTTAACATAATTGCACAATTACTATGCTAAATAACATGCTTATGGTTAATGTTTTCCAACTTCAAAAGGAAAATACTAGAGGCATATATTCTCTAGAGTAGTAAGCTTCTACACTTTGATCAATGGTAGCCATAAAAAAACAACTACAGGAAATATGGTTTTTAGTGAGAAAATTACCTTCAGCTTTCCATCTAATAGTCCGTTCAGGGACAAGAAATGAGAGACATGTGAACTGAACCCTCCGATTGATCCTTCTTCAACCGTGAGCAGTATCTCGTGCTCTCCAGCAAGCCTTTTTATCAGATCTCCATCCAACGGTTTGCAAAAACGTGCATCAGCTATGGTGGGTGATATGTCAAGCTTCCGAAGAAGCTCCCCGGCAGCAAGGCAGCTTTGCACTATTGTCCCATACCCCAGAATTGCTATCCTACTGCCTTCTTCTAACACTCTTCCCTTTCCAATCTGATTCTCAAGTAAGGATCAAAGAGAGAGAATTACAAGATTTTCTAAGCATAAATACTGGTTTTAGTAGTAGAGAATGTAGTGCGACTGAAGTACCTCTAGTGGAGTCCCCTTGTTGCCGGGTGGAAGTACAGCCCCAATTCCATTTCCCCTGGGATACCTGAAGCAACTTGGCCTGTCATCGATGACCGCAGCTGTGGCTATCATGTGCATGAGTTCGGCCTCATCGGCAGGGGCCATGACTACCATGTTGGGTAAGCATGCCATGTAAGCGGTGTCAAAGGCCCCACAGTGGGTCGGGCCATCGGCACCCACTAGACCTGCTCTGTCCATCGCAAATCGCACCGGAAGCTTCTGAAGATCGACATCATGGACGACCTGCACCACCACATGTTCAGAGAATTAATAAAATTCACTTGAGACGGATCACATGGCAGGCTCCCATTGCAATTTGTATACCATTCAATGAGAAGTGACTAATTACCTGGTCATAACCTCTCTGTAGAAAACTGGAATAGATTGCACAGAAAGGTTTGAGGCCCTCTGTGGCTAGACCCGCAGCAAATGTTACAGCATGTTGCTCTGCTATTCCGACGTCAAAACAACGATTAGGGAACCTCTTCTGGAATAGATTAAGACCTGTTCCTCCTCCCATGGCAGCATGAACTGCTATAATTTTCTCATCTTTCTCTGCCTCGGCAATCAGCGACTCCGCAAAGTATTGGGTGTATGAAAGAGTAGAAGCTTTTGCCTTTATTTGCTTCCCAGTTTTCGGATCAAACTTCACCACACCTGTTAACATAGAGATGACGCATATTAAGCTCTAGTTTCCATAACATGAGATCAAACTAGGCACTTAAGGACTAATGCCATACAGTCCATGAATAAACTCACGTGAAACCTACCGTGCATCTTGTCAGCGGCCACTTCGGCCGGAGGATAGCCCTTTCCTTTCTCTGTGATCACGTGGATTAAAACAGGACCTGGTGCAGGCATTGCCTTCACCTTCTCAAAGATGTATACAAGGTCTTGCACATTATGGCCATCCACAGGCCCGATGTAGTAAAGCCCAAGCTCCTCAAAGAGAGTAGCCCCTGTAGCACTCACCATTCCTCGGGCAAATTCGTCGACTTTCGAAGCAATTTCGTGTGTCACGCCTCCAATCTGTTTTGTGATACCCTGTCGACGATCGATTAAGGTTCTTAATGTAATGTGTACTAAGACCTTGATCAATAACTTCATACAGCCTGATTCGAGAAAAATTGGTATTGGTGAAGGATTATCAATTACCTTTGCTGCCTCTCGAAGTCGACGGAGCTTTCTGCTAGATTGGAGTCTTGTAAGGGCTTGGCTTAGAGCTCCGACTGGGGAGGCGGGACCATCAACGGTAGCCGTGGGAAGTGAAACTTGCTTGTTGTCGTTCAAGACGATGATGAGATTGGAATCCAAATAACCTGCATTGTTCATTGCTTCGTAGGCTTGCCCTGCAGTCATGGCACCATCTCCAATAACTGCGATTACGTTATTGGTCTTCCCTAGTAAGTCCCTACCAACTGCCATACCTGTGGAGAAAGATCATGGAATAAGAATCATTGATCAATGGTTTAGGTACATAATTTAATCAGAAAAGAACTCATTGGCGGGTTTGATCGGACCAATTTGAATTGGGTCCCACTATGAAATTGTAGGGCCCGTTGTTCACGTACTAAAGCCTACATCTATTGGGGCACTTGTTCTTGACCACAAGTTGGTCGGTGATCGAAGTCTCCAACAACTACATGGAGCACAGATCGTTGAGTGATGCAAACTCTAAACAATTCATCTTCTGAGCCACATCTTAGATACACCGTATAGAAAACCTTAATGGTTGCGATCGCCGATCCAACTGAAGTTGAGCAGTTTGGATCATCAAATGTCTAAAATCAATGCAGTGATACAACAAGGCACAACACCATAACACAGAGTGAAAATTACATACCTAAACCAGCAGAGATGCTAGTAGAGCTGTGACCAGCTCCGAAGGCATCATGTGGGCTCTCGTCCCGCTTAGGGAACCCTGCAAGTCCTGAAGTCTGCCTGATTGTGTGCATCTTTGATCTCCTTCCCGTTAAAATCTTATGTACATAGGCCTGCAGGAGATCCAATTGATATAGCCAATCCAATGGTTAGAGTAGGAAAGAGGAGTTGATATTTACAAGTTCTATGTTAGATACATCCTCTCTCATTATCTTAACCTAATTTCGTTAGACATGATCTAATGCAATAAACAAACAAGTTGATCATAAGTTCATCCTGTTTCGGCTGATTCTAAATCTGCTTGAGAATATATCAGCTCCAGAAATTTATTTAAGAAAATCCAAGAATGTAAACCAATCAATTCTTTTTTACCTGATGCCCAACATCCCATATGATTTTATCCTCTGGTGTGGTAAATACATGATGTAGTGCCACCGAAAGCTCCGCGACTCCGAGACTTGCACTAAGGTGTCCACCCGTCTTTGCAACGCCGTACACGATCTCAGCTCGGAGTTCATCGGCTAATAATTCTAGTTCCTACACGACAAAATCAATTCAGAAGACCCGCAGCTAAAAAAGGATTAAGAACTTACGATGATAATTTTAGAGAAGGTTTATTACTCTTGTAGAGAGATTCTTCATGTGTATCGGATAGTTGATCGTATCTAGGATCGGAGTAGACGGCTTTTCGCCAGAAAAATCCAACAAAGTAGGTTTCTGTTGTTGTTGCCAGGAAATATTTATTTCATCGCTTGTGCCGTTGTCGTTCGTCGACGCTGCTACGTAAGGCTGGAATCACAAAACAAGATGTTGTTGAAACATCAACATTTTTACATACTTGATCTTACATATTGTGTTGTTTTATTAGGCCACCTCTATGTTTGATTAATTCAGTCCGTAATTTTATACCTCCAAATCTACCAAGAATGAGAAGACCGATGGGAACCTCGAAGACAGGCAGGCGACACACCAAGACCGGGACTCAACATAGATAATCATAGTGAAAAAAAGGCAAGGTTGAAGAAGTTACTACAGGTGGAAAGGCGCTGTAGCAAAATACAGTACTTGGTGAAAAGCAGACATCTAACATGTGAAACTCATTGAAAGATTGGTATTCCCTAGAAATCATAGAGGAAGTGGTGGACACGCTTTCATAGAAGACACGTCGCCACAGAGTTCATTCTGCCTTGACTCATGCATTGAAAATCCACCGTGGAAAGCCACCTAACGAATACTTTAGATTCCAGGCAGAATCCAAGACGTTTGAAATCTAATATGGTGGACTTAACCCATAGGCGATTCATGAGTTCCTACAAAGAAAAGGGTGAAAACCATAGAATCCATTTTATGAAGTTATTCCTGAAACACGGGGTTGTTTGGCACAGAGATAGATATGAAAAATAGATAAATTTATTTGTTTTTCCTTTTTTATGGAGAATTCATGATAAAATTGTTACGAGGAAAGGGTTACCATTTTTATGGTATTTCGGTGGCAGTTGATGATCCTAGCTTTGTTCTAGTGAGAATAGCAGGGAATAAGGTACATCCATGGATGCTTCTCGTCCATTGTTATTTCCTACCCAAAGAGCTCCAAAAAAGAAATGGAAACCTCAAGCTAAGAACTCGTAACTACATTCAAAGCTTTAGGCGTTTCTTCTATGTCTGTCAATCTCTTTTTTTCTTTTCTTTCTTCTTTTGGTAGGACAGTGTCCTCCTAGGTGCTATTGCGTTCGAAGGCATTGTCTCCTGTGTCTGTTGATCTTCTCTTCTTCAACCTCTTACAGTAAAGAATAAACATGAATATAAAAAGGAAGCTCTGAATTGACCTTGCGCTTGTTCGGAGGACGAGCTGTGGGTGTCGAACCAAGTTTTTTCGTCAAATTCTCGATCACAAAATCAGATCGCAGAAACATTCCACTTCTCATCAAAACAACAGAAGAAGCCATCTCTCTCTCTCTCTCTCTCTCTCTCTCTCTCTCTCTCTCTCTCTCTCTCTCTCTCTCTCTCTCTCTCTCTCTCTCTCTCTCTCTCTCGAGAAGAAGAAGAAGAAGAAGAAGAAGAAGAAGAAGAAGAAGAACAGAGAAATAAGGAGGGAAGGAGAGTAGATAGAGTATATTGAGGAGTTTGAGTCTGGGAGAAGAAGAAAATGATCCTTTTTATAGGCAGTAGAACATAGAAAAAGGAGGTCACCGGTACAAGGCAGTTTGTATACAATTCAGAGGTGGGGCACATGTTTGTTCGGCTGTTTCCATGTGCTTTCGAAGTTATGCCTGTCAGTTCCGCGGAAAGCTTAAACTCAGCTAGTTTTCTACCGCGTGATTCTGTAGGATCACCAAATAGAAAAACAAAAAGCAAACAAATATTTGACTACAGTGATGGCAGAGTCATATTAGTGTCCGGAGAAATGATACGTTCAAGTGCACTTACAATTTATTCTTGTCGAGTGGGCTTTGTGCATATTCACATTAAACCTAAATTTCAAGCATTTTAAATAGCGGTGCCGATCTGTCGGGGCGGGCCTGATTGTTGGCTGACCCTAACCTGGACCATGGTACCTTGTTTTGCCCCTAACCTAACACTAGCCCTCTTTGGGTCAAAGATTTTCTGACCCTTACACTGACTAGTGCAAGTTAAATGGGTTAGAACCCTTTTTCTTGGTTGGCAACTCTCTCTCTCTCTCTAACCCATTTCTTGGTTGGCAACTCTCTCTCTCTCTCTCTCTCTCTCTCTCTCTCTCTCTCTCTCTCTCTCTCTCTCTCTCTCTCTCTCCAACCCTAAACTGACCCTAGCCTACCTTGAGTCATAAAAATATGAACCTAACCTTGACCCGACCTGACCTGTTGTTGGGCCTAATTTTAATTGCATTTGTTGAATATTTAAGAAGGGTAAATAGCAAGTGAGCACTTAGATTTATTAGTCTTCCATTATTATTATTATTATTATTATTATTATTATTATTATTATTATTATTATTATTATTATTATTACTGAATCGTAGACACATGCACCCATGAGAGGTGTCGAACCTAAAACATACTACATTAGAAGGTCCTTCTTGGGCCATTATGCTAGAAAGAATTACCTAATTAATTAAATATGGGTTAGAACATCAAAAGGTATTGAGTTAGGCTTCTTTTCTTTTCCTTTCTTTTTTTGGGTAGTGACATATTTGTCCCATTGTTTTTCCTTTTGAGCCTTAAATAAATAGTATAAATGGCTATAATTTCATATGAGTCCAGATTTTTGGAGATCTTAACTGTTGACAATGTTTTTCTTAGCTTAAATGGGCCATACTCTGAAAATCTCATTCATTGGATGATCCTAGCTATTATTTTCCTGAGTTGAAAAATGGATTGTTAAAAAGTTTCATCTTCTGTTGTTCAACTAAAAGTAGCAATTCTTAGAATTACCCAATGATTATAATTTAGAACCATGGGAGGAGATTTATAGTAGATTTAGGAATTAGCTAGTATATGGTTGTGGGTAGTTTGCTTATGACTATTTATTGTACAAAAAAAAACCAGAAGCATATCCTAAATCAACTTTAAATCTCCGCAATAAGGAAAACATGTCACATCGAATCTCTATCTCTCTCTTCTTTCTTTCTATTGGTCTTCCTAATACCTTCCCTTCATAAGCAATTACTTAAGTTTAATGGTACACACGGTGTCTCCAAAGAAAGCCTCATTTTGAGGTAGGTTTAAAGAACCTATAACGCCCCACATAGGCCCACACAGTTAGAATATTGTCCGCTTTGGGCCAGGCTCGCACGGCTTTCAAACGCGTTCTAACTATTAAGGTCTACCTGAACCCTTATCAATGTCCAGGAAAGCCTGCCAGCTCTTAGTGCCTCACCTTTCCTAAAAGCCTGCCAGCCTCTCGGGCCGCCCTCATCAGCCCGCCCTCATCGGCCAAGGCTAGCCCTCTCCCCTCCTTAGGGGTTGCGCGACCTCGCGTGGGGTTAGCCTGCCACCCTCGGGGTCGGGGTCCCTCTCTGATACCATTTGTAACACCCTGGGGTTCCAACAATCACAATATTGTCCGCTTTGGGACGCCCATATGTCGACCCTTACAACGAGGGCACACTCTCCTACTCTGGTCTCTCCTCTGTCTAGGAGGGTACTGCTGATCTGGACCCCCTTGAGGCTGTGTGGACATGATGGGTCTCTTACCCTTAAAGGGCTGACTCATCTCTCCTCTGTTCTGGGCTAAGTCTTTTTTGAGCATGGAAGCTATGTCTGTAGCTTGCGTCATCGTGGTCGGACGTGCAATGAGTACCTCATGCCTCAACTGTAGTAGTAGCCCATCAACAAATCTATCTGTAACCTCCTTGTCTAAAGCAAAAGATGTAAACGCAAATCTTCTCAGTGTAGTGAAACGGTTCAAATACTGCGGAACCGTCATACTCCCCTGAGCTAATGTGGCGAATTCCCTCCTCATGGCATGTAGGGCATGAGGAGGGAAGTATTGCTTGTCAAAGATCTTTCAAAAGTCCTCCCATAATAGTGGTGGTGAGGATAGGAAGCGGGTCTGTTGCTGGGTCTTCCACCAAAACCCAACCTCATCGATCAACAAGAAAGTCGTCAATCTCACTTGATCCTCTGGTTGGATCTTCATTCCCTCAAAAGCCTTCTCGACTTGAAATAACCATCTTTCTTCTATTGCTGGGTCTCCTTGCCCATGGAAGGAGGGTACCATTTTCTGAAACCTCTCGAGCTGTTTTGTTGATGGATCAGGCTGCTTCGAGGGTCCTCCCTCTATATCTTCCAGCATAGGAGCTGTCCGTGCCTGGTGGGATGACTGTGCTGAAGTGTCTCCCTGTGTTGCTGCAGTCATCGATGGGCGGGCAGAGTGAATAGCCCGTACTGCCACCTGCACCTGCTATGTCATCTGTTGAGCGAACTGTCGCATAAGCTCCTGAACCACATGGGCTACAATATCAGCCTCTAAATCCCCTTGCTCAGGTGTCGCGATAGGAGTAGGGACTGGTGGAATAGGGGTGGATCTTGTCTTCCGTCGAGGAGCCATCTGCCAATGTTTCAATATAATACCATGTAAGTAATTCTCCTATCTCTATCTCAATCCAAACACTCCTTTGTTGTAATTCAATTTGGACCCTTAAAGTGGTGATGATGGAATGAACCTGGGCTCTGATACCAAACTGTGACACCCCTGGTTTTATCAAAACTTTTTCGTCATAAATATAAAAATAATAATACATTTTAAGAAAATAGACGGGATCCCTGAAAATTAAAAATTTAAATTATAGAACTTTTAGTGCAACTTTAAATGAATTTATTGAAAGCGTAAACTTCGAGGGTCAACTACATTCAAAACTGTGATCATAAATAACATTAAAACCTTGATACTCTGAGCAGGCTCGATTAAAAACCACAATAAATACACTGTGACACCCCGGGTTTTATCTAAACTTTTTCCTCATAAATATAAAAATAATAATATGTTTTAAGAAAATAGACGGGATCCTTGAAAATTAAAAATTTAAATTATAGAACTTTTAGCGCAGCTTTAAATGAATTTATTGAAAGCGTAAACTTCGGGGGTCAACTACATTCAAAACTGTGATCATAAATAACATTAAAACCTTGATACTCTGAGCATGCTCGATTAAAATTCACAATAAATACACGGTGTGTCACAATTTGATATTAGAGCCCAGGTTCATTCCATCATCACCACTTTAAGGGTCCAAATTGAATTACAACAAAGGAGTGTTTGGATTGAGATAGAGATAGGAGAATTACTTACATGATATTATATTGAAACATTGGCAAATGGCTCCTCGACGGAAGACAAGATCCACCCCTATTCCACCAGTCCCTACTCCTATCGCAACACCTGAGCAAGGGATTCAGAGGCTGATATTGTAGCCCGTATGGTTCAGGAGCTTATGCCACAGTTCGCTCAACAGATGACACAACAGGTGCAGGCGGCAGTATGGGCTATTCACTCTGCCCGCCCATCGATGACTGCAACAGCACAGGGAGACACTTCAGCACAATCATCCCACCAGGCACGGACAGCTCCTATGCCAGGAGATACAGAGGGAGGACACTCGAAGCAACCTGATCCATCAGCACAACAGCTCGAGAGGTTCCAGAAAATGGTACCCTCCTTCTGTGGGCAAGGAGACCCAGCAATAGCAGAAAGATGGTTATTTCAGGTCGAGAAGGCCTTTGAGGGAATGAAGATCCAACCAGAGGATCAAGTGAGATTGGCGACTTTCTTGTTGAGCGATGAGGCTGGGTTTTGGTGGAAGACCCAACAACAGACCCGCTTCCTATCCTCACCACCACTATTATGGGAGGACTTCTGAAAGATCTTTGATGAGCAGTACTTCCCTCCTCATGCCCTACATGCCATGAGGAGGGAATTCGCCACATTAGCTTAGGGGAGTATGACGGGTCCGCAGTATCTGAACCGTTTAACTACACTGCGGAGATTTGCGTCTACATCTTTTGCCTCAAATAAGGAGACTACATATAGATTCGTTGATAGGCTACTACCACAGTTGAGGCATGAGGTACTCATTGCACGTCCGACTACGGTGACGCAAGTTGTAGACGTAGCTTCCATGCTCAAAAAAGACTTAGCATGGAACAGAGGAGAGATGAGTTAGCCCTTTAAGGGCAAGAGACCCTTCATGTCCACATAGCCCCAAAGGGGTCCAGATCAGTAGTACCCTCCTAGACAGAGGAGAGACCAGAGTAGGAGAGTGTGCCCTCGTTGTAAGGGTCGACATATGGGCGCCCCAAAGCGGACAATATTGTGATTGTTGGAACCCCAGGGTATTACAGAACCTTAGTATGTCACTTCACTGTTTAGGATCACTAAATTTTATAAACTTAAACTGGAATATAAATTGTGATTACAAGGAATGATACACTAGAGCACGAGAACACAACAAGTGTAAAGAAATGATCTTACACCAAAAACATCTTAACATCAATTAAGAGGAAAGACAACACTACTCAAACTTTCAATTTGATAACTTACTACAGATGATTGGCTCACCTTCAGATAGTTCACACCGTCGAGCCAGTACCTACCGCCATAGGGCGTTGTCCCCTTGGACCCCACTGGGGCTACCGCCCTAGACCTTGCTCCTCAGGGGCGCTGCCCTCGAACCCCCATTATTTCTTCTTGTAACCATCACGGTCTCTAATGACCTCATCAACAACTAAGTTGGTCATACCACTGTGGCACTTCTAGTAGTATCTTATTGAGGTGGGCATTGTCATATACCAATAACAAGTAGATATGTAATCCCTAGTTTTCCATGAAGTGGATCACCTTTTGGATGATCAGATCCATTCATCTAATTTCTCTAGCTTTTGATATCTCATAAACAAAAGATCATGATTATTAAAAAAATTGAGCATCATCAGCAATGTACTTCTTGAGGTTGCATGTAGACCATTGTAAACTTTATGATGTCTAATTTGTGCAACCTTTTTTTCTTAAAAATGGATCAAATACTAAAATGCTCTAGTCTGTTCATATTTAAGACTCATAGACGTCCAAATCCAAGTAATTAGATGAATGAATTAGATTATACAAAGGTAAGCACACATTCATCTGAAAGTAAGCAACTCCTTGCAAATTGGACTGTAATATAGTTGGTGTATGTTTTAAAATTACTTGCAAGTATAGAAAACAATATAGTACTTGCACGCGAGTGAGGTTAATACCATGAGGAATCTCACAGATTGTATTCAATTGGATCTTTATCTAGATTTATTACCCTATCCAAAAGATATGGATTGTAACTTAATCTCATAATTGAAACAACTTGGAAATTTAAACATGCATAAAATTAAAGTTAAACTAAAGGAAACTAACATGCATTCAAGTAAAGAACATATGCAAAACATGAATGACTTGGAATTCAAATCTAATGATGCAACTACATAATCAATGAATCTAACATCTAAAAATCAAACCAAACATGATCAATAACCCAAATCAAACTAAACAAGCAACAAAGAGCAGTGTGCATGGAACATGGAATTTACTCATGAAATAAGACTTTTTATTGAATGTAACAATTTACAAGAATGGGGCATGGCACTAGGGAAATTGTCACATGACCCCTAAACATGAAAATAACATAAATTACTCCAAACTTTCAAAACAAACACCATCTATGTATCATGCATGTGAACTAGCAAGAGGAGAGAACTAATGGAGAAAGCAAGCAAGATAGAGAACCAAAATTCCTAAGAGATAAAGGAAGAACAAGTAACTAAACAAGACAAGCAAATTAAAGAAAGAACAAAGAACAACTAACTTGATCCTAAGGTTACTATCTCTTGGTTGTCACTATAAGAGATTGATGACCTTAGGATGCAAAGGAAGAAATAAAGAAGCATGGAAATCTAAAGGAAAACTTGCCTTGAAGATGCATTGAAACTCAAGAGGAAGAAGGCTTGAAGGAGACTTCTATGGAGGGGGCATAAAGGACCAGCCCCAAAGAGGGAGGAGTGGAACTCCTTTTTGTGTTGCATAGAATGCTTATATAGATGAGTTTTACACTTTTTAAAGAGACCTAAGAGGGAAGGGAATATGAGATAAAGATGACAGAAAGATAGAGATAAGATGAGAAGGGAATTAAAAGAAGGACTCTAGGAGGGAAGAAAGTGAAAAGTGGAAACTAAAAAAGGAGATATGGAAGGAAGACTGCGTAGGAGACTTAGGGATGAGAAGGTGGGTCATGGAGGAGACCTGGAAAGGGAAATAGACAGTGGAAAAGAGAGGGAGAGAGAAAGATAGAAGAAAATTAAAGTTCAAAGATTAAAGCTCTTATTTTATTGGTCCACCTCACATTTTCTTCAAATTGGATAATTGCATTTTTAGCTTCAAACTTGTGGTCCGAAATTGACATGGCTTAGATGGCTTCATGGCTTAATCCCTTAGATTTATAGCTCACATGACTTACCACTTTGGCTTTATGGGTTGGCTTCTCGTAACTCCTAGTTGATAACTCATGGGACTCAAGGGGCTTGCATGGCTTCAATCACATGCAAAGGTGGTGGGATTGCATGAATTCACTTCTAGTCACCTTTGATTCTTTTAACTGCCATTTTATACTCATTTGCTTGCTTTAAAATGATCTTGACTCTCACTTGATATTTGGAATGGTAAAAAATGGGTCCTAACTCCCTGAGTTGATTTGGATCCTTGATTCTTATCTATAATGATATCGGCCATTAGATCATCCTTTCAATACCTACAAAAGATAAAAAATTCTAATTAATTTCTAAGAAATTATGATAATTCATATGCTTACTCTAGATTAACTTCTGAATATATAAAATATCAAACTTTTGAATTATTAGCTCAAAAATGCATGTGCCATGGATTTTGAAAAAAATTAGAATAATGCCCTATAATTTATAACACATGGACTACTAATTAAGTACTTTTTATACAAAATTAATTACTTATTAATAACATTCCTTAAATGTTCTTGACAAATCTTTTAGGATGTTTCTAGGATTATTGAGGCCCACATGGGCTTATTTATATATTACAAAGTATAATTGTGTGTGCATATTACATTTTTTTAATTTAGCAATTTTAGTTTTTAAGATCATAAATTATGTTTGAAAAATAATTTTGTGATTTTATATATGTGCATGTGTATAAATTTTTGTTGTCTTTTTCTTAACGTTAGATAGACAGTAACTTGTGAAAGTGTTGAAACCTTGCCTCCCATATTAGAGTGTAATAACCCAGATTTTAAAGATATTTTTATTTATTTATAATCATCATCATCAAGACCTTATCCCAATTAGGGGTCGGCCACATGAATCTTATTCCTCCATTCCACTCTATTAAATACCATGGCTTCATTTAGTCCCAAAGTTTTTAAATCTTTCCTCACCACTTCTATCCACGTTCTTTTGGGCCTTCCCCTTGCCCTTTTAGAACCTTCAACTTGTATTGCCTCACTCCTTCTAACTGGTGCCGTTGTTGGCCTCCTTTGAACATGTCCAAACCATCTAAGTCTAATCTCCCTCATCTTGTTACCTATTGGTGCTATCCCTAAATTTCTTCTAATATTTTCATTTCTAATTCTATCCTTTCTTGTCTTACCACTCATCCATCTCAACATCCTCATTTCTCGCAACACTCGGCCTATGAGTATGATGTTCCTTAACCGCCCAACACTCGATCCATAGAGCATGGCCGGCCTTATAGCCATCCTATAGAATTTTCCCTTTAGTTTGAGTGGCACCCGCCGATCACATAAAACCCCGATGCACATCTCCATTTGTTCCAACCCGCTTGGATTCTCGGGTAACCTCCCTCTCAATCTCTCCACTCTCATGGATCAATGATCCTAAGTATCTAAGTGGTCTCTCATGGGGACCTCTTGGTTATCAATCTTGATCCGGTGCTCCACTCCTACTCTCCTTGCTAAAATTACATTCCATATATTCGTCTTAGTTCGGCTAATTTTAAATCCTTTCGATTCTATCGCTTCTCTCCATAGCTCTAGCTTTTATGTTGACACCCTCCCTCGTCTCATCAAGTAGGACTATATCGTCCGCAAATAGCATGCACCAGGGAATCTCCTCATGCGTATGTTTTGTTAACTCATCCATAACTAATGTGAAAAGGTATGGACTTAATGCCGATCCTTGGTGCAATCCGACAAAGGTGACAGGGAAAATCACTGATCCACGCCACTAGTCTTAACATTTGTTACCGCTCCCTCATACATATCTTTAATTATGTCTATATACCCACGAGAAACCCCTTTAACACCTAACACCCTCCATATTAACTCTCTAGGGACTCTATCATAAGCCTTCTCTAAGTCAATAAAGACCATGTGTAGGTCTTTTCTCCTCTCCCTATATTTCTCTACTAATTGTCTTAGTAAGAAAATAGCTTCCATGGTAGACCTCCTGCATGAAACCAAACCGATTCTCCGATACACTTGTTTCATGTCGTAGCCTCTTCTCAATGACTCTTTCAAAAAGTTTCATGGTGTGGCTCATAAGTTTGATCCTCGATAATTAGTGCAGCTCAATGTCTCCTTTATTCTTATAGATTGGTACAATAGAGCTTTTCCTCCACTCATCGTGCATTTTCTTTGATTTTATAATCTTGTTAAACAACTTGGTCAACCAAACTACCCCAATATCTCCCATATGCTTCCAAACCTCTATTGGTATACCATCAGTGCCCCATGGCCTTTCCCGATTTCATCTTTCTCAAGGCCTCTTTTACTTCAAGCATTTTAATCCTACGTTCATATCTATAATATCCAAAGGTGTTATTTAGATTTATAGTATTTTCAATTCCTCTATTCTCGTGGCCATTGTCATTTAGCAATTTTTGGAAGTAGATTTCCCACCTTTGTTTGATCTCGGCGTCTTTGACTAATACCCTTTGATCATCGCTTCTAATGCACCTAACATGCTCTAAGTCCTTACTCTTCTGTTCTCTTACCTTTGCAAGTTTAAACACATCTTTCTCACCTTCTCTTGTTCCTAGTCTATTATAGAGCTCATCATATGCTTTAAGTTTAGCCTCACTTACTATTCTCTTAGCAACGTTTTAGCATTCTTATATTGTTCATAGTTTTCATTATTTCTAATCTCTGCCATGCTTTAAAATGCATTCGTTTTTTCTTTAATAGCTTTTTGCACTGTTTTCATTCCACCACCATGTTTCCTTTGTTAATAGCCTTTTACCTTTAGATACTCCTAAGACATCTTTTGCCACTTTCTTTAATGGACTCACCATAGTATTCCACATGGTATTTACTGCTTTCATAATTCCAATTTCCTTCTACCATCAACTTATTTTTGAATGAGGTTATTTTCTCTCCTTTTAAGTTCCACCACTTAGTTTTTGGATGTGTATTAAGTTCATTCTTTTACTCCATCTTTTGATATGAATATCCATAACCATTAACCTATGTTGTGAGGTTAAACTCTCACGGGTATCACCTTACAATCCTTACATATAGATCGTTCATTATTCCTAAGTAGAAAAAAGTCTATTTGGCTTTTATGAAGTCCACTTTTAAAGGTTATTAAGTGTTCATCCCTCTTCTTAAAGAGTGTATTTGCAATGGATAGGTTATATGGACAAAGCAAAATCGAGGATATTCTCCCCCATCTCAAGCTTCGTTCACCTATACCATACCCTCCGTGTATTCTATCATATCCTTCCTTATCTTTCCTTACATGGCCATTTAAGTCTGCTCCTATAAATATTCCCTCGTTGTTGGGAATTTCTTGCATGACTCTTCCATATCTTCCCAAAACCGTCTCTTAATTATATCTTGTAGCCCTACTGTGGTGCATATGCACTTATAATATTTATAATCCGCTCTCCTAGAATCATTTTTATTATTATTATTCTATCACCGATTCTTTTAACGTCCACAACTTTATCCTTTAATTCCTTATCCACTATTATTCCTACGCCATTTCTATTATTTTCCTTTCCTACGCACCATAATTTATACCCATCTATTTCTCTAGCTTTAGCCCCTTTCCACTTGGTTTCTTGGATAAGCGATGTTGACTCTCCTACGTTGTATCGTGTCTACTAACTCCAAACTCTTACCCGTCAATGTCCCTATGTTCCATGTAGCGATGCGAATCTTATGATTTGGAGATTCCTATTTACTATCGCCTTTCTCGACCTCCATGGTATGAACCCATGTCCACTTTTCACCGCACCCGGGTTCTCGATGCGCACATGGCCGCTCCGAGGACGCCCAGCAGCCCTTGCCCATTTTTCACTACACCCGGATCCGATGTAGCGCGTCGCTTCGGGGAGAACGCCCTAGCAACCCTTGCCTATTTTTCACCGCATCCGGATCCGATGCAACGCGTCGCTTATGGGGGGAACGCCCTAGCTTGAGTAATTCGATTTCGATTCATGTCATGTTGGGGCTGCCATAGTTTTAAAGCTGAAGATGATTTTCATTAAAATCATGAAAATCATTACAATCATTAAAATCATCTTTCAGACTTCACCCTTGCTCTACCGGCTACACCGACCTAAGGGTGGCCATATTTTTAGAAGCTGAAGATGATTTTCATTTCTCCCTCACAAACTAATATACAAATGTATATTTATTTGTAAGAAAGAAATAATAGAATCATCTTCAACTTCCCCTTGCTACTGCTACTGATACAAGGGTTGCCATCTTTTAAGAAGCTGGAGATGATTCTCATTTCTTCCTCACAAACTAATATACAAATGCATATTCATTTGTAAGAAAGAAATAATAGAATCATCTTCACCTTCCCCTTTAGCACAAGTAATCTGACGCAAGACCCTCCTCCTTTTTTATCCTAAGCTTGGACCTAGACATTGTGAAGTTTATTTATAATAATAATAGCATTTTTAATAAGAGCATTTGGGATCCCATGAGAAAAGTTTTATTTATCATTTTACTAAAACATATCTTAAAAACTCCGGGTGTTAGTTTTCCTTTCTCAAAATGGCATATATATAATTTAAAACATAAATAAATTTTTATGATAATAGATTTAAAACAATACTCGTATCAATCACGTCAAATGAATCGGCGCCTTTATTTTAAATCAAATAAATATCCAAAACACAATAATAATATGGCTCAGGATCTATCCATCATAACATCCCATATAAATGTCCAACATATGTCTAAACATCTCAATCAAATCCAAAATATAAAGTATACAATCTATAATTAAATTCAAATGATAATCCTGTTTATTGACTCACATCACTGTCTAAAATTCTAGGAAAAGGATCTTCCGCAGCTCTCACGGTTTCTCAACAGCTTTGCCTTTTTTGTTATCGCACTCGAGATTTAAGGCATTGCAAAACAAAGCAATGCCTTAGCAAGCTATCGCTTGTGTAGGTACATAGACAATTAATGTAATAAAATGAAATAAATAATTAATAGTACTAATAAAATGAAAAGTTAATCATTTATGAAAATAACAGTATCATAAGTTATGTCAACATAAATGCCAATTTATTGCATATGCTAAAACATGCATTTTCAAGGAGTTAAAACATGACACAAATCAATGTAAATGTGCATACAATAAGAATAAGGGCACCCTAACGTAATGGGTCCCACAACATCGCACTAATATCACTAATCATGAGTACTTATAGCCAATCTCTGAGTGTCGTCACACCTAGGCATACCATCCATAACCATGCTCATCATACACACACACATAATAAGAATATGGGTCATCATGCCGCAGTGGTAACCCTCCATAGGTCTCAACCACTACCACTCTCCGTCGACACCATAACGAGAGACTTAGCATCTGTGCCCATGGAAAGGCCCAGACCGGTAGTGTGGACTATCCATGTTACCAAACCCCTACCAAATGTCATCTATGGGCAAGTGTCTATCATATCACAATATCATCACATCACAATCTCGGAGGGTGGGTGGTCGGCCCTATCCCTCCTAGCATGAAGCCCACTGGGCGAGAGCACTCGTCATCAAATATAAAATACAAAAATCATATGTATATGCTAAAAATCAAGAGCACTTATAACTCGCAATCCCCAAGACACGCCCCTCATCTTGGGGTTAGCCTATAAAAGGACCAGCTAATAAGCTTCTATTCTTATTTCCATGTCAATCCATGCATTTTCAATATATAATAAGAAAGAAGTCTCTATTTAAGCATAATTAATTAATATCATGCTCATAAAAATATTTGTCATGAGTTTATTCACTAAGAGATTTCAATTTGTAATAATCATAATGTATTCAAAGTCTCATGAAATCAATGGCAAATAATAAATGCAATTTAAAACACAATCACACATGATGCTATGTTTATGCATGGTTTTAAAATTAAGGCAAAGCATTAATTGTTGTCACCTATCTCAATGTGAGACCACTTAGCCTGCTAATAATCCCCTTCACTGGTATGTTCAAGTGCACCTGTACATGTCACATCACTATTTAAAAAAATAAATAAATAAAAAGTGGTCATTTATAAGTTTTTAAGTTAAAACTAGGTTTGCGTCATCAATATGGTCACAACGCCTTTTTCGGATCATGATTTGGACTCCTCTAGCTCCCAAAAATCAAGTTTTAGCAAAAACACTCACAAAATGGGGCTAACCGACCACCGTAAGGTGGTTTATACAGGTGGCGCTGGTTTACGCGAGTTTATATCTATTTAAACCGCCGTCACGAAGACGCCCACCAGCGTGAAATGTAGCGGGGATGCGCAATGTGCGTCCCGACTTCCCAAGACAGCCAACGTCGTCTCTCCCGCGCGCGCGTGCAACGTTGACTCCATTTGACATCTTCGTTGGGGCGTCCCGACGTCAACACTAGGGCAACGACACGGTCGCCGCCGCCGGAGAAGACGACCGAATTCTAGTCGTCTTCGGTAAGCCTACAAGCATCCATTTTGTGCAATTTTTGAACCATTTTTATCGGAATTTCCTCTAGAATTCATTTATACCATCCTTTTGCATTGATTTTGCCAAAAACCATATTTTTTTAATCAAATTTTCCCAAGTTCCTAAAAACGTCCCTAGGTACTGGTTTTCATGTTTTCTGGAGAAACCTACCGTTGGATTTCTCCCAAATTTAAAGGGTTTGATCTTGGGTCTCTTATGCACTAGATGGACGGTCCGATTTTCAAACAGATGTGGTTTCATCCATGAAATCACACTCCGACAATAGCGTGCACAGAGATCCTAGGAAAAACGTGATTTTTCCTGATTTAAATGTATTTCTATTTTATATTTACCTATTTAATAATTAAAATTTAAGGGTTTAGGACTTACCTCGACTGGCTGGCGTTGATGGACATTGCCGGAGTTCCACTCGCCGAAAAAATTGAAATTTTCGAAGCGAGGGTTTAGATGCAACTCAGGGAAAACGAGGGGAAATGGTGGAGTGTTTTGGCGCCTAAGGGGAATAGATATAGACCTGAGAATCTAAGCGGAAGAGAAACTCTTCCCTTCACGTCTCTTTCCACTGGTTTCTCCGACGCTTTCGCCGGATCCGGTAGAGGCGTATAGAAGACGGGAGTGCCATTATCAATTTGGGCCCCTGTGTTATACGTTTCTGCCAAATGACTAAAATACCCCTATAACTTCAACGGCTCCTAACTTCCTTGTTTGAGCTCCGTTTTCTGCGTTCTTTGTGACGAGAACTTCCATCTATAAATTTTTAATTTAATTTATTTAGTAATTTCTTAATTTATACTAAAATTTAAGAATATTACATAGAGACTTCTTGCTCCACTATGCTTAAAAGGCTTTGCTATAAAAAAAAGAAAAAAAGAATTTTACTATCTTATTGAATTTATTATCGACAATTACTATTAAGAATCTAGAATGTTTGTAATTTTGTTGAATTTGGACTAAAATTTATTTATTGTTGGGATTGCTCTTTTTATTTTTATTTTATCTCTAAGCCATTAGTAAGAATTCCTTAGTGGAATTGCAGTGTTGTGTTAAAGAGCCAAACTATTACAACTTGAGACCAAAGCCTATATATTTTACAAATTATTTTCATAAGCCCTACTTCAATATACAAAAATATAAGATGAAACCATCTATTCTATAGCAAAAGCACCAGTCATGTTTGGCCATTTATTTTTCATCATATTGAGACCTAAATTGTTGAAAAGAAGGAATCTATTGGAGAGAAAAAAATTCCCCTAAGTTGAAGCCTTATTTCATTAATGAGACCCCCCTAAAAATAAGGGAGTCTAAAAGTAAAAAATAAAAAAAATCATACTATCTCCTGAGAAAGATAACCAATTGCATCCAATCTTAGAAGACCAAATTAAAGATAATTTATAAGAAACACTAACGAATAAAGAATTTTCCATTGACTCTTGTCTAGCTAGGCTATCACCACCTAATTACCTTCTCTAAATACATATTTAATTTAAATGTTGATCCTCGTCATTAATTCCCTATTGGCATCCCATATAATGTAGAGTGTCTATGGTGGCCTCCCAACTCCCTTAACCACTACACTACCAAGAAAGAATTAGATTCTATGCACACCTGATATATTCTATATCTTATACAATGACTTAAACCCATATCTTATGCACACATGATATATTCCATTAGACTCAACATTTTAGCTATATTGTTGGTTCCCTACCTACCTCCATACATGTCATGAGCAAAAAGCATCTTAGCCTTATGATCTCTCATGACACCTCCCCCCCACCCCCCCCCACCACCGTATGGCCCTGGATTACCCAATGAATTCCCATCAATATTCAGCTTCTTTCTAAAAATAAGGCAATATACCATCACAACTCCACAAGGTCTCCATTCCATATCACTGCCTCCTTATATCACCTTCACCAAGGCAACTCAATATTACCAAATTGATCTTAGCCTGAATAGAATGCTCTGAGTCTCTTTTGCCAGCCATCTTCCATGCACACCTCGCCATCCAATAGTACCATAAAATAATTCTAAGTATCAACCATCTCATGGCCACTAGTAAGTTAGAGTAGGTGCCCTTATCATACCACCATTTCTCCATAACTATCCAATCAAGACCATTTGATATTCCAAGCTTAAGAACATATGCATACCAGCCCCAAAATCTTGATGCAATATCACAATGTCTTAGAACATGATTAACTGATTCCACTTGGCCATTCAAACAACACCCACACTTAGAAGCTAATGGGATACCAACCGCATGCAATTTCTCCTCAGCGGGTAAACAATTTTGCAACACTCTCCACATAAACAATTTCATCTTCAGAGGAAGCTTTTGCATCTATACAACTTTATGCAAAAGAAAGAATCCTTTGGAGAATAGATGAGCTTTCTTGCCGACTTTAATGAGAGCTCTCCCTTAGTACTTAACGACCAAATCATTTCATCCTCCCTATACTATAACTTCAATCCATCCTCAATAATTCTTCTTCCAATTTTGTCCCCACAAGCTCTATTAGACACTGTCTATTCCATTCCTTTGTAGATAGAATATACTTCAACATCAACTTTTGATGTCCAGTGAATGGAATATGGCTAGCCAGTAACCCTATATTGAACCCCTTGGTATGCTAGAAAGGAATATCAACTCCACTAATTATCCATAGACTATTCTCAATCACCAATAATAAATATTTTCTAATAAACTATGGAAACATACCGTTACCCCTTACCTTGATGCATATACTTTATTCTATAGTATCTAGCAAATTGTTAGTCCTCAGAGTAAAACCTCCATACTGCCTTTCTTGCTATTGATTTATTCACAACCCCCAAATTTGCCAATCCATGGCCCCCTTCCTCTTTAGGTCTACTATTGTTCATCTAAGATCTCCTTGTATCCCAATGTCTTCAACAAAATATGTCTTCGCACCATATATTATTTTGACGAGAAAATCATTTCAGATTTTTAGGCATTTATCACCTGACCCAACCATACTGAATACTGTCCCAAAAGTTTGCAGAAATTCTGAACCAAATGCTTGGTCCCTTAGAGGAAAATCAATAAATTATCAGCATAACTAAGGTGTGTTATAGTCTCTCCAGACTCATTTCTAAATGCACCAATCCTCTCATTAGCTTCTGCTACCTTTAAACTCTTAGACAATACTTCATAGCAAAATAGGAGGCTAAGGGGTCCTTCTATCTCAGGCCCCTCTTACCCTTAAAAAAAATTGTGGATGCCTCCATTCGAGTAAAGGGAGAACCAGCAAGATGAAATGCATTATTCAATTAAAGAACACCACCTGACCCAACCATACTGAATACTGTCCCAAAAGTTTGCAGAAATTCTGAACCAAATGCTTGGTCCCTTAGAGGAAAATCAATAAATTATCAGCATAACTAAGGTGTGTTATAGTCTCTCCAGACTCATTTCTAAATGCACCAATCCTCTCATTAGCTTCTGCTACCTTTAAACTCTTAGACAATACTTCATAGCAAAATAGGAGGCTAAGGGGTCCTTCTATCTCAGGCCCCTCTTACCCTTAAAAAAAATTGTGGATGCCTCCATTCGAGTAAAGGGAGAACCAGCAAGATGAAATGCATTATTCAATTAAAGAACACCACCTATTACAAAATCCAAAGGCTTTTATCACTCCCATTAAGTGGGACCATTGCACTCCCTTACAAGCCTTAGCCATATCCACCTTAATCATTAAGTTTCTACCAAAGTTGTTTCTGTTTTATGCACTAATGAGGTCCTAGGCTATCAGAATCAGATCAAATATACTTCTACCTTCGATAAATGCTCATTGCTCATTAGAGATTAACTTGTATGCAAGCCAACCACACGATTGATGATCACTTTGGTCATAATCTTGTATGCAATGTTACATAGAGATATTGGGCAAAAGTCTCCAATGTTTATTGGGTTATCACGTTTAAGGATCATGACAAGTAAAGTAGCACCAAGGGCTCTTGGAATAACTCACCTTGAAACAAGTCTACTGCAACCTCCACCATATCTCCCTTAATAATCTCCCACGCAAAAGAGAAAAACACTAAACCAAAACCATCTAGACTAGGACTAGAGTCTGGGTGAATATTTCAGATAGCTATAATTAATTCCCACTCACTTGGTTCAACCATCAATGCATTGTTATTTAGTTGGTTTACTATATGTGGTATAAATTGTCCTTCATACATAGAGGAGAGCTCCTAATTTAGCACTAGTAAAACAACAGCCCATCAATTGCCTCATAATCACTGACCACATTCCCTTCTGCCTCCCTTAACTCCAAAAAAAACTTTCTCTAGAGCTTATTTCTCACTACATCCTTGAGATACCGAATATTCCTCTCACCCTCTGTCAACCAACCTTACTATGCCTTTTGTTGAAAGAACACCTCCTTCCTACTTTACAACTCATCAAGTTCTATCTGTTTAGCTTAGAGGGAATCATCTAGCTGGTGGTCATGCTGTGTCACCTCCTCCAAGGCCTAAACTTTCACTTCTGCTCTACTAATATGATGTGAAATAAAACTAAAGTTTGATTTATTATATGCCTTTAATGGTACCTTTAGTCTCTTTAACTTAGCCACTAGATTAATTATCCCCCTACCATAGTAAGGATTCAACCAATTATCTCTTATCACCTATAAGAAATCTAGCCACCTTTGCTACATCCTCTGGTAGTAAAATGAAGCTGGTCTTTGATTTGAAACCCTTAAAGAGAAAGGTAAAATAAGTGGGCAGTGGTCTGAGTTACATCGGGGGAGAGCCTTATACCACCACCTAGCATCATCTTTAGCTTTCTAATACATTAGAAACCTAACCAAATCACACCATATGTGTGCATTCCCTTGCTCTCCATTACACCAAGAATGTGTAGATCCAATTTTATCAACATCCTGCAGACCATGCCTTTCAGTATAGGAATTAAACTCATTTACCATTATGGCATGCTTCAATTGCCCTCAAGTTTCTCATCATGTGCCTTAATAATGTTAAAATCAACCCCTACAACCCATGGTACATCAACACTTGATGTTGGAGTGGACCGACATGTGGTCTATACCTATGTGAGTAAAAATCCTATATGTGTGCGTGTGTTTGTAATGTTAGGGTTTGTGAGTGGGTGAGAGTTTGTATGTAAAGAAATAGAGGAGGGTTGCAGGAGACTCTAAGCCTTCTCATCCTCATCTTCCATTGTATCTAATCAAATAGTGAAACCTCCTCTCATGTGGACGTATGTAATGCCTGAGCAATTTACGCTATTTTGACAAAAATTGGACATCTTATAGGACATGAACTGTGTTGAATGTTTGATTTTATTTAAAATAGTAAACAAATGAATTTATGAGGAAACTTAGTACCATTAGATTCTATTCGAAAAATGGAATCCAACGCCTCAAAAATCACCCAAAATGGAGTTCGTATGAAGAAGTTACAGCCATTTAAAGATAAGGGTATTTCTAGAAATTAAACAGAAAAATGAAAAAGGGACAAAAAATGCAGGGGGGCGTTTTGATAACGGCACCACCTGTCGTCTTCAACCTCAAGAACCCTTTTGACTTGGTTTGTGCGATTCTTTAAGTCATTAGTATTCCAATTCGATAGTGGTTTTTGATATCGATATTGAACGTGATTGTTCAAACATGCACGTGTTTTAAAGAGCTTATGATTTTAAACGTAGCATGCATTGCAAAACTAATAGTGATAGACTCCTACTGAGTACAGTATATACTCACCCTATCCTTAACATTTTTCAGGATAGTTCTACTCACAAATAGAAGACGTCTCAGGAGATATTAGTGCTACGAGCAAATGAATAAACAAAGGAGTCAACTATACATGTGAGTAAACTCTCAACCATTTGGACATGTATTTATTTACAGTTGAAATTTGTGTCTTTGTATTTGGATAGACCTGGGGAAAAACATTTATGATTTCTAAAGTTTTTCAAAAACTACTTTGATTGTTGTAATAGTAAATGACACTCGGGGTTTTCAAAATAAGTTTAAAACAAAAGATTTTCCGCTGCATTGCATGGTTTTTATAAAATGGTTTTCAAATAGGGATGCATTCCACCTTAGGAATTAGAGATTGCATTTAAAAATGCATGAGAAAACCTGGGTCGTCATAGTTGGTATCAGAGCCCAAGTTTTATCATTTCACAGCCAGTCCAGTGTGTCCAAGGGTCATGGACAATAGAGAAAATCAAGAATAAGTAATATAAATAGTAGTAGAGATGACTACTTCTATTTGAGGATTACAATATTAATGCTCAAGGCATTTCACCATAAATAAATAGGTGAAACACAGTTGGGTTTAACAAATAATTAGGTAGAGGATAGTGCAACCCTTATCCAAAATCTAGTCTAGGATGGCTTAAGGATTAAGGATTATTGTGTGGTGCAAATATGAAAACTCATATATGGATCATATTATGATGATGAAGGAAGATGCTAGTGAACTTGTTAGTAGATAGTTCTGACCTATAATAGGTCAATCTCACCAAAGATGAGAACATCGAAAAACCTAGATGGCTATCTTACCATCATAAAGAATATCAGAATATGAGTACACTATCACAAGGATATGATATAAGTATGATAGGGGATGTAAAAGATAGACTTTGAGAAGAATTTAGCTGATAATCTAAGAGGGATGAGAATGCAAGATGATATTAGGAGATGACTATGACTCGAACTAGGTCACAAAGGTATGGATCTTGAAGGACTTAGCTCAATTTTGGATACTATTCAGGAGAGCAAAGTGCTATTGAATAATAATTACCTAAGTATTATGGAGTAAATCAGAAGATGTATACAAGTGACAGATTATGTGAATAAGAGAAACATAACACGAATATGATAAGGAAATGAATTCGACCGAGTTATCAAAAGATTTTGATGATAATACTAAGGATGATAATAGATTGATCCTAACATGAACTTGTAAGAGAAGTATAGCATGACCTAAACGTCAATGCCATCATTAAGAAATTGTATGAATTTTATTGAGGCTATAGGCAATTAAGGATTTCAATGATCTTAAGATAGTTTAGAATTTCTAAGAAGCATTCAGTTTATCATATATGTTATGTAAAGGAATAGATGAAGTATCAATTATATGCAACAAAGCATATAGAGACATTGATCCAGGTAGACCAAATGAGGATTTTTGAAGAAAAGAGAGAAAGACATAGAGATGTAACTACCAGTATTCAATGAATATTGAATATTCAAAAGAAGAAGGTCATGACTTTATTAAAAGAATAAATCCATAGAAATCTTTCATCTTGAATCGTATGAGAAGATAAACCAATCAAATTCGAAGGAATAATAATAGTTGAGTTGGCGATGATGTTATTGTAAATGCATATAATATAGAGAAAGCATATGGGGTTTAAGACTTGGAGTAGAGTATCAGGAGATTATGCGACAAGAAATTTTCGAAGAGGAATAATGACCAACTAGAAATCAAATTCTACAAATGGTTTGATATCAATTAGATTCTTATCAGATACATTAGCTTATGAGGAACACCAATGGATATAGTCCATAAAAAGAAAATAATAATAATAATAATTTGGTGATATCCTACCTTACCACTACATGAGTAAATTAAGTCGAGACAGTGACTTGTCCATTCAGCAGGAAGGGTACCATCAAGGATTAAATGGAGGTCTTGCTATCATAAATTGGAAGACCAAAAATCTTAAGACCATTATTTAGTCATTACCTTTAGAGTACTGTTGACTAAATAAAGGTATCCCACCCTAATTAATCAAGTATGTTAGTATCTATAAGTTAGTAATCGAAGTTATATACTCAAAAGGATATTATAAGTATTTGGACATAAGTTTTACTTGAAAGAAGTACTTGTTAAACGAAGTCAATTGAGGGTATGTGGTCAGTTGATGAGGACAGTAGCAACTGAGATAGGAGCAAAAATAAGAAGTGATCTAAACCAATGTGAAGGATTTTTTCAAACCTTAATGGCTACCATGACAAGGTGAAGAAATTACTTTGAGACTGAAAAATACTATTGACTTGGATTAAAAAGGAAGGCAAATAAGTATTGATCACTTTAGAGGCCCTTGAGCTTATGACAATGATATATCTAGAAAGAGATCAATAGGTAATCAAATAAAGTCTTTCTACATATCTACGAAAATGTTCCATGCTTACCTGAGTATTTTTCAACTTTGATGATTTAATAGCTTCAGCATAATTTGATGTAGTAGTTATTGAAGGAGAACTGCTATTATAAGCTAAGTATGAGGAGGCACTTGAAAGATAAAATTTGAGGAATTGAGAAAATCACTACTTATGAGGATACCTCCTGACAATACAAACTGCATGGTTGATGATAAAGCCTTAATAAAAGATTGCACAATATATTGATATAGGGGATGGAAGGAGAAAAGGTGAGATGGCTAGCACACTATAAGTGAAGATTTAAGTTAGTTGTTATGAGCATATGCCAAGTACGAAAAAAAATCAATTGAAGGAATTTCCTAAGGACTAACCCTACCGGATTGAGTATAGAATTTTTGGACTGAAAGGTTACGAAGGAAACCATCAAGCAAAGAAAGGACAAAAAGGATGATGACAAAGGATTCAACCATGACCTAGTAAGGGTACTCGATTATAAGAAACTTTTTGCTTTGCATAAATGGGAACATTATTGAAAATCCTAATGGCAAATTGATGTGAATACTGAGATAGGCCTCTAAATGAGAACATTTGACCCATGATGATGAGTCGACCATTAACATTTGACATGAGAAAAGCGTTTAATGAATTCAATTGGATATAGAGTTAAGACATTTTACTTTCAGTATATGATAAGGTCCTCGATGGAAGATGTTACTAATTGGCTTTCATGATCTTATTTTGAATGTAACCTTGGTCAAGGAAATCAAGTCACATATGGAAAACGACGGACAGTTGAAATTTAAAGTTAAGTAAGAGTTTGGCTGTAGAGCACATGATACCATATCAGTTATTGAAGTATCTTGGGGACAGATATAAAAGATAAGAAGCAAAGTTAGACACAATAGAAAGAAGGTAACTTTTGGACTCTTACTAATGACATATAACCAACCATTAGAAGGAGATACGAATGATGAAGAGATCACTAGATGAAAGACAAGAAGAAAAAGGGACCATTCTATGATATGCAAAAAGGACTATGGGAAATAAGATAATATGATCATGGAGTAATTTATACATGAATAAAGAAGCATGACCCTATGAGGAGACTATCTTATATATAATGAGAAAGGTATAGGCATCTAAGAATTTCAAGATAGATGAATTTTAGCTAGAAACAGGTGTTGTTAAACTGGCATGAATGGGAGTATGCATCAGAGTACACAGCAAAAGCAGCCCTTATAGGTCAGGCCTTGTAGAAGGAACAATACAAATGGTAAATTGAGGTTGAGCTTAGATTTGACTCCTAAGGGGGAATGCATTAACCAAAAAGTTATCTAAGAGACAAATACCTGGAAGATGATAATTTATGGAATTTCGAGGGCGAAATTTTTTTAAGGGGGTAATAATGTAATGCTCGAGCAATTTACGCTATTTTGACAAAAATTGGACATCTTATAGGACATGAACTGTGTTGAATGTTTGATTTTATTTAAAATAGTAAACGAAGGAATTTGTGAGGAAACTTAGTACCATTAGATTTTACTCGAAAAATGGAATCCAAAGCCTCAAAAATCACCCAAAACAGAGTTCGCATGAAGATGTTACAACCATTTAAAGATAGGGGTATTTCTGGAAATTAAACAGAAAAACGAAAAAGGGACGAACAACGCAGGGGGCCTTTTTGATAACGGCACCCCTTGTCGTCTTCAACCTCAAGAACCCTCCAGAAAATCCTAAATCTCGATTTCTCTAGAAAATCCCAGGGGAAAGGGCGGCACCGCCATTGAGGGGCACCACCTTCTCCCCTTTATAAAAACCCCATCTCCCCTCTCCAAAAAACCAAGTTTTCAGGCATTTTTTTCCAGCCGTTTGAGACTGGGGTTTTTGGCAAAATCAGAAACCCTTCTCTCTGCATTTTTCGGCAATGGCCAGGCCCAAGTCAGGCCGGCCATCCCGTTCCCATTTTCCCCCTCTCTTCCCTTTCCGATCTTGGCATGAGGGTTTCCTCTTCACGAAATTCCGGTGGCATGGGGTTTTCAGAACCGGAACGGAGGACGACCAGGCGCGAGGAGCACCATCACCGGCTACCCAGGCGAGCTGTCCTTCCCTTCCACTTCTCCGGGTAAAAACCAGGTCGGACCTAGCATTTTTTGGCCAGAAATTGCAGAACCCAGGACCGGACCGACGAGGGAGACGGTCCTGGGCATGGTGCGTGATTCACACCCGTGGACGGGCCCCAGGCACGCCACTGTGCACGAGGGCACGCGACTGTGTATGGACATGGCCTCGGTGCGTCCCAGGCACAGTCCAGGCTCGACCGGGACGCATGGGCGGCCTGGGAGCCAAGGCACATTTCGACTAACGCCAAGGTGTGTTAGGGCGAGGTCATCTGGGACGCGCGTCATAGCGCGTCGCTTAGGCATGCTTGTGCACTTGCGAACACTATCCCAGGTGCGGCCTTTGGGTACGTGCGCGACATGGGGCATGGGTCCTAGCTTGACCAAGATGCACGGGGTGCCCTGGGAGCTGAGACGCGCCATGCTACAAGGTGCGTCCGTGTGATCATGCTCGTCATAGCACGTCACTTGGGCATGCAAGTGCGTGTGCAAAACGCGGTCTCTGGCACAGCCTTTAGGCACACACGCACGTGAGGTGGTCGCGGTCCAACCAAGATGCACGAGTGTCCTGGGAACTGGGACACGCAGACCCAATGAGACTTTAAAAATTAGGATTAAAGGATAAATTACAGAGTTTAACTATTGGAAAGTAGATCCATGTCATAGGATCTAGCCTGACAATGAATTGGGCAAGGACCATTGACCCTAAATAACAAATTTAGCGGTCTAATAGATTAAAATTGATAAGGACTCCTTGTATCCATTCATACCCAGGAGTTTATAAATGAGACCCAAGGACGGGTTGAGTGCTAAAGGACGCGACTTCAGGAGACTTTGAGGTAGGTGCTCTATCGCTACTAGACTTTTTGAAAGAGCCATGATTGTTTTATGCATGTTTCAAGTATAAGTTATATAACTTGTTTAGCATGACTTAATTTAGCATACATATGATAAATGCTTTATGCATAGATATGTTTTGTAAATAATTGCATATATATTATGCACAGATATGTTTTGCAAATAATTGCATATACATTATGCATAGATATGTTTTGCAAACAAATAAATATATTGCATGATTTGTGAGCATTGAGTTTTTGAAAGATTGCATATCCTTAAGGGTTACCAAAAGACGCTGGAGTGCCCAAAAGACACTGGGTAGGCAGTTGTGAGGGCCAGGCAGTTGTGAGGGACCCAAAGAGGACAGGTTTTGAAAAAGAGGTTTTCGCTCGTTTGATCTGATATGATTTGGGCTGATAAGCTTGTGGGCGCTATGCCGAGAGGTTTGGGGTGGCCTCCCAACCTCTACCACTATTAGGTGGATGGGTACCACACCCAAAAAGGACATGTCCCTGCTTCGACTGCATGTGGTAAGGGGGCTACCACTGGTGTCACGACACTGGGTCGAAGTGTCATATGCCCCGTGGAGGTATATGATCCTGTGTCCCTAGTTACCCAGGGACCACACGGCGGTGAGGTCGTGGGTATAGTTGGACCCTATGATTTCGTGGATTCACTTGCATTGCACGTGGCATGACATGAGGTTGGTCGACCATACCAGATATCTATGAGATGGATTCAGTGGAGCATCTTATGCATATCATTATATTTATGATATATAACATATATGATATTTTCAACTTGGTTTGTGCAATTCTTGAAGTCGTTAGTATTCCAATTCGACAGTGGTTTTTGATATAGATATTGAACGTGATTGTTCAAACATGCACGTGTTTTAAAGAGCTTATAATTTTAAACGTAGCATGTATTGCAAAACTAGTAGTGATAGACTCCTACTGAGTATAGTATATACTCACCCTATCCTTAACATTTTTCAGGATAGTTCCACTCACAAATAGAAGACGTCTCAGGAGATATTAGTGCTACGAGCAAATGAATAAACAAAGGAGACAACTTTACATGTGAGTAAACTCTCAACCATTTGGACATGTATTTATTTACAGTTGGGTTGTGTGCTGTGACTAGATAGACCTGGGGAAAAACATTTATGATTTCTAAAGTTTTTCAAAAACTACTTTGATTGTTGTAATAGTAAATGACACTCGGGGTTTTCAAAATAAGTTTAAAACAAAAGATTTTCCGCTGCATTGCATGGTTTTTATAAAATATTTTTCAAATAGGGATGCATCCCGCCTTAGGAATTAGAGATTGCATTTAAAAATGCATGAGAAAACCCGGTTCGTCACAATGTAGGCCAAGTTTCATCGAACCATGTAAATCTCCTTGTCTCCTATTATGTATGTGACTGAATCAATCCTAAAAAGTGGTAGAAGAGCCTCGTTGATTATTAGATCCATTGAATCTCATAAAAGTTCACAAATCCAAAATGGTTACAGAATTCGGCCAGTTGATGAGACATCAGGCATACTGGCTACAACATTTTATGTAAAACTGGAGAAGAAAAGAAACAAAAACTGGAGAAATGTCAAAAATAACCATCAGTGGCATCTCTGCTTTTTAAAGTCACTACTGTTAGAAAGAGTGGTTGTTGGAGTCCTTCTTGAAGAAGATTGGCAATGTGGATTGGCTAGACATATAATTCGGTCTCTGTTGAGAAAGAAGGAAAAGGCCGATGGGTTGCAGAAGAGCAACCATTAATCTGAGTAGAACAAAAAAGGCATTGATTGAAAAAGACGTTAGACAATTGTCAGTGACAAGGCATTGAATGCATAAGGCAAATGATGGTGGCACCAGGTGGAGACGCCAAAAGCTGAATGATGCAGAGACGCTGAGGTGAGGAGGAGACTTAACCGCTAAAAGGAGTAGCAATAGAGAAAACTGGTCAGATCAGTGAGATAGCCAAATAAGTGGAAGAAGAAGAAGATTGGCAGGATCAGCCGATCAGCAAAAAAAAAAAAAAAAACTAAGGATAGAGGAAGGATTGGGCAACGATCCTTGAAGAGAAAATGGACTACCTTGCAGTAGTTGATCGATTCCCCACACCTATAGTTAACTGACAAAAAAGAAAAAATTGATCAGATTTGGGATCAGCGAGACCGCTGGAGACATTAGCAGTGAGGAATCCCAACTTGGCAAGAGTGAAGTGGTGATCCACTGATGCCACAACCTACTGGGTGGTCAGAGAAGTAACTCGCAGTGGGAAGAGATCAATGGCTGGCTGCTTCACCCACTAGTCAACAATGGTGGCCATGCACCATTGGAGCAAAGATGAAAAGCTGGGCGAGAAAGACGAAAGTGGCCTGTTGGTGGGGGACGGCCGAGAGAGAGAGAGAGAGAGAGAGAGAGAGAGAGAGAGAGAGAGAGAGAGAGAGAGAGGAGAGAGAGAGAGAGCTATTAGTGGGGATAGCTGGAAAAAAAAAAACACCTTGTCAAAATTGATAAGGCGGCACTATGCAGTCAATATTAACAACCCCAATTTTGATAAGAACATCCCCTAGGGAACAAAAACAGTAACCCTCAATTTTGATAATGAAACTACATGTTTAAGAAAACCCATATTAGTGAGTAAACTCGGAGATAGGTGGGAGTAAACTTGGTGACAACTTGTGGTAGACTTGGTGACAGCTGATGAGTGGACTGGCAATAGTTAGGAGTGGATGACTCGGTGATAGCTGATGAGTGGATTTGGTTACAATTGGGAGTGAACTCAGTGATAACTAGTGACTAGACTCTACTAACAAGTGCAGAAAGTGAGCACAGTGACTACTATGAGTGGACACAGAGACTGTGAGTGGGACTGACTCTAGAATAGTAGCAAGATGACTTGAGAATAGTAGTAGGATGACTCGGTAAATAGTAGTGGAATGGATCAATGAATAGTGATGAGATGAATTGGTAAAAAGTGCGTAGGATTCTAAGTGGATTCGGTGACCTTTTGAGCGGACTTGGTGACCATTCTGAGTGTTATTTATGAGCAGCTAATGAGGGCAGCTGATGAGGACAAGTGCAAGAGGCATTAACAGGCTTCTAGGTGGCAAGCTTTTGAATGCTTATGGTATACTCAATGACTGATTAGCACTTAAACTCAGCAGATATGGTTGCACGGGAGGAGTAATAACCTTTTTATGAGAAGCCACAGTTAGATGTAGACTGTTGATGGCAAGGTTGGAAGGCCCAAACGAGTATTAGAAGAGGAGCTAACTCAAAGACATACTTATAATTTAGGGGAGATGAATCAAGTTGGAAGGATTTAGTGCATCATCCTCCCATAAGCATGGAGGGGGAGATTGTTGGGGTCGACCCGCATGTGGTCCATATACATGTAAGTAAAAATTCTATACATATACATACATACATACATACATACATATATGTTTATAATGTTAGGGTTTGTGAGCGGGTGAGAGTTTGTACATAAAGAAACAAAGGAGGGATGGAGGAGGCTCTGAGCCTCCTCCTCCTCCTTTTCCATTGCATCTAATCAGATAGTGAAGCCTCCTCTCCCGTGGACTTAGCCCTGTTTGGCCGAGCCATGTAAATTTCCTTGTCTCTTATTATGTGTATGACTAAATTGATCCTAACACTTGCATCATATCAAATTCCTCCAATAGATTTTTTTCTAACAATATATGAATAATAAGCACACACAAATGTCACCTTTATAGATCCTAGAGGAAGGCTCAGGACCCCAAAGATATGTTGTTCATGAAACTCTATATGTTTAAATTCATAATAACTCCTAAAAAGGACCCATATTTTTGCCTCCATCCTTCTTATTGGACATAGCATAATCAAACTTTAATACTTTAGCCATTTTCCAAACACCCATAAAAGAATGGAAAGGTTCTAAGATTGCTATACAAATAGGATTAAACTTCCTACAAATTTTCTAAAGCTGCTTTAACAAACTACCATCTCCAAAACCTCTAATGTTCCAAATCAACATAGACATCATATACTTTTTTATTGGGACCTAGTCTTTACCTGGGCCAGGACAGGTTTTTGCTATTTCTTTGCTTTGGATCCTATGATTATGGAATTAGAGGCACCACACTACTCCCCATCCGCCATTGACTTATTCCTAATATCATCCATGTACTTCTCCATCCCTTCCCTCTCTTCATTTTCATTTTCACCTTCATCCTTATGTTTCTACTCCTCAGGCAAGTGATTGCCACTTTCAGGCACTCTTGTTGCTATCTTGGATTGAATGCATGAGACTATTTACACCACAGCTATATGTTATCATCTACAATAGCTTCTAAGGTTTAATCAACCACATTTAATATAGCCTTAACCACTAACTACTCCACACCCGCTACCATAGTAGTCTTCCTTGGAACCACAATAGGATTTGAGTTTGCAATCTCCTTCCCTTATTCATTGAAGGCTTGATCAAGTGATGCCTTTCTTGTATTCCCAACTTTTTCTATCTCCTTCAACACTAAACTCCCACTCACCCCTCATTCACTTGTGTATCAATCTCCCCATATCCGGCAAACTTGGAAAACACTTGAGGTTGGCAACACTGGATTCAAATTTGATGGTTCTTTGTTCAGTAATGGAGGACCATCTGGAGTTGGGTTGGTGCATTTAGAGTTCATTTAGGTTGTTTGATGGAGGCTTTCTCAAGACCAATTAGCTATTCCTAATCCAGCAATGCATCGCTTCAACCATTGTCTCTTGGTCTAAAAACTTCTCAAAATACTGCAATAGTGAATTATTATTGAAGGAGATTCTAGTAATGTCCTCAGGTGGGCTAAAGGGTTAGCCATTATCCTTGGAGATTTTATAGTATTCTACATTGATTATGGAGAATGCTCAACAATTGTGATATTTAATGGTCTTTGGTGAACCGATTTGCTAACTAGATGATGGATGAACTTGTCAAACTTGGAGTCTATAGACCTACTTTGCTTATTGTTAACCACATTGAGATATAAAAGATTCCATTTCTTAGGGTTTTGTGGCTTCTTTCTCTTTTGCACAATCTTTCTCTACATCATGTAGCTTTTGACCTCCTCAATCAAACAAGTTCTTCTTAACTTAGTGCCACTTTACCATTCGAGAGAAAAAAAAATAACTTTCTGTTCTATTTGGTAAGCTCTACAAATAAAAAATGAAGATTTTTTTTTGTACTAGTACCCTATATTTGTCCTTTTGTTCCATAGGAAGTATTATTTTTAAAATGTTCCATGAAAGGGCCCAAACTTGCAGTTTCTTCCCATTGCAATTCCATAATGTGTTTCAGGTAGCTTTTAAGATGTCATCAAGGGGTGCAATGGGTGTTTCCTCCTTGATTAATGTCTTAAAGATATATTAAATGTCCATTCTATCCTTGTCAGCATCTTAGAAAACACAAATGAAAAATATGTCACTGTGTTCCCATGCACAATCCTAATGGTAGTAGACGGAATTGATTGTGGTGCAACTAAATTATAAGTTTGGGCACTAGTAGGGAAAGTTTGAAAATTGATAAAAAAAGATGCATCAAGGGACACCACAACCATTCTAAGTTTCTTTACAGCAAACTTTATATTTTCTATGTGCCCTTTATAAATAGGTATGTGTAGATGCCCATAGATAAATCCATGCTAGCCAAGTTTTAAATGGTTGGATAATTTTCTAATTAGATTTAAATTGAGTAGATTTTTTAATCAAAATCAATTCTTAATAACAAAGATGGCCATTCAACAACAACAGCAGCAATAAAGGGATACCTGCGGATTTTAATCTATTTTACTAGTACTACTTAATAAGTACTTCTTCTTCTTTTTTAGCATAATGGGTCAACAAAGAGTCTTTCCCTTGGGACGTCATGGGTTCCATGCTGCTCTTAGGTGTGTTTGCCAACATTGAAGTTATTTCTTAACTCTTCTTCGTATCTTTCACCATTAAAAAAAAAATAAAAAATCTAATCACTAGAGGACACACTTAGGAGAGGTCATTTCTTCTCTTGTTTATTGGGATAATTGTTTTTGTAATATTAAAAGGAACATGAATATGTTCGTGTGTGTCTATATATATGTAAGCTAGAGATATTGTGTGTGTGTGTGTGTGTGTGTGTGTGTGTGTGTGTGTGTGTGTGTGTGTGTGTGTGTGTGTGTGTGTGTGTGTGTGTGTGTGTGTGTGTGTGTGTGTGTGTGTGTGTGAGCTAGAGATAGAGATAGAGAGTGATAGAGCAAGAAGAAGGAGGTGGATGTGCTTGGCCCTGTAGCTTATAGGTGGGATATAAGAAACTCATCTTGAGGTTGCAATCTCAATCCTACCATACGCATATTGAAAGAGAGTTGTTATAGAGAAAAGAGGAGAACATCTTCAAGAAAGTGATTCTTCTCTCTCTAAATAACCCACAATTTTCTACTTTCTTTCTCTCTATCTTTCTTTTTACCTATAGTACCTTTCCCTGTCTCCATACTTCTTAGGAGCGAAACCTTTTTCCTTTCAATTAGAACTATCCCTTGACTAATATATTTTCATTTGAATCTATCATCTCTATAAGTGAAGCTCTTTTTATCAAGGTGTCAAAACTCAAAATGCAGACACAATGCGAACTTTCCCTAGAATGACTCCTTGTGGCTTTAATACAAGTAAGAATGCAATTTTAGATATATCTAATAAAGTAAATATATATTTTTATACCATATAAATGAGAAAAATCTAAAACTCAGTAAAAATCATTTGAGTCATGTTTGCAAATGTGTATCAGCTTAAACTATTTCGACTTGGCATCTTTTTGTTGAAGTGTGGTGCTTTTTGATACCATGCTTTTTATATATACTATAGAAAATGCTATGGACAAAGTTCTTTTTATAATATGGATACATGTAAGGAAAATGATATTCTTGCCCCTTAAGTTTACCATCTCCTAAAATTTGCCTTGTCTATTATTAAAATAACACAACTAAATTAGCCTTGGAATAGAAAAAGGTAGTTTTGGCCTTAAGGAGGTGGTTTCGAGAGAGAGAGGAGGGGAGGGGGGAGGTTTATGATGCAACTAGTCTTATCAAATTCATTCAATCCATATTATCTCTGCCCATGGTAGACAGCCCACTTTTTTTCAATTTTTTTTTTCATGACATGAACTTTTCATCTGATTCAACTCATTCTAGATGGTTTATGTATGAAAAATTGTATCTGTTGCATGTCTCTAAGTTCTTTGTTTTTGAAAGTTTTGAGGGAGAAAAATGGACACTGAAACACAAAAAGGCCCCAAAAGAAGTATTCTTTTTTCTTCTTTTTTTGCTTCAAAACATTCAAAATGAAAAGCTTAGATATATGTAGCAAAAAAAAATAAATTCATACCTAGACCATCTAGGATGAGGTGAATTGGATGAAAGATTCATGTCAAAAAAAGATTGAAAAAAGTGGGCCCGTTACTATAGGCAGAGACAACATAGGGTCAATAGGTGCAATTGTGCTTGCCTCCCCGAACAATATGCTAAAATTAAAAAACTCATGAGAAATCGTTGCATTTGAAAAATCCTAGCCAATCCCTTAAAAAATAAAATAGAAATAAATAGTCTTGATTTTTTACCCAAAGAAACATAGGCTAAAGGCATTCAAATTTGATTTCTAGCCTATATAACTCATTCAAAGCATGATGAATGGCTTTGACTTAGAGAACATAATCATCATAATTAAGAAAAGTGAGGCATCTACACCTATCAGGACTCATTTCAAATAACTTCTACAAGCCTTATTTTCAAGAGTTAACTTCTGCTAAGGCTTACTTTCAAGAGTCCTAGTAGATGTACACTCTCTTACATGTGACAAGTACACGCCTCCTTGTTTCATTATATTATTATTGTATTTTGCATATCTAAGTCATTCATGGTGTTCTCCATACTAAAATAGGTATACCATTATAAATCATTGCATTTGGGCCATCATAAACATGGATGGTCACTATTTTGGGCATCATAAAATTTTAATAAAAATGGATGGTCATTGTTTTTTCTTATCATAAACATAGGTTAAAGCGTCTAATAAATATGAAATTTGATCTCTATTTTACCTAAGCCATTGTAAACATGAAGAAAAGTTTAGATTTACTAAGCAAAGTTTCACCATATATGAAAAATAGGGTTTGGACTTCTTCTCATACTTAAGGGCATGTACGTGCTTACTAGGACTATTCCATTTATGGCTAAGATCAAAATTTTGAAATTGATGTTGAGGTGGTTAAAACTTTTAACATTAAAGCATTCTCTCTCTCTCTCTCTCTCTCTCTCTCTCTCTCTCTCTCTCTCTCTCTCTCTCTCTCTCTCTCTCTCTCTCTCTCTCTCTCTCTCTCTCTCTCTCTCTATATATATATATATATATATATATATATATATCTGTTTCTTTTCTTTTCTTTTTCTTCTTTTAAACAAAAAGCATTATCTACTTATAACCGTGACTTCTAAAAGAAGTCCATTGTTAAGATTTATAGATTGCTTTCTCCACCTCATGCTCTAGGACATCAGGTGAATTCTTGTATTTTTTGCTTGGTTTAGGTGCATGAAACCGCCTATTGGGGGTTTCGGTGTTTTGTTGTTTGAGATAGTTGAAAGGAAACTCCCACCATGGACAAGGAATGCTGTGTCTTTTGAGGAAGTTGAAGCTTGTACAGCCCTTGTTCTCCAATCTATTGCATCCCTTGACACAAAATCCTGGCTCTGCCCCTGCCTGCCATCCACCTTAAGGACACCTATAATGCAACCATGATGAGACCATTGCATCATATCATTTAGGGGGGAGGATGGGGGTTGGCCTTTTTAGGATTAAAAGTTCTTTGTGGGTCTACTGCGTGAAGCAATAAGCATTGAAAAGTGTAATTAGTGAAATTGCTAGGTACGAGGTGGAAAAGGGAATGACAATTATTTGGAAATTAGAGTTCAAAATAAGGGCGTTTTTAGGTTTGATTCTTTAATGAATCTTTGTTGGTGGATTTGTCAGCATAGAGATCTTGAATTGGTTACAAATTAAAAGTGTAATTATAGGAATTGCTGGGCCTTGTCAATGATTTTCTATTTCCTGTATTCCACATCATTCAAATCCACTTTAGGCTTTTATTTGGACCTTCTATAGATAAGTTATGGCAGGCGGATCTAGAGTTTGAGAGGGAGAAACATGTTTTCTAGAGTAAAGTCAATGGTCCAGGTTGTAGAGATTAGGATAAGGACGGAGAAATCATGGCAACCATAGAAATTCTTCCACTGGACAAGAAGAGAGGGATGGCAACGGGTCAGGCTTTTAAGAGACCTGACCCAAGTTGACCCATATGGTTTGATGTTAAGGGTAAGAAATTATTGACCTGAACAATATTAGAATTAGAAAGCGGAGACCTAAAGTCAATTAGTGTCAAGATGGTTAAAAACATGTCTCAACCCACGTGGGTTGTCATTCTTAAGCAGCACTATTGACTGTATTTTATATAAATTATTGAAATTTTGTATGAGATATGAGCATTGTATATAGTACTTATCATGCCAATATATTTTTTTTTGGTTATTCTACTAGTCTATATAGTTGAAAATTTGTTCTTATTTATTACAAGATGTAAAAAGGGCCTCTCCGTGGACCTGACCCAAATTGAACAGTAAAGATGGGTTTTAAGGGCAGGAGAATTTTTACTAGGGTAGTATTCCAATTTAGAAATTTGTAATGCAAAGTTGGTGAAGGTCAGGTTAAAGGTAAAATAAAAGCATTAGGGTCAGGCGAAGGGTTGGCCAAATATTTGCTATGAGTAATTCTCCTTGTTTTCTTTTGTTGTTTTTTTAATTATAAACAACTCATGGTGGTGAGTCATTTTCTTTCACAGTCAGCAAGAGTAAAAATTTTGCTTTTGTAATATCTGTAAATAGCTGCATGTCCTCTATACATTGATGGAGAAACAAGGATCATCAATAAAGTGACAGTCTTAAGCAGGTTTTGTTCTTTATGCCAAAAAAAATTAATTACCTATCAAATGAAAAGAAGCATCTTATCTTCCATTTCTGTCATCATTTGTGCCATTAGAAGGAAAAAAACCAAATATCTTTCTTTCATCCTCTTGGTGGCAACTACCCAAAATAACCTAAAATTTTCCCCCATCTTTCTTTGTGTGGCATGTGTGTCATTGGACCTAGATCACGTCGGGGACCTCTTAAGGTCTAATCAAATTACTGGTCCTGGACGCTTACTCTGGTGTTATATTAGGCATGCACAAGGTTGATCATAAAGACTATGCCTTCTCAATGGTTTCAGTTAGTAAATTCTAAACCATGGGCAATTGATTCTTGTAATTCATACTGTATACATGAAGAGAATTTTCCCTTCATTTTTCAAGGTTGACTGAATTGAAATGCATATAATTGGTTAAAGATATGCCATGGAAGTAATACTCTCTCTCTCTCTCTCTCTGGAACTTGTCAAGGTGTCTTATTCCATATCTAAAGAGAATTGAGTCTTCATTCTAGCTAAAGTAAAGACCTAATACTTCGGAATGGTGACCGGCCTTCCACTTTGGTACTTCCTCCATATTTTCTCCCTAACTACAGAACTGCCCACTACTCTCTCATTTCTCTTAGCCTCTTGTCTCTCAACTTCATCCTTCACAGGCTTTCCATCATCCACCTTTTTATCCTCAACTTATTTATTCCATGCACGAGCATGTTCCTAGCCCTTTTAATATTTACGTCAAGCAAGGTTCATATTGTTCATCACTTGGTAAGTTCTTATATAAAGTTTTTATAAGATGGTTCTTGAAAACTGTCTTATATAAAGGTTCAGAACCGTCTTATAATATGAGAATACATAAGCCGGTTCTTATAAAAAAAATTATAAGATGGTTGTATTAAAACTGCCATGTTTTGGCCATCTTCTAAAGCCTAAATATTAGTAGTGAATCAGTTTTAAATACAATTCAAAACTATAGGTTTAGTTAGATAGTACATATTAGCATTCATTTTTTGTGTTATTGTTTATGCTTCATTTGAGCTATCTGTAATGGAACATTGTTAGTAGGAGAAACAAATAAATTCTGGTCCATTGATCATCCGAGCTTCGACAGAGTTCTCCTAGCCACGTGAATCATATGACATCTTCTTTTGGAATAGAACTATTTGTGAAACTCCTGATCCCACAAGGACCCGATTCTGATATTATCCACTAGTTATGATGTTCCAAAATCATGCTATTGCAACCGAACTTCAGAATCTGTAGCAGAAAATGACTGTTTCGGATTTGTGTTTAACTCTGATTTTTTATTTTATTTTTGGGTAGTTGAAGATACATAGGGGTTATTTTCTGTTCATAGCATGTGCCTCTCGTGAATGTAATAACATATTCGACTTTCTAGTACAAGTTAAGAGTAACCAAGAGCAAAATTGCAGACAGATACACGAATTCATTTAATACTGACATGATTTTTCCCCTACTGAAGCTTACAGAAACAGCCAAACTAACTCTATATTGGCCTCATTAAAAGCTTATATTATATCTTATTTTACTTATTATAAGCAAAATAAAATAGAGATCGACTCGTTAACCGAAACGAAACTATAGATTAATGCAAGTTTGTGTACGAATATAGCAAAATAAAAATAGGGAGAGAAGAATATAGTTTTCTTTTCGTGCACTTAATTTTGGTACAACCATTGATTGATAGAAATTTTAGTATAATTTCCACCTTCTAGATTAGTAAGAATATAAACAGGACAATAATCAGGTTCTAAAAAATATATACTATACGATCATAACGTAACACATACACGTTGATCTTTGACTGCTGTTGGATGATCGACATTTGGCTTGAAAATAGTCTTACTCAAGTAGATACGGGAAGCAACCCAAGATTACAAAGTAAAATGCGAAAGAGATGCTAAGTTGTTAGGCTCACTGCCGACGCCATTTATCGAGCCCCACGTATAACATGCATGCATTGATTGGCTCCTTTCATCTAACCGGAGATTACAAGAATTTGCCAGTACTAATTGGATGATCCTAGTACCAGAATCATGTTGGAATGCCCAAATATGCCTCGTGGGCATGATCCAATCCATCAATCTGAAAGTTGAAAATAAGTTTCTTCCACTGCAACTGCTCTTCTCTTGATCGGACGATCTTAGACCCCTACTAGCAAGATGTGAACGATTGATCTTTGGTGGAATATATCTTGCAGATGAGATATCAAATTTGCTATGCATGGCACCAAAGTCACGTGCTCTGCCTGGTGGTCTGCATTGCGACTATGGACATTAGAAGGTACATTTGCCGTGTGAACGAAAACACTCCCTGATAATGACTTCCGCGTGGCCAGTTTTTGAACAGATATGTGGACTTAGGTGAGCCCGAAATTCTGACCTCTAGGCCAGAAACCGATGGTACCATGTGCATAGTTGGTCTGACCTTTCAAATAATTGTTTATGGTTTGGGATTTGACTAATAACACATGATAGCATTGGAAAACCTTGCAATATGAATTATATTCACTCCTGAAAATTGACTGAAATGGGATCTCTTCATCAGTCTACATTGGTATCCATATTTGTCCGTATCTCCCGTTGCAATGCGTGTAGGCAAAGAAAATTGGAAGAATAATGCAGAATATACTTAGACTCAACGACGCATGTATTAGAGGTATAGTTCAGTGACCAATCTCCACTATATCATTGCAAGGGGAGCTCAATCAATTTTCAGATTGGTCTAACCATAATGATGTTAATTGTGGTTACATCCACAAGTAGCTTGGTCCATTTTTATTCCATTTCATATATGTCTTAAATATTCGAAAAGAAAACGACGTAAATATTACTCTCAGTATTAACTCTAGCCATCAACTTCTCGCCCTCCTATTGATTATCGAACATTTAGATGGCTCGAGAACAACTTCCATGGTTATGAATCTATGAGTGGTTCAGCTTTTCCTCGATCATTCTAACACAGCTGTGGTGAGATGAACCTGGAAACTCAATGTTAGATCAATGAAAAGGAATCCATACGTTTCTGCATGGGGACAAAAAGATTGACCATCCGAGAGAGAGAGAGAGAGAGAGCAAATACCTGGTCAATGAATAACGAGTTTCTCATGCTCCTTAATGTGGACTTATCAAGTATTGCAGGGTGGCTGTCTATTTATTTGCCAAGGCTTGTGTTTCACGGGAAGCCTTCTGTTAATTAAAAAGGAATCTCACTGAGTCACGTCAATTGTTGGACTTGGCTACACAAAATAGTTTGACCCTTTGAGCCAAGCTAGCAAGTTTCTTACTTGGGGGCCCCTAGTCAGCAGGAATTGAACTCCATCTGTTATTAATGTTACTGAATCCCAAATCTTTGTTAGTATGCGTGATAGATTTCACCCATAGAAAGTGGATTCCAAGAAAATGCGGTGTAATTTGATTCTACGAATACTTGAAGTTTTGATTGTCTTGAAAATTCTCCCTTATTGTCATGGATATTAGATGCAGTGTTTGGATTTGGGCATAAATGGCAACGCAAACGTTTGAAAATGTTTAAACGTGTGTGGAGAAGGCATGAGCCCACACTGTAAGAGAGCTCTCAAGATAGTAGCAGTAAAACTTGTTGAATTTACCACTGCTAGGACCAGTGGATTATTATTAATTTAGACAATCTACTAAATAACAGAGTCATCACCAACGAGCCAAGTTTTATACTTTTTCGCTATTTTTCTAGTGTACCTTAGTAGTTCAGTAGGTTGTGACTTGGTTTTCCTATAAGAAAGGATTATGAAATTAGGGGACCAGGAGAAATTATGAATTATTAAAATGTGAAAGTTTATTAATTTTTTATATGGTCACGAGTCCAAAACCAAGTAATTAGTATTGAATTAAGGAGATTATTAAGTGAGTAGTACTAAAAATAGATAGTTGCTATTGTAGAACTAAGTTTTATGTATCTCAAAACAAATTAAAGAATGTTAGGCCAAAGGCTTTACAGGGTATTTCACCAGAAGCAGCCTAAAATTTTGCACGAAGGGCTCCTACCTTTGGATGATTGGACCTCATGATTTCATTTCTCTGGCCTCGGATACCAGTAGTTCAAAGACATTTTTCTTTGAGCATGCACTTAAATCCTATTTTTTTCATATGATTTTTTCTATCTCAATTTCTTGAACTTCTAATTTCTAACCAAATACCTCCTCTACTATCAATTCCTAAAATTTTCTCTCTTTAATCTTTTGAATTTATCTTCTTGTGATTTTAGTTATCCTCGTATTACAATCCAAGACTATTAGTTGAAAAAATGAGCCCCTTAAGAGTCGTTGAGTTTTTTTCCTAAATAAATCTAGCTTTAAACTGTACTTTTTGTCACAAGAAATGGACAATTAGAAACTTGAAAAATGATGGTATGGGGCACAACAACATCCTAGCAACTGTGCAACTCTTTTGCTTTTGTATTGTGAGCCCTGCATAAATATTGAACCATGGTATTTGTTTGGTGCAAAATTCACGCCAAAAGGGTACTCCCTTAGTATCCAAGAAATGGTGCTTCATGTTGTTAGACTGAGATGATCAGAAGTTGTACATAAGCAACAGTCTCGACAAACAAAAACACCATTTCTTGAATGCTATTTACTTCCTTTTGACTTGATTTTTGGACCATTAGATATACAAGCTTAGGGGAATCAGATGAATGGCGTGTACCAATGGCATATATGTGAGGCCCACCATACAACAGCTGAGGAGCTGCACAGCTGTTGGGGGATCGCTGCACTCTAAGCCTCATTCCTTTAGAACCTTTATATGAACAATGGTTCAATTCCAAAAAACTACAGATTTTAGGATACAAAAACCATTCAACCATGATAATTTTTGCATTTACAAGGTATCCAAGTTTGGAGCAATGAGACCAATAGGTCAGATCATCCAAAGGTGGCCCCTTCCTACAAGAAAGTGGGGGCTGCTTTGTTGAGATATTCCCTTGATGTTTTCTCCAATTGTTCCCAAGAAATGATGAAGTGAGGCAATGCCTCATGGGAATATGGACAAGTTTAGGCATGTTTTCGAGAAGATACATGCCATTCATCTATTTCACCCTCCACCACAGAAAAATGTCTTTCATTGGATGATTATACTCTATGTTGATTCGGTTAAAAATGCCTAGATTGATGCCTCCCTTTGGGACATGAAGTGGGCTCGCAGAAAATCAGTGAAACAATTGTGACCTATAAAAGTAAAGCATTGCTGATTGCCACATGGATTAAATCTAAATTCTTCTTACTGTGAATATGGTTATTGTAGGAAAGTCGATGACAATATTAACTCCATATACTGACCTGACTAGTTCCTACATAACCTAATGGGGCCACCATCGTTGTCAGGCCAGCTAGTGGTTTTAGACATAGAGGCAAATGGTCACACCATACGTAGAAAGAACAGCCATGGTCATATAATGTTCTTATTTAAGAAATACACATTTTCCAGTGGAAAATATCAGCGGATAACTCAGTCGGGCCCACTAGTTTCAATGATATGAACTGTCGATCTCTTAGACTATGCTAAAGGTTATCCATGGACTAAAATTCTAAGGCTTAGATTTGTGCCCAAGGAAAATGCAAAGATGGCCTTGCAGGTGCACGGAGGCACGTTTAAAATGCAAATGATACGCATGTTGTGTCACGCAGTATCTTTGCAGAACGAGGATTCAGCCAGTTTTGGAGGGGTGCTCCACCACGCTCTCAATTTTTCCTGGGTGAGGATAGATCCGTACCAGAAGAGGCTAACAATAAGTTCTTTCAAAATTAACAATTTCTTAATTTGTTAGAGGTGTTCCATAAATGCCAGCAATCGAGTAAATAGCTTTACGAACAAATGGATCAGATCAAATTGGAAAATAGAAAGATCTGTACGAACTATATTATGAGCCACGCCCACGTTAAGACAGTCCGTGTAGCATCCAGCCAGTATTAGCAAGGGATGAACTACAAAAAGTTGTCTTTTAACCATTGCTTAAAATCTGGTTCTTACATTGCAGTGGCAAACAACAGCCTGGCTTTCTTGTGGGGCAAAAGACAGATGTTGCCTCATTCACTCAACTCACCAGGACAGCAGATTAGTTCATTGTTTTTTTTGTTATCTGCATTGATCTGTCGGCATACTAATTAGTTCGTTGTTTCCTGTTGTTATCTGCACTAATAAGCCAGCACATGCAGCTGACACAAGTAGTACTCGAAAAAAAGACACCTAAGAAAGCAACGGAAGAATTGTGGGCTCTGCACTGCATATCAGTTATAGTTGTAATGCAACTAGTACATGTAACTAGAAATAAGGGATGGTATTACATTTAACATCAGTGAATTCAATTACCTGATTCTAGTTACATGAATGATTAAATCATAGTGTAACTTATTCCATGGGATGGACTGCACTTGCACTTCTATTAGAAGGTTAAAGGGCAGCCCCAGTGCATGAAACTCCTGCGTATGCCGGGTCAGGAAAGTTCCTGCAATTGCAAGAAGCTGTTTCCACGCTTTGAACCCATGAACTCAAGGTCAGACGACGACAACTCTACCGTTGTGCCAAGGCTCCCCTTCACTTCTATTAGAAGGTTAAAGTTTGAAAAACAAAATAAAATCTATTCAAAGGTTGAACTATGATGCTAAGAATGCACGTACACTTTATTGGAGCAAATGACTTCTAGTGCAGTGGCACAAGAAGGGCCTCTCCCTAGTAGATCACCAGTTGGAGGTGTTCACAGGGGGTGTGCGCTCGACCCTCAGAAAAAAAGGGAAAAAGAAACTTCTTTGCCCTGTTAGTAATTAAGATAAGAACCATAGAAACTTCCAAAATGCAATATGGAAGGGATGATAAAACCTATTTCCAATCTAGTTTTACTAATTGAATCAGTGGGGAAAGAAGCCTTAAAACTTCATAGTAGAAGTCAGATATTTCATAATGCGATTGGAAATAATAATATTTCAGTAGAAATGAGACAAATCTTGTCAGGGCTTTTCGGAAGCTCGAGTCATCAATTCATAAAGTGCAACACCCCCACGGTGGCAGCCGGGCATTCGTGATGACATTTTCTCTAATTCATTCTGTTATAAGCAAGCAAACAAGATGATCAGTTGAACAAAAATGGTGAATAAAAACAATAATTGCACACAAGTATTCTGTCCAATGCTTTAGGACAGATGAACAGGCACGAACCGTGGAAACAGTGAAAAGCATTGTAGATTCATAGCCATCTTGTGCAGCGGAGTATAATCGTTGAACTTCATCTGACATTAGATTACACTTGAGAAAGAAAAAGGCTGTTGGCCGAACATTCATCTCTCTCATGGATATGCCTATAAGGACAGGATCACTCTGAACAGAAGGCAATACAGTCAGCAATTGATAAAGTATCAAGCTTGCCGAAACAGGAACCACTATTAGAACAAAACAGATCTCCAAGTTTGACACGTCTTCTCAACAGGGAACAGTGAACCAACAGTAATGTGGAATAGGGTCCGCATTTTCGTAGGAAAATCTGGAGAAAGCAACACTCTAGCTGCAAGTTTTTCAATCATTTGATCAATGAACTAACTTTTCCTTCAACCTAATCTACTTGTTCTAAAGAAGTGTTAGCACATATTGGATTTTTTATTAGATCAGCAGTTGATATACACGCTCAATTAGGATAAATCCCAATTAGTAACAGTTAGTTTAGTGCCAGATATTTAACATAGCTCGAAAGAAGAGAAACGTAACAGATTTTATGAACTACAGCAGGAGGGTTACTCTAATGCAAGAGCTTGGATTTCTTCTTTCTCATCCTGGGGGGATGGAATGTGATAAGCAGGGTTGCTAGCTGCATGGGGAGATCGGATTGAAAAGTTGTATTTGAGGCAACCTCTACCCAGAATAGTTTTGTCTGTTTCTTATCTAATATATTTACTATTTGAGGGAAAAAGGGTTGCTAACTTCATTGCTAGGTATTATGTATTCCATGAGAGGATGAAGTATATAGAAGCAGATTGTCATTTCACCAGAGATGCAGCCATGACGATGCTGATATCTACCTTACATTTTCAAATCCAAAGATTAGGGACCAATATTTTCACCTAACCCTTGGTCCACAGCTCTTTTCCTCTTATATGTTTCAAGCTGAGCATGAGTAACATCTGTGCTCCAACACAAGGAGGAGTGTTAAAGTTAGATTAATTAATTTTAGTCTATGTTGTTCTTGGCCCCATTAGGCACTTTTTATGGCAGTTTAGTTGTTTAGTTTTTCCCCATTAACCATATCAAGAATCATGAGTCATGATTGACCTCATGGACTCTCCTTTCTCCATCTTCTCTTTTTCCTTCCTCACTCTCTTGACTAACCCTAGATTAAAGCTATACAGGTTCTAATGCAGTCAATGATCGGACAGTTCAGTGGCATGTAAGTTGAAAAACCTAAAACAACACTCAAGGTATCAAGATAGGCCAACTCTATGAGTTTAGTTTTCTATGATTTGGACTTATTAGGAGTTGCATTATCCAGTATAGGACACAGCAATCCTGTAATGGAAAAAAGGTAACACTTTACTTGAAAAGTTAGAAATGAACTATAAAGATGACCAACAGAGAGATGGCAAAATCGAATCTAAGGAAACCTTAGACATATGGCAGTGCCATCTGTTTCTATCGTTAGATAAAGCAGCATCCCAATAAACTTAACATTCACATACTTCAAAAGCAAAAGGACAAAAGAAAAAATGATTCCAGAGAGAGGGAACTTAACAAGAGTTTCTCCAGGAACTCCAATTTCTTCAACTACTTCACGAATAATTCCATCAAACATTTCTTTAGAAACTTTCTCATTCAAACAGTCCAAGTCCTTCGAGCCTTTCTCATATTGATGGTTTGGGATGCCTATCTCTTCTGGCTGCCAAACAGAAGAAACTTAAATAAGCATTTCAAACAAGAAAGAATGGAATTAATAATTTACTAAAAGATAGATGCATGGATAGAGGAGCTTACAAATATTTAAACACCCATCAACAGGAATCCAACAATAAACTAAACCACCATTGAAGTAAAAACTTCTACAAAATAGCAGAGGTAGCATTACTTCAAAACACACCCAGATAATTGGGTAAAAGCCAAACTATAATCAGGAGAAGAAAAGGGAAAAGGCTACACATGGGTGAGGCATCCTTAAGAAAGGTATAAGACTATAGAATGAATGATACTGGAAGCAAATGCGCATATTCTTGAAGTGATAGTGGTAGAGAATTGTACTTTTATTATCAGATAAATATACAAATGGTTAGAGGTTTGTCTTTCTTTCTTTTTTCCCTTTCTGGAGTTAACACGGCTTACCTCCGAATGACCTCCTGGGAAAACAAAGTATCCAGGGAACTCCCCAACATTGTAGCTTCTTTGTAACACAAGAATCCTTTTATCAGCAGTCTCTACGATTGCACCATTACCCAATGGGCTTGATGTATGCTGGCAACGTATTGAATCATCTGAAAGATAAAAGAGCTGACGCTTAAGAGACACAGAAAACTTAGGTGTGAAAACAGAAAGTGTATTCGACTATAATAGCTTTAACCAGTTGGGAAGTATAAAAATAAAATCTGCCTAGTAAGCAGGATAAGTTCCACAAAATCAAAAAATTTTAAGCAGCCATATATTCAATGAAACAGTATCATGAGTTGAAAGACTGAGTTGATTAATTTAACACAATCCTATTGTTTTGAAATATAAAAATGAAAGTTGAAAGGTAAACGCGTTGACTGAGAGAAGTTGAAGCTGCATAGATTATTTCAATCGTTCCTACTATCATCAACCAGGGAGAAAATATAGAATGAGCCTTTATCCTTCCCTCCAATTTTCACCCTATCACTAGTGGTTACTTCCGATCTGAAGCACCCCTTTTCCATTCATAGAGAGATCCAATCGTCAAAATCAACAAAAAGGCGAATCCAAGTTAGCAAGAGATTAACAATCTGAACCTGATAAATATCATGCTTTCCTGCAAAACCTTTCATGACAATTGAGAACCAATTACTAAATGAACTTGCTAGCTATTAAATAAGATTACTCTCGATCCCAAAGCTATGGTCCACTTCAACTAAATCAAACTCATGAACAAATGTTTGAGGCTTTGAGCATAACAGATGAAACTACAATTAGACACAAGTGGGAAGATCTGCATCACTCAGATAATCCATTGAATGTTGATTGGTTATTTCTTTCACTGATTATCAGCATCTTCTCTTTGCTGGATACCCCAGGGTGATGCTTTCAGTATGTTATGCAATTAATGGCCACAGAAAACAACTTAAAAATTTTAAGTGAGACGTACTATTGACCCTTGTGGTTCGCCCCTCCCCAGACCCCCTATACGCGGGAGCTTCGTCCACTGGGACTGCCCTTTTACTATTTTCTTTTAATAGGTAAGTGGTGGACTTAGAAGTCCCCGTTAAAGACCACTTTCGGTACTTAGGATCAATGATCCATGAGAGTGGAGAGATTGAGACAGAGGTTACCCAGAGAATCCAAGCGGGTTAGAACAAATGGAGATGTGCATCTGGAGTTTTGTGTGATCGACGGGTGCCACTCAAACTAAAAAGAAAATTCTATAGGATGGCAATAAGGCTGGCCATGCTTTATGGATCAGAGTGTCGGGCAGTTAAGGAATATCATACTCATAGGATGAGCGTCGTAGAAATGAGGATGTTGAGATGGATGAGTGGAAAGACAAGAAAGGATAGAATTAGAAATGAAAATATTCGAGGAAATTTAGGGATAGCACCAATAGGTAACAAGATTAGGGAGACTAGACTTAGATGGTTTGGACATGTTCAAACGAGACCAAAAACGGCACCGGTTCGAAGAAGTGAGGCAATACAAGTAGAAGGTTCTAAAAGGGCAAGGAGAAGGCCCAAAAGAACATGGATAGAAGTGGTGAGGAAAGATTTAAAAACACTAGAACTAAATGAAGCCATGGTATTTAATAGAGTGGAATAGAGGAATAAGATTCAGGTGGCCGACTCCTAATTGGGATAAGTTCTTGATGATGATGACGATGATGAGGTAAGTGGTGGACTTGAAGCCACAACCTCTAGGTTGTGAGATAAGGCACTTAACCAACTTGTCTAAGTGCTCTTAAAATATTTAAACTACAGTTACTCTTAGATAAAAGTCAAAACCAAACTTTTATTTGGAAGTATTATTCATATGACTTGGGAAATAGAAAGAAAAGAGACTTAAAAGGATAAAAAAAGAAATATAAAGGAGCCATTGAAAAATCTTGAGCATGAATTCTGATTATCCCATGACTATTTAAATTTCTCAGATTGGTTGATTACTTGAAATTCAACAGTCAAAAAAGAAAACTTAACATGGTCGTGGATTGCAAAGAACTGACACTCTACTCTACTGTTGCACAAAGGTTCCACTCTTTAAAAGTGCAGCACCGGTGCACAAAGCTCCTGCATATGCGGGGTCCAGGGTAAGGGTGGACCACAAGGGTCAATAGTACGCAGCCTTACCTTGCATTTTGCAAGAGGCTGTTCCCATGCCTTGAACAGACGCAAGGACAAAAATACTTCGCAAAAAGACAACTTCTAGATGTTTCCACCAAACAGTTTGCATTTTAATGAGGCAGCTAGAGGAGCCAGAAAGAATCTAAAACAGCACTGTTATTCCATGTGGGACTGAGACCACAAACCATACGTGTGTTGCATGCATAACTTTGATGCCAAGCCAGTGAAGGAAAAATCTAGGAGTGAAGATTGATTGAAGATTTGACAGAACTTGGAAACTTGTTTAGAATTTATTTAAAAATGTTATTTTGGAATGTTTTAAGTAATTTAGAAACTTTGGTTTGTAAGAGTTCTAAGATTTAGAAAGTAGAGAAAATAGAATGTTTTCAGTACAAGTTCTATTAGAACCAGAGGACCGATGTCTATATAAGCATTACAATATGTATGCTTCTTTGCATTGAGCAAGCACTCAATATTGGCATTGAGCACTGTTATTGAACTGAAGTTTTTGAGATTTCTCTCTCTGTGAATTGTGTATTTTGCTCTTTTAAGAGTGCAACTCCCTAATTTTTCCCGAGTGCCACTGTCAACCTCGCCAGTCCTAGGTGCGAAGCCTAGATATCTATCAAAGTTCTTTCAGGTGCAGCGCCTGAAATCCTATGTTTATTTTAGTTGCTTAGTATTTTATTGATAACAATTCCAAAATTTGTTGTTCCTGTTCAAGAATTTCTGATCTGGGTTTCATTTTAAACCAAAATTGAGTTAGATACTCACTTGTTTGAATTTGATTTTCACATTGGACCCAAGATATCATCTGGGTATTTGAATCTTAAGTTTAATGTTCACTTATAAGCCTAAATCTCATCTGAGCAAGTTTTTAACTTAGGAAATTAGCATCACCCAAATCTCTCAATTGGGTTTTGTCTAAAACCGATTTTTGAAGTTCAATTTTCCTATGGGAATTGATATTCTCACCCCTTTGTTTTACATTATCCCCGCTCCTTGGGTGGGCTTTTAGGAATTTACGGGTTGTAAACTTACAACTACATTAGAAGGGGAGCCTTGGTGCAACAGTTGAGTTGTCGCTGCGTGACTTGGAGGTCATGGGTTTGAGGCATGGAAATAGCCCCTTGCAAACATGCAAGGTAAGGCTGCATGCTATAGACCCTTTGTAGCCTGCCCCTTCCGCAGACCCAGCGTAGGCGGGAGCTTCATGCACTGAGCTGCCCTTTTAAACTCACAACTACGTTCAAACCAATAGGGTAAACAGCATGTGAATTCCCAAAATACCATTGAAAGGGTGGGGATAAGGTAAATGAAAGGGGTGGTAATATCATTTTCCTTTCCTATAACCAAAATTTTCCAAGTAGATTTTTGCTATTTTTGAGCTTTCTTGAAGCTTCAAACACAATCCCTGATATCTGCATTTGAAAATACTTTTCAAAGAAAATTTTCACTTGTCCTGCATCATAGCTAGAATTGACCTGAAAGATCATTTAAATCCTTGGCATGAGAAAAATAATACAAAACAAAAGCTGGAGAAAGCAACAAGTTATCTAGCTCAGTAAGCTGCACTTTTACCTAAATCCCCACCAACAGACCATGAATATACAACAGTTATGGTCCTTGTGGAACACATGGACATGAACAGATTTCTAGTCAAAATAATTAATATCTTATACAGTAAAGCTTAGCATTTGCTCAAAGGTAGGATCTTTTGAAAAGAATTCTACTCTCTTAGTAAGTGATTTGATATACAAGCATTCTCAAAAAAATATTGATATACAGAGTACTAATATGCATTTACACAAGGATCTGAAGATTTTGTAAATTTAATGACCAAACATATTCATCCCTCAAGCTGTATTTGGAATCACTCATGAAATGGTGTTCTAAGAAACTGATATATGTCAAAATCCAAAAAGGATTAGTAGCAAGAATGCAACCAAACACTCCCATATCAGCTCCTCATATGTCTTTTCAACGTTGCTTATGCTCATTCCTAAACTTCATTTGTCTATACAAGTTTTAATTACAAAACTGAAAAGAAGTAGATACTACTGCCAGTGCAGTGAGGTACAACAATCACCTCATCAAGACTATAATGAAATTTTTGTTGATTAAATGATAATCAATCCAGTCCATTAACCAAACATTACCTTCTGAAGGAACCAGAAATTTCTCCCACAAAGGATTCAAGTTTGTGCCCACAAAAGTCCTGAATTAGAATTCACAGAAATCATTTCTCTACATAAGAATATAATGAATCCAAAATCAAAATTTTCAGAACTCCAACAAAATCATGCCATGATCAGACAGCTCCATGCAATGCCAGGTTGATCAATTCAAGAAAAGTTCAGAGTAGATCTTTTCTATCCCAGAAAATTATGCTTGACAAAATCAGGTCCATAAGTTCTTCAATAGTGCTTACTTTAGCACAAATAATATGTGATCATAGCCTTTGTGGTCCACCCCTTCCCTGGACCCCGCATACGCAGAAGCTTCATGCACCAGGAGGCCCTTTTTTTTAGATTCATTACACTATGCTAAGCTACGAAAATGGCATATGATTAGACACAGACCTGTAATCTGTAAAACCAAGGTGAAGACACACACAGGAATCTTGGTTGGACCCACCTATATGATGTCCTGCATACTGAAAAAATGCATCAAACTGAAATTAGAGGAGTTGTTCGCTTAGAATAACTGATCCATTACTACAAGCAACATTAAGCACTAGATGTGATCCATATGAAAAAATAGTAACAAAATGTGAAAAAAGTTCTTACATAGGAGGTCATCATATTTCCCATGACGAATCCTACTGTACTACAACCATACAGAAAAAGATATTTCAAGTCTGTCTAACACAGTGAAAAGTTACTTTCATTATGTCCTTCCAATATTTCCAAACTTCCTCAAGGACTTTGATTACCAGTAAAAGCATGTCCGAAATAGAAAAGCAAGAACTAGATTTTCTATCAAATTCCATTGCGGCAAACTATAACTCAGCTTTCAGAGTATGGAAAGTATCTAACATGGTCCCTGCATCTGGTTCTATGTCAAACCTTCAAAGTTTCTTCTATGCGAGCTGAACATGTAAAATGCAAATTTTGAAATGATTCTTGACCATGCAGAGAATAGAGAGGGAGATCTCATAGCATGAGAAGGCAGTTGTTTTACACTCAACACATTGAAATAAGTGACTATAAGTTATTTACAGCAACATGCAAGTGAATCTGTTATTTTTCATGAAGGATAAAACCATAACACTTGACTTGTCTAGCACTATCCTTCAAGGTAATGTATTTTCTGGAACACAACAGCATGTTCACTGAATGCTTTTGATGATTTTCTATCAGTCTTTTTGTTGGGAAGTGATATAATCTCCCCATCTTTTTTTATAAATTAGCCCCCCTACTAATGTTTTGGATGGGGCCCATTTTTGTGAAGATCCAAGTCATCCAAGATGTTGCTCTTGACTTATATGGGCTATAGTCCAAAATTCTCATCAATTGGATTATCCTAACCATTGCTGTTTTCAGTTATAATATGGACGGTGACTGTTGATTGTACAACTGAAGAAAACAGTGACTGCTAGGGTAATCCAATGGATAAGAACTTTGGACCATAGCCCATCTAAGTCAAGGACAACATTCTAAATGACTTGGATCTCCACAAAACTGGATCCACATTTGAGTTATTGCCATCCAAAACATTAGTAGGGGGCTAATTTATAAAAAAGAGAGGCAATTATATCACTTACCTTTGTCAATATGTTAGCAAGTTGATTACCTACTAGAAACAGACACAGAAGGATCTGACCTCTTTATACCTTTTCCTAACTAAAATGACAGTCTAAACTAAAGTATGCCCATTTGGCATGAAAAGGGGATTTTATTAAACGCAAAAGCACTTTGGTTATCATAACAGAGAATATGAGAGCTCCAGGCGAAGCTCCTGAAAATAGATGTTAAACCAGGTAATTTCAACAGTAGTAGAAGCTATAGATCCACACTCCACTTATACAGTAGACAATTGTTTCCTAATTATTGCTACTCCATGATAAGAAACAGGCATTTACTTCAATAGACGAACACTGAGTATATACTAAAGTGCACCCATCTTATATATAACAACTGTAGGGGAATTGCTGTTGAATGTGTACATTTAAGTGATGGCAAGAATCTGGTACAATTTTATAACAGTATGGGGCATAACCTGAGCAACGTTGTTCTGATGTAATTATCTAAATTGCAAATTCTGTCAAAGATGAGATTATGGGTGAACATCCAAGGGAAGGCAGCCTACTATAGTTGTCGTCATGTGACCTTGAGGCCACGAGTTCAAGGCATGAAATCAGCCTCTTGAAAAATGCAAGGTAAGGCTGCCTACTATAGGCCCTTGTGGTCTACCCCTTCCCCGGATCCCGCATAGGCAGGAGCTTCGTTCACCAGGGCTGCCCCTTTTTTATCCAAGGGAAGGACACCCATATGACATAGTTATAAGACCATACATGAGTGTGTATGTCAGGGCCCAATTTCAACCACAACTGCCCTACATCTGCAAGTAGAAGGGCAAGAAGCATAAAAGATCACTAACATCTCATTGTGATGTCTGTCTAGTGGGATTCTTAGATTAGCACAAGCTACAATTTTATTGTATAAGAGTATAGTAGTGAACTACATTACCTGACATTTACGCGCTAGATATTATATTTTGTGAACTAGGGAGTATCAGTATATTCAAGGTACAAGGGAGGAGTATGTACTGACAACCACATGAATTTGGAGGTACTTTAGAGGTCTCATCATTATGCACTATGCTCTATGGTTTTCAGCTGTAATACCATGAAAAAAATAACTCAATTACGTAGACCGTCAAGGAGAGAGATAGAGAGATAACTTAAGGCAAGAAGTTTTTCTGTTCATTCACTGAAATAGAGCTTAACTACAAAGACAGGCACTTTCACTGTCTCGGGAGAAAGGCACTTTCTAGGCCGACATGAGAAAATCTACGTGTAGATCCGTACCATTAAAGTTGCATAACATCAATAGGAGATATACAAGGTTTTGGTTCCATGCCAAATAGATATTTCATCTGCAAGATATAGCCCGACAAAATCAATCGTCTATATTTTCCTGAAAAATCCTAAAAAAGCTTCATGAATAAAAGGTCGAAAAGGATTCAAGAGAGACAAGATTAGCATCAGCAGGACAGGCTTGTCATAAAGCTGTCAGATTAATAGATTTGATCTCCGACATGTCACATGTGGGCTGCAGATGATGTCTTTTTGCTTTTCCCTTACAGTTTATCAATGAAATAATAGGTGTACGTAACTTATATACAATGATATCCAGTGACCATATTACCTTTAATGAAGATAAAAACATAGATTAACTATGTCCAAAAAGTTCATGACTTATGCTAAGGATAGAATTAACAAGACTCATATTTACAATCATAGCATTCAAAGGTCATGAATTAAATGTTTCACCACGAATGCTCATACTGACTTGAATATTTAAGGAATCACCATATGTGCAGTAGAGATGATCTCTATCGACGAGAGTTTTTTTTATAGAAGACCTAGTGGGTTGAGGTATATTTGTAGGCCCTGCTCAGGCTGTAGTTGTTATAGAGTAATAAAAATGACACCTCCCAGTTAGCTGTCCAACAGTCCAACCTCTTCTTTAGGACATCATCGTAAATGATCCTTTGTTGAACTGGTCTCATTTGTTTATAACATCCATAAGAGGCCTTCTGAATTGCTTCTAGACTATATTCCAGTCAACCTGACTAAAAGAGAAAATGAGATGAGTTTAAGGTCAACAAATTTCTCCGAGATAAATAAATATACCATTTCAGGCATGACTCCACTGGGCAAATGCCAATTCCATGGGGAAGTTCTGGCTTAAGTATTCTAAACAGGTAGACTTTTTTCTCACCTGAACCAAAAGCGAGGAGTTGGAATAAACATGATTTCCTCCTGAACATTTTAAGCATGCTGATCAATGTACTCCCTAGCCCTAGAACTCAAAAATACAACAGAGAGACATGACAGTTGTACTCTTTGCTTGACCCATAGCAACTTGCTCTCATTGAATTTTTAAACGATGCTGATACCATCTCGCTTTTAGCTTTAGAACTCGAGGACATGACAAAACAGATAAAGGACTGTGGAAGATTCAATTATATAGACTTGAATAAGGGGAGAAAGAAAATAATGCATAGGAGATAGGTGCATAAACAACTCAAAAATAGGTACAAATATTTAAAATTGTTTTAGTTAAACGATAGTAGAACTCTACTGAACATGAAAGAGAACTTAAAATGTGGTAGGCATGAGCTGAATCTATAGTGTTTGTCTTACATCTCCAGCCAAGTAGTTCGATACTCAATAGAGTGTTTGCTTCTTAAGGACATAAATGAAGGAATAAAATTTCCACTACTGCAATCATGGACCTCATCAACTACTTGCCCTGTTACTGAAGGCCTAACACCTCATTTTCCAGATGAATCCTCCTCATAACATGGATACCTCCAACTACCATGGAATAAGCAATGCATTGTAAGAAGAGCCTCTGGTCCCATATACTGCTACATGCATTGGACAAGCTAATGCTACATACTTTCTAACAAGAATGTCAATGCAAACAAGCTTCACTGCTGAGGAAAAAAACAAATACATTGTCCTCATAGTTAAAGGAAAAACACATACCCGGAATTTTGTACCACTATACAATGATGGATTTTCTTCAACCCGTCGGTTCCATATCTACAACATGAGAAATAAATTGAATATGGTCCCATAAATATTAAAACAAATATAGTTAATTAATTACCTAGAAATGGTAAACTAAGGCTTCAATCTGCTATAGGTAATTCATATTTATACAGTAAGCTATTATAACAGTAACTGGTTGGACAGAATACAAACATCAATTAGTTTCAATTTGAAATGAGATTTATGAAGACAGAGGAGAAAAGAAGATTTCATGGAGAAGGGTTGTGTATATAATCACACAGAGATACCTTGTTCATTAACATAAGAGAGAATTATTAAGAGAGGATTAAAGAGGTAATCAAACCAAGGTGGAAAATAGAATAAACCGTGCCAATTTGTGAGGAATATGCAAAACTCAGTTGGACTGCTTAGCCTGGTGAGAATATCAGCGATTTCCTAGACCTGAACACTACACTGACCCTCTTGGGAGTTATTCCCAAATGAAATAACAGTCAGCTTCTATCTCCCCCATTCTCTCATGAAAATCTGGACTGGAGGTGATTTGCCTAATCATATACCATATCCGGTTTACAGAATGAGAAAAGTACCCCTGACACATATTTGATGTCAAGAAACCAGAAGAAATAAAGTAACAAACTAATCAACAGTGCACATATGTTTGAACAGGAACTTGGTTAGATTTACTATGAATGGGGCACAGACCTAATACATCATGACAGTGACATAAAGAGATGGTAACCAATCAGATAGAACCCCTGTGACCTTCAAAAATTGTATCTCTTTCCATAATTAATGTGATAATTCAACACATTACGTCAATTATATTTATTTCTTTCCAAGTCCTTGACTATAAGAAATTATTCGCAACCTTGTATATGCTTCCTATAAATTAAACAAAATGCAATTAGGGTCATGCATAATTTCTGCCAAAACATGCCTTCAAGTTGCAAAGATCCTTCATATCAATATCACCCAATCATCTTCATAGGCTCTATACTCCAGGTTGTTGCTAAATCCATACTCTTCACAGGAATGCATCCTCCAGGCATGGTTTCTAATATAGTCACTTTTAGAAAAGAAAATACACCTACTTAAGAATATTCAGGAATAAATACTGAACAAAGACAAAAGAAAAGATGCAGCTGTTACCAACCTCAGTTATGGATTCCTCCAAGCTAATATCCGGATGGGTTATCCTGTCAAAAGATGCATTGAAGTCCACGAAAACCTTCAATTGGCACGAGTTAATTAAAATTCAATGAACAGTTTGAATTTAAACAACCAAGTAAAATAATATACACCATTGTAGATTTTATTCAAGTAAACACAAAAAATACAAAAAGATGAAAGATGAATATTTTTTCTTAATGTTCTATACATACACCTTTTGCTGAAAAGTTTGATAATATATTGGTATTTCTAAGATTATGAGAGAGAGAAAAAAAGAGCCTCTTTCTTCTCAGAGATCAGGAATTTAATTCACTTGATGCTTGAAATGCCAAAGATCTGGGCTACGGGCAAGCAGCAAGAGGAACCATTCTGTGCAGTACATACACGCACACACTAAAGATGCTATATTTTCAACAAAAGAAACAACAGCATTGCCAACCAAATAACAGGAAGCTACCAGCAAAAGAGAATTTTGAATGCGTGAATCCAGAGAAGAATTTTATTCAGTCAACCATGAGTTTTCTGATTAGGTTTCTGCAAAAAAGTTTCAAATATGAATGTGCATGTGTGTATGGAGAGAGAGAGAGAGAGAGAGAGAGAGAGAGAGAGAGAGAGAGAGAGAGAGAGAGAGAGAGAGAGAGAGAGAGAGAGAGAGAGAGAGAGAGAATGCAATCTTTTTGAAATTCATTTCAGCCTGGAATTATTGGTTCATGTGCAGAATCTGTAGACTGGATGATAGATTATCTTACAAAGTGGCATTATGGTCTACTTTTGGTGGCATGTTATTCTGCCTCTAAGGGCATACTGGATAATAATCATCAGAAACAAAGGACAAGACAGGTGTGTCTGCAACATTGGAAAAATTACAGGCAGAAGCTCCAGGCAAAGTCTAATGCCTACTCAGTCATGGCAGCAGTGAAATTAAGAAGCCAAATAGCATAGTTGACAAGACACCACACATATAACAATACTATCATCTAAGGAGATGGATCTACAAGACCATCCATAACCAAACTAGGGATTCAGTGATTTTGGCACTGTACACAATTCTCTAACCTAACTTCACAGAGTCACTAAGCTTACTACCATAATCAAAGCCAGATCCATGGAAGTATATCATCCTAACCAGGAAGCAGCCATAATGCTCTCTTTTGACAGTTTCCTACAACGCACCAATGTTAAACTTAAATTCTTCCAAACATGGTAGAATTAGCAATATCCCACTGCCTTACATAAAAAATTTCACAAGAGAAGCTCAAGAAGTAGAAAACCGAAAGAAAATTTTAATCATAGCTGCACATCATATCTCAAAGTCCAATACTGATACTACTCTATGCTCATTCAACTGGTAGTTTATTAATGTTTGTAATATTCATTAACCATCTTTGCAAATATCCACCTAATTGAGTCATCTCGTCGCAAACTTCATTATACCGATGTAAAAACGAAATCACATTTGGATGGATCAATAACAAGGACCTCAAATTGGACTCCTCTTCAGGGTCTGATCATTCATACCTTCAAGCTCAATATATCAAATACTAAAAACACAGCATAATGTGGGCTAAAAAGCGAAGATATTATGGAATGTCAATTCAAATTGTACTTTGCTAGTGAATTTGATAACCATCACCAGCATCAAAGAACGAAAATTAGAAACAAATAACAGATGCAATCATCTGACAGCACCTTTTTCCTCTTCCTACGAAGAATCTAAAAACCCAGAAGAGAAAACCAAGAAAATTCACAAACGAAGAGAAAGTAAAATCAATAATACGCGGACGAACTAATTAAAACTTAGAGAAAGCAATGAATCTAGAAATGCAGCAAAATCCATAGATGGTGAAGCTGAAACAGAAATGGGGGAGATGCAACCTGCGCCGCGGATAAACCGGAGGGGCATGCAAGCAGCAGCTTGTAGGAGGCAGGATCGTGGGATCCGCTATCATTAGAACCCAGCTTTTCTGCCTTTTCCGCCATTAGAATGCCGGCGCCCACTGAAATAATACATGCAGAATCGGGGATTCGCTTCAAATAAGCAAGCAAAGCGAGTACAAACAGAAATGATAGTATAGTGCGCGACACTATACCAAGTTAGTGTAGTGTCGCCCAATTTTCTATGATGGGCCCACCCGCGGTTGATCAGACCCGTTCAAACTGATTTCTCTAGATCAAAACTGCTACATCTTACTGATTATTCGTGGACCGTTCATTGCAGAATGTATTCAACCGTCCATCTCATGTAATCGGAACTAAGTTCTTCAGATTCTAGGCTTATCCAATCCTCGCTGTTTTTCGAAAAATAGCCATCCAAAGTTGAAGCTGTCATGAATGAGTTTGATCAACCAAAGGTAAGGCCTGCGGTGCAAATTAAATTAATGAGTCTGATCATCCAAAGGTAAAGCCCGCGGTGCAAAAGTGGACGACTACTTGGTAGAGCATCGCGCACCATGCTTCATATTGAAATCAGAGAATTTTAGATGGTTTTCAGCTAGAGATATGTGATGGGCCCAGATGGTTTGTGATCCAAACGGCAAAATTTTCTCCAATGGATGATCTGAAACCTCCGTTTGGTTAACATATTGATATTTTTATTTCCGAAATTCTGTTGTCTCCATATGAATTGTGCTATCCAGTAGACGGTTGCAATCAACGGATACTTGGTCGCAGCAATAGTTTTAGCCGCCCTCTCCACCTGAAAGTGAGAAGTGGACATCCTCCTCCGTTGTAGCCGTCAGACTTGACTTCAAAGTCCTTTCGTCAAGATGAGACTACAACAGTTAGGATCATCTAATGAATGAAAATTTTCAAAACTTAGCCTATCCAAGTTAAGGAGCGATGTCATAAACTTAGGCCTATTATAATTATATTTCCACCATTTGGTAAGAGGCTTATAACTAACAGTGATTTTACGTTTGTGTCAATCTAACGCACACTAATAATGGTTTTAGATTATTTTTAGCTTATTTTCTTGGTAAAAGATTATAACACTATTTTTAATCCAAAATAAGTAGTTAAGATTATTCAAAATGCATTGATTTTCCATGAGTTACTTATTTTTGGTATTAACATGATGAACGAAGCGGTTTCTTACTGAGATTCAGAAGTAAAAAAAAAAATACCGGGGGGGCCAATATATCACTTCATTAGGATACAATATATCATTTCATTAGGATACAGGCTGTACAGTCTAAGAAATGAAGACCAATTTTCTTGTAGCAGGAATCACGAAACAGCTTTGTGACTGTCAAAGAATGCATCAGCTTTAGGATCTAGTCAAGAATTACTGAGGACGGCTGATCCCATTCCTGACAAACTAGCCAAATGGTGGCTCGAAGAACTCCTTGAGAATTCTGTTCCCAGTTCCCTCGAGGAGAATTTACAACAACATTAAGAAATGAGCACAGCAACGAAACTGGCATGAATGGAGGCCTTGACCTATCGGTAAAAGTTGTTGTTGACTTTGAGGTCACACGTTCAAGACATTGAAACAGCCTCAATGCAAGATAAGGCTATGAACTATCAACCCTTTGTGGGCCACCCCTTCCCCAGACTCAGCATAGGCGGGAGTTTCATACAAAGGAACTGCCCTTTCAGCCAAACTGGCGTGACTAAATTGTAATTTCTACGAAGTAAAAATAAAAAGGGCAGCCCCAGTGCACGAAGCTCCCACCTATGTGAGGTTCGGGAAAAAGGCAAACCAAAAGGGCCTAAAGTAAACAGCCTTACCTTGCATTTTGCAAGAGGCTGTTTCTACGCCTTAAACCTGTGATCTCACGACGACAGCTTCTAGGAGTAAAAATGGGAACGCATAAGTAAGATGATAACTCTTTGAAGGAAGTAGTTCAAGACTTTGCCTTATACTAATGGGGAAAAAAGAAAGACGACATCACTTAAAAAGATGAGCACGAGACTGAACTAACGAGTTGTCTGGAGTAAATAAAGACCAACAACATGCAGCACAGCTGCTTGCACACAACCCCTAGGCAGGGGATCAGATTAGACTTCAGAGAGTCTCTGACAGATTTGCTTCGTATGTGCAATATTCCATCAGCAAGACAATCCAACAAAAATCAATGCTTCACGTTCTACCAAGAGAGACCCCAAACAGGCTTCATGGATCGAGTCAACTGAGGCAAAATCTACCAACAGGCGCGGATTATGTCAAGCTATCAGATTAACAGATTTGATCGTGTCCACGTGGCATTGGCGATCATGCCCATCTGGAACCCCAAAAATGTCTGTTGTGAAAAACGCAACAATGGTACCTTCCGAAGAGGCCTGCTTGTCTTAATGCAAAGGGGCGTGCCCTTTGTAGAACTTTGATATTTCTTTCATCCAATAGCAATTTTAGTTCTTTCAGCAATCTATATCCAGTGAAGGATGACAGATTGCCATTGCCCCTCCAAATTTAGTTCTCGTATTGCATCTACAAAAGCATTATTCCACGGACCCTCCAGATCCCCCAACCTTCGCACCATGACAGGACTCCGTTCATTCCCTCGTTATATATAATATATACACAAAGCAAAATCTTGGAACATAAAGTACCTTGGAAGGCCATAAAAGAGTATTTATCTAGTCCTAATCCCGTCAAATAGCATAAATTGGATTGACATCTGAATCAGAGAACTCAGAGTGAAGCCATGAATTTGACCCACTTCTCCGTGATGATTTCACCTTTTTTCTGATCTTCCTGCTTCTCTTAGATTTTACAACATAGTAAGTCATTGTGCCAAGTACTCCAGCCATTATCACTCCACCAATTACGGTAACCAGAATTGCTGCCAACTCATGACTCCGACCGACGACGATATAAGATGAGGCAATAAATGCAACTGAAGTGCAAACGGATGCCAACCACATCAATTTGTTGATTACCTCCACAACCCGCCTCTCTGATTTTGTTTCACCTCTAACTAACGTAATCTGAACCACCACAACTGCCAAAGATGTGAATAATGCAACAGCATTAAAGAGAAAGAAAATCTTGAAAGATGCAGTGCCGACTGCCACTGCTTCGCCGTTGTCGTGGTCGCCCCCCGGCACTGTAAAAATAGCCGCAAATGCCACTGTTGCAAACAGAACAGCGACCACAGTAACAGAGTTGGTAGCATTATTGATTCCTTCCCTGTGCAGTTTCCTTAGCTCCTTAGCAATCCCACTAACATTCTTGTTGGTTCTCCTGGTCTGTTCAAGTTGGGTATGAACATCTTTCTTGATCTCTGTTACAGTCTTTCTCAACTCATCTCTCGGTTGATTCAGCTCGTTCGCCCTGACAGCACCATAGCGAGCCAAGCATTCCTTTATCTCTGCAGACTCCTCTGAGAGAGGCAGTCCCTCGGCAATGTCACAGGCTGTCTTGTGATCTCTTGTTAGTACGTTGACATTGGTGTCAGGGAGAAGTAACAGCTCATTAACTATCTGCAATAAGTAGAAGAATTGCAAAATCTCAGCACAGACCCACTTCAGTTATAATATTTAAATTCTAGGGTATGGCAATAAGAAGTAGCAAGGTCAGTCCTAATAGGCAAAAGAAGTTTGATAGTGAATAAAATGGAGGAAACACTGGAGAAATTTTTGAAAAGGCCAATGGAAGAATTGTGGTCCGTCAGACAAAATATAGTGTGGGACCTCTTTGTACACAATTTTTTGACATTCACGTGCACTCATTTCATTGAACACATTGACCGGTGAACAGATAACTCTGCCGGGAGATTCATCATCCATTAGAGGGAGGTCATTAATATTAGGGCCTGTGAAAAGTTAACTTTTTGCTGTGTCTACATTTGCACTGTGTGCTGCTATTAACACAGTAGAGCGTGTGAATGCTAAGCTCCCTGATGTGGTAACTTAATCAGTCATCCACTTGATTAATCTACCCAAACAAAATGATCACATTACGGTTGCTTTCAGATGCCTTCCTAAGTAGGAAATAGATGGACAAAGGGATGCACATCATTGATAAGATCAAGTTAGCCAACTTACAAAGAGGGTTGAGTAGGCAGACTTCAGAAAGGGTGTAAGAGCATAGCTAGAGTTGGGATAACGGAGGTTCAGGCCATCATGAAGGAATCAGTCCCAAGCTTGAATTACTCAGTTTCATGGAATATATCAACTCGAAAACACATTGACCCTCTATCAGAAATCACAATCAAAAGAGGTGGCAGAAATTCAAAACATCAACATTTTACGATGAAGCTCAAAGATTAACTAGGTAAGGGAGAGAAAAGAGGTAGGCTAAGAAACAAAATAGGAAAGGATAAATACAAAAAAGTCAGAAAACTGTCGGTGGATGGAGGTCTCTGCTTTGCACCACTTTATTTGACATTTGACATATAGCATAGTTGAAGGGCTCAAATCTGACTGCATAAAGGGACAATGTTTATGTAATCTGTTATGAGTTTATAAGCACTCCTGACTATTTACATCCAGTGAGCAAGTAGCATCACTGACAAAGGACTCCCAAAAAGCTCACAAAGAATTATTAAACCAACTTAAATTGTGGTTGGGGAGTTGTATACACAATTGTGAAAAGAAAGAAAAAATACAACACAACATAGCTAAAAAGCAAACAATAGAACATATATCCCTGCATTCTTCTGTATAATTTGCACAAGGGGTTTCTCTAACGAATTTAACATCATCTTTCTATCTAACATTAGTTTTAGCCCTTAAACAGAGCTGATAGAATCATACATAGAACTAACTGAATTTCTTAGCCAAATAGACAGAAAATAAAAGAAAAAACCTATCCAAAGATTATACTTCAACCTAATTAGTATAATCTGGTGGACTGTTTTGTGATCAGTCCAAAATTAGGTGCATTAAATGCATACTCTTTTATGGCAACTATACTATGAATGTGACCCAATAAAGTGTTTCCATCTTCTTTAAGTCAACTGCATTGTGGTAAATCGAGGGGCAGTTCTGTATCCTTTGGTCATGCCCACCACTGTCTGCTGAAAAGGAAAAAAAAAAAAAAAAACATCTAGGACTACTAAGAGAAAGACTACATAAGTTCCTTTCCATTGTTTTCAGTGGATTTGAAGAGTAATGGACATAGATACCAGGAAACAAACATGTTCCAGAATTTGATATCAGATGGTACCCCATGCAGATATCACCATGAGGTGAGGACCAGACCACCTTCTACCAGCAGGGTTTACAAAGATTTGGGCTAAGAAAGGAACAGGAGTTCCTTGCATTATCTCCAGTAGATTCAATAATGGACACAATGACCAGGATGTAACATGTCTGAGAATTCAATATGAGACAGTACCTCATATTATTCACAATCAAGTAAGGACCAAGCCACTTTACCCAGTAAGGTTGCTGAAGAATATGAAGACCATTTTAAAACTGATATGAGCCACCTACTGGTGTTTATAATTTCATTTCAGGGGTGTATTTGCAGTTATGAATTACAGCAGGATTAACATTCAAGGAGCCTAAGTCCCACTTTGTCTTGTCCATGAAGGTTTATGAGTTCCCTGGTTCAATAAGATCTTTTGGATCTCCTTCCAGTGCCCTATGAATGATGAAATAAAGAAAGAGAAACAAGTTAAGCAGCAAATTTACAGGCACAAATAACAACTTCAAACAGTAGAATCAATAGCCCAAAAAGAAGATCAAATGTCATAAATATCTGTACATAATCTAATGGGAAGAAAACAAGTATTTAGCAATACCTCAACCCTCTTCTTCCTTGTAGCTACATGCAACGCTGTGTTGCCAAACTTGTCAGGCAGCATTACTATCGCAGCATCAGCATCAAGAAGCAATTTGACCACTTCACAGCTAGTTCCTTTTACAGCCATATGTAGTGCAGTCTGTCCTTTCCTGTCAGTCCTTCGTGCCAACTGTTGATCTATGTCAAGCAATGCTTTTACAATGTCAACATGCCCTTGTCTGGCAGCAAAGTGCAATGCATTTTTTCCATTGTTTTTAGAGACCTCTAGCAAACTAGGATCTTGTGTTAGCAATTCATTCACTACTTCTGTATGCCCCCTTTGTGCTGCAGATATAAGAGGGGTTGCATTTGATTGGCCACGAGTTTTGCTTAACTCTGGGTAATGTGTTAGAAGTACCTGGACAATGGCTGTAGACATAAAACATTTGTGAGAATCAACAGCAGATCAAAAATCAAATTGCTGCAAGCAGGAGCCCTCAAATAGTCAGATATGGTTTCACATGGAAGTTTCCGCACTCAGACAGATAATAAGCACGAAAAACATAAAAACATCGGCAGTAACCTGCAGAAACAATTGACATGCCAGAACGGAATTACTCACATTACTATTCACATGAAAGAAAGGAAGTCTTTTCAGTTTCTTTCCATTTCCTCTTTTTATCTTATACATGCCACTTTGTGTAGAGCAATGTGAACCTTATAACCGTAGAAAACATTGCAGATAGGGATAAAGTTCTGCATTGCTGTCTTCCGAAAGTAAAGAGCAGATTTCATTGAATTAGTTGTGCACTGAACAGGTGGGATTGACATTGTGCACATTATATATGTACCTTGGGCAGTTCCGAGCTCCTTATTAACTTTCAAGGCAAGCCAGTGAAACTTGTCAGAATTTAGATCACTCGTTCCACATTCTACTACAATCACTGTTCAAACTTACAGTGAAACAACCCATCCCCAGCAGAAACATAACTCTACCACAAATTTCAAAAGAGAACTATACATTAACGCAAAAAGCTGCCACCAGCTCGAGTAAATTCATCAAAGAACAGGAAACAACAAGTGCCAATCTAGATTTAGTTTTACCTTTTCAACAAACAAAACCAGCAGTCTCCACAAGCATAAGGGTAAAAAAATGACAATTTCAATCTAAAGCCCTCACCTCGATGCCCCTGGCTCGCGGCCTTATGCAACGCATCAAACCCCGAGTTATTCTTCCTGGCCACACTCTCCTTGTTCGAATACTTCAACAACTCCTCCACAACATCAAGATGCCCTGCTTCCGCAGCAATAAATAACGCCGTCTCCCCCAATTCATTAATCTCATTCACCACAGCGGATCTAATCTCCGCTACCTCCGCATCGAAATCGACACTACCATTATTCCCAATCATCTGCGCATCAATCTCCCCAAGGATCTGCGTCACAGCAGCCAAATCCCCTCTCTTGGCCGCCAAATGCAACTCCGTGTCATTGTGCCTCCCCGTCACCTGCTTAACATACTTCTTCTTCCCAGCCTGATCAATCCTCTTCCCAGAATTCGACAGAACCAGAGATTTACCAGAGTTGGAAAGCACCAAAGCCGGCGCCGAAGCGACTGATGAAGGCGAAGCAGTTTGAGCTTGATCGTATCTCTTCCCGGAATTCGATAAAACTAGGGCCGGAGCTGTAGAGACTGGAGACGGAGCCGAAGATGGTAAAGACGGAGCCGGAGATGATAAAGACGAGGCCGGAGAGGGCAACGACGAGGTAGACTGCAAAGAAGCCGGCCATCGCAACGGCAGGAGTTCGACTGCAGCTTTAGGGTTAGGGTTAGAATCGGGTCCCTTCTCCAAATCCTTCTCTCCACCTGCAAAATCAAATTCGGCGATTAGAATTGCAGAAATTTAGGAGAGAATCGGGGAAGAAGAAGTTCTTACCTTGATCGATTACGATCCCCATGATCTGATTAGCAGATTGAAATCCTAGTACTCATCGCGGGGAGAGATTTTAAGGGTTTCTGGAAAGGACAAAGTGGGAAGGAGGGTGGAAGGAGCGGAACAGGGGGGATGAATCGCCGGGGAATATTTTCTGCTTTTTCTTGTCGGTTTGCATTGTTTTTCCTTTTTTCTTTTTGACTAAGTGGAAATTTGGCCGCCAACGAGAAGTCCCCGCCGCTATCAGGAGAGATTGGTCGGTCATCTTCTCGGTGAGGCGCAGGTTTTATTTTGTCGGGTAGTGGGGAAGCCGGATAAATGCAGAGAAAGTTGTAATAGGATATTAAGTTACTAACTAGGGGCTATATCGGGATAAACCTTACACGTGTAAGACCTACACTGGTGGGGCCGGCAAATTAGAGAAGCATACGTGGGGCTGGTTTTTGGATTATCTGAGCCGTTCAATATTTTGATCGCGTCTTAGACAGCTTATGCACAAAAATTTATGAGCAATAGATAAGAGGGCAGCCCTAGTGCACAAAGCTCTTGCCTATTCAGGGTTCAAGAAAGGGGCGGATCACAATAGCCTAAAGTACACAGCCTTATCTTGCATTTTGTAAGAAACTTTTTTTACGCCTTGAACCCATGACTTCAAGGTCATATGACAACAACTTTTACCATTGCACCAAGGCTCTCCTTCTATTTATGAGCAGTAGATGATTCTTCCTATTTGTTGATGTTATATTTTTTTAATGCAGAGCAGCGCAGAGGCAAAGATCATTCTATGGTTTTTTTTTTTTAAGCATATAAACTATCTGAGATCATCATCATTATCATTATCATTATCATCAAAACCTTATACTAATTGGGGGTTGCCCACATGAATCTTATTCCTCCATTCCACTCTATTAAATACCATAGCTTTATTTAGTTTCAAAGTTTTTAAATCTTTCATCCCCACTTCTATCAACGTTCTTTTGGGTCTTTTCCTTGCCCTTTTAGAACATTTTACTTGTATTGTCTCACTTGTTCTAACTGGTACTATTGTTGATCTCCTTTGAATATATCCAAACCATCTAAGTTTAATCTCTCTCATCTTGTTACCTATTAGTGTTATTCCTAAATTTTCTCTAATATTTTCATTTCTAACTCTATTCTTTCTTGTCTTACCACTCATTTATCTTAACATCCTCATTTTTGCGACACTCATTTTATGAGTATGATGTTCCTTAACCGCCCAATACTCTAATCCATAGAGCATGGCCGGCCTTATGGCCATGCTATAGAATTTTGGCACCCATTGATCACACAAAATTTCAGATGCACATATCCATTTATTCCAATCTGCTTAGAATTTTTGGGCAAGTCAAGCCCTATTAGCGCCTCGTCACGCCCTACCTATTAGTAAGTGAACAAGTCAAGCCCCCTATTAGCCCTTCTCGCGTATGTCGCGCTAGCGCCCTTACGAATAGGGCTCTTCTGTTGAGTGAAGCAGCGAGCCTACCCTTCTCGAGCCTACTTAGATTAGAAGCGAGCCTACATAAATAGCTTACGCTTACCAAGCCTAGTCTACTAAAAGAGGGCTACAACAAGCTTTCCCCCTTCGTTTGTTGTGGGTCACACTTCACCCCAGGCACTGAATGAGTGGAGATCTTCTTTCCCCCTTGCTAATTACCAAGGACTTCATTGCCACTAGTGGCAAAGAAAAACTCTACCATCCCACCCAAAAACAATTCGGAGACTGCCAGTCTACAAGAAGCTGGCAGAGCTTTAGCCATTGGACCACATCCATCCTACCTAAACAGTCATCCTTTTCTTATTCGTTCTTCAAATTACGCTAGTGGAGACTAATTCCTTCTGGTTAATGAAGAGACTACTCCAGTCTTTCTATTCATTCCCAATGGATCCTTCTTCTTCCTAAGAATTGAACGAACCAAGTTCACCTATAGGAGAGTGAGGAAGACATTTCCAACAATCAACTTCCCACTTTGGATGTCCCGTTTGACGATTTTGCTAGTTTAGAAACTAAGGAGGGTCGATAGGTCAGAAAAGCGAGAACTCTCAATTCTCCCCAAGTAGGATTTGAACCTACGACCAATCAGTTAACAGCCGACCGCTCTACCACTGAGCTACTGAGGAACAACAGACTTAAGGAAGCCGACTCTCGTTCTTTGGACCAACCTATGCCTCTCAAATTCATATGGAAAAAATGGGTTCGTCATTTTTTTTTTCACATACACCGGGAGAAAAGGTGACGATAGCAATCCCCTTTGCCTCCTCGGCCGGAGAGCCTCCAGGATAAGGGGGCGGCAGTCAACCATCAACTCTCGAAATGCATATTGATCAATCGATCTCCGCGTCCTGCTAGTTCGTTAAGTAGACTCACTCTATCGAAGGGCAACAAAGGCTGGAACTCTTCCTGCCAAAAACAAGGAACCTACTTCTCATCCTATGAGTTTGCAGGTATGAGAGAGTCCCCTCTTTGTCTGTCTCTCTGAGTTTCTACTACTAAGTAAGTAGCACTTCTGCTATTCAGTCATAGAATCGATTCCGATCAAGCAAGAAAAGGTGGTCCTTTCATCTCTCTACCTGCTCCATGCTGTATAGCCTAAGGATCATGAGCTGGTTGAATGCTAGAATACATGAGATCTGCCCGGTCATTTCGATAGATGAAGTAGGGGAAGTTAGGGGCGTGTTAAGTAGAGAATTTTGAACATTGTAGCATTCTTTTCTAGGTTGGGGTTTGAGTTTCGAAGTTTCCAGAACTCTGATGGTGAATATAATACCAAATCAAATGACGCATCGAGCAAGACCATTATATTCCATTGTGAATGAGAGACGTTCGTTTTTGACCAACATCTACTCATATCCAGCTTCGTGGCATTTTTTAACATAGCGATCAGCAAGCAGCAAGCATAGGCTTTGACGCAGTAGCGCGCTACTTGCTTGCTGCAACAGCTTCAAAAATACCACCTTACGTCATAAGGGAGAAGGGCGTTTACAGGGGGCTTTAAAGCATTCGAGCTTCTAAGTGTATACAAAGACGCAAGTGAAGAAATTCGATGTAAAGGAAGTAAACAAGCTAAAATGCCCGACGTATGGGGGAAAGAGACGTTTGGGGGAAAGATGATTAAAGTTGTTTCTTCCTTCAAGCAGCTCACTCTACTCCCCCTCTCCATCCTGCATTACCAGTAAAGAATATACAGGCCGGGAAGCTTGGAAAGTAGAAAACCCAGCTCTGCAAAAAGTTGGTTTCTGCTGGGTTTGGAGAGAGAGAGAGAGAGAGAGAGTATTTTAAGCGTGGGAGTGTCATTCTCTTTTCAGATTTGGTTGTTGTACCATTTTGCCTCTGTTATTGGAAGGAAAACTTTGACCGGAAAAGAGGAAGAAAAGGGAAGGGACACACAGATGAAGAAGAGAAGGGGTTTGGTTTTATCCTCTACAGCGAGAAGAAAAGAAGAAGAAGAAGAACTAGTTCTCTTCTATCAATCCCAGAGGGTTTTGCTTCAATTTTTACTGGGTTTTACGTCCTGTTCTTATCATATGTTTCTTTTATGTTTAATATTTAGAGAAGGATCCATCAGAGCCAGCAGAGGTAGAGACAATAGAGGCCTTGCCTACACCTACTCCAGTTATACCACGAAATATATTTCCAATGAAAGAGCAGGTGGGGAAAATTGCAGAACCCGTGCCCAAAAGAACCCCGATGGCAAGGCCTGGTTTTTGGTCCAAAGGAAATCTGATTCTATTGCTAACTAAACCATTATAGAGTTGCAACCACTAATAGCAATGGTTACTTTTTCTGCTATATTCTACGTTTCTGTTTCTTCCACTTTGTTCTGTTTCAAACATCCAGTACAACTCAAATTTGAGCTACTTCCACATAGTTACTTGCTTACATGTTGTTATCAGGTTTCCCGAATCCATGAAGATGGTAAACGAGTCGATGGACGGGTATTGGGAGATGAGTAATGGATATAATTCATCAGATATATGGTATGGATCTTGGTCGAAAGATTTTGCTTATGATGGCGAGAAGAGTTTGTTCAGTATAGGTGCCGTTCCCCAGAACAAATTTGAATTCTCAGTTGTGCTAGAAGATACTTTCTCCACCAGGTATAGATTTATGGACTGTTTGCTGGTAGGTTGTAGCATTTGTCAAAGGTTTTCTTTGGTTTTATTGTTCTTAATTTGTGATTTTTATGACCCAAGGGTGGCTGGAAGTAGTAGCCCTGGAGAAAATGAGAGTCCTGGTGGGAGAGACCTTTATAGTGGAGATAGGTTTTGTAGCCAAAATCCCATTGCAATCAATTAATACTGCTTTACCAGGTAATGATGCAGAGAGCTCTCAAGAGGCACTGGAATGCTTGATATCATATTGAGACTGCATGATGCAAAGCAATGACTAGCTTCAATGTGGAGTTCTTGGTGATCGCGACTTGTTAAAATGGTCTGATGACTGCGCCTTTTTCTGCAGGGTATGCCTTGTTTTTTCGGCAGTCACTCTTCTACCCAGACCCACGAAACTTTACAGATTTTGGAGGTGGAGTGTTTGGTTGCCGTGGCTTCCTTTCTAGTTTCCGCAAATACACAAGGTGGTCTCTTTCTAAACACTGTTGTCTTAGCATATTAGTATTCTCTCTACATATACATATACATATGCATGTTATAATGTATGTTCCTTTACACTTGTTTCGCAATTATTGGAGTTCTTTGGTTGATTATATCTCTTCAACAGACAAACCGTATGCTGAAAAACTTGAGGGTAATGGTTAAGTTTAAACCATCAAACATTGAATTCCAAATTGTAGGATTGAATGAGTTGCCTTGCAATCAGCAAAGATAAGCCTTTCACTGCCATCTTTGTGTTTCTTGTTCCTCCTTGTATTTTGTATACTTGTTTCACGACCCACTGCATGCTATAGTTTGTCACTTGTTGCAATGTCCAGACACATAGACAGATGACACAACAGTTAATGTTTTCTTTGTCTTTGGATTCTGATTCTCCTTTTGGTTGATGTGTTAACTGTCTATATTTACATTAAAGCAGAGATAGAAATGATGCTGGTGAGGTCCAAACTGTTGAGGTGACAGTTTATGATATTTTGTTAAACACGATGAAATAAGATTAAGTTATTCTGCAAATTTCCCTGCATCGGTGTTGGAACCCTAAGCGCCCCACATATTCTCCACTGGAGGTAAGCAGGATGGCAGTTTCAGTTGAAATTAGCACCCTTTTTTCCTGTGATAGTTTAACGATCAATCTTCTGTTGTATTTCCACCCTTGTTCACTAATTTCATTGCAATGATATACCAAGGCTTTGTCCACTCATCGGAGATATTGTCTTGTGGAAAAATCCAGGCAAAAGCCTCAAGAGATAATGAGGATGTTGACAGATGTACAATTCTTTTTATTTTATTTCCTTCTATTTCTATGACAAATTAGGTTTGTTCCAATAGGTTTGAGCGTTCTGGTTTTTGCGATGGCTTTGTGGCAGGCATTTAAAACTAGCAACTATAATGCTGACTCAATGCTACATGCTTGTGGTGTTTCAATTAATACTCATTTTACACAAGTAGAAAGACGCATTCTATCAAAGGCAAACCCAAAGGTTTTCATTTATTTGGTTTTGATGTTTTAGTGCCTTCTGGTATTTTCTCTTTGATGTCTCTCTTCTGTTGAGCCTTCAATATATTTTTCACTTTATGAATTTTCTTTTATTTCATTATACAACAGCTGAAAGTGGGTGATGGGGAAAATTAGTTCTCGATAAATGGGTGCTGGAGTTTCAACAACAAGGTGTTCCACTTTTGACGTTCACTTTAGTAAGCTATATATTTTGTGTGTGTGTGTGTGTGTGTGTGTGTGTGTGTGTGTGAGAGAGAGAGAGAGAGAGAGAGAGAGAGAGAGAGAGAGAGAGAGAGAGAGAGAGAACTCCACAAGCCAATCACAAACTGCTCCCAGTCTATGAAGGTCTTGTCGAGTTAATGTATGAGTTTGCTTTGCAACTCTTCCAATTAAATGAAGTACTCTTTTGAGTCTCCTGCTTTCGTGAAAATTTGAATGTATCAATCTTGGACTTGCCTTAGGATCATTTTTACATTGGTGGACCTTTTATGAGGGTCCAAATTTTCCACATTTATATATGAAGTGAATTTGAATATGAGTACTGATTGCTAAACATATGGCAAGATGGTCTTTCATTTAGAAGTTACATTGTTAGGAATACCGTTCCATTGGGAGGCCTTGTTACTAGTATATTCTATCCTCATTTTCCATGACAAGAAACATCATCCTGCTCGACCCCGACTTTTCTCTTTGAGAAATGGTAGTGTTAGTTTGTTGGATTTCTGCCTTCTTTTCCTTTCTGTTGTGCCTTAGTACTGCTATGTTTGGGACATTTGGCGAGTCCCATCAAGTGAGAATCTGATATGACAAGGTTCCGGTGTGAGAATACTCTAGCCTTATGAGTATTTTTATCTGGTATGTGGTGCTCCAATGTTCTGAAGCATTAACTAAGATGAGAGTTCTCCTTTGGCGACAATTATCTTCAAGGGAAAACTGCATAAATTCAAGATTTATTTGATATAACAGGTAGTTTTATTTCGTGTATGTTCTCATGCTTGCAGGTACAGTTGTTGACAAAAAAGTTTTCCCTGCACAGAACTTTGATTTCTACATGTGCTTGCATGCAGGAATTATTGTAAGTTTTGGCATGGAGCACTCCTTTTGATCTTAAACATTCTTTAGTTATTCTAGCCTTTGTTTTTTTTGGGGAACAGCTATGAATTCCCCACTATGTTAGACATAATGCCTTACTACGTTAGTGATAAGATTCCATATCTTCCTGCCTATTGTATGTCTTTGTCTGTCTGGATTTTATCTTTCTGGTTGTCATGCATTGGCTTCTTCTGATTTGGTTCCATTTGAAAAGTGTTATGTGTATCGGTGGTCAATGTGCACGCGTGGTGAATCCTTTTCCACTTTAGAATATGAACTGGACAAAGTCACTGAACTTACTTTCCACGATACGACTGTCAACAGGGCATGACTCGGCGAACACATACCATGTTCTTCTCGATGAGAATGGATTCTCTGCTGATGATATCCAGGAGCTTGCACCTTCTCTCTCCTATGTGTAAGCAGTTCGCACCTGTTTCTTACAAGATGCCTAATCTTTATTGTATGTAATATGAAATAAAAATAAAAATTTCGGTTATGTTTCTCTGCATTGATCAGATACCACAGAAGTACTACTGCCATCTCACTATCTCAGTAGGTAAGAAATGGGGCTTTCTTTAATGTAGTGTATAGGCCTTCCAGGTTCTCGAATGCATGCCCTCCAGCAATTCTCAATAATGTAAGTCTGTGGGCCTTCAAGGCTTTTGAATTACATGCCGTCTTAATAATGTGGCTTGATAATTTTCCTGTTTATCTCTAATTATGGGCCTGCTCCTAATTTTCAGACCTACACCTGTTGTCGTGTAGGTCTTGGCACAACGGTAAGTTGTCGTCGTGTGACCTTGAGGTCATGGGTTCAAAGTATGGAAACAGCCTCTTGCAAAATGCAAGGTAAGGTTGATCTACACCTGTTGTCATGTAGGTCTTGGCGCAACAGTAGAGTTGTCGTCATGTGACCTTGAGGTTATGGGTTCAAGGCATGGAAACAGCCTCTTGCAAAATGCAAGGTAAGGCTGCGTACTATTAACCTTTGTGGTCTGCCCCTTACCCGAACCCCACATACATGGGAGCTTCGTGCCCAGGGGCTGCCTCTTACCTGTCTTTCTTTGAAGATCATGTACATATTGTTACCAAAATGCACTTGGTTGGGTGATTGATCTTTGGTATTGACGACATCTCAGAATAATTTGATGTGTTCCTTATATGGCAGTGGCACCAATAAGGTATGCCCACTTGGCAGCCTCTCAGATGATGCAGTTCATCAAGTTCGATGGAGCTTCGAGTGACAATGGTATAACATCTGCTGGGCCCATTCCAGTGCAGGAACTGCCCATGTTTCATGAGAAAGTCAGGAGTTCAATGCTCTTCTGCCGAGATGGTTAGGAACCTAGAAAGAGTACATTGGTTGGGAAGTTGATTGTTACTTTGGACAAAAAAATTGGTGTATAGATCATGTTGAGGCCTCCATTCAATATGGTGAACTGCAGTTAGAATCTATTTGTTAGAAGGTCAAGTTTATTTCTTGTGCACAAAATATCAGCTGACTTGTCTTTGACTGGGTGTTACTTTATAAGAGTTTTTGCTCTGTGCAATGTAGAAAGTGTATGGCGTCTTGCCATTTAAAACCGGACGCCTTAAAACACACGGCAAGAAGTTCATATGAAGCCAGATGTTTGGCCATTGAAGCCAATTCATTTTCTGGCCTAACCCCCAAGATCCTTCTTTGGGATTCAGAGATTTTCCTTTGGTTTGGTGGTCGGGCTTGTAGCATGAGCTCCTTCAGTAAAGTATTGTCCCGAAGATCTTCCCGTGGGTGATCTTAGATTCTGTATGAAGGTTACGTTACATTGCTTTCTAATTTCTTTTTCTACCAGAACTAGCGGTTACGCTCAAAATACGAACGGTTTTCGGTCAGCACATCTGTGCTGGGCATTTACTTTGACCTGCAAGTGTTGGTTGTATCTAGCACATACAGCAATTGTATAAAAAGCTGTAGCAGGGGCTGCCATTATTCATTCTTGCATGATCTTTCAAGAGTCTTGGCCGTTGAAATGTTGAAACCTTGACTGTTAGGATGTTAAGGTCGCATACGGAAGCAGGCAAACTATTTGGCTCTTTAGGCTGCAAACAAGGCCGGTTCCTCATCTAGGCTACATATGGAATATCTGGTAATGAAGTAGCTTAGATTTGAACCTCGCAAAGAATGGGATCTTCAAATACTCAACAACAAGTATGGACCGTGAGCTGATCTCAATGGGGTTGATTCGGAGTAGCAGCCGTTTAACTCACTAATGGTTGCAAGGTGACCTTATTGCAGGCATATTGTCTTTAACCTGGTCTAAGAACGTAGTGAGAGAGAAGGTATATGTGAAAGAGTTTTAGAACTCAAAAACCAGTATGCGTTGATTGAGGACCAACTTAAAGGACCACTTAGTGAAATTCTCTCAGTTTTGCATAAGCTTCGTACCGATTAGATTGCATGAACTAAACTGTCGAGCTGTCAATGGTTTTGTCAAACACCTGTAGCCCGCTGTAGGTTACATATAGACCTGCAAGTCCCTGGATTTACATCTGCGAAAACTGTACAATGCTCTGGGTAAAAGCTGCAGGCAAGGCATGTAATGTATCTCCCAACTGCACAGCAGTCTGATCACATAAATTTAGAGTCCTGAGCACCTGGGAGTCCGACACAAGCATTCACTGAAAAGCTCAGTGAGAAATGAGCAGCTCTTTAGAAGTCTCCTTCACTGAAACTATGCTTTATAGCAAGTTTCATATACACTTAGATAATTATGAATTAGATCTCCTATAAAGATTTTCATGACAGCCATTAGTTTCCACCACAATATTGAAGTAATTTTGAACACAAAGAAGAGTCGACCAGCAACTGCAATCAGCCGCCTGCCCTCATTGCATATGTACAGATCATGCATTCTCTTTTTTGTGCGAATTATGCAAAAAGCATTTGTTTAGGAAAAAGTATGAGCTTGATTGATGGCTTATTTTCTTTAAGAAGAGCCTTTTTCTTGCTACTTTAGTAGATAAGCCAATAATTCAAGATAGGAGCTGCTAAACTGCAGCAAAATGTCTAGTCACATTTTAAGATCCATCTCCTCCATCCATTATTTTCAATTCTTGCAGCAAAGCTTTAATTTCAAGATATTGGGTCTCAACTGTTCAGATAAGAACGGCAGGAAAATGAAGAACTGAAGACCACCTAGCTTGAAGAGAGCAAGACTTATCTTTTATATGCACTGCTGCTGCTACAAAGCTAACCAGCCCTGCAACAAAGCCCAATAAAAAGTTTCACTTTAACATAATTTTCAACATCAGAGGTATGTGCATGCATGGTATCCACAAAGTCATTCTGACCTATGAACAGAAAGATAGAAGCAATCATCTTCAAACTGTACAAGAAATATTGAAACTTTTACCTTTATCATGTCCTAACAGTCATCACATGCTTGATTATCATGCCGACGACTTCAGATGACATGTTCATCGTAGTGTTCTTCATGTGCTCGATCTTCCCGTTTGTTTCCTCTTCAAGCCTTTTCACATTCAACCCGGAAAAGCCACTACTCTAGCCAGATAACAAGAAATAAAAGTCATCACAGAGAAATAGGAATTCAAATCTGAGAACAAAGGAACATGTTATACAGAAAAGGACTCAAAGTAACTACCTCTGAGATTTTCTTTTGATACTCAACCTCCAATTGTGCCCGATAGCGTGCTACTTCACTATCAGCTTCTTCTTTTGCTTGCTTTAACCTTGTCAGTTTTGCTGCCAAAAAGAAAGTCATCTGACTGGTCTTGAACATATCAAAATTTACTTAAAAAGAAGAAAGTGCATATAAAGAGAAGTTTCTAAGATGCCAATGAATAGCTATTAAAAAGCATTCAGTCATTTGTATGCTAAAAGAGACATTCTATAGGTGGAAATTGTTTTCTTTCATAAAAATTTGATAGGTTGGCGGTGTTTAGCAATCAGTTCTCTTAGTGATTCACATAATTTTCCTACTAAAATGATGTTCCCATTCTTCGTGGCAAAGGCGTAATAAGGTCAAAATTTTTGAAGCAGAAAAAAGGTTGTTGCACTTGATTCTGGCAGTGTTTTATGAAACAACAATCTGATATAAACTATTCCAGTTAATGTTGAATCAGTGGCGCAAGAAGGGCCTCTCCCATGGTACCTAGTAGGTCACGGGTTTGAGGTGATCATGTGAGTATTTTCAACATTCCAAAAAAACAAAAACAAAAAGCTAAATCAGTCGATTTGATTATGAAGTTCCAGAAGTAAAAATTTGGAGAACGGTTTCTCAATTTCAATTTGGATATTTTTAGCACTTGAATTTAACTTAAATGCATATAACTGAAAGCAAGATATACAATAAGTAACGACGCTAAAGGTAAGTTCATTCCTAAAAGCCACAGCAAGCTCATAACTTATAGGCTGAAAAGGCCATCTAGTCCCAAAAGTGTAGAGTTGAAGTTTACCGCTTCGAGCGTTGGAGATAATCTGTTGGGCCTCCTGTTCTGCAGTCAGCAGCATTTGGATACCACCTTGTCCCTTCATGGAGTCCATGGCACCGGGCAAACTGAGAAAACAGAAGAGCAGAAATTACCTTGTAGGGAGATCTTTTATAACTTTTTGAGCTGTAAAATCTGCACCGATTTAGAAAAATTCAGATTGTAGTCTGCAATGATAAGTGGTTCATAGATGCTAATGTTATAATGGGGGAAGGGTTCTATGCTGTACAAAGCTTCACCTTCTCAGCCCTCCTCTTGGCCTGGCAGTAACAAAACTGATTAGGACTTTTAGGAATGTACAGAAAGGAAAAAGAACTACAGTCCATCTAACTAGCAAAGATTCAAATTTCAGAGATACCAATGATTTAATAGTTGCCCAAGAGATGACAATCCATTGATCACCTTCCACAGGGAGTGGAGCAGCCAAATCGTTCTTAAACAGCAGAGAGAAAGAAAAGAGCTCGGACTTAGGCGTCACTGGACTCTCTTTAGGACCAATTTGGTCGGAGAAGGCTTGAATGATATCACCTTTATGATGACAAATAAAACTACCTAAAACCACAGGGGCCAGATCACCAGAGGAAACACCACCGGAATTCAACGTAAGAGACTGAGCAAGGAGGATTGGTGAGCTTCAATTTTAACCTTTATGATCATTCCAGTCCCCTTTGCATGTCATGCCTCTGATACCAAATGATTTTAACTCACTGTTTTTTAAAGGAAACACGAAGAAAAATTATAAAAAAACTGATTCGAGGAGCCTGTTTGGATTGTCAATCTCGCATGTGCAAGGTGCAAAAAAGAGTGACATTTTCATTAATTTATCTCCATTTGTTCCTTTATCCTTAACCCAATCACTACAACATTGCAAGTTCAAAAAATTCAAGGTAATCATCACTAACAACAATGCAGCACTTTAGAAAATAAAGTGAATAAAGGCAAGGTCAGGACCATTCTGCGTCAATGATACTCAAGGGTATCCTCTCAGAAAAAAGGATCCTGCAGGAAGTTGTGTCGAAGTCGTTGTTCATGAATGAAGTCTAAACAAAAATATGGAGTTGAACTAATTGCATTGAGCTTCAGTTATATATTGACGGATCTTCTTTCTGTTGAAGTCCTGGTTATTAAGAGTTTGATTATCTTCACCTTCTAGCCATGCAATTTCAAGGGCTCTCCGTTATGTTCGTAACATTTGGTACCATTGCAAGCATCACGTCCGGGATTCTGATCACGGAGGGGTGACCTAAGGGATATAAGAAAAAGGCTAGAATGAAAAGCTGCTAAGAAATGAGCTTGAGGGCGAACTTGAAGAGGCAGAGTGAGAGCCACACCAGTGGGATGTCCGTCTATAGCACTGTGATCTTTTGTGATCCTGTTGCTTAACTGTCTGGTTGGCAGGAAATGGACAGAAGTTGATTTCGACTGGTAAAAGGAATTCTCTGTAAGTGCTTTATGACTTGAAATTGAATTCTGCCAAAGACCCAAAAATTTTCATGTCGTATTTTTGGGTCTATGGCATAATTCGATTTCAATACCGTAAAACACCTTCCACGATAATTCCTTTTCCACTGGAAATCATTTTCCATCCATTTCCTTGCCAACCAAACGGGGACTAAAGATTTAAGGAGTATTGGTTAAGCTCATAATCCGGGATCCAAACCAAAAGGTAGAAATGGTTTAATTGCTTTAAGATTCAATTATACATCATCAGACATTCATTTCTATCCAAAGAACAATGCACAGCCTAATATTATCGATTAAGTACATTAAATAGCAAGCTAAGTTCAGAAATTAACAGAAACTGATTTTGATCTTCATTTCATGCAAAGAAGATACCAAGAAAGCCAATCGGTAGAAGCCCAGGAAATCAGAGGCTTAGATTGAAACCAAAGAAGCGCAGAAATCCAGAAAACAGAAGTTGGCTACGACATTACCTGGCTCTGCACAGGGATTTTCTTTCTGGGAGAAGTTGATTTGAGAGAGAGAGAGAGAGAGAGAGAGAGAGAGAGAGAGAGAGAGAGAGAGAGAGAGAGAGCAGACGGTTAGTTATTTAACGAAGGACGCGGGAAGTGGATTTCAGTTGAGAAAAATCACAATCCAATACATTTACTTTGATAATGGCACACCTTGTTCGTGCTGATCAGTGCACTGACTTGCACGCTATAAAAGTAAATGTGCGGTCCCAGCTTTTTTGCTCACTTAAAAAATGACCATCCATCTTGGCCATCTACTTCTTTAAAACACATACATTGATCCAAGCCATTCAACTTGTTTGCTCCAACATGATTAGGCTACATGTGACAAATCACACCAACCCGATATTTGTGAGTCCTGACAATATCGCATGCCTAAAGTAGGGTCTTCTAGGAGACACTTTTTATTTATTTTAGGCATAATTTTTGAAAGATTTAACTCATTCAACTTGTTTAAACCTTAAAAAAATTATCTACTGTGAGAAATGAACTGCTTATATTGGATCTTTGTAGCATATACATTTTTATACTTTAAATAAAGGGATCATTTATATTTAGAAATAAAAAAACAAGGGATTAGAATTATGTGACGTAAATAATTTTTTGCCAATAAATATCTAGTATAGTTGATTGCATATAATTCAATATCTATTTTGAAGTAGGTTTGGTCGTAAGTTTGAATTACCAACATTTTCTTTCACCGTAGATTAAATTTAAGAGCAAAGTAATTTGCTTTGTTTAAAAAAATACATAATTTTTCATATTTCGGCTAAGCATGGGGTTGAAACCCAAAACAAGATAAATGACTTAGATGGAGGAAAGAGAGAAAAAAAGGAAGAAGAAGGTTTGCAAGAATTAGAAGATGCTACTTTAGACATATTATCATTTTTATTTTTATTTCGATTTTAAGAATCAAAGGTTGATCGTGATTTTCAATGAAAGCATAGGCTAAGCTCATCCAATTGGCGAGAGAGGGCAAGTAAAATTAATGGATTAGATCTTCATAGATGACGACTATCTTAAGCCATTTATCTTGTTTTACCTACCTATTTACGTACTAAGCAAAATTTATAACTATTATAGGCTTTGAGTTACTAGCATTTTTAGTTAAAAGTTTCAATAGCCGTGATTAAAAAGCCAAAAACAGTTTAATCATCCGACAGTTATGAAGTTTGGTGGCTAGTCATCTAAGGCTGGCTAAGCCCAACATGATGAATAAATCAGATCCATGGATCAGATTATCCAAAGAAGAGTCCCAGCTTGTCAATTTCCTGCCAAAACGTGTAGCGTGAGATATGGGTCCCACTTCCTTCCGCATTTCAACTCTATCTTGATCCAACGGTCATGAGCAGCTCGTCATTGAGAAAGGCAATCCATATTCATGACAAGATCAACTACTTGCATGTGGGCAAGCTCCGACGGCTATGCCTCGCTCTTACCTGTTTTTTGAAATACAAACGGTCATTAGAAGCAGCGCGAAACAGAAATGGCTTCCGTTTTGAAGCCCATCACCTCTCTTCCCACTCCCAAATCCTCTAAACTGCAACCTTCTTCAGCCCGTCCCAACTTTCATTTCCCATCTCCAAGACCTCCACGAGAAACCCAAATTTCTTCTCATCTTTTCACCCACCCTTCGTCTCTCCTGCTCGAAATGTGCTCAGACATGAAAGAGCTCAACCAAATTCTTCCTCTAATTATAAAAAATGGCCTTGCAAACCAACTCATGTTCCAAACGAAACTTGTTAGCCTCTTCTCCAAGTATGGAAACCTTCGAAATGCCGCACTCGTTTTTGATCGTGTAGAAGACAAAATTGATGAGTTATATCACACAATGCTAAAGGGTCATGCAAAAAATTCATCTTTAGAAGATGGGTTGTCATTTTTATGCCGGATGAGAAACTCAGGGGTTCGACCTGTTTTGTATACCTTTACGTATCTGTTGAAAACCTGTGGCGATAATGCGGACCTTATAAGAGGGAAAGAGCTCCATTCTCAGTTGATCTCACACGGGTTCGGATCAGACGTCTATGCAATGACCGCTGTTGTTAATATGTATGCCAAATGTAGGCAGATTGATGAGGCTAGGAAGATGTTTGATAGAATGCCTCTAAGGGATTTGGTTTGCTGGAATGCTATCATTGCAGGGTATGCTCAGAATGGGTTTGCTAAGAAAGCTTTGGAAATAGTTTGTTTAATGCACGAACAAGGCCAAAGACCTGATTCAATTACGCTTGTCACAATCCTGCCTGCTTGTGCAGATTTGGGGTCTTCGAGGATTGGTAGGTCTATCCACGGTTATGCTCTTAGAGCGAGTTTCGAGTCGCTAGTGAATATTTCAACTGCTCTTGTTGATATGTATTCAAAGTGTGGGTTGATTGAAATTGCTAGATTAGTTTTTGATAGGATGCAAGTGCGCAATGTGGTTTCGTGGAACTCAATGATTGATGGTTATGCACAGAGTGGAGCTTCTGAGGAAGCAATGCAAATGTTCCATGATATGCTGGAAAATGATATTAAACCAACAGATGTTACTATTATGGCTGCACTACATGCGTGTGTTGAATTGGGTGATCTTGAACAAGGTAAATATATCCATGAACTACTGCTGCAAATTGGACTTGGATCTGATGCTTCAGTTATGAATTCTTTGATCTCCATGTATTCGAAGTGCAAGAGAGTGGAATTTGCTGCCGAAGTCTTCAAAAACTTGCAGGGTAAAACTCGGGTTTCATGGAATGCTATGATTTCAGGTTATGCTCAAAATGGGCATGCAAATGAAGCTCTCAATCACTTTTGCAGGATGCAAAAAGAGCATCTGAAACCAGATTCTTATACAACAGTGAGCATCATTCCAGCACTTGCAGATATTTCAGTTCTACGCCAGGGAAAATGGATCCATGGATATGTTATTAGATCATTCCTTGACAAGAATGTCTATGTGATGACTGCCCTTATTGACATGTATGCAAAATGTGGGGCTGTTTATCTTGCACGTAAGCTCTTTGACATGATGGCTGTGCGGCATGTGACAACTTGGAACTCAATGATAGATGGATATGGAACTCATGGATTTGGTGAAGCCACAGTGAAGCTGTTTGGAGAGATGCAGGAGAGCCCTGTCAAGCCGAATGATGTAACCTTCCTATGTGTCCTTTCAGGTTGTAGCCATTCTGGTTTGGTGGATGAGGGATGCCGATTCTTCTCCATTATGAAGCAAGAGTATGGTATTGAGCCTGGAATGGATCACTATGGGACCATGGTGGACCTTCTTGGACGTGCCGGCAGGCTTGATGAAGCTTGGGACTTTATTAGCAAGATGCCTATTGAGCCAGGAATTAGTGTATTTGGTGCTATGTTGGGAGCATGCAAGATCCACAAAAATGTTGAGTTGGGAGAAAAGGCTGCAAGAAGACTGTTTGAACTAGAGCCTGTTGATGGTGGATATCATGTGCTACTAGCCAACATATATGCTACAGCTGGAATGTGGGGAGATCTAGCAAAGGTGAGGACAATGATGGAGAGGAAAGGGCTGAAGAAGAATCCAGGTTGGAGTTTTGTTGAGTTGAAAAATGAGATTCACACGTTCTATTCTGGTAGCACTAATCACCCACAAGCAGAAATGATATATGCAAAACTAGAGGAGTTAAGCAATGAGATAAGATCTGTGGGGTACGTTCCTGATACTACTTCAATATATGATGTGGAAGATGAGGTAAAGGAACGGCTACTCAACACCCACAGTGAGAAGCTGGCCATTGCATTTGGACTTATAAACACTAGTCCTGGAACTACCATCCAGATAAGGAAGAATCTCCGTGTATGTGGCGATTGCCACAATGCAACTAAGTTTATCTCACTTGTTACACAACGAGAAATCATAGTAAGGGATATGCACCGCTTTCACCATTTCAAGAATGGTTGCTGCTCGTGCAGAGATTATTGGTAATTAGGTTGTATGTATCATGAGGCATTGGATGATGGGCAATGGCTACCAGGTGCATAGGGAAGATCTATTGGACTGAAGTAAGAGGAATGCTCTGGAGTCTTGGTAACATCAGTAAGGGATTATTGGTAATTAGGCTTGTATTATCTCATGAGGCATTACGTGATGGGCAAGGTCTACCAGGTGCATAGGGTATATCTATTGGACTGAAGTAAGGGGAATGCTCTGGAGCTTGGAGTCTTGGTAACATCAATAAAGAATGAACTAGTCTAATGCTTCTACTTGGACACTAGTGTCACATTAAAGTGAACGTTACAGGACTTGCACTTCTTAAAGAAAAGTGCTGTTAAGGACTAATATCTGGCATCTCAAAGAGACATACAAGTCGCTCAGAAGTCTATCTTGGATTATATGCGCCTCTGATATGTGGAGTAGCAAGAAAAGAAGGATCTGATGGATCAATCTATAATATTGCTCCAAACTTAGCTAATGTCTGTGGTGAGAAATCTGTCATGTAAGTCTTATGTGACAAGCTGATAAAAAATTTAGATCTAGCATCTCGATTCCAAATCAAACTGCAGCTGTCCAATTATTTCTTCTGAAGCTGTTGCAGAAGATCCTACTAAATCCTTATCTGATCATCACCTGTGACAATAATGTTGGAAGTGCATTCTACGAGGGTGATAACATATATCACCAACATACAGAAAAAAAAAGACCCACTCAGGTGGTAACAACAATACTAAAATCTTCAAGTTATGATCATAAGTGATGTTTTAGCCATAAATCACTACTTCATGTTCTTTTCGCCCTCTAAGCAGCAAATCCAAGAAGTAGCTCAATCTATGCCTGTAAGTAAACATTCAGGCAAATCCTTTGGACAAAGCTTCCACAATGACTAATTCTTATTAGCAGCAATGGGAATGCTCATATGCCCGGTGTTACTTTTGACAATTGACAGCAGGGTCTGTACCAAATTTATGTGCAAATCAAGCTACCAAGTATAGGTGGGCCATTCTTATTTAATGGTCCAACCATCTAAAGTCAAAGTGGCTGCCCACAAAGCTCCCCTGTATGTGGGGTTCAGGGAAGGAGTGGACTACAAAGGGTCAATAGTATGCAGCCTTACCTTGTATTGCAATAGGTTGTTTCTATGCCTTGAACCTATAACCTCAAGTTCACATAACGACAACTCTACTGTTGGGCAAAGGCTCCCCTTCAATTACGTCACTGTAAGTTCAGAAAATAAATAAAAATCAACCTGTTAGCAGTTTGTTATCCTGGCTGCAAACAGCATGTAAATGTCATCCATGGTGGATTTAGCACACAAAATGATATCTGAAAGAAAAGATGAGATACATGGCAGGATTCAGTAAAACCAGTGAAAATGATTCCCACCATTTAAGCAGGCTTAACAACTCTGGTGCTGAATTATACAATCAGAATCGAACTCTTTGGCATGACAGAAAGAAAAAGTGATTTAATTATCCATGGATAACTGTCTTCACTGCTATTCTTCTTTTGGGTACTCTTCCCTCTTATTTGCTGCCTTCTTGAATAAATTTGACTATTTGGTCTAACCATCTATTTGGTACAAATCACTGACTCTAGTCCACCCTTCCAATGATATATTTTGCATTGCTCATTCGAGCTGGCAAAATGGATTTCTGGATCAAAATCAAGCTTGGATCTAAACATATTGGATATACTACATCCATTTGTTTAGAAAGACAAAAAAGTTCCAATCCATATTCTATCTGCATCCGATTAACGAATTTGGGGTAATCTGCAATAAAAAAATTAATATATAGAAAAAAAAAAACTATTGAATCTTTGGTGAAATTTGCAGGCAATTCACAGTTAATCAATCATAATGGAATTGAATTCTACAAATGAATTTTGTCTACACTATGCCTATAAGCCACTCAATGGTGGTGGCACAAATAATTTTCCAAATTAAAAAAAAAAAAACCTTTCCAAAAATGAGTCAATAGCCAAATGATAGTCAATAGCATTTCATTATTGAAACAAAAAAAGACTGCATTATTTTCAAGTTTGCCCTTTTAAATAGATATCCGCCAATAAATTTGTGTTGGTCATAAATTTAATATATCACATGTCTTCGGTCTAAATCTGAAGATTTTAAAACAGATAAATGAATATTCACAAATTTTAATTCGTTTTGCCGGATCTACTTCTCATCTATAGCAAGTCTTTCTTATTGAAAGAGTTGGCTCTACTGGTACTTCTTTTCAATAATGTTTCCCAAAATGAAATATGCCCATCCATATTAGGTTGTTACCTTTATTTTTAGTACTTCCCTCTAGCACAATTGTTCACAAACAACAAGTTGCCTCTCTTCATTATGCCTAGTCAAAGGTTTAAGGTAGCACTTTCTCTTATGTTGGGGAAATTTTGTTGGTCCTAATAGTCAATTAAACCACAGGATCAGTTTCTAGCTTCAGAAAATAAGCTGGACAATTTAGATTGTAAGAACATGTTAAGTTAATATGAGTGGGACTTGTATTACCTAAGTAACTTAGGGTTATAGGTTAGCCACTTCTTCCTATTTGTTTAGAACTCCTAGATCACTCTACGAAGCATTGGGTGTCCAAGATTAAATTATCATAAGCTTGCATGATAAGTAATCTAATTACAATCATGTTCTAATTTGGAAAGCAAGAATAAATAGAAAAACCATGTGTTTCTATATATATGGGAGAGACAAAAACTACATGGGTGTTCTCTATTATTATGTGGTTTGCGTCTCTTCCTTTGGTGCGGTTTTTCACTTTTTCAAGAGTGTGGTTTTGAGTGAGTTAGACCATCAGTCTAGATGATCCAACCTTGTGCAAAGTCTGGAAATCTTAGTGCATGATTGAGAAGTTGATTAGAAAGGAGTAGCGAGAAGATTTTCCTAAGTAACCTTCAAGTTTTTTATGTTCTATCTTATGTTTGGATCTCTTGGTTCATGTTAGAGATTGTTGATTGCCTAAAAGATTTCTTGAGGAAATTTCATAGGTTAATTAGAAGTAAGATTTATGTATAATAAAAAAAATAGAAGATAAGGTTGCGTACTATAAACCTTTGTAGTCCGCTCTTTCTCGGACCCTGTATAGGCTGGAGCTTCATGCACCTGGGCTGCCCTTTAGCTGATTATTATGTGATTTAAATTGTAACATATGTTTACCTCTCTATTTGTTTATATGTTGCAGTTGAAGAACTTGGACCATCAGATTTCAGGTAGACTTAGGAATGGGTAATAGGTTTGTGGATAATTTACTTAGTGATCTCAGCTGCATCTAGAGAGAGAGAGAGAGAGAGAGAGAGAGAGAGAGAGAGAGAGAGAGAGAGAGAGAGAGAGAGAGAGAGAGATTATACCCCTTGAATCTAGTGGTTAGCACCAAAGCCTTCAAGGGAAAGCCTTCAAGGGTGGTGGGGCAAGCAGTGGTCTTTCACCAGTATTTAATTTGGAAATCTCGGTCGAATCAGAAAAATGTGAAAAAAATTTAATTATTCAATTTCAACTCAAGATGTAAAAAAGTGGAGACATTTTGAAAAACAGTTTCAGTTATAAGAGACTTTTGTGATCATGTTAGCTATGCACTTTAAAGGGGAGCCTTGACATAGCTGTTGAGTTGTCGTTGTGTGACCTTGAGATTATAGGTTCAAGGTGTGAAAACAATCTCTTATAAAATGCAAAGTAAAGTTACATACTAGTGACCCTTGTGGTTTGCCCCTTCCCTAACTACGTAGAAGCTTTGTGCACCGGTTAGCTATGCACTTTTTGTGAACAGTCAGAAACAAGTGGACTCAGACGCGTTCAACCTCTGTTGTCGATTGAAGATACCTCTAAACTCCTCTCTTGCTGGATGATTTAAGCTTTACTTTTCTACCCTAAAGTGTGATGGGATTGCTCAATTCATTGATCAAATACTAGATCCTAGACAGCCATTACTATTGGGTTTGCGTTTTCTACTCATTAACTCACTTAGTCAACCAGCATGACTTTTTTCCTAGCCAGGAGCTACTTTTGTGCACTGGATTAATAAGATAAGTTGTAATATCCTTAATTTTTAGGATAAAATAGGAAATTATTAAATAAATTAAAATAAAAATTTATGGATGAAATTTTTTCCTAAAAACATAATAATTTGAAAGTTCTCGTCGATATGAGTCCAACGCCACCAAGAACGCGAAAAACGGAGCTCAAACGAGGGAGTTATGAGCCGTCGAAGTTGTAAGGGCAATTTTGTCATTTGACAGAAACGTATAACACAGGGGCCCAAATTGATAATGGCACCCCCGTCTTCCACACGTCTGTACCCAGATCCGGCAAAATCGCCGGAGAAGCCATGGAAAGAGGCGTGAATGGAAGAGGTTCTCTTCCCCTAGGACTCTAGGCCTATATCTACCCTCCCCAGGTTGCCAAAACACTCCACTTTGAGCGTTTTCTCTGAGTGTTTACGCAAAACCCTAGCCCTGCAAAACTTGGATTTTCCGGCGAGTGGAACCCCGGCAACGCGAGCAACACCAGTCATGCGCAAGGTAAGCCTCAAATCCATGTTTTTCTGTATTTATTAATTAGAAAATTAATTAGAAAACCATTTAAAAATTAGGAAAAAATTAGATTTTTTTTAGGAACTTTGTGTACGCTACTGTTGGAGCGTGATTTCACAGACCAAACATTGTCCGTTTGGAAATCGCACCGTCCAACTAGTGCACAAGAGACCCAAGAGAAAACCCTTTAAATTTGGGAGTGATCTAACGGTGGATTTCTCCAGAAAATCCAAAAACCAGTACCTAGGGATGTTTTTAAGAACTTGGGAAAAACCATTTAAAAAACATGGTTTTTGGAGAAATCAATGCAAAAGGATGATAGAAATGGAAACTAAACAAAATTTGGAACAAAATGGTTCAAAAACCAAGTGATTTGGACACCTGTAGGGTCACCGGTGATGACCGGAAGCCGGTCGTCTTCTCAGGCGCCGGTTTCCGCATCGCCGGTGTAAACCGGGCTGCCCGTGTAACCCAGTGTACACTGGGTGCCGGTGTAACCCGGTGTAAACCGGGCCGCCGGTGTAACCCAGTGTACACTGGTCGCCGGTGTAACCCGGTGTAAAGCAGGGCCGCTGGTGTAAACCAGTGCACCCGCCAAACACCCTATAAATTTATGAAGTATTTTCACTTAAAATTGATTTTTGGGAGTTAGAGGAGTCCAAATCACGATCCGAAAGATGCGTTGTGACCGTATTGACGACGCGGACCTAGTTTTAACTTAAAAACTTATAAATGACCACTTTTTATTTAGAAAATTTTTTAAATAGTGATGTGACATGTACATGTGTACTTGAATATACCAGTTAAAGGGAGTTATTAGCAAGCTAGTGGTCTCACACTGAGGTAGGTGACGACAACTAATGTTTTGCTTTGATTTTTAAACCATGTTTAAACATAGCATCATGTGTGATTGTGTTTTAAAATGCAATTATTATTTACCGTGGATTTCATGCGACATTGCGTACAGTATGGTTATTCCAAATTGAAATCTTTTACTGAATAAACTTATTTAAAATGTTTTTACCAGCATGATGTTAATTAGTTATGCTTAGTTAGAGACTTATTTCTTATTATATATATAGAAAATGCATGGATTACATGGAAATGAGAATAGAGGCTTATTAAATTTGGTCCTTTTATAGGCTAACCCCAGGATGAGGGGCATGTCTTGGGGATTGCAAGCTATAAGTGCACTTGAGTTTTAGCATATACATATGATTTCCGTGTTTTATATTTGATGACGGGTGCTCTCGGCCGGTGGGCGTCATGCTAGGAGGGATAGGGCCGGCCACCCACCTTCTGAGATTATGATGTGATGAGTTTGTGATATGATAGACACCTGCCCATAGATGGCATTCGATAGGAGTTTGGTAACATGGATAGTCCACACTACCGGTCTGAGCCTTTCCATGGGGACAGACGCTAAGTCTCCCGTTATGGTGTCGACGGGGAGCGGCGGTGGTTGATACCCATAGAGGGTTGCCACTGCAAAGATGATGGCCCATATTCTTATTATGTGTGCATGTATGATGAGCATGGTTATGGATGATATGCCTGGGTGTGACGACACTCAGAGGTTGACTACGTGTACTCCTGATCAGGGATGTTAGTGTGATGTGATGGGACCCATTACCTTAGGGTGCCCTTATTCTTGTTGTATGCTCCATTTTATTGATTCATGTCATGTTTTAACTCTATGATTGCATGTTTTAGCATATGGAATAAATTGGCATTTATTTGAACATGGCATCATGATATCACTATTTTCATAAGTGTTAGACTTTTTATCAGTGTTGTTCATTATTTTTTTCATTTATTACATTAATTGTCTATGTACCTACACAAGTGATAGCTTGCTGAGGCATTGATTTGTTTTGCAATGCCTTAGACCTCGAGCGCGATAACAGGAAAGGCAAGGCTGTTGAGAAGCCGTGAGAGCCGTCAAGACCATTTTTCTATAGTGTTAGACAGTGATGTGAGTCATTAAACAGGATTATCATTTGGATTTTTATTATGGACTGCATATTTTATATTGGGATGTGATTTAGATCTTTGGACATATGTTGGACATTTATATGGGATGTTATGATGGATAGACCCTGGGCCATATTATTATTGTCTTTTGGACGTATATTTGATTTAAAATAAAGGCGCCTATTTATTTGACGTTGATTTCTACATGGATTATTTATTTATGTTTAAATTACATGTACGCCATTTTGAGAAAGGAAAAATTAACACCCAGAGTTTTAAGATAGGTTTAGTAAAATGTTAAATAAATCTTTTCTCATGGGATCCCAAATGCTCTTATTTAAAATGCCATTATAAAAAAAAAAAAAATTGTCTTAAAAATCCGGGGTGTTACATAAGTGCATCTTATCCATTACTATCAAAGGGATGTACTATTGTGCTAAAGTCAAGTTACATCTTGACTTAAATGATCCAACAAAGTGGGGATTGGCAATGCATGGCTGCAAACAAGAGAGACTTGGAAAAGCAAATTTTGGATTACCCAACAAATGTGTCGACCTTAGTTTTAGCCATAGTTACAAATTTTGGATTTCGGGAATGAATCAGCAATCCAAGTACTGGAAAGGTCAGAAAACTTACGGGGGTTGGGGAAAAAGCTGAGGAAAAGAGCGTTATGAGGATGACATTTTTGTTTAGTGAGGTTAAGCTTGTGTTTAATTTTGTAATCTTGATTGATTCCTAAAATGTGAAAAGTTTTGAAGTATTGGAGTTTAACTGTAGAAGGGAAATCTTGATGCAACGGTAGAGTTGTTGTTGTGTGACTTTGAGGTCATGGTTCAAGATATAAAAACAGCCTCTTGCAAAGTGATGGGTACTATCAATGCAAGTGATCCACCCCTTCGCCAGACCCTGCATAGGCGGGACTTTCATGTACCGAAGCTGCCTCTTTATTCAACTGTGGATGCCAAAAAGTGGAGACCTTTCTAACCATGTTACTTGTGCACCCCAGTGGACTTAATCCATTGACTTATTAGGTACCTCTGAATTCCCATCTTGTTGAGGATTTAAGCTTTATTTTTCTCCGTCCTAACCATTCATGTAAGACCATATAATTTGAGGGTTGCACTTTGAGATTAGGTACATCCGTAACAGAAATAAGTGGCCTTCCCTTGTGCTTTGTGAAAAGGTAACCATGTGTCATTGGCCAAATACAAGGCGTTGGTTAAGCCTTTCACTTGGGTCTACCTACTGATAACTCATTGGTTCCCTTTGTCAACCAGTACAACCTTTTTCCTACCTAGTGGCTACTTTGTGGACAAGTAACAAAAAGTGCTATCTTACCTATTACTACCAAACGGGTGTACTATCACATCGTAAAGTCAAGCAACAAATGCGAACTAGCAGTGCATTGAAGCAAACAAGGAAGACTAGGAAAGGCAAGGCTTCGGTTGCACCAGTCGTAATGCCTTTAAAGCTCCCTCTTGATTTCCAAACGATGAGCTTTCGTGTGGGACGACTTTATTGACGTCGGTAGACTTGTCGGGGTGTGAACTTAAGATCACGGGTTAAGTATAAAACAGCCTCTTGCAAAATGCAGCGTAAAGATACACATTATTGAGTCTTGTAGTCTGTCTTTCCGCAGACCCGCATATGCAGGAGCTTCTTGCACGGAGGCTGCTTTTTTTGGGACTAGTTCGTCCACAATCATGTGCATACAAGTCGAGACTAGTCTTCCCCTTGGGAAGGGGGTTTGGAGACAAACTGATTCAGAGAAGGGAGAAGTCACAGACTCTTGGCACTGCCGATGCTATTGCAGTCCTCTTGCAACAAGTCGATGCAAAAGCCTGGGTGTTGTCGATCATCTGAACGGGGTATTCATCTCTAGCCTATCAGAGCTTGTCATAATCTATCTATTTTTCCATGGATCCGCATCAGAGGCCGATGGCGATCCATGAAAATGTCAACCTAACTGTTCCCTCGGCCAATTGGCATGCATGCCAAATGTCCTTCGAATTCGGAGAACGTAATCGTGGGGTCAAGATGACCGCTGATCTAGATCGGTCGGGTTTCATCTTCCGATCAGTCCGTCATTATTTCAGATTTCACCATTGCGTTTTTTAACTATGGAATAGTAGTGGTTAGGATCATGAGATGGAGAAGATCCTTGGAGCATGGCTTATCTAAGATGCGATGGAAAAGATGAGCGGCTTGGATCAGTAGCTTGTTGCTTAGATCATCTAAAATACTTATTTAATCTCAAAAAACTGATAATCATATTGATGATAATCAAGCTTAAGCATCTTTTACCATATTTTTTTGTCTTAATTAATTTGCTTCAACCTTATTGTATATATAAGACAAATTGACACGAGCGTCATGTTTAGTCTACCTTACCCACGCCTTCAAATATTCTTCTTAACTAACTAAATTTTAAAAAAAAAAATCCTAATTTTTTAGGTTAAATTTAAAAAAATTGCTAGTTTGTTACAATTGGTCGCAAACAACATGACATCTCTCCTTATTATCCATCGTCGGAAGTTGAAGGTGGAACTTTACTCTTAGATTTAGGACTATTAGTGTGCTTCTTGGTTCTTGATTGTATAAAAAAGAGGAAGGCTTTGCCCATACTTTGGTTGATCAGACCCGTTCGTTTGATTTGTCTTGTCTTCGCTCCAGAAGATTAATAAATTTTAAGGGATTATCAATATTTCCATGTATAGAACAGTACAAGATTGGCAATTAATAAAAACCAAAAAGATACAGTAACGTCTCACCCAGACGCTGTCGGATGAACAGAAGACGAGGTAACGGAACTGTCCGTCGAGTGCACCGACGATGAAGCCGAACCTGAAACTCCGTTACTTTGAAACAAATCCAACAAGTAATTACTCAAATCCTCCGGGGAGAACCTCACTAAAGTCTCCACATTCCGTTCGTCTTCCAACAACGGCCGATACTTCAAATAAAACTCTCGATACGGCGACCCGATCTTTCTCGAAACCGAAACTTTAATCTCGTCCCTCAGCTTCCCGTCCGGCACGACCCAAGATAACTGCGTTTTGTACGCTTGCTGGAAACCCGAACTGAAGCTCCGGAAAACTTCCTTGGCAGCCTGTAAAGGGATCTCAGCAGTTGGATTTGGTGGCAACGAGTTGGTCACCTTGCTCCAGGCCATTTTCACGTAGTTGGAGGAGTACTGGTGGAGTTTAGCTTCGTGTTTGGAGATCCATTCCTCGCCGAGGAGAAGCCGCAGATCAGAGTTGGACACTTTGGAGACGACGTAGTGGGTATTGTTGGCGAGGAAAAGATACGATAATCCGACGTCTCTGTACAACTCAGCTTGGCCATCGAGTTTGCAGAGTAGAACCAGAATCAACCACGCAAGTCTGTTGCAGATCGAGGAGAGTGGATTAGCAGAAGGAGATGTACTTTCGAAGGAGAATGGTTCTGGCAATGGAGTTTGGATTTGCAGCGGATAATCGGCGAAGATATCTGAAAGAATCGTGCTGTAATCGGCGAGGAACGATATGTAGTTCATCACGTATCTTGTTAGAGGATGAATTCCTCCGCTAGGAATTGAAGATTTGGAATTGTCCGTCTGAATAGCCGATTCAAATAAGGAAAGCATGGTTCTTACGGCGTCGCCGAGTTTTATGAGAGCCGCGACGGCTTGAGACCGGACGGTGGAGGTTGATTCGTAGGAGAATATTGATTCGATCTCCGGCCAGTGTTTGGCGATGCAGTCGTACATGTCTAAGATGCGGAACATCTTCTCGGGCGAGGTTTTGCATTTGGCGACGGATTCTGGAAAGGCGAAGAGGTTTGTTGCAGCTTTTCTGGCGATTTCGGAGAAGCATGATTCTTTGATTTTATCAGACGTGGCGAACACGTGATCGCAGAGGATTCTCTCGCCGGAGAAAAGAGTTTTGACGGCGATTTTCGTGGCGGTTACCCAGTTCTTGATTTTGAGCTCCATCGATTCCCAATTCAGCTTTTGCAACTGGTGAAAGCTCGCTCGCTCGAACCCGAGACGGTATAAGCCTTCATCCACGATCGACTTTCGAATAATTGTGTAGATCTTGACGCATTCCTTTCCGTAACCATATGCAGTCATACACTCGGCAATCAACCGGAGGTCCGTCATTGCGAGAGACGAAACTTGCTCTACTTCTACGACGGACGAAACTTGCTCTACTTCTACGACGGAATCACCGGCGAGCTGGATCTCATCCTCGGACCCGGGATCCTCCTCATAATCGGAGATGCTAGAACTCGTTGTAGTGGAGGACCGACCGGAAACCGATTCAGGATCGAGGTGATCGCGATTGGCAGCAAGGATTTGGTAGAATTCCTTCTCCAGCCGCTTCATGGCGGTTTGCATCAGTTTCTGCGCGTGCACGAGCTTCTTAGAGCTGGAATTGTGAGAAACAAGAGCTTGCATGGCTTGCTGGAGTTCTTTCACTGACCGGAAGAAGTCTCTGGCTTCGCGGCGGTTTTCGTAGAAGAGGGAAGTGATTTTGGGGTAGGCAGAGGAATCTGGATCCCATTTCTTGATGATTTCTTCGGCTCTTGCGATGTTTTCGTCCATCATCGTCTCGGAGAATGTTCGACGAGGAGACGACGGAACGTGGAAGGAGGAGGAAGAGGAAGACGAGGAGGAGTTTTTGTTGGAAGAGTGGAAGAAGATGTTTCTCATTCCCTTTCTCGGCATGGTAGGGGCGAAGGATTCTCTTGCTTTGGGCTAAGCTGAGAAGAAAATGGGAGGTGTCGGTATCAAATTGGAGGGGATGTTTCTGCGCCCTTTTGATTTGGCCGGAGGAATTTCCGGTTTGGCTTTTCTTTGTCTCCTTTGGAGTTGGAGGGAGAAGGCCGTTAGGGGATTTATATAGAGAGAGCAGGTTGGACGCGTCTAGTGATCATTAACATATTATGATGTGCTTGGTCTTGGTCTTGGTCTTGGCCTGGGCCTGGCTATTGACTGTGAACGCGCTCCTGCGTCTAAATCTATGTTCAAGGACTAAATTACCCTTTAGCTAGAACAAAGCTTAACTTTTTTATTTTTTAAAGTTCTAAAAGAAATTATTAAGGTTTTTTGGCAAAAAAATATTATTTTATTTTGATATTTTACAAAAAAAAAGTAAAGTTTTTTGAGTTTTGTAAATCTGCTATCAAGTTTTCAAAATTCTAATATTACCCTTCTACATCAAATTCAAGTTCTATATTTTGGAATCGTAATCGGTAATTAAGTTATCAACTTTGGCCCACTACGTTTCATGACTTTTAGATGTAAATTTTCAATGAAATTTGCTATATAATATAATTTGATAACACAAAATTTAATGGTACAATTAAATTTCAAGAAAAATCAACTAATAATGAAATATTCAATCCCAAATATACCATATTTACTAACCTATGTGATAGTACTTGTTAAGCTTCTTCAATGAAATTAAACAGTTTAAACTTTGTATTCTCACTAAAAATTGATATAGAACTTTTACTAACACAAATTAGAACATAATCAATACTTTTGGGTCAATAAAAAATTAAAAAAAATTAACTAAAAATTATAAGCAAAATACTATTACTGTTCACACGAATAGTAACAAGCAGCAGACTTTAAGCTCTTCGTCTGATGCCTTTTTTAATGAAAATTAGAAATATAAGATTTGGTCTTCTTTTTCTCTATGTCTTTTATGTAGCATGATTAATTTCAAAGATTTTTGTTGATTAATAATACAAAAAATCACATACAAAGTCCTCTCGTTCGCTGTCATCTATTTACTAAAAGGTTTACTGAAAATTAATATAATAATAATTTTACAAAGCTCAAGAAAATTTAATAGTAAATTTATAGATTTTAAAAAATATTAAAAATTAAAAAAAAATGCGAATGGCAATTTTGTAAAATATCCTTCCTATTTAAATTGGTTATGTCACAAATATCACCTACGCGGTTGGCGTGAACTTGGAATGGAAAGCGCATTAATGCAAACGAGAAAAATATGGCAGTCTCGAAAATGACAACCGATTAAGCTGCAGGCCATAAAAGCTGAGAAAAGAAAAAACTGTGCAAGGACGGCTGCGTGACCCTCCATTGATGCTTACGATGGGCAATTACATCACGAATGAGCTTGCCTTTACTTGGAAATATCAGCGCGACAATTCCAAGTAGGCTCCGGACCCCGCCCTTTCACTGTTAAAGGGCAATGCTAAATAAAGGTTCCATGTGAGAGCATTTGGAACCACTGTTTCTGGAGCCCACCTAATCAATGAACGGATCATGCAAAGGTGGGCTCCAGAAAAAATAATTTTCAAATGCTCTCACATAGATTGGTGGGCATGCCCTCAAAATATTATCACTTCTGTGATCCTAACCTTAATTTACTCATCCAATCCAGAGATATCATTTAATGGACGCAAAGAAAGAGTGAACCTCGAGAGTTATAAAGATCCAAGTCGTGGGAAGACCACTACGTCTACTTTGTTCTTTAAATGAATTTTCATGGAGTTTTCGTGCGCTGCTTGATCAGTCCACGCGTCCATGCCACTGATTTATCAGCCGTTCACACCATGGGCTTCAACTTATTTACTACTTTTCAAAGGTGTGACAGATGCAAAGGGTGAGCTTCTCCTACTTGTACTTGTTGGTGTTGCTTCCAAAACAAGCAAAATAACTTCTTCTACTTGTGCTTGTACTTTGCAAACATGCAAGAGAGGGAGAGCTCTATTTGTCTTGTTACTTGTTCAGACCAACATATTTTTTGTTCAAGAGTTAGATAAAGGAGGAAGAGAAGAAGGGGAGAGTGATGGTTCAATGCTAAAGTTATCATCATGTGACTTTGAAGTCATAGAAATGAAAGGTAAGGCTATTTATTAAAAGTCTTTATGGTCACCCTTTGTCTAGACCCTGCATACGTAGAGCTTCGTGCACCGGGGCTGATCCTTATAAAGGAGGAAGAGAAATCCTAAACGACACAACATTTTAAGGTGTGTTCGTGGAAACACCCCGGCCTTTGCACAAAAGGCCCTATCCTTGGATGATCTGACTGGTTGATTGGACTATTCTAGCATCTAAAAAATGTCTTTTAATTACAAAAATAAATGATGAAAAACATTGTCTAAACAAAAGTCTAAATTTGACTCCCAAACGGCATGATTTTTACATTTTAGAATGTTACAGCCATGAAATCTCAGTGATTTTAAGTCTATGAGATACCAAAACCTGGGAAAATCAGATGAACAGATTAGATCATCCAAAGGTAGGCGGCTTTACGCCAAAGCTGCCGTATCATGCGGTCTGTTTGACGTTCTTCTTTGAAATGCAGTTAGAGGTCTAGAACCTGTTAATGAAGGATTTGATATTTGCTTTAAGTCCAGTCGGATGTTGTGATTTTCAACAACTGGCCAGCAACCAATTAGCGAAGTTTAGAGGATAGAGATGGTTGGCAGTGTCACAACCCGTGCGAGCTGAAGTTTATAAGCTTAAATTAGTTAATTTATTTTAATCTAAAAACACTTGTTTTAATTGGCCCACCAAAAACTAAGTTTTCCATGACGCATTTTACAAAGGAAAATGTCGGAAGAAGAAGATCAAGCCGGGAGACAAATGAAATGAAGGAAAACGTCAGGAGCTGTTACTGCGACTGTTTCCTGGCCTCCGCTGTTGTTTATCCGATGGTCGCTTTCTTCTTTTGTTATCTTTATAAAACCGTGCGCAACGGCCAAGAACAAAGGAAGTGGAAAGTCCGGAAGGAACAAATCATACGCTTTTGTTCCAGAAGTAGAGGGGAAGTCCAAGATAATGACGAGTCCAGAATGATACGAAGGAAGATACGGTCAAAATTGATGATGGATTTGAGGAGAGATCATGCAGACTTGTTTTGCTTGGGTAATTTTTGAGTCACCAACGAGTTGCTTCGAGTTAACTCAACTCCCGTCTTTTGAGTTTTTAAATTATGAGACGTCTGGAACCCAATTGCAAGGGTAAAGCTCTACCACTTGAGCTATATGTTGATAAATAAAAGTACATCACATCATTAGAAATATTCTGCCATGATTAGGGCAATCAAACCAGCTCAGTACAAGCTTATAGTGATTTATTCATCGTGGTCTGCACAGTATTAGGGATGGCCATGGGTTGGGTTAAACTAGAACCCTGCCCCAAATCGCACCTCAGTGACATTCACCCACGTGCGACCTAAGGTGGGTCTAAGTGTAGAGCGGTAAGACCAATTTGACCTACAACGACTCTGCACACACATACATCAAAAACACCCATGAGTTGTTAACATTTTTTTTAGAAATAAGGCATTTTAATAAAATGTATGAATTTTTTAGATGTTTACTAACATTTCAAAGAATTAAATGCATTTATTCTAAAGTATTACATGCATTTCATTAATCCTGCCCTGCCCAAAACAGTTGATGGGGAGGATATAGATCAAGATGGAATCCTCACAATCTGACCTACCCCACTATGGAGCGAAAATGTTCACGATCTATGGTGAAGCAGAGTAGGGCAAGGATGTCAATAATCCGTCATGAGGTGAGGTGGGGTAGTGAAAACCTCCCCACCCCATTGCCATCCATAGATAGCATCTCTCTATTTCTTTGTTGGTTTTAGTGATCTAATAAATGAGATTTTTGGTATTTAAGCCACAGGAAATAAGGTAACTTAGTTAAAAAAAGACTGGACCACTAGAAGAAGCAAGACTTAAGACGCTAACCATGCAATTTTAACGCAACCAGTTGCATCATATAATTCCTTTAGGTCCAATTCTTTTATTTCCCACCATCAATAAAAGGAATTATGAAAGGAAAATACTATCCACACTCCAATTTCCATAGTGATGCTCCACCATCAAATTTTCACTTTCTAACTAAGTATTAGTTTGCTTATACAATTCATCAAAAGCCACTAATAGGAATGGTGTTTATTAATGGAGTAAGAAGTGCCCGGACACCATTCTCTGTTTGGTTCTCTTACCTCTAAATCCTCTAGTGATGTATGAATCTCCCAATGGGTGCCATGCAAGTAACAACTGCATCAACATTGACACAGCAAGAAGCGTGCAACCTGTGAGATGTGGAAATGAAGCATCGTTTATAAGTAGTAAGATGCAACTCTGCATGATCTCCATGTAGAAAGGAATCAATAGCATAAAGTCAAGGCCCCCTTATGCAGTTAAAGTAGGATGCATGTACGTGTCTTATACTGAAGAGTATTTTGAAATCCAAACTCTCCTCACTAGCTAACAACCCCTTTGGCTTGCATCTCTCTCTCTCTTGGGTGCGTGCAGGTGGACGTGTCCTTTTCACTAGTTTCTAATGAACACACAGCTCCTTGTTTGTGCTCCTTAGTGTAAGGTAGATACTCAATTATGTACTTGGGGAAAAAGATTTTTTTCTAGTTTTGGACTCCATTATCGTTCCCATCATTTTCACAACTTAAATTTAGTTTCCACTAAGAAGAAAGTGCCAGCTCAAACCTCCAACAAAGGAGAGGTATCATGGTATCCGTGACCAACTGCATTAGACAACTTTTGGCTACTCGTACATGGAGTTTGTCAAGTAAGTAAAACTCTCCTACTTTAGTAAGTTATCTGTTTTATCTAAGCCTTTATTATTATTATTGAAAATGCTATGCAAACTTTAGTTTCTGGAACGATCCTGTGATCCCTCCATTTAGGCCTTATTTTATGATGATCTAACACATTCATCTTCTCCTTCCTCCCTATTTAGAGAAGCTACAAAAATTTATGTATTTTGAGTGCCTCTGTCCAGTAGTTCTCTAAGTTAGAAAGTATTGTAATCATGATGGTTGGGCTTTCAATTGAGGAAACTAGAAAAACTAATAGCTAGAAGCAACTAATGGACATGATTTTCTGTGGATAGCGAGCCTATCTAGGATAGGATGAAAAAGACGCATTGATATGGCAGACCATTTACAGATTGAGTGTTAACAGAGGGGTCATGAACTCAGCCCCATAAGGCTCAGTTCTGATAGCATTTCACTTATTTAATTTTTGTTTCTTGCACTGTTAATAGCAAGATCCCACGACCTAAGACAACAATCTGGCAAAATAGAAGGAGCTACATCTACAAGTCGTCTCCCAATGCATTATCAGTAGCGTTTTTAGATAATTAATATTGAGAACTAACCTTGCTGTCCTACTACAGTGGATGGCACGAGAAGGGCTTTCGGTTTACATGTGTTTCACGTTATATATATACAGATATATATATATATATATATATATATATATTGAGAATTTAGTGAAGATTTTTACCAAATTAAATACAAACTTATAAATTATACTCAAATTTGATGAATATTTTGTCAAATTGTCAAATATTACGAGGGAGCTAGTCTATTATTGGATTCAATTGACTATGTCTTCACCCTTGCTTTTTTCACCCCTCAGTTCTTTATCTTTATATTTTTTAACTTTCAGAAAATAATAAAGAAAAAGGAGCTGAAAATGGGCTCACTCCAAGGAACGGACAGAGAATGTGAATATGTGAGAAAGAGAGGTTCAAAGTATGGGACTGCATTTTTCAACAAAAAATAACTTTATAAATAAAATTAAAAAAACAGTATTCCCCCTTTAGTAATTTATGTGGGTATTTTAGTTTACTTTTGCATTTTGTTTAATCAATTATGAAGCTTACAACCACTAATTATGCAGGAGTAAGTTAAGGGGCAGGAATATTACTTTTCAAATAAAAATATATAGACTATTAGAAGAAGAAGAAGAAAAAGAAAAAGAGGAAGAGAAAAAACTGAAGCACAAATTTTTCTTCCTGATTTGTGGCTACTAATCAAATGCAATGAATAGTAAGAGACATAAGCAAAAGACATAAAAAAAGCAGACGTTTATAACCTATCATACCTCATGCCTAACGCATCCTTATCTCATGGCCAAATGCACGACTATAACTGTTGTTCCTCGCGTTTGAATGCCCAGCGAGGCGGAGACTTCTATGATGTCAGGAACTAGATGTAAGCATGCCCACGAAAAACCTTCTAGCGCAGTTGGTCACAGATAACTAGCACCTCACCTCATTATTCTTGACTAAGCTTTCATGTCTCATTTTTTCCTTTCTCGAGGAGATTTCAAGTAAATTTAATAAGTAAAATGATAGGTTGCAGATTTGAGTTAGCCAACCATGGGCATGGGGGGTGACATCCATCCCAATAGTAGACGTTGTTAGACATGCAAATAGTTTTCCCGGTTCATATTAACTTAAGCTTTTAAGTTGAACGATAATTCAACATGGCATAAGAGCCTTATTGATAGAGAAGTCATGAATTCCCAAGACCCAAGATCCCAAAAATGAAACCTTCTAAGTGAGAACTATGTTTCAAGTCAAACCGTGCCATAACTACAAGAGAGGAAAAACTAAAATTCTAGAATGCATCTACTCTGGCAAAGAAAAATAAACAGAAAATGAGAGTGTAATAACAAGGGAGGCAAAGGTCAGGTGCTAACGATGTAATCTTCCTCTAGGTGAAAGAATTGGATGTTCATGTTCAGATTACAGCGTGAGCTTCTTCGTTCGCAGTGGCTTGTTGGTTCATATCAACGTCCCCTTGGATCTTCATATTAGACATACAAAATATTGTTGGTTCATATTAGATTAAGTTTTTAAGTCGAATGGTAATCTAACAGGTGTGTGATGCATACCTATGTGGGAAAGGACAGTCCCAGTGCATGAAGTTCTTGTTTATGGAGGGGTTTGGGGAAAGGGTGGACCACAAGGGTCCATAGTACTCAGTTTTACCTTGCATTTTTGCAAGAGATTATTTTCATGTCTTGAACACTTGACCTCAAAGTCATACGACGACAATTTTACCATTGCGCTAAGGTCTCACGTGTACCTGTGTGGGAGTGGGTCTTTAAAAAGTTTAGTTTAGTGAAGTGCCATTGTGTCTACAGGGAGGCTAATTTGGTTGCTGATCTTCTTACGAATGCGGCATCAAGATCTAACTATTCTGATTTTTGGATTGGATCTCCACCCATTGTTTATTGTGAACATTCTTAGGATGGACGCCATGCATCATGGGGTTCATCAGAATAGTTTATTTCATGCTTGCCTTGTTTGCGTTGATGCCATCTACAATAGTTTCTTCTAATTAATTCTTCACGCACAAAAAAGAAAAAAAAAAATAGCCATCGGCAATTTCGTTTTGTATTAACTAGGTGGGTCCCATGTGTTCAAAATTGTCCAAAAGCTGTCAATCAAGAAAAGTAATCAAAGTTGACTGATACGGTCCTGTGGTCTTGATTGAATTAAACAAGGTGAGTCAGTATATATGTGGCACCAATCTTCGGTAATTGAGGCTTTTTTGGATATTACCACAACTAAAGGAGCTATATATTGGAGAAGAATAAAATAATATTTGATTACTATTCCTACTATAGAAGCTGAATTTGTTTCTTGCTTTGAGTTGTTGATTCTATATTTAGGCCACTAAAGATATACTGTAACAATTCAGCTATTGTGTTCTTTGCTAAGAATAATAAAAGTGTAACTCAAATTAAGCATATTGACATTAAGTACTTAGTAGTATAAGACCATATTAAAATGAATAAAGTACTCGTTAAATACATTCATACTGAGCGATGATTGCAGATCCTTTAATGAAAGGCATGCCACTAAAGTAATTTAAAGATCATATAACACGGATGAGACTTTGTTCTAATTTATCACTTTTTGTTTGAACTATGATGATATACTTGTAGCATATATTAGTAATAAAACTCTAAATTCTCGTATTTTTCTATATATTTGTTTGTATACATTTATGACTGGAATGACAAATGTTTATCTTTAGACTCAGAATAAGCATTTGAGGCTTATTCATAAAGATAAAAACACCATATAAAAGGCTCTTTCAAATAAGAAATTTACATTGTAATACACAGAAGGTAATATTTGTTTGTAACGAAATTATCATCATGATTCATGTAATTTATTTCTTTGTTTGATCATGAAGTGTTTTAGACTAGTATCTTAAGATTTATGAATTTGTTAAGTTACAAATGCTTAGACCAAGTGGGAGCATATTAGAATTTTCTGTGGTTCTTAACATTTGAAATTCAAAATCTAACGTGGGTATCCTAGTTATTAGTTTAGCAGTGTGTGTTAACTGTTCATGACAGTTATCCTTGATGGAAGGATAGTTGCTATTGAAACTTATTTTAAGGGGGTCCCTGATTCAAGCAGAAAAAACGCTCTGTTTTTCCATCATTGTATACTGCTCCTGAATGAGAAGATTACTTAAACTTTGCTAGATCATTTGCTATAGCTGGAGGTAAGTATTTATTTAGTTTTTCTCTTCTGAAAATTATGTTTTTTTTTATTTATTCGTGTAAACATCTTGAATATTCTACTAGTTATTTGGGAGAAATGGGTACGCTATTATCCTGCCAGAAACCTCTAGAGTAATGAACCATCCCAAATGCACGATCAATTCTCCTTGACAGCACGCCCACTGCAATCCAGTCAGTAGATGTCTGTCTTCTTTCAGCCCACAACTATTTTTAAGAGCATGATTAGAATTGCACTCTCTAATATACTCCAAAACATAGTGCTTACGTTTATTTCTCCAGTAATGCAGCAACTTATATTCTGCATTTTGATTATAGACATGGATAGCAGCTAGTTGTTCGAACCATGCTTCAAAATTGCTCAAAACGACACATGTCTCACTATGATTCACCTCTATTATCCTATTTGATTTGCTTAATCTGATCCTTAATCCTTGCTTGTTGCTGCAAAACAGCTCGGGGTGAAGGAGAAGCTCTTGTCCCCTTTGGTAAAGTGCTTGTGCCTACTGTTACCTCCATCCTTGAAGAGAAGAAAGAGAGGAGTAGTTGCCCTGGATTCTGAATAAGTTGTTACATACATTCAGCTCTCGATGTTTCATTTTTTTCCCTCCAGTTGATTAATATGGTGACTTAGATTGTTCAAGTGATTTTATTCATCGGGCAATTCACAGTACTTATTGCATAAGTACAGTGTAGAAAGTATCCTCTTGCAAATTAGCTGTTCTTCGTTCAATTGTGTTAACAGGTGCTTATTACCCATATATGGGAAAAAATAAAATAAAAAATTCTGGGCGGATTGTGAAAAAGAGAAATATAAAACTGAAAAATGATCCAGCTGCTGGCAGAAAAAGGCAGCTAAGGGCACCAGACTTATGTTTTTTCATCAGGATTAAGTCTTACTGGTGAATTTTCTGGCAGTTACTCCGCCACCTTAAACCCAACTTCATAAAAACTTCTGTATCGGCAGAACTTAGACCTATTAAGGCGGTTCATATATGCTGGTAAAAGTTCGAACCGCCTGAACAGATTTTTGCTGCTGTCTTCTATATTTACTAAGTAACTTGCTTGTTGTAGCATATTAGTCCAGGGGACGTAAGAAACCATGGATTAAGTTATTTCTATTTTGTGACATTTTTCTTTCTTTTACAAGTAAAGAATTATAAAGCAGATCATTTAGACGCTTAAATCTAATCCCTAGCTCGCAAGGGATAGTTGGGCTTCAAAGTTACAACCAAATGTCTCAAAGAAATAGACCAAGTGCATCTTGAGGAGATGCCGAGTTGTCTACAATCAACTGCACTAGACATTTGTTGGCTGTTACTATTTTGTCATTTTAAATTTTTTCTATGATTTTTCAGGAGACACGAATTTTGGATTTTTTTTTATTTCCCTCATTTGTCCAGGTTCCGCGTATATTCTTGTTAGGTAGCAAACAGAGTAGGAACTATTCCTGAATTAAACGCGCTTCCGCAACATCTTATACGTAAACATGGTAAGGAGAGAGGACTTCATTTAAGAGGTAACTGAGTAGCTGACTCTTGAAAGTGTCGTCCAAACTTGGTCTTGTCTAAAGAACTTCCGCTTTGTTTCCTTGCCACAGTTAAAAGGTCTGAAACTCAACGCTCACACCCTCGTACCTTCCAGCTATGTTTTGATGGATCCATACGAGCAACCGCGGCCCAGCTGTGGCCGGGAGATCACTACCAGACCATTCCAGAGACTGTATTATCTCACTCCAACTTAACCAGTGCGGAGAGTTGATTCGTAATGTGAATCAATTTGCTACCAAGTCGAGAGATGAGGAAGAGAACGATGGACAGATGCCTCTCAATAGACTTCTTTCTGTTAGTTGTTACTGGAGAGTGGAGAGCGACCACCTTCCTTGGTATGTGGCTTATTGCAGGATGTAAACTGTTCTGTTGTGCTTAGAACAATAAGGAGAAAGGGCCCTTGAAACTCTTTGAGCGTGGATGCCGACCGAGTGATGTAAAAGTGAAATGCATGCATTCCTCCATGGGGGCTACAGCATGCCTTGTTTGCCACAAAAGAGCCAAAAAGCAGTTAAACACGACCACTGAAGCTCGTTTTGAAAGTGATTCTTCCTCGAAGTTGAAATCACACAACTTTATGCTTCTCCTCTATAACTTCAATCAGGATGGGCTTGTCATTATCTGCCAGAATAACATCTTTATTTTACGACAAATTAGCACATATGGGTCCTAAAAAGTGTACTTTTTCCTTCAACAAGCAACTCCACTCCTCAAAAGCATTTGAGGAAAAGTTCCATGCAATGGGAAACAGCTGCGAGAGAGAGAGAGATTGAACTTTGGTGGGTCTGCTTTGGCATGCTGCGTAGGAATAGAAAAGACCAAGTCGAACAAGCCTGCCCCTATTGAACCTTTGTTGTCGAAACTGCGGGTGACTACCACCATCGACATAAGATAGCTTGACTAAGTTTGAACCAGTATATACTATAAGGCTGGGGACTAGAAGTAAATATTTTCATGTTCTTCTCAGAGACTAGTAAAAGACTGTTGGATTAAGAAACCCAAATGCCCCTTCCCCTGGTATGAACTGAATTACCTTGTCAAATCTTCATTCAACTTCAGTTTAGTAAGTTATAAAATTGAAGACAGTATGAACTATGATGATCTCATAATATTTTCTGTTTGATCGTGTCTCTAATGGTCAATACTTGCAATTCCAACAATCTAAACCTGTGATAATCTTGATTTACAGTGAACAAGTTGCAAATGGTAGGGTGGAGGTTCATGAGACTGATACACAACATCCCAATAAAAGGAAAAGAACCCAAAAATGGCAATCTTGTTAGTTCCACAACACATTCTAGTGTGAAATGAGAGATTGTGCCCGCACCAATATGGTTGAACCAGCGCCATTAGACATGCCGCTATCGTAAGACGTTGCCTATTGAAGCAAGCGGCTGTTCAAATCATTTAATACACGGTTGGCGGCCAATGAATGATTCAATTGTTTGGAGCCCGTTCTACCGCCGGGTTTCCTTGTTAGAGACATTTCCAAATTAATACACAATTTAGTCAATAGATGATTAAGCCATTGCACTACCCCGTTTCAAATACATGGACACTTTGGAGGCTAATTTCAAGATTTTCAATCCCCACGAGCTGCTGAAAGCAAAGTCTACATTGGGTTTATGAAGCACATGTTATGATGACATTTTGACGGTGCGATCGGCTCGATCATGGATTGAAATTTCAAAGGATCTCAACAAATTTGGAAATTCAAAGGGATTCTCTTACGTAAGAAATTTATGCAGTTCTTAGACCATCTGAAAATTGAGTCTTCAATGCTCCATCATTTGTCGTCATCACCCAAGTTTTTCTAAAGGTGATCAAAGATTTGAATCCTCCTTTAGATGTCACTAGAGTTGAATATTGGTCGCATATCAAATTATCTTTAGTCAATCTCATCTGCAAATTAGACATTGGAGTCACTTTATTGACTAAGAGAGAAATCATGGGCTGTCTATAAGTGGGGTCCAGATGGCTGATGATCCAAACTGTCCATCTTTTGGGCCAAGTCTTGATGAAAGATACTCCTAGAGTCTTGTCCGAGACAATTTCAATGCTCTGAGCAGTTAGATTTTTGCTACCATTTTAGCAAATGTATTTACAACCATCTATTTTCCACTGTTAGAAGGAAAGCGTTGGCATAATGGTAGAATTGTCATCGTATGACCTTGAGGTCACTGGTTGAAGGTGTAGAAACAACCTCTTGCAAAATGTAAGGTAAGGCTGCATACTATTGACATATGTGGTCCATCCCTTCCCTGAACTTGCATACACGGGAGCTTTGTGCACCAATGCTGCCCCTTTTTTTCATTTTCCACTGTTAGGGCCAACTCCGCCACTCTAATTGATGGAAAAATGGCCTGTTAATGTTGTTTTGATCTTCACTGGATGACCCTTGGCTCCGTAATCTATCAAGCAAAGTCTACGAATTACATATACGAGACAATAACTTGCTAATTATTGTTGTCTTAACATTATATACGGGATATCTACTTGACAAGGGACCAAAATGAAGCCCTACATATATTTCATTAAATTTTGCTTTTTGTGGCTGATGAAGGATGAAATACTTGAACCTCTAACTTCAGTGCCAATCCTTATCAACCTTCCATGCAGTTATCATCTGAATGAGATTTTCTTTTTCCTTTTCCCTTTTTTTAGGACCGTGGACGAGCTTATTAAAAACAAGGGTAATCAGAGGATATCTTCTTGATTAAGTTAAGTAGGGATGACTCACTTTAAATGTGGCACAAGTGTTTGCTTATAAAAAACAAGACTAATAGTATGTTCTTGTTTCTTGGGTTTTTTTTCTTTTTCTTAATGATAGTAGAATGTGTTCTAATTATAATCAATTGACATTAACAAGACTTGGGCTTACTATTTTGAGATACATAAAAGTTTTTTATGTTTGAATGAGGAGGAAAGAGTCCTCTGTGCATGTAAACTCCATTCCAAGAAGAAAAAAGAGGGGGGCAATGGATTAAGATATCAAATATCAAAACCATCAAGACGAGAAAGCAGCGGTGACTGGGATCACCCAAAGCATGAGAATTTTGGAGAATGGCCTATCTAGATCAAGGGTGAGAGAGTGAATGGTTTGGATCTTTAGAGTCGTATATGGAGGAGCTAATGCAAGAAAGCTCCAGTATCAGGAGCTCATGTGAAAAAGTAAGTGGATGTTGGTTAAAGCTAGAAACATGTTTAATAGATGAGGAAAAACTGGGAAAATGGGAACATGTTTAGTAGTTGAAATAAAAGAAATAAAGGAAAATATAAAAATAAAATCCATTGGATATATGATGGTTGTATCTTGAGAGAAATGAGGGATAATGACAATCACAAATCCTTATATTTAATAAAAAAAAAGGTTTACATTGAATTCTTTAACTGATATATGAGAGAAAAATAAAATAAATTACATTTAAGAAAGATTTAGATTACACATTTAATAATTGGATAATTTAAATATTTTTAGGTTTCTTTACATTTCCTAAACCTTCTAGTGGAATTCAATGCTCCTCCTATAAAAATAGGAGTGGGTATTCTCTTAGTATAATAGTATAAATGAGACATTAACAAATTGGGATGACTTTTAATATAAGTAGATTTAGACGGATACTTTGAAAATGACATGAAACATATTTTATGTTGTTCTCACAAAATTTATCAAATTTTTTCTTGGAATAGTCTTTTGCATTGATGGTCTCACAAGATTTAGAGGGGTTGTTGCCATGCAAGTAATTACACTATGATGCAGCTAATACATGTAAATTTAGAATTAGGTAATTGAAAATGACCTAAGTAGATTTAGATGGATACTTTGAAAATGACATGAAACATATTTTATGTCGTTCTCACAAATTTATCAAATTTTTTCTTGGAATAGTCTTTTAATATAAGTAGGTTTAGACAGATACTTTGAAAATGACATCAAACATATTTTATGTCGTTCTCACAAAATTTATCAATTTTTTTCTTGGAATAGTCTTTTGCATTGATGGTCTCACAAGATTTAGAGGGGTTGTTGCCATGCAGGTAATTACACTATGATGTGGCTAATACATGTAAATTTAGAATTAGGTAATTGAAATAATTGATAATGCATGTAATTTCTGGTTTTTTGTTTTGTTTTGCACAACCCTTTAATTTTAAGTGTAATTGATATGCAATGCACAACCAACCCACGCACTCCCACCATTACACAGAGTAGCAAATTTTTTGATATATAACCCAGCAATACTACACCATCTTAATGAGCAAGATGATGACTAAAAGATATGGCATACAAGTTTCTTGGTTTGATATAGGATGTTTGGTGCAATTACTATTGGTTGTGAGCAGCAATCCCCTCTATGTGTGCAACCAGTCGGCCCCATCATGGCATCAAAACTCTTTAGTGCAGTCGCACAAGGAGTCTCTCACATGAATAACCACGGTTCAGAATATGGGCGAGTGTATTTGTCTAAGTTTCAAGAAAAGAACAAAATAAAACCCCAATGTGAGTTGAAAATTCCATTTTTTATAAATAGATTATAGTTTCTAAAGTGGTGCTTAACTAACATCAACCGACCGCATAGCGCAGTGGATTAGCGCGTTTGACTTCGGATCAAAAGGTCGTGGGTTCGACTCCCACTGTGGTCGTAGAAAATGAGTTTTTTTGTCCTTTAAACAATGTATATTTAGTGTAATATCTGTGGGCCAAAAGTTCTGGATCATAAAACATTGAAACGTCGATCTCACTGCCAAAATTTTCAACATACTATTTTCCTCTCTAAATTTTAAAAAATGGATTCATCTGCACCATACATGTGTAACCTTAAAGGCAATAGATGCTACAGATGCTCGATCATTGGAATTTCGGATCTGTTTCTTAACATCTGGATCACCATATGGATGCAAATAATTCACTCTTTTGAACAGTGACATCGTTAGATAAATGCTCATGCACACTTAGAGTGGACTAGAACTTCCTGACCTGCACCTAGTGAAGTTGTTACATAGATGAAACTGTTAGATCAAGCAAATTGAGCATTTTTAACCTTTATTTTTTTTATTTTTGGTGGACTTAAATTATTGTTGCTATATTTCTAGATCTTGTCAATGAAATTAGTCTCTGTTTCGCTCAATCTTATGTTGTTGTCCTGGTGGAATACAATATTAAGCACTAATAATGGGTTGTATTTGCAATTTGAGATAAACAAATTAGGCATAAGTAACTCAAGTCAACTAAAGATATATGTTTCAAAATCGAAGATAAACCTTATGATAACCTCTATTAATAAGTTGATAATTAATAGATAAAGGTAAGCTGGTACCAAGTTTATGGCTTTGTGAAAAAAGTCAGCCCCGGTGTACGAAGCTCTCACGCATGCGGGGTCTAGGGAAGGGGCAGATTATTAGGGTCAATAGTATGCAACCTTACCTTGCATTTTGCAAGAGGCTATTTCCAAGCCTTGAACCCGTGACCTTAAGGTCACACGACGACAATTCTACCATTGTGCTAAAGCTCAGTAAAAAGATATATGATACCAAAGTCAATGGAGTCCAGGGCTCACTATGCTAGCTAGCATACAGGCATTTTTTTTAGCAAAAAAAAAAACAAGAAGAAGAAGAAGAAGGTTAAATCTCATTGATGGGGAAGAATAGTCCTCCCCATGGCCATACATGAAGGAACCAAGACTGAGTTGATGTTAGCCCACGATTACAAAACCTGAAATACATAAACTACCCAAAAGGATGAAAACTTACCGCACAAATAGCCAAAAAGCATGGGACAAATGCAGTAACGAATAGTTTTTAGGACTTACTATTACTTATAAAGTATAAGGGGAGTCTTTGCGCAATAGTAGAGTTGTCGTCATATGACTTTGAGGTCACGGGTTTAAAGTATGGAAATATTCTCTTGCAAAATGCAAGGTAAGGTTGCGTACTATTAACCCTTATGGTCCGTCCCTTCTCTAGACCCGTATACGTGGGAGCTTTGTGCATCGGAACTGCCTTTTATGACTTATAAAGTACCAACTCTATAATCTTTCATGAGAACGACTCCTCTAGCTAGTTCGTAAGTCCTTTTATTTGATGATCTATGCATATGGGAAGCTGAGAACACAATCCCCTCCAAAGCTTTATCAATCTTGTCCAAAATCTCCTAGAATTTTCATGGCCTCGAGCCTTTTTAATTCAACCATCTAATTGTAATAAGAGTCCCTTTCTTAGAAGGGGGTGCAGTTGGTAGTCTTCCAGTACATTCAGCGATGGAAGAATTGATTCTCCAGAATTTGCGTGGGTTCAAACTGCAGATTCAATCCAGCCAGCAACTCGAATATCCTTTTTGCCTCTTGAGGCTGAAATTTCCTTTTCAGTGGATGCATAAAATCCCAGAGGTCATTCAAAGTCCACCAGAGAATTGCCATTGAAGTTAAAGAAGAAGCCTCCCACGCCACTTGGTCTAGGATTTAGGAAGCATGCTCCATCAAAATTGAGCTTCAACTTACTGGGTTCGTGGAGGCTTCTATACTGACCTTGGCTGAGGTTTTTTCTGCCATTAGAGATAATCTCTTTCCACAATCTAACTTTAGCTAGCATTCAGGCATTGGGATAAGAATTGGTGAACAATTTGGTTGCAGACAACAAGTCGATTGCCCTAGAGGTTGGAGCTTGATCAAAGCAGATTCGAAGCGTTGGTGTTTCTTTGCATGGGATTAGATTCAGAAGAGTACTGTCATTAATTTGCTTTGTAATTCTTTGCTTCTATCTATAGTTGTAAGTTCCGTTCCGGTGGGTATTTTATGATACTGTCTTGCCTACTGCAATGATCTGATTTCTAGGCTTATCCAGTATTAAGTTTCCAAAAACATTCCAAAAGAGGGTGCACACAACGTTTTCTAGTAGACAAATTTTAGAAGATTGAACCCAAAGTGTTCATTTGGCATAGAAGGGTCTCACTTTTTAATGGTATGACCAGTTTATCTCGTCGTTCCTAATATAATTGTCTATTAAGTAAAAAAAACATACTGACATATGGAAAATAAGGATTATATTTACTGAAAATAACACTAGAACTATTAATTAAAACAATTGTCAAATTTCAAAGACCACAAATATACTTTTAAGATGTTAGAATCATCCAAATTGTTTGATTTTTTTACTTGAAGATATCCGAAACGAGATAAATGAGATGAACTAGTCTAAAAAAGGGCAGCCCGGTGCATGAAGTTCCTGCCTATGGAGGGTTTGGGGAAGGAATGGACCATAAGGGCCTATAGTATGCAGTCTTGCCTTGTATTTTTGCAAGAGAATATTTTCACGCCGTAAGCCCGTGACCTCAAGGTCACACGACGACAACTAGTCTGATCAATCAAAATTGGGTCCCTTCCATGCTAAAATAAGTAGCTTAGAGCTTTGTTTGAGTACTTTGGTTTAGCATTCCTCATTTTAGAAAGAGATAGAGAGAAAGGGAGAGGCACTTTAGAAAAATGTTTTCAAGAAGGGCACTTAGTGGCCCAAGAACGAAGTGTACATGGGCCACTTGGCATGATTCAATTTGTAAATCTAGCAAACAATGACAAGCGCATCCTATTGACACTAATTTTATCTTAATTGGACATTTTCATACCCTTCACGCAAAAGACCCTATTTTAAGGTTTTGTCATGAAAATGCAAGCCATTGATTTTTTATGAATCATAGTGTACTTGTGAAATATTCATTTAGCATGCAATCAAAGCTGCTGAATAGTGTGCAAGTTTATTGGTATGGATTTACGTATAAATATCTCCATATAAGCTAAAAAGTGTACTTCTTCCTTGATAAAGGAAAGGCCTTGCTTGATAGTTAGACTCTTTATCAATTTCATCAAAACATTTTAGGGTTGTTTAGTGGCAAAGTTGTGTTGTTTTTCCACTACTTTCCCCCCTTTGGTTAGATGTTTTTGCTGTTGACCATCTCGATCTACAGCTCCTCTGTATTACTCTCTTTATTCATACAATCATTATAAAAATAATTTAAAAATAATAAAAAGGGCAGTCCCGGTGCATGAAGCTCTTGCCTATGCAGGGTTCGGGAAAGGGACGGACTACAAGAGCCTATAGTAGGCAGCCTTACCTTGCATTTTGCAAGAAGCTGATTCCACGCCTGCAACCTGTAATCTCAAAGTCACATTACGACAAAAAAAATTTAAAAATAATAATAACAATAAATAAAAACATTACATCTCGCTATCAATCGATAACTTATGTCTCTAGACAAACAAAATTTAGATAGTTGACTGTTACACATATTTGACCGTCAGATCCCGTTCTTAGGAATGGATCAAAATGTGGAAGTCAATCTTCCAGCAACCGTTTGCAATTAGAAAGGATGCGACAATTTCTTCTCAAGTACTCTAACAACAATCGATTCTTATATGCCAGGTGCCTTAATAAAATAGCGAGTCAAATAGCAATGATTCGAAGTACTTCCTTTTACATTAAATTTTTTTCAGAAACTCAAGAATATGAATTAAAGTTTTTTCAACTAAAAGATTGGACTATTTCTTCCGAAGCAGTCTAACAACAACTGATTCTTATATGCTAGCCGGCTTAACGAATAGTGAGTCAAATAGCGATTATTTCAATTAGTTTTTTTTACATTAACTCTTTTAGACGAGGATCCTTGGTGCAACGTAGACTTGTCATTGATGTCACAGGTTCAAGGAGTAGAAATAGCCCCTTACAAAATGCATGGTAAAGCTGCATATTATTAATCCTTGTAATCCACCCTTTCCCGGACCTCATATACAAAGGAGCTTTGTGCATAAAGGCTGCCCTTTTTACTTTTTCGGAAGCCCAATAACTAGAATTAAAGTTTTTAAGGAACCCTTAGAGCAAGATACTACTTAATTTGCAATTAATTGAATGGATAATTCATAAGAATGAATATTTCTGTCATTGATAGCTTATCTTGTAACTAAAGATGAAGAATTAGAGTCAACTCATCTTAGGTGTACTTGTACTAATCCAGTTTTTTCTATGAGTCTTGACCAGTAACCGGCCTGGTTGATGTGCCCCAGAAGCGAGAATCTTGAGACCAAAAGAAATTTCTAAGTTGGTTCAATGGCATGTGGTTCTCTGTTCCATTAAGAACATATAGTAGAAGTTTATTTTTTTGTTGTTTGGTCTTAATTTCCAAGAGATTAGAAGAGTTCAAAGAACTAGACTATTTAGAATAATAATGTTTCAAATAGTTAACTCAATTGGGCTTTCAGGTTGCAGCTTGGGCAGGTGGGTTCTGGACCAGAGTGACCCTCAATGTAGCCACAAGTCTACCAGGCATACGATCCACCCAACTACAGTAAAAAACCACCTCCAATTAAATCAACTGTTGTTTTATTAGCATCCCAAGACACCTCAAGGTTAGGATCAAGGGGGGCTGGCCAGTGATGGTCACTGTCAATTCTCGTTGGCTTGAAGCTTTGACCTAGTCCAGAAAGTCTTCACTTGATACAGATGTTCAATGTCTTTAAGCAAACAATAGGTTCAGCTCTGGCCGGCCACGCAACAATAAAATCACACTCATCAGACAATCCTAACCAATCTCCCTGAGGCCATAAAATCCGGCGTGCCTCAATTTTGATGTAGTTTTACTTGTAGGCAACTGATTCACTGGTCTGGTTTACCTCGTCGCAATTAAACTAGGAACTAGATCACAGTGGACCACATTCTGCACCTGCTATCAGTACTTCTAACCACGTTACTTCCTGTTCTTGAAACCATACGGGTTCCATTTCTATGGCTTTCCCTTTTGCAAATGCACAGGCTGCTACTGCAGGGAAGGGGAGCCTTGGCGCAACAGTAAAGTTATCGTCACGTGACCTTGAGGTCATGGGCTCAAAGTGTAAAAATGGCCTCTTGCAAAGATGCAAGGTAAGGCTGCAGACTATAAACCCTTGTAGTTCGCCCTTTTCCTAGACCCTGCATAGCTGGAAACTTTGTGCACCGGGGCTACCCTTTTTTACATCCACGCTATTTTTCAGAAGTGAGAGTGTTTGCTTAAGATGAATGCTAAACTGGCCGCATATTCCAACTTCTCTTCTCAGGACATGCAGCGTCCAACAATATGTATAGAGGCCCACGTCCCACGAGGCAAGAGGTGAGCCCCACCATGAAAGAGACACGCTTCTATCCACGGGCCGGCTGGGTGATCAATAGAAGCCCAGTTGCAATGCCCGTTCCCTGGCCTACTGTATCATCTACGCAAGTGCAGTTATTCATTGCTCTTATGAAAGAATTAGTGAAAATTGAACAACTCGATTCTAGAACAACGGTTATTAACTTAATAGCGCTCACTGTAAGACCAGAAACTTTCACAGCAGAGAATATGATTATTTCTCAAACAGTGCTTATTGCAAAGAGTCTTTGCTTCCTAAAAAGGCAAATTGCCCACCCCAATAAAGGCTTTTGTTGACCGACATGATTCTATCAATCGCTTTCTAAGCTATGACAAGGCTCGAAAAGCAAGCGAGCAAAGCTAATTCAATTTTTTTATAAATAAAATCTTAATTAAACTCTTGAAATCTAAGTATAAATAACTGTCTAATCAATCGCATTTGTACTGATCTTCTTATCACGTCATCTCATAAGCTGCTATCCAAAGAATTTGGCACACAATTAATATTTAAGACATAACAGAGAAAGCTTCTCCATCGTACCATTTAGAGTGATCCCTCTTATCCGCTGTGGAACTGAACTTCATGGGCTCTTTGTAGTCATCATCTTTTGCTAGAAGCTCTCACTCCACCTTTAATGGAAGTCTTAAAAGATTATTGTCATTCTTGTCTTCTAACACGCGAAGAACAGAGGCTACTTCATTTGGATAAAAAAAAAATTAATGAGGAAAAAAAAAGGACAGCCTGAGTGGACAAAGCTCCCGTCTACGCAAATCCAAAAAAGAGAAGGATCACAAGAGCCTATAATACACGTTGACTGAGCTATGTCGCCGAAGCATCCAATACATTGCCACATCGCCAAATGACTTAGCGTTCAGCTCAAAGCACCAAGAAAAACCCTCAAATTTTTTAGAGATTTGTAAATCAATCCCTTGAAATTCTTCGGCAAGTTTCTCTGAAGCTAGTGAAAATCTAATTTTCAATGGAGGATCTTCATCCAAGACAGTGAAAAAAAGTGAGAATAGGCTAGAGTCAGCCTACTTGAAAGAATTTTTAGGCGCGTTTTGTAAAAATGAGCTTAGAGCACTTTTTTGCTCCTATGGATGGCTAGAATTGACATGCTCAGACATGGACAAAGGGTAAAGAACTACTATGTATAGTTATTTTTATTATCTCTTTCGGCAAAGTAAGGGCAACCTATAGATGCCTGCACTATTCCGCCATTTATTTAGCTCATTTTTACATGTCATACATAGCAACAGCAAACTGCACCCACAGATAATTAAGAGCTTGTCAATTAAACATCTTCAATTTGTCAATTAATAATATAGCCCATCTTTACTTTCCTAGAATAACTGTTTTTCTTTTTATTTTAGTGGTTTATCATTTAAAATGCCACGATCTAGCTAAGACCATTTGGAAAAGGGCATATATGGTGCCAATTAGAGCTTGCAAAAATAGATAAAAATCCATAGATATCCTTTTGTCCATTTAAAATAAGCAGATATAAATTGAATAAATTTGATTTGCCAATCGAATCATTTCAATCCTTTAAATCTGCCATCTACATAGATATATCTGGATACCCGTTTAAAAGAGCATTTTGAAAATTAAATTGAAAAATGATATAAACCATGGATGCTGACTTCTACAACTTGTTTTACTTGTTTGCACGCTTGAAATAAGTGGCCACAAAAATTCCTTATATTTAGATGGTCCTAACCACTTGTTTTACTTCTCTAAAAAATGAAAAATTAGTGGCTCTAATTTTCTACTTCTACAACTTAAGCTATAAGAATCTACTACTCTTGAAATTTGATATCTAGTCTATCTAAAGCATTGTGACACCCCGGGTTTTCTAAACATTTTTTCAATACATATAATAATAAAAATAACTTATTTTATAAAATAAGCAAGATTCCTCAAAATAGAACTCAAAATTTATAAATTTTATGTAGTGTTAAAATGAAATACCCAAAACGAAAACCCTGAGGATCATCCGCATCCCTAAAAACTACTATAAGGAACAAAATCAAATCCAAATACTCTCAGTATGCTTAATTCAAAATCACAATAAATTACGTAGGTTGAGAAAAGACAATGATAATACAAGTCCAAAAGCCCCAGATTCCATCTGTAATCACCACATCATCCACATGTATAGCTATATGCACATTATACAATGGTATGTGTTAATCTATCCAAATATATAAACATTCAAGTACAGTAAAAAAGAAGAAGTCTAATACAAGTCCAAGAGACATACACTAATCTGTCTTTGAATACAAAAAGGCAAATGGTCCTCAGGTCATCCCCCAAATCAACTCTACTCCACCTGCTTCCCTTCTGACTATCGCACATAGCATGCTAAGGCATTGCAAAACAAAGCAATGCCTCAGCAAGCTATACTTGTGTAGGTAATTTACATTCAATCAAAGCTTAATAAAATTACATGGTGCAAAGTATCAATATCATGGTAAATTTTATAAAAGAAACATATATATATATATATGACACATCAAATAATCAGGCGCCCATAAGAAAATAACATATGAAAATCATAAGTCTACACAAATCACTATCAAGCCAAATCATCATGGCATACACAGCCTAATCAAAACAATATGAGTCCTCGTCCATGAAAATATATGAATCCAAGTTATGATAAATAGGACACTGTACCAAAACAAACCCCAAGAGTGTCCCACGACCCTCAATCGCAGGTGATGAGTACTCATACCAATCCTGGGTTCCTCCTGTGTAGCCCGCATTAGTTGTCGAAGTCACTCACGGCCTAGGCCCGGCTTACCCCAATTCACCTCACATATAAATCCACATAAGTATACAGAATAACAGTATAGGCTACTATGCTGTAGTGGCAACCATACTAGGATTTGAACCACTATCACTCCCCGTCGACATTTAAACGGGAGACTTTCTCCGTCCCCATAAGGAGGAACGGACCTGTAAGGGGGACTACCCATGATACTACTACCTACGTACCTAGCCCTGTACTATTCAAGGACGACATCTAATCATCATCATCACAAAGTTAGATGATGGGTGGCCAACCCTACAACCCTCCTAGCATAGTACCCATTGGGTGGAAGCACCCGTCATAAATCAACATGTCATAAATCATGGAAAAACTTTGTAAAATAACCTCAATAAGTACAATCAAAGCCTATGATAAATACAATCTATCACATGTAAAACATGGTTATTCGCAAAATTGAATATCATGTTACCAACAAGAAGCAGGAACATATTTATGTAAACATGATAAGACGCAAAAACACATGCTGCAAGAACTTTAGAGAACGAGTCATGATCACTGAACTCATGAAGAAATTTCGAATGAAATCACCTATCTCGATAAACGCAGTACTTCAATCAGGTATGTGGGCAATGTTACGTCATACGCTCTGACGTACTTGTCACATCATAAGTTATCTATCACTTGGTGTTCTCACATCTAAAAGTAACAAATCCAAGTGATAACTTCATTGATTTGACTATTAATCCTAGATCAATGGCACAGATCGTCTGATTAACCCTCTATTGGGTCAATCATGTACTAGATGTAGGTTTTTCTAACTTCTAGACAATTATTTTTCGCCTTTGATCATTAATCTAATTCATGATCTACTTAATTTATGCCCCTTAATCAATGAAGGGTCAGTCCCTAATATCTCGTGAAATTTGGAGATGATTCGACAGTTGGATCGCTCTATAACATTCATAATTGACATTTGATCATCAATTCTAACTATTCTTATCATGATCCATCTAATTTCAGTGTTTATTTAGTAATTTAAACATAGCTCTATAATTATATCTCGATTTGATAGTTAGATCGCTCTCTAATCAGCTAACCCCAAGGCACCTGATTAGACCAATGGTCAAGATCACTTTAGCAATTACACACAATCTACTTTGCTAATATCTTAGATCATCTCATATTTTGTGTATTTACTCTAGTTCTAAGGCCTGATCATCTATTGATCGGCCTGATCTAGGTCTTCTAATAGTATTTAGTGATTCAATTATTTAAAAGATATTCAAATCTAGGTTTTCATCTTAATTCTAGGTTCGCATCATCGAAATGATGGCAACGCATCTTTCAAATCATAATTTGGACCTTTGTAGCTCTAGAAATCATATATATATATATATTTATTTATGAATGAACAACTTAAAAAATTCAAAAATATCAAGAAAATGGGTTTTAAATAGAGCATATGGAGTGCGCGTGCCACCCGCGGGTGTGCGAGTGCCGCCTGGCACACGTGTCCACTGTGTCCCACAAGTAGTTGCCCGGACTGTTGTGGCCGGTGATGATGGCCGGACTTCGATAGCTGCCGGCGACCCCCAAGTGCCTAAATCTTGCAATTTTTTGCACCATTTTGCTCATTCTTTCACGTACATTTCATTTTTAAGCTTTCTTGTGATTTTTATCAGGTTTCTAAAAAAATTTCTCTTGCTATTTTCTTAGTTTCAGCTTTTCTAGCAGTCAGATCACCATGAAAATTCATGGGTTTGTTCTTTATGTCATAATGCACAAGATGAATGGTTTAGATCATCATTTGCTACCGTTTCATTGACTTATTTCAAAAAGAATAATGACGCCTAAAACTTACCGAAAAATGGCAAATCCACTCCATTTTCTGGCATTAAAAGAACGACTAACTTCAAAATATTATCGAAAAAGAGAGGGGAAAAGAGGGGACAGTGCCTACCTCGATTCAGCCAGTCGGACAGAGAGAGAGAGAGAGAGAGAGAGAGAGAGAGAGAGAGAGAGAGAGAGAGAGAGAGAGAAGTTTGTTGTCGCGTGCTAACAACAAGTGGAGATGGCGCCCTTGCTGGAAAAAGGCTGTCATCGGTGACACATAAAAGAGAGGGAGAATTGCAGGAAATGAGACAAGGGGAGGCGCATTTAAAGCCCCACCTTTTATTTGATATAAAATTTTAGTTTTATTTTTATTTTTAATTTAAATTCTTTTTATATTCCCTGAAATGATTACTGTCATTTATGGCTAGTAATCATCACCTCACCTCATAAAATGCTAGTTAACTCTCAATGCCAGATTTTTTATATGGGCTCCACTTGTGAAATTATGATTTTATCCCTTATGTTAATTTTAATTAAATATAAAAATTAAAATAATTAACTATTTTTCTTCTGGTATCCGATTTTAGCATTCTTAATATCGTTGGATTCCATTTCTCTAGTACATTACAATTATTGAGATTTCAACTTGAGATTCTATCTCCAAATTTTCAAATTTCTTAATTTTTCAAAATTTTTTATAATTTTAAAAAATAAAATATTTTTAGAATTTAAAAATAACAGATATTACAAGCATTTTTACCAAGATTAATTATTTTGATCTTTTAAAAAAGAAGTCAACATCTAAAATTCTACATGACTTGTGTGGGATGAAGATAATCTATAAAATTAGTGATTCTCCCCCAAATCAGACATGGACACTATCTGTAAGGATTGGATAAGATTCAATCAGCTTGTCCATTTTGTCAGCATTACAGTCGGTCGACTATTTCGACCGCCGTTCAAACTCATCGCGTGGGATCCATAAAATCTTTTTGCTAGAGTAGTTCATTTGCCCTTTTTACATTTATGCATTTCATCAGTGCTGTAGACATGTGAATGCATAACTCGGCCTGCATCGGAAAGTGCCTATGCTATTTAATCTTTATAGTTGGATTGTCTTAGTTTTCCATCTTCTTTGGTTATCTAGATAGTCTAAGATGCCGGTTACAAATAGCGTTACTTCTTGAAATTTTCATGTTTCCTGACCCCTTAAAAAGTTCAAAAGACACATGGAATGATTATACCGTGTAAAAAGTTCTGCTTGAACGGTTCCTGCACAGATGGGCTCCCGAAAACGTAGCCCAATACAAGCTCCTGCCTCCTTTTGGTCCTTACACAAACCAATTATATGCTTGGCATTTGATCACGGGAGAGGTGAAGGGCTAATAGCCGTTCGCAAGCATTAATCAGCTAGCATCTTTCTTGGGACGTCTTTTAACTCCACAGAGGCTCCACTACGTTTCGGGAGTAACTGCATTTGTTAGTTTGACAAGAGATTTCTTTCATTCAAAAGCACTCCGTGCAAGCACGTCCAATAGCAGATGAAAGTACAATTTGTTCCAGCAAATTTGTTGAATATTACTAGCCTATAATATCAGGAAATCCAAGGGTCCCAACCGTCTGATTAATGAAAACTTTTTGGGGAACTGCCGACAAACAGAGGAAGAAAAAAGTTTGATCGGCACATAAATATTGCACGGCATAAATAGCTGCAAACCATTAGATTGCTGAAGCAAAATAGATCTCACTAACAAAATTTAGAACTCAGACTCGAAACAGATTCTCAACCTAGCAGTATTCATGCTCATTAAATAAAAATATCTACGGGTAAAAATAAGAAAAGAGACACTGTCTTCTTCCATTGCAGAAATCAGATAACACAACTACAGAACCATTGAAGTGTTCTGGGAGCAGCATGGATAGATGCCGCCCTAAACCTTGATAGCATACTTCCTCATTGGGAAGTACATTTCCCTTTTCTTTTCACGTTCTGTCTTCAAAGATTCCTGAAAATAGAAAAATAGAAGAAGAGAACTTATATCAATCACTGAGAAGAAGCATTTTCGAGATGGAACTCATATACAAGCAGTGGAATGTCTTGAACACAAGATAACCAAGATTGTCAAGCACGCAGGTGATGCCAAGCAACAGCTCCGTAATTGCCTAATTCGTCAATAAAACAATGTCCTTATAATATGAGAAACATTTCCGTAGACCCACCCGCCCCTTAAAATCCCCAGGTCCTTTAAAAAAAAAAAAACCATAACTTGGTACTAAACTATGCCAGTGCCAATGGATAACACATTTGACAGGGCCTTCCATAGTTGTTTTTCATCTTATTATTATCAGATGAAAAAGAAATAGGGGGGAGAAACAAGAGTCGAAGAAAGAGATGGTGATGATAATGATGAAAAATGAGTGAAGTGTAAAACAGAGAATGCACTAGGTGGTCAACCAATAAATAGAAAGTGTTGTGTTCGACCAAGAGTAGTTTATAGTCTCTTCTCTATAAAAAAATTCAAAAGAGAAAAGTTAGCGCCTGCATTGCTCATCTTTTTTCTTGTACATGAAGCTGAAAGCAGTAATGATTGACACATCATATCAACAGCAGAACAAAAACACCAAAAAGAAAAATTGCGAAAGGCGTAATTATTGTCTAACTGGATATGAAGTGAAAGAAGGAATATAATTCTGAAGTCCAAATGGGCCAGAGTAAGAATATGTAAATGTTCTGGGGATTCACATCATGAGACAAAGCAGCACACGTTTGTATCTCATATCAACCCATTTTCATCTTAACGTGTTACTATCCTTCTTACTCTCAGGAACCCACAATCTCATCCTACATGAGCTTCTCTATTCTAGTCACACACACACCCTACATATACTAGCTCCAAAATAAATAAAACTCAACAATAAACCTAAGACATCTCCAAACGCCACTGCTGTTGAAGGGTGACTGCTGAAACATTATCAACTGTCCGATCACTCCCAGACCTGCACCTTCGAGATTACTGAATCTTCACCAGTTTTTAAGGTTCATTTAAGAGAGAGGTTCCTTCTGCAAGAGCAAGCAGATGGACTTGCTAGGGCAGGTGGTGGGAGATTGCTAAATCTTTTCTACCATTTCCTTTTTCTGCAAACTACCACACACGGATGGACTAGTTAGAGAGGGTGCTCAAAGAGGAGAAACTTAGTGTTTCAGAATGCCTACACTGCTCCAGGCTGACTCAGTCTGTGTTAGTAGTGTGGCTCCAAGTGAAACTCAAAAGGAGCACTATTCAGGGTCATTTAATCCCATTCATACCAAACAAAAGTGGCAACCAGTGGAACACCATCTCGTTCTGACAAAAGAATAATTCGATCCTTAAATTATTTACCATAAAATCCTGCAATCCAATAAAATTCCATTTAAAATGTTGTATCCTTTGCAATTTGCAATGTTGATGAATTTCCACAAGGACATTAGCTACCAAACATAAAGCAGTTTAATTCATGGTGCATTTCAGATATCTCAGGCACATAAGAGAAACAAACCAGGTTCCGCCAATACAATACTATGACAACATGTTAGGTCAAATCAGCTACCCTTTCGTGTGTTTAGACTCCGGTGGTTGATAAAAACATGGGTTTTTTCATCACCAATGTAGAAGCTCTTAGATAACTCCAGAATCACTCATGATTTGAAAAGCCCACGTCATATCATATCAAGCCATCAATTGGACGACGACACATTCATTCAATAAAATAAAATAAAAAGATCTACAGAACAATGCAATAGTATGACAACATGCCCATTTCTCCATTACAAAACAAGATCTAGTCTTTCCTTTATTCTTCCATCATAAACTTTAGATAGTCAAGCGAGGCCGAGTGTTTATTCTCTTTATCTCATCTTCTGAAATCTAAGCGAGATGTATTGTCCCAACATCTTTGATCTACATTTTCCAATAAACGAGCATAAAAACGGTACCTTTTCAAATACAAACCAAAAGAAAAGAAAAGGCTACATTTCTAGGTAACCTAAACAACAAACTCAAGATACAGCAAACCCATTTCCATGCCATAACAAATCAAAACTGAAACAGCAAAACAAATCACAAATTTATCGAAACTAAACCTGATGCTTAGTCAAACGTCGCCTAATAGCACGGGTCTTCTTGGGCCTGAGATCAAGAGGCAAGTACTTCTTCTTCTTATAGGCCTCCCTCAAAGCCGCTTTCTGCTTCTGTGAGATCACCGTCAACACCTGAGCAATCGACAACCTCACTACCTTGCTGCACAAAAAAAAAGGTAACCAAGCACATAAGTTATTCAACAAATTGCTTCAGAGAAAATAAACTACAAAATCTTACAATCTGTACATACATCTTCGAGAGCTTATTGGGTGCTCCACCAGTGACTTTGGCAACACGGAGAAGAGCGAGTTCCGCTTTGAGATCCTTCAACTGGTTCAAGAGCTCTGTCTTGCTCTTTCCTCGCAGCTCGTGAACCTTGATTCTCGCTGTAGATTTCCACCAAGGAAATGAGAAAAGAAACGGATTGAAAGGAAATAGACTGAGAATGTGGGGAGGGAGAGAGATGATTCTTACCCATGAATGCAGATCGGGGGATGTTCACTCCGCGGCTCTGTCGCTCGTAAAACCCTAACCCTAAATGGAGCAAATCAGTTTCGGGGCTTAAAAGTATTTCAAGTTGGGGAGGCAAACCCTAAAAGACCTTAGAGGAGGCACTGGGTTTGCACATGTGGGACACACATATTAGCTAGGCTGGGCCGGACTGGACTGGAATGCGAAATGGAAGCCTGCTACTTAGGGCCTGTATTACTGGGTCGCGAATGAGTTCATGCCTTACCAAGCCCATCCAAGTCGAAGGAGCCCAACTAGTGACCGGATAGAGATGCTTCCCAAACATGGTTCCAACTTTAAGGCCACACAAAATCCTTGCATGGCATGAGGATAATCTTTGGAAACTCCATGGATAATTGTCTTCCCTGCTATTTGAAGCCATAAATTATAGCTAGGGGCCCTTTAGAACAAACAACTTAATGTTAATTATGGGGTTAGTGTTTTGTTGTTTTTAGTAAGAGAAAAATTCCCATCCTAGGATTAGTTCATTGGATGGTTTAAAAACTCGAAAACTTGACTCAACTCAAAAGTGGAATAGTCGTTTTAACTCGACAAGCACTGGTGACTTAAAAATTGTAATTTGTATGTATCCATATCATTTCATTGCTAATTAAATATTAAAGACTAGGCAAGTTAGCATGTATTTTGGTGAATTGGAGGTTCTGAGATCATACCCCAGCCCCATAACATTTTGTAGCATTTATACATAACATTTTCATTGCTAATTAAATATTAAAGACTAGGCAAGTTGGCGTGTTTTTTTGGTGAATTGGAGATTCTGATATCATACCCCAGCCCCAACTTGTATATCTTTTGTTACACCAAAGCTTTCTAGCGTAATGGTTTGGGAAGTCTCTCTCGTCAATGACTAGGGTTTGAGGTTCTACATGGATACATGTGTATCTAACTTTCAAAAATGAAACTTACAATCCCTGTGAGAGTAGAAGTTTTTGAGTGTTGATAGAGTAGACACTGCTCATACATTGTGTTTTCGGATCTTAAGCCGTTCATCATGTTTGCCATATAGAATTAAGTAACTCCTAAGAAATTAACACATTTAGATGATCATGACCACTAGCTTTGTGTCTTTAAAAAAAAAAATTGTTGGGACATTTTGAGGCATGAAAAAAGCCTCTTGTAGAAAATGCAAGATAAGACTGTCTATTATAGGCCTTTTCTAGTCTGCCCTTTCCCTAACTTCATATATGCTAGAGCTTCATATATACGCAGGGTGTCATTTTGTATGATTTTCAACTAAAAGATACCTAAATTATAGGCACCTATAAGATTTAAATTGGCATATGTTGCCGAAGTGAATGGCTTAGATGTAAATAAACATCAACATAACTAATGGGCATCTACTCCTACTGGGTCTCAAACTTATATATGTGTTGGACGAGTTTCTGAGTTGACTCTCGGGTTTTGAGATAAGGTTATCCCGGTTTATCCTCTCCTCCAAACTGACCCTACAAGTATGGCCTTGGTATTTACATCTGTTTTCTTGTCGCATCGAAGTCCAAGGAATTAACAGAAAGAGTCCGTTGACACATCACTTTTCTATCTGGATAGTCGTATTTAGAATCCCACCTTTATCTAATTCTAGTTTGCTGGGTCTCTCGACACTCTCAACCGCAAACTCCAACGCACTTTCGATTCACAAAGCCGATTAACACGGCAACGAAGGGCCAACGAGTCTCCATCTTCCCTTGTAGACGGACTTCACCAAATAACCAAAGAAGAAAGGAAAAACCATTGCACACTTGCATGAATCCTTGGATTTTCTCCCTCTCCCTCTTAACTTTCTCTCTTTTTCTCTAGAGAGAGCAGATTTTGTCACGAGTGCAAGGGCAATTGTGTTCTATCATCCTTCCTGAAAATGGAAGGGAATGTATTGGATGACTTGATTGGGAGGTTGATCGAAGGGACGAAGATCAAAGTGGGAAAGCGGATTCAGTTGTCAGAGTCTGAGATCCGGCAGCTTTGTGTATCAGCGAAAGATATCTTCCTTGCGCAGCCTAATCTGTTGGAATTAGTAGCGCCCGTCAATGTTTGTGGTATGAAAGTTCACTACTAATCCCCTTTCATTGCCATTGTTGTAACCAAATGCAGCTTTATGTGCATTGAGATGTATATGCAAATTAAGATCTAAAGATTTTAGCATGTTAGATTGCGTAAATTGCCATGTAAAGTCGCATTTAGATGGTTTTTTGATGATCTAAACCATTTATCTATATGGTAGAATGCCATATGTAAGAGTCATAAACAAAAGCCCTCCATGCTTAGACATCTCTAAGTCCTTGATTTATGCAATACATGCATTATGATATTTAGGAATTAGGAATAAAAACATTAGAGAAAACTTAGGGGTGACACAAATAGATAACAAGATGATGAGGATTAGACTTAGATGGTTTGGACATGTTCAAAGGAGACCCAAAAAGGCACCTACTATGAGGAGTGAGGCAATGCAAGTAGAAGGCTCTAAAAGGGCAAAGAGAAAGCCCAAAAGAATATTGATAGAAGTAACAAGAAAAGATTTAAAAGCTTTGGGACTAAATGAAACCATGGTACTTAATAGAGGGGAATGGAAAAATAAGATTCATGTGACGGACCCCTAATTGGGATAAGGTATGTGTTATGATCTTTACTGGTGCCAACTTGGGGTATGAGACTCAAGGAGTTGACGGAATATAATCTGTTGGCCCTTTACTCTCTAAATGACCGATTAATAAAAGGTTAAATGCCTTCGAAACTGTCTCAGTTTGCAAGTAAAAAAGCTCTCCATTTTTTGGACAATCCAAATAACACATTCATAAACCCATGATTTATACACAATTTCTTTGTTTCACTTTCATTGTTCCCTAAGATATGAAAATGCCAAATTTCAATGGAAAATTGAATGGCCACATAGACAGCGTTATCTGGGTACTTGTGGGCAATGAACGTGCTATACATGCACTTGTAAATTACAGCTGAAGTACATGTGGGCCTTTGGCTTTTGGTCATCCAAATGATCTTCTCCGTTGGATGATCCTGGCTGCTACCATTCTTGTAAAAACAGACAGTCTGTAGAATTAAAAACAATGGCTAAAGAATCAATGTTGTTGTGTAACAGCTACTTTGTCTTTCGTCTTTCTGTTTCAATCCATGTTCAACTTTGGTAAGACTTTGTAGGTGACATCCATGGCCAGTTCTCCGACCTCCTCCGGTTATTCGAATATGGCGGTTTCCCACCAGACGCCAACTACTTGTTCCTTGGTGATTATGTAGATAGAGGGAAACAAAGCATCGAAACCATTTGCCTTCTCCTGGCCTACAAGATTAAATTTCCTGACAACTTCTTCCTTCTTCGAGGAAACCATGAATGTGCTTCAATAAATAGAATCTATGGGTTCTACGACGAGTGTAAGCGCCGATTTAGTGTTCGTTTATGGCGGATTTTCACTGACTGCTTCAATTGCTTGCCAATAGCTGCTGTGATTGATGATAAAATTTTGTGCATGCATGGTGGGCTTTCACCTGAGCTTGATAGCTTAGATCTTATACGGCAAATAGAGCGACCGGTTGATGTCCCAGATCAAGGGCTCTTGTGTGATCTTCTTTGGGCAGATCCTGATAGAGATATCAAAGGCTGGGGAGAGAATGATCGGGGAGTTTCGTATACTTTCGGAGCTGACAAGGTTGCTGAGTTCTTGAAGAAGCATGATCTTGATCTCATATGCCGTGCTCACCAGGTAAATTACATACGTTTCTAATTACCTTTTCTTCTCCTCTCAGTTCTTGTTTGGATTGTGTCAAGGGGCTCAACGAATTTACGTCATAATCCAATGACAACGTAAAGCCAATCACAAATCAAAATTTTCTCTTTGTTTCTCCATGAAGTAGAGAAGTAAATACAGAATACAATGCATGGTGCAGGTTGTTGAAGATGGGTACGAGTTTTTTGCAGACCGACAACTTGTTACCATATTTTCGGCACCGAATTACTGCGGAGAGTTCAATAATGCCGGTTCCCTGATGAATGTTGATGAGAGCTTGCTGTGCTCATTTCAGATCCTCAAGCCTTGGAGGGGAAAGACAATGGATTAGGGTCCTTTCATCTTCCAAAAAGTCAAAAATCAGTGGGTTGATGGAGAAGATCATCAATGTTCACTTTCATCAACAACCAAGACAAATCTGATTTCGACTGCCCGATTACGATTCAGGGCCAATGAGAGACAAAATGGGTCGACTATTATTGAAGAACTCACTAAAGAATCAAATGTAAATGTTATTACAGAAGCTTTGCATTTCCAATGGAATCCTTTTACATCCAGGCATAATCTCTTGTGAATTTCTTTCTTTTGTTGGGTACATTTGAGGATCTGCATGTTTCAACTTTCAAGTCCTAAACAAGGGGAGAAACTGCCAGTCATGTGAGTTACGGCCAAGGGAATTTCTTGTTGAGCAGGGAAGTACATACTGAATGGGAAGAACACAAGAAAGATAAGAAAGCCCACATGGAAACACCTAACCCAGCGAGTCCAACCGTAAATGATAGATCCAAGTCCTAACTGCATTTGTATAGGGAAGTGGACAAAGGCTCAATCCATCCTCCCTCTTCCTCTCCCTCACTAGGAGAAGTCCATATTATCACAGAATTAAGTTTGTCTATGTAAATTTGTACTACATCCATGTTCAACACCTTTGGTACTTCGAAGCAATAGCTTAAGGATAGCAGGATGACATTCTCTCTTAGTCTTGGCAGTGAAATTCCTCGCTTTATTTTGCACTCCATTGGCCTTTTGGTAGCTTCTTAGGATTGGTAATATATCGGAGACTCTTATTTCAAACCTCCAACAACACTCTTGCGTTCCTCAATGGCTGATGACAATGTTTTCTTCTTGACTGGTTTAGTTGATTAAAGATGTTACAATCATGGTGTCACAACGAGTTGGGTACACGATTGTGTCTGTGAATATTTATCCAGTAATGTCATGGTCCAGTGGGTAAATACCTCATGATAAGTAATTATCTCAGGGGTGCTTGAGATAGGATGAGATGAAAATCATTGTGTTATTGGTGCTTGAGATGAGATGAGAAATATCAATCTCAACCTAGCTCACTACTAATGATTTTTATATCAGTTCCATCTCATTCCCAGTGTAAAAGAGAGTCATTTATTCTCATGCCAAAATTCAGTCAGAATCCTATATTTTGCTGGAGATGGAAATGAACCATGTCATGTCATCTGAATCCATCTCCTCCAACTTATCTCAAGCCAGCTTAAGCGATATTTCTGATCTTCTCAATTTTCTCATGCCAAATCTGGGTCATCGAAACTCACCCATGCAATGCACGCTTTAGTGCATCAGGCAAGACAGAATTGAATTCTATGATTATTCGCCTGCAGAAGTGTAATGCACTTCAGAAATGACTCGTAGTTGAAATCCACCTTTCATGGATTCTACTTCCATCAAGAATCCGAAATCTACGCAGGGGAGATTGCATCTATTAACCGTAAAAGTTGTTGCTGTGTGCTTTGAGGTCACGGGTTTAAGACATGAAAATAGCCTCTTCCAAAATGCAAGGTAAAACTGTGTACTTCAGGCCCTTGTAGTCTGCCCCTTTTCCGAATCCACATAAGCAGGAGCTTGTGCACAAGGGCTGCCCTTCAGGGACTTTCTCAAGCACGCATTCCTCTAAAGGCCGCAATCACCACAGAATTCACACTCCATCTTGCTCACGGCCCCAGCATGATTGAATGCACCAAGATTTTGAAGAAGAGGCCAACCCAGTCCTTGATTCATTTTCATGATCCAACGGTTAGTTTCACCTATCCACAATCTGACCCGATAGGAATTATCTATCAAATGCTTAAATTAACTAATCACAATCATGACCCATGGTTGCAAATGGGACCAGTGGCAAGATAATCGATCTAAGTGTGACTCGTCACGTGTACAGTCCTTTACTGGTCTTCTTCTCTTTCCCCAACTGCTACCCAACCAACCGATGATATACCAGGCAGAAATCTACAAGAAGTCGCCATTTCTACTCTGAATCGAAGAAACCATGCCAGGAATGCCAGCAAGATAGATTTAGCAAGAAAATCCCAGAAAGGGCATTCCAAGGATCTCTTCGTGGTAAGCTCAGATCTCATGCTCAGTTCCTCTTGAATCAATTGTTAGCAGATTAGATCTAATTTCTCATCTCAAAATCCCGTAAAAACCAGAATAAATTAGATATGAAACAGTTGTACAAGCAATCTAGCTTAAACCACAGAAGAGAAGACGATGCCCAAATCCCAACACATTCATCTGCTTATGCTACCAAATTCCAGAAATCTAGATCACTATCAAGATCCGTCAATTACCTCCTCAAAGAACAGCGATTACTGTTTGTTGTTGTTGGTGTCATCATTGCTTCCACCTTCTTCTTGCTCCAACCCACCTTATCAAAGTTGGGTCCCACGGAAGTTCGCACTTTAATCCCCAAGCCCGTTGGGGTTGGTCATGAGAGTGGCACTACCAATCGTGAAGTGGTCGTTCGTACTGAGAATTCTGGGAATTATGCATCACCAGTTGTTGTTAAGAACAGAAGGGTTCCAGCCGGAATCCGAAAAAAGTCGCTGAGGATCGTCGTGACAGGAGGAGCTGGATTTGTTGGTAGTCATCTTGTTGATAAGCTTTTGGCTAGGGGGGATGATGTGCTTGTAATTGATAATTTCTTTACGGGGAGGAAAGAGAATGTGGTGCATCATTTTGATAATCCAAAGTTTGAGCTGATACGCCATGATGTAGTCGAACCGATATTACTGGAGGTTGATCAGATTTATCACTTGGCTTGCCCAGCATCACCCGTGCATTACAAGTATAACCCGATCAAAACAATCATATCCTTCCCTACTGTTTTTGTTCTTTTAGTGTGCTTGTTTCTATATGTGGTTCTTTAATTGGATGCTCAATTTACAATTCTATGTTTACTATGAATCCATAGGTCAGTTAGGGTTGATTGAGTGCTGGAATTATTTTATCCGGTGAAACTTCACACCTGTTGGGCAATGAGGTCTTGAAAATGTGAATTTGCATTGTGTTTCTGAAACTACGAATTTATGACTTAGGTTTTTTAACTTCCATTCCTTTGTTTATTAGTACGTTTTGGTGTTTGCATTGGTCTACTGGCACTTCTTTCTTGAAATTGGTAATGAAAGAGAATTTTCAATGTATCGTTTGAATTTCAATTTGATTTGATTCTTTTATGGTCATGTAGAACTTGGTTGAAACCTTTTCAATTTGTAGCTTCTCTACTGGAATGGACACTAAGAGGATTATTTGTCCACTCATTGTTTTTTGTCTCATCTACTCTAATTAGTTTGGTTGCATGACAATGTCTCATTTTGATCAAGCATTAAAATTAGAAGTTCATCACTTGCCATCAAGGTTTCATGTGTTTTGCAATTTCTGTATGAAATTCTTAACTCTGCTTACAAGACAAATGTGATGGGGACCCTGAACATGTTGGGTCTGGCAAAAAGGATTGGTGCACGTTTTCTGCTGACAAGTACCAGTGAGGTTTATGGTGACCCCCTTGAGCACCCTCAAAAAGAGACATATTGGGGAAATGTCAACCCTATAGGTGAGCTTCATTTTTTATTTTTATTTTTAAATTTTATCGTCATGCATTTTTCTCTACTGAAACCATCATGCTGTAGTGTTTGCTTTCTCATTATTGGCATATCATCTAGCACATAGAAGGGAGAAAATACCAACCAAGTTAGGTAAATTTTTTTTATTTTTTATTTTTCTCATTCTTTAGTTTTTTGTCATGGTTCCCACCATATTTCTTCATCTGTACATCTTTGTGATTGTATCTTGAATACTTTATTTATGTTCAAGTACAATGTCCAATGATCTGTGTGTCAACATTTCAGAAGTCTTAAGTTTTGTCCTGTTTAGGTGTAAGGAGCTGCTATGATGAAGGAAAGAGAACAGCCGAGACTTTGGCAATGGATTACCATCGTGGTGCAGATGTTGAGGTAACTTACTCTGGTTCATTTTCTGATTATATAACTTTCAGTTTCTTCTGGAAATGACTCCTACTGATTGTTGACAATATGATGTTTTCTTCTGTAAGGTTATTAATGATAGATGTTTAGAGATAATAGTAATCAGATCTGAAGTACTTAGTATGAAGAATCTAGAAGTTACCTGCACGCCTTCTGTCTTAATTCATCATTGCTCTAACTAATGCAATTCATTTATGTTTCTATATTTATTTCATGAAGTCAAAACTATATGACTTCTCTTGCCGATTCATGTTCTTCTATCTGTTCATTTTGTTTTTCCTTTCCAAGGAAATTCATGTTTGTTTAAAAAGTTAATGGTAATTGAATTACATAGAAAGCAGAGATGTGACGACCCAGGTAAATAATAAAGCAGTCAAACAAAATTTAGAGAGGGAATCCCAGGAGATCCACCTCTCAAAGTGGATCTTATAAAATGTCTTTCTTTTATAAGTAGTTCTCCGCCCACTTTTAAATTTTAATTCATTGCTATCAACTACTTATGCACCAACATTAATGGAAGTGATGTATCCACCTTTGTTATTCCTAAGAGGAGCTAACTCTATGCAAATGCAATATGTACCTTCTCCATCATAATTTTCTCCAAGGCCTTAGTCTGAGTTTGATTTCAATGCATATGCAATCATAGTATCCAGGTGAAGCCTCCATCTATAATCAAGTAGCTATTTCTTCTTTGAAATATGAGGATCACTTTCTACTTTGGTACAGGAATCTGCTTTAACAACATTTCCATGGTATTTGTCGAATCTCCAATACCAACTGCCTTGGGTCACGCAATAAATCTTGTTATAGTTTCAGTGGGTCCATGGGAGAAGAACATTGCTGCCATCCTCTCTCAGAAGGTAGCTCAAGATATGCTTGTCCAATTACATTGAATATCCCCACTAAGAAACCCAAAAACTCCTGTCTCCTTTTTTGATAGAATCCAAACTACAATAGAAAGTTTAACTTTGCTATTTTCTCATTTCCTAGATATTTGAAACTTTTCCTTCACCTACTGATCAACGTTATCTTATAAATCCTGTCAAAGTTATAGTTGAGATTGCCTAAGAAAGAAGGCACTCATCATAAATCACCATCCCATCTCATGAAGACCAACTCATAGATGTACAGTATTTCAAATTCTTGAGACAACCCCGACTGAGAAACCAATGAAACTTTTCTTGCTCGAAGCAAACTATTGTTAGAGAGGCTAATTCATCATTTTCTCTATCTTTCTAGATTCTTTTGTTCGTTCCCTCCACGCTAACACAACTAAACTATGTAGGTTCAAAAACCCGGGATGCTTCTAAGGATTCAAAAGTTTGATATATCTACATCTTTTTTGAACAATGGAAGAGATTGCTGATTTCCCTGCCTTCTTTGGCATTATGAATTTCCTTGTTAGTCTAATATGCTACGCGATTTCACTAAGTATTTAATCCATTGATTGTTGCTACCTAATACACAAGGTCCACCCATGGTGTCAGGTAGAGCACACTAGTGATGCTGCATAGTTCCAAGATGGCCCCAACAATGCCTATACAAAAGGGAAAAAAAGATTTATCATGAGATCTCTTTGAGGATCTTTTCAGTTAAATCCTCTTAGCTTATCAGGAGGAGAGATGTGGACAATGGGTCCCAACAATGCCTAGTTGATGCATTTATACATATATGTCATCTTATTAAATTGTGCATGGTAGTTATGCTATGTGTTTCTGTGCATGACAAGTCCAGGTATTAAAGCCATATTAATATTGGGGATCAATAAAATTATGCTCTTAATTGTGTCAAAAAGAATAAAGAAAAAAAAAATGCAAAAACATTGCATCTTTAATATGGTAATAATCTGTATACAGTTCTATAGATAGTAGGCTTTTTTGGAATTATGTTTGAGTTCAGTTGGCCATAACCAACTCCATCATGCAAATAGATCCTCTATAATTGCTAAGAGATTGCCTAAATGGGCAGCTGTAATGAATAAAGGACATAGAAACGTAATATACTGATGTGGGCAAAAAACCTTGTGGGTATGAAAATAATTTGATCTGCAGATTGATTGATTTGTTATAACAATTGGTGGCCTGAACAAATAAAATTGATAGCAAAGTTTGATTGCGAAGTATAAATGTCACAAGGACTGGAATGTTTTATGATGTATAAAGGGTGAGATAATTGTATAAAGAGAAGAAGGCATGGGTGGTTGGGGAGAGACTTGAGTGATTGATGAGGAAAACCTGGAACAGCAAAAGCACAAAACACTGATTGAGATTGAAGCTAAAGAAGAAGGAGCCGATATTGATACTAGTCCATGGCAGGAAGATTCTCTAGTTGTCAGTGTGAAGGAGCACCCATTGTACACTAAAGTTGCACCAGAGGACAATCGGGTTTCAAAAATGGAAGATGAGGGAAGAATAGGGAGTTGAACTTGGAAATATATCCACAAGAAACAAGGCCCTCTTAGTACGTGGTGGAAGATGGATGAAAGTGGAGAATGAAATTTGGATTATATGCAGAAAGAAGGCCTTCTTACAGAAGTGGTTATGGAGGGTTGGATGAAGAAAGAATGCTCTTGCAGAACTCTAATTGTGGGAAAATATGGGATGCAGTGGGGGTTTGGGAAGTGATTGCTAGGTATTACAAATGCATGCAGAATATGGAGATCGATTTGTAGTCTGATAATACTTTTGACTTGTTTCAAGCAATAGAGTGGGAAAAGACAAAGGAATTATGATAATGATGGATTCAATCCAGATCTACTATATAATTCTAGCCTAGGTGGGGAATCGCCAAACAGTATTGAGGAGGTCTAGTTCTAAAGACTCTAAACTTGGAGTAAAACATGGTCAGGGTAATAAAAATAGTGGAAATTGCACGGGCATAATTTTACTGTGAGTTAGTATTTAGAACAAGCCACTTTTCTGGATGGTTTCATTTTTGCACTATTAGTTCCAAGTTAGTTAATGAGCTCGTGAAGACACTTGTGCTAACTCATCTTCCTCTATATTACGAAAAGGTATACTGAAGTTTGCATTGTTAAACAAAAGAAAATTTAAAGCTATGGAGTCCAGTCTTAAAAGTCATATATGTCATTGACTTTTGAAATGAGAAGCTGCTTGCACTTTTGTGTTCCAGCATCCCCGTGCACCCCCAACCCATGCCTATACACCTAAATACAAATAGCAAATGTATATACATGTGTTCTTATATGTTTATATGCCTATTGTATATGTTTATGAATATGATGAATAACATGGGATATGTACATGTGATTCACTAGCTGTTGATGCTGTAACTCTAAATGGAAGTGATTTGTTAATTTGATGTTTCCAGGTGCGTATTGCTCGCATTTTTAATACATATGGGCCTCGCATGTGTATAGATGATGGGCGTGTTGTTAGTAATTTTGTTGCTCAGGTTTGCTTCCACTTGAGTCTAACTGAATTCCAAGTGCATTAAACTAGACTGAACACCAAGTTCTAATATATTGTAATAACTATTGTCTACAGGCTCTCCGTAAACAGCCAATGACTGTTTATGGTGATGGAAAACAGACGCGAAGCTTTCAATATGTTTCTGATTTGGTACGTCATGCACTTAAATTGTCATTATAACAATCTTATTATTCTTGTCAATTGGTAGTTGATTTTTGGGGTCACTATATGTTTCAAGATACCATAACCTTGCTGATTAATGCTACACTGGTCTAATCTTTAGCCTCAATTCATGGTAATATATATGTGTGTGTGTGTGGTGGGGGGCTCCTAACCTACTACAGTTGCATAGGTTAGCAGCTTCACAAACTAACTTTTGTTAGACTTGTTTTACCCTTGCTAGATGGCAAAAATGTAAATTCTTACTTTTTTTTTGTGTCATTTAGCTTTCAATATTTAGCATCAGAACCTAGGTGCAGTGATAAGGGGGCATGGGTTCATGCCATGGAGATCGAGAAGGGCATTGGTAAATAGGATATCTCCAAGGCATAAGATTCGCATTGCCACATGAAATATAGGGACATTGACAGGTAAGAGTTTGGAGTTAGTAGACTGGATGAAACGTAGGAGAGTCAACATCGCTTGTATTCAAGAAACCAAGTGAAAAGGGGCTAAAGCTAGAGAAATCGATGGGTATAAATTATGGTATGTAGGAAAGGATAATAACAGAAATGGCGTAGGACTAATAGTGGATAAAGAATTAAAGGATAAAGTTGTAGACGTTAAAAGAATTAGTGATAGAATTATAATAATAAAACTTGTTCTACGACAGCAGATTATAAATGTTATAAATGTGTATGCACCACAAGTAGTGTTAGAAGATGTAATCAAGAGATAGTTTTGGAAAGATATGGAGAGAGTCATGCAAGAAATTTCCAACATTGAGGGGATATTTATAGGAGCTAACTTAAATGGCCATGTAGGAAAAGAAAAGGAAGGATATGATAGAATACATGGAGGGTATGGTATAGGTGAACGAAATGAAATGGGGGAAACTACCCTCGATTTTGCTTTATCATATAACTTAGCCATTGCAAATACACTCTTTAGGAAGAAGGATGAACACTTAATAAACTTTAAAAGTGGACTTCATAAAAGCTAAATAGACTTCTTTCTATTTAGGAATACTAAACGATCAATGTGTAAGGATTGTAAGGTGATACCCCGTGAGAGTTTAACCTCACAACATAGGTTAATGGTTATGGATATCCATATCAAAAGATGGAGGAAAAGAAATGAACTTAATAGGTATCTAAAAACTAAGTGGTGAAACTTAAAAGGAGAGAAAATAACCTCATTAAAAAATAAGTTGATGGTAGAAGGAAACTAGAACTATGAAATAGAAGCAAATACCATGTGGATTAATATTGCTAAAACCATTAACAAAGTGGCAAAAGATGTCTTAGGAGTATCTAAAGGTAAAAAGCAATTAGCAAAGGAAGCATAGTGGTGGAGTGAAATAGTGCAAAAAGTTATTAAAGAAAAAAGGATGTGTTTTAAAGCATGGCAGAAGACTAAAAATAATGAAAACTATGAACAATATAAGAATGCTAAAAAAGTTGCTAAGAGAATAGTGAGGCTAAACTTAAGGGATATGATGAGCTATAAAATAGACTAGGAACAAGAGAAGGTGAGAAACTTACAAAAGTAAGAGAACAGAAGGGTAAGGACTTAGATCATGTTAGGTGCATTAGAAATGATGATCAAAAGGTATTAATCAAAGATAATGAGATTAAACATAGGTGAGAGACGTATTTTCAAAAATTGTTAAATGATAATGGCTATGAAAATATAGGGATTGAAAATACTATAAACCTAAATAACATTGGATGTTATAGATATGAATGTATGATTAGAATACCTGAAGTGAAAGAGGCCTTGAAAAAGATGAAATCCAGAAAGGCCATGAGGCCCGATGGTATACCAATAGAGATTTGGAAGCATATGAGAGATATTGGGATAGTTTGGTTGACCAAGTTGTTTAACAAGATTATAAAATCAAAGAAAATGCCAGATGAGTGGCGGAAAAGCTCTATTGTACCAATTTATAAGAATAAAGGAGACAAACAGAGCTACACTAATTATCGAGGGATCAAACTTATGAGCCACACTATGAAACTTTTTGAAATAGTGATTGAGAAGAGGCTACGGCATGAGACAAGTATATTGGAGAATCAATTTGGTTTAATGCCTAGGAGGTCTACCATGGTAGCTATTTTCTTACTAAGACAATTGGTAGAGACATATAGGGGGAGGAGGAAAGGCCTCCACATGGTCTTTATCGACTTAAAGAAAGCTTATGATAAAGTCCCTAGAGAGTTAATATGGAGGGTGCTGGGTGAGAAGGGGGTTTCGCGGGGGTATATAGACATAATTAAAGATATGTATGAGGGAGAGATAACAAATGTTAAGACCGCTAGTGGCAAGACCGGTGATTTTTCTGTCACTGTAGGATTGCACCAAGGATCGGCATTGAGTCCATACCTTTTCACATTGGTTATAGATGAGTTAACAAAACATCTGCACAAGGAGATTTCCTAGTGCATGCTATTTGCAGATGATATAGTCTTAATTGATGAGACAAGGGAGGGTGTAAACACAAAGCTAGTGTTATGGAGAGAAGCATTAGAATCTAAAGGGTTTAAAATTAGCAGAAGTGGAACACCAATCAAGATTGATAACCAAGAAGTCCCTGTAAAAGACCACTTTCGGTACTAAGGATCAACTATTCATGAGAGTGGAGAGATTGAGAGGGACGTTACCTAGAGAATCCAAGCGGGTTGGAACAAACAAAGATGTGCATTTGGAGTTTTGTGTGATCGGTGGGTGCCGCTCAAATTAAAAGGAAAATTCCATGCTCTATGGATCAGAGTTTTGGGCAGTTAAGGAACATCATGCCCATAGGATGAGCGTCGCAGAAATGAGGATGTTCAGATGGATGAGTGGTAAGACAAGAATGGATAGAATTAGGAATGAAAATATTAGAGGAACTCTAGGGTAACACCAATAGGCAACAAGATGATGGAGAATAGACTTAAATGGTTTGGACACGTCCAAAGGAGACCAAAAACGGCACCGGCTAGAAGGAGTAAGGCAAGGCAAGTAGAAGGTTTTAAAAGGACAAGGGGAAGGCTCAAAAGAATGCCGATAGAAGTGGTGAGGAAAGATTTAAAAACTTTGGGACTACATGAATCCATGGTACTTAATAGAGAGGAATGGAGGAATAAGATTCATGTGGCGGACCCCAAAATTGGGATAAGGTCTTGATGATGATGATGAGCTTTCAATATTTTATAAATTATAGAACAATCAGCATGTATTACCCCTTTGCTGCGAACTAATTTACAAATATATGCCATTGACTCAACCTGGTATGCTAGGGTTTAACATAAGTTTCAGATTGCAAATCTTCCATGGAAATACATACACACAAACACATTCAAAGAAAGAGAAATACAGCAGACTCAGAAAAACCCATGGGCAGCAAAGAGTAAGAGAAAAATCAGTGGACAGCGATTTGCAAATTCCAGATTTTTGTCGTGGGCTTGGAAGAAACTCTTCATTGATAGCATGTGCAGCTTAAATTCTTCACTGATGTTGCTTAATGTGGCTGAATTCATTGAAAACAAAAACCCAGATCCAGTTTCACTCCATTTTTCTTTCTGAGTGCATAATTGCTGTCTTTTTGTGAGAAAAGATAAGTTGCACAGTTGCCCTTAAATAACTGAAATCTGACATTCAAATCTTTACCAGATCTTAATTTGATAAATCCGGAGTCTAGATCCCTTATTGTTGAGAAATGTATATTGTAACAATTTGCAGTTTGTAATCTTTTCTTTTTATGCTTAAAAAATCGTATAGGGCCATAAATAACTAGAGATTAGGATTTGCTGATTGGGATTTTGTGTCATTTCTTCCTTTTTTCTTTTCTTTTCTTTTTTTCTCTTTTTTTCTTCTATTTTCTTTTTAAAATGCTATATTTGCTACTCATAAAAGATTTTGTAGATATATTGACATGCATCTTCCATTATATGGTCCGCTCCTTCCCCAGACCCCACATAGGTGGGAGCTTCGTGCACCGGGGCTGCCCTTTATTATGTAACTATATTATGGATAGAGAAGTACAATGAGTCTGTTAAGTACCTAGAGATTAGTCTTAAAAAAAATTAAAATTAGGAGTTGCTGATTTTTATCCCAATAAGATTGGTATTTTCCTTTTCTACTCATACTGATTTGGAGTTTTGATTCTTTTTCTTTTTGTGCCTGAAAAATCAGATGGGGTAAATAACTAGAGATGAAGATTTGCTGGTCGAGATTATTTCCTAGAAGGTTTTCTACTATACTATAAGTAGAGTCCAATATGCATGTATAAATTTACTAGTATTATTTTTTATTTTCTACACAATAGTGGATGAGATCCTATGTTTTTTCTTGTTCTCTTTCTATAAAAGATTTGGATATATTAGGTGATATTTTTTATGAAAATATTTTTCAAAATAAAAGAGATTTTATTTTTCATTTTCTATTATACAAGATTTTGTATTTTTATCTATTTTCCCTCCAAGATTTGAGTTTGGATGATTTATCTTCCAAAACTGATGTATTATTTTCTATTTTATTGTATATTATAAATATGATTTAACTGAGTCTCTCATCACAGTCACTTGATTCAATTTAGGCGTATATAATTGGGATTTTTCTTAGAATAAATTTTCAATTATATTACAAGTTGGGCCCAATAAGTAACTAAAAATTTTCTAATGAATTCGAGAGTATCATGACATTATTTTTTTATGTTCATATTATATTATTTTCTATTTATTTTGTAAACACAATTTAACTAATCCTCTCATCACAACCATTCTTTCTCAGATCATATTGGCCAATTCCTTGAAATACATAAATCATACTTTCCTAACAATATTTTCTTGAAATACATGAATCATAGTTTCCAAGAACATTATCTTCTTATATATCATGTACCAATTCGTTTTATACCTAAAGAATAATAAGAACGTCTCCCTTCTATTCATATTCCTTCCAAATTTGGTACTTTTTTATTTTTTATTTCTCATATTTTTATTTTTTAAAAAGATTCTTCAACTATATTGTGGGTGAAGTACAAGTTGAGTCCAATAAGCACGTAAAAATTATGATTTGGTGATTTTTAAGGTTGCACACTATAGTTTGCAAATTCTATCGGATTGGGTATCTCAAGGTCGTGCATTGTAGTTTGCAAATTGAAGAGTAAGATTTAATTGACATACCATATGGTTAGGAAACTATATCAGTTTAGATTTACCCATAATAAAGCAAAATAGGCTTTTCCTCCATACTGAAGTAGGCATTTCATATGAAGCCTTTGGGACATGGCTTACTAAAGATACAGTTTGAACTCTGATGTGCATCTTATAGATTGTGTTACACGGTAGTAACCCTCTTACCATTTGATAATCAAATTAGCTTTGTATTTGATACTAATTTAAACTACATATAATCTTTGTACTTCTACAAATTCTAAGTTAATGATCTCTCTCTGTCTCTCTCCATTGTATGCCAAATTTTCTACATTTTCTTAATATTTTTTGTTTTCATGATTCTTTGTTTAGTTGTGCTTTTTTATGATTTTCTTTTATAGTGTCATGTACTGAAAGTAAATTTTATAACCACATGTTTACTTATTCAAACCTCCTTTAAAAAAAAAATAAAAAATCTTAGATATTCCAAGTTCCAAAATTTTCTCTTTGAAATGATCATAGCCACTTTTATAAGTACCTAAGCTACAAAAATTAATCTATACTAGGCTATGTAAAAAAGGGATTCAAACATGAACTTCTTGAACTACTAAATGATAGGCACTGCATGTGCCTTTTAGGCTAAATTTTCTATTTTGCATAGAAATTGTACAACTTTTGATTTAAGATTATTTCTTAGTGGTTTCTTCTATGGTAAAACATAGTTATTAGCTAGCGCATTGCGCGGGCAACTTGCTAGTGTTTGTGTGTGAGTAAATATAGACACACACACACACACACGTGTATATAGATGTGGACCAAAAAGTTTTCAAATGGTGCAGCTGATAATATCATATAATTATAGGGTGCTGATATATTCACCTCATTTCTTCCGCAGGCCACCCATTTTTCTCTCTCTAACTCTCTCTACAGAAAGGGTTGAAAAAAAGGGGGTGGATATATCAACACTCTAATTATATTGTTCTTCAACATGAAAGGTTACACCATTCAATATCCATTCTGTTTACTCAGTTGAAGGAGATATAAAATGAATTTGTCCTGTGGTTTTGAAGGATGTGGATCCTATATGGGATAGGTTATGTGATGCCTGGGAAGCATGTTTTAAACCAGTTGTCTATTGAGGGAAAACATTTAAGATGCTCTTCATGAGCTATCAATCACCAAGCATTTTGCTAGCTTGGAGGGGCGGCTGAGTGTTCCAAAATGAACTAGAATATATAAACCATGTTGGCTTAATGAATTACTATTGGATATTTATGCGTTCATATGCTTGATTTTATTGCTAATTTGTTGTTAAAACTGCGATCTCTGCTAGCCCAGTCATGGATATTTTTATGATCAAATCGGGTTGCCATGATGTCTATAATGCCAGGAACAAATAGCAACAATGTCCTTCCTCAACTTGCTAATCTGAGATGCATCACTCGGTTCTTTTAAGTGTTTGTAACAGTAATAGAGTAGACTACATAGCTCTACTGAGCAAATGGAGTGGAGTTCATCAAGATGATTAGCAGAGAATTTCTAGAACTTCATAATGTTGAATGAGTGCGGTGGATTTCATTTAGGAGGCATTGAGACTGCTATAACTTTTCGTTTCACTAAAATAGCAATGAACTTTGTAAGTTATAGTGCTTAAGCTTTCACCTATAACGTCTGAATAGATGCTTCAGACTTCAGACTTCACACCATTTTACGTTGGTTATAGCTTTGTGTTTACACCCTTTCTCACCTTCTCTTGACCCTAATCTATTATAGAGATCATCATACACCTTGAGTTTAACTTCACTTACTCCCCTCTTAGCAATCCTTTAGCATTCTTATATTGCTCAAAGCTTTTGTTATTTCTAGGCTTCTGCCATGATTTAAAACACATTCCTTTCTCTTTATTAACCTTTTGCCATTAGATACTCTTAGAACATTTTTATCACTTTCTTAATGAACTGGACCATATTAGTCCAAATGGTGTTTACTTCTATTTCATTACCCCACTTTCCTTCTACCATCAACCTTTTTTTGAATGATGTTATCCTCTCTCCCTTTAAGTTCCACAATGTAGTTTTTGACACTTATTAAGTTCATTTCCTTTATTCCAGCTCTTAATGTGGATATCCATGACCATTAACCTATTTTGTATGGTTAGGCTCTCACTGGATATCACCTTACAATTCTTATACATTGATACTTAAGTATTCCTAAGTATAAAAAGGTCTATTTGGCTTTTATGTGATCCATTTTTAAAGGCTAGTAAGTCTTCATCCCTCTTCTTAAAGTATGTGCTTGCTAGAGCTAGATTATATGCCAAAGCAAAATTGAGGATAGCTTCCCCATCTGATTTCTTTCTCCAACACTGTACCCTTTATGTACTCTATCATATCCTTACTCTCTTTTTTTCCTACATGACCAAATTTAAGTCTTCTCCTATAAATATTCCCCGTGTTGGGAATTTCTTGCATTACTCCCACCATATCTTCCCAAAACTATCTCTTAATTCCATCTTCCAACCCTACTTGGTTTGCTATTCCTTTGGGATTTTGAACATAACAATCAGGTACCTGGAAAACAGTGGCAGATGCAAGGAGAAAATGCAACCAGGTTAAAGTTGAATTAATTTTAGCTACTTGCTTAGTATATTAAGTAAGGAAAACATGAATTATAAAAAACATGGATTGCTTAGGCTGTTATCAAGTAAAAGGTTTTGTGAAGTTTCTCTATGAAATTATATTAGAAAGTTGGAATGGTCCTCATAGAATTTCATGTTGCGCAAAGTTTGAACAGCATATCTAAGCATCCATGAACGATTCAAGGTGTCTAGAGTTTGTCTGTTTATGTGACTGTTTTCGTTTTGTTTAATGGCTCGATTTTGTGAGTCATAGAAGTTTTATATGGGTAACGAGTTTATTAGGTAATGAGTTTATTAGTGAGACTCATCCTTTCCAAAATAAAATTCTTGTCCGCCCCTTCCCCAGTCCCTGCATAGGCGGGAGCTTTGTGCACTGGGGCTGCCCTTTGAAGAAGGGGGGAGCCTTGGTGCAACGGTAAAAGTTGTCGTCATGTGACCTTGAGGTCACGAGTTCAAGATGTGGAATCAGCCTCTTGCAAAATGCAAGGTAAGGCTGCCTACCATAGGCCCTTGTGGTCCGCCCCTTCCCCGGACCCCGCATAGGCGGGAGCTTCGTGCACTGGGGCTGCTCTTTTAATGATTTCTTGTTCATCTTCTCTTATTTCCTACCTTTTTCTTGTCCTCTTAACAATCAAGTATTAGAGAGTAGTGCATGGAAGAAACTTCTCTCTGTTTGCTTCAAGGATCTATCTGTTCATTCTCATGAAGATGGAGGGGCTTTTCTCTAAGATGACTTCTCCTAATTTCCTACAGAGATGTTGGACGATGACGTCCAATATCTCCAACAAGCCCAAGGCAGGATTGAGCCAGAAAAAGGACTCACAAAAAAAAAAAAGGGAAAAAAAAAAACACTCCAGAGGATCCAACAGTCTTAAGTCCATCAAGAATCTTGCTCCAGACCTACCATTATTCTTAATAGATGGAAAGATAGATGACCACCATTGTTGTCATGTTCTTCACAAAGGCTAATCTGTTTGAGACAGAGCAGACTTTCTCTTTAGGAGATCAAGGCTGTTTCTTTCTCCAGTATTGTGATCCATAATGTACTTTGCACCTTTCTAGGATAACAGAACCCAAAGAGCAGCCTATACATTCCATGAGGGGTGCCTGAAAAATGATAACCATGAAGACTCCTAGGTAGTTCAATGTCCTCTACGAACAAAATAGATGAAGCTTGGTGATGCCAGCAAGGGCCCATATCAAAGGCATCACACAACTTCAGCTAAAACTTTGTCCAACATCCAAATGCGTGTATGTGTGAATTATAAGAGAACATTAATGTATATGGGAGACTTTTACACTATCCATTGTACACAGTCCATCCAAAATCAAGGATATAATGGTCATTGCATCTCTGTTTTTGTGCTCACCGCTGCTTACCATAGATGTTTGTGCCTCTGTGTGCACTATCATAGATCATTAATGTATATGGGAAATCTCTGCTCCATCTCTTGTAACAAGTTCTGTTTCTTTTTATGACACTTTGTGTTACTCTTCCAAAAAAGTAAAGAATTACCAGGCTAGAATTTAATATTCAGGGTCATTTCATAAACATGTTCATTGGATCAAAATGTCAATGTATGGTTGCAATACACTTGTATGCTTGATTTCCACATGCTCTCTTTCAAAAGATGTAAAGAGTTTCCAGTATATGTTAGTTGCACCAACACTTTTGTTGGAGTACATGGACACGCTATTTCAAAGAAACAAGGTAGTGCTGGTCTTATATCCATGACACTGTCATCTGCGCTGCCTTCATGCCACTGATCATGGTGGCCGGCTGTGGCCGGCTGAGATTCTTTGTCTAAGCTACATTTTTGCTTCTCACTTCGAGTCTTTTAACAGCCACCCATAGCCCTGTAGAACAAAAAATGAGGGTCCTATTGAGAAAGAGAGAAATTAACCCAGGAGGAAGAAAAGAAGGTTTCAGGAGCTGGAAGAGAGAGAGCACCATGGTTGTGGAGGCGAAGGTGGTAGTGGAAGGAGAGTCCATTCACATGGCTGCAGATAAGTTTCAACAAGTTTCCCTTTCCCTTTTTGAACCAATTCCTTCAGTTCTTTTAAGAGTGTTTGTTGTAGTGGCTTGTATCACTCCATTCCTAAATTCTCAACACATCAGGAGACATAAGTTACTATTATCTACCTCACTGCCCATCTCCTCCATTAGGAATAGCTAAAGTAATTATCGATTACTTGGGTGTTATTTGTGCTTTTTTTTTCCCTTGTCAGCCACATACTCCCTTCCAAAAATCCTAAACAGCAAACAAAACCTCCAAGAACAGAGAGATATGGAAAGGGGAAACAGTTCCACAGACGTTGCCAGGAATGGGATGTTGGCCCTGAATCTTACTCAGAGCTTAACTGATCTTCATAGACTTGTTCTGTTGATCTAACCAGACCTCCTCCATTGAAGCTCCTCTCTCTCTAGAATCCCAAAAATTTATCTCAAAATCACTTCAAAAACCCTCTCCATTTGAAATTTGGATGTTGTCTGTGTTCTCTGCTATTACTCTTTCTAGATAGTGGTAAATTTCTTTGGAGTTATAACTTTTCTGTTCTTTTTTTTTTCCCTAATTTTGTTATGATTTTAGATCTGTGCCTACATCTTGCATGTAGGAGAACTTGGGAGATCTTTCCATAAATTCAAACAATGCTTAGTTGGAGGGACCATCAGTTTCATGAGCTCTGATGATACTGAACTGGAACTCTCTTCCTGCAATTGCTGCCTGTTTCTGTTCAAATTTAACCTCCATTTTACATTTTACTAGGATACAGGGGACAAGCTTTTCTTGAAGCTTGTCTCTAGGTACCTTACAGGGCCTCTGTAGCCATGTCTCAAATTTTGCTTGGTTTTTCATGTCCTTTTAGGTGGATATTACAGACATGCAAGCACATTTTGGTGGTTCATATCCTTGTGGCTGGATATTACAGACCTGTAAAAACGTTTTGCATAAAAGTTAATTAGAAGGTAAAAAATTTCTTCCGCAAGGTATAGTTCAGTTAGAAGTACAAGCATGAAACAAATTTCACAAGAAATCATACAATTGCTGAAGAAATTAGTACTGTATACTGTAGGGAGTTTATATACAAAAGGAAGTATCCTCTTGCCTTGAAAGAGAGGGAAATTTCATGGCTTATTGTTGATTAAATGTTGGATCAGTTGTGGTTTGTCTGTAGGTAACTCATACTACGCATGGTCCTCAGTTTGGGCTTTTGGAAACCCTCATCTTTCTGAAGACCTCTGAAGTAGATGGGCTTTTGGACTCCCTCTCATCAGTTGTGGTTTTTAAGTAGGTAACTGATGTTAGGCATGGTCCTAAGTTGGGCTTTTGGACTCCCTCATATGAGGGGCAATGTTACTTGAGTAGATCACTCAACATTCTCAAAGCTGGTTTTGTTTTCTATTCTTAGGAGGTGATATGGCTTAGATTGTTCTTTGACTTCAATTATCTGCTGTACTTGGGATTTCAAGCTTACCTTTTCTTTTTTTTCCCTTTTCTACATTGATTCATGAGCAGTGCTTGCTCTCACGTGTATTAGAATATCAAAGTAACTTAGTTCTCTAAGGCCATTTTTCCACTAACCAAAACCTTCAAGCTAATAGCAGTGGATTACCATTAAGCTCAAATATCAAATCTTTAAGTTGTGAACTTGCTTATGACTTCTTTTGAAAACTAAACAGGTTGATGGATTGGTAGCACTAATGGAAGGAGACCATGTTGGACCTTTCAACTTGGGAAATCCTGGTGAATTCACCATGTTAGAGCTTGCTGAGGTCAGTTCGTGAACTGTAGATATGTTCATTTCTTGTGTGCACATTTTGTTCTTTGTAGTTCTTTTTCAGCTCAAACAACAGTTTTATCTCCGTACAGGTGGTCAAAACTACAATTGACCCAAGTGCCACCATTGAATTCAAACCAAACACTGCAGATGATCCGCATAAACGGAAACCAGACATTACAAAAGCAAAGGAGCTGCTACATTGGGAGCCTAAAATCTCCTTGAAGGAAGGACTACCTCGGATGGTGACTGATTTCCGTAAGCGTATCGAAGAAGAAAATCTCAAATAAGTATAGAAAAATACTGTTTGTCTGTTGTCTAAAATCAATTTTTGCATGTGTTGTGCCATCCTATCAATGTGTTTACCATCTCCGAGTTTCAGTTACCTGCCTCTGTAGCATATTCTTGGGTTTCTCCCTTGTCAGGAAAGTCGTTGGGTCTAAAATTGCTACAGGAAGCTCAATTGGAGAGTTACCAAATGTTGTCTGCGAAATTTTTGTGACGGATATATACAGATCTTTGCTTCTTGTAAGTGTACCACTATGAGATCTCAATATTAAATGGAATACTGTTTCAGCATTTCCTGGCTTGAGTAAGTCTGCTTTGGACATTTTCTGTTCATGCATACACTTAGCAGATGTGGAGTCACAGAGTTAATGACCATTTCATTTGCTTGATATTTTCCACAGCTGCCTGTGACGGGAATGGTTCAGACTATCAAACATGTCTGCAGGTGCCTGTATGCCACAGCCATCTGAAAGCCGTAGAGATGAACGTGGTCCGCGACCACAAAGTGTGAAAATCTGAGGTGTTTCTTCCTCAAAAAGATTGGGGACTTTCAGGCTCTCAATGTTATCAGGCTGAAAAAAAAGGAGAGGCTGGAAATCTTTCTCTGTTTCCATCAAGATTGCCTAAGACAATTCGGCATCAGCTCCATCACCTATTGCCTTGAATTGGCACAAAGTATGATTCCTCAAGTCTGAAGCAGCAACAGGAACCCTGTCTTCAGAACAGACATCGCTGCAGTCACCGGAATCATATCAAAATACCAAACCTTCCAACTCAGTAACAGAGTCCGTGTCATGTTCCAAAGTGGCCTCAAATATATCACCATACTTGGTCCACAACAGAAAAACATAGCCTTCTGCGTATGTGTAGCAGCAAAAGAGAATTAGTACACCGCACTCGGCCGGCAAATCTGCCAGCCGAGGAATGACTGCTCTAACATCAGCAAGCACAAGTACCCCACTTGGTCCATCCCTCCCACGCGGAACTGTAACAAGCAAATTCAAGCTATTGTCTATCGGTTCCTACCATTTGCTAGAAACATGATTAAGGCTTAAATCAAGCTCATACAATGTCAAATACTTTTGTGCCTTATGAGCAACCTGCCCAGTCGAATCCTGATCGATTTCTGAATAATACAATTCAATAGTAGCAAAAATCGGGTTATCGAATCCACAATCAACGCTGACAATCAAATGCACGATTGAATGCAACTTATGCACTTCTAATGGAGACGAATTTGTCAATCTCGCTGCAGTATCTCTACCCAAAACATAAATAAGTTTCTGTTTTTCACAAACACCAACCATAACTGCTCTACTCTTGGCATCAACAGCCAGATAACCGACGAGGAACACTAACCAGATTTTCCAACTGTTTCTTCATGCATCTTGTTGAACGCATTCTTTTCCTTGTTATACTCGAGAATTACGATTTGGCCAGAATCCGAAACGATGATAATGTAATATTTTTGAGAGCCCGTTAATCTAAATGAAGTGAAGAGAGGATTGCACCAAAGACTTCCACGGATAGATTTGTTACAAGTTTCCCGCTTTCATCAGGACGAAAGAGGTCAAGGAGGCTTCCTCTATCAACTATGAGTTCTTGTGATTTTTCGCCGATCAAGTTTCCGGTTGCAGTGCAAACTGCACCGGTGGCTTGTTGTAAGGTTAGGCTGTAGAGCAAGACGGCCGAGACGGGAGAATTTGAACCCAGAGAGAGAGAGAGCATGCAGATGTATGAACGTGTGGGTGCTTACGAGAACTACGACCAGTTCAGTAAGTATCCATGGAGAAGGAAACTGCCAAACATGGGAAACATGTCTATTGGGCCCCACTTGGATGTCGATCATCTGGTCCTGGTGGGACCAGCTCGTATTGACTAGATCAAACAAGATCAACGAGCCTAATCACATAAACTGCATGCGGGAAGGTTGGTTTAGTGATCCAAACCGTTCATCTTGATCCTTCCGCTGAAAATAAACTATTTGGGCCAGTAATTATTGTTTTCGATTAAGAAACCCTACCTTAATCGAGTAATTGGGTACTTCCCACAAGTCCACTTTAAATGACCCACTAGGCCTAATTTGTTGGCCTAATTTGTTGGCTGAGTAGTTATAACACCCTGAGTTTTTCTAAACCTTTTTTCAAAGTTGTAATAATAATAATAATAATAATAATAATAATAATATGTTTTTAAGAAAAATAGGCGGAATCCCTGAAAACAAAAACTCAAGATTTATAAATCTTATGCAACGTTAAAAGAATTAACTGACAACAAAAATCTCGAGGGTCAACCACATTCCAAAATTGCGACAATAAATAAAATCAATTCAAGATAATATGAGCATACTTGATGTAAAACTACAATAAATACACAAACTGAGAAAAGATAATAATAATACAAGTTCAAAAGCCACCAGGTTACATTCGTGATCACCACAACAACTATATGTAAATAAACATACACACCACAAAGGTATGAGTCCAATTTATCCAAAAATACAAACATTCAAGTAGAGTCCCAAAAGTCTAATACAAGTCCAAGAGAGGTACACTAATATGTCTCCAAATACAAAAAAGTAGACAGTCATCAATTCCTCACCTAAATTAATGCTACTCCACCCGCTTTTCTTTTTGGCTATCGCTCTCCAAATGTAAGGCATTGCAAAGCAAAGCAATGCCTCAACAAGCTATGCTTGTGTAAGTGATTTACATTCAATTTGCAAAAATAATATAAAATCACATGTCGCAAAATATCAAGATCATGAAAATTCCCGTAAAAGAATATATATGCACGAAACATCAGAATCTATAATGAATAATACATGAAATTCATTATATAAACAAAGCGATATCAATCCTAGGCATCAAGATATACATAACATGAGAAAATATGTAGATACACATATGTCAAAACATTGAAAATCAGTATCCATAGAACATCATGAATGCATGTCAAAACCAACAAAATATCGTGTACGGTCAAGCCTATGAGTATCTCAAATACACTCATGGTAACATGAGACTAACTCTCAATATTTTCTGCTTTCACCCTTTCACCTACACGGGCACTCAGTGACTTAGGCACTCACAGGGGGGATGCATTTTATCACAAGCGCAAATGTCCCAATCGACAAGGCATAAAAACTCCCACGTGTAAAAATCTCAATAAGATCCGGTCAAAGATATGATAATGTACTATCATCCATATATTCAAACATATGATTAAATCATATAGAATAAAGGAATTTTCCTGAAAACATGATAATGCATAATCATTCTCGATAAAAACCAAATCAAGCGAGTAATTCAACATATCCATATCATGCATCGCAAATCGGTGAACAACATCCTCAATAATCAAGTTGATGCAACTGAAATATACTAAAAATAATGCATAAATCATGCACAAAGGAAGTAGCAAACATATCGACAATGCACGTTAAAAATTATTTCATGCAACATGACACGACATAAAACCTACATCTCGAATTTTCAAATACTATGTCATGATTTAAGAAATCATGAAAAAATCACGAATGTAATCACCTACCTCGATAAATGCGGTACTCCAATCAAGCGCGTGGGCTATATCACGTCCACCCTAACGTACCTGTCACAATATAAGTCATTGATCACTTGGTGTTCTCACATCTCAAATAACAGGTCCAAGTGATAACCTCTCTGATCTGGTAGTTAATCCTAGATTAATGGCCCAAATCATCTGGTTAACCCTCCATTAGAGCAATCTTAAGTTAGATGTTTGTCTTCTTAACATTTAGATCGTTATATATCATCTTCGATATCAATCATACTCATTTTCATCATGATCCATTAAATTTCTATTTCGTTAAGTGATTCATATATATCTTTATGATTACACATCGATCTGACGGTCAAATCGTTTTTTGATCAACACATCCTAAGGCACCTACTCAAATTGACTGTTAAGATCACTTTTCTTGGCAATTCAATGAGATTTACTTTTCTAATCCCCTAGATCATCTCATATTTGATGTATACAATCAAGGTCTAAGGCCTGATCATATATTGATCGGCCTGATCTAGGTCATTTAATAGTATTTAGTGGTTTAACCAGTTAAAAGGTGTTAAAGTTAGGTTTTTATCTTGAATCTAGTTCCGTGTCGTCAAGATGAATGCAACACTTCTTTTGAATCGCGATATGGACCTTTCTAACTCCCAAAATCACATTTTTTGTGAATAAACAACCCAAAAAATAAAATAAAAAAATAAAGAAAAGGGGTTTAAATCACGCTACACATGACATGCTTGCCGCACACGCATCGGCGCGTGTTACGCGCCTGTTGTGCCGAGTGTCGACATGCTTGTATGTGCGCACCACCCAAGTTGCCTCTGCTGAGAGTGACGACGACTGAATTCCAATCACTGTCGGCAACTCCTAGGTGTCTAAATGGTGCGATTTTTGAACCGTTTTGCTCTTCTTCTTCTTTTTTTGCTTAGATCTCATTTTTAAGCTCATCTTAAACAAATTCTATCATTATCTTGCATTTTTACATAATTTTCATCACGTTCCTAAAAAATCTTCATCTTATTGTTTTGTTAGTTTCAGCATCCCCAGCCGTCCAATTACCATAAAAATTCGTGGGTTTTTTCTTTGTGTTACCATGCACAAGATGAATGGTTCAGATCATCCATCTGACAGTTTGATTAGTTAGTTTTTGCTAAAACAGTAAGATTCATGCAGTCACCGGAAAAACGACATTCCACCTCGTTTTTCGGCGTTAAAAACTCAAAAACTCCGCATCCATATTGGAAATGGAGAACGTGGAATAGAGGATGAGGCTTACCTCAAATCAGGCCATGGGGAACGAGAGGCTTTCCGTCACTGTGCGCACTTGGGAGGGATGTTCACGTCGTTGTTGGCATTTGGCGTCGTTGCCGTCGTCGGTGACAAGAGAATTGAGGGGGTAAAGTTATGGCCATGCGGGAAAACAAGGCAGACTTTTAAAGCCCCATTCGTGGTTCTCGCACCCAATCTATGGGCCCACCTGTATTTACTATTTTACCCCCTTCTGTCATTTAATTAAATACAGAAATTAAAATAATTAGCTATATTTTCTATGGTCACCGATTTTAGCGTTCTTAGTGGCATTGGATTCTATTTTTTGAGTACATTCTAATTATTGAGGTTTTAACTAAAGATTTCATCTCTAATTTTTTCAAATCCTTAATTTCTTAATTTTCAAAAAATTTCATAGTTCTACAAAATTACATCTTTTTCAGAATTTAAAATTTTGGGTTATTACAATAGTTTCTCATGGGCTGACATTAATGGCCTATTAAAAGAGTTGGACTATGATGCCTCAATTCGCCTACATCCAGCTATAAGTTGATAGTTAATTCTGCCCCTTTTCAACCATGGGAAGGGAAGAAATAGGATAAGTAAAGAATTTAGATTTGTCACACAAAAAATTTAATGAAAGATGGGCCCTTAACTTGCGAGATGATGGAGCTTTAGAGGAAAAAAATGGTAACAATGGTCCGCGATTGAATCCACTAATGCTGTAGGGGTTTGGGGTCTACTTCCATTCATATTACTCGTCTAATGTCACGTGTCAACAAATATCTAGTGTAGTTGGTCACCGACAATTTGATATCCACATTAAAGTATGCTTTTGGTCTCAAGTTCAAATATACTGTGTGAAAGTGCACTGGGCAATTTACTTTGTAATTCTTCGCATGTAAAAGAATAAAAGATGCCAATAATTGCAGTAGGGGTAGTCCATCAGCCCAATAGACTTGATCATAAACCAACCGGCAATCTTAACCATCAAGAGGCAGACATATGCCACTTGGATCCAAATCTTTGACAAGCATTTTTCCCTTAAACCATCATTTTCTTAATGGGGTCGTAGCATTTGTTGGGCTGATGCCCTGACAATTAAGTAGGAATCTTATTTATGCTTTATTGACTCACCTATGTCACAATTCAATCACAAAAAATCGGAGGTTTATTACCTGTTTTCAAATTCAAAAAAGTAATTGATTGAGCCGTTAACTAATGATCCAAGAAGTTAGATAGTAATTTCTTCGGGGATGCTAAAAGATCATCCCTCTGTGTCAATAATGTCTAGCGCAGGTAGTAGTAGACAACTCGCCATCTTTCAAGAATATGCGTGGTCGCACCTACTTTGTAATTCTTCACTGATCCATCTCTTTCAAGTCATTGATCATCAATAGTAGCATAAAGAGGATTAAAATTTTATATTTGCCACGCGTGCTTGAAGCACAGATGATGCGACAGGCATAAACACAAACTTATACGCTCTCTATTGACCACGGTCGTGCTTGAAGCACAGATGATGCGACAGGCATAAACACAATCTTCTACGCTCTCTATTGACCACGGCCATTAAAGTGTAAGCACCTTTGTTTGGACTAAAAGAAAAGGTAAAGATACTTTGGACTCTCTGCAGCTTTAGTTAGAAAACCATGCATTAGAAAGTGGTGTTAAAGAGGTAGGCCAGTCCACGAAGCTCTTGCATATATTAGATTCAAGGAAAAGGCAGATTATAAGGGTTAATAGTATGCAGTTTTATCTTATATTTTTAAGAGACTATTTTCATGCTTTGAACCCGTAACTTTAAAATCACACGACCACACAGGTCTAGCATTACACTAAAATTCTCCTTCATCAACCTAGTCTTAGGGTTGGTGGCAGGTCCACTGTAGACTCACGGCATTACTAGTTCAAAGTTGTCCATTTGCAGGAAGTACATGATTATGATGGATTAACAAACTAAATTCATTATGTGGTGGTGGACTAATATCAATTAAAAACTTTGCCCATCAACTGCATGGAGCCATGAATGAAAACTCAAAATCAAGGTAGAATCACTGCTTCATCTTTTATTTATTTATTATATTAATATAAAAAGGAATTACAAAACAAATTACTTACAAAGTCACTAGGAGGCCATTAGTCAAGACATAACTCACCATAGATAGAATTGGATTCCATCTTGTCTAACCCATCGAAAATCCACCCTAAAAATCAACTAACAAATATTTTGGATTTCAAGAGTCTAGGTAGAATTCATGACATGCAGGTGAAATATGATACATTGGATTTCACCTTTAAGCAAAGTGCATATATGAGGTTACAAGTTTAAGGTATGGTAACAGCCTCTTGCAAAAATAAAAGGTAAGACTACTTACTATAAGCCTTTGTAGTCTGCCCCTTTCCTAGACCCCGCATAGGCTCCCTTTGATCATAGAGGCTGCCCTTTTTATTGTATTAACGATTTTTTCTCTGTTGTTAAAGTGAAGAATTACAGAGCACTAACGCACTCTTTCACATACTTTTAAATTTAGCAAATATCTCACACATCTTCTAAATCAAATCCCTGACCAAAGAGGTAAGCAGATAATATCTGGCATATATCAAAGGCCTAGATCATCCGGTCGCACACATCTAGCTTGCACTTGTATGGTGGTCCCACTATCTAGAACCTTGATCATATGGTTTTCCACATATACCAAATGACTTTCAGCTCACCACGTCACATTTATCCAACATAGATAATTTTGACTTTTTTATGGTCGTCAAAACAAAAAAGCAAAAAGAAGAGGCCAAAAATCCACCGCCAAGATGACCCCACACAAGATCTTCTCCCAATTGTGGTCTGACACGTTGCGTTATGGATTCATTATCACGACAATCACGCACAAAGATTTCGAGCAATGTCAAAAGGGTTCAGGGTTCTTCCTTAAGCTTTACTTTTCATGAGAAATGTCTCTCCGAAAGCAAAGCCACTGATGGTGCCAAAGAAAAGTGCCCCAGTGTTTAAAAAAAAGAAACAAGAAAGAAGATACGGTAATTTTAGCTTGGAGATGTAAAGTGCAGGTGATATATGATTGACTGGAAAAAAGTTTCTAATTGCTCTTGATTGTCAACTTTCTTCTCGATCATTCTCGATCGTCGGATCGTCATTTCACTTCCTACAAAAAGTAAAAAACTCTTATTAAATTCTAAAAAAATATGATTAATAAAATACTCATTTTATATTAGTCTTTAAACCTACAAAATATCAATTTTTTTAGTCTTTAGGTTAGAAATGCATATGCAACAAATTTTAGCTAAAAACCTATTTTACCCTCATAAGTTATAACACATTAATAACTAATTGGGTGATTTTTTTTATGAAAAGTTAAACACTTATCACACCCTTAATCAGCATTTTGCTAATTTTTTCACTGACTTTTTTCTGTTTTCAATTTTTTCATGCCAATTAAATGTCACGTGCTTCTTGCACTTGCATGAAACAGCTAAAATTAATACACTCATATATATATATATATATATATATATATATATTGTAATTCAAGCCAATTCGGCCTATCTTAGATGACTTAGGTACCAAACATCTAATTTGCTTGATAGTTCTTAGACTGTTACTTGAGCTTTTGAAGTTGTAAAATAGATGGTTTTGGGTTGTTTTTGTATCAGACTGTCTAATTTCAAACCTTAAAAGACTTAATAAACAAGAACTTACTTGCATGAATGGATGTAATGTTTAGTAACTAAATCTGAGATTATTGAAAAAAATTTGAAGTGGGCTCAATGTGCATAGTTTTACAATGCAAAGGCGAAGCTTCGCAAGATAAAAATTAGAGAGAGAAAAAAGGAGAGGAGGGTTTAGAGGTTCCCAATAGATGAGATTGAATCACTTAAAGAATTCAAGCGGTTGACCGAGCATGTATTTTTTTCCAACGTGGAAACCCATAAAAATGTTGGAGAGAGAGAGAGACGTGATAGAGACTGATATGGTTTTCTAAGGGGACCCATTAAACAATTTGATTTAACTAAGGAGAGGTGGGCCCTAGAAAAGATGTGGAGAAGATTTATATAAGATAAGAGGGTTGGTGAATAGGCTATGCCCACAGGCCATTAAAATTGAATAAGCACAGGGAAGACTTTTGGTAAAAAAGTAGAAAGATTGAGAGATGATGGGGAGATTATGGTTTTGATGGACCCCGCAAAAGATTAGAAGTGGATAAAGACATCTGTCTTAGAAATTTGGACAAAAGTAATACCGACAGAAGATTGATTTAGAAATTATGTTTCCTGTGGGACCCGGCAAAGATTGGAAAAGAGTACAGAGAGAGTTTGGTCATAGGTTCACATCATTGCTTCTCCTTTCACATGGGATTAGAGATTATCATTGAAAATAATTGAAGGAAAGCTTGGTCCAACAGTAGAGTTGTCGTCATGTGACCTTAAGGTTACATATTCAAGGTATAAAAATAGCCTCTTACAAAATACAATGTAAGACTGAGTACTATTAACAATTAAGTTCTTCTTCTTCATGATCTACTCGAACTTCAGATATTTGATACATATTAGTAATGCTTAATCCAAGATTAAGACCAGCTTGGATGTCTCAACTAATAATAAGTCCTTTGATTCACGGCCAATATCTGAGATACTGTCTGAAAATGAGCGGTTTGGATCAACAAACATCTGGCCCCTTAGCTCATTTTAAACATACTTTACTATAAGAGAGGGCCAACTAGTTGGACTAATTGCCTCTTAATCCAATGCACTTGCCCTCGCGCTTCAACTACATTCAAGATAAAAGAGTAATTAAAACTAAAATATGCAAAAAAATTAAATTTAAATTCTAATCTAGGTTCATGTGTGATAATTAATGTTTGATTAAAATAAAACACAAGTTTGATGCCATTGACACAATGTTTGATGCTGATCCTCAATCTAATCAATGAAGTGGAATCATTTTTATTTATTTTTAACTACTTTTTGTTAAGGCTAAATTATAAAAAATGGATATTTTATTTTATGCCGCTGCTTCGGCGAATTTACACGCATTTAATAATCTCAGGAATCTTGGATTAGTAAAATAAAACCAGGCAAATGCATGAGCGGATGGAAGTACGGTTGAGAAGTGGCTGTCTGATAACCGAAAGGATTCATCGGACCGGCGCGACTGATAATCCTAACCGTCGGAATGTGAACAGTTTTATGAACTAAACTTGCTGAGCCATCGGTGTTGAGTCTTGGAAGGGCGACAGATAGATCATCTTATGGGGAATATTTTCAATAGATGCCAAATCTTAAGACAAAACCCGTAAGATGAATGGTCTAGATTACTGCGGGCCCAATGTTAAGTATACCTCCGTTGCATTTCCCTTTCTGATCCAAGTGATTTAATTGTATCAGACTATCAACATGTACAGATGGATGAGCGGCACAGGAAAGAATTAAAAATAAAAACATTAGACGAAACTTAAGACTAGCATTAATAGATAACAAGATGAGGGAGATTAGACTTAGATGATTTGAACGTGTTCAACAGAGATCGAGAATGGCATTGGCTAGAAGGAATGAGGCAATCCACATCAAAGTTTCTAAAAAGACGAGAAAAAAGTCTAAAAGAAGGTGGATATAATTTGTGAGAAAATATTTTAAAAATTTGAGACTAAATAAAATCATGACACTTAATAGAGGGGAATGGAAGAACAATATTCATGTGACCTATCCCTAATCGGGATAAGGTCTAGACGATGAGAATGAGACCATCATCATTGCACATGGAAGATCGTTCCAGATGAACAATTCTAGGTCTATGATTTGTGGAGTTCGTTCATCATAAAGTTGTTTTTCAGCTAACCATTCACTTGAAAACCACGGGAATGGATTAATAGTTTGCTGATGAGTTTATAGCTTACTAGATGAATGGCTTGGATCATTAAAAAGAGTGGGGCCTTGTACTTTGAGATGAAAATATAAGAGCACCGTAATATAAGAACTTCTTTTATAGATTAAATTTCCTTAATTAAGGTAATCACTCCACAACATCAGCCTACACTCTCTCTGTAACCATGTAAGTGCCCTGACATGCATGGTTGGCGCAGTAAGCCTGGGGCCACGATCATGTGGACCACCGGTGCACCAACAATGTCATCCGGGTCAGATATGCCTGCTTGGTGGAATAAATGTATAAGTTGTCCTGCAAATAGATCCGTTACTCTGTCCCTTTAGTTCATGTTTCAACGCTCATTTTCTCCGTTTACTTCCGGAAGCCACGTTCTTGTCCCTGTTGTGGTTCTCAGCTTACAAAGTGAAAGGATAAAATGACTTCAAATTCAATCAAGATTTAACTCTAAACCGTCCATATGTTGTATTAAATGTATAAATGGGATAAAAGGACAGCCCCGATGCATGAAGCTTCTGCGTGTGAAGGATTCATACGTATTTTTCTTTATATAAAGAGAAGTACATGCACCTTTTTTCATGGATCATGGTAGTTTTTTTAGATCTAAGCTGTTCATCATGTTTAGAATTATTTAGATAAGATAATTATTAAATTTTATATCTGTTGGATACTTTTAGCTATGAAGGGGAGCCTTGGCACAATGATAAAAGTTGACGTCACGTGACCTTGAGGTCACGGGTTTAAGGCGCGGAATCATCCTCTTGCAAAATGCAAGATAAGGCTGCCTACTATAAGCCCTTGTGCTCTGCCCCTTCGCTAGACCCTACATGGGCAGGAGCTTCGTGCGTTGGGGCTGCCCCTTTTTAGATACTTTTAGCTTATGTTTTTTCTCGCAAGTATCTTAGCCTATCTTTTCGTTGACAATAATTGACTTTTTGTTAATTTTCTAATACCCAAAAACTATAGCTAGGATCATTCAAATGCATTGATTGATAGCACACCAAATAAGATGAATGACTTAGATTTTCTAGAAAAAATATTCTATGAGTGTGCTTGTTCTTATTTAACGGATTTGTAGTTTAGAAAGGGAGTCTTAGTTCAACACTAAAGTTGTAGTCATGTGATCTTAAGGTCACAGGATTAAGGCGTGGAAGCAGCATCTTATAAAAATATAAAGTTGCGTATTATAGATCCTTGTGTGCTGGGTTGCCCTTTTTTAACTGCATACACATACACACAGTTAGTAGTGGTGGTAATAATAACGATTGAGGGAAAGGAGAAAAGTGAGCGTTAAAAACTTAGCCCCCAACAACATATGTCTGTCAAATCATATGTATAATGTCATTTTTCTAATCAAGGGTACATACTACATGGTCTTTTGATCATCCTTATGTAGGATGATCTGAATCTTTCCTCCTTGAATATTATATATTCATGGGTTTAATATCATCTATACAAATACTATCTATATATGATAGCATTGTCCCGAAGGGAGCCTTCATGCAATGGTAAAATTATCGTCATAAGACTTTGAGATTATGAGTTCAAAGTGTATAAATAATTTCTTGCAAAATACAAAATAAAACTATATACTATTAACCCTTACTGTCCGTCCCTTTCCCATATCCTGCATATCGGGCTGCTGGCCTTATATGTTAGCATTGTCCCGTTATTCTTTTATTTCTGTGGGCTCCCCTCCTTTTCTCTGTCTTCTCTCCCTACCGATTCCAAACATTAAAAGCACATTGCACAACCTCACTTCAAAATTCCTCTGTCTCTCTCGATCTCTCTCAAATGCATTTTCACTGAACCAGACACCCTTTCTCCCACTATTGTCAACCAACAAAAATGAAAGGAATCGATCTCTTTTGTGCTTCTCCAGCCTCCACAGCGATATGTGTAAGCCTAGATGAAAAGTCCATGGTTCGCCATAGCGGTCGGGCCCTTGATCGAAATACTCCCCGGCTCATCGACCGGCAAAGAACCAGACGAACCCATCCATGTTCACGTTCACCTTCAAAGCCAAAGTCCTACTCTCACAAAACATGTAGAAAAATCTCAGCCCAACAAGCAGACTTGACTAGTCCTCCAGGTTCCACTAGATATCTCTTGGATGATGCACCTTTCTTCGAAGTGTACTCCGATTTCAACCCCGATTTCGACCCAGTTTCGGCATTAGTTCCGGCCGAGCCACCAAGGTCAAGATCTCTCAGAGCAGCTGATTCTTCCACTTCGTCTCCAGCTTTGGTTCCATATGTGCCCGCAAGGTCAAGGGCTCTCAAAGCAGATGAACCTGTTATTCGGTCTACCCATGTCAAGTCTGAGGAGCTTGTTCTTCGGTCGAAACCCATCAACGGTGAGGATTGTGCTCTTGAGCCTCGACCCATCAAAGCTCAAGAACTTGTTCTTCGATCAAAACCCACCAAAGCTGAAGAATCTGCTACCTTAAAGCCTTCCCCTAGATCACGTGAACAGGTCTCTCTCTCTCTCTCTCTCTCTCTCTCTCTCTCTCTCTCTCTCTCTCTCTCTCTCTCTCTCTCTCTCTCTCTCTCTCTACTTGTCTTCTTGTTGTGGGTGAATTGGGTGTTAATTTTATAGGTTGGGTTGCAGGTTGTGGTTTTGAAGGTTTCTCTACACTGCAAAGGTTGTGAAGGGAAACTGAGGAAACACATCTCCAGAATGGAAGGTAAAACTAACACAAGTTCTAGTCAATTTTTTCCATACTTCAATTCACAATTCAAATTAATTTCAAGAAAAACGTTCCCCATAATTGAACCCCATTTTTTTTTTTTGGAGAGATTAAGATAGCCAAATAGAAATTAGAAGTAATTTTGAAGAAAATAGAGCGAGTTGAGTCAGACCTAAAATTTGAGTGGCACTAATGTAATTCCAGTACTTCATTCATCTTTATAGCATCAAAATTATAAAAAGCCCAAAACCTTTTATCCAGGGTTATACTTCACTATGTGGTCCACTGATCCATTTGATTATAAAAACATCTTAAAGGGGCGCCTCCAGTGAATTAGAAGGTGGATTTACGCCTTTCTTACTCTACCCTCTCAATTTCTTATTAAAGGCCCAAAACCGTGTGAGAGTGCCATTATCAAAAGAAGAGAGTTCGCATCTGATTATCCTGTGGCTCCGATTTTCGTGTGAGGATCACATGGTCACTGACAAGTGCCTTGCTATTGTGAATTTCAGCCGTGACATCTTTCACCATAGATTTTCCTACAAAGAAGGTGACGGTGGTCGGGAACGTGACTCCTTTGGGGGTCCTCAACAGCATATCAAGGGTCAAGAATGCACAATTTTGGCCTTCATCGTCTCCGTCGTCTTAATTTCGTGATGAACTAAGAGAAATAAAGTTATACCCCCAGTACATTTGGTAATTATAGGGGTGTAAAAGCTAAAATGTGTGTCCCTGATCTTGTAAAAATGTTGTCTATTTGGTTATCTTTTAAAAACCTATGCATGAGACTGCTTGTGTTTATGTGTTTTGTTGGGAGAATTTGTTACGTAGAATATAAATCGTATTTTCTTGCAAGACCTGTTCGGATAAGGGCAAACTCTAAAGCTTGCTTCAAAGTCAGATCGTTGTTAAACTAGAACCAGGGAAAAAAGTGCTGGTATTAGAAACGTCCCTGCTGCCTCGATCCATTCCGTGGCACACTTCAAGATGAGTGCTCTCCGGTAGCACAGCGGAGACAATTAATACATTGACAATTTTGAAGTTGGTATATTGGCATTCTGGAGAGCGAGAAAAACTCGTAAACTCGACTCAAACTCAAAAGTAGGGCAATTTGTGTCAACTTGGAGAGAGTCATTGGTAACTGGAAAAAACTCGGTGACATTTGTAATGAGTCTCATGACTCGGAAAATTTTTCCTAGAAGTTAGATACAAGCGCATGTTCGTGCACAGCCTCAAACTCTAGTCACCCAGATGAGGAACTCCTCTTAAGCCGCTGCACTAAAGGCTTAAATCTCATGTTAGTTAGAAAACCATGTTGCAAGGTTGCCGTTTGACGGGCCTGTTATTCCTAAATAGCGAGTTACTCGATCAGCAACTCATTTTTCCACTGAGGCTAGCGAGTTAATTCAGACGACTTTCCTACTTGAACGAATTCTAGACTATATCATGGGGATAAGCTCTTCCCAAAGTACCAATCTGTGGGCAAGGAATGTGTATTTAGCTGCATTAAATGCTAATGGATCTTACAATCCAGTGTCAGATTATGTTTAACCAATGTGTCAATATGTTTTCAGTAAAGTTGTTCAGTTCCTTCTCTTGTGGACCCCGTTTTGCAACAAGAAAACGATCCCCACGGTTGATCTAACATGCGCCCATCAGTCACCCCCACTGCCATTATCCAAAACCTTGATCAAAGGATTAGTATCCCTTGATTGACGATTACCTTCGATCTCATCAGTAAGCACAAGTACTGTAGGATGTAATTTGTATGCAGCCTTATATTGTATTTTTTAAAGAGGCTGTTTTGACGTCTTGAATCCGTGACTCCCCTTCTAAATGGTCATGTAAATATAGAATAAAATAATTAACAGTCTTAAAAAAGGCTACAAAAAAAGAAAATCACTATTTGTTTAAAATATGTGATTTTTGAGACATAATTAATCTATAATAAAATGCTTAAGATAAATAATTTTGATAACTCAAAAGGTAAATCACCCACATCCTTTTATCATAAAACCCAAAAGAGGGTGCGGAAAGTACAAAAGGAGTGATGGAAGAGGGCAAGGCATATATTTGCACTTTCCAGCTTTCCTATTTCAAAGGGTAGGAATATAGGAGAAGGCTGAGATGCTCTTCCTGTTTCTGGTCGTCCATTGAATGAAACCATGACAACAAAGGACTCATCTTTAAGGCCTTTTCTTTAATGGGCCTCCCTTTTTACCAGAGTTCAGGTTCTTCTTTCTCCTACATCAAAAGGACCACCAGTTACCATGGCTCAGGGACCCACCAGCAGTTTTCCACTACCAGTAGCCTTCCTGCTTGAGGACCACTTACCGGCTTGCCTTTTCTACTTTTGCCTTTTGTTCTCAGAAGCTTCAAATGAAGAGGACACTGTGGATTGATTGATGAAAGAAAGAAGGTCAGAGAGAGAGAGACTTTTGGAGTGTAGAAATTCACAATGGTTTCTCCCTTCTTTTTGAGAAGGGGAAAAATCCAAACTTGGGCGGGTCTTAATCTCCTTTCTTGTGCTTTTCTATAGCCCAATAATTCTCTTATGATCACTTATTTCGAGTGAGGTATCCTATAGTCTAATGGGTCTAATTATACTCTTGAAACTGAGTTTGGAGAGTCTTGGCACAACAGTAGAGTTGTTGTAGTGTGACTTTGAGGTCACAAGTTTAAGGCGTGGAAACAGCAAAATGTAAGATAAGGCTGCTTATTATAGACCCTTATGGGAAGTCCCTTTCCCACCACATACATGAAAGTTTCTGCCCCTGTTTATAGAAGGAAGGGGTGGGTTGGTGGGGGAAAGGTGGCCGCAAAGGAGCATCGTTCGAGGTAAAAGTGGACTTTCCATTTAAGAAAGCAACCTTATTTTAAGTTATATTAGGTACTAGCTTACACGATGGGACCATCGAGTGGCTGATCCTGTCCGTTCATCTGATTTCTTAGACATGATGGATGTAGTAGCTCAAATATTAAGCCAATTGGATGCTTCTAGTTCTTCTTGCTGATGCCATAGCCAGTCGATAAGAGGGGTGGTTTTAGTTCCTGTAGTTTGTTTATGTACAGGGAAATTCATTTGAAAAAGAAAGAAAGAACGATTAAATCCTTCTAGAAAATTTCTCTAAGAATAATTATCAAAGATAAAATATTTTATTTTTTGGTAATTACAAAGCAAATTACTCGCACACACTTTTAAATCTAATCTCTTTTCGTGATGATAGGCATGACTTTGGGAGATCAAAGTCATTCATCTTGGTCAGCATCCTTGGCATCAAAATAAAAAAGATCCATGATCTTAGCCTATGCCTTCAGTTGAAAAATAATGACATTGATTTTTAGAACTGAAAGCAGCATTTAGAATCACCTTAAAAGGCAAGCTCCCACATAGGCAGGGTCCGGAGAAGGGGCAGACCACATGGGTCAATAGTACGCAGCCTTACCCTGCATTTTGTAAGAGGCTGTTTCCACGCCTTGAACTCGTGACCTCAAGGTCAAATGACAACAACTCTACCATTGTTCCAAAGCTAGTGTTTAGAACCATCTGATTGGTATAAATTTTCAGTGTAAAAGTAGAAACTGGAGGGAGAACAAGCACTATTTAGGCATCTGGAATTTCCATTTGCCTCAGATTTCATCAAAAATATATGAAAGCGCAAATCTATACTCCTTATAAAAGCAATGCTTCCTTGGAACTCAAATGCCAATAGAGGAGTATTACAATAGGCAGATTTCACTTACATGGGATACATAATAAGCTACCCTTATGCCTTCTCAAATGGAGGTGATTCCTAGGAGAAAGACCAGATGGGGGAGAAGGTCCTTCAGGCAAATTAACTTGGATAAATCAATCCCCTCTTCAGATTTCCTCCTGGACCCAACTAACAGATTCAGCCTCAACATTGTTTCCTTCCGAACTCACCAGCAGAAGACACCTTAATTCCCAGCCTCCTAGTGGTCCTTGCAGAGCCATTTGGCGCAAAAGCAGCAACACAAATGCCACAAACACTCGCTCTTCAACAGCCTTCGAACCCTTCACTAGCAGGCTTTCTTTGAATTTTCACTATATGTTCTAATTCGTAATCATATGAAGAGAATTTAAATAAGTAGTGAGGCCATGGCTATCCTCCTTCTTGGTCATTTGCTTAACGAGGTTAGTGCTATTACTTCATGCATGTCCATTACTTTTTTTCATGTTCTTAGAGCTAATGACCTTTGCGGCGATGGAATCTACATTTTTACTGAATTGGTTGATCTAAAAAAAATACAAATATGCTTACATAGAAGTGACATATTGATAAGCATCAAAGGGATAGATCTGTTTAGTCGATAATTTCTCTAACAGATCTTATCCAATAACATCCTCCTCAAGTTGATGCAAAGATAAATTTGGCATTAGCTTTCTGATTAAATGCTGTAATTGAAAATTTGCTTCTTTAATAATTGACTAAAGAGTATAATCTCAAGCTAATCCAAACTTCCTTTATCATCGGAAGTAAATCCAAAATCGATGATGTCTTCTTCAATGAACCCAAGTTGATTGCATTTCATCGGATAAAAAATCCCTAGTAATGGGCATTATATCCTTTAACAATGATCGCTAAATAGAAAGACGATTGAAACGATCCAAGGCAGTTCATCAAAATAATCGAATGATCAATGGTAGATGGAGGCCTAATCAGCTAAAAGATGCTGGATTGAAGGCTTTTCAAACAACTTTGATGAGATTAATCTCTTGATAAAGAAATAAGGTGACACAAATTTCTTGCTTATGAGCCGTGATCCCTCCACGTCAATAATTGGTCCAAGATATTGAGGGACTTGGGTGTGTTCAAGGCTCTGATAAAATTATAGAATCTACATCTTTACTGAATTAATTAATCCTATCCATATAGATTCCGTGTTGAAATGCATAATTGTGTGAATTGGGTTGTTGTGAATATGTAGTTCAATGGATTGGTTCCTTTGGATAGCGCACTGGGAATGCATGGAATCTTCTAACCGTAGAGAGGGGTTAAGTAAGGTTGAGAGGTAAGTTACTGTTTATCCATTTAATTTGCTTCCGCATATGTCTGATTTATTGTAAACATCTGTGAATGGGTTTACGTGCTAGAGCACCATACCTGTGGTGCAAATACTTTACCTTTTTATTTGGTGGACCCATTTATTATTGATCCAGTATCGTTCATCTACCGTGTGCCTTTGGATATTTACTGGCCCAAAAGTCCAAAAAGTGGGTGCTAAAAGGCACCCACATGGGACGCCAGAGTCTACATCTAAGAAGGAATCAAGATAATTAGTAGGATATTCACAATACATATGATCATCTCTCCATATTCAACGTATAGGTGTCTTCTTGTTCTTAGAACCTCCTTTTCCTTGGTCCCAATTGAAAATATGGACATCCACCATAAAACAGTGTCTGAATAAGCATATTTTTTGCTGCAAATTATAAAGGAAATTATTGGGTGTTATGCGATGATTAGTTTTAAACTTGTTTATGGATTACTTCAAGTATTCATACTATATTTCCTCAAGCATTCCTTGTGATCGAAACATAAAACACAACAGAGGAACACTTTTATAGATGATCAATAAGAGAATGTAGTTCTGGTTTTGAATGGATGATCCAAGTGAAACCGAAGCCAGTTGCATTACCTGGTCTGAATCAAGCAATCACAGAACCAGTCTCTATTCTAGGTAGCAACTGCAAATGACCCAAATGAATGTTTCAACCTTATTGACTGTAGCAGCAGTCCCTTTATAAACAGACTAACAACTATGGCAGGGCAGTGCTGCTGCTCTCTCACAGAGTACTTAAATCAAAAGACTAAATTAAGACTCCAACTGAACATTCAAAAAGCAAGTGAGAAATTAATTGAGGCTGTTGCGAGACGCAATCATAGACAAGATCTTCTCTAGTGCTTTTCGTCGAAGCAGTTTCATCCCTCTTTTAAATGAAATTAGAAAAGAGATTGCTAGGTCTTATTGTTGCTTGCTAATCACAAATTTCTTGGTTGTTCACCCTTTGCAATAGGCACCTAGCATTTTCGTGACAGATGTGATCTTAGATGCAGTTGGACAGCAGAAAACACTTCCGGGCCAGCCACACTTATCCAATGAGGAATACAGATATCGGCAACCCAAGTTTTGAGAGAAACCAGGACTGTCAATGCATAAGATACTGTGGAGACCAGCACCAATTTACAGTGATCATTAGATAAATGGCTGCAATTATGTGCCTGCTGCATTTATGAGAAAAAAAGGATATGGATAGTCAAATTGATGTTAAATGGATGATGTATCTTTCAGAATTATAGCAGTTCGTTTCTGAATTCAAACTCTTTTGCTAGGTAAAATGGTGATCTTTGGAAGAAAATCAAAATGCAACAAATTAGAAACAAAGAAGCCCAATCAGGTAGAAATCTGATTCACATAACCCGGATGGATTAAGAGAATTCAAATTAAAAATGCCTGGATGCATCATCACGTGAGCTGAATAAAAGCTTAAACTCAATGCCGCAGTTCTAACTAGTGTAGTTTCTCTTCCACCATCAGACTCTAATTACAGCGTAGTCTTGTTCTTAAGAATCAAATAGCCTCTGAACCAGAATGTACATGGGATCTTTTTCAAAGTTGTCATGGAAGAATTATGCAGTTCTCAGTGGTGGTCTGGGAGAAGAAAAATGCCAGCTAAATCAGCTAAGTCTAATTAGAAAGCAAAGATACAAACGTGTGTAACTAGTTGAAAGATCCATGTAAAGCCTTTACTTAGCAAGGGAAGCCAGAGTAATTAAAGTAGGCAAAGGAGATTAATTTGTTGTTAGGGTACCTGTATTATCTAAAGCAAGGATCAACTACGGAGCACAAAACAAGATATATCATGACAGTAACTTCTCCATTTCAATTGAGGAACAAAAATTTCTACCTATTTGCTGCTTCAGATCATGAATAAAATGTTTCCATAATAGAATGCTGAAGTGTGTAGGTTTAACTTTCGACCAAAAAGCTTAAGCTAGTAGGAAGAAGGTGACCAATTTTTATATAACTAACACACCCTCTCACATGGATTTGATAAATCAAGAGTCGCATGATTTGAACTCATGACCTTTGAGACATTAAGGTTCTGATACCATGCTGGTTACCATTCAACCTAAAAGCTTAAGATGATAGATAGTGGGCCATAATATTTACAACTCTAACAAAGTGATTAAAAAACTATAGACAGAAGGAACTTGAGACTGTTTGTGATAGTTTGATGCTCTACTAATCAAAGAACATAATCATCTTATAATGGCATTTGACAACTTCTAAATATAGGAGATGCACTTATGTTTTACCCTGATTGAGAGGACATCCAAGGTACTTACATGAGAAAGAAGCTTAAGCGAACCAATGATGTCTAGAGAGAGAGAGAGAGGGAGGATCATATTCCACGGCTTTCTGTTTAAGTAGTAGTAATCTTAAGAGAAATCTGAGTACAAATTCCGTAATACTTGAAGAAGGCCCGAATTAACTAAACCTCCTTAGATACATAAAATCAACCCAAACAATACAACTGCAGTTGTTCAATACATTCATAATTTCTTTCCCCTCACCAGGCATGAGATCTTCTTACAGAATCTAACATGTGAAGGACATGGTCCAATTATGGACACAGTAATCAGGCAAGATAGACTGTAATCTGTACGAGAGTATCAAGACCATCAATCAAGTGCTGGTCAGTCGGATGGATTATCTTAACATTGGCATAACCCTTTGCATTCACATATTTTCCGGTGCCACCCATGATTCCAAGTTGACATTCAGAAGACACGGTTCGGTGAACTCCAAAGAAACTGAGGGTGTCTGCAAAATTACCTTCCTGAAACATGGCTGTGAATGCCATGGTCTGGCTAGTGCCATCTTCAGAACTAGCTACGTAGAATCCTTGCGCCCTTCCAACCACAGCAGACCCAATCTCATGCTCTTCAGTCAATTCATCGTCGATCACTGTCATAGTTCCGAATAACAGCTTCTGAAGGGTGGTACCTGGGGGAAGTTGGCCAGAGTTGGCAAAGGGAAACCCGTTGCCATTGTTCTGAAATAAGTTTGTTGTCGTTGGCCCAGCAAGGCCGGTGAGAAAGGGAATGTTGTTGTTGTTGTTTAGAATGCCATTGTTGCTATTAGGGTCTGGAACACCACCGTTAACAGGGACATTCCCACCATTGGATTTAGCAAATGGAAATTGGCCGTTGATAGCCGTATTGGATATAATGCCGGTAATAACTCGGGTCGAAGGATTAGAACCCCCCAGCACATCATGCATAAAGAAGGTCAAGGGGTGATGGGGATCCGCATTTGCAACACTGGCGCCACTAGTGGTTGGCACAGCAACTGGTGAAGTGGAAGGTGTAGAGGCACCGTCATCATCATCATCGTCGTCGACAGGTGGTACAACTGGAGTGGCTGGCTCAGGTGGAACCACGGCCGGTGTGTCAACCGGTGGGACCACAGCCGGGGTGTCAACCGATGGTACCACAGATGGGGTGTCAGCCGGTGAAGTGGATGGTGCAGAGGTATCATCGTCGTCGTCGTGATCGACAGGTGATGCAACTGGAGTGGCTGGCTCAGGTGGAACCACAGCGGGGGTGTCAACCGGTGGGACGACAGATGGGGTGTCAGCCGTTGGGTCCTCTTCAAGGATCCGTGCTGAGGCAGCACAAGTGATTGCTAAGGCTAGCAACAACAAGGACAGTGTTGCCTTGGATGCCCCATACGTTGGTGTGTGGTTTGCCATGAGGAAGAATTTCTCAAGGCAAAGACGATCAAAAGGTTGTTTGAGAAACTCTTCTCTCTTAGTCTGGCGCTGATGGATGGAGGACTTACCTGTATATATGGAGTGATGGAGAGGGAGTGGAGAAGGTAGAGAAGGCTACAAGGATTAATTTCAAATCCTGAATATATGTTGTTGATAAGATGGAGTTGTTGCGTTTACTTTGTTATTTGTGTGTTAGTTACAGAGCTATACCCCTAACCGGATTGAGGAATATGGTTGAATACCAAACGAGAATTGCTTGGACTTACCAAAACAAAATTCTTACTTCTCTATGATTACTTATTCGTTCGTCGGAATTATCTGGATCATTGAGGGAAATATCAGAGGAATAAGATAATTTAAAAGTTAACCTTCACACGGATGAGAATTTGATGTATAGTTCATCTATGATATGAACAAGATTGTGAATGTTTCAGATCATCTTCCAAAAGGTGGCACAGTTGGAATTATAGCTTCTTTTACATTTTTTAGTAAAAGGCAGTCGCACTTGGAGTTATAGCTTGCCGAGATGGGCATGCATTGGTTGCAGGTATTATGCGCCCATAATAGTGCTACAAATATGTACATTGGAAAAATGTATTTGTGATCAAGACCGTTGAACTTGTCGAGCATCAGTAAGGTGACCTACATGGTTCGAATTCCTCAACAAACAGATATTCCACAATTCCCACACCCAAGATAAACTCAAAAAAAAGAAAAAAAGAAGAGATCATGGATCAAGGATCTGGAATCATTGAGCCATTGAAAATCAGCAGTAACTATACCAGTCTTCAATTCACCTGTAGATTCGCCAATCTGATTGCATCCAGGGGGCACATGTGGGCTCCAAAAGGTACCTGTGAGGGTGTGGGAGAAAAGATAGCAGCCACTGTTTTAATTTTAGCTTTTCCCCAATAAAATAAAATCTTACTCCATTGTAATGGTAAATGATTATGCGTACAATACTCTTTACTCAATGATCAAACTCTTAAACATCTTAATCCATTATACAAAATGTGCAATTCTATTAATGACATGGCTGCTTTAGCTCATAAGAAGCAATCAACATGGGCTTGATCTCATGCCAAGTAGACATTGTAGATCAAGGACTAGGATCAGCCCATCAAGGTAAATCAATGAGAAAAATGGGACAAATTTGGCTGTTAGGATGGAGGCATACGGTCATACCTCTTTTAACGTTTTCCTAATAACACCTACCTTTGACGTGGCTGTGATCAATAAAAGAGAATTTGGTAGCTGAATATAATAGTCTCATTTCCTTGAGCTATAATATTCATCCATTCCTCACTTCGTTTCCTAAACCCAAACCACCTGTAAGGAATATTGCAGAACGACTCCTTTTCATCCACTCCAGTTTGAGATTTATTACTCCTATTTCCATCTCTATTTATGTTAAGAACCCCCTCACATTCTTCATCAACAAGCCAAGAAGAGAAACAAAGAGGAAATTCCCTCTTCTCAAACATCACTGCTCTATATCCTTCTTCTCACAAACTCCTCATCGTGTGGCCAAGCAAACAACCATGTCTGGTCCACCCAAGGCAGTGATATACCTATTACTGCTAGCCGTAACCATCAATTGTGCGAGCTCGGCTAGAATCATCGACAAGGATCCACCGGCAGTCGTCCCTCCTGAGCCATTCAATCAGAAAGAGCCCCCTATAGATGATGACACAGCTCCAGTACCAGCTTCTTCCACAGCTGTCATTCCACCACCAAGTGTCACTAGTGATGGGTCCATACCCATTACATTTGCAAAGATCAAAACATAGAAGTCAATATTCAGTGCAAGCAAATTGGGATTCAGCACCAAAAGAACAGTAAAAAATCAGCACCGACTGAATAGTCAAACTTGGCAAGCAAAAATTGTTATTCGTCAAGATTTGCGGCCCTGCAAATCTTGACACTAGGATCATCTACACCCTATAAATAGGGGAGATCCGATCTCTGCTAAAAATGGGTGCAAGTAACAGATCAGTTGATCTGAAGAGTGAAAAGAGCGTGAAAAAGAGTAGAGAAGAGTGAGGATCCGGTTGTGATCCTTCTCCTCCTCCGTTGTATTCCTATTCAATCTAGTGAGTGTTTTTTCCCTTTCCTCGTGAATGTAGGCCAAATCAGGCCGAACCACGTAAATCTCTTTGTGTTTAAGTGTGTGTGATCTCAAATTCACAGATCTGGTGGCTAGATCTATACGGATATTCAGATTTGGATCACAATAGTAGATTTCCTAATAGTGGTATCAGAGCCAGGCCAAATCCAGACTAGCCCAGCCCAATCTAGTTCTAGCCCAGGCCAAGAAGAATGGCCTGGCCTAGTGCAATTCTAGCCCAGGCCAAGGAGAACGGCCGAGCCCAATCCAAATCTAGCCCAGGTAGAGAAGACTGGCCCAGTCCAGATCCAAAGTAGGCCAAGAAGATCGGCCCAGCCCAATCCAAATCTAGCCCAGGCCGAGGAGCGGCCTAGTCCAAATTGGAAAAACCATATCTGAGTCTGGAAAGCCCAATTCCATATCAGAGCATGAGAGCATGCTCCAGATCCAAGAACATCCAAATCGTAGACTTTAGATCTGAAGACATTCGAGATCGAAATCTGCTCTAGACCAAAGAACGCACCTGATCGGAGATATTCTAGATCCAACAGCTCAGATCAGAAAACACCGCGCGAGATCACAACTCTAAGAATTCCCTGATCTAAGATGCAAAGCATTTCAGAGATCTAAGCCAACAGCAACAAAAAAAAAGAAGAAGAAAAGGGGAGAAGAAGCATATTTGGATTGGTGACAATGAAAATGCCAACCCTCACTGGAAAGAAAAGAAAAGAAAAATTAGTAAAGAAATTGAAGTACCTGATGACAGAGAAATAGCATAAACAACCATCTCCAGAAAAGAAAAAGGAGCTATAGTCACAAGGCAACAGCAGTGATCTGAAGAAGCCATTGCCGCGACTGATCTGGTGAAGCCATTGCTGGTGTTGTTGTCGTGGACTAATTTGTTGAAGCCGTATCAGGAGAAGAAGCAGTACAACAAATTCGGAGAAGAGAAACTGCAGCCACAGAGGGAGAATCACAGCTATAGCTGCAGGAGGAAGAAAACCTAAAACATGTTAGGGTTTCCTTCTTATCCCTTTTATAGAAAATCCAAAAATAGCAACATGTCAAATTGATAATGCCACCCGTATGAACAATATCGAGTCTCTATAGTTATACTCATGAACAGTATCCAGGCTGAATAATACCAGTAAATAGTATGTCCCAAATAGTACCTACATATTTACAATTCTACCCCTAAATAGTACCTCCTCTAAAATGACAATTATACCGCACTATACATAAAATTTCTTGGGCATCCCTTAACCACTCCTAAGGTTTTTTAAATCATTCCAAACTCAATAGTGCACTTCATTTCTCACAGTTAGACTCAAAAAAGTTAGAAATAAACTCCATAATTCCATGGAAGAATTTGGTTCAACAAATATCATGACTGAAGCTATGATAAAACTCAATGCCTCCAATTACACCTTATGGTGACCTAGAATGAAGGATCTTTTACACTATAAAGATCTTTATGGCCCTCTAGATGATGAGAAAAAAAGACCTGAGGCTATTTTAAAAAAAGGAGTGGACAAAAATGAACTTGAAAACTATAGGTCAGATCAGACAATGGATAAATTATAGTGTCTTCTATCATGTAGCTCAAGAAAAAAATACTTATGTTCTTTGGAAAAACCTAGAGAATATGTATCAGGCAAAGATTATACACAACAAAGCCTTGTTGATGAAAAGGTTAGTGAATTTAAAGTTGAAAAAAGAAACGTCAATAGCCTAGCACACTAGTGAATTTTAGAACATAGTGAACCATCTCATATCAGCAGAGTTTCCACTGGCGGATGAAGGTCAGGCCTTGTTACTGCTAAGTTCTTTACCTAAAAGTTGGGAGACCCTAGTAATCTCCCTCACCAACTCAACTCTAGAAGGCAAACTGACCATGGTGATGGTCAAGGACACCCTATTCAATGAAAAGGCTAGGAGAAAAGAATCCAAAATAAACCAGGCACATGCCCTGGTTATAGAAAACAAAGAAAGCAGCAGTAGTAGAGGTTGAGGTCGAGGTCGAGGACGGAGCAAAAGCAGAAGCAGGGGGAGATTGCAGGATTGTGGTAGATCCAAGAGCCGGCCTAGGGGGTAATATAAGTGCTTCTATTGGGCATTCTAGGACATATGAAGAATGATTGCAAAAAACTAAGGAAAGAAATGGGACAAAGCAAGACAAAGGAAGGTAATGGTGAAACAAATGTCACCATTACACACGATATATTAGTATTGATAGCTGAAGAAGAAGTGTGCTTGCACGTGGCAAACAGTGAAGCTGAGTGGGTAGTAGACACAGTTGCCTCCTACCATGCCACACCGTAAAGATGGGAAACAACAGTTCGTCTCAAATAATTGGGATTGGAGATGTGCAGATCAAGACAAACCTTAGCTGCTCAGTGATGCTAAAAGAAGTGCGGCAGATACAGGAACTTATGCTGAACCTGATCTTAGTCCCAACACTTAACAAACACGGTTATACAAACTATTTCGACAATAGCACCTAGAAACTGATGAAAGGTGCGATGATCGTGGCAAAAGGGCATATCTGCAGCACTCTGTACAGGACTCATGCAAAGATATGTGGAGATAGTCTCAACGCAGTGGAAGATGAAGCATCGCCAAATCTATGGCACAAAAGACTTGGACACATGGGAGAGAAAGGGTTATTTACACTCGCCAAAAAGCAGTTCATCAAAATAACCAAAGGTATAACTCTAAACCCTTGCAATTACTTTTTGTTTGGCAAGCAATATAGAGTTGTATTCTCCTCTCCCAGTAATAAAAGAAAAGAAATATTAAGTTTGGTGTACTCTGATGCATGTGGTCCCATAGAAGAGGAGTCCTTATGAGGAAATAGATATTTTCTAACATTTATAGATGATGCTTTTAGAAAAGTGTATGTATATTTTATAAGAACTAAGGACTAGGTATTCGTGCACTTTAAGAAATTCCACACGATGGTGGAAAGGCAAGTAGGAAAGAAATTGAAGTGTCTCTAAACAGACAATGGAGGAGAATACACTTCCAAAGAATTCAAGACATACTGCGCTAATCGTGGTGTTCAACATGAGAAGATGGTCCCACATACCTCACAGCACAAAGGCATTGCTAAAAGAATGAATCGGACCATTGTGGAACGAGTCAAAAGTATGCTCATTATAGCTAAGCTGCCTAAGCCATTCTAGGAAGAAGTTGTATGAACCGCCTACTACCTCATCAACAGATCACTATCAACACCATTGAATTTTGAAGTCCCGGAGAAGGTGTGGTCTAGTAAGAAAGTTTCCTACAAACACTTGAGGGTGTTTGGAGGCAAAGCTTTTGTACATATATCCAAGGAGTTAAGACAAAAGCTCGACCTCAAGGCAACACAGTGTATTTTCATCGGCTATAGAGACGACGAATTTAGATACAGGCTATGGGATCTAGAGGCTAAGAAGATCATTAGAAGTAGAGACATTATATTTCACGAGAACTAGTTCTATGTAGACTTTGAAAAACCCATAAAGTCCAATAAAGAAAGTACCAGTGCTCCAAATATTGTTCCAAATGTTGCACTAGTATAGTCCGTCACTGACAACATGCAAGATGACTTTGCAGAAGTAGAAGAAGACGAGGATGCAGAGGGTGTTGGGCAGCGGGAGCAACAACTCCTCCACCAAAAGCTGCAGGATCGTCACAACAATTAGAAGATGAAGAAATCCCTTCACCAAAAGATCATAAGTCTCATTGTTGATTGTTTTACCGCAAGTGCATGGGCTATTGTAAGGTAGCTTATGCAAGTACGGGTCGATCCCACGAGGACTTGATTTAAAATGGAGTTTTAAATAAAATCTAATTAATTAAAAGAACCAAAACAAAGATTATACTAGAATTAAACTAACAATAAAATAAAATTCAAATTTATTCAACTATTGCAATGTACACAATTATTAATTCCAAAAACACAGAAAATGCAATAAAATGATCAGTCATGGATAAGCCTGTCCTGGATTGCACTGTCCCTGGATAAGAAAAACGCAGCTAAAACAAAACCGGAATAAAGAAGGACACAGATGGAATTAAACTGGGGACACAGATGGAATTAACAGAAAAGAACAGATTTGTAATTTCTGTTAAAGAGAGAGGGGCAAAAAAGGAATTTCATTAAAATCTGGTTTTTAGAAAAAAACCAGCCTGAGAACCCGATGAAGAAGGGAAACCGGAGGAGGGGAAGGGAGAGGAGAAGAGAGGAAAGGAAAGGAAAGGAGGAGAAGAAGAAGTGGGTTCTGGGTTTTCTCCCCCAGGACCGTCCGGTGCTGCAGAGAACGATGCCGGAGGTGGTGGGATGTGCGCTTGCCGGTGAAGAGAGAAGAACCCAGGTACTGGTGTCGCGCGGTCAGGTTGGGATTTCCTGGTCTTGCTCCTGGCCGGTGATCTGTGTCTTTGGGCGTCGTCCACTGGTTCTGATCTGGGCTTGTGAGTGGTGGTGTACCAAACTGGGGTAGAGATGATCTTTGTGGGTTTTAGATGGGAGGAGAAGAAAGCTGGAGCAGTGAAGAGAAAAGGGATAGTGCATGCGAGAGAGAGAGAGAGAGAGAGAGAGAGAGAGAGAGAGAGAGAGAGAGAGAGAGAGAGAGAGAGAGAGAGAGAGAGAGATGGGAAGGTAGGTGGGGGTTGGGTTTAAGCGGTGAAGCAAGGGAGATGAGGGAGCTCTTAGCTGGTGCTGATAGGATAGAAAGGAAGGTGAGGAGTAGAGGAGAGGGGTGGAGATGATTGAAGAGAGATGGGGGGGCGCAATAGCGTGGAGAAGATGGGAAAAACAATGGTTGAAGATGGGTGGTGATGGAAATCGACGCCGTCGCACTGTTGTGAAAGCAGCCTCCTGAGCTGTGCGCTAGAGCAAAAAGAGAGCAGGGAAGGTGGTGCGATGGATGGTGGAACTTGGGTACGGTTGGGAAAGAGAGGGTCTTGAGTGGTGGAAACGAGAAAACTATAGAAAGATGGAAATACAGAGAAGAAGGAGAGGGGCGTTGGGAGATAAGGGAGTAGAGAGAAACAAGAGAGAGGGCGGGAGAAGAGAGGAAGATGGGTGAAGAGAAGGGATTAGAAGTCGGTAAGAAGGAGAAGGAGAAAAAAATATGAAGAGATAGTTGGGGGGGTACGTGAGAATGAGGAAGGGAAAAAGAAAAAGGAAAGAAGGAAAAAGAAAGAAAGAAAAGAGGAAAAGGAAAGAAAGAAAAGAGGAAAAGGAAGGGAAAAAGAAAGAAAAGAGGAAAAGGAAGGGAAAAAGAAAAGGAAAAAGAAAGAAAAGAGGAAAAGGAAGGAAAAAGGAAGGGAAAGAGGAAAAGGAAAAGGAAAAAGGAAGAAAAGGAAAGAGAAGTGGGGGAAAGAGTTGTTCTTTCCATTTTGTCCATTATTTTTATTACATCCATCTCCATGGGTGATCTGGTCCATCCATTGCCCTTTAAGATTATCTGCACCGTTATCTTTTACTCGTATCCATCCGTGCGTCCTTTGGTTGATCTGCAAAAGAAAAGACTAAATTAGAATCATCTGAACCGCACATTAGTCATCTAATGAACTCTAATGATTATCTGACCGTTGATTTTGACAAATTAAGGTTTGGATGGTCAATTGGATTTATATTCAAAATCAAGCTAAGTTTTGTAAAATTGAACGGTTAGATGATCTAATTGAACGCTAAATTAGGAGTATTTTGACCAAAATTGAACACTTAACACACCCCCAACCAGCATTTTGCTAGTCCCGAGCAAAACATGCGAAAAACCAATTTTCAAGATTTCAAATTTTATTTTTAAGTCAACTCCTCTTTTTCCTCAGAGAATTATCTTCAAGAAATCACATCAACTTTATCATAATAATAAAAATGACTGAAAAATTCAAAATCCTACCCATATGCCAAAATAATTCCAATTAAGCTCAAATCTCAGAGTGAGTGTGTGCATGTACAGTTTACATATGGAATCATCTTGATTTCTAAATAAACTTCTAACTTGTGAACTCCATCCGAAATATGTTTTGACCTCAAGCCTCACTAATGACATACACTCAGAAACAAAATCTCTCAGATAAAGGGGTCAAATCATATCTCTCTTTTAATTATGTGAGTTGAGTCAATAAAAGCAAAATTTTCTCACATGTACTCATGAAAATTGGGAGTTACTAAGGAATTTCATTGTTTTGATCCCTTTAGAATAGATGCCATTACCTTTGAATATTTAGTAATACCACTCTTTTATATCTTGTCCATTCATTTCCTCATCAAGACTATATTTCTCCTAGAATCAATAGGTCTTTAACTGGGACGAAACGTAGGCTTAGGACAAGGTATCAAAGAAAGGGTATAAGGTTATTCAAAGTTTCTTCAGAAAATAAGTAGAGGTCTTCTACTAAAGTTGATAATTCGTTCTTTCTTTGATGAAGTGAATATTTTTGTTTCCATTTTTCTTTGTATTCTTCAAACTTTTCTTCTTCTTTTTTTTCAAACTATTTCAATACTTTTGAATTACTTTGAAGAATATTTCTTTTCTTGATATCCACTTTTCATTACAACTAAAAGATATTTCTTCATTCTTCTCTAACTTATTTTTCAAAGAAAATGGGTAATGGATAATTTATACTGGGTTAATATGGGTAAAGGATAATTTGGGTGACAAAAGAAAAGGCTTATATTAAAGGCTCAAGTTGGCTAACTAGTGGTAACAATACTTTATGGGTAGGCTTTATGTCTCTAGGTTAACAACAAGGATGGCCTAAATCATTTTCTAGGTTTCCTATAATCCATCAAATTTAATGAACTTCTAGAATTTTAAAGGTAATATTCTAATTATCTAGGTAATTAGCCAAAATTAAGAGTATGGGATCAATTTTCTTTAAGCATGCTGAAGAAAATTAGGAATATTTATAACCTCTCAAAAAATGAATGGCTCTAAAACTCACTTAGGTTATAGGTCTCCACTGAATTTCTTCAGAATCTCTAAATTATAGCCACTTATCAATCTAGACCATCTATATGCAACTGTGTGTACAGATGTGATCTGAGACTTTGCTTTCATAGAATACTTTAAAAAATGAGTAAAAAGATGAATTAATCATATTCAATTTCATTAATAAGCTAAAGTTATCTAGATTATACTTCAGAAAATCCAATTCTCATCATAGTGTAGGAAATGACCTAAAATTTTTCAATTTTTCAATTTTTCAAATTTTTTTTTTTTTTTAAAAACAAGGAAAGCACCTAAAAATCTAAAAAACTAGAATTTGCTAGAATTCTACACCCCCCAACCTGCCAGAAACATTGTCCTCAATGTTTAAAAATTAGGACCTAAAATGAATATGAGTGATGTAGAAAACAACAAAAATGAAAAACTCTAGGTTGCCTCTCAGTGAGCGCTAAGTTTAACGTCTTCAGCCAGACATATATCCTCATTTATTTTTGAGTTTTCCTGATTCCAATAATGAAATGGCAAGATTTCTCACGCCACTTCAAAATCTCACGATAGTCTATATATTTCATCCACCTTGAAATTTTTTGTGATGGTTGCATTATAACACAATAGACTAACATGAATGTCAATTGAGTGAGACCACTTTGATGATCTCCTATCTTCAAAATTTCATGGTAATCAATATAACTCCTCCACCTTGAAAATTTAGGTGGTGGAATCTTTATAACAATGTGAACTACCGTGAATTTAAATTCTTTTGAACCATATAGATGTGAAGAGTCCTCCCTTTCCCTTACATTTTCTCGAGATTGAGATATAAGTGACTCGCCCTTCCTTATAAGATTGTTCTTGTATTAATAAAGGAGGTGGCATGGTTTTGCTTACATCCTGATTATCTTTTAGTGTGTACCTTGGAGTCAGTTGATGTATGGACAATAGATCAATGGACTCTTTCTTGTCCTGTTCTATTGGCATAGGCAACAAATCGTGGGCCTAATTTATTATCTAATGATTGTTCAAATGAAGGTCGTAGGTCCCTATCGTGTACATATTCTATGTTAAAAGGCTTATTTGGGGTTTCAGGCTCTGTAAGGGGTTCTACAGATGATGGGAGGGAAGTGATCTCACTTAATGGAAGCTCCTCAAAATGAGGTTTCCATTTTCTTGTATCCATGATAGGTACGTAATCAAGGAGGGCATTAACTCCCTCTATTAATGCATCCTCATTAAACTCATTAAAATGGGCCAAACAGGCCTCCAAGGGTCCGACAAGGAAGACGACCGAAACCGATCTTGCACAACCGAATTGATCATGTTAATACTGTGCATTTCATCGGTAGTTTCACTAGGTTGGTTACAAATGTTAAAGATGTTTAGCTCTAATGTCATATTGCCAAAGGATAGTTTCATGACACCATTTCTACAGTTGATTAAGGCATTGGACGTAGCCAAAAATGGTTGTCCCAAGATGACTGGTATTTCATTCTTCTCATTCACCACCGGTTGTGTATCTAGAACTAGAAAATCGACAGGGAAACAAAATTGTTCTACCTGGATTAACACATCCTCTATTACCCCTCTCGGTATTTTTACAGAACGATCGCCTATTTGGAGCGTAGTAGATGTAGGTTTTAGTTCACCCAGACCTAACTGTTCATATACTGAGTATGGTAATAGATTTACACTAGATCCTAAATCAAGAAGAGCTTGGTTAATCTTGTAGCTGCCAATAATGCAAGTGAGAGTGGGGCAACCAGGATCTTTGTACTTTGGTGGTGTATGGTGTTGAAGAATAGAACTAACCTGTTCAGTCAAAAATGCCTTCTTCTAGACAGTCAATTTTCTCTTTATGGTGCATAAGTCTTTTAAGAATTTGGCATATGATGGGATTTGTTTTATAGCATCTAAGATCGGTATGTTGATCTTGACTTGTTTGAAAATTTCTAAAATCTCATCATTAGAAGCAGACTTTGGGGCTTGATGTAACCTTTGAGGAAATGGAGCAGGAATAGGACATTGATCAACAGGTAAAACAGGGTCCTTTTGTTTAGAGTTTTCTTTAACTTTCGTGGATTTTTCTACCTTTTCAGTCTTCTGAGGCTCATCTTTCTCAATTCTTCTACCACTCCTAAGAATGGTCACAGCCTTAGTTTGTTCCATGGTAGAGCTAGATGTGTCATCAGATGCATTAATGCTAATCGCATGCACTCGCTTAGGGTTTGCTTGTGGTTGAGCTGGGAACTTTCCTTTTTCCATACTTTGCATCATTTGACTCATCATGTTTTTTAATTCATTCATGGACTGGTTGGTTTGTTTTATTTGACTCTCTAATTGAGAAATTTTCCTTTCCTGATTTTGAACGTTTTGATTATCCTCAACTTGCCTTTTAGGTGGGGGCAAGTAAGGTCCAGAAGGAGGTTGATGAGTTTGATAAGGTAAGGTAAGAAGTCCTTGGTTTTGTTGATGAGGTTGATATTGTCCTGATTGTGGAACATTAGCAGTAGGTCCATTTTTCCAACTAAAATTTGGATGGTTTCTCCAGTTGGGGTTATAAGTGTCTGAATATGGGGAGAAAGGTCTTTTATATGTGTTAAGTGCATTAGCTTGATCATGAAGTACATCTTGAAAAGCCGGGATTGTAGGACATTCTTGAGTAAGATGTGATGTACTTTCACAAATACTGCACACTTGTTCTTCTTTATTTGAGTTTTTCTTTCCCATTTCTATGGCTTCTACTTTTCTCGCTAGGGATGCTACTTTGGCATTGATATCATCTTTTTCAGACATAGCATACATGCCTCCCCTAGCATGGGTGTTATTGGGCTTAGGTCTATCTGTATGTTCTATTCTTTCTGAGTCGGCCCAGTGTCCGTGCACTTTCACTAGCCATTCCAAATACTCCTCCGCCTCATCCGGTTGTTTGTTGAGAAAGTTGCCATTACACATCATCTCTACAAACCGGCGCATGTCGAATTTAGTCCTTCATAAAAGAAGGCGATGATGCGCCATGGTTCATAGCCATGATGTGGGCAAGTGAGTTGTAGTTCTTTGAACCTTTCCCAAAGATTGATAGAATGATTCTTTATCCTTCTGGGTAAAGTTCATTATTTTGCGGCGAAGCGTATTGGTTTTATGGGTAGGGAAAAACTTGTTTAAGAATTCCCTAGTCATTTCATTCCAAGTTCTTATGGAACCTGATGGCAGTGCATTAAACCACATTTTTGCTTTTTCCTTTAAAGAGAAAGGAAAAAGTTTAAGCCTGACAGTATCTAGACCTATATTTTGTGTTCTTTGGGTACTACATACCTCATCAAATTCTTTAAGGTGCAAATAAGGACTCTCACTATCTAGACCATAGAATTTGGGAAGTAATTGGATTACTCCCGTTTTTAATTCTAACGCACCAGCATTTTGAGGAAGAATTACACAGGATGGTGTGTTGGTGCGTGTAGGCTGAAGGTAGTCTTTTAAAGTTCTACCACGAAAGTTTTGATGACCCCCATTATTATTATCCCCATGTTCACTTTGTTGGTCCCACTCCCTATTGTTTCTTCTCCAATCTCTATTTGATTGATGATTATTCCTCCTTGGTGGAGGTTGATATTCATCTTCTATCAAGGGTGGTGGGTCCTCATTCATGATGAATGGAGCCCCTTGACTTCCATGGGGTGAATTACCCCTTGAGCGTTGATCAGCCATAGATGTGGCCTGATCTTGCAAAGATGTCTTTTGGCCGTACTTGACTAACCTTCCGGTTTTGTCGCGTTTCCAAAAGTGCATACAAGGGAAGCTTCTTTTCGTTTTTTGTTTTTTTTGTTTTTTTTGTTTTTTTTTCTTTGAGAAAACTAACCTAAATGATGCAACCTAACTTCTAGAATGATGCGCAAACAAAAGAGCACACTCAAATAATCCTAAGGCTAATAAGCAGCAATATATTTGATTTTCTTGATTATCTGTGGGGACGATGCTTTTATTAGCCTAGACTAGCGCTCCTCCTCTCTTTAGGAGTTGATTATTGCTTACCAGTTGGGTTCTGTCCAAAGTGGTTAATACAACCCTCGTGTAAGGAGGCGTTTAGACCTCAACAAACGTCAATAGGAGGTGGGGGAAGAGCGAGGCTCTATTAAGTAACCCCCAATAACCACAGTGATCAAAAGCCACTGGACTGACAGTAAATCGCGTCCTATTAAGAGGGTCCTACGAGCATGTGATGGCCCTATAGGTCTCTTCTGATTGATTTTAAATTAACGTGAAAGGAAAGTTTGCGCGCTTGAGGTGATTATCCTAAGTGGGCCAAGAGGTGGTGATGAAATCCACCCTTGATCTTATGGGGGTAGGGTGCCCTTACTAATTAATTTCACACACCATGGCAATTCGATCAGCATATAAATCACCTTAAAACTTTAAACATGCCCTAAGAATGCAATTAAAAGCAGTAAACTAATGCAAAATCCTAAAATGCAACAATTATAAAAAAAATGATTCTATATGAGTTACACTACCAAACAATGCAAATTATTCTAAATGCAAACCCTAATCTAGGAAATAAATGAGTGAGGAAACTCACAGTGGGGTTTCTGATGAAGATCAAGTGTGGGCCACCTTATCCCACACTTGCCCTGTATTATACAACCCTTTAAATTTTAAAATGGAAATTGCAATTTACAAGGATCCTCACTACAAGATTCACTCAAAAGGAAAAAAGAAAGTCCTATTCTAGGAAAGCAGGAAAGTTTCCAATTTGGTGAAGATCCACTTGCCAAATTCCTCCACTTTCCTATTTCCTGAAAAATAAAATAAGAAATTAGTACCAAATTCAGGAAATAAGGTGATTATGCCCTAAAAAAAATTGAAAAATGCACCTAAAATTTTCTAAAATGCTAAAAATTGCAATTCCTAATTTTATGTATTTTTCTGGATTTTTTTGATTTTTTTAAAATTTTCTGATTTTTTTTATTTTTTAATTAAATTTTATGAAAACTCTTTTGCAAGTCCCCGGCAACGGCGCCAAAAACTTGTTGATTGTTTTACCGCAAGTGCACAGGCTATTGTAAGGTAGCTTATGCAAGTACGGGTCGATCCCACGAGGACTTGATTTAAAATGGAGTTTTAAATAAAATCTAATTAATTAAAAGAACCAAAACAAAGATTATACTAGAATTAAACTAACAATAAAATAAAATTCAAATTTATTCAACTATTGCAATGTACACAATTATTAATTCCAAAAACACAGAAAATGCAATAAAATGATCACCCTGGATAAGCTCGTCTGGATTGCACTGTCCCTGGATAAGAAAAACGCAGCTAAAACAAAACCGGAATAAAGAAGGACACAGATGAAATTAAACTGGGGACAGAGATGGAATTAACAGAAAAGAACAGATTTGTAATTTCTGTTAAAGAGAGAGGGGCAAAAAAGGAATTTCATTAAAATCTGGTTTTTAGAAAAAACCACCGAGAACTCGATGAAGAAGGGAAACCTGAGGAGGAGGGAAGGGAGAGGAGAAGAGAGGAAAGGAAAGGAGGAGAAGAAGAAGTGGGTTCTGGGTTTTCTCCCCCAGGACCGTCCGGTGCTGCAGAGAACGATGCCGGAGGTGGTGGGATGTGCGCTGCACGTGAAGAGAGAAGAACCCAGTGCGGTGTCGCGCGGTCGTTGGGATTTCCCGGTCTTGCTCTGGCGGTGATCTGTGTCTTTGGGCGTCGTCCACCGGTTCTCGATCCGGGCTTGTGAGTGGTGGTGTACCAAGCGGGGTAGAGATGATGCCGTGGGTTTTAGATGGGAGGAGAAGAACGGAACAGAGTGAAGAGAAAAGGGATAGTGCATGCGAGAGAGAGAGAGAGAGAGAGAGAGAGAGAGAGAGAGAGAGAGAGAGAGAGAGAGAGAGAGAGAGAGAGAGAGAGATGGGAAGGTAGGTGGGGGTTGGGTTTAAGCGGTGAAGCAAGGGAGATGAGGGAGCTCTTACGGTGCTGATAGGATAGAAAGGAAGGTGAGGAGTAGAGGAGAGGGGTGGAGATGATTGAAGAGAGATGGGGGGGGGGGGGGGCGCAATAGCGTGGAGAAGATGGGAAAAACAAAGGTTGAAGATGGGTGGTGATGGAAATCGACGCCGTCGACCGTTGTGAAAGCTGCCTCCTGAGCTGTGCGCTAGAGCAAAAAGAGAGCAGGGAAGGTGGTGCGATGGATGGTGGAACATGGGTACGGTTGGGAAAGAGAGGGTGCTGAGTGGTGGAAACGAGAAAACTATAGAAAGATGGAAATTCGGAGAAGAAGGAGAGGGGCGTTGGGAGATAAGGGAGTAGAGAGAAACAAGAGAGAGGGCGGGAGAAGAGAGGAAGATGGGTGAAGAGAAGGGATTAGAAGTCGGTAAGAAGGAGAAGGAGAAAAAAATATATGAAGAGATAGTTGGGTACGTGAGAATGAGGAAGGGAAAAAGAAAAAGGAAAGAAGGAAAAAGAAAGAAAAGGAAAAGGAAAAGGAAAAGAGGAAAAGGAAGGGAAAAAGAAAAGGAAAAAGAAAGAAAAGAGGAAAAGGAAGGGAAAAAGAAAAGGAAAAAGAAAGAAAAGAGGAAAAGGAAGGAAAAAGGAAGGGAAAGAGGAAAAGGAAAAGGAAAAAGGAAGAAAAGGAAAGAGAAGTGGGGGAAAGAGTTGTTCTTTCCATTTTGTCCATTATTTTTATTACATCCATCTCCATGGGTGATCTGGTCCATCCATTGCCCTTTAAAATTATCTGCACCGTTATCTTTTACTCGTATCCATCCGTGCGTCCTTTGGTTGATCTGCAAAAGAAAAGACTAAATTAGAATCATCTGAACCGCACATTAGTCATCTAATGAACTCTAATGATTATCTGACCGTTGATTTTGACAAATTAAGGTTTGGATGGTCAATTGGATTTATATTCAAAATCAAGCTAAGTTTTGTAAAATTGAACAGTTAGATGATCTAATTGAACGCTAAATTAGGAGTATTTTGACCAAAATTGAACACTTAACACTCATCCAAAGATATATTCGAGAGGCTGTGTACTAATTCCCTCAAAGAGATATCTGGAATCAAAGTATATCATGCTTATTGAAGAAGGGGAGCCAGAAAGTTTCTAGGAAACATAGAATCATGTAGAAAAGAGTAAGTGGATGCAAGCTATGTAAGAGGAAATTGACTCACTGCAAAAGAACAAGACTTATGAGTTAGTGAAGCTTCTTAAGGGCAAGAGAGCACTGAAGAATAAATGGGTGTTCAAGCTCAAGAAGGATGGCAGTGGAAAGCTAGTAAAGCATAAGGCTTGATTGGTTGTTAAAGGCTTCGAACAAATAAAAGGAATTAACTTTGACAAGATATTCTCACTGATGGTGAAGATGACTTCAATTTGAACTGTACTCAGATTGGTAGCTAGATTAAATTTAGAGCTTGAACAAATGAACATGAAAATTGCATTTTTTCATGGAGATTTAGAGGAAGATATATACATAGAGAAACCTGAAGGTTTTGCAGTACCAAGGAAGAAGCACCAGTCTACAAATTAAAGAAGAGTCGTTATGGTCTCAAATAGGTGCCGAGGCAATGGTACAAGAAGTTTGACTCGTTCATGACGAGTCATGGGTAAAAGAGATCAAGACAGACCACTACATATATATGCAGAGATTCCCTGAAGGGAAGTTTATTGTACTTCTTTATGTAGTCGATATGCTGATTGCAGGACAAGATGAAGCTATGATTAGCAAGCTGAAGAAGAAGTTATCTAAGTTTTTTGACATAAAAGACTTAGGCCCAACTTAGCAAATTTTGGGCATGCATATTGCTCACTACAGAAAGGGAAGATAGCTGTGGCTGTCATAACAGAAGTATGTTAAACGAGTGATCAAGAGGTTCAACATCGAGAATGCCAAGCCAGTCAACACTCCACTTGGTAACCATTACAAGCTGAGCAAGCAGACCTATCCTTCTTTAGAACAGGAAAAAGAGAAAATGTCAGCAATACCATATTCGTCTACAGTCGGAAGTCTAATGAACGTAATGGTGTATATAAGATCAGACATTGCTCATGCAGTAAGAGTAGTAAGCAGATTCCTATCAAATATAGAAAGAAATCACTAGAAAGCAGTGAAGTAGATATTGAGATATCTCAATGGTACATCTAAGTTGTGTTTGTGTTTCGGAGAATCGAAACCTGTCCTGGAAGGATACATAGATGTAGACATGGTAGAAGATCTTGATGGCAGAAAATCAACATCATGATTTTTATTCGCTTTTGTGGGGGAAGCTATATCTTGACAATCCAAGTTGCAGAAATGTGTTGCTTTATCGACAACAAGTAGAGTATATTGTCGCAGTTGAAGTTGGCAAGGAGATGTTGTAGATAAAGTGGTTTCTCTAGGAACTTGGTATTACATAGGAGGAATACAAGGTTCATTGTGATAGTCAAAGTGCTCTAGACTTGAGCAGGAATTCAATGTATCAGTTATGCACAAAGCACATCAACATCCGCTATCATTGGATGCGTGAGGTAATAGAACAGGAACTGCTAAAGATAGAAAAGATTCACACAGATGAGAATTCGGCGGACATGTTGACAAAAGTGGTGTCATTAGAGAAGCTGATGCTATGTCGAGACATAGCAGGGATGGACTCAAATTGAAGAGCTAAAAAAAGTTATCCTCCCATAGGTACGAAGGGGGAGAATTGATGGGTACATACCCATGACATTTGCAAAGATCAAAATACAGAAGTTAATATTCAGTGTAGACAAATTGGAATTCAACATTAGAAGAATAGTACAAAATCAGCACCGATTGAATAGTCAAACTTGGCAAACAGAAATTGTGATTCGTCAAGATTTGCTGCTTTACAGAGCTTGATAATCGGATCATCTGCACCCTATAAATAGGGGAGATCTGATCTCTGCTAAAAATGGGTGTAAGTAACAGATTAGTTGATTTGAATAGTGAAAAGAATGTGAAAAAGAGTAGAGTCGAGTGAGGATCTAGTTGTGATCTTCCTCCTCCGTTGTATTCCTATTCAATTTAGTGAGTGTTTTTTCCCTTTCCCCGTGAATGTAGGCCAGATCATGCTGAACTACGTAAATCTCTGTATTTATGTGTGATCTCAGATTCACCGATCTAGTGGCTAGATCTGTACAAATATTCAGATCTAGATCGCAACAGTAGATTTCCCAACAATTGGGCCTGCCACTAGCAGCGCCACCGTGGCCAATGCAGGGTCTACCCACCCGTTATCCTTCTTCATGCACGGTGTTCTTGGCGGGTCGCACCCATCGGCCCTAGTTGTGGCCGGAATCTTGACCAACTCGGGAGACAACAATCAACTTCCATTTGCCAAGAAAATTGTTGGGGTATTCCCTATCAATGGTGGGATCCCCCTCACCAATGCCAACAATGGTGTTATAAACAACAACCATCTGCCGTACCTCGCCGGTCTCGGCGGGCAAACGGCAACGAACATAATTTCGAGCAATGGCAATGGCAACAATGGGCTTCCATTAGTCAACTCAGGCAGCCTCCCAGCAGGGACCACGCTCCAGAAGCTTATGTTCGGAACAACTACCGTGATCGACGACGAGTTGACAGAAGGACAAGAGCTAGGATCCTCAGTGGTTGGAAAAGCACAGGGATTTTATGTAGCTAGCTCAGAAGACGGAACCAGCCAGACCATGGCATACACCGCCATGTTCGACAATGGTCATTATGAAGATAGCACAAGTTTCTTCGAGGTGCACCGGATCGTGTCTCCCGAATGCCAGGTTGCAGTCATTGGTGGCACCGGAAAATATGCCGATGCCAGGGGTTATGCCACAGTTAAGACCATCCATCCAGAAAACCAGCAAACTACTGACGGCGTTGAGACTCGGCTACAGCTCACAGTCTATCTTTCCTATTGAGTGCGCCGAAGTTAGTTGAGACCTTTCTCATGTTGAATTCTCTAGTGACGAGATTATTGTGTGTTATGTAGTGATTTGTTTTAAAGAACTTTGTTTATGAATTACTTCGAAGTGTTCATACTATATTTCCTCAAGTATTCCTCGATATTCATACTATAGACCCTCTGTGGTTCGCCCTTTTCCCAAATCTTAGAGATGCCGGAGCTTTTTGCACCAGGTTGCCGTTTTATTCCTTCTGATCGAAACATAAACCACAAGAGAAACAACTTTATTGATGATAGTAATAGAATGTAGTTCTGGTGTTGAATGGATGATCGAAGTGAAACGGACACCAATTATGTTACCTGGTCTGAATTAAGCAATCACGGAACCAGTATCTATTCCATGTAGCAACTAGTAAATGACCCAAATGAAAGTTTCAACGTTGTTGACTGTAGCAACAGTCGCTTCATAAACAGACTAACAACTATCGCAGGGCAGTACGTCTGCTCTCTCGCGATTACTGAAATCGAAGGACTAAATTAAGGCCCCAAGTAAAAGACGGGCAGGGCAGTCTGCATATATAAGATTCAGGAAAGGGGTGGACCACAAGGGTTAATAGTACCCAACCTTACATTGTATTTTGCAAGAGGTTGTTTCTACTCCTTAAACGTGTGAGGTCACACGACAATAACTCTACTATTACGCCAAGGGTCAAATTAAAGATCCAATGAAAGCAAGTGAGAAATTAAGTGAGGCTGTTGCGAGCAACGATTATAGATAGGATATTCTCTAGTACTTTTCCTCGAAGCAATCTCATCCCTCTTTTAAAATTAAATCAGAAAAGAGATTGCTCGGTATTATTGTTGCTTGCTGGTCACAAAATTTCTTGGATGTTCACCCTTTGCGATAGACACCAAACATTTTTGTGACAGATGTGATCTTTGACGCAGTTGGACAGAAGAAAAATATTCCGGGCCAGCCACACTTATCCAATAAGGATTAAAGATATCGGCAACCCAAAGTCTTTGAGAGAAATCAGGACTGACAATGCATAAGAGACTGTGGAGACCAGCACCAATTTACATTGACGCATTAGATAAATGGCTACAATTATGTGCCTGCTGCTTTTAGACGAAAAAAGGAATATGGGCAATCAAATTGATGTCAAATGGATGGTGTATCTTTCAGAATTATAGCTGTTCGTTTCTGAATTCAAACTCTTTTGCTAGGTAAAAAATAGCGATCTTTGGCAGAAAATCAAAATGCAACAAATTAGAAACAGAGAGACCGAATCAGGTCACAAATCTGATTCATATAACCTGGATGGATTAAGAGAGATCTAATTAAAAATGCATGGATGCATCATCACTTGTGAGCTAAATAAAAGCTTAAACTGAATTCCTCAGTTCTAATTTATGTAGTTTCTCTTCCACCATCAGACTCTAATTGCAGCATAGTCTTGTTCTTTTCCTCTCTCTATCTTGTTATCTAGCAAAATAGGAGGCAAATTCTCTGCTTTTGAGCCATGAGTACTGGCCATCTTGTAAACTAGCAAAATATGAGGCAAATTTTCTGTGTTTTGAGCCATGAATACTTCCGATTCTTAATGATTATTAGGAGTTTAAAGAAACCCAAGCCAGTTTGACGAAAGAACATTGGATCTTTTTCAAAGTTGTCATGGAAGAATTATGCAGTTCTCAATGGTGGCCTACGAGAAGAAAAATGCCAGCTAAATCAGCCAAGTCTAATTAGAAGGCAAAGATACAAACGTGCCTAACTAGTAGAAAGATCCATGTAAAGCCCGCCCTTAGCCAGTCAAGCCAGAGTATTTAAAGTAGGCAAAAGTGATTAGTTTGTTCTTAAGATACCCGTATGAACTAGTGCAAGGATCAAGTATTGAGCTCAAAACCTGATATATATGACACTAACTTCTCCATTTCGATTTAGGAACAAAATTTTCTACCTATATATGCTGCTTCAGATTTTGAATAAGATGTTTCTGTAATTTGAAGCCAAAGTGTGTTGGTTTACTGTTTGACCAAAAAGCTTGAGCTAGTAGGAAGTAGACCACCAATTTTTATATATCTAAGACACCCTCTCACATGGAAGAACCCTTTCTTGGGTTACTGACCTATAAGTCAATGAGTTGAAATTTTGCATAAATTGAACATAAGATCTTAAGCTGATGGAAAGATGGGAAACAATATTTTTATCTCTAAACCCCTGACCTGGAATGCCTTCTTGGGTCTTTGCATGTGATTTGACAGATGGAGAGTGGCATTATTTAAACTCACCACTTTTCAACTATTAAGGCTCTAATACCATGTTGGTTATCATTCAACTTAAAAGCTTAAGATGATAATAAATGGGTTAGAATATTTGTATCTCTATCAAAGTGATCGAAAAAGATAGAAAGAGGAACTGGCAACTGCTTGCCAGAGTGTGACGCTCTACTAATCAAAGAAGATAATCATCTTATAATTGCATTTGACAATTTCTAAATTATAGGAGGTACACTTATGGCTTACCGCACACCAGTGATGTTTACAGAGAGAGAGAGAGAGAGAGAGAGAGAGAGAGAGAGAGAGAGAGAGAGAGAGAGCTCATATTCCGCCGCTTTCTGTTTAAGTAGTAATCTTAAGAGAACTCTGAGCACAAATTCAGCAATACTTGAAGGCGACCTGAATTAACTAAACCTCCTTACATACATAAAATCAAACCAAACAACACAACTGCAGTTGTTCAATACATTCATAATTTCTTTCCCCTCACCAGGCATGAGATCTTCTTACAGAATCTAACATGTGGAAGGACATGTCCAATTATGGACACAGTAATCAGGCAAGATAGACTGTAATCTGTACGAGAGTATCAAGACCATCAGTCAAGTGCTGGTCAGTCGAATGGATTATCTTAACATTGGCATAACCCTTTGCATTCACATATTTTCCGGTGCCACCCATGATTCCAAGTTGACATTCAGAAGACACGGTTCGGTGAACTCCAAAGAAACTGAGGGTGTCTGCAAAATTACCTTCCTGAAACATGGCTGTGAATGCCATGGTCTGGCTAGTGCCATCTTCAGAACTAGCTACGTAGAATCCTTGCGCCCTTCCAACCACAGCAGACCCAATCTCATGCTCTTCAGTCAATTCATCGTCGATCACTGTCATAGTTCCGAATAACAGCTTCTGAAGGGTGGTACCTGGGGGAAGTTGGCCAGAGTTGGCAAAGGGAAACCCGTTGCCATTGTTCTGAAATAAGTTTGTTGTCGTTGGCCCAGCAAGGCCGGTGAGAAAGGGAATGTTGTTGTTGTTGTTGTTTAGAATGCCATTGTTGCTATTAGGGTCTGGAACACCACCGTTAACAGGGAAATTCCCACCATTGGATTTAGCAAATGGAAATTGGCCGTTGATAGCCGTATTGGATATAATGCCGGTAACAACTCGGGTCGAAGGATTGGAACCCCCCAGCACATCATGCATAAAGAAGGTCAAGGGGTGATGGGGATCCGCATTTGCAACACTGGCACTAGTGTTTGGCACAGCAGCTGGTGAAGTGGAAGGTGTAGAGGCACCGTCATCATCATCGATATGTGGTACAACTGGAGTGGCTGGCTCAGGTGGAACCACAGCCGGGGTGTCAACTGGTGGGACCACAGATGGGGTGTCAGCCGGTGAAGTGGATGGTGCAGAGGTATCATCATCATCGTGATAGACACGTGATGCAACTGGAGTGGCTGGCTCAGGTGGAACCACAGGCGGGGTGTCAACCGGTGGGACGACAGATGGGGTGTCAGCCGGTGGGCCCTCGTCAAGGATCCGTGCTGAGGCGGCACAAGTGATTGCTAAGGCTAGCAGCAATAGGGAAAGGGTTGCCTTGAGTGCTCCATATGTTGGTGTGTGTTTTGCCATGGGAAGAATTTGTCAGGGCAAAGACGATCACAAGATTGTTTGAGAAACTCCTCTGTTTCTCCTCTTGTAGAAGCTGATACTGATGGATGGAAGACTTCCCTGTATATATGGTGTGATGCAGAGAGAGTGGAGAAGGTAGAGATGGCTACAATGTATCTCAAACTCCTGAATATGGAGTCGATGAGATGGAGTTGTTGTGTTTACTCTGTTATTTGTGTGTTAGTTACGGAGCTATACCCCTAACCAGATTGAGGAATGGTTAAATACCAAACAAGAATTGCTTGGACCCACCAAAACAAAAGTCTTATTTCTCTATGAATACTTACAAGTTCTTCTATTAATTCTGGACGGAATTATCTGGATCATTGAGGGAAACATCAGATGAATAAGATAATTTAAAAGTTAGCCTTCAGACGGATGAGATTTTGATGTATAGTTCATCTATAATATGAACAAGATTATGAATGGATCAGTTCATCTTCCAAAAGGTGGCTCAGATCATCCCATCAAGGTAAATCAATGATAAAAATGGGGCAAATTTGGCTGCCAGGATAGTGGCATACAGCCATACCTCTTTTAACGTTTTCCAGATAACTAATAACACCTACCTTTGAAGTGTTTGTGATCAATAAAAGAGAATTTGTAGCTGAATATAATACTCCCATAATCCCAGCCATTCCTCACTTTTTCATGATAAATAATAACACCAACCTTTGAAGAAGTGCCTAAAAAGCGTCCAATTATCCGAAATCTGAATTTTTAAAGAACTAAAATGCCCTTAATTTTTATAAGACCTTATTATTCTAATACAGCTTAATCAGTAAAAATGGTAAGTAAATCATATTTTATTTTTCTAAGTTCTTCTACTTGTAATCCTTCACTTTCTAGTTTTCTTTGTAGTATATGACTAGCTTCTTTAGCTGCTTCTAGTGAGATACTTCACTGTTGCTTTGTATGTTCTATGCGTATTTCACAAGTTTATTAACATTTTTCATATCACATTAATATTTAGATAATATGCAAGTTTATTGACATGCTTCATCTCACATTAGATATTTAGATCATTGAATTTGTATTTTTTAAGGGCAAATAAATTACAGTATCACAATGATTGGGTTGTAGAATGACATAGAGTTATAATCCTATCTTTAATTATAATTTTACAAGAACAATCAATATCAAACTATTAAACTTTGTTTTAGAGTAAAAGATTTTGTGTATGTGGGGAATTTTAGTTAAGTGTAGTTGGACATAACTTTGTTAATTATTGTGTATAGCCAGATGATTATATGTTTATGATTTGGCTACTAGCATCCACTAAGTGTCTCTACTTTTTTTGGTGTATTACATCTGAGGCTATCCAAAATTCTATCCTATTTTGAATGAACGAGGATTTAAACATCAGCACAAGATCGAAAACATTGTCCACCATGATTTGAACTTATTGGAATTCCTACTTGTCAAAATAGTGAAATGGGTGGATCCAATATAATTTCAACAGATTTAAGAGTCCCATATAGAGTAAACAAGTAAACTCTAATATGTTCAAAGAACATTGCTTTGCAGTCTATATATTATTCATTAAATACATGTGTATCCATAATATAATATACATTATTTTTATATAATTATTTCATTCGCCAGGAGTTGGATGAGATGAAACTCTTATTTCCAATCGAACAGGAGTACGCCATGCTAACGTGCCTTGGATGATCCACATCTCTGAGTCAGGAACTAATGAGCACATTGAACTATCCATGTGCGGAGAACCCTCTCAGCCCAAGCACTTACATCCAAAGATAGAATGGAGAAGATGGGAAAAACAATGGTTGAAGATGGGTGGTGATGGAAATCGACGCCGTCGCACTATTGTGAAAGCAGCCTCCTGAGCTGTGCGCTAGAGCAAAAAGAGAGCAGGGAAGGTGGTGCGATGGATGGTGGAACTTGGGTACGGTTGGGAAAGAGAGGGTGCTGAGTGGTGGAAACGTGAAAACTATAGAAAGATGGAAATTCAGAGAAGAAGGAGAGGGGCGTTGGGAGATAAGGGAGTAGAGAGAAACAAGAGAGAGGGCGGGAGAAGAGAGGAAGATGGGTGAAGAGAAGGGATTAGAAGTCGGTAAGAAGGAGAAGGAGAAAAAAATATATGAAGAGATAGTTGGGTACGTGAGAATGAGGAAGGGAAAAAGAAAAAGGAAAGAAGGAAAAAGAAAGAAAAGGAAAAGGAAAAGGAAAAGAGGAAAAGGAAGGGAAAAAGAAAAGGAAAAAGAAAGAAAAGAGGAAAAGGAAGGGAAAAAGAAAAGGAAAAAGAAAGAAAAGAGGAAAAGGAAGGAAAAAGGAAGGGAAAGAGGAAAAGGAAAAGGAAAAAGGAAGAAAAGGAAAGAGAAGTGGGGGAAAGAGTTGTTCTTTCCATTTTGTCCATTATTTTTATTACATCCATCTCCATGGGTGATCTGGTCCATCCATTGCCCTTTAAGATTATCTGCACCGTTATCTTTTACTCGTATCCATCCGTGCGTCCTTTGGTTGATCTGCAAAAGAAAAGACTAAATTAGAATCATCTGAACCGCACATTAGTCATCTAATGAACTCTAATGATTATCTGACCGTTGATTTTGACAAATTAAGGTTTGGATGGTCAATTGGATTTATATTCAAAATCAAGCTAAGTTTTGTAAAATTGAACAGTTAGATGATCTAATTGAACGCTAAATTAGGAGTATTTTGACCAAAATTGAACACTTAACACTCATCCAAAGATATATTCGAGAGGCTGTGTACTAATTCCCTCAAAGAGATATCTGGAATCAAAGTATATCATGCTTATTGAAGAAGGGGAGCCAGAAAGTTTCTAGGAAACATAGAATCATGTAGAAAAGAGTAAGTGGATGCAAGCTATGCAAGAGGAAATTGACTCACTGCAAAAGAACAAGACTTATGAGTTAGTGAAGCTTCTTAAGGGCAAGAGAGCACTGAAGAATAAATGGGTGTTCAAGCTCAAGAAGGATGGCAGTGGAAAGCTAGTAAAGCATAAGGCTTGATTGGTTGTTAAAGGCTTCGAACAAATAAAAGGAATTAACTTTGACAAGATATTCTCACTGATGGTGAAGATGACTTCAATTTGAACTGTACTCAGATTGGTAGCTAGATTAAATTTAGAGCTTGAACAAATGAACATGAAAATTGCATTTTTTCATGGAGATTTAGAGGAAGATATATACATAGAGAAACCTGAAGGTTTTGCAGTACCAAGGAAGAAGCACCAGTCTACAAATTAAAGAAGAGTCGTTATGGTCTCAAATAGGTGCCGAGGCAATGGTACAAGAAGTTTGACTCGTTCATGACGAGTCATGGGTAAAAGAGAACAGCAGCAGACCACTACATATATATGCAGAGATTCCCTGAAGGGAAGTTTATTGTACTTCTTTATGTAGTCGATATGCTGATTGCAGGACAAGATGAAGCTATGATTAGCAAGCTGAAGAAGAAGTTATCTAAGTTTTTTGACATAAAAGACTTAGGCCCAACTTAGCAAATTTTGGGCATGCATATTGCTCACTACAGAAAGGGAAGATAGCTGTGGCTGTCATAACAGAAGTATGTTAAACGAGTGATCAAGAGGTTCAACATCGAGAATGCCAAGCTAGTCAACACTCCACTTGGTAACCATTACAAGCTGAGCACGCAGACCTATCCTTCTTTAGAACAGGAAAAAGAGAAAATGTCAGCAATACCATATTCGTCTACAGTCGGAAGTCTAATGAACGTAATGGTGTATATAAGATCAGACATTGCTCATGCAGTAAGAGTAGTAAGCAGATTCCTATCAAATATAGAAAGAAATCACTAGAAAGCAGTGAAGTAGATATTGAGATATCTCAAGGGTACATCTAAGTTGTGTTTGTGTTTCGGAGAATCGAAACCTGTCCTGGAAGGATACATAGATGTAGACATGGTAGAAGATCTTGATGGCAGAAAATCAACATCATGATTTTTATTCGCTTTTGTGGGGGAAGCTATATCTTGACAATCCAAGTTGCAGAAATGTGTTGCTTTATCGACAACAAGTAGAGTATATTGTCGCAGTTGAAGTTGGCAAGGAGATGTTGTAGATAAAGTGGTTTCTCTAGGAACTTGGTATTACATAGGAGGAATACAAGGTTCATTGTGATAGTCAAAGTGCTCTAGACTTGAGCAGGAATTCAATGTATCAGTTATGCACAAAGCACATCAACATCCGCTATCATTGGATGCGTGAGGTAATAGAACAGGAACTGCTAAAGATAGAAAAGATTCACACAGATGAGAATTCGGCGGACATGTTGACAAAAGTGGTGTCATTAGAGAAGGTGATGCTATGTCGAGACATAGCAGAGATGGACTCAAATTGAAGAGCTAAAAAAAGTTATCCTCCCATAGGTACGAAGGGGGAGAATTGATGGGTACATACCCATGACATTTGCAAAGATCAAAATACAGAAGTTAATATTCAGTGTAGACAAATTGGAATTCAACATTAGAAGAATAGTACAAAATCAGCACCGATTGAATAGTCAAACTTGGCAAACAGAAATTGTGATTCGTCAAGATTTGCTGCTTTACAGAGCTTGATAATCGGATCATCTGCACCCTATAAATAGGGGAGATCTGATCTCTGCTAAAAATGGGTGTAAGTAACAGATTAGTTGATTTGAATAGTGAAAAGAATGTGAAAAAGAGTAGAGTCGAGTGAGGATCTAGTTGTGATCTTCCTCCTCCGTTGTATTCCTATTCAATTTAGTGAGTGTTTTTTCCCTTTCCCCGTGAATGTAGGCCAGATCATGCTGAACTACGTAAATCTCTGTATTTATGTGTGATCTCAGATTCACCGATCTAGTGGCTAGATCTGTACAAATATTCAGATCTAGATCGCAACAGTAGATTTCCCAACAATTGGGCCTGCCACTAGCAGCGCCACCGTGGCCAATGCAGGGTCTACCCACCCGTTATCCTTCTTCATGCACGGTGTTCTTGGCGGGTCGCACCCATCGGCCCTAGTTGTGGCCGGAATCTTGACCAACTCGGGAGACAACAATCAACTTCCATTTGCCAAGAAAATTGTTGGGGTATTCCCTATCAATGGTGGGATCCCCCTCACCAATGCCAACAATGGTGTTATAAACAACAACCATCTGCCGTACCTCGCCGGTCTCGGCGGGCAAACGGCAACGAACATAATTTCGAGCAATGGCAATGGCAACAATGGGCTTCCATTAGTCAACTCAGGCAGCCTCCCAGCAGGGACCACGCTCCAGAAGCTTATGTTCGGAACAACTACCGTGATCGACGACGAGTTGACAGAAGGACAAGAGCTAGGATCCTCAGTGGTTGGAAAAGCACAGGGATTTTATGTAGCTAGCTCAGAAGACGGAACCAGCCAGACCATGGCATACACCGCCATGTTCGACAATGGTCATTATGAAGATAGCACAAGTTTCTTCGAGGTGCACCGGATCGTGTCTCCCGAATGCCAGGTTGCAGTCATTGGTGGCACCGGAAAATATGCCGATGCCAGGGGTTATGCCACAGTTAAGACCATCCATCCAGAAAACCAGCAAACTACTGACGGCGTTGAGACTCGGCCACAGCTCACAGTCTATCTTTCCTACTGAGTGCGCCGAAGTTAGTTGAGACCTTTCTCATGTTGAATTCTCTAGTGACGAGATTATTGTGTGTTATGTAGTGATTTGTTTTAAAGAACTTTGTTTATGAATTACTTCAAGTGTTCATACTATATTTCCTCAAGTATTCCTCGATATTCATACTATAGACCCTCTGTGGTTCGCCCTTTTCCCAAATCTTAGAGATGCCGGAGCTTTTTGCACCAGGTTGCCGTTTTATTCCTTCTGATCGAAACATAAACCACAAGAGAAACAACTTTATTGATGATAGTAATAGAATGTAGTTCTGGTGTTGAATGGATGATCGAAGTGAAACGGACACCAATTATGTTACCTGGTCTGAATTAAGCAATCACGGAACCAGTATCTATTCCATGTAGCAACTAGTAAATGACCCAAATGAAAGTTTCAACGTTGTTGACTGTAGCAACAGTCGCTTCATAAACAGACTAACAACTATCGCAGGGCAGTACGTCTGCTCTCTCGCGATTACTGAAATCGAAGGACTAAATTAAGGCCCCAAGTAAAAGACGGGCAGGGCAGTCTGCATATATAAGATTCAGGAAAGGGGTGGACCACAAGGGTTAATAGTACCCAACCTTACATTGTATTTTGCAAGAGGTTGTTTCTACTCCTTAAACGTGTGAGGTCACACGACAATAACTCTACTATTACGCCAAGGGTCAAATTAAAGATCCAATGAAAGCAAGTGAGAAATTAAGTGAGGCTGTTGCGAGCAACGATTATAGATAGGATATTCTCTAGTACTTTTCCTCGAAGCAATCTCATCCCTCTTTTAAAATTAAATCAGAAAAGAGATTGCTCGGTATTATTGTTGCTTGCTGGTCACAAAATTTCTTGGATGTTCACCCTTTGCGATAGACACCAAACATTTTTGTGACAGATGTGATCTTTGACGCAGTTGGACAGAAGAAAAATATTCCGGGCCAGCCACACTTATCCAATAAGGATTAAAGATATCGGCAACCCAAAGTCTTTGAGAGAAATCAGGACTGACAATGCATAAGAGACTGTGGAGACCAGCACCAATTTACATTGACGCATTAGATAAATGGCTACAATTATGTGCCTGCTGCTTTTAGACGAAAAAAGGAATATGGGCAATCAAATTGATGTCAAATGGATGGTGTATCTTTCAGAATTATAGCTGTTCGTTTCTGAATTCAAACTCTTTTGCTAGGTAAAAAATAGCGATCTTTGGCAGAAAATCAAAATGCAACAAATTAGAAACAGAGAGACCGAATCAGGTCACAAATCTGATTCATATAACCTGGATGGATTAAGAGAGATCTAATTAAAAATGCATGGATGCATCATCACTTGTGAGCTAAATAAAAGCTTAAACTGAATTCCTCAGTTCTAATTTATGTAGTTTCTCTTCCACCATCAGACTCTAATTGCAGCATAGTCTTGTTCTTTTCCTCTCTCTATCTTGTTATCTAGCAAAATAGGAGGCAAATTCTCTGCTTTTGAGCCATGAGTACTGGCCATCTTGTAAACTAGCAAAATATGAGGCAAATTTTCTGTGTTTTGAGCCATGAATACTTCCGATTCTTAATGATTATTAGGAGTTTAAAGAAACCCAAGCCAGTTTGACGAAAGAACATTGGATCTTTTTCAAAGTTGTCATGGAAGAATTATGCAGTTCTCAATGGTGGCCTACGAGAAGAAAAATGCCAGCTAAATCAGCCAAGTCTAATTAGAAGGCAAAGATACAAACGTGCCTAACTAGTAGAAAGATCCATGTAAAGCCCGCCCTTAGCCAGTCAAGCCAGAGTATTTAAAGTAGGCAAAAGTGATTAGTTTGTTCTTAAGATACCCGTATGAACTAGTGCAAGGATCAAGTATTGAGCTCAAAACCTGATATATATGACACTAACTTCTCCATTTCGATTTAGGAACAAAATTTTCTACCTATATATGCTGCTTCAGATTTTGAATAAGATGTTTCTGTAATTTGAAGCCAAAGTGTGTTGGTTTACTGTTTGACCAAAAAGCTTGAGCTAGTAGGAAGTAGACCACCAATTTTTATATATCTAAGACACCCTCTCACATGGAAGAACCCTTTCTTGGGTTACTGACCTATAAGTCAATGAGTTGAAATTTTGCATAAATTGAACATAAGATCTTAAGCTGATGGAAAGATGGGAAACAATATTTTTATCTCTAAACCCCTGACCTGGAATGCCTTCTTGGGTCTTTGCATGTGATTTGACAGATGGAGAGTGGCATTATTTAAACTCACCACTTTTCAACTATTAAGGCTCTAATACCATGTTGGTTATCATTCAACTTAAAAGCTTAAGATGATAATAAATGGGTTAGAATATTTGTATCTCAAGTGATCGAAAAAGATAGAAAGAGGAACTGGCAACTGCTTGCCAGAGTGTGACGCTCTACTAATCAAAGAAGATAATCATCTTATAATTGCATTTGACAATTTCTAAATTATAGGAGGTACACTTATGGCTTACCGCACACCAGTGATGTTTACAGAGAGAGAGAGAGAGAGAGAGAGAGAGAGAGAGAGAGAGAGAGAGAGAGAGAGAGAGCTCATATTCCGCCGCTTTCTGTTTAAGTAGTAATCTTAAGAGAACTCTGAGCACAAATTCAGCAATACTTGAAGGCGACCTGAATTAACTAAACCTCCTTACATACATAAAATCAAACCAAACAACACAACTGCAGTTGTTCAATACATTCATAATTTCTTTCCCCTCACCAGGCATGAGATCTTCTTACAGAATCTAACATGTGGAAGGACATGTCCAATTATGGACACAGTAATCAGGCAAGATAGACTGTAATCTGTACGAGAGTATCAAGACCATCAGTCAAGTGCTGGTCAGTCGAATGGATTATCTTAACATTGGCATAACCCTTTGCATTCACATATTTTCCGGTGCCACCCATGATTCCAAGTTGACATTCAGAAGACACGGTTCGGTGAACTCCAAAGAAACTGAGGGTGTCTGCAAAATTACCTTCCTGAAACATGGCTGTGAATGCCATGGTCTGGCTAGTGCCATCTTCAGAACTAGCTACGTAGAATCCTTGCGCCCTTCCAACCACAGCAGACCCAATCTCATGCTCTTCAGTCAATTCATCGTCGATCACTGTCATAGTTCCGAATAACAGCTTCTGAAGGGTGGTACCTGGAGGAAGTTGGCCAGAGTTGGCAAAGGGAAACCCGTTGCCATTGTTCTGAAATAAGTTTGTTGTCGTTGGCCCAGCAAGGCCGGTGAGAAAGGGAATGTTGTTGTTGTTGTTTAGAATGCCATTGTTGCTATTAGGGTCTGGAACACCACCGTTAACAGGGAAATTCCCACCATTGGATTTAGCAAATGGAAATTGGCCGTTGATAGCCGTATTGGATATAATGCCGGTAACAACTCGGGTCGAAGGATTGGAACCCCCCAGCACATCATGCATAAAGAAGGTCAAGGGGTGATGGGGATCCGCATTTGCAACACTGGCACTAGTGTTTGGCACAGCAGCTGGTGAAGTGGAAGGTGTAGAGGCACCGTCATCATCATCGATATGTGGTACAACTGGAGTGGCTGGCTCAGGTGGAACCACAGCCGGGGTGTCAACTGGTGGGACCACAGATGGGGTGTCAGCCGGTGAAGTGGATGGTGCAGAGGTATCATCATCATCGTGATAGACACGTGATGCAACTGGAGTGGCTGGCTCAGGTGGAACCACAGGCGGGGTGTCAACCGGTGGGACGACAGATGGGGTGTCAGCCGGTGGGCCCTCGTCAAGGATCCGTGCTGAGGCGGCACAAGTGATTGCTAAGGCTAGCAGCAATAGGGAAAGGGTTGCCTTGAGTGCTCCATATGTTGGTGTGTGTTTTGCCATGGGAAGAATTTGTCAGGGCAAAGACGATCACAAGATTGTTTGAGAAACTCCTCTGTTTCTCCTCTTGTAGAAGCTGATACTGATGGATGGAAGACTTCCCTGTATATATGGTGTGATGCAGAGAGAGTGGAGAAGGTAGAGATGGCTACAATGTATCTCAAACTCCTGAATATGGAGTCGATGAGATGGAGTTGTTGTGTTTACTCTGTTATTTGTGTGTTAGTTACGGAGCTATACCCCTAACCAGATTGAGGAATGGTTAAATACCAAACAAGAATTGCTTGGACCCACCAAAACAAAAGTCTTATTTCTCTATGAATACTTACAAGTTCTTCTATTAATTCTGGACGGAATTATCTGGATCATTGAGGGAAACATCAGATGAATAAGATAATTTAAAAGTTAGCCTTCAGACGGATGAGATTTTGATGTATAGTTCATCTATAATATGAACAAGATTATGAATGGATCAGTTCATCTTCCAAAAGGTGGCTCAGATCATCCCATCAAGGTAAATCAATGATAAAAATGGGGCAAATTTGGCTGCCAGGATAGTGGCATACAGCCATACCTCTTTTAACGTTTTCCAGATAACTAATAACACCTACCTTTGAAGTGTTTGTGATCAATAAAAGAGAATTTGTAGCTGAATATAATACTCCCATAATCCCAGCCATTCCTCACTTTTTTCATGATAAATAATAACACCAACCTTTGAAGAAGTGCCTAAAAAGCGTCCAATTATCCGAAATCTGAATTTTTAAAGAACTAAAATGCCCTTAATTTTTATAAGACCTTATTATTCTAATACAGCTTAATCAGTAAAAATGGTAAGTAAATCATATTTTATTTTTCTAAGTTCTTCTACTTGTAATCCTTCACTTTCTAGTTTTCTTTGTAGTATATGACTAGCTTCTTTAGCTGCTTCTAGTGAGATACTTCACTGTTGCTTTGTATGTTCTATGCGTATTTCACAAGTTTATTAACATTTTTCATATCACATTAATATTTAGATAATATGCAAGTTTATTGACATGCTTCATCTCACATTAGATATTTAGATCATTGAATTTGTATTTTTTAAGGGCAAATAAATTACAGTATCACAATGATTGGGTTGTAGAATGACATAGAGTTATAATCCTATCTTTAATTATAATTTTACAAGAACAATCAATATCAAACTATTAAACTTTGTTTTAGAGTAAAAGATTTTGTGTATGTGGGGAATTTTAGTTAAGTGTAGTTGGACATAACTTTGTTAATTATTGTGTATAGCCAGATGATTATATGTTTATGATTTGGCTACTAGCATCCACTAAGTGTCTCTACTTTTTTTGGTGTATTACATCTGAGGCTATCCAAAATTCTATCCTATTTTGAATGAACGAGGATTTAAACATCAGCACAAGATCGAAAACATTGTCCACCATGATTTGAACTTATTGGAATTCCTACTTGTCAAAATAGTGAAATGGGTGGATCCAATATAATTTCAACAGATTTAAGAGTCCCATATAGAGTAAACAAGTAAACTCTAATATGTTCAAAGAACATTGCTTTGCAGTCTATATATTATTCATTAAATACATGTGTATCCGTAATATAATATACATTATTTTTATATAATTATTTCATTCACCAGGAGTTGGATGAGATGAAACTCTTATTTCCAATCGAACAGGAGTACGCCATGCTAACGTGCCTTGGATGATCCACATCTCTGAGTCAGGAACTAATGAGCACATTGAACTATCCATGTGCGGAGAACCCTCTCAGCCCAAGCACTTACATCCAAAGATAGAAAACATTGTAATATATGAACTAATCATGAACATTTACAGCTCCATGTAAGGGGCTGTGCAACAGCTACAGTGCACTAGTTTTATGAAGGAAGAAGTACAATTTTTAGGATCTCTTACATGTGCCATGTTAGCATGACCATGTTTGTTAATTTAGCAGATATTGACAGGCCCGACCCTTTGACAGTAACCTTCTCTTGGACATTAAGATAGACTCCAGATATCACGGGTTCATCGTGTGGAAGTAGACTCTTGCAAAAATACAAAATAAAGCTTTAAACCTTTTTTAATCCCCTTCCCTAGACCCGACATGCGTAACTACTTTGTGCACTGGGCTACCTTTTTCTTAGACCTTCTTCAAAAGGCCTAAAACTTTCAACCATGAGCTTCGGGTGAACTATACTGTTCGGAATAACTTGGCACGCGGAAGAAATCCATCTTAGTACTTCCACGATGGGAAAGGGAGTGTAGATCATGGATTCTTTTAACTTATGTTGCCTTACGATACGCATAGACATTGAATGCAAAGCATATATAAAACCTTGCACGCAGAAGTCTCTCTTTTTATGGCGATGGCTTCCTCTTCTTCAGATAATCATTCTAAGCAAAAAAAGGGAAGTCCCAGTGCACGAAGCTCCCGCCTATGCAGGGTCTGGAGAAGGGGAGAACCACAAGGGCCTAAAGTACACAGCCTTACCTTGTATTTGCAAGAGGCTATTTCCATGCCTTGAACCCATGACCTCAAGGTCACACTACGACAACTTTTACAGTTGCGCCAAGGCCCCCCTTCATAATCATCCTAAGCACTTCGATATAAAAAAAATGGAGCTTGGTTGTTATGTGGGCTTGGGACATTGTGGTGGACAATTGCACCATTTGTAGAAACTACATTATCGACAAGTGAAAGGGGAGCCTTGGCACAACAGTAGAGTTGTGGATTTGAAGTGTAGAAATGGTCTCTTGCTAAATACAAGGTAAGACTGCGTACTATTGACCCTTGTAATCGCCTCCTTCCCTGAACCCTACATATGCAGGATCTTCTTCTTGGACAAGTGCGTCGGGTGCCAAGCAAACCAGGCGAGTGCTAGCAGTCAGGATTGCACCGTAGCAGGGGACGGTTGCAATCACACGTTTCACTTTCTCTGCATCAGTCGATGGCTCAAGACTAGTCAAGTCTGTCCTTCAGATAACAGTAAGTGGGAGTTTCAAAAATATGGTCATTAGAGCTTAGATGAACTATTGTGTTCGAGCTTTCTGTTTTTTTTTTCATTTTATAGCATCTTAGTTTCCTTCTTCCGTAACAGATTGAATTCATTATAGACTGCAAGAATTATGACCTGTTAAGACATTAGCTTAGTTTTATAGAGCATAAGTTTAATAGTTTGAGATCTAGATTAACATTGATTAAATAGATCTCAATTCGAATATCTAGTTAGTAGGTTTTTTTCGCATCTTTTGTGATGATAATGCTGTTATTAATCTAACCAAGGACGGCAGATGTCACAGCGAATCGAGAGAGATTAAACATCTTCATGTGAGAGAGAAAGTTGAAGGGGAGCCTTGGTGCAACGGTAAAACTTGTCGTCATGTGACCTTGAAGTCACGGGTTCAAGGTATAGAAGTAGCCTCTTGTAAAAATGCAAGGTAAGAATATGTACTATAGGCCTTTGTGGTCTGCCCCTTCCCTAGACCCTGCATAGGGAGGAGCTTCGTGCACTGGGACTGCCTCTTGTGTGAGAGACAAAGTTCAACAAGCAGTATATCTTTTGCACAGATGTTGGCTAATTCAGTGACGAGACCTTTGCCAATTAAGTGTTTGATGAGCATGTAGAGAATATGAGACTAAGATTCATAGAATTTTAATCTTAAGTCATATTTTGTTTTCTACATGTTCATAGATCTTGTGTATATATTTTATAAGTATATGAAATGATATCTTTTATTCTGATCATGATCATATTCTATTTCATAATTGCGTGCAAATTGTGTTAATCACGATCATTTTAGATTTCTTAAAGTTGAAATAATTGTTTTCGTAGATTGAAAGATGTTGTCTTTCTGGATTGGAAAGATGTTTGTCCTTCCAGTGTGAAGAAATTCGTCCTTAGGAATGCCGCAGGCTATCACTGGGTGATGGTTGGGCTCGCTCACAGGGAGACCTCGACAATCATGGTGGGTTATTCTTAAAATTGCTGGGGTGATAGGCGTGTTGAGGTAGACACATCAGTATACCTTTCGTTGTCCATTGGTGGGTCTATCGCACAGTGTCTTATCTATATGTTTAACCTCAACAAGATATGCAAGTGAAATGCATAAAGCAGGATTCGACAATTTTGGAAGAATACTTTATATTTTCACCGCTTTTGTATTTTACTTGTCCTCAAACCTAAGGAATCATGACACAATTACGATGAATTCTATTAGGGGAGGCAAAATACAACACGGCTTGAACTCGATACGGATTTAAAGGGTTAGGGTCGATTCTTATCGTACTCTATGTCATTTTTTTATTAATCTAAAAATAACATGCCAAAAATTGTGTCAACCTAAATTGACCTATTGTGTTGACCTGTCTAACTTGCGACTTGTTAATCTATCATGTTGACCCGTCTGACTCGTGACTTGTTAACCCGTCATATTAACCCTTTTGACTCGCCAACCTGTTAACCCGTCGTGTTGACCCATTTGACTTGCAAATCATTTAGATAATCATGTTATATAAATCGTTGCATGTCAACTGGTTTAATAAATGGGCCATATTTGAGTGACGGGTTCTTAATATGATTATTAATCTTGTCGAGTTCTTGTTGACCCATATACTCTAATGGGTCAATCTCGACATGACCCGCCAACACCATTTGCCACTCCTAAATTGTATAAAGTTTGATACATGCCAAGTTAATACTCAAAGTGTGTTGAGTAACGCTGAAATCATTTACAATTGCCTTCATCGAGGTTATTTGTGAACTTAATTTGATTAATTCTGATTCTTACTCTATCAAAGTAAGAGTGGCCACTCGCTTTCTCAAAGAGATTTTATATGTAGATCAAAAACCAAGCTTTATTGTCATAGACATTGTAAGAATTATAGCCTATGAAAACATTAGCTTAGTTTTTCATGATTTCTTACTAGAATTATTTATACAAGGTAAGTTTAATATGTTGAGATCTACATTAGCAATGATTAAATAGATTGGACCACTGTCCACTCATCCGGTTTGAAGAAAGATCAAGGGTGCTGACTTGTTAAAATTGTAGGGCATTAAAGGGGGAGAAGGCTCAAAAAGTTATGTAATCGACTGTTTTTACTATTGTTTATGTTTTTTAATCTCTGTTTATGAAATTCATAAATCATTTGATATGAATAGATTCTGGGCATTTAGTTACTTCCATTTGAATGCGTAGTTTGCATCAATCCTAGAAAGACTCTTCATTTTTTTTAAAGCAATTAATTGGGCTTTAAACGCTTCAATTGGTCTTTTTTTTCATGAAAAGCAGACATGAGATAACAAATTAAGTGTTTCACTAAGATTTCGAATAGCTGCCCTGAATTCAAGTTGATTATGTTTAGTTTCTTCTTCGGAGAAAGACGATCAAAGAATTCCCAAGCATGGTCCTTGCAGATTGGATTAATCCATATAGGATACAAACAAAGAACTCTTTCTAATATGAGATAGTTTAATTTCCTCTTATATATATATATATATATATATTTATTTATTTATTTTGTCAGACGATGAAAGTACTTGGTTTTTTAATAAATAGGAATAAGGTAGATTTCATGAGAACTAAGAGGATGGTAATTGATTTGCTACGCTGATTCTCAGTGATTAAATTGAACAGGTAAGATCTTTTACTGGCGTGTAGGAAAACAAAAAACTATGACATAATAAGTAGTAATCCAGCAGTCAGTCTCTTTTTGGATTTAATTGTAACAAATTGAACAAACAGCTTGGCCTAAGGATGCATAATGTCACGGGTTTAGCTTCTCAAACTCCCGTTCAGCACTCAGCTTGATTTCTTACTCTGCATCAACTAAATAAGTCTGATTAGAATCTCTAATGAAAAAAAACAGCTGAAGAGGACTAGAAGAGAACTCTAGCTTTATTGCTCTGAAGATGCTTACTACTCTTGAATAAATTCTAAGATGATTGGTTGATGTCTTACAAAGGAGAGAGATCCCCCTTTCCACCTCCTCAATGGAGGGTTAAGATCATTACATTTATACGATCCCAATTATCCTCTAGAATATTCTTATAAAATATCTAAAGTCTACTACATTATTGATTATAGATATTTTTAAAGACAATTCTAAAAACGGGCCTTCTTCCACAAATCCTCAAACATGGCTTGAGTCCTTCAAGCCAAATCCATGATTCGAAGAGTTCTTATTTAGAGTTTGCAGGCTTTGGTGCTGCTGAAGTGGGATGGTAGATGGCTCAAGTGGGACTGCAGCTGGAGTGTCGGCCAGTGGGTCATCATGTCGAGGATTCAAGCACAAGTGAACCCGATATTGGCGTGTATTTTGCCAGGGGAAGAGTTTCAGCTCGTTAATCTCTGAAGGCAAAGACAATCAAGAGCCTTGTACAAGCTGACGGTGATGAATGGAAAACTTCACGCTACATAGAGAGTGATGGAGAGAGGGAGTATAGCTTTAAGGCAGAGAACACTAAAAGGAATCTCAAATCCTGAATGTGGACTTGTTGTCTATACTTTCTGACAGAGAGAGAACTACAGTTGGCCCACTTCCTATCAGCTTAAGCTTTTAAGTTGAATGATAAATTAGCATGGTGTAAAATCCTAAGACCTTTCATTTATCAAATCCACCTGCAAGAGTCCAAAAATGGCCTTCTACTTGAAGGGATGCAATGGAGAGTACTACGTCACCTAAGATATGGTGTAAACCAGATTGAGGAATGGTTGAAGAATTGTTATACCAAATGAGAAAAATTGCATGGACACAATGAAACAAGAAATCTTGTTTGTCTATCATGTTTCTCATTAGACCTAAAAGCTTATGCTGATGGGAAGTTGACTCTTACATCATTGGTGCTTGGTGTTGGATTATCACTTGACCTAAAAGCTTAAGTTGATAAGAAGTGAACCAACAATAGTTATATCAGTAAAACGGCCCCTCAAATAAAAGGATCTTTTGGGAATCTTGTACTTGGATTTGATGAATGGGAATCAGTCAATAAAGCTCTGCTACCATGTTGGAAACTGATGCTGCTAAGTTGGCCAAAAATAGTTATATCTCTAGCAAATGGTACCCACCTTTAGTTGATTCAAACCATTCGAATCCTAGTAACACAAATATCACGCGAATTAAAACAACTTCAGCAGCCAAAAAAATATATTTTTAATCGTTAAGCCTGGATCGTTGCTAATCATGGGAATCCGATAATCAACTGTTTTCCCCCTAACCATTAGTTTTTATAGATAACCTGTAACCATGAGTCAAGGACTTAGCTAACATATCTCATCAGTCAGATGATTTCCCCGTCTTTCAGTTCACCTAGTGGTTAGGTAGGAGATTGATTAATTAATTAGAAAAATAAAAGGGCAGCTTCGGTGCACAAAGCTCTGGCATATGCAGGTCTAGGAAAGGGGTGGACCACAAAGGTCAATAGTACGCAGTCTTATCTTGCATTTTGCAAGAAGCTGTTTCCACGCCGTGAACTAATAACCTCAAGGTCACACAACAATAACTCTATCATTGCACAAGACTCAATATGTAAATGCCAATGCTAATAGGGATACCAATGCTAACAATAAAGGGAGTAAATGAAAAGAAAGAAAACTACAATTTGTGGAATTTGTATTATGAGGCAACAGCTGATACGTTGGTAGTAAGAGCTGTTCACTATATTAATATATTAAATGCATGGATTATGAGCTACATATATTGGGACCTAAGAAATTGAATGCCTTAATCATCACTCATGTCATGTGTGTTTTTTCCACGATAAAGGCAAATGATGCACATTTGTTCTTTGAGCATGACCACTGACATTATTGTTGGATCCACTCCTAATGATCAATTTTAGGTTCCATGCAGAGATCCGGCAAGTGAAATCAAGACCATTAATTCTGTAGACATGAGGCAACTCACATGGTCCTGGGCACTGTGATAAAGACCAAAGAAGAATCAATTGTTTAGCTTTTATGGGCAAAATTTTATGTAAGAGTAGGTGGATCAAGGGCCTAGGATCATCTGATCAACTGGTGCAAACAATAACGAGCTATAGTTGTTGTTGCCAACTGGTCAACAGTTGGCCAATGTGACACATAAGAGCACAAAAAGAAGAGACTGGAAGGAAGATTTCTCGTTTTCCAGTCATTCACTGACGTGGACGTTGTGCTTGCTGGGGCTCGAGATCTTCGTTATCACAGCAATTCATCTAGTATTGTGCTTGGTGACTGGATCAAACAGTGAGATCTCATGCATTCTGCAGCGTTGTCTAAATTCTCTTAGGGGGTAGGAGAGTTTGACATAACAAGCAGTAGTCCAGCAAACTGACCTTTGTCGATTTGATTGTAACAAATTGTACAAAGAGCTTTATCTGACGATGCAAACTGGTAAGGACCAGACATCCTGTTGATTCACCAACAGCTGATGTCAACAAACCAAAGGAATTGGCGTGAAGCAGTTTATGAAGCAAGAATTTCTGTTTGATACTATGTAACTTCTACAACAGTTGGTTACAGCAAGTCCGACAGGTTTTCAGTAGCCCAATTTGAACACTTCGTTAGAATATTGAAGCACAGACCAAATTGAAGGTTCGAAAGCCTTACAACAGATGGAAGAGAAAATCATGGCGGACTACCAATCTTTGCTGATTCTCATACTTTTCTGTAACTTTCTTAAGTGTCCAGTTACATCTCACCGGCAAAATTCACTGCCTATCCCAATTTCAACAGCAGAAATGGAACATCTTCGACAGAATAGTAGAAATGCTAGGTATCAGACCCAGGGCATACTAGACATTCTACCATGCATGTGGTGATGCCCAAATTACTACATAAATGTTGGACACCACTTGATGCCAACTCATTAACGCAAGGAAAGCTTAAACTTCTTCGAAGAAAAGCACATGGGTAGAGGCAGCAGTTTTTTCCACCATTTCATTGTGAAGCTGTTGATCTTTATTTCCTGATAAACTGATCATATATCTATATGACAATACATTTTGATGAAGAAACACTACATTTCACCAGAAGAGAGCACCACGGCTACTTCTTCCATCAGTTCATCAATCAACATTTTCTCCATGTCCCGACCAATAGTAGCAATATCAGCGCCCAACTCCATCCACCCCACCTCCCTCATCATGACCTCTGCTGAAATCCCCACTCCTTCCTTGCTCTGACAAACCAGTAACTGCCACACCTCTTCCGCAAGTGTCTCACCAGTTGACACAACCCAAGCCCTTCTCCCCCTCAAGCTGATCCATGGGTCCATGCATGGCTTGAGAATTTCTGCCAATCCCAGATTTATACGGTCAAACAGCAGCTTCCTTTCTGATCTTGGCCATTCTTCTTGCTTGCCATATTTCTCATCTAGCTTCTCAAACATGCCAGGATCCACAGGGCATTCTGATGAGTAGCACGTTTCAAAGAGCATGTTAGTGTCAGTGCTGTGAAAGCCTGAGCCACGGAGCATGTCTTGTAGGAAAGAGAGGGATCTGGTCCCCTTGTCTCTAAACATTCCCGAGGTTTCTTCCTTGTCTTGTAGAAGACTATCACATCCTTCTCCAGTGTCCTCATCACTTAAGCCCATGATATCCGAACCATCTGTGGATGTTTCCATAGACTCCAATTTGAGAAGTTGCAGTTGCATCCGGAGACCTGGAACATGGAAACAGAATTAGAATTTCAAATGTAACTTACAGTTAAATTTAGGATTGAGGTATAGATGTGATCATTCACTAACCATGAAGATCAGCACTAACTTTTTCGAAGCAGTCAGAACTGGGTATCTCTGCTTCAAAAGAAGGCTCTAAAACAGAGACTGGGCTAGGCTGCTCGGCTTCTTTGGAGCTAGGAGGAGACTCAGGTTCTGCTCCCTGGCAACATAATCGTACTTCAGGATCATCCATGGGTGTTTCCTGGAAATGGTGACATAGCGTTTACAAAATGTCCCAACAGGATCATCCTATGAATCTAATACGCAAAGTGTTTTCAATATGTTATTGAACATTCTAAAATGAACAAACTGTTTAACTTTCAAATTTTACTTCTGGAAAGCTCTTAAGCACGATGCCAAGACAGAATGCCTCCTACAGATTCCAAATCATCAAAATTTTCACATGGCATAATTATGTCAGTGCTTATCATCATCTTAAAAGTGGTCAAACAATATATAACAAACAAAAAGAAACTTTGGGCAGAAAATTTAATACTTTAAAATACTGAAAGGTGCTTTAATAAAAAAATTCCACTGCCTATATATGGGAATTGGCATAAGTATTACTTAGGACTTGTGAGAAACTTTCTTCAAGAAGTCATAGTTTTTGAGTAGACAAAATTCTTGGACTATTTTGAATATAAATTGGATTTGAAATCCAGATATAAAAAGAAAAGGAGAAGATATATTGTGGTATCTCATTTTTTGTCATGACTCCAAGATCTACATTTTGAACAGTACAAGATCAAGAGCTTCTCAGGTATCCAATGCAACAGACTGCACAAATATGATGGACTCGTGATAACCCTTAGAAATTAGTAAAGCAGATCACCACAAGCTGTTTGAGGGAGAAAAGTTAAATGGGTAGATTTAAAAATCATGCATAACTTAATGGAAGATATTGCAATACCAAACAAAAGCATGCACTTAACACTTACTCCATTTTCAAAGGGATCTTGCTTGATTTAGGGTTATATGTGTGTTTACAACAACATTGCAAGAGAGACATGGTGTTACTCATCGATATCTTATTCCAATTTTCCCAGTAACTTTGAGTAACTTTCCATAATATTCACTGAAGCAAACCATTAAAAGTGGAAAGCAAACATAACAGGAGAAAACATTTATACCTCCATTACTAAATCCTTCTGATTATAAGCAGTTGAGAGCCTGTCTTCTTGTGTTAGTGTAATACACATGGGTTCTGGAGGCTTCCCTTCGTGGATCCCCAAAGACAGTTCCAAATCCTTACACTCAGCAATAGTGATTTGGTCAGTGAGCAGCCCTGTGTCCCCAATAGCACCATGAATCACATGCCTTTTCTCAGACTGATCCCTGACTTCAAGCTTCAGGTCATCTGGAGTCACATGTATTTCCCGTATACTGCTATCCTCTGGAACCGAGGAAGAGAGAAATTGAGATTTCTTAGTGCCAAATTGCACGTTCTCATATGATGCGTTCTCTTTCTGATTCAAGTAATTTTCTTTGAAAGACTTACCAGGGCCATGATTAATCACCTCTCTTGGTATGAAACGGTTGTCCATGAGAACTCCACGTCTGCTGCTCATTTTGGGACTCGCATGAACAGCAGATGAAGCTGGTAGAGATCTGGACTTTGATAGTGTTACAGGAAATTCATTCTTCCAGCCATCCCTGCTGCTAATACCCAGAGGATAATCCCATCTCTCACTCTCAAGTGCCTTATTTCTTAGTGAACTCTCACCAGGATAATCTTCACAAATCATAGAATCCACATCCATTGTCCTAGTTTCTCTGTCAGAAAGAGCAAGCATCTCAGCCAGTGTACTTGAGCCCATACCCACCAGCCCCACTTCTTGAAACCTATGAGTCATTTTCCACCGCTCAGAGAGGCGTTTCTTAGCCTCTCTATTCATTGATGACTCACTTGGGTGAGATGACGAGGAGCTGTACCGGTTTCTCCTATCGTAGCAGTGTCTGGAAGTAAATGCAAACTCTTCACAGTGAGTTGGTGGAGAATCCTTTCCTGACATGTAACTTGGGCTTTTCTTTGCAGCGTGCCATCTCGATCTGGAGGTCAATACACCTATGGATTCACTACCTACACTCTTTCTCATCTGTTGAGTGATTTCCCTAGCAATTTCTCGTGGAACCTTGGGTCTATGCCTGATGTGCACATGGCCTGCCAAAGTTGGTCGGTGCCTTAAGTCTGGAAATAATTCTCGATTTCCTGACTGGCGTAATTCTCTTGGCTTTCTGTAAACAGAATGAGAGCCTTCAGAAGAACTTGGTGATGAGAGAGCTCTGTCCATATTTTCTGCCTTCCTAAAACTTGGTTTCAGCACAACAATCCGTGTTGGAAGAAAGGAGGCATCAGAGTTAACCTCATAACGTGATTTTGCAGACTTATGTGAAACAGTAAAACCTTGCAGATCGTGACTAAACCTACCATTTCCAAGTTTCTGAAGAATGGCATCCTTCTGCACCTGCACTTGACCTGCAGTCTTTCTCTCCAGTTTCCTACGGATATCAGCATTTTGTGCATTTGATGACTTCAAAACTGTTATATGATTTGATTCAGGACGTAGTGGATCATCCCGTAGATCATAGAGATGCTTCTCAAACAAAGAATCCGGTTCTTGTAGAAATTTCAGGAAAATATCTTTATTGGAATGTAGAACTTCCAATGCTTCATGAAATTCTTTAGAATGACGAAGGTTTGCATCAGTTGAAAGCCGTTTTGCATCCATGAATTTCTGCCTGATGAAATTCATTTTTGCATCACTTGTCTTTGAGCTAATCATTTTCTTTTGAACCGGCCGGTTATTATGCTTCTCAACCTTTGATGTTTCAATGACTTCATAAACATCCTTGAATTCTTGTTGCCCATAACTATTATTCTTCCGAAATGAATGGTCCTCACAAGATCCATATTGCTCCTGTAAGTGAGTAGCTGATGTTCTGTGAACATAACCTCCTGATATCTTTTTCTGTTGCTTATGGACAGGCTGCTGAGTTGGCAGTGTATCAAGGCCCATTAATCTTGCAATAACATTTGGCGGATGCTGTCTGAGTTCCATTTCTTTTGACATTTCTTCAGCTAACAGCATTTTAATTGGTGTAGAACTCCGCCTAAGCTCAAATGCAAACTAGGAAACATGAAATACATAATCTCATTAATACTAGTATCAAAAGTAGAATACGTTATACATATCGTAAACATTACCAGTCATGACTAGCTATCATTTCTAATGGCCACTCAAACTAACAAACAAGCAAATTTTCACACATTTAACTAAACCTGCAGAATATTCGTTATCCCCGATGACTTCGCAACATAAGAGAAGGGCCACTTACAGATTCTTTCTCAGAACGAACACTGCCACGAAGACAAGGATCCACCATCTTGGTTGCATCCATTCGCTTTTTGACATGCATATTACCTGGAAGGATTTTCTCTAGAGTTAAGAAACTAAAGAAAACATTTAATACAACCATTTCCGGATAGAAAACATCCGGAAAATAGCCGCATCACACATTAAATCTAATCCAAACACGCGAAAATAGGAGAAAAACAATCTAAATCATGAACTCACAAAAAGAAACAGAGAGAGAAATATCACATCACAAACAGCAGACTGAAGAAGAAACCGCAATACCAAGCGAAAAATGAAGATTCTGCAAAAGCTAACCATACAAGCACCCTAAAATAACAGGAAGAAGTAGCTACTGGAAAATCCCATGCCAACAGAAGCTCACAAAAGCCAACTTTTTGAACAACGGATTTTCCACAGAGGAAATCAGCCAAAACTTTCCACGTATAGTATGTCCAAACGAACATAAAATACAGTGTTACAACAACAAAACCGGGATCTGCAGCATTAAAGATCCTAATAAAAGCAATTTCAAAAGCTGAAAGCTCATTATGTAGCTCGCAAGCAAGAAACTCTTCAAAACCTCATCGAAACCCTAAAATTGACAAAAATCTAAAGACATCCTCCACCTAAAACCGCAAAGACAACATTCCTGCGTTTGAAGGAAGTAAAAAGCCTAAATACCGCCGTTAACAGTGCTCAAACATGAACAAACTCATACAAACAATCACAGAAACGAATCCAAACCTTCTCCATGAGCTTTCTCTGCCAAAGGCGTACTTCCTCCAGCGGATTTCCGGCCTAAAAAGCCGAGTGACCGCTGAGAGAACTTCTCACTTGCAGACGATGATCTGCTCTGCTGAAACCGATCCATTCTATCCTCCAAAGAGAATTTCCAGAAGGAAAACGGCAATAAAGCTCAGAAAACAAATCTGGAAGTAAAATCAGTTAGAAAATCCCTCCCCGGTGACTGGAGAGGGAGAATTAAAGGATTTGAAGAAATCATCGCTGATTCAACTCGTTTGAAATTCCAGAAAATTGCAGAAAAAAATCTCCAAGAAATGGAAGAAGCAAGAACAGAGGAAGTACCAGAGAGAATGGGGGGAAGGGATGGGATGGGGGAAATGTTGGGAAGAGGGTGAAAGGGATGGAAACGGCAAGGAAATGGAGGCAAGGAGTTATTATTGTAGGGACGGGGCCTAATGTGTTTAAGGAATATCGGAAAACGAGTTTCCAAACCGGGACCTGCAATTAATGGGGTTATGCGGCAGTAGAGTAGAAGATAACAGTTTTTGAACATTCAAATACTGACAGTGACAGACCTACTCTTCTAGCGTGGGCAATTTTGCTTGTCATCATCTCTGATTCGTATACGTGGCATCCGATAAGGGGCTGCGATGGGACGGAAGCTGGTTTTGGAAGGATGGTAGTCCGTGGGATCACCGGAAATTGCCAATCCCTCGCCTTCGTTTATGTATGGTATATGCGCGTGAAGATCAGTCATGGATTTGGACCTTGTAAATGCATATAAGGGTTAGATTTTGGTCGATCTAAAATGCTTATTTTTTGAACTGCTCTAATTTAGGCAGGTCATGACTCTAGTCAGTATTATGTTTTTGGAAGGAGAGCTTGGTACAACATAAAAGTTGTTGTTGTGATCAGATCATGAGTTCAAGGCATGAAATCAACCTCTTATAAAATACAAGGTAAAGCTGCCTACTATAGACCCTTATGGTCCGCCCCTTCGTCGGACCCCGCATAGGCAGGAGCTTCATGCACCAGGGCTACCCTTCTTTTATATTGGAGAAGTGATGTTTCAAAGAAAATAAATAAGCGTATAAATTAGAGGGTTAATCTAATGATGAAAATCTTTGGATCCGGCACATGGGCTGAAAGATGGACAGCTAAATTACCTTCTTGGAATGGCCCTACATCTATATTTGTAGCTGTAAATTTGTATTAGGAGTGTATGGAGTGATTTGCTTTGTAATTCTTTAGCTTGTAACAAAAAAAATTAGCAATTTTTTTGCCTCATAAGGGTTATTCAAATCTATATCTTCTGTAAATAGAGAAAAAACAAAATTACAATATGAATATTCTATAAGCATTTTCTTTGATTATATATTCAAATTGCCATTCTCAAACTCTAAAGAAGAACCCTAGCCTAAAACCAAAAGTCACTGGAAACAAGAGTATTTATAAGAAAGAATGCTAAGCCAACTATAGGTGTGGTCTTGTAACACATTTTCTACATTCTACCTTCAAATGATCTAACTTGTTTGTCTCTTTGCTCTTGATTTAGATGTCTTATAGATAAAAAAGAAAGTGATATGAATTATTTTGGCAACTAAAAGGCATCTGATAAACTATTATTAGATGTGAATAGTTTAGAAACTTTATAAACCATACATAATTACTTAGACCACCTATATAATGTGATTTTTTATCAATAAGAAGACCAAAGCTGAAGGAATAAGATGAACGATTCTGATCATACAACACAAAATGTGGTTACATATGAATTGGATAAGCATAATGTGGTCAATTTAGATTTAACCAACTTATTAGATATTACTTCTAACATGCTAGATTAAAAGCTCAACCAAGGTCAAAAGGAACCAAACATAACAAACAAGGGCAGCCCCAGTGCACAAAGCTCCCACCTATGCAGGGTCTGGGGAAGGGGCGGACCACAAGGGCATAAAATACACAGCCTTACTTTGCATTTTGCAAGAGGCTATTTACATGCCTTGAACCCATAACCTTAAGGTCACATGACGACAACTTTTACATTTGCGCCAAGGCTCCCCTTATGAACCAAACATGACAACTTAGCTAAATTTAACATTTAAGTTAACAACTTCCAATTAAAACCCTAATCAATCAAATGACCAGATGATCTAATAGAGAAGATCTTGGTGATGTCAACATTCAAATATAATATATAAGCCAATCAAATTAATGGTTTCCATTACCAATGGTAAAAGTTGTCATCATGTGACCTTGAGGTCACAGGTTCAAGGTGTGGAATCATCCTCTTGCAAAAATGCAAGATAAGGCTGCCTACTTTAGGCCATTGTGGCCCTCCCCTTTCTCAGACCTTGCATAGGCGAGAGCTTCATGCACCGAGACTGCCCTTATTACCAACCCTTGACTCACTACACTTTCAAAATAGGGATGCAATTCTTGGCTACATTTACCCATCCTCGTCTATACTATATCTAAAGAAAACTCCTTGAGTTGAAAAGGCCCCACTTAGGAGAATTATATAATATATCATTTTTTATTCATTTATACTATGGGTTTAACTACTTTTATACAACGAGAAGGCACCTTATTATTTATCTTCTCTCCAAAGGAAAACTACTTTCTTCTATAAAAAATACTATAATTGGCATATTTTTCAATAAAAAAAACTTTATCATACACTATTTTATTTCTTTCTTTTAAGATGTATGTATACGTGAATAAGCACATGTAAATTATACATATATATGTGTGTGTGTGTGTGTGTAGAGGGGGCGGGGAGAGGGGGGAGAGAGTGTTAATTTCAACTGCTTCATGTATATATAAAAAGCAGATGATATTTGATTGGCTGAAAAAAATAGAAAACAGAAAAATTAGAGGAAATAGCAGTTAGAAAATCTTCCTTGAAACACAATTGCACCAAACAAGTTGTTGAATTGGCCGCCATTGTGGCAGAGGACACCAACTGAAGATGTTTGCCTTGTTTTCTGTCCACACAATTTTCAAGAGGTGATGAAGAAGCATCCTAGTATGTTGCCTGGACCATGGAGCCAACACAAAACCAAGAACCTCTCCCTTGTTTTTAGAGCTTTAATGTAGAAGAATCTTCGTGCCACTCCAACCTCACTACTTTCGCTGTAAGTTCCACAATTCTAACCAGTCAAGCAATGAAGATTTACAAGCAAGGATAAGAAGTCCAGACTCAGGCAAGCCTCCCCCTAAATGACCAATAAATTATGGCAAATATAATAATATGAATCTGATCCAATAATAAGGCCGTTTAACATGCTTATTCATTAGACCTTCTATGTGGCATTCAACATGTAAAATCTACTGATCTTACATCAAATTATTGCAAATTCCAATTTCATTTTCCTTCTATGGTCAAACGAGAATGTGACATGTGTATCAGGCAGAATCCGTAGGGATGGTCAGACAATGCACGTGGTCTTAAGCTTTGCAGCTTGGGCAGTTATTAGTGCAGGTACCAGCTTGCGTGTTGTGCATGCGTGAAGTATCTTTGCATGCACGGAACGTAATTCCATGAATTTATGGACCTTACAGAAGCTCAGCATGTTCCACGACTCGGACCCCCTAAAGAAAGCCAAAGAGTAGAGAAGTGCTCTTAAAATGCGCTGGGAAAGCCATTTTTAAGTTTCTTCGTGCTTCACTTTTCTAAAAAAACACCAGAAAATGGGCTCGGTAAAGTTGATTTAGCCTTCAAGGTTAGGGTTCAGGTTTAGATGCAAGGTAAGATTGTGCCTCACATGGGTGGGAGCTTCGTGCTCCGGAGCTGCCATTTTATTTGTAGTTAAGTTGTAAATTGTTCTATAACAGAAAATGACTTTTATTAAAAATTTAAAACTTGGAAAACTTTTTCACCTTCTTTCTTTCAAACCTGATAATATCATACGCCTAGATTTAACCTGCACAACTTGTTCCGAATAAAAAACTCTTGGACTAAATGAAGCCATGGCATTCAATAGAGAGAAATGGAGGGACAAGATGCATGTGACCGATCCGTAATCGAGATAAGGTCTTGATGATGATTGTGAATTTGTTTAGACTCTCCAAAATACTCTGATTAGTTGTTTGTAGCACAGGTTACTTAATTTCTGTTCTAAATTAGAAACATTTATATTCATAATTTTTTTTTAAAAAAAAGTGGCTAGAATTATTAAATGGGTGTGAATTTTCGAACTTAGGCTAAGCATGGGAGGACAAACAACATCGACAATTTAGATTAATCTTATGGTCATACATTATTATGGATAGAAGAACAAATACATATTTTAGATAAAATAAAATTTTAAAGTACGTAAAATCATAACCAATCACTTTAATATTGTCAATTTGTGTAAGAGGCTATTTCCACACCTTGAACCTGCGATCTCAATGTCACACGATAACAACTAAATATATTTAATATGCTAAAAAGATGACACAAAGTTAGAAGCCTACATCTATATTTCATATTCCCACAAGTACATTACATAATATAGTCTTATGGGCATACATTATTATAGACAGAAGGACAAATACATATTATAGATAAAATAAGAAATTAAAGTATGTAAAACCATAACCAATCACTTTAATATTGCCAATTTGTGCACTTATAGTGGATTTATGTGGACTTTTTAATACAAAGAAGTAGCTTAAGACAATAAATTAGAAGGAGAAAAGGACAACATAAGGAAGGGACTGGTTTCACCATTTTTCTAAACGGTAGGTAGAAGACCATGTTTTGTAATCTAATACCATAGCACAAGATTCACTTGCACGTCAACTCAGTTGTGACTCAAAGATATGTTAAGTTATCACAATCACAGGAGAACTCAGCCTATCTCACTCCCAATATTTATCATAAGATTCCATTCCAACTTTCTATATTTCTGTAAGATTAACAGATTCAATCATGCTAGACATGGCACTCGTAGGCCCTAGAAGGCGCAAGCAAGCTAGTGGTTTATCTCCTTATCATTTTCCTCTGGGATTTTTGCAAAATTGCCATTACATTTTGGTATTTTTGCAAAAAAAAATCCAATATTTTTTTAATTTTGCAAATTTGCCCTTAAGTTTTTAGGAACTTTGTAAAATTGTCATTCTGTTAGTTTTCCATCTTATTTTCTGTTAGTTTTTACTAAATGCTAATATTACCCTTGTCCTTCCAGCAGCTCTTGTTTTCAGCACATTTTTTGGTGCCCCTGTGTTCCCCCACCGCCGGTGCTACCTGATCAACAGAGGCCACATCCCTCCGCATGCGGCGCTACCAGATCCACAGATCGCCCCCCTCCATCTCCCAGCGCTACCTAGATGTAATGGCATTTTTGCAACAACAAAAAAACCCTCTTCCTTATTATATTCTTGTACTTGTTTGAAATATAGAATGTGACTAATATAATACAATGGATAGGTGAGAGTAGGTCTGGTACCAGTTATTTCACTCCTATCTTTATGAAGGTCTCATTTGGCTGATAGCATATGTGTTTTGGAATAAGATACGCTGGTCAAGAGTTCCAAACAACAAAGTAGTTCGGCAAAGATAATGTGACAGAAAATACTTAGAATAATAGCTTGAGACCTAGGTTCAAGGTATTTTGCTAATAAGTAATGCCAATATGATCACATTTTGATATATTATAAGGATGCCTATGAAGGCTAAAAAGATTGAAGTCTCTATTAGGTACCATATATGGACAAATTTTTTTATTATTAAGAAGAAAGGGAATTGACATTGGCATCTATTAGTTTGGCACTTTGCACTAAGCAAAAAAAAAAGTCAGCCCCAATGCGCGAAGTTCCCGCCCATGCGGGGTCCAAAAAAGAGGCGGACCAAAAGGACCACAAGGGCTTAAGCAACTTATCTCAATTATTTGGGTTTACTTTTACTTGGAATAGGTCAAATGAGCTTTCTTGGCATGCCTAATTATAAGGAACCTCTCTAGAGCAAGGTCACAGCATTCATGGGCATGTGCTTACCTTGGCTAATTTTTCTCCAATCCCAACTTCATAACTATGATTGGAAATTATCTCACCTTACCAACTTGTATGGATGTTCAAGTTCTTCACCACACAATTTTAGCCTTCATTAGGTTATGGAAAGTCAATATCATGGCCATGAGATAGAACAATTTGACTCTGCTGTGCATGTGAACTATTAAGATTGGTGGAGTAAAAAGGGCAGCCCCCGTGCCCAAAGCTCCCACCTATGCAGGGTTCATGGAAGGGGCGAACCACAATGGCCTATAGTATATAGCCTTACTTTGTATTTTTGCAAGAGACTGTTTCCACGCATTGAACCCATGACCTCAAGGTCACATAACGACAACTTTTACCGTTGCACCAAGGTTCCCTTCATTTACTATAAGAGTAACAAAACAAAAAACATTCTCCACTAACTAAAAGGAGGAAGAAGTTATTCCTTTTGTCCTTCTTTCTCTTGACAATACAAACAATCTTACATGATTTTTGAACAGTTTCTATTTTTGTTTTTTTCGAGGATAGTTAATGATTTTAGAACTCCTAAATCTAATCCCCGACTAAAGGAAAAAGCGGTGACTAGAATCAGCAACCAAGCATTTTTCAGGAGAGGGAAACTAATACAAAATTATGTCCAAGTGAACTAGTGAAATTTTCAAATAGGTTGGCAAATGCCAACTTTCATTAGGCAAGAAAAATAATGTTTCAAATTCCCATCATAAGACTAACAGGCAAAATTAGTACAGCATGTAATGAGAAAACTTGGGCATAATAGCTCTCTTAAATGTTTTAATTAGCTCTAATTAATGTAAATTTACATATAAATATCAAATAATTTATGTTTATAAAGAGGTGTTGGCTTGTGTTATAATAATTAAAAAAGTTTAGACTTAAAAAGCCGTGGATCTAGTAAACAAGGTTGTTGAGCAATTGCCTTCTAGTGCATTGGCGCAAAGACCCATGTGTAAGGTCAAGGGTTCAAGTTTCACTCACAGTATGTATGTGTAGATTGTCTGTGTGTTTTGTTTGGGCTACTTAAGAAAAAAAGAAGATCATTAACAACAAGTTTTGTAGAAAAAAGTTAAATGTGTTCTACCTTTTATTTTAATTTTGTGTTCCACTTCTTTTTTTCTTTTTCTTTTTATTATCAAATAGTGTATTTTATTTTGGACCAAATAAATGTGAATTTTGAGCAAGATAATAAGTATAGATTTTAATATAAGCGGACATTTTTTTATAGTAGTAGATGCATTGGAAATATAAAATTTTCTATATTTGTTAAATATCATATAAATTTTGTTGTTAAAATTCCAAAATACCCAGTAAAAAGAAAATTAAATGAAATAATGAAAGGAAATTTTTAATTATTTTTCTCTCTATTTCTCCCTACAAAGAGGGGTGTCTCAAGTAAGAAAAAAGGGGTCTGTATTTCATCACCCGTTAGTGGACTAGCAAAACCAACCATAATTTTGGCTCACTTTAGCCATGTAGGAGAGAGGGTGGAACTATCACAAACTGGGTCAGAGACTAAATAATACCATCAACAATTAAAGTGACAAAGGATTAGGAAAATCATGATTATTGGATGCTTCATGTGGGGCCGTAAATTGAGACACAGGATGAGTGCCACAAAATCCGGGGCGTCCATGTTACCCACACGGGACACACCAATCCGAGAAGTACGTTTCACGGAATACCAGAGAATAGACGACAAAGGTATAAATTGCCATTGATATGGTCGCTTCCTTCCAAGACACGGCATAATCTTTAACACCCATTAGCCTGGCCCACAAGTGTAACATTTTCATGTCATGTGTGCTCGCAACGCACGGTCAAGATGAGCAGAGACGGATCCTGTGGAATTTCTGAGCAAATTCTCAGCAATTTATGCAGCTTTCTTGTAAATGGAAATTTTAAATAGCTGAATCCAAATGTGGGGCCCTTCGTGTGAAAGTGGGGCACACCCACTGTAGCATTTCTCATTCTTTTAAGTTGGGTTTGTAATTAGATTTTCACATATTATATGTGATTTTTGGTGAATTAATCATGAAATTCATGTTTGCTATTGATCTCAAGAGATCATATATGTGATACCTAGAACTAAGAATCTTTATTGCCTGATCTTAACGACTGTTATTCACGGCTGTGAAATGGACAACTCTAAAGAACTGGAAACAGAGATCATAATCATGGCCAATTAGAGGGTTGCGATTGCCCAATAATTTTCGGAAATGGGTCCCTACGATAGGTCCAGCTAGCAGATGAACGGTCTTAATCACCAAAGACTATAAAAGCAGCTCATACAGATAGACTACTGAATTACTTCCCTTACAATGGCTCTTCTTTGTAACAGAGGTTTGCACAGAAACAGTAGAAAGGGTTGATTACACTTTCCTACGGCCTGCCCAAATGCCTAGTAACCCAGTGGTTTGGATGCTAGATTGCAGGTTCAGGGTGACATTTATATATACCACAAAAGATCTATATTGTGTAGTCTTATGTTGCATCTTTGCAAGAGGCTGTTTCCATGCCTCAAACCTGTGATTAGCACTTCCACGGCAACAACACAACCGTTGTGCATGCCAGGGTAAACTCTAACAAAACAAAGTTCATCAAAACAAGTTCTCAACAAAGTGATTCAAACCTGCGTCGCGAAGCATTTCAATCCTTTTGCACCAAACTACAACAAACTCGTTAATTGTCAGCCTAAATGACTTGGCCTGTTCGAGGTTCTTTGCTACTGCAGTGGCACAAGAAGGGTTTCTCTCATGGTACCTAGTAAGTTACGGGTTCAAGGTGTGGTGTTGGTCTTCTGCATCATCTGTGCTAAGCCGCAGGGACTCCTTTCGACAAACTCTAGATTTTGAGTTTGGGAAGAGTGTGTTCATATAATTCCCCATCAGAAAAATAGTTCATTGCGTGCATGATTTTTCAGAAACAATGTGAAAGAAGCGTGAGTAGCTCCACTCCTTTCCCATACATGATAGACAAGTTACTTCTCCCGAACCCAGCAGATTGTTTCACCGATTGGAGTTCTAATATCAGTTTTAGATACATTGGAATATCGCTAACTCTTGATTGCTCAGCTCTGTAGTAACCTGAGAATTATGACTCATTCTAGCTTCTGAAAGGTATTATCTGTCAGATCATACTGCAAATCATTGTAGATGAATGCTCCATGGAGATGGGCTCTAATCAGAAGTTACCATAAGGTGCCCCAGGCTTGCATAACAGGCGCTTCGGTTGATCCTGGCATTGCTGAGAATGGGTTTTGGGTTGTTTGGATGCGATGCTAAAATCGGCCAATCTGCATGACTTCTTAGATCTAAAATACATGAAATGGGCCAGAATGAACCGAAACTGGAACGCGTTATATAAAAACATGATTCCGCGCCTCACGCCAATTGATTAAATCTTCAAAGCTTGCAGGTCTATGGCGATTTAGTGATGGTTTTTCCTGCCTCACAGAAAAGTAATAAGCGTCAAGGTATCTGGGGTAATTTTGCCTCTGCCTATGTTCAACATGTATTGACAATCCTATTTTTCTGCGCTATTATGCAGGCCAAACTGCAACTTCGGTGCTGAAATGTCAGATCCGAAAGTATCACCCAACCTCCATAATCCATTTACATGATATGCAGAGTTTAAAGGGGCAGCCCCCAGTGCACGAAGCACCAACATAGAATTTTTGCAAGAGACTTTTCACGCCTTAAACCTGAAACCTCAAAGTCACACTACGACAACTTTACCTGTTACGCCAAGGCTCCCCTTCATATGCAGCATCTTCCTTTCCCTACAAGAATAGTGTCATAGTTTGGCTGCTTTGGTGTTTATGGCTCTGTGAATATCTTTTCTTTTGTCAAGGATGTTCAATGTTTTTGAGCGAGAATTTTGTACCAGCGGCCAAAGTTGCTGTGATTATCTTAGCCACTCATACACTAAAGATCCAATGGATTTTGGTGTGTAGGTAATCTAAGGGAGTCCTAATAAGTTTGCACGGGGTTACAGCTTTTGAAAATACTGCTTGAAATCACGAAAAACATAGCTAGTTCAATGTACAGTGGATAGGTGGTTCAATGTACACCTCTGAGTCTTTGAACACGCATCTGCTATATCTTTTCCTGGTTAAAATTAAGCGTTTTCCACCAGCAGAAGAAAAATTCTGGGGGTCAGGTAGTTCTATATGACCCCACATTCAGCCTGTTCCAATCATACGACCAAAAAACAAAGGTAAAATCAGAAAATCACAGATCCTTCTGAAGTACACTACCCCATTTTCCAAATAAATTTCCATTTGGATGAAGCTCAAAGGCAGCACAGCATTTTCACATCCGTCATACATTCAGATGCAGGTTGGCTTAAGCTAACAACTTAACCAGTTATTCATGGATAAGTATGTTATCTGATGCAATTGGCAGCCTCAAGACAGAGACAATTAGTTAACAACAAACATCAGCACAGCTCTGCAGCTGTTCCATCTACATTCAGGACCACCAACGGAGCAACGAACACGAACAAGATAACTAACCAAGGATATTCAGTCCACGAGCTCTTGCGTTTGCCCATGGCTATCAGTCCTCTTGGGGACGAATAAAGGAAGGAACACTTCAGTCGTTAAAATTGTCTGTCAGCTGCCAAGGGAAGTTTTGAGTTTAAGGAGAGGGAGAAAGACTAACAATGGATTTATTTTCTTCCGTCTGTCATTTGAGATAATGAGAGAGAGAGACTACGTGAATTTAGTTCACTAAAAGAATGGTCTTATAACCCGAACTTTTGCATACGTAGGTACCCAGCATAGACACGGACCACAGTCACACAGGAAGCTACGTCCCAAGACTCTAAAATCTAAGGGATGGATACAGATATGGACGTTGAATACCATGCGATAAGGCTTCCACAAGATATGAACAAAAAGAAAGGCTTAACTAGACTAGGAGGACTAGATTGGCAATATATCAACTACAGCATCTAAATGGTTGACTTACCCAAAACTATATCTGCAAATATATAACATCGACAAGCAAAGCATGACAGATAATCCTTAAGTGACAGGTTTGAAACATCATAGAAATAGAAAGGCATTCCTTGCAGCATCTAACACAGGTTTTGGTATCATATCATGTTGAACAAGGTGGACCTAGAAAAAGGATTCAAGCCTCAGAAAGAATAGCTCACTATGTATGTGATGTAAATATAATTGTCTGTCAGGCAATTTAGTAGCTCATCACAACTTGTAAATATAATTTTCTGACAGGCAATTTTGTAGCTCATCACAAATACATATAATCATGTCTTCAGGAAACTTACTTAAGAGAGGATTTCATTTGGTCTTACAATACTCTTTTCTCCACATCAACATACCATTTTCTTGGCATCTCACCATTTTCTTCTCCTTGAAAGTTTCTTCTCCACATTTGCCCCCTTTTTCTTTTCCTTCAGCATTGTCGTCGTGATTGTTTCCTTCCTTTATCAGATGATTTATTTTTTTTCAGAAGTTTGGTCATATTTTTTCCACCATTTTCTTATGCATCCTTTTTTTATTTTCACTCCATGTTTCATGGCCACAATCTTTTTACGTGTTGTTGTTTCCCAGTTTCATTATCTTCTCATGATTCTACCTTTTTTTCAATCACATTTGCTCCATCAAATTCTCACATCTTCCTGGCTTCATATCCCTCTATCTTCCAATATCTATCTCCTCTTTGTTTCTTCATCCTCATCTGAAAAATATAATCACCTGTCCAGATATTACTAATCATTCTCAATTGATCTCAATTAACAGAATGACTTTATCAAGAAGAGTTGACTTGATCGAGTCTTAAGTGTCAAGCCATCTGGTGGAGTAGGTGAGTCAAATCCTCCATCCTGATTTTAAAAAAATAAAAAAAAATCTCATTTTCCTTCTGGAAAGCTCTTACAGTTAAGGAGCTTACTCTGCTTATATTTAATGAGTTCCCTCTGTTGAACTACTACTCACTTGGATTAATGCAAATTCTGCTAAAAGGGTTCCAGTATAGGTTGTTGGACTTCCCACCACAAGCATGTATGTTAATCTCTGGATATATCGTCCAGAGAGGTTGTTGGACTTCCCACTGCCAGCAAGTATGTTAGTCTCTGGATATATCCTCCAGAGAGGTTGTAGGACTTCCCACTACAATCTAGGATTTTATAAATATGCTATTAAATGAAAAACAAAGCCATTTTTTGTCTCTGAGTACATTTGACAGCAGATATCTAACAAAATGTTCAAGACCCATTCAAAAAATTAATTAATTAATTATAAAAATTGTTCAAGACAATGATGTGTTGTCCTCTTTCCACTCAAGGGCCTTCATCTTGAAAGTAGATCTTTTGTTATCACAAACCCAAAATAACTCCTCAGACTAATGAACTCAATGGCCTTCTCCTTCATCAAGAAAACCAGTTAGACAATCTCCATGCTCTTAATCACAAAAATACATGTCTTCATTTTGCAAGTGGATGTGGCAACAACCTAGATATTATCGTGCTTACAGAAATAATGGTCAATTATCATTCAACTTGCATTACATATGCACACAACTTGCACAAAATCCCATCAGTTTCCATCTATTAGTTTGAAGAGGATTCAACTTTAGCTTAAAGGTCCAAAAGGAAATGACACTTTCATTTACATCTCCCCCAACTAGAAGTTGCCTGTGGACATGAATGTTGAAGGTAGTGGGTGTGACTGGTGCTCCTATCTCATAGGTGCAAAGAAACAACCTATTTGGTCCTGCTGCAGCAGTAGAACTAGGTACCAACTCTAGCTGTAACAATATTCACTGTGGATCAATATCTAGTATCTACTGCAAGATTATATAGAGCTTCAGTTTGTTCCCAAGCATTCTACTACAACAACATGAATTCCACATACATGGCTGCTAACTCAGTGTTTTATGGTCACACGAAGAATATCACGATAGATCAGCATTTCAAGTCATTTTTTTGTTGCATCGGCAACATTGGGTTGCTGATGTCTTTTCTTTTTTCCTTTTCTTTCACAAGTGGGCATTGCTGGCATTGTCCCTTATGACATACCCCTCCAAAGTGATTTATTTCGTTGGAATGCAACATGATTCACAGCCAGCTTTACAAACAAGATGGAAAGATGCAATTATCTCCTTTATTTCATTTTGTCAAAGAACACTTTGCTACCTCAGAAGCAATCTCACATGAAGAACGATAAGGCAAGACCACCTAAGAGTACCTACTGAAAGATTCATCTGAACTGAACTTTAACAGCTTAAGCTGAGCATCTGAGCCTATCATAAGCAGCATAGCTGCACAACAGAAATGCACAGGGCCTGTCCAGCATTTTTTGCATGAACAACATAATGAATCTCAATCATGCATAATCCAGGAAAGTTGGCAACACATGCCCACTGCAATGTACAAAGGAATTTGGCCTCACGAAAGGTGCCACATGGCATGTGGCATGAGATTCCCTCCATATGATGACGAGGTTCAAAACCCCATTTGAGATTAGGTTTCAAGGTGGTTTTGACAACTCCAATATTGACTAAGAAACAAAATGAATTCCACTTAAAGATTACCTCAACACCCTAGGAAATTAAGATTTCCTAGAACAAAATATTCAACAAGAAAGATTTCTTAGAATAGAAGATGTTAGATAGAAACCATTCGAGTGCAGTTAATAACTTTCAGAAGATGTATTGTTCTACCATATCTGCAGTTGCCCTCATACATTTAATAAAGAGAAATTTTCAGGGAGTGACTTCACTTTGTAGATAGAATGATATGTCCACTTGCTGGAGCTTAGTTACTACGCTTTGCTCATGATGTTATGGTGATGTCAAAGTTCCAATCCTCTTGAACTCTTAATAGTTTTATTTGGATAGCACATACCACTTCTTACACCCAGAGATAATAACAATACAGGAAGGACAACAATTAATATAGAAGCATCAATCATTCATTGCAGATCCCAACACAAAAAAGAAGCGGTAGATAGGGAACTTCATAATAACTCAGTTAAAGAATTTGAGTCCAGAATTATCCTCTAGAATAAGTGGGCTAGAGTTTTGGTCCTTGTACATCTCTTTTAATTACAGGTAAGTTATCAGGGAAAAATGTGAATACTGGTTTTGGGAAGTTTATAATATATTCACGGATGAATACTGACATCTAAAAGAGACTCAGATAAGCTACAAATGTTCTACTTTTGGGAGGATTGTCAAAATGTCAGTAACACTACATATGTTGGTCGTTGATGTGACCATATAAGTAGGTTCTATTGTTCATAAATCTGATTTTTGGGATACAAATTTGCAATTAGTTTGAATTGATTATTGTTTACAAATCCTTAATGTTTTCATAAACTTCAACTCTATCTTCCATCTAATAAGCATAAAAGAATAATTCCAACTTGCCCAGCCATCAAAGCTTATGCCACTCATTAACATCTAAGGAACATAAAACAGGGAGGTACTTAAACTAACATCTTGCAACGTATAGAGCCAAATCAACTCCCAAATCCAGAGAGACGGCCCATAGGCAAGCGATAACCTGCTTATGGTATACAACTTCTGAAGAAAGACTAAGTTCTGAAATTGAAGTGTAGGGAGATTCAACCAGGCAAGGCCAAGTAAATTCCATACCTCCAGATAGCCAATAGCAATTAGCAAATAATTGCAGAACCTGAATGTGTATACTCTGTAACATTTATCACTAGTAACTTAAGGACATCAACCAAATCATCTAACAGTAAACAGAGAAACAACCAAAATTTGATTCTACTAACTACATTATAGCGAAAAATGAAATGTTCACATAACAAATTTACCCCCAATATCCCCATCCCAATGGCCGCTCCTATGTAGAAGTGTCCAAACTTCCCTCATCTGTTCGACCCTGCTTTCTGATTCTCAGCCATTTGCGAGAAAACCTTTGTTGCAAGCACATTATCATTAAAATACTGCGCATAAGGATGCCCCTTGGGCACAAGCCGCCGATACTTCTCAAACGCCTTCTCGGCCTCATCCATCTTCCTCATCAATGTATAGATAATCCCTTGACAGAGGTAAGGCCTAAAATCTCTAGGCTCTTCCTTTACCAACTGCTGATACAATTTCAACGCATCATCATATTTCCCCTGGATCACTCTCACTTGTGCAATTAACAACTTAAAATCCCTCAAATCCTCTTTCTTCTCCTTCTTACATTTCTCCATCACATTCTCAATTCTCTTCAACAATTCCTCCAATTTATCCGGGTCAGATTGTGACATCGCCATTGCTAAACCATGATAAGCTTCCACACGAAAAGGGTCTTGAGAAATGATCTCTTCAAACCCGGATTGAGCAGTTTCAACATCATTAGCGTAGAGATGGATATGGGCCCGGAGAAGAGGCCATTCCTTTTCATTGGGTTGGAGATAAATCAAATGGTCGATAGCATCAATTGCTTGTGGAATCTTTTGTAGCTTGATTTTGACTTCCATTAGGGCTTTGAGGGCTTTTGCGTCATCCGGGTGGGACTCTAAGTACTCTTCCAAGGTTTTTTCCTTTTGGGTATCGGTTAGGGTTTCATCTTCTTCCAGGGTTTTCGATTCAACAGTGGGCTGTGGGGCCGGAACAGCGAGAGAGGTTTTTTGGAAGCCGGCGAAGAAAAGGGTACCCGCGACAAAGGAAATTGAGATGGATTTGAGAAGGGAAGAAAGAGGACTCAAGGTTTTTGGAGGGTTTTTCTGGATGGGAGAAAATGACGGTTTGGGGGAGACATTGAGGGATTTGAAGGAGGTTTTGATTTTGGTTGCGGGTTTGGAGAAGTTGGTTTTGAGGAAGAAGGGAAAAGATACGGTTGTTTTGGGAAAAGAAGGCCGAGGGAGAGAGAGATTGAGTGGCTGATGATGGCATTTTCCTAGAGCCTCCATTGTCGTTTCCCTTCTCTAACTCCCCACTTGCTCTGGTCTTTTCTCTCTGAAAGAAAGCTGAAGCCCTTGTTCCAGCGGGGGGCAAAGGGCAGAAATGTCTTCAGCCCAAATCCCTGATGGAGGGACCAAGTATGTGAAGAACGAACGGTCAGATTGTTGATCGGACGGCTAGGATTAATTTGATTATTCGTGTAAGATTCATCATAAGCTACTATTCCAGTTGTAGGTATCTGCTATATCTCAAAATGTAGCAAAGCTAACATTTATTAGAATGGAATATTTATGCGATACCGAATATGCCGATATTGTGAAAGGATCTCATGTGATGCCTAAATCTTTTGGCCTTTATCGGCAAAATGTTTCTGTTGTTGAGATTATTGAACTTTTATTTCATCATCAGATGACCCACATGGATGTTGGTACCATGCCGATTGATGCCTCCATTTGTAAGATGTATTCCAACGGATCTTGATCAAGGATCTACCATCATCCGATCTAAGGGAGGTTTTGAGTTTTAGAACTCGAGTAGAAACTCGAAACAAAGATGCAGTCCAACAAACGTCTAATTGCCTGCTTTGGCTGTCTCTTGTTGGAGCCCATGTCATTCACATAGCAAGTAGATTTGGCTACTCCACTTCTTGAGGATTCTTTCATTGTGTTTGGCCATCTTTGGCTGCTGGTGCTTTCTAGCTAGTGTTATTTGATTGTTTTCCACAATCCGCTACTCTTATAAGTTATGCATCCTCCTTAAATTCAATTTGCACCATTGTTTCAACAACAATGAGAGAGAGAGAGAGAGAGAGAGAGAGAGAGAGAGAGCAACAAACAGTATTAATCTATTGCCAAAGGCCTTCTTGGTTAGCAGAAAATAGGAAGGTTAGGAGTTTGCAGTGGCACTGGTTAATAGATTTAAGAGAGTGGGTGAATAGTTTACCTAGAAGTTCTTGTATCAAAAGAAAAAAAGAAAAAAAAGAAGAAACTGTATTATTACATTAAAGCAGACAGGTTAATAATATGGGAGAGGTTTGCGGTTTGACGATAACTTCTCGGCCTTTTGACCACTGATTCTTTTTGTTACAAACAAAGAATTACAAAGCAAATCACCAACACACTCTCACTCACGCCAAATCTAGTTTCCTACTAAAATAGAGAGCAAAGACTCAAACCTCCCACCAAACTTGTTCGAGGAGAGATGCCTGAACTGTCTACAACCAGCTGCAACAGATATTTGTTGGCTACCACTCCCCTTTATAAAAGGTAGGACTCTGACAGGCACTTTCCTCACTTTGCCTTTGTGTAGGACTTAAACGCCACTTTCTTTTCTTCTTCACCACAACTTTAGATGTCCAACAAATGACTAGACACCAAAACATGCTTCCAACCTCACAATCAGCATACATGGAATCACGGGTTTGGAGGTGGTCAAGCCACTTCTTTCGGGGTGTCCCCCAACTAAGACTTAGTGGTTTACTTTTGTTATGACCCCATGTAGCATTCGTCCTCTACGTATCAAATATGATACTAACCCTCAAATTTTAAGATCAAAGATCAGACAAAAAATTAAGAGAAATTAGACTTTAACTAACTATTCCTGATGAAGCTTCCATGCGCCCAATTTTCCTAGTGATTTTGGAGAGAAGATGCATGGACTATGTAAGATCGCCCATCTAACTGCAAGATTAACTCCAAACAAAATGAGTTAATTTATTACTATCTTTGTCAAAATCCCAAATAAGGAGGTGATGGATCAAGTCTTTAGAATCAGCTAATCAAGGTGGAATTAATGGAGATGATCCATCATATCTGCATGGAACACGTTGGCTAAGACAATCCTAGGGAACACCCAACAATATTTTAGTTACTTTCTCATTAAAAATTAGTTTAAATTGTACATAATCCAAGAAAAGGTTCCATAAGTCTCCCAATGCATGCTCCATCCATCCGTTCATGAACTAGGAAGCGCAATTGTATAGTAGCCCGAGGGTTATGGTTCATATTGGATCTAGAACCCTAGTGCATCCTTTTGGGGATTAAAAGGTTGCTCCCTTTTGTTTTTAAGTAGTTTGGGGAGCCACATAAATCACAAGTCCCCTTGGTTTTGGTCAATGATGTTCATGGAAATGATATTTCTTCGGCTAAAACCATGCACTTATGTTATAGAATGCCCCTGGTGGACCTACAAGGCCTGATTCATCTCCTCTTCCCATCTTCTGAAGTACATGGACAGATTCGTCAAAAGGTTAGCTGAGGGGGTATTCTTAAAAGAAAGGAACAAGTTATCTCAAGAAATGTAAAATGGGGCAGCTATGGTGCACGAAGCTTCAGCATATGCGAGTTTTGAGGAAGATATTGTTTTCACAAGGGTCAATAGTATGCAGTCTATAAAACTTTGGATAACTTAAATAGTATTCTACATTTTATAGTGGGTCGTACCACTAGCCAATTGTTATAAATGAGTTGTCGACATTTTCAATAGAGAAAAAGTTTCTAGAAAATTAAGAATGCTTATAAGATAAAAATAACTAACCATTTTTATTACAATTAGTAATAGCACGTAGGATCTATTATACAAGGAAAGAATTTTGAGTAAAGAAGAACATTATGAAGACCTTATTCCGATTAGGGGTTGGCCACATGAGTTTTTTCTTCCATTCTTGTCTATTAAGTGTCATGGCTTTATTTAGTCTTAATAATTTTTAAATCTTTTCTCGCCACTTCTATTAACGTTATTTTGGACCTTCCCTTTACCCTTTTAGAACCTTCAAATTGGATTGCCTCTCTCCTTTTAATTGGTGTTGTTTTGTGTCTCCATTAGACATGTCAATGCCATCTAAGTCTATTATCCCTCATCTTGTTTTTTATTGGTGCTACTCTTAAGTTTCCTTTAATGTTTTTATTTGTAAATTTATCATTTCTTGTCTTGTCATTCATCCATCTCAACATTTATATTTATGCAATCCTCATCATATGTATGTGTTGTTCTTTAATTTGCCCAACACTTTTGATTCCAAAGAGTATGGATGCCCTTACAACTATCCCATAGAATTTTTCTTTTAGTTTGAGTGACGCTTGTCGATCACACAAAAATCTAGAGGCTTATCTCCTTTTCTTTTTCAACCCACTTAAATTCTCTAAGTAACTTCCCTCTCAATCTCTTCATTCTCGTGAATTATCAATCCTAACTATCGAGAGTGATATTTTAGGAGGACTTCTTGTGATCACGTCCTACTTCACTTCTTGCTAAAATTGCATTATATATTATTATGTATTATTTTAATTAATTTTAAATCCTTTAAATTATAATGCATCTCTCAATACCTCTAGGTTTCTGTTTACTCCTTTCCTTTTTTTATTAATCAAAACTATATCATCTGTAAATAACATGCACCATGAAATCTCCTTGTGTAAATGTTTTGTTAACTCATTTATAACCAATGCAAAAAGGTATGAGCTTAATGCTAATCCTTAATACAATCCTATAGTGATAGGTAAATTACTATTCTCTCTGTTAGTAATCCTAATGTTTGTTACCTTTCCTCATACACATGATTAATATGTCTGTATATCTCCACGAAATCCCTTTCTCACTCAACACTCACTATATTAACTCTTTAGTAACCTTATCATAAGCTTTTTTTAAGTCAATAAAGATTATGCTAAAGTCTTTTCTCCTCTCTCCATATTTCTCTATCAATTATCTAAGTAAAAAAATAGCTTCCAAGCAAAAGCTTCATCCTCCTAATATGCATAAGCTAATTTTTATTTCTTATTAAAATTCAACCTATGATAAAGATTGTTTGCTTTAAAGGTTGTTTGCTTTATGAATAAATGTTGCTGAATGTTCCTTGGATAGCCAAAGAAAAAACACAAACAACACTAAATAATTAGTTGAATATCACTACCCAGCAAAACACTTGAGCAAGGAATACAAAGTAACGAGTGCCAAGTGGCTTTTTCTTTGAAAATTGTGTTTTCTTTCAATCAATTCCAAGAAAAAAATGCATGAAAATACACTAGTTCCAAAAATACATTTTATGTGGCACTCATGGATTTATACTTCTTGCTCAAACATGAACTTCTTCTTATCAATTTTCTAGTTAGTTATACTAATATATATATATATATATATTAGTCGTGCATAAAGAAAAATTCATGTTTAAAAAGGCAATTTACGAATGAAATGGAGTTGAGAGGGTATATTGCAAACCACGTTTAAATTGCAGAGGATGATCTAATGCCAATGACAGAGGTACTCCAATTCCAGTAACCCTCGGTCTACATACTGCATGTACTTTCTTATTAAAGCATGAGGTGCACATTCCGAGATGTCTACACAGTAACAACAAAAGGCGTGCGCTACGTTCGCTGTAAACGTACCCCCATTGTTCTGCTCTTGCTCTCTGCTACCAGTCACTGAAACCTTCTCTTCAAACATCTCTGCAAATCTCTAACAGCAGCTACAGAAAACACATCATACCAATGGCTGCCACTGTGGAACCAATTGCTGTCTGTGTTAAGGCCGCAGCTGGCTCTCCTGATGTTCTCGGCGATTGTATCATCCCCCTCTCTTTCTCTTATTTTCTTCGGTTCACAGTTTTACTTCGCTCATTTTCTCTTCTTTTTATGATCGTCAGGCCCATTTAGCCAAAGGGTTCTTCTCACTCTGGAAGAAAAACATCTCCCCTACAACTGCAAGTTGGTTAATCTCAGTGACAAGCCTCAATGGTATGGGTCGTTGAACCATTAGAAGAGAAAATTTTCGCATTTTCTTTCTCTAGTGGTTTTTTGTTTACTTTGTTTGATGTGGATGTGGGTTATCAGGTTTTTGGAGATTATCCCTGAAGGGAAGGTGCCTGTATTGAAACGCGATGATAAATGGCTCCCTGATTCCGATGTTATCACGCAGATTCTTGAAGAAAAATACCCGGAACCTTCTTTGGTTACTCCTCCGGAGTATGCATCCGTGTGAGTGTTCTTATGAAAACATGTTTCACGCATGGGGTGTGATTTTATTTTCTTCCCTGTTTGGGATTGTGTGTTCACATGTACAAGTGTGGCTCTCATTTGTGCTCTTGAGAGTTCTATTACTCTGACCAGTTATGTAGTAGATATCATGCTCTAACTTTAGCTTTTAATTTTATTTGTCAGACCAGTTTTATAAGCTTTCTATGTTCTAACTTTTGCCTTGAATTTTCTGTTTCTGAACTGATTGAGTTTCAACTTGTTAGTTTGTCTTAGGTTTGTAGGAAAGAAATTGCATGTTGCATACCAAATTTGATTTCCTGCATCTATTGAAGAAATACATAGATGGGGAGCCTTGATGCAACGGTAGAAGTTGTTGTCACGTGACCTTGAGGTCACGGGCTCAAGGCGTGGAAACAGCCTCTTGCAAAATGCAAGGTAAAGCTGTGTACTTTAGACCCTTGTGGTCCGCCCCTTCTCTTGACCCCGCATAAGCAGGCGCTTCGTGCACCGGGGCTGCCCTTTATTAAAAAAATACATAGGTTTACTGGCATGATGGTAAACAATGACCCTTGGAATTCTATAATGTTATGTCAACCAATCAGCGGTGATTTGGTATCTATTCATATTTGACCGAAAGGTCCAAAACATAGATCTAGACTTCAGCATATCAGTCTTTTACTGAGTCATCAAATGCTTTACTCATTACCACAAAAATATCTAAGCATTGTTGTATCTCCATACGAGAAACTCCGTGGTACCTTCTTTATCTCCTTAATGCTTGAGAACAATGATATTCTATTAGACCTGGATAAGAATGTCAGATAGATTCCTGCTTATTTAGATCAAATGGGTTGTGGATCACTGCACATCCAACGGGTAAGTTGTTTATTCTGTATACATATTTCTTTGTGTTTCTTTTCTGAAGATTGTCAACGTTTGCAGATGTTTAAGAATTTAAGGAAGAAATCTCCATGATCTAATTGGCTATTCTTTTTCAGCATTTTGACATTACCTGCAAAATGCAGTTTGTTATTCTGACAGGCAACTCTAAGGATTATATGAATAGCCTGCTTTGACTTGGAAAACCACTTAGATGACATTTAGAAAAATTACGTCAATTCATTTGAAACTGATTGCATATTCACATGCACAGCTGTTGTATGGAAAGAGCATGTATCACTTAGAATGCAACTCACAGTGAACAAACACGAACAAAATCACAGAAGCTTAATTTATGCTTTGACAAAATTATGTGATCTTTAGAGATTACTTAAATACCAGGCTATTTAAGACCTATATTGGTAATCTTAAGGAGTCTTCCTTGTATGAAACTGTCAAATAGATGATGATTCTTGGTGAAAATGGAGTGGTCTGGCATGCTAGAATCATATGTTCATTGTAGGACACTTTATAATGAGCAAGCAAACATTATTTCAATGCATGCCATGTATTTCTGATACTGGCAATATTTAGTCTGCGAGGTTCTCACTTTTCTTTTTGGCATGATTGGTTCTGGATAACATTTTTTACTTTGTATGGGAAGCTCAGGAATTGGACTTTTGGAGTAGTTTGAGCAATCTGATTTTGCAGACCTAAAGATTCTGTGCACAAGCTTTTATTCTTGTGTCTGTGCTGTATTCATTTGAGGAATAAAATGTCTCAAATATTTTGGAAACTTAAAATTGACAGTTAAGAGTCTCATTCCTACCCAAATATTGAAAATAAAGGGTTAGAAAAGGATTTGTGAATGAGAAGATGCTTGGTAAAATTTACTTGATGAATTCGCATTGGAGTAGGAGGTTTACAGTCGGACAACCACACGTGGACATCTTTAGGAAAGCCTCTACCTTACTGTTCATATGAATTTTCTTATCAATTTAATATTCAATCTAAGGTATAAATCACAGCCAAAGTGATTATGCCAATCCATGTGCCCATGATATAATTTTTCTCTTCAATGGAAATTTTAAAATTTTTATTCTTGGAGTATTGACCTGTTATGAGAAGAAGTTTTTGTAAGTGTATACGTAGTCTTCATATGAATTTGTTTCAGGACTTACCAACAAAAAAAAATTGGTCTCATTTGCATATGAATTCAACTTAAGATCAATGCATATGCAAGTAGACTCTTACAGGTGCAACCAAAGAGGCTTGTATTCTGCGCTGAAGTGTAGTGTTTAATACAAGTTTGACATGCGATGCTTATGCACCGACATGTTTTATTATTCTCCATTCCTTGAAAGACTATCTTTGGTTAGATGGATTATTCTGGTAATATATTTAGTTTATACAAATTAAATGAGTTGAAACTGGTTATCTTTTTCATTTCATAAATTGATTGCCAACATCTAGTCTGCTTTTAATTCAGAAAATGTGACAAGTAGTGTCTCACAGAATGGCAGTAGTTCTAAGTAGTTTACAGTTGTGGCTGCTACATCTTGAAAACTTGAAAAAGGTTTTCACAGATTCTGCGTAAACTGTTGCATTGCAGGGGATCGAAAATATTTCCTTCGTTTGTGAAGTTTTTGAAAAGCAAGGATCCTAGTGATGGGTCAGAGCAGGCATTGCTGGCTGAATTAGAGGCGTTGGATGAGCATCTAAATGCACATGTAAGTACTGGACAGTTTGGTTGATTATATTTTTGTGAAGTGTGGTCAATGACTACGTTGTTTCAAACATATGTCAACTAGCTTTGTATTAACTACGAAGAGGTCCTCTAATAGAGTTTATCAAGACCCACATTATCACTAAAATGTTGGGATGGAGTGTTTTTGTCCACTAGGCAAATCACTACCTCCGGGAGAAGTGAGATTTGGCCTTTGCTGCTATATCACTACTATTTAGAGGCACTTATAGGGTTGCTTGAAGGGTTCCCTCATTTTCTATTGATTATGCTTTCGATTTAGTAATTTCCCATCCTTTCTAATGTTTAGTATGTGAGCCTTACAATAGCTATTCTAAGTTTTTCAATATGAAATTATATGTTATTTAGATCCTATGTGATTTTATTCATACATGTCTTATTTCAAATACCCTTGGTAGGAGATCACTGTATTTACCAGTTGGGAACTAATATCACATCCTTTTTGTGCTCACTCTATGAGATATGCATATTCTGATCTCCATTCTACACTTGCACAATCTCTGGGTTCTCTATCCAATCCCATTCCTATATCCATGTGTATGTGTGTGTCCATATCCAGTTATTATGGTTATAATCCTTCTTAGTGCCTTTTAGCATTTAGAGCTGGGTGGTTTAGCATTTAGCCTTGGTTCTGCATCTGTTTGGGAGAGAGAAGGTTGAAGGCCGAGAAGGTGAAGATGAGAAAGACCCCGTGTAATTGCACACAATTTTAAATTCTTTTAGGGCTAATTTTATTGTTTAAAATTTGATTATGAAACCTCAGAATTTAAGTAGTACTCGGAAAAACAATTTCAACGGCACTAAGAACATCAAAATCAGAGTCCAAATGAAGAATATATGGGTTTCCAAGCATTTTTTTTTTTTTTTAACTACTTAAATGAAGACGTGGCCAGATTTGATACTAGTACCCCCCTCACTTAAAGAACCCGATGTCGACGTCAGGTTTGTTTCGACCAGCAGAAGAAAAAAAAAACCGACAAAGGGGGAGAAACGGGGAGAGGAGGGAAGGGAAGAAGAAGGGAGGAGAGAAGGAAGAGAAGGAGAGAAGAGAAGAGAGTTGGGGCCGGGATTTGCACGCCGGAAAACCTCTACATCGGAGAAGAAGAAGAAGAAGAAAAAATTGTAGTGAAGGGTCGCCGAATTTTTCAGAGTCGCCAGAGAAGACAACGACTCAGATTGACAATCTGAGTTGGTCATTTTGTTCATCTTAGAGAGGCAAGTAAAACCCCTAAGTTTAAAGGTAAATCCGAGATTATCTAGATTTCAAATCGAAGAGGAGATCGTTGCAAGACTAGGGTTGGAGGGTTTCCTTTGAATAGGAGCCAATCTAGCCCATTTTAGAGAGGGAAAAACATGGAAACACGTCTAGAAGGTAAGATCTACAAAAACCCAACTCTTGATTTGATGTATTTTGTAAAATCCATGCTTTTAATGCTAGATCTGGAATTACGGATAATCCAACCGTCCAATTCCTAATCCAAGCTTAAGGATATGAAATTTATGGCATAATGGAGCTCCGATCACACAAAAAACTTCAAATCTAGGCTGAAAACTGATTGGACGATTTCAACCATCTGATTCGGTACTGTTCACACAGTAATTTTGCAATGTCTAAATTACGATCAGACACCATGGATGAGTCCTACAATATTGAATTGCTAGTACATGGCACAACTTGAAGAATCTAGACCGAAATTGATCTAGAAATCTAAACCATCCAATGGGATAGTAGAGTAAAAAGGACCTGACACTTTTGATTGATGATCAGACTCTATCGTGGTGTACCCTAACCTTTAATAAGTTAAGATACTTGAAAAAATTCAAGATGAGACCATTGAACAATGAAAACAACCTACAGTTACTTAAGATGAATGGTGGATGGCCAATTCAGGGCCAATGGCGTGGATTGGAAATCCAGTAACTATTTTCATTCAACTAGTTATCAACCAATAGCTAATGAAGCATCCTTAATATGGAAATAAATACTGTCACTTCTCCTTGTAACGACTAGTACTCGGGACAAACTTAGAAGGAGCCCTCATGCTGGAAAAGCTAAGAGAAGTCCTAGAATTGTATATCTGAATGTGTTTGTATTTTACAAAGGTGTGACTGATCAGAAGCGTGTACACAAACTGAATAAAGTAGTTGCGCTAGTGAACTAGAAGAGCACAGTACCATTTGAGGTAGGTGGAATTAAGATTGCTAAGATTTTCGTTATATATGCATTTGTATATGAATTTCAAGTATTGAAATAAGCCTTTTCAGTATGCGAAAAATAAGATGAATGTGCATGCTAAAATTGAATCATGTTTAAACTGCTCATGTATAAGCATTTGTTTTATATTATGACACTTTAGTCCATTTGTTTGTTCATGATAAGACCCGTTCTAAACCAGTGACTATGGGTAGCCCATCTCCTGGCTAAAATAGATCCTTGAGGCGTGACTGTGGGTAGCCATCTCCGCCAAAGAAGATAATATTGTGTCTGTTGTGTACTTTGATTATAATAGGATGCGTTCAGAGGAGGTTGACTGTGGGTAGCTCATCTCCCTGAAAGAGGATAATATTATGACTGTAGCCAGTGACTGTGGGTAGCCCATCTCCTGGTGGAAACATAAGCCATGACCAGTGATTGTGAGTATCCCATCTCCCTCCGTATGATACAAAGTCGTGACCAATGACTGTGGGTAGCCCATCTCTCAAAAAACGGACTATAATGACATGTATTTGCATACTTTGTGATTTAAGGAAAAGTTATTTAGGTATGATGCATTGAAATTGCTTTCTTATTTGTATTTTGCTGAAATTATGTCTCAAATGGATTTTTGTTATATGGAATATATTATGAATTCATTACTGTGGTAAATACTTGACATATTTCAAACTACATTGTAAATGATTATAGTTTTGCATCATGTAGTATGAACAATTGAGCTATATAGTAAATTATGATTTTGTCATGTATAATTGCATCTTATTTAACCTACAAAAATGCAAAGCTTGCTGAGATATTGTACTTATTTGCAATATCTCAGAGTCGAGGATTCTGGAGAAATAGTAGTTGTTTATGGGCAAGAAGTGCGTCAACATAGGCCTGGCAATTCGGGTTGGCAGGTCGTGTTCATGTCGTGTCAAGACTAACCCATTTAGTATATGGGTCGACACAAACACGACCCACTCAATAATCGTGTCAAGAACCCGTGACTTGAATATGACACGATTATTAAACGAGTCGACACGACACGACTTGTGTAACACGATTAACTAAATGTAAAAGAACTAAAATAGGACTGTTTTTAAAGAATTGTCCAATATTACTATAGTCCATATTACTATAGTAATATAGGACTGTTTTTTATGAACCGTCCTATATTTTCAACCCAATTAGTAAACAGCTTGCGGGTTAGATGGGTCAACACGACGAATTAATAGGTTGCATGTCAAACAGGTCAACACAACTGGTCAACATTGATTGACCCGAACATGATAAGACTTGACCATAACCCGCTAAATTCATGTCGGGTTTGAGTCGTGTTATCATGTCATGTCATATTTTGCTACTCTTACATCAACAGAGGCTTTTGACAAAGATAGGTAAGAATGGGTTTTTGAAATGAAGTTATTATATCAAAATGAGAAAGAGACTGAAATGTTTGGGAATTTTGTGGAGTTTTAATAACTTATGTAACTAGATTGTGACATGGAAGTCCTGGCTATGTTTTGTTTAATGCAAGTTGTTTTCATTTCATCAGATGTATGAAATGAAGACAGAGTCTCCAATTATGTTTGAAAAATGTCTAAATGTTTATCAGGTACTTCGCAATGATATGCGTTAAATGTCAGATGTCCAAAAAATAAAGGAAACTTTGCTGAATTTTCAGTAGAAATGAGCGCTTATTTCACCAAGAATCCTTATTTTAAGAAAAGAAAAATGACAGTATGGGTTTTCAAAGTGAATTTTAAAAGAAAAGATTCTTTCACTAATGTTTACTCTTTCAAAAATAATTTTTATTAGATTGATCTCGTTATGTTAATGTCCCTTTGTATTTAAAAAGTGTTAGAAAAACCGAGGTCGTCACGCCCCGTGTTGGCTTTTCTCGATACATGTAAAAAAGTTGCCCCCTCATCTTTTCTTGATACGTGATTTAAGCTGCAGCTGGCTTATTCTGAACTATATCTCAACTAAAATAAATGAACTTTTACATTCTCCCAAATGCATCTTTTATCGTATTTTATAATAAAAAAATGTGTTTCCCAAAAAAGCTTGCCCTTAAATATCATCAGTACAACTGCCTACGTCTACTTTTATGTTCTTGTCCTTCAGCTACGGTTTGTGTTAGACCCATTTTTTCTTGAATGGCGAGTGCCTGTGTTTAGACTTGGATTGCATCATCTGTACTTTCTTTACCTATAAATGGATACTTTCAATTTCTGTAACTATTCTTTGTTGAAAATATTTCAAAATGTATCCACAGTTTGAGGAGCACTATTAATCTGTTTATGTCAACAGGGTCCATACATTAATGGCGAAAATATTTGTGCAGCTGATCTGAGTCTTGCACCTAAGCTGTTCCATCTGAAAGTTGCTCTTGGCCATTTCAGAAGTTGGACCATCCCTGAGAATTTGACTTATGTCCATAATTACATCAAGGTAATAATCCTTCTTGAGAGATAAATAATTGAATATGGGATATGCATGCCACACTACCTTTTCTTTTTCAAATGGCATGGAGGTCATATTCTTTGTCTTATACAGTACCACATCAACCAAGATATGTATCAAGAATTTGAATGTTATAACAAGCAGCTACTGCTAGGTATCATATGGAATTTTGAAGTGATTTCCTCAGATTAACTCATTGCAGATTTCATCCTGTAGAGTCACAGAGGGGCTGTTGGATTTTTCCTTAACATCAGTGCTATCTCGTTTGGAGCTTGTTAGGTTTCCACCATGGTCTTTGTTGTCTGCAGTTTACCAGTGTCAGGTTTGATAAAATTGCAGCCACCTATATATGCCCATCCCAATGCTACTGATGGTATCTTTTCAAGATTATGCTCAATCTTCAGTCAAACTCAATAGTCATGTTGGTACTCCAATCAGCAGGACCTACGGAGATCGTACAATAATTCTACTCTTTTCTGCCCATTAGCTTAACAACAATAGTAACAAGCCGAGGTTGTAAGTTCTCATAATGAATATAAGTTCATTCATGGCAGATACTAAATAGGCAATTACATTCAATATCTGAAAATATCCCACTTGGACTATTCAATTCTTGATTTTTCAATACTTATAGCATCCCCAGGAATAGGATCTAACTGTGGTTCATTATCTGTCCTTGTCTAATACCTGCATAAATTTTCTCGTTTTCATATCATCATGACTGGGTGCTAAACTGTAAAACGCAGGATAAGAATAGGCAACCTACTTGACCTTTTTGTAGATGAATTCACGAATTTCTGTACCAAGTGATAGATTGGACCGAAGGTTTATTGAGTTTTCTGTTGTTCTGAATTCCTGACTACAAGCCAACTGATCTCCCCCCTGGGATACTGGATTGATCGCATGTATTGGCCTACTCCTTTAGACTTTAACAGTCGAGTACAGCAGAGATTTCATGCACTTGAGTTGCTTAGTTCATATTAATGCACCTTTGGGATTTAGGACAAGACAATGCTAACTACACAGCTAGATCTAATGTGATTTTCCATGTTGTCTTAAACTTTATAAAGTCAAACATGTTATAGGCTTGGAGCATTAGCACTCCTAAGGTTAAATAGCATTTTGCAATTGTAGTTTGTGTTTGATGTCGTCGCGCTGCATAGCATGATTGGACCTGGAGTAGTTGTTTGGCTTGTTCTGTATAGAGTGATTGACCTCTCCAGAAAGCTGTAATTGGATCTGGAGGAGTTGTCTCTCCTTCCAGTGGTTCTGGGTTTGGTTTCCATATTCTAAGGGTAATTCTATCTGCCGATGGAGGGAACACTAGCCAGTCCGTTGTGTCATGTGTCTTTGGCAAGCTTCGACCGCATCTAGAATCTGTTTACAATTTTGCACATATTTGGATTTTCGTTAAACATTCTGCCTCTTGCACCGTCATGTGACCTTAAGGTCACGGGTTCAGCCTCTTGCAAAATGCAAGGTAAGGCTGCCTACTATAGGCCCTTGTGATCCGCCCCTTCCCCAGACCCGCATAGGCGGGAGCTTCGTGCACCGTAGCTGCCCCCCATTCTGCTACAGAAGTTGCTTGAATAGTGTTATCGTGAGAATTTTGTTCCATCATCTCTTTTGAAAGAAACTAATTGAGCTTCTGCATCGGTTTCCGATCTTATAAAGCTTCTGTTAATGATGTTCTTCAATCTTTTCAGCTGCTCTTCTTGCGGGAGTCATTTGTAAAGACCAAGGCAGAGAAGAAATATGTGATCGCTGGATGGGAGCCGAAGGTCAATCCTTGAATCAGAGGCTCCACGACCTAAAATTCCGTATGTTATGAGATGCTAATTATCATCTCGTAGTAGACTAGCCTGCAGTTTCATCCTTTCATGAACAGACTTGCTTTATGATGTTATCTTATTATTATCATGTATGGGAGTATCTAATTTCAAGAACTAATTTTCTTCAACTAAATTTCCCTTTAGCTGCTTTTGCCGTGCAAAGAAAGAAAGAAGTAAAATTTGAATGAGGCATGTTGGCTATAGGGGCCATGTTTGAAGGGCTGTTAGTGTTGTTAGTAAAGCAGTGGGCAGTCAAAATATTTAGGCCCTGTTAGGAGGGAAGTTACTTTTAGAAATTGCTAAATGACAATTGTATCGAGAATATAAAGATTGAAAGAATAGTAAACCTATGTTGGACTATATAAATATGATGGGAGGATCAGAATATTTAAGTAAAAGATGCCTTGAAAAAAATGAAATTATGAAAGAACTTTAGTGCGATGATATACAAATAGAGGTTTAAAAGTATATGGGAGATACTGGAATAGTTTGATTAGTAAAATTATTTAATAAGATTATAAAAAAAATGCCAGATAAATAGAAAAAAAACTCTATCATACCAATCTATAAGAATAAAAAAGACATAGAATTGGCTAATTATTGTGAGATCAAACTTATGAGCTATGTTATGTAACTTTGGGAAAGAGTAATTGAGAAAAGGAATATGTGTATCGAAAATCTAGTTTGGTTTTATGCTCGAGAGGTCTTCTATAGAAGCTAGTTTTCTTTCTAAATAATTAATGGAGAATGTGCATTTTGAGTTTTGTGTAATCGGCAGGTGTCATTCAAATTAAAAGAAAAATTCTATAGGATAGCCATAAGGTCGGCCATACTCTATTAATCAAAGTGTTGGGTAGTTAAGGAATATCATGTTCGTAGGATGAGTGTCATGGAAACGAGGATGTTGAAGTGGATGAGTGACAAGACAAGAAAGGATATAATTAGAAATGAAAATATTAGAAGAAACTTAGGGGTAGCACCAATAAGTAACAAGACGAGGGAGATTAGATTTAAATGGTGTGGACTTGTTCAAAGGAGATAAAAAAACTTCATCGATTAAAACGAGCAATGCAATGTAGGTAGAAGGTTCTAAAAGGGCAAGGCGAAGGCCCAAAAGAATGTAAATAGAAGTGATGAGAAAGGATTTAAAAACTTTAAAATTAAATAAAGCCATGGTACTTAATAGAGAGGAATGGAGGAATAAGATTCATGTGACTAACTCCTAATTGGAATAAAGTCTTGATGATGATGATGATGATGATGATGAAAAAATTAATGAAGAATATAAAGAGAGAATGAAGGACCTAGACACAGTCTTTATTAATTTAGAAAAAGTTTATGGGGATTCTTATAGAGTTAATATAGTATGTGTTGAGTAAGAAAAGTATTTCACAGGGATAAATTGACATAATTAATGATATGTATAAGAAAACGGTAATAAATGTTAAGACCACTAATAGAGAGACTGATAATTTTCTCACCACCATAGGATTGCACTAAGGATCAACATTGAGCCTGTACTTCTTTGCATTGGTTATGGATGAGTTAACAAAACATTTACACAAAGAGATTTTGTGGTGCATATTATTTGCAGATGACATAATTTTGATTGATAAGGGATATGGTAAACACAAAGCTAAAGTGTAGAAAGATGCTTTAAAGTGTAAAAGATTTAAAACTAGTTAAACTAAGACAGAATGTATAGAATGTAATTTTATAAAGGAAAGGAGTGAGAGGAAAGTACCAATAAAATTTGATAACCAAGAAGTATTTCAAAAAGAACACTTTTACTATTTGTGATCAATAAGTCATGAGAGTTGAGAGATTGAGAGGAATGCTACCCAAAGAATTCAAGTGGGTTAAAATAGATGGAGATGTATCTCTAGAGTTTTGTGTGATCGACGGGTGCTACTCAAATTGAAAGAAAAGTTCTATCTGCCGACCATGCTTTATGGATCAAAGTATTGGGCAATTAAGGAATAGCATATGCATAAGCTTAGCATAGCCGAAATGAAGATGTTGAGATGGGTGTGTTAAGACAAGAAAGAATATAAGTAGAAATGAACACATTAGAAGAAACTTAAAAGTAGCACCAATAGGTAATACATCATAAACTTAGATGGTTTGAACAATGCCCAAAGGAGATTGAGAACGACATCAGTTAAAAGGAGCGAGTCTATCCATGTCAAAGGCTCTAAAAGGGCAAGGAAAGACTCAAAAGGACATGTATAGAAGTTGTGAAAAAAGATTTGAAAACTTTTGGACTAAGCAAGGTCAAGACACTTGATAGGGGAGAATTGAGGAACAAGATTTGTGTAGCCGACCCCTAATGAACAAGGCTTTGACGACGACGATTGGTTTGCATTAATCTGGCCATTCAACAAATTCTAGGCATTGGTAATAGCCATCTGGCATTCGAAAGACTGTCAGCTGATTCCAGGAATTGGTACTAGACATCCAGCATCCGAAAAACTGTGTTTTCAGTCATTGCCGCCTATAAAACTCGCTTTTCTGGATCCAGATGAACTCACTACATATCACCACCACAGGAGCTATCGGTCCGTAGGGTTGATGTGCCTCAGGGTTACATATAATGAGGTTGATGGGCCGAAATCGGGTGTCCCCCGGGAAGTTACAAGTACTGGGCCATATGCCCCCTAAAGGAGAAGGATTTGCTACAAATGTTAATGGCCGTGAGTAGTGCACTAAAGGACAGCCCCGGTGAATGAAGCTTCCGTGTATGTAAGGTTCGGAGAAGGGGTGGATTACAAGGGTCAATAATATGCAGTATTATCTTACATTTTATAAGAGGCTGTCTTCACGTTTTGAACCCGTGACCTCAAAGTCACACAACAGCAACTTTACCGTTGCACTGTGAGTAGTGCACTGAGAAATGCATTTCCACGAGAGTACAGGAAAGTATAACTCCAAGGATGCGTTATTATCCAAGATCATGTGGCTCCGTTGATTCAGTGGAGAACATTTTTGGTGCATTCTCAATCTCACATGCAGCCTAGAAGATGAGGGGTTTGGATCAATTTGGATCTCCTCTGATTGTGTTCATATTCTTCAACCAGACTAACAATTAGTCAAACAAAATGCCTTTTAATTCACAAAGAGAAAAAGTTGAAAAGGTTAGGATTGAAAGGGACCCACAAACACATTTTATGGTGACAGACACAGACCGTTCAGTAAATATAGCTGTCATATTGTGCTTGAAGGGAAAGCTCCGTAGGGGAAGATCTCCAAACAGCATTTCTTTGCCCGTTCAATTTGATTTAAACGATGGACAGAACACAGTGGGATCTGAGCCACCCTAAACATAGCTGAAGGACCACTGTCCTCTGCATGTACGAACATGGCCTCACCAAAGAATGTATGTCTCTCCATTTTCATGACTATCCTTCTATTTTCCTTTGTTGAAGAAATTGAACGCAAATTCTATGAATAATTGAAATTCTTTTAAAAAGCCTCCATTTTTTTATGCCGGAGTCTTTCCCATAATGCTTACGGTACATGAATTTTTATATAATGAAACTCAAATTTCAAAATTTATCAAATTCTCAAATATTATTTCAAAATCTAATTAAAAATTCAACTCAAAAGCTTAAACTCACATCTGACCCATTTTTTTCTCCAGTTATTTCCTGAAAATTTTACAAATATTTGCTGAATTTCTAAACATTTTCCTTGCCAATTTATTCCCGAATATAAATTTGTGACTATGAATTGAACAATAATATTGTCTTAGTGCTTATGTTTAAAATCGACAGATACAGATCCTATGAATTCGATACGCAGATGAAAATGGACTGAATCTATCTGATGCATTAAATCTGTGATCTGCATGAATATATCCACGGATATCTGCCAATACCCATTTAAAAGAACATTTTGAAAATTAAATTAGAAATGGTGGATATTGACTTCTTTTAAAAGATCTAAACTGTTAATCTTGCTCAGCGTTCCCAAAATAGATCACTTATGAACAATCATTGCATTAAATTTTCCTACCCATTTATTTTATGTCTCTGAGAAAAAAAAAAAACTAGCGCCCTAAGTTTTTATTTCTATAACTTAAGATATAAAAATCTGTTGATCTTGAAATTTGGTATCTAGTCTACTAAGGCATTCGTAAGAAAATTAACAATTTAGATCTTTTAAAAGAAATCAACATCTAGAATTCTACGTAACTTACGTAGGATGGATGAATAATCTACAAATCCGTGATCCGATTTATATCCACGTGGATCGGATAGGACTTAATCCGATTATATATTTTGCCAACACTAATTAGGGTTGACAATGGCTAGGGTTGGGACTTATTTTTGGTTGACCCTTACCTCTAACCTCAGTGCTTTTCTCTTGACCCTAGCTTTGCTAAAACCAAAGATTTTTTGACCAAATTCTTACCCATAACCCTAATCCGCATGGGTCAAACGGATTTCCTATTTGATGTAAGCTTCCTTATCATGGCTTAAATTAGTTTGCAAATAGTAATTTCATTTGAGGGCATTTTTATTCTTTGCATTAAAAATGTAAAAACTACTTGGTTCCATATTTTTTCACCACTAACCCTAACCCAATCTTTGCCTGCTTTTGTCAACGAATTTTGATCCTATCTCGTCTCGGGTTATAAATTTTCTGCCCCTAAACTTGACATTTACGGGTCATTGGTCATTCGAAGATTTTTCTATTAATCTCCGCTCAGGTTATAAATTTTCTGCCCCTAACCCTGACCCTTATCGCTAATTGGTCATTTGAATTGGTCCCCTTAAATGACACGACCTATTACCATCCCCAGAAATGAAGTAACTCTCCAATTAAGGCTACTCTTATTCAATCTTTGAATAATTTTGGCCATCTTTTAAGACTACCGATAGCAAGTAACAGGTTCATTAACTTATCCATGGTTTGTTATCAGCTTTGAAAAATGTTTGAAAATAATAGCCGCAAGTAATTTCTAGAAAATAAGTCCATCCATGGAATGAAGGGGAGCTGGTTGCAACAGCAAAAGTTGTAGTAGCATGACTTTGAGGTCACGAGTTTAAGGAGTGAAAACAGCCTCTTATAAAAATACAAGGTAAAGCTGATACTATAGGCCCTTGTGGTCTGCCCCTTCCCCAAATCTAGCATATGCGAGAGCTTCATGCACCGGAGCTGTCCTTTTAAGTCCATCCATTGAATACCTTATCCATGCAGAAGATCAATGTGCCAAACAACGTCTGGGAGATTCTCTTATCTTCTTTGATAGGGTAGCTGATATTTGATATTTCTAGCACTCTCTTTTAGTACAACTCATACGACAAAGTAAAAAGCATTTCCTTTGATCACCAAAAAAGAATGGGTGAAAGGTACGAATGCAACACTATCTTGGCTATCTCTTCTAATGCATTTTAACCATTTATCTATCTAAGATAAGGCCCACAAGATGACTGGTCTAGATCATACAAAAAATACATATACCTCTTCCGAACTGCAACTGTCATCCAATTCCTCTCTCTCTCGTCCTGCCTCTATCATATAATTCCCACCCCCCTTCTCTCTCTATTCTACAATCAAGAAAAGGAAAACCTAGGGTCTTTTAATCGATGAGCTCTTGCATGTTATCTAAAATGAGTCCCCCTAGATAATGGTTTAGATCGTACAATAAGACCTCTTACATCTTAGGCCCCCAGTAGTCTATATTCATGCAACTCTCTCTCTCTCTCTCTCTCTCTCTGAGAGAGGAGTGTGGGGCTTGAGCCATGCATGCACGTTGGAATGAATTATTAGACGACGAAGGCAAGAAGGGAGTTTGATTAGACGCATCCGGACGACATTTCATTCAAACCAACCCGTAGGCCGCTAACGTCGGTCCCCTTCAAACAAAAGCTGGGGAAGCGACCCCCTCCATTAACACCCCATTCCCACCTTCTTTTGGCTGTAAATATAAACTCAAAAGACAAAAAACAGAAGCAGGCAGAGAGAGAGAGAGAGAGAGGAGGGGTGCATGTAGTAATTTGACATACACGTAATTAATGATGTGAACTGCATGAGCAAAGGAAACCCCCTAAACTGCAACATGGACAAATGAACAAGGAAGAAACTCCTATTCCACGCTCTCTCTTCCCTGATCAACAGACAAACATCACTCCATCTCTATCCAATATATTCTTCTTTCTTCCGGCCCCTTCTATACTGACCATTCCCTTACAACCCTTCATTCTCCTCCTTCCCCTTCACAAGAGAAACCCAACAATATACATAGATTACGGACTTCCTACAGAGAGAGAGAGAGATATGCAGCTTTTGCCTACTCAACCATTAGAACCTCCAGATGAATCAGACACCATCTTGAGGATTATTTCTCTTTTCTCCAAATCAGACAACTTTTCTTCTTTGGCCCGCGAGTATGCTTCAAAGAAGTCCTTGTTCTCCTTCTCCAACTCCTTCCACACTAGAAGGGTGAAACCAAACCAAGATCAAACAAGGAGGTAAACAGATCAATAAGAAGAACGAAAATAGTGAACAGGCCAGAAGTACCAGTAGAAGTGATAACTGGCTTGATATTTGCATGTTTTGACAGTGCTTCAATGCACTCCTCCTTGGTCATGTGAAATAGAAGACACTTCTCTATCAAGTGCTGCACCTGACACACACCACCATCTTCATGATCAAAGACTAGCTAGAGAGAGAGAGAGAGAAGTATATTTTCTTACCATATGGATGTATGAAGCAGATGTATCACCCATGATCAAGGGCTGGCTAGACAGAAAGAGGTTGATGAGACTGAAGAATGGAGAAAGGAGAATGAGGGAGAGAAGAAAAGAGAAGGGGGTATAAGGGTGGTGGTGGGGCCAGATGTCCCACGTGGGAGAAGGACGATTATTGGCTGAGACGAGATTAGGAAGATTCATAAATCGTCCCTGTGTATAAAAAGGCGGTCACCACATCAGACACCAACTTCACGTGAAATGTGGGGCCCACCTCGCATGCAGACGGACTCTTCGCACATGTAGGCCCCACGCCACCCCTGAACCCTCTTTCGTCTGATTACTCTTCTATGACTCAACGTCTAAAATTTCTGACCCTTTTCACTACGCCCCTCTATAACCATTCTTTTGTTTTTTTTCTTTTCTTTTCCAAGTTTAAGGGTACAATTGGAGCCCATCTTTTTTGAATGATCTACACCGTCGATTTTAATTGTGTTGTTATAGATAGCCATTCTCCAAAAGTCTCATACTTTGGATGACCACATTATTGTTTAATTTTCACAATAGCACAAGTCACAAGGAGTCTCTCGCCTAAGTGACCAACGTTCGAGGTTGGGCATGTTCGGCATGTGTCTTAACTTTCAGAAGAAAAAGGAAGAAGAAGAAAGAAAAAGCAGCAGCAATGGTAGGATTATCTAAAGAGCATGCATGGACTTTAAGATAAGACTTTTATGGATAAGATGAACGGCTTAGATTATCATAACACAGATCCTTTGACGGAGGTACCTTAAATCCATAAATCTCTAAATGAAAGGGTGGGAATATCATTTCCCTTGCAACAATTCTAGTATTAGCAGCAGTACTTGTATTAGTTTTGCACTGGCAAAAGCTACGCCCAGTTTGGAGAAAGTGGGCCTCACCGGGCCCACGCCAAATCATTTCCTTCCTCCTTTGTACTGGAAGAAAAAAAACGGATGCCGCCTACATATAGCACTTCGACACCTAACACACAAGCTGACAAATTATATAATTGTCAGCTTGAGTATTCTACACGCAATCTCGATTGGTGGACTGCAAATCTTGGCCCTACACGGTTGCAGAAATTCTTAGCAGCTTTGTGATTCATGAGATCCGTTCGTTGATCAAAATGAGTAACAAAATAAGAGTTTGCTGATCAAATGATCCGATTGCTAGCCAATGAGACTGGCCCACCCAATGATAATCGATCTTTTGTGCTACTTGTCCGCCAGAACACGACAAAATATCGATACTCTCAGTTACAAAATTCAGATTCCAGAATAAGTCTAGCAAGACACAAAAAATTACAAAATTTAGGAAAATAGAATTTCAACTACATGAATTTAATCTTACTTACTCTTCAAAATCGAGTTTGATTTCACAAATTCTTGTTTGATATGGTAAATCTGTCTAGACTTAAAAATATATGAGAAATTCTGAATTATTCAGTCAAGAGTTGAGACAGAAAAAAGAGAGACTTTTTACATATATAAAATTTTATCAAGACTTCTGAAATTAGTAAGAATGGTTCTACATTCAGCCTATGATAATAGAAATTATTTGACATCAGTGATCTGAACCATTCATCACACCGACACATCTTAGATGGGAGACAACCCAAGAAATTCTTATCCATTGGATGATTGTTACCCTCTTGATTCCCAAGACTTTCCATTGACGACCCACAGATGTTAAAACGTTCTACATTACCAAACTAAAAAAAATAAAAATAAAATAAAATAATTCCCTGCTGTTCATCCACTGATCTTGAAATAAAAAACAACAGTGCACTAAGTTTCTCTTTCACAGTAACAGCCAGGCAATTTTTGAGTCTCTTTCATCCTTTTCCTTCACATTCATGGTGTGTTGTCCTTTTCTTTATTTTTTCTTCCTTCCACTTTCAAAGTTGATTATTTCCCACATGGTACAAAAGCAAAGGAAGAGGCTGCCAAGCATCCAGACGAAATGGAATCATTAATTTGTCGATATTTTTCTACAGATTCTAGTATTTTTGTTGGAAAAAAAAAAAAGGTGCCGGATTATACCACAAGTCCAAAACACAGCTTCAATGATGAATCGAAAACTTCCACAAATAACCAGATGCCTGGAAAAAAATTTCAATGGGAGTCAAAATGAGATGCAGAATAGTGTTAACTTTGTTAATGGCAGAGATGCTGGTGGCGGGTCACAGGCAAATCCACCCACCTTTCAAAGAGTTGAAAAGAAATGGTTCTAGGTCCTTTCTCATCGATTAATCTTGTCTGAGGCCAACTCTGCTATGAGTACAAAAAGATGTAAAGAAAACAAGCCATGTTTGGGTTGTTTTAGTATGGATGCATTGGTCCCTGGTTCACGAGAGAGCAGTAGTAACGCATGCAGAATGGTATCCCATGTCTCCCCAAGGGCTGGCTTTGAGATCCCTCCCTCCGCACCAACTGTGTGATTGGTCACCTGGACATCACCAGCACAAATTAAGTCGAGCATTAGTATACATGTCAAAGGAATGGCAGAACTGGTAAAGTATGATCAGTGGAACGAAGGCCGCGCTAGATATGGTATGAGATTGGACTAACAGGTTTCACCCACTGCAAATTGCTCACTTGATCAAGGCTATAAAGATCAAATGGAAAAATCTTTTGGGTGTAGTTTTGCTTGAAGGAAAAGATCATCCGAAAACTTATCCATGGCTAGAATATTGTTTTCTGCAATTGACACCCACAAATTATGGATCTAAGTAATTAAAAACAAACAGTCACAAAGATTCTAGGCAATGTCAGGATTTTCGTCTATTTTTGAATAATTTCATAACATTCTATGATTGCAATGGCAGAGGATATTAAGATAATTCTAACTGTCTGGGTTTGGTATTCCATGCCAACCAACTCTTTCAACAAACTGCTTAAGCAAGCAAAGGTTCTGGAGGATAATTTCTTCAGTGTTATTCTAGCAACATTAGGGAGAACATTCCTGAAAGACACGTCAGACAAAAACATGCATACTGGCTGGCTGCTAGAAAATACTATCATACTTTGTCTGGCATGCATTTTTCTTTGGCTAAGCACTAGGGATTAAAATACTAATTTTGATTTAAAGTGGAACGACAGATGATTTGATAATGACCCACTAACTGTACTTGCACAGTATGTGCCAAGGACATCAACCAAATGACAGCACAAAAGCAATGGTTAAAATCAAAGTTACTGTAGTGCAGCACAAAAGCAATGGTTAAAATCAAAGTTCTGTAATGCAGCAGGCTTGGTAAACATGAAATGCAATGATTTTCCTCAAACATTGGACTTTGGGCTCCACCATAATGTAGTGATATGTTATGCATCTATTATAAGACTAATGTTTTCACATTCTTTTCATGCATTGCATGTGAAATGTACCAAAAACAACCTAGTACATTATCCAGACTTTGTTTCCATACTATAATCAGCATAATGGGACATCTAGCAAGTGTTCTGTTCCTTTATAACCCATTAGGGTCACTATAAATTACTCATACAGCACTAATATACTCCACCCATCCAGCACCATTTAAGTCTCGTGGTCACTGAACTATAAATTACTCATACTCATCCAACCAAAGAAAGGAGATCTTGAGAATGTCATAAGATTTTCATTGAAACAATAAGAACCAGAATGCGAGTATTGCACCCAATCTGTGATAAGTGGAAGAACAAAAACTTATGGAAGTGAATTGCCCCGTGTTGTTTGAGATGGGAGTAGATGGGGAGATACAATACCATGGATCAAAACAGGCAGAAGGTCATATTGCAAAAGTTGACAAAAAGCAAAGAGAGAAATGTTTAAGTTTATTACTAGAAAGTGGGGCAGGTTTATTGTGTCAACAAAACCACTACTAATTAGCAAAACAAAAAGGAAAAGAAGGAAGAATATGGACACAATACTATTAAATATTAACTCTCTATTTGAGGGTTTCTCAATTTGGAGGCTAAAACAGAAGGAAGAATAAAACATAATAAAAAGTGCAACAAAAGTTTCAAAATATGCAATATATTCATACAAAACAACGAATCTCACCGATAAAATATAGTTTCAATGACATGTAGGTTTCTGATAATTTATGACTAATTCCTAACAAAGAAAAGAAAAGTAGATCATTTACCACATAGAATTATTACTCCACCTTTGATTTTGATTTATATTAACGCACACTTCTGTTTGTACTGTTTATAGTTGATTTGAGTAGAATCAGCTTCATATTAAATATGCTGAGAGAATACACTCGAATAACCCTGGTATGACCAATAAAACAACTGATACAGGCTTGGCATTTGGTAAGTCCTGGTGTGAGGGTATACGTTGTATTGAAACCCCTAAACATTGCTACGACTCAGCCAGTATGTAATGCCATCCTCTTGTATCTATAATTATGCATTTTTTTACAAGCAGCTCTAACTTCCCAACATTGCTTATGAAACCAATTCCTTGTAGTAGTTCCAACATGTGATGTCCATAATCACACTAAGCCATTAGAAATTTATATAAGATGGACTAAATAGTACATCACAAATTTCAATTTGCTCATATACAATTACTGTAACTATAAATTAATTAAATCTCAAGAAAGAACAACTTTTGTGGGAAAATTAAGATACCATGCTATCATACAAATAAAAGAACCAATGTCAGTAATGTTAAAAAGTATCTTTTGTTGATGAAACCCTTCATCATACCAAGATCATCCATGTTAAATCACTAAGAATAATAGATTAGATGAGGAAGCGTACTTGGATCCATGAGAATGGATGTGATTCTTGAATCTTGTGGTTCTTGATCTTCCAAATTGATGCATATGAATTTTCTTGAGAAGGGGATTTTCCTTTTCTGATGATGTGATGTCAGAAAAGAATCATACGTATAATTTGGGGACCATAACCATTTATAACTGTGTACACTTTCCTTATTTCTAATTTTACCCTATCATAAATTAGAAACAAGAAATTAGGTCTCTACACATAATAAAGCCCATATTTTGTGAGATGAATTAGGCTCATTTAACTTTAATCCTTATTAGATCACTTTTAATATAGGCCAAACCTACATGATAGCATATGATATACAATTATTATCATGTGTGTGTGTGTCCAAAAATCTAACAATCTCTCACTTGGACTACATATATATACATATACATATCACTTTATAATTGTATATCACAATACAACCTTATGAGCTCAAAATTTTTGCTATCACGATAAAAAAAAAAAAAAAAGAACTCTCCGAACAATCTCGTTCATTAATTATGTTAATATAGGATCAAGGCAATCTTTGTTACATGTATCATAACTAAATCCATCTATGGTTACATATATCGACATAACCAAACAACATAGATCAAGTATGTATGTGTAACATGAAAATTACATGCAATGTGATCTAAACATGCCCATTTTCAACTGGTCCAACTTTATTCTTTATGAGATCATATTAAAACTAAATCAGAGTGAAAAATAAAACTAAATACTTTATTTCTGCAAAAAATATCCATAAACAAAATATGTGTTTAAAACAGAAAAGCATATAAATACAAACTCCCACTAATCCAGTATATCATCAATTGATACAACACCCATATGAGCAGTATGCCCATAAAAGACCTTGGGTGGTAACCCCTTAGTAAGTGGATCTACAACCATGGAGTTTGTGTCAATATGCTCTATAGACACTTGACCACTCTGAACTCTTTCCTTAACAACTAGGAACTTGATGTCTATATGCTTTGACTTCGTCGAGCTCCTGTTGTTGTTGGAATATAAAACTGCTGACTTATTGTCACAAAATATCTTAAGTGGCCTTTCAGTTCCATCCACAATTCGCAGCCCTATGATAAAATTTCATAGCCATATTCCATGATTGGATGCCTCATAACATGATATAAACTCAACTGTCATGATGGAAGAAGCAATGAGCATCTACTTAGCACTCTTCTAGGAGTTAGCTCCTCCAGCAAGTAGATAGATATAGCTTGAAGTGGATCTACGACTGTCTTAGCATCCAGCAAAGTCGAAATCCGAATACCCAATGATCTCTAACTTATTTGACCTCTTGTATGCGAGCATGTAATGTCTTGTTCTCTGAAGATACTGCATGACCTGTTTGGCTGCTTTCCAATGATCCATTCTTTGATTGCTCAAATATCTACTCAACATCCCAACAATGTACGCAACATCTAGACGCGTATAAACTTGAGCATACATCAGACTCCCCATTGCTGAAGCATAGGGAATCTTCTGCATTGCCTTAGTTTCAAAATCATTCTTGAGGCATTGATCGAGACTGAACTTGTCTCCCTTAGCAACAGGGGTGTCTCCTGGTTTGCAATCTTGCATGCCAAATCTCTTAAGTACCTTCTCAATATAGCCCTTTTGTGATAATCCAAGAATACCCCAAGAGCGATCCCGATGTATTTGAATCCCTTAATACAAAAGATGCATCCCCAAGATTTTTCATCTCAAATTTCTTTGATAGAAATCTCTTGGTTTTGTACAACAAGGCTATATTGTTGCTGGCAAGCAGTATGTTATTGACATATAAAACCAGGAAAATGTGTTTACTGCCACTGAACTTATGGTATATACAATCATCAATCGCATTCATCTCAAAACCAAACGAGATAACAATTTGATGGAATTTGTAATACCATTGACGGGAAGCTTGCTTAAGCCCATAGATGGATTTCTTTAATTTGCAAATCATATTCTTTGCATCTCCTGACACAAAGTTTTCTGGCTGCACCATATAAATCGTCTCATTAATGTCACCATTGAGAAACGTAGTATTTACATCCATCTGATGCAACTCAAGGTCAAAATGTGCAACTAATGCCATTATTGTCTTGAAAGAGTCTTTTGATGAAACTGGAGAGAAAGTCTCATTATAATCAATGCCTTCCTTTTGAGTGAAGCCCTTTGCAGGAAGACAAGCCTTATATCTCTCTACACCACCCTTCGAATCCCTTTTGGTTTTAAATATCCATTTGCAACCAATGGGTTTCGCACCTTCAGGCAATGGGGACGAGTTCCCAAACACCATTGTCTTTCATGGACTTAATCTCTTCATTCATGGCATCAATCCACTTCTGAGAATTAGTACTTTGCATGGCTTGATGAAAGTTGATCAGATCATCTTCCACCAATCAAATATCATCCTCATGTTCTTGGAGAAATATGATATAATCATTAGAAACTGCACTTCTCCTCTCTCTAGTGGATCTCCTTAATGGCATCTATTCTTAAGGTTATTGAGTTTGTTCTTCAGGAATAACTAGTTGACTTTGATTAGGAAGATTTTCAACATTATCTTGTGATTCTAGTATTGCTTCTTAAACAACATCAGGAATAGGAGCCTGATCATTGCCAATAACAATGGTAGGAGGAGAAACAGATTCCTCTTCAAAGACAAAGTCTTTAACCTTATCTCTCCCCCCAAACTTAATAGCCTCAAAGAACCGAGCTTTTCCCATCTCAAAGAAGGACCTGACTGTGGGATCATAAAATTTGTACCCTCGAGACCATTCAGAGTACCCAACAAAATAGCTGCTGACCGTTCTTGAGTCTAGTTTCTTTTCATTTGGCCTATAAGGCCTTATATTAGCTGGACAACCCCAAATGTGTAAATGCTTTATACTAGGCTTCTTGCCAGTCCATAATTAATAAGGAGTTTTAGCCACTACCTTAGTTGGAACTCTGTTAAGGATGTAAGTTGCAGTTTTTAGTGCCTCTCCCCAAAGTGAATCCGATAAGGTAGTATGACTATTTATACTCCTCACCATGTTCTTTAATGTTCTATTTCGTCTCTCAGCAACATCATTCATGTTAGAACTTCCTGGCAAATGGCCCTAGATGTTGTTCACCTGATCCGTCATATCTGCCATAATACTCACCACCACAGTCAGATCTGACAACCTTAATGCTTTTGCCAAGTTGGTTCTCAACTTTAACCTTGATGCCTTAAACATGTCCAATGATTAAGACTTCTTATGAATGAGAGAAAGGTAGCCATAACGGGGGAAATCATCTATGAACGTAATAAAATATTGTCAACCATTTCATGAAGCCGTAGGGAATAGCCCACAAATATCTGTATGTATTAGTTCTAAGATGTCTGAAGATCTGTTGGAACCTAATCTCCTTATGTTTGTCTACTTCCCCTTAATGTACTCAACACAAACTTGAACATCTGACAAATCAAGGGGATCGGGCACTCCATCTGACACAAGTCTTTCAATTCTTTGTTTAGATATGTGCCCTAAATGCTTGTGCCAGAGTGAATCAAAATTCTCATTGCTTAATTTAGGTTTTATACCACGTGAACTCACATGCAAGGTTTCATTAAAAGATGCAATAGTATTAAGTAAATAAAGGTTATCATAAAAAGACAAAGAACCAATACCTACAATATTTGAATTCAGAAAAAGACTAAACTGATTATTTTCAAATGAGCAAGAATAACCAAAATTGTCCAAAACAGAAATAGAACCAAATTCCGTCTTAAAGACGGTACAACAAATGTCTCTTTCAAATCCAAATAATATCCAGTCTTTAATAATAACCTAAAGGTCTTGCCATCGCCCACATAGATGAATCTTTCAGCATCATTTGGCTTTCGGTAACTCAGACAACCTTGCATAGACACATTTATGTGAGTAGTAGCACCAGAATCTATCCACCAAGTGTGTCTTTGTACTGAAGTTAAATTAACCTCAGAACAAAACAAAGTGAGAAGCGTATCTTTCTTTGCACGCCAAGCATGATATTTAATATAGTCCTTCTTCATATGTTTAGGATTCTTACAAAAGTAACAGCCAAATTCCTCATTTTGTTTCTTTTGCTATTTCTTTTGAGGTGGACCACTCACAGCTTCTTTATCCTTATTCCTTTTCTTATTTTTGTCCTTAGAGGTACTTGCCAAGTGAACACTTTAAGTCTTTTTTTGCTTCAGCCTTTCCTCTTCTTGCACACAATGAAAAATAAACTCATTAAGAGACCATTTGTCCTTTTGGCAGTTATAACTTACCTTAAATTGACTAAATTGTGCAGGAAGAAAAATCAAAACTAAATGCACGAGCAAATCCTCAAACAGCTGTAACTTTAGTGCCTTTAGTTTTGAAGCAAAATGAGACATCTCCATGATATACTCCCTTATATTTCTTTTTCTTTTATACTTCATTGAAATCAAGTTCGACAGAATCGTACTTGTTTTAGCCTTATTGGTTTTAGCAAAACTCTTTTCAATTTCCTCAAGGAACTCCTTGGCAGTAGTTACCTTTTCGGACATAACACCCTTGAAGGTTTCTAGAATTCCACGCTTCATGATCATAAGACTCATGCGATTTGAACGATCGGACTTCTCATAGTCCCCTTTTTCCTTATTGGAACTTTTGTCCATAAGAGCAGTGGGTTGTTCAATCCTTAGTGCAAGGTCTAGATCCGTGCAGCCAAGAACGATAATTACATTCTCTTTCCATTCCTTAAAGTTGGTCCCATTCAACATGAGAATAGAATTGATGATGGCAGATATGATAAAAGCAGATGCATTAACTGAAAATAGAGCAAAACAGCATATTCACATAAGTTCTATATCATACTTAAATAAACTCAAATAATGGTAGGGCCCATCACAAGATACCTAGTACAACATTAACATTTAGTCTTTGGACAGAAATGTTAACTTGCAAGTGGTACTCTTGATGTAGTAATCAAATATTGACAATAAATCATGTCAAACAATAAGTCTTTCTTTGAACCAACTTATTGTTCACATGGAGTACCCAATAACTGTCGCATATTTATTACCACAGGTGTGCATGTAATTAGGCCAAATATTGACCTTCCTTTGGGCCGATTAATATCCGCATGAATTACATACCCACAACCATCTTAATGTTAAAAAATAAATTGATTTACATAAAAGAGGCTACTTAGTGTCAAAATCATGTCCGCATCATCAAGACCTTTCAAACAGACTTTGTGGATCTAAAATCGGGTTTATATAACTCCTAGAATCTGAGTTTTTCTGTTTCAGGTCACTATTCAACGGCCTAGATCAAAATCCGAGCTAGGGCTGATTTCCGACCAGCGTCATCAAGATGCACGAGTTCGAGACACTCGACGCAAACACGCACGTGCGTCCTGGATTATAGGACATCGGGCGTCTCGCACAATTCGTGATAGCGCGACAACGCTCTTCTGAGTGCACGCGCGATGAAGCGTCCGTGCTCATCATCGCCGTTAGTGCGTTCCGTGCACGGCATCCTAGGTACATCGTCCATCGGAGACGATAAGCCCAAGCTGTTCATCTTATTTTGATCAGATCGGAGTCCCAGATGATTCAATTTTTGTTCAATTTTTGCCATCTTTAAGGTTTTGAGGGTCCTTGGATCCATTTAATGGTTCCAATCATTCGTTTGAGATGTCTTTATGATGGGTTTTCTATTATATCACGTTTTTCCTAGATTGAAGCCCTAATCTCTTGAAAATCTCCGATCTAACATGAGAGAGAGAGAGAGAGAGAGAGAGAGAGAGAGAGAGAGAGAGAGAGACGATGAAAAGAAAACGCTTTGTTGACTTCAAGAACCATTCCCAAATAATCACATTACAAAATCAAATTGAGAAACTTGCTTCTCACTAATTCAACATGAGGATGCTCTGATACCACTTGTTAAAAAGTATCTTTTCTTGATGAAAACTTTCATCATACCAAGATCATCGATGTTAAATCACTAAGAATAATAGACTAGATGCGAAAGCGTACCTGGATCCATGAGAACGGATATGATTCTTGAATCTTGTGGTTCTTGATCTTCCAAATTGATGCGCAAGAATTTTCTTGAGAAGGGGATTTCCCTTTTCTAAAGATGGAATGTCAAAAAAGAATCATACGTACAATTTGGGACCATAACCATTTATAACTGCATACACTTTCCTTATTTCTAATTTTAGCCCATCATAAATTAGAAATACGAAATTAGGCCTCTACTCATAATAAAGCCCATACTTTGTGAGATGACTTAGGCCCATTTAACTTTAATCTTTATTAGATCACTTTTAATATGGGTCAAACACACACGATAGCATATGATATACAATTATTATCATTTATATATATACGTCCAAAAATCTAACAAGTAATCTTTCCAAGAGTATGTTACCAAGCCTAGAAATAAATAAATAAAGGTCCTCTTATATAAACTGAAAGGCCTGTGCTACATCTTTCAATACTTCAAAATAAATCTAATGTGGAAGTGGTAGTAGAGAGCAGCTGAATATAATATCATGCAACCAACTTTATATATGTCATGTCGTTTTGGCTAATCACTATCCCCCATTTCCAAAATAAATACCAAATGGTGGTCCATATTAGGAGTTGCTTTGAAAGGTTTCTGGCAGAGAGCAAATATTTCATTGGAATAAAAGACAAAGATGCATAACGTGAGAACCTTTGCCTCCAAGGTAATCAATCATGTGATACTGGTCTTTAAGATGATTCATATGAGAGCTTCAGTTAAAAACCTGGATCTTGATGATAAATCTAGTTGATTCAGTATATCCAACTATGTGAAGATATAAAATATGGATTGCCAAAATGTACTACTCATGACTCTCTCAAGGCTTCTTTCCTTGACCTGCACCCACAAATTTCATGCCAGATAACAAAATCAGAGAAATTCTATCACTTGCAGTAAAAAGTCCTATGGTTCACGTAAATTCAAGCAAATGATATAGGGAGAGCTTCTAGAGATTCAGAAGAAGAAAGTCCAACAAAACAGGCCTCTACTGAACCAAGGTGCTGTGCGAGTTGACCATTTTGACTGAAGGCCCCAAAGGTGAGTACTAATATGTGATATGCGATTGGAGGAAAAGGAGTTGGATGTGGCCAAGAACATAACAGTTTCCATGTACTTGTGTGCAATATGTGAAGCAGCATGCAAGCAAACCTGCATAAGTATAGAGATGGATCAATAGTCAGCCAAAATACTAGGGCTTGTTTACCAATTAAAGTGACAACGGTCACCAAGTAAGCCACTAAAGAACTGGTGCTTCTTGTCGTCTTGTGAAAAACCAAATGCATCACAAGGTTATGGGCACGCAAGCCAAATAACCTCTTCACAATCAAGGTCATGAGCAAGTTCAGATTCTCCATGGAGGAGGTCCATCCCTGCTATGCTGTCATTTATATTAGACAGATTAAGTTTCTTACTTGTTTTTTAACCAGAATATGAAGGTCCAACTGACTCTTTCAACCATCTCTCATGTAATCTACCCTGAAGAAGCAAATTCATCCTGCTCATTCATGCCAGTTGAAAAATCAAACCATATATCCTGAGATCAATACAATGCTACTATGAAAGAAGCTAAATGTACAGCATTTCTTCTACTATAAAGGAATCAGGTTCGGATATTAATGATACCCTTTACAACAAGTGGAGAGAACATGCTTATTCCACTGAGCATCTTTTAGCAACTCCATTCCATTTGACCATGGTCTATGCTGACTGTCTATAATATATAGAATTTGAGTGATTCCCTACTTGCATATGGTAAAATTCATTCAATCAAGTGCTGAAATCAAATTTCACAGTATGGAGGAGAAACACAGATATTTTATTTATTAGGATAAAGGGTCATCTCTTTCAATTCCTTTGAGGTGGCCTGCCGTTCTGCAAAAGCAACTAACATGTAGAGGTCATGGAGTAGGAAATCTTCTACTGTACAAGAAAAGGATTCAAGTGAATATACAATAAATTGAGAAAAATTAAATTACTTGGTACTTCTACGAGCTTACACTACAAAGACATCTTTTTAATCTTCACAGCGACAGAGAACATATATGCTGTAATTGCACAGCATACAGCGAGTAACTTCTCATAAAGCATACTCATTCATGTCTTTTCCCAATGCAAATGGAATAGGAAATTCAACACAAACCCAGTAGGGCTCCATTTCCCTATGAATATGCATTACAATGCTCTCAATCTAACCATGAAGGGGCATCTCACTGAGTTGCATGTGTTGGGATGATGGTCAAACAAGGGTGAGGCTCCCTTCAACAGTGAACACTGTAGATTTTCTCCTTGACACTGAGATGGTGCCAATAGAGAAAACCAAACATGATTGCACGTGATTCTTGTGAAACTTGTTTGAAGCATACAAGGAGAAGAGGTGAAAGAGAGGACCTAAGACAAAAATGTCTTGAGATTGAAACCGCTAGTAACTACTGCAACTTCTCCAGTTTATTTTGGCCAGACAACATATTGACAATGCTCAAACCATCTCTCATCATGCAAACAACATAGTGACCATTAACAGCACCTTGCATATTGCTATATCCATCAAATTTATCTTGGTCAAACCACAAGATGAATCCAGGGACTCAATCTTCAAAAATCTCACAATTCTCTAGCCAAATCTTACCACTCAGAATTGCACCGGCCGGGTCATTGTTTACAAAGCAAGATTTTCCAAAAGCTCTGAATGCATCCTTGGCAACAACTATTCTGAACACAACTAGCATGGATCTCTACACAAAAGCCTTGGATCCCCCAAAAAGAAATAGAGATTAGAAACATTTAGAAGGCCTTCAGTAACTTGTAAAAGAAAATCTTCAGGATCCACTGTTTTGTTGATGATAGCAAGTTCGCCAACAATGGTCCGGAAGTATGAATATAATTGGATGCCCAATCAGAACCTTGCTTGATAGCATAAAGAAAATTCCATAATTTGCAAACATGATTAGGTCATGTCTCATTTACAAAGCTTGGAGGTTTCCATATAAACCTCCTCTTCCTGTAAATCCCTATGAAGAAAAGCATTGTCTACATCCAATTATCCTAGGGGCCAACCACAAGAAACGGGAATGGTAAAACAATTCTAATGGCTGCCTCTCGTCATAAATAAAATAAATAAATAAATAAACCACTCTAATGGCAATTGGTTTCACTTCTGGGCTAAAGTTATCGTTATAATCCCACAGCACTAATGTAACCCTTTTGCAACCAGCCTCTCTTTATACATTTGTATAAAACCATCTTCATTTCTTTTCAATCAAAAAACTCATTTACAACCATTTAATAGAGGCAGCAGAACAAGGAACATCCAAGTGCATAGTATTTGCCAGATATTGCTCCCCACCCATTGGGATCCTCAACTACTTGGGAATAACAAGTGAGCTCTAGCAACAGGTGTAAAGGATATTTCATAGTTGTCAACAGTAGAAGACATTTGTGATATTGCAAGAAAAGCACAAATAAGAATATGACCAGTCATAGAGAGACCATCTGATGAGTGTCACGAGGAGCAGTAATGATAGGAGAAGTAGTTGAAGTAGGTGTGAAGGAGACTGAATAACCTGTTTGACTAACTTATTGGTATCCCTAAACAGATTTCTGGAATAGGTGGCAAAGTGGTGGCGGGAGGTGACAACTGGATAGAATCCGAGAGATAGAATGATTGGGAGTATAAATGGAGAGGATTTAATGGTGATGTAGATGAAATACATGGAGAGTCGGAGGTGGAAGGTAGCTGTGGTGAAGAAGGCAGGCAAACAATAGAGCATACCCCCTGCATAGCATTCACATTAGTGCCTCAGACACTAACAATTGCATCCCTCTGCAGAATCAAAAAACATGAAAACAGGACTCAGATCCTTAGCAAATCATTCATTAGAAGTAGATAATACTTCCATCACCATTATTGAGAAACATGCTTAAAATTTTCAGAGTAAGTCTCACTCAACTTTCAATAGACTGCTACTCCTTCGACTCTTCACGATGAAAACAAGATCATCACTTGCTGATTTCCTCCTCAATCTTTCAGCCACTAAAGCCCTCTGAATCCCTATGGGTATAGAGCAAAAAACAGAAACTTGTGAGCTCCCAAGCTTCTCCTCCCTCTTAATACTAGTCCTACAGACCTTATTCCGACTAATCAGATACACTCTTTTCTGGTGGGCAGATATACTCTTTTCTTCTCATTAATCATATAACAGCCAGAGTAGTACTTAAAGAAAGAAAGAAACCTAGTGGGTGGTGGGAGTGAAATAAAGGATCACTACCGTTTACTTAATCATCAAGGAAAGCTTGCTACTCTCCACACAGCACAAGTATTTGTCCACCACTATGTTCTACTCTAATGAAAGGAAAGATACTTCATCAACTTGCCTGCAAAATACTCTCAAGGTTATTTAATACAAATATGCCAAAATCTACAAGCTCCAGAACATGACCTCAATTTTAAGAGGTTAGTTTTTGAGAAAACTTAGACATGAATGCTCTTGTGCTTTGGCTAATTCTGGAAGAAAGGAAGGTAACACAAAATATGCTGCAACCCTATCTGTATCTGTATCTTCATCTGATCATCTTACATTTCCATCAAGTTTTTGAAGCCATGGCAACATACCCATACTTTGACCAGCTACTAACCCAGTAAATGGTGAATATGGTAGTTGATTGGCCAGAGTTAAGAGTACTAGAATTTTAATCATCATCAGTTGATAAATGGTATACATATGCAATGGTATTAAACCTCTAATAACTCCTCACTGTGTGAAGGTTAAAATGAGTTTGTAAGATATACAACAATCCACAATCTCGTTAGAAAGGATTGATCCAATATGCAGCTGAGTTGCAGGGAATACTATGGTTGAAATGATGTGCATCAGAGATACAGACCAATCTGGACCGCCACCCATTTGGCAGATTCTATGAGAAAGGAACCAACAAATAAATCCTACATCAACCAGAGTGGCATGTTATAAGTTTCAAAATGTCATCTGGAACAGACGCTTAAGAGAATTCTATTTTCCAGGAAACTGATCAAACAATAAGGTCACCCTATCAACGCCGACTTTTTATAAAGTCAGCAATTAGTGCCAGCCAAACTTGCATGTACCATGCATGCTCAAGACCTTCACTTCCAACATACCTTATTTGCACAATGTGTACCAAATTATTCGTCTTTCTCAAATGTCCAGCTACAAGCATGAAAGCTAGCAGTCGAAACAAATCACTGATAAAACAAAACACGCAATAAAACCAACAAGTGATCAGCTAATCTTAAGTGTCTATCCTAAACTCGGATGAACCGAAGAAACTTTAATATATATGAATGGTAAGTTTATAAACTAGTTATTAGGCCACAAATACCATAAAAACTTTCGTTTGAATGGTGAACGAATTTGAACCCACAATCTTAAGCACACCCATCTTCAAGTTAAGCGTTCTTTTCCTATAACTGAAACCTCAGACATTCAGACCCACTGTTTATACTATGTAGTAGATAAGACATCAGGTTTCTATCATTTCCATTGCGACTTCATCAATCCAAATAGGATATATAGAATTAGATTACAAGCATTGTACAGTACAAGGGTCATTTCAATTTTTTTACCATTGCGCCAAGGCTCCCCTTCTTTATACCTTCAAAAATTCCAAATGGGGTACCTCTGGACTTCAGTGTACACCAAATTCCAAATGGGGTACCTCTGGACTTCAGTGTACACCAAAACAGAAACTATATACATTTGCAACATAGGTGATCATCCAAACGCTTGGAAATACCAAAACAGAGTGAAATTTCGCCGAATCAAGAAAAGAAAGCAGGTAAAACTTCCTGAAACAAAGTACCCAGCTGACGGTTGCAAAACTAATAGATGATATACCATTAGAATTAGGTTTTTCAATTTCACAGGTTCTAACAGTTGAATCGTTACTAAAGAAAGGAAGGTCGAAGCAAAATGTAAAAGGGAAAAAACAAATGGGTAAGAGCGGAGACCTGAGATCCATGAGAAGAACAGAAATGCAGTAAATTATCGTTGATAATGGTGTACTCTCTCTGCAGAGCTTTCAGAGAACCCATCTCTCTCTGAGTTTTGGAGATGTGTGCTCTCTTCGCACAAATAAGATAGAGATCGTAATTCTAGTGAGTTTTGATCGCGGTTGTTGATTTGGATTTGCAAAGAACGTCCCGATGACAAAATCTACACCGTCCAGTAACTAGATAACAGCACGTACGCGTCTATTGAATCGATGTTAGAAAGAAATTTTGGAGTTAGGACTTGTTGGGGATTATTGTGGGAGGCCCGCACGAACGAGTTCTGCAAAGTAAGCAGCGTCAACGCTCGGCCAGCCTATAACCCCTCCACAAATTCTTGCGCAAAGCAATTTTAGCGCGGCGAGCAGTTCCCACCGCCCGCTTTGTTTTCCTTACTCATTAGTTTAAGGCAAGTATTTTCGTATCCTTCATATCCTCTATATAGTCCCCCTTCCTCTCCAACATTAATCCTACTTCCGATGTGGGACTAAATCTCACAGGTCAAAGCTTGAGAGAGTTGGTATCATGTACATTAAACCTCACCATCAATGGATGATTCCACATCCAAAAAAGGTGCTTTCAACTTGTTAGATTTTAGATCCTTGCTTAAACAGTGTTTCTGACATTCTATGATTTTATGACTAAACGTGTAATCTTTGGATTTCGGACCCATTCAGTTTGCATTGTTACATGACTAGTAGACGTCTACGAGATATTAGATAGAAGGGTCAGATCAACCAAAGGTGGGGCTCACTATGGTAAAGTAGGGGTGCAATACTGTAACTTCGTTACCCTAATGCAGAACTACGCCATTCCTCAGCATTATAGAACTCACTATAAATCTTGAGAGATAGAGAGAAAGAAGAATTATATCATGCAACCGGTCTCATCCAGGTTTCTTGGAAGTCTATGGAAATAAGAGGGATACTCTCCAAGTTCTACTCCTGATTGTTGAACTTCGGATGGTAAGGTTTTCTCATTCTTTTTCTTGAGCTTGATGAGGATAGACAGTAAGATGAATCGCACATTTTTCTTCAAATAAAAAAAAAAAGAAGGAAAAATATGAATATCTTTGTAGTAGAACTTGAATAACTTGGCATGCATCATTTTAGATAGCGTTTCAGTTTTTCACGTGTTGTGGAGATTTGCAGTTAAAAGATGATTCAAAGATGTCGTCGTATACTTCCAATATCAATCTGTAATCTGTATTTCTGATTTGATATAATGAAGAGAATTATCTGCTTGTGAAGATCTACATTTTTGGTTAGTGATCCATGACTGAAACAACAGTGGCCTTGATTTCAAGTGAAATAATTGGAATTGTTCACTCAAATGGTTACAGCAACAGAAGGTACAAGACAGACATTGACGTTGCAGTAGTAACAAGAAACTGCAATGGCATAGACAACGCATTAGTCGTCAAAACTTTTCAGACAGGGGTAGTGTATTCTCAGGATTAGAATCATTGTCAATTTGTTGTTTCCACAGCCACTGTAGATATCCTGATTGCTTCTTGGGGGAGACGTGCACCCCCTTTGGCATTTCATTCATCCTCTGGATGGACTGGAGGCAAACTTGAACAGCATCGTGTAACCGCACACAGTACCATTCTGTTCCAATAAAGTCAATAACTCGGGATCTGGAAAGAGTTAGCAGAACTCCCCCGTTTGGGCTGGCAATGGCTATCTGCAAGACAAGCCTACACGGTTGAAAATTTGGGCTTATTGTCCAATGGTTTCTGAGTTTACCTACTCTTGATGCAACTCCTTCAAAGCCTGAACAGCACTGGAGTCTATATATGTAACAGCTGCACCCAGAATACATTTGGACGATCAGAAATGGGCATTCCTCCACGCAGTTAAGATAAAATGATAACGTATTAATTGCCATGATTCAAGCCAAAAACTAACGAGAATAGAGTACAACAGAAGTTGTGGTTTGTAACAGTTTATGGCATCGGTACCCGTAAGTTGGGGCTCAGCTCTTAACCCTTTCATGAGGGTGTTTTCCACTGGTGGCTCTTTGACAAAATTTTCAGCTATCATGGCTTTAAACCACTATTTTCTCTATAGAATTAGTAAAAATATAAAGAAAAAAATTACTCTTTGAAATATGATTTTGTTAGGCGCTTCTCATCAAAACAATCCTGCTTTTTGCATGATGGGTTTTACCTATAGATGGTCTACCTGGTTCATCTAATTTCTTTCGTTTTAGATGTCTCTTAGTTCAAAATTCATGCAGACTGGATGATTTTAACATCTAAAGAAATCTTCTTCATGGATGGGTGTTGTCTTCTTCATAGGTTGAGAAAGATCCTTGCATTTTAATTTGTGCAGCCATCTTAACAGGAGCTCCTAAATCCGTAGGCTGATTCACATAGAATCCTCCAACAAAAGCTTAAACTGAACACCACATAATCTTATAAGCTACATCATATGTATATCTGAAGAAATCTTTATCAAGCCAAATTTCTACATGGGATCCTTCAAAGTGGTCTGCTGAAATCGTAAAATTCATATACAACTCTAAAACTTCGGATCTATAAAGACTTAACTCTCCTTATTTTTGCAAGTCAAAAGAACTTTCAAACTGAATGTCAGGAAGGAGGCCGGAATCCCAAAGATTCCTTAGTGTGACTAACATCAGATTACTATTTCCATACTTCAGACGTAAACCAATCAGCTATCATCCTTTTTTAATGGCAGGAGTAAACTGATCTACTTTTCTGTTTGTTAGCCCCTAAATAAGAAACAAAGAAGGCAAATTATAAGCTCAGTCGGTTAAGTAATTATTGAAGAATAAGGTAAATTTGATATCTTTTCCAGCTGGAAAAAGAATATAACCCAAATCATCGGAGCAGGATGTAAGCATATATTCTTTCAAGCTTTAGTGAATCAAACAGAGATGGTTCGTGCCGCAGGAATTGAAGATGGATGAAATATTTTCACAAAAAACTGTACCCACTACAACTACTGTAAAGGGCCCTGCTGCTCACAGCAATGGCATTTCTTGTTTAATTTTCCCTGAGCATTTAGAGCATGAGATTTATCAAGAAATGATTGGTCCTCTTTAGATAGCACATTTAAGACGGAAGAAGTAGGAAGTTATATTTCAATCAAAGCCAATAATATGATCCTACCAACTACTTCATGACAAGGAGGATTGCAAGAATGCTGGATCCCATCACAAAAGGCGGCAACGAAAACTATAGAACAAATCCAACACAGAAGGAGAATGATATTTGTAAAGCTGTAAAGCAAGAATTCTGCACGTAACATGAACAAGTATATCCCAGTCTAGATGAAACATAATTAGCAACTTAATATGAAGTGTAGTGATATCCAAATAGACGGTATCCCATGAATTACTTGGCTTGAGATAAGGCGATTACAATAGCCGAAGATGTAGCGAATTGTATGGGAATGAGTTCAACAATTTGTTCGACAGAGAGGTTCTGCTACAGCACCATCATCATTTAAATTCCTAACTTTTGCAGCTGTCTTCAACAATGGCCATTGCACACTCATACAAAGGTAAATGTATATGAGAAATGACAAAAGTACTTCTATGAGTTCGGGTCACTCGCAAGCAGTTAAAAATTTATAGAAACAAGTCACTTCTCCCATGTCCATAATAGTGTAAAGCACCAATTTCATGTTCATAATCTTTATTAATCTGCAATGTTTAATAGTGATTACCTAGAAGGGAAGCCTTAGTGTAACAGTAGAGTTGTCTTCGTATGATCTAGAGGTCACAGGTTTGAGGCGTGGAAACAACCTCTTGTAAAAAAGCAAAGTAAGAATGCATACTATAAATCCTTTGTAGTCTGCCCCTTCCCGAGCCCCTGCATATGTGGGAAATTCTTACACTGGGCTGCCCTTTTTTATTTAACAGTAATTACCTAAAAAAGAAAAAGAAGCTCAGTGCACAAAGCTCCCGCACATGCAGAGCTCAGGGAAAGGTCTATAATACGCAGCTTTACCTTCCCATTATGCATTCCAAAATAGCACTAGGATTCTTGCAAGCTCTGTATACAAGTCGCTGAAGGAGTGACGATGCCACCCAAGAGATTAGACACCAATAGAGCAACCAGTGCCACAGGACCAACTTGGATATACAAATATAGGAATATGAAACCAGAATCTGTACATAAAAATTATTTTCTAATAAACAGGCAGAAAAGGAAAAAGGAAAGTAAAACTGAAGAAATCACAGTGCAGAATACTCACAAAGTCCATAGATTGGATGAAAACCAGCTAGGTTTGCATACGACTCGCCTGATCATTTGAGAGTAGAATTAAACCAAAATGCATTAAATTCATCATGAAATCTACACAAATCGATAAAATGGATTACTATAGATATTAGATAAGCAATATCCGTAGAAAAAAAATGTAAAAAGGAAAATTTGAATTCTACTGCCGAGACGAAGAGAAAAAGAGGAAAGATGGTTGTTCTAGAACTACAAAACTTGGTAATTCTACTGCAATCACCATTGGCTGTCCTAAAACTGGAAATTTCCATCTGGAGGGTCGACAAGGAACTGTTCCAATCACCACGGATGTGCCCAGAGTAATGCAGAGATTGGACTAACAACGCATACCTTTCTTCACGTTCTTTCAAGAAAATGAATACAAAACACATGGAAAGCAAGAATCTTTCAAAAATTGAATCAATAACCTATCTCCAAGCGTAAATTCTTCTTGAATTTCCATAAATTAAACCCAAAACAGATCCAGAAAGAGAGAGAAACTGAAACAGATAGAGAGACTTAAAAACCTGAGGAACGAGCATGACTCCTACAGTAATTTTAGCCATGAGATCTGCCTGCAAATACTCTTTCCATTTGTACGTTCGAATCCATATGAAACATGGCAACACGAGCGCGATCCATTCCGTCCACGACATGCTCTTCAGCTTCAATTTCCATTTCGACAGGAAGGAAACGGCGAAGAAGACGAAGAAGAAGGAGAAGGCGCTGTAGAAGGAAGGTGCTGGAAAGAAATTACTCTGACTCGCCGATTCGCAGCGGCAGCCATGGGAGATGAAGCTGAAGCTACGATATCGGAAGAGCTCGACGATGCGTACGTTATCTCCCTGCCTAGCAGGTGCGCGCCCCTACAGGGAGATGGCTATTTTATTTAAGCGACAAACTAAAAGGGGTGTCTTGAGTACTTTGAAGGGTTCCAAAAGAGAGTATCTTATGGTCTAATCACCTTCGTTGGTAAAATGGACGGTTGTGGAAGGAAGATAATCACTCTGGGTCCCACATTTGTGGTTTCTGTTTTTCTGTAGTATAAACGTGGAAGGTGAGGAAACTTTCTGTGGAAAATGATTGGAGCAAATCGTACTACTGATCCCGACCGTTGACTAGTTAATTATCTAAAAGTCTGAGAAGGTTAAGTGGCGCTTGGATGCGAAACAATCTCTTGTCTTTGATCTGGACCGTCCATTTTCAAGAATTCAAAACTTATGGGTGCCCCACTTTTTAAATGAATCGGATCCGTTGTTACATTTAAATAATGAGGGGACTATTTTGGTAAAGATTTGATTTGGTTATGTGTGGAGAAAAGAATGAATATATATAGTATTTTGATCATGTTAATCGACAGAGGATGTAGACGGCATCTTAGCCCTGTTAAATTTCGTATTTGTTTATGGATAACAGTATCGACGGCTGCAATTGGTTCTTAGTGGGCCCATTAGTTGTGTCAGAAGCAAGGGATAATCATTGTACTAACCATGTGCGCACATTAAAGCTTGAGCTACAAGTGGGACCTACTGGCTGGAAGATCAAAACCGTTTATTGTTGAGCTTGACATTGGCTGACTTCATGGCTTTCGGGCACGCCTGGGAGTATGACTGTCGCATGGTTCTTTGAATTTCTTCTCTTTTGGCTTGTCAAGTTTATCAATTCATCTTCTAGGCAACAAGTCATGCTCTGAAAATCTCAACCGTTGGATGATCCTCGCCTTGCTAGTATCTCTACTTTGTTATAAGGATTCTTCAACGGCACTAGCCTTAATATATTAAGAGATAGATGCCTCACAAGACAAGGAATACCTTAGGCAACATATCTATATATCTTAGAAGATTAATACATGATCTCTTAAGAAGGAACAGATCAGGGTCATGGGTCACTATTACTAGGCCCCACTCCTTGTCAGAAAATTGGTCCTTAAATTCGAAGATTCCCAAATGATTAGGAGGATTTCCTCTCTCACACAACAATATACTCTAGCCAAACGGAATGACATCATGCCTTCTGCAGTTTTGGAGTTTCATCCTCCTTTCTTATTGCTGTTCGTGAAATCTAGACTACTTGCTCTCTTTCTTCTTTTAATAAAGTAACGAGTTCGGTTATTAAGCATCACTAGTCTAAAGATGTAGTAATTCTTTAGGTTATGGCAGCGACATCTCCTTCACGCTTAGTTTCCCGCACCTCCCAAACCAACAGGCCGCTTGACTTTGCTGCCATAGTAGTCGGCCTTCCTATTGGTTGGGCGACACAGGACTCGGAGCTTGGCTGCGAGAAATGGTAATTCTTGGAATTTTCAATTTCTTTCGGAGGAGAGTAGGCGAATTTTTCACTTACGGGAACTATTGTGAAGCCTAGATAATCGGAGGCAGTAAATCGCTTCTACCGAATTCCTCGACAGCAACTTAGCTTAGTAGCTAAACTCTTTCTACTATCGCGGCACTACTGGATGCTTGTAATCAATAGGAAGAGAAACGAAAAAAGAAAAAAACTTATGATAAGCATCTATTTGGCGGGATGGAAGCATGCCGTGCTCATGTAGAGTAGAGCTACTTCCTTCGTCCATGGGTGATTTGCCTAGTTTGGTGTACGTGGGCGAACCTGCTGGAGAGATCTTGAGGCAGGCCTGGTTGGGTTTGATCAGGGCGGAGCCTGTTTGCTTCCATCAAGACTACCTCAAGTTGGATTGCTCAGGAGGTATATAGTGATGAGGGTGGGTTGGAACTTGGAAAGCATAGAGGGCAAGAAAAGTGAGGACTGGAGGATAGTAAGTAGGGGATGTGATCTGCAGACATAGAGGGTTGAGAGGGTCAATCCAATGCTGGTCCTTGAAGGTTCACAATTGAAAATTCGATCTCTCAACCTCAATGCTGTAGCATGTGTCGCTAGGAACAGAACTGACGCAGTGGGTGATTGGGATGGGTTTCGTAGTTTGAGAAATAAGATAAGAGAGGAGCGAAGTGACAAGGTAGAACCAAAATGGGAAGAGATAGAAGCTAGTTTTGTTTAGCTTTAAATTAAAATAAAAAAGGGCAGCTTTGGTGCACGAAGCTCTTGCCTATGCAGGGTTTGGGGAAAGGGCGGACCACAAGGGCCTATAGTAGATAGTCTTACCTTGCATTTTGCAAGAGACTGATTCTATGCCTTGAACCTGTGACCTCAAGGTCACGTGACCACAATTTTTTCTGTTGCACCAAGGCTCCCCGTCTCTTTAAATAAGGAGATGCATGGGAAAACCCGTGGCCTTAAGATGTGTGAGAGAAAAAATAAGGAGAAAAGCTAAGTTAGTGGAGATTCCATGAGTTTTAAAAACTGGTATTTCACAAATTGTTGCTTGGAGAAAATTAAAAATCTAAATAATTTTAATGAAAAAGAACTAGTTCAAAGTGCAGTTTAATAAAAGCTGTCTATCGCAGTTGGTCGTGGACATCATCGCACTGTTCCTTTGTTGGAGAGACTTAAAGTAGATTTAGGAATTAGTATATGCTTGTATGTGCTTTGCTTGTGACTCTTTTGTTGTAACAAAAAAAAAGAAAAAGAAAAAAGAAAAGTAGTTTGTTTCATAACTCTTTATTATTAAAAAAATAGTTTTAAAATACACACACACACACATACATACATACATAAAAATTGGGGTACTCTAGGTCTATGGAGAAAATGAAAAAAGACAAGAGCCTTAGTAGTTCATTGGCCAACAAAGCCATGGGTCGCTCACCGGGCCTCTAAAAAAAAGAAAGAAAAAAGTTGACAGAATTCAAATGTGATGTACATGATGCAAGAGAGTCAAACCGACTAGTAGATATGTAAGATTAAGTTACCACCTAGCTAGATTAACTTAGAACATATGATGGAGATTCTTAAGAAAGAAACAATTTGCAGGAATTAAGTATTGCACAAATTACAATTTAGAGGTGATATGAATGTATCACATACACACGATTAGCTACATATAAGTAAGATGAGACATTTCTTTATATAGCTTATAACTTATTACTAGAAATAAATGCTTCTATGAGAGGGCTGGTACTTTAAGGAAAGGGTCCTCACAGAAGAGGAAGAGGGCCTTAGTAGTATTTCCATCATTTTTTAAAGGGGCATCTTCTTCAGGCTCCAGATGAGCCCCTCAACTATGAATTTTGTTTGCAATAGCCCTACAAGTTAGGTTTGTCCACCCTCTCTCCTCCCCAAGAATACACAACCTTTTGTCATCTAACCTTCACTCCAAATGCCACCAAAATCAACATTAAAGTGAGGGGTCAGTAAACTCGACCAAAAGGGTAGAAAAAGGAACAACTTTCTTCTTGTTGTCAAAAGAGCAATAGTATATAGTCACTGTTTAATGGAGAGCCCAAATTCAAGTCTTAGGGGTCCAAGCCATCCATTCCATTTGAGAGCCCCAAATTTGCATCTACATCATTTTCTTTCGTCAATGTCTAAAAAATGCTAAGCAGATAAACATTCCATTGGCAGGCCACTCTAGGCTTTCAAAGAAAGATGACACACACAGAGAGGAAAAACCTGAGTACATGTTCAAAGTTCTATATGCATTAGTTGTTAGTAGTTTAATGTATACGATGGTCTGTACAATATCAGATATTGTTGAAGCAATGGAAGTTGTCAGTAGATTTATAAACAATTTTATAAAGAAACATTGGAAGACAATAAAGTTGATTTTATGGTATCTGAGAAGTAAAGTAAATATGGTTTAGGCTATGGAGGATCAAAGATCACTTAATAAGGATATATGATGTTGATATAGTTGCAAGCCTTGATAGTAAAAAAGTACAAGTGACTATGCCTTCTGTAACACCTTCAATTTTTAAATAATAAATTTGTAATAAAATAAATAATAAATTTATGCATAGAAATTGGTCATAAAAATTCAAAAACTAGAAAGTACAAGTCGATAGAATTCTAATGACATAAAGAATGCAGAAAATGGAGCTCAAACGGAAAAGTTTTGAGCTGTGAAATATAGAGGGGCAAATTGGTAATTTGAAGGGGCCCGAAATACATGGGGCTATTTTGATCACAGCACCCCCTTCCACCTTTCTACATGCCTCTATCAGATCAACAATTTTGCCAGAGAAATCATTGAGGGTAGAGTTTAAAGGAAAAGCTTCCCTTCCTCCTCCCTAGCACAATCTCTATCTCTCTTAGATTTCTCCTCTTATCATCTCTCTGTTGCGTCTTTGCCCTCAAACCCTAACCTCTGCAAATTTTATTTTTCCTGCAAGTAGAGTTCCGGCAACATCATCGACTGCCCAACTGATCAAGGTAAGTCTCCACCCTCTATTCCCTTTCCATGTATAACATGTAAGTGGTGTTGCATGCATTGAAAAAAAAAAAAAAACGACAAGGGTTCATCGTTTTTCCAAGGATTTGGTACGCCCCTACTGTAGTCTTAGGATTTAGTATATAAAACAGTGTCAAAACTGTAGTCCGTCCATTCATATGGTATTTGACAAACCTATGAACAAACCTTTTAAGTTTGAGAGAGATCTAACAGCTAATGACGCCGAAAATCATGAAAAACCATAATTAAGAAAATTTTAAGAACATAAAGAAAATCTAGTAAAAACCTTAGTTTTTGCCAAAATCAAGCTAAAGGAGTGTTGAAAATAGAAAATACATAAATTCCAAGCAAAATGGTGCAAAAATCGTGAAATTTGGGCACTTGTAGGGTCACCGGCGATGACCAGACTCCAGTCGTCTTCCCTAGAGCCGACACCCGCATCGTGCTGGTATAACCCGATGTAAACCGGGCCGCCGGCGTAAACCGATGCAAACGGTCGCCTGACCCCTATAAATTAATAATATTAATTTATGAAGTATTTTCACAAAAAAATTTAATTTTGAAAGCTACATCTGTTGCGATCGTCTTGACGACGCAGACCTAAATTTAACTTGAAAACTTACATTTGACCATTTTTAAATTAGTTAAATTATAAAACATTAATAAATAACTTAGAACAGACTGCTCAAAGGGTGATTAGGCAAGACTTGAACAATGAGATCAAGGATGACAATAAATAAGGATTTTAAAGGGCATATTAGTGTGACTACTCTAGAAATTAATTTAGACCATTGGTCTGAACTAAAGCTTGGGAAATTAGTGATATGAGAATGATTTGACCGTCAAATTAATGTATAAATGTTAAATACACACAAAAACGAACAGATGAACATAAGATGAGACTAAATTAAGAACCAAATCATAATTAGAAATCTTAGAGAATGATCTAACGGCTAGATCACCATAAATTCTCTTATGATGAAATAAATAACACAAAATAGTATTGTGGTATTGACAAGTACGTCGAAACGTATAAGATAAGAGGATTATACACTTAAGTTAAGTGATCTCACATCGAGGTAGGTAACAACATTTAATGTTATGTTTTGATTTTAAAAACATTGCATTATCATAGCATTATAATTGATTGTGAGTAAATTTCATTTGTTTAGTTAGTCTACAATTTTATGAGACTCCACATTTTATGTTATGATAGATACTAGAATTCGATAATATATTGAATGGATTTTGATCGATGATTTCATGAGATTGATAGTCTGTATTTATGCATAATTAGAAATTATCATTCTTTATTGCATTACTAAAACTAATCGGTTTTCATGAGAAAGGACCGTGGAAGCTTAGTGGTTGGTCCTTTTAGAGGCTAACCCCGAGATGAGCTGCGTGCCTTGGGGATTGCGAGCCACAAGTGCTCCTAGTTTTTAAGATATGTTTGTCCGTGTTTTGGGTTTTATAACGGATGCTCTCACCTGGTGGATGTCATGCTAGGAGGGAGTAGGGCCAACCACTCACCCTCCAAGATTTGTGATGTGGTTGTGATATGATAGACACCTACCCACATATGGCATTCGGTAGAGGTTTGATAATATGGATAGTCCACACTACTAGTCTGGGCCTTTCCATGGGGACGGGCGTTAAGTCTCCTATTATGGTATCGACGGTGAGCGGTAGTGGTTGAGACCCTGGAGGGTTGCCGCTGCAGCATGACAATCTATATTCTTATTCTGTATGCTTGCATGATAAGCATAGAGATATTATTGCATACCTAGGTATGACGACACTCAAAGGAGTGATATGAGTACTCATTGTCTATTTATACAAGTATATGAGACACTCATGAGACCTAAGTACCTTAAGGCACCCTGTTATGATTGTATGCTCATTTCCATTAAATTATATCATGTTTTAAACTAATAAGATGCATGTTTGAGATATTGTTGGCATTGCTTGTAATAATTCTATTTTCATAGATGATAGATCTACTCATTATATTAGCACTGTTGTTTGATTTATTCCATCATTATTACATTAAATGTCTATGTACTTACACAAGCAATTGCTTGCTAAAGCATTGCTTTGTTTTGCAATGCCTTATATCTCGAGCGCGACATCAGAAAAGGTTAGATCATTGAGAGATCATGATAACAGTGGGAGATTTCTTTACTTTGATAGATAGATCATGACGTAAGTTAATAAAAGGACTACTATTTGATTTTCTTTATAGACTATATACTTTTAATTTATGGAATTGACTATGATAGCATTACATATGATGGACGTTGAATTAAGTGTGGTGGGATGTTATGATGGATAGACCCTAGGCTACATTATTATTATGTTTTGGACATTTATGGTTTTGAAAATCAAGGCGCCGATGATTTTGACTTTGAAATTGAAATGTGTTTTGTTTACTGTGTATTTATATTTATAATTTCAATCATGGTTGTGATATTTTGGAAAAATAAAAATAACACCCGGAGTTTTCAAGAAATATTCACATAAAGTAATTAATGGAATCTTTTTATTTTGGGATCCCGACCACGACTATTATTATTATTATAAAAAAAATGTTATAAAAAAATAGGGGTGTTACACCTTCACTTTGAAAGCAAAATTAGTTGGGTGTCAAGGCTATAGAAAATAGTTGTTCCCTCAACAATAGAAGTAAAGTACATTATTGCAATAAAGCCGAGTAAAGAAATGATTTAGCTACAATGTGGAGGAGTTAAAGAAAAAGAAAAAGAAAAAGGCAAAACAATTGAATTTTACATTGTGATAGTCAAAGTACAATTCATTTGACAAAGAATTTGACCATTCATAACAATACAAAAAATATCAATAAAAGGTATCGTTTCATAATATTGTATTTGTAAGAAGTTCTATTTTCCTTGAAAAAGATACATACAAGAAAAAATCTTGTAGATATATTGACCAATGTGGTCACAATACAAAAGTTGAAAGTTTGCTCAACTCTTGCAATTATTCAAAATAAAAAATAAAAAGAACCCGCATCAAATTTCATGTTAATGGAAAAACTATATCATTTTATACATGATGGAAGGCGGGTTATAATCAATTTCCAAGTGGGAGATTGTTTTTGAGTATGAAATATAATTGACTTGATCATGTTATGCCCATTGAATTATGTTGCACTACGAACCAGGGTCCAGGGTGTGGAGGCCTCCCGTGCTAGTCAAGCTAAGCGGTCAACTTATCAGGAGGGTGCGCTAAGGGGGGGAGGGGGGGCAACAGGCGGTGTGCCCTTACACTATTTTTTACTTTTTTCCAACCAATTAGATGTCGCCTGGTCCTTGCACCTACATCAAATCGCTAAAATTACTGGTGCTATGTACGCGCGCGCGTATGTGTGGAGCTCCTTGGGGTTCTATAGTGTGGGTTCTATTTTTTAGCTGTAAAGATAATGAAACTGGTTTAAACCTATAGATATACCTTAATTGAGAGGAAACTACGTAAATTAGTATGATTCTTGTTCTTTTCTTCTTCTTCCTTTTTCCATATTCATATCAATCCTGTGACATATGATTGATTGGGAGGCCAATTATGATTAGGAGGAAAGGTCCCACAAGCGACAGTCAAGAAAGATGAGAAAACCATCAACCCTACTGTCAGAGCCTTGTACAAACAAAGCTACCTCTAATAGTGCCTCTTTGAACAATGCTTATTGATGAAACAAAGAATTTAGATATTGTGAACGAGTCCCTAGCTCACTTAGGCTCAACTTGCAAATGATTTATGAGCAGTTAAATGGAACAAGCTAGAAGGTATAGGAAAATCACCTCTCTCTTCCAAGATTGCTTATATACTTTTGTGACACCCTGGGTTTTACACAATAATATAATACTAATTTTTAAAATGTTGGGATCCTTATTTTAAAAACTTTGATTTTAAAATCAACTCAAAAAAAGAACTCAAATAAAAAGCATTAATTTTGAAATCCCAAGAGTTATACGACCATAAAATTACGTATTTTGACAGTAAAATGATATTCTCATTTCTACCAAAAATTCGACAGTCTCCTCTATATTTTAGATTATCACATATAACACATGCGATACAACATCGCCTAATAAACACAATGACATAATATGACACTTAGGAGACTCAGTCTCCGTACACATCCATATAGATGAATTACAAATATTGATAAAAATATAACTTCGACAGTAGAGTAAAAATAAAAAAGAACAACAATATTTCTCAGGGCCTGTCAATGCACAGCCATCACATCCAACATGGATACATCATTATATCCAAGTCATAATGTAAATTACATACACATATACAGTCCATAATAAAAACTAAAGTAAGGTTCTGAACAAACCATTTCTATTTCTGAAATCTCCTCTATACATTGCTGAAGGCCACGATCACCCTTGCCTGCTCTGTCATTATGTCAAACCCGCTGCCTCTCTCTATATCTAAGGCATTGCAAACCAAAGTAATACCTCAGCAACCAATCAATTATGTAGGTGACCACATTTAGTATTAAGTATAAAGATCAAGGTTTCTGATAAAGCTCATAGATATGTAATATTCATAAAAAGTTGAATCATCAGATATCAAAGATGAAATGATGGATGAATAATAAGGAGTCAGAATCAAATCTAAAATCAATGAGAATATGATTTCATGCATAAATGTAGAAGTATTGTATCCAAATATCATGTCATGCATAACATGAATAATGCATGCTTATGTAACTAGTAAAGTCAAATACAATCAAATCCATTATATCAAAGAATGAATAAATATCATGAATAATAGAGTAAGCAAGCTAACCATGTCTCTCAAGTGCCACCATACTTTTATATCTGGTCATGAGTACTTATATCAACCTTCTAGGTTTCTCGCCTATATCTCGCACATCAGGTACCTCGCTCAACCCATGGGTCCACCCACATCTAGCCACCTACATAGGCTTCAGCTTGAGGATGCGTCGTCACGCTATAGGTGCATCTGGGTATAACCATCCAAATATATCTGTAACTACATGTGCACATAAAATAAGTGCATGGATTGCTATGTTGCAATAGCAACCACTCCAAGGTATAAACTACCGCCACTCACCGTCGACACTAGAACAGGAGACTAGTGTCCGCTGAGGCAAGAGAGTTAGTTGGATGTGCATGGGTGGCCTGCCCATAATTACGACAAACTGCACATAGTTGCCCAACATTAAGGCGGTGTTTATAATCTTTAAGCTCAGAGGACGGGTGGTCAACCCTACAATCCTCATAGTATAGCATCCACTGGGCAAAAACACCAGTCATAAAATCAACGAAAACACGTAACTAAGTATCAGAAATCCATGTGTAACCATCCTTGACAAATTCGCGCATAACATCATCAAATAATCTAATCAATGTAGCTTACAATATATCATGAACAGTGCATGAATCATGTAAATTGAAAAGATAATATAACAACGGCAACACATGCTGAATGACAATCTTATAAAAATCATAAGGTTGACATGTCCATGTATCAAATTGTCTATGTGAATAAAACTGTCAAGTGAACAATCACGATTTATAAAATCATAGGATACTAAATGTAGTTACCTATCTCAGACAAAGAACCACTTGCCTATACCTCTCAAATTAGTCGGACTCCAAATCTAGCTCAGTCCATCATAGTCTCATCACTTGGATATATATCACATCCATGTCAACACTTAGAATCCAAATGATCAAAATTGGATTTTTAATTATAAAACACATTATATTTTCATATCTTAATACATGGTGCTCCAATACAATCTAATGGATTTTAGCCATGAAATCTCAAGGTGGGGCCCGCCTCAATTAGTTAGTAATCCAAATCAAGATGATTTGAGCCCACCTATAACTATTAGGTTCCTTTCACAATTACATCATTTCGCATTCTAAAGCTATTATGCTCAGATCATGTCAATGTTAGAAATTTTTATCAATTAATTAACCAATCGGGCACTATTACATGCAAATCATGCGTAATTTTATCTAATTAAAGCTAAATCAATAAAATCAAGAGGTTAAGATGATAATACTACCTTATGTAGATCTATCTGAAGGATATCCAGTTATCCATGTTGCTACATTGTCAATCGATCACCTTGAATGTGCCTGACCAAAGATGTTCGTACCGATCCAATGACATTTCTCGACCTGATCATCCCAAATCACAAAATGTAATCTCAATGATTCATTTAAACGGAATGGATCATCAAGCTCGATCTAATTTCACATCTAAATCATCAATCGATCTTAGTCATTGATCAAGATCGGTTAGATCTTCTCACAAATGTGGCAAATCTAATATACCTTACATAAATCTAGATCTATGCATCATCACAAGAATAGCAATGGACGGTTCAGATCTGCTGATCTCATCTCATAGATTCCCAATCTGACACACATCCAAATTAGACGGTCAGATGATTTTCGATCAAAGATTTGACCTTTCTATGGTGTAGATCACACCAAAATATGTGTAAGGAGTGATTTTCACAACATTTTGATAAGTTACATGCGTTGATCGACCTTCGTTGGAGAAGGTGACTAGCGCGATTGCCGCTGGTGGTTCATTTTTCGCCAGATCTCTAATTCCTCAAAGTGGGTTGCAATCAAGGTCTTAGCTTCACTTCCCTAAATTTTGATGGTGATCTGATGTCGTTTGATATTAGAAAATGTAAAAAATAGTTACTGATCTTTGAATTTTTGTCACTTGCCGACATCAACTCCCACGGCCTGATTCTCTCTTGTTACTTGCTTGATTATAGTGATTCTTGAGGCCTTTTGTTCGTAAGATCATGAAGAAGAAAATGATTTGCTCAGATCACCAATCTGAGACGTCATTTCTTCCAGCAATACCCTAAAATTTGACTGCCTGAAAATATCATTTTTCTCTCCCTTTCATTGGCTTTTCAGACAATCGTCGACGTCCATGCCGTTGACAGCGACCGTCTCTCTCTCTCTCTCTCTCTCTCTCTCTCTCTCTCTCTCTCTCTCTCACAAACACATCAACAATCGGTTGGCAAAAGGGGGGTGTCGTCATCAAAACAACACCTACCTTTTGATATTTGATTTTTTTTTTAAACTCAATGTTTGGATTTTAATATCTTTTTCATATGATCTTTGATTTTAGTAAAATTTGTGTCATTGAATTCGTCTTTCTGAGTACAATCTAATTATGGAGATTTCAATACTTGATTTGATATATATTAAAATTTTTACTCATAAAACTCTAAAAATATAAAATTTTACTATTACCTTTTTATCTCAATTTAATATTTTTAAAATTCACTTAAATTGATATTTAAAAATTAAAAATATTACAACTTTTGATGAAAATTACATGAATGATAGCTTAGTGCATGAATTTCCTATTTCCTATGTGTGCAAGATTTAGAAAAATGGCGGACTATAAAAGATCTATAGTACGCGCAGTCTTACTTTACATTTTTTAAAAAGACTGTTTGCAAGCTTGGATAAAAATTACGGATGAGTAATTAAATGGATACTACTTACATAGATAGTAAATGAGTCGTGGTGTTTTTTCTTTTTTTGGACGGTGACGATGATGGAGAGAGTTGGTGGAAGGCGAAGTTCATCTGTAGATGGGTCATCGGACATTGGTTTTTTCCTTTTTTTCGACGGACACGATGATGATGGAGATGAAAGTGGCGGCCAGGGCAAGGCCAGCCATGGCCGTTACGGCGATCGCTATCCCCTTGGCTTTACCAGTGGCCGACCAGAATCGCCAACTACGTGAACAAGGAACCAACGCCGACACCAACCTTCTTCGATTGAACGTAATTGCAATGACTTAAGGGTACAATTGATCAAAATAAAAATTTGAGGTACAAATGAAGAAAAATGGAATAATTCATGGCCTTTAAGTAATTAAGCTTTTTAAATAAAAGACATTGAACATGAACTTGGCAGAACGGTTTGGATCAACGATCGATGGGGCCTATTATTTATTGAACATTTCTGCCTATGTCTATTTAAAGACCATAGACAACCAAGAGAGATCATCCAAGTCACCACGGCCGCATCCTTTGGTAAACCTCACAAAATCAACGGACCAGATCATCCAGCGAGCTCCTCAAATTTCAGATCTGCCAATAACTACTAGCGCCAGACCTACCCCCCAGCCATGGTAGAACTTTAATTTATATGCCTCGGTTTACATGGGTTAATAACTAACCTCGGTTAGTTCACCTCAGGTTAGGTCCAGATCGCCTCAAAACAAGGGTTTCGAGGACAAACGCAGACCCGTAAACGAAGACCAACGAAGGCCTTCTGCTTTTTCCTTCGATCTCGATCTCTTTCTATCTTTCTTTGCAAATTGGTTTCAGTTTTCATGGAGACTCAGTGGATTACAGAGTTTCCCCATACAAACATGGACAAACGCCCCAGAAAAAGGCCCAGATTGACATGGGATATGCCCCCTCCTCTTCCTGCGCCCATGCCCAAGGTAACATTTTTTTTTCTAGATATGTGTTGTCTTGAATTTCATGATTTTTCCTGCGATTTTCGGCGTTTTTATTTGCTTTTCGCTTTTCCTAGTTATCGTAGTTTATGGAATTCTTCCTTATTTGGGTAATTTTTTCTGCCCAAAATCTCTAAACTGTTTTTTATTTCGATCCTTGGATGGACCGATCGCGATTTGTCATGATTTTCTGTTCCTATTTCTTCTAATATTTTGTGGAATATGCATAAAGATTATATTTCTCTTAAAAATGGAGTAAATTTGTGCTTTTTAAAAAGGATTTTTTTGATGCATTTACGTATAGATTTTGTTTGGTGCCGGGATATCTATCCTATGCCTTGGTTTTGGATGTTTCAAAACATTTCTACGGTATGTCAACTGCGAACAATTTCTGGGTAATGATTATTTTCTAGATAGCCGATCCATTGGCCGACCCCTAATCCGGATAGGGTCTTGATGGCAATGATGATAGCCAATCCATTGAAAACGTTATCTATGGATGGGTATCCCTGTTCCAGACAACGCTGTTTGATTTTATTTATTTTTTAATTTAAAGAGAAAATCTGGATGAATTATCATACCAAATGGCAGAAAGGTTTGCAAAAGAACTGCTGAAATTTTGTTTTGGAGTTGTTTATAACATAAATTTGAGTTAAATGGTATATATGGGGTGGAAAGCTGTTGCTACATTTGTCATATATATAAATGAATGGCTGTCTGTAGGGTCCACAGGCGATTTACATTGCTCCAGATGTTGTGAACGTGACAACGACCTCGAATTATGGGAATTATGGTTCTTCTCTGTATTACAAGGGTGTAACTCGTAATGCGTCTCCTCCTTGGCGAGATGATGATAAAGATGGGCATTACATTTTTGCACTTGGAGAGAACTTATCCTCCCGATGTAATTACATTCTGGCACTGCAGTTTCTTTAAATGATTTTGTATGAGTTTCTTCTTTTCAGGCCTACTGCTTGTTGCTGTTTTCTTCCAAGTTTTTTTCCTCTTTTTTTTCATGGTACCTGAATTTAGCAGCCTTCTATTGAAGTTCATGGTTTGCAGGTCCCATGGTCCCATTTTGTGAGTACATTATTCATACTTGTACCAGTAAGCTTGTCTTGAATTAGCTCTTCGCTATTTCTATTGAATGAGTTGAAAGCCCGATTGTCAATCCTAGAGGAGTTCGAGTCTAGTGAGAGATGCATTTGCCCATAACCTCTGTCAGTTTCGTAGTGACTCTTATCTTGTCTGGTGCTTTGAGCTTGCAGGGGAGAGACTTGGTTTCTATTGTTTGAATTTAGTGTCTCTTGTCATGCTTGTGAGAATTTGTGATACACGATAACTGGTTTTTTTCTTCATTTTTTAGTTTGTTGGGACGCAGTCTAGCTTTTGCTTTGTCACATCACTTAACCAGCCTGTGTCTGCGCACCTTTGTTGCTTCATCTTGCTTCTTTCTTCTAATACCAATTTGTACTTTTTCATATGATACTCATATTTGGTTTTGATATTTGCAGACAGGATACTCAGCAAAATGGGTGAAGGTCAGTTTATTTCTAGTCTCTGAACTGTTATGTTTCTCTTCATCACTTTATAATTATGCATTCTTTACTTGGCACAAAATGCATTCCTATCCCAAACGATCAATTTTATCTGCACTGTCAGGGCTGGCTGTGTGTTACAATTATCATGATCTCACCTAGCTTTTATATGCATTGTCCTGGTGGTTTTGGGTATTTCCCTTTCCTTCACCTCATCTAGTGAACTCCATGTAGGTACATTTGGGCAAGTCTTGGAATGTTGGGACATGGAAAAGAGGGAACTAGTGGCTATAAAAATAGTTCGCTCAATCCACAAATATCGTGAAGCTGCCATGATTGAAATTGATGTGCTTCAGAAGCTTGCTAGTCACGATCCCTCTGGCAATCGGTAGGACTCCTGTCTTTCTTCTTTTTCCATTACCATTTGATTGTAGAAGCTTGAGGCGAATTCCGTATAAGTGGTTTTATTCCTTGCAGTTGTGTTCAAATACGGAATTGGTTTGACTATCGTAATCATATTTGTATTGTAAGTATTATGTTGGTACTTATGATTTGATCAATTTGTGACGAAAATGTTTGCCCTCATTGCCTGAATATAATGTGAGTTAAGACTTGCGGGTGGATTTTAAATGGTTTTAACAGGTATTTGAGAAGCTTGGACCAAGCTTATACGATTTTCTCCGGAAAAACAGCTACCGTTCATTTCCCATTGATCTAGTTCGGGAGCTTGGCAGACAACTTTTGGAGTCTGTAGCATGTGTGTGGACAAGCTTGCACCATTCCTTTCTATGATTGCATTCCATTTGATGCCCTGATTTCTTCTTTGCGAACTTGATTGTGGGCATTGTGCTGCTCCATCGTATTATGTCCATGATACTTCTCTCCCAGTATTGGGCTCATCCTGAATGTGGAGTAATTTTCTTTTTGGGGATGAGTAGAGCAATGTTGACAATATATTGAACTTGATGAGGCTCGTCTGACTCATCTCGCTTCTACATTTTATCTGTTGCAGTTATGCATGATCTACGACTTATTCACACCGATCTGAAGCCTGAAAACATTCTTCTTGTATCCCCAGAATATATCAGAGTGCCTGATTACAAGGTACTAGCCTCTGTGATATTTTTTGCTGTGTTTAGTTTTCTTTAAGGGTAGTCTATTATGGGTTAAGCAAATAATTGCAATTCCATTAGATTTGCATACTCTTGATGTCCATTTATTTTTGGAGTGTTTATTTTTCTTCTTTTTTTCTTCCTTGCTGGGATAAAGTTCCTATCACGATCTACCAAGGATAGTTCTTATTTCAAGAATCTGCCAAAATCTAGTGCAATCAAGCTAATTGATTTTGGTAGTACAACATTTGAACATCAAGATCACAGCTATGTTGTTTCTACACGGCATTACCGTGCACCAGAGGTCATTTTAGGTAAATCAGTTCATTCTATTAGAAATTTCAAACTGACCATCAAATTGTTCTTGCCAAGGTTAATGCTCAATGTTATTCTGGTGTTGTCTTTTTCAGGACTTGGATGGAATTATCCTTGCGATTTGTGGAGTGTGGGTTGCATACTTGTTGAGCTGTGCTCGGTAAGTTCATTGAACTAGTTGCATTTAGAATATGCACCTCTATGTGTGTGTGTGTGTGTGTGTGTGTGTGTGTGTCAACGTATATATGCGTATATTTTAGCTGCTATTTGAGATAATCAGCTAATTATTTGCATTGATTTGATAATCGACTAGGTATTGTTGACCTCTTTCACAGTAATCCTAAAGGATATACCCTTGATCTCATAATTATTCCCCACTATGGTTGTATTCTTAAATCAGCTAATTCCGTGGCTGATTTCCTCAGCTAAAAGGGCTGCTGGCAGTGATTTGTTAGTGGTGTAGGGCATTTGCTGCCCTGTCTTGTAATTTTTTCCTCCGTTAATATATTCTTTGATTTCTCTAAGCAATTGACTGACCCCTAATGGGCATAAGGTCTTGATGATGATAATTTCTCTGAGCAATTATCTGTTGACCCTACAATCCTGAGCCATAATTTGATGCCCACTTGGAGTGTTTGAGAAAAATTTCTTCCATAAGTTTCCCTCTCTCCCTTCAACATGGTGGAAGCATCAAAATCCTGTTGAGTTGGGAGTGTTTGCTAAAAATACTTGCATAAGGTTTCTTCACTCTCCTCATCGTGGTGTAAACATCAAAATGCCGTTCAGTATGAATTCTTGTTGCTTCTGTAATGCAGTTTTGCTTGCTCTTCAACATTAAGTGATGTGCGTAGAATCTCTGCAGTTCTGTAGGTATTGTTGCGGTTGCTTCTAACTAGATGCATAGTACTTCAGGATGTCCATTTATGATTCTGGCTTATTACATTGAATTGAATAGGGAGAGGCCCTCTTTCAAACCCATGAGAACTTGGAGCATCTAGCAATGATGGAGAGGGTGCTAGGTCCCCTGCCTCAACATATGGTGAACAGAGCTGAGTAAGTCACTGTGGTTTGGTTTACGTCAGTGTCTTGCAAGGTTTCAGCTGCGCTTCTTCATTGGATGTGACTTGCTCTTTTACTATGCTTTTCACTAGTCGGCGTGCAGAGAAGTATTTTACGCGCAGCACAAGACTAGACTGGCCCGAGGGTGCTGCTTCTAGAGAAAGCATGAGAGCAGTATGTAGACTACCTCGCCTCCAGGTATGTTTGCATAGACATGATTTCATTGTTCTGCAAGAAAACCTTTCTCGTGTACACACAAATGTGGAAGTATTCTGTATCTTGAAGATCATAAGTGGAAAATTTGAGTTGTGCCTAGCTTTCGTAATGCAAACATCTGTTTCTTCTGTGTCTTTTTATCCTGTATTGATATTCCCTTGACCATCGTTTGGATTTGTGTTGCAGAATCTGGTGATGCAGCATGTTGATCACTCCGCAGGGGATCTAATTGATCTCTTGCAAGGGCTGTTGCGTTATGATCCAAATGAACGACTCAAAGCACGAGATGCTCTTAGACATCCCTTCTTTACCAGAGATCTTAGAAGGCGTGGTTATCCCTTGTAAATTGTCTGTTGCTCCTGTTCTTATCCGCCAGCTGATAAGCCGATTAGAAGTGAGTGCGGCAGCCGGCTGCCAAATGAATTGTAAAATTATTAGTGTACAGGGGAACAGTTTTGTCACATTTATTTGTTTTGGAGCTGAATCCTGAAGTATGTCGTTTCATCTCCCCATCAGACCGGGGGCGACTAGTTTGATTTTTCCCTTTTATTCACTTTTCGCCTTCCGAGATTTATGTCTAGATTGTTGAACTTGAAGAATACTGTGGATTCAAATTATTGTATTTCAGAAATTGATCGGTGACCGGTGAGAAAAGATTTAAAAATTTTACACTAATTGAAGCCATGACACTTGATAGTGGGAAAGAAGGAATAAGATTTGTGTGGCTGACCTTTGATTGGGACAAGGCTTTCACAACAACGATGATGATCAGAAAATTTCACTTCCAGCGTTCAGTAGGAAGCCTGAAGCACTGAGATTTAGAGATGTCGTGCGGTACAGGGGCGGCTGGAATCGTGGCATTGCTCGCCATGGATCCCAAGGTCAACGAGCTCTCTGGAATTTACCCTGATATGCAGGGTTTGTGGGGGATTGCCCTGCATCGGCAGGGGTCAGTCAAGGGTGGGAACGTCTCTTATTTGTGGGATTCTTCCAAGCAAATGAATAATCTTTTATACTGGATCGTGATAGCGATTCAGGGGAATTCTTTTCTACTGGATGATCCCAACCACGGCAACAATTGTAAAACCTTGAACAGGATCGTCTAGGGGGATCCTACGTCGCCTGATGGGGCGATTCAACCTGTTCATTTTCTTTACCAACCTTTTAGATGTTGACGTTCCGGTGGGTTAAAGTTTTAGTGCGTGGTTTCTAGCTGTACATTTTTTCACTAGGAAACGAGATAGTGGTTTGAATCATCCAATAGAGAGATTTTGGCGTCTGTTCAAGATGGGATCCAGCCTGTTTTAGCTGCAAACGGACGGATCTAATGGTTTATTTGTTCAACCACCATGTGGAATCTACTAAATCGATGAACTTGTTAGGCAAGCAGTCAATCCTGTCCTGGCGCACTAAGGCTTTAGTTTTTGGAAGAGATAGCAGTGTTTTGCTGACGCCTCAAATCAAGCTTTTGTTGTAGCATGGTATGTTTTCTCCCTCATTGCTAGTAGGTTGATGGGTCACATGCCCAGGCACACATGTTTTGACCTTGTGTGTCCATAACTAAAAATAGGTGACTGAAAGACCGCCGCCCTATTAGACATATTCAAAGTTACCAGATTTACATAGGCTACTAGAGAGTGGGCAATGATCTTTTTAGGATCAATATGTCTTGAAGTGGTCGAGGGAGTATATATTATAGCAATCGCGAAAGGTGCATGGAGTAAATGAATGTTGAATTACAGCCCTCGCATGCCAATTAGAAGGGTGTCATTATCAATTCTGGGAGAAGAGACTATAGTGTAGACCTTACTTTTGCATGATCCTACTCATTCTTCTCACTGCTCCAGCTTTAAATGTCTAGTAGATCGAACCAGCTGGACAGGCTCTCCAACATTTGATTGTTTGATTGCACCTTCTCTTGTGGTCAATTTAGTGGAAAATAGTTTTCGTGCTTTAAATTTTCACCATCTCAGTTCCATTTAGTGTGCAAGGATTTGCACTGTGCCATGTACAAGCAAGGGCCTGCCAATCTAAGACAATTTGGCATCTCTCCTAAATATACTTAAAGGTAGGCTTGAGCTGCCACTTTTCCTTTCGACAAGAGGATTAGATTTAGGGGTGCCTGAGTGATTTGCTCAATAGCCATAGTCCCTCTACATCTGGCCTTTTAACATAACAAATAGCCAAGAATTATCCCATACTGAGAATCTTGTTTATGTCCTGGGTCCCACTAGTAATACTTTTGTTTGAAAGATAAAAATGCCCTTACTTGAACCGTCGCTTTCCTTTGTACTCCCAAAGGAATCTACAAGCAGATTTGCGGTCCAGATCAAACTTAGTGATTCTTAGCGGTCCCACCCAACTGATATTTTACCTGTTTGAGTTATGAAATTATCAATTCTTTTAACAAGGAGGAGAAGAAAGGCGTTTCTTGTTGATTCCTGAACGCTAAGAATCCGCCACAAAAGGAAGGAAAAGAACCACAAAGGAGCATTATTATCATCAGTTTTCTATTCATGACATGTTTGGGTTGCCATACTTTACAGAAGCTGGAGATGATTTTGCATATTCATTTGCAAGTAGGAAAAAATTAACAAAATCAAAATCAACTTCAACTTCTTCCTTGTTGGCTGGCACCTGACTCAAGACCCTCTTCCTTTTTTATCCGGGCTTAAGACGAACATTGACGGACTTCTAAGGAGGAACATGTGATAGCTATATAATGAAGCTAGGGATTTAGAACCATATATGACTCCCTAAATACTATGGAAAATATCCTTTTGGATCTTAATATACTGTATTAGAATGGTTTGGCCATATGGCTCAAGCTTTCAACTCTACTGATCCCGGCCCATTAATTTTACCATAATAATTGACATTTTTAGAAAGGAATCCAAAAATCTTTTGTGAAAGTGACAAGTGTTTTGACTCATTACTTGATGGGCTCTAACATGGATCCATCAGAAAATCACATTGATCAGGAAATCTCAGCCATCTAATCAATAGACATTCTTCCAAGCTGATGGAGATTGTTATCACAATTTCTAGTGTCTTTTTTTTTAAAATGGTTTATGTTTTAGTAAAATAGATAACACTAGCATAAGCAAATGATAAGTCAGAATAAAATACTATTATACAATGAAATTAGTTTGTTCTTGAATGAAACAACTATACACTGCAAACCAATTGCCGTGGTTGTATATATTTTATATGCCATGAATGCCATGTTCTCCTGTTTCTGTTATTTTTGCCACATTGCATATTTGTTCTCCTGTTACTATTATTTTTGCCACACGGCATATCCAAATTTCTCTTTTATCTGCAAGTCACCAGTCTTATTTTGCATTTTTGGAAGACCTCAAAGTCACATGACGACAACTTACCGTTGCTCCATAGATTATTGAGTGAAGTCTTTAACAAAGTGGGGAGTGCATTTATCTTACTTTGAGTAGGGATATGAGGTGATTTAAGTCCACCTTTTTTTGGGAGGGGAACATCGAAGCTTACGAAGTAGTTTAGGTGTTAATGCTCATAGAGTGAGCAATGCCCTTGCTGCAAGTCCTTTTTCCATTATCCACTGCATCCATAAATTAATGATATAAAGGACACCTTAATGGTGTCACACCAAGTCATACCTCACCAAAGTTCTAGTGTTTTACCCCTACCACCAACCTTCTAGCTTGATAATAGCCGAGAAGTGGACAACTAAATACAAAATAAAGCTGCTTGCAAGTGCCAAGCAGGTTTGAAAAGATGACAAAATGAGATCATTGCCTTGTTACAGAGTACAGATTCGGGAATAACATAAAATTGAAACCTTATGAAATTCGAACAAAAGTGCATACCTAAAGTTTTCAACAAGAAAATGCCCGGAGATGTCGCTCACTTAGTGTGAGACCCGGGTTTTTATAACAATTTATTATTATTATTATTATAATAGTCGTAGTAGTCGTAGTCGGGATCCCAAAATAAAAGATTTCATTAATTATTTTATTAATATATTTACTGAAAACCTCCGGGTTATTTCCTTTTTCTAAAGCATCACGACCATGATTTAATATATAAATATAAATACGCAGTAATACATTTGAGACAATACAAATATCAAAACCAACGTTAAAATCATCGGCGCCTTTGTTTTCAAAACAATAAATATCCAAAATACAATAGTGTGGCCTAGGGTCTATCTATCATAGCATCTCACCATACTCAAATCAAGGTCCATCATATGTATAACTGTCATAATCAATTCCATATACTAAAAGTACATAGTCCATAAAGAAAATTCAAATAGTAGTCTGTTTATTAACTCCCGTCAATGTCTATCAATTCAGGTAAAGTAATCTTTTACTGTTATCACGGCCTCTCAACGGTCTTACCCTTCATACTGTCGCTTTTGAGATCTAAGGCATTGCAAAACAAAGCAATGCCTTAGTAAGCAATTACTAGTGTAGGTATATAGACATTTTATGTAATAACAATGAACAAAATCGAGTAATAGTGCTGATAAAATAAGTAGATCGATTATCTATGACATTATAACTATTATAAGCAATGCTAATAAATCTTAAAATAATCATATATGATAAAACATTCATCTCATGAATTTAAAACATGATATGATTTAATATAAATGAGCATACAATAACAACAAGGCAACCCAAGGCATGTGGGTCCCACGAGTGTCCCATACACTCGTATAACAGATCATGAGTACTCATATCAAAGCTCTGAGTGTTGTCACACCCAGACATATAATACATCTTCATGCTTCTCATGCAAGCATACAGAATAAGAGTATGGATTGTCATGCCGCAGTGGCAACCCTTCAGGGTTTCAACCACTACCACTCTCCGTCGACACTATAATGAGAGACTTAACGCCCGTCCCCATGGAAAGGCCCGGATTGGTAGTGTGGACTATTCATATTACCAAATCCCTACCGAAAGCTATCTGTGGGTAGGTGTCTATCATATCACAATCACATCACAAATTTTGGAGGGTGGCTGGCTGACCATACTCCCTCCTAGCATGACATCCAACGGGTGAAAGCACTCGTCACAAAACACGGAAGTCATGTATCTAAAAAATCAGGAGCACTTGTGGCTCGCAATCCCCAAGGCACGCCCTTCATCCCGAGGTTAGCCTCTCAAAGGACTAGCCACCAAGCCTCCACTGTCCTTTCTCATGAAAACCCATCAATTTCAGTGGTGCATTAAAAAAAATTAATTTCTAATTATGCATAAATACGTTGTATCAATCTCATGAAACCATTGATCATAAATCCATTCAATAGATTATCGAAATCTAATATCGATCATGGTATAAAACTCTGAGTTTCACAAAATCGTAGACTAAATAAACAAGTGCAATTAAATCATTATCAATCATGATGCTATGATGATGCAAGGTTTTTAAAATCAAAACATAACATTAAACATCATCACCTATCTCGATGTGAGATCACTTAACTTAAACGTATAATCATCTTAGCTTGTTTGTTCAGATGTACCTGTCAATACTACAATATTATTTTGTGTTATTTATTTCATTATAATAGAATCTATGGTGATCCAACCGTTGGATCATCCTCTAAGATCTCTAATTATGATTTTGTTCTTAGTCTTAATGTTACTTATTATAATTTAGTCTCATCTCATATTCGTTTGTTCATTTTTGTGCATATTTAACGTTTATACTTTAATCTAACTATCAAATCATCCTCAGATCAATAATTTTTTAAGATCTGGTTTAGACCAATAGTCTAGATCAGTTTCTAGTGTAATTACACATAATATGATCCTTAGAACCCTTATTTATTGTCATACTTTATCTCGTTGTTCAGGTCCTGGGAGGCCTGATCACCCTTTAATTGGCAAGTTCTAAGTTATTGAATAATATTTTATAATTTTTCTAATTTAAAAGTGGTCAATTGTAAGTTTTCAAGTAAAATCTAAGTTCACATCATCAAGACGATCGCAACAAATGTTTTTTTTATCGTGATTTGGACCTTTGTAGCTCCCAAAATCAAGTTTTTTGTGAAAAGACTTTATAAATTAATATATATTAATTTATAGAGGTCGGACGGGTTGTTTGCACCGGTTTACACCAGTGACTCGGTTTACACTAACGTCCCCAAGATGCTCCTCTTTCGGAATGCCACATGCATCTTGGTCACCGGAACGTGCCCCCGCGTGTGTCTTGGTTGCCAAGACGCCGGGCGTCCCGTCCTCCTGTGATTGTGCGCACATGTACTATGCGTGTGGCGACGACACGCTCCTGGGCACGCATTCTCGGTGGGGCATCTTGCATGGCGTCCCAGCGTCAACAACAGGGCATTGACGAGGGAGTTGTCGTCGGAGAAGACAATCGGAGTCCGGTCGTCACTGGTGACTCCACAAGTGCCCAAAATTCATGATTTTTGCACCCTTTTGCTCGAAATTTCATGTATATTCCATTTTTAACACTCATTTGAATTGATTTTGCCAAAAAGTAGGGTTTTTTTCTCTATTTTTCTCACATTATGTACTGTTCTTCGTGATTTTGGGGTCACTAGCCGTTGGATCTTCTTCAAACTTAAAAGGTTTGTTTTTGAGTTCATTACGCACTAAATGAATGGTCTGATCTTCGTTTTTACATTGTTTTATCAATGTATTTTCATGCCAACAGTAGGGTATACAGAGTTACCGGAAAACTATGAACCTATGCTGTTCTTTGATATTAACGGACGCAAAATTCCAACCATCTGCAATAAACGGAAGGGGAAAAAGGGAGTGAGACCTACCTCGATCAGTTGATGGCCATTGACGCTGCCGAAGGGACTTTTTCAGAGCTCTTTCCGCCATTGCGTTTTCCACTAAGGATCTCTAGAAACTTGATCTCTAGAGGCAAGAGGCTTGGATGGAGTGATTAGATCGAGAAGGATGCTTGTTTTATCACTGGTGATCCATTTTTCTCGATCACCAATCAATTTTTCTGGTGAAATAGTGGGATCTGATAGGGAAGGGTAGAAGGGGGTGCTGTTATAAAAAACAGCCCCCTGTATTTTGGGCCTCTTCAAATTACCAAATTACCCTTCTAACTTCAACGGTTCATAACTTCTCCGTTTGAGCTCCGTTTTCTGCGTTTTTTATATCGTTCAATTCCTATTGACATGTACTTTCTAGTTTTTGGGTTTTCAGAATCAAATTCTATACATGATTTTTTTATATTTAATTTATTACTAATTTATTATTTAAAATTTGAGGATATTACACTTTGAGGACTAGGGTTCAAGGTTGGGCATGGATGTACCTGTCATACTCAAAGAGAGAGAGAGAGAGAGAGAGAGAGAGAGAGAGAGAGAGAGAGAGAGAGAGAGAGAGATGTTCATCGATGCAATGGGAAGTGAAATAAATCCAAAATCCGGCTGGAAAATGTTTCTTTTGAAAACTGAATGTCTATAATTAGCCAAGGGTTTTTAATCTTTCGCTTGACACGTAAGGTACATCCATTTTTTAGAAGTAGAGTCACACAAAAGCTTAGGCAATCATATCCAACTCTATGAGTACCGGGACTTTGCTTCCTCCCTCTTCCGAATGACAATACTTAGAGCAAGACGATGAACTAAGACTATTAGCACAGGTGTACTACTTCTAGATATTGCACCTTTTCCTTAGTACAAAGAGCACCAATATGCTCTCTCAAAGAAGAAGTTTTTTATCTTTTGAAAGTAAGATTTCCCAGGCCAATTTATAAGAACAAATGAGGAAGATAGAGTTGGGCCGAGGTCTACTATGTGATACTCAAGTATGACCTAGGGAAATACATGCTAACTATGGGTAGAAAGTAAGAATCATTCTCTCAAGTTTTTAATTCTTCTCATTCAACCATGCTTCTTTTGTCTCTGTTATTGCTTTATTCTTACCAGTCGTTGAGGAAGATTGCGGCCGAGTATTACCAGCGGCAGGTGGAAATGTTGGAGGGATTCAATGAAATGGATGCCTCGATGGAACGTGGTTTTCTTCCTGGGTATCAAAGGTTTGTGTGTGTTCTAGACGTCTATTCCTATGATGGTTTGGCTTCAGAGCTGGAGCATGCTCCTAGTTTATTGGGCAAGTGAAGGTCTTAAAGTGACACTATCATGGCATTGTTTACAGAAAGACCGTGAAAGAACTGCTAGAAGTGAGACAATGGCTATCAGAATATCAAATGTTGCAAACATGGTTCCTTTGGCTGCAAAAGTATGTGCTTCAATCAGGAGTGGCTCATTGGCAATCATAGCATCCACATTGGACTCTCTTCCTGATCTTTTATCGGGGTTCATTCTGAGGTTCACTGCATTCTCTATGCAGACACCATATCCCTATCAGTATCCTATTGGAAAGCAGGTGTATGCAGCCATCGTTTGAGTTTCTTCTCTTAGCGTTGAAATGAAATGCATAAAAATTGCCCAAGGGAATCATGCACTAACATGTAACAAAATAGGATGTGTGATAACAGTAACACAGACAACTGCCACTCAATGGCTACCAACTTTATATTGACTGTTTAATGTTTGTAGATAGCAACTTGAAGATAGGGAAAATTTCATTATTATGTGAGATGCGCTTATGCCTGGGTTATTTTAATTATCTGAAGCTCCGTCTAGAGTGCCTCAATGAGTTGGTCCTGTTTATTGCTTGGGCATTCTGTCCAGCAAACTTGGCTGGCTCCCGATAAAGGTCTCAACATCTGTTTCACATACAGCATGGGACACTCAAGAATTTTGACGAGAATTATGTTATATTTTCCCTCAGCATGACAAAGATATGTGAGTCCCAAGGCGAACTGAAAATGACGTCCCGTCTTCACAATCTACTATGTTCTTCCTTGGCTATTTATCTTGCAAGCTAACAGGTTCATATGAGACATGATAATGCAAATTCTGCATTTATTTTGTGTGTCAAGAAAGGGAGGTTTTCTTTGTGGAAGGGTGGGGAGAGGATGTTGTAGGATACAAAACATTGGTCATTGCAAGATGATGTGAACACAAGGGGAGAGAGAGAGAGCTCCTGTGGAATTAAAGGTCAGAACAGACTGCTACCCTGTTAAAGGGAGCCTTGGGGCAACAGTCGAGTTGTCGTTGTGTGACCTTGAGGTCACAGGTTCAAGGCATGGAAACAGCCTATTGTAAAATGCAAAGTAAGGCTATATAATATTGACCCTTGTGGTCCGTTCCTTTCCCAGACCCTGCATACGAGGGAGCTTCGTTTTTAGCAGACTGCTACCAGGTGTGATTTCTTAATCTGAACATAAATAGTTGATTATCTGTAAGAAAATGATTAGTTGGTGGTTCAATGAGTGATCGTAGAATGAACTATTGCTCAAACTGGTCAAGTGATAGTGTTGCGATGTGATTCTATGGTAAGGAGATGGCCATTCTTGCGGGACAAACTGCTCTTTCACATGCTAGAATTTAAGACTATTTGATTGGGGTGGATGAAGGGGAGCCTTGACGCAACGGTAAAAGTTGTCGTCGTGTGACCTTGAGGTCACGGGTTCAAGGCGTGGAAACAGCCTCTTGCAAATACAAGGTAAGGCTGTGTACTTTAGGCCCTTGTGGTCCGCCTCTTCCCTGGACCCTGCATGGGTGGGAGCTTTGTACACTGGGGCGGCCCTTTATTTGATTGGATGGATCTGGTCACATGTCGTCAACACTGGCTAATACGATCATCAAATGTAGTACTTTAACGAATTGCTTTCATTCCAGAACTTGGTCCTTTTGAGGACCGATTCATGCAAGCAGGATAGCAACCATTCACAGATTAATGACTCTCACCTGCCCCCGGTGCACAAAGCTCCCACCTATGTGGGGTTCGGGGAAGAGGCGGACCACAAGGACCTATAGTAGGCAACCTTGCCTTGCATTTTGCAATAAGCTGATTCTATGCCTTGAACCCGTGACCTCAAGGTCACATGACGACAACTTTTACCATTGCGCCAAGGCTTCCCTTCAGATTAACGACTCTCAACTGTTTCCCTGTAAATATCTGACACAAATTCTTCTCTTTCTTAATGGGATGAACCTAATTTGTATCTAATTAAATGAATCACTTCGTGATGTTTGTAGTCGGTTACTCAGGATCAGAAACTGGTAAATTTGACCTTGTTTTTCCACTGAAGAAATATGATAATTGATACTGCATTATAGTTCAAACATAGAAGATATTCTGAAACGCAAAATGGTCATCCATCACAAGCATCGACATATCTTTGTAGTCAAGAACAGGTACAGGTCAGATGCATCTCACCCATTTCAAGTGTTTCCAAATCATATTAACACTCAATCAGATAATGGAATTGCTTTGACTCTTTACACTTGTTATACTTTGGTTTTTGTTCTTTGAATGGAATATTTGCTCTTTTCAACCATGCCTAGTCCAAAAGTAATGATGCCAAAAATGTCACCTTTTCAGGCTTAATTTAGTGGTTACTCATCTTTCACACATAAAATGATTTACAGGGAATCCTTGTATTGCCTCTGTATGTCAACACAGGGTTTGTAGATAATTTTAGAGGCAGTACGCACGCTACTGTCTGATGTTAGAAGAACATCTTCTCTAGCTCTTCAGCATACTTAAATTTTCATCTCTAAATGAATGTCATGAGGTTGGTGCTTGAAATGGAGGATGCTCTTGAGGAAATTGACAAATTTAATGATTTTGTTCATATTTCATTCAGCTGGTAAAACAAAGACAATTCGTTTCCCCCTGTATGAGCATCCTTCCATATTTGTTTCTAGTTTACAGTAGAACTAGTAATGGTGCTGCAAAATGATTCCTTGGCATGGTTGACAAGATACCTACTGCTGGGCATCAGTCTTGGCTCTGAATCATTTAGTTTCTTGGCACCACTGTTGCTAATTAGCACAATCCTGCTCAAGCCAATTATTTGATGTAGGAAAATGAGTTTGAGTTGACTAAAGGAGCGAGAGTTGTGGGTGATTGGCATCATGCTGACAGTGACGCTGGTCAAGTTACTACTGGTTTTTTATTGCCCTTCTTTCACAAATGAGATTGTCAAAGCCTATGCAAAAGATCACTTCTTTGACGTTGTCACCAACATTATTGGTCTTGTTGCTGCTCTTCTGGCAAACCATGCGAGGGACTGGATTAATCCTGTTGGAGCTATCATTGTACGTGACAAGTTAAACTAACCTTTATGGTTGTCCACATGAACATTGGAGTTCTCATTTCACCTTTTACTGCACCTGGCATTGTACACAATCCTGTCATGGTCGGCAATTGTGCTCGAAAATGTGAACTCACTTGTAGGTCTAACAGCAGCACCAGAGTACCTGCAGAAATTAACTTACCTCTGCTGGACCCACCACAAGTCCATAAGACACATTGACACCGTCCGGGCTTATAAATTTGGATCCCATTACTTCGGAGGTTGACATTGTCTTACCATTGCATATGCCTTTGCAAGAAGCACATGATAATGAGGAGTCCTCACAAGAGAAGCTAGAACTCCTGCCTGAGATCAAGCATGGCTTTGTTCACCTTGACTAGAAGCATACTCACAGGCCTGAGCATGCACAGGCACATTTACAGAAAGCTGCATTTCGGATGCAGATTTCAGTTTGTTGTCGTTGGTTTGCCTTGGTTTTAGACAAACCAATGGGCAGTTTCAGTTCAAGGAAAAACAAAAAATCTCAGTTCAATTTACACGTGTAAATTATAAAAAAAACTGTTGCATATGATGAAATATTGCTATCAGATGACTCAGGTCAATATCAATCAGGGCAGAATCGCTTCTTCAAGCTTTACAAGTATGCAGAGGCTACAATAGCAGGTAAGTGGGCTTTACTAGAATGAAAACATTTGGCATTGAACTAGTTGGTCTCACATTCTGCAGTGGGACACACCAGTGGCCAAAACTTATTCCCAATGATTATTGTTAGTTGCTCATCGTAAGATTGCAAAACTTGATGTTGTACCAAGTTTGAAACAATCCAGGTGGGAGCCATTTTCCTGTCCAATGTACAGGGCATAAATGTGCCAGATCTGAATCAAATCTATCCACGACGTGAAGGATTGATGGAAACAGGACCATTGTTGCCCTCCTCTGCTGTAGTTAACAAGGATGCCGAAGAAGCTAAATTAACAAAGTTGAATCAAAACAAGCAGAAACAAGTTGGGAAGAAACACATCCCACCAGGCACATTAGCATGAAGTCAATTCCGCCCCTCTGAAAAATCCTGAAGCTACCTACAGGATAGAGAACAAGAAGTCTCTTCAGATAGATAAGAATGAAACAACCGGCATTTATGAAATGACTGAAGATCCTTGCTGTTCTTACAGACAGTTCCCAATTTCCAAGCACAATCATTATGCGTACAGTCCTTGGAATCCCTTTAATAACAAGATGCTAGATGTCTCAGTAACTGCACCATCTTCGGCCTCTCTACATTGCAACAGAAGGATTCAGCACTCTTGCTGCTGTTGCTTGATGGGATTGATTGCACTGGCATGTACTAAACACTGGGCAATCTTCAAGAACCTAAATAAATATCTCATACTCCAAAGGACCCATCCATGCCAACTCAATCCCATCAAAACTAGGATTGAAACAACCGGCATTTATGCTCTTTGTTACTTGGAGAGGCTCTAGAAAGCATGTTTTCCAGGGGTGCAAGTGGGTTACGTGCTGGTTGAAATCCATCTAAACCATAGCTACAAAACTATAAGTCAGCAAGGAAAATGATCATGAAATTTGTAAGACCCTTCAGAGGACTCTCGTGCATCCATTAAATGAAGAAAGAAAAAGCCAAAAGCCCTCTAGTGGCTGGTCGAAGGTTCTGGCACTTTTGCCCTTGTTGGGAAATTTCAAAGTACATTTGCGACTTTAGAATAAGAGGTTGGTAGATAGTTCGTCTCACACACATCATGTGAATGAGATTTTTAGACTTCCCTTCTATTTTTACTATTTATCCAATTTGGAAAAATATATAATCTGTCGCTTATGGGCCACCTCGATTCGATAGTCCTAATGTTGATCAACTGGGCATTATTATCAAACCCCCAATAAGCTAAAACAATGGAGCTCGAGCTTTGTTTTTCCATGTGAATGGGGAAGGAGATTCAAACCCCACAACCAAGAGGTAACCAAGGCCTCACCTATTGGTTGAGAGACAGCATGACAGCACTTATTTGGCTCTCTTGCCCTCATTTTGCAGCCTCTTGCAAAATGCAACCCTTTGCAATTTGCCCCTTATTCAGACCTCGCACGTGGGAGCTTCATGCACGGAGCTGCATTTTTTTATCTCCTGGCATTCAACATAGAATTCAGATGTCTAGGTGAAAAGGTAAAGAGATGGGACCAATGGGTTGTTAGACACCGCAATAGCTAGCCATGAGACAAGGAAAAGATTTTCAATTGATAGCCATCTCATCCCTCGCCAATGGATCATTGTATATCTTGGACATGGACAATGTAGAACTGCAAGCAAGTTCCGGGAAAAATGTTTTTTCCCTACATCAATTCATGTAAGAACAGTCAGCAATTTCATTCCACAAATAGTCGGAAAGAGAGAACTTAATAATAGTTCACGTTGGAAAAGTTCAAGGTTGACTAGCCTCTACAATCTTGGTATGTTATAAAGTCAAAAGAGGGCTATGCAACTCACTAACTAGTAAATACAAAACTGGAAAATTTTTGGTTGTAACTCTACTCCGGTCTGGTCATGTAACTGACAGGGTTGCTCTGGTAATGATATGAGAAGATATAAGGGCATATAAGCCTGGGCAAGTTGCCATAGCACTTTGGAAGCACTCGTTTCCTACCGATAACCTGCAAGATCAACAGCCTTTCTACTCCTCACGACGTCTTTCTGGAGAGATTCTTCAATCCACAACCCACACATTTGAGGATGACGGTGTTTGTTGTGGTGTCTGGCTTAATAATGAATTTGACGCCTAGGAAATCTCTGATATGTCTCAGTGTCTCTATTGCATAAGGTGTGAGTTTTCCCACACGAACCTTGGAAACATCTTGGGGACATAAAGCACAAAGAAGGAATAACAAGCCCTGCAAACATGATCAAAGAAGACAATATTAATTATGAAAGCTTGGGTGTCAAAGAATTTCAAGAGAACTGTTCTCTGTAACAAAATGCAAAATTATGTTTTATGCACTTGTACGTCTGTATGATAACTATATATGATATTTGGACTCCATTTCTATGGCACGCCATTTTATATGAAAATGGAGAGAGAAAGAGAGATGGGGCAGATGGAAGGAAGCACCATAGTTTCGGTGCTTAAGCCAGTTATAATCTCCCTTGACAACTCTATTCATCTTCTCTATTCTTTTTTCACCACATCTCCAAACCACTCTCCGTTCCTCTCTACAATTGAAATCTGACCAAAAGAAATGTATTCCTTGATGCAAAATGCAGAGAGCAAAACTCCAGAACTGAATGAAAAAAACAACTCAAGTCCAGAACCCCACAATCTGAATGGGCTCAAGAGATAGAAACTTATCATGAATTGTGAAAACTCATCATGAATTGTGAAAACTTGACTCCATTTCTATGGCACGCCATTTTATATGAAAATGGAGAGAGAAAGAGAGATGGGGCAGATGGAAGGAAGCACCATAGTTTCGGTGCTTAAGCCAGTTATAATCTCCCTTGACAACTCTATTCATCTTCTCTATTCTTTTTTCACCACATCTCCAAACCACTCTCTGTTCCTCTCTACAATTGAAATCTAACCAAAAGAATTGTATTCCTTGATGCAAATTGCAGAGAGCAAAACTCCAGAACTGAATGAAAAAAACAACTCAAGTCCAGAACCCCACAATCTGAATGCGCTCAAGAGATAGAAACTTATCATGAATTGTGAAAACTTGACTAGTGGCCAGCAGAACCAATCCCACTCTAGCTCCACTGTTGACTAATCTCAATGAAAGAGAAGCTCGGAGAGTTGACATAAAACCTGCCTCTGAACCAAACAGGAACAAGAACGACCAGAAGGTAGAAGAGAAACAAAAAGAGACAATCTTCAAAATTGGTTAGCCCAAATGGAAGATTCTTTGAGGAGAGAGATGAGCAGATATAAGAAGGAGAACAGAAAGGAGTAAAAGCAAAACAAAGGAGAGAGAGAGAGAGAGAGAGAGAGAGAGAGAGAGAGAGAGAGAGAGGTGCAAAGTTGATGTCAAGGAGAACCAAAACCTGATTGGAATATCTGTCTATCAATGCATATAAATATATCTAGTCACGCACATATCCGCAAACACAGAATCATTAGGGAAATGATATTGACATTCACTTTGTATCCACAGTGACATTCCTCACTTTGTTAAACACTTTGCTGAATGTCTGCTGGACTTTCATGATATGTACTATTCTTCAATTATTTGTTTGATAGATAAAGATGATGATTTGTGTAAGTAACAGCACTTCGTAATGCTTCAGAAAAGTAAGCATGGCCTTTACAGGAAACAGCAAGCATGTCCTTTTCTTCCCCCCCAATTTTGTCATTTCAACTTCAGTGGTAATATATCCAATCTGAATCCAACCTGTTCCAGTCCTATAAATATGAAAAGAACCTGTCTCTATGTCTTTCCTTCAATAAAATTTCAAATGCAAGCCCTTTCACATGTCTCTTTCCTAAACTCTAACTGCAAATAAATAAGTCTACCCACGTTTCTAGTTTATGGGTCTTTTGATTTTCAAGTTATTTCAGGGGTTCTTAAAATCGAAATTCTGGTTCTGAATTTGAGGTTTTGCAAATGCGGTGGTGGGTTTTGGGTTCTTTTGGCTTCAGGTTTAAATGCTAGGTTTGGATGTTCTTTGGCTTTGGGTTTTGACTTTACGGATTTGATTTTCTCCTTTTCTAGTTGAGATTTCATGGTAAGAGCGGTCACTTCTCTTTCTTGGGTTTAAGTCTGGTAATTTTGACAGATAGGGATCTTGATTTTGAGTCCAAAGCTTACTAGTCTAAGGAGAAAGGAAGAGAAGGGAGAGGAAGCTAAGGTTTTATCTGGTTTTAAATAAAAGGAAATCTGGGAAGAACAGAAAACCAATGACAATTTTGCAATTATGTGGAACTGAAAATGGTGTGCGTTACAAGCTACTGAGAGAGAGAGAGAGAGAGAGAGAGAGAGAGAGAGAGAGAGAGAGAGAGAGAGAGAGAGAGAGAGAGGGCATGCTGGACCTGTTGTGTTGAATCAACTACTCCCCCCTGTTCAATCTCCTGAAGTAATACAGAAGCTACTTGGACACCAAGATCCTCCGGAGAGCTCAGCTCCCGATTCTCCTCGGATTCTTCAAATCCATCCAGATATCGTGCAGAAGAAACAGCAGAATCAGCTGATATGAAGCAGCCAGTTGTAGTTTCCGCAACTAGTGATATGCCATAACCAGGCGACCTGTCATAGGATAAGGTAACAATGCTGATTAATCTGAGAAACTTCAGCCATCAAATTTGAATGCAGAAATAAAGAGAGCTCAGAGCACTTTGAATAATTTCTATTTATTGAAGTTCCCAATAAGCTAGAAATAACATTGAAAAACAACATTTTGTGGAAGGTATAGAGAGAAGAAGGGCAGCTTTCCCAGTTCCATTGCTCACCATAGACAAAGATAATTAACAAATGATTCTGGCCCTAGTTAAAAACTAAATATGCAGTTCATCTCCAGCCATAACAGCTCTATGGCTTGCAATGCATACATGCACCAGCTTGCTACGTAAGCCGCATAATTTGAAGGCTTAGCAAAATAGAGCTCACAAATTCAACACGCACATAAGCCTATGATTTGCAGTATCCGCATGAAATTAACATATAGAAAGGAGAAAAATTAGAAACACGAGATGGTAATTAAACTTATGGCTTCAAATATCTCCAATTCTGAATTCTAACATGAACTTTTCTGTAGAATGAAAAGATTGCCTTGTTTATACAACTGTATTATGATGATATATACATATTATAAACTCCTTTTTACTGCTATTTGCAATACAAATTAGCACAGTCATACCTTCCAGCAAATGGGCCAGATTTGTGGTCAGTAAATATGTGAACATCAGGAAGTAGATGGTTAAAGATTCCACGAGCAGCATATACCATTCGATTTTCAAATTGAGGAGACACTCTAGTGGAGAATGTTACTCCTCTGATAGACTTGACCATTCCTTCATCAACCCAAGTGATTGCCTGTGGGAGAGAACAACTTGGAAGTGAAAACCAGCGGCAGAATCAATGAAGCAACATACAAGTGAGATAACGTAATATGAGAAGAAAGAAGCCAACTTACTGATAAACTATTGTTAATGATTGGAACACCCAGAATGATTTCTCCACCACCGTGAGGAGGAGATCCACGGCTTTCAATTTTCAATTCCAGTCCTTCTAAGGAAACACCAAAATGCTTGAGCATATGCAAGGTGGTGGTTCGAAAAGTATCAACAGATGGATCCTTGGAATCGTTTGTAATTCCTATAAGTGGTAAACATTGTCTTACCTTTAGCAAAAAGTAAAAGACAAAGTGAATAATGCAAATCTTTTTCTTGTTCGAATAGTAAGAATTTATTTCAGGATACAAACGAATATCCAAGTTGCCCCAAGTCCAGACCAATACAGATTGCAAGCAAAATGGTCATTCCACATGCAGGAAACTCCAATAATGGACCACATCACATTACAAGACACTCCCTTCTTACACAGGCAATCAAGCATTAATTCCTTGGTTGTCATGGCCTAAAGAGCATACAGTAGTAAAGCAGCAAATCAGATGCAATGTTGGTACATTCTGGAGGAATACAGCTAACTCTTCTGGAACGCTTAGTTAGGAGGAGTGTAGAACAGATCCACATATGTGGTACTTTACCATCAATACTTGAAGTTGATTAGTAAAGCTTTTTGTCACTTGCAGATTGGACCAGTGGAACTCGGTCTGTGCAGCATGTCCCAGATGTAAAGTATAATGATAAAGTGGTCAACCTGATGAACTTTTCCCTGAGGTAGGTTTTGTGACTACTCGGGAATTTCTGGCATGGAACAACATTAGAAGGATTCGCTTGAAAATCAAACAGCCTGGAAGTCTCAGAGTTCCATATTTGTACAGTATATGTGCCCTTTGTCTGTGGTTCTGAAGATCAACAAATACAGTAAAACCAAACAATTTAAAAGTGCTGTGGGAGGATTGAAATAACTTAGGAAGGTCCTTCGTAGAATATTAGCCTCTGGTCAGTAAAGACCCTCCAACCACACCTAAGTCCGAATACCGTACATGTACAAGTATGCTGCAACTAGAAACAAGATGAGCATACACAAATAGATGATGGGATTCATATCTGAATATCTAAACATTCACGTCTTCCACATCTCCAAGTTCTAAGGAGACCAATTTGTAACTGTCTCCAACTATAATAGGAGCACCCATTCCGTATCAAAGCTACTAGATGATAAGAGTGACAGCTAGTTAAAATGTCAAGCAGCTTAATAGATGAATTGGGATTCAGTCACGTCAGTTAGTGAATTGGGTATCATTCTTTACTTCAAATCAGTGTGTTGTTGATAAAGGGCGCTCAAAGTAAGGTGTATATTCATGGAAGGGGAGAAAATGCATATCTGTGGGAGTAAAACTTTCTCCCATATAACCATCCAGAGTATGTGATAGCCATTTTTCTTGTTATTACATAGGGAGAGACGCAGCCTTGCTCATAACATCTCCTCATTCAAAGTCTTCCCAAGCCCAAATATTGGATACAACCCACTCGTTGAGAATCCTTCAACAGATTCGCATTAAGAAACTAAAAACAGGAATTTCAATTGCCATAAAATAGAGAAAAATACAGAACAAAGTTAAGAACTAGCACCGAAAAACCCAAACCTTTAAGCCTAATCGTGAGGGCTCTCTTCCCGAACAATCCCAACACAATCAAAGGTTCCAAGAAATACCCAATCGACCGACTAACTCCACAGTCGTGCACCAAATGCTTCCCGCCCATCAACACTCCAGGCTTATACCTCACCTTAGTTCCTGTCAGCAAACCCCAAAAACAAACACGAAACCATCTTCAACGCTGATAAAAAGAAGCAAAACCCAGTAGCCAACACTCCTAAAATTCAAAAACCAATTACCAGTATCATTGATTTCGACCAAGCAATCATCGCTGAGTTTCTCTAGCAGGCGGAGGAAAGAGACCTCGTGGGACCGGAGTCCGGGAGGCGTATCGTCGGCTCGAATGTTTCTTATGAGAACGGGTGTGGAGGAGAGGGTGGAAAGAAGAAGGCGTTGCCTGAACTGCTTGCTTCCTTCTTGAGAGAGGTGGGAAGTTTTCTCCATTTTCGTCGCTCGAGAGCAGCACAGAGAGCAGAGCTTCTGCCGCTGCTTTTGGCGTTCCTTCTCAAAAGTAGCTGCTTGCTTCGTTAGGGCGCGTCTCATTGCAATTGCAAACATAGTAAGGCGCGGTAATTAGTAAACGGTGGGGTTCACTGTTTCTTGATTATTTACCATCCGATCTTTTATCCCTTCGATCTCTAAGATTTTTAACGGTTAAATATTTTTTTTCAAATATACTCCCAGTTAACCAGTAGTTTCTTCTGATTTTACTGTTGATACCTAAATCATGGATTGAGGGAAGTCTTGGCAAAATGGTTGAGTTGTTTAAGTGCGATGTAGAAGTCACGGCCTTCTGATATGAAAATAGCCTCTTAAAAAAATACAAGATAAGATTACATACTATAAATCTTTTATAATCTGCCCCTTCTTTTGACCTACACCGGAGCTTAGTACGCCAATCTCACTATTACCACTGATGCCAAATTTATATCTTTTTTTTAACGGTCCAGGCTGATTAGAAGAAGTGATGAACCAGTTGGAGATTATAGTTCTTTTGAAGGTGAGAGGAGCCAAGACAGGGCCATTATCATGTTATGACGGAGCCTGGGATTTGGACTATCAAGGAAACAATCTCCCACTTATGCACCAAAGCCTTGTAGTATAGTGGCGCAAGTTGAAGTTAGTTACCTAGATGATCTGAGTTCGAAGCTATGCATATATGGGCAGTCTCAATGCACAAAGCTCTAGCTTATGTGAGGTTTGGGGAAATAGCGGACCACAAAGGTCTACAGTATACAACCTTACTTTACATTTTTGAGACAGGTTGTATCCACGCCTTGAACCCATAACCTCTGAGTACAACTTTAATATTACGCAAGCTTTCGCATACCTTCCCATAGCCAATTTTTAAAAAATCTTGCATGAAATAATAGCAAGGGCTGGTAAAACTTTGCACATAAACAAGTGAACTGTGTTACGACAATAGAAACAAAAGAAAAATGAGAGGAATATGATACTCTATAGCCACTTCAATTGACTAGTAAGCAGTAGCCCGACTCTCCATAGTATAACAAATTCTGTTTCATTTTATGCCATATCCTTGGTCCATCCTCCCACAGATCAACGGTCCTAATTATATCAGCACAACCGGTCACGAGTCGTGTTATTGTAGTCTTAATTTCTCACCGGCATAATGCGTGACACCATATTAAGCAAGTCGGCCAAAACTCAAAGTTGTCAAATGATCAAATCCGTCCATCAAATTTATATAGGTCCGGATTAAATGATTATAACCTTGTCATCCAAAGATAGAGCCTTGAACGGGTGTGATCAACAGATGCAGGCCCATTATGCAAAAGTGGGCGATACTACACTAACCTGGCGTAGGGTCGCGTACTATACTATCATTCCTGGATGACCATGCAGTTAACTGCGGGCATGCAGGGCGCGTGTGTTTCTGGTTTCTGACGACGCTCAAAACTAACCCTGGTTAACGTCGCATTCTGTTCTTCAAAACCCTAGGGTTAACCCCGTCTTCATCGTCCCCCAGTCTTTTTCTCCCTTGAATTCCAATGCCTGCTCGTCCTCCTTCTTGAAATGGTAAGTCATTCGGAATCTGTTAATCGGTTCATGGATTTTTTTCCCTGTTTGATTTCTGACTTTTGATTGCTCGAAGGAAATCTCTCTTTCCTGTCTGGTTTTATGATGTTTAGGGTATTTTACTGGGAGCGGTTTTAGGAAGGTGATTTCTGTTCTTGTTCTTTGTCTTCTTGTGGGAAGATGGAAGTGTTAATTCGATTTAGTTTATTGTTTTTCTAGTTTATAGGTTTTGGTTTAACGGGTTGCTATTCACTTTCTTGATCTTGGGTCTTTTTAGTGATGTGGCGATCTTAATCTTCTAGTTATACTTCTTTGATTTATTCTTTCTTTTTCATTATTTTAGATTTTGAGTTGGTGATAGGGAATCATCTGAATTACTGAAAATTCGTTGTCTTCATTTTGCGCCCTTTAGATTTATGTAGTTGTCGGCTGGAGTTCGTGGATGGGGGAAAAGATGCAGGATTTGGATTTGGTTTTTCTTCTATTTGAACGAGTTTGTGAATTTAGGGCAAGTGAGTTGGATCGCTCTGGTTAGTTTTTTACGGTGAATAATTGATCAATGTCTGAAGAAATTAGCACTGGGGCACTGATTGTGGTTGAGAGTTTTCCTGAGAGCTAGCCGATATGGTGGGGGAAGAGGATGTTGTTGGCTGCCGGAAAACGTTCTGGCGATCTGCGTCTTGGTCGGCATCTCGTACTCAGGGACAGAACATAAAAGATTGCACGGATGTTGCAGAACAAAATAATAATCAGTTTCGGCGCTTCCCTGTTCCTCTTACCCCTCGATCTCAACATAATTCTAAGGCCCGCGCCTGCTTGCCGCCTTTACAGCCTTTGTCCATTTCTCGACGAAGCTTGGATGAGTGGCCCAAAGCAGGTTCAGATGATGTTGGAGAGTGGCTGCAGCCTCCGACTCCAAGTGGTAGGGGAGATTCGAATAAGCCTGGGGAGGGCTTGAAACTCGATTTGTCTTCTTTCCCGAAGAACTCAGATCCAAGTGGTGCTTTGGTTAAGAAAGATAAGATTGCTTTTTTCGATAAGGAATGCTCGAAGGTAGCTGATCATGTTTACATTGGGGGAGATGTGGTCGCTCGGAATAGGGATATTCTCAGGCAACATGGTATCACCCATGTTCTCAACTGTGTGGGTTTTGTCTGCCCTGAGTATTTCAAAGCTGATCTTGTGTATAGGACTTTGTGGTTACAGGATAGCCCTACAGAGGATATCACTAGCATTCTGTATGATGTCTTTGACTATTTTGAAGATGTTAGGGAGCAAGGAGGAAGGGTGCTTGTCCACTGCTGCCAAGGAGTGTCTCGCTCAACATCTTTGGTTATTGCATATCTGATGTGGAGGGAAGGACAGAGCTTCGACGATGCATTTCAGTATGTTAAGGCTGCAAGAGGGATTGCGAATCCAAATATGGGTTTTGCTTGTCAGTTATTGCAATGTCAAAAGAGAGTGCATGCCATTCCTTTAAGCCCTAGTTCAATACTAAGAATGTACAGGATGGCTCCACACTCTCCGTATGATCCTTTACATCTTGTTCCAAAGATGTTGAATGATCCTTCTCCATCTGCTCTGGATTCTAGAGGTGCATTCATTGTTCATGTGCCATCAGCGATATTTGTATGGATTGGTAAGAACTGTGAATTGGTCATGGAACGAGATGCCAAAACAGCTGCATATCAGGTTGTTCGGTATGAAAGAGTGCAAGGTCCAATAATAACTGTTCAAGAAGGGGAAGAACCTTCTGATTTCTGGGACGCTTTTTCTAATGTTTCACAATCTGTAGATAGTTCTAACAAGACATTGCAAGTAAAAGAGCAGGTCAAATCAACAGTTGGGATTGTTGTAGGTAAGAAAAAGGTAGATTCATATGATGTGGATTTTGAGCTTTTCCAGAAGGCAATCACCGGGGGTGTTGTGCCCCCTTTTTCATCAGCAGGAGCTGGGCATGAAACATGCATTCCTGCAAGAGAAAGCAATTGGAGTACATTGAGGCGTGAGTTTGTCTCGGGTAACGTGAAAGAGTGGGTCTCAGCTTCCAGGGTAGCCCTGTCTAGGGTCTATTCTGATTCAATGCTGATGGCAGATGCAGATACTCGTGGAAACAAAATTCAGCTTCTGTCAAGGGACTTGTTGTCATCGTCACCACCTTATCTTTCTCCTGGTTCTCTTTCATCTGATTCAAGCAACAGTTCGAAATCTAATTCAGACTCACCTTCGGTGTCACCTTTGACATCTTCTCCATCACTTACCCCATCCCCTCCTTCCTCTAGCTTGTCTGATCCAATGCTTCTATCATCCAACTCTTCTCATCTGGCCGCAAGCAGTTTGCGTCCTCGAGATGCTATTTGCACCACAGAGCATTGCTCTCAAAAAGTTTCTTCACTATCTAAAGGATTCCCTCTCTCTCTTGCTGAACGCAGGGGAAGCTCATCACCCACTCTAAAGTTGCTCTCCTTGACTGATGAATCCTCACTGTCATCTAGAAGGGTAGGGAATGCATCCTCTACATCTCTTGCACACTCACGAGAGGGAATCAAGGACAGAAACATTGACACTTCTGATAATGGTGATTTTGATGAAACAAGTAACACAGAGCAGCTTTTAGGATTCAAGAATGAGAATGCAATTGAAGATAGAGTTGTATTTAGAGAATCTCAGCCACGAGCATGTTTAGGAGAAGCAGTTGTCTGTAGTACATGTAGCAAGAAAGATGCTTTGGTTGAAACTTGTGGAGAACATCAGAGAAATAATCCTTTTCAAGAAGGCCAAGAGCTGTCTATCTCAATGGAATTAATTGATAATGGTTCAGATTTCTTAAAGCGAACACATTTCTCAGTTTACCGCTGGCCTGGTTTAGAAAAGGTTACAGGATTCAGTTCTGGTGCTCTTGATTCCAAAGCTATCTTTCTTATCTTAGGCCCCAATACAGAACTAGGTAAACATAAGGATAGGATGCTGTATTTGTGGATAGGTAGTTGTTCAGGACATCAAAGTAGGCGAAGTGAATTACATAGCAGCAGTGACATAGGTGAAGTAAAAGAGACTGACTGGCATTGTATTGGTTGTGACTTTCTTGCTCTAATGGGCCTGCCAAAGAACATCCCCATTAAGGTATGGAACATTTCTGTAAAGGTTTCTCCACTTAATTTTGTTTAGCTTGCATGCGAAAGGAGTTTTTAATTTGCTATGTATCTGGTTACTTTTGATTTTATAGTGGTTTTTCATTTTATCTCTCTATATGTTCGTGCATGAGTTATGTTGGTGTTCAGGGCTTTATGCATACTGGTTTAGATACTTGCCTTGTCAGATAATTTTCTACTCTTATATTTTACGTAACTTCCCTTACTGGGCTCAATTAAGAATATAGCATTTTTTGTCTGAACAAAACAAACTGTTCAATGTGAGACTTTTGTATGAGAACTTACATTTTATATGGCCAAAGAAAGTAAATGTACAAGGAGTCCACTGTAGTACGTTATTTGCTAAACACTTCGACATTTACTATTGTGCAAATTCATAAATATGGATAAAAAAGTAGAAAGACTACACAAAAATCAGATAGATTCCTGCACATATAGCTACTGCTATATAACAACAATAGATTGGACAGGACTATGGTTAATGTAGGATAAAAACTCAAAATCCAAAGGACAAACTATCACAATTCTATGACCATCAGAAGTATATTGAAATTTATTCAATTGGTTCCAAACAACTAAAACCAATTCCAATCCTAACCACAGGTTTAGGATCAGTTTAATCCCTTGATTGAATGTAAGTCAGTCCAAATTTCTATCTGCGGAGTAGCTTAAAGCAAAATATTGGCATGTTGCATGATACTGCATTTTCTTTACACAGTTTGCAGCAAAACCTACTAAAGATTTTCTTAAGAATTAGAACAAAAATGCTTGACAAAGCAGAACAAGTCAGTTGGCTAAAAGTTCCTTCTTTAACAAATGTGTTCTAAAAATTTAAAGTTTTGGTGTCATGAGTTCGTTGCTTGAACTTTACTGATTCACTTTTGGACGAAGTTGATTCAAATGTCATGAAATGTTGAATTCCATCAATATGTCAATGTTTATTTACTTATTTTTGTTATTTTATTTGTACCGATTTAACTTTTCTAGACCTCTTGTTGATTCATTGCATCCTTGAATTACTTCTCATTAGGACTTGATGATTAATGGGCTTGATAGATTAATTGAAAGAAATTTAGTGGAACAAGCTTTATGGTTAGAAAGAGAGTTAGAAAAGGAGGTAAAGCAAGTTGCATATGGTCTAAAGTGGGGCTTGTCTCTGAACTTGATGACTTCTGATGACTTCCAAGTTTGAGTGAACAAGTTTTTACATTTTAGAAAAGATAAACTACTTGAAGTGATTAATGAAGCAAATCCATTCATTACTCCTATAATTCTTTTCTGTAACGAGGGTAGATAGGCTTGAATTTTTTTTCCTCAGCCATTGGTGATTATATACTGATTTGGCTAATCTTTTCTGCTGAAGAAAAAATGTAAAGTTGGGAATTACGTCCCCTTCCAACGGTCCTTTCTTACAGGTGGCTCATTGCAGTTGTCTTGAGTTTATTAATTGTGAAGGTTTGGATGTTTTTGCAAGATCGACCTCGAAGAGCCTATCAGCATGTTGAGTGGAATTTCATCAGCCATTTTAAAAAGAATGGGCTCTGAGAGAAGTTGACAGTAAAGCAGTAGGGCTACCAGGGAATGCGAATCATTATAATTCTTCCTTTTCATGTTGTTTAGTCAACTCTTAGTTGATTTATGTTAGGCAGAGCATGAGCCTATTTCTCATCTCTAATTCACAGATTGTCTTCTTATTAAATTATGATAGGCGATACTCTTTGATGTATATTGAAGTGTTTCTGTGGTTTTAGTGTAATAGTATTCATTGCTGTAAGTACATTTGCCAGAAATATGCATGTGCATGATGCCACATTGCTTGAAATTTTGTTTGGTTGCAAGATGGATGGATGGCATTTCAATAACAAATTGTTTTATATTGGCATTAGTATGGTATAATCAAGAGCACTGTGGGTACTGCATTGGAGCAGTGCAGATGCAATTTCTTTCTTGGAAGAAAAACTGTCTCCCTTGGTGGTAGGGTTTCTCTTATGGAAGCCTAAAGAGATTTCCTTTTGGAGAGTAATTATAGTAGAAAGATAATAAATATCTTATTGATTTGTAAGAAGGATATAGTTCTAAGGAGAGCAGGTTACTCATAACTGGAAGATAAACATTTGAGACATCTGTGGAAATAGGCAGGAGGAGGCCAGTTTGAAAAGAATTATTGGCATCCATCTAGAGATACAGGCTGGGGGCAGGTGGGTTCATCAACAAACTATTTAGATTTTCGAGGTGATGAGGTTTAGCTTGGTTGAAAGTGGGGCTGGAGAGCACTTGGAGATGCTGCTTGTTTGAATTGCGTAAGAGTTGGAACATGGCTGTGGTAGTCATTACTTTTAACTGTTGAAATAATGGTATCAGATGCATTGTATATATCCTCTATTAGCATTGCAATAGCCTTCATTAAAGGTATTCTTCTAATCTTTATAGATTTTTCTATTCAGTATAAATACCATCAAGAGAGTCATCAACATATTCACACAGCTGCTAATTCTCTAAGCTTAATATACTCAGTGGAGCAAACTAATCATCTTAAAGTTTCTTTTGTTATTACTGATATATTTGGAAATTTTTGTGGTGCTCTCCCTTTTGCTTTCTTAAAAAGGGCAGCCCGATGCATGAAGCTCCCGCGTGTGTGGGCTTCGAGGAAGGGGCAGATCATGAAGGCTCTACAATATGCAGCCTTGGCATTTTTGCTAGAGGCTGTTTCCATGCCTCAAACCCATGACCTCCTGGTCACATGACAACAACTCTCCCTTTGCACCAAAGCCTCCCCTTCTGTTTTGCTTTCTTAGCCTTCAAATTAATAGTTCCATATTACTAGATTGGAGATTAGTTTGGGCTAGCTTTCTATTTTTATGATCTTTAAAGTTGTTCCCAAATACCACCCCCCAGTAGATGAGCAACTCTGTCAGTAATTTGAACTTTGACTGGTAAGAATGCAAATAAGAGTCTGATACATTGTCTAAGAGTTTTAAAATAACCTAGCATAGGTGGTGCAACAACCTGCTAACCTATTGGGTTCATAAAGAATTGAATGTACCTGATGTGCTTGGTTTTGGATGGGATACATCCGTCTTGGTTTCATTAAAATGTGCAATATCAGATCAAGATGTTGTCTCTGAAAGGAATGTTTCTTCACTGAATACTAATGTGCTTTTTCATTCTTGTGCATGTTTGCATCACCCTGTGTTTTACTGTTTCTTACTGGTATGTCTTATTATATATTTTTATTCAGGGTTGCTGTTAAGACCGGATGCATTCTGGCATATTACAAGGCCCTCTTTTCTCATCATCATCATTATCTAGGCCTTGTCCCAGTTAGGGGTTGGCCACACGAATCTTGTTTCTCTATTCCCCTCTATTAAGTGTCATGGCTTCATTTATGCTAAAAGTTTTTAAATCTTTTCTCACCACTTCTATCCATGTTCTGTTGGGTCTTTCCCTTGCCCCTTTAGGGCCCTCAACTTGGTGTCGTTTGCAGTCTCCGCTGAACATGTCCAAACCTTCCTCATCTTGTTACCTACACTCCAAAGTTTCCTCTAATATTTTAATTTCTAATTCTATCCTTTTTTTGTCTTGTCATGTATCAATCTCAACATCCTCATTTCGGTTATGCTTATCTTATGTACATATTATTTATTAATTGCCCAACACTCTGATCCATAGAGCATGACTAGCCTTACAATCATCTTATAGAAATTTTCTTTCAATTTGAGTGGCACTTGCTGATCACACAAAACTCTAAAGGCATATTTCCTCCATTTGTTCCAATCTACTTAGATTCACTGGGCAACATCCCTCTCAATCTCTCTAACAATCTTTACCGGTGCTGCACTTCCACTCCTCTCCTTACTAAAATTGCATTCCTTATACTCTGTCTTAATTCAGCTAATTTTAAATCATTTAGACTCTATAGTATCTCTCCATAACTTTAGCTTTTTGTTTACACCTTGTTTTATCAAAAAACACCATGGAATCTTCTCATGTAGATGTTTTGTGAACTCATTCATAACCAACGTAAAAAGGTACAAGTTTAATGTGGATCCTTAGTGCAATCCTGTAGTGATAAAGAAATCAGAGGTCTCTTCACTAGTGGCCTTGACATTTGTTACTACTTCCTCATACATATCCTTAATTATGTCTACATATCCTTGTAAAATCCTTTTGTCGCCCAACAACTGCCATATTAACTCGCTAGGGACCCTTTCATAAGCTTTTTCTAAGTGAATAATGACCATATAGAGGTCCTTCCTCTTAAGTTTCTTCTAAGTCAATAAAGACCATGTGGAGGCCCTTTTTCTTCTCTTTGTATTTATCTTTCAATTGTCTAAGTAGGAAAATAGCTTTCATGGTAGGCCTCGTAGGCATGAAACCTACTTGGTTTTTTTATACACTCGTTTCATGCTAGTCTTTTCTTAATCACTCTTTTACAATGTTTCATTTCATAGCTCATAAGTTTGATCCTGCGATAATTAGAGAAGTCCTCTTTTCTATTTTCACTAAACATTATTTTTCTGCCTTATTTGTTATCGGATGAGATGGATGAGATAGCCTTTAATGCTTTATCTACGTTGTGCATGCTTGTATCTTGCTGTTTGTTAACTGCCGTTCACAACTTTATCTATCAATTATTTTTATATTCGGGCCTGCTGCTAAGACCGGAACCATTCTGGTCTATTTACAATCCCCTCTTAGCCATTCTCGCTAAACATCGTTTTCTTCTTTATTTTGTCTTGGATTAGCTAGCCTTTAATGTTTCTGCTTGCTATGTTCATCAGTCATTATTAGTTCTCATGTATGTGGTGGGTATTGGACAGGTCATCAAAGAAAGTGACGAGCCGGAGGAATTCCTTAAATTGTTGAATGGCTTTTAACATTACTGAACCAGCGGAAGTTTGGGGAGCTAATCTTCTCAAACACCATTCTTGGTTTCTTCAGCTAACCAATGATGCTGTAGACTTTTTAGGGAATTCCCAAGAGCTTCTGCTGGCTTGATAAGCAAGGTAATTGAACTTCCTCTCCGTTAGAGCAACAAATATATTGTGCTATTGCTTGAGAAATACTGAAGGCCCATCGTGCGAATTGATTAGTTCTTCCACAGACTGATATTATGGCAATCGAATGACAGAGTCTCTCTTGTCCCAGAAGCTGAAAATGCTTATTTGCAGACCACCCTCGTAACAGCTTACTGTTGCATAATTTATGTCTCCGAACTACTTTCAAATAACGTCACTCTGAATATTGAAATAAAACATTTATTTTCCAAATCAGTTTTATATGTATGTTGTTGACTGCTGCTATTTGTCTATGAGGAATATTTTGTTCAACTGTCTATTAATCTGTTATTCAATGCTCATGATGTTTGTTTTGTCATCCCTGTTCACAGGAGGCCGCAGTTGAAGTCAATTTGTGGATGCTTAAGTTTGAGGCGCCTGGCTGTACAGTTTCTGCTTCCTTAGGCGAACTTGTACTTTTACTGACTTAGATTTCCTCCTTAAATGTACATTCTCATGAATAATCCATTCTTTAGGCCCTTCATCAAAGCAGTCAGTTTAATCCTTTTCCTCATGAATTCTATAGAAGTAGTGATAGCCATCTTTGCTCTGCCATCCTATCTTTCATGGTAGCTTCGCAACCATGTGACTGGATCCAAACGAACTCTGTTTTTTAGGCAATGCAGCAAAACCCAGATGAATCGTGTACTCAGTGTGACTCTTTATATTATTGCCTCATTCATCTAATGTAACCTCAGCCAAATTGTGGTTGTTTCACTGAAATTCAGGCAATCTTAATCTGCTGCAAATTCGTGATTATTCGAGCAATCTCTCACTTTGGACTAACAGGCCTTTGTACAAAAGAGTCCAGTAAGAGTCGGTGGTCTATGTTAAAGCGTGAGAAGAAGCTGACACCCTATTTTGTGATGGGTGGTGATTTCTTTTGGGGAGATCTAAGCATACATCTTATAGTCTATTTTTATATGCGTTTATAAGTATAGCCACTGATTAGTTTATAATTACACATGCTAATTTTTTTGTTTCTTTGAAGAATTTTTTTGAGTTTGGAAATTTTAGTTTTTTCGAAAGACCTAAACCAAGTTGCAGTGGAATCATCGAATGGATTGGCCATCCAAGCACTCACCCGTATGTAAGTGGTGTCAGTGGGACTCTCTGCCCGTATAACAGACGGGCACATTAGCCTTCATATCTCCCGGTAAGACCACCGAGACTGCTAATTCAGGGGGAGGATTTGGGAAGGGTATGGTATTTATATGGTTATGGATTATCTGATTGTTACACCCATGTCTACCATCTCAACCATTGCTCTCCTTAACAAACTTAATGTCAATGCTACAAGCATGCTCGAAGAAGAGGTCAAAAGTGGATTTATAGAGGGAAGGCGCTAGACTCTCTCTCTCTCTCTCTTAAAAAGAGCAGCCCTAGTGCATGAAGCTCCCACATACGTGGGGTTCAGGGAAGGGGTGGAGCATAAAGGTCAATAGTACACAACCTTAGCTTGTATTTTGTAAGAAGTGATTTTCACAAGTCTCTCTCTCTCTCTCTCTCTCTCTCTCTCTCTCTCTCTCTCTCTCTCTCTCTCTCTCTATATATATATATATATATATATATATATATATATATATTGTTGTTGTCGTTGTCGTTGTCAAGACCTTATCCTAATTAGGAGTTGGCCACATGAATCTTATTTCTCTATTCCTCTTTATTAAGTACTATGGTTTCATTTAGTTTCAAAGTTTTTAAATCTTGCCTCACTACTTCTATCCAAGTTTGTTTGGGCTTTCCCTTTGCCATTTTAGAACCTTCTACTTGTATTGCTTCATTCATTCTAATCGGTGCAAATGTTGGTTTCCTTTGAACATGTCCAAACCATCTAAGTCGAATCTCTCTTATCTTATTACCTATTGATGTTACCTCTAAATTTTCTCTAACATTTTCATTTTTAATTCTATCCTTTTTTGTCTTACCACTCATCAATCTCAACATCTTCATTTTTGCGACGCTCATCCTACGAGTATGATGTTCCTTAATTGCCTAACACTTTAATCCATAAAGCATAGCTAGCCTCATGGCCATCCTATAGAATTTTCCTTTTAGTTTAAGTGACACCCACTGATCACATAAAACTCTAGATGTACATCTCCATTTGTTCTAACCCGTTTGAATTCTTTGGGTAACCTCTCTCGCAGTCTCTCCAGTCTCATAAATCATTGATCCTAAGTATCGAAAGTGGTCTTTTATGGGGACTTCTTGGTTATCAATCTTGACTGATGTTCCACTCCTATTCCTCTCCTTGCTAAAATTGCATTCATATATTTTGTCTTAGTTCAGCTAATTTTAAATCCTTTAGATTTTAATGCTTCTCTCCATAACTCTAGCTTTATGTTTATACCCTCCATTGTCTCATCAAGTAAGACTATATCATCTGCACATAGCATGCACCAGGGAATCTTCTTATGTAGATGTTTTGTTAACTCATTCATAACCAATGTGAAAAGGTGTGGGCTTAATGCTGATCTTTAGTGCAATCCTACAGTGACAGAAAAATCACCAGTAACGCCACTGGTGGTCTTAACATTTGTTACCACTCCCTCATAGATATCTTTAATTATATTTATATACTCCTGCAAAACCCCTTTACTGCCCAACACCCTCTATATTAACTCTCTAGGGACTTTATCATAAGCTTTCTCTAAGTCGATAAAGACAATGTTGAGGTCTTTCCTCCTCTCCTTATATTTCTCTACTAATTGTCTTAGTAAGAAAATAGCTTACATGGTAGACCTCCCAAGCATGAAACAAAACTGATTCTCCAATACACTTGTTTCATGTCGTAGCCTCTTTTCAATTACTCTTTCAAAAAGTTTTATAGTGTGGTTTATAAGTTTGATCTCTCGATAATTAGTACAGCTCTATATGTCTCATTTATTCTTATAAATTGGTACAATAGAGCTTTTCCTCCACTCATCGGTCATTTTCTTTAATTTTATAATTTTATTAAACAACTTGGTGAACCAAACTACCCCAATATCTCCCATATGCTTCCAAACCTCTATTGGTATACCATCGGCTTCATGGCCTTTCCTAATTTCATCTTTTTCAAGGCCTCTTTTACTTTAGGTATTCTAATCATACGTCCATATCTATAATATCCAATGTTATTTAGATTTATAGTATTTTCAATACCTATATTCTCAGAGCCATTGTCATTTGACAATTTTTGAAAGTATGTTTCCCACCTTTGTTTGATTTCATCATCTTTGACTAATACCTTTTGATCATTGCTTCTAATGAACCTAACATGATATAAGTCTTTATCCTTCTATTTTCTTACTTTTGTAAGTTTAAACACAGCTTTCTCTCCTTCCCTTGTTCCTAGTCTATTATAGAGCTCATTATATGCTTTAAGTTTAGCCTCACTTACTATTCTCTTAGTAACTTTTTTAGCATTCTTATATTGTTCATAGTTTTCATTATTTTTAATCTTCTGCCATGCTTTAAAACACATCCGTTTTTCTTTAATAACTTTTTACACTGTTTCACTTCAACACTATGTTTCCTTTACTAATTGCCTTTTACTTTTAGATACTCTTAAGACATATTTTGCCACTTTTTTAATTGACTCTGCAATATTAATCCGCATGATATTTACTTCTGTTTCATAATTTTAATTTCCTTCTACCATCAACTTATTTGTGAATGAGGTTATTTTCTCTCCTTTTAAGTTCCATCACTTAATTTTTGGATATCTATTAAGTTCATTTCTTTTCTTCCATCTTTTTGATATGGATATCCATAACCATTAACAGATGTTGTGAGGTTAAACTCTCACCAAGTATCACTTTACAATCTTTACACATAGATCGTTCATTATTCCTAAGTAGAAAAAAGTCTATTTAGCTTTTATGTCCACTTTTAAAAGTTATTAAATGTTCATCCCTCTTTTTAAAGAGTGTATTTGCAATGACCAGGTTATATGACAAAGCAAAATCGAGGACTTTCTTTCCTATATCTTTTCGTTGACCTATACCATACCCTCCGTGTATTCTATCATATCATTCCTTTTCTTTTCGTACATGGCCATTTAAGTCTGCTCCTATAGATAGCCCCTCAGTGTTAGGAATTTATTGCATGACTCCTTCCATATCTTCCCAAAACTGTCTCTTGATTATATCTTTTAACTCTACTTGTAGTGCGTATGCAGTTATAACATTTATAATCTGCTCTCCTAGAACAAGTTTTATTATTATAAATCTATTACAAATTCTTTTAACGTTCACAACTTTATCCTTTAATTCCTTATCCACTATTATTCCTATGTCATTTTTGTTATTATCCTTTCCTACATACCATAATGTATATTTATCTATTTCTAGCTTTAGCCTCTTTCCACTTGGTTTCTCAGATATAAGCGATGTTGACTCTCTTACATTTCATTGCATCTACTACTCCAAACTTTTACCTGTCAATGTCCTTATATTCCATATGGCGATATAAATCTTATGCTCTAGAGATATCCTATTTACTGTCGCCTTTCTTGACCTCTATGTTATCAACCCATGCCCACTTTTCACTGCACCTGGGTTCTGATACAGCACATGGCTTTCGAGGGGACAGTCTAGCAGCCCTTGCCTATTTTTCACTACACCTAGGATCTTATGTAGCCCGTTGCTTCTAGGAGAATGTCCTAGCAACCCTTGCCTATTTTTCACCACACCCAGGATCTGATGCATTGGGTCGCTTATGGGGAACGCCCTAACTCGACGGAATGTCAGTTATCGATTCACGTCATGTTAGGGTTGTCATAGTTTTAAGAAGCTGAAGATGATTTTCATTTCTTCCTTACAAACTAATATATAAATGCATATTCATTTGCAAACAAAAAAGAAATAACAAAATCATCTTCAGTTTCACCCTTGCCGATAGGCATTTGACGCAAAGATTACCATATTTTAAGAAGCTGGAGATGATTTTTATTTTTTCCTCATAAACTAATATACAAATGCATATTTATTTGTAAGAGAGAAATAACAAAATCATCCTCAACTTCTCCCTGGCTGGCTGGCACCTGACGCAAGACCCTCATCCTTTTTCATCTGGGCTTAGGACCGGCATTAGCGGAGTCTCTCTCTCTCTCTCTCTCTCTCTCTCTCTCTATATATATATATATATATATATAGTGTGTGTGTGTGTGTGTGTGTGTGTGTGTGTGTGTGTGTGTGTGTGTGTGTGTGTGTGTGTTAATTTTAGCTATTTAATGCAGGTGCAAGGAGTAGTGACTTTTGATTGGCTAGAAAAAAGTAGAAAACAAAAAAAGTTGGAGGCAACGACAGTTAAAAACTTTTTCCTAGCCAATCAAATGTTGATTACATTTTACACCTACAACTCTTTGTTAAAATTACCACTCTCTCTCTCTCTCTCACACACACACACACACACACATAATGTGTGTGTGTGTGTGTGTGTGTGTGTGTGTGTGTGTGTGTGTGTGTGTGTGTGTGTGTTAATTTCAACTATTTCATGTAGGTACAAGGAGTAGATAACATTTGATTGGCTGAAAAAAAATGAAGAACAAAAAGTTAGAGGAAATAGCAGTTAGAAACTTTTCCGTAGTCAATCAAACGTCAGTTGTGCTTTACACATGCAACTCATTGTTGAAATTATCGCTTTCCTATATATATGTGTGTGTATGTGTGTGCAGCGGTAATTTCAGCTGCATCATGTAATGTTTGATTGGCCAAGAAAAAGTTAAAGAAAAGGTCAGTTAGAAACTTTCTTCAGCCACTCAAATGTTGCTTACTCTTTACACATAAAGCTCCTTGCTAAAATTACCACTCCTCATATATATTCTCCTATGAAAAGAAGCGGTACATGTCAAATTTTCTTGTTCAGGATGAAACTTTTGCTGCATATTCAAGCCGTTTATAATATCATGAATGACATAAATAGGCTAGAACTCAAAATTTATGCCCATCGAATTGTTGTAACCTACATTTTCTATGTAAACTTATTACCATCCATTTTCATTAATTTTTTTAAGACCCTCTTGCAAAATGCAAGATAAGGCAGCGTACTATTGACCCTTGTGGTCCGGCCCTTCCCCAAACCTTGCATATGAGGGATCTTCGTGTAGTGGGGCTGCCCGTACTAATATTTGGCAACCCAAGCCATCCATCCGCAGTGGCCCATCTTAAGATAGGCAAGCCTAAAATATATCATACATCCGATGATCATAGCACTTCTGTCGCCGAGACTCATAAATGATGGATGGATTGGATCTCCAACAAAGCTGGATCAATAATTATTGAGGTGTTTTGTGCATGGCTTATCTGGGACATGGTATACAAAGAAAATGGACGGTTTGAATCACCAATAACGGCTTCAGATGTGCGTTTGATATGGCCGGCTGTACAAAGTGCCATATGAGAAGTCTCATCGGGTCGGTCTTCCAACAGTTTTTTCCATGGTTTTTATGTAGTTACAAAAAGTTATAACCCCTTATGGATGTTCCTTTTCCTGATCGCACCTTTATAAAGTTATTGTTTTGGAATATAGTTTAAAAACTCAAAAACTTGACTCGACTTTAATAGTCAAGCGAGTAGGGTCAACTCAAAGACTCGTGAGTAACTCGAAAATAATTGAGGGAGATTCACAATAAAAACTTACTAATTTAAATTCGTATTTGTAGTTTTTAATATACATGAATTATAAGTGAGTTCGTTAGATTATAGTGTTGATGTTTTAGAGATCTTGTGTTCAAACTTTAGCACAAAGAAAAGTTATTTTATTATAGAGCGAGTCGACTCGATGATGATTCGATTTGCTACTGATTTGAGTAAACTCAACCGAGTTTTTCAATTAAGTTGGCTCACGAGTTTTAGAATTATGCGTGTACACAAGTACACCTCATTTTTCTTAGGCATGGAATTTTTATGCTAGGTCTAAGCTATCATCATGTTCAAATTGGCTTAGATAAGTAGTTACGATCATTTTTATTGAAAATTACAACTGCTTATTTGTTTCGTTTTTAAAGACTAAAAATAACCCGTCACGGTCATCCAAATTTATAAATATATTATGGGTTCACTAATTGATGCATAAAACTCCGCCAATGCCGGTCCCAAGCCCGGATAAAAAAGGAGGAGGGTCTTGCGTCAGGTGCCAGCCGGCAAGGGGGAAGGTGAAGATGATTCTATTATTTCTTTCTTACAAATGAATATGCATTTGTATATTAGTTTGTGAGGAAGAAATAAGAATCATCTCCAGCTTCTTAAAAGATGGCAACCCTTGTATCAGGTAGCCAGTAGGCAGAAGGAAGTTGAAGATGATTCTATTATTTCTTTCTTACAAATAAATATACATTTGTATATTAGTTTGTGAGGGAGAAATGAAAATCATCTTCAGCTTCTAAAAATATGGCCACCCTTGCGTCAGGTAGCCAGTAAGCAAGGGTGAAGTCAAGATGATTTTAATGATTGTAATGATTTTCATGATTTTAATGAAAATCATCTTCGGCTTTTAAACTATGGCAACCCCAACATGACATGAATCGAAATGCGAAATTCGCTCAAGCTAGGGCATTCCCCATAAGCGACGCGTTGCATCGGATCCGGATGCGGTGAAAAATAGGCAAGGGTTGCTAGGGCGTTCTCCCAGAAGCGACGCGCTACATCGGATCCCGGGTGTAGTGAAAAATGGGCAAGGGCTGCTAGAGCGTCCCCTCGGAAGCGACAAGGCGCATCGAGAACCAGTGCGGTGAAAAGTGGACATGGGTTCATACCATGGAGGTCGAGAAAGGCGATAGTAAATAGGGAATCTCCAAATCATAAGATTCGCATCGCTACATGGAATATAGGGACATTGACAGGTAAGAGTTTGGAGTTAGTAGACACGATAAAACGTAGGAGAGTCAACATCGCTTGTATCCAAGAAACCAAGTGGAAAGGGGCTAAAGCTAGAGAAATAGATGGGTATAAATTATGGTACATAGGAAAGGAAAATAATAGAAATGGCGTAGGAATAATAGTGGATAAGGAATTAAAGGATAAAGTTGTGGACGTTAAAAGAATCAGTGATAGAATAATAATAATAAAAATGATTCTAGGAGAGCAGATTATAAATATTATAAGTGCATATGCACCACAAGTAGGGCTACAAGATATAATTAAGAGACAGCTTTGGGAAGATATGGAGGGAGTCATGCAAGAAATTCCCAACACTGAGGGAATATTTATAGGAGCAGACTTAAATGGCCATGTAGGAAAAGATAAGGAAGGATATGATAGAATACACGGAGGGTATGGTATAGGTGAACGAAACGAGATGGGGGAGAATATCCTCGATTTTGCTTTGTCATATAACCTATCCATTGCAAATACACTCTTTAAGAAGAGGGATGAACACTTAATAACCTTTAAAAGTGGACTTCATAAAAGCCAAATAGACTTTTTTCTACTTAGGAATAATGAACGATCTATATGTAAGGATTGTAAGGTGATACCGGTGAGAGTTTAACCTCACAACATAGGTTAATGGTTATGGATATTCATATCAAAAGATGGAGTAAAAGAACCGAACTTAATACACATCCAAAAACTAAGTGGTGGAACTTAAAAGGAGAGAAAATAACCTCATTCAAAAATAAGTTGATGGTAGAAGGAAATTGGAATTATGAAACGTAGTAAATACCATGTGGACTAATATGGTCGAGTCCATTAAGAAAGTGGAAAAAGATGTCCTAAGAGTACTTAAAGGTAAAAGGCTATTAACAAAGGAATCATGGTGGAGGAATGAAACAAAGTGCAAAAAGCTATTAAAGAAAAACGAATGCATTTTAAAGCATGGCAGAAGATTAGAAATAATGAAAACTATGAACAATATAAGAATGCTAAAAACGTTGCTAAGAGAATAGTAAGTGAGGCTAAACTTAAAGCATATGATGAGCTCTATAATAGACTAGGAACAAGAGAAGGTGAGAAAGATGTGTTTAAACTTGCAAAGGTAAGAGAACAGAAGAGTAAGGACTTAGAGCATGTTAGGTGCATTAGAAGCGATGATCAAAGGGTATTAGTTAAAGACGCCGAGACCAAACAAAGGAGGGCAATCTACTTCCAAAAATTGCTAAATGACAATGGCCCCGAGAATAGAGGAATTGAAAATACTATAAATCTAAATAACACTCGGATATTATAGATATGAACGTAGGATTAAAATGCTTGAAGTAAAAGAGGCCTTGAGAAAGATGAAATCGGGAAAGGCCATGGGGCCAGATGGTATTCCAATAGAGGTTTGGAAGAAAATGGGAGATTTTAGGGTAGTTTGGTTGACCAAGTTGTTTAACAAGATTATAAAATCAAAGAAGATGCCTCGATGAGTGGAGGAAAAGCTCTATTGTACCAATCTATAAGAATAAAGGAGACATTCAGAGTCGCACTAATTATCGAGGGATCAAACTTATGAGCCACACCATGAAACTTTTTGAAAAAGTCATTGAGAAGAGGCTACGACATGAAACAAGTGTATCTGAGAATCAGTTTGGTTTCATGCCTGGGAGGTCTACCATGGAAGCTATTTTCTTACTAAGACAATTAGTAGAGAAATATAGGGAGAGGAGAAAAGACCTACACATGGTCTTTATTGACTTAGAGAAGGCTTATGATAGAGTCCCTAGAGAGTTAATATGGAGGGTGTTAGGTGTTAAAGGGGTTTCTCAGGGGTATATAGACATAATTAAAGATATGTATGAGGGAGCAGTAACAAATGTTAAGACCACTAGTGGCGTGACAGGTGATTTTCCTGTCACTGTCGGATTGCACCAAGGATCGGCATTAAGTCCATACCTTTTCACATTAGTTATGAATGAGTTAACAAAACTTCTGCATGAGGAGATTCCCTGGTGCATGCTATTTGCAGACGATATAGTCCTACTTGATGAGACAAGGGAGGGTGTTAACATAAAGCTAGAGCTATGGAGAGAAGCAGTAGAATCGAAAGGATTTAAAATTAGCCGAACTAAGACAGAATATATGGAATGTAATTTTAGCAAGGAGAGTAGGAGTGGAGCACCAGTCAAGATTGATAACCAAGAGGTCCCCATGAGAGACCACTTGCGATACTTAGGATCATTGATCCATGAGAGTGGAGAGATTGAGAGGGAGGTTACCCGAGAGAATCCAAGCGGGTTGGAACAAATGGAGATGTGCATCGGGTGTTATGTGGTCGGCGGGTGCCACTCAAACTAGAGGGTAAATTCTATAGGATGGCTATAAGGCCGGCCATGCTCTATGGATCGAGTGTTGGGCGGTTAAGGAACATCATACTCATAGGTGAGTGTTGCGTAAATGAGGATGTTGAGATAGATGAGTGGTAAGACAAGAAAGGATAGAATTAGAAATGAAAATATTAGAAGAAATTTAGGGATAGCACCAATAGGTAACAAGATGAGGGAGATTAGACTTAGATGGTTTGGACATGTTCAAAGGAGGCCAATAACGGCACCAGTTAGAAGGAGTGAGGCAATACAAGTTGAAGGTTCTAAAAGGGCAAGGGGAAGGCCCAAAAGAACGTGGATAGAAGTGGTGAAGAAAGATTTAAAAACTTTGGGACTAAATGAAGCCATGGTATTTAATAGAGTGGAATGGAGGAATAAGATTCATGTGGCCGACCCCTAATTGGGATAAGGTCTTGATGATGATGATGATGATGACTAATTGATGCATAAATTTATAGATTTTAGGCTAAATAGAGATAGAGTGTTTCTTTTATAGACAGAAAATTGTTAGAAACCTATTTATGTGTAGTACAATTTGTCAAGAATTACCTATTACATGAGTTGGGGAGCTGTGTAGCTGATCTATGATGCAGGCAAAATTGTGAACGGTTTGGATCGTCCAAAATATGAGTTCAGTGGGAGTTATAGTATACTGGGACAAGATTGTGACAAGTGTACATGGTGTTTTCTTTCTTTTTTTAAATGAAAACATCCTCTTGCAAAATGTAAGATAAAGCTGCATACTATTAACTCTTGTTGTACGCCCCTTCTCCAGACCCTGCATATGCGAGAGCTTGATGCACTGAAACTGCCCTTTGAAGTACCAAGATTATTATAGAGTGGGGTTTAAGCTGTAAGAAGTTCAGCCAAAGTAACTCTTGATGGTTGTGGCCAGCATCCTCTTGGATTAGCTGCTTTATACTCCATGCAGTAGCTTCTGGATGGGCTGAGTTCACAATTGATCGGGACAAAGCACCTTCCTCTTTTAGTCTTTGTAGCTGTGTCCACTTTTGACTTTCCAAGAAGAATTGTATGGCCTAAATTACAAATGAACCCTCTATTGAAATGATCCAGAGGTCATGTGACCTTGAAGGGAAGCCTTGGCGCAACAGTAAAAGTTGTTGTCATGTGACCTTGAGGTCACGGGTTCAAGGCATGAAAACAGCCTCTTGCATGCAAGGTAAGGCTGTGTTCTTTAGGTCCTTGTTGTCCGTCCCTTCCCTGGACCCTACATAGGCAGGAGCTGGATGCACCGGGGCTGCCCATTTTACCCTCTATTAAAATGATCTCAACCATTCATCTGGCTCGGTATGATGCTATGGTTGAGAGAGATATAAAAGTTATCTACAGGTAAAAGTACGAGTTGCTTTTAATCATCCAACTAATAAGTCAAGCAACATTGTGAATAATTTGGATCATAAAAAATCTTAGACCATTTGGACTTATATACTATATAAACCCCTCCAACATATATTGGACATATGCACCATGAGAGAGAAGCTCCTTGCACCTAAAAATGGAGTCCACAAAAATGTTATATTATTAATCAAACCCTTTTTATGTTCTATGTTCTATCTTCTTGCTAATTATCTCAATCTCTAAGAAGAGTCAAACATCTTCTCTCACTCTCTCCAAGAGGAGGACTACAAATCTTTGACAAAACAAAGTGAGAGGACATCCCACGCATTAGAATGAAGTATTCATAACCTTGGCGCAATGATAAAGTTGTCGTCGTGTGACATTGAGATCACAGGTTTAAGGCCTAGAAACACATATTAAAAAACACATCGAGTTAAATATACCTTGAACAAACGTTAATCTTTAGAGGAAGTTCTCTCATCTCGGCTTTGCTGATGACTTTATCATATTTGAAAAAGCTGCAATTGGAAATTGCATACCATTGATTCTATTCTCGACGACTTTAAAACTATATGTAGACCTAGTAAGATTTGTTGTAAGTGTCGAGATGGATTGACTTGATCCTATTGTGCCTCTGTCGAATTATGTTGCACTATGAACTAAGGATCTGTAAGACAGAACCACTAAAAAGAAAAAGGTAAACAATTTTCTATTTTGCGGGCAATTGCATCTTTTGTCAAGAGATATATGCATTTGCATGACCCAAGAACCACGGAAATCTTTTATTTTCTTGTTTTTCAAAATTTTTTTGAATCTTCAAAACTTCTAGCTATGCTTTTTGCTCGAAACTATGATTGCTAACTTGCTATGCGTTGAAATTCTTGAAAAGCTCCCGTGCTTTGGTAGCCAGTTAAAAAAAGAAAAGAAAAGTAGTTAGTAATAAAGTTAAATCTATAAATAAATTTTTAAGAATAATTAATATTGTTATTTTTGTCCACTTGTATAAGTAATTAATTTTCTCTTCATTAATAATATAAATTAATAAATACATGGGGATATTTTAGTGCTTAAAAAATATTCTGAATTGGATTATCTGCTAACCGGAACCCTCATTTTTTATCCTTTCTAAAAAAATGTGGATACTCAAAATCAATCCCATTTCAATATACGGATAGAATTTTCTATCCTATGTCGTATCCTTTCGATTTAGAGAGCAGATAATCCTTTCCAATGGCATCCAAAAGTTAGAGCCTTCATGCAGAGGGCTCTGATCAACCAGGGTGGGGCCATCATGCAAAAGTCGAAACGCTACACTAATTTGGTGGTGCCGCGTGCTAGGTTACCATTCTTCAACTAATATAATGGATATCTTCCCCCTCTCCAAACCCTAGGGCAGAAGTTGGTTCCGGTTTACCCCCCTTTCTTCAAGGTCTGCATCTCTCTCTCTCTCTCTCTCTAGATGAGATTTGTAATGTTTTGTACAGCGGATAAGGACTTTCTCTTGAATGCATGATATCTAGTTTTGCACACTTTGCAGTTTCTAGACATCTCATGTTTCTGTTAGGTTTTCCAAATCCCTGTTTTTGGTTTATCACGGAACGTTAAGTTCAATATTCTTATCTTCCTTGGTTTATTGAGAATGTATTCCTTTTGATTGCATAGCACGTATAGGAAAGCTAAACACGAGTAGGAGATGATTTTGCCTCTTGGGTAGGTAGCAATAGTGCAATACTTAGCCTGGCTTTGAACTGTGTGTTAGGCTAGTAGGTGAATGATAGAATATGGTTGTGTAAGTCTGCAAGAGTAACCCTATGGCAAGTCATGCATGTTTTTCGATCCGATAAGTATTTTGAGATGCGTGTACCTGTCTGGTAAGTGTTTGGACTTCGGAGTAGAAGAAGCAAATTGTTTTGAGTGTACTAGATTATTGAATTTCAACCTCAAAGTGATCATTTCCCTGGTTGTGATAGTGAAAGAGCTTTAGGGACTGAGTAGCTAAACAGTTTTAGGGCATTTCAGGGTCGTGCAAGATTTGAAATTTGATGAGGCTGATAGTATTTTAATCTAAGTTTCCACCAGCTGTGGGTATTTCATTTTTCTTTTGGAATGGAATGTTTCTATCCTCTGATAATTCCAGTGCTCTGAAGAAGATCCAAGAAAAGTCTAATTTTGATTCTAGATGACCTTCATTTTTTCGGTCTGATCAATTTGAGCCCTCAAAAATCAATTTTGGGGCTAAAATTATTATAATATCTCTAATTATCTTGACGATTGTTTAGCAAATGTGAAAGTCAGTCCTTGTATATAGGGCAATCTCTTCCCAGTGGTTTTCTGTTCATTCTTTTTTTGGATCTAGCATTTTTTTTTTTAGAAAAAAGAAAGATTGAAAGCTAATTAAATTGAGATAAAGAGCAAATTGTATAGATGAATCTTTTCTTTCTGTCCTTTGACAACCTATATGTGGACAACATGAACTGTTATTTTCAACAGTCAGCATCTATGTTTGCCGTCATGGTGTGACACTCATATTCATTCCTCTTTGCATCTTGGCTTCAAGTATAATCGCTCATGTTGGTGCAAAGATTATATATTTGGAGTGTGAAATTAAAAAGATCTAGAGAAATTAGAAAAAAAGAAAAGAAAAGAAAAAGTGGCTTGCTCTGTCATATGCCTTGAATTGACAAAAGCGAAAAATGGTGCATTCATAAGTTCAGAGGAACAAGAGACCAGAAGTTTCAGATTGAAAATAACATTGAAGAAGCCGCATCACTTCACAAATGTCAAAAGAACTTCTATATTAAGAGTTTTACATTCTCTCATCCAGTACTCCTTAGCTCCAGTAGCAAATGAAATTAAGTTACAAATAGGATAAAAAGGCAGCCCCGGTGCACGAAGCTCCCCCCTATGCGGGGTCCGGGGAAGGGGTGGGCCACAATGGCCTAAAGTAGGCAGCCTTACCTTGCATTTTTGCTAGAGGCTGATTCCATGCCTTGAATCCGTGACCTCAAGGTCGCATGACGACAACTTTTACGGTTGTGCCAAGGCTCCCCTTCAAGTTACAAATAGGATAACAAATCTAATAGGAAACTCAAAGAAAATACGAGGATAGGATGTTAACACCCTTTTTTTTTACATTTTGTTGCTCCAACTGTGTAGAACTTGTCCATTGGCAGTGCTTCAGTAAAAGAAAATGTAAGTGCGATTTTTATTGAACTATTTTGTTGAACAGCTTTTTGGAGTGTCAGTGAATGCAACTAATAACGGTCTTGTTATGCCTTTTTTATGGTTTACTTTTAGATATTTAAACACAATGAGCCCTGTTAAAGTTTGCAATGTGGTTGATATATACCCCAACTAAATGTTATTTCTTCTTTTCTGGTTTACTTCTAGATGTTTAAACACAACGAGCCATGTAGAAGTATGCAATATGTTTGAAATATACCTCTGACTGAATGTTGTTGCTCAATTATAAATTGCATAAGCTTTTACCAGTTTTTTATCACTGTCGGAACAAATGAACTATTTCTTTGTGTAGATTTTTGGTTCCTTGAATTGATGACTATTTTCCTTGTACTTCTCTAGGTGCATCTGCATTAAGTGATCAGTTTCTTCAGCAACAAATGGCTCCCCCTGCAAAAGGTTTTGCTTTTAACACTATTTAAATAGCCATTGCATATATTTGCTTGGTGTCTAGTCATGACCATGGTATTTCAGGATGGAGGATTTTGTTCCCTCTTGTATTATGTGCCGTGCTGTGAATTTTCAAGGAAATTTTTGAATCAATATTGGATTTATTCTTGTATGTTTTGATTTTCCAGATGTATATTCTCGGGTTGTTCCTTGTAGTTCTTCCATAAGGATGACTTCTTATGATTTTGTATTTCTTAACTTTAACAATTATCCAAATTTGTCTGTTTCGGTGGTTATTTCCATTTTAGGTTGCTTTCTATGACAATGAAATTTGATTGTAGGAAACTAAAGTCAAGTTCCTGCTGACACTGCTGCTACTAATCAAGTTCATTTACTATAAATTTATGACATTGCCAACTTCCAGGTGTAGGAGAATGAGCTGTTGGATTTGGGTAGTTATTTCACATTGCTCAGATACATTTTTTATTATAAGAGGGGATAGTATATAAGTTCTGCAAGTGTAATAAACTTTTAGCTTTTGCAAAGATGAATGCAGAAATAATGGCTAAGCTCAATTATAAGTTTCATGCCAGTTCCAGGCCTTTTGGCTAGTTCTGTCCTCTCTCTCTCTCTCTCTCTCTCTCTCTCTCTCTCTCTCTGTGGCTTTTGTCTGTATCATATTGCATCTATTGCGCATTACATGGTGGTGTGCATGCAATGGTTTTGGTATGTGGACTTTCAGTATGACTTATCAGTGATAAAAGTAACTGGTCCTGACTGCTCCAACATTAGTGTGGTGATCCATTTTGATTCTGGAATTGTAGTTTTGGTGTTTGCTTGTTTGATTAATGGTCATAGAAGTGAGGTCCTCGCTAATTGCCAATCGCATTGTGATGACTAGCTTTAGGGCATTCGGCTCATGTCATCAGCTTTTTGGAGAAATTTCCTTTTTGCTGCATTCTTAGTGTGTCTTTGCTTTTGATGTCCTTATGCCTACCAGTTCCCTTCCAAAAAGCACAATGTGGCCAACAATCTCACTCCTGTGAGAAATGTGGTCCAGGCAAAGTCCTGATGGTGTGTCTATAGGATCTTTCACTATTCACGGGCAGTGCTAGTTTCTTTGCTTATACTTCTTTTTTCTTTTCTATTTTTTTGTTCATAACCCTTCTGGTCCACCCCTTCCCTTGACCCTTTCACTGGGCTGCCCTTATAAAACAGGGGATCTTCCTGAACCGAGAACATATCTTATTATTAATATCATTGAGGATCTGGGACTTTGGATTGTGACAAAACTCTTTTCGGCTTTCAGGCAAAAGTTTTGAATATATGTCATGGGCTTCTAAAATCTTCTGTTTGCTAATCTGCAGCTGCTGGCACAAAGAAAACTGATCCAAAGGCACAGGCCTTGAAGGCAGCCAAAGCTGTAAAATCAGGCGCCTCCACCTTGAAGAAGAAGGCCAAGAAGATCCGAACATCAGTCACATTTCATCGGCCTAAGACATTGAAGAAGGAAAGAAACCCCAAGTACCCTCGTATCAGTGCACCCCGTAGGAATAAGCTTGACCATTATCAAATCCTCAAGTATCCCCTCACAACTGAGTCTGCAATGAAGAAGATTGAGGACAACAACACTCTTGTTTTCATTGTTGATATTCGTGCTGACAAGAAGAAGATCAAGGCTGCAGTTAAGAAGATGTATGACATTCAAACCAAGAAAGTGAATACCTTGATCAGGTGAATCTACCTCACTTAGACTATGCTTATCTTTGATTTCAGTTGGCATCAATCTATTAAGCAGGCCGTTCGCTTTCTGTTGAAGATATGATATTTCAAACAATAGGGTTCATTTGGTACTTGCCTTTTATGATTTTAAGAAGGGATTCCGAGTTGTTGATTCCAATTATCTAAGCATAAACAAGTTTTAATGAGATAATGTTCTCTACAGACAGCTTGTTTGTCATAAACAGCAAATTTTCCTTTATTATTTCATGGTGATAATTTAGGTAACTGTTGACGGTTGGATTTTTGTTTGGCTTCATTGTAACTGACTTGTACAATTTTCAGGCCTGATGGGACCAAGAAAGCATATGTAAGGTTGACCCCGGATTATGATGCCCTGGATGTTGCAAACAAGATCGGCATCATCTAAACTGGAGTTGGTTTTTCTTGACCTGCGGCCAGCATCCACCTTGGCTGCGCCAATTTCATTTAGAACTTTGAAGATAGAGTTAGGATGTGGTTTTTTGAACCTAAGTTTGTATTTGTGTCAGAGAAGTTGACACTGATGTTTATTTAAATGGCATTGTGGCCTGGTAACGAGAGGAAACTGGTTTTGACAGTATGCCGTGGCTGTAGATGTTCATCATTTCTCCTCAATAGTTTGTCCCTTTTCTTTATTCTCCCCTGTGCGTCCAATATGTTTGATTCAATGCTTGTTTTTCGACACTTGAGAATGATCGCCTGCTTTGGATCCGTTTTGGATTGGCCTTTGGTAAACAAGAAGTGTAACCATGGACTTGCAAGTATCTCAATTGATCGTGCGAGCTTTCAGTTGTGGGTAGCTCTAGTAAACAAGAACAGTCGCCATGGATTCGCAGTGTCAATTGATTATGCAAGTTTACAATCGTGGACCCATCCGTTCCATGTGGATAAGTGGATTTTAGCTTGATTGGGTAAAAGTGGCAACAACACTTAAATTGCAAGCCTCCTAGAGCAAATCAGAAGATCAGTACGCAATGGTTTGCATCATGTTTGCTCTGGTTCTCTGGAGAAATGGTACATTTTCGAACGGATATTGCAGACAAGGTTGGCTTGCATGTGATGAATGCACCATTGCAGAGGATGGAGCTGATCTTCAAATTTCCTGGTCCTATCGTTAACGACTAGGATGTGCGGTGGTGAGAGTTCACGGCAGTGTTCCAAGTTATGCAATCCTATGTTTCCCTAATGATTAAGGTGATTATTGGAATTTCCTCCATGCCAGGCCAGATTTGCAACCCTTTCCACCGAAGGATAAAAGCCCAACTGGTGTCCTTTATACATAAACTGCAATTACTGTGGCCCCATCTTTTTCTTGTGGCTAGCATGAGTAAACAAGAAAGGTAGCCATGGATTTGCAGCATCAATAGATCATGCAAGCTTGTGGCCCCATCTGTTACCAAATGGGCAAGTGGAGTTCGTTAGGTTCAGTTTTCAAACGACCCGCCACATCAATGAGGCAAAAGTTATGAAAGTCACTTATTATAGTGGTAAACTTCCGAGAGCAACCAACAAGATCAGCAGTAACAGAGCTTTCTAGCTCAAGGGGAGTCTCTTACTTGGGTGACCAGGAGAGAGAGAGAGAGAGGTGCCTTAGAATCAAATTGGTAGGAAACATAAATTTTATGAGTTGGAAAAAAGATTCCCACTCCAAGGAATAGATTCTCATCTTACAACTAAAAATATGATCACTAGATAGAATTCGATTCTTACCTTACAAGATAATTAAAATCATGCTCTTTATTACCACAAAGAGTCTCCCGAGAGGGAAGAAAGAAGCGGTTTTGCGTTTCAAGAACAGAAAACAGGATTGTATCTGCATTTCATACCAGCTTACACCTATCTCAGTCTTGTTTCAGGGAAGAACATTCAACTAATCACTAGAAAATGTGAAACAGATTAAATAAGAGGTTCTTGTGAAAACATAATATCAGTTTAACCTTTTTGGTTGGATCTTTTCTGGCAGTTCCTGTACACAACCACCTGCATCAGAAGGTCAATCTTGTAGTCTAAACGCGACCATAGACCAATGCTGCCACTTACCACACTTTCACCACATATCACAAGGATCCCCAAAGATTAGTTTCATACTTTTTTATGCCAAATATTACTTGAGTTCCCTTTAATTAATTCTCTTTTGTTTTCTTTCGTCTTTTCCTTTTTCCATAATAACATGATAAACGGGTAGAAATATCAATTCTTTTGGTGCAAAATGTTACTCACAGTGAAAGTGCTTACTAACAGTGGATGATAATACAAGTCAAACATCAGATTAAAAAGGAAATAGAGACAAAAAAAAGAATCAATGCTCGGATCGATTACAGTCATTATGAATGAGAGAATTTCTTGCTATCGGAAAGGACAAAAACCTCAGACATTGAAGATTTTGAAAGAATCAACGACCGTATGCAATTTGTCTTTCATCTTCTCCCACCTCCTTTCATTAGCTCCTGTTGTTAACGTGTAAAATTTACCTGCCATCAGTCCACAAAGACAATGAGAGAACAAACTAATGCACATAGGATAGAACCGAGTATCAATTTATGAAAGGAAGCCTTCTAATTTTCTGTTTATCAAGCTAAATGCTCAACTAGTCAGATCCATAATGAGATGGAACATGGCAATATTAGAATAGACATGGGTGGTGCCGATTACCATCTGATGGAGAGATAAATACATGAGAAGAAAGAAAAGAATATGGAGAGGGGAAGTTTGCATACTAAAGAAATCATTTGCTCTTCTACATCATTTTGTTCTTACTAATATAAGTGACGGCACTAGAAAAAATTGGGAAGTTCAGCACCAAGAAGCAAAGGAGTAGTAGAAGCATAAAAACTAATAAAAGCAAACAGTAGCACATAAACTCCCAGTAAGATGAAAGTGATAAACTTCGAAAGGAACTAAGGCCAAGACTGAGAAAATAATTCTCAGACAATTAAATCTGATGGTAGTCAAATATCCCAGTGTTGGGTTGTTGCCTCTCTTGATTTGTTTTCCTTTTGTAGCATCTCCTGGCATAGCCATAGATGACATGGAAAAATGAAAATGAATCGCTTGTGGAAACACTTGCCCAGTGAAGATACATGAATTTGCAACATCATGAGTTGTAGCTCTGTTATTAAGATAAAGTTTAGTCCTCCAAAGAAGAATGTAAACCATTTGGTTGTATCGTTGATGGGACAATCTGACATGATATAAGGGCCCTATTTATCGTAAAGCTCACTCAACAGCTTGGAACCACGGAAGTTTCCAAACTGTCTTCCTGCAGACTGAAGCAAGCACCTACAAGTATCAGAGACTAAACTAGCATCTAGATTGCTTTCACAAATGTTGATTTGAAAGATTAGTCATAACAGATTCAGGCTGCAAATGTGAGTCATCCCAAAACAAAAGTTATGTGTTGGTAACTAATGGAGTTCTTTGAGCACAAGAGAAGAGTTTGGTGGAGAAAAAAGTTCCTAGAAGGATGCAGTTGGCTAATTTAAGTGTTTCCAGAAGCATTACAATATGGTGGGAGAACCAAAAATAATGTATTAATAACCGAGTCTTTCCAAAATTTAGAATTTAATAGAACTTCATTGATAATACTCAGCTTCATACCATTTCCAATTGAAATTGCACCGAGAGCATGGCGAGTGTAGTTTGGGGCCAGGGCTATAAACTCAAAAGAGTAATAAGCTTTTCCATCAACATCATGCTGTGCCAGAGGGATAAATGTAATCAGTTAGTGGGTAAAAATTATTTACTCGTATCGCTTTGTATCAGATCAAGGCAGAGATGCACAATCATGCAGTTATCTCTGATGAACAACAGAGAATAAGATATACTATTCAATCAGGATTTTATTCAATTGTGAAGTTTCATTCAAAGAAAACAATAATAGCAAAGATGTGTGTGATTTCAGACAATCATGCTAAAGAAGTCAAAAGAAGGTGCTAAATGTGACATATACTATCAACCAAAAATGACCTAGGATTTCTCACACTTAATGTGGAAACAGTGAAAATGAATCCAATTCCTGAGTTTGGAAACTCAACGAGCATCTGAAAATTTTCCAAGAAAAATGAGACAAAAAGAACCTACTAAGGGAAACCATCCCAAGTGATTATGTGGAGTCAAAAGCTTTATTTCTTGCCCCTAGATATGGATTTTAAAAACAAAGATGTGCACTGAAGTACAAAATACATTAGGTTCCACAATTCATTACCCATGGCTGTATGACCAGCTGGTTCTGGATTTAAAATCTGAAGGAAGTAGAAATGATTGGAAGAATGTTGTGCATCAAAGCAGGATAAATGCTAAGGACCGTATAAGTGTATCAGTCCTTGACATCAGTTGGGTTGCTGCATACTTGTTGCAGATCCTTCTGGTGATTTTAGTTTGATTCTAAAGTTATAGTTTTGAAAGTCCATGAACAGTAAGAAAAGGGAGATACCTAGAGATTCTTGCATGAAATTACCAGTGACAGAGGCACCTCCTATCTGTTCATGATATTCTACTGCATATCTCATCATCAAGACCTTATCCCAATTAGGGGTCGGCCAATTCTACTGCATATCTATCAAGATTAAATTGGTCTAAAAATTATATTTAATATAAAATTCCATTTCTTTTTCCATGTAAACTTGGAGGCTAGCTGTCTTCAACCTGAAACCTTTGGTTGGGAAGAGTGCACTGCACAATTATGCAGTTACTCATAGTCCAGGATTCAATCATAGGGAGTAGAATATTGTTATTTGTGTGCCTGTTTTGTTGAGCATATTTGGACAGAAGCATCAATAAATGAATTGAACATAGTAGCCTCATTTTAGAGATTCCAGAGATGCTGATTGAGTGAGTAGCATGACATTTGCAATCTGCTACTTCTAAGCAAATCTAAGAATGCTCAAGACACTGATAATCTAATAGGAGGAACACTTGTGATACAATTGGATGTCTCTCCAACTAATAAGCAGAACTAAGATTTATGATAGCTTTATAGTGCAATTATTTTAAAAAGATTATCAGTATGTCTTCCATATCACATTACTGGTCAACTACTGACACGAAAACCTTAAAAGACTGCTTCTACTGTATCCACAAAATCATAGCTAGAATCTGATTTTTTTGGGCCTACAGAAAGCTTGTCTAAGTAAAATAAAGGGTTGAGAATTTCTGCCAGAGCTTGGATTGTTGAAGACAAATTTGAGGTAAAAATGCTACAACATTTAGAACGATGATCAAGGCAGTTAAAGTCCACTGTTGAAGTAACCCAGCAAGACCACAAATATTTACTAAGTATTGTTTTCATTGTATCCTTTTCCTATTTGTAGTTTAAATATATTGTTGCAGATAATAACTTGCCATAACTTTATTGTTAGGATGTTTGATCCGACAATCAAGATATTAGTTGACTTTTAACAAGAAAAGCCATTTAAATGGTTCCATTATATAACCTCAAGTTTGTATTTCCAGAAAAAGGTGTTCACCAGCATACAATGTAAACACCACTGGTTACAGAACATTACTTTTTGGAAAGGCCAGCGGTGCTTCTAAAATTTGTCTACAGTTAATCTTGAAGGAACTTTGACTTTCAAGGATCTTAGAGACTTTTTCTTTAATATTTTTAAGAGAGATGTTGGACTATGAAAGTTAGAAACTCGATCTAGGAGAAGCATCATCAAGCTTTGCAACGACTACACAAACAGTTTAGCACTACTACCCAGTAGAGAGCAGAAGTACAAAGCAGCACAAGGGTAAGATAGAAGTCTAACCTCTGCTGCCTCAATCAGTTTTGTTTTCTGTGAAGGAGGGGCCAAAACCCTTTTTATTAGAGCCTCCGCAACCTGAATTCATCAAAGAATATCACTTTCAAGCCAATGTATAGAGCAGCTACTCAGAAGGATGAACATCAGAAAGTTCACATTCCCTTGATTTCAGATGGAGAATATCCTAACAGTAAGATAAAATGGCAAACCTGTTGTGGGGATCCAAGGTCTCGGATATCTTGTTTATTGGTGTCAATCACGTTCACACTTACACTTTCTAATGGCTCAATCACATCCTTGAAAACTTTATCTTGTCCTTGGATGACTACTTCCTGATGCAGAAGTTAGTGTTACTAATACATATTCTAGCGCAGGCAATTCGATGTTAGCTTGCACAGGAGCTAAAGGTCTGTCATAATTTATAAAAAACTTGGAAATTTGATTAAAATGCATATGGAAGTGCAAAATATAAAAACTCCAACCTGCCAGCCAAATGGATAGAGAAATGAATATCCATCCTTCTTGTCTAAGACTGCTTGAAATCCTTTCTTATTCTCTACAGCAACTGAGCCATATCAAGGGTGTTGACTTAGGACATCCATCATTATTCAAGGAACTACGCACTGCACAATCAGCAGGCGTGCTTTCAATGCAGTAAAGACAACAAGAGGGAAAAATCTTCTTCCCAAATAAATGCTCAATGAAGTCAAGAACTACAGCACTCACATGATGTGGAGGTCGCAGTCAATATTGAAATACAAGTTGCAATAGTTCCTGAAGCAAGTGCTTGACGCCTCCCAGACATTTCTGCTATCAAAAAGATGAGATGACTAAACACTTGCGCTTGAATCTAATGCCATTTCTAAATTAGACACCACTGAACAGGACCTAATTAAGATGGCATTTTAGTATTTTGTAAGGCAAGATTTAGCAAATGAGTGCATCACTCATTCCAGACAGGCAAGAGTGTAAGAGGCCCATACATCTACTGACCGTTTAGAATTTCAGAATGCTGTTTTTCTAGGGTAAAGCATACAAGGAATATGGATAATGGCGCTATGTCCTAATTGTCGAATATGATCAGGACCTATTTTTCTCTAGAAGTTGGTCCTACTTTTTCTAGAAAATTTACCAGAATCTTAAGGAATGGTAATTGTATTGAATTGGCCAAAGGCTTTCTCAAGATTTCTTGAAGAAGGTACAGCACCCAATACTAATAATACTTGCTAATATTTTTCTTCAGTTTTGAGATGTGAGATGTTACAGGGAAGAGGCTGCTGTACAACATTGATGCTCTATACACTTAAACCTTTAGAAGGGAATCTGCCACCTTGTTAGCAGTTCTCGGAACATAAGAGAAAGAAAAAAGGTCTTATATAAAATGTCCTTACTCTGCAAAGGAACATGTGAAGTATTCTTGGCCCAGGATATGATGTTGGATGAGTCACATTCAACGAGAACGCAACCATCTCAGTTGATGATGAAGAGCTTAAGACATCACCAAAACAAGCTCCTCTGCTTCATTTGGATTCTTATGCTCTCCAGATTCAAGAAAGAATGCCTCTCTTTGCTGTATGATTTATTAATGCGGCCAGTATCCACCAGATTCAGAAAAGAATGGCTTCTGCACTTCTATGATGGTATCATCTTGATCTTTTGCCCCAGAAAAGATGAAAAGAATTGGTATCATATGTCAAGTTGTATAAGTTCTCCCGAAGTAAAATTTTAGGGCACCAGATCCTTCAGATTTAGTTTTTAGGGATAACCATACCAAGTTAATTGGTGTCTACTGCTACTTCTAACTGAAGAGAACCAAAACACGACCATGGATTCCCTATGGACCTCTTGTCAACAAAAGAATATAAGTTGGATATCACATCCTAGAGTTCTGAGTCCTCTGTCATTAAAATACAATATCGGCCTACCAAAGACAATCAAAGTTAGAATAAGCACATTATGATAACTTGAATACAAGCTAATCGTTTCAATTTCATGTGAATAATGCATGCTTGCAGTTCACGGTGAGTGCACTGCCTGTTCTAAAAGTCAAAAGAGAAACATTACCTAATTGAAACTTATCTATATTTTAAAGTAGCTTGCAACAAACAAATGTCACCGTTCTGCACCAAATCACTTGCAACAAATAATTTCCAATCAGTTAGGACTAGAAGTAAGCCAGGATGATCAAGTAACTTTCATGCCTGATGGTAAGCATGAAAATTTTCGATAACTATTCTCGTCATTGACTCGTATAATTCCCAGGTCCTTTCACTCTTTCACTAATATACGATTCGACAAGTTGAACTACTTATTATAATTTTCATTATCTTGAACTTACATCAATGCCATTCATTTTATAGAACGAAAACTAGCCTTAAAAAAGGAACTGTAGTTGATTGGATCACGGAAACCAACGAAATGTAGCCCCAGCAAAGAAAAACTAACACCGAAAACTGTCTCGACTTTTGCCAGAGCTGGTGTCACTGATAGAATTTATGAACCAACTACTCTTTATTTACAAAGTAAGATAATGTAAACAATTAAGGGGGAAAGCTAACTGTATTAGTCATGATGATCCCTCAGCTTCCAAAGGATACATGAGCCCAAATTTTCGAGACTACCCAGATCATTGTAGAATAATTCACATGCACAGAAGAGAAGAAACAGGAAGTATAAAATGGTTAAGTGCAGACTGGAATATACTTTGCAGAGAAGACGTTGTTTGCTCGGCCCTGACAAGGAAAGGAGTGATTCTTCTTCTAGAAGAAGAGATCCCAACTGGGTTCTGTAATTCCATCTGTTCAGAAACAGAAAATGAGAAGAAAACAAGTCCAATCTTGAAACAAAGAAAAGAAGAAGAGAAAATGAGGCAACAGAGTTTGCAGTGGATACCTGAGAAGAAGAGGAAGCATTCAAGAACAATGTCCGATGAATTGCTGGTGAGTTTTTCAGGAAAGCCATTTCTCTGATATAATTGTGCAAATATTTACTGAAATAAAGAAGAGTAAAACAAAAATTGTCGTTGTTCAGAGAGCAATGTTCATAGATAGTGTTTGCATGTCGAAATGTCGTGTGGAGAGAAGACGACTCTCTCTTATCCATTTATCCCACAAGCATTGGCGGGGGCGGTTTTCTGGTTTTGGGAGAGTGTAAATTGCTAAAATACCCTTACCCATTTTTATAGTTTTTCATGCGACCTTTCTCAATTGCTAACCATGGTTTTTAATGTAGATATTTACCCAACAGTCTTTTCTCCAGTACTGATTATTTATTTATTTATTTATTTAAGGTATTTTATGAAGTTTTACGGGATTTCAAATAACAATAAAAATAAATAGAAACCAATAGAATGAAAGCTGGTCCACTCACAATGAATAAAAATTTTGGGCTTTTCACTCTTCTTGTAATGTTTCATCATGATCTTGAGCTACATGAAATTTACAGGGTGTAGTACTCCTATAGTCTAAAAATCAATTAGAGTCAATACCAAAAGGAATTCAAAGAAGCGTGGTAGTCTTATAATCCCATAATTCAGCAAAAGCTATGGGAGATTATGTAAAAGTTGGTACTTTTTGTTCTTGGGGGGCCTACATAATTTTTTAAGTGACCTTGTCTCAGTAGATTATTTAATGAACGGTAGTGATCAACTCTCAAACCTTTGATGAATGTCAAATCATGTCAAAGTCGGTACCAAATATGTTGGGCCACTAATTTAAACCGTTTGATATTTGGTCCACATGTTTGAGATGAATAGTAGCACCACAAGAGCCTTGCATGGTATTGTTGGGCCTACAAGGTCTTTGGCGAATGACCTTTAGCTATGCAAATTGTCAGATAAATGGTTGTGATCAACTCCTAAACCCTTGTGGTCCACCCCTTATAAACCCTTGTGTATATCCGGCAATCCAAGACGTCCACGAAAGGATGCTTGGTGAGGCTAATCTTTTGAACACGCATGAAGCTCTTTCTACTGTCGAGGAACATTTCAATACTATCCAACAGGGCATTTCCAACAACAACATCATTCTCTAATCCAGCCTTGATTAACCGTAAGTGGGATCTGTTCACTCAATTCTAGTGCCACGGTAGATGAGCAAGCATTTAGAGCTCCGGCATAGGCAACAGAATTTTGGAACTACTCCAGCAAGTTCCATCTTGGGAAATGCAGAGATGCCCCCTTGAAATCTGATAGCTGGGTGTATACCCAAATCATAGAAGTTCATAAGAAGACATCCGATTCGGGGGTCTGGTTCAAGACCCGGAGAGATTCTTCCATTCCCCATAAGGTAATGCGAGCATGAACCAGCAACCCAAGCCAAGGCGAGAAAACCAGAAGCTGTTAAAAGCTTTACAAATGTAAACTCATGCGGAGGGACTCCTTCACTGATCATACAAAAATGAAGTCCTAACACACGCTTCCAGTCTTCACCTTGTGCACAAGCAGAGATCATGGTGGTCCAGGAAGCTGTGTCATGATTATCAGTTGATTTGAAAATCTCAAATGTTTCAACAACCTTCTCACACTCTGAATAAAAATCCATCAAAGCGGCTTCCTAAAACTTGATTCGAGTAAAGAACACGCTTTATTATCTGAGTCTGAACGCCAATCCCCTGCTCAAATTTCCCAAGAGAAGAATACGAACGTAAGACACTTGAGAAAGTGAATTCATTGGGAAGAAAACCAGAGAGCACAGTTTGATCAAACAATTCAAGCGCCTGGTCTTTGCTTCCATCTTTAAGATAGGCAGATACAATCGCAGTCCAGGAGGCAACATCTCTTTGCGACATTCTGTCAAATAACGGACGATCTTGACCAGCTCCGAAGCACTTTGAATGTAAAGACAACATATTGTTGTTGAGAAACAAGTGTTTACATAAGGCTGCAGAACTTGGGTTGCAAGTCTGATAATTATACCTTTCGGTTTGTGATCAAGGCCTGTGCCTGCCTTTCTTTTCCGTTCGATGAATTCCTCAGAGAGATTTGGTTAGTTTCTATGCATTACTTGCTGAATATTCTATGAATGGGCTGTACATGGAAGGTTTTGGGATTTTAGGAAGATTCACGCAATGGGTTTGATGCCTAATGTGAGCACTTTTGTCGGCATTATTCCTGTTTGTCACCATTTGGGTGTTGCAGAAGTTGGCAAAGCAATCAATGGTTTTACAGTTAGAACTGGATTTGATACAGAGGAAACCGTTGTGCCTGCACTTATCTCGATGAATGCAGGTTGTGAGGATTTATATACTGCTCGAATACTATTTGGGTTGTTATCTGAGAAAAATGTTGTTGCTTGGAATGCGTTGATTTCTGCATTTGCGCAGAATGAAAAGTTTGATGAACCCCTTCATGTTTCCAGATCAACGTGTTTGGCAGATACGACTTTCGGACAAAGGAGGAAGCAAAGAAGGCTTCATTTTTTGAGGTGCGACTAACAAAAGTTAAAATTGGGGTTTATCTAACGGAATCTCAATTTCAGGGTATTACCGTTAAATTGCAAAAGATTAGAGGTTTTAAAATAATTTTCCCTTTTTTTGTTAATTTTTTTAAAAACTTTTGCTCTTTATTATTTTTTATTCGCAAATGCAAATTTAAGACTTGCATAAAAGCCAATATAGTGAAAGAGCCTTAGCACAACAGTAAAAATTATTGTCATGTGACCTTGAGATTATGGATTCAAGGCGTGGAAATAACTTCTTGTAAAATGCAAGATAAGGCCGTGTACTTTAAACCCTTGTGGTCTGCCCCTTCCCCGGACCCTTAGTGCACCGAGGCTGCCCTTTATAAAAGCCAATATAGTTGGGTTGTTAGGCCAAGGCTCCTCTTGTAAGTAGGTCACCTGTTCAACGAACATTACAAGTACATAAACCACTAAAGGTGCCAAAGAAACAAGAACAGCAACTACCAATTCATTAGCCGATCTACTTTCTAATAATTTTGTAAAACTTTCGTATAATTTCCTTCGGATTGAGCTGACATAGGAATTCAAAATTTTCTTTTCAATTTCAGATTTCTTTAATGCATCACATTCTTTAGGGGGAAAAAGAACATGTATTTGCATGTTGAGAGATGTCTCCTTGGTACATTTGGAAATAGGGTATACGTGGATGGGTTTGTAATAGTAGTTAAAGAAAATGCAAGTCTAAAACTCAACAAAAATGTGATGTGTGCAAATGCTGGCCAACCCAAACAAAACTTGACAACTATGCTTTTAGCATAATCATTGTAAATTTTTTGAGTTTGGATTCCCTTACTTTTCTCCACTAGCCCTTTAATAAATGATAAGAATGACTGCAACTTCAGGTTAGGCTCAAAATTTTCAAGCTTAGAAATATTCACAATATTTTCCTTTGCTTGTTGCTTAGATGGCTCATACTTCGAAATTCTCGTCCATTAGATGATGCTTGCTATTTTCGTGGGTTGAAATTTGGACTGTAGAAGGTTTACAATCAAAGGCAACCGTTGTTAGGATAATTCAATGAACGAGAACTTTGAATCATGGCACATCTAACCCAACAAAGCATTGTGAACAATACAGATCTTTAAAAATATTGGCCCACATGAAGTTATAGCTGTTTGTAATCATTTCCTGAGAAGCTAATGAAGGAAAGAGGGGCATATATCGCTGACAGGGAATGGGAGTCTTGGTGCAACATTAGAGTTGTGTCGTGACATTGAGGTCATAGATTTAAAGCATGAAAACAGCCTATTGCAAAATGCAAGGTAAGGCTGCATATTATTGACCCTTGTGGTCCGTCCCTTTCCTGAACCCTATATACTTGGGAGCTTCGTGCACTGGGGCTGCGCTTTACATGCTTAAGACATAAGGTCATTCATCTAAACTTTCCTGCGAGTTGTTTCCTTTGCACTTCCTAATCCAACAAGGTAAGACATGGGTCCTCCTCCCGAAACTAAGATATTATCACCAAACTCTGGGCTCTTTCGCATTTGCAGTACTCAAGGCAAAACTATCTTAAATAGGATCCCATAGATCAAAGGATTGGGTCTATTATGGGCTGAACAGATCAAATGGCTTGGTTCAATGAGACTGGGCTCTCACTTCTACATTTAGCAGGCAGTGTACAGGATCCAAGACCAGAGCCCATGCATGACAAGTTCAGATCCCATTAAAAGCTAGTCGCTCAGTATGAACGGAACCATTTTTATCATCCAATTCATTCAACTGAACAGTTGAGTGATTTTTGTTAGTATCATCATGAACTTAAGAGTGCTTTTCTTGCATCTCAGGCAAGCCAAGAATCCACTGTAAACCATTTTTTAAAAGCATCAATCATTGACGGCATAGTTCTAAAACTCGCAATTCAACTTTAAAACTCACTCTAATTATTTGAATCCATAGCAAATCGAATACCTCGTGGAGTCGACTTGCTTTATAACAAACATGTTTTGTTTCTGCCAGGATGTGCATACAAGCCATCCCATACGCGACAATAGCACATCTTAACTAGCTCACTCGCAACCATACATGCATTAAAAATGAAAGTTTTAAATAAACCAACTCGAGTAAAACTCAACTTGTCCCACTTTTGAGCCAAGCTCACGATGAGTAAATTAAGGGTTGTGCAAATGACCGAGGTTATTTTACGTCTGCACTCACGAGAGTTTCTGACTGTCCAGACAATCAATCAATATTGGGTTGGATGGGTGATGGACTTTAAAGTATGATTGACGGATTTTGAGAACTTCCATCGGAAAGTGCCGCTGCTACTGCCTAAATATCAGCATTGAACGATGCATATCACCATCATGTGTAGCTCAAAATGCAGTTCTTGTCTGCAACTTTGTGTCTCCCTTTAACCCAAGTTGGATTCTTTTAATTTTTTCACATTCTCATAGGACTGCATGACGGATCTCGGCATAACTTGTCAACCTTGCTAACACAACTTTAAGGAGTTTCACGAGTCTGCCAGCTCTAAAGATGAGTTTGCCTTCCATGCAGACATGGACCTTACATCAGGTTTTGCATTTCTCAAATAGAAATCTGAAGGATTGTATGATGAGACAAGGTTGATCTGAATGTAGAGAGGAGCCCCAGTGGATTTCTTACGTGAGGAAACAGCACATTTTTTGGAGAAAAAAACAATGAAAAGAAGACATATTAAAACAAATGTTGTGAATTAACTTATATAATAATAGTATTTTCAGCTTTAATATCTTTGGATAATTTAGAAAATCCCCCCCAAAGAAGAGAGAGCTGAATTTGTAACTTTTTCCATCTAGTGTAAAACACTTTTATTCTTTTGAATGGTCTGGTTTTGTTATTGTTTTAATGCTTAAAAAAAGGGCAGCCAAGTGCACAAAGCTCTCACCTATGTGGGGTATGGCAAAGGGAAGGGCCACAAGGGCCTATAGTACGCAGCCTTACCTTCTATTTTTGCAAGATGCTGTTTCCACACTTTGAACCCGTGACTTCAAGATCACATGACGACAACTTTTATCGTTGCGCCAAGGCCTCCCTTTTGTTTTAATGCTTGAACACCTTATTTGATCGATACAAGTTAATGGGACTTTTTTATCGTAACTAAGAGGAGGGACACGGACATAAATCTTTTCCATTTTCTTCTCAACCGTATCAATTCTCTTCATATTAGAATTAATCTGTGTAATCAATCTATAATAAAGGACTGCCAGTATCAAAATAAGAATGCAGTTAGCATTTCTCTTATTACATGTTTCGTTGGCACGGAATGGACAGAAATTGATTTCTGCAGGGAAAGGAATTCTCTTTGGAAAGTGTTTTACACCTTGAAATCAAATTATGCCAAAGACACAAAAATTCTACGCCATGTAAATTTTTGGGTTTTTGACATAATCCTAAGAGGAATTTCCTCTTTTATGAAAATCCATCCATTTTCTGCCAACCAAACAAAAAGGGACCATCAAATATGCGATTGCTAATATCTATACCTCATAGAACCACAAACACAAGGTAAAAGGGGTCCCAGGAGGAAAAAGGAATGGCCAAAGCGAGGAGGAAGACTCATCTCCTAAATGGGCAGGGGCCCAGACTTTCCCCAGCTAGTTCCTGATATAAAGGCAAAGAGTGGCAGCTGAAGGGATGAAATGGTGCCATAATGCAGCATGTGAAACTTGCAAGTGGTTTCACCAAAAAATGCAAAAGAAACTTACATGAAGCCATCAACCCATCAGAAAAAGCCATTTCTTTCTTGGATACGTGTTATCATTCCCTTCCAATTTTTCTCAGTTCTTTAGTGTATTCAATGAGTATCACAAGTTAAGCCAGCGAGGCCTGTGGGATATAAAGAGGATCTTTGCCAGGGAGGTTACCTTCTGTGGGCCCTGCATGGAATAATAGAAGATTTCAGAGAACATTTTCTGATGATAAAGAAGTAGGGGTTTGGTAACCCCATCCCCACCATTGACTTAAGAAGGTCCCATCTGTTTTTGGCTGTCATCATGAGATAAAATGGTTGGGTCGTGGCCTTTTCACCTGGTGTGCCCAGGGAACAATGGGCAGAACCTATGCATGCATGTGGGTAATCATTTGCAGTTGATCTGGGTGCACCACCTTAGTGCTGGTCCAGGGTTGAGAAATGATTTCGTTAGGTGTTCAATGTTTTTACAGCATGCAGCTAATCTGAAAAGGAGAGTGCCCGGTATCATTTCCTAGATTTCACTTCAAAAGATGGGATTTCCTACTCATGTTTGCTGTCTCCACTCCCAGCTTGTCAATTATCGTTAATGGTAAAATGTCAGATCAGTTTAAACCAAAGAGAGGCCTTCGACAAGGGTGTCCACAGTCACCAAATCTCTTTGCTTTGTGCATGCAACCTCTTACTGCTCTTATCCATAATGCTGTGGACAGTGAGAAATTTTGTCTTGCCAATATTTGTGTAAATTCGCATTTAGTCTATGCTGATGATGTTATTATTCTCTCAAAAGCAGAATTTGGTTTTCGTGCAGAGCTTAAGAGTATTTTGAAATTTTTGGGTATGTTTCTAGTGTTTTTGTTACACCACAGAATTCCTGTGTTGTTCTCTAAGAATGTGCATCGTCACTGTATAAGAGCACTCAAAAGAATTCTCAATATTAAGCAGGAAAATAAAAGGGCAGCCACCATGCACGATATGCGGGGTTCGAAGAAGGGGCAGACCACAAGGGTCAGTAGTACGCGGCCTTATCTTGCATTTTGTAAGAGGCTGTTTCCATGCCTTAAACCCATGATCTCAAGATCACACAACAACAACTCTACCATTGCCAAAGCTCTCCTTGGTTTGCATGTTTATTTATGAGGCAGAACAAGCATTTATGGCTGCATCTTTGGTGTCAAAGAAAGCCCTTGATGATTTAAGAAAGACTGGTTTTTTTTTTTTTTTTTAGAATAACAATACCTCGGGTGGAAACATTAACTAGGTTAGATGGAAACAGATTTGCAAAAGTAAACTTCACGGTAGGTTAGGGGGTCCAAGATCTTTGTGAACTTGGCATATAAAATAAAGCTGGCTTGGAAAGTTATTTCAGAACCTCCGTCTCTTTGGGTCAAGCTTAAAGGGCAGCCCCAGTGCGTGGAGCTCCCGCCTATGCAGGGTCCAGGGAGGAGGCTAACTACAAGGGTCTATAGTACACGGTTTTGCATTTTTGCAAGAGGCTGTTTCCTCACCTTGAACCCATGATCTCAAGGTCACAGGAAGACAATTTTACCATTGTGCCAAAGCCCCCCTTCTCTTTGGGTCAAGCTTATTACTGCAAAATACTTGGAAGAGTTACTAGTTTTTTCAGTGCAAAGAAAACTGCTTATTCTTCTCAAGTGTGGAGGCAAATTCAATTGCAAGGATAAGTTGGCACGGAGGATAAGAAAGGTAATAGGAAATGGTAAAGAAACCCCACTTTGGTTTGACAAGTGGACAGGTTTGGCCTTCTTTTTTATATGGCTACTCTTTCTCACTGGCATGACTATCCACCTTCAGAAAAGGTTTCTAATACCATTGATGCTTCTGGTAATTGAAACCTGGATGAAGTTTCCTTTCTGCCTAAACATGTTAAGCCATAAATTATTTCACAGCAGATTTTTCCTTCTATTTTTTATGAAATTGTTTGGACCCAGCCTTTGAATGGTAACTTCTCCATCAAACTACATTCAACTCTCTTTATCAGGATGATGCAAAGATTATGCAAAGGTGTAAAGTGCTTCTTTGGCAAATTACTACTCGTTACTTGAACTTGTATTACATGGATGCCTAATGTGCATGCTTTGCAGGAAACATACTGAATCTCCATTACATCTCTTACTTAAATGCCAACATACATAAAAATGGCAGTCCCAGTGCACGGAGCTCCTGCCTATGTGGGGTCCGGGGAAGGGACGGACCACAAGGCCCTATAGTAGGCAGTCTTACCTTGCATTTTACAGGAGACTGATTCCACATCTTGAACTCATGACCTCAACTCTTACTGTTGCACCAAGGCTCGCCTTCAAATGCCAACATACATCACTAATCTAAAATACTACTGAACATGATTTTGGTATTAACAAATGCAACCATTCTTCTCTAAAAGATGCCATCTGGTCACGGTGCCACATGGATAGTAGGAAATTCAGAATTCATAATATTTTTTATCAGTGCTAGAGAGAATGCTTTAAAAACAATCTATAGCCGGCTAGAAGTTCTGTTCTTCATGGAGGACGCATTGACTGGAGAAAAACCTGCGTTGGTTGGAAAACTAGGGTCATTGACTTTGTTATTTCAATTGCTTATTGGTCAATCTTATCCAAGCAAAGAAATATCTCTTCAAGGTGAGATGGAACCTCATTATCAGGGAACCATACAGCTGTCCTTTAATGGGTCTGCCCTTGGAAATCCAGTACCAGCATAGGCAGATGGCATTCTTAGAGATTGGCTGGGGAGATGTATTGCAACATATAGCAATTTTCTCGGCGATAAATCTAATAAAGAAGTGAAATGGATGGCTGTTTAGGAAGGCATAAAGTTAGCACCTGAGTTGGGTTTCTCATATCTTCAAACCTGTGGAGATTCAATTTGGTGATTACGGCTATGAAAAGAAGATTGAAGACCTTCTGGAAAGCGATACAAGCTCAGGAAGAAAGCCAATGAAGCAGTTCATAACACAACTTTCCTGTGCTTGAAGCTTGGGCTCTAGTAATTGTGGTTTATGTAGGAAAACCTTCTCTTCCATGCAAGAATTTCACATATTTGTCACAAGTATGACTTTCTGTATAATGGTTGGCCTGCCCCTCTAAAGTTTATATGAACAGATAAAAGTACAAAGATGGTGTAGAGGGCGACAACATCATGGGACCTACAGAGCCTCCCAGTTCTGCATGAGGGGCTCCACAATCCGTTGACTCATGCCCTTCTTCTGAAAGGCCTTCCTCCGGACATCTGGTGCAGATACCCACAGTTTACTTGTAGCCGGCCAGCATTAAAAGCCCTGGGATGGTGATCTACTAACCACCACATAATTCAAATCCTTTTAGGCATGTTTTGAGAATCTTCTAAAGCTGATTAGATTATTATAGAACACCCATTCTGACTAATCTCTCTCTCTCTCCCTCCCTCCTTTTTGAAGTTCTTAAGGTAATGACAAAGACAGGGGATGTTCTAGTCAACAACAGGATGGTACCCTTCCATGCCCCTCTATCACTCTGCTTCAATTCAGAAAACATCCAAGGACGGGTATAAGACTAATAACACCAACTCTAACTACCCAAAAGAAATTCACAGGAAAGACAAATGGGGAAGGTAGAATATTAGAGGAGTTGGACAGCCAAACAGAAGTTACCAATATCAACAAACACCTGTCCTCTGCCCTTTTACATATATTGCCTTGGAGAATTCAATTCCTTCTTCCCATTTCCTGATTCTTATCTCCTGCTTAGAATGTCTCTTTCTAATCCCACGTGACTTTCAACTTTCCTGGCCTAGAGGAGAAAAAAAACTCATTTGCTAGCCCAACTGTGCTAGGACCATGGTCAAGCATAAGGCTATGGTGGGGGCAGCACAGAAGTCACAAAAGTATTTCATGGAAAATGATATCTACAAACCCCTGGTTTGATATATGCTGCTCAATTTCTTTGCACTCATGGGATAACAAAGCCCAGCCTCCACCCATGTCCTGTAATTCAAAGTACAATTTTCAAACTCTAGACTCATCCATGTTTTACTATAAATGTCATTTAGAGTCCGTAAAATCATATGAATGAGTCAGATCAACCAAAGGTAGGGCCGAGCATAGCTTTGTTCCTTGGAGTTGAGGTTTTATGTCACCAAAATCTCAACTAACAGGATGGCCAACATCATCCAACGGAGAGGATTCATATGTATCCCTCTATGGGATTGGGCCAATAAGATCTTGGACCCACCTGAGTGGGCATTTAACCCCATTGCTACTCAAGAGACTGGACCACTTGGAAGATAAAGCTTAAAAGTGCAATAATTGAACAAGGCTGCAACTATGCAATCTGCCATTGGTAAGAGGCGAAATGTTGACAATCGGATTGACAAATCAATATGCTCCTGAGATGTGGTGCCTCTGACCTATTCCAACCATCATCATGATGTAAGGCCAGCGGATTGAAAATTGGTCAAGTTGCAGCTAGTCAGGAAGGACATGAATTCTGGCGGATTTCAACGATCGCAGGAACGTGTCGTTGAATTCATCCGCGGGTGAAATCCAATCCAACGTATTTGATTTCATCTCTCGAGGATCAAAAACCATTCATTCTGAATGGATCAGATCAACCAAAGGTAGGACCCACCAGATAAAAATAAGGTATCGGCATGGCAACTTATGTACTAACGCACATTTTAGCGGCATTTCTCGTTAGATGTAAATTATAACCTCACTGAGTCAATAGGAATTCGTCCATCTGAATGCTATTAATTTACCAAGATCTGACCGTAGACTATTCCTAATCACATCACAGATGAGACCATCAAATTCTCTACTGCCATATCTGTAGACGATAGATGCTCGTAGAGGATAATTGATCAATTCATATTTGAGGGGGCAAAAGGTATTATGTGATGTCCATGATTATGATTTTTATATAATAAAAAATGTTGAACAAATAACCTTTACCAAACTCGAACTCGAGGCTACCTACGTCCATGAAGATCCGATTGTGGGTCTTGCTCGCTCCATTTGCATACCGTTTGATCTAACGGTTCCAATTGTTTGATCGTGTAATTTCAAGCCGTTAGATCAAACTATGAGGTCCAATGGATGGATGGATGATAGAAAATTCTCTCGTGCATCTCACACGAGAAGCTTCTCTTACTATCGTTCCCTTTGCGTTGAAACAGGTCCCACAAGCTGATTTCTATATGATTTTTAAGTTCAGACGTGGGACCCATACGCATCACCAATGGGAGGCAAGGATGTTCCTGCTCCGAATCGGGTCAAGGAAATTGGCATCTCCTGAATCGGGTCAAACTCAATTGATCAACTTGACAATATCCTATATTTTGCTCACTATTCCATAAAATTACCATTATTCTAACTGTATTGGCCACGTCATAACAGTCACCCACAGCTTCCTGTTCCATACCCCTTCCCGTCACCGTGGTCATTTTTCTCTACCTAGCTCGCCTAACTAAATCTTTTCTTTATTACCCAAAATGCCCTCGACTGATTCTGTTGACCAAATTGAATTGCCCTTCCGTGGTTCAAACATTTCCTGCTAATGACCGTTGCTACTCCAGAGTTTCTTCGCAAGTCAACTTAAACCTACGCAATCATCGATGCGGAATGTTGGTGTACAGCGCGACCACACCCCAACGGCTGCAGCTTCCCTACTTTTATATGGTGGGCCCCATGTACTATTGATCATTGCCCTTCGTCTGATGGTTGAATTAAATCCAAACAGCGCTAGTAATATCTATTTTAAGATCTGGTCCAATACATGAATGGTTTGGATCACATTCCGGTGGACCCACCTGTGTTCAGCCTCACTTTTGCTTTTGCTTTTGCTTTTATATCTTGTCACCTTTAAGTAGGATTAGGATCATCCAGTCACAGCGCGGTCAACATCAACGACTTGGATTCATTCTTTGTACCGTGAATCAGAAATGTAGGGCCCACCTTTGCATTCACATCCATGGCCAAAGGAATATGGTGATTCAGAAAACTAACCCTGTGTAAGCTAAATCATAGTAAGGGCAAAGAGAATTCAGCTTTAAGGTGCTTTTTATAGGACCATGTTTGTATGACTGGAGACAAATGGAATATTGTTGCATCTTCTTGCAAATAAGAAAGGCCCGCAAAAACGCCAATTCTGAATGGACCCACAAAAATAAAGCTCGATATTATATTAATCAACAAATATCTAGCATAATTGGTCGCAAGAACTTGCAATTAGTAATTAGTGATTACAACTTACAAGATAAAAAGGCATGAACAGGAATAGGAAAGTTGGGATAGATCAAGCACCCCAATAACCATGCAACTCCACTTTTGTATGATGATCCTCTTCATGTCATTTATGTAGACCATTTTTTTTATTTTTTTTTTATGTATATATAACTTCTGAGTATCTCATGGCCAAAAAATATATCAAAAGGGAGTAGCATCCAATAAATTGCATTTTATTTGTTGAATGCAATTGTCTGATTAGTTAGATGAAAGAATCATTTCTTGAATGCTAAAGGCGCCTTTTTTAGCATGATTTTTATACCAATTCATATCTAAAACTAGAAAAGTTAGATTAACGGCGTAGATCAATGGAACGTATGGCCCACTATATAAAAGTGGACGAGTGGCACCGTTATTGGGTGTTGTCGCGCTCTATACCAGCATTCGTGGAGGAAATAGAGGTGGTGGCCTGCAAAAGAAAAAATCGCCTCTTAATGATGTATGCGGAACGTGGACAGTGTCGGATAATCTCAAAAAACTACGCCCCCATTTTTACTTTCAACGCCCCCTACCGGCCAACTGGACACAGAAGAAAAAGGAAACAAAACTAAAACAACAGAAAAAAAATATTTCCAGAAACTCGGTGCCGGAAAAACTCAGCTCGAGCAGCCAACGAGGAGCAGAAAGAGAGAGAAAGCGAAAAGCCGAAATCCCCTGTTGCGTGTCTGCGCCCAGCTCCCCTCCTACTTTGACTCAGTCTCCTTCTTCTTCATCATCTAGAGAGAGAGAGAGAGAGAGAGAGGATTTTCCCTTTTTCCATCGATGCGATCAAAAACAAGAAAAACACAAAAAACCAGTTTCTCTCTCTAGACCCATGCCCGGAATTTCTCCCCAAATCTCTCCCAGATTTATCATGTAAACTTCATCTGGGGTTTTGAAGAGGTTTAGGGTTTTAGCATCAGATTTCGAAGAAGATGATGATCTCCAGAGGATTATTCGGCTGGTCACCTCCACACATACAGCCGTTAACGCCGGTATCGGAGGTTTCTGAGCCGCCGGAATCTCCGTCTCCGTACTTGGATTCGGGGGCTGAGCCTATGCCGGTGGAAGACGAGGGAGGAATCGATGAGACGGAGGAGATAGAGCCGCCGCCGGCGGCCGTGCCGTTCTCGCGTCTGTTTGCTTGTGCGGATGGATTCGATTGGGTTTTGATGGTGGTTGGATCAGTAGCGGCGGCTGCACATGGAACGGCGCTTGTTGTGTATTTGCATTTCTTCGGGAAGGTTTTGCAGTTGCTAAATTGGAATAATCCGTCGAGTGAGGAGCTATATGATGAGTTAACCAAGGTGTGTTGCAGAAAAATCCCAATTTTGTGTGTTTTGTGGGGGATTTTTGCTCGGTTGATGACTTTTTTCGTCTGTGTTATTGGTTTTTACTGGTGATTGCACTCTTTTTGTTTTCTGGGCAAAGAAAGATAATTGAATAGCTTACTGGAAACCCTATATTCAGTTACGAATTGATTAATTTTGGATGAATTGCTTGACGGAGTTACGTTGAGAACAGTGAATTGTCTGTATGAGTGATTTGTTGATCATGTGGTTGCTTTTGGGTATGTGATGGAACTTGGTTTTGGTAGAATTGGAATAGATTGGATATTTGAATAGATATATCATTTGATTACTTGTGTTTTATGTTGGAAATGTTTTTGGTAGGAGCTGTTGAGCTGTTCTAATTCCTTGAAGTTGATGGTTAACCCTTATGAGGAGCTTTTGAGCTGTTCTGAGATGCTTAGGGTTTTGTTGTTTGGGGATGATTTCTTCTCTATGTTTATGAGCTGAGTCTGGTTAGTGGTGGCATATATTTTGGACGCTTGGCACTGTGATTCTATTATCACAGTGAGTACCCAACTGGGGCAGCTATGGATATGTTCTGTGTCCATGTGTTGCATTTCAGTCACTAGTTATGTGTAAAAGCAATTCTCGGCTCATATTCATGTACTCTTCTTGTGCAAGATATCATTTCAATTCTTCCCTTAATGATTTAGCTGCTGTTATATTGGGTTCAGAGAGGACTTGCTCGGCATGAATCATGGTTTGTCTATGGCAAGTTAAAGAATATTTCATGGTGCATACTCTTGTCATCATAAATATCTTTGATGATTCAGGAAATTTGTTGATGTCAAATATGGGTGTCATGCTGGCATCACTGATGTTTGGGGTTTTGCGAGAGATTTTGTTACTAATATTTAGACTTTTAACTTTGGGTCCCTGAGTTATCCTGGAATGGCATTAAACTTTAATGGGTCTTCTGTTTTCTAGGGATTTGTTTCTAGGTTCTCTTTGATATGTTTCGTGACTATGGATGATATATTTATTGCAGACTCAAGTCACTTAGATCTCAATAGAACTCTAGAAGTCTTTTTTGACAGCATTGACATTGTGAATAGGATGCCTTCTAAGACTTTTAGATTTAAATTAGAGATCTACTTTGCTGGAGGTAAGAAAGTAATTACAGAGATTGGTGAAGTTTGAAGGTGATAACAGCGTCCTGTGATTGATGGAAACCTACTTAGCATTGTGGTTTTTTACTAGGGCGAGTGACTGTTTTGAGAATCAGGATGGAATTTAATATCACAACTTAGCTTGATGAAGCCTGGTTAAAGAATTTCATATTTACCAGAAAATCTTTTGCACAGATAGATTCCTAGGAAGGAACGAGTTTTGGACTCTGGACACTGCAGGGAGGCAAATCTTTTAGGCGGTTGGTGGTTATATTGCCACCTAGATCTGTCTTCTATGTGCTGATCGGTTATGTAAACATCGTGCTTGAGCTTCAGACCACGTGGCAATCATTTTCCTTTAAGGTCCTAGCGTCCATTTAGATTTGCTTCTTTCAGTACATTCACCAAAAATTGTCTTGACATGGAGTTTCAATCCTGTAATGGACACGAGATGTTTCATCCTGCAGAAGGATATGCCCATCATCTTCGGCTGTGTTGCTCATTTGCTAGAGGGTCGCAGAGCTACTTTCTGGAACTCTTTGGTGGGATGCTTTGTGGATCATGTCAGCCCTTACTAAATGATGTGTTGATTCTTTGTGAGTCTCATCAGCGCATACCAAAAGTTAGGTGGAGATACTTTTGATCTGTTCCTTTCTTAAGAGGCTTATCTTTCTGAGGATCTGCTATCTTAGTTATCTTCAGGTATGAAAGAAATACTATTTTATTGTATTTTCTTCATCACTAAATGCGAAAGATGTAGGGGCCATGAAAGAGTCAATAAAATCATAAGAATAACATTGTATATGACTTATGACTTGCTTAAAAGTCAGAATTGATGGGAAATGAGAATTTCACTTGAAACAGCAAATCTACACCAAATATTGGGGGATCCTAAAGGACCTAAACATGGTTTAGTAATAGTTGTTAGAATAATCTTGGATCATTAAGCATTGGGGCATCTATTAGTTTTAATAAATCTGATGAAGTAAGAGTCATATGTGTTGCCTAAGAGGCTAGTGGGCAACTCCTCTTGAAACTGTATTAATGGTAGAAGAAACTGCAACTTTCATTACCAATTCAGGGGATCAAAAAAGCAAAAGCACAGACCTATAAATGGCGTAGTCAGAGAAGAAGACATATCCAATGAATGAATGAATTAATCCCCTTCCAGCTTCAAAAGTACCATACGAAGTGCTAAGAGAGCCCCTCTCACGCATTGTCCTCGGATCTGATCTTCTTTGACTGGATGATTCTCTCAGTGTCTTCAGATCTATTGGCAGTTAGGTTTTAACCTTCTAGAGGGGATTAGTGAATGGGCTGGAACCTGGAAGAGGCTCAGGACCCACTTACTTCCATGGTTCCGTTGCTGTCAATGCATTGAGAGGCTAACCTTTTTCTTTTGAATGTTTGAGAGGCTATTGCAGGTACATTTTGCCAGCATAAGCATAATAACAAAATTTAGCTATCCATCCTTCCACTTCTTCTTCTTTCCTAGACCTTGTCTTTCCTATATATATATATATATATATATATCTTATCCCTGGTTAATAAATGTCCATTGATTACATAACTATTTGAGTATGAAACTTATAATTGTCTAAAGATAGGAGTCATGTTAAACTTCACTTATAATTGTTTAGGTCTCTGTATCTATTAATCATTTAATTGTTATTGTTTTGCATGGGTTGTCAATTCATGTTCTTATGATTCTAAATTTCTGTTTCCAGCTAACATATTTATAATTGAAACCATCCAGTCTCTGGAGGGAAACCTTTTTCGTTTATTGATCAGTTTTTGTGTTAAGTAATCTATGGGAAGCTTCATGTTCATAGGCTTCCACAAACCTATTCACCTACTGTTGTTCTTATATTGTTTTCAGAATTCAGATATTCATCCCAGGCAATACATTGATGAAATCATTAAAGTCTTTCCTGTAGTAGTTGTTTTAAACATAAGATATGACTGATTAAGAGGTAGAAAATGACAATTTTTGTCCCATTTTACATAATCAAAGGGTAAAAGTCTCCTACCTTTGGGATTGGGAGTGAGCAACTTGTATATAATGTTTATCGTACTGTCTGGCATTGAAATTGTCCACAATGATTCTGATGATTTCCCCTACATACTGCAGCTCCTTATTTTGGTCTTGAAATTTCCTTATGTTTTATCTATCACATTTGTAAGTAGAATCCAATTTGTTTTCTTGAGGTAGCAGTGCCAATTCTATTGATTTAACTCTTTTGTTGTTTATTCTGCAGCATGTTCTGTATATTGTTTACATAGCTTCAGGTGTTTTTGTTGCCGGATGGATAGGTAAGATCGACCTCCTCCATTCTTTCTTTACGTGTAGTGGAAGTGACTTCACAATTTTAGCTACTGATTCAATCTGTCTAATAGAGGTATCTTGCTGGATTCTTACTGGAGAGAGGCAGACTGCTGTCATCAGGTCCAAGTATGTTCAAGTATTACTAAACCAAGACATGAGTTTTTTTGACACATATGGGAACAATGGGGACATCGTGAGCCAAGTATTGAGTGATGTACTGCTTATTCAATCTGCTCTTAGTGAGAAAGTATGTTAATCTTTGCCTTCTAAAATGAAAATATCCTTCGATTGAGTTGCTACTTCTCTAGAATTTCATTGCTTCATAATGATGTTGAATCATTTGCAGGCCATTCTGATCACGTGCTTTTGGTTTAACAGGTTGGGAATTATATTCATAACATGGCAACATTTTTTGCTGGTCTTGTTATCGGATTGATCAACTGCTGGCAGATTGCACTCCTAACGTTAGGCACTGGTCCATTCATTGTTGCTGCAGGAGGAATTTCAAACATATTCTTGCACCGGCTTGCTGAAAATATTCAAGATGCTTACGCTGAGGCAGCAAGCATTGCTGAGCAGGTTACTCATTTTCCACACAGCGGTTGTATCATAATTGTTTCTTCTTTTGAACTTGACTTAGATGAGAACTTAAACTACCCATCTCTTCATTGAGCATTTTTTGGAAGTCTCCACAGCCTGTTCTTTCCTGGTGTGCATCTGATTGGTATTAATATTATTCATATACTGGGTTGATGTTCAGGGGTTCTGTTCCTTGCATCTGAAATGGTTACTTGTTGCGAGGCAAGTCCTCTAGTTGACTCTGGGATTCTGTTTACCTTGTTCTCTCTTACATTTTCAGTTCAAAAAGCAATTTCATTTTTCCAAATAGTTCTGATATTCAGGTCCTTGCCTTTCTGACATCCATAATGATCTTTTCTTTCTGAGATCATCCATATCAATACTCATATGTCAGGTTTCAGATGAGTTTGTGCAGAAATGTTTTGTTTTAAGCTGGTATTAGGCAGGAAAAGTCAAGCTGGAAGCCTGAATTCAGATGATGATGGTCAAGTGAGAAGTTTGATAACTGCTGTTGAATGCTGATCTATGTATACTGGCGGTTCCTTGATTGGAAGTTTGGAACATTTCACTTCACATGAATATTCTTCTGGAGGAACATGTGTAAATCTGTTTCAATTCCAAGAACATATGATTCTGTACCCTTTCCTGTTGGTTCTCCTGGCCTTACAAAAAAATTAGTGTTTCAACCAAACTGAGCTGACAGTTTCTTTTTATTTCTTTTTTAGTTTTTTCTTCCTCTGGTTACACCCTTGGTTCTGAAACTAGGTTAGAGCATCTATAGCTCACTGCTATTTCTATTTTTTATCATGTGGAAGTGGTTTAAAATTGGTTGATCTTCACTCAACTTTTACTAGAATGAACTTGGTATTTCGGATCACTTAGAGAAGGATATGGCATAGTGCTCAATATTGCTTATAAACTGAATATCATTGTTTAAGCCACCAGACATGTCATCGGGCAGAATTTATCAATTTAACATTTTCATATTGTGAATCGCTTCTATCTTTGCCACTTTGGTTACACAGTTCTGATGATTTTTTAACAGAAACCTATATTTTCCCATTAGGGACTCTTGAATCTAGTCCTTTTGGGGTATTTCCCAAGGATTGGAAATATCCAAATGGCAATAAATTGCTTTGGTTAGCATCTATCTTCTGGAAGTTAGCTAGAAGGTTGTAAGTTGAGGTGTTTGCTCATGCAAGATGACTTTGTATATGGCTGGAAATACACACTTAGTTTAATGGAGTATGTTTAATACATTTTGAACAAACCTGCATTGTCATTTTGGTAATGGTTTTCATATCAGTTGATTGAAAACTCAATATGATTGTTTTTAATTGTATAGGCGGTCTCTTACATTAGGACTCTATATGCATTTACAAATGAAACACTGGCGAAATATTCATATGCAACTTCTCTTCAAGCAACACTGAGATATGGGATACTGATAAGTTTGGTGCAAGGACTTGGGCTTGGATTCACGTATGGGCTTGCGATATGTTCTTGTGCTTTGCAACTTTGGGTTGGAAGATTCCTGGTTTCTCGTGGAAAAGCCAATGGTGGTGAAATTATAACAGCTCTATTTGCTGTCATTTTGAGTGGCCTGTAAGTATCTCTCTCTCTCTCCCTCTCTCTCTCTCTCTCTCTCTCTCTCTCTCTCTCCAACATTTTCTCTACCTTTTATAGTGGGCTGAATCAAGCGGCTACAAACTTCTACTCCTTTGAGCAAGGCAGAATTGCTGCATATAGACTATATGAGATGATAAGCCGTTCAACTTCTACGGTTAATCAGGATGGGAGTACCTTAGCTTCAGTGCAAGGAAATATTGAGTTCCGGAATGTGTACTTCAGCTACCTCTCTCGTCCTGAAATCCCCATCTTAAGTGGCTTTTACCTAACTGTACCTGCTAGAAAAGCTGTGGCACTTGTAGGAAGGAATGGCTCTGGAAAAAGCAGTATAATTCCTCTTATGGAGCGTTTCTATGATCCGACATTAGGTATTATAACTGCATTCTTCTTCCCACCCTAGAAATTTTCTTGTGTTCCATACTCTTGGAATTTTAGGTTATTAGTCTGTCATGTCCAATTATTTCTCTCTCTTGAATGCAGGAGAGGTCCTTCTGGATGGGGAGAATATTAAAAGTCTGAAGCTTGAATGGCTAAGAAGCCAAATAGGACTGGTCACTCAGGAACCTGCTTTGCTAAGTCTAAGCATAAGGGACAACATTGCTTATGGACGATCAAGTGTAACTCTTGAGCAGATTGAAGAGGCAGCTAAAGTAGCACATGCACATACATTTATCAGCTCACTTGAGAAAGGTTATGATACACAGGTAACTATGGAGGGGGCTTGAGTTAGGTGTGCGCTATTCATTTCCTTCTGTTATTTTATTTTGTCTTCTATACTCCAGGTGGGTAGGGCTGGTCTGGCATTAACTGAGGAGCAGAAAATAAAACTTTCAGTCGCAAGGGCAGTGCTCTCCAATCCATCTATTCTTCTTCTTGATGAGGTCACTGGGGGCCTTGATTTTGAAGCAGAAAAAGCTGTGCAGGAGGCGTTAGACATCCTAATGTTGGGCCGCTCAACTATAATAATAGCACGGAGGCTTAGCCTTATTAGAAATGCTGATTATATAGCTGTGATGGAGGAGGGCCAACTTGTTGAAATGGGTACACATGATGAGTTGCTAATGCTAGATGGACTATATGCTGAACTCCTCGGATGTGAAGAAGCCGCAAAGCTTCCCAAGAGGCAAGTTAATTGTATAAACTTTTGACTTCATAGTATTGCTGCATGCTAATGGGCTTTATACATTTACTGATTGCTAACTACAAAATTGAAGCTTATTGGTAACTGGCTTACCCATGAATTACAAATCAACTTTAGAACTGACAGAATAGCTAAACTCCTTTAAGGCCTTGTCTCACATTCAAGAAGTTGTAGTTTCAAGTCACCGGCTACTTACTATCCCCTCCCACAACCACCCAATAAAAAAAGAGGGGAAAAATGTTTTTTAGTAAATCTTTAGAAGTTGGGTGCTTCAATGGCCTCAAGTCATATTTGATTCCATTCTTTCACCTTACTGCTAGCACTAAAGAATTCTGCCCTATGCTATATTTCTGAAGTTAGCCATTATGACTATGTTCATCATAGACATTGTCTTTGGCTTTTATCAGAAGAAACCAAACTCAACACCTACATGTTTTCCATGTACTCTGTGCAGGACACCTATAAGGAATTACAAGGAGCCTGCAACTTTCCAAATTGAGAAGGATTCATCGGCAAGTCACAGCTTCCAAGATTCTTCTCCTCCTAAGCTGGTCAAATCACCTTCTCTTCAGAGAACGCATGCTGTTCATGCATTACAGCCGCCTGATACCAATTTTAAGTTGCAAGAATCACCAAAGATCCAAAGTCCACCTTCAGAACAAATGCTGGAAAATGGGGTCCAGTTGGATGCACTTGAAAAAGCACCATCCATTAAGAGGCAGGACAGCTTTGAATTGCGATTACCTGAGTTACCCAAAATTGATGTCCATTCTGCACATCATCACCAAGCATCAAATGCTTCGGACCCTGAATCACCAATTTCCCCACTTTTGACATCTGATCCTAAAAACGAACGCTCACATTCAAAAACTTTTAGTCGCCCTCTTTCTCAGTTTGATGGAATGCCTGTGAAACAGCAGGATGGGAAGAATCCTCAGCATCAGAAGCCGCCTTCTTTTTGGAGGCTTGCAGAGCTGAGTTTTGCCGAGTGGCTTTATGCTCTTTTGGGAAGCACTGGAGCTGCTATATTTGGTTCTTTCAACCCCCTTCTTGCTTACATTCTTGCATTAGTAGTGGTGGCATATTATACAACCGAAGGTCATCACCTGCGTCATGAGGTGGACAAATGGTGCTTGATCATAGCATGCATGGGTGTTGTGACAGTGGTGGCCAACTTTTTGCAGCACTTCTATTTTGGTATTATGGGGGAGAAGATGACTGAACGAGTTAGGAGAATGATGTTCTCAGGTATATGCACTTGATGTTATCTTCTTGAGGCTTAAAATATTTCTGTTTATATGTGTGGTGTAATGTGCCAAGGTTGAACTTTATCTCGTGCATTTTCCTTTTCAGCAATGTTGAGGAATGAAGTTGCGTGGTTTGATGAAGAAGAGAACAGTGCAGACACCTTATCAATGCGCTTGGCAAATGATGCTACATTTGTTCGTGCTGCATTTAGCAATCGACTTTCCATATTTATACAGGACATCACTGCTATTATTGTGGCTCTTCTTATTGGGATGCTGCTAGAATGGCGACTGGCGCTTGTGGCTCTGGGTACCCTGCCCATTTTGACAGTTTCTGCTATCGCACAGGTTTGCATCTTGATATTTGAGTGCTTTTTCTGCAAAGTAATATCTGTAGACATGTACACATGCACACTTGCTCATGGGTGTTCATTTTGCACCTGAAGACTTGCTAGTTAGCCCATATTTTGACCTTCCTAATGTTTGTGTTTGAACATGGTTCATGCTCTTCTTTTATCTCTCTTTTATGCAAATTTCTGGCTACATTTAAAATGAAGGGAGACATCAGAATTGACAGTTTGTATATAGAAATGTCAATGTCAGTTTCCTTCTGTAAGATTGTTACTCTTCTTACTGCATCTGTTTTCATGCTTTTTTTGACAACTTTTTGTCTCCTTTCCCACAAAATCCTGAGATGGTAACTTTGCTTCTGCAGAAATTATGGCTTGCTGGGTTCTCAAGAGGCATTCAAGAGATGCACCGGAAAGCCTCCTTGGTCCTTGAAGATGCAGTTAGAAACATCTATACGGTTGTGGCATTCTGTGCTGGCAACAAGGTGATGGAGCTGTACAGGCTGCAACTGGGAAGGATATTCAAGCAGAGTTTCCTACATGGTATGGCCATTGGGTTTGCCTTTGGCTTCTCTCAGTATCTGCTTTTTGCCTGTAACGCTCTTCTTCTTTGGTACACGGCCATCTCTGTAAGAAATTCTAATATCAGTCTGCGCAAGGCTCTCAAAGAATACATGGTATTCTCCTTTGCAACATTTGCTCTGGTGGAGCCTTTTGGTCTTGCTCCATACATACTTAAGCGGCGGAAATCCCTTACTTCAGTATTTGAAATAATTGATCGTGTGCCCGAGATAGATCCGGATGACAACACTGGCCTTAAACCACCTAATGTTTTTGGGAGCATCGAGCTGAAGAATGTTGATTTTTGTTATCCTACTCGGCCTGAGGTGATGATACTGAGCAACTTCAGTCTCAAAGTTAGTGGTGGACAAACTGTAGCAGTCGTTGGAATTTCAGGATCTGGAAAGAGCACAATCATTTCTCTGATAGAGAGATTTTTTGATCCGGTTGCTGGACAAGTCTTGCTTGATGGCCGGGACTTGAAGCTATTCAATTTGAGATGGTTGAGGAACCACCTAGGCCTGGTTCAGCAAGAACCGATTATCTTTTCAACAACAATAAAGGAGAATATAATATATGCACGGCATAATGCAACTGAGGCCGAGATAAAAGAGGCAGCAAGAATAGCAAATGCTCACCACTTCATCAGCAGCTTGCCCCATGGTTATGACACACATGTAGGGATGAGAGGTGTTGATTTAACACCTGGACAAAAGCAGAGGATAGCAATTGCTCGGGTAGTGCTGAAGAATGCGCCTATCTTACTACTAGATGAGGCTAGTTCTGCAATTGAGTCCGAATCAAGCAGGGTAGTACAGGAGGCACTCGATACACTAATCATGGGGAACAAGACAACCATCCTCATCGCCCATAGAGCAGCAATGATGAGACATGTAGACAACATTGTAGTTCTCAATGGTGGCCGAATAGTTGAGCAGGGCAGTCATGATTCCCTGGTAGCAATGAATGGTTTGTATGTCCGGTTGATGCAACCTCACTTTGCAAAGGGTCTGCGGCAGCATCGACTTGTCTAACAAGCAGGTTTCTGGTTGATGTAATTTATGGTTCTTCGGTTTTGTTCTCTTCCCCCATTTCCCCCTTGTCAGAAATGCTGATAACGCCGCTCTGGCTGATGATATTCTTTGGTGGGTGTATAAAGAAGGGGTGAAGAAAAGAACTGTTGGCGTTGTACATTCCTCAGATGTACGATTGGAAATAGGGTGTGAAGTTTTGGGGGTGGGGAGCGTCTGAGGCTGGGCGCTCGTAACAGTGTGATGCATTCTTTTGGGGGCTTTGCAATTCTGTGTGCGGGATGGCAGTCTCCATGGTATATTAATTTGTTATTAATAAAAAAAAGGTGCTGTCATAATCTACATCTGGTATTGTTTGTGAATGAGAAATGTGGTTCGATTTTCCTCTAACAGGACTACTGTACGTGTTCTTTTAACGATCATTTGCTTAAGAAAATTCTTTCTGATAACTGTAATATATTAACATGAATCAGGGTGTATTGTTTTGGGCCACTCTTCAAAATCTGATATTTATTTGATCAATATGCGCCTCCAAAATGGTTGGTTATCCGCTGCTACAAAGAGGTCAAACAGTAACCAATTAGGAATACCTAGGCGCCATTCATGTGTTGGGTCCCATATTGGATAGGCGATGCCTTGAAATCTCACAGTAGTAAAGATTTTGGTAACAAAGAGTAGCGCAGCGGGTCACAGACAACTTGGGCATTCTCCTCTGAAGTACATGTGGTCACAGGTTCAAGTCGAGTACTAGCCACAGCTTCTTAGATGGCTGGATACTGTCCTCTATATTTGATAGGATAGAAAGCATCTCTCTGTTTGGATAGGAAGTGTTTGCAATACTCCAAACAAACCGACTCTGTGCTGTTTCCCAACGTATTTTCAGTCACATCTCCATATCATTTTTACAACAAATTTGGTTCTTAAAATCCATGATAAAAATGTTGTTGATGATCTTTTCACGCAGAAAAAAAAAAAAGACTTGGTCAAAAAGAAATTAAGGCTCTTTGATTAGAGAAGAAGACCAACAAAAAATATGGCAGTAATAACCCGATAACGGGAATGGAACATCGTTTTACAAGAAACGTTAGAAGTGATTAGCTGTGAGAATTGACAACTGCTACAATCACGAAATAGAATTGGAAATACAGTATTCTCTTCAGATGTCCAGTATCCTGAATGAGTCGGCCACCACTTTAAGTTTATTCCTAAGCCTGTTCCACCTTCTCTCATTTGCTCCAACAATAAGTGTGTAGTATCTCCCTTCAAGAAATGCAAAACAAGAGCAGTAGTCAATTTAGTATGTCAGAATCCTCAATTGTGTGACTTCACAACATTTATCATATAGCATCTATGCTGGTTGTAGTGTGAAGACAATCAGCAAGTGTTTCAGTTTAAAAAGGCAGCCTGAAGACCAGTACAATTATCCTTCTTGTTGGTTGCTGGTTGAGACAATGATTACTATGGCTTGGATTCAGTTCTTTTGACTTAAGTCCTAAACTGTAATAGTTGTGTGTTGCATCTCTAGGAATTGTCCTCTATCGTTTAGAAGTTCAGAAATAGCAGTGATTTTACAATTACATTTCTTGAGCAAGATAAACCAGTTCAAAAACTCGCACCAAAAATGTAAAAACAGTTCAGTCAATCAGCTTAGTCAGTTGCAGGTTATCAAAGTTCTGTGTAAAAGAAGGTCCCAAGCTATAGAGGATGTTGGTAGGACTGTCTCAAATGATCAACGAGTTCCCGCTTATGTACTCTGTGTGTAGCATTTTTCATTTGCTCTCTAGCACTTTTTTCATCTTGTTGGAGCCATCTATTGCGCCTCTCTCTCTCTCTCTTCTTCTGGTTGATATAATTCTTAAAGAAAAAAACACCTAATGTTATCTGAACTTATAAATAGACTAAGGTAATTATAGCTTTAAGTGGTCTGAAAAACTGTAAGTTATGTGAGGAAAAAGATACGAGAGAACACTATCTGCACTGGCTAAGTGGAACAGCCTTTTAGGCTCAGTTCATTTTGTATTCAGAAATACGCTCTCCTCAAATTCTTGGACAGCTTCTCTTATGCCATGCAACTGTTTGTAAACTTGAAACCTCAAAATATGTGGTTCCAAGTTTACATATTGCACCAAAATGCAGTTGGCTTTTGTCCCCAACTACACTGCTTTCTTTAATTCGCTTCTATGAACATGTAGACCACTTATCTCAGGCATGAAAAATAGTAATATGTTGTTTTTTACATGACTATCGAGGTGGAGACAACCACAAAATGTTAGTTACATTGATAAGCCAAATGGTTTTTGAGGAAATAAATTATGTTCAAGCGGGATTCAGGCAGAAACTAACCTGTAAGATATGGAAATAAATGGAAGTTCTTCTGAACCAAGTAGCTCTTAGTTTTAGAGTATAATGATAAGTCATAGCTTGAAATTTTTCACGAATAAAGGCTGTCTGCATTAATATGGCATGTTGTGTCTTTGACACTTGGTTTTCATAATTGTTGACTTTTATATTCAAAGTGATATGTGGAAACTTCTAAAATATGGCACCTATCATTGTGAAAACTATATATGATGGATAATCCACCAAAAAAAGAATATGATAGAATTATTAAGAGACTGCAGTTTGACACGGTTGAGTAATACATACCATTACCAATGGCTATGGTTGCAAAGGCACTGCGAGAAAAGCTTGGAAGTGCAAGCTCATACTCAAAGGTCCAGTAGTTCTTTCCATCAACACTCCGCTGCAAATTAGAAGAATTTCCAGTGTGTGGAGTATGATCAATGGCCAAAAGATAAAGTGAAATGGATAAGTTCAAGATCTGGTTCGAGAAGTTATCCAACTTGATTGAGTACCTTGTTTCACAACCAAGTGGTTGTGAGTTCAAATCCACACACCATAAAGTGGCAAAGATACATTCAGTATCAGAATTATGTAAAGTGACCAAAATTACAAAAAGGCAAACAATGATGTCTAGAAACTACAAAAAATAGTGTCTATATGGTACAGTGTAACCCTTGACGTTAATGTTTTTACTAGAAATCTCAACCATGCAATACACCTATAGCAATATTATTTTGCTTGTTTATTTTCTTTGACTTGGGTATGTAAACAAACACATATAATGGTAGGATGGGATTTTCATTTTTGGAATCTTCCAGATGGTTTCCAGATGGGAGCTTTTGAAGCCAACAGTCTTTACAGTATTGCTCAATGTCTCAAATATTCAGTCAGATAATATGAAGTGAAAGCATACACATCATTCTGTGTATAAACTATTTATCGAGGAGCCATAAAGGACTGCAACATCCAAACATGTATCAGATGTTGAGCTGTAGAATAAGCAAGTACCAAGCTTCTGATTCTTTGAACAATCAGAGGCCCAGCATCTGCCCACAGCAGGCCGAGATCAGGAAGAATTAGCCAGGGGTGAAGTTTGAAAAGTAATCATATATTTCCATAAACACATGTATTTATATTTTAAAACATCATTTTGTGGTATTGATAGACCCAGTCATTATTTTTTATCCTTTAAGTCTTGTTCTTGCATAATGATGAGGAGCAAGTGAAAAATAGTCTGAAAGAACAGATTGACACAACTATCAAGAGGATCATATTTGAAGGTTTTACATGAAATCTGCCCTAGCTTTTACACTTGAGCATAATACAGAGCCAGTTTGAGGCAAGAAAAGTACAGTTATGGGATGGGGTGTACCCCAAGTTTTCTGTTGGAACATAGGGGGTTAAAATATACAAAAAACTGAACAACATTTATTTAATTTGGAAATGAGGTTCTGTCAGACAACTTGCAATGGGATTTTGAATAGAAAGCAGATGCACAGTTCGACCAGGTGACACATGTTAGAATTGAGTGATGAAGGTCCATGTTTTTCCTATTTAACTGCTATTCAGGTGTTGCAATGTCTTAACATCTGAAGCATGTAAGAAGTTAGAAGGGCTTAATAATACTAATTTTTAATCTTTTGAGCATGTGAACCTCACGCTTCTTGCTTTTTCTTTTCAGTTGAATTAATGTCCATGCCAGTTCAAATGCAGCAACTGCATCCCTTTAGCTTGTCAGGAGTTTGAAAATCTCTTTCCCCTAGAAGGAAGCATTGATTTGTCCCCAGATCTTGTAAGTCAGACTTGAGATTTACAACAAGTTTCTGTCCCTTAAAAAGAATATACATACAAGGTTCTGGTTTAGTAGTGAATGACAACTGTACCTGATCTCTTAAACAGATTCAATAGGTAGCTAATAACCAGTCACCATTCATGTTATTTTAGAAATAAGCATCAGAAGAAAGAAATCATACAGTTATAAGGCACCTTGATGATTGTTATACTGAAAAATAAACACATCTACAGGTAGTGCGGGAAGAACATTATACTGTACCAACCTCCTGCATGTCAAATATATTTATCTTTTGAGTTGGTGCAGCGTAGACATTTCTCACCAAATTGAGAATGACCTGATTAGCAAATGAGATTGGTAAGAGAATGGAACAGAATCAAAAGAACTCAAACTGATCCACTAGGCAGATGTCTGAAACTTGAAACTTCTTAAGGAAATTATTTCACCCAAAAGAATTGGTAGGTTTACCTCCTCCATTGGACCCAAATCATGGATATCTACTTTATTAGTTGGTTTGAAGCTAACTCTAACATTTTGCAGTGGTAGGGAGCGATCTTTAAATGCTGAATCATGGCCCCTAAAGTCAAAGTCCTGAAAGAAAATGGGAAAAATGGAACATTCAAAGAACAACATTTGCAGTGGTAGGGAGCGATCTTTAAATGCTGAATCATGGCCCCTAAAGTCAAAGTCCTGAAAGAAAATGGGAAAAATGGAACATTCAAAGAACAACATAATACATAAAGCATATTGTATTATTCAAGCATGGGTTGGAGAAAGTTTCTGTTGTGCAAAACATTTGCTACTGCTACTAGCCCATCAGTACCTAACTAGTATTGAAACTTGTAAAACCTACCCTCCAATCTGATGGGTAATAATATGAGTATCCATCCGAAAAGTCAACAAACACCCGGTAGTTCTCTGGAACCTCTGCACAAATAAAAAGTTTTCATTGACATGAAGATTTAATTGAAAATATTAGAGAGGTATTCTGTATAGAGCATGCTCATGACATCCAAATGCCAAGTCATTTGCACAAAGTCCTTAATGACCTGAAGAACATATATCTGAAAGTAGTTAGAAATTTGCGTACCTTCAGCAAAAGCAAATCTTCTGGAGAATAAACTTGTCACTAATGTTCCTATCCCAGCCAGTATGGGCCTTCTTCTAAGACAGCCTGAAATTATCCCATGAGGGTTTCTATGATGAGAACATTGATTAGAGAAGAGAAGTTTTCCAGTGCAGTTCTAAATAAAGCGTAAGCTTGATAACATCATATCGCAGCTTTGTTGGCACATCAGATTCCAAAAAAACTAGCAGTTTTTCCTATCCATCATATGAAATCATTAGCCTGGTAATCAACCAACCTTACAGCAGATCATTTAGAAAGAACTAGCATATCAAATCTTCAGCCTTTATAAATATAAAACTAAAAGAGATTGCTACTGACGCCATCACTTTAGTGACTTTGGCTCACAACCTTTCAAAAGAAAGCATAAATTCTTCACCCTCTATAACAGTAAATGTCTTCTAGAATTTAGTAAGTGACCATGGCTTCAGAACTTTGGGAAAGAGATTAACATACCAATTTTTCACCTGTGTAAGAGTAAATATCATCTAAAATTTAACAAGTCACATCTGTTTCACCATTGTTCCATTTGTTCAGAGCTAGCTACTTGGGTTTTAACTGTCAGGATCAATTGAATTATTGTAATCTCTTAAACATTGATTTTATTGGAAAGTACGGAAAATTTAAACACTAGACATGACATGAATAGTTCAGAAAATGCAGCTTGCTAGAGTTGAGTTTATGGATGGTTCGACTTTCACCTGGACAAGAAAGAACCTCAACAGCCAGAACCAGGTATTGGAAATAGTTATTATCTAATCCATCCTAAAACTAAGAATTGTGGACAACATACCATATGGCAATGATTCAGACCTACGAATCCAACTTTTCAAGTCAGATCCTCTATGTATATAAGGTTGGGGGCAAATAGATTATCCAATAAAGACTACCATTCCCTGCAGGACTCCACACATTAACATTTCGGAATGCATTTATTTTCACAAAAATCAATAGCCCAAGCTTGTCTGCAGCAAAGGCCAATTCATTTCGGAGCACGCTTGATATGTTACAAATCAAAACTCCATTTACTAATATCTTCACTCAACAAATTCCAATGGGCATGGAATTACTCCCAGCATTTTTCTTGTGAAGACTAGCCTATAACAGAAGCAAATGAACCATACAAATTCCAAAGTTGACAAGAAGCTAGGTGCAGGATATGATATTGAGTCAGTAATTCAGAGGCATTTCCATTTCAAACTGAAGAAATGGCTAAATGGGTGTCTTACTCTTTTCATTTAAGGGTGTCTCTCCTGAGCATCCTTTTATAACAGACAGAAAAGATGCTTTTGTTTGAGTGGTGGATGAAGAATTCGGCATGTAGAACTGGGAAACACGAGATTTATTCAGCTAAGATTCAAATAAGATTAACACTCACGCACCCACAGAGAGGGAGAGGGGGGCAATCCAGGGACCTGGTTTGGAAGGGATGAGAGCAAGCTTCCTGAAGGTGAAGAGGCTGCCATGTCTGCTCTGCAAAAACTATAAAAATTTCAAAATGGATTAGGCCATTTATGCTTGGTGGGCAAAGGATAACATAATGTTCAACCAGAGCCAAGAAAGTACTGGTGGACCCAGGTTTCATTGGATGATCTGAAGCTTTGATTTCTGCCTCACATCTTGGAGAGGTCACACAGAAATATTCTGGACGACTCCATGATCCTACCCATGGTTTGTATGAATTTTAATGGCTTGGGACGCTGCTCAGCCTGTTTAACGTTCATTTTACAGCCGAGGTAAGGCGTGTACTTTTGGCTTTTGTAGTTCGCCCCTTCTCCGGACTCTGCATGGGCTGGAGTTTCGTGCACCGGGTATACCCATCCATCCCTAGGATTAGATATTGGGGATATTTACAAACTTACAAACGTCGGTATGGCATGCTAAATTTTTGGAAAATATTTGAAAAAAAAAAGGTCAGAAGAAACGAATTACAACATATGAATTTAATCATTTATTTCTCAAATATAGGTTTAATTTCCTAAGTTCATGTTTCATTTGGTGAATTCTACAAAATGGGAAATGCGTAAGAACTTTTGAATTATTAAAAAAAATCTAGGATATGAAAAAGTTGAGACTTTTTCCAAAAAGTATTATTTTGAGTTTTCTGTAATTATGTGCCGTAAATAATCCTTTAGATTACAAACTTATAAACGTGGGTATGGCATGGTAAAATTCGGAAAATATTTGATAAAAAAGTCACAAAAAACGAATTACAATATATGAATTTGATAATTTATTCCATGAATTTAGGTTTAATTTCATAAATTTATGTTTAATTTCGTGAATTTTACAAAACTGGAAATACGTTAGAACTTCCGAATTATTGGAAAAAATCTAAGAGATTAAAATGTCGATACTTTTTCAAAATATTATTACTTTTAGTTTTCGGTAATTATGTGCCATGGATATTGCTTTAGATTGCTTAATCATTATCTCATTAATTTTTTTATTTAGAATTTAACCACGTGCAAGCGTGTCTAGTACTATTGTCTTTTTATGCATGTGATTGTTTTTATATATAAATTATTCATCACGTTTGTTGTAAGAAATCAATGCATTTTAATCGTACTAATATGTAATGCTCCGGGATTCCAACAATTACAATATTGTTTGTTTTATGGCTCTCATATACCCTTATGGCTTTGTTCTTTACTGTTTTCTAGGAAAAATGCATTGTGACCTCTAGAGTTTCTCAAACTCTTATAAGCAGCCCAGTTTTCTCTCTCCAAGCATTGTGGTACTAACACTTTGTCCTTCACCCCAACCTAGAAGACTGTCAGCCTTCTTTTGGCCCAAGACTTCATATCTTTTCCCCTTAGGGAACGCACGTCCCCACGTGGCTTCAACTACTATGCGCCCTTGTACGGCTAACCACCACACCATGAGAGGAATTAGCTTTGATACCATTTATAACACCCTGAGGTTTTAACAATCATAACATTGTCTGCTTTAGGGCACTTATACACCCCTCACGACTTTGTTCTTCTCCAATTTTCTAGGAAAAACACGTTGTGACGTCTAGAGTTCCTCAAATTCTTATAAACAGCCCAGTTTCCTCTCCGCAGACGATGTGTGACTAACTCTCTGTCCATCACCCTAGCCTAAAAGCCTACCAGCCTTCTTTTGACTTGCCCTCATTAGCCTAAAGCTTCACATAATAACTTGTTTTGAGGTTTTGAAAATTTAACAAAAATGAGCCAGTGTTTATTTTTTCCTCAAGGAAATATAGGCTAAAAGCATCCAACGAGCATGATATTTGATCTATAGTATATTTAAGCCATTTGTGAAAGTTGTATAAAAAAAGAAATAGTGTTACTGCAGAGGTGTGGACTTCTACATACCCTTGTAAGAGTGATTCCTTCAAGAAGCTTAGGACCCAATATCAAATACTCATAATGATAGGATAGTGATATATGCGTGCCTTGTTTTTATCATAAACTTCTTAGTAAGTGGTATAAAGTGGTTGTAACTCCAAGTGGACCCATATTTTTGAAAATCGAAGCCATGCAATATCTTGCTCTTGACATAGATGATCATACTCAAGAATTCTTATCCACTATATAATTCTTAGCCATTGTTTTCTTCCGTTGAAAAATTGACGGTGAAGCTTTTTGCCTTCCATTTATGACTTAATGCGGTATTTGCTAGAATAATCCAATTGATGAAAATTTTAAAGCATAGCCTATCTAAGTCAAGAGTAAGACTGTGATAGTTTTGAAAATTTTGGGTTCACAAGAGTTATAGGCTTCCATGTCATTCATGGAGGGGCTCATGAGAAAAAATGAGAGGTGTACATACAATTACGCTAACTATATTTTTCTTATTAGGGAAAAAAAAAAAAGATAAAAAGAAGATGAGCACATTCTTTTTGTTTTCTTTTTGGTAAAAGCAAATAATTACGAAGCAAATCAGTCACATATTCTCTAATCTAATCCCCAGTACATAGCCTACAATTAAGTGTATTTTAATTGTATGCTACTAGCTATTCTAGACATTGTTGGATAGAGATGGGCCGGGGGGAGGGGGTGGAGAGAGAGGTATTTTTGGACCTCAACATGAAATTGTATTTTCTTGCAAGACCCGTTCGAATAAAGGCAAACTCCAAAAATTACTTTGAAGTCAAATCCTTACGTTGATTCTTTCTTGAACCAGAATTGAGGAGGGGAGTGTCGGTATTAGAAATGTCCCTAATTCCGCGTAGCAATCCATATTGGCTTCGTTAGCACGTGTGTTAGCTAGCACTCAAGAGCTTCATTAGAGTTGAGTTGGCGCATTAGCCTTTAAAGCCTTTTCTTGCTTCGTAGGTGCTAGTTAGTGCTCAAGCCGTTCCCCATGCGGCTGTACCGGCTTCCGGTTAATAAATTCAAATCCTAATATTGTTAGAGTTAAAAAATTTGCCGTGACATCAAGCCTTATGGGTAAATTAAGGTTGTGTCTCCAAAGCCCTACTTGTAGTAAGGCAAACTCCAAAAATTGCTTTGAAGTCAAATCCTTACGTTGATTTTTTCTTGAACGGTATTAGAAATGTACCTAATTCCGCGTAGCAATTCATATTGGCTTGGTATAGCATCACGGCGATGCCCCCCTATTAAAGACACCTAGCACGTGTGTTAGCTAACACTCAAGAGCTTTATTAGAGTTGAGTTGGCGCATTAGCCTTTAAAGCCTTTTCTTGCTTCGTATGTGCTAGTTAGTGCTCAAGCCCTTCTCTATGCGGCGGTATCGGCTTCCGGTTAATAAATTCAAATCCTAATATTGTTAGAGTTAAAAAATTTGCCGCGACATCAAGCCTTATGGGTAAATTAAGGTCGTGTCTCCAAAGACCTACTTGTAGATCGTACAGAAAATGAGAGGAAAATTTCAATGATGTATTACATATAGAATGCCCACCAAAGAAATTATTTACAACAATGATATGCAACATTCAGAAGGGGAGTCTTGGTGCAACGGTAAAAGTTATCGTCATATGACCTTAAGATTACAGGCTTAAGGCATGGAATCAGTCTCTTGCAAAATGCAAGGTAAGACTGCCTATTATAGGCCCTTGTGATTTGTCCCTTCTCCACATCCTATATAAGCTTCGTGCACAAGGACTGCCCTTTATATGCAACACTCATATTGCATCCTAATCAATTTATATTACTACATCAAAACTTTTTATCAAATATTCATGTAAGGAACAATCAAGAGTGATGCTGCGTATAACAACCCTATTTTTGAAAGCTCATTTTGTATAATTTGTATTGCAAGAAAAGAAAAAATAAAATTTATAGTTTTAGAATTAAAAAAAAAGAGTTTTTTATATAAGCCAAATCAAGTGTTAAAATTTTAATATTTAAATTATGTTTGAAAAAATGAATTCAGCGACGTTAAAAACACTAAAATTAAAGTTCGGATGAAGAAATTTTAAAATACATGCGCATTTTGATAATTTTTTAAAATAGCCTCGTCGGTATATTTTTAAAGCAGAAAGTAGCCAAAACGAAGGGGCTATTTTTATAACGGCACCCCTTTATGCCAAATCTGCACGCGTCGCTGTCCGTGCAATCTCCTCCTCTTCCCGCACCGGCGACACTAGCCATTAATGCCGACGATTGCGGGACGAAACACGCCACTGTCACGCATCCGGCATGCCAAAATGTCGGTGTAGTCGGCATTAAGAGCCGCCCTCTCCTTCCTCCTCCTCCCATGCTATTTTCCCCTGCGCGATCTCCTCCATCGCACTACCTCTTTCACTCTGTTTTCTTCTCCAGCAACCCGCACGAACTGTTACAACGCCTTCCCTCTCCCTCATCTCCTTCTTCGGCTGTTGGAGAGTTGACCTCTCCCTCCTTTCTGCACGAGCCCATTTTCCGACATTGCCGACTCGATGCACCAGCCTGAGCAGGCCGGCGTGCCGGATAACTCTCTCTCTCCCCCTCCGGTGCAGCCGACCAGACACGCAGGCCGGCCACGCCCTAAACCATTTCCGCGCTTCTCATTTCTCCCCCAGCTCCCTCATTTCCATTTTCGATCATCGGCAAGACCGCTAGAAAGCACCGCCCGACCCATCGGTCTGACGGCGCCGTATTAGGATCCTGCGCACGGCCCAAAAACGCCTCTTCCCCTCTCCTTATCTCCCCCTCCGATTGGCCACCCAGAAACCCTCTTCCGCTCTAACCGCCGTGGCTGACCGACGCGCTTGCCCGAACAGGCCGGCGCGCCGAGCCCTCCTCCTCTTCCTCTCTCCCTTTTTCTCTCTCCCCGCCCTTTTTCTCCCTTCAGTCCTGCAGGCAACTACACGACGGGTGACCCCATTGCCAATCTTCCTTTTTCACCCACCCGAGTCCCGCTCCACGTCTCTCCTCATCCTCCCCTCTTCCTCGCTCCACTGGCGACAGCCGAGCCGGCCTCCCGCGCTGAAAACCCCATTTTTATCCCTCTCATCCTGCTTTGCTCTCCTCCGGCCGGTGCACCGACAGAGCGTGCTCATGAGACTGGTCGAGTGCACTCTGCTCTCTCTCCTTTTCCCTCTCTCTCTCTCTCTGCCTCTGGCCGCACCAGCCCTCTCCCTCCTCCTCTTCCCCTTCCGTCATAGGCGACTGTCACCATAACCGTCCGCCTATTACAGTGACGAGGAAGACTCCGATCGAAGATCCGTCATCGTGATCCTCGCGAGGCAAGGAACAAAACCTTCAACCAATTGGACCATCGATGAAGATCCGACGGTGATCTGAAGTAATACTATCATGTTAATTTGTGATTAATTTGACCATCCATCATCGTCTAACCATTGATCTATCACCAAATATTACATATAAGACCAAATCAGCAGACCTCCACATGATCCAATTTTTAATCACTTGCTAACAGCCTAATCTATAACTAATCTGACCTTTCATCACGATCAACTCTTGACCGGGTAAACGTTAGATCTATAACCAATCCTACCCTTAAGACTATCTAACCTTTGGTTAGCTGGTTTGTGATCAATTTTGAGCTTCCAATGAGATCTGGCCTTAGATTTAAAACCAGACCATCAGATCTATAATTGATCTAGCCTCACCCTCACACATTGATTTGACCGTAGATCTATAGAACCATCACCAAAAACTTGAGAATAGAGATATATATGACCCTTTTCATTATCTAAACGTTGAATAGTAGTCAAATGCTTAAATTATTAGATCAAGCACCCCATTTCCTTGATCAGTAGCCCAAAACATTTGATCAAACCATTTATTCTATCTAGTGCGACTTAAGGAGTAAAACCCCTCCCATGTGTCCAAGTCTTTTGTGCCACAGATTTGGCGATGCTTCATCTTCCACTGTATTAAGACTATCTCCGCATATCTTCATGTGAGTCTTGTACAGGGTGTTGCAGATATGCCCTCTTGCCACGATCATTGCACTTTTTTAGTTATTTGACAATTGGTTGAGTTTAGCTGGAGATTTGGAGAAGGCAAGGATCCACGACCACAATCAAACTTCAGCGTGGTGATCCATCTACAATCCATCATCTCTTGTGACAATCTAAGCAAGGAATCACGTGCAACAAGATAGGACATGTAAAACCCATATTTGATTTTGATCTACTTTTACTAGTTCTATTTGATGCTCATTAGAATCTAGATTTCTAGACTAATCCTGTGGCGACCCAGGTTTTTATAACACATTTTATAATACATTTTGTAAAGATAGGGCCCTTAGAGTAAAAATTTTTCGCAAACCAAAACGTGAGGAAATTCTTTTCTTTCAAATTTGTTTTGTAAAACCTAAGTCACCACTTAAATGCCTTAACATAAGTAGAATTTTGTATAAGATAAAATTCCATTGAAGGAATATACTTTTATTAAACTTGAGGATCCAATCAGGTAGTTCGCGATACACGGCCATTGTATCCTTACAATACTTGTCCAAATATACAATCCAAATTACAAAGTTCAAAATTCAATACGTATGTTCAATACAATGTTTCGAGGATATACCACTGATTACTTATTCTTCAATTGTTCTTGAGTCTTGAGCTCTAAGTCTCCTTCTCGTATACGAGATATTGTAAACATTCAAGCATTTACAATATCTCGTAGTATCTTGGTAGGGGATAAGAATGTAAGTTATTGAGTATAATCTCAAGATTCAAGTATCTCATAATTCGTTCTATCATAAACACATTCATTAATAACTATTAATTATAAGAACATCTCATTTCCTTGTCATTTGTGTTCACCTTTATACATACATATTGTATAAGGACAAATCCATTAAAAATGTAAAAATAATCAAGCATCATTTCTATACAAAGCTGATCAACTCTTTTCATTATAAGAGATTTGTATTTGACCGATTCTGATCTGAAATTTCCCTTCTTGGGAAAAATATTGGTAATATACAATTACCTGACATTTCATCATGTCATCCTTTGAGGCATTTCACTATGCCAATTTCATATGCATCATAGTGCAAAATAATCAAGGACTACTATGCTTGCAATTTGATCCGTCTGGCGCGCCGGGATATTTGTTCAATAATCCACTTATACCATTCTCGATGGAAATTACAATATCCATGTCCATATGGGAGGACCATGGTACATCCGCAGTGGTGGCCTTCCCATAATTGCCCACTTGGAGCTTTTAGCCTTTCTCGGGCTTGGTATTCAATATCATCGAGTTTGAAAGAGTGGGTGGCCAAACCCTCTTAACTCTCTAGCATAGCATCCCAGGGCTTATGCACATGTTAAAACAAAACCACAAGCCTCAGCTTGTATGTAAAATAATACTTATACATGCTCCGGACTATCATACGTTTTATCAGAATTTGGAATATTTTCTACTTTCCTATTCACTTAGGGTTGTTCTCAATTCTCAACTTGACCATTTAATACTTATTTTCCTCATCATTTGGTTGGATCATATTGAAATATGAGGTATTTACCTTAATATATTGGTATCATACATGTCAATACTTCAAAACATAAGATCATGTATTAGACATGTATCTTCATGTAAAGGCATTCTTAATAATCCACCTACCTCAATAAGGTATTCTTACTCCTTGAAATCTTCCATAGTCTCGATCAACATATATCTGTCAAATCATATGTATAATGTCATTTTTGTAATCAAGGGTACATACTACATGGTCTTTTGATCATCCTTATGTAAGATGATCTGAATCTTTCTTCTTTGAATATCCTATATCCATGGGTTTAATATCATCATACAAATACTATCCCATATCATACATAACAATCTAATTTACATAGATGTTTCTTTTTCCTTATTGTTTTTGATCATACAAGATCTCATCTTGTTTGATCATCCTTATCTCACTTACTATTTTTATTAGGGTTAGATAATTTGCTATCTTTTTATGTTCTTATTAATATTCAACCAGTTAGTGTCTTACTTGGTTGAAGATAATTTATTTCTTCCTATCCTTTAGATAACTCCTCCTTATTTCGGGATGACCCGGTACTTACCGGTTAAAGTCTGCTCAAAAGTGGTTAATACAACCCTCATGTAAGGAGGCGTTTAGACCTTTCTTACGTCAATGGGAGGTGAGGAAAAGCACTTGGCTCTTGTATACCCCTATAACCACAATGTTCGAGTCCTTTGGGTAGTACGAGCTCAACCTTTGACAAGGTTCCTATGAGCTCTTTACCTTAAGTCCCTTCTCTAATTGATTTTAATTAATTTCCATGGATATGCACAATGTCATCCATGGATGTTCATTATTTTCCTATTTTGGGCCAAGGAAATGATAAATCATTCCTTATATTGTCCTACTAACTATAGCCCTTACTAAGTCAAAATCATTCATTCATCTTAGTTGTCCATGAATTTCTATATTTCATTAGTTTACATTTTTGGTGATTTATGCTCCTTATATCTTAACAATTACTTAACAATTGAATTAAATTTGACAATAAGTAAATCATCAACTTGAAAGCATAAATCAAATATAAGTTTAACAACTATATACTAATATTTTTCCTATGAATATAACTTAAGCTAGTGAAATAAAATAACATGATCCTAAGTTATGAAACACATCTTCTATCATAATGAAATCATGTTTAAATCCTAATTTACACTAACATGATCCTAAGATAATCAAATCTACTAACAAATTACTCATTTAGGGCATATCATACTAAAATTTAAAGATTACACTATCATGCTTTCTAACTTAGAACATAAATCACATTTACACTTCTATATCCAATAAAAGACAATTAAACTAATTTTATTAAGATTATTATAAACCTTTAAATATGATCCAACCATTAGATCTTAGGTGTTTTCCTTTAGATTAAGGGTTTTAATTAACTTTAGGGCTTTTAATCCATTAAGATCCAAAAATCATATTCACTTGATTTTGTTACATTTCATCCATGATCTAACTGGATTCCATCATAATATCATCCCTTTAATCCATCCCAAGGATCTGATCATACTTGATCTCATTGATCAAGTGGGTCCCTTTGTATTTTTTTATTTTAGGGTTTTTCTACCATAAAGGTTAGATCCCCTATTTTATCCAAGATCTGTCCAAATTAACCATAGATATTACTTTATTATATTATTATATCATCACTAAAATAAAATTACAAGATCTGATCACCTCAGATCTTGAAGATCTTAGAAAATGGACACTTATTTCCAAAATATAGAAAAATACAGAAATAAATTTTAGAAATTTTATGACTTCATTAGAAACTAGACATTACAAGCTTTCTATAGCTTCTTTCTGATCTCAATTTGGAGTTCATATGACTCCACAATCTTAAATTGAAGTTTTCAGCCATTCTTAGGGTCTAGATTTGATCTGGGCCCACCAGAATTAATCTCTCTCAATTGAGGGTCCAAACCTTGTTAGATTTTCTTAAAAATTGTACCCTAGGGGTTTTTGACCCTCCTGGATTGATTGGAAAGCTCAGAATTTCAATCTGAGCTCTCTATCACCATAATTTGAAGGGGCTGGTATTTACTTTATTTTTACCATTTTTCATTCAAATTAAATTACAGAAAAATAAAAATTACACTAAAACATAATAAATATGAATGGGAAGTAATTCCACCTACCTGATTGGAGAAAAACAATATAATTGATGCCCAATATGAGAGAATTACCGGTTGATGATAATTTAGTCCGATTATCCACCTTTTTGTGATTTTCTGTTGTTGGAACCGTTGGATCTTGAAATTGATTTTGGGCTTTTGTATATACTGTAGTATAGGATGTTATGGATGGTGGAATTGATGAGATTCTTCCTGGAACGGAGTGCTTAATTGAATTTAGGTCTCTTGTTCCAATTAGAAAGAGGAGAGAGAAATAAGGAAAAGAGAGTTTGGAGAGGGATGAAGGGGAATTTGGGGCTAAAATTCCAGGGAAGGTTTGGAAATTTCGTGGTTAAGGTTGTGAAAATTTTTGGAAATTTTTGGGACATATTTATAGCCAATTTTGAATTTTTTATCATTTCTTTTGATAAGATATTTTATTACTTTAGAATTTTTAATTACTAATGCATTCTCCACTCCCACTACAATCTCCACTACCAGCAATAATGCATTGAGCAATTATTGGTGCTTCTAGAACCTTGGCCCACTTTGTGGGCCCACTTTATGTGAAAAGACCTTTTTGCCCTTTTTAACTCTAAAATTGGAGAATAATAGGCAATATTTGTCAGAACTTCGAGAATCGAGCGTACTTAGTGGCGTTGGAATCGTATTTCTAAGTACTTCATGAATATTGAGGTCTTATTTCTTGGATATGGGATATGGGTAAAATTACCATTTTACCCCCAAATGGAAAAATTAAGGAATTTTCATTTTAACTCAGAATTGAACGTACTTAATGTTGTTTCGATCAGTTTTCTAAGTACATCCATAATTTCTATTTTTTAATTTATAATATAATCTCTATAAAAAGAGAATTTTCAATAACCTAATATTCCAGCCCAGAATTTCTAAAAATTCAAACTTTATTAATTTTCCTTAATAATTTACAAAAATTCGGGGTCATTACAAATCCAACCCCCAGACCTTTGATCTAATCTTAGGATGACTAAGATAGTGAGATCTAAAGATGTATATAGTTCAATGATCTATGCCATTAGATCATAATTAAAGTTAAATATCTAAGTATTTAAGTATATTAAAAATAAAAATCTTATGTATTGTGTAGATTAAGGCACAAATGAATTGACTCGTAATTGGATTACGATGAGATCCAAGGGAAAAGCTTAAGGAATTTGTGAACATGACCGTAAGAGGTAGGTAAATTTAACATCTATTTACCATATGAATTTTTAACATGCCATCCGTTTGTTTAAAAATCTATGAATTTTAAATTGTTGAATAATACTAGTCATTTGATTGTCATGCATTCTATATTAGTATTTTGTCGCACTATGTTATTTATGCTTTTAAAGACTGTAAATAATTACAATGAGGCATGTATACTTTTATCTCTAGATTGCATACTTTTATCTTAAAAATAAAAATGATATTGCTTATTCTATTACATGCAATTATCTTGTTTGAAGGAAAAGACAATTCTTAAAATGCACCAATCTCATGTTTTGGGATGAGGTACAGAAATACATGGTTTTGCATGTGATGTATGTTAGATGATAAAAGCAACATTTGGATTCATATATATATATATATTTGTTTGGGCTAATAAGCTTGGTGGGCATTATGGTGAGAAGTTATATGGGTTTGGCCTCTCAGGCTTTAACCATCAAAGGTGATAAGTATCTGTGCAGATGTATATATTTTTCTCAACTATTGTAATGGAAATAACCATTAGAGGTGGTCACAGTACCCTTCTGAAACGCATTCATAATCATCAAGAAGGCTATAGTGGTTGGTCTATAAATATCAGAGATACACGATTTAGTGATCTAGTCACGGGGCTAATGTCCTATGTTTTGTTTTATGACCCCACATAGATGGGCTTGATGATGGTCTTTAGATGAATACTCATGATCAAGTGGCTAGTGTGACTATAAGGGTGCATATGTGCACATGATAATATTATCAGTTTGGATAATCAGCTTTCGCAGTTTAAACAATTACTAATTTAATATTTTAAGATCTTATGACATTTGATTTATCAAGTTAGATGTTTGATATTTTATATGGTTTAAATCTTATTCATAGACATGATTTTATGATAGATTACACATCACAATTTATGTGAGATTTCTTTGCAAATTTGATCATTTGATAAACATGCACCCAAAGTTGTGTATGTTTTATGTTGATTTTATCTAAAATGTTTTAATACAAAGTTGACATGTGGTTTCAAATTATATTTTTTATATTTGATCTAATCATTCTATCCTTTATAAGTGTATAAAAATTTATTTGAAATATTGGTTATAATGAATTTCTAAATTTGGTATAATAGATGTGAAACTACTCACACAAGCTCAAGCTTGTTAAAATATTATAAATTTGTTTACATTATCTCGGGACTATGAATAATTTGACTTGAGGCAGAGCAATTCAAAGTGGATGCAAATTGTAGACGAAGTAAAAGTTTGACAAACTGTATAAATAATGTAAGCATATGAAATATCTTTTTTGGACATGTATATTTAATTATTATAGTTGGATTGTGAGCTATAACTAACTAGATTTGGGATGCATATATTTCTATTTTAATTTTAAAACTGAAAAACAAAATTCTAGCTATTTTGCTTTCTTTGAAGTAAATGACACTCAAGGTTTTCAAAAATAAATTTAAAAGAATAAGATTATTCTGTAGCATTGTTTTTACAAAATTATTTTTAAATATGGATCGATTCCGCATTATAAATTAGTTTTTAAATGCATATAAGACCCGTGGCGCGCACATTGCCATTGCAGAAAAGACCTCAACAATCAACTTATGGGACCTGTCTTTTGGAACTAGTTACTTTAGACAATAAGTACTTGACTTCTTAAGTTAATAAAAGAGGGCTTCCACAAAAATTTTCCAAAGTCATCTTGCTTAGCTTAGCCTAGCCTATTCCCTTTGTGCATCACGCTTGTTGACCCTTACTTTTCTCTCCTACTAATGATGTCAAAAAAAAGGGTAGCCTCGATGCACAAAGCTCCTGCCTATGTGGGGTCTGGAGAAGGGACTAACCACAAGGGCCTAAAATACACAGCCTTACCTTGCATTTTTTAAAAAGATATTTTCACGCCTTGAACCCGTGACCCCAAGATCTCTCCTACTAATGATGCAACATTATATCAAAAGTCAATAAAATTATTTCAACCATGGTTTGAGAATAAGACTTTGTGGCACATCATAAAAATGAGAGGACAAATTTCATCGTCCTTAGAACAACCAAAATTATTATGGTTGACAAATTATTCCTCTCTCTCTCCATAGGAATCTTATATTAAATTGTCGATAAAAGAGTCCTGAACAAATTTTTGTACTATACTCTCTCTTCAATGTATTCATTATTTCAATAAAATTTATCATTCAAAGAAAATCATTTCAACAAAATTTTATAGGAATATCTTTCCTTCTCTTTTTGGCACTCTCTCTCTCTTCTTTCATACTATTGGCCACTAGATATATATAATTACTAAAACTAAATTTACTCACCTTATAAATTTTAAAAACGACCCCATTTGAATAATTTATTTTAAAAGAATAAAATAAGCCCTACCTAAATTATTGATCAGGGCCCACTTGAATCAGTGTTTTGGATCAATAAACACACAGGTCACTGCACAGGGCAAGTATACTAGTTTAAAGAAAATTTTATCTTTTCTCATAATTTCTATTTTATTTTCCTTTTAATTTTATTAAAAAAGAAAAATGCAAGGAAGTGAAGATGCCACGACGACGACCCACGTCTACTAGTGAAACGACCACCTCTCAGCCGTTGGACCTGCTCTCTCTCTCTCTCTCTCTTCCCCACAGTCCCCACACCCAACAAACAAACGAACACCAGCGCCTACAAGCGCCTCTGTTTCTCGATCGAAGTCTCCTCAAGATCCCTATCATCCTCGTAAAAATCCTAGGAATTTCCACCCACTTTCTCTCTTCTTCCCTGATGGCCTCTGACGATTCAGATTCCCACTCCTCCGCCTCCGCCTCCGCCTCCGCCTCGGCCAATGACCAAAACCCTAATTCTCTTGAATCCTCTGGGGATCGCTTGAAATCTCTCACCTTAATTGAACCCGGAAACGCCGACTCCAATGCCAACTACGAATCTGCAGATGATTACGGTTTGAGTATGGGCATAAACGCGAATTTGGGTGGGCATGGAAGTGAGAGACAAATCGAGGATGAGCCATCTTCTGCCCTGAATTCTTCGGTGGCTGCGTCGGAAGTTTTCGAAGAGAGAGGGCAGCCTTCTTCCAGTGGTGCCTGGAGACAGAATTCGGAGCTGGAAATGGAGGGGCCCACCAGTCCTAGTAGCAGTGGGTATGCAGGGGAAAGAGGTAGTAGTAGTGGAAGCAGTGCGATTGTAGAGGTTGAATCTATCGATTCTGGGGATTCGGCTTGTCGGGTTCCTGGGAAACGCCATGTTGATGAGGTAAGTTCAATTCTTTACTTGCTTGATTTCTTTGGTTTCAAAAAATAGTTTTTTTCTTCTATCTTTTTGTTTATATCAAATTTTGCATTTTGGAGCCACAAGCTTGTAGTTTAAATTTTAGAGCATTGTGGGGAATGGTAGATAGATCTGGAATGTTGATTTTCATGTTAATATAGTGGTTGAGAGCTGGGGACCTTGGTATATGGGAAGCTGATTTTGAACGACAATAGACTTCAATCGGAAGATGAAATTTCAGGCCTAAAATTGACTTTCCTAGTACAATTGTTCAATTGCAGCTTCTTTTGGTAAAAGATCAATAATTAAATTAGCCTATCTGGAAATATGATAGAAAGAAATGACTAGTGTGAAATATTAGCAGTGAATGTGCTAAGCGATTGCAAAGAAAATGAGTTCTTTCTTTTATTCTCTTTGTTCAAAAACTACAGAGCTGGGTAGGAATTGGGTGGCAGATGATAAAAAGCTTAGATAAGTGCTACTTTGGTACTTTTTGAAGCTGTCAAACAAACGATTCATGAGTGCAAATGGTTATGGTTGGATGTCATCAATGCTGCTTTGGTATGACTCAGCCCCATGAGTTGATCTGAAGTAATCTGAAATAACACATTGAAATAGATATAGAGTGATGTTGAGAAATTCCTTTTTAGAGATCAGTTAGCTACATACATGCCTACACAAGCTGCAAAAGGTACAGAGCTGCTAATGGAAACTGCTTGTACCAAATTCAGTAGATATCTCCTGCTTAGTTACTAAAGCCTTCACTAGGAATATGAAATGCTCTTTTTTAGTTTGTCGATTTTCTCTTAATATGTAGTCTAGTTCCTTCAATTTATCAAGAAATAAATTGTATCATTAATGTTAAGGCATATAGGTATGAAAAGAATCCAGTAAAAGTTTGAGTATTTGATGTAATTTATGAAAAAATAAACAATCTGCATATTAGTGAAAAGATCTACAAAATGAAACATGACCAAACCCTATTCTAAAGTGTTTCATACTTCACCTTATTTACAATAGCTTCATATTTGCTACAGTTATAAATATCCTCTTGAATCTGAAACACTAGACACTTTGTTTATGAATAAAGACTAAGAAGGAGAAGCTCCAAATTGAACGTAGAGAGGATGATATTAACCATACTGTTATTATCATATTGATTTCATTCTGCTGTCCCATGTGTTGGAAAGTATGGATGAATACGGGATCTTGATTGAAGATTTGTATAGATCAGCAGGTTTGCTGGAATATTTCACTGTTGGAAATTAACTTTTAATCCAAGTTAGCTAAGAAATATGTTCTCACATATATATTGCAGAGGACTAGTTGTTTGCATTTTAAGAAGTGGTGTATATTGTCGTCCTATATATATGACAAATATGGAATATATCAGTCTAAGTAATATTGCAACTTTTGTCATCTGTTATATGGACAAATTGACTTTTTCCAAATTCCTACCCCTGTAGTCTAGAAATATCCCTTGGTTACATGTAACACACTTTGTGACCAACTGCTGTGCTATTAAGCGACTATCATCTGTATTCCCCTCTTAAACTAGAATTGCTATTCTCGATTGCCACATTAGTGCAAGACCATTTCATGATTGATCTCCTGCCTTAGTTAAGAGGAGATTGTTTATTCATTGCTAAAGTTTCAGGAGGTCCAGTGCTCCTCTATTCCTCCATGTTGCATCAATATCAGTGGGTGCCACTGGAAATATCGTTTGATTTGCCATTAGATGTGGAAATCTGGAAAACTGCTATCAGCTACTGACAGGGATAAGCAAACTTATTTTCTGCCCGACCTCTTTAAAGTAACATACTTGTTTTCCCAGATAGATCAAGTTCTCTTGGCGATAACTCATGGATGATTGCAAACATCTTTTTGGTTCTTTTGAAAAGATAGGATGAGTCATTAGCATTAAGAAAAGAAAAAGAAAGAAAGGAAGAAACAGAAAAGATAGGACTTGAAATATTGTGTTGAAGGTTTCTCTAATTAGAGCACAAACTATCTACCACCTGTCTATCCAATCCGTGATACCCAGATGTCCAAGGACAAGTAGGTAGTAGAGGTTTAGAAAGTTTTCCCCACCAACAAGATTCTTCCAGCCAAATATGATTGATAGTCAATTCTGGAATGCTTGTTTTTGTTCTGAAAGAGAAGTACCATCAGAATCAGAATGACACTTGCTATTTTATCATTAGAGCATGATATTCACGATCTTTTAGGACCATCCAATTGTCACCAAGAACTGCTCATATGCAAATAACTTGCCAAGTCAATATCACTTATCCCGGAGCCAGTGACTTCCTTTTTTCTTTTTGATTTCTCTTCAGTATTGACTTATGGCTTAATTAAGTAGATTGAAATGTGGTTGGCCTTCTTTCAGTCTTTCAAAATGCCAATCTGCATCACTATAGCTAGTCACTTTTGAGTACCCTTAGGCACAAGATTGTCCTTGTCTTTTTGAACAAATTCTAGTGCATCATTAAATCCTGTAAGCAGTCTTCTGTAGATTGTGGCATCAACCATATCACATCTGTGTAGCTTGCAACTATGAACTTAGGTGAAGCACAATGTTTTACTTTTTAACCAACATAGTAGCGCTGGTAAGAACTTTGATGATTTATTCTTCTGAAAGAAAGATGACCACCCTAAACTTGTTTCTGATTGTTGCTCAAAGAGCTATTGCAAGGGGTGGGCGTGTTTCTATAGACCTTTGAATACTAAGGGAATTTCGTTGAAAACTATCACCAAATATGAGGTGCAAGGGGCTAGCTAAAGCAATAAGAGATCATACTAGGGTACATAAAGCAGAAAATAGAAAAACCCCAGTTTGAACTCGTACCTGGCATTTTGGTTATTATTTTATATTCCTCTTTCCTTATTCAGGACCTAATTATTTTCTGTTTTGCTGAACTGGTCCATGCAAACTATTTTAGGATTATCCAACTATTGCAAAGAGGGACTCAAACTTATATCCTTAGACATTTGGTTATACATTTTTTATAGCATCTCTGTTGCATGCTTCTGCCAGTAATGTAAGGATGATCATGGATCAGAATGTATGACATGTGATACCTGCAGAAGTTACATACATGCACATGTTGTTTACATATGAATTGACCAGTCCATCTTTAGTGTCCATCATTTGCTGAAAATATTTGCAATGCTGCTGTTAAAGCTGCTGCCTAATTTTTGAGACATTACTGGATAATCCTGTTAAAGTTAACATAGAGAAGGTTGATGAAACTCCCAATGCTAAAATATTAGAGAGTGGTTCTCATGATGCATGCTTAAGTTGCTAAATATTTGATGTGTTAATTTATAGAAGATATCATCTTTTTTTCCCCTATAGAAATATAGCTGTTTAGCTCCTTTTGGTTGCTCAATTTTGTGCAAGTTCTTTCTTAATTTAGATGCCCAGCTTTCAAATCTGTCCACCCTGTATAAGCTTAACAGCTTTGATTGAAATTTGTAAAACCATTTTTTCTTGTCTGAGTTTTGCTACTAATTCAGCTTCTAATGTTGACTTCGATTTGCATTTACTGATGTAACTGCTTTATTATATATCAAGTGCAGGATGATGCTTCAATCTCATGGAGGAAAAGGAAGAAACACTTTTTTGTCCTGAGCCACTCTGGGAAACCCATATACTCTAGGTCTGCCGCTGTTGTTAATCAAATTATATTGTTGAAACATCTGGTTGTATTAATTTCTGTGAGAAATACAATGTTATCATGTAAGACACCTTTCATTTACTTCCAGATATGGAGATGAACATAAACTAGCAGGATTCTCAGCTACCTTGCAAGCAATTATTTCCTTTGTGCAGAATGGGTACTTGATTTCAGTGAGCTTTGCTTATAATAATTATTATGAACTGGTTTAAAGTTTTTCCAAAGACAAACTTTTGATTTCCTCATTGACCTCTTTTCAGTGGAGACCGCGCTAAATTTGTTAGAGCAGGAAAGCACCAGGTCAGTGTGCCTTCTTCCCTGAAACAGAAATATTTTGTCTGCTTTAATTTGTCATTGTTTTCGGTATACTTTATCATTTTGGCTTATGGAAATTGCACATTGACCTACTAATGAATGAATGCTTATTACTATTACCCGAATACAGTTTTGGATATGTACATGGACTAGCGCATATGAATGGGGTAAAGAGGGGGGCACCTGCGGTGCACGAAGCTCCCACCTATGCAGGGTCCGGGGAAGGGGCGGACCACAAGGGCCTAAAGTACACAGCCTTACCTTGCATTTTGCAAGAGGCTGTTTCCATGCCTTGAACCCGTGACCTCAAGGTCACATGACGACAACTTTTACCATTGTGCCAAGGCTCCCCTTCTATATGAATGGGGTATAACTTGGAAATTTCCAACATGTTGAATGCTGTCAAATGCAAGTAGCACATGCTTTGAGATGAGACAGCAGGCATCTATAAATAGAATACTGCAGAACTTAAATAGGTTTGACTTAGAAGATATAAAACTAACAGAAATTTCGAAGAGCATCTATAAGACTCACGTACTCAATTTTAATTGATAGCAAAATGTGTTGGAAGCGAGTCAAAAATCATGATACCTGACTCAGAAGAAGTGGAATATTTGAAAGATTATATTTAACCTGCAGAAGTATTCATAAGGATCAATATCATATTCTTCTGGACCATGCTTCAGGCCTCTTCGGAGGAATTTTAGTGTCATAGCTTTAAAATTGGGACCATATTCACCTCCAACACTCAAAATTAAGTGGAATATTTTAACCGTGTTCTAATTTTGTAATGTAATTGTATTTACCAGGTACATGATTGTTGTAGACTTGGCGCAACGGTAAAAGTTGTCGTCATGTGACCTTGAGGTCACGGGTTCAAGGCGTGGAATCAGCCTCTTGCAAAAATGCAAGGTAAGGCTGCCTACTTTAGGCCATTATGGCCCGCCCCTTCCCCGGACCCCGCATAGGCGGGAGCTTCGTGCACCGGGGCTGCCCTTTATGATTGTTGTAGACTGTAACATGTGGCTGGTAGATGTAGGTAATCCTGGCTCCGCACTCATTTGTCGTTTTTGTTGGCCTACTTAAGTCAGTGTCTAGAAATGCATTGGCCACTTGCGTGATGCATAGGGCTCCTGTCAATAGCCAGTTCCTTCACATGAAACTGGATCGGGCTATGCATACTGCATTCTTCTGTGTCTAACCTATTATATATTGGTCTTTTCTGCCATATACTGGTCTTTGATATCCATGAACTGGTTGCTTTAGATGCATCTTCCTTCACAATATTGCAACTCACTAAATTTGTTACTATTGATTGTCAACATCTGTGCAACACTGGGTCTCTGATTGATAATTCAAGATAATGTTATATTTTCTCTACTGAACAACATAGGGCACAGTGACAGAGCTGACGCAATAAGTTTGTTAAGGTGCTCTGTAAAACTATATGACTTGGATTCTTCTGTGTAATTCTTTCTTTTTGAAATGGAAAAGAGAGTTTGTCAATGCTTAGAGAAAATAAGTGATACGCATAGCTCCAAAATAGGCTGTGTTTGTCCCAATGATGTTTTTCGTAGTTCTTTACTTATGGGTGAAGTAAATTTTCTTAAATGTGAAGTTGTTAATGTGATGGTATTTGAACTGTTTTGTGTTTTTCCTTTTGGATCAGACAATCATTAAAGGAAACTAAAAGATGAGAAAAAGCAACCAGCAAAATAGCCAACCAAAGGGAAACTGAAAAGAAAAGCTAAAAGAGGTGTTGCATCCCTGGCATATTTTCTGTGTAGATAAATTGTCAGCCTTCACGAACATAGTCCTACAACAGAGTCCGACACTCCATATAATGGCTTAGAAGGAGAATGCCTTCCCTATGGAGGGCAGATCTTTATCTTGAATATAATATGACAGAGATTATCAGCACCCATCTGAATTTTTTTCTTTTGTTTTTCTTTGAGAATGGTTGCAGCCTGCTGTTTAGTGTCTTGACTGACTTCTTGTACGTTCAGGTGATTTTTTTGGTGAAGGGTCCAATTTATTTGGTCTGCATAAGCTGTACGGAGGAGCCATATGAGGCTCTGAGGGGGCAGTTAGAGCTTATTTATGGTCAGGTAATCTCGTGAATCCGTGACTCATTCTTGGCAGCACTAACTTGCACATACCTGCCTGTTCCAGATGTTTCTGTTTGGATCTATTTGGCTTTATTTTCATGATCTTGATGCAGATTCTACTTATCTTAACAAAGTCTGTAAATAGATGCTTTGAGAAGAATCCAAAGTTTGATATGAGGCAGTTGCTCGGGGGAACAGATGCCGTATTCTCCTCTCTAATTCACGCCTTCAGTTGGTTTGTCTTTTTCCCCTCTTATATACCTACTTTCTTGTGAAGTGAAAAACCTGTATTTTATTGAATTATTTGGTCCGATTTGGTGTATAACAAGTTAACAACATTGGGATGCATTTTCTTCCCCATCTGAACTAAAACCATGTTTTTTGGCAATGCTGAGCAAAAGTTTTGGATTTCTTTGGGGAGAGAAGGAAATCATAGTTGTACTATCTTCCAGGGTAACTTAATGGTATCCAAAGATGATTTAACATGCTTCTGATTTTGTTCTTTTTTATTCTTTTTAAAAATAATGCTGCATTCAGTTGTCAGATCTGACATTCAAAGGCTTAGGAATAAAACTTGCAATAGAAAGATCATCATCATCATCTTCAACAACCCCTTATCCTGACACAATAGAAAGGCTTAGGAATAAAACTTGCAATAGAAAGATCATCATCATCATCTTCAACAACCCCTTATCCTGACACAATAGAAAGATGGTAATATATTTAATTATCTGTCGTGGTTGTGCATGTGCACGTACTGTTTGCTGTTTTTTTGTTAGTACTTGTGCTAACCTTTGAACTTGCATAAAATATTTCATGTCTATGTTTATATTAATATTAGCTTTGTCATATTGGTGCTTTCTGCAATCAGCAATTACAGGGGAAAAAGTCTGTATGCTTGTCTTGTTCTTGGGAGTATCCTCAGGATATTTGAATGTGACTGACAGAACATGCTGCAATTAGTGTTAACTTAAGATATAATATTGTTGTGTCCCCAAATATTGAAGAAGTATGCACAAGTTAGCTGGCACAAGCTTCTTTAAGAGTGTCCATTTTGCTAAGGACAGTAATCAGAGAAGATTATAAATAATTGAAATAATTGTAAAAAAAAAAAAAAAACTTTCCTTGATTTTAGTTGCACTGAACAAGAAAATTAGATTGAAGCAGCTCTATTATGTAAGTCCAGTCACAAATTGCAGACAAATCGAAAAATTATTCCGAGATCAACAATGATGTAGGCTCAAAAGATGAGGTCCACAGGTGCAGCTTTCATCGAAATCATGGAGCCTCAAAATGAGACCTGTATTTTATTTTGATAAAAATTAACCATGGAGTTCTTTACATGCTAGCTTCCAAGATAGTCAGAAGGCCCTTGACCTTGATGCATTCAGAGGAGATGGAATTGATAGTGTGTTTTGAAGCATAGTTCCTTCACAAGAATCTCAAATTGGCTGAATTTGGTTATGATTGAAATCTAGGTCAAATTTGGTTATGGATTAGCTACTTTATGAAAGTCTAAGCTGGTGCCAAACAGTTCAGACTTGTCTTTGGAATTGCATATGTCTTTGTTTGAGTTTACTCTTAAAAATCTTTTAGTAAATCAAACCAATTACAAACTGAGAAATACATGGATTGAACTCTCAAAAAAAGGAAACAATATGGTTATATATGTGATCTTCACTGATCAGAAGATTTGGGATGCAAAGGAGAAGATATCTTAATTTTGGATTATCTACAATCTGGAGGTAAGAAAGCAGAAAGGTCAAGGAGTGGCAAGGTTGCTAAAGAAGTAGATCGTCAAGAGAAGGAAAGAATGATGACGAGGAAAGGTGATGACATGTTTATGGGTCTAAGTTCTTTTTGAAGATGGCTGACTGTCTGGGAGGAGAAATGAATAAGTGGGCGAAGGGAGGTTTGTTGGGTTTGGAATTGAATCCTGTGACATTGCATTTAGAACATGAATTAGAGTGGAAAACTGGCTGCAGTATTGGAGTTTCTGTCCTTTGTTTCTGCTAGCTCTGAGGATGGCGTGCTGCAGAGACATAGTTATGGCATTCCTAAATAGTTTCACTTGGACTTTGTTGTCATTTGTTGGTCAAAGCTGTGCTTGGACTGATGCAACTATTTCCCATAATGTGAAGATTTGTGTTTCTATGCAGCATTTATCAGCTGACACAATGTATCATTCCCCATACTGGATTCATTTTTGACTATTGTTTAAGGGCTCCTGAGTCAATCATTGACTGGCTTGAATTGACTCTGTTTTAGTCTATCAATTTAATAAAGAGATCCTTCAGCTTGCCACAATATAGAAGTTGCTGCATTAACTATGGGATTGCCTAAGCGTATCTGGTTTTATATTGCAGATTGTCGTTTGTCTATTGGTTTACTACTTTTAAAGATTCTCTTATTTTGAATTGGTAGTGGAGTGAAACCTCTAGACCATACAAATGAAGTACCTTTGACTAGGATGGGGGCCAAGCCAAAGATGGAGTCATTTTTTGCATAAAAAAACATGGTGAGAACATTAACTAAGCAGATAGGTCCTTGATGCAGTTTGAGGTATGATCGATGCTTCAATTGAATTCAATTTCAAAAGATTTAAGATACAGAGTTGCAATTACATTCAGAAAGAAAAAATGTAGAACTATGTTGGTTCTGTTCTGTATACGTTTTTCTACTATTACAATTCTCTAGCTTTCGAGGAGCTAGAACCTCCACTTCAATCCTTCAACAATCCTCCCTTTCTTTCTTCTCTCCTTCCCTTTATATTCCCTTCTCTCCATACGTAACTGCCTTTTCTTTCTCTCTAACTGATGTAACTGCCCTTAAGAGAAGTAAACTAATGTAAAACTGAATGCTGTTTACACTTTGTCCTTTCCTCTTCTTGTATAATACTTGCTGAATCTGCCTTCCTTAGGTTCAATTGATGTAACAAGGTATAGCTACTTCTAGAGCTACCAAGGCTTACTGTAGGAGAAAGAAGAAAAACACATTAGAATAAATTTCTGGGTGCAAAAGTACCTGTCTTGCCACCATAGTGACATCATCCTAAGTCAAAGTTGGCTCTATCTCAGTCGTTGCATTCAGAATACACGATATCTTATCCTTTTGTAGGAGTGTAATTATGATTATTTTCTCAGATTTCAGAACGTGGTTGAGTAAACTTTAGAAGAGTCCAGCTTGCTTTGGAGTTTGAACTTCAAAAATCAGAAAATGAGAATCCTAACAAAAGGTGCACTTACTGCACTTGTTTTAGGTGTTTGTTTTGAGATGTTGGGGAAGCAGATCAGTGATGTAATGTTAAGAGTTCTGTAATTTGTTTAGGAGTCTATTAAGAGTAGAGAGTTCTAGTGAGTCAGAAAAACCTACAGTTGCTGGGTTAGTTGATTAGATGCCTAGTACCTTCTTCCTGTTATTAAATTTTTTTTGGTTTTAGTCCTGGAAGTTGAACAGACACGTCCATGAGCACCTCGAACCCGTGACCTACTAGGTACCACACAGAGGCCCTTTTTGGGCCACTGCACTAGAAGGCATTTGCTTGCTAGTACCTACTCTTGCCTGTGATTGGAAGTTGATTTAAGCTGGAGAGGGGACTCTAAGAGCATATATGCTGAGGTAAGGGTTTATAAGTTTTGTAGGCAAATGAAGTCAAAAGCGATAGATTAACTGTTGATTATTTTACCGCAAGTGCACGGGCTATTGTAGTGTAGCTTATGCAAGTACGGGTCGATCCCACGAGGACTTGATTTAAAATGGAGTTTTCAATAAAATCTAATTATTTAAAATTAAAAATAAATCACTCGCAATTACTGGAATTATTAAAATGAGAATCAATGTTTAGATCTAATAAACTTCTCAAAAATACAGAATTTCCAGTTCTTAAAGAAAACAAACAAAATCAAATAATGAGAAAAAACTATTTCCCTAGATCAATTTTCATCAAAATCTTCACTTCTGGTCTTCTAAAAGCTGATCCTCCTTTACAGATATCTTCAACCCATTCTTGATTAGTGATCCACCGGTCGGATTTGACAGATTCTTCAAAATGGTCAAGATTTGGGCTAAATTGTGATTTCAAGATTTGGACGGCTCAGATTGATTTCAGATCTAAGATTAGAAGCGTTGGTTATCTCTAGGGATGTCCTAAGAATGAACCTGTAAAATTAATTTTAAATCATAGAAGAAATGAAGGAGAAATCGAGGATTTTGTTTTGATTAAGGCTAAACTGATGAGAGGTTAGGCCTTAATTGATCTGGTATGGATTGAGCAGTTCATGAATAAGCAATATGCAGATAAAATAAAATTGGAATAGAACGGGGACACAGATGTAATTAAACAGGGACCCAATTGGAATTAAATTAGGGACACAGTTGGAATTCTTGACAAAGGACAGAATAGGAATTAAATTGGGGACATGTTGGTAATTCTTGAGTTTTAACAGGGGCATTTTTGGAATTCTGGGGGTTTCTGGTTTTTAACAAAAAAACCAGGTAAAAACGGTGGGAACTGGAGAAGGGGGGAAGAAAGGAAGAGGAAGAAGCAGAGGAAGGAAGAAGGAGGAGGGTGGAGAACGCGGTGGGGAGAAAACCCGATTTGGGTTTTCTCTTCCTACCCAGCCGACGATGCAGAGAATTACCGCCGGAGAAGTAGGGGGAAGAAGGAAGAGATGGGAGAAAACCCAGATCTGGGTTTTCTTCTTGTGGGCCGGCTGGAGCTTGAGAGACTGAGGAGAAGGGAAATATGAGAAGGGCGCAGGATACCTGAATGGGATTTTCGTTTCTAGACTGATCATTGACGATGAAGAAAGCCGGAAGTTGGGAAGATGTCGGCAATCTGTCTGGCCGGTAAAGAAGTCTGGGCGGTGATTTGGGAATCAGAGCAGAGGAGGGACGCATGGGTCGTGCTCGACGATGAAAGAGGTTGGTGTTGTCCAGAGAGAGAGAGAGAGAGAGAGAGAGAGAGAGAGAGAGAGAGAGAGAGAGAGAGAGAGAGAGAGAGAGAGAGAGAGGGATGATGCTAGGCCTGTGGTGTGTCACGCACCTATGGCCGGCCAGTGGGAAGAATGGTAGGAGGTGAGGTTGAGCGTGGAGAAGAGGGACGCCAGTGATTGGGGTTGACGGGGAAGAAGAAGAAAAGTTGGGAGAAGGTGCAGAATAGAGGGAACGATGCTGGGATGGAGGGTGACAATGGAGAGAAGCAGGGAACTACTTCAGTTTGGACAGAGGAGGGCTAGACTGGGCTTGTCAATTTGGGACGAAAAAGAAAATGCTGGTGACTAGGTAGGATTGAGAGGGAAAGATAGAGAAGATGTGAAATCTGGTTATGTGATGTCGGTCTGTCTGGCACAGTGAAGAGCTGGTGTAGAGGAGTAGAGGAGAAGAGACGAAGAAGAATGATAGAAGAAGAAGAGAAGAGAGCAGTGGGTACGGTTGGGATAGAGAGTAAAAAGAAAAGAGGGAAAGTGGGTATGTGAGAATGAGGAAGGGAAAAAGAAAAAGGAAAGAAGGAAAAGAGAAAAAGAGAAAAAGGAAAGAAAGAAGGAAAAAGGAAAAGGAAAGAAGGAAAAAGAGAAAAAAAAAGAAAAGGAAAGAAAGAAGTGGGGGAAGGAGTTGCCCTTTACATGTTCTTTCCATTTTGTCCATGATTTTTATTCCATCCATCTCCATGGGTGATCTGGTCCATCCATTGCCCTTTAAGATGATCTGCACCGTTATCTTTTACTCGTATCTATCCGTGCGTCCTTTGGTTGATCTGCAAAAGAAAAGACTAAATTAGAATCATCTGAACCGCACATTAGTCATCTAGTGAACTCTAATGATCATCTGACCGTTGATTTTGACAAATTAAGGTTTGGATGGTCAATTGGATTTATATTCAAAATCAAGCTAAGTTTTGTAAAATTGAACGGTTAGATGATCTAATTGAACGCTAAATTAGGGGAATTTTGACCAAAATTAAACACTTAACATTAACTTTGAAACTAGAGAAGGGCTTCTGGTATCATTGTGGTACCTTTCTTTCAAGAGACTTGCTAGGGTGCATTTTCAGCAAACCTAGCCTATTTTTAAGTGAAACACCTGAATTCTGGAATTCTACTGAAAATAGTTTAGCAAGTCCCTAAGCCAATGCTTGACTACTATTGGCCACAAATGCCATTTGTTTTGCATCTTAATTCTGCTCAACCAAATTCACTAGGAAACATATCAATTAGCATAGCTATCTGTCATTCAGGCAAACATTCTGAGTCGGCTCTTTTTGCCCCACCACCAGACCTGTTTTTTTTTTTTTCTTTATATATTTCCATCTTGCCTTTGGGTACACTAATTTGCAACACCCCCTTTTCGCACATATCTTGAGCTGCAAGCTAGCAAAGAAGAAATTAAAGAAACTTAAAGAGGTCGATAGATTCAGATGAAAGATGATTTTTGAAATGGCAGTGATGGTGGTTTCAGATCTCAAGAAGAAAAAACTTAAAAAAGGGATGGAAATACCATAAGATGAAAAGAAAATAATTAGTATTGCTGTCAGGATTGCAAAGAAAACAAAGAAAAGAGGGATATACAAAGGAAAACTAGATCAAGCTAAGGCCTTCTAGGATAGTGGTGCTGAAAGGAGCCTCTACCATAATATTTTGAGGCTGCTTGTGGGTGTCTGTGTCCAACATCTGAAAGGAAGTAAGAAACAAAAAGAAAGCAAGATTACTGAATAAAAAGTAAGTTTAAGGAGGTTTGAAATGTAAGAGAAAGATAAATTGAAGATAATTGAGATAAGAACCTCGAGGCAAGCAAAGATCATTTGGTACTCAACTTGTCATGTTTACTTAATGTGCTTTAAAATAAAGGAAAAAGATGTAAGGAAGAAAACAAGATTGGTCAACAGAAGCGGACGATGTGAAGGTTTGAGATGTAAGAGAGGCAAACAATAAGAACCTCCAGAGAACATTAGATCCTCTGCTTTGCTGCTCGACTTGTTACTTAAAATCAATGTATGCTAACATGTAAGTGTTGGAGAAAGATGTGGCATGTAAGGAAGAGAGGTTTAATTCATGACTGGGAGGTCAAACCCATGTAAGATCAAAGACTTTTCAGTAAATGGCAACAATTTCCTTCGGTGTTTCATAACTTCAGATACATGTTTTCTCTGACTTGTTGTAGTAAAATTTCGCCAAGTTTCTTATCATACATATGTCCAGGTTGTGATGTATGCATCGATCTCCATTTTCCCAATTTTTTATTGATGTTTTTTTAATACTTTTTCGATGGTAAAGAATCTATTGGAAAGAAATGAGAATACAAAAGGAGAGACTGAATATTTGATGATTCATTCAGCAGAAGCAAGGTTTATATGGATGACTTATTGTGGAATCAAATTTTCTTGATACAACAAATTATGCTATCCTATGTTTTTACTTTGTGAGCTTGGAATGAGATACAATTGTTACTGCATGACAGTATCTAAAAACAGGGACTGGGCTGATGCAAGTTTTTGTATTCAGACATGAACTTGTGCTGTTTTAGGATGAGATAAGGATAAAATGTATCGATGTCACTAAGTTCTTTTGTTTCTTAGTGTCTGTATTTGATGGCAGTGCTACCCGTACATCATGTTTATCATAAATGATGTGATATGCCTCATTCTTAAATGAAGGTAATCATCATGAAAGTTGTTCCGTGTTATCTTCTTGTGTTCTGATACCTTTAGGTCTTTTAAAAATTTTGTACAGATATTACCATTTTGAAAGAGTGATTGAGAAGAGGCTACGACATGAAACAAGTGTATTGGAGAATCAGTTTGGTTTCATGCTTGGGAGGTCTACCATGGAAGCTATTTTCTTACTAAGACAATTAGTAGAGAAATATAGGGAGAGGAGGAAAGACCTCCACACGGTCTTTATCAACTTAGAGTAAGCTTATGATAGAGTTCCTAGAGAGTTAATATGGAGGGTGTTGGGTGATAAAGGGGTTTCTCAGGGGTATATAGGCATAATTAAAGATATGTATGAGGGAGTGGTAACAAATGTTAAGGCCACTAGTGGCTTGACTAGTGATTTTTCTGTCACTGTAGGATTGCACCAAGGATCGGCATTGAGCCCATACCTTTTCACATTGGTTATGGATGAGTTAACAAAACATCTGCACGAGGAGATTCCGTGGTGCATGCTATTTGCAGATGATATAGTCTTACTTGATGAGACAAAGGAGGGTGTAAACATAAAGTTTGAGTTATGGAGAGAAGCATTAGAATTTAAAGGATTTAAAAATAGCCGAATTAAGACAGAATATATGGAATGTAATTTTAGCAAGGAGAGTAGGAGTGGAACACCAGTCAAGATTGATAACTAAGAAGTCCCCGTAAAAGACCACTTTCGGTACTTAGGATCAATGATTCATGAGAGTGGAGAGATTGAGAGGGAGGTTACTCAGAGAATCCAAGCGGGTTGGAACAAATGAAGATGTGCATATGGAGTTTTGTGTGATTGGCGGGTGCCACTCAAACTAAAAGAAAAATTCTATAAGATGGCCATAAGGCTGGCTATGCTTTATGGATCAGAGTGTTGGGCAGTTAAGGAACATCGTACTCATAGGATGAGCGTCGCAGAAATGAGAATGTTGAGATGGATGAGTGGTACGACAATAAATGATAGAATTAGAAATGAAAATATTAGAGGAAATTTAGGGGTAGCACCAATAGGTAACAAGATGAGGGAGATTAGACTTAGAAGGTTTGGACATGTTCAAAGGAGACCAACAATGGCACCGGTTAGAAGGAGTAAGGCAATACAAGTAGAAGGTTCTAAAAGGGCAAGGGGAAGGGCCCAAAAGAACGTGGATAGAAGTAGTGAGGAAAGATTTAAAAACTTTGGGACTAAATGAAACCATAGTATTTAATAGAGGGGAATGGAGAAATAAGATTCATGTGGCCGACCCCTAATTGGGATAAGGTCTTGATGATGATGATATTACCTTTTGATACTTTGCAAGTTCATCTTTGAATGACTTCTCATATGGATCACTGGAAATAGCTTACTGTAGAGTATTGTTCATATTTGAAGCTGAAAGCCAAGAAAATTTATCAGCTTGTCTACTTCATCTTCTTCTAAGCCTTTACAGATGTTTTTGAGAAGACACTGATCTCTAGAGTTCTGCTTATAGATATAGAAATTTAATGATTCACTACTTCGATGTAGTATGCAGATAGGATACCCTGCTTCACTTTTCATCTTGTATTTGGTAGCTTACAGTTAGTATTTTTAACCTCATTATTCTCCATCGATTAACTTTCAACATGTGTTATCTTAGGATTGTCATGAGTATAATGTTTGCTGCCACATAATTATGGTGGAATCATTTTGTTCATGCAGTAAATATAACCCAAAGTGTTATGTTTGTTTGAAGGTATGAAGTTGATGCTTTGGTCAAACTTTTCCTATTTGTTGTTTTCAGGAACCCTGCCACGTTTCTTCATGCATATACATGCCTTCCTCTTGCTTATTCAACTAGGCAAGCTGCAGCTGCTGCATTGCAAGATGCTGCTGATTCAAGAGTCCTTTTTGCGATATTGATGTGTAAGCACAAGGTTTGTTCTGTGCCTTCTGCTCTGCACTGTTTATATATGAGAATGCATCGTAACTTGCAAGTAAACTTTCTTAGTGATGCATCTTTTGCATTGGAACACTAACAGAATTCCAACCAACAAGATAACTAGGAAACAGGTTTAGTCTGTATTATTTTGTAGGCACCATAAGAATATATAAGCATCCAAGCTGTGGAAGTTAGTGCGTACATGCGGGCAAGCTATTATTTGTTGTGGACAAACAGCAGCTTATTGGTGCTTGCCCTCAATTTCTTGGACCAGGTTTATCAGTGGGTTTAATGTGGTTGTGGTTATGGAAACTAAAGTGTGCTACAGCAACATCTCATTCTTCACTGATGTACCTTAAGCTAATGACTGGCCTTTAGTTTTATTGGGTAACAACATTGACATGGTTAGTTCTTATAGACCTCAGCAAGAGGCTAACATACTCAAAACTTGTGGTGGCCAGACTAGTAGACAATCTGCTTGCTGGTGTTGCTTGCAAGTATAAATTGGTAACTGGTAGTTTTATAGATTTTTTTCTAAATTTATTGCAATTCTGTTTTCTTGTAGTTTCTGATACATGTCTTGCATCTTATCTCAAGGCACCTTGTATGAGCTCTATTTGTATGACTAGAGGATTTGCAGTTTTAGTCCTTGGAACAACGATTGCAGATTGGAGTTGCTTAATCATATGCAGTGGTGGGTGAAATGGTCTTGACCTGTCAACAGTTGGAAGATGGAAGCAAGAACCTAAAGCTTTTGGGATAATTCTGGATGGAGGTGGAATGATTGCCTGTTGAAAACAAAAAATTTGCTATATCTGAAACATTTGGGAGTCCTTGCCCAAGCCTGATTGTTAATTTCTGTTGTTTTGTCGCAAAAGAATATTAATTCAATAAACTGTAAAACAATATTACTGGAGGTCTACTAATCAATTTTGGGAAGATCTGCAGCCACTTCCAAATTCATACTGTTTGATGTTCTTGTTGTTAGCTAAAAGTAGAAGGTCAGTAAATTAATCGACCTTTTAAACGTCCGTGGATTCATAAATTAGTGCCAAAACCATAATTCTGCAATGTTTTAATGTAATTATAAGAGGAATGCTTGGATCAAAGCACCATTTTTCTCATGAAAGGGCCCTCCTTTGGATGATCTAATTAGTGCATTTGGTTTTTCTTGCGTTAGATATCATTTTCATAGGGGTCAGTCACATGAATCTTGTTCCTCTAGTCCCCTCTATTAAGTGTCATGGCTTCATTTAATCTCAAAGTTTTTAAATCTTTTCTCACCACTTCTATCCACATTCTTTTGGGCCTTTACCTTGCTCTTTTAGAGCCTTGGATTTGGAACGCCTCACTACTAATTTTTTTGTCTATGTTGGACATTTCCAAACCATCTAAGTCTAGTCTCCCTCATCTTGTTATCTATTGTTGCTACTCATAAGCTTCCTCTAATGTTTTTATTTCTAATTCTATCCTTTCTTGTCTTGCCACTCATCCATCTCAACATCCGCATTTCGGAGACACTCATCCTATGTACATGTTGTTCCTTAGTTATCCAGCACTCTAATCCATAGAGCATGGTTGGCCATACGGCCATCCTATATAATTTTCCTTTTATTTTGAGTGGCACCCTCCACAAATCACACAAAACGCCAAAGGCGCATTTTCATTTGTTCCAACTTGCTTGGATTCTCTGAGTGGCCTCCTTCTCAATCTCTTCACTCCCATAAATTATCGATCCCAAGTATCGTAAGTGTTCTTTCAGGGGGACTTCTTGGTTATCAATTTTTACTAGTGCTTCACTCCTGCTCCTCTCATTGCTAAAATTGCATTCTATATAATCTATCTTAGTTTGACTAATTTTAAATCCTTTAGATTCTAATGCATCATCCATAACTCTAGCTTTGTGTTTGTGCCCGTCATTGTCTCATCAATCAAAATTATATCATTTGCAAATAACATGCACCATGGAATCTCCTCGTGCAGTTGTTTTGTTAACTGATCCATAACCAACGTGAAAAGGTACGGGCTCAAAGCTGATCCTTGGTGCAATCCTATATTGATAAGAAAATCATTGGTCTTTTCACTAGTGGTCCTAATATTTGTTACCGCTCCCTCAAACATATCCTTAATTATGTCTATATACCTCTATGAAAATCTTGGGTTAGATTCTCCTAAGAAAAAAATCACGATGTTTAGATCATAGTAGTATCCTACACAAGTCTTTTAGGTTGTTGAATCTAGACACTTGTTTTAGTAAAAGTTCCAACAATCTATTTATTGTGATGAAAATTTGAAAATTTTAAGATGGTATAATCATTCAATCAGTTCAGTTGCTAAAAGTGGGTCCCTTGCATGCAAAAGTAAGGTGCTTTGGTTTAACATTCTTTGATTATAAAGATGTACTGCTTCAAAGAGGCTAATAAAGTAGAATACTTATTGCCAAGTGCCAAGGATGGAGTTTGTAATCCTTCAATTTGTATAATTGACTGGCTTTCCAAGTTTCTGCTTTTGTTATTGACTCGTTGATATATCTAGTCAAATCTTATTTATCTATTTGAAATGTTATCTGTACTTCGAGTCATCATCATCATCATCATCAAGACCTTATCCCAATTAGGGGTCGGCCACATGAATCTTATTCCTCCATTCCACTCTATTAAATACCATGGTTTCATTTAGTCCCAAAGTTTTTAAATCTTTCCTCACCACTTCTATCCACGTTTTTTTGGGCCTTCCCCTTGCCCTTTTAGAACCTTCTACTTGTATTGCGTCACTCCTTCTAACTGGTGCCATTGTTGGTCTCCTTTGGACATGTCCAAACCATCTAAGTCTAATCTCCCTCATCTTATTACCTATTGGTGCTACCCCTAAATTTCCTCTAATATTTTCATTTCTAATTCTATCTGTCCTTGTCTTACCACTCATCCATCTCAACATCCTCATTTCTGCGACGCTCATCCTATGAGTATCATGTTCCTTAACTGCCCAACACTCTGATCTATAGAGCATGGCCGGCCTTATCATGTACTTCGAGTAAGAAAGGTTTTTCCAGAGTATATCTTCCTATTTACCTAAGCCAATTCAAAAAAGCATTTGTTTGTAATAAACTCTATCTTTCATTAATGTTTCACATGTTCATCATCATCATCAAGACCTTATCCCGATTAGGGGTCGGTTAATGTTTCCCATGTTGATTGATTATTTATGCTTTAACTTGTGTTTTTACCTTTAGAAAGTTCCCAGTACATCTGTAGTCTTTGTTGTTTCAGAATAGATTCCTGGAAGAATCATAAGACTTCAAACTTACTGGTGCAGGTTGTCAGTCTTGTAGGAGCACAGAAGGCTTCTCTTCATCCTGACGATGTGCTTTTACTTGCCAATTTTGTGTTGTCTTCTGAATCATTTAGGCAAGTACCGTGTGCATTGAGAAATTTTCTGTGTTGATTGTTTGGCTGGTCATTATTATCTCCATGCTTGAAGGTTGTGAAAATAAAATTTAATCTAGCGCTCTGTAATATCTATCCTTAGGGATACACATTACAGATTGAGTTCTCCTAAAATGTTGACATGCGTGAAACTTATGTAATCTAGTGTTTCCATCCAGTGACATCACTGACATGTCTGACCTGATTTAAATCATGTTTCTTGCTAAAAGTTTACAATGCTCTCCTGCACAAGGATAGAAGTATATATGAAAGAAAGGAAAACTGCAAATTATATTGTTTAGCAAAGAGTCAACCATTTTTTATATATTTTATTTTAAATTTATTGAAAGGATCAACAGTCAATCATTGTACCATGACAGAGAGGTAATCTTTATTCACGAAGGGAAAGAATAAAAGAAAAACTACAACTGCAGATGAGAGAGATTTCCTTAGAGCTATATTTGATAGTGGTACAGGTCCCTAAGCCCAACTTTGAGATGTTGCTACATAATGAGCATTTAACTCCATCTGGTTCTGATATGCTGGAACTAACTTTATTTTCACGTTGTATTTTCATATTAGGATTCTTTCCTCAGCTCATTATTTAGCTTATTCCAAGGCCAACGTCATCTGCTCACAGCATCATTCTTTACATGGGATAATTTTATTTTAATGGTTTCTTACTAGCGTTGGAGTTTTACTGCTGTTTATTTTGTCAGTTGATATACTGGGGATCCTTTAGATGTTTGGAGTCTCACATTAATCGTGTCTGCAGGAAAAATGCTGTAACATTGTCATCTAGTTCTTTATTTCTTTGGATCAGGTGAAAGAATATTGCAAAATAGAAGGACTATATTCAAGTAAAAGTGAATAAATGCCAGGCAGCTAAGTTGTATATGGACATATTGTGCGGGTTGATGTCTGTAACATTTCATACTTGACACCAAAGTTAACAACTTGGAACCTCCTTCTGAATTAAAAGCATGACTGCCCTTCATGGTGGAAAAATATGGAAAAAAAGTGTAAGATGAGGAAATTTTCAGTTGACCTGATTGGTTTTTTGGATTCCTGTCAATCCAAAGTTCCAAGATGTAAGCAGAGATGGGTGGACTATATCAGAATATCACTATGCACTGCTTTATGGCTTGCTTCACATCCATTTTGCTGAATTTTTACTTGATAAGATGACATGACTTGCATAATTTGTGGAGAATCTTGGATAGGTTGAAACCTGGGAGTTTCCTGATCACCTACCCAAGCAAACATCCTCACGGATGTCACCAAAATTGGTTTGAATGCCTTAGTGGTTTGTTCTACAAGAGTATATAGGTCCATGTAGAGTTCTTGGAAAACTAAGTTACTCACTGAAGCTAGACCAATTTAAGAAGTTCTATTATCATTATCGTTAGTAATAGCAAGGAACCTTTCTTATTTATCTATTTTTCCTCAATGCTCTCCAATTTTCTGATTTTATAAGTTTAGTAAAAGATATTGCACGTAACTCTTGAATTTTCTTCTCTTTTTGGGCTAAATATACCATTGTCCTTGTGTGCAGACAGGTAGGTGTATGTGTGTGTACTTCTTCCACTGGGTGTTGCTATTGATCATTAACCGTTTATGTTAAAAATGGGTCTCCAGATGGTGTCTGTGTATGTAAAGTACAAAGTTCTAAGGGAGCAACTAAAAATGCATGTGGGGATTAGATCTTTGGTCATGTTAACTGGTATCCTTTTAGGCCACAACTTAGACAGGTAATGCATCAGAATATCTTCTCCATCGGAGATCACAAGTCTTAGTATCTTGTAGTGAAAGATGCACAGCCCAAAAGTCCCAAAACAATGGTAGTAATATCATATGGTTAGATCAATAAGACTTTTGGGATATCATCTATCAAAGATGTGGTCCTGAAAACAAAAATGCTCCTTAAAATTTCATAGAGATAGATGCAATTCAAAGTGGCCAGAGGTACCCCAGGCGCTGCCACTCAGCACTTGCTTGTTCTTTTCTGGATGGTGTATGCACCCACGTTATACAACTCTCTCTCTCTCTCTCTCTCACACACACACACACACACACACACACACACTGTGCTGGAAATAAGAAATAAGCCGAAAAACAATGCAATAAAAATAGCAAATAACCAAGTTGCTGGTCACAAAAGGGATAGAAGATGGAGTATCCAAGCAATCAAATTGCCAATCCCTCTTTTGCTTAACAGTTTGCCTACTAACTGGTTTTTCTGTGTATATGATGAAGCAGTAGCTGAACTAAACTGCACATATTTAAATTTAATTAAAACCATATGAAAATTGCCAAAGAATCTGTTATACATGATTTCCTTTGATAATGTGCTGAACCAATTGGCTCATAAAACTTCCATACTTTTTGTGGTAGCAGAAAAACATCCTGTTCACTTGAATCCTTTGCTGTCCTGGGGGCCTGAAAAATTAATGGAACCACACATCTGTACCGTGTATGTAGTCTGCCAGTAATTGTCTACCCTGAGTTGCCCCAAAAATTCCTGTTGATGAGTAGACTAAACAGAAGCTTATTAAACCTTTCAATCCTCTTGTCTACCATGTGTTTAGATCTAAATGTTACTGTGGTGTAAAGCTGCTGAAAGAAATATGTTCATGATGTGCCTTCTGTATGCAAAACTTAGCTAACCACTGTTATAATAATAACTAAGCATGATTGTTGACATGAAAATTTTCTATTATAGAGGAAAGAAAAACTCCCAAAGTAGTATGTATATGACGTGCATTCATATGAGAAACTTGAGTAAGAAATTACCTTTGTGATAGTAATTAGGTGCAACTGGCTACATATCCTTTCTTGCAGTGTAGATGACTAGACTATGAATTTTCATTTTTGATTGTTTTTTTAGTGTCTGGACTTTGTAGTTTCTGATGATTTTTAAAATCTATTGTCCTTTTCCTTCGTGCAGGACATCTGAATCTTTCTCACCAATTTGCTTACCAAGATACAATCCTCTGGCATTTCTGTATGCTTATGTCCATTATCTTGATGTGAGTGAGTGAGATTTGAATTGACATTTGAACTGTCTCACAGGTTATAGTATGCAAACTACTAGCATCTTGGTTACAAAGATCTTTCGTTTTACTTGAAGGGAAATTATTAAGACTGCAGAAATGTGGCGTTTCTACTCTCTTCATGAACATCAAACTTTTATTGGTGTAATAGGTAGCTTTTAATGTGAGTTAGGAATTACACTTGACCCAAATTCATGCTTATTTTTCAGGTTGATACATACTTAATGTTGCTGACTACTAGTTCTGATGCCTTTTATCATCTGAAGGACTGCAGGTAGCTACAGTCTTCTGCATTGGCTTAGCTTTTCTGGAAATTTAGATTAGCAGAGTAGTTAATGATAAGGGAATAAGGGTAGCAGAAATGGTCTGAATACGTACATTCTGTTATGAAAAGTAGCCGAATTAACAGAAAGTTGCATTGTACTTGCAATAAGCAACTTCTCTTTTCTCTCATTAACAAGTGAATTTTATGTAGGATTCGCATTGAGATGGTTCTTATGAAGTCTCATGTTCTGGGTGAAGTTCAGAGATCCTTGCTTGATGGTGGTCTACGTGTTGAAGATTTGTCTGTTGACCCTTCTCTTCGTTCAGGATCTTCACCTCCTCACTTGAGGCAAGATAGACCCATGTCAGGGTCTCCAGAGAGATTCAGACAGGCACATGTGGGCATTGCTGGTCCTTCTGGACTTTGGCATTTCATATATAGAAGCATTTTTCTGGATCAATATGTGTCGTCAGAGTTTCCATCACCTATTAACAGTCTGGACCAGCAAAAAAGGTAATGCTACTGGATCCATTAGCGACTTCTTCTGAAGATGTTGTTGGTCATTATCTTGTGTTATGAAGATGCTCTTAAGTTGTTGTTGCGAATGATGATGATAGGCCATTATGCTTGCAGATTATATAGAGCTTATCAAAAGCTATATGCTTCTATGCATGAAAAGGGCAGTGCTCCGCATAAAACACAATTCAGAAGGAATGAAAATTATGGTATGTAATCCATATCTTATGACAACCCTTTGCTGTGAAATAAAGAAAGAGAATATGTTGATTTTCATAAAGGTTTCCCCTTGTAAGTTTTTGATCTGTGATTTCTGGTTGAAGAGTACCTCCACCACATTGAGCTCTAGTTTGAAGTTCAATTAGTGTTTCATGTTTTCCCATTGTAAATCCCAGGATGATGCATCTTAGGGTTGAAGGTTCAAAGCTGAGATTGGTTTGCAACTCTGCATGCTAAAGCCATTGTTATTGATGAATCAGAAAAGCTGCTCCGGGCTATTTTACATCAAATTTCTTCTTTATTTTCTTTTGACCATTTTAACAATGTTTAGCAATCTTAGGGTATTACCATTTGATGTTTCTGTCTAATCCTTTTGAAGTCTCTCCGTCTCCCTATTCCCTGTCTCCACCCACACAAGCAATCCATCTGATGATGTCAGCTTTGAAAAGGATAAAGAAGAATCATGTACCATTTCTGAGCACTTGCATGAGAGTTCCATCTGTTACAAGAAAGTCAAAATATAGAAACTACATCTCAAGGCCTGATTGACTGAACACATGCAAGTGACATGGAACTGGGCCACCAGGCCTGCCACCTTCCAGAGAACCATAATCGAATAGATTTTGGCTCAGATATTGAGGAAAGGGGTTTTGAAATAGCTTCCACATTAGGCACCACAAACATCCATAGGATTAGGAGAATTTTTTTTTTCTGGTATAGCTACACATACAGGCATGTGAGTTGGGAATCCTTAAAACCTAGATTTTCTTCACTAGAAGGCAAGTCTGCCTGATTACATGCTTTCTTATATCATTCAGTGAAGCAGATTGATTACTCTAGATTCTGGTCTTCATATCCAGAACTACATGCCACCTCAGATATTCATCTTTAACTTGTATTATTCAGCAACTTATTCTCACCTTGAGCCAGGATATGACAAAAGCAACTCTTTGAAGTCTCTTGCAAAGTTAATTTCCTAAACCTCCTGCCTGTGTTTTTGTAGAGATTTTGGTATTAGGCTACGTAGTCTCAGAGGATAAGTGGGTGCTTGGTGGAAACAGGTTGAATTAAAGGGTCGTGGAATTCAGATCTGAGAAGTAAATACGGTAGCATGAGCTGAAGATAGAAGTTTAGAAAGGAGAAAATGTTGACAGTACTACTAAAAAGTACTCCCAGTGCAGAATGAAGGAGACAAGATGGAGGTTGCTTGAAAAGTCTTAACAAAGAGAGTGAAGCCAAAGGATGAGTTGAAAAAGTTTGAGGAAGTCTGAACAAACATTTTGATAGGCAACAAAGGGGGGACCTCACTGTGAGCGAGCAATTCAGATTAGACATCAACTCCTTCCGTTTTCAAAAGAAGAAGAGATTAAAGCATCCTCTAGCAAAAAATAAGTTAGACTATGAATTTATCCTCATCTTAGATTCTTAATAGACTGTTCCCAAACCACCCTAATACCCACTCTTTGTCATAACAACTTGAAATAAGATATTCTTAATCTCTCTTCTAATCAGTCAGACTAATCAAAGCCCAAGGATCTATGAACTAGCTCGTGCTTGACTAGCCGAGCAGATAAATGACCTTTCATCTTCTTGATCTCTCCCACATTTGTATTTGTATGAGTATTTTAAATTTATGATGAAATTTATGAAGATTGAGTTACTTTTTGTTATTCTGCACAAAATATCATGCCTAATTCACTAATTCAGGGAAAGATACTGAACTTTTGTATTTGAAAAAGATTTCAGTTTCAGAAGGCATTCTGCAATTTCTGAAGTAGATGGAGATTGATAGAGTAATCCTTGATCGTAATTTCTAGTATGAGTACTGTGTCCAACATGAGACTTGTGATTGGTAGTAAAATATTGATTTTCCTGTTGAGACCCAATTTGATCTTCATAGAGTTAAAGACCAAGATAGGCATAGAAAAGAAAAAGCCATCATCTACCAAACATCTTCTCAAAACCTTATTCTCTCTCACATCCCGTCCGAAAAGAAATCAAGGCATAAACGGACTGCGTTTCGCACTGATACCATGCATCATATCTCTAGCTAGATATCTCCCATTCCACACCCCTTGTGTTTCCTCACTATTTTAGTGATAGGTGCTTTATTCTTTGGACATCATGATCAAGCCTGCCCCCACTCTCAGCCTACTCTCAATTGTAAGCTGCTCGAGTTTCTCACTTCCTCTCTCCCTTGCTGTGAAAATCCATCCACATCTTCTCAATCATTTTGCTACTAATATTGATATTTTTGAAAATGACATGATATATATAAAAAGGTTGCAAGTGCGGCTTTACACATTCAGAAAAGTTTCTTCCTATGTAGCATTCATGATGTATGTTCTACAACACCAAGGTTGCATCTGGAACTTTCTTGGTAATTGATGCAACTGAGTGTTTGCCTTATTCTGGATCCCAAAGGGTTTTAAGGGGATCCAACTGCCAAGTATTGGCCTAAGGTAGGAAATTAGAAGCCTCTTTACCATAGAACCAAAGATATGAGCAAACTCGTTCCATTCTTCTCAACATCGAAACACCAACAACTTAACTCTTCTCTATGATAATCAACCACAATATCCATCACTATAGCTGAAAAAAATTTCATGCGATTGCTATGTGAGAGAGCTTCTTACAATGGAAAGCCGGAACCTGCCTGTAAATTAAACAATATTCCCCACAACCATAGATGACTATAATCTACTCCACCACAAATAAGTGCTTGAAGAGGCATCTAACACCCACAAGGCATGGGTCAGAGTCTGCTGATGACAAAGTGGCTGTGTGATAAGTTCCGGGCCACAAATCTTTTGATATACTGGAATGAAACATCATTTTCAGGACCTGCCTCGGTAACATGTCCATTCTACCTCTAGTCAGTACCATGTTAAGAAGTATATGTAGTAAACAAGCTGAGAATAACAATCAAGACAAAGGGGTTGAACCTATCTTTGATGAATCATCATCATCAAGACCTTATCCCAATTAGGGGTCAGCCACATGAATCTTATTCCTTCATTCCTCTCTATTAAGTACCATGGCTTCATTTAGTCCCAAAGTTTTTAAATCTTTCCTCACCACTTCTATCCACGTTCTTTTGGGCCTTCCCCTTGCCCTTTTAGAACCTTCTACTTGTATTGCCTCACTCATTCTAAACGGTGCCGTTGTTGGCCTCCTTTGAACATGTTCAAACCATTTAAGTCTAATCTCCCTCATCTTGTTACCTATTGGTGCTACCCCTAAATTTTCTCTAATATTTTCATTTCTAATTCTATCCTTTCTTGTCTTACTACTCATCCATCTCAACATCCTCATTTTTGCGACGCTCATCCTATGAGCATAATGTTCCTTAACTGCCCAACACTTTGATCCATAGAGTATGGCCGGCCTTATGGCCATCCTATAGAATTTTCCTTTTAGTTTGAGTGGCACCCGTCGATCACACAAAACTCCAGATGCACATCTCCATTTGTTCCAACTCGCTTGGATTCTCTGCGTAACCTCCCTCTCAATTTCTCAGCTCTCACGAATCATTGATCCTAAGTACCGAAAGTGGTCTTTTATGGGGACTTCTTGGTTATCAATATTGACTGGTGTTCCACTCCTATTCCTCTCCTTCCTAAATTGCATTCCTTATATTCTGTCTTAGTTCGGCTAATTTTAAATCCTTTAGATTCTAACGCCTCTCCATAACTCAAGCTTTATGTTTACACCATCCCTTGTCTCATCAAGTAAGACTATATCATCTGTAAATAGCATGCACCACGGAATCTCCTCGCGCAGATGTTTTGTTAACTCATCCATAACCAATGTGAAAAGGTATGGGTTCAATGCCGATCCTTGGTGCAATCCTACAGTGATAAGAAAATCACTAGTCTAGCCACTAGTGGTCTTAACATTTGTTACCGCTCCCTCATACATATCTTTAATTATGTCTATATGCCCCTGTGAAACCCCTTTATCGCCCAACACCCTTCGTATTAACTCTCTAGGGACTCTATCATAAGCTTTCTCTAAGTCGATAAAAACCATGTGGAGGTCTTTCCTCATCTCTCTATATTTCTCTACTAATTGTATTAGTAAGAAAATAGCTTCCATGGTAGACTTCCCAGGCATGAAACCAAACTGATTCTCCGATACACTTGTTTCATGTCGTAGCTTCTTCTCAATCACTCTTTCAAAAAGTTTCATAGTGTGGTTCATAAGTTTGATCCCTCGATAATTAGTGCAGCTTCGTATGTCTCCTTTATTCTTATAAATTGGTACAATAGAGCTTTTCGTCCACTCATCAGGCATTTTCTTTAATTTTATAATATTGTTAAATGACTTGGTCAACCAAACTACCCCAATATTTCTCTCATATGCTTCCAAACCTCTATTGGTATACCATCGGGCCCCATGGCCTTTCTTAATTTCATCTTTTTCAAGGCCTCTTTCACTTTAGGTATTCTAATCCTACGTTCATATCTATAATATCCATTGTTTTTTAGATTTATAGTATTTTCAATTCCTATATTCTCAGAGCCATTGTCATTTAACAATTTTTGAAAGTATGTTTCCCACCTTTGTTTGATCTCATCATCTTTGACTAATACCTTTTGATCATCACTTCTAATGCACCTAACATGATCTAAGTCCTTACCCTTTTGTTCTCTTATTTTTGCAAGTTTAAACACATCTTTCTCACCTTCTCTTGTTCCTAGTCTATTATAAAGCTCATCATATGCTTTAAGTTTAGCCTCACTTACTATTCTCTTAGCAACCTTTTTAGCATTCTTATATTGTTCATAGTTTTCATTATTTTTAGTCTTCTGCCTTGCTTTAAAACACATACGCTTTTCTTTAATAACTTTTTGCACTGTTTCACTCCACCACCATGTTTCCTTTACTAATTGCCTTTTACCTTTAGATACTCCTAAGACATCTTTTGCCACTTTCTTAATGCACTCACCAATATTAATCCACATGGTATTTACTTCTGTTTCATAGTTCCAATTTCCTTCTACCATCAACTTATTTGTGAATGAGGTTATTTTCTCTCCTTTTAAGTTCCACCACTTAATTTTTGGATACCTATTAGGGTCATTTCTTTTCTTCCATCTTTTGATATGGATATCCATAACCATTAACCTATGTTGTGAGGTTAAACTTTCACCAGGTATTACCTTACAATCCTTACACATAGATTGTTCATTATTCCTAAGTAGAAAAAAAGTCTATTTGGCTTTTATGAAGTCCAATTTTAAAGGTTATTAAGTGTTCATCCCTCTTCTTAAAGAGTGTATTTGCAATGGCCAGGTTATATGACAAAGCAAAATTGAGGATATATTCCCCCATCTCATTTCATTGACCTATACCATACCCTCTGTGTATTCTATCATATCCTTTCTTTTCTTTTCCTACATGGCCATTTAAGTCTGCACATATAAATATCCCCTCAGCATTGGGAATTTCTTTGATGACTATGTCAAGAAATAATATGCTCAAGATGATACACATTCCCAAGATGTCAAGGAGTTTCTAATACTTGAGACATACAAAGATCCCTTTCTTGAAGGATTACTGCCTGGTCAAGAAAGTCATATTCATCTGGGAACCAGGATGTTGATTTTGAACTTCTTATAAGAAGAATCAATGCATGACATTTACCTTCTTAGAACACTTACAGCAAGGTCAATCTTTCTACATGTGTGGAGGTTCACTATTAGATAGGTTTGTTGAAATGGATACAATGATGGAGTATGTCTTTGACAGAGGAAAGGCATATAAAGCTACAACAGCCAATATCGTGCATAAGAAAATTGTTGATTGGGCCAAAAGTTATTTGATACCAAAGACGGTTGATATTTGATGCTGGCATTACATATGAACTTAGCAAATTCGATGGCAAATTCTTCTTCAAGCCTGGGTGAATGATGCAAATGCCTATGTACAAGAAAAAGAAGAGGATCCATCTGTGGGTCCCCATTTCAGTTCAAAATCCTATAAAGAAAAATGGGTTTCATGTGATTCAATTTATACAACCATGGTGGGTCCCACTTGTTTTACATAAGAAACTCATATGGGGCATGACTTGTTTTTCTTTGTTTCTAGAATTGTCTAGGGTGGTTTCTCAGTTTCCTTTTCTATTAATAGTTTGAGAGAGAGGAGAATGCCTTGGGAGGGTGCAATGTCTTTTTTATTTCTGTCAAATTGTGACTCTTGGTTTTCTCCATTGAAGCTGCTAAGGTGTGATACCTAGTAGTTTGGATCTGATCTAATATGCAATGCCCAGATCAAAGTGCTGCAGGACTTCATCAAGTGATTACAGTTTCTTTGGAACACTGACAAGACCGCAACTCTTGCTATGTATCCCATTCCTTAAAATTTTCAAAAAATTGGGTTAATCTTCTTTGTTTGAGTTCTTGTTCCCTAATTCAGTTTATTTCATCTAGTTTCTGTCCTTGCTAATTTTAATTTTCAGAGAAGTTAAGCCTAGTTCTGATTTTTTTATTTTCAGATTGTCTGATATATTGTTGGAAAGTTTCCCACTAAAAAAGATCTTGGTATTGTGTAATGTTTAATGGGTTTTGTGTTTGAAATGAAATCTAAGATGAGTTTCTGAAAGATTGTAACCCGAGTTATGATCAAATCTCTGCACTAGTTTTCTAACTTTTCTGTGAATTTCAGAAATTTTTATGTTCTTGTATTCTAAAATCTGAGTTAGTTCCTTGCTTCCGCACTTGTTCCTTGTTTCCATTTAGTATTCAATCTCTAAAATTTTTCTAGAGCAACTTTCAGCCAGTCCTGCATCAATTTTCTATAGCAACTTCTTTCCATATTTTTAGAGGTAATGAGGCAGTGAATTTGTTGCTAAGAGGGGGACACTCATTCTTCTGATTTCAGAAGGATTAACAGGGGTCATGGTGTGGAATCATACAAAAGCTGATCCCTTTAGCTTTTTATTTGTAAATTGTCTTTTCCCTAATCTACAGGCTATGGTCAAGAAAATTGACTTTCCACTTGATATACACTGCATTATTTGGATTTAGAATTGTTCCCTTCTTGCTATTCTCTTTTTTCTTTTGCTTTTCTTCTTTTCTGGTTAGCTTGCGTTTTGCCAAATATAGAGGTTCTTGTTGGGGAATTTGACTTTCCACTTGATTAATCTGTGTTATTTGGATTGAGAATTGCTTCGTGCTCATGAACTTCCTCTTTGAAACTCAGCTTATGCTCTCATTCTCATTTTGAATGTTTTATCCTTCAACTTAATTCAGGTTTTTGTCTGTGGCAGTTCTATTATGTTGGATTACGCAAGATTTTGAACTTTATGCAGCATTTGATCCACTTGCGGACAAGGTTTGGCCCTTTCTTTCTTTTTTTAAGCTTCAAAAAAATACATTGCTGGATGTTATACTTGGTTAGCATTTAGCCTATGGTGACTAATGAAGAAAGCTTGCATATTAATGTTGAAAAGTTGATAATCGATTCAGTTCAGATGAGACACTGAATTGATTCCTGAATGGTTTGTGTGATTGATCTTTCTGGTTTCTTCTAAAGAAGTGGTTAAGAAAGTAGAAGCAGCAGATTTGTGAATTCTGGTGACACGGCTTACCTGTTAAACTAACTAAATAATGTATAGTAATGTGCATAAGAAGCAGAAAAGGCCTTCTATTGCAGTGGGGCAAGAAGGAGCCTTTCCTGTGCTGTGTCACAGGTTCAAGGCTGTGCATGGGCATCCGTGTTCAACAATAAAAAAGAAAAAAAGAAAGAAAGAAAAACCAGAAATTACCATTTGGAAAGAAAAAGAAAAAGAAAGGAAAAATGTAAATGAGGCAGTCTAACAGCTAGAACTAACTTTTCTTGAATAACTAATTCATCATTTATAACTTTCAGAAAGCAACGATGTCATGAATTTCTCAGAACTTGAAGGCACTAGCAAACTTGCTAATCACAGTCTAGAAACAATTACAGTCAAAGAACATCATAATAAGCCGTGAATCAGTAGTGAAATGAGATTGATCTTACAAATGGAGAGTGGGAGTAAATGGGGAAAAGTCATTTTGAGATAGTATATTGACATTTACAAGTTTGTATATTTTAATAATAGGCATCCTTATAGCAAAGATTTTCTGCTTCTAGCCAATAGGGTCATTTCAGGTCAGGTCCCCAAAAAGGCCCAACCTTTGCCATCCCTGCCTGCGACATGCATTTAAAATGATTTCAATTAGCTAGATTAATGGAAGTAAGTTGTTGGTCCATTTATTGGGTGAAATTTGGGATAGTTGTAAAAGATCTGACATTGTGTTTTCTTATGTGTCAGAGAGACTGTTAGAGTTGCTTTCTCAGGAGCAACCTCTCATATGTCTAGCTGAGCTCCTGATATATTAATATTTTATATATCTTTCTTGTCTTGCCCAATAATGTTTCTTGACCTATTTTTTTTTGTCTTTTTCGTTTTCCTGTTCTGTGTGCACCTCTGGATAGGTTTTAATGTCATAGATATACATTTGTGTACGTGCAATGGCACTTAATTCTGCACAAAGACTGGGAAGCATTAACAAGGGCAATAAATTGAGATCATTAGCATGATAGATAGACTTCAATTGCATACCAAATCATCAGAGTTACCTACTGGAACTACTGATGCCTGAGGTAATTTTCGGATTTAAATGCCTCAAGTGCTGAAGAGCGTAAGAGATAACCATGTATCAAGCTCCTGCTACAGTTATCTCTGGCAATTGTCCTTTTAAGAATTGCTATCACTTGAAGAACTGCAACCCTCTATGAATCAAGCATCTGTCTGAATGTGTCTTATCTTTATCGAGCATATTCCTTTTTGTTTTCTTAACTATCAGTTCTTATTTCGTAATTCGATGATACTCCATTAGCTTCTCCATCAGCCGCAAACATGAAAAAGACTGACTGAACTTCAACCTGGATTTATGATGACTCTTATGCCATTTCGTTGGTGCATGAAATGCATTTGTTGCCTTTAACATGAATTCTAACCATTTTGCAGGCTTTGGCAATAAAGACTTGCAATCGAGTATGCCAGTGGGTGAGAGATGTTGAAAATGAGATTTTTTTTATGGGAGCAAGCCCCTTCTCTTGGTGATTTCATCAAGTGTATGTATATCTTATTGTACTTCTAATCTCTTGCTAATAAAATCCATCAAATTTTTTCTCATGACCGTGTACTTCCTTGCAAATCTGATTCCTGCATAGACAACGCTGAACGTTGCAAATGAAATTACATGTGCATTTTGCTGCCTTTTCTATTAAACCGCAGAGTTTTTCCTTTCATTCCTTCTTTTGAAACATGAACAGTAAATTTTTACACTACGGCAGTGATTACCTCACATGTTCTCGTCCTTGTGTACCCAACATGATGCAGGTGCTTCAGCTCTCTCATTTACACAGTAACATAAGAAAAAAAAATCTGTACTTAAGAAACAATCTATTAGTCTTTCGGCAGCAGTAATCAGGCTAGGAAATGGCAGAGATATTAAGGTTACACTGTTGGTAGTGGCCATGAGACTGCATCGTCACTGTCTGCTTGGATGGTAAAAATGGAAGTCAAATTATATTTAACTATTGGAGCAAGCCACAATCCAGCCGACCCCTAATTGGGATAAGGCTCTTATGGTGATGATGAGCAAGCCGCAATCCACTGAAATCAGGTGTCTCTTACTGCCACAAACATTGGACAGCAGCGAGGGCCGAGTTTCCACTGTTGTGGAATCTACAACTCCAATCAGATCGATCAAAGTCAAGCTCAACTCTGCAAGTCATTGCATTGCAACTGTGATCATGGTCCAACTTGAATTTTCAAAAGAGGACCCAGCAAAGTTTGATTATATACGATGGGATAATGATAACATCCTGTCCTAGTGTTCAAAATTGTGACCTCCAATTTTCCCGACAGCCATGAAAGAGAGAAGTGCCCGCTGCAACAGGGCAACTGAAAACTACATGTCAAGCTTCTTGGCCTTTGAAATGTCTTAGCTTGGCCATTTCAAACGATCCTTTGCGTGCCAAAGAGAAAAGAACCTGCGGAAACAGGGCAACTGAATAGTCGATGCCAAGTTTCTTTGCCTTCAAATATTCAATCCAGCTCTTCCCAACGACCTTGTGTGCCAAAGGAGAAGCACCTGCAACTACAGGGCAACTCAAAGCTACATGTCAAGCTACATGTCACTTCAAACGGGCCGTTGCAAGCCAAAGGAGTCAAGCTCCAAGACAAGTTTTCCTTGATTTTCCGCAAATGGTGGCAAGACTGTCAAGAACAGCAAAGCACGTTTGAGGTCTATAGTATGCAGCCTTATCTTATATTTTTGCAAGAGGTTAAAAAACAATATGGATAAGAAATACAAATAATGCATCGTTGTATCTTCTATGTATTTCAGGAAGGATGTATTTCAGAAATACAAGACAAGTTTTTAGTTCCCATATTATGAGAATCATAGCTGCTTACTAGTAGTAGAATGAGACAGAGAAGGATAATATCCGCCAAACTGCAATTTTTGGGGGTGGGAATTGATACAAGTTGCTCCAGGAAAAGAGTGTGAATTTGGCATAACTAGTTTAATAGCTCAGATACTATAGGTCCTTGTGGTTTGCCCCTTCCCAGACCCCGTATAGGTAGGAACTTCGTGTACCGGGGCTGTCCTTTGTTTATTCTCAGCTGCTTGATGGAGATTGGTGCCGTCCAATTTGCTCTTTCATTATTCTTGAATCCTAGTCCAAGATGGTGAAAGCAATGAATTTTGGACTTAAGAATGCTCATTTGATTGATAGCAACAAATAGGATCCAATTTGGCAACCTTGTTCAAGATATCATCCTGGGTAGTTTGGCTTCCTATCACATCTCTCGCTGCCGCAAACACGGATTCAGATCCACGGATCGTCCTATATCCGTCCTATATCTGTTTTAATTCGCAGACTTGGATCTACAGCTTGATCCGCAAATCAAATGGATTACTCTTTGATCCGTTTAATTGTGGTCCGTCCCTTTTCCCAACCCCACATAGGCGGGAGCTTTGTGCACCAAGACTGCCCCTTTTTATTATAAGACCATTTCCGTAGATGTGTCTATTGGCTAAGCCAGGGGGATATCTTCTAGGGGAAATGACGTTCACAGGCCAAATCCTCCCTAGGTGTTTTGTGGCAAAAGTTTAGGTGGTATACGTTCTTAAATAATCCAAACCTTTCATCTAACAGTCCTGCTGCAGATGGCCAACGTCTCAAATGAGGGCATGATCTTTCCAAGTACGCGACTTTTGGGCAATGTGAACGGTTGAGATTATAGAAGAGGTGAAAATACACAAAACCCTGATTTCCCAATTAGGATTAATTCTATCCTCACGTTGTATGACCTGCATCCCAATGTGGCAACTGATTAGAGATTATTACCTCGACATCCCCCCAAGAGCGATCCCAGCCACACAAAAAAAGTGCTTCTTTTTTAGATCAGAGGCCATCTATCCATTAAAGAGGTAGAATCTCATGTGGGTCCAACTTGACCACTACAGATGTTGGCTCTTTTAAATTGCCAGGTTTCCTAACATTGTGGTATCCGTACAGTATCGTGCCTGTTTTAATCATTACATCCACGCCTAGCTCCTTTCCCAAAGGAAGGTGCTATCAACTGTCAAGTATCTTTTTCCTCGGGAAGTTATCTACTAGTCAAAGAGTGTCGTTATCAAAACGAGGTTGTGTTAGATAAAAACCTCACATCTTCCCGTTTTGACCCTGATTACTGAATCATCAAAACGATCACTAATCAAAGCAACCTATGGGCCGTCGATTTGGTGCCCATGTTTCATAAAGTAGAAAATTCACGGTTGCTAAGTTGCCCTATTTTGTGCAGGCAACAAGATCATTCTTTGTGACCTAACCATGTCTAAGTCTAGCCAGCAACTAAGCAGCCCAGCTGGTGTTGGCATCTCCCTTATGTCTGGTCGCTGGTTCGAGTCACTGCTTTTTTCTTTGGTAAAATTCTCTTTGGTCGAAGAGTGCGTGTGAGTGATTGCTTTGTAATTCTTCGCTAGTAAAAAGAAAAGATCAAAATTTAGTGCAGGTTTGAGTTAGTGCTTTTCTGTTTCGCCAAGGATTAAATGTGGGAGAGTGTGTGAGCGTAAGTTGCTTTGTGATTCTTTGTTTGTACAGAATGAAAAAAATGTGTCAATCACTCACTTCCTCACACCTAAATTTAATCTCTATCCAAAGGAAAAAGCGGCGACTCAAACCTTCAACCAAGTGGGGGAGATGCCTAGTCTTATTGTGTTTGACATTTGTTATCAAGTTTACCACAAATTTTTTTTTTAAAACTTTTTTTTTAGTACAATGAGGAGGCTAATATATTTGGTTGTTGACAATTCGGTATCTCTCTTGAAATACACTTAGTTATACTGTACATATTCGAGTAGTCACTTTGGTTGGTGATTATTATTATTTATTTATTTTAAATGATGAATTCATGCACTCACTCATACATCCCTTTTGAGGAACCTCAAATTCTTGACTTTGAGGATTGAGAGCTCAATCTTGCAACACTGCACTGTTGAAAGCGATTTCAACTGCTCATCTTGTTTGCACTACCTATGTAGGCTGTATATTAAAATTCATTCCCATTGAAGTATGACCTTGAGGTTACGGGTGCAAAGCGTGAAAGTAGCGTCTTGCAAAATGCAAGATAAATTTGCATACTATTAACCCTTGTAGTCCACCTCTTTCTAGAAACTTGTGTACGCAGGAGCTTCGTGCACAAGCTACCCTCTATATATACATTTAACTCCTAAGAGTTTGAATCGTGACTCCTTGAAAGCTAATAGGGCGCATGTGGAGATATAAAATCTAAGTTTTCTTTATGCATGCTTATACACGGAAGTCTGGTATATGCACTATTAGCATACATAATCCTAGATCTTGTTTATATAATTAGTGGACCACAACACAATACTTGCACCCATTAGGTGTTGTAAGTATCAAGATCAACAGCCTACTGTGTCAATAGACACCAAAAATCACCAACTAAGAATTCTCAGGCCATAGGGAATCCGGAATATGGATCACTAACATGATAATTCAACTACTACTCAATAAGAATGTGCTAATTATTTCTTAAGGAGATTGGCTATAAATCAACCTCAAGATTAAAAACCTTGATCTATCAACTTCTACTCAATAAGATAAAACTTTGTTAATCTTTGACAAGATCTCTAGACTTTGTTTGTTTCACAAGGAATGAGGCATCAATTGATTAGCTGAATATATGGGCAGTACACCAAGTCTCAGTGTATAGCTTCTATACAGAAGTATAATGTTCATCTCAAAGATCAACTCACCCGTGTCCATCCCATCTTAACTTTAAAATTTATTGCAGCAGATCTAGCCCTCCGACCAGCTCTTGGAAACAGCAGGTCCCACCACAAGACGACCTTTTTCCTTTTCAGGTGGAGAGCACTCAAACATCCTCTTCTTTCCACTTTTTCTACTCCTTTTTGACCGCTCTTCTTCTTCTATTTCAAGCGCATTCTACATCCACAAAGAAAAATGCTGCAGATTGGCAGATTACAGGTTCTTACTTCCCTCTATTACTTGTTAGAATTGTGTGGAGCATGTGTATGACAAAATGGGTTGTCAAACAATGTTGCTTTTACTCTGCATTTTACAAGTTCTTCCCCCTGTTTTATTTGGTACTGCATCTTTTGTTCCGGTAGATAATTTCTTGATTGATTGTGGGGGAAACAAAACTGTAAAACTTGATGATGGGCGGTCTTTTGAACCTGACTTGGGTTCTTCTTCTGTTGATCTGTCACCCATTTCCCACATTGTGGTCTACAATCAAAATTCGGGTTTGTCAAATGTATATGCAAGTGCTCGTGTTTTTACTGGAACATCGACATATACATTTGCAGTTAAGCAAGTGGGTAAGCATTGGCTGCGGCTGTATTTTGCTGCTGTTCAGAATCCTCAGTATAACTTGAAATCTGCAGTTTTTTCCATTAGGGCTAATGGTTTTGTGCTGCGTCACGAATTTTCCTTAGTGAGATCAGTCAACCAGAAGTCTGCTTTCATGGAGTATGTGATTGAAGTTGTTTCAATGAAAACATTGTCATTGACATTGTCTCCTTCAAACGGATCGGTTGCTTTCATCAATGGCATAGAGGTGATATCTGTTCCTGATGGCCAGTTTCCTTCTGTTGCTGTTCCTGTACCTGTCAGTTCTCCCATTGAGATCTCAACCCATGCAGCATTTGAGACTGCTTATAGGATTAACATGGGAGGGCCACTTTTGAGTCCTAAGAATGACACATTGTGGAGGACGTGGGAGCCTGATCTAAAATTCCTTGTAAACTCTGCTTCGGCTCATTCTGTTTCAACTGCCCCTGCTTCTGTCAAATACCCAATTGGTGTTTCTGTCGAAAAAGCGCCTAACTGGGTTTATGCAACAGCGCAAGAAATGGCAGACGCTAATGTTGTTGACCAGAAATTTAACGTCTCATGGTCATTTACTGTAGATCATGGTTTCAGTTACTTTGTGAGGCTGCATTTCTGTGACATTGTAAGTAAAGCTCTGAATAACTTGGTTTTCGATGTCTATATCAACAATCAATCGGCTATTCGCTCATTTGACATCTCAAGTAAGACTATGGAGCTATCAGCTGCTTATTTTGCAGACTTTGTTGTCAATGTTTCGATGGGTACAGAGAAGATACTGGTTCAAATTGGTCCTCCTGATCTGCTGAATAACCCCACCAACGCAATCCTCAATGGTCTGGAGATTATGAAACTCAGCAATTCCGGTGACATTTTAGATGGATCTTACAGTATCAATTCCATCAGTTCAAAGTTGTCCAAGAAGAAAAGGTTTTTGGTACTGATCGTTGCGTCATGTTTGGGAGGATTTGTGCTTCTAGTGTTGATAGCAGCAGCTTGCTACATTTATTTCCGTCCTCGAAATAAGCCAAAGCGCACCGTAGCCTGGTTGCCACTTCCCACCCATGCAGGCCACTCAGAAAGTAAGATTTCTATTGGTAGTAATGCTTCATCAGCTCCTTCTCAGGGTTTAGGCCGTGCTCTAGCATTTTCAGAAGTACGTGAAGCCACAAAGAACTTTAATGAGAGTTTGGTTCTCGGTGTGGGTGGTTTTGGAAAGGTCTACAGAGGAGTGCTAGAAAATGGTGTCGTTGTTGCTGTTAAACGTGGAAACCCAAGATCACAGCAGGGGTTGCTTGAATTTAAGACTGAAATTGAGATGTTATCTAAGCTTCGGCATAGGCACCTGGTTTCTCTTATAGGCTACTGCGAAGAACTCAATGAAATGATTCTTGTTTATGAGTATATGGCTGGTGGGCCTCTTAGAAAACACATATACGGTTCTGACCTTCCACCACTTTCATGGAAACAAAGGCTTGAGATATGCATTGGCGCTGCAAAAGGCTTGCACTATCTTCACACTGGTGCTGCAGAAACTATCATCCATCGTGATGTTAAGACAACCAACATTCTACTAGATGAAAACCTGACTGCCAAAGTGGCAGATTTTGGTCTGTCAAAGTTAGGTCCTACACTGGATCAAACCCATGTAAGTACAGCAGTGAAAGGGAGTTTTGGTTATCTTGACCCAGAGTACTTCAGAAGACAGCAACTCACTGAGAAATCGGATGTCTACTCCTTTGGAGTTGTTCTGATGGAGGTGTTATGTGCTCGACCGGCCATCAACCCGGCCCTTCCTCGAGAACAGGTTAACATAGCAGAGTGGGCAATGCACTGGCAAAAGAGAGGTCACCTTGAGCAGATAATCGACCCCCATCTTGTGGGTTCTGTGAATCTTAATTCCCTGCGCAAATATGGTGAGACAGCTGAGAAGTGTCTGGCTGATCAGGGTAGTGAAAGGCCTACCATGGGAGATGTTCTATGGAACTTGGAGTATGCACTTCAGCTTCAAGAGACTTGCACACAATCTATACTGGATGAGAACAGCACGAATTACATCCCTGACCTCCCAGATTGGATCCCTCAGATTGAGCCAACTGAACATGATACAGCCGGTATTGTTGTCACTGATCAAGGATCTGATGTTACAACCAGTGAAGTTTTCTCTCAGTTGATGAACCCAAAAGGCAGATAGACTATAGGAATGGGAACTGGTTCACTTGAGGGAAGCTAAAGTTTCCATCTAGTTCTCACTCCAAAAGTTTATTAATAGACAACAGATCAACACTCCCAAGCATCCATTTCATTCTTCATTTCAATTATATGTCTCCATACTAGCTGTAGGCAGTTTTGATGCATGCTACTTCAGGAAAATTATTTCCTTTTAAGCACTGCATCGCACTTCTCTTGGAAGGAAATTTCGGCTCTTTGCTTCTGTTACAAACCTATTAATAGCCTTTCTATGGAAAGGGTGTAGACAAACAGTTACAGAAATGAAATCTACCGACTAGTTGGAGTGTGTTATACCATCAAGAAATCAGGCTTCTCTCATTCCAGGGGGCAGCGACAGCATATATTCAATTTGTCATTTTACCACCTTTTCTGTTGAAAGATGACTCTGAATGTCTGCTGCAAATGCTTCTCATAGCAAACCATAATTCAAGAACAGGAAGAATAATTACAGACATACCCCACAATTTTTTTCGCGGATGCAGAAAAGTCCTCCTACAATCAAGGAGAAGAACGGATGTTAAAATCCTCTAAGGGGGGGCCCCATCACATAATTGTTCAAGAGAAAGCTCCTTGTACCAAAAAGCCCTTCAGTTCAACAACTGAAGGCCCAGAGTGGGGCCTAAGCAAGAATTAAACCAATTATAGACTAGATAGACGGTACGCAATTGCCAACCAATAGACACCACCTTCAGAGCAACATCCCTCAAACGATTGACGGTATGTTTTGAAATATAAAACATTGAGAATAGTCATAGAAATCGAAAGCAAGCTTGCAGCTGCTATAGTGATTTTGACATGTGGGATTGCCGGTTTTTAGAAGACTTCACCTTATCGTCAGTCTTTTAGGAGCATATAAGCATGGCCCCATTACTAAAAGCAGAAATGTCTAACTCCCCAAGTGTCAAGGTCAATCTTTGTGGACCTTTAGGAAGTAGGTTTGAGTCCATTGACGTGTATGACAAAATAGTGCAATAATTAGGAGAGTTTATACTGCAGCTCAACTAGTTTAGCATAATGAAAGAACAGTCATCCTGTTTCCAGTGAACAAAACAGACAGGAGAGGACTAATTCCTGAATTAGAGTAATTGTCGTCTAGGTTGGAAATATGGAACAATGTTCACATTGAAAAATTTGCTACCATGGCTTTAAAGTCAAATATGTTATTGCTGGCCTATAGAATTGGGTTGGTAGTTGTCATACTTTGCACATCTAAGTTTGTTGATGCATTAGATTAATCATGGATGCTGTTTAGAATCATACAGTACAGAGCTAGTTCCACTAGAGGCTTTCTATGAGCTAGCTGCACCCCTTCTAAATTTCTTTTTGGTAGATTCACAATCTGGAATGAAAAGAAAATTAGACCATAATTCGGACAACACATCCTGCTTTCTTCCAAATATACTCTTTTCCCATCTTCCTATGAATCGTCAATGACTTTGTAATTCTGCTTTGTAGCTATTTCAAGAAAAGAACAAAGAACAAGTTCTTTGAGACCATGAGAACCTTTGCTGCATAAAATATTCCAAATACATCTGTTGAGCTAAGACATAATCATAAGCATAATTAGCCCATCTCCAATACTGAGTCACAAACACGAAGATAACTTGAAGATAAGAAGAAAGGGAAAAGTGAGTTGTTACAAGCATTTAACAGTAATATATTAGAATATATTCAGAAATAGGAGCATTATAGAGAAGTTTTAGGTTACTTTGCATCTGATTAAGAAGTACAGCAGTTCTGTCACAACATGAAAGACAAGTCCAAGAAAAATTGCAAGAAAAAATATTATTACAAAATCTCGAGAGTTATATTAAAGGGAAGCAAAACATTAATTACACTAAGTTAAGACCATGTCATTAACTCCGAACAAAAGTTGGTCTCATTACACCATCAACGTTTGAAAATATAGTTTACAAAATAGCCAGCAGTTGCCCAAACTGCAAAAGGAAAATCTAATGCAACCGACTAATCTCTAAACAAGTAACATGAAGCAAATATGAACCTGTCATTTATGCGTCCGCTGTATCCCGACAGATCTTAGATTATGCGCAGAACCATTATCAGCAACAGAAGATAAGATAGGCCGCTTCACAGTACAGGAGCTGACGCTGCTTGAAAATTTCACCATTGATGTAGAACAAGTCTGAGATGCAACATTAGAGTTTCCTTGTGTGCTCAAAGAACTCTGAACGGGAATACTAGGATTTACAGTCAATTTAGGAGTAAGAGTTGCATCATCATGGCTACTGATGGAAACTGAGGGAATTGGTAATGAATGCATAGGTGGATTGCGCCACTGAGGAAGAGGGCCAGCTAACATAAGATTCTGTAGTGGAGGTCCAGCTTCCATTACAGCCTTTAGTAGTTTCCCTTTCTCCGGCAAAGGTTTCATAGCAGCAAGGCGATCAATTCTAGAAGAGGCTGGATCACTGTGAGTCATTCCTGAATCCATCCCCCTCGAGAAAGAGCCATTAAATTCTTGCATTAAGGACTGATTTTGCACCCCTAGATTACTGGAATCTCCCATCTTTATGATTGAGAGATCAGGGGAAGAAACTCCTTCAAAGATTGAATCCACAGGGGAGAAGGAAACGTAGGAGTGATGGTTGTAAGTATCTGAGACACTATCAGATTCAGCGACGCTTGGACTTCCTTTCGTTGTTATCAATGCTGGGCTCTCAGGTTGCATAACTGGGAGACATTGATAGAGTTCTGTTGCTGTTGACTGCGTAAGCTTGTAGAGTAAACTCTGAAATTGTTCTTTAGCTTCATCTCTTTCTTGCAAGGCTACTTTCAGGAGCTGAAGCAACTGCCTCATGTTCTCTTCATTTCTTGTCTTCTCCTCTTTGGCAGACATCTGAATTGATTTGAGTTCCAGTCTAGCGTTGAGAAGCCAATGCTTCAGCTCATCGATGTTCTGATTAAACAAATGGGTTAGTGAGAAACAGGTTTCAGATTTCTACCAACAACAAATCAATGACCAAATGAAGTAATCAAAGCTGTCTAGTACAAATCATAATTGAATGCAAGAATGTTTTTATAGGCAAAGGATGGCATAAGTAATAAATGGAAAAGCTGCATTTTTCCTGTGAAGATAAGTGCATCTACATGAGTTCATAATCATAGCCAGATTCTCTTAGATCCATCATTTCAACCAGCAACAATAAATGCTAAATACAAAATCAAGGCAAACACTCAAGTATCGGCCCATTAGACAGTTTCTTTGAAAGATCAAAACTGCCGAGCAACTTCTCACAAATAGTTGAACCATAACATAATGTTCCTGAACAACAAAATTAGAGGAAATGCAGCCTTCTTCCGTAAAGACAAACTCATTTTCTTCATTTACAAAACAATCACCGTTCTGCACTCATTTCTGAATATTTCATGGGTTTCTAAGCTGCTTCTGAGAAGATCACAAACTTAAAAAATTACAAATAAAGCCAATCTCCGAGGCACCAATCAGAATGTCGAAAGACAAAACTAGAAACAAAAGAGTAACCCAAATTGGCTAAACTTTCATTCCCTACACATTCCAAGACATATAACGGGCGTAGTGTGCAACAGAACCAGAGTGGAAACCCGCAGCTGAACACGATACAAAAGAAACCCATAAAAGCAATAGTGTTTCTCAAGAGAGAAATAAACAAGGAAACAACACAAGTACCCAGAGACAGAAATGCAAAGTGGCACAGAAAGTTCATAAACCCAAATCCCAGTTGACCAAAACAAACAAAGCCCATTACAAGAAACCAGAACTGGGATCATCTTAAACCAACCAACCTCCTGATAACTCCAGACACAATCCGTTCCTTCCATTGCCTGCTCGTCAAAACCAAGGATTCTCACCCATCTCCGTAATACGGATTTTTCAGCACTTCTTATAAGGGTCTCTCTCAGACTTCCAGAAAACCCAATCCACATAAAAAAGAAAAGTAAAATAAAAAAAAAAGTAAAAGAGCTTCTATAGAAACTTACCCATTTCATGCCCCCAAAATAAAAAAAAACCTTCGCCTAGAAATTTTTTTTCCACCCTTTAAGGGGTTCTGACTCTGTAAACCCCATGAATTTCTCTCTGAGGTCTTTGTCAAACAGATTATTACCTAAGCTGTTTCCTAATATATTATCAATCTTCAAACAAAAATATGGTATCCAGGCTTTTCCCACGCGTTTTCTCAGAGAAATTCCTAAATTCCTAGCCAGATTCCATAAATTATGAGCTTCAGGAAAAGAAAATCTTTGATTCTAAGAGGTGAACATTGTTGGCTATTATATGGACTGTAGAGTAGTCCATATATACTTTTACTGAACTTGGTCATGGTCAAAGAGGAGATCTTTTTCCTTTTTGGAGCAGATTTTCATCTTCGGCGGAAAAGACGAAGAAAATTGGCGGGATGCTGAGAAAACTAAGCCTGTGAAGAACTGTTCTTGGAAGGTCTGTCCATGTACGTTAGTAATATTTTCTCATTTCACGCATGCTATACACTGATTACTCTGTGTGCATCTTTTCTCGCACATCAATCCATATGCATTCAATTTCTTTTCACTTTGCAGAAATCCAACGCATTAAAATGATGAGCCAAAGAATAACAATTGAATGTAGGAATTATGATGCAATGCTCATAATAGAGGCAATAACCTATCCGATTAAGTCAAATTATGATACAATGATCATAAATACCACAATTTACTAGGCAAATGGTTTGGATGATCCACATTCCCACAGCTCAAATCCTTACGTAGAAATTTGGGCATCCATCAATGCAATAACTCTAATTGATTGACGAGGAATGACAGTATACGTCCCAGTCCCTTAGTATGAAAAGTTTCCATATTTTACACCCAACTTTTGTATGACAAGCCTCACCTTTGGTTGATCAGACTTGTTCTTCTTATTTCTCTGACTGACCTATGTGCTAAATGTCTTAAATAATTCTAACATTGGAAGAATTATATTTTTTAGTCGTCGATTGTGGACCATTCTTTAAATAGTGTTTTTAACTGTCCAAGCCAAGGACTCTAAAGCAGATTTTCTCATATTCCAGACTCATTTAACTTACACTATTTCTAGACTTCCAATTATCTAGGGTTGAAGAAATTAGATGAACGGGTCTAGTCAACCAAAGGTTAATCCTACATCATGAAAAAGTGGGCATTAGTAATTGATGTTTAAACATGGATTATACACCAAAATATGGTATAAACCACATAAAAAATTACTTCTTACAGTTACAAAATAGATAAAGCATATTATAGTACAGCAGAACAAGTCAATTCCTTAGGACCAACTTAATAGATCTATTCTTTTTTTTACTAATTCTACTAGATTGCCTGTGAACTGCCCAAGAAAACTGAAATAAACCATCTCATGGGTTGACCCACTACCTCTATTCCTTTCTCTACGTCGTTGCCCTACCGTATTATATACAAAAACCGGATATACCTGCAGCAAAACCATGCAAGTGAAAAGTGGTTTCCCTAATTTTATTCCAATTTGCAATCTGGGATCTGTCGTTTTCTCCTGCCTGCAAGACAAATTCTTCAGGAGGCAAACCGGAATATTTCATGGTTGATTGCAGACAAGTCGTAGCGGCTCGTGGATATTAAATTTTATTTTTTTATACGACAATGGTGATGTGGATAAGAAAATCATTTGGGTTGTGTTCAATGGATCTTAAATTTTTTAAGTTTTGTTTACAGAATTCATGAATGCAAGATAAGGCTGCCTACTTTAGGCCACTGTAGCCCGTCTCTTCTCCGGACCTCACATAGGGGGAGCTTCATGCACCAGAGCTGCCCTTTTTATTTACAGAACACGGGCAGTGTATCTTTCGTTATGTATTACTATTTTTTTCGTTTTTTACTAAAATGAACAGATAAACTGGCTAAAATACACCTACCAGGCTATAGGGTTTATGATGGGACTGTAGCTTGCCAGTTTTTATGTTATTGTATTACTGTATCTAATTTTAAGGATTAGGCTATGGGTTTTGGTCATGGCACAAAGAAATGTCTTTGTTCTATGTAAGAGGGTAGGAAGTTGCACCGCAACTACAATCCCCGGAGTGACGTTTTCATAATGGGAGGAAGTGCACTTGCTTACTTAAGAAAGAAGTACACTTTGAGGTATTACATTGGCTAAGCCTAATATGTTTTGGTCATGTAGTAGAAAATGACAAGCTCATTTTTTGAAAAACCCTATTTAGGATTTTGTCAATATATATATATAAATCATTCATCTAACAAGAAGAAAGGCGGGAGGGCAGTCCCGATAAAAATTGATAACCAAAAATTTTCCTCTAAAAGAACACTTCCAATATTTGGGATCAATAATTCATAAGAGTTAAGAAATTGAGAAGGAGGTTACCTAAAGAATCTAAGCGAGTTGGAACAAATGAACATATACCTCTGGAGTTTTGTGTGATAGAAAGATGTCACTTTAACTAAAAGAAAATTTCTATTAAATAGCTATAAGGCCAACCATGTTCTATATATCAGAGTATTGGGCAATTAAAGAATAACACACACACACACACACACACACACACACACACACACACACACACACACACACACACACACACACACACACACACACACACATATAGGATAAGTGTTGCCAAAATGTGAATGTTAAGATGGATGAGTGGCAAGACCAAAAAAGGAGGGAATTAGAAATGAAAACAATAGATGAAACTTACGAGGAGCACGAATAGGTAAATGAGATGACTAAGATTAGACTTATATGATTTGGACATGTCTAATGGAGACAAAATAAGACATTTGTTAGAATGAGTGAGGTGATCTAAGTCAAAGGTTCTAAAAGGACAATGAGAAGACCTAAAAGAACATTGATTGAAAGTAGTGAAAAAAGATAAAAACTTTGGGACTAAATGAAGCCATGACACTTAATAGAAGAGAATGGAGGAACAAAATTCACGTGACTGACCCCTAATTGGGATAACGTCTTGATGATGATGATTTTTAGTAAAGTTTTGCAAGTTATAAAATATATGTTTGGCATAGGACACAACATTTGTGGGTTAGCCGTTCATGTGTGAAAGTTTATTAGAGTTTTTCGTGTAAGCCAATTAATGTACCTTTTCCCTGATCAATAAAGTGCCTTACTCGGACTCTAATACTACATGTTCTAGAAGCATGACATATAAGATCCAAATCCAATTCTATATAATTCAGGATTGTTTCCCTTATGGGAGCTGTTTGGCATGAGGATAGCAATCCTAGATATAGTGATTTCCTTCCTCCCCTATGAAATAAAATGGTTTGAACGAGGTTACCATTAAATCTTTCTTGTGAGGGTTGGGTGGAGAGAGAGAGAGAGAGAGAGAGAGAGAGAGAGAGAGAGAGAGTTGTCTTTGCATGGAAGTCTGCTGTTTTAACCTATTGGTTGACATGAATATCACATTCTTTACGTTAAGCTTCCCTCATAGAGATTGTAGGGAAAATTGATATTTTGCTATTATTTTAATGGAATTCCCACAATAGAAAAAGATCAAGTGTATAGATTTCTGATCATCCTCTGACCTCTTTTGTTCAAGACTTTGAGATGTCTATTTCTCTACTCTTTGGGCTGTCAATTTACACCTTGGAGTAGTAAGTCTATGATCACAAGGAGAAAATTTTGGTGCATGAATATATGGTTTGGATTACTGAAAGTCTAGCACCCCATCTTGTACTTCTGCACTGGAATAAACTCCAAACCTTTGATTGACTGACCACCAACTAAAAACTTGGTTTTATAATTGCTTGACTCTTTGCTATAACTCTTCACTTATTCATTAAAGTTACTGTGATTCCAAAAAACACTATCTCTAGTACTACATGGAGGGTCAAGATTTTCTTAGATGTGATCAGACTCTTCATTTCCTATCTATCGGCTAAAAACTTCTCATCTGTAATCACTATTATTCTAAAGCGATATATGGTATGCTCAAACTCGTTGGGCCATTCTGCTAGAAAGCTTTGGTGCAACGTATAGAAGATTTTTGGCGTCATTAAACACTAGAACCATTCACTCGCACTACATTCTGGATTCAGTCTCATACTGGACCACCAGATCACTGCCTCAAGCCCTACAGACTGGTGCTGCCCCATTAGATCAATGGCTCAAACCTTACAACACTGTGCCATGTCTAAACTACACCCATTTTGGGACGAGCAGTTGAATTGAGATCGTCCACTTCTTTAAAAGAATGTGAAAAAAGGAAGCTTGAAGCTCTCATGTAAGTAGAGTCCAAGAAAAGAGGAGCCTATAGTAGGCAGTTTTATTATGCATATTTGTAAGAGACTGATCCTACGCCTCGAACCCATGACATCGAAGTAGCAGGACACAACTATACCATTATGCCAAGGCTCCCTTTAAATTGTCCATTTCTCGATACAAACTTAATTAATTAACCACTAATTAAAATTAGAGAAAGAGATAAAACTGCCGCAATGTTGCCGACATCCCCTCCCACTATAAAAACACCAGCGCGGGAGACGGAGGGAAAGTTCAAACCTGCCGTCGTTTTCTGCACCTCTCCACGCGCCAACGGCTTTACGGGTCCGACCACACCATGTAAGACCGCCAATTTTATGTGCAAATCTCCCCAAAGGAATAAAAATTGAAACGAAAAAGGAAAAGAAAATTGCACTTTTCAGCTTACTAGAAGCAGCCACGTGTCCCTTTTGGAGACCTTAGTGCACGTTTATTTTTGTTTTTAACTTAGGGAAGGGATATTATTAGGTCACAATCATAAGGTTAGGGTCTTTCAACAATTCTAGTGAGGCTAGACGGTGGTCCTTTCATGGGGGTGGCCGGGCAGATGGAGAGTAGGTGATGTAGCATGTGGGAGTCCTGGCTAGGGCTCCAAGTGGCAGCGACCGGAGTCGCCGGAGGCATCTCGTGCTGCGCATGTCGGCCTATGTGGCCCGTGGAGCACATTGTCTGAGTCTAGCTGGAAGGATGGAACTAGGGGTCCATGAGACCTCTACCAAAGTAGACTTCCCCAGATATCAGGGGTTGTAAAATTTTGTGGTCTTAGCTAGTAAGCTATGATAATTAGTGTAATGCAGCATGCATGGGTCCTTGTTAGGGTTCCACGTGGTGGGACCGGAGTCGCTCGAGGCGTCCCATGCCTTGCATGTCGGCCGACGTGTCCCACGGTACATTCGGTGGGCTACGAGCCAGAACTCTCATCCAGGCCCAAAATCATCCTGATTTTTTAGGTAACATAAAACAATCTAATTCTCAGCTAGAAAGGAAAGCAGAGAAAGCCTGGTTGTCTATGACTAATTGCGCTGGATGTTGTTTGGCTGACAAGTCTCTTTCAAATATGAGAAGGTAAAAAGGAAACCAGTAACACAATAAGAGTCATAGCCATGCCTTTCATGTGGCTGCAAGTGGTCACCAAATTCTTAGGAAAATATTATGAAATCTCTTCCGTTCAACGCATGGACGATGGTATGGTAATCAGTAATCATTTAACTGGGTCTACTTGGATTTGCTCGGAAGGGAACTTTCCGGTGGTATGGTAATGGGTAATCATTTAACTGGGTGTAGCGCAACAGTAAAGTTGTCGTCGTGTGACCTTGAGGTCACAAGTTCAGGATGTAGAGACTGATGGGGTCAGATTTGCCAATCGGCATAGATCTGACTGCCAGCATCTCTAGACAATAGGATTACACACTCAAACACACACACACACACACACACACACACACACACACAAATAGGAGAGACAGAGTTTTACGTGGTTTGGCCAAATTGCTTGCATCTACACGAGAGGAAACACTATTCTGATCACATTACAATCTCTTTAACTCTCACCTCTCTCAAATCTTAATCTCATACTTATAGAAATACAAGTGTGTATACGTCAAAATTAGTTGCTGTTATGGTTACCTTTTACGGCACCGTCAGCTATCATTATGAAAGTTTGAGGTAGTGCGGATGTTCTGGAAATCAGTAGATATCTCACATGGGCATGGACCATAGCGAGTCGAACTATAGTATCCCTGTATCACTACTATTACAGTACTGTAGCACTGACATAATAATGCCTCTTTCAGATAATTTTCATCGAAAGTTCATCTGTAGTCTTCCGCCTTCAAATCATGGAGAACTTGTTATTGCTGTTTTGGTCTCTGCCGTCTACTAAGGTGACACTTCACAGTGTCTCTCCTTAGTCGATCAATGAGCTTAAATTAGATCGTGTAATATTCACCCACCGGCGACGATTTTTCAGTGATAAGCACTCCCCACAACCGGACGAACGCGGCGGGCCCTCACCTACATCCAACTAGCCAGACCAAGGTAAGCTTGCCCCACTCTTTCCTGTACATCTATTTTCCAAGTTTATCATCTGGTAAAAAAAAATTAGGCGTTACTGTTGCCCAAGGAAAAAGTCAATGTAATGGTGTCAGATGAGGATCTGGACCATTCATCTTGAGCATGATGATGTAAGGAACTGATCCATGAAATTTCGTGGCGATAGGATGGCTAGGGAAGCCAGAAAACTCAAAAAACAGTATGATGAGAGTTTTTGAAAATGCAATAAAAATTGTGAAAAAATGATAGATTTAGGAGGGATTTTGTGAAAATGGAGGGTGAAAATGAAATGTACGCAAAAAACTGGACATATAAGTGTAAAAATCACAAAAAAGGGAGCACCTGGGGTCGTCGGCGACGGCAAACCAGTCCGGTCGTCATCTCCGGCAACTGCAACTGGAACGAGAAGAGAATGTATGGACGAGAGAGTGCCACACAGTGCAACATGTAGCGCTCCGAACCCGCGCCACAGGCGCGTGCAGCGGGTCCTTTTTTTCTTTTTTGGTAATTTTGACCCCTTATTCATTAAAAACGTGATTTTATGAGCTACAGATGTCCAAATCACGATCCAAAAGAGGCGTTGTGATCGTCTCAACAAGGCGGACTTAGATTTAAGATAAAAATCTAGTTTGGAGCAACTTTTTAATAACAAAACTACTAAATGCTATGAGATGATTCAGATCAAACTGATCAATAGATGATCAGGCTTTAGATTTTGGTTATATGCGTTAACCATGACATGATTTATGGCATGACAGGTATATCAGGGCATACGCTTTGATATCGTTTACACGTTGTTTGGGATATTGCGATACGAGGTAGGTGATTTCATTCACAAATTTTTCATGATTCTCAAATGATGATTTGGTGATTTGAGTTTTTGAGGCATGTGATTTATGCCTTACCATATGCATGAGATTGATTTCAGCATGTAGCTTCTCATGTGTGTGCTATTTTTCTGGCGGTTATTGCATGCACTATTCTTGATATCTTTCGTGATATTCACTTGATTGTTAGTCTTAATGACATGTGGGAGTTGCTCTGACTTGATATTTGAGACTATTGATCTTATGGTTGGATGCGATTTTCACCTTGTGAGTGCCTGAGTGCCTGTGAGGGTGAAAGGGTGAAAGTGAAAGTGGTACGCGTCGTTCCCGTGAGTGCCTAAGCGCCCGTGAGGGTGCAAGCGTGAAAGCGGATGGTACAGAGAACTGACCCCACATTGCTGTGAGTGTACTTGAGACACTCATAGAGCTTGACTGTGTATGATATTTGATAACTTTGACATGCATCCATGTGTTTCTAGATTTTCTTGGATTATGCATGTCCTGATATCATGGTTGATGATATCTTATTTATTTCATGGACTTGGTATGTCCTTCATCGTGTGATTTAAGGCTTTATGTTTGACTAATTTATGATCTTTATGCTTTGCGCCATGTGATTTGTTTTTATTGAGTTTACTTTGAATGTATATTACCTACACAAGCATAGCTTGCTAAGGCATTGCTTTGATTTGCAATGCCTCAGATACAAAGAGTGACAACAAGTTGACGCGATGACAGAGCAGGTAAAAGTGATGGCAGCTTCCAGCGAAGCACGGACGATGTTCAGAGATGACCAGGTTTGCTCAAGACTTCACTTTGGGTTTTGAGTGTGGACTGTACTTTAATTAAAAATGTAATATGACCTAGATGTTAGAATGTGGATTTATTGTTGGATGTGATGGCTGTATAGAGGGACCCTGGGTATTAGGTAGTGGCTATATTTTCTTATTCTTTGTTGGAGTATATTTTATTGAAAACAACATTTAGTTGTGGAGACTGAGTCTCCCTTGTGATATGTATTATACATTGTTTATCAGGTGATTTTGTATTGCACTGGTCATGTGCAATGGTCCAAATTTCAAAGGAAACTCTGTCGGATTTTCGGTGGAAATGGTATTTTATTTCACTGTTAAATTCGTAGTTTTGTAGTTGTATGACTCCCTGGACTTTGAAAGAAATGTTTTTGTTTAAGTTTTTATTTTTGGTCACTTTAGAAATGTTTCTTTCAAAAACAGGGATCTCGACTATTTTTGTAAATTATTATCATATTGTGTATAAAAATCCGGGGTGTCACAGATCGGGAGATTGTGATCTTTGTTTCTCTCCAATTGGAGTTTCTCTCTACTCCTCTCTATTTTCACCAGCGAGCGGCGCATCGTGCAATCCACAGCTTCAACTTCTTCAGTTTTCTCCGACAATCACTACACCATCCATTCACTTTGTACCGGTCTCCCTCCATTGACAAATTTGTATGCGGCAAGTGGATGCCATGTTCTCTCCTCACTGGAGATCATGGCTGCATCCCTGGTTTCTTCAACAATGTACATCTTCAACCAATAGATCGTGCCTCTCTCCCTGACCATTCAAAGAGCATCACATATTCAGATATCTCTTTTCCTCAGTCGGCTACACTTATGCCGATCCCGGTCATTCCATCATCTACTAATGGACATAGTAGCTGGTTGCAGCTGATCTCCTCCTTTGATCTTCTTTCTTTACCGCTGGCAACGAAAGCTATCTCATTAATGCACTTCATTCATCCCGTCCATGTTGCTTGTCAACGTTGCTAAAAGGCAGTGCTATGCTGATGATCATTAGCTTGTATGGGTGCAAATCGGAGCCCTTTTATGGGATTGGGCTTCTGAGATTGATTAGCTTTTCCACCATAGCTCTGATACCACTTTGATAGGGTCAGATCCACCAATTGGCACATATTTGACCGCCAGGATCACTAGACCATAGGATCACATGATCAAACACACGCACAAAATAGGAGAGACAGAGTTTAACGTGGTTTGACGCAGTTTGGCCAAATGGCCTACATCCATGGGAGAGGAAACATTATTTTGATCAGATTACAATCTCTATAACTCTCACCTCTCTTAGATCTTAATCCCATACTTATAGAAATACATATGTGTGTACGTCAAAATTAGCTGCTATTACGATCACCTTTTATAGCTCTGATACCACTTTGATAGGGTCAGATCACCAATTGGCACGTACCTGACTGCCAGGATCACTAGACCATAGGATCACATGATCAAACACACGCACAAAATAGGAGAGACAGAGTTTAACGTGGTTTGGCCAAATGGCCTACATCTACGGGAGAGGAAACATTATTCTGATCAGATTACAATCTCTATAACTCTCACCTCTCTTAGATCTTAATCCCATACTTATAGAAATACATATGTGTGTATGTCAAAATTAGCTACTATTATGATCACCTTTTATGGCATTGTCAGCCGTCATGATGGAAGTTTGAGGCGGTGCGGACGTTCTAAAATTTGGTAGATATCTCACATGAGTATGAACTATAGCGAGTCGAACTGTAGTGTCCCTGTATCAGTACTATTACAGTACTATAGCACAGACATAATAATGCCTCTTTCAGCTATTTTTCACCAAAAGTTCATATGTCGTCTTCCACCTTCTAAATCATGGAGGACTTGTTATTGCTGTTTTGGTCTTTGCCGTCCACTGGCTACCACTGAGGTGATGCTTCATGGTCTCTACTCAGTCAATCAATGAGCTTCGATTAGATCGGGAGATTGTGATCTTTGTTTCTCTCTAATCAGAGTTTCTCTCAACTCCTCTCTATTCTCACCAGCGAGCAGTGCATCGTGCAATCTGCAGCTCCAGCTTCTTCGGTTCTCTCTGGCAATCACTGTACCATCCATTCACTTTGTACCGATTTCCCTCCATTAACAAATTTGTGTATGCGCAAGTGGATGCCGTGTTCTCTCCTCACTAGAGATCACAACTGCATCGCTGGTTTCTCCATCAATTTACATCTTCAACCAGTAGATCGTGCCTCTCTCCCTGACCATCGAGAGAGCATCACATATTCAGATCTCTCTTTTCCTCTGTCAGCTGCACCTATGCCGATCTCAGTCATTCCATCATCTACTAATGGACATAACAGCCAGTTGAAGCTGATCTCCTCCTCTGATCTTCTTTCTTCACCGCTTGCAATGAAAAGCTATCTCACTAATGCACTCCATTCATCCCCTCCACGTTGCTTGTCAACATCGCCAAAGGGCACTGCTATGCTGATGATCTTTGGCTTGTATGGTTGTAAATAGGCGCCCTTTCATGGGATTGGGCTTTTGAGATTGATTAGCCTTTCCAGCATAGCTATGGTACCACTTTGATAAGGTCAGATCCGCTAATCGGCGCAGATCTGACTGCTAGGATAACTAGACCATAGGATCATATGTTTAGACACACAAAAAATAAGAGAGACAGAGTTTTATGTGGTTTGGCCAAATGGCCTACATCCACGGGAGAGCAAACACTATTTTGATCAGATTGCAATCTCTATAACTCTCACCTGTCTTAGATCTTAATCTCATACTTATAGAAATACATATGTGTACGTCAAAATTAGCTACTGTTACTATCACGTTTTACTACACCGTTAGTCATCATTATGAAAGTTTGAGGCTGTGCGAACATTCTGGAATTTGGTAGATATCTCACATAGGCATGGACCATAGCAGGTTGAACTGTAGCATCCATGTATTAGTACTATTACAATATTGTACCACCGACATAGTAATGCCTCTTTCAGCTATTTTTCACCGAAAGTTCATATGTCGTCTTCCACATTCTGAATCATAGAGAACTTGTTATTGCTGTTTTGGTATTTGCCGTCCATTGGCTGCCACTGAGGTGACGCTTCACAGCGTCTCTCCTCAGTCGATCAATGAGCTCCAATTAGATCGGGAGATTGTGGTCTTTGTTTCTCTCCAATTGGAGTTTCTCTCCACTCTCTATTTTCACTAGCAAGTGGCGCATCATGCAATCCACGGCTCCGACTTCTTTGATTCTGTCCAGCAATCACTGCACCATCCATTCACTTTGTATCGGTCGCTCACCATGGACAAATTTGTGTATGCACAAGTGGATGCAACATTCTTTCCTCACCGGAGATTATGACCGCATCACTGATTTCTTCAAAAATTTACATCTTCAACCAACAAATCGCGCCTCTTTCCCTGACCATCCAGAGAGCATCACATATTCAGATCTCTCTTTTCCTCGGTCGGTTGCACCTATGCCGATCTTGGTCATTCCATCATCTACTGATGGACATAGCAGCTAGTTGCAGCTGATCTCCTCCTCTGATCTTCTTTCTTCACCGCTGGCAACGAAAGCTATCTCATTAATGTGCTCCATTCATCCTATCCATGTTGCATGTCAACATTGCCAAAGAGTAGTGCTATGCTGACGATCTTTCCCTTGTATGGGTGCGAATGGGTGCCCTTTCATGGGATTGGGCTTCTGAGATTGATTAGCCTTTCCACTATAGCTCTAATACCACTTTGATGGGGTTATATCCACCAATCGATGCAAATCTGACTGTCAAGATCATTAGACCATAGGATCACATGATCAAATACACACACAAAATAGGAGAGACAGAGTTTTACATGGTTCGCCCTAATGGCCTACATCCACTAGAGAGGAAACACTATTCTGATTAGATTACAATCTCTGTAACTCTCACCTCCCTCAGATCTTAATCTCATACTTATAGAAATACATGTGTGTACGTCAAAATTCATTGCTGTTACAGTCACCTTTTAGGGCACCATCATCTGTCATTATGGAAGTTTGAGACGGTGTGGACATTCTGGAATTTGGTAGATATCTCACATGGGCATGAACCATAGTGGGTCGAACTGTAGCGTCCCTGTATCAGTACTATTATAGTACTGTAGCATAGACATAATAATGCCTCTTTCAACTATTTTTCACCAAAAGTTCATCCGTCGTCTTCCACCTTTTGAATCATGGAGAACTTGTTCTTGCCATTTTGGTATTTGTCGTCCACTGGCTGCCACTGAGGTGACGCTTCACAGTGTCTTTCCTCAGTCGATCAATGAGCTCTGATTAGATCGGCAAATTGTGATATTTGTTTCTCTCCAATCAGAGTTTCTCTCCACTCCTCTCTATTTTCACCAGCAGCAGTGCATCATGCAATCCATGGCTCCAACTTCTTCTGTTTTCTCTAGCAATCATTGTACCATCCATTCACTTTGTACCGGTCTCATGCACAAGTGGATGCAACGTTCTCTCCTTACTGGAGATCATGACTCCATCGCTGGTTTCTCCAACAATGTATATCTTCAACCAGCAGATCGCATCTCTCTCCTTGACCATCCAGAGAGCATCACATATTCAGATCTCTCTTTTCATTGGTCGGCTGCACCTATGCCGATCTCAGTCATTCTGTCATCTATTGATGGACATAGCAGCTAGTTGCAACTGATCTCCTCCTCTGATCTCCTTTCTTCATCGCTGGCAATGAAAGCTATCTCATTAATGCACTCCATTCATCCCCTCCACGTTGCTTGTCAACGCCACCAAAGGGCAGTGCTATGCTGATGATCTTTGGCTTGTATGGGTGTAAATCAGCGCCCTTTCATGGGATTGAGCTTCTAAGATTGATTAACTTATCCCCACAGCTCTGATACCACTTTGATAGGGTTAGATCCGCCAATTGGCGTAGATTTGACAGCTAGGATCACTAGACTATAGTATCACACGATCAAACACACATACAAAATAGGAGAGACAGAGTTTTACGTGGTTCAACCAAATGGCCTACATCCACGGGAGAGGAAACACTATTATGATCATATCACAATCTTTGTAACTCTCACCTCTCTCAGATCTTAATCTCATACTTATAGAAATATATGTGTGTGTACATCAAAGTTAGCTTTTGTTACGGTCACCTTTTACGGCACTGTCAGCCATCATTATCGAAGTTTGAGGCAGTGTGGACGTTTTGGAATTTGGTAGATATCTCAAATGGGCATCGACCATAGCTGGTCCATCCCGATAGAAACACCCTGTGCAAGATGTAAGGTAAAGCTGTATACTATTGACTCTTGTGATCCGCTCTTTCTTCACACCCAACATACACAGGAACTACCTACCTGCAGTTGGGCTGCCCTTTTACTTGGATTGGCCATAATGATTAGTGGCAAAATCACCATCTGCTGATCTACAAAATTGACGGCTTGACAAAGGAAGGGAAGGCACAGTGATTCACATTCAGCAGGCGAAAGTGTCCCACTACATCACCTGCAGAGAACAGTAAGATCACTTTTTGGCCGTGGCTGATGCATGACCAAATGATGCATGTGGGCATTTGTTTCCTTTCAGGCAGAAGAAATATAATGCAAAATAGCCGGATAGCACATGCAGACACAATTAAGGATGGACCCAGGATTCGGCTGGACGATACTCTGCATCTGATCCAAGTTCCATTTTAGGGGTTTGTGAATCCCCATTTAGTGCATAAGCGAAGTATTTGGAGAAGTAGACACACTCCTTTTTCAAACGTCATGATAGCCTTTTTATGTCAAAAGTCATTTATTATGTTCTGAATTTCCAATATAGGCAATGTAGCATATTTCATGCCCATTTGATGCTTTCAAATTTCTTTGAGTTGAAAATTATCACTACTGATTTAAAAAAATAAATTTCAAAATAAAAAGTTTCAAACAAGTCGTTAGAATCATCCAAGCGTGTTGATTTCTCATGTGTTACCTAATTTTTATATGCTAAACATGAAAAATGGCTTAGAACTCTTTTTAAACATTTGTATAATCATTTAGAGATTATTGAGTATTAGTATATAAAAACAAAAGTGGTCCCGTGTAATTATTCTAACTATTTACTTTCTTTTAGTGCTAGCAAAAATTTACTAAGTAAATCACTCACGCACTCCTAAATTTAGTTCCTAGCCAAAGGAGAAAGTAGCAACTCAAACTGCAATAAAAAAATATTCTAAGGAACACGTAGAGTTGTCTGCAACCAACTGTGCTAGATATTTATTGGCTACTAACTCTTTATTTGGTAATACCAAAATTGGCATCCATTGCCTTCAGTGATTGTCAAAATAAACGATCCAAAAGAACCAGAGACGGTATGAATCATTGTTTGGAACTTCATGGCTGCTGAGAGAGCAGCTGGGTCATTCTTCCATGGATTTTGAGGGAAGATACGGACCATTCATGGCTTCTGAGGATTTCAGGCATCTTAGGGGCGGGCGAAGGAGAATGGTGAAAGGAAATTAATTTAGGTATCTCTTGAGAGTTGTCTTGCTTTGAATAGTTGTAGTTACTGAATTGCTTCATACAGAATATGATCAAGTTAAAATGTATGCACCCAGATCAGTAAATGCTTGTAGCAGATCATATTGAGGATTTTTCTTTTCTGCTTTAATGTTTTCTAGGACAGATCTCTTGAAATTTGTCTTGCTTTGCGTGTTGTAAACACTACGTGCTTCATCTGCCTTTGTAAGTTTATTTCTCTTTCTAATGCATCAACTATTAAATGAAAAATAAAAGAAAAATAACAAATGCACGTACACAAAACTGTATTTACACTAAAGCAAGAATAGCTTGGATCCCAAATCTTGAAGAAACAAGACTGTAAGAAGCCTATAATCTGCCCTTCCAGAAGGAGGGAAATCACTATGCAGTTTTACATGAAGAGAACTCCCAATTACCAGACACAGGAGGCTCAAGCTCACCAAAAACAAAGGTAACTGTGAAAATGTATTGGTGATAGAGACCGGCTCCTTGGCAAGAGAAGCATCTCCGCTAACCAGCGATGTTACCAAAATACACATGTAGCTAATCATAACACTCCCAAGGACAGATATGAAAATGGTGGCAGAAATCCTGAATATGCAACACCCAACTTCAGAACTTAATAATGACATGCTCAGTAATAAAAGAACATGATATGAAGAAACACAAAAATGAGATTCTTTGGGACTCCAAAAAATAAGAGCAAACTGAGATTTCTGCAATAACCAATTTCCAAAAGAAAAAAGCCCAAAATAATATCATTACAACCAGTTCTGTTTCCAGACAGATTTTGTTGAATACATCTAAAAGAACCAAAGAATGAAAAGAAAAAGCAAAATTTTCAGTCTCTGTAATTGACTGAAAAATACAACAAAAAAATTGAGCAGATCACGTATCTTCTCCAGTTTATTCTAGGAAATGTCTTTGGAGGCCATCAATATCAAGGAAGCACTCCACAGAGTTAATTGCCTTGATCAGCATCAGCATCAGCATCAGCATCAGCATCAACATCAATCATCATTTTCTTCTTTCAACCTACAATGGAAAAAAGAAGCTCAATTTGTCCTGCCTGGAAGGATAAAGGCTATAGGTAAATACTTCAAAGCTTCATAACTACTCAGCCAAGTCCTTCTGATTCAATCAGGACTCTGCTTCCGCTGATGAAGCAGTCCAATGATGTTAGAAATCAAGAGATTGATAGAATAGGAGAAAACTGGATGGAGCACTCAAAATCTCAACAGGTAAACACAATTTACCAATTGAGAATTCAAGAAAGTGGGTCATAGGTAACCTTTTCAAACTCAAAGGATTGGGTAGAGTACTTGATGTAGCTTCTAGACAACTTAACTCAGGCATCATGTTACTAGAATATCAACTTTCAAAAACTTAGTTCGGAAAATGCCCCGCCAGATGCAGAAATTACAAACATAACTGATAATGTTATTACAAAATAACAACACAATTTGAAAAAGAATGGCTGACAAAAATTATTAGAGAATGAGATGGCTTGCAAGAAACATTTTCAAATGGTTCCAAATTCCAAAGACAAGTCTTAAAAGTAAGAAGATGCAAAGAGCAAGATTACAATATTTCAGTTCCCAAATGAGTTCGTAAAATAATTGGCAGATTTAAGCACCTTGGTTTTGTAGATATCTAGACAATCCTAATTACCCAACAACCACAATTTCCTACAAAAACCAAAATTGGTAAAATAATTTACGGACTTAAACACCTCAGTTTTTTTAGATATCTTGATAATTCTAATTTCCCAACAACTACAATTTCCTGCAAGAACCAAATGTGGCAGAAACCCATAAGTAAAATTTCAAATGGATATAAAACATGGGGAAATAATGCATATGTCACAACCATTGTATCCTTTGTTAAAACATGAAATAGCATTATCTAGCCCAGTCCAATCAAAAAGTAATTTTAAACCTGATTGACCTGTGGCTCTAGATTCCAGTCACACCTAAGCAGATTAAAAATACTTAAACATTTCAAAACATGTGTTATCAATAATATGCTGGATAAAGAGAGAAGCTGTGTACGTTGAAATTTAAAATTTAAACTGGCCATTAATCTTTGAACCAATAAGATAACATTTAAACCATTATTTGTTGAATTTATTTTGAAAACAGTAATTGTATTAAGATCAGAACTTTGCAAGGAAGGAAATGCAGGCTCATTCTCGAATCTGGAACATCACAAAACTTCAGAGTCCATTGTGAACTTACAAACGGCATTCTTTCCACTTCTTGCTGGATTGCATGAGCCCACTTTTTGAATCTTTTGGAATAGTTAATGAAAGTGAACTCAGAGTTCTTTGAAAGCAATTTTCAAATTTGTTACGAAATCTCAAAGATCAATAGACAGAGCTAAACAGATTACTGCTGGTATTCCACAGCAGATTCCACCTCATGGCATCGGCTGTTTCAGTTACATTTGGTGGCACCAACAGCGCACCCACTAAAGGGTGCAACTTTTGTTTTCTGGTTGGAAACAATCACATATATTGCCACATGTAATAACTCGAGAAGGGACAAAATGATAGCCTTACAGTGACTTAATTGCTCATCTGCTAATTGACGGTTCCTCCCGAAAAGTCAATAAGTAGTTTCTGTTGCAGTTCTATCCTCTCCCCCTTTGCTTTAGAAATATCAGAAGAATTTCAGTGGATGAACCATGTAAGCATCAAGCCCTCATTTTCTTATGTATAGATAATTTTTATTACTCTTTAGCCACTTCCCTTCAAGGCTGTTACGTTTGCTGGCTTGTCTTAGAAAGAGAAGAACAATCTCTATTTCTCTTAATCAAATAGTGAATTCATTTCAACCTCATAAAAATTTGCATTTCCAACTCAAATGGTCAAAGGTAAAGTCCGTCAAACCATACATTCACATTTTAGAAGTTGCATTTAAAATTCCTTTTTCTCAACCAGCAACTTCCCATTCCAAGTTTGAGGCAGTCTGATAATGGAAAAACCTGCATTCTATTGCCTTCCAAGCAACCAACTCTTAATTCAGATAGGCAAAGTCAAAGAAGAGAAGCTTCAAATGTCAGTTCTGCAATTTCCCATGAATTTCTTGCACCAATAAAGTGGAATCATCAACCAAGTATTTGCTTGCATGAACAATAATAAGACAGAGCTCATGCCTGGGCTTAGGCTTTAAATGATTGATGAGGGTGAAAGGGTCTGCTGTTGGATCCATACTGAGCAGCTCCTTTGCTGGATGAACATGATTCCACCAGAAATCTGATAAAGATAACCTCAACAGCTCCCAATACTGATGATTTCTGTGTAATCTGAACAAGCTACTACCATTTGGAGTCCAAACATAAAATTCCATCCAATCTCGATCCAAAATTTCCATCAAACCTTGTGCTTGTGGGATATAGTAAAGAGGAATACGTGACCATGGAAAAGCCTTTTTCAGCTCCCCAGAGAAAAAGGGACACTTGACCTCCAGCGCCCCACCATAGGGTGGTCCATAAGCAACACAGTCAACCACCCCATCTGGTGAAGCTGCAAGCCAATCATCATTGGGATTAGTCTTATTATAGACCTGGAATTCAGGAAAACATACACTGTTTCCAGTGATTCAAGTTGCAAGGTTCCCGTGGAAGGGCTCTATCAGGCCAAGCTTCTCTAACCAAAGTTGTACTCTTCGACATGGCCAAAACCCAACAGCTCCTCCAAAGGTGCTTGCTGTCAGCTTATGCTTTCTTAGTTCACGCCAGTTCCTGAACCAATCTTGTAGATTACTAGAATGAAGGAATTGACAGTTTTCAGAAACCAAGACCTTTGAGGAATAGTGAGAATAACATGAATTTCTTCTAAAGGGGCAGTTGTGTACTTGATGGTGTTGTGAACTCCTCCATCCTAACGTGTATAGGTTGGAATAGTTACTGTGCTCTTGCTGAGGGAAATCTATGTGATTTTGACACTTCTCTATCACGTGAAATGATTGAATGATGAAAGGCAAGTTAGGATTTCTATAATGAGAGCACCTGAAACTGTCAATATAAGAATATTCAATTCTTCTACTTTGAGAATAAGTATAGAAGAAAGGAAAAAGTTGCTGTAAGATTTGAATCTATGCAATTCAAGACTTTGATACTCATAACAATAAAAACAAATAACAATGATAAATGATAATGGTAATAGCATATGAATCTATGATTACTGCATTACTAATTTATTACAGGTAACAATTATGGTCATCAGTCTACTCCAGCCGGGAAATTAGATTCCAAACAATGAGGGGCAAACAGTTGATCGACAAGCAATTCAATTGCCACTTCATACATTTGCTGTAAAGTGGATTGCATATCTTCTGAGTAAGGTTGCAGCTTCCAATTAGTCCTACTGATCCAACAAGTCTTGTCAAATCAATGCTGAGAAGAATCCTTAGCATTTACATGGACAGCAATTTTATGCCACTGGTCAAATCATAACATGATAAAAGGTATAATTGTGGATTAAGATTAAATATATTCTACAACCAAACAAGTCAACTTATGGCTTAAATTTAAGATCTTAAGATCAGATACTATATACCCTTGGTTATCCGATCCAATGCATGATTCAAGAGATAAATAGTAGTGTTTTACAAGTGTTTTGCAGTATTAATGCCATGTGGCCAATGTTAAGGAAACCTAGAAATCAGAAAAGATTCACCCAAGCAGTTCACCCTAAAGATTCACATGTTCCGAAGCTTGTTACCAGGAAGTAAAAGCAATGCAACAGACCATTATGCTACAGCATTTGATTAATCATAATTTAAAAACATAACCTTAGTGCAGAACAAGTTCAAAGCTACGAGTCAGACAAGATTAGAGTGTGTTTAGAAATTTTTTTATTTAGAATTAAAGGAATATAGCATTTGAGTTTTATTTTCATAGTAGAACTTAAATATTCTTGGGATTTGCAACCATGAAGTAAATGTTATTGACTTGTGAAGTGGGTTTCAAATGGAATGTGAAACATGATTCAAGATCTGGTGAAGAATCTCAAACAACTTTCTTTGAGACCCATTTGTTTATTCAAAGCCCTCTAGGTATGGTTTGCATCTGTTTATACAGTCGGTTTGGTTCATTCTACTTCTGCAATAGAAAGATAATTGCAATACGCAGACAGACCACTTAGTTGCTTATGTTCCTAGAGCAGCTGTCTATCCACATGATCAATCAGCAAAGTTCGAGCAGATTATCAATTTTTTTTCTGACTTTAACATCACTAAAGAACACTGCATTGGTCTAACATTCTTAATCAGAAATTACCTAATTTGCACTTTGTAAGTTGCTAATTACTGAACCTATCTTAATGATTCATGTTAGTTTTACATCGGACCCATAAGCATGTAACAAAAAATAAAATAAAATCCCCATACATGGTTAACTAAGGAAATGGGAGGAATCACCTTATCAAGTATGGCATCATGACATATATAATGACCTTCCAATCCCATGATCGGAGAAGCAACCACTGCTTATCCTCCAAGGTCTGCAAAAGGTACAGAGCGATGCAAAAGTGTCACTCAGATGCCTCATTTAGTACCGTCTAACAAATGACATCGGATAGAAGGAAAAATGATTATTCCTCTCCATTTTTCTACGACTAGATATTTAGGTGCATCGAAAAGAAAAAGAAGACACAATTGAAAGGTCTGACGACGCGTATTTGTAAAGATTAGACTAGGAAACAAAAGAGGCTTCATTTCCGGATTCAAGAAAGACGAGGATTGAGAAATCTACCTTGGAGCTATTTTCTTCCCAACTTCGAACAGATTTTAAGCAGAAAACCCTAGAAATCTGTCTCCTGATGCTGAAAATGGAAGAGTTCTCGATGGGAGCAAATCAGGATTTGGGGAAGGTGGGAAGGTTGGGGCGAATACAAGTGCACAGCTGCTGCTGCTGATGGAATGACCGAGAGCCATTTTCTTCTTCCTGTTTTTACAGTTTGAAATTGGGAGGGACCGCGCAGCCCCAGTCGAGCTTCGTACTGCTTAATAGATCATTGGGGGTGCTAGTAAAGAGCGCGACAACACCCCAAGACAGGGCAGCTGCTCCACTTTTTGTATAGTGGTCCCACTATACCGTTGATCGCCACCGTTCATCTGACTCTCTTAGTCTTGGATATCAAACCTGAAATGCAAGTTTAGAAGACAAGAAATTGTGCTTTGTGATGCACCTACTAGACATGAACGGTTACAGACTCTTCAGGTTTACATTCAATGACGCAAAACGGACGCTTTTTGCCTTGGCTTCTGCACTCATCCAAGTTTAGGACCTTGGGGGGTCAGATTAACGGTAAAGATCAATTATATACTGGGACCTGGATACAAACGCTTACGAGTGCAGCGCCTGTATTTGGCCGTTCAAAATGACTATAATACCTCTATCTCCAAGACAAATTACAACATGATGTTGTTTTAAAATGACGAAACTACCCTTGGTTTAAAATGCTCAGCGGGATTAGGAATTTGAATATCGATTGATTAAATTATACAAATTCTAAGCAAATTGGTCTCTTAGAAAAAGAAAGGTGCTACAAAGACGAGCCCTGAGTTTCTCTATTGTAAGCAGATTTACGAAGTCCGCCCACTTCCTTCCCATCAAATAGAGTCACACAAACATGATCTTTAAGTCGTAATTCCCTTATAAATGATTAAGTACCAAACACATTTACGTTATATCCCCTCGTGTATGAAGCTCTTGTGTATGGATTCTGATATATCCAGCTATATCCTAGATTTTTTTCTCAGTCCTTTAATTGCTATAAGTCATGGGTTTGAGGCATAGAAACAACATCTTATAAAATATAAGGTAAGACTGCATACTATAGGCCCTTTGTGATATGCTCATTTTTCAAACCCCTATATACCCCTGCATAGTGGGAATTTCGTAAACCGATTTGCCAGTTGTAAGAGCACTGCCAGCAAGAAGTTCCAAGTCTTTCCCGGTTTTAAATATAGTAGTAGCATGAAGTTCCATTCTCAGGCTCCGGTCTCCTAATTGGGTACACGTAGAGGAGTGTTATACTAGTAACAGAATCAGGTTTTGATTCTTAAAAATCTCTACAGGCCTTGATATGATGTTCCTCCTGAATATAACCATTGATCGGTGAATTCCGTGACACAGTATCTCTACAATGAAAACAAAAGAAAGCTGCCTGGTGCACGAAGCTCTAGCATATGTAGGGTTCAGGAAAGGAGTGAACCACAAGAGTCTATAATACATAACATTATTTTATATTTTTGCAAGAGGCTATTTTCACATCCCAAAAATTAATAGTACCTATCAATCATGGTATTCCAAGAGATTGTGCGTCTGTCGTTCATCTTATAAAAAGCACAGCGAGAGCGTCATTTAGATCGCCAAAATTTACAGTACACGGCAATAAGTCCATTATTCATGTGCCCCTGTTTAATAGCCACCAAGGTTCCACAGGCAGGCAAAAAGCTCGCCGTAGCAAAAGAATCTGGAACAACACCAGCTACTCTTGATTGACAGTAAATTTCTGAGGCCTGTTCTGCCTCTTCATTTACATTATACCCGGAAATTAACTAATTCAGGCAGCCCATCAAACACTTCATTTGCGCCTCCCACGCAGCTGAATCTATCATACATGCTAATCAAAGCATTCCCCATGTATAACCCAGACCCACTCTTGCCCATCTCAAAGTCACATTACCAGCACAAGCATTGATTACCGAAGGAAATATAAAGTCCTCTACGCGCAACTTCGATCGCTTAATTTGAGAATAAAAATCCAAAGCTTCCGAAAACATGCCGTTCTGGGTATGTGCTCTTATGATCGAGGTCCAAAGGAATGTCGTCTGCGTGCCAAACTCGACGGGAAAACAAAATTTGAGGCATTTGGATTGCTAGAGCACGGATTGATCCGGCCCCAAAGTTATTATTAGAAAGTGTATTTGGTTAGGTTGGTGACAATCTTTGGCACAGATGGAGAGCTCTCGAGATTCAGGGCTCCAGTAGATTTCCTTCCTTGGATAAAGGTGCAAAATTCGAGGGTTTTGGAATGCAAGCTTCCAATTTTTAACATGGGATTCCTCCTGTTAGAGTCAGAGATCCGAGATCGGAAGTCTAATAGGATCCCATCCTGGCGCTTGCTTACATGATAAAAAAAAAGTTTTTTTTTTTTGTTTTTTTTTGTGTGGCAAAAATACTATTACATTTTGCCATTTAAAAAAAAAGTCCAATATTTTTTAGTTTTGTAAATTTTTCATTAAGTCTTGGTAAGCTTTGCAAAATCGTTGTTCTAATAGTTTTTCATCTTCCTTTCTTATTAGTTTTTTCGAAATTTCAATATTACCTTTATCTATTTCTAATTCTTCTATACTTTACTGTTGTAATCCGTGGTTAAGTTGCCAACTTTGACTACTAAATTCAATGACTTCATAATAAAAAGTTTCAGTGAAACTAAAAAAGTCTAATGATAGCGATTTAAACAAAGACTAACCAGTAGTTATATATTCAACCGTAAACATATCATGTTTACCAAGACTTCCGTGACATGGATATAATTGAGGTTGCAATAGCATTACATATTATATTATTAGGGGAGAGAGACAGAGAGCCACAGTCCCCCTTGTGAGTGACTGGTATGACAGCATACTATAACACGTAAAACAAAGATTTCTATGGAATCACTGAGGCTGCAATAGCACTACAGATGATGGAGAGTTGGTCTTGGTCGGCAGCGTGGTTTAAAAACGTCTAATAACCTTGAGTTCATTGAAAAAGGGTAGCAACTTGTCCCGAGCAGGGAGAGTGTCCTTGATCAAGGGATCTTGCCGCATATTTTGGATCCACCCATTAAGAGAAGGGTATTTCTGAGGATCCATCACCTTCATGGCCGCCACTTCTTCGAGCACATCCAGCCAGTGACAAGCCCAACTAATCCTCAAGTCCAAAAACCCAATCTTTTCTCCTCCGAAGAATTTCTTCCCATCAATCTCAGCTTCAAGGACCTCCAGTGCTGCCGCTGCTGATTCCGGAGCCTTCTCCCTCTCTTTCTCATTGCAGGAAGCGTACCATACAGCATTCAAGCACTGCCATGCACACAAGCAACAACGTTAATAACATTTTTGTTTCAAATCAAGCATCCAATCTTGATACGAGGACTTGATCAAACACTTGAAAGAAACCAAAATCTAGTGTTGCTACTCAGTTGGGTGGCGAAATATTCACCTTGTCTATTGCCATTTGTTCCAAGAAACGCGCCCTGGCTCTCTCGTAAGGATCTTTGGGCATAATCGGCTTCTCCTTCCAAGTTTCATCTATGTATTCCAGAATGATGGCTGTTTCGATGATAATTTTATCTCCGTGCAACAGGACTGGAACTTTCTTATGAATTGGGTTGCACTGTAGAAGCAGAGGGCCCTTGTTGAACAGATCTTGTTCTAGGTATTCATATTCAATCCCCTTGAGTTTTAGAGCCCATGCCACCTGGATACTGTAAGGGCTCATCCAAGCTCCCAAAAGCTTCACTTCCTGGTTCGCCATTGTGCTACTAATGAAGCTCGGACCTTAGTTTGGCTCTTCTTATAGACTTCCATTCGCCAGCCTTTATTGACTTCAAGCAGTTGTTAAGGTCCAAAGAAACAGTGGCGTCAAGGACTGTAGAAGCAGAGAGCCCTTGTTGAACAGATCTTGTTCTAGGTATTCATATTCATTCCCCTTGAGTTTTAGAGCCCATGCCACCTGGATGCTGTAAGGGCTCGTCCAAGCTCCCAAAAGCTTCACTTCCTGGTTCGCCATTGTGCTGCTAATGAAGCTCGGACCTTGGTTTGGCTCTCCTTATAGACTTCCATTCGCCAGCCTTTATTGACTTTAAGCAGTTGTCAAGGTTCAAAGAATAAGTGGCTTCAAGGACATCAATTTGTCAAAAGACACACGTCCATCAACGCTGCCAACCATGGTTGAGGCAAAAGATGGGGGCTACAAACACACCTAATTTCTTGAATAATGACCAATCCAATGACGACTGCTAGACTGACCGCCGTCTGCCAGCCAGATTTTTTCGGAGCCTATGTTTGAACAGTCCACATCCGTTCTTCTTTTTGAAATCTGATGCTTATTGATTAAAAAAGCACGCAATTGGATGATTCTAGCTCCAAGATTCTTAGAAGTTAGAATTATCCACACCTTATTATTTTTTTTTAATTTATAAGAAAATTAAAATTGGAGCAGTGAGACTAATGATTCTGATCGTGCAGAAGTTGCATGGCTCCACAAGATGTGGTTGATCTGGGTGGACCTTACCTCATAGTGAAGTCAGTTTAGTATTCCTTGAATCCAAGTAGGCGCTTGGATTTATCTTAGGGCAAGTGTGTTTTCCTTGCCTCTTTTAGTGAGTTTAAGCTGTTTATTATATTTGTGAATGACTTAAATAGGCTAAATAGCAGATTTCGTCCACGTTTAAATGAAAGAAAGAAATTGTCGTGGGTATGAAATTCGGTACTTTGGACTATTTAAGCTATTCTCAACATAGTCAACAGCTTACGTTTACAAAATAGGCAAGTAATCATGTCACAGTTGGACAAAGATAAATTCAATGTAATGAGAAAAATTATTTCTTTTTAAAGTTTATAAGGTAAAAAGGCAGTCCCGGTGCACGAAGCTCCTACCTATGCAGGGTTTGGAGAAGGGGCGGACTACAAGGGCCTATAGTAAGCAGCTTTACCTTGCATTTTGAAAGAGATTGATTCCACGCCTTGAACCTGTGACCTCAAGATCACATGACAACAACTTTTAGCGTTGCGCCAAGGCTCCCCTTCTTTTAAAGTCTGTATGGTGAGACTTGAAATCTCACCTATGGGTTCTTTTAGTTACAACAGCTTGCTTCTTCCCTAGACAGTTCAATTCCAAATGTGCAAATTGGACACATCTGAAATTGCCAAATAATATGCTATATAAGGCTCTATATTGTAGGTTCATGCATGTTCAATGCACTCCAATAAAATAGGAATCATTAATTGTTAAAAGAAATTTGAACTCATCTTTTTTCTTTTTCATTGTTCTTTGGGTACAGATGAAGAATTTCAAAGTAAATCACTTATGTACTCTCTTAAATCTAATTGCCCAAATACGCATTTTAGAGGAGATTCTGAGTTGTTTGTGACCAACTTCGCTAGATATTGTTGGCAATTTGATTTCATGCCTACTAAAGCTCATGATCATCATTAAGACCTTATCCCAATTAGGGGTTGGCCACATGAATCTTATTCCCACTAAAGCTGAGTGAGAGTACTCATGCAAGGGTGCAAAGATAACACAACCATCTACCGCTAATGGAAACACCTAATTTGGGCTGCACTGTATCATCACAAGCCAAATTAATCTCTGATGATGATCTGCTTTCACTTATGGACCCAACTTTATTTAAATTGCAAGAAGTCCCACCTTTGCATGATTGGACGCATTCATCTCTCCACTCCACCTTTGAATATATATATTTAGGTTAAAAAGCATGCAGATTGGCTGAATCTAGGACTAAATGTTAGACCATTGTTTATCAAAGTTTCTAAACTGTTCATCTCCAAGCACAACTTATTAGACGGTAGAATCAACCAATCTGCACACCCTTTCTTCTATTTACTTGGTGTTAATGGTGCTTGAGATGGAGTCAGCTGGCTGCAGATGAGATCTGGCTTGAGACAACCCCACATCCATCTCAAGCACTACTAACAATGAGTTGAGGAGATATCACTTCACCTTAACCTAGCAAGCACTAGGAAAAGTAACATGGCTCATCTAGTATCATCTCAAGTCAGTTCATTCCATCTCAAGCACTGCTAAGACCCTAGTAGATATCCAAAGGTGGAACAAGAAAATGAGCAATTAGGATCATGCAACAGTGGGCTCCAAAAAATTGTGGTCACTGGATCCACCTTCCTTTGCCGACAGTTTAGCATTCCTCAAAAGACAAAAATAGCTGTGGACTCAATCAATGAAAATTTTAATTATATAAGATGATTACTTGTTCTTCTAAGCAGCCATGACGACATGAAGCATTTAATGCTCTTAAACAATTAACCATTATCTATTTCTACATTTCTGTATATTTTATGCTAAGACAAATCCATAAACGACTACTTTACCACTCCTTTAGCTATAAATAGCTAATCCTGGAAACACAAAATGCCTCCACCAATTAGATTGCTTCCTTGGAACCTTGGCTACCCTTTTTCTAATCGAATGCAAACTAACCTTAATTATTTCAAGGACAACCCTCATCCATGTGATTAAGCTTTAGCAGCCATATATATACATAATCATCTGTGATTTTTGCAACATATATTATAATCGTAAGGTTTGCTACCTAATTCAGGAGTTGATATCGTTGAAATGGGAAGATGTGGTTCCAGAGAGACTGGTTGGTGCAACCAGTGGCTTGTCACCTACACTCAAGGCAGGCAGCAAACCGAACCATGATAACTAGGGTCCTTGTATCTCCGAATAATATCATAAGTACTATTGACCCACGTAGTCCACTCCCTTTCTTGGACCCTGTGGACTTAGGAGCTTCGTCCACCGAGACCCCCTCACTTTTTTGTCTCCTCCAAAAAGCTTAATTAAAGAGACAATTTAGTTCTCTTGTTGCTGTTAAGTTAAAGTTGGATGCATAGAGAATTCTAGTCTGGGTCCCTAAATTCGACTAGAAAATGTTTAGAAACTTGTGGGTTTGCTAGGATGGGCTTCTTCTCCCATCCCAAGGACAGACTACAAGATTTTGACATCAAAATCCAGTGAAACTCGATATACACCGGCTGCAAACTTGCAGAAAAGATAGGCTGAAATTCACAGCTTTGTTTGGTGGGTAAGTGCACCTTTTGTTGCATCTTGTATTGATTTCAAGACAGTGGCTTCATACTTCCATGGTGCTCTAAAAATCTTAGGAGATGGATTATGGATGTTGTACTTGTGGCACCCAGGATATGTTGGATATTCAGACTGACAACCGCCGCCGGCCAACATGGTCCTTGTAAAATTTCACCATAAATCTCCACATCTACCCATTCTACTACACCTACCTCAGCAAGAACAGCATCTCATCGAGCTCCTACTCCAAACCATCCCTACTACGTCACAAGATTTTAACCTTCCATCATTCATTCGCTCCCAAGATGAGATCCTTGCGGTTCATGAACTCAACCCAACCACGCTGTCCCCACTACAATCTCTTGACTGTTCTATCGCCGATTGTAACCCACACTAGATTTCAGGTTAATGGAGTGTTTCGATGGGCTCCAAGTACTTAAAATAGCCCCAACTGCTAAGTGTTTGGATAGAGAATCAAGAACAAACTTAACCGGGCTTAAAAGTGTAGATGAAGATGGAGATAGTAGAGAATCAGGTGTGACTTTTTAACAAACTGTTTCCCATATTTATACGAAAATAATAATAGTTTATTGTTAGAAAATAGATGGGATTCCAGAACTTAAAACTCATGGTTTAAAACTTTTTGCAGCATCAAGAAAAATACCATTAAGAAAACCCCGAGAGTCATTTTACCTCAAAACTACACTGAAGAAACAGAACGAAAAGTAACCCTTTTGAGCATGCTCACAAATTAAAACCACGGTGACATTTTTGCAACTGTAAAGATACATAATAGTGAAAGTTCCAAAGTTTCAAGGTCTATCCAAGATCACCACATTATCCATGTATAAACATATATTCACTATACAGTGATATAGGTCTAATTTATCAATATATACAACGACTAAGGAGAATGCCAAAAAGCCAATACCAGTCTAACAAATGTATACTACTCTGTCTCTGTAGCTGACAGTATCTGTCCTCAAGCCCCCGTCCAGCTCCACTCTAGTCCACCTTCTTCCCTTTCTGACTGTCGCGCTCTGATTCTTAGGCATTGCAAAACAAAGCAATGCCTCAGCAAGCCATGCTTGTGCAGGTGATATACATTCAAAGTAATCTCAATAAAAACAAATCACATGGCGCAAGGCATAAAGATCGAAAGATGATCAACAATATATATAAAGTCTTAAATCACACGATGAAGGACATACCAAGTCTTTGCAATAAATAAGATATCATCAACTATGATATCAGGACATGCACAATCTGAGAAAATCTAAAAACAAATGAATGCATGTCAAAAGTATCAACATCATATACAGTCAAGCCCTGTGAGTGTCTCATATACACTCACGGCAATGTGGGGTCAGCTCTCTATATTATCCGCTTTCACTCTTGCACCCTCACGGCACTCAGGCACTCACGGGAACGACGCGTTCCACTTTCGCTTTCACCCTTTTACCCTCACAGGTACTCACGAAAAGTCGCGTTGCACACCCGCTTTCACCTTTTCACCCTCATGAACACTCAAGCACTCACGGGGTGAAAAATCACATCCTACCATAGGATCAATAGTCTCAAATATCAAGTCAGAGCGACTCCCACGTGTCAAGAAGACCACAATCAAGTGAATATCACGAAAGATATAAAAAACAGTGCATGCAATAACCACCAGAAAAATAGCACGCACATGAGAAGTTACATGCTGAAATCAATCTCATGCATATGGTAAGGCATAAACCATATGCCTCAAAAACTCAATTCACCAAATCACCATTTGAGAATCATGAAAAAATTGTGAATGAAATCACCTACCTCGGTATCGCACTATCCCAACAAACTTATAAACGATATCAAGGTGTATGCCTTGATGTACCTCTCATACCATAAATCATGTCATGGTTAATGCATATAACCAAAATCTAAAGCTTGATCATCTATTGATCAGTTAGATCTGAATCATCTAAGCATTTAGTATTTTTGCTATTAAAGAATTATCCCAAATTAGATTTTTATCTTAAATCTAGATCCACTTTGTTGAGACAATCACAACGCCTCTTTCGGATCGTAATTTGGACCTCTATAGCTCCTAAAATCAAGGTTTAAAGATATAAATTGTCAAAAAAGACCAAAATCTAGAAAATGGGCCCGCCACACATGCGGGGATGCTGTCTGCATGCGCACGCACTGGCGTGTGGCGGGCGCGTCTGTGGACGTGCTTCGCGTCAGAACCCGCGAGCGGTAGCAGGCGCGTCTGTATACGCGCTCTGCACGTGGGGGCCGAAACAACGCACGTGGCGCGTTCCAGCCTCACAGCGTGGCGCGCACGAGTCGCACCACGTGCCCTGCTCTCGTCGCGTCATGCGGCGCTCCCTCGTTCGTTCGTTTCCTCCCATTCTGGTCGTCATTGCCGGAGACGACGACCAGGCTAGTTCGCCGTCGTCAGCAACCTTAGGTGCTCCGTTTTTTGTAATTTTTACACCTATGAGTCCAGTTTTTCACATACATTCCATTTCCACCTACCATTTTCACAAATCCCACCTAAATCTATTAGTTTTTCACGATTTTTGTCTCGTTTTCAAAAACTCCCATAATACGGTTTTTTTGTGTTTTTTGGCATCCTTTGCCGTCCGATCAGCATGAAATTTTATGGGTCCTTTCCTCTCCTCATCATACTTAATATGAACGGTCCAGATCTTAATCTGGCACCGTCTCATCTAATTTTTTAGTGAAAAGATAGTAAAGCACGGATTTTTTGCAAAACCTACATGTTCACGCCGTTTTCCGGCGTTTACAAGTTAAGAAACCTTAAAATTTAACACAAAAGGGAAGGGTGGAGTAATCCTCCCTCGTTTCTGGCTGTTTCAGGGTAGAAAAATCCTTCACCATGGTGCAGACTGTCCACGTGAAGCAGAGAGAATTTGAGAGGAAGGAGCACTCTCTCTCTCTCTCTCTCTCTCTCTCTCTCTCTCTCTTCCTTACCTTATATTTCGTTATTATATTATATTATATATTTATTTATTTTCTTTTTTCTTAAAATATAAGAAATGTTACATCAGGTAACTAGTTTTGGATTGCTTAATATACATGTGCTGAGAGGTACGAGCTTGGTACAGTTAAATATAGAAGCTTCAGACGAAGAAGGGGAAGATTCACAGGTGCAGTATACAGTAATTTGGAAATTCCAGGCGATAGAACTCTTCGGATGAATGAAAGAGGTACACAGCTTTACATTGTATTTTGCAAGAAGCTGTTTTCACGCCTTAAACCTGTGAACTCAAGGTCACACAACAATTGCTTAAAATAAGTGGAAGCCTTAAATAATTAGTGGATGTCACTAACTTACTAATCCTAATACCTAAATCTATTTTAATTATACATCCAATTTACTTTACTCTGAAAACTTATACTCCAATTTACAGCTGCGATCAATACTAGTAGGATCATATATTTTTCTTTGCTCTGAATTCTCTGTACTAAAAAAAGAGTTAGGACATTGAGCATTAAAGAATTACAAAGCAAGTCAGTTGATCTCTCTCTTGTGTCTAATTCTTGCCAAAGGAGAAAGTGAATATTCAAATCCGCAACTAGGTATATTTCAGGTGACATGTGAGTTGTCTACGACCAACTGCACTAGAGATTGTCGTCTCAAAATCACGAGGTTTGGAGGGTGCCAGTCCACTCCTGACCTATCAAATAAATAAATGCCTATCGTCAAACTGAGTGGCTAGGATCCATTGGATTTGTTTTTCCAACTGCAGGCCCCACCACCAACTCTAATCTACCCAACAAATTAACAATCCAAAAGTTTTCCAAATTGTGAATGGTAGACTATTTGGTGCACGACTAACCCTAGAAGTATTCCTGGACAAAAGAAAAGCCATGGGAGATAATCATAATTAAGTGATAAATTAATCAACTTGAAAACCTCAGAAAAACCAAAACACAAACTTTGGACTATAAAATGTTGGTCGGTCACATTTCATTTCTGTAATTGAAGCTCATCTTCTCCACTTGGTCCACTATCTCTACTCCAAAATACTTTAATTATTAATTAAAAATAAAAGAAATTAATCATAAATTAGGTACCGTTCATCCCATTTAACAAAAGATGAACCTCTGCCAGGCTGGCATAAGTTACAGCTTGTAGTGTCAAACGTCTATTGGAGAACAAGGACCAATGCGAGCTCGCCAGCTGTCCCAGAGGGCAGCGGTTGGCTTGTAGACCACTGACTTGGGGACAGCAAGTTCTTGGGGGCACTTTCTTTATATGACAGGAATACCCTTATCAATAAAGAAAATTATGCGAGTCACGCAATGAAGTAGAGGGAATAAAATTTCCCATTGTGCAAAGCGAGAAAGATTTAAAACTTCCACATGTTAAATGCATTTTTGCAGCCGTGATTGCGAAAGGAGGGTCTGCCGATTGCCGACTTAATGACGATTATGTCCTTTCATGAAGTTGATGAGATATGGTCGGCGGCCGGCGGGCCTACCAGCCGGAAGAAAACGACCGGTCTGAATTTTTCGGAAAAGACTTTTTTGTGGTTAATAAATTTTATAAAAAATACACACTTTGTCAGTAATAACAGATGCGAGTGAAAGAAAAGCCTTCGCAAGCGTCATTGGATTTAAGCGTGAAAATAATTTTTTATAAAAATATAAAATAACACTACATATTATAAATCCTTGTCATTCGCCCTTTGTTGCAGCTTTGTGCAGTTGGCTGCCCTTTTAATAACAGTTGAAAGTGGACGTGACTGACAATCAAATTTGGGTTGTTTCGCGGAGCACTATCCATCGCGATAATCGTAACCGCCTTTCAACAGTCCGAAATTCACGGAGGTTGAAAAATTTTCCCAAATGAAGGGCTAGGATTCTTTGACGTCGAGATTTCAGGAGCATCTCTCGGTGGGCCCAGTATCAAACGGTCTTCATTACAGGAGGCCGTGGTCTTTTACTGGGTAGTAGCTGAGCTTCCAACTTGCTAATTTTGGTTTTTAAAAAAAATTTCCAAAATTCCTTAGTTTAACGGTCCCACCACGCCGAAGTGGGGGAGGGCAGCCGCAGCACCCACCGCCTGCCCGTCATATGGTCGGCGACTCGATCTGGCACGAGAGCATGTTCGACGACGAGTTCCAGCCATACACGTGGCACGCTGACAGCGAATCGGAGGCCCGACCATTAGATGCGGGGATACCGACAAAAAGAGCAGTTACCGGCATTAGCCGGTCTCTTGCCGTTATCTTAGTTATATAAGCTGCTGACCAGCTCAAAGATGAAGAACTCGGCGAAGAATAAGAAACCCAGAGCAGGAGAAGAAACAAGAGGATCGAGAATCCAAAATGCCGGTTTCTAGAATTGCCTTCGGTATTCCGGGGGAGGCGACCCATCCCGACACCCTCAAAGCGGGTTTGGCCGAGTTCATCTCCATGCTGATCTTCGTCTTCGCCGGTGAAGGCTCCGGAATGGCATTCAGTATGATCTCAAGATTCTCAACCATAATTCCGATCGTCTTTAATCTCAAAACCAATTATGATTCAACCCATGATCGGGTAATTGATAATTTTAAGTGATAATAACGTTTTATCGCTTTTTTTCCTTCCCAATTTGGCAGGTAAGCTAACTAGCAATGGATCAACGACACCAGCCGGCTTAGTTGCCGCCGCAGTGGCACACGCCTTCGCACTTTTCGTGGCGGTTTCCGTCGGAGCAAACATTTCCGGTGGGCATGTCAATCCAGCAGTGACTTTCGGTGCTTTCTTGGGTGGGAACATTACCTTGTTGAGGGGGGTTGTGTATTGGATTGCCCAGCTTCTTGGATCGGTCGTCGCATGCTTGCTTCTTAAGTTTGCCACCGGTGGATTGGTAAGGAAAATGACTTAATTCTGCGTCGAATTTCGATCTAAATCCTTCATCTGACGGTGTTCTTCACTGATCAATCTCAGGAAACATCGGCTTTCTCCCTGTCGACGGACGTGAGCGTGTGGAACGCTCTCATGTTCGAGATTGTGATGACGTTTGGACTGGTATACACTGTTTATGCCACAGCACTAGACCCCAAGAAGGGCGATTTGGGTGTCATTGCACCCATAGCCATTGGTTTCATTGTGGGTGCCAACATCTTGGCCGGTGGTGCCTTTGATGGTGCATCCATGAATCCTGCAGTTTCGTTCGGTCCTGCAGTGGTCAGCTGGACGTGGGCTAACCACTGGGTCTACTGGGTGGGACCGCTGATCGGCGGAGGAATCGCAGCCCTTGTTTACGATACCCTCTTCATTGGCTGGAGCACCCATGAACAACTCCCCACCACCGATTACTAGAGATCTCGTGGTCCTTCCATGTCCACGAACAGAACAAGTCTCACTCTCTGTCTTCTGTCATTAGAAAGAATTTGTTGGTCTTGGAGAAACTTTCTCTGTTTTCTTTGTTTTCATTCGCTTTCCACTTTTCGCTACTTCCGAATGTTGTTGTTTACGTTGTTTGCTAGTTCATGAATTGGAGCTGGGAGGCCTCTGGCTTTGCTGAACATGTGAATTTTTGTAATGATTTTTTTGGGCAGTTGAATCGGAGTCATCACTTTCCCATGAACTGGTTGTGTGAGCGTTTGTGACATGTGAAGGAAGTAAATGAGAGAGTCATTCGCATTCCATAATGCAGGGAATTGTCGTAATATTAATGGGGTCCACAATGAAAAATCTCATTGATGGGTCGATCATGACCGTCCGAAATTGATAGGCCTTTTGTCGTTGAACGTAGACTTTATCAAGTTATGGACGGTTGTGATAGGTGTGGAACCCATGGAGAAAAGAGCACGTCGAACCGGGTCGCTTTCTCGCCGAATTAATTTATCAACAACCTTGGATGTAGCAATCCATGGCTCATACAGATGATCATGACCCTATCACCACACAAGGAGTATTTAAAAGAGATTCATAACAACATTGGTTGACATTACAAATTTTCATTAGGGACTTGTTGTGGTCCCATATAGCAAAGATGATGGAGAAAGATCCGCTATTAAATGGCTAAGATCATCTGATTAATTTGAGTTTTTGGCAGGTTTTATTGCTAACAGGCATTAATATGGGAAGCCTAAAAAATTTGCTAATATAAATAACATGGGCCCAAAACAATAAAATCCATACCCCTCAGATCCTTCGGGCAAATGATGCTTGTGACATGCAGGATCACCGTTGATTAGCAACAGGAACATGTGATCCCTAGGATCACTGAAACCATCTGATCAGTTTCATAAAGGGTGGCAGCCTCTTAGCCATACGGCAGCTTTTATGGTGCACCCATGAACCTAACTTTCTTCAAGGATTTACTTGTTTCAAGTGTTCGCCTTGGTGTTGAAGGAAGAAGGTGCCAAAAGGCTTGGCTCCAACATTTGCACTGTTTTTGTGTTGACAATTTTAGGTGAGAGTTGGACAGGCGAGGAGCATGGTGCCAGCATGAACATGTAGAAGTTGGCTTTAGAGATGGAGAAGGAAGTCTTGTTGATGGGACTGAGGATCTCAGCGCCAGTGACATGGTTGATTGATCGTAAGATTTTTATCGCCTTTTGACTCTCCAACGTGGACCATTGGCCATCTTCCTTTCTCGGAGAGGAACGTATTTGCAGGTTGGCAGTTAAGATTCACAGGGAAAGGGCACTTCAAAACACAAAATAAAGTGTGCCGATAGAAACACACACAGACTACAAAAGTGGGGTGAGTGCATCTCCAGCTTCAAGCAATTGCACTAGCAGGTTAATCTCGGAAATTTTTGCAAATTAACAGCCAAAATGGGGTATTGCTACAGTACCTATTCTTTAAATATGAAAGCGACGTATAAGCAAAGAGTCCCAAAAATCAAAGTACTATATAATTTTCATTAATGAGAAAAGCCTCAAGATGATAAAATATCTTAACTCGAAGAAGGGTTTTGACAACTCACAGATTCTCTGACTATATAATTTTCATTGACGAGAAAAGCCTCAAGATGATAAAATATCTTAACTTGAAGGAAAGGTTTTGACAACTAGTTGAAGCTCTAAACAGTAAAAATCTTAATTATATAGGACTTATTGCATTTGAAGAAGATATATTATGACTCCAACATAGTTTTGCATAGTGTCATATTGATGTTGATGAGTCGATGACAAAATTCCTTCACCATCAAACCACTAAAGTAAGCAAAATCCACACCTAATGCTGCTATGTATCTCCTAAGCATTAAAAGGACATTACTATACATTTGATGTTATGATAATGTTACCTACACCTAAACAATCAAAGAGAGAACTTGTTAATGATACACCTATATTGGATGGAGATATATAAAATGCTCTGTGTTTTTATGGAATCTATATGATACTTTGGAAGGCATGCCAATATCAATTTCCCAACTTAATCTGCAAAACAAAGTTAACTATAAAATTATGTTGTTAAATTGATTTAAATCAGAATTTGAAGACAATGAAAGCCATAGTCATTGCACTTTAGTTATACTCAGCCAACCTCTAATGAAGGATGTTTTCCTTGTATGTCCATATATGTCTTATAATCAAAGACTTTTTGTATGTAATCAATAGTCAAAGGCTGTTTATATGTATTGTCATCAAATAAATATAATTAATGGCCACAAAATTTTTTAATATAAATGCAACACTTGGTATAATCATATGAATGTAATCGATAATCACTTGATAAATATAAAACCCATTTCTCCAATGATAAATTGGCCCTCTTATTTTCCTTTGTGTGATTGCATGCAAAACGTCAAAAATCCATAGCAAACATCCTTCTTCTACTCAATTGATAAAATTGATTATTGAGTATCAAAAATTCTGTTAAGGTCCCACTTGGTAAGTCTTATATGATCCAGTTTATTAGATTATGTCATATTATTATTTATAAATTTATAGGATGCTAATAGTAACACCAATTTAAAATAGACTGAATACCCCACATACATCCTCTTCTCATTGGTTTCTCTCATCTGGTAAGCAACTTAAAAGCACGAATAACCATGTGTCATTTTGAAACAAAACAAAAGGTATAAAATCATGAAAGATATTAACATACATGATCTTCATGAAATTGAGTTCTCATTTTTAGCATTAGAATGAAAGCAGTGGAGATCTGTTTCAAAAACAAATAAAAAAAATAAAAAATAGTATTATATTTCATGTTTTACAGAAGAAATTAATGAAATAAATTTTTTTTAAAAAGAATTAAAATGAAACATGAAAGATATGAAATGAATGAAATGGAGTTGTTGGTTTCAACATTAGAATGGGAACCTATAGAGATTTGTTACAAAACAAACATAACAATAAAAAACCTTAGTTATTCTCTTTTTTAGGGAGAAAATAATGGAAAAAATAGGAAAAAAATTAAGTATATTAAAAGAATGAAATGGAGTTGTCGTTTTTTGCATTAGAATGGAAACCAATGGAGATTTGTTACAAAAAAAAAAAAAAAAGATAAAAATTTATAATGTATTTCACATTTTTTATAAAAAAAATATACAGGAAAAATAAAATAGTACTTAAAACATTAAATATATGAAAATAAATGGAAAGAATGAATGGAGTTTTCATTTTTAGCATTAGAATGTAGATCGGTTGAGATTTCAAATGAAAAAAGCATAAATTAAAAAAGAAAAAAAGGGGGCACTATTTTTATCCTTTTTAAAGGAAAAGGATAATAACAAAAATGCAAGATTAGTCCTTAGTTTCTTACCTTCAATCTCTTGAACTAGGCTTCAATCGACGAGGAAAGATGATGAATATCACAATAATACTTGGAATGGACAGAAAAGACCTCTAGGAAGAAAAAGAAAAAGAAAAAAAGAAGAGAAATAAGGATTTCATATCACTTAATGGTGCTTGGAATTGGGGGCACAAAAGTCACCAGGCACTACTGCAACTAGTTATGCCTGGTCACACTGCAACTTTTTTCCCTTGCGACTACCCATAATCAAGTCGTAAATGGTGTACCTTTTTGCACCTAGAGACTAGTCGCGCTTGTGACTACATAGGCCTTAGATGGTTCAGACATGTCTAACAGAGACCGAAAACGACATCAGATAGGAGTGAGGCAATCCAAGTTGAAGGTTCTAAAAAGGCAAGGGGAAGACCCAAAAGAAAGTTGATAGAAGTTGTGAGAAAAGATTTAAAAACTTTTGAACTAAATGAAGCCAAGACGCTTAAAAGAGGCAAATGGGGAAACAAGATTCATGTTACTGACCCCCGACTCCTAATTGGGATAATGTCTTGATGACGATGATAAGTTTATTTCATATATAGAACTATGACAGAGAATGGTTACATACAGACAGACGCGAGATTATTTGAAGCATCACAGTTTGCATTCATTCTTGGTCCTGGCATAGAACTTTACCATAGAACTAGGCCTACCCCTTATCAGGACATTTTAAGAGGGGACAAAGGAATGATGTAAGCATATAGATGAGCAAGTCAGACCATAACTGCAAGAGTCAACACGAACACTTCAGATTCTGGTAAGGGGGATTATTTTAGATCCTTTCTTTAAGATTATAGAGCTAAGTTTGGAACATGGTTTGTTTAAACACTAAAGAGTTTTCTGTATGAGATTCAGATCCTGTTTTTAGTTTTAGAAAGTTTAGAAAAGTATATGACCACTACATATTAAAGGTGTTTTAGTAGATCTAGGCCTTTTGACTGGTAGATTAACTTAACTTCTATATGAAGTATAAACTAGTAAAAATGGGCAACAATACATGCAGACAAGAGAAATGATGAACATGCTTGTAAGAGGGAGGACAGATACGAATATACTTTGTACTGAGTTGAAATTGGAGGACACCCATTCCTACATAATAGCAGGGTTGCTTCCCTTCATGTATTCTCTATATAAGTAAGGACCATGTCTCCATTGTTAAGCAGAGTTAATCATAGCTTCTGTTGGTTGGTTAAGCAGAGGCAATCATCTTTCCTCCGGTTGCTGGAAACCAGCTTGGGTTACGAGTTTGTCCCCTAAAAAAGAGTTTTGGACGCCATATCTGCAGCTCATATATCTATCTTATGTACTAATGTGGTTCTTGACTTGATTTGCCACAAGGTGATGCTGGCAGTGGCATTAGAGACACAGTCTTATCTCTGGCATATCTCTTTCCTATGAGCTCGTACCCTGTAGAAGACCCACCTTACTAGGTAGCAGCTATACATTGCAGGAAGATTTCAACCTCCTTTAACTGCCAAGTAGGCCTGGCAAGGGCAAGAGTAAGATTAGTCAAGGGGTCCAATCTTCCTTCAATACCAATTTTATTTTCCCCTGGCAGCTAATATCATGTAAGGGTTCTATTCTATCTTAAATTTTCATGAAGGCTTCACTTCGAGCCATTAAAATTGTTTCTGGGAAAGCTCAAGATATTAAGATAAAGAAAGGGAATAATGACATATTTCTTTTACCTCTAGTTTCTCCTGAATGGTGACAAAGCTATCAACTTACAATGACCAGATCTCATAATTTGATTGTTTATTTTGCCAAACATGTGATGTTTCTTCTATTTCCATTTAATCTGAATATAAATAGAAGAAATCACAGTAGTCATGTTGATTGATAAGTATGCTAATTTATTTGTTATATTTTTCTAGATGTGCGGTAATGGAATACGTTGCTTTGCCAGCTGCATTGCCGAGCTTGAAAATTTACATGGGACCCATAGGTGTTTATGAGTACTTTGTCGTGGTTGGATTCTCTTTATGGTGTCTAATATTCATATAGTTTTACTAATATTGCTATTGAAAGCATTCTACATGTATTTTGCATTTGTTTATCTTTGATCTTGTTATATAGTTGCCTCTGCAGTTCCTTGTTTCAACTTTAACTCCATTCCCCACATGGTTTTCTTCATCATTCCTCATGAATTATGATGCTAATTTATAAGGCCTTTCTGTTTCCACTTCAATGACCACAATTTCATATAAGAAGGTATTAGCAGAGCTCTTTTTTGATATTTTATCTATCACTCTTTCCATTGGTTCTAGCTCTTGGGATTCTGTTTACAAATCTCTAGAATGTCATTTATATATTGCATGCATCCACTATTCCTCTTCCTACAAACTCCCATGTCCCTATTTGAGCTCCTTGTTTTCTGTTTTGCTGTTACTTCCAGTCAGTGTTTGGTCTCGATTTGCTCTTATGTCGGGCCACCTTTTTATGAGGACATGACTACTGGAGAGCTTTTTGCCCGGTCCTTCCGGGGGGTTGCCTCCTTTTTGTCTTTTGGGCCTTCGGGCTGCTTCTTGTTCTTAGCAGTTTGAATGTTGTTGTTCTTATTCTATTCTCTCTTTCCACTCGCCCCAATCTCATCAACTTGTTAATTTTCTTTCTTTTTTAAGTATCTACTAAAGGGAAAAAATGAGGTGGACTCATGGAGGTTTGGCCTGATGAGGTGTAGCATTGAAAATCTCAGATTTATGTATAAGGGAAGACAAAATGTTGCCCATGCTATTTTCAAAATGCTGGTTACCTGGCGAGATGCCAAATCTGAAACAAATTGGTGCACCAATTCTGATCTGGGTCTCAAACTGGTTGGAACTACTGTTTTCTCAGTCGTTTGAACTCTTCTTCCCAACTTTCTATATCCATCTCAGATCACCATAGGTGTCACCAGACCTGGTTGTGCTGAAGGTCCCCTAGTCCCTTTAACAGAGAAATTGCTGGCAGTAGTCAGGAAAGGACACTGTAGTCAAATCGAGTTATGTTGATTGATTTCATGCGGATGGCCAGTATCTCTCTCGAGTAGCTGATAAGATTGTTCTGTTAGTGAAGGTTGTCTCCTGGTATCCTCTTATAAGTTTTGTTCACTGCTTGAGAAATGTGCACCGTGCCGATCTGAACAGTGTCAAATTATGAGATTATGGCTGTCTTTCCTTTCTGGCTAGTCAAGGTATGGTGCATGGGCTTAAGGTCAAAGTTGACTGGAAGATGAATTATTTGGATCACCAAAGAACTGGGTCCTAGTTGTATTGTAGCTACTGGAGTAAGCTTGTAGTTTTTGGTCAGAAAACTATTACACAAACTTTTTTTAAGCAATGATAACTAGAATATCGAAAAGTAATTATGAGATTTATTTGGTATCAAATAATAGTTTTAGTTGTTTTCTAGCATCCTGCCTACTTGACAGCATATGCAATTGCATGCATAAGTATCAGTAATGCATTGTATGTTGGACACCACAGATGCAATACATGTATTATCACCTCACCTGATATGAACATCATCTGGTTTGAGGCTATAACCAGTCTCTGAGAGAGAGATGTCTTTTGATGACATAGGCAACGTTATTCTTTGTTTGCATTATCCAACTGAAACCAATATGTATAGTCTTGAGCAAGAATTCAATCTTGTATAATATTACAAGGTAGAATTTCCCCTAAAACTTGCTCAAAAAAAAAAAAAAAGGCAGCCCCGGTGCACAAAGCTCCCGTGTATGCATGGTCCGGAGAAGGGGCGGCCCATAAGGGTCAATAGTGCACAGCCTTACCTTGTATTTTGCAAGAGGGTGTTTCTACACCTTGAACCTGTGACCTCAAGGTCACACGATGACAATTCTACCGTTGCCCCAAGGCTCACCTTCAAAACTTGCTCAAAATCCTAATGTTAGTAAATCCTTGATGACAGTAGCATTATTTAAGAGTAGCATGCTATACGAGATGATACTATTGAAGAATAATCTTATTCAAGAATATTCAGCAGTAGCACTGTCCAAGGACAGCACAGTTTGAAGATGGTATTCAACAATATGGCTATCAGGAGTTGGCTACTCTGGGATAACACTATGCAGTTATGGCTACATTTGGCTTGGTGCTATTTGAAAGGACCTATTTCAGGTAATTAACTCATTCGTATACGGGCCTTTTTAGATCTTCAAACATCAACTTTATACGTTGATATTCAAAATTGGGCTATCTTCAAACATCATTGAAGTGTATTGTTATTCACAGGCAGGTTATTTGTAGACAACGCAAAACTGGGCTATCTGCAGATGCCACTACTTGGTGCTTTCTGCAAACAAGTATTATAGGCATTGGTTTTGATAAAACATGCTATACATACAGATAAGTAAGTAATTCCATACAACAAATACAACTTGAAGTTTCTCTGGGGTCTAAAGAAAGGTAGTTACAAGGCACAGAACAACATGAGCCTTATTTTAGTTCCTGCCACTGAAAATTGTATGATATTCGCATCTTGTCCCCCATATATCAACAGGCAAGTTGAACAGGGTAAAGTAAGGTGTCATTAAGCTATTATTAGTTTATAGTTTATACGAGTGCTGTATGGAGCAGTATTTTAATATATAACGTGTCACCTTCCTTCGTATATCAAAGGGCATAGTTTAGGGACCTCATGAAGATAAAAGCCAGCCATTGAAAATTGTGAAACCATGCTCTGAAAAACTGAAAGTTATATTCGTCACATTCTGAGCTTTAACTGGACATGTTGAACCCCAGATCTGATCACTTTGACTGTCTGATGAAAGGAATCAAGTTTATCATGTTTGATACTAACCAAGTTGAATTAATTGTTTCTCTAGACATTTTACTCAATTCCTTTGACTACTGTTTTGCGCTTTTGCATCTTGCATATTTGATTGTCCTTTCACTCTTGGTGGCTAAATAAAGAACAGTACCTGAACCGGCTCCCCAGGTGGAATACGCTTTGTGATGACTACAAGTTCATCGTTTTCCAGCATGCATTTTCAATAAACAAATTAATAAAATAAAACGAAAAAGTGGTCAGGTTTTCTTTGTGCATTGGTATTTACGATGTTGAACAACTGAAGCTTACTTAAAATTCACATCAGAATGGCAATTTACTGAAATAGTTCCCATTTTGAGAATGCAAAAAATAGTTCATGGCTGAAGTCTATTTTACCAAGCATTTTGAACTGTAAAAGTTGTCGTCATGTGACCTTGAGGTCACAGGTTCAAGGCTTGGAATCAGCCTCTTGCAAAAATGCAAGGTAAGGCTGCCTACTTTAGGCCATTGTGGCCCGCCCCTTCCCCAGACCCGGCATAGGAGGGAGCTTCCAGCACCGGGGCTGCCCTTTTTATGCCATCCATATAGCATTGTAGCTCACGGGTACATAGTTGTATCCAATTATGTATGATACCAATGCTAATATGAAATGCTTCTTTTAGGCTAAGTATTTATCATTTTCACACACTCTCTGTTTGAGTTTATTGTCTTACCTTTTGCTTGTAAGTATTCACATATGCTATTATAGTTTTGAGTATGTGATGTAGCAAATTAGTCTCTTGTTAATGTGTATAACTTCAGGGCTATTTTTCTGAAATCTCATTGTATGTTGTGAGACTTGAAGATATCGCACATCTAGTGAATGAGTTTTGCAGTTTTTGATCATTTAACACCTGTAGAGGATCATACCATCACAAAAGTGAGCATCTGTAGTGCATAATCATTTTGAATGGATACATGAACCTTGCTAAACCTATGCTCTCATTTAACATCGCATCAAGCAAACACTATGTGCCAATTCCTAAAGTTTTGATGATCGATCTGGACAACTTCTGAATTCTGTATTCCTTTCCTTCGTTATATCTTAACTTCCCTTCATTGTCATTGCATTTTTTATCATTGACAAAAGATTACAATATTTTAGGTCTATCTCTCTATAGTAAAGACTGTGTTTGTCTGAATATGAAGAACATCTTTTGTTATTGGCACCCAGGAAGAAAAGCACATATGCTGCCATTCAGAAAGCTGTGAGTGAAGAATAACCTTTTCTTGGGATGGGATTTTTTCATCATATCTTTGCCAATATATAACTACTCGGTTAGGTCTCATGCTGGTGTGTTGTACAGGCTTTGCAGGTTGATGACTTGAAGTTGGCGGAAAAAGGTCCAAAATTTGAGCACCATAAAATGTTCCCTTCTCGAACCAATACAGGTTAGTTCAATTTTTATCCTGGAGGGAGTTGCAAATGTGTGATAGTTGAACCATGCAGCAAATTGATGTATCTTAGCTTGGATCAGTAGCTTCATGCTTGTATTTTCAGTCATCAAATATGAATCACAGCCTATGAATCGTTAGATGTCAATTGTCTTCTCTTATTTGATTCCCTGGAAGGTAAAGACCTTGAACAATGCTACTGTTGCCTGCATTGGAACTTTCCTCTGGCCGTTTTTTTCTGAATAGTTAATCACTTCATTAATGAAAATGGAACCCTGCTTGCATACTAAAAGAAAGAAAGAAGATGGAAGTTAAAAAATACAACCAAATTGAAGTGCAATTTCCTATTAAATACAACATCCTGGCTTTTGCCTTTTCCTACTGCATCAGAAAGGACATAAAGGACATTAGCTTTTCCAAACGCATGATTGATACTAAACCTCAATCCTCTTCAAATATCATTGACCTAATTTTGCAGGTCCATATCCTCCATTAATGTTCTCTTTTAATTAATTGGCATTTTTTAAATCCTGTTTAGTGCAGTTCTACTTCAAATCTCTGGGTGAAAACTCTTAAGTTATAGATAAACTTGGAAAAGGCCCCTAATACATCTCCCTGACCCTGAATACCCTCTGGGTCTGGGTTCTCTTGGGTCCCAACTTTTCTTTATTGTAAATGAGAGATGGAAATTCTTCTTTATCTATTGTTGCCCAGCCAATTCTAGTGTGGCATGAATTGACCATGGATCTCCTTCAAAAAAAAATGAAAGGTGAAGAATATTATATTTCTAAGGAGAGCCTCCTATCATTTTGGAAGCACGAGAGAGCTCGGAGAGTCTTATATGTTGTTATTAATAATATGGCTGCAATGAGGGAGGCTGCTTGCTTGCTCTGTGGATTTTCTGCTCAAGTTTACTCAAAAAAAAGATTTGATTTTTAATAAATTGTTTAAGTCTCTAATGCTGGGCTCTATTGATTACGGTCACAAGTGGAGTCATATATGAGGAATTTTTGGGGATCTTCTTTGTGATAAAAAAGGGCATGTGCTTTTCTGGTGTTGATTCATTCAGGTTAGGCTGGCACCTTAATAGAGTAACTCTGGGCTAGACTTCTTATATTTGCAGTTGCATAAGTAGCTAAACCTGTGAATGTGAACAATTTTGTCATCACTTTTCATTGTTGGGAACCCCTTGTGTGAAAATAATCAATTTCCTGGGAGATTCAGCGATCATCTGCATCTGCGAAGATGTCTAACAGCCATTGGGAGGTGAAGTGATGATCACTGCTTTGGATCTCTGTGCCAATTTAGAGAGGGCTAGCAGTACTTCATTGTTATGTTAACTATTTTAGTTGCAAATGGGCGGTAGTATCTGAGACGCTTCTCTGGAATAATGGGGTTTATATATCTTAGGATCATACATAGGTTGCTTTCTTGAGAATTATGGCATCCACAAGAAAGCAATTCAATCGTGGATGGTTAGAGAAATAAATGGACAGGTTTAATTACTTTTTTTGCAGTTTCTTTGAGGAGTTACTAGTTTTCAAACGGGGCATGAATGCATGATCGCTGCATGCACTAGTTGTTTGGATTGGGGTTCTGTTTCGTGAAAAATTGATCCATTGATCAAAAAAAGGGGTTTGGGCTACATATGAGTAAAAACAAAATGGCAGAGCAGCTGTTATGTTTTGGAAGCTGGCCATGTTTCCTCTTTTTGAGGAGAAAAGCTAATTGCTCTGGGCCAGTATGTTTGAATGGGCCTGTTATTAGCAATGTAGAAGTGCAGCATATGTAAACAGTGGTGCAAGAAAAATGTCGCATAGTACTTACACTACAGAGGTTACTATGAACTCAATGTTATAGCAAATGATTTGCTCCAGCAGCCACTTTTGAAGCAAGCTAGTAATTTCTGATAGAGGTGCCTGCAAAGAGCTAAAGGCAAGGTGGCAACTAGTTTTGGAGAGTATGCTGGTGTGTACTTCCTTCTTCAGGAGTTGGTCTATGAAGTGATGTTCAGGGAGACCTGTAGGCTTGAGTGGCCATGAACTACATTTAGGGTCCTGAAATTTTAAATGTTCATCAGACATTTTTCTGTAGCACCATACAGAATGTCTTTCAAGTAATTTCTTTGCTTATTTGTGAAGGCAATGTACTAGCAAAGTAAATGTTAAGCATAACAGTGTAGGTATGGATGAGAAAACACTGGAAGTTGCTAACTAAAATCCTCCATGGCAATTGGTGGATATCTTGAACCCCATGGACCTGCCCAGTTACGTGGGCTGATTGAGGAAGCTTTGCAATGGCCAGGCTGATCTATTTGTTATCTCTGACAAACTCTTTCAAGGCTTTGTTGCCAAAACTGGTTGTGTCTGAAATAATGATTGGTAGTTGAATTTGTAATACTTAAGAAAATGTCAATTTTGATGTGGGCATGCAGGATCCAATGTCTAATTTTGTGGTGGTTCTCAACAGCATAGATTGAATCCAAAATTGTGTATAGGTCCTATCAGCTCATTTCATTGTTATCCATACTTCTGGCTTTATATTGACTCGACTAATTTACAAGTAATCTGCAACTGTGATATGGATCATACGTCCCTTTCCTTCACTGTTTATATATGCCTTGTTTCAGTTGGTTTTTATTCAAAGATTCCATAATGAATATACCTTGTTTATTGAAGTATAAGAGATTTGCATGTTCTATTGTGCAGAATTTGTGGAAGTTCTCTCTCGTTCACACCTAAAAATGTGTCTGGGAGGGTGGCGCAGGTATATCATGCGCTTTATGTGACATTTGAGATTAGTTTGCCCAAACTAGCAACTGGCCTTTAAGTTAAGAAGTCGGAACTTTGTGTACTAGCATTTAGTGACTGTCTTTTAAATGGCAGGAGCAATACTTACATGCGGTACTGGGGCTTGTGCAGTGGTGGTTGCTGCAGTTCTTGAGGGCCATTCTGAAAGGGTAAGTGAAGGGTGAATTATTCAAGCAGATATTCCTTTTCTACGTACTCCTGCATTTAATTGCCAATGGGTCAGTAATGTCATACTAAAGCTACTATGTATATGCTTATGCAATAGAAATGCAAGGTCGATTTACCTGGGGGGCCTCTTGAGATAGTGGAAGGAGGAAGACAATCGTGTCTACATGACAGGCCCAGCAGAACGAGTATTCTATGGATCTATTGCTTTCTAATCCATAGATCAATGAAATGGCTTTTAAAGATTTATTCTTATTGAGTGGAGGGTAATGATCCCGTTGCAAAAGAATTTAGTGTTCTGTGTAACTCATTTGTAGAAGTCTGCAAAATGCCAAATTCTTGTTATATATGAGAACTGTATTTTCCTATATGAACTCTAGCTTTTTGATATCCATTGCCAGCATCTGGGCCATCATGAATACACCAAATCAGAGTCCCTCTCAATATTTTTTGCTTATTTTTTATTAGCACCTGTATTACTCAGGAATACTCTTATATATCAGGACTAACTGTAGCTTTTCAATTATCTATCAGATTCTTCAGTATCCTCAAGCAGACAAGAAATATAACATCCCTTTCTGACCATTTTATATTTGCAACTTGCTATAGAATGCATTATCCCTTCGAATGCAGTGCCGCCGCCCACCTTGCCTGCCACACTCTTTTAAATAAATAATGCTGTTTACATATATATACGTAGATAGATGGACAGACTGACAGATACACACAAATGCATTCACAACTGTTGAGTGTTGGTTCTTTCAGTGTAGCATTCACAGACCATGGATATTATATTGGAGAACCTACAATAGGGAGCTCCTCTTATGAGACAAAATTGCAACTGATCGTGATGTATTAGTAAGAGGCTTTCACATAATTTATGCAGTTAAAGAAAAACGTTGATTGAAGGACTAGTTATAGTAATAAGGTAATATTAAGACGCTTTCGTATGTTTTATATGAAAGCCAAAGATTTACGAACACAACATAAAAGTACATGTCTGGCCTGGATGTTTGGTGACCCAAACGGTGCATCTTGTGAGCCCATTTAGCTGGACCGTATCCCAATTATTCTGAACAAGAAAATCATGAGTATTAATCCGGGAGTTTAAAGCTTAGTAAGTCCAAAAGACAAACAAGGATTTCATTCGGAAAGAGGCTAAAGGTAAAGAAAAATACCAGAACAAAATCTTAAGCAGTTGAATGATTAACGTCATCTGGTTTAGAAGATGAACTGTTTGCATCACTCGGCGTTCCACCCCACATCTATGTTAGCTGTCATGGACATGTGTTACCAGCAACAAGTCGTTTTCATTTGAGGATGAAATGATCAAACCAGTGTGAAACACTGCGATGACAATCTACCTTTTTCTCTTCTGGTAACCAATTAAATTCTTTCATGTTCATTCTTAAGCCCGTGTTTAGTTGGCAGGTAATGGATGGAAAATTGATTTCTAGGGAAAAAGGAATTTTTTTGTGAAAAGTGTTTTAGGCCTTGAATTTGAATGAAGCAAAAGACTTACAAATTTTAATCCATGAAAGATCTTTTGGGCCTTTAGCATAATTCAATTTCAAAGCACAAGACACTTCCTAAAGAGATTTTTTGTGTGTGGAAAGCGTTACACCTTGAAATTGAATTATGCCAAAAACCCAAAAATTATATGCCTCGTAAACTTTTTGGGTCTGACGTAATTTATTTTAAAGGCGTAAAACACTTTCCACGGAGAATTTCTTCTTCTGTGGAAACCAATTTCCATGTATCTATTGCTTGTTAGATGCTCTTGTAGTTTCCTGCAGTATAAACTAGCAAATCTCAAGTTTAAATTACTATGGATGGTGTCTCTATCTGAACAATATTGTTGTTGATGCCATCTTTTCCCATCCCAAAGAGTGAATCATTTTTCTTTCATGTAATTATCAACTTGTACGCATTTTGAGATTTGAGGTTCTTGTTTTGTGGAGTTTCTAACAACTTGGTCTTCCACTATGTTGGTCCAATGTACCCTCCTCAAGTAAGTCTTTTAGAGCCTCACCTTTCTATCCCCTATTAGTGGTCTTGTTTCCTCCCCCCAACTTGAAGAATCACCAAATTACACTTCATAAGTCAATAGAATAGCAGAATATGTTGATATCCTCTTTGTTCACTTGCACCCTTGATTCTCATTGCTTTTCCTGGCTCGCACTGTTCCATCGAGTGGTAACCAATAAAAAATGCTTTAGAGCTTTGAGATGCGGTTGAACAAATTCTCATTCTTTGAGTCCAACTTTTGCAAGATCCAAGTCGTTCATCTCATTGCTCTAGCTTTAGATGTCTACTAAATAAAAAAAAAAGCATGTGTTTTGAACGATTCTAGCTTCTTAAAAGCTTTTTTGTATTGTTTAACAACATTTCTAACTTGTTCGTTTTAAGCATAACATGTTAGATAATAGAATCGTTCAAACCACTTGCTTTTTGCCCTATTAGACATCTAAAGCTGGAGCAATGAGATTAATGAGCCAAATCTTACAAAGGTGGGTTCTAGAAAATTTGGTCATTTGATCGCACCTCATGTGCAGTTAGTTTAAAAACAAAAATAAAAAATATATGAAATGTTGAGCCTGAATAACGATTTCTGCCCCTGATCCCACACCTCACTTATAAAAGCAAGATCTCATATTATCTTTCCCTACGTGCATCTCACGTACCTGCCACTAGTGATAATATAATCAAAATGCAATCTATACACATTAATTAACAACTATGTTTCTAAATCTTAAATCAAGTGCCTGAAGAGAAAATATAGAATATACATAACTAGTTCCATGGTACACGGGACCTATCCAAATCAAAGTCTGCCATTTCCCTTTGATGCAAAACAGTGAGGCCATTCCAATTGGGGAAGCTTCCGATTTCATTCCCAAGGTCCGTGTTGTTCAACCTAGATGGAGACAAGCAGGTTTATGACTTCTTTCTGATATATAAACATTGATTAGGAGCTAAGTAAGTCATTATCTAGATGTTGTGAGTTTGCAAAAAGATGGTGCGGTGTAGGATTGAGTTGGGTATATATATTGAGAGGTTTGGATCATGATATTGAAAGGGAAAAGTTGGTGGATTGAGTTGCCTCTGTATGAACTGGAGTCACTAGTTCAAAGCGTGGAAATAGTTTCTTGCAAAAAATATAAGATAAGGATGCATACTACAGGCCCTTCCTGAAACCTATATGCGGAAACTTTATACACTGGATTCCATATGCGGGAACTTTTGGTGGATTGAGTTGCCTTTGTATGATCTAGAGTCACTGGTTCAAGGCGTGGAAATAGTTTCTTGCAAAAAATATAAGATAAGGCTGCACACTGTAAGCCCTTCCTGGATCCTATAAGCGGATACTTTATACACCGTGGATTCCATGCGCGGGAACTTTATGCAACAGGCTGCTTCTTCTTTTTTCCATTTTTTAATCGGGGTTATGGACTTGGGCGGCTAATCACCAACCGTTTTCTATTAATGTGAGAATTGTTGAGACCAGGCAGGCAGGCACAAGAAAAGCAGACTTCAAGGCCCTGAATATGAGCAGAACACGTGCTTATCACTACCTTTTAACTGCCCTATCAAAGTCACCAATCTGCAAGCTTGAAAGCTTTCCTGTTGCAACCATTTCCTAAACTAATCAATCTCTACGCTTAGCCAAAAGCCAACTGTCCTTAAAAGGAAGGAAAAGGTCGGGGTGGTGGACGAGCTGGGCAATTATTCCCACGTATTATCGTCATAGCTATTGTTACAAGGAAATGGATTCAGTAAAGGGAGGTTTTGTGGTTGCATCGTTGGATGAAAAGGTTGTTCTTTGAATCTGTTGATGTGGTAAAGATAGAGGAGATGGGATGTAATATTTGTGGCTGGAATTTCCTTGCAGATTTAGGAACCTGTTTCTTTGAACCAAAGCTATATTGGGCACTTCCTTAATATGTAGACAGACATGTTTTCCTTTTCCAAGACAAATATGAGTTTTCTCTCTGTTTTGAGCCAAGACAAATTCAGTCCTATCAAGGAACCTATGTATCTAAACATTACTTGGCGGTAAATCAACATCTAAATACGTTGTAGCCGGGCTCTTTCTCTCTCTCTCACACAGAGACACACACATAGCATGCGTGCGCACATGCTCAGAAGCAGATAAACTATAAGACGGAAGAGGAAACGTGTGGTTTCAAACACAAATGATCCAAGAATGGAATTCAAATAAAATCAAAAGGAAAGAAGATTATCTTTTTGAATCTCATGAAGCATGCATTCAAGGGTAACGAACAAGGCACTGATGGGTGCAAAAACTTAGACTTATGTACAGACATCTTCCACCATGGTTTTCTTCACAACACTCTTATCCACATAAACATGCAAACCCTGATATTTAGGCGCGGAGGGAGTTACAAAGACATTAAAGTAATAAGTGCAAACCCAGGCTACATAGGTTTTACATAGGTGAAAGTTACAGTTGCGGACAAAAATAGAACGGGAACTGGTTTTCCCCCTTCATGATTCTCTTCCATGTTGATAGTTTGAAACATAAAGATCACCCATTGGATGCCACAGCTTGAGGTCTTCCTCCATCTTTCTCATAGAATCATAACAACAATCCCAAACAGGAGAAGGAATGGAACCAGAACAGAACCTGCATCCATCCTCCTTGTAACCTTCATCTACTGCTCCGCTTGTCATCTCCGACGAAGCAATTTCCTCCCAAATTTGCTCCATGGAGTACCCATCTTCACCTTCTAGCATGGCAGAAGTACCAGAAGCCCCCACTTCAGTTAGCCTGTTCTTTTCGACATCAGCCTTCGGTTTTGAGTCCACTGGAGGACTGTTTGAAGATGGCGAGCTACTACGAGAAGAAGATGAAGATGAAGGCGATAGTGTCCGCTTCCTTTCTTGGGCTTTCTTCCTCATGTGTGTCCTCCAGTAGTTCTTGATTTCGTTATCAGTCCTTCCAGGCAACTTTCGAGCAATCCTAGACCACCTATAAGCAATTCTTGGGAGTCGTGAGTAGAGAAAAGAAGGTAGAAGCATCCAGGGATGCAAGGGAACAGAATTAAGGTTGATCGCATCAAGTAAAGGAAACATTTAATGAAGTTGTCACTTGTTTCTACCTTTGGATGAAACTTGAATTTTGATTAGCTTTAAAATGAAATTGTTTGATTAGTCGATGGAAGAACTAAGAAAATCAAACCTATTTCCCCATCGGGCATGCAACTCGAGCACCAATCGTTCTTCCTGAGGAGTCATCCTTCCGCGTTTGAGGCCGGGGTGCAAGTAATTCACCCAACGTAACCTGCAACTCTTTCCAGTTCTGTTCAAACCTACAACAAAACCAGCAGGTTAAACAGAAGCTCCCCTCCACTTTCTCCTCCAAATAAGCCTACCAGAAGTAGTAGTAGTACTATGTGATCAGCACCGCCCCCCCCCTCGAACCTGAAACTTTGGCCATGAAATCCCATCGTCGTTCTCCTAACAAGCCCACGAAGCAAACCAGTTGGAGATCTTCTTGCTCTGTCCATGGACCCTTGCGAGTTTCTTCCTGCACCATCTTCTCTCTCTCTCTCTCTCTCTCTCTCTCTCTCTCTCTCTCTCTCTCTCTCTCTCTCTCTCTCCCACTGTCTGCTGCTCTTGCCAGCTCTATCTTCATCTACTATTTTGCAGCTCTGTGACTCTATTGATCTTGTATATATACATGAATTTTTTCATGTATAGATGATGTCATCTGCCCATAAGAGTGCGCATGCTGCTTTATTTAATCAGAAGTTTGTTCTATTAAGAACTCTGAAATACTCCATTTGGTTTAGACATAGCCTAGAGACAGAAGATTAGTGTATAGGCCACCTTTTACTTGCAAATAATAGAGATATTATATTATGCTCATAGGCCATGCTCAATTAGAAGCTATACACAGGGCAATCATAATTTTTTTATTGATCGAGATTTGTTGCTGTTATTATCGGGTTTCATGAGGAGAGTGGCTTGATCGTCACGATATGATGTGTGGCAGTGACCCTTGACTTTTGTTAAAAGCTGAGCCCATGGGAAAAGGGAAAAGAAAACTCGAAGATGATTTTGTCATTACTTAACTCCCAAGAGTTATAAAATTCGGATTTGAGAGTAAGTTATTGTGGGCAAGGCAAATGTTCAGAAAATTCGGGAAGTGTTCGGAAAAAGTTTGGAAAAAAAAGCATGATTGAGACAGGAACTCGTAACTTCAATTATAGACGTCTCAAAGCTTATGGCATCCAGCATCATGCAGCCTATAAGTCGTAGCTTTTAAAAATATATTACACTACCTTTTCTTGTTTAATTGATATTTGGAAAAATAAAATAAAATAAAAAATCATGTATTCAAATACATTTTTAGGAAATATTTAAACTTTTTAGAAAAGAAAAATAGTTTTCAAAGGTAGCTTTAGCATTGGGTTACTTGTCAGGATGGATTTTCCATGATTCTACTTGATAGTTTTGTAATTGTAATACTCGATACAATCACAAATGTTTTAGTTCCAATAAAATAAAGTCTTTGTGTTAATGGTTGGGATCCCTAATATAGGAATAGTTGACCTTAGTTCCTCAAGAAATTCAGATATATGATAGTTGTTAATTTTGAAATTTTCAATTAGAAAATAGAAATTGCAAATCCTACATGAGAATATAATATATTCAAATATTGTATTCATAAAATTAAAGGTTAGTTAAGTAATTCATGTTTAATTTGATAACTTTGTGTTCTTTTCATTTTTTTCTCTTTCTAAGAGTTAGACAGACACACCCTAGCGCACAACCTTGAATCCTAATTACCCAAGTAAGAGATTGTTTGCTTCATTGCACTAGAAGGCATTAGTGTAAGTTTACAAAATTCTGAGCTAAGTCATTTTAGGTAGTGAAACAAAGGAGTCTTTCTTGGGGATAGGTTGCGTCAATTTTTGGCTGACCCTGACCCTAGTTCTTTACTTTTGCCCTTGTCTTCATCCTATCATTGCTCTGGTCAGAGAACTTTTGAGCCTAGCCCTTACAAGCATTTGAGTTGAGTCATTAAGTTGTCCTAAGCTTGCTACAAAGTTCAAAACCATTTTCCAAACCCATATTATAATTTGCTTCTACAACATTAAAAAATAGTTTCCAAACCTACACCATAGTGTGCTTCTACATGAAGACTTCGGAGTTTTAATCAATTTCTTGTCATTAGATAACAACAACTACCAAAATACTCTCATATTTGTATTTTAAATTTTTTTATGTTATTCGAAACAAACTACATAAGCTGCTCAAGTCCACTAATTTTTTCATCATTGACCTTAGCCCGACCTTGGCCCTTTTCGAATCATAGATACTTTGACCTTAGCCCTGATTGGGTCATAATTATTTTGTCTCTAACAATGACCCTTATGGGTCATCAAGGTTACATCCCTTAATTGACCTGACTCATTGCCATCCCTAGTCTTTCTTATGGTAGGTCGCAAGTTTGAGGTTGCTTGTGGGTGCATGTATTAAATGCTCAATACAACAATTCATCTAAAGTTTAATAATCCTTTTCTTTTCTTGGATACAAGTAAAAAATTATAAAGAAAGACACTCACACACTATCTTAGATCTAATTTTAAGTCTAATCCCTAAAACTTGGCCAAAGGGAAAAGCAATAACAAGAACCTGGAGCCAAACATATTCTAGGAGGGATGTTGAGTTGTCTGCGTCACCAGCTGTGTAGGCTTTTTTGTCTGAACAATATCCTTTAATCTTCCTAGATTAGACGAGTATATATATACAATTTGGTCCTTTGTTTGTGAGGCACCCTCTCATTAGTGGTTTTATGACTAATCACAACAAAGTCCCCTAGTTATTGAGCTACTAAAAGGAGGGTTGCCATGATGTAAAAAAGGAAGCACTTATCATCGTTTGTTGCATTAGCAACTCTATTTGTAGGACATGTGTTAGATAACTAGAGCAATTGATCTTATGAAAATCATTGGTGGTCCTAGTAATACAAAAATTCCATTCATTGGATAAGTGGCCACTAACTTAAGAATTAACGGTAGCCGGCAAAACCCTAAAATAATATTGTAGCATCGGGTGCCTAGGATCATCCGTGTGGTGGGACCAAAACAATACACTTGCTGATAGTGAAAACACTACCACTAAACTAATGGCCAATCACTTTCCACATTGTACATGACCTAATTAATGTAGATCATTTTGTATTTTAAGCTCAAATGATTAGTTGACTAATAAATATGCAAGTGTGCGGCTTCTATAGAGAGAGAGTAATTCCAATCATCTTAAAGCCCTTTTACTCTCTTTTTTCTCACAATAATAATAATAATATTGTTGTTGTTGTTGTTGTTGTTGTTGTTGTTAAAGCAAACCAATGCACATGTCAGGAACCCTGGTCATCAAGGTGAGAGAAGACTCCTTGCATCACAGTGCTAGAAGGCTTTGGTGCCAACTTTTCATGTTTCTTAGGGATGAAACTAATCTTGCTTTATTTTATAAGGGGAGTTGATATTCCCATACCCTTTTGGTACTAATGCTACACCCTCTAGAGTTTTATGGTAAAAGTACATGTGTGGTCCACCATTTTGAGTAATCAAACCTTCCATTTTAACATTTTGCGATGGGCCACATCTCAAACTCACATATTTTAAATAATCTAAAAATTTATTTTTAGCTATTTTTTATATTATACAATTGGTTTTAGAACTCAAAAAAGCAATAGTAAAATCATCCAATGTATCTAATTTTTGGATCATACATCATCTACTATAAACAGCTAAGACGAGCAGTTGACATTATCATGAAAATGGGCTAGTATTAGTACCAAATTTTGAAGATATTTTATAATGGGAATGTAATGACTCAAAATTTGAAGATATTTTATATCACATTTATAACCACAATCAACCATGATGATCTACATATGCTAGTTAGTTATAACCTATTTCTTTTGGAAAATTTTGAAGATTACTAGATATTAAATTACCTTAATAGGTGGTTGGATGTTTATTTTAATTAAAATATGAAACCAAGGAATTTGTAAGAAAAATTAGTATCATTAAATTCTACACTCGAAATGGAACCAACGCCTCAAAGAACATTGAAAACGAAGTTCGTATGAAGAAGTTATAAGTGTCTAAAGATGGAGAGCATATATGTAATTTAACTATAAAACAACTAAGACCCGGAAACACAGGGAGCCGTTTTACTAATGGCACCCCCAGGTTGTCTTCCTCCTCCAGCCACCAACTTCCAGCACCGCCTCTGCAAGGTGGCACCGGAAGAAATGGCGGCACCGCCATTGGGCAACACCGCCTTCAATGGCTATAAAAGCCCTCTCCCCCTTCTCTCAGAGCATCTCTTTTCCAACTACTTGAGCCCAAAGTTCCAGCAAAGCCTCCATCGGGAAACCCCTTCCTCCCATGTCCCTTGCAATTTTCGGCACCGGCCTAGGTCTCCCCTTCAGGCCGGCCATTTCCCTTTACTCAGGTTCCCCCATTGTTCCTCTGGTTTCACTAGAAAACTGAGTTTTCCTTCCTTGTGTTTTCCAGCGTTTAGGGTTTGGGTGAACCGAAGAAAACGCAAAATCTTTGCCCCATGTACCCTCTTCTTCTCTTTCTGTCTTTCCCCTTGGTTTTCCCCTCCTTTCTGGCCCAGATCCATCTCAGATCTGGCGTTTCCTGGCCAAAAATCTCCAGGGGAGAGTCGGGTTCAACCCAGCTCCACATGAACCAGGCGTCCCAGGAGGGACGACCTTCGGGCATGCAACTATGCGGGCGCGGTCCCAGGTTCAACTAGGACGCACGAGCACCCCGAGAGCCAAGAGGCACCGCGTCAGTGTCGAAGAAGCATCTGCGCTACGCCATCCCAGATGCACACCCTAGCGTGTCATTCGGGCATGCGCATGCATGTGAATGTAGCCTTGGTTTGACCGGTGACGCGCTAAGCCCGCGTGGACGAATCTGGTTTGCCCGTGATGTTGCGACACTAAAAATGCAATTACAGGGGCTGTAGGACTCCGATTGACGATCTGAAAGAACCCCTACATCCGTATTGATGACGCGGACCTAATGAGACTATAAATTTTAGGTTTAGAGGCCTATTTAGTATGACTATAGCCTAAATACTATAGAGATCACATAGATCTACAGGATCAAAGATGATCAAACTTCATAGATTGATTTGTTGGGTCTATTAGGAGACCAATGTGTCTAAATCTAGTCTAAGTTACACACATCCACCTTGAACTTATAAATCTGACTAGGAGATCTGACTAAAAGATCTGACCGTTCAAGTACACGATCTTGATGATATGAAAGAGATTAAAGGCAATCTAATCATTAGATGTTAGTACTATACATAAGATCTAGCCTGGAGACGTACTAAGCAATGACCTAAAAGGCAGATCTAGCCATTAAGTTATAATTCTAATTAGTGGATAGAAAATGATATTTGAATCATTGTTATCCATTAACATCTAGGGTTTCACAAAAGTGATCTAGGGTTGAGTAGTGAGGGACGCCACTCCAAAGATATCGAGATAGGTAGTCTGATACTACTAAATTTTTAAATGCATCTTAAATTCTGACTTGCCTTTATTACCGTTTTTAGCATGCTTTTGAGATATTATATTCTTATAGGAGTATGCGGAGCACTTAAAATTATCACCATATTTAGCATGCTCTTTGAGATGTGATGTCCTTATACAAGCATGTGGAATTGTCTTCATATTTTATGGCTTTGAATGCGATATCAGCATGAACTAATTTTATGCATTGCTCACATGGTTGAAAAGAAATGCATAAATTGCATGATTTTGATGATTAAGATTTGGCTTTATCTATATATGCTTTTTGGGCTATTGAGCCTAATGAGCACTATGCTGAGAGGTTGTGATGTACGGGGTTGGCCTCCCGACCTCTACCACCAAAAGGGTGGATGGTATCACTGCCAAAAATGACATTGTCTCTTCCCTGATTGCTGTGATAAATAGGGATGACTACTGGAGGTGTCACAGCACCCTTTCGGGGACATATACATAGTCACCGTGGAGGCTATGGTGGATAAGTCTCTAAATATCAGAGACACACGATTCAGAGGTGTTCTGGTCGTGAGCATAGTTGACCCTATGATTTCAATTGTATTGATATGGATATAGCATTGAGATGGTCGTATACGAGCACTCGTGACCAGTCGATTTGATATGTTTACTGACCCATCGACTTGAGTTCTAAGTGGGCAGATGGCCAAATGAGGCAGCCTGCAGTGGGAACAAAACCAAAAGACCATGTGCATGATATTGATAGTGATGCCAGCGTCTACTTTTCTTAATGACTATTTTAAGAGTTTTATGATTATTATACTTTACTCATTGGTTTGATATCTTGCTGAGATCTTATTACTTGGATCTATTGATTTCTATTATATAATTTTAGTCATATGTAGAAGATTGGATTTGCGTACAGATTTCATGGCTGAATTGCATCAATGAACTTACGTTTTATGCACAAATATGCATATTTACGCAAAAAGGAATCACTAATATTTTGCATAAACAGCTCCTTGAATTATGCATGTTGTCTGCCGTGTTTTCAAAATAGTAGTGTCAGATCACCTACTGAGTATAAGTAATACTCACTTAAACATATTATTTTTACAGATTTGGTCCAAAAAGGATTAGAAGAAGCAGCAGCACATGTTAGTATCACGATCAAGTAAAAGAGACAAGTATGAATGTAAGTAAACTCTCTACTTCTTTGAACATGTATTTGTACTTACTACAGTTGGGCTGTAATGACTCCAATTTTGTAACATCTAAATCCCAAATTAGCAATGAAAAGTCCACTTTTTGAAGATAAGAGCATTTTGGTCATTTTACTATTCACCTTGACTGAACCCAGAATTTTGGTCATGAAAATGACACCATTAGGTGCGTCTCGAAAAAATAAATCCAACAAGACCAAAATCACCCAAAACGGAGTTAAAATGAGCAAGTTATGGCCCTTTGAAGTTCAGGGGCAAAAATGTAATTTTTATTAAAAAACGGATTTAGCCTGCAAAACATAGGGGCCCGTTTTGATACGCGCACCCTTCATCTTCAACCTCCTAGAGGGTTCTAGAACGGCAGTGATTGGAGGAGAAATCACCGCCATTCTGGAAGTTTCTCCACCGCCATTCAAAGGCGGTGAGAGCCCCCTCCAGAACCCTCTCATAGCTCTATAAATAAAGCTCTTGGGCGCCTCTAATGGCAGCCCAAAAGGTTGAAGAAAACCTGTTGTGGAGGAGTGACCTAGAGGGGAAACAAGGAGAAAAACCCAGCAATGAGCCAGGTATGCCCAAGATCCCTCAAAACCCATCTTCACAGTAGTTCTAAGATCAATTTTCCTAGGTTTTTGCATGAAAAATCATGCAAAATGGAGCCCTGGAGAGCCACCAAGGACCCAGGGATGTCCCCTGGGCCGCACTGGGTCAAACCAGGGTGTCCTGAGGATGCCCCGGTCCCCCAGACGATGAAACACTCCAGCTGGAACATGTCTGAGAAAAACCAATGGGCGCGTCCGTGGACGCGCCCGCAAAAGAGAGAGACTGGCGGGAAAACCCGGCGTGTCTGCAGACGCGCCCGCTGAGGCGCACGCCGCAGACGCGCAGCGTGCTAGCAGTTGGGATTTTCCGCTCCTTTAGAAAAGGCGGGCGCATGCCGCTGACGCGCAGCGCCCTAGCATTCCGTCTTTTCACACTTGAGACCCTTATGTACGTGTGACACTAAAACGCTTATAACTTGAGATCTAGAGCTCCGATTGAGGCGCCGCAAAAGGCGTTGTGTCCGTGTCGATGACACAGACACACTCAAACTATAAAATCCATGATCAAGGCCCAATAAAAGGTAGGCATGAACCTTAGAATAGGATGGTAGCGCGTGGCTGCTAGACCTTTGGAAAACTGAGGATACCAAGGCCCAATTAGGACCTTAGGACACCCATAGGCATAGGGATGGACCCCTAATGCCTAAGTAATAAGACCAACCACTCTAAAACCTATAAAAGATAGGCCAAACTAACCTTGATTCCCCAAACCATGTTCAGGAGTATACGAGGACAAGGGGTTAGCGCGACCTAGCCAAGTAGGTGTTCTATCGCTACTAGATTCTTTTAAAAGAACTATTATTGTTTTGTGAATACATGTTTTAAGTATATGACTTGCATGTGATAAATGCTTTATGCATAGACATGTTTTAATTGCATATACATTATGCATAGATGTGTTTTGCAAACTATTGCATACATTGCATGATTTATGAGCATTAAGTTCTTGCAAAAATTGCATGTTCTTGAGGGTTGCCAAAAGACGCTGGAGTGCCGAGGGCCAGGTAGTTGTGAGGGACCCAAAGAGGATAGGTTTTGAAAAGAGGTTTTTGGCTTATTTGATCGTACATGATTTGAGCTAGTAAGCTCGTGGGTGCTATGCCGAGGGGTCTGGGTTGGCCACCCAACCTCTACCACTATTAGGTGGATGGGTACCACGCCCAAAAAGGCAATATCCCTGCTTCGACTGCATGTGGTATAGGGGGCTAACACTGGTGTCACGGCACTAGATCGAAGTGTCATATGCCCCGTGGAGGTATATGATCCTATGTCCCTAGGTACCTGGGGACCACACGGCGGTGAGGTCGTGGGCATAGTGGGACCCTATGGTTTCGTGGACTTATGTGCATTGCATATGGCATGATAAAGGGTTGGTTCACCATACCATACTAGATACCCATGAGTTGGATTCAATGAAGCATCTTATGCATATCATAATGTTATGATATATATGTATATGATACTTTCGATTTTGGATTATGTGATCCTTTAAGTCGTTAGTATTTCAGTTTGACAATGGATTTTAATATCGATATTGAACGTTAGTATTCAGACTTGCACTATTTTGAACGAGCATATGATTTTAAAACATCTCATGCATTGCAAAACTAGTAGTGATAGACTCCTACTGAGTATGGTATATACTCACCATATCCTTAACATTTTTCAGGATGATTCCATCCATGAGTAGAGGACATCTATGTTAGTGCTACGAGCAAGTGAATCAAAAAGGAAACAATTATACATGTAAGTAAATTCTCAACCCTTTGGACATGTATTTGTATTTAATTACAGTTGGGCTGTGTGCTGTGACTGGATAGACCTAGGGAAAAACGTTTATGATTTCTGAAGTTTTTCAAAAACTACCTTGGATGTTGTGAAAGCAAATGACACTCGAGGTTTTCAAATTGGATTTCAAATAAAAGATTTTTCCGCTGCACTGCATTGTTTTTTTTCAAATAGGGATCCCGCCTTAGGAGTTTAGATTTTTCATTTAAAAATGCATGAGAAAACCCAGGTCGTCACATGGGCTGTGAGCTGTGACTGGATAGACCTGGAAAGACATTTATAATTACAGTAATTTTTAAAACTACTTTGTTTGTTATGAAAGCAAATGACACTTGGGGTTTTTTAAAATGAGTTTAAAACAAAAGATTTTTTCACTGCATTGCATTGTTTTTCTAAAAGTGTTTTCAAATAAGGATGCATCCCACCTTAGGAATTAGATATTACATTTAAAAATGCATGAAAAAACCCGAGTCATCACAGGGAACATTAGCTTCCTTTTATAAGTCCTCACTAAATTTCAAATTGGTAATTATTTTTAATTTTATTTTGTGATGGAGCCATCACTCATCACGATTTTTTTTTCCTTTTTCTTTTTTCTAGAGTGGTGAATTGATGAGAAACTACATCCTCTTGGTTGTGAGACAAGCCACTCAACCAATGTAGCTAAGCACTCAAAGCCAAGAAAATGAAACCATGGAAAAAGAAAAAATTGATGAAGTAAATAAATATACAAATTATGTCTTGCCATGCCTTTGTTGAAGGAATTCAAATTTTAATAACCAAATCATGCGTGATTTGCACCCATGCTTTCATTAATAGTGATCGCTAGTATAGTTTATCACAGACTAAACAAGTGATGCTTCATGGTGTCTTTGTTATATTTTGAAAATGACAATTTAAAGCTTTTAAACTTTCATTTTCCTTGGATAGGCATCGAAGCATTTTTTTTCCTATTTTATAGCAACTGGAAATGTCATTTGCTTACATAAATGACTTCTTTAATGGTTCAATCAAGGATTAGAATGTTCAAACTACCATTACAATGGCATTACCAAACTATCGATACAAGTGTTAAAGCCATTAGCACTCTAATAGGTAATCTTATCATCAAAATATTAAAATATCAATTCTAAAAAAAGATTAAAATATCATACACCTTAGATAACAAATGGGCTGGGAACAATATCCGTGACTACATTTATTATAATGTCTTGTTTAGCTGTTTTATGGTTAATTATTGATATTCTCTTTGGAGTTTAGCTGGAATGGTGCAAAATATCATGAATTTATTGCAATTAATGAAATAATATCTTTGGGAAACCATTGTTTTATTTTAAAAAATTCAAGTTTTGTGAAAATTGGAGATATTAGGAATCTAACTTCAACATTAAATATAGCTCCCAAAAATGCAATAAAATAGTAGGATGGGAAATACTAAGAAAATATTAGTTCAGAAACTCTAAAGGACTTTACAAATGTATTCTTATCTAAAAGTCATTTTTCAAGCTAAATTCTTGATATGTTTCAAATAAATGCATCCTTCATAATATCTTCAAAAATTTCTCATTAGGTAAGACTTTATCATAATCATAGTTTCGAAAAGAATTTTCTCTCAAGTACATGGTTGGTTACATCATTCCAACATGCTAATGATCTATAATAACACATACTTAATGTATTATGCTTATCATTTATAATAATTCAAATATGAAACAAACAATCCAAATTAGATCTCCTTAAAGTATTCTATTTATATAATTAATTCTTAGGCTGCATTTAGAAATAGTTTTTTTTTTGTTTTAATTGCTAAACACAAATATAAAATAAACAAAACTGGAGTAAACTGTGACGACCCGGGTTTTTGAAACACATTTTATAATATTATTTTCAAATACAAGGGCGTCCCCTCAGTAAAAAAATTTCGCAAAACAAAGTAACGAAAATTCTTTTATTTTAAAACTTGTTTTGAAAACCCAAGTCACCACTTCATATATAACATAAGTACAATTTGTGTACAAAATAAAATTCCATTGAAGGAATATGATTTTATTAAACTTCTAGAATCCATCTAGTGGTTTACAGTACATAACCCATTGTATCCTTACAATACTTATCCAAGTACACAATCCAAATTACAAAGTTCTAAATACAATACATGCTCTCAATATAATGTTTCAAGAGATATACCTTGAATACTTATTCTTCAATAGTTCTTCAAGTCTTGAGCTCCTAAGTCTCCTTCTTTGTATCTGAGATATTGTAAACATTCGAACATTTACAATATCTCAGCAAGCTATGCTTGGTAGGGGATAAGAATGTAAGTTATTGACAGTAAAATCTCAATATTCAACTATCCCATAATTCATTCTATCATAAACACATTCATAGACCACTATTATTGATATGAACATCTCATTTCCTTATCATTTGTGTTCACCTTTATACATACATATTATATAAGAACAAATCCGTTAAAATTGTAAAAATAATAAATAATCATTTCCATACAAAACTGATCAACTCCTTTCATTATAGGAGATTTGTATCTCAGCCAATTACTATACTGGGATTTTCCCTTCTTGGAAAAAATATTGGTAATTTACAATTACCTAGCATTTCATCATGTTATCACTTAAGGCATTTCACTATGCCAATTTCATATGCTTCATAATGCAAAATAATCAAGGACTACTATGCTTGCAGTCTAATTCGTACTGCGCCCGGATTACTTTTCAATAATCCACTTATACCATTCTTAGTGGAAATTACAATATCCATGTCCATATGGGAGGACCATGGCTGTCACAGTGGTGGCCTTCTCATAAATGCCCTACCCGACTTTTAGCCTTTCGTAGGCTTGGTATTCAATATCATCAAGTTCTAGAGAGTGGGTGGCCAAACCCTCTTAACTCTCCTAGCATATCATCCCCAGGCCTATGCCTGTTTAAAACAAAACCACAAGCCTACAAGCTTGTATGTAAAATAATACTTATACATATCAAACTATCTATCTGTTTATCTAAGGTTGGAATATTTTCTACTTTCCTATTCACTTAGGGTTGTTCTCAATTCTCAACTTAACCATTTAATACTTATTTTTCTCATCATTTGGTTGGATCATATTTTAACTTGAGGTATTTACCTTAATATATTGGTATCATACATGTCAATACTTCAAAACATAAGATCATGTATTAGACATGTATCTTCATGTAAAGGTATTCTTAATAATCCACCTACCTCAATAAGGTATTCTTACTCCTTGAAATCTGCCATAGTCTCGATCAACATATATCTGTCAAATCATATGTATAATGTCATTTTTCTAATCAATGGTACATACTACATGGTCTTTTGATCATCCTTATGTAGGATGATCTGAATCTTTCTTCCTAGAATATCATATATCCATGGGTTTAATATCATCTATACAAATACTATCTATGTTATACATAACAATCTAATTTACATTGATGTTTCTTTTTCCTTATTGTTTTTGATCATACAAGATCTCATCTTATTTGATCATCCTTATCTTACTTACTATTTTTATTAGGGTTAGATAATTTGCTATCTTTTTATGTTCATATTATTATTCAACCAGTTAGTGTCTTACTTGGTTGAAGATAATTTATTTCTTCCTATTACTAGACAACTCCTTATTTCAAGATGACTAGTACTTACAAGTTAAAGTCTGCTTAAAAAGTGGTTAAAACAACCCTCATGTAAGGAGGCGTTTAGACCTTTCTTACACCAATGGGAGGTGAGGGAAAAGCACTTGGCTCTTGTATACCTCCTATAATCATAATATTCAGAGTTCACTGGAGTGGTACTAGCTTAACCTTTGACAAGGTTCCTATGAGTTCTTAACCTTAAGTCCCTTCTCTAATTGATTTTAATTAATTTCCATGGATATGCACAATGTCATCCATGGATATTCATTATTTTCCTACTTTGGGCCAAGGAAATGACAAATCATTCCTTATATTGTCCAACTAACTATAGCCTTTATTAAGTCAAAATCATTCATTCATCTTTAGTTGTCCATGAATCTCTATATTTCATTAGTTTATATTTTTGGTGATTTATGCTCATTATATCTTAACAACTATTTAACAATTGAATAAAATTTGATAATAAGTAAATCATAAACTTGAAAGCATAAATCAAATATAAATCTAACAACCATATACTAACATTCTTCCTATGAATGTAACTTAACCTAGTGAAATAAAAATATACATAAATTAACATGATCCTAAGTTATGAAATACATAAAATTGTACTTCTATCTTAATAGAATCATATTTAAATCTCTAATTTATACTACCATGGCCCTAAGATAATCAAATATACTAACAAACTAATCATTTAGGGCATAGCATGCTAACATTTAAAGAATACACTATCATGCTTTCTAACTTATAACATAAATCACATTTACACTTCTATTATTCAATACAAGACAATTAAGCTAATTATATTAATATTATTATAAAATTTTAAATATGATCTAACCATTAGATCTTAGGTATTTTTCTTTAGATCAAAGGTTTTAATTACCTTTAGGGCTTTTAATCTATTAAGATATAAAAATCATATCCACTTGATTTTATCACATTTCATCCATGATCTAACTGAATTTCATATAATATCATCCATTTAATCCATCCCAAGGATCTGATCATACTTGATCTCATTGATCAAGTGGGTCCCTTTGTATTTTTAGGGTTTTCTACCATAAAGGGTAGATCCCCTAATTTATCCCAGATCTGTCCAAATTAACCATAGATATTACTTTATTACAGTATTATATCATCATTAAAATAAATTTCCAAGATCTGATCACCTTAGATCTTGAAGATCTTAGAAATTGCACATTTATTTCCAAAATACAGAATAATTCAGGAATAATTTTTAGAAATATTATGCTTTTATTAAAAACTAGACATTACTAGCTTTCCATAGCTTCTTTTCGATCTCAATTTGGAGTTCATATGACTCCACAATTTAAATTTGAAGTTTACAGCCGTTCCTAGGGTCCAGATTTGATCAGGGTCCAGCAAAACTAATCTCTCTCAATTGAGGGTCTAAACCTTGTTAGATTTTCTTAAAAATTGTACCCTAGGGGTTTTTGATCCTTATGGATCGATTGGAAAGCTCAGAATTTCCATCTGAACTCTCTCTCACCATGAATTGAAGGCTCTGGTATTTACTTTATTTTTACAATTTTTCATTCAAATTAAATTAAATAAAAATTAAATTTATACTAAACCATAATAAATATGTATAGGAAGTATTTTCACCTACCTGATTGGAGAAAAAATATATATTTGATCCCCAATTTGAAAGAATTACCGGTTGATGATAATATAGCCCGATTGTCCCCGTTTTTGTGATTTTCTGTTGTTGGAACCGTTGGATCTTGAAATTGATTTGTGGTTTTTGTATATACTATAGTATAGGATGTTATGGATGGTGTAATTTATTAGATTCTACTTGGAACGGAGTGCCTAATTGAATTTAGGTCTCTTGTTCCACTTAGAAAGAGGAGAGAGAAATAAGGAAAATAGAGATTGGGGAGGGATGAATGAGAATTTGGGACTGAAACTCCAGGGAAGATTTGGAAATTTCATGGGAAAGGTTTTGAAAATTTTTGGAAATTTTTGGGATATATTTATAGCCAAATTTGAATTTTTTATCATTTCTTTTGATAAGATATTTTATTACTTTAGAATTTTTTATTACAAGTGCATTCTCCACTACATTCTCCACTACCAGCAATAATGCATTGAGCAATTATTTTTGCTTCTAGAACGTTGGCTCACTTTGTGGGCCCCACTTTTATGTGAAAAGACGTTTTTGCCCTTTGAACTCCAAAATGGGAGAATAATAGGCAATATTTGTCCGAAACTCGGAATTGAGCGTACTTAGTGGAATTGGAATTGTATTTCTAAGTACTTCATGAATGTTGAGGTCTTATTTCTTGGATATTGAATATGGGTAAAATTACGATTTTACCCCCAAATGGAGAAAATTAAGGAATTTTCATTTTAACTCAGAATTGAACATACTTAATATTGTTTCGATCAGTTTTCCAAGTACATCCATAATTTCTATGTTTTAATTCATGATATAATCTCCATAAAAAGAGAATTTTCAATAACCTAATATTCCAGCCTAGAATTTCTAAAAATTCAAACTTTATTAATTTGCCTTAATAATTTACAAAAATTCGGGGTCATTACATAAACAGTATTCAAAAAAATCTATTTGGATACACACCAGTTAAAACTAGTTATATTTTAAATAGAAGCCAGAAAGTTGCCTAGAAAATCTTGTTTATTTTTCTTTGAGTGTAACCCATTTATAATTATTTTTTTTTACATGTCAGTACCTAATCTAAATGGCTAACTAGACTATTAGCAACCTATTTTGTTTAAGAAAAGCTTCATATGAAGAAGCTCAAAACTACAAATATATGCACACATTGCAATATGAATCAATTAAGAAAAAATCTCAAACATTAGAAAGCAAAGGTTAACCATGAAGTCCCAAGTTAAATGGAAAGTCTCAAACATAACAGACCAATAGCATACTTAAAATAAGCAAATATAAAAGTAGCCATGAGGGCATATATTGCCCATAGAATGTAACAATCATACAAAGGCCCTGCTATACGGCTTTTTGAAATTACTACCCTTAAGTTCATCAATCAATAGTTGAAGGTCCTTCCAACAATGGCATCCTTCATGTATAAATTGCCTAAATACTAGAAATAGTTATGCACTGCAAGTAAAGATGAAATAAAAGAAATCAAATTCACACTTCAATCAAATGGTAGTTGCTTACCATAAGGTAGTGATCCAACACTTCATTCAGTGCTACCAAAGTACGAGCTATGAGGCCCAACCAAATTCAATTATTTAGATAAGCCTCTTGAATTCACAATACTTCATCTATAGCTTGATCATCATGTTCCTTATCTATTCAAGGCTAGATTCCCATCTAATTGAACAAATTCTACGTAAGTTCTTTTCCTCGCTGTTTGAAAAAAATTTCATATGAAAATGAACCTAGCTAGCCTCCTCTAGCATCAAATCAAGATATAATTCTATCTCAAAATTAGTCCATTGAGTAGGATGGGGCATCTATAGAAAGAATGTGTTAGTAATGACTCAAATTTTGTATAATAAACTTGGTCAAATTAAGAGTACATTAGTTTGACAGACATAAGAAAAACAAATATGTATGCATCATAAAAAAGGTCCACCATGTAAACAACTTTCTCATTTGCAAGTCTTGTAAATATTTCATTTACAACACAAAATCCAGGAAAGACCTTAGGTAACAAAATTCGAGTCCTATGCATATCTCATCCACCAAATCAAGATTTAGCAAAGGTGCTACTTGTAAGTTATAAATTAATCAAAGAAGAAATACAAAAACACCCCTATGCATCAATAATCTTACGAGGAAGAAAATACCTTATACTAGGTGCAATCAAGCATCCTGCTTATAGTGTTATTCATAGATTTTCTTGGTATAGAATTGAGGTATAAATTTGTTTTACTTTTATATCTTTCATAAACTCTATTTATGCATGTAGAACATGGTTATGTTTTGTTTGGATCATGAGAGGCAGAAGAAAAGTACATATGAGCCATAACAAAATAAGAGTCTAAATGAGTAGTGACATCAATTATTGAAGCGTAGAAGAGAAAGTTGCTAAAACATATTAAATCAATTCATTTTAGCCATAAACAATTACCATATCTAGCAATGTATTTCTCATAGAGTCTCTACTAATAACATTTCAAACAAACACATGATGTTGGATTTAATAAGACAAATTGCACGGAATTGATGAAACACCATTAATTAAAGCATACCCGAACATAAGAGTTGAATAATTCAAGAATATGGGCATTTCCAAACATCTGTTTGGAACATCAATTTCAATCCATGACAAACATTTAATAGATGTATTTTCAAGTGCTTAAGTTGCATATTTTGAGATGAAATATGGAAAGGAACAAAACAGTAGCATCCTAACATATAAAGATCTTCAAGGACAAGATTAGATTTGAGAGAGAGGTGCCACTAAATGTAATAAACTTGAGAGATAAGGTTTTTAGCTCTTCTTGGGATCAATTCCAAGAGAGAGGCGCTGTTAAGGACAAGTTATCCAATCGAATTGAGACTTTTCAATGACTTGGCCATTCAATCTTTTAAACTAATTGAGACCGAAATTGGAGAAGGACATACAAACGGAGAGGATTAACCAATTGATAAAGGAACATGAAACCATTCTCTTTCAATAGACATACAAAAACGGTTGAGGGCAATGAAGTAGGTGAAGTGCTTAGATTTTGCAAGATGTTCTAACCATTGCTGGATGTGATTCCAAGAGCCAAACAAGAATGAATACCACATAGAAGAGTCAACACCGGGCCAAGCTTCTACTAATGATGCAATACATGTTCTTCTCGCCTCGGTCAGCATCTCTAATCCAAGGCATACCAAGTTTTTGCCTATTGCTACTGGTTACTTTATCAGGGGTGGTGAGAGAGAGAAACTAGATATGCCATGAGTGGTTTCAAAGAGAGACAGAGATGGGAGAGGTTCAGTTGCTTCACTACAGTGGCTAGAGAAGAAAGCTGGAGATGAAAGAGAGAGGTCCAGTCACTTCCCCAAAATGGTTGGAGACGAGAACCGGAGATGAGAGAGAGGTTGCTATTATAGATCATGCACTCAAGGTAGACCACTATATACTAGTCAAGGTAAGGGTTGAAGTTATCCATTGTTGTGCATAAACAAGAATGGAATCAGGATTCTATGAATAGATCAGCTACTTTTTGTGTACTTTATGTAGTCTCTACTCCATGTTGAAAACTCTTTCAAATAACATGAGCGTTGAAAGCCTTCAATTAAACTAGAGCATTAGATTTTATTTTATTTTACTTGTTTTAAAATGGAATGGAAAAAAGAAGAGAGGAAGAACCGAATTGGCCAGAGACGAAAGTCGGAGATGATCATGGGAAAGTCCCTTCTTCTCCCATGAATGGCAAAGAGACAAGTTCGGAGGAGACCTCGAGAGGAACCCGTGATTCTGGTTATTGCAATAAAAAGAGAATGGTCGTGAAAGTTGGTTTTTCGCAATGTGTGGTTTTCTCTAGTTTTGGTTTTTTCTAGTTGAAGTCTGCATTGAAAAAAAATAGTTTATTTTGCCATTCAAACACGTTTATCTCTAGTCCGTCACCCGCTAGGTCCAAAGTTGTATGCCACTGCTACGGTGCTGATAGATTCACTACTTCAGCACTGTCATCGGACATTGCAGGCTAAGCATCTATTTCTCGTATATCGCTCCACACCGAGAAGAGGGATGTGTACCTCCAGCAACAAGAAGAATGGAACCATAGGCTTCTATGCTGGGAGCATTTCGGGGTATAGGTCTAACCACCCCAACTCCCTGTTTCTGGCATGCTATAGTTCTTATAGTCTCTCGATGACAGGAATGGGAGATTACTGCTTGCAAGTGCAGGGTCACCCTGGGCCTCCTCTACTTCATCGACTGTGTGCTTGTCGCCCAATCCTTCCCAACTTTGGCCGCCTATAGCTAATGTTCTCCCAGTAGCGCTTCGTAAGCACCTTCGTATTGAGCCATTAGAACAAAAAAGTTGATGCTAAAGGTGCATCAATTGAGACCTTCTGCCTCATAAACTTATCCAGCGGCTTCACTGGTTTTTAAGTATAATAAATCATATCATGTTGTAATCCTCTCCTAAAGACGTGCTTTCCGGGTTCTACTTGACTCTTATATCACATTATAATATAGGTAATATGAGGGGGAATGGGAAGCATATAATACCAATAATACGTGGGGATATCATCTAAAAAATACGGGGAAAATCATGCAAAATTCAGTGGTAAGTGCCGTCATAGAAGCCTTAAAAAACAAGATTTTTCCTCTCTCTTTTTTGGTGATGTTAGCCACGGGTGGGGCCTTGTACGACAACACAAAATAATAATAATAATAAAGTAGAAAGCGAGATCAATAAATAGGATGAGAAGGAAAAGAGCAACAAATCGGGGAAGGACTAGTGGCTGTCCATCTGTGCTGTGTTTCTGTGTATGACGTGCTGTGTCGATTGAGGAATGATGCACAGAAGTGGGGAGGAGAGATGCCAAATGACATGGCAAGTTTGTGACCACCCCACTCTCTCTCTCTCTCTCTCTCTCTCTCTCTCTCTCTCTCTCTCTCTCTCTCTCTCTCTCTCTCTCTCTCTCTCTCTCATGTTAGTCTACATTATAATGGTAGTCTGATGAGTAGATCAGAGTATATGGTAGGAGAAAAAAAAATAGAGATGGATCCAAACATCAATGATCCAAATCATTCGTATTCTAGGCTTTGTCTTGTCTCAGACAAGCCGTAATTCTCATCAAGTGAATGATCCTACCTTCTGTTGTTTTCTCTAAAAATTAGAGACGAGTACACTTATGATACCTCGAATTTTGGTCAATCAAGTGAGAGATTCCTTAAACTGCTATGCACTAAATTACATTGGTGCATCCTAAATTTGTATTCTAAGGTGTAAAATGGATTGGCTTTATGTCCTTAGAGGTTAACCATTCATTTTACACCTCAAGGCTATTTCACAAGAATTTTTGTTCATCGGCGTAGATGATTGTTTGAGTCTTTAAAATGGGCTTTAGATGTACTTTACAGTCACCTGACTTAACAAGGTAGCCCCGGAGCACAAAGCTTCCAAATATACAGGATCCTAGGAATGGGCAGATCACAAGTGTCAATAGTACGCAGTCTTATCTTGCATTTTATAAGAGGCTGTTTCCACACCTTGAACCCATGACTTTAAAGTTATATGACGATAACTCTACCATTGTAGCCCTACGACTACATACTCCAATTCATAGAACAAAATAGCTGGGTCAAATCTGCCATATCGGGTGGTTTTATCAGAAATAGTGGATATATCGGTCAAAAATTGTATTGGCTATTTTACTAACTTGATATATCATGTATAACGGCAGATATTTTGTATCATGCTCCAATCTACTCTACTCTATAGGCATAGTATACAGTCTTTCTCTCTCTTATTTTTCATTTTTGCAGCCACTTTGATTTTTATAATGAATGCAAGGGAGAAGAGTGGTGAAATGCCGAGGCATGATGACGTGTGAAGAGATGATGGCATGAGTGAGTATACCTGTCCATGACTCTGGTGGGGGGGTTGAAAGAGGCATTTTAGAGTGTGGAACATAAGGGGGGGTTGATTCATAAGATTTTCCATGTCCAGATGTGGATTTTCCTATGTAGAGAGAGTGGGCAGCAAGGAAATCATCCCAAAGGCAATCCACAACATGAATAGAAATGTTCACGTAACACAATCCTGTTTGTGTAATAGAAAACTTGGAGGGAGGAAACAGAGAATCCAAAACAATGGAGGCAAATGGGGTCGAATCATTTAAGAGATATGTGGGCGACTAGGAAACAAAATGCACAGTACATGCGCTAGCAGATGGAGCCTATGGCTTCGTCGGATGGTGCTTTGGGTCGCAGTCAGGTTGGCTTAATCAATCTCACAAGATACGAGCTCTCCAAAATTTATCAAGGGTTCGGGCACTCTTCCAAATCTAATCCTTCTCAAAAGACAAAAGCAAACCACTTGCCCATTCTTCCAAATCTTTCCTATGGATTTAGGCTGATTCCACTCCGATATGGAAAATGGAACGGAGCTGACCTTCAAAAAATTCCAATTAAATTTTGGTCCATGTGGGGTTTTCCTTCGTGGACATTTTTCATGTGAGATTGATGGGACCTACTTGACATGAAATGGTGCATAACCTGCTATATGTTGAATGTGGACATGTTGGGCCTCAAATTATCCCTTGCTGGTGATGGAAGCACCGAGAATTGGTTTAATCAAAGATCAGTTTGAATGAGAAATAGATAGATAATCATGATTGTTAAAGGAATTTGGCGGGCTTTCCCATAGTCCTCCATATTTTGATTATCGTCGTGAAGCAATCAAGTGATCATAATCACGATGGATCGCTTTGTGGCCATTTTGGATGATTGGAGAATGGCCCGTGAGATAATTAGTCCGACATTTTGCGTTAATTGGCATTCTCTTTCAGGCCCACTACAAATACAGTGGGCCAGGGCCCAAATTTATATGATTTGAGACCATTTTCCTTTGGTCAGCCGCTTGAGATGAGCGGGGGGAGAGATGATTATTAGAAAGTGAGCAAAAGTTATCATGATTAGGGCCGTTCGATCATTTACATGATCATCTCGCCATAAGGCCCACAGGGCATTAAGCTCATGGAGTTAGTTGTTGCCAAAAGATCTACTTTGTTAATTCTTTGATTTCATTTTTACATGGTTACGTCATCATCGTTTCAGGCAACCTACAAATTGGAATTAAGGGTTGGAAAATTTAAAGATACGTGTACTTGTGGAGTCAATACTATGAAGGAGCTTGTTAGTAAAAAAAAGCAGCCCTGTGCACGAAGGTCCCGCGTATGAGGGGTTTGGGAAAGGGAGGGATCACAAGGGTCAATAGGATGTAGTCTTACCTTGCATTTTGCAAGAGCTTGTTTCCATGTCTTGAACCCTGACACGACAACAACTCTACCATTGAGCCAAGGTTCCCCTTCAAGGAGCTTGCTAGTGCACTTGCAAATAAGGCTTCATCAAACCTGGAGGAGCTGAAGTTAACTATATTCGGCCAAATAATGGTCATTGAGAATGTATGAACTGAAATTTGATCTTTGCAAAATGCAGCTATTACTGATAAAAATAATTGGGTTTTTATTGGTGAATACATCTTTTCTGTTTGCAGTTTCATGGTGACTGCAGTTTCATAGGCGAAGCAAGTTCTTCATGACATCCAGAGTCCACTAGTTGAACAAAAACAGTTGCTGGCTTTCTCTGCTCAACAGCAAGAACAGGTATAATCATTTATCTAGTGTTTGATCTTTACCGCTGTGCTTCTGAACTTATAACTAGGATTGAAAAAATCAAGCGGAAAATTCCCAAGGAATAGCAGACTTTGTGTAATATCCTTAATTTTTAAGTATAAATTAAAAAATTACTAAATAAATTAAATTAAAATTTTATAAATGGAAAATTTTCCTGAAAACTAAGAAGTTGAAAGTGCTCGTCGATAGGATTCCAACGCCACAAAGAACGGTAAAAACGGAGCTCAAACGAGGGAGTTAAGAGCCGTTGAAGTTATAGAGGCATTTTAGTCATTTGACAGAGACACATAACACAGGGGCCCAAATTGATAATGGCACCCCCGTCTTCCACATGCCTCTACCCGGATCAGGCAAAATCGCAGGAGAAACCATGGAAAGAGGCGTGAAAGGAAGAGTTTCTCTTCCCCTAAGATTCTAAACCCTATATTTATTCCCCCCAGGCGCCGAAACACTCCATTTGTTCCTCGTTTGCACTGAGTTGCATCTCAACCCTAGCTCTGAAAACTTCAACTTTTCCGGCGAGTGGAACTCCGGCAACATCCATCAACGGCTAACAATGCAAGGTAAGCCTTAAACCCTAATTTATGTTTTTATTAAATAGAAAATATAAATTAGAATTACATTTAAATAAGAAAAAATCAAATTTTCCTGGGAACTCTGTGTATGCTACTGTTGGAGCGTAATTTCACGGATGAATCCACATTTGTTTGAAAATCGCACCGTCCAACTAGTGCATAAGAGACCCAAGATCAAACCCTTTAAATTTGGGAGAGATCCAACGGTGGGTTTCTCTAGAAAAAGTGAAAACAAATACCTATGGACGTTTTTAGGAACTTGGGAAAAATCATCTGAAAGAGGCGTTGTGACCGTATTGACTACGCGAACCTAGTTTTAACTTAAAAACTTATAAATGACCACTTTTAATTTAGAAATTTTTTAAAATAGTGATATGACATGTACAGGTGCACTTGAATATACCAGTTAAGGGGATTATTAGCAAGCTAAGTGGTCTCACATTGAGGTAGGTGACGACAATTAATACTTTGCCTTGATTTTTAAAACCATGCATAAACATAGCATCATGCTTGATTGTGTTTTAATTTGCAATTATTATTTATTGTGGATTTCATGCGACTTTGAGTACATTATAATTATTACAAATTGAAATCTTTTATTGAATAAACTTATGACAAATGTCTTTAGGAGCATGATGTTAATTAATTATGCTTAAATAGAGACTTATTTCTTATTGTATATTGGAAATGCATGAATTTACATGGAAAAATGAATAGAGGCTTATTAGCTGGTCCTTTTATAGGCTAATCCTAGGATGAAGGGCATGTATTGGGGATTTCGAGCTATAAGAGCTCTTGAGTTTTAGCATATACATATGATTTTCGTGTTTTATATTTGATGACGGGTGCTCTCGCTCGGTGGGCGTCATGCTAGGAGGGATAGGACCGGCCACCCACCCTCTAAGATTGTGATATGACAGACACCTACCCATAGATGGCATTTGGTAGGGGTTTGGTAACATGGATAGTCCACACTACCAGTCTGAGCCTTTCCATGGGGACAGATGCTAAGTCTCCCGTTATGGTGTCGACGGAAAGCAGCGGTGGTTGATACCCATGGAGGGTTGCCACTGCAACATGATGACCTATATTCTTATTATGTGTGCATGTATGATGAGCATGGTGATGGATGATATGCCTAAGTGTGACGACACTCAAAGGTTGACTATGAGTACTCATGATCAGTGATATTTGTCTATATGACGCTTGTGAGACTCATTACCATAGGGTGCCCTTATTCTTATTGTATGCTCATTTACCTTGATTCATGTCATGTTTTAACTCCGTGAAATGCATGTTTTAGCATATGAAATAAATTGACATTTCTGTTGGCATGACTTATGATATAGCTATCTTCATAGATGATAGACTTTTTATTTTAACATTATTGTTATTCATTTCATTTTATTACATTAATTATCTATGTACCTACACAAGCGATAGCTTGCTGAGACATTGCTTTGTTTTGCAATGCCTTAGATCTCGAGCGCGATAACAGGAAAGGCAAGGCTATTGAGAAATCGTGAGAGCTGCGGAAGATCCTTTTTCCCAGAATTTAATACAGTAATGTGAGTCAGCAAACAGGATTATTATTTGAATTTGATTAAGATGTATACTTTATATTTTGGGAAAAAGTCTTAAACATATGTTGGACTTTATATGGGATGTTATGATGGATAGACCTGAGCCATATTATTATTGTATTTTGGACATTTATTTGATTTAAAATAAAGGCGCCGATTTATTTGACGTTGATTGAATACGCGTATTGTTTTAAATCTATTTATGTTTTAATTATATGTATGCCATTTTGAGAAAGGAAAACTAACACCCGGAGTTTTTAAGATATGTTTTAGTAAAATGTTAAATAAAACTTTTTTCATAGGATCCCAAGTGCTCTTATTGAAAATGCTATTATTATTATAAAAGAAAAAAAAAGTCTTAAAAATCCGGCGTGTTACACTTTGAGTGCACATTTCAGGTAAAAAGCTAGTGTGATTGAGATAGTAATATTCATCAATGGTACATTGGGATCAAACCAGTGATGCATTCTGTTCTCTCACAGGAAGCGTCAGCTAAAGAGGAGAAACTGGCCCTTGAAAGCAGTACTGGGTGAGTCTGTTTTCAGCTAGATAACATTCCATGTTTCTGATGGGCACAGCTCAAAGCGAGTAGACCACTCGAGGCAACAGTGAGCGAACACTCATTTGTCAGTAGATCATCTGAACAAAAGTAATATTGCAGAAATTGAATCTATTGTCGAGTAAGTTATTAGTGTTTGGATACAGGTTTCATGTTGTTGTAAACTTCTCATTCCCTTATGTTTATTTAGTACTGCATTTGATTACAGGTTCTATGTTGTTTTAATCTTCTCCTCTCCCTTCAACTGGCAGGAAAAGAATTGTGGATATTATACTGCAATTGAAGAATTTATGTCTGCATCCTCTTCTACTGGTGTAGAAATTGATGCTGGAGCCTCTGATCTGATTACTTCTGTTAGTGGTAACATTAATCTTCCTCTTTCTTACATTTTATTTACTACATTGTGGTATAAGTACACATCTCAAGCTGATACACAAATATTTGCAGATTCACTAGTGCTGAACCATGAAGATAAGAAAGAAATAGAGTTTATGTCCATTATGTGTGTGGATCGGCTAAAGATAACGCAAGAGAACCACAACAGAAGCTTAACAGATATCAGAAACCACGCAGACAAATGCCTCAAAAAGGATTACTTGGTAAGCCCTTGCTTACAAATCAATTGTTTTTCTCTGCCTTTTCATTTTCTGTTAGAAGAACTGTGAATTTTCTGAATGAACTACACTGTTGAAAACTTTTAGTTGATAATACCAATATAAAGTTTTGACACTCAAATTCTTCTAAAATTTTAACTAAAACTTCTGAGCATATGTGAATTTTACTCGTAACTTAATATATGCTTGGCCTTCTTTATCTAAAGTTGAACTAAAGACTCAAAACCTGTGAAAAGTTGTCGAACAGTTTTATAGAAGTGTTGCTGACTGAGAGTTAATTTGATGAACAGGTTGATCAACCAACTTGGACAACTCCTAGAAAACAAGTAATTACAGTGCCCAGCTTGGCATCCTTTGAAGAATTGAGGACATCTTCCTTTGATTATCTAGTGGCAAAGATGAGATGCTGTCACAATCATCTAGAATTCCTCTCATGTCTTTCAATTGAACAAAACTTTACTGGTTGTGATGAGATCACACGACAGAAAGGTGAAATGCTGGAGTATGTGGAACAGCAGCTAATGTATGCAATCGAGATCCCAAAGTCGTCTATGAACATCAATTCCTAAGTAGCTAAATTGCAAACCAAGCAGCAACATTGTCCGTATACTGGCTGATGTACTCCTTTAACTTCTCTCAACAGCTAATGGGAGTAATTGGAGACAAGATCATGAAAAACCATCATGATGCAACTTGCTCATCAAGAGCTGCTTCTTGTGGTGAGGGCCTTTTACTCTCTCAGACCCCATTGAGAAACTAGAGATTATCTCACAGTAACAGAAAAGAAGATTATCTCTAATTATCTTGTAGTTGGATGAAAATCCGTGGTCTCTATAATGGCTACAACAATACCATGTATCATTTAATGAGGAGCTGGTAAGGAAAAGCAAGGGTGCATGTATCCATACCCTGGCTTAGATAATGGATAGGATTAATTGCGTAAAAAAAACCTGGATTCTTTGTCATTTATCATTTGTACCCCATATTCCAATTTGGTGCAATTGCACCGCAAATTTGAAAAGCCAGTTTGACAACCCCCTGCACTGTTAAGCATTTTGACAGTATCAATTTGTATCCCTCGTAGCCTACATACGTGGTGAGGACTGCCGATGTGGAATTAACTCTTCTGTGTTTATCTGGTTGTTGGTTGAAGGCATGGAAACAGTGTAATATCCTTAATTTTTAGGATAAAATAGTAAATTATTAAATAAATTAAAATAAAAATTTATAGATAGAAGTTTTTCCTAAAAATATAAGAATTAGAAAGTGCTCGTCGATACGAATCCAACGCCACCAAGAACGCGAAAAACGGAGCTCAAATGAGGGAGTTATGAGCCGTCGAAGTTGTAAGGGCAATTTTGTCATTTGATGGAAACGTATTACACAGGGGCCCAAATTGATAATGGCACCCCCGTCTTCCACACGTCTGTACCCGGATCCGAAAAAATCGCCGGAGAAGTCATGGAAAGAGGCGTGAATGGGAGAGGTTCTCTTCCCCTAGGACTCTAGGCCTATATCTACCCTCCCCAGGTTGCCAAAACGCTTCACTTTGAGCGTTTTCACTGAGCTTTACTCAGAAACCTAGCCTGCAAAAATTCACGTTTTTCCGGCGAGTTGAGCCCCGGCAACACGAGCAACACCAGCCAGGCGCAAGGTAAGCCTCAAATCCATGTTTTTATGTATTTATTAATTAGAAAACTAATTAGAAAAGCATGAAAAAAAATTAGGAAAAAAATCAGATTTTTTGGGAACTTTGTGCACGCTACGTTGGAGCGTGATTTTACTGATCAAACCTCGTCCATTTGAAAATCGCACCGTCCAACTAGTGCACAAGAGACCCAAGAGCAAACCCTTTAAATTTGGGAGTGATCCAACGGTGGATTTCTCCACAAAACCCAAAAACCAGTACCTAGGGATGTTTTTAGGAACTTGGGAAAAACCGTTTAAAAAACATGGTTTTTGGAGAAATCAATGCAAAAGGATGATAGAAATGGAAACTAGACAAAATTTGGAACAAAATGGTTCAAAAACCAAGTGATTTGGATACCTGTAGGGTCACCGGAGATGACCGGAAGCCGGTCGTCTTCTCAGGCGCCGGTTTCCGCATCGCCGGTGTAAACCGGGCTGCCCGTGTAACCCAATGTACACTGGGTGCCGGTGTAAACCGGGGCCGCCGGTGTAACCCGGTGTAAAGCAGGGCTGCTGGTGTAAACCAGTGCACCCGCCAAACACCATATAAATTAATAAATATTAATTTATGAAGTATTTTCACTTAAAATTGATTTTTGGGAGCTAGAAGAGTCCAAATCACGATCCGAAAGATGCGTTGTGACCGTATTGACGACGCGGACCTAGTTTTAACTTAAAAACTTATAAATGACTACTTTTTATTTAGAAAATTTTTAAAATAGTGATGTAACATGTACAGGTGCACTTGAATATACCAGTTAAAGGGAGTTATTAGCAAGCTAGTGGTCTTACACTGAGGTAGGTGACGACAGCTAATGTTTTGCCTTGATTTTTAAACCATGTTTAAACATAGCATCATGTGTGATTGTGTTTTAAAAATGCAATTATTATTTACCGTGGATTTCATGCGACATTGCGTACAGGATGATTATTCCAAATTGAAATCTTTTACTGAATAAACTTATTTAAAATGCTTTTACAAGCATGATGTTAATTTGTTATGCTTAATTAGAGACTTATTTCTTATTATATATATAGAAAATGCATGGATTTACATGGAAATGAGAATAGAGGCTTATTAAATTTGGTCCTTTTATAGGCTAACCCCAGGATGAGGGGCATGTCTTGGGGATTGTAAGCTATAAGTGCTCTTGAGTTTTAGCATATACATATGATTTCCGTGTTTTATATTTGATGACGGGTGCTCTCGCCCGGTGGGCATCATGCTAGGAGGGATAGGGCCGGCCACCCACCCACCTTCCGAGATTATGATGTGATGAGTTTGTGATATGATAGACACCTGCCCATAGATGGCATTCGGTAGGGGTTTGGTAACATGGATAGTCCACACTACCGGTCTGAGCCTTTCCATGGGGACAGACACTAAGTCTCCCGTTATGGTGCCGACGGGGAGCGGCGTTGGTTGATACCCATGGAGGGTTGCCACTGCAGCATGATGGCCCATATTCTTATTATGTGTGCATGTATGATGAGCATAGTTATGGAGGATATGCTTGGGTGTGACGACACTCAGAGGTTGACTACGTGTACTCCTGATTAGGGATGTTAGTGCGATGTGGTGGGACCCATTACCTTAGGGTGCCCTTATTCTGGTTGTATGCTCCATTTTATTGATTCATGTCATGTTTTAACTCCTTGAATTTTATGTTTTAGCATATGGAATAAATTGGCATTATGATATCACTATTTTCATAAATGTTAGATTTTTCATCAGTATTGTTTATTATTTCTTTCATTTATTACATTAATTGTCTATGTACCTACACAAGCGATAGCTTGCTGAGGCATTGCTTTGTTTTGCAATGCCTTAGATCTCGAGCGCGATAACAGAAAAGGCAAGGCTGTTGAGAAGCTGTGAGAGCTGCTGAAGACCATTTTTCTATAGTGTTAGACAGTGATGTGAGTCATTAAACAGGATTATCATTTGGATTTTATTATAGACTGCATATTTTATAATTGGATGTGATTTAGATATTTGGACATATGTTGGACATTTATATGGGATGTTATGATGGATAGACCCTGGGCCATATTATTTGTCTTTTGGACGTTTATTTGATTTAAAATAAAAGCGCCTATTTATTTGACGTTGATTTATACGCGGATTATTTATTTATGTTTAAATTACATGTCCACCATTTTGAGAAAGGAAAATTAACACCTGGAGTTTTAAGATAGGTTTAGTAAAATGTTAAATAAATCTTTTCTCATGGGATCCAAAATGCTCTTATTTAAAATACCATTATTATTTTTAAAAAAAATGTCTTAAAAATCCGGGGTGTTACAAACTGCCTCTTGCAAACTGCAAGATAAGACTACGTACTATTAACCCTTGTAATCTTCTCTTTCTTTTGACCCCATATTCATGGGAGCTTTGTGTACTAAGGTTGCCCTTCTTCTCCTTTTATTTTAGGGGAGCCTCGGCATAATAGTAGAGTTGTTGTCATATGATGTTGCGGTTATGGATTCGAATGAAAACAGCCTGTTACAAAAATGCAAGTTAAAACTGCATAGCATAAATCATTGTGGGCGTGTAAGTTTCATGCATTAGGCTGCCTCCTTTTTTTCTTCTTTTATATTTTAGCAATTTAGTATCTTCCAATATGTAGCAACAAGTGACCAGGAAGATTAGTGGCTCGGATCACTGGTCGTGAAATGGGCTGGTCAGCGTCGCTGTCCCAAGTGACATTGCCTACAGCATCAAAAAGGGTCTTCTCGTGAAGGATCTTCCCGTAACGAGCCAAGTCGAATGATAAAATACAGCCAAGTTGACGAGCACTTTTGCTAGGACTTCTTTTTCCTTCTTTTTTTTTCCTGTATTTTTTATTTTCATCCCTTTGACCTTCTCCACATTAGAAATGACTTCTATAGTACCGTAATTATAAAAAATCCACCAGAGAGATCCCCTCCGTTAATTAAGTTTCCATCCGACCGATTAATGGAATTGATGTCGAGGCTCATATAATATTGCAACAAATGATTCTATTGGCTCCTAATTTTATATTAAAAGAAAATTAAAAAAGGTAAAAATAAAACACTCAATCTTGCTGCTAATCGAATTTGCAGCAGGTGGCAGAGAGAGAGAGAGAGAGAGAGAATTTATATGAGTTAGAAATTCCTTTTTCCTCCACCATGCCAGAGATGTCGATGGCTATGATTTTTTGCCTTGCTTTTCAGATCATAGCTTTTGACCAAATATATTTTGGAGAAAATGTTGCCTCATTGGGAGCCAACTGCAGTAGACATTTGTTGGCATTGTACTTTGTAAATTCACAAGGCAAAATAGATTTATTTGAATAAGAAATTCAGTTTAACTGATCCCTGTTAACATTTTCTTTTTCTTTTTTGAAATAAAAAGTTGTCCTTTAGTTCCCAACTTGTGCAGGATGGATCCCACTTTTGATTGATCGGATTGTTAATCTAATTCGGAGATTTCATCTAAAAAGCAAGACATACTAAATGAAAGGGTCTGATCATCCAAAGTTGGGCCCATCGTATGAAACGGCAATTCAGACTTGGGCTGTATCCTCTCATTGCATTTACTGGAGTCAACATTTGAAGTCAACCTGTTGACGCCCAAACCAAGTTAGTCCACTATTCCCAATGAGCTGCAGTCCCGGGCGTGAATTGTGAACTAGTCTGAAGAAGAAGTCGGAACACAATAGGGGTGCCCAAATCAAGATGATGGTTAGGAAAATGAGATCCGAACGGCCCACAAATGCACGTGCGTGATGGGAAGGGAGCATGGTCCTCGCGTTTACCACCACAACTGCGTTCATGCACGTGGGTACGAAATTGAGAAACGGGGACTTTCTTGGACTCATTTGCCGATATCTTGGACTACCGACGTCCTCCACCTGGGCGCTGGTTTCACTCGCTCCTTCTCATCTTTGTCTTTTTCTTCCACCGTCTGCGTCAAAAACGACCGGAACAAAACGCGGAGGACTTTTTACAATGCGGACTAGTAAAAGAGGACAAAAGCTAGTAGACGGCATTTAGCCGGAAATTAGTACCGCCTGCAACTGTTTAGGAAGCCAAGAAATCTGGGTTTTATATGTCATAAAATAAAATGAAATTGGTCAGCTTCATTTACACGTGTTACATTGTAAAATATTACTAGACTGGAGTCAATGTCTAGGCTTACTTAATTCTCACTATTATCATCATATTAGTCGAGAAATTATCCTAATTAAGAGTCGACCACGTGAATTTTGTTCGTACTTCATTTAATTATAAAGTTTTTAAAAAAAATTTCACTACTTTTAAGAACATTCTTTGAAAAATTTTCTAACTCTTTTATCACCTTCTACATGGGTAGAGTTATTTACTTATTATTATCTAGATAAAATAATTAATATCTAGGTTTACTTACTATAATTTGGATAAAATTAAAGTAGATTGCTGGATTTCTTTCAATGTGAGTTCAATAGGGCATTGGATGTCGCTCGTTATAATCTTGGGATCCTAAAAAATTATATTTTTTGGGAGTGGAATTTTGAATGTTATTATCTTAAACTGTTGAAATAATTTAATCTGCATTTTTTTCTTCTTACTACAAAGCAAATTACTTGTACACACTCCCAAACCTATTTTTTAATTAGAGAAAAAGCAATCACTTATATTTCAAGAAAAATTCTAAGTTATCGACGACCAATTATGCTAGTCGTTTCTTGGTGATTTTCATCATTTCAAATTTTATTATTAGCCTAAGATATTCAAAATAATTCAATCAACATTATTTCTTTTTACAAGCTGAGAATTACTATTTAAATCACTTGCACGCGTTCCTAAACCTAATTCTCAACTAGAGGAAATGCATTGTATAGAAAACTCGTATTAATTTGTTGATAGTGATTGATTAATGGAATTGAAACCCCCTATTTATCAGTCAAAAAGCTAAGTTAGCCCAATTAATGCAAATTTAAACTATGGCCCACTTGTAGCCGGATCCACGTGCCAATGCAATCTTTACAAATTGCGATTGATTAATGGAATCATCTTGAGGTTGGTTTATGAGATGTCCAAATTCCGGAAGATCAGATGAAGCCGGCGGGACCAACAAAAAGTTGGGCCCCAGAAGCGAACTCAACTAGCAGAGATCACAGTCCTTCTTGGCCTTTGCCAACGGCTACGATCGTTTGACAATTGACCTGAGACGCCAATCTCCTTACATCCCCAGCGGTGGTGATCCCTGAAATTTCCGATTTGCGTCCTTTCACCCAATTCATCGATCTCTGCAGTAATGTACTATGATATTCGACTTAAAGACAAAAGTACCCCTACTTTTAGTCCATAATGTACAGATGACCGGGACAATATCTGTCCTTGACCACATCGTACACGATATTTACTGTTTGGACCGTGAAAGAGACGTTTCAGACTTTACGCTTCAAACCGGACTTTTCAAATAGCGAAACATGTTTCCGATTCGGCACCGAAACGCCGCTGTATTTTTTATTTTTAAATTAATTGGTCAGACATTTTTCTACGGGAGCAAGTCAGAAGAGAGTTATGTATATTTGTTGGTTTGCTGTTGTCTGCCGCATCCTCCATTTGAATCCCTCGCCTCTTCCACACCTGTCTGTTTTTCGCCCCAACTATAAATACCGGCTCTCTCTTTCTCCCCTCTCTGCTCAGTGTTCCTGCATGAACAGTTCAAGAATCTGAAAGATTTGCTTCTGCTTGTTATTCACTTTCCGGTAAGTGTTTGATTGTGAATTTGATTCGTATTTGTCTATAGGATTTTGTTGTTTTTCTGGTTTGCAGATTTGTGAGTGTTGATATTTTGTTTTCTGGTGATGTCTTGTACAAGTAGTTGGTCTTGGAAAACTGTTCATGGAAGTGGTTCTTTGCTTCTCCATACTCGTGTTCTCTCTAAAGAAGTTTAGGGACTGATAGAAGTGGTTTGAATGCAAATACTATACTCGTTGCAGTTTGGATGTTTGGTTTTTGTTAGTTTTGTGTTTCTGCAGAGGTTTTAGTTTGGTCTGTTTTTGCAGTGTAATGGCGGTTGCTTCTTCCAGAGGAAGACCGGAGCTTACAGTGGCGAAGAAGGGGAAAGACAGCGGGACTAGTCCGGAGAGGACGAAAGTGTGGACTGAACCGAAGATGAGAACGGAGAGGAAAGTTCCGGTGGTCTATTATCTCTGTAGAAATGGCCATCTCGAGCATCCTCATTTCATGGAGGTTCCACTATCTTCCAGCGAAGGACTCTATCTCAGAGGTACACATCAATGGATGAAACGAAATGAAAACACTTGCCGCTAGTTTGTTGCTTGATCGTTGATTCAATCTCTGTTTCTCAGATGTCATCAATCGGCTCAATCTTCTGCGAGGGAAAGGAATGGCGAGCATGTATTCCTGGTCTTCAAAGCGGTAGGTTTCTGTTCTGCGACTATTTTCTCTTTGGTCATGGAGATTTCCTAAGCTCTCCCTCCTTACTGTTATCCAGGAGCTACAAAAATGGATTTGTTTGGCATGATTTATCTGAGAACGATTTCATCTATCCTGCACATGGCAACGAGTACATTCTAAAAGGATCTGAACATCCCGAAGCATATCCGACCTCCAGTTCTCACGAAAATGAATCGCCTTCCAAATCCGAAAAGCCTCTGGAAGTTCAGAAATCACAGGAAGCTTCCGATTTTCCGGTTGTTCGGAGGAGGAATGTGTCTTGGAGTACTCTAGATCTAAACGAATACAAGGTCTACAAAGCAGAATCTCCGGCGGATACCGACGGAAAAGCCGCCGACGCGTCTACCCAGACCGACGACAGAAGGCGGAGAAGAAGAGCGGTACGAGACGAGCCGGATCAAGAAGATGAAATCCCGTCCATCGCTGAAGAACCGGACGGAAATCCAACGACTGAGCTTTGCCGAGAGGAAATCTCTCCTCCGCCTTCTTCGTCCAGTCCAGAAACACTAGAATCTCTAATAAAAGCCGATGGCCGTGTCATCAACTGCTCAATCGGCACTGGAGAAGCAGATATCCGGGATCGAACGGCCGGAAATCACCCAAGCGGAAGGATTTCTGCTGTCCTGATGCAGTTGATCTCCTGTGGATCAATTGCCGTCAAAGACAACGGATTTTCGTTGATTTCGCAGTACAAAGGCAGATTGCCGCGCGGAGGTTCGAATCAGGTGGCAAAGGAGATCGATTGCTTGATGGAAAATCCTGGTTTTGCAGGGATTAGACTGGAAGATAAGGAGTATTTCAGCGGCAGCTTGATAGAAACGAAGAAAGAGAATGAAGGAACCGGAGAATTTCCGTCGCTGAAGAGGTCTTCATCTTACAACGCCGATCGGTATGTTATTCCTTTTCCTCTTCTATGCCACCATGCTTGCTCGTTGTTGTTTTACCGTTTCCGGCGACGGAGTTTCTTTGAATTACCAAAAATGGCCCTGGTTTGCTGTGACATTTACACCATGGCTTTGTCTTTTTCTCCTCTTCGTGCTTCGGCTCCAATTTCTATTCTTAGTAACCTACTGGTACTGGGTTGGTGGTTGATCTCTGGAGTTTTCTGATTGTGGAACGGAAATTACAATAAATGCCAGTAGCTTTTTTAGGAAGAGGAAGTATCTAAGTGCGGCAATTTCTGAAAGCGATTTTTCTCTCTCTATTATTATTTTTTTGTTTGTAAGTCACTGACTCAGTGGGTCCACGGAAATCGGGACCTATAGGGAAGCACTGAGCGGGGATTAGGGTCGCTATGGGTATGGTTCGGTTGTTAGACCATTAAAAATATTAAGTGAGGTGAATTTTATCTCTTTTTCTCATTTAAATATAAACATTTAATATATAAGTTAACACATGCAGCTCATTAATACTAAAGTTTGATAAATACTTATGGGTATTTTAGTTTTATAAAAAAAATATTTTTTGAATTAGATAATCTCCGGATAGGAGCCCACATTTTATATCTATTTCAAAATAAAACCGATATTAAAAATTAATTCGCAGCTATCCACGAATAAGATTTTTCATTCCATATTCTTTCCCTTTGAATATGTAATGGCCAATTCATTTCACATTGGCGACCTCATTGGGGATGTGGTAAACACAAAGTAGGTCTTTTTGACTGATACAAGTCCATGTGGGGCCAAAATAGTTGTGTAGGCCACATGTAGTAGGCGATACATCGGGTAATCATCTCCCTTGGTTACTTTGTAACATTTATCTTAACTTTACATTGAAGCGTTCAGGGTCATCCAATGGGGAAGACTTTTTGTGCATGGCCTGATGTGGCTAAACCATCATCAACATTTGTACTGGACTGATCTGGACCTATCATATATGCACGCCCAGATCTGAGATTCCCGCAGCTTGGGTACTTCAAGAGAGACTATCGAGTAGCCCGTGTAAACCGGCAATCTTAGTGGTACTACGCTTATTTCAGCCTTTAGTTTCCCAAGTAAGGGTCCGAGATGAATGGCCTTCTGCTCGAGGCTTACTGCAGCTCACTGTAGTTCTAGTTCTAACACAGTCATATTTGAAAAGCTGCTCACTGTATTTTCCTGCTCTTTTTTTATTTTTAGGAATGCTAAACTGACACCAATATGAGGTGTTCTGAGAGCCCATCTTTGGATGATCAGAGCCGTCCATCTCACTGCCCCAACCTTGCAATTTTTTATAGGTAAAAAAGACAGGACTTGTTTATGAGATTTTTAAACTATCATTTCTACGCACGGGTTTTCAGATTGTATTTTGAATATTAGAATCATTCGAACCACTTTTTTTTTTTTGTGTTATATCGATAACACATCAAAAACTGAAAAAATGAGATAAACGAGGTGAATCATTCAAGGTGGCCTCAGTCTCCAGAAAATGTGGCCGCTGGACTGAACCCGTGGTACTATGGTCACTTTAGCATTTCTTTCTCTCTCGCTCTCTCTTTTCTTCCGCCTTTTCGCCAAAAGTAAGTAGCTCGAGAAAAAGGAGCGTACGTCTCAAGTCTTTTCGAAACTTAAAGAAAGTAACGAGGCAGGTGGCTGGACCATTTGATCAAACAGATGGTGTGCAATCGCCTCATGGACCCCTGTCACAACAACTCTCTATTTTACAAACTGGACCTTTTCATGGTGACACCTTTATGCTCATTTCTTCAATCTTTTCCTACAGGAGTTCAAGGTCAGACTTAATTGAGAAGGAAATGGACGGCAGTGCACGGGCCAAATGCATGCCAAGGAAGACAAAACCACCGGTGGCAAAGAAAGAAGGGACCAAATCTCACACACCACTCACGGTAGAAAGAGGTTAAACGACGAGCCTGTAGAGTGAAAACCCCATTTTCATTTGTGGTCGAGAAGTCTAACAGACTCATTCTCTGTTGTAAAAGTTACTGCTCTTATCTAGAAGCATAGGAGAAATATTCGTGGAATTTTTGTAAGGGTCTGCCTTGCTGACTACGGCACGCAGTTGCACCAACGAGGGGGGTGCATTTTTCCAAGTGCTCGTGTATAGAATACTACTACTTTGTTAAGTGACGAGGGCTATTTGACTTATTGAGTGGATTTTTGCCTTCCAATTTGTTGTCTACTTCACTGTTCTCGGGGCGCAGTTTCTAGTTTTCATTTTTGGCGAGTGTCTTCGTTTCACGGACTAGCATGTACTTTGGGACTGTGACTAGAATATTGCTCTGGAGTCGCAGGTTTAGTTGAAGATGTGTGAGCTTCAACATTCTTTAATCCTAATGAATTGAATTATCTTGTGTAAACCCCCATAAATCAAGGATCTTGGTCAAAAAGGATGGATTTATTGTAATCCTAAGATAAAACTGAGAGAAATCTGTGACCCTTTCGTCTCCCTCCTCTCTCATCTTAAATGGTCTTAGAACCGATGAAATAGATGCATGGTGGAGCGGACAAATGCTCGATCGTCGATGAATAATGCTCTCAAAACAGCCAATGTTAGATGAACCTGGAATCAGAACAAACGTTCTTTTGATTGGAATGGACGGGTCTAAGAAACGGTCCATATTTCAACAAATACAAGCTAGGATTTTGGATGTTATACTCATTCAATGAGATGGACGTGAATCTGATCTAACTTTTGCAGAGCCCATCATTCAACTGTGGGGCTGTAAGTGTCGCTTCCTCCTCGTCATTCACCATTTTCTAGAGGTATTGATCAGCATAGGTGTTTTGAAGGGTGGGGATGAAGAGAGGGAGAGAGAGAATAGATAGCTTGAGGGTTTGAAACTTCGCTATTCGGTCCCCTGACCATGTCAGAGAAAGCATTTTGGTCGTTTAATGTCATCGATGGGAGTGAAATATGTGTCATACAGGTTTCAGTTCTATATTAAATGGGAAAGCGCCTTGGCATTACTTTCTAGATGTGTATAATTAAATCAGTTTGCAGCAGCTGCTTCCCTCTTTATGTTGCATTTACTGAAGGAAAATGCTTTCCAAAGGCCAGAAAAAAGAGGCATCCCTTTGGATGATCTAATCCCTTCAGGCCTGCCTGCCTGCCTGGGATTGGTGAGCCACCAAACTTCATAACAGTAGCTATGGTTTGCCTTAGATAGGTCAGCCACCAAACTCCATAACAGTAGCCACAAGTCTTCCATGGGAATGAGTTTTCACATAGAGCTTAGGCTAAACAAGATGAATGTGTCAGGTTATCCATATATGGAGCCTGCATGGGTTAGCCTCTTTTTCGATGCACTTTTCCGACTTCCTGGCCAGAAGAACTCTCAACAAAAAGTTAAAAATGATGGGGGAGAAGGGCACTTGGTTACTAAAGGGAGGAGTACACCTTGTGGGATCTTCATGTGCCACATTAATCTGATCAAATCCTTAACCTGATAGGTAATGACAATCTCATTCTTAGACCCTTTATATAAAAATTCAGTTTAGAATAGACTGGAAAAATGTAATCCGTTGATTTTGGAGCTGCGAATAAAATTTTCATTGCCCATGAGACAAACAGTGGAGTTAGCTATTAAGGGTGTTGAAGTGTATCAGTATAGATCTGTACATTTTTATCAGTGTGAATCTACTTTTTATCGAAAATGTCCTTGTTTTGTAATTGGAATCAACAAAAATAAATAAATAAATAAAGGAAAATCTAAGAAGTTCACATGCTTGCTCATGGAAGAATACACTTTAGGACCCATATGCGGCACTTAGGCATGACCCAGTCCTGTTGGTCTCGAAGACTGACGAGCCCAATGCATCGAAACTGATAGTCTTGGTTTGATGTGTTAGACCCTTCTCATGGACGACCCTAAACCCTGGTTCATAAAATAGACAACAGAGAATGCAGATTGCAATTGGATCAGATCTTAAAATATTTCAGGGCTAAGATTGCTCTGTATACAAAGCCACTATCTCCTCCACCCACTGTCGGTGGTAGGACTTCACAGGTGAGTGTTTCCCTGAGACTTTGTGGCCAGGAAAGACATACAAAACCTTTTTTTTCTATAAGCAAAGAATTCTAAAGAAAATCACTCAGACAGTCACGCCAAAACATAAAATCTAATACAGCCTAAAAGTAAAGCCTCAAGTCATGTAACCGGGCGCATAGTAGGAGAAGTGCTGAGTTATCTGCTATCAACTGCACTGTACATTTCTTGACATGCCTCTTTTTGGATTACCAAGCCCTGAAATTTGATTTTAGTGTAAGCTTCATTAGGTTTGAAACAAAATGGTGGGCAAGAAAATAATTTGAAGGACTTTTACGAGATCAACCACTCATAGTAGGGCCCCTCAAAAGATGGTCTGAGTCAAAGATCAGACCACCCACATTTTTAACACACTTTTTGGGTTCATAATGCAGTCGGCAAAGGTGAATTCAATCCCAACTACCTTTTCTCTAGACAGGTCCTTTAACCGGAATTCTAAGTTCACTCTCACATAAATTATTTATTGGAGCCTGCAAATCCCCAGGAATTGCTGAAATGTAAGAACGGCCTATTTGAGCGTGCACTAATTTGTTTGCCTTGTAGATCAGATCCTACATTGTAGCAGGATCTTCCCTGTTGTATGATCTTAACCCTCCAATTGGTTAATGCTTTAGAATTGTTACTTTTGAAGTTTATGAACCGTTCCTCTTCCTCAATATTTATATTTATGGTTAGGAGCCAACAGGAGAAGATCTTTGGTGCATGGCCTATCAAAGACATGGTGTGAAAGAGATATTGCCGTCGGTTAGTTTGTTTTCTCTTTCAAAAATGCTTTCGAGAAGGACACTTAGCTTGGCATAAAGAACACTTGTATGTTTTATCAGCGGCTAAGTTTTTTTTTTTTTTTTTTTCTAACAAGTGAAAAACTACAAAGAAAACCACCCACCCACGCTTAAAATTTGGGAAGAACTACCTCATATAACACAACAGGGAGAGTAGTTGTTAGAACCCACTTTTTAATGGACTTATGTTCGTTGATCAGACCTGTTCATCTGATTTCATGTAGTATGGATGGTTTTTAGTTAAAAAAATGCAGATCTGATCAGTTTGGAGACTGATATAATGTTCTTTTGATCAAAGGACATGGCAATGAGAAACACTGTTTAAAGAGCAGTCCACAATCAATGAGTAAATTTCATATTTTTGGGATGTAAAATTATTTATAACATTGTAATCTTTTGAGATAATTTTAAATCAAGAAAATCAGATGAACATGTCTGATCAACCAAAGAATAAGGCCTACCATAATCTAGTCGCACTGTATAGCCTCATTTCTCCTCTTTTCAATACCATTTAGTATGCAAATGATGTTTACAGATATAAAAATATAGTCAATAGTACGTAGTCTTATTTTATATTTTGCAAGAAACTATTTTTATACCTTAAACCTTATAATCTTAAAAGTCCCGTACAACAACTTTACCATTGCTTAAGGCCCTTAAATAAAAATGATTTCGTCTCCAATAATAAAAAAGTATTTAAGGTATAATAAAAGGTTCAGAAAGTAGGAAACGTGCCATATTTCTCTCAAGAGTAAGACATGTGCATGTAAACGTGGCTTTCTTAGTAGCTCTGGTGTCTGCCAAGGACTTTTTGTACTCTCCTTTCCAAAGCCCACCACAGTTGTCTTTCTCTTTGTTTTCTTCTCCTCCTATTTTGATTCAGAATCTTTTCATACATCCTTCTAAAGATTATGGACCAAATTTTAGTACAAATTTGGCATAGATAGAACAAAGGGACCTGACCCATCACCACTATAGATGTCAGAGTTGATCGGATCAAATTTGGCATGGATAGAACAGACGGACCTGACCCATCACCACTATAGATGTCAGAGTTGATCGGATCCACCGTCCCAGTTCGGCTCCACTGCATAATTGATAAAGAAAGGCTCTCTGGACGATACTTGTCAAATCGGTTTTATTTCATGAATAATTGTTTATACGAAGAGCATCTAATGCAGCCTAAATAAAGGGGATAGTCCCCGTGCATGAAGCTCCCACCCATGTTGGGTTTGGGAAAAGCGGCAAACTACAAGATTTTAAAGTACACAACCTTATCTTGCATTTTGCACAAAGTTATTTTCACGTCTTGAATTTGTGACTTCAAGGTCACACAACAACAACCTTTATCGTTGCGCCAAGGCTTCCCTTCCTAACATAGCCTAAATGAGATGAATAATTTAGATTGTTGAAAAATATAAGCAGAGAATTTGACGTGCATTTTTTAATGAAAAGCTTCTCATTATACAAAATTTTGAAAGTGAGAGAGGAAAATTTCTATGCATATTAATATATATATCTCTAATGTAAAAAATAAAAATGCCTAAATACTATTTTTCTTTAATACACATGCATGCATTCAAGAAATTCTAAATATATATAGGGAAGGGAGAATTTATGCATTTGTAAGTATAAAAATAAGAAAAAAGCTTCTTTTTTTTAATATACATATGCATGAATGGAAGAAATTCTAGAGAGAGAGAGATTTGTTTGATTATTTGGAGAAGCTTAAAAAGTTAGAGAAACCGAAAGACTAGGGAAAAATATGCATTGATGGTGTGGTAAGTGTTTAATTTTAATCAAATAGTCTTAATCTAGTATTAAATTAAATTAAATTATTAATTAAATTTAAATTTTTACATAATATTTTATATTTTAATTCTAATTAACTATATAATTATTAACTTATAAAATTTAATGGTCAAATAATTAATAAAATTGATTAGATAATTTTAATTTAATTTTGTGCATTGCAGATCAATTAAATTGAAAATAAATATTTTAAATCAATTTAAATTGACCCATCAAGTAAGAGAAAACTACTTGAAAAAGGAATAAATTGAAGATTCTAAAGTTGGACACGGGAGAGGTGGACTAGTTATCTCTCTCACGCATGGGCCCTACCTCTCTCTACCTCTCCCTCTCTCGGGCTTCCTTCTCCGTAAGATTCTCTCTCTTTTTATCACCTGCGTTCCTCGTCTCTTTCCCTCTTCGGTTTGCAGTCGGCAACTGCACAGCGGCCAACCACCTACCCTCTCTCTTATCTCTCTCCCACTTATCTCCCTCGTCTCTTCTGCCTTTGTCTCTCTCGGGTTACCTTCTTTGGACGAGAGACCAAACCCATGAAACTCTCACCAGCAACTCTCTTCCTCTATCTTCTCTCTGTCAGGAAAACCCGAACTGCAGACTCCAGCTCCTTCCCCATCTCTCTCTTTCTCTCCTACCCCTACTCTTTCGCTACTCTATCGAGCTCTCTTTGCACAACAGAAGAAACTGATCTCCTGTCTTCATCTCTGTTGCCTATTTCCACCATAGGGAAGAACCATATCCTTCCCTGTTTCTCCATCTTCTCACTAGTCACAGTCCTCTCCACGTAATTCCCTTGTTCTCCATGCATCACTTTATTTTCGCTTTTTCATGGTGATTTTTTCCATTGTTTTAATCACTGTTTCATCCTCTAATTCACTGCTTTTCAATCGGAGCTCTTCTCAATTTCTCTTCATTGTTTTCAATTGCTGTCTTCCTCTGCTTTCCAACTATTTTCAGTTCCTTCCAGTCACGGTTGTTTACTTGGTTTTATTGTGTTTTCTCCCATTTTTAAATTATTTTTTAAAATAAATTTCCATTGTTTTAATCAAAATCCAAATGGAGTTCTCCTTCAATTCCTCCATAGCCCCCTTCGTTTCATGTTTCAAATGGAGAGTTGTTTGAAGCAGCTGTCTGCATTTTTTCATTTTTGTCTTAGTTTCACGTGAAAAAGAAAAGAAATTTTCAGTAAAAATTTCAATTATACCCTTAGCTCAATTTCTTAACTCCTTCTAAATCCCTGTTTTGTCTCTTTTCCTAATTTATCTTTATCCCTATTCTAGTTTTACCTTATCAAATTTTTTTTTATATTCATAGATTAATCTAGGAATAAAGTAATTTAATCATATTTGTTTTAAACTTAACCGAATCAACGGTTTAGCTTAAACCAACAAGATCATTTTATTTTCTAATCTTTTTTCTCATCAAAATTTTAATCAATTCTCAGATCTTTACCTTGGGACAATTCCTAGCTGATTTATCAATTTTGATCTTCAATCTTCGATCTAAGTCGTCCAAAGTTCAAAATCTTTCCTTATTTCAGATCATTAAATTTTTGAAAAATCTAAATAATCTAGCTGTTGAACCATTGATTAGAGATATCAATGAAAGACTGGTGAAAACCAATTGACTTTAATGAAACAAGATTTGAAGAAATTTTTCATAATCAAACTAAGGAAGTAGATTTGATTTATTATTTACTTTAATTTTTTTGTCTTTTTGAACTTGAATTTGTATAATTTTTATTAGTTAAATAAATTTGAGTTTATAATTCGTTGTTATTTATTTTAATTTTTGGTCAATTAAATTTTATTTAAATTCCAAAATTTTAAGTTAAGTCTCCATGGAATCAACCAAGTACTTGCATTAGTTATACTATAATAACCCATGCACTTGAAATAAACAAGCACAAATACATGAAAAATAAAGAAAGAAAGTACTAGATTTTATAGTTTAGATAGTAAAGGAAAAGATTAAGATTTTTCTATAAAAAATAATACCAACAATAAAATATCATTTACATTAATTTACTAAAATTTTTAATAAAAATTACTTCTTAATTAATGAATTTTTTTTTGCTCAAGCTATTAATTTATTAGACTTTTTTCTCTACATCTAACTAAGGTGACCCATCCATTTGGATTCAACTTTAGATTGTTTACGTCTTGTTAAATTGTTGAAAGGCCCGTAACCAGTCTCTATCGCTAGCCATTTACGGGGCAAACCTTCCTCTGGAGGTCCACTTCTACTAGCCTTTGTAGCTATTGGCGCCCCACAAATGGCTGACCCTAATTGGCCTACTTATTTCAGCCCCTCGAGGCCACACGAAATCTGACAATGCCAAAGGCCTTGGGTTTCTAGGATAATGGGCTTGCTGGATTTAACTTTGAACTCAAATTTCCCTGCCCACTGTCTCCTTCAATCAGTTAAATGGCATGCTGCATACCAAGCAAGTCTTACGTTTATAAGTCCATTTTGTTCCAGCCCATGGAGGCCCATAACAAACCAGATCAATAAGTTTTGGTATTCTTGATGACCAAGGCTGCAGTTTCTATACTACGATATTCGGGGCATCAATTTAGTAGTTCATCGCAACACAGGTCTTATAAGAAGGAGAGTCTTGGTGCAATGGTAGAATTGTTATCGTATGACCTTGAAGCTATGAATTTGAAGTGTGAAAATAGTTTTTTACAATGTAAGATAAGGTTCTGTACCAATGATTCTTCGTGATCTGTCTCTTTCCCAAACTCTAAATATGCGAGAGCTTCGTACATTGGGTCTTGTATTGCAGACCACTACCATTAAAAACCCTTGAAAGGGCCATTCTTCTTGGGCTTTATGGCAAAAGTTTATATTTCACGGCTAAGCGGGTTTTTTAAGAATAACCCCACTCCAACGAGTAATTCCAACCTGTGCCCAGTAGAACAAAGCCCATTCTTGCGTAGTGCAGTGGGAGGGTAGGTCTCAACTTTATGACAAAAAGTTGACCCATTCCAGAACTGTTGATTTGATGGGCCTTGCTCGTGCAAATTAATTTAGAGAGAGGGGATAAGTATAACCAGATTTCTCAAAAAATTATAGTACTAATCCACAAACAGTTGGATTTTGTTCATAAATAACCTTATGGCAAGGGTTTGGAAGATGGTTTACTGATAAAACACTTGGCCCGGTCTGGCTGGAGAACTAATTGGGTTGGGCTTGGGCTTGGGCTTATGTCTTCAAACATTAATATAGTCTCAAAGTGGAAGTGGACGGAATGCACTCAATGGTTCGGATACTTTATTGCACTGGATCAACATTTTCAGAAAAAAGAAATAAGAAGAGAAAGGAACCAACCAGTACGTGAACTCATCAACTGAAGCAGGCTCTGAAAGAGTTGACAGTGCCACCAGCTTCAAAAGTCTTTACTGGCCTCTTCTAATTTGGGCAGCAGCGGTTTAGCACATTGGCGATTGCAGCCTTGATCGTTGGGGTTACCTTGTTCCAAACATCTTTTTCATTGGATTTTTCCAGCCATTGAAAGCCAATAACAACTAAACGTTGACAAATCATAGTATTAGGATCGTCTGAAGCAAAGATGATCAAGGTGTTTGTGGCCTATCTAATACCGAATCCTGAAAATAAACGGTTGAGATCACCCGAAACCGACGCTCAATGACCTTCATCTGTGGCCCAGATCTTTGGACTTACTTGCATATAGTCCACATGTGACCTATATTGAACCGACTAGACATTTTGAAGGTTCAGAAGTGAAGGATGACATCCATCCCCATAATTACTTCCCAAGAATCCTGAAAAAATAAAAAAAGTAGGTGTAATGTAATTCTAGCCTGATTAGGGGTTCTAATCAGAGAAGTAAATGGAAAGTAGGATTAAAATCCTACTAGGAAACTTCGACACCACCTTTGGCTTCTATAAATAAGACCAGAGGCAGAGCCAAAAGCAATTGAACAAAACGGGTGAAATCTCTCTCATAGTGGAAATATTCCCCTTCTCTCGTGGACATAGGCTACACATAACCGAACCACGTAAATCTTATTGTATTCTATATTTGATTGTGTTTCTATGATTTTGATCCTAAGTGCTGCGCCTAACAATCCTGAGTTAGATTGCTCTCTCATCCTTGAGCCTTGGCGGTAGACCAATTGACAAAAAATCTTCTAAATTGTCTAAAAGAAATGCCTATCAAACGTTGATGTTAACCAACGTTGCTTCCCCTTACCACTATACATCATAGAGGGACCAAGTCATCCATGCTGCTGCAAAATCATAGCCGAAGATCACACTCCCCAGTAACTCAGTGGTAAGCATGGAATTGGAAATTTCAATCAAAATAGTACTCTGGGATAAATAGCAATGGTCTCAACTGCTTCAGAGTTTCATCACTTCTAATCAATGAAAGAATCATCATTAACCAACCATGTGCCAGAAGCACCATCCCTTGAAGTAAAGGGTTAGCAAGCGCAAAGATGCAGATTTGACTTACACCCTCTTTCTTGGAAGCTAAGCGGCCTTTGGGGATAGGAGCTTTGCCTGGCAAAACTCCATGCTTTGAGAGTTCCTTTAGAAACTGCCAGTACTTTCAATACCTAAGGCTAAATACTTACTATATATTTGCTTTTTCCACAAAAGCCCATATTAAATTTGCTTTTTTCTTCATTAAAAGCATAGGTACAATCAACTTATCAAAGGACTGGAAGGTAAAAACTGCTTCACAATCAAATATCTTATAATTTGGTGAACCTTTTGGGAGAAAAATGGGCGTTCATATATCATGTCTGTAAGCTAGTTCCCGTTATCACAAGTCTAAGTAGTGGAAGGATATAGATCTAGGTTTCGTGAATGGAATTTGGATCACTTGCAGTCCAACTAATAGATTGAGCAGTCTCGTGTATAATAAAAAATGTCACAACCTCCCTACGTTTATTCTTTCAAAGCTACCTAGTCACACCAGAGCTAGAGATGACAATGTACAAGAGGAACTATAAAAGAGGAAAGATGCAACCAGTACAAAAGAAGAAAAAGAGAAACAATGCAAAGACTAGACCAATAGATAGAAAGAGTAGACTGTGGGGCAATGAGATCAAAGAAAGAAAGCTCTAGGCAGTGGTGTGTAGTACTTTGAAGAGAGAACCTACCATCTATAAAAGAGAGAAGTTCGCTCACCAAAGGCCACAACTTTCATTGTATACTTGAGCTGGACGAACTTGTCCATTGCAGGTCTCACACCATACGAGCATTGGACATAGTGCATATCTTAAAGGTTCCAAACCTCATGCAACTATCTAAGATTTTCTCAAGTCCGTCAAGCAGTCACATTCTATCTTTGTGGGCTTCATGATCGATCTACAAGGAGGTTCTTTCAATGTTTAGGATGGGATTGAGGAATTCCAGGCTCAACCCAGCCGTGCACTCTTTCTTTTCGTGGGAATGTTATAGGCCAATCAATATATCAAACAATATTGAGAATTACTGGGTCAAAACTCTTGCATTTATTTGAAGCTCACTCTAGGATTAATGTTAATTTCTCTATTTAATTTATTTTCTTCATTTTTTAATATCTACAAATTGTTCCACAGTGAGCTCTCTCTTGTATGTGCTCACTCTCTCGTTGGACTGTTGGAGTTTTTGGACGATCCTACCATCCACTGGTAAGAGACTATTCAATGCCAATGCAGTAATGCCTCGCTGTATTATAAATATATAATAATTTCTTGGTAGTTTTTCCGTTGAATAAATGGAAGTTGGTTTTGTTTTTTAGTATTTTTGTTGGTTCAGCTGTTTATAGTGTTGGCTCTTTTTTTTTCTTCTTCTTTTTTTATTAGTCTAGTGATTTATATTTTTAGTTAAAAGTCTGTTTCTGAACTAAATCACCAACGACATGTAGAAATGGTTATAGTTTTTTCTTTGTTTTCTAAGTTACAAATCACTAAGAAAATGATTAGAATTAGAACTTACATAAATTGATAGTATTGAATTAATAATTATTAGATATGAAATTTTTATCATTTTAGTAATTTTTCTCTATTTTAAAATTTTAGAATATTTTTCTTAAAATTTGCCTCTCTTTCTTACATTTTTAATTCAAAAAATTCAAATACGATCCGGTACAATATATGCCACCAGTATGTATTATTCTGGACCAAGGTCGGAATGGTAGTTGGTAGTGTTGACAACATTGGCTTGGGCTCAGCTTTGGACGATCATTAATCATTTCTATTCGTTATGGTTGCCTTGCCTTAGATTGGTTAGATACTAAAATTCATGATCACTGGGTGACTTTAGTTTTATGAATTTGGATGTTTAAATCATGACCATTGAATAGTATTCTATTACCACGAGGCCCGCCCCTTCCTCAGACCCCGCATAGGCAGGAGCTTCGTGCACCGGGGCTGCCCTTTTTCTATTGCTGTCCACGAACTTTTTAATAATATGACCTAGTTTTTCTTATTATTGCAATAAATAATTATGAAGCAAACTCCCTTGAACCTTTATCCTAATTTTTAAATCTATTTGAAATCTTTCCAAGGTGGAGAAAGTGCCGCCTCAAACTTACAACTAAATATAACAAAGAGAGGCACCATGTTGTTTGAGACCAGATGCGCTAGTCAAAATATGGTATGACTTAGTTTGGAATTAGTATACTAATATCACTGTTAATGATATTGACAATTACCATATTAAAATATAAAACAAGTGTAATTACACGTCTTCTTGTGGGAATTAAGGGATCAATATCTATCTACGGTGTAGATCAGTGCAGGGATTTGTATTCATTAAAAGGATAGCTGTAGCCCCAAAATTGGTGATCCAAACCTCTCATCTTCCAGACTGTATCTTAGGTAGGCCAATTGCGCATACCATAAACAATCTTCGCCCTGAACTTCCAATGAAAAATGAACTAAAGATCTCAATAGATGGGAGGGTTCACATCACCCAACGGGGAAGATTTTGGGTGCGGCGCGTATGTAAGAAGGGGTAGAAAAGATGGACGGCTTAGGATCACAAACTCATGTGGGCCCCATATGCACTCATTTTTGCGAGTGTAAATCCTTGCACGTAAACCCTAATCTCCCTAAGAAGCCAAGCATTAAGTATCTTTCCAACTATCCAATATCATACTCCTTTTAACCAACAGCTGAATGCCCCACATCTTATATTGATAGAACGATATCTAAGCAGCTTACAGCCGTTCGATCTTAGTGTGGGGGAACATTTCTGATGGAGCCCACCATAAAGTCCATCCCTTGAGCAGGCGTGGCCCTCGCCAAAAGTAGGTGCAGTTAAAAGCACATATGAGCCCGAGATGGTTGGTGATTAAACCATTCATCTTGTGGGCCATATTGTAGATAGGAGATACCCAAAAATCTTGTCCCTGTGATGATTCTAACCTAACCTTCAAATTTTACTACTCTACCACCACCGATTTGAACCCTTGGTGCTACCCAAAGCAATGGCGTGGGCAATAGAGGAGAAGAGAATGTGGCGGGTTCGAATCCCAGCGTATTGGACAAGCAGAGACAATATAAATAAACCTAGGAATATGAAATAGATGCTTCGTATGAGAGTATTCGAGGACAACTTCTGTTGCAGCCTCTCTACATGATTCGGCTCATTCATGCCATTGCTCCATTCCAAATGTCTAATAGGTAAAAAAGTAGTGGATTGAATGATTTTAGCGTCCACAATATTATACTTAAAAAATAAATAAGTTTAAAACTTTGATGGACCAAATTACACTCAGAATTGACATGTTAGAAAGTTTGATAAATGATAGAGAAGGTTAGAATCATCCACTCCACCCGCTTTTGGCCTAGTAGACATCCAAATTTAGAGCAATCACATCATAATACAAAAGTGGGCTCCACCGAAATGATTTATGAGTTAGCATTCTTTATAGAGGTTGAAGGGAAGCCTTGGCACAACTGTAAAAGTTGTCGCCACAGGTTCGTAGAATCAGCCTCAAACAAAATGCAAAGTAAGGCTGCCTACTCAAAGCTCTTGTGGTCTGCTCCTTCCCTCGCATAGGTGGGAGCTTCGTGCACCGGGCTGCCCATATAACATAGAGGCTGCTTTAAAGGATTTACCAGCCTCATTTATGGAATTTGACTACCGAGCGAGGCCCTTTCTTGACTTTTTTGGGCCAACTTTGAAATATTTATGCCTACATGAGTAGTCCATGACATATGATGTTTTATGGTCAAGCTATAATTCATCATAAATCAACGGTTTATAATTTTCTGGTAAAACCACAAATAGGGCTTTTGGATCATGCAAACGTTGCCCATGTGGGCCCAAAAATACGCCTTTTTGATAAGTAAGCAAGTGCACTCCTCAAAAATATTTTTGCTCTAAATTCCAAAATTGCTCTATATTAAATAATATGCCCAGATCCTCATTACTAAGCATAAAAGAACTATTATAGAAAGAGGAATGCTATGCTGAGGGCAATAAATGGACTTGAGCTAGAAGCGCCCAATATTTTGTATCAAAGGGACCCATCTTTGAGACCCATTCATCTTGTTGCTCTACATTTAGATAACTAGTAATCTAACAACGTGTGGATCGAATAATTCTGGCTAAGATTACACAGGACCTTTGGCTTAGCATTGCCATCTCATGGTGATTTCACCAACTTGACTTGTGCTGTGTTACAAGTAGGAGGGAGACGTCCCGGACTCTAAGTAGAAATGTCAATTGGGACTGGGACCAAAATTACCCAAATTGAAGACAAATAGGCAAAACGTGGTTGACTGGGTATGAGAGATGGAGACCGTCGTGGAGAACCTACGAGTCTATGACCAATCATATTATAGGGGACATACTTAGTTATTTACGACCAATTGTACTAGATATTTGGCAAAGGATCAAATAGTTTTGTTTTTCTTTTTTAAAGATATCAGGGGCTTTAATATAAATGGCATAAGATCAAATAGTTATTAGAGAGAAAATATGAGAATAAGTAGGTAAGACTATAGGAAAAAGGGGAATAATTATAGAACAAAAAGGAAAGAATATCATTTCTTGCACCCACTTTTATGTGATAGGTTTTATCTTTGGTTGATTGGACTTGTCCATTTATCTAGTTGCGATATCTTGTATCCTAAACATAGTGGTTGAATGATTTTTATATTAAAAAATGTACTCCTTATGTAAATCAACTCGTCAAATTAACCAACGGTAAGGCCCATTATGTACAAGTGAGGGTGCTGCATAACAACTTGCACCCACTTTTATGTGATAGGCCTTACCTGAATTTATTTTGAGCCACTAAAATTAAGTTTATTATATGGAGAACCTCCTAAGCATTACTAGCATAGTTACACACACATGTATGTATGTATGTATTTAATTCTTTATTAAAAAATTACATCTTTTCATGACCAATATTTAACTTTAAAAAGACTCATATTTTTCAATAAAACTCGCCTTTTGAAATTTTCTTATTTTTCATTTAAAACTCTCTTTTTTTAAATTTTTTGTGACTTCTTATTTCTTAAGTTTCTTCAGCATGTCAACTTTAAACTTGAAGTCCTATAATATATCTAGGATATGATGATTAATTTAATTTATCATAGTACAACTCTATGCTAAAGTTATTGTTAAATAGGTTGTTATTTATTTTTATTTTTTTTTTAAATTTCAATTCTTGTATGAGTTTTCTGACTTCCTCTCCCCCTAGACTCCAAACTTTGTAACTATGATTACTAGAGAGCTTCCCTTGAACACAGATACGTGTAGAGTTATACACACATGGTATTAGTGGTGCTTTAGATGGAGTGAGCTGCCTCAAGAAGTGGTGAAATGATATATAGCTTGAGATGACTTGAGCTGGTTGAGGTAGCCAAATCTAGCATACTTAGACTAAGATGATTTTCATCTTAGGCACCATTAAGATAGAGACGAGTGTATCTCATCTTGACTTAGATCTCAACTCGACTCAAGCACCATGATAAAAGAGATGAGGAGATATCATCTCAATTCAACACAAGCACCAGTTGCAGTGAAATAGACTATCTCATGTCATCTCAAGTCAGCTCAAGAAATGCTAAAGTGAGTGAAATATAGCCTCCATAGTTTAACTTCACCATATCATTCAACGTACGTCTCTTAAGAGATAAGTTGAGGGTATCTCTCTCTCTCTCTCTCTCTCTCTCTCTCTCTCTCTCTCTCTCTCTCTCTCTCTCTCGTACTACAAAGTACTCAATTCACCATCTTTTGGTTATCATCCTGGGTCACACCGGATCCAAACCATTTTCTCTGCATCTTAGATAAGGCATGGCTTGAAACTCTCACGCATTAGACAGCCATAATGCCCCTGTTTCTAGTGAACTTTCTCCATTGTTCTTGTTGTAAGATCATCTACCATTCTGGTGGAGAAGAATTTTGCAGCATGAGCTGTCTAAGAAAGGACCCAATACAAGTTAGGCCCTGCAGTAAACCTTTTACTTTTGGTTGACCAACCATATTGGAACACCTAAAACAAAGCTTTAATATACTAAGAGAGAGAGCTTTTGTCAATATAACCCCAGGGTCATTGTCCATTACAACTCAAAACAACACAGGCTAGAATCATCCAATAGATGAGACTTTTGGGCTTGGGCTCTCTAAGACATGCCCTTAAGATAAACACATTTAGAGAGGCAAAGACGTGTACAGCCTCCAAATTCTTATTATTTCTCATTTTATTTCATTTGAACTATTTAGAATTGCCGTGTTCTAACAGAGACATGAATGATATATTGAGATACATAGGACAGATTGGCTATATCATCCTCATAGATTGGTGAATTCTTGGGTTGAGCTGGATTTACACCAGCGTAGACATATCTCCAACGAATTGACAGTCCATCCCCATTAACCGCTCGGGCATCAACCCAGGAAGAATCAATTGTAGGCTTATTGAGAATCCATTATTAACTTCCTTTTGTAGTACCCTACCCCCAGGGGACGTCTCTGCTGCCTCTTGAAAGAGAGATGTCCTAAACCACTAAACATCCTGTCCCCTGCCCAAGCATAGTGCTTTGCTTCCAGTTCTTCAGAAAAATCAACTGACTTCTCTCTTTTTCATTGATCTGGGAAAAAGGAATTGTCTACCAGTTAAGAAGCTAGACATCATGGTTGTGGCTTGACAAGGATAACTAAGTTGACACATCGAAATTGGTTGCTGGCACAACAAGGTGGTGCCTTACCGCACCGTAGGCAAACGCGTGGTAAAGTTCATGGAGATGCTTCAGGATTCCAATATACTGCATCAAAGATCACGAGGAGTTATTGCAAACTTCAAATAAATAAAGCTAACAAGTCTCCCAACTATTATTGCACTTAAGGGAGAGAGACGACGGTGGTGTATTTTCAGGATAAACTTTGTTATTAAGACCACGAATAAACAAAGAAATTGACTCTCCTGGTGAGGGTTTCCATGTCATTTCAATTCAGAGAGAGAGAGAGAGAGAGCTGGTCCCATAATCCCTCAAAGACTCAAACCAAACTGTACTATAGTTTTAGATTGTATATTTTTTTCTTTTCCGAGGGAGAGCGAGAGAGGAGTACTCGGTATGTCTTGGCTCTAGCCGACCTGCATTGTCCTTAATAAGCATCAACCACCAAATGTCTCTCTAGATTTTCTTCCTTTTCTCTTTCTTATACGTTTTCAAGTCTCCTCTGTCCTCCCATGCTATAAACACCACCATGCTCCTCCGCAACTGACCATCTCTACTCTTCATCTCTATCCCCCTTCATTGCCTTTGCATGTTCTTTCATAGCCACCCACTTCATCCATTTGTCTCTCCTGATCTGTCATATACTACTCTCTTCTTCTTATGGAATTTATGTCTTGTTCAAATGGGTCCTCTCCTTTCTTCCTGTTGTGAATTGGGTAGTTCATCTTTCATTTTGTTAGGGAGACTATCCGGCGTTTCTTGAGTTCTGGAATCAAATTGGGTTTGGTATTGCTATGGGTTCCGTGAGAGGGTTCAAGAGGAGAAGGAAGCTAGAGAAGAAGAAGGTTGAAAAAGAAGGTGGGTCCCCTTCAGCTGAACAGGACCCAGCTGATTGGTGGGATGATTTCTCAAGAAGAATTACAAGTATGTCTCCTTCTTCTTCTTTTGCTTTGTTATGCATTTGTTGCTATATTGAACATATTTCTGCTGCTATTTTGATGCGGAAATCTGCGTTCTTTATTCAGAGTCGTATGGGTGGAACTGTTTCTTAGGTTTTCTGGTTTGTGATGACTTTTGAGTAATATGGGTTTAATGTAGTTCACGGTAATTGGTGTTGACCTGCTCCTTTTCATGTGACTTCACCAAAAACGTTTGGGGAGTGCATTTGGGTGCAAATACAGGGTGTTTGAGATCTTGGGTTATCTGTTTTTGCTGTCTGGTTCTATGGTAAATCCCGGAACCACGAGCTGGCTTTATGGAGATGAATGTAGTTTGTAATAAAACATAGTTTAGCTATTTCACTGGAATATAGACTTTCACCATTGCTGATGCTTCTGATTGATAGGTATCATCTGGGCAGTTTTGACATCTGCTTAGGCTTAATTTGATGTGTACTTCTCTGAAGGACTTTGTTGTTCCTTCACATATCAGCTGTTGATGAGCATAATGGTACCTGAGGTCAAAATCTAAGTGTGATATACATGACATATGGTTCTTTTGCGTATTTCTGAATATGAATCTCATTTTCTAGTACATGACATCTTAGGGATAAATTTGTACTTGCTCTAGCAATATCAAATTATCATGGTGGTTCCTTCTGTATGCATCAAAATCACTGCTCACTGGAACAAATTAGTAGTCTGCATTATCCATTCTCTCAATCTATCATCTTATGCTATCATAAGAAGATGGAAGATTAATTTATGGGTCATTTATACTTTGTCTGTGTTTAGGTGTTTAAGTATATTGTCAAATTTAGCTCTCAAATATATTTCAAGGAATGAGTGAGTTCATCTTCCAAAGTGCAAATAAATTGGGCCACAAACATTTCATCCAGAAAAGCTTTCACCATCTTAGTGTTGCAGAATCCATCTTATTGCCGAAGAACTCTAACATCAAATGGCAGCTATTGATTGCATTCTTTACCTAGAAAAGAGAGTTGTAGAAACCTAGAGCCACATCAATTATGAGTCTAACCGTAGAAATACTTATTACTTTTCCGACTACTTTGTCTTTTTCAAAGTTTTGTGATTCCCATACATACAAGTAAGAGGTGTTTAATGGATCACATGTCATTCATTGAGAAAATGGGGTACTGCCTCTGCATTGAATCTGGTAGTCTGATACCAGCTAGAAAACTCTTCCATTTTCTTCTAGCTCTTCAAGTTAATTGTCCTCCAAGATCATGAAAACCACTGGATCAGTGTTTTGCTTCATATTTTGTTATTTCTTTAAGCATAAATGAGATTTTCAAGGTTAATAAATGCAAAATGTGGATAAGCTAGATTTTGTTAAGACCCACACCAGTTGGTTTGAAGATAATCCGGTTGAAATTGTTCCATTATATGTCAATTGCTTTACACGAGCCAATATTTGTTAGCAGTTCTTTTAAGAGTCATAAATGTATTAGAAATTGGGCAATTGAATTTGCTGGTCCGATGGTTTACCATATTTTTATTTTGTGCCTTGTGTTACATGATTGGATCATGAGTGGGGAGGCATCGTTTGCAATTGTAGATTGTTGATGTTCACATTTCATTCATGCTGGTAACGGTTTTCTTGGTTGCAAGTTTTATGGCCTTTGAAATAGCTAGAGTTAACAATAAATATGTGGTAGCCGGATACATTTACAACAAAGGCGAATGATGGAACCACTTGAAAGTCCCTCCAGATTTCTTATCTTCAAGGAACCAATTAATATATTGATACGTTCATGGAATTTTTTCATTCTCATTATTGATGACTTTGCATTGTATAGTGTCTTGTATTGGCTACAAACTGGTCAGATTCCGTGTAATGGAACTAGAATAGTGCTGAGGCTCGATAAAATATCAGCTGCAAACTTGAATGCTTAATCAAAGTAGGGAGCTCCATGTAAATGCTTTTCTATGTCTAAGTTACTAGTCCACTCGCACAATAGCAAGTTTTTACCACATACCTACCACTCTCTAGTTTCTTGAATTTTGTTGCAGCTGTCCCTTGTGCCAAATTCAGGTAGGAATTCCTGTGTCAAAAGGGTAGAGATGTTTAAAGAGCCCAAAAAGTGCAGCCTTTTACAAACTACCATTTGTGGTCTGATATAATAAGTCTCTTGCCAACCAACCAAAGTAAATGGCAATGGAAGTGATGTTTCTTTGAGTGACTAATAGTTCTTTATCACTGTTCACCCCACAAATCATATCTTCAGCTTCTTATGCACTCTCCTGAGAAGTAATGGTAATTTTCTCTGTGGGTCAGTTTCTGCAACATTGATTTTGAAACAGGTTATATAATAATGATCCTTTAACCAAATATTCAACATGCGCCTTAATGGCCGAACCACTTCTAAGTATGGAAAGATAGGTTTATGGAACTTGAGAGTTGCTGCAATCTGAATGGCATATTGTTAGCAGATTAGTTAGTTCATGGAAAAGTTGATGCATCCATTCAGGGCACATTTTACCAAATGAAATCTAGAAAACTCAGCCACAATTTACCTGTTGTATTCATTCTGTTAGGAACTTTCATTATTTGCAGCCACAGGTATGTTACAAATGTTTCCAGGAAGTAGTTTGATTTCTGTGAACCCCTTGTATTCGCCATTTAAAAATGCCTTGACTCAATGCTTGAAAGGTCAAGTTCTGTCCTTCATGGCCTTTCTTTGGTCCACGCCCAACTTCTACCCACCAGTGCTGTTTACAACTGTAGCATTTCGTTCAACTACTCTGTCCACCTGAGCCAAGGTCACTCTTGCCCACAGTCCCTTTCAGTGTAAATTTGGATTTTGAACATGACTTTATATCTAAATTTGTCCTTCTTGCCCATCTAGATCAACTGCAGTCATTGCCGCCTTATCAAATTAGGGAGTGATGCCATTATTTAAGTGCTTGGTAGATAGGGTTTCTGCAGAGATTATTGGAACCTCTTTGAATTACTATTACACTGAACTTGGCATATCAAGCTGAAAGCCTATTTGTTGATGTACTTTGTCCTGAATGAGCCTAGGAGGAAGAACCATATATAAACTTACTGCACGAACATAAAATTATGTTCTTAAAGTTGCTGTAAACCTTAAACCAAGATCCATTTGGTACAACTCCTCTACATCAACTTTAGAGTGAATAGCAGTCTTTCTTGTTTATGATCAATCATCCTAGAGGGTTATGCACATTAGAGTTCTATGAACACTTTGTGGAAAACTGCATTTGCTTGTTTTCAGTTAAAAAACTTCGTTGTTGCCTATGTAGTTAAAGGCGCGAGGCACACCTAGGCGGAAAGGGGTGCGCCTGGAGCCTGGGGTGCCTAGGTGTGCCCTGGAGCCTGAGGCGCAAAATTATATTTTTCATAATTAAAAATTAGCTAAAAATCATTAATAAATTCCTAAAAAAGCATGAAAAGTACATCATACATGAAGATACAAGCATGAGTAAGCTATATATGTGGATAAGAATAGGTATTAACTAATAAATATAAAAAAGAACAAATTTTTCCTAATTTTTGTAACTTTTTTTTCAGAATTTTTTTTAAAAAAAACCCTAAATTACAAAAAAAAGATGAAAAAATTATCACACATGAAGACACAAGCATGGGAAAGCTATATATGTGGATAGAAATACGTTTCAATGAAGAAATACGAAAAAATGATGACTTTTTTTTATTTCCATAACTGATTTTTTTGAAAAAACAGTAAAAAACCTAAAAGCAAACTCAAATCTAGAGCAAAGAAGTATAAAACTCAAATGGAATGTTTTCTTATACATATAGAACTAAAACCCTTCAAGATCTATGGAAAATAGTTAACAAAAAACAAAAAATTTGAAAAAACGGTATTGGTTTTACGTTTTTTACAAAAACTGTATACACATGCTAGAATTCATAACTCCATACCTTTTTTTGCTTAGATCTGTGAAAGATTGAAGAGGAATGGTCGTTTTCACCTTCTCAGGAGGTTGGAAGATTGAAATTAGGGTTGGAAGGTGAAAAACAAAACAAAAAACGAGGTTTATACGTTACCAGATTAAGTGGTCTGCGCCTGGAGTCGGGGGCGCGCCTGAAGGGGCCGCCCAGGTGCACCCAGCCTTGCGCCTAGGCGACCGCGCCTCATTTCCCTTGCGCTTGGCCCCTTCCCAGGAGCTTACCCGCCTTTAACTACATGGGTTGTTGTTATCTTTATTGGGAGGAAATTCATTACTAGGTGATTAACTATGAGAGTGCATTCAAAGGGCAGCCCAGTGCACGAAGCTTCCGCATATGCGTGGTCTAGGGAAGGGTAGACTACAAAGGGTCTATAGTACACAGCCTTACCTTGCATTTTTGCAAGAGGCTGTTTCCATGCTTCACACCCGTGACCTCTAGGTCCCACGATGCAACTCCATTGCTGCACCAAGGCTCCCCTTCAACTATGAGAGTGCATTAATAAGGATAATATCTTCCAGGTGCAATTGGAGCACATGAAGCATTATTTTAAGCTAAGGTTTTTTACTGTTTAGGATTGAATTAACTTACAGATATATGTATCTGTAAGTTAATTCAACCCTAAATAGTAAAAAACCTTAGATATTGTTTTAAGACACTCATTTGTCCCATTTCTCTTCATCTAAGAAGCAAATCTAGGACCTATTGTACTATTAGTGGTGGAGGACAAGTTCTCGAGTTGTAAAATAATCTAAGAAACTGTCTCTCATGTCTAACCCAAATTTCAGTAGCTCCCATCACTCTTGTTACCTGAACAAAATTATGCCCACCTGTATGAACTAGAACATATCCCCCAAATTTGCTTTTTCTAGACATAGCTTTTGACTTACTTTAGTGCTTCAAAAGATTCAGGTATCTTTTGCTGTGGTTCTTTGAAAATAGCTTTCTCTTGTCCATGCGTGAGAAAGATGGGGAAGGGGAGAGAAGGAAGATGAAGTAAGAAGGGAAACAGGGAAAACTCAGGAATTTAGCTGATGGTGCCTCTCAAAATCACCATTAGGTCATACACAGTTACCAATTACTTAGAAATACTTAGTCTAAACCTGTAAAGACATGTCCCTTAATGCAGTTACACAAGTGAGATAATGGGATACATCCAAGCACCTCCTACTTGCTGCTCATCACTAGTCAGTTACTCCTTGTCATTATTATATACTGATAACATGTTTAAATCTGTTCATAGTAAAATTTCTTATATACTGTTATCTCTTGATAACTACAAGGGTCTCTCAGTTGTACTTTCATTTTTCAGAATGATGTCACTCTCAGTGATATTGTTAAAAACTCTTTATAGAGCCTTTACTTACAAATAGCTGCACTCTCAATGATAATGTCGAAAACTCTTTTATTTAGCCTTAACTTACAAATAGTTGTCACTCTCAATGATATTGATATTGTCAAAAGCTCTTTTGTCCATTGATTACAGATGAGTAGCTCTTTGTGTCTCAATTGCTTACCACGTCCACTAATTCTATTATTGCTCGTGAACCTAATCCCAACTGTCCTTCACATGCTAAGTCAGTTCATTCATGTTGCCATTTCCTCCCAGAAAAACCTTTCTTTGTTTTCACTGGCTTTCTCAACATGGCCAACTATGCATTCATATACCTGCAAGAGGTTCAGTGAGATAATGTTTATTTTTATCTTAAGAAAATGGTAGTCTCAAGCTGTATAGGAACGGCTTGGTTATTAAGCCCTGACAAGGCTCTTCATCATTTCGTTCTTTGATTAATACATCATTCAAAATCAAAACCAACCTCAATCTGGACAGGCAAACATACTAGATTATCGGAGTCAATGGATGGTGTTTCACAAATTTTATGTTAATACTTGCTGATGAATTGCCTTTATCTTCTTAATATTGTCAATTCTAATTTGTGAAAACTTTCTTGTATTTTTTTATTTTTTTTGTGTTTTTGTAAATGGCCCTTAAAGTTTTTTTAGTCAAGTGGAAAATTGCATCTTACATACCAAATTGTGATACCAGATATCCCATATTTTTTTTTATTCATGTTGAGGACACGGAGCTGATGGACTGGCAGATGAACATTGGTAGATTCTTAAAAACATATTGCTTTTAGCTATTACGGTCTCTGCCATAAGAGATTCACAGACCTTTCTGAACTTCATATTAGTTCCTAATTTTTCATATTGGTACCTAATTGTTTCATAGGGTGGGAAACCATAGAACTTCAATATTGGGACCATCATTAGTTTCTCTTCATCCTTAGTTCTATTAATGTGTCTATACAATAATGCATTACAAAAAAGCTTGTGTGCCAAAAGATAAAATGTGAGAAAACAAAGCTTAGATAAACTACCACAGCAAATAATGGTTCAGGGACATCCTTTTCTGCAACGGCTTCCCTTAAGATGGTGCATAATGTGAGCATGCTTGTTATGTATTGCAGATATCACTGCATGATTGCTCGTTTGCAAGTTTACCAGCTCGTCTTCAAACTCTAAAGTGATGTAAAGATTTAATTCTAATCAGATTAATTCTCATCATGTGATTGTTTATGTTGGTGAGTTTGGTCCTTTATGAAAGGCCAGTATGGATGAGATATAAATAGTTGTTTGGTTATCACAGAAATTCCTGAGCTGATCATTGACTTGCTAATGTTTTTATTCTTTTTGTAATGGCTTTGAGTTATCAACATCACTTTATTTTAGTCTAGAAATCAATCAAATCTCCTTTGACTCACCATGATGAATGAAAATATTGTTGTATCAATCATGTTTAGCGGGTCCTAATTGATTTTACTTGAGCAAAGTTCTCGTTGAGTCCTTGAATACTTGACAGAACAGATTCATTGGTGATGTACTTCAAGTTCAAGCTACCATCTTTTATGGGTTCAGCTAGTTTAGTGCAGTTGTAGCATGAGCAATGCTATTGCTATTATGTCTGTGTCATTTTCTGTACATTCTCATTCCCATCCAACAACTTTACCTGCAACAAAATGGGTATCGAATGGTGGATCTTTAGTCACAAGTGGAGAACTATGGCTTACTCAATTTGCTTAATGTTGCAATATAAAATTGACTGTGTAGTAACTGCAGTTGATGACTTGAGATTTGTTAAAATGTCCTAGAAACCTCCATATAAGGAATCAAACGGCAAGCGTACACTGGTTGATCATGCATGCAGTGTATGCATGGTCTCGTTTTGTAATTTTAGCTAGACTTGCTGGAATGTTTTTGATTGACCCTTCTCAAAAACACCTCTTTTTAGGACTTGGGCAATGGCCCAGTTCAAATAGAAGATTCATTGGCTTGGCATAAGAAACCATAGTCTATGTTTTATTTTCATTGCTAGATTTGGGCAGATTCAAGGATATGGTTTCTTAAATCCCTAGAAAGCACATTAGCGTGCATGAATGCTTTCCGCATGCATGGATTAAATATAAGACATGCGTTCCTTCTTCTTTCTCCATGAAAGTTGATTTGAATTGCATCTTCTGAACAGGTGATCACCACTCTGTCACTCAACATTTGTGCCAGGTCAAATGACTGCTAACCCATAGTGGCTCTATTTCCAAAGTTTTCCTCCTCTTTGTGATTCCATTGTGGTGTCCATTGCATGTCAACTTCTAGTGAAGCTGTCAACATTGAAAGCATCATGTACATCTTATCTTATCTGGCTTCAACTGGTTATTTAGCTGCACTTGACCACTCTGATAGAGTTCATTTATTCTTTAACAAACATTCTAAAAGTAATCTACCCAGATTTCTGTGGGTAAATCCATGGCTCTACATGACAAGCAATGTCTACTCCATCAGCTGATCCACTTTAATTTACTATGTTATGGAGCATACCACTCACAGCTAACTGTTCCCTTCCCTTTTGGCTAAGTGAGAAGCTTTTTGGTATATTTCACCTCGTTCCGAGTCAGTAGCTTTTGAGAAACTGGATGACGGTGTGGCTGATTACTTGAATAGCAGAAAGGAAAGACTGACAAGAGAAGACAGATAGTAATACTACATCAAACGAGTACGAGGATGATATAGTGAAGACATGTTTTCCCTTCTCAGAGAAATAAAATATTGTGAACAAAAGAAACTCTTGGCGGCTCATGAGTGAATAAAGGAAGTAGCGGAGGTAATTGTTGAAGATTTTTTCTTGTTGCAGAAGTGTCATCCTGAGATACATGTTTCCTTTATTGACTCGCCTAGCAAAATATGAAAACCACTACCATGTCCAAACTTCTGATACCTGCTAAGCTAATATGACACAACTCTCTTGTTATTTCTATACCTACTAAACTGTTCCCTGTGAAAAGAACCAAGAGCAAAGAGAACCTTTTTATCAAGGGTGAATAAGGACACTTTATTGTTCTAGGACATATAACCCTTCAATTTTCCTGGATCATCTGCTGATAAACATTTTGGAGATGACCTTCCTACCACAGCCTAAGTTTATGGTTTAGATCAACCCAGTTTTGGGCTCCCTATTATAACTATTTTAAGATTCCACATGAGAGAGAGAGAGAGAGAGAGAGAGAGAGAGAGAGAGAGAGAGAGAGAGAGAGAGAGAGAGAGAGAGAGAGAGAGAGAGAGAGAGAGAGAGAGAGTTTTGACTGCATGGTCTCACAACCGCCCATATTAATTGTGTGTTTATCTTTCCTTGAAGAGGACGAGAGAATTGGCTGAGAATAAGCAACAAAACAACTATTCTTGCCACCCCCTGTTCATTGGAATTATATTTCTCTGAAGTAAATATGTTACTTGTAAAAGAGAAAAGTAACCTTCATTCTAAACGCTCATTTCTGCTTGTTTACTCTCCCTATCGTAGTTAGATCTATGATGATACCTAGGACCAACAACTGGCTTGTACTTCTATGACTACTGAAGTCGAGAGACAAGGTATGAAAAGGCTATAAATGGTGGTGTCATCATCTGTGTAATCATGCTCAGCTTTGGAAACCCCATTATCAAGATGAACATGACTCAATTTCCTGTAACCCTCTGAAAAAGTTCAACCATGCAATTGCTAAGTCTATTTCCTCCGAGGGAACAGATGTAAAGATCCCAACAGTACTCCTTGATCCACTGACAATGAACTATGATGTCATTTAATCTGGCATCCTCCTGCAGCTCCTAATCTACTTCCACCCTTGATACCAGTCATTGTGACAGATCTCTCACATAACATCTACTAAAGGAGAGTGTCTAATGTATAACCTATATGCATCTTTCCTAACATAAGGCAAGACAAGTGAAGATTGGTAATATTTTTGTTTGGATTAATCTGGAGTTTCTGCCAAGTGTGTACCTTGAGCTCGAGAATTACACAATATGTTCTGAAAATGATAGGTTTCTTCAAACTAACCTAAGAGTCTTCTTCTCTGGTAATTGTACCATTCATTTACCTCAAAAGATTGTACCCTTCGTTCTTATCCTCTGTGTCCAAAGGATTCCTATATCACTTACCATGATTGAAGCAATCCTCAATAGTTTCTTTAATCAATTATAAAAGAATAGATTTGCTGAATGTATGTGACGAACATGGAAATGATATTCTTCTAGAGAACTTAAACCTTCCATCAGAACTAGGGTATGATTTGAAATGGATGATTAGTGGAAAGCATCAGTCTATCCAATTAGTGAAATGATTTAGCCAAGTGGAAGCTACCTACTGTCTGAGGACTTCCATGATAATTTAGGACCTATGTAGGTGGAGGGACTTTTGATCAATCCTATAATATGCAGTGCCAACTCTTTCTCTGGGCCTTGTGAAAGCTCACGGATACCAAACTAGGGCATGTTGATCTCCCTACCTTGTTGTACTCCTAAGCATATCATCATGCTGCCAGTAAGATGATGGATTCCTTACCCTGGCACAGGCTGACAAACATCAGCTTACAGTGGGGTCTGTTTTGCTCCTGTTCTATTAAAATTTCTCAATTGTACTAAAAAAAAATAATGGTGAGTAAATAAAGGAAACTGATGTAAATGTATAATTATTTTGCCTTTTACCTGAAGGACGTTTTCTAATTTTTTATTTCTACTGTTTCTCCCATTCTTTCACGGCACATATATGGGAGTTAGTGATTCATCAGTTCTCAAAAGAAGTTTTTCTATAATATCCAGTCTTACTCAAGTGGCAGCGGCATAGTTTACAGTGAAATTACTTGGAACTTGCTAGGTTAATAAATACAGAAAGATGAGAATCATTATTTCATCGGTTGTTATTCTGCTTTATGGTGATTAACATATCTTCTCAAGTAAGCTCAAGGGTCACATTTTAGTAGCTACCTCTATGTATCTGTTGCCTGAAGGTGCTTTTTTTTTCTTCTTAATTTGCTTTTAATCTCCTCAATAAGCTAAGATCATCTTTCTTTTCTGGATATAGTAGTCAAGCTTATGCTGCAAATCCATATATTCTTCTCTTTATAAATGTATCCTAAGATTGTAGAGTTGTCTCTTAGAGCAGCACTGGGTGCTTGCTCCCTTTTACAAGATCCAAAGTGAATGTAAACCCTAGTTCAGCAACATTTGTGTAGGTTAGTAACTATGCCTTTTTCTCTCTTGTTCAGGGCCCTTGTCTCTATCTAATGGACTGGACAAGTTTGAATCAGTCTTCAAGGTCTCTAGAAAGACCTTCAACTACATATGTTCACTTGTGGAGGAAGATCTAATGGCCAAGCCCTCTAACTTCACTACTACGACCGGCAAAGTTATGTCTGTAAATGATCAGGTAGCTGTTGCACTTAGAAGGTTAAGCTCTGGCGAGTCACTACTGAATGTCGGAGACTCATTTGGTATGAACCAGTCAACTGTCTCGCAAGTGACTTGGAGATTTGTGGAATCCATGGAAGAGAGAGGAATGCACCATCTTAGATGGCCCAATACCGAGGAGATGAAGCCTATAAAGTTGAAATTCGAAAGAATTCGAGGGCTCCCAAACTGTTGTGGCGCCATAGACACTACTCACATCATGATGTGTTTGCCTTCTGTGGACCCATCAAATCACGTCTGGTTTGATCGTGAGAGAAACCACAGCATGGTATTGCAGGCAATTGTTGACCCGGAAATGAGGTTCAGAGACATAGTCACTGGCTGGCCAGGAAGCATGAACGACTCCCTTGTGCTAAAAAACTCCTGCTTCTTCGAACTCTGCAACAAAGGGAAGAGGCTGCATGGGAAGAAGATAGAGCTGTCTGAAGGATCAGAAGTAAGAGAATACATAATCGGAGATGCAGGTTTCCCATTACTGCCTTGGCTTGTAACTCCCTATCAAGGGAAGGAAGCCACAGATTCCAGAGCGGATTTCAACAAGCGGCATTACGCAACACGGATTGTTGCACACAGGGCGCTGGCGAGGTTGAAAGATATGTGGAAGATTGTTCAGGGTGTGATGTGGAGACCCGATAAACACAAACTTCCGAGAATAATTCTTGTTTGCTGTTTGCTACACAACATTGTCATTGATTTGGAAGATGAAGTTCAGGATGAGATGCCATTATCTCACCAGCATGATTCAGGTTATAGTCAACAATTCTGTGAAGCTGTAGACAAGAATGCATTCATCTTGAGAGACAAGCTCTCGGAGTACTTATCTGGCTGATTGCCACCTTGAAACCATTGAATTCTGTTTAATTTTGCCCCCTTTGCTCAATCATTCTGATGATTGATTGGGTAATTAAGAATGTTGAAAACTCGCTTTTAACAGATTATTAGCTAATTCATTGAGAGGGGGCAATTGAGAAATAAATCTTGGCTCTTGGGCGAGTATGATCCGATGATCATGATGAGGAAACAAGATCATTAAGTTCCAGATCTTACTGACCCCATCGCTTCAGTAATATTTTGATTCAGCACATCCGAAGATCATTTTGTTCTTCTACAGTACAGGGAATTGAGAACCAAGATCATGTTAATGAGGTATTTTATCGAAGTAGAGGGAATGATTAAATGTTTAATTTACTGTTGATGACGTAGCTTCTGGATGATCCAAGCCGTTCAACTGCTGGCCCATTTTAAATGATTTGTGCCCAAAAAATCTTGCCCATTGGATGATCTTGACAAATACTCCTCCAAGGTGCAAAAAAGAATAGCTCGGGAAGCTTTAGAAGACCAACGATGAGATTTTGTAGAAGTGTTGGCGCACTACCTATCTAAGATGGGTCCAGCAGATCAATGGTTTGGATCACCAGAAACTGGATACCCACGCCCACACATCATATAAACTCCCTCTTATATAGCAAGGTTAGAGTATTTGCTCGTGCGCATTACATGATCCAAACCGCCCATCTTGAAGTTCGCATCCTATACAGCCAGTTTATGCAACACAAAACATCTCCATCGGAAGATCTTAACGATGATAATTATGCAGTGCGAAATAGGCTATCCGATCACAACTGTGGGCCCCCGATGTAGGATTAGCTCTTGTAGGTCCTTGCACGGGTTTAGCTGGGCAAATACCATACAGAACTCGTAACAGCTATGCTAGTTGGTGAAAACCAGACACATACACATTCCAGTATCGCGCACCGCTTCATTCTGGTAACGCCACCCCTTTTCTGTAAATCATTAACCCCATCCCTTTCTTCCCCTGCCCCGGCTAAATCGATGGACGCCAAGTTCCTCAAGGACAAGAGATTCTGGTTTGCATCTTTCCTCTGTGCTTGGGCTGCTGCTCTCCAGGTACTACCCAATTCGCCCGAATCCCTTTGCTTTCCTCAATACTATCTCTCGCTCTATCTCGTTCGAAGCTTCTACTAGTCATATGATTCATGAGCTTTCTCTGAGAAAAATGATGCTCTGAGCTTTCTCATTACTTGAAGAGAATGCTGGTAGGAGTATCCCTGTTACAGACTTAGGCCGCATTGACTAATTACTAGTGAAACCAAGTGGAATGAATTAAGGGGGCCGTTTATTATGCAGCAGAATTCCATTTTGCATGTAATTTCTGTGCAAACTTGCAATCTAATTGTTCCCCTTTTCTTGGATAGCAAAATTTTGCCACAAAATTCAAGCTCATTTGAGTTATGTCAATCAGAATAATTGATAGCAGCAATTTTAACTTCTTGTTTGTTCACCTTCACATACCATCAGATGCCAGAACCCGCTCTTTCGTTAACTGCGTGTTGGAACATGTTTCCTTCTATTGTGGAGAGCCAAATTTCTTTATTATTTAACACCTGCTGGTATGTTAATATATGCTACTTTGATGTGCCTAAGGTTTTGAACTCATTGTTGAACCGAGGATTCATCTTGTTCACAATTAAGGTGGAAGATTGCGAAAAGTATAGCTGATACAGAACGAATCAACAGATTTAAGCACCATAGTATACTCCAGAACTCGTGCTAATAATCATCACCATGAATCTGTAGTCCATGATGCTAAAGGGATCTAAGTGGATCTAATAGGCTAGAATACATCAAGCAGTAGATGAGTGATTCACACATGTCAGTGTTATTTTCTAGGCCAATCCCAGGATCGAAACTCTAAACGTTTTACTTGATCACTTCCCTTTTCCTTCTCCTACCCAATGCTTGACTCCTTGCTCCAAGTCTATGTTTCTTGTGCCACTGATGCTATCCTCGTGTTCATTCCCACGTAGAGAATTAGAGCAACTCATGCAATGACCACAAGAGTGCTGCCTTGAAACTCTTCTACTAATTAATTCCTAAATCTGGCGGAAAGTGGTTCAACATGTTGATATGATAGAACCTGCATGGGAGAAGTCTAGCCTTATAAAACCACACCCCAGTATCTTCTTTAGCTTACACCTATTGCCAACAGGCTTATTGAAACTAATATCTGCTGTAGGCACTGAAAGAATGAGATGAATAGACGAGTTAGAAAGAGGTTTGATAAAGGTAAATCCTACAAGGGCACTACGGTCTTATTCTATAACACTAGTACATGTAAATGCCTGTGTATATTATATTGTTAGAGAGCGAGAGTGGGGTGGGAGCACATGGAAGGTGGTTCTATAATACAGGAAAAGTTGCATGTGAACAACTGAGCAAGGCTGCTTTATATCTTGTCCAAAGTAATGTCAGGGTTAAACCCCTTCACCAAAGTTCTGTCCCAATAAGAACTGATTAGTGCCACATAAAAATTATCAGTTGTGAACTTTAGTCTAGATTCCACTGGCATGATGGTAAGGATTCAAACGACTGCTGCAGCTAGTTCCTTTCCGCTGACCTGTAAGCTAACTGCTGCCTTATAGTGGTTTCAGTGATTAGGGTTTTATCCTAATGTACTTCCTTGCTTCCTAAAAGAAAGATGAAAACCATGAGTCAACATATGCAAGGTAACAAACTATGAATTTAGAAGCTGACAGCAGTCCAGCTTACTAGACTAGTCCACCACATGTGCTGTTGAACAAGTAAAGATAAATGTTTCTGGCTAAAATCAGATGCACAGATGAAGTGGTCTGTTTGGTGATGATCACTAATCAACCAAATGACGTTCCAAGCCATGATTAAGACATACAAGGTTAGCTACTGAAAATTGTTTCCTATATAGAATAAAATATGCAGGTGAAGTTATGAATTTTAAATCATCATACTATACTTCTGATTTGTGTGCTTTATACATCATATAGAGAACAGTGGGTGAATATATCCATATCCATGTCATGGATCCTTTGTCTATGGTTTACCCCTTTCCTTCCACTCCTGCATACTGCCATGAACTAGGATAGAAGTATAGTACATTATGTCCAAAGAGACTTTCTGTATCATATATTCATATCATCTTCTCTTCTAGAAAATAAGTTCAGTATCATAGTAAAACTACCTTTGTTAGGTTTGAAAATGATGAACTAAGCTGTGAGTTGTGATGATTCCACCTTGGTATACTTGTTCTCCTCCTCACCAGGAAAATGTTGCTATTTCCTTGTTAATGGATTCTACTAATCTGTGACACTGCACACTGTATCGTATGCACCACATTTTTGGATTCTTTGTTTGTGTTACTTTCACTCCAATTGGCAATAGCCTCTCTGCACTAACCTTGCTGATCCTTTCACTATCACATACAGGCACATATGATGTGGATACAAAGACAGGATTCGTTCAAGGAAAAATTCAGTAACATAAATCAAAATAAAGATGAGGAACAGTGAGAAACTGCCGTGTGCCATACCTAGCCCCACTCAGGCTACTGAAACTACAGAAATTTTCTAACGCCGGACCTGCGCATTAATTGATGAGGTTTCTTCTTTAGTTCTAAATTTCAGAGAGTTAATGGTGGCATGGAGACCTTGGAGAACAAAAAAGGCAGCCCCAGTGCACGAAGCTCCCACATATGTAGGGTCTGGGAAGGGGCAGACCACAAGGGTCAATTGTAAGCAGCCTTACCTTGCATTTTTCAAGAAGCTGTTTCCACACCTTGAACCCATGACCACAAGTCACACGAAGACAACTCTACCGTTGTGCCCAGGCTCCCCTTCTACCTTGGAGAACCTCAACAGTTAATGCAGATCTTTTATTGAGTACAGTGATGTTCTTGGTTCTGACTTCAGACCTTGAACTAACAGAACATCGATTGATGTCATCTTGGATTCTTTCTTAGCTGTGTGATTCACTGAACTGTGGTTTTTTCCTCTCTTGTGATGCTGGAGCTGCGTACTTCTTTTGAATGTTGCCTTCGGGAATGAATTAATGAACTACAGAGCTCTACATGAAGGAAAAGGTTCTGCATTTCCACATTCAATGACTAAGTGTAGATCTTATCTGATATTTGTTTTCTTTGAGAGCACATGTTGGACCTATGCAGATCCAGTATAGGACATACCATATGAATGGTCCAGATCAAACCAAGTTGAACTCTGAAGCAAGCAGTCAAGGATCTTGCCTCCTTGTCCCTTTGCTTTCTAGATTACAGGAGGAAGTAGAGCCAAAACTCAGATTTGATCATGTATCTGATCAAGGCAAAGGGAGCAAGTTCTATTTACCATTTGATGTTGCCAGAGAATTGAAACTTGCAAGTGGATTATGTTAATGTTGCCATCAGTGTGAACGTGGATCTCTTACGTGATAATTTATAAATAAGAGCTTCGCAAACCACACTTGTAAAGCTATTATGGGAGCTGTTACATGGTGGACGTACATATTTTTCACAAGAAAATATGACCTAGTAGAATCCGCTCTTTCAATGATCCAAACCATCTATGGTCATGCCGTGGATGAGCAACTGCCCAACATTATAGTGGACTCTGAGTTGTGAGTTTCCATTATGAAGGCACATAAAATTGCCCGGGAAATGGAAGCAGGGCAAGCCGATACTGTCCCTCTAAATTTTGAGCCATCCATTTCGTTCATCAGATTCACCCTCTTTCAAGATGGAAGATATCAAAATCTCATCCAACTGTTACAGGTGGGTCTTCTCGTTGAAGGGTGGACGGTGCTGATATAAAAGGAACTGCTAAAGGGTAGAGGCTCACCTTAACAGTCCGACTTGGTTGCAATTTTGGTACTGCTCAATCTTTGGGAGGGGATGATCTGATGAGCAAAATGGATCATTCGAAAATTAGAGGGACGGGACCCACATGCCCAATTGGCTAATTTCATTGACCCGACCACCCATCAAAGGCTTATAAGCATCAAATGGTAAAGAACTTTTATAGACACGCATTCATTAACGTGCCAGCAGAAAAATGGTTTAGTTCATTGGCATATGGTGGCCCCGCTTGTACATTAGCCCTCTAACATTTTTCATAAATAACTCACTGCATGGTATATGCCCACCATAGCTCACTACAGGGTATATGCTCACCGTAGTGCAGTTGGTTGCAAACAACTCGGCATCTTCCCTATCAAATAACAGGACATCTTCCCTAAAATATGCTTGATTCAGGTTCAGGGTAAACCTAGTTGAGAACCTTGACAACCACTCATAATTAGAGGAACTACATTTTCTTTGATTCTAAGACAGATTCTGAATTGAGCACTTCTGTCAATGTGAAAGCCAATCCAAAAGCCTTCATATTCAGAAATGCCAAGTTCACAAAGTCGTGGTCCCCTAAATTGCCTACTGAAATAACAGAGTCTTCAGTCTGCAACTTCAATTTGCGCAAAAAGGTTGGTGTTTACCTGGCCAACTATGCATTAAGAGTGATATTTGGAGCAAATAGAACGGAGCAGGAGACGGGGAATCGAACAAGGTGACCCGATACCACCTATGCAAGCCAACCATATATCCCTTGCTTTTCCGTAGGAGATTAAATCAGAGAAAGAATACTTCCCACAGCATTGTTCTGCAGGACAGTCCGTGAACCCACATTTTGGTTAGAGAGAGCCCTCTTGGATCCCTATGCGATTACCCGAAAGGGAAGTGGTCCACAAAAGCCCCTGTACAGCAGATCTAGACCATTAACTACATACCTCAATACAGTAAAGTTTGAGAACTCTGAATCTGTCAAGGCCTCCTAATCTTGCAAGCACCTATCACATATGTCTTCAAGGATAAACATGCTCGCCCCTAGGGCCCTAGCAATTAGCAAGTCTCCCATTAATGGAGCAGCAGCTGAAGTTTTGAAGTAGAGAAAACTTGTGCAAGCAAGTTTGGGTTCTTGCTGTGGGGTGCAAGTTTCCAGCCCGGACATCGTGGCATAACTCCTACTTTTCCCAGTCCATCTTCCTTCTACGAATGCATGACTTGAACCACACATTGAAGACCTGAAAACACTGTTTTGGATATCAACTACTACGGTTTCTGCTGTCTGTGCATTCAAGTTCACATTGGCAGCTCTGCCACAATGTGATTCAATGCTCTATGCTCTCTACTCCCTTTGCTTAGTTTGACCCTTGGGCGCAAAACAACTACTTATAGTGCTCCACAAGTTTCAATACCAATCATGAATGAAAGTTGGTTTAACTTGAACCTCATCAAACTCAGGTTCAAGATAGAATAAATAGATGAATCAAATATAAAAACATGGGTCCAGGGAAGGCTGTTCAAGATCTTACAAGATAGTTATCAGTAATTATATTGCTCTTTCCGTGTTTGATTCCAATGACACCCTTCAGAATTGGATGTCGAGCTAGGAACTAACAAGTTCCATTCATTTATCAGCAGCTTACTTCTATAAATGTAGAACTAGAAACCACACCATCCTTTCTGAATGACCCATTCTAACTATCTTTCATAATTAACTAGGCAAAGATATAAAACCTCGGCAGCATAGATAAAGAAGAAATAGCAGACTGAAGGACAACCATAATCTATATACGCCAGCTTGACTATTTATATTCTCTTGATCCATGGTGTAGTGAACAATCTCGCTGTGCATGTGACATGGAGGCTTTGTCAGCTTCCCTAGCAAAATTGCCTTTGGAACCAATGCGCCATCAACCAAGAATCAACAAAAATCCTGGTGATTTTAGCAAATATTTCGCCTCCTTTTCTTAAGATTGTTTAGAGTTACTCATCATTTATCTTAGAGCTGCCTATTTTGGATAAAATCCCCACTTTAAACTCTTTTATGGTTGAGGAGATCTCTAACTTTCCATTTCTATGGAACTGGGTACTGTTGTGTTTATATACAAATGAGGGTTAACAGAAGCTCAGTTAGACTTCTCAAGCATCTTGTTATCCATATGCGATTGCTGTTTTCAGCACATTACTTATGCTGATTTCTCCTCTCCAGATTGAAGCAAACCTTCTCTTGGACCTTTCTTCTCCTTCAGATCAAATCTGCAGGCTCCCAATCTTTCCCTGAGACCAAGGGAGTTCTTTCACCGTCTATGGTGTTTCTGAAGTCCCCTCTGTGGATTTCTGCTCTTTGCCAGTTTGCAATGCTCTAAGCATATCCAGAAGTTTCAACAAAACAAGTAACTATCACATCATTGTTCCCAAGTTTCTGGAGGGAGATTCAATTAGCAGTCGCATTTTTTGGTAAGCAATTAGCAGTCCTTACATCATTATTTAGGCTTTCAATCTATAAAGCAACGTTTCTTGCTCAGTAACCATACTGTGAGCACTACATTATTGTTCAAAAATGGTTCCACCTTAATCATATTGTTTCTAGCATCATGTATAATTTGGATTATAACAGCAACCACTGACCAATGGACTATGAGATCAAACAAATGCTACTTTAGTTTTAATTATGTCATGCTTTAACCTAGATGTCCCAAAAGCCTTTTTGTTTAAGATCAAATGAAGCTGAGGACCCAAGACTCATTTTTTCTATTGACTACAAGCTAATATCTAATAATAAAGCTACTTTTCAGCATTCAAGAAGAATTATCTATCTTTGCAATGCAAATACTCTCTCTATCATCTACCAAGAAGGAGAAAAATTCGAACACTTGTATAACCAGTAGTTTACAGCCTAATTAACTTCATAGCTAAATTCAGAATGTGTTTGCATGATAACATTAAGCATTCAACTAGGCCGCTTAACTAAAGTTTGAGAGATATGCAGGTTCCAAAAATAGAAAGAATATCATAAACGATGGCAACTTGGCCACATAAGCAGGTGCAAGTAATAAAATGCATACTGTTTCCTTTTTTGGACTGTACCAAGCGCATCCACGTGAAACGTTTCGTTTTTTGTGTGAGCCATTGAATGAACTGCTTCTCGAGAACATTTCATCACGCAGTCACTTTATAATCTTACAAAAGGAATTTACCGCACTTCACAAAATGGATTTTTTACATACCTTACAAAATGTTTAAGCAATGTACAGGGTTCTCAAATTGCTAGTTTTCAAGACTTTCACCAGGCATCTACGATCTCTAAAATTAGACTTCGTTTTACAAGTGACTTTAAAATATGACTAATTTCAAATTTCCAAAAGCGTGCAGCACACTGTTTGCATTGCTGCATGATCAGCTACAGAAAATCAGTCATTCCTATAGCAACCCATCTGACAACAACAATGTGCTGCATTTTGCAAGTAGGACTCCTTTCGCCTCCCAAAGCATTAAGAGAGTAAAGGTTAATGCCACTTTTACAAGGTCTCAAATCCCAGAACAGAAAATAAGCATTTCTAAAGATAATTGAACATTTCAAAGATGCAAGGATTTAGGGCAAGAAATACCTTTATGTTCATAGCCTTCAGAGCTGTCTGCCCTTCCACTTCAAAGTTGGGTCACAAAAACATGGCCATAGTGATTCCTGTCCTTACCAGCCTGCTAGTATTGATAAAAAAAAGTACAACAAGCATCATAGCAAAGTGTTGAACTCCAGATATTGACAAGCAAAATTTACAATGTCAGAAGATACTGGATATGAACATCAAAGTTACAAGAAAAGACATTCATAGATAGTAGACCAAGGTTAATTGTAATGGGAGAAAGAAAGAAAGAAAGAAAGAAAGAAGAATTTGGCTTCCTGAACCACAAATTCATTCCAGCAAATACCTTCTATGACTCTCAAAGCAGTACAAAAGCCTTCCTTAAACACCCATTTGGGGCAGAAAACATTCTGTAACATAATAAATAAATAACTGCAAAAGTAGAATTAAGTTGATTTCAGTGTTCGGGTCATAGAGAATTGGAACTTGACTGACAAAACATTATTATATTTACAGAGGCTACAATGTGCACTACTATCAAGTAAGTACATCAATAATTCAACTTCAGTACTCTAAAACTGATCATTAGACATTGTGAGCATGTTCTCCCCTTTACACTTTATTTTATCCTTTTGCAACTCATTTTATATTAGATCCGAACTATTTTACGGAGGAAACAAACAGTGCATACTCAATCACAACAATTACAGTTTCAAATAAGAAAAACCCCAATGTGAAAAGAATCAGCAATTGTATGACATAGAATCTGCACTGAGAGTAACTAGGAGCCATCCTACCCATTCCATCGAATGGTTAACCTGATACCAGATAGAATTCCATCACAAAAATTACAACTGCAGGGATTAGCAACCTTTTACAACAAAAAAGACCCTTCAAAATGGACTGAAGTATGAAGTGAGCTAACTTCGAAGCTTCAACTCCAAATCAAAAGATTTTAATTGCTCAATCCCAGCAAAAGATCAAGACATTTACCAACATAATTTCATTAGTCCAAGCAAAACATAACAAGAAAATACTCTTTAAATAAACAAGCATTTCAATACTTTCTGAAAAGACGAAGACTAAAATGCAGGCATGAACAGTAACCACGTCCAGATTCGTTTCTGCATTTTTACAAGATTTCAACCATTTCTGCAATATGTCAACAGATACATGCACAATATCAAGAGAAAGCAAAAGAAGCCATCAAACCATAGAAATGAAATCACAATGAAAACAAACAAGGAAGAAGAATATCCAAATCTTTTTCTCATTTACAGCAAAATGACAGAAACTACATCAGGCATTCCCCTCATCATCATCTTTTAAAGAGGGGCAAAAAACTACCCATACGCTATTGAAACCCACCAAATCCCAAAATAGATGAATTTCATTCTAGACCGAAGAACAAGAAAAATAAAAAAGAGAACCCCGTCCACAGAAAAACCTAAGAACTGGTAAATTTGGTCACGGCCTTGGTCCCTTCCGAAACGGCATGCTTGGCGAGCTCTCCGGGAAGAACAAGTCTTACAGAAGTCTGGATCTCCCGAGAAGTGATGGTGGGCTTCTTGTTGTATCGAGCCAGTCTGGATGCTTCCTGAGCAAGCTTCTCGAAGATATCATTGATGAAGGAATTCATAATCCCCATAGCCTTACTGGAGATACCGATATCGGGATGAACCTGCTTCAGAACCTTGAAGATGTAGATCTTGTAGGTCTCGCTGCTCTTCTTGATCCTCTTCTTTTTCTTGTCTCCACCGCCTTCTTTGGGCAGTCTCTTTTCGGCCTTGGGTTTCTTCTCGGCGGGAGCTTTTTCTGCCACAGACTTCTTCTCCTCTGTAGGCTTCTCGGAAGCGGGCTTCTTCTCGGCGGGTTTCTTCTCGGCCTTGGGCGCCATTGCTGCAAGCTGCAGGGAAGAGAGAGAAGTTTGGGGATTACTCAGGAAAATGAGCAAGAGAAAGAGAGAGAGAGACCCGATGAAGAGGAATAAAAGGCTTGGAAGTGTTTATATAGGGAGAGGGAGGCAAAAGTTATTGGAGATTGGTTTTGGAGTGGATCGGTGAGCTGGCGTAGATCCTGGACGTAGAATCAGTGACTATGTCGGGTTGCTATCTACGGTTGTGGTGTGTTTGAGTAATAGATACCGATTACGACAACAGCGTCGGGATACACTTTGGCGCTCAAGTTTCTGACTTCCCAGGATCTACGCGGGTAACTTATATGTGATCCCCGCCGTTGAAGTTACATCATTAGCCAACGATCGCGTGGTTCTGATACCATGAAAATAGACGTTAGCTTTTTCACATCTTTCTAAATTCATGGCTAACGAGACCGGCTTGGATTTAAATAAATAAATAATTTATATTATATTATATTATATATTACAGAAATTATTCCTCTTACTTATAAAGGTAATTAAAATATAAATAAGTTATAGTCTTGGGGAAACTTTTTGGTGAGAGGTCTGTACAAAATATGTATTTTTACTAAAATTGTTTAAATTTCTAATGTTTTAAATCTTCTAGAAGCCCACTCCTACTTTTAAGGTTGACTTAAAACTGAATTTGTTATAAGGTCTTTCAAAATTTATATATTCTCATTAAAATTACTTGTCCTTAATATTTTAAGCCCATTATTTTTCCTTATGAATCCCTAAATAAATGGTTACAAACAGCTACGGCTTCAGCTGGGCTAATAATTTTGAAGATCTGCACCGTTCACCAATGTTTCTCTCGAGTTGGATCAGCCATGAATCAAAGTTCTCATCTATTAGATTATTCTAACAGTTGCTGCCATTAGTTGTAAAATGGATGGTCAAACATTCTGCAGTACCATGTAATGGCACCTCAACTATGAGAGAGACAGTAAGGAATTACTTCCAAATCTCAACTTCCAGCTATTAAGGCCTGAATTTTAGCCTCTGAAGCATCCCCAACTCCCAAGTGACCTGCACAATCTAAGCAACCCTCCAAAACTACAAATGCTAGGCAGAGGTAGAGACCATTTTGGCATGCTTTTTGATAACTTATTAAATTATTATTAGGAGTAGAAACATCCCTAAAGGAAAAAGTTGTCATTATGTGATCTTGAGGTTACGGGTTCAAGGCATGGAAACAGCCTCTTGCAAAATGCAATGTAAGACTATGTACTTTAGGCCCTTGTGGTCCTCCTCTTCCCTAAACCCTGCATAGGCAGGAGCTTCGTGCACTGGGGCTACCCCTTTTATGCATTTGCATGGAGTGATCTCCAATATTCTTTAGCTTTGGAGTTTCCTGTTATGTTGAAGATAAAGTTCATTTTACCAAAAAAAAAAGAAGCAAGATCAAGTTCAATTTCATGATATAATAGGGTATAGAAGTTCAGTTGTTAGCATTTTGCTTTTGGTCCTATGATCGTCAATAGATCAACAGCTTGGATTAATCTATATACTATTATGATCATCTCTTGCATAAAAAAGGTCAGCCTCAATGCACGAAGCTCTTGCCTGCAAAGGCTTAAAGTACACAGCCTTACCTTGCATTTTCAAGAGGTTGTTTCTACGCCTTAAACCTGTAACCTGACAATAACTTTTAACATTGCGCCAAAGCTCCCCTTCATAATCATCTCTTGCATGATGAGGAAAAAACGAACATCTGATCATTTACTACTGATTTTTGGTTGGTCACCCAGATTTACTACTGATTTTTGGTTGGTCACCCAGATTTACTACTGATTTTTGGTTGGTCAATGGGTGAGAACCAATTTGTTCATCTATTCATTTTCAAGGCACCTAAAAAGCAATTCCAAATTCAACAGGCAAGTTAATCCCGGAGGACGCAAGTAGGCCCTTTGTGCAGGACCAAGTCCACATTCCATCTAACCTTTGCTTCTCAAGCTTGTATCAAATGTGAGGTATGAAAAGAAAAAAACAAAAGTAATGATTTAGAGGGGTGGTATATTTTGGGGGGTTTCAATGGGTGTCGTCCCTCTCGTACACAGATCTCCGTCTTTCTATTTTTTGAGTGATCTAATCCGTTCACCTAATTCGCTGTCTCTCAAAATGAGGTAGTACCTCCTGTGGTTAGAAAATGAACTGCAAAACAGAAAAGACTTTCCATAAAATACCGTCCATTTCTCAACCATGAAAGTCCACCGGAGAGGCTCTCAGAGGTTCCCCAAAAGTGAGATTTTTGATACCCATCCATCTTGGTGGCAGTAAATCAGATGAATAGAATGGTTCATTCAAAAAGGAGAGGAGGTGAACCTTTGGTTCGCCTTTTCCCCGGACCCTGCACACGCAAGAGCTTTGTGCACAGGGGCTGCCCTTTTTTTTATTGTTGAAGAACTCGATCATGGGATCAAGATCATTGGCCAGAGTTTTCCTGGTCCTGATGTATTTACTTTGGAAATTTTCAAGCATTTTTAGGGAGATCTTAGAATCGATATTTGGGAAGTAATCCTCTTATTCTAAGCCGGGCAGCCCATGGGAAAAATTTTTGGGTCCACTTTCCTTCCTGTCATTCCTAAGAAACAAGGGCCCGAAACAATTAACCTATCTCTCTTATAGGTCTTCTTATAAAATTATGGCAAAATTACTAGCTGAAAGGATCGATGGGGTGCTACACTCTATAATCAACGTCAACCAATTTACTTTCTTAGAAAAAAGGCAAATAATTGATGGTGTGCTTGTGGCAAATGAAGCTCTTTTTGCCGATGTCAAGAATGGAGGCAATGACATATTTGCAAATTAGACTTCGGAAAAGCATATAATTGACTAGATTGAACTTTTCTTCATTACATGATGGGAGATTGGGATTCGATAAAAAATTACTTGATGGATCAGAATTGCATTAACAACCCTTAGACATCTATCCTTTTAAATGGATCTCCAAAAGGTTATTAGAGTGCCTCGCAGGGCTTGACACAAGGCGATCCCTTGCATTTTTCTTATTCGCCAATATTGGAGAATGCCTTGGCAAGATGCTATATGAAGCATCAGCCCTCGGATGGTTGAAATGAATCCATGTAGGAAATTCTCATTTTCGCCCTAACCGCTTGCAATTTGCTGATGATCCCTTCTTTTTTTGTGCAGGAAAGAAACCATTTCAAGAGACCGAATCTTTTGTGGCTATTCTGGGTTGCAAAGTGGAATCTCCCATCTTATTATTTGGGTTTACCCATGTCGATGGGTGCAAAAATTGCCCAACAAGGGGGTACATCGGTTTGACCCATCAAAAACAAGGCCAGGAAAATAAATGGTTCTAATGATTGAAACATGTAGTGGACAATTTTGTACCTTTTGCAGCCATTTTTTGAAATTTTTTTAGGATTAATCAAATATGGGCCCCGTAAGATACTGTAATTTCTAATGAAAAAGCAGTTAACAAGTGGGCTAGGTAAATAATAAGTGTATGATGAAAAATTTTGGAACTTCAATGGCGAAGCTTCCAAAGTCAAGACATCTTAATAGCCCAAATAGTCCGTTTGTCAGAAGGAGACAACAAACCAACCGCCTGACCGGAAATGTGAAGAAAAATAAACTGAAAAGCACCTCGCAGTGAAGACTATTTGAGAAGAGATCTTGCTAAATGTTCCCGCGCTGTCGCTAGTGCTTGGGTTATGGTCTGCATGAAAAAGAACATGTTGAGAAGTTTCAGATGTTGATAGGTCTTGGGTTTTATTGAACTAGAAAGGCCAATACAACTGGTTGTGAGAATAGAACACATTACCTGCTCAGACAAGGGTCCTGCACCATCTGTGCCATGGGTTGCTACTTTTCCAGCAATGACGTTAGCATCCGTTTCAAGAATAATCCTGAATAAAGTGAAAAACATGGATTCCAATAAGTTTACGGATTAATTAGCAGCCTATACTTGCATTTCCCTGAATAATAGATAAACCACAATTGCAGGAATATCCCCAAGACGTTTAATTATTGTTTTGGGCTATCATTAAAAGGAGTGGGGTGGAGGTTTTCTGGGTGGTCCTCCGTCCGAGAGTCTGATCTGAAAAGGCCCTCCATGAATTCATTCATTTTACTGCCACCCACAAGTGTCAAATGCCTAGTGAGAATTTTATACACATTTCAGCTTCTTTTTGTCTTTGCCACATTGCTGGGGCAATTTCTTTCGAATGTTCCTCGAAGACGTGCTGACTCAAGCAGGCAGCAAGAGTTATGTGGTAGCTACATCCACTAGAATGATCTCCCATACTTCTCCAATGTAATCTCAGAATGGCACTGGAAGTTCCCACTATATGATCGCACTAGGATATTTGGAAATGTTGAGATATCACAACAGCAAAAGGAAAAAAGAAATGAGAAAAAAGAAATAAGAAAAACAGAAGAAAGAAAAAGAAAACAAAAGAAACTGTCCACCAATGAACTGGACTTCTGTGAAATGCACTGGAGAGAATATACTTGAATTCGTATTTGGAACTTGTAATTGCGATAGAGTTAGACATATCGCAGCTGGGTGTTCCCAAGCAATCTGCGAATGTCATCAAAGAACAGAATCTGCCCTTGGGCGCAGAGGTAAGATCCTTCAGACGTATTGGCTTTATCATCAAGAACCTGGGAACAACTTAGTTCAAGGACAACAGATTTCTCTCCTGGAGTGTGAAACGGGAAATGGTGTTTTGTTGTCAAGTATTTAAGAGGAAATGATACAAGAGAGTATGTCAAAACCCAAGAAGAAGAAGAGAAGGTTGTTAACTGCACTCCAGCTCTGCCAATAAACTTAAATTATGTTTTGATGGCTTCTTTGGTGGCAATCCAAGACTTGCAAACACAAAAGGTGTGACTAGAGATGAACATTACTCCTCAACCAAAGTATTCCCTGGCACTTCTTGTATCAAGGATGATGAAGCAGAAAGTAAAACATTGCTGGAAGGACTGATGATATTAAGTCAACTCACCAAGTATTTATCTATGGTGTATGCTATTGCTTGGCCTTCGAGGAATGCAGACACCAATATTGATCATAAATAGTTAATCAGATATAAGGATGCTTTGCATAATGAATAACACTTCTTCCTTTTTCTTTTTTTCTTCAATATCCTTCAATGTCTGTCCGTCAATGATATATCTGATGCCCCTAGACATTAGTATAAGGGTGCCCCTCGGACATTTGTGTTTGAGGGTGGGGTGGAATTTAGAGATTTCAGAGGAAGATAAAATCCAATTGTAACTTGAGATTTACATATTTCAAATATTCCAGATGTGTAATTTGAGAATTTGGAGAGAGATTTGCGAGGTGGAACATAGCTGCTTAAGTAATTTCCTGCATCTTTAGAATTTTTCCGAAAAGTTACAGTAAAATGTTACTTGTATGAAGTTAAAAGAGAAACTGCTCTGCAGGGTTACGTTCAATTACTTCTCCCTAATTGAAGACCAATATCTTTAACCTCCAGTACATATTTCTATTCATGGCAACAGCAGTTGTTATATGAAGATATTCTTGCAGGGAAAAGTGGTACTGCAAAGATTAGTAAAAAATTTCCTAAAACAGTAAATGCTATAGGAAAAGCATCAGATTCATACCCTCCATCAACAATCTCATCAAGGCATAAAAGGATGAGATCCAAATTCTCGAGTGCTGTGGTTTTGTCCACATTGCTTCTGGACAAAGAGATGCACCTCATAGGTAAATTAAACTAGATGCAGTATTCACTTGATTCATATTGAACAAAAAACTTCCTCAAGGGAAAGGCTGACAAAACCTGAGGAGAAGGCCAACTGCATCAAAGAAGCCCTGAAGAACTGTTGCCAAGATGAGCTCATTTTCATCATCACCACCAGTAACAAAAAAATGTAGGTCCTGGACAAACTTATAGACAACAATGTAACTATCGAACATCACTATCTCCGCTGCAAATGATGAGAAAACTTAATATTAAGAACACATCAAGTCATCTAAGAACTCTAAGAACATTCAAGAAGCGATTTGTTAACTTCTCAAAATTTTCAGGAAGCAGAATCCCCATGGACAATTGGATCTTGGAGATTATCATTGAAGTTACATAGTCAAGTTGAATGTCTTAGAAAATGCGAAACAGTGGAAGATTATATGCTATCTTGACTGGCATTATACCTGCATGAAGAAATGCAATATATATCACTAAAAGCATGACAGAGGATCCACACTTTTCATCTTCAAAACATTTAACAGATAATCCACTCAAACATCACATTTAAAGAGTAGATGTATATGAAAGGCTTCAGGCAAATAAATGTTACAATAGAAAAAGTGACTATTGAGTAAGTTAAGATCAATTAAAGATGGGATTGAACATTGTAGAAAGGTGGTGAGCTGGTTTCAATTCAATAATTTTAAAAATCTAACAAAGAATAAACTTTTCAAACAGGACCTCTTCCATCCACATTTCAGTTGGCATTTTCATCAAGAAAGAATAAATTGAATTTTGGATTCTGAACATCATAAATTCAATCAAATAGAGGTGAGTAAACTAATGATGTTTTCCAACACCTCTTGACTGTCAAACTCAGATTTCTGTAAGTAGGGCCCAGTTAGCAAAATCCTTCACAAGAAAAATAACAACTTATTCGTCCGGACTCCGATTTTAGCACACTTAGTGTCATTGGAATCATTTTTCCTAGTACAGTCCAAAAATAGAGGTTTCAATACTTGATTTGATGCCTATAAAAATTTTATTTTCTAAAACTCCAAAATTTGAAAATTCAGTATTCTCTTTTCATCCCAATTTAACATAATTCAAAATTTACTTAAATTGAGATTTAAAATTTTAGGATGTTACATTAGGGTAAGGGAAAGCGCAATGCACCTGGTGCAAATTGGCTTCTTCTTCTTTCTTTTTTTCTTTTTTTTTTTTCATTCATGATCTAGCAATCAGCCGACCCTAAATTGGGACAAGGTCTTGATGATGATGATAATCTACCAATTAGAATGGAGGGTCCTACCCCCTATTACATACAAGGCAGGGAGGAAGGGCTGTGGGCAGCAGTCAGCTTGATGCAAGAGAGGCATGAGTATCCTAGTAGCACTCGTAAGCACCTTTGTGCTGAGCCATTAGAACAAATGAGGACTTATTAAGATGCTAAAGGTGCATCAATTGAGACCTTTTGCCTCATAAACTTATCCAACGGCTTGTGCTCAAATGAGGACTTATTTCACCACTGCGCTTCAGGAAACCAAGAGCAAGCTTTGCAGCACCTGTTTGTGCATTTGTTGGTCATGTTTTCTATATTCTCAAATTCGGTAGATTTCTGATTAAGTGCTCCTTAATATTTTTACGAGAGGATATCGAATAAAGATAGCTAAATTATTTATATAACACTAGAAGACTGTGTTAGTACTTATTACTTTATGCTTCCCATTACCAAATTGGTGCTTTGAGTCAAAGAGCATATATTTCCTATCAGAACAATCGTGGCAGCCACAGATTTTATTGATTGGCATACTAGAAGGTTGTCTAAGAGAGCGAGTCCTGATGGGAGAAAGACAATCTGCTCAATCCCAGAATTAGTGAGAAAGAAATCAATCCAACTACAACAATCCATTTTCTCCATAAGTCACCAATCCCACTCTCTCCAAGAATATTCCAGAAACCTGCACTTCAACACAATCGATCTTCTTGATGTAAAGATTGATAATGACTCTTAGTCTTTGTTTGAGCACAAAGGATCATGAGCAATCCGTAGCCAATCAAGGGTTCATCTACCTCAATGACTATGCCCTGAAAAAGCAAGCTGATGGATGGGCTAGCTGCTAGCCTCTATCTGTCCAGTTGAAACCACTGTGGCCATAGTACTTCATAACCGACTTATGAAGTTGAAGACAATAGGGGAAGTCCTTCCCTTAATAGAAGCTTTGCTCTTTGGATGAGGGTTATAAAAGCGGGATTGGCACCTATATGAAAGCATGATTACAAATCAAATCCCAAGGCATCCACTAGCTCAATTCAACGTGATGCCAAAAGTCCTCAAAAAAAGTCATGGGAAGCTATTGCATACCACATCCATATCTCTTCCATACTACATACAATGTCATTAATCTCATCAATCTTAACTTCTTTCCAGGATATCCCTCACATTAAGTTGAATGGGATTGTAAGAAATATGAATGCCTAAGTTCAGTCTCTAAAGCTCTTGCAAAAATAAAAATTGGACGATAGGATAGGAGACACCTTGGCATCTTCTCTTGCTTCAGGAGTTCCATTGACTATATAATTCTAGTATACATTAGATATGGGTCACCGCATTTGCATGCATTTTCCATCTAATGGGAATAGACATAATTTGGGTGGATGAGCAGCTCTGGAATTGTGACCTCCAGGAGATGACTACAATCCTTATAATATTCATGTAGCTTTGCTTGGGAAAATCAAGACTTTCCTTGTGCCTGGAGTTGAAGGTCTTAACAAGTCAGGGGATCTGGTTTTGAGTTATGGTTTCTCTTTCACAAATTTTAGTTTCATTATAAACTGGACGGCATCTCATCTTTCAACATTGCACCTCCTTATCCGGTTCTTTCTTGAAACCTAGTATTTCCATTTAAATAAAGACTAAATCTTCAAGGCAGCTGGACCAATGACCATCAACCTCCTCAGTGATATTCTAGTCAGTATTATGAACTGCCAAATAAAGAAAGAAAATACAATCATCAGCACATTCACGCATCCAGGATCTTATGGAAACTCAAACAGATAGCTTTTATATTCAAGGGATCATTTGCCATAGAAGGCAGGCAAAACATCTCCTAAAATACAACATCTTTAGTAAAATAAAGGCTCAATATGATAGCAGACACAAATGACTAGGAGGACTAATGAGAAGAAGTTAAATAAGTCTAATTTGTTCTTAGAAACTATGTGAGGTCTCAACTAAGTTACTATCAAGTTCCCGCTGTGTTCCCAATATTCTTTTTCTATGAAATTTCAAAAGCACATGCCTAGACACATGTAAGGTGCACATCAAAGACACCAAAGAAAATTTCCATATTGTATAAATGTACCTGTTTTTCTGCAAACAATTCATATGAGTATACATATTTTTCATAGCAAGATAATGTCTAAAAAGCCCTTGCTTCATTTTAACAAGGAAAACTCTTCATTTGTTAGACTTTAGCAATTTTAAACATGCATTTAGGCATTAAACACATATGGTCACCAGAGGATACATTTTTGCCAGTTCTGGTCTTATTAGTAATTCTGAACTAGTTACAACATAATTTTTCTCATGAAACAGAGTTCCGTACACAATATGCTTCATTTATATAGATGCCACTATGATGAAGAAAGTTCTGATCAAGTTATAGGTTGCAGAAGAAAAGAAAAAAGGTAAATAAGCCAAAAATATAATATCTAGATGACTGTAACTAACATAACAAGCTTGTCCATCTCTTGTTGTTTGACAAATTCAAATGCAGCATACATATTACATGTGATGCAAACTTAAAAAAGTAGCATGGAAGAAGCAGAACTTGCACCTAAACAGATTTTGTTTCGCTGTGGATTTTAATTATGCAGCATAGTTTAGGTCTTGAATGAAGGGGAGCCTTGGCACAACGGTAAAAGTTGTCGTTGTGTGACCTTGAGGTCACGGGTTTAAGGCATGGAAATAGCCTCTTGCAAAAATGCAAGGTAAGGCTGCATACTATAGATCCTTGTGGTACGCCCCCTCCCCTGACCCTGCATAAGTTCGTGCACCGGGGCCGCCCTTTTTTTACTTTAGGTCCTGAATGGTTGACTGATAATACATCATTCAATAGAAAAAGCCCACGAAAGTTTTAAGGGCTTTCACTGTAAATTGAGTTCATAATGTAGATAGGGAAAAAAAAAAACCAGATATGTGTCACCTTCTGTCCGTGCATTTGTTTTTTGTGTTTTAGTAATCACAGATTTCTCAAAAGCTAATTTTGCGCTAAGTGTTGGCCAGTCATCGGAATAGTACTTGACAGCTACACGCTTTCCTTCAGAGTCAAGAAGAATAATGTTTTTCACCGAAGGGCAAGACTCCTGACAATGCAAGAAGATCAAAGAAAATAAGATATATGAGCTCATGAAGACAAAAGAAAATTCCACCAATTAAAAATTATATAGTTAAAGGGGCATCATATGTTCTGGATTGCAAATTGGCTACCAGAACACCAGAATCTGACATTTTCTGTGGGATTTTTGTTAATTATGTACTGACAATACACATAACTGTGTGGGTTTATATTACAGGAACACCAGAATGGGCACTTGACATGAAGTATGTGCATTCAAGTATAGATAATACACCTGCATTGTGCTTTCCTTATCAATGGCTACTCACACTCACAAGTTTATGCTGTATAGCCCCGAATGGCATTCACAGTTTTGAGCAATTCCAATAGTCCAGTCAATTAGTTAGCAGAGCATTAGATGACGACTTGCTAATTCTACACAATTTTGGACCCCTTTCCAGCCATAACAACACACAAATGACTAAGTTTTTACTCCAGTAATGATAGAACATAGGCAGAATTGCTTCAACATGATTTCCCAAATGAGAAATGTAAACACAACTCAGCACATTAGCTAGGCGTACAAATGCAGTTAACTTTGAGATTCTTGTGATCTGACATCATCAGAAACTTTGTAAAGGAGGCATAGAATACAATTCAATGCAAGAGGGATTAAACAATTTAATTTATAGGGCGAAATGACAATTCTTCCTTTCCCATTTGCCATAGCTACCTGATGATGAAACAAGACCAAGCTTCATATAGTGTCTGTGATGCAGTCAATGTTATTACCCATTGCATAAACACCTAGGGCAGCAAAACTCGCAAGATATGTAACATACAGCAGATATGGTGGTTCTCTTTGAATTGAAGCACTTCTTAACAACTCAAAGATGAAGTTTCTATAGTAACTAATTCTTTGTAGGCTGTCCTCTATATTCTTCTAACTATTATTACTTTATGCTCTTTCAGAGAATAAAGGACACTTCACATTTCTAAATCTTAGTTTTTTAGTTCAATAACAGTAACTTTTGATGAAGTTTGTATACTTGCAAACCGTACCTAACTACTACTACAATACTCACATCAAGGAGTAAATAATCTGTTAAACACAATTAACACATTGTCAGATAATCATCCAGCATCATCTACGTGTGATGGATGGAAGACCTGATTATTCATGTTTCTGCCAGCCATGCATGGTATGAAAATGAACTGAATGGATAATCCTAATCACTCAATTAAAACTTCTTCCGTTGAGTTTGACCTACAGACCAAGTTTTGTTCTTAGAGATCCAGATAATACGTGTAGGCCACTAATTATATGGCTGACATCTCAATTAGTATGACCTTGGTCCCTTGGAAGGCAGCCCACACAGACAATCCAAACCATTAGGATTTACGGCTATAATGTAAGTTGTGATCTGGATTTTAACCTCTTGGGGGTTCATAACAACAGATCTGATCGCCAAGTAAAGACTGTAAATTTGAGAAACTTTTCAACAATTTTTTCCATTTATATATCTACACTCAATCTCTCAGTTTTCACAGAAATCAACCCATAAATAGATGACTGCATGCAAATCTAGTTCAGATCAAATATGACGAATTCTAGGAGAAGAGGAAGAGATGAAGAAGTACCATTGAAGCTTTTTGAAGTGCAGGAGCCAAGGAAACAGTCAGATCTAGTTACTGCCTGCAAATGCGTAAAAAACATCAGATCAGAAACTAAGATAAATAGGAAAGCCGTCAACAGAAGAATAAGATCAGATTTCTGAAAATGCAGACAAATGCCTCTAGGTTTCAGTTCCGGAGAGAAGAAACCAGTATTTACAGGAGAGAGAGAGAGAGAGAGAGAGAGAGAGAGAGAGAGAGAGAGAGAGAGCAAATCAGTTTTCTTTCAACTACTTCTCCAACAACTATAGATCTTGAGACAGAAACGAAAAGGAATAAGATCGCAGATCACAGCAAATGCACAACTAAATCGACTAGAAAAATCCATCTTTCCTTCAGGAACAAGATCTCGGAGCTTTGAATATTACTGAAGAAGAGATATACCGAAAATTTTCATTATTTAACAATTTTTTTTCCAGAGAGGCGTTGATCCAAACGTAAAATTCCTCAAATTGCAGTAGGGGAAACAGCATCAGATCCACCATGATGGATAAGAACTTCCCAATTCACCTGATAAAGAAGGAAAATGGAGAGAAAAGAAGAAATTAAACGACTTACCGGAATTCTAATAACCAGAAACCTCTGATACAGGGAGGGAGACTCAGGATCTGTTGCTCGGCTTTCCTGCGTTTCGGCGGAAGGAGACGAAGATATAAAATGAGACCTCTTATGACAGGAGCGCGAATTTTCACACGAAAAGTACGAGCAGGCAACAGTTCATTTGGGGCCCATGCGATGCTAACCGTTCATCTAGTGGATCTTTGCGATGGATGATTAATAAATACAAAATATGCACGGATAGATGGCTCTGAGACTTGATTGGTGGATGATTTGGTTTTGAATGCCAAAAGTCGGAGGAATATGATGTCAGATGGATGGTTGGGACGCGCCTATCCTCCCTTCTAGGAGTACGAGTGGTGGGGTCCACAAGTGAAGCCTACTAATTTTAATTATCTGAACCGTTTATCTGTAGGCCATACTATAATCCTCCACTATGTCGGCTTTTAAATGGATGATTCGCAGAGGAAACGAAAGATTTCATCAGCACCATCAATCAAAGGCTTAGTCTCCCCAGTAAGGAGAAATTTCGGTGTTCTTGCAGTGCATTGCAAGATCAAGATGATCAATGGGGACGATCAAAGAATAATGGGATCCACACTTGCAGCCCTTCATCATCGATCATATAGCTGCCCTATAAAGGCTCTCCATGTCAGTGGATAAATGTGAACCGTTGATTTTCTGTTTCCTAACCATCGGTTTCAAGGCTTACAATTGTCAAATGGATTCAGATTTAAAGTTCTAACTGTCTATTTGCTGTCATCAAAAGTTGAATTTCAGATAGTAGAATCATCCAATCGGCATACATTTTGAACTAGTATATGTATCAAAAGCAGGAACAATCAGATGAACGTATGAGATCATCCAAAGATAAGGGCCACCAGAGCTCAGCCAGATAGCCCATAGTATGTGCCTTCACCGTAAGTGTACCAAAAAGAGGATCTAGATTAGCTAATGCTTTAATAAAATATGGTGGGACCGACTTCGTCGATGTGACCTCATGGGGACAGCCGATTGGTTCCCAATTTCTTAACCGTCGATCATTGTTTAGTTGGGCCCATACAGCCTGTGCTTTTTGGGTTAGATCAGTCGTGATGGGCCAGATATTAAATTAATTTTTCAGCTGTTATTCATTCATTGTATCCATCGGGCTGTGTTAGTTGGATCTTGCTTAATGGACAAAGGTGGGCGGGCCTTTGTGGGCCCTCTTGGGCAACCCACATGTCAAGTTCAAACATTCCTAAAGCTAGTCTTTTGTATCAAGCTGTCAAAACTCAAAATGCAAAAGCAGTGCGGATTTAATGGGGTTTAACGCAAAACAATTCGGCTAGTCTTTTTATTAATTCTAATTTTAATATAAAAATAACATTTTTATTAAAACAGACTTGGTGCACGAAACTTCTGCTTATACGGGAATGAGGAAAGGACAGACCATAAAGCGTAGAAAGGGGTACTATAGTGTGTGACTCTCGTGGTCTGCCCTTATCCCAATCCTACATAAGGGGAAGTTTCGTGCACCGGGGGTCAAACTGACGGGTCAGGATCTGACGGATGTGACACTTCTCCCAGATCAAAACTAGGCCTTGCTACGTCTTATTAAGGCCCCACTATCCAATAACTCACAAAGACTTGTTCCAGCGACGACTTCATCGCTCGTGATATAATATTTTGCAAATAGGGAGGGCGCACAAAGATACTAAGCCATAGCCCTTCGATCAAACATTCATCATTTATGTAGTTTCAAGGGTTATCAAGATACTCTTACATAAAAAAGGCAGCCCGGAGCAAGAAGCTCCCACAAAGGCAGGGTCCAAGAAAGGGACATACTACTACAAGGTTCAACAGTACATAGTTTTACCTTGCATTTTAAAAGAGGTTGTTTCTATGCTTAAGAGTTCATAACCTTAAAGTCATACGATAACAACTCTACCATTGCACTAAGGCTCCCTTTCGTACATTCGCCAATCAAATCTCGGTTGTTCATGGGCATCGTTCAGGCAAGTTGCAATGAATTTTTCATAGTAAAACATGGTTAAACCCAAATCTTTATTTCACTCTGACCACTCATTTGGCAACAAACTTGAACTTTACACCTCATACTCTATGACCTTAGTTATAGAACAGCAATCTCAAATGCCACAAATGTTCCTCAAGTAGAGTGGGAGAGAGCTTTCTAAATGAATTTGTACTCCAGAGCAAAAATATTTGCATGAAAGATATGTAAAATCATTGACCATAGATTGATTTGCATGATATGTATGTATGTACGTATGTTTACATTCAGACTCACAGATATAATTGACAATAGTATATAATTAAAAGAGAAATGATAAATTGAAGCTCTTTAACCACACTTCAAAGTGAATCTCCCTTAATACTTGCCACGTGTCCCATTTAACCATGATGAATGCCTGGCGCTTTGAGGCTTGGTTAAAAAGCCTCATTTTGTCACTTTTTATAATTATAATATGAAAACAAAAGACATTAAGTAATAATTTAATTCTCTGCATTCATAGGAGCAAATGCTAGTGAAGGGGCAGAAGTAGGATAAATTAAATTGTTTGTATAATTTTTAAACTTAAAATTTTGATTGGTGGAGTGCATGTGTGCTGAGCTCATGTGAGGGAATGCTATTATTAGGTTTTAGAAAATTTTCAGTGTATTGCGGCAAATTTACTCAATGAACTTTGTAGCTTAGTACATACATTTCTTACCTGCCCACATGGATAGAAGTAGATAAACATGAATTAATTCTAACTTCCACGTAATGAAAAAGAAAAAAGTAAAAGGTCTAGAAAAGAAAATGATCCTATTTGACCGATGTACATTGCTAACATCAGAAAATGAAACAATCGCGAATCTTGTGAAGTTCACGAGATAATTGTTCTTAACTTACTGAACATCTTTTGTCAATTTTACCCGGAACCATTAGATAGAGACTTAATGTGGATGAGCATAAAGCCTATTTTAAGCCGTAAAGAACAAACATAGAGAATCTTGTATACGTAACCCAAGTACACATGCACACGTAAAAGGTTGCAAAATAAATACGAGAAATGATGTACACACTTTATGCTTTACATAAAATTTGTAAATATTCCAAGGCACTTGGAAGAGCAAAAAAAGGGTAGCTCCGATGCACGAAGCTTCTACATATGCGAGGTCTAGTGAAGAAGAGGACCACAAGAGTTAATAATGTGCAATTTTACCTTACATTTTACAAGAGACTTTCATGCCTTGAACCCGTGACCTCAAGGTCACATGACGACAGCTCCATCTATTGCAACGTGAGAACTAATAATTTTAAAATGATCCTTATTTATTTTGCTCTTTTGAGCAGGACTGTTAACAGTGGAAACTTTTCTTCCACGGATGGAAATTTCTTTTTGAGCTTTGCTAATGATTTTGGATGTTTGAACTGTTTGTTCCCTAATGAAATAACCAAACTTATAAACAAGTGTTATTAGCATAATGAACATGTGAAATGAAACTATTGAAACCACACACGCACATATATCTATGTGTATGTATATATGCATATATATGGTGTATTAATTTTAACTATTTCATGCAGGTGCAAGGAGCAGGTGGCATTTCATTAGCTGGAAAAAAATAGAAAACAAAAAAAGTTAGAGGAAATGCAGTTAGAAACTTTTTCTTGACCAATCAAATGTTACCTACACTTTATACCTACAACTCTTTACTGAAATTACCGCTCATCATATGTATATATAAACTAAATACAAACTAAGATCACAATGTTGAAGTTTTAATATAATGTGGACAAATTTTCATGTTAGAGAGATGGGAAGATTGCTAACTATAATAACACCAACTATGTCACCTGTTTTAGATTTATGACTTAGATCTATGCCCAGACCCTACATAGGCGGGAGCTTCATGCATTGGGGATGCCCTTTTTATCTATGCCCTAAACATAGCAGCAAGGGATCACTTTCAATATAAGAGTAAGTTTATCACTAGTATCTATACTATAATACTTATAAAAGCTATATAAAATAATCTATGAGAAACTAAAAATCAGATATGACTATTAGTTGAAATATGATGTTAACCTCCATATGAAGGGTCAGAAGAAGGAAATAACCACAATCAATCGTCCAAACTATAACGCATGCTTGTTTATTATGAGTTTGGGATGTCCATAGAACCTTAGATTTCACATGTAAAAATGCATTCCAAAACTACAATGTGTACGTAAGAACAAAGATCAAACCCAACAAAACTGTTAGAACCGCAAAGTTATGGCCACCTCGGACTTAAAAGTGGTGCGGGGTCTTTCAAAATATATCTTGGTCATTCACGGGGAACATCTTCAGCAACTAAAAAAAACAGCCCCGGTGCATGGAGCTCTTGCATATGCATGGTACGGAGAAGGGCCAGACCACAAGGGTTAATAGTATGCAGTCTTATCTTGCATTTTGCAAGAGGCTGTTTACACAGTCTTGAACTGGTGACCTTCAGGTTACGCAACGACAACTTTACCATTGCACCAAGCTCCCCTTCGACAACTGTTTACATGAAGAAGTCCTTGAATAGTCTAATTGATCTTGAAGGGCAATTGAAATGGAATGGAGATCTGGGTTTAAGCACGCTTTACTTTAGAGAATTCATTAGCAATTAACATGGCTAAGCGATGAACATGAGTAAATAGCAAATCATAAACAGTCAAACAACTTTTATAGGTTATAGTACACAATGAATTATTTAAAATCAGGTCCACTGATTGTCCAAAATTATCAATAATTCATAATATGTTTTAGTTTATTCAAAGTAATATGCAGTAGTGTGTGGTCGTTAATTTTCTGAAGCTCAACTCTAGCTATTCAATTTAGCAGTTTGTGATCACTGGTTTGCTTATGATGTACTTAAAAAGAAATAAATGAGTTCAAAATTATTCCCTTAAAATATTGCTTCTTTTTTTTCTCTCAAAGTCCTAAAATCAAATGTGTGATATCTGTTATTATATACCACTTTATAGGGTCATATCATCGTTTTTTAAAAGCATAAATATAGAGAGCCTTGGTGCAATGGTAAAATAATAATAATAATAATAATCGCTCTTTTAAAGCACAAATAGAGTCATATTATCATTATTTCTGCCACATTTTAGATAATTGCTCTACTTGAGAGAGAGAGAGAGAGAGAGAGAGAGAGAGAGAGAGAGAGAGAGAGAGAGACCAAATTTACATAGTTTAGCCCAATTCGGCCTACATGTAGGGGAAGAGAGAGGAGAAAACTTTAACTATAAAGATAATGAAATCAGATACAAACAACTTCAGTTCTAGCTCTAATTTATAGGAGTTCAGAGGATCAAAATCACATATTTTCCTCCAAATATGTTCTTAATTTCCAAATCCTGATTTTTTCAAGATTTCCAAATCAATCCCAATCCTTGACTTACTACTTTTTTCTCGATTGATTCTAACAATCTATTCTTTTTTGCAGGTTTTGAATCAATCGGATCACCAACTTCCATATGAGGATGGATCTTATCAATTTATACTTGCAGTAAAATGTTTGCATGAAAGATATGTACAATAATCATTAACTATAAATTGATTTCATGAGATGGGCATATGTGTGTGTGTGATTATGTATACATTTATGCTTACAAACACATTCAATATTACTATCTAAATATAATCTAAAAATAAAAGTCATTAGGCACTATGGAATAACTTAGTTTGGTGTAAGCAATGGAGCAAATGCTAGTGATGGGGCTAAAATAGAAGTTAATTGGGTTTTCTATATAATTTCTAGACTTAAAAAACAATGACTAGCAGAGTGCATGTGTGCCAAGTGGTAATTTTGGATATATTTGATTCTAGACTTAAAATAGCGAGCAGTGGAGTTTAATCATTAACTATTATTAGATTTAAATATTTTTTAATATACTTTCCACGAGATGATTGGTCTAAACTTATTGAAAACCTTTTGTAAATCTCAATCAGAACCATTAAATAGATAGACAGTAATAATATTCGAGATCGTAACTACAGGGAGACTCAATGTTGATGTAAGATAAAGATTATTTTAAGTTGTAAAGAACAAAATATAGAGAACCTTGTATAACTAGCCCAAGTGCACATTTGCACACATAAAGGTTACATAACATGTGATAGAGAATAATTAATTTGAATTTTGAATTCCTAAATTATTTATTCTCTATCATAATTAATTTAGGATTTCAAAATTCAAATTATTTATGTGATTGTATCTAGTTAGTTTTCATTTCCTTATTTTAAGGAGGGTTTAAAATTCAGTTTTAGTTTTCTTATTTTAAGGATATTTGAAATTTGAAATCCTAAATTAATTATTCTCTATCAACATCTACAATAAGAAAGTATGTACACTCGTTTTGATTTACATGAAGAAGAGAGTTTTTTAGTTGTAACTTGTTGTCGAGTGACCTTGAGGTCACAGGTTCAAGGCGTGAATATAGCTTCTTGCAAAAATGTAAAATAAGGCTGCGTACTATAGACACTTGTGGTTTGCCCCTTCCCCGATCCTTCAGATATAGCTCTTTTAAAAAATGGAAATGCAGGACTGTTAACCATAGGAAACTTTTATCTCGGCAGTGGAAATTTATTTTCGAGCATTGTTAGTAATTTTGGATATTTAATCTAAATCAAATGGGGTAGTTTCCTTTTCCATCATTGAACTCGCTATAGCTAAGAAGATTATACATAAAACTCCATAGGAGAAATTTTTAATTAAATTTCTTATTTAGTACATGTCAAATGAAATAACTAAACCCATAAAGAATTGTTGTTGGCACAATGAACATGTGAAATGAAACAACTTAAACCATAAAGAAAAATCTAATTAAGCATTCAAACCAAGATTACAATATTTAGGTTATAATATTGAGAAAGAAAAAGAAGAAGAAATATAGGGAAAATTTGAGAAATAACTGATATATGAAGAGAGGCAAATTCTTATGCTATTTTTGTCTAAAAGATCATGCTCATATAAAGGCATTATTATTTATCACTCTCATATACCTCCATATTTAATACATGTCATGGGGAGGAGCAAAAGAATATACATTGTTGTGATTTTTCCTATATTTATTAATAAACAATGGTTGGGCTGCTTCTAAAACCCCTATTTGTCTAAAAAAAAGTTGAGTTGTTTGCAAAATTGCCATTACTTTTATTGCATTTGTATAAGAAAACCCAATGTTTTTAAAATTTTGCAAATTTGCCATTCTGTTAGTTTTTCATCTATTTTTTTATGTTATTTTTTTTTTACTAAATTCTAATATTACCCTTATTCTTTTCCAGCAGCCCATCTTCTGGATGCATTTTTCAGCTTATCAACATCCGGCAGCCTCTGTTACACCCTATTTCCGGCACCCCCACCCCCACTACCTGCACCGGTACCCAATTCACCTTCCCCTCTTAGCCGGCACTACCAACCCCTCACCCAGCCTTGCACGGTACCTGCCCGCCCTGCTCCTAGCCGGTGCGACGAGCCCCTCCCACCCACCCTGCACGGTACCCTGCCGGCGAAATAAATTTAAAAATTAATATCAAAGAGTCTAATAAATTAATGACTTAACTTGGCTTTAGTTTGGTCATTGTATTTTAAGTTTCTATTAGAGTCGAAATAAGAGCTTTTGAATCATTTTTAGATTGAATTGGACATAAAAAAGAATTCACTTGTTAGGAGACTTCTTCAACTATATCAAGGATGGCCATGATGGGCCTTGGCACACCCTTGATGAGGCAAAAAAGGAATGCTTTTATTACCATTTAATCTACATAAATGATCATGGTTAGTACAGTAGATGCAGCATCCATTTGCAAATTAAGGCATACTTTTCACTCAAAAAATATAAGTGAAATAAACTCTCAAAAAAGGAAAAAAAAAGATGGCAATTATTCCCAAGGGAGATATGCTCAAGTATTAATATAAAGAGTTCATGATTCATTTGCTTCTTTTTTCTAGAATTAAGTGACAAATTTTTATAAACAATACAGCAAATAGGGGTAATCTCGATGCAGGAAGCTCCCACCCATGCAGGGTCCGGGGCAGGGGTAGACCACAAGGGCCTATAGTAGGCAGCCTTACCTTACCTGCCATAAACAATATAGCAAATATTACATTTAATTGTCAAGACACCTTAGTGCCCACATAATCTTTTTAAGTGTATTATATGCAAACCACAGAACCAAGACTCGCCAACTTCCTGCAAGATGCCTTAATGGTCAGAAAATTACCAACATCATTAGCCTGTTTATAAACGTGTTTAAAGTTTGAACAGCATAGTTGGAATTAGCAATGGTAGAGTTGTCGTCATGTAACCTTAAAGTCGTAGGTTCAAGGAGTGAAAATAGCCTCTTGCAAAATGCTAGGTAAGGCTGCGTACTATTTACCCTTGTGATCTGCCCTTTCTCCAAACCCTACATACGCCAGAACTTCGTGCACGGGACTGCCTTCTTATTTAGAATTAGTAACCAACAACCATCTACATTTCATTAATATCCGAAGACTGGTTTAATGCTGTAATGTTGTTGGCATGTTTGGAAGCCCTAGAAAAGCATTATAAAAATTCTTTTTTGGCTCTCACATGTTCCATGAGGAGAGATCTCATTCAATCAGGAAGCCATCACGAATCTATCTCATTGCTGTTGATATGACTTTGATAGAATGATCCTCACCGCTGAGTTAAGCCGTGTTCTATGTTGTGCTCAGAAAAGCTAACTGATCTAGGATGGATTGCTTGCTTGACATGGACCAAAACCATGCTGGCCATACGTCGTTAACATCTTGGGTTAAACTTGGTCCCATGAGAGTTTTAGAAGCAGGTAGTTACATATGAAAATTCACAAGGAGAATTGAACTTTTTGGTCCATGTTGCCTTGTTGGCATGATCTAATTCATTAATCTAGCAGGTAATGAGAAGCCAATTCCAACAATATTGATTTTTACTCAATTAAACTTTTCTAGATCCTTCATTTAAATGGAACTCTATTTAGGGTTTTGCCAGAAATTGATTTTTGGTGATTTTATGTACTAGTGCCAATGAAATATTCATTTGCATGGGACCAAAGCCATTTGGGCTAGCCCAGAACCCTGAACTCTAACAAAAGCCATTTGGTTAGCTGTAGATGGTGAGCAACTCTATTAGTACAGGTTCACATGTAAATTTTCCATAGGGCCTAGACAACGCCTTCTTCCTTCATCGAAAAAGTGCCTTGCTTGGTAGTCTGCTGTTACCTCAAATATAGTGGTCTTTAAAATCTCCATGACTTTCAACTTTGGAGACACCCTTGGAAAAAAAATACCCGTGCATGTAATCTAGACCTTTGAAATTTGTATACCATCACCAATCCGTGCGCGGATATTGAGTGACTGTTTTCACTTTTGACAGGGGTTTAAATTTATGATTAAATTTAGAAGAATTGTTTGAGTAATTTGCTTTGTAATTCTTTTCTTACAACTAAAAAACAAAAACCATAGACATATCCATGCCTGCATGATTAAGATTGATTCGAGTTTGATAATTGACAAGATTAGGTTGAACAGCAAGACTTTTTATCACTCGATTGATCGCGTCCAAGCAATCGAGGCCTAAGTGGATTGTATCATCTTAACACTAATAGGAAGGTCAAATGCATGCCTCCAGCAGTGCTAATCGTATAAGTCCACCAAGGAGCATCCGTGTGTGCACTAAAATAAATGACCATTTAGTTGAACTAATCCTAGATAAATAAAATATAATATGGGACACCGCATGAACCACGGCAAAAAGATGCACCCGTCAAACAAGAGGACTTCTAGAAGCCAAGTTTAGCACATATCGTTCACCCCAAGCAATTAACTAGCTTTCAAAGTCTAGAAGCTCAAGGACCATCACCTCTTCCTTTGAATCCACCGTTTGCATCAATTCCATCTTGGAAATTCTTTTCTAGCGGCTACTTTCTTAGCTTACTTCTTCATAATTCTCTTTCAAGAGTTGGTTGATAGATATATTTTTCTACTAAATTCATCATATCTTATACATACACACATATATACATCGATTCTTTTAAAAATAAATATATATTATTTATAGAATCCTCTCAGTAGGCTTGGAAAAACTCTTTTGGTCTAATAGAGGAAAAAGTACAAGTCTTAGTGGGCGGCTAAGAGTATAAAAACATGGCCTAAAGTTAGGATATTAAAAGTTATTCATTTTTAGGCACTATATTTCCCAAAAAGTATACACATGCTCATAAATAAAAAAAGGCTTCTTTTTTTCATTCTTTTTTCTTTTAATATTGAATTCAGACACATGGGCACATGAGCGTGGCAAGTGGTGCAATCTCAACTGCGAAGGTCACAAGTTTGAGACTCCTCAAGAGGTGTGTATACTTTGAGTGCTACAAAGTAGGACAAGACCCAATTATCTAATTTGCACCAAAGCCTTCTAGCTCAGAGGTGTAAGGACAAGTCTCTTACATGTGTATATGTCTACCATTAAAACAATTTGTTGACTACAAATACACACCCACAAGAACACCAAAAGACTTGTTTTTTTATATGCAGTTTTTTCTTTTTTTCACGGTAAAAGTCGTCATCATGTGACCTTGAGGTCATGGGTTTAAGGTGTGGAATCAGCCTCTTGCAAAAATGCAAGATAAGACTGCCTACTTTAGGCCATTGTGGCCCACCCCTTCCCCAGACCCCGCATAGGCGGGAGCTTCGTGCACTGGGCTGTCCTTTTTTGGCATCTTGGGTAAACCTTCGACCTCAAGGAGAGTTTTTGTTTCTCAAACATTAAGCTATAAGGAAAATGCTTTAATCTACTTCATGTTTATTATAGGTTAATGATTTCATAAAACATTTTGATAGTTACACATGACACCATACTATAATTCTTTTGGAAATTTAATGCCAAATATTGCAAGCCAAGACAATATTTCCGTCATTATGAAAACCTAAGTGTAATGAGTCTGATGACCATGGTATGAAAAAGTGGTGCATCAATTTCAAACTAGGCCGAATCGACATAATTTTAGACTTTTTTCCATTCTGCATCTTGGGCTCTCTAAATTTGCCAAGTTGAGCAAAAAGGTCATACAACAGAAATGCTCCTGGTAATATTTATTATATTTCTGCAAATTTTTCTTCTTCCTTTTTTAACTTTTTTGAGTACTCCCCAGTAAGAGTCACATGTATCCAATTTTATAGATGCTGCAGATTGGACTTAGAAGCCCCACGAAGGTACTCCTTTCTATCCATTTTGTAGAACCCTCAAGAGACATGCTATTCTGATAATAGTCTAACCTAACCAAAACATGATGATGGAGCCACTAAGTCACAATCTCGCTGATATGCAAGTATATATTTCTTTATTTGAATGTGACATTTTATAACACTGGTTGACTTGATAGTACATGATGCTTCATCCCTGGGAAGATGTTCTAACTTAATATAAGAAAAAGCACAGTTATGACTATCCATTGGACATAATTGATTAATTATAATCAAAGTCAGCATGAGCAATGGTTCAATTAGGGAAGGCAGATGCAGCAGCGGACACACGACGGCTTGAAGCACTACTGTTCTTCTAGAACGACCGAGAAGCAGACTGGTCTTTGTTTGTGGCTAAGTATCAGTTAGTACGTAATTGCCGACGTTTACTTAGCAGGAAGATACTGTTGTCTAACTGGAGCATCTTAAGTTTCACACAAGATCACGATTTAAAAATGAAAAGAAAAAGAAAAAGAAAAAGAAAATGAAAAGAAAAGTAGATCTAGAATCACACAAGAGCTGACATCGAGGTGCCAAACCTTTCCGTCAATGTGAACTCTTGGAGAAGATGATCAGCCTTTTATTAATAGAGTAACTTTTATCCGTTGAGTGACGGTTCATCGAATCACTAAGGCTGACTTTTACTAGGAAAATGTCTTCTCAATACTCTAACGGCCACACCGGATATGGACCAAACATTTTCACGACGTTCTGAATGTAGTTCACGTGCCACTTTAATGGGGATTATTTTATTCCACCTCTTAGAGAGAAAAGAATTTAAATCAAAATATTTAATAAATGGTGATATATTTATACAAAACTTCTACCCCGAAAACACGCCATGGAGCTGTATATATTCAAGTGAAATCCAATCTACGAAATAATTTGATCAATAGACTGCATTGTTATGGTAAAAGGTTGTAATGCCAGAGAAGTCATTACCTCACGACGCGGGAGAGGTCATAGGCATCTATACCGTAGAATCGATTTTTTACAAAATGAAAAAGACTATATATATATATATCAAATTCATTTTTACCTCTACTAACTTAGACAACAAGTCTGGCTTTCAAAAAGAGGAATAAAAAAAGAAAGAAAAACTTTGCATACAAGTCACTACCGTGTGTATCCACTCAACAGCTAGATTGGTTATATACGAAACTACGTTTCTTCGGATAGTTGTACTCTTCTTTCTATTTTACATTTCTTGTACTCCATCCGGATAGCTTCCTAGAATTGCATTAATCCCTAACAACCAATACTGATTAAAATAGTCTAAAAGCCACAACTATTTCCATGACAAACCCTTGAATCGTTTACGATTCCTCTACCATTTTTATGAACCTTCTCATGCTATCATTTCTGATCTACGTAGTTGTACTCGTCAGGATCATCCAAGGAAAATCAATCTTCTGTTCATTCGCCTGTCTATGATGTATCTTTCAAGATGGGTGGAAGAATCCACGGGTGTGTTACGGAAAAACGATGAATAGTTTAGATCTACAAAAGAAGGTTTGGTGTGCATGAAAAAAGAGGCGTAGGCTCCTTCCATGATACCTCCTGAGTGTGGACTCTTACCAGGACTCGTTATCAAAAGTATAGACCTGCATGTACTGATTTACAAGAGGAAACACCATATAATGAGTCTTACAGTAAGACCCACACTCGTCCAAGTGAGAACATGAGCATTTCGCTACCTTTATTCCCGCGCTCACGTTTCTAACGCTCTATCTTTCCTTCTCATTATCCACGTAGAAGATAAAGACGGGAATTTTCTTCCTCCAAACTCTTTGATGAATTGGGAAAAGCACGCCATTCATTATCCAAGCAGGAAATCTCCTTTGCATCCACCAAACAAACGCCTGGAATCAACGAATCAATGCTATCTCTAGATGGCTCTTGAATTTGGACGTTAAACCGAAATAATACATGAAACTGCTTAGAAAATTGGGCTGACTAGTTGTGGCAGTGGCTTTGGTCATAACCAACAAACTTCGGCGACTAAAGAAGAGAGAAAAAAAAGGGCAGCCCAGGGGGAGACTACAAGGGTCAATAGTAGGCAGCTCTATCTTGCATTTTGCAAGAAACTATTTTCATGTCTTGAACTCGCGACTTCTAAGGTCACATGACGACAAATTTACGGTTGCTGCAAGGCTTCCCTTCTCTGCGACTAAAGAAAAACTTTGAAAATATTTTGCAACGAAAAACAAATACCTAATTACGCTTTTGCTTAGCAGCATAAAATTTTTACAACCCCAACAACAATCCCATGCTTTGCAAAGAGGAGTTCTCGACTATCAGCGTCCTAGTCTTGTTTGTGGTGGTGGGTGATTCCAACTACTCAGCCCGTGGGTCTTCTGCAAAGGCATGCATGAAAAATCTTTTAAACGGGGTGATCCTGGCCTATAAAAAAATGGAAAACCTAAGGGCAAGTAGAAGGGAAGGTTGTGTGATGCTGGCATGCTCCTGTCGGGGACACGGCCAAAAAGTAGCGTTTTTTAGCTCATCAAAACTTTTGGGGTCAACCTCTACCTTGGAAAGAAAACTTGCACATAATTTCTATTAATTTAGCGAGGTTTATGGAAAAAGTCTTGATAAATTAAGAGGAATGATGTTACTGAACATGATAGGATGGGAAGTTGGCACACATTGACCACCTCACACTCACAAGATGGGTCCTATATTTAGTTGATCTGAACTCACTTATCTGATTTTGGCCTGTATAACTTCTGGTCCAAAAAAGTACAGACTGGATGAGTTTGGAATGTGAAGAAATATAATGTTAGAATCATCTAATCATTGTGATGTTTTGGGACAAAAGTTATTGGAGTCAAGGAAATTAGATAAACGGTTCTGATCAACCAAAAGTAGGGTTACTTGGATGATCATAACCACTTGTTCTAGTACTTTGAAAAGATTAAAATAGACAATGATGATTGTTTACTGAAAGAAATATGGGCTAAAAGCATGGAATGAACATAGAATTTGGTCTATAGATTATCTAAATCCTTTGGAACATGGTGGATGGCTCAGATCTACAAAAAAAGCTTTATTTCGCATGCGAAAAGGGTTAAGTTCTACTAGGACTCTTTGAAATATTTGAAAATGAGGAATAAATGAGTACTGCACGGTAGGGCGTAAGTTATGGTGCTTCACGGACCACCCTACTTTACTCTAGTGTGTCTCAACTTTGGTTTATTAGACTTGTTCATCTAATTTCTCAAACTTTGAATACATTGTGCGCCAAATATGACTATGAATGAATGATTTTAATGTTCATAAAAAATGTGATATTCTCTTGTTGATTTTGAACCAATCTTTTATAATTCTGTGATCAAAAGTGCACTTTTCGGATTCCAAACTCACCAATCCTCACAGTAAAAAATCAGATTAACGAATCTAATCAACCAAAGATGAGATCTATTATGATAAATTTAAAGATGTTATCAATTTGTGATCGAGCATTAATTTACCGAGCATTAAAACGTCAAGGTTTTTAAAACAGATCAGAGACAGCCAAATCACAGTAAGTGTGTCAAATCACAATCTCCGAACAACACATCGAGGAAAAGGCGGGCCCCTTACGTGACACAGGAAGCCGAATCTTGACTACCAGGAAACGAGAAAGAAAACGCGCGCACGGCGTGTGAAAAGCAGAACTGGGAGTATCGCGCCTTACCCGTGTTCGCCAACCACGCTTTCACCCACCGCGTTAAGCAAACTCCGGTTTCTTCTCTTTGGCACAGAACTTACAACGGAAACTGCCTCTTTCACACTACTTAGAACGGAAATTTCTAGAACAAGGAACCGGTGAAGTACTCCGAAGTATCATAGAACTTGCACTCAATAAATAATTGCCGAGTATCCCCGACTCGTCCCTATCTGCACGCGTTCTCCCGCACGTCATTTGGCAGCCGACGGCTATTCGATCAGAGCTAGTTATTCATATCACTACACCATTGACCCACTTCTCCCTTCTGACAAGAAAGGATAATTTGGTCACTAGAAAAGTAGATAGAATATAAACCAAAGCCTATAAATATGGGACGTTCTTTGTTTAGTAAGCTCCATTCACTACTCCTTCATCCCATTCAGACAAAGCCAGTTTTCTTCTTACCGTCCACATTCAACCTTTGAGAGAAATGAAGCGTGTAAGAGAGGAAGAAGAAGAACGAGAAGAGAGAGAAATCAACATGGCCAAGTGCTTGATGCTGTTGTCTCGTGGGTCCGATGCAGTCGTTGGACATGATCCAATGGCCATGACTCAATCATCGGGAAGAGTCTTTGCCTGTAAGACGTGCAATAGAGAGTTTCCGTCGTTCCAAGCTCTCGGAGGTCACAGGGCGAGTCATAAGAGGCCGAGGATGGCAGAAGATCAAAATAGGCCGGGCGGTGCACAGACGAAGCCGAGGTCGCACGAGTGTTCGATTTGTGGGCTAGAGTTCGCAATCGGTCAGGCGTTGGGGGGTCATATGAGGCGACATCGGTCGACGATGGAGGGGTTCCCAGAACCAGCGCCTGTGGTGAAGAAGCTAAACAGCTCGAAAGTTCTGTTCTTGGACCTGAACTTTCCTCCTGCAGAGAATGATGGAGATTTCCTTAGGGGTGGATTTCTGTCCGTGGTTCATTGATTTCATACTGCCGTGTAGAGAGATTATAGTCTCTCTTCTTTCTATTATATTTTTTTCATTTAATTCAGATTAGAATATCAGTTAGAGATGTAAAGTTTTCCATTTTGGAGGATGTTGTATAGTTGGACATTTTATTATTTAGCACCTTTTTTATGGGTTTAAAAAGCTTTCTAGGATCATAACAGATTCTAAAGTTAATCACATAAGTTCAAAATAAATAAATAAAAAGCAGAAGAAAAAGAATAGTTTTATTATGAGATATGAAAAACTAAAAGGATAGTGTTTGTCATCCTCATTCCTGAGACACATTCAAACGCCTATTTGTGCCCTTGAGGAAGTTGAATCCATGAGCCAAACAAGGGATCCCCATAAGTTATTACTTTGCCTTGATAAACCCTTGGATCCAAAACCTCCTCGTTTAGGTTCTCCCAGAAAGATGATAACTGTTAAATTCTGTTGGGCTTATCTCAGATCGAGTATATTTTTATTGGGCATGCAGAATTGAAAATGTCCATGCACTTTTGTTTTGTGGCAATGGGCTTTTTACGTTATTTTTCATTTTTTGGCACAAGCAAAGAATTACAAAGTAAATTATTTGCACTCTCCTAATCTAGTTCCCAGTCAAAGGGAAAAGCGGGATACTTTAAACTGCGACCTAAGTGTATTACAGGGGAGATACCGAGTTGTTTGCCAACAGCTGCCGGCTGAACCTCCTTACTTGATAGACAGTTCCTCAATTGACTGCTAATAATTCTCTGGAAATTATAAAAACTATAACCATTCTTTGGATGCTAGAAACAGCTAACGGCCTACTAGCTTTCCGCCAAAAGGAAGAAAGAGCTTAGTTACTATTAAAGACAAACGACATGGGTCACCATGGTTACAAAAGACTCCCAATAACTGGAATTTTTTTTTGAAAAGGCCCTGGCTATTTTATGTTCTGTTTTAGTGCTGAACAATTCGGAGTTCTAAAATTGTCGAACTTGATAGCAATTCATTAAAAATGTATCCAATTTCTCACAAGTTTCTTCGCAAATCTAGTTAAAGTCAGAGTTTGAAATTAATTTTCAGATCTTAATCATACTCTTTCCTCCTTTTCTTTTCAATTTTTCCTGTACCATATCCGGAAGCTTCCTGAATTTATTTTGAATATTTGTCTTTCCAATTTATTCCCAAATTCTCACTTTTTCTTTGTTGGTAGAGTCCAAAGTCTGTAACAATGGAGGGCACCTCCAAAATGCTGCTTAAATTGTCACTGTTCTCATTTCTTAAAGTTGAGTATTTTGTTCATTCTGAAAAGTTCATTTCAATCATTTCTATAATGTGGAATTCCCTAGTACCTGGTCAGCCAGCCTGCTGGTGAGATATAAAAGGAATAATCTCATTGTTCAAATGAGAAAAGTGCAGATGATTACCCACATGTTATATGTTCTCATTGGTGCATGGTTACCAAACATATCTTATGTATCTAAAAGTTGCTTTTTATCTCAAAGATAAGGTACAGGACTGACTTACTATCTAGAAAACAAGGTCTAGAAGCAGCTGTGGACAATTTAAGACAATCTACCAACAGCATAACTTTGGACCTTGCATAAGCAGGAGCTTGGTGCACTGAGGCTGCCCTTTTTGACCAACAGTGTAACTGCTATTTTTATGATTACCTTTGATACTTAGAGTAGCTTGTTGAGATTGCCATCCTCCCTAAACAGACGGGTCTTGTAGAAGTCAAAAAGACAAATCAAACCTGCTTTCCTCAGTTTTGTGTTTGAAGAGGTTTGAATACCAACCTACTTTTCTCTGTTTTGTTTTTTAATGGGTTTGAATATATGTAAGTTGTGGTGCCACATGGCCAGTACCTAGGCCCCAACTTCCTCGGTGAAGGATTCCACCTTTGCTTAAGTTCGCCTGTTCATCTGATTTTTTTGCGACTAAATTTTAATCTTAGTTTTGCTTAGTCAGCCTGTCCAAAATCTTCTTTCTTGGATAATCTTAAGCCTCCTACTAATTTATATCTTACTGCCACACTGGGCTTAAATAATCATGGTTAAGATCGTCCAAGAAGTAGGTTCTTATTCAATTAATGAAGATTTTATATTACAAGTTCATCTTGGTTAAGCCACAAAATGAAAAGGTTCCTATGATGGCCGCCCTCCTTGTAGAAGTCTCTGGTCCTCCTTGGACCTCTCCAGTGGAAAAACTTTATATCAAATCAGTTCGGTAACATGTACCATCAATTCTCTTGATGGAGTTTTTGCCTGACGTATGCGGACATCTCCTTTGAAGGAAAAGGTGTGATCTTGGGGGACTTTGGTGGTCCATCTCTGCCAAGACTAATTCTTTTCGTTAGTTATAGTCTATTTTCTGCTTTGCCTTCTAAAAAGGAGAAAAAAGAAAAAGAGTAGTTTTGTGGGGATCCACATTTATACAGCAGTCTCCCCCTGTGGTTAATCCACCTCATTCATTTGATTTCTCCAACATTTGGGTGGCATAGATTTTTAACCTATAAAATATAATTTTAAAAAATTTGGATTCGATCAGTTTGGTAAGCTAACCTTGTTTTCATCAGTATGAGATGATTTGGAATAGTGGTGAAATGGATCATTAATCAAAGAATGGCGTACCAGAGATGATTTTGATCATCGAACCACCGTGGATCGCTTGCTCCTTTCACCTCTTGCAAAAAATGTGGATCCATGTCTTTGATCTTGTGGTATGTATTTTGTCCTTCTCCAATTGTTGCCCGCTGGTTGGATGATCTTTTATGCGATCGTCTAGACCACTTCTAATTAATACTTAACCATTTGTCTTTCCAAAATTATTATTACAGATCCAAAGACCTGAGAACAGAACATAACATACTCTGGTGTTTGTCTCCACCTAGATTGGAAGATGGTCTTATTTTTTATGTTAGTTTATGGCACAAGGAGAAAATAAAGTACTGACTTTTGTAGACTTGAATCCGCTTCAAAAGGGATTTCCAACTTTGATACATATGAAGTACACGGTACACCCATGCTTCCATGGTCCATGTCTGAACATTCAGAGTTGTGCGGATCTCAGCAGTTAGAAGTACTAGGTTATATCGTTTGTCATCAGAACTGTTTGTCATTAACGTCACATCATTGATAAGCAATATGCCATAAATCTTCTCCAAATTATTGATGTCAATCCATCAATGGCTTAAGATTCAACACCAATCTTTCCAAACTCTACACCCACCCATTTTCCACTACGAAATATTAGTAGATGATGATTTGGATCACGCACCATATAAAAAGCTTAACATTCACAATCAATGAAGTAAAAAGGTGATTGTTTGACCAAAGATCTCGTATATAACTAAATCCTAACCTTTAATTAATTAACATATCAATTATAAATTTCATACTTTCGTTAGAACATTCTAAGCCATCCGTTTTACTACGTGGAGATTCTGCCATCCGGGGACTCACTTTTTTAATCAAGGATCCCACTTTTGGCAATTGCAAAAGGCATGAGAAATAGATATTGTTAGAAAATACATACTCAATTTTTTGCAACTCCCTTCCACTTGGTTGACTCCAATATCTTAATTTTGCATCATATCGCAAAGTAGGAAGAGGATAAAGCGTTCCATTCAATTTTGATAACCTCTGTCTCTTGATGAGAAGAGCCTAGTCTTTTACCACCTCTCTCTTTCCCCTTTGACCTTAAACATAAATAAAAAGAAGTGCCGTGAAGCTGTTACTTGAAATGTACGTTGAAGCTATGTCCATCCATCTTCTTGTGATTAGTAATGAAATATGCATGAAATACAGTTGACATGCATGACAAAATTGTTCATCCAATTTATAACAAAAAATAAAAAGGAAAAACAGTTCATCCATCTCAAACTAAAAATGGGTGTCAAGTGGGAGTACACCTATTTATGGAGATTATGGCAAGTATTATATTACTAGTAAATGGTCTTTGCAAAATCCAATACAATAGAAGCAAGATGTAACTTCATAGTTACAAGTTGTGGGTGATCCAAATGGGGACTCACTTTGAAAATGAAGGATCCCACTTTTGGCTATTGCAAAAGCCATGATAATTAGATCTTGTTAGAAAATACATACTCAATTTTTTGCAACTCCCTTTCACTTGGTTGAATACAATATCTTAATTTTGCATCATATCGCAGAGTAGGAAGAGGATAAACCCTTCCATTCAATTTTGATAACCTCTGTCTCGTTATGAGAAGAACATAGTTTTTTACCATCTCTCTCTTTCCCCTTTGGACCTTAAACATAAATAAATAGAAGTGCCATGAAGCTGTTACTTGAAATGTATGTTGAAGCTATGTCCATCCATGTTCTTGTGATTAGTAATGAAATATGCATGAAATATGTTTGACATGCATGAAAAAATTGTTCATCCAATTTATAACAAAAATAAAAAGGAAAAACAAGTCATCCGTCTCAAACTAAAAATGGTTGTCAAGTGGGAGTACACCTATTTATAAAGATTATAGCAAGTATTATATTACTAGTTTCCTGAGTTTTAATGGTCTTTGCAAATCTAATACAATAGCAACAAGATGTACCTTCTTAGTTACAAGTTGTGGGTGATCCAAACTGTTCATCTTAGATCATGATGTGAGAGATTTTTCTCTAACATTGGATGAGCTTTTCTCTTTACTTTGCATAGTTGCTGACTTTGTCTGATGAGAGTTTTTCACAGTTAACATGGCCATTCGGATAAACACTAATAAGGAATGAACTAGAGTTCTTACACGGGACGTTTATATATGCTCATGTTCTCCTTTCAATGAATGTTCTTGGAGGACTGTGTGGCCACCTCTGCCAAGGTCGACCAAAACGGGTTCGTTGTTCTCTGAGGCCCTCCATAAATCATATGATTGGCTGTAACTTCAGATGAACCCAATTCTTAAAGATGTTGAACAGTCTACAATCTTGCTTTTGAATTTTCGAAATTTTCACCCATCGAATGATCCTGGCAGCCACTGGTTGTAAAATGAATAGTAAAACGTTTCGTCATCCATTTCACAACTCAAGAAAACAGTGATTAGTTCATCCAATGAATTAGAATTTCAAAGCATAATCCAACAGGTCACGAGCAAGATTTTGAAAGATCCAGATCTTAAAATGCGACATCATTGTAAGCTTCAGAGGCACCCGGAAACATGTGATATGGATGGATGTAGCCGCAAAGGATTATAGATTAGAGTGAATGTCTACTATACTTGAATTTAGTCAGATACAATTTGAGGAATTTTGTAGATTCATTGATAAGGGCTTGGTGGAAGAACTCCATAAGTTTTCAAAAATTAAAAATACATATCCCAAAAAGAAAATTCAAACAAATAAAAGAAAAATAAGGCCTTGTTTTGTGTTGTTATTATCACACTCTTTTTCTTTCAGTTTATATATTGTTAATATATTAAATTAAAATAAAAGGTTTTTAGTTCAACTCATTGCCAATACCTTTCCGTGTTCTGTACTCATTTTATATTTGAGTCAATTAAATCAGTTAAATTGTTGTTCATATTAAAATGAATTGAGATAGACAAGGAATTAGTTAATGATGCTTGAGCATATACTTATTTTGAGTGCCTATTTATTTTCTATAGGCATTTATGGATTAATTACAAGCCGAAATATAAAACTGAACAGCTGCACCAGTGACCATAACTTGGGCTGGTTGCTGGAACAACTTACGCTAGTTGAAGGGGTTAAGTAGCCTTCCATCAGAATTCGTTGGACTGTTAACATATAACTTTTGCCAGTTTAATTTGTTTGAGTGAAGAGACTCTACTGTAATTTGAATGGCTAATGGCTTTGTACAGATCATCTTGATCTACATGTACTGCCGCCGTGAGGGCTTTCCAGCCCCTAAAAAATAAAGTTCTTACCTTTTTCAAAACATCAAGTGTAATGTCCGGAACCTCTTCTAGTCACTGAACAGATTGGTTATGCATGAATAATGCAGCTCCTAGGCAGATTAACCCTAATCCTGAATCCTGAACCCTCGTCAATACATGTCTTTTTTTTTGCTCTCTCTCGCTTTTTATCTTTTTTTGTAGAAGCAAAGAATTAAAAAACAAATCAGTCACTCGCTCCCCTAAATCTAAAGCAGCAATGTGAACTTGCAACCAAGCATCTTTTAGGGATCAGGATGCCTTGTTGTCTGCGACCAACTACGCTAAACATTGCTGGGGTTTAATGTCCAATTTGATGTCCTCCAATTAATCTAGTCACGATGGTAACTTGCAATTCATGATTTCTAAGGGGAAGAAAGAAGGATCCAAAGAGGACGAATGGCAGAAAGAAATAGATATCTCCAAATTCGACGAGTACAGTCTCCTTAGATATCTCTCGGTGGGTCCTTTTTACTCTCATTAAACACCAACAGTTTCCTACCACTTTCAGTTATTGGCGTTGGGAACTGCTACAACACTATAAGCCGATGGAGTTTCACATGGCTACGTTACTCAACTCCATGAGGGTATTGAACCCACGAACATATCCAAACCAGCTTTACCACCTCACAGATCAATAAAAAATGGGGTGGGTCCACTTTTACATGACCAATCATACTATAAAGATCTCTTGGTTGCAACTCATACTATATTTCCATCTTGGTGTGTTTCCTGTAATAACGCCTATAAAATAGAGGCCACACCACAGCTTTGGTCATCTATAAAAGGATAGAAGCAGCCACAGCTTGGTCTGTTTACACCCTCTAGTCCTTCACCAGTTACATACTTATAAGTCTCTCTCTCTCTCTCTCTCTCTCTGGAGTTTCAATCAAAGAGCAAGCCTGAGCGTTTATAAGTTATGAAGCAGTCTAGAACTGAAGAACAAGCAAGAGAGACGAAGAGCGAAAGTGCAAAGAACGGTTCCATTTCGATGTCTCTCTCCCATGGAGTCAATGATGGTACAGTATCGGCAAGGCTTCAACAAAGCCGAGTTTACAAGTGTAAGACATGTAACCGTGGATTTTCGTCGTTCCAGGCCCTGGGGGGTCATCGATCGAACCAGCACGGGCTAAGATCTGAAGATGGAGCCAAGGTTAGTACAAAGGTCCACAAGTGTTCCATATGTGGGTCCGTATTCGCGAGCGGGCAAGCATTGGGTGGTCACATGAAGGTACATCGGGTTGTAGTAGGAGGTCGTACTAAGTCATCTAGAGTGAACAAACTGAACCACAAGAGAGTTTTACTCTTCGACTTAAACTTACCTTCATCAAAGGAAGATGAATAATTTGACCACATATGCACATGGTTGTTTTCTTTCTTGGATTTTAATGATTCAGGGAATTTCCCCCTATATTTCTTTCATTTATGAGGCTTCTTAATAATACATATCATGGAGCATACAGTGAAGAAGGGGAGCCTTGGCGCAATGGTAAAAGTTGTCGTCATGTGACCTTGAAGTCAAGGGTTCAAGGCGTAGAATCAGCCTTTTGCAAAATGCAAGGTAAGGCTGCCTACTATAGGCACTTATGGTCCATTCCTTCCCCTGACCCCGCATAGGCGGGAGCTTTGTGCACCGGCGCTGCCCTTTTATGGAGCATATAGTGAACTAAATCCTGTCTAGTCATAGGAAGATAGTCTATAAGGATAATTATACATTGTCCTGTGAGCAACAGCCTTTTAGCGCAATGGCACAAAGAGCCTCTCCCTGGATGATCAGGGTTCAAGGCTGCTCATGGGTGCGTGTGCCCAACATAAAAAGGTCAGCCCCAGTGCACGAAGCTCCCACCTATACAGGGTCTTGGGAAGGGGCGGACCACAGGGGCCTAAAGTACACCGCCTTACCTTGCATTTGCAAGAGGCTGTTTTCACGCCTTGAACCCGTGACCTCATGAGTGCGTGTGCCCAACATATGGAAAAAAAATTTATACAATGCGCTGCACAAGAGTTTCATGCATATCAGTTCACAATTCACGCAAAATGTTCAAAGTTTTTTTTTTGTTTTTTGCCCTGGGCAAATTTAGCAACTATCTAATCATAGATAGAAAAAGGGCAGCATTCACAAAGCTCCCATATATGTGGGGTCCTGAAAAGGACCGGACCACTAAGGATCAATAATATGTAGTCTTATCTTATATCTTGCAAGTGGCTGTTTCCATGCCTCGAACCCGCAACAAGAACTCTACCATTGTGCCAAGGCTGACCTTTTGACTATTTAATTGTTTTTCTTAGCTGCATATATAGAGACAATTTACCAAAACAAACTGGAGAATGCTACTATGAGAGACACCTATGGTAGTGGAAGAAGCACTGTGATTAAGCATTGATAATCTTTAATGCAGCTATTTCAGCATGATCTAACCCTATCACGGATTATGCAGGTTAGAATTTGATCATAAGTCCAAGTTCAACCGACTCGTTGGTTATGATTTAGTACTCACATAAAGAATGTAGGATCCATTAGAGACTTAGAGTGAAGTAGGAAGATTAATATCTCATGACTTCCCCGAGCTCTTATAAAATACAATTTCCTCTCCCCACTGTAATGTGAGACTAACTCTCTGTCCTTTTTCCTAGCCTAGAAGCTAACCAACTTTCTATTGGCCCGCCCTCATCAGCCTAGGGCTTTACATCTTTTTCCCTTAGGGAACACGCGTCCCCGTGTGATAGCCATGACCAGGCGCCCGCATGTTACTAGCCACTACACGAGGAGAATTGGCTCTGATATCATTTGTAATATCTCAGGGTTCCAATAGTTACAATATTATTCACTTTGGGGAGCCCATACACCCCTCACGGTTTTGTTCTTCCCCAGTTTCCTAGGAAAAACACGTTGTGACCATTAGAGTTCCTTGAACTCTTATAAAGAGCCCAGTTTTCTCTTCCTAGGCAATGTGGGACTAACTCTCTATCCCTCACCCCAATTTAGAAGCCTGCCAGCCTTCTCTTGGCTCGCCCTCATCGGCCTAGGGCTTTCCAACGTGTCATTGCTTGGGCTAATGAATCACAACGCCCTTACATTTAGAACATTGGTTGGCAGAGATCAGCAAAAAGGTTTGTCCATAGTTCATGTTGTATATAGGACATTCTCTGCCGTATGTACATTTTCTCTTGTTAATACACTGTCTGACAAAGAAGAGGCAGCAAATATTCTGAATCCATGTTAGTAGCCTGTTTACGTGGGCAATAATAAAACGTTGCTTTATTCATAGACTGAGATGATCTAAAACCCGCAATGGCATACAGAAACTAAGTCTCAGTTCAGACTACAAACACACCACCAACCGAAAGCAGCAAAAGAAGCATACATTAATTTAGGAGCCTCCCTCTTTCCTCATTGAGTTCTGCTCCATCCTTTACATTAATTGGTAGCCTCTTGCTAATAGGGCTTTCAATTATTTCATTTCATTTGATTGAGGGGTCACAGCCCATATGGCTCATTGACTCGTATTATATTTTCCTTACTATACCTTTGCTTTCCACTGAAGGGGAGCCTTGGTGCAACGGTAAAGTTATCGTCATGTAACCTTGAGGTTACAGGTTCAAGGCATGCAAACAGCTACTTACAAAATGCATGATAAAGCTACATACTATTGAACCTTGTGGTCCGTTCCTTCTCCAAACCTCTCCTACACAAAAGCTTCGTGTACCAGGACTGTACCTTTCCTTTCCACTAGAAAGCCTTAGCGAAGATGATTTCGAATTCTACTGTGAGTTTCACACTTCGAGGAATGCATGAACTGTTTAAATTCATCTTCAGGAAAAATCGCCCATGTTTAACAAGTGGGATCTGTAGATGATTTGAGCTAACCTTCTTTACAGGCAGAAATGAATTAGCTCTAGTAAGTCTTGTCGAGTTGTCGGTTGACTATATGTAAAAGCTAAGATATGGATAGTTCCTTGCTTTTGGCAATTACTTAGGTGGAAGTCATCTAGTAACAAGGAGTTTTCTTCTCTAATACTACTTAGTTTCCTTTCCAAGTGCAATAGATTAGTTTCTTATTAGTCAATTTACTTTTGCTACAAGTTAGGAATCTTCTATAAGGGAATGATCCGCTCAGATCTCAGTGGAGACTTAATTTAGACATATTTTCTGGAAGATCTATGCCATTCATTTTGTTTAGTGATCTTTTGTCAGGCTATCTTCAAAAAACCAAGCCTATTTGGGGAACATAGCTTGTAAGTCTAAGTTAAAAATAGCAATGGTTGATTCAAGAGGCTGAAAAAGAATTTACTTAGAAGCGTATCTGATTTTTTACTTCAACTTGAACAAGAGAGGGACAAGGAGATAAATGGCAAAATCTTCTAAAAAACATTTCTAGATTACAAAGAGTTGTAGCTCTGGAGTATTTTACCTCAAGAAGAGAAATCAATGGCAGAAGGACAAGGGTTTTTCTCATGTTCATCTCGGAACAGGAGGTCAGTTCTCCTCGAGTTTAACTGGACTCCAACAACTAGTATAAGAGTGGCTGGATCCATGGTAACCGATGAGGTATATATCAAGCGTTTGCAATAAGAGATCAAGCGTCAGGAAGACGAGCTGAACCAATATGATGTATCCAATGGGGAAGGAATTTTAGAAACCATACCATTTTCAAGGAAAGAGATGATCTGTTGAAAATGCATTCAAATTAAATTACGTTGAAAACCTCAAAAGTGTTATAAAATGTAAGATTTCTTGGGTCTTCGGCATAATTCAATTTAAGGACAAAATAATTTCTATGAATTTTTTTTATCTCTATAGAAAGCAATTTCTGTCAATTTCCTGCCAACCAACAAGCACTGAGAAGATGACCGACTTATAAAACCCATCTAGTTATGACTTACATGATCAAGATTGCGAAACTCCATATTTCATTCCCATTAGTAGAGGGAGATAACTTCTCCGGTTTTGAAAGCAGCGACTCAAACTAAGATCGGGCATATTTCAGAAGAGATGTTGATTTGTCTGCAACCAACTGTGCTGAATTTAGTTGGCAATCACTCTATAATTGAGCCATTAAAGATATGATTTCTGTACTACCCACAACTTGATTTCTACTCCATGCATGTTCTAGGTGGTGAAATCTCAGGAGTACCGCTCATCTTAAATTTCGGTTTCAGAAAGGATGACAAACCTTGGACAGATCATCAATCCATGGATTATTATATGAACACTGCTATTGGCAGCTTCAAATTATACGACCAACTGTTTTGTGTATATGCGTTTTATCTATATTCTATGGCTGCCAACTAGCAGGGTACAAGACAATTGTTCAAGGACAATTTTATCTCCTCTTACCCCAACACTATAACAGCTCCAATATGTATGCGAGAGAGAGTGTGTGTGTGTTAAATAGTGCTTTTGTGAGTAAAGGGAGTATATGGAACCCTAGGAGCAAAAAGAGGAATGCGTCTTAGGAGGGGCTTGCATCTGATTAGCTAGTTGGTGATGCAATAGTTTACTAAGACGATGATCAGTAACTGGTCTAAGAGATGATCAGCTACGCTGGAAGTGAAACACGGAGTCGCCCAGACTCCTATGCAATCCTATATTTGTTGAAGCCTTGAGCAATCCTGACTCTCAATTTTTTTCACTTAAAAATCCTAATGGATCGAGAGTCACTCCAGATCAAAAGTTAGGATAATCCAAGAAATGAACTTCTTGAGATACTATTCATTTAGTAGGGCATGGTTATAAATGATGCGAATCATTGAAAAGTAGGCCCTTCAACGCCTTTGCTTGGAGATGGTTTATGAATACACTTTCCGATATTCTTTCTAATTTTCAATTCAATTTTTTATATATGTACTTTAGGCTCTTGTGATTCGCTTTTTCCCTAGATCTCACATAGGCGGAAGCTTTGTGCACTGGAGCTGCCTTTTTTTTAATTATATATGTGTGTGTGTGTGTGTGTGTGTGTGATCCATGCTGGGCCTTACCAGATAGATAACGAGGCCTACCAATGACATTGTGGGGTCGATCGTTTTGCTATATTTTTCAGAATTGTCTTGATTACATTTAAGCATATTTCAACCGTTTATCATAAAAGAATTTGAATAAATACCTGAGTCAGTCGCGATGATGTTTATTTTCATGTCATCCCCAGCACCAGGAGAAATCATGTCTTGCGTGGAACTTCTAGGTGCAAATTTGGCCAGAAGTAAGTTCCTGAACATAATTTGATAGAGTGGGGCAAATGGTCTGTGCATGATACTATGACTCTGCGTTCAATAGGAAACAACTTACCAACTCACCGTCTCCCCTGAAATATGCTTGGTCTCAAGTTTGAGTAGCCACTTTTCCTTTAGCTGGGAATTTGATTTAAGAGTGCGCGTGAGTGATTTAATTTTGCAAGTTTTCTATCCAAACTGTTAGAGATTAACAAAAAAGAAAAAGACAAAGAAAAAGAAAAGAATATTGGTCTATTTATTATCCGCTCAAACTTTTAAGTCGAGTGATAATCTAATATGATACCAAAGCTTTATTAACGGAGAGGCCTCAGACCTCTCACTTATTAAATCCACGTGTAAGAGCCCAAAAATAACCTTCCATGTTGGTCCAAATGGTAATCCAACACAACAATGAGTACCTCAATGTAAACAGAACATTAGAATGCAATACCTCGTTAATCTACTCTTGGTCAATCCTCAATGAGCCTCGTCAATACCTCGTTATTGTCGTGTGACCTTAAGGTCACAAGTTTAAGGTGTGAAAATAACCTCTTGCACAATGCAAAGTAAAACTGCATACTATTAACCTTGTGATCCACCCCTTCCTCAGACCCTGCATATATGGAGTGTGACGACTTGGGTTTTTCAACCCTATATATGTAAAAATTTTCGAAAGGTGGGGCCCCATTTTTTTTCAAAAAACCCAAAACAGTGAAAATAATTTAAATCGAATTCCATTTTCAGAAAAATCCCGAAGTCAGCCATTGATGCAAAACAAGATTTTATTTTTATTTTCCAAGTAAACATGTTTAAAATAGATTTGCTATTCCAAGATCATCAGCCACATTCCCATAACAGTATAATCAAGTCCAATAACATATATACATACACAGTCCATGTGAAATTAGAACATACCTCTAAATGAAACTTCTCGATCACTATTCTTCTAACTCCTCATGTGTCCTGTCTTTCTTTAATATCTGAGGCATTGCATCAAACGCAATGCCTCAGCAAGCAAGGCTTGGTAGGTACATAGACATTTAATGTATATCAATGGAACAAAATCGAATAATTGTATTGATATAGTGAGTAAAGTAATTTTTACAAGAATATAATTATTTTAAGCAATGCTAATAAAATCTCAAAACATCATATACGATAAAACATGCATCTCATGGATTTAAAACATGATATAATCTCATGTAAATGAGCATACAATAACAACAAGGCACCCTAAGGTATATGGGTCCCACGAGTGTCCCATACACTCGTATCACAGATCATGAGTACTCATATCAAACCTCCTCGAGTGTCGGTCACACCTGTGCATACCATCACATCTTCATGCTCATCATGCATGCACACCAAATAAGAGTATGGATCGTCATGCCGCAGTGGCAACACTCCATGGGTCTCAACTACCGCCGCTCCCCGTCGACACCATAACGGGAGACTTAGCGTCCGTCCCCATGGACAGGCTCGGACCGGTAGTGTGGACTATCCATGTTACTAACCCCTACCAAATGCCATTTACGGGCAGGTGTCTATCATATCAAAATCTCATCACATCACAAATCTCGGAGGGTGGGTGGAAAGCCCCTCTCCTCTTCTAAAGATGACACATCCACCGGGTAAGAGCACCTGTCATAAAACTCAAAATACGAAAATCATGTATGTCGAAACCAAGAGCACTTGTGGCTTGCAATCCCCAAGGCACGCTCCTCATCCTGGAGTTAGCCTCTAAAAAGACCAGCCACCAAGCCTCTACTTTTCTTTCTCATAAAAACTCATCAATTTCAATGATGCAATAAGAAAAGATAATTTTCTAATTGTGTATAAGTAGATAATCTCAATCCCATGAAACCATCGGTCATAGTCCATTCAATACATGATTGAAATCAAACAGCAATCATAACATAAAACTCTAAATCTCCCAAAATCATCGATTAATAATAAGTGCAATTTAAATCACCATCAATCATAATGCCATGATAATACAAGGTTTTAAAATCAAAACGAAACATTAAATGTCGTCACCTACCTCAATTGTCGTTACTTAGCTCGTGTCCTCCTTCGCCGAGTCCGAGAATACCTTGGTAAAGTCCTGAATGACGTTCAAACATAAGAGCTAGACGTTATTTCTAGGTTCACAGGGTAAGGTTAGATCTATATGATTTGTTGGTTTCTAAGGGTTACTCTCTGATATTTTTAGGTTGATCTATACCTAAGAATGTCTTGCATTTTATTGTATAATTGGGTCCGTGTCAAAATTACAGACGCAACGGTCCTTTTGGCTTGTCAAGCGGAGTTATATAGGCTCCGAAATTGGATTTTTCAAGGTTGCGCCTTAATGGACGACCCAATTGTAGTACCTAGGGTCCTGCGCGCCATTGTTCTAGAATGCGCGCTCTACGGTTTCTAGTATACGCATGCACCCTGGTCGCACCGCAACCAGGTTGGGTCATGTACGCACGTCTGAATGGTGTGCCAGGGTGTGCACTCTGGACAGCATTGTGTGGACGCATCTTAGGCGTAGCTACGGCGTGCTTTGGCTCCTAGGACATCCCATGAGTCCTGGTCGAGCCAAGAAAACTATTCGGACGCGAAGCGTGCGCAAGGACAGCCCCCAGGGGCTTGGTACAGGAGTGTGTGTCAAGCTAGGCGCCCCTTGGACCGCGCCATGCACTCGAGGACGTCCGCACCCCTGGGACGCTCGTGCGCCCCTGGGAGGCTCTCTCTCTCTCTCTCTCTCTCTCTCTCTCTCTCTCTCTTGACGGGTTTTCACCCGTCTAGTTTTCCTCCCCAAGGACCGGTGATTTCCAGTCGGAAAATTCCCAGATCCGACGAGGATCTGGGCAAGGAATAAGGCGAAAAGGAGGGGACGGTCTGGGAACGACACCCTGGTCGACTAGTTTTGGAAGGGAACCCGTCTTCTCCGGGTTTCCACGGCATTTCCCCCAGCCGGAAAACACCCAGATCCGGCGTGGATCTGGGCAGGGAAGAATGGCAACTAAATAGGAAGGTTTGGGGGTCATACCTGGGAGGTTTGGAGCGATGCCCATCGCTAGTGGGTGCGCCCTTTCCCGCTCTGAAACTCCATGTCGCCGGAAAACTCGAAAATGGGAGAAAACTCCGACTTCCGATGAGGCCAGAGGGAGAAGAGGGGAGGTGAAGAGATGGGAGTGGCAGGCCTGTAGGGACGACTCGGGCCTGGCCAGAATTTGCAAGGAAAACCGAGTGAGGGTTTTCCGATTTTTTGCCGGAACCCTAGTCTCAAAATGGCCAGGAAATCGTGTTTTTGGAGAGGGGAAGATGAGGCTTTTTTATAGCTTTGCTATGGCGGTGCCGCCATTGTCGGTGGTAGAAACCTCTGGAAACTGGGGGTTTCCGGAGAAATCGAGGGGAAGAAGAAGACGGGGTGCCGTTATCAAAACGGCCCCTGTGTTTTCTGTCTTTTTCTTTTTTAATTTAAATTACAGAAATGCCCCTAATCTTTAAACGGCCATAACTTCTTCATATGAACTCCGTTTTCGGCGTTCTTCGAGGCGTTGGATTCTATTTTTCGAGTAGAATCTAATGGTACCAAATTTTCTTAAAAATTTCTTCGTTTAATATTTTAAATAAAGGAAAACATTTAACATGGTTCATTTCCTATAGAATGTCCAATTATTTTTGTTAAATGGTTGCAAAAATAGCGTAAATTGCTCGGGGTATTACATGGAGCTTGGTGCATCGGGGCTGCAAGTAATTTAGAGCTTGATCATGAGCATGAGTTTAAGGAGTTCCCCAAATTTGTCGTAAGTTTCCTAAGGTTGATTAAAAAAAGGAGATGAAATTAGGTTTCTCTTGATTAAACAATGGCACTGTTCCTTGGTCTTTTTTCTCATTGTAGCTACCAAATACCACTATATTTTTTTTTAGAGAGAGGAGGTACGTACAATATAAACAAACAAAAAATAAGAGGGAATTCTATTTTTTTATTTATCCACATCGCTCCCTTTCTCCTTGGTCTACAAAGACAAAATATAAGACTTGTGCCAACTGTTTATCTCGGTTAGAGTCCAAGTGACAGCATCTTTTCAAAGGGGCACATGAGTTCTATTTTATAAGGAATTCAATTCCGTAATTGAGGAAGCCTCTTCTTTCTTTTTTTAACAAAACAAATTTTTGAGACCTATTAAATATCAAGAACCAATAAGTGAAGCGATTGTTGTGCAATATTTTATAGATTTGGTGATCAAGATCGATTTAGTCATACACACACACACACAAAATAAGACAAGGTGATTTACGTGGTTCGACCAAACACCTACTACATCCACAAGAGAGAAGGATTCTACTATCATCTGATCAAATTATATGGATGAGGAGTAGGAGACGGCTAAGAGCCTCCTCCAGCCCTCCTCTCTCTCTAAACACAAACTCTCTTACAACCTCACACACACCAAATCCTACCATCATATATATATATATATATATATATATATATATATATATATAGGATTTTCCTCATATAGGCAAGGATTGATCTTTATCTAATTGATCTGTATCTTGATTAATCCTTATCCAATTGATCTGTATCTTGATTAATCCTTATCCAATTGATCTGTATCTTGATTAATCCTTATCCAATTGATCCTTATTTTGATTAATCCTTATCTTTATCATAGTTGATCCTTATCTTGGTCAATCATTATCCTTATCTTTGACAGCTTTCCTCATATAGGTATAGACTACATTCGGTTCCACCCCAACAGCGATCAACTGACCATTACGGTTTAAATGTTAATTAAGCTTTACTTCTTGAGAGTCATATTCTCACTCATAAGCCTTGACACATTCTCTTCGATCAACTGGCCATCTTGCCGATAGTCTCCCTACAGAAGGCGTTATTCTGGACTCCTTGAGAGTTCATCTTCATGAAGACGGTCAGTTCATCGTGTACCACCTTTTTGTTGTGTGCTTTGTTTCTTCTTTATTATGACTTTGATCAATTTGTAAGGCCATGGGAGGGCTATTCTCCCATCAATTAAATTTATCTTTTCTTCAAAAAAATGCGAAATTTGTAGACTACTAGTGAAATTGGTTTTACAAGGTCTAAGCTTAGAAACCCGTCAAAGGTTCTCCCAAAATTGAGCTCTACAAGTTCTGAGCTTATTAACCTGTCTAAATTGCTTCCTGGATTGAGCATTTGTAGCTACTCAATGTTGAGCTTCTCCTGTTATTCACTGAAGATTCAGGGTTCAAATCAGCTTGCCTAAAAACTTTTTAATAACAAAATTTGCATCTATAACACAGCGGGTCAACCCAAAAATGACATGCTAAAAATCATGCTGTATTCGGGTTAATGTTGACCTCTTTGACACGAGACCTATTAATTCGTCATGTCGACCCATCTAACCCGCAATCTGTTAACCAATCGGGTTGGAAATATAGGACGGATTTTGAAAAACGTCATATATTTTTATAGTTTTTAAAAAACCATCAATATCTAAGATGGTTATTGAAAAACCATCCTATATTACTAATATAGGACGGTTTTTCAATATTACTAGCCCTATATTTTTATGATTTTTAAAAAACCATTAATATAGGATGATTTTCAAAAGCCGTCATATATGACGGTTTCTAAAAACCAGTCCTACATTCTTATGGTTTTTGAAAAACCTTCAATATTGGACAAGTTTTCACAAACCATCATATACTGATACTCCTATGCTCTATATAGGACCATTTTTTAAAACCAGTCCTATATTATTATAATTTTCTAAAAACCTTCAATATAGGATGCGCTTTCAAAATCCATCCTATACTCTTATAGGAATATAGGATGGGTTTTGAAAACTTGTCCTATATTTTATGACTTTTGAAAACCATCAATATAGGATAGGTTTTAAAAAACTGTCCTATATTTTTACGGTTTTTGAAAATCTAACCGCCTATATTCTTATACAAAACCGTCATATATTAGTTATTTTACATTCATTTAATCGTGTTACACGAGTCGTGTCATGTCAACTTGCTTAATAATTGTGTCGTGTTCGAGTCACAGGTTCTTGACACGATTATTAAGCGGGTCGTGTTCATGTCGACCCATATACTATAATGGGTCAGTTTCGACATGACCCACCAACCTGAATTGCCAGGCATATAGATTTCTATGATATTAATTATAAAATGGTCATAAACAACATGGATAATCATCTCTACTAAATCACAAACATATCCATAAACCGGAATATTTAAGGCTGTCACATGAATCACATATATGTTAGCATGTAGAGAAAACTTAAGATAAACTTCATCACTTACGCAAATCATAAAAGATAATCGTCTGTTTGAATTTTCATTTTTCATTAGGGTCTATTCGTTTAATCCAAGCAGTACCACTGCGATAACTCCTCCCTGTTAGCTAGAATAGTAGAAACGGATCATTGGACCGGCAGTAGGTTGCCTATTTTCGAACATGGTCTAGTGAGAACTATGCCCCTCAAGAAAGTTAAAAGGATGCAGCCTCGGTGCACGAAGCTCCAGGGCGTATGGGGTCCGGAGAAGGGGCACGAATCAAAAGTAAGCAGCCTTACCTTATATTTTACAAGAAGGTTCTCTCAAGAAAGTTACAAAAAATTAATCATTAATTTACCTTTTCAAACCAAACCATAAGTAATTAATTGTGAAATGAGATCTCCTTTGGAATTCAAGACTAACTTTTGAACAACCCACTTTAAAGCTAGCAAAGCCTTGTTTATTTCTAAACCTAAGCACACGACACCGATATGATTAAGACACACTAGCTCAAGATGAAACCATCATCACTCAGAAGGGAGATTTGAGTAAATCCAAAGATGCCCCACCACTGCCCAAAGGGTGATGCTATCCGGATAAAAAAATTTCCATACATACCATGCCACGCTCTCAGGAGGGTACCTGTCGATGGTAAAGCCATTTTCGCTAATCTATCCTCTAATCAAGTCAAGCAAAAGTTGGGTTAGGCTGTAATGCGAGTAGGCTTGATTTACAGAATCTTCAGGAGCAGCCGAGGACAGCTTATGATGCAAGCAATCACACTGTTGGAGGAGACAATGGCATCCAAGTTCATGGTTTTATAAAGATAATAACAGATGGAGTAGGCTACTAATTCTGTTTATTTTTTACCACATGATCTAGCCCTATCAACAGTTTATAGTACGCAGTTTTATATTTTATTTTGCTAGAGGCTATTTTCACACTTTAAACCCAGAATGTTAATATCATATTACGCCAATGTTTCCCTTCCATAAGTGAAACCTCTCAGTGCTAATATGAAGATCAAAGAGCAATCTTGTATATGATTTCCCTTTCAATTATTGTTTTGAGCTAAATTATTAGGGTTTAAATGTTAATTAAGCTTTAATTCTTGTTGGGTTATGAGTGAGAATATGACTAGTTTTAGTTGTGACTTTTTTTTCTTCTTTTTTTTCTTACAAGGGCTCAAAAGCCCCCAAGAAAACCCCACTTCTCAAAGCCTTTCTTCCTTTACCTTATTTAAGAATCGTACAAGGCAAGGTCCATGCATTTGGCACGTCATTTCTGAGGGTTGGGCTGTTGTTTCTCCATTAAATATTAAATGTGGCTACAATTTTATTGACTTGACTGAGATGGGTTTTCGCGATTAGGATGAGTTGGTATGGTGGGCCTCCACTAGGATTGTCATAAAAAGAAAGATTGCCAGATCCCACAATCCTGATTGGCCATTTAGAGAGTTTCATCACCATTTGGATTTCCTCAGAAAGGCCACCCACCAAGTTCTTGGTTCAGTTGATCAGAAACTTTAAGCGGATTATAATCCTAAGGTTAGGATTGAGACGTAATCGTTAGTGGAAGCCATTTGCCCATAAAACAAGCTTCCACGACGAAATCTACTGCCAGCCCGATCACAGAGAGATGGAGACTCCCGTAAGGATATGCTCATAAATAAGAAAGTACCATTTATTCACCAACTGCCACGTCTCATCCACTTTTGACCCAGGGGAAGAGAGAAAGGCACAAGTGGGTCCCATACTTGTGATTGAAATAGTTCCTCTTCTGGGACCCACCTCAGGTAGGGCATGGTCTCATCGTAGCCTTTGTTCTAAGTTAAAAACTACAAAAGAAAAAAGATCGTCGGCAGTCAAAAACTGCCCCAAAATCATTGAAACTGTCTACTTGGCTCATGGAAGCAGTTACAGAGAGGCCGTCTAGAGATGGCAATTTTCTGGAGTCTTGCAAAATAAACAGTACGGTTTGGCCCACTTGTACCTTCTAGGCAACCGCATCCACATAGCTGAGAGGGAGATGTCTGTGGCTGCAAAGTGCTGGACCTTGCTTGTGGGGCAGGGAGCAACAACCATAAGCTCCACGGATTGAAGCACAATGAAGAAAAGGAATGGGAAAAGGTACTTTAAAAAGGGCTGATTTAACTCCTTTAATCATCTCATTGTCCTTAATTACCAGAAGAAAATCATGTCTTTTCCAGGTTGATTCAATGAAAATTCCTGTAGCTTTGCAAAAAAGCAATTATCAATTGAAACACGTTGGCAAGCTCACACTGGTGGAGCCAATGGGACCCATATTATTGGTTGCTCCCATCACGCCCACGAGAACCACGAATAAGAGACAATGGGACCCATATTATTTGGTGGCTCCCACCACGCCCACGAGAACCACGAATAATTTCATTTTAAGTTAAGAAGTAGGTAAACACGAAATAACACATCCAATCGTAATGCAACGGCTAATGGGGCTGGTAAAAGATTGATGTATAGAATCATTAGGCCTTGTTAATTTTGGATCCTTCTGCAATTCTAAATAAGATGCCATAATTGCCTTTTTGAAGGAATGAGATCAAGTTGATGGCATCTGATTATGTGAGCAGCATCTAGTTGAGCTCATCGTGGGTTCATTCTTTTTGTTGGTGATCCGTATTGTCTGATCTAAGCCATTCATCTAGGGATGTCATGATGGATTTGTCATGGTTGGAACATCGTAACAACTGATCTTGAATACTTACTGGTCTTTGTTGTTCTTTATAGACCACCAGCTTGGAATATACAGAGAGCCAACCGAGGGATTGAATCCACCACGGGATGAACTAAGTGGCTGCCCGACTTAATCTCATTCCAAACCAGCTGCTAATCATGCAAGGAGAAAGGACGCGCACTTGGCCAGCCCACTGATATCTCACTTGGGCCCTCTCCAGAATCCAGATGCAAGACAAAGGGAATCAAATAGAAGTGTGGAAATCACAAGGAAGCTCTCATGTTCTAGACTATATATGTCTCCATCTTAACTACAATAACTACAGCAGCCTTGACTTATATTAAACACAAATAACAGTAATAATAATAATAATAATTAGTAAATAAAATCTCAGAAAGTGATAAGTCAAGGGATCCAGAAGCTTCTTCCTGTTGTTAATGGAGACAGATCTTAATAATCTGTGCAAATTATGGGCAGGACCCTTGAAGTTTCAACAATGATTCAAAAAAGTTTTTCTTTTAGTTCATAGCATTTAGGTACGGATGCAATTGTAGCCAGTGTTGACTCTTAACAACTAAATGAGGAAGAAATCAGCGTTGATTCAAGAGTGCAATTATGGTATTTGAACAACAAGCCGTTTAGCGCAGTTGTTTTAGACATTGAGGTCATGGGTTCAAGGCGTGAATAGTCTTTTGCAAAAATACAATGTAATGCTGCATACTATAGGCCCTTGTGGTCTGCCTCTTCCCTGAACCCCGGCGTAGAGGGGAGCTTTGTGCATCGAGGCTGCCTCCTTGTTACATATGGGCACCTCAGAGGCTTGAGGTGGCTCAATCCCATTATTGGGAGATTTCAAGTAGATATAGGACTTAGGATAGTAAGTTAGTAATAGCTTGTTCATAATTCTTCATTGCACAAAAGAATAAAAAAAAGAAAAAGAAGAATAAGAACGGTGGGTGCAATTGTAAATCAGCCTTCTATAGGCCGTTCCCCTGCGTATCCATGGGCAGTATTTTTGTAGCTACTGACTTTTGGCTATTAGTCCCTAAGTAACAAAGAGTTTTTTTTTTGTTAATCCTTCAAAAATGTAGACTTTTGCAAGAAAAAACTTAAATTGTATTCCCTATCAGCTCAAGAATGATCCACAATTTCATAGCACGCACAACCCTAATGCTGCGGATCCCAAGCCCAGATAAAGGAGTAAGGTTTTGCATAGGTACCAGCTGATAAGTAAAACCCTTGGCAAACCACATGCATGAATCGATTTTTTACATTCCCTCAGGCTAGGGTGTGCCTCATAAGTAATACACTGCATCAAATTTTGAGTGTAGTGAAAAATAGGCAAAGGTTGCTAGAACATTTTCTCAAAAGTGATGCGTTGCATTAAAACCCAAGTGCAGTGAAAAGTATGCATTAGTTTCCACACCATTCAAGAAGTACATAGGTAAATAGTTTAGGTCATAAGAATAAGATTCATATTGCCACATGGAACATAGGCACATTAATATATAAGCGTCGAGAATTAGTAGATACGATGAGATACAAGAGATCTAGTATTAATTATATCCAAGAAACCAAGTAGAAAGGGACTAAAACTAGAGAAATCAAAGGGTATAAGCTCTAATACGTAGAAAAGAACAATAATACAAATGATGTAGGGAGAGTGGTTTAAAGGATAGAGTTTTAGATGTTAAAAAACAAGTGAAAGAAGGATACTAATAAAACTTGTTTTAGGATAGAAGATAATAAATGTTATACGTGCATACGCACCATAAGTAAGGTTAGAAGATAGAATCAAGAGATAGTTTTACGAAGATATTGAGGAAGTTATGAAAGAAATTACCAAAATATATAGGATATTTATATAAGTATACTTTAATAATCATGTCGAAAAAGAAAAAAAAGGATATGACAGGATATATAGAAGGTATGATATTGGAAAAAAATAATAATGACATTGTGAGAAAAAAGGTTAATGTTTTTAGTTTAAATTAGTAAAGGGGACTTGACAAAACAATTTTAAAATGTTAATGTCATTTACCAGATAATAATTTCACTTACCAAACATAGTTTAAAGATACGAACTAACAAGGTAAGACTGTGTACTATAGAACCTAGTCGTCTGCCCCTTCCTTGGACCCCGCATAGGTGGGAGCTTTGTCCACGGGGGCTGCCCCTTTACGAACTGACAAGTAAAAACCTCTTGCCCATATTTCCTGATTTCTACTCCTTAGTCCTTAGCCAAGGTTGTTACAAATCCCAATAGCTATCATGGACCAAGGAAAGAAGTATTTGATAAGGTGATTAGGGCCAAAATAATTTTCCTGCAGTTAAATTAGTGGATGCGTGGATATCAATCTTCGCCTACCGCTAAGAAAAAGGTGTACTAGGAACCATCAATGTATTCTTAATTGTTGTAAACATTGCTTGATGACCACACACGCGGCACGTTTAAAGAGTAATTAGCCCAGTAATCAGGTAGGCACTTACTGGAATGACCGCCTTAGTGTCACCATAATTAGATCGTTGGAAGCCATTGATCAAAAAGAGACCACTAATCCTGTTTGACTTAGCTTACTCAAAACTCCACTCATTATTATTATATTGGTGAGACCCATTTTCTATCTTAATCTCATTTAGTCATGATTTACATGTTTCTTCAGTGTAGTTTTGGGTTAATGGAATGAAAAATTGTACCAATCCCCTCCCCATTATTTGCCACCCCTTTCTTGACCACTTTCTACCTTCTTCCATGTTTGTAGTCTTTTTCTATAATGGCACAAACAGAACCCTCATGAACTGCTGAAAAGGGAGGTGGAGAATGGAGACAACATTTGTTGTAAAAGTGTGTGTAAAGGGCAGCCGAGTTCACGAAGCTCCTGCCTATTCGGAGTCTGGGGAAAGGGCGGACTACAAGGGCATATAGTAGGCAGCCTTACCTTGTATTTTAAAAGAGGCTGATTCCAAGCCTTGAACCTGTGACCTCAAGGTCACACGACAACAACTTTTACCGTTGCGCCAAAGCTCCCTTCTTGTGTGTGCGTGTGCGTGTGCGTGTGCGTGGAGCAGTAATTTTAGCAAGGAATTGCAAGTGTAAAGTGCCAGGAATATTTGATTGACCGGGAAAGAGTTTCTAATTGTCATTTCTTTTAACTTTTTTTGTTTTCTGCTTTTTTTTAGCCAATAAAATATCACCTGCTCCTTACACTTGCATGAAACTGCTGAAATTAACACACCCCTATATATATATTAACTTTCTCCTATATTTTTCTATCATTTTCATACAAAAATTCTGCACACATTGCTAAAAGAGGAAGTGGACATATCATAAGTTTAAAGTACCACTGACAATATCAACATTTTACATGCCCTTTCTTATATGCAAAAAAGATAGAAGAAAATGGCCAAGGTCACCTAGTGGTTGACATATCATATTGTTTTGAAATGAAATAAATAAGGAAATTGGACTTCCCCACAACTAAGGGGAACGTGGGTAGGCTTAAATCAAGTGATTTGGAGGATAACTTGATAAGACCTGCCCTAAAAGCTCTTTTAACCCAGATTATGTAAATTAAAATTATCTTAGATAGTGTTTAGATAAGCCTAAATCCATGTAATAACTATTAAAATATTAATATTCATCATATGGAGATCCGTGCATTTGACAAAAAGCTATCTAGATGGGGCTCAAATGTGCATTGGAAAGAATTTGATTTCTCTGATAAAGTAGAAGGGGAGCCTTGGGGCAATGGTAGAGTTATTGTTGTGTGACTTCGAGGTTACGAGTTCAATGCGTGAAAATAGCCTCTTTCAAAATACAAGTTAAAGCTACGTACTATTGACTCTTGTGTTTCTCCCCTTCCTTAGACCCTGCATACATGGAAGCCTCTGAGACTGCTTTTTTATGAAGTAGATAACATTAATGGCTCTGTTACGTTCTCTTAGCCTTCGATATCATTTCTTCATGGCATTAGGAAATTGCTTGGGAAGGTGATCCATCACAACCTACCCACAAAATTAACCACCTGCATCCTTAATACCTTCTGATAATTCCCAACTTCAATCCTAGCCCTCCATGTACCATGAATCAAGAAGCCTTAAACTATAATAACGGTAGTAGTGGGACCAATAATCCACCTGATGGTTGGATTACAAAACTTGCGATTAAATTGAAAAGTTACTGAAAAAATACAGATAAAATGCTTAGCATTAAACATTAAACAAAAAAAAAATCTAAATAAATGATGAAAATGCTCGCCTTTAAATGCAAACTTGTAAAATAATTGATCAACTTTTCCTTAAACATCATTAAATTTTGTGCACACCCATCTAAACTGGGCTTATATATAGATTGGATTTCAGATTTCGTGCACACGCATAAATACTTGGATTTATTGGTAAATAACACATTACTTCTCCAGTTCTCCTCTCAACATGAGCCATGTTTAGTGGGATCCTTGAGTTGTTTGGAAGCAAAATGATTTTGAGAAAGGCACTTTATTGGTAGAGGAAAAAGTACATTTTTTGGAACTCACTTCCACGCGGGCATAATCCAATCTATTAATCTGACAAATAATAATAAGCCCAATCGTTTGCACTATAGATATAACCGTTGTTCTAGAATCTAGTTAGTTCGATTTTCACTAATTCTTTCATAAGAGCAAGGGCTTTTGATCTTTTTTAACTCATTCATAGACCTCTCCTCCTCCTATACAGAAAAAGAATCCGATTATGTGCATTTTGCTGGGCTTAGCCCTCTCACCCATTTCAAACTTCTTTGTCCAGTCAACCCAACCCTATTTAGGATTTTGCTAGAAAAATATGAACCATTGGAAACTATATATATAGTGTGTCGATGGAATATTCATTTGACATGAAACCAAAGTCATATGGTTTAGCTTAAGTTTAATGGTATAGATTGACACAGATCTCTTCAAGTGGGCCCAAAAGTGTATGTCTTCCTTGACAGAGAAAGTGTCTTTCTTAGTAGCTGGACTCTAATTGGAAAGAACAATAAATAATTTTGCATAATGATTTTTACTCATTAATTGTGAATTATTCTTTAAATAATATTCCGTCCGTCCATAATCTATGATTAGAAGTTTTTCTAGAATTACCTGATCCAAGCCACACTGTTTTTGGACTAGCAGTCATCCAAAGTTGGAGAAATCCGAAAAATCAAGCTGATGAGCTCCTGCTAGGATTTTTATTTTTATTTTGTGTGTTTAACCTTAATGTTAATTTCTTTCTCTCTTTTTTCTCTCTCTTTCTTCTTCTTATTATTTTTTATTTTAAATCTGCAGATAATTTCTAGAATAATCCTAGTAAAATCATGTATACAGCACATGGGACAAAATATCGGCCGTTATACTCGATATATTGTGTCAATGAAATAGCTGATAAAATATTTTGGTCTATATATCGGCCGATGTACACGCCCTTGACTTCAAATCACGATTGAGACCTACTCTTGCGCGGCTGCTCCACATTCATTCATCCAAAGCTAGCATACAAAAACCCGAATACACGGTTCCGATCATAAAGTCCAGGACCCGCCAAATCGTCTTTCCACGCATTGATCTGCACGTGCAGACTGCATATAACAACTGAAAGGGAGAGGCAGTCAAAAGAAAGAACGCCGTCCGAGTGGGCACGGCGAGTGATCAAACGCATTGACCGCGACGAAACGGCAGTCATATGGTGGGCCCACGGACCCACTATCTGCCAAAATTAGAAGAGGAAGGAATTTTTCTCTACCCCTCCCTACCCAAACCTTATAAAAGACTAGAGAGGAGCCTCTCTTTCGTTTTCCGACAGAAAACTCAACACCAAAAATCTCCATTTCGTTCTTCTTTCCGAAGACGAAGAACACCAAACCCATCGCATTTTCGCTCTAACTCATCTGCCTGCAACAGAGAATCTGAAGCAGATCCTTCGTCTTCTCTTGATCAGAGAGCTGCTGCTACTTAAATTTCTGTAAGTTTCTTGGATTCTCTTTTTCTATCTGATTTTAGCATATATATTTTTACTTCACTTTTCGGTGGATTTTTTATGTTCTAACTCCAGTGCGAGAGTTTTGGCTCTTAGAGGATTGTCTGTGTAGAAATAGCGGTAAAACATTAACTTCAGGCCTTAATTTCTTCAGTTTCTACTGTTCAGATGTGGTTTTACAAGTTCAGAGCTCCGAAATCGTTGTTTCTGAAAGAAATAAGGAATTTTTTCTGGTAGATTTTGGTTGTGCATTCTCTTGATATCTGATTCTGTTCTGAGATTGAAGATTCAGTGATGCAAGAGAAATTATGAATTTGATTTCTTCGTAATCGCTCTTTCTGTCGATTACAGAATCCTAATACATTGATTCCTTCCTCAATGATCTGAGCTTAAAAGGGAAATTTCATTGCAGATCATGAATTCCAAACCATAAGTTCTGATCTCTTTGCATTGTTCTGCTTTTGGATCACTGTTTGGAATATCCACGTTCTCTGTTCATTTTTAAGGATCTCTTGCTACATTACAATTTTTCTTGATCTAACTCGAACTCCAATTTTCCTTCTTCTGTACCATTTTCGGGTTCATGAACTCGTGAAAAAGCCACAGATCATAGTAGACAGTGGCCCCCCGTGAAATCATTTCTTCTGGAACTGACAAAGTAAATACTTAGAGCTGAGGATGGAGACACCTAGAAGTAAGAGTCGCCATAGAGGAGCTGCTTCTGCATCTCACACTTCTCCATTTCACGATATTTAATCTCTTCCGACCTATTCTTGTAGAAAAAGCCACGCCTTTTCATGATTTCCATCTATCTTCTCCGATTCCATTTCCATTTTCAGCTGTAAAAAGCTCTCCATCTTTCCTTTCGTTCACTTCATTTTTCCTTTTCTTGTGTATGCCAAGTTGTAAAGTCTCCAAGTCTCCTGAAGAAAAGGCCGCTCCTAAACTGTTCTCATTTCTCAATTTTAAATGAGCTAGTGTTGAATAATCAATAGGGCTGCAGAAAAGCAATAAAATTCATTTTTTTCCATTAAAGAATTGATTTTTTCCTTTCATTTTTTCACTTTTTCTTTGATTTCTCTGACTGTAAGAAACATGTCTCTGAGTAACCTCCATCCTCTGTCTCTTGATTTCAGTGAGATGTTTGCTGTTGCTTTTTGATCTGGAGACATGAGGTCAGATCCCAGTAGAAATTGCAAGGTAGAGGGAAATTCTTTCCCGTTCTTGTCTTTTTCTTCATTTATTTCTTAATCCTTCTTCTAAAAGATCTGAAAATTCTGCTATTTTGTAGTCTTCTTGGCCGAAGATCGTCGTGAGAAAATGGCTAAACATAAAGAGCAGAGCCGATGAGTTCCATTCCGATTATGTGTTAACAGGCGAGTCTTCTTCTACTTCTTCTGCTTTTCCACAGTTATTAGTTTTGTTTCTTACCTGGACAGTTTTTTGTTCTCTCTTCGCTTCTGTTTCGACTGTCGGTAATGTGGTTCTTGGTTGCTCTGTTACAGGAATGGAAGAAAGAAGGAAGAGCTATTCAGACAAGGACCATTTCGTTCTACTGAAACAAGAATTATCAGGTACTCTCTCTCTCTCTCTCTCTCTCTCTCTCTCTCTCTCTCTCTCTCTCTCTCTCTCTCTCTCTCTCTCTCTGTTTTACTAGTCATCTTATCATTTCTTTTTCATTTGACAAGGTTGGTTAGTTGGGACTCCAGAGAATCTTAAACGGCCAAGGTTTGAGCCAGAGGTGTCAGCTGGCTCTGAGCCTCAAAATCTAAGGTGAAAGACACCACTGTTACTGTTACTGAAAAGGAAATGTGCCTACCTTCTATGTTTATTCCATTACTCCGTCAGCAAATCCACTAATGGTTATTGCTGACAGAACTTTTACAAGCAACTCTCTCTCTCTTTTTTTTTCCTTTCTAGATGATTTTTCTTGATTTAGTTGTTGTCTTATTGATTTTTTTTTCCTTTTTAGATAATTTTTTTCATTTAGTTACTGCCATGGAGTTGACAATTACTCAACTCTTCATCTGACAAATAGACCTTGAATGGTAGATATTGCTAGGGTATGATAGTGAAGTCTATGCTACAAAATCTTGGGTTGTAAGTTACACCTAACTCCATGAGTTACAATCTGATCTATGATCCATTGACAAATTTTGGTTGATTGATCATCCAATTACTGAGATTTCGGGGCCCACCGATTCCGGGTCCCTGCAGATTGAGTTGCATATATTCAGTGGTGGGGCAGACTCCTAGTAATTCTGTATAAGGTGGTGATATATAGGCCTTTCTTTTCCCATGATCTCACTTTTAATGATTTTGCAACTGGTGAAAAGGAGAGGAATTTCGATCTCCTTTTGTGGTGGGGCTTCCATCCAGTTTCATAATTGAAAGGGCGCTTCATTCCGTGATTCAAATCTGCACCTTTTCATTCGACGTTGTGCCGGCATCAAGTCCCTTTAGTGGAATTAGTCTCCACTAACTGAAGCTGTTACCTTAAAAAGGCCAACATAGTTGTCTGCTGATTTTTCCTGCTTTTTTTCTTTCTCTGTATGTTTGTTAGATATTGTTGATGGGCTCTTTAGCCATGTTGTAAAAGTGAAACTGTTTGATGGGGGCATTGATGCAGTATGTTCGTTGGGACATGGAACGTTGGTGGGGGAGCCCCACACGGGGGGTTAAACTTGAAGGACTGGCTCAGCACATCCACTCCGGCTGACATTTATGTCCTTGGGTACTCTCTCTCTCTCTCTCTCTCTCTCTCTCTCTCTCTCTCTCTCTCTCTCTCTCTCTCTACATTGGAATGCCAAAACCTAGATGGAAACCAGCAGCTCCATGCCAAAACCTATTTCTTGTCATTGGCTTGGATGGTCCAACAAGTGCGACTGATTTGCCGTAGTACGACTTTACTAGACTAAAGACATGAAAAATACTAAGCCGACTGCTAAGGAGGTGTGTTTAGCAACTACAACGTTTTGAAGCCTACCTTTTCATGATCTGACTCGTCTCGTTCATAAGTTTCTTCTACTTTTGGATGTTTAGTAGATCAAAAAACATAAAGATTGGTTAATTTTATGTCTATAATTTATCATTGCTCATCGTAGTCTTTAAACTATTCGTTTACAACTTAATAGATGTTAGAAGATACCAATTCCCGTCCTGGTAACCCATTACGTATCTAAAAGTAGACTCCACAAAATGTGATCGCTGAAAACAACTGCCTTAGCAGCTAGTTTTGTACTTCCACCCCCCACGTAACTGCTTCTATGCATAAAACTCCACCCCCTGTCTCGCTTTTAATTCATCAAAGTTTGAGTCTAGAAATACATGCTGTCACTGGAAAACTTCGTCCCAAGTAGAAATCTCAATATGCTAGTGATTGCACGAACTGTTATAGGGTAGTTGGTAGGGGCCACTGTGTCATTTATTCTTTCCAGTATTTGATGATATTCTGACTATAAATGCACCATTGGGATGGGAAACTTGGAAAGAGATAAGACGCACTATAACGAGCACCCAGCTGACAAACGTTGTGCAAAGCATAATCAAATGACTCTTTGACCCCTTCCCCCCTACCTACATAAACATTTGTTATGAGACAGGAACCGCACTCTACGTGACCAACATTCCTGCAATGCCATTTAGTCCCCCGAAAGTTTCCCTTTTTTTGTAATCCAGAAAAACCCCGTACGGAAATTGGCCAACACATCGCTTATATTTGATGCATTAAAAACTCTTTCAACTTTAATTTTCTCTTAATTTTAATAAGAAGAGTGGGTGCAGATATCAATACAATGGGTTTTGAATACTGTTTTTTTTTCCGTAATTCCACCGGATTCTGATTCCTTTGCTTTCTCTCTGGCGTGAAATCAGGTTTCAGGAAATCGTCCCTTTAAATGCAGGGAACGTGTTGGGTGCAGAAGACAACGGGCCCGCTGCCAAATGGTTGTCCTTGATACGGAAAGCTTTGAATAGTACGCAAAGACAATCCGGAATTGATCAGAATTACTGCTATACCAAGCTTCCTGAACAAGAAGAATTTTCCTCCCAGAAGCCCAGAGTCAGTTTCTCAGATCTACTCTCATTAGAAGATGAAGAGGATGGTTTGGAGCTCAGCGAAGACTTCCCATTAGCAGATTGCTTTCCATCTGGGTTTTCGAGAAACAGCAGCCCTTCACGAGGCAAGTATTGCTTGGCAGCCAGCAAGCAGATGGTGGGACTTTTCCTCTGCGTGTGGGTGCGGAGGGACCTCAACCGGCACATCACAAATTTGAAAGTTTCTTGTGTTGGGACAGGCATCATGGGCTATTTGGGAAACAAGGTTAGATCTTTCCTTCTCATTGAACACTTCTTTAATTAAGTGGAGACTTGCAAACGGACAAATTTTAGGGGATCCCATTTTACATCACGTGGGTCCAGCTCGGTGTGAGGCGTACCTTTTACTGTTTATGTGCATTCCGTCTTGACTAGAGTGGGACCACCATACGTTAAGTTTGTACTCGAATTGACAAAGATCAAAGATCAAACTGTTCTAGATTACGCCAAGCTGGTCTAGTTTGTCCTTCAGCTAGTATCAATTTGCTATAGTTTTCGTGGAATCTCACCAGCAGCTGTTGGTTTATTGACAGGGCTCAATTTCCATTAGCATGACGCTTCACCAGACAACCTTCTGCTTCGTTTGTACTCACTTGAACTCGGGCGAGAAAGACGGTGACGAGGTCCGGAGAAACTCCGATGTCATGGAAATCTTGAAGAAGACAAGGTTTCCGCAATCTCATAGATTATCCAGACTGGGGTATTCCCCCGATAACATCTTAGAACACGAGTAAGCCCCATACTCTTTTTGCTTTACTCAGTTCGAAGAGTGGCTTCTCCAACCTCATGTTTTGCTACTAGCTTGCTCGAGCAAGTTAGCCCAATGGGAAGTGCCACGTCGTAATTTTGCTTTGGAACTTGTGTTTTGTCCTGTTCGAAAGAATTATTTTTTCTTTGTTCAAGAGAAAATATGCGTTCCAGCAAAAAAAAAAGGGTGTGTGGCACTTACTGATTTGTATTTTCCTCGTGCATACTAGCGACTGGCTTCTTATCATTAGTGACACTAGTATTTTATCCAAGAATTTAAACTTATTAATTCATCTTGCAGTAAGATAATATGGCTTGGAGACCTAAATTATCGCCTGGCATCCACCGATAGCAATACCCACCAGCTTTTAATGAAGAATGATTGGCAATCGTTGTTAGAGAAGGACCAGGTGCGTAATCTGAAATATTTCTGTTGGTGCTCTTTCAAGGACTTTTCTTCTATTTATCTAACTTATTTCTTGCACCACAGCTGCGGATAGAGCAGAAAGCTGGTCGAGTATTCAAAGGATGGCAAGAAGGGAAGATATTCTTCGCTCCTACTTACAAATACCTTGCTAATTCAGATCGTTATGCCGTTGAAATCTCTAAATCTAGAGAGAAAAGACGAAATCCTGCCTGGTAAATTCCTCTATCATTTACATTTGTCAAAGCAAAATTTTAGGATAATTTAGTAAGCACCCGTTTTTAAATGGATGAGAGATCATCTTGTCATTGGTCAGGCTTGGTAGTTTGTTGAGGCCAGCTCCCGAAATTATGAAACCAGCCTGGGTAATGCTAGGACCCAACCTTCACCGACTGGCACCATGATTTACAAGTGGGACCCAATGACGGGACTTAAAATCAGAATTGTCCATCTAATGCGTGCCCACCATGAAAATCTTACTCCGAGCCTTTCTTGACGTCCTATGAAAAGGAGGAACTTCACCAGATACGTGGGCATTGTCTGTAGATATGAGTGCATTAAAAAGCACCTTGCATTTCAGCTCTCCCACATATAACTACATGAAAAGGCACATCCTTGTCGCCATCGTATTTGTTGATGTCCGTTAAGCCTTCCATTGCGGAGGGTCGAAACATGAAAACTACCCTTATTTTACACAGGAAAGCTCCTAGGTGAAAGCGGACAAATAGTATAATACCAGCCAACAATAAAAGAAAGGAAAAACAATGCCATTAGCATTAAGATAACCATATTGTAGCGGAGAATATTATAACTGCTCTAATGATGCGAACGTGGGGTGGAGGAGGCAGAAAAAGGAGTGATGGCGGAGAGGCCTTTGTCAGACCGGCCTCTCGCAAGCACCTCTCATTCACGTCGAAATGCATATGGCCTAAGCCTTGACTTCGACTGCTCTCCTTCCACGTGATGGACTTTTAATAATACCAAATAAAATCATTTCCTTGTTTTCCAAAATCACCGTCCATCTTATGTATATATGAATCGGCATTAAGCATGACATCGTGGAGTGAAACATGTATGAAATCGAGACTTACTAGTTAATCAATAACTCTAATTAGCTTACCTGGATAATGATGATGGTGGTAGTGATGGTGATGGTGATGGTGATGGTGCAGTACACAAAATACAAAATTGGTTTCTTCTCAAGTTTGTTCTTGTTTACTGCTGCTCCCATCGTCCACGTCTAAGAAATCTGACGGGTAGACAGAAGCAGCTTAGGTCCCACCATGATTAGTTGGTTAGGCTATTTGAGGCATGGAACACGGTTAACGTCATCAGTATGTGACTGGTAAAAAGAACCAGAACAGGTGCCATCTCGATTGGCCGATTAGGCAACGTGTGGCATGGATACCATGTCAAGGTAGTCAGTAGTCTTGTAGAATTCCACTTGGTTGCAAGTGAGAATGACAATCTTGCAGCGGGTCCCAGGTTTTCTTGGTGCATCCCTAACTTTTATACTATGGATCCAGCTGACTCCCTTTGCTTGCTACTCAGTTGTCTCCACTATTTTTCCCTGAAAGTTCAGTCAGTTGTTGCCATTCACTTTCGCTGATGGATCCTTTGATTTCAGCAAGTGGATCATACAAAAATTGAATTTTTCACCGAATGAAACCCCAGAAAGTACTCCATGAAGCATGAAATGACACTAAAGCAAGCATGCCTGTTTGTACCATATTAATTGAATTTTTTGAAAAGGTTCTCGCTAACCAACTCCGCGAATAGTTGAGGAGTTCTTACATAATTTACGGGCAGATTTATCAAATTAAACATTAGTTTAAAAAATACTTTATGAAATTTACAAATATTATCTATATAACTAATCAAACTCTTTCCAATTAATTATTACCTAAATGTTTTTCGCATTTTACTATTTTTTGCCTTGGCAACTTATTCTCAAATCCGAACTTTATAACTATGGTTTATACTAGTTATTAGCCTCTTATGTCATGAATTTAAGAGGAGAACGTGCTGAACGAATTATCTGTCATGCAGGTGTGATCGGATACTGTGGCGAGGTGAGGGCCTAAAACAGATGTGGTACAAGAGACGAGAATCGAGATTCTCCGACCACAGGCCCGTGTACTCCCTCTTCTCTGTACAAGTAGATGTGGCAAGCAAACACAAGTTGAGAAAATCCACCCTCACCCCCAACACTACCAACTCATGTGCTAGAGTCCAAGCCGAAGAACAGCTGCTCTTCTTATCTAGGTCGGAAAGTTGCATCCAAACCTCATCCAGGTTCTGATCCATTTATCATTAGAAAAACATCAACAGCAGCACAATCAAGGAAAAACAGGAAAACGACGGAAGAGAATCATAAAAATGAGAGCAAAACACGAACGAACGGTTGGGAGGCACGGCGAGCGAGGCGGGCGTTCAGCAGCCCCCAGACAGAATAGAAAATGAACGGAAATCCTTTAAACTGCACATAGGCGTGCAGAATAGTGCGCACCCTGTTACAAACTGTATATTCCTTACAAACCCAGTGGGGAATTTCCTAATTGAGGCATCTCCAACCCTGTCAAATGACGAGGAAGCAAAGCGACAGCTTCAGCAGTGAGAGAGAGAGCAGCAGCAGTACCTGCATCTTGCAAACGTCATGCGCGGTTTTTTCGATGCGCTTTGGTGGAGATTTCTGACTTCTGATATTCAAATCATATTCAGAGAGAGAGAGAGAGAGAGAGAGAGAGAGAGAGAGAGGAGTAATTCAGCAAAGGCTTGTTACTGGTTCAGCTTTTATCAGAGGCGTGTTAAAGCTAGTGAGAGAGAGATGGCAAAAGGAGAAATGGGTGGATGGAGACAAGGCAGTTCTACTGCTGTGTAAGAAATCATTTGGGTTGGTTCTGTTTGGCCGGTTCTGCCTACAGACATTCCACGGGTTTAGCTCTCTATATATTCAATTTTTTTTGCTATTCTTCAGCTTTTCTGCTCCGTCAATGTACATGTTGGTAGAATTTTGCTTTTCTCTGTGGTGTCACTCTTATCAGCTACAATCTTGGATTTTGGAGAAAGAAAATAGGCATAGGATAGAGGGGAGCAACCCTCAGCCAGGCTCTACTTTAATGAAAGAGACGACTCAAAGCTTCAAATCTCTCATAGCACAACCATTTAAAAGCCAAAGACAAGATAAAGGAGGTTGGTAACTTGTTGTAAAGCCTTTCGAATTTTGGAGGGTACTACGTAGAGATTCTAAGCTCTAAAGGAAAGTATGTTCAGTTGATAGATCATTGAAGATTCTTGTCGTGACAAAGGGGTATGCTTCATTCTTGCTCCCTTGGGCCTTGTATTGGTGAGATATTCTCCCTTCGCTTTCCTTCATCAGCTTTTGTGGAAAGCCTACAGTAAGGGAAGGGTGTATCAACCAAAAGATGAAGTGTGCAGGTTACACCTTATGTCTGAACCGACTGTCAGATACCTCTTGCGACAAGAAGCAGAGCACTTATAGTGCGGTACACCATGGGCGTTGCTGCTGAGTAGCACGCTCTTCATGATGCGTGGTACTGGCTTGGACCAGGAAAATTACGAGGATAATGAAGCCAAGGCTAAATAAACAGACTTGTAGGTTTCCTACTTTGTGGAGAGAAATTTGCTGAGGAAAGTATACTTCAGTGTTGAAGTGATAGCTAGCGCACATCATTGAGACACATCAATAGGGAAAAATAAAAAGTGAATTTTGCTATCTAAATGGAGAAGTTCTGATAATATCTTTAAGAATTTCTGCACAGTGGTGTTCGGATTCAAAGGTACAAATATACTCCGCATTACGGTCATCTGAACCATTATCTTTGGGGCTCACCAGAGATCGTAGAGTTTATTGCCCTGAAGTGTAATGATATTTAGAGACACAAGATGTGTCTGCACGGGATTCGCATACCGAATAGTCTTTTTCCTGCATCCAATCCGTTCACCCTACGACTGAGAAAAATCATGCCAATCCGATTATTGTGTGGACTATTTTTTCTTATCTTGTTTAGTTCCAAGAATCCAGATTTATGAATTTCAACCATTGAAAACGTAGGCTAAGTTGTCAAGTTAAAGATGGAAGGAATTCCTTGAGATTGGTTGCACTGAAACATTTGATGTTCCAGCAGTGGGATAATTTTTGGATCCGGCTTCTCTTGGCATCAGGGTAGATCTGTTTTGTTTCGTCCTTTGGGTGCCTCCTTTTGTTTCCTCTATTGAATGCCTTTTTTGCCACCGTGCCTTTGGGCGAGGGATTGTTGAAGCCGATCACGCTCATAATTTTCAATTTTGTTGGCTGGGTGACTTTGTTGGACTGTCTCATTCTTCTCCCGCTGTGACTCTTATTTCCTTCTGTGTCTTAGGCTGAGCTAGTCTGCTTGGTATAATTTGTGGCGTGTATATAATCTAAGGAGGCTGGATTTTGTGTTTTATGTGCTGTAAACTGGGAGAATATTATCGCTTCAAATTGTAGTTCGACACTATTGAAGTTATTTTCTTGTGATTCATCTTCCATTGATCGGATTTCTATAGATCAACGACTAACCATTACCTTCATTAATTTTATTAAAAGAAAGGATCTAGATGATCCAGGAGTTCGAAACCATACTAACGGAGATACCATGATAAATATAGAAAGTACAATCATACATTAATCTAATTTGGCTATCAAGGAAGTAAATGTGCTGCAAAGACGAGCAACTTAGTCACCAATCAACTCAGCCAAATTAACTTCCTCTATTTAGGATTTTTTGCAAAAATGGCACTATATTTTGGCATTCTTGCAAAAAAGTCCACCATTTTTTTAATTTTGTAAATTTTTCATTAAGTTTTCGTGAGCTTTGCATAATTGCCATTTTGTTAGTTTTCCATCTTCCTTCCCAGTTAGTTTTTTCAAAATTTCGATAATACCCTTCTTGCAAATAGATGACAATAAACAATAGGATTTTGCGAGTAATTTTCTGCTTCATTAATTAATGAAAATTCCAAAAATTGACCATGTTAGATAAAAGACATTGAGAAAAATAAGACCCAAGTATTAGATTTTCAATTCTCATTCAAAAGGCATCGAACAAAAAGCATAAGTCTGCTACTCATCACTGTTTGCGTAAACAGTAACAATATTTGCTTATGATTTAAACTCAAAATTTCTTTAATTTATTGCATTTTTATTGATCCAAAACATTGATTATATTATAATTTATATTATTAAGGGTTTATATTAGTTTTTAGTGAGAAATTGAAGTTTAAATTGTTGAATTTCATTGAAGAAGTTAACAGGTAATGTTGCCCAGGTTAGCGAACATAGTATGTTTACAATTTATTATCTCATTATTGGTTTATTTTTGTTAAAATCTAATTATACCAGTAGATTCCTTATCATCGAATTGTGTTACATATCAAGTTCCAATGAAAATTTTCATCAATAAGTCATTGAACTTAGTGGCCAAAGTTAGCAAATTAATTACTAGTTACAGTTAAAGGGTAATATTGGAATCTAAAAACAATGAACAGGGAAAGAAGATGAAAAACTAACAATAATGGTAATTTACAAAGTTCACAAAAATTTAATGGCAAATTTACAAAAGTCAAAAAACATTAGACTTTTTGCAAACGTGCCAAAATGTAATGGCATTTTTGTAGAAAATCCTTCTATTTAAAACTACTGAATGATTAATTCATGCTTGTTCCATTGAGAAACACATAAAAAGTACATATTCTTCAGTTATGCAAAACTCTAATGCATGCTTGTTTGATTAATTTAGCATGATTCACATGTGCAAATCTTTATACAATTCTTAAGTTTTATTTTCGCTCTCCATATTTAGTGGCAAAACTAAGATCTTGGAGTTAAAAGTTGATGTAGTGATTTGAATGGTAACCCGTGTTTGATTCTTATTGCTTTAATATACCATGTTGGATCCTTTTGACTTTACTATTGATTACTAGACCATTGCTTTTCTCCGGCATATGTTTCTGTTTCTTTCTAAATGTGATAGGAAATCTCTAATAATTGATATCAAGGAAATTTGCTTTTGTAATTTTGATTCCAGTAAATCCATTTAAATATACTTATTGGATTAAGTACTCATTTAAATCTAGTTACAATAAGTACTTTTAAATCTACTAGTTGGATAAGGTGTTCGTTGACATACTAACAAATGTCTACTGCAGTTGATCATAAATAACTCAAGCATCTCACTTAGAAAATGCTTGGTCACAAGTTAGAGCTGTCTATCATAGACTTGAGTTGCAAGGCCTGTAACCAAGGCCTACAAGCTCTAAGGGAGGCCTGTTTAGCTTGTGGATGTGGCCTAAGAGACTTAGGCCCAGGTTCCTGGATTTGTAGAACAAGACTTGATTTCTAGAGAATTCCTTGTAAATATCTTAGATCCTCTATAATAGTCTAAAATACTCTAAGAGAATGGTAGAGTAGTCTAGAAAGTGTAGGAGGTTTCTAGAAAATGATTTGGACCATTCATGTATTAACACTTGGAATAATTCTAGTCATCTATTGAGGAGGTAGATGAGGGTAAATAAGTATATATAGGGGATAACTCCTCATTTGTAACATAGACAACTCATTGTAGATTATTCAAATGAAGAATAGTATGTTTTCTTTAGGTTAGTCACTTTTTTAGTTCTCTCATTGCTCTAGTGGGAAATTGCATGTAGCGTTAGCAAGTGAGAGTGGAAGTGGAAGTGGAAGTGGAAGTGGAAGGCTGACTTGTGCTTTTGCAAATGAGTTATACACAAGTGCTGCACAAGTTTTGCATAGAAAAACTGCAAACTTATGACAGTTGGTATCGGAGCTAAGGTTAGGCAAAGTTGAGAGAGTGGTTTAAGTTGGGAGCTACTTGTGGGGATTCTGTAAACTTCATGATAGCAGCATGACACGTGAGTCTGAAGTGACCAACACGCCTATGAAGGTTCAATAAAAGATTAGGAGGGAGAAGTGAAAACATCCATCATGGGAGTTTGCTTTGGATGCTCGTCTCACTACATTGGAGGAAAGGTTTGGTAAGTTAGAACAAAACTTGTCCTATTGTTTGGAGAAGTCTACTGCCTTCGTTGATACATTACACAGTCTTAAGGCGGACATACAAAGCATAGTCAATGTATTTAAGTATATAGATACCAAGCCCACTAAGAGGGTAAAGTGCATGTCTAATCCCCTTGAGACTATGGAAGGAGAGATAGGCAGGCTACATGAGGCAGTAGCTGGTGTAAAGGATGTAAAGATTCGATTGACCCTACTAGAGAAGGCTATAATTAGTGGGGGAGAATCTGGACCAAAGGAGTTTGATCCTAATGTCAAAATTCCAAAACCAACCAGCTACAAGGGATCTCATGATGCCAAGGACTTGGAGAATTTCTTATTGCATGTGGAGTAGTATTTTAAAGCTGCCAAGATTTCTAAGAAGGCCATGAAGCTAGATGTAGACATGATGTATATCATCGATGACGTGATACTATGGTGGAGACAAAGGTATGATGATGTAGCTGATGGTCGTTGCACCATAACCACTTGAGAATACTTCAAGAAAGAGATCAAAGCCTAATTCTCTTTAGAGAATGTAGAGTATTTGACCCCAAAAAATCTAAAGCGACTAAAGCACACAAGATTTATCTGTAAATATGTCAACTAATTCACAGCGTTGCTCATGAATATCTCCAATGTAACTGAGAAGACAAGTTGTTGTTCTTCATGGATATGTTGCAACCTTGGGTGAAACAAAGTTACAAAGAAGGGGAGTGCAAAACTTACCCACTAAGAAGAAATTGGAGGAGTTCAACAAGAGTGCTAAAGGCACTAGTGAGGAAAAGAAGATCAAGGCTAATGGAGGTAACAGCGGGGAGGACAAACCTAAGGGTCATAAAGAAAAAGGCAAGGAGGGCCGATGTAACTTGAAAGGCAAAGGTAAGTTCATCCCTCATTGCTCTAGTTGCTTTATATGTGATGGGGATCATATGGAAGTTGATTGTCCAAAAAAGAACACCCTCGATGCCATGGTGGTTGAAAGGGAGAACTACAAAGTAAGGGATAAGAATGAAAGAGAGGAGCCTAAGATGGGAGCAATTAGACTTTTTAATGCTATGATGGGGCAGGCACCAAGCATATTGACCAAACAGGGAAAAGCTTGATGTACGTGGACATGTGCCTCAATGCCAAAGGCACGGGGGCTATGATAGACGCAGGAGCCACTCGCAGCTTTATTTTAGAGGGGGGATTGAAAGATTGGTCCTCAAGAAGAAGAAGGATGAGAGCAGGATAAAAGCAGTAAACTCTGAGTCTATCCCAATACTTGGAATAGCCAAAGATATAGCTATCAAGGTTGGAAAGTGGCACAGCATGATCACTTTGACTATAATGCTTTTGGATAATTATGAGGTTATCCTTGGAATAGATTTTCTCATTTCGGTTAGGGCCATCCTTATGCTGTACCTTGGGATATCAAGCTTCTTCTATAAGAAGACCCCTTGTACGATCTCGGTGTTGAAGGATGGAAAGATGCTATTTGCCTTATAGTCAGTAGAGGGATCCACAGCAAATATAAAGCCAGCACAGCTAGGCTTACGTTGTCTAAGTGCCATCAAGGTGCTATGGTCTAAAGAGTTCAAGGAAAAAATAGTGGTTGATAAAGGTGTGCCACAAGAGGAACAAGACCAAACAAAGACGTGCAGGGAGCATGGTGACAGATAGCTATCACATTGATGTGCAGGAGGCAGGAGGCACAATAGCGAATGGCAACAACGCAAGGGTATAAGAGGTGCGACAACTTACAACAGTGCAAAGGTGCACAAAGTGTGCAAGAGTGCACACAACATAAAAGAGACAAAGAAAGTCCCTACAAGCACAAGTGGTTGTATGCAAATGTGCAAGAGGAGGGATATGGAAGGACATCACATGATAATCACAAGGCAGCATAGAACAAGCCCGATAGCGAAACTTGGAACACAATGGAGATGCGTCGACATGAGCATCGACATTATCAAGTGGGGGAAAATGTCTAGGACTTTCATTGCAAAGCCCGTTACCAATGTCTACAAGCTCTAAGAAAGACCCGTTTAGCTTGTGAATGTGGCTTGAGAGACTTAGGCTCATGTTCCTAATCTTTGGAACAGGGCCTAATTCCAAAAGACCTCATGCCTAGTTTTTAGATAATTCCTTTAAATATCTTATATATTTTGTATTAGTCTAGACTTTAAGAGAATAATAGAGTAGTCTAAAAAATATATGAAATATTCAAAAAATGATCTAAACCATTTATGTATTAAGACTTGAAATAATCATGAACATCCATGAAAAAGGTGGATGGGGGTGAGCAAGGATAAATAAGAAATAGCTCTTCATTTAATAAATCAGACAACTCATTATAGATCACTCAACCGAGGAATATTCTTCAGCTCTCTTTGACTTAGTCTCTTCTTCAATTCTGGTAATACTTAGTGAATGAAGGGGCGTAGCTTTAACAAAGGAGAGTAGACTTGACTTGTACTTTACAAAAGAGTTATGCACAAATGTTAAACCAGTTTTGGCATAGAAAAACTGCAACCGTGTGACACGTCGCTCTTCTTTAGACTAAAGCTCCGGTTCTTTCTCCTTTTATCCGAAGAAGCGTGCGTGAGTGGTTAAGTGATTTGCTTTGTAATCCTTTTGATTTAGTAGATGATGTACCTATCCCCATCTCAGATTGAGGTGAAAGTACAGGGGATCCTTTTTAATTAACATTAACAGCTACCAAGTCATGTCACAAAAAACACATAGCTTACGTCATCTCCCATGAACTTGGAAGTACCCTGTTGCTTACCGTCAATTTTACTACCATCCAATTTGAACATACAAAATGAAAAAAGTATGACTTTTGGTACGGCACCTCCATTGCCTTAACTGTTAAAATATACGGACAAAAGTACCCCAATTGTCCGCATCAACAGTCCTAAAGGTCAACAATGGGAACATCATTTCAATATAGTTACAACTGATGTTAGATTGTTCAATGAAATCAACTTTAAATTGATTAATTTTCTTTTGATAACAAAAGATGCAAGAAGTTTCAAATCGTTTTATTTAAAACAGGTTGTCACGAAGTCTAACTTCTATTCTCCAATTAGGTCCACAGCCTTTGCAGTGTACTTGGGCAGATAGCCAGTCAGAAATAGTACTATATGTAAACAAGGAAGACGGATCAAACAGTAACCGGATGAGATGGCGTCCACTCTATTCTCTTTATGATTGCCTTTTCTAAACAAAATTGTAAACACACTAAATGGAGTTCAGTTATGCATCATGAACTCACATCTGAACATGGCTACCGATTTCAAAAGTTCATTGATACAAATTACCGTCACGGCTTACGAGAACAGAGATTGTTAATCGTGAACAAAGTATCTTTGAAGAGGGAAAAAGGGCAGCCCCGGTGCACGAAGCTCCGCCATGCAGGGTCCTGGGAAGGGGCAGACCACATGGGCCTAAAGTACACAATCTTTGAAGAGGGACAATAGAACAAATTCACAAACCGAAATGCCATAAGAAAGGCAGCTGAGCATCAGCGGTGGAAATTGCAGCAACATCGTTATTCTTTCCAATGATTTTATATAGGAAGGAGAGGGATTAAAAAGGATACTTGATGGGTTCTTGCTGCACTGCTTTCTGAATAAGTTCAGTTTGCTCTTGCAGGTGAACTTGATAGAAACCAGTAGCCGTGGCAGCAGATGGTGATCGGCCAGCATATTTAATGTCTTCAAAAGCCCCCCTGCCCAAGTCCCTCATGGCAGTTGAAAGGCGAGGTGCAATGTAACTGTACGCTCCCATGTTCATAGGCTCTTCCTGACACCATACGATCTCAGCATCTGAACAACACAACCATGAAAACATAAATAAGAACCAGCGGTGTCCCAGTACCCAACACTACATTTTTCATTTTATGTTATTCACATTGTCGTATTCCTCGTTAAATAGCCTGTCCATAGGATACGAAAGCATATCATGATCTATAAAACCCAGCAAAAGACTAATCTAAATTACTAATATTGGTGGGAACATCCTTGAGGCATTGAGCAGTGTGCGCTAGCTGTTAGAACATAACAGTTACAGCATTGTGCTACAGCTTGTAACCTAACATTCCCATCAACAAAGATACTAAATGCAAAATGCGGGCAATCAGACTACACCATTGGGTATGTATGCCTAAGTGTCGATGAGTGACAACTTGCTATAAGCAAGGTTCAGAACTAAAAAGCATTCAACAACATACTCGGATATCGCTTCAGCTCTCGCTGGATAAGGTCGTATGGGAACGGGCAAAGTTGTTCTACTCTGCAGATAGCAATGTCCTTTCCATCGACCTTCTTGCGTTCTTCGTCAAGCTCATAATAAACCTGCAAGAACATAAATGTAAATAGCAGAACCCATTCGCAGCTTTACAAACAGAACAGAGAAGATACTTTTCAACCAACACTACAATAGCCACGCAATAGAGAGACAAAAAAGCCACAAATGGAAAAGAAGAGATCACCTTTCCAGAGCACAGAATTAAACGTCTGATACCCTCCTCAAGATTAGAGTGATCATTTTGATCCTTTATAAGCCGTTTGAAGCGGGTTCCTTGCTTGTCAAATCCTGGGTGGCCTTGTACATCATCAAACTCAGATAGATTTGATTTGCAGTCCTTGTGCCGAAGCAGATTCTTAGGGGACATCACAATCAGCGGTTTCCTAAAGTCCCTATGTATCTGAAAGTCACAAGATAGAATCAGCTTCAACATAAATCAACCCAAAGCTAAACCTATTACTTAATGACATCAGCTACAACTCACCTGACGTCGTAAAACATGGAAATAGTTTGCAGGTGTCGTGACATTCACAACCTGCCAATTGCACTCCTGGATCTGCTTTCTAAGTGTTGGATCCATCTCAGGTATCACATAGGGATTGTCATCACTCATCTGCAATTATCAATTTATAAGCATATTGGAAGCACATGTTCCCACTAAATCCCATGCAGATGAGCAGGCAATTAAGGGCTCGCACAAATAGGACACTAAGACAATAAAACAAGCAAGCATGCCAGATAAAAGGCCGTGAGTTAAGGATTCTATAAAGCTGGAGCAAACAATGCAGATAACAGCAACAACTTCCTGGTCCTGGTCCTTCTTGCAAGCCTATGACTCAGATTACAGTTGCTCAGAATGAGAGACGAGACAGAGAGGATAACAAAACAGTCCATTACTCGGTGATCTAAAATCTACACAATGGTTGTGGCTCCAAACAAACATCCAACAAAAGTTTGACTCAATAAGAAGTGACTTATCCACTGACACCTTATGAGAACTCACAGGGCTGTAGCACTAAAGCCTTCTAAACACAGTGGTGCAAGGAGTCTCTAGCTTTGGTGGCAAGGGTTTGAGGCTGTGCACACGTGTGTCTTCCCAACCCCAAACCCCCCAACCCACCACAACAAAAGAAAAGGAAAACCGCACAAGATTGTAAATTATCAACCTCTGCCAACAAGTTGTAGCCCTCTAAATCACCAATTTTAGCTCTACCTTTCAAACATTATGGTCAGTCATAGTGGAATCAGTAGAAAATGTTTCAGCATTTGTTTGACTGCAATAAAATGTGCTGTTCACTGCCAATATTGATGTGGAAAGTCTGGTATCAGAGTTCATCAAGGTTCAAGTTCTAGGAGAAGATATATACATTTCATGAGCAATCTGAAATAAATCCTCAAAAATGACACATGATGTCCACAAATCTTTACACTAAAGATGCAAGTTTAAGGTGTACAAAACTGAACATTATGTACCATATATTTCAAAAAATTTAAAGACAGAACTGACTCCATTTAAAGATTGTTTAGCAAAGCAATCTACTTAAGAGACCAATAGAAAAATGTCTCAGGTTGAGAAACCTTAAGCCCAACAACTGGTCCGAAACCCACTGAAAAAAAGACTAGTCTAAGTTGAAGCTCTGGTGCAGAATGTGCAGAACCCATTAAAAAACAACCGTTACCATTCAAAGCCACATCCAGATGATAGCAGCATTAGTAAGTGGGGAGCAGACAGCATTATAAAAATAACATAAGTTATATGTGAGTAAAGACTTCCATGAGGAGAATATGAACACAATTAGCTCATATTAAGAATTGCAAGAAAGAGAACATAGGAGAAGACCAGATAAGAGCTGAAAATTCAATTACTCAATTGTTTCTTTAATAAAATGCAAAGCAATCAGTTATTTTCATCACGTAAATTTGAGAAGAAGTGCAAGAAAGAAAACAAAGTGGGGGAAGAAAATCATAGACAAAGAGAGAGAGTTCATGTATGTTTCATAGAACTTCTTGTCTAAATATTCAAGTAAACCTAAAACATAATGCCATAATTATCCTCTGACATAAGTAGCATAAGAAATAAGAGAATGTGAGGCATAAGAGTGGGCCTGAGATAAAACATAATATAACATCCAAATACAATCTTTTATAAAATGCCAGGTTGAAATATAAAATCTACACAACATGAAGCAAATATAAATATGGTCAAGTACAAGTGCCTCCAAGGAGATAACAAATACCCTGGTTGAGAAAGAAAGATCTCGCTAAGGGAATAAATAGAAACACTCATTGCAAAAGAAGTGAGAAACCAAGGGTGCATTAGGGGTTTAAGGCTTATTCTTAAAATCTAACTGATAGAGGATAATTCTAAAATAAAATTCACTCTAAATGAATGAGCAGAAATGTTCATAGTACATTTTAGAAGGCTGCAACAACATGATGTGACGGCTGAAGACCCATATGCCATTAACTGTCCATGTGAATGTTTAATGCTTTTATCTTGAAATTTTAACATGCTCATTGGTAACAGCTTAATGTAACTGCAAGTACCTGAAGGAAACGCTCCAACCGTCCACTTGAATGTTCTGGGCCCTGCCCATCATAACCATGAGGAAGTAGCACGACGAGCCCAGTTTGCCGGAGCCACTTTGATTCCCCACTACTCAAAAACTGATCAAAAATAACTTGAGCGCCATTTGCAAAATCACCAAACTGAGCTTCCCACAGAACCAATGAATTTGGGTTTTCCATTGAGTAACCCAACTCAAACCCAAGGACACCAAACTCTGAAAGAGAGCTGTAAAACAAAAGATAACACCATTTACATCATGTTAACTCCTAACAAGAAATTGTGAGATTATTCCACTTGTTTTATCAGCTAGTTTGGCATTGAAATGGCCAATGGATCAGACAGCAAGTGTAGATAGAGAATATTATAGGCAGGACATAACATTGTGTCTTGAAACCAGCGAGGAGCTTTGTTTGTCTCTTTTTTGTTTTTTTCCCTTTCTCTTTTCAGGGATCATCCCAACCCTGCCTTCCTAGCTTTGTCAAAATTGCTTCTTATATTTTTAAATAAAAAATGTGTTTTAAGTGAGAGAAGGTAAGAATTGCATATTGGACGTCAAAACCTAAATGTAACACGTAGCCTATCCTCGCGTACCTGTTGCTGACTGTAAACATTTCCTCATCTTGGTTCTGAATTAGATGGTCAAGAGGGCAGTATAGCTCCCCCGTTTCTTGGTCATGAACTACTGCATGTCGATGACTGAATGTACCCCTTTCGACATCCTGACCACTCAACCTGACATGGTTACCTTCCACTACCAGTGTTGCAAAAGCAAGGGCTTCACCAACTGCCCAGTCAATCCCCTGCCCTGTTTCAATCATCTGAGCACGCTGTTCAAAAATTCTCTTGACTCCTTTATGAGGCTTGAAATTTTCTGGAAGAGTCGTAACAGCTTTGCCCACAGTTTTCAGTATCTCTGGTTTCACACTGGAATACAAACATTATTCAGTAAGAAGTTCTACAAGGCAGATTAAGCATTCAAAAGGAAGTGAAGTACAGTCGAGTCATACCCAGTATTTCTGACACGCGAAAGTTGCTCAGGTGATTTAAATCCAGCCCAATAAGCTGAAAGCCAGTCTCTCCTCCTTGGAATGTAATCTTTACTATTTATGAACTCTTCATTCAGAATGGAATTCACTTTGTTGTGTATCTTTTCAATATCTTCTTTTGAAATCTTCCCTGACTCCAGAAGTTGCTTCTCATAAATGTCAAGGGACCGTGGATGATTCCGAATCACCTGTAAATGTGTAAGCAAAGGAAGAGAAACATTATATTAAGTTATTATAAAAAACAAAAACAATTTAGCAATAGATAAAAACCATCAGGTGTATGAGTGTGGCACAGTGGCGCAAGAGTGAGCTCTCAATCACGAAGATCACAAGTTCAAGGCTCCTCAAGGGAGGGGAATGAGTCCACCATTTAAAAAAAAATGGACATATAAACCATCAGATAGTGCAGTTAAATGAGAAAACCACCAAAACCATGTCAATCAGATGGGTGATAAATTACAAAGAACAGGCAACAAATCACACAAAAGACAAGATCACTTTTAGAAATAGAAGCACATGGCATGCATCCAGCAGGTATAAAGAGGCAAAGTAAACATTAGTTGCCAGAGTATGTTTCCATTTCTTCTATGAAGACAAGGACAATAACTTTAGGAAAAAGCAATATGTAGGACATTTACCTGATACATCTTAGGTTGTGTGAAAGACGGCTCATCAATTTCATTGTGCCCAAAGCGACGGTAACATACTATGTCAACTACCACATCAGAATGGAAAGTCTGGCGCCACTCAGCTGCAAGCTCACAAGCATGAACCACTGCTTCCACATCATCACCATTTACATGAAAGATAGGAGCATCCAAGGCTTTAGCGACATCAGTACAATACTGTGAAGATCTTCCAGATCTTGGATCAGTCGTGAAGGCCACTTGGTTGTTTACAACAATGTGAATGGTCCCACCAGTTGTATAGTTGGGAAGGGCACTTAGATGCAATGTCTCATAGACTACACCTTGACCAGCAAAACTTCCATCCCCATGAATCAGAATGCCTAAGTTCCTCGTGCGATCAGTGTCATTAGAATAATACTGCTTTGCTCGAGTTTTTCCAACCACAACAGGATCAACAGCTTCCAAATGGCTTGGATTTGCAACCAAAGATAGATGAATTCTCTTTCCACCTCTTGTCGGCCGATCATAAGAAGTACCGAGATGGTACTTGACATCACCAGTTCCAGTATACAATCCAACTCCCTCATCAACAGGCTTTGTACCACCAGTAAATTCACTGAAGATTTGACGCAGTGGTTTGCGAACAACATTACCCAGGACATTCAATCTTCCTCTATGTGACATCCCAATGACAATGCTTTCAACCCCAAGATCAGCAGCCCTATCAAACATCTCCTTCATGCCAGGTATCAGAGTCTCTCCACCTTCAAGACCAAACCTCTTTGCAGAAGTCCATTTCGTGGCCAAGAAATTTTCAAACTGCGTGCTCCAAATAAGCCTATCAAGAATAACCTCACGGCGCTCATGATTGTACTTCATCGGAGTCACTGTCTCAATTTTGTCCCTCAACCAGTTACACTTCTCACGATCTGCAATGTGCATGTATTCGTATCCAATGCTTCCACAGTATGCCTGCTCTAATCTGGTCAGAATCGACCGAAGGGTCTGTACCGGCCGGTTCTCAGAAAGAAATCCAGACATCTTCCACACTCCGAGGAAGAACTCCCTGTCAAGGTCTGCTTCACTGAACCCATAAAGACCTGGATCCAAATCATCAGGGATCTCACGTTGCTCTAGCCCAAGAGGATCCAACTTGGCTTTCATGTGCCCATTAACCTGGTAAGCCCTCACGAGCAGCAACAAACGCATACTCTCCTGAATCGTCTGCCCTGAAATTCCAGGCATTGTGGCAGCTTGCCCAACAAAGTTCCTGAAGAAATTATCCCATGATTCATCAACACTATTCGGATCAGCTTCCCAAGCCCTCTGCAATTCCTCTAAGTACACACTACTCGTGCCATCAAGAAAGCTGTCTGTGAGCTTTGAGAGAGGCACAGGACGAGGAACAGGCGCTGTCGCTGCCTGCGCCTTCGACCGGAAAACCGTGGAGTGAAAATCCCGACCCCGTAATGGTAAAGGATGAACTCTTCTCGTGGCATATGAAGATGCCTGAGCCAGATTTCTCCTAATTGCTAGCTTAGTTATACCAGAAGCAGCACGAAACCACGCCATCGTAATCAATCTCAAACGACTTAAGCTTCTGACCTTTCAACTGGATTTGAACACATCAAACCAGAACTTAGACCAACTCTTCCCGAAACAATGAATCCAACCAGATTCGCTCTTCCCACTCGAAACCTAAAAATCAAAAATTCAAAAATACATACTGCAATCAATCGCCAAGTTCCATTTTTCCCACCATCAAACACTCAAATGCAACAGAAGCTAGAAGATCTCTTCCAAACATCAACCAGACATGGAATAATGAAGAAAAAATCATTTTATAGATAAAATTAAATGCAAAAAAGTAAAATCTAAGATTTCCAGACGAATGATTGTTCTAGTTCATTCATGATAACAAAGATCTAGCAAAGAGATGAACGGAAAATGAAAGATTAGATGTCTACCTGAAAACGAAGGTTTGCAGAAACTCTAACCCTAATTCGCCACCAAGTCGGCGATTGTCGGAATGTGTTCTCGAACGCCCTCCCACAAGTCAGCTCTTTATGCTTCCCATATCTCTCTCAGACGAATATTGGGATATTTCCTCCAACTTTTTCCTTCAGCCTTGCCATGGGACACCAACGCGGAATATTGAACTTTGATATGGGTCCCACTGACACTAAACATAATCTCGGCGGTTAATTCAGTGGGGTCAGTACGATTTGGCGTTAGCTCGATGCGTGATTACACCATTCATTTGCTATTTTATCTATGATTAGTAAGCAATTAAACCTCTGATCGAAAGGAAACTCTATAGGTTGTTGCACTTTTTAATCTCGATCGTTCATATGGTGTTTCATCGCTGCCGACGCTTGGATTCCTGGACCTACAATGTAGGCCGTATATCTCCAACACCTTGTTATTACATAATCTTAACATTCCAACTTTGAGATTAAACATTTTTTGTTTATCTTGATTGGTACCTTGTTATCACATAATCCTAACACTCTAATGGAAAGATTAATTCCGTCATTCCACGTCGATGATGGCCCCACTTTGGTTGATCGGAGCCGTTCATCTGATTCATCTCATGATGTTGGATAAAATCTGAAGGGCTGGAATTGACTAAGATGTCCAATTTTCTGGAGATGGCTTATGAACAAATTTTACCAACAAATAGATGTTGAGGAAGCACCCACTTTGGCCAATTTGTAGTCAAAGAGGTGAGGCTGCGCCTGTTAATTCTCTTCCTTCTCTTGATGTTGTATTCTTCGGTATTATTGGAGGTTTTCTACATTGCCGACTAATTTTAACTTCTTAATAGCCTCCTGGTGTGCATAAGGGAACGGTGTTCACATGCAAACATTTTTCTTTCTTTCTTATTTTTTTTCTGAACCAAATTAATTTAATATTGTTATCAGCTTTTTCTGTAAATTAATAAAACAGTATAATAACATTAATTATTTTCTTATTTTCTCCATGTCTTTAAAGGATAAGAATGTTGGCTAAACCCATATGAAGTAAGGTGTTCTCTTATCGTGAATGGCTATTCATCCTCAAACAGTGCTGATTGGATGAGCATGGCAACTAAATAGTATATTTTCACTAGAAAAATATGGATGTTCATAAACACTTCAAGGAACAGTCCAAGATGAAGGAGTTAAAAGCAGATTTTTTGATGTTTACGTCATCCAATCATGGTAACATTTGTCATATATGACATGCAGATTTAGACAACTTAGAAGAACGGGTCCAATTAACCAAAGGTGAGGTTCACCATGTTTTAGTGGTGAACCGGCACCCTTGCATAATGGGACAGGACTCTATCTGATTGGGTCGAGAAAACTTCTAGATAGGTATTCTACATCTGAAGTGAACTAAATTCTTTTTTATTAAAGAATTTCTTTTCAGTTGCACATAAAACAATTACAAGATTCTCTAAAAGAAAGACGAGGTCATGATTCAGGCAAATTTCAGTGCACCAAATCAAAATGTCCGAATCCATGACTAAAAAGAGAGCCCAAAACAGGAACTTCAAGTATGCAAGTGGGAAAGAAATCAAGCATACTTGGCTTCAACTTCCCAGGCTGGTTTGTATCCCAACGATATACGTTTGAGAACAAGGCCACCGTTTGTTTCCACTTTGAACAGCATTCACCTAGTTTCCCTCTAAAAGGGGCAGTCCTGGTGCATAAAACTCCCACGTATGCGCGAGGCCCAGGGAAAGGGCATCAATAGTACGCATCTTTACCTCACATTTTGCAGTTTCTGTGCCTGTGACCTCAAAGTCACTTGACGACACTCTACCTAGTTTCCCTCTGTGCCCCCAAAACATGCACAGATGCAATTCCAGTTCGTATTTGGCTGTAAGGTGGGAATCAGGTTAAATAAAAACCCAACCCTTATTTTGCCATCCACAAGCCAAACAACAACCTTATTCATTTATTATTACAGTAATTTCCAACCTCATAGATTGGCTGCCTGCCTTGTCTGCGATCAACTGCGCTAGAAGGCCTTTGGCACCCAAACAACACATTTGCTGGCAACTTCGAGCATTCTAGCTTACGGAATCAAACTAAAGAAGAAGTTGTGTAAAGCATTTCACTTGAAAAAAAAGAAGAAAAAAACTGTAATTAGCTATGCAAACACTTAGGGCGGCTCCCGTGCCTGCAGCTCTCCCATATACAGGATCCAGAGAAAAGGCAGACTACAAGGGTCAATAGTACACAGCCTTCCCTTGTATTTTGCAAGAGCCTGTTTTTACACCTTGAACCCGTGACCTCAAGATCACAAGATGACAACTCTTACCGCAGTACCTTGAACCCATTACGCATACACCTAACCTCTGCTAAATCACTTACAACAACGGGCAATCATTTCAACACAATCCTTCTGTGCAAGGCATACTACGTCTAGTGCAAGGCAGAACATTACCATAGCTTCATCTTTTTGTGCAAGAAAAACCAAATAATCCAAAGCCCTTAGCCTTCTACGCCAAAGAACGCAAATTGTCATCGTTTGCGTGGGAGAATTGAGGATTCTGAGATCCAAGCCAGAGACGGTCATCATGTAATATAAATTCCTCAAAGACTGAGAAACTACATTCCACACTAGGTTAAGTTGCTGAAAAGAATGATAGGGAGAAAAATACAAACACCAACCATCATATCATTATCTGTATCAAACAATTAGTTTCCAACAGTCACCCCCAGGCACTTCTCCGTCTACATTTTCTCTCAGGAATTGCAGCAAGATGATTTTTCTGGAGCTTTGCCATCTCCTGCTGCAGCATCTGGCTTGTTAATCTTAATCGTGTGAGGCTGCAGACAAGCAAAAGGTGAACTTTCTCAGCACAAACGCAAAGAATAAAAATGAGGCTAAGATTTGTAGTACTCATACCTCAGCTTTGGAGTCAGTTTCTGCGAGCCTCTGCTTGATGTCCCTTGCTATAGAAAAGAAAACTTGCTCGACATTTAAATTTGTCTTTGCACTCTGCAATGCAGAATGTTGCGTTTAGCGCAATAGCCATTGCATACAAAAAGGGGATAAACTTTGAATTGATATTCGTTACTTACAGTCTCAAAAAACTTAATGCCATACTCATCAGCAAGTGCTTGGCCCTTTGCAGTAGGGACGGCCTGGAAAGAGGTTTACTCACTAGTCATTATTAATAATAGAAACAAACCCAAAAGATGGCTTGAGACTTTCGGGATTGAGTCAATACAAAAGGGGTCAGGGTGCTGAGGCCACATAGATTTTTTACCAGCCAGCCATAGAGGAAAAGAAGGGGAAAGAGAACGCATTGCAGAGAGGTACAAGCTGTACATACCCTCTTACTTTCATCCATATCAGCCTTGTTTCCGACCAGTATCTTGTTGACATTGTCAGAAGCATGTTGTTCAATGTTTCTGATCCAGTTCCTTATGTCTAAAAGTACATAAAAAGTAAGATTAATGGCGAAAGGAAAAGCAGAGTAACAATGAATAGATTTTCTACACATCAGATGATAGAAGCGGAGATATATACTGTTAAAGGATGACTCATCGGTAACATCATAAACCAGCAAAATGCCCATGGCTCCCCGGTAATAGGCTGCAGTCAAGTAATTCAGAGTAAAAAACCTTTTGAGAATATAGAATGAGAAATATTACACAAACATTAACCTTTCCTCAAAAGTAAAAATAAAATAATCACTAATACAATATTAATCTACACAGGGACGAATACCTGTCGTGATTGTTCGGAATCGTTCCTGACCAGCTGTATCCCATATTTGCAGTTTGATTCGCTTACCATCAAGTTCAATTGTTCTTATCTTGAAATCAATACTGCATAGGGAAGTACAACTTTGTCGGTGTGAAAGATAGTAAGCAACTAAACATGCATCATAATTTAAGATTAGATTCACACCCAATGGTAGTAATAAAACTTGTGGTGAAGGACCCATCTGAGAAACGCAGAAGTAGGCAACTCTTACCAACACCTGCAAAAGTCAATAACATGACACCACATTTCAGGATAATGAACAAAAATGCAGCTTATGAAAATTGCAATGAAACTGAATTCCATCAAGCACAAAGGTAGTTGCTAAATACTTCTCAAAGCTAACTTGTCAAAATAGCACTGATAGAATAAGCAGGGAAGAATGCCTTAAAGTGCAAGTAGCACTAAGTGAAGTTAAGAGATTCACAGAAAGAGATCAGTAACAGCAGGTGGATGTTGAATAACTTTTCATGATACCAGGAAGTGTTACCTCACATGAGCAACAGCAAAGCACTTCCTATTCTTTAAGATCCAAATTCAATATTTGAAGTGGTCGTACATATGGAGACATAAAAACTTGCAGAGGCATGTTGTATATCTAGAGATCTATACAATAATATGTGTGCCTACAAATAATTATATCCTCCTGAGAAGGAGAAACCACATTAAGTTCTCATTTCACTCTTGCAACTTCAGTGCAACTTCCTCTTTCTTCTTTCTCACTATGTCAAATTCTCGTGCTAAAGAACTTGACCACATAAATACAAGTATATGTACATAGCAACATACATACATATGCATGCATATACAAATAAACATATTCCTAGGGATCTTTGATTCACTCTCTCTTCTTTTCTTACTAGGTCTAATGCTCATGCCATAGATCCTGACCACTAAATGCATGCATACGTGAATATCTAGATATATACATACATACACATGCATATACTCATGAATACATACCTAGGGATCTTTGATTTCCTCTAATTAGGTGCTCTTCTCAGTGGACGTGGAATTGGTATACTAAATTATTGTAATGAGAATCCAAGGGAGTGAAAGTTGTCACTCGGTTGGGTATTAAATGATTATTTTTCAGTGACACATAGAAAATTTTGTTATCAGATCCCATTTAAGGCACCAAAGCAAAAGTTCTGCTGTCTATTGCAATACCTGACGTTCATGGGGTGATCTTTTTCACGGTATGGCTGAAATATACTATCCAGGTCAGAATGATTTAGTCAGTGAACCCGCATTTGCTACCACTGAAAGGGAGTGGAATGCGTGCAAATTTTCTTCCCAGGATAAAAGATACCCCAAGAACCTCACTGTCATGAGATGGTTGCTTATCACAACTGAATCATTTTTCTTGCAGATTTTATCTTCTAGCTATAAAAAAAACTAATTCTTGGGCACTACAAGAATGATTCCAGGGTAAATCAACACTCTGAGAATATCTTCAAGCTTCCTCAAACAGATGTAAAATGGTGACTTACTAACAGTTGAACATGATTGATGAAAGAGTCTGCTTACCTTCTTCCCGATTCTGTCAACTGCTCTAGAGATGCTAGCTAGTCTAAAGAACACATTAAGGAGAAGCCTTTATAAATTCCTAGTCCAACTTATCCAAGAAGGTTCAGATTCTGACTACCATACTGTCCCCCTTCCTTGAACCATTTTTTATGTCTCCATCACCAAGCAAAGCATTTAAAAGTTGGCTATCCAATCTCAGGAATTAAGTTGTTCTTAGATCCAGTGTGGTCTCAAACCAAAAGTTAAGGGGCCAAAAGCCATCATAAAATCTTGGCCTAGGAAGATGTGCTAGTTTGGAATCGGGAAGTATGAAAGATTATATGAAAACCATCATAAAAGCTGGGCCTAGGAAGTATGATATATATCATAAAAAATGATATAACTAACAGAAACTTTATACAATATGTCATACATTAGTATTGTATATTCTTCTCATCAGAACAGCTAAGAGCTAAAATAAAGAAGACAGAAAGGACATCAGAGATGCACAGCACCAAGGCGAGGGCCCCAAAAGTCCTTCCATGCACATGGCTTTGCTGCTCCACAATTTGCCAGTACATTCTATCCTAAGTTCAACCACCACGGATATAATAATTGCCTAATGCTCTCAGGCTGGATGGAATAAGTATCTAGAATCACATGAAATAGCTGCACTGCTCAATATTTTGCACGCTCAAAGCTTGCTTTTGGTAAATGAGGACAATACTCTCAGGGCAATTCTGGAACAAAAGATCCCACTATATAAGTGACAAGAGACAAGGATATGCAGAAGACAGGTGACACGAGAGAAATTGCCCATCCTGGCAGAAAATATAATCTTACACAAATTTCAAGACCAATATGAAGTGCCTCAGCTGCAATCAGTGTTACCCATGTCTAGGTATCACTTTTGCCAAAAGAATTAATAGACATACATGACCTGAATTAATGTTACTCCTTTCAGTGATCACGAAAATATGCTTCCGATACAATTGTTTTGACCTCTTGAGGAGCGTCCATATAACAGAAAGAAAACCATAATCTAAATAGAAAGTGAGGTCTTAGTAACATGATGGAAACATTCAATTAAAACCACAGGTAAACTCCTTGATTCAATAACGATTACCAATTACCAAGATTCCTTTTTGTTCTAAAGAAGCAAAGCTTCTCACATTTTGGTTGGTCAGTAACTACAAATTGTAACTATTGATTGGTGAGAATTGTAGCTTCTCTCATAATCCAATCTTACAAACGGATCTCAACAAAGAAACTTCCACAAAACCCCAAAATATTTCTTTCTGAAAACTAAGTAATCTGAAACTTCCTCCTATCAAAATATGCCATCACAAAGAGATTAGATGCGTCATGAAACACTAAGTGACCATTGAAAATCTGAAATAATGAAATCCCAATATAACTACTCATGCCAAGGCCTTCCACAGTTCTTGTAACTCCCAATATAACTACTCATCCCAAAGCCTTCCACAGTCCTGGTAACATCATTTTAACTACTTCCATAATTGAGGTCTCCAACATAATTTAAAATGAAAGGAAGAGGAGATCTCCAACCTCAATCCTGTGGCTCTCCCAAAAAGTCTTTCCCTGTCCTAGCTGTAACATTTGCTTACTCCATTCTCCAACATAATTCAAAATGAAAGGGAGAGTGGATCTCAAGCATCAATCTTTCCAGCTCTCCCAAAAGGATCTATGAGGTCCATCAACAAGATTGAAGATCGAGGAAGAAAGCTGCATGCTGAAATCAATTTTTACAGAAGTTCTTAAAGAAGATAGTTACAGCACACCAAATCACAACTCACTTGTATTCTTGTATCAACTATTCAAAATACATGCAATTCAGGCCTCATTTCAGTAACCTTGATGGTTATTTACATTGATTCAGAATAATGATGTTGTCCAACTTCCCAAGAGCTAACTCCCAGGGAAAAACAATCTAAGCAGTTAAATCACAGGAAAGATAACACTTCATATTAATTCAATAAAAATTACTCTGTGAATATGTTCAGAGTCATCTAGTCCTTAGTTATTCAAGGAAAAGATGCTAAGAACAAATCCACTTGCCTGATTAAGGGAGCAAGACAAATCAATTGGTGCATGTGGCATTTTTCTTAGAACTTGCGTTTTCCTCCAACCAGTATAACAAAAATCATATTCGACCACCCTTCATTTCTCTTAGACCTTGTGTTGTACAAATTTAAAGTGGATAGGATGGTTTATGTCATGGCACTGATCCATTTGTCTTGCTCCAATAAGCAAGCATGCTTGCTAGTCGTCCACTTATTCGAGTCCTGCATAAGCTGAGATCTCAGAGACAGCATTCAAAGATCACTTTAAATTCCATCTATCTATGACTTGCCATTTTCATTGTATCCCCTTAGCAACAAAGCACATCTTGCGCTAAGGCCTTCTAGCATATTGGCATTAGAAGAAGCATCTCCAATGACGGGCCACGGGTTCGAGGCAGCCCCATGTGTCTCCAACACTCAGAGTGAAAACAAGTCACATGCCTCAAACAACTTGATATATAATGTTTAAGTAATCAACATACTATGAGAAAAAATAGCAATCCAGCATTTTATTCTTAAGTTTTGAATGAAGTATGATACTACATTTTCTTCCTTTTCTTTTTCTCCAAGCAATAACAATGAGATAAAAGTAGCAGTTCTAAGAGAGAATTTATATGATTGGAATCAGATGGCTACTCTGTCTATACAAATTAATACAGCATAAAACTTATCACCAAATAACAAACCTATGGTCAACACACTATCCAACAATAACAGAAGCTGACAAGAATTTGAGGAAATATAACATGTGGTGATTTTCTTTGACTGAACAAAAGATATATCCCCACATATATCAGCTAATACATATTGTTTTGGCACTCAGAGCTCCCAATATGAATATCAGATACATTCTTCACAGCAAATCAAAGATGTACCAAAACCTCATCAGCCAATAGAAGGTTATAAAGAAAAGGCATGTGACAGATTCTAATAGTGATTGCACATAATAGAAGAAAAAATAATAATTTATTTAATACAGCTCTGTAAATCAAGAGGAATAATCATAGAATAAGAGATGCAAACAAAAATCGGAAATAGAAGCTGAAACAAAGCATTCAAGCACCCCTTGAACATTCAAAAAACCTCTAGTGCAAAAATCCTTTAATGTGCTCCTATAGCAAATAAAAGAGAATTCCAAACTTAAATCAACCCGATACAATAAGAAAACCAATACCCCAAAACTTCAATAATGTTCAAGATCCTATGGTTTCACTAGGAGAGTAGCACAAGTCCACGATCATATTTTTCTTCGACAACGATTCAAATTGGGGGGGGGGGGGGGGCCGCGCAGCCAGCCCCTATGCATGAAGCTCCCGCCTAGGCGGGGTCCGGGGAAGGGGTGGACCACAAGGGCCTAAAGTACACGGCCTTGCATTTTGCAAGAGACTGTTTCCACGCCTTGAACCCGTAACCTCAAGGTCACATGACGACAACTTTTACTGTTGCGAAGGCTCCCCTTCACAACGATTCAAACTATTCATACCAAACTTCAGTTTGGGAGAAGGTATCTAAGTTGATAATGGACTCCATGTAAACCCAAATTGGCTGTACATTTCAGAAAGAAAGGGAACTTGAATCTCATCAATTGGTATTCATGAATGGATAAAATGCGCCTTACACTGGTTTGTGTAAAATAGTTTTAGGTGATGGAACTTCTTTCCCCAAAACTCATATTGGTTCTACTTCTGTTTGTTTTTCAATTTCCAAGCACCCATTGTTCCCCATAATTAGAACATATGTAGTTATAGATGGTAGAACCCATTTATCTCAAGCACATCACAACAGCCAGCCAATTTTCAACCATCCTTTTTCAGTTCTGGGGAGCTGATTTGTGGCTCATTATGGCTTAACAACCTTCCTGCTTTGTCCCCACTGAAACATTTCTTATCCACTCCATCATCATTGATCTTACTAGGGTAGGAGATAAGTACAGTCTCTAGCAGGGCATCTAATACAAAGGACAACCAACAAAATGACTATTAGCAACAAAGTGCCCATCAGCAAGATAATGTTCAATGAGAGATACTTCTGGCAATCCCTGCATGGGTGAAATGATTGAATAACAAAGAACAAGGCAACTTACAAAGAATCAGATAATTTGATACAAGAAAAACAAAAAGATAGGAGACTGTCAAGGGGACATGAAGGGGGCTTGATAACAACTAGAGTCTTAAAGTAACAGACTAATAGAGAAATTCCAGCACAACATTTTTGCCTGCTGGAAGGACGGTTGGATTTTGAAGGTACTGTAAGCAGCAGATTGACAGGCTTAATATTTAATCCCTGGGTGCACATCTTTTCTGATTTCAAGGCACAAAATCATATCTGATCGTGCCTTGTGTGAACGCCTTCCTCAAACCAATGATGTCCAAGCACTCCAGAAGGAACCAAAAAGATCATATATTTTTAGTAAAGACCTCCGCACAGCCAACAGTAATCCACTAGGAAGCAAAATCTTCAACCAATCTTATTTCGACAACATAAATAATTCAAACTAGGCCATACGCTGAGCACATCCATCTAATGAAATGCTAGCAACAACTAAATATCCATGACGTCCCATTCCAAATTACATACAACACAGTGTGTATCCTTAACCACACCATAATTTAAAGTAACTGTCCCGAAGGAGTTAGATGTTCAACAATGAGACCCAAACTTCTCGAAACCATATGTAACTAACTCATATCAATTCTCGAACGTAATCCCCACTCTAATTCGAAAATGTCAAAAAAAAAAATTCAAATCCTCCATAATTCCGTGAGATTCCCATCCCTTCTCAAAACACAACCTTTCTTTCCATCTACCTAGCATCCTCGACACAGAGCTTGATCTTCCAATTCAAACCCTCAGTGTGACCAGAAACAAAGAAAAAGATCAAATAAACGAGATCAAATGAGCATCCAACAGAACTCTACCATCTAATCCCAAACTACGTATTTCATGAAAAACAACCAGATCAATCACAGAAAACAACTAGATCGAGATCTCTTCCATCATTCGGGCGTAATGCAAAGCAACGCAATCATTCACGGAGAACAAAGCAGCAGATATACAAATCACAACCCTAGAAAACTGAAAAGCTTACCGCTGTCGCCAATCAGGAGAAGCTTGATGAGGTAGTCGTAATCGGCTCTTGCCCTAGCTGGTGGAGCGGCCATGGAAGAAGGAGAAGAAGGAGAAACCCTAAACAGACAGAGAGAGAAGGGAGACAGAGAGACAAAGACAGAGAGGGAGGGAGATTCTCCTCTGCAGGAACAAAAAAGAGAAGAAACAAAAATCAATCAACTGACAAACGACTTAAAAGGGAAAAGGCAAGAGAAAATATAAGAAAAATACCAGCAAAAATAACCAGAGAGAGGAAGAGAGAGAGATCTGGCAAAAGCGTCTCTGGGACGTGAGCTGGTCGGCCGTTGAAGATTTTGAAGAGAGAGAACGAAAGAGCAAGGGGAAGTGGGTATTTTTCTTCTTTTTTGGTTTTTTTATTTTTATTTTTTCTACCGAAGGTGGAGAGGCTTGATCCGTTCTCCGTAAGGAGGGCCTCGTAGGCGAGTGTAGATATGCGCACTGTCGTACTGGCACGTGTTAGGATCCAGCGCTTCCGAGTCAGTGGATGGATTTAATAAAGTGCCGCATCCCGCGTAAGCAATCTCGGGGAATGATAGCGTAGCGCGCGAGTTGCTGTAGTGCGTGCCACTTTGCACGATGGGCCTACCTCTTGTCGATCCGGCCTGTACATCTGATTTCTTTCGCTTTGAATCACTGCTACTTCAAAAATAATCAGGATAGGACGGACGTAAAAGTTTGCTGTAGTGCATCCCATTTTTACATGATGGCCCTACTTATGGTTTGATCCGGCCCATACATCTGTTTCTGTAGCTATGGATGACTACCGCTCCAAAAATAGCGAGGATTAGACGGATTCGATCAACCATAAGTGGCCAACTCATGCAAAAGTTTGAGCTCACTATGATAACTTGTGTTGGGCCTCCCTCTGGTTAATCTGTCCCGTACAACCAATTTCTCTAGATTTGAATGACTAATCCTCCAAGACTAGTGAGAATTGGACGAACCGATCAACCATAAGCGGGTCAAATCACGTAGAAGTTTGTTGTAGTGCATCCCACTGTTGCATGATTGGCCCTACCTCTGGTTGATCCGACCCGTACATGTGATTTTTCTAGCTCCGGATGACTGTTACTCCAAAAATATAGAGGATTGGAACGGTAAGTAGGTTAAATCACGCAAAAGTTTAGGCGCACCACAACAAGACTTTTGCCCGATTGGCCTTACACATGGTTGATCGGGCCAGTCCATCTAATTTTTCTAGCTTCAATTCACAGCTGCACCAAAAATAGTGACTATTGAACAGACCCGATCAACCATAAGTGGGTCCTCCGCGAATTTTGGTACATTAATGACATGGAGCGGCCAATTGCTCCGAGAGGAATTGTACACTTGAACAATGATTGTGGTCTGACTAGGTCATCGTGGTCATCGGGGTGTTGATTTGGTCGGCTTGGCTAGCTAGCTAGCTCTCTGCCGTCAATTTTTTGTAGTATTGAATAGAGATGATTATGAGGCCTTGATCTGGCTTTGATAAAAATGACGAGGACGTATAAGCCCTTGGCATGTCCAATCTTACATGGAATTTTTCATCTCTACCCAAACTGATGTTTGGTGATCTAAACCATTCATCTTCTAGCCTTCTAGCCTATATCTTGATGGCCGTAGATAGTATCATATCCATTGGATGATCTTACTTGCTTCTAAAGTAGAGAATGAAGAACCCACATCTCAGAGAAGGACCAAAATAATGCATTGAGGTCACTGCAAAGGTGTATATAAAGACGTATAGGGTGTATGAGTTACTTACCGGCTCCGAAAAAAAGAAATCATCCAATGGAAAAGTGAAATGCATTGCCGAAGCAGGAAAAGAATGCGCTTCGCAATAAAACCTAGCTAGGCCTCTCATATTGATGATCTGATCTATTCATACACACTCCCCTAAATAATCCTTTGACAAAAGGAAAAGCACTAGCAATACCAAAGGGAGGGGCCCAGTTGTCTGCGACTAATTATGCTAAGCATATTGAGAGTCGTCATTATCATCATCATCAAGACCTTATTCTAATTAGAGGTCAATCACATGAACCTTATTCATATATTCCTCTCTATTAATTCTAAAGTTTTTAAATATTTTCTCACTATTTCTCTCTCACTTCTTCTAACTTATGTTACTTTCAGTCTTCTTTAGACATATCCAAACTATCTAAGTCTAATCTCCCTTATGTTGTTACCTATTGGTGTTACTCCTAAATTTTCTTTAATATTTATTTATTTATTTATTTATTTTATCTTACCACTCATCCATCTCAACATCCTTATTTATGCGACGCTAATCTTATGAGCATAATGTTCCTTAATTGTACAATATTTTAATCCATATAGCATGCCCAGTCTTATAGTCATCCTATAGAATTTTTCTTTTAATTTGAGTGACACCCACCGATTACACAAAACTCCAGAAGCACATCTCTATTTGTTCTAACTCGTTTGGATTTTCTAAATAACCTCACTCTCAATCTTTCCACTCTCATGGAGATGTTAGGTTACATCGATAAATTGGATTGCATGTCATATCCTGCTTTAGGAATATGTTGGAAGTAAGTTATGACCGCTTTAATTAGTACATGTGTCATTGGATTTTTATGGATAACCAATAACTCATGAGAACCTCGAACCCGTGACCTAACGGACCAATGAGCACCACTGCATCAAAAGGCCTTAGCTAATTTGCTACCTAATTTGTTAAGAAGGTCTCACGTAATCAATGGATAACCTCCGTTGTTGAATATTAACAGTTATATATCTTACTCTTTCTATCCTCTTTTATCTGGGGAAGGAGAAAACAACAAGAGCCTAAAGTATACAGACTTACTTTGCATTTTACAAGAGGCTGTTTCCATGCCTTGAACCCACAACCTCAAGGTCACACGACCACAACTTTTAATGTTGCGCTAGGACTCCCCTTCTCTTTCGCCCATCCACTTGTTAGCCATTATTTGGATACTTTTCACGTCACTTTTGGGCCACTGAGCATTATAAACAAAGTATAAACAGTAGCAGCATAAGATTATCGACTAAAAAAGAGAAGAAAAAAAAATTCTTATAAATTCCTTCATTTGGTATTCAATAAAATAGTTGGGTATCTTAAAGGTCAGTCAGAGGATGACGAGGCTTTTACCTGTTTTTTCATTTCTAAATGGTACAGGTCAGTCAGCTTCTTCCTAACGGCTGAAACGGCAAACCCTTTAACGTGGGTGCAATTCAAATAAAAAGGGCAGCTCCGGTGCATGAAGCACCCGCTTATGCGAGGTTCAGAGAAGGGGTAGATCACAAGTGTCTCTAATAGGCAGGCTTACCTTCTATTTTGCAAGAAGCTGATTTTACACCTTGAACCCGTGACCTCAAGGTCATGTGATGACAACTTTTACTGTTGTGCCAAGGCTCTCCTTTGTGGGTGCAATTGAAATGCAATGCTAAATCGAGGGTCCAATCGAATAAAAATATAGTCAGGAAAAAAAATAAAAGTTCAGAGTTTGTTCATAAAAATGTTAACAGCGAAGCAGTTCCATCTTGCAATTTTAACATATTAATATACTCTCGTCTTGCAATGATGTTGCACCAAAGTCTTCTAGCGCAACGGTGTAAGGAGAAGTCTCTCGCCTAGGTGACTACTGTTCGAGGCTGGGAAGGATCGTCTAACTTTAAGAAAATATAGATTTCCCAATTAGTGGGCTATATTAAATATGAATGGGTTATTTAAAATACTTGGTCGTTTGAAGGTTTCTTAACGATTAAACACCGCAATACCAAGTCATTTTAATAAAAACAAGCAAAATTCAGCTCTTGTGAATGACAATCTTAAAATAAAGAACAAAGACAACACATAATACTGATTTTAATTGAGGTTTCTAGTTTGATTATTAGTCTAATTAGTTTTCTTTTGTATGGAGTACGTGATCAAGACGAATACCAGCAACTTGCACTTTGACACTGTCACCACTGCGTGGAATTGGCGTCAAATTTCTCATTTGACAACGCGAAATGTAGGTTGGCCAGTAATGTAAGATCAAAAGGCCCTAAAATGATCTTATCTGGAAGAACCCCACATTTCACCTAAAGAAACCCTACTTTGGCTGATTCAACCATCTCTTCATCTCATTGTTCTAGTCTTGGATAATTAATAATTCAAATAATATACTAATTGAATAATTTTAGCTGAATCCTTCAATCACCACCTGAATCCAAAATCGTGACCATTGAATGGATTACATCACGCAAAGGTGGGTTGTGCAATGTGTATCCAGTTTTGGATTTTAAAAGATTTTTTTACATGAAAAACTCGTAGTTAGAAGAATCCAATGAGCATGAATTTCTAGAAGTAGCCTAATAAGATGAGCCAGAAATGGATCTGATTATCCGTAGGTGGACACTTTAAGTGAAAATACATGCATGATTCAAGGTACAAAAGTGAAAATTATTCTAAAAGTAAATTTCAAAAGCAAAGAAAGTTCCTTCCAAGGTTTTATGATAATAAAGAATGGGCTAACCATGTGGGTGCACGAATACGATCAATATGGTCAATGAGTCTCAAAGTGGCTCCATGTACTACCCTAACCATGTAACACGTTAATGCGTTGCACTAAAGTCTTCTAACGCACTGGCATAAAGAGTCTCTCACCTCGGTGACTAAGTTTGCAGGCTGTGCATGTGCTTGTATGTTTTGTCAACGTGAGAAAGACTTGTTAATGCGTCGACAACTCCGCATGCTATTCAAGAGGCCATTTTTCTTTGTAGAACTGGCAACGTTGATGGGGTGGATCGTCCATATTTCCCTGTATAGCATGGAAATTTTGAACAAGAAAAGGGCAAATGTACTTTTATGACACAGACAAGGTGGAGGAGTCAAGCCATGTGAAGATCAACCCAAAAGTAGAAAAGAACAGCCTCCATGCATGTTAGCATGAGCTTCACAAGCAAGCAAGAAGGAAAATTGCAGCAAATTGTCTTCTCTACGTGCGGTGGAGTCTAAGATTCCTCCTCCCTAGCCTTGAGAACGAATGAATGATGGAATTCTTTTTTCTTTTGAAATGCTGGCGAGTTCTGGGGTCTTTTAGGTTCATAGAGATGGACTATTGTTTGGAGTGTCACAGGAGAAAGTGAGAAAAAGTTTTGCTTTCAATCAACTTGGGATGTTGGTCTCGTCCATCTATTTGATGCCTTTAAGATCTTGTTTTTTGGGCCTTTTGTGGTTGTAAAATAGATTATTTTAGTGTTTGTATAACATGGGATATTTGGGTGGCAAGGTACATGGCCATGCCCTGAAAATGGTTTTCTGAATAGTAAAAGGGGGCAGCCCTGGTGTATGAAGCTTCCGTCTATGCAAGGTTCGGGGAAGGGGCGGACCACAAGGGTCTAAAATACATAGCCTTATCTTATATTTTGCAAGAGTTTGTTTCCATGCCTTGAACCTGTGACCTCAAGGTCATGTGACGACAACTTTTACCGTTGCGCCAAGGCTTACCGAAGTCACACATCGATGACAACCATTCGGTAGGAAAGAAAAAGAAGGATAGAAACAACAAACGAAGAGCCATCTAAAAAAAGATAATCTAGTCTAACACTTGATCTTACGTAAATAAAGATGGCAAAAGAACTCACCAAGCTAACTCAGGGGCACATACTAGTTCCCACCAAGTGAGTGAGAATTTTATAGACGTGTGCGAGTGAAAGATAGAATTTAGGGAGTATTGAGTGTCCTCCCCTTCCCCCTTTTTCATGTAATTTGATCAAATGATTATTCCTATTATTCTGTAGACGTAAGCACCATAGCTGAACTACGTAAATGTCTTTTCTATTGCGTGTGCTTACTTACAAATCTAAGATCTTGGTTGTCAGATCTTGAACTCTGTAATAATTAAGTTGAGGTTATACTCTCTCAGCAATCCGCCAATACTTGCCCTAACTTGATTGCCTAAAGAGGATTCATCGAAATCTAACTTGAATTTTCGTTGATCGGTAGGCTTCCAAGTTTGCCTACTCTTGGCTTTGTCACCCAAGATATTCACGCAGCATTTCCATTGATTTTTGAGCTGGCACACCTTCAAATCCTCGTAATCAAGAGATTGAAGAAGTAATTGAAATTTGGTTGTCGTCATGTGACCTTGAGGTCACGGGTTCAAGGCGTAGAAAGTCTCTTGGAAAAATACAAAGTAAGACTGTGTATTATAAGACCTTGTGATCCACCCCTTCCTCAGACCCTGCATAAGCAGGAGCTTCGCGCACCAAAGCTGCCCTTTACCTATCCAAGCCAATCCGAACAAGACCAACAGATTGTAGACAAGCATAAACGGGAGAATCTTTTGTTTACAAATGATCAAGGAGTGAGCACGAGATGAACGGGTCCATGGACAAGACTTTGGCCTAGCTTTCCTTGGCATGAATTGTTGGATGGGCAAGACTTCAAGTCATCGACCAGTCATGTGACTACAAGGCATCGACCAGACACGTTCCTCCCACGCCACCCCAATATATTCGAATGCCCTTCTTTTTTATACTACCACCCCCTTGACGCTCAGGTCGCCTCATAGAGGTCCACCCTTGACACGTGTATCCAATTACTATGTGCCACGTGTATTAACGACCATCTGGAATCACACAGGATTCGGTTGGAATCTCTTTTCTATTCTCCTCCGCCATTTACCAGGAAGCATGTAGGAAAAGTGTCGTTCCAAAACGCGGAAGAATAAAGAACCTGGAAGCCGTTCCTCTGCTCTCACTTTTCAGCCCTTCCGTTACCAATTTTTCTAGGGTGTCTCTTTCACTTTATTTGCAATTTCTAGATCGTAAACTCTTCCTCTGGTGTTTCTTCTTGCAAGAGCTGGGTCTTCTGCTCTGGGATCGAAGTGCTGTAGTTACTGGTATGTCCGATGTGTATTTCTCGCTTTGAGCTGTATTTTGTTGCATTTGGTGTGTTTTACCGGATCTTGTCTGAAGTTTTCGTTTAAGTTGCGGATCTGGTTGATTTGTGCTACAGTTGAAGATGTAGCGTTAGATCTTGAGGTTTTTGGTGTTTGATTGCCATGTTTGCTGTGTTCTTTGTTGTTTCTGGATGAAAATTGCTTCTGGACTTTCTAACACGTTGTTGATTGATTTTTGTGTTGTGTTTGGTTAATGTGGTTCCTTTTTGGTCGATTTACATCGGTTTTGCTGTAATTTTTTTCTCTTGGTTGGTAGTAGTTTCTGGCTTATGGTAGACACGATAATTTCTGGTTTAAGGTAGACTTGTAATTTGTTAGTAAAGATGGAAACGCAGGCAGTATCAACTATAGAGATTAGTAGATTTTACCATGAGAAAGTTCGTTTTCTCAATTATCCGTTCAAGGATTCATGCATTTTCTGACATTTTCCTTGCTCGAGAGAATTTTTGTTTTCTACCTCCAAATTTTTGCTAATTTGCATAATTCTGGTTGAAGTGAGGACCTTAGGTTCGCTGGATTCAAAGATGTTGGTCCTGTCAACTCCTTGCTTTGTTTGTCAAAGATGTCGGTTCTGGCAACACCTTGCTGTGTTTGTTCTTTATTAAGTTGTCAACTCTTTCTGCGTGTTGCGATGCTAATAGAATAGAAGTTCTGAATGGTTCATACCCTTGGCTTCCAAACTGCTGCTGATTGATGTGTTTTCATCCTAGGAATCAATCTTTTGCTTTTCGAAGTGTTTCAAATTGTAACATTGCTTCTAACAGTCTGTCTTTTCCGGCAAAAGTGCCCTTAAGATTTTCTTTATTTTTCTTATGATTGCTTTAGTAGGATTCTTTCATCCTGTTGATAAAAGCATCTTGTCTTTTTCATAACTGCATCTAAGTCAACGAGGATCAAAGAAGACTCAATTCTTAATTATAATAGGGTTTAAAGAAGGAGGCTACATGTTTTGAGCAACTCGGTGAAGGGATGCAGTAGAACAAAAGGAGAGATTATGGTGGAGGGGGAAAGAGAAGAAACAAAAATAGAGGACAAAGAACAGGAGGAAGGAGATACTTGGTCACCAATTGATTGTCTGCATGGTGCTTTTGGCAGAATATCTGCCACTGCAGACCTGGTGTCTTAAGACTCTTAATGTTAGGCAAAGAAGTGGATAGAGGATGACATTTATCAACATGAAGCAGTTAAACACTTAAACTAGGAAAGCTTCTCCACGCCAATGTCATCTCTCTAGATTTATGGTAAACCACATATCTTCACGATTCACTTAATAGCGTATATTGTTTATAGTGAAGCTAAATTAGCAACAAAGGGCAAATTTGGAGCTCTTGATTTGGTATTCCTAATTGATAACCTTGTATTTTCTTTCACATACATTTCTATTTAGTTTTTCTTTAAACGTTTGTTTTCCTTGCTTAATTATGAAAATGAGTCACATCTGAGTATTAAATAGGTAGCTTTCTTTTCTTTTCCTACTTTTGCTTGTTTCTAATGCTTTTTTTCGTTTGCTAAAGACTGTAGGTTGTCAATTATGAAGTTCTATCACTATAAAATTATTTAATGTGAAGCTTGCATGTCTTGTCATAGAAACAAAGTGAAACAGTAAACAATTACAGGTTAGACTGTCTTGAATATCATGCTGTTTTTTCCTGTTACATTTCCCCTGCTTTTTAAGTTATTAACTTATAATACTTGGAATTTCTTTCAAAATTCCTGTTTTGTTTTAGAGTATTTTGTTGTACTTTTATCTAATTTTTATACCTTACTCTGTCTATAGATTACCAACTGGAAGTGCAAGAAGTTAAATATTTAACCACGATGACCTATATAAGTTGAAATTTTGATCCCCACAAGGTAGTTCCCATTCATGAATTCAATATCAACACCCAGCATTTGTATCAATTTTGGATACAGTGACTTTTCTTGTCATGGTAATTTTCAAGGCTAGTTTGATGCTTTGTTTAATATGTGTACTGCTGAAAAAGATGTTCTTGAAATTTCTTGTCTTCTTTGTACTATCTGTCCAGGTGTACATGCTTGTTTCTCTTTGTAACCTTTTTTTATTTTTTGGTTCATTCTCCATTTGCAGATACCGAACTGGTGTGACGTCTGAATACTGGGCTTAATATCTAATATTTTCTATATTATCAACTAAAATTCTGAAAGTAGGACATACATTGATCTTTCTGTCTTTCTGAAATATAGAGTATTCACTCATACTGCATATGCATTTATTGATGGGTACTAGCTCAGTTACATTTGCATTAATTCCCCACACCAGATGTCTTCTAGGGTGACCATATTTATGTTTACCATGTTGGAATACTAATCATCACTTATTGTTTATACTGGTTAAAAGTCTAAACACATGCAGCTGGGACGAATTTTATACTTGTAAACTTAACATCCTTGATATATTTTCGTTAAATTTTCTTATTATTGAAACTTTTATTTCTGCAATCTAGTCAGAACCTTGAGGCTCAATTCTGTTGAGCATGACAGCATTGTAACTATGCAACATTAATATTATTAATATTTTGTATCTAAGATATCTTTATTTCCTAGTACCAGTTATCACTGTGGCAAATTCTTGGTTTTTTTTCCTTTGATAAGCATATTTTATCTTTGGTTTTTGTGCAAACTCTTACCTACCATTTGCTCCAATAAAATTGTGAATTAGCTGCTACAGCTTGCAATTTTGCTGTGTACTGAGATATAACACCATTGACGTTTCGTTGCTGTACCTGTTTCAGCTAGCAGCTATGACTCCAACTATTGAAACTCCAAACAAATCCTACGAGCCACACCATTCACATCCACCTCTCAATGAAAGAATACTTTCATCCTTGTCCAGGAGATCAGTTGCAGCACACCCGTGGCATGATCTAGAGATAGGTACTCCGTTTTAACTTCCATAACTCCTAGTTTTTCTTTAAGAATATTGCTATATCATTTTACCTGCTTCTAATATCAATAGTTATGTATGCAGTAGCTTCAAAAACTACATGCAGGCAACAATGCTTGGTGATCTGAACCATTCCTCTGCTGGGCCACATCTTAGGCAGGCCCGGTCCCATGAGTTTTGTACTCTAGACCATCCTACCCTTAAATCGTTTAGATCTTATTACCATCACTTGAAAACTTTGTGACACAACCATTCTATACCGTCAAATAGAGTGCTTGGAATTATCCAGTGTTATTTTTTGGGGGGCGTGGTCAATCAGCTTCTGCAGATTAATGGTTTGGTCTCCAAATTGGAGCCCTTTTGATGATGATGATTTGATACTAATAATTGTGCTTATAAATTGGACTTAACATGTTCAGACACCATATAAATGCTGCAGTTTCAGTGGCTTATTATTTGATTCTGAGTTCCTCACTTGAATTTGCAATTTTGGGTGCAGGACCTGAAGCACCAAAAATTTTCAACTGTGTAAGGATGCTAATCTTTGACTAAAGAATAACAAGAACAAAAGTAGTTGATAGTCAATCACTAATTGATAAGGAAGATATACAGCACACTAATCTGGAAGCGTTGGTCATTGCCAACACTGCATATCTTCTGGACTTGTAATGGATAAGTACTCATTACTTTTGCAACTGTGACATTGAGTGAAGTTTTTTCATGTGTGAAACTCTGGTGCGGTTAATTGAACTGTGAAAAGGATAACTTTGCCAATTGACTTTTTGTAAAAGAGTTACTTCTCATATTTGCAGGTGGTGGAAATAGGAAAAGGCAGTAAGGTGAAATATGAACTGGACAAGAAAACTGGGCTGATTAAGGTGACAAAGAAACATCGCTTTTGCTTTTTGTTGCTTAAGCATTCCCCATGGCATGGGATGTAATGTGGTATTCATGTGCAGGTTGATCGCATACTGTATTCATCAGTTGTGTACCCCCACAACTACGGTTTCATCCCACGTACACTTTGTGAAGACAGTGACCCAATGGATGTCTTAGTCCTAATGCAGGTATTCCTTCTGATGAATACTAATTTTCCTTTTCCTGTACAAGCAAAGAATTAAAAACCAGATCGCAAACTCTCCTAAATCTAAAAGCCCATAACCGTAATTGTTAAAGGAATACCATTTAGTCATCCTGGTGGAGTTTTCTTTTCTTATTAAATTGGTTTTAGAAGTTTCATGGCTGTGCTTGGAATTTGTGACATGGGTTTATTGATTGCACTGCTAATATTAACAGGAGCCAGTTCTTCCAGGCTGTTTTCTCCGGGCTAAAGCCATAGGTCTCATGCCTATGATTGATCAGGTAAGATTCTTATAGGAATATTCATTTACACATCATTATTCAAATGAAAAATATCCAGCGATACGTGGAAGAAGTTTAATGTATTTTAGTCTGATGGGAATAGGGCGAGAAGGATGATAAGATAATTGCTGTGTGTGCGGATGACCCTGAATACCGACATTACACTGATATCAAGGAGCTCCCACCTCATCGCTTGGCTGAGATTCGATGCTTCTTTGAAGACTGTATCCTATACATATTAGACTATTTAAACCAATTTAAATGCCATCCAACAGTATTTTCTGTTGCTGGATAAGCTACATTTCAACTTAAATCGTAAGCAACAGAATCGCCATTGCTATAAACCAGAAGGATGAAATGGGTGCAACCTGCCCTCTACTACTAGAGTAATCTACAAGAATCAAAATGAGAAACAGGCTGCAGGATTATTTTACTTCAGTTCTAGGCAATTTCTTCTTTTTATTTAGCATTCTCCTTGATATGCCTCATAGGCTGGTCTGAGGTCCTAGATGCTTCATTCGGGATAAATAACTGCTGGTGTGATCAGTTTGCTAAATGAAGTTCATCTTGATTGATTATCTTACTTGTTACATATCATGTTTGGGTTTCAGAGTTCCAAAGAATTGCTTATGAAGACTCAGCTCTTGCACCTACCATGTCAAATTCATAACTTGCTTTACTTGCCCAAATCAACCTAGTGTTCTTATTGATGTAGTTGTTGACCAATCACAAAGTTTTGCTTTTTTGAGATGGCTATACCATATCTTTATGTTATGTAAAAGATTCTTCTGATCTCTGGCAAAGTCTGTTTCAATGTTTAATAAATTTTAGACAGTTATTGTACTTATCTTGCATTGATATGCTGACAATCTAACACTATATGTATGGAATAGAATGTTTAGCAGTTCAAAATATTCATGAAACAGTTGAGATTGAAAATTTTCTTCCTCTGTGTCCAAGTTTTCAACAAGACGATATGCCGCCACCACCCCCATCTCTGTTCTTACTGGAGTACTTGCACCTTCAGTTTTTGTTGAAATTAATGATTTGTACTTTGATTTTCATAATCTGTACATTACGGTTCTGGCTTGGCTTTCCTCATTTCATCTTTCCTTAATAAAGCAATTTCCAGACAAGAAAAATGAAAACAAAGAAGTTGCTGTCGACAAGTTTTTGCCAGCTTCAACTGCTTATGAAGCTATCCAGCATTCGATGTAAGTGACTTTTTTCCTGTGCTGTTTTCTTTTGCTAAAGTTCCACTGATCAGGATCAGTGGATTCAGTTAGATAATCAATCCCAATCAGAACATGCAAACAAAATCTAAATTGAGTGGCTGTGCTTGGATAAAGCACCCAATGGTCCAAAACTCGTAATGCCTGGAGTCTCTGGTTCCTCCTACGTATTTCTTGAATAACAGTGTCAAACAATTGGATTACTTTTAAAACTGACTGATCACGGCATTCTGCATTACAGCCAATTCATATTTTTCTGACGTTATCCTTATGATCTTGATCACTGCCTCTCACACTTACAGCAAGCCTAACATCTGAACTCATTTGTTTTATTCTGTTTTGTTAATGTAAGGGATCTGTATGCAACCTACATTGTGGAAGGCCTTAGAAGGTAGACGATATGGATCGCAGTTACCTCTCATTGTATGCAACCTACATTTTGGACGCGGTTTTTGTATGTTGAAGCACTTCATATACGTGTATTGCACAGATGGTACAATAGACTATGAAGCTTGTGACTGTGTCACAGAATTTGCCACTCTGCTTACGTAATAGAAAAAATACAAGAAAAATGAAAATTCTTGTCTGCTTGCCTGTGTTATAGAACAATTTCTTTCTGCTGGTCTAAATAACTAGTCTGTTGGGATGAAGCGTAACAAGTGACTGGATCCCTGTTTGCACCAATTTAGTAACTGTCATTTGGATGACTGCAGCTTAAAAATGACACCCATTAAGTTCCCATTCAGAGACATAAAAAGAAGGGAAATGTATGATGTCTGGTACTCTTTAGCTGACTACGTGCTTGTACTACGATTATGCCTGTGGGTTCGTGCTTTGATCATCATCTGACTAAGCCACCCTGTGGATGCCAACTAGAACTTCGAGTTTTATTGGAGAATGCTACTCATCCAATTAAGGGCTTGCAAATGAAGGATCAAATGGCGGGGCCCACCTGAAGCTAACTAAGGATGGAACATAAACAAGTGTTTTCCCTCTACCGGAACGCGCAAATGGGGTTAATCGGATCCTGTTAATTTTTTTCTTCTTTTCTTTGAATGGTAAATGCTCATCCGTGGACAACCTCCAACCCTGGTTACTCAAGTGAGAGACTGTGCCACTGTGCTTTAAGGCTTTGGTGCAAGGTTTTTCCAAACTCTCGTTGCACAAACTGTGATCCATCTTTTGGACTGCTTTTCGTGGTTGTTTTCTTTTCTCTTTACCAAAATTTTGATCCCCACTTCTTCAGGAGATGTGCCTTGATCTGCGAGACATGCAAACGAGGAAAATAAGACAAATCTTACCTGTTTGTAGTTAGAAAAATAACGCGCGATCGTTCTGTGGACTGCCGAGTCTCGGTTTCATTGGGACCTACTGAGTCGTGAGCGAGTCGTGGAGATCCTAGGATCCCGAAAGGAATACCTTGATGTGACACATAAACCAAAAATCCCTTTATATTAGAAGTACTTTCTTAAAAGTACTCTTCTAAGAAGTGTACTTGAAGTACTCTTCTTTTCTTCTCTCTCTCTCAACCCTTTTTTTTATTTTTATTTTTATTTAAGGGATCACTCTTAAATGATCGTCCCTCTCAACTGATCGCTCAAACTCTGAATATCTCATACACAAAAAATAACAATGACCGCATAAGCTTAGTGTCCTAAAAATCATGTGTTTCCAAACTCCAATTTAACCGTCGTTTTTACGAAGTATCTGGTTTTGCAAATATGCATAACTATTGATAATGAAATTTCTAATCATTCATTACTTGTGAATATCCATTTAAAATACTAGATATCTGGGACAAGCAATTAAACGAAGGGTCCAATCATACAAAGATTAAGCCTATGATTAAGCCATTTGCAGAAAAAGTGATGGACGCTTCTAAAGACTTGCCCTGCAGGGCTTTTGCCCAAGCATTCCCTATATCTGACAAGGCCAGCAAGATTCAAGCCCGGTCATGATGGTTGATAGTGCCGTCTATATCTTCCATACTTAGTCCCAAAAGCATTCATTGCTTCACCTAAGTGCAAGGGCCCAGTAACAGCCTCCAATCACTTGCCCGCGAAGTTCCAGGTCCTGATATTTGCCGGGCAGCCTAACCAATTGATAACTGTACAGGCTATTTGTCTCGTGCGCACAAATGATGAGCAGGTCGGATCGAGCGCTGCAAAATTGGTCGGACGAGAGCTGACCCACACTTGTTATACGATCACAGCCTTTGGTTTCAGTTTTTAGTTTTCACTAATAATGTTTTTGGTATCTCGATTTGACACGAGACTTAGACCAATGTATGCATAGCCATGGTTCATTAATGGACTGTTCTGTTCGTCCAACTAGATTTTTTTATTCTTTATTTTATATTTTAACAGAATTATCATCCCACTAGTGGTTGGGCAATTAGATGATAAAAGTCTAGAATGACAAGTGGGTCCGATATCTAGATACTCCATTTATGGAGAATTGTAAGCCGTTGATTTATTGAGGTTTGTTGATGATCGTAGCCTTTGCTCTTTCTTTCCCGACCAGTCATTTGATAAATCAATCTCCATTTCTTTCCTGCCATCGGAAGGGACACTATATTTACTAAATCAATTAAAGGTTTATTTCCCCTATAGATTATCATCTCAAATCGCCAAAGGAGTGGGCTCCATCAATACTTGTGTCGGCTAATCAATCTCCAAGGAAATGCATCTCACTTCTCGTATAACTTCGTGGGACCCCATTAAATGAATAATCTGCTTCATCGAATTCCTGGGCCCCAATACTCCATACTAGGATCTTGTAGTGATTTCCTCTAACTGCAGCTCCGTAGGCGAAGATGAACGGGTAAATCGAATCAAGAGAACTAACCGAGCAGATTTTAACACCTATCTCCATTCCCCACATTGCAAAAGAAGCCTGAAATTATAATGAACAAAGTGAAAAGCAAAAGGAGGGGATTGGCTTCAAAGCATATGCTTGGAAGATCCCCTCCCATCAAACCTACAAAAAAGCCTCTTTTTAAGCCTACCTCTGTTCATCCATGGAGCCTCTCTTGCTTCTCAACTGCCCACCCAACCGGAATCCTCACAATTCAAATCATGCCGATGGCCGGAAACTCCGGGGAAGGCGAAGGCAGCGAAACGGATGGTGGCGATGGTGATTGAGATGGTAATCCCATCACAAGGGCAACTCCAATCCTTTGGCAATGTGTTGTGGCTGAGATGATTATACCTTGTTAGTCATGATCAAGGTGTAATAGTGAATGGTTTTGTTTACTCATGATCTCTTCTTCTCTTATAGGTATTGAAATGGGAAGAATTGTAGATCTTGTTTTTCATGGGTATTAATTGAGATGTTTTTTTTTTTAATAATATTTTTTCTTATATATTTCAGTGGAGATATGCCATGATTTATTGCTCTTAATCTTAATATATATTCGGATGATTGTACAATGCAGATCGTTATGTATTTTCCAGCATCTGTGTTGTTGTTCTGGTTTCCCTTAGATTGGCTAGACACCAAAATTCATGACCGTCAGATAATTTTAACTGTTCATCTGAGTTTTTAATTATAATCATCTAATTTTGCAACTAATAAAACTAGTAGCTAGAAACATCCAACGAGCATGATTTTTTTATTTAGATAAAATAGAGGAGGCAAACAAGATGATTCTGTTAGATCATCCAAACGCCGAGCTTAGCTGCGCACCTGAAACTTACTCTAGATAGCATTTCTCGAAGAAGAAAAAGACTTTTTAAAGCTTTTCATTGAAAAAAAAAAAAAACATGTCGAGCTTAACCTTTTCTTTTGGTAATCAAAGCCATTCCCTTGCTTGACATGTCTTAGATAGCCTAGGTACCAAAGACCTATTTAATGGAGCATTTTTTTGTGATTTTTCTTAGTTAAAATGTATAATTACAAAGCAAATAGCTCACAAGCACTCCTAAGTCTAATATATAACTAAAGGAAAAAGCAACCATTTGAACTTGCGACCAAGTGTACCGGAGTTGTGTATGTGCTACCAAGCGTGTTTCAGATTTGTTAGCGGAGATTATTCTTTTTCTTTTTTTATTTACATGTTCTCTTTTACAATCACAAAAAGGCTTATAAAAAAAAGGTCTTGGAGGTATCCAATAAATGAGATGCTTGCCTACTTTAATATTAGACTAAATTTAGATGAATGGCTTAGATCACTTTAAATAAGAAGATAAGGAACCCAGCACGCACTTTTTTCCAACAATAGCCACTCTCTCCATAATTTTGAACAACATAACATTTTCACCCTAGTACCATATCAGTCGATAATCAACAATAAAAGTAGTCGGGTCATGTGGCCTCGAGGTCACATAGGTTTAAGGCATGAAAATAACCTTTTACAAAAAAATAAAATAAAGTTGCATATCATAGACTCTCATAACTTATCCCGTTGTCGGACCTCACGTAGGTAGGAGCTTGTGCACCGGAGCACCCCCTCTTTTACCATATCAGTCATGCTGATTCGTTAGAAGAAACCTTAGTTCACGTGGCAATTCTAGCCCTCTAGTTGACTTGCCGGCTGTACAATCAATTCTGATCGTCGGTCCTTTCGCAATGGGCCCACCTAAAAAAGCAAAATGGACATGTCCGTCGGATCTTTCTTCTCTTAGAGAAATGCTAGTGTAGAACGCGATAATGGCCTAATAACTATACCACCTTCTACTTTTGTATGATGGGCCATGTACCATTGATCCATGTCGTTAATTAGGCTCTCGTAATATTTTTTTAAGAAAAATGTTTGAATGGCTTCCTAACTTTGGATATATAATGGACCCAAAATCACCGCAAAAGGAAGCCCATGGCATCCAATAAATTGGGTTATTAAAATCTCTCAGAACTTTCACGAAAGCACTATTTCTAGGATGCTAGCATCTTACTTTTGTCATGATTTTGGATCAATAGATACCTTATATTTAAAGCTAGAAAGTTAAATGAACGGCATCGATCAATGATATATAAGGCCCACCGTATAAAAGTGGAGTTGCACAGTTATTGGGGTTGAGGTGTAACAGTGCTTTACAAAGGTTTTAGAAGGGAAAAGAAAGGGTCTCAAAAGAAACGCAAATAAAAATAGTGAGAAAAAATTTAAAATTTTTAAAATTAAATAAAGTCACTGTACTTAATATACTTAGTAGAGAAGAATGGAGGAAGTAGAAGGTCTTGCCTATGATTTAATTTTTTTATTATAAATTATTACAATGCTGGTCCCAAGCCCGAATGAAAAAGGAGGAAGGTCTTGCGTCAGGTACCAGCTAGCAAGAAGGAAGTGGAAGATGATTATGTTATTTCTTTCTCACAAATAAATATGCATTTGTATATTAGTTTGTGATGAATAAATGAAAATCATCTTCAGCTTCTTAAAATACGACCACCCTTTGGTCAGATAGCCAGCCGGCAAGAGTTAAGCTGAAGATAATTTTGTTATTTCTTTTCTACTTGTAAATAAATATGCATTTGTATTAGTTTGTAAGGAAGAAATGAAATCATCTTCAGCTTTTTTAAACTATGACAACCCCAACATGACATGAATCGAAAACTGACATTCCCTCAAAGTAGGGCGTTCCCCATAAGTGACGTGCTGCATCGGATCCCGGGTATGGTGAAAAATAGGCAAGGGTTGGTAGGGCGTTTTCCCAAAAGCGACGCGCTACATCGGATCCTGGGTGTAGTGAAAAGTGGGCAAGCTGCTAGAACGTCCCCTTGGAAGCAACACGCTACATCAAAACCTAAGTGCAGCGAAAAGTGGACATAGGTTCGTACCATGGAGGTCGAGAAAGGCAATAGTAAATAGGGTATCTCCAGAAAATAAGATTCACATCGCTATATGGAATATAGGGACACTGACAGGTAAGAATTTGGAGTTAGTAGACGCGATGAAATGTAGGAGAGTCTACGTCGCTTGTATTCAAGAAACCAAGTGAAAAGGGGCTAAAGCTAGAGAAATAGATAGGTATAAATTATGGTACGTATGAAAGAAAAATAGAAAAAATGACGTATGAATAATAGTGGATAAGTAATTAAAAGATAAAGTTGTAGATGTTAAAATAATTAGTGATAGAATTATAATAATAAAAATTGTTCTAGGAAAGCAGATTATAAATGTTATAAGTGCATACACACAACAAGTAGGGTTATAAGATATAATCAATAGATAATTTTGGAAAAATATGGAGGGAGTCATGCAAGAAATTCCAAACAATGAGGGGATATTTATAGGAGCAGACTTAGATGACCATAGGAAGGATATAATAGAATACATAGAGGGTATGGTATAGGTGAATAAAATGAGATGGGGGAGAATATCCTCAATTTTGCTTTGGCATATAACTTATCCATTGCAAATACACTATTTAAGAAGAGGGATGAAAACTTAATAACCTTTAAAAGTAGACTTCATAAAAGTCAAATAGATTTTTTTCTACTTATGAATAATGAATAATCTATATGTAAGGATTGTAAGGTGATACCTTGTGAGAGTTTAACCTCACAACATATGTTAATGGTTATAGATATCCATATTAAAAGATGGAGTAAAAGAACTGAACTTAATACACATCCTAAAACTAAGTAGTGGAACTTAAAAGGAGAGAAAATAACCTCATTAAAAAATAAGTTGATGGTAGAAGGAAATTAGAACTATGAAACAGAAGTAAATACCATGTGGACTAATATGGCTGAGTCCATTAAGAAAGTGGCAAAAGATGTCTTAGGAGTATTTAAAGGTAAAAGGCTATTAACAAAGAAAACATGGTAGTGGAGTGAAACAGTGCAAAAAGTTATTAAAGAAAAACGAATGCGTTTTAAAGCATGGCAGAATATTAGAAATAATGAAAACTATGAACAATATAAGAATGCTAAAAACACTGCTAAGAGAATAGTAAGTGAGGCTAAACTTAAAGCATATGATGAGCTTTATAATATATTAGGAATGAGAGAATGTAAGAAAGATGTGTTTAAACTTGCAAAAGTAAGATAACAGAAGGGTAAGGACTTAGATCATGTTAGGTATATTAGAAGCGATAATTAAAGGGTATTAGTCAAAAAAGATGAGATCAAACAAAGGTGGGAAACATACTTTCAAAAATTGTTAAATGACAATGGCTTTGAGAATATAAGGATTGAAAATACTATAAATCTAAATAACATTGGATATTACAGAAATGAACGTAGGATTAGAATGCCTAAAGTAAAAGAGGCTTTGAAAAAGATGAAATCAGGAAAGGCTATGGGGTCTGATGGTGTATCAATAGAGATTTGAAAGCATATGTGATATATTAGGGTAGTTTAGTTGACTAAGTTGTTTAACAAGATTATAAAATAAAAGAAAATGCTAGTTGAGTGGAGGAAAAGTTCTATTGTACCAATCTATAAGAATAAATGAGACATTCATAGATACACTAATTATCGAGGAATCAAACTTATGAGCCACACCATGAAGCTTTTTAAAATAGTAATTGAGAAGAGGCTACAACATGAAACAAGTGTATCGGAGAATTAGTTTGGTTTCATGCCTGGGAGGTCAACCACAGAAGCTATTTTCTAACTAAGACAATTAGTAGAGAAATATAGAGAGAGGAGGAAAGACCTACATATGGTCTTTATCAACTTAGAAAAAGCTTCTGATAGAGTCCCTATAGAGTTAATATGGAGGATGTTGGGTGGTAAATGGGTTTCTCAGAGGTATATAGACATAATTAAAGATATATATGAGGGAAACGGTAACAAATGTTAAGATCACTAGTGGGGGTGACTGGTGATTTTCCTGTCACTGTAAGATTGCACTAAGGATCGGCATTGAGTCCATACCTCTTTACATTAGTTATGGATGAGTTAACAAAACATTTGCACAAGGAGATTCCTTAGTGCATGCTATTTGCAGATGATATAGTCTTACTTGATGAGACAATAGAGGGTGTAAACATAAAGTTAGAGTTATAGAGAAAAGTATTAGAATCTGAAGGATTTAAAATTAGCCGAATTAAGACAGAATATATGGAATGTAATTTTAGCAAGGAGAGGAGTGGAACACCAGTTAAGATTGATAATCAAGAAATCCCAGTGAAAGACCACTTTCGGTACTTAGGATCATTGATCCATGAGAGTGAAGAGATTAAGAGGGAGTTTACCTAGAGAATCCAAGTGGGTTGGAACAAATGGAGATGTGCATCTGGAGTTTTATGTGATCGGCAGGTGCCATTCAAACTAAAAGGAAAATTCTATAGGATGGCTATAAGGCCGTCCAAGCTTTATGGATTAGAGTGTTGGGCAGTTAAGGAACATTATACTCATAGGATGAGCATCGCAGAAATGAGGATGTTGAGATGGATGAGTGGTAAGACAAAAAAGGATAAAATTAGAAATGAAAATATTAGAGAAAATTTAGGGGTAACACCAATATGTAACAAGATGAGGGAGATTAGACTTAGATGGTTTGGACATGTCTAAAGGAGACTAACGACGGCACCAATTAGAAGGAGTGATGCAATATAAGTAGAAGGTTCTAAAAGGACAAGGGGACGGCCCAAAAGAACGTGGATAGAAGTAGTGAGGAAATATTTAAAAACTTTGGGATCAAATGAAGATATTGTATTTAATAGAGTAGAATGGAGGAATAAGATTCATGTGGTCGACCTCTAATTGGGATAAGGTCTTGATGATGATGATGATGATGAAATTATTACAATGAAGAGGTTGAATAAAGGGCAAAAATGTTAATAGTTAATTAAGATTGCAAAATTACTAATCCTTAAAACTTGAGATAAGGAGTGGCATTTTCGTAATAACACGAAGAGAAAGGTTTTCCTTCGTCTCTAGAAGGGGAAATAAGCTGATCTCGTATCCAAACCCTACAATATTCTACTTTCCTCTCTCTCTCTCTCTCTCGCAGAAAATTCCATCTCCCTGTTCGTCTCCGATCATCCAAAGTAGGAGAGTAAGAGGGATTTCTGAAGAATTCCACCTTTCTTTGCAAATTCTTCAAATATCAAATCGGTGAGGTTGCGACAGAAAGGGCTGAAACCTTGAATCCCTCTTCATCTGTTGAAAAATTCAATTCTTAGTTTTCTGATTGGGTATTTTGGATTCGATAATAGAGAAAGGTTCAAACGAGCTGTTTTAGGTTTTCTCTCCAACCTTTATTTCTTATAAATCGGTATTATAGCATAAAATCCAGAGAATTGTGTGATTTTTAGGGTTTGGTTTGGAGTTATTGGATTTTGGGGTTGATTTTCTATGCAATTCGTTGGGTTTGTAAGATGTATAGCAATTTCAAAGAACAAGCTATAGAATACGTGAGGCAAGCTGTTCAGGAAGATAATGCGGGGAATTATGCCAAGGCGTTTCCGCTTTACATGAATGCTTTGGAGTACTTCAAGACCCATTTGAAGTATGAAAAGAATCCCAAAATCAAAGATGCTATAACCCAGAAGTTCACTGAGTATCTTCGGAGGGCCGAAGAGATCCGAGCCGTTCTGGACGAGGGTGGGCCTGGTCCTGCTGCAAACGGGGATGCTGCTGTTGCTACTCGGGCTAAGACAAAGCCTAAGGACGGAGATGGTGGAGATGGGGAGGATCCTGAGCAGGCAAAACTGAGAGCGGGTCTTAATTCTGCGATTATACGAGAGAAGCCGAATGTGAAGTGGAATGATGTTGCAGGGTTGGAAAGTGCTAAACAGGCGCTTCAGGAGGCTGTTATCTTGCCTGTAAAGTTCCCTCAGTTCTTTACTGGTTCGTATTTCGGTCAACGAAAAAGCCTCATGTTTGACGTTTACTGTTCTTCTATTTTGCCTTTCTCGTATATAAGTTTCATGTTGTAAATTACGCACATCCTGCTTTCTTTGGTGTGATTGTGATGCTTCATTCGTAAGTTGTAAACGTAATGATGATATTGCCAGACCTTTAAGTCCATTTTGTTAGTATCTGGTCCTAAGCTTTCCCTCCTTTGTAATTAGGATCAATCATATTGTCAGGTTAACCGTGGAAGGCTACGACCAAATATTATGCTTGTCGGAAGATGCTCATTGTTCGAGCAATTGGCTTTTAATTCCTTGAGTGGGGGCAGTTGGCTGCTTCTTAAACCATTTTTCAGATCATGGATTGGATGGCAATGTAGCTTAACCATTTGAAGCTTTTTGCAACCATCACCATCAAAGGTGAAAGCCCTTCAGGTACAGCTCCAACCCCATAGAAGTGCCCCATTTACATTGAAGACTGGGGCTGCCAACTGGTTGTGCCATCCTGAAGACTGCTTTCTAAGACCTCTCCAGTAGACTAAGCTTGCATGACATGAATATGGATGATTGTTGTTTCAAACGTTCTTGGAATAGTGTCATTGTAGTTACTTGTGTGGGCTATCTTAGGCAGCCTCTTGAAAATCCAGGCAACTCTCTTTTTAAGAGTTACTGATTCAAAGATCAGTAAGCCTATGGGGAGAGAACACATGCTGTTCATGTTATTTTTATATATAGAGCGCTAGCTTTGATTACATAGCCAAAATCCAAATCCATGTAACACCTGTCCATCACTGTATGCTGATGTGAATCACTTGTGTAATTTGCACTCTGCTGGCTATGTCTGTCTTGTGGTATGCTTCTTTGGTCGTCAGATAAATAATCTCACCACTTCAAAGTTTCTTCTAAGTGTGCATCTAGGCTTTCAGCTTGACTGTGAAGAAAATTTTTAGGTTTTATTTTCCAGTTAACATCTATGGGAGATGGAAATACTGTATATGACGGGGAATAAAAAAGAACAGAAAGTTGAGAATAAAAAAGAACAGGGTCTCTTGTATAGAGGGATTCAAGTCTAAGATAATATTCTTTCCACTTGCAGTAGTTGAAGTTGAGTCCATATTCGCTAGGTTTCTTTTATATGATCAAATATCTTTAAAGCTATAAAAATGCAATTCTAGTATCCCATATTGTTATAGCTTCACATCCTTGCATACAAATGCTCTTTTCGCTGTTATATCACAAATTTTCATGAATGTCAAGTGATTTTCCTCTAACAGTTTTCTTCTTTCTCCCACCATTTTTAGTGCTCAATCTTAATATTCATAGAGTAGACAAGGAGGAATATTAGGGTTTATTCGTTCATTTGTGGTAATAACTTAAAAGGGCATTCCTGGTGCACGAAGCTCCTGCCTATGTGGTGTCCGGGGAAGGGGCGGACTACAAGGACCTATAGTACACAGCCTTACCTTGTATTTTTACAAGAGGCTGTTTCCACGCCTTGAACCCGTGACCTTAAAGTCACACAATGACAACTTTTACCATTGCGCCAAGGCTCCCCTTCCATTAGTGGCAATAACTATGGGGGGAATATTATTTTGCCTTTGTTAAGTAGGGGTTTTCAAGTTGGATTGGCTTTTCCATATCTGTTCATCGTTTTTTCAGGGAGTTCGCAATACTGAGGCCAGTCATCAAGGATAAAACATTTTCAACAATGATGTCTGCATCAAAGCTCGAGGATGCTTTGTTTCGCATACTATGCGCCATAATAACTCCAATGCGTCATAGTTAGAAAGATTCCTGAGTCAGAACTGAAATGTCTTTTCTAGTTTTCTGATTTCACTGTTTGGAACTACATGCTCTGATTGGGACTTAATCTTGTTTTTCATGTATGTGAATGATAAAATTCTATTAGTTTATTATCCATACTTTATCGCATCTTTGCCTTTGACTGATTTTTTCAGACGTGATGTTTATACCAAATAGGCCGCAATTTTTCTGGGTTCTTCATATCTTCCAGTAAACAATTTCATTAAAGTTAATTCACATCTATTTAGGCAAGAGGCGGCCATGGAGGGCATTCCTTTTATATGGTCCACCAGGTACTGGAAAGTCATACTTGGCTAAGGCTGTTGCAACAGAGGCCGAGTCAACCTTCTTCAGGTAATTCCTCTATTCTGATGATGTTTGCATTATGGATTTTGTTTTGGAGAAAAATGGCCCAAATATCACTAATTTCTTAATTACCTTAAGGTGATCACACTACAAATGCAATCATGTTGCAGCACAACTTCAACCAACCTTTCTCACCTATCTTTCAGCTGCAATTTGAGATTTCATTGTTCAACTCCGTACATCATTCATTTTTATGTCATATTGATAATTCTTTTCGTCAACACGAGGGAGAGTTTTTTATTACTTATTTATATATTGCAATTGCCGAGGTTCTAACTTTATGATTTGGTAATTCGGACTGAAGTAAAAGTGATCACTTCTGCAGCAGTGTTAAGATTTTACTGGTCTAGACCATATTTGATGTAAAAGGTCCTTGATTTGACAAACATGACTTCAAATAGAAGATACAACAGATGATAATTTGTTACATATCACTAGTTGATTTCAGGGTTTTTTTGCATGAAAAACCTTATATTTTTTTACTGTTAACAATTATATGCAGTTTTTCTAATTATTTAAAAACCATCTCGTTTTAACGACTCTTAACAATCGAACCCCAAATTAAGATGCCGTTGGACACGAATCACAGAGTTTCTTGTGTTTAAGTTGAAAGTGACATTGAGGAGAAAGTAAAAGGTTGCAAAATAGCTGGGGTAATCCTTTGGATGATCCGATCCGTCCATCATGTTTGACATGCTATTGATTGGTTAAAATTTGTGACCATTGGATGATTTTAACCATGCTATTTTTTGTTTTTAAATTATATTTGTTTTACCAAAGATCTAGTATCTAGAAGCCTCTAATGGGCATGAATTTTGGTAAATCTGAAATAGGGCAGGCCAAACAAGGGGAACGGATCAGATCATCCAAAATTTGGACCTATCTGGATGGGTCTAATCCACCCAAAATTGTGTTGATTCTTTGGCAAAAATGCCGATCAATTGGATGCATCTAGATGGATCCTAATTTAGGCTGATCTGAACCACTCATTCGTGTGCCAAAATTCACACCCATCATAGGCTTCTTGATACTAGATTTTTGGTTAAAAAAAAACAAAAATGCCATGGCTTAAATCTACCAGCGGTCATAAATTTTGGTTGATAACAAGCTAAGGCATGTTGAGCATGATGAACGGATCAGATCATCCAAATGATAGACCCTGTTGTTTTGTATCCTTTTTCCTTTCTCTTTCAACATCACTGCCAACCTCCACGTAAGTAAGTTTGTTAACAGCATCTCAATTTGAGGATCGATTGTTAATAGTCGTTAAATGGGAATTTAAAATTTTTAAAAAAAAAGCTGGATATAATCGTTAAGAGTCAAAAAATATAAAGTTTTCTTTTTAAATGTAAAAATCCTTTGATTTTATCATCTTTGAAGCCATGGTTGGTCTGTCCTATCTGTGCATTAGCTTTGGTTTATGGTCTCAGTGCTACAATAACTGATAACTTAGTGCAATGAGTCAAGACAGGTAAAATATGAGTATTTGCTTAAGCAAATTTGATGTTAGTTGGAAAAAGAGAGTTGTTTAGCTAGTAGTTTAAGGAGCTTATCTTTGAAACTGCCTTCTTTGCCAAATGCCTTATCATTGTAAAGGATGATCGCTTTTTCCTTTGGTTTGTAATTTTTTTTAGTTCTCCTCTTTCATTTGATTCTATACCTTGTATTACTCAAACAAAGAATTAGTTTAGGACTTGGGAATCTATTGAGGAGGTAGTCCAGGATCGGAATGTATATCTTTCTAGGAGAGCGTGTAGCCACCGTCCGCATCCCAATTTCAGTTCTGAAGTGTCATGAGCTTCTGAGGTGGGAAGCTTGATGGAGAAAGGTGGAACCTTATCCATGAAGCATAGGGCAAGTAATTTGTAACCTGGTGAAGAGGTGTTCTTTAGCCTACATGCAGGGTGGTCAACCGCTGTTGATTTCCTTGTCTGTATCAGCCCAGCATAAACCTTACAGATCACATGAACAGAAGTCTCTAAAAACTTGAGTGCTCCTACTCAGACTTTGTTTCCTCAAGATTATAGCATTGCAGCTGGTTCTACTTGCCAATGAACTTTGCTCAAAGCATTAGCCATTATATTCTGCTCCTCATCCTTCTGAATAGACCTTGAGCAGTACCACTATTATGATCATCAGCACATTTTAGAAGCTTGAGCTAGGATCTTCTTGGAGGGTGACTATGACCATGCAAGAGACCAGATGATCTTTGGTTTGCTGAAAGGAGTAAAAGGCTGAGATGACGGGTTGATGAGGCAACTGAGGGAGCTTCAGTCTCTCTAAAATCCTTAACACTTAAGTGCCTAGGCAAATGGTATCTTATATCTTGATACAGACTTGATCAAATCCTGCAACAGTAGTTTGTCTCTAATTGTTCAAGGTGCTTCCCTCATCATATCAGGGAACTACCCTTCCTTGCTCCAAAGCCTGAAAAGTTTCTGTTTAATTGTCAGAACCTTCCTCTAACAACTAGAATATCCTCCTGCAAGGATGCCTTCCCTAAGTTTCCTTTTATGTTGTTGTTTCTTGACTCACCTTGTTATGCATTTGCTCTTATTTCTGAAAATTCCATCATTATGCTCCAGATGGTTCTTAAAGTGGTTAGAAGAAAAAGCTCAAGGAAACTGCACCTATTCGCAAAAGGTGCTCTGGTCTATGCTTAATGATTTGGTCAATGGAAGCTGACATAAGCTGCAATATACCAAATACTGAAAGGAGAAAAGTCAATGGATTAACTTTGAAGAACAAGGCAAAAGAACCAGCTATTTTGTGCTACCATTCATTTTATGAAAATAATTTCGTTCAGTATCCTTGTGGAGACTTGTCTTCCAACTGGAAAAAAGAACCTGTAAGGACATGGAGTAGAAGAAGACCATCTATAGGTAATAAACCCTCCCCATCCTTCAAACCAGGGAAACATCTAAAAGAAATCTCTCCTTCTGGGACATGCCATCCAACCAACTTACAGCTCTTGAAGACAGTCACAACAAAAAACCCATCTGTCCTAGGAATTTCTCTAAATCTAATCACTCTCGACCATTCACTTTATCTCTCAGAGCATATATTGACTCTTACATTCTCAGACCTAGCTTTGAATATCTTCTGAAACTTGAAACAGGCTCAGATTCTTCAGAGTAGAAGCCCTCGACTTTTTCCTTCCTTCAGTAGATTTTGGCATCCAACCCTTTGCGCTTTGCCACCCTTAACTCCCCCTCCTCAGACACTCGCTACCGCAGCTTCCACACCATTCAATAAGTATTACCCTGTGTGGCAAGTAAGCACTCATCTTTGAAGGAGCATAATTTGAGTCCTTTGTTCAGTTTCATTAGGAGTTTTAATTTGCCTTTCTCAGATTACTGAATGCTGCATGTACATGACATGAACATTGATTACGGAGCTGTAATGACTGCTGAGTTGACAAGGTTTGAACTATCTTTCATGTGCAGTATTTCTTCATCAGACCTGGTTTCCAAATGGATGGGTGAAAGTGAGAAGTTAGTTTCAAACCTATTCCAAATGGCCCGTGAAAGTGCTCCTTCTATCATCTTTGTTGATGAAATTGATTCATTATGTGGCCAACGTGGAGAAGGGAATGAGAGTGAAGCTTCTCGGCGCATAAAAACAGAACTTCTTGTACAGATGCAGGTATGTGCTGTGCTGAAGCTAGAATGCATCATCAATACTTTATGCATTAAAGTAAATGAAGGTGACAAATGAGATACATTAATACTTATTTGGGACATGGTTGTCATCTGAAAAAGAATAATACCTCTTTGATTCATTTGTATTCAGAAGCTTCTGGATTTCTGTCGTTTACAGTAGCTTCAAATCTGGATATGATTGCATTTATGGTTTTCGGACAAATGAGACAAATTCATACCTCTTTGGCTCACTGGTATTTGTAAATTCCTTATGGTTTTGGAAAATGAATGTGCTGTGATCAAGAATGTTAAAGGATATACACAAAGATAAAAAGTGATTTTTGGTATGCTGCGGCTGCAAGCATGTTTTAGATGATTGAGCTGCCCTTTCGTCTATTGTGCTTGTTAAACAAGTGGGTTAATATGAGCGTTATCCTGTATGACCATATTCAACTAACAAGAGCATTATCCTGTCTTCATTTCTTGTTGTGCTCGTTAAACAAGTGAATTAATATGATTATTTGGTTTATTCATTGCTGGTTCCACTTATATTTTAGTACCCTGGAATTATATCAAGTGTTTTTTTCTGCATTCTATTATGTTCACCATAGACTGATGCATGTCATTCTAGATGGTAGATTCTCCCTTTATATGTGTATCTGTAGGAAAGCTGCAGACCTTTCGCTCAGGTAAATAATGGTGGCTTGGCTATATTGTGCTTCCTCCTTCCCTTAGAAACAGACTCTTTGAGCATTGAAGTTAGAATCAACTAAAGAGTCACCGTCTTACTCAGGGAGTCTGGCAAGTTTGATTTATTATTTAAACAGCAATTGGCACAAATTGGCTCATCTCAACTTAAGAATATTATACCATATACTACATTTTTTATTGGGGCTTGTTGTCTTTGGAACAATGTATTATCTGTTCTATTTGTCATATGATGTACACATGCATCAATGAAACAGCCATTGTATGTGAAAAACATGATCGCTTACTGTGAAAGTTATTGTATTTTATACTTCCATTATGCAAGGGTTCCATGTCATTGGCTTCTATATCTATATTTTCTTATGATAATTTGAAAAAATGAATCTCAATTTGGACCATAGCAGTATTCTCTAAAGCCTGGCCAGACATGATTTGCTGCTAGGTTTTCTGCTATCTCATCTTGGTGCTAGGCTGTTTTCCATATTCCATGCAAATGCTGAATTGCATATGATCCGTCATTTATTGTTCATAAATGATTTGGTGTTATATACTGCGTAGATGCATATGACTAGTGATTGGCCTAGGAAACAGAAATGTTACAACTGTTGTGTCCTTATTGCAAGGACTGATGTCTCGAAGCTACTTGTTTACATCCATTCCCTGTGCTAAGTATGCACTGTGTCATGGATTTGGCAAGGATTGGTATTAAACCACCTTTATGCACATTTTAACAAGAGATCTTCTCTTGAGAAAGAAAAGAATGAAATGTCCAGAAAATATGATATTTTCTTTGTGTAATGTATGTCATAGCCATTAGCATTGACACATAAAGCATATTTACCATTTAAAAGATTAACAAAATTTTCTTATTTAGTTGTGTTTCTCTTGCTGAAACTCTTATTTTTTGAACTGAAGATCTTTAATGTGCAATGGTGATGTTCTTATGCCCTTAGCAGTTTTCCTTGGCCAGGCTATTTTTTTCACTTTGTTCTATATCTATCTCAAGATTTTTCCTAATTTCTTGAGATCTAAACAGATTCTGTTACCACTCATTCCACTGTCTAGATTTTATTTGTTTGGTCACACTCTTTTCTTGATGCTCAATTCTATGATACTCCCTTAACGGAAAGCTTATTCCATGACCCTTTTTGTTGAATGTAACCTCTCAACTTAAAATTAAGAGTGAGTAAGAAAATTAAGAACTTGTCACAGTCACTGCTCTTCTCAACTTGACTTGGTCGCAGCCCTAATAAGTTAATCTTGATTTTACCTGGGGTGAGTAGCTGATGTGAGTTTTTAGTCATTTCTAAGCCGTGGTTAAATTGTAGCCATTTTCTATCTTAAGACTCCAAGCAAAAATTTCTTTAGTCCAGATTGTGATATGAACATGCCGTTGGATCTGTCTGACCTGTTGTGATATTTTGTGTGCTGCTCATGTAACATCAGTCAGATACTGTAAGGAACACATGCTAAACAATATGTGTAACTGTTCGATCAAGAAAATGACCCATTTATTAAATTAGACTAGCAATGATTTTGCACCTGATTAAATATTATCCTTCACTACTAATATTCTCTTGTTCTCTGATTTCATATATTTAAGACTCTCAGTGGGTAGTTAATTGATTTATTCATACTTCATTTGATGGGAGCATATTTTTTTTCTTTTTTTCTTTTTGAGAGTTCATGTCCCTGTAGCCAAGATATTTGGACGAGTGCTTTAATCCCTCAGTTGTACTTTTTAATGTTGGTCGTGAATTAATTTCTCTTTTATTCTCAGGGTGTAGGGAACAATGATCAGAAAGTTCTTGTACTTGCTGCTACAAACACTCCATATGCTCTGGACCAGGTCAACTGGGGCATCTTATGTGCTGCCAATATGCTATTCTAGCTTCAAGCTACATTGACTCTTTGTTCATTTATTTATCTTTGAATAGTCAGAACTATTTCATCTTTTGGCTAATAGGCGGTGCATCACAGGCCATCCGACGACGATTTGACAAACGAATCTATATCCCTCTTCCTGATGTAAAAGCAAGGCAGCACATGTTCAAGGTAGTAGAGATAGTTCACATATTGCATAAGCTATTTGTTTTGGATGTCTATAGTAGATTACTGGGTTCTTGAACATCAAGAGAAGAAAACATAGTAGTATAGGAAGAGGAGAAAAGTTTTGACAGCTGGATAGCTCTGCTTCCAATCTCACGAGCTTTCTATACATATAAACATATTTTTTCGTAATTGTCATAAACTAATTTATGTAGCTAAGCCTAATTCACAACCTACTGTTAGGGTTCATGCTGCTCCATTGCGTCAGTACCATGTTGTCTTACTGCTCTACTGGAGTGTCACTATTATGATAGCTATGCCCCAATGCGAATGCAGTCCTTGGCTTGCACCAGTAGCATCACCTCATCTTGAATCACAACCACCTAAACTGACATGACTGTGCCGATTACCCCTTCCACCACTACCCTGTGCACAAAACAACAACCTTTGGCTGTAATAAGAGCTGAGCAATCACTAGCACAAGCAGTAAATGTAGTTCCACCAAGTAACACTCTTTGCAGTTGTGAAAATGTTCTATTCAGCAACGTCACTGGCTTCAAAACTCTGTGCCTCTACTTGCCCATATGTGGGCATCAAACCGCTGAGAATTGGTCTACTCTCTGCTTTAATGTCAGAACTTATTTCAAGGGTCTACTTTAAGAGTTTGATGAGATACTGCTTTTGGGTGGTGACCCTGAGCTTTTCTTCGTTATATCTAATACTATCCTGATATGCGACAGTATCCAGTACCTTGAAGTGCTAATATTTGCTTCTGCATGTACTCTTCCTTTTTGAACTTGGCAATCATGTCTCTGTTGGTTCATTTCAAAATTTTCTCCATCTGCTGGTTGAATGTTGATGGTTTTGAGCAGGTACATCTTGGAGATACTCCACACAACTTGACTGAAAGTGATTTTGAGCACTTAGCTCGCAGGACAGAGGGGTTTTCGGGTTCAGATATTTCTGTCTGTGTAAGTACAGTTTATCTTTACTTGTTTATGTTTCTCAAGTCTTAGGTGCTATATTTCATTCAATTACCTAGTTTTCGCTTGCAGATCAAGGATGTTCTGTTTGAACCTGTTCGGAAAACTCAAGATGCCATGTTCTTCATAAAGACCTCCAATGATATGTGGATGCCATGTGGACCAAAACAACCTGGAGCTGTTCAGACTACTATGCAAGACCTTGCCTCGCAAGGCCTTGCTTCAAAGGTATGAAGATCAGTGCACGTCTTCTTGCATTCCTAGTGATTAGCTTATCGGTTTCTTCTTCTGATTAATTGAACGTCTCCAAATATCTGGAACAGATTCTACCACCGCCAATATCCAAGACGGATTTTGATAAAGTGCTTGCAAGACAGAGGCCAACAGTTAGCAACGCTGACCTGGAAGTACATGAAAGATTCACCAAGGAATTTGGTGAGGAAGGCTGATGGAATGGAGCTTTACAGCTGATAGGAGATATTGTAACTATATTTATACTATTGTTCTCAATGAGAATATATTGTGCTTAAGGAGATGAATTTCGATACTGATGGGACTTCTTATTGGGGAAATTGATACTTGAGTTTCTTGTTTCAATCAGAGAAGCAAGTTTCAAACAACAATTGTCTACACTCTGCTTGTGATCACTTTGAGAATCCGTCTTGAATTCAATAGTCTCCATCTCTTTCTCATTCATGTTGGGCATTTAGGCTGCTTCAGAGTTTCCTCTTGTTCTTTAATTTCGACGTTGTAAAAGGAGAATACCATTGTGCCTCTATTGCTTCATCCCCATTTGGTGCGCTCTGAGTGTTGTAAATAATTGGTTTTTCATTTTAGTTCTGACTTATTAATGTTCTGTTTAAACTGTAGAAAGTCTTTAATCACTCACAAGTAATTTGTCAAATTTTCATTATGTTATTTCTGAATTTACTGGACATTCAATTTTTAAAAATTGAAACTCATATTCTAGTTATTCGACTTCCCCGGATTCTACAAGGTAAGGCTGCATACTATTGACCCTTGTAGTCTTCCCCTTCCTTGGACCTTACATACGTGGGAGCATCTTGCAATGGGCTGCCCCTTTATTCTGCTTATTCAACTTGGCATTCAAAAGAAGTCTTTTGTTGCCCTTTTATTCTAGTTATTCGACTTGGCATTAAAAAAAATCTTTTGTTGTTGCAACTCTTTACGAACGTTGCTTGAATTTTATAACATGTGCCACGAATCTTTCCGAATCCATCTTGCTGCAACTGTGTTTCCAAGTAAAGCAAATGTTCATTCATTGGTTTGCTTGCAACTGAAAAGTTAGGCGCAATACTGTGGAATGCGACTGAAGTTTGGCGGGGTTGAAGATCAATAGTATGCAATAAGAGGATTAAGCTGGTACTTTGGGGCTTCAAAGGGCCCTTTGGAATTGAAGTGTTGCACACTCATGTTAATAGTTGCCTTTTGTTCTTTGTTCTTGAATGAGTATGTATTTTATGTTCATTTCCACCGTTTGCCCCCCATATGTGATTAATTGGGCCCTTAGTGGTAGAGACGGCTATAACTCAAGGTGGACCAGATTTATGAAGATCCATTAACTGTCCACAATGTTACCATTGACTTGTAGTAGCATTATCATCATTTTCAAGACTTCATCTCAATGAGGGGTCAGTCACATGAATCTTCTTTCTCTCTACCTCTCTTCATTTAGTCCCAAAATTTTTAAATCCTTTCTCACCTGGTTGACTTGTAATTTTCTCAAATTGGCATCCATCCTAACTCCAACTTAGCTGAGTCGTCCTTGTGATACATCACGGCTCTTAAATAATATTGTTTAACTATAGTTCCAGACAGGTCTAGTCAGGGGCGATGGATTGATCGATTTACGAAGTTCCTATTGGGGACAAGGCGCAGAGTTGTAGCATTAAGAAATCGGGAGCAGTAAATTGCATGTAATTTGCATTTTTTTACTAGATCTACAAGTAACATTTAAGAATTGGGGCATTTACTCTTCAAATTTGGGTTTAATATCAGAAATCCATGTCTAATTTGTTGCATCTGCGTAAAGCTAAAAATATTAAGAATTTTTTAATAATGTGGGAAAAATATTGAACAAGAATTTCTGTTATTCGGAGTATTTTGTAACTATGATACGGGTGAGAAAGGTGGAGGAGAAGTGATTTTATGCTCACTAAATTGAATAGTCCTTCGGACTACAAGGGCTTATAGTAGGCAGCTTTATCTTGCATTATGCAAAAGGCTGATTCTACGTCTTGAACCTGTGACCTCAAGGTCACATGACGATAAGTTTTACTGTTGCGGCAAGGCTCCCCTTCCTTTAACTTATTTCTTCAAAAATGGATATTACGAATGTGAAAACCAAATTTACGACAGGTGCACAACAGCTCTAGCGTTTCAGTGTAGTTAATATCGAGGGATACCTTAGGTGATGATAATAAGATGTTCGGAATCATTTTTGGATTGTTTTATTCAATGTTATGGATATAACTGGAAAGATCCGACCAACCATAGGTGGTACTGTAGTTTAAAAAATTCTCTATAAAAAATTGCCTTTTTTCACACAGTTTTAAATTTTAAAAAGACCCATCTTTCTACATAAAATTTGTCTTATGGAGTTTTTCTTCTTTTTCTTTCCGTTTAAAACCTGTCTCTTTTCTTATAGAAAGACACTATTTTTACTACTTTTTCGTTTTTATGACTTTGCACTATTTGGATTTTTGTAATATTTCAATCGTAAGCTTCCAGTTTATTTTAGCAGTGCAATTATTGTTTAAAATATAATATTTTATTTGGCTATAAAATAATGTAACTTTGTCACAAATCTCAGTGTGATTTATAGTGGTTTCCTAATCATGTTAAAAGAACATGTTAACGAAAAGACCATTTAAGGTATATGTTACTATAATGTAAGGTAATTAAGATAGAGAAATAGTTCTTTTTCTTCTTTTTCTTCTTTATATATTTTATATGACCTATCATTCTAATTCTTAACTATGTTCGAAGTCTTTCCAACAAAGGAGAAGTAGCACCTTGAACTTCAAACCAAGAGAAAGTAGAGGTGGCACGTTGTTTGAGACCAATTACGCTAGATGGCTTTCGCAAAGATATAGTTTTCTACTCGTAAAGGAAAGAGAGAGAAGTATGAGAGTAGTTGTCTAATTTAAGGTGATTAAAGTGTTAAACCTGTATTAAAACTAAGGTAGAAAGAAAAGAGAAAATGCTTTAAAACTCAAAAAAAGAAAAGAAAATAAGGAAAATGATATGAAAACACACTCTGGGATATACATTGGATTTGCCCTTTATAAAAACGGCTTACAAATTATAGGGCAGTGGAGTAGAGCGTGATTTGTGGTTGTCTTGGCATGTCTCTATAAATGGGTAATCCATAAACTTGGACACAGTTCAGCATTTTCCTAGCAATCTCAAAGGACAAATGGCAAAAGTGCTAGTCTTGAAATAACAGAGAGTCGGGTGCTTGACCATTTGCTTTACTTTAGTACATGTATACTAAAGCTTGTATCAGTAATGTAGTTGAGTTGGGTTACCATATTTTCTATAGCAGAGTGATCTGAAGCAATGTGTCGGAGACGTCTATGTAGATGACCCTAGACCCCTGTGACTCTGCGTAAGCGAGTTTTATGTTTTGCGAGAGGAGGTTTTTTGAAGAGCATTGACATGGCGTTGTTCGATTCAACACACACTAACAACTCCCTGCCAGTGTTCTTAGTGCTGGTTCACATCCAACGGGTAGAACACTAGCGACACCTATTTTTCGAGCTCCCAAGTCACACGTTTTCTGAATGGTATAATGGTAGAGTTGTTGTCGTATAACCTGGAAGTCAAGACTTAAAGGGCATGAAAACAGCCTCTTAGAGAAATGCAAGGTAAGGCTGCATGCTATAGATCCTTTGTGGTCTGCCCCTTTCCTGGGTTCCATATACCCAACAGGTAGAACACTAGCGACGCCTATCTTTCGACCTCCCAAACGATACATTTTCTGACTGGCAATGCAATCACCAAACAGCTAGCAAAGTATTTAATTGTAGCAGTTGAAGGGGAGTCTTTGATACAATGGTAAAGTTGTCGTCATGTAACCCAGAAGTCAGGAGTTAGAGGTATGAAAATAGCCTTTTGGAGAAATGCAAGGTAATGCTGCATATGGTCTGCCCCTTTCTTGGGCCCCATGTACCTAACAGGTAGAACACTAGCAATCCTTATCTTTTGAGCTCCCAAGTGATAGATCTTCTGACTGGCACTGTAATCACCAACCAGCTAGGAAAGTATTTAATTGTAGGAGTTGAAGGGGAGTCTCGGATACAAAGGTAGAGTTGTTGTCGTGTAACGCGGAAGTCATGAGTTAAAGGCATGAAAATAGACTATTGGAGAAATGCAAGGTAAGGCTGTATACTATAGACCTTTTGTGGTCCACCCCTTTGCCAGGCCCTATTTACCCTACAGGTAGAACACCAGCGACTCCTATCTTTTGAGCTCCCAAGCAATACATTTTCTGACCAGCAATGTAATCACCAACCAGCTCGGAAAGTATTTAATTGTAGTAGTTGAAGGGGAGTCTTTGATGCAACGGTAGAGTTGTCTTCATGTGATTTGGAAGTCATGAGTTAGAGATATGAAAACAGCCTCTTGAAAAAATACAAGGCAAAGCTACATACTAGACTCTTTGTAGTCTGCCTCTTTCCCAGAACCCACATACGCAGGAGCTTGATATGCTGGGCTGCCCTTTAGATGAATTATATAGTAATAAATAATACATAAAAAGATCTTCACTTCACAATATATAGGTTATCTGGGATCAAAGGTATAGATGGATGGTTGTGAATTTTTCACCCGAAGTAGGTCGGAAGCCGTCTGTACTAAGAAACTGCCATATGCTGGAAAGTTGTATTACAGCCTTCTAGCTACCGTGTAACTATTTCCTGTATCGTTGCTTCCCAAGCTGATGGCAAATAATGATAGAGATATGGGTGTCTGAGCCTTCTCTTCTTCCACCTCCATCTTGATTCTCTGAATGCACTCCCTCAACCATTCCAGTTGCTTCCAGAAGGGAACAACATGTTGGCATCACCCAGCGAGATCAGAGAGAAACTTGCAACGTTGTATTGGTTAACTAAAATATGAGCGGGCAGAAGTAACCCCCCGACTACATTTTGCCGTGTGAATTGGAGATCATAAGTTTGGGGGTGGAAATAGCCTCTTGCAAAATGCAAAGTAAGACTGCATACAATAGGTTTTTTATGGTATGTAAGACTGCATACAACAGGTTTTTTGTGTATGCTCCTTCTCTCGACCCTGCCTTCGCGGGAGCTTCATGCACCGGCTGCCCAGTAAGTATAACGGATGAGACATTCGACTAAATGATAATCGCATGCCTTAAAATAAAAAAAATAGAAAAAGAAAAAGGAGAGGAATGTTACAGTAGACCACGTCTATAATTAAACTAGCTGTTGATTTGGTAAGAACCTCAGTTTATCATTCCTCCTTAAATGTTGATAAAATAAAATAAAATAAAATAAATAAAGACTCGAATGATGCAACTGCATGACATTGCCATGCATCTGAATCATAATCTCAACTTTACGCTTGTAGCAAAGCTATTGTGATTTGGGCAAAGATAGTATGATTGGAACCATCGATGTGAATTACTAAGTGAAACGCTGCTAAATACGTCAAACTGCAGTAGGGTAGCTGCTGCAGACACTCTGCCAAAAGAAGTCGACGTGGCTTAATGTGGCCAAATACTTGAAGGGAAGTCTTGGCGCAATGGTAGAGTAATCATCGTGTGATCTTGAGGTCATGGGTTTAAGGAGTGAAAACAGCCTCTTGCAAAATGCAAGGTAAGACTGTGTACTATCAACCTTTATGGTCCTCCCCTTCCCCGGACCACACATGCTTGGGAGCTTCCTGCACCGGGGCTGACCTTTATTTTTTTCACTTGGATGCAGACGAAATCGATGGTGAAATGCAATGGCAACTAGAACCATTGGCAATCTATTACCAAGTTTTGGCAGGCAAATGCTTAAACAAGAGAATATTTCTTCGAGCTGGACGTGTCTACAACTGTTTGGTTGATCACTTATTTATGTATCCATAAGATTAAGCAGCCTAAATAAAACAATTTAGCTTCCCTTGGTCAGCAAAGCCTTCCAGCGCAGTGGCTGGAGCAAGAACAAAAGCCTCTCTCGCCATAGGTCACAGGTATAAGGCTGCTCATGTCTGTGTGTCCAACAATGAAGAGCTAGAATCACCAAAAAGTGGAACCAATTAAGTTCATTGACGCAGATGACTGCATTTGTATGAGACAACAAAGAATTAAGTTCTTGTTCTTATTCATCACAGATACGAATCTTTATTTTCTAATCCATTCAAAGGAAACCATTATAACTTTTAATGAGATTAGAAGCTATAATTTGATACATTTTCTCCGCTGAATGGATGTAAAGGGCAGCCCAGGATACAAAGTTCCTGTAAATGGGGAGTCCCAAGAAGGGGTGGACTACATGGGTTAATAGTAGGCAGCCTTATCTTGTATTTTGCAAGAGACTGTCACCTTGAACTTGTGACTTCAAGGTCGCACGACGACAACTCTACCATTGCACCAAGGCTCCCCTTCAAACTTGGCGTTGGATAGATGTTATCATAGAAAACAAACTTGGAGGGGTCGGAGCCAGGGACCAAAGCATACTTCTTGTACAAGACAATTTCAGTCTCACAGCATGGGGACTAATATTCTTCAAATCCTGCAATAATTTAGAGGAAATCATAGATGAGAACCCATATCGGTCAGGATTGAATAATTATCATACATGAACTTAGTTACAAAATTTGGATTCAGGAATAAATCCCCATAACAAATATTCAGAATATTTAGAGAACATTTTGAAAAAAAAAAATTGGAATGCCTTCGCCATACTGAAATTTTGTTAACTTTTGAGTCTCATTCCTAGTTGTCTTAGAATTTCTACCAGTACTCTGGTTTTAAATGGATTACTCGTTTCTGGGTGGGAGGATGATCTGAAGAAAAATGTGGTAGATTTCGGCACAACCGATCTTCGACCCTAGAGGCTCCCTGGCAAGCCTTTTCATTTCTGGAGATACGAGATTGTTGAACTGCATTGACACTGCATTTTTCGACTCATCTCACACTTTGTGAGCTTCTCCTGACATTGGTCTTAGAAAGGTATACACCCCATGGAGTAACACCTAGTGGGCCTATATTTCGAACTCCAAAACGCTACAACCCCTGGTTAAATGCATGTAAATATGTATAATTAAGTAAAAGGCAGCCCTGGCATACGATGCTCTCGCATATGCAGGGTTCGGGGAAGGCGCAGACCACAAGGGTCAATAATACGCAGTCTTACCTTATATTTTCCAAGAGGCTACTTCCATGCCTTAAACCTGTGACCTCAAGGTCACATGACTACAACTCTACCATTGCACTAAGGTTCTAGAGTTGTTATCGTATGACTTTGAGGTCACGGGTTCAAGGCATGGAAATAGCTTCTTACAAAATACAAGGTAAAGCTGCATACCATCGACCCTTGTGGTCCACCCCTTTCCCAGACCTTGCATATGCAAAAGCTTTGTGCACCAAAACTGCCTCTTTTTTTTTTTATATCCGAAGCTGTAGCAATCCGACGAAGATGCTTTCGCCGGTACCTTGAGAAAACATAGCTAGGCGTCACCTGCCTGGATAGCTCATATATCAACAGACTTTTTCTTTTTTTTATAACAAAGAGCTAAAAAGGTAGATTATGTAGAAGCATATCTTAATTTCAAGATTTACTTTTATATATATATCACTTCAAACTTTTGACCAAGCATAATGGGAAGAGGAACCAAGATGTCTGTGCCCAACTGCACTACACAGCTTTTGCCTCGTATATCAACAGCTTGAGGCTGAGAAAGCACGGTTAAAATAATGAATATTTTGAGCACTGCTAGTAAGTATTTGCCCCATCAACACTGGTGATTCATTTTATCTTTCTATGGATATTATGGTTCTTTTAGAACAGCCAGAGGAAAAAGTTTCCAAACCATTTACCCAGAGGGCTCATCTTAGATGAGCCAAGCGTAAAAATTCACAAATGTTTGCTAGCTTCTTCAACCGTTTGCATTTTGATCTTCCACCTGTTTGAAGCCCAAATATCAGAGGGTTACAGCAAATGGGTCCCCACTTTGGATGATGGAACGTCCGTAGCAGGATAGGATAATTACTTCCCTGGAAGGAGACAATGGTTCTTTTGACAGTAGCGCAGACAACAGAGTTCAGTAAGCTGGGAAAGAGGATTCAAGGCTGGGGCGACAGTGAGGGAAGAAATAGGTTGATAAAGATGAACCTCTTGATTTCAATTGATTTATTGGAGTAAATTTATCAGTTTGCACACACTATCTAGATGGATTGGGTTCTGTTCCAAAAAATACATAAAAATAAGATTGGATGGTTTGGATTGTAGTATCTGCAACTATCAGCTCAGTTTGCCATCTTCTGTGAGAGAAAAAGAACGACAGACACAATAAGTAGACCTGATTCTCCAGCAATGGAGCCCCATTCAGTTGCTCTAAGGTCTCCTAGAAAGATTATGCTACCATATCAGTGAAATGAACTGCAATCAAATTCTGCCGAGATCGCTTTCGACGTCTATTGCAGATGTTGAAAGAACTTTCATCTGTGGTAACTACAGAAAGGCACAGACAAATCTGTTTACGAAAGCAAAGAGCTCAAACACCACATCTTTTGTATAATTTAGACTCATAAAACACGAATAACAATGGCAGTCGACAAGCTACTGGCACTATATCATAAAATAAGAAGCCAATTCCTGGCAAATACAAAATGATGCGGACACAAAAGATCGCAGATCATGTAAAATATTCCTCAACGGGCAAAACGAACATTCAAATCCTTCTTCAGCCTAAGGGGCAACTAGTAAAAGAAACCAAGAAATTTGCCACCAACATTCTTCCTCCTAGCCTCCTCATGATCCATGATTCCAGCAGACGTCGTCAAGACAATGTAGCCAAACTGCACATTTCAGTTAGGAGATCATATTACTGTATTTTCTGCAACAGTCATGGATTAGAAAAATAAAGCACCGTTTCTTTTCTTTTATTTTCTTAGCCAACCTGTCTAGAGGGAAGCAGCCTTGCAGTCCAAGGCTCAATTTCTTAAACACCAACATCAAAGGGAGGACTAATTACCCCACATTTGTTCAACCGTCCATTCAATTCCACAACTATTTTACCAGCCCTGACTCTCCGATGTAACCTGCAAAGTGACACAAGTGGATAATAAGGATACAATAATATATAGAGTAAGATTGAGAAACATAGGAAAGGATAAAGATGCAAACCATGCTTCTGCATGACAAGAAGAAACTTAATAATCACTTTGGAGGATGGTCTGATCATGACTTGTCGTTTCCCCCGCTTCTCATCATTGTACATGCTTTTCAGAGCATCATTCAAAACACTGACCCTCACCATCTTTGCTAAAGCTGTGCATTGACATAACAAATTGCATATATAAACATGGTCATGGTAAAAAGGTTTCTGCAACTAGTAAAACAAGGCTCTACAAAACCTAATGTAGATATGCTTGACCACCAAGCACAACAAGTCCTAGCATAAAAGGATTCGCCAAAATTGCCAATTAGAACATTATTCCAGTTATGATGAACCACACTTTTGCAAGAACAGCTTAACAACTTGCAACTCTCTTGCCTTAATCTACACTATCCCAGTTACTATGAACCACACTTTTACAAGAACAGCTTCACAACTTCCCACTGTAGTGCCTCAATCTATGTTCTCCCAGTTATCATGAACCACACTTTTACAAGAACAGCTTAACAACTTGCAACCATCGTGCCTCAATCCACCCAGTAGTTAACTGGTTAACCATACATCCTAGAAGCAAATAAAAATCCATAAACACCCATATCCAAAATGATCTATAAGGAGCTTCCATTCAAGCTTGGTCAAAGAAATTGAGCAGAGAGCCCAAAGTTGAACCCAACCAAGTAAACAATTGGAATTGACATAATATAGTGGGACAAGAAACAAATCCTTGAAATTTTTTTAAGGTTTTGAGCTTTGAAGTTCCTGACGTACATACAACATATAAGCAAAAGCACTCAAATTTCAGTTCAATAATGCCTTTTCTTCACCAATCAAGGCATTTCAAGGAGCAAACAAGAACCTGGTGCTTCAAATATATTACATGGTAAAAACATTTAAAAGCAGAAGTTACCCATAATCCATAACAAGATGCTAGAATAGAGCCACCAAGGCTACAGAAGCTGTTGGATGATAATGGGACCTCTTATGGGACATACAATGCATTACAGACATATGATCATTACGCTACAATCGGTTTATTCTATTCCACCTATTATAGAGAAAAGAACTTAAATCAAAATACTTAAAATAACATGACAATACATTTATACAAAACTTCTACCCCAAGCACGCCGTAGACAGTCAAGTGAAATCCAATCCACGAGAGAATTTGATCTATGAACAGCATCATTTTGGTAAAGGCACAATGACAGAGGAATCGTTACCACAAGGGCACAGAGGGGGAGGTCATAAGCATCTATACCGTCAAATCGATTTTCGACAAAATGAAAAAGACATTTGGTAGAATTAGAACCATAGAATACAACCCTAATCGAAATGCTTACATTTGTCTCATACACTATGGCGATAGTGAGAAGAGATATATTTTACATCCCAGATAGGCTATAATTGGAGATACCATTGTTTTTGGTACAGAAGTTCCTAAATCAAAGCAAACTGCCCTAGCTTTGAGTGCAGTTTGAACTATTGAATACATAATAGGAAGTAACCAATTAGGTTTATGATGAAACCTAAAAATCGATCACTACTTTAAGTACCTTTTCAAGATAGACCGTAACAGAAAACTGAAGAGTAATGGCAACAAGTGATTGAGTTCAGTAGTTCGTCATATAAAATTATTGACTCTAGAGATATGGTAATATGGAGAAGATAAAATTGTTTGAAGCATAAACAGAACCAGAAGCAACCCTTGTTTCAGAGAGTGGAGGACTGGTCACTCACATTTCATTCAATGGTCAAAGGCGAATTGAAAGCTAAGCAACGGTAATTCTAAAGATCTCCAGAGAAAAATAGAGATGTCTCATAAGCCAGATGACAGAACGGAGAGACCTAGGAAATATAAGATCATAATACGAGTGATTTGGCATATTTGGATTCCTATTTATCCTCTCGTGTGGTACTTCATCATATGATTCATATAAGATCCATCTGTCTAGATATTATCAAATACATCCAGAAAGTAGTATGCCTTGGAAGAAGTTTGTACAGTTAAGAAAGGGATTTTTATTGATAAAAAAGAAGAATCAATTTCAACCAATATGCCTTAGGCGTGGCCATACATACCATAGAAATCATCCTTGGAAAGGGTGGACCAATTAGCTAGAGCAGCAAGCACTATAGCAAAATTGATTGCAAAAGAGGATAAATTGGCCAGATTAAGATTACCATTTGCAGAGGTCCTTTTGATATCTAAAAACTGCTTAGCAATAGTCGAACAACTAGGTAATGTTGAGGTGAATCAAAAAAGTTTGGGTAGATCCGGTCCAAAGTGTTTGATAGGTAAGCATCATGTAGTAAGAGCAGTTATGAATCTTGTACACCATCCCTATTGGGTGATGAAGGAAAGGCCCTAGTTGCTACAAAAAACCCACAACCCCTTGGGGTTATTCTGCGCTTGGAAGAAGAAGTAAGAAAAAGAATTAATATAGTGATATTTTTATTCTTCGTTGCCTTAAATAAGAAAAAAGCGAGCAAATGACAGGAGGAATAAACAGCTATGGCGCGTTCACTAAAAAAAATCGTTTTGCAGCCAATCATTTATTAGGAAAAATTGAGAAGCGAGGAGAAAGAGATAATAGTAACTTGGTCCCGAACATCTACCATTGTACCCGCAATGATCAATCAACAATTGCCATTCATAATTGAAAAGAACATTTAATAAAGTGAGTCACAATTTTGGAGAATTTGCACCTACATTGACTTTTTGAGGATATGGGAGAAATGATAATAGATCTTGTCGATAATTTAATAAAGTAAAAGAAAAGGTGCTAATCATTCTTTGGTGGAAGGTAACCCTTATGTCAAAGGGGAGAAGGTGGAAGAGGACCGTTAAGAAACATCGGAAGAAAAGGAGCTTTAGTACACAAGAAAAAGCCTAAGGTCAAAATACATGTATGTCTCCCCACAAAGCATAAAGAGTCATTGATTAGATTCATGGGCATTCCTATGAGGAAACACTATGCTACTAGAACTTATGCTTATAGAGGATCTTATCCTATTTTGATATTGGCTTATTCTGCAGTAGCAAATGCTAGTCACAATTAGAGCTTCAACAAAGCTGATTTAGTCATTAGTAAGCTAAAGTCAATGAGGGCACTATCGTGAAAAGGCTAAAATAGTGGGCTCGAGGACGTAGCTATATGATAAAAAGACCCACCTGTTATGGGTCTTGGGTTCAAATGTCCATTCCCTTTCTCCTCTTTTCTCTTGTAGTAGAAGCCATGATGGGAACTTCATTGGCAACTTCGTTCCTATGTTGTCGTAAGTACGTGAATCTTTCAATAATCAGCTTCTTTATTGCTCGAGTCAAATTGCAGCTCCATGCCAAGGGTCAATCAAAGGACAAAACCTGGATTCACCTAGTAGCCTTTCTTATTGAATGTCAAAATGTGAAAAATCAAACGTTCAATTCTCCTTTTGTGCTCCCCATCGATGTCATTGGCGACTGGTGAGAGTATGGTTCAGTCCTTTCCTTGTACGTCTACTATAACCAAAACCATTTAGTACATATGGAACTCAAGTCTATTGTAACCAGAACCATATAGCATATATGGAACTTAAGTCTCCTATAGTATATTCAATGCACACAAGTGACAAAAGGCTGCAAAAAAAAAATTTATAGGGCAGGACAGACATTCAAACGCCCGACTAGTATATGGAGGATACTTGGAAACAGCATCTATCTAAGAGGTACTAGGACCAAATACTGAGCTACTTGCTTCTAAGGAAAATAACAATACATGTTCACTAAAAATGCAGTATGCATTCTATATCCTCCCAACAACAATCTCCAACAATCCAAATGACCAGAAAAGCATTATCACAGTCAGAAAAAGTTTCCAGTACTTTGACATTGTTAGATGACACTGTAAGCTCTGCATGCTGAGGAAACATAACCACTATATGGGAAAATGCAACGACGCTTGTGCTAATGAAAAAAGTTCAGTAGCCTAATTATGAGAGAGGTGGACAACTTCTAATGAATTGGCACTCAGGTTCTATCTGGCATCCATAGATTCTGACTAAACAACTAGTGTGAAACATTTGTTGCTAGGAACCAAAAGATTATTATTTAGATAATAACTTGGGTTTTTTGAAGACTTGCCATTAGTTTGTTTTATCTTTTTTGCAAAAAAATCCAAGGTTTTTAGGTTTTTGCTGATTTGCATTAAGTTATGAAAACGTTTGCAATTTGTCATTCTATTAGGTTTCTGTTATCTTTTCCTGTTAACTTTTATAAAATTCCAATATTACCCTTATCTAAACATTTGGTGACCGAAAAAGTTGTTGGAAGCAGGGACTGCGACCTAGGGAGCCAGCGGATGTAGGGCAGAGGCGCAGTCGACCTTGGGGGCAAGACCGGAGTACTGTACTATCCCAGTGAAGGGAGGGGGGAGGTGATCGAGTACCACTGGCCAGGGGGAGGCAATCTTGGTAGCATCACGGGAGGAGAGCGATCAAGTAGTGCCAGGAAGGGGGGAGAGATCTAGGTAGTGCCAGCCAAGGGGGAGGGGAGTTGGGGAACTGGGTAGAGTCGCCACCCAGGGGGGAGGGGGGTGGGAGGGTGCCGGGTGGGGATCACCAGGCGAGGGGCTGGTCATGGCCCCGGGGCAAGGGGGTGGGGGTTGCCTGTGCAAAGGGGAAGGGGGCTGGTCGCCACCTGGTTTCGAGCACCGTCGGAGCTGAGGGGTGGGGGTGGCAATCTGGGTAGTTGAACATTAAAAGCTCTGTGAAACTAATGTTTCAGATTACAGACTCAACGAATACTTGAGAAGTCTTACCAAGTTGACTTAGTGCGTCAAAAATACTGCCAACTCAAGACTCCAACAAGAAAGCAGCAAGAGCTACAATCAACTCTGGTGACTTTGTGATCAACTCTGGAGTTTCTAAACACAAGACAACCAACTTATATAAACATTATTGAACATGACTGGTACAGATCTTCGAAGATGGTTTTAGACATTACACTCTGAACCCGTATAGTATTTGGTATAACAGGGTGAGACCAAAGTCACCAAAATACTACTGCAGAGCAACTTGAACATGACAGCTGCCAGGACTAACTGGAGGTCAGTTAGACATTAACCTCCGGCACTTACACAGTATGTTGCTAAGGTAGGTTCCGACCAGACAACTTGTACCGAAGATCACTTATGCCGCATAAGTGACCTATGGAGAACAAAGTCTAAATCAACTTTCTCAGTTTATAGGTACAAAGTAATTCCACAGATGATCACTCAATACCCAACTCAAGACTCTAAACTAATCAGGAACAGGTTTGATAATAAAAAAATTCCAGAAGCCATCACAAGCTTACAACGTGAAACAAAATGAGAACCCAATCTCAATTTGACTTATTCAGAAATTTGAGAAACAAAGCGACCCAAAAAACCTGAAGGCACAGAGTTTCATCTTGTAAGTTCGCCGCATCTGAAGGAACAAAGTTCATCGTCAGAAGAAGTTATCATTTAATCTGCTCAACGCCTCAACGTTATCAATCACTGCAAACACAAACTCAAATATCTGAATCCACCAGCAGCAGCGCTACAAAATCGACACGCCATTTGCCTTTGATCTTCTATTTATGTTCTTTCACTGGCCAGTGCAGATTAAATACGCTTCCCAACAAGTTCTCCCAAGCCCCGCATAAGCAAAACCAAAATGTCAAAGAACTATTGAACCAAACTCAAACACGCGCGCCCCCCCCGCCCCCCCCCCCCCCCCAAAAAAAATAAAAAACAGTCAGAAGATCAAACATACAAGTCGAAAGCAGCATTAATCAGGTGAATCTAAGAAGACCAACAACAGAGAGATCCAAAGGAAACAGCTAAAAATCGAGCAGATTCTAAAGAAATTGAACAGATTTTACGTCTGGAAGAGGAGAGTATACCTGTGCCCCCTCGGTCTGTTGAGCTCAGAGTAGAAAGAGGGAGCAGAGAAAAACCAGGAAGGCGGGTTTCGTTTTTTATGAGGGTTTGTGCTTTCGTTAAACCGTAACTTACCAAATTACGAAAATACCCAACACTGAGAGACTCCATTTCCAATAGTACGTGGATTTGGGATCCGTGCTGAAAGATAAAAAATCACTTGCTTGCTTAAGGGAGAAGTACAAGTTCTCCTTTCCAGCCCTGGTAGGTTTAGCTGTTAATGTAGATTCTAAGATGGATCTATATGAAATTACATGTCTTTTGGATGCTATGCTTCTTTGAGTTGAAAATTAAAATCCTTAGTTTTTTAAAGACTTGAATCAAATGGTTCAAATCATCCAAATGCATTGATTTCTTATTGGCTACCTAGTTCAAATCATACAAATTCATTGATTTCCTATTGGTTACCTAGTTTGTGTATCGTTAACAACTTGGATCTTCTAAAACCAGACTCTAGGGGCAGAACCTTACGTCTACTATTACAGGGACTCTTCTCTTTGTAGGAGCATCTTTTTCCTCTTGTACCATTTGTAAGAGAAATGATAGAAGAAAAACAAATTCCAAAAAAGTGCCACATGACGGTTATTGATTTGTTACTTTCTCCCTTAGCAAGCGAGTGCGTTGGTAGTCTAGTGCTACTCGGCAACAATTCTAATTTAGCAAAAATAAGTTTGTAGAGTTTAGATGGCTAAGATCATGTTATGGAGAGATTATGGTGGCGGAGCCGTCCAAAATTGGATCAAATTGATTAATCTTTTGGATCTCAAATGGATCTTGTTAGTGAAAAAAAGGGCAGCCCCAGTACACGTAGCTCCTGCCTATATGAGGTCCGGGAAAGGGGCGGACCACAAGGGCCTATAATAGGCTCCCCTTCAGGCTGAACCTATAAACGAATAATAAGTAATTTTTGCCACTTATGCCCAATTGATGTGGCGGGTCGTTAGTGAACTGAACCTACTGACTCCACCTGACCATTTGGAACAGACGGGACCTCAATATGATCGATTAATGCTGCAAATCCATGGCGACCGTTCTTGTTTACTCATGCTAGCCATATCAAAAAGATGGGGCCACAGTAATTTGCGTTCCTACATATGAGCTTCGGACCAATAGAATATTTCTGGATCACCAGTTTGGCTTATGTTTTTGGATCACCAGTTTGGCTTCTACCCCCTGGTGCAAACGCCTGCAACTCTAGTCTGCTCATGGAAGAAGAAGTTTCAATAATCGCCCTCGTGAAGCATGGCATTGCATGACTTGAACACTGTCATGATCTCTCACCAGTGAACGTCCTAGTCGTTAATGACAGGGTCAGGAAATGTGCAGATCAGCTCAATCCTCTGCAATGGAGAATTCATCACATGCTAGCGCACCTTGTGCGCGCTACGTGTTCGGACATATACCGCTCCACCAGAGTTGCAAGCCATTGCGTTCTGATCCAGTGACTTGCCACGGGGGCTTGTAATTTTAGTGATCGTAGCCGCTTTAGACATAAGAGAAATGCACCTACTGAATTCAGCTTACCCACATGGAATGCATGGGTCCACGATTGCAAACTTGCATGATCAATTGACACTGCAAATCCATGGCGACAGTTCTTGTATGCCAATGCTACCCACAACCGAAGGCTCGCAAGATCAATTGATACTTGCAAGTCCATGGTTACACTTCTTGTTTACCAATGGCCGATCCCAAACGGCTCCACAGCAGGCGATCACTTCTGAGTGTCGAAAAACAAGCATTGGAACAAACACATGGGATGCACAAGCAAAATAAAAATAAAAACTATGAGGAGAAATGATGAACTAATACAGCCACAGCATACTGTCAAAACCAGTTTCCTGTTGTCTTTAGGCCACAATGCTGTTTAAATAAATCATCAGTGTCAACTTCTCTGATTAAAAACTTACTTAACGTTCACAAAACCGCATCCTAACTCTATCTTCAAAGCTCTAAATGAAATCTGAGCGGACAAGATGGAGGCTAACCAGGAGCATGATGGATGCTAACCGTAGGTCAAGAAAAACCAACTCGAGCTTAGATTATGCCAATCTTGTTTGCTACATCCAAGGCATCATAATCCGGTGTCAACCTTACATACGCCTTCTTGGTCCCGTCAGGCCTGAAAATTGTAAAAGTCAGTTATAATGAAGCCAAACAAAAATCCAACATCGAAGGTTAACTAAATTATTGCCATAAAAAGATTAAAAGAAGATTTGCTGTTTATGACAAATAAGTTGTCTACAGAGGATTTTTATTATTATTAAAACTTGTTCATGTTTAGATAGTTATAATCAACAATTTCGGAATCCCTACTGAAAATCATAAAATGCAAGTACCAATGAAGCCTACTCTTCAAATAAAAGTTACAGACTGCTTAATAGATTGATGCAAACTGAAATCAAAGTAAACATATTTCAAGCGAGGAAGACTCACCTGATCAAGGTATTCACTTTCTTGGTTTGAATGTCATACATCTTCTTAACTGCAGCCTTGATCTTCTTCTTGTCTGCACGAAGATCAACAATGAAAACAAGAGTGTTGTTGTCCTCGATCTTCTTCATTGCAGACTCAGTTGTGAGGGGATACTTAAGGATTTGATAATGGTCAAGCTTATTCCTACGGGGTGCACTAATACGTGGGTACTTGGGGTTTCTTTCCTTCTTCAATGTCTTAGGCCGATGAAATGTGACTGATGTTCGTATCTTCTTGGCCTTCTTCTTCAAGGTGGAGGCACCCGATTTTACAGCTTTGGCTGCCTTCAAGGCCTGTGCCTTTGGATCAGCTTTTTTTGCACCAGCAACTGTAGATTAGTAAACACAAGATTTTAGAAGGCAATATCATATATGACTTTTGAGAATTTAGTTTGAAAGACCAAAAGAGGGCTCCCATAATATACAGTCCCAGATGCTTGATGACAGTAGTAAAACTATACGTTACGGGCTCAGTCATTTGCCAAAAAGAGGGTAGCAAAAAGCATGCGAACAAAAACATTAACCAACAAATAAAATCAAAGAATTAGTACACTGCTATAAATAGTCAGGGCTCCTAAAGACAAACAAGATTATGATTTTCCGGGACCACATTTCTCTCAGATTAAGCGACATTCTTCGGCCACTTTGTGCATCTCAAAAGGAAACTGGTGGGCATGAGGACACCAAAAGCAGTGACCATCTAAAGATGCAGCAAAAAGGAAATTTCTCTGAATAGCTGATGACATAGGCTGAACGTCGTAAACCCATTCATCACAATGGTATTAGCAATTTGGTAAAGCACCCCACTTCTATGACCATCAGTGAAACACGCAAAAGCCAAAACTATAACTCTTACCACTAAATTTTGTTGTCATAAAAATAAATAGACAAATTTAGATAATACTATAGTACGTACAAAATTATTTTACCAGGTATTAGACACCACCCTTACAGAAGAACTAGAAAGAGCAACACCAAAGATACACATTTGGAAAATCAAATTATACAAGAATAAATTCAATATTGATTCAGAAAATGCCTTGACAATTCATGGCATGTAATAGAGAGAGAACAAACATACTCCATCCTGAAATACCATGGGCCTTGTCCTAGAAACCAAACAACATACAGCGAAGGCTATTCAAATAGCATTGAAGGCAATACCTTTCACAGGGGGAGCCATTTGTTGCAGAAGAAACTAATGCCCTTAATTCAGATACACCTGGAGAAGTAAAAAGAACATGGCTATAAACTCAGGGAACTAAGTCTTACATAGAGAAGGAGACAAGTTGTTCTGACTGGGGTAAATAAGAAACCAGTAAAAATAATGCATTTAGTATTAAGCAATAACATTTAGTCAGGAGTATATTTCAACCATATTGCAAATTACACATGGCTCAACTGTGTTTAAAGATAAAGGGATCCAAAAATTATTAGTCTATATAAATTCTAAAACAGAAATAACAGGATTGTTATTAGTTGTATCCACTGACACTCCAAAAGGTTGTTTTGCAGGAGCTGAAAAACAATGGAACATATATTTTCTTGTTGGTGTGGAACTGCTTGTGGATGAGTTCTACACATGGTTAGAACAACAAAACGGACATCAACAAAAGGAGTGTTAAAATTTTCTTTTTCTTTGAGTTTCCTATTAGATATGACTTCCTCTTGTCTTTTAGTAACTTGTTTGACTTCCTACTGAAGCTTTTGGGTAGCAAATGGAAAAATGTAGGAATGTTGCAGTGTACTCTGAATCTCTTCTTCAACATTCTATTCAATAAAAAATTTCTAGTTTCTTGTCCTTGCAGTTTCAGAAATACATCTTGCTTCTGCCCTTGTGGATTCAAGAAATATAACAGAAAAGGCTTTTTTTTCTTTCTCTTGATCTTAGCTACTTCAAGCTTCCAACCACATTATCTTTTCATCATGATTAGTGTTTATAGTTGAAACCAAGATGCAAAGAGAGCTGATATGAGTGTGAGACAAGGATAATGGACAAAGAAGCAAATTGTTGAAAATATCACTTCATGTAGTTCATTTATGCCAAAGGACATAAATAAAAGATTCATTGGGAAGCAATTGCTTTTTACCTCAATTTAATTAGCTTTTGTTCTTCCTTTTTTCCGAAAAGGTAAAGAGATTAGATTAGGAAGAAGAATGAACAAATAAATCACCACGTAGAGATTGTCCAATATAAAAGAATTGCCTTGTAATTACCACTTTTGCTAACAGCAAGAGAACCAGTGGTGCTAAAATAATGATAAACAATTACAACAAAGTACAATTTCCCTCATCTTCACAAAGAAACAGACTAATTATCTAGTGATAATTGATAGGCAATGCTTCATGAACTACGAAAGTTTAGGGTCGGCCATTTGCCAATAATTCTGGTTGAAATCATTGTGCATGCTCACCAAACTACCACCTGAATATGGAGATCAATGGGACACACTTGATCCAGCACATAAGTAATTTCTTCTGAAAATTAGTCAATAAGTTATATTGCAGAAATGAAGCAAAGAAAAACAGATTGCTCCAATGAAGAAGCAAGTACATGTACTCTGCCAAACAAATATGTGACAACTACAATAGGGGATTCAAAAGAGCTAATGCAAATATCTGATTAATACATAAGTAACTCCTGAACACTCGTTGAGGTTTAAAGGAGATGGAGTCAATTCTCTACTAAAATCAAAAGAATTTCATGACGGACAAACTATTTTCTGTGGTGAAGGACTTGATTAATAATCCATGTAGTCACATTTACAAGGGCACCACTCACCAATACAGATCCACCTTGAATATGTTTAGGCATTAAGATGTGCGAAAAAATGCAAGGTAAGGCTGTGTACTATAGACCCATGTCATCCGCCCCATCCCTGGACCCTGCATATGCGGGAGCTTCGTGCACTGGGCTACCCTTTTTATTGAGACGTGTGCAAGCATTTGTCTTATTGGAGTTATTGACAAAAATTATAATCAGAGATCACCTTAAAAATCGCTAAAAGGTAGTTCCTAAAATAAACAGTGCAAATCTTAGCTGTAAACTTGGTTTCCAGTAAAATCTCTGAAACATTCTGCTCCATCAGAGTAAGAGGAAGAGAAACTGTTATAAAATGTTCTTCGTTAAAAGAATGCTTCCACACAAGTTCTCCCAAGACCCAAAATGAAAAACACAGATGATAAGGTAGGCATTAATCCCTGGTACTCGCTCGGTATGTTGCTAACGTATGTCAGCCCAGACAACTTGTACCAAAGATCACTTATGCCGCATAAAGTGATCTCTGGTGAACAAAGTCTAAATTAAATTTCACAAGTTTACAGGCACAAGGCAATTCCTTAGATGATGACTCAATACCTAACTCAAGATTCTAAACTATTAAGGAAAAGGCTTGATCAATCTTTTCCAGAAGCCATTACAAGTTTAGAACGTGAAACGAAATGAGAAATCATTCTCAACGTAACCCACTCAGAAATTTGAGAAACAAACGACCTAAAAACCTGAAGACACTCAGTATCATCTTGAAAGTTCGCCTTATTTAAAGGAACAAAGTTTCACATCAAGAGAAATATCAGTTAATCGGCTCAACGCCTCGACATTATCAACCAATGCAGACACTAACTCAAACATCTAAACTACGAGTGGCAGCACTACAAAATCAACCACACCAACATGCTTCCAAACAAGTTCTCCCAAGCCCCAAATGAAAACCATTTCTCCTTAAAAGCAACACCATGCCGCTAAATGACTAGCAAAGTTGGAGTCATAACATCAAAACCCAACCACTGAAGCAAAACCCAAAAATGCCAAACAACTACCGAACCAAATCAAACCCAAAAAAATCAGAAGATCAAACATACAAGTCGATAGCAGCATTAATGATGTGAATCTATGAAAAACAATAGCAGAGAGATGGAAACTCGGAAACAGATTAAAATCCAGACATTCTAAAGAAATTGAACAGATTTTACGTTTGAAAGCAAAGAGTATACCTGCAAGTCTGCTGCCCCGCCGCTCGGTCAGCTGAGCTCAGAGTAGAAAGAGAGAAAAATGAAAATTAGGGTTGCGGGAAGCAGGGTTTCATTTTTTACGAGGACGGAATTACTAAATTACGAAAATAGCCAACAATGAGAAGTTGTTAAGGAGAAAGTGTCTTGCTTGCTTAAGATGGACCCCACCTTCGGACAATCAGAACCGTTCATCTAATTTCTCTTATTGTGGGTGACTAATAATTCTAAAACAGTACTGATTAGATTAATATAGAAACTGAAAACTGTACATCTATTCATGCAAACATGAACTGTCATAAACGCAGTCCATAAAACGATTCAAAAGGAACCAGTTGAACGCACCTATTGTGGATATTAGAATCATCCAATGTGGGAAATGTTTAAGATACCTGAACTTAGAGAAATTAGATAAATGATTCTGATCATCCAAAAGTATAGACTAATCATTCATCGTACTTTGTCTCCTCTTAAGCTGCTCAAGGTACCACATTGAACTTTGAAGTTGTAGCAATGTACAAGGGAAATTGAAGGTAAATAAATAATTCAATAAGCCTTGCATGAAGCATCAAAGGAAATTAAAAGGATTTGATGAATCACAACTCTACATTAAGCAACTTGGAAATCACTCTAACTCTAGTGGCCATATCCTAAAAGTGTTGAAAAGTCAATTGAATGAATCATGGTAAATGTACATCAAATTTCATTTGTCAAACTCTTAGACGAGTTCATGACCTTCAGTTGAAACATGACTATCGAATTATCCTAATCAATGGATAATTCCTCATAATTCATCTGGAAAGTACAAACTCTATTTGTAACGACTGAGGTCTCTCCACAGTAACAATATTGTCCACTTTCCACTGATGGCGCCCATACACCGCCAATAGTCGCGGTTTTGTTCTTCTCCAATTTTTCAGGAAAAATGCATTGTTACCATGAGTGACTATCGCACCTTTATCAAAGCCAAGCAACTTTTCCCTTAGCAATGTGGGACTAACTCTCAGTCCCTCCCGCCTTCGTCCCTCAACCTATCTTAGGGCCTCCCCCTCAAGATATCTTAGTAACGACAACGGTTCACCTCTCCCCCTTAGAGGACATGCGTCCCCGCATGTCTTCACGCGAGTGCCCATGTGCTACTAGCCATCCACACCAAGTTAGGGGTTGGCTCTAATACCACTGTAACAATCAGGGTCTCCCTACAGTAACAATATTATACGCTTTCCACTGATGGCGCCCATATACCGCCAACAGTTACGGCTTTGTTCTTCTCCAGTTTTCCAAGGAAAACACGTTGTTACCATGAGTAACCACCGCACCCTTATCAACAACCCAACAACTTTTCCATTAGCAACGTGAGATTAACTCTCAATCCCTCCCGTTTTCGTCTCTCAACCTATCTTGGGGCTTCCGCCTCAAGGCATCTTGGCAACGGCAACGGTTCACAAATTGTGACACCCCAAGTTTTTCTCAACAATTCTATAACAATTTATAAAAACCGTCAAGATCCTTGTTTTAAAAACTTTTATTTTTAAAGTGACCAAAACAAAAACTTAAATAAAAGCAATTCTTTCAAGATCCGGAAGTCATATGACCACAAAACCACTGATTTAACAATGAAATGAAATATCATTTTTACCAAAAATTCAGCAGAGTCTCATTTGTATTTTGAACCATTGCACATAACCAATGCAATACAAAATAATCTGATAAACATAATATAAGACATGACATATAGGAGACTTAATCTCCACACCCATCCACACAATCAAATACTATTTTCAATAAAACATATACTCCAACAATGGATAAGAAAATCAAGTCATGACAAAATACTCAGGGTCCCTCCATACAGCTATCATATCTAACATGAATCTATATGCTTATATCCAGGTCACATTGTAATTTTAATTAAAGTACAGTCCATACTCAAAACCCAAAGTGAGGTCTTGAACAAACCTTGTCATCTCTAAACATCCTCAATGCTTCATTGGGAAACTACCATTACTTTTACCCGCTCTATCAGTGCGTCAACTTGTAATCACTTTCTGTATTTGAGGCATTGCAAACAAAGCAATGCGTCAACAAGCTATGCTCGTATAGGTAATTAAGAGAAATAAAACGTGCAATAAACAATTATGAAGAGTACCAATATCATGTCGAATATCATAAAACATGCAATAAACACTTACGAATAGTACCAATATCATATCGAGTATCAATAGAGTAAATTATTTATAAGGCAAATAAAATCATCAGGCGTTCAGAAGGTAAAGCTTATAAATCTTATAAATCTGAACGAAACAATCATGATTAAAACATAGATGAGCATCTATTAAACGAATAAGAATTTGTGTCAACATCGAAACATAATGCATGTCATGATAAAACATGACACTATACAAAAAAAGCCCTAAGAGTGTTCCACGACACTCAATCACCGATAATAAGTACTCATACCAAACCTAAGGTCCCTCGCTTGTATCTCGCACACCAGGTAGCTCACCCAACCCATAAGCCCTCCAACATCTAGCCACCCACATAGTCTAGTCCCTCGCCTGTAGCTTGCTCAGCCCATAGGCCCGCCCGCATCTAGCCTCCCACATAGGCTTCACCCACATATAAATACTACATGCGCATACAGAATAAGTGTGTGGCTACTATGCTATAGTAGAAACCATACAAGGATCTCAACCACTGTCACTTTCCATCGACACCATAACAGGAGACTTTCTCCATCCCTATGGGGAGGAACGAACCCGTAGGAGGGACTACTAATGATACTACCACCTACATACATAGTCCTGTACCACTCAAAGGCAGTGTCTAATCATCATCATCATAAAAGTCAGAAGGTGGGTGATCAACCTTACAACCCTCATAGCATAGTACCTACCAAGTAGAAGCACCCATCATAAAAGCAGCAAAACATGCTATAAATCATGAAAAACTCCCAACTGAAATAAGCCTCAATAGGCTAAATCAAAACATATGATAAAGTATATACCATCACATGTAAAAATATGGATAATCGTATAATCAATGTCATGCTATCAAAAGTGAAGTAATAAACATGTTTTAATAAACACGATAGAGAGTAAAACACCTGCCTCAGGAATTTCAATTAGAAAATAATGATCATGAATTAACGCGGTACTCCAATTAGGCACGTAAACTATGTCATGTCATACGCCCTGATGTACCTGTCACATCATAAGTCATGATCACTTGGTGTTCTCATATCTCAAATAATAGGTCCAAGTGATAAGCTCCCTGATTTGGTATTTAATTATAGATTAACAGCCAAAATCATCTGATTAACCCTCTATTAGGACAATCTTAAGCTAGATATTTGTCTTTTTGACAACTGGACAGTCATTTTTTATTTCAATTCTGCTCATTTTCATCATGATCCATTAAATTTCTATTTTATTTAGTGATTCACATATATTTTTATGATTACGCATCGATCTGATAGTCAGATCACTCTCTGATCAGCACATCCTAAGGTACCTGCTCAGATTGAAGGTTAAGATCACTTTTCTTGACACTTCAATGAGATATACTCTTATAATCCCCTGGATCATCTCATATTTGATGTATACAATCAAGGTCTAAGGCCTAATCATACATTGATCGGCCTGATTAAAGTCATCTAATAGTATTTAGTAGTTTAACCATTTAAAAGGTGTTCAAAGTTAGGTTTTTATCTTGAATATAAGTCTGCATAGTCGAGACGATCGCAATGCCTTTTTTCGGATAGCGATTTAGACCTCTATAGCTCTTAAAATCATATTTTTGTGAATGAACGACCCAGAAAATCAAGAAAAAGCCAAGCCCCATGTGACACGCGTGCAGAGTGCATGATGCGCTGGCGTGTCGCTCAAGTGTCACCAAGTGTCACGCTTGTGTCGTGCCACATGTTGCCACCTGTGCAGCTCACGAGCGCTGCCACCGGACGTCGTCGTTGAGCTGCGTCGCTGGGTACCATCGCTGGGAACGATGATCGGCTGGCCACCATTACTGGAGAAGACGGTCAGACTCCGGTCGCCACCAATGACCCCCTAGTGGTCCAAATTTTGCAATTTTTGCACTGTTTCGCTTCATTTTTTGCGTACATTACATTTTTAAGCTTCCTTTCAACAAATTCTATCACTGTCTTGCATTTTTACATGATTTTCATCATGATCCTAAAAATCTCCCTATTACTATTTTCTTAGTTTTTTGGTTTCCCTAGTTATCGGATTACCATTAAAATTTATGTGTTTGTTCTTTATGTTATCATGCACAAGATGAACAGTTCATATCATCCACCTAACATTATTTCATAGGGTTATTTTTGCAAAAACAATAGATTCATGCAATCACTAGAAAAACGACGTTCCGGCATTAAAAACGGTAAAACTAAACGGAGATAAGCAGGAAATGGAGAGGAAAAAAGAGAATTAGGGTCTACTTCAGTCAGGCCGGCCAAAGGGGAAGAATCCTCGCTCACGCATAAGGTGGGTGCTCTGCATTTGCCAGCATCACTGGTGCTGGCATCAGGCATTGTTAAGTGTTCAATTTTGGTCAAAATATCCCTAATTTAGTATTTGATTGGAGCATCTAGACCATTAATTTTAAGATTTTAAATCAAATATTTCATTTTAGCTTTAATTGGTCATCCAACCGTTGAATTGTAAAATTTAGTGGTTAAATGACTATTAAAGCTAATGGACGGCTTGCATTTCAATTGAGTCTTCAGGCATTGCAGATCACCAACTCAGGCATGGACGCTCCAGATTGAATCATGGAAAGAGACTAAAGACTTTGAAGACTTGCAGAGTTCTAGCAAACTAGGAAAGCTAGTGGACCCCACCTATCTCCTCTTCCTTCTCTTTCTCCTCTCTTCTCTCTTTTTCTCTTATCCCTCTCCTTTCTTTTCTCTCTCTTCTATCTCTTTTTCTCATTCTCTTCACACGTCTCTCTTTAAGTCCTCTTCCCTCTCTCTGGGGGGGGGGACGTTTTTTCCTTCTCAGGAGGCCTTCCGGGCTCTCTCTCTCTCTCTCTCTCTCTCTCTCTCTCTCTCTCTCTCTCTCTCTCTCTCTCTCTCTCTCTCTCTCTCTCTCTCTCTCACCAAAGATCAACTTCATTTCCCCCTCTTCTACTTCACCTTCTCTCGACTCGTACACCCCCATCTCTCTTGTTCTCCTTGCCGCAAAAGACATCGCACCGATCCCCTTTCCCCTTCTTCTCTCTCCATTTCCTCCTACCCGATGCCATCGTCTCCACTAACCGACCCGATACCCAACTCCTCGCCTCTTGCCTTCAGCGCACTTCCTTTTCCCAACTCTTTCCATCACCGCCCAGCATCTCTCCTTGTGTCAGACTACACTCACACACGTTCTCATCCACTGATCCCACCATCTTCCACCACCACAGTGCTACCATCCACCTAGTCCCAGCCTTTCTTTCCCATTCTTTTCCTCTTTAGCACCACTCCTAGATCCACTTTCCTCCTCTCATCTCTCTACCACAACGCATCAACCCAAGTTATTTCTTTCATCCACCGCACAAGCTCTTTCACATTTTCCCTCTCTCTCTTCCACGTTCACTATTCCAAGGTCTCACCTTGTATCCAAATCCCGTGCCAACCCAATAGAAGCCAGCGTCCTCTGCCTGCTCCTCCGGCTCTGTGACGGTGGCCGTACAACCCATCTTCTCCAACCACACCCCTCTCATCCATCGTTTCCTTCATTCACCTGGCCGCACGCCTGCACCCATCCAGCAAGCCTAAACCAAAGACTCCCACCATCATCTCTCGGTTCCCTTGAGCTTTCTCCTCTACCATCCCTAGCTTCAAAGCCGTGCGACGCACGTATCACGGATTTGCCATAGAGAGAAACCTGCACTGGGTTTTCTCGCTGATTTCTTCCTCTCCGGCCCTCCCTTTCTCCCATGGCCATTCTTCTCTTCACCGGACGCTCGAGAGAGAAAAACCCAACTCCTGGGTTTTCTCCCTCTTCCTTCTCTCCTTCCCTCTTCTCCTCCTTCCTTTATTCTTCTCCTTCTTCTCCCTCTTCCGCATTTCTCCCAAAACGTGTTTTTCCTCGGTTTTTTCGTGAAAACCGTAACCCGAAGAAATTACAACCGCACTGCAGATCTCGTAAATTACAATTTCCGTCCTATTTCGAAATACCAATTGGGTCCCCCGTTTAATTACAACCGTGTCCCTATGCTATTCTGGTTTTAACTTATCTTCATTCTCGACTATTCAGTGGACAAGGCAATCCAGATGTACTATTCAAGGACGTACTAATCCGTGAGACAAAGGCAATCCGTGATGTAATTATTCAAGGACAAAGGCAATCCAGCAGACAAGGCAATCCAAGGACAAGCTTATCCAAGAAGCATTTTATTTTTATTTTCTCGTCTTCCTTGGAATAAATATTTGTGAACATTGGAACAATTGAATAACTGATTTTATTTTTTTAGTTGAATTTTATTTAAAACTCCATAATTTTAAATCAAGTCCTCGTGGATCGACCCGTATTTGCATAAATATACTACAATACTCGTGCACTTGCTAAATAATCAACAAGTTTTTGGCGCACGGGACTTGAAATGGAGTTTTATATAAAATTTAATTAAAATCCAAAAAAAATTCAAAAAAATCGAAAAAATCCGTAAAAATACAAAAAAATTAGGAATTGCATTTTTGTGCATTCTTAGTGCATTCAGCATTTTTTACAGCATAATCACTTTATTTCCGAATTTGGTACTAATTGTTATTTTTCTTTTTCAGAAATTGGAGTAGAGCATCATCAATCGATAGATTTTTCTTGCTTTCCTAGATTAGAAATTTTATTTTTGAGTGAATTCAGTGAGGCCCCTTGTAATTTGCATTTTCAATTTCAATTTTTAAAGGGTTGTAGACACATACAGGCAAGTGTGGGACAAGGTGGCCCACACTTGATCTTCATCAAAAACCTCACCGTAAGTCTTCTCACTCATTTATTTTCTAGATTAGTGGTTTGCATTTAGAATAATTTGCATTGTTTGTACTTAATTGCATATAGAAAGCATATGTTATAATTGTTGCATCTTAGGGTTTTGCATTAGTTTTTTGCTTTCAATTGCATTTCAGACACGTCTAACGCTTTAAGGTGGATTATATGTTGATCGAATTGCCATGGTGTGTGAAATTTAATTAAGAAGGGCACCCTACCCCACAAGATCAAGGGTGGATTTCATCACCACTCCTCGGCCCACCTAGGATAATCATCTCAAGCGCGCAACCTCTCCTTTCACATTAATTTAAAATCAATCGAAGAGACCTATGTGGTTATCACATGCTCGTAGGACCCTCTTAATAGGACACGACCATCACATTTCCTGGGCTTGTTTTGATCACCGTGGTTATTGGGGTTGTCTAATAGAGCCCTCGCTCTTCCCCCTACCTCCCGTCGACGTTTGTTGAGGTCTAAACGCCTCCTTACACGAGGGTTGTATTAACCGCTTGGTTGTAACCTAACTCAGAAGTTAAAGAGTCAACTCCTAAAGAGAGTAGGAGCGTAGAGTAGGTTAATTAAAAGCATTGTCCCCACGTAAAATCAAGAAAATCAAAATATCTATGCTTGCTAGCCTAAGGGGATTGCTTGATTGTGTCCCGTTTTTGCATCATTTGCATTTAGGTTGACTACTTGTAGATAGAAAAAAAAAAAATAAAACATAAAAAACCAAAAGATCTTTCATTGTATGCCTCTTTTCGATACGCGACGAAACCCAGAGTTGGGCCTCAGCACGACCAAAAAGACAGACTCAACAATGGCTGATCAACGATCAAGGGGTAACTCACCCCATGGTAGAATTAGAGGTGATCAAGCTCCACTCATCATGAATGAGGACCCACCACTTCTAATTGATGATGAATATCAACCTCCACCAAGGAGGAATAATCATCAACAAAGAAATTGGAGAAGGAATGAAAATAGGGAATGGGACCAACAGAGTGACCATGGAGAAAATGATGTTTATCGTAATCCTCATGGACGAACCTTAAGAGACTTACCTTCAACCTACACGCACCAAGACACCTCTCGTGTCATTCTTCCTCAAAATGCCGGTGTGTTAGAATTAAAAACGGAGTAATTCAATTACTTCCCAAATTTCATGGGCTAGATAGTGAGAGTCCTTATTTGCACCTTAAAGAATTTGATGAGGTATGTAGTACCCAAAGAACCCAAAATATAGGTCTGACTAGATCACAAGCTTTAAGCTATTTCCTTTCTCTTTAAAGGAAAAAGCAAAAATGTGGTTTAATGCATCGCCACCAGTGTTACATAAGGACTTGGAATGAAATGACTAGTGGAATTCTTGAAAAAGTTTTTCCCTACACATAAAACAAATATACTCCGTCGTAAGATAATGAACTTTACCCAAAAAGATAAAGAATCATTCTACCAATGCCAGAAAGGTTCAAAGATCTATTGCTTACTTGCCCACATCATGGCTATGAACCATGGCGCATTATCGCCTTCTTTTATGAAGGACTTAATTCGACATGCGCCGCTTGTAGAGATGATGTGCAATGGTAACTTTTTGAATAAACAACCAGATGAGGCGAGGAGTATTTGGAATGGCTAATAAAAGTGCACGTATCACTGGCCGACTCGTAAAGAGTAGAACATTCCGATGCACCCAAGCCCACTACCACATCTACTAGGGAGGCATGTATGCCATGACCGAAAAAATGAAATCGTTGCCAAAGTAGCAACCCTAGCTAGAAAAGTAGGCCATGAAATGGGAACGAAAACCTTAACTAATGATGAACAAGTGTGTAGCATTTGTGAAAGTACATCACATCTTACTCAGAATGTCCTACCATCCCCGCATTTCAAGATGTACTTCATGATCGTTAATGCACTCAATAATTATAAAAGACCTTTCTCCCCATATTCCGAGACATATAATCCCAATTGGAGAAACCATCCAAATTTCAATTGGAGAAATGGACCTAATGCAAATGTCTCACAATCGTGCCCATACCAGAGTCATCAACAACCAAACCAAGGACTACTTGCTCCACCACCATACCAAACTCATCAACCTCATTCTCCTCGACTTTACTTGCCCCCACCTAAAAGGCATGTAGAGGATAATCAAGTTAATCAAAATCAGAAAGGAAAATTTCTCAATTAGAAAAGTCCGTGGAATGAACTAAAAAACATGATGAGTCAAATGATGCAAAATATGGAAAAGGAAAATTCTACCAACCTCAAGCAAACCCTAAGGAGTGCATGCGGTTAGCATTAATGCATCCGATGAAACATCTAGCTCTACCATGGAACAAACTAAAGCCGTTACATTATTCTTAGGGAGTGGTAAAATAATCGAGAAAGATGAGCCTAAAAAGATTGAAAAGGTAGAAAAACCTAAAGAAAATCTAAAGAAAAGGACCATGTTTTACTCCGTTGAGCCATGTCCAGCCCCGCTCCATTCCTCAAAGGTTGCGCCAAGCCCCAAAGTCCGCATCTAATGATGAGATTTTAGAGATTTTCAAACAAGTCAAGATCAACATACCGATCTTGGGACGCTATAAAACAAATCCCATCATATGCCAAATTCTTAAAAGACTTATGCACCATCAAGAGAAAATTAAATGTCCAAAAGAAGGCATTTTTGACTCGAACAAAGTTAGTTCTATTCTTCAACATCATACACCACCAAAGTACAAGGATCCCGGTTGCCCCACTCTTACTTGCATTATTGGCAACTACAAAATTAACCAAGCTCTTCCGGGATTTAGGATCTAGTGTAAACTTATTACCATACTCTGTGATACCTAACGCTAGGGTCCGGGTGAATTGAAACCTACATCTACTACGCTCCAGCCTAGCCGATCGTTCCGTAAAAATGCCGAGAGGGGTAATAGAGGATGTGTTAGTCCGTAGAACAATTTTGCTTCCCCTCGTCGATTTTCCTCGGGTTCCTGATACACAACCGGTGGTGAATGAGAAGAATGAAATAATTACCGGGCCATCCCTGGGACGACCATTTTTTGCTACGTCCAATGCCTTAATCAACCGTAGAAATGGTGTGATGAAATTATCCTTGGCAATATGACAATGTAACTTAATATTTTCAATATCTCGTAAGTTAACCCGTGAAACTACTAATGATTTGCACCGTGTTAACATGATCAATTCAAGCAGTGCAAGATCGCTTTCAATCATCTTCCTTATCTGACCCACTTGAGGCCCTGCTTGGCCCATTTTAATGAGTGTAATGAGGATGCATTAATCAGAGGAAGTTAATGCCCTCCTCGATTCTCGTTCCTATCATGGATACAGTAAATGGAAACCTCATTTTGAGGAGCTTCCATTAAGTGAGATCACTTCCTCCTATCATCGCAGGAACCACTTGCGCAGCCCGAAATTCCAAATAAGTCTTTAACGTAGATATGTACCCGATTGGGGACCTACGCCTCGTTTGAAAAATCATTAAATAAATTAGTGCCCACTCGAAGTATCATATGTGCCAATAGAACAGACAAGAAAGAGTCCATTGATCTACCGTCCATACATCAACTAACTCTAAGGTACACACTGTGAAGATGATCAGATGTAAGCAAAACCATGCTTCCTCCTCTCGTTAATATCAAAACAATCTTTTAAGGAAGGGCAGAGTCACTATCTCTCAATGTCGAAAATGTAAGGGAAAAAGGAGGACCCTCCACATGGTTTAAAAGAATTCATGTAGTTCATATTGTTATAGTAGATTCCACCACCTAAATTTTCAAAGTGGAGGAGTTATATTGATTACATGGAAATTCTTGAAGATAGGGAGATCATCAAAGTGGTCTCATTCAATGGACATTCATGGTAGTCTACTGTTATAATTATACCATCACCAAAAATTTCTGTGGTGGATGAACTATATGACTATCGTGAGATTTTGAAGTGGTGTGAGAAATCTTGTCATTTCATTATTGGAATCAGAACACTCAAAGATAAATGAGGATATATGTCCGTCAAGATGTTAAACTTACCATCAGAGGCAACCCGTAGTTTTTCATTTTTGTTGTTTTCTCCATCACCCATATTCATTTTAGGTCCTATTTTTTAAACATTGAGGACAATGTTTCTCACAAGTTAGGTGTAGAATTCTAGCAAATTCTAGTTTTCTTTTTAGCTTTTTAGGTGTTTTTCCTTGGTTTTTTTCAAAAAAAAAAAAAAAAAAAGAAGAAGAAAAATTTTAGGTCATTTCCTATACCATGATGAGAATTGATTGTCTAAAGTATAACTCGATAACTTTAGCTTATTAATAGAATTGAATATGATTAATTCATCATTTTACTCATTTTCTAAAGTATTCCATAAAAGCAAAGTCTCATATCACATTTGTACACCTGAGTTGCATATAGATAATCTAGATTGATAAGTGGCTATAACTTAGAATTCTCAAGAAATTCGTGGAGACCTACAACACAAGTGAGTTTTAGAGCCATTCATCCTTTTGAGAAGTTATAATGTTCAAAATTTTCTTCAACAGTGTTTAAAGAAAATTGATCCCAAACTCTTAAAATTGGCTAAATTACCCGAATAATTAGAATACTACCTTTAAAATTCTGAAAGTTCATTGAATTTTATAGATTATATGAAACCTAGAAAATGATTTAGGCCATCCTCGTTATTAACCTAAAGACTTAAAGCCTACCCTAAGTATTTTTTACCACTAGCTAGCCAAGTTGAGCCTCAATATAAAAGCCATTTTCTTTTGTCACCCAAATTACCATTTACCCATATTAACCCAAAGATAAATTATCCATTACCCATTTTTTTCTTTGAAAAATAAGTTAGAGAAGAAGGAAAAAATATATCTTTAGCTTGCAACAAAAGTAGAAAGTGGATATCAAGAAAAGAAATATACTTCAAAGAGAGTCAAAAATATGAAAAGAAAGAAAAGTGAAAGAAAAGAGAGAAAATATATATATATATATATATATATTTTGAAGAATGCGAAGAAAAATGGAAAAAGAATATTCACTTCAAGCAAAGAAAAGAAGCATTGTCAAACTTTAGTAGAAGACCTTTACTTATTTTTTGAAGAAACTTTGAATACCCTTATCTTTCTTGCACTCGGCCGTCCTAAGCCTATGTTTCGTCCCAATTAAAGACCTATTGATTCTTGGATGAATATAGTCTTGATGAGGAAATGAATGGATAGGATTAAAAGAATGGTATTTCTAAATATTCAAAGGTAATGGCATCCATTCCAAAGGGATCAATACAAGTAAATTCCTTAAGAATCCCTGCTTCTTCATGAGTATATGTGAGCTAAATTTGTTTTTATTGACTCGCTCACATAATTACAAGAGAGATATGATTTGAACCTCTATCGAGAGATTTTATTTCCGAGCGTGATGCCATTAGTAAGGATTGAGGTCAAAACATATTTCTGATAGAGTTCAAAAGTTAAAAGTCTACTTAGACATAAAGATTATTCTATGTGTAAATCAGACGCACACACTCACTCGAGATCCGAGCTTATGGAATATTTTTAAAGATATGAGTAGGTTTTGAATTCCCTCATCATCTTTATTAGTTTGCTAAAGTGGAAAGATTTATTTAAAATAATTCTCTCAAAAAAAATGGAGATGACCCGAGAAATAAAAATTGGAGCGATTTTTTCAAGATCTTTCGCTAGTGGACCAAGAAAAATGCCGGGTTTGGGGGTGTTAAGTGTTCAATTTTGGTCAAAATATCCCTAATTTAGTATTTGATTGGAGCATCTAGACTCATTAATTTTAAGATTTTAAATCAAATATTTTCATTTTAGCTTTAATTGGTCATCCAACCGTTGAATTGTAAAATTTAGTGGTTAAATGACTATTAAAGCTTAATGGATTCGCTTAGATTTCGCTAATTGAGTCTTGGCATATGCAGATCACCAACTCGTGCATGGACGCTCCAGATTGAATCAATCATGGAAAGAGACCTAAGACTTTGAAGACTTGCGTAGTTCTAAATAAACTAGAAAGCTAGTGGACCCCACCTATCTCCTCTTCCTTCTCTTCTCCTCTCTTCTTTTTCTCTTATCCCTCCTTTCTTTTCTCTCTCTCTTCTATCTCTTTTTCTCACTCTTTCACACGTCTCTCTCTTTAAGTCCTCTTCCCCTCTCTGGGGACGTTTTTTCCTTCTTGTGAGGTCAATTCTCTCTCTCTCTCTCTCTCTCTCTCTCTCTCTCTCTCCAAAGATCAACTTCATTTCCCTCTTCTACTTCACCTTCTCTCGACTCGTACACCCCCATCTCTCTTGTTCTCCTTGCTCACAGACATCGCACCGATCCCCTTTCCCTTCTCTTCTCTCTCCATTTCCTCCTCTACTCCGATGCCATCGTCTCCACTAACCGACCCGATACCCAACTCCCTCATCGCTTTCCGCCGCACTTCCTTTTCCCAACTCTTTCCATCACCGCCCAAAGATCTCTCCTCCTTGTGTCGCCCACACTCTCTCACGTTCTCATCCACCGATCCCACCATCTTCCACCACCAAGAAGCTACCATCCAACTTAGTCCCAAATTTCTTCTTTCCCATTCTTTTCCTCTTTAGCACCACTCCTAGATCCACTTTCCTCCTCTCTCATCTCTACCACAACGCATCAACCCAAGTTACTCTTTCATCCACCGCACAAGCTCTTTCACATTTTCCCTCTCTCTCTTCCACGTTCACTATTCCAAGGTCTCACCTTGTATCCAAATCCCAAAGTGCCACCAATAGAAGCCAGCGGCCCTTGCCTGTGCCCTCCTCTGCTACGGTGGGCCGCACAACCCATCTTCTCCAACCACACCCCTCTCATCCATCGTTTTCCTTCATTCACCTTGGTCCGCACGCCTGCACCCATCCAGCAGCCTAAACCAAAGACCCCACCATCTTCTCCTCGTTCCCTTTGCTTTCTCCTCTACCATCCCCGCCTCCGCCGTGCGACGCACGTATCATCGGGATCTGCCATAGAGAGAAAAACCTGCACTGGGTTTTCTCGATTTCTTCCTCTCCGCCCCTCCTTCTCTCCCGGCGGTCATTCTTCTCTCTTCACCGGACGTCGAGAGAGAAAACCCAACTCGGTTTTCTCCCCTCTTCCTTCTCTCCTTCCCTCTTCTCCTCCTTCCTCTATTCTTCTCCTTCTTCTCCCTCTTCCGCATTTCTCCCAAAACGTGTTTTTCTCGGTTTTTCGTGAAAACCGAACCCGAAGAAATTACAAATCTCGCACCCGCGATCTCGTAAATTACAATTTCCGTCTCATTTCGTAAATACCAATTGGGTCCCCGTTTTAATTACAACCGTGTCCCTATGCTATTCTCCGGTTTTAACTTATCTTCATTCCGACTATTCAGTGGACAAGCAATCCAGACGTACTATTCAAGGACGTACTAATCCAGCAGACAAAGGTAATCCAGACGTACTATTCAAGGACAAAGGCAATCCATTACACAAGTAATCCAAGGACAAGCTTATCCAAGAAGCATTTTATTTTTATTTTTTGTCTTCCTTGGAATAAATATTTGTGAACATTGGAACAATTGAATAAATCTGGATTTTATTTTTTTAGTTGAATTTTATTTAAAACTCCATAATTTTAAATCAAGTCCTCGTGGGATCGACCCGTATTTGCATAGCTATACTACAATAGCCCGTGCACTTGCGGTTAAACAATCAACAGGCATCCTCGTCGGTGCACGGGAACTGAGGAGCTATGGCTATGGGGGAAACGAGAGAGGCATTTAAAGTGTTAGTGGATTCCAGCACATAGTTTGTGGGTCCCAGGTGAATTTACAATTTTTGCTCCCTTTGCAATTTTAATTAAATACAAAAATTAAAATAATTAGTCATTCTTCCTTCGATCTCCGATTTTAGTATTCTTAGTAGCGTTAGATTCCATTTTTCGAGTACATTCCAATTATTGAAGTTTTAACTCATGATTTAGTCTCTAAAATTCGCAATTCTACAATTGCCTCAAATTTTGCAAAATTTCACAAATCATACATTTTCAGAATTTAAAAATAGCGGATATTACACTGTTCCATGAGAAACCTACTAACTTATAAACATTAGAAAGAAAAAATGAAATTAAAAAAAAGGGTAGTCCTGATGCACGAAGCTCCTACATATGCAGGATATAGGGAAGGGGTGGACCACAAGAGTCAATGGTGTGCAGCCTTACATAGCATTTTGGAAGAGGTTGTTTCCACGTCTTGAACCCGTGACCTGAAAGTCACACGACGACAACTCTTCCGTTGCGCCAAGAAAAAATGAAACTTATACAAAAATGAAATTTATGTCTTTCTTCCACTTTACGCTTAAGCAATTTCTGCTACAAGATCCCATGTTTGTTGACAACCTCTTAAACCTTTTGAAAGAGGACCGAGCAACCCCTGTTGCTCTAAAAGATGAAGATATCTCTTGGATGCAAGGGAAGAGGAACCAATTATGGTGGAGGAGCATTTTCCTAGAAGCTTTATCATGGTATTCTCCCTTTTGAACATTAAACATGAATGCATTTTGAAGGCTACAAGAGTCATTATCAACTGTATAACTATAAGCCATGAAGATACTTATCAAACTTTATCCCATTGGCCCTTTCTTTCCTTCCTTCAAAAATGCTTCTAACAAATCCTATACTTTTTTTACTCATTGCACTGTGAATGTTAAGTGCCTCTGCTACTTACTGACTCATCATCATGAAAACCTTATCCCAATTAGGGGTTGCTAGTTACTAACTAAGAAAGGGAATAACAACTTAGTGCAAGGTACAATCCCACTTTTTGCACCAATAAAAGGAATCATGTAATCTTTTTCATTGGATCAGTTAGAGTGGCATCACTAAACTAATCAAATTTTCTTCTTGCAATATTGATAAATATAAATAACATGCGAGATGAGATGATATGAGATTTAGCTTGAGATAACTTAAGCTAGATAAAGATGACCAAACTTGACATAAGATGAAATTATATAACTTAACTATGAGTTAAAATGAGATGATAAACTCAAGTACCATTAGCAGTGAGATGAGGAGATATTACTTCATCTCTCAACTCTAGCACCACTAATGGTGATATGATCCACATCATCTAATCTCAAGCACCACTAACACCTTGTTAGAGAGATAGAATCATATAAGGTTTCATTCTAAATGTAAATGTTGTTTTATATACAAATGCATACATTTCCATTACAAAACCCATTATTTAGAAACGTAAGTAAAATAGCATGATTGGGTAGATAGCATCACCCTTATTACGTGATTATGGAGTATGGTGGGTCTCGAATTAAAAATGACTTTAGGATATCACTCTTCCACAAAGGATTACACTATAAGTTTTTCTTGCTCTAGAATACTTAAACATTGTTATGCCATCACATTGTCTACATTTAGCCTAAATCAACTGGCTTTTACTTTCTTAACCATTAGTAAACAAGTCTAGTAACACAAGTGGCTAAATCTAGTGACAAAATCAAATTAATTACAAGCAATAACTAGGAAATCCATCCTAATTTTACACCCCTAGATCTTGAATCCACTGAGATATGATTCTGGATGAAATCGATTAAAAGAAGATAGAGGATTAAATGTGATGATATAACCTAAGATAAACACGTGTTTACTATATCCAAATTGCTTAAGAGGAAACAAAGGATTAAAGTACATGTTTTTCTTGCTCCATAGTACCTCTAACATTATTATGCCATCACAATTTACCTACATAATGTAGCATGAAACATGAAAAGAATCTGCAGGAAAAAAGATCATCGTCTTCCACCTCGATACACCATCTTGAATCCACAATGATGATACTCAAAGTTTCATTAAAAAGATAATAAAAAGAAAAATTTATAATACTTTCAACTTAAATAGAACATAAACTAGCAAATAAGGAAAAGTTGCCTAGTTCGAAGGAAACATAATATAAAGTTGCTAAACCTACAATAAAAATCCTAACTAAATTGAAACTAGAATACACACACACACGCACGCGCACACACACACACACACATGGACAATGCTTGATCACAAAGTCATCTTATATCAGTCTGCTCCACTTGAACCAAACTCATCCCTGAGTTGAGCATGACATCCATTGCAAAGCACTCATCTCTATGAAGATCTTTTTTCTTTTTTTAAGCAAGCATACTCTAGTAGTCAAATGACTGAGAGCCCCTTCGACAATCACATGATCACCAATTCTTGCAAGATAGCTTTGATCCCCAACAATGAGCATTTTGACATCTGTAAGATCTTTGATTCTTGCAAGTTAGTTTGATCCTTGGAACATTGTCCGCGAGAACATAGTTTCTTGGTCCGTCATTGACAACCATGATTTAAGGGTATTAGCAACATGAAAAATTAAAAAAATAAATGGAAAAAAGATCATTGACTTCCACCTCCATACACCATCTTGAATCCACAAGACTATAAGGATGCTTAAAATTCCACTGAGAAGATGATAAAAAATTACCTTGCAGTTATTTCAACTGAAGTAGAACATAAAGTACCAAATAAGAAAAGAGTTGCTTAATTCTAGAAAAGCCAAATATAAAGTTGCTAAACCTAAAATAATAGTACTCAATTCATATATGTAAGTTCGTTCATTGACAAGGTTCAAAGAAAGGGTGGATTTTGTCAAGGCTCTCGTGGGTAGCCCTGCATGATACATGATAGTTTGGTACATACATGTGTGTGTGTGTAGAGAGAGAGAGAGAGAGAGAGAGAGAGAGAGAGAGAGAGAGAGAGAGAGAGAGAGAGAGAGAGAGGGTTGATCATTAAGTTATCCTACATCAACACATTTAGCCTAAAGTCATTGACTTCCGCTAGCCCAACCATTGTTAAACAACACCTTTCAAAGAAAGGAAGAAAAAAAAACTTATTGGGAATTAGGATTGTTTCTAAGTAGTTTACTTATGAATCTTAGTTGTACCAAAAAAATGGAAAAATGCCATTGTAAAACAAGTCTAGCAAACTGCAAAAGCTATCTAGCACAGTTGGTAACAGACATTGTAGTGCCTCGCCTTTGTTATGCTCAGGGAGATTTAAAATGGATTTAGGAATTGGGATTGCTTCCAGATAGTTTGCTTATGAATTTTTGTTTTGCTAAAAAAAGGAAAAAACTATTGTCAAACAAGTTTACCAATATGCCGAAAGTTGTCTAACACAATTAGTAGCAGATATTACAATACTTCTTGTTACACTTGTTGAAGATTCAAGGTGACATTTTTCTCTTACTGAGAAAATTTTAAGTAAATTTAGGAATTAGGATATGATTCTAGGTAATTTGCTTCCTAACTCATCGTCTTGAAAAAAAAAAAATTCAAGTGAATAATCAAATCCATTACTAATATTTACTAAGAAATCCAAAATCCTAACCCCTAAACCCTTAATTCTGTGAGATAAAGATTCTAGGACTCCGCTCCTATAAATGGACAGCCAAAAATGAAGTCTCCCTCCGAACCTACATATTTCGTCGTACGCAGCCATTCCATCACCGAAGACTGCCAAAACCCTTAGAAAACCCCTTCCTAACCCTTCTTCCTCTGCAAATTCATCCAGAAAGTGAACCCAACCGATACCAGTATGAGTTCTTACAGCAACAACAACTTTGACAGTCTCCTTCTCCAAAGCCTGATGGGTAGACTGCAATTGCGCCCACCATATCTGGACACAAACTCATTCCTCTCTCAAAGCTTGGAAGATTTCCTGCAAGAGAACAGCTCCCTGGAAGGGGAAGTAACAGCAGAAAGAAGCCAACTTGCGAAAGAAGAATCGAAGCTCGAGAAAGAGATTATACGCATAATCCTTAGTGGGAAGATTGATACCCTGAAACCTAATTCTGGGCAGGCTGTAACAATCGGCGAGCACCATATTTGTGTCGGTTTCCATGACGAGAAGGATTCTGATTATCGTGTTTGGGAGTGGCATGGTCACATAATGTTGTTTGATGATGAAAATGGGTATTCGCCTGAATATATATATGGGAATTACTTTGAAAGGGTTCGTGGTAAGATCAGTGCTAATGAAGATGATGATGAGAACGATGAAGAGAAAGAGAAAGAGAAGGGGAAGGGGAAAGAAAACAAAGGAGGGAATTTGGGACTGAGGGAGTTGATTGGAAATGGGGATTCCCTCACTGATCGCATTCTTCGCAGGCATCTCAATGTTGATTCACAGAAATGAGGTATAACCTCTAAATGCTTTCTTTCCTCGTCCCTGTTATTTGAGGAAGGGTGCTTTAAGGTTTTAGTGTTGTGGGGTTAAAGTTGGTATGATCCAGTTGGGACTTTTATAGCTCCACAGTTTCTGGATTCTCGGTTTTGTTTGGTTGTATCAAGCCATGAAGGATTTTGCATTATGAATAAACTTTATAAAAGGGATTAATATATTTGCCTCTATAGTGTAAGATTTGCTTTTATGGATTGTCATTTATTCTAGGTTATTGGAAACGTTGTAGTTACTGGAATGGTCATCAGTTTGATATCGGGATTCACAGGCATGTGAAGATGACAGTGGAATTTTGTTTGATAAGCATATGCATGGTTAGGTGGTTGAACTTGTGAACTGACTGATGATTTTTCTTGAAATGTGGATGTGGGCATGGTATTTCACTGTTGTTTCAGATTTTCTTGTGGTTGAATCTGGAGTTTTAGTATTAGGTGGACACTTTCTTTGTCATCATCAATAAACTTCTAGTTAAATTTCTTATATTGAATATTCAGTATTCTGTCTTGTTTCATTAAGAAGGGGGGCCTTGGCGCAACGGTAGAGTTGTCGTGTTGTGACTTTGAGGTCATGTGTTCAAGGCATGGAAACAGCCTCTTGCAAAATGCAAGGTAAGACTGTGTATTATTGACCTTTGTGGTCAGCCATACACGGGAGCTACGTGAACTGGGGCTGCCCTTTTTTGTCTTGTTTCATTAAATAACTTTGTTAGTGCATGAACTGTCATTAATTCGTCACAAAATTTAACACGGGCAATCTTCTTCAAAATTAATCTGTAGTGTTATACCTTGGACCCACTCTCTTGTATTATAGAAGATAAAAATCTCCTTATTGGAATGTGGGTCTTTTTGCTTCTTTTGTCTTCTGTCGCACGACTCGCACCTGCACTTCTGCTGCAACATTATAAGGCAAAGACAGTTTGGAAAGGGCTGATATCCATTGAGTTTGTTGCTCATTAGTTATACTTTGCAGATGGTTTATGAGGCTTTCTTTAATCTCTGTTGGCCATTGGCCTTGAGGATCATAGTCTATTTGAGTGTTTATACATAGTTACCATTTTCTTTTTGATAAGACTTGTTTAGGAATAACTTGAAAATTTCATGTCTTTTACGGGTGATAGTCTCTGGGATCCCATGCATAGTCCGCTCTCATCACATGCAGGGACTTGCTCACTGGGAAGCAACCATCTCCCCACAGGAGAAGGGAATAGATATCTCTATTGTGAGTCAACCACATCTTCCACAACAAGCAGTGTACCAGGCTGTCCAATCCATTGAAGTTCTTTGCCTGCCTTATCTGACCTTTATCTATCAGATTCTCCAAGACCTTAGCAAAGGGCGGGGGAAGAGCATCTGATGCGAAGACTGAATAGGAAACTGCCACAATGACCTCCTGAACTGGTACTGGTGCGGTCATTCAGTTTTTGCTGGTTCACAACCTCTATGAAGAAGAACTAAACAACTGTGCATCTTGAAAACACCAATTTATAACTGTTTCATAGAACAGCTTCCTCATTGAGTTTGCAATTAAAGCCAACACAAAACTATGCTCAACTCTTCTCGTTGAGTACGTGGGGCATGAACACTTGGACATTTTCCTCTGGACTTTTGGACTGCACCCATGCTGGCATGCAAATCATATGTAACTCAACCTCAAGTTCCTTGTTAAAAGGGAAAAACAGGAGAAGTACAGATCACGCTTTCTCTGATCAGCTTGAAACTCTTTTCAGCACGAATGAGACCAATGGTTTAGGCCCCTGATATACTCAAACTTCCAAATGAAGAAAGGGTAGAAAGTTACAAATGCATGAAATATCTCAACTTGTGTAGGAGTTGTTATCTTGAGTAATCCGGTCAAATCCTTCCCTTTCTACATCTACTGTTAGTAACTTCTGAAGAAAATAAATATAACTGAGGAACAACATTGCAGCAAGGTCTTTCGATTTAAGTAGAACTTCTTGAAAATAAATATAACTGAAGGGGAGCCTTGGCGAAATAGTTGAATTGTCTCTGTGTGACCTGGAGGTCATGGGTTCGAGGCAGGGAAACAGCCTTTTGCAAAAATGTAAGGTAAGACTGTGTATTATAGATCTTTTGTGGTTCCCCCTTCCCTGGGACCCACATATGCAGGAACTTCGTGCATCGGGCTTCCCTTTTTTTCTCCTATCGAAGGCCAATTTTAAATGTTTAAAATGCTGTTTCAGCTGTTGCAATTAAGATTAGGATCTGGTCAAAATTCATCACATCAAACTTGTTGAAGAATGCGGTGAGTTATTAATCTGTGAGGTACATTAAAATTTTTTGGTTACTAGAAAGCCAATGGGCCAAGTTCTTACAATCTATCTATGTCTTAAAGACAATTTTCCATTTCTCCAAGTCTAATGTGTATCGATGGTACGGACTTTGTAAATTGATTTAGAAGATCTTTGCTCAATGGTTTCGAGCTATCTTCCAAGATGTGAGTAGGTGGGTGAGACCCCATGGAGGCATGTTTTCTTGGATTGATTCTTCTCGGTGTCCTGGGATGATGTTCTTAGAGCTTCATCCCCACTCTTGGTGTAGTGCAGTAAATGTGAAAAACCTGATCCAGTCACTAAACCATTATGATACTCAATATTTTGAATTGGAGTTTGATGTCCATTAGGGATATCTTTCTACTTACATCATCATGCTCGGTACAAAATGTGTAGATATAGGACTACTACTCTACCAGAGTAGTGATGCATGCAGCATTATCTTTGATAACTACTGCATACATTAATTCATTTTATTTTCTGTGCTCCACAATCTCTTACATCAAGAGGAAGTTCTTTCCCTCCTCTTTATGAGAAAAAACTGCAGTTTTGCCATAAGCCCATCAAGTTGTATGTATCATTATTTCTGTCCATGTGTTTGGTGCTAATAGAATAGGTAACTAGATTCTTTATGTCGACCAGTTATTTACTCTCTTTAACCGTTGGATCTTATCAGGATGAGAACTTCTCTTCTTTGATCTTCCATTATCTATCATCTCTTCTGCCACAAGATATTTTTATTGGAGCAACCATCGAAAGATTAGGCTGCAAATCTTTCCTACCAGCTACATATAGAAGTGTTGGTTTTATTATCTTCACTCTCAAATTTTAGATTTTCATCAATTTTCTCTTGTATTAACTCTTCATCATTCTGACTCTCAGCCAAGCCTTAATGAAATGAAGCTCTATAGAGGTATGTGCTTGGACAATGCCAGGTTGACTGTGGTAGAAGAATTAATTATTGGTGCTGCCTGAATAAATTCTACTATAATCTGATCCTCTCTCCACACTAGTCTTGGCTGGCAAATTGGCCTCCATGTAGCATTTGGGAGTAATGAATGTTCTAATTGGACAGTGGCAGAGAAATTCCCATCATATGTACATGGACTTTTCTTTTAGTTCTTCATGTCTCCTTACGGACCAATATCCAATGATTGCAAGATTAACGTCTCTATAAATGTTGTTGATCAGTCAATTCTACTAACCTTTTGTGGTTGGGCAATCATTATTCGTTCGTCTATTGATATTTGTTTTAAGATATTTGTTTTAAAAGTCAATAAATCAAGTTCTTCTAATAACCTGCATGCTCTAATTGCTTGTTGGTGCATACTTAAGAATCTTATTTTCTTCCACATGCTAGTCTTTTCATCTTACCTGATGGCCCAAGAACTGGCCCCACCAAATCAATTCAGCCATCTCCATATATTCAAATACCTTTTTCACCTTCAAGAGCCTCTCTTTGAATGCTTTGGCATGGTATAAGTGTGCATGGAACTCGGGTATCTTTATTCTTCTTGACTATATTCTAATGTTTGAGCAATTTGATTTCATTGTATTGCCTGATCTTTATAGTAACTTGATCTTTATAGTAACTGGATCCACACCAAAATGGCGGGGTGCTTGCATTATTAATTCTGGCATGTCAATGATGTTGATTGAACCCTTACTCTTCCCATTCCCCTGACAGAGTCCATAGCCGCTGGTAGCTAATCCAGGTGTTGTTGCTCATCTAATGACATATTTTTAATAAGATTAATACATTTGAAACTTAATTCAGAGTCATCAAGACCACAATTTTCACCAGAAAATCTACTCAATTTCTGATGTGACAAGGTCTTCATAATTAAGTACAAGTATAAACTCTTGAATATTTTTGCTTCATCAAATTTAGTTTGCTGGAAATTCGTTCTTTATTGGAGAACTTATCAGAAAACTACAGATCTGAAGGAATGTCACTTGTAACGCTCTTCTTTTGTTCTTCTTCCAAGAATAAGTTTCAAAAACTACTGATTATGGTGAATTTCTGCATCAGAAGTGATTCTTCTTTCTCAGTTTTGCTATGCATAATGCATATCTTTTTTGAGATTTGGCAGTTCCCTGTCTTTCCTATTCATTTCTTCTGTTGCTCTTTGTTTTCAACATTTGTTTGTTCCACATATCCCAGAGGCTAGGTGAATGACCATGAATCACTATTTTCTTAGGTCCATGCATCTAACAATCAACTTGCCTGTAATTGCCTCTTTTTGATACTTATCATTTTTATCTTTGAGGTGGAAGTGGGAAAGTATCAATGTGGCACCATTAGAGGAATGAAAGACCTGCATACACTTGATAGACTGCCAGAAAGGAAATAGCCTCTGAACAAACATTACTAATCATAGAGGTTATAAAATGTACATTCCTTTTAAAGAGAGCCAAAAATAATTAAATCTTATAGCTTAGAAGATCTTTTGACGAAACACTTTATTTTAGCTTAGAAGATCCTGGGATGAAACATTTTCTCCAGGAGGTGTTATATCAGAAGCAGAAGTCGAATGCTCCTTTAGACATCTAAAAGCATTGATTGTCTTCATGAACTTATTGCATGATGGTCCAAGAAAAAGCAAAACTAGGGAAGTAATTTCACGATTCACCCATCCAAATCCCCTGCTTATTTTGAACGAAATAAGATCTTCTGAAGCCTTGCACCTAGCATCCACAGGTGGTGCTAACACAAAATTCTGATCGGACCTTTGTCCTCAGAGAACTCCTTGATTGAAATATCAAGGTTTCAGGGTGTACTGTTTCTAATCTACTATCATGCTTTTCCATTGCTCTTGTCCTTCTTATGCTTTGTTGGCGTCTGGAATCATCTCAAAATTCCCTGCTTGCTACTAACTCTCTTCAGTGGCAGTGTTGTATTATTCTTCGGTATTGATGTCAGATACCAAGTTTATTCTTCGTCTGGCAGCATGAATTGTAAATCCCGCCAGCAGGGAGGCATTTAGAAACCGCGCTGGCATTTCCAGTATCCCTCCTACTTTGTTTTGGTGGTATATTCCAAGGAGATGAGATATAAGGAAACAACCAAGAACATGGCTTCTTTATGTTTTATCAGATTGTCTTACTTAACTGATAAAATGGAAACCTGGAAAGATAAAGTTAAAATTTCCTAAATCTACGAAAATGTGTTACCTACTCCTGAACCAAAGGCCACGCTTGTCCTGATGGTTCTGTCCTCCCAAATTTCTGGTCAAGCGTTAGTGTTTTTTAATTTAATTTTATATGATAAATTCCTTTTTCTTGATTATCCCTGTGGGAGGTCAGTGCTCTGTTGATTTTGTCACTGCCAAAGTTCTTCAGGAAGATGAATTCTGCCATCTAGAGTTAACATATTAAATTGCCTCTAAGCTAAAAGGTGAGTATTTTATACTATTTTGTCCTTAATGTTGCGTTGAACTGTCAAGGCTCTCCCTACCGGTAACAGAATCTTTTTCAATGTTATTCTTGTAGTTGCGTTTTTGTGGGGTCTCCAATACTATGGTCTTCTAGTTCCTTCCATATATATTTGTCTTCTTATATTTTTTACTTCTCTTAGTTTGGAACTGATTGTTAAACTCATTTTCTGGTCACATTTATCCATCTGCATAAGAAAATTTTTGGTAAGCATCTTATCATATATGGAGCCCCTTTGGGTCAATAACCCCTTGTGCCATGCAGTAGGGATCATTCAAAGTTTTTGTGTAAGCTAGTTTATTTAATCCACGGGGCCTACATGGTGGCACTGGCCAAACATAGCAGTAGTAATAGCTTTTGCTTGGTAACAGAAATTTGTGAAGATCTAGATCATTTTTTACCAAGTCAACCCCTTAAATATTGCTAGTTTTGGTCATGTCAAGTTCTTCGATATCCCAGTTATGTAGCACTGGCAATTAGGCCTATATCATCAGCCATGTCCCTATAGTTTTGAGTTACTTCTATATATGTTTCTTACAGAACCTGCGTAGCAATCCTTGAGAGAATCTACTTAAACTTTTACAGTTGAATAAAAATCTGCAAAATTTGATGCCACGACTGCTAATACTGGACAAATCTTGACTTCTCCTGAAATCCAACCTGCATAGGACCAGCACAAGTGGACCTTTGCTCATATATGGCAATAGAACTCCACTGAATTGAACAGTTACTGAGCCTATGGTGCTGGTCCAAATTTGACTTTTGGGAACCTGTTCCTCAGTAGAAAAGAAACAATCTCAAAATGGATTTATCTTCTTTAGGAACTTGATACGACTACAGTCTGCAATGTTACTGACTTTGAGTCGAACAATTAGTGAGCCTAAGGTGCTCATCCGAATTTGATTTTTGGGAGCCTGTTCTTCAGTAGAAAAGAACTTCTGCAAGAAACGAGTTCAAGATGGATTTATCTTCTTTAGGAACTTGATATGCTTACAGGCTGCAAAGGTGCTGACTTGCAAGGTTGACATGCAGTTGCACTTGATTTTTCCTTTTTTTTTTTTGAATGGTCAGTTGTTTATATGATGGATCAGAGACCTAAAATGGGAATATATGGAGACGGATGGATCTTATACTGGATCAGAATCCCAATTTCCTATGTATCATTGACTTGAAAAACAAGGGCAATTTGACGAATTCTACTCCTAAGTATTCTTTCACCAGAATATGTTTAAAAAGGTAAGTTGCATGGAGAAGAGAGTTGACCTTTACCGAGGTCCCAAAGCTTATATTATGATGAGTGACACTCTGGTAAGCAACAAGTACATACACAAAGTGATAACATGCCCAAGTTATGGTATCACCGATGGGGAGGAACTAGTATAACTATATTTTTTGCCCTCTGTTGTGACATCATCCCTGATAAGCAATGATTTGGCTGATTTTGTACCTTATCAGGGAAATCATCTTTCTTGGGGTTATTCTGCAGCTTTAACATCTTCTCCAAGATCTTGGATAACTTTGAGACTAGAGATAAGCTTGGGTGGTCTCGCTGAGACCATATTTCAGTCATTTGTTAGATCCAGAACATTCTTCCTGGATGGTAGAAAATGCTTTTATTTTCCTTGGACATTCTGGATAACTGTATTTGTAGTGATTGAAGACATGCTTTAGCTTTTGTCTTGTATTTCAGTCCGAAGGTAGCTTGTGTCACGACCAGTGCAGTGATGAAACAGGTATCACTGACATCAGTATGATATGGGAGTCAGGAGGGAAGACCAAAGTTCAATAAACATACACTTTGTTGGACTGAATTCGGCCTACACTTGGATGAGAACCCAGGCTTGGTCTGTACATGCCAGCTTTCTCCCCGTCCCAATTGACATGGGATAGTTCACTTCATCTTGTTGAACCTCAAAGTTTCTATGTTCGGATGCACATATTTGTCTGTTACTGTGAACTAGAACGAAACTGGAGTTCATTTCCATGTTTTCTTTCAAAGATCTGCATCTAGCATTACACTTCACTCCGGATCCTTGAAATCTTCCTTTCTTTTTGTCCCTTTCTGCTGAAATGCCAATGAAAAAGCGACATTTCTTCTGTAATTTCCACGTGATTCCTTCCAAGTAGTTTTTGATTCCTGAACAAACAGATGTCCCAGTTAAGCCACTTAAAATGCTTATGGGTCATACGGATTCGTCGAAAGGAAGCCAATAAGAGAACTATTTCACAGAAGGTCTCTGCTGGAAAATAGAATCAGAGTCATTGTCCTGTCTACAAATGGCAGGCAGGAAAGCAGAGGGATGAGATGATTACATCATTAAGGAAATAGAGGGCCATTATCCCTCAAACTAAGTCTGCAGGTCTTCCGAAACTGTCAACAACATAGAGACAATTCGACTTATTATTTACTCTCTGTGCCTTGTTCCATCTTTCAGTAAGAGGTTTAAGGGACAGCGCCTTGGAACAAGAAACGATGGTTACTCACTTTCCTGGTTTTGTAGTGCTTTTTCTTACCAAGTATGGGAAATGCACTTGTTGAACGTAAGATTGACTTGTAAATCTCTTGGTTCTTGATGATGAAGATGACGCACACGTTCCCACGTGTCGCTTTCTCCGGACATGGGTGATGGGGACAAAATGATCAGCAGCCTCAGTGAGGTGTGACGAGGACACCCTTTCTCCATGGGAAGTTAAATGCTCTCTAAGTCTAGTAATTGGCTAAACTAAGTATGTTTCCTGTCTATGATTTAAACACCATTAAATCACATGGTGTGGATGGAAAAAGCAAAAGGAAGCTCTATATTTGGGCTGATCTGAACCCCACTACATGCCCTTTACGCCATTCATTTCGATACCATGTGGCACTCATTGATTTGGACTTCTTGCTTGAACAAGTAAGTGCACTTTTTCCGATCATTTATTAGGGAAAATATAAGGGATAACTTAACTCCAAACCATCAATCACCAAGCCGAAAGCTGTCCAGCGCATTTGGTTGCAGACATAATTGCGTCTCTCCTTGTTATGCTTGGTACGAGCTTTCGGGGGGCATTTTCCCTTATTAAGGAGATTTCAAGTGGATTTAGGAATCTATAATTTTGGTAGAAGCTTCGTCCTATAAAAAAATAAATATTCCAAAATTAAAAGAAAATGCTCAAATTTTCAAGGAGGCTTTTCCCGAGGATAAATCTTTCCCTGAAGTAGCTACTCTGTGCCAGCTTATAAACAGAATACGTTTACACATGCGTCCTCCAACTATGAACCAACGCAAATTTGCATTAAGAAAAGCTTCTAAAAGGATTCATACTACCTTTGAACTACAGTCTCTTTATTTGTAAATGGCCATTAAGGGCTGTTAGAACCTCCAAGCCTCTAGTTCAAGAGTGAAGAAAGGCTCCAAGTTTCTTCAAGCATTGGGAATCCATCGCTCCGAGGTATACTCTTCTGCTACCACTCTGCTTCCTGTCTTCTATCATCTGATTGCAAATCATCCAACAAATCAACCATTCTAGTTGCATGCATGTCTCTTGTGGGTCCCTACATTGGTAGATGATCATCTATGTTATTACATTCTTTTAAAAATGACATGCCTAACTTGCTTACTTATCTAGAAGAAACGGCAGCCCCGTTGCACGAAGCTCCCACCTAAGAGGGTCCGGAAGGGGCGGACCACAAGGGCCTAAATTATACATAATACCACCTTTGTACACATGTTTATCCTTCAATGCTTGCTTAATAAGGTAATATATTGCCCTGAGGATTATAGTACAAGACAAGAACTAGACTGCTTTTGACTCCAACTTGAAAACTAGTCAACTATTTAAAAATTTTATGAGATAAACAAGTGGGCTTTCAAAATTGTGCAAAATTAACGATGAGAAAGTTCTGAATTAAACAAATAAAAAAAATTATAAATTCAACCCACCCAATCCCTTTCATTGACTCTTTTTGCAACGTAAACATCAAATAGTAATAGGGCATGACAATTATGCCCTTAGGTTTTGGGCTTCTCATAAAGGGCATAAGAAAAGAAGAAAATGAAATTATTAATTTATACATACAAACCTAAAACCTGCAATGAGAAACAAAGTCATTAATTGGATAATTCTGACCACCTTAAGTTTGGCCTTGAAATTCACAGGTGAAAACGAAGAACACTGCACAGCCAATTAGCAACATTTTGCAATTTGGACTTAAATGGCATTATCAAAAGTACATAAAATAATGCGTTTATTTGGACGGTTTGGATTATCTACCGACGAAGGGCTATTTTGGTAATGGCGCCGTCTGACTCCTGTGGCCCCAATGGTCAACACTCTTATGAGACCCGCAGAAGAAAAATCTCAGGTAAAGCCATGCTGTTAAAACAAGCGCGGAAGACAAAATTGTTATTTTTCTTTTCCGGGTGCGGTTTCCGCCTTCCCTTGTTTCAATAACGCCACTGCTCCCGTAATTTTAAAGGGCTCAAGAATGCCAACGTCCTGCGATAAAAACACTCCGGTGAATTTTTATATTTTTTTCAGGAGCATGCCAAACAATACCATAGCCTTCGTGCAATAGTAAAGTTGCCGTCGCGTCGCGTGACCTTAAAGTCCTGAGTTTAAGTCATGAAAATAACCTCTTAAAAAAATACAAGTCAAGACTACATACTGTAGACCATTGTAGTCCACCCCTTTCCCTAACTCCACATACTTGGGAACTTTGTGACCGAGGCTACCCTTTTACCAAACATTACCACGAGTGGATGACTTTAACATCTAAAAGGTGTGCTTTCAACCCGCTGATTTCAGAGTTTTTTTAACCAATTTCTAACCGTCCATGCTCATCCTACTAGACTTATACGTGCCCCTTGCTTTTCTTTGTGATTTTCATTGATCTAAACCATTTATAATATTTTCCTTAACTTGGATGGACTATGATCTAAAATTTTCATTCATAATGATCTTAGTAGCTGTTGCTTTTAGCCGTAAGATGGATGGTAAACCCTTTAACAGTCCATTTTGTAATTGAAGAATATAGTAGCTAAGATATTCAATGGATGAGAATTTTTCATCATGACTCATCTAAATTGAGAGAGACATTATGAACGGTTGAGATCTTTAAAAATATAGCCCACATAGAGTTATAGCTGTTTTGTAACATTTAGAGAGGGCTCGTGAGAAAAGAAATGTGCATACTATCACTACCGTAGAATAAGTAGTCATGTACAGTCAGTAAAATCAGATGAACGATTCCGATCAACCAAAAATAGAGCTAGAGCCCATCTAGTCAAGTGGGAGCACAGTAGTGTGACGGTTTCTGGTCCGCTCGAAAAAGCTGCTGCGAAAGGGAAACTGAACCGATTGGTTTCCATTTAAAAGCTGGCGCCCTTTTCCCCCGCTTCTAACTCAGACACCATTCAATGCCTTGCAACCACAAACGACCTCCAAAGGGAAAGAGCCGTTGCCGCACTCTCACACCCTCCCCAAATAAAAACCCTAACCAGCCTGCATTTTCAGAACCCTCTCTCATTCCTGCAAGTTCCGGTTCCGAGACTCGCTAAGCTCGCTCTTCTTTCTCTTCGTTCCTCTACGAGTAAGGAATGCTATAGTTGATCAACCGAGCTTCCAGCTGATTTCACGTTCTTCTGTTGATAGTCTAGAATCGGCTTTTTTGTTGGACAAATCTTTTCGAAATCTGTTTCTGTTTTCACGCCGTCGACGACACGTTGGAATTCTTGCGTCTCATTCATCTTCTTTACGCGATTTTCTTTGAATGGTTCTCAGAAGGACTCAAGATTTTTGCCTGTTATTGTTCTGCGTCTATCTTTCTGTTAACAATTTCTGGAATCTTATATTTCTGTGCAATAGATTTCTCCTGTTTGTTGGAGGAATGTTCGATTTTGCGGAAGCGGAAGCAGATTTTAGATCGTTTTTTCAATCTCCGCTGGATCAAAAGCTTCGTTATCTGATTAATTATAATATGGAATCTCAAACGTCAGGAATGCGAGATGCCGGAATTCCATCTTTCTCTTCATGCTTCTGCAGTTCTGGTAAAACTTTTGGTTAATCATGCTTATTCTCGATAATTATGTCATAGTGATGAGATTAGCTTAATCACTTTGTTGTTAATATTTGCAGAAGATGAGGGAATCCAGATGCCGAATTTGAGCGCCTCGATCGAGATAGAGAGAATGTACGACTTTTGTTCGATTTCTCCCTCGTTTTCATGGACTCTAGCTATAATTAACTTAAGACCTTTCTAATAAGCATTAGATGGCTTTTAATGTTCGTCATAAACTAATTTATCCCTCTTGCGTCATACCAGAAATAGTCATCAACTGGGAAAGCCGTCGGTTGTTTGATCCGACTATCGTAGCTGTTGAATTAGTGGTTTTGTAAGCAGGTCGCCAGGAGAAAAATCCAACAATCCATATGCAATTAGTGTCAGGCACAAGTCCATTGATCAAATGGCTAGGAATTATGATGTTTCCTGAGCAAGACTTTTGGCCATGGTCCAGTTGATATTGAACCCAAGCGGAGTCATGGAAGATTTTTCTGCATGTAGAACTGCAGACTGTCGGTCCATGATAACGTCCATGAACTTTACCAGCGTATTGTTTCCTCAATTTACCAAAATGATCTAATTTGTCTAGAACACGTTATGGGACATTCTTGTCATCTCAGTATATAATTTGCTAATTTCAAAAGAAGACTTGTTCTAAGGGGCCAAAAACTACATAATTAGTTTCATCAAACAACTGCTCTTCCTTTTCACAATCAGAACTAAGATCCAATAATCATAGTTACAAAGTTCGGATTCGGAACAAATCAGTAAGGCAAAATTTGAAAATATCATACTGGTAAACAGTTGTCAAAAGTTCGGAAAAAATTGGGGGAAAAAGCATTATCATGATGCTTGACTAAATTTAAAATATATATGAGAATTTAACAAGCTAATCATGAAAGTCATGCTAATTTCCATAATTTGCATTGAGTTCGAAAAAAGTAAAATCTTTCGAATTATTTAAAAATGGACAGATCATTAAGTTGGGACTTTTCTGAAAAAATCTTCAATTAATTGGAGATCAGTTTGTAACTATATATCCATCTAACAGTCTTGTTGTTTTGACAGGAATAGCTACAGCAGTGGTTTCTTTCTTGATTCTCATGCCTCTAATGACCTCCACCTTGGGAGCTTTATCCCATTTACCACTACAGAAGTTTGTCAAGCCCTTGATCAACTACCAGGTTGGAAGAATCAAAAGCTGACATTTATTTTGTCTTGAGAAATGAAGAGAAAGACGAAGTATTTTATTCTTCGATCTTTTAGTCAGTTATGTAAAGACCGGTTCCTTTCAGGGGCAGGAGAGGGGTTGATGACCAATTTCATGTGCGACAATACTTCTCTCGCCAGAAACAACGACGGAGTTTGTCGTCAGGGAGAAGTAAGTTTTCAGATTCATATATGAATTAATGCTTAGGATTATGGCAGGGCGTAGTAGCATTAGTTTCCGTCAAAGAGAAATAAAAAAATTATTAGGGCGGTTGTGATAAATTTGTAGATGGAAGAAGGCCGACCATCCAGGCCAAGTATTTTATTGCAATTCTGAATACCGGGACTGCTAGCGAAATTTATAATCCTAAACATCCAACAGAATTATGAAGGAAAGCCTTGCTCAATAGTAAAATTGTGGTGGCATGACCTTAAGGTTAGGCATTTTAGGCATAGAAATAGTCTCTTGCAAAAATGCAAGATAAGACTCTGGACTAAACCCTCATGGTTCGCCCCCAGACCATACATATGTAGGAGCTTCATGCACTAGGCTACCCTTTATCTAATCAGAATTATATGATTATATGAATACTAATAGTAAGCAGCTAAGCTACATGGCCATCCCATGCTAAATGTACATTTAGAGGTATACACCTTGGGGCCCACATGTACCACATCAATATGATCCAACCTCTTCATATCACGTCGAAAGCCGTCCAGCATCTCTCGTTATTACACTTGCTCGGATATTTGAAGTGGCACTTTTCCCTTATTAGAATACATTCGAGTAATTTTATATAGGAATTAGGGTATAGATTTAGTTTGCCTTCTTTTATCTCTCCACCCCTTCTCTCTCTCTTTCTCATATGCTACCATTTTTTAAAACAGCATCATATGAAGGTCATGACCACTGAGAAAAGAAGAACAACAATGGACGTACCAGCCAGTGAAGAAGCAAGGAAAACATCCAAGAAAAGGAAAGCCATGAACAAACAAGCCCCCCAGCAACAACCTTGTGAAGAAACATCCTCCACATCTCAACTACTCAATGTAAGCAAAAGATAAGAAGAAAAAGATATCAAGTTCTGAAAAACATTAATTCTGCAAATTTGTTACTGTTTTAATTTCTATAGCTCTGGTTCAGTTTCAGGCACCAGTGAGGAGGAGCCAAAGGATAGCAGACAGGGTAACTGCTCTTCAGCAACTGGTTTCTCCTTTTGGGAAGGTCATAAATGCAATTTCAATTGAAAATGGAAAATAGGCACACTGATTATTTTCTTTCTAAGCGAAAACACATTCGTTCTTGTCACCGATAATGAACATTTCAATGTGCTTGCAGACGAACACTGCTTCCGTACTTCATGAGGCTACCATTCACATCAAGCTCCTTCAAGAACAGATTCAAGTATGTGAGTCGATAGAAAGAATTTTCAAGTAACTCTTTATTTACAGTACACTGTTCTAAACTGCCTACAAAGGGAAATGTGTCCAGGGACCACATTTTCCATCTGGAGCCCACCTTTGTTGTTCATTTCCTTGTCCACCTTTCGACATCTAACGGATCGAAGAACATGTGGATTGGTTGATTGTAGTGGGCCCCAGAAAATTGTGGTGGAGACGAAAGTGCAAGTTTAATTAGTAGAGCAGCTGTGCAAGTGGAACCCATTGGGTGATCAAAACCACTCATCTTCCTTACCATCTTGGATAGGACCTGTTTCAAAAGTCTTCTCCTACCTTTTATTCTTCTGAGAGATTAGATGGACGGCTAACAATTATAAAAAATAGATCATGAGCTATCAGAGAATAGGATTATTGTCTCGTGTTTATCTAACGTGCAGCCCAGAAAATGAGTTAAAAATATGGCGTCAATCTCCGTTTTTTCAACTGAGGCGCCGGTGCACCAAAGTCAAAGATGAAACCAATGTTCCAGGGTATCCCATCTTGGATAACTCAAGAAAATATAAATTTAAATATATAAGTTAAAATTTAAATAAAATTATTTCTAATGGACCATCTTAGTCTTTATTGTTTTGTATTGTAACTTGGAAAATGTTGTCAACTTAGTTTCGGTCAAGTTTATACTGTGTCCAAAACGAAATTGCCCGAAATCTGCCTAAACACCCATCCAAATCCAGACAAAGCCAAAATCGGTCCTTTTGAGTTTTTTTTTTTGTGGCCAAAACCAAAAATTTTCGACATTTCAACCAAAACGAAATGAAATTGATACTCTACTGGTAAGTGGGTAGCCCAAAAAAAAATGATAATAAAAGATAATGTCCAAAATTCTCAAACTATTATTAGGTTAAGATTAACTAATGCAGGAAAACTTTATGGGATAGCTTATCTAATATTGAGATCACTCTTGGCCGGCCAACCATCACTTGAAACTTGTCTTCATTGGGATTGTTTATCATCGTTTTCGAATATGTAGTTACATTACAAGAGTTGCGCTTAAAGATGCAGTTAAGTGTGTTCGGCCAAGAGTGTTGCTAGAAAAGTCTCAACCCATTGGAAGGTAAATCGCCAACGATAAACTTTTTGGATCACCAGAGGTTTGAAGGCTCCTAGTTTTCCATTTGGAAAACTACAAAAAATTTCGAACAATATAGACATGGAGATCTCCAGATGCACTTCCCTTTCTATATAACCAAAAATGTATTTCCTCGCTATTTCTTCGAATATTGATCTTCATCTTTAATGACCTTTCTGTGCATTCAAGAAGCTGAACTACGTCCCTATATTTGTCAACCCTTTCAGGCGCTGAGCAACCCTTACTTCAGATTTAGACCTCACCTGCATCCACAGGTACACACATCAACTGCTCGCATTTACCATTTTAATTACTGTGTCGCTATTATTGAATCAGCCCCCTTGTGCATGTAAGATGGCCAAAAAAGGAGTAGACCACAAAGGGTCTACAATATGCAGCTTTACCTTGCATTTTTTCTAAAGATTATTTTCACATCATAAACCCATAACCTTTAGGTCACACGATGACAACTCTCTATATAAAAAAAATCAACTTAAAAAATGAAAAATAAAAGCTTAAGTTTACACCTCCAAAATGCTTTTATCTCAAACAATTAAAAAATTCTTGCATTTTCAAATTCAAAGCACTTTCAAGAAGTTAACAAGGATTTACGTAATATAACTCAGATTCCACATAATTTGCCAAATTTTCAAATGTTATTCGTATATCTGGTTGAAAAAACTTCTGCCATAAAAGAAAATCTAATTAAACAAAATGGTACTAAAAGCTTAAATTCACATCTGAAAAATGCTTTTTCCTGAAACTTTTACGCCATGTTTGCCAATTTTTTTGAAAATTATTCCCGAATCTACTTCGTGACTGTGAATACAACCGGCTAACATATTCTATCTTTTTAATTTCCAATTTCCCTTCCATTTTCAGGGTGGAGAAGAGGGCAAATTCGACCTACGCAGCCGAGGGCTTTGCCTCGTTCCAATTGCCTCTACACTAAATCTCACAAAATCAGGAAACAGCACAAGCAACGGCAGCTCCGAAAGAACACTTGCGTACCGATTCTAATCCTCTAAAATAATCCAGTAACAACAGGCCTCAACATCTCATATACATATTCCTTATCAAGCATATTGACCCTACTTCGTCATTTATTATACCCCTATGAGGTAAGAATAATTGATGAATACTACAGCAAGTCTCACAAGATTAATGGAGGTTAGGTATGTTCTTAATGTATATTAGTTATTACTAGCTCCTTCCAAGTTGGTTTCTAAGACAAGACTGTAGTTCTCAATTGCTAGTATTGTACATGCCACTTGGGGGTATAAGACCTTGTCAGAGCTTAAATTTTGTAGAACAAGGCATTTACATAAGCCTTCCCCGCACGCAGATGAAGCATATTCCCTTTGTAAAATTATGGCAATCTGCGCTTTATTTTTAGAGTTCTTAATATATTGTATGCCATTTTCAAACTTATTAGGTGTTGGGGTGGACGGGCTATAGTCCATGCCCATGTGACAAAGATAGCCGACATCTAGAAGGTCGGTACCACACTGACTCAGGCAGTTCAACATTGACAACCAAGGTGCTGTAAACAGTGACTGTAACAGCAGCTAATTTTGACGCGCACACACCTGTATTTCTATAAGTATGAGATTAAGATTTGAGAGAGGTGAGAGTTACAGAAATATGCAATTTGATCAGATGAAATAGAATTCTCTCCCGTAGATGTAGGCCATTTGGGCGAACCACGTAAAACTCTGTCTCTCCTATTATATGTGTTTGATCATGTGATCTTATGGTCTATAGATCTTGGTGGTCAGATCTGCGCCGATTGGCGGATCTGACCCTATCATTAGGTCCCTAGGACAAATAGGGAAACTTGAAATCAAGGTGAAAATCGATGGAAATATTTGAAATCTATTTCCAGACCCAGATTGAACTTAATTTACCTTGTTTGCTTTGACATGTAAAGTGAAATTAATCCACCTGGAAATTTAGGTCTATATGGAAATTTATTATTATTCTCTTATTGCCTGTTTGGTTGGTGGGAAATGAATGCAAAGCTATTTTCATGAAAATTTTACACCTTAAAATTGAATTACACCAAAGACACCAAAAAAAAAAAAAAATTGACCTGAAAGATTTTGGGTAAAAAGGGGCAGCTGGGTGCTTGAACCTCCCCTCATATGCGGGGTCCGTGGACTTGAAAGATTTTGGGTAATTGATATAATTCAATTTCAAGATGTAAAGCTCTTTCCATAAAGAATTCCTTCTCCCATGGAAATTAATTTCCGTTGATTTCTTGCCAACTATGTTCTCATGTAAACAACAGAAATGGAAATTAAATTCCTGGGAAATGTATTTTCAAATAAATCATTTTCTTTCCTTCTAAACAAACCTTATGCAAGCATGGAATATTGATTTCATCTTCCTTTTAACGAAAGTTCCACAAAAGTGTATCAGATGAATGAAGCAACCCGCTACGTAGCTAGCACCAGCAGCATCAAGTCTACGGATCAACTTCCCAAACGTGCATTATCATACATACAGATGTGCAATCGAAACCGTTAGATCTTGCCCACATGGATCTATGCTTCTATGACATTACAAAAGGAATGCTCCTGCCAAACAAAGCCTATGACCTTGTTTGAGGTTTTTCAACACAATATAAACCATCGATATTTGAGAATGAGATATCCATTTGGCATGCGGCTGTCTCTTTTCTGGAACTTTAACGTTATAGATCTGTACATAGATTTTTCAGTGCAAGCCCACAAAGTGGCTAGCTTCGTTAATCAAGCTAGTGACCAACTTAGTAGTCGTACTCTTAAAACTGGGAGAATATAAATCCTAAACGTGAAAAGGTAAATGCCCAGCAAAAGAAACAAACTTTTAACATGGTTGAAATAGCAGATCCATCAGACATTGTCTATGTTATTGAAAGTGAGCATGGTCTACTACTTGGAAGCTATGATTCAGACAAGAGATGCCCTCGAGGAGGAAATAGTCTCATTATTCAGTTTGGGACTGGCAAAAACAAACCAAGGAATGTAGTCACCTCATTGATGGGGACAGGAAAGAAGAGTATCTTTCAAAGGCTTGCAAAAGGCAAATTCTATCTTTGTACTTAGGTAGGAGAATAAACGTATAATTGAACTAAAGTACATATGGCATGAGCCACCAACAAGCCTAGTAGCCCAGTGATTCTGAAAATTAAGTAAATAAATGAAGTCATGGCACTTGACAGAGAGAAATGGTAGAATAAGATTTGGGTGGCCGACCTTAATTTAAATAAAGCCTGGATAAAGAAGACAAAGAAGTAAATAAGGTGGAGCAGGCAATAAGTCTAGTATCCCAGTGGTTTCGCTGTGCCTCTCCCACTAACGCTAGGTTGCAGGTTCGAGGTTGGTACTCTCCATCTGGTTGATGCTATTACATAGTTACCAAGACTTGCAACGTGCGGGGGTATGCTGCAATATTGTTCTCCTGATAATTAGGTAGGTCCAACCCAAAAACAGCTGCAACTAGGATGCCTTTTTCGGTGCCATCAAAGTTTTTCTTCTTCTACATGGTGAGTGGATTTAGGGTTTCTATATGGCACAGGAGCAGGCATGTCATAAGTAGGGCATTTTTTGGCACGTAAGCCTTTAGCTCTACATTTTTCTACCAATCGATTTTCTTCACTGGATTTGTCCTCTCTCAAGACGGATTTGTGCCAAAAATCTCATCCAACTAACATATTTAAGGTGGCCTCACACTTTGAAGTATGGATAGTATGCAACAAAGATTTCATTTTATGCCAACTCTATCCACGCTACAAGTAAAGGGATCCATCTTGGGAGTACTAGTTACACGAGTTTTGATGCTTTTCCACCTTGGAAGACAACAAATCTGAGAGTGGAATAGATCACTAAAAACACTAAATATAGGACCCACGACCCACGACCCACGTATAATTTTCTTAAAATATTATACTAATGCACTATAAAAACCCATAGATTTGAACCAACAGCCTCTTAGTTGTGAGACAGCGCACTTAATCAACCCGGCAGTCCAACCAGACTAGAAGGATGCTTGTAGTAGAGGATAACGCTTGGACTGGGCCAGTACAAGAGAAACTGTGATTGATCAATAGTCATTCATGGATTTGCTGATAAAGTTGGTAATGTGTTTAGACTAAAGAGTGATGATATCCACAAGAAGAGGAGCCTTGGAGCAATAGAAGAGTTGTCATGGTGCAAAACAAAATGCAAGGTTAAGGCTGCATACAATAGGCTCTTATAGTCTGCCCCTTTCTTGGATTGCGTATACACGAGCTTCCTGCACCGGACTACCCTTTTTAATGATCACATCCTGCCAATCAACATCCATAGATAAGTCAATTCAGGGCCTGTTCGTGCCAAACAGCCGCGTAAAAAATGCAACAGCTTTTGATAGTTTGAGCATAATCCGAAATAGTCGAACAATGAGCCCAAAACCACATGCAGGTATAAAAGCTATAGCCCAAGCCCGAGTTCGGCCCAACAATAAACTCGCCATACTACAGAGAAAACATCCAAAATGTCCCAGCTTCATTCTAGGCAGGAGAACGATATGCTCCCAGACCCAATTGCAGATCAGAACATCGACAGGTCCACGTCTATAGAATCCATGGATTTGATGCTGTCTTTTTGTAAATTGAACTGGGATTTAACCATTCAAATTGCCACCCACCACAGCCACACTTATTTGATGCTCATTTGAGAGTTCTATGATACCTACTTCCATTAGCACATGCAAAGTTTCTCGCCGCACACTGAACCCAAATCCTTGATCATAGCAACCATCTTTTGGAAGGCAGCACAAAAGATTGGGCTGGCTAATCTTACCAACAAATAGAGAAACAAACTTAATATCATACCACAAAGTCCAAATTCCCACCCATTTGGGGACGTCACACTTACTTACTAGTGAGCAGTTCGGTTATGATTTTGAATATACAAGTTTAACCAAAACCAATCAGCCTCTAATCATCTCTGTCGAAATGAGCATAAAATATGGGGTAATGCGTCTGATGATTAAATGGATGCCCACAATTTGAAACCACAAAGGACGCCGCTTAAAACACACATTTTCTGGTTTAGAGGCTTGCCATGAACCAATCCACCAAAATAAGGGGGAAAATCATCATAAAAGCATAAATTACAGTAAATGGATGACTCGAGACAGTGCAAAATTATCAAATCAAAGTTCATTTAAGAAAGAGCATCTGATTAACAGCAGTAGAAAAAGTGGAGAGTCATTTCAGAAATTTACAGCCCCAAATAAAAACCTAGAACCCCTGAAATCCATCTAAGAACTGGTGAACTTGGTAACAGCCTTGGTGCCTTCTGATACGGCATGCTTGGCGAGCTCACCGGGAAGAACGAGTCTTACAGAAGTCTGGATCTCCCGAGAAGTGATGGTGGGCTTCTTGTTGTAACGAGCGAGCTTGGAAGCCTCCTGAGCAAGCTTCTCGAAGATATCGTTGATGAAGGAGTTCATGATTCCCATGGCCTTGCTGGAGATACCAATATCGGGGTGGACCTGCTTCAGAACCTTGAAGATGTAGATCTTGTAGGTCTCGATGCTCTTCTTGATCTTCTTCTTCTTCTTGTCCCCACCGCCTTCCTTGGGGAGTCTCTTTTCTGCCTTGGGTTTCTTCTCGGCGGGGGCTTTTTCCGCGACGGGCTTCTTCTCGGCGGGTTTCTTCTCGGCCTTGGGCGCCATTTTTGGGAGGCTGTAGTTGCAGACAGATGGGATGAAAATTTTGGGAGGAGAAGTAGCGGGAGAGTTCGAAATTTGGATGAAGAAATGAGTTTTCAAGCTTTTATATAGGGAGGGGCCGAAGGTAGTTGATTGGCTAAAAGGCCTTGAAACGGATCGCTGACTTGGCACCCAAGCCAGCTTATGATTAGATGGATGGATTCTAGTTATCGACGGCTGATTTTGTGCTTGAGTAAGCGGGCTAGACAATGTATTCTGGACTTTCTAGACCTCTAGTTATTAGTGGTTGCACGTGTATAAATGCCCGTCGGATGAAGATACTTGTGGGTCCGGCTGATGGGTGATCTTAACCCTTGAGTCCCGGTAGAGTCGACGACGCTTTCTAAGCATCCCAACAGGTTGGATTTTCTTTTTCTGATGCTAAACATACCTTTGATGGGCTAAAGACAAAATTGTAAGTCCATTTCACGCGTATATTTTTCAAATTACATCATTTATTTTTATTTTTTTTAATTCTCAAGATAAGTGGTTAAGATTATTCAAATGCATTTGATATGCCAAAGCCAAACAAGATAAACAGCATAATATTAGGCACCTATTTTGCATGTAAACGAGGTTGAGATCTAAATGCTTAGACAATAAAGACAAGAAGCATAGTCGTCATAATATACAAAAATGTCTCCTTTCAAAACCTTAGGCTATAAATATATATATATATATATATGGCAAAACACACAATTGTTTACTCCCATATTAGGAAATAAATAATTGCCTTACTTTTTTTAGCTTCTCCCCCTACACCTTGTTGATTGTTTACTATAAGTGTATAAGCTATTGTAGTATAACTTAGATCCCATGAGGACTCGACTTAAATTTTGGAGTTAAAATAAAATTTAATTGATCAAAAATAACAAAATTTTAATATATTTAATTAATAAAAATTACACCAATCCAAGTTCAAAAAATAGAAAGTTAAACTAAATAACAAATCAATTCTACTTCCCTAGTTTGATTAGGGTAAATTTCAATAAATCTGGTATTATCGAAGTTGATCGATCTTTATTAATCTCTCACTCATATCTCTGATTAAGGATTCAACAGTTGGATTGTTCAGATTTCTCAAAAAAAAAAAATTATGATCTAGACTAATGAAAAATTTTGAGTTTTGATGGCATAAATCGAATTTTTAGTTTTCATATTAAAGATCAAGACTGATGGATAAGTTAAGAGTTGTCCTAAAAACAAGATCTAATAATTGATTTGAGTTCCTTAACTACCTAATACTCTGATCCATAGAGTATAGTCGGCCTTACAGCTATTCTATAAAATTTTTCTTTCAATTGAGTGGCACCATCCTATCACACAAAACTCCAGAGGCGCATCTCCCTTTGTTCCAACCCGCTTGGATTTTCTATACGACCTTCCTTAATCTCTCCACTCTCATGAATTATCGATCTAGAAGTATCGAAAATGTTCTTTTAGGGAAACTTCTTTGTCATCAATCTTTATTAGTGCTCCACACCTACTTCTCTCCTTCCTAAAATTGCATTACATATACTCCTAGTTTGATTAATTTTAAATATTTTAGATTATAATGCATCTCTCCATAACTGTAGATTTGTGTTTACTATCTCCCATGTCTCGTCAATCAAAACTATATCATATGCAAATAACATGCACCATAGAATCTCGGCATACAAATGCTTTGTTAACTTATTCATAACCAATGTGAAAAGGTACGGGCTCAATGCCTATCATTGGTACAATCCTATAAAGATAGAAAATCACTAGTCTCTCTACTAGTGGTCTTACATTTATTACCACTCCCTCGTACATATTCTTAATTATGTTTATATACTCCTATGAAATCTCTTTCTCGCCTAAAATCGATCATATTAACTCTCAAAGGACCCTATCATAAGCTTTTTCTAAGTCAATAAAGACCACGTCGAGGTCTTTCCTCAACTCCTTATATTCCTCTATCAGTTGTTTAAACAAGAAAATAGCTTCCATGGTAGACCTCCTGAGAATGAAACCAAACTGGTTATCGATACACTTGTCTCATCTAGTGTGACACCCTGGGTTTTTCACAACAATATAATAACAATTTTTAAAATGTGTCGAGATCCTTGTTATAAAACTTTAATTTTTAAATCGACCAAAAACAATAAGTCGAATAAAAAGCATTTATTTCAAAATCTTTGGAGTCATACAATCGCAAAATCACGGATTTAACAGTGAAATGATATCTCATTTTTATCGAAATTTTGACAAAGCCTCCTCTATATTTTGGACCATTGCACATAACCCATGTGATACAATAATTACTTGATAAATACAATGACATGACATGACAGTTAGAAGACCCAATCTCCATACCCATCCATCCAAATAAAATACAATACACGATAAAACATATACTCCAATGGTGGATAAGAAAATCAAGATATAACAACATTATCCAGGTTCTGTCCCTACACAGCCATCACATCCAATATGAATACATATTCTTACATTCAGGCCACAAGTAAATTATACTAATGTACAGTCCATAAGTCATAACTGAAGTAAGGTATGAACAAACCTTATAATTTCTAAAATATCCTCCATACATTGTTGGAAGCCATCATTGCCTCTGCTTGCTCAATCTACATGTAAAACCTACTGCTACTATCTGCATATGAGGCATTGCAAACCAAAGCAATGCCTCAGCAAGCCATTGCTTATGTAGGTGAACACATTTAATATCAATTTAAAGCATATATATTATGAAGTATAAAGAGCTGAGTTTTCTGATAAGTTCATGGATATGAATCAATCATATAAAAAGCTAAATCATTAGATATTAAGAATGAAACGATGCATGAATAATACAGAATCAAAATCACTTACAAAAATCAATGAGGATACGGTTTTGCGCATAAATATCAAAATATAATACCAAAATACTGCAATAAGCATAACAATGAACAATGCATACTCATGTAACTGGTAAAACCAATTTCAATTAAATCCATCATAATAAGGCATAAATGCATATCATAAATAATAGAGCATGCAAGTCAACAATGTCTCTATAGTGTCCCACCACACTCTCATATCTGGTAATGAGTACTTGTATCGTAACAACCTCAATTTTTATGAATATAATTAAATTATTTAAAAATTAAAAGTTGAAATTTAAAAAGTGGAACTACAACTTTGAGTTCCAGGAAAATCCTTTTTTATAAAAATAAAATCAAGACTTAAAACTTGGATATTCGTAATGTACTCAAAAAACCAATCAAAATGACTATAAGTAAGTCAAATTTTGAATTCGAATAAAAAAAATCTTTATTTTTCTCTATTTTTATGAATAAAAGAGTAAAATAGTAATTTTACTCACAACCGAGACCTAGGACATCAAAATTTAGAATGTACTTAGAAATACGATTCCAACATCACTAAGTACGCTCAATTTCAAATTTAGGAGAATAAAACGAATTTTTTCCATAAAAGGGCAAAATGGTCTTTTCACATCTCTGTGGGGCCCACAAATTGATCAAACGGCTAGAAAATATGTAATCATGAGTCAAACCACTACTAGCTGCTAGTGGAGAAGGAGGTGGTAGTGGAATTCAAAGCCAATTTAATAATAAAAAGAATTGAAACGTGATAATTACATATAATCATGAAAATTTCAAAAACACCTATAAATAGCTCATAAAATTCCCAAAAAAAATTCTAATGTTCTTGATGAGGTCCCCTACAATACCCTAAAATCTTAGCTATAGAATCCTCCCCCATCTCCCCCAATTCCTCCTTCTTTCTCTCTTATTTTCTGTGGGCGTGTCCCTAGATGCACCCGGGCAAACGACCGTGTCTGCATCAGGAGCGTCTAGGGACACATCGTCCCCGATGAACCACGGTTTCTGCCCAGGAAACCCTAATCCAATTAGCCATGGGTTTTCACTTGTTAAAATCAAATCTTCACCCTTGGATCTGGTCAGACAGAGCGGATCTACAAAAGCCATAAGTTTTCATGATGATCCACCTCCTAGATCGTAGAGAAACTCAAGACAAAAGATAAAGAGCACCGTCTCTGGCAAATTTTACAGCTTAATCCGACCAATCTAGCCGGTGAAAAATGATCATGAACCGTTGGATCTTTTCAATACATGGAGACCTACAAAAGCCCCAAGGTCTCACTCCATCTCCGGCAACGACGAAGGAGGAATCTATCTCTGTATACTTCACTGGCGATTGGGTTTTCTTTCCTCGATATTTTTCTCCTCCTGTGAATTCCCCTTCACTGGACCGGCAGAGGTAGGCCACCACTTCACCCCCTTTCATTTCCGGAGATAACTTGAGGTTTTCTTGCCTCTAGGCGATCTCCCCGACCGTTGATCCATAGGGAACGACATATTTGGCAATAGGGTTGAGATCCCCATCTTAGATGGCTCAGATGAAACTTCTGAGCCTTTGGATGGTTTCCTGGGTCCCAAAAACCCCAAGAGATGAGATCTCAATCCTTGATGCTGAGAGATGGATGGTGATCCATGGCAGGGTGATTTGACGGTCCAAATTGGACTATCTCGCCCATAGCCGGTCACCCCTCTCAGATCACAGGTAAAAGGCGGTAACATGCATAGGCTGCTGGTCGTCCCCGCACCCGGTACCCCAATATTTGATCTAAGCAGTCCAATAATTGTACTAAAATCTTGTTTCTTCAATTAAGAGCTCATTTTAGCTTCGATTGTAGATCAAAAAGTTGCTATGAATTTATGATGTTGTGTAGAATCTAATGGATATATCAGATTTATGTCTTTAATTGTATTTACTTGTGATAATTACTAAAATCCGTTCTAACAGTAATAGATCATGATTAAGATGACCTTAAAATGGAAATCTGAACCAATAGATGGATTCAAAATGTCATAATAAAAATTCTAGATACCTAAATCGATTAATAGAACAAATACAGTAAAGATTAATATCAGCCCTTAAAACTAGCTGAAATCTTAAAATCCAAATTTTGATCTCAATTTAACTCCATCTGAACTTAAGTTGATAAGGGAACTAACATCCTTGATCTACAAGATCTGGGATGATCAGATCATTCAAATCATTTTGGATGATGATCTAATGATATACTAACTTAAATAAACTGGTTGGATGTAATTGAATTGGCAGATCTTAAGATCTTGACCCTTAAAAGTAGTAAAATCCATAAAAGTGAAAGGTAATCTCCTTGATCAGTTTGATCAAGGAGGATTGGACAGTATGGATGTATTTGGATGATGATATAAAGTTAAGATCATAGGGATTGATGGACTTGATGATGCTAATTTGGGATAGATTAAGATATATGCCTTTAAAGTGGATAAAATGACTTAAGATCTTCTTGATCGATTGGATCAAGAAAGATCGGATCATTTGATGAGATGCACTAATGATCTAGTGATAAAATCACATTAAGAAAATGTATTAAATCTAAAGAAAAATGAAAGATCAAGATCTAAACCCTAAATGGGATGAAAAATGAATAGAAATCAAATATGACCATTGGATCATGATGAATAGTTATGGCATGTTAATTATTGAATGATATTGTAAATGTCTTTTATTGCTTAGTAGATTTAATTATTTATGCTTTAATGCTTATGTTATATAAATTATATTAAAAAAATAATTAAATGAAAAATAGAGTTGAAGGACATTTACATGAAATGAATGTCATAGATTTAATAATAGTAAGGGCTATAGTTAGTAAGACAATATAAGGATTATTAAATCATTGGCTCAAACTAAGAGAATAATAAACCTCATGAATGACATTTTAAATGTTCATGAACTTAATTAAAATCAATTAAAAAGTGTACTTAGGGTTAAAATGCTCATAGGAACCTTATGAAAGGTTGAGCTAAAGTCACTCTGGTAAATGCTAAATATGGTGGTTAAGGGAGTTTTCTAATAGAACCTCGCTCTTCCCCTACCTTTAGTTAATGTTTGTGAAGTCTAAACGCCTCCTTATACGAGGATTGAAGTAACCACTTTGTGTTCAGCCATTCAACTAGTAAGCCTTAGTTAATTAGACATAAGAGGAGCAGTCTAAACTTAGGATGAAATAAGCTATCTTCAACTAGTAAAACATTAACTAGTTGAATAATAATAATAATAATAAGATCATAAAGGGTTAGTAAAATATATAATCTTAATAAAAATGGTAAGTAAGATAATCAAGATCAAAGAAGATCCACAAGGAGATCTTTAATAATCAAGAACAATAAGAATCATAACATTGTACTTAGTATGCATATTTATTAGTATGTATGTTGTGGACAAATTTAGATAATTAGATTAGATAATCCAAACCCTTGATCAAATATGATTCAAGGAAGAGAACCAGGATCATCCTCCTTAGGGATGATCAAATAATTGAACTTAAATCAAAGAAGAACTAGATGATAAAAGATCTAGGCCCTTGATCTTTATCAACAAGTATAGATTGTTGATCAAAGGATTTATGACAGATCAAAATCAAGGAGATGGACATACAAATACTTATAGAGATAGAAAATACTTAGATTTGAAAGGTTAGAAGATCATTCTAACTGTCAGATCTATTGATCAATAATATAAAATATTATATGAGGAAGATAGATGATATGAAAACAAGACAGATCTAGATCATTTATATCAAAGGACAAGATTAGATAAGGAATATAGATAGGAGATTATCCAAAATTGTACAGAGATAATATATGTATGTATTTATAGATTACATACGTCAATCATGGAAGATATGAAGGGATGGATCACTACATGAAGGTAGGTGAAACTTTAAGAATATTAGACCTATGGTCTTTGGAATTGTTGTTATATATAGACAATATAATGCTTAAGAATGATAATATGCTTAGTTACATTTGAATCATAATTCATGTATATGAGACAGAAATAAGTATTGAAATTAGATGGAATACATAATAAATACTTGGGTATCATTTATGATTACCCCTAAACTTAGATAAGAACATAATAATAATAGATATCATTTGTATCAAATGAGTATTCTTACACTTAATAACATTTGATATATGAAGACCAAATTAAAGGAAATGAGGATCATTTACAATAAATGATTAATCCCTAAACTTATATGAACATGGGTATCATTCATTGTAAATGAGGATCCCTAAATCTAGAAATGAGATTATATCCTTAGTATAAGGATATTGAATACGATGATGATAATATAAATAGATAGATCGTCTGAGATGTAAAAGAAGTATTTTATATACAAGCATGGAGGCTTGTGGTTTTGTTTTAAATAGGCATAAACCTGAGGGATACTATGCTAAGGAAGTTATGAGGGTTTGGCCACCCGCTTCATGAAATTTGATGATATTATGATACCTTGCTCAAAGAGAGGCTAAAAGTCGGGTGGGGCAATTATGGAAAGGCCACACTGTGAAAGTTATGTCTTCTCATACAGGCAGTGACACAATATTTTCCACAGTGATATCAGTGATGAACAAAGCAATTATCTGAGCGTGTTAGTAAGGATTAGACTGCAGTATGGTAGTCCTTGAGTATTTTGCATATGATGCATGGCATAGAGAGATGCCAATGCTGCCATAATGAGGGAGTATTTTTCCAGCAAAAGTCTAGATGTTTTATCAACTTAGTATATCTGAATATGATTATTGATGTTTGAGATATTGACTATTTTTCATAGTTTTTTACTGTATATATACATATGATATAATGGTGAGTGGTTTGAAATTATCATAGTGGATGTTACATGATAAATTATATGATAGAATGATCATATATGGTATGGTTCATGAAAATTTAATTATGTGAGTCATATGAAATATGATGATTATGAATACTGTAATTTTGAATTATACAATTTCATATGTTCTTAAATCTCTTACCAAGCATAGCTTACTGAGATATTATAAATGTTTGAATGTTTACAATATCTCAGATACAGAAAGAAAAGAATGGAGGGATACGACATGGGAAGACGAAGATCACACTGTTGATCAAGACTATGTACTATTGTGGAAAGGATTGGATTGTATTTTGATTTGTGTATTTTGGATATAAGATGTAATAAAGGGGCTGTGTATGTGAACCACTGGATCAATCCTGCAATTTTAATAAAATGAGTTTCTTTGGAAACATATGTTGTATACAAAATTATGTATGTATATGTGAGTGAAATGTGGCATTCAGGTTTTCTGAAAAGAGTTTCAAATTTTTATTTTTTTGCTGCTTAAGTTTTCAGAATGTTTACAAAATTGGTCGACCACCATTTGAAATTGAATAACGAAAATGTATTTAAAAAACTCGGATCACCACACATATCAATCCCTAGGTCCCTCACATATAGCCGGCACACTAGGTAGCTTGCTCAGCTCGCAGGTCTACCCACATAGGCTTCACCTTGAGGGTGTCTCGTCACACTGTGTGTATATCAGGATGTAAACATCCCCTTGTGTCATGCTACATGAGCATACAGAATAAGTGCATGGATTGCTATGATGTAGTAACAACCACTCCGGGGTATAAACCACTGCTGCTCGTTGTCAACGCCAATGGAAGACTAGTGTCCGTCGAGGCATGTGAGTCAGTTGAAGGTGTGTGGGTGGCCTGCCCATGATTACCACAAACCACATGCAGCTTGCCCATATATCAGGGTGGGTGTCTATAATATGTAAACTTAGAGGGCGGGTGGCCAACCCTATAACCCTCATAGCATAGCATTCACGGGCAAAAACACCTGTCATAAATCAACGAAACCACGAATCAAGTATCAAAAATCAATGCATAATCATCCTTTATAAAACCATATCAATAGAATATTATAGTGTATCAAAATCATGCTTCGAAATCAGTGCATAACATCTCCGCAACATATAATGTATCAAGAAACAATACATAAATCATACATATTAAAAGGTAGCATACACATCGGCAATATATGCCAAAAAGTCATCTCAAGAAAATCTAGAGTTTGGCATACACACCTATGCATCAAATAGTTCGTATAAAATAAATCTATTAAATAAATAATCATGATTTATAAAATCATAAAATAATAAATGTAGTCACCTACCTCAGACGAAGTATCACTCGTATGTATCTCCTAAATCAATGGGACGCTGGTGTTGGGGGTGATTTATTCTCTGTAGATTATCGGTGAACAGAGAGGGGAAAGGGGGCAGATCGTGGCTGGCTTGTGTGCATGGGCATGCCAAGCCGACTGCTTGAGAAAAACCCCAATCTGAGTTTCAATCACCACTGGGGAGAGAGAGAGAGAGAGAGAGTCGGGGGAAAACCTGATATGGGTTTCTATCAACACAAGGAAAAAGGAAGAAAACGAGGGAGGAGAGGTCGCCAAAGAAACCCAATCTAGCTTTCTTTTTAATTCCGAAAAAAGAGGAAATTTCGAGGAGGTGAACAGTTGCTGGAAAATCCCAAAAGGGAAGGGGGGCTAAGTTGGAGCCAAGGAAAAGGAATTCAAGTTGAAGGGGGGAAGCTGGTAGCTAGGGTTTTCGCTCCCTTGCGTTTCCCCTGTCAAATCCCATTTTCATTCTTTGCATCCCATCATAGACAAATAGAGGGGGTGCATTATCAATTGCAGCCCCTTTTACATTTTTAAAACTTTTGGAATTTTCACTCTTAATCTTAGTTTCGCACAAAATTAGTGTCATTGGATTCGTATCGACACTTGCATTTCAAATTTGATAATTTCAAGTCCAAATTTTGAGTTACAAGGGGTTATTTTCACGAAACTCAAAATTTATGGAATTAAATTGCTGATTTTATCTCTATATAATCTAATACATAGAAAATGACTTGAAATTGAGGGTCGTTACATGTCGTAAACTTTTTTCTATCACTCTTTCAAAAAGTTTCATGGTGTGACTCGTAAGTTTGATCATTCGATGATAGTATAACTTTTTATATCTCTTTTATTTTTGTAAATTGTTATAGTAGAGCTTTGCCTCCATTCATCCAGTATTTTCACGAATTTCACAATTCTTGTTATACAATTTCGTCAACCAAACTACCCTAGTATCTTCGTATTTATACATTAAACTTGGACAAGTTTTACTTTGAAAATTTGATCGTTATTTTGTTAAATTATTCAATATTGCACAGATAGGATTCTATGAACCTTAGTTTAGAGGAGAGGTAGCTTCTCAATTCCTTTTTCCATGTAAATAGTGCAATAATCTATGAATGCAACTAGTACAACAATCTCTACTATAAGTAAGAGAAATCTTCAAGTCTCAAAGTAATACGAATAAATTACATATTCATATATCAAACTAATAATGTTAAGTCGTTAATTAGGAGTCCTATTTTCTGTAGTTAGGAAGTGTTTTTATTCAGCTTAAGCTGTATCTTCTCAATTCTCCGTTGATCGTGAAACCTAGTTTATGTGGTGACCAAAAATAACACCCATTTGGATACGTAGCTGTCCAAGTGCCATGATTTTGGCCGTGAGAAATCCAGCAAAATCAGAATCAGATGAACGGTTCGGATCAAACATGAGCAGGGCATGCGACGTTAAAGTCGAGCTTCCCAAGTTGACGTCGGTGAGATCTTCTCGCGCTTTGCGGAACCAACTTGAACAAGGGTGATTTAGTAAATTAACTTTCCAATTCTAGGATCATCGAATCAAACAAGAAAATCAAGACCGTCGATAGCAACCCGAATTTTCATTACTTTATACGGACGAGATATTTGCCAGCTCATCAATCCGCTACGAGACCCATCGTCCAGTAATTTTCGTTTCCCTCTTCTTATATAAACACTTCCAGACGTTCAGTCTTCCTCATCGGCTTTTCACTTTCCTATCAAACTCTCCCCATCTTCTGCCCTCAAATTTCTACATCTTCATCTCTCTCCTTGCTTGCAGCTTGTGGAAATGGCGCCTAAGGCCGAGAAGAAACCCGCCGAGAAGAAGCCCGTCGCCGAAAAAGCCCCCGCCGAGAAGAAACCCAAGGCAGAAAAGAGACTCCCCAAGGAAGGCGGTGGGGACAAGAAAAAGAAGAAGATCAAGAAGAGCATCGAGACCTACAAGATCTACATCTTCAAGGTTCTGAAGCAGGTCCACCCCGATATTGGTATCTCCAGCAAGGCCATGGGAATCATGAACTCCTTCATCAACGATATCTTCGAGAAGCTTGCTCAGGAGGCTTCCAAGCTCGCTCGTTACAACAAGAAGCCCACCATCACTTCTCGGGAGATCCAGACTTCTGTTAGACTTGTTCTTCCCGGTGAGCTCGCCAAGCACGCCGTATCAGAAGGCACCAAGGCCGTCACCAAGTTCACCAGTTCTTAGATGGGTTTTGGGTTTCTGGGCTGGATCGAAATCGGCTCGATTTCGTTGGTCTGGTAGATGGGGATAGCAGATCGTTAGCTGTTTACTTTTTCGTTTTTGATTTGGTGTAACTCTGTTTACTGTAAATGAGTAAATATCCGTTTCTTCTTCCATGTTCTTCCAGCTACTGCTTCGTTTGTCTGATTTCTGGAATTTTACTGTTATTTCCTGCATTAATCCGTTGTTCAAGCGCGGTAATGGTTGATCTTCCGTAAGAGGCGGTGTTCATGGGAAGTTTGCGCATTACCCCGCCATTACGTTCCCGTTCACTCTAATCTAATGTAATTCGACTCACTATCGTACCGGGTGTGCGTACGATTCTATGTTGCTGCTAAATGTTCAAATTTTGGTGGGAGATATGAAAATTCGAATGCTGAAATTTCGTTTACGGGATTCAGCAGGGATATCCTTCTAGGGCAGCCCGATTCACAAAGCTCCCCCGCTTATGTAGGCATAGCCGGATCAGGGAAAATGATAAGGAGAAAGTCCCTTGCTTGGGCCAGAATGTGCAACGTATCAGTGACTGCCACGTACCAGTGAATGTACTTCTTTCTCAAACAGGCGAGTCCCTGACGTGGTATTCGTGCTGTGGTCTGTTCTCTTACGTCCTTTAGAAATGGGACCGCACGTTAACAGTTCAGATCAGGCGAATTACGTTCAGTCCTGTAACTCGATGCTCTCTTTGGTCGACATGCTTCCAAAATACCCACTGTGGATGGGAGGGGTATTCTTTTCCTTTCAAAGTTGCTTTACTAGGGGGTGAACATATGGGCAAGGCTGAGCAGGTTTGGCTTTTGATGGGTTGGGGTGCAGAACTGGGTAATTTATGATGTTGAGATGGGTTTTGGGAGGAGAATGGGGCGAATCTGGTCGTTTGATGGTCTCTTTGAATCGAGCGCTTCTCCTGAGGAATCAGCTCCCAGCTTTTTGATTCCAGCAAGTCTCGATTTGCCGTCCTCTTTCTATTTCCGTACTTGTTTTATCCGTTGATTAGATGCCCATGACTTGCCATTTGCTGATTTCCATATCGGTTTGATCCTTCTCTGCTGCTTCACCTAGGCCTTCCAAAGAGTTGTCGTTGGAATTTTTCTGGGTTTAGATGATGGTAGGAAATAGATTTCTGTTACTTAAATTTGGTAATTGATCAGGACTTGGTTCAGTGTTTGAACTCTTTAAACTGTTATTTTGCTCTTTATCTTCTAATTGGCGTAGGTTATTTGAAGATTTTGGTTGTGGAAATCAGAGTATCTGTAGTTTCCTAGATCCATTTATCTGGGTAAGCGTGGAAAACAAGTCAAGAAGCATATCTGGGAGAGATCAAGCTTGAGTTATTCGACATGTTTCCGATTATTTGAAGCCCTATGCATTTTTTGTGGAATGAAAATTATAGGAAGCAATCATGGTCATGCTAGCCATCTTTCGTGGGAGGGGAGGGATTCGGGTACCGGGAAGGGGGCGGGGACCGGCAGTTGGTCGGGAACCAGGAAGGGGGGCGGGGAGCTGATATTTAGTAAAATTTAACAGAAAAAGTGGATAAAAACTTAACACAATGACAAATTTGCAAAATTTTGAAAACTTGATGATAAGTTTGCAAAATGTTGAGTTTTCTTGCAAAAATGCCATTAAGTAATGGCAGATTTGCAAAAAACCCATTTAAAAATAATGAGCTCTCGTACATCAAAGTCTTTGTTGTTCATGTTGTGGTAACTTCTGATACTGTCAGAGGACCCACAGGCCAAAAGGATTTGGTTTTGTTATGTACGAGTCTAAAGAGGAAGCACAACGGGCATTGAAGGCTATGGATGGCAGGGTGTCACTTTCTCCCTTAGTCTATCAACTTTGAAGTGTGATATAGCCCTTAAGATTGCACATAGGGTGAGCTGCAGTTGGACTAAATTGGGGAAATAACCTAGAAAATGTGCTGTCCGTACTATATTAACCCTTAAGTTCAAAGAAGTTTCCTGTGTTTTTAGTTTGCGGGATAAAAAATGCACGCCCACGCACATATGTACTTATGGCCAAATACTTAGCTTTCTGTTTAAGATGTTTGTATTAATCCTTCAGAAAACAACCATATGGAAATTTGAAATAATTCTTGGAGAGATTGTAAACCTGGGACTTCTGTCTTTTAAAATCTTCAGAAAAGCCCCCGGGTACCAAGACAGTTGATGTTGAGTGAAAGTGTCCAAACTCTTAGTGCTTTGAGGAGGACATCAACATGGAAATAACTTAAACTGAACGATTCATTATGTTAGAAAAACTAAACTAATTTTTCCATGGTTGATAAACCAAATGCTTTGAGGACGGCATAACTGGAAATAACTTAAACGGAACAGTGCATCTCTTTTTAGAAAAATTAAATTGTGTTATCATTACTATTGTTCTATCTATATATGTTATTTGCATCTTTTTGCTCTTAAATTGTGTTGCTAAACATGAACACTCAATTGCATTTTGACAATTACACTCGTTGTATGTTTAAAGAAAATTTGCTAATTGCAAGAGTATGGCTGTGGGTGGGGTGGATGATCTGTAGAAGAATATCTTTTCTTTTTTTGGATTTGACCTCTCATATTGCTCACCAATAATTAGAACTAGCATAAGCACTGATTTGTACTTGACAGAAAACTAAATGGGAACCAAGCTCTTCTCTAGTTAGCTTCACTTCATCTTAAAGAAAATGGTCCTAGATTGTATATCTAAATCAAGGAAATGTATAAGCTGAAGCCAAATGTTTGTTGGAGCTCACATGCTGAAGGTTACATTGGTAATTGTTATGAGCTCAAGTAGTTTCGTGGTATGCTGGAATGTTAAGATTAAGTTGCAGCAAATGCACAATACGAGACTCATAATGTTATTCTGGTTGACTAGTTGTGGGAGTAATAAAATTGCTACATGTAAATGACAAAGTAATTGTTAACAAAATTGTTTAACAAGATTGTAAAATCGAAGAAAATGTTGGATGAATGGAGGAAGAGCTTTATTGTACCAATTTATAAGAATAAATGAGACTATAGAGGTGCACTAATTATCGGGGGATCAAACCTATGAGTCATACAATGAAACTTTTTGATAAAGTAATTAAGAAGAGGCTACAACATGAGAAGAGTGTATCAGAGAACTAGCTTGGCTTCTTGCTTGGGAGGTCTACTATGAAAGCTATTTTTTTGCTTAGACAATTGATAAAAAAACATAAGGAGAGGAGGAAGAACCCCGCATGGTTTTTATTGGCTTAGAAAAAGCTCATGATAGGATTCCTAGAGAGTTAATATGGTGGGCGTTGGGTGAGAAATGAATTTTATGGGGGTATGTAGACATAATTAAGGATATATATGAGGGAGTGGTAACAAACATTAAGACCACTAGTTGAGAGATTGGTGATCTTCCTATCACTATAGGATTGCATCAAGGATAGGCATTGAGTTTATAGCTTTTGACAAGTTAATAAAATGTCTGCACAACAAAATTCCATGGTGTATGTTATTTGTGTATGATATAGTTTTGATTGATAAGACAAGGAAGGGCATAAACACAAAGCTAGAGTTATTGAAAGATGCATTATAATCTAACAAATTTAAAATCAGCTAAAGTAAGACAGAGTATATGGAATTCAATTGATACTTGAGATCAATAATTTATGAGAGGAGAGAGATTGAGAGGGAGGTTACTTGGAGAATCCAAGTGGATTGAAGCAAATGGAGATGCGCCTTTAGAGTTTTGTGTGATCAATGGCTGCCAGGTCATCATACTCTATGGATCAAAATGTTGGGTATTTAAGGAACAACATGTATATAGGATGAGCATCAATAAAATGCAAATGTTGAGATAGATAAGTGGCAAGACAAAAAATAAAAACATTAAAAGAAACTTAAGAGTTGCACTAATAGGTAACAAGATGAGGGAGGTTAGACATAAATGGTTTGGGCATGTCTAATGGAGACAGAAAACAGCATTGGTTAGAAGAAGTAAGGTGATCCAAGTCATAGGTTCTAAAAGGGCAAGAGAAAGGCTCAAAAGAATGTGGATAGAATTTGTGAGAAAATATTTAAAAACTTTGAGACTAATTGAAGCCATGATACTTAATAGATGGGAATGGAGGAACAAAATTCACATGATTGACCCCTAATCAGGATAAGGTGTTGATGGTGATGACGATGAAATGACAAAGGAAATGAAAAATATCAAGGAGGGTGTGTTCCTCATAATGGATGGAAATGAATGGATAAGATATTAAATGAGTTTGGAAAGGAGGGAGACACTGGTGGTAATGAGATAGGGAAGTGCATACTGTAATATCTTTAATTGTGTGTCCATGGGCAACTAAGCATGTGGACATGGAAGCTTTGAGCCGCATCATGATATAATCAATGTGGCAGTGGAATATAGATGCTAGATATCTTAATCAGTTGTATTTAACAACTGCAGTTGGTTCAATTTGTTTGATGTGATGGTCCAATCATACACTTGAAGATAAAGAAAGATTGTATGGAAAAAGTAGGTGGAAAGTAGTCCGTAGCAGCATGACAGGACTGCCATCACGAAGATTCCTTGTGGGAGGAGAACTTCCCAACTCCGAAGGCCTAGTGGAGAGTAAAAACTTCGCTTAAGACCATGTACCCAAGGATGGTGCTTGCCTTCTCGTATGCTGGCTTTCATTTTGCTCAAGTTTCTTTGAGTAAGCATTTAGCCAAAGAGCAGGGTATTCTTCCCTCTGGAGGGAGCTATATGCCCTTGAGAATCAGTACTGGGAACGCTCATGCTGTAACCTCTAGTGTAAAGATGAACTTGCATAACTTAGATCTAGCTTGTAAGTATTTGCTAATGAAAAAGTTAAATACTTCTAGGAACTCACATACTGCACGCTGCAATGCCAGTTAAGAGTGATGAACATGCCCTTGAGTAAATCAGTGATGGGGATGGTTGATGTCTTGGTGAAATTAGAGATCTCGAGTTTTAGCCTTGTCAGGAGCAATTACAAAGATCTCATGAGCAGGGCCCTTCAGCAGAAGAATACAAAAGATAAAAAAAATGATGAACAACTTCAACTGGTTCAGCATGGTAAATTGTTGTTTAGGACCCTGGTTGATCATATTGGTCTATAGCTTGTTGGTTGCAGCCAAGGAGCTAACTAAAAACAGATTCTTTATCTTAAAAAGACCCTCATGACTTGATGAATGACAAGTTTGATATTTGGTTTGCAATGTGACGCTCACTTTGAAAACAAAGTAGTGGTAGATCTGCTAGCTTGAGTAGTTTAGAAAGTGGGAAGTGTCTAATAAGTAGAAGGATAAATGTAGATTGGTTGTCAGGCCAAAATGGATATGTCTGGAAGTTGGTTGATTGAAATGTCCAATAAAGGGGGCACTGAAGCAGAGAAAGCCTAGGTCTATAACCATGTTATGACCAAACTGTGGGGTTCAAGTGAATATTCAGGTGTCATAGTCTATCCTAGACTGAACCATGAACTATATCCGAGGTTGAAAAAATTCCGCTTGAGGTTTTCTCAAACTCTTTTTTCTTCCTCGTGAAAGTTGTGTCTACCTTTTTTTAGGTTTGTAGGACATAATCTACCTCCACAATGTTGCAACTCTTAAATCCTAAACTCTAACTCAAGTCTTGATCCAAGACCGTCGAGGAAATAATTAGGAGCAAACGCCTCCAATGTAGTGGCACAAGAAGGGTTCTACCCGGTGGTAGGCCTTTGGTTTGAGGCTGCTCATGGGTGTGTCAACATTCCAAGAGTGTAAAAAGTAACTGGGAAGATAACTGAGGCCGAGCCTTTTTCATCAGCGGTGACAATCAGCTTTTACTTGGTTATAACTATCACAATTCTTGTTATGAGGCTCTCATTTCTTTCTCCTAAAATTGTTGCAGATAGTTGATGGTAGACTCGTTTCTGTGGAAGTTGCAAGGCCTAAACATGAAGAACAGGCTGCCTCCTAAGATGCTTCTCTTTTTTTGTCCCTTTCATCATAGTCTCTGAGATCATCTGATTCTCTCCACCTGCAACCTACAAGAGTGAATTTTCCTTTCACGTGAAGGATGGATTATGCTTGCACTTAACGCTTTTGGGAGAACTGAGACCCAAAATGGAAAAGCAGCAGCATCAGCATTATGTTCCATGGGTGAGTTCAATATGGGCATTACTCGATGGTGGTCAAGCCTTGCAACTGTCAGGCCTGTTGAGTATTCAACTATGGGGCTTTTACCTGTTGATGACACCTTGTTCTTACAAAAGCTGGACTTCATTAGCCTTGTTCTTCACTGGGAATTGTAATTTGTAACAGTAAATGAAAGGAAAATTGCACTCCCTTGCACCTACGGCTGAAAACTAGTTCGGTCACATGATCCCGTTTACTAAGTTAGGAAATCAAAATGTATGAGTGAAAGAAAGAGGAACGTACCAGTACAGTGCCGACTCGTTGCAATACAGTGAGCCACGCCCACTCTTTTACAGTGGACTCTTTGGGTGATTCAGACTGTCGAATCAGGTAGGACCATTTCACATCGACACTAGCTGGGAAAATCATGCCTATCACTTTTCCCAATAAATGTGATTTTTCTTATTGGATGGCTTTAACGTATTTTTAACCATCTAATTCCAATGACGTTTCGTTGCTCAACCTGAAAAGAGCATGTTTTTGGAGAAGAGGAAACGTGTCAGCTGCAAGAAAATAATTCAAGGCAAGTGATGTGTCTGTCATCTGAATGGAAGGCCTGATTAAAGCTAGGTTTGCTGCTTGTCTCAGCCACGGCCGCCTCTTTGGCCTCCGGTTGGCATGCCTCCGTAGCCATAGACGTTATTGGTGTCAAGTCATTCATTGTGTTCAAAATGGCTTGCAAAGGCTAAAGATCTCGAATACTTTTAGCCCATATTCCTTGGCACAAAGAATCGCGACCATTACATTATTATTATTATTTAAAATGCCAAAATAAGTGGTTGCGATCATCCAAATGCACTGAGGTTAGTACAGTGAAGGTGCATGAAAAAAGGGCATGGACGACTTCAATGCTGGGCCTTCTCTCCTTGATGCATTCAGTTGGATGATCTTGTGGTTGCTGGTTAGTATTTATAGGCTAGCGGAGATTACTACACGTGCACATTTGAAAATAGGAGACCTGGTAGGACTATGATAAGGGGGCATGTGGACAAGTACATGTTCAGCTGAGAGCAACTTTTTGAAAGATTTAAGACAGTCATCAAAGGTGCAATGGTAGAGTTATCATTGTGTGACCTCGAGCAGTGGAACAGCCTCTTACAAAATGCAAGTTAAGGCTGCATACTATTGACCTTTGTGGTCCACCCCTTCCCCAAACCGTGCATACATGGGAGCTTCATGCACATGGGCTGCCCTTTTATTTAAGACAGTCATCATGTTCCAATATAAAATTACGAAACCTGCAAGAAATCAATACATTAGTATGATTCTAATCATCTGTTTTGGGCAGTAGTGATTATCTTTTTTTTGTTAAGAATGATGAGTATGAGTTTCAACTCAAAGAGACAGTACATTGGGCTGAAAGCATCAATGGCCATGAAAATCCGTTTACAACCAAACATGATGATAACGATACACCAAGTTTACATGCCTGTCCCAGCAGCGTTGGTGCTCCACAAGTGGGAGAGCCCCAGTGAGCAGAGGCCAAGGAAGCCCCTATATGAGCCAAAGAATTTTTACACCATCGGGTTCCTTCGCAATGTAGATTAAGAAGCAGTTCTTCCTCCACATATCTAGCTGTTATATGGCGCAACTTCTAAAGGTAGACAGACTGGAATTTGTCTAATTGCCAAAACCATCTAAATGTAGACTCACGCCTTCTTCTCCTCTGTCAGAAACCCAGAAGTGGACATCGGTGGGAGAAGGCTCACAGCTGAAAAAAATCCAAGCAGACAAACAAAGATTTGAGTGGAAGGCATCAGAGTAAGGCGGCAATTTGTGTACCCAAAAGTATAACCAGTTGGACGGTCTAAGCCTTAGCTGGTCTGAGTTATGTAAAATGGATGATAAATGGTTTTGCCACAGATTTTTGTGAGATATCAATGCATGGCTCATCATTGACAGCATCCAGGGATGAATAGCTTAGATCATTAAAACTTAAGACCTCACTTTGCACCTTTGGGCAGCTAAGCCGTGCACTCCACCTATTCTACAGACCAAAACATACAATAGCAAGCAAGATAATTGATAAATTCCAGTGACCACTTATTCACTTTTTCTTTTGTTTTCTACTTCCCTGCAGGAAGTAATCTTCAGGAATTCTTGTATTAGTCGCTGAATAATGGATCATTACATTTTTCCGAAGTACAGTTTTTGTCTCTTGTTACTTATCTGAAATTACTATCATAACTGATGTTACGCGGTGTTAGATATCACAGAAAACTATCAACAGTCAACAGCCAATCTGTAACTGCTTCATAAAAATAGATCAAGATTAAACAATTAACTATGCGTGCCGTCTTCTGTCAATTTATGAGCAATAAAGCTTTTGGAGTACTTAACCATAGCAAAAAGGGATAGGGAATCAGTGTGGCTGACCAACAAAATAAGAGAACCTGCTATATTGTCCTAAATTGATCTGAAAAAACTATGTCATTAGCTAATTTAGCAGATTGTCTTTTTTTTCCCAAGATGATGAGAATGTGTTAAAGAGAAAGAGGGAGTTTACAAGCAGTCAAGAGATTTCTTTCCTATGCCTTGTTTGCTCAGCTTTGAAGAACTGTCGAAAGAGGAACCAAACACAAAGCTTGGGAAAGAAAACTGGGTTCCGTGACTTCCCTCCCCTTGTTATTTCTACTTACTCCTGAAACAGGTTATCATTAACCAGTAAACATCGGCAACCATTCCCTAGAAAACCTTTTAGTCTAAACAATCAATGGGTGGAATAACATTTTTTTTCCTTAAATTTACAGATAGAAGATCACGGACATAGGATTATGTATGAAAGCTTCAATATCAATTTTAAAAGTTTGAACTTTAACTTTGAAGGCTTAAAACTTACCAAAACCTTCTAGTGCAGTGGCACAAGTAGGAGACTCACCTGGATGACCAGGGTTTGAGGCTGTCTATATGTAGGTGTCTAACTTTAAAATAGAAACACCTTTGAAGGCTTAAAGATACTAAATGTCTTAATGGCATCTAGCAAAGAGGAGAAGAGCATGATACAGAAGGAAGAACACATTTGCCTTAAGAGGATGCCAATATTCGTTAAGCTTAAGCTACTTTCTGAATGGTGAGTGTATTCAGACCCACAACCTCTTGGTTGTGAGACAAGAATAACTCAGGCATCCCTGCAAACCAATAAGTAACTTCTGTGTGATCTCCTCCTGATGCTGGGGGAGTCAACATGACCAAATTAAGTTTGCCGAACTTCCATGAGACCCATGACAGCACCATAATGTTATTGTTTTAGTTATTAATTATAAACTTACTGTAAAATCCTCAATTTTAAATCCTAAGTTAGTAATAAATTAAATTCAAAATTTTATGCATGGAATTGAACGGAATAAAGAACGCAAAAAACGAAGCTCAGATGGAGAAGTTATGAACCGTTGAAGATAGAAGGGCATTTTAATAATTTAGAGAGGCCCGAAACACAGGGGATGTTTTTTTATAATGGCACCCCTTTATCAGATTCGACTCCTTTGCGGGAAAAATCTATAGGTGACCGAGAAAAACGGATCACCAGCATTAAAAGCAGCCACCTTCCCATTCAATCACTCCATCTCAAGCCCTCTTGCCTCCAAAGATCGAGTTTTCTAGAGATCCATAGCGGAAATCGCAACGCCGGAAAAAGCTTGGAAAAAGTCTCTTTGGCAATGTCAATGACTGCCAACTGACCAAGGTAAGCCTCATCCCTCTTTCCCCCTTCCATTTACAGTGTATGCGTGAGTTTTTACATCAGTAGTTGCCAAAAACCGTCGTTCTTCCAATAACCCTGTATACCCTACTATGTCATGGGAATACGTTGATGAAATAGTGCCAAATCAAGGATCAGAACCGTTCATCTTGTGCGTAATGAACTCAAGAACAAATCCTTTAAATTTTAGGAAAATCCAACGGCTGATGACTCCAGAAATCAAGAAAAACAGTATGTAAGAAAAATTTAGAAGCATGCTTAAACCGACATTAAGGACACCTCAAATGGTAGATCTGAGCCGTTCATTATGATCTTTGGACCCAAAAACCCTAGGGACGGTGAAAACAGATAAAAAAATCAGAGCTTTTAAGGCTCCGATCAAGCCAAAACAAGGTGGACCGCTTGGGTTCATCGTCCTCGATGGACGGTGCGCTCAAGACGCCCACCCGAATGCACGCACAGTGCATGCACTTGCGGGATGTTCACGCACGCTATCCCGGACGACTAGAAGGTGCTGTGCATCCTAGAGTATGTATGCACGCGAGACGTCGTTTTGAGCGAGTGTAAACCGGGACAAACACCCGTCCGCCAGCATAAATCGGTGTAAAACACCATCCATCGGTGTAAACATCATCCGCCGACGTAAACCGATGCAAATGCTCCGCCCGACCCCCATTAATTTATGAAGTCTTTTCACTAAAAGCTTTATTTTAGGAGCTACAGAAGTTCAAATCATGATCAGAAACATCCGTTGCGATCGTCTTAATAATATATACCTAGATTTTACCAGTTTTAAATTAGTCAAATCATAAAATATTATTTAATAACTTAGATCAAGCTAATCAAAGGGTGATCATGCCCCAAGACTAGAACAATTAGATAATGTATGACAATAAATAAGGGTTCTAAGGATCAAATTAGGTGTGATTACTCTAAAAATTTATTTAGACCATTGGTCTGAACCAAGATCTTGGAAAATTGTTGATTTAAGGATGATCTGATCGTCAAATTAAGGTATAAATGTTAGATACACATAAAAACAAATAGATGAACATGAGATGAGACTAAATTATAACAAGTAATGTTAGGATTAAAGACCAAATCATAAATAGATATCTTAGGGAACGATCCAGTGGTTGGATGACCATAAATTCCATTATGATGAAATAAATAATACAAAATAGTACTGTGATATTGATAGGTACTTCTAAACGTACGAGCTAAGAGGATTATATGTTTTAATTGGGTGATCTCATATTGAGGTAGGTGACAACATTTAATATTATGTTTTGATTTCAAAAACTTTACATTATCATAGCATCGTGGTTGATTATGAATTAATTGCAACTATTTGTTTAGTCTATGATTTTGTAAAACTCAAGTCTTATGTTATGTGTTGATGTTTTCAGCAAGTGCACGGGCTATTGTAGTATAGTTATGCAAATACGGGTCGAACCCACAGGGACTTGCTTTAATTGGAGTTTTTAATAAAATTTAATTATTTAAAATTCAATCAATTGAAAAAATTCTTAACTAAAAAATTCAGACTTCATATTTAGTTTAGTAGTGAAATTCCAGAAGTCTACTTTCAGGAACAAAAAAATAAATAACAAAACCTAATTTAAAACTAAAACAAGAAAAATTAAGAAATCCTAATTCCCTAGCTTAATTACTGTTCAATTTCTTCACTTCGGGTTTCCAAAATTTTGATCAACCTCTATCATTATACTCAACATATCATGGATTAATTATCTGATGGAGGAATTTGTTTGATTATTCAAACATTGAGAGATCTAATCAAATGAATAAAATTAAGATTCAACAGCTTAGATCTATTTTCTGAATTAAAAATGAAGATCAAGAACGATAATTACACTATAATCTATCCTAAGAACATGCCCTAAATTTTAATTGAACTTTCGAATTAAAATAAACAATAACTTAAGGATTTTCCATCATTAATCCATAACCGTTAATTGCATTAAATAGTAATGAAATAAGACAGAACGTGGATTGCTCAAATAGAGTAATATAAAAGGCGGATAAAAACAGTATAGGACATGGAATGTGATTCAAAATAATCCAGGAGGGCAATTTTGGAATTTTATCTGAAACTTCCCAAAAAGTCCCGTAACACAGAGTTTTCCCAGAGAAGGAGATGGAGAAGCCAGGCTGGAGCGGTTGCTGCCAGAGAAGGTGCCTGGCTTGGGTGGAGTGTTCTGGCGTCCCACGATTGGACGGTGCCTGGTCGTCGCACGGTGGAGATGGGCTTCCGGTGATGGGCTGGGCGGCCTGGCCTTGCAGTGATGACAAAAAACGACGCCTTTCTGGGCGTCGTCTGGTTCAGAGCTGCCTCCGCCTGGCCAAGGATGAGTTGGGCATTCCGTGCTAGAGCAGAGGAGAACGACCAGTGCTGGGTCAGTGACAGAGAGATGCTGATGTCAGGCCTTGTAGGTGTGTCACGCACCTATGGCCGGCCAGTAGAAGAGGGATGAGACGTGGAAGAAGAGAAAATAATGCAGAGGAGTAGAATCGCCCAGCCTAACAAGAGGCAAACGAGAGAGTAGAGAGGATAGAGTGGAGCTAGGTAGAGGTGAAGTAGCTGGCTAGGTGTGTCACGCACCTATCGCCGGCTAGCCCAACTGAAGAGAAAAAAAAACAATTAGAGAGGATAGAGTGAAATGGAGAAGGGGAAGTGAAGGCAAGAGAGGAGAGGAACGATGTGGGAAAGATGAGTGGAGAACTAGCCCCCCCTCCCAAGAGGGGAAAAACATCCTTGGGGAGTGGAGAAGGGGAGTATAAGAAGAGGAAGAGAGAAACGTGAAAGAGAGGGAGATAAGAGATGGAGAAAAAGAGATAGAAAAGAAAGAGAGAGAAAAGAGAAAAGAGAAAAGAGAGGAAAGGGATAAGAGAAAGGAGATAGAGTGATGGAGTGATGGAGATGGGTGGGGTCCACTAGCTTTCCTGGTCTTGCTAGAACTCTGAAAGTCTTCAAATTTGTGCTTTCTTAGGACTCTTCAAAATCCTCTTTTTTCCATGAAACTTCATATAATATCCTTGATTTAATCTGGAGCGTCCACGCCTGAGTTGACTGATCTGCAATGTACAGGACCCAATTAGCACAATCTAAACCGTTTATTAGCTTTAATAATCATCTAACCACTAAATTTTACAATTCAACAGTTGAATAGTCAATTAAAGCTAAAATGAAATATTTTAGGTAAAATCTTAAGATTAATGGTTTAGATGCTCTAATTAAATACTAAATTATGGGTATTTTATCAAAATTGAACACTTAACACTATGATCGATATTTGATTTCACTAATGTATTGAGGGGGTTTATGATCGAGTGTTTTATGAGATTAATACTGCATATCTATATATATTAGTGATTATCTTTCTTTACTGAAACTGATGGGTTTTCATAAGGATGACAGTTGAGGCTTGGTGGCTAGTCCTTTGAGAGGCTAACCCCAGGATGAGGGGTGTGCCTTGGGGATTGTGAGCCACGAGTACTCTTGGTTTTTCAAGATACGCGATTTTCATATTTTGTGATTTATGACGAGTGCTCTCACCCAGTAGATGTCATGCTAGGAGAGAGTAAGGCCGACCACCCACCCTTTGAAATTGTGATGTGATAGACGCCTACTCACAAATGACTTTCGATAGGGGTTTGGTAACACGGATAGTCCACACTACCGGTCAGACGGGGAGCGGCGGTGTTTGAGACCTTAGAGGGTTGTCACTACAGCATAACGATCCATATTCTTGTTTTGTATGTTTGAATGATGAGCATGAAGATGTGATTGTATGCCTGAGTGTAACAACACTCAGAGGTTTGATATGAGTACTTATGATCTATGATACGAGTATATAGGACACTCATGGGACCCACGTACCTTGGGGTGCCCTATTGTTATTGCATGCTTATTTATATTAGATCTTATCATGTTTTAAATCCATGAAATGCATATTTTATCATATATGATATTTTAAATTTTTATTGGCATTGCTTATAATCATTATATCGATCTACTCATTATATCAGCACTGTTATCTATTTTGTTTTGTTGTTATTACATTAAATGCCTATGTACCTACACAAGCAATAGCTTGCTGAGACATTGCTTTGTTTTGCAATGCCTTAGATCTCGAGCACGACTGCAGGAAGGGCAAGACTGTAGAGAGACAGTGCTAGCAGTGGAGATTACTTTACTTTGACTGATAGATAGCTCGACGTGAGTTATTAGAAGGACTACAATTTGAACTTACTTTAAGGACTGTATACTTTTATTAAATATATTTGATTATGACAGTTATACATATGATGGACATTGCTTTAAGTATGGTGGGATGTTATGATAGATAGACCCTGGGCCACATTATTATGTTTTTGGATATTTATTGTTTTGAAAATAAAGGCACCTATGATTTTGATGTTGGATTTGAAATGTGTATTGTCTTAGATGTATTACTGCGTATTTATGATTATATTTTAAATCATGGTCGTGATGTTTTGAAAAAAGGAAATAACACCCGGAGGTTTTCAGTAATGTTTTGATAAAGTAATTAATAGAATCTTTTATTTGGGATCCCGACTACGACTATTATTATTATAAAAAAAATAGAGGAAGAAGTCTACTTCTGCTAATGCTTATATTAAAATGTTAACAGAGTCCGCCCTTTCCCTGGACCCTGCATACATGGGAGCTTTGTGCACCTGGCTGCCCTTCTGTTAGATTGAATTTACATGGAAGGCATAGGACAGTTCAACAAGAAAGTTCTGAAACGCGTGGTGTAAAGGAAACCAATGAAAGAACAGAGGAAATTATTATACATGTTGACAGAACAGTTTCTTTGGTCTTATTTTCCAAATCCAGAAGACACAACATGCAGTTTTGTTAGATTGTCTCCTGCCTTAGCCAAAGAAACCCAATACTTCAGGAGGGAGTAACAAACTAAAGAAACGGGATGCAGTGCAATGGCAACCTAATTGCAAGAACATGTAAGTTGCAACACTCAACCATCTTGTCTTATGAAGGAAGATGATGATCTTACATGAAAGGAGACACATGAGACAGGTACAACTCAGCTAAGTGCTCAAACCCAGATCTACTTGCCATCCTTTGCATAGTGCACACGAATATTCCAGCCATCCAGTAACTGAACAAAGTATCACTCATCAGTGGCGTTCTCACTAGGACTAAGATGTGCGTATTAGTGTCATGGGAACATTAAAGAGTATACCTGACCGTCCATTTTCTGCAATGCCATACTTGCTTCAGTTTCCGAAGTGAATTGCACAAACCCATAACCTTTTGATTTCCCAGTTGTACGATGACATATAACTTTAACTGCCAGAATATAAAATGATCATCCTTCAAAACCTTTGAAAGTCATCAAAGGATCCTGAAGTAAAATTACTTGAGTCCCGTCCAAATACCTTCAAGAATTTCACCATGTTGTTTAAAAGCATATTTTAGGACAGCTTCATTGGTATCATAAGAGAGACCTGCAACTCAAGATACACCAGTAACATTGAGACATAGTTTCTGTAGTGAAATCATAGTAGATAGCATAGTGATATGTTTCAAAAAGCTAATAGCACACTGAAATATATTCAATTGTGAGGACTTCTTTTTCTCCTATCAGAATACCTAGGACGGTACATGTGGCATGTATATGAGATGCAAATTCGACTTTGGGATCAACAGAACAGAAGATTTATAAGCTTTAAGCCTTTAACACTGTGGTCCATCTATTGCACTGCTGGAATGGATTGAACAATCCCATTCAATATTATCTGCCAGGTGTATGTGCTTAGATTCCCTGATATAGAGAAAGGAGGAAGTCTAGGTAACTCAATCTCTCAGTTTACCAATTACAAGACTAAGGGGTTGGACCATAAGCATGAATTTCTTGTGATTCAAAGTGTTCGTCTTGGGATAATCAACACATTGTCAATCAAGAAGAAAGTATAAAAGTTACAAACAAAACGCAGAACAAGACTCCCATGGTGTTCTTCTTCTAAGAATGGAACTCCAGAGATTCTGCTAAGATGACAGCCTATGATGCAATAGTGAGGAATGTAAAAGGGCATATCTTCAGTAATAGTATGATGTTTTAGAGAGATTTATTCTACCTGTTAGCAAAGCCACTAAGTTTACAGTTTTCCAATCAATTTCCTGTACTAAGTAACTTAAGGTGATTAAATCCTAATATCTTTGACATTATAGGATCAATTGCCAATTGAACTCCCTAAAGGTAATAGCTTTCAGCTCTGTAATCATTCTCGAACAAAAACTGGCTGTGTCTTTCTTCATTCATTTTTCCAAATTTAAGCTAATTAAAACTTAATAGCTTCAACTTCCTAGGATTGTAAAATATTCAAACCTATCAACCTTGCCTCAAAAGGATCCTACAAGCTTCTAATGGCATTGCTCATCAACTAATGCATACTTAAGGTGTGTCATCAGTGGCCACATTAGCCCATTAACCTTGCCATAGATGGTCAGCATCATGTCTTATACTTGACCACTGCTGATTTGACAATGAGATATCACATCATAAAGAGTTCATTCTAAGCACATTACATTAAAGCCTTATCCCGATGACGGGTACATTAAAGCCTTATCCCGATGACGGGTTGGCTACATGAATCTTTTCCTCCATTCCCCTCCATCAAGTGTCATGACTTCATTTGGTCCAAAAGTTTTTAAATCTTTTCTCACCATTTCTATCCACATTCTTTTGGGCCTTCACCTTGCCCTTTTAGGGCCTTCAACTTGGATCAACTCACTCCTTCTAACTGGTATTTTTGGTCTCTATTGGACATGTCCAAACCATCCAAGCCACTCGTCTCCAACTCTAAAGAGGAGAAATATTGGACTGAGCTGAATTGTCAAAGAGTCATGTTGGGCTTCTACTATGGACTAGGAGTTCTCCTCAGAACTTTAACCATAGAGAGAAAATTGACCTTTGGGACAAATTTCTATTGGGAAAAGCGCTTCTTTTCTTGCAGACCCTTGGATTGTGAAAGTTGTGTATAGTTTTTCAGCCTTATAGACACCAGAGCAGTAGTTTATTTATGGGGTTAGCTTTGATTCAATGGGAAGATGTTTTGTTTGGGCTCCGAATCCGTAAGTTTCTTCTAATGTTTTCATTTGTAATTCTATCCTTTCTTGTCCTGCCAATTAACATCCTCATTTCAGCTAAGCTCATCCTCTATAAATGTAGTTCTTTAATTGTCCAACACTATGATGCATACAGCATAGCCAGTCTTACAACCATCGTATAGAATTTTCCCTTCAGTTTGGGTGGCACCTGCCAATCACATGAAACCCTAGAGGCACATCTCTATTTGTTCCAAACTGCTTGGATCTCTAGTAACATCCCTCTCCATCTTTCCACTCTCATGAATTAATGATCCCAGGCATCAAAAGTGGTCTTTTCGGGGACTTCTTGGTTATCAATCTTTACTGGAGCTTCCCTCCCACTTTTCTCCTTGCTAAAATTGCATTCCATATACTCTGTCTTAGTTCAACTAATTTGGAATCCTTTAGACTCTATAGCATCTCTCCACAGCCCTACCTTTGTGTTTACACCCTTCTTTGTCTCATCAACCAAAACTATATTATCTATAAATAACATGCGCCATGGAATCTTCTCATGCAAATGTTTTGTTAACTCATCTATAAGCAACGTAAAAAGGTGTGGGCTCAATGTCTATCCTTGTGCAATACTATAATGATAGGAAAATCATCGGTCTCTCCGCTAGTGGTCCTAACATTTGTTACTACTTCCTCATACATATCCTTAATTATATCAATATACCCCGTGAAAAGCCTTTCTCACCCAACACCCACCATATTAACTCCTTAAGGACCCTATGATAATCATTTTTTATAAGTTAGTAAAGACCATGTGGAGGTCCTTCCTCTTCTCCTTATATTTCTCCATCAATTGTCTAAGTAGAAAAATAGCTTATATGGTAGACCTCCCAGGCATGTACTCTATACACAATGAATTGAATTACTATGTGAAAGAATAAAACTTAATGAATTGAACTTACATTTGTATGTGTTCCATAATAATGAATGAAATTGGATTAAGTTATTTGGATTTAGATTCATGTGTTCCACATATGATTAATTCAATTAAATGCATGTGTTCTGTGTAACAAAATTGAATTGAACTTACATTCATGTGTTCCATAATAATGAACAAAACTGAATAGATAGCATAATAAATTTATAAAAACATAAGAATTCATGAGAAGACATTACTCAAATTCATCTGGATTGATGCTTTGCCAACTTGAAAGTGATTTCCCTTCTATAGTGATTCATTTCCTGTTGTCTAATCTCCTGCAATGACTTGTCTTGAGTCATATACTCGATATACTTTAAGATGAACACACCGCAGTCAAAGCCATTTGTCTGCCTTGGGATCTCCTTAAGTTCATTTATCTTCCACGGGTAATGCAGACTAGTTAAAGCTTCAGTATCCCCCAAGTAGTATAGAAATCGTGGAAGATGTTGAGTCTTCAATATAACACACAGAAATGAACTTAGTAAAAATTGTAAACATACTAGGACTTAGTTATAAACTATAAGCAAAAAGGATCAATTACCAAGGCCTTAATTGTTTGATTATAGTGTCTTTTGGGAATTGGATGGAAAAGAGGATCCAACAGGTCAATTTTTCGCTCCCTTAGGTAGATGACAGCAAGATTCCAGTGTGCTTTCTCTTTATTGTAGATAGTAACAAACATCTACATGCAATTGTTAACATATAATATAAGATACACTCAAATTTTCAAATACATACTCAAATCTCATATAAGTATGCTCACCCTTTTGCAACTTTTGAGCTCTACATCACGCCTCTTATTACAAATTTGTTCAAGCAAGATACTTGGTTCTTGCCTTGTTGATAAATAAGTGTGAACTTTAAGTCCCTCTTCAATGTCTTCAGGGACTTTGTTCTTATCTCTATGGAATTCTTCATAGTGATACATATTATCCACCAATGCTTTCTACAAGGGAAAAACGAAAAATCAAAATTGTCATAAAAATAAGATCTTTGGTCCACTAATGCAAAAGCACATCCTATTGGAAACTGCCAACTATTAGAATAGCATTCAATATTACACTGGTTACCAGGATATTGCATCAGGAAGATGCACTATGTCATCAGAAACATCCACATACTTCCTCACTAATGACTTAACTCCTAAGCTAATGCAATATTAGACAATATTGCATTGGCTATTGACAGATCCCCGAAGGGGAGCCTTGGCGCAATGGTAAAAGTTGTCTTCGTGTGACCTTGAGGTCACGGGTTCAAGGCGTGGAAACAGCCTCTTGCAAATACAAGGTAAGGCTGTGTACTTTAGGCCCTTGTGGTCCGCCCCTTCCCCAGACGCTGCATAGGCGGGAGCTTCGTGTACTGGGGCTGCCCTATTGACAGATCCCCCAGATTATGACTTCCTCACCAGCATACATAACCTATGGAAAAGGAAATGGTGTACCTCAAAATAACAATCAGTGATAACTGACTTTCCATGTTTGGTATGCCTGGAGTCTTCTACAGCTGCCAAAATTTCCAAATAAGCATCTATGGCCTACAAAAATACGACCACAATGAAATTAAACATTAACACAATCTTATAAAGACTTAAATAACTATGTATATACATTGTAGAGATATATCAACTGATCATCTAACTACCGCGTGTACTTACAAAATTGTCAACAAAATTTCCAATCTTGAGACTCTTAAGGGCATCAATTGAAACCTTACGGCCATAAACATCACTAACAATGCCATCCTTTTGAGCCTCTAAGGTCCAGAAGTGATTTGCCAAATTTGTAATTTCTTCTATTGTTGCAGCTCTGTTAAATAGTTCAACATCCATTTGTAAGAGAGTCAATGCTGCTTCCTTTTCTTGCTGCTTTTTCTCTTCTTCTATATTATTCTCGTCCTCATTTTTATTTTTCTCCTTTATGTTCACCTCTTTATTACTCTTCCTATTTACTTTGTTGTGCTCACCTTTATCCTTCTCATCCTTTTTCTTATTTTCCTCCTTTTCCCTCTCCTTCTCATTCTTCGTCTCTGCATGCTCCTTCCCATCCTCCTTGTTATTTTCCTCCACCTTCTCTAGCTCCATCCCCTTCTTCTCCAACAGCATCTTCATCTCCTGTCCCTTCCTCTTTTGAGGCTCGACCTCACTACCACACAGTAACCTCCTCTTTCGTGTATTCTCATTCACAATTAGTGAAGAATCCTCCAAATGATGAGTTATGGCCCTTCTATGCGGCCTTCTAATTGCTTCATGCCTCTAAAAAAATAAAAACAACAAAGACATTATTACCACATATAACAACTTAACTGCAGATGACTCACATTTGCAATGGGATAATCATCAAGCAATGAAATAATGATGTATTTCTCATGGGGGCTTGTATATTGCATGAGATGTATCATGTAACCAATGGAATACCTAAATGATAGATATGATATTATGATATATCTCAATGGCAAGTAGGATATCACATCAACATTCCAAAATAATAGATACAGTTACAAGTCCATGGTTTTTTGCAAAAGGAGTTTCTTATTTCCAAGCAACAAGGGTTTTTCCCCAAGGGGGATCAACTTGCTGTGGAGCATGTCAAAAACAAGATTGACGTTGACTTATCAGGTTATCAGTTACATAAAAAGAAAAAATATATATGTAGAGTATAAGTATGGCCTTACACTTATTGTTGTTTTTTGCTCGGTGACTTTGCTCTTCAGCTCCATCACTTGTTTTCTCTTAGTTAATGTACGTGATTGACCTTTTCTCATGCTTGTTTTTTCATTTGTCAGCAAATGCGGCTGACACATGAGAAGTCTAGTTCTTCTAATCAGGCCTCCTTCCAATGTGCTCCTCTCTTCATCACTTCCAATCTCCTCCCCTTGCTTTACTTCAAAAAGCTTAATAATTTGTTCTTTATTTTCTTTATCCTCTCCTCTCTTTTCCTCTTCTTCAATAACTATTACCCCTTTGTTCTCTCTCCCTTTTACTAATCCATCCAGTAGATGCAACTCCTCCCTAGTTGGAGTGAGGTCTATTATTATCTGCAATAACCATAGCATAATAAACTAAGCTCAACCATTGGCTACAAAACAAAATTACCGTGTAAAAGCATGGATATAGTAGAGATTACCTTATTATTAAGGATTGCTTCATTGATCTTTTTCTCCTTTCTGTTTGTTATTAAGACATCCCACTTGAGGACTCGAGGGGATTTCACCTCTAATAGCTTTGGCCCCATACCCAAAATATGCTCGTATGCCCATATCTGTAGGGCATATGCACATCCATACATGTTTGACATTTTCTTTCCTTTCCCAAAGTCGTCCTTGCATTTCTGTACACTTTCCAAGATAGTGTCATACACATGATTGCCCCATGGATATGAATCAAATGCTTGCACATTATCTACAAACGTAAAGAACTTTTGCTCAATAGTAAGATGGGAGTTTGGGAAGAGAAAGCTTCCCAGGGAGTAGATATAAGACATCTGGAGAAACTGTTTAGCATTTAAAGAACTAGCTTTTTCATCTTTTCCTACATTTCCAAAGCAAACGTCTAGAATTTCTTGTCGAGTTACTTGCCCTCCGCGTGGGAAAATTTTATCCTTAAAGTTGCTCTTTGTTGATGACCCTTCAAATTGAACATAGGACTGGAATTCAGTTACCTTAAGCCCCAAAATAAGGGCAACATCCTTCAACGTAAATCTGACCTTGGTGCCTCCAATGATAAAATTTCCTTTCCCCAGATAACACTTTACAAGGTACGCCAACATCTTTCCTGAGCATATTGCCTTCTTGGGGATCTGGAACAGTGGACCAAAAACAGAAGCATCTATTAACTTCCTCTGATCCCCTGAGAGCTCACAGTAGAATGTTGCCATGCCTTGAGGACTACATTTTGGGTTGATGTTCACCATCTTTACAGATTCACTAAACACAAGAAGAAAATGATTAATAAAATATAAAACAAACAAGACTGCAAAAAGCTACTACAATGATTAAGAGTTGGATGGGTTATAAAGTAGTATGATCTAAGAACTAAGTATGGGAAAGGAAAATGTAGTTACACTAATGGGTAGTACAATCAAATAGCATGCCTAAGTGATACATAAAAACATCAGTTAGAAATATCTAGACATAATGGGGTGTATAGATGCACAATACACACACAGTGACTAGAGATAGAGTTTCACCTGACAAGATCATAGTTACACCAGATGAGATGTTCAGAAACATCAAGGAGACGTCTAAATATAGCTACTAGATTAAAACTACGTAGGTTAGAGCAATATGACAATGGGAAGTGGGACACATATGACTACACTCAAAGCAATATGAATCATGCTGTGCAAAAGAAACATTAATGAACCTACAATGATGAAAACTTTTAAGAAATAGTCATGAGAAAACACAACAAAAGCATGTAATTAATAGAGCAAAAAAAAAATCAAAAGGTTTACTTTCTCTACATAATATTATGAAATTCTTAGTTTGTTGCTGTGATTTCCAGTAAGGGACTCTCCCCAGGCTTCTTCATTCAATATGCTCCTTGGGATTTCTGTTATCAGCTTCAGAGAAGGTAACATATCATCAAAAAGAACACTAAATGCTTCCTTCTATTTTGAGGTTGTAAGGTTGAACAACATTACAACATTAGAAGACATTTGTTTCCATAAGTCATGCTCTATTTGAAAAGGTAGATCAATACGTTCTTTCTAAGATTCTAATGTTAAAGTGATTTAGTCCTAACATTTATTTGAAACACGGGCATCAAGTTAGAGGCCTTATTTTCATATAGCAGAGATGAGAGGTCTGATTTGCTAGAAGCTTAAAAAGTTAAAACTTTGACACTAAGTTATCCATTTATAGATGCATATTTATATATTAGTTACACAAAAGAATATAAAAATGGTGTTATTAGCGCTAAATTAGAAATACAAGAGGCACTAAGATCTAACCTATAAACTTTCAAATTCAACAACTAGGATCAAACTCTAGGCCAATACATTTCAATTCAAGTACAGTGCTACTGAAATTTTAGGACATAAAAGGGCAGCCCCGGTGCACGAAGCTCCCGCCTATGCGGGGTCCGGGGAAGGGGCGGGCCACAATGGCCTCAAGTGAGGCTAAATTTTAGGACAAAATCTCTGACACACACACATTGAAGGGGAGCCTTGGCACAATGGTAAGAGTTGTCGTCGTGTGACCTTGAGGTCATAGGTTCAAGGCGTGGAAACAACCTCTTGCAAAAATGCAATGTAAGGCTAAGTACTATAGACTCTTGTGGTCCACCCCTTCCCCGGACTGCCCTTTTAACATAGGCCGGAGCTTCGTGCACTGGGGCTGCCCTTTTAACATTGTAATTTAAAATTTCAAGTGAGCCTAAAATCTGGGCCAGACACTTTCAAAATTAAAATCCATCATCATCATCATCAAGACCTTATCCCCATTAGGGGTTGGCCACATGAATCTTATTACTCCATTCCACTCTATTAAATACCATGGCTTCATATAGTCCCAAAGTTTTTAAGTCTTTCCTCACCAATTCTATCTACGTTCTTTTGGGCCTTCCCCTTGCCCTTTTAGAACCTTCAACTTGTATTGCCACACTCCTTCTAACTGGTGCTGTTGTTGGTCTTCTTTAAACATGTCCAAACCATCTAAGTCTAATCTCCCTCATCTTGTTACCTATTGGTGTTATCCCTAAATTTCCTCTAATATTTTCATTTCTAATTCTATCTTTTCTTGTCTTACCACTCATCCATCTCAACATTCTCATTTCTGCGACACTCATCCTATGAGCATGATGTTCCTTAATTGCCCAACACTCTGATCCATAGAGCATGGCCAGCCTTATAGCCATCCTATAGAATTTTCCCTTTAGTTTGAGTGGCAGCCACCGATCACATAAAACACCCGATGCACATCTCCATTTGTTCCAACCCGCTTGGATTCTCCGGGTAACCTCCCTCTCAATCTCTCCACTCTCATGGATCAATGATTCTAAGTATCGAAAGTGGTCTCTCATGGTGACCTCTTAGTTATCAATCTTGACTGGTGTTTCACTCCTACTCTCCTTGCTAAAATTACATTCCATATATTCTGTCTTAGTACAGCTAATTTTAAATCCTTCCGATTCTAATGCTCCTCTCCATAACTCTATCTTTATGTTTACACCCTCCCTTGTCTCATCAAGTAGGACTATATCGTCTGCAAATAGCATGCACCAGGGAATCTCCTCATGCAGATGTTTGGTTAACTCATCTATAACTAATGTGAAAAGGTATGGACTCGATGCCGATCCTTGGTGCAATTCGACAGTGACAGGAAAATCACCAGTCACGCCACTAGTGGTCTTAACATTTGTTACCACTCCCTCATACATATCTTTAATTATGTCTACATACCCCTGCGAAACTCCTTTACCACCTAACACCCTCCATATTAACTCTCTAGGAACTCTATCATAAGCTTTCTCTAAGTCAATAAAGACTATGTGCAGGTCTTTTCTCCTCTTCCTATATTTCTCTACTAATTGTCTTAGTAAGAAAATAGCTTCCATGGTAGACCTCCCAGGCATGAAACCAAACTGATTCTCCGATACACTTGTTTCATGTCGTAGCCTCTTCTCAATCACTCTTTCAAAAAGTTTCATGGTGTGGCTCATAAGTTTGATCCCTCGATAATTAGTGCAGCTCTGAATGTCTCCTTTATTCTTATAGATTGGTACAGTAGAGCTTTTCCTCCACTCATCAGGCATTTTCTTTGATTTTATGATCTTGTTTAACAACTTGGTCAACCAAACTACCCCAATATCTCCCATATGCTTCCAAACCTCTATTGGTATACTATCAGGCCCCATGGCTTTTCCTGATTTCATCTTTCTCAAGGCTTCTTTTACTTCAAGTATTCTAATCCTACGTTCATATCTATAATATCCAGTGTTATTTAGATTTATAGTATTTTCAATCCCTATATTCTCAGGGCCATTGCCATTTAACAATTTTTTAAAGTATATTTCCTACCTTTGTTTGATCTCATCATCTTTGACTAATACCCTTTGATCATCGCTTCTAATGCACCTACCATGCTCCAAGTCCTTACCCTTCTATTCTCTTACTTTTGCAAGTTTAAACACATCTTTCTCACCTTCTCTTGTTCCTAGTCTATTATAGAGCTCATCATAGGCTTTAAGTTTAGCCTCCCTTACTATTCTCTTAGCAACGTTTTTAGCATTCTTATATTGTTCATAGTTTTCATTATTTCTAATCTTCTGCCATGCTTTAAAACGCATTCATTTTTCTTTAGTAGCTTTTTGTGCTGTTTCATTCTACTAGTATGTTTCCTTTGTTAATAGCCTTTTACCTTTAGATACTCCTAAGACATCTTTTGCTACTTTCTTAATGGACTTAGCCATATTAGTCCACATGGTATTTACTTCTATTTCATAGTTCCAATTTCCTTCTACCATCAACTTATTTTTTAATGAGGTTATTTTCTCTCCTTTTAAGTTCCACCACTTAGTTTTTGGATGTGTATTAAGTTCAGTTCTTTTACTCCATCTTTTGATATGAATATCCATAACCATTAACCTATGTTGTGAGGTTAAACTCTCACCGGGTATCACCTTACAATCCTTACATATAGATCGTTCATTATTCCTAAGTAGAAAAAAGTCTATTTGGCTTTTATGAAGTCCACTTTTAAAGGTTATTAAGTGTTCATCCTTTTTCTTAAAGAGCGTATTTGCAATAGACAGGTTATATGACAAAGCAAAATCGAGGATATTCTCCCCCATCTTGTTTCGTTCACCTATACCATACCCTCCGTGTATGCTATCATCCCTCCATATCTTCCCAGGATTGTCTCTTAATTATATCTTGTAACCCTACCTGTGGTGCATGTGCACTTATAATATTTATAATCTGCTCTCCTAGAATCATTTTTATTATTATAATTCTATCACCGAGTCTTTTAACGTCCACAACTTTATCCTTTAATTCCTTATCCACTATTATTCCTACACCATTTCTATTATTTTCTTTTCCTACGTACCATAATTTATACCCATCTATTTCTCTAGCTTTAGCCCCGTTCCACTTGGTTTCTTGGATACAAGCTATGTTGACTCTCCTATGTTTCATCATGTCTACTAACTCCAAACTCTTACCTGTCAGTGTCCTTATATTCCATATAGCGATGCATTACTATCGCCTTTCTCGACCTCCATGGTGTGAACCCATGTCCACTTTTCACTGCACATGGGTTCTAATGCAGCGCGTCGCTTCCGAGGGAACGCTCTAGCAGCCCTTGCCCATTTTTCACTACACCCGAGATCCGATGTAGCACGTCGCTTCTGGGAGAACGCCCTAGCAACCCTTGCCTATTTTTCACCGCATCTGGGATCCGATGCAGCATGTCGCTTATAGGGAACGCCCTAGCTTGAGCGAATGTCATTTTTCAATTCATGTCATGTTGGGGTTGCAATAGTTTTTAAAAAACTGAAGATGATTTTCATTAAAATCATTAAAATCATCTTCAGCTTCACCCTTGCCGACTGGCTACCTGACGCAAGGGTGGCCATATTTTAAGAAGCTGAAGATGATTTTCATTTCTTCCTCACAAACTAATATACAAATGCATATTTATTTGTAAGAAAGAAATAATAGAATCATCTTTAACTTCCCCCTTACCAGCTGGCTACCTAACACAAAGGTTGCCATCTTTTAAGAAGCTGGAGATGATTTTCATTTCTTCCTCACAAACTAATATACAAATGCATATTCATTTGTAAGAAAGAAATAATAGAATCATTTTCAACTTTCCCCTTGCCGGCTGGCACCTGACGCAAGACCCTCCTCCTTTTTTATCCGAGCTTGGGACCAGCATTCAATCCCCATAATGGGGCTAAATTTAACCCCACACAATTCAATCCCCACAGTCAGTAAGTTGTGCCAAAATTTAGACCTACTCACATTTGCTCACTTAATAAAATTCTGAAAATTTTCAATAAGGCTAAAATCTAGTCCACAAAATATGAAGGCCATGAGGTGCAAATAAGGCTGAAAATTATGTATAAATGGAGAGTGGACTCAAAACCATAACCATAGTTGAAATAACAAATAAGACTAAAAACTAAACCCATATACTCTCACTCAATACAAAAGCCTCGAATATATCCAGTGGGCTAAAATCTCACATTCAACTATAGGAAGTCCCTTATTAATTTTAAAGTCAAATTTATAGTAAGCTGTAATAGCTCACTCAACTCTTTTGAAAAGGAGCTGAATGAAGATAGGTGTCATGTTCCTTGGTAGCTAGAATACTAACAATGAAAGAACATAACAAGTCTCAAAGATAACTTGGCAAAATCTAACGATCAAGATGAATTGCAGCCAAAATCTAATAATGGCTATCATTCAATGAAGATGAAGATGACTCGTGTCATGATCCAAGGATCAAGAAGACCTAGAACCAAAATCTAATGATCCAGATGTCTAAAGATCACAAAACAACACTTGCGGTGTCATGATCCAAAAGCCAAAATTATTTCAAACTAAGGGCAAAGAGGACTTCACATCAAAATCCAACAACCAAGATGAGTCAAGATCACAATTTCACAATAAATATGATCAAGATGACGATCATAATAAAGTTAAGAAGATTTTAAATCAAAGTCCGGTGTCTAAGATAACTTTGAAATCATGATCCAAAAATCAAGACAATCCAGTGATCAAGAGGATTTGAGACAGAAACCCAGAGGTGAATCCAAAGTGAATTACAAATATGGAATCAAAGGGAAATAGAGACACATGTTCTTCACTGGTTTGATTATTAAACTCAGAAGTAGATGTTGGATTTGATCATATAAAATTTCCATTATAGATCACACATCATAAATTGGATATTTACTTCCATCAAGCAACTCATTCCCTACAAGAAGAACATCTTCATGAAGGATTTCATATTCAATGATGAAACACATGAATTATCGTTGCCCAGTCCCTGTTGCTGTTCTTGACATGTAAATCTGTAACTATATTTCCAAGGAACCTCTTAACATGTAAATCTGTAAATAAAAATTCAAAAGTGTAAGTTCCAACTAAATCAATAAAATACCTCTGAAAGAGGACATTTAGTATCAACGTATATGTGCATGTTATCTAACCATGTATAATAAAAAAAATTGAGCAATGCCTAAAAATAAATACCATCCAAAAAAAACAAAATATCTTGTCACAAATTTGAGTGTGTTGGGATCGTCAAGCTAATATATCCCTGAAAAAACATATTCTAAAGTGTCATGTATTAAGGTGTCCACAGTAACATATGCCTCTAACATAACCCAATATGTTCTAACATCAGGAAAATGCTTTTCTCTCAGATCAATGTAGCTACAAAATTCACTGCATAGGTGATACCTATCATAGTGGGGTACATGTGCTAGAGGGCACCAACCATGACTTCATATATGGGAGGATCTTTATTTTTAGAACTTTTTTCTCTTTCTTGCCTTCTTTTGTATCCAACTGGAAAAATAAGCAGCTTTCAATTCATCATGTTAAAGGTATTAAGTAAATAATGGCATATTTCATCAACAACATGTTCATTCTTTCCTAAAAAAGGGCAGCCCAGTGCATGAAGCTCCCACGTATGCCAAGTCCGGTGAAGCAGCAAACCACAAAGGGTCAATAGTACGCAACCTCACCTTGCATTGCAATAGGCTGTTTCCACGCCTCGAACCCTTGACCTCAAGGTCACACAATGACACCTCTATTGTTGTGCCAAGGCTCCCTTTCCATGTGCTTTCTTTCCTTGTAACACCCCGGGTTCATTCCACGTTCAACCATATTGTCCGCTCTGGGCCCAAGCCCGCACGGTTTTGTTCTTACCCCGTAGGGTAAAACACGTGGTTGAATGGAAAGTCCTCCGAACCCTTATCAACAGCTAGGTGAACCGTCGCCAAAAGGCGCGTTCGCTGAGGGACAAGAGGGATTGAGAGTTTAGTCCCACATCGCTAGGGGAAGAGTTCCTGGGCTATTGATAAGGATTCGGAAGACTTTCCATTCAATCACGCGTTTTACCCTACGGGGAATGAACCCGGGGCATTACATTCCTACACCAAGAAAATATCAAAAGTCAACCACATACTCGATACTAGATGTCACCTTCAAGCTGTGTTTAAGGCTTTATAGTTTATATCTCATAGACCTTGCTCCATATGATAATACTGCCATCTCTATATACTAAACCTGTTTGAGAGTTCCTGATTGATAATTAATAATACGATATACTCTTATTTCCACTGTTTTCTGAGGACTTGATACAAGATAAAACGATCCCAATGTTGCTCCCGGCAATGGATAGCTTACTATATGCAACAAAAATCACCTACATCTGCTACATGGAACCTTGGCAATTCCATACACACCTCTTCTAAAGACCCTGAAAGATGCCCATGATTTACATCCATTTGGCTGCATCTATCAACATGAATTAGTCAAGCCTTATATAAATCTTACAGCAGTGGTATTGAGTGTCTTCACCATTAGGCTAAGTGTGTCATATTGTCAAGCGCATGTCTCTGTTTGTACTCCTAGCCACTGGTTTGGCTTATTACCTATCTTCATTTCGCCATAATCCCACACCTGCAAGCAAGTGTAGTCCCTCTCTGTTGGTTGAGAAATATATCCCATACACTAATCTTTGAGTGCAGCTGTTCTTCCACTTCAGTTATATGAAAGCATGTTTCTATTTGTTATGTTTGTATTGATGATAGGCAGCTTGTAAAAGACGAGCTACAGACTGATGAAGCCTCTAAAGCCATGGAGGTGAATCTACCAAAACTTAAATAATACCTAATCATGGGCCATATGCTCCTTATCTTGCACCCATGCTACATTTCAACATAAATCAAATCCATTGTCTAGTGTGGATTGCTTTTTGTAATAAGCGGGTGATACTTAACTAATGTGCTCCAGCTTGAGATAAGAGCATTTTTGTGAATTGTCAATTGGATATTTTACTCAATACATAAACAAGAGACCAACACCATAAAAATAAATTATATGATTCCCTACTTCCCTCTATGTTTTCCCCTGTTTTCTTTCTCCCATTCATTCTTCTTCTTCTTCTTCTTCTTTTATTCTTCCTTCTCCAATAGATTGCACAGGAGCCACAAACAATATTTCGTATAGTTGACCAAAACAAGTCAATAAGAACGACAGCAACGACAACAAATTTGCTAAAACGACTCGAAACCAAAAGAAGAATTCCAATTGCCAGTAAGCTTTTGCCAAAGTAGACTCAAGCAAATCAGTCGTGAACTTTTAGGCTCCAAAAAGCGTACGTACATATAATTCTATGAATAACAGCAACTACAAATGCATCCATTGGATTGGAAATGACACAACTGCATGCCTACAGGCGCATAAATATATATATATATATATATATTTTATATAAAGGATTGTTCTAAACATTATTTCAGCAGTGAAATGGACATCATCGCTCAATAAAAAAAATATTTATATGTTCCTAAATATTTTTCCCAAATACGAAAAGCAGGAGAGAGAAGGGAAGCATGGGAGGAAGAATTTCTACCTCCGACGAACAGTTCGGTAGCGGCTTCCCGTGCAATGAGTTTTCTTGCAGGGAAGAGGGTTTTGGAGAGATTTCTAGCCCTCAGATACTGCATTGCATTAACCTGCGCACTTCGTCCGCGGGCCTTCGAGAGGAAACCGTCTGGTGAAGGGGAGCAAGCGGAGTAAGCTACGGGCGCATGTTAGTTTGGAGGATGGTCCAGGAACGCGAAAGCGGAGCGAGACTAAATCAGAATGGAAAGGGCGAATCTTTCTTTGACAAGACGGAAACTTTACGGGGTTTGTTTAAATGACAAAAATATCATTTTGTAGGCATAAAATGCTCTCTAGGGCTGGTATTGCTTTGTCAAAATAATATTATTTTGTGAGGGTAGAAATGTCAAATTGGTAATATTTAGAAACTGGGCCCATCGAAAGCGCAGCCAGGATATAAAAAATGATTACAGCCGTTGAATTTCTGGACCCACTTTACTAGATTTCAACAAGAAAGACTATCACCTGCCTTAATCTTTTTGCGCGTCAAATTTGAACCTTGATAAGAAATTCTACGGAGCTACCAAATCAAGTTCCCCAATGGGGCCCGCTCGTGGGCCACTACTAAATGCGCACGTAGATGATTTTGACCCTTAATTCACTGCATTGGAGAAATCGAGGGACGGCAATCGTTCTCTGGCTCTTGAAGGATTACAGTTAGGATCATAAAGTCGATTCTATAAATAAATTGGCTTTGATTGAGCTGACAAACCAGCAGGGCTATAAGTCCATTTGGGTTCACCTTTCTGGAAAACCAAACAATTCACAATCTGCCGATGTTTCAGATGACCTATGAATGAAAAAATCTCATCTCCATTGGATGATCCTTTGCATCGCCCATCTAACCTATGGCCAAGTTTACAATAGTTCCTACAAAATATAGTCGGTCCACGGGACTATCCCATAATTTTCTACAAAATAACTTTTTGTTGATGCCATAATTGATAAAACATCAAGGAAAACAAACAAATTTGGAGACAAACTGGAAAATGCTTCTAATGGTGAGGCATGAAGTTACTGTTGACTCACATTTGGGGATGGAGGCTTCATTTTCATTCTTACACGAAGCAGACATTATTTATCTTATTGCTTTTCATGGATATATGTTCTTGTAAGTTTTGTTTTAGTGCACAAATTGCCTACAAATATCCACTACAGTTTGTCGTAGACAACTTAACATCTCTCCTAAAATATGCTTAGTTGCAAATTTAAGTCCTGTTTTGTCTTTTGCCAAAGATTAGATTTAGAGAGGGGTGTGTGAGTGATTGCTTTGTAGTTCTTGGCTTGAACCAATGATTTCCTTTGAAGCATGAGTAAAGAGGATAGAATGCAATTTAAATGTCATTTTAAGTGTTCCAATAACTCTTAAATTGCAGATACAATCTGAAACAAAAGGCTCCCTACCAGAAACATAGCGATCAAGAAGGGACTAACTGCCATCAAATTTACAGATCAAAACACCCATCTTCCCTGGTATACTCTTCAAGGAACCAAGATCACATTCTTTGGAACTGGGAGCAGACTTGAAGACACAAATTGCTAACAGACTTTGCAAGGAAACAAAACTACCTCATCACTTTAAGATACCAACTGAAAACCAACATAGGATAAGCAGTCTGATCCAATTAAATTGCACAAAAACCAGTCTACGATCCGTAGTCCCTCTTGCAAACCAGTCACATTAGGTAGAACTTTCACCTCAGTTAGACAAATCAAATCGCTCTAATAAAAGCATAAAGGAAGGATCAAGCCCAATATTAATCAACAGTCAAACAGGTTCAACCTTTGATCACCAAGATGAAGACCAACATGTCTCCTCAACCTAACAGCTAGATGTAACTCAAACCAGCCCCTTGATTTGATATAGAAACGTCTCTGTAACTCTAAAACTTCGCGAGTAGCCTCAGTACAGTCCTATCAGGAGTAAGCAGCAATAAGAAAGGGATAAAATAAGAGATGTAACGAAAAAAATCCCAGAAAAGGATGGCTAGCTACATCCTCCAAGAACTACTTTCTACAACGACGAAAACAGACACCCATGGGCCTATCGTATTCGAGTACGTGCCTCCACAGTGAAATTTCAAACTCACAAATTCCCTCCTTTCCGGAAAGGCTCAACAATGAAAACCATAATATGGCGGCAAAATTCAGGACAAATTTCAAAATTAAAGCAAATTACACCTTCTCACGCAGAAATTTTCTCCATAAGAAGGAAATTGCAGCCCATAAATGGCAGAATAGTTTTAGAGATGAAAAAAGGATTGTCACTAGCAAAGAAACACGCTAACAAGGATAAGGGAAAATCCCAAATACATATTTCCTTCCCACTTCCCTCTCCTCCTACACAAGTACAAAAGACTAAACAAACCCCAAATTACATACAAGGACGGGAAATGCTAATGTAGAGCTTGAATATCAGTTCAAGCCTTCTTGGGGGATTTGGTAGCTTTGGAAGGAGATTTGGGCTCCTTGGTTGCTTTTTCAGTCTTCTTGGGGAGAAGGATTGGGTTGATGTTGGGAAGAACACCTCCATGAGCAATGGTAACACCAGCCAGAAGCTTTCCGAGCTCCTCATCATTCCTCACAGCAAGCAGAACGTGCCTTGGAATAATCCTATTCTTCTTGTTATCCCTTGCAGCATTTCCAGCCAACTCAAGAACCTAGGGTATAACAAGGAAAACAAATCAGATGGGAAAAGAAAGGTGCAGCAAAATGGAGAAGATCTTACAAAAGTAACACAGAGGAGATTTATGGAAGGTCCAAATAAATACTTAAAATGAGACGAATAAACGAAATATAAGCCAAATTTTACGGGAAAATGGACGGAAAAAACTTCAGAAATTTTTCCCCTTTAAAATCATTGGCGCACCCAAAAGATATTTTAAAAAAATGCTTTCAGAAGATCTGAAAAATCTGTAAGAAAAACAGAGGAAACAATTATATCTATGACATAACACGAGGAAAACCTACCCCAATGGCAAAGACCCCCCAAATCCCAGAAACAACAGGCTCCAAACCCATCAGCAAAAATGTTCCAGATCCAAGCCACCCAAAAACCAGACATTTCGTAGGAAAAAGAAATTCATACCAAAACAATGAAAATTACTCAGATCCTAAAACCTAGCTAGAAAAAGCGGAAGAACACATGGGTAAAAGAGATTACAAAATCACAAATTTTACCTCAGCCGCTAGATACTCTAGAACAGCAGCAAGATAAACCGGTGCCCCTGTTCCAACGCGCTGAGAATACCGCCCCTTCTTCAGATACCTCCCGATCCTTCCGACGGGAAACTGCAATCCGGCCTTCACTGAACGGGAAACTGGCTTCTTCTTTGGGCCGCCACCCTTCCTTCCTCCGGCACCCTTCTTAACTTTTCCGCCGGTATCCATTTCTCACAAGAATCCTTCACAGAAAAAATTGCTCGAACTTTGCAGAAAGCTAAGGCAAAGGAAGGAGAAAGATTAGCAGCTCGAGCGTACCGGAGAGTCACAGGGTGTGGACAATTTTATATAGCACAGCGTGATCTCCGTCCCTGAGTTATGGAACGAGAACCGTTGAATGGTTTGTTTAATCGACGGAGCAGAATTTGTTAGGAGCAAATCCGTGAGGTTGGTAATTGACCAATGAGAAGCGAGCATTCGGTTCCGATTTGCAATAAAATATGGAGGGAAACCAGAATGGAGTTGATTGCCAACAAGGAGGGCCGGATAAGTCATGACCACCACAAAACCGTATTTTCTCGTGGGCCATACTTTCGGGCAATCAAAGCCGTTTGTCATTTACATCTTGTCTTAGATAAACAAAGTAGACTACCAAAATCACAAGTATTGGATGATTTTAGACACTAGTTTTCTATCGCTAGTTAAAAAAATGTATTTTACAACTTAGAGCAGCCTAGGGTAATATCATCTAAAGTTGAGTATGAGTGCAGATGAATGGCTTGGATCTTCCAAAAATTATGGCAAATTAGTTTATTCTTCAGTCATACCTTAATGTGAGGAATTAATGTAGACATGTCTAGTCACGTGGGTGGAAGATTTATGCGCAAAGAGGGACTAGGAGGTTTATAAAAGTTTGGGAAACTCTTCTAGCAATAAGGCCTCTCGATGAGTGAAGCCCAAGAGGGGTGAGGAATCTAAGGAAACAAAACCTTAAGGGGTGAAGCCCAAGAAGGGTGCGAGACACAAAGATGACAATATCATTCTGTTGTGCATTCTGGTACACACAAACACACCATTTTCCTATAAGAGAGGAATAAAGCCGCGAGGCTATATAGGCAACCCAAGCAGACAATATCATTGTTATGAGACCCCATCTGTTACAATAAATTACATGATTCTTTAAAATTATCACAATGTGACTATATACCTTTTTGAAATTTTTACAGTTTGACCTTCAATCAGGTTACCATATTCAAATTGAAGAAAAAGATAAATATAAAACTGCTTTAATGGTTCCTTTTGGCCATGACGAATGGAATGTTATGTTGTTTGGACTTAAACGTTTATGAAGTTCTAATATTTTGAAAGAACATTGACCAACAATTTAAATATGTCAATGTCTTTAAATGATAATTAAAACCAATGGACTAGTTCTATTAGTTATAAAAATAAAATTAGTAAATAAATAAAAGGTAGTCTGGTGCAAGAAATTCTTGCATATGCGAGATCCAAGGATGGGGTAGACTATAAAGTGTCTATAATATGTAACCCTACGTTTCATTTTTACAAAAAGTTGTTTCCACGCCTCAAACCTATGACTTCTAGGTCACATGGCAATAACTTAATCGTTGCACCAAGCCTCACTTTCTTATAAAAATAAAATTAATCCAAACATAAATTTAATTTCTTAGGACATAATATAGGTAAAGGAAAAACAATTTCAATTCAAATGAGCAATTGCTTTGCTTTAAAAATTTCAAATGAAATCAATAATATTATGCAATTACAAAAAAATTTAGGATCTTTAAATTATATTTCTAAATGTTATGAAAACCTTACACAAGATAATGCTCCTTTATAAGAGATTAAAATTTTTGAGTTAGTGGACTCCTAATAGTACAAAAGTAGTCAAATGAATAAAAGCTAAAGTAAAAAGACTTTCTTATCTTAATATGACAAATTATGAATGGTTCAAAATTTAGAAAATGATGCATCCAATATTGGGTTTAGTAGAATTCCTTAACAAGAAAAAATCTGAAATTAATAAAGAAGACTTAGTATGCTATTATTCACACAAATGAAATCCTGCCAAAGGAAAATATTTTACCATAAAAAGGAAAATGCTACCAACTATTAAATGTATTGTTAAACTTCAAGATGATCTTTTAAACAAAGAATTTCTTCCAGTAATTGATTGTAGTACTGCCAGACAAATAATTAAAAGTGACTAAAAATATTATCTCTAAACGAACATTTGCATGATGACAAGCCTAACCATTTATTTTCAAATTAAATATATCAAAGGTGAAAATAATTCTTTACCTGATTTTCTAACTAGAGAATTTTTGCAGGGCTCATAAGTAGAGACTAAAGTTTACCAGGCCAGGGTACCCACTCACGATCGAGGAAACTCTATTAGAGCTAAAGAAATTCAAAATAGTGAGTCTAGTACTCATGAATTAAATATGAAAATTTGTAAAATATAATTTTAACTCATATAATAAGGTGATAAGAAAAGGCAATAATCTTTGAACCTTATAAGTATATCTAAAAAGGATATGTTAAAAATATTCTTTCTATAAAGCACTTTGACCTCAAATGTGTGAATGCTGAACCATGGAGCTCAAGGAGCATTTTCTTCATACAAACTCTTATCTCGCTCCGGGGGGAAATATGGATTTGTGATGGAATAATTATTATGTGACACTAGATCTATATAAATTATCCACTTTCACAATAATAATGATCAATCAACTATCAACTTCAGCAAATTATTAATCCACAAAGCTTTATTATATGAAGAATGGGGATTCTCTACCTTTGAACCAAAATTGTTTAAAATTAAATAATTCAAACATCCTTACAATTATTGAGATTATGTCAAGGTAATGACTCTCACAATGTATCTTGAGAATACTCAAAGAAAACATTTATGGTTTATCAAAGTTGATCCCAATTTAGCTAGTAAAAATGTTCTAGAGATCCTTTGGAATTTATACAAGCTTTGGATTAAATCTAACCCCTAAATCTTAAAAAAAAAAAAAAAGTAATTAATTAAAGGATAACGTAAATTCTTATTTTTTACTCAACTTGATATTTCTTGGATATGGGCATGGTCTATCACAATTAAAGCAAATGAAATGAGTATCTAAATTCTCAAAAGAATTGCTTTTACAAATGGTAGGGCAAATTCAACTTTGAATTGAAGACAAAAGAAACTCTCCAAACAATCTAGCTTAATAAGGACAAATAAAATATCCTTTTATCTTAGAATCTGAAATTTTGCTCAAATGTTTGGATCTTACAAAAAATTATATAAGTTTCTCTTTTAAGATAATGTTTGATGATAATTCTAACTCACTAGCAATGGTAGCCAACAAAATGATCATTTATAAGACAACCAAGACCCTAATACAGACTTCAAAGAATCATGAGATGCATCAATGATGATTGTGCAGGAATCTTTTATGTATGAGGAAAAGAATGAAGACATAGCATCCCAAATAAATAAAAATGACACGACAAAAGGTTGACAATGATTCAACTATTAGCATAATAATGCTTTTAGGATTATATTCCCTTTTATGTCATTTCATCTTTACTTTTAATGTGAATTTTCTTTTATGTCTTTGTCATTTTCACTTCTTCTTCTTTTTTTTAATTCATCGGTGATAGATATAAGTCTTTATTATTGGTTCTTATCAGTCGAGTCATAATTCACCATATATTCTCCAAATTTCAAGTCCAAATATACTATTTATAAGAGATGAATGCTATATAGGGACCTTCTAACCCACAATGTGTGTTAGTAGTACCATAAAAAATTTGGACCCCAAATGCTTCTTGCCAATGACAACATTAGTAAATTATGTGAGTTTTTTTTTCCTGCTTTTTGTCTTTTTGACCTAGTCACTTTAAATCACTAAAAATGGCTTTAACTTTCATTTATTAGGTACCTTTTTAGCTAAAACCAAAAATAGAAACTCATTGTTCATCCTCTCAAATTCTTCTTCTTCTTTACCTTCCATGATTTGAATAGATTGCAGTAAGGAAAACTTGATGCAAGTTATAATCCCGTCATTTCTTTCTACTTACTTTTTCATATGTGATCTATTCCTTGTGATTTTTAACAAAATTAAGGGTCAGGGTGTAAATTAAAAAGAAAAAGAAAAAAAGAAGAGAGATATAACAAAATTTCTTAAAATGAATATATTTAATTTAAGATAGAAACTAAAATATAAGATACAAAGACATCTGATTGAATAACACAGTAGTATGAGATATGGATATAGATTTTTGGGAAGGAGAAAATGGAGAAGGTGTACATCCAAGGCTTTTTTAATCTCAAATGTCTACTATAAATGATAATGTGCATGAGATTTTTCTATTAATTTCTCCACATATGGGATATAGATGGATTTTATCTCAAAGTTGCTTATCTTAATTTATTCTACAATATAGATCAAAATGGGTCTTATCTAAAGTTTCATATAGAAAATGCCATATAGATTGTAGTTTGTCTTAGACTAGTATGTAAAATTGAATATGAACAACAAAGGAGATTGGTCTGGAAGATCCAAAATTGTGATTTGGGACTTTTAATTCTAATTTTGTAGAAAAAAACTTTATTTTGTGTGTCACGAGCAAGGGGAAAAAGAATGGAAATACATAGAGAGGATTTGGGCTTTTGAATATATGGGTTTGTGTTCATGTTTTTGCAAGTGCACATGCTATTGTAGTATAGTATGCGCAAGTACGGGTCGATCCCACTAGGACTCGCTTTAAGAATTTGGAGTTTTAATACATTCTAATTATTCAAAATTTTAAATTAAATGAATTTTTTTAACAAGAAGTGAAATCAAACTTCAGATGTGTTTAATCAAAGAAATTACAGAGGTCTAATTTAGAAAAAACAGAAATTTAACTAAAAAATTAAGAAAATTTAACTTTCTTAGATTGCTTATCATCGATTTCTTCAAATTTGGTCTCATAAATTTTGACCATCCTTCATTAGTCTCTTCCTGTTGCTTCTAATTGATGATCTACGGGAGGGAGTAGGCAAATTCTAAAAATTCTGAGAGCTCTGGGCTAGATGAGAAATTGAAGATTTAACAACTCATATTTGAGTTCAGATTCTCAAATTGAAGATTAGTAATGATAAACATACTTTACAATGTCTCATAACCTAGATCTAAAAGTTAATTAAAAATCAAAATTGAAATAGATGAGAAATTGAAGATATTTTAAAATTAAATGAGAACCATTGATTCCGTTAAACATGGATAGAAAAATCAATTCCTAGACTAATTGAGAATAACACAGTATGCAGATAGTACAATGAGAACAAAGCATAACACAGGTAAGGACAAAAAATGTAAATAGAAATTTTTTACTAAGGGCAAAAAGGAAAAATTTCCTCAAAGTTCCTTAAACTTCCCGTAATGTGGAGAACAAGGAAAAAAAATGGTGCTTGAGTAGGTGACTGATCTGGGCATCGTTTGATGAATTTGAAGGAAGCAATTTTTGGTGAACAGAGGGAATTGGGTGCGTCGGGTCACCATTCAGGTCTGGAAACGACTCACAGAGCGGTGAGGTGGGGTGTTGAAAGCAGAGAGAAAACAAGAGGGAGAGAAAAGTGGAAGAGGGCTGAAGTAGTGGTGCAGGGATCTGGGTGTCAATTGGTCTAGTCGATGTCCTAATGAACATAGGAGATGGAGATAGGTCTCAATTGTTTGGTGAGAGAGAGAGAGAGAGAGAGAGAGAGAGAGAGAGAGAGAGAGAGAGAGAGAGAGAGAGAGAGAGAGAGAGAGAGAGAGAGAGAGAGAGAGAGAGAGAGAGAGTAGCTAGTGATGGAAGTAAGGGGGGAAATGATGCCTAGTAGATGAAAGAGACAGTGGGGAACAGTGAAGCAGATGAAGTTGAGTGGTGAAAGTAAACAGGTGCTATGAATTGATAGAGAGATGGGGGTTGACGAAGATGAAGCTAGAAGTTGGGAGTCAACTAGGAAAAGAGATGGTGCATGAAAATAGGAACTTAAGTAAGAGGGGAATAAGAGAGGGAGTGAACCCAGGAGAGAAGAGGAGAGGAGATGGATTGTAACAATCTGAGGGCTCCACACACAACAATATTGTCCTGTTTGGATATTGAGGCCCATATCACCTAGCCCTCTCACGGCTTTGTTCTTCCCTTGCAGCAAAGGCATTGTTGCATGTAAAGTCCTCCTAACTCTTATCAATAGCCCAGTCAGTTTCCCCATAGCGACATGCGACTAACTCTCAACGCTACTAGTTGCCTGCTTAACAGTGCCTTTAAAAAGAGGGGTGCAACAAGAGGACTTCCTAGGACATCACCCATCCTAGTATTACTCTCGCCCAAGCACATTAATTGCGGAGTTTTGATGGAATTCGGTGCATTAGTGCTACTGTACTGCCGGTGACCCAGGGTTTTCAGTCTTTATTTCATTCGTTGTAAAAGGAGCTCTATAACGTCTTTGATCATATCATGCTGGACTTTGGTATTTTTGGGGGCTTTAGAGGAGGAGTTCTCAACGACGTTTGCAACTCTACGTCTCTTAGGTGCCATCTGAATGTCAATAATCAAAGTCATAGTAAGTTTCTACTTCTACTTAGCTAATGTAACTATGAATTATTACTCTATCATTATTTATTATTTCATTGTTTGGATGTGAGCAGAGTAAACCTTGCTCTGATACCAATTATATCATTATGTAAAGCCTTGAGGGATAAATCCTAAGATGAGTGAGGTACTGAGAGTTAATCCCGCATCTCCTGAGGAGAGAGAAATTGGGCGATTTATAAGAGTACGGGGAACTCCCCTAACAACGAGCACTTTTCCCTCGAAAAGTGAGGAGGAACAAAACCATGAGGGGTATATGGGCACCCCAAAGTGGACAATATCGTTGCTATGGGACCCTTGGCTATTACAAATGATATTAGAGCCAGTTTCTCTCGTGGTGTAGTGGCTAGCCGCATGCGGGCACCTGGTCTTGGCTATCACGCGGGAACGCGTGTTCCCTAAGGGGGGAAGATGTGAAGCCTTGAGGGATGAATCCCAGATAGGTAAGGCACAGAGAGTTAGTCCCACATAGCCTGGGGAGAGGGAACTGAGTGGTTTATAAGAGTACGAGGAACTCTCCCAGCATCTAGGCCCTTTTCTTGAGAAAATGAGGAGGAACAAAATCGCGAGGAATGTATGGATGTCCCAAAGCAGACAATATTATTATTGTGGGACCCCTAGCTGTTACAGTCATGAAGAAAAGGAATATGGTAAAACAGGAAACAAAGAAACTATGAACAGGAATAGAATGCAAGCAAAGGAAACAAACAAAAACTCCCATCCTTTAGGTTCCCATAGCTTCTCCTCTTATAGATTTCCCTCTTTTTTATTTCCTATTTCCTTATCTTTAGGAGTTAGTTTCCTATTAGGAAACTTCCTCCTAATTTTCATTTTGATCCGTAGTTTCCTCTCCTTATTAGAACTCTTCTTCCTGTAGTAAACCTTTCAATCTTGCCTTATTGATCTTGAAGATGATTTGCACTGTTGAATATTGATCTGAGCCATCCAACCCTCCTCTATTTGATTTGCAAGACTAAATACTAGATTGGAGTCATCTAAAGAGTACATTAAGCATCCAATTAGCTCAAATGATCATTTGACTGTTAATTTAGACAATTTACAGTTGGATGGTCAATTTGAATTAAGTTTCATAGATTATCTAAAAATCATCAAATTGATGAGTTAATGATCCAATTAAATGCTAAACTAGGGGTCTTTTGGCCAAAATTAAATACTTAAGAGTTTGCAAATTACAGAGCTTCATTTTTGGGGTTGGAGAAGATGAAAGAATACAAGAGATAGGAAAGAGAATTAGAGTTGAGGCTTTAAGGTTTCTCCATTACCTCAAAAGGTTGTGTTTTAGGAGCTTGATGGTAAATGGAGTTTAATCCTATAAAAATATAAAATAAATTCTTCATACCCTACTTTCTGTTCGTGTTTGCTACTTTGGTTGGGGAAGACGGAAAGGAGAGGGAGAAGAATAAGGTAAAAGTTGGACTTTTAGAAACAATGTATTTTGAAAATTAAAGTTTAAGGGTATTTTTTTTTAATAAAATTGACTTAAAGGTGATGAAAATACTAAAAGACCCAACTTAAAGTAGCATCCTTATATTGCGTCTTCAAGTATTTTACATCCAAGATAGTTTTTGTGAAGTTGAGAATCTACACATAACACGTTGTAGGTTATTAGCCCCATACATCCCTCTAAGTTTTGTGAAGCTGATGACCTGTACACATTGTGTTATAAGTGTAGTAGAACAATTGGGTCTATTTAAAAGGCACCAAGTTCTCTTTTATTTTTCTATAAACTTTCTTATTTATAATTGTACATATTTAGTAAGCAATATGACCTTCTTATTTATTTTGTACATATTATACATGGTGCAGAAAGCTGAAAGATTGCTTGGCGTGTAGACATTATTATGGTGGTTTTGCTGGAGATGAAGCAATAAAGATCGAGAAAAGTTGGCACAAAATAGCCAAAACATGGAGGATTGCGACCCCTCAGAAGCTAATTCGTAATGACCTAACATTTTGTATAAAGAACAAACATAGTGGGATGTACTAATGAACTTGTAACTTGACTATTTTGGAATAAATATATGTTTATTACATGTTTAAGGGTCTTATTAGGTGGTTGAATGTTTGATCAAAATTCACATAGGGAACTTAGGAATTTGTGAATAAAATTAGTACCACTAGATACTACACGCAAAATGGAATCCAACGCCTCAAAGAACGACGAAAACGGAGCTCGTATGACGAAGTTATATGCGTTAGAAGATTGAGGGCATTTTGGTAAAATATACCTAAAAACGAAAAAGCCAAAAACAGCAGGGGCCATTTTGATAACGGCACCCCCTGTCTTCTTCCTCCTCCAGCCCTCTCACGATTTCTCCAGAAACCCCCGGTTTCTAAAGATTTCCACCACCGCCATTGGAAGCACCGCCTTCCCTCTCCTATAAATACCCCCCAAGCCCCCTTCTCCTCCAGGTATTTCCGGGTTCAAATCTCCGGCAAAGAGAGTTTGGAGAACATGATTCCAGGCGTACAACGGCTTCACGGTGGATGTCCAGGTACCTTCTCGTCCCCACTCTATTCCTCCTCTCTTTCCCCTCCATTGTCCCTCACAATCTGGCCGGATCTGGCGTCTCCCGGCCGGAGAACCCATTAGGGAAGATGGGTTCCTTACAAAACCCTAGGGTCAGACAACCAGGGTACCGTTCCAGGTTGCCCGACTGACCCACCTTTCCGCCTCATTCCCAGCCTAGATCCTCACCGAATCTGGGAATATTTCCGACCAAAAATCACCTGTCTTTTGGAAAGAGAACTAGACGGGTGGAAACCTGTCGAGCGAGAGAGAGAGAGAGAGAGAGAGAGAGAGAGAGAGAGAGAGAGAGAGAGAGAGAGAGAGAGAGAGAGAGAGAGTGCCTCTCAGGGGTGCACAACGCAGTCCATGGGGCACCTAGCTTTACACACAGCCATGCCAAGCTCCCTGGGGGCTGTCATTACGCACGCGTTGCGTGCGAATAGTCTTCTTGGCTCGACTAGGACTCATGGGATGTCCTAGGAGCCAAAGCACGCCACAGCTACTCTTAAGATGCGTTCGCGCAACGCTATCCTGAGTGCACACCCAGAGACACCATTCGGACGTGTGCACATGACCCAACCTGGTTGCGGTGTGACCAGGACGCACGCATATACTAGAAACCGTAGAGTGCGCATTCTAAAACTATGGCGTGCAATACCCTAGGCACTACATTTGGGTCGTCCGTTAAGGCGCGACCTTTTAAAATCCAAATTTGGAGCTTATACAATAAAATAGCATAGAATAACGCCTAGATCTTATGTTTGGACATCACTCAGGACCTTACCAAGATATTCTCAGACTCCAGGTGAAGACAGGCACGAGCGACGTAACAACACACGAGGTAGGTAGTCTGATCCTACTCTGTTTTCAAAATACATCTTAAACGTTCATTAAGTTACTTGTTTTAATACTGTATTAAGCATGTGTTTTAAACTATGCTGTTCTTATACAAGTATGCGGGACCTACTTGCATGATTTATGTATTTGAGAAATCTTGCATTAACTGAAGAATGCTGTTGAGAAATAATGTTTTTATACACGTTACGGATTCATGCCATTTTACGCAATCCAAGAAAGTGTTAGTCACAGCCATAGCTATTAGAGAGTAACTACAATCAAGTAACATTGAAAGATAAGGTAGGAGTTTACTTACTTGTACTTAGTCTGGGTGTCTCCTAGCACAAACGTTCCTTGCCCTTAAGTATTTACTTTGTATCTGAAAAATGTTGAGGATTAGGTGAGTATATACTATACTCAGTAGGAGCCTATCACTACTAGTTTTATAATGCATGAGATGTTTTAAAATCATATGTTTTTTTCAAAACATGTGCATGTCTAAATACTCAAGCTTGATATCAATATAAGAATCCATTATCAAACTGAAATACTAATGACTTAAAGGATCACATAATCCAAAATTGAAAGTATCATATACATATATATGATAACATCGTGATATGCAACAAATGCTTTATGGGGTCCAACTCATGGATCTCTAGTATGGTATGGTCGACCAACCTCATATCATGCCATATGCAATGCACATAAATCATCAAACCATAGGGTTCAAACTATGCCCACAACCTCGCCGCCATGTGGTCCCCGGGTACCTGAGGACACAGCGTCATAGCCTCCACGGGGCATATGACACATCGACCCAGTGCCATGACACCAGTGGTAGCCCCCTGTACCACATGTAGTCGACGTAGGGATATGCCCTTTTTTGGGCATGGTACCCATTCCACCTAATAGTGGTAGAGGCTGGGTGGCCAACCCAGACCCCTCGGCATAGCACCCACGGGCTTACTAGCCCAAATCACATAAGATTAAATAAGCCAAAAACCTCTGTTCAAAACCGGTCCTCTTTGGGTCCCTCACAACTGCCTGGCCCTCGGCACTCCAGCGTCTTTTGGCAACCCTCAAGGACATGCAATATTTGCAAGTACTTAAATCATGCAATGTATGCACTTGTTTGCAAAACATATATGTGCATAATGTATAAAACATGTCTATGTACAAAACATTTATCACATGCATGCTGAATTAAGTCATGCTAAACAAGTCATATACTTAAAGCATATGTTCTCAAAACAATAATAGATCTTTTAAAAAAAATCTAATAGTGATAGAGCATCTACCTGGCTAGGTTGCGCTAAGCTTTTTGTCCTCAGACGCTCCTGATCATGGTTTGGGGAATCAAGGTTAGTTTGGCCTATCTTTTATGGGTTTTAGAGTAATTGGTCTTATTATTTAGGCATTAGGGGTCCATCCCTATGCCTATGGGTGTCCTAAGGTCCCAATTGGGCCTTGGTGTCCTCAGTTTTCCAAAGTTCTAGTGGTCACGCGCCACCATCCTATTATAAGGGTCATTCCTACCTTTTATTGGGCCTTGATCAGGGATTTTATAGTTTGGATGTGTCCGCGCCGTTGACACGGACACAACGCCTTTTGCGGCGCCTCAATCAGAGCTCTAGATCTCAAGTTATAAGCGTTTTAGTGTCGTATGTACATAGGAGTCTTAAAAATAAAAAGACGGAATACTAGGGCACTGCGTGTCTGCGGTGTGTGCCTCAGCGGGCGTGTCTGCAGACGCGCCGGGTTTTCCGCCTGATGGTCTCTTTTGGTTTTTCAAACGGGAACCACGTGGGACGTTCCAATTGGAACGTCCTACTTATTGGGGAACCGGGGCGTCCTCAGGACACCCTGGTTCGACCCTATCGAACCAGTGCAGCCCAGGGAACGTCCTTGGGTCCTTCGTGGCTCTCCTGGGCTCCGTTTTGCATGGTTTTTCATGCAAAAACCTAAGAAAATTGACCTTGGAACTATGGGGGAGATGGGTTTTGAGCGATCTCGAACATACCTGGCTCGTTGCTGGGTTTTTCTCCTTGTTTTCCCCTCTAGGTCACTGCTCCACGACAGGTTTTTTCCAACATTTTGGGCTGCCATTAGAGGCACCCAAGAGCTCTATTTATAGAGCTAAGAGAGGGTTCTGGAGGGGGCTCTCACTGCCTTTGAATGGCGGTGGAGAAACCTCCAGAATGGCCGTGATTTCTCCTCCAATTACTGCCGTTCTAGAACCCTCTAGAGGTTGAAGATGAAGTGGTGCCCGTATCAAAACAGGCCCCTGTGTTTTGTAGGTTAAACCGTTTTTGTAAAATTTACAGTTTTACCCCTGAACTTCAAAGGGCCATATCTTGCTCATTTTAACTTCGTTTTGGGTGATTTTGGTCTCGTTGGATTCCTTTTTCTGAGACGCATCTAATGGAACCATTTTTAGGACCAAATTCCTAGGTTCAGTTAAGGTGGATAGTGAAATGACTAAAATGCCCTTATCTTCAAAAAACTGAACTTTTCATTGCTAAACTTGGAATTTCAATATTACAAAATTGGAGTCATTACAATGTCCTAGGAGCCAAAGCACGCCATAGCTACGCTTAAGATGCGTCCGCGCAACGCTGTCCTGAGTGCACACCCTGACACACCATTCGGACGTGCGCACATGACCCAACCTGGTTGGGGTGCGACCAGGACACACGCATATACTAGAAATCGTAGAGCGTGCATTCTAGAACTATGGCGTGCAATACCCTAGGCACTACAGTTGGGTCGTCCGTTAAGGCGTGACCTTTTAAAATCCAAATTTGGAGCCTATACAATAAAATAGCATATAATAATGCCTAGATCTTATGTTTGGACATCACTCAAGACCTTACCAAGATATTCTCGGACTTGAGGTGAAGACAGGCATGAGCGACGTAACAACGCACGAGGTAGGTAGTCTGATCCTACTCTGTTTTCAAAATACATCCTAAATGTTCATTAAGTTACTTGTTTTAATACTGTATTAAGCATGTGTTTTAAACTATGCTGTTCTTATACAAGTATGCGGGACCTACTTGCATGATTTATGTATTTGAGAAATCTTGCATTAACTGAAGAATGCTGTTGAGAAATAATGTTTTTATACACATTACGGATTCATGCCATTTTATGCAATGCTTGCATACTTTGAAAACAAAGCTATAAATTGCATGGTTTATGTTGATTTGAGTTTTGAACTATGAATGGTTTTGGGCTATTAAGCCCAGTGGGCACTATGCTGAGGGGTACGGGTTTGGCCTTTCGGCCTCTACCACCAAAAAGGTGGATGGTATCGCTGCCATAAACGGCATTGTCGCTTCTCTGACTGCTGTGGTCAACAGGGACGACCACTAGAGGTGTTCACGGCACCCTTTCGAGGACATATCCATAGTCGTCGTGAAGGCTATGGTGGATTGGTCTCTAAATACCGGAGACATGCGATCCAGAATGGTTCTGGTCGCAAGCATGGTGACCCTATGATTTCAGTAGTATGGATATGCATATAGCATTTAAATTGGTCGTAAACAAGTACTCGTGACCAGTTGACTTGAGACCCAGTGCATGTTCCTCTGTGATGCTAACATATGCCTCACATGAAGACTATTTTAAGTATTTCTTGATCGTTTTATACGATGTATTGATTTGACGTAGTGAATCTATTGATTTCGACATTCTGAAAACTAGACATGCTGTTAGTGTTGCATACTGAAGTTTGATAAAGAATTTCAATAGATGACATAACTTACGTTTTATTCATACAAATGCACACCTATCACAAATATAGCATTCCCGATGTCTTTCATGCAACCACCTTGAACTCCGTATGATGCATTGCTATATTTTCAAAAAGGGTAATGTCAGGTTACCTAATGAGTATGATAAATACTCAACCCAATCCATTATTTTTCAGATCAAATAAAAAACAAATAGAAGAAATAGCAGGAGGCATTAGAACCAAAGTCAAGTAGGCAAAGGTATGATTTAATTAGTAATTTCCTTTGGTAACTACTATAATCTTGATTGTAAGTATTTGTTGTAGCTGTGACTATGACTAACAATCCTGGGAGTAATTACTTGTTTAAATTTGGTTTATAAATTGCCATGGCACTATGCATTGAGCGTTCATTTTGACACTTGGGCTCTTTATACAATGTTTTTTTGAAAAAGAAGAAAAATTTCCTGCATTCTTTTGCATAAATTATTTTAAAACTAGAGATCGATCTCGCTGCGTTTTTACTAAAAATGGCATTGAAAAACCCGGGTCGTCACAGTTTTGTGAAGCTGATGACCTGTACACATTGTGTTATAAGTGTAGTAGAACAATTGGGTCTATTTAAAAGGCACCAAGTTCTCTTTTATTTTTCTATAAACTTTCTTATTTATAATTGTACATATTTAGTAAGCAATATGACCTTCTTATTTATTATTGTACATATTATACATGGTGCAGAAAGCTGAAAGATTGCCTTGCGTGTAGACATTATTATGGTGGTTTTGCTAGAGATGAAGCAATAAAGATCGAGAAAAGTTGGCACAAAATAGCCAAAATATGGAGGATTGCGACCCCTCAGAAGCTAATTCAATTGTTGATCTTCTTTCAATTGCAAATATAAGGGACTAGCCCGGATAAAAAAGGAGGAGGGTCTTGCGTCAGGTGTCAGTCGACAAGGGGGAAGTTGAAGATGATTCTATTATTTCTTTCTTACAAATGAATATGCATTTGTATATTAGTTTGTGAGGAAGAAATGAGAATCATCTCCAACTTCTTAAAAGATGGCAACCCTTGTATCAGGTAGCTAGCCGACAAGGGGGAAGTTGAAGATGATTCTATTATTTCTTTCTTACAAATAAATATGCATTTGTATATTAGTTTGTGAGGGAGAAATGAAAATCATCTTCAAATTTTCTTAAAATATGGCCACCCTTGCGTCGGGTAGCCAGGTAAGGCAAGGGTGAAGCTGAAGATGATTTTAATGATTTTAATGAAAATCATCTTCAGCTTTTAAAACTATGGCAACCCCAACATGACATGAATCGAAATCTGAAATTCGCTCAAGCTAGGGCGTTCCCCATAAGCGACGCGCTGCATCGGATCCCGAATGTGGTAAAAAATAGGCAAGGGTTGCTAAGGCATTCTCCCAGAAGCGACGCGCTACATCGGATCCCGGGTGTAGTGAAAAATGGGCAAGGGGTGCTAGAGTGTCCCCTCGAAAGCGACGCGCTGCATCAGAACCCAGGTGTAGTGAAAAGTGGACATGGGTTCATACCATGGAGGTCGAGAAAGGCGATAGTAAATAGGGAATCTCCAAATCATAAGATTCGCATCGCTACATGGAATATAGGGACATTGACAGGTAAGAGTTTGGAGTTAGTAGACACGATAAAACGTAGGAGAGTCAACATCGCTTGCATCCAAGAAACCAAGTGGAAAGGGGCTAAAGCTAGAGAAATAGATGGGCATAAATTATGGTACGTAGGAAAGCAAAATAATAGAAATGGCATAGGAATAATAGTGGATAAGGAATTAAAGGATAAAGTTGTGGACGTTAAAAGAATCAGTGATAGAATTATAATAATAAAAATGATTTTAAGAGAGCAGATTATAAATATTATAAGTGCATATGCACCACAAGTAGGGCTACAAGATATAATTAAGAGACTGTTTTGGGAAGATATGGAGGGAGTCATACAAGAAATTCCCAATACTGAGGGAATATTTATAGGAGCAGACTTAAATGGCCATGTAGGAAAAGATAAGGAAGGATATGATAGAATACACGGAGGGTATGGTATAGGTGAACGAAACGAGATGGGGGAGAATATCCTCGATTTTGCTTTGTCATATAACCTATCCATTGCAAATACACTCTTTAAGAAGAGAGATGAACACTTAATAACCTTTAAAAGTGGACTTCATAAAAGCCAAATAGACTTTTTTCTACTTAGGAATAATGAACGATCTATATGTAAGGATTGTAAGGTGATACCCGGTGAGAGTTTAACCTCACAACATAGGTTAATGGTTATGGATATTCATATCAAAAGATGGAGTAAAAGAACTGAACTTAATACACATCCAAAAACTAAGTGGTGGAACTTAAAAGGAGAGAAAATAACCTCATTCAAAAATAAGTTGATGGTAGAAGGAAATTGGAATTATGAAACAGAAGTAAATACCATGTGCACTAATATGGATGAGTCCATTAAGAAAGTGGCAAAAGATGTTTTAGGAGTATCTAAAGGTAAAAGGCTATTAGCAAAGGAAACATGGTGGTGGAATGAAACAATGCAAAAAGCTATTAAAGAAAAACGAATGCATTTTAAAGCATGGCAGAAGATTAGAAATAATGAAAATTATGAACAATATAAGAGTGCTAAAAACGTTGCTAAGAGAATAGTAAGTGAGGCTAAACTTAAAGCATATGATGAGCTCTATAATATACTAGGAACAAGAGAAGGTGAGAAAGATGTGTTTAAACTTGCAAAGGTAAGAGAACAGAAGAGTAAGGACTTAGAGCATGTTAGGTGCATTAGAAGCGATGATCAAAGGGTATTAGTCAAAGACGTTGAGATCAAACAAAGGTGGGAAATATACTTCCAAAAATTGTTAAATGACAATGGCCCTGAGAATATAGGGATTGAAAATACTATAAATCTAAATAACACTGGATATTATAGATATGAACGTAGGATTAGAATGCTTGAAGTAAAAGAGGCATTGAGAAAGATGAAATCAGGAAAGGCCATGGGGCCTGATGGTATACCAATAGAGGTTTGGAAGCATATGGGAGATATTGGGGTAGTTTGGTTGACCAAGTTGTTTAACAAGATTATAAAATCAAAGAAAATGCCTGATGAGTGGAGGAAAAGCTCTATTGTACCAATCTATAAGAATAAAGGAGACATTCAGAGTTGCACTGATTATCGAGGGATCAAACTTATGAGCCACACCATGAAACTTTTTGAAAGAGTGATTGAGAAGAGGCTACGACATGAAACAAGTGTATCGGAGAATCAGTTTGGTTTCATGCCTGGGAGGTCTACCATGGAAGCTATTTTCTTACTAAGACAATTAGTAGAGAAATATAGGGAGAGGAGAAAAGACCTACACGTGGTCTTTATTGACTTAGAGAAGGCTTACGATAGAGTCCCTAGAGAGTTAATATGGAGGGTGTTAGGTGTTAAAGGGGTTTCTCAGGGATATATAGATATAATTACAGATATGTATGAGGGAGCAGTAACAAATGTTAAGACCACTAGTGGCGTGACTGGTGATTTTCCTGTCATTGTCGAATTGCACCAAGGATCGGCATTGAGTCCATACCTTTTCACATTAGTTATTGATGAGTTAACAAAACATCTGCATGAGGAGATTCCTTGGTGCATGCTATTTGCAGATGATATAGTCCTACTTGATGAGACAAGGAAGGGTGTCAACATAAAGCTAGAGCTATGGAGAGAAGCATTAGAATCGAAAGGATTTAAAATTAGTTGAACTAAGATAGAATATATGGAATGTAATTTTAGCAAGGAGAGTAGGAGTGGAGCACCAGTCAAGATTGATAACCAAGAGGTCCCCATGAGAGACCACTTCCGATACTTAGGATCATTGATCCATGAGAGTGGAGAGATTGAGAGGGAGGTTACCCAAAGAATCCAAGCGGGTTGGAACAAATGGAGATGTGCATCGGGGGTTTTATGTGATCGGCGGGTGCCACTCAAACTAAAGGGAAAATTCTATAGGATGGCTATAAGGCCGGCCATGCTCTATGGATCGAGTGTTGGGCGGTTAAGGAACATCATACTCATAGGCTGAGTGTTGCAGAAATGAGGATGTTGAGATGGATGAGTGGTAAGACAAGAAAGGATAGAATTAGAAATGAAAATATTAGAATAAATCTAGGGATAGCACCAATAGGTAACAAGATGAGGGAGATTAGACTTAGATGGTTTGGACATGTTCAAAGGAGGCCAACAACGGCACCAGTTAGAAGGAGTGAGGCAATACAAGTTGAAGGTTCTAAAAGGGCAAGGGGAAGGCCCAAAAGAACGTGGATAGAAGTGGTGAGGAAAGATTTAAAAACTTTGGGACTAAATGAAGCCATGGTATTTAATAGAGTGGAATGGAGGAATAAGATTCATGTGGCCGACCCCTAATTGGGATAAGGTCTTGATGATGATGATGATGATGATGATGATTATTTGTTTTTTTAGTTTCCAAAATAAATAACAAATTTGTTAGTCGTAGTTGTCTTTTTCAAATGACTAAAATACATGGTAGTTGGAATATAAATTTCACCGAAAATCATTTTTTCTAGAAAAAAATGTGCATTGCTCAAAAAAGTTAATCATTTATTTCTCAAAAAAACTATATAGGCCATCGATTTTGCCTAAAATGTGTGAAAATAAGGCAATGGTGGGGGCTATTATTATTTTTTGTTTTCCCAATAGGTTGCTTTTTTTTAATGGTTGACCCTTTATAGTGGGCTCATTTATTTATACGTGTATTTTATAGTAGGGGGCTCATGTATATTGGACTTGAATAGCTCATAACTATGTGAACCTCTCATTTATCAAGTCTTAGAGTGTAATTTACAGCATGGGGCCATCTACATTACGTTTGAACATGCCATAAATGTGTGAACCTCTCAATTTCTAGGCCTTTAATGTAGAATATACAAGTTATTATGTGTTGCTTTTGACTATAGACTCACTTATTTCTATGTATTTTACACTATGGACTAAAATTGACATAGTGGGTCTCTATTGTAGGTTGACTAGTCAAGCTCATTACAAATATCCAAGACTTTGAATTTTTTTATTTATAAATATCTTTAAAATAATGATGCAAATGAGAGTTTACCTTTGATATTTAACTTGAAATTTTGTTAGGATCAACAATCAAGCGAATATATTGTGCACGACAAGACTCAAAGAAATAATTTACTTTGGTATATGAGTGATACTTTGGAGCTATGTTCATCGCTTACTATATTAAGAAGGGCGTTCAGGAGGAATGGTTTCCTATTCCTGTTTGTGTTCTTTCCGATAGCAATTGGTAATACAAGTTGCCCTTGCTAATACATACATGCTTGCTCTTTTTCCCATTATGTGCTCTCATATTCTTATTCATAGTAATTATTATTAATTAGATCGGCACATATAAAGTGAATTAAGAGTAAATACAAGTTATACTAATGAAAGTGTTTAAAAGAATTCAAAAGACTAATATTTTATAACTCTCCCCGTAGTCTTTAATTTTTGACTTATATAATACGTTCCTTTCATATTCATCCCTTGCGTGTGCGTTTGGCAATCCAGCGTTGATCTCGCAATTGCAAAGACTAGAAATCAAAATATCTCCAACTTATTCAACAAAAATTAGTACTTTGTATTTCCACGTTCAAGCTTGTGACTGGGGCGTCAACCACGGACCCCTACGTGCTTCTCGCCTATATAAACACACTGTCTTCCCCTGCCTCCCCAAGCCGCGTTCATAGCTCCCTCTGTCCTCTACATAAGCTTCTATCAAAACCCAATTTACATTAAAATTCCTGCCGAAAATCGATGATTTTCTCCGCTGAAACCCTAATTCTTCTCCCAATTCAGAATCCCGTACATAGATCTCGCTCTTTCGCCTTCTAATGGGTTGATTGGAGGACCATAATTTTATCATTCGAAAATACTTTCCTCGGTATATGTGCATTTTCTGTTTATCTTTGATACAGAGGCATCGGATGAGGGTTCGCGTCTGTTTGTTTGTTGGCTAGGGTTTCTGAGAGCACCGATCGTGCATTGGATCATGCATTTGGTTCTCGCAGTGTTCATTCACTGGAGTGCAATGATGATTCCCTCTGCGACTTCCTTTCACGGCGGCTCCTGTTCCCATCGTCTGAAACAGCTGGAAAAGTGGAATCGGCGTGGTAATTTGAGTTGGCCTGTCGCTTGAAAATGACGTCTTTCTTATTCTAGGGTTGTTTTTGCTTCTTGAGTTTACCTCGAGACCTAAGATTCGAGTTACAAGGAGTTGGAGAATTTTCTCTTCTCTGTTTTCAAGGATTTGAGTGAAACTGAGGAATTCGAGATCGATAAGCTGGTTAGTTCGTGCTTGTTGACTAGCGAGATTGTGTTGTCAATTCCCACCTGGTAATGTTTCTTCTCTCGTTATCCTTTTTTTTTATTATTCATTCCTGCTTTGTTTGCTTTTTGCTGTTATTTAACAGTCTGCAATTTTGTTATTAGTTAGATATTATCTGTTTAGGGACCATTACCTTTAGAGCATTATCAGTTATGTTTCGTGGATGCTTCTTTTGTTTATATTGGGTACAATTCTTTTTTCATTTTGAAATGGTTTGATGTGGGCGAGTAGAATTTGCAATTATATGTTTTGCTTGATTAACTTCCTTGGAGCATTCCGTTTCATTTGCTAAGAATATGCTACATCAATTATAAGTTTATGTATGTTTTGCCGTATGTACTGGCGTGCTACCTATATTGACTGAAGTTTGAATCCAGCTTCAGACTGCAAGTCATTTTTCATATGAGTCCTAGACTTTCACTGGTATTGCATATTCTATGAAATGACTTTGGGCTCAAGAAATGGTTCAACCCAACGTATAAGCCCTGTTTTTTCCCTCTACTTTTTGCTTTTTATTTTTTTCCTTGTATGGATAAGGTCTTGATGATGATGATTTTGTTCCTTGCATGTTTGCCTTCATTCTTCTTTAGTAGAATTCATCTCTATTCTGAGAGAAATGTCATGCTAACAGGATATATTACCTTCATAGGAACTGTTGAAAGAAGGAAAAGATGGATAAATTGTTGCCTTCTGCCGTCTTATTCTGTTTCCTGTTAATTTAATAATTGATCTAATTTACCTGCAAAGTTAATTGCAGATGAACAACCATTCTCTTGGTTTCCAAACTGCTACTTACTCTACTAACCTGTGCGTTTTGCTTCCTGGTTGTTGTATTCTGGACTCGTCCTTACATGATGAGCTTGATCGATGTGCTTTCCATCACTTCACCAATAGTATGGGCTCAATGGAGGTTCCCTGATTGCTTGTCTGAAATCCATTTTGCTTGTTAGTTTCATCCTCAGTTTCATCCTTCCAGTTATAGGTAGCTCATTGGACTGCTTGCTCTTCTGAATGGTTTGATTAAATACCATCCCCTCAGTCATCATGCAATTGATTGCTTTCTTTTCACCTCGGCTGACTTGACGTTCCCCTTAATGTTCCTCCTTGTTTTCAGTCCAATGGTGCTACCAGTTTAATTCTATTGGACCCATGTTTTTGCATCTGATTTCTGCCACTAGCTAATGCCAGCTTCCTGCTCCACTGTATGATTCTGACATCTGGAGAATAATTCAGAAGGTGCTGATTCCATAATGGATCGAGTCTTTGTCTTTACACCATCCACAAGGACTCCATTCTGAAAGTGGGAAGCAAGCAATAATTGGAGGGTGTTTTTTTTCCTAAAGAAATATCAATAAGCAAGCCAAAAAGAGTGTTCTAGGCATTGTGGTTGTAAGTTTTGGTCTTGCTAGGCATATTTTGCTTTGGAGAAAAACTAACAAAAATAAGCCAAAAACGATGCGTTCTCTCCTAAACTTTCTTTCTTGCGAAGCACTTTGGGGAATTGACCTTCCTATTTTGGAGAATAAGAACTTCCAAATTTTTCCTGCTTGCTAAGCACTTTGGGGAATCAACCTTCCTATTTTGGGGAAGTGAGCTTGCGAAGTGAGCTTTTGGAGAACCGAGCTTCTCAAATATCCCAAGAGCTTTTGGCAACTGTGTTCTAGAGTGATTTGAGTAAAAAAGTTCAAACTGAGGCAGCCTATTAAATTGATTATTGATCTAACTGGTACAATTCTTAGTACGTATTTGATGTTGATCACGGAATTGGTTATGTCCTACCATGGTGATGTTAATTATATGGGCATGTGAGATACATTTGCCTGTAGATAATGTGCATGGTAGCCATGATGCAGAGGTGCTCTGTTGATGCTGATTCTTACTCGTATAGGCACATCAAGGTACTTGTTTGCGGCTTTGCTTTTAACGTCACTGATGCATATACATGTTTCTGCATGGCTCCATGCATAAGCTGTATGCATATACCCTAAATTGATCAAAAGGAGGAGGTATATAGATATATACTCCATGGGTGGATGCATTTGGCATCTTTTGCATCCTACCCATGAGTATGGTTATGAGCGTGTTATCTTCATTTGCTGTGCAGTACTTTCCTAAATGTGGTAACTTATGCATGGGTGCGTCATTCACAATTGCACATGAACTCACTTGTAATTGATTAGCTAATTCCAGCTTGGTGCTTAGATGCAATTTAATAGACCTTAAAAAAAGGCAGCCTTGGTGCATGAAGCTCCCACCTATGCGGGGTCCGGGGAAGGGGCGGACCACAAGGGTCATAGACCTTGCTTTGAGATAATTCTGGTGACGGCTATGGTATGTCAATTTGAGTCCTACCTGGAGTATGCCCTTTTTGTAGTAAGGTTAGTTCAGTGCCACCAAATGTAACACCCCGGATTTTTAAGACTTTTTTTTTTATATAATAATAATAATAATGGCATTTTGAATAAGAGCATTTGGGATCCCATGAGAAAAGCTTTATTTAACATTTTACTAAAACCTATCTTAAAAACTCCGGGTGTTAGTTTTCCTTTCTCAAAACGACATACATGTAATTAAAATAATACGCGTATCAATCAATGTCAAATAAATCGGTGCCTTTATTTTAAATCAAATAAATGTCCAAAACACAATAATAATATGGCCCAGGGTCTATCCATCATAACATCCCATATAAATGTCCAACATATGTCCAAACATCTCAATCAACTTTAAATATAAAGTATGCAATCCATAATTAAATCCAAACGATAATCCTGTTTTAATGACTCACATCACTGTCTAAAACTATAGGAAAATATCTTCAACAGCTCTCACGGTTTCTCAACAGCTTTTCCTTTCCTGATGTCTTCCTTTCCTGATGTCTCACTTGAGATCTAAAGCATTGCAAAACAAAGCAATACCTCAGCAAGCTATCGCTTGTATAGGTACATAGACAATTAATGTAATAAATGAAAGAAATAATGAACAGCTCTGATGAAAAGTCTTACATTTATGAAAATAGTGATATCATAATGCCATGTTCAAATAAATGTCAATTTATTCCATATGCTTAAAACATGCATTTCACGGAGTAAAAAACATGACATAAATCAATGTAAATGAGCATACAGTAATAATAAGGGAACCCTAAGGTAATGGGTCCCATCACATCGCACTAACATCCCTGATCAGGAGTACTCGTAGTCAACCTCTGAGTGTCGTCACACCCAGGCATAGCATCCATAACCATGCTTATCATACATGAACACATAATAAGAATATGGGCCATCATGCTGCAGTGGCAACCCTCCATGGGTATCAACCACCGCCGCTCTTCGTCGACACCATAACGGGAGACTTAGCGTCTGTCCCCATGGAAAGGCTCAGACCGGTAGTGTGAACCATCCATGTTACCAAACCCCTACTGAATGCCATTTATGGGCAGGTGTCTATTACATCACAATATCATCACATCACAATCTCGGAAGGTGGGTGGCCGGTCCTATCCCTCCTAGCATGACGCCCATCGGGCGAGAGCACCTGTTGTCAAATAAAACGCGGAAATCATATGTATATGCTAAAACTCAAGAGCACTCATAGCTCGAATTCTCCAAGGCATGCTCCTCATCTTGGGGTTAGCCTATAAAAGGACCAGCTAATAAGCCCCAGTTCTTATTTTCATGTAAATTCATGCATTTCCTATATATCTAATAATAAATAAGTCTCTATTTAAGCATAACTAATTAACATCATGCTTATAAAAGCATTTGAAGTAAGTTTATTCAATAAAAGATTTCAATTTGGAATAATCATACTGTACTCAAAATCACATGAAATCCACGGCAAATAATAATTGCAATTTAAAACAAAATCACACATGATGCTATGTTTAAACATGGTTTAAAAATCAAGGCAAAGCATTAATTGTCGTCACCTACCTCAGTGTGAGACCACTAGCTTGTTAATAACTCCCTTTAACTGGTATATTCAAGTGTACCTGTACATGTCACATCACTATTTAAAAAATTTTCTAAATAAAAAGTGGTCATTTATAAGTTTTTAAGTTAAAACTAGGTCCACGTCATCAATACGGTCACAACGCATCTTTCGGATCGCGATTTGGACTCGTTTAGCTCCCAAAAATCAATTTTAAGTGAAAATACTTCATAAATTAATAAATGGTGTAGGGCGGGTGCACTGGTTTACACCGGCGGCCCTGCTTTACACCGGCACCCAGTGTACACTAGGTTACATCGGCGGCCCCGGTTTACATCGGGTTACACCGGCACCCAGTTTACACTGGGTTACACGGGCAGCCCAGTTTACACCGGTTTACACTGGTGACGTGGAAACCGGCGCCTGAGAAGACGACCGGCTTCCGGTCATCTCCGGTGACCCTACAGGTGTCCAAATCACTTGGTTTTTGAGCCATTTTGTTCAAAATTTTGTCTAGTTTCCATTTCTATCATCCTTTTGCATTGATTTATCCAAAAACCATGTTTTTTAAACGATTTTTTCCAAGTTCCTAAAAACATCTCTAGGTACTGGTTTTTGCGTTTTCTGGAGAAACCCATCGTTGGATCTCTCCCAAATTTAAAGGGTTTGTTCTTGGGTCTCTTGTGTACTAGTTGGACGGTGCGATTTTCAAACAGACGTGGTTTGATCCGTGAAATCACGCTCCAACAGTAGCGTGCACAAAGTTTCCAGGAAATCCGATTTTTCCTAATTTTTAAATGCTTTTCAAATTATTTTTTCTGTTTAATAAATACAGAAAAACAGAGTTTTAAGGCTTACCTTGCGCTTAGCCGGGGTTGCTCATGTTGCTGGGGTTCCACTCGTCGGAAAAATCAAACCTTGCAAGGCTAGGGTTCTGAGTTAAAAACTCAGAGAAACGCTTAAGGTGGAGCGTTTTGGCTCCTGGGGAAGAATAGATATAGGGTTTAGAGTCCTAGGGGAAGATCATGTCTCTTTTCACGTCTCTCCGGCGATTTCGCCGGACTAGTAGAGACGTGTGGAAGACGGCAGTGCCATTATCAATTTGAACCCCTGTGTAACACGTCTCTGTCAAATGACCAAAATGCCCTTACAACTTCAACGCCTCCTAACTCCCTCGTTTGAGCTCCATTTTTCGCGTTCTTGGTGATGCTGGAATCGTATTGACGAGAACTTTCTAATTCTTACGTTTTCAGGAAAAAATTCCATCTATAAATTTTAAAATTGATTTATTTAGTAATTCCTTATTTTGTATTGAAAATTAAGGATATTACACCAAATCTTTGTTTCCAAATTTACCATATATGTACAGGGCATAAGAGATTGAAGTTGTCTAATGTGTTGAATTTTGTGATGGTGTGGTCTTTGCCATATTCACTTGGAATTAAAAGGACTCATTGAGTACTCCATGTTTACATGCTTAGTTGCATGGATAATGATTTAAAAATTACTTAAACTCCATGAATTTCTACAAATATTTGCATAAACCTGAAGTGCACAAATGTGTAACTTCTTATGATACTTGTTTATATGAATTTTTCCTTGTATCAATATATGTGCTGGTTGTGCGCTTAGCTCACGTACACACACGTTGCTGTAAGAAATTTCTGGCTGCGGGTGTGATGCATTCGTATGTACTTTTGCTGGAGGAATATTCTGGCCCCGGTAAGATCTGTTTTACCTTTTGTATTTTTTGTGTGACAAATTTATCATATTTGCATTAACTACTAAGCAACTATAGGTGTTTAACTTGTTCAGTTGTAGTCGCAGAATGTACCTGACATCATGACTGGGCTCTTTTTTCTGGAAAGGATGTGGATGTTTTCAACGGTTTTAGTTTGCTTATAAATGTCTTGCACTAGGCAGATTTATAAATTTATTTTTGGCCTCTTTGGCAAAATGCTGTTCTGGTGGTGATGTTTAGCTTGCCTTTGTTTTCTGCCATAAAGTAATTGCAGCAGGTGATAGATCTCTATGAGAAGTAGGGAATATTCTGTCTGTTGAAGCATAAACCGGGTTAGAAAATTTGAATTGACTTGGATTATTTCTTTGGCATATTTTCTGTTCTCTTCAGTTAGACTAGCAGCTTATCGCAAGTGGGCATGTTTCTAACACTTCTGTTTTGCAGTTTTTTTCTTTAGCACGGAGTAATTATTCGACAATTCACTAGCTTGTGGTTGCTCTTCTTTTGAAGATACTCTTATCAATCCTACCGAGGACCTCAGGCCATTGCATATATATCTTGAGTTGGGTGCCTGTAGCATGGGTGACACTAGTGTGGAAGTGTCTCAGGAGGATGTGAAGAATTTGTTGGTTACGGAGACAGATTGCTTGGAGACAGAAGAACTTGCAGGTTTCCTTGATAAAATCTTATGTAGCCAAGATAATAATGTCCAGGAAGGTCTGTGTTGCCATGTTGCAGCTTCTGATAAGGATGATATAGGTCATTCAGATCAGGAAAGAATTTGCTCAGATTTGAAAGCCAAGATCGGTACTGGTTCAGCGGCAAATACTCAGAAAAATCTTATCAAGTCTGCAACATTCCCTTCCTCAGAAAGTGTGCTTTTGTCTGCCACATCTATTGATGGGATTCCTGATACTGAACTTAATGATGAAATCTCTACAAGAGCCGACAACTGTGCCTGCACTCGCTCTATGTCGCTGCCTGTGAGTTTCTCCCATCCATCCTGATTGACATAAATGCAGTATGTAGCAGAAGAAATTTGCTGTATGTGCATGACTTCTGATGTGATTGTTTCTTTTTTCATTGCCTTCATATTATTTTGGCCCCCTTTGGGATCTTCATTTGCGAGGAAGATTTTGGCATGCATGTTCAACTTTGCTTTTATCTGATAACGCATAGAGCCATTGATACTTCCTCCTTCATTGTTTATGATATTGCGTCCCTTGCACCTCATTTGGCCTTACGTGGGAGGCCCTTGACAGCTTGTGATGAATTGTAACAGTAAAGCCTAAAATAACTAGGGTAGGGGGCAGCCCAGTGGGGTCCGGGAAAGCGGTGGACCACAAGGTCTATATTAAAGCCTGAACTAACGAGGCTGCAAAATTAAAAATTATGAGATGCAAATATGAGTTCTTGTGCGACCTTTGGGCCTTCATTGTGAAGGAGTTGGATGTTCTTGTTTGTGTTGGACATGTTATGATTGATATACTGTGGTCAAAGCCTATAAGCCACACGGAGACTGGGAACACGGCATTGCAGATCATTACAATGTATAGGTGCAAATCATGAGCTAGTGCATGTTGAAGCTGAAGAGTTCCAAACTGGTTTGGTGCATCGATAAATGTAACTTTGTGTAAAAACCTTTGCTTAAAACAGCCAAAAACATTATTGGACTTACAATACATTTTTGCTGTTTTTGCGGAACATTTCTGTTTAATCGTGATCAATTTGTTTAAGATTTTCAAGTTATTTTTGTGACTTGTAACTGGTGAATTTCTCAGTCTTCTGTTTCTTTCAAGGGCATGTAGAGGGTATGCTTTACTATATTTCCAGTTCACAAGGTCTATTCAACACGAGTGTGGAATCTAGGAGGTGCTCGTGTTTGTCTTAGTTTGTCCAACAGCTGAATCGTTCTGCCCATAATACAATATTTTTATGTTTGATCGGATACAAGTTGGGTTGCTAACTCAATCCCATGTTGTCTCATAGTTAGACCACTTCTTAAATTTGTCCACATTGTAATTGGCATTTACATTCTTGACTATTGATTGCCTTGTTGTCCCTTGTTATTCAATGCCTATATATTGATACATTTTGCAATTGTTTGTTTTGAAGTTTTCTAATTATTCTCTCAATATGTCTTCATAGTGAAGATTTAACAGTGACCTAGCAGAAGTGATTTACTTGACACAAATAGATGTGTTTTTCTTGGAATGTTTAAAATGTTTGTCACAGTCAGCCTTTGCAAACACTCTTTTGGATGCCAAACTGTTGATAGAACCAGAAAAAATCTTGGCATAACCGTGGGTCAGTTTGATTTAACTTGATGGGCAATGAACAGTTAAAATCTTTAAACTGAAAACATAAAAGCTAAGCTGTCAATACTGACTCAATTCTGGTTGAAACCCTGAGATCTTAGATCTCATTTTGAAAAATGGTACCAAAGATAGCATTTTAGCTACCTGAAAATTTACCTGTGCTCTGGTCTGTACCGGCAGATTTCGACGTTATTGGGGGTCATGGCACAGGGCCATATTGACAGTAAATAACAGTTTCTGGCTTTTAAAGCTATTTTCCTTGTCTTCCTTATTTTTCTTCATTTTTCTTCCAATTTTGTCGTCGCATAAAATATGGAGGTGCTGATCTTTTCTTTTCTTGTCCTTTCTTCTTCTTGTTCTAAACTCCACTGTCGAGCAGGACTACTTCACCATCCAGATATTGCTGAAAATAATGGCACCGAGGAGAAGCTCGTCTCTTTCCGTTTCTTGATCAAAGCCTTGAAGACTGATTAGCTGTTTCTTTTTAGTTGTTAAAGTCACTTTCATACAGAAAATTAACTACTGCTTTTACAAAATTTTACTAAAATGCCAAAATTGAAGGAGTCCTTGTAGGTTTGCTTACTTTAGGCTATTCATTTAATGTTTTTGACATCTTAATGTAAATACCATTGGTACTGGGGGGTAACCATCTTGGCCTACAACAGTAACATGAATGAAATGATAACTTAGCTTTAAGAGTATGATTAGTGTGCGTCTTGTACTGGGTTATGCAACTTCTGGTGAGACATCTTGACCTTTTGATTGTAGAGGATGATGCTTTGTTGAGTGGGTTTCCTGGGCATACCTAAATGTGTTGTTGCAGCTTCTTTGGTCAATGGAATCTCTAGGTATTAATTGTTTTCATCTTGGTATTTTCTGGGAAGTGCCAGTGGGATGAAGGATTCTCTCATTAAGAGAGGGCTTCTTGTATTACCTGGTGTGCAAGCAATTTCTGGTCCTTTTGAGTATTGTCAACAGCAGCCTCTTGTTGGGTTTGCGCAGTGAGCCAAGACACGGGCTTGAATCCTCCCAACATTTGGAAGAAAGAAAAATGTGAGCCTTTTGTTACTGGAAGAAAAGAAAATTAATAATAGAGCATATGATATATATTGACAGGGAAGGATCTATAAGAAATGAGAGGTACATGGTCTGGGAGTCGGGACTATGGTTGATTAGTTCTAAAATTCGAATCTGGCTTTTCTATTTTGAGTTTAACTGTGTATGAGCATTTTGAGAAGTCCAATAAATAATTGAAACTTCTATCTTTCTTTGCAATTAAAATTCCAATCCAGAAAGTTAGAGAAAAATATTTGTTAAGACAAAAAGAAAGTGGCTTCGCAATTTTCTGTATATCTTGCCTGTTTTTAAATTTTCAATGGTTATTGAAACTTCCATCTCTTTCTTTGCGAAGTGGACATGCATTAATTGGAAATTTCTAAGTCAAATTTTGGTAATGATGGATAAAGGACTTAGTTTATTGCTCTCTTGAAGATATTAGGTAGATGCTGAAGTCAATTAGTTGAGGCCTTCATTTTTCACTTTTTAGGTTGAACATTTTTCATTTTCAGCTTAGAGACTGGTGGGGTTATTTGATTTGCAAAATTCATTTTTTTGCGGACTAAACTGTACTGGCGTGGTCGGTTTTTCTGATTGAACAGCGTTGGATGGGTTGGATCTGGTCCAGCATTGTCAGATGAAAATGTTTATTGAATATTTTGCATGTTGTATCAGGTCATATACTTTTGATTCTCCACTGATTACTTGTAAAAGCCCTTTCAGATGTTTGTTACTGCAAGTGGTTAACTTTTTCATGTGTTTGCTATCTAAATTACGTAGGAAAAATCATAGTGGTTAACTTTTTCTAATGTGTACTATCTAAATTATATAGGAAAAATCATACTTATGCTATGCTAAGGATCTGTTCAGTATTTGAATCTGTTGTTAACTTTCAATGCTATCTTTTTACCCTCAAATGTTTTGATACTGTATAATTGGTTATGAAAACTTCTTGACGTTCTATTACCAGCATTCTTGGCTAAAAGCGACAAGAAGCTAACCCCAGTGTGTGTTGATATGTTTCTGACTTCTATCAGACTTCTGTAAAGCTCCTTTCTGCAATGAAAGGTGGCCGGGAACAGCAAGGAATGCCAAGGGCAATGAAGCTGCACGTTAAATGGGCCCCTGATGTGTATGACCCACCTGCTACCTCCCTATCTCACACTCTGAGGAATCACAATCAACGTCCCAGGAGCAAGAAGAAGGAACACCACAAACACAGGCATGGCAAAGGCAAGTCAAGTCGGGGAAGCACTAATGAGAAAAGGCATCGCACAAAAAGTCATGGCAATTCTGATTCTACGAGATTAAGGTCTCATTTCTGTCCTGTTCTTTCTCGTTGAATTTATCTCTTTGAAGGTTGAACAAGTCCGTTACATTACTGATCATGTTTTTGTTTCTTCCAGGTTGCAGGCACATTCTGACAGAGTACCACTGGATGGTTTTGGTGAGTCTAGTGTGGAGGTTATGTGCAGTCAGGTTTCAGTGTGTGGAAGCGACAGCGTCCTCAAGGGTAAATCGAGTATTGATATTGTTAACAGTACCGAAGTTGTCAGCAGCCATGAATTGGAGGGTGGCTTTCCCAGCAGTGCATCAAGTGCGGATGTTGTCAGCGCCCAGGACTCGTGCGGAACTAACTTTTTCAGGACCTCGCTGTCAAAAATGCATCTCTCAGTTGCCGAGGCCTTGTGACCGACGATTCTCTTTTGATGGCATGGTTTGTAGATAAGGGAAATAAGGTGTAACTCTGCCTTTGATATTGTAGTTGGGATTGGCTTCAGAGATTTTGATTGAGAGGGGTGATTTCTTTGCTTGAATTTGGACAGACAAACAATAGTGTTTGTACAGGTGTTGTGTGCGTGATGTGCTTATTTAGGATATGCTTTAAGGTTTTCACATAGCCTGTAGGGTTTTTATTGCAGTCTTGATGTTGCTGGCTTTATACGTTCGGCTTATCAGGTAATGGCTGGAAATTGATTTCCAAAGGAAAGGTATTGTCCTTCGAAAGCTTCTTTGTGGGCCTTGAATTTGAATATGCGAAAGACCCAAAAGAAAAAATTATGCTGCCAAAGGTTTCTGCGGCTTAGGTGGCGTGTAATTCAATTTCAACGCTCAAAAAGCTAGATTTATTTTTTTTATTTTCATGCGAAGAGTTATAAAACAAGTTACTGTCACTCATACCACTCTTAAATCTAAACCCGTCCAAAGGACAACAGATGAAGAGCAGTTCACATTGATCAACAAGATGGTCGATAAATTGAGACTTCTGTCTTTTGAGCCTTCTATGGCCCCCAATGAAATTCTCCCCGCTATCTGTTTGCTTACGGGTATGGATTGCCACTTTCTCCAGTGTCTAGCTGGGAATTAGAATTTAGGAACTGCGTCCGTGATTTGTTTTATAATTCTTACTTTCTATAAAAGTACAGCTCGGTGAAAAAAGCTCCCCTGCACAGTTTTACTCTACAATTAAAAAAAAAAAATAGCAGAACAAAGATCTCGTAAAATCGTGGGTTTACCCCAAACTAATATGGGCTTTGTTTTGGCCCAAAAATTAACTACTTTTGGCCAGTTTATTGTTATTTTTGTTTAACCGACAGCTTTATGCCATGAGGCACTTGAACCTGTTGGTCCTGAGACGATTTACCATCTTAATAGTTTGTTTATGGCGAATGCATATGCCACGCAAATCATAAGCATGTAGGCCTTTCATTTCTTTCAGTTCTCTATATAGTATCATATTTGCGTTCTCCCAAGAGCGGGTCCATCTTGGAATTGTCTCTTAACTAAATTTTTTTTATAACCCCATCTTAGAAGAGGGCGAACCCTCTGAATGAATGCAATGGACAACTCAGAAAATGCAAAATATGGATCCTTTCCGATATACCTGACTTATTATACGCATGGATGATACACTAAGCCATCCTTTAAACTAAGGAAATATGAGTGAGATAAAGTAGAATCTCTACTTTCCATGATTCAGGAGGTGCTTCTCGATTGAGGGCTCACTTTTGCACCACTGCATCACACCCTGCAAACGTGGACAATCATTTAGTCATATAATTTATTCGATCATTGAAATTCTGGGCCCCATTTATTTTTCATATTTTGGAACGCAAGGTAGATTCCAACCAATAACCTTTTGGTTACTAAACAGGGAAAAAGGTTGCCTTCCCCACATGAAGGCGCATGATCCAAACAAAAACAGCAGTTTCTGTAAGCATCATCAAAGGAGCACTCGAAGGACCAAAGACCCTGACGACCGTTCTAGTTACTGCAAGCAGTGAAGTCCATCCTGACGCCTGGCTCTGTTCCCTTAAAAAACGCGGCAATCACAGAAGCGCTGGCCTATTCTTCTGGTTTTCTTTGGTAGAGTCAAGATTCTTCTCTTGCGTTCAAATGAGCAATGCATGCAAGAGAATCAGGCCTAGCTGGTTTACATGTAAAGCATCTCTCGGCTCAGGATTTTATTTCCTTTCTTTGACTCTGACAGAGTTTTCTCATGTTCTCTTCCTCTTGCCATTCTAGTTTTCGTATGAACATGAAACCATAATCAAATGAATTGCTGCATGTAAATAAAAAAAATAGCAGCAAAATGCAGACAAAGAATGAAAAATTCATTTCTCTAGCTGTATAAGATGGACGTAGCACAAGCAAATACAAGTTGCAAGTTTTTTTTTGTCGGAACTCAAGGTACGTCCTTCAACACAGGTATCGCTTTCTCTAGCATTGAAGTTCCCTGGAAAAACGTTAGCTGGAGTTCCCTTGCATATTTCTGCAACTGTTCACAGCCAGGGTCTTATAGTTAGTACCAGAAAAGAAAAAAAGGAGACAACATGAACACTCAGGTCTGAGAAAGTAGCATTTTACATGTTCCTCCGTCATCTTCTTGAAGCCTAACTTGTTTGTCCAGATTGATTTTGCCTCCTCCGCTGCGGGAAGTACAAGGTTTCTGACTCTCAAGCACGAGAGTAGTCTCTCAATGCACGAGAACAATAACTGGAAGTAACCCTGCAAAATTTGTTAAACTTAGACAACTGTAGCTGATCAAAGAATGAAATTGAGGTAAAATATACATTGAGCAGGGGGCTCAGACTTCTCCTGTCTGGATGTGTGCCTGCTGAATTAAATGAACGAAACAACTGAATCATGGAAATCAAAGTTTCAAGTGCTAAAGAAGCTAAAAGACGAGCACAAACGATTACCACTCTCACAACATAATGAAAAGTGTCTGTGATACACCAAGGAAAGGTATTAATGTGAGTTCATGACCTAGTTAGCTGAACAAATAGTAGATGTACACCATGTTTCGATAGGTAGGGATGAAGAGGGCTTCCATCTCCTACCAAATTTATTTGTTACAGGATTTCTCAGGCGTTTATATTTGAACCCTGATGGCCAAGGGACCCTTAAATATTATGTGCCAATATAAGAAGGTATTAGGCCTGTTATAGTTACTTATGGTTAGATGTTAATCTTGCTATGTTTGCGCAAGTAATGTGGTACAGAAAGGCTTGAGCAACAGTTAGGTTATACCATCAACTCCTCGTGGATTATTTGACTACAGAATTTATGCTCCGAACTTCTTTGAAAATTGTGGGGGTCATTGATTTCATTAATATTTGTTTGTGATTCCGAAATGCACTGCAAAGCATCCGTCTGATAATAGTAAAATATTTTATTGATCTAGACTAGGAAATACCACAGAAGAAATTAGACAAACAAAGAGCCAAAGCACTATGCATTCAGAGGGAAAGTCAAAAGCTTATATCATCGTTAACACTCCTGTACGAAATGGTTGTCATCCTTACAAAGAACACACAGTGATGTTACATCTGCGATTACTTGGTGCTATCAATAAGCTCTCATCTCCTGTGTGGCAGTCCTTTAGGTTAATATGTACTCATTAGGCCAAAATATTACTCCCGGAATTTTCACATTGTTCAAGTTTCAACCATTTCCTCTCTTTCAAATTTTTGTAAATTTCCAAATCAAACCTCAGTACTGGTTAAATCCATCAAAAGATTTCTTCAAAGACCACAGTGAAGGAGGCCCATAATCTTAAAAATAAGCGAAAGTTGTATCAGAGAAAGCCAGGACTTGGTGACCAGATGAAGTAGGACCGTAATCTTAAAATTAAGAGAGTTGTATGAGAAAAGGCCAGATATTGTTCAAAACAGGCAATTAGCAGGTGCTGGGCGTGTGGAGCCTGGCACACATGACATGTCCACAGCTGAAAAGGTCCATACTGTAAGAGTGCCTCTAGAATAACTAGAATGTTGGACACAACTACACTTCAGTTATGGAACTTCTAGATGCTCAGCATCAGGCTGGATTTTCCTATAGAAGAATCGGTATAAGCTTTTTGATTTCAGAATGTGTTACTTACCTTTCCTTGGCTTTCTTTACGTGTAGCGACCAGAGGAAGTTCTGCAACATCTAGACCAAAGATTCTGAGAAGACCAGCGGATACAACATTTGAACTGTATTGATCAAAGATGCCATTGTCAAAACATTTGGAATATGAAAAATACTACTACGGTTAAATGAAAAGAGATGGAATTTAAATGGCTGCAAGTCTAACTGTGGTCTCAAGAAATTGAATCTTACTTTACAATTAAAATGGCACAATGCATTCCCCCAAATTCACGGCCTCCAATGTTCCTCCTGAAAATTATTCAACAAACCAATAAAGCACATGGATAGAAGGAAGATGAGAAAAACAGCCATCTAAATGACCGGCATGTCCACCCAACACATTCGCGGGCACAACTGAGATTGCTCAAGCCTTTTTCGCTTACAGACTTGGTTGAACATTAGAGCACGTAAAAGCAAAGACAAAGGCCAAGCAAATAAAAAAAGAAAAGAAAAAAGGAGCCAACAGTTTCTACAAGCATTAAAAAAGAAAAGAAAAATGGCAACACTTCCTGGAACCGTAGCAAAGGCCTTCGAGCGCAATGGCACAGGAAGAAGCCTCTAACCCTCATGATCTGGGCTCAAGGCTGCCAATGGGAGTGGGTGTTCAAGACTCAAAATAGAGAAAGGGAACTTGGAACACCATTAAATCAAAAACTTACCCATAAACCATAGCAGGTACTAGGTCACGCCCAGACTCCACAACTATAGGGTCGAAACAATCCTGGCAAGAGAGATAATAGGAGTTAGCTAAATGAGTGGTAAAAGAAAGCACCTGCATAATGAGTGGCAAAAGAAGGGGAGCCTTGGCATAACGGTAAAAGTTGTCGTCATGTGACCTTGAGGTCACGGGTTCAAGGCATGGAAATAGCCTCTCGCAAAATGCAAGGCAAGGCTGTCTACTTTAGGCCTTTGTGGTCCACCCCTTCCCTGGATCCCGCATAGGTGGGAGCTTTGTGGGCTGCCCTTTATGTTCATCAGATTCAACAGACACGAAAACCAGTTCCTCTGAAGGCTTCATTTCATTTAGTTCTAACTCAACTACCTTCTTGGCTCGTTATGTTGTATTTGACATTGTTGTCAGTATAGTAGCAAAAAAGCACCTGTAATAAGCCTTTTTCATTTTTAATTAGGATGTTCACCAGATTCAACAGACAAAATCCAGTTCCTCTGAAGGCTTAACTCAGCAACCTACTTAGCTTGTTATGGTGTATTTTACATTGTTGTCAGTATAGTAGCAACCTATTGTATAAGGGATCATGTACTATGTTTGAGATCTTTCCACTATAAAATATTAAAAAGAGAGAGCAGTAATAATATAGTCATTAAGGCAACCTTCTATACAACCTAATTTTAATGTGTATCATAAGCACCTTCTCCTTCTTCTGTAAAACTAGTGCTCTCATCATAAATATTATTTTGAACATAACATGCCCCCATGTCCATCACAAAATTTCTAACATTATCAACACATAAGGACCTTCATTCTCAAAATAACAGTATCTAATATTACACAATACAAAATGCATATAGTGTAACATCTGCATATTTTTGCTGCATTCTTCTTCACACTGGTTTGACAGTTATGAGCTTAATGGCATGGAATAACAGCATTAGAAAGCTAAATGCATGAAGTTGTCATTGTTTGGAAGCAGGTATGAGATACAAAGGTGGAAGTCAAGCATTCCAAGTAAACAAAGGATGGTCCTCACTCGAAAAATGGCAGCAGCCTTAGAGAGCAATGACTTATCGTCTGGAGACCCAATTTTCCCACTCAGAAGTTGCCATTGTACATTCTCTCCAGTTTCATTAGGTAGTCCTTTCTCTTTGATCTTTTTCTTTATTGGACATAGAAAAGAAGATGGAATTCTCTCTGCTCCAATTGAAACCAAGTTGTGTAAAGAAACATTAATTCTATTGCAGTCTTTACAGCAGAACCACTCATCCTCAGGGAGTTCCTGCAGCAAAGATTATTTTGATATTAAACTTGCCTTGATAAGCACCATAGTATCACAAAAACATCAAATAGAAAAACTGTCTCTCTTAAACATGGTCCCACCAAAAAAGTAAAAACTCAAACTAAAATACTATATACCTTTAGATCACATAAGTCAGAATCTCTCAGGCAACCAACATGGAATTCCTTCCCACACTAGACAAGCAAAATACAGTTTAGAGCCCTAAGCAGCCAAGAAGAGAACAACCTCAACCAAAATATGAAAGCCAGAAAGCATACTTGATCACACAGCATAACTGTCTGATCGTCAAAGCCTGAGTTACTGAAATCATGGCCCCTAAACGAACGAGTGGAAAAGAAGATTCATCAGTAAATAATTACAGGCACATGCATCTGTGCATGCGTGGTGCATATGTCTATACTGTGTGCAGTTATACAAACACTCTTAAACTTCTCTGGAGCAATAAATACAAGTCAGGACCAGGAAAAGGAAAAGGAAAAGGAAAAGGAAAAGGAAGATTATGTCAGCATAACAAAATGTTACAATGTAACCTAAGACATGTAACTACCGCAGAGTACCTGCAAACAACACAACCACCAATTTCTGTTGGTGGTGCTTCAACAACACGTTTCAAACGTATGGTAAGTGGTCTTCTAACAGCCGGAGAGATTTCACCAGGAGGCACTTTTTTATCAAATTCATCTTTGCAGTAGGGACAGAACAATTTGCCCTCCGGTACACACTGCAATTCCAAACAAGCTGCAAAACAAACAGGCTAGAATGAGGTGATCATTAACAATGAAGACAATGAAAGGTAAAAACATAAGAAAAGGTGAGGCAACTACCAACATACCGACTGAAGAAGGAATAATTATTTCCAAAAATAGAAGATCGAAAATCCATTTCAAGCACCAGCAGAAAGGTACATAAATGATAGGGTGGAGGTAAAGGTGTCCCACAATATCCATGCACTTATTCACTCAAAATATTAATTTCTATCAATTGAAATAACTTTCCAAAGAGCTTTGTTGCTTATTGTGAATATTTAGTTCTTTTTTGATATTATGACTCAATCATGTAGAAATCTATGCAGGCCACTGCAAATTAATTCATGACCATCTTCCAAACATGCGGCAGTGAGAATAAGATATGAATACAGTTAAGCATATACTATCCCCTTTTAGGAAGTATATCCAATACAATTAAGTACATATTGTGGCAAGTAAATTTCTTTCAGCCTCATTATCTTGTCATGAATCATTGATGACGTTTGGATGGAACTGGAAAGAATTCATCTAAGCTTGAGTCTTGGTAAAGGTAACAGAGGCCTTGCCTTGTATCCAAAGAGCAGAAAGAATTTTGCTGCCAAACAAGAACCTTAAAAATCTCTTAGATGTTGCAACAGTCAGACATAGCCCAAAATCCCTTCACCCTTATTTGGTCAGAATTTTATGTTTTAAATTGGATAAATGATACATGCCATTATTATTAAAAGAACAGGTTTGTTAAACAATATGAAAAAGTACCTCTCACCTTCCAAGACTGGAAGCCGGAGTAACTGGACATTTTAGCGTCAGGTCAACACAGATTGTCCAGTACTACTCTTTCCTATTGCTCTTTTTTTCTGTTGGACTCCTATTATGAATGACTCAGGAGAGAAGTGTCATGATTGTGAATATCTCAAAGTAGGTTATATGGGTCTTATGTGGATCAGCTAAAGAAAAGCATATAAACTGATATCAGTTTGAGTAGAACTTTGTTATTAATAAAACATTAGTAAAAGAATTTTCAACCTCCTGGAGGAAACATCCAATCCAGATCATAGTATCAATAAAAATTGAAAAGAGAAAAGATATCCCAGATAGGAGAACATCTAGAAACAGGTCAGATAACAAATAAAAGGAAGATACCATCAAGGCAAATGGGTATATTCCTTGGAAGTATTTAAGAACTGAAAGCATAACATACTCCAGTAGACAGAAGACAAACTGATTCTAGAAAAAAAAGGCACCTGCATGGAAGGACCTAGGGCATCCATCACATAGAAGTAATTCTCCTCCATCTCCGCACACTGCACACATATCATCACCACCAACAGTAGCAAGATCTTGCCCATTTGACAAAGAGATTGATATATCATGAAGTGACAATCCATTAGAAACATAGATGTGACGATAACTGCAAAAGATACAGCGTCTCTATTGTCAGATGAAGCACTTTCTAGTAATGAAACTTGGAAATATTTCACATAAAACTCACGGCTGACGCCTTGTAGCCCATCCAGCATGAGCTTCGAACTGTGACGGGCTAATCTGTTCATAAAAATTGGTGTCAAGTCCTGAATGTGGACACGCTTACTAATGCAGGCCTCATCTTAGGTTGAGATCTTACCTCGTTTGAGCAGCAACTGCAGAAAATACCATTCCCTTGCTTATAACCCTCAAGCAGTCTCTGCAGAAAAAAGGAACACATCATTCAAAAGCTCACATTAGAAAATAAACCATTTATCAACATAAAATATAGTTCAATGACCTGCCCCTTTGAATAGTAAGCCAACTCAGTCCCATCTGGCAGACCATTTGCCATGAAAACCAAACGGTGCAAATCATTATCCCTGAAATAAATAGAATGAACTATTGGCCATCTGCTATCAAGCTAAATGCATAAGTCTATCACAAGAATCAATTCTTTTTCTGTGCTGCAAGAGGGAATAAAGATCAAGCATGGACACATGCCTTTTTTTCCCCCCACCATGAGTAATTTTCTTCCGCTGCACAGTTCCTTTAGAAGTAACAGCTTTTGGCTCAAACACCATATCTGATCCTTTTAGCCTAAAATAATGTAAAGCAAGAAAATTAATCTGGATGGACTAACACATGCAGGACAATACGACAATCATAACAACAAAGATGGAAACAGATTTACTCCATGTTGACACCACAGTATCAATGATTGTCATCCTCGCACATAAAAGACTTCTTTCTTACATTATAAAACCAGAAGATAATAATAACTGTAATAACAAAAGTAGTATCCAGTTAACACAAGCACCTCTTTACAGCCCATCTCTGCCCTTTTAGTTTCTTCAGCATGGTAGAATTCTTCTGTTCAACAGGCAGACATTCCACCATGCTCCCAGAAACAGAACCAAGGAGATTGCCAGTATCTTCACTGGGAGACCTGAAAGTTTGATCAACAACATGATAAGCGACCCAAAAGGGGAAAAAATAAGACTGAGAACACATGCAGGAAAATACAGTGATAACAAAGAGCATAAAACATGAAATTTCCTTCACGTTGATAACATATTAACATTACATTGCCCAAATTCAGAACTCAAAAACAAAAGACTCTTTTTTTCTTGGTAAATCAATAGACTACATATTCTCAACCAACAATAATAACAGTAACATCAGCAGTTAATAAAACATAGAAAATCAGTGCATACTTCTTCCCTACCCATTTCTGCTCTTTCGGTTTCTTCAGCACAGTTGAAATATCAGCATTTCTATAATAAAATTCTTAGCACAAGAAAGGGGAACCTTGGTGCAACAGCAGAGTTGTCGTCATGTGACCTAGAGGTCATGGGTTCGCAGTGTGGAAACAGCCTCTTCCAAAAAATGCAAGTTAAGGCTGTGTACAATAAGCCCTTTGTGTTCCACCCCTTCCCCAGACCCCGCATACACAGGAGCTTTGTGCAAATGGGCTGTCCTTTTTATTTCTTAGCACAGGGAATCTTCATTCTCCATACTTGAGAACCTTGTGTAAGTTGTAACTAGGCAATTAAGAATCTTCTCATAGTCATAAATCTGCAAATGCCTTGCTCGCTCATCTTGCAAGCCATCTAAAAGAGCTTCTCCACTAGCATTTCACAGTGCTGTTTATGTTTGTTAAGGTGGGTATGCAATTTTCAGCGACAAGCATTTCACAGTGCTGTTTATGTTTGTAAAGGTGGTATGCAATTTTCAACATCAACCAGCTGAAGCTTGTCCAGTCATTCTTCTTGGAGCACATATAGAAGTGATAACATCTCTCAATGACTGATCACTCAATCCATGCTAACTGTTGCAGTGTCAATAAAAGGTACTAGATTCAAAACTTCAGACTATACTCATTTCTACATGAGGGAAGATACTTCTAAGACAAAGGATGATACATAAAGTGGCAAGATGATGGCCCACTGCAGTCTTTCTATGTAAACCGCTCTATGGCTTTCTAGGCAGAAAAGGAAATCTTGCTGTTTTGAGTGCCTGCCTAAGCTCCTAGAAATGCTTTTGGAAAGACAGCATACTCTTTCTGTCAGTTGTGATTAGCAAATGCTTTGTGTGCTATGTGGAAGATACAAGAGGCCTCGGTTTATCTTCTAGTAGTACTATCTTTTTCTTTCCAGACCTGTATCCCAATTTCAAAGACCTTCCAAGACAGTTATCATAATTCAACACTATTGCATATATTCCTACGGGTATGGAAAGTAAAGTTTTACTGTCTGAAAGTATTTTCCAGGTAATATGATCAATTTGCAAAGACAAGAAAAGGAGCTTATCATCCAACTATTACATGAGAAACACAATTAATGCATCAGGTAACAAATCCTAGCTCTTAAATCAAGGTTGCCATTTTCATGCATCAGATTGTATCAAGGGGTAAGCCATATCCCAGAAGATCCCTGTAACCTAAAAAACCAGCCTCTAGTTTCTCGACTTCCTATGCCAAGTGCTTTCTCACAGTTTAATTTCAACAGCAGCATTAAAGAAAAAACTAATCCTGGACTAGATGATACTTGCAAAATGGACAGTTTAGATGACATAAATTGTCCTTTGCATTTATAGAATGCAATGGGGAAGACAAAATAAAATGTTTTCTTTTCCTCAAATTGAAAATAATTTATTTAAGAGGAAAGCCAGCTAACTCACTGATAGAGAAGAGCTTAGGTGAGTGGTAAGCGGAGGAAGCGTGCCCGAAGGGCAGCGGCAGCAGTGTGGTTCCAGGTGCTGTCACTAGATTTAGATCTGCAGGATGGCAAGGGCTTTGTTCTAATTAGTACAGCCTGTAGGGTTGGTAGGCTTAGTAGGACTCGAACCTACAATATCACCATTATGAGCGGTACATTTCAAACAGGGTCATAGCTTATTCAACTTGCAGTCAATTAGGCCTTATGATTTTTTTTATTGCGGCATCTCTAACTATTAGGTTAGCGTCTTTCACTTAATGAATCACGCCTTTATCAAAGCATTACTATTAAATGGACAACTTAGATAACGTAAATTTGTCCTTTGCATTTATAGAATGCAATGGAGAAGACAAAATAAAATGTTTTCTTTTCCTCGTATTGAAAATAATTTATTTAAGAGGAAAGCCAGCAAGCTCACTGATAGAGAAGAGCGTAGGTGAGTGATAATTGTAGGAGGCATGCCCGAAGGGCAGCGGCAGCAGTGTGGTCCCAGGTGCCATTGCTAAATTGAGATCTGTAGGATGGTGGGGACTTTGCTCTAATTAATACAGGCCTGTAGGGGTGGTGGGCTTAGTAGGACTTGAACCTACAATATCACTATTATAGCGATACTTTTCAAAGAAGGTCACAATTTATTCAACTTGCAATCAATTAGGCCATATGATCTTTGATTGCAGCATCTCCAACTATTCGGTTAGCGTCTTTCGCTTAATGAATCACGCCTTTTTCAAAGCATTACTATTAAATGGACAGTTTAGATAATGTAAATTGTCCTTTGCATTTATAGAATGCAATGGGGAAGACAAAATAAAATGTTTTCGTTTCCTCGTATTGAAAATAATTTATTTATGAGGAAAGCCAACAAGCTCACTGATCAAGATGGCCAAGAGCATAACTGAGATCAGTGGCAACAGAAAGAAACAGATCCATTACCCAGACCAACAAAAGATAACATTGAAGAGAAAAAAAAAAAATCTCTCCCTTCAAAAACCAATTATCCAGCTAAAGAATCTGCATTCATCATTAGATTATGAGCATGATGGAAGAGGAAATTCAACCTAGTCAATGCTTCCATCAGCAAACAAAATCCTTAAATCTTCAAGCACTAACTCATGCATGCCATAATCAAACCAATAACCCAACTTTCATCAAGACCTTATCCCTATTAAGGGTTGGCCACATGAATCTTGTTCCTCCATGTCCCTCTATTAAGTATCATGTCTTCATTTAGTTCCAAAGTTTTGAAATCTTTTCTCACCACTTCTATCCATGTTCTTTTGGGCCTTCCCCTTGCCCTTTTAGAACCTTCGACTTGGATGGCCTCACTCCAAATCAGTGCCATTTTTTGTCTCCGCTGGACATGTCCAACCCATCTAAAGTCTAATCTCCCTAATCTTGTTACCTACCGGTGCTACTAAGTTTTCTCTAATTCTTTCTTTTCTGTAACACAGTTCATTTGACATAATAGTGCATCAAGAACTTGATATCCGGCTTAAGCATTGATGACTCTGCCTCATTGGAAGGCTTAACATGAACCAGGTTAAAGTAAGCAACTCATATATCATTCAATATCTCAAGGAACAAAATAGTGATAGCCAGGCCAAAATTATCATACTAGAGCTATCAAATCTTGTTTTAACTAGCCAAGGGTGGAAGCAGCCTGGCTAGGGATATCAGACATAATCACACCGACTTGTAGTAAAGTCAATATCTTTTCAATTCCCTCTAAGAAGCCCCTTTAATTCTTTGGAAGTTACAGCCAGCTAAATGAGAAGTTAAGCGAATGGCTCTTAAAGCTTAGACGAGTCATGAGACATTCTTGTTTCTTCCCTTCATAGTTACAAAAGTATGTAACACGAGACTTAGATCTCATGAGATCTATCCTCTTACAAACAGCGTTGTCATGATACAGGCACAAAGTCTGGATAGGCCAAAGCTTCAAAACTTCAAAGCCACAGGAACTGATGAAACATCAAAAGATCCAATATTCTCATAACACATTTAGAATATCAACAGCATCAGCTCAGATGAACAAGTTGATCTTATACAGATCTCATCAAGGTTTTTAGTCCAGCCAAAGTGATTAAACATGGGCAGGAGCAGGAAAAAATCATACCTGGGAACTTGGTTGGATCTGCAACTAGCTGACAACATCACAATTGACAATAATTTTAGTGTGCAGGTCCCAACTACTTGCACCTTTTTGTCTATTTCAATTGCATAGAAGAGGGGGATAACTCTTCAAGAGTCTATCTCATGATCAAAGAAATTCCTGCACAACAAGATAGCTTATGGTATCCTTCCTTGAACATACAATGAAACTCCTTGAACTAGGATTCTTTTTAGAAATAACCTCATAAGGATTAGGGCTACTCCCATATAGAGGTAGCTTCCATACCACACATGAGCCTAAAACCTAATTTTATCAACACAGTGAGTATATTACCCCTACAAAGAAATATGAGTGCAGACCTAGATGATCTCAAGTTTTCCACAGCAATCCCACATCACTAGATCAAAATCATTTCCTCTGACATCAGCCATATGCTTTCCTCTTTATATCCTCATAAATTATAGGATATTTTTAAGTAAGAATTAGGTTCCACACCACAGATCAGCCCAAAGCCTCATTTTATTGAGACATTTGGATAGAGTCTCATTCCTCCTTAAAACAAATGTGACTATAAAGATATGCTTCCACACTCTCACTAAAGCTAAACCATTTTCTTGGAACTGCTGTCAGCCATCTATATGCTCTTATCTTTGCCAAATATCAAAATCACTTGCCAAAGACTTTGTAGTTGTCTACAGCTTTCCTTTATTATGCCAAGCCTACCTCTTTGAATGAATATACTGTATCTGTGATCACAATGTAGTACTATCTGCAATCCATCTTATCTGAGTGTAACAAATTTCAGTTCAAGCTTTCCAGCTGATATACAACACTCGCTTGGCATCTAGAGATGGACAAAAATGAATAAGGCCAACAAAAGTCAATTTATTATAAAATCCTTCCAAGCATGTGAGAGGCTTTTTGAGTTTATCCATGATAATAACTTTCCACACATTCTAACCACCTGATCAAAAGAGCAGTGATGGTTTCCTGCATGCAGTGCCTGCCAAGGTCACATGCATCCTGAAACCCATTATCCCTCATCCAAAAGCACCAGCACGAATCCATGGATAACCTTGGATCACAAGACAAAAGGCTCAGAATTGTTAATGCAGCTTCCCTAAAATAGTCTAGGAGACCTCAATCACTTCCAGGTTTCTAATTTGCCTCTCTGAATGTCCAAGAAAGATGATGGTCTCACCAGCTTAGTTGCTTGCAGGTTTATGTCACTCTACACTGAAGCTCAACCAAATTGACAGTGTCGCCAACATAATGAAGATTATATATCAAAACTCCCTGGGACCCTAAATCCCACAAAGAGATTGTCACTATGACTTAAGAGAACATGACACCTGAAGACTCAAACAGAAAAGAAAAAACTATAACAAAACAGAGAGATAGGTTCACATGAAGAGCAGGAATGTTAAGATAGGAACCTAGTCTTTTAAAGTGGCTCAAACATTTCCTAATCAGGAACTACCATCGAATGAGGTTTTGAGAGACCCTCCAATCCCACCGGAGGCCGAATCAGTCTTTAACAGCAATGGTTCAGTTGATAGACTTTTCAACAAAGAGTCAGAAAATAATCAATTCTGGTTTTGTCATATGTTGGTGCTTTGGCTGACATGTCAATTTCAACCAAAATCAACTCCGTAACATGAGAAACGTATGTTATTGTTGTGGCATTGGATTTTCCATTTTATCCCTTTTCTATCACTTTACCTGTAAATAATGATTTTTACATAAAATGACTCTCCTAAGTCCTCCCTCTTTTGGGTGCTTTTAGAATTGACCAAAAAAAAAAAATTGCAGAACCTAGTTCTTGAGGAAGAAGACAACTGTGGACTTCTCAAAAGACTTCACAGGAAAATGAATAGATGGGTGTGATCTTTTCAGAAAAACAATCTTATAGAGGGAGATTTCAAAAATACTCCAAATTTTTCTATGTTTCTCTTTTTTGGTTTTTTTTCTTTGTTTCTGGTGGATTCTTGAAATGTCTCCGTCCTTGTTGGTTTATGGTGGTTTGGTTAATTTATGTTGGAGTATGGGCAGTTGTGGCTAGCGGTGGGTGGTTTAAATTGAACCCATGGATAGCTGTAGGTGGTTTAAATTGAAGTTTTAAGGTCGTCCTCAAGGCTCTTTTATTTCTTTTCATTTCAATTGAAGTTTTAGGGGGTTATAGTTGGCTGTGATTTAAATTTATTTTTCTAAAAAAATTCTGCATTTCTTTTTTTTTTAAATATTCTTAATATGTTGTCTTTAATTAAGTAATCAATTTCAGGAAATTTCAGACTGAAGCATTCCAGTTTCAGCATAGACAGAAATCAGGGCGGCAATGAAATTGACAACATTGGGGTGTCCATATGCATGTGTAACAAGCATTTAGCAAAAGAAATTAGAATACCCCAGATCAATACAGATTAACCAAATTAATTGCATGCAGGTGGCAAATTCAAAACACATATCCTGTTTAGTTTTCTTGTCAATAACAGAATGTTCCAGAAATTCCAGCCAAACAAAGCAGACTTGTCAACCATGAAAGGAAGTGAAATATAGATTAGACAGAACTCTAGATGGCTAGAGATGACTGCTGGTTACATGAAGGGTTTGCCAAATAGTCATTTTCATGCACTTCCCCAGTCAAACATAAGCATAGGCCTCGTACAAGGGGAAAGTGGAGAACCTCTATGGTGACCTTCATCTTAAACAGAAACCTGAATATGATAGATTCATATAAGGATATTAAAGTCTTAGGGAACAATATAATTTGCAGCCAACATCCCTAGGAAGAACCAGACAAGTCTTATGTTGCGACGTATTCGTATTTTGTCTTTGTTCTATTATCTCAGCATAAGGCTCTCTGGTTTTTTTGATACAGATGATATTACCATAAAGAACTGTCCAGTCTTGTATGAGTATACTATGAGCCTATGAACTTTTAGAAAGTCTATATTCCAGTTTGTTGATATCCAGCCCGTGACATTCATTGTGGAAGCAGGAAATCTTTCTTGAGGACCAATAATAGCAGGGAGTAACAAGGTAACAACAAACCCTTTGGGTACAGAAGTTTGATAACAAGACTAATTTAACGTACCAAAAGCTAGATCACGTACAGCAATTAAATTATAATCACCATATGGTGCATGATGTCTCTCCTAAATATTTCAGTATTGAAGTAATATCTACAAATAGGTTTACTTGAGCTTTCTCTCTTTAGCTTCTCAGCATAAAAAAATTTCTTGGATAGGAATCATTAAGTAACAAGATATTTGTGTTCCTTTAATGAAAACCTTTTCAGAGGACTTGGAACAGTTACATACAATGCAAGGGCCAATTATAAGCTATATTGCAACAAAATGGTGGCTTCAAAAGCTAAGAAAGGCATTTTGTTACAAGCTGCCACAAATGACTTTTTACATGAATGATTTTGAAAACAACAACACACATTATTCCTATCCATGATCCAAAAGAGGCAGAACATCCAAAAAATTGTTCGTGTCTAATTACTATTACACCAAATAATATACAATAGAAAAGCCATAACAATTGCCCAGATTAGTTTAGATTCTTTATCTTTTTTTCTCCCTCTCCTGCTCAAGGATTCTACTGAAAACAATCATCCACATGCTGGTGGAACACAGGAATCCTAAAGAAAACAGTTGAGAGGCTTACATGGAATGAAGCAGCATTTAAGAATACCATCTCGAATTTCATAATGAGGACATAAATCTAGCAACAAACCACATATTCTTATACTTTCCTGTTGGAACATCACGGCCAGTTTGTTACAATAAAAAAAAAAAATGAATACAGGTGGACAGAGAAGGTAGCTTGGAGATGCAAATGTAAACAAGATTAACATGCCAAAAAAATCTTGATCCTGCAAGCAAGGATTTGAATTTAAGAGCAAAAACATGTCATCACAACCAGATAATTCAAGGATTAACCTACCCCATAATTGGATACGGCCTGCCCGAAAGCTGGCTGCAAGAATGTTCATTTTTCTCATCGTTTCCACCTATCCTTCGAGCTTCAAAGCTTTCTTCTGGAAATGTTTCTGAAACAAATAATGGAGACTCTGTCATAAGAACAACTTTGAAGACGAGGTGAACATTAAAATTTCAAGTATGCAATAAACAAGTAACATTTGCTTCATCTGAATAAATGCATCACCTTTCAGTGTAGTAAGGAACTTATCATCATTTGGTGAAGAAATCACACTGCTAATCACTTCATCCAACATGTGAATTGGGGTGCTCTTTAATTCTTGAACTATGCCATGAATAGTTTTCCCATTTGACAAGTATATATGAGTATTTGGGTGTTTACTAGAGCAACTGGCATGCTGCTCAAACTCACATGCACCGACTACCTGCAAACCATTTGATTGATTAGTAAATGAAAGGAACTAAGTGCAGCACAAACACAATTCTTGAGATAGTGGGTAGCGCAAGCAAAATTCATCAAAATGAGGGATGATTGAGACCCAATGATAACTCAGTAACTGTCCAAAACACCATTGCATGTTGACATCAACAATGGCCTCACCATTCATTGCAAAATTTGCGGTGTATATCATTATGATATACTATGTAGTTAGAGGCGCGAGGCACACCGAGGCGCAAAGGGGTGCACCTGGAGCCTGGGGTGCCTAGAGCCTGAGGCACAAAATTATATTTTTCATAATTAAAAATTAGCTAAAAATAGCTAATTTTTAGTTAAAAATCATTAATAAATTCTAAAAAGCAAGGTCTACCATGAAAAGTACATCATACATGAAGATACAAGCATGGGTAAGCTATATATGTGGATAAGAATAGGTATTAACTAATAAATATTAAAACAAAAAACAAAATTTTCCTAATTTTCGTAACATTTTTTTCAGAAAAATTACAAAAAACCCTAAATTATCACACATGAAGACACAAGCATGGGAAAGCTATATATGTGGATAGAAATACGTTTCAATGAAGAAATACGAAAAAACAAAGACTTTTTTTTATTTCCGTAACTGATTTTTTCAGAAAAACAGTAAAAAACCTAAAAACAAACTCAAATCTAGAGCAAAGAAGTATAAAACTCAAATGGAATGTTTTCTTATACATATAAAACTAAAACCCATCAAGATCTATGGAAAATAGTTAACAAAAAACAAAAAATTTGAAAAAAAGGTACTGGTTTTTACGTTTTTTATCGAAACTGTATACAAATGCTAAAATTTGTAAATCCATACCCGTTTTTTGCTTAGATCTGTGAAAGATCGAAGAGGAATAGTCATTTTCACCTTCTCAATAGGTTGGAAGATTGAAACTAGGGTCAGAAGGTGAAAAAAAAAAAAAAAAACGAGTTTTATACGTGTGTTACCAAGTAATGTGCGCCTAGGGGACTGCGCCTCATTTCCTCTATGCCTAGCACTCTCCTAGGCAAAGCACCTGTCAACTTGTGCCTAGGCGCGTCTTTAACTACATAGATGATATGTTAAGGATTTAGTGATTTTTACTTGATCATTGAGTATAGTACTGTAGTTTACATGGTTTTTGGTTGGAAATGCGTAAACAAGCATGAATAATTTTGACACTTGAGGTTGTCTTCTAGGCTGCACTAGAACATGTAGCGAAATTCATTAAGGTTGACCTAAAAGCTGAAACTGATTCTACACAAAAATTGGTTAGGACCAAATTTTGGTTTTGAGGTGATTTCAGCCAATACATACGTAAATTTTGATGCTGCTGAGAACGTGAATGGAGACTTACAAGATTACGCTTTGGGTTTGATCAAATCTATAGTCACTCAAGTTCTTTCTAGCATTGTGTATAAAGATCTACTGCAGTTCAATCCCAGCTACAACAAGAGGTTCTTGGTATTTTCAAGTGTGATTGTTCAACTCTTTATCAAGTTTTCTATTGTGGTAAAGGTACCAAGTAGATTTATTTGCCCAAACTGGTATAAATGCAATTCAAATTTAGAAATTGTTGTAAGACTTGTAAAGCCACAAGATAAAGCTAGTGAACCACAGAAGCAAATACTCCATAATGTGCCAGAAATGTTATTAGTTGTGGATTCCCAGCATGCAGGGAAACCAAAACTAAAGTTGGCATAAATAGGGAGTACATGAATATGAAAGGATCCATACGAACCCTTTTCATAAGGAGTATCCTACTCTGAAGTTCAAGATTGAAAATATAATAATTGGGGCCACAAACAAAGGTCCGGTAATGATTAATATTTTCAAGCACAAGTCCTCACAATCATCAACAAAAAGAAACATGGCAATCTAGCAATCTTTCAGACAAGTTATACAGCGCATGACATTGTCACCTGATTAACAAATAAAGCTGTGCTGACATGGTTTGAATGGTTGTACTTAAACGAGAGAAGCAAAGCGTCCTAAGTCATTAAAGATACAATGATTTATAAAGGATAATGGATATATACGTTTTTAAATGAGATCTCAATTCAAGCTGTAATATCATTAAATATCTTATAGCTAGAACTCCTTTTTGTAATCCATCCGCAAGTTTATATATTGCACAGAAACCATGGAGATATGACCAAGAAGTAGTTTATAGGGAAAGAAACTGTGTTCTTTGGGTATGGATGGAGAAAAATAACTTAGCCGCCAAATGGGAGAAAATCTAATTGCCAACTCTATGATATCCTCTTTCCAAATGAATGACCATTTTGGTCCTATGTAGCAGCAAAAAAAATGAGCTCCCTAAAAAGGAAGGTCATGCCATGTGTGAAAATGAGAAAACATATGTAAGTTCATTAATAATGAAAATTTATTAAAGACATACTTCCAAGAACATGTTAAGTAAGTTGAAATGAAAAGAGAAAACTATCGTAACCATTGGAACCCACAAAGATATGATGTTTTAAGAAGTAAGGCTAGATACTTGCCACTAGTTGCTTAATTCTGTTTTCTCCTGGAACCAGTTACAAGGAAGAAGTGTGGCATGCGTCATAGTTAGAAAAAACTCCAAAGTCCAAATAATGGAAGAAAAAAAGGGGCATGACTTTTTTATCTCTCAATTTTTTTCTGAATAATTCACAAGTTCTTATGTTTTTCCAATTCTGGGCAGACTTACCAAATTAACCGTGAATTTTTTAAACTATAATCTTTGAAGACAAACTTATCAGATTACCAAATATTATCTGTTGATCTAATCAAAAATGCAAATTAAAAGATAAACTCATATCCTTCTATTTCCTTTTCCCATTTTTTTCGAAATGTGGCCCAAATTTTACAATTTTCTGCCTTGCCAGATTATTCCTTCATACATTATAACTGTGCATGAGATACAGTTCCAATGATTGTGTGTTACATGTTGCGTGAGAAACCATGGAGGGAAATTTACATAGAAAATAAATGAATGTTCTTTGGTAAAGTGTGGAAAAAATAACTCTTTTTCCTATGGCAGGAAATTTCAAATTTTGGTGTCATTAAGAAGAGGGCTTCAATCTTGTTAATTTGCAAAAGATTGCTCAAGGAAGTGAATATTCAGGAATGCAACATAAATTGAATACAGGGATGATGTTAATCAACTCTGACTCTCAACCATACAATGCCCCTTCTCAACAAAAATAAACATTTATGCCCAGAAAACAATGAAAAAATAAAAGCAAGCTCTGTATAATGGAAGGTGGTCTCATGAGACAATCTGGAGAAGAATATAGCACCATAAAATGTTCTTTTAAATATGGCATATGAAGAGCATCATAGTTGAAAGAAGCTTAATGATCTTCCATGTATTTTAACGATTCAAGGCCAAAGAGGTTTGATTTGATCTCAAAGAGAGAGAGAGAGATGTCACATAGTGGGAAAGAAGTGACTAAGAGAAAAGGATTCTATTATTTGACTGTAATGTAAGGCATCTAGGAAAACATTTTAATTTTGATGTCATGTACTGATGCCTGGCCCACAGAGCCTTGAGTTATTTGAAGCATTATTGCTTAAACTTTCAAGAACATAGTTGATTATCAACAAACACAAGGCAAAACATGAAAGAACAAGCCTAGTCAAAATACGAGTTGTGCATTTTTATCATGGGGTTTTGGCAGTTTAAGATGAAAAGATCCTTTATCCAACAGCTGGGGGGGGGAAGGGGGTGGGTCTCCTGCAAGTTAAGTGTGTGACTACTTCAAAAGTGAGCAAAGATGACTAAGATTTAGAAGTAGCAAAAAAGAAGCCTGAATTTGTGAGAATCTCTTAGATTATCTAACAAGGTTTATGCTTTGATTTGTATGTAGCAGATTTACTTGGATTGGACTGGTAAAAATTTGGACGTTTTGATCAGTAACTAGCATGCTGCTCAAATTGATAACAGCTGAGAACCAGTAGACAATTTGATCAGGGAGTAAGCAGAATTAGCCTAGAAAATAAATAACCAGAGAAAAAAGAGAGCAGGAAATGGACTTACGTCAGAGAAATTACACAGAGGACAACCGCATAAATATCCACGATCTTTTATAATTCCGGAAAGAACTTTCTGAAAGGTATCAGAAACTATAATGTGAGTTACTAAAGATCAATAGAATGGGAAGTGACACTGTAGTAAGGAGAACTAGTACTCACCTTCCGAGCCCAAGAAATATACTTCACATGAACTCCTTCCAGCAAACCAGTGGACAGCAATCTCTTAGCATTTGTAGCAAAACTATTCAGTTTTACTTTCTTAGACATTTTTATCTCCATATTTTCCTTATGAGAGCATTGAGAAATTTTTGTTCCTAAAGCACCCGCCTGGTTAGCAACAGTGAGGTATGTTTCTTCACTTGAGATGGGGCATCCTTCCACGTCCAATGCTCCCGATGCATGCCCTGGAGATTCACTAGTTGACGTATCACAGCCATTAATCAGCCTCTCCGACAACTTAGACTCCGGTTTGTCTGAGCCACAGTAAGACGGTTGACTAACATCCTTTTTGTTTAAATTCGTATCAGCTGGTGTGGATTTACCATTAATAGAATCCCTTCTCCTACTAAATCTGAACCTAATTTTTCTGTTTCCACTGTACATGATACACAAGTTGGAATCCTCAATTATCAGAGGATCTGAAGAGCTCGCAACAGAAGAATCATTTCGACAATGCTCCTTCTCAACAACGGATTCCATAGTCGAGTTCCATTTGTCAAGATCGGCAGTGCTCGTCGTCTCGGATTTCGCTAACTGTTCGCCAAGTTCAGTCGATACAATATGACAACTAGAAGCATTTTCACACACTGATACGTCCCCATCCAAAACCTCTGAGCCGGGATCACTGTTAGAAGTTTCGATCGCCTGCCTCTTGTTAGGCAACATCTCCTGTTCTGCGTCATCTATACCCAACTCATGCCCACGTTTCGCTTCCACTGCCGAAGAATTTCCACATGTCATTTCGTCATGTGTTGAAGCTGTGAAATTAACGGCAACTTCTCCCATCCAGACGCCCTAACTCTGAAAAGAAAATACGCCGAATCCCCTGATATTAACAGAAAATCAACCTAAAAAGCCCGAAAACCATCATTTTGGCTCCAAAAAAAAAAATCTACAAAGCCGACCGCGAAAACTCAACAACCCATCCATAAACCTCAAATTCATCTAGTATTCAACTAATTTCTGATTCTCCGAACACGAATAAGGGAAGATCTGATAAAACCTACCTCGAACATTCAAATGCACCAAAAGTTGAACCGCAGCCTGTAAAATCCCTTTTCGATGTGTTAAACGAACGCTGGGGGAGATCTAGGGTTTCTTCCTGTGTGGCCAGAGGAAAACGCGAATTACGGTTAGGGTTTTCGTTTTTTGTTCTGCCTCTTCGACTCCTTCTAGATCAAATAAACGGAACCCTAATCCCAAATTTTCGCGGTCGCAGCCTCAGCGAATGAGGGGAGGGAAAATAAATGGTCCCGAAGAAAAGATGAAAAGAAAATCCCAAAAAAAATAAGTGAAAAACAGAACGTGACGTGGAAGCGGGAAAGTTTTATATGTTCATGTGGGCCCAACTATGGCGGACCATCCACGTGGCTAATTAGAATCTGGTGTGGATGCTGCTTGCCACGTCGTTGCTGACGTGCACAAATCTGATTGCATGCACGTCGAGATTTGTAGTTTTACAGCATTTCACGTTTAAGAAGCGATGATAAGGAGAGGAGAACTTGCTTATTAGAGGGGAAACTACAAATGAGTAAGTGCCACGTTAGACTTCTTCTTATGGGCTTGGCCCTTTCTCTATTATATTTTTGAACTGGTCGAAGATACAGAAAAAAGTGCCAGGTGGCGCATATTTATCTGTGCTTCTCCCTTGAGCAAGCTAGTTCCTTGCTTGGTAATCATCTTGGAAAGGTATTCAAATGGTCATTTTACTTTGTTTCTTTTCAAAACACTTGTAAAAAGAGGCTTCTACTTGCAACAATTGAGGTCCCATATTCAAGGTGTATAAACAACTTTTTGCAAAATGCAAAGTAATGCTATGTACTTTAGGCCTTTGTAGTCTGCCCCATCCTCGTACCCTGCATAGGTGGGAGCTTCGTGCACCGAGGCTGCATAAAAACAAGGCTTCTACTTGATATATTTTTTTAAGAGAGGCTTATTTTGCACAAATTTGTAAAGAGGTGCTTGTTATTTATCTAGAATTGTGACAACAAGCTTGCCCATGATGTTTTAAATGAGACTTAGACGGTAGCTTGGTTTTTATGCTAAATTTCAAAACTACCTTTATTTAGGGGCGGCAAAATATGACATGACACAAACCCGACACGAATTTAGCGGGTTCGGGTCGAGTATTATCGTGTTCGTGTCATTTTCGGGTGACTCAAAAATGACACGTCAAAAATCGTGTCATGTTCGAGTCAATCAATTTGACCTGTCGTGTTGACCTGTTTGACACGCGACCTATTTACTCATCACCTTAACATGATTCTAACCTATGGAATGGTTGAAAATATAGGACGGTTCGTCCTATATTGCTAGTTATATAGGACGGTTCTATATTACTAAAAATTAGATTAAATGTTAAAAATCATTAATACAAGAAGATTCAAGCATGAGTAAGCTATATATGTGGATAATAATAGGTATTGACTAATAAATATAAAAAATAACAAATTTTTCCTAATTTTCGTAACTTATTTTTTTGGAAAATTTAAAAAAAAAAACTAAATTACAAAAAAAAAAAAGAGATAAAAACATTATCACACATGAATACACAACATGGGAAAGCTCTATATGTGGATAGAAATACTTTTCAATGAAGAAATACGAAAAAAACAACGACTTTTTATTTTATTTTTGTAACTGATTTTTTCTAAAAAACTGTAAAAAACCTAAAAACAAACTCAAATCTAGAGCAAAGAAATATAAAACTCAAATGGAATATTTCTCATACACATAGAACTAAAACCCATCAAGATCTATGAAAAATAGTTAACGAAAAACAAAAAAATTGAAAAAAATAAATACATATTATAAAATTTGTAAATACATACATTTTTTTGCTTAAATCTGTGAAAGATCGAAGAGGAATGGTCATTTTCACCTTCTCAGACTAAAACCCATCAAGATCTATGGAAAATAGTTAACAAAAAACAAAAAATTTGAAAAAAGGGTACTGGCTTTTATGTTTTTTATAGAATCAGATATCTGATTGCAAAATTCGTAAATACATACCTTATTTTGCTTAGATCTGTGAAACATTGAAGAGGAATGGTCATTTTCACTTTCTCGCAGTTTGGACATTTGGAAGATTGAAAATTTGAAATTAGGGCTGATCAAGGTGAAAAATGATATATAGAATAATATAGGACGGTTTTTAAATAACCGTCCTATAATATATATAATGAAATATATGACGATTTTTTTATAACCGTCCTATAAGTTATATAGGATGGTTATTTTATTTATTAGAAAGTTATAGGACGGTTGTTAACATGTTGTTGCATAACCGTCATATAAGCTATAAGAGTTATGTATTTAATTAATCTTAGTTGATGATGTGTTTAAATAAAAATAGTTATTAAGTATAGAGTAAAGAAAGAGTTATGTAATTAACTCATCTTAATTTCATTAAGGATGAGCTTCAAAAGATAGAGCATATATGTAATTAACTCATCTCAGTTGAGTATCAACTTAAAAACAAAGTTATGTAAGTAACTTATACTGTCATACTCAATTCAATAGTTGTTGAGGATGAGTAAAGTAAGTGTTATGTATTTAACTCATCTGATCTCAGTTGAGGATCAGCTTAAAAAAGCAAAATTATGTAAGTAACTCATACTCAATTCAAAAGTTGTTGAGGATAAGTAAAAAAAGAGTCATGTAATTAACTCATTAGGTAAAAATGACTGAATAAGAATAGAAACAGTTATGTAATTAACTTAGTAGCTTGAGAGTTGAGAATGAGTATATAAAGAGTTATGTAATTATCTCATTAGTAGATAATGAGTATAGGAACGGTCCAAAGGGAATAGTTATTAGTTATGTAATTAACTCATTAGGTGAGGTAAGAATGAGATCAAAGAATAGGAGTTATGTGTTAAATTAACACAAATGTTGAATGATATTACTAAGGGAGTTACTAAATTTTACTCTACATGAATGATGGATCAATGGATTATGGATGAATGAGTTATTCCTAATATATTATCATCAATTGAGAGTTAGAAATGAGAAACAAATATTGACTTATATGAGTTAGATACATGATATTCATGAATTTGATTAAAAAGAGATATATTAGATCAATTGGTGATGACATATGAAATTAACATAAGAAAATCATTAGCATTTATAATTTTATACAATATTTGGCAGTTAGTTAGTCTCTCACTTCACTTGTACTTGTACAAGTTACAAAACTTGGTTAACTAATTTTGTACTAAGTGTGACTTGTAAGTTTGTAGCGATAATGTGTAGCTAATCTTAAAATGTTTGATAAGAAAATTAGAAAGCAGGTGTATAGGTGTAGCTAAGTCTTAGGTTATAACTTATAGTTATACCAAACAACCGACCAAGGTGGGCTTTAGCTTAAGACTTCTAATTCAATTGGATAATTGGATTTGGGCTTACTTACATACAAAAAGACAAAACAATTGCCTTGAGAATTAGTATATAAAGAGTTATATAGTTATCTCATTGGTGGATAATGAGTATATGAAGGGAATAGTTATTAGCTATGTAATTTATTCATTATGTGAGGTGAGAATGAGATCAGAGAATATGAGTTATGTATTGAATTAACACAAAAGCTTATCAAGAGAGAATTAGAAGGATATTGATATGATAACTTTGGTGAAACTAAAATTAATTATGGATTGTGGTCTATACTCTATAGTGAAAACTGAAAAGAAGTGGCATTGATGGTAAAATGAATAATAATCATGAGAGAAAAAACACGTGTTGAATGATATTACTAAGGGAGTTATTAAATTTTACTCTGCATGAATGATGGATCATAGATTAATGAGTTATTCCTAATCTATTATGATCAATTAGGAGTTAGAAAAGAGAAACAAATATTGAGTTATATAAGTTAGATACATGATATTCATGAATTTGATGAAAAAGAGATATATTAGATCAATTGGTGATGACATGTGAAATTAATATAAGAAAATCATTAGTATTTATAATTTTATACAATATATGATAGTTAGTTAGTCTCTCACTTTACTTGTACTTGTACAAGTTACAAAACTTGGTTAACTAATTTTCTACTAAGTGTAACTTGTAAGTTTGTAACTGACAATGTGTAGCTAATCTTAAAATGTTTGATAAGAAAATTAGAGACAGTGTGTACGTTAGCTAAGTCTTAGGTTATAACCTATAGTTATAGGCTTATAACAAACAACCACCAGCTAGGCTAAGGATCTTTAGCAGCTTAGCTTTAGCATAAGACTTCAAATTTAATTGGATAATTAGATATGGGAATTGGGCTTACTTACATAAAAAAAGATAAAACAATTGCCTTAGACTAGATTGACTTAATAGACCTAGATAATTATTAATTAGTTAAACCTTTATGTTTTCAGTTTTTATTTTGTTTTCCCGCCACTACAAGGGGGGCCCACACGTCGGATCTAACATCAAGGACTCAAAATATTTGACAAATGATTGAAGTGTAAGTTTCATTAACTCTAGTTGCCACTTACCAGTTTGGAATTGGAGGAAAGAAAACTATCTGTCCCTGTCAGGCAGGCCGGCGCCAAGGCTAGGCCGTTTGCCGGCATACGCAGATTGGTCATTGGAAGTTTGACACATCACAGTCACACTCACAGATTGGTAAAGTACTAATAAACCATATCCATATGTGTAAAAATAGGACGGTTAGTCATTAACTGTCCTATAAAACATAGCATATAGGACAGTTATGACATAACCGTCCTATAAACATAATATATAGGACGGTTATTTTACAACCGTCCTATAAAACATAACATATAGGATGGTTATTTCACAACCGTCCTATAAAACCCATAACATATAGGACGGTTAACATAACATATAGGACGGTTATTTCACAACCGTCCTATAAAACATAACATATAGGATGGTTATTTCACAACCGTCTTATAAAACCCATAACATATAGGACGGTTATTTCACAACTGTCCTATAAAACCCATAACATATAGGACGGTTGTGAAATAACCGTCCTATGTTTTGTTGTTGGTTTGGCTCCATTCACTTGGGAGCAGTTTTTTTACTAAGTCGTAATAGGGAAATCGAGTCGTTTTATGTCGTGCCGTATATCCAACACAACTCAGTCAATTAATCGTGTTACACAGGTCGTGTCGTGTTATTTTTTTAAGAACTGGGTTGTGTACGAGTCATAGGTTTTTGACACGACTATTAATCGTGTCGTGTTCGTGTCGACCCATAACTTTAATCGTGTCGTGTTCATGTCACCGCAAACACGACCCGCCAACCCGAATTGCCACCCCTACCTTTATTTCATTAAAAGTGGACCTATAATGTGAGGTCATACTAAATTTAGTATGTGAATGTATAACTCTTGCATTTGAGGGGGTGCACATACTATTTATACTTTATTTTTAATTAGAATTTCTAATATTTTATAAGAAAAGCATAAGCTAAAAAGGCTAGCCCGGTGCATGAAGCTCCCGCATATGAGGAGTTCGGGGAGTCTTGGTATAATGGTAGAGTTGTCGTCATGTGACCTTGAGATTATGAGTTCAGTGTGTAGAAATAGTCTCATGCAAAATGCATAAGACATGAGCTAGTACTAAAAATGCCATTGAAGAAGTGACGATCAGCCATTTTCTTACCGTAATTTTAAAAAGTTAGGGCTCTCTTTACATATTTATGAAAAGTAGATCTCACTTCACAAATGCATCAAAGAAGAGATCTCATTTTACAAGTATCGCTTCTTTTTAATAAGCGTAAAGGGGCAGCCTCGATGCATGGAGCTCATGCCTATGCGGGGTTCGGGGAAAGGGCAGACCACAAGGGCCTATTGTAGGTAGTCTTACCTTGCATTTTGAAAGAGACTGATTCCACGCCTTGAACCAATGACCTCAAGGTCACATGACGACAACTTATACCATTATGCCAAGGCTCCCCTTCTTTTTAATAAGCCTATGAGTTCCACAGTAAATCCATACCCACATTCACAAACTACTAAATCTAATCTTTTGTCAAAACAATGGCAAAGTGTATCACACGAGAGATGCCAAGTTGCGTGTGAACCAACTATGCTAGATATAAAACATTTGTAAGCATGTTTTGGTAACAACCCATTTAATAACATCCTATGCATAAAGTTATGTTGTTGCAGATTTAGTGAAACATCATTATCCTATATAGCAATATATCATGCTAGAGATACTTGAAGCTTTGTGATTGAAATGCTAGGAAAATTTTCAAAAATATAAAGTTATGAAAAAAAAAGTGGTAAAATTTGGTGATAAAAAAGGTTTTAAATAGAAAGTAAAAAAGAAAATTCCAAAAATATGAGTGTTTTTAAAAAGGATAAACATCTTAAAATTCAATACAACACACAAAAAATAATGCAATTCCTAAAAAAAAAAGAAGTGTTTTTGTAATTATGATACTAGCATCAGAGCTTTTTAGTAGTGGCACAAGAGGAAGTCTCTCGTGAGTAACCATGGTTCCAAGCTCTGGCACTAAAAAAATAATCTCTTTGAGACAACAGTAGAATTGTCACTGAATGAATAAAAGGTCATGGGTTCAAGGTATGGAAACAACCTCATGCAAAATGCAAAGTAAGGCAACATACTATAAACCCTTTGTGATTTGGCCCTTCCTAAACCCTACATATACTAGAGCTTTTGTGCACTACAGTGCCCTTTTTTTATGCTCAAATCAAACAACGTTATAATGACTATGCCAATGAAGGTAAAACCCATAGTTTTGAAATAATAAGGCTCTAGCGATATTGAGAATATGGTGATGTTTACATTCACAACAAAATTTTGTTGGTGTGTCTCTTCAAAAGAATAAAAATGCACTACACCAAGATATTAAAAGAGACTATGAAACATAAGTTCATGTGTATTGTCAGAATGAACAAATTTGATTTTGCAATCAAACTGAGTATAACCCATTTGAAAATATGTGGGAATGATAATTTTAATCACATATTTTGATTTCATCAAATAAACCCATGTAGCATATGAACAATCTTCCACAATAGCAAAAAAATAACGAAAGCCATTAGAGGTAGCAATACAAAAAGAGCCCCAAACATCACAACGTAGTAGCTGAAAAAGTGTATTTGGCATAGTATTGTTCGAGGAAAATGAAAGATGTCTCTATTTTGATAGATGACAGACAAAACACTGAGACTCCTTACAAGGAATTCCACAAAAGCCCAAATACATTCTGTAATTTGTGAATCCTATCATACGACGAATAACCTAAATGACAATGTCACAATCTTGCTTTGAAGAAGAGAGATTTATCGGGCACTGGTTGTCAGATTGAAGAGCAAACAATGGAATTTTTTAGATCCATATGATCTGTTGCCTGCCAGGTGTTTGACTCCATGCTTCTTTGTCGTTCCACCTGAATGATAGGAGAAAACACCATATTCATTGGTGGCAGTGGCTCCATCACTAAGATCTGGTTTCGAATAGTAGAAAACGACTCGTTCAAGCACATCAAGGATTGCATCACGTCCTCCTCCCAGTGATACTCCATCAACGGTTGACGACCTCCACAGGTGCAGGCAACAACTGGCGGATAATTAACAAGTTCGTCCTAAAGAATTTTCAACTGAGTAAAATGCTGAGTCACTGAGGTTTATCCTTGGGATAACTCTAACAGTTCAGATATGAAACGCTTTATGGGATTTATCGAGCAAGTGAGTTGTTGATCCAAGAAAGGACCATATTAATGTCGCCATGCTACATACATTGGATCATTGACTAGTGGTCGAGGGCAACTACCATCAACAAAACTCATCTTGTTCTTGGCATCAAGGGCCATTACCATGGAATGCCGCCAGGAATTGTAGTTCTCTCCTGTCAAGAGCTAAGTGACTAGCTGGAGTCCGAGGCTATAGCTGCGATGTAAAAACAATGGATGGCTACTATTGTCTAGTGTTTGTGGCCAATCTTGGCTGTCAAACACTTACAAAACGATTGTGGCTCTCTTGGGAGCTCCTCCTCGTAGGGCCATTGACTTTAGGCCATTGTGGCCTGCCCTTTTCCTGGACCCCGCATAGGCAGGAGCTTCGTGCACCAGGGCTGCCCTTTTTAAGATGGTGCCCTGATATCATGTCAAAGAAACCAAAAGAAACAGAGAAAAAGTGTTTGTATTCTCGTATTACCTATTCTATTACATTACATACAAGCACCACATATATGTAAGGAAAAATAAAAGATGTTCTCTAACAAACTCTACTTCGAGACTGTATTCAATAGATAAATGGAATACAAAAAAGGGCAGCCCAAGTGCACGAAGCTCCTGCCTATGTGGGGTGTGGGGCAGACCACAAGGGCTTAAATTACACAGTCTTATCTTGCATTTTGCAAGAGACTGTTTCCACGCCTCGAACCTGTGACCTCCAAGTCACACAATGACAACTTTTACTGTTGCGCCAAGGCTCCCCTTCTAGATAAATGGAATACACCAATAGCTAATAGCTGATATGGAAAGAATGTAAAAATAGTATAAGGAATTTTAACATTAACAAGGGGCAAAATTCTTGGGCAGCTTGTAGACAGGCAAAGTGATAGTATGCAACCGTGTTAGTATTAGTAGATTTGATGATTAAGCTGCCAGCACCCTTGAAAAGATCCCGTCATCGATCTTAACCCTTGATCCATCCCATACTTTTCAATGTTACTTCTAGTTAAAGATCCATATTCTTGGATTTTTACGGGGCAAGCGACACTAATGGATAAGAACACAATGCAGATTAATCAAAGCCGTCGGATCACAATAAACTTTTGATTGTGCGTAGGTAAGGAGGAACGGCTGGTGTCGAGGCCGACGACGCCCCAACAGAAACGCAAGTATGCAATTACTCTCCTCTTGGACTATTGGCCCCATAAACCGTTGATCCGAGCAGTTCATCTCATTTTCCTCTGCTTTGCTACATATAATGGTCATACATTTTGATGAGAAAGTTAGAAGAGTCAAATGAACGGTATAGATTAATGGCATGTTTAACTCACTATACAAAAATAAAAAAGTGCACATGCACAATTGTTGGGCTCTTTTGGCACTCTGCAACAGCATTCCTCCAAATAATAATAACAATAATAGTCCCACTGAGAGCTAATGTAATAATGCACACATAGAATTGGATGCTCGATTTTTTATGGGGTGGCCTTTTTGGAAGATCTAATCCATTTATCTTATTTGCAATGGCTTGGATATGGAGTCCGCAAAAATTTGATGTATTTGGATGATTTTAAACCCTTGTCTTTCTTTTTCTTTTTTTAAAAGTGAAAAAATCAATGACTGTAATTTCAAGTGCACGTACAATAATCCATAAGCATCCAACGATCTTGAAATTTGAATGTCCAAATGCATCAAGTTTCTATAGGTTCTTTGATTGTCTCACCTTGGGTCATGGTTCCACCAAGAAAAGGTAAGTTCTAGATTTCGCAGGCCTCCATCTAATGTACACATTCTTTCGACAAAAATAGGTGACCCATTAGAAATCAATGCGTACAAATGATCCTAAAGTTACTAACTACTGTTTGAGTGCTAAAAGCCGATCATTAGTGCAATTGGTTGAAGGTTTAAGGAGGTACTTTTTCCTAACTAAGGAGATTTCAAATAGATTTGGAAATTAAAACACGTTTCTATGTGATTCGCTCTGCGACTCTTTGCTGTAAAAAAGAAGAAAAATACTTGTTTTAGGTCTTGGAAATTTTAATAAAAATAAATGGTCACTATTTTTGGCTCATAAAAACATGGGCTAAAAGCATCCAATGACCACAAAGTTTGATCTATGGCCTTTTAAAGTTATTTTAAAGGTGTTGATATATACATTCCTTGATTTTTTCTCACGAGCACCTTAATAAATGACACGAATGGCTACAACTTTAGACTAGGCCTAAATTTTTAAAGATTACAATTGCTCGCAATATTTTCCTTTCCTTGGATGGCTCATACATAATCTGAATTTGTCATCCATGGAGCCGACGTATTAAAATCCATTTTTTAAAATAATAAATGACTTAGATCTACAGAACAACATGAAAAATAGAGGATGAATTTATTCATGCAAGCTTATAAGGACTCTCCAGCATAGAATCAACCCATTTTCTCTCTCTAACTTTGTCTCTCTCTCTCTAATAAGAGGCCACACAAGAAAATATTGTGAACGGTTTAGATCAGCTTGAACGTGAACCTCATTTAGTTTCTTTTCATTTTTAGCCAATAATTATAATTTTCTAATGGTAGTAATTGTATTCTTTAATTTTTCCAAGTTCTTGCATGATAGAAAGGCAGCTCTGATGCACTAAGCTCCTGGGAATGGGCAGACTACAAAGGTGTATAGTAAGTAGCTTTATTTTGCATTTTGCAAGAAGCTGTTTCCAAGACTCAAATAAGTGACCTCAAGGTCAGTGACGACAACTTTACTGCTGCGCCAAGGCTCCCCTTCAAGTTCTTGCCCGATGGATGTAGTAATTCTCCTTAGAAGAATATGAAGAGCAAACGTGGGGCTGATTGTTTAATGATCTTAGCCGTTAATCGGATTAATGTAGGGAACCATACGGATGAATTTCTGGCTTTTCAAAGGACTATCAAGCAATCAAAAGTCAACACTGCATCCTCGTCTTCAGAACTTCTGAAACTATTCAAGGGCTTGATCCCGTTCGTCCAATGAGAATTTGGGTGGAGTGCACGTCTAGCAAGACATAGTGAACCGACGGTTTTGATCATTTAATTGCTACCATTGTATTTTTTTAACACGTCAAGGAATCCTCCTTTAACCAGACCAAAAGAAAGGCCCCTCCACTAGCCGTCAAAAGCGTCTTTGGCCAATTCCCAACGCATGTTCCCACCTGTTTTTCCATTTTATTTTCCCTCAACGAAGGCCCAGAAGAACTCAAGGACACCACCAAGAGCAATTATCAATGGTAGAGGGAAAGGCAGATAGTACACTCTTTTTTTTTGACAAAAGTAGCCTTTAGGTCTTTGTATACTCTGTGCATCTAAAGTTTATTCGTATCTGTAATAAAAGCAAGAACTTTATTGTGGATAAAAGGGTATTTTGGTCATTTAGGGGGTACAGGATTCAACTTCTTCACCTAAACTACGTGCCGGACCAAGGTGCTTGATGATCCTAACCATTCATTTTCTAGGTAAGATCTTGAATGGATCATCGACCAAGAAATTTCTCAATTGGATGATTCTGACAACTGGTGTAAAAGTGGTAATTGGAGGGTTAGGATTGTCCAATAAAGAAAACATTGCCAGTTGTGACGATTTGAATGTGCAATCCATCTGGGCCCCGCGTGTACTTTTAGATGTATTATTTACTCTATACTCCATAACACATAGTTTCTACGTCTAAAAGTGACTCAATAAAGAAGTCAAACATAACTTTGTTTATTAAGTCCTAATCACACTCATGACTTTACCATCTCAACAGGCCTAATGCTCCTTTTTAGGTACCACATTAATAAGTCCCCGCTACGAAGGAAGCCTTGGTGCAACAATTGAATTGTCGTCACAGGTTCAAAGCGTGAAAAAATTCTGTTGTAAAATATAAAGTAAAACTACGTATTATAGAACTTTTGTGGTCCTCGTCTTCAGACCCTGCATATACAGGAGTTGCCCCAGTATATATAAGTCCCCACCATAGCAAAGGTAAATAAGCATATGTGTCCAAAGGAAAAAAGAAGTTTCATTTTTATTTTTTAAGAAATGATAAACTGAATGCCTCGATATGAGGCATTAATCTAGGCATGTTTTCTTGCCATTCATTTTGATCTTCCTTCCTCGTTTAGTCTTCAAGTAAAAATCACTCCAATCGAATAATTGGAACTCTTTTTTTTTTTTTATTCAAATAAATAATCGTGATTTCATCCAAAGCTACAAATGTTATAATGATCCGATGGGTGTGATTTGCTGTTGTTATCCTATATAAGAGAGGATGATGCCTCTCTCTCTCAAGGTCTGGGGAAGGAGCAAACTACAAGGGTCTAAAGTACACAGTCTTATCTTGCATTTTGCAAGAGGCTGTTTTCACGCCTTGAATCCGTGACCTCAAAGTCACACGACGATAACTATTACACCAAGGCTCTCCTTCTAAGCAGGGTATGAAATGGTTGGGTAGAATAAATTACTCTAACAAAATGATTGAAAAATATTTATTTCGAAAGAAAGACACTGATATCGATAGTGAATGGACCTCCTTCCGTGCCCTGTTTGCTAGGTGACAATATTCTAGTCGACCTTGGCCTTGTCCAACTGACTGATATGGCTGTGGAGATGCTGTTATTCTTTCGTAAATCAACCCCTTATTAGGCCTTTTTTTTCCACCTTATAATTGTACTTTTTACTAAATGTAAATAGAAATTCATAATGTTTTGATGACTAAGGGAAATGAACTCCTAATGGATGGGTTGTGGAGGAATTGGTGGGTACTTGGCAATTTTGAAGGACAATTAAAATACTGCTTAGAACACACGTCAAAAGGTAACCCCAGTGCACGAAGCTCTCGCCTATGAGGGGACTGAAAAAGGGACAGACCATAAAGGCCTAAAGGACCACTATTGACCCTATTAATTTGAGTTTTTCAGTGATCTAGGTCGTTTTTATTTGACCCGGAATGTATCAGTTGTGCAAAAGTTCCAAAAATCTCGTCAAGAAGTTGACCCAAAATCTTCTTCTTTAGGCTTTTTGAGGTTGTAAAATATGGACGGTATAGATGTTGTCGATTGTCCTGGGCTAATGGGCTGACAGAATTCTAACCAATAAAATTTGATCATTCTAGTCGCACAATTTAAATGGCGGTGGTGGTTCTTGAGTTGAAGTGAGCTAGCTTGAGATGAGATGAGAGGAATGTAGCTTGGGTCAAGTTCAGGTGACCCTACATCTAATCTCAAGCACGGATAACAATGGAAGGAGGAAAACTCACTTTCATTTTAACCTAGTTTAAGCACCATTAATGGTGACATGTGATGTGGCCACCCTATCTTATCTCAAGTCATCTAATTTCATTTCAAGCACATCTAGAAGGGGAGCCTTGGCACAATGTGAGAGTTGTCATTGTATGACCTTGAGGTTGCAGCTTGCACAGGTGAAAACAGCCTCTTGCATAAAAAAGAAACATAAGACTGCACACTATAGACTCTTGTGATCCGCCCCTTCCTTAGATTCCACATGACTAGGAGATTTGTGCACTAGGCTGCCCTTAAATAAAGGGGAAGTTTATAAAAAAAATAGGAGGAAAGTCATTATTAGACTATGAAATTTAGTCATTTGTGTTGATCTCCAATTAAATCTACGCATGATGTGTGAGAATTTTATAAAGTAATTGTTAAATTTGCATGAAATTTGAGAATTTATGTGGTAAATTCGTGTTGAAATTATAAAATGCATTAACTTCTAAATTTATTTGAGAGTAAAGTGGGGCATAAAAAGTTGGTATTTTTTAGATACATTTTAATTATCTGGAGAATTTCATAACTATGGTGTCCCCACAATTAAGAAAACAAAGATAGGATTGAACGATTCTTAATGTATCTATAAGATATGAAAAATTATATGAATGGATTAGATCAATAAAAAGTAGGGCAATGCGCTTCAAAAAATGAGCCCTTTAGTTAGAGGAGTCAATTTGGCCCGCGACTTGTTTAACCTAAGTCACGAGTCATTCATTCACAACCTATTCAAAATTGACCTGTACCTTGTGTGCATATGTAAACTCGTTTACTTAAGGAAGAAAGTTTATGCACTTTCAAGAAAGAGATTTACTGTCTTTATAATATTTTATTTTATTTCTATAAAATTGTTCATCTTATTATTGCCACTCTTGTCTAGCCTTACTATGAAAAGTGATGTCAATCCACTAATCCTTGCCATTGATTTTGTCACTTTTATATTCAAATGGTGGTCATTTAAATATCAACAAAAATGCACCGGGAGCATTTAATAGGGTTATTTTTGACATGTATGTAATGTAAGAGATTCCAACAACAAAGTGATTAAATCCTTAAATAACTATGATTAATAATCGTGAAAAGAACTCGAGGTCTGGTACATGCTCAAGAAGAGACTAAAGGCAGACATGCCTATTTTTCCCGTGCAGTATAAAAATGCTAATGAAGACCTAAGCCTTTCATAATATTAGAAATGTTATAAATAATCTATAACTTTAATTTTATGTTAATTAAACAGTTGTAACCTACAAAAATTTCAACAAAATTATTATCAATTTTTTTGTTAAATTTTCAAAGACCCAAAATAAATGATTAGTATCATCAAATGCATTGATTTCTCATGGGTAACCAAATTTTGGTTTTACGATTATGATGAGTATCTCAGAGCTACCTACTAATATATTTTTATGGGTAATGATCTTTGATAATTGTTAACTAGAATTACTCATTTTACAGGCGAACCTGCCGATCAGGAAGTGTTGACTGTGGGTTGACATTTTATGATTCACAAGCGAAGCTAGTTGTTTACTTTGACCCTTTTGACTCCAACCCATTTGACACCTCTACCTTTAGATTAGCAATGACTGAACTACATGTCTACGCTCAGGAGGAGAAGAAGATGTACACGCTCATTATTTTCACACAAGATAAAACTTTTATTATAGATGTAAGCCATTACCAACATAAAAACTAAGGCTATCTATCTATCTATTATTATTATTATTATTATTTTTACAAGTATTCAAAACAATTTATTAGGATTATCTAAGTACATTGATTTCTTATTTCATATTCTAAACGCGATCAACGGCTAGATCTACGAAAAAGGGGGCGTGTACACCCTTCTCTACTCGTACGGGACTCTTCCAAGGAAGAACCTTTTTGTACGATTAAGTTGATCCATTGGACGACTACGCTAGAGCTATCACCACTGGGTCCCACAATCTAAATTACGGTAGACTAAAAATTGAGGTGGCCCTCGTTCTACGTTGTGTTTCTTCCTTGGCACAAAGTCGAAAACAAAGCGGTTTGTTGCGGAAAAGAGACGCGTAGGTTCAGCTTATCTGATTCCAGTGGAAAGGACGAATCAGCCCCTCTTTCCCCAACAAAACGATCAATCCATCCGTCTTGAAACTCTCTCGGCCCATTTCCCAAGGAACTAGTGTAAGTAAATATATGATGGCACATCCCGTAAATTTATGGATTATCTCAGATATTAAGGTAATTAAGGACTTCCAGGGGCAAATCCGAAGCCGACTCTACCCAGTCGAGCGAGAGAGGCTGTGGTGCAGCACCGCTGCCCAATTCCAGCTCACCAACACGTGGCACTATGTGATTGGCTACACCTACTTTCTGCCGTAGTCATGTATGCTATTAGAGGAGCTACCAGGGTTTCATTTTCCTGCGCTTCCTTGTGCGGGTGCTTTTCCTCAGCCCTTCAAATCGGAGACCTGTTTTTTTCTCTCTCTTTTCCCTTAGATTTTCTGCAAGATCCATTCGATCTATCTCGCACTGCTGTCCTTCTCTCCTCGCTCCGATCGTCTCCTCAAAAGATGGTAAGATTTTCTCTCTTTTTTGCGCTTTTTTTTGGCTCCATTTGTAAGTAATTAAGGTTTCGATCTTAGTTTTTTGATATTTTTAGCGTTCGTATTGTTTCTGTCTTTTGATCTGTGATCGATTTGTTTCTGGTGATTGATTTTGCTCAAATCCGAGGGATTTTGATCTGATTGTAGAGGTTTGTCCGACTCTGACAGATCTGATTTGCTTTTGATGGGCTTTGATTCTTGTTCTATTCAGCTGACTGTCTGATACTGCTTCTGGAATTCGTGGACTGATTTTTCTTTATACTATTGTTGATGATAAGAATGTCGCTGATGGTGGAGTAAGATGTGTAGTTGATCTTGTGTAGAAGCAGCGATGTGAAGGTTTTCCAGCTGTGGATGGAGTTCTGAAGTTTCTGAACGTTCTCAGAAATATTGCTGTTTTCAATAAAGTTTTAATTTTTTTTTTATCCTTTACTTTCTTCTCCTTTTTTTGTCCTTTTGAACTATCTGCTCGCTTAGCGATCTGTGTATGGGAGGTTTCTTCATAGATTTCCCTTAGTTTTTGTTATTTACCTTTTAAGGATCTGGCTTCTCAAAGCTTCGCTACTAGTGAAACGTGAATCTAGTTATGTTTAGATGCCTTCCCACGAATAGTATGAGTTGGACTGAATTTGGCAACAATTAAGATGTTCTGCAGCAGATAAGGTGATAAATAATTACCGTCGCACCTTCTTTGTTGAGGGTTTCTGTCTTTGCCTGATCTTTGAGTCATGATTTACATTAGCTGTAGTGGATTGTATGTTACTAGGTCAAGGCTAGATTTTACTTCCAGCTGATCTTTAAAATTCTGGAACTGCATAGTGATTACTATCTTCATCCAATTTTATAGGCCAATGCGGCGTCTGGAATGGCCGTCAATGATGATTGCAAGCTGAAATTCTTGGAATTGAAAGCAAAGAGAACTTACCGATTCATTATTTACAAGATTGACGAAAAGCTCAAGCAGGTCATTGTAGAAAAGGTTGGGGAGCCCGGCCAAACCTACGAGGACTTCACTGCAAACCTTCCTGAGAACGAGTGTCGATACACTATCTTTGACTTTGATTTCGTAACTGAAGAAAATTGCCAGAAAAGCAAGATTTTCTTTATTGCGTGGTAACCATTCTCTCTAGAGGGAATCTAGTATGTTTCGATTTGTTTATCTAAGTCGCTGATTGATTTTTTCTTTGCATAGGTCTCCTGATACAGCAAGGGTGAGAAGCAAGATGCTTTATGCCAGTTCCAAGGAGAGATTCAAGAGGGAGCTGGATGGCATTCAGGTGGAATTGCAAGCAACAGATCCTACCGAGATGGGTATTGACATAATTAGAGGCCGTGCCAATTGAGTATGTAATGCAGGCCCAGCAGTGGAAGTTTCCATCATACAAGCTGTTTGCATAAGTGAAATGTTTATAGTTTTATGAGACGGTAAATTTGGCTAGATATGATATTGGAGTGTTGGTCATGTTTACAAACGCTTCTTGTCTTGCTTTGAAACAACATCAGTTACTTTGAGCATCATCATGTGATTTGTTATTTGTGAAACTTATTCGACAAGTTTGTCTCCTAGTAGTATGTCTACAATCTAATGCTATGTAACAGTTTGTGGGGGTAGTCGACACCTGTAGCTTATTTCTATAACTTGAAGTGGATGTTTAACCATTTTTCTGTTGTTTTGATTGGGAACGAGAAAGAGTGCGCTTTGATATCCATGTTGCCACTGATTGTGCCGGGCCTGTCTATTACAAACTTACCCGACCTCCTTGTATTTGACATGCATTGCAGTACAGCCCATGCTTTTACTTGGGTTATGATTTATCTGAATCTTTCTTGGGATATGAGTTGGAGGCTGCACTGCTGGTATGCAGTTACTTCATTATTTCATGCTTTTAACTTTTGGATAAAAGGTTGCAGTTTACACATGAAGTGCTGTTAAAGTAAAGGTTAGATGTCTGCATTTTAGTAGATGAAGCTGTGGAAGGAATCTTGTATGAGATTATAAATTGAAACATAGATTTTCTCTGGAGATGGTCTTTCTTGTGCTTGGAAAGCGTTAGTTCATACCATCTTCAATGTAAATGTCAAGGAGCAAAAGCCTGCCAAGAAATTACTCTAGCCTTCAAATTTGGCCTCAATTAAGATGTGCTAGAAATATGCACTCAAGCTCTCTGGTTAAGATCTAGTGCTTCAGAAAATCTGGGTGCTACGGTTTCTTCCAAAGTGATTCTTGGCTTTTGGAGTGTTTAGACCAATTTCTTACCTTTCCTGATTTGTTTTGAACAGTGTGCTTAAGTGATGGCATATCTTTTAGTTTGATCTGACCTTGAAGCAAGTAGAGCACTAGATAAGTTTGCTTGGTGGAGCTTAAACTAGCATGAAGTTGTTAAATCATGGTTGTCCATTGGAGCCTGTGAGTGGTATGTTTATATCAACTTCTTTAGGAACCACTTGGAGCTGCCTTTCCTCATAGCCTGTGGATTGGACTTATCATTTTTCTAGTGTTAAGTTTATTCTGGGACGATTTTCCATTTGTGTTTCCAATATGGAATGTTGGTTTCTGCCATGGTATTTATATTTTGTCAACTTTTTGTGAATTTGAAATTGGAGGTGGATTCTATTGTAGCTTTTGCTGCTGAGGTTTACTGAGCAGATGAAAGTATTAGCTTTCCAGATGGCTCTTGAACTCTCGTAGTGCAATTACATGAGAACTGGTACATGCGGCAGCAAATGGGTATGACGTGGCTGAAGTTGGCAGACCAACAGTGTTGTTATTGTTAGTGGATTGAAGGGGGTTGATTTGGCCAACTCAAAATCCAACAACATTGGCCATGTAATAGACTACTTTGCCATCTTTGAGACTTTTTGTTTGGAAAGAGAAATGGTAGGGGAAAAAACTTGAATTACTCTGACAATGTTGGATATTTACAAAGTTTAGTGTATTGCTACCAATGAAGGAGAGCCTTGGCGTAATGGTAAAAGTTGTCATCGTGTGACCTTGAGGTCACGGGTTTAAGGCGTGGAAACAGTCTCTTGCAAATGCAAGGTAAAGCTGTGTACTTTAGGCTCTTGTGGTCCGCCCCTTTCCTAGACCCTGCATAAGCGGGAGCTTCGTGCACTGGGGCTGCCCTTTATAGTGTATTGCTACCAATATATCAAGTTCTAGTGGCTACTTTATGTTTCTACCACTTACTAGTTATTGGGAATAAAAATGAAGCATAGATTATTAATGACTTTCAATTGTTATTTATTGAATTCTGCATGAACATATTAATAGCTTCCGTTGCTGGTCATAGTTGAAAAACACAAGTGCCGAGATGACATACTCAAATTGGAAGGATTCATGTGTGCAATTTATAATCATAATGCACAACTGTCTTGACAGTTCAATTCTTCTTAAGGGTCTTATTGAGAACGATACTCTGCAGTTAGATCTTATTGTCATTTTTTGTGCTATGGCACATAAGCTGATTAAGAAATTGAGATGTCAATTAGAGTGCTTAACCAACTAAACAGCCTTAACCATGCATGGTCCGAGCTGTGTTGATATCATTTGAAAGAGTTTGGGCTTGAGTTTTGAACTCATCTAAAAGGGCAGCTCGGTGCATGAAGCTCCGCCTATATGGGGTATGGGGAAGGGGCGGACCACAAGGGTCTATAGTATACAACCTTACTTTGCATTTTTGCAAGAGGCTGTTTTCACGTCTCAACCTATGACCTCAAGGTCACACAACGACAACTTAACTGTTGCGCCAAGGCTCCCCTTCAGTTTTGAACTCATCTCTGTTGTTCAAAATTATCCTGCAGATGTTGTTTTCCCTAATGCAACTGAACTGGTATGGAAGATGCTGGTTTTGGTTCTCATAGAAGAACAACTACTACAATTGTAGAGAGGCCAAAGTAAAATCTACTTTCAGGAAGAGAGTAGAGGCCAAATGATCTAAGGGACTTTTTCTTCTTGATGTTGGAAGGCAACAAAGTGCTCCTGAAATTGAAAAACAAGAAGAGGGGTTTTGATTTCCTATACAAGTTTGGTCATGTGTAGCATGTATCGTGCCCTTGTTATTCTGACAATGTATTCTTCTTTCAAGCTTTGTGGCTTTTATTTGGAGAGAAGCATGACCGAGGGCATGTAATATGATGTTATAAGTTGGGATGCACCATACAAGTTGAAGAAGGGAAATAGGGATTCAATGTTTCGATGAGATAGATCCTGCTTTGCGCAGTAGATATTTGTGGTGATTGCTGGAAATGGGTATTACTTGGGGAGGATTCTGTATGTGAAAAATAGGGGGTGTAGGGTGGATGGCTTGTTGGTGAAAATGTATATGGTGGTTTTGGTGCTTGAATGATTAAAGGTTATCTTCAGAGAAAGCATTGTACCTATGTCTTCATTAAGTAAACGATTCAAATGCAGTTAAAGTAATTTGGCTGGATACATGGTGTAGGGATATTTTGCTTGTATACCTCCTTGTCTGTGTTTATTTAACTCATTGAGGGTAGAAAAAATGGCATATTGGAAGATACTTCTCTTTGTAACTTGGTTGATACTAGATGGGGCTTCGGTGATGTTGATGGGAGCTTTAGGTACCATATTGTGTGCAGGGTTAAATGGCCGAAATATGAACATACTGTTGAACAGAGCTCCACTAGCAGTGAGGCCATGCGACCTGGCAGTAGCTGGATCAGATGTGAGGTGAATGCCATTTTATAAGCTATAATCTTATTTGTTGCTTGTACGCTTACTGAAGATATAGCTTTCTGCTAGCTTGCATGTCTTTTCAAGTTCTTGATGGCTTATTGCTTGAAAGTTTGAAGAATTAAACAGACCAATTTTCTGGCATGAAAATCAGTAAGTCCTAGGCTCTCAGGAGCTTGATTTAGCTATGTGGTTGACTAGGCAATCACTTGCAAGATTTTATGCTGGTTGAAGATGGTGATACAGTCTTGTTGTTTGACATGTGGTAGGCCTAGTTATTTTTGTTGGGGTGCACGTTTGTTAAACTCTCTGGCCAGCCTTAATCCTATTTCCAGCAAAGATTTTGGTGGTTTCTTTCTTCAATGTGAACAATGGGAAATTCGTAAGGACGAGTAACCTTGCTATGAAGGGGTTAAGCCTTAACTTTCTTGGGTGTTGAGAGGCGTTTACTGATGTTGAGGCAAGCAGTACTACTTAGAAGGTTTTACTTGTTGCTAGGTCAAAGATTTAGATATATGCTTTGGGGTGGATGGCAAGAACAGTGTGCAAATCTTTACGTACTTTTTTAGGGGAAGGATGCCAACTTATGTTATCTCAGAGATGGTGCTTTTTATTCTCGTGCATGTACTCTTTCTGCACTGTAATACCAAGAACAAATAAGAAAAATAAAAAAACAATTTGCCCTCAGCTTTAATTAGAAGTATTGCAGCTCAAAGATCTTACATTTGCTCTTTGATATCTATTTAGTGGTTTACTGATGTAAATATTATTGAGTTCTTAGGATGGCCTGGAGTTGATATCTGGCAAGGATTGGTGTTTTACATCCATATTAACCATGGGGATTCTTAAGAATATCTTGATATGGAGTGGTTGAGTTTAACTGCCTTAGGACTGTTTGTTAGAAGCAATGAGGGGCGGAATTGGCCAGTCTAAAAGCTTTATCTCAGCAACACTTCAAAGATTGTTTCACCTGGAAAGCAAACCAGTAAAATGCCTCTGAATTAATTGCTGGTATTGGGTCCCCCGTTCTGCATGTCTTTAGACTTTTAGGATGAAAGGGGATAGTGAGCTATAAATACATGGAAATTTTCATTCTTTGGCTGGTAAACTGTGCTGCTATACCATTTGTATGCTATCTAGGATGATGGGATACTATCTCTTTGTTGGAGCTTTGGTCTAATTATGTGGCGCTTCTTATGCTTCTTATGTCAACTCTCTTGACTCGGTGGCTAGTTTTTATATCTTGGGAGAGGTTGAAAAATGTAACTACATCCAAGATTGTTTGGAGTCAATGCAGTCAGTACTGTGTTTAGATATTGGTGATCTGATGTGAAATCTAATGCTTGGGGATTGAGTTGCAGATGTCAGTCTGCCTCTGGTTATACCAGTTATTGCCTTGTATTGCTATCACATGGACTAATTACAGGGAACTCAATTGGTGGATGACATACTTATTGGGTCATCGCCCTTTTCACCTTGTTAGTGGGCAAGACCATATCCAATCGCTCGCCCCTCGGGAAAGAAATGTTGCCTCTAGGCAGTACAGGACCATACATTTCTCATCCCAAATAGCGGATGAGTTAGAATCTTGGACTTCATCCCCCCTCTCCTGCTATAACCTTCGTCTGTCTAATTGTTATTCTTTACTCTTCATTTCCAATTTGTCTTCCTACATCAACCCTTTTGTTTAGAACCGTTGGTTACCACCTTCTTTATGGTCTCCTTCTTAGACGTGCATGATATGTTGGATGAGATAATCTTCAACAGATTTACATTTAAAGTATGGTTGCCTTGCAGATCTTATAGAATATACACGTGATTTTGTGTCATACTCAAATTTCCATTCTCTTGAAGTGGATAGCTGTCCAAAGCCTACTGAGAGTGAAGTGTTTTATCCTGAAATTGATAGGCAGCGGTAAATGTGAACATGGTAAGGGCTAGGTTTCTTGTTGGATGATGTTCGTAAAATTGTTGCAGGCTGTGCATGCATTCCCCATCTACTAAATGGTTCTCCTAGAACGACCCTCGTCTGTGGCATGACGATGGAAGACTAAATTCCATTCATCACCTGGACATTTGATCTGCATCTTCCAGCCACGAGCTGGATCCGGAGTTATGGCACGTAGTTTCTTGCTTCACTCCAGTTGAATGGGGTTGTTAAGATTTCACATGAAATATATCAGGAACCTTGCCAATTAAGTGTGCGCCCTGACCGCGGTGGATTTGCAAATGAATGGTTTTAAGCTTCTCCGGCAAGGTCTAGGTTTATTACCGCACTTACTGATTGTCACATCATTTCCAGGATCCTTGTACAGGTGTCCGGAAGTAGTCCCGCTTAAGGGGCGTGGAAGGATTCTATGCCCCCTTTCTTATGCATGGTGGAAAGCCTTTTTCTATGATCCAAAGCTATTCATCAAAGCTAGTGATCAAATTTCAGTCATATTGAATGCTTTTAGCCTGAGCTTTGCATCATCGTTAAAGCCTTACCCAATTAGGATCAGCTATGCGAATCTTGTTCCTTGATTTTCCTCTATAAACTGTCGTGGCTTTATTTAGTTCAAAGATTTTTAATTTCTTTTTCATCACTTCCATCTCTGTCCCTTTGAATCTTCCCTTGCCCTTTTAGCCTATGCTTCTATGGGTCAAAAAATATGACCATTTATTTTTATTAAGATTTTCTAAAAGATAAAAAGCAAGTGTTGAGGATGATTCAAAAGCGTTTACTTATCGTGGTTGTGTATTTTTTATGCGGCCGAATGCAATGAAAGGCTTCGATCTATGGAAAGAAATTTGCCATGCAGGAAAAGAGGGCAGTCGATTCCTCCAGTTTGGGGGGTTGCTCTGGACGGTAACTTACTGTTAGAAATTTTTATTATTAACCGAAGATAGGCTACGGATAATGGCCACATGGGGAAAGGTATCCGTGGCATTAACTTAAATTGTAAAATGGTAGCTAGGTGCACGAAGCTCCTTTGCATGTGAGGTTAATAGTATAAAGCTTTATTTTGCATTTTAAAAGATTATTTTTATGTCTTGAACTTGTGATCTCAAGATCATACGACGATAATTCTATCATTGCACCAAAATTTTCCTTGTAAGAAAGTGGTCTTAGCATTGGCCTGTAGTCGCTATACAAAGATGCTAGTTTTTGCAGTGCGAACTTCTTCCGCGCAGCTGTGCTTACTAGAGTCGGCATGCAAAGAGCTTTTGGCCTAATTGATTGAAATGAATCGGCTTAAGGTTTGGGCTCCCAGATTCTGTTGATCCATCTATTCATTTGACTTCAGCGAATTTTGGCTTCGGTGACTCGCTGCCAGAGTAGAGCTGCTATTTGGTGCTTGAGCTTGCAAATGTGTACAAGAGTTTGATTGTACCAAAAGTAGTGGTAGGGTCCAGATGGTTGATCCGAATCCCTCATCTTCTCGGCTGTAACTTAGATGACAGTTCTGCACAAATAAAACATTTACATGGAACGTCATCTGATAGAGATGATCTACGAGTTCTATGCTCATCATAGATGTGGTCCACAAGATGAAAAGTTTGGATCACAAGCACCATATTGGAGTTGAAAAGTGTATTGGGGCCCAATTCCCTGGTTTTTCTAAAAAATAAAACTTATTATTTCCCCTTTTTTGTTCTTTTCTAGAAAAAAAAAAACCGTAAACTGATGAAAGCGATTTTTACCAAAAAAAAGAAAAAAAGAGAGAGATTAAAATAAGGAAAGCCCAATCCATTCCCTCTAGCTGGAAGAGTTACTTATCTACTTAGAGCTACTGTTTCCAGACAAAAACAAGACAGGGCCAGCTTGTTCATTAGTTCAAACGCATTTTTGGTCCCACTCTACACAGGATAGTATTTGGAAGTCTTTGCTATTGAGCGATCCTAACCTTTAGTTTATGGTTAATAAGTAGATCAGGAGGAATGGCGCTGTAAAGAGCGTCAGGATGGGAAGTTGCCATACAGACCCCAGTTTTTTATAGTAGAATCTACCGTTGATTGATTTTCCTGATTCACCCCATATTTTATCCCAGACATCACCATCATTGGCTGATTCCACCGTCCATAAGATTTGCTATTTATTTGTTGATTCTAGATTGTTGTTTAAGCAGTGTTTCTGTCGAGTGACGGAAATTACATTTTTTTCAAAGGATTACATGATACATTAAAATGGTAAGAATAACAATAACTTTAGTTAGGCTAGACTTAGTAAGATCTAATTCGTTCATAGTATTGCTCTTGACTTAGATGAGTTATATTCTAAAATCTCATTCATTTGATCCTAGGCATTATTTTGGGGAACTTTTGACCGTTCATTTTATAACTCAAGAAAATAATGATTAGGCGTTGTCGAATGGATAAAAATTTGAAATATAGAACATGGGCAACGTTGTGAGTGTTTGAAATTGTCATAAATCTGGGCCCATTTAGAGTTATAGGCATCCTAAGATAAGATATGTTGCACCCACACGAATGATCTAGATTACCAAAACACTGGGCCCCCATTACTTCACATGAAACTGGATCCTTCAATCAACAGTCATTAAAAAGACATATTTTTCACACCTTAATCCGGACGCAAAATCTCTCTTCATTATGATCGCTAGTTGGCTGGATGACAACCATCATCAATAGACGGTCCAGATTTTCATTGCACAAGAATGAAGTGTTAGGAGCCTTGGAGAAGCCTACGCGTGTGGGTAGATATTTCAACCTAGAGTCCCCTTCTTCGGACGGGTCTATCCGTTAGAACTTGGATGTGTCAGAGCTGAGACCTCCTTTCCTCCATGAACGCTTCTCCAACATTTTTCCGCTCCCTCGAGCTACTTCTGTCACATTTTCTGTCACAAATTTCACCCGCAATATCTTGCAGAATTTGGGTCCTTCTGATAGCACTTTCTTCATTGTTTTCTCTACAGAATTCGATGTTTTTCACGAATTTTTCTTGTTGGGTTCTCTTTTCTATTCTGCAGATGAAGTAGGAAGAGCAATTCCTCTGTAACTAGGACCCTTTTATTCTTCTTTTACTGTTGGGGAATTCATTCTTTCACTGCTCTTCAGCTTGAATTCGGTGCTTGTTCGGCATGTCTTTTGATTTTATGTTGCGTATCTCTTGGTGGGCACTGTCTTTTATTTCGATGAAGTCTTTCTAGACAGATTCATGTGCTGTTTTTTTCCACTTTTTTACCATTCATGCAGCTTCAGTCTTTTTCTTCCTCTATTCTTCATTGTTTTGCTAATGGTTTTTTCTTCTCGTCTGTATCAACTCTCTGTATGTATCGGGACCCAATCGGTTGATCTTCCTGCTGTTTTACTATAAAGTTTCATCTTTTAGTTTGATTTTATCCATTAATCTGTAAGCGGCAAGTAATTCTGTTTTGAAGTGAATTAGTCGCAGTCCTTTTTCTCTGCTTTCTCCTCTTCCTGCTTTATCGTTGCATAATAGGATTAGGCCCTTTGCCTCCTCTTAGTGTATGCTTCTTTGTCCCAATGGCCTTTTCTTCTCCTCTGAAATGCCAACCTTGTGTTCTTCGTCAGAAGCCAAAATGCCCGACCTTGTTTCTCTCCCCTAAAACACTTAGCTTCATCTCCTTGGCATCTCTCGGGCACCGTGAAGAGCTCACCTTATCTTCAACTTCCAATTCTGATCCTCTTTCAACCCCTTCCTCTTCCAACAACCCTCCAATTCCACCAAATTTCACCACAAAAGACCTCCTCAGTGTCCTCCGCCAGCAAAAAGATGCAGAATCAACGCTCAATCTCTTTGATTGGGCTTCAAAGCAACCGAACTTCATTCCCTCATCCTCGATATATGAAGAGATCTTTCGAAAACTTGGGAAGGAAGGATCTTTCAACTGGATGAAGCATATCCTGCAAGAGATGAAAGCGTCCGGTTGCGAGATTAACCAAGGTACATTCCTGATTTTCGTTGAAAGTTATGCAAGATTTGAATTGTTTGATGAAGCAGTTGATGTGCTCGTACTGATGGAAGAATTTGGGGTCAAACCAGACACGTGTACATATAATTTTCTGTTGAATGTTCTTGTTGAGGGAGACAGGCTAAAACTTGTTGAGTCCCTGTATTCTGTGATGACTAGTAGAGAAATTAGACCAGATGTTTCTACCTTCAATATATTGATCAAGGGCCTCTGTAAAGCCCATCAAGTTAGGCCTGCCATTTCCATGATGGAGGAGATGTCCAGTTATGGTCTAGAACCAGATGAGAAGACATTCACTACAATTATGCAGGGTTTTATTGAAGCAGGAAATCTTGAAGGGGCAATGAGAATCAGAGATAGAATGGTGGAAATGGGGTGCTTTCCTAGCAATGTGACTGTTAATGTTTTGCTACATGGGTTCTGTAAAGAGGGAAAAGTAGAGGAAGCATTGAACTTCATTCAAGAGGTGACCATCGAGGGGTTTCAGCCTGATAAATTCACTTTCAACATATTAGTCAATGGTCTATGTAGAGCAGGGCACACTAAGCAAGCCATGGAGATCTTGGATGTGATGCTTCAGGAGGGTTTTGATCCAGACATATTTATGTACAACACATTGATATCTGGGTTGTGCAAGTTAGGTGAGATTGAAGATGCCATGGAGGTTCTGAATATGATGATATTGAGAGATTGTTTGCCAAACATGGTTACTTACAACACTTTGATCAACACAATGTGCAAGGAGAAACGGGTGCAAGAAGCTACACAACTTGCTCGTGGCCTGTCAGCCAAAGGCCTTGCTCCAGATGTCTGTACATTCAACTCTCTTATATATGGTCTCTGCCAGTCTGGAAATCAAAAAATTGCTATGGAACTGTTTGAAGAGATGAAGCATAATGGATGTCAGCCGGATGATTTCACCTATAATATGTTGATTGAGAGCCTTTGTTCTAAAGGAAGACTTCGGCAAGCCTTGGATCTATTGAAAGAAATGGAACTGAATGGCTGTGCCCGAAGCACCGTGACATATAACACTCTGATTGATGGTCTCTGCAAGAATCAAAGAGTAGAAGAAGCAGAAGAGATCTTTGATCAGATGGAGCTGCAAGGAATTTCAAGGAGTGTGGTGACTTACAACTCGCTGATCGACGGGCTGTGTAAGATCAAGAGGGTGGATGAAGCTGCTCAACTTATGGATCACATGCTAATGGAAGGATTAAAACCCGACAAGTTCACATACAATTCCTTGCTAACGTACTACTGCAGGGCTGGGAACATAAAGAAAGCTGCAGATATAATCCAATTAATGACTTCAAATGGATGTGAACCAGATGAAGTCACCTACGGAACTCTTATTGGTGGACTGTGCAAAGCAGGTCGAGTTGAGGTAGCAACTAGGCTCCTAAGAAGCATACAAATGAAAGGGATGGTCCCAGCCCCACAAGCTTATAACCCTGTAATTCAAGCATTATATAAGCAGCAGAAGACAAAAGAAGCGACGAGGCTCTTCAGGGAGATGACAGAGAAAGGTGAGCCTCCAGATGCTATCACATATAAGATTGTCTTCCGTGGTCTCTGCAGTAGTGGAGGACCAATTGGAGAAGCTGTGGACTTCCTTGTTGAGATGACTGAGAAGGGATTTTTGCCAGAATTTTCTTCATTTTCTATGCTAGCTGAAGGACTGTGTGCATTATCCATGGAGGATACACTGATCAGGCTTGTCGATCTTGTCATGAAGAAAGGAAACTTCCTAGCTAGCGAAATTTCCATGGTAATGGGCTTCCTTAAGATCCGCAAATTTCACGATGCATTGGCCACACTTGGCAGCCTACTTAACAACCGGAAACCCAGAAGGGCTTACGAGTGAAAGCTCAAGAGCGTGTGCCAAGGGAATTAACCATAGAAAGAACAAAGAAAAGAAAGAAATAACATCTTGGGCCTGTTCAATGCATTTCCTACCTTTAAAAACCCCTTCGAGATGCACAAAAGCATGGTACCTTCGTGCTGAATCGGCAAAGAAGTGGACTGTTTTATGGGACTGGTGATGACCAGAGCCGGGGGCCAAATTATAAAATAGCTTCTTCCATGTTGGAAGGAATCCATTTGAAGTTTATACTGGTACATGAAGTTACCTGTTTCAAGACATAAAGGAAGCTCCTTCTCAACAAATTATAGTATTGGTAGCTGTGGGAAATGAATTTTATGAAAAGGTAAGAACCGAATTTGTCAATACGAATTACTTTCGGATTTGGATTTATGTGAATTGCTTTTTACAATATCCATTATGAATTTATGTATTGCATAAATGAGAATTATATCTATACAGAATATATATCCTGTGATTAGATTTTTGTCTACTTATCAAACATAAGTTGTCAATGTGTGACCTTGAAGTCACGGGTTCAAGGCGTGGAAGCAGCCTCTTGCAAATGCAAGGTAAGGCCGTGTACTATAGGCCCTTGTGGTCCGCCCCTACCTTGGACCCTGCATAGGCGGGAGCTTTGTGCACCAGGGCTGCCCTTTTATACAGAGAAAGGCTAAAGGAGGAGGGTATTTTGTTCATAAGAGCCCAAATATGAAAATGATCGGTCAACAAGCCTATTCATGGGTTTAACTGTACTAACAAATCCGGATATATAAAAATCTTAGAGCATGGTTAGTTACATTCCCCTTCTTTCTAGATAATCCTAATACTGTTATCAGCTGAGGACACTCAAGAGCTGAGGAAGGAATACATGCTCTTTTTTATTCCTTCCTCTTTTTTCATGTAAGATAAAACCTTTTTGTGTGTGTGTATTTGTAGATCTAAGTTGTTCATCATATTTTGGATACTTGAAATAGGTAACCCATAAGAAATTAATGCATGTGAGTGATACTAATCACTTGTTTTGAGTCTTTGAGAAATTTAATAAAAATTGATAGTCTTGATTTTTGAGCTAAAGAAACACAGGCTAAAAAATATCCAAAGGATATGAAATTTGATGTCTAGCCTATCTAAGCCATTCCTAACATGACAAATGGGTTAGATCTGAAAAAAAAAGTTGCATCATATAAGAAAAATGGCACGTACTCCTCTCTCTCCTCTTGAGTGTGTAAACAATAGGCCTCAATTCTTTTGTGATTATAATTGTTAAAAGTTGTTGTCATGTGACTTTGAGGTCCCGGGTTCAAGGTGTGGAAATAGCCTCTTGCAAAATGCAAGGTAAGGCTGTATACTTTAGGCCCTTGTGGTTCGCTCCTTCCTCGGACCCCGCATAGGCAGGAGTTTCGTGCACTGGAGCTGCCCTTCAGCTGTTAAAAGTACATACTCTTTTGGATGTTTAATACTAAAAGGATCTTTTATAGTTGTAGTTGACATTATACTATTTGTTGGTTATCTATATTGTATAAAAGGAAACTCCTCGTATCATATAAGGTCCAACTTAGGGAGTTATATACTGATCTATAGGCCTTTGTGGTTCACCCCTTCCCCGGATCCCTCATAGGTAGGAGCTTCGTGCACCAGGGCTGTCCTTTTTTATATATGCATTAGAAGGTATCTCTTTCTAATTACTCTATCCTAATGCATCTCCTTCCCCTTCCCCTTCTTCAAACTCTCAGTCGTACTTTTTATAGAAATCTTTGATCAACGATAGAACAAGATTCATTTTGCATCATATCTAACGGATTCCTTGGATCGGACCGAAAAAGCAATCAAAATTTAAAAATCACTCTCTCTATACTTAATAATAAAGTTGTTAGTTATTATGCGTAGATTACTAATAATAAGTAAAATCTAGTAATCTACACGTCTTATTTCATCAACCCAACTTTTCATATCTTCTAAAGTTAATTGTGTAATTTTGCAGATTAATACTCTCTTTCTTTCAAGTTAATTTGTGTAAATTATGAATTAATTATCTCTCTCCTGTTTTTGCATCCGTGCAACATCGCCTGCGTTTTACTATTGACTTCCTAAATCCAAGTTGGTCGATATTTGTGACCCTTCTATATGTACAATAAGATTTTTGTGGACGGTGATCGTGGGCTATGATTAATAATTTGATGCACGAGCTATACCCCATCCAAGACAGAGCTAAGCTCCTCAACGGCTGCGATGATGCTATCATTAAAAAGACGGGCCCACTAAGTATGAGCGTATATTTGGCGATCGGCCCACAATCATGTTCAGATAACCGGCAATGAGCCTAAAATATTGGTACACCTCATCAATCCGTGAACAAAAAATCAACCAGTGATATCTTTACACGTGGAACATCCTAGAGTTCCGTTATTCCGGCTTCTTCTCAAGCTATCCTTTCCGAAGTCGTTGATTACTTTGCCACGTTGGACAGTCTAACGTCAGTTGAAGCGCCAAGTCATCGATCCGTGCCTTCTTACTGCTTCCAATGAAACTTCGTGTCCTTAATCTATAAATCAAGAAACCAAACTTCCCATCTCAACAACCGATCGCAAGCTGCTAGTTCTTGTTGAAACTCAACCTAACCCAATCCAACCATTCCAATGGCTCCCAAAGCCGAGAAGAAACCCGTGGAGAAGAAGCCGGCGGCTGAGAAACCAACGGAAGAGAAGAAATCTGCAGTAGCAGAGAAAGCACCGGCCGAGAAGAAACCCAAGGCCGAGAAACGTCTCCCGAAAGAAGGCGGTGGCGACAAGAAAAGGAAGAAGACGAAGAAGGGAAGCGAAACATACAAGATCTACATCTTCAAGGTCTTGAAGCAGGTTCATCCCGATATCGGTATTTCCAGCAAGGCTATGGGGATCATGAACTCGTTTATCAACGATATCTTTGAGAAACTCGCTCAGGAATCGTCGAGATTGGCCAGATATAACAAGAAGCCGACGATTACGTCTCGGGAGATCCAGACTTCCGTGAGGCTGGTTTTGCCTGGAGAGCTGGCGAAGCATGCGGTTTCTGAGGGGACGAAGGCTGTTACAAAGTTTACCAGTTCTTGAAGCATTAGAAGTTAGGATTGGTGGCTAAGATCTGATCAAAATTAGGTTTTCCTTCTGTTTTTTGTTTGTGGATGTAAAATATGCGATTTGATTCAGAAATGAATATGCTTTGCTTCTGAAATCTGTTCCTCTTTTCACTTCAATTCTGGGAATTTTGCTTCTTTCGTGTTGAGTGTGTTTTACGGTGGGTGTTTCAGATCGGGCTCCCGTGTCAGATTCCATGCGTTGTGATGCCGCGAAGAAGTGGTGGAAATTTTTTGTCTTCCGCCTGCCGCTTTTGCTAACGTGCGCTATTTCCCCTTGGTTAAGTGGTTGTGCATGCTTGTCGGACGACCCTGCCGCGTTTTCTAGCCTGCGGTGCTGTCTAAATTGCGCCAGTGCGGTGACGGTTTACGTGGTATTTTTCTTTTTGATTTTTTAAATAGTTTATTTTCGCAATCGTGAATGCCTTCAATGGTATGCTTTGCACTTTTGTCTGCCAAACTCGTAAAGCGCAGCTATGAAATGATGCTTTTGCCCTCGTTTCGGTGCTCATGAAATATTGTGTTAGTTGGAAAAATCGTATTATCGTGTGGGTGAAAATGAGAATTACTAACTTGTGTGGCGATATTTCTTCTGGACCCATTTATACATGCCTTGGGCGGCCCACATTGCGGTGATCCAAACGGTTCATCTTCTTGGTTGTTATTTACAAAATCCATGCACCAAAAACCTCGCCTGTCCCAGCCCATAGTTGTTACTTTACGGAAATATTGTCTTCCCCTCCAATTTAAACTTAAGAAGGCGAGGATCAAGTAATGGTTTGTCCAATCGCCGTCAGATTAGAGTGATCCAAACCGTTTGTCTCAAGATCCCATTTATCCTAACCACTTTTTCATTAGTACTCAAGTGGATGATTAGATTTTCGCCATTTTAAAGCTTAAAACAAGCAAGGACGGGATATGATTCAAAGGGCGATACGAGTAGGCCATGGTCTATCTAACGGCCGTTAAAGAGATGAACGGTTTAGACCACCGGAATTTGGACGGACTGATATTACGAGCCGATGATTGTGAAGCACAGCATTGCCTTCAGCTACGGTCATCGAGTCTAATGCTGCGTCTCACCGTTTGCGTCTAACCACGTCCGTTCCTTTTATCTAATTTCTTCTCACAGGTCTTTTACATTTTCCTGTTTCATCTATGCAACAGTAAAGTTGTAGTTTTATGACCTTGAGTTCACGGATTTAAGACGTGAAAATAACTTCTTGCAAAATACAAGATAAAGTAACATGACATTAAATGTTGTATTCAGTCTTTTCCACAGATCTCGCATATGCAGGAGCTTTGTGTACTGAACTACCTTTTTAACTGGCATAAAAAAAAAAAGAATGTCGAGTTCACTCAATTTGACTTACGCAAAGCGAACATGGGACACCAACTATTTGCTGATCCAGTACTCCCTTCTAGGATTAAGATGGAGCCAGGTTCTTGACTAGGTTTCTGCCAGTACTAAACCTTAGACTGATCAAACTTGAAAAGCACTCAAGTTCAATGCCATGCCTTTTCTTGCAACCCTGCTTCACCAAGCCTTCCTCATATCCTCAATAATGAGAGAGAATTCAAGACAGCTAAAGTCTCGATAATTGAAGACTGTCTTCTGCTTTTGCTTAAAGATGTCAATGGCATCGCTTTGTAATTACATGGGGGCCACCTGGTGCACGAAGCTCCTAGGTATGCTAGGCTCAGGACAGGATGATCACAGGGGCCTATAGTAGACAACCTTACCTTGTTACAAGAGGCTGTTTCTATGCCTAATACCCGTGACAAGTATCACTTTGTAATTACACATGGGAAAAAATTCTATGTACAGATAAATGATAACATTCAAATGACAAAAGATGCTTTTGAAGTTACCTAGTGCTAATCACCCTGCTAAAATTATTGGAGATTCCAGCGACTGTAATCTTTACCTGTTTTCTCCTACAAGCTACAATCCTTGTCTTGCCGATACTAACACCGAGTTCACTAACCATACTTGTCAAAGGCAGCCGTGCCACATTTTTGGGAAATACTAAGAGCAGGCAATCGAATGCTATCCACGAACCATCTTTTGCCTGGCTGAAGGTTTGGCAGAGTGGTGCAATATCAGTAGTCTTCTTTTTCAGCCCATTTGTCACACTGCAGACAGGGTTGATAGTGATGATGGTGGCACTAGGTGTTGCAATGGACTGTTTGCTGTATGTAACTCCCCATGTAGAGAAAGCATGCTCTTCTGTATCTTGATATGGATGATCCATTTACTTGTGCAAAAATTGAAGGTCATTGTCAAGATCTCTCTTGCCATTGTTGTCAGTGGTTGTGGAGTGCATTTTACCTGTTTATAAACTTTCTGTCCCGAGTGTAGATATGTGGATGAGTGAAACTGAAGCAAAGTTTACAATTGAATGGACGGTTTTACTGCTGGGACAGCAAGGGGGAAGCTTTGGTGCTTTTGTTTACCACCATGGTAGAGGCCCATAACCTTTATGTAGTTTTGCAGTATTTTCAAGAAAAAGGGTAGCCTTGGTGCACAACCCTCCCGCTATGCAGGGTCTAGAGAAGAGGCGAAGCACAAGGGTCTATAGCACGCAGCCTTACCTTGTATTTTTATGAGAAGCTATTTTTACTTCTTGAACTCATAACCTCAAGGTCACACAATGATAACTTTACTGTTATGCCAAGATTCTCGTTCTTTTACGGTATTTTCAAGACATTGTGATAATGTGGGTGGAGCTCAAATTCTGGGTCGGCATTGGCAAATTTGTGTCTATACTGTTATGCTTCTAAGCTAACAACAGATGGCCTACATGGTTTTGGATCTACACTGTTAAACCTTTAACCGGTCTGTGATGAACAAGGATTATCATTCAAGGTCTATGATTATTCCATCAAGACAAAATCAGCGGCACTGGAACTGGTTTCTAGACGCTTTTAAACTAGCAGATTCGATCAGGACCCATGGCAACAATATTTACCATTGTTGGGAAATTCTGACCTCCCACTAAAAAATGGAATACTTGGAAAATAAAGAGAAACAGTATGTACTTCTCACCCAATCAACAAAATTTCTCTTTTATCTAAACATCCCTCCATCCCCATGTTTTATATTCATGAAGACAAATTTTAAGTGCCATCGGTTTCTTCTCTTTGTGAATTTGTGAATAATTTAAAGTTTAGGTCCCTTGTTTTTGGCAGGAATAGTTCTAGCCTTTGTTGCCCTCGTTAGAGTGAGTCTACTTAGCGAACTAGCAGGACGTGGAGATCGATTTATCAATATGCATCTCATTAAGTTCAAGTTTTATGGGTTTTGGACAATTTATATGAAGTAATAGGTATCAAAGCCATTACCCCTTGTGGTGTGGGCTAACTGCATGTGGTTGCTTCTGGTCAAAAGGCCATGCGAAGACGCATGTCCCTTAAGGTGGGGAGAGGTGATGCTCTGCGGTCTAACAAGCCAGGTCAGGTTAGATGCCGACTGAAGCAATCCAAAAGTCTTAGGTGAGGGACGGGGGCTAGGTATTGAGAGTTAGTCTCGCATCGCCTGGGGAGTAAAAGTTGTGCTGGTTATAAAAGTTTAAGAAACTCTAACGGTCATAACGCGTTTTGACCCAAAAGGGGAGGGAACAAAGCCTTGAGGTCTAGCAAGCTGGGTGAGGTTAGACAGCCGATTGAGACAGGCCAAAAGTCTCAAGCGAGGGCCCAAAGAGGACAATATTGTTACAGCTGCATTATTCTAATACACGAAACAACACGTTCTGACTATATGATGGATGCACATATGAGTAGCTGAAAATACATTTGGGTCCTCTTATTCAATAGTCCAGACTACTTATTTGGAAAGTCCTGCTATAGATAATGATCCATTAACAGGAAATGTCCCTTGATTGTAAGTAACATATATAGCAATCTCATCCACTTTACCTCAAAGAGTTACATGATATCTTACACATTCTCTTTTCTACTTCATCATTCACCTTTGACATATTTGAAAAGGTAAGCACTAGTCATAAGGCTTCAATTCACTCTAAATAAAATATATAAAAGCTGCCGATTGCAACTAATAGGACTATGCCATCCTATTTGTTTTCATTATGATACATAAAGTTTCATGAACTTGAAATATTCTTTTATGCCACTTTATTATTGATATTTAACAATATACAAAAAATGCAATCATTAATTGTACAACTTAAATTCACTTTTCAAGAAAAGACACAAAAAATCCCTTGATTGCGACCTATATGTTTGTGCCATCTTATTTTTTTCTCATTTGCCTAAAATGTTATATAATATATATATATATATATATATATATATATTCTATTTTGAAGGATGTAATTGTAAAAGTTATCATCATGTGATCTTGAAGTCACAGGTTCAAGTCATGGAAACAACTTCTTGCAAAGATCCAAAGTAAAGTTGTGTACTATAGACCTTTGTGTTTGCCCCTTCCTTAAACCCTCCATGGATGAGAGCTTCGATGAGAGCTTCGTGCACTTTGGTTGCCCTTTTTATATGTCCTATTTTATCACTTTATCATCCATCTTAATCATGCAAGAAAAAGAATTCTCCATCCTACGACCTAAATTCTCACTCTTGAAAAGACTTAATAGACCATGGTTACACACCTACGTACATCACCTCATTTACTTATCGTTTTATAAATACTCACATGAAAGCTTTGGAAGGGCAAAACTTGTACTTTTTATATTCTCAAGGTCTCTCTCACAAATTTTATGAAACACCAAGAGCAAAGTATCAAAATAGCAAGAGTGCATTTGAAGGAAAATGTTAACTCAATAAAAATATGATTGCACAAATAGTAGAATGAGTGGTAAAAAGGGCAAAGCTCTACCTTATCTTGCATCTTGAAAGAGGTTGTTTCTATGCTTTGAACTTCGTCACTTCAAGGTCACACGACGACAAGAAAAGAAAAGAGTCCAATATGTTATTCTTTTGCTGTCTCCTCGACATGATACTTCAATTTTCCCTCGAGGAGATCTATATTATTTCTTCTTGTATCATATGGTTAAATGATGGAATTTTTTGTTGGGGATTTTCGTCCCTGCCCAAGATCATACACACAAAAAACGCAGAGTTTAACGTGGTTCGGCCAATAAGCCTACGTCCACGGGAGAGAATGATTTCACTATGAAACCGGGGTTTTACAGAGAGGTATACACGGGGATTTTTACAGAGGAATGGGGTTCTCCCCCTTGCCCTCTTGGTAACCCTATTTATAGGGAATTTTAGGGTCTGTTTTCAACATATTTAACACAAAGTCAGTGGCGGTGGCCGACGGCGGCGCCCACCGCTGTTGAAGTCGCTAGCCTAAGACCGATCACGCGCCCGCCACCGTTGAATACGACGGCCGTCTGAAAATGGGTCTGGACCAACAAATCTCCCCCTCCAGGCCCATTAACTAAAGGAGGTTTCTTCACGTATGGACTTTTAGCAGAAGCCCATCCTGACCAAGTCTCTGCAAATCTCGAACTTGCTTCGAGGTAATGCTTTTGTCATCATATCTGAACTATTATCGTCAGTATGAATTTTCTCAAGCTCTAACGATTTCGAGTCCAAAATATCACGTATCCAATGATACCGAACATCAATGTGCTTTGACCTTCCATGAAAAGTAGAATTCTTGCTAAGGTGTATAGCACTTTGACTGTCGCAAAATAATGCATACCTCTTCTGCATAAAGCCAAGTTCGTTCACGAACTTCTTCATCCACAATAACTCTTTGCATGCTTAGTCACGTGAATAAACTCAGCCTCTGTTGTAGATAAGGCAACACACTTCTGTAACTTTGATTGCCATGACACAGCTCCCCCTGCAAAAGTAATCAAGTAGCCTGAAGTAGACTTCCTCGTGTCAATATCACCAGCCATATCTGAATCAGTGTAGCCCTCAAGCACCGGTTTGCCAGTGCCAAATCCCAAACACAACTTAGAAGTACCACGTAGATATCTCAATATCCACTTCACTGCATTCCAATGTTCTTTTCCTGGATTTGATAGAAAACGGCTGATTGTACCAACTGCATATGTAATGTCTGGTCTAGTGCATACCATGGCATACATAAGACTGCCAACAGCTGAAGCATAAGGAACATCTTGCATGTATTCCTTCTCAGCATCACTTGTTGGAACTTGATTCTTACTAAGCTTAAAATGAGTAGCAAAAGGTGTACTAACCACTTTAGCTTTATCCATGTGAAATCGTTGAAGTACCTTTTCTATGTACTTCTCTGAGATGACCATAACCTCTTATTCCTCTGTCACGAATGATAGAAATCCCGAGAATGCATCTCGCGGATCCTAAGTCTTTCATAGCAAAGACTTTGTTCAGCTCCTTCTTTAACTGATTGATCCTTGAAGAGCTTTTTCCAACAATAAGCATATCGTCGACATAGAGTAGTAAGATGATGAAATCATCTTCTGAGAATCTCTGCACAAACACACAGTGATCTGAAGTAGTCTTTCGATAACCCTGTTGGGTCATGAACTGCTCGAACTTCCTGTACCACTGTCTGGGAGCCTGCTTTAAGCCATACAGACTCTTCTTCAGCTTGCAGACATACTTCTCTTTGCCTTTAGCAACAAACCCTTCTGGCTGCTCCATATATATTTCCTCCTCTAAGTCACCGTGGAGGAACGCTGTCTTCACATCTATCTGCTCAACCTCCAGATCAAGGTTTGAGGCCAAACCCAATACAACTCGGATTGAAGACATTTTAACAACAGGAGAAAATATCTCCTCGAAATCAATACCTTTCCTTTGACCAAAGCCTTTCACGACAAGTCTAGCTTTGTATCGTGGTTGTGAAGTGTCACCTTCGTACTTCACCCTGTATATCCACCGATTCTTCAAAGCTTGTCTGCCTTTAGGTAATCTTACCAGCTCAAAAGTGTGGTTGTCTTGTAAGGATTTCATCTCATCCTTCATAGCTGCAATCCACTCTGCATTCTCTTCACTTTCAACTGCCTCTGTGTAGCTCTCAGGTTCTCCCCCGTCAGTGAGGAGTACGTACTCATCTGATGAATATCGAGTGGAGGGTTGACGATCTCTCGAACTCCGTCTCAATGAAACTGCTGGTTCCTCAGTAGGAACCTCCTGCTGAATATCATCAACCTCTGACGAAACATCCATGTCTTCAGCAGCTTCATGTTCTCCCTCAGCCTGATTATCTTGAACATCAACTGGAGCACCACCATGGTCATTGGTGCCATCTACACTTGGCGTATGTGAAACAGGAACTGGATCTAAATCTGTCAGAGTATCAGAACTTTGAGTTTCTGATACTTTAGCTTTGTCGATGTGTTCAATGGTTTGGTCTTCCATAAAGACCACATCACGACTTCTAACCAGCTTCTTTGCAACAGGATCATATAGCCTGTAACCAAACTCATCCTACCCATAGCCGATGAAAATGCATTGTTTGGTCTTGACGTCTAACTTGGACCTCTCATCCTTAGGTATATGTACAAACGCTTTGCACCCAAATACCCGCAAATGATCATAAGAGACATCTTTTCCATACCATAGCTTGTCAGGAACATCTGCATTCAAGGCAACTATTGGAGATAGGTTAATAACATAGGCTGCAGTGTATAGCGCCTCACCCCAGAAGGAATCGGGCAGCTTTGCTTCAGAAAGCAAGCATCTGACCCTCTCCATCAATGTCCTGTTTATCCTTTCTGCTAAACCATTTAGCTGAGGAGTCTTCGGAGGAGTTCTTTGATGTCTGATCTCTTGCTTCTTACAATAAGCATCGAAAGGTCTACAATACTCGCCACCGTTGTCTGTGCGAATGCATTTCAGCTTCTTCCCCGTTTGCCGCTCAACAGAAGCTTGAAATTCTTTAAACTTCTCAAGCACCTGATCCTTAGTTTTCAAAACATAGACCCAGAGTTTCCTGGAATAATCATCAATAAATGTGACAAAATATAATGCACCACCAAATGTGCGTACCTTCATAGGACTGCATACATCTGAATGTACCAATTCAAGCACGCTTGGCTTTTTGGAAGAATGATGGCTTTTGAAGGAAACTCGTTGCTGCTTCCCGGCAAGACAATGAGCACATTTGCTCACCTTTGTAGCTTTGAGCCCTGAAAGCAAATTCTTCTTGACTAGACAACCTAGTCCTTTCTCACTCATGTGACTGAGCCGCCTGTGCCACAACTCTGAAGAACCAGCAATATCAACTGCGTTCACAGAGTTACTAGGAATCGAAGCTTGCATCACATACAAGCTAGATGATTTCTTCCCTCTGGCAACCACAAGCGCTCCCTTAGAGAGCTTCCACTGTCCATCGCAAAAGGTACTACAGTACCCATCATCATCAAGCTTTCCGGCTGATATTAAGTTCAACCGGATATCTGGTACATGTCGAACGTCCTTGAGAATCAACCTTGTTCCGTTGTTGGTGTCCAAACAGACGGATCCTATACCAACAACCTTTGACAGCCCATCGTTACCCATCTTCAACACTCCAAAGTCACCAGGAGTGTACGAGGTGAAAAACTCCCTCCTCGAGGTAACATGAAAAGAAGCACCACTGTCAACAACCCATCCAATCTCATTGGAGGCTAGGTTGATTTCATTTTCATCACAGACCACAACAAGGCCTGAAGTAGTGGCAGCTACACGATCATTCCCTCATCATTTCTTCTCTCCTGCTTGGCATTCTCTGTTTTGTTCTCGGCTTTCCATTTGTAACACTGCCTTTTAATGTGACCCTTCTTGCCACAATAATTGCATTCCAGATTCTTGTATCTGGACTTAGATTTACTCCTGCTTCTATTATTCTTCTCCTGTCCTTTGATCTTGCTTCTCCCTCGATTTTCTGAGATCAAAATCTCAGACTGTGATGTGGTGACAACTTGAGCTCGTAGCCTCATTTCTTCATTTAGAACTGCGCTTCTCGCAGATTCCCATGTCACAGCACCACACGGAGCGAATTAGCTAGAGAAACACGAAAATTTTCCCATGAGTCAGGCAAAGTTTTTAAAAGCCATAAACCCATGATATCATCGTCAAACCTGACGCCAACATCGGATAGTTCTTTGAAAGCATCCGGTCAACTCGTTCAAGTGGTCGGAAATAGAACTCCCTTCCTTGTATCTCAAGTGCATCGCTTGATTAAGTAGGAATAACTTATTATTCCCAGTTCTCGACGCGTACAAGGTTTCTAATTTGATCCATAGAGTTCTAGCATGTATTTCATTTTGAATATGATTCAAAACATTATCTTCTACCCATTGTCGAATAAAACCACATACCTGTTCGTGTTCAAAAGCCCACTCTTCTTCGGACTTATCTTCCGGTTTTTGAGTAGCAAAAACAGGTAGATGTAATTTCTTCACAAAAAGAAGATCTTTCATTTTTTCCTTCCACTTGTGATAGTTAGTACCATTTAAGCAAATCATTTTGCTCATGTTTGCCTCCATAAGTAAAGAAAGAGTACTTACAGCAATTTTAGGAGAAAATCTTACAAATTTGAGAACACCATTGCGTTTGCCAAGAACTGGTCTATCCCCCTTGAAAACCTGCCAAAAATAGGTCTACTCCAGTCGAATCACTGTTGCAACTCGTTACTATTGCAACTCAGCTACGGTTGCACTCGAACTGTTGCAACCTGGTACTGTTGTAATACGCGACTGTTTCAACTCAGCTACTGTGCAAATGCGCTACTATTTGCACTCGTACTGTTACAACTCTATACTGTTGTAACTCCGTATTTGTTGAAACTCGAACTGTTGGAACCCCCTTAGTCTTGTGCCAACTCGATCTTGTAGTAGTCTTGTAGCTATCACCGTGTAGCGGTAATGATGATGCTTTTACTGTAGCAACATGATAACGCGCTTTTCACTGTAGCAGCAATGATGATTACTGTAGCAACTGTAGCAGGAATAGTTTTCTTCCTCCTCTTGACCAGTGGAACTGCAAATCCGTTTTCTGCCTCTGTTTCACGGCAGAACCAAGCTCTGATACCACTTGTTGGGGATTTTCGTCCCCGCCCAAGATCATACACACAAAAAACGCAGAGTTTAACGTGGTTCGGCCAATAAGCCTACGTCCACGGGAGAGAATGATTTCACTATGAAACCGGGGTTTTACAGAGAGGTATACACGGGGATTTTTACAGAGGAATGGGGTTCTCCCCCTTGCCCTCTTGGTATCCCTATTTATAGGGAATTTTAGGGCCTGTTTTCAACATATTTAACACAAAGTCAGTGGCGGTGGCCGACGGCGGCGCCCGCCACTGTTGAAGTCAGCAGTCGGCATCGACTGCTGCGCCCGCCACCGTTGAATACGGCGGTCGTCTAAAAATGGGTCTGGACCAACATTTTTGTCAACAGAAGATGATGACCCAAGTCCATAGAAGAAGGAGATGGATGAACTGAAGGCGGACTAGGGGACCTTTAGGAGTGTTTATGTCTCATTTTCTCCCTTTTTTCTTGTTTCTTTTGTCACATTGAACCACCACCAAGCAATAGGTGCTGTTCATGCTTATGGTAAGTTTAATGGAAACATAAAAATTAATTTGATAGTCTTCTTGATCCTTTTACACCCTTGATAGCCTATATAAGGTGTTTTCGCTGTCTTCTTGGCCCTTTAATCTTCAAGGAGTACAATGTGGAACCAGTGTGTTATAATCCTTTGCTTTAGAACAGATTTGAATGCAGTCCAAATTGCTTTGTTTACTTCTTCACCCGCTTAACTCTCTAAGCAAACGCTTGAGCGAGCAAATTCTCGTGCCAGACAACTGAGTCCGAAGCTGGATAAATCAGATGGACGGGTCGGGTCGGCCATGAAAAAGGGACGAAGCTACACCAAACTGTGTAGTGCCGCGCACTATACTATTATTCTTCTCTCTTTCTAAATTGTATTAGCTCACCAACTCGACTGCACCACCACTTCGAAACTGTAATTGTTGAACTGGGTAAACGCACCACCAAATTCAGAGGGAGGGAGGGAGAGAGAGAGAGAGCTGAGAACATGACTCTTCTCTCTATCCTAGTTCCCGCGAGTCTTCGGGAAGAAATAGTCCACCTCCCCATGCAACTATACGCCCTATCGTGGACTGCGCTCTTAAGGTAGCAGTCGCATCCCTCTCGCCGGAAATGGCATTCATATCAGCTTGTAATGAAGCAGAAGGGCTTGCAGGCTCAACTTTTCCGGCTATCCAAAATGGACCCGTCCCTTCCTCCGGCGTTTGCTGCCATTGTCGTCGCCGGCTCTGCTTATTTTGTTCGAGCTACTGGTTTGTGGGAAGAAGGGGAAAATGACACTTGAATTCGAGATTGTTCTAACTTGCGCCGATGGGGTGTAGCAAGTATAAAGTGAGCTCCAGGGATAATTTTGTTCTTTTGAATTTTTTAATAATTATTTTGTGAAAAAGACGTAGCCCGGTCGTGCTGAATTTGGGCCCGGCCGGTTTGACTAGGAACCGGATCGGTCGAACAGTAATGGAAGGGGTTTTCCTAATGAGTAATGAAATATTTGATTTGGTTGACACTGAGAGAAGTCTTACTTGATTAGGGCCCACCACGTGAACGGTGCAGATCAAATAGATTACCAAGTTTGGCATGGAATAAAAAAGTGGATAAGTTTACTCGTTAATACGAGTGATCCCTTATCAGTGATATCCCTAAAACGTGGATAAAATTATTTAAGCATGTTTAGGATGTTTGTCCTCGAATAAGTTTTAGAGTCCACGGAGTAGTAGATGCCACGCTAGGAGCTTTTTTCTGGGAGATCTGAACCAATCACCTTGTTCAGCATGGCTCGGATATGCTACATACCTAATTTCTTGTCCATTGGATGATCGGAGTCTCTCGTTGCAGAGTTGTAAGATTTCAACCGTTGATTTCTGACACAGACAGAACTAGTGGTTTGAATCATCCAATTGCTATGAGTTTTTGAGGATTTCTTAATTTGGGCACAGCGGACAATATGAATGGCTCAGATCTTTAAAAAAAGGCTCGAAGGTGCCATCTACAGATTTAGAACTTGAGAGTTTGCGAGAGTTCATTCGACAATTTGACAAATAATTCACGAAAATTAAGTTTAACTAGGAAAATTTGCATTGATCTTGAAATAATGTAGGGTTAGATGACCTGTGCCGAACAGTGGAACATGCCTTAAAATGGCAGGGCATAGACAGTGAATGTATCCGGCAAAACATTATTCTTGAATAGCCTAATCCCTAGAAAACCTTATTCACATATGGCTATTTGTTGCACAGTCGATTGAGATTTGACCAGCCCATTTCAATCTGTTGATCTGTTCCATGATCGACGGTCAGATCAATCGTCGTATGCCCCCAATCTTGGCGACCCTTATTTCAATACTTACACCCATATATCCAAAAGTCCCCTTAGATCAAGAGATTAAAAAAGGGCAGTCTCGGTATATGAAGCTCCCGCCTATGCAGGGTTTGGGGAAGGGGTGGATTACAAGGGTGTATAGTGCACAGCCTTCCCTTACATTTTTGCAAGAGACTATTTCCATGCCTTGAATCCGTGACCTCAAGAAATTAAAAACACCAATTAAACTGCATTTAGGTGCAGAATTCCGACTGGATAATAGAGCAAACAACATCTTAACTGCATCAAACTGTGGAGATTAACAAATAAACCATCTTCAGGTTGAATCATAAGATTAACGTTGGTAACACAAGTAGAAACTTGAAATAATGCTTTGGCATTATCCTGACCTATGTAGAACATTACCATTCCATAAATCACACTTGTATCATCCAATAAACTCCATCAAATTAAGCTTCTCTATCGTACTAATCAATGGCGAGATCGCTCGCAGGCTTCGATCGATCAATCGGAAAGAGGATGGTTCAGATCTTTGGAGCCGAGTTAACCAGCTTGTTACTGAAATCCCATAGCTTCTTCGCCAGCACCGGATCTCTGGCAAAGGCACTCGGTTCCATCTCATTACAGTCCAGGAAGTACTTCCCAGTGACACCCTTGAGACTTGGATGCAATGCTGCATAGCAAGTTGTTGCAGCTCCCTGAAAATCAGCAGCGGGTTACTACAACACTACATATGAATCCTTCAATATCTGAAATTCAAGAACAATTGCAAAGTTCTACTTCTAACAAGAGATGACTTAGTCTGAAGTTGGTTTCGGAAGCTAGCAAGCAAGCAAAAGCTGCAACATTTATATGCAATTTCCACTTATGACAATGAGAGGCCTTACTACCTCTAGTCCCCCCCCTCATTTACTAACAAGGCTGCTGGAGTGGCCCCAAAACACCTTTCTCATGTGGAATACAAAGTGCAAAGCCGTTGCACCTTGCTATAAAGGGCAGCCCTGGTGCAGGAAGCTCCCGTGCATGTGGGGTCTGGGGAAGGGGCAGACCATAAGGGTCAGTAGTACACAGCCTTACCTTGCATTTTGCAAGAGGTTGTTTCCACACCTCAAACCCGTGACCTCAAGATCGCATAATGACAACTCTACAGTTACACCCTGCTACTAGTAAGGCTATATAGAGCTCCCAAAAGGCTCTATTAGTAAGTGAACAAATAGGAAGGAGAGCACAAGCTCAAATGTGTTTGCCAAGGTTTGTTTTGTTTGTGCCTGACCAATCTTTCGTAGTTTATGTTGCTTAATTTACCCTCTATTAGTACATGTATGGGCTGGAGCCTAGCATAACCTGTTCAGTTATGATTATACTATGGAGTAAATGTGTGTTGATTTTGGTTTGATTTCCTACTATATTAACAAGGGCTAATAGGAAACAAGAAGGAGATTCTCAATTTCTTAAAGTTGGAAAGCTATTTTTCACCCAAGTTGTTTGCTATCTTTTTCTCTAAGTTAAGAATATATATATATATAGACACACACACACACTGGCGAATTATTTGGATCTCTCAATGTGGCTTCTTTGAATATCAGTGGTTCAGATAGGAGAGAAGGAAATGTTCATAGTTGAACCTCTATCCATTAATGCTGGGACCTGCTGGAGTAAAAGTTTGTTGGCGAGAGGGGTGGAGAAATAGCTATACCAGTGGCAGTTTGTCGCTGCTGAGGGGTCCTACATGTCATTCAATCAGTGGAATGGCCTGTCAAGCAATGAAAAGACCTGGTTTTGATACTACATGTCAGCAAAGGGAGCAACATCTAGCCTCTTCATTTATGTAACAGGCATCATTTCCTTTTCAGAGTAAATGATCCTGGAAGGAAGTGGAACCTTCATAAACCATGTAAAGGACTCTTTCAAACAAATGAAACGGACCCAAGTTCAGATTTGTTTCAGAATTTCCTTAAATCTTCCCATTTGAGTGGATGCTAACATGTTTACAAGTGGAGAACTGTTCTGTTCAAGGACATAGAACAGGTACTCTCATTTCCTTTCTGTCCTTGAAACCACAGATATTGAATGAAGCTGTATAGACTTCAAGTTATTGTGTCAGTATCAGACATAACAGGAGAGATAAAACTTGGGGCCTACGTGAGACTTCAAAAAGTGAAATACGTGGCAATCTAACAACTGCAAGCAACTATAGGACACGGTAACTCTGTTGGAACTCAATAATATGGGGAGTGAGTTTCACCAAAAATCAGCTCTTGTCGTGCTTAAAAATGTGGCCAGCAAATGAATGATTTGGACTATTTCATATCAAGTCTAAGTGCACTTCTGATTCTAAAGTTGAGCCAATATAGGAGCCACTACAACTATAATACAGAAAAGTGGCTTTTGTCTGGAGAAACCCTCTTATTTTTTATACTCCGAGAAATTCCTTGCTTATCAAATATGGGAGGGATTCGCTAACTTTATACTCCATGTAAAATCTTTTGACCATGGATTAGTATCCTCCAATTTTCTGTATAGGCTTTCATGAAAAGAAAACCTCATTTTATTGCTAATAAAAGGGCAGTCACTGTGCACGAAGCTCCTGTGTATGTGGGCTCCCATAAAGGGGCGGACCACAAGGGTCAATAGTATGCAGCCTTACCTTGCATTTTGCAAGAGGCTGTTTCCATGCGTATAGCCCGTGACCTCAAGGTCACATGACGACAACTCTACTGTTGCACCAAGGCTCCTCTTCATTTTATTGCTAATCTAATCTCTAATTAATTGGGAACAATGTTTATACCTGTGGTATGCTCTTCCAGAAGAGGAATGTGGCTATTTTCACCACCTCTGCAAGAAGAAGAAACTTTCAGAGGATTGTAACTTGCCAAGCTTTACTGCTAGCTTTCAGAAAAGGAAATGGTAGAGCAATACTCATTAGAAGCCTAGAATGCCTCATCAAGTTCGTCATTATCAGCCCCGGGTGCACAGAATTTGCTGTAATATTTGCACCCTGTTCCTGCTTTCCAGTACAGAGAATATGATCAGCAGATACTACTGTAGCTCAAGTACATCCTAATGCATATTGTTCCAAAAGGCCCAACATTAAAGAAGTAATGATAAACAAATTATCAAAGGATGGTTGCTACTGATTGAGCAAGATAACAGCAGGATTACAGCTAATCACCCAGTCAATACGTTTCTTGAATAAAACTGGTAATCCAGTAAAAACTAATAAAGAACCTGTAAACGTCGAGACAGCTCATTGACATGTAGCATATTTGCTAGTTTGGATTGTCCATATGCCTTCTTGTCAGAGTATCTGATAAAGAGAGTAGGAATGAGAAGAGAAGTTTCAATCATCTGATTCTGAGGTCCTACAATTTACTCTGAAATAAGCAATGATCAATGCAGAAAACAACACAATTCTGTTATGACAATTGATTAATCTGCTGACAGAAAAGAGCTTGAATTACACACTGCAGTTAGTTATCTACATCTATTTATTTTAACAAGTGGAACTTACTTACCCAGACTGATCATTGATTTTGTCAAACTGTATCCCTCCATCGTAAGTATGAAGATGAGCTATAGATGCAAGATTCACTATCCTTCCCTCTATCCCACTAACTTTTGCAGTGTGTTTCATTTTCTCAATTAGCAGATTTGTCAAGTGGAAGTGACCTGATAGGAAGAACAGGGAGTGATATTGAGACAGGTTTGATCATAAGCATGAGATGTAGCCGATTATAGACCACGTTCTATGGGAATAAAGCAATAACATAAATAAGATGGCGACCAAGTGAGATTTTGAGATATTAAATCTTGATTCTTAGTTAATCAAAATGTATATCTAAACTTGATACCTTACATCTTCTAGGAACTATGTCTCTAGAGTTGGAATTGGATACATATACTAACCAAGATGATTCGTTGCGAATTGCATCTCTACTCCATCCTCTGAAAGTTGGTAAGGGCAGAACATAACACCTGCATTGTTTCTGAAAAGCAGGCCAATAGATCCTGGTTTAATTCTTAACTAGTAAAGATGTTCGACACAATGAAAGCTGGCTTATAGTATCGATGATAAAAATTTGGGCTTTGGAAAAGGAATTTCCTTCAGTTTACCCATCAAAAAATGCAATTCAGGTTGGTCTTTTACAGACAGCAACATTCATGTGACACACACACACACACAAGGCTTTGGGTAGGAGAGATTACATCAAGATGTTAAGTGGGAGATTCAGAGCATTAAACTGATCAACAAATGTCCTCACAGACTTCAACGAGCTAAGATCGAGCTTCAAAACATCAAGATGTGCAGACTGATTGCCATTGATAATATTCTGTTTTGTGTCATTTGCAGCATCAATATTTCTTGCAGCGATTATAACATGTGCTCCACGAAGAGCCAATACTCTTGCTGTCTCTGCACCTATTCCACTTGCTCCTCCTAGAACAAATTAGAATTCCACCTCAAGATGATCTCACTGTATCTAATATGAAAAGCAGATAACCAGCATTGTTTGCTGTGGGCTGGTAATATATGAAGTTGCTTACATTACTGACATTCATTCAGTAGGACAACATCAAACCCAGATGCAATGAATATAGCAAGATAACATACATTACAATGCAGCTCAAATGCTAAATCATTAGCAGTCCCACAAATAATAGAAGCTTGTGTGATTTGAAAAACTTTTCCAACATGAAGGTTGCTATTTTTGATAGTACTATGTTAAGTACTTTTTCAATCCTGTAATGAACTAAGTTTCAACATAGTACAGAAATATTTGAAATTGAGTGAATTAAAATGCAAATTCCTATATGCCATTAGATACCTCCTAATGAATTTCCAGATATTATGATGATGCTTGCAACTGCAGAGGCATAAATTCCGATCAATGATCAGAATGGTGTTAAGGTGAAATTAAGCAAGAATATGTATGGAACATACTATTGGCATGCAATTTTGTACTTTAAAATCACAGATCCATGATAGGATGAATTTAAGAAAAGGAACCTTAATAACAAATAGAAAAAAAGAAAGAAAGGAAAAAAGACTAGAGAAACCTAGAGTACAGCTGCAACTTGAGTTTCTTTTATATTTAAGTGATCAAGGTCAGTTCATTGCCGAAATCCATTCCATTAAGACTGTAAATGCAATTCCTCTGATAACAAGATACTGTAGTTGCAAGCAACGGTTTACTTTTTACTTCGGTTTGTGATCCTGCTGAGAAATCAGTGCTTAACTGAACATTGTTATTTGGGTGTTCTGCCACTTCTATTTAATAAGAACAATTAGACGTCTTTTGATTCCAACATTTTATCTGGAGTAAAAGTTAAGTGAGTTTTCATCGATCACCAGTAAAAAAGGGGCAGCCCCGGTACACGAAGCTCCTGCCTATGCGGGGTCCGGGGAAGGGGCAGACCACAAGGGCCTAAAGTACACAGCCTTACCTTGCATTTCGCAAAAGGCTGTTTCCACGCTTTGAACCCGTGACCTTAAGGTCACATGATGACAACTTTTACCATTGCGCCAAGGCTCCCCTTCTTTCACCAATCCCCAGTAATGTCACTAAATTCTAAACAATTTAACCATTGAAAAGGGAGAAATGAGTTAACATTCAAGAAGCTCTCTGTTAACTGCTCCAATGAACTAGACAGTGCAGTATTTCTTGTAAGATACTGAATTCCACATAAGCAGGGTCCCAGAATCATGAGCAGTAAGATAAAATGAGGAAAATCAGATAAGATGAAAATAAACCTAGAGAACAATCCATATGATATGAAAATCCAGACAAAGAAAAAACCCAGGACATACCCAGAGAGAAAACAGAAAGGTATCTAAACATGTCAACATAGAAAACTGGACTAAAGGATAACCCAGAAACAGAATCATGGTCAAAACTGGAGTACAAACTATGGATCATCCACAAGCAGGGCCATTGTCAAAACTGTACTGGTAACTAAGGATCACCCAGAAACAGAATCATTGTGGAAACGCTATCAATAACGAAACGCTTAAAATAAATGCCAAATCAGAAAAAAGGAAAATCACCAGTGCAAAAAGCCCCTGACAAAGAAATAGAAGACAGCTTAAAACCAGTAATTTATGCAACGACCAACTGATAACAAGAGACTCAATTATAAGCCTTGAAAAGAACCAAAGTTCCAAATACATAATTACAGCAGTAGAAAAGCCATGAAAGAAAATTTCTCGACACATCAACAACAGGATTCCATCAATCAAAACAATGGAAAATGCAAAAGAAAAGAAAAAATAAGGAAAAAAATACCTCATAAATTAGAAGAAAAAAATAAGCACTACATATGGACACTTGAAAAAGAAACTCAAACACAGAACAGCAACAGAATGCATATCAAACCCACAGAATCTGAGCGAGGAAATCAATCGAAAAATAGATAACAAGCACATCACTGACAATAAGAAACCAATATATATTAACAAGAGAACACTACCTCTTAAAGCAAAAGAGAAACAAACCTGTAACAATAGCTGTAAGATTACTTGCATCAATTCCCTCAGTAACCTGTTCAGCAGTTGAAGCAGAACCGAATCCACTTGGCCCTGGTTTTCCAGTAATCAATGAAAGAATCCCCATGATTGAAAGCGCCTTCTAAGACACCAATATGAAGAATTTTTCCTGCAACACAGAAACTTTCTGAGAGGAACAAAACACAATTGCCTAATAAGGTTCAAAGAGGAAAGCTAGGTGGTCATCGGACCAAAACAAATGAAATATGCATGAAGAGAGATTACAGTTGGAGGGTGGTTACTAATGGGTTGCAGGAATAAAAGAAAAAGAAAGAAATTAATGCACATTAATCTTCTCAAATTTACGCATGTACAGCATTCAGTGCAATGAATTCAGAGACGGCCATAATTTTTGGCTCTGTCAATTGTTTCCCATCAGGATGGACCCGTTCTTTCTTATGCCGGCATCTTCACCAGTGAAGGCACGTTCAATTTTGGGGTGCAAGATCACTGCTTCTGACAGGAAACAAAGATGGGCCATAGAAAGTACTACATTTCAAGTATTAAAATCAAGTTTTTTTTTTCTTTAAAAAATGCCATTATATTTTGGCATTTTTACAAAAAAGTCTAATGTTTATTAAGTTATGCAAATTTGTTATAAGTTTTCATAAGGTTTGCAAAATTGTAGTTTTGTTAGTTTTCATCCTCATTTTCTCTTAGCGTTTTCAAATTTTCAATATTATCTTTCTTTATTTCTCTCTGTTAATAAGTTCTAACAGGACTTTACGTGTGATATTTTACTTTATTAATCAAAGAAAATATCTAAAATTGATTGTATTAGATAGCAGACATTGAAAAAAAGAGGATCCATCTTTTATATTTTTAATTTTCATTCAATAAGACAGCTAACAAAGAACATAAGGTCTGCTACTTATCGTTGTTCGAATGAGCAGTAATAATATTTTGCTTGTATTTTTAACTTGAATGTTTCTTTAATTTATTAATTTTTTATTGATCCAAAGTATTGATTATTTTCTAATTTGTGTTATTAAGAGTTTTATATTAGTTTTTAGTTAGAAATTAAAGTTCAAACTATTGAATTTCATTTAAGAAGCTTAACAGGTAATGTTGAGCAGATTAGCGAGCAAAGCATGTTTGTGATTAAATATCTCAATATTGGTTTGTTTTTGTTAAACCTTTGGATTATTGCTCTAGTCTTTGATATCCAGTAAACATCAAAGTATCAAAATTGGAAAGTTGAAGTTAGTGGTTGTTTACATAAGTTTTTGTCTTTCCATTTTACAAAAGCAATTTTCTTTTAGAAGCTAGAATTATCCAATCCACATATTGTTTGAGCCACTAAATATGCACGATTGAAGCAATGAGGTTAATAAGTTTGATAATGCAATGATAGCCCCATAAAAGGGCAGTCCCGGTGAACGAAGCTCCCACCTATGCTGGGTCCAAGGAAAGGGCCTAGTGCATAGTCTTACCTTGTATTTTTACAAGAGGCTAGTTCCATGCCTTGAACCCGTGACCTCAAGGTGACAACTTTTACCATTGCACTAAGGGTCCCTACTTTTGTGTGATAAACCCTACTTTTTTCTAAGAAATGACAATTGACCCCACATATTTTTTATTATTATAAGATCCATCCATTTGATTTCTAGGCTTTGGATCACTCATATTTATAGGTGATTGGATGAATATAATATCCAAAAAACCTTTGCCTCTTACTTCTTGAATATAGACTGCTTTTTAAACAAGGATTCCCACCATCGAATGTGTGATAAAAAAAATATTTGTTTTGATTTTAGGCATATTCAGTGGCTACTGCTTTTAGAGCATTATTTATCCAAAGTTGGAGAAATTAGATAAATAGGTCCAATTAAGTACTTATGGAATCCATCGTGCAAAAGTAAAGCTAATGCATTACGGTAAGCAACTATGGTGCGCGCACTATGCTATCGTTCTTCTAAAAAGATTACTTTGATTAGCGGTTAACATACCTTCATCCAAAAATGATTTTTTTTTTTTACCTTTTAATTTTTTCCAATCGAATTGGGATCTTCTACAATTAATATCTCATCAATCTCTTAGCCACCTCTTAAGCCATGCACCAAAGAATACTTCAAATGGCCGATGTCCCCATATTCTCCTTTATGGCAGATTGTGACAGCAAAAGATTACGATCATAAAAGGATAAGAGGAATAATTTGGTTTGTAATTCTTTTTTCTTAAAAAAAGAAAAGTAATTTTTGTAATAATAGTTATTGAGGTCTTATTAATAGAATTTACATTGTTACTATATTAATTGATACGAAGAGAAATACTGTTACTGAATTGATTAATATTAAGAGAAACACACGCATGTGTATGTAGAGATGGAATATGGTTTACTTGTCAATAGTCAATTATATTCTCTTTTCACAAATTACAAAAAAAGGGCAGCTCCAGTGCACAAAGCTCTCGCCTATGCAGGGTCCGAGGAAGGGGTGGACTACAAGGGTTTATAGTAATCTTATCTTACATTTTTATAAGAGGCTATTTGCATGCCTTGAACCTATGACTTCAAAATCACACGGCGACAACTTCATACAAATTATAAATAAGGAAAAAAACAAAAGTAGTAAATAACAGGGCTTCTTCAAGTCTAATCCTTCTATCGCAATGGTACAAGAAGGGCCTTTCCTATGTTAGGTCGTAGTTTCAAGTCGCTCTTTCATTTAACTTATTCATAAACACCCACTTGCTTACAGAGAAAGAAAAATTATTCTTTCAAGAATAATGCCTCAAATAATCCAAACCACGTAACTTATGCTCTATACTGATAAACTTGCACACTACAAGCCGCAAACACGTGACTTCTGTCTCAGAGAAAATATATTTCATTGGCACACTATGAGTCATCTAGCAAAACCTTTAAAAGGTCTCTTAAATGAGCGTAAAGGAATATCCAATCAAGATAAAATTAATGGTCATGAAATGTACATCTTCCTCGAAGGAGTCCACTTCTCCAAAGCATTTTTCTCACATTTAAGAGTAGCATTTTCTCAAACGAGAGAAGATGTAAAGATCAGGGGAAATGCACGGTGGAGATTGATTCCGATTCCCATTCCCATTCCCTTTCCCATTCCGATTCCGATTCCGATTCCGATGACGGTGATGGGTGTTTGTAACTTGTCTTTGTCCTCTTTTGCTGCAAGCAATAAGTTTCATTAATACTGAAATTAAACGCAGCACGGCACGGCATTGCCAATAGCCGTCACCAACGTACTGGATTCCGTACCGGTCTGGCTCTGCATGATACGTACCGGCGGCATGTAAGTATCGCCCGGTATTTAAATATATGCATTAAATATACAGTAATGTCCTTTAAAAGGCTCATGTGACGGAGACGTGCTGGAAAAAATATAGTCTTATTTTATATTCTGTAAGATGTTGTTTTCATATCTTAAAGTAAAAATGTACTAAAAAAGCGAATATCAAAATTGAGCTTCTCCTTACCTAAGAATGCCACATTGGCAACTTGTCACCATACGATGATGTTACGATAGGCCTTTTTTAGGCAGTAAAATAAATTGGGTATCCAAATGCATATCCCATGCATTATTTATATAATTTTGTAAATATATCCAAAAAAAATATAAAAAAAATCAGTGGCAGTGATTGTAAAATAGAATTCAATAATGTAGAAACCTATCCAAGCAATTAGATCAAGATGAATAGCTTAGATCTTTCAAAAAATGTCCCGCTCCATACAAAAGGGAGCACTTAACTTTGTTGCGCGCATGAATGCTCTAATTCCTACTAAAACATTTTTTGTGTAATTTAAAAAGGTCATGGCGAGATCTTATAAGAGTACATGCTCAAAAGGAGAGGAACAAGTACACACCCTTTGTTTCTACATATGTTAAAATATATCATATAGTATTAAGTTATTTATCATCTTAAGAATATTTAGATGGGCTAGATACCAAGGTTCATGCTCTTAGGGTGTATTCGGTGACGTTTATTGAGGTACAAAATTATGACAATATATTTTTATTAGTTTTTCAAAGACTTAAAACAAGTGGTCAGGCTTGCTTATTATTCTAAATACGGCGAACAACTTGGATCTATCAGAGTCGATTTATGTGCAAGAAAAAGAAGTGCGCGCTCCTTCCTCTCCTTGTACTTTTATTGAGAATCTTTAAAAAATTAAATACACTTTTTTTCACTTTTTTCTTTTAAACTTTTTTAATTCTATAATACCTCTCTAGAGCAACAAGATGAACGAGTTTGATCATGTATAGGTGGAACCCATAATTGGTAGACCGCATCTCATAGTGTGGTCAGTTAAGCAATCCTCCTCTAACACTTATGAGCTGGTATTTGACTAACTCCCCTAACCTTCTATATCTCTTGGTGCAAAAATTATGCCAAAAAGACACATTTAGCACCTAAGAAATTGTGTTTTTATGTTGCTAGACATGGATAGTCATATCCAAGATTAGGGGAGTCAGATGAACAGCATGGATCAATGGCATAATAGGCCCATTGTACAAAAGTGGAGGAGTTGTACGCTCTTGGGATTCGTCACTCTATACCAGCACTATTCCTAGCATTATTACCAAAATTCGGATTTAGTGAACAAAATTAAGCCTTCAATTATAGAGTTTAACAATGACTTGCCTCCATAGACAAAGCCTCTAGCGGTGGCATTGTCTGTGTAGGACGAACCAACCACTTAAAAAGCCTAGTAGCCCAATGGTTTGGTGAAAAGAGAAATTTATCCCATTGACATTAGGTCATGAATTCAAGGCGATTTAGGAGAGTGTATCAGTGTTTTGCTTTGTAATTCGTAATTCTTTGCTTATACCTCAAAAAATAAAAAAAATAGAATGCACGAATGCTTCTTTTGGCTTAGTAGACTTATAAGGTTTGACAATCAGATGAATCGACCAAAGGTGTGGAGTCATGCAAAATTAGACCACCATACAACTACCATGTGGTCACCCCTTAGGGGTATAAACGGTTAGATTCTAGTTGGATACACTTATGTGGCAATCACAATCTACTATGATCATTATTGGATTGGATTTTAATTGGACAATTTTTTTGATATTGTCTTTAATGTTTGACTCTAAGTTATCCAAATTCAAAGTGTTCATAAGAAAGTCGAATATCCAAACTAAGAATAAAAATTATTTATGCAAAAAAAAGAACAATCTATTTATAATATATATATATATATATGAGAAGTGGTAATTTTAGCTATTTAATGTCGGTGTAAAGTGCATGTAACATATGATTGGTTAGAAAAAAGTCAAAAACAGCCATTTCTTCTAACTTTATCTGCCTTTAACTTTTTTTTTCAGCTAATCACATGTTACTGCATTAAATAGCTAAAATTGTACATATATATATGATTGTATTAATTTCAACCGTTTCATGTAGGTGAAGAAGCATGTGACATTTGATTAGTTCAAAAAAGTAGAAAAAAGAAAAAGCTGAAGCAAATAGCAGTTAAAAATTTTTTTTCTGATCAATTAAATGTCACCTATACTTTACACTTGCAACTCATTGCGGAAATTATCCATCACTATCAATAAGGCAAACTATATAGCCATCCCCACCAACAAAAACATCAAAACCAACTAATGATGTAACTCCCATGTGAAATGTTGAAGAATAGAAAGCAACGAATATAAATATGATCACAAAACCTTTACCATAACATCTATTTACGGTTAAATATTTTCCGCTATGAGTGCAAAAGATGTTTCCCTCAATGCAAAATTGTCAAAGGAGTAGTTGCTGCAATAAATGAGACTAAAAAATAAATAAAATTGATTAATGATCCTATCCTGTGCGACAGGATGGAAGTTACCATACAATGACTCTTATTTTATATAGTGGGCCTCACCTTGGGTTTATCCAATCCCCATTCATCTTGTTGGATGAGTTTTTACGGGAAAATGGATGGTCAGAAATATTGTTTAAACTTTTAAGAACATGAAACAATAGCGAATAAAATTAGGATATGCTTTTAGATAGTTTGCTTCGTTTAAAAAAGAAAAAAGAAAAATAATTTCTCTCTCTTAATCACAAGCACACATATAATACAGGGCCAAGATTTCATTCATCCACGTCGTTCATCTCTTTTGGTCCCATCGGATATATACTAATCCGATGAATGAGATCTTTGGGCCATTGCGTGTGCAAGAACATTTGCCTAATTTTTATTTATTTTTAAAACATTGGCGGTCCTTCTTGTTGTAAGTCTCACCAATTTAATGGATCATTTAATTTTATGTCTCCATGGCAGGTAGCACACTGCTAATTTGACCCATATGAATCACATGTATATTTAATATTTATGAACATTAGCCAGCTAGAATGTGCACGGCCATCAGGGCATGATACCAGTTGGAATCGGTTAATAAATTCAAGTTTTAATGGTTGAAATAATTTGAAAATGTAATATTTTCTCCGCAAAGATGGACCTGCTGTCTGAGAATCCGATGAATGAAATGGATCACCAAAAAATTGCAAGGAAGAATGCCTTAGTGGCAGCCCCCTACTTCTTCACATCCACTACTTAATGTATGCAGTTATTGATAGACAGAAGAATTATGGTATACACTTTTGTGTATTAGCCAAGGCATTATGCTTGTTTGATGAAGATCATATCCACGCTGGTACCCTAGAGCCTTCTCTCTAAACTCGAGTCTCGTACTATGCAAGTTTAGCAACTATGATAATGTTATGGCGATGGAATAGGCAAGTGTTGAAGAATTACATTTTTCATTTGTCGGTGCTGTGATTGTAGACAATTCCGCATCTCTCCTCGAGTACCTTTGGCTGTAGGTTTGAGTTGTCACTTTCCCTTTAGGTCCAAGAATTAAATTTAGGAGTGCGTGAGAGAGTATATAAATAGCATCTCATTATTGAAACAAAAAGATTATTATATTTGTTTTTCCTAAGTCTACCCTTGTCCAAATATATCCTTTTAAATGGAAATTCACAATTGTTCGTGAATAAAATTGTGCAGGTCAAAATTTAATGACCATATTGTTTTATTCATTTGAACCTCATTTCTTTGATCTAAATTTGCAGATTTTTAAATGGATATCCATGAATTTTGATCAGTTTTATCGGCTCTAATTCTTTACGTGGACGGTTCCCTAACGGTCGGGACTATATCTATAATAACTTATAATTACACAAAGCATTAACAACTGAGGGTCCATAGCTCAGTGGTAGAGCATTTGACTGCAGATCAAGAGGTCACCGGTTCGAACCCGGTTGGGCCCTTTTTGTTTTTTTTGTTTTTATTTTAATTTTCTCTACTGTTAAAACTAAACTTTCTAAGATGTTCTTATTGCTTCAGTTTTCCATTCCTTAGCAAGATTGACGCGTAGACCCTTAAATTAGTGGGCCCATCAAGAATACCGTTGTCAATTGATTCCATTCTTTTCTGTCGATCTCCTGGATTCAAAGCAGTGCCATGTGCTGGATCATCAGATTTCCTACGGCTGTGATGATATAAATCACATAAAGTTCAAAAAACGAGGTCTATTTTATATAGGGGGTTAGTGGTGCTTGAGCTGAGATGATATAAATCACATCACTATTAATGGTACTTGAGTTGAGATGAAGATCATCCCATGGTAACTTACGATCAAGTCGAATTCTCAATCATCTCACTTCATCGCATGCCAAATTTGATCATCTCAAGCTAGATCTCATAACATCTTTCTTCCCTCAGGTCAGGTCATTTCATCTCATGATTTATCTTGGCTTGGATCACTAAAAATGAAAATGCTGATTGTTGCCAGGAGAGTCAACAACTTAACGGGACAAGCACATAATTGATGCAAATTAAAAGCGGTCACATTTCTTGAGTTAAAACCAAAAGATAGATTTTAACAATGCCAAGGTGAGCCGTATTAAATTAGGGAAGCCTTGGCGCAATGGTAGAGTCGTCGTCGTGTGACCTTTAGGTCATGGGTTCAAGGCGTGCAAAATGCGAGATAAGGCTGCATACTATTGACCCTTGTCCTTTACTTCCACCCTCACAGACAGACAGTAGAACCATAATCCCAGCTAGAAAAAGAGCAAACGCAAAACAAAGACATAAGGGTCAGTCAAATTTACATGCATTCTTGCGGATGAAGTTCTGAAAAAGCTAACAAAGGAAAAGGAAAATCTAGGCTTTGTAGGAACTGCCCTGAAATCTTCAAAATGAACCAACTGGAAAAGACCTGTAAAGGTTCTATGTCAAACAGCTACTGGGTAGTCTTGTGCAGCACAAAATTTTGGGATTTTACATCACAAGGGATGCAACAAACACCAGAACTTTGGAGGGTAAAGCACAAAGTCCAAGACTTGGAACTTCTTAAGCTTTACTCTTTCTTCATGGACATCTAAAGCTAGATGGCAAAACAAGTCCTAGAGAATGTAAGTAATGCTGGGACAGTTTGAGATGTTAGCTTTCTTGGGAACATGGTGATGTTAGCCGAGAATGATAAAGCAGAAACGTTATAGGAAAACTTGATACCAACCAGGATGCTTCTTCTGAAAATACAGAGTGATGTCTGCAGAGAACTAAATCATTAAAGAAAGTTACCCATTTTCAATAGTTAATGGCCTGTAGAAGTGTGAACATGTCTGATCTTCAGTAAGGGGGCAGCCTCAGTGCACGAAGCTCCTGCCTATGCAGGGTCTAGGGAAGGGGCAGATCACAAGGGCCTAAAGTACACAGCTTTATCTCGCATTTGCAAGAGGCTGTTTCCACGACTTAAACCCGTGACCTTAAGGTCATACGATGACAACTTTTACCGTTGTGCCAAGGCTCCCCTTCATTGAAGCCAGTAAAAGAAGGGAACAAAATTATTTCAGAAACTACTAAACTCAACCAACCGATACCAAATTCGAAAGATTTTGATCCATTTACTTTACAAGAATGGTAGTTTTCCTTACTGTTTGACTGGAACTAGTCACTGCTTCCACTATTTTTCTTGTTAACAGTCACCAGTGCTTCTACAGCTGCAAGTCCTACCGTCGCTAGACATAACCCAGAACTACAATTATTTTCATATTTCTATAATAATGCACATAAATGTGCAGTCACAATGCTAAGCTGAATGACATCATACTGAGAACAAATAAGATAAATATGACCATCTCTATGCACTTGCATACAACTTCATGCCTGTATGCATCTATGCAGATGCCAACCAGATACACATTAAACTATTCATTCATTGTGAGGCTGTGGAGACAGAGAATATAAGCTTACCTGTCAAGGAGGAAGTATGACTTTAGATAGCCAAGCCTGTTGGGAACAGTGGTGCTGGGATCGTATTTAATGGTCGAGTTCAGAAAGTGAGAATCACACGCAATAAGGAGACACAAGATTTTACGTTGTTCGATCAGATTTTTTTGATCTACGACCATGGAAAACGATAAAAAGTAATCTACAATACTTGATCAGATTACAAGGAGGATCGAATCCTCTCTCAACTCTACTCTCGCACGTTCCCTTTCTCCCTCTCTCAGATCTTTACGTATAGATCTGATTTCTTTCCCCCTTGCTTACATCCAGCGAATGAATCATCCCCTATTTATAGGGTTTTGATGATTCGGTGGGCAGCGGTAACTTCCGTTTACATGGGTACGGACCCAGCAAAGCCATGGCCTCAGATTGGGGCAGTTCACATCTTACCTTTTTAACATAATGCTCCAATGTATGAGAATTGTATCTTCCACCAGTTTAACAGCTGCATATTGAGATAACTAAAAATCATAACCCACACATTGCAGCTGCCTCGCCGTTTCTTCCTTTTTGAACAGTACAAGAGCATTTACGAAGGATTTAAGTTCATGTTGTGATCCAGCAGTTAACGGCATGCTTTTTATATGCTCTACTAAAGCCATCTCCTTACCTGGCTGCCAATGTCAGATATTTAAAGAGGATAAGTGAGATCCCCATTGAAGAAAAACTGTATCCTGAGAAACAAAGAACTGGAAATGAGAAAGAACCCACACAAGTTCTACCTCCCTGCATGGATTTTTCCTTCCTTTTTCTTCTGGTGTTTCGAGTAAAAGATAAAGTGAGAGCAGTTGTAATATCCTCAATTTTTATCTAAAATTTAATAATAAAGTAAATTTATAAAATCATAAATTCTATAAATTAAATGGAGGATTGAAACTATCAAATTTAGAACGTATGCATTGATACGAATTCAATAACACAAAGAACACCTAAAATGGAGTTCGGATGAGAAAGTTATGAATATTTTAGTAAAATGGACAAGGACTAAAATCAGAGGGGGTCATTTTGATAACGACACCGCCTCCATCTCCAACTCCGTCGCCACTGGAGGAGAGGTCGGTGATCACTGGCGTTAAAAACCCTTTTCCCCATCAAGATCTCTCTCCCAGATCTCTTTTTTCTCCTTTGGCTGCCCTCCTCTCCCCTTAACCATCTGTGTTACTGGTGTTAGGGTTCTGGCAAACACAGACAAAATTATAACTACCAGAAAAGCTTCAAGAAACTTCTCCATAGCGAACCTTGGTAAGAGCCCTCTCTCTTTCTCGTTTTCCCCTTGGATCTGAAAAAAAAAAAAGAAAGAAAAAAATAAAAAATTTGAAGTTAATTTTAGGAAAATCGAGGAACAGTAGAAAACCATTACACCTCACACAAATGATCTGAATCGTCCATTGGATTAAGGGACCCTCAAAACCTTGGGAATGGCAAAAGCAGACCAAAAAATCAGGTCATCTAAGACCCTGATATTAGCAAAACAGAACAAACGGTCCAGGCGCATCGTCTCCGATGGATGGTGCTCCCGGATGCCATTTTACGAACGTGCATGGCGACACACGATGCAGTGTGATGCGCGTGCAAGGGACGATGCCTACGGGCAGTCTCGTTCGGGTAGAGCACCTGATGTCCTAGAAACTGGGACGCACGTGGCACATTCCACTGCACGTCTCAAAAGTGGTGCATTTCGGGGACACTAGTTTACGCTAGTTCAAACTGGTGTAAAAGGCGTTATCAGTGCAAACTAGTGTAAAAAGGAATATGGTTTAGATTTTGATCATAACTGTCTGAAAATAAACTAAAATGTTCATTTTGCAATTCTAGGAGTTATATAAACCCGATTTTAAATCCGAAAGGTCTGTTAAGATCTGAGCACATCTAGTTAGATCAAATCTATGAAATGTACCCAATTATTTAGATTTGGCCGATTAGAGGATGATTAGGCCTTAGAACTTGAACAATTAGATTAATTAGTTATAATTATTAAATTGTTATATGATATGAGGCAATCAAGTGAAGAATTGATGAGATCAATATGGATATCTGATGATCGGATACAATTGAGGCGATTGATGGACGATCAGGCCTAGCAGACAGCTGGATATTATTCAAATTGATTGGTACAAGGTAAGATTCCTATCTTAGTCATTTGATTGGTTGATTTGACTATGATTATATACAATTGAGCATGAAATTCATATAATAATGCCCAATTAATTTATTTAAATGATAAATTAACCGAGATTGATATGATCTAAGCCTAATAACTTTGAAATGTGTAATGATATGATTAAGAAGAAGGACCAAAAGATTATGAGTAAGCCCGATTGGGTACAATTTGAATTATTAGCTATTTAGGGCAAGCCCCACCATGAGATTTTAAGGTTGAGAATCAGTGTGTTGTCTTGAACACTATATATTGGGATAAAAAAACATGATGTTGTGTAATTAAGAATCCAAGTTAGATAAAATTAGATTCTAAATATGATTGGATGTGATATGTACCCAGGTAATGGAACTATGATGGACAACGCTAGAGTTGGGTCCACCTTATTGTGAGGTACATACAAGTGGTACTTCATCTGAGGTAGGTGACAATATTTAATGTTGTATATCGTTTTCTAAAATCTTGCATCATCATAACATCTTGATTGATTGTAATTGGTTGTCATATGGTTTCTTATTACGCACACTTGTGATTTGCAAGATTCTATGCTATGATTTGATATGATATTTCGATAGCACAGTGAATGAATTTTACTCGATTGGGTTTTATGGTATTAATACTCATGGATCTTATATATATATATATATATATTGACTATCTCTTCTTGATTGTATTACTAAAATTGGATGATTTCTATAAAATTGATGATGGAGGCTTGGTGGTCAGTTATTGAGTACTTAATTTTGCTTAAAATAAACTTAGATTAACATTTTATTAGATCATTTAATTAGGTAATTTTGTGATTTTAAATCAATCTTAGCTATAATCGATCATCCAATCGTTAATTTGAAAAGTTAACGATCGGATGATCATTATAGCTAATTACATACATAAGTTGGATAATCTTAATTTTGTATTTTGTTGTGTAGATAATCCAAAGTAATTTGGACGATCCAGATTGACTTAATCAGTGTAGATCATTGAAGTGACTAGATGGACCCACATCACAAGAGATTATTGCTTAAATTGAGTATGTAAGTGGGCTGCAAACAATGAAGAGGGAAACAAAGAAGAAACAATGGAGAAGGAAAAATGGAGCTGAAAGGAATCTAAAAAAAACAAATGCAAGTTAGAAAGTTGGGATGTTAAAAGTAAATGAATGAGAAATGGCTGAGGAGTTTTTTGTTTTTTTTCCCACGGGGGTTTGAATAGATAGAGGAGGGGGAAGGACATTCCTCTCAACGTCTCTTGATCTTTTCTCTTCTTCTCTCTCTTCGTTCCTTTGTCTCCCGCTTTCTTTTCACAGTAACCCTACCCTTCATCTCCATTCAGCCTTCACCGCACAGAACCATTACCTCATTCCTAGTTGCTCTCTTCTCCTCATCCTTTCTTTCCCTTCTTCTTCTCCTCTCCCTTGGCTGGGCCATACAAGGCAGACTCATAACCCACTTTCCCTATTCTCCACTGCTCCACTTCTCTCTCTCTCCCTCTTTCTTTTTTTCTCCTCTTCCCCTCTACGTCTCTCTCTTCCACGCCCAGACCTCTCTCTCTCTCTTGGGTCCTCCTTCTCACCTGCCCAACCTTCACCGCCTCGCCTCTCACGTTTGCATCCCCTGCTCCTCTCCTCTCTTCCGATCAGCACCCCAGGTATCCTCCATCATTACGCCCAGCACCACCAATCCCAACCACTAGAACTTCACTGTCCCAGATCACCATCTCTCTTCACATGCTCTAGTCACTGCTCCACCTCCTCCCTAGTTGATCCTAACTCCTCATCCATCTTTCTCCCATATCTCTGTCTCTCACTCCATTACGCTCTTGCCCCTTTCCTTTCTGTCTCACTCTCTCTTCTACCTGATCCCTTACATCTGATCTCCATGCCACCCTCTCCCCTGTTCTTCCTCCTCACCAATCCCTCTCTCTTGTTCCCACCTCCACTGGCCAGGTCCCATCACTGTCGGCGTCCCCTCCTTCTCACAGTCACCTCCGTCCGCATTAGTCTGTCACTAGTGAACCAGCACCATTATTGAGCTCAGCTCCCTCTGCCCAGTTCGTTTCATCTTCCTCTGTTCTGGCGTGCACAGAAATCACTGGCTCTGGGCTCCTCTTTCTCATTCTCCTTGGTCGGCATCGGTAGAAGCCTAGCACCAATCGGCCAAGAGAAGGAAACCCGATTTGGGTTTCCTCCCGCATTCTCCCCCCTTCTCCTTCACTTCTCTTCTCCTCCCTCATCTCCTCCCTTTTTCTTCTATTCTCTGCTTCGTTTTCTCCGCATCCCTATTTCTTTTCTCAGTTAAAAACAAGAAAACAAGAAAATTTCATTTTTAATCTTTAGTCTTTATTCAAAAATACATTTGTGTCTTAGATTTAATTACCTTTGTATCCTTTTCTTATTTCAATTTAGTTTTATCCATGCATTGCTTATACGAAGACAGTGTAATCCAAGATTATTTAATTAGTTTAACATTTTGACTTTTGGAACTTAAAATTTTGTAATTCGCATCATCTCATTAAATTTATAAAAAAAATTTAATCTTACTATTAGTTATTTCTGCAATATTATTTCTTTTAATTTTATATAATTAAAATTTATATAAACTCCAATATTTAAGTCGAGTTCCCGTGGAATCGACCTGAACTTGCACTAGCTATTCTATAACAGCCGTGCACTTGTGAAAAACATCAACGCTAGTTTTTGAGAGGCTAACCCTAGGATTATGAGGGTGCTTTTGGATTGTGAGCCACGAGTATTTCTGCATTTTTGTCGAGATCCGTGATTTTGGTGTTTGTGATTTATGACGGGTGCTCTCACTCAGTGGATGTCATGTTATGAGGGATTAAGGTTGGCCACCAACCTTCTAAATTTATAAGATGATGGACACTTGCCCACAGATGGCATTAGGTAGGAATTGGTAACATGGGTAGTCTACATTAGCAGTTTGGGCTTACATATGGGGACAGACGGCGAGTCTCCCGTTATGGTGTCGACCGGTAGCAATAATGGTTGAGACCCTAGTGTGGTTGCCACTGCAGTATGATAATCCATACTCTTATTTTGTATGCTTGTATGATAAGCATAGAGATATTATTGTGTGCCTGGGTATGACGACACTCAGAAGATTGGTATGAGTACTCATGACCTGTTGTACTAGTGTATGGGGCTCACGTACCTTGGGGTGCCCTACTTGTTTATTATATGCTCATTAGGATTGCATCATATTATATTTTATATTCATGTGATTCCTGTTTTATTATACATGATACTTTGCTACTTATATCGATATAATTTATGGAATTTGATTTTATGGTTATTATGCTCTACGCTCTTATTAGCTCTTATCAATTGAGTTATTCTTTTTATGTCAAAATTTCATTATATTAAATGTGGTCACCTACACAAGCGATTGCTTTGGTTTGCAATGCCTTAGATATAGAGAGTAACAGCATGTTTGACATGTTAACGGAATAGGCAAAAGCAATAACAGTTTCTAGTAAAGTATTGAAGATATTTTAGAACTATAAGATTTGTTTGGCTTTTACTTCAGTTATGATATATGGGCTGTACATTAATATAATTTACATTATGACTTAGATGTATGGATAAGTATTTATGTTGGATGCGATGGTTGTGCATGGACAGACTTTCGGTAATGTTGTGATGTCTTGATTTTATTTTTCATTGTCGAAGTACATGTTTTATCGAGTATTGTATTTGATTGGGTGTATGAGCATGGAGAATGAGTCTCCTAAGTGTCATGTCACGTTGTTGTGTTTGTCACGTGGTTTTTGTATTGCACGTGTTATGTGTAATGGTCCAAAATGTAAGGGAGACTCTGTTGGATTGTCAATAGAAATAAAATGTTCTTTTATCGTTAAATTCGTGATTTTGTGGTTGTACGACTTTCAAAATTTTAAAGGAAGTGCCTTTTATTCGAGTTTTGTTTTTTGGTTAAGTTAAAAATAAAAAATTTTAAAACAAGGATCCCAGCACATTTTGAAAATTGTTATTTATTGTTGTGAAAACTCGGGTGTCAAAATAAAAGATGCAATAGCTAAAATCACCCGACACGACAAATTAAAAAGATTGTTTATTTGTTTAAGGAAGTCACAGCAACTGGTGCAGGCAGCTCGTTAGCTGATTGGAGAAAAAGGACAGAAGACAGAAGTTCACAGCAGCTGGTGTAGGAAGCTCATTAGCTACTAACCAGCCTTACCTTACATTTGGCAAGAGATTATTTTCTACTCCTTGAACCTGCGACCTTCAATTGCGCCCGCCATCTTAAGATACAACGGGAAGACATTATGTATGTCTTCGTAGAAAAGGTCAAAAAAGTAATTGCTGCAATAGACTCTCAAGAGGCAAGCGGTGATTCCCAACTTCCAACAGGTGATCACTGTTGTCCTTCCGCCTCTTTTCCCGTCAAATCCAAAGACGGAACTGACAAATTCTTTCAAATAACAACAGTACTCTATCCTTGTTTCAATCCATAAAAACGTGGGCTCCTGGTGAAAGGAGTTGCAGAGAGAGGAATGGATAAAAATCACTACCGGTTGATGGGTTCTCAGTAAGCTCCAGAAGGAATAGCTGGAAACTGATCATTTAGCTGGAGCACTCTGATTTGCAGAGAGAATCAGTTGAGACAAGTGGTTTTCCATTGATTTCTTGTTAGGATATGAGGGCCCTTTCCATTTCTCAAGAATGCACAGCTAGTTGAAATCCTACGTGAATCTTAATCTTTCTCAACTTCAAGATCTGTCGATGTTCTTCTTTCATGTATCGTGACCAAAAGTACAAATCTTCCTAAATCTACAGAATAGAAACCATAGCCTGACTCTTGCTATGAATTTAACTACTAATCTCGTCTAGAAAGTCTGTATACCATGTCTAAATTTTCTGGCCAGAAACATTCTTATAAACAACAGCCAATCCTTTCTGCTCTAAATTTTAATGGAGAACTCGAGGCTACAACTGATGAACTTGATGACTTGCTGATCTCATCACAGCAGCAATGCCAAGGAGCCAATTTCTAATGTCGTGAAAGCTGAATATGAGTTGTGGAAAACACAAAATGCTTCATGGAATGTCGTAGAAGTGAGAAAAAGCCAGCCCAAATGTGGCCAAATTTATAAACAATATATCCCAGATCTGCTCAAGTGATAAACAATTTACAGATCCAAGAGAAAGTAAAACATGTATTTTTCTGACGTTTCACATCCCAAATGCGTTCTTCACATCTTACCCTTTCCATTTCGAATTTGAAACTGATAGGGCTGCAAAAGCACCCTAAGTCTTTCCAAATACCCACGAACCTGTCTATTATTCTTCCAATCCAACAAGAAGAACAGCATTTTATTGATTCTCTCTGTGCAGGTGAATCAGACCCATACGTTTTTTGACCTTTGAATCTTATTTTTCTCATCTCTGTCCATAAGAGAACTTCGTTCCAAATGTTTTCTTCTCCTTGTTCTTGGTTTTATTTTACATATTCATTGATCTCTACTGTTCTTCTTCTTTTTATATTCCTTTCAGCTTTCTTAAGTTCTTTTTCCTCTCCAACAGTCATGCTTTTCAGTACTGATTTTATCTATTGTTTTCGTCTTCACGTTCTCAAAGAGGAAACCGATTGAGCAAAAAAAAATTGAAAAGAAAAAAACAAAGTAAAAGCATAAGATTGACAATCCTTTTGCATTTGAAGTAACAGCAGCTGAAAAAACATAAGGCAACATGTAAGACACTATAGAACCATACCCTCTGGTATAAGCACTCATTCCGCTGAAATTACTTCTAGTTTCGGAAAAGCTATCATCATCAGCATCATCAATCGACCTGCCCTCTGATTGCAGCTTTGCAGGCAGAAGTAACCTTCTCTGGCGAACAGCTAAATAATGGGCCAAGTACTTGCCGACTTTCTCCAGTCCTTCCTCATATTCAGAAATCAAAGTGCTGGCATATTCCAGTGCTGCATCCTTAGTTTCAGAGACGAAATCCTCTCTCCCATGCATAAAGCCAATCCTCAGAGCTCTTCCCATTCCCGAGCATTGACAAGATATCTAATGCCACTGGCAACATCTCCACAATATTCTAGAGCAATTCTAGCAGCCTCAGCTGGCTTCCCAAGAGCTTGAAGCTCTTCACAGAGCTCGCTCACAAGCTTTAGAAACTCGTCTTTTCCAAGTTTAAGAAGCCCAGCAACTGAAAGCACACCCTTCCAATGACCACAGGCATGATATGCCTTCAATGCTTTTGGTAAGGAGGAACAACACAAATATGTTGTAGCAGCATCTTCAAAAGATTTTTCACCACAGAGATGATTACCCCATGCCTCAAGTACTCGATTTCTGTTAGTATTGTTAGTGAACAGTTGCAGGCCCAGCGGAAAAAGCTGAGGATTACTCTTCATGAGATTCATGCAATCTTCATGATGTGCTTCCCCTGCTGAAAATATATGTTTAAGTGGACTTTCGTACCAATGGAGTCTAGGATCAATCATATACTGCATGATAAAAGTGGTATCCTTTCCAGTCCCTGCAGAAAAGGAAGAAACTCCTTTGGGTCCTTCTGAGAGTTCAACGCCACTATGGCTGTAAGATTTAGATCAAGAAGGCCTACTGCAGCTTCATAAACGGCTTCCGAATCTGAGAACCACAACAGACGCTTCAGTGCTTCTTCTGCAGTAGGATAAGACTTTCTCCAAGTGTCATCTATCCTTAGCAGTTCCTTTTCACGAATCACTTTTATCCTCTTCAGGGCTTCTTCTAATGCTGGCGGTTCACTACGAGCTGGTGTCGTCAATATGCAAAGCTCACTTGCAGGGCTTTCTGGTAGTTGTTCCTCAAGGGCTTTCCTGATAGCTAGAAGAACCAAGAGACTTTGCTTTCCTTTGGGTAAAGCAAGGTTACAACATTCTTGTACAGTGTCTCCATAACATTTTTATTTTTCGCAGCAGAAATAAATTCTGTGATATGAGTCAGATTATTTACTTGCTTGACAAATTGCTGCTGATCCTGGAAAGGTTTGCCAACCACAGTGGTCAGCAATGGCATCGAAATCTATCCTGTGTCACCTAACCACAAGTATAGCATCTCTGAAATGCCCTTGGACCAAAGCATTAACAATTGATACAAGCACCAAATTTCGGGGGTAAATACACTCTAGATTACAGCAGAGCTTGTAAAATAACTGCTGCTTCATCTCCATGAATAACACCAGCCACTTCTGCACCTCTTTCCCATACATTTCTAGAGTCTCTGTTTGCTTCTCCTCTGCCTTTGATGTTAGTTCGGACAAAATTTTCAGATTTTATTTGTGTGGTTCCATGTAATATGTCATCCATGCTGATAATCAACAGCAAATCCTGCTTAGTTGTGAGAATAAAATGTGTAACTACTTGCTGCATAATCCTCATTGCTCAAGTAAAATGAGAAACTAGTGCAATTATTACATAATAAACTCCCACTAACTTGCAGCCTTCCATTTTCATCAAGCCCAAACACCAAAGGCTTCAGAATCTATAAGGGCAGCCCTGGTGCACAAAGCTCCGCATATGCTGGGTTCGGTGAAAGGGCAGACCACAAGAGTCAATAGTATGCAGCCTTACCTTGTATTCTGCAAGAGGCCATTTTCCAAGCCTTGAACCTGTAACCTCAAGGTCACACGACGATAACTCTACCGTTTCGCCAAGACTCCCCTCCCAAAGGCTTTAGAATCTCATTGTCTGAAACAGCAACAGCCAAGAAGAAGAAAATTCAACACCATACTCAAGCTTCGGTGGGTACAATTCTTTTGGAGTCCCTAAGATGCTCAACTCCAAAGAATATTCAACAATAGAACCTCCGTCAAACTCAATAAAGGCTGAGCGTGTTTAGCAGGATTATGGGCAAGAGCAACTACTGACCCTTGCAGAGGAAACTGCTTCAAAATCTTTGCATGCCAATCTGAAGAGTTCACTAGACCTGGTACTAAATTTTCAGAACATACAAGCTCAATTTCCTGTAAAGAATACCCTTGACGCTGTTCTTTTCCAGGTTGACAAGAAAATCCATTCTCCATTAATGATGTCATTGAAGCATAATCAACCTGACTGAATTCATTGTGAGAGACACCAAGAAGAATGTCTGCGTCCAATCAAATGAGGTGCCTGAATGCCCCAGATCAGAATGACACATAAAGGGCAGTCCGGGTGCACGAAGCTCCCGCCTATGCGGGTTTCCGGGGAAGGGGCGGACAATGTCAATTTCTTCCCCCTCCAACTCAGCCCAGGTATCCATCACAGGAAGCTCTGCAACACATAAACTAGCAGCGATCAATTTCGCTGCTTGTTAGTCCTAAACAGTGCGGATTGAATGAGTTAAGAAACTTGAAAACTGTGATTTTGCTCATGGAGACAGACGGACAGACACTGGTCAAAGACACTCCGGAATCAACGAATAAGTAGCACATTGTTTAGATGTTGGAATCTTCCAATTGCTGTGATATTTGAGATACAAGATGTCAAATCATTAGCATTAAATGAATGGATGTGATCAACGAAAGGTGGAGATCCGCTATGCAAAAGTTGGACTTCAGGAACTTCCTTATCGATGCAACAATGGAGTAACAGTCGTTGGAAAATTGAGACTGCCTCAATGCGAGGCATCAATCTAGGCATGTGTCGGCACGTTTTTGGGAAGATACATCCTGCTCACCTCGCTGTTCTTCCTGTATTTGGTCTACGTGTGAAAATTCATGACAATAAAATGATTCGAATTCTCATTTCTTTAGTTTTGGAATCAATGGTTTATGTTTCAGTAAGGATGAATGTGGTTTTTCTGACGGCGCCCAATCTAAAGAAGGGTGAACAATGTGAATGGGATGGAACTTCCAAAAACATGTTTAGACTTCTCATATTATAGATAGTTAAGCAGCGTTAGAGTTGTCGTCACGTGACTTTGAGGTTATGGATTCAAGGCGTGAAAACAGCCTTTTACAAAATGCAAAGTAAGATTGTGTACTATTAACCCTTATGTCCACCCCTTTTCTAAACCCACGTACATGAAAGCTTCGCCCACCAAGTTGTTTACTTAGGCAAGAACATAGCATAATAAGCTAAAAACTTCCATCAATAATAGTCTGGCGGCAACTTCATTCAAGTACCCGCTTAAGTTTATTTTAGTCAAGCGCCCTTTGCCTGTTTTTTACTTGTATCTTTGTAGATCGAATCCGTTCACTACAGGTTATATAAGCTAACTACCAAATTTTAGAATTTATATAAAATAAAAAAAACACATAATAAAGAATCTAATGGCCATGAAATTTGGTACATAATTTATCTCTACTTAGATCCAAAAATGGCAAGTTAGAGGCAAGTAAACAATACTTGTATTGACAGATAGATCCAAATGCACACTTAGATTTAATATTCCTCTTACAATTCATAATAAATTCATCCAGTAAAAAAGAATAGTCCAGTGCACGAAGCTCTTGCATATATAAAATCCAAAAAATGAACGGATCATAAAGAATTTATACTAGATGGCCTTATCTTGTATTTGTAGGAGAGGATAATTTCACAGTTCAAAACTCTGATCTCAGGGAACATGACAACAACTCTGCCCTTCCACCAAGGCTCCCGTCAGAATAAATTCACCCTGTAAGAACTCTTAATCCATATAGTGCGCGGTCTATGAAGTGCATAAAGAAGGAAAACCGAACTTTACGCGTTTCAAACTGTCGGTGATGCGCAAATACCCTTTAGAAGAAGGGGATTTGCCCGAGAAACAAAGGAAAGAGAGAAGAAGACACACACAAGCCCGCCTCTCTCTCTCTCTCTCTCTAACCACTCTCTAAAGGGCAAAAGACCAAAAACCCTTTCGTACTGGAGACACCGAGATCTCTCCCTGATGGCTCTCCCTCAAGAACAGATTCTTCATTGAATTCCTGCTTCCCTCTCTCTCTCTCTCTCTCTCTCTCTCTCTCTCTCTCTCTGTGAAAACTAGGGTTTGTTCCTGAATTTCCTTTTTCCTCGATCCCGAACCGATCGGATCTGAATTTTCTGATGGCAGCTTCTCGCCGATTACGAGATTTACAAGCGCAACCGGGCAACAAAACCTGCGTCGATTGCGCGCAGAAGAACCCGCAATGGGCGTCGGTTTCCTATGGCGTCTTCATGTGTCTGGAATGTTCCGGGAAACACCGTGGATTGGGTGTGCATATCAGTTTTGTTAGATCCGTGACGATGGATTCCTGGTCCGAAATCCAGCTCAAGAAAATGGAATTCGGAGGGAATGAGCAGCTTAATTCGTTCCTCGCGCAGTATGGAATCCCAAAGGAAACAGATATTGTGATGAAATACAACACTAATGCGGCTAGTGTTTATCGGGATCGAATCCAAGCGCTGGCTGAAGGCCGCCCGTGGAGGGACCCACCGGTTGTCAAGGAAACAATTGGGGCGGGGAAGAAGAAACCGCCCTTGGGGAATTCTGTCCATTCGAGTGGTGGTAAGGGAGGTTGGGATAGTTGGGATAATGATGATGGGTTTCGGCCGGGTTTGGATACGAGGAGGAATCAATCCGTGTCGGACTTTAGGGCTGGTGGAGGAGGGAGAGGGGTGCCAGTGAGATCGAGGTCTACAGAGGATATTTACACGAGGGCACAGTTGGAGGCTTCGGCAGCAGGTAAAGAGGGGTTTTTTGCTAGAAAGATGGAGGAGAATGAGTCACGGCCCGAAGGGATCCCACCTTCGCAGGGGGGCAAGTATGTCGGATTTGGATCCTCGCCAGCGCCAATGCCGGGGAATAATTCACAGGGAGACGTGTTTAAAGATGTGGGATCTGTTGTTTCTCAGGTGAGGGGTTCTTTGTTTCGTTGGGTTATGTGTTTGTGAGTTTGGATTATGTGTTTTGAATTTTGAATTTGGTGATAGGCACAAGGTATCAATTATATTCAGATTTTAATTTGATTAGGTGGAGAGAAAGAAGATCTTCCATTGGACAAACAAGAGTATGTCTAAAATGTGTGTTTAACAAGCCCAATCAGAAAAGCTTGAGCCTTATAATGTACTCATTTAAAAGGAAATTATTGCATGTATACATGGAAGGGGATGCTCCCCAAATAGAGTACCAAGCGGTGTGATTTGTGTGCTAAAAACCTTTATTTGAGGAAGCTATTTTCTGCAACTAGTACAATAAGACAGCTTGCTTAAATATTTACGGCCATACATCAGTTGCATGTTTCAAGTACTTCAGTAGCAAAATGTTCAATATTTCTTATAATCCCATGAGTAGGTGGATTTGAATGAAAAGTAGCCGTAACTAATGATTCACATTCTAATTGAAAACATACCATGCATGCTTGTCTCCTCTTTGACCTACACAACCTATCGTAGTTGATAGATTCTCCTGAGGTTATTACACAATAAAATTTTGGTAGCATTTGTCTCACAATTGATTGGTTAAGTAAAATATAACTAGTTCACTTTCAACTGGAGAAATCCCTACTTATCCTGGCATTTGACACCTTTGATCAGGGATCTTTCTGTAGATGCTTTGTTCATCCATAGAACCATTCATGGATGACACAAGACTCTTTCATCAGAGGATGTCATGCAGACCAATGAGTAGAAAGAATACAGATAATTGTTCTCATTCAAAAGTACAAGGCTCTACTCCTATTATCCTTCTAGTTTTAGTGGAATAAATTAAGGCAGCTGAGCTTTGAGACATGATTAGTTCAATTAACCCACTGCAGGTAGGCCCTATTTGAAAGAAGCTGCATTAAAACATATATAGGTTAAGGTCCTTCAAATGGACAGTCAGAAATAATATACAGACGGACAGAAGGAAAAACCTACTTATCCTAGATCCTCCAATTTTGATAGGCCAGTATGATGATTCATTTGAGAGGCCCTTACATATGTTACTTCATTCTTGGGTAGTGGGCCAAACTGTTATGTTGAAATCTCTCTTTTGGAGTGCACTGGAATCAGTGTGCAAGACCGTAGGACTGGTTTCCATGGATGTTGAAAAAAAAATAGGTTCTGTTGTATTGTTCTGTCCTATAGGAGTTTTTATGTCCATATATTCAATATTAAACTTTTATCCTTTGGAATTGTATACACTGCCGCATAACGACCCATGTATATGCTTTCTAAAGAAACTTCCGTTTCAAATGTACTTTCATTGTTTCTTTTCTTCATATGTGAGTTTCCTCAGAGGTACATGCTAAAGTTTGTTTAGATTCCAAATCATTGTAACAGAATTAATTTTACCTTGTTTGTTTTCACAGGGATTTGGTAGGTTGTCCCTTGTTGCGGCTTCTGCTGCTAATGTAGTTCAAGCAGGCACAAAGGAGCTGACATCTAAGGTATCTTTGCTTTCCATGCTCATTAGCTTTGTGATAGGAGGACATGACATTGGAAGACATCAGAAGAAAAAAAATAACAGATCTATTCGTGTTTGACCCAGATTCCTTTCTCTTTTGAATAAAAATGATCAATGTGACCCAGTTATAGTCGTTATCTTATGTCCTTTGTGTGATCCATCAAGTTTCATCTTGGGCAACAAGCAACTGTTGTCAGTAACAACTACAAACTAATTTTGTAGGTTATATCAGGAGGAAAATGTGGAAAATATCCATGTAGATAACATGGAACCATCTTTTGATTGCTGTATTCTCATTTCGAGTTTTATAACTCTTCACAAAGAAAAATTCACGAGACCAATATTTTCAGCAGCTAGTAAACATATGGGGGCACCTGACTTTGAGGTAGATTTTGTATGTGGACCTTGATTTGAGACCTCTTCCAATTGAAGATTTAAAGATGGTTCTTGGGTCTTTCTGTTGTAGCTATATGTGATTGGATGGGAGTCTATACTATTGTGAATGTATTGGTTTTAGTGAATGGGTTTAGCAACTATCTCTAGTCACATCTTGTCTGAGGCCAGTGGGGTTGAACACGTTGTGGCTAGAGCAGCTCATATTTACTTATTTTGGCATAGCACTCTTTATTTTATATGAGCATGGCAGGACTGTGGGTTGTTGCTGTGTGACCTGGAGGCACAGGTTCGAGGCATGGAAACAGCCTCTTTTTAAAATGCAAGCTAAGGCTGCTACTATAGACCCTTTGTGGTCTGCCCTTCCCCGGACCCTGCATATACAGCAGCTTCATGCACCAGGCTGCCCTTTTTTATGCCAGTACTGTGGGTGGGTTGATTTTCCTTGCTGGTTTTTGTCTTTTGGTGGTGGGGGGAAGGGGTTGGTGCAATGTGTAATATTAATGAGGAGAGAAGAAGTAAGACGAAGAAGCAGCTGAAAGAGCATTGGCAATTGGGTGGGTTTTTGTGATAGAGGGACTGTTCCATTGGTGCATAATGGAGGTGGCAGAAATGGGGTTTGGGAACGAAAGAAGAGCCCCCTTGATTACCTTGCCTAACAAGATCCTCTTATGTCTCTTTTCAGCCTCCCTATGCAAAATACTTCTGCCATCATTCAACATACAATAATTTTATTGCAGCTAAAGCCACTTATTCCCATTATTCTTCCAATGGAGGAGTTAGCCACATTGAACCCAATTGTCTTGCGCCATGGCAGATATGTTGGATCCAACCAATTACATGAATATAACTAAACAGAAATAAAAAAGAATCATATATCAGGAACAGATGCTTATATGAAGGAGAGAACAATATAAGGTGCTGATGGTTAATACGAAAAGACTTCCACGCATAAAATCAAGATTCTGGTCCTTACAACTCTGGATGCAGTATGCAGAAGCCTCACTGTACCTTGCAATGGTATCTGCAGCTCCTGCTCTTCCATTCATGGTACTTCTATTGGGCTAAACCATCAATGTCCAGTTACTAGTAAGAGTTCACTGGAACCACTGAATGGTGGCGCAGTTCATTCTTAGAATCTGTGATACTATATGATGGTATAATTATCTCCAAGAATATGATGCCCAAAAATGATTTTCTTAAGTGAAAACACTGCTTCAGATTCCACAGTGCTTATATAACTGATGGGCGTGGTTGGGTCGTAAATCTAAAACAGAATATTTTGATTCCTAGTCAACTTAGTTGTCACATCGTGAATAGCTTAAGCAACTTTTATACTTCTGAAGTTTTGGGTAGAACCTACTTTTGGGATGTAATTTGTGTCTTCATATTGGTTCTTTTACCTGGTGTCATAACTTGCATCGATTTCCCTTGTAGGATGTATAAATATTTCTGCTGCTATTCACCTTGGCAGGCTTTGATCTTCCTTTTTCCAAGCAACACAGCTTACTTACTGAGAATTGAGATATCTGAGACTCTGCCTTTCATATGGTTCAATTCCTCAAGTAGCATGATGATTTATAGGTTTTAGGCTAACTTTATAGTGCCTTAGTTGAATATTCCAGTGTATGTAGAACAATTTTATTCCGAATCTGCTGATCTGTTGGTTCATTCTGTACCTTGTGCTGTTCCTCAATTTGTCGAAGTCCAAGTTCTTTCACTTTTGGCCTGTCTTCGACAATGAGTTTCTGAAACTACTTGCTAGCAATCTTTTCCAAATCATTTGGCACTTCTTAGTCCTTCAATAATTTGTTATCAATCTCACTATTTGTTGAACTCAACCAGCAAACTGGATATAACCGATACCAATCATGTCAGTGCAGTGGTGCTATCATCTTTTCCGTTTTGTTTTCTTCTTCTTTTTCTGTCTTTTGTTGTGTTTCTCTGTTTGCATTTTTGTTGAAAAAGTGACTTTTAACCCTTCTACAGGTGCGAGAGGGGGGATACGATCAGAAGGTCAATGAAACTGTAAATGTTGTCACCAATAAGACTAATGAAATAGGGCAGAAGACATGGGGTATCATGAAAGGCGTCATGGCCATGGCTTCACAGAAAGTGGAGGAGTATACAAGGGATGGGGTCAACTGGAAGGCAGATAGCTGGCAGCAAAGTGAAAATGAGAGAAATGGATACTATCAAGAGTATAATAAGCAGGATAATAGAGGGTGGAATTCTTCTGATGGGCGCTCATCAAATAGACAGGTTGAATCCGTCAGTTCCTTAAGTTCTTGGGATGACTGGGACAAAAATGAAAGGAAGGAAAGTGGAAATGGTAGGCACCCCGCAAATGGGGACAGCTGGGCCGGCTGGGATGATGTCAAAGATGATGGCCATGACGATTTCTACCATAGCTCATCCAAGAAGGGCACTGATCAGAACGGTAAATCAGAGTCATCATGGACAGAGGGAGGCTTCCTTTAAGGTTCGTTATTTGCATTGTCTTTTCTTTTTACTTCGCGTGGAAGGACGTGTGTTAAAGGTTTTTTACGTTATCCTTTATCTGGGGCTAATGCCCTGTAAAATGGTACTCTACCTTTTGCTGAAGTTGCTTTTAAAGTTTGATTGGAGACTAACAGTTATTTTTTCAATTCATCTCTCGATTTTTCTTGTTTAGCCGATAACGTTTTATTTTTTCAATTCATCTCTCGTTCTTAATTCCAGCTATATCATGTTAGTAAACATCTATTACTGTAAGCGTAGATATATTTTGTACTTCATACATTCCAGCAATACATGTTGGAAGATTATGATTCTTCTTAAAGAGTTCTATTAAGTGTGGTTTGGTGTTGAAAAGCATTCATCTCTATGGTGTGGTTTGCTGTTCAGAAGTATTCACATGCCAAATGCTGTAACCGCTAGTTTTTGCACCGAAATCTCCTGCATGGTTCAATATCCTTCTGTATGGTTGTGGTGCTGTATCAGTTTCTAAGAAAGATTACTGCCCGGAGGTTGGGACTAACAAATGGATTGTTTTGATCTTTGAACAAGTGATCGTAGATATTAAAAACTAACTCCCTCTCTCTGAACCAAATTAGGATCGGCTCTCTGATGCTACTATACCAAGGAAAGCGTCTTTGATGCTTGCATTGGGCAAATATATGGGGCTGTATGCGGCTTTTACAGAGAAGGGAATGCTGTGGCTGATTTATTTTTATTTTTATTTTTATTTTATTGGAATGCTGTGGCTGATTTTTGGGCCAAATCTGCTCCCCCCCCCCCTTTTTTTTCTTTTATAACGTTATAAAGGATTTGGAGGACAGATCTTACTAAGTTTCTGGTTACTAAAAAATTCTGGTATAATATTCCTAATTTAAACAGTTACAGGGTTCGGGAGAAAAGAAAATTTAAGAGCCCAATCATGGTAAACGTAGATAGCATATAAGTCTAATTATGGTACCTTATTAATCAGTGCAACTCCATGTTAGCGATTTAATATTAGGATTATTAAGCAAGGCAATTTCTAAATTTGTAAAACACAACGTTCTTTTGCTGGTATTATCACCAGTATTCAATGCTGGGTTATTCATATATTATTATACCTTGCCTGTTCATTGCGGGTTGGTTATTTGTCGGCATGGGTTTATGTTAAACGATGTATTTGGATGCCCTCGTACGAATGAGTACTTCACAGTCCCACCATAGCGATTCCAATAGTAACTGGCAGTTTTGATCCTTTGGGACAATTGGATGAATTTTGTAGATCTTTTTCGGATGCCTCAATCACCATTCATTGAACCTATCAAATTTTGAAGTATGAAATGATATGCTAAGCAGAGTGATAGAATTCAGTGATTGATGTGAGGAAAACACATGTTCCAGAGAAATGTAATATCCGCAATCTGTATTTATACTTTAAGTAGTCAATTTTCCTTTTGTGTCTAATAAAATGATAGATAAATAATAGTTACTCGGATATTTCTCTAATAAAATGATAGATAAATAATAGTTTCATGAGCCAAATTACTAGTTCATAAACCTGTAAAGCTAAAGATTGATGACACGAGAACTGGCTGATGACATGTAAGAAGATGTCACAAATTTTTACTTGTATCCAGATATGGGTATCCAAGGCCCCTTTTTGGTTCCGAGCAGAATTTGAAAGTAAACTAGATGATAAACATCAGGGATCACTAACAAAAAGATTTCTAGTGCACTTTACTTCTTGTTTTTTCTTTTCCTTAAAAAATATTTACAGGCGAAGAATTACATAGCAATCAGTCGCAAGCCCTGCCGAATCCAGTCCCCGTCTAAAGGAAAAATGGCGATTAGAACCTGCAAGCAAGTGGTACTTATTCCAGGGGAGAATCGCCCACGGCCAGGTGTATTTCAGGAGAAATGGCAGTGTAGTTTGCGACCAACGCTAGACTTTGTTGGCTCTCCAGCGGAGTTTGCTGCCTGGAAATTGGGAGACCATGGCCACGATGCTGTGATTACCAGTTTACAACAATATTTCATCTCCAACTTCAAATGAAACACAATCAAAGATGAGAAAAACTTTCTTCACCAAACTTGAGAATAAAAACCGGTACAGAACCTCCATACAAATGAGGCAGAAGAAAATGAGTGGTGAGATGACGCTCACATACGCAGCCTCGTGTAAACTCATAGCAAATAATGTTCTTCTTCCTTGTCTCTGTGTCTATATCCAACGGCCTCAGGAATAGTGACTGATGGGAGATCGAGATGGATGGATGGATGGCCAAGACGAGGAGGATTCAGATAGGCCAGATGCCTCGCAACGTTTCATATCATATTCATATAGGCGTGGTGGTGCCCATTTTATCTGTGTGGTTAGTGCCATCTTGTTGAACAACAAGGACAGAGGCCCTCACATCATGGCCTGACGATGCCAAGATAACACCTAAGAGCCCCAATTCGACGTGCTCTGCCCATCCATAATCCAATTGTTCCATCATCTTTGATGAGTGCAGGCTGCGTCGACCACAATTAAGTAGTAGAGTCTGTTCCTTCCGATCTCTAGCACATTCTCCTCGATGTTCCTTTCTACCCTCTCTTCGTAACCAAATTTACGTGATCCTTCATTTCTGCCGTTATACAGAGAGGGCCACTTTATGTAAAATGCAGGGAGCAACTAAGATTAGAGAAAATGAAAGATGGAAAAACTCACCTTTTCTCTCTCTTGATCCACAAGTACTGTTGGGAGGTCACAGAATCTAACAACATTCACTGCAACCCCTGGTTGCACCCCCATCCTCCCTGCAGTCTCCAATGACTCTCTATCCTCAGGCCCACCAATGAATATTACACTAACCTGATGGGCCACATCGGTGGGCTTCAATCACATCGCCGTCCATTCCGCACTTATGAAACGGCAAGATCACGATCACAAACGTCGTCGTGCATAGTCGTCAGGACGGTCATGGATCGGACCCTGACCCGGGCAAGCTGCCCATAAGCCTCGCAAGCTATGAACAGCCGGGTCTGGTAGGGGAGGTTCTTCCGCTCTCTCATCGCCATGACTATCGATGATCGTTCGGTGAGTTCGACTGGGTACAAGATGTAGAGTTTAGGGGGGATCGGCTCGACTGGGTACAAGATGTAGAGTTTAGGGGGGATCGGCTCGTCCCTCTGCGGATTGTCTCGATCAGGTTTATGATAGAGGGGACGTTGTACAGGCCATGGAGGCAGGCTAGGATCCGGAGCTTACTTGGTCTCTTCTTCCTTAGATTCTGTTTGGAATTTGCGTTGCTTGCATGGAGGGGCTGCGCGAGCAGGCTTTTAGCGGGTCATTACTGTTGGGGTGGTGAAGAGCACCATGAGGACTAAGATAGCAAATGTCTCGTCATTTAGGACTTCATGTTCCAGAGTTACATTGCAAGGCCTGTAACCAATGCCTACAAATTCCAAGGAAGGCCTGTTTAGTTTGTGGATGTGGCCTGAAGGACTTAGGCCTGTGTTCTTCAATATGTTGAACAAGGCCCGATTCTAGAAGGCCTAGTTTCCAGAGATTTCCTAGTAAATATTTTAAACATCTATAATAGTCTAGAATACTATAAGAGAATAGTACAGTAGTCTAGAAAGAGTAAGAGGGTTCTGCAATATAATCTAGACTGTTAATATTCTGATACTTGAAGTAATCATAACCAGCTATTGAGGAGGTGGATGTGGAAAAGCAAGTATAAATAGAGTGTAGCTCCTCATTTATAATCAGCTTAGCTCAGCCCAGTAAAGGTCAATACATTGGACGGTTTTCTTTTTGAGTTCTCTCATTACTTTGGTAGGTGAGTGAGTGTAGCCCAAATAAGTGAGAGTGAAAGTAAAAGGTTGACTTGTATTTAGCAAAAGGAGTTACGCACAAGTACCACACGGGTTTAGCATAGGTGAAATTGCGACCCCATGATATATAGTTCTAGTAAAAAATGCAAGGTAAGGTTGCGTACTATTGACACTTGTGGTCCACCTCTTCCTTGGACCCTGTATACACGGGAGCTCTGTGCACTGGGGCTGCCCTTTTAGCTCCAATAACAAATCGATAATGAAAAACCCTTCCCAAAATAGCAAAAAAGAAAAAAGAAAGAAAAAAATAAAAGGAAAATGGCTAAAATAGTGTTATAGGAGCAGAACGGTCCGTCACGATTTGATCATGGTATGGCGATATGCTGATTGGAGTGAGATCTAGTTGCCCAACAGTCCGAAGATAAACCATAATGTCAATTGTCCAAAACCAAATCAAGCTTAACGAGGTCGTGTGGCAGGGATAAGAGAACATGGATAGTGATCTTATCCCCTAGTAGTGGCAAGTCTATTACTAGCAAGTTAAAACTGTTTTCCGAAGGACGAAGGCCACTCCGACGCAGGATACAAATGGGAGTGAAATCCCGGCGACGGCAATGCCGAGGCTTTCCTTCCACTGGGTCGTATGGAGTTCAAGTTCAATTCTAAGCCAACTAGAAAGAGGAAGAACAGAAGGCCGATACTCGTCATCCTTTCCAGTATCGGAGTGCTCCATGAAGGGAAAACTCGGTGCAAATACGCTTTGGTATGGCCAAGAGCCAACGGATTCCGCCCTGCAAAAACAAAAACAGGCATTATGGTTCGGAAGATGAAGGATAAAATGCAGGGTGGGGTTAACCAAAATGCGTACTGTGATTTCTGCTACGACTTTGGGTTGGAGGAGGGGTTTGAGAAGGAAAGCGAGGGAGCGAGTGAAGAGGAGGGCTAAGGTGGTTTGGATGATGCGGATAGGGAAGGCGCAGTTGAGAGGGTTATCGCCTTGCCAGGCACTATTTGAGGATGTTTCGATTGTGGTTGTGCTGAACGTCATGGGTGGGTGTGAGTAGTGGCATTGAGAGTGTTGTAGTAAGGGAGAGGAGGAACTGGTTGGGTTTTGTAGACTTGGAATTGGTACGAGGGAGAGGAGGAAAGGGTAGGGTTTTATAGACTTGAAAATGAGGACATATTGACAGGAGTGGGTTTTTTAGACACTCGGGAAAGAATAAAAGCTATTATGCAGCACCGGAATTATCATTTTTTTTTACTGGATAAAATGAAAAGAAAAATGCTAAACGGAAAAGATGGAAGAAATGCTAGAACGGAAGCCATTGTCATGTTCTAAAGGAGAAGAATATCGATCAAGCAGAGATTTCCTATATTTTCCGACCGAAACTTACAAAAGGAAATGCAGGAAAATTGTCAATCACGAGTTTTATAACTCCAGTTATAATTTTTAACATAAAAATATCAAAAAGACTAAAATAGCTTTACGTATAGGGCCATTTATAGAGAGTAGAAATGTTTAAAACCCTCTTATTAAATAAATAAACAGTAAAGTTAAAGTAAAACTTGCCTAGCTATTTGTCACAGGATCGCGGTTTCACCCTTGCTAAACCTGTGTAGCACTTGTGCACAACTCTTCTTGCTAGACACAAGTCAACCTTCCACCCATACTCTCACTTGCTAGGGCTACGCTCACTCGGTCACAAACGTAATGAGAGGAACTCAGAAAGAAAACTCTCCAAATGTATTGAGCTTAACTGAAACTGAGCTGATTACAAATGAGGAGCTAACTCCTATATGTACTTGCTCTCCCCCATCCACCTCCTCAATGGATGGTTGGGATCATTACATGTGTCAATATATTAACAGTCCAGATCATCTTTTGGAACCCTCGTACTCTTTCTAGATTATTCTACCAATCTCTTAGAGTATTCTAAATTATTACAGAAGATTTTAGATCTTTACAAGGAATTCTCTGAAAACCAAGCCTTCTAGAATCAAGCCTTATTTCACAAATCCAAAAATACAGGTCTAAGTCCTTTAGGCCACATCCACAGGCTAAACAGGGCTTCTGTGTGGTCTGTATGCCTTGGTCACAGGCCTTGCAAAGCAAGTCCATGACATTCTCCCCCACTTGATAATGTCGACGCCCTTGTCAACACATCTTAGATGGTACCGCAAACCTTGTCATTGAACACATCTCATGTCGCCTTGTCATCTTCATGAGATGCCCTGCTGTGTCCTCCCCTTTGCACATTGGCGTCTAACCACTCTTGTGCTCACCTAGGACTTCCTTTGTGTCCTTCATGTTGTGTGTACTCTTGTGTGCTTGTGCACAATTGCATAGTTGTGAGTTGTCACGCCTCTTATGCTCCTATTTTGCTACCCTCCGATGTTGTGCCTCCTATACACAGGTATAGCAATTACCAACTACTGTGGTCCTTGCATGTCTCTACTTAGTCTTGTTCCTCTTGGAGTTTCCCCGTTGTGGCACACCCTCATCAACCACTAGTTTCTCCTTGGACCCTTCAAACCATAGCTCCCTAATGGCACTTAGACGACGTAGATCTAGCTGTGTCGACTCCACACTCGCTGTGGATCACTCTACTAGCTGCAAGGCAAATAGCATCTTCCTTTGCCCCCTTTGTATCCTTCAACACTGGGACCGTGCAAGGGTCTTCTCATCAAAGAAACTTAATGTTCCAAGGTGTGACATAGGGATGGCTCTAGCCTTAATGAGGAAATCCATTCTCAATATAACCTCATAATCGTCCAAAGATACTACAGTCAAAGTGATGGTGCCTTGCCACTCTCCCACATTGATAAGTGCATCTTTGGCAACTCCAAGTATGGACTTTGCTTCAAAGTTTACTACCTTAATCCTGCTCTCATCTTTCTTCATCTTGAGGCCTAATCTCTTAGCCTCCCCTTCTGAGATGAAGTTGTGAGTAGCTCTTGCGTCCACCATAGTCCGTGTACCTTTGTCATTGAGGCACACGTCCACATACATCAAACTTTTCCCCGTATGGACAAGTTTGATTCCTAATGCCTACCCCATCTTAGAATTGAGGAGTCTAAGTGACCCATATTAGGCTCCTACCCTTCATTCTCATCCATTACCTTATGGTTCTCCCTTTCAACCACCAAGGCATTAAGGGTCTTCTTCTTTGGATAGTCTACTACTCGATGATCTCCATTGCATATGAAGCAACTAAAGCGTCGAGGAAGGAACTTACCTCTCCCCTTTGAGTCATGTCGACCTTCCTTGCCTTCTTCCTTATAACCTTTAGGTTTGTCCTCCTCACTGTTGCTTCCATTAGACTTGTCCTTTTTCTCCTCTCTAGTGCCTTTAGCCTTTTTGTCAAACTCCACTAATTTCTCTACAGTTGAGAGTGCAGTGGCCAAGTCTTCCACTCCCCTCTTTTGCAACTTGTGTTCCGCCCAAGGCTGCAACCCATCCATGAAGAAGAACAACTTGTTATTCTCATTCATATCCAATATGTTCAGGAGCAAAGTCGTGAATTAATTGACATATTCACGGATAGATCTCGTATGCCTTAACTGCTTCAGGTTCTTCTTAGTCAAGTACTCTACATTCTCTAGGAAGAATTGGGCTTTGATCTCTCTTAAAGTCCTTCGACGTGACTATGATGCAACAACCATCAGCTACATTACTATACTTATGTTTCCACCATAGCATTGCATCTTCACAAAGATACATCGTTGCCACATCCACCTTCATGGCCTCCTCAAAAACCTTGACAGCTTTAAAGTATTATTCCATTTGCCACAGAAAATTTTTCAAGTCCTTAGCATCACAGGTTCCCTTGTAACTTGTAAGTTCATGGATCTTGACTTTAAGAGCAAACTCCTTTGGTCTAAATCCTCCCCCACTAGCTACAGCCTTCTCTAATAGGGCCAGACGAATTTTCACATCATATAGCCCAGTTACCTCCTCATGTAGATCGATCATCTTACCTTCTATAGTTTCAAGGTGATCGGGTATGCCTTCTACCCTTTTCATGGTCTCTGTATTCATAGTCTCGAATACTTCAAAAGTACTTCGTATGTCATCTTGGAGACTATGTAAAGCATCCACATAGGCACTAGATCTGTTCAAGCAATCAAAAGGAGTTTGCTTGAACTTGCCAAATCTTTCTTCCAACGTAGTAGGGTGAGCATCCAAAGCCAACTTCTTTGATGGATCTCTTGACTTCTCCCTCCTTGACCTGTGTTGGGCTTCCACAGGCATGTTGCTCACTCCAAAATCACTTGCCATGATGTTGCCACGAGCTTTTCCCAATACTCTCTAAGTCACATCGACCTACTCTGATACCAACTGTCACGGGGTCTAAATTTCACCTTTGTTTACCCCGAACGACACTTGTACACAACTCCTCTTACTAGGCACAAGTTAGCCTTGCATCCCTACTCTTACTTGCTAGGGCTATACTCACTCACCCACAAATGCAATGAGATGAACTCAAAAAGGGAACTCCCCAAAGGTATTGAGCTTAACTGAAACTGAGCTAATTACAAATGAGGAGCTAACCCTTGTATATACTTCCTCTCCCCCATCCACCTCCTTAATAAATGGTTGGGATCATTACATGTGTCAATACATTAATGGTCCAGATAATCTTTTGGAACCCTCCTACTCTTTCTAGATTATTCTATCGATCTCTTAGAGTATTCTAGATTATTACAGCAGATTTTAGATATTTACAAGAAATTCTCTAGAAACCAAGCCTTCTAGAATCAAGCCTTGTTCCACAGATCCAAGAATACTGGCCTAAGTCCTTTAGGCCACATCCACAGGCTAAACAGGCTTCCGTGTAGTCTGTATGCCTTGGGCACTGAGCCTTGCAATGCAAGTCCATGACATATTGCTGTCTTTGTTTGCAACCTTTATCATACTTTTGAATCGATCTAAACAGCTTGCTCTACATTATGTTAGTTACTAACAACACTATTGTAGGGTCGCCTTTTGCCATTGAGGGCATGTTTGAGTCTGTTAATCTAGTAGCTCTCTACAAATCTGCCTTACAGCCAGTGATTTTCTCTTGATCGGGTAATCCTAGACACCCAATCCTCCGCCATCAACTGTGGACCATTGTGTTTTATTGAACGATATCAGTGCATGGGATATACATTTGGCAGGAGGCAAATATCATGTGAGTTGCATATTGATTGTCGAAGATAAAGACTATGATGTAGATCGAGGACAAATAGTTTGAATCGATCACCATATAAAGCCGCTCGTACATTTGCTATGATCTACTTCCCCATTTATCATTGGATTTCTTTTGCTGGAACCGATGGAGAAGATTCCTATGGTAGGAAACATCTAATTGGAGGTCCTTCAGATAAACAGTTTGCATCACCATTCACCCAGTAAAACAAGTTTAGTTGCACATATAAATCATTCCATTTTACACCACAAAAAAAGGCAGTTCCGGTGCATGAAGCTCCTCCCTATATAGGGTGAGGGGAAGAGGTGGACCACAAAGATCTATAGCATGCAGTCTTACCTTGCATTTATGCACCTTAAATTCGTGACGTCAAGGTCACACTACGACAACTTTGCCATTACACCACAAACAACTTATAAAAGTTCAAACTTGAGAATACTGTTCATTCCACAACTAAACGGAGAATGGTACCTTTCAGAAGCATGCATCATGGGAAGTACATGAGAAGTCTATTGTGGGCCCAACAACTGAAATTAGCATGATCTGGAACCACTCATTTTGAAGATGCTACTATGATTATGTCATGACTCGAAAACCATCTTTATCTTATGATCGCAACTATATATCCAATCAGTAGCTTTAAGATGGGCAAGTGGTGTGCCGTGATAATCTTTTTCATTCTGAATTTCCAAAGCCATAGCTGACTGTGACTTCCTTTAGACCATGTTTCAATGGATTTGGCTCCAAGTTCCTGCAATTAAAGCAGGGTCCACACTCGATCTCTGTGATCAAATACTTATGCTAACTTGTGGGCCGGTGTTAGGTCAAGCTTTCGAAATGCTGCCCTCAGTGTGATTACTTGAGAAAGAGAGAAGGCATAACTTCTGATATCCTGAGTGGTTCCACTGGGCTTGAGCACTTAGTCAAGTTGGGCAGGTGCCTGGGTTCACAGCCAAGAGGTTGTCGGTTCAAATATGGCATGCAACTGATCATGCTTGTCCATTAAAACTAAATATATCAAAGGGAAAAGTTTCTCTGAACACAACCCCCCCACACTCCATGGAAATCTATTTGTAAACATACAGGTGAGCTGGAGAAGTGTCTTAGATGGGCTGTTGATTGTGGAAGAAATATGAGATTCTGGTAAGAAGCCCTCTCTCTAATTATCTTAAAAACATTCTACCAGTTAACAATACTCCCAAACAAAAAATGGATCCGATTGGGATGAAGAAAATTTGCTTTTCTCCCTAGATAGATTAGAGACCTAATTAATTCGACCAGTATTTTCTCTATTCTCTCAGACCAAAAGGCTTGGTTCCTGATGAAACAGGCAATTTCTCCATCAAGTCAGCATACAAGGTGTTAAACCTGCAATGAGGGCGTAAACCTAGAGGGAACCCTAGGTTGGAGCTCCAATTTGATGATATACAACATCCCTATGGTTTTGCATTACACATTGATGTCCTCCTGCGGCCCAAGAAGCAGTTCCTACGTAGTTGGTTTCTCTAACAAATTGTATCCTTCATTGAAAGGGCAGCCCCGGTCCACGAAGCACCTGCATATGTGGGATTCGGGAAAGGGGCAAGCCACAAGGGTCAATAATACGAAGCCTTACCTTGCATTTTACAAGAATCTGTTTCCATGCCTTGAATCTGTAAATTCAAAGGAACACAACGACAACTCTATTATTGCGCCAAGGCTTCCTTCAAATTGTATCCTCCATTTACTCATCAAAATACAATAGCCGTACCGTGCATGTGTTCATAAGAATATAACATGTGGAGGAAACTTGTCTGCGTCCATATACTGTTTCCCACCACACAGAACTTGCATAGTATAAAGAATCTTGCAGTTTGTGCAATAGAAAGTTATCATTATACAAAATACATTTGTTGGGCATCAGAACATGCCTTAAAAGGAGATGCTGTGGAGAAATATGACCAACTTTTATCTCCTAACTTTAACATTTCCCGTTTAATCAATTTGCTACGAATAATGGGGTGTTATGTGTTGTTGCAATCAGATTGGTGGATGATCATGATCCTTCACTATAGTTGGAAGGGTTGGGATAAAGATCGGGCCCACCACTTCGCCTGAGCGTCAACAATCTTGTGGCTAAAGCTTTCTCTGTTCTCCTCACCAAATTATAGTGGATGATCACAGTACTCGCTTTAGTATATACAAATTTCCAACTTCCGTAGTGCGCACTTGTTTGCGATTCGAAAACAATGGTTCGTAATGACAATTATCTCATCATTTGATGGGCCACGTGCATTAATGGTTAAGACAAGCATTCATTAATTAACGGTGGTCCCACATGAAATGCTGGAATCTTCTGCATGGAAACAAATCTGTACGGTGGAGATCATAAAAGGTTGATCGATCAGATCTAAATAATACCCGGATAGCCAATTCGGGAATATCAAGGCCACCTTTTCTACATGTGTTGATAAGTGGTTGAAGAAAAAGCCCAGGCCCTATTCCTTAAGCCTTCAATGAGAAAAGATGAGAGAATTGGAATCTAACCGAGCATCTGGTTGCTGCACAGATATGATCCAATCAGATCCGTACGCAACATTTGACACTCTTTACAACATCAATAAATAATCCAACCAATAACCTTGTAATCGTAATCCATTAAATAAGTATTGGATATAAATGTTCGGATGACCATCCTGTGTATAATTTCACTAGTCTTCAAGTACAGGCTGGGAAATGGACAACTAAATAAGTTCACAAATATGACCCGCACAGGTTGCAGGCAATTGGTTCAAAACTGACCCCTATACATAACTTTGATGTGTCAAGAGTTAGATTTAGAATTGTGCATGAGTGATAGTATGCGAGTGATTTGCTTTATAATATTTAGCTGAGAGAGAGGACTTTTATCATGGAAAACTTTACATGCAATATCCTACTAAAAGCGGCATATGCTAGAATTATTCAATGAATGAGATTTCTAAGGCATTAGCCATTTAATATTGTGCTCGAGGATTGGATCTTTGGAAATATAGGCCTCTCTTGAATTTTTAGCTTCCATGCCTTATAGAAGCTTAGAGAGAGAGAGTAATTATATGATACAACTAATTATGTCATAGGCATTCTTAAATAAAAAAAAGTGGGCTCACTTTTATATTTTCTGTAGATCCAAGACGTTTATCTGATTCGCCCCATTTTAAATGGCCGGTGAGACAGAGAGAGAGAGGCCGGTAATTCACAAATTTTGCTTAATACCCCAAGAAGAAAAATGAAAAGTTAATTAATTTTACAAATATGTATCAGTCAAGGTCACTTTTATCCCTCCCCTAAACTAGTCTGGCTTTGAGTACCCAAAGAAGAGTTATCAACAAACTGCCTAAATTTTATTATATTAATTCTTTAATACATTTGAAATCTCTCCAACAAAGAAAAAGCACCACCTCAAACTCCCAACCAAGTGTAACGAGGAGAGGTGTCATTTTATTTGCAACCAACTATACTAGATGGCTTTTGGCATGGGGGCGGCAGACAACAAAGATCAATAGTACGTAGCCTTATCTTGCATTTTGCAAGAGACTGTTTTCAAGCCTTGAACCCCTGACCTCAAAGTCATAAGACAACAACTTTACTGTTGCACCAAGGCTGCCCTTCAACTTTCTGAAAACTAGAGCATAACTTTCCAGACAAAAGCGCCAAAATAAGAGCTTGCAGCTGCAATTCTTCGTGGCCGTGGATGTTTTTGTGCAACGGACTTCGTTGCAGTCTCTTAGTTTTGGTTTCTCTGCTTGATATGGACGTTTTTGCTGGTCTCTTATTGTCAAACTGTTGCCTTTTGTAATAGTTACTTGCCCTGGCTGGTTGATCGTCTTGATCAACTTACTGCGGGGAGCTGTTTCTTGAACCCATCTTGGCAATACAAGCCGCACCATCTCAATAAATTAATGAGGTTGTATTGGGTGGGGCTGCAAAAACAAACCCGAGCTATGTAAGCAGCACCGAAGAGTTCAAGAGAGAAGCTGAGAACTTTTTGTTAAATTTTGACAGGGCATTGCTTGGAAGACCAGGTAAATCTGGGATTGGTGAATTACTGAAGGATGCAAATGTTCAAGCTGTTAGATTTTGCCGGACCAGTACAATTTATGGATTCAACAAAGCTAAGTTTAAGGCAGCACTTCAAACAACACCCAGCTAGATTTACTAAAGACATCTCATCTGTCCAAGCCCAATTACATGCCACTGGCTATAGATCCACACATCTAGAACCATCAAGTTTGTTGGGCTCACCCGTACATCTCTATCTGGGCTTCTGCCATATTCACTTGATTAGCATCAGCTGACTAGCACAGGTTTTGGCCATTCCCAGTTCTCATGTTGCAAGCAGACTATGGATAATCGAACATGTACATATCAAGATGAAGTAAGCTTTTATTCACTTGGCAACAAAGAAAGGAAAGCCTACACCATGCCCTCAAATCTATATACACACATGTATGGGTGTATGTCTCTGCTAAGACAATCCAATGGTCTCCAGAGCACAACTTATCATGCCCAAATTCAGATGAACGGTCAAGACACAACTATTTACTACATGCTGCCTTGATCCCTTTGAAACTTTGCAACCAGTTAAGCAGCTTGTAACATATTTATATTTCGTATGGTGTTGAATTGGTGGTAGCGGAGGTGGTTGCCGGAGTCCCATTTTCCACGTTTTCGACGACCATCGAAACGGGCACTACATGTGCATGAACAACATCGTGTTGTTGAACAACAAGCACGGATGAGACGATACCATGGCCGGAGGAGGCCAGTATGTCTCCTATCGGACCCAACTCGGCGTGCTCCGCCGATCTGTCCGCTAGATCAGCCACCATTGCCGACGGGAAGCGATTCCTTCCTACAACGATGAGCTCGTAATCCCTACTCCGACCGATCTCTAAGACGCTCTCCACTATGTTGGTCGTCGTCCTTTCCTCATAACCTGTTACGCCTTCCGTCTTCTTGTTGAATTCTGCCACTGCCAACTCGTCCAGCTCCTGTTTGCCAACGTAAGTGCACCACGTAAGCAATGAACAATTAGAAATCTGTTGAAAAAATTGGAAAATGATACGGAACGACCCTTCATAAAGATTCCTAGCGTTTTGTTATGGTGGTGAACGGTTGGGATTGTCTAATTAATACATGAGATTTTTATGGCTTGGCCCACTTCATATGGGAAACAACTAATTTCAAAAATATGGGCCCACTGAGGCTTTTTTAGCCTGAGATTTTGTAGCCACGGCCAATCTAAGACACGACTCAGAAGGTGAACGGTTCGGATCACCGAAAACTGGGTCCCGCTTGTAGTTTCCCTTTCAGCGCTGTCCAAGCAACCTATTGTTTTCTAATCAGACCATCAAATCGTCCATGATAGGACGACATATTCAGGTGGTTCCAGCTCTTCTTGCTCAATTGTCGATCCACCTTCCTGGGTCCCTCCGGTTAACCAATAGGAGTCAAGGGGCCCACCTAACTTGAAGTCCTCACTACTACCAAAAGAACTTAAAAAGAAGTGTAGAAAACAAACTTACCTTTTCTCTCTCCCGATCGACTGCCGCCACGGAGAAGCTGTAACTACTGTCCGTGCACTTTTCCGGCGACGGGCGCAACATTACGCCATTATCCTCCTTCCCTTTCCCACTCACAAATCTAACAACGTTCAACTTAATCCCGGGATGCTCCGCCATCCTCCCCCCAATCTCCAACGCCTCCCGATCGTCGGGCCCACCAAAAAACAGAACGCAAACGACGTGGGCCACGTCACCAGGCTTCGTCTGTTGGGCCCCACCAAGCCCGCGGTCCACCAAAACACCCACCGAACAAGGCGCTTCTCTTAACACCCTCTGATTAACCGCTCTCCACGCGGGCCCCATATTCTCCATCGGCACCTCCCCCTGCCTCCCCCGCTTATGAAACGGCAAAATCACCATGGCGACACGCTTCTCCTCCGCCACGTTGCAGATGTCCTCGTGCATGGTGGCCATTGCAGACACCGCCGTCATCGGACGTACAGTGACGCTCCCCAGCCGCCCGTAGGCCTCGAAAGCTACGGCTACCTGGTCGTTCGTCTCCCGTCTCAGACGGTTCCAGAACGGGAGGCCGTTTTTCCTGACGCGCAGCGCCATGACTATGGAAGACGAACGCTCAGTGAGCTCTACCAGCCGCATGATGTAGAGTTTGAGCGGGGACGCTCGGGTCCCGCCTCGGATGGTCTCGATTAAGTTGATGATGGATGGAACGTTGGTGGGGCCATGGAGGCAGGCTAAAATTCGGAGTTCTTTGCTATGTACGTCGGGGGATTCCGTTTGGAGCTTCCTCTGTTTGTAGGGAGATTTGCCGCGGGCTGGTTTGTAGATTGCCATTACTGTTGGAGTTGTAATGAAGGTGGTTAACAGAGCCATTAAAACCAGGATAGCGAATATCTCGTCGTTCAGCACCTGCAAAACCGATCGAGAATAAGATTATTTACTGCTTGTTTGTAACTCAAATATAAAATAAAACAAGGATATGGAATTATTCACTTGAATTGAGTCGATAAAACAAGGATATGGAATTATTCACTTGAATTGAGTCGAGTTCTCGAGTTTTTGGACTTACGGTACAATGGGAGGATTTAGATAATTATCTACAGATAATTCTATCCATGGATTATTATTCCAATCCTAGTAGAATCAGAAAGTGCATGCAGGAACAACCTGGTCCAGTTATGAGGAGTCTGCGTTTTTACTGAAAATTACTTATGGGGCCCCGATGATATTGATCTTACCCATCAATTCTCCAGGTTAACAGCTGATGATCTCATCCCTCAGATCAGATTTACACTTCAAAGCAATCATCATCCAATGAGATGGTATTTGTCATAATTAAGATCTGACCACTAAGAATCTGGACCCACATGAACCATTCCTCTCCATGTGCTTGGTTAAGAATTTATACTGTGTCGTCCACTAAGTTTATACTAAATCAAGGATTTATAAAGAAGCGCAAACAAAAACGTTTTTGGAATTTCCAGATCACGTTCAAGTTGGTTTATGCAAGAAATCAGGGACCTGTAATACACTTTTAGTGAATTGTAACCCTTGATTAATGGTGGGCCATATCTTTTTTCTATGACTGTTGAAACAAGAACAATAAATCAGGAGCCAACTGATCTCTCTTCAACTGATTGAAAAACGTGGGCATCTGAAAAACCTGGCAAAACTTGCAATGGCCGACAGCCTGATTGGACGGTAGGATTTAACTAACTAGTTAATCAATTATTTACTAATATAATCATATACTTTGAGTTAGGGTCATTTGAAAGTAGCCACACCATAATTTTTGTTATCTCCGAAATCATCATAAAATAATCAGAATAAATGATGACAAGTGTTAAGCTGAGATGTCGTGGCTGACCCAAATGACATGAGCTTTGATCTTGACCCTACCTCTGCCCTATTAGTGGCAAATCTTCACACGCAACTTCAACATTTATTGAATAGCAAAGCAATCTCTTGCCCTTGTTTTGATAATGGCACTCCTTACTGGACTTTCGGAATAAGGAAAGAATTGGGATCAACTACGGTACCAATTGTCAATGAATATTCAGTCAAAGAGGAGTGCCATGTGTTGATCAGTTATTCAGTTGTATTTTTCTGTTAAACAAGGTCGTAATGTTACGGGTTCAAGGTGTGAAAACAGTCTCTTATAAATACAATATAAAGCTGTGTACTTTAGGCTCTTGTGATCTATCCCTTTTCAAACTTTGCATAGGTGGGATCTTCATGCACTGAGGGGGGTGCCGGACGCATCCACATAATCAAGTTCGGGAATATCTTAAGACAAACCATCCACGGCTATTGGGTTAGACCCTGCGTAGCGTAGCGAGATTGGGAACGAAACTACTAACGTGCGCGGATGTGAGTCAAATACTGGGATTGTTCCGGACTCTCCGGAAGCGAACATGCAGCTCGGACAACTCGGACAGTCGGATCGACCGACAACTTTGTGGGGCCGACTACGATCTATCCTTTACCAATCAGACAAATCCTGACCTTTGATTGACACATTTGGGTTGAAAAGTTGAAAATCATGTAGCACTCGTGATCCCCAATCGGAATACTTTTAGGTGGTTGCAATCAAAGATAGAACCCACAAGTGGAAGTTTGAAATTTTGTTAGCACGAGTTTCACTTGATACGATGACAACGTGTGCATAGTGATTAAGGCCAGGTAGTGACTGGACGGTTAGCATCAAATCAGATGATCAGTTTTAGTGTAGAGATGATCCCAGCTGTCTGATCACTACCGTTAGGGAATCGACTGTCGTAGCAATGTACATTAAAACCAACAACTCACCGGTATGCCGATCGCCGCCCGCCGCATATCAGTTCCTGCGTACGTTAGCAAAAGTATACAGCGGAAATATAAAATGCGCTGGGGATGTGTAATTTCACCTTCTTTTCCTTGCCGATGTTCAAAACAATGAGTTCCACCAGCCCTTTGGTGTTCATCAGCACGCCAAGGGCCAACGCTTCCCTCATTGGCATCTTGTTCAGAACCGCTATCACAAACGTACCCGATATTTTCCCGGCACAAGCAGTCGTAACTACCAACACCAATAGGCCCCACGCCTCCAAACCCCGGATCTTCGCCACGTCAGTCTTCAACCCGCTCGATGCAAAATACAATGGCAGCAAAAGCCCCGATACAAAATCCTCAATCCTCTCAATAAGCCGTCCGGCAAATTCTCCCTCTTTCGGTATCGTTAACCCGAAAACAAACGCCCCGAAAATTGCATGTATCCCGATAAGATCCGTTATGAAGCCCGATACGAGCACTCCCGCTAGAGTTAAACAAATATACGCCTCGTTCTCCGGAGATGACCAACGCCGTCCGATCCAAGCCATCGCCTTACGGACGGCAGTAAGCATGAAGATCACGAACGCGACACCAGAAAGTAGGACCCACACCGATATTAAAGGGCTCTTGTGGGGCCCGCCGGGGCCTGATCCGGAGAGGGCTACGGCCAGAGCGAGAAGGACCCACGCTGCCACGTCATTGAATGCAGCGGCGGCCATGGCTGTTTCTCCGACGGGTGTCGTTAACAATTTGAGCTCCGCTAAAATACGGGCTAAAACTGGAAAGGCGGTGATAGATAAAGCCACCCCCATGAATACGAGAAACTGACCGTAGCCGACTTGCTCCTCGCCGGATACTGTTTTCCGAAGGATGAAAGCTACACCGATGCCGCAGATAAAAGGAAGAGAAATTCCGGCAGCGGCTATGCTGAAGGCCTTCCGTCCGCTCCGTCGAATGGAGTTCAAGTCCAACTCCAGTCCAACTAAGAAGAGAAAAAAGAGAAGCCCAATGCTCGCCACTGTTTCCAGTATAGGAAGACTCCATGAAGGGAAGATATTGTGCATGTACTCCTTGTTCCGGCCGAGTGCCGACGGACCCAGAATAATTCCACCCTGAAAAAAACATAATGAATGAACAAATGCATATAAGTTGGAAAAATTTTGGAATTTATTTGATGCCATGGATGACAATACGTACGATGATCTCTGCAATGACTTTGGGTTGGCGAAGGGGTTTGAGTAGGAAGGCGAGAGAGCGACTAATGAGAAGAACCAACGTGGTTTGGATTATCAGAAGAGGGAAAGCGTAATGAAGAGGATTATCGCCTTGCCATGCCCCGTTTGATGAAGCTTTGATTGAGGTTATGTTGACAGCCATGGCTGTCTAGTTTTCTTCTTCCTGATTTGATTTTTCTCAGAGCTAGTGCAATGTGTCTTGTGTGAAAGGGGCTAGAGAGAGAGAGAGGGCAGGAAAGGAAGGGAAGAAGGGGTTTATTTATAAGAAGAAGGGGGAGAAATCGTAGCGGTTCTATTCCGAAACTGCTTCTGCTACGCTGGCTAGCGTAACAGGGGAAAAAAGGGGAGCACGTGTTCGGTCAAAGACATTTGAAGGGTATTTTAGTCATTTCGGTTCAAAAAGTCGTGTCTTGCAGATCGTTCGTTTGTGTCGTATGGTCTAACTTCAAACTTTTCGGGTGATGGAACTTTTTTCATATTTTTAATTGATTTTTTATTCTTCATGTTTTAGCATAATGATACACGTTGAATTTTTAATACAGTGAGACGGATTGTTTTGTGGGTCTTTTACAAGTGGACGGTGCGGATTAAAAGACGAAAATGAACACTTATTAGTCACTAGTACCCAGTTTACCTTTTTCTTTAATCACGTTTGGTTCAATTAATCAGATGGACGGCTAGATTTGACCCACAACAGTTATTCTTTAATGATGACATGCCATATTGGGTCATACACTTTCACTTTATCAAGGTTTCAGGGAATTGGGATTTCGCACGGCCTAAATGGATATAAAAAAAGGGCAGCCGGTGCACAATGCTCTCACCTATCTGCGGTCCCAAAAAGGAGTCGTTCACAAGGACTAAAAGTATATAGTTTTATTTTATATTTTATAAGAGGTTACTTTTATATCTTGAACCTGTAAACTCAAAGTCACATGACAATAACTTTTATCATTGAGCCAAAGCTCCCCTTTACTGCCTAGATGGATATCCATAAACAAATTATCTGGAGTAGCAAATTAGTACATTCCAATATCCAATCAAACCTCCAAGTTAGTGTAATTATGTTGACTTTATAGTTTCATTAAAATTTTCTCCTTTTTAAGGTCCATTTTCTTTGAATTTTGTTCATTATTTGTTCAATTTGTTGCATTATGTATGTATGAACGATAAATAAGTTATTTATGGATGGGCTTTGTGATAGGTTCCACTTCACAAGTAGTTGAATTATTTTTTGTTGCAAGTTTTTATGTAGGTTGTAGCAAGTATACTGACAAGTTTATCTAATTTTGGAATTAATTAGGCTCCTTTGAGATATTAGGTGTAATTTCATCCAAGGTTCTAGACTAATTAAGCTCATTAAAATTTTTAGTAGTCCAATTTAACAATTACTGTCAATTAGTCTAATTTATCTAGTTTTGAAATTAATTAGGCTCACTTAACGTAGTTTCAAAATTAAGTAGACCCTTTAGCATTTTTAGTAGTTAAATTGAGTATAATTACACCCAATGGTAATACTTTATTTAAATTTTTAATAATTTGGAATTATTTAAGCCCATTAGCATCATTAGTAGGTCTAACTTATTAATTAAGACCCATTAATTAGGCCTGTGATTATTGTTTTAGTCTTATTTTAATATAAATTGTAAATATTGCATTTTTACAAAATACCAAATTATATTGCTTGATGTCTAAGCAAGACAAACCTGGATGTAATATCCGCTACTTTTAAATTCTAAAAATGCATAATTTATGGAATTTTACAAAAATTGAGGTAATTATGGAATTAAGAATTGTAGAGATTTAATCACGAGTTAAAATCTCAATAATTGGAACATACTTAAAAAATAGAATCTAACGCCATTGAGAATGCTACAATTGGATATCGGAGTAAAAATGATTAATTATTTTAATTTTTGTATTTAATTAAAATTAACTAGATGGCAAAACAGTCATTTCACAAGTGGGGCCCACAAAAAAAGTCAGACACTGAAACTGAGAGTTGACTAGCATTTATGAGGTAAGGTCATGAATACCAACCATAAATGCTGGTAGTCATTTCAAAATAAAATAAAATCACGCAAGGGGACTTCTTATGATACCTCCACCTACGTATCTGGCCATGTATCACTCAAGGACTGTGTTTAAGCATCATCATTACAAAGTCAGAAAGTGGGTAGCCAACTCTACAACCCTCATAGCATAGTACCTACCGGGTAGAAGCACCCAAGTGGAATAAACCTCAATAGGCTGAATAAAAAATACATGATAAAATATAAATCATCGCATGTGAAAGCATGGATAATTGTATAGTCAATGTCATGCTATCAAAAGCAAAGTAATAAACATGTTTTAATGAACATGACGGGCTTAAAATACTTGTCTTGGGAATTTCAATTGAGAAATCATGATCATGAATAAGTAAAATTCTCAAATGTAATCACCTACCTCGATAAACGTTGTACTCCAATTAGGCACGTAAACTATATCACGTCGTATACCCTGACATACCTGTCACATCATAAGTCATTGATCACTTAGTGTTTTCACATCTCAAATTACAAGTTCAAGTGACATCTTCTCTGATCTTATAGTTAATCCTAGATTAATAGCCGAGATCATCTGATTAACCCTCTATTAGGGTAATTTTGAGCTAGATGTTTGTCTTTGTAACATCTAGATTGCCATATGTCATTTTTTATTTTAACCCTACTCATTTTCATTCATGATCTATTAAATTTCTATTTTGTTTAGTAATTCACATGTATACTCATTTTCATTCATGATCCATTAAATTTCTATTTCGTTTAGTAATTCACATATATCTTTATGATTACGGGTCGATCTAATAATCAGATCGCTCTTTAATCAACACATCCTAAGGCACCTATGGGATTTCACATTGGATGTCCCTAAAAATAGCCTAGATCCATAAAAAGGCAAAGCTGGATGTCCATTGACATCCATCATTTGGGTTTGACGTCCAACATCCATGGATATCAGACTGCACAATGCCATATCCCAATCCACTAAGAACCTTTATCAGATTTGGAAATAATCCATATATGATGGTCTTAACAAGGAAATTAGATTATACAAGTATGATATTGTAACAATTGATGTTCCAACGGTCACAATATTGTTCGCTTTGGAGCGCTCATATACTTCTCACGGCTTTATTCTTTCCTAGTTTCCTAGGAAAAATGCATTGTGATAGTTAGAGTTCCCCAGACTCTTATAAAACCACCCAATTCTCTCTCCCTAGGAGATGTGGGACTAACTCTCAATCCTTCACCTGTAACTTGCCCAACCTAAAAGCCTACCAACGTTCTTTGGCCTACCCTCATTGGCTTTCCCACATAAGCTTCACCTCTTCCCCCCTTAGAAAATACGCGTCCCCACATGCGGCTAGCCACCACACCACGAGAGGAACTAGCTCTGATATCATTTGTAATAGCCGGGATTCCAACGGTCACGATATTATCTACTTTGGAGCCCCATACACCCCTCATGGCTTTGTTCTTCCTTTGTTTCTCAGAAAAAATGTGTTGTAACCGTTAGAGTTTCAAGAATTCTTATAAACCACCTAATTCTCTCCCTCAAACAATGTAAGACTAACTCTCAGTCTCTCACCTATAGCTTGCCCAACCTAGAAGGCTGACAACCTTCTTTGGCTTGCCCTTATTGGCCCATGGGCCAAAGAAGGCTAACTAGCTTCTAGGCTGGGGCGAGCTACAAGTGAAGAACTGAGAGTTAGTCTTACATCGCCTTAGCAAAGGAAATTAGGCAATTTATAAGAGTTTGGGGAATTCTAACGGTCAAAATGCATTTTTCCTGGGAAACAAGAGAAGAACAAAGTTGTGAGGGGTGTATGGGCGCCCCAAAGCGGACAATATTGTGACTATTAGAATCCCCCTGTTACAAATGATATTAGAACCAGTTCCCCTCGTAGCATGGTGGGGAAGAAGTGAAGCTTATGTGGACGGGCCAAAAAAGGCTAGCTGGCTTCTAGGCTAGGCGAGCTACAGGTAATGTACTGAGAGTTAGTCCCACATCGCCTGAGGGAGAGAATTAGGCGATTTATAAGAGTTCAGGGAACTCTATTAGTCATAACGCATTTTTCCTGAAAAACAAGGGAAGAACAAATCCATAAAATGTGTAAGGGTATCCCAAAGCGGATAATATTGTGACTGTTAGAACCCCATTGCTACATATACATAAAGGAATTTAAAATGTCTACATCTTCAAGATAATTGAAGTTTTCTACTACAATCTAGTTAGGAGGACAATAAATGCAAGTTCTTAAATGTAATGAAAGCTTTCAAATATAAGGATCAAAATATCAAATATAGACCAAACACACAATATGGGACAATTACTAGATGGATCTCATTGTCATCAATTGTCTAGGCTCTACTAATGCCTTCAGATAGCAACACGCAAAAAGCACTATTTCTCCTATGCTATAGATGCTCTTTTGGCATTATCTTTGAAGTGGTACATCCAAAGTTAGGAGAGTTAGATCATCATCAAGACATTATCCCAATTGGGGGTTGGCCACGTGAATCTTGTTACTTTATTCTCCTCTATTAAGGATCGTAGCTTCATTTAATTTCAAAGTTTTAAAATCTTTTCTTACCATTTCTATCCACATTCTTTTAGGTCTTCCCATTGCCCTTTTAGATGAATGGCATAAACTAATATTATTGGGAGCCTCCTATAGAAAGGTGAAGGAGTTGCACTGGCGTTAGGTGTTGTCGATCTCTATATTAAACATCACCATGATTTGATGATTTTCTTGTGAATCTTTAATGATGTTATAATTTATGTGAAATAATAAAATCATGTGCTGAATGACACAAGTTAAGGTCGCATTCCTCTATTATCAAGGCGGGCCTCGCCTTGATCAATTATTAAGGCGGGCCTCACTTTTATTTGATCAGACCTATTCATCTAATTTTTCTAGTTCACAATATTTTGAGTGTTAAATATCGCTACGATTTGATGATTTTACTATCTATGTCATAGTTACATGATCATGAAATGTTCTGGAGAAGCAGTACATAAAATAAGAAATATAGAAATTTTTGAAAAACTTTAAAAAAAATGTAAAAGGAAAAAAAGTGAAACGAGAGAGAAAAAGGGGAGGAGTGAAAGGAAAAGTGGCAGTACAGAGAAATAATTAAAATATTTACACTTTACGTGTATACAAAAGTATATGGTAAATGAGCAAATATTTTCCTTGTATTTTAGTAAATCTTCTCACCAATTTTATAAGTTTTAGATATTTTTTAATTAATATTTTAGGAAATTTTCAGACGCATTGGATGAGTTTTACATTATTTTCAAAATGATTTTGTATTGGCGTGTAAAATGAGTTTTGAAGAAATGAGTTACAGACGCACTATTAAGGTATTTGCCAGGTACCCTGTTTTCAATACTTCGCAACTTTTTCACTCATTCAGTTCATGTTTTTATTGACTAATAGCCAGATGAACGGTTCTGATCAACTAGTATTCGCTATTATTATTTGAAATGGCCAAAATGCCCTTATACTATTATTTTTTGTGATTCAGTCAGATTTTAAAGCGTCTTGGACACGTCTTTGGTCGGCAAGTTCATGGAAAATGGTTTCAACGACAAGTCTTCCCGTGAGTCAATGAAGGGTATTTTCGACATTTTACTTCCCGACATCTCATTTCCCGAGAATTGTAAGTTCCTCTTCGGGGAATCTTTTGAACTAAACTAGAACCTCGGCTTTCCAGACATTTACGAAAACGGCACGTGAATGAAGGGCCCAACTGTAAAGCCAATAAGGTTGCGTCTATTTCAGTCTTCCATTTACTTCAAAATGCTGCCACAGTAGCTGTTTCCGTCCGAATTTGCCATTTTCTAGCCGATCAAGTTGGGCCGTGGATAATTCCAATCCCCGCCGGCCCTACAATGGACTGTGGGCCCCAAAGATGACCGATTCAGATGCAACTGGAATGATATCATTTTGATCTTATGTACTTATGCTCTTTAATTGGATAATTTCTATTCTTAGATTCCCAGTTGTCTCCTAGTAAATGACTCCGGTAAGGATATCTTGACCGTTGATTCATAATCAGCCATTCTTATTTCCCTTCAGGAGAAAATGGTAAAAATCTCAATCAAAATCAAAGACAGCTGACATAAGGGAGAGGAAAAGGCTAAAAGGCATTAATTGACATGATTTGGGCTCCAGATATTCCATGCGACCGTGGAAGTTCCATCAGATGGGGTCTGTCTTTGGAGTGGGACCCGAATTTTTGTGGAACGATCTAAAATTTGTACGGTTAAGAACCGAATTTCTTGCAAGATTTAACATTCTGTTCCAATGGATCTTTTTCACGTGAGTTTAATTTGACTAATTTGATTTTCAGGTGAATGTTAGCCCCACGGGCCCACATATCGACAGGCTCCCACGGTTGAGATGGTTGGTGTGGATGACGATCCGTTTAGTCGGTGGAGTTAGAATTCTAAGAGTTCAAAGCAAACTACTGACAAGCTCCTAAATTTAATTTAAGGCGCGAGAAAAAAGCAGTCGCTCTAACTTGCAACCAAACCCAAATCTAATCCCAGGCTAAAGGAAAACGCAGCTGCTCAAACTTGCAACCAAGACTAAATATAATCCTAGACCAAAGAAAATGCAGCCACTTGAACTTGCGACCAAATGTGTTTCGGGGACATGTCGAGTTGTCTCTTCACGTCGAGATAGGCTAAGTAGCGAATATTAGGTACTTTATTCTCTCTTTTTTCTTTTTTCCTTTTTTTTGTAATTCTTAACTTAAAAAGAAAATTAAGATAAATTATATTTGTAATTTTTAACTTGAAAGTATGAAATAGAAGGGTAGCTTTGGTGCAATGGTAAAAGTTGTCATCATGTGACCTTAAGGTCATGGGTTCAAGGCATGGAAATAACATCTTACAAAATGCAAAATAAAGCTGTGTACTTTAGCCCCTATGGTCCGCCCCTTTTCCGAACCCTACATAGGCTGAAGCTTCGTGCATTGGGGCTGCCCTCTTAACTTAAAAGTATGAAATGAATTATTTGATGTGTTGCTTTGAATGAAAAATTATGCCTATTAATTTTAAATTTTTAAAAACTGGCTAAAAATAGTTACAATTATTTGACTGCTTTTACATTTGTTTTAAACAAGTATTCGCAAACAAGATGAACGACGTAAATCTTCTTGAACACAAGCCTAAGTAGAGTCTTTCTTTGATGCTCCTAAAGAGGAATCTCATATTATCATTTCCCTTTTTGTGACACCACTATTTTGTTCTATTGGCTGATTAATGATGGGTCCTTACCAGATCGTAATATTTGAACAGACAACATATTTATGAAACTTTAAGAATTGGTTTTTTTTATCAGGATGAAAATAGATAGCCAGTGGGTTCAACAGATCAGTACTATAGTCGTGATAGAGTACCGTGGCTTAACTTATAAGTCTAGGGCTCACATACTATTGATCTATGCCGTTCATCTGACGCCAAAAGAAGAAAAGTATAAAAGCTCAGCTTTCCCTACAAGGCTCACGGTTTTCCCTCCTATTATCGGTGTCACCTTTTCCTCCAAATAAGTGGAAAAGAGTTGGTGGAATCGCCCAAAATTACACACAAGTCTGTTGAGAAAAGGACTGGCTCAGATTCAAAGTAGAAGAGCTTAGGCTGCTTTCCAATTTTGTGGTATGCATCAGTCAATAACAGTGCCTAAAGAGTGGTGGAATGCACTGTTAGATGGTAATGATCGATGCAGAAAACAATAAAGTCATTACGATCTATACATACATGTGGGACCAACTACTTTCGACGATCCAAACCATCCATCTAACAGGATCTGCCATCGATGAGTCCCATCTAACAATCGTGGCCTTGTGATAGACGGACGACCACATGAAATATAACAGATTAAAGCATTTTGTATTGAAATTAGACCGTTCTAGTTTGCTAGAATTGGCATGAATTGAAATGAATGTTTGCAGCACATAAGTAGAGAGGAACCTCGGCACAATGGTAGAGTTGTTGTGGTGTGATATTGAGTTCATGAGTTTGAAGCTAGAAAACAGCCTCTTACAGAAAAAGCAAGGGAAGACTGTGTACTATAACCCTTGTAGTCCGCCCCTTTTCGGAATCCATATAAGAGGGAGCTTCGTGTGCATCAAGAAAGCTATGAGATAGGGATTGTCTATATCCACAAAATTCTTCTATTCTTATGGGCAGATTATTTAAGTCATTTGCTGAGTGTCTATGAATGGTGGGTTGGTTTGATAGCTTACGCCTGACTCGACTATGGTGAAGCTCATCTGCTAGAAAGTCCAAACCGCCATGACTTTTGTGGACAGATCAAGGTTATGTAGTGTAAATTTGAGAAATGCTCGTCAGAGCCATTGTCATTTGTATGAAACAAAGTGGACAATTTTTCAAAACAAGTCCAAATCTAGCAAAGCTGATAAAAAGGGGAAGTCCTGTCCACTGAGCTTTGTCTGAGAAAGGGACAGACCACAATGGTCAATAGTACACAGCCTTATAAGAGGCTATTTCCATGTCATGAACCCGTGACCTCAAAGTCACACGACAACAATTTTATCGTTGGACTAAGATTCCTCTTCAATGGCAAATGTGGGAAAGTGTCATTAGAAATCAAGAAAGGTGGAGTCAAAGCGGTTTGAACTCGTCCCATTTTACCACCGGAATGCAGCCACTTTTTGTGGAGTTTTGCAGTTTCTCATTTTATTTAAAAGAAAAGGTTAAAAATAAAAAAAAATTTATTTTAAGAAAAAAAAATGAAAAAAGTTTAGCCATTCACTTCTAAATCTAATTTATAGTTAGAAGAAAAAGCAACAACTCAAACCTCCCACAAAGCATATTTCAAAAGAAATGCCGAGTTTTCTAGGACCAACTATACTAGGCATTTGTTGACTGATACAATCTATTGCAATTGTGCAAGGAGATAGACTAACTTAATTGTGCATTTGGGGCCTTCCCAAACTTTTTGTGCTAGCAAAACACGTGACCTTGAGGCTTCTCAACCATAAACTACTCTTGTTGACAAAAAAAGGGCAGCACCAGTTCACAAAGTTTCTGCCTATGCAAGACTATGGAAGGGGCAGGTCGCAAGAGTCTATAATATGCAATCTTATCTGTGCATTTTTGCAAGAGGCTGTTTCCACACCTTGAATCCCTGACCTTAAGGTCACATGATGACAACTTTACAGTTACTCCAAGACTACTTTCGTTGACGAGAAAAATGATTAAAACATAAACTTAGGACGACTTGAAGGCCAACACAATAATGAGAAGATTGACTCAGACTAAGGGATATACATTAGCATGATCTAGATCCTTCATTAATTTTGCCCATACTTGTCTTATAATTGAACAGGTAAAAATGCTCCAACAAAGAGTTTTTTCTCATGGTTTTTCAGTGCTATTCCTCTTATTATTTATTTTTCACACACACATATACACACTAGCCCTTCTTCTTCTTGAAGGCCTAAAACTAGGGGTGGCAAAATATGACACGACACAATAACATGACTCGAACCCGGCACATATTTAGAGGGTTAGGGTCGAGTCTTATCGTGTTCTTGTCATTTTCGGGTGATACACCAAAAATCGTATTGTATTCAAGTCAATCAATATGGACCCATCGTGTTGACCTCTTTGACACGCGACTTATTAATTTGTCATGTTGACCTATTTAATCCTCAAGCTATTAACTAATCGGGTTGAAAATATAGGACGGTTCATCAGAAACAAATATAGGCCAGTTCATCAGGAACTGTCCTATATTAGTTCTTTTACATTTCTTTAATTGTGTTACACGAGTTGTGTCGTGTTAACTTGTTTAATAATCATGTCATGTTCGAGTCACAGATTTTTGACACGATTATTAAGTGGGGCTTGTTCGTGTCGACCTATATATTATAATGAGTTAGTCTCGACATTACACAAATATGACCCGCCAACCTGAATTGCCAAACCTACCTAAAGCATTCGGTGCTTAAGAATAGATAATGGCGTCAATTTTGAATGGTATGTAGTCACAAAGTTTGGATTTTGGGACAAATTTGATGAGCAAATGTGAAATGATTGTTAAATATATAATTGTTGGCCCAATTCCTATCAACTTTAACTTTTAGGTCGAATACGATTATTTAGGGGGTCAATTACACACAATTGTCTTATAAATATTATTTTCTAGGCCTTGATTTTCACATGATGAAATCTTTAATGTTTCTGCGAATCGTTCTTGTCCTTTTTGATCTTTAGTTGGATCAAACGACAGCCTAAATCATAGGTGTTTAAGAACGACTAATGATGCCGAATTTTTAACAGTATGTGAACATTTTATGAATGCTTGGGAAGAGAAGCATGTGCTGTTCGTTTAAAACGTGTATTTTTACGTCTTTTTAGTGCGTATCTATCGTCCTAAATGACATAAGAAAAGAATTCAATGATGACGAGGCGGTGAGTCCTAGTAAGAAAGACCCCCGAGATGAGTGTCAAGAGTACACATTGGTTAATTTTATCATGCATGTAAAATATTTTTTTAGATCTAAGCTGTTCATTATATATAGAATATAAAAAATAAGTAACCCATGATAAATCAATCTGTAACAGCCAGGGTTTCAATGGTGCGATATTGTTTGCTTTGGCGAAATTGCATAGTTTTAAAACGCATTGACTATGTGTATCAGGGTGTATATCAGAATAATATTGTCCTCTTTACTATTCTTCCATGTCATTAAAGTTTTGTTTCCTTAGGTCCTCAACCCTCTTGGGCATCACCCCTCAAAATGTGTCGATGCGTTTTAAGACAGTGCATCTTTGACCAAAGTGGACAATATTGCACCGCTAGAACCGTGATTGTTACAGTTACTATCAGAGCCAAACCCCCTTCCCCTATAATGGTTGGGGCTAGACCGCACGTGAGCGCCAGGTCATTGACCCAAAGAGTGGTCGCAGCAAGTATGTGTGTTTCCTAAGGAGGAAACAGGAGTACCTGGTAGGTGGCATTTGTGGGAGGACCAAATGAACTACTAAGCTACCATGTGACGAGCTACAAGTGATCCTGAGAGTTTAGTCTCACATTGCTTGGGGAGAAGAAGTCTGGGCTGGTTATAAGGGTTAGGATATCTCTAATGGTATTGATGTGTTTTAAAACTGTGCAGCTTCTGCCAAAATGGACAATATCGCTGCAGGGATGTGGTATGCACGAAATTTTGAACCGACGAGAGTTAAAGCGATTGACTTCAGATTCCGATTAGCTAATCTACACTTTTAGATGATCTAATACATTCACCTTGTTTGGCCTTTTTTAGATTGACTAAGACATAAAAATTTATAACCATTGAATTGTTTGAGGAAGCCCATTCAACGAGCATGATTTTTGCAAATAGCCTAAATCGATGAGACCAAACAAGATGATTGGGTCAGGTCATCAAGGAGGAGAGCTTAACTAGGTGGGATTTTGAAGATAGTACCAAAATTCAGTCCGGATGATATTTCTCTAACTCTCGTAGAACAATTATCCTTTGCAGATGCCATCAATCAAATGGTCTGGATCATTGAAATTATGGATCCCTCTTGTATTTTAGGCCGCTAATATTTGGTAAGTTAAAACATGTGAGCCCACCGTAGACCAGCTCTGTAAAGTTCTACTTCCACAAGTCTTGTGAATATGCATGCATGATAAAACTTTTGGCTGGAGAGAGCGAGCTGATTTCTACTGTAGGGCAGTCCTGGTGCACTAAGCTTCTGCCTATGCGGGTTCAGGGAAGGGGCGGACTATAAGGGTCTATAGTAGGCAGTTTTATCTTGTATTTTGCAAGAGGCTGATTCTATGCCTTGAACCCATGACCTCAAAGTCACGTGACAGATGAAAAACTTTATTTGTTAGGCCCACTGTTTTTATTTTTCAGTGCTCCAAGCTGGTTATCTGATTTTGGAGAGACAGCAACTTGGTCAAAATTTTGCTGTTCTGTAGCAGTTGTTGTTGCCTGCTCAGGTAATCCCCGTGCAAAGGAAACCTCCTTCCTCGTGACACTTTCAGAGACTCCTGGAGCTTTACTGGTCTCTCTTTATCGTGCACGGAGAGGTACAAAAGGCGAAGAATAAGAGAAGTGGAAAAAGAAAAAACAGTCGTGCATACAGGGTTTGGGGAAGGGGTAGACCACAAAGGTCACTAGTACTCAGTCTTACCTTATGTTTTATAAGAGGCTATTTCTACTTCTTGAACCCGTAAACTTAAGATCACACGACAATAACTCTATAGTTGCACCAAGGCCCCCCTTTTAAAATAAAAAACACAGTAGTGGGCACAATAATTCATTGGAGAGCTTATCACCTCGCTTTCTGAAACAACACTTGGCCCCAAAGAATTAGCCCTCAAAGTGTATCACCATATCTTGGTGTCGTCCCGCTCTTCACCATAAAAGGGGCAGTCCCAGTGCACGTAGCTCCCTCATATGCAAGGCCTAGGGAAGGGGCAGACCACAAGGGTCAATAGTATGCAGCTTTACCTTATATTTTTTAAGAGGTTGTTTTCACGCCTTAAATTTATGACCGCAAGATCACACGATGACAAATTCCATTGTGCCAAAACTCTCCTCTTCACCATTTCCTCTGTAAACATTGGACGGGTAATCTTATATGGGCCCACTTAAATGATTCATTAGAGAATTTCAAATGCGTGGACTTTGTTTGTAATGGATGTTGACTACTAGTAAGTGGTGTGCTTACCACCAAAATTTGGTGGCACAGTGAAGTATCTCATAATTGTCGAAGGCCACCCACACAAGGCAGCTGGGTTGAACGAATTGGCTAGCAACTTGGCAGGGACGTCCCCCAGGTGAAGTGGTAATAAAGTAACGGCATTTGATGTTACGAGATGGCGACATCTATTGGCTAGTATTGATTGGTGGGCCACTTGAGGGATGAGTAAGTCAATGATTAGCCATTGGGTTGAGTCAGTAACAGAGTGGGTGAAAGAGATGCACTCTTTTTAGTTGTAGGTATCACACCTGATAAAACAGTTCTCTTGAGGTTTATGGTCATAATCCATTTCACGGGTGAAATGACGACTGCTAGGATCATCAAATGGATGAGATTTCGTGCTTGTTCCATCTAAAAAAGGAATAGAAGAGGAACGATTGGGATCAGTCCTGCTTTTAGCCATCCATACCTTAAGCTCTAGAGAGAAGGGGAGCCTTGGCGCAACGGTAAAAGTTGTCATCATGTAACCTTGAGGTCACAGGTTCAATGCGTAGAATTAGTAAGGCTGCCTACTATAGGCCCTTATGGTCTGCCCCTTCCCCAAACTCTGCATAGGCGGGAGCTTCATACTCCGGGGCTGCCCCTTTACCTTAAGCTCCAGAGAGAAAGAGATTTATAAATATAATGTGACACTTTTTTCTTGGAACTTGTGTTTTCTTTAACCATTTTGATTAAGACTTAATTCTAGCCATTAGACTACACCCGCCTCCTCCTCACCCGAGTAGAACAAAGGTGAATTCATTCAAATGGACTACGGTTTGTCTTTAATTAAGAAATATGTGTGTGTGTGTCCTCATAACCTTGTTTTGATTAAGAAAATCATCACAAAATTACGCTTCTTTCAGACGTATAGTCAACATTGTTTTTGGATTTTGTAATAGTGTAACTCCCCCAATGCCAATCTCAAGCCTGGATAAAAAAGGAGGATTTTGCATTAAATGGGCAGTTGACAAGTAAAACCTTTTTGAAGAAGTTGAAAATGATTTGGTTATATTTTGCTTTTACTTTCAAATGAATATATATATATATATATATATTAGTTTGTAAGTAAGAAAAAAGATAATGAAAATCATCTTCATCTTTTTTTAAGTACGACAACCTTAACATGACATTTATAACCATATATATAATAAATACCTAGAAGGGGAGCCTTGGTGCAACAGTAAAAGTTGTCGTCATGTGACTTTGAGGTTACGGGTTCAAGACGTGAAATCAGCTTCTTGCAAAAATACAAGGTAAGGCTGACTACTTTAGGCCATTGTGGCCCGCCCCTTCTCCAGACCCCGCATAGGCAGGAGCTTTGTGCACCGGGGCTGCCCCTTTTTAGTGTTGATTGATCAACTGGATCGGGAACACTGTTTATTACCTTTTAAATAATAATAGTAATAAATAAATAAATAAAGCATGAGCTGAGATGAATAGCCACGCGAGAGTACAGATTTCATTTTCATGTAACAAAAGCCACTTGTCAAGCGGAGCCTTGGTGTAATGGTAGAGTTTGTCGTTGTATGACCTTAAAGTTTTGGGTTCAAGGTAAGGCTACGTACTATTGATCTTATAGTCTGTCCTTTCCCCACACCCTGCATATGCATGAGCTTTGTGCACTTTTTAAAGGCCACTTGTACAGTAAATCACTCGCTGTGAAACAATGTAAGGCAGACTCAAGACCATATTTAGTGGTTGTTGACACTAGAGACAGTAGGGAATGGGAACTTAATGGACAGGTTTTAAGGTATCCTGCTTGATGTAGAGAAGTTGTCATTTCTAACTGCCACATTAATCAAATTCACCTAGTCAATCACGTCACTCTGGGTGCCTTTGAGTGTTTCTACGTAATTGCACCATGTTCAAAAAGAATATTCTAAGAAATGACCATTTTTCATCATCATAGATGAAGATACGGCATCAAGCAGATCATAAACACTGAGAGAGAAAAAAACTTAAAAACTGATTCTTGTAAAAAAAGAAAAAAAGAAAAGAAAAAGAAAAACAGCAACAGGCCATGACGCTCTTGCCTATGGGGAGTCTGGAGAAGGGGACCATAAAGGCCTAAAGTACACAGCCTTACCTTGCATTTTACAAGAGGCTGTTTCCATGCCTTAAACCTGTGACCTTAAGATCACACGACGACAACTTTTACCGTTGCGCCAAGGCTCCCCTTCCCCACAATTATGCTCCGTTCTAATACCCTCTAGTGGGTGATAGCACGCTGACGAAACTTTCCCGCTAAGATTATGATTGAGACTTCAGTATGTTTCCTGAAAATAATTTTACTTCAGTTTTCTTCTTTTGAGACATAATTTGCTGCTTCCACAACAGAGCTCACATTTCCAGCTCCTGTAGGCAGGTGAAAATAGAACTCCCACAGCTTAACAGAGAATGGGTATACTGATACAGCCTGCTGATGAAAATTTTCAGAAATAGCTTGTACCTGCAGCTTTATCAAAACATCAGCCGATTGTAACCATACATGTTCCGGCGCCACTGGCGAAGCCTGAAAGATCAAATTAATCAAAACAGAACATGCTCACAATGTAGCAGTTGCAGACACAATGCCTCTACAATTGAACTTGTGAATTAATCTGGCAACGACAAAGCTAGCTGATAGTTGGCAGTAAGAATCTCCACGAGAGCTTTCTACAACATCAACTAAATTCTCAAGTTTGCCAAAATTTTCAGGCACTAAAGATGGACCATACCAAACTTCAAGAATTGAAGTTATCAGAGAAGGATCCAATGAAACTGGACCCAACAGGTTATTGAGCAGCTGCCGGACCCTAGGTCCTTTTATACTACTATAGAATTTTCTAGATAGCGGCTCAGAGTTGGGAAATGCTCGGGCATTCATCAAGTAACCAAGTAGAAGGCATGGGACTCCACTGGAACGAACATCCTTTCTTAAATCTGAACAATCTGAGAGAAGAAATCCAGCGTGCTTAAAATCCTCAACAGAAGCTATCTTCAGTGCTTTAACAATGGTCAAGCGAGCTTCAACTTGATCTTTCAGCAACCATTTATAAAGAGAGAAATTAATCAATCCAAACAACTCATCCTTCGCATTGGAGTGGAAGCCAGCATTAAGCAATGGCAAAGAAGGCATTTCAGATGAACTGTACAAGTTATCCTGCCTATCAATATCTAATTTTCTAGTGCCAGAATCTTCGACTTCCCAAACAGACTAAAACCAGTGAATCATCAGCTTCTCTGCCAAACTCACTTCCCCGTTCTCCAGAACTAACTCAGCATACTGATTCTATAGACACTGAATACGAGGAAGTTCTTTGGGTCAGTTCTGCACAGCTTCTTCAAACCCTCTGAAACCTACATCCCCCAAGCAAACTTTCTGTAAACGAGCTGATGTGAGAGTCAGTTCAGGTTGGGTACTGATCTATGTATTTGGCCGACAAAAACTTCGCACGGTCTAGGCCTTCAAGTGCTACTACGCATCTTAAGTGATTAACAGCTAACGATTACATTGATCTATGAGCAGTTCCCTGAAATTGGTTTCCTTCATCTGAGTTGCCATCCATTCCCACTGTCACTGTATCTACAGCCCTTTCTATCGCCTTTATTGAACAATATTTCTCATTATCATTTTGATGAGTTTAAGGCCATTCTATCCCAACGGCAGTTCCTGCTCAAACTCCAGCCACCCTAGGACCTCTTCAGGTAGTTTTTTATAAATCACCAAGTAGACATAACACACCCACAATATGCGTTTATCTTCTATCGTCAAGCATGCAAGGACATCCGAGAGCTATGTGTGATTAGAGTCATCAAAATCCATCGCAGAGGGAAGAAGCCCATAGATCCTACTAATAACTTTCTCCACTTATGCTGACATGCATAAAAAATCAAGCATCTGCAAGAACGGGTCCATGATGCATGCACTAGCAAACTCATTCTCCTTGTTAGAAGCAAATGCTGCGCGGCAGAGTGCTGACGATGCAGTATCGTAAGCTTCCAACCGATTGCCGAGCTCTAAACGACTGCTAATGTACATAAGCCAGAGCTCATATGAACTCTCATTATGCTGGATCTGAAAGCAAATGTAGTTGCAGTGTATAATATCCAACAATTTAAAATTTAGAAACAGAAGATAGTCATTGTATGTAGCTCTAAATAAAGAAAGAGATGAAATGAATGATCAAGAGCCATGATAAAATAGAACATACAGACAAAAGAACATTAGGCAAGAACAGTTAAGTCTCCAGTAGACATAGAGGTGGTCAAAGCGTCTACCTTAAATCAAGACAGAAACAATCTCTAAAAGAAACCCAGAAACGACATAAGTTGATCAGCATGATTAATTTCCAAAAGAAGTCAAGACCAAGGTGGTTATTGATCAGGAAGGAGAAGGAAAATGATTCCTCTCTCTCTCTCTCTCTCTCTTAGAATCAAAATTACAGTGAATCGAAGCTTGATAGAGTGAAAGAGGGAGAGCATTAAGCTACTTGTAAATCCAAAGAAGAGCTCCATTAATTGGATCAAGCATACCAATGGGACCTCGATATGGATTACTCAAACTAACATTTAAAAATCGATTGTTCAAGTCATGTAGAACTAATTTCTGAGCCAATAGTCATCCTGCAACCCATCACGATGCCATGCACCATCTCAGAAGCTCCGTTGCTGAGAAGTAAGAGCAAATGAAATAAAAGCTAATGGATATCAGTTACATAATGTGTCAGGTCAGCTGCTGAAGTCTATTAAAATCACTGGTTCAAGAGTAAAGAATATTAGAAATCAATAACTACACCATTCCAATCCATATACACGAGAAATCTAAGACGGGAAATATAGCAGCATAGTGCAAGAAGCAACATGTCGTCCTCTCCAATAGCCTTTTCCTTACTGTAGAAAATATGCAGATAAGTAACCCAGAGCATGATAGAGTTTGAAGCACCCTCGAGAGACCGTGATAGTCCTGCTAGAGCCTACATAACAATACCTAATTAAGCATCTCTTTGGAGTTAACATTACAAGGTATCGTCGACATACGGATAAAAGAAATTGCAGAACAAGATGAAATTTCAATGTGCCATCGGCAAGTTCTAACCTTTTTCTTCCCCTCCTGTTTATTTGAACTCCCATTGAAAAGATCAAGTGCCAGCTCCAAGGACTGCTCAGAATCAGCCAATCCTTGCATCACTTGCTTCTAGTGAAAATGCCATGAGACGAGAAAGTTAGAATTATCTGAATACAGTTCGGGATTCATGATTCTTGTACTCCCGTTCCTAGATTAAATGTTTAAACACAACCTCTTTCTCTATAGTTGAAAGAGATTCTTTTTCTGACACTATCATTTGTAGCGGACCATCTGCACCGAGCTTACTGCAAGAAGGTTCATCAAGCTTTAAACATTTCTTCTCAGGTTCTTTTATCGCTAAGCCCGCAGTATTAACAGGCAAGGGCTTGCTAGTCCTAGTTGATTTGGTGTCCAATTTCATGGCATGATAATCCCTGAATGAACCTGAAACACCTTCCAAATAGAGGCATAGTCTTGTGCTGAAGCTTCAGTTCATTTTCTCGAATAGCAATTTGCAGGCACAGACTTGCCAGCTCACTATCTGTAGAGTTCACACCGTGAATATACCGGTGCTTCCAACCAGCCAAATTCTTACTGATTGTATAATGTCTCTGCATCTGGGGATCCAGCTCCGAAGAAGCTGCAAAACCCTGGAAGCTGGTCCAGGAATCTTAGTCCTAGATGAGATGAACTCATTACATGAAGAACTTTTATTTGCGGCAATCTCAATATGATTGCTTGTTGCATGTTGCAAGATCTTTGACTTCATCTCAAACGAAGTCATTGGTCTTGTTCCACCAACTCTAACTTTATCATCTCTCATTTCCTGGGTTTTTCCCATTTTATGGCCTTCGGAATCACTTGCAGAATCATCTGAAAAGCATGTTACCAGGTTGTCATGAACCTCTGAACCCAGATAACAGCCAGGAGTATAACGTTTGCTCAATTTAGATGGCACTGGATTACTCTCAGATCACTTGGCATAATTTCGTGGAACAAGCACCTGAAGTTTCATATAAGAAGACCTTTCAGGACCATTTGCAGAAAGAGATTCACCCATGAATCATACTTTTGAGCAGTGACAGTAAAGCATCCTTATTATTTACTGTTTCGTAACTGAAAATAATTGAAAAAAGTAACAGAGTCACGGTCTTCCTGTTACTAAGGAAAGCTCATAACTTAAACTGTTAGAATATGCATGCAATCATCAACTAGCATGAACCATAATTTTAAATATAAAAAACATGAAGTGATATGCAAAGAAAGAGCTTGAATGCATGCGGATAAGAAAATCAAAAGTAATACTGTCTGTTGCAAACACAAGAAATGAGATGATAGCACAAGGGGAATGATATTTGCATGCCTGAAAACATTATCTACACACCAAGAACTGTCCACTACAGCCACTTTGTCCAGACCTGGATTTTGGAAGGAAGTTGCATCCAAACTCAGTTTGAAGATCACAAAGGAAGCCCCACCAAAGGTCAGCTCAAGGGATCCAAAGCAAGGGAGTTCCAAGAAGACTTAGGACCAGATGTGCCAACCAGATTGTGGATGGTGAACTCCAATTGCCGATGAATCTCCAAAATAGAGTAACCTTCAAAAAGCTCCCTAGACAATGCCACAAAAAAAATTCAACCATACAGGTTTTTTCTTGCTTTCACAGATTTTCCACATTACTTTCTCGGCAAATAGTCTAGAAAAGGAACCAACAACAGAGAAGCCACCCTCTCTTACCTAATTGAGAACGCCTCCAAGTCTTGAGACGATTGCCAATTGAATTGCCAGACACCCGCTCAGTGGCTAAAAAAGCAAGAATTGTCCACATTTATTGATGCGACCCAAGTTTTTCTGAAAAGAATTTCCAAAATAAAATTTGGAAGAGAAACTTTCCCATAGGATTTTTTTAAAAACATTTGAAATATAAAGGGCAGCCCTGGTGCACAAAGTTCCTGCCTATGCGGAGTCCAGGGAATGAGTGGACCACAAGGGCCTACAGTAGGCAGCCTTACCTTGCATTTTACAAGAGACTCATTTCACACCTTTGAAATATATAATACATAAATATTTTCTCAATTTCACCCTTCAACCCGGTGTCACTTTAAAAACCTTCACACATAACAATAGAATAAAAGCATACCATTCTAGGGTTCCCTGACTAGGGCCCAAACAATAAGGAAGTTAAATTCAAGTCATAATTTAGAATAAATATATCAGTACCACATGTCTTATTACATTCATCTTCAAAGTTCTCATAGTTCCAAAATTAAAATAATAATGAGTTAAACTAAACTACTTTTATTCATACTTTTCTTCTTTTACTTTTCCTTGTGCAATTTCTTCTAGTTAGTCACCTAGTCCTCTTGTGTTTTACCTAAAATGTTCTGTAAGGTTGAGTACAAAGACTCAATAGGAACTTGACTAAATCAACAGTTTGAAAACCATAGCTTTTATCTTAAGTGCAATATAAATAATTTAACATTTATGCTTTTGCAAAATCCAATGTTTCCAAATAAATCAATAGACATATTTAATCAAACATGTACAAGCTTGTTAGGACTTCTGTCAAAGAATGACATATCAAAATATATCGTATCACTGAGTAGTAACGTCCTACCACAACCTGAGGATGACCGACATGTCAATCCATTTCCAATAATTGTACGGTATACCATGCACGCAGAGGACCTTCATCCAACTATATTTAGCAGTAAACACCACACAGATTACACAAGTCCTCATGAAAGCATTGGACCACAAAAGAGCAATCTTCTCATGACAAAATAATCTTATTAATAGGCCTCTTAGGATAAGTATCTCATTTTAGAAGCCAATGGCCAACTGGTCTTCCTAGCATAGCAACTAAGGGATTTTACCCTAATCAATACTCGACTCAACAAAAGTAAGCATACATTTTGACTTTTCAAGTCCATATCATGATTATAATGAGTCTATGTAGCCATTCTCTCTAAAATCATGATTCAAAACTTTTCCATAAATCATTTGCATAAGACGTCATAAATCAAAGTTTTAATTAACATGTGCTCAAAATAAGCACCAATAGCACAAATGCATATATAGTCATCCATTCATGATCAAATGTTGAGGAATCTCACATACAACATATATTAGATCAAATGCAAAGAGTGATATGCATATGGATATTTCAACCATCAAAAAGGGCAGCTCCCGCGCACAAAGCTCCCACCTATGCAAGGTCTAGAGAAGGGGTGGATCATAAGGGCCTAAAGTATGCAGCCTTATCTTGCATTTGCAAGAGGCTGTTTTCACGCCTTAAACCCGTGACCTTAAGGTCACATGATAATTTAGTAGATAATTTCAACCATATAGTCGATAATTTCAATCACTGAATTTCAATTTAAGAAAACATTTGAAAGTTTCTCATGTTACACTACTATTAAGCGTATGATACTAATCTCTTCAAAATGAAAATCTTGTAGATGAAAAACCTTGAATTTATATGCGGGAACCATACCTTATAATAGGGCATGAATGGATTAGCAACTCAAAATTAACCACGCGTCAATATTAGTTTCAAGAGTGTATGTATAAACTAGGACTCAAGATTCATGGTGTACACGAAGTTCTACATGAAATCAAGGGTATATATGCACCAGAAGTTCAACTCATTTATGAGCTCGAAAATAGATCTAAGCTGTCTCCGCGGTGTGACCGTGTGCAGTAATCAGTAGCTATGTGTTAAGGGAAGTACCCATACGTATGGTGCGGCGCGCATTGTCCATGAAATGGTGCCAAGCACTTTACTTTGTCCAAGGTGCCCTTCCTGCACCCAAGCTAGGCATCATGAAAAACACTAATGCACTGGGCATTAATTTATGTCGCCTAATTGATGGGTGTCATGTGTGCACCCAAGCAAGTATGTCAAGTACGTAGGGAGCCATGCATGTTATCCCTACACTCGTGCACTAGGCATTAAATCACATCACCTATGTGCTGGGTACGGCAAGTACGTAGGGAGTCATGCATGTTATCCCTACACCAACATCAAGCATGTTACCCCAGATGTTAGGTGTTATGCGTGCTTTTCAATTGCTGATACCATGCAAGTATATTACCTATACTTGCAATTAAAAAAAATCACTTCACTTTATCACACTTAGGGGTCGCAAAATATGACACGACACGATAATACGACTTGAACCTGACACAGATTTAGCAGGTTAAGGTCGAGTCTTACTGTGTTCGTGTCAACCCGAAAATGACACGCCAAAAATTACGTCGTGTTCGGGTCAATCAATATTGACCCGTCGTATTGACTTATTTGACATGCAACCTATTAATTCGTCATGTTGACCCATCTAACCGCAAGTTGTTAATATAGGACGGTTCATTAGATACAGTCCTATATTACTACAGGATGGTTCTTCAAAAACTGTCTTATATTAGTTATTTTATATTTATTTAATTGTATTACACGAGTCATGTCGTGTTAGAGTCATGGGTTCTTGACACGATTATTAAGCGGGTCGTGTTTGTGTTGACCCATGTACTATAATGGGTTAGTCTCAACACGACACGAACACGACCCGGCAACCCGAATTGCCAGGCCTAACCACACTAGCATCTTGTGCATCTCTAGATATAGGTAACCTACATAAAATACTACCCATGCTTTGTTTCAAATCTAATCCACAAAATGTCATACACTCCATATCTATTTAATTGATAGTATCATGCTCCTATTTCAAATATGTCATCACAGGATACTAAATAATTGGCAGGCATAGCACTTATTACTAATGACTCAAAAAATAAAAATAAAAAGCCCACAAAAAGCAAGTCCTATTATTAATATTATTTTCTTCAACATAAGTGGGCTAGCTGAAATTTTATTGGTTGTTTGGTTATTTTTTAATATTATTTAAAATTCTATAAATTTCAATGAAAAATCATATACATCCACCAAAACCATTACCAGACAAAAGAAGGACCTACATAAATTTTCATGGTTTAACGCTGTAAACTTCCAATTTCCGTGAAAAAACACCAAAACCAAATTCAAAGAAACTCCTTCAAAACCATCCACCATTACACCCATTTTACCTTTCCATTTTGCAATACTCTTCTTCTCACTGCTATGCTCTTGAGTTTCCTTTGTCTTTGTGTAATATCCTTAATTTTTAGGATAAAATAGAAAATTATTAAATAAATTAAAATAAAATTTTATAGATGAAAATTTTTCCTAAAAACATAAGAATTAGAAAGTGCTCGTCAATACGAGTCCAACGCCACCAAGAACACAAAAAACGGAGCTCAAACGAGAGAGTTATGAGCCGTCAAAGTTGTAAGGGCATTTTGGTCTTTTGACAAAGACATGTTACACAGGGGTCCAAATTGATAATGACACCCCTGTCTTCTACACGTCTCTACCAGTCCGGCGAAATCGTCGGAGAGACGTGGAAAGAGACGTGTGGGGAAGAGTTTCTCTTCCCCTAGGACTCTAAACCCTATATCTATGCTTCCCTAGAAGCCAAAACGCTCCACTTTGAGCGTTTCTCCGAGTTTTCACTCAGAATCCTAGCCCTGCAAAGCTTTGATTTTTTCGACAAGTGGAACCCTAGCAACACGAGAAACCACGGCTAGGTGCAAGGTAAGCCTCAAAACTCCGTTTTCCCGTATTTATTAAATAGAAAAATATTTAGGAAAATATTTAAAAAATTAGGAAAAAATTGGATTTTTAGGAACTATGTACACGCTACTGTTGGAGTGTGATTTCATGGATCAAACCTCATCCGTTTAGAAATCGCACAATCCAACTAGCGCACAAGAGACCCAAGAGCAAACCCTTTAAATTTGGGAGTGATCCAACGGTGGATTTCTCTAGAAAATGCAAAAACCAGTACCTATGGATGATTTTAGGAACATGGGAAAAATCGTTTAAAAACCATGGTTTTTGACAATTTCAGTGCAAAAGGAGGGCATAAATGGATTTTAGAGAGAATTCTGAAGAAAATGGAGCAAAAATCAAGCAAAACGGAGCTCTGTAGCTCCGCCGAAGATGACCGAAATCCGATCGTCTTCTCCGGCGTCGTCAACGGCCTCGGCGCCTTGGCGCTGACGCCAGGAACTCCGCATAGGGGACGATGTCAAACGACGTTGTCGTCGCATGCGCGCGCGGCGCCCTGCGCGTGCTGAAAGGCGCCGATAGGCAGTCACGGTGGGGCCGGGAGGCTGCGCGTCCTGGCAACCGTGACGCACACGGCGTGCATCATGGTGTCGAAGACGCACGCAGCGCATCCCGTGTGGCATCTTGGGGTCGTGCGTCTTCGTGGCGGCGGTATAAGCGGGTGTAAATCGGCGAAAAAGGGAGCCTCCGGTATAAACCACCTTATGGTAGTCAGGCAGGCCCAATTTGAGAGTAGTTTTCACTAAAACTTGATTTCTGGAAGCTAAAGAGGTCCAAATCACTATCCGAAAGAGGCGTTGTGACCGTATTGACGACGCAGACTTAGTTTTAACTTAAAAACTTAGAAATGACTACTTTTTCTTTAGAAAAATATTAAAATAGTGATGTGACATGTACAGGTGCACTTGAATATACTAGTTAAAGGGAGTTATTAGCAAGCTAGTGGTCTCACACTGAGGTAGGTGACGACAACTAATGTTTTGCCTTGATTTTTAAACCATGTTTAAACATAGCATCATGTGTGATTGTGTTTTAAATTGCAATTATTATTTACCGTGGATTTCATGCGACATTGAGTACAAAATGATTATTCCAAATTGAAATCTTTTACTGAATAAACTTATTTCAAATGCTTTTACAAACATGATGTAAATTAGTTATGCTTAATTAGAGACTTATTTCTTATTATATATATATATATATATAGAAAATGCATAGATTTACATGGAAATGAGAATGAAAGCTTATTAGCTGGTTCTTTTATAGGCTAACCCCAGGATGAGGGGCATGTCTTGGGGATTATAAGCTATAAGTGCTCTTGAGTTTTAGCATATACATATAATTTTCGTGTTTTATATTTGATGACGGGTGCTCTCACCCGTTGGGCGTCATGCTAGGAGGAATAGGGCCGGCCACCCACCTTCCGAGATTATGATGTGATGATTTTGTGTTGTGTTATTATACACCTGCCCATAGATGACATTCAGTAGGGGTTTGGTAACATGGATAGTCCACACTACCGGTCTGAGCCTTTCCATGGGGATAGACGCTAAGTCTTCCGTTATAGTGTCAACGGAAAGCGGCAGTGGTTTATACCCATGGAGGGTTGCTACTGCAGCATGATGGCCTAAATTCTTGTTATGTGTGCATGTATGATGAGCATGGTTATGGATGTTATGCCTGGGTGTGACGACATTCAGAAGTTGACTATGAGTACTCCTGATCAGTGATATTAGTACGATGGTGGGACCCATTACCTTATGGTGCCCTTATTCTTGTTGTATGCTCCATTTTATTGATTCATGTCATGTTTTAATTCCGTGAATTGCATGTTTTAGCATATGGAATAAATTGGCAGTTATTTGAACATGGCATTATGATATCACTATTTTCATAAATATTAGACTTTTCATCAGAGCTGTTCATTATTTCTTTCATTTATTACGTTAATTGTCTATGTATATACACAAGCGATAGCTTGCTGAGGCATTGCTTTGTTTTGCAATGCCATAGATCTCGAGCGCGACACCAGGAAAGGAAAAGCTGTTGATAAACCTCGAGAGCTGCTGAAGATTAGTTTTCCCTATAGTTTTAAATAGTGATGTGAGTCATTAAAGAGGATTATCGTTTGAATTTTATTATGGACTGCATGCTTTATATTGGATGTAATTTAAATGTTTGGACATATGTTGAACATTTATATGAGATGTTATGATGGATAGACCCTGGGCCATATTATTATTATTGTGTTTTGAACATTTATTTGATTTAAAATAAAGACGCCGATTTATTTGACGTTGATTTATATGCGGATTGTTTTATTTATGTTTAAATTACATATAGGCCATTTTGAGAAAGGAAAACTAACACCCGGAGTTTTAATATAGGTTTTAGTAAAATGTTAAATAAAGCTTTTCTCATGGGATCCCAAATGCTCTTAAAAAAAAAATAAAAAATGTCTTAAAAATCCAGGGTGTTACACTTTGCCATCTTCTAATTCCTCTTCTTAATAATCATGTCATGTTCGAGTCATAGGTTCTTGACACAATTATTAAGCTGGTCGTGTTTGTGTCTACCCATATACTATAATGGGTTAGTCTCGACACAACAGAAACACGACCCGCCAACCCAAATTGCCAGGTTTAATCTTCTAATTCCTCTTCTTACTCATTCTGTGGCGCTTGCATGCCAAAGCAAATTTACGATTTTCTTCTTTGCCTAAAAAAAATTAGGTGCGACTCTTTAGAAGATCTAAGACATTCATCAGGCACAACCTCTCTCAAAATTAGCTGACCGAGTGATCTTGGCCGGTGCTTCTTCCGGTTTTAAAATCAAGACCGTTGATTGGTAAACCAAAAAGGTTAGTAGTTGGCCGTCACTTAAATTACATTAAAAATTCACACGCAGCCTAAACAAGGTGGGACGAGTAAGACCAACGGCTGAGATTGACAAATAACCTCAAAAGAGCTAAGATTAGCAGATTATCATTCAAAAAAATAAAACACAAAATAATCACTCTGAAAATTTGGCGTCGCCCGGACTTGAACCGGAGACCTTCAGTGTGTTAGACTGACGTGATAACCAACTACACCACGACACCAATTTGGTTGATCCGCCTGAAAGAACTAACTTCAATACTCTCGCTTACAAATATTGGAACATAATACAACGTTGAGGTCTTTTTGGGTCCCTTGCCAAACATCCATCTCTCTGCCCTTCTGTGAAAACCCTAATTCCTCTTATTTCTCGTCTCTGTCTCTCTCTGCTTCTTCTTCTTTTTGTAGGTATCTTCAAAATGTCTAGTGCATTGGATATGTCGCTGGATGATCTCATCAAGAACAACAAGAAATCTGGCGGAGGAGGTGGGAATTTCAGAGGCAGAGGCAGAGGATCCGGTCCCGGGCCCACTCATCGGTTTTCCAATCGTGGATTAGATCGTGGTGCACCTTATTCCTTGGGAAAAGTAAGCTAGGGTTTCGTCTTCCGATCTGTAGCTGCTGCTTTTTGTTAGCTTTGTTCTTATTGTTTTTGGTTTTTGGTTTTAATCTTTGATCTAACAGGCGGTTCAGGCACCGGAAGCGACTTGGCAGCACGATATGTTTTCGGATCAGGGGGCGGCTTATTCACGTCCGGCTGGTAGAGCTTCCGCGATAGAGACTGGTACCAAGCTATATATTTCCAACTTGGATTACGGTGTATCCAACGAGGATATTAAGGTAAGATCTTCACCTTTTGTTGTTTATTCGGGTTAATTTCGTGCCGTCTGTTTTAGTTTACAGTAAGGATTGATTACAGGGTTTTCCTTTTGCCCTTTAACTTCAAGTTATTGTTTGGTTTTAATGTTTTATGATTAAATTGCACAAACTCGAAGAATTATTATCCGTGTTATGTGAGGGTCTCTATTATTTTGTTGATTGGTTGTTGGTTTTGTAACTGATCTTGTGAGGAAATGCTGGGAATGTTCTCTCGATCCAGGGTCTTGTAGATGGCTCCTCTTTGATGGTGCGAATTCCTTTTTTAAACTGATTATGTTGGACGACAACAGAAACTATACAGGGTAAGGTTTCAAATAATGCAAGGGGATTCATGTTGGTGGAAAAATTCTATTTTTTTCTTTTCTTCTGGTGGTATATGACAGTAAGTGTTGGAATCTCATGTTTAAGGGGGAAGTCATAAGGTGTGCATGACAGAGGTTGTGTAGCTGATCAAGAAGGGCTTTCTGTTGGAATCATTTTCTTATGGATCTGAAATGGAATTGATGTTATGCACAATTGGTTTACATTGGAAAAGGGTACGGTATTAGTAGTCTCAAGTAGAGAATGGTTGTGAAGTGAATTGTTTGTGTGAGAGAATGGTTGTTAATGCAAGGTATAGTTGAAGCTATTGCTGTGTCTGCTTGTGTTTGCTAAAGGATGTGCCTGGAGGACTTTGCATAATTGGGGAAATGTGCTAAAATTCCTTTATTTTAGAAGGAAAAAGGCTTTAATCATAGGAGACTGTTGTTTGGCCAACCAAGTACTCAGATGTCAATACTATTTTACTTTGACTACAACCAGTGCTGGTGGATTTGGGTAATGCAAAGCTAGGATATGAATGGAGGTTGCTCTTGGCTTATCATTAACTTGGGGAAAAACAGAGGTACTTCAGAATGTAATGATACTCAAACTTGACTACACTATCTTTTCTGGTCTAAGTTTGACTTGATTGACTTGATGTTCTCAGTTGGCTGGTCTCTGACCTTCATGGATGTTATTATCAGTGTTATGGTATGGGAGAAACGGGATAAGCATTGGAAAAAGGCAGCAAAATGCTTCTTGCCTTAAAAAAAAATAAAAAAATACTGGTAATGGAGAAGAGCTAAGTCTATAGTTTCGTTTTTAACACTATTAATAAGAATTAGAATCCTGCTATTCATATGGAGTATTTGGGACAATAATGTGCTTTTGTTCTGCAGCAGCAGGGCTATTGGGTGGCTGTGTAATGGGAGAAAATTGACCTTTTTCTTTTCATTAATGACAAAATATCAACTTTACAAGTTGTGTGATTCAGATGTACTTGGAATTTCTAAAAGAAATTGCTCCCATGTCTTTTTCTTGTCAGATTTACTTTTGAGCTGTACTTATACTAGTGGTTGTTGCAAAGAAACAGTTTGGGAAGAGTGGTGCTACTGGCATAGGTACCAGACTGACAGTAGGGGCTTTAGGATTAAAGGGCAGGAAGTGGAAAGGTGATGCCTGTCCACTGTTGATTAAGGGTCTGGCAGTTTGTTTGAAGATCGAAGGTGAGGGAAATCTCTCCCCTTTTTTCAGTTCCTTATTTCCGAGCCATTATTTTTGCTTCCTGAAGGCATCATAATGAAACTGTTTGAAACATGTCTGAGAGCTGTTCGGGCTGCCATGGTGTTGCTGTAAATAGTGAATACCAAACCTGAACCATTTGATCTCTGATTTGATTCATGATAAAATGAAGCAAATTTTGGCTGGGTTTTCCATCATGTGAATGTTGTTCTTGGTTTATATTAGATTGTGAGATGAAAAGATATAAAGCTAACCTTGTAGTTCATGAAGGGAAGTCCAAGAACTGTGCCCTGAAGATAACTGTGGCTCTTAGCGCTTCACTGGTATTGCTGTAAATAGTGAATATCAAACCTGAACTATACAGTCTCTTATTCGGCTCATCATAAATGAAGTAATTTTTGGTTGTGTTTTCTATGTTATAAAGGTTGTTCTCGGTTTGTCTGAGGTTTTGAGACCAAAAAGACTAGAAAGATGACATTTTTGTTTGCGAAGGGAAGTTTTAGAACTGTTCCCTAAAGATAAAGAGGGCCTCTTCTGAAATTGATTGTCAGAGAGAGTGGGATTAGGAATTTTGGTGTTTCTGCGTTACTAAAATCTCTTTCTTATGTTGAAGGGTGGAGTTATCTTTCAACCTTGCTGACACTGCTTGAGGAGTCCATCTAACCTTTCATGGTTGTCTGCTTGCTGATTTACAGAATATTTTTTCAGTCGTTACCAATCTTGAAACAAGTAGTCCTCAAGGAATAGAGAAGGTGACAATAAATGATTACTCCTGGTGAAATGGAAGCTTGTTAGCTGGAGAAGAGTATTGTCTTGGGAAAGGGAACTTGCTTTACTCCCCATAAGATAATAATGTAGATTTGTGATCTTCCATCTGTAAGAGAGAAGGTTATCAGAAATGATGGCTATTTGTGAAATGGAAGCTTGTTATCTGGATAAGAGTATTGTCTTGCAAAAGGAAACTTGCTTAGCTCCCCATATGATAATAGTGTAGATTTGTGATCTTGCTCGTGGAATAGAGAAGGTTATTAGAAACGATTACTCCTTGTGAAATGGAAGCTTGTTAGTTGGAGAAGAGTATTGTCTTGGGAAAGGAAATTTTCTTAGCTCCCTATATGATAATAGTGCAGATTTGTGATCTTAGCATTTGTATCATGGTTCATGTTTGATGATGTCAGAATTGAATACTAGGAGAGACAGCAACTTCATGTACCGGACTAGCTGAAAATTTGTTGAGTTGTGCCATGTAGAAGAAATAATGTAAATCTGGATTCAAGTTATTTGCTAAATAATATTCAGGGTTGGAATTGGATGAACGATACTTCTTGAATGAGCTTATAACTCAGACCCTTTCTCTATAATTCTGCAGTATTATTTTTAATGTAAGTGCATATATAGTGATTAGCTGGAGACATAGTAAGCATATAAGTGGCACTCAGGTGTGAGGATGGCCTAAAAAGGGTCAAACTTTAGAAGAGCTGGTTGTACCTGAGGATGTAGTTTCATTTTCTGCCAGGTGTTGGGGTAGTTGAGGAGGCTGCCTTCATCAAGATCGTGTACATAATTTTATTTATAAGTCCTGTCGGGCCGTCATCAAGAATGTTGTACATGATTTCATCAAGAATATTTGGTGCCTTCCCTTTTCTTTTTTTGCTTAGGCACTAGCCTTTCTTGCTGAATTAACAAGGTTTTGTCTTTTCAACTTACTGCAGATGACCTTCCCAGTTCTATGGTTTTTTGCTGCATGACATTAACTACCATTTTTCCGTAATGTTCCCTTCGGGTATTACTATTGCTTACATCATTCTAAATTTTGCTCTGTACTTGAGTGCCCTGTTAAGGGGGAGCCTTGGCGCAACGGTAAAAGTTGTCGTCATGTGACCTTGAGGTCACAGGTTCAAGGCGTGGGAATAGCCTCTTGCAAATGCAAGGTAAGGCTGTGTACTTTAGGCCCTTGTGGTCCGCCCCTTTCCCAGACCCTGCATAGGCTGGAGCTTCCTGCACTGGGGCTGTCTTTCTTACTTGAGTGCCCTGTTGTTGATAGCATTTCAAAGGGATGACCTGTTCTTTGAATGTATCAAATACTTGCCGATTGAATTTCTTTTGTATCTCTATGCTATTATAACAAAAAACCCAGGGCAATCAACTGGTATTGGTTGTGATTGCTATGCAAAATCTGATGGAAATTCAGTTGTTTAGTTTTCTAATATGAGCATGCTTCCAGGAACTCTTTTCAGAGGTTGGTGACCTTAAGCGATATTCAATCCATTATGATAGGAGTGGAAGATCAAAGGTATTTCATCAAGTTCTGCATTTCTTTGGTTCATGCAGCGAGATCTTTTGAGCAAACATAGTTAAAGAAGATTCTTTTTTATTAGGGAACTGCAGAAGTTGTCTTTTCACAGTCCACAGATGCTGCAGCAGCTGTTAAGAGATACAATAATGTCCAGCTTGATGGGAAGCCAATGAAGATAGAGATCATGGGAACAAATATTGTAACCCCAGCTACTGTTGTACCCCAGATTACAAATGGCATATTTGGAAAACCCAATGGCATTCCCAAAAGGTATACTCTTGTAGTCATTTTACAAATTAAACTGTTAGTTAAAGTTTAGGTATGCTCCTGAAGCCGTCTTACACAGTAAACTTTCAGTTGAAGTCTTCGAGTCAGCTCAGAAGGCTGAACTATAGGTCTGTTTTTAGAATTCTTAGGTAAAGCACTTATGATAAAGACATAGTTAGATATAAAATGTTTATTTTGATTTCTTATGTTTATGACAATACCCTATGTATCTTACTGGATAACTCAATTCTCATAATAAAAACTTTTGAGGGGATCAACAAGTCTTTAACACAAGAAGCCAAATTTTCCTAGATGCTTGAGAAGCATTTTCATGCAGTAGTGTGGTTACAAATAGTAGGACCTATGTAGTTAGAGGCGCGGTGCGCTTGGAGACTGGAGGGCCTAGGCATGTGCCTGAATCACACAAGGCACAAAAATAAATATTAAATAATTACAAAAATAACCAAAAAATGCTAAAAATGCTAAAAAATCCTAGCAAAAGTAAGAAAACATAGAAACATAATTCTATGATGAAATATTATCCAAGCCTGCAATTTTCTATGAACAAAATAATATATAAGCATAATCAAGTCAAATAACTTTTAAGAGTTTAAGACTACTCACTCCAGTCATCCCTGAAGGGATCTTCAAGGTTTAGATTATCATTAGAGCTATCATAATCCTTATCAATATATATAGCAGGATCACCACCTTGATCTTGTAACTACTCATCGATGTCCTCCTCAAAACCAATTTCCTCCTTTGGTTCTGCAAGTATCTGAGACATGTTCCTGTAGCCTTGGTTTTGTCTGCTCTGCCTTTGGTACTGCCTAGTGGGAGGAGTAACACGTGAACTGGTTCCAGTAGCACGCTTAACGTCACCCCATGCGAGGTTATCATCTGGATGGACGAGGTCATCCTTAACATCTGCTTCAGCGATCCACTCATCACTTTCATCAACCTTTCTCAATACAATAGGTTCTGTATATGTTTGCGATCTTAAACAATCTTCATGTCGATGGCAGAGACGATTATATTGAACGTATACGAGGTTCAATGTTTTTATGTGCAACCTATTTCTCTTCTTTGTGAGAAGCTGTAACAAAATGTCAAGTTTTATGTAATGATTGCAAATTAGATTGTTGATTGATTTATAAATTAGTAAAGTAAGACTTACATTCTTAAAGACACTCCAGTTTCACTACTATAAGTCTAGGAGAGGACTTTGATTGCAAGTTTTTGAAGAATTGGGCATTCAGCCCTAAAAGTGACCTACCACTCACCTACAGAAGTTAAATAATAGTTAACACTTAAGAAATAAAAAATTAGGAATAGCTATTTATGATATCATGCAATCTGTGCCACTTGATGTGCATACAATATGCATGGGATTAGCTGCTTCAATGGGATCTTTGATCGTCGGAGGAAAAATTACCAAACGTCTAGCATTCCCTCACGCTTGGTGCTAATGAGTTTTTTTGAGAAAATTTAGCACTCAAGAAAGAAGATTTGAAATTATAAAAGACTTACAAGGAGTCATTATCTTTCTTTTCAATTTAGCCAAGTCATTTGTGAATAGGCTTGTTGCATGTTTATATGGGCTTAGCTCATCAATCACTTTACTTGCATCATCCTAATTTGATGATGGGGTATTGATGGTATCAAATAGCCTTGCTTGATAAATCTATCAATCTCAACATTTTCTTGCCTATTGTAATAGAATGCAGGATTAAGATAATAATCAGCTGCATACAAGGGTTGACAGAGCTGAATTGTCTATCTACTATCTACAATGCCACAAATATGGGTGGCTCATCGCTCATTATCTTTAAGATTTGCTCTAATATTTTCTTTCGCTAGTGTGATGCCCTCGTAAATATAGCCCATTGCAGGTATTCACCAGTGTCAACACCTCTATAAGTGGTGCCATTGTCTTCAAACAATATAAAATATTGTTTTAGGAGTTACGGCCTATGTAGTTAAAGGCGCGAGGCGCACCGAGGTGCAAAGGGTGCGCCTGGAGCTTGGGCGCAAAATTATATTTTTCATAATTAAAAATTAGCCTAAAATACAAAAAAAGCATGAAAAATACGGCATACATGAAGACCCAAGCATGGGAAAGCTATATATGTGTATAAGAATAGGTATTAACTAATAAATATAAATAAAACAATTTTTTTTTCTAATTTTTGTAAGTTTTATTTTCGAAAAAATTGAACAAAATAACACTACAATACAAAAAAAGCATGAAAAGTACATCATACATGAAGATACAAGAATGAGTAAGCTATATATGTGGATAAGAATAGGTATTAACTAATAAATATAAAAAAGAACAAATTTTTCCTAATTCTTGTAACTTTTTTTTTTGGAAAAATTAAAAAATAACCGTAAATTACAAAAAAAAGATGAAAAAATTATCACACATGAAGACACAAGCATGGGAAAGCTATATATATGTGGATAGAAATACGTTTCAATGAAGAAATACGAAAAAAATACGACTTTTTTTATTTATTTCCGTAACTGATTTTTTGGAAAAAATAGTAATAAACCTAAAAACAAACTCAAATCTAGAGCAAAGAAGTATAAAACTCAAATGGAATGTTTTCTTATGCATATAGAACTAAAACCCCTCAAGATCTATGGAAAATAGTTAACAAAAAACAAAAAATTTGAAAAAACGGTACTGGTTTTTACGTTTTTTTACAGAAACTGTATACAAATGCTAAAATTCGTAAATCCATACCTTTTTTTGTTTAGATCTGTGAAAGATCGAAGAGGAATGGTTGTTTTCACCTTCTCAGTAGGTTGGAAGATTGAAATTAGGGTTGGAAGGTGAAAAACGAAAAAAAAATGAGGTTTATACGTTACCGGATAAGTGGTCTGCGCCTCGAGTTGGGGGCGTGCTTGAAAGGTGCACCGAGGCACGCGCCTAGGCGACCGCACCTCATTTCCTCTGCTCGTGGCACCCTCCCGGGCGCTTACCTGTTGACTTGTGCCTAGGCGCGCCTTTAACTACATAGGTTACGGCTAACAATGTTCTGCATTTTTTGCCCGACCAATGCATTGCTCCATTTACAGTTGCTCCATACCTGACAGTGAAACATCTCCCTCAATTCTGCCCTCACATTGTGGATACTCTCTAAGCTCAAGAAGCTTGCGGCGAAATGGGTTACTGCAGGTCTGACCAATTCTCGTTGCTTGGTCATTGTTCTCATCAAATAAAGGACATGGGTGTTACTGTATATGAAAACAGTCATTGCTTTTACTTATCTCATGACATGCTTTACTTTCAGTAATTTTCCATTGTCCTCCACATTAAATCAACACAATATACTGCATAGGGTGTTCAAAATAAATGCTTTCTTCTTATTTGTAGGTACCTCCTTGCAGCTATATAATTTGATGCATTATTCATGATGACTTGTAATAAGCAATGAAATTCAAGAGTAACTATTAAAACTTTTAAATATTAAATTTTTAAACAAAAACATAGTTGAGGATAAGAGGAGGGATTACCTGGACAACATTTTCCTCTTTAATGTCATCTATGACGTCATCCAACATTTTTATGATCAAATCTGAACTCTTTACGTGCTCAGATCCATCAATTGATTTTAGGAAAACTATCCTAGTTGAACAATTTGCCAAGAAATTGATTAAGGTGCAACCTTTGCCGTCAGTCTACTAATCTGACATTATAGAGCACCTGTATCATGCCCAACCTTTTTTGCACTTTTGAACAAATTCGTTCATATTTTTAACTTGCTTTTTAAGAAGTGGTACCCTCAACTCATGATAAGAGGGCCTTGAAACCTTAAGATAGAAAAAAAAAAAACACAAGTTTACTTTGACTTTAAAAACATGCATAAAAAGTACTAGTATATAAGGAAAACAAAAAAAGAACATATACTTGGACCATGTTGTGCAACCGCCTCATACATGGCCTGAAATGATTGATACTGAGTGGCATTGAAGGCAGTGCTATTCTCAAATCACATGCTATTATTTATTGTTGTCTGCCGCAAAGGAGCCCTCTCAGGATTAGGGGGGAAGTGAATATCAAGAGGTCCTTTTATACCACTCAGTTGCTCTCAATAACAATTCCACCAGGGCCACTACCATCACCAGCCGATCTCCCATTGTTAGTGTCAATATCAAGATCAACAACTTCATAGTCCTCATGAATCCCAAACAAATTCTTCGGTCGTTTTTGCTCCATAATAATTCTCACTTTTTCATCCTGCTTTGAGTGATTTATATAATCATTTATTCTCTTTGATGTATCAGGGGTGACTTTGTTGCATTTTTTAGCATTCCTTTGCCCTCCAGCTAACTGTTGTTTTAGCCTATAAATCCTACCACTATACTTGTTCTTACTCAATTTACACCAAACTGTGTTTTTAGCACCTGAAATTCTTAGTTCTTCACACTCCCACCCCATGTTTGTAGATCTGGAAATAGCTGATGAACATGAAGTGTTTGAATTGGAACCCATTTATGATGACATCTTTAAATTTTAGGCATAGAAAGTATAAAGCAGAAAAGTACAATCGTAATTCACTTAACGCAACTAATGGGAAGCTATATATGTGAATGGAAATAAGTTTGAATTTGAAAATGGCAAAAAACAAAAATTAAAACTTATTTATGTAACTATTATTTCCAAAAAATTAAAAAAAAATAACCTTAATACAAAAAAGCTTGAACTGAGAACATCACACATGTCCTCACAAACAAGGGGAAGCTATATATGTGGATAGATATATGTTTTAACTAATAAATACATAAAATATTTTATTTTTCAATTTCTGTAACTGTTATTTTCAGAAAAATTTAAAAGAATAGCATTAGAACACAAAAAACCATGAAAAAGGACATCACACTTGTCCTCACAAGCAAGGGGAAGCTGTATAGGTGGATGGAAATGTGTTTTAACTAATAAATACAAAAAAACAAATATATATATATATATATATATATATTTCAATTTCTGCAACTGTTATTTTCCAAAAAATTTAAAAGAATAACATTAGAACATAAAAAAACATGAAGTAGGACATCACACATGTCCTCACAAGCAAGGGGAAGCTATATATGCAGATGGAAATGTGTTTTAACTAATAAATACCAAAAAACAATTATTATTTTTTTTTTCAATTTCTGCAACTGTTATTTTAGCAAAAATTTAAAAGAATAACATTAGAACACAAAAAAACATGAAGTAGTAGATCACACATGTCCTCACAAGCAAGGGGAAGCTATATATGTGGATGGAAATGTGTTTTAACTAATAAATACAATTTTTTTTTTATTCAATTTCTGCAACTGTTATTTTCAAAAAAATTTAAAAGAATAACTTTAGAACTCAAAAAAACATGAAGTAGGGCATCACACGTGTCCTCACAAGCAAGGGGAAGCTATATATGTGGATGGAAATGTGTTTTAAGTAATAAATACCAAAAAACAATTTTTTTTTTTGCAATTTCTGCAACTGTTATTTTCGAAAAATTTAAAAGAATAACATTAAAACACAGAAAACCATGAGAAAGGACATCATGCATGTACTCACAAGCAAGGGGAAGCTATATATATATATGGAAATATGTTTCAATGAATAAAGATAAAGAAAAAATAATTTTTTTTCCTTCAATTTCTATAACTGTAATTTTCAAAAAAATTGAAAAAATAACCCTAAAATACAAAAAAATCAGACATACACAAACAAGCAAGGGGAAGCTATGTGTGTGGATAAAAATATGTTTCAACCAAGAAATACAAAATTTTTTTTTTTTTTTTTTTCAATTTCCTTAACTAATATTTTCGAAAAAGAAAAAAACCCAAATAAAAACTTAAATCTATATCAAAGAAACATAACTCAAATGGAATGTTTGTTTATACATATAGAATAAGAACACATCAAGATTTATCTAAAAAAGTAAACAAAAAACAAAAAAATTAAAAAATTGGTACTGTTTTTAAAAAAAAATGTTTTTTAATAAGAAATGTTGCTTGAAGTGAAGATTCACGAATCCATACCTTTTTTTTTTTGCTTAGATCTGTGAAAGATTGAAGAGGAATGGTTGTTTTCACCTTCTGAGCTCTCAAGAGAAATGGAAATAGGGTTAAATGATGAAAAAAAGGAAAAAGAACGAAGTTATTATCTTTAACCAGTCGTCAGCTGCGCCTGTGAGTCGGAGGCCCACCCAAACTAAGGCTCCAGGCCAACCCAGGCGCACACCTAGGCGCTGGCCCCTTGACACCCCTGTGACTCTTACCCACCCAGGCGATGGATTTGCGACTAGGCGTGCCTCTAACTACATAGAGTAGGACTTGATAGCCATTTGTATTCTAACATTATTTCTTATATTATTACATCATGAGCAACTAGAACCTTAAGCTGGTTACATTAAACCCAAAAAGAAAAAAAAAAAGATTTCTGATTTCTCGTCTTGGGAACTAGATTCTGAAATTTCTTTTCTTCTTATGGTTTAGGTCCTTTGCTTGTAGGGTCTATAGCATGGCCTCCCACAGGGAAGTTGATGCGGAAGCTTTTCCTATATAGCAGCCGTTAACAACATGTAGGGGGGGAATGAAAGGATTTGCATTGACAAGTCTAGATCATAGGGTTATTGTGAGCATCATAGCTGGCTGTGTCCAGTAATCAATGGTGGTCTATCAGCTTTTTTTCTCTATGCTGTTTCCTGAGTTAATGCAGGCTGATTTTTTATGACAGGGGGTCATGGGCAAATGAAACTTTGACCCTCTGGTAGTCCTTGGCTCAGGCCTGCTGATATGTATATGATGAATGGTTAAACTTGTCCATTTGTGTATAAATAGAGGTCAAGGCTCTATAGAGTCAGAGTCAGGCTATGAAAGAGGTTGTAAAATGACTAGTTGACCGAAGAGGCAGATTTCAGTAACATGATTCTCTTTGATGGATGGTTAAACTAGTCAATTTGTGTGTAAGTAGTCTTCAAGGTTCTGTAGAGTGGAGTCAAGCTACGTAAGAAGTTATAGTATGAGTTGTTAACTGAAGAGACAGATTCCAGTAATGTGATTCACTTTGAAGTGGGATAGATTGTGGTCTGTGGAGGCTTTCCATGGCTTGGAATTAACGGTCTTGAATTCTAGTGCTGAGGAAATGTTGTCACTAATTTACTTTCTCAAAAGCTGTTGGCTTCAGATTCCATTTAGTTGACATAACCCACTGATGATTGTTCTAACATCATGGTGGCAACCCATCATGTCAGTTTGGCATTCTGTTTTCATGATTTTGCCCCTATTATTCTTTTGTCTTGTCACATCCCTTACAGCTTGCTCTGCGTCGTTTCCTCATGGATATAAATGTTGCAATCTAGATACGTATGTTTATACGAAGAGAAGCCCCGCTCCTTCCAGTGGAAGGGCGTGGGACTCATTTTAATATGGTTTATTTTCCACGCACACAGTTGTTTTTTCTCTTTAGTGATCATTACTTTTTCTCTATGCGTCTGGGACTCATTTTAATATGGTTTATTTTCCACGCACACAGTTGTTTTTTCTCTTTAGTGATCATTACTTTTTCTCTATGCGTCTCTTTCTTTGTTGCATGTTTGATCACATGCCTGTGTCACCAGTTCGGGCAAACAATAACTCTTTGGCAGTTTCAGTCATCTGTCAGATGTGTGAAAAGCCTTATGAATGTGAGATCCTCTATGATCAATCTAATAAAAACACAACATTCAATAGGAAATGAAACAAGACCAATAAATATAATTTTTGAATTTCTCTGACCTTTGAAATTTCTCTTTAATTATCATTAATTTTGGGCTTGAGCTTTTTGAAGAGCAATTTGGATTCAATTTTGGCCTGATTTGTCAAGTAATTAGAATTGGAATTACTCAGAAACTTGAAACCTGTCCATTAGATTTCATTACCAATGGATTTTTCATTTTAAGTAATTGTGTTATCTGTAAGAGTTTGGTGAGCCACTAGTGGTTCCAGTATAGGAGGATGTGCGGAAAGACTTGGCATGTTTTGGGAGGAATACTATAGGTTATATACATTGCAGACACATAATAGCATATACATACGGGAGAGATTGTGGTTTCTTGAGCCAAGCTTACATTTCCTTTATGGGTTTGTAAACAATTGACACAAACAGAGTATTTGAGAATTTATGGTTTTATTAGCACTATGTTGTCACAGGTGCGACTAGTTGCTAGGTGCAAGTAGTGCAGCCTGTGTGACTTGATTTGGACCAGTCGCTAGGGGGAAAGTCACGACCAGCAACTGGCGACTTTTGCACCCCCGACTGTAATAGCTAGTAAGTGGTATAAAATGCATTCTCTCATTTTCCTTTTTCTTTTTCATCCTAGAGCTCTTTCCCCTCCATTCCAAGTACTCTTGTGAACATTCCTCATCTTCCATCACCTGTTGAAGCCTAGTTCTAGTGATTGAAGGTAAGAAACTAAAAATTAACTTTTTTTTTTTTTTTTTTACTAGCTATTTTTTTTCTTAAAAAAAAAAGGTAAAAACGGCACCTTTTTTGTTTCCTTGTTTTGTGCTTGTTATTTGTTTGAAATCTCAACCTATCTACATTCTAATGCTAAAAACAAGGACTCCATTTCATTCTTTTCATTTATTTTGGTATCTTTAATGTTTTATTTACATTACGATTTTTTGTTTTCATAACAATTCTCCATAGGCTTCCGTTCTAATGCTAAAAACGATAACTCCATTTCATTCTTTTAATATCTTTCATATTTGTTTACTGTTTTAATTTTTCGGTAATTTATACTCAAAACTGTGAAATACACTGCTATTTTTAATTTTCTGTTTGTTATTGTGACAAATCTCCATAGTTTTCCATTCAAATGCCAAAACAAAAACTCCATTTCATTCTTTTAATACTTTTCATGTTTTTTAAAATTTTCTGTAATTTCTACTAAAAAACATGAAATATGCTGATTTTTTTTTTCTGCTTGTTTTTGGGGTTCATCTCCACAGCTTCTAATGCCAAACACTACAACTCCTTGCAACCGTATTGTTTATTTCCATTAATCTTTTTGGTTTTTTACTTTTTTATTATTTCTGTAATTTTCTACAAAAATAAGTTAAATGCAATTATTTTTTGTTTTTGTTTCTTATAGTCAAATCCTTCTCAAACTATTTATCTTTCAAATATATATCTTCCTGTGTTTTTCTTATTTTTCTTGTAATTTTTGGGATTTATTTTGGATTTTTATTTTTTAATTATTTAATTTTGTGCCTAAAGTACTAGTCGCAGGTCGCACCCCTTGCTCCTGTGTTTGAATTTCACTTGTGTCAACGTAGATAAGCACCTTTTTCACCTTAGTCCATGCTTCTTATGACACACGGTGTCCTTAAGGTATAATGAGATGAGTGAATACTGTGGATTGCATGTTGTCGGCATTGTGAATACTGATAGATGCTAAACCCTATTAATGCTGGTTCACTTCTGTGGCCTAATGCACAACGCCCACTCACCTAGTGCTGCCCACTACCCACTGAACATAGGCATGAACTGGTTCATCTGTGAATTTCTTCTCCAAGATTGTTACAGTAATTCCAAAATAACACAATGCTTTTAGAAGCACAGCTCATTCTGATACATTTTATTGCCTTTTTATGGTAATGGTAAATGCTTCTGTAGCACAACTGTTTGATAATAGGGACCACACACCAAAAAAACTACTAGTTTATTATTTAGCTGGTAGTCACATTCACTGCCTTTCATGGCAGGTTGTTTTGCCATTTAAGAGTCATTCTACTCTCTCCAAAATATTTCTTTCCTAATTTGTCTTCTGATATGGAGCAGTGTGCAAGGGAGGGGTGGAGCTATGGGACGGCTTCGAGGTGGTGGTGGTACCCGTGGATCAGGAAGGGGCCGTGGACGGGGAAGAGGCCACCGTGATGCATCGGTATCAGCAGAAGACCTAGATGCTGATTTGGAGAAGTACCATTCAGAAGCAATGCAAATAAACTAAAAGGAATCGTTCTTTAGCCTGGACTTCTACTCTAATATGGTTTTTGTTTGGGCAATGCATTTCCAAGGTTGTGTATTTTTACTGTCAGTTGGGAGGCACACTATAGGGAATTGTTACTGGATACTGAATTTTGGGGCTTGGGCTTCTTTTATTGTTATTGCTCCTTTTATTTGCTAATTTGTACTTGAGTTAATGGAAGGCTGCTGGTTCTGTGAATCCACATTAGATTGGTTTGCTCCTTATCTTACACTGCACCAAAAGATGGGCATGGAATGGAAGTCTCTCGAGCTGCCATCGGGATCCAAGCCAACAAAGGTTGCTCCAAATCAGAGGATTGAAGAATGAAGCTGAGTAGATATCCAATACACTTGGAGATATTGCAGGAATGGAGGTAGTTTTTTCTCACCCATCTTTACCCTTTCTGGAATGTAGGCTATTGTGGAATCCCTGTTTTGGGTAGTAGACGCTGTACATTTTTGGGGTTGAACAGTAATTAGGTCTAGAGTAGAGAAGAGTAGCTCCTTTTTGTTCTGTTACTCGAAAATCCAAAGCATGTAATTTATTCAGAGCTAGAATTTAGTTAAGTTTTTGGACACCTGTATTTCGTTGATTGATGCCAGGGAAATTGTTGTTACATGGAGATCAGAGTGGAGTTATTTATGAATTGTGATGTTGCTAACGGAGCTGCTGTTAGCGGGAAGCATTGACGCTGGGAAGCATCCCGGGTGTGCTTCCTTGGTTGTAGCCTTATTTGCACTTATGGGGCTGGCATTTTCAAGTCTTCGTATACACTGTACACGTCGGCACATCTCCTACATGAGGATGGTATCCCAGATGGCTTTCATTACCTGTTTGTATTTCAGGGCATGCTTCATTAACTTTCTCTCGCTTCATCTGTGAGTGAACATGTTGAACTGTTTTATGCCTGTCACCCCCGAGTATCTGAGGGTTTTCCTGAGCTTTTGGTCACGTCCCAACATACACCAGCAAAGCCAAGGTCAAGCTTCTTCTAACTCGTGGACACCTAAAAAGCTACCTTTTTTCCGGTTGATCAGATGCTTAGATTGGCTTATAAGAAGGGACATGTAGCCTTGACTGGCACACAATGGCATGGTGAATAGTTCATATGTTTCTTGGTAAGTGAATTATTGAATGATTGGGATCATCCGCAGGGGTTCTGTGTGATCAGAAGGTGCTCTTGTGATCTAAGGTTGCGTCAGAGTGCTTAATATTCTTTGATCACGCTCCTTGTGCTTGTGTTTTTTTATCAGGTTCGAAGCACATTGGATAAATTGTTCAGATAATTATTGAGTTCGCTCACATCAATATCTGGCCATTGCAGACCCTGAACTTCTGGCCAATTTAACTCTGAACGTACTTATTAAAATGTGTCATCACCTATTGTTGTTTCCAGATTCTGAGCATACTCATTTGCCCGAATGCTACGTTGGGGTCTGCTCGAGTATCGAGTTCACAAGTAGGTGTGACAACTGAAACTACAGATCCACCCCACATCTTGGTTCTGTCGCTGGACGTGTATTATGGGGAAGCATTCTTTTATGGTTAACGTTCTCCTGAACATCAGCAGTGAGCGGAACATGCGCATGCCTGATGGACATGGTGGCAGCTATCAGTGAAGCCGAACAAGTTGCATATCATCATTTCTCATAATCGTAGTGTCTTTGTCCGTCCGGTTGTTTGGAAGGTAGAAAGTTACCGACTTACGGGCACATACATGCAGTGTAGCTCCATACTTCCATTTGAAAGAGCCTACCTTTGGATGATGGGACCATTTCCATCTGATTGCTCGTGCTTTTGGTGTCTACCATTTGGATACTGATTGGATGGTTTCAATGTCACAAGACTGCACATTTGAAGCAGAAAAAATAAGGGTGGAAACCCCGCATAAACAGCAGACAATGACCACAGACACGATTTTTAAGGTGCTAGATTTTTCCACCCATCAGGACATCTTCGATAATCGAATGAATAGATGGGGTCATCCTAGGTGTGCGCCAGAGCAAGTGGGGCGCCACGATGAATATGCGTGGGTGCCCACATTGTCCCTTGTGCATTGTCTCCAACGTTATTATGTTTATGGACCATTACTGGTAATAACTATCACCGTAGAATCCTCACAAGTATTCACCGGCCAAGGTGGATGGTTTTTAACATTCAGTGAGTGCTACTCCGGCAAAGCTATGTGCACATGCCAACGAAGTTTCAATGTGTTTTCTGTTCTTATTAGCTCGGTGGATGTGCTGGACATGACATGATACTGCTATTAGACTCGGAAATGATTTGTCTACTCTTGTATCTGTGTTGGAAGATCAATAGAAATTGCGGGAGCTACACTACTGATTGGCAAAGCTGGCATCGTCTGATCCAGAATATCTGCTCTGTTCCAATTAGTCTGACGTTCTGATAACCTCCCTCTTTCCCGTTGGAATTATGCCTCAGCCAGGCGCAATGGCTGCAGGGTTTTTCCATTCGTGCGTACCAAATGGTCCTCGTTTGTTTATTCACCAAGGAAGAGTGTAAGCGAGGCGCCAAGGCTAATCAATTCAACTGCTTTGAATTTAGCAGGATAGATTGGACGCCATTGCTGCCCAGCCAGCCAGCAACCACAGTAGGTCTGTCTTCTTGGCTTCAGTCATGCACCTTCAGTTTGGGAGAATTGCAGTTTCACAAGAATCAACAACTACAACAGCTAGCTAAGTAGTAAACCATGGTAAACAGGATACAAGTTGCAGCAAACATTTCTTTTATTCTTCTCGTTTTCCCTCTTTTGATGCTAGGTTACAATTGTCAAGGTGGAACATGGGATGTACGTTAACAACTGAAACATTGACTGTGCCTTCAAAACAGTTTAAACTTACATTACATAAACAGCTGCGAATGAATTCCTATATGACTTTCCACACTCACGGACTCTTTGGTCTCCTCACACTCGCCCATTTGGAGAATATCAATCTTAGTACAGAGTATACAATGGTCCTTATGCAAGAGATGATGAAATTCCAACAGGACGAGGGCCAGTACCAAGGATACAGAAGCCGGAAAAACAAACTTATAAGATGACGAGGGTATTGTCCCACCTATAAGAAATAAAAGTGTGTTAAAATATGTGGGGTTGCAACTTGGCACAAAACATAGATCTTAACATGGTCCACTCACAAGTTCAAATGTGTTACAGAAGTAGCGATGCAAGTTCCCAGGAGCAAGGAAAAAGGCAATTCACAACAAAAACTTCATGCAAGATTCTTTCTAGAAGGCATCCCATGCCTGATGACTACAAAATCATTGGAATATCGCACAATCAAAGCTCAAGTTTGCGTCTCAGCCATGGTCCTTGCCAGTACAGAAAAGAGGAGTCTCTGCGCAAGTTTGGAAATCTAATAAAAGCTATGTGAATTTCAAAGCAGGCCATGCCATTTGCCTTTTTGATTAGCACTTGAAATAAATTAGAAGATACTGAAAGCCAGTCATATCAGTTGATTGAGGAGGTAGTAAATATCATATGGTGGTAAGGATACTGTCTCCATATTCATGATCACTTGATAAATTATTCACAGAGAGACTACATTTTAAAGCCCAAACAACAGGAACAAAGACCTTCTATCCTAGTAGCATAAGGAGGCTCTACCATGGTTGGTCAGAGGTTCGAGGCTGCTCTTGGGGCTGTGAAACTTGTTAAAGATAAAAAAGGAAACGAAAGTCCAAACAACTGTTTGCAGCCAAAAGAATAGAACAGTACATAATTAAAGAGAAAAAAGGTACAACCGCCTGCTGTCAAAAGAATGGAAAAGCACATAACTGAGACAGAGAAGGCATGCGAAGCGCACAAAAGCAGAGCATGAGGAATACGGAAGAACCACCAAAATAAAACAATGGTTAGATAGTGACGCTCCAAATGCAAGATTAAATACCACCATTATATTTATAATACGAAACAAATACTGAGAAACAGAAACTGTAATGATATCAATGTCTTAATGTAGAAGCTAATGCAGTTTTTCTTCCTCTCCTTTTACATTACAGCTGCAATGATCATTATACATAATGAAACTCTGTACTTTATGTGGCCATATCATTTAGTACTTTAATTTGGGGGAATAAAATCACAGAAAAGCACTGACCTTAGGCCTAATCTTTTTCTGATGCCTTGAAGCATTTATCATGCCATTTCCAACACAGATATGTCCTGTTAATGTTATGTGGTGGTTAGCATGTGGTCACAGAGTACTTCCAAAACATTCTACTTCTTGGCTTCTCCTTTCTCAGGTTTCCTATAAGATTTTTAAGTGTTTTTCCTTTTGTAATTAATCAAAATTATGCTGTTGACTCTGAACTATCCCCAATCTCTGGCAGCAATCCAAATTCCAACAGTTTCCAATACTATGAATGAAACATCATGAAAGACCAAATAACTTCCTAACAACCCTATTCAATAAAAGAATGAAACAAACACATGTTGGCTACTCCAAGAGCCAGTACATGGACTCCCAATTGTCAAAAGCACCAAATGCCAAGTTTTGAGTCTAAAATATTCCTTGGTGATGTACCACCATCCATCCCTATGAAAGCAATTCCAAATCCCATATATGCAAAAGCAACACAACTGACACAAGACCAGTGTGTAGAAACAAATCTTATGCTTCTTCTAGGCACTTATGAGGGTTGAGCATTGGTCTTCCCTCCCCACAGAGCAATTCCATTTTTCATGTCCCGTGCATCAAGTTTCACAAAACGATGGGCTTGAAGAAAATGCATTCAGACAAATTTCTTAATCTTTATAAAGTAATCGCCAAACACAACTTTCTAGCACTCTAAACAATATTTGAACTGTAGCATCCACTGAAGAGCCCAAATTGACACTCCACAGCTTTTGCATTATGGTAGATCTTTGCTTATCATTTAGCTTTATCATTGAAGACATTTCCATTTTCTCCAATGCAGATCACTTAGTAAATTCATAACCTAAACACATCCAGAAATGATCTTGCTCACAGAATGCGAACATGCACAAAAGGAATATATGACCTAAACGGCAGTCTGGTGCACGAAGCTCCCATGTATGCAGGGTCCGGGGAAGGGGCAGACCACAAAGGGTCTATAGTACACAGCTTACCTTGCATTTTTACAAGAGGCTGTTTCCACACCTTGAACCTGTGACCTCCATATCACAAGACAACAACTCTACTGTTATATCAAAGGACTATGACCTGCAGCACAAAATTATGTTGCCCACAATCCCTACAAACAGCATCCCTAATGGGATATCAGAAAACAATCAGATTATTGCATTAACTCCCACATACAACTTTTGAGCCTTTGCCCTTTGCTACCAACATGCTGCTAGTTAGACAGCCAGCATCTCCAAATTTACCTATTCATCCACAAGCTGGGTTCTTTCCTTTCAATCCATTAAAGTTTCCACATTTCTTGACTTCATCTTCGAAGCATTCTCCCTCTTTCATAAAAGTTGTTCTCCATGCATGTGAAGCTTAGATGAGAATTCTGTCCCATCCAGGACTTACTTTCTAGAATTTTCTGTTATGATGGGAAACCCGAATACAACCATATAGAAGCATTCCACCTTGTTTTCAAGTCAATGCTAGACTCTTCGAGACTGTTCAGCTTGTCCCCAATGCTCCTATAGTCATACACCGCTCAATATTTCAGTTTTAATTTTTTGATGTTTTTTCTAGAAAAGTTAGGCTCCCTTGGGAAAAAATCTCCAAGCAAATTGGGCACTTATTTTTTACCCTTTTAAAAGCCAAATTGGTGCTTTAAGATTCCTTTCTTTAATGCGTGGTATATTGTTATGCTGATATCCTGTGTATGCTGACATAATACCAATGACTAACAATCAAGCTAAAGATGAATCCACCACAGCAGCCTTAGTTTATCACACTGCTTGTAGATAACTGAAACTAAGAATAACTAATACTGATAGTGAAAGCCACCTTGCAAAAAAATGATAGTGAAAGCTATGATGATTCAGCTGAAGGAGAGCATAGACTAGCAATTTCAAGAAATAGTTATTAGAACAAAAAAATTGAACGTGTCAAATATATCCAAATAAGTAACAATTAATCTCAATTTACAGTAATTTTATCCATCAAAATCCAGTTTCTGTTAGGGTAAATGGTTAAGAGCAAATGCATACTCACTGGAAAGAGAAAATCCAATGTATCCCACGCCGCATGACGGACAGCTCTTGTTGGATACATAGGACCACCAGGGGATGTGAAACTATACAGGCATGCCTTTAACCTCGTACTAGTCGTCATTCTAAGCTCCAACCCTGGAGGAATAGAAAAACCAAAATATAGCTTAATTTAAAAATCTAAGAGTGTTAAACAATTAAGTTCTTTAAGGAATGTAAAATTTGAGTTTAATCCAGAAAATTTTCCATTCCTTGGAGGACTCTCATTTGAGACAGGTAATGTAGCAATACTGGCTCCACTTTCAACTTTTGAAGCTGAGAAACATGGCAGCATAGGAAAAAGATATAAATCCATCAAGACAGTTCGTTGTCATATAAATGATTCAGCATTTGTCTTAAAACAGTAGCACTAACCTGATCTGTGAGCTCAATGACAAAAATATCTGCAGAACCACCAACCAAAAATGCATTTGGGAACACTGGAAATTGCTTTAAAAAACTCTCAAGCCTGTCAACTACAAGTATAAAACAATTTATCACAAAACTAGACTCCTCTGCTTAAATATCAGGAAGTCACAGAACTGATATGGCCCACCTAAATTGTAAAAAAATATAAACCGAGAAAGTAGAAGACAGAGATCTCGTTGGGCCTGAAAGTAAGTTAAAACAAGGGAATTGTTAATGTTTGTCCATTTGGCAGCTATCTGAAATTTCATAGGCGTGCACATCATATACATTTTGATGACTAACGAAGACAGGTTGGAGAACAACTAACAGCAAGATGAGTTATTTGCTTTAGGCAATAAATAGAGTAGAAGTAGGACACCTGCAATGAGATTTTGTTTAAGCGCACAGGGACAAGAGCAACCTCCTCAAGAAGATACTAGTACAATATAAAGTACGGTCATTGGTCAGTTGGCATGTATGATGACATGAGTGGAGCAACAGATAAGAGAACTTGACAGAACAAAAAGTTATATAGTTCTTGTTTCTCTTACAAGGAACAAAGAGAAGAACCGCCTCCTGTTTGTTTGGATGTCAATCCTGCCAAATAATCAGGAGACCGCATAATGTGATCAGCTTCAAGAACAATGAGTAAAGCAAAGGTGTTACATGAATCTGCTGTTCAATTTGCAAGTATGGTGTGATTACATATTTGAATAAAGGGGCACCTTTGAAGGCCTAAGAAGCTCCTTTACCAAGTATTCCAACTTTTACACTTTACTTAGATCTTACACAGCCAAGTATTGCAAATTGGAATATTCATCCTAAGACTCTACAGATCCATTGACAAATCTGAATAATCAGTCTCATTGACAAAATGGAGCTTCAGTGTCAATGTTCATGTAACATCCATCAGCCATGATTAATAATAGAATAAAAGAACTCTGCAGTTTCTGATTGCTAAAGTTCATTGAAAACAAAAGTTTGAGCTTCTGTCTTTAACATGAAGAAATAAATTTTAGTTCAGATATAGCAGAACAAAAGACTTGAAAGCAGACAATTTTCTAAAATCCATACCAGAAAACATTCATAGCACCTTGCACTAGAGCAGATGCGTAGCGAAGGGCTTCTGGTTCTGAAGCTTCAAGTGGAACTTCAAATAACTGAAAATCAGAGTCAGACATTTATTAGTGGTTTTCAGAAAGATACACAAAGATCTATAAACTAAAAATGTAAACCTTCGATTGAAAATAAATTCTCTTTACAAAGTTATACTGATTTAGAAGTTGTCTTTCAAAAAAAAAAAAAAGATTCAGAAGTCACTCTCACTAAGTGGGTGAGCTGACACGTTCTGTTGAATCAATATTGCACCCTCTCCTTATGTCACACTTCACTCATTGGGTGTTAGTCCCTGACAAGGTATCAACCACCAAAATGGCTGATGCTCAATATAAAGAGAATATTGCAAATATCAAAAATAACTTTTCTGGATATCACGTTGCCCTTAGGATAGAACTCTATGTAAGATGACAGGTGAAGAAAACAAATAGATACTCAAAATAGCACAAGGAACAACGTATCAGTTATGTTCAGGGCATACATATCCTACAGAAACAAACTTTATTACATGCAAACCATCTTCTTGCCTAGAAGGAATGAGAAAGCCTCACCAGGCTTCAACAATTAATCACTTGGGTCCTTGACAAAGTAGCATCCTGCATGTTAACATAAGACTTAATTTTATGCCTTTGTTACAATTTTTACAGCACAATAACTGCTCACAAAAATCAAAGGTTTCAGAGGTTTGGGATTCGAGAATGACTAGGATTCTAGTAAGCAGTAAGGTCTAGCAAGTAATATGTTCCTTAGTGTTCATTAGGTTACAGCAGAAAAACACATCCTCTGCTAGGAAAATGTGCACTAAGCTGTCACTGAAGCACAGGTATGCACTTGATGTTTATGCCTCTACTCTGATAAGACCATATTGCAGTGGGTACTTGTTTGGTTAAGATTTAACTGAAGTGTGAAAGGGGAATGCCCGATATTGCTGAATTTTAGAGCATCCAAAAACTCCCATGACATCCTGATTGGAAAACAAAATGGACACAGCGGGTGACTACAATAAGGCACCCATTGTAACTACCAAACAATAGTAGTAAACATAAGGTTCCACGACCACCAATAAATTCAACACTCTTAGGGACTCGTCAATTTTCCTAGCTGAACTAATTGATCAAATTCACTACTACTAAACAATAGAAGTAAATGTGAGATTCACAACTTCCAATCAAATTCACAACTCCAATGGACTACTCAATTTTCATTGCTGCATTAGTCAGTAGTGAAAAAGGTGGGTTAAATGCAATGTCTACAATTCCAAGATTGTACATGTTCAGTTTAAAAAGAATCCAGAGTCCACGTGAAACAAAAAACTTAAGGCAAAAGACTCATAGTAGAAACAATATGCAAGACAAATATTGCTTATAACAAACCATCAAAAGCAACAAGTTCTTACCCATTTTTGAAAAAGGAGGGCAAATATATGAGATGCAAATGATTGGCTCCAAAGTTGGACTATCAAGTCAAGAATACATTTTCCATTTTCGGGCATCCTCGCATAATGATCAGCAAGGACGTCATAGAAGCAGAGGCAGCTCTCAATTTCATCTTGTGCTGAAGTAACTTCATCTTCATTCTTCCTGAGAATAATGTCTGTTTCAAATTGCAACAAATTATAGTTAGAATATAGACAAGAATCAAGATCTACTTTATTACAAATTGTGACGTTCAATATCTGTGACATGCAAACCGTCATAGCAGTATCAAGACATAATATTACACTCATCTGCAATTCTATAGCCTCGACACTTCAAAGTGAGTGTTGTACCCATGCGACATTGGAGCTACACATTAGCGATACAAAAATATCATACTTGAAAACATAAGAATTGATTATTGTTGCATTTTGTTTTATAGATTTAGCCAGATGAATATGTTCACAACTGTGAGCATTAGTGTACTGCATGGGCCTAGCATGTGAATGCTCAACTGTGCCAATGCCAAATGCTATACCTCCTGCTTTGCAGCTTTGCTTCAACCACCGGCTACTGCTACTATAATATCATGGTGGTAGAGGTTACAGGTTTGAGGAGTGGAAACAGCCTTTTGCAAAAATGCAAGGTAAGGGTGTGTACTATAGACCCTTTGTAGTCTGCCTCTTCCCTTGGCCCCACATATGTGAGAGCTTTGTGCACCAGGCTGCCCTTCTTTATCCTTAATTGTGCTGTTGTTTTTCCATATTTTGACATATGTCCCTACTTCAATACTCATCCTCCAAGTTAATTTCTATATTTTACTGAAAGTATGCTTTTCATATACATCCTTTTCACAGATATTAGGCGGTTGAACCTTACTTGTAGAGATAATTAAATGCACCTTTGTTCACTCTCCAGCTCTAGGATGTTAAATACATGTGGGATCATGGGTGATTCTTAAACTATATGTTTATAACTGGCCCTTGCCAAGCCATCACTAACCGGCATCTTGTATGCAAGTTAGATGAACACCTGAGCGTGGCACATCATTTATGTAAAGTTTGATCCATTTGCATCTCCAAATGCATATCCATGCAGGCATCGTCATACAAGTAGAATCCGCATTCCCTTAAACTTGAGCCACACAATCTATGTGAGAACTGAAAAAGCCAATATGGTTATCATGATAAGGGCATGGAAATAGCTGAGAATTCTTGATGCAACCAACTAAATTCCAATTTTTAAGTACGAAGTTGAATTAACTCAGTCATGATCTGAAACATAAAGATAGAACTTACTTTTGGACAAGATTCATGTTAGTTTTCTTTGTAAAGTTTCTATTTTTAAGTTTAAACCTCATCTATAGAAGTTCCTGCTTCTAAGCAAGCATCACACACGCGCATGCGCATACGCACGCGCACACACACACACATATATTTCCTTGACCTTCCGGCACTGGGGAGGTGTCAGCTGCCATACATGGTCTTACAATTATATATATACTTTGCAACTTTTTTATTTGATTGATAATCATATAAAGCGGAAAAATCTGGATAGACACACACACAAAGCACAATCTTGTGTCACCTCGGGCACGAGCATCTATCTCCAAAGCTATATCCGCAAACAACTCTTGCAACAAATTAATTCGCTGAGATTGCGAGCCAAGTGCCTACATAGCATACAACAAACTGTTACTCAACCACCTCCATATTCAAAAATGAATGATCAGACATTTCAAAGACCACGATAAAACCGAAACTAATCCAAAATGCACAAAACCAACAAAAACGCATAAAATCCAACTTCCTACAGTTCCTGATCATCAATTCAGGTTAAAAGTGCAAAGAAAAATATCATCTCCAATCCAATTCTACAAGAAAACACCATTTAAACAATCAAACACGAACCAAATTAATCAGTTACGATTCCATAGAACACCTTCTCTCAGAAACACAAATAAAACACATTCAACAGCAATAGAATTTTGTCACAACGGAATCAAATCTCACCCGCTGGAGCTTTTTCTCTATTTCTAGAGTGAGCGCCGTGAGATAACTCTGAGCAGTTGAAGCTTGCGCCATGTCGCTGATATCAAAACACAAACCATTGAAGGAGAAACCTAGACCCTAATTCATACAAAAAGAAAAAAGGAATTGCGGATCTCCGACTCCCAGAAGCGTCCTTTCTGAAGAATTCGATTTACGATCGAGAAGAAACGAATTATTGCAAGAATTTATGGAAGAAAACGATGGAAGAAGAGGGAATTTCTGGTTCTTTGGTTCGGATTCCGTGCTCCCGAAATCCGGTCGTGGAGAAAGCGACACGTACTACGTGGCGTTTGACGACAAGGAGTAGGTACGGGGAGGCTGGCAGATCTTATCTTATTGGACCGAACTCAGATAAGCTGTAATATGAAATTACCGAACTAGCCTTTGTGATGATTTTCCGTTGCTTGTGATGCAAACTTGTAATTTTCGGATCAAATGATTGATTTGAGATACCTGTTCGGTTTGGGTTGGTTGAAAATCCGAGGATTGTATAAAGCAACGGTCCAGATTCAAGAACCACATCCGCATGGTTATTAGGCTAGTGTTGGTATATGAACGAGCTAGATGAATTCATGAGTGGGTCCCATTTGTAATGTGCCTTACGATGATGTTGCATTCCTCGTAATCCCAACAATTGAAAATCAGAGCAACGTATAGACAACGGTCCAGATACAAGGACCAAAAGTCTCTCCAATCCGCATGGTTGTTAGGCTTATATAGGTACCGATGAACAAGCTGAATGTATTCATAGGGGGGCCATTGCATATTTCAAGCTCCCGCCTATGCAGGGTCTATAGTAGGCAGCTTTACTTTGTATTTTGCAAGAGGCTGATTCCACGCTTTAAACCCGTGACCTCAAGGTCACATGACGGCAACTTTTACTGTTGCTCCAAGGCTCCCCGTCTAAAGTAGAAACTCTTATAAGCACGAAAATTGAATTACTCCAAAGGCCCCAAAATAGCAATTTCCCTAACTTTACACCGGAAAATTAACTTATATTAAAGACCCGTAACTTACTTTTGTTGAGGAATGCTGGCATAGAGTGCGACAACAACCTAAGAATGGATCACCTCCTCCACTTCTATATGGTGCACCCTTATTCATTACATTCATCTGACTCTCCTAACTTTGGATATCTATTTGTGCAAAAGTTGTACTAAAAAGAATGCCTTTGGCATCCAAAAAATGATACTTTCATCTTACTAGCCATGGATGGTTACAAGTTTTTCATAAGCAAATATTTGCATTTGCTGAGTTTTGGACGCTACTAAATCCCTTCTGGCATAATTTTTGGGCCACGATAATCCAACTTAGGAGAGTTAGATGAACGGTGTGGATCAATGATATGTGAAGCCCACCATACAAAAGTGGAAGAATTGCACCTTCCATTAAGTCATGCTCGTTTGAACATATGGGGAGAATATCATTAGTCCTGGGCGAGAGGACAAAGGTTGCCTTACAACCCTCCAACTTTTACATGGTAAGCCTTAGCTTTAGTTAATCAGGATCGATTCATCTGATTTTCACCTCTCTTAATGACTTTAGTCATTAAATAGTAAGGATTGGATGAGTTTGGAATCTCATATGCAGTTCCCATTACGGCACATGACGGTTGAAACACTGTTTAAAGAATGGTGCCGTTAAAGAAGGACAACCTTGGTGCAATGGTAAAGTTCGTCTAACCTTGACCTCATGAGTTTGAAATGTGAAAACAGGATCTTGCAATGCAAGGTAAGGTTGCATACTATAGACCCTTGTGATCCACTCATTTCATGAATCCCACATATGCGGGAGCTTGTGCAACTTGCTTGCCCACCCAAAAAAAAAAAGCAAAGGAAAAAAATAAAAGAAAAGAAAAAGATTGTTGATCTAAATAGACATAAACTTCATAACCCATCAAGTATGTACATGCAAATTAAATAAAGCACACATTTTTCAGATGTTAAAATCATCCATTAAAGAAGGAAACCTTGGCACAATGGTAGAGTTGCTGTCATGTAATCTTGAGGTCATGCTTTCAAGGCGTCAGAACAACATCTTACAATACAAGGTAAGGCTGCATACTATAGAACCCTTGTAGTCCACCCCTTCCCTGAACCCCGCATAAGCGGAAGCTTCATGCAAATCGCTTGCCCACCAAAAATAAAAGGAGAAAAGAAAAGAAAAAGATTGTTGGTCTAAATAGACAAACTTCATAAGTCATCAAGTCTGTATATGTGAATTAAATATTCAACTTGGAAGCTTGATTTATTCTAATAATCATTGACTCAATAACATCTTAAATATTATCTTCCCATTGGCTTCTTTGCATGTGGATAGGAAATCCTGGATAAACTTATTCACCAAAAGTGACGTTATCCTTACAATTTGGAGTCCTAAGACATGGCCAAACTTATTGAAAACAAAGAAAATTAGTACTAGAATCTATACATGGGTTAAAATGATTATAAGAATCCCATAGATCAATGAACGATAATTGATAAATCACACAGATAATACAATGGCCCAGGTGTTAAATTAATAATCTTAGTAAATTTATAAGCTAATACATTTTAAGAATTTCCCTAAAGGTTCATTGGTTACAAAAGTTAATATTATCCATCTTGAGGATTTTTTATTAGTGAAAAAAGGGTTAAAATATAATCAAACGAAAGTAAGTCCACATTCTCACAAGAAAGGGGTAAAGGAGCAATGATAAAACACGAGTGATTTGTTTAGCTCTTAATAGAAAATTGAAAGCTGGTAGAAATGTTAGCTGTATATAAGAGAGAAGGAAAAAGATTGAAATTTTCTAACAAAAATACAAACAACCTAGTCGCCATATAAATTAATCTATCAAGAATTTTCAATAATATAAGTTTATGCCAAATTAATAGAAAAAACCCAGCCCCAAGCTATTAATTTAACAAGCATTTTATTTGTATCAATTCATAATTCATTTCAAAGATTGTTATTCCAATGCAAAACAATCTCACACAACTCATCAAACGTGGAGCATAGAAAGGGTTGGTTTAAATAGGTAAAGAACCCTGAATTATGCGTTTTTACTGCTTCATTCACAGACTTTGTATTTATCGAACCAGGCAAAAACAGAGGCTGCCATTACAGACTGACTTGTAAATTTGAATTATATTTGTAGAATTGAGAGGGAGATGAGCGCCAATGCGTCGTAGGAGCGTTCAAATTTCATTGGTTTGTGGAGTTTGCAAAGCTTTGGGTAGAGGAACAATGAGAAGGGATTGGTGTTTATGATCAGGGAGATCCGCGGTGGGGTGCAATTGCGACAAATAGAAATCTAGAGTAGAGGAATATGAAAAGCCAACAAATTCAATGTCTCCTACTACTGAACTAAAGGTGGTAGCATCGACTGTAGCCTTCAAGTGCAGCATTGCAAGGAGTATCTCACCTAGGTGACCAGGGTTTGAGGCTGTGCATGGAGTGCATTTGTGTCTAACTTTCCAAGTAAAAAAAGAGGAAAAAAAAAGAGTCCAGAAAGTGGTGGAGCTCATCCAAGAGATGAGACTGCATACAATCAATCAATGGCTTAACCCTCATAATGCCTACATAAGTAACAAACAGAGGTTGAGTGAAGTGTATCATTATCGAATAATGCGGTGATAACATCATTCAAATCTAGTCTTTCAAAAAATCTCATGAATTTAAGACTTGTAACTCTGATAATGGCAACCATTGGTAACAAGCAATCATCAAGTCAAGTGTAACACATGAGAAGTGCAGCATGGGGGGCTTATGTTCAGAAAGAACCCAATAGACATTCAATCTAATCAAACACTTGAGATGCACTATATATATATAAAGGATAATTTCTCAACAATCCATTTTACAACAACCGTGATTCGATGGACCGAACATTATAGGAATATGAGTTAAGCTTGATGCAAATTATCATAATATACACGGTTAAGCAAAAGAAGACAACAAAAGGCATGCCATTGTCATCCAGCCGGTCAATATAGAGTCTACTCGCTGAATCAGCTCCTTCTATTTAGCAACTATTTCAAAGGAGTAGGAGAGATAGAGCCTGATTTCTGCCCCCAAACTGCCGATCATTTAGGAAAATAACACACTTGAAGTTGAAATTTTATTTACCGAGGATGCCTCGCAAAAATCCCGATTTAACCTTGGCTTCTAAAGATATTTTACAAAATTAAAGTTCTACAAGGGAAGTCAGCTCTTGTACAAAGAAAGCCCATCCTCAAATGCCAAAAGAAACAAGTTTCTGCAGCACAAAAACTGAGTACTGTTTTGAAAGAAAAAAGGAAATAAACAATCAATCTCCATTAGCGTGAAGAAAAAGAACATACTGTTATGAAGCAGGGTTGAGACGGTACCTGAACATCAAGTAAGTGATATTCTCCTCAATCCGTCCATATTTTGTGGCAGAAGAAAATAATTAAGTCAATCAATGAAATAATTTATCTGAAAGTGTTTCCTGTACATTCTGAACTTCAGCTGTTGCTTCTCACCAGTGAAAGCACTACTTTTGAGCTCATCTCAACACCTGGAAAAACTGCAACAAGTTTCATCAGCTCCATTTTGGTCAAAGATGCCCTTGTAGTTAATGAACCTGGAAATATGGTAGTGTCCAAAGGTAGGATTTTGTATTCTCTAAGAATATGGACTCACAGTTCTGCTAGTTCTGCTATCCCAGCCATGCATGTAAAATGCAACTATGCAGGACAAACTGATATTTGGAGATAGCCAGCAAAACATTAGATACTGCAAAGAATCATTCAGCAATATCTCACATCCATATCCCTGGCATATCCACTTTCATATTTAGCCAAAGAGAGATATCTAAAGGTAGCCAGTACAATTTCGTATCTTAAACAATGAATATAACATTTTGAAGCCCACACAAAATGGAGATATTACTTACCTTATGGTTCTGGCAGCGTGGCAGTCCAATTCCACCTTGCTGCCAGTTGGTACATTATAACATCAGGAGTAACAAACATGAATCACGGTAACATAACAGAAGCTGTGTCGCACAAGCCAAGAAAACCCCCTTTGACGCAACTGCATTGTTCAGATTATAATCCAACTCCAACATCATTAGGCAACTGTATCATTAGACAACTGAATAATGCCACGCATCTGTAGGTATGGGTTCTCCAATAGCTTCTCATTGTTGCTCTGATAGTAGGAAAACTAAAACAAGTTAGCTTCAAAGGGTCATCTTCTTTATACATATATAATACACTAATAATTATCTGTACACGTCTGATTTCAAGCAACAAGATCAATCCATTCCAGACCTGCTGTGCTTTGAAAATCAGATTTTGAAGCATTCGCTGGTACTTTTCAGGTTCATCTGTCATCATTCTCTGTAATGGCCATTGAGTAAGGAAAAGTTTTCTCAATGAGTATGCAAGACAATGAAACAAGAACGTAGTATGAGAAAAGCAAGTCTTGAAGGGGATCAAAGGCATGCCTTGAGAAGAAATGCTGAAGAGTAATATGCTACCCTTGAGTCAGTGTCATCCAAAAGTCTCCTGCCATGAAAAATCAAATTTCTTAAATGTTGGAAATATACAAATTCAGGCATCCACTGCAAAGCAGGGGACTCAAGAATTACCTGAAAAATTCTTCTCCTCCAACGTTTGAAAATGCAGAGCGATCTTCAGTGCATTTACCAATCAAAAGTAAAAGAAGAGCTGCCCGAATGTCTGATGTGGCACCAGGTAAATTTCCTCTGCCCTTGCTTCCAACAGCAACGCCTAGTGCAATATCATCAGTAGCAGCACCAGCAAGTTGAATCAAAGGCCAGTAGAATAAATCAGCAGGAACACGTGCGACTAGCCGCATAGGAACAACAGCATATCCCCTCAGGAGCAAAGCTGCTACAGAAGCAGTTTCAGAAATTAAAGGGTGTTCCAGGTCACTTCTGGCACTGGTATCTCCCACAGACTTAGCTATGCTATTACTTTTTTCTTGTTGAGACATACTTGGATCTTTTTCACTCTTCCCATTCTCTTTTGAACAACCCAAAAGATCACCAAGGCATGTGAGATTCCCAATAGGCACTCCAGTTGCAGGGGCAAGTCTCAGACATAACTGAGAAAACAGCATATCACACATCTGCTCAAATACTCTAAGTCAGCAAGTTGGAAGAGTGCAGTGAGCATCCAGAGCATTAATTCATAAATGGTCCACAACAGATTTTTGCTGCCAGTATAAAATCTATAAGAGTAATTATTATTAAGGTTGTGTAAACAAGTATAAGGTTCATTGACAGAAAGGAATTTTGAATGGAGTCCACGAAGAAACCTCAGAAGCAGCTTAGTTCTTTGAAAGAGAAATGAATGGTTTCAGTCCAATAGTAGAAAGTAGTGCCTTGAGTTGTTGAAATACCATAATGTCATTATTTTGGTATTCAAAAGAGAATCATCACAGGAATATTGTGTTTTGGGACAAAGTTCAGACAGATCACACTTATACTTTCTTATGCGAATCATGGGATGGTTTCAGGAATTTATAATTATAAAATATCACAAATCATCAAGATTACCTTCAAAATATTGATAAGATCTGTTTCATTTATTTGATCCATCAAAGATAAAGCACTAGTCATTATGTCTATCACTGCATTTGCTTCCTCCAGACGGTTGCAACTTTGATCAGGGCTAACAACTTCAACATTGCTTAGATGCTGGAGCTTGGTTTCATCCAATAAGAGTTTGCAGCGCATCATAAACTTCTCAAGAACAAAAAGGAAGCCCCATCTAATATAGTTGCATTTTGACTTCAGTAGTCCACACATGATCGAGATGGGTAAAGAAACTGTCATATTAGTTGAATAATCTTGACTACCAGCAATGCCAATTTGCCTTTGTAAATTATTAATGTTCAACCATATACTGCTACCTCCTTCCTCACTAATTTCTGAAACGAGCAACTCAACTAGCCAAATATAACCATTGTGGCGATAAGCAGGACGTTCTGAGTGAAGAAGCGAGTGCAGCATCGCCCAAGAGAGTTTCAGTCTCATGCCAAGATCAACTTCAACAGGTCCATCCTCAATAGTCTTTAAAGACTTCCAAGATTTTGTTGTCCGGATCATATGCGAGAACTCGTCATCTAAACGAGTAAATGAGCTTATAGTTGCTTCAAATTTCCTCATGATCTTTTCCAAGAGCTACGAAAGGAGAAACAGTTCAGAGTGCATTAGCAAAAAGGAACTGGAATTTCAACACAGCAAGGGAGACATGAAAAACTGAGACTGCTCAAATTTAGTGCACCTGCTGATGTGTCAGTCGGAGCATGAAACATTAAAATGAAGGATAAAAGAGATAGGAACTTTTTAGACTATAACAAGCCTACGCATGAGCAACATGACATAAGTCACTTGCTAAGAAATAGGCATAAGATAATAGATGTTTCTCTATGGAGCTGGAAAGAAAATGATGCTGAAACAGCATTTAGTCTTCCTACACTCCTGTCTTGTGAAGGTGGAAAATCTAGATATCTTTTTCAAGTTCATAAACTCAATTAGCTATTATTGGAACTTGACTAAAATGTAGGTGGCAGGATACAGAGAAAGATCCAGTTTGTATGGTTAATGGGTCTGAAGAAAGAAAGTGAATTCATTACCAAGTAGTAGGCTTTGACTGTATGTGACGTGAAGATGGTCTAAAAAGCATCCAATTGGCATCTTATTTGTTACCAATGTTGTTGGCATTCTTGACAGTCTTCACAGCTTCTGAGTTACCTCTTAATACAGCTATTGAAGGGTGGAAACTCGGGAACACATCAACTTGTGGATGTTAAAAAACAGATATATGTTAGTCTTACACATTTGACTTCACAAAATTGTTGAAACCACAGAAACTAACAAATTTCGCTAGCCAAAAGAACCTACCTAAGCAGAAACCATGGTCTTATCAGTTTTAGATGGTTAAAAGAGGACATCTATGAGACCCTCTTGAGTGAAGACAGATCACCATTGCTTGTGCGTGAACCATACTTCAGGCTGGCACTTGACAGACATATTATATGCAAATCCTTTCCTTTTTCACTTCTACCCTCTAGAATACCTATGAGAGCCTCTTGAGTGAAGAGTAATCACCATTGCTTGTGTGTCAACCATAATTCAGGCCTGCACTTGACAGACATATTATATGGAAATCATGGGCCTTTCTAGTTTCACTTCTATCCTATAACATATCTATGGAGGCGCCAGCAATGTTGGAAGATGTGCTTGCACAGGCAGTGTTTGACTGTTTTCCATTGGCACCTAAGTTTTTGTTATAGAAACAGATTCAAAATCAAGCTTCTCAATTCGGGAACATCCACTTTGCAGATTAAAGAACAGAAAAAGACTCTCCTCAGATCTAGCCTGTTTATGCTAAAAACTTGTACTAATTTTTAATCACTATGGAATTTTACTCCTTGATACAGTCAATAGTTTCATTACAAACAAATTTATCCCTTGTTAAGCTTTCAGAGCAGAAACAAAGTAGTTCTTGTGAAGGGAAATTTACCATATTTAGGAGTTCAAAGTTGGGGTATCTTGACAAAGCTTCAGAAATAGAACTTCTCAATATCTCTCCAATGCCTTCCACTCCATGCTTAACAGCAATGTAGAAAGCTTCAGGGGCATTTGCAAGAGTAAGCATCGTGGCAAGTGGTTGAATCTCATCAAAGCCATACTCAGAACCTCCTGCGGCCAAGCATGCTGCATTTATCTGATCCAGAACATAGTCAAAAAGCACTAGGTATAGATTCCTCTTTTCTTCCCTTGAGTTTGCTCGTGAGTACTGTTCAGTAAAACGGATGTTAGACTCAAAATTGATCCTTCAGGATGAATCGTTGCAACTCAACACCATCATGATTCAGTGATGTGGAACACACAACAAGTTTATCAAACTTCAGTCAGAAGCTGTAAAACTTTGACTGGACATAACAGAAAAGAAACTAGAGTCTTACTACTACAGAAGAAAGTTAAACAATTATCACTTGCTCTGTACCTTCATTTATCGTCATTGGATTTCCTTACAAGAACAATGCTAGAATGTGAAGAAAGAATTGGCATAAGAAGAAAGCAAGAACATAAACAAATGTATAGATAGATAGATATATACTTACAGGTACACATAAATATAAATATCCAATCACACAAAATGTTAACACTGGCCCAGAGTAGTTATTTCAGATATGTTATGCTGTGATATTAATCTACAAGTTGGAGTAGATACCTCAAGGCAGATAAACTCAATTCCTCCAAGTAGATCGACCTGTTCAACCACAAAAATAGGAGTGTTTGAACCAGAATCCACAGAATCCTTTGGAGATTGATAGAACATGTTTGTTAATATGCAAATAAGTTTGCAATGAACCGCCTCTGCCCAAGAATGGTCCCTGCTAATTTCCAAAAGAACTTTAATAACCTGCAAACAATGCAAACATCATAAGTCAACATGTCTTGGACAATTTCTTTTACAGCATGAAGCAGAATCTCTCTTTCACATTCTACAACAGAAGGCAGATTAGAACAGGAAATGTTGTATAGTTGAGATCAAACCTCTTAAGTATGGATATCAAAGTAGCTTAGACATAATTAGCAAATTACTAACATGTTGCAATTAGTTTCACCTATCAATTACTATACTATGAAGAGGACAACATGCACAAAGTCTCCTCATCTGTATGGATACAAGGTTTTGTCAGCTAGGATAGATCATAGCACAATCTTCCCATGTGCATGTTTAACCCAACAGCCTTCTGACCAAGAACCACGTTGTATGGTAATATATGAGTATCAATAGGCAAAGCTTCCAAGGTAATGTGTCTCAAAGGACTACATTTAATAAACAAGATGTTAGACAAGTTCATTTCCTAGCCAAGCAATAAACTTGTAGAAAAGTCATGCATATGCAAGAGGGAGCAGGAAAGAGTTTGTATAACTTGATGATCATACAGTCTAATCAAGAGGCAACAAAATTTATGGCATAGATAAATATAAACAATGTTCAACACAGCCATTGCAGATAAATAAGATCATCCATTTTTAGAATTCTTAGTCAAGTGCAATCCAATGCAGGGACACAAAGTGGATGGTCAGAATAGGTTTCATGCAGGAGCAAGATTTTAGGCCAAGAAGTGTAGTATGTTGGCCGACCCCTAATTGGGATAAGGTATTGATGATGATGAAGAGTAGTATGTTGTATCTTGTCATCACTCAATAGAAATGAAAGCAACAAAAGTACCAAGTGGTGGTTACTTGAGAAATTTTAATAAGCTGCCAATTGTTTATTCTTTTTCAATATTTATTCTAGAAAGAGACAGCCATCTGATAGATAAAATTTTGGAAAGGGCAGCCCGATGCCTGAAGCTCCCACATATGTGGATCTGGGTAAGGGGCAGACTATAAAGGGCCTATAGTACGCAGCCTTACCTTACATTTTGCACGAGGCTGTTTTCACGCCTAAAACCCATAACCTCTAGGTCACACAGCAACAACTCAACCGTTGCGCCAAGGCTCCCTTTCAGATACAATTTTGGAAGCGTTGCATATATAAAATTGGGCCAGAAGAAGAGCAGCTTGAATCATCAATCATGAAGGCCCAACATGTCATTACAGTGTGTCTGTAAAACCCCATGTATGGTTAACTACATGTGCAAACACCATATAACATATTTAAAAGAGAGGATTGGTGATCCAAATTCCAGTAAACAAAATGTGTGGAGCCCAGATGATTGAAAGTTCAATAGTTCAAGAAAGAAGACAAGAAAACAATTTAAACAACTGAAGGACTATCCAAAAGATAATATTTTGGTGGCATTGGTTGCACGGCTAAAAGCTGGGCCTATATGATGAATGGATGAGATCACCAATTATTGGGCCCCAATGTGCATTTGGAAGTTTATACACTTGTTTACACACGCAAACATCATATGACATCCCTTCTGCATGCTCAGCAATCCAATTTTCAGTGAAATAAGTACATGTGGGCCCAGACAGCTGGTAAGCTGATACTATTGTCTTTTGGGCCCCATCCTAGACATGCATGCACCAGAAGCCGATAGCATCCCTGTTAGACGCAACGTCAATTGGATAATACTGCACTGGACACAGTCATAAATATTGTAAATCTCAATGGGAATTCAGGTGTTAGAGAAAAGCCAGGGTAAAGTGCTTAACAAAAGTGCTAAACAAACAAAGTGAAAAAAGAAAAGTTTTATGAGAAGAAAATGGAGTGTAATTGCATATTCATGAACTGAAGAAAGTAAGTTGGTAATGTTTGGAAGACAAACAGTGATATGATGAGAAGGGCTTTTAATGATGATAAGAAAAAAGGTTGGAGGCTTTTCACAGTCAAAACCATCTAAAAGGAGCTCCTCTTTACTGGCAAAAACAGGAAAGCAGAGGGTAAAAGACATGGAACGTGGAAGTGGTCAGCAGAGTAGGAGACAGAAGAAAACCTAATGAAGAGGGAGGATGTATTTTCTTTTACTTTGAGTGCCCAAAATGGCAGGAGCCATCGATTTGGGGTTACGGCTTAGCATGCCCAGAAAATACGGAGGTTAGTTATTAAGAAGGAAAGTAGGATTACTGATTGTTAAGAACCAGTTTAATGCTCAGTATATTATAATTTTTTCCTCTTTTTACTGTAAACCTTAGTATAAAAGTTTCATATGACCCTAGTGGACAATTTATGTCAAGATCAAGACAAGAAGTTACTCACCCTGATGTCAAGACCTTCTAATCTGTTCCTCAATATCTTGCCTCTATCACAGATAAAGTACAGTAAACAACTCAAAGCAGAAGCCCAGATAGTTTCCTCCCTTTCTTCTTTCTGCAAAAGGTTAATACGAAATTTTACTGTGGCAAGTAAACAATTGAAAGAAACAAATCCAGTATCAGAACATAATAATTTTCGTTTTTTTTACAAAAGAAGTGAGAACATGAATATATATGAAAAATGAATGCCAAGTACCATTCCAAAACCAACAAACTAGACAGAAACAACAGAACATTGGAAGATAAAACTTAGCAACCATATTGTACTCCAGGAGTTCAATGGTAGAACTTTAATAAGTATAGATGAACAAATGTATATCAGATGACTCTTCGATACCAACAGACTTGACCAAAACACCACAACTTAAGAAGACCAGACATAGGAACAGCCATTTGTTGAACAATCCTTTTGTCCCAAAAATCTAACTCTGTGCTCTTTCAACGGAAACAAAGAGATGCGATATATATCTTCCAAAAGATCTGGCCTCTTCTGCAGGAAAACACCCTGGCCACTTGAACGTTTTCCAAGAGCATGCTGTTGATATGATATCGAATGAAACCAATGCCAATAAGGTTGAGTTCAAACACTGGTAAAGTAATACTAGAATGAAATGGATAAACAACAATGGTGAAGCTCTACCATCTACTTATAGTGCATCTCAATCATCATGGCTAATGAAATCTGCTGCAGTAACAACCATTTGAACTGTGAAAAAGCATCTATCATCTTCTCCAGCAACTACATCAATTAATCAAAATGATGTGCTTCTTGCATCTATTTCTCACATCATTTCCACCATTTGTTTCCCGCTATGGTGACAGGAGTTCTAACTATAAATAGATGTCTGGTCCAGTAGTGAAGATGAGTACAGTTTTCACAACCTTGACTATATGATTGTTAAATCAAACTAATGTTAATGACAACAAAATTGGTCGTTTAGTGATGGAGCAACCACAAAGTTCTTGAACAGCTCCCCTTCTTTTCCTTGAAAAGGTTTTTGAATAACTGACTACAAGAACCGTCAACGATGTAGCTAAAATATGCACTCTCCTCCCACAATCTCTTTCCTTTTGAACACATCACAAATGAACTCAAGCACACTTAATATCTCAAAACAGAGACATTATGAATTTTGAAGCTAGACAAAGTAGCATCAGTGAGGCTTGCCTAGGAGTTAAACCAAACTGTTGGTGGTTTGGATGAGAAGCAAAATCATCAAAGATTATCACCTACCAGAAAAAGCAATTTCCATGAAAGTAAAAAAGGAAAAAACCACAAACATGAAATAAAAAAGACTCCTTGTGCAAAGTAAAGAAAAGTGGGAAGAAATCCTTTCATTCATACCAAACAGAACAAAGCAAAGAACATGAATATCACTACCCACCACAACTATGCCAAAAGTGAAAAACATATTACATTAACTCCTGTCATTTTCTACCTCGTTGCTCCAAAGAAGCCTCACAAAATACATTAAAGTCATACAAAGAAATGAAGGTAACATATATTGACAGTTCAATAAACCTAACTCTGCAAAGTATCAGTCAAGGGGAGATTTCCTGACTGAAATCTCAAAAGGGTTCACAAAGAACGGTAGAAAAGCCTCACGAGGCTGCTCCTTCCATTAGAAATCAACAATCACATTTTACAACCCTGATTATGATATTTAAACAAGAAAACATAAGAAAAATACTAAATACCCTACTCACGAAGCTTTCGGTCAATTTAAACAGTCTAAGCAGCTTGGGTGCATTTCCGTACATCACAACCACACCAAATTCATCCACAAATGCTAAATTCAATAGGTCTCCCAATCCAAACAATAAAAAATTGCATCTGTGAAAAGAAATGGAGGCAGTTTGATAATTTCCCAAAAGCAAGTAAGCCTTTAGGAGCAGAATTCATGATGTGTGGACACAAGCCAGCAAGTCTCAGAAGTTACACTATACATCACATAGTTTTAGAAAGTTTGACTTCATCTAATAATATTCCTATTAATCATGCACCTTATATCCAATTTAGCATTCTCATACCTTGCCACGTTACTCAGGCTAGACTCCAGAGCACTATTAGGAATCTGCCTATAATGACAAAAGCACCTTACCGTAATGAACAAAAGAAACCAAAAGCAGCCAAACATGCCACATGGCTACAAGCTAACAAAGAATTAAGCGCCAAAACAAAGACAATCGGCCTAATATTTCATGGTTTTTAAGGTCTTCAATTTTGGCAATCAAGATACTTGAGCTTAGTCTAAATTCCTTCCTAAGACTCCTCTATATCAATCTTGCACATTATGCCAAAAGACAAACCCCTGCCCCACCCAATCATCAAGGTAACAAGAGCAATACCAAGAGCTCATCCGTAACAAATGCACTTGGACTCGGGGAGATAAAAGAGAAAACACCAAGACACACATCAAATTAAAACCACGGGGTGCTCTCATCTCTCAATCTTGCAACAAGATAGTTGAGCCAATCATCAAGGTAACATAGGAGGAATATCAAGAAGCTATCCAAAATGAATGCAATGTGGCTAGGAAGGATAAAGGGCACTCAAAAACATCTAGCCATGACATATTAGAACCATGGCGTGTTCTCGCATCTCAGTCTTGCAATAAGATATGTGCCCATATCTATATATATTTCAGCCTTTTCAAACATTTCCTGGGCATATAGAACTAAGAGAGTAGTAAGTAAGGCTAAACTCAAGGCGTATGCAATAAATTAAGATCAAGAAAAGGTGAGAAAGATGTGTTTAAACTTCCAAAAATAAGAGATTGTAAGAGTAAGGACTTAACCACATTAAATGCTAAGCGATTACCAAAGGATACTAATCAAAGATGATAAGATCAATCAAAGGCGGGAAAGTTACTTTCAAAATTGCTAAATGACAATTTTCTTGAAAATATAGAGATTGAAAGAACCGTAAACCCAAATAACATTAGACTATATAGATACAACCACAGGATTGGGATAGCTCAAGTGAAAATAGGCCTTGAAAAAGATGAAATCAGTAAAGGCATTGGGATCCAATAGTATACCTACAGAGATTTGGAAGTATGTGGTAGATACTGGTGTAGTTTGGTTGACAAAGTTGTTTAACAAGATTGTAAAATTGAAGAAAATGCCAAATGAATGGAGGAAAAGCTCTATCATACCAATTTATAAAGAATAAAGCAGATATACAGATTTGTACTATACCAAACTTATTGCCATACCATGAAACTTAGGGAAAGAGTGATTGAGAAAGGCTATGGCATGAGACAAGTGTATCAAAAGACTAGTTTGGTTTCACGCCTAGAAGATCTACCATGGAAGCTATTTTCCAACTTAGACAATTGATAGAGAAATAAGGGAGAAGAGGAAGGACCTACACATGTTCTTTATTGACTTAGAAAAAGCTTATGAGAGGGTCCTTAGAAAATTAATATGGTGGGTATTGGGCGACAAAGGGGTTTCACAAGGGTATATAGACATAATTAAGGACATGTATGAGGGAGCGGTAACAAATGTTAAGACCACTAGCGGAAAGACCAATGATTTCCCTATCACTGCAGGATTAAACTAAGGATCACCATTGAGCCTGTACCTTTTTATGTTGGTTATGGATGAGTTAACAAAACATCTGCACGAGGCTATTCAATGGAACATGTTATTTGCAGATAATATAGTTTTATTTGATATGACAAGGGAGGGTGTAAACACAAAGCTAGAGTTATGGAGAGATGCTATGGAGTTTAAAGGGTTTAAAATTAGCCGAACTAAGAGTATTTGAAATGCAATTTTAGTAAGGAGAGTGGGAGTGAAGCACTAATAAAGATTATTAACCAAGAAGTCCCACAAAAAGACCACTTTTGATACTTGTGATTGATAGTTCATAAGAGCAAAGAAATTGAGAGGGATGTTATCCAGAGAATCCAAATAGGTTGGAGAAAATGGAGATGCACTTTTAGAGTTGTGTGATTGACAGGTGCCAATCAAATTGCAAGGAAAATTTTATAGGATGGATGTAAGGCCGACCATGCTCTGTGTATCAGTGTTCAACAGTTAAAGAACAACATGTACATAGGATGAGCATAGCGGAAATGAAGATGTTGAGATGGATGAGTGGAAAACAAGAAAGGATAGAATTAGAAATAAAAACATTAGAGGAAACTTAAGAGTAGCACCTAGGTAACAAGATGAGAGAGGGTAGAATTAGATGATTTAGACATGTCGAACGGATACCAAAAACAAAACTAGTTAGAAGGAGTGGTTCGATCCAAGTTGAAGGCTCCAAAAGGGCAAGGCCAAAAGAACATGGATAGAAGCGGTGAGAAAATATTTAAAAACTTTTGGACTAAAAGAAACTATGACACTTAATAGAGGGGAATGGAGGGACAAGATTCGTGTGGCCGAGCCATAATCGGGATAAGGCCTAGATGATCGTGATAGAACCTACACCCCTCAAACTCGAGTAAAACTTTTAAATCTTAGATACAAGTTTCCTGGACAAGGATATGTCTCTTGAGATTAACTTCTGGCTTTATATAGTAGGGAAATAGCTACATGTTAAAGAGGTAGAAATATTGGAAATTTTTGTGCCGTGTAATCACAATGGAAGCTAATAGTTAGACCAAAAATCTCCAACCATAATATAGTCTTATGGCTCAAACAGAGATAACAGAGTGTCTTCTGCACACCTCATTTAGGTCCTGAAACAGGGAAACATCCCTCTATAGCAATATGATGGGAAAAACCTTTTTTTTTAAAGCGATCTTCAAGATGATACTTCATAAAGCTCTCTTTAGCAAATGCTTATGTTTTCATGATGCTTTCTTCAAGCTATTGACACATAGGAAGTTCCATTTCTGGAGTTCCCTTGTGTTCCTATATGATCATTCTGCAGAAACCTCTCTCTCAACATATAATACTTTTCTTCCAAACCACAAATTAGGACGAATCCATGTTCCACTTGTTGTTGATCCTTTTTAATCGTACTTAGATTTTCTCATAAACCTGAAAACTGCAAAATCCACTGCCTTCAATGAAACCATCAAACTACTGATCAATTTTTGGACCATGTAGGCAAAATGGTCTTTATAATTCAGGCATTATGAAAAATAAAAAATATAAAAAATTAAGCATTTTTATATTTATAAACAACCATCCATAACTCAGTTATCAATCCCATAATTGTCAGCATATTGGTCTAGGCCTCAAACCAGGATATACTAGGGGATCAATACCGGACCGGTATAGGGAAAAAATTTAATTTAATTACCAAACAAATGGCTAAAAATTCAGAGACTTCCAAAAAGAAACAGAAAAAATGCAGAAAATTAGAAATAATCAGCAAACACCAAAATTTGGAGCTCGTGGGGTTGTTTTTGCAGGATTTTGACTCATTAGTCATTTCATCTTTTCTTTTCTTTTCTTTTTTTTTTTCGCAAATAATCCAGGATTGGAGCTTGTAGGGTCATCTTCTTAGCTGGAAAAGGGGATTTGTAGTTGCACAGTCCAAACAAGTTGGAAATCTCCCCAAAAATTCACCAAAATCACATAAAACACTACCTACAAGGTCATTTTTGCATGTCTAAAACTCCTTTGAACTATTTTTCCTTAAAATGAGAGAACCCACTCCGTCTTCTTCACTGAAAATTTCACAGGGGAGAGAAATCTTTATTAAATTTTCAAAACCAGCACAAAATCTCAGAGAAAACACATGGATCCTTGTCCATTTTGCATGAATAACACTTCATTCAAGTTTGTTTCTGGAAAAGCCAGATTTCTGGTTGCATCTGGGTCGTCTTCTTCGTGTAAATGAAGGAGAACGAATGGAGATAAATGGATATTAGGTCTTAAACCTTGGTCCTTGGGGGCAATTTACAAAACAGAAAGAAAATAAACCCTATAACAGTTATCTACACAATACTGGCCCGAGATGACTATACCAGCCAGTACAGACGGGCAAACTAGGACCAGTATTAACCAGGTTTTGTACCAGCTTTTAGACTGAAACTGGGAATACCTGAATACCAGCCAGTATAGGACCAGTATTGACAACTAAGATCCATTAAGTATGTACACAAAATCAGACAGCATCCACAAGAAAATTTCAAAGTTTAAATTCAGTGCAGAAAAAGAAACCACAAAAACTTAACTTGTGGATGAATTCCCAGTAGGTACTCAATAACATAGCAGTAAAAATGAATGCAAACAATAATATCTATCCAAAGAACTCATGAGTAAAAAAGAAAAAAACCTGGCAAGGATCTCATATGGTACAAAACTTTTCTTCTCTATTTCAGGGAAATAACTAGCACAAAGATAGGGCTCAAGTTTCACAACAGAAGTGATGCAATGACTTAAATAAGATGCAGGTGCATGTCAAATGCATGAAACAGAATGAAACTAAGGCCTCGATAGAAAAAGCATTTAACTATGTTGACCTACAGCCACATGCTAATATAGAATGAAAATGAAAAAATATATATATATCAAACAAATCCCATTTACAAAAAGCAGCAAAATTTTCAAGATAACTGATGTATATTGCATGCATTAAAAAGTTCATACATGAATGTTAAAGGAAATTTAAAAGAGTGTGTCTAATAACATTGCCAACAGAGAAAATATACTTTTAACAAGAAGGCTTAGAAATCATGGGGATCACTTCAGATATAACAATGAAGAGCTGGCAGAAAGAATAGCAATCAACAGTCTACCTGAACAAGAAGAAGAAGAACCTCATACAGAATGCTCAAAATCCATGACTCAAATTTACCAATAGCTGAAGATGCCATGCTGATCTTGGAGGAATCATTGCTTCTCCTTACTATCCCTACAAACTGTTCTTCATTGCTGAAATATGGTTCCTGAGAAGATTCTTCTTCAATTATCGGAGGATCAGGTAACATAGGCTCCAGTAGGTGAGCATGAACCCCAAGATTTAGAATTAAATCAAAAGCCCGAAGCCTAGAAGCCAATTTTTGGGATGTGAGCATTTCCTGAAAGATGAAATTACAAAATGAGAAAATATGACTGCATGTGTTATCAACAGAAGTTGAGAAGCAATTCTTGCAGAACCTCCAGCATAGAAAGAGTGAGAGGAGCGGCAGTCCCAGAATCCAAGACATACCTACAAAAGGAAAGTTTAGATTTTTGTTGGTCCATCACTTCATTTAGAAAAGCAAGTCCAAAAGAAAGACATGAAGCAATGAATCAATGTCCTTCCTCTTCCTCTTTTGAATTCTTAAATTTCTAAAGAAACAATTCATCTTGTAAAAAATTGGACACAACATTCATAATATAAACTCTAAATGTGTACAGAAAGTTTAAGTGCATCTACAGGTATTTTCTGTATGCTAAACTCTACATAGCCAATCGCTCTAATCATGTCACAGGCACTTCTGGGTATGACATAACTCCTACACTATGATCCCCAACAGGCTCTCCTTAGTTGCAGTTTTTGTTGCATTTTTATCTAGATATTAATTGTAGTGGAGGACACCACATTGACTGAATCCCCTACTTCATATCAATTAAAGGCATTCATTTAATGGGGTAACAATTTTCTTGATTGTAGTCGTATTTCATTCTGAAATAAAATTTGATAGAAAAGAGTCTGCTAAAACCTAACAATGGTATGATATCAGCTAGATTGTTTAGAAGGCTTTTATATCACAAAAGAGAATAAATGTAGAAAGGACAAACAGTCTCCTCCATAAGTTAGGTCACTGAGGTCAGAATGACCCAAATCACATAGATGAGAATGAGACATGACTAATTGATGCGACCAAATTTCTTACTGTTCATATCTTGTGAGAGATGATTCTTTTGATAAAGGGATTTGGTCGAGATCCAGAAGCACGTCCAGGACTTCAAGATACCATGTTGACAAAAGTTACAGGCCATCTCCTTGCATCATGAAACTTGTCACAGAGTCGATCTCTTCAGTACATTTTAGCAGGTTATGGTTCAGAGAAAAGATCATAAAGAAAAGAAAGGCAAAGGAGTGATAGTATTTTTAGGACAGTAAAATGTAATGAATTCTCTACTTCTCTTAACAGGCTGATCCACAAACTCAAATGTTAATAATTTTATAGATCTCACAAGGTTAATAAATAGTCATAATAAGTCAGTTTTGAATTTTATGCTTAATCCCTTTCATCAGCTATTGTCATTTTATTTCTCTCAAGAATTGTCGTTCTTTATCTTTTCTTTTCTTTGAGGGTCTTTTCAAGAATTCTTCTTGAGGATCATCTGTTCATTTCCAAGATTGTTCAATTCTCTGAGCTGGATTCTTTGCATACTTGCATCAAATTGTTAGACAAAGTTTTCTTTTATATCATTTACGAATTTGAAATGGCAAGAAAGGAGACTATTGATCCACCTGGCAGGATTGATCAATTAGAGCAAATTCTCCAAAGGTTGCTACACAGGCTACATTGATTCACATTGTTGCAGATTCAATGGATGATGTAAACCACAGAACTAAAATATTGACCAAAAGTTCAATGGTGGAGGATGTATTCACATCATTTGTTTTTACAAGACATGTGTCCCCCTCAACATGTAAAGTTTGCAATCTAGATTTTCGCAACTATGATCAAGGACTAAGGACAAGAAATTACCTGAAAATATAAACAAACTCTGATATAAAAGTTGATCACCAACTCAAACCAGCAAAAACATGTAAAGCTAATGTAATTTGGGACTTATAAGCATTTCGAGACAGCAAAAGCAAATCTCACAGAGCCATTCAATCTGGTCCAACTTACATGTCAATAACAAGTTTGATCAAAACACTGGCTGCCGCATCTGTAGAAGGCTTTCCTCTGCGGTTAGTTAACTTAGATGACACCGTCATGAGATTTGCACTCGATGAAGAGGTCTCAGTGCAAAATGCAGTTATAACCTCACAGACTTCAGCAGGATTCAACCGTAAAGGCTGCTGTTCACTGTCCACATTCAGATATTTTCTTAGGATTTCTAAAGGATCCATTGAAATTTATAATTCCATAAACAAGGCTGTATCAAACAATAAATAACCAAAGGGGAACTAAATTTTGACTGGATGGGAAGCTGAAAATACAAGGAGATGGAGGGAGGCAACTTTCCATTTTAAAGATAAGTCAGCAAAATCCGGAAGCAATTCAAGCTCGATATATATATATATATATATATATATATATATATATATATATATATATAACTTGATACAAAGTAAACATGAACGCAAAGACAAAAACTGCGAATAGGATGAACAAACCAACATTTGAAACTTCAACTGAAGAAACACTCTGGTGATTGAAAAATGCTTCTTAACACGGAATACAAACAGTCATAACTTGTAACAATATATTTCAGGACGAAAAACAGCAACAACCCTTTAACTGCTTTTTTTGTTTCTTCTACATTGCCAATTAGTCAAGACAAAAAGTGGCACTAGCTTTCCATCCAGATAAGCATATAGGTAATGAACCTCAATAATTGAAGGTAAGATTGGAACAGAAATAAGGAGAAAAAAATACAACAAGCAGGACTGGAGTCACAGCTTTAATCAGGTACCTATAATGTCGGTAATGAAAAAGAGAGCGAGCATGGGGACGGAATGTGCTCACTGGAGCATCCTCCCTGCAAAAGTGAACACCACTAGTAAAAATGACAGTTTCCTAATAACCACAATTTCATACCAAATTCTCAAAAATATATGATCTTTGTTATTAAATCATGTTGGCAATACATGCACAAACCCTAAAGGCTAGTATCCCTATCATTCTTCCTAGTTTTTCATTGCAACTTGCACCCAAAGCAACTTAGCATACTCTTTAAAGATAGCAGTTTCCATATGAAACACAATATGCAAGGTCAAACTAAGATAATCATATTCCAAACATTATGTATATGTTTTTAAGATCATAGCAAAAAGTTAGAAGAACATGCAACAAATAGCACATTCATGCTGAGTAACAGAAACACGGGAACCATCATCATTGCCAGCCTGACTTAAAAAACTTCCCTTACCAGGTTCTCAGATGCTAGAAAATTATAGTCAAATCATATATGCTTATCCCAGAATAATACCATGTAGCCTAATATGGAAATTGGAATTCCATCTATGCAAATGCGAGAAGGCATAGTGAAACCCATGGGTGAAGTATCAGACAGACAAACAACTCATGACAAGTAACATGGTAAAAACAAAAAAAGAAATGAAAAAACAACACAAGGAACTGATAGCGGAAAGTGTTGAAAGAAACATGCCAAACAGGATGATGTCCAGGTTTCATGCGTTTAGAGGCAGTTATTGCTCTCAAATGGGAAGGTGCTGATGCAAAATCAGTAGCTGTTGTGACCGTTGAAGGCTGCAGGAGTTGATCAAGATTGGATTTGTCTCGACTGCCAGAGAATTTCCAAGGTTGGCCCTTCATTTTTGCCTCCATATCTCCAACAAGTAAAGCAGCAGCACCAACTTCCAGGAAACTACGTGTATGAACATCTTGGACCCCCTTAACACCGTCACTAAAATGAACAGTAAGTCAGGTAAAATAGACTGTCGGTGTTTACACTTCAGGAATCTAACAAAAATTATCAGAAAGAACATAGGCAAAAAACACTGCAGAGAAATAAAGATGCAGAATATATGGATAGGTACCTTTCTATTATGACAGATGAGGACTGTCCTCTCTCTCCAGCCCACCGCCATTTAAGGACATCAACAGGAATATACTTATTATCTTCTTCATCATCATTTCTTTCAGGACTGGATTCATTCAATCCAGATGAATTGAGAAGTTCTTTCATCTCAGGAGATTCTATGTTCGTCGCAGAGGCAGGGCTCAACTGGGTGTTAAAAGATTTACTCAGCAAAGATGACAAAGTCGGAAGTGACTGCTTTGAAACAGTAGAAGCACCAGAAAAAGCTGCTGGTTGGAATGATCGTCTTGGAATATGTTGAGCTACCAGTGAACGAACATAGTGTAATGACTTCAGCAGTGCTCCAGATGCAAAGCTAGATGGTGGCAAGGAAGAAGGAAAGGCATTTCCAGATGCCACTGGTGGGGCAGAATGTTGGCCTAATGATTTTAACCATGGTGATGCTCTTCTATTGGTGATAGAGTCATATTCAGCAATGGTACTTACACAAAACAAATCAATATGCTGTAGCGTTTGCTCCTTAGGAACATATCTGTAGCATCGGAAACCGGGAGGTGAGAAGTTCATACATTGTGGAACAGTTTTCAGTTTATGAGCTTCACAGAAAAAGACAATGTGACAAATTCCTACATCCACCAAAAAGAGAACAACTGTGGAATAAATGTTTCCTATTCCATTAAATGAACTGTCACTTGGTCATCTTGAGACACACCCTACCCCATTGAACACATGGCAGACATTGTAAAACAAATTCTGGTAAAATACAGGACATTCATATTCCATTTATCTTTATATTCTTTCAATTATATCCAATAGCTGTATGATTTACTAGGATGCTTTTCTTTTTGTCAAAACATGGTCTGGTTAGAAAAATTGTGGCCAGAAATGAAGCCTCTCACAGTTTTGTTTCCTTATACAACTAGAAAATTAAATCTCAGTAAGTTACAACATATACTTGTCATAAACAGTAAATCATATTCTAACATATGCTGTGATAAATTTGAAAATAAAAGTCAAAATTCTTCAAAGAATAACTTACCGCAAAAGATAACGTTTCAGAAGTGTCACACACCTTGCAACTACAGCCGGGCTGGTGCAGAAAAAAATTAGCATTAGATAAACTATGCAAAATACTTCGAAATGTTCTGATTCAAATATAAGGCAAGCTCCACAAAGAAAGACAATAATACAAAATTTTTGCATGGAGAAAATAGCATGTACATTATGAAAAGAATGGTAGAAAACACACGACGAAAGGGAACTTCTAGTTACCACTCCGTCCAATGCTCTTTCTTTCCATTTCAATGACTTCAACATTGAGGATGAAGTAATCCAAACTTATTAGCAATTGAAGACCATAAAATACTAGTACAGACAGACAATATTAATCAAGAGATAATGGAAGTTTGATTCTCATTAAAAATTTAAAAGAAAGATATATCTAAAAATACTGTTTAAGAAAAACAGCAGTACTGCCATGAGTGGACTTATTACAAAGAAAGAGTATGTTGAAAGTAAACAGTATTTTATTTTTTTTAATTCTTTGAAGTGAAGAACATGACTTGCACAAACTGCCTACTGCATGTCATTAAGGTGGGAGTGGCCAAACCAACCAATCTCAGTGATTCTATCTGCTGATAAAACAGAGATGAAAAACCACAGTCCCAACCTTACCCACCCCATAGGCTTACTAATCAATGAACCCATGGAAACTACTACATCTTCTGACCAATTCAACCAGGCAGCTGCAAACAAAATTCACTATGCAACTTACTATAATAAAGTAATAGGGATCAGAAAGGTGTGAGAGGCCTTACTATGTTTTAGGGAGAGGGGACGAATGGCCGCCTAAATGCCCTATTAGTATATGACAGAGCAACTACAAAGTTCGAACAACCCTAAATGCCCTTTTCAAGTATAGTACTATGTCAAGAGGGGCTAAGTGGAGCCCTATAGTGGCCATAGATGCCCTTCTCAGCATGTTACTTCTGAAACCAGGCAGAAAACCCCCCTAAATGTAAGGTGGCTTACATTTGCTTATAAGTTCTGTTGTGCTACAGTTTTGAAGCTGTCTCTTAGTTGCAGCATGCCAAGCTAGTGTGCCTTCGCACTCTCTCACTTTGGAAAGATTGAGCAGTATTTTATTATACTCCAAGTCTTGTAACTGAAAACCTTCCCTGATTGACAGGTTATCATGCTAAGACACTTGAAAAAGCAGCTTTCAAGGTGTCATCCCTTAGGGTCAATCGCTTGAGCCCTGATGCATTTTCAGTGCCACGGGGCTAGACTAGTGAGCCATTACACTTTCTTCAAAGGATGGCTACTTATAAGACAACCTCCTGGTTGTCATTTCAATGCTCAATCAATTCATTCAGGGCTGTTTCCTCTTGACTTTGGATCTTAGCACCCAAAAAGTATGTCTATATAGATGATCTAAGCCCGTATTCAGGGTTCCCTAGGGTTGGTGAGGCGAAATGGGACCCACCCTCTTCACAAGATCAATTGGCATCAAACCAGGATGAATGGGGGAGGTCTGGCCTCTCACTCGAATGGTCAACTCCCCCTTATTCTAGTAGGTGACAGATTGCCCCATGCCACGTCTTAGGAACAGCTATGTCTAAGAATTAATTAATTGTGATACAGTAGTATGGCACCGAATGAGCCATTGAGTGTAGGAAAAGAAAGAAGGAAACAAAGAGAAGCAAGAAAATCAGCTTTTATGGAGACCAAGTTCTTACAAGTCTGCTTGAAAGCTTTAGTGGTTTCCCACCTCTTAAACAACTACAATAAAATCTTTTTACCAACTATTTGGATTCAATCTCCCCAAAACTCCACGATCCTCCAAGTCTTCACTCACTTTTTGTCCACTCTTAAAGCTTTGGCTGGTCATTCTTGCTTTGTACCAAATCGCTGTTCGACCACATTTGAACTTCTTGCTTTTTGGTTATTAGCACTGCATTTGCCTTCACGCTTCGGGTTTTCTTCTCAAATCTGGTGATGTTCATCACTTATCCCATGGTAGTGAGTGCTTTTAATTGACAAACACCTGGTTCTGTGGATGCCAATGGAGCACATGAGTGACGATTGGTCTTCCTTCCAAAACAACTGTAAAATGGATGGTTTATCCCTCTCTTGGAATGAGAAGGTCAGTCCACCAAATGAAACAGTGGCCTGGCCCATGTACCAGTTAGTGCGAGATAGCTCCTACATCTCTGCTATACATAGCTAGCTGGCAAGACATTACTAGGTCAGCTCTCTCTAACACCCTTTCCTTCAGGCTACAGGGCTTATGATTCATCACTTTCCACTTTCCTCCCAAAAAGCTGTGACTAAATGGCTGTCTTTGATGGCTTCAAGCTGTAGTTGGGGCAAGAAAGTGTAATCCTGGGTCCCACTCATGGCGATGATCAATGTGAAAATCTACATCCACAGCCTCTCTTATTCATGACTGCCACTTTCCACACTACAGTCCAAGGAACAAAAGCAAAGAGCACCTAGGAAAACCCTAGTCTTGTTGGTATATGACAAATTCAAGAAGAATCAAAATATGATTTGTAAGGAATGCAACCCAGAGTAACTGCTAGGAATTACAGTAAAGCTACATATGTGATTCCTCTTTACCATAATAGCAACTGAATCATGTAATCCACATGAATTCATATTCATACAAAATTAATGCCTAATAATTACAACAATGTTATCTGTAAGATGAAAAAAATAAAAGCATAAAGCAAGTATAGGTAGGATCCACATCCTATTACCAAAATGGTTATTAATCAACATAAATCAAAATGTTAAGATTAATTCCAGCCCAGAAAATAAAGCATTAGCATGCTAGTCAGATGAGAAACATATAAATTAAACCTCTGATTAAGTTATCTATATTGATCACAAAAAATTTAGAACATGATATGGATATCTAAAAGATCCATAAAATTCTAATGATGTCAAGCTTTACTCTCTCTCCTAGTTCAACCACTCACAATGAATTCAAAACCTCCTTTTCTCCTCGACAAATCTCTAAGTCTTTTTTTTTCTCATTTTAAGAAGATGAATCAGAAGCCACAAGAACATACAGGAGTAGCAGAAAAGGTAAAGGAACACTAAAGTATTTGTTACATATCTACTGCATATACCTGTGTTCTTCTTGGCAGTTGTGCATTCAAAAAGTACAATGGAAGCTATTTCAACCTTTATCCTAGAAATTTTAAAGTTGATATAAATTGTAAAAGGTCAAAACATCCTAATAATGCCAACCTTTACTTTGTCCTCCTTCAGCTACTCTAAAAGAACTTAAAACTTGTTTTTTTCTCCTTAACAAATAGTCCAATACTCTTTTGGTAGGAAGTATTGAAGCCACAAGCACATGAAGCGTGCAAAGAAGTAAAAGGAACAGAAAATAAAAAAATATGTTTGTGGTCAATTGTGATTTTATTGAACAATTGAAAAATATTTGTTACATTATAGATTGCATATACCTGCGTTCTCTCTCGGCAATTGCGTGTTCTAAAAGTACAATATAAGCGATGTCAATTGTTGATGGCGATGCAAGATAATCCTGCCAATTGAAGCTTGGACTTAGGCAACATGTGCAAACGAAATAGATAGACAATAATTCATACCGATAAAGCAGTGGGGCAATACTTCTTACACAACTAAAGATTGCACTACATGAACCTAACTGTTGCAACATACAAGTTCATTATATATTGCCACTAGATAATTCTAGGATGCGTGATGACAAAATCATTCCATTCACATTCCAACATGGGCAGTTCCAATCACCATAGTTACAATGCATCTTCAAACAAAATGAAATTAAAGCCAAAAGAAAAAAGGGAACAATAAGAGAAGTGATTTCACAAACATAACATTAAACATAGCCTAATATTCTAGAATTAGTAAAAGTATAAGATAGATGTTGAAATTTGAATATCAAACCCCAAAATGACTTCATCAATAATTGAGTTACTTGAGCCCTAGCTTTTGTTCAAAACATTTTATTTTGCCCTGAATTTGTAAGAACCTTTTGAATGGGCACGAATATACAAGTCCATCTCCAAGCTCCTTAAACCTGTGGAGGAAGTGACCTTCACAACAAAAGCACCTACTGGAGCAGCAAATGTACCCAGACCATTTCTACAACTTTCCAAAGATGTACTTCTCCAATACAATAAAATCTCCATGGATCTCTACGACCAAAAGCAAAAGTTTGGCCCCCTTTTGCAAATTGTCACCCCCATGGCTCAACAAACACCATCATGATGCCATGATAACATTATGATAGTCAGTTGCACAAGAGGCCTTTTTGTTTTTCTTCACAGCAAGTTGTTGCGCAAGAGGCTCTTCAGTCTTCACCTTTAGTTTTTGTTTTTCTTCACAGCTTAGTTGATGAAGCAACAAACCACCTCATGCTAGGATGTAATCAATATTGTTATGAACCTTAATGCAATTTGGGATTTAAAACTTTTCCCTTATATATTCATCTTTCATTGTGAACAAAATGATAATATAAGTAGCGTAATAGGTCTACAACCATAGTCAATTCTATTACTGCCAAGATGCCCCCAAAGTTTTTAAATAAATTAATTGTGGACCATACTTTGAGATATGTACTTTCTGCTAGAGCATATCTAGGTAATGCCAACGCTTAAGAAAACATGTCTGACCAAATAGCAAAAAGGGGCAAAAGGAGTAAACTTGGCTCAGCTTAGCCAAGTGATTAGATGAGGGCAGAGTGCTTATGTGACTCCACTGAAATGCATCCGAGTCATAAACATTGTTGAGTGCTGATATAGAGAAACTAAGACATGGACGAGAACTTGCTCTAGGTATCACTATTGAGCTCAGCATTGATTGAGGTTTTAGACGGTGCAAAAGGTTCTATTCTAAATGTGCCATTCCAGTCAACCCTTGCGAGAGCAAGGTTCAAAATATTAGTATGTCTCTGATATATCAATTTTGAGAGCTACTTTGTTTTCTTCTTTTCTTCTTAATTTGTTTGATTAGAGTTGTCACTGTTTTTGCAGTGTTTGAAACTAACAAGGTTTCCAAATTTGGGTTCATCATTCTCCAATAGTATTTGACACACAGCAAACTTTGTCATCATTAAGATTTTAGAAGAAATCCAGATGGTAGATCACATATCACCTTAGGATTGATTAGAGAGAGGTCTATTCACATCGATCTAAGTCTTTGGGTCTCAATCATCTCCACTAATGGTGTTTGATTAGATCCAGGTCATTGGATCACTAATTAGACTAGATAAAGCATATGTCTTGCTCATGAGTGACCATATCAAACAACTGATTTACATTCAAATCAAAATGATCGAGTATAGTGTTAACTCAAATGATCTCTAACATTAAACAAAGTGGAATTTTAAATGACATTCATCAAGGAAGCAGGTATATACTTATACACTTAGGTTCCTGGTTGCAAACTGATAAAGTAAGGCTGGCTCTAGCTTGCATTCCAAGGAATTAGTTATTCATTAAGCTCTATTACCAACATCATACCAAAACAAATATTGGTTATACAGGTAATGCGCCTGCTATAGTTTTCCAAATTCTTATGGTTTAGAAACACACTGTTTTTTTTTTTTTAAGTTTTTGAGGCTATACAATTAATGATTTTGCATTACTTTAGTTCAATTAAAAGCTAATTTGATGAACTAAGAAGCTTAATTAGAAATGTACTTTGATCCCTAGTGTAATTGGTCACTGTCTATTTCTTGTATGTCAAGTTTTCTGTCATCAGTAGTAAGAAATGCAGAATCAGTGCTTTAGCTGCAACAATGATCGACCAAACAATAAACTGAACTCAAAAACAAACTAGCAAAAAATAGCATGACCACACTAACAAGTTTAACAGTAAAATAATAATAATAATAATAATTGCACAATCACACAGCAATTAGTTCCAACTTTCAATGAACTCCACGACGACACCAAAAAGCCAATCAATTCCTACTAAATTCACAATCACAATGCAACTAAACCTAAAAACAAACAATTGAAACCAAACCCACTAACCTAAACAACAAATCAGCAAAAGCCCAATCTAGAAAAGACATAGAATTCAAACGAGGCCAACAAATACCTATAGATCAAGAGACAATCACCAACCAAATTTTCAAATCTTCAAATTGAACCCACTAACTAAAATCCAAAACTGATACCAAATAAAACAACACTAAAACGAGAGAAAAAACCTACTTTCCACACTAGATTTCAAAATAAGACAACAATACAAACACATATATTCCAAGATCTAAGCACATGAAAACACAAAATTACTTACCCTAAGAGTTCGTGATGCCTCAGAAGCAACTGCAGAAGGATTTCCATGATGAGATGATGTAGAGGAAGACAAACAATCCGCCACCGCTCTTCGAAGTGGCTCGGGAGGTGTCTTTCCCGTCAAAGATCTCAATCTCTGAGAAATCCCACCAAATTGTAACCTAGAATTTGCAGGGCTTCTAGAAGGGCTAAAACTCAACTTTTTCCTTGTTGCCTGGAACTGTTCTTCCATGGCCATTTCCTTTTCCTATGCCAAATCGAAAAATAAATCCCTTTTATTCCTGCAATTTCTCTCTACATTTGAACAAATCAACGGAGATTCTTCTGATTGTGAACGATGAGAGGAGAAGAAAGAGGAATTCCTCCTCGTTTTCGGTGTTTATATATTTGTGTGTAGGCGTATGGGTGCGGAACATTAGCTGGCATTTTGCTTTGTTGCACAGGAGATGCAGTCGAGGGCATTTCCGTCATTGGGAAACGGACGACGGGAAGAAAATAAAAAAATGGGAACGTTGGTGCTCCCCGGGTCTATCCCAATTGGTGTTTGTATTAGTGAGAGACCGGGTCCCACATCGTGCAATTTGCTCTTCGTACAAGGGCTAAGCAAATCGCTCACAAACTCAACAATCCCCGCCCACGAAAAAATAGCGATTCGAACCTGCGACCACTTACCTTAGACATTTGGTGGCCAAAAGTACTTAGGTTTAGCTAATTGGAACCATTAAACCATTTATGCTCTAGGCCCCACAAAAGTAATTCATATGATGATCTTAACCTTTGTTTTTCATATGGTTCTAAATGGACGACCCATATTTTCAAACTAAATTAGAAGCTTAATAGTAAATATAAAAATATATATATGATGCTTAGAACATCTACTATAAAAAAAATAAATCAAAGTAATAGTAAAATCAATAATAAATTAAATGTTTACTCTTAATGAATGGTTTTGGTCATCTAAACTGGCCATTAATTGTAGTTTAGCCTCCAAACTTATTGATACTATGTAGTTGGTGACTAATACATAGGGACCGCGATAGGCTGGATAGGGTCAAATTGGTGCTCCACCCCGATCCTCACCTATTTGGGATAGAGCAGGGCAGGAAATTAGTGACTCACATTTGCTGTGGAGCATAAGAGTGTCATCCGAGGCAGATTTTGAATGAACGAATCCGCACTCTAGTATAGATAATTATGTATAGATATCTTTTATACAAGAAATACCCGTGTTTTATTATTATTATTATTATTATTATTATTATTATTATTATTATTATTATTATTATTATTATTATTATTATTATTTTAAATTAGAAGTTGAGGAACAGAGGAGAAGGCCCAATTTTGCCCAGCCCCTCCATGCCCGAGCCAGCTGCTCTATGCACCACCTTGCAACCGATCCAGGATATCAGTGAACCATGGTGAAAGGGGGGCGGGGATGTCAATGATCCGCGGTGAGATAGAGCGGAGCAGGTCAATCTACCTACCTTGCTTTGGGTTATTGCCATCTATAAATTAGAAAATAAATTATTTACACTCCTAAATTTAATTTTCAATAAAATAGTGACCCAAGGGTCTGACCAAGGATATTTTAGGGGTGATGTTGAGTTGCTAGATTTTTGTTGGCCGGCACCCTAGTGCCACAACTTACGTGATCTGTTTTGTTCTTTAATAAATTTATACTTTATTGTAAAAATTAAAATTAATAATATAATTGGCCTTTACGTATTAATTTTAGATTATTAATCCGCTTTTTTTTTTATTAAATACATTATTAGACCACTACTAAGTATACTTCATTGGCCAAAAGCCGCATAGCACACTTGGTCGAAGACAGTAAGCTCCCCTCCTCGTTATGTTTGGTGGAATTTTTCATCCTATTGATATATCTCGAGTAAATTTGGTAATTACCATAATAGCTTGGTAAATTTTTCATATTACCACAAAAATGTAATTTTGATGAGATTGGGTGTTAGAGTAGTGCTCGACATAAGTGGAGCTGACTTGAGATGGAATGAGATGAGCCATGTTAATGTTTGTGGTGCCTAAGTTGAGTTAAAATGAAGTGACATCTTCTTATCTCATTGTTAGTGGTGCTTGAGATGAGTTGAGATGAAAATCATCTCATCTCGACTCACTATTATTGGCGTGCATATCGCTTCCACATAAAACTATCCCATCTTATTTCTACCAGAAAAAGAAAAAAAGTCATTTTTTAATCCTAAAATTAAACCCCACACCTGAATTTTATTAGAGACGAAAATGAGTAATATCATGTCATCGCAATCTTTTTTGCAATTATATGACCTTGCAAAAATGTAAGATAAGGCCGTCTACTATAGGCCCTGACAGTTTGCCCTTTTTTTAACCTTGCATAGACCGGAGCTTCGTGCACTAGGACTACCCTTTAAAACGAATCGTATTCTCTCGACCTTCTCGTCCCATTCGCATCGCGAGGGATTTCAAACTTTCATGACCGGCACAACAGTGGCTCACCGTCGAGCAATTGGAACTTATAACCTGCGCGATTGAGGCTTGCTTCTGCACCATGCGCCACCGTCACACGCCCGGTTGTCAATGGAATTTTTACGGCTTTAGACTTTGGCAGACATTGAAGGCTGAGAAAGGCAAATGATTTTGACATGGTATTTGGACTTGTATGGAAAAATGAGTTGGTGAGTGGATTCGCACGGCCTAAGTGCTTTGAAAATGAAGTGGATGGGAAAAGAAAAGGTGCCGAGTGGACGATGGTGGTCTCTAATCAAATTGACTCTTGTATTATCGTGCATTGTATGGGTTTTAAATTACGTTACAGGGTGGGAAATAAGCTCCAAGAAATGTCCAATGTCCTCGTCCTACCGAAAGTTACGTTCTGGGCAGTAGGATTTGATGTCATAACCGGGTTATGGATAAGCTATTAGTTATGGCGGGATAATCTTTCAGGCAAAGAGAAATACTGTCCAAATTGAGCTTTCTTGACCGCCTCTGCGAGGCTTCGCCTTTGGGTGACACTAATTGTCATCTTCGCCCGTGACTCCTTAGCTACGCTGCCTACAAAAAGTCATGCCTATTGGTTTGCCTCTATCTACTACTTGTTCCTAGTTTGAGTTGAAAATTGAACTTCTCTGCTAAGGAAATTACTAGTTACGGCACCAAAGCCTTCTAAGCACAGTGGCACAAAGTAAGAGTCTCTCGCCTGGTGACCAACGATGGAGGCTGTGCATGGTTTGCTCTAGCATTCCAAAAAGTAAAAAAAAGGGCTAGGAGATAATTTTTTTCCTCGAAAAGAAATACTATTTAGAGTGAGCATTTAGGACGGACTTAGTGAACCACCTTTCTATTGAGAACTCATCTTTGCATGATCAAACCCGTACATCTTCTTTGCTCTCTCTGAGATATGATAGACCTACAAAAACGCATGCCCAGCAAGTGCTTTTAGCTGCTAGTTTTCTTTACTTTGTTTAGTTGAAACGTCCAATGATCGTTATCAACAAAAATTTGAACTAAATAAACTAATAGCTAGAAGCATCAAATGAGAATGAAGTTTCGCCTAAACAGGGAGAAGAAGGAGATGAATGACCCAAAAGATGTGCCCACGGAGCCAATCCTGAAAGCTCCTTGGATTGGTTTTTCAATTTCCTACCACAACCATGCCACCAATTCCCTGGGTTCCTGGATAGACGGGTGCGATTTCACGCGTTTCCTCATTATATCATCCAATGGCAGCAGTACTGCTAAACGGGCTGATATACTTACCATACAAAAGCCCTTGGCATTTGGCTAATTCACGTCGTTCTACCATGTATGAAATTACAAGAATACCCTTATTGTCTTATTGTGGATCAATTAACCAATGGGATCACCTGGTCAGCCAAAACTAACCACAGGAAAGAATGCTAATTGGAAGCACCCTCCGAGGTGTTGCTACAGAAGCACCAACTTTTGAATGAAGGAGCCCATCTTTTGATGATCCGATCCATTCATCTAATTTCTACCGCTCAATATTTCTCATACACTAAGAATATGATGGTTTAATAATACTAGTATCTTAAAATACATATTTTTAGGAATTTAATTTAGGCCGTTGCTGTATAAAGTTTCTAATCCGTGTCTTACTTGTGCTCCAAATTACAAAATTTCATTTGCGAATCTAAATCAGCACTTCTTTTAAACTACTAATCCAAAGTCAGAGCAATCAAATGAATGGATAGAATATATGTCCAAAAATGGATCGCTTCCTTGGCAGCACCTTTTAAGGTGCTTTTAGCAGCCCTCTGACCAAAATATCCACATCCCATGACTTAATATATATCTCATCCAGCATCCCCTGATTTTGGTTTAGACTTTCTCAAAAGATAGCTAAAAGTCAAGGAAATTTTCAAATGGAAGAAGAATTACAAGGATATTTAGAAATAGATAGATATTGGCAACAATTCTTTCTATATCTGCTTCTCTTTTAGGAGTATATCTAAGTACTTTTTTTTATATGAAGCAGGTTAAAACACCTTTTTCTTGAAAAATGAAAAGAAAAAAAAAAAGGTTCCTCTATTAAGAAAAAGCGTACTGAAAAAAAAAGAGAGAGCTAGAATAGACACATTGATTCTTGTTTTTTCATTTTTTGCAATTTTGATTTTATTTTAACCATATGCATCTAAAGGTGCGTGTGCAAGTCCTAGGTATACAATTTTGTCATAATCAACTGACACCAGAATACCAATTCATGAATGAATAAAGGCATGAGAGAAAAGCATATTAGCTAGTGATTATGATGCCCAATTCTTGGCTGGAAGGGACAAGAAAGGTCTCTATCCTTCCATCCCTTGGATTGATAGAGAGGGAAGACAAAAGTAAATTAGAGAAAAAATATCAGAGATCTAATATTTTACATTAATTAGTAATAGCTATTATAGTAAGTTTAAATAAATGCTTTAAAGTAATCATTGAAATGCACTTATCTGCAGTTATGATATGATCCACCAAATTGCTCTTAAAGGAGTAGCCCGGTATAAGAAACTACCACTATATCGGATCTGGAGAAAGAGCATATCACAAAGGGTCTATAGTATGTAACTTTACCTTGCAATTTTTTAAAAGAGACTATTTTCACATCTTGAATCCATGATTTCAAGGTCACACGTCGACAACTTTATAGTTTTGCCAAGGCTCCCCTTCTCACCAAATTACTCTTACGCAACATAAATACCTCGAGGCTCATAATCGTTGTGCTCTCCTTCATGAGAAAGAAATTAAATTAAAGACCTTACATAAGATTAATCATTCTTTAACTCCTAAGAGTGATTATAACCTCTTCTACTAAGCAATAACACTTCACAATATGGAAATTGAAACATTAATTCATCAAGAAGATTTGGTGTATTTTTTTTTATTGTCAAGGAATCCTAGCTATTGACGTGGGTTCTATATAAAAGGCAGCCCCGGGGTCCACGGAAGGGGCAGACCATAAGGGCCTATAGTAGGCAGCCTTACATTGCATTTTGCAAGAAGTTGATTTCACGCCTTAAACCCATGACCTCAAGGTCACATGACGACAACTTTTACGGTTGCACCAAGGCTCCCCTTCACATGGGTTCTATATCATTAATCTAAATTGTTCGATTCGTGGATGCATGATTTAGAGCAATTATTATATGGTAAAAGTACAAAGTTGTTCCTTGCGTGCATAATTAAGTGGTTTTACTAGTCTGACATTTACATTCACCCACAGGATGATTGAAAGCATGATGTAATTAATGCAAACGAGTAGTTCAAGGTTTACGGTTCATGAAAGAAAATAATTGATGAATGAATCCTTCAATAATTGATTCTCATTGTTGTGCAAAGACTTCTACACTATTCTAACTTGAGTTATAGCCAAGAGCCCGTTATTGATTTTCATTAGACTCTTGATGCTTGTATTCAAAGGAGCCTTGGCGTGACTGCAGGGTTGTCATCGTGTGACATTGGAGTTACGGTTCAAGGTGTAGAAACAGCCTCTTACAAAATGCAAAGTAAGACTGCATGCTATTGACACATATGGTCCGCCCCTTTCCTAGACCCTGCATATGCAGGAGCTTCGTGCATGGGGCCTGCCTCTTCTTGATGCTTGTATCTATTTTCAACTTAATGCCAGAAGAGGAAGTCCTTTCATTTTCCTTTTTTCTTGCTTTGCTTGCAACACCAACTATTTTCCTCGTTCCATTACTTGTAATAAAATGGAGAGTCCTAAGATGGAGTTCTTCTTCTTCTTCTTTTCTCTCTGACAATTTTTTTTTACAAGGAAGAATTATGAACCCAAAATATATTATCCTAATTTCCTGTTTAGGTTATTGCCTATAAATTCTTTGTTTTGTTACTTTTGACCCATATATTGGCATTTGTGGACTTTAAGTTGTCGTCATGTGACTTTGAGGTCATAAGTTCAAGGCATGCAAAGAGCCTCTTGCAAAAAATGCAAGGTAAGACTACCTACTATAGGCCCTTGGAGTTCACCTCTTTCCCAGACCCCACATAAGCAGGAGCTTGGTGCACTGGGGCTGCCCTTTTTATTGGCATTTGTGGACTTTGTTAGTTCTCTCTCAATGCTTCACTATATTGTTGCTACTTTATTTTATTAAGCTTTTAGACAGTTGGTGTTCTATCCATGCATTCCCTCAGTAAATTCAGGGACCCTGAGAAAAAGCAGATAGTCAAAGAAGTTGAAGACGTGCAGTTGTCAACATTCACTTCCATGGACCGTCCTGTCCACGCAAGGATCCAATGTGTGAAGGCTTGACCCATTGAAATAGCAGCTTTTTACACACTTTTGCCTGCTGTTTAAAGGTACCCACACCAAAGCGCCTCATTGTATAGGGTGCATGGCCTCATTGAAGCAAATAGTAAGCCATGTTGTATAATTCTTCTACGAAATGTTACTTTGTGGTCCAAGTTGGGTGACTATAGTTGGAACTTGCCTCTTTAGTAATCCCAAGAAATCTAAAGTAATGCACTTCACCTGCAACCTTTCTTTTGAATTATTAGTAGCCTTCAATGTGACATAGGATCATGATACTTATTGGTGCATGCCCAATCTAAGCTGCAACTCAGAATGTGGACACTTTCTATTACTAAATATGTAAGTCCAACATGCATTTTTAGCATTATACCAGACAGTACAGGCATTGTTGATATATAAGCTAGACTTAAAACTTATAGACTGGTGATTATCTCAGAGCAATACTTCTGGAAGACTCGAGCACCTTTTGGCAGATTCATGTTTTGATATGAATGAACCTTGGAACACTCAAAAGGATGTTTTGGTTTGGTAAGTGTCTCTTAATTAGTTTTATTATGCTTTGTATTTGGAGAAGTTATCTTGTTTGTTCATGCGAAGGGGAGCTTGGCGCAACGGTAAAAGTAATCGTCGTGTGACCTTGAGGTTACGGGTTTAAGGTGTGGAAACAGCCTCTTGCAAATGCAAGGTAAGGCTGTGTACTTTAGGCCCTCGTGGTCCCCCCTCTTCCCCAAACCCTGCATAGGCGGGAGCTTTGTGCACTGGGGCTGCCCCTTTATCTTGTTTGTTCATATATATGGTAATGTGTAGATGGTTGACTAGGAGATAAAACTAGCATTAATTAATGCTAAATTGAGATTAGAAATATAAAGGCCAGCCCCGTGCATGAAACTTCGTGTATGAAGGGTTTGGGGAAGGGACAGACCACAAAGAGTCTATAGTACACAGCCTTACCTTGCATTTTTGCAAGAGGTTCTTTTCATACCTCAAACCCAAAATTTCTAGGTCACTCGGCAACAACTCTACCATTGTGATTTCATTTTCTATAAGCCAATTTTGTGGTTTCAAGTCTCTTAATATTGTTTCTATTTTAGTGTGTTTTATACTCAAGAGAACAACTCTCGTTTCTTGAACTCTCTTCCCCAACCCTCCACCAAGTTGGTATGGGAACTCTGAAACTAAAACTTTTAGATTCATATCTACATTTGAAAAAGGAAAAAGATAAAATGTTCTTTCAATGTAATCCAATTTACCTTTTAATTGGTATGCTGGGGAAGGGTGCAAAGAGGAAAGTTAGTCCCCCCCTTCTTCTCAAGTAAAGCACTAAATAAGGCTAAAATAGAATAACAAAGGCCTGCAAGGGAGAAAAGTCTTAATTTGCATATATTTATGAGTTGCATTGAGCGAGCAGTGAAGCCAACCTATTGCACTTTTAAAAATACAAGAAAATGAAAAGAATTCCTCAAATTATCATCTAAAAAGTTACATCTAAGCCCATCGAACACTACTTAAGAGCTCATTGTCAAGGACTTGCATTGCAAAGCCTGTGATCAAGGCCTACAGCATCTAAGGAAAGTTTACTTTGAACGTGGATATGGCTTTAAGGACTTAGGCATGTCAGTGAAGATCTATGGAACAAGGCCCAATTTTGGAAGGCCCAGTTTCTAGAGAGTTCCTTGTCAATATCTTGGATTTTATGTTAGTAGAATAATCTAGAAAGAGTACGAGGGTTCTAGAATATAATCTAGACCATTTATGTATTGACACATGTAATGATCCCAACCATCCATTGAGGAGGTGGATGGAGAAGAGCAAGTATATACAGGGGTTAGCTCCTCATTATAATTATCTTAGTTTTGGTTAAACTCAATATAAGTGGGAGAGTTTTCTTTCTGAGTTCCTCTCATTACATTAGTAGGTGAGTGAATGTAGCCCTAGCAAGTAAGAGTGAGGGGTTGAAGGTTGACTTGTGTCAAGCAAGGGAGTTGTGCACAAGTGCCGCAGGGGTTAGCAAAGGTGAAACTGCGACCCCGTGACATCATGCTAAGAAGTGAAGTTTGAGCGGTTCATACGTGCAGTAAAATGTGCTCCGGATTGAATCGTTCAATGGCTAAAGGATGTGAACCGAGCCAGCCCTTGACAAACTGGGTTGTGGTGATAGCTGTTGCTAATGACCAACAAAAACTAAGCGGCAACAAACAATGGCAAGCCGTCCCACGGTTTGCTCCAAAAGGGGACTAAGATGGTTGTGTTGGAGCTTCACTACAGCAGATTCCAGACATTTAATCCTGTCAAAGGCATATTTGCACCGTAAAAGCTAAACATGGGAAATACCATCTACCAACATATATCTATCTACTTTCTGCATTGCAAGCGCCTACGTGGGACAGATCTTACAGGGAGACATGAAATTGAAGCATTTTTTGGATACAGGCCCAGATGTTGGGACTTCTATGGACATTAATTGCTAGATATGCGTATGGTGAACTTGCAACTCGGTCCTCAAATTAATACGAGAAAACTCAAAATGAGATTCCATAGAAAATTTCCCAGCACTGAAGGTGGACTTAGTACAGCTAAAGAATTCAATTCCCAGTTAAAACAAAGACAGTCCGGAGACCATGCAGTCGGTGGCAGACAACTCGGTGCCTTCCACGGGAGTATGCTTAGTTGCAGGTTGGGGTAGCCACCTTCTCCTTTGGTCGGGACATAAATTTAGATATCAGTAATTGATTTGCCTTGTAAGTCTTTGCTTATGGATTGAATTACCCATGGACCGCAATCTCATTCCTTGCTATTAGCAGCCAAGCCAAAGGCAGAAAATAACCCAAAGGCAGCCTCAGTGCATGAAGCTCCCACCTATGCGGGGTCTGGGGAAGGGGTGGACCACAAGGGCCTGTAGTAGAGAGTCTGATTACACGCTTTGAACCCTTGACCTCAAGGTCACATGACGACAACTTTTACCGTTGCGCCAAGGCTCCCCCTCAAAGGCAGAAAATAACCCAAGAGTAATAAATAGCTCTAACACCTTGGTACTAAGAAATTGTCAGAATCTCCTAGAGCTGCAAATTAACAGGATAAAAAATCAATACCCATGGATGACTCCATCCATAGGTCATTACCCTCAAGCCTAACAGCCCATAAAGCTCTATTCTTCATGCCTGATCAAGGCCTAACATTATATTATTCGCCAAAGCAGTGTAGCCTGATCACCATTTTCATTACTGTGAATGCTAAAATGACGGCAAAGGAATTTGTGTTCAGCAACCATACTTTTCTGGAGCTCACCTTCGCATAATCTGAATTCATCTCCACATTTGGATATGTAATGTATTAAAAGCCACATATAGGTTGTGCTTGGAAACGAATAGTTTGCAAACATTCATCTAATGGGTTGTGCTTGGAAATGAACAGTTTGCAGACTCTGATAAGCAGCAGTCAAAATTTTAGACCTGGAATCAACCAATCTATATAGCTACATATTTTTTATCCATTGGATATCCAAAGGTGAAGCCAGATATGCGAGTATCGATCATACAAAGGTGGGCTTCAAAAGATGTAGTTGCCGGATACACATCCCTTTGTGTTGAGCTTAGCATTTAATATTCTCCTTTACTTTTGGCTGCAAGCCTGGAGCTTGCTGGTAACCCATAACCCATGACCTGCAGCGCATGACAGGGTAGGCCCTTGGTTTCTTCTTGGTTTCTTCTTTTTGAAAGTAGGGAAGGCCCTTCTTGCGCCATTTTTTTCATTTCTTTTAAAAGAAATGTAAGGCCTTTTTTGCTCCACTGAGGTAGAACGTGGGTACAAATAGAAGGATCAATTTTTTTTTGTCTTATCTTTTTTCCTTGGGTGAAGGGGAGCCTTGACGCAATAGTAAAAGTTGTCGTTATGTGACCTTGAAGTCACGGGTTCAAAGCGTGGAATCAGCCTCTTGCAAAATGCAAAGAAAAGCTGCCTATTATAGGCCCTTGTGGTTTGCACCTTCCCCGGACCCTGCATAGGCAGGAGCTTTGTGCACCGAGGATGCCCTTTTTATCTTTTTTCCTTCGGTAAAACTATTGAGTTATTAACTAATCAAACTAAAAAGAAGATTTAAATAGTCTAAGCACTGGAGGTACATACAAGTCCTTGTCTAAATAAGAAACCAAAACAAGTTGGAAGGTAGGTGCAGAAGATATGTTATCTGGTTTCTGCTGGGTGCAAATTGGAACAAGGAGGACCGATCTAGAAGGTACTCTGGTTAACCCTTCCTGTATGCTCCATGCACCAATATTCAACACCGTTTGAAAGTTGAGACCATTTTCTACGTGGCTTCTAAATGAAAATGGAAGATACTATATATCTATCCTCCATGCGGCTTAGACTGTCCAACAAGGGAGAAATTTTCCACACCATTGTTCATAGCAAGGCCTAGTAAATCAACGGAGTTGATCATCTAACAAGTGTTCTAAACTTGTCTCCTCCAAGGAAAATGCCTAAAATTCAGGTAATAGATGGAGCTAAGTGGAAAGAAATTTCATATGAACAAGGATGATCTTAATCTATAAAGCAACAAATCTACTGCCAGGAACAGCCAGTACAAGATAGCAGGCCAGAATCAGAGTTGCTACAAAGATAACAATGTACCACTTACTCCAAAATCATCAAACTCCCCATATATCAATTACCTTATCCCAATAGGCTCAGAACTGTAAGCCACAACCTCATAGTTGCCATGGGTAATCCCATGTTTGCTTCCACGAGTTAGTACCTTCTGAGGCCTCGATCAAGCATCCGTCCAGATGGGCACTCATAAGCCACGTGACCACGTCCACCACAATTATTGCAGATGACTATGCTCACACAGTCACGGCTTATGTGGCCTAGTTGGCCACAAGTTCGGCAGATAATGTCTCGGAAAGGCCCGCCAGCAATCTCAGAAGCCAAGTTGGACTTAGGGCACTGCCGAGCTACATGGCCAGATATGTTGCAGATATTGCAGACAGGGTCATTGGGGCACTCACGCGCCAAATGACCGGTCTTTCTGCAGTTGTTACATGCCTTGTCATTGGTGCAATCAGCAGCAATGTGACCTTGCTTATAGCAGTTGTTGCAGATTCTGGTGTCGAAGGGAGCTAAGCCAGGGCCAGAGCACTCTCGAGCAAGGTGACCCATCTTTCCACAAATGTGACAGATGGGTTCATTGTTGCACTCGCTAGCAACATGTCCAGGTTCCTTGCAGTTCCAGCACAGGGTTTTTGCAGTGCATTCAGATGCAATATGGCTACAAGAAAGAAGCAACAAATGCCAAATATTGAGTTTTACATATAACAGAGACACAAGACGAGAGAAAATAGAAGACTGAGATCTAGAAGCAAAGGCATAATTTAAGAAGAGTGATTATCAAATGCCAGTTAATGTATGACAGGAAAATAATACAAAGGAAACAACCTAAAGCTGTAAAGCGGAAGACAGGTTCCACAGCAAAGACCAATTTAATCAGACTCCCGTGATAAGATTCTTACAATCTTGATATTTATTGCTAGCGACGAAGGTTAAGTTGACACCCACTAAGCTCTCCAACTTGTCTTAAAATTTTAACATTTGTGGCAAAAGCAAACAGCCCAGCTCAGTTTCTGTTTGCTCAGATAATGATTGGACCGCCAAGATCTATGTCCTTGCCATTTTCATAAAGGATATATCAATAATGCATCAGTGGCCATAGTTTCCTAGAAATATTTGCTTTAATTTGGAATTTTTTGATGAAATTATGTAAAACACAAAGCTGCGGAAGGTCATTCACAGAGAAGACTATTGTGTCCTTGCAAAATGCAGTTGTATAATATAACGACATCGACGTCAGTGCTTAAGCGTGTGCCTAGCTTTGCGGGGACAAGGATGAAAAAACTGAGGAACAGGTCATCTTACCCAGGAAGTGCACAGTTATTACAGACAGGCACATTGCGACAATCTCTAGCAAAGTGTCCTGGTCGCTTGCAGTTCTTGCACAGGTAATCCTGCCTGGAGGTAAAATTCGAGGAATCAGTTATAGTCATATCCTCAGAAAAAGCTAAGAACAGCTTGCAACTCTAACATGAATAATCCTACCATGAGAAAAATTCACAGAAATTAGTTATAATCATATCATCAGGAAAAATGAAAACCACTACAAGAACAGTGATTACAGGCAGAATATACTAGAGGTACCATTTGTTGAAAAAGATGAATTGATTCTTGTTTACCTGAGTGGTGAGAAAAGCCCCCGCTTTAGATACATATACTGACACATCAGCCACCATTTATGCTAGACTCTGAGTCTGCAACATTTCATCTGGCTCATCCAAGTTCTTTAAAATTTCAAATAGATGGCTCAGCAAGTGATCTGAGTACATGGACAAGCCTAGCTGAGTCAACTCCTTTCAATAGGATTTTTGTTCTGTCTTTGTTTTTTCAGAATATAGATTGCTACTATTCTTTTATGGAAGAAACACTGATGAGAACTCTTCACACTGGAGTTCCTTGTAAATTTTAATGCGGAATTACAATACCCAGGAAATGAGAACAAATTCCAGGATCAGATTTGAAGTTATGGAAAAGAGACGAGCACCAAACTGTCACCATAAATAGGACCACTTTATATTAAAAGTGAGAACTGCAGATATTGCAGTAAAACATTTAAACTCTAAAAAGCAAATTTAGGCATCAGTTATGCAGAATGCTAATGGATCTTGCACTATGATTACTCAAAAATCTTTCTGACAGACCTCATTTAATGCATGTGACCTTGTATGAAGCATGGCAATAATTTATTGTCCACCTAAGCCATTCAGCATTCTCAGAATGGCTTAGATAGGCTACATACCAAGCTTCATGTGAAAGTGAAGAAAGGCTTAGTTCTCCCAAAAAACTGTCCTAGGGTCACACCTAAGACTTAGGTCCACCTGTTACTCCCAGGAATCATATTAGTGTTTGTGCACACACACACACACAAACAGACATGTATTTTCATTGTAGTGAAAAAAAAATCCAGGACGAATTTGAATGTTTTGGTTCAGACTGAAGTCAAAACCCACATGGAATTAACAACTCTGGTTTGATCCAGCAGAGGGGAGCTTGCTTCCAAAATTAAATGGAAAGTTGCTTCCTGCATGCTTTCTTCATTTACTCATTTGACTAAAGCATTACTTTTCCCATTGATAATATGTTAAGTGTTGAATTTTGGTCAAAATACCCCTAATTTAGCATTTAATTAGATCATCTAACTGTTGAATTTTACAAAACTTAGCTTGATTTTGAATTTAAATCCAATTGACCATCCAAACCTTAATTTGTCAAAATCAACAGTCAGATGATCATTAGAGTTCATTAAATGACTAATGTATGGTTCAGATAATTCTAATTTAGTCTTTTCTTTTGCAAATCAACTAAAGGACACACAGATGAATAAGATCAAAAGTTAACGGTGTAGATCATCTTAAAGAGGATTGGATAGACCAGATCACCCATGAAGATGGATGTAATAGTTTCCTAAAAGACAATGGAGCTAAATTCGGAATCATGGAGAAAAAGGCAACCCTTTCCCCCACTTCTTTCTTTCCTTCCTTTTCTCTTTTCTTTCTTCCTTTTTCCTTCTTTCTTTCCTTTTCTTTTTCCCTTCCTTATTCTCACGTACCCACTTTCCTTATTATCTTTTTGCCTTCTTTCTTAACCGTACCCAACTCTCTCCTCTACTCTTCTTCTCATCTCTCTCCATTCTACCTTCTCTCCCTCTTCCTCTACTCTCTTTCCCACGGTTTCCTTCTCCTCTCTATCCCCTCTTCTCTCCCAAGGTTCTCCTCTCTTCCTCTTAGGCTGGGTTGAAAGGAGGAACCGTGTTCCCCCCTTCTCCCACTTCTCTCTTCTCCTCTCATTCCCGTTTTCCTACTTCTCCCTCTAGACTCCAGTTTTGTTCAACCCGATCTCCCCATCTAACTCGTCATCTCCCTCTTCTCCATGCTACACTGCCAGCCTTCTCTTTTTCATTTGTTCCCAGTTGTCTCCACCGTCCCAAGCTTCTCTAACCAGCCATCTCCAACACCATTCTGCTTCTTCAGCCCAACAATCACCGTGGATCTTTCACTATCACCCCAATTCCTCTAGTGCACTGATTTCTCCACATTCCCTGCCCTGCATCTGTCGCACACCCCCTCTCTCTTGTTCTCCTCTGCACACCACTCCCCGTTCTCTCTCTCTTTAAAGCATCCTCCATAGTCATCTGTCGCCTTTCCAAAGACATCGTTTTCTCATCCAGAAGTCTAGGCCAAGCTTCATCCCAGCACTGGTCTGCCAGAGACGTCTTGCTTAGGCCTTGCTCCCATCTCTCTCCCAGATTCCCACTTCTATCCTTCTTTTCCACGCACTCTCTTTCTCTTTATCTCCATCTCGTCAACCCCTTTATCTAGCACCTCTCCACCGGCCAGGCTCCCATCATCCTCTTCACTCCAATCCCAACACGCCTAGCCCCTGTTGCCATCTTTCTGCTCTAAGCTTCACTGCCCTACTCACCTGCATTAGACAAATCACCCAAACCAGAGGAAGGCCCAGAAGATCTAGATCATCCAATTTTGCACCAGACGATCCAGCATCTCCGTTTTCTCCCGATTCCCTCCTTTCCTCTTCCTCATTCGGCGCTTTTCTCGTCGTCGAACAGTCCAAGACTGGAAACCCAAAATGGGTTTTTCTCCCGTCCCTCTTCCCTCTCCTCTTCTTCTCCTTCCTCTGGCTCCCCCTTCTTCATCGGGTTTCCTGGTTTTTTCCTAAAAAACCAGATTTTAACAAAATTCTGGTTTTGCCCCTCTCTCTTAAAGTTCAATTCCATTTCTGTCCTTTTTCAGAAATTACATCTGTGTCCTGCTTTATTCCGGTTCTGTTTTATCCATCTTTTTCTTATCCAGGAACAGACAAATTCCAGACAGATCAATTAAGGCTTAACCCAATCAACGAGTTAGCCTTAATCAAAACCAAATCCTCAATTTCTCCTTTGTTTCTCAACAGAATTCAAATTAATTTTACAAAGTCATTTTTAGGACATCCCTAGACATAACCAACGCATCTGATCTTCTATCTGAAATCCAGAAATCAATCTGAGCCATCCAAATCTTGAAATCACAATTTAGCCTAGATCTTGACCATTTTGAAGAATCTGTCAAATCCGACCGGTGGATCACTAATCAAGAACGTGTTGAAGATATCTATAAAGGCGTATCAGATTTTAGAAGACCAGAAGTGAAGATTTTGATAAAGATTGATCTAGGGAAGTAGTTTTTTCTCATTATTTGATTTTATTTGTTTTATTTCAGAACTGAAAATTCTGTATTTTTGAGAATTTGATTAGATCTGAACATTGATTCTCATTTCAATAATTCCAGTAATTTTGAGTGATTTTTTTTTTAAATTTTACATAATTAAATTTTATTCAAACTCCATCATTTTAAATCAAGTCCTCGTGGGATCGACCCGTACTTGCATAAGCTACACTACAATAGCCCGTGCACTTGCGGTTAAACAATCAACATAATACCAAATAAGTTGATCTAAAACTTTAAATACTCCTAAAAAAGAAAGGAATATATTTATAACTCAAAGTCATTTCAATTTTCAAATCAACTTAATTTAGAATTTTTCTCAAACATGTAATAACTCTAATAGTAATTGTGTTATACAATTAGCATGAGCCTAGTGCCTAGAACTCACACTTGCAACAATACAATGAGAAAATCTAACCTAATTAGTCATGAAATCTTCCTTGGTTTACTTTTAACCTTAACGTACACAAACCCTTCTTTCTTTATCACTTTAGCTATCGTACTAGTAAAGATACCCACCTTCACGTCAAATTTTCCTGATGTTTTTCACATCTGTTCTTTGCATTTTTATCACCTTTATAGTGATTTTTGCTTTCTGCTTCCTCTGTATTTTAGAACTCTCACTATGTGCTTCCCCATTCCATTAGCTTCTAGCATTGTTTCCAGCCATTACAACTATGCTGCGTCCACAATCAATTGTAACAAATGGAACTAAGAGAAAAAGTGAGTGCATTCTCACCAGAAATCAATTACATAGGAGACATGTATCTACTATATAAGAAAATCAATAGATGTCTTTCTTTTGAAATCTCTCAGACAAAATTTCTCCTGTGCCTAACATTTCACCAAGCAACTTGGAGACTGTAGGAATCCCAATCCAGCTTTAACCTCCCAAAGGAATCCATGATTCTATGACATACAGGTTCTATAGATAGAACCTTAGACTAACATACTTAACAGAATTCCAAATACAAACAAAAGAGCTATTTAGAGTCACTCCAACTTAAAGCCCCAATAATCTTCTCCGTCTTCTTCTTTTTTTTCCCCCAAAGAAGATACTGGAACCTCAACCTTAAAGATGTTGAACCATGTCGTCCAAACATAGAAAAAGCTAGACCTGACAGCTACTGTGCCAAAATGATCTATATCTGAAGCAAACCATATAAAAATATAAAAAAAACAAGCAGACAAACAATAACAGCTAGCCTACCAATGAGAAAGCAACTTTCGACTCCCTAAAATAGCCAAACTTTATGAATGCTGTTTTGGTTAGTAAATTTCACCCTTTTCAAATAGGGACATCCACCGTGCAACCGAGCAAAGGGAAATAGTGAACCTAGTACTGACATAATCATGAGCAGCAGCAAGGATTGTCCTCCTTTTAGAGTCAATTTATCTTAGATTCTTAATAGATGCCCTCACAAAAGTATGGTTGTGATGACTGCTTGTGATATCCCTAATGGATGCCTTTGAATTTGATGCTTGTGTTTTATGATTATTCTTGTAGAATTCCCCTGCTTTTTTAAGCAAGGTGGAATACTCATCTGTCCTCGTACCAAAGGAATGAGCACAACATAGTGAATTTCATTATTGATTGTGGAAAGCTACACAAGGAAGCTCACACTTCCAAAGATTTCTTTCTACAGTGCAAGCATCTAACCTAATTCTTGATTCCCTAAGATGTAAATACATGAGCTGATATTATTCTTTGTGTAGTCGTGTTGACATCATCTATACATGTGAAGAAAAGATAACGCAGTAAACAGAATGCAACTAATGTGCCTAATCTGAGATCTCACAAAATACAGCAACAACCTAAATACTAGAAGAAGGAAAATCCATAAATCACATGCTAGAATTGTTCAGATAGTCACAACAGCCAAAAGCGAGGTAAATGCACCAAAATTTCCAAATAGTAATCCATGACAAAGTTTCCTTATATGTCTTGAAACTTTTGAATATATGCCTTAAACCCTAGCACCACTTCTAACAGTGCCATCTTAGCTTTAGATATTTTCCATAGCCTAACAAGATGTCGAAACCAACAAAAGAAGCTGGCAATCCAAAGACTGTAAGGAAGAAGTTGAATCTTCAGATTCAAGCCCTTCAGATAACTATCCGGGATACTTCTTGTGGGTTTTTTTTTCTTCTTTTTTGTTTGTTTTTCTTTTAGGGACTCTAGGAAAATTTATTAAAGAGGAAACATTTATAAAATTAAAGATCATGACTGAACTAGATGCTTGAAAAAATAGAGTAAAGATTGCAATAATCTTCAAACATACACAATTAAGGTAAGATCTTCAGAATTGGGTTCATCCTGATTAGAAAAATCTTCTGCTTAAATAATCATTTCATCATAAAACTCCAACAAATATTTGAAGGAACAGATATTGGAAATCTTGAAAATATCTCCAAAACAATGTATACGTCACTAAATAAGATATTCCTAGAAAAAAATTATGCTGCCCAAAAGTTGTTTAATTAGTTTGAAGGATGAATAGCCCTCTACTCCCTTTCACCCAACCTTTCACTCACACAGCAATTTTAATTTTCTTACAAGAATTCTCCCAGTTAAGAAAAATTGGCCCGAGTTTTTCATCATGCTTCGAAAAGCTCTGAAACTGAGGTTCAGTGTCAAGTATTATGCTGCCAAAAAGGTTGGGTCATACAAAACAAATTGCATTAGATGTTATCCACTGACACAACAGAAAGAATAGAACAAAAATCTTTTACTCAAGGATCAGAGCATTATAATACTTATACAAAACAAATTGCATTAGATGTTATCTGTTGACACAACAGACACAATAGAACAAATATATCTTTTACTCAAGAATCAGAGCGTCATAACCCATCTCCCTAAATTAACACAAATAATGAACAGGCCACAATACGACACATGTATACACACCAGAAGTCACAGTGGACCCACCCCCCTTGGAGTAAAAAAGGCTCCCCAGCGGGATAAGTAGACTCAGGCTTGGAGTAAAACATGCCAGCATAAGATGAAAGAGGACCACCCCTCAACCACCCTCATGGTAGAGTTGTTGCTTCCCACCATACTAGTCAATCCAAATCATATTATAGTTCTAGTTGCAATCAAGACATGGATACAATTATACAATGCCATCCATGTTTTATCGTATATGTAAATTAGAAAAGGAATTCTAATCAGTAACAAACTAAAAGAAGAAAGCAAAATTAGAAAATAAGGAATAGACCACCATTTCTGGGAAAAATGTCCTTTATTCTTGAAACTGGAAAGAACAGAATTTTCTCAAAGCCACCACTCCAACTCCACCATCACTTGTAAACAATTAGAGTTCACGTGATTAAGCAAAGAATTCACTACAAAGGAGAAAACTAAGTATCTAACACCTTTTAGCCTAAACCTTTTTGGTAATTAGTTCTCTCAGTAGGGGTTTCATGCAGCATTTGGCCCTTTCTAGTGAATTTGCGAATGGCAAATCAGTTTATATAGATCTTCCACTTTTATGAGATTATAAATGAGTCACATCAATAAACCCATTGATGATGCTAAAATGACAATGATACATACACAAGGGTTACACAAAAATTACGATGTACAGGATGACCATTAAAAAATGCAAGAAAGTACCTACAGTGATGAAGCTCACTTTTCTTTTCATAACGAATTTTTCTCTCAACAATAGTAAACCATGTAATCGAGATGCCCAAAAAAGCCTGCAATACTGACCCATTTTGGCATATAAGCCAACTGTTTACACAAAAGGGATTGCAAAGCCCAACGTTGGATAAAAAAACTTACTCTTTGTGCCGTTGACTATCAGACAACAATACAAGCATACAATTGATTATCTTTAACATCTAATGGCTAGGCCATACCTGTTAGTATGAAATGCATACCAAAACATGTTCAAGATGTTTATTCATGTCTTTGACATTGGTCTAACACACCATTCTATCATGGAAGTTTAACTACATATTAATAATTAGCACAGTTCTAGTTGACAAATAATATAATTTCATGCTAATTATGTATGAAAATTATGGAGGCAGTTGCCATTTCTGGACAAAGACTGGCAAATGTACCTGACCTATGTGGTCATTATGTAACTAGGCAAGTCAACTTAACTGCCTCAACCAAAGATGATAACCGTAGGCTAGAATTGCATGTGCAGCTTAAGCTGGGCAACAGACACCATACTGACATTCCTCTAGGGCCCTAAACAAATGGAATTGAACTACCCTGTAGCCAGCAGAACCCACCATATAAAATAAATCCATCTTCACAGAAAAAAAAAAAGTTTCTAACACTTTGTTATTTTAGGGTCACATTTCCGAACTGAAACATGCATTATTGACTAGCTAAGCCACTTTTACTCAGTCCATATTGAAATCTTTCGCAGAACTTCCAATTAAGATGCAAATTAACATTTTCACAGAACCATACTTCCAAGAAACAGTGAATAAGCCCTTGTAGCTCAAGTAAATATTACCATTCTACCTACTTAAAAATTCATTTGGTCCCCTTGTCAGCTACTTTTCCAGATAATAAGTATGTTCTAACAGTCATAGTTCAACCACTACTATTCAGATGTTTTTTTACCAAAAGTACCAAACAAATGATAGGTACTATAGGACGAAACCACTAGACAGAACTATCAGATATAATAAACATCTACTGATTACAAATAGCTTTGGCTCTCCAACAAATTTACATCCATAGCCTTTCAAAAAACGTATTGACATGCATACCAATGGTGTTATTTCAAACCTTGCCAACATCTGCATATTTAACCGTATCCAACAATATTAGGAAAATAACATAAACAATTAGATCCTACGAAAATAGAAATATACATCCAGTTCATTTTGTTTCAAACAAGTCACAATAGAAGACAGAAAAACAGAATGCAGTTAATTACATTTTCAGAAATGAAAACAATGCCAACAAATGACAGAACAAATTTTATGGATTGCAGAGTATAAGGAGAAACCTGTAACCACGTTGTTCCCTTCTATAGGGTGCATCCCGATGAGACATCCTCTCACTGCTCCTCCGCTCACTGCTGCGGATGTGGATGCGGCGTGACCGCGGAGGGCTTCTGCTGCTGTCCGTACTCATATCAGGAACGCCACACAACAGAATCCCACAACACCAAAATCAAGACACCTACCAGCAATTACCAATCCACCACCGCCTAATAATCCTCCTCCCTGTGCAAATCGCAAAACCAAGTCACCCCATAAGTGCAAAGCAATATCCATCGCCCTCACAAAAGCCAAAATTCCTATATGCACCAACTAAATATCCCCTAAACCCATAAAAAAGCAAAAGTGTTTGAATGAAACAATGTAGACGATAACAAAGAATTCCAACCCACAAGACCAACCAATTCCAGCCACAACAAGAATCAGAGAACCGCCCCTCAAAGCCACCAGATACCCAGAAACCCAAAACTCTTGACATTATAATAATCCTTCAAATTGTAAGCTCCAAAAAAGTGTCACCGGGATCAAAATGCATGTGTTTACATAATCTCAAAGGAATTTGTTGCGTTGGAAATCCAAAGACATCCTTCTTCAACAAAACTAGAAATCAAGGACCCAACCCCATATCCGAAACCATAATACCTTTGAACGACAAGAAACTACACTGACCCTAACAAGTTCAACCTTAACCGCCAAAAGTGAACCATTTACCAGCATAAACCTCAAAATCACCCACCCAATCCATGAACCCCCAAAAATCAGAACCCCAGATTCTACATAACCCAAATCCAAAAACCTTAATGCTAACTCTAACCCTAACTTCAACCTCAGATTACAAAAGGCAGATCGTCTACAGATCCCCAACAATGCCTTCCCTCAAAATCTGTGAGATAATGTTTCCGCCATAAATCCAATAACCATGCAACAACCGAAGCAAAGAGAAAATCACAAAAACACCGAACGGATTAAGGCATCGAACCTTTGAATTTGTTCTTAGATGTGCCACCTGAGAGCTCCTGAAACGATGAACCAAAGAGGGGAAGGGAATGAAGGAAAGAGAAAAAGCCCTGAGAAATTTTGGTAAAACGAGCGAACAAATTACTAAGCATCTTAGGCACCCAACAAAGAGGATGATTTCTGTGAGGCTGTTAATTATACGGTAGTCCGCGTGTATTTGCACCTAAATGTGCAGTGGGCCACCACTGAACGATGCAAAATTGCAAACCATTGAGCTTGTGCCAGTCCTAGATGTTTACCAAAATGGAAAAATACGAGTCCTAGATGCATGGGACCTGACTGTGACTAGTTGGAAGCTCTCTAGCACCTCTAATAGGGTGGGTCAAGAAGTTTCAACTGAGTTTACTCAAGTTGTAGAGCATTCTATAGATGAACGGAGAAAGTGTTCTTCATGTATTTGACTGTGCTTCCTTCCACCCTGAGTGGCATAGTGTTATTGGCGTTAGGAAAGAGGCTGGGAGCTAGCTAACCTGACCCAAGAGTTACGTTGGAATCATTGCATGAGTTCTGAGATAGTAAGACTGCGCACTTAGCATGCCTTGGTGCCTAATTATTTGGCTCGGACGAAGCACTGTACCGAGCAAGGTCCCTAATGTGGAGGTAAGCAATTGGATGGCCTCATGGGGTGGCGCCACAAAAAGGTGACGCTCGTGGGCTTGAAGATTGCGTCAAGGAGGCATTGAAGGTGTTCAAGGCGGGGATCATCAGTGCAGAGCAGTGCAGTGGAGGGTCTCCATTCCAAATGATGGAGCATTCCAAGGCACATTACATGGGCAAAAGGAGAGACCACGGTTGCTCCATGCAAGAGCTTAGAGGGATGAATAAGTATGAGAGGGTAGCCAGTGAGTTGTGCAGCACAAGTTTGGGTCCATGACTCCAAGGAGAGATCAATGCAGGAGTACTACCATGTTAAGGCATTGCTCAAGCAAATGGGCTCTAGCCTAAGACCTGGGTTGGGGCAACTAGTGGAGGGGGAGTGGCCTAGTAGTGACTCTCCAAGCTAAGCATTTGGCGTGCGCAGGGATTGGGGGTGGTCTGCACAGGCAAGTCAGGGCTTGCGACAATAGAGAAAAATAAGAGGCTCTTCTTAGTGAAGTTGCAGACTATGCAAAGCAAGCACAGAACACGGGGCACATGACTAGGTGTGGTTTCATGGCAATGAACACGAAGAGCGGTTTACAATATTAGGGTTCGTTATCGACATAATAGGGTGAGGGAGAAAGTCATGGAGTGACAAGTTGAAAGCTTTCTTAGCCCCTCCTGATATGGACTAAGAGTTGGCCCAAGAAGGAGCTGGACTAGGCTTTAAGAGAAAGCCCATTTTGAAAGATGGTCGAAGAAGTTAGGTCGGTGTTGTAAGGTTCACAATGGCCTGACTCTAGGAGGCTCATATTTTAAAATATGTGTGTGTATTCTTATATAAATTTCTTAAGTCTAGAATAACTATACTGAAAGGCTAGAGAAAGGTGTAAAATAATCTAAAGAAAGGTCTACTAATCTCAACTTTTAGATTGCAGACATGTGAAATAATCTTGAAGGGGAGCCTTGGTGCAACGGTAAAGTTCTCGTCATGTGACCTTGAGGTCATGGGTTCAAGGCGTGGAATCAGCCTCTTGCAAAATAGGTAAGGCTGCCTACTATAAGCCCTCGTAATCCACCCTTCTCTTGACCCTGCATAGGCAGGAGCTTCATGCACCAGGGCTGCCCTTACATGTGAAACAATCTTAGTCATCCACAAGGTGAACGAAATTGGGAACTCCTCATTTGTAAAGCATGTAAGAGTTTAGAGCATTCTTGAAATAAGAAAAGAGAGAGGTTCCTTTCAATATTTGAGTATAATTTCTTTGGAGTAGGGTAAGTGCCCTGGGCGCTAGGAGAGAGCAAGGCTAGGAGGTTTATATACTAGGCTGACTCGAAGGTACGTTGGAACATATATAGCACGACTGCTGCATGGTCCCTAACAATAAGGCTATAGCTGGGCCAAGAAACGCTGCAAATAGTAACATGCTCGTTGGATAAAGCTACCATTTATATGGATGGTGGCAGCGTTTCATTAGCGAATTTATCACACAGTAGATGTGCATATTTCGTATCATAAGCGAGGTAAAGTAGTCGGACCTATTATTACGATGGTCACGACCGTTCATCTAGTTGGGCACGCTATTTCAGAGGAAGAGGACTGCAAGGGTCAATAGTATGTAGTCTTATCTTGTATTTTATAAGAGGTTATTTCTCCGCCTTGAACCCATGACCTCAAAGTCGCACCGACAACTCTACAGTTGCACCAAAGCTCACCTTCACATAAGACCTAGCATTTATGAGATAAAATTCTGGATCTCTCGTACGTGCATCAGCCATGTAAGAACTCATTAATAAGTTCAATATAATCAGCTCTATTGTTGGATAACTAATGATCCCAAGTTCTCTAACCGCAACACAAATGGAAAATAAATACGGAGATAAACACATGTTATAATTTTAATCACATAATAATCTGCCGATAAACATGATATAAATTGAGATTTAAGTAATACGTAAATCTTACCTTTATCAGCAGACAGAATTTCCTCAGGATCTCTTTCAAGCAATCAACAATCTCTGACATGAACCTAGAGATTCAAGCACAAGAAAGAACTTAGTTGAGAAAATCTACACAGGACTTCTCTCCAATCAACCACTTAAAGCAAGCACTAGGATCACTGGACTTTACACATGTTGGATCAATCTAGACTCGTCCAACTCACCTAGTACCACACTGTTGAAAAATTGAAAAATGCACCGGAGGAAGAGATGAAAAACACACAATAATAGAGAAAATGTAATATAGATTTTTCCTCTCTTGCGTGTGTGTGTATATATATATATATATATATATCTGTGTGTATGTGTGTGTTAATTTAAGCTATTTTATGCAGGTGTAAGGAGCAGGTGACATTTGATTGGCTAAAAAAAGGCAGAAAACAAAAAAAGTTAGAGTAAATGGTTGTTAGAGACTTTTTCCTAACCAATCACATGTCACATGTCACCTATAACTCTTTACTGAAATTGCCACTCCTTTTATATACATATATATTATAACACATATGGTTTTCCTATACTTACTTTTCTATTTAGAACAAAATTTTAAGCAGAGTACTTATTGGGCAAGCTTATGATGATTTGATCCTGGTCATCCACATGCTTCATAGTATGATCTAGAAGTTCTAAACAAATAGTGCGAGCTGATAATAAAAAGCACCAGCAACTCTAAATCACTTAGGTAATACAGGGTCTATTTATGTTAGCCTGAATATGTCACTACAATCTAAACCATCTAATAGGTCGATCAATCCAATTAGATGATCAAACACTTGATCTAGCTTATTTTTCTAACCTATAAACCTATCTAGAAGTTTAATTGACTACAAGGACCACAAAAAATGCAGTGAATGATTTTTATCATCCAAAAAGCTGTACTCTATTCTTTTCATTCCATCACATGAAATAAACAATCACTTTTTACCACAAAAAAAAAAAAAAGCCATCTCTAAAAACCATCTAATTCAGGCACCAAAGATTAAGTACTAGGGTGTAAGATTTATCAAATTATCATCTTCAGTTTTATGAGATACCAAGGGCCTATAGTATGCATACTAGGACAGTAACCCCAAGTGAAAAGATCAGTTCATGATATGGTGCATGGGGCATTTCTGCATCTTTTTGGCGTCTACTTGGAACATTCATAATAACCTACAAATTCTTTTGAGATTTCATTGTGTGTGTAATGGATTGGATCATTCTATTTGCAGCTTTCACCTTTGGCGGGGATGAGATTAGAATTAGGAAAGTGTGGAAGTGATTTGCTTCTTGTACCAAAATCAAAAATTAAAGTGCTTTATGTCAAGCCCTCCTATTTTTTTCATGATAGGATTTATTTATAAATTATTTACCTAGTTTATATAATTCTTTTGACTTTGGATGACATCCAAAAATTATGCAGATTGGATGTTCTAACATGTAAAGAAATCTTCTTTTCATGGACCACTGAAAACTTTGTAAAAATTGTTTCATATTCACAAACAAACATCTTGTAATAAGCCAATCTGCATGACTTTTGGACTATGAGACATCCACAGCAAAAGGAATTAAACCAACTAACTACATTATCTGTGGGTAGACTCAATCATACAGAAAGTAAGAGCACATTGACACAAAGTGTTTACGGGCACTTTGATTTAGCATTTCCCTTAAAATAATAGATAAACCTTGTGTTAAAGCTAGCTCTTTAAAGTAATAGCTCAAGTGTTAAAGCTGCTATAACTAGCCAACAGATGTCCAATGCAATTGTTTGCAGACAGCTTCACAAATCTCTCCTAGGATATGCTTGATCGTAGGCTTGCTTTGTATTCTTCGTTGGTACAAAAAGAAGTGTTATAACCTTTCTTATCACCAACTACTGCTTAGTGGTGTCCTTCCTCTTTCAAACAAATTTTATAGATCATATTTCGTGTGAAAAAGAATTTAAGCTATTTCTAATTGCCTACATATTCCCATTACTTCTTATCAAGGCATCACAAAAGGTCTGCAAACTTAAGGTAAATGGGAGCAGCCACGACAAAGAAATAGTATGGGATCAAGGAAGAACTAAATGAACCTGTGATCTATGGCAGGAGAGACGACTCCTTTGCCACCATGCTAGAATGTTGTTACTCAAGCAGTATGCCAGGAAGGTCATGCTTGCTCTAACTGTGATCAGGTTATGCTCGCCCATCAAAACTGAGAAAGAAGCGGTTCCCAGTGTTCCATTTTTTTAATCCATCTCTCCTCGAAATCAGGTTTTCATTAGATCAGTGATGGACAGCGTATTCATGTATGTGGATGTTATAACTAGCGCGTATGGGTTTTCCCCACGCTCAAATCAGCACTGGGAACTTCACGCCATGAATTGAGCATCTGCTGGGTGGCAAAATCATGATCGGGATATCAGAAGCAAGGCTATGGAACTTGGGTGTGGGTCAAATGTTGGCTACATCCAAGAACTGATAACTCTTAACAGACCGAAGAATTTTTTACATTCAGTATGCTTCTTAGCCAGTGAGTTCTAAAGGGCAGCCCTGGTGCATGAAGCTCCTCCATATGCATGGTCTGGAGAAGGGGCAGACCACAAGGGTTAACAGTACACAGCCTTACCTTACATTTGCAAGAGGCTGTTTCTACGCCTTGAACCCAGTCGGGATATCAGAAGCAAGGCTATGGAACTTGGGTGTGGGTCAAATGATGGCTACATCCAAGAACTGATAACTCTTAACAGATCAAAGAATTTTTTACATTCAGGATGCCTCCTAGCAGCCCCAGTGCACGAAGTTCCCATGTATGCGGGATCTAAGAAAAGGGGGACAACAAGGGTCAATAGTACACAGCCTTACTTTGCATTTTGTAAGAGGCTGTTTCTACGCCTTGAACTCATGACCTCAAAAGTCACACGACGACAACTCTACCATTCCACTAAGGCTCCCCTTCTAGTTAGTGAGTTTTCTCATCTCTAAATGATCATGACCATGCTACTTGATGGTCCGATGCTTGCTAGCTAAGAGGGGAATCAAGAGTTCCAGTAATGAAAGTGACAATCGACACCAAACCGGACATTGCTGCTCAGAATTGCAAGTAGCTACCCAGTGTCAAGTGCGTCCACCGCAAAGACTGGACAGAATAGTAACCGCACCGAAGCTGAACTTGCTATTTGCAGTCCTTGGCACGACATCCTTTTCGGTGTAAAGCTACCAGTTTCTTAAAATACAAGTGCATCTGTAAGTTATCAATTGCTATCTGCTATGAACACTAATGTCATGCATCTTTGCCTTCATCAGAAAAATTAAATGGTATCCGTCCACCAATTTGGTGATCCAAACCATTCATCAGTTGGACCTAAACAGATGCCTGTAGACAGAACTCCCTGCATCAAACATTTCTAGCTCTTCCATTTATGAAAATCTTTTTACTTTGTTTCGTTACTTCTGAACTGCTCATTTCACAGTAACAGAATGCGATAGGTTTACACCTTTGGAGATTTTCGGGCTTCATGGAATGAACAGGCTGGATCATTGGAAAGGCAAGCCCACCTGCAACTTTGCATCACCAGAGGCCATAAGATTCCTCATTATATTAGTGAATGCACTGTACATAGAGGTCTCTTATTTTACAAGTCTACATCTCTGACAGTTTGGCGGTACAGAAATTGCGCCTTCTTAGCTCACCAACCCATTAATGTTCTTCTCACTCTATCAACAATCTGATTTCTGGCTCGAGAACTTGTCATTGGAAACTCGTAGGTATCTTCCAAAAGGAATCTGTACACTTCCCACTGGCGACCTGATGCCGAATGCCTACCAATCTCAGCCTGTAAACAGATGAGCAGATCACTAAAGCAACTAACTTAAATCCAAAATCTTCAGAATCCACATGCACGACCGTGGAGAGAGAGAGATGTAATTCTTACCGAGAAAATGCAGATACCAAGCACTTTTAAAGCAAGGGTAACATCATAGAAAACCCGAGGCCTTCCCTTTCCAGACAATTCTACAGGATTAGCCACTAAGAGTTCCGTATCAGGGCCACGATTGGTAATAATCACTCGCAAAGGATGGAGCATTTCCATCCTCAAACGAGAACATAGGTTACTCTGCTTGTCAAGATCCACAATTCTTTTCCCATCTGTCTGCAGGACGAATAGATCCACCTCTCGGAAACCTTTTATATTTGTGGAGAACCGCCCATAAGCTATCTAAACAAAGAAATACAATTGATATCAGAAAATTCATAAACAACATCAATATGTGTTTTCCGTATGCATTGCACAATCCTATACAGGTACATGCTGTGTATTGTACAATCCTATACTGGTACTTCCTGTGTACTGAATGCATATGTGACATTCTGTCAGTATAAATGCAAGTTATTTATGTGATACAGTTAATAGCTACCAAAGATGCCACGTTGTCTCAGTTGCGGACAGGATTAGCCACTCAAAATGACCTTATTTGCCAATAAAGACCAAACTAATATGGTATCCAGAGAGGAAGTGACCTAATCCAATACTTGCTGTTATACACTAACACTTCAGTACTTGGAGGATGAAAATTTGGCTGGGCCTTCCTCATTCCCTGGGGAATGAGAATTTGTTTGATGATTCCAACTGGATATCTTTCACCTATAACAAATGAGTCCCAGTACGAGTGACCCTCTAATGCACTAGAAGAAATCAATGCCACTCAAGCTCAGCAACTGTCCCTTTAATCCCGCAAGAACCAAACCGAGTTATGGTTCTCTTTTCCTTTTCTTTTTTCAGCGTTCAGTAGAATCAATCAGCAATCCCTAAATGTAAAAGAGAGAAATGAGAATGAAGAGACCTGTGACTACCTGAATATTGCAGTCTTTTAAAGTTCTCATAATGTCATAGAGGAGACCCTTCTGATCTACACAGTGAATCTGAAGCAAGGTATGAGCAGGGCTCAAGGAATTGTCCATGGTAATGTTAGCTTTCTTCAGCCTCGTCAAATCTGGTGTAAGAGCTTGAGTATGGATTTCATTATCTGATAGCTCAGAGCAAAACAACTCTTCAGAAACTGCAGGAGGAAGAGGTGAGAGACCTTGTTGAAAACTTTCATATTCTGGCCCTGCCAAATGGAGCTCGCAGCTGATGCATGAATCTCCAAGAACGGCATTCAGATGTTCATATGTTTCATCTCTTCTCTTTTTCATGTGCAGGAGCTCCCTGAATGAAATGTAACAAAAATCAGAATGCCACTACCACAATCTTGTCTTACATTTTTTTAAAACGCATATGACAATCATCTATAAAGACATTGCTACATTTACTGCTTGAATAAATCTAGAAAGATTCCCTTGGTTGAATAGAGGAATCTGAGGAGAAATTCAGATGCAAGTAGCATTAACCATCTGATAGACTTTCTTTTTTTTCTTTTACAAGAACAACCTTTTAAAAAAAACTGAATCACACATTATCACCAATCAGATTCAAAAGAGTAATTGGCATTTGAGAAACAATAGGCACCCATGTGACCACACATTAAGTGGGCTCCAGCTCTCAAGCTTTCATTTCTAGCAAATCAATCAATTATGGGTCGGCAAAATGCTGACAAAACCAATGTCTGCAAAATTCTAAATAAGGATGTCTATGAAAGGCGAACATCACAATTAGATAAATTTGCAATTAATTGCATGCTATCTATTCAGCCATTCGGTTCACAATCATTCCAATCAAGTTAAAACAAGATTAGGAGCAGAAAATGAAAAAAAAAAAAAAAACAACACATTGTTGAGCTATGATCAGAAATTGGTGAAAGATTCAAGCACAGTCAAACCAAGAAGTACACGACAGAAGTATCGTAAAGAAGTACTAATCCCAATAAACTCAAAACCTGTAATCGCAACAGCTAAACAAAGTCTACCCATCTATTACTGCATTTAACAAGTTTTGTGCATGTATGTCCCTGCATAGTTGATTTTGTACTATAAGAATGTTCAAATGCGAAATCTTACATGCTGTCTGTAATGAAGAAGAGGTCCATGACTCGACCATCAGGAGTCGTTGATACTTTAACTCTTTGAATTATAAGCTCAAGCTCACAAAGAACCTGAGTAACATCTGCAACAAACAGCAACCCACAAATCTATTAACATTCCATAATTTTGAATGAAAAACAGATAATTAGTCATATTAACTCTGTAATCACCGTGTAACAATCCCTTCCGGTTGAGGCAAAAGAACTTCAACAAGTAGACAGCAGAAGGTGTAGGATTCGTAGGCGTCTGGAAGAAAAATGAAATCGAACACGAAGGGCATACAGATAAAAGTCGACTTTTCAAGCTTGCCCATCTCACAGAAACCAGGCCAGATGGAGGAAGAACCCAAAATACCACGTAGCACCATTTTCCATCAGTCGAAACATCTAGAAGAAAGATGAGAGAGTCAGTAAACTGAATCAAATTATGCAAACGGAGATGAAACGGATTGTATTTTCTGACCTCATTCATTCAAAATGTTGAAGAAAGTAACAAACAAATCCATATAAAATGAAGCATTTTCGAAATTAAAATTCGCAAGCATACAAAAAGATACAACCTAGCAAGGTTCAACATTGAACCTCCGTATCCCCAAATAATATATTCTGGATTTGCTACGACAAATCAGAAGAAAATCTATAAAACTTACACGGAGAGAGAAAAAGAGAGAGATTGTCGGAACGAGAAAAAACATATAAAAACAAACGTAAAAACCGAAGCTTGACTTTGTAAATAAAAAGGAAACCCAAATCAGACCCAATCCAGCTTTCTCAACTACACTAACAAAGAATAAGAACAAGACCCATCCTGCAAACCCAGAGATCCAAAACCTTAAAAATCCCAAAACAAAACGTACGTTACATAAAAGAGAACAACAAGAGGAATTACTGGATCAAACCAAAAATCAAAACAAATACAAAATTCATAACCGCCAACAAAGAAGAACAGTGAACACGAAAATACCCAAAATTCATGAAGAAAGTGCCTCCAAAAAAAAAAAAAAAAAACCCATAATTCGAAATCTAAGACCCAGAACTCCATAGCAATACCAAAATCAAACCATGAAACAAAAAGGCACAAAATGACCATCCATACCTCCTCTAGTTATGCTAAGACCAAACTCGAGTATAATCCTGCACAGATCACAACCCAAACCAGTCTTATCAGGGCAATTCACAGTAATCACGCTAGGATCACCCACGTTCTTCCCGCTCTGAATCAGCACAACATCTTCACTTGGAAGACCCATATCCACAAAAACAAAAAGCTGGGTCAGATTCCGGTCTCCGAACTCGATTATACCAGCCCCTGGGACATCGAAGAATAGCAACCGGAGTGCACGCTGGCTCAAAGAAGCAGCTTGTAGGTGTTGTCGGATTGTGAATTCGGGCTTTCTGTTTTAATTATAATCCACGTCGGAGTGGGCCCGTATATTTGGTAAGTACACGTGGCACCTGGTGGTTCGTGTCTGTTGCTTTATGAACTGTTAATGCTTCTCTTCGCGTTGTTGGTCAATTTATGGTATTTTTGTCCTGGCTGGATGTACTGACCAGCTCTTTTGATAAAGACACTCCTCTCAATTGTATTCAGTTGATAGCGACCTTAACCGTTCATCTTAAACAACGCAATTAGAAAAAATATGTAATTGAGTCACAATTTTGTCACTCGAAGCTTCCTCACACTTTGCATCAAATGGGACCACCTTAGGATGATCCAATTCGTTCATCTAATTGCTTTATATTTGGATAACTAGTACTTCAAAAATCATACCAATTAGATAATTATAGCATCTCAAAAACTATACAACTGATGGTTAGTAACATTTTCATCGAGCACACTCGAATCGTCCAACCATCATTATATTTTGTTTATGAGCAGTTAGATGAATGGGTTGGATCATCACAAAATGTAGGGTCATTCGTGAGGAAGTGCCTCATAGGGCGTTGGTCCTGTGGAAAACCCATTTCCTTTTCCATCCATGATTACCAATAATTAACTCATTATGCAGAGATTTGCTTTTCTAATCCATTAATTTGCCACCTTTTCCTTCTTCTTTTATCCAAAACCCTAATCCAAGCACATTAGGAAACAAATATTTAAGTGATTACAATACGTGTTAAGAAAATAATTTGCTTGATCATATAGATGAGATGTCTGTGTGGCACATAGCTGGGTGGGACCCAAAAGGATGGGCATGATTGAACTGGATGCGGCCGTCCCGACATCCAACTATACATCGAGTCTCCCTCTTAGTGGTTGCAGTAGGGTGGAAGCAAAAATGCTCACGTCTCTTCCATTGTCTTTGCTCTCACTACAGCACTCATTTTATAAATGGTGGGCCCACTATCTTTCTTTTCAGCCATCACAATCTGTAAGACAATATTAGGAGTGCCATTATCAAGACAAGAGGGTGAGGTTGTCGCATTGCTTTTTCTTTTCGTGGAGAAATTTATCGCTTTCTTTGGCCTTGGTGTTAGTGGTCATGCTAATTTTATTTAATTTTATGTTTTTTTCTTAATAAACAAAATAATAATGGACATAGCGCCAACGTTTGCTACTGTTCGTGACGCAGAAGTTGCCAAACGTGGAACAAGTGGATGGCAATTGTCGGCGCGGTTGAACCTCCACCGCTAATCTTCCAAATTGATGATGTAATCCTAATGAGATCAGATGAGCCCTTTGCTTAGTCTAGATCACGCAAAATGCAGCAATGAACAATTGGCATGGTACTATTTTTCGCAATATAATATTAGATTAATTAAAACTTCAGTATCTATCCTCAAACATATTTTTTTATAGGTTTGCGTTACAGCTTTTACCTTTAACCCGAAATTAAAATTAAGAGTGCGTGTGAGTAATTTTATCTGTAAAGAATTAAGTACATTATTTGAAGAAAAGAAATTACAATAAGAAGAGAAAAAAATATTGTATTTTTCGTTGGTATATATATATATATATATTATTTATTATATTTAAAGTGGGCTATATTTATTTTTATTGATTTTTATTTTTATTTTAGAAAAATAGTTTTGACGTAATAGTTGAGTTATTATTTTGTGATTTTGAGGGTGTAAAAATAATCTCTGACAAAATGTAAAATAAAGTTGCGGGCTATACACCCTCTTAGTCCAACCTTTTCCCATCAGTAAGACTACATGAATAACGATAATTTAACCACAACAAGACATAAAAAATAACAGCAGAATTACTATCCATGAACCATAATTAACCAACAAACCGGTTCTAGTGATCCAAATTATCTCTACGGCAAGATTAGGACCAAATCGGGACCCATTTAACAATTCTAAGCGCCTGATGCCAACATCAAGGCTTAAAACCAGATGGACGGTTGCGATCATTGAATATGTGAATCTTATGTGTGACTTACGTCAGGCATCACAAGGCAGACAAAATAGCTCTTGCGGGGATAAGAAGGCAGAGGACGTAAATTAAGGCCCACGTAGCAGGCAATTTTGGAGCGAAGTTAGCGGCCGCACATGATTCAAATCCAGCTGTCCACCTCAGTGACATCCGAATAGACGGACTGTCGGGCGTCGGATGGTGATGTCGAATGAAAGCGACACGGCTGACCTGGACTTTCCAGCGAAGGAAAGTGAAATAGAGCGCTCCAACTTACAAGTGAGAGAATGGGAGTAATCTTTTGTATCTGCCTTCATTGATTTGTAATCTCGGTGGGACCTGCCACGAAGATTCATTCATTTGGGACCGGAAATGAGATGGAAGTCCAAAGTTGGCTTTCACAAAAGTACATTAAGCATGCAAAGTTGGGCCCACTTGCAAGAAAGTGCCTTGTATCTGGATCATAAAGAGGGGATTAATGCCATAATTGCTTTATTAAGCAGTCTTATCTTTCTCCGGTAAAGGAATGCCGGGGCAACACGACGGCCCTAACCTTTGGTTGATCAGAACCGTTCATCTTCCAAAATAGTGAGGATTGAACGATCACGCATACGAACAGCTGGAAACACTGTTTAAAGATCGGGCTATAATCAATGTGTAAAATGCACAAGTTTTCGGATGTTAAGATCATTCGGCTATCCTCGTATCCGGCATGCATAATATGCGAGGCTAGAGGGTCCACCAAATGTCATTTTGCAGCTAATCGTGTGGACAATAACCAAACTTGTGGATATAGAGGGTCCACCAATCATTTCACGTTCGGTGGCCTTGCTTGCTCCAGCTTCATCAGAATCACATACACAAGCTAAGCCGTTGCCAAATTTTCATGTCCTGTCAGAGAATCATGACCATCCAATCAACAGTCTTAGAGCCATTTCCCCAAATTGAACATTAGCAATTGGAGCAATGGCTTCTCATTTTGTCGACCATGGGACCCTTGAGTTTATGACCAAAATAGGACCACAGTAGAGGTTATTTGACCATCCAAAATCGTGGCCAAGTCGGTCGATATGCTATCCTCTAAAGCAGCGACCCATTAAATCGGACCATCTTTTTACATCCTATTTTGTGGCGTGACATGTCCCGCGTATACCGTCTGGGCAAGTGGGTGTTACGATTCAATGATCCAAATCGTTCATCGCCTAATCCTCAACTACCCTGGCTGTGCACAGTGGATGATCCTAGCTTGGTTATTTGGAAGAGTAAATAAAAAAGGGCAGTCCGAGTGTACAAAGCTCCTGCCTAAGGTCCTAAAGTATACAATATTACCTTGCATTTTTGCAAGAAACTGTTTCCATACCTTAAACTCAAGATCACACGACAACAACTTTTGCCATTGCGCTAAGTCTCCCCTTCATTTGAAAGAATAAATAAAGAGCAACAAAAGTTGAAAAATAAGTGATTTACTGTAAGAAGGGCTGGAATTGCCTACTGCATGAGACTGTCCATGGCAGCCAACAAAGTTGAATTACAAGATAAATCAATCAACCATTCTCTTACTTGGATATTGCTAGGTTTTTACTAATATTTTTATTTTCTTTTATTTGTAAAACCAAGCAATATCATTTCTTTGCACAACTAGATTCAGATTTTATGATTAATGTGAAGTTCTGAGGTGTGATACCAAGCAACCCTAGGCTATTTAGCTGGTAAGAAATGGACCAAGAGACCCAAAATTTTCCAACATTTCCCACCAATTATGGATGGCTGAGATTTATCATGAAGACGCAAAGAGATGAAAAACAAAAACACAAATTTATATAGTTCCATCTAAATTGATGTATATCCACAGGCTCATTTCTTTGGTCCCCTGCCCCAATAGAGGCACGCTGCCGCCTGCAACCCCATTAAGCTGACCACTCAGCTCAATCAACACGGGTTCCACCCCTGGCCCCACAGTTCATAGCATAACATAATTATATATAGGCACAACGGGATCAATTAGGCTCCACACTTAAAACAATTAAGATCACCATCTTTGAATCTCTTCAAATCTGTAACAAAGTTAATTGGAATTGGATGGCAGTCTATAAACCGAGGGCCATCAAATCAGAATAATGATTCGTGAAACGGTTACCTAAATGGAGGCAGTAAGCAGCAAGGAAGTTGGGAAGATGATCACGGATAATGGCACCGGCTTCTGCCTTACCAGATTTGTTACTACCGGAGCCATCAAAAGCCAACTGAACCTTGTTCATTTGCAGGGGAGACCAAGAGAGAAGCATTTGAAATGGAGAACAGATCGATGGGCTATTCATTACAGTTGCTGGTGAACGAGATTAAAAGGATGGCTAGCTCCAACCGAATTGTCCTTCACTGAATAGGCCTAGCAAAGCAGCAGCCAAGATCTCTTCCCACCCCAGAGAATTCAATTTCAAGCATCTGTAAGAACACCACAACTAGAACCACAAAAATCAGGGGTGCGAAAACCTTGCAATGGTTGCTATTAACCAATTATAGCAACGTTCAAATGGTTACAAATAGGCCCAAAAGCGAATTGGATTATCTAAAACAGAGAAATTTGGGATCTCAACAAATTCATTGCCCGAAATACAAACCACATATATATATGAAGATTAAACCAGAAACAACCACCAAGCAATCATCTGAAATGAAATCCATTTTGATTGATAATAAACCAAATCAGATTAACATTATCAACAAAGGAAGAAAAGTGGGTTACAGAGCACAGAGATGATAAAATCCGAAAAAGCGCCATTCAACCCCCGAATCCATACAAGGTCCTTCCCTGCCTCTTGAGGGCGTAAACCACATCCATGGCAGTCACCGTCTTCCTCCTCGCATGCTCCGTGTAGGTCACTGCATCACGAATCACGTTCTCCAGGAAAATCTTCAAAACCCCTCTGGTTTCCTCGTAGATCAGCCCACTGATTCTCTTCACTCCGCCTCTTCTTGCCAACCGCCGAATCGCAGGCTTTGTAATACCCTGGATATTATCCCGCAGCACCTTACGATGGCGCTTAGCACCACCCTTTCCGAGTCCCTTTCCTCCCTTTCCACGACCAGACATTTTTCAGAGATGGATGGCAGCTTCCTTCTATCCTCTCTCTGCTTTCGTTGGAATTGATTGCCGAAGAAAATGGCAGAGAGAGACGAGTTTTATAAGGAAGGGCCTCGGTTTTTCATTGTTTTGGCGCGGAATTCTGCCACTCGCTAGATTCGAATTTTGAAGGTCGTCGATCCGTGTAGTGTGGCTAAAGGCTCTCTGGTTCGTTGATTATGCTATGATCCAATGGATAGGACCCGCCAGTGGCTTAGAGTAGAGGAAAAAATTTCTAGAAAGGACGTCACTGTCACGCTCTTTCATGACGAACACCTTTACTAGCCACATGCTTCTCGGGCATTATTGAATCCTATGTTCGAAGATGCAAAATATGATAATAATAAAAAAACAAGATACAAAAATGCGTAGATTCTGGTGGTTTCTAGATTTGGTGCACGAAGCTCTTGCCTATGCGAGGTCCAGAAAAAGTGCGGACCACAAGGGCCTATAGTAGGTAGTCTTATATTGTATTTTTTTACAAGAGGTTGTTTCTACGTCTTAAACCTATGACCTCAAGGTCACATGACGACAATTTTTACCTTTGCACCAAGGCTCCCCTTCACTTTTACTATTTTCATGGTCAAAAAATAGCCGCTACAAGGTATAGAAGATTTTTCTACTCATGCAAAACTTTATTACAAAGTAGAAAACACGATCAACCTTTTTTTTCGTCTTAGAACTTTGCCCCTAGACCCTTGATACGTAGTACAATATAATTCGATACGAGCACAACAGTATCAATTCAATCAAACTCCAACCTCACAATAATTTCTCTTATTCATGAGACCTTGGCCTGTTAACCAATTACCATTGTTTGGGGTTCAATCATCCGCTTAACTCTAAGTTCTACATTTTTCCTATTCTTGGTGAAACTAAGAAGTAAAGGAGCGATGCAGTTGATAGCTGATGAAGCCGTAGAGTACGAGTTAGAGATAAAGGAAAAGGAAAAGGAAAACTTCTTTATGAAAGTCTCATCAAACTCTAAATCATTCCATGTCTTCTACCTTGGTACCCATCCATTTGAATGGTCTAGATTGTAAATCTTAATCATCTTGTTGTAGACAGGCTATGTCCTAAAAATCACTTAGTTTAGAACTTGCTATTGATTTCTCTAAATTGTTTTGAATACTGTTAGTTTTATTGCTATTCATTTTAAAGCTCAAATAGCTCAAGACAATGCTAGGATCATCCAAAATATATGAGTTTGAGGTAGGGCTCGTTTAAAAGGGTGACCTTGGATGGTAGAGCTGTCATCGTATAACTTAGGGGCCACAAGTTAAAGTCATGGAAATAGACTCTTGCAAAAATCTAAGCTTGTTGATTGTTTTACCGCAAGTATACAGGCTATTGTAGTGTAGTGGATGCAAACACGTGTTAATTCAATGGGAATGACTTAAAAAGATAGAGTTGAAATCAAATTTAATTTATTTAAAATTTAAAAAATATCAAAAATTAACTAACAGTGAAATAAATTTGCAAATATATTTACCTGATGAAAATTATAGAATTCCAAACTCGAAAGGATAGAAATTAACTAGAAAACCATAAAATATACTTTTCTAACTTTATCACAAACAAATTTATTTTTTTTTTCAAATTTGATATCATCAATGTCAATCGGCTTTCATCAATCTCTCCAACATGTTCTTGATTAAAGATTCAATTGTTGAATTGTTCAGATTCCCTAAAATTTTGATGACTTGGACTAAAGAAGGATTTTGGATGCCTTAGATCAAATTTTAGATTTCAGATTAAAGATCAAAACCATTGAATCAATTAGAAATTTTCTTAAGAACAAGATCTAAACATTAATTAAAAATATAATTAGAAACAGATCTAAAGTGATCCTATTTGTTAAACTTAACTGTTGATTAGATTAAGCTTAAACAAAATAGAGTCTGATTATCTAATTCTTGGAATTAATATGAAAATAACGCAGAACTTGGATAGGCAAACTTGGAATAAAAATAAGACAAAATAAAGAAAAAGACAAAATAGGGATATGAATGGAATTTAAATTAATGATTGAAGGGCAATTCTAGAATTTTTTAAAATCAATCTTCTTCAATACGAAGTCATGATACTTAATAGAGAGGAATGGAGGAATAAGATTCATGTGGCCAACCCATAATTGGGATAAGGTCTTGATGATGATAATAAATCTTCTTCTTCAATCCATAGACAAGAAAAATGAGAAATAGCTCCCTGTGTCTGAAACTTGAAACGAAGACGGACCCAGGGAATTTGAAGAAAAACCCAATTTGGGTTTTGACCAGAAATGACCAGAATGAATGAAAGTTGTAGTATGAGGAAAATTAAGAGAGAAATAGAAGAAAAAAAATAGAGTAGAATCAGAGGAGAAGTTGTGGTGATTTAAAGAGAGATAACAGAGAAGGGAGCTATGGGAGAGAGAGGACTCGCCAGTCAGGGAGAGAGAAGAGTGCGAGGCAAAGAGAGAGAAAGAGGAGTGGGTGTGGGTGCGGTGAATAGGGAGACAAAGGGAGCTGCTGGTTGGGTGGAAAGAGAGGTGCGAAGGAGAAGGGAAGGGGCATAGAGAGAGAATGAGAGAGGTAGAGAGGGGTGGTGCGGTAGAGAGGAGAGGAGAAGGCGGGGGTGGTAGAGGAGTCTGCAACCAGCTGCCTCCTCTGGTACCTAGTGCTGATTCTCCTTTCTTCATCCTTTTTTAAGCTCAACGACCCTTTCTATTTGAATTTTCCTTCTAATTTTGGTTGTTTCATTCTCTCCATGGTTTCCTCTTTTACTTATTGCCTTGTGAGTGATCTGGTTCATTGATTCGATCACAACCATTCAATGCCTTTTAGGATGATTTGCAACGTTGAATTTCGATTTGAGCTATCCAAGTCACAATTTGATTGATCTGCAAAACAAAAGACCATATTAGAATTATCTAAACCGTACATTACACTTCTAACTAATTGAATGCTAAATTTAGGTTATTTTGGCCAAAATTAAACACTTAACAAAGTTAAGGCTGCATTATATTAAATGTTACAAGTATGTAGATTCTTTTTTCTTTTACAACCCAGCTAGGATTTAGAAAAAACATGGACCTTGAATTCACTACTTGACAAATTAGGACACCATGTATGATTTGATGATAGAAATTATTGGGGATATTTTCTTCTACTATATGGTCCATTATTTCCACATCTCATGAATTTTGAAATGCCTTATATCTTGTTTAGTCCATATGATATTAAATCATGCATGGACATATTTGGATACTAGTAAGAGGGTAAAGGTAGCCCCGGTGCATGAAACTCCTGTCTATGCAGGGTCCGAGGAAGGGGCGGACCACAAGGGCCTATAGTATTTGGATAGGAGTGAGAGTGTCTAGTTCCTAATGGTTGTTAAAGAGAAGCTTAGAATGTAGTTGATGATATGGCTTGATTATTCTTTGTTTTCTGCTTCTATTGGCTGTTAAGAATTTAGTTTCTATTAGCTGGCAGTGTCACCTCACACCAAGTTATTGTGAGGCATCCATGTTAGCATAATGTGGCTAGTCTTTGGTTGATCTGGACCGCTCATCTGATTTCTGCAATGGATAGAGAGATTCTAAACGCTACAACACATAAAACACAATTTTGAGTTGTTCACTGATACAGTCGACTTGATTATCTGGACTCCTAGCTAATGAAAGTCATGGAATCAAGTCAACTGCCCGGATCAACCAAAGGTGAGGCCATTATATAAAACACATTTCTCTTTGTATTCCTTTGGTCAATATTCAAGAGCAATCAAATCTATGTACATTCATGGAGATTGATTCCCATTTAACAGCTTTGTTTTCTATTTTCCTTTACTCCCATTCCCTGTGACAATTCAAATAACAGTAATTAGAAGGTACATAAATTGAAATGAAATGCACTAGCTTCCTCATCTTACTGGCCTGGGAAACGGAATCCGCTGTAATTTCCATTAGTACTAGGATGACGAAAGGGATTAAACCAAGCAAACCCATGTGGCGTAAAGTATATGAATCGGTGACAAAATCCAGTTCTTAACTTGGCGGATCCGTTCTCTGCTCCAAATCCTACCAGAGATGGCAAGTAAGCTGAACTTGAAGCTTCTCGTGGACGAGGAGAAGCACAAGGTTCTCTTTGCGGAAGCTGGCAAGAACTTCACAGATTTTCTCAGGAGCCTGCTACCTGTGCTTCTTGGGTCTGTGATAAGGGTCCTTGCCAAGGAAAACATGGTGGGTTGCTTAGGAAGGCTCTACGAGAGTCTACAGAACCTGAGCAATACTTACATCTAACCAGGACGCGGCAAGAACTTGCTTCTCAAGCCTCAAATGCCATCTCTCCCTGCTGGTCCAAATCCTCCTCTCTCAATGGGGAGCAGTTGCACTGGTGAAACAAAGATTTACTACCGTTGCGGCCAACCCTACAATCATCAATATGTTTCGGATGTTTGTTGGACTTGCTGTCCTACTTGCAGCAATCACATGACCACGGTCCTTAACTACGTCTCTCCTGCTGGCAAGACTATCGATTCTGCTTCTAGCTCTGACGGTGGAGTTTTGAATGGCGTGGTCACTTATATTGTGACGGACGATTTGGCTATCTCACCCATGTCGACCATCTCTAGCATTACTCTCTTTAACAACTTCAATGTCAAGGATACCAGCGTCCTTGAGGAGAAGGTAGTCAAAGTTGGCAGGGAAGAGGTAAACCCGCTGGCCTCCCTTTGTTTGATAAATACTTGGAATATCTAATTCCATCCATCCCTTTCAGTATCCATTTCCTTTCTCTGGTTTGTTGGAGTTTGATGTACTTTTACTATCGTCAAATTGACCAGTAAGTAGTAAGAATCTCACTACATTGATGTTCTTGCTTCTGTTCTGTTGTTCACTGCACTGTTTTCTCAGGGTTGGCTCTGATGATGGCTTCATTGCAGTCAAAGACAGCTCTCACCGATGTGTTCCTTGGGAAGTACGGCGGGAGGAAGCACTTCTGATAGTGATTTTGTTAGAAACCCTGAGTTTAGATTCTCTAGTTCTGTTTCCATGGGATGCTAAAAACTCTGATATTTAGTTCAGCTCTACTTTCTCTTGGGTTTCTAGGATGGTTTCATTTTCACCCTCGTTTCTCAGTCAAAATGCACGACACAGTTTGGGCAGGAGAGTAGACTGTATTAACTCGTCTATGAATACTCATCTTACCACTTACTATCACATGCCTAAAACATGATAGATAGATTAATTGAAATTAGATCAAATAACCTTAAAACAATGCCCAACAAAATAGTGAGGAGGAAATCGCTCTCATAGATTACTCTGTCCATGCATTTTAGAATCTAGCAAGCGGTTTCTCACACAGGAAGAACCAGAACAGCCATCCTCATTGAAACTGATCTCCCTTCATACTATATAAGATCAAGAAACTCCAGATATATGTTCTTCATTGGAAGAGCTTTTGAGTTGATAGGCTGGGTTTTCTCCCTCCCATTCATTCAAGGTTTGTCTATCTCCATCAGATCATTTCCCTTTTTCCTTTTTCTTGAAAAGGGATATATTTGAAACAACAATCTCTTTGCAGAAAATTTTGAAGTGTTGGGTGTTATCTAGTTCCAGTTGTATCCATTATATTTGCTTGAACAGGACTTAATTTGGCAGTAACTGTATCGGGTACCCATATGCTATTCTTTGTGCATTCTATTCTTTGTATATTCTATCGGTTTGTGATTCTCTCCATGCACACTTTATTGTAAGCAGTCTTTAAGTTCAATCAGAAGCTGTGATGTTCAAGGCTGCTATGCTCTTTAATTAGTTGAATTTCTGAATTACCATTGATTTGCCCGTTTAGCCGGTAACCAGCATGTAGAGCACTTGAGGGGGCTTTGTACCCTTCCTGAGAATTCAACACTCTGAAGATTAAACATACCAGTTTCTTCATTCTTCCTTTCTGGAATTGCAAATGTTAAGGACAAAACACCTGCGCACTTATAATTTCATCCAGTAACCCCTTGTGATCCCTTTCAATTACCTATGATTTTATATCAAGAAATTTTGAAGATTAATTTACGGAAAATAAACTTTATTCCAAATAGTTAAACCCCCATAGATCTGTCCAAACACACTTCGGAATTCCGAAACAATACCTGTTCAGCATTTACAGTCTCCAATTGGATACAATTATTCTCTCACTAAAACTCTTAACCATATCAACAAACATTTACTAAGCAGCGATCCCTCGCTGCTACCTTGGGCTGTAGCCTTTCTGAGAATTCAACAGACCTGTATGTCTTTGAAAACTAAACCAACCAGTTTCTTTTCAGACATCCTTACTGGAATTCCAAATAAGTGGAAGCCCAACGGGTTTGTCGTAACATACTTCTAATTTCTCAAACAAATATTTGCATGAGGAATAAAGCTGACAAAATAGAACGACTAAATATATTTTTATACATTATATGCAGGAAAATATCAATTTTTATACGGAAAATCTTGATGGATTTTGTCAACAATATCTTAAAAGTCCCTAACATGTCTCTTTGTATTCCTTCGGTCAATATTCAAGAAGAATCAAATCGATGTACATTCATGGAGATTGAATCTCATTTAAGAGATTTGTTTTCCCAAGTCTATTTCACTACTCCCATTCCCTTTGACAATTCAAATAACAGACAATCAGAAGGTACAAAAGGTGGACATTCAATGAAATGAAATGCACTAGCTTCCTCGTGTTACTGGCCTGGGTAACGGAATCCACAGTAAATTTCCATTGAAACCAGGATCATGTACGGGATAAACGAGGCAAGCCCTTCCAATGTAAAAGTATATAAATCGGTGACAAGACCAAATTCTTAACTTCGGCTCATTCGTGCTCCTCTCCAAATCTTACCAGAAATGGCAACTAAGCTGAAGTTGAAGCTTCTTGTGGAGACGAACAACAAAAAGGTTCTCTTTGCGGAAGCTGGCAAGGACGTTACAGATTTTCTCATGAGTCTGCTAGCTTTGCCTCTTGGGTCTGTAATAAGGGTCCTCTCCAAGGAAAACATGGTGGGTTGCTTAGGAAGGCTCTACGAGAGCATACAGAACCTGAGCAATACTTACATCCAAGCAGAACACAACATGAACTTGCTTCTCAAGCCTCCAATGCCATCTCTCCCTGCTGGCCCAAATCCTCCTCTTATTGGGCAGTTGTGCTGGTGAAACTAGGGCTTACTGCCGTTGTAGCATTGCTACGATCATAAGTATGTATCAGATGATTGTGAGACAAACTGTCTTTCTCTTTCTTGCAGGAAACGCAGGACCACCTCCCTTAAGCATGTCTATCCTGCAGGTACGCCTACCAATGCTGCTTCTAGTGCTGAAGGTGGATTTGTGAAGGGTGTGGCCACTTATATGGTGATGGATGATTTGGCTATCTCACCCATGTCCTCCATCTCTAGCATTACACTCCTTAAAATGTTCAATGTCAAGAATATCGGCGATCTTGAGGAGAAGGTAGTCGAAGTTAGCATGAAAGAGGTAAACCGGGCCGATACTTGATGTTCTTTTACTATTGTGAAACTGATCAGTAAGTAATAAGAATTTCACCACATTGATGCTCTTTTTTCTGTTCTGTTGTTCTCTGCCCTCTGTTTTCTCAGGGCTTGGCTCTACTGAAGGCTTCATTGCAGTCAAAGACAGCTCTCACCGATGTGTTCCTTGGGAAGTAAGGGGGAGGAAGCACTTCTGATAGTGATTTTGTTAGAAACCCCGAGTTTAGATTCTCCAGTTCTGTTTCCAATGGGATGCTAAAACTCTGATATTTTGTTCAGCTCTGATTTCTCTTGGGTTTATAAGATGGTTTCATTTTCACCTTGGTTTCTCAGTCAACTGTACGACACAGTTTGGGCATGATAATAGACAGTGTATTAACTCATCCATGAATACTGTTCTTACCAATTGCTATCAAGTATCGACATCCCTAAAACATTTGATAGATTGTTTTGCAATTGAAATTAGATCAAATAACCTTAAAACATTGCCCTGCAAAACAGTGGGGAAGTAATCACTACCATAGATTACTGTGTCCATGCATTTTAAAATCTGGCTAACGGGTACTCCCACAGTAAGAAAAGGGACCAGTACTTTCCCTGCACACTTTGTTACAAAGCTCAGTCAGAAGCTATGATGCTCTCTAGTAAGTTGGGTTTCTGAATTACCATTTATTTTCAGGTTTAGCCAGTATGTGGGACTCTTCATGGTGTTGCAACCTTCTTGAGAATTCACCAAACCTCTTTAAAAATTGTTGGATGTGCACGTATATGATTCATACCCATGTGAGGATAATAAAAAAAAACCCTGATAGGGTTTGTAAGTGTGAGTAAGAGATAATAGAAGCACAGAGGAAAGTTGAGGAGGCTTTGAGTCTCTTTCTCCTAATCTGATCAGATAATGCACTCTCCTGTAGATGTAGGCATGATGCTCAAATTACATATCCATTACCTCTCTCTTTGTGTACGTGTGCTTGTCGGTTTACAAACTGTGAGAAATCTAACCACAACAAACATCAAGCAAACCAGCTTCTTCATGTTTGCTTTCTGGAATTGCAAATCTAACGACAAAATATCTGCACACTCATAGTTTCAACCAAAGTAACTCCTTCAGATCACTTTCAATTAACTACGGTTTAATATCAAGAAATTTTAACATAAATTCATGGGAAAGTACATTTCAAATAGTTAAACCCCCAAAGATCCGTCCTAAAATGCTTCCGGTTTTCGCCAAATCGTTGTAACTCACTCGCTAAATGTTACCATGCAACGATCCCTCTCAGCTCGCCAAAGAAGGAAAAATAAAGAGATAAAGAAGCGGGAACTTAGATTCCATGAAGAACATTGGAGAAATCTCCGAAGATGTGTTTGAATTCAAACGCAAGGAGAATACACACGAAGTACAAACATTCTCAAAGACCCAACCCCATAACCCCACAAAACCAAAACCCAATATTTTTCCTTCAAAATCCAAACCAAATGACCAAAAGAAAAAGAATGAGTTTGGGGCATTGAAAAGACAGGAAATCCATTCAACCACCGAGCCCATACAAAGTCCAGCCCTGCCTCTTGAGGGCATAAACCACATCCTTAGCAGTCACCGTCTTCCTCCTAGCGTGTTCTGTGTACGTAACTGCATCACGAATCACATTCTCCAGGAAGATCTCCAGAACACCGCTGGTTTCCTCGTGGATCAACCCACTGATTCTCTTCACTCCGCCTCATCTCGCCAACCGTCGGATTGCAGGCTTGGTCATTCCCTGCATGTTATCCCGCAGCCCCTTACGGTCGCGCCTATAAAGGGGCTTCTAGATTTTTAGATCGTTTGGATTTGAATTAAATCAACTCCGCCAATGCCGGTCCCAAGCCCAGATAAAAAAGGAGGGTCTAGCATTAGGTGTCGGTTGACAAGAGAAAAATTGAAGATAATTTTATTATTTCTTTTTTACAAATGAATATGTATTTGTATATTAGTTTGTGAGGAAGAAATGAAAATCATCTCCAGTTTCTTAAAAGATGGCAACCCTTGTGTCAGGTAGCTAGCCGGTAAAGGGGAAGTTAAAGATGATTTTATTATTTTTTTCTTATAAATAAATATGTATTTGTATATTAGTTTGTGAAGAAAAAATGAAAAACATCTTCAACTTCTTAAAATATGGCCACCCTTACGTCAGACAGCCAGCTGGCAAGGGTGAAGCTGAAGATGATTTTAATGAAAATCATTTTCAGCTTTTTAAAAACTATGGCAACCCCAACATAACATGAATTGAAAAATGACATTCGCTCAAGCTAAGGCATTCCCCGTAAGCGAAGCGTTGCATCGGATCCCGGATGCGGTAAAAAATAGGCAAGGGTTGCTAGGGTGTTCTCTCAGAAGCGACGTGTTACATCGGATTCCGGGTGTAGTGAAAAATGAGCAATGGCTACTAGAGCGTTCCCTCGGAAGCAATGCGCTGCATCAGAACTTAGGTGCAGTGAAAAGTGGATATGAGTTCATACCATGGAGGTCGAGAAAGGCGATAGTAAATAAGGTATCTCCAAAACATAAGATTCGTATCGCTACATGACATATAGGGACACTGACAGGTAAGAATTTGGAGTTAGTAGACATGATGAAACGTAGGAGAATCAACATCGCTTGTATTCAAAAAACCAAGTGGAAAGGGGCTAAAACTAGAGAAATAGATGGGTATAAATTATGGTACGTATGAAAGAAAAATAATAGAAATGGCGTAGGAATAATATTGGATAAGGAATTAAAGGATAAAGTTGTGAACGTTAAAAGACTCAGTGATAGAATAATAATAATAAAAATGATTCTATGAGAGCAGATTATAAATATTATAAGTGCATATACACCACAAGTAGAGTTATAAAATATAATTAAGAGACAGTTTTGGAAAGATATAGAGGGAATAATGCAAGAAATTCCCAACACTGAAGAGATATTTATAGGAGCAGACTTAAATGATCATGTAGAAAAAGATAAGGAATGATATAATAGCATACACGGAGGGTATGGTATAGGTGAACGAAACGAGATGGGGGAGAATATCCTCGATTTTGCTTTGTCATATAACCTATTCATTGCAAATACACTCTTTAAGAAAAGAGATGAACACTTAATAACCTTTAAAAGTGAACTTCATAAAAGCTAAATGGACTTTTTTCTACTTAGGAATAATGAACGATTTATATGTAAGGATTGTAAGGTGATACCTGGTGAGAGTTTAACCTCACAATATAGGTTAATGGTTATGGATATCCATATCAAAAGATGGAAGAAAGGAAATGAACTTAATAAGTATCCAAAAACTAACTGGTGGAACTTAAAAGGAGAGAAAATAACCTCATTCAAAAATAAGTTGATGGTAGAAGGAAATTAGAACTATGAAACAGAAGTAAATATCATGTGGAATAATATAGCTGAGTCCATTAAAAAAGCGGCAAAAGATGTTTTAGGAGTATCTAAAGGTAAAAGGCTATTAACAAAGGAAACATGGCAGAAGATTAGAAATAATGAAAACTATAAACAATATAAGAATGCTAAAAATGTTGCTAAGAGAATAGTAAGTGAGGCTAAACTTAAAGCATATGATGAGCTCTATAATAGACTAGGAACAAGAGAAGATGAGAAAGATGTGTTTAAACTTGCAAAAGTAAGAGAACAGAAAGGTAAGGACTTAGAGCATGTTAGGTGCATTAGAAGTGATGATCAAAGGGTATTAGTCAAAGATGATGAGATCAAACAAAGGTGGGAAACATACTTTCAAAAATTGTTAAATGACAATGGCCCTGAGAATATAAGGATTGAAAATACTATAAATCTAAATCACACTAGATATTATAAATATGAATGTAGGATTAGAATACTTGAAATAAAAGAGGCTTTGAGAAAGATGAAATCAGGAAAGGCCATGGGGGCTGATGGTATATTAATAGAGGTTTGGAAGCATATGGGAGATATTTGGGTAGTTTGATTGACCAAGTTATTTAACAAGATCATAAAATCAAAGAAAATGCCTGATGAGTGGAGGAAAAGCTCTATTGTACCAATTTATACGAATAAATGAGACATTCAGAGCTGCACTAATTATCGAGGGATCAAACTTATGAGTCATACCATGAAACTTTTTGAAAGAGTGATTGAGAAGAGGCTACGATATGAAACAAGTGTATCGGAGAATCAGTTTGGTTTCATGCCTGAGAGGTCTACCGTGGAAGCTATTTTCTTACTAAGACAATTAATAGAGAAATATAGGGAGAGGAGAAAAGACCTGTACATAGTCTTTATTGACTTAGAGAAAACTTATGATAGAGTCCATAGAGAGTTAATATGGAGGGTGTTGGGTAGTAAAGGGGTTTATCAAGGATATATAGACATAATTAAAGATATGTACGAGGGAGCAGTAACAAATGTTAAGACTACTAGTGGCATGACTGGTGATTTTCCTGTTATTGTCGGATTGCACTAAGAATCGGTATTGAGTCCATACCTTTTCACAGTAGTTATGGATGAGTTAACAAAACATTTGCATGAGGAGATTCCTTGGTGCATGTTATTTGCAGACGATATAGTCCTACTTGATGAGACAACGGAGGGTGTAAACATAAAGATAGAGTTATTGAGAAAAGCATTAGAATCGGAAGGATTTAAAATTAGCCGAACTAAGACAGAATATATGGAATGTAATTTTAGCAAGGAGAGTAAGAGTGGAACACCAGTCAAGATTGATAACCAAAAGGTCCCTATGAGAGACCACTTTTGATACTTAGGATCATTGATCCATAAGAGTGGAGAGATTGAGAGGGAGGTTGCTTAGAGAATCCAAGCTGGTTGGAGCAAATGGAGATGTGCATCAAGTGTTTTATGTGATCGGCGGGTGCCACTCAAACTAAAGAAAAAATTCTATAGGATGGCTATAAGGCCGGCCATGCTCTATGGATCAGAGTGTTGGGCAGTTAAGAAACATCATATTCATAAGATGAGTGTCACAGAAATGAGAATGTTGAGATGGATGAGTGGTAAGATAAGAAATGATAGAATTAGAAATGAAAATATTAGAGAAAATTTAGGGATAGCACTAATAGGTAACAAGATGAGAGAGATTAGACTTAGATGGTTTGGACATCTTCAAAGGAGACCAACAACGGTGCCAGTTAGAAGGAGTGAGGCAATACAAGTTGAAGGTTCTAAAAGGGCAAGGGGAAGTCCCAAAAGAATGTAGATAGAAGTTGTGAGAAAAGACTTAAAAACTTTGGGACTAAATGAAGCCATGGTATTTAATAGAGTGGAATGGAGGAATAAGATTCATGTGGCCGACCCCTAATTGAGATAAGGTCTTGATGATGATGATGGATTTGAATTAAATCAAGCAGCTGAGATTAACAATCCAATCTGATTTCTTGGGGAAATTCCATTTAAATGCTGTGTAGAGTCGCGAAGATTTGCAAGCAGCGGTTTAGTCGCTTACTTTGCATGACAGGCCCACCATTGAATGAAACGACACCAGAAAAGGATGCATCTCCTAGCTGGGCACTCCTTTGGATAATCTGATCTGGTCGTCGTGTTGGTCTGCTTCAGAATCGTGAGCTAATGATTTTAGTCACGCTGTTCTTATTTTGAAATTATACCTATTGAAATATTTTCCTTGAATTTGTGACCTCAAAATCATACACGACAACTTTTATTGTTGTGTCAAAGTGTGGAAATAGCCTCTTGCAAATGTAAGATAAGGCTGTATACTTTAGGATCTTATGATCTGTTCCTTCTCTAGATCCTGCATAGATAGAAGCTTTGTGCATTGGGACTGTCCTTTTTATCTATTAAAATACTTTATTATAAAAATGCCCAAGGTGACTGACTCCCAGGTCTCCATTCAGATGTAAATTGAATGTGAGCTACACTCCAAGAGGAGTCACATGGGCGTCGCCTTGCCTTGCCATTTGACCTCTCTTCCTCGCCGAAGGATGGGGAATTTATATTACTAGCTTATATACTTCAGTTAAGTTGGCAGTGGTACTTAAAAATAAGTGGCATATTTTTTTAGTACAGTAAATTTTTTTGCATGCACACGTGCACCCACTCTTTCACATTTGTCACCCTCGCATTTGGGATGGATGTTACACCCCTGTTGGGATGGCTGCCTACCTCCAAACCCCAACCTAATGTACAAATAAGACAGGCGCCTCCTGTTTGTGACCACTGCGGTGGATGGCTTTCGGCAAAATTAAATAATATTAAACATTTATGAAATGAGAAGGTTGAAGGAAAGCCTTGACATGTGACCTTAAAGTCACGGATTCAGATAAGAGGCATGAAAATTGTCTCTAACAAAAATGCAAGGTAAAGTTGCGTATTATAAATTTTTGTCATTCATTCCTTTTCTATACCTGTATATGTGAGGATTCAATTGTCAACCTCAATGCCACATCAATCTACTAAAATTTCAAAAAGCGAGGTTGGTCAAGCTGGTGACATGTATATTAGTGTAACAAGCAGAAATCAAGTAGGGACAGTCTATTTTTCCAGTGAGACTTTTCGGAGATCTTCTTTGCCTATAGAATAGAAGTTAGTGTACTGGGCACCCAATTGACTATGATGTATAATGTCCACCATTCGCTTGTGTGATAAAGTTATGGACTTCTTCCTTCGTTGCAATACCTAGATCCTTAGATGAACGAGTTGGATCCCCCGATCTCGTCAGAATTGCTCGACAAAGATCTCGATGCCGTCTTTGTCAATGATAACAGGTTCAGGTTTGGAATACCGGAAAACCTCAGCAACTTGCCGGTTTCCGTCGTGGTTTTCGCAAACAAGAATGGTGTGGTGGATGTATTCGAGTGAGCATCGTGTTGGGGTGGACCCATTATAGTCCATGCCCATGTGAGTATAAATAGACATTCCAGAGCATCGACACCACCGAAATTCAATATTGACGGCCAGCAGCGCCATAGGTCGAGACTTTACCTGCAATTTTTGACATAAGCACACTTGTAATTGCTATAGAAAGAACTGAGAGATGTGAGAGAAGACCTAAACATGTAATCTGATTATAAAATATTCTCTCCCGTGATGTTGGCTAAGATGACCAAACTACATAAATCTCCTCCCTCTTTATGTGTGTGTTTTTGGTGTGATCCTTTAATCTAAAAATTCTGGCAATAAAATCTGCACCGATTGACGATTTGATCCTATGAACAAACACTACATGTCTTCTCTCTCCCCTCTGTACTTTCATGATCTAAAATCTCCTATATTTATAAGAGTTAATGTATGTGTATGTCAAGATTTGTAAGCAGTAAAATCTTTATTCCACGGCGCTGCTGGCCGTTAATATTGAATTCCATTGGAAGGGTGCCGACATTCTAAATGTTTCATCACATAAGCATGAACTATGGCGGGTCCACCACAACACATCCGTAAGATGGTTTAGACTCTGAATGATATCATTCTCATGAGCCACAATACAGGATGTTTACTGGCTGAGATCGGTGAGTTGAAGAAGCTAACTGTGTTTGATGCAAGTTTTAACAGCATTTCCGGTCCATTGCTGGAGACCATCGGAAACATGAAGAGTTTGGAGCAGCTTGACGTGGCACATAACCGGTTGGCGGGAGCTATTCCGGCGAGTGTTTGTTAGTTGCCGAGGTTACAGAACTTCACTTATTCATTCAACTATTTTACCTTAGAACCGCTGCAGTGTGTTGTCGGTACCAGAGGGAAGTTGCTTAACAGCAGTAAGAATTGTATTGCTGGAAAGGTTGATCAAAGGTCGGCCAGAGAGTGTCCTCCCCTGATGCAATGCAGGTTGACTGTAGCAAGCTTGGATGTAGTTCACGTGGCAGCTCTCCTTCTACTCCGGCCACTCCGGCGCCATCGAGGAGATGATCACTGGCACCAAGTCCGCGGTCACCTAGCCCTTCCTTCCCACCGAGGCCGTTTATTGGATCTCCTCCGCCCCCAACTTCTAAGACATTGCCAGGGACGAAGAGACACTCTCCGCCATAAAAATCTCCTTATCCGTCACCACCTTCGGAATCTCACACTCCATCCCCACTGCCGAAGTCTTACCAATTTCCCCCATCGCCAGCGCCACCGCATTCTTCATGGGGATATGCGCCAACACCTCCGAAGCATTCTCAGTCGCCTGTCGAAATTTTCACTGCCGTCGAACGACCACGCCTCCACCACCGCTAGAAAATAACTGCTACAAAATACAAAAGATTTTCTAAAATGCAATTACTCTAATATTTAAGAAAAATAAAATTACTTTGCCCCATTTTCTCTTTCTTGGTAAGAATGAAATTCCTTGTAGAAATGCAGCATTAGACTTTGGCCCGTCGAACGACCACGCCTCCACCATCGCTAGAAAATAACTGCTACAAAATACAAAAGATTTTCTAAAATGCAATTACTCTCATATTTATAAAAAAAAATTACTTTGGCCCATTTTCTCTTTCTTGGTAAGAAAGAAATTCCTTGTAGAAATGCAGCATTAGACTTTCCCAATTTACAGTGGAATATAATTTGACACAAGCACCGTGGAATGAAGCCACTCCGGCACACAATTATAACACTACTAGAAGGGGAAAGGAGTGAACCACAAGGGTACATGCAAAAAGCTGTTTCCACGCGCAGCTCAAAGTCACGACAACTTTCCCTTACGATAATGCTTCCCTTCCCACACATTATAATATAAGGCTCAAATGTCAAGATAAAGAGTGGTCAAGATTCCCCCGTTTTTGGTGCTCTAGCAGCAACAGCAGACATGTTGCCCATACTTATATCGTATAATGATCCTAGCCGTCCATAAGGCAAATTTAGATAGAAAAACTAGGGACAATTGGGGCAACACAGAAAGCCATGAATGTGTTCTATCTTAGATGCCAAGGATCATGTGACTGGAAGATTTATCTGGTTCTGGTTTAGACCTCAAGCCTATGTTAACACCATTCAGAAAGGATAATCAAAACTACAAAAATAACCCAAGCACCAAGCTTTGAATACAAGCAGAACACAAGATCATATCAGACGTACTACTGAAGTCATTGTGATTTTTAAATCCAGTATGAGCTGCAGAAAGAACCTGCAGAATGCAATAACAGAACAGAGAGTTGCCTTACACTGCAGGCCCATTGCTGCACCAGCAAACACAAAAACCAGCACAATTAACTGAGCATAAACTCATAGCTACTGTGAGTTGCACAAAACATTCTCCCCTAGAAGAAATGCAGATATGTAATTAGTATTTAACAATATGCAACAAAGCTAGTCAGTTCATCACAGACAAAAGGCTTGTTGTTGCCTAACATTGTGCACCTCCATTCTTGCTAGTGATTCCTATAGGCATTCTTCAGCACAGGGATAACAAACCATGGATGCTGACCATATTTCCTGATATCTTTTGAAATGAATATATATATATATATATATATATAAGACTAAGCAAGTCTTACACCAAGTTACAACCATGACTCAAAATAATAAGATGCATGAAACACCCTAACACAACAGGAACAAAAACCCATCCAATCACAAAATTTCATTACAATTGCATAAAACATCCCAACACCACTGCGGCCTTAAAAATACAAGGTAACTTCCAAAACAGCATCTGGGTAAACTCCGAAAGCAGTATAAAAATCCAGGACTAATAGAGCAGAATTTCCAACCGCATAGTTACTGCTCTAGAATAAGAATCACAGCAGAATTAGCCACCCCATATCATGGAACAGCATAGGACCAGGTACAATGGGGACAAGATAGCCATCCATGGACTAACTTATCCACATTTTTATTCCAATACCCAACAATCCCATCGAAACACAGACGGGAGAGATGTTGAAGAACGTATTGGGTGGGTTTCAGCTACTTTAGAGAATTCAACATCCAAACCCAATCAATACTAAACAAATAAACCATGAATAACACAATCCACGAATAATTAATCTAACCCAATATTAAAAACCCCAAAATTCCACGGACCCTTTCACTCTTCTCTTCTAAAACTGCAAAACTGAGGAGGATGGGAAATCAGGCAAGAGCATGAACAACAAAGAGTTGCTACATTTCATTCATTTTAGATCGACCGCGTATACAATTGATAATTCCACCCTCCACAAAGGAGGAATCCTTCCCATACAAAAACTAATCAAATTTACTAACAAGAACAAAAACTACTACCCTACACAGAAAACAAGAACCACATCTCTTCATCCGTTTTCTTGACAGCAAGACTTTTATCAGAAAGCTTAACCCCCAAATCCATACAAGGTCCTGCCCTGCCTCTTGAGAGCATAAACCACATCCATAGCTGTCACCGTCTTCCTCCTCGCGTGCTCCGTGTACGTGACTGCATCACGAATCACATTCTCCAGGAAGATCTTCAAAACCCCTCTGGTTTCTTCGTAGATCAGCCCACTGATTCTCTTCACTCCGCCTCTTCTCGCCAGACGCCGGATCGCTGGCTTGGTGATTCCCTGGATGTTATCTCGGAGCACCTTACGGTGACGCTTGGCACCACCCTTTCCTAGCCCTTTTCCTCCCTTTCCACGGCCAGACATTTTCGAGAGCTTCGCGAGGGCTTCTCCTCTCTCTCCCTCTCTCTGTCTGTTTGGATTGGCTGCCGATGACGATGGAGGAGAGAGATGGGGTTTTATACTGGATTTTGGTTGTTATAGCGCGGGTTAATAACAGTCGTTGGATTTGAATTGAATCGAACGGTTGACCTAGTCCATCCGTGTCATCACCTTGCGACCACCTAGTTCGTTGATTATAAATGATCAACGGTAGATAACTCCCAAGCTTAGCCACATGTTTGCATGAGTGCGCGAGTTCTGGTCCCAAAGTTCGTGTTTTTTTCCCTCGTTCAGCCCGAGGAAATCAAAGCTTCCATTATAACTAGGGTGATAATCAACAAGTCCACTTCCCATATGGGCCCCATGAGGGTTGATCTAACCCCTTCATTTGATTTCTGTTACATCGGACGTCAATAGCCTTAGCTGCTTTGTATAAGCAACGGTTCAGATTCAACAACTAAAACAAATAATCCGAATGCTATAATTGTCCAATTGGAAATCCATTTCTTCTACAGAATAGATGATTAGAGTCATACGATGGAGATTTTCTTCAGTGCAAGATACTTAATGATTATTGCATCATATAATTCCGATAAAACTACACGTGGCCCACATGCTTAAGTGATCCAACCCGTTTATCTTATCCGCACAATCTCAAATGGCTAACGTCCAAAAATCCTGTCCTTGTGGATGATCTTAAATCTTATGTGGGTTAGTTCAGCAAAAGATAAGTATAATCCTGAAAATAAGAAGGCATTTTGAGGAAGGATGTCTAGAGCATTTGAACAACTTACCTCGAAAGCACATCCGCCAAAATCTTGCTCTTCGATCTGCCCAAGAGAAAATGTGGCGGGGGCCATCTAGTTTGAGAGGAGTTTGATTAATTTTCTCATTATCTTGCTAAATCTTATTAGTCTAGGAAGAGCGTACCCAATTTTTATGAAATTTTTTGTCAACTCTATATTAGTTTGACACGATTTTAGCCGATTATCTTTTTAACTCAAGTTAGTCTAACAAGAATTACTACATATAACAAGAGGCTACGAGCACAAGAATCTGTGCTTGGAAATTGTTATATGTAGTAACTGTTGCCTGATTGAAGATAAGGGTGCTTGACATGGGAGATGGGTGGTAAACAAGAACGAGTTTGCTACCAATGAGACTTGACATTGTGTATGATTTGCTAGGGAACTCTATTAATTCTGTACAATGTCACACACACACAACAATTGCTTCCATCTATAAGGGGCTGCTTGTGAAAAGAAATAGCGAGCCCACAGTTTGTTCCAGTCTTTGTTGTCACGAACTCTATTATGGGTGTTTTTTTATACATAGAATATTGTCACTTTATTATCAGTAATCATCCGTGCAAGCAAGGCTTAAAAGAACGTGAATAGACGTGATGAGAAAAGATTTAAAAACTTTTATACTAATATACTAAATGAAGCTACATCACTTAATAGAAGGGAATAGAACGAGATACATGTGTCACTTAATAGAAGGGAATAGAACGAGATACATGTGACGGATTCCAGCATCACTGAGCCGACTCTGTTTCCTTACCTCCTTTTTTCCATTTTTGTGGCATATTCAATCCCTGGAATCAGGAAAAACCTCAGGTTGAGACATCCCATCTCTTATGTTTGGAGGACCTAAAATCCTCTATTTCCAGGAAAATCTTCTCTTCCTGTCAATCTATTGCTCTCGCAAGGAGAAGACCCGTTCAACGCCCTTCATCATCAATCTCTTCAAACTCTCGATTTGGTTTGGTGATCTGGTATTCTACACTCAACCCCGATGGAATTTACCCACAAAACAAACATGATGAAATCATCATCATCATCATCATCATCATCATCAAAGCTCTATCCCAATTAGAGGTTGGCAACATGAATCTTACTCCTATATTCTCCTCTCTCAAGTATCATAACTTCATTTAGCTCAATTTTTTAAATCTTCTCTTACCAATTCTATATATATATCTTTTTAGGCCTTTCTTATATCCTTTGAGAACCTTAGACTTGAATCGACTCACTCTTAACCGGTACCATTTTCAGTCTCCGCCAGACACGCCATATGTTTGATGAAATCCCGTAACAAATTCTTCAATGTCATTATGAAGATATCCTAAAAGCCCTAGAAAACCAAAGTGATTTTCATGTTAGTGGAAAAAGTTCACGAGTTCTATGAAAAATGAGTTCACATTCAGCCTGGCCAGTCATTCACTACGAATAGAGCGAAATGGAGATTCAAAACATTAGAAGCCTTCTGAAGGCCATGAACTGATCCCAAAAAGATGGGGGGCTGTCAAGATTAGACCAAGCTCAGTTGCCTACTAACTTGCATTTTCTACCTTTTCTCATCAAATTCTTTCATTAGCTGCCAAAGTAATGAAGAGATACAACATTTGATTGATTCATCCTTCGTTAAGACATCATGTTCGGAATGGCTTACTATGGAGATCAAATGCATTGATTTGGTTACCTACTTTTAGTTCCGCAAACATGATGAAAGGCTTAGATCTACAGAAAGCATTCATTATGCATGGAGGAAAGGGCTTGGACTTCATCACACACTGACCTGGACTAATAGGCAAAAGTTTCATCAATTTTCTAAATATTGGAGATCATGGGAAACTGCAAAACCATACAGATAAATTGTTCATCAATATCTTCCACTCCATTGCTTTATACTTAGAACACCTTACATTTATAAAGAGAAACTCCCATATTAAAATTAAAGAAAATTTTTTCGAACAGCGCCAAAAAAAAATTCAAGTAAGCCATGGCCAATTCGGTACTCAAGGGGCTCGCATATCTTCAAATATTATAAGGCAACGGAAAGGATCATACAGGTCCCATTAATTTTCTTCACTCCATGTTCATGTTAAGGAGTCTCTGCTCCCATGCAGAATCAGAGGTCTAGTTTCAGCCGAGGTCGAGACCGGTAATGATCAACAAGTTGGGAGCTGTTTCAAGCTGTGGTGATACTAATCTGATGAAAGCCAGTTGTGCAAGTTTCACGTCTGAAAATGAAGGTTGCTTACACAAAGATTGCTTTCCACTTAGTGCAGGTCTGATAGAAAGAAGTACACAACTTACTGGAGCTATGAGAAGCAAGAAGCATTCTTACATGCTTGGTTCCCTCAAAAGTTGGTGACGTCCACCACAGACTAACAGATGCCTTAGATGGTTAACCTGCCTACGGGTGCTTAATTTGGAAGCAAACATAGACCAAAAAGTTTTAAATTGTAAGAGATTTAATTTACAGCATCAGTGCACATATTCACAAGGAGTAGGTGCAGTTCCGAGCTTCATGAAAACTTCCTATCATGAATCCTCATGTAAATCCCTTACAGGACTCTGAGCTGAGCAAGGAAAGCAGCACAGAGATCAAGAAAGAGGAACGGTGGCCCATTCACCCTCTGGAGATCTAGGAGATATTTCTCTTCCCTCGTCTTGTATAACTGTCACCAGAAAAACAACAGTATCAATAAACACAACAATCGTATCTAGCACAAAAATGTCTTTTTACTTGGAAGATAACAAATATAAAAAATGGTTTTCAAAATGATTCTACCAATATGAAATGAATCTCATACAGTTTGCTGATCTTTGATAAAACAAAGAAAAACATTTATCTTTCCAAAAGCCATTCAGCTCTTTACAGTGTAGTGGTTTTGGGTTAAGATGGTTAGGAGCTTATGCTTCCCTTCTATATAGACCTAAAAAGGGGAAATATCAATGGTATCTCATCTTATGATGTAAATTCAACTAGATAAGAATTTACGAAGAGATCCATTTGCTGTCTGCCTCAACAGAATCCGTAGAGTACATGCAGGACCAGCTGGTTGGGGAACAGTTCATTTGGGCCCCATCTTGGATACACCATGCACCAAAAGTCTTTCCTTTGGATGGACCTAGCTATTGTTACTCTGGGCAGCAAATGAACTACCATAAGTTTTTCTTCCTGATGTCTGATATTTTTCAGCTGCGCATATCAGACATGGTAAACAAACGATGGTAGTGGTTTGCTGTGTACAAATTATGAAATCCTAGACTGACAGGTGCATATACCACATGGTTTCTCCATGATGAAATCGCACTGCTTAATGCTACCAAAGCATGAGTTCGGAGTATCATGCTTACATCTCAGAATTGGAATTTTGGACGCATCAGATAAGAGCTAGTGGTACATATATATCATCACCTACGATAGTACTCCTGGGCTTAATGCAGTTATTCTTGGAAAATTGAAGCATATAAAAATGATCCCTCATACTTCTCAAGTTCTGGTCTGAAAAGGGGTTCTTTAAGTCCTTAACAGCTGCTAAAGCCACAAATTCATCATAAAAATCTTCTCTTCTGGTGGATATGATAGAAATGTGGAGCACATTCCTCAAAAATGATCACCTGTTGATACAATTCAAGGAATCCAATTTCCATTTCCCAAGCTTGATTCTATTAAATATCATTGATATCAATCCCAAGTATAGCACAGATGGGAGCATGAAGGGTAAGAAATAATTGCATAACCACCAAAGCTGAAGAGTATTATTAGTGACAGTCGCATGGAAAGGGGAACTAGTAATGCTAAAGCCACAGAGTGTTATAAGCAACTAAGGTAATGTTATTTTCTGCTTAGCAATCATTTGGAGTAGACATTGACCAAATAAAAGGCTATCCCATTCTTATTGTGGTGAAAAGAAGGTGACACAGTGTCAGAGACCTAGGTATTGACTCCCATGACATCTGAGGGGTCAATGTTGTTCTGGTCTGTGCAATATGGCAAGCTCACCAGGCTGTATTTCCCGCAACCATTGTGAAAATCACTGACAAAATGTGGAACCTCACTTTGCCACCTCTACTACTTCACTCACTATTGTGTGAGGACTCATTTATGGAAAAATAGAATGCAATTTTATCCCCAAACAACAAAAGAGTTTGTCTACACCTGCATAAAAACAATGGATATCCCTTTCATATTTAGTTTCACCTTTGAACTTCTCTGTAATAAGCCACTTCCCAAACAGGAAAGGAAGAAGAAAGACCATTCTCCAACATTATTGACCACATGCATACACTCACCAACAAAATAAAAGAATAAGAACAAGGAAAACTAACACTTAAAAAGGAAGTCATTTTCATCACTTTCTAAAATCTAACAGACAGCATCATGGGGGAAACAAAAGAAGTATTGACCATTCAATGGAAGTTTAGTTCTAGAAAGAACTTCAGAGAGGAACACAATATAACATATCATGTTGATCGAGCCACGGCAGAGCATGGTCAGAATAAAGAGAAACTAGCATACCTGAAGTTCAAACTTGACCACATTCGGCAATCTAACACCAAGGGCATCATTTTCTGTGATGGCTGACTCATCTCCATAAATATGATTAGCATGAACAGGATTAAGCATAGTTTCATCGTTTTCAGCAAAACTAGGAAACCATCTGCATTTCATGTTGTAGTTTCCAATCTTTTTCCAACACACATTCAATTCTTGCAGTGCTTTAAGGACCTCAGTCATTATCTCCCGAGGATGAGCTCGCGACTGCCGGAGCCAAGAAATAGAATGTCAGGAAATTTAACCAAGGTATTTAGATGCGTCTATGATAACTTAAAACAAAATGAATTAACCTGAAGACCGAGGGCCCATTTCCTTTCAACAGGGAACTGAGGTCTCAAACCCATTCCCTGGTGATCCAAATATCCTGGTGGGCGGTGCCCAATGACTGGAGATGTAGCAGCACCCGGGTGTAGACAAGAGACACCACCTTCCTGGACAAATACCCATTGAAATATTTTTTACCGTATTGGCATGTCCAGTCTACCAAAATGAAGTACAAAATAGAAAGGCCAAACAGAAAAGCTCCACTTCCTCAAATATTCATTCTCCTGCCAAACAACCAAAGCCTCCATCTCCAACCAAAATAAAAGTTGGAAAAAGAACAGAAAGGTAGCATAATTCAATGACAGAATACCTAAACAAATGAGGGTCTGAAACAAGGTAACAGAATGAGAAATGAAACGCTATGCAAAGCACCTTACTTCAAATCAATGATAATGAAGAAAGATGATTTCTTTGCCCTCAAAAAAGGATAAAGAGTAGACAGGTAGAATAACTCAACAGCAGAATACCTAAACAGCTGAACATCTGAAACAAGACAACAGAACATAATCTTGGCTAATAAACACACCATTGATTCCTGAAACTCAGCTCCAAGATAACCATTAGAAATGCGGAAGCGGTTGTCCAGTAGCAGATAGTACGCAACAGTTGCCTGAAGAAGTTCAAGGTGTTAGCCCAAAAATGGATCAGGAGAGAGAGAGAGAGAGAGAGAGAGAGAGAGAGAGAGAGAGAGAGAGAGAGAGAGAGAGAGAGAGCAATACAGCACACACACATATATATATTAAGATTTGAAATACCTCGTTCTGTATTCTGTTACGAAGTGAGTCAACCAGTTGGTTCCTGTCAAAACCCATTTTAATCACCTCTAGAAGAATTTCCTCATCAATCTGCAGGGTCAAAGCAAGAAACTGGGTTCACTACATGAGGATAATGGCATACATTATAATAACAAGTGATTGCATCTTCATGTTCATGATTTGCTACAAAGCAAACTCAAATCTACCTAACAAAAACTGTAACTATGCAATGAAGATATCACATGAATTATGAGCATAAAAATCCTACTCAGATAAGGAATGATCATTCAGTGAATCCAAGATTCACATCAGCAAAACAGATTTCTGAACTTCAAGCAGATACGATCCTAATGTCAATTAAATGAAATGAATAACCTAATGTAATTGTTCTAAGGCATAACCATGCCTTTTTGGCCTGTTGCATTGTATCCGGTGGAGGCACTGCTAAATAGCGTGGAAGATGAGCTTGGAACCACGGATGCTGACGGATCTCAGGAATAGTCATCCGCTTCATGGGATCAACCACCAGCATTCTGGGAATCAAATCCCTTGCTCCAGCAGACAAATGACTTGGAAGAGTATATATGCCACCCTTGCAAACAAATAGCAAAAGTTCAAAATACATTTTGCATCGATAAGCACAAATCTGTCACCAAAGTACTTACTGCAGCAGAAAGAACTTTATCATACCTTTATTTTCTTGAATAGGTTAGGGATGTTCTCATCATCAAAAGGGAGTGTTCCGCAAAGAAGGGCATACAAGATCACCCCACAGCTCCAGACATCCACCTCAGGCCCGGCATATAGTTTCCCAGATATGACCTGGACGAGAGATGGTTAACAATAACTTGCAAAACTCTTTAATCTTTTGTTATATGATACATTCCTTACCTTGCTTATTGAAGACTTTTTGAAAGGAATCATACAATACCTCAGGAGCAGCATAGTTTGGGCTGCCACAGCTTGTTTTGAGAAAATGGCCATCCCGCATTATGTTGCTCAACCCAAAATCTGCAATCTTAACATTGCACTTGGAATCCAGGAGCAGGTTCTCTGGCTTAAGGTCCCGATGAACCACCATATTTCTGTGGCAGTATTCAACGCCAGAAATTATCTGTTTCCAGGAAGATGCTATTCACAATAAGACCTATGTCAACAGAACAGTAGTTAAAAATGACTTTTCTGGAAACAGTACAAGCACTGTGGTTTGAGTCCCATGGTCACTCAATGGATAAACAGATTCAGCGAATCCGGTCATAGTATCTCTTCACACATAAAAGAAAGGTTATGTTAATATATGCATTCTATGCTGACCATTTAAACAAACAACAGCGGTTAGCAAATGTATGTTTACAATGGTGGGCTATACAAGCCCTTCAAAAAGTTTTCTATGAAGAACTCTTTTCGAATGAAAAAGTACTTCCATTGAAATATCGCAAAAAAGAATATTCTTTTCCATAAATATTACAAAAAGACAATATCTACTACCTGTTGGAAAAAGCAACGTGCTTCATCCTCCTGTAGTCTTCCCTTCTCTACAATATAATCAAACAGCTCGCCAGACTTCACATATTCCATTACAACATAAATATCTGCAGGTGTTTCTATAACCTCGTAAAGGCGTATAATGTGAGGATGCATGAACAACCTGAGAATTTTGATTTCTCGCCTCACTACAACAGAAAAGTGTTGGCAAATCAAAGATGACAATCCTTGCAGTTTTTGTGAACGAGCATTGTAAATGTGCAGAAAAATATAATGAAAACAGTCAAGATTTGGAAAACAATGAATCAGTGGATGCTCCCCAACCATCAAACACTTCTTAGATAATCAAACCACTGGAATAGGAATGAAAGAGTACTACTAAAGAATGCTATTTAAAATCACTGGCACAGTAGAAAATCAAAATTACAAAAGCAATCATTCCAATAGAACCTTGAATTAGCATTATTATGGAGTACAGTTATTACCTTTCAGAGTTTATCACAGGTACACAGAAGAGAGTATAAAGTAACAAGAAGGGAAGCCACCATAAAATATTCTTGAATGCTCTATGTTAAGGACAGCTGATAGATGAAAATGCTATCATAAGCAGCTTCTTGTTTTTTCCATATATTTTTAATTATACAGCAAAGAGTTATCAACCAACTACCTAGAAGCATATCTTAATTCCTAAATATACTAGAGATCTCCCCAGTAAAGGGAAAGTGCCACCTCAAACCTCCTAGCAAAGTACAACGAGGTGTGGTGCCATGATGTCTGAGACCAACTGGGCTAGACAGCTTTTCGCCTATCATAAGCAGCTTCAAGCATAAACTTAATATATACTCGTGCTGGCTATTCTGGAGGTGGTTGAGTATCGAATTCAAGAGCATTTACACAATGATTCGAAAGAATTCTCTTGATGAATCTGGTTGCCTCCCAGTGCAAAGAAACAAGTGTTCCCCACTAGATTTCAGAAGGTGGTCTTAAAATTTAGAAGAGTAACATCGCCTCTACTTATTAAGGACATGATTTCCAAGGTTAAGAACCGATCGTCTGCACTTTTGCCTATTGTCTTTGCAGGCTCTGATCAGTTAAATATAACTCAATGCGCTAAATAATTTGCAAAAACAAAAAGAATATGATAATATCACATGGAGAATGCACCCCCAAGTAGCTAACTGGACCTTGTTTGTAAATCTTTCCTATTTTCTTCCCCAAAACCTGGAAATAACAATTGCATCTTAGTAAATGAGAATCGAAGATACCATTGTTTTTTCCACTACCCTAACAAGAGAAACAGATAGGTGATTATTCTATATTCTATGTGCATCTTAATTCCAGCTAGTGTTCTCCAATAAATAACCCCTAAGGTATTTCCCACTAGATTCTCAACATATTCAGGGTAAACAATCTAAATGCACCATTAACACCCCATGGCAGATTCAAAGCTTGCAAACAGATGGTTATACTTGGTATCATGACCAAATAATGGGAGAAAAAATCGACACACAGATGAAGATTGCATCAGCAGCAAAGGTATCATATGCATCCCTCAACACATAGCAGATTCCTCAAATGTGAGCATTTGTCTCATGATGCCAGCTCCAGCAAGTTAAAGAACAAAGAGAATACAGTTTACAATTAATAAAAGAAAAGTAGTTAAAATATTATCTTAACCATGCAAATCTAGGTGCTAGTTTGCACCATATTTCCTAGACCTTCCCACATGAAGAGGAAGACAGAGAACAAGAAAAATGAATGGTTACTACAGTTCTAGAAGCTCTCCCCTCATTAAGTATCAAATTGGTGGCAATTTAGCAATATCCCAAGAAATAATAAACAAACTCACAAAATTTTGCAGGCAAGAAAATGTTGATCAAAAGTTAAAGCAGAGAATTACTCCTATGAAATCCACGAACAGGTTTTACAGTGGGTAAAGGCTATATAACATCTGTAGAGAACTCCTACACAGTTCCCCTTTTACATATAAACTGGACTCCTTTCCTCACTGTAAATTTTAATTTCTAACTAACGCCTCCAAATTCAGCTAACAGCACATACCTAATAGTTAAAAAAAAGGGGCAGCCTGGTGCACGATGCTCCCGCATATGCAGGGTCTAAGGAAGAGGCAAACCACAAGGGTTTATAGTATGCAGCCTTACATTGCATTTTGCAAGAAGCTGTTTCCACACGTCGAACCTGTGACCTCAAGGTCACATGACGACAACTCTACTGTTGCATCAAGGCTCCCCTTCACATACCTAATAGTTATCATACCAAAAGTTAGCTGACAGCTCTGGGTAAAAAGGGCAGCCCCAGTGCATGAAGCTCTCGCCTATGCAAGGTCTGGGGAAGGGGTGGACCACAAGGGCCAAAGTACACGGCCTTACCTTGCATTTGTAAGAGGCTGTTTCCATGCCTTGAACCATTGACCTCAAGGTCACGTGACGATAACTTTTACCATTGCGCCAAGGCTCCCCTTCAGCTGACAGCTCTGGCTGAAACCTGTAAATCTCTATGTTATAGACGAAAACAGCCTTTGCTTCTTTTTACCTTCCAAATCCAACTCATACATTCCTAACCAAAAAGGAAAGCATGTTTGTGACCCAAACACCCAAAATCTCAACAGCTATCTTGCCAAATTCTCTAAAAAATTAAGCTTCTAACATCTCTCTGGGTTTCCAAACCATCTTGCACCATGATAAATGGCTTTTAAAACCAACTTAATCATGACCATTCATGACAATTAATGGACACGAAACTGAAAGCTTTTCCTGGTTAATGATGGATTCAAAATATGATTGGACCCATCTGCTGAAATCCTCTGTCCTCCTTTCTCTGAGTCCATGAACTTTGCTACCTCTTTGAGGAATATATTCAGCCAGTTCCAGATGTATATTGACGTCACTTCTACATCAACTGAAACCTATTAGAACAGCTATGAGGAATGAAGAAGAAGAATTAATTCAATCTCGTGAAGCAAAAATATCTTCAATTTCAGCAAAGGCCTCCTAGTGCAGAGGTGCAAGAAGGAGCCTCTCTCCTGGTTGACCAGGATTTGAGCATTCTCATGGGTGCATACATCCAACATTCCCACACACAAAAAAAAATCAAAAAACAAAACAAAACCAAACCTCTATTACAAGACAAAATAATATGACACCTACAAGCCAAGCCAATACTGGATAGACCCCTGTTTTTCTTCCTCCGGAGGAGGAGGAACATTTATGAACAGCAAAACTACAGAAGAACTAAAGGGAAAACCATTTTTCTTTCAGTAGGTAGACAAAAAAGAAAAGACCTTGTTAAGAAAATCGCACTAGGACCATGTGAACTTCTCATTGGAAAAAGAGTAAATGTCTTCTATTAGCTAAGTGTGAAGTTTGCAGACAGTACACATTCAAGCTTCCAGATACCTTTTTCTTCCATCTCCAGGTTCTTTATCTTTCGGCGGTTAAGGATCTTGATGGCAACTTTATGCCTAGTCAAAATATGCTCTGCAATTTTTACTTTACCAAATGAACCAATACCCAGAGTTTTTCCAAATTTATAGTTTGATAAATACAAATCCACACTGCTGCCTCTGCTGGTTGGTCCTTCCATTTTCCTGTTGTGGTTACACAGTAGAAAAAGCACAAAAGTTACACATGAATAGGAAAATATCTAAAGAACATTAAAACAAATTTTAATGGTACAAATAATAGTGGATGAGAACACAAGACGAGAAAACAATGTGTCTAGTACAAGTATGCACAAACACTGTAATATAAGGACCCACAAGGGACAATATCCAATAACCTGAATTGTATCTGCAATAGTCTATGATTCAGCATTGCGCAACGATACCCAAAATCAAGCATTTCAGTATTAGAAAAATATTTATGAATATTCATTGTTCTTTTCATCCTTTAGAGCTTCAATTAGTAAAAGCAGAAATAAAGTTTGGCAACCAAACAGATAGACAGTGTAAACTAAAGATACCAGATGTCAAAGAAATTCCAACCAAACAACAGTTATTTCACATTAGTAACCAATTGAATGAAGAAAGAGGAAAATAGTTATCAAGATCTATAGGGAAAGATCAGAATACGTTTAGATGAGTCTGTGAGAATACAAGCTCCAGAAGAGGATTGTTAACTGAAGATATGATATGAGCTTGAGGGGTCATCTTCTTTTTTACAAATCTTTTCACCATATCATCATAGGGTTCGCCTACTCCCTTTTTTACAGTGAACATGAAGAGTATAACTTATTGCAGAAAAACAAAGGTTCTGGCTTCCATATTTTCTATGAATATATTCTATGCAATGCATATAACCAAATTTTGGATGTAAATTTAAACAGAGTGCAGGCCACTTTTCTGAAAAGCATTCTTAATCTGGGCAATCCTAAAAGAAATTACTGACCCCACAAAGCTTCATTTAGTGCTAAAAGAAGCAAATGACTTTCTCTATTTGGCGCAACATTGTCAATTAACTACGCTGTACCATCTAAACATTCATTCAAACCTTTTCATCTTCTGTCCTTCTAATAGGCTTCTATAGCACAGTGACTGAGAAGCTATTTTGGAATAAACAATAACACGAAATTCTCTGGAGTGATACTGTTACATTTTCTAGGTGAAAGATGTACTTCTTAGGAAAGACATACTGATGTCATCGGCTAATTAGATATTGCCAGACATCTATGCCTTACTATTCCTAGGAATGCCACAATTCCAAAGCCCTTTGAATCCTCATGTCATATGGGTCACTAACTTGCTATGTGATTAGCCCAAGATTTTCTGTACATTCTTCTGAAGGAGAGGGGTTCCAGATCATTAGTTTAGGAGAGGAGTTGGTTGAATGAAACTAAGCTGGGAATGAATCATTTGTTAGTTTTTCTTTTCCCATGCTTAGAAGTGGATGCAAATAAGAAGAACCATTGCCAACCCAAGAGGCTATATTCATCAGGTGATAGCTTACCTGTTCATTTGATATCACTATCCTAGTTTCAAGACTTAATATTATGTGGCTGCGAAGCAGACAGAAAATAAAGTCAGATAGCAAGGACGGAGGACTCCATTGAATCAAATCGTAAAATTGGTCTCAAATCACGAGTTCTTTTTCTTTTTAGCATTTAACAGGCCACTAAAAAGAAGCAAAAAAAGACACTCATGTAGAAGCGAAATATTACTATTGCAGCTGTAGATTCTAAAGTTTTTGACAAATGCAACTTCCTTAGAATTTATCATTCTAAGACCATACCATATATACACATTACACACTTGAACTGGTTCCATAAGGAACTTTTCTTACATTACTCTAACGACAGTGATTGTCATAGCCCAGGCTCCTGAGCATATACACAACAAATGAAACCTTTCCTATGAAAAGAAAAAAAAAAGCATTGAGTCACAGGCCCTTGTTCTTTCTCAAGCCTTTTTTATCATCTATACATTACTGTCAACCTACTATAGCGAACCCCATAATCCCACATGAATTGCATGTCTCTAAAAAATCACTCTGATAAGATGATCTGGTCAGCCCGTTACTAAAACATCTTTGCCTGTCCAAGGTACAAAACTGCCATTTGTTCTCGGCAATTCATCCTCAGGATCGACGATCGGTATTATCCCCACCAGAAACAATACCGCCGACAAACAATCTAAGATGGACCTCATAATACACACGGGGCAATACTTTGGCATGAAAAATTCCTACTAGGAAAATATATTCCTGTTCTGTATTGTTGGTTTGTCTTGTTTGTTTGCTATAAATTTCCTCATTTGCGCAAATATCAGACGTTTCCAAAGTTTCTAGAACATCATATACCATAAAAAGGATTTTCATTGACGCGTTTAGTAGAACATCTTGGGTGCATCTGAAACCAAACGTCAGCTTAGTTTCGATGAAAGCCGATCCTATAGATGGTGCTGGTGCTTTCCGTAGGACGTTTTAGACCAAATTTCCCAATTTCCCATAAATCCTAATTCCTATACACCCACACAAACCTTAAAGCCTTCTTCCTACAGATTGGATAGATAGTGAAAAGGAGAAGATAAACAATTTAGGATTTCTTCGCGTGCGTGTGAGAGAGAGAGAGAGAATTGAAAAAAGTCACAAATCTGACCTGCAAATTCACTGGATCACGAGGTGTGATTGGAGATGGTGGTTCCGGCGGAGCCCGAGATGGATGGCCTTGAAGAGAGAGAGAGAGAGAGAGAGAGAGAGAGAGATGCCACGACTGTTTTTGTTTCTGTCGATCCGAAATGGTAAAGATATTCCTAATCGGGCAACTATTATTATTTTTCTCATGCGAAATTGATATCCGCACCAACTCTGCCTCTGGCCTAAAAAATGATAGCCGCACTCTTGTTCTTATCTCATGAATTCCTAGGTAAAATGCGACGTACAGCTGCATGCTACAAGCCTTTGTCGTCCGCCGCTTCCTTAGATCCCCATGAGCAGTAGCTTCGTGCATTAGGGCTGCCCTTTTTAACTTTGGTAAAATAGTAAGTTTGGGTAAGATTCGCCACCCTAGTTTGCAAAATGAAGGAAAGAATGGTTCTATTAGAGAAACTAGCTGAAATATTATAAACGGTTTGGATCATGGCCCATCTAAATTCATCAAACAGATGAGAATTTAGATCGTAGCCCACCTTAAATCAAGGGCAATATTATGTGTATGGTTTAGAACATGACCCATCTATGTTTATTTTTTTTGGTTAGTTCTAAGAAGGGAAAATTGTGCAAGGTTTATGTACTTCTTAAGAAGTTTCAAAGACACCCTGAACTTTAAGTCACTTAATTGCACCCCATACTTTAATACCATTATCTTGCACCCAAAATTCACCCAGCAATTAGCTGCGTTAACAGAAATTCTATGTGGAATGGTTACCTAGAAAACCATATCTCTTGCTCCTCTCTCTCTCCTCCTCCTCCTATTTCTTCTTGCATCATTTCATCACAATATGCCACACCCTCCATTACTCTAAAAAGGGCAGCCCCCGTGCATGAAGCTCTCGTATATAGGGTCGGGGGAAGGGGCAGACCACAAGGGTCAATAATAAACAGCCTTATCTTGCATTTTGCAAGAGGCTGTTTCCACGCCTTGAACCCATGACCTCTAGGTCATACGATGATAACTCTACTATGGCATTGTTTGACCTTTTCCACTTGATTACAGCTTTGATTCTTGTAGGATTGACTAGTATACCTATTTTAGAAATCACAAGGCTTAAAAATACCACTTTTTTCAGCCAAAACTCACCTTAACTCAATGTACAACTTATGTTCTCTTAGCAATTGTAGGACAATCCACAAGTGCTACACATGTTCTTCTTGGTTTTGATAATAGACTAGGATATAATCAATGAATACAATAATGATTTTGCTTCAATTGACTTGAATAACCTATTCATATTCATCAAGTCATAAAAGGTGGGTAGTACATTTGTTAATCCCAAAAGCATCACTAAGAACTCACAATGGTCATGTATTGTTAGAAATGTTATTGTAAAAATACCATCACTTCTAATCCTAACTCAATAATAACTGAATTTAAGTTCAATCTTTGAAAACACCTGTTTCCCTTGCAACTAATCCAACAAGTCATCAATTCCTGGCAATGGGTATTTGTTCTTTGTAGTTATTAGGTTTAGATTCTCTAATCCACTCATAGTCTCATGGATCCATCCTTTTTAACAAAACACTGGTGCTCTCCATGGCGAGACAATAGACCGAATAAAGCCTTTGTTTAGCAATGCTTCTAGATATTCCATTCTTTCAATTCAGCCAACCACATTCTTTAAAAAGGAGCTTTAGAAATAAGGCTAGTTTTAGGGAGTAGTTCAATAATACACTAAACCTCTCTATAACGTGGTAACCCAGGCAAATCTTCTAGAAAAACATCATAAAACTCACTAACAATTGGAATGTCATTTAGCCTTGACTTATTCTTTGCAAGATTAAGCATGTATGCAAAGAAGCCTTGCCAAACCTTCCAAAGAAAGTCGATTGGCACAAATAGCAAAAATGAGGGCTACGAGGGAGGCTCTTTTGACCCCAAAAAGGGCAGCCCTGGTGCACAAAGCTCCCGCCTATGTGGGATCCGGGGAAGGGACAAACCACGAAGGCTCTTTTGACCCAATGAAGGTGAAATGTTAACTCGTCTGGCAGGTTAAACATGTGTACTTTCTCAAAACAATCAACACTTGCATTGTAGATAGAAAGTTAGTCCATCCTAATAATAATAACAAAATCTTGTATTTCCAAAAGAATCAGATCCACAAATAATTTCTTATCTCCTACTATACAAGATTCTCATACTAGATCAGTGACTAGGGAATCTATAATTGGTGTAACTACTATAAGAACAAGCTCTAATGATTTTGGTTCTCTCTCTAAGTTGCATGCAAAGTTTGATGACACAGAGGAATGTGAATATCCAAGATCAATGAGAGAACTATGACAATACTCTTAAAGAAAGAAAGAGCACCTCCAATGGCGGAGTTAGATGCTTGAGCATCATATTGAGTGATTGCATATGCTCTCCCTTAGACTTTGGGCTTTTGAACCTTCATCTCCTACTTCAGCAGTTATAGTTCACACATCAAAAGGACAATCTTGAATTAAATGCCCTATTGTACCATATCTAAAATAACCTCCAGTCTTCCAATGACAAGGTATTGATCCATTGTTCTTCCAACAACACTAAGACCTAGTTAAGTTTAGTTTTGATCATTCAAAGATAGGCCCCTTCATGGATCTGATCATTTTCTCCATGAAGAGGCCTATCTTTGAATGATCAGATCCATTCATTTAATTTCGCTAGCTCTGGAAGTCTAGTTTTTCAAATAGCAAGCAGATATAGTGAATCTAACTTTTGAAAAGAATGAACTTTTATTATGAATGGCTAGAAACTTTATGCAAACAATGGTCCAAATTCAAGTTAAAAACACACACACACACACACACACCCCTTAGCTTTTAGGATGCTAAGCTCATACATTTAATGTGAAGTTTTAATTAGAAAATATCCAGGGCTAGAGATATCAGATGAGCAGATATGATCATGCAAAGGTGAAACCCCTTCTCGAAGAAAAGGAGGGGTGCTTCTCTAGAAGCATCCTATAGGACCACCCCCTTTCTCCATGACTCGTTGTCATTGCCTCTTTATTTCGCATGTTGTCAGTTGTTCATCATTTGAAAACAGTATTTTGTTTACATTTTGTTCCACACCTTGAGGTCATGGGTTCAAGGTGTGGAATCAGCCTCTTGCAAAAATGTAAGGTAAGGTTGCCTACTTTAGGCCACTGTGGCCCGCCCTTCCCGGACCCCGCATAGGTGGGAGCTTCGTGCATCAGGGCTGCCCTTTATTTTGTTCCGTTGATTCGTTGAAAGCCTAATTAAGGTGGGGGTGGTGTGGAGTGGTCTTTCTATGCTTAATTTAGTATCATCTTAAACGTATTGAAGGTATTAATGTGAGATTTCAATAACTGAGGCCCTTAAGTGCAAAATTGTAAAAGTTAAGGGTATAAAAGGGCAGCCCTGGCCCACGAAGCTCCCGCGTATGCAAGGTCCTGAAAAGGAGCGGACCACAATGGTCAAGAGTATGCAGCCTTACTTTGCTTTTTGCAAGAGGCTGTTTCTATGCCTTGAACCTGTAACTTGAAGGTCACACGACGAACTCTACCATTACGCCAAGGCTCCCTCTGTAAAACTTAAGGGTATAAGAGTGAAAATTCATCATTTTTCATGGGACCTACAATTTGCATCATTTGCCATTAAAAGAAAACATATAGGGAATGTGGATAACGAAGTCAGCATAAGGTTTTGGGTGAAGGCTTATGAGTTGTTGAGTTAGATTTTGGTACAAAGGTTATCTGCAACGTTAGAGACAAATCACATTTTAGATACCACCGTATGTCAACTGCATGTCACTATTATGATTTTAACCCTTCATCTTGTTGGTTATTTTCGTGGGGAAAGCCATTTCAAAGAAAAATAATTTTGTGCAGAATGGGTGCTATTTTCCTCAAATCTTCACCTCCTTGGTCTTGGCATCCTTCTTCTAGCACTGGATAACTTCTGATTGTCAATTGTCGGAAGAGTAGAAGGCAGACCATCCTCTAGCAAGGAGGCCAAGTGGTCCAAAGGATGGAGGTTATACAGGTCCTTAGGCAAGAACTCCAGACAATTGTACGAGGAGACAGAGAGTTGTAAGCATGAAAGTTAAACCCACGTCCAACCAAGCCTCAAGTTGGAGGCAATTCCTGCAGTTTGGGCCGCCCTGCTAGGTTAATTTCAAGGAGTCGAGGCATCCACCCTTCCACTAAACCAGATCATTCTCGCAAATTAACAATTTGAATGAACAAGATGATCCAACAATGGAAACTTTCGACATTGCCATGACCATAAAATCCACTGCTAATATGTTTCAATTGGGTAATTTCTCGTCTAATTTTTTGATGAATGGTAGCGGCCAAGGGCTGGGAGGGTCTCGCACTTCTGACAGTAGTTGAAGCAGACTTCTGCTAGATTGGAAAGAGGTGCATTCTGCAGCCAACTTGGAAAATTGAAACCGTTGTAGTTTGCTATGATTAGGTTTCTGAGGTTGGTCCTAAGCTGGAGGACTTCAAGTAACCCCTCATCGACTCCTTCATCTTGCAAATGAGCTCTGTCGGCTAAGGCTCCTTGTGTCCTTTGACTCTTCTATACTACACCCCCCACCCTCCCGATGCTCTTTAATTCTTCTATCAAAACAGCCGTGTGCTTGTACCAAATGTATGTGCATGGGCGTGGAGGTCAGGTCATGCGGCATTGCCGATTAACTCCATATCCAAGTGAAGTTGGCTATTAATGCTGGATTCAAATGAAGATTGGTGTTTTTTTCTTCTGACACACCCATGAACAGCCTTGAGCTTGTGATTCGACCGACCAGGGGACAGGCTCCTTGTGCACTAGAAGGCCCTTCCTCTCATATGGGGTTTCATTGCATGCGGTTGTTAGATTAAAAGACAAACTAAGAATCCTGCGGAATGGCTAGCTCTAAGATACAGGCTAAATATTGGGGATCTACATTTAGTTTGTGTTATCATGCAGCGTGATTGCAGACTTTTGATTTTAAAGAGGGAGGGATGTTTCCCCTTTGGCCGGGGAGTAATTTGCTTCTGTAATTCTCTGCTGGCACCAGCAACAACAACTCATCCTATTTACAATGTTATATTCAGCTGCAATTGAAAGAATTTTCTATCAAGAATATAATTTGATTACTCTGAAAGGACCTGGTGCAAAGAAAGTGTTTGAGACACCTTTCTTTACACGTAACTGTTTTCAGTTTCAGGTAAAGTTTCTCTCTTTTTGGTATACATCCTGTTGAAGTTGCAGAACTGGGTTTCTACCAGTTCCTATCTATGGAAGATTTCGAGGGGAGTGCTCCAGAAGTCCGATATGGACAAATTTTTCAGTCACTGGGAGAATTTTCTTAAGCTTCCAAGGCTATTACTTTTGAAAAGGGGTAGGGGGTTTCCATTCAAAAGAAAATACATAGGTGGCTGTTGACTATTACTTTGAATTGCAATATCTTTGGTTCTGTGGAGTTCTTGCAGTAAATTTTGACAGGCAAGAGGCCAAGGGTGCAATTGCAGGGATCTGACCATAGTGGAAACTGGGAAATAGAATGATGATTTTAGCTGTATCAGTTGCAGGCCACAACATGGTTTGGCACTAATCACCAATTTAGCATCGCAATGTCAAGCGGAAGGCAATGTCCTCACCCGGTGATCAAAGTTATTCTGACAAAACATGAAAGCAGAAGAGGGGGGTGACAGCAGTGAGGCACTAGAATTTGCAACAATGCAGTAGAGATGCGAGAGATTAACAGAATGGGTTGTCATTGGATATTCATCAAATACATCCAATTTCTGTGTAATTTTCACTAAATAGAAAGGCCCAAAGGGAGTAAACCCCCTCATACGTAGTGTCTGCTTCCAGAGGATATTAAAACATAATTCCTAACCCTTGCAACAAAGACTAAGAAATGTTCTCCAAGAACAACTTATTATGACATAAAAACCAACATATTTACGGGATAAAAACAGTGGTTAGACTCACTTTTTGAAAATCCAACACCTCTCAGCCTATAGATGCACACAAATTTCAGCCCGTAATCTCACTTTTTTGGGACTCCAAGTCTCTGCCGGAAATCCTCCTCCATCAGTGGCAAGCCTTCACGCAGTTTGACCTTGGGCTCCCACCCAAGTAGTTCCTTTGCCTTTGTAATGTCTGGCTTCCTTTGTCGTGGATCATCAGGTGTGTTCTCCACAGTCTTAATTTCTACAGAAGGATCAATCAGCTGCAACATGAAATAGAATATTAGCATCCCCCTTAATAAAGCCTGCCATAATTCAAACAGCTTCCTTGCAGTGAGCATGTTCTCTATTTTGATGTGAAAACATCAGCAAACGGTGTGTAAAACCTCCAGTATCAGTGAGGTATTCATGGCTATTAATCTGCACTAGTCAAATAAGGGAGCAACCTCTTTCATACAAGTCATGGTATTCAATCATCCATATCAGATATTTCTCAGTTGTAGTGAGTTTATATATCTGTCACCCATTAATAGTATATTCATTTTGTAGTGAGTTTATTTCTCAGTTGCACATTTGAAAAGAAACACGCCTATTTTGTTTCAATTTCATTTTGTAGCACAGCAGTTAGGTTAATCAGTTATGTCATCCTTGTATATAATGAAACCAACGGGTTCCAGTCTGGATCACGAGCCTATTACATCTTATCATGAGTGAGGCAGGACCTAATGGGAAGGCCGTCTTATTTTGAGAAAAAGAAAAATAGCAAAATGAAACCAACCTCCTTCACAGTTTTGGCAAGTTCCATCATTGTAAATTCACCTGCAATTGAAGTGATGCACAGGAGCCATTAGACTCATATCATCAACAAACTAGGCAAGAACAATCATGATGCAAAATGTATAATTAAGACATTGTTGCAAACCTGGGTTTCCAATGTTAATTGGCCCAGTATTATCTCCTTCCATGAGACGGATTAGTCCATCAACCTTCATATTGAAAAAAAAAAAAATTGAGAAGCAAAGGTAACTAACTAGACGTCCAAATACATAGCCATTAGCAGTGTTAGTTTCTGAAAGTTAAAAGCTAAACCGAGTATACCATGTCAGAAACATAACAGAAACTCCGGGTTTGCGTTCCTGGAGCTTGAACTGTCAAGGGTTCACCCCTGCATTACGGAAAAATAGTATGACTAAGAACATGGGGCATACTATATGTACATGTCATCTATTAGCAAGAAAATGCTTCTATTACAGGTGAAGTGAATTCCAAACATCTTCGTGAGGTAGAGAAATAGCAACTGAAAACTTTTTATAAGTAACATGTTGAAATCCAAAACAAGCTTAGATATTACCGGAGCGCTTGAGCTATGAAATTGCTAACAACTCGTCCATCATCAATGTTCATGCGAGGCCCATAAGTATTGAAAATTCTAGCAATGCGGATTTCTGTTGCAGAATCAAGCCACATTAAGAAAATATGTCAACAAGTATTTATATTTTGGAAAATGTTACAAACAACAGAGCAGTAGCATCAAATTTTTTGAGATCCAAGAAACTGAAAACAATCGAATTTTACCAATGCCATGCTGCCTGTGATAATCAAACATCAAAGTCTCAGCTACCCGCTTGCCCTCATCATAGCAACTCCTAACTCCTGCAATAGATTTAGCATCCTCAGGATATTAGAAGAAAAAAATCTAATGGATTTGAGCAAATTAGTCATAGACAATCAGCACCTCCTGGATTGTATGGGAAAGTAAAAGTATACTATTTATCAACAGTCCCGTTAATAGTAGGTATCTGTGGGAGCCTAAATAGTGGACACTCTTTGTTGGCATTTTGGGATTTGGGGGTGGGGAGGGCAGCATTAGTTTTTAGAAATCCAAGCCGTTCATCTGTTTTGGGCTCTGGTAGGCTACATGATTAGATGATCTTAACCTTTGTGTCTTTGAGTTGAAAAATCACTACTGTTGACTTTTTACAAGGCTGAAACGAAGTGCTTAGAATCATCCAATTGCTGTGTTTTTGGTCTGTTGCCCTTTTTGGCACTTCAAACACGATGAATGGATTAGATCTTCCAGAAATAATGTTGGAATTCTGCTCTTACATAACAAAGTATACTTCAGCACCTTAAGCAAACAATATAGTGAATCAGTAAATGATATGTGTATTTAGTGGAGGACAATGAAAAAGAAGAAATGCTCAGAACTAATTCTTCTTTGAGATACTTTGGCTACTTTTACGTGGTACTGAAAGCCACTCAAAGGAGTTAATACCTTTATATCATGGAGGCTGATAGCGTCAGACCTATGATACCGCAAGGAAATAGGATGATGAAACTGTAGAATAGATTTCTTGTTTTCTTGCAAACAAATGTGTTTAAGAACCAATTATGAATGTATCTGAGTGAAGAAGGAAGGTTATCTATTTTGAACCATAGGAAATCAGGAAGATGGAAACTGTAAAACAGATTTCTAATCTCTAACAGATAAGTGTCTTTAAAACTAGTTTTGAGTGTGACCTCAAGAATCAAGAAGAAGATTATATACTTTGAACCAATGCTAGAATGTATCTTGTTAAATTTTAAAAGGCTAACTTACCAATGGGGTTGACATTGCCCCAATACTCCTCTGTTTGGGGATGTTCGATAGGATCACCATAAACTTCTGAGGTCGACGTAAGCAAAATCCTGTTCAAAATTCAGAGTTTCACAAAAGGATAAGCATCTAGAAGTCACAATTAAATTAAGATATCGAAGTGGTCAAATCCTCCAACCTTGCTCCAACTCGTTTAGCAAGTCCCAACATATTCAGAGTGCCAATGACATTTGTCTTTATAGTCTGTAAATGACAAAAATTACAATCAGACTACCTCAAGAAGTCGATAAGCAACATAAGTACAGGCACAAGTAGTGCATGGTTCAAATCAGAAGGCAATCAGAAAATGTAACATAAGCATCCCCGTATAATATGAAGCGTCCAAAACTCATTTGATAAAGCAACACAACAATGGCAGACAAGGGCAAAGGTGGATTGAATTTCAGGAAGACAACCTTACATCCATACCAAAGCAGGGGCTCTTTCTGGAAGTCATTTCACTATCTACTAAAAGATGATGGACAAGGAAAAGGAAGCTGTTCTTCTTGAAAGGGAGCTGCCAAGTCCCTGCTATCTTTTTAAATCTGTAGTCTACTCCATAAGCAAATGAGGCTACCAAATTATTCTCTCCCTTATATGATAATGGCCAGACGATATGTTTTGCACATAGATAGAGCACCAAAAGGAAAATCATAAGACTGAACAAAGATCATGCACCTTGACAGGGTTGTACTTGTAGAAAATTGGTGAAGCAGGACAAGCAAGATGATATATCTGATCGACCTCTATCAATAATGGTTCAGTGACATCTGCAAGAAAACAAATACAAAATATTAGCAAATGCTCATGAGTCGATTACACTAATACCAACAAAAAGATAATGAATCATACTTATTTCAAGAGAACTGTAACCTCAGAGGGATGAAGTATGTCCAAAAAGAAGAAAGAGTTTCCAAAAGCTACAAAGAATATCAGAAAGAAATGAACTAGAAGATATTACTGTGACCGAACAGATCATAACAAAGACATACAAGAGAATCACACCAAAAGGAATGTTAGACTTCTTGCTTTCCCAACATGACACTAAATAACACTCTCTGCTACCCTCTATGCTGCAAATTCAGCCATCTAAAGACGCTCACCTGAGCTAGTGGTAAGATGCCCTATCAGAACCATAGGGCATGGCTTCAACTTACCCACTAACTTTCAGAAAAAAAAGAAGATACTCTCAGCCAGTAGCCAATAGGGCCATTAATAATGCTTATGTGTTACAAGTTGAATTCAAACTTCACTTCCACTTCTATTCCCAGGGTATATGGACAATGAAAGCAAAAGGCATTGCTATTAATTGGGCCTAAAGTTCACTTCATAGACTGAGCTACTCTTGTGACAAATAACACAGAAGAGAGCATATCAATACCATCAGACAAATTCCAGCAGCCAAGTGAAGCCTCAAGCTAAAAGGATATGTTCACCCAGTTAATTCTTCCACGTCTCTCCAACCATTGTGGTTCCTATTATTCCCAGGGTTTACCAATCTCATAGGGACAATGTCACAATGGAAGCAAAAGGCATAATTGCTGATTGAGCCAAAAGTTCAATTCATAGACTGGATTATTCCTATGAAGGGGAGCCTTTGGCGCAATGGTAGAGTTGTCATTGTGTGACCTGGAGGTCATAGGTTCAAGGCGTGGAAACAGCCTGTTGCAAAAATGCAAGGTAAGGCTGCATACTATAGGCCCTTTGTGGTCCGCCCCTTTACCCGACCCTATATATGTGGGAGCTTCGTGCACCAGGCTGCCCTTTTCTTTTTTACATACAACACAAAAGAGAGCCCTCTGTCATCACTGGAAGACCAATTTCAGCGGTCATGTGAAAGATCATTCTAAGAAGGATATGTTCACCCAATTAATTCTTCCTCGTTCTCAAGTTATTATTGCATTTCCTATCTAGATTATGCTCATGGTTAATGAACTCATCTACGTCATGTCATTTCTGACACTGTTAGCATTTATATCATATGATTGTCTGAGGGAAATTTCTCACTTGAACTGTTTGGATACAATCATGCACTAACTTTTCAGAAGCGGACATAGAAGATGACCCGTTGAATGCAAAGCCAAAGAATCTAAAGAGTGCAACAAGAGAGGGATGTCTTGACTAAAACAAGGCAGTTAAATAAACAAATATATGTACCAACACAATGCACACCAACAGACACGCACACAAACAGAAGAGAGAGATTAGGTGATCAGATTTCATTAGAATATACCCAAGAATTAACCAAAGTATACTGTTTAAAGATGCAGGATTCTTTTTATTCAGCAGAACAAAATCAAAAGAAATCCCCAAGGGAATACCATGACGAATAAGCTCAAATCTTGGATGACCGATCCATTTCCTGAGGTTGTCCTTTGATCCAGTGAAATAATTATCAGCAACAATAACCTGAGAAACATAAAGCAGGTGGAAGGAACACAAATCCCACCATCAAAATAAAAGGGATGGTTAATAATTAGGGTCCAGCACCTTTGTGTGTAATAGAATGTACATACTAGGCACAAAGTCAAATCTCAGAGTAATTAGGCACATTCACAAATATTTGTATGTAAAATCTATGTGAAGGGAAAAGATATATTTTATTACCTCATTTTTCTCATTTTCCATCAATTTGTCAACTAGGTGAGACCCTATGAAACCAGCTCCTCCAGTTACCAAAATCCGCATATTGGCCTATCATAGAAAGTGAAACAGTTGAATAAGATACAACTCAAAAAAATGTGGAAGAGTTTCATGAGATCCAAGCTCTCCGCTCAAGTGATGTCTGAGAGACAAATTTGCTTATTTTCATACTGCTAATAGCAGGAAATTATGACGGAGAATTGGATACATAATGTTGGTATCAAATGGATGGATCACAATCACCACATTGATAATAAGAGGTGGCAATGAATAGATATCGTAAGAAGGACATCTCAAATAGAACCCCTGAAGCATTAGAAAAAAATGTTAACATTACCTGAAAAAATTTGGAATTGCGTAACGGGGATGGGGATGGAGGTGGTTTTGTTACTGTGTGGTTACCATTGGAAGACTCTTTGGCCATTTCTCAGATTCTTCTCCACCTCACAACCTGCAACAATTTCCCGAGCTTATAAATGTCAAAGTCAGAAACCCCCAGTCCCTTGTGATCAATTTTGGACAAAATGAAAATGCCTGAAAAATCAAGCTGAAGATCGCATATTATCAAGAGTAAATGTAGTCTCATCAGTTCTCACACATCACCTCAGAAAAAAAGCGCAGCCTGGTACACGAAGCTCCCGCATATGCAGGGTTTGGGGAAGGGGCGGACCACAAAAGGTCTATAGTACACAGCCTTACATTTTATTGTTGCAAGAGGCTGTTTCCACACCTCAAACCCATCTCTAGATACACACGCATCACCTCAAAACTGTAACTTAAATGGCATTTCTCATATTGTTCTAAAAACCGGATTTGAGATCTTCCCTAACCTGTCAAAACTCAAAACTGCATGCTATTATCTCAAGTAACTCTAGTTATAACCAAGTGAAAGAATTACTCCCTTATTTAATATAAAGATGAAAAAACCTACTGAAAGATCAAACCAACTTACAATACTACACCAAATTCACCAAAAAATTAGCTTTTTTGAGATACCTAATTATCAACTGAATGAACTAAAAAGGTCTTACATTCCACGAAAAGATCAATGAGAAACAAAAAGGATAGCAAGCATATTGTAAAGATCAAAAACTTTCAATTTCAGAAACACATACACGCTTCCGATGAGATTCTCCTACATGTTTCAAACCTCCAATTCAAACGGACATTCAAACTGACACGTATCTATAGAAGGCAATAAGAAACTGAAATAAGAAATCAGACAGAACTGATCCGAGACCTTCACAAATCTTAAACCCAAGAATTGCTTCTCCGATCCACGAAACACCACTGAAAATCCCAAAGATCCAAACTTCATATATACACCAAAAAGAAATCATGATTCAACCACCGATCGACCTCAGAAAATTCAAAATTTACATATAAAAATCCAAAAAACAGATAAATGGGGCTTAAAAATCAAGCAAAGATGGTAATGATAGCAACTTCATAACGAAATCCCACACCTAACAGATTCTAGATCTAAGTCACACAAACAAATGAATTATGAGGGGTACAAAACAGCGACGTTTGTTACTTGTTCCGATTTTTCACCTTGCAGCGGAGAAATCTAGGGTTAGGGTTTGGAGAATTCTTTTCTGGTTGTTGAATTCGCGAGGATATGTGGAGTCTTTGCGAGAAATTGGAAATCACGCGGACGAGCTAGATACAGGCATAAATATAGTCGGTGTTCCGGCGAGATTCGTGGGATAATTCTGGGGCAAGTCTTTCGGAGATTTGGTGGGACCGCGGTTGCTTTCCGAACAAGCATCGTAGGCTGTTTACCCTTTGTTGACTTGAATTGACGAGTTTGCCCTGATGGGGTAGTCTGACGTGTAACTTTTATATTGATGAGCTGGAATTTTCCTCTTTTAGTGGAGTCTGAGGTGGAGCAATTATCAAGAGAGAGGGTGTAAGTGGTTGGGGATTTGGTCGAGTTTTTGATGGATGGGGTGAATTTTTTAGATGGCTGGGGTATAAGTGGGTCCAAAAATACCATTGATTCATGTTATTCATTTGACTTCCTTAACTTTGGATACCTATTGGTGCAAGGTTTAGGGTTTAGGGTTCAGGTCAAAACCTTTATATTAGCAAGTGTACACTCAATTAATTAAACATCATTTTTCGGATGCTATAGCTAGCTTTAGCTATTAGATCAATGGTATCCAAAGCCTAGCATACAAAAGTGAAGGAGTTGCCTCTTTTGGACTCGCATGTGTTACATGAGCAATAATACTAATTTGGTAATTTAAAAGAGAATAATGACGTAACCATAAACACTAATTTTGTCTTGACTGAATATTCTTAGACCCTTCGTACAAACTATATTTTTTGTAACTTAGGACATTGCCGATGACTTCTTTAGAAGTGCACACTTTCAGTTTTTGTGAACTATAACATGCCAGTGAAATGTTCATTTTGCATGGGACTAAAGCCATGTAGTTTAGTCGTTGAGAGTCTTGAGTGGCCTCTTTTCTTTTTCATAAGCAAAGAGTTACACAACAAATCACTTAAACACTCGTGCACTTTGCTACTGAGCATATTTCAAGAGAGATGCGGAGTAATCTGTCACCACCTACACTACCAGATGCAGGTGTATACGAGTGGGTCCTTGAGACCCACCCAAACTTAATAAATAAAATAAAAGAAAATTCATTTTTATAATAATTTGAATGAAGTTATAAAAAAAGACCTCATGTAGGCCTAATATATTTGCCATATTCTCATATCCTTTGACTATTTTTCTGCTTTGCTTGTGACCACGGAAGAAAGCACATTAGGTTCCTTTCTCAACTGCAAAATATTTTATTTAGAAAACTTACAGAGATTGGCAGAAAACGAGATTAACATCCCCACAAAAGCTTGTACCAAAAGAAAACATCCCCAGGAAGCCAACCACCCCCTAAAGAAAACAAAAGGGCTGTCTGGTGCACGAAGTTCCCGCCTATGCGGGGTCTGGGGAAGGGGCAGATCACAAAACCACCCACATTTATTAAATAAATTTCATACTCTAAAACGCTTTTAAAATAGATTTCTAAGCGAGCAAGTGAAGCTTTATTTATTTATTGAATGGTGAGTGGTTATGAACCTCACCACCTCTTGGCTGGGAGACAAGGCACTTAACCAACTTGGCAAAGTTGTTGAATCCACAAGCCAAAGGTTTTCTCCTGCGTGAAAAACACAATTTTTGCACTGATTTCCAAAGTGAACACAGTTTATTGAACGGCTTTGGACCTGATTTGTAAGGTGAACAAGGATTATTGATTTGGCAGGTTGCCATATCTGGGGCTCTATTTTGGGCCAGCTACTTTTTGCTGAGTGAGAGAAAATTTTTTTTTTGTCTAAATAGGCTTTCTTCAGGCCTTAATGAAGTTTAGAGTCTCGCTAAGAGCACACACCCAAGAAGAGAGAGTATACACCCCTTTTCACTCATTGAGTATGTTCCATCCCGTTCTGGACAATTGGACGACTCTGGCGTCAGGCAAAAAATTATTTTAAGTCTTATGGTTGTGGACCATTGAAAGGGAGCCTTGATGCAACAGTAGAAGTTATCGTGATGTGACCTTGAGGTCACGGATTCAAGGCATGAAAATAGTCTCTTGCAAAATACAAGGTAAGGCTGCGTACTTTAGGCCCATGTGGTCAGCCCCTTTCCTAGACCCCGCATAGGTGGGAGTTTCGTGCACCGGGGCTGCCCCTTTATAGTTGTGGACCATTGCCTGAACTAAGTGCTGTTTACCATCATTTCCGGTGATCAGAACTATGTTTTTTAGATGCTAAAAAGATTCAAATAATGGTGCTGTGGGTACAGGACATCCAAAATCCCGGATTCTGATGAGCAGGCTAGATCAACCATGGGATGCCTCACCGTGACCTACCATGAACCATGCCCTATTGGAGCATTCATCAATTAGATTAGAAAAGATAGGATAGAAATACTTTGGAATGATGGATCCAGATGGTCAGAAAAGGAGGCACCAAATTAGGAATCCAATCACCCCATTTGATGAGAATGGGAATGTACAAGGGGCAATATCATCTGGGAATTTGCCTCTGGAAGCATGGGAGGCCTAAGCATACCAACTCAGGAGCAAGAGAATCGGCTATTGGTTTGCCGATTTTCTTGTCTGAGTGAAGGTGATGTTCTTAACTAGATCTGATCATAATTTAGGTGGCTAATATCTGCAATCTCTCAGGGGACTGTCCAGGAGCATAATGCCATTTGATCACATTAGTGGAATCGCCTTCCACACACAGAGGACTGAGAAGGAAGGGAAGCCTAGAGCAAAGGTCTTCTAGTGCAGTGGCATAAGTAGTTGCCTCTCTCGTGAAGGTTATGACTTCGCGGCTGCTTATGGGTGCGTGTGTTCAACATTCAGGGGAAGAAAAAGAAGGGAAGCCTACGCCCTGCTATTCTTTCCTCGTTCTCCATATTGCTACTAAGTTGCTTGAAAATTAACAGGAAGAAGAGCACCTTTGCATTGATCAGTACTTTTAAAAGTGTCTTTCAGACATCAGGTTATGACTTCTCATGTCAGAAGAATCCCGAGAAGCAGCTCCTTGATCTATCTCAATCACTCAGAACTAAGTCACATGAATACTGTAGAACTGGGATGATGCAGACACCTGCTTCTGATCTTCCCTGTAAGAAAATATAAGAAGAGAAGTTTGTGTCATCTGATTCCTGAAGAACTCCATCCTAGTCCGGGTATCTTAAGAATCAGAAGCCACTTCCGAGAAGACCTATTTATTATATCATTCTCACAACTACACAGGTTTGCTTTCATCAATTGTTCATCTTGTTGGAACACTGTTTTCAAAGAGTATGAATCTTTAGTCATCCAAATGATGAAGATCATAAACTCCACCATACATTTCCTTGTGAGAATTACATTTATTCTTGTTAAGAAGGATATTCCAGGACCCACCAATAATATTGCTAAGATGAAATGAATGCTGATCTTTTTGTCTGAAGTGTCTGACATCAAAGAGGAGAACCCCATCCACCCCCACCAGGGGTCAAAATCTGAAGAATCTCACCTGGCTGCACCTTAATCGTGTTCTTACCACCAAGATAAACCTGGTGTTTATCTTTCCTAATCAGGTAATTAATCCCACAAGCACCATCCTTACCACCCTTCAATCCTCTTGGTGCATGTACACGCCTCTCAGAAAGCACACTGACCACCACAGGTCGCCGAAATTCAATCTCCCTGACAAGGCCATCACCACCTCTGTGAAGCCCAGCACCTCCGCTGTTTTCTCGAAGCCCAAATTTGTGCAAGACAACTGGATACCGCTGCTCAAATATCTCCAGATCAGTCATCCTAGTGTTTGTCATATGGCACTGAACTCCACTGGTTCCATCCCATTGAGGTCCAGCACCACTTCCACCTCCAATTGTTTCATAATAACCAAAGGTCTCATCCCCAAAGGTGAGATTATTCATACAACCTTGAGAACAAGCACAGGCCTGAAACGCTGTAAGCACAACATCTGTTATCCTCTGAGATGTAAGCACATTTCCACCAACAACCGCTGCCTTGTCACTTGGGGAAAGAAATGAGCCCGATGGAATATGGATTTTGACTGGGGCTAGACACCCTTGATTGAGTGGAATATCAACATCGACTAAACAGCGCAGGCAATATATGACAGCTGCCGCTGTTACCGCTTCAGGGGCATTCCAATTACCATATACTTCTGGGCTGGTTCCATTAAAGTTGAAAATAGCTTCACCCTTTTGAGTATTGATGGAAAGTTTCAGGTGAATCACAGATCCATCATCCATATAATCTTCCTCTTCAATGGTGACAGAATCTTTCACCTGTTCTCTCACAGCTGCAACTTTAGCAGAGATTGACTTGAGCATTTCTCTCACTGCTTCTTCTGCATTTGTTTGTACATGGGTCATGTAGGATTGTACAGTATCTAAACCATAATGTTCAATGAGCTCTCTGATTAGGGTAATTCCTCTCTGGTTTGCAGCCACTTGTGCTCGAAGATCAGATAAGTTATCTTGAAGTCTACGTGTTCCTGGGATCATAACATCTGAAAATTCATCAGAACAAGGGGACTGAAGTAGATTGATAATTCCTTCTTCTTGAAAAACTCCCTTCTCTACAAGCTTAAATGCCTTTATAGCAGCTCCCTCTTCCCATATAGACTTTGAGAAGGGTGGCATGCTTCCTGGAGTTATACCGCCAATCTCTGCATGATGTCCTCTGCTTGCCACAAAAAATACCAATTTTCCCTTGTCAAAAACAGGAGTGACAACGGTTATATCAGGAAGATGACTGCCACCAGAGCAAGGATGATTAGTGACTAAAACATCTCCTTCATTCAGATTGTCACCCCAATACTTGAGTTGCCAACAGACAGTGCTGGACATGGCTCCCAAATGGACTGGAACATGAGGCGCATTGGCAACCAGACCTCCATCAGGGCCAAATAGTGCACAAGAAAAATCAAGGCGCTCCTTTATGTTTGTTGAGATGGAGGTTCTCTGCAGAGTCCGACCCATCTGCTCAGCAATGCCCATAAACCTGTGGTTGAAGATTGAAAGCTGCACCACATCCGCAACCTTCTCTGCTACTTTCACCGTGCTTGGAGCTGAATGGATCTCAATCTTTATGTTACCATACTTTGTAATAGTCGCTTTGCAGTCCGGTTCAACAATTACTGTACTGTTGCCATTCATTATTATAGCTGGGCCCTCCAAGATATGCCCATAACCCAGCTTTTCTAGGTTGAACAATGGTGTCTCATGCCAACCACTTCCGAAATAGATCCTGTAGCAACCTTCTGCCTTTGGAGTTCCCAAATTCAGTTCCAGTTCCTGAGGCTTCAAAATATTAGTAACTCCTACACCCCGAACTCTCACATCACAGATGAGGATCTTGCGGTTCTGTAGCTTAAATCCATATTCTTGCTGGAAAAGCTTCTGAAACTCACCAGCATAGTCATTATCATCTCCCTCCTGTTGTCTCTTCACCATTATGGCAGTATCTGTACCTTCATATCTCAAGTTTAAGTAAGTCTCCATCATGATACTTTCATCACCAAAACCTTGTTCTGCAAGCTTCTGTTTCACTTGCTTCAACAAAGCAGCTTCTCTGCGAGAGGCCTCCAAAACAGAATCTGGCCCATAAACAGACGAGTAGGGCTGCTGTGCCTCTTCAACAACATCTGCCAATCCCATCCCGTATGCACTTAAGATGCCACAGAAACGGTGAATAAGTACTTCAGACATACCCAATGACCTAGCAATGGCACAGGCATGTTGTGGACCTGCACCACCAAAGCAAGCAAGTGCGTGATTTCTAGTTTCATGGCCCTTCATCTCAGTTAATTGTCGAATTGGGCGACACATGGTCTCATTAGCCACATTTACAAATCCCAGTGCAATCTCCTCCACTGTCATATCTTTTGCTGATGGATCCTGACCCTTTCTGTAAGAATTGATCTGGTCTGCCAGCTTTTCCAATTCACATCTGGTAGCATGGGTATCTAGTGGCTGATCTTCATTCGGGCCAAAGATGGATGGGAAATAGTCAGGAATAACAGTTCCTAAGATCAGATTAGCATCAGTAACTGCCAACTCTCCACCTTTCCGGTAACAAACAGGACCAGGGTGTGCACCAACTGATTCAGGTCCGACCCGGAAAGCACCAAATTGAAATTTAAGCTTGGAACCACCACCTGCAGCGACAGTGTTTATGTCAAGCTGAGGTGCTTGAATTATAGACCCAGCAATTTGGGTCTCTAGTACTTGTTCATAGCTTCCAGCATAACGACTTACATCAGTGGAGGTACCGCCCATGTCAAACCCAATGAGAGGCTTCGTAGTTTCAAGCCCAAAAAGGGTCTGTGAATATCCCACAACACCTCCAGCAGGGCCTGATAAGACTGCTTTGTGGCCAGAAAATCTTCCTTCTGGTGCAAGTCCTCCGTCTGATTGCATAAACAAGACATTCACCTTCTCCAGCCCCTCGTCGAATCTTGATATGAAGACAGATAAGTATTCTTTGATAACTGGAGTAAGATATGCATCAACACTTGCCGTCAGACCTCGAGGGACAGCTCTAACCATAGGACTTAGAGCTGAAGATATAGAAACATGCTTGAAACCCATTGATAGAGCTACGCGCTCCACCAATATTTCATGGTGTGGGTAAGTGTAGGAATGCATTAAGACAACAGCCAAACACCTTATCCCTTTCTCCAGCAAATCCTTCAATAAAGGCTTTAGGTGTTCTTCATTGAGTGGCTTCACAACCCGTACAAGCTCACCTGATATACCTCTTACAGAAGAGGACAGTGAATTGTTATCTTCACCATCACGAACGAGCTCAACCCTCTCATCAGTCTCTATAACTTCCTCATAAAGATTAGAGGGCTTTGCAACAGTAAGGTCAAAAATGTTTGGTCGGGCCTGATTGCCGATCTGAAGCAAATCTCTAAATCCGCGAGTGACACACAAAGCAATCCTCTCACCCTTCCTCTCTAGAAGAGCATTTGTTGCTACAGTCGTGCCCATTCGTATCCACTCTATCCTCTCAGTGGGAATCTTCGAAGATCGAGGGATTTTCTGTCCAGTATATTCTTCCAAAATTCTCCGAATACCTTCAATTGGAGCATCATCATAGTTTGCTGGGTCAACAGACAAGAGCTTCATAACTTGACAATCTGATTGACCCAGAATTTCTGCATAGATGTCTGTGAATGTGCCCCCTCTATCAATACAGAACCTAAATTGATCCTCCTTAACACTCCCCATTGCTGCTCTCCTTTCCTCACTGAAACAAACAAATTCCCATATTCAGTGATCAAAGGATCTGAAACTGAATCTACTTTTGAAACCCATATCAAAGTCACTTAATGTGTGTGTGTGTGTGTGTGTGTGTGTGTGTGTGTGTGTGTGTGTGTGTGAAAACCAGGAATTTAACTCCTCTATCTGATGTAAATAAGGATTCTACTACCTATAACCAATCCACTCTCCAATCAGGCCTAATGAAAACCTAAACATCACAATATTGCAAACAAAGCTGCTCTTCTCAAGACAAATCCAGCTGTGTGCTGAGGTACCCATAGACTACAAGAAAAAGAAATAGACAGTTGGAATCAAACTGACCTTCTTCAGTCCCAAAACCGTTCTCTCCACATGTAAACACCCTAAGCCAAAGCACCCTGAAATTAGTAAAAGAATATATTAGAAACCCTAGATTTCTGCTGGCATCCTGTAAACAAACCAAATCCCCACCCCCCCACGACCAAAAAAATTAAAAAAAGGAAAAAATCAAGGGTTTTCCAATCACAAACACTAGCAGAAGGGAAGAAGAAGGTAATATCACAATTTTTTGGGGAGTTCGAGATTTTCTGCTACTACCCAATTGAGTGCATCTAACCAATCTTAGCGCATTAACAACGGTACAAGAAAAAGAAGAAAGAGAAACAACAAATTAAACACAAAGCACGTCATCTACTGTTAACAAGCTGAGTTTTGAAGTAGAAATTTCTTCTTTGCTTGCAGAAGGAAAACAGAGATTAACCCAACCAAACTGCTTACCTTAGATTGAAGAATGGCTGACTACCGACACCCAGAGAGAGACGGAAAGGGGATTTGGAAATTCTAATAGGCAGCGAACAGAGAGAAGTCCTCCGCCATGATAATGGACTTTAAAAAGCCGATTTCAAGTAGAAGCATCACGGTCAAATTGAGCCCTTTAATTAAGGATTAAAAAATTAATCAAATCTCCCCGAGTAGATTCGAACACATGACTAGTCAGTTAACAGTTGACCGCTCTACACTGAATTACTGAGGAACAGGAGCTTAGATCTCCTAGAGTTCAACTCCCGGTCTCAACCCATGATCAATATGAGCTCCCAGCTTCCTTCGTAACTCCGAGAACTTCTTCATAGTAGCTCTCTTCCATGCCTCATTTCATAGAAAACCTTAAAGGGGCTCTATTTCATTATATTCTATTCATATTCCAATTCCATTCAATCTCTTGTAATTAGAATGAAATATATATATATATATATTAGATGGAAAAATAGAGGATCCATTGATTGGTCATCTTGTCTCTTGGGTATTTATTCTTTTCTTAATTTAGTCTTTTCTTATTATATACATACCTTGTTTTGACTGCATCGCACCATGTATCATTTGTCCAACAAGAGAGCGAGTTGTAATCAAGATAGGATCAATAATCATAAAAATAGGAGTACTTGTGTGTTTTGCCTCGAAGGCTTGATGAAATAAGAGAGCAAAACAAAGACTAATTTAAATAACAAGTTTTGCTAGGTCTGTCATCTCGATCAAGATAGTTTTGCCTTGTCAGATATTCATTCTAGTATCTGAAGCACGGAATATAATAAAAAAATATTTGAACTATGATTCATAACTACTATTCAAACCTCATCACTAGACTCCAAAAAAATTTCAAACAAAGTGGCATTTCATAAATTGAATAAATTATCTTCCTTCGGAATCATACACATATCTATTTCACTTGCTTATAGTATGAAAATGCAGTCATTTCCTTTGCATCTAGCTTGATCTATGATATTATCGGAGTGAAACAAGGGATTGAAGGAAGAACAGAGGCTAGAATTGATTAGTAATAAGTAAATCTTTTATATGTAAGAAGACTTAAAAAATTATAAGGATAAATACCAATCACAAGGCATGAGACAACCCAAAACATGGAGTTAATGGTATTTTATAACTAATAGATTGAGCAGCGGCTCGTAGACCACTTGAAAAAGAATATTTATTATTCGATCCATATCTTGACATAAGAAGTCAAAACCCATTGAATCATGACTATATGAGCTATTCTGATATTAAAATTGGACAAAGATGAAATTGTGGAAGTGGACCTTTTTTTTTTATTCCTTGGACAATTTAAGAATTTGTCGATATTTTTTATTTTAACATAATATAACTTAATTGAGACATTGTCGAATATAACTTCTCTTAATATCTCTTTGGCTCAATATAAACTCTGTTTTTTTTAAGATCTGCTGTGATAATGAAAAATATTTCTACATATATGCCAAAAACAATCAATAATATTAGAATCGGATAAATCAGTCCAGGTTGGCTTACTAATGGGATGCCTAAAGAAGTTAATGGGGTGCCCAAATAATGATAGATATGTAAAAAGTAGGTTCACAAGTCACATTAATTTGCTGATTGATGGTATCTTGACCCTTAACTACCAAAGCATTGTAAATATTAGGCATCTTTCCCAAGGAAAAAAGCTACATCTAGCATTGAACTAATGATTTGAGCAAAGGAAGAATGTAGGTAAATGGATCAAAAGTACAAATGGGACCACCAAATGATCCAAGCCATTTAATTGCTGTCAAATACACTCTGCTGCCTTTAAATTTTCTGAATGTATGTTTATGGAATGTTCAGATGGGCTGTAATTTTGGTGCATGGGTTCATGGCGTGAAAACAACCTCCTGTAAAAATACAAGGCAATGCTGCCTACAATAAGTCTTTGTGATTCACACCTTCCTCGAATCCCACATAGGCAGGAGCTTTGTGCATCAGAACTGCCCTTTTTATTATGGCGCATTAGTTGGCAGTGCTTAATATGAGATGGGTGATCTCATCCCAACTCGCTATTAGTGATGCTTTGGATAAAAAAAATGCAGCCCAGATCTAAGAAAAGAGTGAACCATAAAGTAATGAGAAATTCCAATCTCGTCTCATCTCATTATTAGTGGTTTCATATCACTTCCATCTCAACCCATCTGATGGCCACTAAAACATCCTACACACTAAAAAAGTAACAAAATGATCTATTTAACATGGGCCACTAAAACTAGTTCAATTTAATCTGATAAAAAAATCAACGGTTGGGATCACATTTCTCCCTCATAACATAATTTTGACCAGTCTGCAGTCATATTTTTGGCTCCCGTCTGCAACTGAAACGTCTAGAACCCTACTAATTTTCTCTGCAAAACCTCCATTTTTTAGGGCTTTATACAGCTTCCTCTGTAGCAAATTCTCAAAAATAAAAAAACAAAGCATAAATGGCGGTCAGAGGAGGGCTTCTCAGACGCTTCCTTTCTACTTCCCCGTTTGCTTCGCATGCCCCAGCGGCAGCTTCTGCTGCTTCGGCAGCAGAACCTTCTACAAGCCTTTTCGTCTCAGGTAATTTGGTTTTTTCCCTCCATATTTTCGGGAGAAAATGGTTATCATTTCTCATTTGTAGACCATGATCGTGCTTGAAATTATTGGGTCTTTATTGGTGTAATTATGCCTGTTTTCTTTAGCATTTTAAACCGCTACGTAGAGATTTTTTTCTGATTATTGTTATGATAGTTCTGGATTTAGTCCTTTGAGATGTTGTTCTATGGATTATGCTGCTTTCAGCTTACTGGATTAGTGTAGGGTTTTGTAAAAGTGTATAGACAGGGCAGTGTTAGTGCAGTACAAGAGAAGGGATTCTTAAGCATTTTCTCTCCCTGTCTCTCTGTTGGAGCCTATTGTTTATATTGGTGATTCCCTTTGGAAGAAAAATGTAACATTAGACAGCCCACCAAGAATTGTTGAGCACAAGAAGCAAGTGATAAATGGTCTCAAGTCTCACCACATGTAGATCAGATAAAGATATGAATGCTGCTATCAAATATGTAGACAGTACAAGAACCGAGTTTTATTATTATAAATGTGGAAAAATTGATGTTCCAGAGTCGCACACAGTTTTGTGAACTATTGAAAGATGATTTTTAGCTAATATATTATCTCATGTGTATATAAAACATATAAGAACTTTGTTATATTGATCCAAAAGGAGCTTTCGACATCTATATTCTGAGCAATGGTATAGAGGGGCTAGAACAACATGCACGTGATTTGGTTCCTAAAATGTCACTTATGTGAGATTTTATTCTGCTACTACATCTAACACAGTATTCAGGGAACCTGTGGAAGCAAGCTGGATAGATCAGATACATCTCCGAACAATATATGCATTTAAAAAATTGCTGTATGCAATCCTTTTTTTTTAACCCAGAACCGGCTCCACCCACTTGCTGGCAAAGTTTGTGCCTGTCTCAGAGTCTTTTGATCTCTACGCATTTTTTCTTCATCTCAGCATTAGGCCCCATCTTATAAGTTTCATTTTTCCTTCCCTATTAACAGCAATCTTCTCTAGATCCCTGCAAGGAGCTTGCTTTCAAACAACTTAACCACGCTGTTAAAGAGCCTTCCAATGTCCATCAATCCCAAGGGAAAAGAATAGATTAATTGAAAGAAGCTGAATGTCACCTAAAAACCCCAGCTGCTCTCTCTAGTTGATTTTCCAGTAAACTCACATCACCATCAACATGGAAAATTTTATCTGCTGGGTAGAGACTGCACTTGAAGCACATTGGACTGCTTTAACATTCAGTTGTTGGCCATAAAAAGGGCAACCCTGTTGCCCAAAGCTCCCGCATATGCAGTGTCCAGGGAAGGAGCAGACCACAAGGTTCTATAGTACCCAGCCTTACCTTGCCTTTTGGCAAGAAGCTGTTTCCACGCCTTGAGCCCGTGAGGTCACACGACGACAACTTTTCCATTGCGCCAAGGCTTCCCTTCAGTTGTTATCCATTTGAAGTATAATAAGGCATCATCTGCATCCAAAAGGTATGATATTCAAATATAAGAGCAATTGACACGAAACCTTCTATCAACCTCTAGAGCAAACCTTTAGCATCATTCTGCTATGCAATATAGCACAATGGAGTACAAGAAAGAAATTCCTGGTTGTCCTTGACAAACTCTCAATAAGAGTGAAAATAAGATAGGCAAAGCTCATGAAGCCCAGATGTATTGTTACTCTTAACAAAGTAGCTTCTTGAACTCTTTGTCCCAGAAATATCAATCTCGACGTCCACAAGGATCACTTGAACTTGAAGGCCTCCACCTCATGAGAGAAAGGCTTTACCAGCTCTTCCCACCAGAAATCAAACTCAGCAGCATAGGGATCAGTTGGATATCCAAGTATGTTTCATATACAAAACAACTGATGTCAATAATGGCATTGTATTTACCATGCTTCACTTGCTTACACCAGAAATTATTAAGCTTTAAGTCTCTTGGTTCTTTTGACAGCAATTCCATGAAATGGAGTTGCTACTTGTGTTATTTGAGCCAAACCTGGCCTATGTGACGGTTTGACTTAATATTTAAATTCTCACTGTAATCCCTGCTCCTCTGCATCTCTAAGTTTCTGATTGCATATGTCACTTCTTCTGATCTGAAGACTCAATTGACTTTGAGGCTTATAAAAATCTTCTTTTCCTAATCTTATCTCTGATCTTAATTTACCATTAACAGACAGTAATGTCCCTGCTAGTTTCTGGTCCACACTACCAAGGGATGGCCCTTCATCAAGCAATCATCACTTGCTCCACCAGTTTGGCTTCATTTACATTAGAGCTTAAAACAGAAAGCACTGAGAAACCAAAATGGATGTGATGCATCTTTCCTTTCATTTTCTAGTTCTTAATCAAATTTCAGGGACAACAGATCTGAGGTGCCTTTTCTTCTTCAACCTCCCTCATTGGAGTAGCTTTCACTTTACTAGCTCATAAAAACACATTTTGGTTCCATCTAGATTTATAAATTGTTATGTCAAGATAGTTTCAATGATTCTAACCAGAAACACTTCTCCATGATTCCTTTATTCCTGTACTTTTTGCAAAGTCTTGGATCAATCGTAGAACTTCCCCTGGTTACGAGCATGTAGTTGGTGACGTATTGCTTTTACATAATTAAGACTGAACATTAAGTCCTGCCCATGCGTGTACTTGCAATATTGTATAGGCAGCACAGTGCACAAAGCTCCTACATATGCAGGGTACAGGGAAGGGGCAGACCATAAAGGGTTTGCAAGAGGCTGTTTTCATGTCTCAAACCTGTGACCTCCAGGTCACAAGATGACAACTCTACTTTCGCACCAAGGCTCCCCTTCTTCTTGCAATATTGTATGATTATGAAATAACTGATTATCTGTTCTGCTCCATACATACTCTGAATGTTCATTATGTTTGAGTAGCACAAATAAGAACCAGAAGTATTTGCTTGACTACTCTGATATCATTGCAGGGCTCAACAAGCGAACTACGTCTGAGAAGCTTCGTGAAGCCTTCTCTAAGTTTGGAGAAGTTGTTGATGGTATCTTTTTGTTCTTTCATTCTGTCATGTCATTTGGTTTTGCGTGCGTCCAAATAGACTCTCATTTGGTTTTGTGGTGCCTTCAAATGGACCTGGTTTTTGACTCTCGAGTCTATAGACCTAGGAAGATGAGCATTGGTATATTCAAGAGTGACTTGTGGATGCAAGATTTATAAAATTTCTCACCTATTATCTAATCGGAAAGTTCATTGTCATTGAAACTTCTTGACTGCATTTCAGCTAGGGTCATAACTGATCGGGCCTCGGGATGGTCAAAAGGCTTTGGTTTTGTCAGATACGCAAAAATACAAGAGGCAGAGCAGGGCATAAAGGGAATGGATGGACAGGTTAGATTACCGAACTCTTTTGTGGTACTGATTTGATGAGGAACATGAAAGTTCACTAATCATCATCATCGTCATCAATACCTTATTTCAATTAGGGGTCAATCACATGAATCTTGTTTCTCCATTCCCCTCTATTAAGTGTCATGGCTTTCATTTAGTCCCAAAGTTTTTAGGTCTTTTCTCACTACTTCTATTCATGTTATTTTTTGCATTCTCCTTGCCCTTTTAGAACTTTCGACTTGCATTGCCTTACTCTTTCTAACCGGTGCCATTTTTTGTCTCCATTGGACATGTGCAATCCATCCAAATCCAATCTCCCTCATCTTGTTACCTATTGGTGTTACTTCTAAGTTTCCTTTAATGTTTTCCTTTCTAATTTCATCCTTTCTTGTTTTGCCACTCATCCATTTGAACATCTACATTTTGGCAACGCTCATCCTATGTACATGTTGTTCCTCAATTGCCATCCATAGAACGTGGCCAGCCTTACAGCCGTAATATAAAGTTTTCCTTTCAGTTTGAGTTATACCCTCCGATCACACAAAACTCCAGAGACGCATCTCCATTTGTTCCAACTTGCATGAATGAAAGTTCCTACAATCAAGCAAATTGACTTTAACTAGTAAACTATTTTTATTTTATTTTTTTAATTTCAATTGTTTAATATACAAAGCACCTGGAGCTCATGACCTATGCTGGAAGGCCATTGCTTAAAGAACCGATGCACCATTACTTCCAAGAATTTGATCATTTCGTCTGTTTAGGCTGACTCCTTACTAATTTGTTTCTTACAGTAAGTAAAAGAATGTCAGATAATTTACCCTTAGAACAGCTAAACGACCTTGAAACTTGGAAGTTGTAGTTTCTTAAATGGATTTCAACGTTTCTCGCCAAGTTGAATAGTAAATATGCTGTTTATAAGCAGTTCTCTGCGGTGTCAATCAGTTTGCTGAGGCAGTTAGTTATCATCTGATGCTGCGATTTGGTTTTATGGTGCTGCAGTTTCTCGATGGTTGGGTGATATTTGCTGAATATGCACGGCCAAGAGCTCCTCCAACGGAGCCATCACCCCCATCCCAAGCCTAATACTAAACGCCATTTGATTGATTGATTTGGTCATGCAAGCTGCTTTCTTGCTTCTATTTTATAAGGGATAAGTGCTGGAGGAGAAGCTGCAGGTTTTGGGTCTGGTAGTGCAATGGCAATTGAGCTTATGGCTAAGCTTCAGCTGGTTTGTCATTTTACATCTTCAGATTCCTTGGGAGGTTGGACATCTACAGATCCACTGGACTCTTGTACCAGTTTATATTTACTGATGCATTTGTTACAAATATGAAGTTACATATACTTGACTGTCATCTGAAAGGATACTCAGCTTTACTGGTTATTGATATTGACTTAATTTATTTTGCATATATCACTACTTCATCTAAAAGCTCAATCATGCAAACAGATGTCCATTGAAGGATTTGAACCACCGTTTTTCAAGAATCGTTATCAAACTTTCAGGGTACCCAATATTGAGGATATGGCCTACAGACTACAGGAAGAAACCACGGTTTGGATCATCCATGAGGTGGGCCCAGCATGCACTTTCTGATGCTTAGATATTGGAGACAGAAAAACTGTCTAATCCAATAATGATATGAAGTTCAACTCCCATATAAAAATCAAAACCCTCTATTTTTCTAGCCTTTGAAGGGACGGTTAAGTTTCTCCCTATATTCGTTATTCAACGAGGTAGAATTTTGGTCGTATCACTTCTGGTAAATTGGAACATTGATAGCAAGGCGTACTTGATCACTGGTTCGATCAATAGGTGTGGTTCACCAGTACTCCAGCAAGCGGGTTACACCCTTACTTTCCAATGGTCCCACAGTGAAAAAATCTGTGTTAATCTATGCCGTTATACTCAGGTTCGGATTTTGCTGCAATAACCATAAATAAGGATGCCCGATCAAGGGTTTACGATCATCCGATCGAGACCAAACCAGAGGCAGTGGGACAGTCTTGTAGCCCATTGCAGCTTACAGGATTGTAAGATGAAAAAATGGTAGAGAAACGGAGATGGGCATGTTGTATTGATTCAAATTGAATGGAGTAGGGTCCATCAATATTGCAGATGGTTGATCAACGGATGCCAATAAACGATGTAGAATTGCGGTAATTTGTATTTTCTTTGAATTCCATTGAAGTTGCCTTTATTTAAGAAAAGTAGGAACTGTATCCTATAATGGAACCACAGGGCAAGTACCTGTGTGGTGGCACATCTTTTATTGATTTGACCCGTTCATCTAATCTCCCCATCTTGGATTTCTACTAGGCCAAAAATAGTGTAGTTTGGATTACTCTAGCCTCTGGAAAGATCAAAGTTTTGTGATCACTAGAAGCAGAAAATGCAACTGCAAATTGAACAACCGAAATTACATCTCATTGGACGTGCTAGAATCGTCTAATCTTTGCGATTTTGGAGCTGCAAGATATCGGAAATCAGACGACCGGTCGGATCTACAAAATGCGTGCACAACAGAAGCTAAGAGCCATTGCCTCTTACACCTGTGAGCCCATTTCCCAGAAGTTGAGGCATCTTTTGATCACTAAGCTTAATCAAACCCTCTGGACAGTGCAAAGAAGAAGAGGAGAGAGGGAAGACGAGAAGGTAGCGAAATCCTGGTAAGTGTTTCCACTGCTCACCATCACCAACATCACTCTTGATTGCAGTTTGGCAGATAACAATCAATCTCACTCCTCTCCACCAATCCCCTGAATTCACTATTGTAAAATGGGGAAAGCAAAGTCCAAAACTACATTATTTCCCTCAGAAGAGCTGAAAAATACCTTTTGAAACCTTTACTTCTTAACAAAAATTATCCTTTCCCTTCTTCCATCTTCTGCCTTCCCTGCAGCATTCTTCTCCAAGTCTCTCTCTCGTGCGCAGGTAGCTCTCCCCTTTGGCTTGTCTCTTGTGTTCTCTCCCCCTCTTTGTCTCTCTTTTATACAGGTAATTCTAATTCTTTAGCTGTAAAGAATGCAATTACCATTTTTAAGTAAGAACGTCGAAATCTTGAGCAAACAAGTCAGTCTTTTAAATACTTTGTATGCTGCCTATGTTTGTATCTTCTCCAGCATAGTTGCTTGCCTATTTTGAATTCATGTCGTAGCTAACTTTTGTATAGGTACATGCAATATATGTATTTTTAACTTTAATATTATTTTTTATGTTATATTTTTACTCATTTAAACAATAAATATATGATTACCTATTATATAAACAATTAAAAAAACAAAATAATGTGTAACCTAACTTCTTAGGTCTTAATTGTTTGTCTTTTGCTATTTTCTCCTTTATGTATTAAAATCACCAAATACCCCAGAATCAGACTGGAACTGGTGACATTGGAGCGGTTTTTATTCCAGAACGATACCGTACCAAGAAATGCACAATCTACAAGGCGAACCCTACCTTTGGACATGCACCATCAAAAGCACTCACTAACATTAAATCACCACTTGTTAATTCTCTCATCTCTCCGTGTCATTCTGTTGCAAGGGAATTCTCTTTGTTCATCCAGCGACGCCCAACACTTAGAGCTAATCACTGCCCATGTAATCGTCACCGAGGATGCTGCTCTGCCTTGGGTGGGGCAGTTGATCGACTTGCAGGGAACATGACGAATGGCTTCCATCTTCTAGGAATATGATGGATGGCGTAGGTCTTCCGAGAAAATGATCTACGAAGGAAAAAAGGGGGCTTGGAGGTTTTACAGAAAATCTCAAGAAAGACAACTAATTAACTAACTAAAATTGGTTTTCTTCATATGATTCGTTTTAATCAACCTACCTATCAAGCTAGTTTTTCTGCTTAACAAATTGCTACCAGTACAGTAGGAACTCCCACGGAACATACAAAAATGAAGTTGAAAGAAGCCATTAAAGGGAAAAAGAAAATGTGAGATCAGTTGGACGAAATGTGGCTCCACAGTTAACATTCCAGAGAGCTGGACTGACAACAAACGCAATACTTATTTCTATTATCTTTCTTGTAACATCAAGTTGGAATACAAATATCATGAGAAGGGGGCAGTAGTGAGCTCAATTAAATACTCTTCCTTTCTCAAGTGGTATTTTCACACAAATCAATACTACAACAAATCACTCTGTAATTTAGCAACAGAATGAAAGAAAACACCGTGAACAAGCCGGAATTCTACCCAAAACAACAAGAACAACTAAAATAGGGTAATCTTCCTTTGAGCATATGAAGCAAGCTACTCTTCCAAAACATCCCAATTTCCTCAATGCAAAATGCCACCAATCAGGGTAACTGAATCCAATATAGTTGCATCACGACAGCGGCAAGTATAGGGACCCTGAAATTTCGGTTGTTAAGAAGAGGCCATGAATGTTGATTTCATTCATTGGTGACATCTGATCCCTTTTGTCGTGTAACCACATCCAGACAGCAAAATTTGGGAAATGTATACTGTTTTAGAATATATTAGGGTGAAAATGGCCTGGAAAGGAGCTATTGTCCTGTGCCCTCTGAAGATGCAGCTTCAATGTGTAATTGTTGAGCTGCACAAGTAACACTAATAAGTTTTGCAGGAAAACTGAAATGCATAAGACAATTTTGATTTGAAGCAGAACAATTAATATTCTAAAAGGGACAAAAAACAAACTTACAATCCATTAACACTAGCTGGCCTGCTATGAGATTGTAGTTGGATAATCTACTTATATGCTAAATGGACCAGTTCTCAGTTCTTCTCTTTCCTTTTCTTTTCCTTTTTTCTTTTTCTTTTGCCCCCTTTTCATTGAATGGGGAATTGTCACCCAGGTTGTATAAAACCACAAGCAAGATACCAGTCTTAAATATGGGAACTTATGCATAAGGAAGTGATACTTGAACAAGTAGAAAGTAGAACAAGCAAATTCAGAAGAGCAACTATGTAGTAACTCAATCTCTTATTATTGTCAAGCCAACAACAGTAGAAAAAGCAAATTTGGAGATGAAAATAACTCACCCTTGCTTGTAGACTTACTAAACAGCGTGACCTCGTATAGAAGAAGTGATAAATCACATGAATTTAAGCAATCCAGACTTTGATGACAGTTAAGAAACGAAGCAACTGTAAAATTCCATAACTAACTAAGCAACTAACAGAATTGAGAAGGGAAGCTCCATTTATACCTCCAAAGTCCGTACTTGTTCTTGGTACTGGCTTAATGCATGCTTTAGCTGTTGCACTTCCCTCACCTTCTCCTCCTGTTCCACATTACGCTCATGCTGAATGGTAACAGCTCTTTTCAGAATCTGGTTGTCCCTTAGCAGCATCTGCAGGTGCTCTTTGAGGGAGGCCATTTCATGCTGCAAGATGCAACAATCAGGGTAATTCTGTCAAGAATAAAGGAATAAGTGCATGTCATACAACACAAATGAAGTAGAATGATTCAAAAAATTACCTCCTTCAATTCCCTGGAATTAGCAATGACACCTCTCTCAAAAGACTCTAAGATCCTTGTAGCACGTTCCTTGGCATCATCCAGATCAGATGCTTTCATCATTTCTTGTACAAATGTATCTACCCATGATGAGCCATGTGTGGGGATGCCATATTCAGTATTTGAGTTATCACTCTGTGCAGCTTCAAGCTTCTGCTCAGATGTCTGAGTGTTTTCAGGACCTGGCATATCAAGCAACAGATGTCACCGCAATCACTAGGTCCAAAACCAAGTTTGGATGCTTTTTAACTTCTTCTCAATCACCTTAAGAGAAAATTATTCGTTCAATATGGCAATCATTTTCTTACCTTGAAGATCATTTGCTGAGGCAATGACCATGGAATCTATGGTCCAAGCTTCCCTTTCCACTGAAATTCTATCCAGTGAAGGTGCATGGAGACCATCAATGGTGTCCTCATTTTTATGACTGTGAGAATTTTCTACAAGCTAAACAGCAAACAGAAAAGAGTCAGTTGGGTTGGTTTGAGTCTATGACAGACTTTGACGTGTTATTCCTCATATTTAAGGAATTTATTCAGAAAAGAGCAGTGTAATATAATTTTGTTACCCATAGTTTTATGGATAAGAGGAGGGAAAAATAAGAGCTAGCCATGGAATATAAGCTGCCTCCAGGTATTCTAAGTGCAACAACAAGAACCAGTAATCCAGACAGTTAAAAACCAGAAGATGGCTCTTCTTAAGTGCAGACCACCTAGTTCTCGTTCATGGCGTTCCAACGTTAGAAGTAAACAAAATGACGGGTGAAGCACAAACCTCACTACCAGTTCCTTACTCATAAATAAGCACGCATAGCACGTCCAGGGAAGGCAACATGAGCAAATTAACAATCAAGAATTGCAATGTGGACCAAGACTCAATGGTTATGAGTAGCTCGTGATTTTCGCTACAAGTTTTATAAGAACTTCATCCTTCTGTTTTGGTAAGTTTAAAGCAGAGCAAGGACCTAACTGCAACTTAAGCAAAGATATGATGATGATGCATGGGCTATGCATGTGAATTTTCTATGAACATAGATGCATTTGATATATGGAGCAATGTCATGGCGACACAAGTAGCACACTGGAACTTGAACCTTTTCAACTTATTCAATTTTGCAGTGTACAAAATAAAATGGAAACAGTTCAACCATTTGTCTCAAAGAGTGAGAAACAGGCTCAAAACATTATGTGCACGAGCTTCACAATATATGTGTGTGGGTGCAAGGGCGTGTGGATAATTGTGAGAGTGGGTGCGTGCTTGTGGCATAGGAAGGGGAGACTTGACGTTATCTCAGATCACAACCAGTAAGCATTCGATATTCATGAAAGTTCCCAAAAACTGCACAGCCTATCAGCTTAGAAATTGACCTCCAATTATCACTTGCATTCATTGAGAGTTTGGACTAAGAGAAACGCAGTGCACAACTGAAATTCAACAAACTTACAATACTTCGATTATAACCACATTCCAAATTTGCACAGAAAGAAAATTCTAGTTCTTCATTCAGCAGTGAGAAGAACATTTTCTTTTAATCACACAATTTGCAGCAATCGAATTATACAATTAACATGCTTTCAATCATAATCCGGAAGCAAGATACAACAAAATAGTAATAGCAGAGGAAAAAAATGAAATTGAGAAATCCCAGCATCTAAATCACTCGAATTGCTTCAGAAAATGATAACACAATCCAAATACAGATCCAGCAGTTCCATCACTGAAACCAAACTTTAATGAAGATTTCACAGAAATTAACAAGAGAAACATTTCAAAGAAAAATGGAGGCCATCTACAAATCATATATTCATCAATACACAAATTAAAAACAGAAAATTCGAAGAAATGAACGACAAATACCTCTCCATCAATTCCAGGAAAAGTCCAGAGTAAATTAGAAACATTATCCTCCGATCCAAAACCAAAATCCGCAGAACTGATCGGCGAACACCGAGATCTCTTCACCGACGAAGATGGCGCAGAAGATCCGAAGATTTCTTCGAATCCTATTCGCTTTCCGCAAACCCCTGCAGACATGGCAACCAAACACTCACTTTCAACAAATTTTCCGGTCAAAACCCTATGGTTTGATGGGGAATTCGACGCAGGCTTAGGGTTTCTGGATTCCCTAAATTTAGAAAACCCTCCGATTTGATCGGAGGAAAGACGGAGAGAGAGAGGAAACACAAAGAACTCAAACGCCGTTTAAAAGGCCCTGGAAATCTTTTTGTTTTTCTGTCTCGCTCTTTTTGTTTTTATTCTATTTTTCCTGCTTTTTAATTGTAAAACCCTGTAAAGAGAAAATTTGAGGGTTTTGGAAAGGAAATTGCAGGGCATAAGTCCCGCTATTTCCAAGGCCAAGTGTGACGGCTCAAACTTTCAGCTCTCCTCGCCTTGGGAGCTTTCTCACTTATAAAGCATACGAGAGTTGTAAGCATTTCTAAAGCAATAAAGTTAGAGTTTTTTTCAAATTTTCTTTAAGTTATTCTTCTATTTTGATTTTTAGTCAAGCTTATTTAGTAGGTTAGGGGTAAGAAGTTAATCTAAGTGTCGTACAGGAGTATGAGAAGCTAAGCCCGTAACACAAGACAAGGCCTTGTTTTTGTATTCTGTCATTTGTATGATGGGCCCTATAAATTTTTGATCAAACTTGTTGATGTGATTTCTAAGCCTCTAGATTTCAAATGCTTTAAAATAGTAAAGATTAGACTAGCTTAGAATATAAATAAATAGTTTTTACTGTATACTTTAAAGGTTAACACATGGTGTTGGGCAGTTAAAGACATCATGCTCATAAGATGAATATCGCAGAAATGAGGATGTTGAGATAAATGAGTAACAAAAAAAAAAGAGAATATAATTATAAATAAAAATATTTAAAAATTTTAGGAATAGTATCAATAAGTAACAAGATGAGAGATATTAGACTTAGATGCTTTGGACATGTCCAAAGGAAATCGAAAACTACAAAAATTAGAAGAAGTGAGGTAATGCAAGTATAAGGTTTTAAAAGAACAATGCCCAAAAAAACATGAATAAAAGTGGTGAGGAAAGATTAAAAACTTTGAGACTAAATGAAGTCATGCTAATTGAGGTAAGGTATTTATGATGATACTTTGAAGGCAAAAAAAAAACCTTAATTTGAAGAAATTTTCACACTCAACGAGTAAAAATCATAGTTTTTAAATATTATATTCATTCAATAACCTTGATATTTGGTATACAAGTTATCTAAAGACGATTTGCTGTAGTTTGCATACCTTTTCATCATTCCTCTTTTTAATTTTGAGACATTAATATTGTTTTGGCCCTTGTCTTAGCTTGCTTGTTAAAATTCATGTTAATCATGATTCTAAACTTCTTTGTATATTTCATTTTTATGATAATAGTTTAGATTCAAAGAATAAAAAAACATAGATAAAAGTGATTTTTTATATAGAGAATTTTATTAAAATTTAAATAATATAAATAAATTAGATCCTTCGTAAATTCAACATAAAATCATAAAAAGACAGCATTTGAAAATTCATCATCATCATGTGAGGATTAGGGAAGGGGCAGACCACAAGGACTTATAGTACGCAACCTTACCTTGTAAAATTAAACTTCAAGAAAAGTAATAGCATTAGCAGTAAAGAGCATCCGAATATCATCTCCCTTATTTTTTCTTTTTCTTTTAATTTTAAGGCATGAAACATAATAAGCTCACTAGAGCTGCTTAGTGCACTCTTCTTTTGGAACAATGGCCCTATGTTTGCCTGATCAGACCTGTCTATCTAAATTCTCTTGCTTTAAATAACTTGCCAAACATCCAAGTAGGGGCAGCCCCGGTGCATGAAGCTCCCACATATGAGAGGTCCGGGAAAGGGACGGACTACAAGGGTCTATAGTAGGCAGTCTTACCTTGCATTTTGCAAGTGGCTGATTCTGCGTCTTGAACCTATGATCTTGAAGTCATATGATGATAACTTTTACCGTGTGCCAAGGTTCCCCTTCTTGCCAAACATATAGGTATCACATGAATATTAGATCCATAAATACTTAATTGAATATGAATTTTTCTTCTAACTATCCCTGTGCGGTGATCATAAAAACGTTTGTTCCCTTGAGGTTTTTGGAGCACCAGATAGATGAACGGGTCCGATCAATCATTTGTGGGGCCTACAATCCAAATGTGGGGTATTACCGCAAGTGTAACGTGGCATTATACTATTATCCTCTCTTTTTTTCTTTCTTTGGTCAAATGGTATAGACTGGACTTTTGACCTTTTCCTCACAGCCGATTTCTTTTTTCTTTTTCTCTTCTTTTTTTTTAGTTCGTTATTTATTTCACACCATATGCTTGCCAACCACTTAGCCTACTGTTTCACACCATAAGAGTTTCTTGTGTGGACCCGGTTGTTTGGTTTAGCTGCAACTTGATAATGTGTTGCTTTCTCGGCATAATCATCGAGCCGTTCATTTCCATCTTGGCTCATATAGAGTATGAATTAATGTAGATGGTTCGTAGACCAGATTTTTTCTTGTTGGACGCTTCATCGGAACTCGGTAGTGATTATTTCTCGGTTATTTCATAAGCATAGTTATTTCCACGCTAAAAAATCATGATATCGCGTCGTATCCAATTATTCACTGGGTACGCAACCGATGCAAATCTCTTATCATATACTCAACAAAAACATGGCATCAGAGTTCATGCTTATCTCTTTCTATAGTTACTACAATGCAAAAGAAGAAAAGATTAGTCGGCATTTTATACAAATCAATGTAGGCAAGACGTTTACTCTCCATTATTTTTCTTGGACGAAGCTGGAGACGTGACTCTTACTTATAAAGAGATTGGATACGAGTCATTTTGAATATTTGGGAGAAAATGACTTCCTAGATATCAATTGATAGGGGCATTTATACAGAACAAAAAATTCCAAAAAGATCATTGTAATGGTAAGGGACTACTACTACTATTAAAACCATGAAAGTAATGCGATACATATTGAACATAATTGTACCTTTAACAAGCTACCTAACAATATTCTTGCAAAATTGTCTTAAATTTCCTCGGCATTTTCTTTAAATTGTGAAGAACCTTGACATCTGCTGCGCTGGTAGGGGTTATCACCAAATGCTGAACGTAGAACAGCACAGCCAAACAAGGGAAAGTTATTAAATTCCCTTTCAACTGGTTGTAGTCAAAATGTATTCTTGGTTGATCATGGGTTCATAGCCGGATCATATAAAAAAAATTACCTTCAATTATCAATTCAGGATGAAAGTGACATAGCTTAATCCGAAGAAGGTAGTTTTCTTTTTTCCAAAGCAGATCGTCTTCCTTGTTGACAGAATCTTGCAATCAAGCTCTTTGAGCCACAGGGACACAACAGTGGCCTAGAAACAACTTCTGAAAAACACAAAAGTATAACTTAGATGTTTTATTCTTCGTATTGAATGGAGGCAAATTTTCGTAATCAACAATGCCAATGCTAAGTTATCTCTGAGCTCCAAAATGAAAAAAAACTAGTATGTCATTTTTCCGAAATATGCGAAACAAACCCTACTATCTAATTTTCATATAAATAGAAATCATGTGGGCTAGCTATGTCTAAGAAAACTAATAGAGAATAAATTGCTGACCCACATTAATTCACTTAAGTATATCCTAAGGTACAAATGTAGGAATTCAAAACTTTGAACTCTTAAGTGAAAATTGGTGAAAACATTAAGACACATAAGTGAAATTTCTTCTAAAAAGATAGACAAAGCTAAATATAAAGATTTTAAATAAAATATTCAAAGTTTTGCATTCAAAACACCATCCTAACCTTTCATTGTTAAATTTTCTACTTGGTTCTTGATATTATGTTCTGGGCTCAAGTCTAATTGTTGAATTATGCCTTAAATTCATTACTTAAAGCTTATAAATTTTCTAATTGAACTCTCCTTGTTGAGTTGCTTCTTTATTTAAAAAAGAAAAAGAAAAAAAGTGATAAATATGTATATTTGTGTGTGTTGATTACTTTGCTGATAGATTATCCAAACACCTATTTTGACATTAAAAATTGTCCATTTCCGCTAGTATAAATACTCTAAACTCCCCATTAAAGATTGCAATTGTAAGTTTGGATGTACTTGCTTCCATCATAAGCCCCAGTGTTTGGTTTTCGCCAATATCTCAAAATTTCAGCCATCTTAGTCTTTCTCCAAAGACCCTGAAAGGAAGGAAATATAACATTTTCTAATATTTCAAATTCTCTTGTGTGGGAGAAGAATGCAAGGTTGTTTTCTTTCATATTCTTGGAATTTCAACTTAAATAGAAATGAAGTGAAATGATTTTCATGAAATGCATGCTAAAGATATTCCGCTCATGCTTTTGTAGTTTCTAGCTAATAAAGATTGAATGCATTAGTCATTTGAAACAAATGAAATCATGGTTCATCTAATTGAGACCGGTAAAGGTATATGTGAATGCACTCTATAGAGAGTGTGTGTACGTGGGATTTGAGTTTCCATATGAGAAAAAATATATAAGATTAGAGGAAAAACTAAGAATGATTATCGAGGAAATTAGTAAGAGTGGAATAAACAAAGAACAAAAGGAGCACCAAAGCCTTCTAGTGCAATGGTACTAGGAGTCATCACTCACTTTGGTGCAGGGACAAACCTATATTGGAGTCAAAGTAGGGCAGCTCCCCTCTTCCCCTGATTTTTGGAAACAAATTTATACCTATATTTTTTTGTGGGACACCCCATTTATGTATATGCATGAATTATGGCCTCCTCCAAAATATGGAAAATGATTCATGTTACTTTTGGCCCTCCCAAATTGAGTCAGTCCCATCCCTACGTCAGTGACCAAGATTCAAGACTGTAAACGTGTATCGGTCTTTGTGTCTAGCTCTCAAAAAAGAACAAATTAACAACAAGATGATATATTGACAAAAAGATCACTTGAACTTAAGTTTTAAATTGCCTAATATTTTCTAATATTTTCACACACTGCTTCTTTGTCCTTTTTTCTCTCTTAGATCTAAGATGTTCATCTTGTTCAGCTTTCCATATTTAGTCTACCAATGAAAATTTCACAAAAATAGTATGACTTTTAGTTATTCATTCTTTTATAATAGAAAGAAAAATTAAGATACACCTAATTAGAGAGTCTGAATAAAATGAATTGTTAGCATCAGAAAATAACAAGTGCTCTTAGTGGCAATGGTAAAGGGTCGGGCCAATTAGGAACCCTGCCCTACTTGACTCGTAAGGGTTGGGGTCAAGGGCAAAATATTCACAACCTAGGAGGGTAGGTTGGGTTAGGGTCAGTGAATAAAAAATTAGAGCCCCTGAAGATTTATCTATTTGCCTATATTAGCTAAACTACACTTGTATATATTTTTCAAAACTATAATTAAGCACATCTTTGATAATTTAATAAGTTCTTATTGTAAAAAGATTTGGGTTTTTACTTTTTCGTCTCAAGGTCTCTGTGAAGCCTTGGCCGATGAGGGTGGGCTGATGAGGGCGGGCCAAAAAGAGCTGGCAGGCTTCTAGGCAAGGTGAGGAACCAAGAGTTTAATCCCACATTGCCCGGGGAAGAGGAAACTGGGCCATTAATAAGAATTTGGGTGTCTCTAATAGTCACAACACGTTTTCCCTAAAAAACTTGGGAAGAACAAAACCGTGAGGGGTGTATGAGCACCTCAAAGCGGACAATATTGTGACTGTTGGAACCCTGGGGTGGTACAATCTCTCTTCTTCTTCCTACCAAAGTGTCTATATGAAATCTCAAACCCTAAACCTATTTTAACTTTGTCTTTCAGTTTAGTTGCCTGACTGAAACAACTCAAAAAATTAGCTAATAAAGAGAATGTTAGCATTTGATGCTAAGCAATCATCAAATGGCTATTTTATCTTGTATCTATTAAACGATGCATTCAAAATGTATTTTCTCCTAATTGTTGATTTCACTTGATTCAAAAGTTCTTCACAAGGAAGATATATTTACTTTGATAATTTATACGAATCAAAATTTCAGGTGTTAAATTTTTTTCAAAAATGTTATTCCAAATGAGTTTATGGGCTGGAGTTGGTGAAGCCTTTATCGAAACCCCACCTTTGGGTCTACTAGATAAGTTAGCTGCAAAAACTTATGCCTAAAGGTTGCTTCTAGCTATTAGTTTTTTCTAGTTTCTTTGGTTGAAAAGTCCAATGATTAGAATTAAAATACGTTTTGACTTGAAAATTTAGTAGCTAGAAGCATCAAAATGAATATAAAATTTTGCAGTTGGCCTAAATGGGGAAAGATGAATGGGGAAGATCATCCAAAGACAAAGCCTAGAGAGAGAAAGAGAGGTTACAAAGTATGTCCTGAAACTCCATTCGGATAGCATTTCTCAAAAATATTAACTAGTAGGGTCAATTATGAAATCCAATCCCAATTGACCTATATTATTTTAAGACTGTGCAGCAGCTTTTTCATTGACCAGTGTTAAGGTCAGAGAACTAAACTTCAAATTAGTGAGAATGATGGTTAATGTCAGGATAAACACATTAGCAACAGGGTTCCCCTTTTCATGCTAGGCGTATGGAACAAAGTTGTTTTGAGTGGATTCAATGAAATCTCATGGTAGATTTAGCGTGCTGATATATACACTCTTTTTTGTTGGACACGCCTTTTTAGAGAGATAAAGATAGTTAGAGAGAGGAAAGGTGTGGCCCAGGGTGTATATATTATCACCCTAGATTTATTACTGATTGGGGTCCTGGTATCCGTTGGATATCATTGGTTTAGCGACGTATCTTGTGGTGGGTTCTAGTTCTATAAATCATATAGATATACCATACTTGGCTGCTAGGGCGTTCCCCATAAGCAACGCTGTATCAGATCTCGGGTGTGGTGAAAAATAGACAAGGCTTGCTACTAGGGCATTCTCGCAAAAGCGATGCACTACATCAGATCCCGAGTGTAGTGAAAAATAGGCAAGGGTTTTTTTAGTGTCCCATCGAAAGTGGCAAACTGCATTAGAACCTAAGTGTAGTGAAAGTGGATATGGGTTCATTTCATAAAGGTTGAGAAGGGCAATAGTATATATAATACCTCCAGAGCATAAGATTTGTATCGCTACATGGAATATAGAAACATTGATAGGTAAGAGTTTGAACTTAGTAGACAAGACGGAACGTAGGAGAGTCAACATCGCTTGTATCCAAAAAACCAAGTGGAGAGAGGCTAAAGCTAGAGAAATCGATGGGTATAAATTATGGTATGTAGGAAAGGATAATAACAGAAATGGCGTAGGAATAATAGCGGATAAGGAATTAAAGGAAGATATGGAGGGAGTCATGCAAGAAATTCCCAACACTGAGGGGATATTTATAGGAGCAGACTTAAATGACCATGTAGGAAAAGAAAAGGAAGGATATGATAGAATACGTGAAGGGTATGGTACAGGTCAACAAAATGAGATGAGGGAAAATATCCTCTATTTTGCTTTGTTATATGACTTAGCCATTGCAAATACACTATTTAAGAAGAGGGATGAACACTTAATAACCTTTAAAAGTGGACTTCATAAAAGCCAAATAGACCTTTTTCTACTTAGGAATATTGAACGATTAATGTGTAAGGATTATAAGGTGATACCCGATGAAAGTTTAACCTTACAACATAGGTTAATGGTTATGGATATCCATATCAAAAGATAGAAAAAAGGAAATGAACTTAATAGGTATCCAAAAATTAAGTGGTGAAACTTAAAAGGAGAGAAAATAACGTCATTCACTAATAAGTTGATTGTAGAAGAAAATTGAAACTATGAAACAAAAGTAAATACCACGTGGATTAATATTACCGAGTCCATTAAGAAAGTAGCAAGAAATGTCTTAGTAGTATCTAAAGGTAAAAGGCAATTAGTAAAGGAAACATGGTGGTGGAGTGAAATTGTGCAAAAAGTTATCAAAGAAAAACGGATGTGTTTTAAAATATAGTAGAAGACTAGAAATAATGAAAACTATGAACAATATAAGAATACTAAAAAGGTTGCTAAGAGAATAGTAAGTGAGGCTAAACTCAAGGCATATGATGAGCTCTATAATAGCTAGGAACAAGAGAAAGTGAGAAAGATGTGTTTAAACTTGCAAAAGTAAGAGAACATAAGGGTAAAGACTTAGGTCATATTAGGTACATTTGAAGCAATGATAAAAGGGTATTAGTCAAAGATGATGAGATCAAACAAAGGTAAGAAACATACTTTTCAAAAATTGTTAAATGACAATGACTCTAAGAATATAGGGATTGAAAATACTATAAATCTAAATAACATTGGATATTATAGATATGAATGTAGGATTATAATATCTGAAGTGAAAGAGGCCTCGAAAAAGATGAAATCAAGAAAGGCCATGGGGCATATGAGAGATATTGGGGTAGTTTGGTTGACTAAATTGTTTAACAAGATTATAAAATTAAAGAAAATGCCTGATGAGTGGAGGAAAAGCTCTATTGTACCAATTTATAAGAATAAAGGAGATATACAGAGCTGCACTAATTATCGAGGGATCAAACTTATGAGCCACACTATGAAACTTTTTGAAAGAGAGATTGAGAAGAGGCTACGACATGAAATAAGTGTATTGAAGAATCAGTTTGGTTTCATGCCTGTGAGGTCTATTATGGAAGCTATTTTCTAATTAAGACAATTAGTAGAGAAATATAGGGAGAGGAGGAAAGTCCTCAATATGGTCTTTATTGACTTAGAGAAAGCTTATGATAAAGTCCCTAAAGAGTTTATATGGAGGGTGTTGGGAGATAAAGGGGTTACATAGTAGTATATAGATATAATTAAAGATATGTATGAGGGAGTGGTAACAAATGTTAAGACTACTAGTGGCGAGACTGGTGATTTTGCTGTCACTGTAGGATTGCACCAAGGATCAGCATTGAGCCCATACCTTTTCATGTTGGTTATGAATGAGTTAACAAAACATCTGCAAGAGGAGATTCCCTAGTGTATGCTATTTGCAGATAATATAGTCTTACTTGATTAGACAAGGGAGGGTGTTTATATAAAGCTAGAGTTATGGAGAGAAGCATTAGAATATAAAGGATTTAAAATTAGCCGAACTAAGGTAGAATATATGGAATGCAATTTTAGCAAAGAGAATAGGAGTGGAATGACAATGAAGATTGATAACCAAGAAGTCCCCGTAAAAGACCACTTTTGGTACTTATGATCAATGATTCATGAAAATTGAGAGATTGAGAGGTAGGTTATCTAGAGAATCCAAATAAGTTATAACAAATGGAGATGTGCATCTGGAGTTTTGTTTGATCAGCAGGTGCCATTTAAACTAAAAGAAAAATTCTATAAGATAACCATAAGGCCGGGCGTGCTCCATGGATCAATGTTGGGCAGTTAAGGAACATCATGCTCATAGAATGAGAGTAGCAAAAATGAGAATGTTAAGATGGAGTACGACAAGAAAAGATAGAATTAGAAATGAAAATATTAGAGGTAGCACCATTAAGAAACAAGACAAGGGAGATTAGACTTAGATGGTTTGGACATATTCAAAGAAGACTGACAATGGCACCGGTTAAAAGGAGTGATGCAATACAAGTAGAATGTTCTAAAAGGGCAAGGGAAAAGCAAAAAATAATGTGGATAGAAGTGGTGAATAAAGATTTAAAAACTTTGAGACTAAATGAAGCTATGATCTTTAATAAAGAGGAGTGGAGGAATAAGATTATGTGGCTGACCCTAATTGGATAAGGTCTTCGTGATGTTGATGTTGTTGTTATTGACGATGATATACCATACTCGGCACGTTCGAAGGAAAACGACAAAAAAACATAGGTTCCCCTATAGAAAAGAGAGGGTTCAAAATCTGAGCTCCGGTATATAAGGAGTCCCTTTCTGTTCGTCGCAAACGCTGTGTTTCAACCTGAATATGCAGAAAAAGCTAGGTGATCGATCAAGAGAAAAACTGTCCGTGATGGCGTCTCTGGATCTCGATCGTCCACAAAATTGATATTTTCGGATCTTTGTTTCTCTGACCTGATCGAACGATTCGGATTCCCGTTTCAACAACCAACAGAGGTATGTGTTTTTGTTCTGTTCATTCTTTGGTGTTCTTTAATGGCAGATTTGAGCACAGTTGGGACGACCTTGTCATAGATCTAGTAGGTCGAAATGACGACAAATACCCCTGAGTTTTCTTTTTCAAATCAATGGCTACGGCCGTGACTGGGAAAGCTATTTTTGTCCGGTTCTTCTCATGGACTGTTCGGAAGACGTTGGGTTGAATCCTGACCCGATTACTGAAATACCCTCCCTACTGCCCTAATGACTAGCATTCCTATTGATTTGCTTCTGAAATATTGGAAAAACGTAAGGGCTTTCTCGTCTTTTCCTCGATGCTATCTGTTCTTCACATTCTCTCCGTCTCTCAGTCCCTTCCCGTTTCCCGTTTCACGTTTCATCTCCGTACTTTGACAAAAATACCCTCGTCAGGGTATTCCTGTCAGGTAACTCATGCGGTGTGGATGCTCGCAGTTTTATTATTCAAAAATAGTAGCGGGCGAGATCCCAAGTGGACATCACTCTTTCAATGATCCAAACCGTCTATCTTGTTTGCCAGTCTATAGATGAACCAATTCAAACCCATCCAGACATTGTATGCCTATGAATTTTGATCCGACGAAGGTGTGCGTACTCAACAATAAAAACTTAACGAATCGAAGGCTTAAAATCATCGAGAGTTTGAACAATTTGCGTCTGCGATCATCCGTGGTTCTACTAGGCAAAGGGCTTGGGTGTTTGCTAAGTGGGCTCCATTAAGAACATGTTGAAATATTAGAACGGGGAACGGGTTTTTACAATCTCCGTCTGTCAATGAATCCACCAACATTGTTGTGTTCTTTGCTTTCCTATTTTTAGGTAGGAAGGAGATGATTGAGATTGGGATTTCTCATCTCATCTCAAGACAGGTTTAGCATTTGCCTTGTGCTATCAGCTTATTTCCTACCCTTAAGACTAGTTTCATCCCCCTTTTTTTTATGGCAATTGTGTTTGAAGAACGTGGTTGGTTGACCTTGAGGTCATGAGTTTAAGGTGTGGAATCAGCCTCTTGCAAAATGCAAGGTAAGGCTGCCTACTATTAGCCTTTGTGGTCCGCCCCTTCCCTGAACCCCTCATAGGTGGGAGCTTCGTGCACCGGAACTGCCCCTTTTTCTAACATTTTGTTCTTTCATTCTCTACACTTACCGTGGAATTTTTTTTATTCTTTTGCATAGGCAAATGTATTAGCAGTTATACGATGAAAGGTCCAGAATATAAGCAAGCAAAAGTAGAAGATGAGCTTCAATTATCCAATTCATTTACCTGCTAGATGGTTCTAGGCCGTTGATCTGTCATCGATTTTGTGATGATGACAATTTTTGGTGTTTTCTTAACTACCTGTTTAATCTGAAGAAATAAACGGCTTGGAATTGCAGATGGGTTTGACATGTGATCATGGATTACTTGCTACTTTTTAAGTTTGCAATGGACTTAACTGCCGCTGTCGTCACAAGCTAAAAGGTACCTGGAAAAGGTGCAAAATGATCGCATAGCGGAGTGGATATCGCGTTAGACTCCGGATCTAAAGGTCGTGGGTTCGAATCCCACTGCGATCGCTACTTTCTCTTTGGACCTCTCTGTTTTGGCTTGGCTCCCCTTGGAAGTTGAGACTTGTGAAACTCAGGGAAATTAATATAAATCAAGGCAATTTCTGTGACACAATTCTCTTTGGACCTCTCTGTTTTGGCTTGGCTCCCCTTGGAAGTTGAGACTTGTGAAACTCAGGGAAATTAATATAAATGAAGGCAATTTCTGTGACACAATTTAAGGATTAAACTCCAGCCATGTAGTGTTGCTGGTTGTAGATAACATGGTGACTCTCTTAGTTAAGCTTGTTCAGAGGTTTGAGGTAAAACATTATTCTTGTTTAAGAGTTTTCAAATATATTTAAGAACAATAGAATTTGTTTGAGTGATTTACTTTGTACTTCTTCACTTGTAAAAAAATTAAAAAACCTACACTGATAGCAGCCGAAATCTCTCAAATAGGCAGAATTTCTATTTTGGTAAGAGAAACCATAATGGCTGATATTTTAACTAAAATTTTGTTTTTGGTTCAAACCTAAACAATAACCAAAAGAAGGAAAGCATTGGTGCAACAGACCTAGAGGTTATGGGTTTAATGTGTGAAAACAGCCTCTTGCAATAATACAAGATTAAGTTGCATACTTTAGGTCCTTCGTGGTCTGCTCTTTATACAATCCCTATCCACGCGGAAGCTTTGTGCACCCATCAACCCTTTTTTAATCAAAACGATAATCACAACTAAATTCTCAATTTAGCATGAGCCATTCTCCATTAGAGTGTGAGTCTCCCTAGTCTACACACACACATATATAAAGTGAATGATGAATCCCATCGAAGATCTTGTGAAGCAGAATCCATTGCCCGTACGTGTTGCATGTGGTTCTAAGAAGTACCAGATCTGTGGGTGGTCTTGGGTCCTCTACTTTTTCTATCAGGCCGTGGTTTTTGTGGTCCATTACTGCAGCAACGATGAAGAAGGTCCCCTCCTTGAGTTCGGGACATCATTTTTTGGTGCTAAAAGCACTGAGGATGAACCAGTTGTATTTGGTATCCCTGTCGCTTGGAAAATGATAGTCAGAGACCAGAGCTCCAACTGCCACATAGTAATTGTATCTCATGATCCTCATCCGCAATGTCAGCTGCTCCTTCACTTGGATTTGATCCATTTCAACCGTTCCCTTTGCATCCACATTGTCCCTTCTGAGCAAATTCTGGGACATGGAAGATTTCACACCCCTGGCTGCCCTGCTATTACTTGGTTTGTTATTATATTTTAGATTGTGGCTCTAATTGGCCAAAAGCTGTCAAATGCGGTGGGCTATAGACAAATAGGTGACTTTCATGATTTTTGCTTGGTTGCAGGTTCGAGATCAGCACTTTTCCCATTGGGGATGTTAAAAATAGATTTAAAATTAATTTGCGCCTAGTAATTTGCACGTGGATGTGTGATTAAACAGAAGAGAAGCCTTGCTGCAATGGTAGAATTGTTTTCGTGTGACTTTTAAGGTTACAAGTTTTAAGGCGTAGAAATAGTAATTTGCAAAATGTAAGATAAAACTGCGTACTATAGACTTAGAGTCTCTTTTTCGCTTGCAAATTCTGCTGTTTCCTTCCTTATTTTTCCCTTATTTACAACTGTGCCACTAATTCTTTTTCCTTTTCCTAATACCTTTTTGCTTCTTAATATTTATGGGATTATACTAATGCCTTTTTCAAAATTATCAACATATTCTTCCAACCACAAGAAAGGTAATATTTTGTTGAACCCAGTAAAGTTCATCCTTTGTAGGGGTGTTTGCTTTATATATAATATAAATTTATACTTGTATTGGTCTCGTGTAATGGGGTTGGGCCCAAATCAGCAGTTGTAAAGTGCATAACAACCCGAAATGGTTCATGATCCAAACCGTCCATCTTTATTCGGCCAAAATATAGCAGCCAATGCCTGAAATATCTCGATCTTTCATAAGAATAATGCACAGCAGCATTCTAATTGAACACTTTTTGTATTTTATTATTATCAAAAGAAAAAATTATTTTTTTTCCAAAATATGCGAATCGAATCATAATCTTATAACAAGAACAACTCCTTATTAGGTAATGGGTGCTCATAATTTCCTCATAGAAGAATATAGATTAAATGAAGCCCAAAGGGATCTTTACTGGCACAACGACCCACCCATTTCACTCCATTTCTATGTTAGGTCATGTTATAAGTGAGCCATGCCCTAAAATTCAACCTCTTTTGACAATTCTAAGCCTCTAAGTGACACCTTTTAATGGACAGTTATGAAAAGTACAAAGCTCGGTTGGTCGACAACCATGAACAGAGCCACTAGAAATGAACATGATTTGGCGAGAGCAACTGGATGGTCTAGATCGATCGACAAATACGTACATACACTGACAGAATGCTACAAATACAGGACGATGGGGCTGTTTATATGTGGCATGAAGTCGTTCTCAATGAATCTGGACCATTCAAAAAGGGTGGAGATATTAAGCCGCAGAAGTAAATGGCAGCAACTCTAACTCTCATGTGATCTTTGTTTGGTGTCAAGTCAATGCGTTCAAACGCTACATCTAAGTTTGTAATGTCTTTCATAGTCACTGCTCTGCAACAATACATGGAGAAGAAGTGCTTGCTTTTATGAGGGCACGAGGCATCACAGGGTCATCAGAATGGGTCAGGAAATGGGCCCATCTTGGCAATTGTCCATAAATGAGAGCGATTGGATTAGGATGTTAGCCTGCTATTAATTATCTATTTTTAGGCCGTTGATCTGATTAGGAGAGGAGGATATTTGGTTCAACGGTAGAGTTGTCATCGTGTAGCTTAGAGATAATGCAAGGTAAGACTGTATAAGATAGATCTTCTTTGGTTTGTCCCTTTCCCTGACCCTGCATACATTGGAGCTTCGTGCCTGTTAAGACGCGTTGATTCCTTTTGGATTCCTTTTGGCAAAGTCTGCATTTGAGTTTTGCTATAATCAGTGGAGATGATATCTACATATTTTTTTTAATGGAATATCTTCAATTCTCTTTTCCCATAAGAGTTTCATGGCAACTCTAAATGTCTCTTCAGCTAATCATATATAAAGTGCAAAATAAAGGGTGATGAAATTTAACTCGTGGCTAGGATGACTCGGATAAAGGGCTGTTCTGGTGCACAAAGCTCCTGTCTGTGAAAGGGTAGGGGAAGGGGCAGGCTACAATGGCTTAAAGTAGACAGCCTTACCTTTTATTTTGGAAGAGATTAATTCTATGCCTTGAACCCATGACCTTAAAGTTGCATAACAACAACTTTTACTACGCCAAAGGCTCCCTTTGGCTAGAATGACTCCGATCAATCAATTAGAAAAAGCCAGCATTTACTTCTTAGCAGGCTGATAAGGGTCTACACTTATTAGGTCTTTATCTTGAAATATAATCAGCTGCCCCTTGCCTTTGGCCGTAATTGTTATAAAAAGACAAGCATGCGCGGGCATGCATAGTTAGCTTTTGGCCCCAAATATCAAATCACAACTTCAATCATCTTAAGTTTGTGCAGGCTATACTGTGCATAGAGAGAAGCCTCCAACTTTTAGGTTCGGCTTCTCAAAATGATATAAAGTTCTTCACATTATGGCATTCTTTGTGAAAGTTGATGCAGGACCACTCTGAAATTAACCTACAACCTTTGATAGGAGAAGATAACTCTAGCCAACAACATTTAGGGCACCTAGTCGCACAAGGCGCAAGACATCTCTCCTAGAATACGTTTGGTAGTGCTCCTAGTATCTCTAGAGCCAAGAATTATGCCAGTGCTCTTTTCTTTGAGGTGAGCGAGTTTTTAACTTCTTATTGATAAAAACCAAATGCATGATCCCCTGCAATGTTTGACCTAGAATGGAGAGGCCCTTCTTCTTCTTCTTCTTCTTCCTTTTTTCTTTTTGGCGGGAACAAAAAATTAGAAAACAAATCCCCCGCCATAAGGAAAAGTAACAACTCAAAGCTGCAACTAGCGTATTCCAAAGGAGTACTGAATTGTCTATGACCAATTATGCCCTTCTCATACCATTACAGGGAAGGCCCATTACTTGACAAGTAATAAAACCCCTTGTACACACACATGCAGACATTATAATTGGACACAAGTACTTAACCACACCTTTGAACCTCTCTCTCTCTCTCTCCTTTATTGGCACATACGTAGGTGAAGATTTTAGGAAAATCTGACCTCTAACGTGCAACCAAGCATAATTTGAGGAGACGAGTATTTCTCTGCTACTAGTTGTACCAAAATATTTTTTTTGTTGAATAATTACAAAACAAATTACTCATACGCACTCTAAATTTAATTTATGGTCAAAGGAGAAAGTGACTACTAGAACCTGCGATGTCGAATTGTCTTAGTCAACTATGTTAGACATTTGTTGGCTTCCTAAATTTACTCTAAAATCCTCTCCCTCTTTGCCACTCTTTGCCACTTGCTAGATAATAAAAGTAAGAGAGTAACCTTTAAAGCCATTGTAGCCAATAATTCATATGAAAATTTGGTGAAAAATAATGTATGCAAATTAGTGTGGACTGATGGCCCTCTAGTCAATTTGTGACTGTTGATAAGGGAGACTTCCACTATTTGGTCTTGTAGTTTATATTATATGCTCTTTTATCTATGAACCTAGTCATTATTTTGCATCTCACTTGTACAGAAAGTTGTTGTCTGGTAATGGCCCATGAAATGAGATGCATGTCCAATTTAATTTGGCAAGTGCTTTGGATACTCCAAAAGGGCAGCCCCAGTGCACGAAGCTTCCACCTATGCGGGGTCTGTGGGCAGGCCACAATGGCCTAAAGTAGCAGCTTTACCTTGTATTTTTATAAGAGGCCAATCCCATGCCTTGAACTAGTGACCTAAGGTCACATTCTAAAGAAGATGCACCAAAGCTACACTAGACGTGGTTGGCGCGTGCCACTATTTGGTTGTGCCAGTAAAACCAACGTAGGTAGCACATGAGGTAGGGCCTATTTGACAAGGATAATATAAATCGGGTTGTGCAGCTAAGCCGAATCCGTTATATTGCAATAAACTAGATTATACAAGGCCCTGAAAGTTCAACTTTGCCCTGGAACTGCCCTTATCCTTGGTTATGACTTAAAAGGATGATTAATGAATCGGATTTTCCCCATTGAGCAAACCAAACAGCTCTCTAGTTCAAGAGAGAATGTAGCAAAGCCAAGGGCAGTGGTGGGGATGAAAATAATAATTCATGGATTAAGTTATTCCAGATAACAAGTTTTTTACCTTGCCATTTGCAAGTTGCAACCCTATATACATACAAAATTATTTAAGAAATTTTCTTTATCTAATAGAAAAGGCCCTTTAGTGCAGTGGCAAAACAAAGAACCTCTCCAATGGGGTAGGTCCAGTGTCTAATAGAGACTGCATGTATATCTTCGTCACAAGAAAAATGGAAATTCACTATCTAGGAATAACTTTATCCATAGATTGTTAGTACCCATAACTTAATCCTATAAACTGTTCCAAACTGTCCCGATATTCGTCCGACATCCACCCGATGTTTCTCCCGATACATCCTCCTCGCTCCCACGACAATCCATTACAAGATCCAGGCCCACCACACAGACGGGAAAAGGAGATAAAAGACGAGGACCATTCCGAGAATGTCCACTTACCTCAGAGTTATTTTCGTCAATTCAACTGAAATAGCTCAATTTCGCGGGTTGACTGATGCATGCGTCATTGTGGTAATCACTGTTAAAATACAATTAGGGCGCTAATTACCATTTAAATACAACTATAATTTACAGGCCCAAGTCTACTTCACACACCAGAGCAGAACACACACAGAGAAAACAAAGAGGAGAGAGAGAGATACGATTTTCTCTATATTTTTCTCCCGCCTCTCTTTTCCCTGCAAGCTACTGGCTGCAGCGTCCGTTCGAAGGCGTAGATTTCTCTCCAGGTCCTTACATTTCTTCCATTTCTGCTGGCATTTTACCTTTTTCTCTCTTTGATTCTATTTTTCATTTTTTTCTCTCTGTTTTTGATGCTTGATTGCTGCATGCGACCTGTAGATCCTCGTTTTCTCAGTAGAAATACGTTATATTTTGTTTTTAGTTCTTAATTCTTCAATTTCGCGGCATTTTGATTGATGCTGCTTTTCCTTTTTCTGATTTCTGGCAGTAGATTGTTCGATGTATGTAGTTATTTTGCTTCTTTATTGATCCGATCTTTGTTTTGTGGAGGATTTTGGGTTATTTTATGCTTTTGATTGCTTTTCTTGCTCTGGAACTCCGGTAGAATGCCGATTGTTTTAGATGCGCTTTTTTGAAGGTTAGCACTGACTTATTTGGAATTTTCAAGGTTTTGTGTTGCTTTTTGATATGTTTGTGATAGCTTCTTCTCAAGGATTATATTCACGTTCGACTTAATAGATATTTGTACTTTAAAAAAAATGTATTTTACTTGTCTATGCTCGATTACTATGTTTCAGTTGGATATGTGTGTTATATTGATTTATTGATTGAGGATGTTATCGGCATTGTTGTCTTTGTCATGGTTGTTGAAATTCTGGGCTTTTAGGTTTCTGATTTGTGCGGCTGAACAGTTCGATCTGGATTGAATGGACCAGGTATATGATCTAGTTGTTTACTGAATTGTGTTTGATTTGTGTTCATCTTTTTTTCCTTTTGTTGTTGAGTAGGAATTCAGTGAGTTTTTCTTTTGTGACAATGTAGTATGAGAAAGTTGAGAAGATTGGGGAGGGAACATATGGTGTTGTTTACAAAGCTCGTGATCGTTTGACAAATGAGACTATTGCACTGAAGAAGATCCGCTTGGAGCAGGAGGATGAGGGAGTTCCCAGCACTGCAATTAGAGAGATCTCGCTCTTGAAGGAGATGCAGCATGGCAACATAGTCAGGTCATACTTACAGTTCCTGGTGTTCTATTGCTGGATGTAATATGTGGATACATTTATCAACTGTTCATTTAGTGAGCACTACTGTGAAACCCCTTTGTATGTGTTAACGTACTTTGATTGAGTAGAAAGAAGACTTGAGAAAGGTTTAAAGGATATAAATTATGAAGGCTTTCAACAATCAAAGAGTCTTAGTTTGCTTTTTCCATTACACATTAGGCAGTCTACTAGCTGCTAATCAGAAAGTTCTTGAAGAATTATTACAATTTTAAGTAAGAGAGAGAGGGAGGCAGCAGCTTTTATTGTTTTGGTCAAACAGCCTGGAAAGTAATTCTTCAATCATAAAATTGTGTAAATTCATGTTCACTAATGTATTAGCTGGCTACAGTGAGACTACTTGCATTGGGAACTAACATCCAAGGGTTTCATGATTTACAGTCTCATAGTCTGCATAATGTATCATACTTTACTAGAAATGGTGCTTCTGTGAGTTTAACAGCTTCTACATATGATTAGGAGTTTTGTGCTGTTTCCCTTATCAGTTGCACAATTGTATATTGTTATGCAAAAAAATAGACACAGGCCAGTTGTTCCAACTGAAGACACTGAACCTGCTGCTGGTCTCTTGCTGTCACTCAGACCATGTTATCTTGGAATGAACCTCAGACAATGTCTTTGCCCTTGCTGCTCAATGCTGATTGTTGATTTGACATTGCACTTGAATAATCCTGAAGCAATGACTCTATGGATTAGTTGGTTTTGACATTGCTGCTCAATGCTGAGTGACATTGCTGTCACTCAGACCATGTTATCTTGGAATGAACCTCAGACAATGTCTTTGCCCTTGCTGCTCAATGCTGATTGTTGATTTGACATTGCACTTGAATAATCCTAAAGCAATGGCTCTATGGATTAGTTGGTTTTGTTTACAAGTAAAACTTGCTGCATATTTATGGTTAGGAAAGTTAGTAGTTGCAGGATCATGAGGGTGGTTTCTATTATTGGAGGATTATACTCTTTATTTTGTGCATTTAATGAGTTTGTTTTATTGTCATTTTAACATTGATTCTTTTGCACGCTTTCTCTAAGCAATGTCTTCTTATGCTTCTGAAAATACCAGGTTGCAAGATGTGGTGCACAGTGAGAAGCGCTTGTATTTGGTCTTCGAATATCTGGACCTGGACTTGAAGAAGCACATGGATTCTTGTCCAGAACTTGCTAAGGATCCACGAACAATAAAAGTAGGTGAGATCTTTCCTTCCTTTCATTATATGCTGAAAGACTGATGTTATTCTTCAGTTGTGAATTAGGGTAGTAGCTCATTAAACAACTAAAAGATAAAAAATTGAGAACAAGAAAAGAAAAGAATCATTTTTGGAGTTAGATGCTCCATGTTGAAACTTGAGTTATCTTCTTGTAAGTTCTGTCCAACAGTAAAAATTTATTAGGATCTTTACTGGTGATTGCAGGAGCATGGAAATTATATCGGGAATCTTTCTTAGAGTTAGCTTGTAAGATTTCTGTAGCATGTCAAGGTTCCAAATGAAGGTGGAACTGTTGTTTGTTTCCTAGATTCTGATATAGCATATGCATTTTATCATTAGAACAAATAGACACATAAAAATGTGGATTCTTCATGTATGCCAATAGCAGAAGGCATATGCTCTTAGTTTTTCAAGAGAAATGGAAGTTGCAGAAGGTACAATAATGCCTGAATGGAAGCATGGAGTAGAATCAAACAAACAGTAGTTAGAGAATTGGCGCTTGTTCAAATTTAAATATGTACATTATAGGTCACTGGGAATTATTATTTAACCCCTGGATGGAGCTATGTGTACTGCCATTTAAGTACATTGCATCATGCCCGGCAGCACATACAAGCAAAGTTCATGTCCAAGTCCATAGGTCAGAAGAGATCATATGAGGAGCCTAGAAGATGTCCCAAACACCTTGTTAACCTCAATAATAGGCACAATAGAGGTTAATTTGTTACAAAACGTAGCAGATTTATGATTTATTAATATGTTAATATCTTATATTATTCACTTTTATCTAGTTACAGCTCAATGATTAAGTAAGATCTTATGGTGTTTGTGTAAAGGAACCATGAGTGGCATTTTTAGGCAACCACATGTAAAATACTTGCTCCTTTTTTAGTTGGGACCTATTTAGGATGACCTAGGGCCTGAAATTTGATACTTTATGAATGTTAGGACTAAGCTGGGGTTGTATTGTGGTTGAAGTTTGAGCCTATTTATGTGGAGTTATATGTACTTAGTAGTTACTAATGAAAAATTATGAAGATTGGCTTTATTGTGGTCAATCTCTTGTCAGTTGATCACTCTCTGGCTTTGTTTGTGCAGATTTCTTAGTTTGCTTGTGTTACTGCTTAGTTTTCTGGGAAATGTTTATCCTTTTGGTGGATTCTGTTACAATTACTTGCACAAAATTGGTATTGCAACAAATAGTAATTGGGGGATTGTCTGAGAACTCGTGACAATAATGCAAAAGGCTATTGATCTATATAAAAGAAAAGGTAAATGATATATCTTTCCCCTTGTAATGACCTTACTCCTGCCCCCTACTGGGTTTTTAGTCATTTATACTTGGTTTTGTAGCTTTGTAACATTAAAGTCAACACTTTCATGTGTGTAAATGACCAAAAACCCAATAGGGTGTGGAAGTAAGGTCATTCCAAGAGGTGGGAATGTCATTTACCAAAAGAAGATGGTCTTTTGAAGCAAATACTCCCAAAGGTGTCCCAAAGGCTAGATCGATTCACCTTTGGCTGTGAGTGGAACTGGGTGAGGATGGTGTTAACAGGGAATCAAGTGATGGCTGATGCATATTATTAATCATTTCTATCAACATGGGCCTTTGACTAATGAAGTCCAATATACTTTGAACAGGATGGAGGGTATTTACTGATCTCCCTTTTCAGTTTTAGGCTTCCTGCTTTGATCAGTTTCATTCAAATTATCTATCCTTTCATCTGTCTTTAATATTCCTTCTGAAGGATTAAGTGGATTATCTGTGGCAATTTTCACTTCTTTAGAAAGTTTTCTACTTTTGGTGGATCTCTAGTGGCTTTCTTGGAGCAGAAGTTACCACCATCTCTTTTTTTTGTTGTTGAGAGTTACGTACTCTACACACATGCGGAGTCTCAAACCCTGGAAATTTCTCCTTGCCCCATGTGCTAGGAGGCTTTGCTGCCAACTTTGATGTTGTAAGATGATGAATGTGTTTTTGTGCAACAATAACAGCAATTAGGTTACCCTATAAGATGTTCATTCACTTCTATTTCTTCAGATATACATGCGATAAAGATGCAAGTAGAACTCTGTGCCACAGTGATTGGAAACACCTCTACAGAGTGAGAAACTTGTTTTAGAAACCAAAAAGAAACATCTTATAAAATTGGTGAAACTTATGGAAAACCTATGAGAAACACCTGGAAACATATGGCACCAGGGAACCTAACTGTTTCCCTTTTCAGCCATTTTTGCAGGCACTATTTAATAATTTATTTTGCAAATGGTTTTTGTATATTCCTCCCAAAAATTTCCCTCTTGTTTCTCAAATGTTTCTTATGTGTTTCTGAGACTATTTCAATATCATTTCACAAACGGTTTTAGTAAGAATTGTTACTGCTTCCCAACTATTTGCTTCGCATCTTCTTTGTCTCCTCCATTTCCCACTTTCTTTTCAAGTCTCACTTCTCGAACTTGTCTCCTGACATGGTAACTATGCTTTATGTTCTGAGCCATATCTCTCCCTGCTATAATCATCTCTTTCTATTTTCTGTTATTGTCTCAAAAAAAGAGGGAAAAGGAAGAAACATAGTTGCGGCTCCCTTTCTCATGTCACTGTTTCAAGAATCCTTATGTTTGCCTGGATCTGATTCTTAAAAGGCTGTAGGTATGCTGTGAGCTAACCATCTTAAGATGTGAGATGCCCGAGACTTCAACAGGTGAGGTCCCTACATGAATTCATGATGGCCTACTTAGAAAAAGATTAAATAGACTCATCAGGTAAGGTGTGGAAACAGCCTCTTGCAAAAATGCAAGGTAAGGCTGCCTACTATAGGCCCTTGTGGTCCGCCCCTTCCCCGGACCCCGCGTAGGAGGGAGCTTCGTGCACCGGTGCTGCCCCTTTGACACTGAAATGTCTTTGACCTTTAATGAAACGTTTTTCTTAAGCAGGTAATGTGTTTGGTCAATTTATAATCCAAGTTTCTGAAAATTTGTATGACTCCAAACTCTTGCAATGCATGTAATAGCTTCATAGGTGATAACCTATTGCATTTTCTTATCTTGATGGTATATCCTTCTTTGTCACTTTTCTGGAAGAGTCAAAGGATTTATTTTAAACTTTTAGCCAGTGTTGCCTGGGTTTTGTCAGGGCTATTACTGGAACTTTGATTATGTATCTTGTTGCGCTGTCTGCGCATGCCCAGATAATTATATAATTACCTTTCTTGTGAAGCAACCATGGGACCAATTTGTTTCGAAGCATATATTTTGATTGTATCTTTGCAGCTTATTTTCTATGCAGTGCAATGTTGTTTGGATATATATATCCATTCCCTGAGAGTGTTCACTTGACATGTCATTGCCTAATTTCCTCGAATAACCAAAGTTTTAAGTTCCTTTCATCACAGAATTGGTGTGGAATCATTATCTGCTTGTTGGTTGATAAGGGGAAACATGTGCATTTCGTGTCTATAGTTCTGAGATCCTTCACTAATCACAATTATGGCTTTATAAAATGGTTAAGTTTGATGATTTATTACTTTGCTCTGATGTCTGCTACTTTGGAGTGGCCCACAATGATATATGAGTGTAAAATGTTATATTGATGAATCTGTTGGGTGTCTTTTATCATTGGAGTTTGGATGATTATTGTTCCTTCTAGTAATATAAATTTAAGGTGATAGTGGACTAGTCACTGTAAGCTAATGAGGTAATTTTCTGTCCCTCTTTTTCAGACATTCCTGTATCAGATTCTTCGTGGCATTGCTTACTGCCATTCTCATAGGGTTCTACATCGAGATCTTAAGCCTCAGAATTTGCTTATAGATCGTCGGACAAATGCCCTGAAACTTGCAGACTTTGGGCTGGCCAGAGCATTTGGTATTCCTGTTAGAACATTTACTCATGAGGTATACTTGTGCATCACATTTGACATCTTGCTTTCCTTTTTTGTTTTCTTCTTAAATTTGCTACCTAATACTTTACACAGGCTGATGGTACCCATGATTTAGGCCCTTCCAACAATGTCAATCCGCTCATTCTCTTTAATATACTTTTACCTTCCTACATATTAGACCAAACTAAATCATCATTATCATCATCAAGACCTTATCCCAATTAGGGGTCGGCCACGTGAATCTTATTCTTCCATTCCTCTCTATTAAGTACCACGGCTTCATTTAGTCCCAAAGTTTTTAAATCTTTCCTCACTACTTCTATCCATGTTCTTTTGGGCCTTCCCCTTGCCCTTTTAGGACCTTCTACTTGTATTGCCTCACTCTTAACTGGTGCTGTTGTTGGTTTCCTTTGAACATGTCCAAATCATCTAAGTCTAATTTTCCTTATCTTATTACCTATTGGTGCTACATCTAAATTTCCTCTAATATTTTCATTTCTAATTCTATCCTTTCTTGTCTTACCACTCATCCATCTCAACATCCTCATTTCTGCGACGCTCATCCAATGAGCATGATGTTCCTTAATTGCCCAACACTCTGATCCATAGAGCATGGCCGGTCTTATGGCCATCCTATAGAATTTTTCTTTTAGTTTGAGTGACATCCGCCGATTACACAAAATTCTAGATGCATATCTCCATTTGTTCCAACCTGCTTGGATTCTCTGGGTAACCTCCCTCTCAATCTCTCTACTCTCATGTATCATTGATCATAAGTACCAAAAGTGGTCTTTTACGGGGCCTTCTTGGTTGTCAATCTTGACTGGTGTTCCTCTCCTACTCCTCTCATTGCTAACATTGCATTTCATATATTCTGTCTTAGTTTGGCTAATTTTAAATCCTTTAGATTCTAATGCTTCTCTCCATAACTCTAGCTTTATGTTTACACTCTCCCTTGTCTCATCAGGTAAGACTATATCATCTGCAAATAGCATGTACCAGGGAATCTCCTCGTGTATATGTTTTGTTAGCTCATCTATAACCAATGTGAAAAGGTATGGGCTCAATGTCGATCCTTGGTGCAATCCTACAATGACAAGAAAATCACCAGTCTCGCCACTAGTGGTCTTAACATTTGTTACCGCTCCCTCATACATATCTTTACTTAAGTCTATATACCCTTGCGAAACCCCTTTATCTCCCAACACCCTCCATATTAACTCTCTAGGGACTTTATCATAAGCTTTCTCTAAGTCGATAAAGACCATGTGGAGGTCAAACCTCCTCTCCCTATATTTCTCTACTAATTGTCTTAGTAAGAAAATAGCTTCCGTGGTAGACCTCGCAGCCATGAAACCAAACTGATTCTCCGATACACTTGTTTCATGTCGTAGCCTCTTCTCAATCACTCTTTCAAAAAGTTTCATAGTGTGGCTCATAAGTTTGATCTCTTGATAATTAGTGCAGCTCTGAATGTCTCCTTTATTCTTATAAATTGGTACAATAGAGCTTTTTCTCCACTCATCAGGCATTTTCTTTAATTTTATAATCTTGCTAAACAACTTGGTCAACCAAACTACCCCAATATCTCCCATATGCTTCCAAACCTCTATTGGTATACCATCAAGCCCCATGGCCTTTCCTGATTTCATCTTTTTCAAGGCCTCTTTTACTTTAGGTATTCTAATCTTACGTTCATATTTATAATATCAAATGTTATTTATATTTATAGTATTTTTAATCCTTATATTCTCAGAGCCATTGTCATTTAATAATTTTTGAAAGTATGTTTCCCACCTTTGTTTGATCTCATCATCTTTGACTAATACCTTTTGATCATTGCTTCTATTGCACCTAACATGATCTAAGTCCTTACCCTTCTGTTATCTTACTTTTGCAAGTTTAAACACATCTTTCTCACCTTCTCTTGTTCCTAGTTTATTATAGAGCTCATCATATGCTTTAAGTTTAGCCTCACTTACTATTCTCTTAGCAACCTTTTTAGCATTCTTATATTGTTCATAGTTTTCATTATTTCTAATCTTCTGCTATGCTTTAAAACACATATGCTTTTCTTTAATAACTTTTTGTACTGTTTCACTCCACCACCATGTTTCCTTTACTACTTGCCTTTTACCTTTAGATACTACTAAGACATCTTTTGCCACTTTCTTAATGGACTCAACAATATTAATCCACATGGTATTTACTTCTGTTTCATAGTTCCAATTTCCTTCTACCATCAACTTATTTATGAATGAGGTTATTTTCTCTCCTTTTAAGTTCTACTACTTAATTTTTGGATACCTATTAAGTTTATTTCTTTTCTTCCATCTTTTGATATGGATATCCATAACCATTAACCTATGTTGTGAGGTTAAACTCTAACTGGGTATCACCTTACAATCCTTACACATAGATCGTTCATTATTCCTAAGTAGAAAAAAGTCTATTTGGCTTTTATGAAGTCTACTTTTAAAGGTTATTAAGTGTTCATCTATGTTCTTAAAGAGTGTATTTGCAATGACCAGGTTATATGACAAAGCATAATAGAGGATATTCTCCCCCATCTCATTTCGTTGACCTATACCATACCTTCCATGTATTTTATCATATCCTTCCTTTTCTTTTCTTACATGGCCATTTAAGTCTGCTCTTATAAATATCCCCCGAGTGTTGAGAATTTCTTACATGACTCCCTCCATATCTTTTCAAAATTGGCTTTTAATTATATCTTGTATTCCTACTTGTGGTGCATATGTACTTATAATATTTATAATCTACTCTCCTAGAACAACTTTTATTATTATAATTCTATCACTGATTCTTTTAACGTCCGCAACTTTATCCTTTAATTCCTTATCCACTATTATTCCTACGCCATTTCTGTTATTATCCTTTCCTACATACCATAATTTATACCCATATATTCTAGCTTTAGCCCCTATCCACTTGGTTTCTTGGATATAAGCGACGTTGACTCTCTTACGTTTCATCGCGTCTACTAACTTCAAACTCTTACCTATCAATGTCCCTATATTCCATGTGACAATATGAATCTTATGCTTTGGAGATATCCTATTTACTATCGCCTTTCTTGACCAAACTAAATGGCAGGCTAAATTTCAGGATGTTACGTCTCACAATTAACAGTATGCTTGCTCTTGAGAATTCATTTATGTTAGTTTTTGTTGGGTTTTCCGCAAGTGCATGGCTGTTGTAGTCTAGCTAGTGCAAGTCCGGGTCGATTCCACGGGGACTATACTTGGGAGTGGAGTTTACATAAATTTTAACTTACAAAATACAACAAAAATAAAAGTCCAATTCATTAAGCAGTCCATGAGTAAATAGCTCTGAAATTAAGTACAAAGAAATGAAAGGAAATGACAATTTAACTAGAACTTCCCTGTTTTGACTGATGTGTCACGTAGCTAGTCACAACAGGTACTAATCAGTAAAGAGACAAAAGAAACTAGAATTGTAATTAAAATGGGGATAACATAAACTGTAATTTAAATAATTATCTTTTATTACAGTCCTTGGATAAGCAAAACAGGGATAACGTAAAACTGAAATAACAATGGAATATAGTGGGAATTAAAAAGGGGATCCAAATGTCATTTTAATTAAACAGCAAAGGGTAGAAATGGAATTTTTTTGTTTTCTATTTCTTTAACCAATGAAAAGAAGGCTTGTCGGGTGAGATGATGCAGAGAAGAAAAAGACAAAGAAGAAAAGGACGAAGGGAGAAGAAGAAGAAGAAGAAAGATTGAGGAGAAGTGAAGAGAAGGGGGGAGAATGCGGGAGGAAACCTGAATTGGGTTTCCCTCTCCGAGCCAACCGGTGCTGGTTCATAGGTGACGGACTGATGCGGACAGAGGTGACCATGAGAAGGAGGGGACGCCGGCAGTGATGGGATTTGGTCGGTGGATTTCTGGTGGTGCTGGGCGTGATGATGGAGGATGCCTGAGGAAGAGGAGGGGAAAAAGAGAGTGCGAGACAGGGAGAAGGAGAGAGGCTGGCAGGTGTCATTGGGCAGTGTAGTGAAGTTCTGGGTGTCCTGGTTCGGACAGGGGAGAGGGTGCAGACCGGTGAAAAATAAAGGCAGATGGATGAAGAAAGAGGGAAAGGAGGGAACTGGGTCTGGTTTGTAGCCAAGAGAGGTCGGAGACGGTGTGGAGAAACAGAGGGATGAATGGTCTGCTTCAAGCAGACGACGACGCCAAAGAGGGAGAATCGAGGTAGGTATTGGGTTTGTGCGGCTAGGAAGGAACAAGAGGTAGCAGAGAGATAGACATGGGAGAGAGAAAAGAGAAGTAGGGAGAGAAGAAAAGAGAAGGTGGGTCTGTTGCCGGTTCACCCTAGGGAAAAGAAGAGAGCTTGGAGAGGAGAGGATAATAGAGGGGGCAAGAGAAAGAAGTGAGAAGGAGATGGGGGTTGGTGCGTTAAGGTAGAGAGAGGAGATGGAATATGAAAGAAAGTGAGCTAAGAGAGATGGGGAGTGAGTGCGACAAGGGGAACTGGTGAAGGGGAAGTGCGGTGAATGGAGTGGCTGGGAAAGGGAGGTGGGCTTGTCTGGGAGATGACGCAGTGAATAAATGGAGAGAGAACTGGTCAGTGGAACGAGAGAGAGGAGATGGGAGCAGAGAAAGGATTGCTCTGCGTCGGCCCCAACGAGAGAGAGAGGGAAATGAAGAGAGATAGAGAAGAAAGAGGGACAGACAACGAGGGGGAGAGGAACGATCCTTCCGCCTCTTTTCGTGAATGGGAAGAAGGGCCTTGGTCGGTGGATGGGTTTCTCTTATAAGGGGGACCCGAAAAAGTTCCTTTTTGCGTTCCCCATGCTTGCCCATGCTGGTGTGTAGTTTGCCCATGCGATGCCCATTAGGCCGCTCATGCTATGCTGTCCCCCAACCCAAAAGTTTTTTTCAAAATTTTAAATCTACCATATCTCTCCATCATCATATAGGATCTTATGTTTTTAAATATTGAGGACAGTGTTTCTTTTATGTTAGGGGGTGTAGAATTTTATCAAATTCTAATTTTTGCTAGTTTTTAATTAAAGTAAAAAAAAAGGTCAATTCCTACATCATGATTGGATTTATAATCTAGATAACTTTAGCCTGTTAATGGAATTGAACATGACTAATTTATCATTTTACTCATTTTCTAATGTATTCTATTAAAGCTAGGTCTCATATCACATATGTACACGCAATTGTATATAGATAGTCTAAATTAATGAGTAGCAATGACTTAGAAATCCTGAAGAAATTTAGTAAAGACCTATAACCTAAGTGAGCTTTAGAGCCATTTATTCTTTTTGAGAGGTTATAAATATTTGTAATTTTCTTCAGCATGCTTAAAGAAACTTGATCCCATCAACTTTTAAATTTGGCTAATTACGTGAATTGTTAGAGTATTAACTTTGAAATTCTGAAAGTTCATTGAATCTGATAGATTATAGAAAACCTAGAAAATGATTTTAGCCATCTTCGTTAACTTAGAGACATAAAGCCTACCCAAAGATATTTTTACCACTAGTCAGCCAATTTGAGCCTTTATATCAACTAACCTTAACCCATATTAACCCATTATAATATATCTATTACCTATTTCTTCAAAAGATAAGTTAGAGATGAATGAAAATATACTTTTTAATTGCAATCAAAGCAGAAAAGTGAATATTGAGAAAAGAAGTTTTCTTAAAAAGAGATTCAAGTAAAAAAAAAAGAAAAAGTGGAAAAAGAAATATTCACTTCAGTACAAGCAAAGTAAAGAAAGAATTGTCAACTTTAGAAGACCTCTACTTATTTTTGAAGAAACTTTGAATACCCTTATAGCTCTTGTTTTGTACCCTGTCCTAAGCATTCATGTAGTCCTAGTTAAAGACCTAATGATTTTAGGGTGAATATAGTCTTGATGAGGATATGAAAATATAGGGTTTAGAGAATGATACTTCTAAAAGTTCAAAGGAATGGCATCTTATTCTTTCTGAGGGGATCAAAACTATATACCGTAGTAACTCCCGTTCATTTATGAGCATATGTGAGAAAAATTAGTTTTTATTATCTCTGCTCATATATGTAAGAGAGATATGATCTGTACCTTTATTTGAGAGATGTTATTTCTGAGTGCATGTCATTATTGAGGTCAAAACATGTTCCAAATGGAGTTGAAAGTTGTAGTTTATTCAGAAATAAAGATTATTTTATATATATACTGCACCCACACGGTCTGAAAACTAAGCTAAATCGGAATGTCTTTAGCATATGGGTAGAGTTGTGAATTTTTCATTCACATGCTAAAGTTGATAGATTTATTTGAGAAAAAAAGTGAGAATTGACTTTAAATGATATTTTGGAATTTTGTGGGTATATTTACTGCAAACTCTTATGAGGCCTAACTCATCCACTAGAAGTAACCTAGGGGTTTAAGGGATTGTTGCATATGCTAAATGCAATCGTGAGTACCTAAGAAAATGGCAAATTGACATTACTTTCAATAATTGGTTTTTCGCATGTTTTTGCTAGGGACTAGCAAAATGCTGGTTGGGGGGTGTGTTAAGTGTTCAATTTTGCCTAAATTAACCCTTAATTAGCATTTGATTAGATTATCCAACTAACTAATTTTGTAATTTTTAAATTGATTTTATCTTTAAGTGATCATCCAACCTCTGATTTGAAAATTTAATGGTTAGATGATAATTAAAGCTAATTAAATAGGTAATTAATGCTATGGATGATTCTAAGTTAGTTTCTACTTGTCATTGTTAAGAAAAAAATGTCTTCAGCTAGACCTATTCTAATATATCCTAATCCAAAAAATGAAATGATAGGATTTCTCACGCCACTTCATGATCTCACGGTAGTCTATATATTGCCTTCACCTAGAGATTTTTGGTGGTGGTAACATTAAGACATAGTAGCCCACCACGATTTTGAATTTTTGGGAAACATGTTGATACTCCCCTATTTTTAGTATTTCACGGTGGTCAATATAATTCTTCCACCTTGTATTTTGTGGTGGTGATAATATAATGACATTTTGACACACCGTAAATTGCTTGGGATCAATTCGAGATGAATTGTCCCCCTTTGAACCAATTTTTGGGGAACAATGACCATACCATTCAATTTATCTTTTTCCTCCAATTCCCTAATATTGTCTTGAAATGGGAACATAAGCTGACTACGCCCTTCAGTAAAAGTTTGTTCTTGTATTATTAGATTCAAGGACATGGCTAGACTTAAATCCTTATTCTTTTTTGATGTGTACCCTAAGGTTGGTTGATGTAGGACCAATACATCAATTAACTCTTTCTCTACTTGTTTTGTGGGTACATGTAAGGTTTCATATGAGCCTATATGACTATCGTGTGGTTGTTCGAATAAGTTCTGTAGGTCCAAGTTACGTACATCTTCGTCATGACATGGCTCAATTGGAATATCAGGCTCTATAAGGGAATCTACTTTGGCCTGCCATTGAGAAGGGTTCATTAAAGGCATAGTTTTCAATAATTCATTACCCTCCTCGTTAGGTACATCTTCGTCATGACATGGCTCATCAGAATCATAACATTAACTAAGTTCTGCCTTAAGTATATCTATATCGGAGGTTTCTACGGATGGTTGGGGACTTTGTATTTCAAAATGTTCACATGAAATTTCAATCCTATCATCATTAATAAATGGCTTATCATTATTCCCATTTGGTTCAAATTCTCCAAACCATTCCATAAATGCAGCATGTAATCGACCCATCTCTTCACGACATTGTTTAGTAGATTTTGCAATTAACCTAAGTGTCTCGTTGAGTGTGTGTTCCTTCTATGCTGACTCGAATGGCTCATACTGCTGTGGCATTGGAGTATCAGGAAAGGTTTGATTAGGTTGGAACCATGATGGTTGTCCCTGATTTTTTAGATAATTCTGGTAAGGTTGATCAGTGTAGGACCATGATGGTTGTTCCTGATATGGTTAATAATCTTGAGACCATTGTTGTTCATGATGCCTAGCCCATCCATTATGGTCTTGATAATTTGTCTCAATATAGTAGTTGTTGCTAGGTTGTGCAATTGCACTAGGTACATTTACTGACTCTTGATAATAGTCATTGTTCGTGGAGCTTATTGGCCATGAATTAGTGGGATATGCATTGTTTGGATAGGTGTATGAATTCTCATACTGAGGTTGTTGAAATGTCTTAGTATTTTGTATATAAGCATATAACCTTTCCATCCTATCTATCGATGTATGAGACAGATCAGGATTTTACCCTATTTTTGTTTCATACCTATCCTCATAATGTACCCACTTATCCCTTTCTTTTCTTTTCTTTTTCTTTTTTGATGAAAAAAAACTACCTAACTAATGCAACCTAAATGCTAATGATAGGACACAAAGATTCAAACACCCCTAAGGCTAGCAAAGTAGATAATTTGATTATCTTAGATAGTGTGGGGGAGAAGCTTTTAGATTCGCGTAATGTAACACTCCTCTCTTTTTGACTTGTTCTACTGCTTACCAATTAGATCCTACCTAACCAACCACTTCACACCCTCTTCAGCTAGCTGTAGGTAGTTTGAGTCATAGAATGTGCTGGTAAAGCTAGTCATTTAAAAACCAATGTAGTTGGTTAAATAGGGGCCACTGGAGTGGCAATAGGTCGCCTCCTTCTAAGAGGGTCCTATGAGCATGTTGTGGGCCCTATAGGTCTCTTCTAATTATTTTTAATTAATTTTGAAGGTCGGATTTAGTGCTTGTGGTGATTATTCTAAGTGGGCCAAAAGGTGGTGATGAAATCCACCATTGATCTTATGGGGTTGGATGCCCTTACTAATTAATTTTTCCATTCCATGACAATTCGGTCAACATATAATCACCTTAAAGTAGTTAAACACGCAAAAAAATAAAAAATAAAATACAAATAACAAACTAATGCACCTTAAAAATGCAACATATATCAAATGTGTTCTACATGCTTTTATATTAACAAACAATGTAGCTCTAATCTAATAATGCACCACCTAAACTAGAAATTTTAAGGAGTTTAGAAATTTCTCACAGCGGGTCTTGAAACATGTCTTTTCGTACAAGGGTGGGACCATTTACATTCCACCTCCACTTCCAGGTTACGATGGCTCACCCTTGACCTGTGTTATTATAGCCTTTTAAATGAATTGTAAAAATAAAATAATTAAATGAAATCCTCACTACAATTCACTAAAAAATAAATTGCAATTATTCTAATTAAATGCATTGAATTTCCCCTTTCTTTTCCAATTTTCTTGCAAAATAAGAGATTATCAGTAAGTACCAAAAATTAGAAGAAATTGAATTTATGCACTAACAAAATTTTAAAATGCACCTAAAATGTTAAAACAATGCAACTCCTAATTTTTTTGAAAATTTGAAAATTAGGATTTTTTTGAAATTTAGGATTTTTTTGAGTTTTTAATTAAATTTCATGAAAACTCCATTGCAGGTCCCCGGCAACGGCGCCAAAAACTTGTTGAGTTTTTCACAAGTGCACGGTTGTTGTAGTCTAGCTAGTACAAGTCCGGGTCGATTTCATGGGGACTTGACTTGGAAGTGGAGTTTACATAAATTTTAACTTACAAAATACAACAAAAATAAAATTCCAATTCATTAAGCAGCCCATGAGTAAATAGCTTTGAAATTAAGCATAAAGAAATGAAAGGAAATGACAATTTAACCAGAACTTCCCTGTTTTGACTGTTGTATCACGCAGCTAGTCACAATAGATACTAATCAGTAAACAAACAAAAGAAACTAGAATTGTAATTAAAATGGGGATAACATAAACTATAATTTAAATAACTATCTTTTATTACAGTCCTTAGATAAGCAAAACAGGGATAACATAAAACTGAAATAACAACGGAATACAGTGGGAATTAAAAAGGGGATCCAAATGTCATTTTAATTAAAGAGCAAAGGGTAGAAATGGAAATTTTTCATTTTTTTTTATTTCTTTAACCAATGAAAAGAAGGCTTGTCGGGTGAGATGATGCAGAGAAGAAAAAGACAGAAGAAAAGGATGAAAGGAGAAGAAGAAGAAAAAGAAAGATTGAGGAGAAGTGAAGGAGAAGGGGGGAGAATGCGGGAGGAAACCTGGATCGGGTTGCCCTCTCCGGGCTGATGGGTGCTGGTTCGCAAGTGACGGACTGATGCGGACAGAGGTGACCGTGAGAAGGAGGGGACGTCGATGGTGATGGGATCTGGCCAATGGAGTTCTGGTCGTTGAGATTGGTGGTGCTGGGCGTGATGATGGAGGATGCCTCGGGAAGAGGAGGAGAAAAAGAGAGTGCGCGACAGGGAGAAATAAGGAGAGAGGCTGGCCGGTGTCATTGGGCAGTGCGGTGAAGTTTTGGGTGTCCTCGTTCGGACAAGGGAGAGGGTGCAGACCGGTGAAAAATAGAGGCAAATGGATGAAGAAAGAGGGAAAGGAGGGAACTAGGTCTGGTTTGTAGCCAAGAGAGACCGGAGACGGTGTGGAGAAACAGAGGGATGAATGGTCTGCTTCAAGCAGACGACAACGCCAAAGAGGGAGAACCGAGGTAGGTACTGGGTTTGTGCGGCTAGGAAGAGGGAACAAGAGGCAGCAGAGAGATAGACGTGGGAGAGAGAAAAGAGGAAGTAGGGAGAGAAGAAAAGAGAAGGTGGGTCTGCTGCCGGTTCACCCTAGGGAAAAGAAGAGAGCTTGGAGAGGAGAGGAGAATAGAGGGGGCAAGAGAAAGAAGTGAGAAGGAGTTGGGGGTTGGTGTGTTGAGGTAGAGAGAGGAGATAGAATATGAAAGAAAGTGAGCTAAGAGAGATGGGGAGTGAGTGCGACAAGGGGAATTGGTGAAGGGGAAGTGCGGTGAACGGAGTAGCTGGGAAAGGGAGGTAGCCGGTCTGGGAGGTGACGCCGTGAAGAAAGGGAGAGAGAATTGGTCAGTGGAACAAGAGAGAGGAGATGGGAGCAGAGAAAGGAGTGCTCTGCGTCGGCCCCAACGAGAGAGAGAGGGAAATGAAGAGAGATAGAGAGGAAAGAGGGACAGACAAAGAGGTGGAGAGGAACGATCCTTTCGCCTCTTTCCGTGAATGGGAAGAAGGGCCCTGGTCGGTGGATGGGTTTCTCTTATAAGGGGGACCTAAAAAGGTTCCTTTTTGGGTTCCCCATGCTTGCCAATGCTGGTGTGCAGTTTGCCCATGCGATGCCCATCAGGCCGCCCATGCTATGCTGTCTCCCATGCGATGCCCATGCACCCGGTGATGTATATGCATGCCAACATACTTCCATTGGAGCCTTGCTTTGTTGCGTGGGGCCCATCAAATTAGGTCGATCTGAACCGTCCAAAGTTAAATCATCCAGGCCATTAATTACCTATTTAATTAGCTTTAATTATCATTTAACCATTAAATTTTCAAATCAACGGTTGGATGATTACTCAAAGATAAAATCAATTTAAAATTACAAAATTAGTTAGTTGGATGATCTAATCAAAAACTAATTTAGAGTTATTTTAGGCAAAATTGAACACTTAATAGTTTCTCCTGGAGATCCATCATCAATTTAAGATTCAAGGACTGCAAAATTGCCAGGAACTTGGGTAGAAAAAAGGAGTAGCTTTTAATGTTGTAGATGTCCTCCTCTACGTATATGATATTACAGAGTGACTTTATGCCTCTCACTTTTGCACATTCCTTGGTAGTATGCTGACTTCAATTTGCTTATCCTTTCCTTTTGTGTTTGGAGTTATTTCCAATTTTTCTGTCTATCTTCTTACTTATAAGTTATAAACCCTGCATGCTTGTTTCAGGTGGTAACACTGTGGTACAGGGCACCCGAGATCCTCCTTGGATCCCGACATTACTCAACTCCTGTTGATGTCTGGTCAGTGGGTTGCATTTTTGCTGAAATGGTTAACCAGCGACCATTGTTTCCAGGGGATTCTGAGATTGATGAGTTGTTCAAGATTTTCAGGTGTTGTAGTTACACTTATGCTAGGCACATGAAATTGTGGTTTTCTGTATGAGTGTTGCCCTTTGTCTCCAGCTATTTTCTAACATAACTTTTCTGCATAAAGAGTTCTGGGTACACCAAATGAAGAAACTTGGCCAGGGGTGACTTCATTACCTGACTTCAAGTCTGCCTTCCCAAAGTGGCCACCGAAGGTATCAGCATTCATCTGCTAGTTATTCTTCTGAAAAGCTATGGACACATAAATAATATATATAATCTTCATCCTAAAGAGTGTTATGACAATTTGTAAGCTTCTGTTGTGCAGGATTTGGCAACTGTTGTCCCAGATCTTGATCCAGCTGGTGTTGATCTTCTTTCTGTAAGTTCAGATTTTGATTTCCAAAGCTCTTATTTATTTACAAAATAACTTTAGATATTATTTGTTGAAATAACTTGAAGTTGTTGTGAGGATTTGATAAAGAAGCTTATTTGATTTGTTATAGTTCTCATTTAATACATTGGAAATCATCCTTTCACCAGGAGTGCTGGATATTCCTTGTTTGCGTATGGCCTTGTCTCCATTTTTATTACTTTGTACAACACCAAAGTTGACCAATAGTATCTTGTGAGATTTCCTTGAAAAATCAGTTTGTTAAGCTCCCCTCACTTCTTAGTGTCACACATACCATAAATAAACATGTTGCACCTGGGTACCACTTTTTAATTTAGTGTCGCCACTTATGGGAATGGAACAAAGTTTATCTATTGGTACATTCTTTTAGTAATCTTTTGGTCATTCAGAAAGATGAAAAAGTAAGAAAGAAGATACTGCAGATATGAGGGTAGGATCTATAGAAATATGTTAGAAGTCCTCATGTTAAAGTTTAACCATTTAGCATTGGCGTCTTGGTGCCGTTGCACAAAGGGTGCTTGCGTTAGTGCTTATTGATCTTTTGTTACTATTTGTCCACAGCATTGATGAATGCATTTTCCTTTTCAAATGTGTGTGGGTGCTTGCTAATGTTTTGTTACTATTTGTCCACAGCTTTGATGAATGAATTTTCCTATTCAAATGAAATAACTACTCTATGTGCGTCTGTGTGTGTGTTAATCTTTTGTTACTATTTTTCCACAGTTTTGATAAATGAATTTTCCTTTTCAAATGAAATAGTTAATCTATCCATCTGCAACTTTCATCAGGTGACCTGAACTTCTATTTCCGGTTTCACAAATTGAAAATGATACTTGTTTCTAGTCCAACTATTGATGATTAGGGTAAAAAAGCACGTCTTCTTCTGCTCATTTCATGATCATGTCAGGTTATTTCTCATATCTACTCTCTGTCTACAATTGCCAGAAAATGCTATGCTTGGAACCAAGTAGAAGAATCACAGCGAGGAATGCACTGGAACATGAATACTTCCGGGATCTTGGGTTTGTACCATGACTTTCCTCCTCTGTATATCATATCTTCAGTGAGTATGTGGATGCAAAGCAACTTGTGGGTTTGAATCTGTGTGAGAGTTGGTGTGCTTTTTGTATGTTTTCATCTCCTTTTTGTCCTTAACCGATTCATATGGCATCGGTGCTCTGGTTTGCTCATTCAGATTGCTTGAAAATAGTTCTTTCTTTCATTGCCTTAAAGAAATAGTGTCAGATCAATATTGCTTGAAGTGAAAAATCCTCTGCTCTCAAATGCTTCGTTAAAACTCCATAGGCTGCCATTCTATTATCTTAAGGACTTTGTTGTGCCATTTCCCTTGATGAAATTTCACCATTAGTCTGTCAATTGTCATACCTAGTTTCAAGACCAGGGAAGAAAGGGCTGCTTACCCCATTTTGTCAAGGAGATGTGTCGAGATTCCACCAGAGTTTCATGGACCATATTGTAACATAGTAGGCCAGTCATTGACACCCTCCCTGCAACACTGGGTGATCCTTGACGATTAGAACACCATTGTCCCAAACAAAATTGATTCCCCTACCTTGATACATTTCTCAAATTTGAAAGGCTGTCTGCAACATTCTTGCCGTGGTTGTTAATCCATCAGTTTAATACCAACAAAGATGTTCTCAACCAATCATGTGGGTACTTAATAGAGGGAAGATTTGCCATTAGGAAATACCTGGGAATTTGGATTAATTTGTCTATAATTTTGTTGTCTGAGTTTGTCGGAAGCTTAGTGTAAAATTATCGAAAAAGTAACTTCGATATATATTGGTCTTCCATTTGGGCAAAACATCGGCTATCTGATCCCTCTTATCCTCTTAGTTGGTGTTACTTTTCTCCATTAAATTCCTTTCAGTACTTTCCTGCGTGCGTTTCCTTTCTTGCATAATTGAATGACCGGGACAGGAGGAAGATGCTTTAGTCAGTTCCTACTTTAGGGGCAGGTATAAACTGGCTGAGTTACTTCTGGTCAGGCCTGAAAGCGGGCAAGCAAGAAATTGAAGTCTGGTCTTCTGGCACAATATGGTCCACACTGCACACAGGCTGGAACCTTCCGACAGCCAAGTCTTGTGTACTTGTCTTTAAGCCTAGTCGATGATGCTTTTCCTCAGTCTTTCTATTGACAAGGGCTCGACTTGCAAGGCATATGTAATCTGGTTTATTTGTTGGGGTTATTTACGTGGAATAATCCGCTATAATTTCATAAACCTGATTATATAAGCCTCGATGGTGATTAAGAGCACATTGGCAATGTTTATCTAATACTGTTTATTAGATTATTAGCCGGATTATTACTTATAAATATAATAGTAGAATCTGACGTGATCCAATAATCTGATGATATAAGCCTTACCTATCGGGCCCTAAGTAGTGGAGATCGTAATATCAAGAAACTTCAAATAATTGCAATTTTGTTGAAAATTTCTGTCCTTTTGATCTACGATTTGCTCCCGAATAATTCAAAAGTTCTTAGAGGTTTCCAATTCAGCTCAAATTTAACTAATAAAACCGCAATTCAATAAATTAAAAATCAAAATTGAAGAATAAATTGTCAAAAATTCAATATTACTTGTAAACTTGGTTACCAACGTAAATTAAAAAGTTAAAATTCACATCCTTGTAATGCTTTTTTCCCAACTCGTGGAATTTTTTCTTGCCTCGTCCACTTCTTCTCTAAGCCGAATTTTGTATATGTGATTGAGTAAAAGAGCCTCCGCGTATCATTTTCCATGAAGAAATTACAAGTCAGTTATTAACATGGTTTGCTGATAGCGAACCAGCACCATGCCTGTAGCCTACCAAATCTGAAAAGGATTAGGCCTCAAGACTCAGCTCTATCTTGTCACGTACGTGCTTTGGAATGTGGTAAACGAGACTGATTACCAAGAAAATGGGCAAATGAGTCTTACTGGCTGTTACACTTAGAACGTAAAATTTAAGGTCCACTTGCTCTGGTTGGTGGAATCACTAAAACCACTTCAATTGTTGAGACTTTGCAGTGCTTCGCCGAGCTGTGTCTGACATGTTTTATCACATTCGCTCAGCTCTTTTCCGTGCGAGCGTTATACCGACGGTTAAGAAGTATATATGGTTTTTCTTTTCCTTGGTAAGCTGGTTATTAGCATGTATCTTAGGCCATGTTAGTCGAAATGGAAGTTACCTGATTTATCTAGAGCTTACAAGATCTAACAAGAGCTTGAGCTAAAATTCTAGTTTTTATGAGATTTAGTAAGATATTTGACCACTGATTTTGCAAAATGTCTGGGTATTTTTTATTAGAGTTGAACAGAATTTGACCCAAATTTTATAGATTAAGATGACCCACTATATATATATATATATATATATATATATATATATATATATATATTATCACTATATGGCTTCTTTTACTTTCATTTATACTTTTATCCTATTTGGTCCACTTTATTGATGGACTAACATAACATCAAGCATTTTATCATTCATATTCTTAGGCTACGAAGCTATGGAGAGTCCTACTTTGAAAGAACCCTGCGTGGGATTAAATGAAACATAAAACTTGTACATCGCACATGGTTCAATTCTCCAATTTAATGACACGTGTATATTTTTTGGGCATTTGAGATCTAACACATTTTTTTAGATGAACGAATCAACTCATGCCTATTTTTCTATGCGGTATAAAATTTTCATTGCAAATATAAGCTATTCATAATATTAGGAATGACATAGATAGGCTAAAAATCAAATTTCATGTCTTGAATAGTTGTGACCTACTTTTTCTAGGGTAAAAAATTACGACCATCCTTTTTTTGGGCTTTTATCCTTTTAATCATATATATAGTTTTGATTTTTAAAGGATATTGTGCAAACACTATTAAAAAGTGACCCCTTCCCCTTGTTTTTAGGTGGACTTAAGTTTCTAGTTCATTTTACATTAAAAATGGGCCTCATAGCGAAAACTCTTTTAAAACTAGTTAAGCTAAGGACTAGTATACTAACGAAGAATTAGGTCAAGTTTTGATAAAATCTTGTAAAGTCTCATTGGATTATGTAATATCCTTAATTTTTAGGATAAAATAAGAAAATTTTAAATAAATTAAAATAAAAATTTATAGATGGAAATTTTTCCTGAAAACATAAGAATTAGAAAGTGCTCATCGATACGAGTCCAAAGCCACCAAGAACCCGAAAAACGGAGCTCAAACGAGGGAGTTATGAGCCATCGAAGTTGTAAGGGCAAATTGGTCTTTTGACAAAAACGTGTTACACAGGGGTTCAAATTGATAACGGCACCCCTGTCTTCCACACGTCTCTACCAGTCCGGCGAAATCGCCAGAGAGACGTGGAAAGAGACGTGTGGGGAAGAGTTTCTCTTCCCCTAGGACTCTAAACCCTATATCTATTCTTCCCTAAGAGCCAAAACGCTCCACTTTAAGCATTTCTCCGAGTTTTCACTCAGAACCCTAACCCTGCAAAGCTTTGATTTTTCTGGCGAGTGGAACCCCGGCAACACAAGCAACCACAACTAGGTGCAAGGTAAGCCTCAATAATCCGTTTTCCCGTATTTATTAAATAGAAAAATAATTAGAAAAACATTTAAAAATTAGAAAAAAATTTCAGATTTTTAGGAATTTTGTGCACGCTATTGTTGGAGCGTGATTTCACGGATCAAACCTCGTCCATTTGGAAATCGCATCGTCCAACTAGTGCACAAGAGACCCAAGAGCAAACCCTTTAAATTTGGGAGTGATCCAACGATGAATTTCTCCAGAAACCCAAAAACCAGTACCTAGGGATGTTTTTAGGAACTTGGGAAAAACCGTTTAAAAAACATGGTTTTTGGAGAAATCAATGCAAAAGGATGATAGAAATGAAAACTAGACAAAATTTGGAACAAAATGGCTAAAAAACAAGTGATTTGGATACCTGTAGGGTCACCGGAGATGACCAGAAGCCGGTCGTCTTCAGTTTCCGCGTCGCCGGTGTAAACCGGGCTGCCCGTGTAACCCAGTGTAAACTGGGTGTCGGTGTAACCCGGGGCCGCCGGTGCAACCTAGTGTACATTGGGCGCCGGTGTAACCCGGTGTAAAGTAGGGCCGCTGGTGTAAACCAGTGCATCCGCCAAACACCCTATAAATTAATAAATATTAATTTATAAAGTATTTTCACTTAAAATTGATTTTTGGGAACTAGAGGAGTCCAAATCACGATCCGAAAGATGCTCTGTGACCGTATTGACGACGCGGACCTAGTTTTAACTTAAAAACTTATAAATGACAACTTTTTATTTAGAAAATTTTTAAAATAGTGATGTGACATGGATAGGTGCACTTGAATATACTAGTTAAAGGGAGTTATTAGCAAGCTAGTGGTCTCACACTGAGGTAGGTGACGACAACTAATGTTTTGCCTTGACTTTTTAAGCCATGTTTAAACATAGCATCATGCGTGATTGTGTTTTAAATTGCAATTATTATTTACCGTGGATTTCATGCGACATTGAGTACAGGATGGCTATTCCAAATTGAAATTTTTTACTGAATAAACTTATTGCAAATGCTTTTACAAGCATGATGTAAATTAGTTATGCTTAATTAGAGACTTATTTCTTATTATATATATAGAAAATGCATGGATTTACATGGAAATGAGAATAGAGGCTTATTAGCTGGTCCTTTTATAGGCTAACCCCAGGATGAGGGGCATGTCTTGGGGATTGTAAGCTATAAGTGCTCTTGAGTTTTAGCATATACCTATGATTTTTATGTTTTATATTTGATGACGGGTGCTCTCGCCCGGTGGGCGTCATGCTAGGAGGGATAGGGTCGGCCACCCACCTTCCGAGATTATGATGTGATGATTTTGTGATATGATAGACACTTGCCCATAGATGGCATTCGGTAGAGGTTTGGTAACATGGATAGTCCACACTATCGGTCTGAGCCTTTCCATGGGGACAAACGCTAAGTCTCCCGTTATGGTGTCAACGGAGAGCGGCGATGATTTATACCCATGGAGGGTTGCCACTGCAGCATGATGGCCTATATTCTTATTATGTGTGCATGTATGATGAGCATGGTTATGGATGGTATGCCTGGGTGTGACGACACTCAGAGGTTGACTACGAGTACTCTGATAAGGGATGTCAGTGCGATATGGTGGGACCCATTACCTTAGAGTGCCCTTATTCTTGTTGTATGCTCAATTATATTGATTCATGTCACATTTTAACTCCGTGAATTGCATGTTTTAGCATATGGAATAAATTGGCATTTATTTGAACATGACATTATGATATCACTATTTTCATAAATGTTAGACTTTTCATCAGAGCTGTTCATTATTTCTTTCATTTATTACATTAATTGTCTATGTACCTATACAAGTGATAGCTTGCTGAGGCATTGCTTTGTTTAGCAATGCCTTAGATCTCGAGCGCGACACCAGGAAAGGAAAAGTTGTTGATAAACCTTGAGAGCTGTTGAAGACTAGTTTTTCCTATAGTTTTAGACAGTGATGTGAGTCATTGGATGTGATTTAGATGTTTGAACATATATTGGACATTTATATGGGATGTTATGATGGATAGACCCTGGGCCATATTATTATTGTGTTTTGGACATTTATTTGATTTAAAATAAAGGCGCCGATTTATTTGACGTTGATTTATACGCGGATTGTTTTATTTATGTTTAATTTACATATATACCATTTTGAGAAAGGAAAACTAACACCCGGAGTTTTTAAGATAGGTTTTAGTAAAATGTTAAATAAAGCTTTTCTCATGGGATCCCAAATGCTCTTATTTAAAATGTCATTATAAAAAAAAATGTCTTAAAAATTCGAGGTGTTACAAAGTTGGTATCAGAGCCCAGTCTAGTCCATCATAGTTCCTGTAATTGTCCATTTATATGTGAGTAACAGTCCATAATAGTTGTAGAGAGAGAAACTATGAGAGAGGAATTTACACTTAGTGACATTCAAAACTTTTGACAGATGGCTCCTCGAAGAAGGACAAGGTCTACCCTTGCTACACCCGTGGCTCCACCTGCTGAGTCCTCTGATCAAGGGGACCGAGATGCCGAGTTATTGAATCGATTAATGTCAGGACTCGTACCACTTATCCAGCAGCAGGTTAGGACAGCTGTTGACGCTGTAAACCTTAGACCTATTCCACCACCTCAAGTGGCGCCAGTGGTTTCGTCAGTTCAGTCCTCATAACCAGTGCAGGAACCACCAGTACCTAGAGCCACGGAGGGCGATGCTACGAGTGATTCTAAGAAGACTGACAATTTACTAGAGAGGTTTCAAAAGATGGTGAAACCCTTTTATGGCGATGGTAACACGGAGGAGGCCGAGCGATGGTTATTCGAGGCAGAGAGGACATTCGACGCTATGAAGGTCTCAGTAGATGATCAAGTTAGAGTAGCCTCCTACCTACTGAAAGTTGAGGTTGGCTTCTGGTGGCAGACTTTCACACTCACCCGACCAGATCCGACAGAGACGATGACATGGGCAGCCTTTAAATAGGCTTTCGACACTTAGTATTTTCCACCTCTTGCATTGCAGTCCATGAAGAAGGAGTTTGCCACCCTAGAGTAGAGAGATATGACGATTCAGCAGTACCTGAACCGATTTACACGACTAAGGAGATTTGCACCTCACGCACTGGCCTTAGACATAGAGGCAACTGACAGATTTGTGGATGGGTTGACTCCTTGGTTGAGAGATCGAGTGATTTCTTCGCGACCCACTTCTGTGCGAGATGCTGCTGATATGGCGTCCATGCATGAGAAGAACTCTCTCAGGAGTAGAGGGAGTGCGTTCTAGCCCTTTAAGGGCAAGCGGCTGTTTGGTGCTATGCAGACACATGGGGCATCAGGTCATCCACCACAGGCCAAATTTAAGAGAGACACTGAGAGGAAGAGATGTGATAGGTGCAAGGGTTGGCACCCTGGGCGAGGGTGCAATATATTCGACCAACCACAGCAACAGAGGCAGTCCCAACCACAGAGACAGCCCTATACACCTTACCAAAGACAGCCATACAGGTGTTTCAACTGTGGAGACGTTGGCCATTTCATTAAGGACTGTCCTAAGGGACAGAGAAAGAGGCAGACCGAGATGGGTCAGGACAGGCGTAGGCATCACACCAGGTCGTAGAAGGTACTCTTTTAGTCTCAGATAGACATGCCAAAATTCTTTTTGACACAGGCTCTACACATTCTTTTATATCATGTATTTTTTCATCTTGTCTTGATGTATGTGTACACAAACTAGCATTTGGATTAGATATTATGACACCTGTGGGAGAGACAGTAGAGACTACAGAATATCTTAGAGATATACCTGTAGAGATATCAGGCGTGAGTATGGACACAGACTTCATCTTACTAGACATGGTAGACTACGATGTTATTCTTGGGATGGATTGGTTAGCTAACTATTGGGCTATGGTAGACTGCCGAAAGAAGCGAGTCACTTTTTCTTATACCTGGGCAACCAGAAATAGTGTTCCAGGGTATGAAAGATCAGGTAGGTACATGCATCATTTCTGCTATGAAGGCGGCACGATTTTATGCACGAGGGTGTAACACATTACTCACATATGTGACTGTTGAGGAAAAGGAGCAGCCACGGCTTGACGAGATTGATGTTGTCTGTGATTTTGCTGATGTATTTTCTGAGGAATTACCAGGATTGCCGCCAAGTAGGGAGATTGACTTCACCATTGACTTGGTGCTGGGTACATCGCTTATCTCTAAGGCACCATATAGGATGGCTCCAGCAGAGTTAAGAGAACTTTAGGTACAATTGTAAGAGTTACTGGATAAGGGCTTCATCAGGCTGAGTGGATCACCATGGGGAGCACCAGTCCTTTTTGTGAAGAAAAAGGATGGATCACTAAGAATATGCATTGACTATCAGTTGTTGAATGGTGTTACTATAAACAACCGATACCCTTAGCCACGCATAGATGATTTATTTGATCAGCTCCAATCGGCACAAGTGTTCTCCAAAATAGATCTGAGGTCAGGGTACCATCAGCTGAGGGTTAGAGAAGAAGATATCTCGAAGACTGCCTTTAGGAGTCGTTATGGTCATTATGAGTTCCTAGTAATGCCGTTTGGATTGACGAACGCACCTGCAGTGTTCATGGATCTAATGAACCGCGTCTTTCGAGCTTATTTGGATAAGTTCGTGATTGTATTCGTGGATGACATCTTGATTTATTCGCCTAGTCATGAGACACATAGAGAGCATCTCCACACGGTATTGGACACACTTCGTCGACATCAGTTGTATGCCAAGTTCAGTAAGTGTGATTTTTGGCTAGACCAGGTGCATTTCTTAGGCCACGTCATATCTAAAGATGGAGTGGCCGTGGATTCAACAAAGGTAGAGGCATTACTACACTGGGAGAGGCCCAAGACAGTGACTGAGATACGCAGTTTTCTCGGTTTGGCAGGGTATTATCGTCGCTTCATAGAGGGATTCTCTAAGATCGCATTACCATTGACGACCCTGACAAGGAAAGACACTCAATTTGTATGGACCGAGGCTTGCGAGGAGAGCTTCCAAGAGCTCAAGAGGAGACTTACTACTGCTCCAGTATTGACCTTACCATCAGGTGCAGGCGGTTATGTAGTTTATTGTGATGCCTCTGGCAAGGGATTAGGAGCAGTGTTGATGCAACATAGGAAGGTAATTGCCTATGCGTCTAGACAGCTGAAGACATATGAGGTAAATTACCCAACACATAATTTGGAATTAGCAGCGGTGGTATTTGCGTTGAAATCCTGGAGACATTATCTTTATGGTGAGAGATTTGAGGTATTCACTGATCATAAGAGCCTCAAGTACTTCTTTACTCAGAGTGAATTGAACATGAGGCAACGCAGATGGATGGAGTATCTCAAGGACTTCGACTTCACCATACAGTACCATCCTGGGAAGGCTAACATCGTTGCAGATGCCCTGAGTAGGAAGGCGGGTGTGATGATTGCCAATTTGACGACTCGGTCTAAGTTCTTTGATAGGATCTTAGAGGCATAGGGCAAAGATAAAGAAACACAGGATCTGACAGATAAGACAGATTTTTCGAGGGGATCAGATGGAGGAGTCAGATTTAAGGGAAGGTTGGTAGTACCAGTAGATGACGAATTGAAGCACGAGTTACTTCAAGAAGCACACCAGTCCCCTTATACAATTTATCCTGGGGGTACGAAGATGTATCAGGATCTCAAGAGGCATTTCTGGTGGAATGGTATGAAGAAGGATGTTGGTGAGTGTGTTGCACGATGTTTGACCTGTCAGCAGGTCAAGGCTGAGCATCAGCGTCCATCAGGACTACTTCAGACGCTGGACCTTCCTGAGTGGAAGTGGGACCATATTACCATGGACTTCGTTCTGGGTCTTCCGAGGACTGCTAGCGGCCACGGCATGATATGGGTCGTTGTGGACAGGTTGACCAAGTCCGCTCATTTCCTTCCTATCAGACAAAATCAGACCGTGGATAGCTTAGCGAAATTATATGTTAAGGAGATCGTCAGTCTACATGGCGTTCCCTTGACAATTATATCGGATCGAGATACGCGATTTACCTCAAAATACTGGAAGAGCGTGTAAGAGGCATTAGGGTCGAGACTGAAATTTAGCACAACATTCCATCCTCAAACAGACGGACAAAGCGAGAGGACCATCCACACTATTGAGGATATGCTACGAGCCTGTGTTATGGATTGGAAGGGTAGCTGGGAAGATCATTTACCTTTGGTGGAATTTGCTTATAATAATAGTCATCACGCTAATATTGGCATGGCTTCATATGAGGCACTTTATGGTAGACCTTGTCGGTTACCTTTATGTTGGAGTGATGTAGGAGAAAGACGCGTTGTAAAATCTGAGTTAGTGGAAAAATGTGCAGAGAAAGTCCAACTCATCTGGAAGAGGTTACTGACAGCTCACAGTCGACAGAAAAGTTATGCAGACAAGAGGCAAAAAGACTTAGAGTTCTCTGAGGGTGAGCATGTATTCTTGAAAGTCTCTCCTATGAAAGGGGTGTTGAGGTTTGGAAATAAAGGGAAGCTTAGCCCCAGGTATATTGGACCTTTCGAGATCTTATGCAGAGTTGGGGCTGTGGCATATCAGCTAGCCTTACTACCACAGTTAGCAAATGTACATGACGTCTTTCACGTGTCTATGCTAAGGAAATACGTGCCAGATCCCTCACACGTATTGGAGCAGATTCCAGGAGAGCTACAGTCTGACATGATGTTTGAGGAGAGACCAGTGCGCATCCTGGATACAAAAGTCAAGGAGTTAAGGAATAAGACCATTGCCTTGGTTAAAGTCCTTTGGTAACATCATTCACTACAGGAGGCTACCTAGGAGACTGAGGAGGAGATGCGAAAGATCCATCCAGAGTTATTTACATAGAGGTATGTAGCTAAATTTCGAGGACGAAATTTTTATAAGGAGGGAAGGATGTAATATCCTTAATTTTTAGGATAAAATAGGAAATTTTTAAAGAAATAAAAATAAAAATTTATAGATGAAATTTTTTCCTGAAAACATAAGACTTAGAAAGTGCTCGTCGATATAAGTCCAACGCCACTAAGAACGCGAAAAACGGAGCTCAAATGAGGGAGTTATGAGCCGTCGAAGTTGTAAGGGCAAATTGGTCTTTTGACAGAAACGTGTTACACAGGGGTTCAAATTGATAACGGCACCCTTGTCTTCCACACGTCTCTACCAGTCCGACGAAATCGCCGAAGAGACGTGGAAAGAGATGTGTGGGGAAGAGTTTCTCTTCTCCTAGGACTCTAAACCCTATATCTATTCTTCCCTAAGAGCCAAAACGCACCACTTTGAGCGTTTCTCTGAGTTTTCACTCAGAACCCTAACCCTGCAAAGCTTTGATTTTTCTGGCGAGTCGAACCCCGGCAACACGAGCAACCACGGCTAGGTGCAAGGTAAGTCTCAATACTCCGTTTTCCCGTATTTATTAAATAGAAAAATAATTAGGAAAACATTTAAAAATTAGAATTTTTTTTTGGATTTTTAGGAATTTTGTGCACGCTACTGTTAGAGCGTGATTTCACGGATCAAACCTCGTCCGTTTTGAAATTGCACCGTCTAACTAGTGTACAAGAGACCCAAGAGCAAACCCTTTAAATTTGGGAGTGATCCAACGGTGGATTTCTCCAAAACCCAAAAACCAGTACCTAGGGATGTTTTTATGAACTTGGGAAAAACTGTTTAAAAAACATGGTTTTTGGAGAAATCAATGCAAAAAGATGATAGAAATGAAAACTAGACAAAATTTGGAACAAAATGGCTCAAAAACCAAGTGATTTGGACACCTGTAGGGTCACCGGAGATGACTAGAAGATGGTCGTCTTCTCAGGCGCAGGTTTTTGCGTCGTCGGTGTAAACCGGGCTGCCCGTGTAACCCAGTGTAAACTGGGTGCGGGTGTAACCCGGTGTAAACCGGGGCCGTCGGTGCAACCTAGTGTACACTGGGCCCCGGTGTAAAGCAGAGCCGCTGGTGTAAACCAGTGCACCCGCCAAACACCCTATAAATTAATAAATATTAATTTATGAAGTATTTTCACTTAAAATTGATTTTTGGGAGCTAGAGGAGTCCAAATCATGATCCGAAAGATGCGTTGTGACCGTATTGACGACGCGGACTTAGTTTTAACTTAAAAACTTATAAATGACCACTTTTTATTTAGAAAAATTTTAAATTAGTGATGTGACATGTACAAGTACACTTGAATATACCAGTTAAAGGGAGTTATTAGCAAGTTAGTGGTCTCACATTGAGGTAGGTGACGACAACTAATGTTTTGCCTTGATTTTTAAACTATGTTTAAACATAACATCATGTGTGATTGTGTTTTAAATTGCAATTATTATTTACCGTGAATTTCATGCGACATTGAGTACAGGATGATTATTCCAAATTGAAATCTTTTACTGAATAAACTAATTGCAAATGCTTTTACAAGCATGATGTAAATTAGTTATGCTTAATTAGAGACTTATTTCTTATTATATATATAGAAAATGCATGGATTTACATGGAAATGAGAATAGAGGCTTATGAGTTGGTCTTTTTATAGGCTAACCCCAGGATAAGGGGCATGTCTTGGGGATTGCAAGCTATAAGTGTTCTTGAGTTTTAGCATATACCTATGATTTTCGTGTTTTATATTTGATGACGGGTGCTCTCGCCCGGTGGGCGTCATGCTAGGAGGGATAGGGCCGGCCACCCACCTTCCGAGATTATGATGTGATGATTTTGTGATATGATAGACACCTGCCCATAGATGACATTCGGTAGGGGTTTGGTAACATGGATAGTCCACACTACTGGTTTGAGCCTTTCCATGGGGACAGACGCTAAGTCTCCCGTTATGGTGTTAACAGAGAGCGGCGGTGGTTTATACCCATGAAGGGTTGCCACTGCAACATGATAGCCCATATTCTTATTATGTGTGCATGTATGATGAGCATGGTTATGGATGGTATGCCTGGGTGTGACGACACTCAGAGGTTGACTACGAGTACTCTTGATAAGGGATGTTAGTGCGATGTGGTGGGACCCATTACCTTAGGGTGCCCTTATTCTTGTTATATGCTCAATTATATTGATTCATGTCACATTTTAACTCCGTGAATTGCATGTTTTAGCATATGGAATAAATTGGCATTTATTTGAACATGACATTATGATATCACTATTTTCATAAATGTTAGACTTTTCATCAGAGCTGTTCATTATTTCTTTTATTTATTACATTAATCGTCTATGTACCTATACAAGTGATAGCTTGTTGAGGCATTGCTTTGTTTTGCAATGCCTTAGATCTCGAGCGCGACACCAGGAAAGGAAAAGCTGTTGATAAACCTTGAGAGCTGCTGAAGACTAGTTTTCCCTATAGTTTTAGACAGTGATGTGAGTCATTAGAGAGGATTATCATTTGAATTTTATTATGGATTACATACATTTTATTTGGATGTGATTTAGATGTTTGAACATATGTTGGACATTTATATGGGATGTTATGATGGATAGACCCTGGGCCATATTATTATTGTGTTTTGGACATGTATTTGATTTAAAATAAAGGCGCCGATTTATTTGACGTTGATTTATACGCGGATTGTTTTATTTATGTTTAATTTACATATATACCATTTTGAGAAAGGAAAACTAACACCCGGAGTTTTTAAGATAGGTTTTAGTAAAATGTTAAATAAAGCTTTTCTCATGGGATCTCAAATGCTCTTATTTAAAATGTCATTATAAAAAAAAAATGTCTTAAAAATCCGGGGTGTTACAGATTAACTTAAGTAAGATAATGTACTAAAATCCTGCTAGACAAACATATAGTTAGCAAAAGTTTCCTGAAAATTGGAAACTCTTTCTAGACGAACAAAATTCAAAAAGACAATGAGAAAATCAGTTAAACTCCTCGTAGGTTGACTTAACTCTTGCTGGACTAACTTCATGTTAGGGTATTGTTCATGCTCAAAATGAGAAGATCTATTGTGATATGAGATGATATGGACTATATCATTGTTAGTGGTACTTGAGCTGAGATGAGCAGCAATAATATCTCCTCATCTCACTGATGGTGGTGCTTCATATGAGTTGAGATGAAAATCTTCTCATTTTACCTCATAGTTAAGTTGAATTTTAGCCATTTTACTTCATCTCATGGCAAATTTGGTCCTCTTAAGCTAGCTTAAGTACTCTTAAATGAGATCTCATGTCATCCCATCTCACGTTATCTCATTTCATCTCAAGAACCATTAATACTATGTTGTTGATCTAGACTATTTATAGAGGGGAGTTTGGGATGCCTTTGACACTTAGCATACGCTCAATGATGAACTGAACTTTATCTTACATAAGTGTCCAAGTATACCATTTTTTGTGGAGCCTGCTTTTGTATGATTTGACTTGCTCATCTGATTGCTCTAGTTTAGATGTCCTTGAGTGAATGATCCTAGCATCTCAAAATTTGTACATGAAAACAAATAGCTCAGAAACTAAAAATAACAATGGTCTAATTTCAATATCCAATTTTGCTAATTTACGTGCCTTTTGATCTACAAGGCATCCACAGCTAAATCAATCATATAAGCGAGTAAGATCATGCAAAAGTCATGGAGTGTTTGTTTAGCGTTTCTTTTTCTTTTTCTTTTCTTTTCCTTGTGAAAAGCTGGATAGAGGAGTTATATATGATAATTGAATACCATAAGATATTACATAATTCCTCTGTATCATTAGCGCCGTAGGAGTGCTATTTGGATTTTGTAAGCAAAGATTGGGAGGCAATCGCTCACACACTCTCCTAAATTCAACCATCCCCAAGGTGTAGTGGCATAAAAAGTTTCTCAATTGGATAACTAGGGTTTCAGGTTGTGCATGCACGGAGTGCAACTTCCATTCAGGATAAAAAAGTCTATCCAGAGTTGCATCTTCTCACCAAACCACTGGGCTACTAGGTAGTGCTAGCAAATGGACACGCAGATTGAATCTGATCTATAAGAATAGGGAGTGGAGTTTCTAACCCTCACGGATCACAGATAAAAAATCTCCAGCCATATCTGATCTGGGTGCAAATCACAGATTTGCAGATTATTCTTCCATCTTACATAAATTGTATAGAATTGTAGATTTTAACTCTTGTGCAAAATCTAAATTATTAATCTTGTTTACAATGCCTTAGGTAGGCTAGTTACCAAATTGTAAGATTAGTAGATTCTTATACCTTAAGTCATGAAAGTTGAAAATTAGAGCCACTATATATATATTTTATATCTTTTTCAGAGAAATAAAAGTAGTGGTTAGAATCATCCAAATGCAATGATTTCTCACGAGTTATCTATTTTGGGATACCAAACAAGATTAAGATTAACGATTTAGATCTTTGAAAAGAAGTCAACACCCACGGTTTCTCTAAATTTCTATATTAATTTTCTAAAATACACCTTTAAAGGATATCTCAGAACTTATCTATTCATATCGTTGATATAACGGATCGGATTAATTCAATCCATTTCTATCTGCAGATTTTAAGATTTTTTTGTACATTTTGCCAGCTCTACTACTAGTGGGAAACCTTGGGCCATGCAAGTCAATTTTTAGCACAAAAAGAAAAAGAAAGAAAATTGAGGTAGCCAGACAAATTGACTACGGCCCTTGTAGTCCACCCTTTCCCCAAACCCCATATAGGCAAGAGTTTTGTGCACGAGCTGCCCTTTAGACAAATTGACTACGGCCTGCTAAGGGTGGAAAATGTTCCTAAGCCTGCGTTGTCCCAGAGGGAAATAAGCTTTACTTCTTTCATGTTTCCTGACATTGCCCCAAGCCTAACCGCAATTTGCGGAAATGGGACAGCATGCGGCGGGTCCGCTGCCAACAAAGCATTTCTTCAAGAGAGCGAATGAAATTGCCGGATGGTTAAATGATATTTGCAGATATCCAAAGATGGGCTCCAGCAGATGAATTGCTTAGATAGGCGGAGCTTGGCCCTTCATGTGTTTCAGCCACAGGAAAATATAATCCTTAAGCCAGGTGCATGATTCGCTTGGAAATATAAGTGCCAGACGTCTCTTTAGATGATGCAAAGCATTTACTGTGATAGGATTAGTAACTGGTTAAAATTCTAAATCATTAGATGGTTCTCTAACCTTCGATCTGTACATAAAATTTTTCACCAATAGACGATTCTTAGCCTTTGATCTGTAGGTAATTTGTTGATGAATGTAGGCCACAGTTTTTCTCTTTTTCATTGACAAATCAGGCGTTTAGAAATGTAACGTGGGCTGGTATTTGGGTGCCGGCTCCTCCATGGCTGCAGGGACACGGTTCGAACCATAAGACAGTGCGTCCCACTTCTACTTTGACCACTCGTTTGTTATCATTCGTGAACATCGCAAGTGAATGGTCTCGATCAACTAATCTTTGTTCATTTTTCTGTAATTTTCTCCATGGAACATAATTTTAAACGGGCACGATTCTGATCCCCCACAAAAAAGTTGAAATAGTGGGTCCCACTTGTATTTGAGCTATTTTCCACGGAAAGTGTTTTCAAGCAGAAAATTTTTATCAGAAAATAACCATCGGTTGACCTGTGAACTGCAAAACCCTTGATCGATTGTGCTCATACCTTCCTCTCCCCGACTCTCGCTTCCTGGCAACCAGCGGTCAGTTGCGTCAGACAAGGTATTCTCTCTCTCTCTCTCTCTCTCTCTCTCTCTCTCTCTCTCTCTCTCTCAAACACCGGTTATGGTTGGAGATTGAAAGCGGACTTCCTGCTTGAACCTGGGGATTTCTTACCTTATCTGTTAGCTAAATTGTCCTGCAGATTTTCGTTTGTTCTTTTAGATTGAAACGATCTCTAGTTTAGGTCATGTATAGATCTACATCTAAAGCTAGGCATTTCTCTGATCAAGAGCTTCTTTACCTTGATTCTCTGGGTTCTATGTTTAAATTATGAGATTCTTGTTTTTGAGACAATGCTACTATACATTGAGTTCAGATTTCTGTTCATATGGTTATTTTAAAGTGATGATATTGACGATATGTGAGCAAATTGATGTTTCAAGCGGATTAGGGTGACGTTTTCATGCATTAGCTGGAGAGATGTCAGGCCTTTTAATTGTCCTTTTTATGTTCGGACATTTTAATTTCGTATAATAATAATAGTCAGGCCCGATGTGCTTCGCTTGGATTGGAAGAGCTTTAGTCTGTGGGTAAAATGGTATCAACATTGTTGTAGGCATTCACACCCGAAAACTAAAATGAGTTGAAGATGGAGATAGAGTAACTGATGATAATACTGATCACATTGTTATTATGGTTGAAGTATCTACATCTTTAGTGTTTGTATCGAGGAAAAACCTTGTGCCTAAATTACAGCAGAACTTCATATACCACGATTGCTGTTTAATGGCCATTCTTCTGGGCGGCCTGACAGTGGCCATCTCTTTGGTAGGTAGTGGTTGAATAAGTTATTGGTTTGGATGATTCTGGAAGTCTGATCCCTGGACCATTTCATTTTTTCTGGTCATTATATAAGTTTGTCTAACCTAATCTGGAGACAGTAATCTCTTGTGGAATTGACCCAGTTGTTTAAAGTTAGTGGTCCGGAGGAACTTTTTCTCAAGATATTGTGATGTGGTGATCAAATTAGGAGTACTGAACCTTTTTTATAGTACTTTGTTAAGTTCATGGCCTTCCAATTTAATTCTTATGTAGATTGTTCAAGAACAAATAACTTATAGTTTTTGAGGAATGGTTACGCTAGCGGGATGCAGAGCAAAAGCTACCATGGAAAGCAGTCAAATTAGCTTGGCTCCACTTGGATAACTTGGCCATTTCATGAGAGTTGTAATGATAATTGTTGGGTTAAAGTTGGATGTAGACCAAAAGGGGGAGCCAATTCAATGTATCAAGCATTGACTCGGGGGATGTTTACTACCTTGCTATGTTGCAGTTTACTAGACCTACACCATCTCAATGAGCAGTCTGGAAGAGGAACACCTTATCTTGGCTTTACATTTCTTTCGCCTATTTACACTATTTGTGTTGGTGTGTGTCCAACTTTGGAAGTCATTATAAATTGCTCTGCCATCATCCATTTCCCTATCACTCTTCTTCTAACATGCATCTTGAATTGTGCGTAAAGTGTCAATTTGATGGATCCAATTTTCCTTATGTACTGGTTGAGCTAGGCGAAGCAATATGCATCTTGAGATATTTGAGGAGTTGTGCAAGATGAGCATTTTCTTCATAATACATTTCTTGTGGGCTACTTTTGGGAACTCTTTGATGAAGATTTCAACCAAACAGATTTAGTTTAGAATCCATGAAGTAGAAGAATGTCAACCAAATTGGAAGCTTTTCTGGTCGTTGTTCGCACCTTCTTTTGAAAACAAGATATCTATAGTCATGATATTGGAACTTCTTTTTTTATTTAATTTTCTCTACCTTAATACTGATACAGCGAAAGAGGTATAAAGTAAAGAGATGTTTACATATCAATGCAAGAGGATCCAAATCTGATTTTCCATTTCAGAAATGATTCTGCATCGATCTAATAACATCCATTTGCTTTTGGGGTCCATGGATATGTTTGTTGTGGAGGATACCTGTTTGGGTCTAAAGGCAAATATGGGGATGGCTAAATAATATTGTCTATCTCAATTGATGGGATGGGCTTGCCTTATTGTATTCGTCCCTGCAATATGCACCTCAGACATAATATACTTTATATATATATATATATATATATATTTTAATTTGAGAATAAGAGTTGATGTAGTTTTTATGTTCCTTCCTTATTCTAAGATGACAGCTATATTGAATAAGAAGGATAGAAGCTAAGGAGGTGAACCTTAGACGCATGTAGCTAAAATACCATGAGAGGGAAAAACCAAATCAAAGGAGCTATAAGCGATCGGAAAGGAATTCTTGACACCATTATGGAGTTTGCAAATGAATCCCCTATTCAACTTGTCAACCACCACAAACACAATTTGCTGACTTTTGTTATGTCTCCTTTTAAGATTGACAAGGAGGTTGAATCTTGGAGAATTAATTGGCTGGAAAGGGACACCTTTTTGGGAGGAGAAGAGGGAGGAATTGTAAACATTTGTTCAATTGGACAATTCTCTATAAGCTTGAGTGGCAGTGGCAGGTTTGCAAGGTTTTCTTTTTTTCCCCTAAAAATGGAGATTTGAGGAGGCATAGGAGGTTATACATAGGAGGTGAATTAGTGTACAAGTACAGAAAGGATTGGAGTGAGTACGCGAGTAGAGAGATAAGCAAAGGAGCTAGTTTCTAGGCATATGGTGATTTATTTGTCAAGTTAGTTTTGTCGATCATTAGTTTAGTATGATAGTTGGGATCGATAAGCTTTTGAGTGTATCTTTTGTTAGGTGTTAGTCCTTTGAGCCATGAGGTGCCAAACCGGTTATGGTTAATTAGGCAGAGGCAGAGATGCGAAAATTTTAAATTATCATATGAATGGGGTGTGATGGTTTTGTACTTGGTCTTCCACGGTGATGTTTGAGATCCTTGATTTAATTGCTTAAGACTATGTTGCCTATTGCAGGTAGTATATTTCTTCTCTACCAAATTTTTATTATATGGTATGGAGTAAGGACTTAGATTATGTTAAGTAAGAGAAAGAAGAGTAAGGACTTAGACCATGTTACGTATATTAGAAGTGACAACCCAAGGGTATTAGTTAAAGATGAAGAGATCAAACAAAGGTAGGAAAGTTACTTTCAAGAATTACCAAATGACGATTACCATGAAAATATAGTAATTGAAAGTACCACAAATCCAAATGACATTGGACATTATAGATACGACTGTAGGATTAGAATACCTAAAGTGAAAGAGACCTTGAAAAAGATGAAATCGGGAAAAGCACTAGGGCCCGATGATATATTAATAGAGGTTTGAAAGTATATGAGAAATGTTTGAGTAGTTTGGTTGACAAATTTGTTTAACAAGATTCTAAAATCAAAGAAAATGCCAGATGAATGGTGGAAGAGCTTTATTGTACCAATTTATAAGAATAAATGAGGCATATTGAATTGCACTAATTATCGTAAGATCAAACTTATGAGTCATACCATAAAACTTTTTGAAAGAGTGATTGAGAAAAGGCTACAACAGACTAGTCTATCAAAGGACTAGTTTGGCTTCATGCCTGGGAGGTCTAACATGAAAGCTATTTTTCTGCTTAGACAATTGATAGAGAGATATAGAGAGATGAGAAAGGACCTCCACATGGTCTTTATTGACTTAGAAAAAGCTTATAATAGGGTTCTCAAAGAGTTAATCTGGTGGATGTTGGTGAGAAAGGGGTTTTGTAGAGGTATATAAACATAATTAAGGGTATGTATAAGGAAGCAGTAATAAAAGTTAGGACCACTTTAGAGAGGCTGGTGATTTTTCTATCACTATAGGATTGCAACTAAGGATCGGGATTGAGCCCATACTTTTTCACATTGGATATGGATGAGTTAACAAAACATTTGTACGATGAGATTACATGGTGCATGTTATTCACAAATGATATAGTTGTGATTGATAAGACAAGGGTGTAACATGAAGCTAGAGTTATAGAGAGATGCATTAGAATCTAAATGATTTAAAATTAGCCAAACTAAGACAAAGTATATGGAATACAATTTTAGTAAGGAGAGGAGTGGGAGTGAAGCACCAATAAAGATTGATAACCAAGAAGTCCTTCTAAAAGAACACTTCCAGTACTTGAGATCGATAATTAATGAGAGTGGTGAGATCGAGAGGGAGAGCGAGGTTAACCAGAAAATCCAAGCAGGTTGGAACAAATGGAGACGTGCCTCTGGAGTTTTGTGTGACTGGAGGATACCTCTCAAACTGAAAGGAAAATTCTACAGGATGGCTATAAAGTTGGCCATGTGAATTAGAGTGTTGGGTAGTTAAGGAACAAAATGTGCATAGGATGAGCGTCACCGAAATGTGGATGTTGAGGTGGATGAGTGGCAAGACAAGAAAAGATAGATTTAGAAATGAAAGCATTAGAGGAAACTTAGGAATATCACTAATAGGTAACAAGATGAGGGAGATTAGACTTGGATGGTTTGGACATGTCCAACAAAGACCGAAAATGTCATCGGTTAGGAGTGAGATGATCCAAGTTGAAGGTTCTAAAAGGGCATGGGTAAGGTCCAAAGAATGTGGATAGAAGTGGTGAGAAAAGATTTAAAAACTTTGGGAGTAATGAAGCTATGACACTTATATAGGGGAATGGAGGAACAAGACTCATGTGACCAACCCCTAATCGGGATAAGGTCTTGATGATGATGATGGATGGCGGAACTTTTTTTGGATTTAGGTCAAGTCCTTCAAATCCATGATTGAAGATGTTGAAAAGGCTGTCCTTTGCAGATATTTGTTTGGTACATATTCCTCTTAGAATTCAAGGTCTTTGGTAGTAGTGCTGGAGGATAATCACTTACCATGTTTTATTGGATGGAGACCTATGCTACGTACTAGAGTCTGGGTAGAGGTTTCAAGTCTAAGGATGGCTGTTAATGCATTGAATTTTGCCTTTCTCCTTGAAGGATTTTCTTAAGGACGGTTAGATTCCTTTGGAAGCTGTAAACTTCTTTGTGAATTTGATTGGTGATGGCATGTACTTTCATGGACGGAAATGAATTTGTGGATATTTGGGAAGCATTCACTGCTTTTGAAAACCTTCTACTGAAAATCAAATTTTTATTGGTGGTGGAAGTGGAAGAAGGAAAATTTGGGAGGTAGGTCGGAGAGGAGGATTAGGAGCACTTATGTGTCGTTCAATAATGAATTCTATTCACTTAAACTCAGATGCTGGCTTATGAGAAAATTGTGTAGGGTTATCAAAGATTCCCCAGAGAAGTGTTATTAAGTCTTGTTGGTTCTGTGGGCTTCAAAATAAAAGCAAGTGGATACGAGATACTTCACTAGCAGGTTTTTGGTGAGGGTTTATCCTTTGTTTTGGGTGTGGGGCACAATCGAAAAATGCAATCATGTTGGCCACCTCCAGGACTAGGTTTCTTGGTGGTGCCTAGGGTGTCTATTATAAAAACTAGCTGATTTATGTAAGGAGAGAAGCTGGTTATGTTACTGATTTGTTGGCCTAGAAGGAGAAGGCTGGATGGATTTATTAGTCATGCAGCCATGGGAGCCCTTTCATGAACTGCAGTTTGTCTTTAGCCAAGCAAATTTTTATTATCTCTTGAAGAAAAGACGGAAGAAGTATCGAAAAGTCTGGTGCTTGTAATATACATGGGACTTGCGCCTATCTCAAAATTAGCTCACCTTTTGATACTTTTCTTGGATATGCAAGCTAAAGTTTCAAAACATAGATACTTGATACATCAAGGTAGTCATAAGTTTGTAATGCTGTCATGCTTGTGGTTTCATTGATTGGCATAGAACTATTTTGCATGCTGACTGATATCTATGTGACATAAGATCTGAAATTGAGACAACAATCTTTTGGCTGGTCTATTTGTTAGGTCTTTTGCATTAATCATGGCTTGCTTGCTTACTGTAAAAATGAAGGTATATCCTGCCAATGGTTGCCACTGTTTGAGAAGAATAGCTTTCATTGTGAACAAAAGACACTGCATCATAGCAACAATGTGGTTTCGCCATGGCTATAGAATTTGTTGCCAATTCCTGCAGAAAGATATAGTTGATGCCGACAAGTTCTTTTGTGCATGAGTGTTATGACTTGTCATCTTACATTGGGTTGATTTTGGCTTGCTGCTTTTGAATTTATAAGTTTATCTTTTCCATCTTTCTGTCTGATCCCTGCAGATGATTGACGACCAAGACCTGGGATTCTTCGCCAACTTTCTTGGCATCTTCATATTTGTTTTGGTAATTGCTTACCATTATGTGATGGCAGACCCCAAGTATGAAGGCAGCTAAACATGCCTAATGATATATATGATGCAAGATTCAGACTTCTTCCATCGGGCATAGTGAATCCATGACTACACTGTTAGAGAAACTGTTACAAAGACAAAATTTTGTATTGTGCTTAAATGTAGAGCACGTGATTATTGAACCCTAATCATTCTGTTGTTTCTCCTTATTTATATCCCCTTGTTAAGGTAAATGAACACGTCTTCAAGCCATGGTCATTGTTCAATAGACATTATGGCTTGTGAAGAACAGGGAGCGGAAACAAAAGCTTAATAGTAGGATGCTCAATGAGTTGATGTGGTTAGATTAGATGGTAATGATCAGCCCAATTTTCAGGCCATTGCTGATTTCATCTGATCCCTTCTACGCGAGCAAGTGGGCTACTTACATGAATGATCTCATGGCCATTTGACCATTTCAAGCTTTTTATCTTTTACCTTAAACGAACAATCAGAATAGTTCTCGTCCACCAACAGACCGTTCACGAAGTCATTTTTGTATTTACGGAGCGTGCCCAAGTCATTCTTCGGTTTGCTATTCATCCAAGCTCTTTATTTTTCTGTTTATTTGGCCTTATCCAGCAGGTTTCCATGCTTTGAGTTTTGTGATTGAACTCATTCTTTCGGTAGATCCGTACCAAATTTGGTTTCTGGTCCATGGCCTATCTATAGGGATGTGGTGCGGATCAACCGAAAGAATGAATCCCTCAAAAAGCAGTTTCCTTCTATTCCACCACCCACGTAAATGGTTTCTTACCAAATCAATACACCTCCCCTGCTTTGCTTAAAGCCTATTCTTGGCTTTCGGGGATCGAAGAAGGAAAACTGATTCACACCCATGTCTTAAGAACAGGGTATGAATCGGAAGCTCATTTATGCAATACGTTGATCCATTTCTATTGTTCTAGTGGTTTCGTGGGTAACGCTTGGAATGAGTGAAATAGAGGTTGTAACAAGGAATTCTATGATTACCGGGTATTATCAAAATGGGATCTCTGTGGAGGTTTTGAATTTATTTCGGGAGATGCAGATTGGAGGTTTTGAATTTATTTCGGGAGATTCAGATTGGAGGTTTGAATCCTGATGAGGTGACAATGATTAGCGTTCTTTCTGCTTGTGCACAAGCTGAAACTCAGGAGTTGGGGAAATGGGTTCATGCTTACATTAATAAGAAGAAGCTTGATTTGAGGATTGGTGTTAGAGCAGCTCTTGTAGGTTTGCGCTCAAAATGTGGATTTATACAAGAGCATTGGAAGTGTTTGAGGAAATACCCACTAGGATTCTTGTTTGTTGGGCTGCTATGATCAATGACTGGGGAGTTCTTTGAAGAAATGGTTGTGGCAAAATATCAACCAGATGCACTTTTGCTTATTACTGCTCTGCCTGTAGTCATGGTGGGTTGGTAGAAGAAGGGATATACTTTTTCCATATATAAGGCGGCGTTTCGGGATCACCCCTCAGATGGAGCATTAGGGGTGCATATTTGATCCCTTGGGCCGCTCTGGATGCCTCGTGGAGGCCTATGAATTGATAAAAGACATGCCATTTACACCTAATGCGGTCATGTGGAGGATTCTGTCAGGGGCTTGCCAAGTTCACAAGAATATGGAGCTAGTGCAGAAGGAAAATTCTTGAACTGGAGTCACGTCACCATGGAGATTACGTTCTTGTGTCCAACATATATGCATCCAAAAGAAGATGGGAGGATCATGAAGAAGAAAAAGATTACTAAGAGTCCTGAATGCACTATGATCGAAGAAGATAATAAGGTCCATTCATTCATAGTGGAGGATAAGTCTCATTGGCTTTCTTAGGAGATGCACAAAGTGCTGGATGAAATGACCATGAAACTAAAATTGGCAGGGTATGTGCCGGATACCTCGAAAGTATTGACTGATATTGATGAGGATGGGACGGTAAATGCACCTTTTCATCATAGTGAGAAAGTAGTAGTTGCATTTGAAGCTTGCCCCCAAGATCATTTTAGAGGAGGATGTTGTTCTTGTGGAGACTACTGGTGGAGTATATAAATTCGTTGAGACAAATTCCTAAGCTCTTGCAAAAAATAAATCTGACATATCGTTAAATTATTTGTACCACAAGGGTCAATAGTACACAGTCTTACTTTGCATTTTGCAAGAGGCTGTTTTCACCCATTGAACTTGTGATCTCAAAGTCACACCATGACAACTTAAATTACTTGTATGTTATAACAAAGTCTAAATTGTCTATCACTAGAATGAGACTTTTCTTTGTAATCTCATTTCCTTTCATGACTGTCCTTCTAACTATCCGCGCGCTTTGTTATACATCTTCTACAATTGTAAATCAAAGAGGCGCAAATTGCAGCCAAAATACAATTAGTGAATCTATCAAAGTGTTATCTTGAATTTTAAATCATGTCCATTGTCATATTCTGTATGTATGCACTTGAATTTCTCGTGTTTATATTTCTGATATCGCAATTCCCAGAAAGCCATCAGCAGCTCCGGAATGTGTTTATAAGGTGAAGAGTTATTATCATGATCGGGAGTATAGATAATTTCCATAGGAATATTACGAAAATTACATATGACCAACTTCAACTCCTGAAGAGCAAAAGGAGCACTATCACTTTATTGATAAGGGTAGCTATAATGGGTGCACTGATTGAGCCTGTATAGACGGTTTTGAGAGATCTAAATGGTTCTGGTGAGCCCTGTTAAGTTGATCCAACTGCTCATGAAGTAATCTGCAGTCAATCTTATCCGTTCAATGGTTAAGTAAAAGCATCCATGGTCTACCTATATAATACATTGGTTAGAGTCCATTGAAGAAAGTAACCTGTCATACATTTCACAAGAAGGCATGGCTAAGATTAACTCTTTGAGAATCATTTCCTAGAAGTTCTGCCTTCATTTATCATCTTCCTTCCTCGGGACCCTGCTATAGTAACGAGGGACCTTTGCTGAAATACAGCAAGGCGCACCTGGTGTCGATGGTAACTCTAATTCTCTCGTCTCCAACCTTCTCAAGAAGTAGATGAATGGTGACTGTAGTTCTCTATTCAAAAGTTTAAGAATGAATTGCCAAAAACCATTGAAGCAATGACTGAGATGATATTCCTGGATCTAGCCAGAAGGACTAGAAATAAAGTTAGGGGATATTAGGAATTCGATTGATGTGATACTTGGGACACTAGATATATGCTTCTATCTGGTGGCCACTCAGGACTGAATGGTGCTACACATAGTAAATAGCTTGAGTAGACAAGATAGGAAAATGTGGGTATGTTGATGCGTAGTCCACTTGAGCTCAAAAGTTTATATGACATTGAATTGGAAACTATGTTTAGCAGTGCGTCTCTTAGCCTTTTATTTTAGTCGGCATATATCTGTTTGGCATTCATCTCGACTGCGACTTTGAAGCCGTGATAAATTGGTTGAAGACAGGTTGGTCCTCACACATAAAGATTCATCTTCGAGAAGATGAAATAAAGGGTAGTTCCGGTGCACGAAGCTCCTGCCTATGCGGGGTCCGGGGAAAGGGTGGACCACAAAAGCTTATAGTAGGCAGCCTTACCTTTGAGAAGATGGAATGTAGGTTGGAAATGACAGCATGGAACAAGACCTGAATGAGCTATCTTATAGAAAGACTGGCTGGGAATGCGCCATCTCACGAAGTGAACTTTCTGTGGCAAGACGGCCATTTGAACTCTTTGATTGGTTTTCAAATAAGGATATTACAATCCCCATGACAGATGCAGAATATTTTCAGGTAAAATATGATCACCCTTTCCCAAAAAAATACAAGTGAAGCCCACCTTTTTAATGCTCAAAATCATTGATTTATTAGCTTCGCTTCAGATGGCTGTACCCAGAAGTTCTACCTCATTTAACAAGGCTAAGCTTGATTAGTGAAACCTTTGTTAACAACTAAATGTATATCAAAGGCAAAGTAACTGCATGGAAATGGCAGTAGCAACTTGTAATGCCCCAAAGTCTGCATATGTGGACACGTCATTTATTTTACAAAATATTTCATACAAGTTAGTGTGACTTGCAGGGTTCTCCCATTGAACAAGCTCTTTGGTGCCCACTCACTTGGCTCTTTATTTCCTTCCATCTTCAACGAAATAAAATCCTCAAGAAACTTCACTGAAGAACCAGCCACGTTCATGAAGAGTTCTAGGTCTTCATTTATGGATTCTTGTAGTTCCTTCCATACACCTCCAAATATATGGAGGTCTTGAAGAAGAACCTCCAATGCTTGAAACCCAAAAAGCAAAGCTCCATCATTTTGGAAATGAGCCGAAAAGCTTCTTACAGAAACCAGAGGGGAATGGCCTAAACCTGAAATTGGGTTCCATCTCTGCTTCTTCAATGTGCTCAGCTAGTTCGTTAACCGTGTTGCCTGAACTTATTGTTCTGATCTTTTATCTCTGCTAAGCATGTGACTGCCTTGTTTGCATGGGTTGCCAATTCGACTAAATCCACGCATTCATTAAATCTGTTGAAGCTCTCGGAGAGGTAAACTTTTGCCAGAGTAGAAGCTCCCATGGGTTGCAAAAGAAGCTGCACTCAGACATACCAACACAGTCCAATGAATGTTTCAGTAACTCTGTTACCGACGAATTCATCAGCAAACGATAGCTCTTCGTGCCCAGGATCAATATTGCAGCTATAGCTGCAGAAACAAAACGGTGCATGTTTTTTGCTGTAACACCACATTTATGCAAAGTACTCAGAAAAGCATCTTTATTCGCCTGGTATGGCGAGAAAGCAAGGTGAAGAGACTAGCTTAGTGACCACATTCAGTCTTAGTTGGGTTAAGTGACCTTCAACATTGTTACCTTAACATGGCAGCATGTGGGTCATTAAATTCAGAAGAAAGTCAAGCTCATCCGCTGATTTGCATGAGATCGAGCAATCGACATGATCTGGACCTCTCATCGGGGAATTCCAAATCATGCACGTCATAGACTCATAATATAAGCTTGACATTGCTCTGGTCATGCAATCTTAACCGTTTGACTCTTGGGCAACACTAGTACCCAAGTAACATTGACTAACTTCCCATGTTCTCGACTAGCTTTGGTGGCTATATCAGAAAATCCACGCGTAGATATTCTGTATATATTTTTAAATTTTATTTTACTTTAGTAGGGAAAAAAATTGTTTTTTTCTCCCTCCGAGGAAGATCTTTCTTTAACTATAAGTTTTCTATTTTTTATAATGGTTGTACCTGTACTGCAATAATGCAATAAGACGAATGATTCAATGCAGGAGAGATGGCTGAGTGCTTCGATGGGTTGGTGGCAGCCAACTTAGATGATAACACGGGGTACTTCATCTATATTGCTTATAAAGCAAGGTCTTTTACTTTTCAATACACATTTAAAATCCAATCTGTGCCTTGGCGCTTTCTTACTTTTTCAAGGTTCATTAGATTAGTCTCTTTGCAGCATATAAAATTACGTCTTTGTTGGCTCTTTCCAATTAAAATTGTAATCCAAACTCCCTTTTTAACGGTTTAACCAGTTTCTATATTTTCTCTTTAACAACCAACCATCCTTGGCCTTCGAGACCTTCAAGCTGGATGCTGGAGAAAATGCCGTCGCCAGGACTGCAAATGGTAGGTTGTGCTTATTGGGATCTGCCATTCAGAGCTTGCTACTTGTGGTTCTGGGTTCTCCTTCACGCTGTCATATTTCTTAAAGTCTCTTGGAAACCATTTTCGCTAATATAAACAAGTTTATATAATGGATTTAGACTGCAACTTATTTTCAGATGCTAGGCTTTTCCGGCCACTAGAGATATAAGAGAGGCAGATGCTTCAGATGAACTGCATGAATGGACGATATGGAGGGCCTATCATGCAAAAGTGTAGGCTCTCTACGGTTGATGGTGTTTTCATGTTCTACACCACACCAGCATTCCTTGGGATTCATCATGGTAGAAACCACCAAATTAGAGGGACAAGTTCAGGTTGTCTTTAGAAGGCCAGGCCTGGTGGTCTCCTCTTGTGAAATTGCGTTAAGTGTATAAGTGGGAAGCATTTCCTTTCAGTAATGTCACATTTTCTGTGAACCTTTTCCTTTAAGTGGGGTTTAAATTGCAAAACATTTGATTCACCCGGACAAGCTCTTTACCTACTAACGGGTTGGAATGCGGATCAAATCATGTTGTTCTCATCAAAAGCCCAAACTGACCTGATTCAACATTTACCTAACTTTTGAGGCGTGCATTATAATAAGGTAAAAATATTTTGGACACCACACTAACACTAAGATTGCATGTGGGCTCAAGATGAGTGGTGATCCATACTGTTCATTGCTTGTGTTTGGAAAGTATCTTGAGTCCCGATATAGACGCCTAACGTGAGCAACTTTTTTGAGAATTAGGCAAAATTCTGGAAGATCTAACGTATGCAGCATGTTGGGGCTCGGTGGGATTACCTAGACACAAAAAATTTCTTTAAATGGATCTCTCTGGTGTATGTTTCAGTGTACTCCATTTATATTTAGAAGTAAATTATCAGATGGGCGTGATTCTTCACACGTAAGCTAAACATGGGTGGCTAAGCAAGATAAATGATAGATAAAAGGGACAGCCCTGGTGCACGAAGTTCCTGTACATGCAAGGTCCGAGGAAGGGCGGACCACAAGGGTCAATAGTAGACAGCCTTACCTTGCATTTTGCAAGAGGCTGTTTACACGCCTTGAACTCGCAACCTCAAGGTCACATGACGACAACCCTACCATTGCACCAAAACTCTCTTTCATAAATAACATAGATCTAGGAAAGAAAAACAAAAATGCTAGAGTCTTTCGGAAGACCCTTTTAGGCATCTACATTTAACACGACCCTTTTCCTAATTTTTTAATATTCAACTAAATGATAAAGTAAATGTGCGAAGCTTTTAGGAAATGCATCGGAAATACTCTTACATGAAAATGAATTTGCTATCAGTTTCCATTATAAAAAAGATTCAAGAAAGGGTATGTGACTTGGAAACACAATCTAAGTGGGCTTCACATTGGATGATCTATTTCACTTGTCATATTCTGCCTGACTTAAAAATGGCTAAACACTAAAATTCACAATTGTTAGATGATTCAAGCTATTATGTTCTAAATTTTAAAATTATAAATTAAAAACTAGTGGCTAGAAGTATCCAATGAACATGAATTTTTACAAGAAGCACAAAGAAAACAAGCTGAGCAACAAAATGAAGGAATCAAATCATCCAAATGTGGGGATATTAGGTTGTTTTTCCAAAACACACCCCCCTTCGCAAACTTTCTCAATTGAGTTAAGGACAAAGTTTGTGCAACTGTAATTCTACTTTGGGAGTTTCAACTTGGTTCACCAAGTGGCAACTAAGACAAAATTAGGTTTACTTAAAGTCAACTCCATTTGTTTTTTCTTTCACCAGGAGGAGTGATAGTGTATAGTGGGGGACACCACTGCAAGTTACCGTGCCTCCCACTTTTATATATTGAGCGTCACACTTTGTCGATAGGTCCCGTCCAAAAATACTGAGGCTTCGATCATAATACATAGACAATGGAAATCATTGTTTAAAGAACGGTTCATAATCAATGAGTAACAAGTAAAAACTCACATATTTTTCTATGCTTATGAACTATATTTTTTCACACTCTTGCAGTACCTTGTCAAGTTTTAGACCATGTGAATGAGAGGAGAGAGAGAATGTCACCTTGGACACATACAAGGCTATTTAGAACCCTCTCTTCCTTGTTTTATTGTCATTAAAAGATTATTAATGATCATTGGGCGCATTGTAAGAGTATACTTATCATGGAATCAATAAATTTTTTGCAAGACTGTAAGGAGATTCAATCCAATTGCAAAGATTTTGAAGCCCGATCGACTCATTTTTATCTGTAGTTACAAAATTCTCCAAATAATTAAAAAAGTTTGAGAAATTCTCTACTTTTTGATGCACCAGTTTATTTTTTACTAATTCAAGAGTTATTACTATTTGGTCATTTTGATACAAATTAACATGAATTTACCACATAAAACTCAAAACTTTGTGACATGTAAAATTCATATAAAAACTGAATTCACATTCTAAAAATGTTTTTCTCCTGATTTTTTTCCGTATTCACAAATGTTTGCTTAATACTTTACCGATTTATGTCAGAATCCGAGTTAAAACCTATGGTTTTATCATATATCATGTATCTTGCATTGGCTGACATCATAGGGTCCTAATATATAATATTGTGTCTGGTGGTTCCAATAAAAAACTCTGGCAATAGGGGGAGTGAAGTTTACTATCGTCGTCTTCCAAACGGACAGCTTCTTTTCACAGAGCTGAAGGAAGATCTCCACAAAGTCAGAAGTCCACGTAAGGTGATTTTTCTCACTTTGATTAAACTGAAGGGCCCACATCTTCCTCTTGTAATAACCAGAGATAATCCCAATGCCTCTCAGACGTGTCGAATTCCTCACCATTCAATTATATCGCCAAAGTAACCACAATTATATTACATATGTTTCCAAACTTTCATTTCTCTGCGCTGTGAAATTGTCAGTAGCAGACAACAATCTTCAGCAATGAGGCAGCTACTATTTTCCTCTTGGAGTGTAGGAGAAGGCTCTGATATACTTACACCGATGAATGAGATTTTCGGGCATGGGCCAATCTAAGTAAGACGTAGCTTATCAGATGAACAGTTTGGATTGCAAGGATGGTGATTGGAAGATCAGTCTGTACGGCGAGATCCATGGTTAATGCGCCACAACAACACAAAGTTTTCCATCTTTCAAAGTGCGTAATCAAGAGACAAAATGATAAACATTTATCTCATTGAGCGAATGACCCTGGGGACCCTCTATGGATATGAAGGTTGGTCTAAGTCATCAATTGCCCATGGAATGAAACCAACCTAATTTACCATTTTAGTTTCCAGGTTCCAAAAGAAACTTTCCAAGGGCGATTTTTACATTGGATCGCACCATACATGGTGACAAAGAAGGCCAATTGATGATATAAAAAGCAGCCCTTGCTTACTCACAAACAAGTGGGGTGTCCACAAACTATGAGTGCATGGTCATCCTGCCATAGAGGAAGAGATAAAAATATTGACTAGTGAGTGATGGGAAGGTATGTCATTGTATGGAAAGTTAGGGACAGACCGTCCTATTCACTAATCCTTGAATATTATGAAATGATATGGGGGTGGATTATTAATTAAAGGTGAATATCCTTTAACTAACTTGTATGATTAAATAAATGAAAGTTGATAGGAGCACCATCCGGTTATGAACTGATGAAGCACCACACCTTTCTCTCTGCTCAAGGATCGTAAAGTACAATCAGGACGAGGAAGGAAATGCGAGTGGAGATCTAAAAGGAACTCCACTCGTGAATCTGAGAGGCTTGTCTGTTCCTGATTTTTGCCTTCATGGAAAATGGGTGTCCAATGTGGTGTGGGTATTTTGCATGGCTTGGCTTGGGTTGCCATGTTGGCTCGGGTTAGCTCTCGTCAGAGAGAGAGAGAGAGAGAGAGAGAGAGAGAGAGAGAGAGAGAGAGAGAGAGAGAGAGAGACCTTGATGTAAACATGTGGTAGAGTTTGGATATAGCATTAAGGACAAAATGTAGGATAAGGTTGAAAGTTTGAAGTCAAATTATGGTATCTGAATAGTAGAGACCGACTTCAATGGGGTAATATTAGTAGTTAGCTTGACTATCAACCTTTTGGGCTTGCATGCTTATCTTGAAGATCATCAAGAAGCCACCCATATGGTTCTAGTACCAGGCTGAACAAACATTCCGTCTAGAAGATTTAAGTCCATTGAAAGGCCATCAAAGGGATTATAGTCCCAAGTTAAGCAAACAGTCCATAAGGAAGATCATTAAGTCGTCACTCCATCGAAAGATTTTTCTTGGCAGAAGGCTTGATGGATTAAAGGGATAGGGACGTCTAGTCTATGTGAATAAGTGGGAGTGGTGCGAACTAGTGCGGTTAGAGTCAGGTCATATTTATTCGCCAGAGTGTGGAGAGTAAAGGAGCCTATTCGGGGAAAGCCATTCAGCATGGGGTAAGGATTGTGTCATTTCTTGATAGTCTACCGTTTCTCCTAACCATTCAAATGGGTTAAGTGTTGAGTCATGTCTTGATGGTGTAGCATTTCCAACATGTCTCCATTTATAATGGGAAAAGTATTAGTCCCCTCTTTCTGGTATACCATTTCTAATACTGATGCCACCATTCAGAATGCTACACATTGGTCACAGTAGGTCATGCGTCGCTCTTTGTTGCGTGTACAAGAACAGCTCGTGAAGTTATTTTTGAAAAGTATGAAACAAGCTTGACTAATGAGAGGACTGGGATTATCCAAGATTATCCAATGCATGATGTTTTACACATTCATACACTACATTTGATAGCCAAAAGGCCAAAAAAGGTATTGGTTTGACAGATTCATTATATAGAAGAATATCTTCTAATGTCATAAACCTATAAGATGTAAGTCCCTTTTTGACAGAGCAGCCAAATCAGAGGATTAGAGGATTAAGAGCAAATGAATGATTAAGAGCAAATGAATGAAGGATGTGACAGAATTCTATTCTGACATCACAGTTGGTGCACCGAACAACTGCTTACAACTATGTTTTCAAGAATTTTCAACAAAAAAAACTCAAAAGCACCAAACCATCTCTCAATGCAGACGCCGTAACACAATTCCGACATGGGACTTGAAATGCAAATAATGAAAGTTAAAAACAGCAGATAATAAACATCATTGCCCCTTCAAGCTTGTTTCAAGTGACAAGGACAAGATTGTGTTGAAACCAAAGAGCTCAGAAGTTTTCTCTATCTGCTCTTTCTACAAGCACTGTCAAGGAATCCTCGACCTTACTCATCTGATTTCTAAGATCTGGAAGATGCTTGGCCTGCCCAAGATCCCAACCTTTCTTTTGTGATTGCTCAGAACAAGCATGCATGTCACTGCGGATAACCTCATTAAAAAGGGCCTTACCATCGTTAATGACTATCATCTTTGCCTCTCAGCAAAAGAAACAACACCTTAACTCTTCCTTCATTATAAGTATTCCATTGAGTTGTTGCAAGTCATCTTTGGCAGGTACAACATTAAGTGGGTGATCCTTCATGGAGCTCTCATTAAACCAATGCCAGATTGCTACAAAGGAAAGAAAGTAGTGTATCTTGTGGAAAATCACTTTGAGCTCTACGCTTTGGGACATCTGGGAAGAACTCAATAGGTACATTTTTTAAGGAAAGTGTATTCCCTTTTGATTTTTAGCAATTAAGATCAAACTAAACAATTCTTTTTGGATTTCTCTCTAGCCAATTTTCAGGATTTACACAGTTGAGCACATATGCCGCTGCTAGAATTCTTTCTAGTTAATTATTAATCCTAACACTAGGTATAATCCTAGTTGAAATGTTCCTCCAATGGGATGGATGAGGCTAAACTATGATGGTTTTGCCCTCAGCACGTCAGGCCAGATACCATTGGCAGAATTATTTGAAATTCCCCAAGGTGATACGATTGCGGAATTCTCTTGGTCCAATTGGCGAATTTGATATAAATGGGACAGAAATTTGTGCGACTAGAGAAGGCATCAAGCTTGTTATTCGGATCTGCCACCTTCCTTTCATAATCGAAGGTGATTCTATTAATGCGACTAAGCAAATTTCTAATCCATTATCTTGGCCTTGAAAGCACATCAATGCTCCAAAATAGCACTTACTCTATCTTCCACAAAAGAAGAAGTGCAAATAGCAAGGTCGATGAAAGAGCCAGGAGAAGCTGTGGATCAAAATCTGGGATGATATGGGGATTGGTTGATGTAACTCACTTTGTGGGCACCTGTTTTTCCCACTTTTTTTCATTTTTATTATGTGGCTGCCTTTTTTCTAGCATTTGTCTTGCTAGTTTTTTCTAATAAAATTGATGTACCTTTTCAAAAGAAAAAAAAGAAGATTAACTAACACATGAGATTTGATATATAATCTTCATGTAGGTCGTTGATAGAGTTTTCTTAAAAATTGCTGAAAAGTATAATATTCAATGTAAATTTAATTTGACTTTAGCCTATTGGTTAAGTGCCGTTCTTCCTTGTTGGATTATCCATCAAACTAAAAGATTAAGCTAGTAAAGAATAGGCATGCGAATATTGTAAATGAGGGGTCTTAAGATTCGAGCTCATGACCTTTAGGTGAATAAGGCTCTAATATTATGTTGGATTATCATTCAACTTAAAAACTTAAGCTAATAGAAAGTGTCTCAATATTGCAAACATGAGATTGTATGTTCGAGTCACTGCTAATTAACCTACTGCACATACAAAGAAAAGTGATGTAAATTGCAAATATAGAGTTGCCATTTCTATGAAAATTCAGAGAACTTTCGAACTATTTTTCAACAGACGAATGATATAGATCACCTGATACATAGCTCCTTTTTTTTATTTATTATTTATTATCTAATGTTAATCCACACCTGAATAACCTCCACAAAGATTGTGGAACGTTATTGGTAAAGCCAAATCAACACAGCCACTCATGAGGTTACATTTCTACGCTTGAAGAGACAGGCAAATTTCACAGACAAGCTTACTAGAAGTAAAGCCCATGGAGATGGTCCATTAGTTTTTCATTCAATTGCAATCCCTCTTTCTTTCTGTTTTTCTTTTGTTGATAGTTTTGCAGTTTCATTTCCTGAATCAAGGCAGTGGGTGCTCAACCCCAACTCTCTGGGGGAAAGGAAAAAGAAATCTAGTCATTCATCACAAGCCAAACAGTCATAAAACTAAGCCAAGCTGCTGCAAATGCATTTCCAAAGGTGACATTGACAATTGTATCACCAACCACAAAACAATTAATAAGAGTAGCACGATCAAGTGAGACCCACCACAGACACATGCGGCAAGAGCCCGAGCTTTCTGCCTTTATAAAGACGTGTCGGAACTCAAAACCATGACGTGAACCGCCAAATCAAATTCTCATCTCTCCTTCTGCCAGCCCCTCCTCCCCTCTCAACCTTCCTCCAAAATGCTACCGAAACTTCCCAAACCATCCCCACGCACCAAAGCCTTGTGGCGCTCGCGTCTTGGGTCAGCCTTACGAACCATGTTAGCCAGTGCAGTGGTTGCACTGGCCAAATTCTTCGGCCCGGTTTCTATCAGTCGCTACGTGGAGTTCCCAACTTTATCATATGTAACTGCTATTCTCATAACTAGCGAGGCTACTCTAGGGGAGGCCTTGAGAGGTGCAATTTTCGCTCTTTATGGAACGATACAAGGAGCTCTGCCAGCTATCTTGAGTCTGTGGCTAATTGGGCCTGCTCGGTTCTCGACAACTACGACTACACTGGCTGTGGCACTTAGTGGCTTCGTTGTGGCACTGCCGGAATCAAGTCACGTTATAACGAAGAGAATTGCACTGGTTCAGATTGTGGTGGTGTATGTTGTCGGTTTTATTCAGGGAGGGAGCACCAAACCTATCATGCATCCGGTGCATGTAGCGGCGAGTTCGGGGCTTGGAGCCTTAGCTTCTGTTGTAGCCTTGGTGATTCCGTTCCCTAGATTGGGATCTCGTGAGGTAAACAATCTAATCTTAGAGAGGTTCAAATTTTTATCGGAGTGTGTTTCGATTTAATAAGGCTCTTATTTGAAGAATTGGAATATTTTGAAACTTTGGGAGCATTTTGACAGGGGGCCTATGGTCCCACTGAAATGGCGTGAGACAGATCATAACCCTTGAGAGAAAACAGTAGAACTAGAAGCCCATGTTATAGTGGATGTGACTCTGCTTGTTCGTGGGCAGAAGAATTAAGTGAGCATGCGGTTCATGTAAGGATTTGGGTTGGTAAGATTCGAGCCGAGCTGTAATGAGTCTTGGCAGTTTCTCGGCTCAGATTGTAATCTGGTGGTGGCTTCGGTTCCCAGACTTAGATCATCTAGATGTTACCACCCATAGTTTGAACGAGGTTTTCGCAGATTGATTCATCTATCCGGAACGATTCGGATTACCAAAAAGTGACCAACCTGTTAACAAAAATAGGCTGTATAGTAGGCATCGAAACAACGAGTTGGATCAGGGACAATTTCTAGGCTGGGCTTTGCCTTGGTTTCCAAATCTGATCCATATTTCCTGTCTAAGTTGAATAATTGTACAAATAGGGTGTCAATGAGCTCTAGACCCGTAAGTTTTTTGGTTTTTTGGTAGGCAAGCTGGGTTAAGCCCCCACCCAATGGACACAATGGAAACCAGACCCATAAGTTCGTTGAATCCAGGCCGTGAAATTATGCAAATGCAGTATTTGACGGTGATATATGCAGGTAGATACACAACAAGGACGCTATTAGATTGTCACCTTCACCAATTATCACATTTTCCTTAGATTACGAGACATGTGGGAACCACCATGAATTAGGTTGGTGACCTGATTGATTCTCATTCTCATGAGGGTCATTCCCACGTCTGACAACCACGATAAGTTTTTGCTTAACCGGTTTTTTATTCATTAATAGTGCCATCCTACAAGTTAAATTAAAATAGTAGCAAAATTGATACAGGCACTTCTTTGATTTTAGAGAGGGAGAGGAATAATTACTGGGCCATAATTTTTTTCAAAAATATTTGATAGCAGTTGGTGGCAAACAACTCAGCATCTCTCCTAGTTTGGCTTTACTTGCAACCAAAAAAGACGTAGAAACAATGTTTACAGTAATACCAACAATAGTAAAATACAAAGGAGTAGGCCCAGCCAATTGCCCATCTTGCAATATCCTGCACAACAGTTACAGTTAGATCAATGTGATCGTTCCTTCCTGCGGACTTAATTTGCAGATTGTGTAACAGCAGCTAATATTACAGCTATTATTTAGAAACTAGTGAACAGAGTCTCGAGTTGAAAGTGAGACAAGTTGAGTTAACTTAAAACTACTCATTAGTGACTAAAAAACCTCGAGCCAGATTTTAACAAAACTAAACATAACTTTAAATTTTCCATTTTACGCAATAATAATGTCTAGGCGAGTTACTGTTGTCTATTTCTGTTATTGATGTTGTAGTTAGCAAGTGTAAAGGAACTTACTATTAAAATACTTGAATTTGGTTGCAGGTGAGAGAGAAGAGCAAACTATTTTCTGAAATCGCCTCAGAGAAACTAAAGCTCTTCGTGAGTGCATTTTGTGCTGAAAACAACACTGGTGCAGTTGCATCAATATCTCAGGCCAATTCCCTGGGACACACTGGAACGAAACTTCTCCAGAGCATAGAGCTCAAGCAAGTAGGCAACTTTTCTTCATTTCTAGTTCCATAGACATCTAACAGAGTATGTTGACGTTTATGTTCTAGGTGTTAGTAACATGAGCTGGATGCTCTTGCACGTACTAAGTATGGCTAGACTATCTAAGCCATTTATCGCCAATTGTATTTTTGAGTTATATTATTCTATCCAAGTACCAATTTTACAATTCTCTTTCTAATTTGCATTCTATGAATTCTGTAGGAAAGCATTCAGTGGGAGCAGTTCAATATCAAGCCGCCCCCACATTTCACTACACCATCAAATAGATTTCATGCCATAGAGATACCAATGAAAGGGATGGAAATTGCTCTAAATTCCTGCTCTACATTTCCAATCACAATGGTCGATCAAGAGCTCAAGGATCTTCTCCATAGCCTGACAGAACAAATTAGCATAACGCTGGGGCAACTCAAGCAGTCTCAACACAGTGCTTCCTCCGCGGGACCCAAAACAACCAAAGATGTTTCACAGAAATCCCTTCAACCCCTACAAGTTGCCTTTCCAACCCGCCAAGATTTACCATCTTTCTTCTTCTTGTTTTGTATGAAACTCCTCCATGACGAAGTGCTAATGACCGGACCATTTGGAGAATCTTTAGAGAACAAGAGAATGCCAATTGAAGAGTCAACCAATTCTCCTAAACAAGAGCAATGCATAAGGGAGATGATCGCCAGTACATTGCAGATGCGAATAAACAGTAAAAGAGTTACCGTAGCATTCAAAATCTCGCTTAGCTTAGGCCTTTCAGTGTTCTTCGGGCTTCTCTTTAGCAAGCAGAATGGTTTTTGGGCAGGAATCACAATTGCCCTCGGTTTCGTTCCGCAAAGGGAGCCAACATATCAATCAGCCAATATTCGAGCTCAAGGTACCGTCCTAGGATCGGTTTATGGTATCTTGGTTAGCTTCATTTCCGAAAGATTTATCGAATTTAGGCTATTAGCACTCCTTCCTTGGTTTGTTTTCACCAGCTTTCTTAGTCGTAGCCGAATGTACAGCCAAGCCGGGGGCATATCTGCAGCTATAGCTGCAATATTGATCTTGGGCAGGAAGAACTATGGTTTGCCAATGGAGTTTGCCATCAACAGAACTACTGAAACATTCATCGGATTGTGTTGTTATGTATTAGTAGAGCTTCTTCTGCAGCCCATAAGAGCTTCTACTCTGGCAAAATCTTACCTCTCTGAGAGCTTCCATTCACTTCATGAATATCTTGACTCGATGGAAATCCTAACCCAAGAAAGCAAAGCAGCCACATGTTTAGCAGAGCTGAAAGAACAGAACAAGAAGCTGAGGCAAAATGTTAATGAACTAGGTAAGTACATTGAAGAAGCTGAGGTGGAACCCAATTTCTGGTTTTTGCCATTCCCCTCTGCCTGTTACAATAAACTTTTGGGCTCTATGTCTAAGATGATGGATCTTCAGCTCTACGGATTTAAAGCAATGGAATTTCTTCTGCAAGACCCCCATAGATTTGGAGTTGCATGGAAGGAACTACAAGAACACATAAATGAAGATCTAGAGCTCTGCAAGAGTGTAGTTGGTTCTTCCCTGAAGTGCTTTGAGGAGGTTACTAGAATCAAGTCCCTAAAGAAGCTAGAAATGGAGCTCCAAAGGAACAACAACTCTGATGACCTTGAATCAAGAAAATCGCCATATGCAAGCGTCTACAGGGTTCTAAGTGCTGATGAAGAAGATCTGGAGAAGATTGTTGGTTCTTTCCTTCTACATGCAAAGATGGTGATGACTAGAATTCATGTGATTGAAGGTGGGGATGAGGTGAAAAGCCAAGTGGTTCTTTGCTTGAGTGCCCTAGCCTTTTGCATTGAGGGCCTGATGAAAGAAACAAGGGAAATGGAAAAAGGGATCATAGAGCTGGTTCAATGGGAAAACCCTTCAAGCCACATAAACTTGTACGAAATTTCTTGTAAGGTAAATGATCTATCTACATAGACTTCTAAAGTACAGCAAAATGTGCACTAAATTTCCAAATGTTAATGGAAATGAAGAATTTGTGTCATCTACATGGACCAATGTACAATAAGTGGTAAATTAATATTCAAACCTTAATGGCAATGGACAAGCTCTATGTATGTGAACATATATAAAGAACTAATTAATACAATATTTTTCCTTACGAATTCAAACTCTTGATAAAAAAATGATCTTTTAAAAATACAATTATCACTTCCATGATGCTTTCATTGCTTTTGTTGGCTCAGCTGCCGCATCCATTTGACCCTATTTTGTCTTTTTTATTTTGAAGTTGAAATATTATAGTCATTTCAAAGAACTCATTCGACTTATATGTTTAATATCTCATCCACTATTGACAATTAAACATGCTTTTGCCTTGGTCCAAACCACAATAATGAAAGAACAATTATAAACAAAATGCAAGGAGAAAACATGCATGAAGAGAGAGAGAGAGAGAGAGAGAGAGAGAGAGAGAGAGAGAGAGAGAGAGAGAGAGAGAGAGAGAGAGAGAGAGAGAGAGCCATACAAAAGTCAGTTTACATGACTAGTATATATCCCATACCTTTATATGCTTACACTAAAATCTTCATGTGAGATGTCCAAAACCCTTGTTATTTCTCTAAAGTCCAACAGTAAAATCCTATTTAGAAGGCCAGACAACTCTATATTTCTCATGAAGGAAAAATATTGGTTCACCATTCCACCAAAAAGCTTAATAGGATAAGAAGTAAGCCAACAATATATATATATATATATATGTATGTCCAACAAAAAGAACTCCATATAAGAAACCCTCACAAGAAATGGCATAAACTCACTTTCTTGGCTTTATGTTATGGGTCACTTAACAATGTATAGTCCAACCATACAAGGATGTAAGACACGTTGTATCCACCAGGATGTGCTTATAAGAACTCTTTGTTGTGTGCTTTTCTAACAGTTCATAGATTATAGATGGGTATATTTTTCATGGGAAGAACATAAGCAGGCAAAGTACTAGGTTGGCGCAACCTTTTGTGAAAAAACTAATAAAAAATTACAGAGAGCTATCTTGCCGCAAAAAGCTCTTCTTGGAGGAGACAGCAAAGTTCTTAAGAGCATCAGCCGCTTTGTTCTACTCTCTATAAATTGGGTCGTCAAGGGCTTAGTCCATGCTGTCATAGCCTACATTTCTAAGCCTCTTGTGAATCTTCAATGCATTGATCAGGGCTTCGAAGAGATATATTGACTAACGTATATGGTCAAAGATATCTTGCTACCATAGTTTCCAATGCAGTCGCACCAACCCAATACAATTTCGTGAGACTTTTGAAATGAAATGGACTATGCATCAGCACACTCAAGAGTTTTCCTCATGCTTTCATCTACCTTATCAAAGTTATTAATTTACTATATATGGGTACTTGTGAGTGGCCACCTGACAGAAGCTATATTGGACTTCCAGTTGTTCAAATATCACATCAATCAAACTCGTAATGTTCAATACATCTATTTTTTGTGGGTATATTGCCATGTTAAGGACACCTTTCTCGGCCTCTTGGCAACGATCGAAGCAATGTCATGTCGACCATTGCTCATACAATTGTTGGCAATTCATTCTTACAGTTTGGACTGTGGAACCAGAGTCACCGTCCACCATAAGCTTCTAGAGCACAGCCCACGGGTGAACAATTTGGATCAACTAAGGGGTGGATCCACTATCTAAGAATTTGTGCGTCCAGCTTTGTTTCACTAAGGTTCCTCTCTCCTCCAACAATCAAGGTACCCAAGGTGGGAACATTAATTGGGGAGAACGGAAGCTTTATCAAATGACACTGTACGAGATAAACTCAGCCACTCGTTCCAATGAAATCTAGTGCCTGGCCTCGCCCACATGAATGTGAACATTATGTACACCATTGCTGCTTTGCCCTCACATGGGAGATGCTGGGAGAAGTCAATTATGATGGAATTCAGTCATTGAATCTGGATTATGGATTATTGTATAACAGAGGAACCAGGCAAGTGAAAATGCTGCTATAATCGATAGACAAATCACAGGGATCGTATCCTCCAAATATGTAAATATGCATGTATATATTGACGGGAATACAATGAAGAAAGACGCTGTGAAATACTTAGCTTAATCTGTTTTAACATGGTATCAGAGCCAGCAACCTAGAGGAGCATGCATCGCCATCCTTTGTCAGAAGGACTAGCAGTGCCTCCCTGTTGTGGAAGTTCATTCCAACTCGAGACTATCAACCGATAGTATCTCTTTTAGCCTCGGAGATTCTCAAACTTCTGCACTTCTTGGATGATAAAAATTCACACTCCTCTTGGCGTTAATGTCAAGCTTTGACCACTAACAACTAGTAGGGATGCTCACGTTCCTCCCTATCACTCGGCCAGACGTGGCTTATGCTGTTCATGTTGTGTCTCAATTTATATCGGCTCCCAGTACTCATCAATACGCTGCTGTTTTGCTTATTATTAGATATCTTCTCAAGACCCTTTACTGAGGACTTCTTTCTTCCTCCACGTCCTTTGTTTTTTGAGCATATTCGGAGGCTGATTGGAATGGTAATATCACATATCTCTAGTCTACTACGCAATATTTTTTCTTTCTAGGATATTCTTTATCTGTTGGAAAATTAAGAAACAAGGTATTGTCTCTCGATCAAGTACAAAATCTGAATATTGAGCTCTTACTGACGCTATTTATGAAGTCATTTAGCTATGAAGATTACTGTTAGATACATGATCAACCCACTAATCTCTACTATGACAACAAGAGTATAATTCACATTGCTTATAATGCAGTCTTTCACAAGCACACAAAACACATTGAGATTGACTATCATATTATACATCAGCATTATCAAAAGGGGACGATTACTCTCCCATATATCTCCACCACTGATCAAATTACTGACCTTCTTACAAAGGCTTATTTGTCTCCAGGATTTCAGTTTTCTTTGTTCTCAACTTCACATGTTGTCAGTACCAGAGAAATCAGCAACTAAATATATATATATATATATAGTAATAAGATTGTAGGAACCACAACCAACTATAATTGATAGAGAAATCATAGGGATCATATCCCTCCAAATACGTAAATATGCATGTATATATTGATGACAAATAAATGAAGAATTTAGCTTAATCTGTTTTGACATATTGGTATATTCTACTTAACCAGTCATTTCCAAGGAGTTCAATGAATGGTTAGGATTGCTTCAATCATAGTTTGGATCCACACATAAATCATATGGATCATGAAGGCCATATCGTCCTGATTTGCTGTTAAATGGTGCTTTGCTTAAATCAACATCCAAAACAGAGAAAAGTGCATGCAACGCCATATTTTTGGTCAAGGAACGGCCTACATCTTAGGAAATGCACCAGCAAGTATTCCTAGAAGTCGCACGTATGCAAAGCCTTCAACCTTGGTTACACAAGTGAGAGAGATACTCCTTGCGCCATTGTACAAGAGCCGAAAGGCTTTGGTGCCACTGTGTTCTTTATCCTTTGGGTGGCCATTAGCAGGAAAAAACAATGGATTGTGACTTTGTTTACAAGTAAAAACTAATCATTGATTTTAGAAATACTATCTCGACTAAGCTTAAGGTGTCCTTCAGAAACTTGCTTAGTTAGGCTCTACCTTTGAATGATCTGACCTAATCATTTTGTTCAACTTGCATGATTTAGGTTGTCTAAAAAAAATCACGACAGTAGATGCTAATAATTACTAGTTGTTTCAGTTGAAAATCCAATGATTAAAACTCAAAATAGCATGGCTAAAATCATCGGATGACTCTGGACTTTGGTCTCTAGTCATCTAAGGAGGCCGCCAAATAACATGAATGGGTCAGATTATTCAATGGCGAGTCTTAGCTCAGGCATTTCTCTTCTCAAAAACTTCCCTTGGCCAAGGGACCTGTTAGTATTGTTGTTATTGGATCGTGGACGATCTGAAGGACCATGTAGATATGGATTAACAAAGATTTAGATACGAAGAGTTCTGTGGTTAAGATCTGATACATTTGGTGGGTCTAGTCAAATGGGTCCCACACAAGGATCCGCTATTAGTAGACTTTGTCCCTATTTTTTCAGCACACAGCAACTGAGCGATAATCGCAAAGGATCGATCAACTGAGAGAGGGATCTCGTTTTGCTTTCATTTTGATTCCTCTACTGGGTGTTGTAGGAGTAGCAATGGCAGGGAGATTGAGCAATGTAGCCTCTCGTATAATGGGGGGAAATGGCGTGGTGGGTCGATCCGTCTCTTCCTCTCTTCGCCTCCGTGCCGGCATGGGCCTCCCCGTCGGCAAACACATCGTCCCAGACAAACCGGTATATCATTTTGTCTCTCTACATCTAAGCCAACTATATACGATAAAAATTCGCTTTACATTTTCTAGGCATTTCTCTGCTGTATAGAACCCTAGAAGAAAAATGTCTAATCTTCTCTTCTCAATTTCAGCTCCCCGTAAATGATGAGCTAGTTTGGGATAACGGCACTGCTTTCCCTGAACCCTGCATTGATCGCATAGCCCCAACTATTGGAAAGGTATTTTTTTTATTTTGCAATTAGGGTATTTATTTTTATTCAACATGTTTTTCTGGGTGGTTGAAAAATTGGATTTTGACTCTGCAGTACGAAGCTTTGGGATGGCTGTGTGGAGGTTTGGGGTTCTTTGCCACTCTGGGATTGGCAGCTGTTTGGAATGATAAAGCATCTAAGATACCTTATGTAAGTGGAGACTTTCTTTCTTATTAGTCTAAGCCTTTTTATTTTCCTTAAAATGGGATTTTCATTATATTGGACTATTTGGTTCATATCATTTGTGTAGGTTTTATTGGGGTTTCGACATCGTTTGGGCATATAAAACATATGATCTTAGGATAGACCGGCTGTTATAGCTTCTACTTTTAAATTTCTGATGTTGTAATTGATGTATATCTCCTTTGAATTTTTGTCTCCTTCAGCATCCCAACTCAAGAATGCAGTCTCTCACTGTTCGCAATAGCATATATAATTCGACGGGTTGAACCTATCAATGAAGTTGGAAACCTACTTCTCAGAAATCCTTTTTTTTGTTTTCCGTGATTGCCGGAATCATAGATGGAGAAGCTCCCTGAGAAGCTGAACCTTGCTTCTGAAGCTAAGTTCTTCTGCTTCCAGACTTTGAGGGTATTATTCTACAAGTCACTTGCGCCCAATTAGAGGATCCATGTAGTTGTCAGAATTGTTTTCCCCCTTCAGTACTGCCAACAGAATAATTTTAAATATTCATTTTAAATATTGCAGAAACTTGGAGAGCTCGTATCAATTTCAATTACAACCTATCTGAACTTTTCTTCAAAAGCTTTTTCTAGTTACTAGGGTGATTTTATGATGCAGTTTAATTCTCATCTAGTGCGTCAAAGTGGAGCCTGTAAACTATAAATACCAACTAAACTTAATTACTCATGAACTCCTCAACTTATAATCCTACCCTACACTAGTGCTTCTTCTCCTAAACTTCTATAACTATGCCTCTAAATCTTTTTGAAAAGGAAGCTCAAGGGGCACATGTCATGATGTCAGTATGGTTCAGATGAGCATTGAAGAGCAACCTCCTCATAGAGGTTGGCCGCCCAGAAAGTTCTAGAAACAGATGAAAGAAAAGATGAATGAAAAAATGCATCCTATGAGACTTTGAGGATTTCATGTTTTAGCAACTTGTGACACTTTGACACAGTACTATGTCTGTGGTAGACCATGCTGGATTGGATTCTCTGGTGGGAGATGATGATGAGCAAACGCACTTGGTTCATGAGGCCTTGGCAAGAAATAAGCACCACTTGAACTCCCTTGGGGTGAGGTGGTTTATTCTCAAGTTAGGGAGTCCGTGGACTGGAAGGGTATGGTTAAAACCTGTTGGAGGATAAACTTGATTTGGCCCATTGGGTAAGAGAATCAATTTGTTGGTTGGAAGGGTATGTTTAAAACCTGTTGGAGGATAAACTTGATTTGACGCATTGGGTAAGAGAATCAATTTGTTGGTTCGCATGGTCCATTTCTAGAAGACTTCCTAGAAATTCTAGAAATACTACAAATATATAGTAAAAAATATCTAAGATATCTAGAAGATGATGATGTCAATGATCATGTAAGAAGTAAAAAATATCTAGAAAAGGTGATGTAAAGAATGATGTAATATGTAGGATATTTTTGAATAGTTTTCTATAAAGTCATTTATAACCATTAGATTAGAAGTGTGTTGGCACAATCCTAGCCATTGGTTAAGATGTGCCACTAGCATAAATAGAGATGGTTCCTCACACTTTTGTATCAAGCCAAAACTTGTGAATCAATACAAGCTCTCTCCTCCATTCAAGCCTTCAAGTTTCTTCTTCCTTTCTAAATACTTTTCAGCATCAAAAAGCCTTCTTCAAAGTTTTGTAATTACCTCCCTCTTCCAACAAAGTAGTATCAAAGCCAGGTTCATTCTTATTGTGGAGAAATAAGATGGCAAGTGGAATGTTTCCCTTCCAATTTCCTCGACTCACCAAAGATAACTATGGAAGTTGGAGTATTCGCATGAAGGCGTTACTGGGTTCTCAAGAGTTATAGGAGATTGTCGAGAAAGGTTATGAAGAACTTCAAAATGAGGCTTCTTTAACTCCTACCCAAAGGGAGGCTGTGCAAAAGGCTAAGAAGAAAGATCAACAAGCTCTTACTCTCATTTATCAATGCCTTGATGAAGGTATGCTAGAGAAGGTTGTAAATGCGACCACCTCCAAGCAAGCATGTGAGATTCTTCACAATGCTCATAAGGGAATCGACAAGGTAAAAAAGGTACATCTTCAAATTTTAAGAAGTGAGTTTGAAAAATTATATATTGAGGAATTCAAATTGATTTTTTATTATTTTTCTAGAGTTTTGACTATTGTCAATGAAATGAAAAGAAATAGAGAGAGCTTAAATGATACAAGGGTGATTGAGAAAATTCTTCGTTCATTAACATCAAATTTTGAGTATATTCTTGTTGCCATAGAAGAGTCTAAAGACATAGACTCCATGACTTGATCAACTCATGAGTTTTCTACAAGCCCATGAAGAAGGTTAAAAAAGAAGAAGACCCAAGAGCCTTTGGAGCAAGCACTTTATTCAAAACTCTCTTTTAAAGAAAGAGAAGAAAGGTTTGAAAATAATAAAAAAATCGAGGACGTGGTTGTGGTTATGCTCGAGGTCGAGGCTGAGGCCGAGGAAGAGGTGGCAGAAGCAGCTATAATCAATCCAACATTGAAGAAAGGATACAAAGCTATCAACCTTCAAGAGGTCATAGAAGAGGAAACAATAATCAAAGGTATGACAAATCACAAGTTAGATGTCATAATTGTCATAAATTTGGACATTATGTTTTCGAATGTAAAATCACTAATCATGTGAATGAGAAAACCAATCTCATAGAGATGAAAGATGAAGTGGAGCTCACCTTACTGATGGCTAACCACAAAGAAGAATTAGAGGAGAAAAGTATGTGGTACTTAGACACCGGCACAAGCAATCACATGAGTGGAGATAAGAACATGTTCGTAGAGATGGATCAAGTAAATGGGCATGTTACTTTTGGAGATCAATCTAAGGTACCAATAAAAGGGAAAGGTAAAATACTCATACTCTCTAAAGATAGGAGCCACCAATTTATTTCTGATGTATATTATGTGCCAAACTTCAAAAATAATATTTTGAGTTTGGGGCAACTTCTTAAGAAAGATTATGATGTTCACTTGAAAAATCATAGTCTTTCTTTGAGAAATCATGAAGGAAGATTAATTGCAAAAGTCCTAATAGCAAAAAATAGAATGTTCTTGCTAGAAATCAAACATGATAAGGCCAAGTGCCTAAAAGCTTGCTTAAAAGATGACTCTTGGCTTTGGCACTTAAGGTTTGGATACTTAAATTTTGATAGCTTGAAATCAATATCTGTAAAAGGCATGGTGAATGGATTACCTCTCATTGATCATCCAAGTCAACTATGTGAAGGATGTCTTTTAGGAAAGCATTCAAGAAAGGCTTTCCCAAGAGAGTCAACGTCAAGAGCTAAGGAGCCATTGCAACTTGTCCATACCGACTCGTGTGGACTCATTACTCCAAGATCTCATGGTAAGAATACTTACTTCTTGTTCTTTATTGATGATTTTTCTCTAAAAACTTGGATATATTTTTTGAAAAAAAAAAATTAGAAGCATTTGGTGCCTTCAAAAAATTCAAACCCATGGTTGAAAAAGAAAGTGGGTATGAAATTAAAGCTATAAGATCCGATAGAGGAGGCAAATTTACCTCAAAAGAATTTAATAAATTTTGTGAAGTAAATGGAATTTGCCGTCCTTTAACGGTTCTTTACCACAACAAAATGGAGTTGGAGAAAGGAAGAATAGAACCATTCTAAATATGGTTTGTAGCATGCTAAAGAGCAAGAAGATGCCTAAAGAATTTTAGGCCAAAACTGTAGATTGCGTAGTTTACCTTTCAAATCGTTGCCCCACTAAAGGTGTTGATGACAAGACTCCACAAGAAGTATGGAACGGGAGAAAGCCAACCATTACTCACTTGCGGGTATTCGGGAGTATTGCCTGTGTCCATGTACCAGATCAAAAGAAAATGAAGCTTGATGACAAGAGTGAGAAGCATGTCTTCATTGACAAGAGTGAGAAGCATGTCTTCATCGGCTATGATGAGCATTCAAAAGGATACAAGCTTTACAACCCAATCACTGAAAAGATTGTCATTAGTCGAGATGTAGAGTTTGATGAAGAAGGCATATGAGACGGGAACGTGAAGAACAATGAAGATTATAACTTCTTAACCATTTTTTACGATGAAGAAGAAGAAGAAGAAGCTCAAAGAAGAGATGAAATTCAAGAACCTACAAGCCCAACTACATCGTCATCATTATCTTCCTCCTTTCAAGACTCATCTCCATGTTCAAGTGAAAAAACACCACAAACTAGAAGCCTACAAGATATTTATGGGGTAACGGAGAATTTAAATGAGCTAATCCTCTTTTGTCTATTTATTTATTGTGAACTTGTATGCTTTAAGGAAGCGATACAAAGCAAGAAATGGACAGAAGCTATGGATGAAGAAATCAAGTCCATTCAAATAAATGATACTTGGGAGCTAACAACTTTTCCAAAAAGCCAAAAAGCAATTGGAGTAAAGTGGGTTTACAAATTAAAGAAGAATGCAAAAGGAGAGGTTGAAAGGTACAAAGCAAGATTAGTAGCCAAACGCTATAAGCAAAGGTGTGGAATAAACTATGAAGAGGTATTTGCTCCTGTTGCTCGTTTAGAGACTATAAGATTGATTATTTCTTTAGCTGCACAAAATAATTGGAAAATATATCAAATGAATGTGAAGTCCACATTCTTAAATGGCCTCCTTGAGGAGGAAGTTTATGTGGAGTAATCCATGGGGTATGTGATTAAAGGAGAAGAAGATAAGTTTTTATATTAAAAAAGGCTTTATATGGCTTAAAACAAGCTCCAAGAGCATAGAATAGCAGAATTGACAAATATTTTATGAAAAATGGCTTTATAAAATGTCCAAGTGAGCATGCTTTCTATATAAAGACCTATAAAAATGAAGATGTCTTGCTTGTGTGCTTGTACGTGGATGATCTCATTTTTACAGAAAATAATCCAAGTGTATTTGAAGACTTTAAGAAGGCAATGGGCCAAGAATTTGAGATGACCGATATCAATCTCATTTCCTACTATCTTATAATAGAGGTAAAGCAAATAGATGAAGGAATCTTCATCTCTCAAGAAAGCTACGCGAAGGAAGTTCTCAAGAAATTTGGTATGGAGCAATGCAAGCCTATAAGCACTCTCGTCGAATGTGGAGCAAAGCTTTCCAAGCATGATGAAATCAGAAAGAGTTGACCCCACTCAATTCAAGAGCTTTGTTGGAAGCCTAAGATATTTAACATGTACAAGACTAGTATCCTATTTGCTGTAGGATTGGTTAGTCGTTTTATGGAGGCACCTACAACAACCCACTTGAAGACAGCTAAGAGAATTCTGCGATACATTAAGGCGACTATTGATTATGGTCTCTTTTATTCTTCATGTGAAGACTTCAAGCTTATTGGATATAGTGACAGCGATTGGGCTGGAAATTTAGATGATCGAAAAAGTACAACTGGATTTCTTTTCTTCATGGGAGAACTGCTTTCACTTAGACTTCAAAAAAGCAATCAATTGTTACGCTGTCTAGCTGTGAAGCTAAATACGTTGCCGCTACCTCTTGCATGTGTCATGCACTTTGGCTTCGAAATTTGTTGAAGAAATCACACATGTCACAAGAAGATGCGACGGAGATTTACGTTGATAACAAATCAGCTCTTGCTCTTGTAAAGAATCCGATCTATCATGATCGAAGTAAGCATATTGACATATGCTATCACTTCATTAGAGAATCTGTGGCAAGAAAGGATGTTCATTTGAAGTATGCAAGATCTCAAGATCAAATTGCTGATATCCTCACCAAGCCACTTAAGCAAGAAATCTTTGAGAAGTTAAGAATGATGCTTGGAGTTACAAAATCAAGTTTGCACTTGATTTGGCCAATTGAGCTAAGAGAATCAATTTGTTGATTCAAGCCCATGGTCTATTTCTAGAAGAATTCTTAGAAATTCTAGAAATACTACAAATATATAGTGAAAAATATCTAAGAGATCTAGAAGATGATGATGTCAATGATCATGTAAGAAGTAAGAAATATCTAGAAAAGATGATGTAAAGAATAATGTAATATGTAGGATATTTTTGAAGAGTTTTCTACAAAGTCATTTATAACCATTAGATTAGAAGTGTGTTGGCACAATCCTAGCCATTGGTTAAGATGTGCCACTAGCATAAATAGAGATGGTTCCTCATACTTTTGTATCAAGCCAAAACTTGTGAACCAATACAAGCTCTCTCCTCCATTCAAGCCTTCAAGTCTCTTCTTCCTTTCTAAATACTTTTCAGCCTCAAAAAGCCTTCTTCAAAGTTTTGTAAATACCTCCCTCTTCTAACAAAACCAACCAACAATACCTGAAGTTTCTGATTTGTCCAGTCCTCATGCTTTCTTCTTTAGAGAGACTTCAAGGTTGGGCTTCGGACCTGATAGTTTCTTCACTTTGGTTTTCTGGCTCTATTTCTATCTGAGCTGAGCTCCTGTTCTTCACTACTGGTTCTTCTTCCTTGTTCTTTCTTGCTACATTTTCTTTGATTTTTCTTGTATTCATCCATCAGTCTTGAATTTTTTTGTGCATCAGTCTTTATTTTCATTTCTTGTTACCTTTAAATTTCACACATCAATTTATGTTTCTTGAGTTCTGTGTTTGTTTCTTATGGTTTGTTTTCTCATAACTCGGATGAATTTCTCAGTTACACCATTGTCTTGAACTTCACAGATTGCATACAGTAGCTTCCTGCTGATGGTTCTTTTGAACCTGCACTTTAATCTTTATCCAGATTCCTGTCTTGGACTAGAAAATTTGCTAACAATTCCTGGACTGAGACAAAGGTTCACTCTTTTAGTCAATATAAAAAATCAGTAATTATTTTCAAAATCTGGATTTATTTTTAGTTTTCTGAATTCCTTTTCTGTTGCTCAACCAGGAAACCTTTTTACTGGTACAATTACTCCCTTTCTCAAACTTCAGTTACTGATTTCCAACAGCTAACTGTTGAAATTGTGGTTTAGATTCTCTGTGCCTAGGATTGTGGGCTGTTAGCAGTTCTAATTTTCTTTATTCCATCCTCAAAACCTATTGTCCATCTTGTACTTTGTTTTCACTAATGCCTTTGTCTTTTGTGCATGTAGAGTCCAACTATTTTTAACTGTTTTGAATTCTGTTTCAAAGTCCTTCTTAACTCTCTGGAAACAGTTCATAGCTTCCACATCTTAAATTCCTCGTTGAATTAGTTTCCTTGATTATCATACGTAATTGATTCTTACATTATAATTATTTCTCAAGCCAAACGAATTATTTGCATCACTTGGTGGGCACCTTGTGAGTGCAGCCATGTAAAATAGAGAAAGTTCCCAGTCCATGCCAACCGTGGTCTGCTTTCACTTGAATGAATCTAATGGATCCTTTCTTAGTTGGACCTGTAACTAGTTCAACAAGTAAATACTTCGTAAGAACTTTTACCTTGAAACCATGTATATGCTTTCTGAGATGACTCTACTTAGAAAAAAATATATCTGTTGGCCTTGTACTGGTTTGGCAACCATGAACTATTTGTTCATTCATTCATCCTCTCTCTCTCTCTTGTATGCACAAGGGATGATGTTTCTAGTTTCTGTTCTGTTTACGGGTCATATGGAGATTGGTATTTCAGGCTGGTTTGGCATCCTGAACTACTTATTCTATCAGTTTATCGTCTATAAGAAATAGATGTGAAATTTTATCTTCGCAACTTGGATCACTTTTTTGTCTGAATGCTTCTTTGTTATCGTCCAAATATGATTCTGATAAGGTGTTTGATGAACTGCTACATTTGGAGGCCACTCTTCCTGTTACCATAATAATGGTACATTATTTTATTTTTCAGGTTAAAGTTACTTTTTTAACGATCCATATATTGTGGTTCTCATGGTCAATTTACGTATTTGTTTCTTCTCCTAATTTGGCACACCTGTGAATTTTGCTAGATCTTATTCCTAACAATCTAAAAATCTAGTAGGGAAGCTGTACATGATGTAAGATTTTATTTTGTTAACACGCGTGCAATAAAACATGTGAGGCATTGTTTGAAAGGCATCAAAACTATGAAGGAGCAAACTTAATATGTAATCCTGTCAGTGTTTTGCTTTGTGCTGAACGAATCTTTCAGTTTCTGGTAAGTTTCCATATATTTAACGTATGATCAAAGGTAGCCCATTCTGCATATTTTTGCGAAGCAAGTGGATTGTTGGAAATATCTTAAGCTTCTGATGCTAGATGAAATTACTGAACCTTTTCCTCTTTCTGACCAGACCCCAAAAGTCTATCCATATGACAACCTGCGAGTGGAGCTTGGTGGAGATCCATAAGAGTTATACGTCTTTGTTATGACTCTCATGTTCATCTATCTGCTGTTGCGAAGAGTTTGAAGAAATAAGCATTATGCTCCAAGTCTGTAGCTTGGTTTGTGTTTACTGATGTTTTTTTACCAGTGCTATCTTTCATGTCTTCAAGTTTATCCGCATCTCATTCCTATATGCGATCCGTTTAGCTTTTGCGGTATGGTTTAAAGGTTCCTAAGAAGTGGTCCTTGAAAGTGTGAAAAATAGTCTTAAGAAGTGGTCCTTGCTGCAATCTAAATTTTCTTATCTTGAATCTTTATTTTCAAAATTAAACAAAGATGCAACGCGAGAAATTCTCAGGTCTGATAGCTTGAAATTTTCAGTAACCTGACTACCCAAAGATGGTCTGATTGGATTTGCTTCGGGGTGTAGAATCGACATTGTTTTTCAATTTTCTAGCTAAGAATTAACCCCACATTGGCAGGATCGGTGTAATTTCTTGATTACAGCAAAACCTTTTGATCACTGAGATATCGACATCTCGTTCAGGATAGAAAAGTAGAAGTGCTTGAAATACTACTTCAAAGCTTCTTCTTGGCTAGTCTCCCCAAGCCATTGCCAAGTTTGTAATTCTCATCTTGTTCTCTCCAAGAATTTGTACTCTCAAAGTTTACTACATTCCCTAGCCTACACCACAACTTTTGCCACCCATTTGGCCAACTCCATAATACAACTTTTTAAGGAATGATATCTGCACTCCCTGTTTCAGATGATGCACTCTCTCCTGCTTTTCTAAATGACTGCTAAAGAATCTGATTGCCTTTTCGATGATCTTAATTAACAGCCTTTGTGATGAAAGCAAGAAGCACAGTTAGTAAATTACAGGAGTAGGATATATTTTCATATTTGGAATGGCAACATGGAATTGCAGATATTATCTACCTTCCCTCCCCAAGTTTGATTCTCCTCTGCTTTCCATTTGGGTAATACGTCCAAATGGTGAATTTCAGTAATTTGGTCTCTTTCAGGGCCTTTTTGGTTGGCGTAATTTAAGTAGAAGGCGGAAAACCCTTGGATCTTTGCATCCCAAGCAAACGTTATTTAAGCCAAACGAGGGCAATCTTTCTTGATCTTGGTCATGCATGTGGTACTGCAGTCTTTTCACCAGAAGAGCCCACTTAGATAAGGGCAAAGTATAGAAGTCAAAAGATTGAGCGTGGTGAATAGGAATCCTATCCATTGGATGAAGCAGAGCAAAATCAATGTGTAAACTTTTTGTGACTTTGAAGGAACAAAGGAAAACCCGTCTTTGTGACTATAGTTACACAGTTTGGATTCTAGAATAAGTATCATCATCATCAAGACTTTATCCTAATTAGGGGTCGGCTACATGAATCTTATTCTTCCATTCCACTCTATTAAATACCATGGTTTCATTTAGTCTCAATGTTTTTAAATCTTTCCTTACCACTTCTATTCACGTTCTTTTGGGCCTTTTCGTTGCCCTTTTAGAACCTTCTACTTGTATTGCCTTACCCCTTCTAACTGGTGCTGTTGTTGGTCTTCTTTGGACATGTTCAAATCATCTAAGTCTAATCTCCCTCATCTTATTATCTATTGGTGTTATTCCTAAATTTTTTCTAATACTTTCATTTCTAATTCTATCCTTTCTTGTCTTATCAGTCATCCATCTCAACATCCTCATTTCTACGACGCTCATCGTATAAGTATCATGTTCTTTAACTGGCCAACACTCTGATCCATAGAGCATGGCCGGCCTTATAGCTATCTTATAGAATTTTCCTTTTAGTTTGAGTGGCACTCGTCGATCACATAAAACTCCAGATGCACATCTCCATTTGTTCCAGCCTACTTGGATTCTCTGGGTAACCTCCCTCTCAATCTCTTCACTCTCATGGATCAATGATCTTAAGTACTGAAAGAGGTATTTCACGGGGGCTTCTTGGTTATCAATCTTAACTAGTGTTCCACTCCTACTCTCCTTGCTAAAATTACATTTTATATATTTTGTCTTAGTTCGGCTAATTTTAAATCCTTCAGATTCTAATGCTTCTCTCCATAACTCTAGCTTTATATTTACACCCTCTCTTATCTCATCAAGTAAGACTATATCATTTGCAAATAGCATACACCAGGGGATCTCTTTGTGCAAATGTTTTGTTAACTCATCCATAACTAATGTGAAGAGGTATGGACTCAATGCCGATCCTTAGTGCAATCCTATAGTAACAGGAAAATCCCCAGTCATGCTACTAGTCGTCTTAACATTTGTTACCGCTCCCTCATAAATATCTTTAATTATGTCTATATACCCCTGAGAAACCCCCTTACTACCCAACACCCTCCATATTAACTCTTTAGGGACTCTATCATAAGCTTTTTCTAAATCGATAAAGATCATATATAGGTCTTTCCTCCTCTCCTTATATTTCTCTACTAATTGTCTTAGCAAGAAAATAGCTTCCATGGTAAACCTCCTAGGCATGAAACCAAACTGATTCTCCGATACACTTGTTTCATGTCGTAGCCTCTTTTTAATCACTCTTTCAAAAAGTTTCATGGTGTGGCTCTTAAGTTTGATCTTTCGATAATTAGTGCAGCTCTAAATGTCACCTTTATTCTTATATATTGGTACAATAGTATTTTTCCTCCACTCATCAGGCATTTTTTATTATTTTATAATCTTGTTAAACAACTTGGTCAACCAAACTACTCTAATATCTCTCATATGCTTCCAAACCTCTATTGGTACACCAGCATGCCCTATGGCATTTCCTGATTTCATCTTTTTCAATGCCTCTTTTACTTTAGGTATTATAATCCTACGTTCATGTCTATAATATCCAATGTTATTTAGATTTATATTATTTTCAATTCCTATATTCTCAGAGCCATTGTCATTTAATAATTTTTGAAAGTATGTTTCCCACCTTTGTTTGATCTCATCTTCTTTGACTAATACCCTTTGATCATCGCTTCTAATACACCTAACATGATCTAAGTCCTTACCGTTCTGTTCTCTTACTTTTGCAAGTTTAAACACATCTTTCTCACCTTCGCTTGTTCCTAATTTATTATAGAGGTCATCATATGCTTTAAGTTTAACCTCATTTACTATTCTCTTTGCAGCATTTTTGGTATTCTTATATTGTTCATAGTTTTCATTATTTCTAATCTTTTGCCAAGCTTTTAAATGCATCCATTTTTCTTTAATAACTTTTTGCACTGTTTCACTCTACCACCATGTTTCCTTTGTTAATAGCCTTTTACCTTTAGATACTCCTAAGACATCTTTTGCCACTTTCTTAATGAACTCAGCCATATTAGTCCACATGGTATTTACTTATGTTTCATAGTTCTAATTTCCTTCTACTATCAACTTATTTTTGAATGAGGTTATTTTCTCTTTTTAAGTTCCACCACTTAGTTTTTGATTGTGTATTAAGTTCAGTTCTTTTACTCCATCTTTTAATATGGATATCTATAACCATTAACCTATGTTGTGAGGTTAAACTCTCACCAGGTATCACCTTACAATCCTTGCATATAACTCATTCATTATTCTTAAGTAGAAAAAAGTCTATTTGGCTATTATGAAGTCTACTTTTAAAGGTTATTAAGTGTTCATCTATATTCTTAAAGAGTGTATTTTCAATGGATAGGTTATATGACAAAGCAAAATCGAGGATATACTCCCCCATCTCATTTCATTCACCTATACAATACCCTCCGTGTATTCTATCATATCCTTCCTTATTTTTTCCTACATGGTCATTTAAGTCTGCTCTTATAAATATCCTATCAGTGTTGAGAATTTCTTGTATGACTCCCTCCATATCTTTCCAAAACTGTCTCTTGATTATATCTTGTAACCCTACTTGTGGTGCGTATGCACTTATAACATTTATAATCTACTCTCCTAGAACAATTTTTATTATTATAATTCTATCACTGATTCTTTTAATGTCCACAACTTTATCTTTTAATTCCTTATCCACTATTATTCATACGCCACTTTTGTTATTTTCCTTTCCTACGTACCATAATTTATACTCATCTATTTCTCTAGCTTTAGCCCCTTTCCACTTGGTTTTTTGGATTCAAGCGATGTTGACTCTCCTACGTTTCATTGCGTCTACTAACTCCAAACTCTTACTTGTCAATGTCCCTATATTCCATGTAGCGATGTGAATCTTATGTTCTGGAGATACCCTATTTACTACCTCCTTTCTCAACCTCCAGTGTATGAACCCATGGCCACTTTTCACTGCACCTCGATTTTGATATAGTGCGTCGCTTCCAATAGGACGCTCTAGCAGCCCTTGCCCACTTTTCACTACACCTGGGATCCGATGTAGCGGGTTGTTTCTAGGAGAACGCCTTAGCAACCCTTGCCTATTTTTCACCGCACCAGGGATCTGATGCAGCGCGTCGCTTATGGGGAACGCCCTAGCTTGAGGGAATGTCTGTTTTCGATTCATGTCATGTTTTGGTTGTCGTAGTTTTAAAAAGCTAAAGATGATTTTCATTTCTTCCTTACAAACAAATATACAAATGCATATTAATTTGCAAACATAAAAGAAATAACAAAAATCATCTTCAGCTAAACCCTTGCCGGCTGGCAACCTGACGCAAGGGTGGCTGTATTTTAAGAAGCTGAAGATGATTTTTATTTTTTCCTCACAAACCAATATACAAATGCATGTTCATTTGTAAGAAAAAAATAACAGAATCATTTTCAACTTCTCCTTTGCCAGCTAACACTTGACGCAAGACCCTCCTTTTTCATTCGGGCTTGGGACCAGCATTGGCGGAGTTTTATTCTGAAATAAGTCTACAGACGAAAAGTCCTACACTTAAAAATAAAAAATCAGAAAAAACATATTACAAGGATATGAATTTAATCTTGTAATTTGCATTTTTTACTATAGTTCAGAAATTAATCATTGATTCTTCAAATTTAGGTTTTAATTTCATAAATTCATGCTTAATTTGGTGAATCTGCAAAAAAGGGGAAATGTGTAAGAACTTTCGAATTAGTCAAGAAAATAAAAAATAATTTATGAGCGAGACTGTCCAAAGATTTACAGGCAGTAAAGCAGATGGTCCCTTCTACGTTCATCTGCCGGGCACATCTTAGCTGGGCAGATTTCTGGCATGTACAACGATTTGAACGGTACTAGTCGGGTGAAATAGAACTCCAAAGGTAGTAAAATCTTGACCAACTAATGGTTGTGATTTTCCGATGAAGATTTTCTGGACGTGGACAATCTAAAATGCTTTGATCACCATCCATTGGGTATCAGTGTGATAATACATAGTGCTCTATGATAAGACTGGTCTGCCTGGAAAACAAATGCACGTTGGGGGATGCCCCATCTGGCTTTAAATGCCTTTAGAGACTCTGTCCCTCTCTATTCTGTGTTGGTATTATGTTTGGTGTCTCGTTGCTTTGATTTTTTGGGTGTATTTTCTTCCTGTTTTTGTGTGGTCGATTGGTTTGGTAGTGTGAAGGTTCCTCTGCAAGTTCCTTTTCCATCCAATTATATTCATGCATGTATTGGATATGTTGATGAGCTACTAGAGTTGGAAGGCAGATTTGATAGAACAAGATATCTTAACAGTGGCACAGTATGGTTTGTATTCCTTTTATTTACTAAAGGTTAATACCTTCCTGACAAAGTGGACATTGTTATCTATTGAAAAATGTAGCTCACAAAAGCAATTCATGGATGAATATGTTGTCAATAACTGAGTCCTCCATCTTTATGGGGCCTAGATTGATCCAGGCTATTCATCTTCTCCCAACATCTTAACTACACGATATAGTAAAACTCTTCTTCACTGGACGCTGTTATCCCTCAGTGCTTGATAATTTTCTACCCTCGTTTTTGAACATTATGAACCATTGGTATCCTACTAGAATGGATAAAATGAATGGTTTGGATCACTAAATGATTTGAACCTGATGTACGTTAGCTGCCTGGAAATCCATCTTCCAATTTTCACTGCAAAGGTACATATCATGTTTGATAATTGAAACAAGGGTAACAATTCCCTTCACATTGTGTCCCTTAGCTGCCAAAAAACATTGTTGCTACAAAATTTCCCTTTCCAAGAATGTTATAAATCGAGAAGTCCATGCCCTCTTTCCATGGATGGTGAAACCCTTTTCTTTTTTTTTTCCCACATATCTACGTCATTCATTGTGTTTGCAATTGCTTAGATAGACTAGAGATCAAATTCCATGCCCATTGAATGCTTTTAGCAATATTTCTTTAGATAAAATTAACGACTATCTATTTCTATTAATTTTTTCAAAGACTCAAAGCATGTAATTAGTATTATCCAAATGTCTTAATTTCCAACAGCTTACCTATTTTTGGTATGAGGAACATCAAGAATGGCTTAGATCTAAAAAAGAAGAACCATTATGCTTGGAAAAAGAGGTGTTGTTCCAATCTTGAGCGTGTACACCTAGCTGGACTCTGCTCGAGAATGTTGACCGATAGGCAGCACAAAAATCATATGAGACTTCTTTGATGCAACATAATCCGGGTCTGTATCACCCAGACACAGCCAAGGATCTGGCGTTCATGGTTGGCAAAGAACTCTTCTTCAAACTGCATATTACTGATAATCAAACCTCTTCGTAATCGTAGTAGTTGAAGTGACCAAATACCTACCACCTTTACAACTACAAAGTGAAACTTCATGGTGAAGTTCTTTCTAGTAGCATAGAAGCTAAACTCTACTACATAAGATGTGGCAGAAGAAGATCCTTGACATGCAGGGAAACTTGCCGAATTAAAATACTAGAAGTTGGTGTGGGACAGTACTTTGCACTTGCGACAGTATCTCGAAGGCCTACCTCGGTTTGCAACTCATCGAGCAAGAGATTGATCATTGGGAAACCATCTCCATGCAAGTGAAGACCATTTACTGAGCAGGTTCACAGCCATCCGTTTCAGAGTTTGAAAATGGATCTCACGGACTAGCTTGCCAGCAATGACACAGCCATGGTGTCAATCCAGTAAGCTATGGAATTCACTTCATGAAAATAGTGTGCAACCTTTGAAACGCAAGTCTAAACTATTAAACATTCTAATTAACATTATATAAAATATTAAAGTGGAAATTTGATCAAACAAGCACAAACATTATTTACCTGTCCATTCGTGCAGGAATCTTAATTAGCTGTCATTACATTGACAGAAACAATTCGTGAGCTAGGTATTCCTGGTTCCATCACTTGCACCAAGACATAAATTGAAGCACACTAATGCTGCCAACAATATCACAAACTACCTTCTTAATTAGTATCATCAATTTCTGATCAATACACTCGTCTACAAATTTTTCACTGTAAACAGAATACGATGGCAGGGGAGCTTTGGTGCAACAGTAGAGTTGTTATCGTGTGACCTTGAGGTCACGGGTTCAAGGCCTGGAAACAGTCTCTTGCAAAATGCAAGATAAGACTACATACTATTGACCTTTGTGGACTGCTCCTTCCCTGAACCCTGCATACACGGGAGCTTTGTGTTCCGCGGCTGCCCTTTAAATATAACAGGAGGAATGCTGAATGACACTCTGATAGAGACTGAAATACGTATGCAGGACGAACTTGCACATTCAGAACATGACGGATGCTAGAAACAGACCTTTACATTTACAAAGCTGAGGCACATCTAGGCTGTAGGAAGATGCACAAAATACTACCCCTTAACGAATTCATGCGAAGGATCCACATCTTTTCTGATGCAAAAATGGGTCCTCATTCTAGGTTTCACATTCCGTCCATCACTACCAGGAAGGGGAAACCTTCTTCTGTGAACGTGTGCGTGGGAGGAACCTAAGTCTGTGTGAGAATCGTAACTGGGGCTTCTTGGAAGAAACAAAATTCTGCTTCTTGACCATAGGGCCTTCAACACCACCCGAAGGTTTACCTGCAACTATTGTAAATGTGAAATGCCAAATAATATATTCGTTAAATTCCTAAAAACATAGGATTCTCAATGCTCTTTTTCTTGATTACTTTGGCCATCTTCAATTCTTAAAGACATAGGAATCTCAATTCTTAAAAACTTAAATTTGGGATTCTCCATGATTTTTCTTATGATGAATTTTGGACCACCAAATACCCAGATGTTGAATCTTTATATCGATCAATCATATACGAGGCCTTTGCATTTAGTGATGGCATTTCGCATTTAGTACGCCTGAGGCCTTTGTTGCATTTCTCCCTAGCATTTCTCATTTTAGAGTAAATAATAATATAATGTTACACTATTAATTGAATAAGCGGGACTTCTTAAGAGCCGCTCCTGTTGTAGGCTACAAGATCGAGGTTGCTCCTGCATGTGTTTCCAGTATAATTTATACCCCAATCACAGTTCATGCCATGCACCCCTTATCAGATACCATTGACAGAGGAACCAGCGGGCATTATATCAGTAAAATATTGAAATGAAGTAAGGGAAAAATAATTGTGCCTGACGGTTACATTATCCACATGGAGTTGATTAGATACGCCAAAGGAAAGACTAAGAACAGACACTGAGTGTAAGTAAAGCCTAAATAATGTATTAGGCAGACTTCACATTATTGCTCAAATGTGCAGGACTGTTTTCCGATAAAATATAAATAGGACAAATGAGAATTATACATTGACAAAGTACGAAGCCACCTTAGTAGGCCAAACATAACACCACACAACATTTATAAGCTTTGAGTTATTGCAGATCCCTTGACATTAACCAAGTGAAATGGAGGAGTTCAGTAAAATGAGCAGCACTAGCTAAACAAAGTAGGGGAGCCTTGGCGCAATAGTTGATTTGTGACTGTGTCTAAAGGTCACGGGTTCAAGATGTGAAAATAACTTCTCACAAAAATACAAGGTAAGGCTACGTACTATGGACCCTTTGTGATCTGCCCCTTCTCTGAACCCACATATGCAGGAACTTCGTGCACCAGACTGCGCTTTATCTTGTCTGGAAAGTTGTCAAATTTGAACAAAACTAATGGATAATTGCAGCTAACGATATCCAATTATTCATCAAGGTGGCATAATGTTGAAGTAACTGGATAGAAGATGAGCCAAACAGCAGACTTCCGAATCAGCAATAAATATCCTCATGATGGAGAGGAGTGGCTGTCTGGGTTGTACATACCTGCGAGGAACGCAATGAAAACCCACAGCACTAGGATTCCTACTATGGCAGTCCTTAAGATCTGGTCGCAGTTACCACTAAGGGAAAGAGCACTTTGATAAGGCTCTTCAAAAGAGTCACTATCCACAAATGTCTCCTGCAATTCATTCTTAGTATCCTCAATTTGATGCAAAGGGTAGCCACCGCGTGGCATAGTGCACTTCGAACAAGTACATTGTCCCCCAAGGAACAAAGGGACTGCCTGAAGGTGTTCGGAGAGAACCTTGCGGTACATTTCTCCTACAATCTGCAATTTTTTCCTTGTCATAGGTCTCAAAACCTGATAAAAGAATAAAATTAGGATATTTTTAATAAAATTACATGATGAGCAAACACACCATTCAAAAGACAATATACAAATTCGGCACAAAGTAATGCTGTTCTGAATCACATGTACTTGCATTAAGGTCAAGATATTATGCCTGAGGATGTGACAAACGGTGGCCTTTCCAATGAAGCACACTTGCATCTGCCCTGTCTAATCTCTCTTCAAAAATTTTGATGGAACAAGGATAACAATCACACAATCATCATCATCATCATCAAAGCCTTATCTCGATTAGGAGCTGGCTATAACAATCATGCTAAGGATTGGAAATTTTTCCTACCCTTGGCTACTGGCAACACTAAAAGATAGAAAATTTTCGAAGGACAGACATCATCGATGTTCAAAGGACAAGCTGTCTGTAGCAGAATAAGATCACTAACCGTGGATTATTCTGTCTAAAGTTTGGCCAAACAGGCCCACTTGGATCCATGAGAAAAGGATGCCCGTCATTATAAGTTTTCCTGGTTATTACCAAGATCAGATGATCAAAGTTTCGGAGGAAATATAATTGGAAGCTAAAACCACTAAGAATATTAAAATATGCCAAGCCCTCTCTCTACCTTCAACCTAAACTTGAACTGATAAAATATAGCCAAGCCGTTCTTCTTGTTATATGTCAATTATAATCTAGATAGTTTTTTCGGTAAAGGAACCACCTAATATTTGACTCGATAAGAATCTACAGAGATATTTCTGGAAAGGAACAACCTATTGCGTATGGATTTCGAATTTAGTTACACCAAAAATCCCCCCTTTGTCCTATGACTTAAGATGAACTTTCATGTAAGGAGAATATGAGCATTAATGGTTAGGATTGGACTAATTTTTATATCTTGGTAAACATGATAAATACAAGGAAATGAGAATAATAGAAGAAATTTGTACTATCTTTTCATATGCAGAGATTCATGTCAGTCAAGGGTACCATGGCCACTATCATATCTTCTGCTGAACCAGAAGTTACTCCAGCCAAATGCAATAGTGAAACAAAAAGATTAGGCGAGAAAAAGTTAAATTTCCTAGCAGTGGTTGACAAACCAACCCTGAATTATTTGGATATATGAAATAAAAATTGCTTCAAATTTATTTATTAGAGTATGATATATATTGTACGCAACTGTCATCAGAAAGGATATAAAGCAACGTGTTATTATTTACAGTGATACTCTGAGGTTGATAGAGTGAATCATCTTAATTTCCCTAATGATAACCTAGAAACTTTACATTTAATAAACACTAAACGAAATATCTTTCAGAAAGCATTATTATTTGATTTGAGAAAACCCATAGTGATTGGATAGATGGAGAAAGAAAACATGTTTAGTTACTGAGTAAGGAGAAGAGAGGACAATTTGTTCAACCAGCGAAAAAAAAGTAATCCTGCAACCCCTTGTGTAGATCATTGTGCATAAGACATTCTAGATGAATGTACACTCATTCTACTGAAACAAATGCAGGATGATTTTACATTTTATTTCCTTTCTATTGAAAAGAACATCATTGTTTCTACTCTTACAGGATAGTAATTCAGAACCTCTAAGCACCCCTATATTAGCACCCAGTACACTGTTGCAGACATTGATCTCTACAACAAAATGGAAAACTGACAGAAGACTTGCATGAGATTAAAAATCTTACCTGAATAAGAGTTTGTGCAATCACACGGACAACTGGGGGAAGGCGTACAACAAACAAAAATGCGAGACGGTTTGGATAGTGATCTTGCACAAGTACAGAAAATGATCTCATCATCTGCATTGGAAATCTGAATGCAGATACGCTTTCACAATCCATCAATACTGTAATTCGAGGATCCTCTACATTGACCAAATGCAAGACTCCATGCTCTATCTGGGATACTGCATGAGCAACAAAAGTTATATCAATCAACACTCTTCAAGAATCACAAAGACCACTTCAACTGAAGGACCACTAAGAATTAAGATCCACATAGCTGAAATTCTTGAAACAGGTCATGATTCAGTCCCACTAAGAAAACCATAAACGATAGTTTACTCTGTTTGCTATAGGAAAAAGCTAAAACAGTAGGTGTAAAATTGTCATGGTTGTGATGGTATTAGATAAGCCCATCATCGCCTGGCATACATAATGAGCCAAGATGCAGCAAAAATATGATGAGCATGGTGGATTACCCTGCTTCCTGCTGTAATTCACCAATGTGTTAAGATGTCTACAGTGACAAATGCAGGACATACCTTCTTGCTGATGTCACTAAAGGTGGAGAGAGTATGAACTTTGAGACATTCCCCATGAAGCGATTGAACAGCAGTCCACAGTTGTTCACAAATGACTACGGGAAATTGCTAAGTTACGAAGAGTTAGAAGAGCATGGACAAGTACCAAAAGCTTGTTGTGTTTTGCAAATGTCCCTCTCTGAAAGTTTGCATCGCTTTGAACATTTTATTAAGATGAAACCTATGTGTATCTTCTCTTCTTTTTGAGCCATTCACAAATAGGCAATGGAAGCAGCATCTGCCCCCAATTTACCCCTTTATAGAGGCAGAACTATTCCCTTAGTCATAGAAAACAGGCAAAAAAAACCAAGTTTCCTCAATATTATCAGAACTGAAATTCAACTCCCAATTTCAAACATGGATCTAACTCTCTGAGTGCCACTCTTTGGCCAGTCTGAAAACGGCAGACTCCTTCCATCACTCATGGAGAACAAGTAAGAAAAACCCCGAGTTCCCACAAAATTACAGGAACTGAAATGCAATACCCAGTTTCAAAAATAGGTTTAACTATCTGAGTGCAGCTCTTTGGATAGTCTGAAAACAGCAGTTTCTTCTGAATGATATACAGTACAATCAGCTACCAGTTGAAACGGCCCAAAGGAAAGGCAGTGTCACTGCACATTTTGGAATAGTTCAAAAAGAGATCTATGAAGATCTCCCTGGAATATCCTATGGGTTATACTCAGTTTACTGACTTCAGTAATGCTCATGGTCCTATGGATCATAGCCAGAGTTGTATACACACATAACCATGGGAACTTGGTCCATACATCTCAGTTAGTGCCAAGAACGACAGGACTCACAGACTACCAGGGTTGGAGTGGCAGCAACTCAAGTACACGTTTAAAACATAAGAAACTAGTGAATATATTGAAAGATTCACACAGAACAATGAAAAGAAATAATAGCTTCTCTGCAGAGAACACACCTAATAATAATTCATACCCAGACAAGTATCCATTTAACATTTTCTCCCTTATAACATTTTAAAAATCAACTAACAAGCAAAAACATTGCTACTTAAATGCACACATCCATTCCCAAACTAATCACTAAAAATCCTGTCGGGATAAGGTGAGTGCTTACTTGGAACTATAAGATCTCCTATACTAAAATCTTTAAACACGAAGCTGGAACTCATACCTACTGCCTGAGCAAACCTAGGTCTATCTTGAGGTGCTAAACTCGAGCAGGCAAGTCCAAGGCGGATAATGAGGCAAGGTCGAAGCATCACATCAGACCCATGCCAAAAGACTAAATGTGACCACATCTCTAGCTCTTGTGAAGAAAGAAAAGAATAAGTTTCCCTCCATCGGATCGTCCTCTTGATTGATGAAACTAAGCACGAAAAATTCCCATTTGCAAGAGTGTAGAACCTATGAAGGTCATCTTCAGTTATCCTGCATAAATAACAGTAGTTAATACATACTCTAAAGCAGGCCAATAAGTTGGAAATTACAAGCATATAACAGAATTTACATGAGATGTATCTAATCAGAACTAATCAATAAGAATAAAAATATAGAAAGTTGTACAATACTTGGCACCAAATCCTGAACTCGAAGAGTTCTAAGAACCATATGACAGTTATTCAACTTACACCTCTAGAAGAAGCATGTCGAATACTGTTAGACATTGTTAAATAAGTTACATACAGAGTATCCTGAAACATACTTCTTTAGGAAATAACTTTTCACACCATAACTTCTCTTTATTTTCTTTCTTGTGACAGGAAAACATATGTTGTTATTGAAACTGGCAATTCCATCATGGGGATACGTCAGTTCTTTTTCCTTAAACAAAACAAAGCAACTATTGAGCATGACAATGATGATCAAGCTGGATACAGAACCTCCATTATAGCTCAAGTGTCCAGAAAAACAAGACAAATACCGAAATATCATTCTGTAATCAAGATATCCCTAGAAAAAATAAGATCAGCATATGCAATTGAAAACAATACATATCAAATAACTCCCATAATATACATACTATATGCTTAACAATTCATCTATATACATAATCTTGGCCTAAAATGACTGCATATTCTGTGGCAATTAACCCTGACATCCGAAATGTAAATATACTACAATAAAAATAAAGGATTTCTCTTTTCTGTCTTTTGTTTACTCAAGGACACAACAAGTTGTATGAGAGAGCACATATCAAATAACTCCCATAATATACATACTATATGCTTAACGATTCATCTATATACATAATCTTGGCCTAAAATGACCGCATATTCTGTGGCAATTAACCCTGATATCCGAAATGTAAATAAATATAAACTCCGCCAATGCCGGTCCCAAGCCCGGATAAAAAAGGAGGGTCTTGCGTCAGGTGTCAGCCGGCAAGGGGGGAGTTGAAGATGATTCTATTATTTCTTTTTTACAAATGAATATGCATTTGTATATTAGTTTGTGAGGAAGAAATGAAAATCATCTCCAGCTTCTTAAAAGATGGCAACCCTTGTGTCAGGTAGCTAGCTGGCAAGGGGGAAGTTGAAGATGATCTTATTATTTCTTTCTTACAAATAAATATGCATTTGTATATTAGTTTGTGAGGAAGAAATGAAAAAAACATCTTCAGCTTCTTAAAATATGGCTACCCTTGCATTAGGTAGCCAGCCGGCAAGGGTGAAGCTGAAGATGATTTTAGTGAAAATCATCTTCAGCTTTTTAAAAACTATGGCAACCCCAACATGACATGAATAAAAAAATGACATTCGCTCAAGTTAGGGCGTTCCCCATAAGCGACGTGCTGCATTGGATCCCGAATACAGTGAAAATTTGGCAAGGGTTGCTAGGGCGTTCTCCCAGAAGTGACGCGCTACAATGGATCCCGAGTGTAGTGAAAAATGGGCAAGGGCTGCTAGAGCGTCCCCACAGAATCGACGCGCTGCATCAGAACCCAGGTGCAGTGAAAAGTGGACATGGGTTCATACCATGGAGGTCAAGGAAGGCGATAGTAAATAGGGTATCTCCAAAACATAAGATTTGCATCGCTACATGGAATATAGGGACACTGACAGGTAAGAGTTTGGAGTTAGTAGACATGATGAAACGTAGGAAAGTCAACATCGCTTGTATCCAAGAAACCAAGTGGAATGGGGCTAAAGCTAGAGAAATAGATGGGTATAAATTATGGTACATAGGAAAGAAAAATAATAGAAATGGCGTAGGAATAATAGTGGATAAGGAATTAAAGGATAAAGTTGTGGACGTTAAAAGACTCAGTGATAGAATTATAATAATAAAAATGATTCTAGGAGAGTAGATCATAAATATTATAAGTGCATATGCACCATAAGTAGGGTTACAAGATATAATTAAGAGACAGTTTGGGGAAGATATGGAGGGAGTCATGCAAGAAATTCCCAACACTGAGGGGATATTTATAGGAGCAGACTTAAATGGTCATGTAGGAAAAGATAAGGAAAGATATGATAGTATACACGGAGGGTATGGTATAGGTGAACGAAACGAGATGGGGGAGAATATCCTCGATTTTGCTTTGTCATATAACATATCCATTGCAAATACACTCTTTAAGAAGAGGGATGAACACTTAATAACCTTTAAAAGTGGACTTCATAAAAGCCAAATAGACTTTTTTCTACTTAGGAATAATGAACGATCTATATGTAAGGATTGTAAGGTTATACCCGATAAGAGTTTAACCTCACAACATAGGTTAATGGTTATGAATATTCATATCAAAAGATGGAGTAAAAGAACTGAACTTAATACACGTCCAAAAACTAAGTGGTGGATCTTAAAAGGAGAGAAAATAACCTCATTCAAAAATAAGTTGATGGTAGAAGGAAATTAGAATTATGAAACAGAAGTAAATACCATGTGGACTAATATGGCTAAGTCCATTAAGAAAGTGGCAAAAGATGTCTTAGGAGTATCTAAAGGTAAAAGGCTATTAACAAAAGAAACATGGTGGTGGAATGAAACAGTGCAAAAAGCTATTAAAGAAAAACGAATGCGTTTTAAAGCATGGCAGAAGATTAGAAATAATGAAAACTATGAACAATATAAGAATGCTAAAAACGTTGCTAAGAGAATAGTAAGTGAGGTTAAACTTAAAGCATATGATGAGCTCTATAATAGACTAGGAACAAGAGAAGGTGAGAAAGATGTGTTTAAACTTGCAAAAGTAAGAGAACAGAAGGGTAAGGACTTAGAGCATGTTAGGTGCATTAGAAGCGATGATAAAAGGGTATTAGTCAAAAATGATGAGATCAAACAAAGGTGGGAAATATACTTTAAAAAATTGTTAAATGACAATGGCCCTGAGAATATAGGGATTGAAAATGCTATAAATCTAAATAACACTGGATATTACAGATATGAACATAGGATTAGAATACTTGAAGTAAAAGAGGCTTTGAAAAAGATGAAATCAGGAAAGGCCATGGGGCCTGATGGTATACCAATAGAGGTTTGGAAGCATATGGGAGATATTGGGGTAGTTTGGTTGACCAAATTGTTTAACAAGATCATAAAATCAAAGAAAATGCCTAATGAGTGGAGAAAAAGCTCTATTGTATCAATCTATAAGAATAAAGGAGGCATTCAGAGCTGCACTAATTATCGAGGGATCAAACTTATGAGCCACACCATGAAACTTTTTGAAAGGGTGATTGAGAAGAGGCTATGACATGAAACAAATGTATCCGAGAATCAGTTTGGATTCATGCCTGGGAGGTCTACCATGGAAGCTATTTTCTTACTAAGACAATTAGTAGAGAAATATAGGGAGAGGAGAAAAGACCTGCACATGATCTTTATTGACTTAAAGAAAGCTTATGATAGAGTCCCTAGAGAGTTAATATGGAGGGTGTTGGGTGGTAAAGGGGTTTCTCAGGGGTATATAGACATAATTAAAGATATGTATGAGGGAGCAATAACAAATGTTAAGACCACTAGTGGCGTGACTGGTGATTTTCCTATCACTGTCGGATTGCACCAAGGATCGGCATTGAGTCCAAACCTTTTCACATTAGTTATGGATGAGTTAACAAAACATCTGCATGAGGAGATTCCCTGGTGCATGCTATTTGCAAACGATATAGTCCTACTTGATGAGACAAGGGAGGGTGTAAATATAAAGATAGAGTTATGAAGAGAAGCACTAGAATCGGAAGGATTTAAAATTAGCCGAACTAAGACAGAATAGATGGAATGTAATTTTAGCAAGGAGAGTAGGAGTGGAACACCAGTCAAGATTGATAATCAAGAGGTCCCCATGAGAGACCACTTTCGATACCTAGGATCATTGATCCATGAGAGTGGAGAGATTGAGAGGGAGGTTACCCAGAGAATCCAACCGGGTTGGAACAAATGGAGATGTGCATCGGGTGTTTTATGTGATTGGCGGGTGCCACTCAAACTAAAGGGAAAATTTTATAGGATGGCTATAAAGCCGGCCATGCTCTATGGATCAGAGTGTTGGGCAGTTAAGGAACATCATGCTCATAGGATGAGTGTCACAGAAATGAGGATGTTGAGATGGATGAGTGGTAAGACAAGAAAGGATAGAATTAGAAATGAAAATATTAGAGGAAATTTAGGGATAGCACCAATAGGTAACAAGATGAGGGAGATTAGACTTAGATGGTTTGGACATATTCAAAAGAGACCAACAATGGCACCAGTTAGAAGGAGTGAGGCAATACAAGTTGAAGGTTCTAAAAGGGCAAGGGGAAGGCCCAAAAGAACGTGGATAGAAGCGGTGAGGAAAGACTTAAAAACTTTGAGACTAAATGAAGCCATGGTATTTAATAAAGTGAAATGGAGGAATAAGATTCATGTGGCTGACCCCTAATTGGGATAAGGTCTTGATGATGATGATCCGAAATGTAAATATACTACAATAAAAATAAAGGATTTCTCTTTGCTGTCTTTTGTTTACTCAAGGACACAACAAGTTGTATGAGAGAACACATAAATCGATAGAAGATGCTAAAGATACAAAAAAGAGGAAGATGCAAGCATTTAATCCAGTTACATTGCCAAGAAAAGGTTCCACACCGTTGAGCCCAACATGATCAAACATTTGGATATGCAAACACACATTTCTGTTGACCAATAAATACATACACATATTTATGTTTATTTCCATTAACCAATAAATACATATGCATATTTATGTTTATTTCTGTTGGTGATTATACATACATGGATATTCACAGCAGATGAGACAAAATTTTGTTTAAAAATTAATAAGAAAAAAAAAGAAACATTGTAATAGGATCAAAGCAAAGGGGAGCCTTGTCGCAATGGTAGAGTTGTCATCGTGTGACCTTGAGGTCACAGGTTCAAGGCGTGGAAACAGCCTCTTGCAAAATGCAAGGTAAGGCTCTATACTATTGACCCTTGTGGTTCACCCCTTCCCCAGACACCCCATATGCAGGAGCTTCATGCACCAGGGTTACCCTTTTGTAATAGGAACAAAGCATCTGGCACAAATAGCAATACATAAAACAATACAAAGAATCAAAGAGTTTGCCCCCAATATGAGGACAATCTATGGCTGTGGCAAAGTTTGTTGACCTAAGAGGCAGGATGGTTACTCTCTCGGAAGTTGTCTAAAAACTAGTTCTAGTAGGAATAAGAGATTTTGTAATGGGAGTCATCTATACAAAGTTCCTCTGCTTTGTGACATGGTATCTTATGCGAGATATAAAGTTTTCAAACCTATACTTAACAATGTCTTGTTCTTGTGTTTGCTTTTTTAACAAAATTTTGTCTCACTTGTTCAAGAGAGAAAAATATAGAAGTGGAAGCAGCTTAAGAAAAAAAAAACCACCTTTCAGGTATTGTAATTCCTTGCTTTCCCAACTCCTCATGAAGTTGGAGCAACCAACTTTCAGATGTGCTATTCTCTGGGGCTTCACCAGATATCCTGAAAGGCACATGTGATCATGAAACCATTATATGCCATCTTACAACAAGCTAAGATTGAAATCCTGGATATAAGAAATGGCAGCGAAATAAGCACAATCAGGACACAGCCAAACAAAGGAATACACGTTAAGAACAGGTGCTTCAACCACAAACTTATATCATCAACCTCTTTGGCACATAAATAATTAATCAAATATGTTGCATAAAGAATGGTAAACTAAGAGAAAGTGCTACAAAGAAATATAACCTTCTTAATGGAAGAGAGTGTAAGATCTTTAAAAGGGAGCTAGCAAACACTAACCAAACTTGTCTCCTTACTGATGAGCAAAATTCAGAGCCAAAAATGCAGTTTCTCACTGAGTGAAACAGTGGAACACATGAAAACAATCAAACACAAATACAAAAACAACAGCTAATGACATGGACTCTTAGCAGACTAAAAGAAACACCTAGGCAACATCAATGATGAACAATCTAGATAGGAGAGGAAGTGCATCCCCATCTTTCCTTAGACACAATTGAGTCTTGGCCTTCTACTGTAGTAGCAAGAATGGGCCTTCCTGTGCTAGCTCACACATTCGAGTCATTCATGGGTTTTGGGTTATCCATAAAAAACCTGACTTGCCTACCAAAAAATAATAATAATAATAATAATAATAGAGTTGGCAATCCACAGCTACTTCCACCAAAGCAACAAGAGACCCAACAAATTCCTAAGCACTCTTGCCAAAACCATACTTCAGCGAGAACAACAAAAGCCTTTGTGCAGCTGCATTCATTCATGGGTTTGGGGTTATCCATAAAAAACCTGACTTGCCTACCAAAAAAATTAATATTAATATTAATAAGAATAAGAATAATAGAGTTGCCAATCCACAGCTACTTCTGCCAAAGCACCAAGACACCCAACAGATTCCTAAGCACTCTTGCCAAAACCATACTTCAGTGAGAACAACAGAAACCTTTGTGCAGCTGCATTTAGCAAACAAATGTCACACTCTAATTCCATACCATGTGAATCCATGACAGAACAGGATAATTACTCAACTTGTAGATAACAGGCATGCCCTAGTAGGGTTACAAAGCTTACTCACTGAAAACTTTGCTTTCAAAGCTAAGGCTGTGTTTGGCAACCAATATTTCAGCAACTCAGCATTTTGCTGTCAAGCAACTGGGGAATAATAAACGTCATTTTGGTCAAAAAAAATGAGGCCCACTTCTGGAATGATTTTGAGTTATTGGGTCCGCTTACTGAAGCAAGCAATAGTCATTTCACTTAATTCCAAATGATTTTCAGATATTAGGCTAGGGAGAAATGTTTTTTGAAAGGAAAATTCTATAGGACAGCAGTAAGGCCAGCCATGCTCTAAGGATTAGAGTGTTGGGCAGTTAAGGAACAGCATATACATAGGATGAACGTAGCCGAAATGAGGATATTGAGATGGATGAGTAACAAGACAAGAAAGGAAAAAATTAGAAATGAAAACATCAGAGGAAACTTAAGAGTAGCACCAATAGGTAACAAGGTGAGAGAGGATAGACTTAGATGGTTTGGAGTGAGCCAATCCAAGTTGAAGGATCTAAAAGTGCAAGGAAAGGCCCAAAAGGATGTGGTTAGGTGAGAGACAAGATTTAAGAACTCTTGGACTTAATGAAACAATGACACTTAATAGGGGTAGATGGAGGAACAAGATTTGTGTAGCTGACCCCTAATTGGGATAAGGCTTTGATGATGATGATATGTTGTTCAATGATATTCTGACTTTGAAACCGTTCCAAAGGAATCAGAATTAATGAAATTGTATTGCTATTCCATAACTGGAACCAAAAGAACAGTTACTGAAATGCAACCTAAACTATTCTGATTTATCAAATCTTGAGGCAGCACACTCTTGTCAGTCTTCCTCTTGAAGAAGTCACTTCCTATTATATGACTGTTCTTCACATTTTTGTCTTGATAACTGCAGTCAACTGGAATTTTATTTAAAAACAAAGAAACATGAAAGAAGGAAACCAAAAATTCTTCCCTTACACTAAGCGAATTCATTTATATGAAAACAAAGAAGAAGGATTTAAGTTTCAAACAAAGCTTTTGCCAAGTTTTCTTCTAATGCATATTCAAATGGCATAAAATCTAATTGACTGAGATGTCAAAATTGTAACACTATAAAACCATAGCACTTGCAAGCTTGATCCTTACCTTCCTTGTAAGCTTACTCCTACATTCACCATCCCTCATGAATATGTGAGCATGTGCATGTCCATCTCCAATCAGGCTTCACTTTTGCTTTGCGTGATGCTTCCTACACATTTCAATTTCTCCAATGCATTGTGTAGTTTTTAGCTATCCACACTCTCTTTTTTATGGCTCTCACTTCTGCTTCCACTTTTGCGCCTCTATCACATACATTTCTAATCATACAGTTTTACCAATTAGAATATATACTGAAGGGCATGGTAGAAGGTTTCTTGGCATTGTAGTTACTATTACCTGTTGTTGATCTTTCTTAAATACCTTTTCCTACTTGGCACCCTACAGTTTTAACAATTAGAACAGATTTGAAAGGGCCTAAAAGACCGTTTCTTCAAGTTGTAGTTAGCTATTACCTGTTGCTGATCTTTGTTCAATACCCTAATTTATTTATATTCATAGATGTTCAATAAAAACAATATAAGGATAACTATTCTGGTTTCCTCTTTTTCACACTACGAATGATAGTTCATCATATGAACCAGACATTTTAATAATATACAAACACTCTAATGCACCAAATATTAAACATATCCATTCAGGAGAATTATCTCTACTTTGTATGTGCATGTTGTGTTCTTAACAGGCTTGTTCTCTAGCTGCAAGCAATGTAACTGGATGTCCTGCCTACCACACCAACCACAAGGCCACAACTTTGGTATTTCATAGAAGCATAAGTGGGCATGTTGATCTTAGATCACTTAATAAAGAAGCAAGTGCAACACATGTCTGTAGTATATTCTTTTTTATTTTTTTAAGTTGGAGAAACACACCCCCACGACAATCTCAAACCATAGTCATTGAAGTGAGAGACTCCTTGTGCCGCTACACTAGAAAGCTTTCAAGGTCTTCATCTGGTAGATGTTATCCAAAAATTATATTAAACTCAACAAATTTCAAATTTGATTGCCAAGCAATCAACAACTTATATGCATCCTAATCCATCTTAGGGATTTCTCTATATATGCTTATGATGCCTCTTCTTTGTACTTTGTGTTTTCCAATTGGGCTGATGCCAGTTGTACTACAGTTTTAAGTTGATAGAGAATAGTTACATTGACTTCCGTTATTTGACTCCTCAAATAAAAGCTAGTAAATTATTTAACAGAAGAAAGAGCCACTTCATCTTTCACATAGCTGACCAGCAAAGATTTTGGACTCCAACTGAAGCAAGTTTATATAAAAGTTGTCTCCCAGCAGACAGTGATATAGAGATCTGACTAACTAGTGCAATCTTGACCATGAATTCCTCAAAGTAATCAGCACATTGGTCAAATGGAGGCTCCTCTTCAAGTAAAGGGCAGCCCTGGTGCACGAAGCACCCGCCTATGCGGGGTCCAGCGGACCACAAGGGCCTAAAGTACACAGCCTTACCTTGCATTTTGCAAGGAGGAGAAAAGAGGAGGCTCCTCTTCAAGTAGTTAGGCTTTTTCATTTTGTTGAAGGAGACTCCTCTTTTTACATTTTCATTTATACCAAAGTTCCTTTTAATCTGGCCAACAGAAATATCATATTATCAACCAATTCATCCTTCTTAATGATGAAAATCTCCTTCTTACAGATATTTCTCAGCTAAAGATTTAACACAGGTAAGGTGATGCATTTAAAATTTAATATAAATTAAGAATGCAAGAAGGTTTATATTCCAGTTGCAGACAGTTTTGATCAGTACTTCTCGAGTAGATTCTTACACTTTCCAAGGATATTATTAATTAAAGTCAATTTAAGAACTATTGTATTACCAACTACTGCAAATATTATCAAGTTGCACCACAGCCGTCTAGTGCAGTGGCACAAGCAGTCTCACCTGGGTGACCAGGGTTTGAGGTTGTGCACAGGTGTGCACGTGTATGTCTAACTTTCAAAAAAAAAAAAAAACAACTTTTTATCATGCTCAGAGTATCAATAAGCAAACAAGAGTGCAACTAAAACAAACAACATAAAAAACCTGAAATGCTTCATTTAGAATACCTTATTTCTGGATTTGACTCTCCATCAGTTGACTCAATGTATGTTTGGTTCTCATCCACATCACTTGAGGTTTTGTTGGCATACCCTGAAAGATCAGAGAGAGCTGTCGCAATTGAGAGGAACAACAATGGTCTCGAGAGTTTCTGCCAAATAACAAATATCAGAACTAGGTATGCAAACGATAAACCTGTCAAACCTAATATGTGAGGGAAAATAAGTTATGATGCATGAGAAACTTATTACTTTATTCTAGTAGAAAATGCACCACCATTAACACATTAAAATCAAAGAAAAAATGGAGAAAATTAAAAACATGGAAATGATTGACAAACCTGGATGCCCTTAACCATATTTTTGAGTGGTGCCCATCTCTGAATACATTTAAATGGAGGATAACAGAGGATTTGTAATGCCTGAAGCCCCTGCCATATGAATGGACACCTTGCCTTGGAGAACCTCCTTAAGATCTCAAGAGATGCAACTTTAAGCGAAAAAACTACCATCTGATCAGCAGACCCTGCTCCCAATTTAGCATGCTTCAGAGAAACCAAGTTTTTAAGTGTCTTTTGCCGGAAAACTTTGGGAGGAGATGCAACTAAGCTTCCTTTGGATGCCTTCCTACCAGAAACAACTCTTGCTTCCATATTGTTACCAGTTCCAAGCATAAGGGTTCACATCCTCAACCATTTTTACACATGGAACTTTCATAGTCCACAGGCAATCCTAGGTAATTTACATAATGCAGATTGCATCTCAGAAGCATTCACTATCTTCAACTTATGAACTGGGGCAAGATAAGCTCAGATGAAACTTTTGTAAACCGTGTCCTGCAAATAACATGAGAATCAGCATGAATATACATTCCATAGACCAATACTACACCAAAAGTTTAATGTCATTTCACTGGAGGATCAAAAAGAATGTCATCATTGTTAAACAATAATTCTAATGGACAACTAAAATGAAGCTTAGAAACAGTGATTCATCTCAAATCAAGCAACTGGAAGCTCCTCCGGTGTCCTATTATTGTACAAATCAAACTGAACCAGACAGATCTGAAATTCAACACATTCTCAAGACTAACAATGGTAGTCCGTAATAGCAAGCAAATAAGATGTGCCTTTGATCTAAGTGGTTGAAGACATCATAAATTGATACAAGAAAAAAGATATGCTGTGTCTCTGCCAGATTTTATGCAATAACTAACTGGACACCCTTCATCTTCATCTTTGATATCCACAAAATGACAATGCCATCAACTGCACACTGATTCAACATATATAACATACATGTATGTGTCTGTAAATAGACAACTAAGGGGAGCCTTGGAGAAACAGTAAAGTGGCCATCATGTGACCTAGAGGTCACGGGTTAAAGGCTTGGAAACAGCCTCTTGCAGAAATGCAAGGTAGGGCTAAATACTATAGACCCTTTGTGGTCCACCTTCCCCGGACCCCACATATGCAGGAGCTTCATGCACCAGGCTGCCCTTTTATGTATATAGGCATTATTAAAGTACGTGAATACACACAAATATGTATGTATATGAATGTATTGATGGACATATGTCTTTGTTCATATGTATGAGTGCATTTATACATGTGTACACACATACACATCCAATTCATCATCATCGAGGCCTTATCCCGATTAGGGGTCGGCCACACATATACATCCAATTGCGCAAATAAAATCAAACAATATGGTTGTTTTCCTTATATGACCAACACTGAAACTTAAGCAGCTCTTGTACTAATGGGTGGTGACCACCCAATTTATAAAAGCCATGAGCACATCTAATTGGAGTCATGAGTCATGACCCATGTCTAAAACACAGATGCAGACCAAAACATACTTACGGTCAAAATGAGTTGACTCAGAACCTAGCTTGGCTAGGCACCTGGATGACACTGATTGATTTGCATGAGTGTAAAGAATGTTGGTGGACTTGGGATGGAAAGACTTCAAAACATACCAAAATGTGACCTTGAACAGGAGTAAACCAGGACAGGTCCAGCATCACCTTGCAGAGATTTTAACATGTTGCAAACTGCAACCCATCACTTTGTGAGTAGTAAAGTTAGTATGAAATCCAAAGTGTCCATGTTCACTAGGATGACTAAATCCAACACCTCATATCTATCCCTGACATAAATAAAAAAAACAAGAGCTAGCAGATGAATTTGGAGAACCAAATTATCAGCAGAAAGTACATCTGGGAGACATATTATATTTGTAAAAAAGTCCCTGCCATGAGTAATAGCAGACAACACTAGAATTTTATGTAGCTGAAAGCATTTTCTTTCACTAAGCAGACAAGTTGGTCTAAAATGATCAAAATATGTTAGAACATAACCTGACGGATGAATCAATCTCTGACCCACAACAACTTTGATGATGCAGGAGCATCTCATCAACTCATAAAGCTATTCAAATTTACAAAATCAAGAGGATGAAGAAGAAGATGGTGATGATGATGAGAACAAATAAAGAAAATTGAATAAAAAATATTTCCCTACCTAGGAAAACATGTCTCTTTTATTTCATTTTCGTTTTAGTTTGGACTGCATATGCTCTCTCTGCAAGGAAACAACAACTTTTATTAGAAGGATGTTACCTTCAGTTAGAAAATCACTTCTTAGTTTTCTACTTTGATATAGGAATAGTTTAGAAAGTGTCCAATTTCAGGTGGCATTGTTGATTCATTAGGACTATAGGTTTGAAGTTCCCAGAAACCAATTTTTGGTGAATGAATAGATGTGCTTGTTTCTTGTGTACTTAGTTTTTGTTGCTGGTTTGGGTGTGTTCTTTGGGCATTCTCTGGAAACCAGTTGGATAAACCGTTTTGTGGTTCAATCTCTTTTTTTCCTAGCTGAGAATCTGATACAGAATCTCTTCAATCTCACTATTTCTTCCCTTTGAAATGGTGAGATCGCTACGGATTTACAAATTCTTGCCCCGGATTTTGTGATTTAAATAATCTAAGATATTTTTTCATTAGTTGGCTTCCACAACTGCAACTTGAAAGCCTTTTTCGTGATAATTACATCCTTAAAGGGCACAAGATCTCAAATTGTACTAATGAAATGCTTGGAAACTTCATGCTGCTTGGCTTTGATTTCGCCAAGGTCCACCAATGAGATCCATCCAATTTCAAATTTTACATGCCATCATTCTTCTAATATATGCTTTAGCATGAGAACTGAACTTAATCTAATGGCTTAATTCATTCAAACAATTTCAACGACCAAACAGCTAACTGAACAAGCACATAAGCTTTAAAGAGATCTTAATGAGCAGCGACGAGGTTCATGTTATTGTAGTTTTCATGTGAAACAATACTCTCACCATAACGAAAACTACGAGTACAGAAACAAAAGAAAATGCAGCCATTTTCAATTTCTAGGTGTCTTCCCAACTTAATGCCTAGGAAATCAAACCAAACAACAAATATTCATCTATCAGAAAAATGATATTACGCTTCTGTATTGATTCAGTTTTCCCAATTGCTCGTAACTTAAATTCCTGGAAACTCAACCCAAATCAAGATCATTTAACCATCCTAAATCGCACACTTCAACGCTTCAATTCAGCACCAAAACTTGTACATTAATTCAAAAGAGTTACCTCCAAACAACAATTCCACGAAAATCGACAATTTGGAATCAAATCAAAACAGAAGACAGAGAAATCGAGAAAATCTCCATTTTTATTCCCTCCGTACGGAATATGGAAGACTCCGCAACATCTAAAGATCCTCGATCTTTCCGATCCACTTTTGCCCCAACCACGAGGGAAAGGGGATTTTGCTACTTAAAACAGGGTTTGGTGGAACGGCCGCTAGTTTCTGTAGGAAAATAGACGAAGAACTTGAATCGAGCCATCCGGCTCTGAAATTGACAAGAATGCGGGCCCGCCATGTGATTCGCGTTCCGCAGTGACCGACACGTTTTACACCGAAAAGGTCTGGAGAGAAGGACTTAGAGGAGTACTTGGCGTAAGTCCCATAATGTGCTTTCTGGGAGGCGCCTTCATTTTGCGTGGTAGGGCCATCTTTGGATGATCTGACCCGTTCTTTCTGTCTTCAATATCTAGTTGTTTAGAGAGTATGTGGATTGGATTTGGCCCAAAACTTTACATTAAAAACCGATCCAAAATCAACTCTCAAAAACTAATTTGAATGCTAGGCGGTCTAGAGTCGTTGGATCGAGTCCGATCATCTCATCGATGGCACCTCTTTGCAGAACGCAAAAGCGCTTCGATAAAAGTGCCCTAACGGGTCTTTGGCCTAACATTTCTCTTCACTTAATGCCAACCGTCCATGTTGTCGTCAATGCGTTCAGATTATTGGAAAATCGGCTGGAACCTAACGCGAATTAACATGTATTTAGATATTAAATTGTAGGGAAAACTGATATTTAAACCCTAATCCTCTACAAAATTTTCAATTAAATCTTAAACTTTTTGAGATGTTGATTTATTCTAAAATTTGGAATATACTTTCAAAATTAACCAGAACCTTAAACCAGGTGACGGTGTTAAGTGCTAGCTGATGTGTCCTTACAACGTGGCAGTTCACTTGCGCTGCTGGTATTTCACCATCCAACTTGTATAACTTTAATGTTAAAATTTTGAAATAAATTTCCTACATCCCTTACTTTTTTTTCCCTCTCTTTCTTTCTTACCCTTTTCCATTCACCAAACAAAAATCTTAGACTCGATCCTCTTAATTCTCTCTCTAGAAGTGGGTCCCAGGATAAGGGTCAATAATATACAGCTTTACCTTGCAATTTGTAAAAAGGTTTTCTCACTCCTAGAAACCATGACCTCAAAGCCATTTGCATAACCTGAATATGATGAGCAAGTTGGATCCCTAAAAAAAATGGAGAGATAGATTTTATAGAGAAAAAGTATAGATTACATGCCCCTTGCTTTTCTTCATGAGCTCCTTAATAAATGATATGAATGGCTATAACTTTAAGTTTGGCTCAAATTTTGGAAGATCAAAACCATTCCCAATATTATTTTTCTTTGCTTAGATGGCACAAACTCCGAAATTCTCATCTAGATGGCAATCCTAACTACTATTTTTTAAGTTCAAATATAAATGATAAAATGTTTCACCATCCATTGTACAACTGAAGGCAGTAGTTGCTAGAATAATCCAATGAAAGAGAACATGGCTAATCTAAACCAAGGAAAACACTGTACTGGAACTTCAAAAAATATTACCCCAGATAAAGTTATAGTTATTTGTAACCATCTATTAAAGAGCCCACGAGGAAAAACAAATGGCACATATATCACAACCCATAAAAAGAAAAAACTACTTCATTGGATCCCAATTGCTTTAGGTGGTGTATCATATAAATAGAAAAGGGAACAATAAAAGGAGGCAACATGGTATCTAGTGTGCAAATGATATATGGACCAAAACTATATGGATTAAGTGTTGATTGTGTACAAATTTATCAACATGGATCTACACATAATTTTTCTTCATGTGAGGTCACCAACAAACTATGCTTATTCCTTAGGAACGAGAAAGGGGTCACTTTGTAAAAGGACTCCTAAAAAAGAGTTCTATACCAAGCAAGGCACTTTTCGATCAAGGAAGAAGCACAATTTTTGAGCCCCCATAGAGAGTGAGCTTGCGTAATGTTAAGAGCTGAACTACGTGGCTATGGCTTTCTTTCGTGCCAAATGGATATTTTATAGGCATGCTATCATCCACCAAAAAGGCTTGCAAAACCTAAATAGAGCTTTTGAATGACGGATCTAAGAATGTACAATCAACACACAAAAAACATTATTAGTCAAACAGGATTACAAACAAGATTCATGTGACCGACCCCTAATCGAGATAACGACTTGTGACGGTGATGGGCAAGTGCATTTGTTAGAAGCATTTTTCAACAAAAATTTACTGTTTCTTCCTCTTCAGGTATCTCCACAGGGATTGCTATTGCCAAATGAAAACCAAACTGAACGACCAGACCATATTATTTCACCAGGCACTAGCCTCAGTGTGCCGTGAACTTTCTTGTGTTACAATTGGTTCAGCCATGGGACGACGGCTTCTTTATCTTAATTTCTTCAAAGGAGCAACTCATTTCCATCGGACGTCATTAATTACCCACAAGACCTTGACAAGTTGCACTCCATTTCATACGACTCGTCCAAATTGCGGTCTAACACGGATGGCAAACAAGTCAATCACAAAATCAACGTCAAATAACAATGCAACGTAGTCATCTATTTCACATCTCCACTCGGCCCCACGGCTTAACGTCTCAAGGCCGTCGATTTTATGATGTGAACCCTGGCATGGCCCAGGCACTTACCAAACCATCTCAATCCATCCCACTCACCACAAGTCGCTTGACCAATTTTTTCCGCTCCACACGTCTAGAACTCCAACGTCACCCGTGGGCTCCCACCCCTTAAAATCCAACGGTTCTAACCGACCACCGATTATTACCATATTAGATAGTCAACCATCCGATCTATTTTACGATTGGAGGAACAAATCCCGACCATCGATGGCCATCTTTAGAATAACACACAAATCAATTCGAAATTCAGAAATAATACGAGAAAGAATAGCCGGCGTCAGAAATACAACAGGGGGGATGGTATTTCCAGCGATCTCTTCTACTCACATACATATGGTTGGTTGACGAGTTGTTTTGATCAGCTGAACAAAAGAGATGAGTGGAAATGACGGGAGCTGGTGGGTTCCAATATCAATTTCGGAGGGGGGATTCAAAGATGGGAACGGGAGCCGGTGATAATGTAACAGGCGACGCGAAAGCCGGACAGCAGCGACGAGAACCCTAGAAACAGGAAGCCTCCAAATCCCAAGGCGATGGAGATGTCCGACTGGATGCAGAAAGCATTCGCAGCCGTACACGTGTCGCGTTCTCTTAGAGTCTGAGCCAGAGCTGTTCCCGCCGCGTTAGCTGACAGTAGCAGATAAGAGAAGCCCTGCAAAACCCACGTTGGTGAAGATCGGAGTTAATGTACCGTTGGGCCCACAGTTCGTGATCGTAGCCATTCATCTGTGGGTCCCAGATGTCTGAGTAGACCCTGATCTAGTCTAACGACTATTGCCTAGTTTCTCTTGAAGAGGGTTCTGAAGAGCATTGCAGGGCTCAATAACTCGGACGAGTCGGAAGATTCAAAAGCCCTATTCAGAACCATGGAAAAGCAGAGAAATTCAGCAAAAATTTACCTGGTCATGGCCAAAATCGAACCAGACTTGTAAACCCTCCGGAAACAGAGTATTTCCGTTCAGAATCTCCCACACAGAAAACCCCATCTCTACAAACGAGTAGATAGCCACAATCCCATTCGCCGCCAGTACAAATCTGCATACAATTTCATCCAATTCATAAGACAGAACAAACAGGGGTACCAAAACGGTGTGCCCAGATCAAAACGAGAGGTACCTGAGAGCATCGAAGTGGGTCCAATTGGCTTCGTCAGAGTGGGAGTTAGCTGCCATGAAGACGGCCGACGAAAGCGAGAAGCAGAAGGCGAAGAGCCGTAGGACGAGAATTAGGGTATTAAATCGCCGGAGTTTTTGAACGGAGACGGTCGAGTGGAAGTGTGGGCCCGGAATTCGCGGCGGGGTTTCGCCGTTACGGAGGAATTGAGGGGATCGCATTGTGAGAGCGAGGAAGGAGGAAGAAAGGGGTAGAAGTCATGAGAAAGGGGCAAAGAGGGTGGGGATAGTAAAATGAGTAGGCTTTTTCTTTATGAGGAGGCCGGTGAAGTCACGGGGGATTGCAGGAATTCCATGAGAGAAGGAGAAAAGGAAAGGGGTGGGAAGGGAGAGGGAGAGGCGGAGAAAGCCGGAAAGGAAGAAAAGGAAGGGAAAAGGAAACGGCAGGAAACAAGCCACTGAGGAGGTGAGGAAGGGCTTTTGGTGTGAGGGGGTTTGCAGCGCCCCTTTTGTGCTGCTTTTGTTGCCTTTTGGACTGGGGGGGAGTTGGGGGAGCGGAATTTTGAGTTTTTAGTTTTCAATTACTTCTGACCTTATCACTAAAATACCCCTTAATGTCCAATGACTAAAATACCCTTGTTAGGGCACCTTGGTAACAACATGGACCCTTTCCAAGCACTATAAATCACATTCATTCATGCCTAGCTTGATGGGCTCTTTCCTTGTTTGAGATTATGGATTATAAAGCATATTGCTTAGGTGATCGGATTCACAAGGCACAAAAGGATTGCCGAAAATTATGTATATATCACAATCTATAACTGATGATCAAATCTAAGTTACCTGATTGTAGGGCTTGGCAAAATGGATGGTCTAGATTGAGAAGATCAAAGGATTATGGAAGTAGGAATGGTTTACTCTGTGAGATCTATCTAAACCTGAGAGATAAAGCTTGCCACTTATAAGAGGGGCAGTTTGGGAATGAGAGGGTATAACTTAAATCCATTTACTACACTCTTAAGTAGCCATTTGAGACTTTAAGAAGTGTTTTTCCTTTCTATTTATGGCATTAAAAAAATTAAGAGTCAGCTTTGCATAATCAATATTCATGGATATCTATCTCTATACACACTTTGTACTTTTTAATTTTCTTAATATATGAAAATTAATATGAAGAAGAGCCTTAGTGCAACAAGAAAGTTGTCATCGTGTGACCTTGATGTCACAAGTTTAAGACAGCCTCTTGCAAAATGCAAGATAAGGCTGCGTACTGTTAACCCTTGTAGTCCACCCCTTCCTTGAACCTTGCATACACCGATAAGCAAGTGCATCGTGGCTGCCCTCTCTAAGATATAAAATAATATGCTGCTTTATGCGTTTGAAAATACCATAACTCTTTATAATTATCATATGATTGCACAACCTCTTTAATTTATATGTTTTTTAAAGATAAATACATGCACAAATTTATATATATCCTAAAAAGAAAATAGAGAGTTTCTTTGCTCTAAGAGAGAGAGAAGATTATTTTGAACTCTTCCTTGGGGTTCTTCTAATTTCGGGAACATTAACCATCCCAATTATTCTTCACTTTGCTAGAGTTGATGGGGCATAAATAATTGGGAATGATGTTGGGCATCTTATCTACACCGTATTACGCTGCATGCTCGGCCATTGGACCCCTAAACGAACATGTCCTTGATGTCGACCATCTTGCATCTGTCAAATCATGCTTACCAAATTCTCTTGATAATTGGCTTCTTTTTCACCTCAATTCCAAACCTTGGTGCCCCAGTCTTAAGAGTTTAAAACATTTTCAAGTAATTGAAAGGAACCTTTATTTTGAAGTAAATGCCAATTTCTTGGATTCAAATAATTTGCCACTTTCACCAAATAAGTTATAATTGAAGGGGGCCTTGGCGCAACATTAAAAGTTATCGTCATGTGGTCTTGAGGTCAAGGGTTCAAGACGTAAAAATAGCCTCTTATAAAATGCAAGGTAATGCTATGTACTTTAGGCCCTTGTGATCCGCACCTTCCCTGAACCCCGCATAGGCAGGAGCTTTGTGAACCAAGGCTGCCCTTTACCAAATAAGTTATACTTCATAGGATTTGGATGAGAAACTTCAAATTATGTATTTAGAAAACTTTGTAAATGTAGCCAAAAGCCATCTAGTGCAGCTGGTTGAAGAAAATAAGGTTCCTCTGCTCGTCACATAAAGTTGAAGATTCGAGGTGGTATTTTTTTTTTCTCCTGAAAATTAGACAACATTGTATATATAACTTGAAAATTTACTCATGCATGTGAGAAACTACTCCTTTCACCATTCAAAAGCTTTGATGTTACTTTGGTGGCACTTTCTCCCTTGTCGGGAGATTTTAAGTACACTTAAAATTTAGGATAATAGATTATAGATAGTTTGCTTCTAAATTCTTTGTTGAAAGAGAATTTATATAAATCAATATATATATATATATATATATATATATATATATATATATATATGAACAAGACTACTTCTATTTATTGATAATATCTTTCGTCTAATTTAAGCTGGATCAGAAGTATTCAACTTGTTAGGTAGAATGCCTTGAGATGAGATGAGGTGGTATCTCCTCATTTCATTGCTAGTGGTGCTTTAGATTAGAGTCAGTTGGGCAAGTTGAGTTACTTCAAAGTGACTTATGGGTGACTCAAAATTACTTGAGTCAAAATTTTAGTAGTATTTTATTTTTCTTTTATTATATTTAAAACTTTTACTTTTAATGTGCATGTAATTGTTAGACGAGTTGGTTAAGAATCACTAATGTTGTACGGTAGGTTTTGGTTTCAAATTCTAGTCGAATTAAAACATTTTTGCCATGTAGCGAGCCAACTCAAATAGTTACTCTATTTGCTATCAAATCAAGTAATGTGGATGAGTTTTCTGAGTTAACTAGTGAGTTTTAGAACCATCATTGAGAAAATCAGCTTATTTCAACTCACTGTTAGTGGTACTTGAGATGAGATGACAAATCCTATCTCATCTCAATTCACTATTATTGATATGCATATCACCTCCATCTCAAGCAATCTCATCTCATCCGTAGCCTCAGTAAAGAGAATCATTTATTCAACTCAACAACACCTTGTATTTTACTTTTATATCATGTCATCTCAACTATCTCTTTCAACTCATGTTACGCTAACTTAAGTGATGCTTTTAGTCACATCCGTTTTATCTCATGCCGGATTTAAGTCATCTGTATCCAGCTCAAATAATCTTACTCAAGGTCTTATCTCATGTCATCTCAAGTTAGCTTATTTCGCCTCTAACACCAGCTAAAACACACCTAATGAAGAGGTGCCTTGCTCTTCATTCTACATTGTACCATTTATAAAAAAAACCTCCATGGTAAAAAAAAAAGAAGAAGAAGCAAAAGAAACAAGAACACACATATATTATTTTGCCAAAATATTCATAAAATTTAACCATTATTACAGTCATCTCCCTGCCGACAAATTATACTCTGCATGTGACTAAGATGGGAATTGATTTAGACATCATGTAAATAAAAAAATCTCAATCATCAACTCCTGATCCCAATTAGGGCTAGGAAAATATGACACGACATGATAATACGACTCCAACTCGACACGGATTTAGCGGGTCAATTAATATTGACTCGTTGTGTTGACTTGTTTGACACATGACCTATTAATTCGTTATGTTGACCCATCTAACTCGCTAGCTATTAACCAATTGGGTTGAAAATATAAGTTGGTTCATCAGAAACAGTCCTATATTACTATATAGGTTATTTTACATTTATTTAATCGTATTACACGAGTCGTGTCGACTCGTTTAATAATCGTGTCGTGTTCAAGTCACGGGTTCTTAGCACGATTATTAAGCTAGTTGTATTCGTGTTGACCCATATACTATAATGGGTTAGTCTTGACACGACACAAACATGAACTGCCAACCCAAATTGCTAGGCCTAATCCTAATGCTCTTTGCCAATTCACCAATCATGGTAGGATTATTTTTTATCATTAGTGTTTGATGACGATAAGAGCAGCCAAGTGAATGCGAGCTGTTGGACTTGTTCTCGACATCTTGCAATGATATGTTTGCCAGAGGAATAACTAACCACGGATAAGCTTTCCTTGAATTGGCTTATTAACTAGATAACATTTTCTTGTTTTACAGAGATTGTTATGAACTGACTAAATAACTAGATTTTTCTGCAATGCTAGCAAAGTTAACAGTCTTAGTTCCCTTCAATTAAATCAATAAGAAACCCATTCAATATCCTGTGCCTGTTTTGACAGAGGATAGAATAGCTATCCATGGAAATGCTTATTCATAGATAAATAAAGATGTTCCAGACAACGTCGAGACCATGATCAGTGGAGAAAATTAATCATGGATAGTGATCTTATCCTCTATTTTTGACAGCTCTAAAATATGGACATGCATAAACAGGCTGAAAGGTTCACCAATTCTCAAATAATTCTATGCTAAGGCTAACACTAAGAAGGGATTATATCACTTTCGTGAATAACTTTGTCTATTTAAGTTGTCATCAGACTACGAGTAAAGGGGCAGCCCTAGTACACGAAGCTCTTGCCTATGCAGAGTTCAAGGAAGGGGCAGGCCACAATAGTCTAAAGTAGGCAACCTTACCTTGTATTTTTGCAAGAGGTTGATTCTATACCTTGAACCCGTGACCTCAAGGTCACATGATGACAACTTTCACCGTTGCGCCAAGGTTCCTTTCTAAATACCCTTCATCCTTAAAGCTACTCTAAGATTTATTCCAACCTTGGTATCAAAATGATGCTGAGTCGACTCAGAACTCGACCAGGGGATGCCAAGCTGCTGTAGGATTTACTACAACCTTGGCATCAAAATGTCACGGAGTCGACTCAAAACTCGATTATTGAATGTAGTTTTAGACTTCAGCATTTTGCATCTTTGACTCGCCTACGATTTAATCGGTGCATGTCCTTTGATGCTTAATGTGTTAAAAAATGGACGTGTTTTTCTAGTAACTTTCGTCGGTGTGTTATCGGCCTATATTTGCCACTGCAAAAAACTCTTTTCTTTAGACTGGTAAAACTCGGCCGAGTCAAGTCACATGAAATGTAGAAAGTTCAAAACCGCATCGATTCAGCCCTTCCAGGTTGACGCGGCGAGTAAGTTCCGTAGTCAAAGTCTTTGTGGTCCATTTCTTTTGGAGGTCTTCTGTTTCATCTTTTCTTCTCCTATTAAAAGCTTAATTGAGTTTGTGCATTAAACTCGCTAGACCACACCATATTAGGGTTATTGACGTGTGCAGTCTTACCTTACATTTTATAGGAGACTGTTTTCATGCCTAGAACCCATAACCCCAAGTCATATGACAACAACTCAACCGTTACACCTAAACTCTCCTTCTATTGATGTACAGTGGGTTCATGACCTAAATCATTGACCGAGATTTCCAAAGCTGAGATCCTGCCGCTTGAAACTTGTTAACAATACTAGTAATAATGTACTGCAAATTGGAGTTTACAAGCCAAAGCGTCAAAGCATCCGGGCCCTCTTTTTGTCCACCAGCACCTTAAATGTCAAATTCAGTGGGCCCAAGCATCATGATTCAAGGGTGTAATGTGTGAACAAAATATCATTTCTTCAGCGTCATGAGTGGGAATATCAATGCCAGCATCCTTTCCACAAGGATTCCGTCTGTGAGTTCACAAGAAACACATTTAACGAGCACATAAAGCTTGTGGGAACCACTAAGCAGATATTATTATCGGACAACTGATAATATTACGATTTTTTTATAATCAATTATTTAATCAAGTTTTCCGGTTTGATACCGTAAAGGAAGCTTCAAGAACCAAATCAGTATGATCACTGAATCAAAGGTGGCTACTGGCCAACAATGGCTAGCGCAGCTGGTTGCAGACTATGCGTAAGGATTCCAAGGCTGGACGGTAAAAAATGCAAAATTTCACTCTATCACCCACAGTCTCTTCTCCACCTTCGATCAGACCAGCTTAGAGGCAGGCCAAGAAGAAGCGAACGTCGAAATGGCACAGGTGTCTTGACTGAAGTTGCCCGGACAAATTCATCAGAAAGTATGTCTAGGTGGAAAGATCAGATCCGGGAGGAATATCTCATATTTCAACAACAATGCGCATGTGAATGTGGTCATAGAAAATCTCAAATCTAATTTATATCAAGGGGATGTAATTGGAGTTCTCACCAGTTGTAGTTCGATTCCAGATGAATTACAATACTCGCAAAGAGGTGCAGATAATGAGTTTTTACTCCACATGGCATATTTGAACTCTCTCTTAAAATACACTTAGTTGCATGTTTGAGTCACTACTTTTTTACTTTGGCCAAAGATTATATTTCAGAGAGTGCGAGAGTGATTTGCTTTATAATTCTTCGCTTTGTACTTAAAAGGCTGTACTACTGCGCTAAGGAGCTGAACTTGAACTACCCACCAAACCAACTATACCACGAGCCTCCATCCATTCTCATTCGATCACATGATGAACAAGTCATATTCAGGCTTGAAAAATCTCCTAAATGGGGTAATGAAGGTGACAAATATTGCCACAATTATGATATTTCCCTTTCTTGCAGAATTAGGATACTATTTTGTCGATCTGAAAAGGTCGAATCGTGTCCAGAAAGCACATAAGGAGGGCAGGATGGAATAAATATTTCACTGTTTCCTATCCTTCTTGTCAATTCGGCATCTGCTAAAGCTTAATATTTCTGGACAAGTCATGTGGGATTTGATTTACGTAAGCCATTAGGAGTACATGTGGGGTCAAGCTATTTATCTGTCCAAACCATTCAGCTACTGGACCTCATCATTGATAGGCAATGCTCCAAAAATGTCATGCATCTGACCGTCTTAAGTCCTATTGATGAAGCTCCTGTTTTTGTTTTTTTTACAAGCTTTTTGAGCTGTCCATTTTGCAGCCCATAGAAATAAAAGGATAAGAGAATCTAGTGATAGAAGATTTTTGAGACATCAAGTAGTATCTCAGAATGAGCCCATCACGTAATTACCAAACACGTAGGTCCCACAAGTACTTTTAACCGAATGTGAATCGTTGATTTAGCAATCGTTAGTCTTTGTTACGTAGCAACGATGGATTACTAGCTCTATGTAGACAAGAAAGGTGGAAAAGGATTGCCAGACCTTAGAATCATGGACTTACTAGGGTTAAGTCCATGTCATGATGCTACTGTTGGGCACGATGCCATGCCGTATAGGACTGCACTTTAGCAAGAAGGAGCACACCTTTGAATGAGCCAACCCGTTCATCTGATTGATCCATATGTGGATGTAGTGTAGTCCAAAAAACTCACAAAATGGATGATTTTAGCATCTAAAATTATACTTTTGATCGAAGAGATTGATAATTAAAAACTTTGTATAGACAACAATCTAAATTCAAAGACCAAAATACACAGTTGGATCATTTGAAGCTAGATCTGTTGATTCAAAGTGAGATGCCACATGAAAGAGAGTAGGAGTATGAGCTAAAGCCTTCCACCACAATGGCACTAGAAGGACCTCCATTGTGTTTGAGTCACGGACTCGAGGTGCTCGTGGGTTATGGGTTATCTATAAAAATAATAAAAAATAAGAATTGGATTATCATTTTATTTGACATGAAAGAAAGAAAGAGAGTTGCAAATTACAGTTAGCCCCTTATATTTGATATTAAATAATTTTATAATTTCCCATCCTTTATCAAATTAATTCTCTAAGAACAAGGCCTCTTTGCTAGTTAATATTTTATAATCCCTTTGTTGGGGCTCCTGTTGGGAGAGCTGTGAATGAAGTAAATAAATGTTGACTAATTATAGGCTTCGGATTATCTAACTTACAAGTAGTAAGGGTTATAAAAATTACACTTAAATGGAAAAGATAAAAGCTTAACATGATCTTGGCCATTCCACGTCTTGGAAGATCTGTATAGCTCTATGTCCATGGATCTTGGATGTCTATCTTTCATGGGTCATGTCCATGTGCATCAATCTTTGCGTTTCTGTGTGTAATGAAAATGAACTTACACCAGAAATGTCTGAACACTAATCAAGAGAAAAGACAATACTACTCAAACTTTTAAGCTGATAACTTAGTACAGATGATCGTCCCACTGTGTGTTCTCTAACAGAGCTTCAATAACTTCTTGATTAACAAGAAGAACTAAAAGTATGACTGCAAGTTAACAAAGAACTTCTATATCTATACTTGAGAGGCTTATGACATACCTATTTATAGCTTTTTAGTCTCTTGAAATACTAAAATAACATTCAATTTATGATATTTTACGAGCAATGAACTTCCATATTTTGCTTGTTTCTAAGTTTCAAGTAATACTAAATAATATCTGATCATTAAAACATACCATTAACATAACAAATTAATAAAATATCAAAAGAGAGAGCTAAATTTGTTACACAATCTTAACCCACCAAATTATATGTTGATTATGGTCCATCTACAAATGCAATAATTTTTTTGCAGAGAACTGGAAGTGGGCCCAATTTATTTAACATAAATGTACTTAAGCAATCATTAACTGCATTGGATCTTCCTATACTAGTAGATATTTGATGTTACGTTTAATTTCACCTATAAATGCTAGTCAATTTATTTTAGAAAATTGTAATTGAGCTGAATAAGTTGCACAACTATTTTCTTCCATTTGCAATTGGGCATATACATAAAAGCCTTAGCTTAGAAGTAATGTTATATGTTTTCACTTTACCTTAAAAAGTTCGAATGATCTTAATTTTCTTTTTTATAACTATTTCATCTTTAATCTTATCTTTTTCTTTTTTTTTATATGAATATGTTAAAAGGGAAATACTAAGGCTTCAATTTATTTTTCATGAAAAGACACAGAAGTCCACCACAAAAACTAACTGGAGTGTGGCGTCCCATTTGTTTCATTTTGCTTAAGAAAGTTCACTTAAACTTAATTATTCCTTTTTGCTACTTCATTGTTCATTTCTACCATTATTAGGAAAATTATACTTAATCTTAAGGCTTAAATTTACTTTCATAGTAGCAAGTAATAGGACTGTGATCTCCATTGCTGGTTTTGGGACAAGGTGAAGGGCAGCTTTGATGCAGCAGTAGAGTTGTCGGCGTATGACTTTGAGATTATAGGTTCAAGATGGGGAAACAATGCAAGTTAAGGCACCCTTGTGATCTGTTCCTTTCCTGAACCTTGCATACAGGGGAGCTTTGTGCGCCTGACCGCTCTTTATAGCTGCGTGACTGTTTTTGAGACTAAAAATTTTCTGGACGGGCTTTGTGGACTATTTTGCACGGACTGACGTTATCGCACTCTCTTTTGATCGTTTAGGCAAGTGAAAGTTTGGGTTCGCTTTTCCTCTGCATTTGCAGTTTTGGTAGTTTGACCGATGAATGTTTGGCCGCAGGACCATTTTCTGGCACGTTCCTTATTGCTGGTTTGGGTGAATTTCTGATCTTCCTTTTGTCTCCAATGCATTTGCTCTCTACGACTCCTGTGGACTCACTTAGTTTGTCTCCTATATTACTTGTTGTCTAATGTTTTGTCTAATACAATATATCATTTAAAAGGAGGAGACCTTTGGTGCAACGGTTGAACTGTGGCCTTATAATTTTAGATCACTGATTCAAAGTGTGAAAACAACCTCTAACAAAATATAAGATAAAGCTTCATACTATATACCTTTGTAGTCTGCCCCTTCTCTAGACCTTGTATATTCTTGAACTAGGGGCACCAAACTGCCCTTTTTCTGTGCCATTCACAAGAAAATAACTAATAGTAATTTGCTGTCTCATTTTATCTCAAAAGGTCACATCAACTTAAATATCCTCTTTAATCCAATAGGACTATGCCATCTCGTTGATCCCAAGGCCTAAATTCTCACTATTTGAAAGATCATATACGTATCCAATGAAAACACGCCACTCTATTCTTTCTCATGTTAGCCCAAAGTAACCTATTCTTCTATAAATGGACACGTATTAAGGCCTGGGAGAAACATTCTTTGAGGCATGTGGATGGTCTCTCTGCCATTAAAAGAGTGGGCGAAGATGAATCAAGAAATAGTAGAATGGGCGGCATGGGAAAAAGGGAGCTAAGTTCTTAAACAATGTTCTAATATGAACTTTTTCTATCATGTTTATTAGTAGAGCTTTTGTACATGATCATATTGCTATAAGTTCTCGTTTATCCCTTAGAAAGATGAAAAAAAATATAAAAGTAGTGTGGTGGTTTACGTGTCTTTTTTCCTTTCATAAAAAAAGACAGTTCGATACACAAAGTTCTCGCCTATACAGGGTCTGGAAAAAGGGCGGACCACAAAGGTCATGAGCCCTTCAATTAATGGTATGAATGGCTATAATTTAGGGTGAACTCAGATTTATTTAAGATCGAGAATATTTGCAATGTTTTTATTTTTATTTTTTTGCCTTAGATGAATTATGCTCCAAAATTCACTATCCATTTCAACTACAAACAGCAATTGCCAGGAATTTTGTAACATTAGTAGCCAAGCTGAAGCCACTGACCAATTACCATTAGAAACAGCGTGCTCTTTAGTTAAGAGTTTGGAAGAAAATCGGGGCCTATCCCCCTTCGGTCTATACGTGGATCACACAAAAACTCAGCCTTGGACCCTGCTGGACTTGTCGGTCCGACCAGTTATTATAGTGATGAGGACCCACTGATTTGATGGTCTCCTTGAGCAATAATGTAGGCCTCATTTATTAGATAGAGGAAGGAAACTTCGTTTTATTCAGTGATAGGATCATTAGACCAACCTTGAAGATGATTGATATGGACCGATTGACCATCAAATACCACAAGATACAAGTATTAAAAGGGAGGGAATGGACCCTCTATTTTATTTCCTTTCTGAGACTATTTTCAGCCAGTATAATTTTTTGTTACTTCAACTATTTGATGCAGTTGCAAAGAGTAGGTGACATTTAATTGGGTGAAAAAAAACAGAAAAAGTTAAGAAAAAATGACAGTTAAAAACTTTTTCTTGACCAATCAAATGTCACTTGCACTTATTGGAGTTGTGTATAATAGTTTAAAAAGAGAACCACGTGAAAAAGACCCTTATCAAGTTGTGTATGATTGTTAAAAAGGAGCAGCCTGGAATATAAAGTTCCGGCACATATGCAGAATATAGAGAAGGGGAAGACCACGAAGGATCTATAGTAAACATCATTATCTTGCTTTTTGCAAGAGAGTGTTTTCATGCTTCAAATCCATGATATCCAAGTCACACACCGACAACTCAACCATTACACCAAGGCTTGTCTTCTGGAGTTTTTTACGATGGTGGTAGTTGAAAACTCGGTGGAAACCTTACCATAGGTGGACTAGCGTGTTATGGGGTTCCAGACTATTGGTGATGTATCAATTTTGCGCAGATTCAGAGTGGAGCTACTCGCCGGAACCATCTCTCTAATGTTGTGTTTCAGGGTGTCACGCGTGCACAGCTAAGAACTTGCTGCAGCGCGGCATGAATGAGCTTTGCCTCGGGACAAACGGCGAAAAAGTTGGGAGTTTTGTAACCGGCGAAGTTGTGAATTTGGAAGATGTGACTGATGGCAGACAAAGGAGGGAAGACCATATTTGGACTTTCAACCAATTTAAAGTTTTATCTTCTAAGATATATCAGGAAAGAAATTGTAGCGACTAACAATTTGGCCTCAAATGGGCCAAATTATGAAGAAGATCCCATTGTTAGTGCCAATCAAATTAAGTTGAATGATCATAATGCACTTGAGCCAAAGTCCTTTTGTTCCACCCCACTTATTCTAATATCGAGACAAATTAGTAAGTGTCTGCATTGTTTTCTTCATATTTATTTTCAATATATTCATCTAACTATCTGCATGATGAATTTTATTTCATGTTTTCCTAAGAAGTTGTCGTCGTGTGACCTTGAGGTTACGGGTTCAAGGAGTGGAATCAGCCTCTTGCGAAATACAAGGTAAGGCTGCTTACTATAGGTCCTTATGGTCCTCTCCTTTCCTGGACCCCGCATAGGTAGGAGCTTTGAGCACCAGGACTGCCCTTTTTGTTTTCCTACTACAGCAGAACATAAAGTAGATTAAGATTTATGGACATGGTTACAAAGAGCAGAGCTGAGATGAATATGGTGCATCGGATACTAGCTAATTATGTTCTTGTATGATTCATTTTGCACTATGTTTTAAATCTTTGGTTTTTTTCATCCACTCAACCTAATGTCATCATCAAGATTTTATCCTAATTAGGGATTGGTAACATGAATCTTGTTCCTCCATTTTACTCTATTTTTAAAGCTTTTAGATCTTTTATCACAATTTCTATTTACGTTCTTTTGGGCCTTTCTCTTGTCCTTTTAGAACCTTTTACTTGCATTGCCTCAATCTTTCTAATTGATGCCATTTTGGGTCTCCTTTGAACATGTCAAAATCATCTAAATTTTCTTGTTGCCTATTTGTGTTACCCCTAAGTTTTCTCTAAACTTTTCATTCTTAATTCTATACTTTCTTATCTTGCCACTCATCCATCTCAACATCTCATTTTTGTGATGCTCATCTTTTGAACATGATATTCTTTAAGTGCCTAACACTCTAATACATAAAGCATGGTCGGCCTTATAGCTATCTTATATAATTTTTATTTTAGTTTTAGTGGCATCTAATGGTCACACAAAACTCCAAATGCAAACCTTAATTTCTTTCAACCCGTTTGGATTCTCTAGGTAACCTCCCTCTCAATCTCTCCACTCTCATGAATCATTGATACTAAGTATAGGAAGTGGTTTTTACGGGGATTTCTTGGTTATCAATCTTAACTGGTATTCCACTCCTACGCCTCTACTTGCTAAAATTGTATTATATATATTTTATCTTAATTTGACTAATTTTAAATTCTTTAGTTCTAATACTTCTCAACCTAATGTCTTCACCAAAAATTAATCCCCATTTAATTTTCTTTTATTGGACCAGGATGTGGAGGTGATGCTTGTCTAATGGTGGATGTCTCTTGCTCACCGTCGTTTTCGTGCTATGCATTATCGCCCTCATAGTCCGGCTCGTTGTAGGTCCCTCTTCATGTGAAAGTCTGGCACAAGTATCACGGACACTGTATTGTGGCACAAGTATCAGTGGGTGATCAATTAGCGCATTCTCGCACCCTCCCAAAACTGATAAAAAGGATAGCCATGGTGCATGAAGCTCCCACAATACAGTGTTCGTGATAGAAGCGATCTATAGTGCGCAATCTTATCTTACATTTTTACAAGAAACTGTTTTCATGTCAGCCTCTCAGAACGGATGCCACCCTTATATGGGGTTTGTGCTGGTCACTTGAGAGGCCATTTTTCTATAGGATTATTGCCACAGCTGAGCCCTTAAAACAAAAACTACATATGATTCTACCATTGTTCTCTTGAGCATTTAAAAAAGGATTGGAAGTGAAACTGACGGAGGCTAAAGAACCGATCACACGAATAGGCAGCACACATTTGCTTTGAGTTTCCCAAAGTGACATACCAATTCTTAATTGCCCAGTTTTGTTTAGAGGAACCAGCCACGCGTGCATGACTAGAATAAGGGTGTACCCATTTTGTTCCCAGAATATTATCTTTGGAAAACCCTCCGGCCTATTTTAAAATACCATCTTACCTATTCTCAAAGTAGCCTTTCACGTATTTCAAACATGGTCTACATAAATACATTCTACCTACTTAAAAAAAAACAGCTTAGTGCATGGAGCTCCTGCGCATGTGGAGTCTAAAAAAAGGGTGGACCACAAAAGTTAATAGTGCGCAACTCTACTTTGCATTTTGCAAGGGCTATTTCCACGCCTTGAACTCGTGACCTCAAGATCACATGATGACAACTCTACATATTCTATCTATGTATAAAATAAATATATACTTGCTATTTCTTTATTTATTTATTTTTTTTGTTTCTACCTAAAATACACCACAAACTATGTAGATGCACTAATACGGCTTTCCTGGGTTGGGTAGTGGTTCACAAGGTATTACTTGACATATGATATAGATAGTATAAATTAATTATCTTTTGGAAAAGATATAGTCTGGTATTGAGAAGATAAAAGTCACAAAGTATATTTTTCATTAGTACGTGCATATGTACATGCACACAGAATGTGGATAATTGCTAATACTTTTATCTATTGATTATTGAAGGCGATTTGTCAAATGTAATTAGCATGGCTGAACAACAACTGCTCTCCCCCATGGGATTATTGGCTCATTCTTTGCAAGATTGGACTCATTAACGAAGATAAGGACGTATGTTTTTTCACATGTCTATCGATGTGCTAACGATCTAGCAGATAATCTCTCCGAAGGACTTCATCTCTCCTCTTAGAAGTTGATGGTCGGATTAAGGTTTATTTTTGTATTCTTAAAAATGTTATGTAAATCCCTCACATTGATCATCTCGATCCCCTACTAAGATCATGCAGATGGCTGTTGTCTCCTCATCAATAAAACGTACCTTTCTTATTAAAAAAAAAGAGAGAATGTGTATTAATATAACTAGAAACCTAATTTATTAATGATGTACCTACCCAGTCACTTATACATGAGAGAGAGAGAGAGAGAGAGAGAGAGAGAGAGAGAGAGAGAGAGAGAGAGAGAGATTGATTCAATAATTTCTGAGTTCTGTGACATGTTCAACGATGAGCGCAGGATTATCACAAGTCATTAGACTTGCGGCTATCACGTAAAAGGACAGCTTAGGTGCACGAGGCTCCTATGTATGTAGAGTTCGGGGAAGGAATGGATCATAAAGACCTGTTTTATCTTGCATTTTGTAAGAAGCTATTTTCAAGCATTAAACCGGTGACTTTAGGGTCACAAATATACAGTACAAATGGCAGCTAAGAAGAGAAAAATGAAACACATGCACATGAATAATAGGGCCTATATTTAACACGTTTTTTCTATAAGATGTCGTCCTTAAAAGCACTACAATTTCCTTGAAGAGGAGCACATTTGGATAAACTTACTTGTTCATCTGATTGCTCCGACTTTGGATGTCTAATAGTTCAAAAAACGTGTAGATTGGCTCCATCTACCGTCACACTCAAAATAACCTTTGCCAAAGAAGAAACACTTATAAGATTTTTTATATGTAAAGTGCAATAATACCCTTCGGGACATTTGAATCTTCATTTAGGGGACAATCCAGAGGCAATATCTGCTGTGGATGTCCCATTTGATAATGAGCTGATCCATCATTCAACTTAAAGTTGGAATGGGGGGAGCCAAAACATTTCTCCACTTATTGTATAAAGCTAAGTGCTCCAATAATTTTGAAGGGCCCGATCGGCTTTGTCCTGATGAAGAGTTTCAATAACATACTTTTTTCACTAGAAAATTAAGAAATGAGTCAGTGCAGGTGTATGTGATCTTGAGTACGAGAAGAAGTTTACACCCTATTTTTATATGAAGTGAAACATTTTTTATTGATCTAAACCTCTTCATATTTAAAAATGAGTTAGGTTATGGATCAAATTTTATATTCATGGGACGCTATTAGTCAATATTTACTTGAGCAAGAAATAGAGACAATCTATTTCTATTGGTTTTTTCAAAGACCCAAAACAAGTAGTTAGAATTTTCAAATGCATTAATTTTTTTATGGGATATCTATTTTTTATATGGATAACATAATGAACAACTTTGGTCTGCAAAAAAATTATTATGTATGAAACAAGCTGGGCATGAACTTCTTCTCACACAAAACAAGTAGTTAGATGGGTCAACATGACAAATTAATAGGTCACATGTCAAACAGGTTAACGTGATAGGTCAACATTGATTAACCCGAACACAACAGGATTTTTGGCATGTCATTTTTTGGGTTGACCCAAAAATGACACAAACACGATAAGACTCGATTCTAACCTGCTAAATCTGTGTCAAATTAGAGTCTTGTTATCGTGTTATGTCATATTTTACCACCTTAATCATACTTATAAAGAATCTAAGAATGCTGTCCTTGTCCTTATTACTCAGTGAAGTTCTTCTTCTAAAGTGCTTTACAAATGGGGAGGCCATTCTATTTATGGGCCTGCACCTCAATAAATGGCTAAGATGATATGCTAATGTTTAGTGATCTAACAGCTAATGACTATACAAGAACTCTCCACAAGTCAATCCTACATATAATGGAAACAATCCAGGAAAGGCCGAGCAGCCGAGCTTGACCAAGCCACCAAATAAGCATCATATATTATGTTGAAGAAAAAAAATTGGCAAGTTGGTATATTGGGAACAAGAAAGGTATTTTAGTTAGAAGGAGGGTGTTTTGGAAATAAACAATAACGTGGAGAACAATAAAAATTTACCGACAAGATTTATAAATAGAACGAGAGGAAGGGTATTTAGAAAAATGAACTTGAGAAACCCTTTATTTGATGGGTGAATTTTTACTCTCAGATGATAATGTTATAGATGGGAAGCCTTGGTGTAATGATAGAGTTGTCTTCGTGTGACCTTGAAGTCACGGGTTCAAGATGTGAAAACAACCTTTGTAAGATAAGAATGCATACTATTAATCCTTGTGGTCTGTCCCTTCCCCGAATTCCATGCATATAAGCTTGAGGCTGCCTTTTTTGAATGTCACGCTATCCTACACACCTCTCTCTCTCTCTCTCTCTCTCTCTCTCTCTCTCTCTCTCTCTCATACTTGCATGCGCATGTCTTGACTAGTATTTATATAAAATATACATCTACATCTTAGAACTTCGCCTTTCAAAGTCAGGCTGAGTCTTCTTCGGCGTTGCTATATCTGCGGCCAACTACATAGTCTAAAGGATAATCTAATGCACTCCAGAGCCCAAAAGGTTGAGAGAGCCTCATTCCAATCAGTCCGTGAACTTGTCTGAAAGCATAAAGTTGTGGGTTTGAGCTCACTTACCGGTCAAAAGGTATGTATATATTGATCATGCAACCATCAGCCGTTATCTTAAGGATTGCCTGCAATTCCCCACTTCACCGACCAAAAAGAAAAATGGAAAAAAGAAGGCAAAAGATTTGCACGCAAGACCATTTTGGCTACTTGGCATGGGGCCTCATCCAGTGGATCTCACCAAGAAACCGCTGGCCGGAGAGGATGTTGAATTAACATATTCGTCCACCATGGAACACTTGAATGATTAAGACCAATGGTTAGTGACCATGTGAAAGAGAAGGAAGATTGTGAATAAATGTTCGACCCATTAGAAATCAGCTTTACCAACAACGTGGATAGCTGCTTTACCATGGAAGACTATCCACTTGACCTGCCTACTGTGTAAAAGTGCCCACCATTGAGTCATTGATTGATTGAGACCAGTCCATTTTAAATAGGCTCCATTTGAATCTTTAATGGCCTAGTTAACCTAGCAGCTGTACATTTCCAATATATGATAGTAAATTATTCTTTTGATGTTGGGACCGTCAATCATTTGTTTATTAAGTGTGGATGGCGCAACTCAACTTTCAAATTAGTGTGATTTAGGCAACTTGGGCCTAATGTAAGATGTATTTGATCGGATTGGTGAAATGTGGAGCCACCAAGTCATAGTAATAGAACTTTAAATTTTCTTTAGGATCAAAGCGAGCGAGACAGAGCACTGAAGATTCCAATTTGGGTATTAGAAAAATGGTATGATGTCAAAAATGTTAAAATCCCCAAATAACGAAGTTATCTATCGATTGATGAGAACAAGAAAATATCAAAAAAAGGATAGCTCTGGTGCACGAAACTTCGTATATGCAAGGTCTGGGGAAGGGTGGTCAGGGTTAATAATATGCAGCCTTATTTTGCATTTTGCAAGAGGCTGTTTTCACGCCTTCAACCCATGACCACAAGATCACACCACAACAACTCTACTGTTACACTAAACTTCCCTTCTTTATATATATGTATGAATAAAAAATTGAGACTCTTGCCAAATGCCCTATTCACGAAAATGGAAGAGTTTGTTTGGCTTCATCTGCGACCCCTTGCAAGAGAGAGAAAACTTGGAAGCAACTTTCAATGAGATTTACTTGATTCGTGTGCATGTAAAACACTTCCACCATCTGACACTGACTTTTGCTTTACGAGAACTCTGAAGCCGGAGATCAGATGAACGGGTTGCATCATCCTAAAGAGGGCCTTCATGTAAAAATGGATGATTCCTGAGCTTGTTTACCTCTTTTTACCGAAGACTTTTTCTGAGTAGGCACTTACTGCAAAGACTTTGCTTTGTTTTCCTCTTTTTATCCATTTTATTTTGTTATTAGGGAAGAATTACTCATACATTCTCACTCGCGAACACATCTAAACCTAATCTTTGGCTAAAGCTAAAAGTGATGACTCAAACCTGTAATCAAACACACTTTCAGAAGATGCAAAAGTTAATTAGAGACTTGTTAACTTCTTTTCTCTTTATTTAGGTGCTAATAAAAATTCTTTTAAAGCTTTAATGGCCCATAGGTGGATACACATCATGTCAAGTAAAAAGCAGGAAGAACATGAAATGGATCTAAAATCCTGCTTCCTTAGCCAACGTATCTGCTACCTTGTTCCCTTCCCCACAATTAAAAAAAAAAAACTTCTTTTTTTATTTTTAAAACATAATATCCTATATGAATGCAGCATGTCTCATATTTTATTAGAAACATTAAGATCAAACACAAGAGAGAGAGGATGAATTTAAAAACTGCCCCTGTCAATACAAATGCATATATATATATATATATATATAGCATCGAACCCTAGTTACCTAAGTTAGAAATTCTTTCTCATGCCACTATGCTAGAAAGCCCTGGTGCCATTCCTCTCAATATTAGTAAGTCTTATTAACTAAAAATGCTCAATCCAATGCAGTCTATGGATTTGCTTGATTGGTAAGAAATGGATGAAAATTGATTTTTACTAAAACAAAATCCTTGTTACTAAGTGTTTTATGTCTTCAAATTGAATTCAAACCTAAAAATTTATGCCATGTAAGATTTTTGGAGTTTGACAACGAAAAAAATACTTTCAATGGAGCTTTTTGCTGTGGAAATCAGTTTCCGTCCTTATCATATGAACTCAACAGCTCTACGGGTCCATGCACTCCCTTATCCTAAATAGAGTACTCATATTTTCAAATGCTAGGACAACATCTTATTTTGAGATGCTTACTTTTTGTTGTCTTTTTTAGATCTAGCACACTCACATTGTCAACCCCTATTTTTAGCTGGCCAAGAAAAAATTATGTCAATTGAACGATCTTAACTTATATTTTCATTTTTATTTTTATTTTTATAGCTGCCATTCAAAGAATAGAGAAACATAAGGCTGCGTAGAAGTACTTTTAGTGTAGAGATAAGCTAAGAGATTTGAATAACATGAATAGGTTAAATCCTCCAATAATTAGCCTAAATCATAAAAAGGCAGTGCTTCAAAATAAGATCCCTTAGCATCTAAAAATAAAAAGACTCATTAAAATAACCCTTTAAATTTAGAAATATTGTAGCAAGATTTCGGTTAAATTTAAAAATTCTAGTAATTCTTAGCTGAAAAAAAAGGTTGAAAAGACGTGGCAAATCCACATAGGTTGCTTAGACGGATTAGGACATGAAATGACTCAATCAAACTAAAAGTGTATGGATTCCACGTCACTTGCAACACTTGTCTACTATGTAGTCGTCCATCAATGCGCATAACGTATTTGACCCGTTTCACGGTTTAGATTTATAAAAAATTATAAATACGATGAAAAATGGTTTGTACTTCTGCACACGTGAGCTCTTATCTTTATGTCTTTGAGCTGTTCCATCCCTTTATTTTATTGTCACTTGAAATTTTTTATTTTTAATTATTTTTATACCCTTTACCAAATTTGCTCGATAAACAGTTACTTGGAATTTCTATATCAATTTATTCAACATCCGAACGTCTCCAACAGTCCTTTTTCCTCTCCCCCTTAAATGGTCAAAGATAGTAAATGCAAAAGTTTCCGAAGAAGTATAGATTGACAAGTCATAGACAGCCCGAGTGAACAATTTATTCTTGTTTCGTATTTTGTTTCATTGATGTGTTTGAAATTTTGCAGCATACATGGTTTGGATCAATCCGAAGAATAGACCTCACCCCACGTGTATACTGTTTTTTCCGCTCATATTTTCAGCCAAAAGTATGCGTAGGCGCCACTGATTATGTACTTTTTTCACATGAAGGAGACACACGATTTAAATAATAGCAGATACAGTAATCAAAATCGCCTCTTGAACGACTGAAAACTTATACAGTAATCAAAATCGCCTCTTGAACGACTGAAACCTTATGTTATTTTGTACTGAGAAAAACAGGTCAGAAAAATAGTAGCCAGATGCAAAAGAAAAGGAGTAGTTCCATGCCTTGAATCTATGATCCTCAAAGTCATACAATGACAACTCTAGCCGAATGCAAAAACGAATGCTGGGTAAAAGATGGAGGATAGTGAGCCTGCCCCTAGAAACAGTGGAGGCCAGCGTCCTTTTCTGTGCCTCGCTATGACAGGAGATGTTCAATTAACATCATCCAGTAGAAGGGCGGTATTGGTGCACATCCACTAGCAAGGAATGGGATAGCTTTCCATGCAACCGACCTGTTGAAGTCCATAAGTTACTTGGACTAGCTACTAGACCCTTAACTCCCTGGGTTCAAAGAGAATTCAATTCCATCTTAACTCACCATGCAAAGGTGACTAGCAAGGCTTTCGGATTGCAAGTTGAATCCATGAAAGGAGGGATCTACTATGGTGGATTTCACTTACAGGCTTAAAGCTTAACTGGAGACTAAAACTGTGGAATCCACCTGAGAACCCATTTCCATCTTGAGTAATTGCAGCTGAAGGCAGCAGATGGGATGGGTTTGTGTCATGTATTAGATTGACGGACTATTAAGTCTATAACGTGCTTTCATGGCACTTGTGGACCCCGAAGACTGTCTGTTAAGAACGAGAGTGACGGCCACTGTCTCTGTAGTTTTTCTCTCATAAATAAACTTTTGAGGCTGCTCATCTTTCCCTCATGTAGCATAAAGCAAAGCCGATCAGCTTCAACAGTCTTCATCCAATATGCAGCCGGTAGTCGTAGGCCATGTCGTCCGATCAAACACGCCCCAAGAACAGTGCCAATACATCTCGTTAATAGTAGCAATTTTCAGCACGACGATCATTGCAGGCTGTCTCGTCTTGGTTTCTTATCGGCATTCCGAGCACAAGAAATGGAGTATAGTAATTGGAGCGGTCTTGATCTTCTTTGGTTTCACCGGACTTAGTTTCTACTGCAAATTCCGGGTCAAGAATCCATGCACCCACAAGGTGGCATCCGATATCGAGTTGGCACAGCAGCAGGCCTCACATCCAAGCCAATAGATCTTCTGTTGATGATCGGACCATCAATATGGGTGTTCTTGACTGATGAATTTTCTTGTGTATATAATGTTTTATGATCTGTGAGTGTTGATTTTGCCGACCCCAAATGGGGATAAGGCTTTGTTGCTGATGATATGTGAGTGTTGATTTTGGTTGTTGAATCATGGATTATCTTGTTTAATTCATTTGATAGAAAGAGTTTGGAACCTAATTTCCAGCGAATATTGGACAGTGCCAATGACAATTTTCGGTTCTTTTTGGGATTTTTTCAATTTTATAAATTCTCAGTTTTTGCTTGTGTTTCATGTTTTGTGGTTGGTATGGAAGACAGTCCAAGCGGGTGATTGCAGGCTTTGGGGATAGAAGGGAGGTGACAAAAGGAGGCGAAGGGAAAGGAGAGACATGGAAAAGCTAGCAGAGAGGGGAAACCGCTACAGGCTTAGAAACCACTATAGACCTTTAGTTAGGAGTTGTTAAAGGGTATGCGAATGTGCATCTCAGTGTAGGATTTGTCGATGCGAATTAGTGACGTGGCCTCCAGACGATTGATGATCCAACCCGTTCATCTTTTGATGCACATCTTCGATATGCGAGATCCTGTGCATCTTCGGGGACGATTGTTGCTCTTCTTTCTCGTCCTTGTTCTTTTTGGATCATTTGTAGCGTCTGAGTGCGTGATATCCAAGGATTTTGGCACGCTCTAAGAGTATATGTGGAGCCTAGTTATTTGGTTGTTAGAACCGTTCATCTGCCAGATCCTCATCTCAGCTATTCCATGGCCTAGGAGCTTTTCTACTAGTTAATCCTTGTCAGAGTGAAGAGATGGAAGGGGAGCTTTGGTGTAATGGTAGAGTTGTAATTTGTGACCTTGAGGTCACAGATCCAAGGCAAAATATCCTTTTGCAAATTACAAAGACTAAGTACTATTGATTCTTGTGGTCCACCCCTTCCAGGTACTCCACATACGCAGAGCTTCGTGCACTGGGGCTGCCCTTTTAAGGTGAAGCGGATGGCTTAAAAGGAAAACGAGGACGGTGTTACCAAGACTACAAATGGAAGGTCCTGTTTTAATTAGAAAGACTCCCATTCAATTTGGACCTGCCACTTCCAATCCTAGGTAACATCCCTCAAAGGCAATATCAGGCTAGTAGGTTTCGACGTTGCTTATAATAGTAAACGGTAGGTCATGTTTTAATGGTGCTTGCCTCTCTGAACAGCAAGTCCTAGTGTTTCAACCTTGTCATTCGCAGTTCAAGCAGCATCCCAAATGAGGAATCTGGCTAGCAGACTTCAGCTTCAATTCAAGTGCTTGCCTCGCTCAATAGGAACTCGACTTGCATTCCCAACTTTGAATTTCTAATGTAACTTAGTTTTTGGCATCTTCTTCGGAACGTCCAAGTTTTGTTTAGTAAGCCAACTACGACCTTTCCCTTTCTGCGTTTAAAGAAAAGTATACCGACCGACCTTCTTTGTCACTCTAACCACTTGCCCACAGATATGCAAGGCCGAAAGGAATCTTTATCTATTGCTTGCAAATACGCACAGGCCACAAGTGGTTCATTTTTTTTTCTTACCATTTTTTCGTCCTTCCTCCACAAGCTTCTCAAGTTGAGACAGCTAATTACATCGCTGGCAATCCACACAGACTTCAAACAAGGCTCCATAACCCGCCAGACCTTTGGTTGATGTTTCCACCATCCACGACTAGAATGATGAATGCTTCCAATAAATCAGATTCTGATCACATCCACCTTTGTTTAGGTCATTATCGCTTTGATTCGTTATCAGGTTCTTAATCAGACAATCTTGGAATCTTTCATTGAATGACTTGATCTAAGCCCACTTCGATTCACTCAGTTCACTGGACTGTCCTGATCTAACAACATAAGAATCAATGAACTATAAATGAGAAGAATAGCATGACCAGAAATGCATAGTAGCTATTTACTACGAAACTCTACAGACACAGGTGGCTGTTAGGCAAGACAGAGTTCACATAGAATTCAAGTTCTGTGGAAAGCTAGCCAGCAAAGATTTAGCTCCGGGTCCGTGCATAGTTTGAAGAGACCTCGGAAACTCGACTTGAATCGAAAGTGACTCGAGTCGAGTTAACTCGGCTCAACTAATTGCCAGTGACTCAAAAAATTGGAGCTAAATTTTTTATTTTATTTTTATAAAACTTGTTTAAATTTCTATTTAAAACTAAGATTTAAGTAACCTACTAAAAAAGAGCAACTCTGGTGTACAAAGCTCCCACCTATATGAGGTCCAAGGAAGAGGTGGACTACAAGGGTGTATAGTATGCAGCCTTACCTCGTATTTTTATAATTTTCACACCTTGAACCCGTAACCTCAAGATCACATGACAACAACTTTTACCGTTGCGCCAAACTGTTCTGTAGGCTTATATTTCAAACCCAAAAGTATCTTTTGAGATCTGATAACTAGTAAGTCATCCATAGATTTGACTCGTTTTATGGTCGCGTAAACTCGAATGAGTTCCCAAGTCTGTCCATTGCAAACTCAATTTCTTACTTGACCGACAGGCCCTCTTTCGCATTTGGATTCTTCCTTCCTAGCTTTATCTCCAAAAGGATTACTTTATTAAATCAGGTGATCTTGTTTTCCCATTTGTTTGTTTCCTTTTTTTGTGTGAAAGGTCCATCTTTTTGAGGTCCCTTCTTTTTGCGTCTTAATCCGATTCTCATTCCTGGAGTATTCCCTGAATCTTTTGTTTCCAAGTCCACTTGGATTCACACCATTCACTGGCTTGTCCATTTCCTAACCAAATGAAGGATAAATAAAACTACCATTACAAGAAAAATTAGCATGATTATGACATGACATATATCTACTTAGTAGGTAGTTCATACATAGGACAAATCTATTTTATATCCAATTTGAAAGCAATCCTGATTCTCCATGTTGTGATTTTTCTCTAAAAAAATATTGCTTTCTTGAATCAAAAGTTTCCAATTAAGTAAAAGTGCCTTGACAAGTAGAAATGAAAATATCGCTGATACATGTTCCCTCTCTCCAGCTTGCTCTCCAAAAGGGTGGCGTAGGAAAGAAAAGGAGAAAATATATCGATGCCCAATAAATATTCTACAAAAAGAAAGAGAAAGTATGCTTTTACAATTATTTATTTATTTATTTTACAGTAAAGAATTATAGAACAAATCATTGACACTCTCTCCTAAATACAAACAGATCAATCTGATCCAATTCATTCAGGATAAAGATTACATAGGTTTGACGATTGGAGACACTCAAATCCGTTTATAAATGAATGCAAAGATTCCAATCCAAATCCAACCAGCGTCCGGGTAATCAGTAGTAATAAAATTAAAAATTACTATTTAGTTCTCCCCATAAGTTTTAAATGTAATTTGAATGATAAATTTACTCCAATAATGCGGCAATATTGAAACTGAAACAGTGAAAAAATTGCATCTCACATGGTAAATTTTGATTCAACGGATTGGATGGATAGGCTTTTCATGAATTATTCGCTGTAAGTAATCGTGATTTCACTGCAAATTAATTCATTCTGGACCTGCCGGATCTCCAATTAGTGATAAAACCACAACAAATTGAATCAAAAGAAGACCAAATTAATCTCAAGAAAACCCAATTGCAGATGTATAACAACCATCTAGATGTGTATCTTCACCAAAGAGCAGTAATGGGTATACGTTCATAGGGATCTATCACCACAAAGCAAAGGTCCCACCAGCAAGAATATTGGCTCCCATAGTGAAACAATAGCAATGAGAGCAATAGTTCCCAAGCTGCTCTTCTTACTATCAATGCCCATCACATAAACAGTGTAAAAAAGGCCAAAAGTGACAACAATATCCAAAACAAAAGTATCCCAGACTGTAACATCGTATGAAAGAGAGAAGACAGTAGTCATCCAATGAGTAGGGAATTTCAGGAGCAAGCAATCGACGGTGGATCCAAGAAGCTGAGTAACCCAATAGAGGACCCCAAAGAGGAGTGATGTTTCCTCCAACGAAGGTACCAATAGCAACGGTTGCATTTACTTGTCCACCTGAAATGTTGATTCCCCCTGAAACAGCCACCAAAAGACCAAAAGCATGGGCTGGTGATGCTGCTGCCAAACCAGTTCGACTCGTTTGTCCATTGTTTCTTAGCTTATCTGAAACACACCCAGATTAAATCTCTGTCACTCATTACATAAACATAGACGAAATCAACAACCAACCGATAAAGAATCTCAGCGAATTCATTGCACAGAGACAGACAGAAAATGCATAGATTTCTTACTGAAAGCAATGACGGATCCTTCTCCAGCAAATACAAAGATGAGTGTGCAAATGAACTCAACGAGTGCTGCTTCGAGCGTATCTGGATGTGTTGCTCTTCCGGCCTTCTAACTGCAATTTTAGAGATCGGAATTTTTCCATCTTCAACAGCCCTCACCCACTTCCTCTGCCTAATGTTCTTTCAACTTGTGAATAGCCTGAGATAGAGAGATCACTAGAGAGAGAGGAAATCCGGAGGTCGGAGAGGAGAGGAGAGCCAGAGAGATCACCGGTAAACTGCGGAGGGCTGGAGAGATCACGGATCGTCGGTTGAGACGAGAGGCTGAGACTTTGGGAGAGGTTCCTAGTGCCTAGCCCTATGCATGTCACTTAGCGCCTGTAACTTCCAATTATTATTTTACCCTTCTTAAACGGGTATCCGCGGTATCTGGAAGATAAATCCGTATAGATCGTGGATCAAACGGTTAGATTATCTAATGGCCCTATTGTTTGAATGGAGGGAAAAAATATATGATTAGCTTTTCAGGAAATTTCCAAACGAACCTTTTCAATAAAATCCTCTAAACAGGTTTTGCTAGTTCTATTTAAATGTAAACCTTGGCCACAAAAAATGCAGCAACTTAAAACATTGTGACCAAGCATATTCTAGAGGAGATGTATATGAGTCTATGCTCTGAAAGTTAATTGAATTAGAGGTTTCTCTTTAAGTGGCTACTTAACCAATGCATTAGATATATCAATATACGCATGTATACGAGTCTATGCTGACTAGTCACGTACAAACATAAATACTTGTTTTATAATTTTAGGTTCTTTAAAATTATTGTGATTGTAGAGCTTGATTGGCATGATCCTGTCTGCATGTATCAAATTATATTGTGCTATGACCCTAGAATTTTGTAAGGGTGAAGAAATCTTTTATATTTTTTACTGTAGAGATAGTGAAATTAGTGTGAGCAGGTAGACTTACCTCAAATTTAGAAAAAACCATGTAAATTTATATGTTTTTGTGACTTTTTTTTAAAAATAATTTCCTTCAATCAGTTTCATATTATCTATTTCTTATTGGTTTTTAGAGGGCTACCTATGGTGGGATGATGTGGTTCGTGGAGGCATGCCAAGAACACAGGAATGCTTGAATAGCTCGACCATTAGCTGAGGTGCCCATGTGTCTAGCCTGCATTTGCTGGTCCAACGTTGCTTCCACTCAAAGTGAATCATTGTTGGAATTGGAGCTTGCAATAAAATTATAGGTGCTCTACTGGATCAACTAACGAGGTCAGCTAAGTCATTTGCCATACGTAATAGTGGTGGGCCTGAGGGGGTATTTTGTCCATTTGATGACTAAGCTTTGTCCATTTGATGATCTTAGCCTGTTCCTACTGTCCATTTAAGCTAGGATAAGATTTCTGGTGATGTCTTCTCTAAGATTGGGTCCATTAAATCAATACCACCAAAAATGTAGGCCAACTTAAGTCCACTACGGAACCACCAAGAAGTAGAATAAGACATGCGCTACGTGGCTACTCAAGGGTGCTTGTGAGGTGCAGGAACGCCACATTTCTCCATCTCCCAAGGTCAAGTAGCTACATATCCGTTATTTCGGATCAGTTAATCACAGAAGCAGAAGTGCAAGAGGAAGGATGGGGAGCATTAAACCAGTTTACGCCTACACAGTCCTCTATGTGAAAGATGTAGCCAAATCAGTGGACTTTACTCAAAGGCCTTCGGCATCAAAGTTCCTCGATTAGACCAGTCCCACTGGTGCAGAAGCAGACACCCACCTCTCTCTCTCTCTCTGATTGTTTTTATTTGCGTTTGTCTGGGACATGTGAGTATTGAATTGCAGATGGGGAGAGCTGGAGAGTGGAGAAACGACGATCGCTTTTACGCCGGTGCACCAGTGGGAGACAGATGAGCTTACTGGGACCGTTCAAACAAGTGGAGGAAATCAGAGGCCGCCCGTCGAGGTTTCATTCGACTATGAAGATGTGGATGCTGCCTATAGGGTAAGCTTCCTCTGACACTTACTTCTTTGACACTCTTGACTCTGGGCTTTCACTCTGACATGGATTTGTCACCCGTACATCTTTGCACTTCTCATGTGGAATTCGCATCTTCTGTTACAAGTACATATAGGCCCCAACCAAGAGACTAGCTATGTTTCTTTGAGGCAGTGGCTGTGATTGGTGAGAAGACTGACCTGAAAATATGATTTGCAGAGGGCCGTGGACAACGGTGCTATACCAGTGAGTGTGCCGGAGGACAAGAACTGGAGTCAAAAGGTGGGATACGTTAGAGACATGGATGGAATCGTGGTGCGTATGAGAAGTCATGTCACTGAACCACCACGCTGAACCTACCCCATAGCATATATTCTAGTAGTTTACAAATAAAGGGTTGTATGTTGTGGGACTTGGTACATATGTCTTTAAAAGGCAATCACAAATAGTAAAGAGGAGTAAATCGAAATGAGCATCGCTATGAATTAATGGGAGGTCTGATATTGATATCGTTTGATATGCCGTAGTAATATGGGAAACACATTCTTTATGTTCAAAGAGGGCAGTGATCTAGTGATCAAGTGATTGGAATTTGGGATAACTTGTGCAACTCGATTGATTTCCCTACTGTTTTCAATTAAGCGTGTACAACGAAAACCAAAAAGGAAAAAAGAAAACTATGATTGTACTGTCTTACTAATTTGGGAGTTTGGAAGGAGCTGAGTTAATTGTTCAACGCCCCTAAAATCATTCCCTTTGGAGTAGACTCTGCGAATGCAGGAGGAAGCGGACAAAAGACGTGAAAATCTAACCTTTAGCTTGCAAAAGGAGTTTGTCTTCCAATCGCCTTAATGAATTGTCCTGTTCTTACTTATCAGAAAATAAAAAATCGCCTTGTTCTTCCGATTTCACGCCTCTTGGAGAATTTTCCACGGCAGAGCTCACGGTTGAGTGGTCATGATCCGGTGCCTAGTATTTGGCGACGCAGTAAAGAATAATTGACATTGTTCGCCAAAGAAAACAGGCAAAAATTAAAGATTTTCGTGTAATACTAAAACTAATACTACTTTCGTAAATAACCGCGATCTTGTGTTTCCAAAAAAATATTTAATACTAAAATGGGTTTCATATTATTAATACACTTCATTAGGAATCATAAAGCACGTTTCGGGCATGATTTGGGCGTGCATCCCTTATAGAAACTTCTTTGCTTATTTTTCTATTTATGTTGAAGAAGATATAATCCCGTGAATTGTCAAAATCTAGATGTGGTAAGTATTATGCATCGAAAATCTGAGAGATGCTGAGGTGAGACATTGGCAGGCATGGCATAGTCCCCACCGTAGCAACAAGAAAGTGTGGAAGGGGAACATAAACGAGAGAGAGACGGATGGATAAACAGGGAGGGGAAGGAGAGGGATTAGGGCTGCTAAATCGGAATGGATTATAAGATATGAAACGAAAAATATACGTAGTAGTTAGTTAATTTATATATTTCAATTATTTATATTAAAAATAGATAAAATGTATATGTGAAATTTAATGTTATTACATGAATGCTTTTCTTCTCCTTAGTAGAAACATAAGGTTATCATGTGAATCTAGAAAGTGAGAATTTAACGCTAATAGAGACTTGTGTCGTATGCTTTCTTTCTTAAGTTATCATGCAAATTCTAGAAAGCAGGAACTTAGTACTAGAAAGTAGACACCTAAGTCATATATCAAGATTGGATCTTCTTGCAATCAACGGCACTAAAACAGTGTCACAATATGGCTCAATCATTGAGTTATAGAAGGATTGGCTTTTCGTGAAATCTTGTGTTGTTTTTTCCTTTGTTACTCTTGCTCTTTGTGTTCCGAATACTAAGGCCAAAATGCTTCTGAATAAAAAAGGGCAGCCTCATATTCAAAGTTCCCGCGTATGCAGGGTTTAGAGAAGGGCAAACCACAAGGGCCAATACTATGAAGCCTTATCTTGCATTTTGCAAAATGCTGTTTCCACTTTTTGAACCAATAACCTTAAGGTTACACAATGACAACTATACCGCTGCACCAAGACTCCCATTCGATAATATGAATGATACTAATAATTCACTATCAATGGCACAAGTGTCCAAACTACTATTGGTATACATACCAAAACCAATATGGAATGGCATGAGAATATCTGAACTACCATCTAAATCCATATATGAACCGATGATAATCATCAGAAGAATGGATATATAAAATATCCCATCCGTTGGCAGTTCTAAGAGGGAGGGTGTGACACCCCGGGTTTTACTAACAATAAAATAAAAATTTCTAAAAATAGTCGGGATCCATGTTTTAGAAACTTTGATTTTTAAAGTAACCAAAAACATAACTCAAATAGAATCATTTAATTCAAAGTCCCAGAGTCATACAACCACAAAACCACAGATTTAACAGTGAAATGAAATTCTATTTCTATCGAAAATCCAGCAAAGTCTCCCATGTAATTTGGATCGTTGCACATAATACATGCAATACAATAACCTAATAAATACAATAAAAGACATGATATATAGAATACTCGGTCTCCATGCCCATACATCCAGTCAAATACAATACTTGATGAAAACAAATACTCCACGGTGGTAAAAAAATCGAAACATGACAACATTACCCTAGAGTCTGTCCTTGAATAGCCATCACATCCAACATGGATACTTAGCCATACATCCAACATTGCAATTTACATTAAAGTATAGTCCATAAAAAATAACTAAACTGAGGTCCTAAACAAACCTTATCATCTCTAAAATGTCTTCAATACTTCACTGAGAACCATTATCACTTTTGCTTACTCTATCAGCGCATCCACTTGTTGCAACTCTCTATATATGAGGCATTACAAACAAAGCAATGCCTCAGTAAGCTATGCTTGTGTAGGTGATTCACATTCAATAACAAATGTCATAAAAGTAATGGCATAAAGCATCAGGATCATGATAAATCTCATAAGATAAATATATATATATATATAAAGCCCACAAAACATTAGACATCCATGATGAATAATAGAGGAGAATCATGGTCTAAACAAATCGATATCAATCCTGAGCATCAAAGCATACGAAGCATGAGAAAACTATGTGAATATATGTCCATTAAAATAATGAAAACATGCGTCCACAAAATGATATAATGCATGTCAAAATCAATAGAACATCATGCACAATCAAGCCTTATGAGTGTCTCAAGTACACTCACAGCAATGTGTGTCTAACTCTCAGTACTTTTCGCTTTCACCCACGACGGGGCACTCAGGCACTCGCAGAAATACGCGTTCCAATCCCGCTTTCACCCACATGGAGCACTCAAGCACTTACGGGAAGACACGTTCTAATCTCGTTTTCACCCTTCCACCCACACGGTGCACTCAGGCACTCACGGGAAGATGCGTTACAATCCCATTTTCACCTTTCACCCACACAAGTCACCGGGAAGGGGGATGCATCTCATCACAACCTTAATTATTCCAATTGACAAAGCATAAAAACTCCAATGAGTAATCATCTTCATAAGATCCAGTCTAGGACAATGGTAGTACAATATCAATCATATTATGAAATATAGGGCTAAATCATGTAAATCAAAATATTGTAACATCAACCATGTATGATAAAGGAATTTTCATAAAAACATGATAATGCATAAAACTCATGCTTCGAAGTTCCAAAATAATATGTCACGATCCATGAAATCATGGAAAACTCTCATGTAAAATAACCTTTATGATCAAAGCCCATAATAAAGTATAGTCCATCACATTAAAACATGGTTATTTGTAAAATTGAATGTCATGCTATCAACAAGAAGTAGGGAACACCTTTATGTAAACATGGTAAGACGCAAAACACATGCATCAAGAGCTTTAGACAATAAGTTATGATCAATGAAATTACAGAGAAATTCTGAATGAAATTGCCTACCTCAAACGACGTACTACTCGTTTGTACTTCCTAGTTAAATTGAATCTATCTCTATCGCAATCCACCATAATTCCATCACCTGGATACATATCACATCATTACGATTTCGTATTCATTACATAGCGTTCAAGACAGCCCAATGATTCCCACCCTTGGAATCTCAAGGCAGGGCCCGCCCTAATTAGCAAATAATTCAAATCATATTTAATCGGGCCCACCTTATAGTCATTTTCTTTTTCTTAATTATGTCATTGCATATTTAGAACTATTAGGATTAGATCATATCAATTTCGATAATTTATCATTTAAATCAATTAATCAGGCATTACTAAATGGATATCATGCTCAATCATATCTAATTCAAATCAAATCACTCCATCAAATGATTAAGACCATAATCTTACCTTGAACAAGTCAATCTGAATAACATCTAACTATTTGCTTGTAAAGATCGTCCACTGATAGCTTCAATCATGCCCGATCATCCAACATCCATGGTGATCTCATAAAAAATCCTCACATGATCACCCCAAATCATATAAAACTTAGTAATTCTAATCGATTAATCTAAATAACAATTTTGAATGGTTCGGATTATCAAATTGGATCTAATTTTATATATGGATTTCCAGTTGATCTTAGTTGCTGATCATAACTCCGCCAATGCCGGTCCCAAGCCCGGATAAAAAAGGAGGAGGGTCTTGCGTCAGTCTACTGAGTGGGGAAGTTGAAGATGATTCTATTATTTCTTTTTTATAAATGAATATGCATTTGTATATTAGTTTGTGAGGAAGAAATGAGAATCATCTCCAGCTTCTTAAAAGATGACATCCCTTGTATCAGGTAGCCAAATGGCTAGGGGAAGTTGAAGATGATTCTATTATTTCTTTCTTACAAATAAATATGCATTTGTATATTAGTTTGTAAGGGAGAAATGAAAATCATCTTCAGCTTCTTAAAACATGGCCACCCTTCGTACGGGTAGTGCGAAGTGGTGAAGATGATTTTAATGAAAATCATCTTGACTTTTAAAAACTATGGCAACCCCAACATGACATGAATCAAAATCCGAAATTCGCTTAAGCTGGGCATTCTCCATAAGCGGCCACAGACGGATCCGGGATGCGGTGAAAAATAGCAAGGGTTGCTGTGGCATTCTCCCGTGACGACGCGCTACATCGAATCCGGTGTAGTGAAAAATGGGCAAGGGCTGCTAGAGCGTCCTCGAAGCCACTGCCGCATCGAGAACCTGTGTGCGTTGAAAAGTGGACATGGGTTCATACCATGGAGGTCGAGAAAGGCGATAGTAAATAGGGTATCTCCAAATCATAAGATTCGCATCGCTACATGGAATATAGGGACACTGACAGGTAAGAGTTTGGAGTTAGTAGACACGATAAAAGGTAGGAGAGTCAACATCGCTTGTATCCAAGAAACCAAGTGAAAAGGGACTAAAGCTAGAGAAATAGATGGGTATAAATTATGGTACGTAGGAAAGAAAAATAATAGAAATGGCGTAGGAATAATAGTGGATAAGGAATTAAAGGATAAAGTTGTAGACGTTAAAAGAATCAGTGATAGAATTATAATAATAAAAATGATTTTAGGAGAGCAGATTATAAATATTATAAGTACATGTGCCTTACAAGTAGAAATGCTACAAGATATAATTAAGAGACAGTTTTGGGAAGATATGGAGGGAGTCATGTAAGAAATTCCCAATACTGAGAGAATATTTATAGGAGCAGACTTAATAACCTTTAAAAGTGGACTTCATAAAAGCCAAATAGACTTTTTTCTATTTAGGAATAATGAACGATCTATATGTAAGGATTGTAAGGTGATACTCGGTGAGAGTTTAACCTCACAACATAGGTTAATGGTTATGGATATTCATATCAAAAGATGGAGTAAAAGAATTGAACTTAATACACATCCAAAAACTAAGTGGTGGAACTTAAAAGGAGAGAAAATAACCTCATTCAAAAATAATTTGATGGTAGAAGGAAATTGGAATTATGAAATGTATAAATACCATGTGGACTAATATGGTGAGTCCATTAAGAAAGTGGCAAAAGATGTCTTAGAGTATCTAAAGGTAAAAGGCTATTAGCAAAGGAAACATGGGGGTGGAATGAAACAGTGCAAAAAGCTATTAAAGAAAAACGAATGCATTTTAAAGCATGGCAGAAGATTAGAAATAATGAAAACTATGAACAATATAAAAATGCTAAAAACGTTGCTAAGAGAATAGTAAGTGAGGCTAAACTTAAAGCATATGATGAGCTCTATAATGTATGCAGAACAAGAGAAGGTGAGAAAGATGTGTTTAAACTTGCAAAGGTAAGAGAAACGTAAGGACTTAGAACATGTTAGGTCCATTAGAAGCGATGATCAAAGGGTATTAGTCAAAGATGCTGAGATCAAACAAAGGTAGGAAATATACTTCCAAAAATTGTTAAATGACAATGGCCCTGAAAATATAGGGATTGAAAATACTATAAATCTAAATAACACTGGATATTATAGATATGAACGTAGGATTAGAATGCTTGAAGTAAAAGAGGCCTTGAGAAAGATGAAATCGGGAAAGGCCATGGGGCTCGATAGTATACCAATAGAGGTTTGGAAGCATATGGAGATATTGGGGTAGTTTGGTTGACGAGTTGTTTAACAAGATTATAAAATCAAAGAAAATGCCTGATGAGTGGAGGAAAAGCTCTATGGTACCAATCTATAAGAATAAAGGAGACATTAATTTGCACTAATTATCGAGGGATCAAACTTATGAGCCACACCATGAAACTTTTTGAAAGAGTCATTGAGAAGAGGCTACGACATGAAACAAGTGTATCTGAGAATCAGTTTGGTTTCATGCCTGGGAGGTCTACCATGGAAGCTATTTTCTTACTAAGACAATTAATAGAGAAATATAGGGAGAGGAGAAAAGACCTACACATGGTCTTTATTGACTTAGAGAAGGCTTATGATAGAGTCCTTAGAGAGATAATATGGAGGGTGTTAGGTGTTAAAGGGGTTTCTCAGGGGTATATAGACATAATTAAAGATATGTATAAGGGAGCAGTAACAAATGTTAAGACCACTAGTGGCGTGACTGGTGATTTTTACATTCTTTGTCCGATTGCACCAAGGATCGGCATTGAGTCCATACCTTTTCATATTAGTTATGGATGAGTTAACAAAACATCTGCATGAGGAGATTCCCTGGTGCATGCTATTTGCAGACGATATAGTCGTACTTGATGAGACAAAGGAGGGTGTCAACATAAAGCTAGAGCTATGGAGGGAAGCATTAGAATCGAAAGGATTTAAAATTAAATTTAACTAAGATAGAATATATGGAATGTAATTTTAGCGAAGGAGAGTAGAATTGGAGCATGGTCCGAAGATTGATAACGAAGAGGTCCCCATGAGACCATTTAGATACTTAGGATCATTGATCCATGAGAGTGGAGAGATTGAGAGGAGGTTACCTGAGAGAATCCAAGCGGGTTGGAACAAATGGAGATGTGCATCGGGTGTTTTATGTGATCGGCGGGTGCCACTCAAACTAAAGGAAAAATTCTATAGGATGGCTATAAGGCCGGCCATGCTCTATGGATCAGAGTGTTAGGCAGTTAAGGAACATCATACTCATAGAGGTGAGTGTTGCGAGAATGAGGATGTTGAGATGGATGAGTGGTAAGACAAGAAAGGATAGAATTAGAAATGAAAATATTAGAAGAAATTTAGGGATAACACCAATAGGTAACAAGATGAGGGAGATTAGACTGAGATGGTTTGGACATGTTCAAAGGAGGCCAACAACGGCACCAGTTAAAAGGAGTGAGGCAATACAAGTTGAAGGTTCTAAAGGACGAGGGAAGGCCCAAAAGAACATGGATAGAAGTGGTGAGGAAAGATTTAAAAACTTTGGGACTAAATGAAACCATGGTATTTAATAGAGTGGAATGGAGGAATAAGATTCATGTGGCCGACCCCTAATTGGGATAAGATCTTGATGATGACTTAGTTGCTGATAATGATCAGCTAAATAATCTCCATAAATACTTTAGATCCTATGTTCTTGTATAGATCATTGATCTACACTTCATAAAGATCACTACAGACTACTTGAATAAAAAAAAAAGTTAGATTATCACGGATCAGATGATCTGACCTCCGATAAATGATCTGGTAAAATCAACGGTTAGATATTCACTAATCAAGAAATGGAAAAATAAGTTTTGTTCCTTGTGTTATAAGGATCACGAAGGCACTCTTGGATCCCCAAGATTCATTTTGGATTGTCCAGATCGGAGGTTCAAAGTTCAAGGGTTAAATGAGAGTACTGGGTCAACTCAGTCTCCTCAAAACGAGTCTAATCGAGTCGACTCGGCGAGTTGACTCAGCCATAACTCGCCAAAGGGGAAAACAACGGGAGATGGTGGGGGTTCCGGCATGCAGGCTGCCCAACGACCTGGCCGTGCCGGCTATAGACTAAACAGGGAAAGGGCGAAGGTGGTCGGCCGCGTAGCCGAACAAAACCCTTCATGGGGTTTCTGTCATGCCGAAGAGAGGAGGAGATAATGGGGGAGGAATCAGATGGTCGATTCATTCGGTCACCGCCTAGACCCGACCGGAGGAGGGGAGCAATCGTCTGTGCGGCGACGCTGCCCGATCGAGAGGGGAAGAGGAGGCAGTCGGGCCGGCCCGCCCGTGCGCATGCAGGTGTACCCGGGCTAGCTGGCCTAGCCGGAGCCCGACAGAGAGAGGAGAAGGGAGGGAGAACCGGACGTTGGGGAGGTGGCTGATCGGGCCTCTGCCCGTCACCGTCGCCTGGGATTAGAACCCATTCAGGGTTTCACTTCGTCGCCGGAAAAAGGGAGGATCGTTACAGAGGGAGGGATAACCATTAGGGGTGAAGAAAGATGGATGGGGAGATAACAAATTGAGAGAGAACAATTGGGTGACAAGAGAATGTTACTGAATCCCCGGAGAGAGAACAAAATGACAGCGACAGAGCTTGCTTACTAGAGCACTACGAATCTCTCACCTGGGTGACACTAGGGCAAGGAGAATGGTGGCGCAATTAATGACAAATAAGGTTAACTGATCTGTACTTATTCCTTCGTTCTCTTTTTCCGTATGTCTTTTGGCCATCTTTATTTTATCATACACATTTTGAAGGGCTTTCTACAATGTTTACCTGATGTATCACCCATCGTTTCAAATGGCAACTGGTTTTTATGCAAACACATTTTTTTAAAAGTTGTAAACTACTTAAAAGCGTTTTATGGACTAGTCTAACTTTGTAATGGAGCTACCCATCTTGACTTGCATGGTAGATTACGAAATCTATGGTCAAATTTCTGATTGGTTTTATTTATGATAAATGGCAGCAAGGAGGGAAATCTTATATCACCATCCAGATCTAACTGAGACATTGGAAATTATAGTTGATCATAGTGTCAAAAGATTCCTGTTTGGATGATATTCAACCGCACTAATTTTATATGGAACGAAGAAATCCCCTATATATGATACATGCCTATATATTGATATGTACTGAACAAGGGAAAAAAAACAGGGTACAGGTTTAGCTTTTTTGAGTATTTTTTATGAATCTCATACATTTATTTGATTCGGCCTAAGAGGGATAGCTTTAAATGATGGCCAGAAAAAGCAATAGACCGAATTTGCCAGCTAAACCTTCACAAATCATCAATGCTTTTGAATAAGGCTCTATAGTTTGAAAGGTTAAAATACCACTTTGCCCGCTTATATTCTTTGGGAGAATATATCATCCAGCAAATAACTTATCATAAGCACCATATTTTTGTTAATTGGACTTATTCTCCTAACAAATCACCATATACGAATATAAATGGCCTAACAAAAGTGCTCCCTACGTGCCCTACAAATGCTTGACTGGACTTGATCATCTACTTTCTCCAATTTTCGGTCACTTGTATGCCAAACATCAAAATGATGAATATAATATTCAAAACTTTGCTCCTTACTGGTAGAATATGACCATTCGTTGGACAAGGATTCCCACCGTCCATTGCACTAATCAAAGAACATTTGCCCTAATTCCAAGCTCATCCAATCCTTGCTATTTTTAGAGCATTTGAAGTGTGAAATTGAAAAAATCGAATGAACAGGTCTAATCAAGCATTTAAAGCCAAGACATCATGCAAAAGTGAGAGCTAGTGCAAGTATGAAACGTGATTGGCTTGATTATATTGTGCTCAAATCGAAACTATGATGCACAAAAGCTGCATGGTCAGCACCTTGAAAGTGTAGGGGGATGGAGTGTCTTTGTAGGAAGCTAAGTGGTGGAGTTTGCAAAAAGGAAAAGAAAAAAAGAGGTAAACAGTTTCCTATTTTGTCAAGATAGATAAATAAACACACACATATATACATATTGGAGTGGTAATTTCAGTAAAAAATTGCAGTGTAAAAAGCAAGTGACATTTGATTGGTTGAAAAAATTGTTTAACTGCCATTTCTTTTACCTTTTTCTATTTTCTATCTTTTGCTGGCTAATCAAATATCACCTACTCATTGCACCTGCATGAAATAGTAAAACTTATGTAAGACCATGGAAAAGGCTTCATGTTTTGCATCTTCGTAACAGTGTTACAAGTCCTCTTGAACTTGGTAAAAGCATCACCTACCAGTACCTAGGCAAATTGTTCTTTCAAAATTATAGTCTCTTTGAATTCTTTCAAAAGGCGCCAGCTACGCAAGTACGTTTAACTTTCAGTGGCCTGAACCATTCATCTTGTTCAGCCTGTCCAATCTATGCCCACGCAAAGGCTGCAAGCTCTTAGCAGTTTTAGGCTTCATGCTCCTAACATTTTTTGTTAAAATGACGAGAATTTGAAAACAGAAATGACATGGCTCAGATCATCCAAAGAAAGACCCCCGTAGGTTGTCCTCTTTGCGCATCCCGAAGCATTTTCCTAGTCATTTTGTGCAAATTGGTCCTCATCCACGTCCTCCTGACAGGCATGCCAAAACTTCGGGCGTATTTTCAAAAGAGGTGGAGAAAAAGCCTAGGTGACGCAGCGGTCAACTGGTGCACTTATGGCAATAACTGGCAGATAGATGCAGGCCATAGCCAATATTCTAGAGAGGCAGTTTAGATCCAATTGCAAATGATGCAATTGCAAGGTCAGTAAGCTCCCCTGTTCTGCAAAGCCAAACCTTGGCAATGGAATGAAAAGCCAAAATATCGACTTATCCGGTCTGTTCTTAAGAGGGCAGAACAAAAGACGGCCAATTGATAAATTCGCCAGCAAAATCAAAACTGGAGAGCCAAAAACTTGTTCCGTAATTGATAGCCAGGCCTATCGAACTTTCGTTTGCATCTACTATGGTTATCACGATCATCTACCGTCCTCAATTTTGGGGCTTGGGTATTTCCGACGGCAAGATCAATCATTCTAATAGCTCAAGAAAACTAGCGGATTATCATTGCATGAAACACGAATAACACGAGAACGTACCAGTTTTACCAGCTTTCCTAGTGCTTCGTGTAGGCCTTTCAATAACTTTTCCTCTCAGGTGCCAAGTTACAGCAACCACCGCAATTAAGTGCCGCTTCTTGGAAGTGAATGGAGCAGAGCCAACAAAGCACAGCCAAAATGGCTACTACATGACCTTAGGCCACCTCAGTCACAACTGTAATGCTTTCAGAGGAAGTTACAACAACATAAGAAAACAGCAGGGCCGCCGGTTCATTTTTGCTCTCCTGTCTTATTTTCTCGAGGGAAAGTAAAGGAAAACCAGATGTTACCACAGAAAACAGAGCCATGCATGCAGACACCAATCGACCCCCTTTTGATACAAAATGTTTTCGAGAGTTTATATGTATAGACAGTTCCTTGCAAGAGAAAATGAACTGGTATGAAAACCCCAACTTGGACCAACAGATTCAACTTGAACAAACAGACGATCAGAAAAAGCAAGCAGACCTTCCAAATGAGAGTTCTAAAGACAAACTTGGGCAGCTGGGTCGCAATCTGAGAGAATCGTCAAAGCATTTCTTGAGACCGTCTGACGATACGACTGACCTTCTTTTTAAATTCATCCCTCCGCTCTCTCCATTCTTTCTGCAAAAAGAAATGACCATATTCTTAGATGCAGAGTTTAACTACACCACCAATAAATAAGTTTTCCACAATAAAAGCTCCAGTTAGGGTCGAAATGGTTTGTTGATTAAATCCAAAATAAGCCCTAGAATCAACAACCCATCTGCTGAAATCTCCCGCAGTGGGGAAATCCAAGGTCTATCATTTTCTATGGAGCTATTGATTCAGTGCATGTCAGAAGATGAACAAAGTTCAAGGTTACAGTCTCCACCCTTGCATTCGGATTGGTAGTTTTCTTCGGGAAGATAGGTGGCAATTGTTGCAATTGTAAACTTTGCTAACCAACAATTCCCAGCCATCACCATGATGAAAACACCAAGGTAGACTGAATTTTACAACGTTTCCCCCTCATGGGAGAATTGTTTCCCAGGAGAAAAGAACACACGCACACAAATGGCCGAAAGACTGAGCAAAAGTTTTGGGAGTCAAGCAACTGGATAACTTTTCACATCTGCGACAGTAACAGATGGCAATATGGAGAACAATGAATTACAATGACAATTAGGAAATTGACCTTTATATATTGCTCATTTCAGCCACATCTCAGGCTTTGTTTCATAATTGTGGGTGGGGTGGGGGAAGGGAAGGAAGGGAACGTGTGAAAAACGCTCTAATTTCCATAAATTTTTATTTCTACCCTGGACTTCATTTCACTGCAATTAAGTCCCCAACTTTCTATACCATTTGCAATTGTACCCAAATTTTAGACGGCCGTTATGGTGTTAAATACGATCCCACGTGGGCCCATTATGTGGGTTCGACTTGCCAGCTTGGCAATTCAAAACTGACAAGGTGGGCAGTTAATGTAAGTTAAAAGGTCACTGTCTTGTCAAAAAAATGAAGGCCCCACCACTACGTGAGCACGTCCATCTCATTCTTCATCCTGCCTCTCGTAACTTTCTCCTTTCCGTTCACAGAAGAAATGAAGAGAGAGAGAGAGAGAGATAAAATTAAGGAAAAAATCTCCATGTGGAATCAAAGAGAGCAAAAAAAACTCAAAAATCACCATTGAAGGAGCTTTCCGATCTATTTCTCAGGCCTCCCCTTGGTTGTAGCAGTTTGACCTTTCCGGTGGTTTGCAGCCCCATCAATAAACTGAAGCACCTGTTGAGAAGCAGCAGCAACAGAACTAGTAAAAGCACTATTGGGCACAGAGGCCGCTGAACTTCGACGGTTACCGCAAGATTCAACCACGGAAGTACAAAAAATACAGTCGAAATCGGCCTTGCTGAGAAATCAATCAACGGTGACTAGCGAGACAAAGTGAAAAATTCACTGTTTTGGGGGACCCACAACAGCAGCTGAGCGTAATCATCACAAATGTGGTAAAGATTCACCTAAAATGAAAAAACAAAAAAGGATTCGTCATAACAAGCCTTCCTCCACCGCTCAGTCCACCTCTGAGACGACGAAGGATAAGGTTGCTAAGTAGCAAGAGAGGCGGAGTTTTTTAAGGGAGGAGAAGGTAGAATTCATTTAATTTGAGTGAGGAGTCGAGTTACAGTGGGGACAACCTTTTCCTAGAAAATCTCAGTTTTTACATCCCACCCTATCTTGAAGCGGCATTCTATAACAAGAGAGCGGATGACTGCGGCTTGAAAAGTTTATTCGTTGACAGCTAACCCCACCAAGCAGCCCACAAAATAAGCCCCAGCCACCAAAATAGCATGTTTCAGATACATCAGACCCAGCCGCTGAAATTGCCGTTGATGAAAGTTGCAATAGCCCAGGCCGTACCCGCACCAGTGCCGGCTATTATGACCTATTCGGATTGTTCAAGAAGCCATGGGATAGTTTTGAGCTCGAATTTCTGGCCTAGCTCTCGCGTAAGTCGAAGACCTTGGCAGCGCTTGCAGCAAGCATGCGGATCCTAAGGCCATGTTCGTCTTGTAGCTACAAGGGGCATTCATACTAACGTATTCAATTCTTGGGTCGAAAGAAACCGCCATTGGTTCTGCTTTCAAGCAAACGAGTTGGGTAGGTAAAATTGGTGCTGCCGCTGCTAGTTGTGTTGGAGAAGAAGACCGAATTTTTATTTTTCCCTTTTTCTCTATACCTTTGAAGTGTCGGTTTTTTTCTGTCATTAATCATGGCCCATGCCACATTATGGTTCGACTGCCAGCTGGGCATCAAACCTCCACCCAATCAACGGCTGCCCCAATATTAGGTGGAATTGGAAACGGAATCTAAAGTCTATGGTGGAATTGCTTTAAAATGAAGTTGGGGGTATTTTTGACAAATCTCAATAAGTACAGGGTTTTCCGCACAATTTTCCCTTCCTAATTCACAGAAATTAACACTCATATGGCACGCATTTCTTGTGGCATGAAAAGAACACACATTTCTGTTTGGCCTCAATTCATATGGCACGCATATAGCAAAGGTCATAGGTGAAGATTTAGAGACTGATGAAGAAGTATATAAGATGTCAGTTGTGATTGCAAACAGGCAATCATTCTGCATGCATCTCAGGAACATGAAAGCTCCTTTAAGTTATAATAGCATAACAATAAAATAAGAGGAAAAAAAAGAGAGAAAGAAAAAGAGGAAAAAGTAAAGTCTAAGATATAAACCAAATTTCAGGTCTGCTACTTTTTAGATTTTCATTAAAATCAATATGAGGACCCAAGAAGGCACAGCTACAAGAATTCCATCACCTATATCTTATAGCTCAGTAACTTCTAACATGATACTTGAGTACATTACAAGATTTAACCTACAAGCACATTCTTTGACACAGCCTAAAAGATATGAAACTGATCACAGCAGACTAATTGCTATGCAGCGCCTTCCTAGAAATACCAGCTAATTGATCTTTTAACACCAACTAGTGTCACATAAAAATAAGCTTTTTCTCAGACTAAATGTCCTTCTGTTTAGTTTGCAATGCAAATTATATTACTCGCCACATGTCACCCATAAAGTCTTGAACAACAGTTGAAGAGGGGATGACAATCGACCAATTTAGATCCATTGCAGTATATGAATTTACTGCAATGCAATATCAATTTTCCTACAAATGGAATATTAAATCCACTACAATGCAACATCACTCTTTCTACAAACTCAATATCAGGTCGAGTGATGATGCAATATGTAATTAACCAGCGGCATCTGCTAAAATCTTCAAACACATCTCCTATAAACCTTTAACAACTCATTTACTATGGTCCATTTGATTATCAACAGGTTTAGCCTCTAATATGATTTCTACATACGCTGGTACATGTAGCTATCCTCTCATATGAAATATATGAGACGCCTTGATAATAAAGCAGGTTAAACAAGAGAACATGCAGGGAAGACATGAGCAAAAGGTTACTTGCATTAAAAATAAAAACTACATAGATACTGGGAACTAAGAAGCATCCCAAAGATAAAAACATAGAGGCCGAGCAAACATGAGCTGTACACAAGGAAGATTTATCCTCCATGTAGAAACCGTATAAGAGGAAAAATGATGCAAGTCATCTGAGGAACTATAAGCACCCCTAATATCTATGAACCAAGAGACTATCAAAGAAATCCCGACGTATAACTGAAGGTTGTCGAACAGTATTGCTAATGGATCAACCACGGTATGGCATAAAGGGATTAGCATAATATACAAGACTAAGAAGAAGTATGTTGGAAAGTCAGTCGCAGATTGACTGGGCAACAAGCCACAATGAGAAAATCAGCCAACATTGTCCTGGACACGATCACCGAGAACAGTATTAGGGCCATTTGGTGGAGGCCCATACCCATGTCCACAACCACAGCCTCGTCTACCACTGGTAGAAGGATGGGTTGTACCATGTCTCAAAGCTCACTTGCTGAGGTGAAGCTGGTGCCCTTGGAGAACTTGTAGCTGACAAATTCAGTCCATGTTGGAAAAGATGCATAACATAGCTAAGGTGTGAAAATTGGACCTTGTGTGGATTGAGGTGGTCAAATACTCATCTCTCCAAATCCAAAATAGGTACATTAGACCTTAACCTCGGTCTACTGGAGTTCCTACTTTTTCCTTTTTAGTTTGAATTTTGAGTGGATTCAAACTGTTAAGTATTCAATTTTGGCCAAAATACCTTTAATCTAGCATCTAATTAGATTATCTCATCAATCAATTTTGAAATTTTAGATAAAAGTTTTTATTTTAGGCCCAATTGACTATCCAATAGTAGATTTGCAAAATTCAATGCTCAAATAATCATTGGAGTTGATCAGACGATTCCAATTTAGTTTTGTGTGTTGTAGATCAATCAAATTAGAATTGAATGATCCAAATCAAATCAAATGGACCAAATCAAGGAGGAAGCTACGTCGATAAAAAAATAAAAAGCGAAGACAATCAAGACACAAATTGCTAAAATTGGAGAAGGAATTACCTTTGGAAAAGAGAAGTTGATTTGGAATTAAATTCCAATGAGAAATTTATATAAAGGGGCAGCACGGTTGATGGAGGAAGAAAAGAAAGTGGTAGCTCACTCTCTGTCTCTCTCTGTCTCTCTCTCTCTTTCTCTCTCACACCTCTTTCCCTATCTCCCTCTCTCAGGCTCTCTTTCTGTCTCTACAAGAAAACCCACGTAACTCTCTCTTTTGCCCTCTTCCTTCTCACCTCTCAGTCTTCCTCTCTCCCACCTTCTCTCCCTTTCACCTTTTTTATTTTTTTGTTCCAAGTTTTTCTCCTCTGCTCACCGACGTTTTCCTTCAAATTATTCACAAAAATCTTTGTTTTCTTTTCAAGTTAAACATTCATTCACTCAAAACCCAACTTGGGTTTCATCAAAAACCTCTTCTTTCCCCTCTATTCCCCTCTCTTGTCATCATCTTCCTTCTTCCCTACCTTCTTTTCTGCGTTTTTTGCTTCTCCAACGCAAAACCAAAAATTCATCAAAATTCCAATTTTTCCCATGCCTTTTTCCTTAATCCAACTGTGCCCCTATTTTGTCTTTTTCCAAGTTTCGTCTTATTCTTATCCCAATTCTCTGTTGTCCAAGTTTTACTCTATTCAAGATTAATCCAAAAACTAAATAATCTAATCCATATTTGGATTTAACGAACCAAATCAATGGTTTAGCTTAAACCAACATGATCACTTTAGTTCATGATCTTGTTCTCATCAGATTTTCAATTAACTTTCAGATGTTCACCTTAGGATAATTCTTAGCTGATCCATCAATTCCAATCATCAATCAGAAAATCAAACTAAATTGTCCAAATTACTCATTCTTTCCATAGCCCAAATTATTAAAAATTTTATAGATCTATTAAATCCAACCATTGAACCCTTAATCAGAGATATGAGTGAGAGATTGATGAAGGCCAATCGACTCTGATGTGACCAAATTTGAAGAAATTTGCCATGATCAAGCCAAGAAAATATATTTTAGTTGTCATTAAATTAATAGGTTTGATTTTTGAATTCCTTGTTACTTAATTTCTGTTATTTCTTTTAATTAGTGATTAATTAAACTTTATTTAAAGTTCAATTTCTTCAAGTCAAGAGAAAGAGGAGAGAAATTGAACTGCTAGGATTAAAATCACATCACTGTCTACATGTCATATTTACAACATATCATGGTGCATTAAAAGCACTATACATCTTCTCTTTATCTATAACAGTTTATTCTGACATAAAACTAACAATAGTAGGCAAAAACCAAGGTGCAGAAACTCAAAACTTCACATGGTAACTTCATAGTAACACCTAAAAATACACATATCAAGAAGCAATACATATAAAAACTTAATTTTGTCATGTCACAAGACTAGTCTATCAGATCGCAACCGTCTGCATCATCAAACAATCAAGTGCCTACACCATCATCATCTCAAAATAGTCTTGCGCCTCAGACACTAGAGACCCTTTCAACTATAAGACTTGGACGAAAAATGTATCATCTTCATAACAGAACCTGTTTGTGACTGGTTAATGTTTAATCAAACGGCCAACAATGGAATGCACATATACCAAGAGTTGCACTCTTGAAGAGGTTATCTTATTACCGTTAAAGTTCACTAATTTATATGGTAAACAACAAGTATAGTGAAGCTTCACCAATAACATTTACAACATCTGCCTTTCATCAGTATCAACCCAAAAACTATGGGGGGCTTTTGACTATATTTACCATTAACCATAGACAGGAAGCACAAAATTGAGCAAATTTAATAATGACCTTTTACCTAAATATAGATGGGAGATTGATTTTATATATAGCATAGATAATCAATTTCTTCTTTAATACAAGTTGACAATGTCACATGTCCTGCAAGACCTTCTTCAACAATGTGTAAACACGACTCGCTATAACATTAATCCTTGCAACTTTTCATTGCCACAATGTGCAGTGTACAAATCCCTTCCACAAAGGACAACCAAATCTTAATCTCTCTCCATCTTACGTTCACTTCAACTGACATGATTCTTGCACAAGAAGTAAGAGCCAACCAACAACACATGTGAAACTTATAAAACTACAAACCCACCATCAGAAAAACTTCAATGGAACTCTCATCACCAAAAAAACTAAAATGCTTTATATAACATCAACAATGACGACAAGGTTGTAAAACTGCTTTTCGGTGATGAAATCTAAATGTTAAAAACCAATCAAACTAAAAAGGGCAGCCCGGTGCACAAAGCTTCTGCCTAAGTGGGGCTGGGGAAGAGGCAGACCACAAAGGATCTCTGGTATGTAACCTTACCTTGCATTTTGCAAGAGGCTGTTTCCATGCCTCGAACCTGTGAGCTCCTGGTCACACAACGGCAACTCTACCATTGCGCCAAGGCTCCCCTTCATTAAAAATCAATCGAACTGCAAACTGAAATTTGAAAAACGGTAAAACCAGCATAAAGTCATTTGGAGAATTATGAAAGCCCTCGTGATGGTTATTGGTCAGATCTACAGGATAACTCAGAAAATATATTCAAAAAGCAGAAAAAAGTTTCTTTTTCAGTAAACATAATAAACTTGTAAAATGTAACTCAACCTCAGCGATTTAATAGCTTGTTGGATTCTGCAAACTTCCCATTTCCTATGTTCATCTTTATATAACAGGAGGAACTTTTAAATCTAGCACAAGGCGTCACTGGTAAGAGCCCTTTTACATGAAACAAATCTAAATATAGGTAGCTTTCATTACTTGAGAGGAAATCTTGAAAAGGAAACTAAGGGAATTGAACACAATGATGCGCTAAAGAAGCCAACACAATCCTTAACTTAGATCCTGTCTAACTTAAGCACTAGAAACCATATTAATCATTAAAGCATGTGAAGAAAATGCATTTATTTGAAAAGCAAACAATGCAAAAACAATCATCATATTCATTCTTCCACAAAGGAATGCCGGGCATAACCTTAGGCCCCAAAGCCAGAATCAACTCGTCAAAGGGGTCAAAGGGGACGGAGAAGGCCTACTTTTTTATCATATCCAAAAAACCTCAATCTAATCCCACGAAAGCCTTTGGTGATATAGTGCCATATCAACTTGGCGCCTTGGCAATGATTTTCAATAAATTACTTTATCTTTGTCGATTAGCAGGAATCGAACCCGCATCTTCTCCTTGGGAAAGATCAATTTTACCATTCCACGACGATATCCTTTGAAGAGAAAATAAGTTTCAGGAAGCTTCTCCAAGCAGTAATGGAGAAAACTGAGAAAACAAAGGTATTTGGAAGATCCCAATGTGATAAGTTTATATAGCCATAGCATGTGTAAGATGCACAAGTTGAGGTATTCCATCCAATGCAAACGTTATTCCCTAATAATACACTTCAAAGTGAAACTATATGAGGTCTCAAGCTATGATTTGGGGGGACAGCAAGTTTGAGCCTGATACATGTGTCAACATGGTACGATATACATATCGACACATCAGGGCTGTATCCAAACATATTGGCGACTTGGGTTTAGATTTTCCCATGTCGCCACTTATTTTACAACCTTTTTGTTGTGTTACCGTTACAATTTAATGTATCTGTTCACAACAGATAAAATTGCAGTTTCATTTTTTTCCTGTTCCTCAAAACGTCCATGGAAAACCCAAAACCCCAAACTTGTTCTTACCATATGTTTTTTCTTTGCTTACAACTTTTTGAATTTTTACCAAATTTCTATCTTTTATATTAATTAATTAATTACTTGCCATGTCCCTTTAATGGGGTTTAAGGGTTACCATGTCGAACACTCGTATGTGTTGTGTCCATGTCCATATCCACAAATCATAGGCCCCATAATTGGAAAATGGATTTATCACACACAAAAATGAACTGAATACCTCTGAGGTTGGTGAAAGGTATTCACAGCAGTTGCATCAACTGAGCTAAACATTCCACCTTATCCAATAAAAAGGTTTAAAACTGGAAACCAAATCCCAGTATAAATATGAAAACCAGAATGCAATAGAAGTCCTGTGAATTATATGGAAGTGGGCTTAGGATGGCCTACATTAATACCCAGCAGGTCAGAAAGGCATGATTGCAATTTACCTAGTACTGCTACCTTGATATTGGATCAGTAAGACTGACCATGTTCCAAAAAAGGGGTGGAAGAATCAATTAAAAATACATTTACTTTCTAATAACTAAATACCTTAAGCTAAATTTTTTGCACCATGTGAACTTAGAAGCCATTCAAGACATCCGTGCATTCACGCAGATAATGATGTTGCAAAGTCAAGAAAATTAGGAAACAGCATTCTAAAGGATAAATTAAGATCAGAAGAGACAATGAAATTCCGAATATATTTTTAACTTACTGCAGCTTCAATATTTGCAGGTGATTCATCATTGGGACTTGAAAGCATTGAGATGATGCTCAAAACTATGCTTTCAACCTGCACATTCAAATCATTTGATTAAGAATTTTACAGAGTCATGGATAGATAGCAATCATTGCAATTAAAAGCAACACTAAAATAAAAAACAAAGGCAGCAGAAAAAAAAAATTGTTAATATATGGCCATACGATGCTCCTTGGGCTTTCCAGTTTTTAGAGAAATGTCAGTGTGAGCCACTAACCACCTTATTGGTAGTTCAAGAAAACAAGGTTTCTTCCCTGAAGAGGCTTGATTGTGAGAATGATACTTTTGTCACTTGGAAACAACTCCCAAGGTTCACAATGAGTGTAAAATATCTTAGTGATAACAACAAGAGTTGGCAAGTCTGGAGATAATATGTATTTTCTCTATATCTAGCAGCTAATGGATTAATAGTGCAGAAAAAAGTTGAACTACAATTAGTTTATGATAAAATCTTCAAGGTCTTGGGAAAGGAAAAATCAACACACCTGCTGTACTGTTAGTCCAGCAGTTCCATAGAAAAACTACCAAGACGAAGTTAAAGGTAGATTACAATGCATAAGCTTAAGGATTCTACAGTTAATGGAAATGTCTTAACAAAAACCAAATTCAAAAACTACACATCAAAAAAATCGAAAATAGCATGCTTTCCCTTAATTTAATTTCAGATCAGCATAAATCCATCCATCCTCTTGTATGAATTTACAGACACCTTTGAAAAAGTTCCTTATTCAAATTCCTCATAAGTTAAGCACTTGCCTGCCAATTAATTGTACCTCAAGAAAATTCTAAAACAAGTCAAAATTACAATATTAAGAGAATACAGAAAAAGCAACTTCCAGAATAAATAGAAGTTGTGAAGTCAAAACTTTCACTGCTAACATTCTGTAAAAGGAGAAGGAAGGAAACATTCCTGTAAGGAAAACTAGTAAAGGCAAGTGCATATTCACAAGAGAGAGAGAGAGAGAGAGAGAGAGAGAGAGAGAGAGAGAGAGAGATTTGAGTACTTATTGGAGATACAAAAGGAAAAACCAGATAGATATCAAAGACAGGGATCTAAAATAGGAAGTGGGACGTTTTCTGCATCTTTTATCAATCAATTTGAGCACTTCATTAGAAGGGGAGCCTTGGCACGATGGTAGAGTTGTCGCCGTGTGACCTCAAGATCACATGTTTGAGGCGTGGAAACAGCCTCTTCCAAATGCAAGACAAGGCTGCATACTATAGGCCTGTTGTGGTCCGCCCCTACCCCAGACCCCGCATAAGGGAGAGCTTAGTGCCCCGGCTACCCTTTAATTTGAGCACTTCATTGAAAATGTGTATGGATTCTTGAATGAGAAATTACACAGTTTCTTATGATAAACACACCCTTACCATATTCAGTATCACTGACCCAGTGTAGGTTTCCACAATGTACACAGTCTGTATAACCTTCCCAATCTACCAGTTTCAATCTGTATCCACAAATTACACCACACTGAACTATACTAAGCCTGTGAATGCACGAGAGGCCATTGCAATAGAGGACAAAGCCAAAGTGACTCTCCTTTCTAGGTAAAGCAGGTTACAAGCAGTTGGTGTGGGATAATAAGAAAAGATCCCCACAGCACAAATCCGAATTTATGTCCAACTGACATTCAACTTATCAAACCCCAAAAAAAAGTACGAGAGGAGATTCTCTTGTAATAAAAGAAAATTAAGAGCTCTCCTGAAAGCAAATTCCCTGAAGAGAAAAATAACTTCCTCAAAGGTAAACAGCAACTTCTCAAGAAAAGAATGGTAAAAGGGCAAAGGGCTGCCAGGTGCACGCAGCTCCCACATATGCGAGGTCCCAATTAAAGAATAGTAACTTCCCTAAAACACCAATTTACAGAAAACAACTTTCTACAATTGTTATCTGCGGAAGATTTCTTTTCCTCAGCAAATTTGGGAGCAAATGCGGTTCTCTTTTCTCATTGCTAGATGGTTGTACTGCATAACTTCCTTCCATTAGAACATCGTTTAATCAAAACAATGGACAGAAGTAGCAGAACAGGGGCCTCTTGGAAAGTTTTTTTGGAAACAGAGAAACTAATTAGAAGTTCTTTTACCAAGGGACTAACACAATATCTTTGAAACAGAAACAGCACTTGACCGTGTATAAAACAATTGACCCATGGGCTGAAGCATAGTAACAGACTTGACCCACACAACTCCAATAGTCCAATTTCACTCTATTTGGGTAAACTAGGAATATTAATAATTGAAACAAATCAAACAATAAATTCAGTCATCCTAGTCAACCTGGCAAAGTCCTGCTATTAATTGTTACCTTCTACAACTGGCAAAAGATTTAGCAAAACTAAGCAATTAGGTATGCTGAGAGGGAATGGAGTTCTGAATTTGACTACCTGACTCCAATAGCTCAATTTTTCTCTACTTGGATAAACTAGGACTATTAATTCTTGAAAGAAATCAAAAAATGAATTCAGTCCATCCTAGTCAACCTGGCAAAGTCCAGATATTAATTGTTAGATTCTATAACTGACAAAAGCTTCAGTAAAACTACTAATTAGATGTACCCGGCAGGAATGTAGTTTGACCAATAGCATTCCAGAAATTCCTACTTTACCAGTTTCATTCACTCCTAACGGCACCATTGGCCCCTCTGCTGTTATTATCATTTATTAGTTGGTGCCCTCAAGATGTCTTACATGCTTCTCCCTTTGTAGACTGCAAGATCATTGTTGACAAGCCCGCCAACACGATACACTAGGACCATAGTCCATTGGCAAAAGCCAAGTCCAGTATCCAGGATAACAAAGTGTTGTTTTAGCTTTGGAGAGAAAGACTTACTAGACCTTAAAGCAGACATCCTTCGGCCTTTGTAGCCTATCTAATATATGTGCCTATGCACAGGTTTCCCTATTTCCAGTCTTATCCTTCACTTCTGGGATTTGGCAAGATCAATCCACTCCGTAGTTGGATCTTATCCGGGATATTTTAACTGTGTTTAAGTGTAGCTAATACTTGGTTCCAAGTTTTGATTTTGCTGTTGTGAGTCGAGCCTCTAAAGGCAAGTATTCAGGTCACTTGGAAATCAAATTATTAAGAGTTCTATAAATTGATAATTTCCTGCTCTGCTCCAAAAAAGAAAAAAAAATGTTATAGAGGATAGTGGATATTATTTCAATCCATTTAAATTAAATGTAGCACAGAAATGGTCTTCTAATTAACTGCAATATTAGGAAGTAATGTAATGAAATGTCTTTTATTTTTTTAACAAAAACATTGTCGCGTAGTCAAGAAAGAAAAGGAAATGGTCAACATCTTCAGTGTTAATGAAAAACAAAAAACGTAATAATTTGCCTGAGTTTTGATGATTTAAATAGGAAAAAGCATAATTCTTGCAATCCAACAAGATCGCAATTAGAATTAATGTAGCACGGAAACAGTATCTTAATTAGCTATGATGTTGGGAATTTACGTACCGAAATATTTTTTTTCTTCAAACAAAAACATAGTAGACAGAAAATAAAATAGCACCTTCAGCATACTGACAAACAAAATCAGAAAAATTTGCCCAGAGTTGTGATGATTTAACCCAGACGAAGCACAATTGACTGCATAAAGGAAAGCAACTTTTCCAATATCTTGTCTTGGCTTCCCGGAGGCCCCATCATAACAATAGCCATTAAAATTCAACAGCATAAAGGTAAGTATCAACCAAACATCATAACATGTCAAATTCATACCGTATGGACTGGAGTCCAACGCTCACTTGCAAGTTCATAGCCATTTGGGTCTTCCCCAGGAGCATGAAGAATTGATATGCAAACACGCCCATCAGGATAGACTAAAATTGATGAGATAGCTTTAGTAATTGCTCCAACAAAATAATAAAAAAGCCACAGAAAGCTACATTAAGTAACCAACCGTTTGGATGCCACATCTCAGATGTAAATCTGACTGAGGGAGGACTGTTGGGATAGTTTGCTGGGAAGCTCATGATGGCATTAAAGTAGCCCCCATCACTGCAATTAGATTATAGTTAATCAACAATTAGAAGAGTAGAAGCGTCCAAGTACAGCCCACTTCAATGAGAAAAAGCATGATGCATTAAACATGCAGCATTATGCATATTGATGTCCCATTAATCCGAAAATCATAAACTAATAATATCAACCAATGAACTGAATGAGATAATAGTAACTAGGAAGGCCACGAACAGGCGAGACTAGAAAAAGCAAGAGACTAATTACCATTCACAAAGCCCAGAACCTATAGAGGAAAGATAGATTGCTAAAACAGAACGACATCTCATGCAAAGCAAAACAACATTATTAGTTTATGCTAAACCATGTCTACTAATTGTAGATCACTATTCTTCTCACCAGTCTAAAAGAATAACACATCCATTTCAAAACCTACAGACAAATCAACGCTATAGAACCGCCCTAACTGAAACAAAAACAATCACAAACTGAAGATAGCAGGAAAAGCATGAGAAAAGAAAAAGAAACCTTTAGAAATTTCTGCAACTCAAATCAGAAGATTTTACCCAGGATTGCAGTGAACCCTAGAACAAGCAACTAACAATTAAAACCAAAAATCAAATACAGAATCCCAATCCCCTAACAATAACATAATCAAGAAGCAAAACTTATCCTAATTCGTACCACCAATCCACCCATCCACACGACCCGACAACAAAAACCAACATCATAAAATGCAAACACATAAACCCTATACAAAAAAAACAAAAAAACAAAAAACAAAACAAAAGGAAGCAGCTTTGAACCAAAAGAAGGAGAAAACGATGTAATTACTATAAAGTATCGGGCGGGCCTATAATCGTAACGCTCCATTCGAAAATATTGGTGTCGTCAACCAATCCGGCCGAGAATCCATCGACGGGATTCTTACTGAGATCTGAGCCAAGAGAAGATCAAACCATTAAACAAAGACAAGGAAAAAGAACAGAATTTGATCAAAAATAACCCCTAGAAACTGCAAACAAGAGAGAAATAGAGAGAGATACGATCTGCACCTTTGAGCTGCTTCTGAAGGAGGAGGCTTGCTTGTGTTGCCATCGCCATTGGAGAGAGTGCAGCGTGCAGAGCAGTCGAGAGAGAGAGTTTAAGGCTTTAGGGGCTCGATTGGTCGAAGGGGGATGAAATTGGGAGAGTAAGGTGCTATGGTTTTAAAGCCTGCCACTGTACCTCTCCTCTGTCTGTAATCTTAGAGAGAGAAACAGCGAGGGGCATCACATGCATGTATAAATGGTATAGAGAGAGAGAGAGAGAGAGAGAGAGAGAGAGAGAGCGGCTAAATTGGCTTTTGTTCCTCTGGATTGATTAAGCCCAAGATTTGGTTTGTTTTTTACGTGCGGAGGTGGCGAGGCGTAACTTTTATAAGCTTTTTAATTCCATCTCTCCCATGTCCGTATCGTAGAAGGGGAGCCTTCGCTCAACATATGACCTTAAGGTCATAGGTTCAAGGCATTAAATTAGCCTCTTGTAAAAATACAAGATAAGGCTGCCTACTTTAGGCTATTGTGCCCTGCCCCTCTCTAAAACCCTGCATAGGCAGGAGTTTTATGCAACAGGGCTGCTCTTTTTTTCACATGTCCTTGTCATTGTACGACCATGGTTTCACCTTTGTTTTTCCTTTGACCACAATTTTTTTTAAAACAAAATTAAAAATTTACAGCAAAGTTACGTAGCAAGCTACCTAAAAATGACAGCCCCGGTGCACAAAGCTTCTATCTATGCGGGGTTTGGGAAAGGAGAGCCTTGGCGCAACGGTAAAAATTGTCGTCATATGACCTTGAGATCACATGACGGCAACTATCCAAAGATAAGGACAAGTGAGCCCATTATCTTGCAGTGCAAGTCGTGACACCATGCTATTCCTGACCAAATGCACTAGATGGCTTTCGAGTTCCTAAAACATCATTTGTTGAAGGAGATTAGAGAGTTGGATCACAATCACCATTTGTTGGAGCCATTGCTTTCATTGGGACACATTTTCTTTTCTTGGGTATTTTGGTTTAGGAAAATTATTGAATCGTGTGGAGATTAAGGATAATGGGATAATAATGATAGAAAATACTTCTATTTCAAGGGTAAATTTTATTTCTTTTGCACTTGAGTTAAGTGGTTACTTGAGTCTAACCGTTCAACTTTTTAATGGAATGTTGAATCAGGTTTTTGGCATCAATAAGTGATTAAGTGAACTTGCAGAAGTTGAATTAAAATCTAATATAAAATTTTAGATTAAAGTTTTAGGCTCTCAGTCTGTGCAGAATACATGCTTCATCATAATATTAGGACTTTGGTTGTGGCATTCCATTTAAAACCTTGTGTCAAAGTTTAGATCATAGTAAGGCTTTCAAATGACTCGTGTCAAGAGACATATTTTGGTCAAAGTATTAAGAATTTGGTCTCCTTGAGTCACTATATATCAGTTTTCCTGGCTCTAAAATGACTCTTATCATCATCATCATCATCATCATCATCAAAACTTTATCACAATTAGGGATCGAGTACATGAATATTGTTCCTCAATTCTTCTATATCAAGGGTCATGGTCTCATTTAGTCCAAAAGTTTTTAAATTGACTCTTCTCATTCAAAATAAAATAAAAAAAATACATATTTTGATTGATATTCAGACTGGGGTCTCATAGCGCCACTTGATATTAGTTTCCTTATTAAAAAATTCAACCTCAAAATAGGTTGTAAGTCATCCCTAATATGAGGAGGTTTTAATTCATTAATATAGCAAAGCTCTGGATAGAGTCCTTCAATATAGGATAGGATAAGGTGATCCTCTACCTTTACTTTTTCTTTCATTCACCTTAAGAGTCTCTCTCTTTGGTGTTTTATACTTTCACAGATCTCCTTTATTAGAAGAAGAAGAATGAGAATGATGCACTTCTTTTTCCCCTTCTGTGATACTAGTCATTAGTTATTAAGCGGTCAAGTAGCCCAAAAGAATCAATCTAATACGTAGCACAAGAAACAAATGGTGCGCTTATTTTTTCTCCTTCTTTGACATAAGTCATTAGTTATTAAGAAGCCAAAGCAAACCAAAAGAATTGGCCTCCTAAGGAGCAAAAGATGAAAACAACAAAGGATATACTCGTGGAGATTTAAAACTCTCTTCCAAAACACCTTCCTTGGCTAGAGAGACTGCTTCTATGCTTGTAGACTTCCTTGCATGAAAAAGGATTTTTTGCAAAAAAAAACCCCAGATTTATCAAAATTTAATACATGCACCCTAAATTAATGTTTAATTTCTAAATATCCCAAATTTGCATAGTAACCATTGCACCAATTCTTCTAATAGTCAGTAACTGCATTAGAAGATATTGTGTTAAATGCATACATGGAGAGTCAAAGACAATTGCTAAGCTTGCAATGGGCAATGTTAATTAAAGAAAAAGAAGATAAAAAATGACAAAAGAGTTTCACAAGAAAGCTCTAAAGAAGAGAAAAGTGAGAGTTCAGGTTTTGATATCCATTGAAAATTTGAGAGGTTTATTGTCGTTACATACGGGAAGAAAGAGGTTTATAGCAAGATTAAGTCCCAGAGCAAGTGACAGGATTCTAATGAAGATAATTCAAATTCTACAGGCAAGAGGTAGATCAAGGAAGAGAAGTTGGAAGAAGGCAAGCTTAGACGGAGATGTTTTGAGATTAAGACTTATAAAAAATAAAAGTCATGCAACTGTTCAATACTAGCCTTCGTTGGGATATCAATTGGGTCTTCTCAAATTTGTTATGGGTTGAATATACAACCACCACACAAATTCTTCAAAACTCTAGATAATTGTTAGCTAAATTGTAGCTCTTCTGATGAGCTTTCCATCTCAACATCCTTAGACTAGTCTCAACCTCCAACTCATTTCCATTGGACAAATGTTTGGAAATCTTTCCCAAGCACGTTATTGCAACACTAAGAATCGGCCTAACGCTATCTTCCCTTTTTTTCTTCCTCCAGATCATTAATAAATGTATACCACTCAATACACGATAAACCTACATAAATATTTTCCCAAGTAGCAGGAGCTAAAGCCAACTTCTCACCCAAAACAAGCTAAATTGCAGGCCCATGAACACAAGAAGGCATTTCATTTTGTGGGCCATTTGGTAAAAATATCATCTAGAGGAAAAAACCCGGTAACCCTAACATGTTCAAGCATACGTAGGATCTTTAAGTGATTGGAACTGCACAATCCAAATATGCCCATAGAATTGATTGAAGCCATGTCATAATTATAAATCCTAGCGATTTTTCTGATTACATATTTAAGAGAAAAATAAAGTAACCATAATTTTTGGCTAAAAAATAGTGCTGAGAGATTGACAAGAGAGAAGAATAAGGAGGGTGTTATATTTGCATGTCTTGGTTTTTGATTTTTTTGGGAGATTTTTATAAAAACAAGAAATAACTCCATTTAATGTTTATTATGGTCAAAGCCAACTCAGCATGTTAATATATCTTGACTCACTATGTATACATCCAACTAGGCACTTTTCTAACGAAGTTACTGACCATTAGATGATTTGGTGCAATTATTAGTACTTTGCAACTTCAAGATGTGTAAAATTTTAAAAATAATTTAGTGTAAATTTATTAAAATTTAATAAATTCAAGATTTTTGGCTAACACTCAAGGTCTATGAAATCCTTCTATCATAACCAACTACCTAGTGTTATTTGCTTTTTCCTTTGCTGTCTATAGAACTTACTAAGTTGAAGAGTTTTTAGAGCATGGATTTAAAAATCCTTTAAGTGTTGTACTTAAGCAGACCAAGTTTCCTTGTAATATCCTTAATTTTTAGGATAAAATAGGAAAATTTTAAATAAATAAAAATAAAAATTTATAGATGGAAATTTTTCCTAAAAACATAAGAATTAGAAATTTCTCGTCGATACGAGTCCAACGCCAGCTCAAGCAGGGAGTTATGAGCGTCGAAGTTGTAAGGGCATTTTGGTCTTTGTGAGAGACGTGTTAGAGGGGTCAGGTGAGGCACCCTTGTCTTCCACACGTCTCTACCAGTCCGGCAAAATCGCCGGAGAGACGTGAAAAGAGATGTGTAGGGAAGAGTTTCTCTTCCCCTAGGACTCAAATTCCTATATCTATTCTTCCTCAGGAGCCAAAACGCTCCACTTTGAGTGTTTCCTCTGAGTTTTTACTCAGAACCTGAAAGATTGCACTTTTCAGTGAGTTCCCGACAACACGAGCAAACCCAGCCAAGCGCAAGGTAGAAACTCTATTTTTCGTATTTATTAAATAGGAAAACTAATTAGAGATGAAAAAATGTAGGGAAGACTTCCTCCTTTGTCAACAACAAATATTCAATCTCCTTTATGGTATTCTTGTGCTTTAGTGGAACCTTGTTCATGTTTTTAACCATACAATAACAACTTTTGATCATCCCTAAGTATATGCATCTATAAAAAATATTACATTTTTTACTACCAAACCTCAAGGTCTATGAAGTCCTTCTATCATAACCAACTACCTAGTGTTATTTGCTTTTTCCTTTGCTGTCTATAGAACTTACTAAGTTGAAGAGTTTTTAGACTATGGATTTAAAAACCCTTTAAGTGTTTTTTCTCATGGGATCCCAAATGCTCTTATTTAAAATGCCATTATTATAAAAGGAAAAGAAAATGTCTAAAAAAATCCAGGGTGTTACATTCCTACTCTACAAGCCTTCTTGATTTGTTACTCAATCTTCTTTCCTCTTATTTCAATTTGCAAATATACAACTTCTATATATAATAGGGGTTTATTCAATGTGGATATGCAAGCACCTTGAAGAAATGCATAATTTTGAGTATGAGTGTTAAGAAGCTTTAAGTTTGTAGCTTCAGAACCATATATTTTTTGTTATAAATATTAAGTAACTCTAAGTTTGTAGCTTCTAAACTCTATGTTATTCAATTAGTACAAATTTTTAAGGTAATGAATCTTCATAAGATTCATGGCCCTATATTCCTAGTGCAAACTTAAGCATATTTAAAGATTGACAACATTCACATAAACACTTGTTTTTTGTTAAGCAATACATTTTATAGGCTCACTAAGTGCTGGTCTATTATTTCTCCCTTCTAATATTATTTGACTATCTATAGACTAGTGGTCCAAATGACTTGGAGAATAAGTAGTGCTAGTCGATGAATAATTTATGTTACTACAAAAATAGGTCCTTGGTAATCTTGGGCAAAAGTCCATGTGAGGTTGGCTATTTTGTGATTCAAACCATTAATGTAGCCTTCCATCTTTTGAATAATGCTCTATTTTAAGATGATTTAGATGTATCCTTAGGATAGGATATACTATGAACAATTTGTAAAAAATTAATTAAGTATTATGTCTAGTTATTGATTTAAAATACTTGAATCACAATTCACTATAAGTGAATGTAGGGGTTATTTGATCTGTAAAATTCAAATTTAACTATAAGTCTACTTCTCTAAAATTTGGTTCCATGAGAATCAATTTATTAAATAGTACATTTTTCACTCTTTCAATTGAATGACACTGCATATATTATTATGATTATAAGACTTAACATTGTATATCATATAGGTTTGAGAAAGTATAGATGGACCTAGAAATAGGTATAACTATAAGTTTGTGTATTAGTGGACTCACACATAGGTACAGTTACAACTTTGTCTATGGTGGACCCAAATAGGTACAGTTATAGGTTTATGTATATATAGGTCAGATGTAAAATATGATACTTAATTGAGCTCATAATCAAAATAATGGGCTTTATTTAAATGAGGTCACATGCATATTTAGCCTCTTCATGATGGCTCATTATTTATTTATTTATTTATTATTTTAAATGAAAGACTAATATTAATTAGTAACTTTATTAATATTTGAATATCATGAAAAGACATACTTTTATAGCTTGGCAAGCTATATGAATATTACCTAGATGTAGAAAAAGACATTTTTATATCTTAGTAAGCTATGCCAATATTGTCTAGCTACATGCTTATGATGTCAACATTTGTGAAGTTCATACCTTGACAAGCTATAAGCTCTCCTTGATCTTTTACCTTACAAGCATTTCCAGTTTTCCATATTAGAATCTTCTTTCAATTGGAAAATGTTAACACCTTATTTATGAAGTGAGAGTGGCAGGACCTGCTAGACTCTCCTCCCATAACTTTATTAGTAATATGAACATTTTCTTACCTCTTATAAGTTATATTTCTAATTAACTTTGTAAGATATTCCACAAATTATAAGACATAACATATTGTAAGTTATCCACTGTTCTATGCAATCCATGGATTGACGTTATAAGTTAATATATACCTATACTTTGTAACGATAAAAGTTAGAAGAGGCTTGCTATATAATCAAGCCCTCTTTTAAACTATACAATTATTTCAACAAAATCTATAAATTATCGCATACTATAAGTTATCATGGATTACCACCTTTTTTGCATGAACACTTTTATTATTTGAATAATTTCTCTCATTATGTCTTTTTTGCGCATATAAAATATATGTACCTAAGATAACCGACTATTTAATGTTATTTCCCTTTTCTTTTGCCTCTGATGGACCAGTCTTTGTATACATATAAGAAGGTAGCTTTTCAGGCATAAGTTTGCAAATACTTCGAGCCTTGTTAATGGAACCCTCAAAGCAAGGGATTTTGCCATGGGAAGATCCTTTCCCCAAAGGTTGCTTGGTATCTCATGTTGTATGCATATACTCAATTTCCTTCCACTTAAACCTTTCTTTGTTAGTAAAAAGCCGTTTAGTATAGTTGGTTGCAGGCATCATGATGTTCAAGGTTCGTGGTGGTAATTTTCCCTATTGAAGAGATTTCAGGTAGATTAGGATCAGGATATACTTCTAGGTAGTTTGCATTGTAACTCTTTTCTGTATTAAAAAAATATGTCTTAATTTCCCAGTCAATATTCTTCCTACTCGTCACGTACAACTTCTAAGTCCAACAAGCTCGATAAGGTCTCATTCATCTTCATACCTTGCAAGTTCTAATTTTTCATAGAAGTTTCCTTTCATTGGAAATGTTAAACCTCACTTATCTGGGGTTAGAGTGGTAGGACCTATTGGAGCCTCCTCATATGACTTTTCGCTTGTTTATTTATTTATTTATTACATTTTGTAAATTATACGTGTAATTGTCTTTGTAAAACGTTCAATTAAATTAAAAAATACGGTGTTATAATAATTTATTCATCGACTAAATTTGTTGATGGATTTTTCATAACCTAATGCTTCGAGGTAATCTAAATCGTGTAAATTAGGAGGGGTTTAATTGTACTACCTTCTCCTACTCCCTTGTGGTTGGATGTATCATGTTTGTGTAGAGTGGGTACAATTGTTTTATGTGACGCTTCACTGGCTTGTTTCTTGTTTGGTGGTACTGTTATATAAGTTCAGATCAACTCTATCTCATGCCCATTCTTAAGTCTCATTTTTACTATTACAAACACTTTCTTCATTTGCCAACAAATTCCTAGTGCAATTGCTTGCAAATAACTCAGCATTTACCTGAAGTACCTAGAGTCACAAGTTCGAGTTGTTACTTTTCCTTTGGCTAAGGATTATATTTAGAAATATATATGAAGAAAGAAGATATTTGGTGCAACGGTAGAATTGTCATCATATAATATGAAGGTCAGGGGTTAAGGGTATGGAAATAGTCTCTTACAAAAATTTAAGGTGAGACTTGCGTATTATAAACCCTTTTCGGACAGAAACTTTGTATACTGGGTTGCCCATTTTTTGAGTGTGTGAGTAGTTACTTTGTAATTCTTTCCTTTAAAAAAAGAAGAAGACCACACTCACCTTAATTGAAATTAAGAAATTGCTTAAACCAGGGGAACTAGTCTTTCCCTGAGCACATGGTAGACAGGCATCTCTTTTTTTCCTTTAAGGAACACTTCCACTTCTTTTTTCCATGGCAGATCTTCTATGTTATGTATAAGCATACGCAAAGGTGAGAAACAAGAATCCAGCTAGCAAATTAAATATAATGAAAGAGTATTGATAATTGGGTACCCTTTGGGACACGCCAACTTGGATTCCGTAGCATAAAGCTATAAAAATGAGAGACTTGCATGAGAGCTTTACAGGTGAGTGCGAGGGTGGATATGCCATACTCCATAAAAAGTCACGTTCCGTGGACAATCCAGCTATCCAATGTGGTCTAGAAATTCACGTCTAACAGCAAAGTTAACCTATAGTCCACACGTTTGAAATAACAAAATGTTCACCAATTTGTTCGGTCAATAAGATGAATCATTCAGATTTCAAACAAGTATTCTACACGCATGGTCTTTGCACGCTAAAAGACATAATCTTTGTATCTCATATCCCGGAAACTCTCTATTGCCAACAAATGTCTAGCACAGACGGTTCCAGACAATTTTGCAATCTTCCATGAAATATACTTGGTCGTAAATTTGAGTCATGGCTTTTTTCTTTGACCGGAAATTAAATTTATGAGTGTGTGAGTTATTAGCATTGTAATTCTTTGCTTGTACCAAAATACATACATGTATGTATAAATAGATACAATAGGGTGCCGTCACATGGTAACCTGTCACGAGGCTCTCCACTTTTGCATACAGAGGACACATCTTTGATTGATCCAATTCGTTCATCTGATCAATCTAACTTTAGATATATTATAAACCAAAGCATCCCAAACATTATTATTTCTTTGGTTGCGAACCTTCCGTTTACTGCAAGTAGGAAGTCAAATAGTAGAATCATCAAACATGCATGCTATTAGGCATCCAAAATCTGCAGGATGAGGTGGGTGGGATGCACCAGGTACGAAATCAGTGACCCCCATAACTAAGACCAACTTTTGTGCCACTGCTCCACCCTAAGACACACCCTGCATAAGAAAATCTTAACCTTCCTTTTCTCAAGATCTGTGTAGATAACTTCTTATTTAAGCTGGCCCCGTTAGATCCACAATAAGGATGACTCTATTATCCTATGGAGAAAATCGTTGGTGGACCTTTTATTTCTTGTGAGGATCAGGTGATCGACTTTATAGACAAGGGAAAGTCTTATTGTCTTCTTCGTGGAGGGTTTCTGTGCCGACTATTTGATAACAGTGTTTAGTCTACTCAATGTGGTTGGTCTTTCTTTCTTCTGTGTCTTTTAGATTCTCCTTTCTAATCCTCAAAGATCTCTAATTGGAAAGTTAAAGTGTCCTAATCTGGTGTTTTGACAGTTTATGCAAACGGCTTGAGGCATTTAGACCTCTGCATTGGTGCCTAAATCTCATGTCTGCTGCATGGACTGGGTCTGTTTAAGGGGGCCTCAAAGTGAGACTTCTCTTAAGATGACAAGCGTCCCATTTAACCCTGACAAATCCTAACAGTGGCTAACTCCCTGCAACCACTACCCATTTACTGGGATTGAATGAGACACATGACATCTTGAGAGGAGCATCACTTTGAAGCCCGGTTAAAGAGCCTCTGTGCATCATCTGACTGATTCCAACACATTTGTAATTCATACACTTGATTATATTGAGGGTGTAATGAAGATTGTTCATTTACAATGAACCAAACAACCAGCTAGTTGTATAATGCGTTGGACAGGTAGCCGCAGTGAAGCTTAAGCGTATGGCACTATGATCATGGTAGCTGCACAGGCATTTGTTTTTGGACCAGCAAAGACAGGGACACATGTGTATAAGCACAAGGCACATGGCACTAAGTAGTTTAACACTACCCAAGTGCATGACGACGGGAAACTTGACTGGGATCAGTAGGTGCATGATGTTCAATAACTAAACAAATATTAGATTTGCGATGATAAGCAATCTAGCATTCCCTGGATGTACAATGTCAAACAACGAGGATATGATCAAGTGTATAATATATTTCTCTTAGAAGTGAAATTAAGGTTGAAAACCTAGATATTTGATATGTATATGAAAAATCAGCTTGCATAGACTTTAAGTTTGTCCAAACAAAACCCCCAAGGTTATTGGGGGATCCGACGTGATCTTGATCGTCGATTGAAGAGGGGAACATCGCACGGCTAAGATTGGAGGTTTTACAACTGATCTGAACCAATCCAGCCCATCCAATGGTGGAAAACACATCTAGAAGGTAAGATTTACAAAACCCTATTCTTGATTTCTATATTTTAGCTAAATCCGTACCATTAATGCTAGATCTAGGTTTTATGGATAATCCAACCGTCTATTTTTAAATCAAAGCTTAGGGATAGGTAATTTAAGGCATGATGTAGCTCGAATCACACAAAAACTTCAGATCTAGGCTAAAAACCGATCGGACAATCCTAGCCGTCCGATTGGGTACTGGTCACATAATAACTTCGTGATGTCTAATCGACGATCAAACACCACAGATGAGTTCCTAATCATAAAAAATGATAGGATGACTATAATTATATGAATTTGAAGTGAAACAGATTGGATGATCTAGGCCGTCCGATTTATCACTATTCAAATAGACACCTTATGATGTTAGATGAATGATTTGAGGTCACAGATGGATTTCTGAACCCTGAATTAGCTTAGATATGATATAAAGTATGGAAAATAACATTCAGCTCCAACCCAAGAGTTGATCTAAATAGGAATCATGGGTTCAGACCCTTGAACAGTGAAAGTGACTTACAGTCGCTTAAAAAGAGTAATGAATAGCTAATCTAGGGCCAATGGCGTGGATTGAAAATCCAGTAACTGTTTGCCATTAAATTAGCTATCAACCAATTGCTAATGAAACGCCTTTTGCAAAGTAATGAACATTGTCACTTTGTCTTACGCCAAATAGTGTTAGGGAAGCTAGGAAAAGTCTTAGAATTGTATAACTGAACATGTGTTTGTATTGTTACAAAGGTGACTGATGGGGAGCGCATACGCGAACTAAATGAAGTACTCGTGTCAGTGAATTAGAAGATCTCCAATTGAGGTAGGTGGAATTAAGATTGCTACAAATTGCGCTATATATGCATGTGTATATATTTCAAGCATTGAAATGAATCTTTTTGGTTTATACAAAAGATAAGATGAATGTGCATGCTGAATTTGAATTATGATTAAACTATTATGCATAAACTATGCATTATTGTAAACCATGTGAGAGAAATGTAAGACTGATACCAGGAAATTGTGAAATGGCTCGTATGAGCGAGAAGGGTCGTTATGATGTGGGCGGGCCTTCGAACTGGACGAGCTACCAGTTTCTGGCTGGACGAGCTACTGGTCCTTGGGATTTAGCCCCATTGTTTGTGGAGTTTGACGCGTTCTGAGAGGTCGTTATGATGTGAGCAGGCCATTGAGTCGTTATGATGTGGGCGGGCCTTCGGGCTAGACGAGCTACCAGTTCCTAGCTAAACAAGCTACCGGTCTCTCAGGAGTAAAGCCTTGAGGTGTGTCTTTGAGTTTGGTGTGTCTTTGGGTTTAACCCATTACGCCAACTCACTGCGCCAAAAAGGATAATATTGTTTGTTGTGTACTTGATGCACACAACAACGCGTTGGTATTTGATATATGAAATGGCTCATAAGAGCGAAGACTGGTATCAGGAAAATGTAAATGAGTTGTAAGTTTGACATGTGACTACATAATTTGCATTTCAAATGTGTTTTGTACTAATGCATTGGTATTCTTTCCATCTTGGCTTGGATTCATGATTTTGATAATGTTAAATGATTTCAAGTTAAATGATAATTGAATTGTTGTTTGCATGATTCAGTATTGCCAAATTGATATATATATATATATATAATTATCATGATTTCTGTTTATATAAAATATTGCATCTTACTCCACCTACACAAGCGATTGCTTGCTAAGGCATTGCTGTGATTTGCAATGCTTCAGATACAGAGAATAGTAGCAGATTTGGCATGTTGATAGTGTCTCAGAACAAGGGATTTTCAAAGAATAAGAGCTGCTTACTAACAGGAGCGCGCCAACGGAAACTTTGTAAGAGGACAGGTAAGAATTTGTCTTTCAACAGAAGTTATCATATTATAAATGAGGAAGAGACTGCATTGTATGTAATTATGAAAATTTGGAAGAATTATGTGACTGAGTTGTGCTATGGAGGTTCTGGGTGTGTTGTTTTGAGGAAAACTGTTTTTGTTTTGTTAGATATATGAAAAGGAGACAAAGTCTCCATTTATATTTTAAAATTGTTAACAATGTTTATCAGGTACTTCGCAATGACATGCGTTAAATGTCATATGTTTGAAAAATAGAGGAAACTCTGCCGAATTTTTGGTAAAAATGAGCGCTCGTTTCACCGAGAACCCTTGTTTTTATAGAAGAAAAAATGACGCTCGGGGTGTTTCAAAGTGAATTTGAAAGAAAAGATTTTCCGTTGCATTGCACTATTTGACAAATTTTATTTCAAATTGGATCGATCATGCATTAGAAATTAGTTTGTATTTAAAATTTCGTTTGAAAACCCGGGTCATCACATTAAAATTTTTAGAAAATGCCTATAAATACCTCAAAAAAATTTCCAAAAATGTTCATAAAATTCACCAACTCCTCCTCTAATTCCAATTCCAAATTCCCTCTTCTTCTCTACTTTCTCCCTTCTTTTCCTCTCTTTCTTTTCTTATTTTCAGTTTTACCCATAAGTGGAAAACCTATAGAAATTCAGTGATCTAACCCTCATACCAGAAATCTAAACCATCATATCAATTTGTAACAAGCTTATCTATAAAACCCCTATGCTAATAGCACAATCCACCAGTGATTTCATTGGAAGATCACAAATTATGTCGTCTCAGGATAGTTCACTTTTTTTTTCAATATATTTTTCCTAAAATTGAGTCACCGAACTAGTTTTCTAGCCAAAATTCTAGAAAAACTAGTACCGGTGATAGAGGCCTAGAACACCATCAAGGACACCTCAGATGAAAAATCTGAGCCGTCCAATGGATTCAGAAGGCCCAAAAACCTTAAGAACCTTGATCACAATAAGTTTTATCTTTCATTTGGACCCTTAATTTTAAGAAATAAGATTTGACAATCCAGAATCAATTTGGACCATTGAAATTGATGGAAACTTGAAAATTCAATTCCAAACACAATTTAAATCCAAATCTAGATAAGAAAGAAGCTATAGATTCCTTGTATTGTGTAGAATATAATGAAATAATGAAATTGAGGTTCTCAATTTGATTTATATGAAATAAATTTTAAAGCTAGTTCGAACAGTAGTGGATTATGATTAAATTGATGTTATAATAAAAATTTGATCGAATGGATGGATTCAGGATATGGCAAAACCTTAAGATCAATTATCATAGTAGAATTTCCAAGCCTTTAGATTAGTTAAATTGTTCAAAACATTACAGATTAGGATTAGTTGTTGAGAATAGCTAAAAACTTAAAAAATGAAATTCCTCACTAATTTTAAGTCTGATTTTTTAATAGAAAGATTCTATAAATAGATCTTGATGAGGGGAACCTACTAAACCCATAAAAATAATTTTTTAATCATTAAAAATTTATGTTAATTAAAAATACACCTACTAACACCCTTGATCAAGTAGATCTGGTGTGATCAAAAGTGAGGGTTTGGATCGATTAAGGATCTAATGATGATAAATCATTATAGGGAAGGTTGGATTGGACTGACATGAACTAAATTAAAGTTTAAACAATTGAAAGTAAAAATGATCAAGGAAAATCCCAATGGATTCTCTTGATCTGGTAGATCAAGAATGATTAGACCAGATGGACCTATAAAAGTAATGATCTAAGGCTAATATTATGTTATTAGAGATATTGGATCAATAAAAAACATGAAAGATCAAGGGTTGTACTCTTAATGAAATATTAACCGTGATCTAAAAGATGGATAAATCGGATGGTTCGATCATATGGATAAATTGATCATATGCTTAGTTGATGGTCTTTAATATTATATTTGATTTAATTATGATTCATGTCAAGTTTCCAATTTTAGTATAATTTTCTTTAATTTCTTAGATTAAAATTTTGTTAATATTCTAATTAATTATTTTATTAGCAAATTTAATTCATGTCAAATTTTCAATTCTAGCATAATTGTCTTTAAATTCCTTAGATTTAGATTTATTAATGAAATTTTTTTAATTTCCTTTACATTAGTAGAGTTATGAAAAATACCTTAAAAGGAATAATTAATGAAATATAGTTGGACTTCACAAAATACACATATACATCATGAGAAATAATCATAGTAAGGGCTATAATTAGTAGGACAAATATAAGGGGTGGATTTTTCATTTCCTTGGCTCAAACTAGGAGCATAATAAATATCCATGAATGACATAGTATATGTTCATGGAATTAATTAAAATCAAGTAGAAATAAAACTTAGGGTTATGAGCTCATAGGACCTTATTAAAGGTTGAGCTAAAGCTATGCTCTTGCATTTATTCATCGTGGTTAAGGGGGTTTCTAATGAGCTTCGCTATCCCTCCACATTCTGTTGACATTTGTTGAGGTTTAAACACTTCCATACATGAGGATTGAATTAACCACGTTGGGAATGACATGTAACTTGTAAACCTTGGTCAATTGGAAACAAGAGGAGTTGTCCAAAATTAAGAATGAATAAGTTACCCTCAATCTAGTAAAACACTAACTAGTTGAGAAATAATAATAAGAGCATAAAATGTTAGCAAATTATTTAACCCTAATAAAAATTGTAAGTAAGATAAGGATGACCTAGCAAGATCCAAGCGAGATCTTGTATGATAAAAAACAACAAAAGAAAAGAAATACAATGTAGAGTATATTACTGTTGTATGATTTTACTTATAGTATAGATTTGTTAGCTTAGAAGGTTGAAAACCTTAATCGTATATGATTTAAGAAAAATTAGGGCATCCTTCATAGGATAACCCAAATACGTGTAGAAAAAATACTTGTATAAAGGAATAACTTTATACGTATGGTTTGACAGATATATAAATCAAGACTATGACCCCGAATTTTTGTAAATTATTAAGGAAAATTAATAAAGTTTGAATTTTTAGAAATTAGAAATTTGGAATATTAGGTTATTGAAAATTCTCTTTTTATAGAGATTATATTATAAATTAAAAAAATATAGAAATTATGGATGTACTTGGAAAACTGATCGTAACAACATTAAGTACGTTCAATTCTGAGTTAAAATGAAAATTCCTTAATTTTTCCATTTGGGGGTAAAATGGTAATTTTACCCATATCCCATATCCAAGAAATAAGACCTCAATATTCATGAAGTACTTAGAAATACGATTCCAACGCCACTAAGTACGCTCGATTCTGAGTTCAGACAAATATTGCCTATTATTCTCCAATTTTAGAGTTGAAAAGGGCAAAAAGGTCTTTTCACATAAAAGTGGGCCCCACAAAGTGGGCCAAGGTTCTAGAAGCACCAATAATTGCTCAATGCATTATTGCTGGTAGTGGAGATTGTAGTGGGAGTGGAGAATGCATTAGTAATTAAAAATTCTAAAGTAATAAAATATCTTATCAAAAGAAATGATAAAAAATTCAAATTTGGCTATAAATATGTCCCAAAAATTTCCAAAAATTTTCACAACCTTAACCACAAAATTTCTAAACCTTCCCTGGAATTTCAGCCCCAAATTCCCCTTCATCCCTTCCCAAACTCTCTTTTCCTTATTTCTCTCTCCTCTTTCTAATTGGAACAAGAGACCTAAATTCAATTAGGCACTCCATTCCAGGAAGAATCTCATCAATTTCACCGTCCATAACATCCTATACTATATTATATACAAAATCCCCAAATCAATTTCAAGATCCAAAGGTTCCAACAACAGAAAATCACAAAAAGGTGGATAATCGGGCTATATTATCATCAACCGGTAATTCTCTCAAATTGGGCATCAATTATATTGTTTTTCTACAATCAGGTAGGTGGAACTACTTCCCATTCATATTTTTTATGTTTTAGTGTAATTTTTATTTTTCTGTAATTTAATTTGAATGAAAAATGGTAAAAATAAAGTAAATACCAGCCCCTTCAATTTATGGTGATAGAGAGCTCAGATGGAAATTCTGATTTTTCTAATCAATCCAGAAGGGTCAAAAACCCCTAGGGTATAATTTTAAAGAAAATCTAACAAGGATTGGACCCTCAATTGAGAGAGATTAATTCTGGTGGGCCCAGATCAAATATGGACCCTAGGAATGGCTGAAAACTTCAATTTAAGATTGTGGAGTCATATGAACTCCAAATTTAGATCAGAAAGAAGCTATGGAAAGCTTGTAATGTCTAGTTTCTAATGAAGTTATAATATTTCTAAAATTTATTTCTGTATTTTTCTGTATTTTTCTATATTTGGGAAATAAGTGTCCAATTTCTAAGATCTTCAAGATCTGAGGTGATCAGATCTTGGAAATTTATTTTAGTGATGATATAATAATATAATAAAGTAATATCTATGGTTAATTTGGACAGATCTTGGATAAAATAAGGGATCTACCCTTTATGGTAGAAAAACCTTAAAATAAAAATAAATATATACAAAGGGACCCACTTGATCAATGAGATCAAGTATGATCAGATCCTTGGGATGGATTAAAGGGATGATATGATGATGGAATCCAGTTAGATCATGGATGAAATGTGACAAAATCAAGTGGATATGATTTTTGGATCTTAATGGATTAAAAGCCCTAAAGGTAATTAAAACCCTTAATCTAAAGGAAAACACCTAAGATCTAATGGTTGGATCATATTTAAAGGTTTATAATAATCTTAATAAAATTAGTTTAATTGTCTTTTATTGGATATATAAGTTTAAATGTGATTTATGTTTTAAGTTTTAATTGTCTTTTATTGGATATAGAAGTGTAAATGTGATTTATGTTCTAAGTTAGAAAGCATGATAGTGTAATCTTTAAATTGTAGTATGATATGCCCTAAATGAGTAATTTGTTAGTAGATTTGATTATCTTAGGATCATGTTAGTGTAAATTAGGATTTAAACATGATTTCATTATGATAAAAGATGTGTTTCATAACTTAGGATCATGTTAGTTTTATTTCACTAGCTTAAGTTATATTCATAGGAAGAATGTTAGTATATAGTTGTTAAATTTATATTTGATTTATGCTTTCAAGTTGATGATTTACTTATTGTCAAATTTAATTCAATTGTTAAGTAATTGTTAAGATATAAGGAGCATAAATCACTAAAAATGTAAACTAATGAAATATAGAACTTCATGGACAACTAAGATGAATGAATGATTTTGACTTAGTAAGGGCTATAGTTAGTAGAACAATATAAGGAATGATTTATCATTTCCTTGGCCCAAAATAGGAAAATAATGAACATCCATGGATGACATTGTGCATATCCATGGAAATTAATTAAAATCAATTAGAGAAGGGACTTAAGGTAAAGAGCTCATAGGAACCTTGTCAAAGGTTGAGCTAGTACCACTCCAGTGGACTCTGAACATTGTGGTTATAGGGGGTATACAAGAGCCAAGTGCTTTTCCCTCACCTCCCATTGACGTAAGAAAGGTCTAAACGCCTCCTTACATGAGGGTTGTATTAACCACTTTTTGAGCAGACTTTAACCGTTAAGTACCGGTCATCCCGAAATAAGGAGGAGTTGTCTAGTGATAGGAAGAAATAAATTATCTTCAACCAAGTAAGACACTAACTGGTTGAATAATAATAAGAACATAAAAGATAGCAAATTATCTAACCCTAATAAAAATAGTAAGTGAGATAAGGATGATCAAACAAGATGAGATCTTGTATGATCAAAAACAATAAGGAAAAAGAAACATCTATGTAAATTAGATTGTTATGTATGATATAGATAGTATTTGTATAGATGATATTAAACCCATGGATATAGGATATTCAAGGAAGAAAGATTCAGATCATCCTACATAAGGATGATCAAAAGACCATGTAGTATGTACCCTTGATTACAAAAATGACATTATACATATGATTTGACAGATATATGTTGATCGAGACTATGGAAGATTTCAAGGAGTAAGAATACCTTATTGAGGTAGGTGGATTATTAAGAATGCCTTTACATGAAGATACATGTCTAATACATGATCTTATGTTTTGAAGTATTGACATGTATGATACCAATATATTAAGGTAAATACCTCAAATTGAAATATGATCCAACCAAATGATGAGGAAAATAAGTATTAAATGGTAAAGTTGAGAATTGATAACAACCCTAAGTGAATAGGAAAGTAGAAAATATTCCAGCCCTAGTTAAACAGACAGATAGTCTGATATGTATAAGTATTATTTTCCATACAAGATTGGAGGCTTGTGGTTTTGTTTTAAACAGGCATAAGCCTGGGGATGCTATGCTAGGAGAGTTAAGAGGGTTTGGCCACCCACTCTCTGAAACTTGATGATATTGAATACCAAGCCTAAGAAAGGCTAAAAGTCGGGTGGGGCAATTATGGGAAGGCCACCACTTTGACAGCCATGGTCCTCCCATATGGACATGGATATTGTAATTTCCATTGAGAATGGTATAAGTGGATTATTGAACAGTTATCCGAGCCTTGTACGGATCGACCGCAAGCATAGTAGTCCTTGATTATTTTGCACTATGATGCATATGAAATTGGCATAGTGAAATGCCTTAAGGGATGACATGATGAAATGTCAGGTAATCGTATATTACCAATATTTTTCCCAAGAAGGGAAATTCCCTGTATAGTAACTGGCTGAAATACAAATCTCTTATAATGAAAAGAGTTGATCAGCTTTGTATAGAAATGATGCTTGATTATTTTTACATATTTAATGGATTTGTCCTTAAACAATATGTATGTATAAAGGTGAACACAAATGACAAGGAAATGAGATGTCCTTATAATTAATAGTTATTAATGAATGTGTTATGGGATACTTGAATATTGAGATTATACTGTCAATAACTTACATTCTTATCCCCTACCAAGCATAGCTTGCTGAGATATTGTAAATGTTTGAATGTTTACAATATCTCAGATACAAAGAAGGAGACTTAGGAGCTCAAGACTTGAAGAACAATTGAAGAATAAGTAATCAGGGTATATCCCTCGAAACATTGTATTAGAACATGTATTGAATTTTGAACTTTGTAATTTGGATTGTATATTTGGACAAGTATTGTAAGGATACAATGGGCTGTGTACTGTGAACCATTGGATGGATCCTGAAGTTTAATAAAAGTATATTCCTTCAATGGAATTTTATCTTATACAAAATTATACTTATGTTATGTATGAGGTGGTGACTTAGGTTTTACAAAACAAATTCTAAAGAAAAGAATTTCCGCTGCTTTGGTTTGCGAAAAAAATTTTACTCTAAGGGCCCTATCTTTACAAAATGTATTATAAAATGTGTTATAAAAACCTGGGTCGCCACAATGCGCTTCCTGAAATGTATGATATGATGGATACTATGTCTAAAGAGAGGCTAAAAGTGGGGTGGGGCAATCATGGGAAGGCCGCCACTGTGACAATTATGGTCCTCACCCATGCAGACATGGATTTTGTTATTTTCACAGTTGGTATTAGTAGATTATTATGCAGTTATTTAAACGCGCTGCATGAATTTAAATTGCGGCATAGTAGTCATTGAGTATTTTGCATTATGATGCACATATGATCGGCAGAGTGAGATGCCAAGTATGATGATATACTTGAGTTCCTTGAGAGAATATCTCCATATGATATTTGGCTGATTATTGATCTCCTAATTGGGAGTATAACCTAGGGAAGGAACAAGTTTTGAGTATTTTCACTATATAAATGATGTATATACTCTATGATGAGATGATCCATGGGTAGATAAACATGATAGAACGATGACTAAGGTATGTATTCTTGTATTAGTGAAGTAGTACATTTTTGTATCAGTACCAAGCATAGCTTGTTGAGATATTGTAAATGTTTGAATATTTACAATATCTCAGATACATGGAAGGAGACTTGAAGACATAACGCTTGAAGAATCAGACGCGCAAGACTGATCAGGGTATTTTCCTTAAAGATTGTGTAATTAGGCTATGTACTTTGTAATTTGGATTATATTTGGACAATGGATTGTAATTGTAATACTGGGGCTATGTAAAAGTGAACTACTGGATGATTCTTGGTATTCAATAAAATTTTATTTTATACAAAATGTTTATGTGTATTATGTACATTAAGGTGAGACTTGGGTTTTGTTGTAAACGAATTTAAAAGAAAAGAATTTTCACTGCATTGTTTGTGAAATTTTTTTACTACTAAGGGCCATGTACTTGCAAAATATGTATAGATTGTTTTACTAAAAACCTGGGTCATCACAGATAGGGCATAGCTATATATATTAAACTAGTAGGTAAAAGCATCCAATGAGTGAATTTTTGCAAGTATCCTAAATAGGATAACCTAGACAAGATGAATGGAATAGATCATCCAAAGATAGGGCCTAGCTATATGGATCTCGCTTTGGATGAAAATCTAAAGTGGGACAATCCAAAGTAGGATTCATATTAATAGGAACCACCTCTAAATGATTTGATTGATTCATCTTGTCTATTTTATCTTATTTAGGCTTCGTGTGAAAATTCATGCCCATTGGATTCTTCTACCTAATAGTTTTTCTAGTTGAAAATTCAATAGTCAAGATTTTAAAATCAAAATGAGGCACTACCTAGCTACGACCCACCTTTGGGTGATCTAATATATTCATCTTGTTTAGCTTACCCTATGTAGGCTACTTGTGTAAATTCATGCACTACAAATTTGTTTAACTAAAAAATTCAATAGTTAGGATCTAAAAGAGAGCATTCGTGCCCATCGGGATGACACCTTGATAGGACTCAACACTAAACATTCTAATCCATTCCTCTTGTTCGGTTAGCCTTGTTTAGGCTAGTGGTGAAATGCATGCCTATTGGATACTTCTAACTACTAGTCTTTCTAGCAGAGACATTCAATGATCATGATTTAAATGAGTTTGGATTGTCTTTCCATTTACAAATTCATACGAATGGCAAGTGAAGCCATTCCAACCATAAAAACAAATGGTTCATAAAACAAGAGTGCGACATTGAGTTAGTTAAGTTTACTTCATGATACAAATGTGATATTTTCAAATATAAGGTTCATAAGTGAGAAAATGTGCATAGTTTGAGGTACAAATCTAAAAATTCTTCTTTTCTTAATTAAAAGTCTTAACTTTGCATATTTAGTAGAGTCATGGTAAGTATACATGTTTAATAGGAGAGGTCTGAGTACACGTCTCCTTTTTGTTTTTATGGTAAAGTTATCTTTGTTAGATTCGACCCTCTCATCATGTTAGGAATGACTTAAAATAGATTAGAAATCAAATTTCACGTTCATCGAATGTGTTTTAGCCTATGTTTATTAAGGTAAAAAATCATGACCATTCAATTTTGTCAATTTTTTTAAAGATGTAAAACAAATGGCTAAGATTGTGCAAATGCATTAATTTCTCATGGGTCACCTATTTTTAATATTTTAAACACAACGAACTGCTTAGACCTGCAAAATTGCATGCATGAAAAAAGAAGTGTATACTCCTTCCTTTATTCTTGAGCATATAATCTTACCGGAATTCTATTTGGTAACTTAAAGATCACCTCAAATGGATATGAGTCCAGTTAAGAGACCACTCTAAAAAAAAGTGGAAGAAGTCCATGCCACCTTTTTGGACTCTACCTTTTTATTTTTGAGCAATCCAACTTGTTCATCAAATTTGTAGCTCCTCAAGATTGGCATTACCAAAAATTTTGGCCAATGGCAACCTCTATGTGGGCCTCATCCACTCGAAATGTACATATATTTTGTTAATATAAAGACAATTGAGTGATAACAAGGGATACATAAAGTATTACTACCATGTATCTATTGTGACTCAAGAAATGAAAGAGACAAACGTCCACGAGGCTGAGCCACGAAGGAGTATATGCTTCTTCTTCTTTTTAATTGATAATTCATATACACTAGAAGTCTTTATATATACACCTTTTTTATACGTATCCTCATGATACCCTTCTAAACATGCAAACAAACTTTTTTTACATTCTCTAAAGGGATGTGATGCACTCCTTCAAACTCGTGACACACTTATAGATAAGGCGTTGCCTAATCACTCAGTATATTGGCTTTGATGTAAGTGTGCATGCTCTTAGCATGACAAGATGTCCATGCCCTTCCTTTTGCATATATGATGAATTTTTTGGTAAATTCAAGCCGTTCATCACGTTCTGTAACCCATTATAAATCTGTGCATTTGACTAAACCTAATTACATGATTTAGGCTGTCAAAAAAAATTAAGGAAAATATATAATTACTATTTTTTTTTATAAAACATATGCTAAAAGCATTCCATGAACATAATATTTAATATATAATGTATCTAACCCATTTTAAACGGGATGAACTACTTAGATCTACGAAATAAAGTTTTACCAAATAGAGGGAGGATTTGTTCAAGCTCTGGGGCATTTACTCCCCACCTGAACTATGAAAGGTACACTTACAGTGTGATGGCCCGCCAAGCATCGCTCAATAAACGAAAGGAGCCTGAAAACCCACATAAAGTGTTCCTATCTAAGTCATCCCGAAATCCGTAAAAGAAACAATTTTTTAATCATTGGTCACATTTTACGAGACTTGGCTTTCATGGAGAGAAGCTTTGGAGAACAGCATTAAAGTCGAACTCTGTGGATAAACAGTAAATAATGGGAGCCATGTTACATGAGCTCAAGCCATGGCTTATCATGGACTAAAGTTTGTCAGGCTACGGGTCTGATGACTGCCCTCTTCTGTATTAGCTAAAGCAAATTATTCTCTCAGTATCCCCATCTCAACTCCGTGCCAAAGGGCAAAGGCACTATCTCAAATATCAATCAACTGTGTTGGAGGCCCGTGAGAGCGAGGCGCAAGATTTGCAATTGTAAAGTCAATTTTTTAAACTAATTATAGTTGACTCTATCTGTTAAAACCCTTTATTGCAGACTTGACTGATCAATCTCACCATTGTTGACCAAATATGCTCACCGTGACTGACTAGTCAAACAACTTTTTATATAAATAAAAAAGAGCTAAAAAAAGAAACATAGATTAGATAAGTGAAATTCCATTTAAAAATATATATATATATATATATATCTTTGAGAGTTCTCCTCTCATTGTAAAAGAGAGATAGAAAGAGTTGTATTGCTCATATTTTAAGAGAGAGTGTGTTTGTTCTCTCCTTGTATATAGAGAGAAGTTGTAAAACAATTTGTCATAGTGAAAATCCTTATACTCTTGCCTATGATTTTTCTCTCAATTCAGTTTGAGAGTTTTCTACGTAAATTTTTTGTATCTCAATTTTATTTAGTTGCTTGAAATTGTTTCACACTATTTCAGATCCAATTTTTCTCAAAAAGATTTACATTTGAGTAAAAAAAAAAACAAGGATCAACACATGCATGAAATAATCCAAAAAGTTCTAAAGAATTAAGAGCAATCTGATAGTAAAGATTGTCCAATGCAAGAGATCTTTGGGGTGTGGCCTATCTAGGACACCCCAGAATTGAATGGATAGGATCTCCTAAAAATAATTCCCTACTATTAGCCCATGGTAGCCAACTGCAGGTGAGTTGGACCTTTTAGCAAGGCTCATGGGCGCAGAACGGGTCTCGTCTGTGGTTGATCAGCCTGTACATTGATTTTTACTCCAGTTATGAAAAGTCGTGAGGTGATGGGCACTAACGTGCTTGGTGTCACGGACTTACGTTGTAAAGCCCGTGACCAAGGTCTACAGCCTCTAAGGAAGGCTCACTTGGGGTGTGGACCTAGCCTGAAGGACTTAGGCTTACTATCGAAGACCCGTGGAGTTCTACGTGGAGGCCTGCTTAACTCACAGGTTCAGCATGAAGGACTTGGATCCATCCAAAGGATCCATATTCTAGAAAGACCCCAACACTTCTAGACTCTAGAATGGTCTAGGAGGTTCTTGAGTGTGGAGGAACCAAGGGCTTATGTAGAGACTTCTAGATAGAGGATTCTAGAGTAGTCTCCACCGTTGGATAGCTAACATTTGTAATCATCCCCACCATCTATTGAAGGGGTGGATGGGTGAGAACAAGTATAAATAGGTGTAAGCTCCTCAATTGTAGGGAAGCTCAGAAAAGCTCCAAAAGCTCAAGAGTTCAGCTAAGGTTAATGCATTGGGAGGTTTCCTTTCTAAGTTCTCTTGAGTTCCTCTCATTGCTTGAGTGGGTGAGTGAGTGAAAGCTCTAGCAAGTGAGAGTTTTGAGGGTTGAAGGCTGAACTTAGCCTTGGTGCCTTGAGTGCATTGCAAGACTAAGTGCCGCACGGGCATCTGAAAATCTCAGCCCGTGACATTGGGCAAGCTAATTATCTTTTTGGAGCATTAAATTTAGGTTAGCGATACATGAGCCCGTTGTTTGTCCTCGTGAACCACCCGATAAAGTGATTCAAACAGTTATAAGTTTACGTGAGTTTAAAATTTTAAAGATCTAAATCATTCACAATTAAATCAGGCTGCTATTTGACATATTATTGAACTCTACTGTAGCTATTCAATTAAAGAAGACTTATTTCCACCTTCAAAAGAATATAAAGGAAAGAAGATTTGAGAAAGGTTAAAGGGAACCAGTTCATATCAAGAGGAAGGCTAAACTACCGCGATATAAGTTTGGTCTAGCAACCATATTTTTTTCCCCATTTTTAAATCATCCAACTCGTTCCTATCGTTGCTCTATATTTGATCTTATTAGATAAAAAATCTGAAATGTTAGACTTAAAATTTGCCAGTTTTTTTAAAAAAATGCACAGTTTTATAATAGCTAAGTCCTCTAAATCACATCCATTTTTATTTACAAGACATCTAAATCTACGTATGTTACGGCTGGTTTACTTTACTGCAATTCAGAGGAGATAACCAAAACAAAACATAGAGTGCGAATATCCTCTACAGAAGCTACTGCTGGTTTACTCTATCTTCATAAAATTAAAAAGAGAAAACCGACACGAGTAGCTGCAGGGAACTACAGCTTTTCATCCTCAGCTTACCGTCCTGCGACAAAAGCCAAAATTCAGATCAGAACGACTTAAAAGCTCCTGCCACACTCTGGAGAATATTAGCTGGCACTTCATACTCACATGATGAGATGATGGGTTGCAGCCTCGGACGGACCTTTTTCTGAAGGTGCATGTGAGACCCGAACGTTTCTATGTAAATCGTTCGCCTTCTTGGCCACATCCTAGACGTAAATGCCAAAAGATCTTCTCCTTTAGACGATCTTAATCGTCCTGTTGGTGGTTACAGTTTCATCTATACCAAGAACTTAAACGGCGTGTGTGCTGTTGTGGTAATAAAATGTGAGCCGCTGTAGCAATCCATTGCCAAGTTAAAGGCCTAGTCTACCCTAAATAAGGTTAGAAGATAAACAGTGGTGATCACAAAAAGCTGGCCCCATAGGTCCTTCATTGAGTGATAAACTGATCGATGGTAAGGGCACTCCCCTGTGATTGTATGACTGAAGAAAAAGTAATTGATGGGGGGCGGCACGCTATCATCCAACAACCATTTTCAATTATTGACACAGGTCATCCAACAAAACGTTGCATGTACATAGGCAACCTAAAGATGGTTAAAAATGAGGGCCCCATGTGGTGATGGTGCATGAGCAAACATTTCCGCTTCCACTCTCTCCCTCTAGGTTTTCCACTAAATGCTGACAGTCCCAGTAACTTCGTTCTTGATATCAACGCGACATGAAATAACACTGAAAAGTAATGTACAGGCTCGTCTTTCCAACATATTCTCCCGATTCACGAGAGAGAAAACGCATAAAGAGGTACAGCAAAAGCCACAAAAATCAGACCAAAAGCAGCAAAAACCTCTTAAATCCACAAAAAGAGAAAGCCACAAACCGAAACGGAATACTCGTTTCTTGGAAAGCTTATTTACTGCTCATTTCTACATGAAAACCACCCACAGAGAACAAGCTATAACAAACCATAAACAGGATAATGAGAACTCAACCAGTACAAACTTCAATCCTCATCCATGCATAATCTAGCCATCTCAATGGCAGAAGATGACCTTCAGCTCACGCGGCGATGCACAGTTATGGGTAAGCGAAGGGCTATCATGGGCATAAGTGAACGTAGCGGGACATGCATGCTTGAAGAACTCCGAATAGCTCGACGCATGGCAAGTATGTGGGTTATTGTAATGGTTCCTGCAGCAAAGTTCGTCCGTCCCAAACGCTGCACACCCACTCTTGCAACCCACAACAGCTCCATAGCCCGCGGGTACTCGGTGTTGTAGTGGGGCCGGACATGTGGCAAGGAGATCAGCTCGGCAGCCCACGACCGGACACGTCCCTTTTCCTTCATGTGGGGTCACCGTCATCGGAAGGTTGAAGCCATCCACGAGGCTAACGCCGTAAGATGAAAGGTCGTTGTGGTGGTGGATGCTAAACTGAGCCAGGGTGGCGGGCGCTACCCCACCGGCGCCGTTGCATTCCAGACGGCCACCACAGTCGCCGGTGGCGCAGGTGAACCGACCGCCTTGATAGGTGCAGCCCGTGCGGGCCCATATGCGGCCTGACCAATGGCGGTCTGGGGCTGGGAAGGAGCGGTGGGTAAGCTTTTCTAGGGGAAAGCCGCCATGTTCGAGGATATTGTGGCCTGCGTTGGGCTGAATGGCGGGCCAGATGGTGAAGGGGCAGTTGTTGACTAGGGTTAGGGTTAGGGCGGGGTATGTTGCTTCGATGGTCGTGAGGGGGTGGAAAATGATAGCCAGGGTGAAGGCTAGGAAAAGGGAAGAAGAGGAAGCCATGGTTGGGTTGAGTTGCGTAGATGAAGGAAGCGAGAGCATATTTATAAGCATGAATGCGGAAAATAGAGGGTTTTTAAGTGATATTTGGTATGCTTTGTGGTGGGAATCAAATCTTATCCGTCACCTTCTGAGATTGAAGGAATCATTTCGTACTTTTTTACTAGGAAAAAGTTTGTAGTGCGCAGGATTATGTGTTTGGTGGTGCACTGGTCCTCGGTGGTGCAGAGATGTGGGGCTTAGGAGTAAGGACGGAGAAGAGAAAAAAACTCATCCCATTGCAAGTAAGATAGGCCTCAAACGAGCATATCTGCCTGCAAATAAAGCATGATTTATTGTTTTCCTCTGAATTAGGCAGAACGCTGAACCAATGGGCTTCCAAGTTTTTGCATGCAAGGCCTACCTTGAGATGATCAACTCCGTTCATCTGATTGGTTTCGCTTTGGATATCTCGTAAACAAGAAATGAGAATGATCGGTGTCCTAAAACTTCGTACTTTGTGGCGTTAAAGATAAAGTGTTGTTTACAAAAATGTGGTACTGTCAATTAAAGCCACAGAGATATTATAAATGGGCGTGATTTTTTAGCACAAAGCAATATATTAATTATTTTTTGTGTTGCTGAATCTGGATAAGGCTTTGGTGACGACGACGAGACAAAGCTGTTGAGTCCAACTTCTGGCATTCTACCGAATTTATAAGTCCATGTGGGTTTACATTTTCGCTAATCTACAATCTTGGCAGCTTTTGTGAATTGTAAAATGTAGGGGATGATAAATTCAAGTGTGCACTTGCCGCAACAGCTAAGAACTAAATTAGATGATATTTTAAGTTGAAAATCAAAGTCGTGCCTTTTATTTTATATTTATTTAAGTTAAAAATCAAGGCAAATATTAAGCTAAGTATTAATTTGCATGACATTCAAAAGAAAAGTATTAATTAGTATGAAATTTGGTATTAGCATATCCACAACTATGGCTGCCATGCATGAATGTCTTATAGGATATTAGTAAATTGAGGCAAATAAATAGAGGGGAGGGAGCCTTGGCACAATGATAAAAGTTGTCGTCGTGTGATTTTAAGGTTACAGATTCTAAGGCGTGAAAACAGCCTTTTATAAAAATGCAAGATAAGGCTGCATATTATAAACCCTTGTAATCTACTCCTTCCTAGGTGTCTGCATGGGTGGGAGCTTTACACAACCAAATAAATAGAGTCCATCTGATTTGCCGCGGTAATTACTGGCGGTGGCGTGGCTACCACTAAATCCCACCATTCTCCCGCAACTGGGTTCTATCCTTCTGATTTGACTGCCACTACTTCGATGCCCTCTTTTTTCTTTTACTTTTCCTTAGAATTGATATCGACCTCCCCACAACCAGCGAAAATTTTCCCTGATATTTTTTGTTTCGCAACTTAGCCTTTCCCTGTCATTGCAAATTGTATGACGTTGAGGTTACAGTTTCAGGGTGTGGAATCAGCCTCTTGCAAAATGCAAGGTAAGGCTGCCTATTATAGGTTCTTGTGATCTGCCCTACATAGGCAGGAGCTTTGTACACTGGGACTGCCCCCTCTGGCCTTCCCTGATTCTCTCTCTCTGGAATTGGAAAACTGTCTCTCTCTTTACCTCTCTTTTTATAATTCTTTCTTTCTTTTTGGATAAAAAAAGGAAAAAGTACCAATAGATTTAAAACTTATTCTTAAATAAATCAATTAGCAAAATGCTTCCGTAGAATGTCTAGTATCCATTTTACATCTTCTATGTAATCAAGATATAAGATGATCGGAGTTTTGTTTCGTCTAATTCTCTTGATGTTGAGTAGAAGCTATCCCTGTCATTGCAAGTTGATAAGTATTCACTTTTGCTGGTATCTCTTGTTGTTGAGCAGAAAACAATCCATGTCATTGCAAGGTGAGAATTGTTCACTTTTTCTTTTCTTTTTTTCTAGTCCATTGTCTCTCTTTGTTAATCTCTGTTGATGATAATCTCTATTCTTTTCTCTGAATGCATCAGTCAAAAACCAACCGTTCAACGTCTCTCTCTCTCTCCAAAATCCACATAAGGTCTATGGCAATGTGAGCATGTGATAAAGACGGACATAGGTCGTTTGGCTGAGGTGATCGAACAAGAACATATCTAACGTAACAAATAACAGCCGCAGTGGTTTGTGATGTAGAAGCAGTCATGGTAGCCATAGGAATGATGGCATTATATAGATGACCATACATCAATCCTCTTCTTGCATACAAGATAGGTCCCAATAGACCCGAGAGCTGGAGATTCGTGTAACTGTCAATGACAAGAGGAGATGCGCACTGGTTGGATCCGAGTCCGACAGAGCTAGTTCTGCCCCTGCAGCCATGAACAATAAATCATAGAAGAAATCGAGTGAGAGAGAAATGGCGGTGGAACGATGAAGATTGAAAGTTGAGTTGCTATGCCCACTAGTTGGTGACTTAGCCGATGCATATCCATGACAAACCATGACATGAAAGAAAATCCCAGAAGACAAAAGCACCAAAAGTAAAGAAAAAGACATTGAAAAGAAAAATCATCATTATGTCGGTGTTACTATACAAAGAAGCTACAGTGCCCCCTAATGACTGCCACTGGACTGTAATGATTTTAGATACAGTATATGTCGGCTACAGTATTTTAGTACAAGGATCGATAATATAGGTGCTACAGAATACTGAGTTGTGACAGTGCTAGTTACAACAATATGTGTTATTACAATTATGAGTTGAAACAGTACGTGTTGCAATTGCAACAGTATCGAGTTCAAATAGTATATGAGTTGCAATAACGTGAGTTGCAACAATAGACTCTTTGCAAATAGCAGCGATAAGCATCCTTAGAATTGATAATGACACCCTGTTTAGGCAAATTTAGTTGATGGGAAGACTCGATGATTAATGAAGTCGAGTCAATGACAGTCGATGAGTAGATATGGTGAATAATTGTAGAAGGTGGACATAGTGATTACTGTGAGTGGACTCGATGACTTGAGAACAGTGGTAGGATGGCTCGATGAAAAGTATGCATGATTCCGAGTAAATTCGTTGAGCAAACCTTTTAACCATTTTGAGTGGATGTGACTACTTCCAGTGATATATATGAGCAACCAACGAGGGTGGCTTAGGAGGGCAGGTATAAGAGGCATTGGCAAGCTTTTAGGTACTTGCAGTATATTCGATAACTGATTAACACAATCTTTATATAAAGTGTTGAGTAAAGAGAATAGCAATCCTTCCAAGAGAAGTAAAAAATACGCTCAATGAATCCATTGAAAATTGCAAACGATTGGATCAAATGTTGTGTTAATAATTTGAGGGAGCTAAATAAAGTAACAATGTATAATGCATTCTCCTCTCATGAGCATGGAGGGGAAGAATGTTGGGATAGACCCACACATAAGATCCATGCCCATGTGAGCATGTGATGAAGACCAGAAGATGTTTTAGAACGTTAGCACCCCAACTCAAGATTTTCAACTCTGATAGCTAATAGGGCCATAAACGAAAACTATACCGCCGTGAAATTTGACATTCAAGCCGCTGTATGCCCTATAAATTTGGAACATTTGTAAGTGAGAAGTGTGGAAGATATATAATCTGATTAGATAATATAAAATCCTCTCCTATGGACGTAGGCCATTTGGCTGAACCATGTAAATCTCCACATCTCTTTGTGTGTCTTGTCGTGTAATCCAACGATATAGAGATCCTGGCAGTCAGATCGCCAAATCCAAATCTAACCCTATCAGTATTTGACTCATGTTTTCTGTGGCAGACTTCTTATTGAGATAAAGTCTTGACGAAGACGACGACTTAGAGCTTGTTTTATGAGGTAATGACTAAGGCTTTCTCCACAGTATCTGTGCGTTAAGGCTTTCTCCACAGAAGTGTGTGCTTGCATTTCATAACATGGATTCACTGTCTGTTTTTGTTTCAGAAGTTTTCTCCACTTTCATGACATAAAAGGTCACTGTTGCAGCTAGCTAGATCCAGAACCCGAAGCTTATATTTCCGGTATTGATGCTTTTGGTAGTCCCTAAATTCTCTTTTTCTTTGGAATGTTCAAAAGGTGAATTATGGGTCTGCTGCTAATAGATGTCTCTAGAATTGGGTCCTTTAGACAAGTATTATTCATGATATTCCTACAAGTAGATTGCTGTGTTGGGTCTCATTCAACTGCTGTCTCTATATTGAGTTTTTGTATTTGTTGGGTCTTAATCTGATTTCCTTGCCATTTATGATCGGCAAATATGTCCTTCAGTTATTTTATTCTACATATGGGCCTTTTATCTCTGTTTCAGATATTTAATAGCAAAAAGATTAGAAAAGAAATGCTACATATGGGCTTTTTATCTATGTTTGGATATAAACTATAGTGCCAAATATTTCAGAAGAAATATAGGCTTTTGTCTACTACAAATAAAGTTTGTGATTTTGAAGTTCAATTAGTGGGAGATGTACAAAGGAGAGAAAGGCTTTGGTTCGTTGTCTTAGGTTGATTTCCTCCCCTCCAATTGCTTCTCTAATTGTTAATTTCATTTCTTTTCATGAAATTCTTTGTTATTCTAAGGTAGATTACACTGTGAAAGTTGGAAGCATTTCCAATTTACTTTAAAGAAGCCGTTGATATTGGCTTGAGCATTTTCTGTAGCATCTACTTCTACGTGAATAGAAATGGTAAGAAAAAGATTTAAAATTTTTGGAATTAAATAAAGTCACAACATTTAATAGAGAGGAATGAAGGAACAAGATTCGTATAAACAACCCCTAATAGCGATAAGGTCTTGGTGATAATAATAGTCTCTTTCTAACAGAGCATCAATTTATGACCGCGGTTAGGGGAGCATAATCTGATTACAAGAAGGCAATTGATTGTTTGAGGCTGACAGGGGAGTAGAATCCAGTAACTTGGGTAGGTGTCTGTGGCATTGGTCGCTGTCGTTTGTATTTTTATGTTGCTTGAAAATTTTCTATCTTAGAGTGTTTATTTGATTCTTTGGAATTTTTAGCAGAAAAAGAAAATGTTAGGACCTTGAATATATAACTGGTTTAAGTTGTCGTGATTTGTAACCCTTTATATCCTCAGTTACTATTTTGGGGTTGGAATCAAGAGAAAGCCATGGGTTTGGCGTTGGTTCTTATTGGAAGTCAAGGCAATTGGGATCATTTATCTCATTTTCTGTCATTTTCTGTATTTGAAAGCATGATTGATCTATTTCTTTCTCAATTCAAAATGGTTTTGCCATTGTTGAAACATAATTTAAAGCATCTTTTATTTTTCTTTTAACCCATATAACCTAGTTTCTATCGTTTGAATGCCAAATTAAAATCCCTAGTGATCCAAAACAACACTCTAAGAGCATAAATATGTAAATTAAAGTGGCCACCAGGTAGACCACTAAATAAATGTTTTTTCTGAGGCTGCTTTCTGCTGGTCATGGTGGGTTGAGCAGTTGCCCTATAGCAGTGGATATATTCACTTCTACTGGCTCTATGTTTCATTATATATTAGTCTGCATATAAATGGACGGCATTGCATATATTGAGCAGTTTCACTTGTTTCGTTGTATCTTAGTAGGCAGGCCAGATATTGTCCTCCAAATAATAGACAGCAGGGATGTAAAGAATAGACAGTTGGGATGTGAAGGAAATTTATAATGATCATGCATGAAATTTTTGTAAGCACACTTGCCTATTTTGCATTAGAGTCACAAATATTGGCCAGGAACAGCTTACAGGGCGCTTTTCTACATCCTTAATTTTGAAACGGGTTTCAGCATCTGCAAATGAGTCTGGTGTATATTTGTAGCCTTAACTGGCAGATCTCAACCGCTGGACTGTGTTCACAGCACTGACAGTTTATTCCTTCAGTAGTGTCACAATGCTAGTCCTCTATATTCTGCCCTTTGTATCTAATATCCTGCTTTTTTCTGGGTTTGAGCTCATGGCCTATTAAGAAGAGAATATATTTACTTGGACTATCAATAAATAAATAAGATTTTTTTATATGATTTCTCATTTTTATACTACAACCCCCTTCACTAATGAAGCAGCCCCTCTTACACCTCTTTCTCTAAAACAAAAGATGTGGGGCAACCTTTTGATTCATCCCACCCATTTATTTTCTTTGCATGTTAGAATATCTAAACTATACCCGTTGTAATGAGCCTATATTTTAATATATCTAAACCATTGTATCATTAGCCATGTGAGGTTTGTACCAATGTTTTCTAATATTTAAATCATTCAAATCACACACAAGAGTTGGACATGCATATTTATGAGATTAAAAGACCATTCACAGCATTAATCACGTGAGACTTACACTCACATTTTAGAATATTTAAACCATTTAAAATGATTTGAACCTGTATTTTGGCAACTCTAAATCATTTACATCGTAAGCTATATGACCGTTAAACCTATATTTTAAAAGATCTAAACTATTCACGCATAGGGTAATTAGATGACTGGGATAAATCATTCAAACGTAGGCCTCACAACATATGATCGCTAGATCTCACCCATAGTGGTGTTACTTTTTAGTTCCTCTCAATTTCGTACTTCGAACAAACATGGCTAAACTAAAAGTTGGCTGAAGGACATTTAATTAGTTCTAAATTTTAGAAATCTAAGCCGAGATGGGCTATCTTTCAAAATTCTCATATACAACTTTTGTAATTCCCATCCACAACCACACTTGCCTATATTTTTGAAGATCCAAATTATTCATAGTATTGTTTTTTATTTAGATGAGTGTACTCTAAAATTTTCATGGACTGAATGATCCTAGCAATTGCTATTTCTAGTATTAAAATGAATGATAAAACTTTTTACTGTCTACAATTTAACTTCAAAAATCAAAAGCTAAAATTATCCAATAAATAAATTTTTTTAGAGCATGATCCATCCAAGCTAAAAAAAAGCCCATTGTAAATGATTTAGATCTCCGTAGATATAATTAAGCTCACATGAAATTGTGGGCGTTTATACAATTTATTAAGCAGTTCACGAGAAAAAAGCAAGGAGGGCATTTATCACTAACTTTTCTCCCAGTTCAGATGCATAAACTTTGGCTTATACATGGTATGGAGTAACAGCCCACAAAAGATCTATTGTACATAACCTTAGCTTGCAAAGAGACTAAAGTGTGAAACAGCAACGTCTAAATTACATGGCGACAACTCATGTAATGTTACTTCGACATGGCTGGTTTCTTGCAGGATCATGTACTGGATGAGATGTGGGCAAGTGGATTGCCTTGGAGGCTTCGGAGGACATTACCCTCGAGATAGGACTATCAAGTTGCTCAGACTTCGGTGCGCGCATTGCCTGTAAATGGAAGTAAGCCCTCAAGATCAGCGGTTTGGATGGTGCATTTGTAGGGCGCGTGTAACTTCTTCTTTCTACCTGACGTGTACTTGTCAACGGCCAACCTTACAAAACAAGGGCGAGCTACAGAATACGTAATCTCCCATGCCACCAAATTACTTTCTCTGAGGGGTTTGGGTTGGCAGAAGCGTCAGAAAAGTTGGAGAAGTACGTGGAAAAAGAGGAAACACGATAAACATGCCGGGAAAAGAGAGAGGAAGAAGGTAAGTCTCGGAGACCGAGGCGTCAGGATGCTACAGAAAGAAGAAAGAACGCGTTCAGACTCCCATCATTTCTTTCTTTTCTCCGCACAAAGCGTTTTGAATTTCGGGCGGCACCAAGTGGGCTTTTCCGCCTTCAATTTCAAACCTCGAATGTAACACACGGAAGTGTCGGGTGGCACACGCCGGTTCCTGCACCTTCTGGATGATATTTACACGAATTAATTTATATGTACATTAGAAAGTTACGCCGAAATTTAGGATGTGCCTGCCACTTTTGCGTGCGTAGTATATTTTTTAATAAGATGAACGGTTTAGATTTATAAGAAATGTTTCACCATGTACGTGGAAAGGTTCATATACTTAAAGACAGCATTATTGCCATACCCTTATTAGTATTATTTTATAACTTTATTATAGATAAGTTCTTTGTAAAAGTTGCAATCCTATGAGCTTGAGGCCAAAGGTTTAAGAAATAAAAATAACATCTTATAAAAATATAAGATAATATTTTATATTATAGGCTCTTGTAGTCTGTACTTTTTTAGACCAGAAACTTGGTGCGCCACGACTGTTTATTTTCTTTTGCAAAAAATCACATATTTTAGACAGCTCTAGAACCAGTGGTAAGATCATTAAAGTATATATGTGAAAACGTGAAGGGTGGAGCCCATATGTACTTCTACCATGAAATCCACTTGAAATTTCAGGATGATCCAATCCGTAGTGTTTTATGATTCGATCAGTCTTCCAAGATTAAAAGAAAAATTCACATGATCTAGCGACATCAACCCAAGGTGGGATTTACCATGTGAAAGTGGAAAGCTATACGGCAATCCTAGCAAGTTGATTAAAGGCCCCACATAAGATGACAACATCATAGAATCGCCACATATGGTTTGAATTCTTGTCTAGGAAAGACACTGCAACATAGATATCAACGAACAAAAAAAGGGCAGCTGCGAAAAGTTTCGTTCGGGGAAGGGGGCAGATCATAAGGGTGTCTAATACGGAGCCTTATTTTATATTTTTGCAAGAAATTATTTCTATGCTTTAAACCTATAATTTCAAGTTTACACAGCAGCTCCTCTTCATAGACATTAACGAACAAAGACATTCAAATTTCTTATCCAAAAGAAACGTCAAGCATACGAAGATGCTGTCCGTTTTTATTTCTTGGAAATCTTGAGGGAAGGAAAAGACTGAGGTGATGGTGCGTTCTACCTCTTATTTAGCAAGGTGCAAAAGAAATTGTTCCTGAAAGGTCGTGTATGAATAAAAGCAAGTCAGCATACTATAACTCCAATCATTCCGGATAGACCAGGTTTTTCACTGGTCCCTCGAACTTGTGTACATTGGGCTGCTGCACGTCATGTTTATGTCAAAGAAATAAAGGAGAGTGAGACGCTTCTCTCTGCCCGCCATGCCCATGGAAAGGATAAAGGTTATCAGTTCACCACCACTGCGATTTTTGGTACGCGTTATCAAACTCTATGTGATTGGCTGTTGTCAGGTCATCTGTAGCTAGCTGTAGCAAACCTATCGGTCACCTACGTACACCTTCAACCCACTAGGCTTTTGAAGGCGCAAATAAAGCAAATGAGTACGAAAACTAGTTAACAGTACAATATGTGTTTCCTCTCGTACGAAGAAAATAATGCATAGCCAAAAAGCCTAACTGGACACAATCAGGTCAGAGTTCAGAGGTTTCTGTTTTGGCTAAGGCTCTTCTAGTCCTCTCTTGTGCTTAGGTGATGGATTCGAAGCATTGCCTATTAAAACCTAGACATGATTATTGTTTACCCACTTCCTATCGCCTAAGTTTTTAAGTTTGTACTACATTATCTTGATATCAGGGTCTTATTGATTAAAAGTTCAAGAGTCCGAACCTTGCCACCTCCCATTTATCAAGTCCATGTGCAAGGAAAAGAAATGAAATGCATAAAAAAAAGGCTAGTAGCCTAATGGCTTGGGATTCACTGATTCGTGCTCTAGTAGTGGGGTCGAGGTCGACACCCTCAATCCTAGGGGTGGCAAAATATGACACGACACGATAACACGATTCGAACCCGACACGAATTTAGCGGGTTCGGGTTGAGTCTTATCGTGTTCGTGTCATTTTCGGGTCAACCCGAAATTGACACGGCAAAAATCGTGTCGTGTTCGGGTCAATCAATGTGACCTGTCGTGTCGACCTGTTTGACACGCGACCTATTTATTCATCTTCATCACCTTGATGCTTGATCCGTCCAAGGTCTAACCTACGGTTGAAAATACAAAATAGGACGGTTCCGAACTTCCGGTTCATGTGTAACCATCATATACCAAATGCAATATAGGACGGTTCATCTGGAACTGTCCTATATTCTTTAACAGGTAATATAGGACGGTTATTCTCGAACCGTCCTATATTCAAGTCTTCACAAGTAATATAGGACGGTTCCTCTCGAACCGTCCTATATTCACAACATGACAACAATATAGGACGGTTCCTCTCGAACCGTCCTATATTCACAACATGACAACAATATAGGACGGTTCTTCTCGAACCGTCTTATATTCACAAAGACACTAATGACTATATAGGACGGTTCTTCTCGAACCGTCCTATATTCACAACAATATAGGACGGTTCTCCTGGAACCGTCCTATATTCATAAAGACACTAATGACTATATAGGACGGTTCCAGCAGAACCGTCCTATATTTCTAGTGAATCATCACTTTCGCTATAGAACCATCTTCTCTTGAAGATGGTCTTTAGAGAGTAAAATCCTTCTCCCAGAGGTATGCAAAGAAACAGTAGAAGGAAAACAAAATGCCAGCTTTTGGGTACCGCCGTTCAATTTTATAGATCTTGCACTGAATATAGGACGGTTCCAGCCAGTTCGTCCTAGTCCTATATTGCTACTAGTGAATATAGGACGGACGGTTCTAGCCGAACCGTCCTATATCAACCCGAAGGTCCCGAAGGATTATAATGCTACAGTAGAGTTCTATTGGGCAGTGGGCACCTTTCTTGGTACAATCAAACTCGAATGATCCGACGATGCACAACATTTTGGATCGTGTTAAGTGTTATCATGCCTGAATCAATCGCAAAGCATGGGGTCAACTGGATGGGCGTCAATTACTTGATCTTTAACACATACATTTGGTGGATGAATACTCCTAAGATGAAAGTCTTGTAAGTATTAGAACTATCTTAATAATAATTAAAATCGCAATTTGGTTTGTTCTAATATTTTAATCAATTTGGCTACTTTTTTGTGTTGGTAGACGAGGATCGTTCGATAATGGAGATACAGATTACGAAGAGATCGAGCGGCTGATTGTATACGAAAGGGTTCTAAAGACGTGGTCTCACTGGGTGGATGAGAACATTGATCCCAAACATGTCTCCAGACTCTCCACTGCATATCAAGTAAAATCTTTTGCTTTAACAGTTGAAGTGTACCTAAACGTAGACTTAATGCCATAGGGAACATGGGAAGCACTATGGCCCACTTGATATTTAGTAAGCAAATCGTACGGTTGATAACTTTAGACCAATGATCTGGTGCCTAGTGGTCCTGACAAGTAGATCGGTATTGAAACAAAGATAGCACATACATTGAAACTCAAACAATGTACTTCAATCAAAAGAAAAACAAAACACATCTATTGAATTGAACTGATCTTTGTATCATATTTGAGTAAAATGTATATACATGAATGATAATATACATTCATTTGCATCACTGAACTACAAATTAAAATTCATAATATGATTTGTCCATTCCATTCTAATATCATCTAGATCCAACTGGGAGTAACTCTTGGGTCCCAAATCCGCCTGCAAGAAACATATAATAACTTAGTTTAGATATCAGACATGTAATCTTGGATTCAGTCAGGAAATATACAAATCAAAAGTGTAATAACATTGGTCAGTCAGTAAGTCTAACTGTCCAAGTGTTACCTTTCTCAATTGTGAGACTGTAACTCCATTGCGAATGAGGGTTCTCATGTATCTAAGAACATAATATCCACACTCCCAATCTGATTTTTGTTTAGGACACTGTGAACAATGCCACCAAAGACAATAGAAAAGGTTCAAAATATAATTTCCAATAAGTTCAGATTTAAAATTATATCAAAGAGTCTAAAGATCGGTAATTAGTAAACCATACCTTGGCCTTCTTCCAATTGAGTTTTGGTGGATGGTGAATGCCTTCCCTCTCAGACCATTTATACCATGCTCTACACACATATAATTGAAAAGCATTAGATGATGAATATTATGATGTTGCCAGCCAGGTAAGTAGTTATATTATAATAAAAGGAATAATAAAGACTTACTTGTTTATAATTTCCATTAGGTGTTCCCGAATCGGTGCTCCACATGAATCAAAAAATATTGCATGGCCACCATGCACATCCAAAGCTAGCAGCATCCAATGGGACCTATAAAAATAACAATTCAATTGAATTTTCTCTAATCTTAGCTGATATAGTATTCATGTGTATGAATTGTGAAATTGAAATGGCATAATTAAGCAACATACGTTAGAACGCACCCGTTATTATAGGGAATCAGTAAGGCTTGCCCCTTCGTACAACTCATGAGACTAGGAATGATATCTTCACTTTGTTTGTCCACGGGCAAATAGTCCAATTGAAGGACAAGAGAAGGGTCAAGGAACTTGTAAATGTCCTTGACCTCTAGTTTTTGCAAGCTATCATGCAAATACCTGCATTAGGAATTTGGGTTAATGTCAAATAATTATTAAGTGCTATTAAAAAACAAGTATTAAGTAATGTTACATTGATTCGTAAGTCTTAACTCTAAATTCTCTAATAGAGCACAACGTACCCTATATAGACTACGATGTGCATGTACTCCAATTCAGCCAGATTACATATGGCTAAGAGGTCTTCCTTGAAGAGTGGAACCTCAACCACATCGTTTGAAAGCACACCTGCCTCTATCCTTATAGGGTTCATTGCTTTGTCTTCATTGGCCAGTCTGTATAGTACCCTTAGCAATGGAGGTGTGTTAGGTGGAACCTCCACCTGATCCCTACACTATAGATGTAATCATGTAACATTTTAGAAATTAGTAATGAATATATACAACATATACTGGTTATTGGTATGCTAGCATATATAAAAGAAGAGACACAGTGAGGTAAAATTAGAATATTTTATAATATAACATTGTGACTTGTGAGTAGTTAAGTGAGCAGTGAGCACCTAACAACTAACAAGTGCTTTGAACTTGTTAGTTGTTGCATCGTTCAAGTTCACATGTAATGTAACATGATACAACAATGCAAATATATACAACTAGTACTACCTGGGAAGGCTGGGATGTGGCTACACTTGCCACTACACCAGAATTTGCCAGCAGCGAGGTTTGCTTCAATTGCCCCTTGTGCTGCTTTTGGTGATCCGACATGTTGCAGACAATATTAATCAATTAACAATTTAGGATGACTTAAAAAAAGGTAGGAGAAAATGAAGTCATGACTACAGTTAGTATATATGTACCTTGGAATTGGACATCATTGGTTTTATGTGTTTCTCTGGCCAACACACATGATATCCAATTGCATCCCCAACAGTTTCAACATCATCCCCTTCGACTGGAAATGGAAGGGGAGCATCTGGTTGAATGGCAGTAGTGATGCACACGCGCTTAGTGTGTGGATGCATCAACTTACCATGCAAGGTGGCAAAAGTCATGGGCCGAACCTCGTACAGTGTTGCCACAGCCACATAGTTCTCAAATGTATATAGCTGCAACATGCACTGACCCACCTGCATTTGAGAAATGACGTATATATATATATAATAATCAGTGATGTAATGTAAACTAAAAAGGTTAGTAAATAAGTAACATTGTAAAACTAAACATGTCAATATACATACCTCACTGATCAGGACATCACATTCAAGTACTTGTTCTGCCACCTCTTCATTTGATGGAGTAGGAATGCAGCTATTGTCAAATTGGGGTGGTTGAACTTGAGGTTGAGCTTCAGCTTGAGGTCCAACATCCTCACATGAGGGTTTTCTGCCACCCTGGATTTCCTTCAACAGTTGATCTTTGAGCTTGCTATACATCTCTACAACTGTTTGATTCTTCCATTCTTCCAATTCTTGTAGCGTAGGAGCCTTTTGTTTGGGGAAGAACTTGGAAGGAAGAACACCTCGACCTTGGCCCCTTACCCGGCCAGGGTGCTCATCCTTGTTGCCCATTGCCCTATACAGGATGTCCCCCTTTGCAGCAGTGCTGCTAAGAGTTCCTGTAGTTGCACTTGTACTCTCTTGGGTCAACTCTTCCTGCACACGTAAAGATCATAACATTATCAAATCACTATTATATATGTAATATTTATATAATATACTATGCAAGGGTATAAAAGTATAAAAGTATTTAACTAGGTAGTATGCAGATAAAGTAAAAGTATAAAACTTAAAGTCTTAAACCACTTACAATTCTTGAAGCAATTGCTGAAGTTGTCTCGTTGGCAAAGGTCTGGGAGTTACGCCCTTTTGAATGTGCCATTTTCCATAGAATAGCACGGTCAATGGGCTCCGCTGTCCCAGCCTTCTTTTGCTGTAATAAGAAGAGACACTAAGTCAGAGTTAATAAACAAAAATCTAGTATGATCAGACAAATGGAATGTCACATGATATACTTACTACGTCTGCCTCTAATCGTGCATAGCCAACCTTTGAAAGGTGGTGCGGCATATGGTTCTGAGCACGCGCCTTCTGTCCTTTTATACGCTTTGCCTGGACATCAAAGTAATGTGATCAAAATACAATCAATTATAATAATTACAAGAATCATAAATTAGCTTGGCTAGTTGAAGTTGTGATTACCTCAAAATCAGGAGATAGCCTATACTGTACAAATTGATTCCATGCTTCCTGGTCAATGAAGCAGGAATACAACTGAGGGACCATGTTAAGCGTAGAAGGATCATGGGAATTTGGAAGTATGTACTTCCTTGCAAGCTCACTCTTCCATTTCCTCCAAGCTTCACCAGCTCCTAGCAATGCTTGCTTTTTGTACTCATCAGATACGTCAAAGGAAGACTACAAAATAAAAGAAGAAGCATGTTAAAGTGATTAACTTACTAGTGAGTATTGTAGCAACTTTGTGTATCGTGATTCATATGCAAACAAAAACAAAATATATAAATATAAAGGACATATTATGTTATATGTACAAAGAATTTACATACCTTGACCATTTCCCATATTGAATCTTTGACTTGTGGCGATATAAGTCTCCAATTAGTCACTGATACTGGCACAAGTCTTCTAACAGTGCAACTTATGAAGCTAGTATAGGCATGTGCAGTACCACCAATTGGTTGGCCTCTACTGTTGAATTGTACCGTTTCTTTTATTCCAATTGAGGTTCTCTTATTTATACGATCCATTTGTGTTGGTCCCCTCCCCCTGACCTTTCTCTTGACATTGACCGGTGGTGTTATTGATGGACATGTGCTTAATAGTCTTGATTGTTTTGCTTCTATGTGTTGTAATTGTTCTACTTGTACCTCTTCTACTTGCTCCATGTTTCCTTCACAAATAAAAATGAAAATGACTACAGTTAGACAAGAAAAGTGGAAATGTTTTTACAGTTTGATCATAGATTCTTCACAAATAAAAATGAAAATGACTACAGTTAGACAAGAAAAGTGGAAATGTTTTTACAGTTTGATCATAGATTCATAGAGAAGGATTTACAATCTCAGTTTACAGATAAAATTGACAGCCAATTCCTCAGCTGATCAGGATTTAGGGTTGCTAACTTGCTAGATGCTAGGGTAGTAGGGTCGGATCACTCCTGTCCGGTGTCTGCTATGTAGTCAAAGGCACGAGGCATACCAAGGGGCAAGAAAGGTTTCTCTTCCAGCATCAAATTTTACTGGGAAAGTGATCGAAGTGATTGCTACAGGAAGGCAAGAAAGGCTTCTGCTTTGAATAAGAAAGTAAAGGATTATGTTGTCAGGGATTCAAATATAAAGTTCAATCAAACTATTGATGATCAAAAGGTAGTGCATAATCATTAAGAAAGCTCTCTCCATTTTACGATCATTATGCATGGCTAAGCACCTGACAAGACAAAGCAACTTATTTGGACAATCAGAAGTGTTGACTATGACTACCTACTAAAGCATTTGTAGCACTTGAAGTGGCATCGTGCCACTTGCAACTTGGCGTTATGCTAGCAAATGTTACCCAAGGTTCCAGATAGTAATTGGTTAGTCAAAGCTAAGTAGCGGAGAAACCAGGAACCTGATCCATCTTAAATAGTTCTGAGAGATAGGAGAAGCACAGTGCACTGAAAACTTACAGAAGGAGCACAGAACTGGCCTTTCTTAATATTGACAATTTTCCCTGTCTTGGAGGCTGCAACTAGAAGATTCGTCTGGAATAGGAAAATACTTCATCTTAGCTTGAATAGAAGTGATAATTGATGCCCTATTTGGAATTTAAATATTGGAATGATCTCAGTAGTCATAGTAGTTCAAATTGTCCATAAAGAAGTCGATCTGGAAAATGTCCAGACATGGCAACATTAACCTAACGGCACAGGAAAGCTGGAATTTGCAAAGCATTTATTGAATAATTTAGTATGCATAAAATAGCACAGAAAATTCTTAGAATGGACTAAAACTTACGACACCTGGGGCAGTTTAAGCATGACTTATAACAGCAGTTCTTGCACTCTATGGGCAACAAACGAAAAGAATTTTCAATCTTAACTCCCCCTTCTGCACAATGGCCCTAAAAGCAGGTACTTTCCAGAAAAATTGTGAATGCCAAAATAAATCTAGAAAATGGAGTCGATGTCCTGCTCTACCATAGTTTAAAAGAAATCCTCAATCGTGAACAAGTAGCTTCTTCAATAATACTAAGGAACAGAAAAAGGACACACTAGAAAGATTGAGCTCTGTAGTAATAATGAAAAAGGCATGAGTCAGCAAGTCCCACTCAAAATTCTTCAGAAGCAAAAAGTTATATTACATAGTAGGGAGATCAGAATTTGTGCTTCTTGATAGTATCAGCTAATTGATGTAAATAGCATAGTACTGCACACTCATATTGATAAAGAAATCTGCAGATTTACTCTGATGCTGCAGACATAAAACCTATAGTATGAAAACTACCCATTAAGAGCAACTCATGGACGTGTCTTCATCAGAAGATCAAGTAGCAGTTAGAAGGAATCAAGATTCATTACCAGTGCCATGCCAAAAATGGATTTGCCTATAAACCTGCAACAAATTGGTCTGACAAACAGAAAAGCTAATCCTACAATAATTCCCAAATGCAATTTGCGTCACACTAAGCAGCAATGAATATGACATTATTGAGATTGACACAAGGTATCATCCAACAGTTGTTCACTTCTACATCGAGCTTAGACCAATAATCATAAATGATTGAGGTATCTATCAGAAATTGGAAAGCATATCCTGGAAACCAAGGAAACATTTGAATAGTCACTGACCCTGGTGAAGATGACCTTGATGAAGATGAAGTCTATTCTGCTCCCACAAGCTAAGATGCAACAAATCCAGTAGATAGTTCCAGATATACAACTTGAAAGACAAATATATATGTGATCATTTTCTCTTGAGAAGAATAGAATGTCCAGAATCCAGATCCATGATATACCACTTAAACATTAACTAACCTATTCTCCATCAAATCCTCCACCATCCAAGTATATAAGCAAATAAACTTCATCTAACTACAATCAGCAAGAAAAAATTCTAGCACCCAACAGATCCAGCAGTTCCATTATCTTAATTTTAAATTGCAATGTCAGTACTATATGGATATCCTGCAATATTTACGGGATGGACAAGCATCAGGCAACTCAAGAAAGATTATTGAATAGAGTAGCATGGACCAATAGAACCTCTCAAAGAAACAAGTGCCACGCTTGTTTGACAATTAAATTTTTAAGCAGAAACCTTGGCCTTCAGGCTAGAAAATTGTGCAGAGAAGTAAGACATTGGATGCACCACCTTCATACATTTTCATGTGCACACGTGAGCAAGAAAAGGGTGTAAAGTGCTTGAAAGCATAATTTATGCTTCCTAATGAGCATTGGGCACCTGGGCTGCTGGGCACTTCTAAATTATTATAAGTGACTGAATCGAGAGAGAGATGTATGTGTGTGTATATACATAAGAAAAGAAACACTATGAATTCATGGATGAAACTTTATTGTCTTTATTTGCATTATAAGAGAGGCAGTTGAGCATGTAACTCAGTTTACTAGCTGAAGTGCATTGAAGCTGTAGGTCCAACCCACATTACATACCAGACAAGGATTGAGCATCCAATTCAACTCTGAATTTTATAAAATAAATGCACCAGTGCAGTGAGTGCACCCATACTAATCCATACCTAAAGTACTTCTCAACCCATATTCACTGATTGGATTATGACACCAGACACTCCTATGCAAATTTGTTCTAGTAATATTTCTCCAAATAATGTCTAATACATGCCATCATCTCGATGCTTGAGATAATTACGGTCGTTTGAAGCGATGTTGCATTCTTGTGTGCAGTTGGTAAGAGGATCTCTTTTGGATATCAAAGGAAAAAGATTGAACAACAGGACTCCTAAGATGGCAAATCCCTCTGGATCATCAACAAGGTTGGGACACAGAAAATGAAGCATGGAATCTAACATCCCATGTCATAACATTTTGGGTTCTGCTGAAACCATTTAGGTTGAGAATGTTCAAGCGGAAATCTGTTCATGTTCCAAATATGGAATTTGCATGAACCAAAACAGTATTAGCTTACTCTCTACTCATCATGGATTTATTATTCATCTCCATTCCATAACAACGATGTCAATGTCATACTAACAATTCAAAGTTATGATCTAATGTTTGGGCTCCATAGATTATGTCTGTTATATGGTGTAAATGTACCTAAGCATTCAGGACTGACAAAATGGTCGTTTTCACGTTCTCAGAGTCTCAACTAAAACCCATCAAGATCTATGGAAAATACGTTAGCAAACAACAAAAAATTGAAAAAACGTTCTTGTTTTTACGTTTTTTACAAAAATTGTATATACATGCAAAAATTCAAAAATACATACCTTTTTTTGCTTAGATCTGCGAAAGATTGAAGAGGAGTGGTCGTTTTCACCTTCTCAGACTAAAACCCACCAAGATTTATGGAAAATATGTAGCAAACAACAAAAAAATGGAAAAAAGTTCTTGTTTTTAAGTTTTTTACAGAAATTATATACAGATGCGAAAATTCAAAAATACATACCTTTTTTTGCTTAGATCTGCGAAAGATCGAAGAGGAATGGTCGTTTTCACGTTCTCAGACTAAAACCCATCAAGATCTATGGAAAATACATTAGCAAACAACAAAAAATTGAAAAAACGTTCTTGTTTTTACGTTTTTTACAAAAATTGTATATACATGCAAAAATTCAAAAATACATACCTTTTTTTGCTTAGATCTGCGAAAGATTGAAGAGGAGTGGTCGTTTTCACCTTCTCAGACTAAAACCCTTCAAGATTTATGGAAAATATGTTAGCAAACAACAAAAAAAATGAAAAAAAGTTCTTGTTTTTATGTTTTTTTACAGAAATTATATACAGATGCAAAAATTCAAAAATACATACCTTTTTTTGCTTAGATCTGCAAAAGATCGAAGAAGAATGGTCGTTTTCACCTTCTCAGACTAAAACCCATAAAGATCTATGAAAAATACGTTAACAAAGAACAAAAAAAAATTAAAAAACATACTTGTTTTTAACTTTTTACGTTTTTTTACACAAACTGTTACTATATACATATGCTAAAATTCGCAAATACATACCTTTTTTTTGCTTAGATCTGTGAAAGATCGAAGAGGGAATGGTCGTTTTCAGTTTTCACTTCTCAGTTCTCACTGTCTCAGTAGGTTGGAGTTGGACCATTGGAACTTGGAAGATTGAAATTTGAAATTAGGGCTGATCAAATCAAGGTGAAATTAGAAAAACGATATGTTGTTTAGTTGTTACAATATAGGACGGTTTTTAAATAACCGTCCTTTAATATATAATGAGAGATATTCAAATATATATTATATAGGATGGTTTTTTTTTATAACTGAACTATCCTATAATAAGTTATATAATTATAATATAATAATATATAGGATGGTTGTTTAAGTCTTATTTATTTATTAGAAAGGTAGACGGTTCACCGTTGAGTGTGTAACGTACTAACGTGTTGTTGCATTGGATAACCGTCGTATAATGGTATAAGCTATAAGAGTTATGTATTTGATTAATCTTAGTTGAGGATGTACTTAAATAAAAATAGTTACTAAGTATAGAGTAAAGACAGGGCATATATGTAATTAACTCATCTCAGACTTCTCAATTGAGGACTGAAGAGGAATAGGAATACTGGAATAGGAGGATGACATGAGTCACATGACTCACATCTCAGATTCTCAAACAATCAGACTTCTCAGTTGAGTCGTTGAGGATTGAAGAGTGAAGACTGAAGAGTGAAGAGGAATAGGATGACATGAGTCACATGACTGGATGAGTAAAGAAAGAGTTATTAATTAATCTTAGTCGAGGATGTGCTTAAAAAAATTAGTTTTTAAGTATAGACTAAAGAAAGAGTTATGTAATTAACTCATCTTAATTTCCTTAAGGATGAGCTAACTTAAAAAGTTAAAAGACGGAGCATATATGATATATGTAATTAACTCATATCAATTGAGTATCAGCTTAAAAACTAAACAAAGTTATGTAAGTAACTCATACTGTCATACTCAATTCAATAGTTGTCGAGGTTGAGGATGAGTAAAGTAAGTTATATATATTTAACTCTTTTGATCTCAGTTGAGGATCAGCTTAAAAAAGCGAAGTTATGTAAGTAACTCATACTCAATTCAAAAGTTGTTGAGGATAAGTAAAGAAAGAGTCATGTAATTAACTCATTAGGTAAGAATGACTGAATGAGTGAATGAGAATAGAAATAGTTATGTAATTAACTCAGTAGGTTGAAAATGAGTATAGAAAGAGTTATGCAATTATCTCATTAGTGGATAATGATTAGAGGAACTATGAAGGGTCCGAAGGGAATAATTATTAGTTATGTAATTAACTCATTAGGTATTTAGGTGAGGTGAGAATGAGAAATGAGAATATAAGTCATGTGTTGAATTAACACAAATGTTGAATGATATTACTAAGGGAGTTACTAAATTTTGCTCTACATGAATGATGGATCAATGGGTCATGGATGAATGAGTTATTCCCAATCTATTATCATCAATTCGGAGTTAGAAATGAGAAACAAATATTGAGTTATATGAGTTGGATACATTATATTCATGAATTTGATGAAAAGGACATATATTAGATCAATTGGTGTTTGTTGATGACATGTGAATATACAACAAGACACTAATGACTAAATAGGACGGTTCCAGCAGAACCGTCCTATATTGATAGCTAAATATAGGACGGTTTCAGCAGAACCGTCCTATATTTATAGAGAATATAGGACGGTTCCAGTAGAACCGTCCTATATTTCTAGTGAATATAGGACGGTTCCAGCAGAACCGTCCTATATTGCTAGTAAATATCAGGAACCGTCCTATATTGATAGAGAATATAGGACGGTTCCAGCAGAACTGTCCTATATTTATAGTGAATAATGAATATAGGACGGTTCCAGCTGAACCGTCCTATATCAGTCCCAGGGATTATAATGCTACAGTAGAGTTCTATTATCAAACTTGGATTATGATCCGACGATGCACAGCATTTTGGACGGTTAAAGTTATAACAGTCGATATAAGTCTTAGCCTTAGGTTATACTTATAGTTATAACTTATACCATTATAACTTTATAAGTTATAACTTATAGTTATAGCAGCAAACAACCAGCCAGGCTAGGACGCCGCTTACATACAAAAACAAAAGACAAGACAATTGCCTTAGACTTAGAGTCTTAGACTAGATTGACTTAGTAGACCTAGATAATTATTAATTAATTAAAGTGAAACCTTTATGTTTTCAGTTTTCATTTTGTTTTCCCGCCACTATAATGGAGGCCTGGCCCACCCCACCACACATCGGATGATTCGGATCTAACATAACAAGTAACATCAAGGTTCAAGGACAAGGACTCAAAAATCAAAATATTTGAGAAATGATTGAAGTGTAAGTTTCATTAACTCCAATTGCCACTTGCCAGTTTGGAAATGGAGGAAAGAAGGCTATCTGTCCCTGTCAGGCAGGGCGGCGCCAAGGCTGGGCCGTTTGTCGGCACAGGCAGACTAGTTGCTGGAAGTATGACACATCACAGTCACACTCGCAGTCACAGATTGGTAAAGTTACTAAAGTACTAATAAACCATATCCCATTACCACATGTGTAAAATAGGACAGTTCGTGCATAACCGTCCTATATTTATACAATATAGGACGGTTAATATAAAACCGTCCTATACGTTACAAATATAGGATGGTTAATACACTAACAATATAGGACGGTTAATACATAACCGTCCTATTTGGTTTTCTTTTCTATTAACCGTCTTTAACCGTCATGTAATACTAATATCGACTGTTATGATGTTATCAACGGTCTTTTATTTTTTGTTATAGTATAAGACTCTTGTTATCGAGCCGTCTTGTATAGATTATAGATAGCATCAATCAAATACAGAATCACCTGAATCGGTTAAAGGCTCCCCAAACCCAACCCAACCCAAGCTGCTTTTATAATTTACAATTTTACATCTGTTTCATTTCAAATTTTCCTTTCCAGATATCTTCTTCAAGTTCAACCCTTCTAACAAGATGAGCAGCATCACCCCTACTACTACAGGTACAGCACCACAGCCACAGCCACAGGTATGTGTTTGTTTTTTGTTATTTCTTTATGAAATTATGATTCTGAATTTCTGAGTCCTGGCTCTTTTCATTCCTCACTCTCGCTCGCTCCCTTCTCTTATTAGTAATTGTTGGTGTAATGTTTAGTTTACTGTCAGTGTGAAGTGTGAACTAATTTTTTTTTGTCATTTGCATTTTGCAATATAGGCACAAGTTGAAGTTGGGAGCACTGATGTTTCTGATAACTTGAATATGCTACACCACAACAATGATGATGATGAGCTTGCTGATTTGGAGAACGTGGAGTTAGTTTCAAAATCCAATAGGGGTAAAAAGCATAGGAAACTAATGTCTCCAGTTTGGAATTTTTTTGAATGCATTCCTCTATCAGAAGATGGAAGGCAAAGGTGTAAGTGCAAGAAGTGCTCTGCAATATATATTTGTGATAGCAAATTTGGTACTGGTAACTTAAAACGTCATATAAAGACTTGTCAACGGAGCTTTTCTCGTGATATAGGCCAGTTGTTTTTATCTCAAAGTCAGGGGAGTATGTCACTAAATGCAGCTTCAGATAATAAGTTTGATCCTGAAGTTTATCGTGAGTTAGTAGCAAATTATAGCTTGTTATGCATGATTTGCCTTTCCAATTTGTTGAGTATGATGGAATTAGAACTCTACTGAAATATTTGCGTGCAGATTTGCACTTGATTAGTAGAAATACAGTAAAAGCAGATGTTCTGAGAATGTATAAAAGAGAAAAAGGAAAGATAAAAGAGATGTTAGAGTTGGCACCTGGCAGGATAAGTTTGACATCGGATTTGTGGACTTCTTGTACATCGATGGTTATATAAGTCTCACAAAGACATTTTCTAGATAGTCAATGGGTCTTACAAAAGAGGATATTAAATTTCTGTTTCCTACCACCTCCACATAATGGAATATCATTAGCAGAAAAGATATACTCATTATTGGTAGAATGGGGGATTGAGAAAAAGATTTTTTCAATCACTTTAGACAATGCTTCTGCTAATGATTCTTCTGTTGAGTTGTTAAGGCATCAATTAAATATCAGGAACACTCTTGTTTGTGGTGGAGAGTTTCTTCATCTACGTTGTTGTTGTCATGTTTTGAATTTGATTGTGCAAGATGGTTTGAAAGAAATTGATGATGCTATTCAAAAAATTGGAGAGAGTATCAAGTATGTTAAAGCATCACAAAGTAGAAAACAAAAATTTTTAGAGTGTGTGAATCACATGTCAATTGAGACAAAAAAGGGCTTAAGACAAGATTGTCCTACAAGATGGAATTCAACCTATTTGATGCTTGAAAGTGCTCTTTGTTACCAACGTGCATTTTGTCACTTAGAACTAAGTGACTCAAATTATAAGCATTGTCCTTCTTTCAATGAATGGGAAAAGGCTACAAAAATTTCGAAGTTTTTGGCAGTTTTTTATGATGCCACCTGCATGTTCTCTGGATCAAAGTATCCCATTGCAAATCTCTACTTTCGTGCAGCATTTGTAATTTATTTGAGTTTAACACAATACATGAGAAGTGATGATGACTATATGAAGCGTATGTCCACCCAAATGTTTGCCAAGTTTTCAAAGTACTGGTCTGAATTGACACCATTTTGGCAATTGCATGTGTGTTGGATCCTCGGTATAAGCTCTCCTTTGTGGAATTCTCGTACAAGAAATTGTTTGGCAGTGGTTGCTTGGAGTTTGCTCTAGTTCGGGAAAAGTTATTCTCTCTCTTCAATGAATATATGGTTAAGATTTATCCTATTCCTTCCTCATCATCTTCCTTAGTGGCTAGAGGTGCTGATGATAGACAGAGCATGTCATATAGTCAAGAGGTTTTAGATGTCATGAAGGTAATTTTATTTATAATTGTATCTTTCATTATATGTCACTTACTACTTAGCATATTAAAATTTGCTATGAATTGTCTTATAGTACGTCGAATAATATAATTGCATTTGCATTAGGAATTTGATTCATTTGAAGGTGAAGGAGGTACTTTGGCTATGCAAAAATCACAATTAGAGATTTATTTGGATGAACCAAGATTGCAAGAGTCAAAGCTAGACATTCTTGCATTCTGGAAAGGTAATCAATACAGGTTGTTTGACTAATAATCTCATGTAAATACGATTTTCTGTAATCTTATTTACATTTATATTTGATTCAAATGTTGATTTTAGGTATCCTGAACTTGCTGCCATGGCTCGTGATGTCTTGAGCATTCCCATATCTACAATTGCATCAGAGTCTGCTTTTAGTGTTGGTGGTCGGGTTCTTGATCAATATAGATCTACTTTAAAGCCAGATACTGTGCAAGCATTGATTTGTGTAAGAAACTGGCTATATGGATTGAAAGGTAATGGTTTATAATTCTATATTTACATTATATTTTATATGAGCTTAGTAATGACTAATGCGTGTTTATTCCATATGATTGTAGACTCTACCATTACAGTTGCCATGGATGAGCTTGCCCAGGACATTGTAAGCAATATCATAAGTAGCAGTGCAGGATCAGTTCAACCAACTGAAGACTCTAGATCAATTCATTTTGATTAATTTGTATAATTTTCATAACTTATTTTAATTTGTTGTGTTTGATACATTGATGGAAGTAGATTTTCCTCATGTGCTACTTAATCCCTATTTATTTACTACTATTGTGGTTATTTGATTCATTTCAGTCTCTTTTACATATCATGTGATGTGAGTTAGTGAGTGGTGTAATGTATGTAAAGAACTATGTTGCTTCTAAATAAAATAATAAAATATTACATGAACTTTATTGGTAATTTGGTATAGTTCAATTTTCACCAATACTAGTTAGTAATGCTTTTCTGTGTTTGTCTATGTACTTATTGTGTGGATCAGTGGATAGACCGATAGAGCAATGACCAATGACAATGAGAATGAAAGGAGTTGGAGAAATGAATTCCATCCTAACAATTTATGTGGGGGTTGGGTTAAAAGTTTAGTTGTTCGTTCATAACTGAAAGACCCATGCCATTGAATTCTGATTTTTTGCTCTAGAACCTCATTGTCATTGCTTCAGGTGATCAAAGATTCAGTTAAGTCAGAATCAGAAGATCAGTCACAAAGTTCCAATAAAACACGTAACATATAGGACGGTTATTTTACAACCGTCCTATAAAACGTAACATATAGGACGGTTATTTTGAAACCGTCCTATAAAACGTAACATATAGGACGGTTATTTTATAACCGTCCTATAAAACGTCACATATAGGACGGTTATGACATAACCGTCCTATAAAACGTAACATATAGGATGGTTTTTTTAAAACGGTCCTATAAAACGTCACATATAGGACGGTTATTTCACAACTGTCCTATAAAATCCATAACATAGAGGACAGTTGTAACATAACCATCCTATGTTTTGTGGTTGGTTTCGCAGCGGCTCTATTCACTTGGGAGCAGTTTTTTTACTATGTCGTAATAGGAAAATCGAATCGTTTCATGTCATGCCGTGTCGTGTCGTGTCGTGTCATTTCGTGTTGTGTATCCAACACGACTCAGTCAATTAATCGTGTTACACAGGTCGTGTCGTGTCATTTTTTTAAGAACCGGGTCGTGTACGAGTCATAAGTTTTTGACACGACTATTAATCGTGTCGTGTTCGTGTCGACCCATAATTTTAATCGTGTCGTGTTCGTGTCGCCACAAACACGACCCGCCAACCCGAATTGCCACCCCTACTCAATCCCATTAGGGGATGGTTAGACAGAGGAGGGTGCTACAAGAGGTAACGTGATAACGTGATAGATACAATCACATACAGTTTGATACCATAAACTCCTTTGCAGATCAGTTTGGAGCTCCTTCCTAGGTTTCTCCAAATCTTTCTACTTTCTCTCTGATTTTTCTTATGGTCGCTCTTATCTCCTTTCTCTCTCTGTGTGTGGATTTGCTGTAACTAGGGATTCCACACATTAAAATATGTCTGTTGCAGACTTTCCACATACAAAAATGCTATTATTTCGGATGCTATACTATATCAAGAATCTCCAGTTGATGATCTTTGTCAATGTTGTTCTATAGTAGTGCTAAGTAGACGGCTCTGAGTTAGGAAAAAGATAAAGAAAAGGTTGAAAATTCTTCACAAGTTGGAGGGTAAACATCATGGGAGTAGAAGATGTTTGGGCTATAGCTTTTCTAGGACGTGGGTAAAAGAATTATTTATCTTAATTGTATCACCAGCCACTCGTTGGAGTATAGCTAGCGAATCACCGACCAGTCACTAAAATGCAATAAAAAGGATTACAATGCCGAATATTTCGTGGTAGGGATGGCACGGAAGATTGGCACATCCACATCATTAGGGACCGTAGCATATTGTTACTGCATTGCTGTTTCACCTATGCTAAATTTGTGCAGCACTTGTGCGCAAGTCTTTGCAAAGTACAAGTCAACTTTCAACTCTCCACTCTCATTTACTAGGGCTACACTCACCTACAAAGACAATGAGAGAACTAAAAAATGAGACTTACTCAAAGAGAACCTATTATGTGATTAATCTTCAATGAGCTTATTTGAGTTACAAATAAGGAGCTAATCCCTATTTATACTTGCTCTCTTGCATCCACCCCCTCAATGGATAGCTACGATTAATACATATGTCAACATCTAATGGTTGAGAACCATTCTAGAACTCTCTTTAGAAGTTTCTACAAATATCTTAGTTTTACTTATTTCTAAATATTTACAAGAAAACTTTCAGAAACTAAGCATTTTAGAATCAGGCCTTGATCTATAGACCTTCAATAACGGTCCTCAATCTCTTAAGCCAAGTCTACAAGCTAAACAAGCCTTCTTCAAAGCTTGTAGGCCATGGTCATGGGCTTTGCAACTTAGCTTTTTGAATTATCTACTTGATGATTTCTTCTTAAAGAATATACATCATAACATCTATTAAAAAATCTCTACATGGTCTTCGTCTAATAGGCTTATAGTTTTGCAACCAACTATAAAAGGGTTTGAGATCGAGAAAGAGGAGTGGTAAACTGATCACAATATGAGATGCAGTCAAACGACTTATATTCTAGAGTTCACTTTACAAGATTAAACTCATTCATCTCGTTGCTCCAGCGTCAAAGAGAATGTGTTTGGATGGTTCTAGCGGCCGAAACCTGACTTAGAAACAGAACGGGTCAGAAACTTTGATGCACAGTTTCCAGCTTTTTTGACACTAGAACCATCAAAACCACTAGCTATTTGATCAACTGGACATTCAAGCTAAATCAATAAGATGCACTAGTCGGATCATGCAAAGGTATGTGGCTCCAAAAATATGTGATCATTTGACGCAACCTCATGTTACTATTAGAGTAGTATTCGTTTGAGACACATACTTTTGCATAAATGTATGCCAATGAATAATTGGAACATGGCTGAAAGCCTTGTAGTTGATCTTAAACATCACGGAACCTCTCTTTGATTGAGGGTTTGAGGTGACACTTTTCTTTTATTTGGTAGTAGATGTAGGAATTAGGATAGGCTTTAGCGTAAGACTCTTCTTACTCTTTGCTTAAAAAAATAATAATTGGAATAATTAGTTTTGTTGGGATATGTTCTAGTTATTCACTAGGTAGTGGACGATGCTCTTCAAGGGTTCAGTCAATTATGAAACTCATGCCTGAAATGCACATATTTTATAGTCCCATTTATCCGACGGCCAAGTGGAAAATGTGCGCTTTATCACTTAGATGAGGTTGCACTTTTTGTCATATTAGGCTAATAGAACGGCATTTCGATCAATTATGATATGTCAATTGATCGTTGGACTAGATCCTAACAAAACCGTCTGTGAAGTTAGTCGTGCTTGCCATTACTCAGAAGGAAAGGGACTTTTACCTCTCCAATTGGCCCATATGTTTTGATTTATGATCTATCTATTTCTATTCAATCATAGTCTTTGAACTGTGAGATTAATTTATGGGACTACATTGCTGGGCGCCGATGCTATCAATTTAAAAAATGTGGGGCATTTTCCTCGTTTCTACTAAACTATTGGTGGAAGATGTACAAGCTAAGTTGTATTTTACATCTTCCACTAATAGTTTGACTGGAGAGAAATGCAAATCAAATGAAGAATGTGTTTTATCCTTTGCACCTCCCAAATTTCTTTGTTTTCATCGGGTGGGTCCAGAAGAATGCATTGCATATTTCCATTGTTGCGTTTATTTTTGTTTTTTTCTATTTGAATATTTTTCTAACTTTTTGGGCAGGTAAAACATATGGGAAATTCTAGCTATTTCTTGCAACGTCATTGTGGAAAGAGAGAGAAAGAGAGAGGTGGATGACTAACCAGTAAGAGGGTCGTTTTACTTTGTATAGTCCCTTTATAACTTTATGGACCAATCGGAAGATCCTTAATTTCAATCTGAAGACTTCAAAGAAAAGAAGGGAGCAATGACGAATATGTTGAACCATCATCCAATTAATTAGATGCATAGAACTCTCCAGTTAGAATGCTCAAGACGCATAACTAGAGTGCATAATTAGAGTGTTTCATGGCCACAGTGTTAGATTTTGGACGCACACACACACATATATGATAATAATTGTATATCCTATGCTATCATGTAGGTTTGGCCTATATTAAAAGTAATCTAATAAGGATTAAAGTTAAATGGGCCTAAGTTATCTTAGGAAGTATGGGCTTTATTATGTGTAGAGACCTAATTTCTTATTTCTAATTTATGATAGGCTAAAATTAGAAATAAAGAAAGTTTATGCAGTTATAAATGGTTATGGTCTCCAAATTGTACGTATGATTCTTTTCTGACATCCCATCATCAGAAAAGGAAAATCCTCTTCTTAAGAAAATTCATACACATTAATTTGGAAGATTAAGAACCACAAGATTCAAGAATCACATCCGTTCTCATGGATCCAGATACGCTTCTACATCTAGTCTATTATTCTTAATGATTTGACATGGATGATCTTGGTGTGATGAAGGTTTTCATCAATAAAGAAATATTTTTTAACAAGGTTATCAAAGGATCCGCATGTTGAATAATTGAGAAGCAAGTTTCTCAATTTGATTTTGTAATGTGATTATTTGGGAATGGTTCTTGAAGTCAACAAAGCATTTTCTTTTCGCCGTCTCTCTCTCTCTCTCTCTCTCTCTCTCTCTCTCTCTCTCTCTCTCTCTCTCTCTCTCTCATGTTAGATCGGAGATTTTTAGAGATTAGGGCTTCAATCTAGGAAAACCATGATATAATAGAAAACACATCATAAACACATCTCAAATAAATGATCTGAACCGTTAGATGGATTTAGGGACCCTTAAAACCTTAGAAACAACAAGAACAGAACAAAAATCGAGTCATCTGGGGCTTTGATATGATCAAAATAAGATGAACGGCTCAGGTTCATCGTCTTCAATGGACAATGTGCCCAGGACACTGTGCACAGAATGTGCTAAAGGCGACGATGAGTGTAGATGCTTCATTGCGTGCAGAAGAGCATTGTCGTGTTGTCACGGATAGGGCGGGACGCCAAGCATCCTGCAATCTAGGACGCACGTGGGAGCATCTCGGCTACCAGGATGCATGCAGTGCATCCGCATCAAGCGTCCCAAACTCGTGTGTCTTGGTGACACCAGTAAAAAATCAATGTTCCAACCCGAATTTTGATCAAGGCCATTGAATTGTGACCTGAAACAAAAAAAACCCAGTTTATGGAAATTATATAAACCTGATTTTAGATATGCAAAGTCCATTTGAAAGGTCTTGATGATGCAGACATGATTTTGACACTAAAACCTTGATCTGACCGCACCCAATTAGCTTAAATTCATAAAATAGTACCTAATTGCTTAGATCGAGTCCATCAAAGGGCGATTAGGCCTTAGAAATGGATGTCTTATGTTTTAAAATAAATTGATTAAAACAACATTCTGCCAAATTAGTCTCTCTTGTGTAAATTAATTTATTTTTTAACATTAAGATGGTCGTGTGTATGTAATTCATGCGGATATTAACCGGCCCAAGACACACTTAGTAGATAGATTCTGCTACTACTGCTCACATAAGTGTGTCTATGAAGGCTTGCGTGAGTTGTCGTGTGACACCCCCGGTTTTATCAATATGTTCCCCATATTTATACTCAAATAATAATAATTTATTTATAGAAAATAGATGGGATTCTAGAACTTAAAACTCATAATTTAAAATTTGTCGCAGCGTTAAGCAAATACCATTTAAGAAAACCCCAAGGGTCACTTCTTCTCAAAACCATACTGAAAAACAGAACGAAAAGTAACCATTTTGAGCATGCTCATAAATTAAAACCACGATGAAATTTTGTAACTGCAAAGACACGTAATAGTGAAGTTTCAAAGCTCCAGGGTCTGTCCAAAATCACCACATCATCCATGAATAAGCATATAACCACTATACAGTGATATGGGTCTAATCTATCAATATATACAATGACTAAGGAGAATGCCAAAAAGCAAATACCAGTCCAACCAAAAGTAGACCACTCTGTCAGTATCTGACAGTCTTTGTCCTCAAGCCCTCGTCCAACTCCACGCTAGTCCACCTTCTTTCCTTTTTTACTGTCGGGCTCTGATTCTGAGGAATTGCAAAACAAAGCAATGCCTCAGCAAGCTATGCTTGTGCAGGTGATATACATTCAAAATAACTCAATAAAACAAAGCATATGGCACAAGGCATAAAGATCAAAAGATGATTAATAATATATAAAGTCTCAAATCACACAATGAAGGACATACCATGTCCATGCAATAAATACGATATCATCAACCATTATATCAGGACATGCACAATTCGAGAAAATCTAGAAACATATGAATGCATGTCAAAAGCATCAAACCTCATACATAGTCAAGTGGATATCACGAAAGATATAAAAAACAAGTGCATGTAATAACTATCATAAAGATAGCACGCACATGCGAAGCTACATGCTGAAGTTAATCTCACATATATGGTAAAGCATGAATTATATGCCTCAAAGACTCAAATCATCAAATCACTATTTGAGAATCATAAAAAAAGTGTGAATGAAATCACCTACCTCAGTATCGCAATATCTCCAACAAACACATATTCAATATCAAGGGGTATGCGCTGATGTACCTGTCATACCATAAATCATATCATGGTTAACACATATAACCAAAATCTAAAGCCTAATTATCTATTGATCAGCTCGATCTGAATCATTTAATAACATTTCGTAGTTTTGTTACTAAAAAGTTACTCTAAACTAGATTTTTATCCTAAATCTAGGTCCGCCTTGTCGAGATGATCACAACGCCTCTTTCGGATCGTGATTTGGACCTCTGTAACTCATAGAATCAAGGTTTAAAGGCAAAAAGGGTAAAAAAAGACCAAAATCCAGCAAATGGGGCCTGCCGCACGTGCGGTGCATGCCGGGCGCTTCTATGGAAGCGCTTCGCATCAAAACCCGCTCCAAGGGAGCGGGCGATTCTGTGGACGCAACTCTCTGCGTCAGAACCTGCTCTGGGTAGCAGGCACTTCTATGGAAGCGCTCACGTGTGGGGGATGGAACAGTGTGCGTGGCGCATTCCAGCCTCTCCAAGTGGCGCTCACGAGTAGCCCCACGTGCCCTTGCAGTGGCGTGCCCTCAACCATGTATTGTCGCCAGTTACAGTCGCCGTTGCCGGAGACGACGACCGAACTAGTTCGCCGTCGCCGGTGACCCTAGGTGCTCCGTTTTTTTTCTTATTTTTACACCCCTGTGTCCGGTTTTTGACGTACATTCTATTTCCACTATTCATTTTCGCAAATCCTTCTTAAATCTAGCGTTTTTCACGCTTTTTGTTTCGTTTTCAAAAACTCCCGTATTACTGTTTTTTGTGTTTTACGGCGTCCCTAGCCGTCCGATCGTCACAAAATTTTGTGGGTTCTTTCCTCTCCTCATCATATACAATATGAAGAGTTCAGATCTAAATCCGACACCGTCTCATGCAAAATTTTTAGGCAAATCAGTACGCACAGATTTTTGCAAAAACCTACGTTTTCATGCCGTTTTTTGGCGTTTATAGGTAATTAAACGTTGAAATTAACACAAAAGGGAAGGGTGGAGTAATCCAACTTCGTTCCCGGCTATTCAATGGTGGCGAAATCCGCCTCCCAGTGCGTGATGGTCCACGTGAAACAAAGAGACTTGAGAGAGAGGAGAGTGCGTTTTGAGTACTCTCTCTCTTCTCCTTATCTTATATCATTTATTCATTTCATTTATTATTATTATATTATTATTATATTATTTTGTTAATTATTTATTTCATTTTCTTTTTTTTTTTTTTATAAAAAAATAATCAAAATGTTACATGTTGAAAGCCAAATGATGCTGAAAGATTCATCTATGTGGGCGATGGCAAATCAGTGGAGGTTGAGGCAATAGGGACCTTTAGGTTATTATTAAAGAATTGATATTATTTGGATTTGAAAGAGGCATTTGTTGTACCGTCTTTTAAATGGAATTTGGTTTTTATTTCTGTTATGGACAAATTTGGTTATTCTTATCCAGTTGAAAATAATCAGTTTAGTCCTTTTATGAATTCAAATATTGTAGGTACTGGTTCTTTGTCTTTTTATGATAACATTTATTTCATTGATACTATTACCTCTTTTAATGAAACCTTGCATATGAGTTCACGTGGTATAAAATGTACATTAATCAATGAGAATTCTGCTTTACTCTGGCACAAGCGTTTAGGGCACATATCTAAACAAAGAATTGAAAGACTTGTGTTAAATGGAATTCTTGATCTCCTTGATTTGTCAGACTTTTAAGTCTGTGTTGAGTGCATTAAGGGGAACGAGATTCACCAACATTTCAGCCAAAATATCTCGTTAGTTGGATGAAGAATCAGCACGAATGGATTTCTAGCTCGACGAAGGTATCACGAAAGAATTTGATTCATATTCAAAAGCATCATAAGTTCAGCAAATGTCATCAACAATTGCATGTTTATATGGCTCCAAAACACCGGACAAAGTAGATTGGGCGTAGATAGGATTAGATGTAGACATTCCAGTAATAGAAAAATAAAATAAAATTGAAGTGATGGAGATATCATCCCAAGAAGGGAACGTTGGGAGCAATTCGCAAGATTTGACCACGTTTTCTCAACAAACTTCTTGATTAGATGGATAAGTTTTTCTTTTACACGTGATTACGTAGTAACACGGTGAACCTCCTGTGATCGGCGTGGCGTTTTAGCTCCTTCCTCGTTCCTAGTCTATCCTAAAACGAAAACCTTCTTAAAAGCGTCTCCAAGGGAAGTCCCTTGGTTATTGTTAGCACTTCCGAAGAACATCGTTCCCACGAGAAGTAAAATCATGTCCTCTTCCCTACCTGCCTTGTCTTTGACCTCGAATCGAAGCATCGATGAACACCAATGGGTGATACAAATTCGCCGAACCATGGATGAAGAGCTCGAGGAAGATCAAGGGATCCCAGTTTGCATTTTTAATGTCCCAAAAAGTCTACTTGCAACCCAGCAACAAGCCTATACACCTCAACTGATATCACTAGGCCCATATCATCGCTGTCGCCAAGAGCTCTATGACATGGACCGGTACAAGCTCTGTGCTGCTAAGAGAATTCAAAAACTACTCCACAGCCTCAAGTTCCGTGATGTAGTTGAACAAATAGCGAAAGTTGAACCTCAGATCCGTGCTTCCTATCACGGATATCTTCATTTCGGCAGTGAAACTTTAGCATGGATGATGGCTCTCGATGCTGCCTTCTTACTCGACTTCCTTCAAATTTCCTTCCTTAAAGAAGGTAATGTCCTAGCAAGAGTCCCCTCTAGAATGTCTCATTTGATCGATTCTGCGGGAAGGAGGTCGGCACATAATGGGATCATTAGAGATATAATGATGCTTGAAAACCAAATCCCTCTTTTTGTCCTGAGAAAGTTTTTGGCCTTTAGCTGTTCGTCATCGGAAATAGCCGATGATTTGTTGTCCTCGATGTTGATAGGTTTTGTTAAGGAGCTCTCACCATTCAAGTTGGAGGAAAATTTCCCTTGCATCCAAGTCGGAAGGCACGCTCACTTGCTAGAACTTCTTTACCATGTACTTGTGCCGAAATCCACAGAACGATGCGAAATCAATGAATCAGATTCTCAAAATGATATAAAGGGAGATTGTAATGGTTCTCACGTGGGATCGGGCTATTTTAAGCAGCTCCTAGCCACAATCTGGAGTCTTGGCTCGTCACTTAAGGAAGGCCCCATTCATTGTGTTAAACTGGTGATCATGTCAAGACCGATGAAGTTTTTACTGAAGTTGGCGTGGAAGATGATCACAAGCCTCCCTGGATTGTCAATCATAAAAGCACCTATTGAGAGTCTTTTCTTCTCTAAGGGTAAGGAAAATATCAAGCCGGAAGACAAGGGCTCCAACAACAACACACCACCTCTGGTAGAAGAGATCATGATTCCTTCAATAACACAACTCTCGAATGTTGGGATCAAATTCACTGCCACAAACAGCGACATATCAACCATCAGTTTCAATCAGAAGACCAAAACATTATATCTCCCGACTGTTACTTTAGATGTCAATACGGAGGTTATATTAAGGAACTTGGTCGCATACGAGGCATCGGCTGCATCCGGTCCATTGGTCTTTACGCGTTACACCGAATTAATGAACGGGATCGTTGAGACAGAAGACGATGTCGAAGTGCTTAGGAAAAATGGAGTCATTTTGAACCATTTGAAGAGTGACAAAGAGGCAGCAGATCTGTGGAATGGGATGAGCATGTCAATTCGATTGAGTAAAGTGCCTTTCTTAGATAAGATCATTGGAGATGTGAATGGGTATTATAATTGTAGATGGAATGTTAAGATGTGCAAGTTTACGAAGAAGTATGTTTTCGGGTCTTGGCCCATCCTTGCATTTTTAGCTGCCATTCTTCTCTTGTTATTGACGGGCTTACAGGCATTTTGCTCGGTATATAGCTGTGCTCGTTGGTTCAACGTTCAGACCGTTGGATGAATGTACTCAGCTTTGGCCAGTAATTGAATGGATGATTTGGACGCAGTTTTGTCACTTGTCAAATCTCGTTTCTGGCTGATACTTCTTTTATACAGTATATTAATGTTCAGGAATTTCCGAATGTCTTTGACGTGTTTGTGGGATAACATATGTAGGAGTGCTAACGCTCCAATAATTTAATGTGATAAGCGATGGTGGCTTTGGACTTTGTTAGCAAGTAGGTTTTATATTGAATACCAATTAGGCTTTATCTTTTACTATTTTTGTAGGGCAGTGGTATATCATATATGTATTTTTTGTTTTTTCTCATGAAGCCCTTTAAATGGTTACGAACAGCTATTTTTTAAGATATGTACTGTTTTTCATTGGGTTAGATCAGTCATAATCCAAAGTTCTCGTCCATTGGATTATTCCAGCAGCTGTTGCATTCAATTGTAAAATGAATGGTGATATATTTTATAGTTTATTTTTCAACTAAAAAAACAAAAGCTAGGATAGTCCACTAGATGAGAATGTCAAAATGAGTCACCTAAGCAAAGAAAAACTTTGTGTGGAGAGTTCAGATCTTCAAAATTTTGGGCCTATCTAAAGTTATAGCTCTCATATTATTTTTTAAGGGGGCTAATGAGGAAAGGCTGGGGTGCATATATTAATATCCCTTTTTTTTAAGGGAGCTGATATTCCCACATCCTTTAATACTAATGCCACACCTTCTTTTATGGTTTTATGGTAAAAGTACATGTTTGGTACACTTTTTGAGCAATCAAATCATTTATCTTAAGCATCTTATTATAGGTGGGTCATGTCTTCGAAATTACATATTTTAAACAATCTAAACATTGAGTATTTTAGCTTTATTTAATACCATAAAAAAATTTCTACCCTTGTTTTAAGAATTTGAAAATAAGAAAAGAAAAGAGAGCAATAGTACAATCATCCAATGTATGTGATTTTTAGATCATACATCATCTACTTCAAAATAGCTAAGATGAATGGTTCAAATTATTCTAAAAGTGGGCTCCTTAGATAAAAATTTATAAAACTCCAAAAGAGGGTGCAAAGCTGGTATGAAAGGGACGTGGGAATACGAGCTCCCTTTTAAATAATGACTTCTGAATGGAGAACCCTTCTTATATTTTATAACATGCAAAACTTCCTTACTTTTCAATGATAATATGGGAAGGATGCACTAATTTTACACCCAATTAAATTTTAGACACAACTTTTCCTGTGCATACTCAAAATATGATAGGGCCGACTGCGTGCACTTCCATCATATAGGATCCCTCGAAAATATGAGTTATAAGCTTCCCCTACTTCAATATCCTAACCATGCATCAGATTTGTGTCCAATGGATGAGTTGTATTTGTGTAAGTTATCCACCACTAATTATTATAAGCCTTATATACGTGGTGATTCAGTTGATGAACGAAAACTGCACTTTTTTTTTCCTTTCCAACCATCCGTTTGAGGGCCAAAACTAAAAGGGCTAGAATTACCTGATTGGTCACGGTTCATCCATAGCAGGGCGTGGAATATGAACCACTAGGATCATTGTAAAAAGTGGGTCATATTTATATGTTTGCTCACTAATATTTTTCATAGTGTGTAAAGAGCAAGTGACATTTGATTGGCTAAGAAAAGTTTATAAATGCATTTTCCTTTAACTTTTTTGGAAACACCCACTTGCCTGGTTACACTCTTGAGATGTTTCTTTCCTTTAACAAAAATAAATAAATAAAAGGTAATAATAGTTAAATAGGATTGATATGCCTGATTTTTTAGGACCTTCCATTTAAAAAACGCAGAAGAATTTGGAAGTTCAGAAACATGCATAGAATTTCAATGCAAGCCATCCAGGAAGAAGAGGGGAAAAATAAAAATAAAAAGTGTGCACTCCCAATTTCAATCTTGTACTGCTTCGACCCACCAGAAGAAGAAGAAAAAGAAGTGTAGACCACTATTTTAGATTTATCGCTCAAAGCTAAGTCTGTTCATGGTTTTCATTTTAACCAAGAATTGTACTGCTATATTCAGTCCAGATTTATCAATTCTTCATCATAGCCTTCTCTTATTTTGATATTGGCAGCCCTATTTCTGAAATTTACATCATATTGGAAGGCCTAAGTTTGACATTCCTCCTTCATGGTCATGGTCATGATTTTAAACGTTCTAAAAGTTTGCCTTGTTTGACAGTGGCTTGCGGTTTTCATTTTGAAGTGGCTCTAGTATTTTGTACAAACTTCTAATTAGTACTTCCATGTTTGATGTTCGTTTCTAGTTATGTGGATCATTTGCTAACATGGGATATCTGCAGGATTTCTAATGAGTAACTACTTATTACTTCAACAACTATGTACTTCAAGTAAAACTGTCATATGTGAACCCTCAATTAATTAATTAAATTGCGAGGAGGATGAGTTTGCCCTTTGGAATTTGATAAAATTAGTTGCTTCTCGTGTCAAAGGTAAATGGTTGTGAAATCGCCTATAGTTTGCTACAAGGCAGTAGCCAATTATCAAGTAATGGATCTTTAGCTCAATCGGGTAGAGCGCTTGGGTTAATGGGTTTTTAATGACAATATAATTCAAGAGGATGATGGTTCAAATCTACTAGGGTCCACTACTTTAGGTTATGCATTATTAGAAGAAAAGTAAAGATTGATTCATCTTTATTCTATGTGAGAATTGATTTTTTTTCTTTTCATTTATAATATTCATTGATCTGTTGGGCTGCATTGTGGTAGTTGTTATTTTGGTAAAGTTCATATATGCCTATGGAGGAGTTGATGGTAGGCGTGTCCTGTGTCACTGCACATTAATGCTTATACCTTTAGATATCATTCTTAGTAGGGATGCCATATGTTACTGAATACATCATACATCCATAAACATCATATAGAGCTGAGTAGCTCTTATTTATAGCTCAACTCGTAGCACTTAGTGCACACTAGCAAAACATTCGTCCAACCAAAACACAAACTCTGTTAAACCTCTAAACAATTTCATTCTTTATGATTGAAAGTTGAAAACTTACAAATGGACAAGTTTCAGTTCACCGAATGATGTAATCCCAAAAAGAACTATTCTATTATCAGTTTTAAATAGATAAGCAGCATAATCCTAGCTGCGACATAAAAAAAGGGCAACTTTTGTGCACGAAGCGCTCCCAGATATGCAGGGTCTAGAGAAGGGGCAAACTACAAGGCTCAATAGTACTCAACCTTGCATTTTACAAGAGAATGTTTTCACTCTTTCAATCCATGACCTTAAGGTCACATGACTACAACTCTAACATTGCACCAAAGTTACCCTTTTCCTAGCTGTGACATGCTCTTTAAAAGTATTAGATAGACATTTGAGATTATCTATCTAAGTTTAAAAGCCTAGCTAGCTATTTGACTTTAATGAAACACTTGCAAACATCTCTCATGCTTGTATAGACAGACTTCCATGCTCCGTGTATATACGTCAGCTAACAGCTCCTTACCTACCACCCACTTTTATGGCCAATCTGCTAAATATAGACATGATCGAGTCAGTTCATCTGAGGCCAATTTCCCTTGTTCCTAAGGATGCAATGTATTTTTTTTTAACCCTTTTTCTACTGAAGGTGAAGTTACGGACACAATGATCATTCGGCATGGGTATCGCGACAAACCTAAGAAAGAGTCTGTCGCCCATTGCAACCCCTAGGATCATGGGGACGGCTCTAATTACTTTTTCTTGACGCAAGGCAAACTCGTAACTCGAAATTAGAGAAAAAAACAAAGAGAAACAAGGAAAATGGAGAAAAAATACGAAAAAAAATCAGGAAAACAAAAAAACTTTTCTTCTTCTTCTTCTTCCGTTTTTTATCCCAAAATTTGAAAGGTCTACCAGCCGATCAAAATCTATGACGGAAACAATGAAAAAAAAATGTGATTGGGGAGATTCCAAAACCAAATCTCTTATTTTCTCCCAACCCTAAATATCCATCACAAAGATGCCCTCTTAAACCCTAAATCTAGAAGATAAAACCTTAAGTTACAGAAAGAGGAAGTCTTAATTTTCTAGAGGTGACTAGACAGATTCCAGGAGAGCATGCTCTTATACTGCTTTCTCTAAAGCCATTTCTGTTATCTCCTGAAAACTAATAGGAAACAATTAATACTTGCCACATTAGCATGCATATAGCGGAGATCTCGGGGTAGAACATTCTCTTTAATGGCAGGACCATCCAACGTATTCTCACAGCAAGCATGAAGAGAAGGGAACTCTTCTATGTCTGTCCATGCAACTTCTTCAAACATGGGGACCCAATAAGAAATCCAACAGCAACAAAATCTGTAAGTTCTATGATCTCATCCAAAGAATTTCAACCCTTGGTTTCTCTAATGCAGATTTTTTTCTTTTCCTTTTCTCGTTGATTTCATTCCCTTTTTATTTATTTATTTATTTTTAACCAAGTCTGGTTTATATTTATTTGTTGCCAGCTTACGGGTTTGCCTCGCAACATAAAAAACTAATCAAAGTCGTCCCCGTAATCCTACGTGTTGAAATGAGTGACAACTATTTTCTTGGGTCCGTCACGGTACACATTAGACAGCCTTATTCCATTGATGGCAAGGTTGTCACAAGACATTTGCGGAAGTCACTGAGAAGATTTTGGAGGGCGACTCAAGTGGTTGTGACACCTTCGGTCACATGTTTCACAGTGACAGTAGGCAAGACAAACTTCGAACCAGCCCATTCGGCTGACTATTTTTGCACGATGGTCCATCTTTGTTTCTCCTCCTACTTTGGACTAATCCATCTGCGGATCCAAAAACAGAAGGATTGGACGAGCTCACCATACATGAACCGTCCGAAACAGTACTTAAACATTCCACAATCAACAAGTAAGAATTGTAGCTTTCGAATACTAAGATCACCCAATCACTTCGATGTTTGGAATACAAGATGTCCACAGAACAACTTGCCGTATTGTCATGCACTATAAGTATTTCATACCGGAACAAACCGGAATAGGGTTATGGACATTCTCATGATAAGAAAGATCATTCGAGCAGGTGTAAATAGATACTATATTTACTAATAGATGCCCCATGAGTTGTTCTATGTAAAGGCTCCTGACAATTCTACTGATTGGACCAAATCAACTGATTGAATAATCTGATTCAACGCCAGAGAATTTTTGGCCGCTATTATATAATATTCATCTTTGTCCTTTTTATAGGCAAGCTGGTTTTTCAGAATAATCCATAACCGATGAGTGCTTCGGACCTAAACCTAAGCAGAGGAGATGATTCCTGCGCTGGAGAAAGCTCTTAAGGTAAAAGAAAGAGAGCTTTAAAGCTACCTAGAGCAGTGCATTCGAGGAACATATATTGGCGAAACATCATTAAGGACTTCTTCGGCGGTTTTCAAAACGTTAATGATTGCCTGTCTGTGACTTTCAATAACTAATTAGGACATCATTTGCGAATCCCATTAAAGGGAAGCCACAATGAGTACGATTGACCTTCAGTACATAAGTTTTTCATAGCATACAAACTATTCATGAATTATGGATACGTTCTCATTAAAATAACTTCAACTATGAGAAGGTCATGTTGGTGTGAACCTGCCTTCGTTTGAACAAGATGAGACGACTAACATTTGCCCAAACATTCCCCACAAAGAGAGAGAGAGTTGGGGGGGGGGGGGGGGGGGAGAGCGCGCCTTTTTGAGGGAAAATTGTGTGCTTTGTATTCACCTCACAGTTAGGTTGAAAAAGGTTAAATATAAAATGATAGGCATACTATAAGAGATAGCCCCTATAGCGTCCGGGGAAGAGGTATACACCCTTACCTTGCATTTTGCAAGAGGCTATTTCCATACCTTGAACCCTTGATCTCATGGTCACATGAAGACAACTCTACTATTACGCTCATGCTAAGCATACTATAGTAAAAAAAAAATCAGTTCTTAGCTGGTTTTTCTAGTGTGAAACTCAAACCAGAACAAATTTAATTCAATTCCACTCGCAAATTGAAGGATCCTAACCATTTCGGCTGATTGTTGCCGTTTCTTCAATACCCATTGACAGCCCTAATTAGGTACAAGTCATCCGTGCCAAGCTCCATCATATAAGGATTTGGATCATCATCCACTCACGAAAAGTTGCCAACCATGTCATTTCTTCTTTGATCTGATTTTAGTCCTTTTTACGCAGTAACAGGTCACCATGTTATCTCAGAACTTAAGAGCCAAAGTAGCTTCCCTTTGCCACTTGCTTATTCATGTAACTGACCCTCAACTGGTATAAGGTCTTGGTTGTGGCTATGGAATATGGCAATGGAGATTCTTGTTTAATGATCCGAGCTGTTTATATGCGGACAACCAAGAAAACAAGGGAAGGTTATTTCATCTGGCTGGCCATGCGATAGATGAGCTCATTCAATGTCATTTGATAGTTTCAAGCCATCATTTATAGTTTTTGAGGACTCTTTGTGAAGCCAAAAACGAAGCATCAAGAAGCCAGACTTAGCATCGCCCAAGGGCTGGGAGACATGCTTCTGATCATTGAATAAGTGGGCGCTCATATTTTTCCTTAGTATGGGACATCCATTATGTAACAGCTCATATAGGGCGTGCTGCGTGCGTGCATTGCTTTGTAGTTATTCAGATAACTTTGACATGTTCAAACCATCTAAATCTAATCTTCCTCATTTATATTTCAACAACACTCATCCTATGTTCATGTTGTTCATTAACTGCCCAACACTGATCTGTAGACCATGACCTGCCTTACATCCATCCTATAGAATTTTTCTTTCAGTTTGAGTGTCACTTTTCAATCAAACAAAACTCCCAAGTTATATCTCTATTTGTTCCAACTCGCTTGAATTCTCTACATAACCTCCCTCTCAATCTTATCTAGGTAAACCAGTATCTCAATTACCATATTTGCAGACCCAAATTCCTCCAGCCGAAATTACAAGTATCCGTTTCAAACTTAAAATATAATTTAGCTATATTGTTATCATCCCTTTTATTTCCGGGTCCAAGTGTATCTGGTTCTCAAGAACTTCATTTGATAAATGAACAAGGGGTGCTTTAAATAAAGTAAAAAGGAGATCATTCAACGGAAAAAATAAAAATAAAAATAAATCACTTCATGAGCCTATTTTGTCTTCGGTTGGTTAACCACAAGCACCAGCCTGTCGGATGAATGCTATCATTGGTTCATCCTACATATCTAGATGCAATCAATCTCTATTACCGGTTTTCACTTTTACAAACTTGTCCTATTATCTCAAGGTGGCAAGCGCCATCATTATGTTGTGACTGGACTTACACGTATGTGGTGTCCATCCACCCCACGTCAACTCTAGGTAAGGAGAAAGTGGAGGAAGAGAAAGGGACCACGCATATTAGACTAAAAGTACATGGTTTAAAATATTAACCCATACGTACCATATCAGCAAAGCTGCCACAATGTGTCACACAACACCACTATTTGCATTGACAAGTTTGTGAATGAAGAAAACATACCGGCCGATGTGTTACTCTGGCATGGTTGCTTTGGTCATTTTGTTTGGAGCCATGGTTGGCACTCACGATAAGATGCATGCAGGGAGACAAATAGCTATTGACTTTATTAAAATTCTAATGATAGCTTAGGAGAAGTCGACCAACAATGAAAAGCGACCCACAATCCTAATCTAAATCAATTTAATCTCAATTCATAGGATTCCTCACCTTTCTCAAGCATTCAGATGTCTTTTAGCTGGGTGAAAAGCTGCCAACAAATGAATTAGTTAAAACTTTTCATGCTTGAAAAGGCCTCCGGCCCTTCTCTAATCACTTCACCCGTGAATAAGATGAAGAGAAAGCAGATTATTACACATCTTCTCTTGACCTGCCTCCTACTTGCAGCTTCTTCTCAATGTCCTACTATTATGGTTCAGGCCAGAGAACCAGGTCAGTACCCAACCCTCCTTCAATGCATGGATAGGATAGCTTACAAGATTTTACTAATACTATGGAGAAGAAAGTTTCTAATTAGATTGAGTTTCATGATTGTTAATAACAGTAGGATTCGATTTCAGAACTAGACAACTCAAATCTCAATCTGCCACTGGAAATGATTTTGTCACCTGGGTGAGTATATGTCTGCCCATTTGTTTCCCTTGTTTTTATTGGATTAAAGGCATGGTTTATGACTGGATCTTTCTGTTGCTTATGTGCTCAAAAGGAGAAAACAAGACAACAGGCTCAAGGGAAGAAGACCTCCAAGGTTCCATCGGGACCTAATCCAATTGGGAATCTGCACCCACCAACTCGGCCATCATAGATTAGATGATATATAAATATATGTCTTCTGTCATGAGTAACAAAAAGGAGGATGACGATCCGTGCCTGTGGTTGAAGGGGTTGATAATTTTGGGTTATTTGGACAAACTGATGGCTTTTTGGTGAACTGGCTGTAGAAGCAAGAAATTTATTTACTGTTAAATGAGGGAGTTGTCTAGCATCTTTGCTGTTGTTTGCCGAGCAAGCAAAAGTATGGACACAGATCTCAGCTTTGGTCTTTGGCTCTATCTTAGCACATAACTAAAATACTAGAGATAATTGAAATGCCATTTTCTCCTTTAATCCCTCCCGCTTGTTGCATACAGTAAGTAAATATTGCTATTCAATGCCTTGAATTAACAGCAGAAAAATGACTAATGAATATACCATATGCAATCACTAACCACACAAGCAAACATGCAAGCTCCATTTTTCTTTTGGTAGGGAAGGAGTGACTTGAACCCACAACCTCTTGATAACCCACTTAACCAACACAGCAAAGAGTTCAAGTCCCCAACATGCAATTTCAAAAACAGATAAGTTGAAATAGACCCTTTTCACCCCTATCTAGCAGGAAATATGCAAAACATGATGCTGCACATGATAATCTGTAAAATTTGAGATCCATTTAGTTCCTGGAAAATTAGTTATCAGATGGGACTAAAGATAACATAAAAAGAAATTACCTATAACTAATACATAAGCATAGTAAGGAATGGGAAGACATGAAATGCACGAAATATAACATAAAATAGGCTCGCAAATTTCATTGCGATTGTTCACGGATTCTTTTTGGTGGACATAATCTCGGAGTTGTATAAACAGAGTAACATATTCATAGTTCATAGGCAGCACTCAGGATTAACAGTATAAATTTTTTGTTCGCACTTTAAATTGATGCATGGTCAACTCTATGTTAGTATGTACTCGTTAAGTGTATCCACTGATCTGTGGATTAAAGATTTTGAGGTGCAGAAATGATAGTTTGATTGTGCACCATTTAGATCCTTTTCATTTATTTCACCAGTTCACTTCCTCGTGGTAAAGCAATAATGTTTGACAAATCATACATTGTTTAATATTTAACTAGGACTCTCTTATTTCTTTGAATAATATAGATGCATTAGTAGTTTAGTACAGTCATAGTCTACAATTTGTTTCAAATGCACTACAGAACAATGTGCGTATTAGCAATATGAACTAGACAAGTCCTAAAAGCATTGTATTTCGAGTCCTGCTGCATGTCATCATGCATGAAGTACCATGTAATTACAAAACACTCTTGATTTGAGCATCTGTTTCCACTGAAATGAAACGGCTCTACTGTAGCTACAGCAAATGGCTGCCCTGATTTTAGGATAGTTAGCAAGCTATTAGGAACCTACAAAGAGCATAAATCTGTAGGTTCGTAGCAATAGTGCTGTACATTGCTAGTCTTGAGTTCATAAGTAGGCATAAAAAGGTTACTTTGGAACAGACCAAGTTTTGCAAGCACAAAAGAGAGAATTAATTACAAAAAGCACTATCCCCAGGGAATAAGTCAATTAATACTAGCCTTGAGTAATCAGCCTTTTGAAGAGCTTTCCCATGTCCAATTGATCATGACCACAAGAAGCAACATGAGAGGATCAACACCATATTTCCTATTGAGTTTGTTAACGAGTAAAGTTACCATTCAAATGCAATAGTCTCCAAATGAAATGTTGTCCAATTTATCATTTATCCAATAAAAAATTTTCTCCAAATATCACTCTCAAGCCCAAGTGTTTGATTTCTGCAAGTGCATAGGTTATTGTAGTATAGTGTGTACAACTATGGGTCAATCCTATAGGGACTAGACTTGAAAAATAGGAGTTAAAATAAAATTTAAATTATAAAAATTAACAAAAATTAAATAAATTAACTAACAATGCACTAAAAACTCATATCTATTGATTAACTAAAAAAAGTACATAATTCTGAATTTAAATGAAAAGGAAATAAACAAATAACAAACTACATTCAACTTCCCTAACTTGATCTCAACAAAATTCTCCAAATCAAGTCACAACCAAGTCGATCAACCCTTCAATCAATAAGGTTCACAGATTGCTAATTCAACGTTTGAATTATGCAATTTTTTTCAAAAAATTAATGATTTTAATCAATGGGATAAATTATGAATTGGATAGCTTAGGTTGACTGTTAGGACTACAGATGTAAAATCAAAGCCAATGGATCAACTATGAATTGAACTAAGATGAAGATCTAAAAAAGTTTATTTAAAATAAAAAAGAAATTAAACAGAAATTAAACTAATCATGATATTTAAAGTTGAACCATTGATTCGGTTCTGGTAAAAACCAAATTGTGATGACTCTGGTTTTTCTAACACTCTTTAAATACAAAAGACATTGACATAACGAGATCGATCTCTAATAAAAATCATTTTTAAAGAGTAAATAGCAACAAAAGAATCTTTTCTTTTAAATTCACTTTGAAAAACCTAGAGCGACATTTTTCTTTTCTCAAAACAATGATTCTCAATGAAATGAGCACTCATTTCTTCCGAAAATCTGACAAAGTTTCCTTTGTTTTTCGTACATATGACATTTAACGCACGTCATTGCGAAATACCTGATAAACATTCATTGACATTTTAAAGCATAAATGGAGACTCTGTCTCCTTTTTATACATCTAACAAAGTAAAAACTATTTAAATCAACAAAACACACAAAACCTCCACAACACAAGTCTTTCAAATTTCCATAAATAATTACATACAATGCAGTCTCTTTCTCATTGGATACCATAACTTTAATTCAAAAACCAATTCTTATTTACCCTTTTCCAAAGCTTCCATTGGAGGGCTCCGTTAGTAAACAACCCCTATTCCTTGCGTTCTCTGTTCTGAAATAATGTCAACATGCCATAACTGCTACTATTCTCTGTATCTGAGGCATTACAAAACAAAGCAATGCCTCAGCAAGCAATCACTTATGTAAGTAGAATAAAACGCAATTTTATATAAACAAAATCATGATAATTGTATATAAATTAAGTTGTCCATACTGAATTATGCAAATACAATTCAATTATCATTTAACTTGAATCATTCAACATTCATCAAAATCATGAATCCATGCCAAAGTGGAAGAAATATCAATGCATTAGTAGAAAACACATTTTTTTAAATGCAAAGTATGTAGTCACATGTCAAACTTACAAGTCATTTACATTTCCTAATACCAATCTTCGCTCTACTAGCCATTTCACATATCAAATACTAATGCGTTGTTGTGTGCATCAAATACGCAGCAAGCAATATTATCATCTTTGGCACAATGAGTCAGGGCAATGGGTTAAACCCAAAGACACACCTCAAGGCTCTGCTCCTAAGAGACCAATAGCTTCTTCAGCTAGGAACCGATAACTTGTCTAGCCTGAAGGCCTGCTCACATCATAACGACTTTGTGGCTTGCCCACATCGTAACGATCCCTCAGAGTGCGTCAAACTCCCCAAACAATGGGGCTAAACTCTCAGGGACAGGTAGCTTGTCCAACTCGAAGGCCCGCCCACATCATAATGATGTCGTGGCCCGCCCACATCATAATTTCGCTTATACGAGCCATTTTACAATTTTCTGGTATTAGTCTTATATTTTCTCAAATGATTCACAATAATGAATAGCTTATGCATGAACAATTTAATCATGGCTCAATTTCAGCATGCACATTCCTCTTATCTTTCGTATAAACTGAACAGATTGGTTTCAATGCTTGAAGTTCGTATACAAATACATATATAGAGAAAATCTTAGAAATCTTAATTCCACCTACCTCAAATGGAGAACTTCAGGTTCACTGACGCGATAATCTATTTAGTTTGCATATGCGCTCCCGATCAGTCACACCTCTATAACAACACAAACACATTCAGTTATACAATTCTAGGACTTCTCTTAGCTTCCCTAGCATGGAAGTTACCTCTAAGTTAGCTCTTGGTACTGTTCAGCACAAGGCAAAGTGACAGTGCTTATTAGTGCACTAATGGCGTTTCATTAGCTATTGGTTGATAACTAATTGAATAACCAATTATTACTGGAATCTAATCCACGCCATTGGCTCTGGATTGACTATCCATCATTCATCTTAAGTAACTGCAAGTTGCTTTTCATTGTTCAGTGGCTTTAAAATTTTCGAGTATCTTGACTTATAAAGGTTAGTGTATACAATGGTGGCATTTGATCACCTATCAGAAATGCCATGTCATTATTATTCTACTGTCCGATTGGGCGGTTTAAGTTTTTTTGCTCAATTTCAATCTAAATTCTTCAATTTGTGCTGTATCCTAGCAATTTCAGTGCTAGGCTCATCTGTGGTGTCTGATTGTCGATCAGACATTGCATGATTACTGAATGAACAGTACCTAATTGGACGACTTAGATTGTCCGATCGGTTTTGTCAGCTAGATCTACGATCTCGATCAATTTAGGGCTTTATCAAGTAATTACTTACCTAATCCTAAGTTTGGATTAAGAAATAGACTGTTAGATCGTTCCTAAACCTAGTTCTAGCATAAAATCACATGGATTTAACAAAATTTATCAAATAAAAAATTGGGTTTTATAGATCTCGCCTTCTAGATTTATTTCTGTGCTTTTCCCTCTTTGGAATGGGGTTAGATTGGCTCAAATCCATAGTGAAACCTCCAAACCTAGACGTGCATACTATTTCCCTTCAGATCGACAATCAAGATCCCCTTGGGCTCCTAATAACCTTGGGGGTTTCCATCTTATCACCATATTGGACAAAATGATCGTCTCAGATCAGTGATCTAAGCCGATGTCATCTCTGGCGACAACCTGTAACTCCAGCAGGCCTAGAAACCCCCTTTTTTCTCCTTCTTCCACATCGGCGTGCCAGCCTCCTCTGGTGACATCATCTCTCTCCTTCCTCCTCTCTTCTTTTCCTCTCTCCTTCCCATCTTCTTCTCCCTCAGTTCAATCTCCCTTGCAGGCATGATTTAGGGTTTCCAGGCACGCAAGGTCTTCCCCCCATCTCCTTTCCTTTCCCCCCTTCTTTCTCTCCTTGTCCTTCTCTTCCCTCTCTCCTCTTCCCTCTTCCCTCTCTTCTCTCTCCTTCTTCCCTTCTCTTCTCCTCCTTCCCAGCGTCAAATTTTTTTTCCACTGATCTATTGGGTTTGAGACGAACAAACCCAATATTGCGTCAGGTTCCCTTAAGTGAGGGGGTGCCAGTATCAATTCTTGCCCCCTTCATTTAAGTAGTTAAAATAATAATAATTAATCTTTGGAAAATCATATCTTCCTTATTTGGACTCCAATTTCTACAAACTTGGTGTCGTTTGAATCATCTTTTCGAGTACTGTTAAGTGTTCAAATTTGGTCGAAATACCCCTAATTTAGCATTCAATTAAATCATCTAACTGTTCAATTTTACAAAACTTAGCTTGATTTTGAATTTAAATCCAATTGTCCATCCAAATCTTAAATTTTCAAAATCAACGGTTAGATGATCATTAGAGCTCATTAGATGACTAATGTATGATTCAGATGATTCTAATTTAGTCTTTTCTTTTGCATATTAACCAAAAGAGGCGTTGATGGCTACGATCAAAAGTTAACGGTGCAGATCATCTTAAAGAGGATTGGATGGACCAGAGCACCCATGAAGATGGATGTGATAGTTTCCTAAACAATAATTGAGCTCAAGTGAAAATCATAGACAAAAAGGGCAACTTGCAAATCTATAGGAGTTTCCAAAGTCAAGAGAGGGGACCCAATTTAGCAAGGAGCAAAAGGCAACCCCTTCCCCCACTTCTTTCTTTCCTTTCTTTTCTTTCTTTTTCCTTCTCTCTGTCCTTTTCCTTTTTCTTTTCCCTTCCTCACTCTCACGTACCCACTTTCCTTACTCTCTTTTTGGGCTTCCTTCTTAACATACCCACCTCTTCTTCTCCTTTCTCACCATCCTATTCTCTCCTCTCCTCATCTTTCTCTCTTTCCCAACTGTACCCAACTATCCCCTTTTTCCCATTCTTTTTCTTCTTCTTCTTCTTCTTCTTCTTCTTCTTCTTCTTCTTCTTCTTCTTCTCTCTCTCTCTCTCTCTCTCTCTCTCTCTCTCTCTCTCTCCCTCTCTCTCTCTCTCTCTCTCTCTCTCTCTCTCTCTCTCTCTCTCTCTCTCTCTCTCTCTCTCTCTCTCTCTCTCTCTTCAATCCTTTCTTCACATCACCTTCCCCCATCTCCTCTCCTTTTCCCTAAACTAAACAGTAGACGCACAAAACAGGCTGCCGGCCACAGCCTTCCTCTTCCCATTTCTTTCTTCCTCTGTTATCCCTCTCTTCTTCTTTTCTCACAGCCCCTTCTCTTTACCAATCCCTGTTTACCACTTCTCTTTTCGTTTCTCAATATCCAACAGGAAAACGAGTCCAACCATTGCACCTCCCGTGTTTTCTCCTTCTTCCCAGCCCATCACCTCTTCTGATCCCTACTCCCTTTCACCAGACGCTACTAGGCACCATTCCGTATTGACCGGATGGTCCAAGCTTCATCGCATCTACCTCCATCAAGCCAGACTAGAAGTGGGACGCCCCATCCTCAGAAAAGGTAGTTTTTTTTTTCACCACTCCAAACAACTAGCACTGGAGCGAGCGGCATCTCCATTTCCAAAAACCCAAATCGGCCTTGCATAGCCATTTGCCTAGAACTCTTTCGCACGCCCAGGCAAGCATCGAATTTCTCCACCGGCTAGATCGCGAACCCAGCCCAACGGCTCCGGCGGGTTTCTCTCTTCCGAACGGCCCAGTGGAGAAAATCCGAACTGGGTTTTCTCCCGATTCTTTTTCTCTTCCTCCTTCCTCTTCCCTTCTCCTTCCTCCCTCCCTCATTCTTCCCTTCTTCCCCCTCTATGTTTTCATCGTTTTCCTGGGTTTTTTCGTTAAAAACCAGAAACCCCCGGAATTCCAAGTCTGCCCCTGGCAGATCTCAGAAATTCCCAGCAAGTCCCCAGAGAAATTCCATTTGGGTCAAAACATATATGTGCATAATGTATATGCAATCATTTACAAAACATGTCTATGTACAAAGCATTTATCACATGTATGCTGAATTAAGTCATGCTAAACAAGTCATATACTTAAAACATATGTTCCCAAAACAATAATAGCTCTTTTAAAAGAATCTAATAGTGATAGAGCACCTACCTGGCTAGGTCGTGCTAACCCTTTTGTCCTCGGACGCTCCTGATCATGGTTTGGGGAATCAAGGTTAGTTTGGCCTATCTTTTATGGGTTTTAGAGTAATTGGTCTTATTACTTAGGCATTAGGGTTCCATCCCTATGCCTATGGGTGTCCTAAGGTCCTAATTGGGCCTTGGTATCCTCAGTTTTTCAAAGTTCTAGTGGCCACGCACCACCATCCTATTCTAAGGGTCATGCCCACCTTTGATTGGGCCTTGATCAGGGATTTTATAGTTTAAATGTGTCCGCGTCGTCGATATGGACACAATGCCTTTTGCGGCGCCTCAATCGGAGCTATAGATCTCAAGTTATAAGCGTTTTAGTGTCGTACGTACATAGGAGTCTTAAAAATAAAAAGACAGAATGCTAGGGCGCTGCGCGTCTGCGACGTGCGCCCCGGCTTCCTTAAGAAATGAGAAAACGTGTATCGTTAGGGCGCTGTGCGTCTGCAGACGCGTCGAGTTTTCCGCCCAACTTTCTCTTTTGCTGGCACATCCTTGGACGCGCCTGTTTGGTTTTTCAAACGGAGATGACGTGGGACGTTCTGACTGGAATGTTCCGTCGTCTGGGGGACCGGGGTGTCCTCAAGACACCCTAGTTCGACCCCTATCGAACCAGTGCGACCCAGGGGACGTCCCTAGGTCCTTGGTGAGTCTTCAGGGCTCCATTTTGCATGGTTTTTCATGCAAAAATCTAGGGAAATTGTTCTTGGGACTATGGTGGAGATAGGTTTTGAGCGATCTAGGACATACCTAGCTCGTTGCTGGGTTTTTCTCCTTGTTTTCCCCTCTAGGTCACTACTCCACGACTGGTTTCTCTATCAGTCCTTCTTTTTACCACATTTTTCGGCATCTCTATTCTCATCGACAGTAGACTTCCACATCAGGTAAGGTGCAGTCCACCTCAGGGAGGGTGAGGGCAGGAGCATCAATCGAGGGAGCGGGTGAACTGGGTACCACTACGAGGGATGGAGAATTTCTGATAGGGACGATGCTAGTCATGCTAGCTAGATACGTTGCGTGGCCGAATTGGGTACAAAGGAGGGTGAGGAGGTGAGCATGCGAGGTTGAATTTGGGAGAGTGAGGGAGCATGCAGGGGTAGGGGGAGCTGGAGGGAATTGGGGTACTAGGGAGGAGGGAAGAGGGGCAGTGGTACTTGGGGAGCGAGTTGGGGTACCAGGAGGAAAGAGGGGGTTGGGAGGGGTATAGGGGGGATCGAAGTACCGAGGAGGGGGGAAGAAGGGGGTGGCAAGGGGTACAGAGGGGGATACGGGGTAGGGAGCTTGGTTACTTGGGGGAGGGGTGTAACACCCCGGATTTTTAAGACAATTTATATATATATATATATAATAATGGCATTTTAAATAAGAGCATTTGGGATCCCATGAGAAAAGATTTATTTAACATTTTATTAAACCTATCTTAAAACTCCGGGTGTTAATTTTCCTTTCTCAAAATGGCGGACATGTAATTTAAACATAAATAAATAATCAACGTATAAATCAACGTCAAATAAATAGGCGCCTTTATTTTAAATCAAATAAACGTCCAAAAGACAATAATAATATGGCCTAGGGTCTATCCATCATAACATCCCATATAAATGTCCAACATATGTCTAAAGATCTAAACCACATCCAAATATAAAGTATGCAGTCCATAATAAAATTCAAATGATAATCCACTCTAATGACTCACATTACTGTCTAAAACTACAGGGAAAACTAATCTTCAGCAGCTCTCAAGGTTTATCAACCGCTTTTCCTTTCCTGGTGTCGCGCTCTAGATCTAAGGCATTGCAAAACAAAGCAATGCCTCAAAGAAGCTTATCGCTTGTGTAGGTAGTACATACAATTAATGTAATAAATGAAAGAAATAATAAACAACTCTGATGAAAAGTCTAACATTTATGAAAATAATGATATCATAATGCCATGTTCAATTAAATGCCAATTTATTCCATACGCTAAAACATGCAATTCACGGAGTTAAAACATGACATGAATAAATAAAATGGAGCATACAACAATAATAAGGGCACCCTAAGGTAATGGGTCCCACCACATCGCACTAACATCCCTGATCAGAAGTACACTTAATCAACCTCTGAGTGTCGTCACACCCAGGCACATAATCCATAATCATGCTCATCATACATGCACACATAATAAGAATATGGGTCATCATGTTGCAGTGGCAACCCTCCATGGGTATCAACCACCGCTACTCCCCGTCGACACCATAACAGGAGACTTAGCGTCTGTCCCCATGGAAAGGCTCAGACCGATAGTGTGGACTATCCATGTTACCAAACCCCTACCGAATGTTATCTATGGGTAGGTGTCTATCATATCACAAACTCATCACATCATAATCTCGGAAGGTGAGTGGTCACTTATCCCTCCTAAGCATGACGCCCACCGGGCGAGAGCACCCGTCATCAAATATAAAACACGAAAATCATATGTATATGCTAAAACTCAAGAGCACTTATAGCTTGCAATCCCCAAGACATGCCCCTCATCCTGGGGTTAGCCTATAAAAGGACCAAATTTAATAAGCCTCTATTCTCATTTCCATGTAAATTCATGCATTTTCTATATATATAATAAGAAATAAGTCTCTAATTAATCATAACTAATTAACATCATGCTTGTAAAAGCATTTTAAATAAGTTTATTCAGTAAAAGATTTCATTTTGGAATAACCATCCTGTACTCAATGTCGCATGAAATACACGGTAAATAAGAATTGCAATTTAAAACACGATCACACATGATGCTATGTTTAAACATGGTTTAAAATCAAGGCAAAACATTAGTTGTCGTCACCTACCTCAGTGTGAGACCACTAGCTTACTAATAACTCCCTTTAACTGGTATATTCACGTGTACCTGTACATGTCACATCACTATTTTAATATTTTTCTAAATAAAAAGTGGTCATTTCTAAGTTTTAAGTTAAAACTAGATCTGCGTCGTCAATATGGTCACAACGCCTCTTTCAGATAGTGATTTGGACCTCTCTAGCTCCCAAAAATCAACTTTTTGTGAAAACTACCCTTAAATGAGGCATGTTGGACCACCACAAGGTGGTTTATACCGGCGGCGCCCCTTTTCCGCCGGTTTACACCGACGTATACAGGCGCACGAAGACGGTGACGCACGCACTGGACGCGCGCCGTGCGTCACGGTCGCCAGGACGCGCCGCGTCCCAGCCCCACCGCGACCGCCAACCAACGCATTCCCGCACCCGTGCGACGACGACGTCGTGTGACGTCGTCCTGGCGTCAGCGTGCCCCACCGCGACCGCCAACCAGCGCATTCCCACACGCGCACGTGTGCGACGACAACGTCATGTGACGTCGTCCTGGGTGCGTCTCCGAGTGCGTCCTGGCGTCAACGCCAGGGCGCCGACGCCGGAGAAGACGACTGGGTTCCGGTCGCCTCTGGCGGAGCTACAGAGCTCCGTTTTGTGTGATTTTTGCGCCATTTTCTTCAGAATTCTCTCTAGAATCCATTTATGCCCTCCTTTTGCACTGATTTTTCCAAAAACCATGGTTTTTAAACGATTTTTCCCAAGTTCCTAAAATCATCCCTAGGTACTAGTTTTTGAGTTTTCTGGAAAAATCCACCGTTGGATCACTCCCAAATTTAAAGGGTATGCTCTTGGGTCTCTTGTGCACTAGTTGGATGGTGCGATTTTCAAACGGAAGAGGTTTGGTTTGTGAAATCATTCTCCAACAGTAGCGTGCACACAGGTTCCTAAAAATCTGATTTTTTTTCTAATTTTAAAATGTTTTCCTAATTGTTTTTCTATTTAATAAATACGAAAAAAAACATAGATTTGAGGCTTACCTTGCGCCTCGCCGGAGTTGCTCGTGTTGCCGGGGTTCCACTCGCTGGGAAATCCAAGTTTTGCAGGGCTAGGGTTTTGCGTAAAAACTCAGAGAAAACGCTTAAAGTGGAGCGTTTTGGCTCCTAGAGGAGTATAGATATAGGGTTTTAGAGTCTTGGGGAAGAGAAACTCTGCCCCACACGTCTCTTTCCACGTCTCTCTGGCGATTTTCCGGCACTGGTAGAGACGTGTGGAAGACGGGGGTGCCATTATCAATTTGGACCCCTGTCTAACACGTCTCTATTAAATGACCAATTTGCCCTTACGACTTTGACGGCTCATAACTCCGTCGTTTGAGCTCCGTTTTTCGCGTTCTTGGTGGTGTTGGATTCGTATCGACGAGCACTTTCTAATTCTTATGTTTTTAGGAAAAAATTTCATCCATAAATTTTTATTTTAATTTATTTAATAATTTTCTATTTTATCCTAAAAATTAAGGATATTACAAGGGGGTATTGGGAAACGGGGTGGGGAGTTGGTACCGATGTAATAGGAGCTGTCAGAGCAAAAAAATATCCCAGAAGAGGATAAGGGTAATATTGAAATTTAATAAAATATAATAGAAAAATAGATGAAAACCTAACAAAATGATAAATTTGCAAAGTTTTTGAAAACTTAATGGCAAATTTACAAAATGTTGAAAATGTCAAGTTTTCTTGCAAAAATGCCATAAAATAATGGTAATTTTGCAAAAAATCCTAAATATTATTAGCTTAAGAGGAATACTTAGCTCTTTATGGAATACACAAGGGTGTTGTGCCCTTACGTTATCATGGCAGGATCCACTTTTGGTTTATTGTTCCCATTCATTTGATTTCTCTTAGTTGTGGATGCTTATTGATCCTAAAAATGTTGATTGAATAATTCTAAAAACTAAAAAAGTGTACTTTAAGATAAAAAACAAAAATATTTAAAGTGAACTACTTGAAAGTAAATATTTTAAATGTTTAAATTATCCAATCTTGATGATATTTATTATACATATGTCACGATTTAAATTTTTTAATAAATAGGTCTCATCAAACAAAGGTGGAGCCATTATCGTGAATTAGGTGCTCCACCTTTATTTGTGGATTATGAGTACAACTTGTAGCATTCCTCTCGTCTATCAATGTTAACCATCATATTTTCCTAACATGTTAATGAATTATATCTTATTTTGATTAATTTCTTGTCATTTTAAAATCCTAATATTCATTTATATATAATATAGAACGTTATAAAATAAATATATAATTTTAAGATGCCATAATCCCCAAGCCTTGTTAAAAAAATTATTAGCAGACATGCATGGCAACCAAAATCACATAAATGAGTCAAATAATTCAAAAGTAGAAGCTTAGATTTTAGCCTCTTATTTGAATTCTTTGATTTAGCATTCCTCTTAAAATAATGTCTTTTGTTGATAAACCATTGTACACTCATATGGTTAGTAACATTACTCTAATTGTGTATTTATAAGGAGGAATGCTAAGCGACCAGATTTATGATACCCACTTACGAGTGATTAAACTCATTTATCTCATTGTTCTATGTCTAGATATCTTATAGATCAACAAACACGTGGTTGGAATGATTCTAGCCACTAAAAAACAATATATTGTTTGTGAAAAATTTTAAATTATTTATTCCTAAGCAAAACATTTAATATGCAGAATCATCTAAATCTCATAATATTTTATCTAAAAGGCATCTAAATATAGAGAAACAAGATGAACTAGTCAAATCACTAAGAGGTGAACCCCATAAAATGCGGTTGCTAGACCCACACCTATTGTTGGTCATTTTAGCATTACTACAAAAGGTGGACCACAGCCTTCCTTTTGTTACCTTTTGCCATGTGATCCAAATTGAATTATACAAGTGTGGTTATAATAACATCTAGTAAGCAAGCACTAAATTCTTTTTTCTGACATCAAACAATTATGAAGCAAACTACATACCTATTATCCTAATTTTTAAATATACTTAAAATCTTCTCAACAATGGGAAAGTGCCACCTCAAACCTTCAACAAGTAACAAGGAGTGATGCCATGTTGTTAGCTACCAATAACTATATTCCAACATTACCCACGTAGTCTTCTGCTATGGTACAAGATAAAGTTTTAAATAAAATCCCTCTAAAAAGGGAAAAGCCCTCCCTCGAACCTCTAAGAAGTAACAAGGAGATGCATCATGTTGTCTACAACCAATCATTATATTCCACTTATAGCTTTTTCTTTTTGTATGTAAGAGAATTAAAAAGCAAATTATCTACTAACCTATTATCCCAGTTCTTAGATTTATGTGCAATCTCCACAAACAAGAAGGAAATTGAACCTCAAAGCCCCACTATAATAAGAATGCACCTCGTTGCCTTTGACCAACTACAATAGATAGCTCTTAGTTTGTAACATAATTACTTAATAAATATTTATTCTTATAAAAATAATAGATAAAAAATGAAATAAAAAAGAGGCTAGTAGTTCACTGGAAATTATGTAGTATTTTCAACAAACAAGATGAAAATATTAGGTGGTTGAAGAGTAACATGGTGTTATTGAGATACAGGGCACATCTAGAAAATCGTGCCAATGATTTCAAGTAATATTTCAATATTAAGAATAAATGGTCATGATTTTTAACCCAAAGAAATATAGGATAGTGATCAAAGGCTAGGTTTTTTAGTGTGTGGATAATGTTGTAGAAGGGGGATGCAAATGTAATATCCTTAATTTTTAGGATAAAATAGGAAATTATTAAATAAATTAAAATAAAAATTTATGGATGAAATTTTTTCCTGAAAATATAAGAATTAGAAAGTGCTCGTCGATATGAATCCAACGCCACTAAGAACGTGAAAAACGGAGCTCAAACGAGGGAGTTATGAGCCGTCAAAGTCGTAAGGGCAAATTGGTCATTTGATAGAGACGTGTTAGACATGGGTCCAAATTGATACTGGCACCCCCGTCTTCCACACGTCTCTACCAGTGCCGGAAAAATCGCCGGAGAGACGTGGAAAGAGACGTGAAACTCTTCCCCAAGACTCTAAAACCCTATATCTATGCTCCTCTAGGAGCCAAAACGCTCCACTTTGAGCATTTTCTCTGAGTTTTACGCAAAACCCTAGCCCTGCAAAACTTGGATTTTCCGGCGAGTGGAACCCCGGCAACACGAGCAACTTCGGCCAGGCGCAAGGTAAGCCTCAAATCTATGTTTTTTTTCGTATTTATTAAATGGAAAAACAATTAGGAAAAACATTTAAAAATTAGAAAAAAAAATCAGATTTTTAGGAACCTGTGTGCACGCTACTGTTGGAGCGTGATTTCACGGATCAAACCTTGTCCGTTTGAAAATCGCACAGTCCAACTAGTGCACAAGAGACCCAAGAGCATACCCTTTAAATTTGGGAGTGATCCAACGGTGGATTTTTCCAGAAAACTCAAAAACTAGTACCTAGGGATGATTTTAGGAACTTGGAAAAAATCTTTTAAAAACCATGGTTTTTGGAAAAATCAGTGAAAAATGAGGGTATAAATGGATTTTAGAGAGAATTCTAAAGAAAATGGCGCAAAAATCGCGCAAAACGGAGCTTTGTAGCTCCGCCGGAGGCGACCGGAATCCAGTCGTCTTCTCCGGCGTTGTCAATGGCGTCGGCACCCTGGCGCTGACGCCAGGACGCACTCGGTGACGCCCGAGGGACGACGTCACACGACGTCGTCGTCGCACGCGTGCGCGGTACCGCGCGCGTGCAGGGGAGAAACCAGATGGCGGTCACGGTGGGGCCGAGACGCAGCGCGTCCTGGTGACCCTGACGCACGCGCGCATCCCGTGCGGCGTCAGCGTCAGCGTGCGTCTTCGTGCACCGGTATACGTCGGTGTAAACCAGCGCAAAGGGCACCGCCGGTATAAACCATCTTATGGTGGTCCAGCAGGCCCCATTTGAGGGTAGTTTTCACTAAAAGTTGATTTTTGGGAGCTAGAGAGGTCCAAATCACAATCCAGAAGAGGCGTTGTGACCGTATTGACGACGCGGACCTAGTTTTAACTTAAAAACTTAGAAATGACCACTTTTTCTTTAGAAAAATATTAAAATAGTGATGTGACATGTACAGGTACACGTGAATATACCAGTTAAAGGGAGTTATTAGCAAGCTAGTGGTCTCACACTGAGGTAGGTGACGACAACTAATGTTTTGCCTTGATTTTAAACCATGTTTAAACATAGCATCATGTGTGATCGTGTTTTAAATTGCAATTCTTATTTACCGTGTATTTCATGCGACATTGAGTACAGGATGGTTATTCCAAAATGAAATCTTTTACTGAATAAACTTATTTAAAATGCTTTTACAAGCATGATGTTAATTAGTTATGATTAATTAGAGACTTATTTCTTATTATATATATAGAAAATGCATGAATTTACATGGAAATGAGAATAGAGGCTTATTAAATTTGGTCCTTTTATAAAGCTAACCCGGGATGAGGGGCATGTCTTGGGGATTGCAAGCTATAAGTGCTCTTGAGTTTTAGCATATACATATGATTTTCGTGTTTTATATTTGATGACGGGTGCTCTCGCCCGGTGGGCGTCATGCTAGGAGGGATAGGGCCGGCCACTCACCTTCCGAGATTATGATGTGATGAGTTTGTGATATGATAGACACCTACCCATAGATGACATTCGGTAGGGGTTTGGTAACATGGATAGTCCACACTATCGGTCTGAGCCTTTCCATGGGGACAGACGCTAAGTCTCCTGTTATGGTGTCGACGGGGAGTAGCGGTGGTTGATACCCATGGAGGGTTGCCACTGCAACATGATGACCCATATTCTTATTATGTGTGCATGTATGATGAGCATGATTATGGATTATGTGCCTGGGTGTGACGACACTCAGAGGTTGATTAAGTGTACTTCTGATCAGGGATGTTAGTGCGATGTGGTGGGACCCATTACCTTAGGGTGCCCTTATTATTGTTGTATGCTCCATTTTATTGATTCATGTCATGTTTTAACTCCGTGAATTGCATGTTTTAGCGTATGGAATAAATTGGCATTTAATTGAACATGACATTATGATATCATTATTTTCATAAATGTTAGACTTTTCATCAGAGTTGTTTATTATTTCTTTCATTTATTACATTAATTGTCTATGTACCTACACAAGCGATAGCTTGCTGAGGCATTGCTTTGTTTTGCAATGCCTTAGATCTAGAGCGCGACACCATGAAAGGAAAAGCGGTTGATAAACCTTGAGAATTGCTGAAGATTAGTTTTCCCTGTAGTTTTAGACAGTAATGTGAGTCATTAGAGTGGATTATCATTTGAATTTTATTATGGACTGCATACTTTATATTTGGATGTGGTTTAGATCTTTAGACATATGTTGGACATTTATATGGGATGTTATGATAGATAGACCTTGGGCCATATTATTATTGTCTTTTGGACGTTTATTTGATTTAAAATAAAGGCGCCTATTTATTTGACGTTGATTTATACGTTGATTATTTATTTATGTTTAAATTACATGTCCGCCATTTTGAGAAAGGAAAATTAACACCCGGAGTTTTAAGATAGGTTTAATAAAATGTTAAATAAATCTTTTCTCATGGGATCCCAAATGCTCTTATTTAAAATGCCATTATTATATATATATAATTTGTCTTAAAAATCCGGGATGTTACAGCAAATGGCATAGATGATTCAAAAATCATTCCTATGAGGCATGCATTAAAGAGACTCTTGAGGTGTCTTACAAATCAAGATTTCGCAAGAAGAGAATGCTGGGCCACTACACTCTAGGGCACTTTTTTGAAACTGTCTCTTATTTTTGCATGATAGGTCCTACACTTAGATAGACCCGTTCACCTCATCGCTAAAGTATTGGATATCTCATCATTGTCATCATCATTAAGACCTTATCCCATTTAGGGGAGAGTATTGGATATCTAAGAGTAAAAAAATTACAATGATTGGATAATTCTACCCGTGTGGAAAGAATTTTATATTTGATAGTTAAAATGAGACCGTTGTTTCTATATAATTTCTAATTATATCTTTATTGTGATAAATATCACATCTTTATTATAAATTATAAGTATTCAAAAATAGCTCTGAGTGCAAAAATGAGGGGCGCTTCTGGGAAAGTGCACCAAAGGCCTTTCGGCTTAGCATTCCTCCGCACAAGATTTGATTACCACTTTTTTTTCAGTAAAATTTGATTAATCGTGTCATTATCAGCATTCTTGAAAAGGAAAATCGCTTAATCACTTTCACATCACATGTGCAATTTTAACCAAATGCGCTAAGCTGACCCAACAAATACACGTCCAGACCAACCATATTCAGCCAATTGCCATTGAGTAAACGATTCCCATAGGGTCGACATATTTTGTTGTCCCCTAAACGAACGGTCAAGATCATCAAGGTTCACCCAAGACTTAGAAAAGGCCACAAGGAACGTTCGCGAACTCCTTTCCGCCCCCGGCAACCCGAGGAAGGAAGGAAGGTTTCAATAAAATAGGAAGCCTTACACGACCGTTTATCTAGAAAAGATCAACGGTCCAGGAGAGAAAGAAGTTTCTCGAAACTCATCCCGCTCCCTATAAAGCGGGACTCTCCACTTTCCCAGTCTGCAATATTGTAACCCTAGTTCTTGATTTTTTCTCCCTCTTTGCGTACTACTTCTGCAATTCTTTTGATTTAGGTCTCGATTATTGTTGATCTCTCGGCCAAAATGGCAGGGAAAGGAGAAGGTCCTGCGATCGGAATAGATCTTGGAACTACGTACTCTTGCGTCGGAGTATGGCAACACGATCGTGTTGAGATTATCGCGAATGATCAGGGAAACAGGACGACTCCGTCGTACGTTGCTTTTACAGATACAGAGCGTCTCATCGGAGATGCGGCTAAGAATCAGGTCGCCATGAATCCACTTAATACTGTTTTCGGTGAGTTGAAATCTCTTTCGGTCTGTGTTTTTAAAGATCTGGTGCTTATTTTCCCGTTCTTAGCTTTTAATCTGTTAGAAGCTGTAGATCTGATTTTGATGTAGATCTGATGTGGAGGAAGTCATTTTACAGATTTTTGCGTGTCATGACACTGTTTGATTATCTTAAATCTGGAGAGTTAGGGTTTTGTTTTTGAATTTTATGGATTTTCAACTATGCTTGCTAGTGTTTCTCCTACGACTTTGATCTCATGTGGTAAAATTTCTGGATGCATGATAGGTGCTGGTATTCAATCTCACAAAAAAACGTGTTTTAGAGTCTATATTCCGTTTAAAGATCCTTTAGCAGTCAGATCTGACTTTTTCTGATCTGCAATCTATTTAATTGTACCGCTTACAAATCATCTCTTTAAGGATGATTTCAATAAATCCACATTAGCTTCATGCATGTTGAATTTCATCTGCGTTGATGTGAATTTTTGAGCTACCGATCTGTTCATATTTGCTTGCTTCAGTGTTCATAGCTCACTGGTGGTCTCTTCACGTATATACTTATGTGAATTTCTAACTTTTTTTCCTATTGTTTCATTCTAGATGCAAAGCGTTTGATTGGTAGACGATTCACCGATGCTTCGGTCCAAGCTGACATGAAGCTATGGCCCTTCAAGGTCATCTCCGGCCCAGGCGACAAGCCAATGATTGTCGTCAACTACAAAGGTGAGGATAAACAGTTCGCTGCTGAGGAAATCTCCTCCATGGTCCTGACGAAGATGCGTGAGATCGCCGAGGCTTACCTTGGCTCCACCATAAAAAACGCTGTTGTCACAGTCCCTGCCTACTTCAATGACTCTCAACGTCAAGCCACAAAGGATGCTGGGGTCATTGCTGGTCTTAATGTCTTGCGTATCATCAATGAACCAACTGCTGCTGCCATTGCTTATGGTCTTGACAAGAAGGCCACCAGTGTTGGTGAGAAAAATGTTCTCATCTTCGATCTTGGTGGTGGTACATTCGATGTCTCACTCCTAACCATTGAAGAGGGTATTTTCGAGGTCAAGGCTACAGCTGGAGACACCCACCTTGGAGGTGAAGATTTTGACAACCGTATGGTGAACCACTTTGTACAGGAGTTTAAGAGGAAGCACAAGAAGGACATCAGTGGAAACCCGAGGGCTCTTAGGAGATTGAGAACATCCTGTGAGAGGGCGAAGAGGACTCTCTCATCCACCGCCCAGACTACCATTGAGATTGATTCTTTGTACGAGGGTATTGATTTTTACACTACTATCACTCGTGCTAGGTTTGAGGAGCTCAACATGGATTTATTCAGGAAGTGTATGGAACCTGTTGAGAAGTGTTTGAGGGATGCCAAGATGGACAAGAGCTCCGTCCATGATGTTGTGCTCGTTGGTGGGTCCACTAGGATTCCCAAGGTCCAGCAGTTGTTGCAGGACTTCTTCAATGGGAAGGAGCTTTGTAAGAGCATCAACCCTGACGAGGCCGTTGCTTATGGTGCTGCCGTTCAGGCTGCTATCTTGAGTGGTGAGGGTAATGAGAAGGTGCAGGACTTGCTTCTGTTGGATGTTACTCCTCTATCCCTTGGATTGGAAACCGCCGGTGGAGTCATGACTGTCTTGATTCCAAGGAACACCACCATTCCTACAAAGAAGGAACAAGTGTTCTCTACCTACTCTGACAACCAGCCCGGCGTGTTGATCCAGGTGTACGAGGGTGAGAGAACTAGAACCAGAGATAACAATCTTTTGGGTAAATTTGAACTGTCTGGCATCCCTCCTGCTCCTCGTGGTGTCCCTCAGATTACTGTCTGCTTTGATATTGATGCAAACGGTATCTTGAATGTGTCTGCTGAGGATAAGACCACTGGGCAAAAGAACAAGATCACAATCACCAACGACAAGGGTAGATTGAGCAAGGAGGAGATTGAGAAGATGGTTCAGGATGCTGAGAAATACAAGTCTGAAGACGAGGAGCACAAGAAGAAGGTCGAGTCCAAGAACGCCCTTGAGAACTATGCCTACAACATGAGGAATACTGTAAAGGACGAGAAGATTGGTTCAAAGTTGGCACCTGACGATAAAAAGAAGATCGAGGATGCTATTGAGGCTGCAATCCAGTGGCTTGACAGCAACCAACTGGCCGAGGCTGATGAATTCGAGGACAAGATGAAGGAGCTCGAGAGCATCTGCAACCCAATCATTGCCAAGATGTACCAGGGTGCTGGTGCTGACATGGGTGGTGGCATGGATGATGATGTTCCTTCGGCTGGTGGTAGCGGTGCTGGGCCTAAGATTGAGGAGGTCGACTAAGGGGATTCGAGGGTTTTAGTTGGTAATGGTTTACTATATATGTGAATTTTTGCTATTTTTGTTTCTGTCAGCTCTTCTGCACATGGGGACCTAATGATTTTTGTGCTCGCTGTTATGTAGCGAGCCTCATTTTATCTTGTTTTCATGGCTGAACGTCCTTTGATTTACATGTGTTTACCTAACGGTGAAATGGTGTAGGATTTCCGAAATTCCAAGTCGTCTTCATGTGTGTGTGTGTGTGTGTCCGTCGGATGATTCGTGCGTAGAGCAGTGGGTGATCTTCCTCTACCTTGGCATCCCTGTAGTTATTGGTAAGGGGCCGTGTCGCCCGCGGTTCTTCCTCGGTAAGATCAAATCAAAGATAAGCTGGACCGTGTTTGTTCGGGTAATCGTGAGCACACTGGGACGATTCCAACCCTTCCATCTTTTTGTTTGGTTAAGGCGGGATGGGGTAATTTTGACAGGCAATCTACCGGTGGTTTGTGCTTGGTAGGTTCGTTCCTTCCACTTGAGACCTGTTCTCTTGGTGCTAGACTAATATAAACCTTAACATGGATGATTCCTTTACATCATTCAGGTGCCAAAATTTTCTTGTCGAGCCATAAAATAATCATCTAGCGTTCCTTTGTTGCCTGTCCGCAGATTGGGCTTTGGCAAAGTGAAGGGAGAGATTATAACTGACATTTTGGATGTTCCATTTCAATCAGTCAACTACATGTCATTTGCCTCCAGCTTGCCTGTTTTGGAATCCATTCGCCAGGTTGGGAATGGCATACATAGGCTATTAAATAATTTATCGACTGTCTCTTTAAGTTGGAAATTACAGCTAGGCTTCATCCCATGTTTCTAGACTTAAACACTTGGAGGCCAGTTATTGCCATTTTCTGAAGCATTCAGGAGATATGACGCTACAATATGTTTAGGGATATTTGAGGTCGCTACGACTGCTATATTATTGATAAATCAATACAATAGGAACAATGTTTCTCTATAAATTTACTAGGTGCTATTTTATTGGAAGTCCCTTCGGCCACATCCTTAAACTTCCCTTTCGTGGAGCCTGTACGCCTTGGTCATGGGCCTTGTGGAGCCTGTATGCCTTTGTGACATTCTTCTCCACCCGACACATCTCCACTAGTGTTAAAAGTTTTGCCATTGTGCACGACCCATGTTTCTTTGTGATCTTCGTGACATGCCCTACTGTGCACCTCACCTTGCACATTGGTGTTCAGCCACTCTTGTGCTTCACGGAGACTTTCTCTGTCTTCTTCATGTTGTGTGCATTCTTGCGAACTTGTACACCTTTGCACCATTGCGAGTTGTGGCACTTCTTGGGCTAGTTGCCGCCGTGCTCCTTGTACGTCTTTGCTTGTTCTTGTTTCTCTTAGAATTTCTTTGTTGTGGCAATCCTTTGTCAACCTCCGGTTTCTCCTTGGAACCTTAAGACCATAACACTTTAATAGCTTCTAGATGACACAAGTCTAGTTGTGCTGATTCCACACTCACTGTGAATTCTTGTACTAATTGTAAGACAAATAGCATTTTTCCTTGTCTCTTGCCATCCTTCAACACTGGGATCGCGCAATGGTTCTTCTCATCAAAGAAGCTCAATGTACCAAGGTATGGTATAGGGATGGCCTTAGCCGAAGTGAGGAAATTCATTCTAAGGATAATCTCATACTCATCCAAAGGCACTACAGTTAATGTGATGGTACCCTGCTACTCTCTAACCTTGATGGGTATCTCTTTGGCTACTTTAAGCACTGACCTAACCTCAGAGTTTATTACTTTTATCTTGTTTTCATCCTTCTTTATTTTGAGACCTAATCTCGTAGCCTCTTCCTCTGAGATGAAGTTGTGAGTCGTTTCGGTATCCATCATGGCCCACATGCCTTTGCCATTAAGGCACATGTCCACATGCATCAAACTCTTTCATGTAATAGACTTGGTCCCTGATGCCTATCCCATCATAGCATTGAGGAGTCTAAGTACCCCCATCTTAGGTTCCTCTTCATCCTCATCTCTTACTATACGGTTCTCCCTTTCAACCATCATAGCATTGATGGTTTTCTTCTTTGGACAATCTATTGCTCAATGATCCTCATCACATATAAAACACTCAAAGCCACAACGGAGGAAGTTATCTTTGCCCCTGGAGTCACGTCAGCCATCCTTGCCTTCTTCCTTATAACTCTTAGGTTTGTTCTCCTCTTTGCTACCTCCCTTAACTTTGCTCTTCTTTTCCTCACTAGTGCCTTCAGTCCTCTTATCAAAATCCACTAATTTCTTTGTAGTTGAGAGTGTAATGGCCAAGTTTTGCACTCCCCTCCTTTGCAAATCTTGTTTTGCCTAAGGTTGCAATCTATCTATGAAGAAAAACAACTTGTCATCCTCAGTCATATTCAAGATGTTTAGGAGCAAAGTCGTGAATTGGTTGACATATTCACAGATAAATTTAGTATGTCTTAGCTGCTTTAGATTCTTTTGGGCAAGTATTCTATATTCTCTAGGAAAAATTAGGCTTTAATTTCTTTCTTAAAGTCTTTCTAAGTGGCTATGGTGCAATAACCATTAGCTACATCACCATACCTTCGTTTCTACCATAGCATCGCATCATCATTAAGATACATCATTGTCTCATCCACTTCATGGCCACCTTAAAAACTTTTGTAGCTTTAAAATATTTGCTTCATTTGCCACAGAAAATTCCCCAAGTCTTTGGCATCACAGGTTCCCTTGTAGCTTGTAGGTTCAGGGATCTTGACCTTAGGAGCAAACTCCTTTGGTCAAGATCCTCCCTCACTAGCTACAACATTCTCCAATAGGGCCAAACAATTTTTCACATCCTTTACATCAGTTACCTCCTCATGTAGCTCAGCTATCCTGTCATCCATTGTCTCAAGGCAATTAGACATGCACTCTACCCCTCTCAGTAGTCTTGGCATTTATATACTTAAACACCTCGACTGTGTTTTGCATGTCGGCTTTAAGACCGCGCAAGGTATTCATGAAGGTATTAGATTTCTCAAAACATTCAGACAAGGTTTGTTCTAGCCTACCAAATCTTTCTTCCAACATAGTGAGGCAAACATCCAAAGCCAACTCCCATGGCGGATCGTTAGACTTCTCCCTCCTAGCCTTTGGTTGAACCTCCACAGGCATATTGGTCACTCTTGATTCACTTGCCATGATGTTATCGCGAGGTTCATGCAATCACTACAAGTAGCTCCCAACTTGAATTGCCTAACCTTTGCTCTGATATCATTTGTCACGAGGTTGCAGTTTCACTTATGCTAAACTCTTGGGACACTTATGCATAACTCTTTTTGCTAGGCACAAATCAGCCTTTTATACCTATTTATACCTACTCTAACTTACTAGGGCTGCACTCACTCACCCATTAAAGCAATGAGAGGAACTCAAAAAGCGATAACTCAAAGGGAACCTACTATTCCTCAATTAATTCCTTAATTGAGTAATCTGCAATGAGCTTGTCTTAGTTGCAAGCGAGGAGCTAACCCCAATTTATACATGCTCACTCTCATCCACCTTCTCAATAGATGACTATGATTATTCCAAGTGTTAATAAATCAATGGTCCAAATACTACTATAAGAGAATGGTAGAGTAGTCTATAAAGAGTAGGAGGGTTTTAGGAACACAGGCCTAAGTCCTTTGGGCCACATTCACAAGCTGTACAAGCCTTCCGTGGAGCTTGTAGGCTTTGGTCATGGGCCTCGCAATGTAAGTTCGTGACATCAAGCTCTTGAAGACTTGGTGCATGTTGGTATAAACACTTCGTTTTCATCTGATAAAGAGATGCCGGATGATGATATTTTGTTCTCTTTCTAGATTCGTTTATCAAGTTGTAGGGGTACTTGACATTGTTGTGATCACAGTTGTATTTCTCAAAATGAGATGTCAAGGTCCCTTTACTCTTCATTTGCTTTGTAAGATTCCATTATTTGAATCGACATAACTTTGTTCTTGGTTTGGTATAGAAAGTATTTGGGTGGAAAATCTTCTATTCTGTTTGCTACGTTGAAGCTAAATTCCCGTTAGACTTTTAATATAATTGGCTTGTAATGTAGAACTCGTCGACAGTAGGTTAGCAACACCATAAAAATCATTAGACAAGAAATGCCCATTCTAAAAGGCAAAAGCTATGGACAAGGTTTGATTTTTTTATCTCTTTAAGAGCTGAACCTTATCTTCTATTCACCTTTTTTTTTCTTAAAAGTTAAAAAAAGTGAGTTTAAGAAAGTAACACAGAGAAAATACAGTAGAATGTCACTGATTTTGAGGAGAAATCATGATTTAAGATGGTTAGTAACGAGAAAAAGACTAAAAGAAAGCCTTCTTTATATGCCTTGACCTTTTGCCATGGGCGTTCCTTCTTCAATGATTTTTGTGATATTGCTCACCTAGGCTATAGGATAGGAGAATCCACCACAAAAAAGAGAGATGATTTATCTTGGGAAAAAGTGAACCTTAAATGAAAAAATCCAGTTAGTGGACATGGGTATGTCATTTACAGGGGTAGAAATATCATTTTTCTTTATTGTTACTATTACTATTACTACTACTCACTATTACTATTATTATTATTTCGTTATTTATAAGCTAGCAAAGAGCAATTGCACATATGCGCATGTGTGTGAGAGTTGGAATGAGAGGAGTTAGGCTGGAGATCAGCAAAAAACATCTTTGTAGCAGATTTTGCCTTTACTGCAAGAAATTAGCCATTTTCCTATATTTAAAACCGTCCCACCAAAGCCTCCTTTTTTTTTTTTTTTGCAGATACTCTTCAGTGTGTTGATATTTATGCGTCTGCAACTGCTTTCATTTTTCGCTGGCAAAACAGTTAATTTTCAATATTTCCAAAATCCCTTTTGATTTTGGCAAAATTATTTGTTGGTGAATTAGTCAACCGTTTTGTCAGACATGATAGGTGTTTGCATTATATATAGTATAGATATAATTTTGAACTGTTGTCAAAGATGCGTTATGATGGGAAAATGACAAGGTACACTGAAACTTACCCAACCGGAACCCACCCACATGTGCTCTCCTGTCCTTACCTTCCGATATTTTGATCATTTACGGAATTCATATGACTGTTCTGTTTGCTGACTGATTCCTTTTGGCCACAACACTGCATCACTGGTGCAGAGAATTCACCTAACAGATGTATGGAGGATAACACCCCAAACTGTCGCTTGCTTGCAACCTAAAACATGACATAGTGATACAACAGAACCAACAGCCAAAATTTGTACCACCTCAGCTTTTCTACTGAAGGTTGCTGAACGAGTGGGAACATAACTATGCCTTAGCTGTGTTGAAGTCCTTAGCCATGGTGCACCCACCATCTCCATTGCTGCTGTTCCATTCCGCTTTCCCTTTCCTAGTGGCAGAAGAAAAGATCAAAGAGTCGTTGCGGTAAGTTTTAACTGTTATTTTGTTCTAGTTCGGCAAACCATAGCCATGGTCAAATAATGAAAAGAAAGCACACAATCTTCTTTTCACATCTACACTGGTCACATCCCATTTCATAAAGAAAGACTAACTCCCATGACATAAAAGTTCACACCTAGATGATTGGTGGCCTGCTTTCTCCCATTTTTTGGAGGGGATAGGGCCCCTAATGAGAAGGTTCTGTCTGCCATCGCCTAAAAACAATGAGAAGACAGAAAACCTAAGGTCCTACGTAGACCATGACACACTTATTCAGCTAAGATATCCAACAAAACAAGACTCACCATAGCAAGAAGTTAGGATCATCTGCATCAACCTTTTGGTGCCGAAAAGTGGAGTTTTTGCAGACACCAACAATATTGAATATCTGAAGTTTACACCACAAACTTACCCAGCTTTGTAGTTATCCAAACTACATCTGCTTAGCTCTGTTTTAGATACGCATATCTTGACGATGTATCAGACAATCCTAACAATCAGATTGCTGAAATCTTTTGTTCTGTTCATCCGGAATTTCGCAGTTCCGAATTTTCAGCTCAAAAAAATGGGAGGGATCACCATGTCTCAAATTCTTGCCGTGACTAATGTAAGATGGGATCCAAAAGATCATTTGTTCAAATCACTAGGTTGGGCTACTTGTACTTCACGGGTGGTGAGGGACGGCAAGGTACTGATGAGGCTGCCTAACAAGCAAGAATTCTATGTGGCCTACAAATGTCTGGAGCACATAGTTGGTCAAGTTGCCCCTTTCTCCCTTGGCTGGAGATTAGCTTTTGGAGTACGTGTAAGTGATCTGCTTTGTAATTGTTGACTGTGTAAGTGATTTACTTTGTAATTCTTGGCTTTGGCATGTATAAACAAAAGGGAAGAAAAAATCGCATGATGCAGAATTGAAAATATCCAACCCAAGAGGCAATGGGAATTGGACATGGATGTTTCCACTTAGAACAATCCCATATAGGTAATTAAACTCTATATAAAATATTCAGTGGCTAAAGGACTTACAGAACAGTGCATAATCATGTCTTTATTAATATGCAACATGGCAACGCAATGATGGTCAGCTTAACAGCAACATGCTTGGGTGGAATTACCGGACAGGTTAAGAGAAAGGGTACATATGACATTTAATGGCCATATATTATAACTGAAGGCCCAGCTGAAAACCAATAGAAAAGTTGAACCTTATCAAAGTTTGCCGTTATCGACCCGCATACATCAACTAAATGCAGCACACCCACACAGTATGCTATAAACGATGTGCAAGAGACACTTTTGCCCAGGTAGCACATTTTGAAGAAAGAAGAGGCTAAGATTGGCTTGTTCCTTGCTGAATCTGATTTATTTGACAAATTGGTATATTCACAACTGTTGTTGTTATTGTAGGAACTGAGGAGGGCTGATAGATGGGTATAAGTTCATTCAGTTTACATGGCCTAGGGGTTCAGAACATGGTGATTGGTGATATGTAATCCAAAATAATGCAGAACATGCATCATGTTGATTAGGTACAATGTACAATCAGGTTCGTACGTTTCCTTCCTATATCCAATATGAGTGCCTGGGCATGGAAATAGCTGGGTTTCTGTCTACTAAACTGTTAACAACACCTAAAATCAGTCAAGTGAAAGAAATCAATATGCAGTAGGAAGACAGTTTACCAAAGCAACGTTTCTAGATAACAAGATCCAAGGATAAGGCTTTGATGATTATGATAAACGTTTCTAGATAACGAAATCTGAGGAAGCGAAACTTGCGAACAAATTCGTATATGGGGGTCTTAGACAATCAAGAAAGGAAAAATTCTGAATCAGGGCTGGAAGCTGTGGCAGAACCCAACCAAAATGACTTCAAGCAGAAATTCTAGCTAGTAACATGTGATTGCTAACTGACGCCCGTCCACATGAAATTTTTTATAGGCCATTACATCCACTCAAACACATGTAAAACGTTGTTATTAGATTTGAGAATGACTTCACCTGTCTAGTCCGTAACATGCAACTAAGTCATAAAGAAAACTGCAGCATGGAGCACAGAGTCACGACATCTAAGAGAGTGAAATAATTAGCTGCATAATGAATATTACAAACAAATCAAAGCGACCCCCAAATAAACAATCCGGAAGCCAAGGCTGAAACGGCATGCACGAATGAAATGTATCTTCTGGAGCAAGTCACGGGTATTCACAAATGTCCAGCAGGATTATCCCACGATCGATAATATCCAGAGAAAAACTGTTACAACATTGCAAGTTCTCTGCAAAACCGATGCATCACCAAGCAATTTCTAATATAACGACCATAACATACCATCCCATCCAGCAAAGGTAAAACATGGTTGTTAGGCCACGGAAAAAGGTACCTGATCCTATCCACTAGCACCTCTCAAATAAAAATGGCTGCTGCAGAGTGAAGCTCAGTGTGGTAGATCATGTGAAAAAGATATTAGATTATGTGAATCAATGCCCATTTGCTTATCCTAATCATGAATTGCTCCCTATGTTTCTGGCAACAATAGAATATTGTTGTTTAAGAGATACTTCCACGCACACCATCTATGTTGAGCGTCTGATACACTCACCTGGTGCTGTCAGGGGATCTCTCTGACAAATCAGCGTGTCAACATCGCGCCTACAGATTGCCTGGCAATGTTAGTGTGTTGAAGCATGCCAACATGATTCGCAACCACTGTCTGCCTTTTGTTTTGTTAATCAAAACAGGCTGAGAAAAAGCAGCATGCAGCAGAAGGGAACTTACATTCCAATTGGCAAAAAGTTACATAATCTGGCTAACACCATTTCATGGAATAATCCGGCAAATTGAATACTATCTAAGCCCTGCCAATTGGTCCCTTAATAATACAAGGTAGCAGCTGTAGCAAATGCCATCCTTCCATTTAGCAAACAACCCAGGCCACAAGTTCAGTTGGAGTAAAATTCCCTATCTGACAGAGACGAATCCGACTTTTTGCAAGTACACATTTATCTTCACTAGCTTATACTTAGGTGCAATACTACCAGAATCCATATTTTCAAATAGAACAGTCCATAAAACAAAAGGAGAAATCGGATGTTAGTGTTAAATAAAATCACAACCAGAACAATTTTCAGATGATGAGTTGACAACCTCTTAACCTTGAGATTCAAACATAGCACTAAAAGAGAAATTCAATAATTTGTACGATAGCAGAGTGTCCATGAAATTGACCACCAGTTATACATGTCAATCAATAAGATTTGATCAAACATGATGGGCATGGAAGACAACAAAGAGAAGTTTCACCAAAAGCACCGTGCTAAATTCTATTGTTTTCCTAATTCATAATATATTTAGCCAAAGAACCACCATTTTGTCAAGAAAATATTTCACTGCCATCCATAATTGTGCCAATATCTCGTCATTACTTGATACGGTCAAACCTCATCATACATGTTATGTGGTTTAAAACATAAAAACTACCAAACGACAGTTGGAATGTTGAAGTATATATTTTATTCAACCAAAAGGATGAATTTCAGCAGTACATATGACATTCTCATAGCTGCACTTTGATCATGACTGACTGCAAAATGTTAGCACGTCATCAAATTTGGCAAAAATTTTCGTGGTATAAGATATCTTAGGATCCTAATAAATCCAAAATTGAATACAGCAAGAATGATACTATGCTCAGATCTAACCCATAGAAGAGTATAACACATAACAGAATAATCGGGAGACAAATAGTCCCCATCTGAAGTACTAGAGCATTACTCTTACCATCTCCGCACAATCTTGAGCTGCACATCTCAGTAGCAAAATCCAGCAAAAGCCAATCCAGATGCATAAAAACATCTAAGCATTCAGCTAAACTGGAAGCTGCAAAATGGCAGATGGGATATGGTAAGGATGCACTTTTCATTTCATAGATTTCATTTTATGGTACAGAGTTAGTAAACAATGAACCCGGACCATGGCAGCACCCATACAAATTTTCAGTCTCCACTATTCAAGTCAACAGAAGTTCATTAGTTCCAAGGTGAGGGCGAAGGCACACTCGAACTTCATGTTCTTCTGGTCCAACACGGAGCTTTGGAACCATAATCTCTAGCACAGTACCAGTCTCATCATAGTACGCTTCTAGCTTAGCATCTTCCGGGATTCTGGTCGCAAGTGGTATTTCTCTCACAAACTCCCCTGGAGGGCAGTGCTCAGGAGATGGATCTGTGAGCTTGAAGGTCCTATCATGCCGCTTTATGAAGGGCATCCGAGCAGTACTAACGCAGAGTATTTTCACAATCCCGTGTGTAAGGGTGTTCTTCCAAGAAACTTTTACCCTATGTAGATCAGAGAAAGGCAAGCTAACCATTATCAAATACCCTTCCTCGTCCTCATAAATAGTCTTTGCAGCTGTAACTGGCCCATATGTGTGCTTCATCACCCCAGAGAAATCATTCAACCATGTTGGCTCATTGGGATGGATCTCCATATCTTGAACACGATCAGAGAATGAATTAAGTGGTAAGCAACAATCATCATCATTCCCATGGGGGAAAAAATCCTTCCTCCGTTTGCTGCAGACAGGTGAAAGGTCCATTCCGTCACCATTAACATGATTTGATGATTGTGTCGACAGATTCAGACCAGACCCATTAAGCAACCTCCTTGCATGTGCCTGCGAAGTACTTTTCAAAGGAGGAGGAGGCCTCTCGAGCTCGAATTCTGTGTTGGGAAGATTCCTCCAAGAACCAAAATCACTTGCTTCAAGTGGGATTGAGAAGTTCAAATCCCTTCCTGTCAGCTCCATCCACTTCTTCCTTTCACTCTCAGCAATCATGGACAGATTGGGTGACCTGACAACCTCAATTCCATGCACGCACTGCGGGTTAGAAAGGCCCCTATACTGTTTGCGCTGCATTTTGTGTGAACGGACAAAACCCTTATCAACGCTGAACGGGAATTGTGGCTCTCCCAAACGAGAATGGCCATTCATATAACTCCTCAGCTGCATCTTACCCAATGCATTCTCAGGCCTCTCTTTGAAGACCCACATATACATGTTCTCCATATCATGCTGGACGAGGAAAACTTCAAGCCGAAGATCTGACTTGTCAAAACCAGACATACCGCTGGCATCCCGGGTAATCTTAACCTGTGATTTCTCGCTCAAGGCAGGCTTGAAGTAAAAATTGAAGAAAAACCATGCACCCCAAATGCTATCTCCGCGCTTTGCACACTTCCGACCAACCTTGGGTAGATTGAGAAGGGTCTCAGTTTCATAGATCTGAGACCCCAGTCCAACATCTAGGATATCACAAGGGTCAGGGTTCCATGGTTGGGGAGGAGGGCTGCGCTCGGCTGACAAGGGAAGGTTTATATCAGGTGGGCGGGAGAGGACAATTTGCCGATTCATCTCGCGGTCGCAGTCCTCGTGTGCAGCCGCCGCACTCGAGTCCATGGACAGGAGTGTGGATGGGTGGTGATTTTCCATGGATAGGGTTGTGAGGAGGGCTTCTCCCATGTTGTCTAAATTCCCACCTTTCCTTGCTGGTGGATATCCAATTCCACCACAGTCAACAAACGCATCTCATCAACAACCTCAATGAATTCATTCCAGAATACCCACCTCAGAAACCCTAGAATATTCAAATCAGTCTACCAATTCCACCCCACATCCACCCCCCACCATCACCAAGATCACAACATCAACCCTCACACGAATTTCAGAATCCATATCAAACAGAAACCCTAACAACATCAATGCCCACACCCAACCAAAAAAAAAATCCAACTCCAATTTCAGAAACCCCCAAAACACAAGAAAACCCTAGAAGACATTAATCAAGGAACATCCAGCTCTAACACCCAAAACCCACATGATAAACAACCAATAGAATAAAACCTTTCAAGGAATTTAACAAACCCTAACAGAACATGAATGAACGATATAATCTTTACCAAAAACAGAAAAGCAAAAGAAGATGAATCATTCCTCAACTTTTTGATTCCAGACGGAGAAAAAGGAGAGGAATTTCAGGATCTTCAAACGTAAAAAGAAAAACCCAGCTCGAATCTCCCGAAATCCTCTCCCAAAGCAGTAGAGAAAAGCGGTGGTAAAGCGACGAGTCCCATCTACACAGCAGCAGATCGAAAGCCCAAACCCTAGAAATCCAGATACAGCCCAAATAAAAAATCCAAATTTTCTTACTTTCCACACATTACCTTCTGAAATCCTGAGACATGATAAGTAGTCGTTGTGAGAGAGAGCTCGTCTTCTCCATTCCTCCCGTCAAACAAAAACCAAACAGAGAAAGAAAGAGGCAGAGAGAGAGAGAGACGGAAAAGGAGTAAACGGTAACGGATTCCGTTTACGTTAAACTGTTTCATGTAGACGGAAGTAGCCCCCAATGGTTCGAACCTTTAGTGCGAAAGCTAGGGACGCCGTTACTTGACTGTGACGGTGAGGTCGGCGCTAGGGCGAGCGTTAGTTCTTAATTGTTATAATATAAAAGGGGGTCAAAAGAGCCGTCAGAGAGAGAGAGAGAGGAGAGAAGGGGCCGTGCGCTTTCTGTCTCCTTAGTTTCGTGTAATTGCTATGTGCCTCTTTCCAAGCGGGGAGAGTCGCATCTGGAGTGGACCTCCTGGCACCAAACCCTAACTCTCTCTCTACATTACAAGGCTTTTTGTTTATTTAAATGTTTTAAATGCAACTCGTGTAAAATATCTTGAGACTGGGTCCTGTCTTATCTCATTTTGGTAGTTGTTTCCTATCTTAGTTTAGAGAGAAGACTACTCTAGGATTGAGTTATTCGTTGATAGCATTTCTCTCTCTTATGCGTACAGCTTGTGGCCGACTTTTAATGGAGATAAGATCTTTATGACGATGATATGTGTAGCTTAAAGCATAAATAAATTTAGTTACATATTGAATAAAATAGCACCAAAATCATAGGAAACTGTTTAAATAATTCAATCCTAGCCAATAAATGTTTTGCATAGTTGGTCACAGACAACTTGAAATCTCCCTTAAGTGAATTTTCTCGCAAGTTGTAGCCACTTTTTCTTTTGGCTGAGATTAGATTTAGAGTGTGTGTAAGTGATTTGCTTTGTAATTCTTTTCTTGTACCATAATAATGACAATAATAACTGAATCATAGATCTTAGCAAGGAAATACTAAAATGGCAACTACTATATGTGTAAATGACCACAATAACCTTGGGAGTAATCTAGTATAGGTAATAAGGACGAGTGCTATCTAAAAAACTATCACCTTTGTGGACAATAGGGTTTTGTGGGGGCTTTCCTTTTTAACGATCTAAATTATTCTTCTCAGTAGCCTTGTCATAGATGGGGTCTTGTTAGAAAACCACATACTTTGGAAGAGTCTAACATTGATTTTTCTAAGTTGATTAGAGTAGTACAAGTTGTGCTGCATCATTTTAGAACTTATGTAATTTGGAAAAACAAGGGTAGGGTCACATAAAGTATGCGATTTTTGAATATGGCTCATCTATTGCAAGATAATAATAGCATGAAAGAGTCAATTATCAGATGGTTAACGCAAAACCCTAAATAAGGGGGTTTTATAATAGTCCTAAAGGGTTTTCCCGAATTCATTTATATGTCATTGTTCAACTACATGGACCAGGTCATGGAAACAATTCATTGTCTATCGAAAGCACAATCCTTGAACAGTGATTCCAAACGCCGAACAGACTCTTTCAATCTCAATTAAACTATAATCTAGTAATTATTCATTGATAGCGTGCTTTATGTAATGGCTTGTTTAACAGCTAGATCAATGGATGTCATATAATCTATGCTAAGTTTTCGATAAGATTGCAGCTCAAAATTGGCTGATTGATGTTCCTAAACATATGTGATTGGCTACACTTAATGTGGACTATTCAGTTAATCATTTGGGTACATGTCGTCAATGAGTTAGTCTTGATTGATTGGGTATATGTGTCATCCCTGAGGTAAACCAAACAGGCAATTTGACGTCTATGGATGGACTTTTGATATTGGTTTATATAGAACAATAAGTATCGTTCCTATTTTTGTCTATTGGTAACGACATGATTGCACGGCATATTGATAATGTTTATGATCTCTTAATACACAGGATGCTCCTTTTCTTCTCTGATATGAACTGGCCATGTGTTTGCCTGCACCTTAGCTTGCCCGTAGTCCAAACAACATTTCTAAACAACAGCTAAACTGTTGAGTTGAAGGACTAACAAACAGCCTTATCCTGCTACGAAGTGGATCCTGTCTTGCGTCACTCTTTTACTGTGGAAGGCCCTGACTATGAACGTTAATGAGCAATATATTAGTTGTATATTTAGACATATTGGTAACTGAATATGGAATTGCACAGCATAGAATGGGAGCCTTAGTGCAATGGTAGTTGTCATTGTGTAACCTAGAGGTTATGGGTTTAAGGCATGGAAATAGCCTCTTGCAAAAATAGAAAATAAGCTGTGTACTATAGATCTTTGTGGTCCACCCTTTCTCCAAATCTCACATACGTGGAAGCTTCATGCACTGGGCTGTCCTTTCTTTAGATGTGTTTGCTGCTCAGTTGTTTGTAAACTCTGATCATCTCGTTTGCATGTTTTCCAAACCATCGGACACGAAGGTGCACAATTATTCTTAGTTGAAGTTGGGACATGTAATGTTATGGTGCCATATTGTAACACTAAGGATTAATTCTTAGCGATTGGGACGTGAATTTGTTTGTGTTTTATGAAAAATGGAAAAACGCCAAAAAGAAAGGTTTCAGTGAAACATGAACTCCACAGTCGGATGATGCTAAAGCACCCGATACATCATCGAGTAGATAAAAGAGCAAATGCTATATACGCATCAGCATGTGCTTTATGGCCATCCCGGTGGGTTTCGACACAGTGTCTCCATACCTGCTTCCCTTCGGAGAAAAGTAGCTTGGAAAGAAAATGATCACAATGAACTAAGCCTTTCTAGTGCAGTGGCGGAAGAGGGTCCTCTCCTGTCAATATTCGGGGCTGCCTGCAAATGGAAAGAAAGAAAGAAAATGACCATATTTCTCTAGCCTCGAACATTTGTTGGCTTAAAACCATTCTTTGTGGATGATTGTTAACATGTACATAATAATAGAGTTTGAATTCTTTAGCATTTGTTTACTAATGAGTACGACTACAGCTAAAGGGGGGTTAAATGTGCAATCCTATTAGGAAACACACCTTCAACGCATTGAACCATTTGGTGTGTAATATTCAATGCATGCCGAAGATAGCAAGGCATGTTAGAATTCCTTAGCATAAAAAACTAGAGAAAGAAATGCCTCCCTCTCTAGTGTTCATGTGAGCCCACTTATCAAACCACCTTCCCGTGTTTTCTTAGAATGAAAACCGAGAACGCCTGTGTTTGAATAAGATAATGAGAGGGCTTTGGGATGCTATTCGACGTATGCACTTGGCTCGTCATTCAGATATTTCCTTAGATATTACCTTTGCATGTTTTCCGGTGTTTTCTGTCTTTAGAGTCACTACACAGGTATATACAATTCTATAGCTTGGTAACTTTTCACTTTTTCTCTAATTAAGTGTCCATAGTTTAGTGATTTCTAAGGCAGTCGAGGTACTTAGCTTATATTAATTTATAGGCTTATACTTAGAGAACGTATTTCCGAGATCTACGCCGTTTCTGGTGCCACCTATCCCTGCATCACGAATGCATGGTTCACCCCGTAAAGCAATAAGAGATTCTCCAGTCAAGCGATACGAATAGCTTATTAGTATAGGGCTTTAGCGAGGTGTTCCAGTACTTCTTAATCTATACCTAGCGGTTCATCTGTTTATTTCAATTTATTACATTTTCATTGAGATGCTTGCTCATTGTTTATGTTTCATTTAGGTTGGATCATATATGTTTAAACCCTAATATAAAGAACACCTGTACATATACACACACTTGAGCAACAGCATTTTAGTGCAGTGGTGCAAGAAGGGACTCTCCTGTGCAAAAACCTCACTTGTGAGTAGCTCCGCTTTGAGATGAGGGATAATAAATGATTTATGTAACTTCATATCCAAAGTATGACGTTATACCTCTAATTAAGTTAGTTTGCTAGCGGTAGCCCAAAATATTTGTTGACAACGAGTTTATTCGCATAATGTAACTAGATTAGAGAATATGCTTAATAAAAGGATTTGCTGATCACATATCTTCTCACATCATGGTGCATGATTCATACCACACATGCATGTGTTAGGGTTCATGAGCCAATTTTTTTGTCTGTTTTTTGCATGAAGGAATCATGTAGTGTCTAGTGCCTAGACCTGCTGGTTGATTTTTCACTGTCAGTAGGTCATGGTTTGAGGTCCCTCATTGGATGCCCATACTGGTGGTTTGCGCCATAAATATTGACTAGTCGGCCTTATCAGATGAATACATATTTGGATCAAGAAATAGGAGAGATATTCTTTTGCCTGATAATTTTGTATAATTTACAACGATACTTCTTTAAAGTTTATGATGAAGAGGCAAAGAAATGTGGATGGAAAGAGGCCAAAACATATGGGCAAATACCTATTTCTAGTTTCTTTATAAAATGTGAATTATGCTTCCAGTGGTTTACTAATTTGTCTTGGAGAGAGAGAGAGAGAGAGAGACTCAAACACGGCACAGGTTATACACCTAACTTCGTGTATAAGCAACAACAATTCTGACAAGTGACCTCAAAAGTCAAAGCGTAGGGACCATAGCCAAGCATTCAACAGGCAGCTGTTATCCTGATTTTCTGCTGGAATGAACTCTTTTGGTTCTTTTATTCTGCTGACCACCAAAAGTAGGCTAGCGATGAGGTTGGTTAGGACTACCAAGCAGGCACAACTTAGGGGATGGCCTACCACCGCAGAGATGGTACACACAGTGAGTTTTAGTGCATATAGAACATAATCAGAATCGTTCTTTATTGTGAAAAACCATTAAGATTTCTCAGTGTTGTAATAGTCAATTAGAGGTTCTCGTGTGTGGGTGTGTGTGTTTTTTTCCAGGAATTGCTAGTCAATTAGATTGTCGAAACCGCTGAAATGAAGCATAGAATTGCCATATGCATGCCATCTTACACCATCTTAGAAGGTTGGATGTCGTCTTCCGGATCGAACTCGAATTATTCAGAGAAAATAACAAAATGAATGGACAAAAGATCTGGACCCAAAACTTAATCGAAGAATCCAGACTATGCACCCACCATTTAAAGATCTAACATACTTGATGGCTGATTAATCAGATAACTGTAGCGGCTAGACAAGCTAACCACTAATTTAGGTGGCTTCGATCGGGCCCTTTGTTGCAGACAAAAAGGAGCAAATGTACCAATTCTTGAGCATATACCAAGAGAGAGGGCCCAACATTTGTCGATCCGAACCGCTCGTCTGCTATCTGGCCGCATCTTAAATTCGCCCTCTGCCCATAAAAATAATGCTCGGATCAATCAATTAAAGAAGTAGTTTATGAAGCACAATCTTTGAAAAGATGCTGATCAACTGACGGTTTAGATCACCGAAAGGATGGGCCTCTTACGACTCTAAATGGGTTTCAGACATTGAACTTTTAGAGTGGCAGACCCCACAGAAAAGCGCATTTTAATAGATACTTGGACAGATCTGAAGAAGGGAATGACTTTTTCTAGTCTTCTTAGCTTCGCCGCGTTTTCCTTTGCACAGAGAAATGTCTGGATTGGTTTTCTAATCAGAGAACTCTCCTAGATATCACCTTCATACTTGTTGTAGGTGTTATCTGTCCGTAGAGTCACTGCACATGCATACAAACGTAAAAAGTTGGCCGTTTTGCTTATTTCTTAATTAAGATTCTAAAGTGACATTAGCCATTTCTATATGCTACTTGTGTACTTTCATGTTTTAGTTTAATACACGAAACTACTAATAAAATCCAATAATTGGTGGCATTTGCGATCCAATCTGGATCACTAGTTAAAAAGTGCATTTGCCCGCACTGGAAAAGTGGCAAGAGATCCGAAGGATGGTGCGGTTTTGTTCCCGACGTTGTGGCAAGCAATGATTCATGAGTTTAGTATATTATTACCGCATTTAGCCAACTATAAGTTGTCGTTTTTGAGATAATGATGGGATCATCGGCGATTAATTGGAGGAACGGTGCCAAGCGGTGTGCAATGTGACATGCCACTCACTAGTAAAACACGTGGTTATGGGAGGATCACTTCGAATATACACGTTTCTAGTATATATGTTCATATATAGAGGGAGTTCAGCATTGAAGTGGCATGTTGTCCCATGGGTTAGGACAACAATTACAGCTTGATATGATGCAATATATGTTAGATTATCTGAAAAGGGCAATTCTTCTACTCAGGGTATGTAGTTGGAGAGTGCTTTGTGGTGATATTTAAACAGAGCATTAAGAATCTTTTGCGACTGTTTGTGGGATTGAGATTCGTAAGTTTGCTAAGGAGACATGCCTCGAAAGGAGGGAAAAGAAGTGAACACAATTCATATAATATTGGGTGTGTGTGTGGCCCAATGGCACAAGTCTGATCTCTCAATTGTCAAGGTCAGAGTTCTAGGCTCTTCAAGTGGCGTGTCTGAGTGAGTGCGCGAGTCCACCATTTAAATATATATCAATAAAAAAGAGTAACAACAAATAAGATACAAGAGTGAGATATGATCAATGAAAAAACAATAATGGGGTGGTCAAGGTGATATGATAGAGATCACTATGTACGCGCTATATTGAATGTAGCATAAGTTTGTTAGAGGAGAGCTTGGTGAATAGATTGTTTTGCCCTCAAATAAAACTAATTATAAACTTAATTGCAAGAGCATTTTAGTCTGATAACATGTCTTTTTTGCTCATTTCGGGAATATTTTGGGCATGAAATCGGGACCAAACCAATATAATTCAGACCTTTGAAATGGGGCACGATAAGGATGTAGTAGTTCCAAAGAACCATATTGGAGATATCTTGTTGGAGTTTTGAATCCTGCGATTAACTGGTCACTGCCTTAATCACGACTTGGCTCAAGTTGCTGATGCCGGAGTAAGGTAGTCTCGTTTCTTCTCTCAGGTTTTCTCCCATGGACCCTTTTCCATCGTCGATCATCTCCTTTAATGAACTCCCAAACAAGTTTGAAGAAAGCTATATGAATGCCATTGAGTAGAGCACAATTTCAACTTCGGACATGGGCACCTCTAATAGAAAAGAAGTAAATTAGCTTGAAGGCCGGCCCTGGTGTCACCCACCAGCGGTTGAATGTAATACCATCCACCAAGAGTCCATAGCCGTCTTCATAGTGTTGACATTCTTGAAATAGGCCAGCCACAATAATTTAGAAAGGTTATAGATGGTCAAATCGTTTTGCACCTATAAACAGACTAACAATCAGCTTTACTCCTTGCACTTGGTATATAACGTGTGGACTCTTGATAAGTGTAAGCGCTTAAGCCGCGTTTGTGGGAGGCTCTCTTATGGCCATGGAGTGGCACTTGGACAGTTAACTCAGGGTTCAGCTGAAAAAACATTAACGACGTTAACTTTTCACAGGACACTCTAAAGGATAGCCTCCCTGTAGATGTGGTTAAAGCTTCTACAATTATAAGCACTCTAATGGGCGGAAATGTGCCGTACCATTTTTTTACTGTAACCTAGTCTTTTTTGTTGCTCAATTTGGACAGTCTTTGACCCTACTGGATTGATCATTGCCGCTATACTCACTAAATTTTCTGCAAACAGAACTAAAAAGGACCGATTATCTCAATTATGATGATGGGCAAGTAACTCCATTTACCAAAAGCAAACGTATCAGGGAAGAGAAAAATACTCGACAATTTGTGCTTTGCATTGCCATCCACGGACTTATGTAAACTATTTCTTAGACCCACAAACGACCGTTCCCTAGCCCTCGACTCCATGGCTTTCTCCTCAGGCTCCCTCAACTTCTTCGCCCGATCATTAACTCAGCAAAGAGAACTAGTTCTTTTCACTCTGCTTCCGATTCCTTGTCACTTTACGCCCCCAATTCCTCCGTTCCTGCGAGGCGTTCCAAGCTTTCTCTGAAGACAGAGAGATGATGGATTTAAAACATCATTTCCGTTTCTCCAACTTGCCGATCGATTGCTACTGGTTGATTTGCTGGTGATCGGATTTTCTGTGAACTCTCAGGGATCAATTCTAAGGAGAGTTTTTTGCTCCAGCCGCTAGTATCGCCAATTTTTTCTATTACATGGCTTTTGTAGATCTCTTGGACAGTTAATTTCCCTGTTTTTCTAAAATATACACAGCTTCTTACATGTGGCAACAGACAGAAAGATTGATCCCCGACAGTAACAGAGAGACATTGTTTATATACCTTTGCTTGAAGCTCCGAATCAACCAAATGGGTTTTGAAGTGGAAGCATAAAATGGTGGGTAGTCGTTGGTGTTAAGAAATCTAATGATGGTAGGTCATCGAATCCGCAATATACGCAGCAGAGTTAATATTGCAGGGGGAAAACGGCGATTCGGCGCTGCCCATAATAATGAGATAAATCTTCGGTTCAAAGACTAACTTCTAAATGTATAAATACCAAATATATGATTCTGAAATATATAAAATGGAACGTCTATGTCTTTTCATGGTACCGGAGCCACGCTGTCTCCCTTCTTCCGGGAGAAGCTCCACTGTTGAGCTAGACCCAAGCTTTCGTAGTCCCGCAAAACCATTTCCTTTCTCTCTTTCATTCCATCCTTTCAACAAAGCAGAAATCTCTAAAATCCTCTATAACAGTCGTTTTGAGAATGATCATGAACAATCATCCGGATCTCTTTAGCACTCTGATCCAACCGTCTAGATTGCTCACATGTATCGAAAACCGTACCACCTAAAACACGAAGCCAGCTCCGTGTTTTCATCATTTCTCTTTTAACCGTAGAAAGAACTACAGTCTTATGCACAGGCTGTTCGTGATCCTACATTGTGTCTTGTCATGGAACAAGAGCTTGTCGCTCTCAAGGCTAATGGAACATGGTCTCTTGGATCATTACCCCCTAAAAAGAAACCAATTAGTATACAAGATCAAATTCAACCCTAATGATATTGTCGAATGATACAGAGTTTGATTGGTTGCCAAAGGTTACAATCAAATAGAAGATTTAGATTATAGCGAGACTTTTCCTCTAGTTGCCAAATTTGTGATTGTCCACCTCCATTTTACTGAGTCATCCATTGAACATTGGCATTTCTATCAACTAGATGTGAATAATGCTTTCTCACATGGAGATCTTGATGAAAATATTTACATGTATTTACCTTCTTACTTACACAAAAGGAGGAGACGAGTTTGCAAACTCTACAAATTATTATACAGTCTTGAATAAGTTTCTCGCCAATGGTTTATCAAATTCTCAAACACTCTCAAACAAGTTGGCTATCAACAATCGAAGGCTTATTATTCATTATTTGTTTGATCCCAAGGCAATAAATTCACTACTTTTATTATTTATGTAGATGATGTCATTTTGATAGAAAATAATCTTCAAGATATTAAATACACAGTCATTTATAATAGATCAATTTAAATTGGAGGACCTTGGACAATAAGTATAGAGTTGCTCGATTCAGCAAAGGTATTTACCCTTTTACAACGGAAGTATGCTCTTGAAATTATGGAAGATGCTGGTTACCTTGGTGCCAAATTAGCCTCATTTCCTATAGAATAGAACTTGCCCCTTTGTAAGTTTGATGGTGATTATATCAGCTATCTTTCTCCTTATCATAGACTTGTTGGGAGGCTAGTTTATTTGACCACAACATGAGCCAATCTATCATGTGAAGTAAATATCCTAAGCCAATTTATGGACAAGCCACTGGTTTCACATTTAGAAGTAGCTCATTGTGTTTTACGCTATGTTATACACATGCCAAGCTAAGAAATTCTTTTTTCGTTAACTAGTTCAATCCAATTGAACCCTTTTTGTGATGTAGATAGGGCTAGATGCTATGATACCCAACATTCTATTATTGGATATTGCATATTCCTTAAAAATTCATTAACTTCTTGGAAAGCAAAGAAGCAAACTATTGAGTTAAGATCCAGCACAGAAACCGAATATCAAATTATGACTTCTGCTTGTTATGAAACTGTTTGGTTAAGATACATCCTGCAAGATTCGGGCATCAAGCATTCTCGTCCTATCAATCTGCATTATGACAACTAAGCAGCACTTGATATTGCTTCAAACTCAGTTTTTCATAAGGGTTCAAATCATGTAGAAATTGATTGTCATTTCATACGAGAAAAGATTCAATGAGTGATCAAACTAACTCTCGTATTCACATTGCGTCAACTAGCTGACATTTTCACAAAACCACTGAGTTCTTCATAATTCTCAACTTTACTTAGCAAGTGAGGAATTATTAACATATATTTCAAACTTGAGAGAGATTTTCAAGAAATGTAAAGATGGTAGGTCATCAAATTCGCTATATATGCAGCAAAAGTCAATAGTGCTGAAACATAAATGGCGATTCGACAGTATTACCCACTACCCATAATTATGCAATAAATCTCGAATTAAAACACTAACTTGTAAATGTATAAATACCAGATGTATGATTCTGAAAATATATGAAAACGAACATCCATCTCTTTTCACTTAGAATATGCATTGATGCCGCCTTTGTTCTTCTCCTTTTCCTAATCTCTTTGTGGTTTACTTCAAAACACAACAATATCCAACACAAAATGTCACAAAACCCATAATCCTAAATGTCTCAAAAGAAATCCAGGAAGTTTGAGTTGATCATGCTGGAGCATCTCACCATGAAGATATCAAACCTCCCACCCAAACTCTGGCAAACCCTGTACTTGAAGCTGATCAACTTGTAATAATTCAGCGCCAAGCTCTTCTGCCCCTAAAGAAGAAAGCCTACTTGGGCTTCACCGAATTCATATAGAAATTGGAAATGATCATTGAATTTCATATTTGGATCGGACGGCTTCTTCGCATGGTAGTGGTGAAAGCTATTCTGTTGATCAGGTTCCAATTGTCGTTCTGAGGTTTCTCATTTGGGTTGGGGGCCTAATCCAAGGAAGAAGAAGAAACACCTAATCTATGTTTGTTCTCAACAATTTGCTCCAATTGGAAATCCCTAATTCAATGAAGAAGAAGACAGAAACAATGGTTTTTTGTTTTTCGTTTTGCTTGTAAGTCCTAGCAAACCTTAATCTAACGTTGCCTAGGCCAAGTCATTAGTAGGTCAATCTCCACATAGGTTTAACCTGACGCGTGTGTATCTAAGTCAGCATATTCCTAAGGGAGTTACTTCCGTTATCCATCCTGGTGCAACTATTAATGTTTAAAAAATTGTACATCCAAATTTAAAAAAAAGTCAAGTATAGCTGTTAAAAGTAAAAAAGTAAAAAAGTAAAAATTTTGATCATTTTGATTTTTTCTTCAGTTGTCTACCCATTGAAGTCTTTGCATCTCTTCAACTTCTTCCTCCACCAGATTCTTACATAACTCTCCGTCTTGGTTGGACATCTCACCCTAAGCGAGGGGAACTTCAATTTCCAAGTATGTTACTCCAACCCTAGCTTCCTTAATGTATTGACCAGACAAATCATTTTTCAAGCCATATACAATTTACATGGGCTTCCGGCTAAAATAGAGTATGACATATTGATGGCCCAAATGTGAAAGATGAGAAGAAGTGGGCTGCTATCAACTACAATCGACATGGATATGTGCTTGTCTTAATTATTAAGGATCGTGTGATGGGTGTTTCACGACAATAGCACCTAATTATTCGGCTCTGATAGCGAAGTATACGTTCTGTTTAGTTTTGCTTCTTTTTTCTTTTTTTTAAAGCAATACACTTAGGCTAATTTCTTTATTTAGAATGTTTTTGGGTAGAAAAAGATTTAATAACGTAAATATAAGAGATGGTTACTTGTTCAAGGATCTATGCATTGGTATGGATGTCGCTTATTTAATAACTTAATACGTGGCTCTTAAGATGATGGTTAAAACATTCAAAACCATTCATCAATGCAACGTCACAAATCGAACCATTAGTATATTCATTATGGCAAGCCGATGTTGTTAGGTTTTTAGTTTCTTTTTACAGTTAACGGTGAAAAAATAATCCAACATCGTCTCATGAACAACTGAAAGCACTTGTTGATGTTGCAATAATTTCATAGATAACTAAGCTCTGGTAAACAAAAATTGAATTTAGATTTTATTTCAAGTATGACCAACACAGATTAATACAAATTTCATAGGAAGGAAGGGAACAAAAGTATAAAACTCATAAATCCTAATATTAAGTAAGTTAAAATTTGCCTATTATTTTTCACATTTAAATATGAATATTTGAGACACAGACTAACTTATTCACCCCTCACTAATAATATAATTTAATAAACATCTATAGGTATTTTAGTCTTATAAAAAAATATTTTCAAGCAGATAATCAGCGAATAGAAGCCCTTATTCTATATCCATTTCAAAATAAAACAAATATAAAAAATCAATTCTGTTTTTATCTGCAAATATAATTTTTAATTCCATATCCTATCCTTTGGTCTCTGTTGAGTTCAAATAGCTGATAATATATTTCAGTTGGTAACCCTACACTGAACACATACATCAGCTCCTTAATGGATTTTCTGTCTCGGAGTTACTTGGATTATACGTACGGTTAAGATTACAAAAGCGCTTTATTCAAGAAAGAACACTAAAAGTGGGCTCAATTCTAAATTAGTAAAAGAAGTTGTTCGCACTCCCTCGCTTTTGTAATCTCATTCTTTTCTTCAAGACCTCCCTTTCTGTCGATAGCTTTGAAGGAATGCAGCATCTCTCAATAGGTGAAATAAATGTGGAACGTATTATTAAATCAAGGATTTCTAATTAGAAATCTTTATATTAAGGAGAGAATATTATCAAAACAAGCGAGTCCGACCTGAAAGAGTCTTTGCAATCAACGCCACTATATAGGTAAAAAAGGTAGCCCAGGTGTAAGAAGTTCTGGCATATGCGGGATTCGGAGACGGGGCAGATTATAAGGGTTTACCTTATATTTCACAGTTTTCGCACTTTAAATTGAACTCATGATCTCAAAATTACACGACGACAACTCTACAGTTGTGTCAAGGCTCCCCTTCGAAGGCCACTTTGCATGCATGAAAGAGAATACGAGGTTCTGCTGCTACAGCGTATACCCATTTCGCTCGCTCGCTAATGGAGGAGGGAGAGCATCCAAGACCTCACCTTATTTCGTATCAGCGATCACCGGATCCATCTTCTTGGATTGTGCGATGAGCATCGCCGAGCTACTCTATCACATTTGGAGGCGCAAAGTTTCCGGCCGATCGATGGGGAAGGAACAAAAAGCGGATTACAACTTTCAATGTTAAAGATGATTCCGATGTGCCAATTTAAGGAGGTTAAGGGGATCATAGGTGAGTGCTCGGTGTGCCTGAGCTATCTACATGAAGAAGAAGTGCGACGATAGATCAAATGTATGCACTTGTTTCATGTGGCTTGCATCGATATGTGGCTTTAATCTCGTGCTGATTACTCGCTTTGTCAGGCCGACGTGATCGCACCTGTCTGGCCACTACTAACAAATGTTCACATCTTGATCTTCATTTTTGTTTGACTATTACTTTCATGTAACTCTTGATTTTTAATGAAGCCAGAGCAAGTGAGCTACATGAATGAGATTGTAATGCATCATTTTCTCTTGCATATTAATTTTTTGTTGTATTCTTCCACAGTGAGGGTCATTTATGGCTATTTGCATCTAGGATACCTAAATTGATCTTCTATGGGCCTTCCGCGGAGATACGATGGCATTCGATTTGTTACGACATACCCAACTGTAGCGGCTGGGTTTTGTGATAGGGCTCCATTTTGCAGTTCTCTTTGCTATACTTACCTTCTGTGAAAAGAAGTTTAATCTCGGCCATCCTTGTAAATCAACCGCCAAAATGAGGGTTTGTACAGGGGCATAATACGTGTGCATCCTTGTAAATCAACGGCCAGAACTATTTGACCATGGAAATGTTCAATCAAAACATCACTAAAGCCGCTGCCTATGGCAACCGATAAACCAAAATGCCTATTAGCCCAGTGATTTGGCGAGAAGATGCACCTCACTGTTGATGATAGGCTGGGGTTTCAAGTCTGCACCCTTCACCTATTTGGTGGATAAATAGATCTAGGTGAACGTCAGAGTGGTTTTCTTTGTAATACTTTGCTTGTACTAAGTAAAAAAATTGCAAGAGATAAGATCATTATTAATGGAAAAGCGTCAAAACTATCTAGGGAGAAGCCAACCTCAGAAACCTCACATCTGTTAATCTAATGTTTAACATACCATGTAGTTGTGGTTTTGGTCCATGCCAAATGGATATCCCTTCCACAAGGTATAACTGCAAGATTAAGGGGTTCGATCATGCAAACGTGGCAGATGTAGGCCCCAAATAGTTTTTTGTTGCTATGTTCTAGTCACAATAAAAAATTGGTAGACTAGACAAGCGTTGATAAGGCTCTCGTATAATTCAATGGGGCCACTTTTGGGCTACTTTACCAAAGCCACGAAACTCATGCATCCGAAGGCCAAGCCTAAGATGATGCCTCATTCCCATCGTTTAATTTTATCCATTGATCGAGAGATTCAAGTTCGCAGAAGATGTGCTGATGTTTTCCCTTTTCGATAGATAAGCTGTGGAATTGGATCCGCAGCTTCTTGGTTCTTATCTACATTGCCAGCAGACTTGAGATTTTCAGTGGGACTACCAAAGTGCCGGAAAGAGTCATTCGACCACCTTTCTATTGTTGTTATTATACGCATAGTAGTATTAGTACGGAACGTCCTTGTAATCAACGCCATTATCTGGGTAGAAAAATGACCTTTGCTAACCATATCCATCTCCTTCCCATGGATGAACAGCCTCCAGAAGTTCGCTTCATCCTTTTCTTGCTTGCTCTTATCTTGATGGCAATAGCAGTCTTTGTGTCTGCAGTCTACTGCTGCATCAGCATAGCCGTGCGATGGTGCAACTGGCATGGAGGCTCTTTTATTCTACGTAGCCAACCACAAAGCCTCTCTCGGACTAGATCCACTTTGATCGGAGAAGAAACACCGAATCGATCAGAGAATTCGTTTGTGCAATTAATCCCAACGTATAAATATTCTAAGGAGGAGAGCTTGGTTGGCTTAGGCGAGATCACATCTCCAGTGTGCCTATGTGAGCTACAGGAGGGAGAAGAGGTGCGTCAATTGCCCAAATGTATGCACTTATTTCACGTGTCTTGTATTGATATGTGGCTTTACTCGCATGCTAATTGCCCCCTCTGCCGGAGCGATACGACCCCGCCGGCCCATCTCTGGCAAGCGGCAGCACCAGTTAGTGTCAGATTGCCCGACCTTAATGGGTGATCTTAAAATGGTTGGCCTAATGGGCATCATCTGCCTCAATTGTTTGAAACATATGTATGGTCTTTTTGTTTCCTTTCCTTTGAATTCTTGGCTAGTGTGGTGGTATAAGCTCTGATTAGAGATCAATATTCTGCACAGTAACCAAGCAAATAGGATTATAACGCCTCTCTTCGATTTGTCCATTAAGGCACTGTCTGGACATGGATGGCGAACTGGAGAAACTTATTCATGGTAGTGATCTTAAACTGAAAGCAATTATCTGTTTTGAGGCTTCAAATACTGCAGACAACACAACTACGATATGTATGCATGGATTCTTAGCTCTGTGCCAAACAGCCCGAACAAGTGACCCCTTCTACTTTTAGTTGGGAGGTTTATCGCTTACGGTGAATTATTAGGACGAATTTTCTGCAAACTCTACGATCATAGATCGAACAGTTTTTATATGATAAATACCGTCAAGTTTGATCTCCATGAGATGCCCACCAGCTTAGCAAACACGGAACCTACTTCTAGTGGCTATGCATATAACTATGAACCGACCACGTTCTATTAGGTGACGTCGTAGATGTAAACCATTTTCCCAGATGTTTACAGTAAATTAAAATCACAAGCTGAAGCAAAAATGAATGATTTAGAAACTTACCTCTAGCCATAGCAAAGATCTGATGCAGTTTTAGGAATCTTCTAATCCTCTTCAATTCACGGTGATTGAGAACTAGAACTGTAGTAATAGTCACTTGAATTGTAGGATTAGGGACCCCTAAGAGATGATAGTTAATGACAGTTATGCTTCCATCAAGGATAACTGCCATGGACAGTTACCACACACATGTTAAATGTGTGAACAGACACGTTAGGTTTTGAATAAATGTTATGGACCACCAAAAATTGTTTAACATTCTCCCACTTGGTCCAAACATTTGTAACTTTATAAATTCACAAATCTTAACGTACTAGTCTAAAGTACTTTATGCTCCAATAAAGAAATAAATTACATGAATCATGGTGATAATTCTTTTGCAAACAAGTATTACTTTCCATGTATTATAATGTAATTATCTTCTTTGAAAAAGCCCTTTATGTGCCATTTTTATCTTTATGAACAAGCCTTAAATGCTTATTCTGGGGTCCAAACGTAAATATTTGTCATCTAATAATAAACGTATACAAACCAAAATAGAGACATGCAATAATTTAAAGTTTTATTACTAATATGTGCTACAAATATAACATCATAATTCAAACAAAATGTGACAAATGAGAACAAAGTCTTATTCTTGTTACATGATCCTTAAATAACTTTGATAGCATGCCTTCTGTCAAAGGATCTGCAATCATCAGCTCAGTACAAATGTGTTCAACGAGCACTTCATTTCGTTTTATGTTCTCTTTGATTGCTAAGTACTTAATGTCAATGTGTTTACTATGACTTCCACTTTTATTATTCTTAGCAAAGAACACAGCAGCTGAATTGCCACAGTATATCTTCAATGGCCTATAAATGGAATCAATAACTCGAAGCCCAGAAATGAAACTCTTCAACTATATGCCCTGCCTGGTCGCCTCAAGACAAGAAACAAACTCGGCTTCTATAGTAGAAGTAGTAATCAAAGATTGCTTTGCACTTATCTAAGATATAGCTCCTCCAGCAAATAAGAAGATATATCTAGATGTTGATTTACGAGAATCAACATAACTAGCGAAGTCTAAATCTAAATATCCAACAACTTCTAAGTCATTGGTCCATCTTTATGTAAGCATGTAATCTTTAGTCCCTTGAAGGTATGGCATGACCTTTGTTGCAGCTCTCTAGTGGTCCAAACCTAGGTTACTTTGATATCTTCCCAATATTCCAACTGCAAATGCAATGTCTGGTCTAGTACGGACCTGAGCATACATCAAGCTTCTAATAGTTGAAGCATAAGGAATGTTTTTAATTTGTTCCCTTTCAAAGTCATTCTTGGGACATTGATTCAAACTAAATCTGTCACCCTTAACAATAGGTGCTGCATTGGGTGAACAATCTTTTATTCAAAATCTCTCAAGAACTTTATTGATATAGGCTTCTTGAGATAAGCTCAAGATACCTTGGGACCTGTCTCTATCAATCTTAATGCCAATAACATAAGATGTCTCACCCATATCCTTCATATCAAAGTTTTGAGAGAGAAATTGTTTCACTTCATATAACAATCACAAATCATTATTTGCAAGCAAAATGTTAACTATGTATAGGATTAGAAAAATGATCTTGCTCCCACTAACCTTGTGATATATTCATTTATCCATAATGTGTTCTACGAAACCAAATGAAGAGATAACATTATGAAATTTTAAATACCACTAATGGGAGGCTTGTTTCAGTCAATATGTAGACTTTTTAAGCTTGCAAACTAAATGATGAGCATCATTTGAGACAAAACCCTCAGGTTGTTTCTTATAAACATCTTCATCTAAATCACCATTGAGAAATGCCATTTTCACATCCATCTGATGTAAATCTAAGTCAAATTGAGTAATTAATGCCATGATGATACAGAAAGAATCCTTTTTAGAAACAGGAGAAAATGTTTCTCTATAATCAATTCCTTCATTTTGTGTCCTTTTGCAACAAGTCTAACCTTGTATCGCTTAATATTGCCTAATGAGTCTTTCTTGGTTTTGAAAATCCATTACACCCAATGGTCTTCACCCTATTAGGCAACTCTACAAGATTCCATACTTGATTGTTTGTCATAGAATCCATCTCACCCTTCATAACATCATGCCATAAGTTAGATTTACTACTATTCATAGCTTGTGAAAATGTCTTAGGGTCATTGTCAATACAAATTTCATAGTCAGATTCTTGTAGGTAAACAACGTAGTTAGTAGAAATTGCTGACTTCCTTACTCTAGTAGATCTCCTCAAAGGTACATCATTAGCCTCTTGTGGAGGCTCATGATCATCAACTTGTTGTGGTTGATGATCAATGTAATCTACTAAAACATTATCAACTTGGCCTGAATTTTCAATAACTGGTTGTCTAATATCTATCATATTTTGATAGGTGTCAATAATAATAACCAGTTTGCTACTTAATGTAGGAGTTGAATTAGAAACATGATTTTTCTCAAAAAAGTTTTGAGGTTGAATACTCCCACTAACCACGTCATTCTTAAGAAATTTATCATTTCTTGATTCCACAATTCTACTACTATGGGATAGACAATAAAATCTATATCCCTTAGACTTTTCAGCATATCTAATAAAATATGCACTAACAGTCCTTGGGTCAAACTTCTTTTCATATGGATTATAAATTCTAACTTCAGCTGGACAACCTCAGATGCATATATGTCTCAAACTCGGTTTCCAACCTTTTCATAATTCAAATGGCGTTTTAGAAACAGCCTTAGTTGGAACTCAATTTAATATATACATTGCTATTTATAGAGCTTCACTCCATAATGACAATGGAAGATTGGAGTTACTGAGCATACTCCTCAACATGTCCATTAAAGTTTTATTTCTTCTTTCTGCTACATCATTTTGATCTGGTGAACCAGGTAAGGTATTTTGAGTTACAGTACCTTGCTCTTGAAGAAACTTAGCAAATGGACGAAGTACCTGTCCAGTCCCTGTGTACCTACCATAATATTCACCACCTCTATTAGATCTCACGATTTTGATTCATTTACTACATTGTTTCTCTACCTCTGCCTTATATATTTTAAAAGCATCCAATGCTTCGCTCTTATTATGAAGCAAGTAAAGATACATAAAATCATGAATAATCATCTATGAATGTAATGAAATATTTTTGACCATCCATGCTTATGTCAGGACAATAAATGTTAGTATGTATAATCTTTAATGTGTCAGAACTCCTCTTAGCACCTTTTTTTGACCTGTTGGTCTACTTGCCTTTAATGCAATCCACACATGAATCAAAGTCTATAAAATCAAGAGTCTCAAAAACTTCATCTTTTACTAACCTTTTGATTTTATCAATGGAGATATGTCCTAATATCTGGTGCTACAACATAGAAGATCTCTCATCCATGATGTTATGCTTAATATCAGTGTTACCATGCACAACCATGACTTCATTAGAGACATCATTATTTAAATAAATTTTATACAAATCATCATTCATTGTACCACTTTCAACAAGTATTGAATTTTTGTATAAATTAAAAAAAGTTTCATGAAAATAGAAGAAAAATTCAAGTGGTACAAGTTTAGATACAGAAATCAAATTCCTAAAAAAGCTAGGAATATAAAAAGTTCTTTCCAAATCAAGTACAAATTAGTTTGTAAAACAAGCCTATATGTCCCCACAGCTTTGACAAGTGAGCGCATCTTGTTTCTTAAATAGATGCTTCGTTCACTTTCCATCGGTCTCCTTTGATTTAGAAAACCCTGCATGGTATTATAAATATGGATTGTAGAACCAGAATCAATCCACCATGTGATATGTGAAACGTCAAACATATTAGATTTATAACTCACAAAAGAATTGAAATTACCTTTTCTTTTTCCAGCCAAGCCTTCCTCTTAGGGCAATATTTTCTCATGTGTCCTTTCTTTTTACAAAAGAAACACTTTATAGCCTCCTTCTTATCAGTATAGGATATAACTTTGCCTTTTGCTTTCCTTTTAATGGCTTGCTTCTTGTCCTTTTTATGGATCGCAATATGTGCACTCTCACCCATTTCTTGAACTAATCTCTCCTCTTCTTAAACACACATGGTCAAAAGTTCATTAATTGACTAGTTTTTCTTATATGTGTGTATGAAATTTTGAATGGTCCATACTGAGAAGGGAGAGAGTTCAAGACAAAGTGTAGTAAAAAGGAATATCTCAATCTACAATGGCTTCAGCTGAGCAGCTATGTCTCTCATCCACATAATATGCTCGCGCACTCCTCTAGTACCAGTCAGTCTCATTTCATTAGAGTGCTAGTCAGTGCTTTATTTGATGATTCAAATTATTCATCAATGGCTTTTATATGATCTTTGACATTCTCATATTCAAGTATCAACCCACGGATGCCAGTACTGATGTGTAATTTAATGAACATCATGCTCAAGCAATTAGATCGCTCCCACCATTCATACAAGGTGATCTCAGCATCAGTATTAGATTCTGTAATTTTAGGAGACTCTTCCTTTAGAAGAGCGTAGTCAAGATCCATACACCCTAAATGAAAGAGAATTTTCTCCTTCCAAACTTTATAATTGTCACCAGTTAAGTAAGGAACTTCAGATTTTTCATTAGACAATATCAAAGATTGAATAACTGCAAATAAATAAACAAATAACACATGCATATTAACAATTATAAAGCATAATCCATCAATCATAATGATAAGCTTACCAATGCAAGTCATATAAAAATATATATGAACTACTATGTCATTAAAATCTACTTGTAGGCAAAGATTTTAACACAAAATTGATTCACTAACAGTTATTATGAAACTAGTAAATTATAATTATTTCTTAATGCCTGTAGGTTAATTAAGAAATAAATATTATTTTACTATTTCATCCTAATTAACTATAATAATATAATAATATGTTAATTAGAATTTAATGTCATTTAAGAACTTAATGTGATCAACAAATTTAATTAAACACTTAATATATGCATATTCATATTTAAGGATGCTGTGGTTAATCCTCAAATATTAAATGCATATTGATCACATGACGTCCAAAAAATAATTAAGAGAATTTCATATAAGCATACCATAAATAAAAATTGAATAATTTATTATGCTAATAATGCCTTGAAATTAAACTTTAATTATTGATTAATTTAGAAAAAATTTCTCATTAATTGTCAATTAATTCAAATATTCAAGAAACAATCAATTCTGGTTATTTGTTCAAGTATAAAATGTTTAAGAAATTTTATGAACCATGTATCATTTTGCCAAGGTCCCTTATATATATATATATATATATATATATACCTAATTATATATATACATGCCTCTTTAATCAGCGCTAAGCCACTGGGAAGCAGCGGGTGGGGTTTTCTCAGTTTTCCGACCAGATTGCGTTACAGGGGAAGAGATGTACGGGATCGGGGATGGTGCGTGCCTGTCTAAGCATGGGATCGTGCGGTCTCCTATTTCTCTGGTTACAGATCGGTCAAGAGCAAATAGATAAAAGGAAAACCGCACGATGAAATTTTGGTGGGTCATTACGCTGGGCCGGCGCATTTCTTTCTTTCAGGGTATGTTGGACTGAGCACCACCTAGTTTCACTCATCAATCTATGGATTTGTTAGTGTGTACCGATCATCTCTTACAAGAGCAAGTATCATGGGATCTTGCTTTTGCAACTCGTTTTTTATGACAAAACATGCACACAGGGACTAGAACCCAAAAGAGGATTTAATATTCCTATTTGTCCTCAGAAAATGGATGCCAGCAACAGACATCAGCTCTGAGTTATAAATAATCAGTATGACAATTGAAGAAGATGGCGCTCTATTCCTTTGGCATTTGGGTTTGTTTATGAAGAAAGTGATGACAATTGGATGTGTGTTTTTTTTATAATATTTTTTTATTATCAAAACATGCCAAGGATCACAATACTGTCTGATAGACAGAAATAATTGTTGATGCAGTAGAGGCATCTTCACTGTCTTAAGGTCACTCAGATCAAATCAGATCTGTAAGTCAGTTCTTTCTCTTAGTACATCCTTTTAACAGCGACAGAGGTCGTAAACCGGCCATTACCGTGAAACGAGGTAAGTTTGCATCTCATTCTATCTATGTTTACTTTCTAGATAGATGATTTCAATAATCTATTAAACAAAATGATAAAACTGCTAGGCGAGAGGAAATATGCTCCTATACCACATGTAAACCATTTTCCCAGATGTTTACAGTAAATTAAAATCACAAGCGGAAGCAAAAATGAATGATTTAGAAACTTACCTTCAGCCATAGCAAAGATCTGATGCAGTTTAAGGAATCCTCTAATCCTCTTCAATTCACGGATATGAAGAACCAGAACTACAGTAGTAGTCACTCGAATGGTAGGATTAGGGACCCTTAAGAGATGATAGTTAATGGTAGTTATACATCTATCAAGGATAATTGCCATAGACAGTTACCACACACATGTTAAATGTGTGAATAGACATGTTAGATTTTGAATAAATGTTATGGAGCGCCAAAAATTGTTTTATAGTAGAATAAAAAAGGGGTGCTTTGGCTCGGAACTCGGCCAAGTCGATCTTGTTCTAAAATTTCTGCATTTTGCATCTTTTTGCTGAGTTTTGCCAGTCAAGGAAAAAGACTTTTGCCGGCGCATTTATTCCGTTGGTAATATTAAATTATATTTTCGTATTTTCGGCATTAACCTAATTTTTCACAGCATTAGCCTCCATTGACTTATTTTGGCCCAGTTTAAACTTTACATTATGTTGCATTCTAAGTTAAGACACCTTAGTTGACTTATCCTTCTGCGCTAGTTATTTTCTATTCACCTCCCATTGAATTGATCACATTCTATTAGTTGACATCTCCATCAGGGCTATTTTTGCTGGACATCAGTCTAATCCTATTACATCATCTTGTGTCCATCAAGGTAGAAATAAATTTTACTTAGACTTGAGTCCTTGATCTCTTTGGTTTGTTTTAATTTTTTTGAGAATTTCCTTGATCTGTTTTGTTTATATCATATTTTAACCTCTAGTGAAGCTATTATTTTATTACATATATATATATATATATTTATCATAAATGCTATGTGCACTGAATTTGAGGACTGACTTTGAACCGGGGCTGGCTAAACCTCACCTTTGAAAAAAAAGACGAGAAAGTTTAAAAAGGTTGGCAAAGGAAAATTTAAAAAAGAAACAATAAAATTAAATATTTTTAATATATAAATACAATCTACTCAACAACTTTTTGAATAGAAAGAGATATTATTTAGACAAAACTAAATATAATGTCCAAACTTCCAAACAAAATTACAAAGTTCAGAGCCAAAAAAGTAGAAGAGAAAATAGTAAGAGCAGAAAAATATAAAAAAATTTAAGACACAAAAAAGGAAAGAAAGTTGGTGATTGGAGTTGCAAAGAAAAGGGAGTTGAAGCTTAAGGTTGAACTTTTGAAGAAAAATAAAAGTTTAAAATTGAAAATTCATAAAAGGAAAAAATCATAAAAGTTTTAAAGAAAAATAAACCTAAAAAATAGAAAGTTGAAAATGTAAAGCAGAAAAAGAAGAAGTTGTAAATTTTAGTATTTCATGAAAAATACCGATTTTAAACATAGATATAAAACATTAAAGAAGATGGATTTTATTGAAAAAGATGAGCACTTCTAAAGTATGATATGGCTCACAAAAACGTAGAAAAAGGAGTATTTTGTTACTATGCTAACATCTATAAAGTATCCACCATATGATCCTTGACTATCTCAACCTATTTTATGATCAATTGATCCACACCTTTTTCCAAAAGAATATCCACTTTATAATCAGCAAGGAAGAAGAAATAAGTTTTTCCTTAACAATACCCACCCACATATAGCAATTTCTATTTCCTATTTCAAACCTAATTTGAACCCCAAAAAGTCATGTATGCAAAATGCCCTTATCCCCCAATACAAAATTAGACAGAGTGCCCTTGGCTTTGGGTCGGGTGCTTCGTGAGGGGTAAGGGGACATTACTTCCATGTTCCATGTAACATTAGAATTTAATTGAGCGGTTGTTACATGTTTGAGAAGTACCTAACAGGGAGTAATTAGTGCATCTCAGAAAATAAAAAATAAAAAAAATGGAAAAAGGGTGCGTTAGTGGTGCTTGGTATGAAGTGAGTTGAGATGGACTATATTACTATTGCAGATGCTTGATCTGGGTTTATATGAAGTAATATCTGTCTATCTCATTTTTAGGAGTGCTTTCGATGGATGTGTAGTCATCTCAACTCAGCTCAAGCCAAATCTCATCTCATGTTAGCTCCTCCGTCTCAAGCACCACTAACACTATTTAGTTGTATCTTTCATGGGTATTGGATTTGTTATGACTTGCGTAGCTCACTGTAGGGGATGGGTTTTATCTTAAACAGTCACAAAAAGTCATGATCAAGGTGATCATGCACTTGCCCTAGTACTGTACACTTGCCCTAAGATGTAGACACCAAGAATTATTTGAACATGGAATGAAACCTCACTCCAACCGCATGCTCTTTGCATTTAAAACAAATTTATCTACGTTTAAGATGTCACTAGCAAGGGATAAGATCGCTGTCCGTGAAAAGCATCATCGGACAATCCACGAAGAAGCACAATTTCTGAGATCGTGTTGAAAAAACTGTGTTTTAATCCGTACCGTTAAAATTGTGGTTTTGGTCCATGTCAAAGAGATATATATCTCCCCACAAGATGTAGTCCCACTTAGCTAAGGTCTTCTCTACCGTGTCGGCACTGGAAGTGGTCGTGGCTTCTTAGTATCCAAAAAAAATGAAAAATTGCCTACCAAAAATATAAAAGAAAGGAGTAGTCCAACAAAAGTCAAACTAAGACAAAGGTTCGTCCATCTTGGGCATGGGATAATCTCTCATTGAATTCACCGGGCCATAATTTATTTATTTATTTTTGTAGTTTTTTGTTCGTTCAAGCCAACAATTACAAGGCAAATGGTTCACACCCTCCCACAAGCAGCAACTCAAAAATGCAACCATGCTTGCTCCAGAAGAGACGCGGAGTTGTCTGAGACTCTGCCAAAGCATAAGTTAATCTACCAAATGGTTTAGCGTAGGATTATATGTCATTCCGATCCATTTAACTTTGGCCATTGATTGACAAGCTTCTGTGTATATCTAAGTCGACGGTTAAGACTCAAGAAATACACTGTAGATTTTCATAATATTTGCTCCCTAGTTCTTTTATTGTTGTTATTGCTATCCACATAGTAGTAGCAATATGAGACTGGAGTGTTCTTGCATTCAACGCCGCTATATGGGTATAAAATGACCTTTGGCTGTAGCCATGCCCATCTCCTTCACATGGATGCGAAGCCTGTAGTGCTTCAATCCATCTTGTTCTTGTTTGTTCTTGTCTTGGTGGTATCAACAGTCATCGGGACTGCGATCTTCGCCTGCATCGCTGTAGCCGTCGAGTGGTGCAAGCATGGAGGGTCTGTTCTTCCACGTAGCCAACCTCAACGCCTCTCTCAGCCTGGATCCACTATGATCAGAGAAGTAGAAGATGGATTAGAGAATTCTTTCCCAAGGTATAAATATTCAAACGAGAGCTTGGTTGGCCTCGGTGCGATCACATGTCTGGTGTGCCTGTCTGAGCTACATGAGGGAGAAGAGGTGCGTCGATTGCCCAACTGTATGCACATATTTCATGTGCCTTGTATCGATATGTGGCTTTACTCTCATGCTAACTGTCCCCTCTGCCGGGCCGACACGACACTGCCACCCTACCTCAAGCAAGCTGCACCACCAATTAGTATCAGATTGCCTGACTTTGGTGGGTGATCTAAAATTGATGGTGGTAATAATTATTTGATAATAGATGGGGCCAAATGGACGTTAAGTATCTATAATTGATAGTTTGAAATATACGTATGGGTCTTCCGTTTCCTTTACTTTTCCTTTTTAGCTACTGTGATCAAGGTCCTGCATAGTAACCAAGCAAATCGGTTTTAATGTCTCTTCTATCTGTCCGTTTAGGCACTGTTTGGACATGTATGGCGACCTCTGGTTAAACTTATCCATGGGTTGTGATCTTAAAACGAAAGCAATGATCTGTTTTGAAGCTAATTCAAATTGCAGGGTAGAAAATTGTTATCCATGGATTCTTATCTCTGTGCCAGATCGCCCTTGTGTTTTATTGTTTTGGTTGACTAGTAGCCCCTTCTAGTTCTAGTTGGGAGGTTAATCTCTTACAGAGAATTAGGATGAAGTTCAGACCCTGTTTGAGCTTTTAATTGTACCCATCCATCTCTCTTTTTTCTTGTCTTCCCTTTTTGATTTCCTTCCCCCACGATTTCAGTCTCTGTATAATGAATGCCAATTTTGATTGCCTCTTAAATTTCATAATTAAGATTGGATGGACATGCCCATCAGTTCTAGCCATGGATAAACTGGGACATCAATCCTTTGTTGTACATCGTCCCTTCTTATTTCTTCAATTATTCTCTTGCAATATTTTCTCACTTTTTAGGATAATAGCTGTTCTTACAAATGTTGTGAGGGGATCACGAGGAAAAACAAGGGGCGTATATGTCATTGGTCTTTACAATGAAAAGGGAAAAACGATTATCATTTATGAATGGCGAGTGAGTTTGCTTTTCTTTTGTGTCATGGGCGAGACAACTTAACCCACAACCTTTGGCACGTAACGAAGAAGTAAACAAGACAGTCTAGATTTATGTCAAGCCATCACAGTTGGATGATTCTGCTAGCCCGGAGGACTTCGAAACTTAGTGGGACAACCAAGTCCTAGATTAATCAGTTGAACAACATATGATTGATAACTAACATCCATACATTAAGATTATACAACCATTGAAGTCTTTGCAATCAACGTCGACACAAAAATGATCTCAATGTCAACTAAGACATGTGGAAAAGTATGAACTCTGGATGCGGAGCACTTAGCATTATGACATCCATCCTCATTATCATGACTGAAGAATCTTGAAAAAATAAGAAAAGTCGGTTAAGTGTAAACCGAACCTGTTTAGGAGTCCTAATTAGAGAAGGAAAGAGAAAGTAAAATTAAAGTCCTACTAGGAAACTTCCACACCACCTCTAGTTTCTATAAATAGGACTAGGGGCAGAGCCAAAAGGCATCGAGCAATTGAGCTGTACATCTCTCTCAGATAGTGAAAGTGTTCCCTCTCCTTAAACGCAGGCTATACATAGCCGAACTACGTAAATCTTATATTTCTGTGTGTGATTGTGTTTTTCTGTTTAGATCCTAACCATGGATAACAGGCATCTGCTTCTCATAGAGTAAGATTATCAAAATCCCGGACTCATCTTTTTCTGCCTCGGTCTTGTGATCTTCATCCTCATCAGCTCCATAATCTATATCATCAAAAAGCCGTATTTCACCGCTTCGATGACAGATGCCTGCAGACAACGCTACTTGCTTAGAGAATCGAGCATGCAATCGAATGCAAATACTGAAGAAGTTTTGGTTGGGGGAGGATAGTACACTTGCCCAGTGTGCCCCAGTGAGTTAAAGAGGGAGAAAAGGTGCGCCGATTCCCGTTGCGCTTGCACTTGTTTCAGGAGCCCTGTATTGATAGGTGGGTGTGCTCACATTTTAACTGCCCCCTTTGTCGGGCCTATATGACACCAGCGGTCTAATTTGGATCTAGAAGGAATATTGATGGTGGTAGTCTGAAATGGCGTGGGATCATATTTGAAATTCAATCTGTTTCATAGTTGAGATATACGTATCATTGTTTTCTTTTTCTCTGAGTAGAAGATTGTGAGAAATAATTAATCTAGCAATGGGATGTAGTAAGCCGCCTGTTTGGTTGGCAGGAAACAGATGGAAACGGATTTTCAGGGGGCTAGCGATTTTCCATGGAAATTTTTTTGGGTCTTCGGAGTAATTCATTTTCCCAGCTGTAAAACCGCTTCCCGGAAAATTACTTGTCCCATGGAAATCAATTTCCGTCCATTTGCTGGGCATTTGGTGCTTCGAAGCTGCCACGCAGAGACGATTAGATCCAGCAATCTAACGGTGACGAAAGTCCATCTTGGTGTTTTGATGGCTGCAACGTGATTGGCCCACCAAGCATGTGGTTTGATACCTATCACTAGTTTGGCCCACCAAGTGTATAGTTTGTGACTATGGTGCCCCTCTTAACATAGTTGGGGACTCGTTTTTGAAAGAATGCATGGCACGCCAATTCCACGTATATGAAAGCGCCATCTTGGGAACTTGGGTTTGGCAAATAGCCTATTATTATTAGTTATTAATATATATGTTGTTAATAATGGTAATGACCATCATCATCAAAGCCTTATCCCATCTGCTTCTTGATCATGGAGGGTCTCATCTGGTTTGTCCTTGGTCTTATCATCATGCCTGTGTTCATCATCTACTTCTGCAGGCTCCTCACGATAATCGTCATCAACTATACCTGCAGGCCTGAACATGCCTGCTCGAAGAAGAAACAAATAGTCGATCATCAAATCTGATCCTGCAACTGATTCCGACATACACATATGTTGACGAGGAGCGCTTGGCGACTGGAGGGGGGATCGTATGCTCCGTGTGCCTATGTGAGGTAAATGATGGAAAAGAGATGCGGCGATCGCCCAGGTGCAAGCACTTGTTTCACAAGCCTTGAATTGACAAGTGGCTTTATTCACACTCTAATTGCCCCCTCTGCCTAACCAGTACATCAAACCATATGCCCTAACTCCGACAAGCAGCAGATGGAATATTGCCTGATCTTGATGAAACTGAATATACACCTGTATTCATCGTTGTTTGAAATATATGCACGTACTTTGACAATCCCTGATTAGAAATGTAAACTGTGCAAAGTAACCTAACACTTGGATTGTAATGTCTCATCCATTAATCGTTTATTCTTAAATGCTTGGTTTGCTTTTCTTTTCTTTTAGAAGGGAGTGATATGGTGCTATTCGCTTATGTCAAAGCGGCTGATATTATTATTATTTTGGGTTGGGGGTTTGTGTACTTTGCAATATGCATCGCCTAATAGATGAAAGTAACGCATGAAATTAGATTTTGGAGTTTGTGCACCAGGAATTTCTTAAAAAAAATAAACAGATTGAGATGAATTGATTACATAGCTTACATTGAAAATCTAATTTCATGTCTTACTTTCATCCATTGATAATGAATGCAAAGTGCAGAATCCCTCCAATGTTTGGTTTTCTTTGCTAATCGCTTATTTCCAGGGTTCTTTAATGGTGTCCTCTTGCTGGCTTCTGGTTTAGTTTTGTCAAGCCTATCTGGATATTTCTGTGGTCCCTTCTCTCCTCCAGCATACTAAACTGTCTATCTAACAAGGAATGATCCATACATAAAATCTCTCCACATAGGACGATTCTAAGCCTTTGATTTGTGAAGGTTTCTTTTACAACATATCATTGCAAGGGTCAAATATGGATATATAATTATCCAGCTCTATTTTTTTGGGGAGTAAATGTCAAAATTTTAGCGCGTGTCAATTGGGACGGGATGATCAATGCGTATATGTACACTGAAGTTCCGCATCTTGTTTAATTTCTAGACCTTTACATTTTGCATTAAGCATTCAAGAAATTATATCCGGACTCATTTTTGGGACACTCCTAATAAACTCTCACCTTTAGATGATATGATTAATTCATCTTCTTTAGTCTCCCTTATATTGGCTAGACACCAAAATTTATGATCATTCGATGACTTTAGCTATGCTGTTGGATTTCTCAACTGAAAAAACTAGTAGCTATATAATAAAAGCACCCTTGATTCGCAGTTCTTCCCTTTTAGTTCCTTCAACATTACCCTGTAGTGTTAGTTGAGAGAGAGAGATGTTGGATGGAAAGAGAATTGTATATTTCGTACATATATTAGGTAAGATTTCTTTCGACGAAATTGATTCCTTCTAGGTCATAAAATTCAAGACCTCTATAGTGATGTATATTGGAATTTTTTGTTCTTTGTATCAGCAGCCTCTTGGTTGTGAGAGAGGCAGATGGATTTTGGTAATGCTAACCGCGTTGTAACACTGGCTATAAGATGTTCTTGAAACAAAGCAATTACAGGTGTCATTTACGTCTTCACAATCACAGTAACAAGATGATCAACAGCAAAATGGATCTGCCTCGGATAGATTTTAACGTCCGATGGTCAAACTTATCCTGCACTGTCTGCCAAATTCACCAGAAAAGTTGGAGCCCATTTCTAGCCGTGGATCATGTTTATCCATGTATGTGATATGGTCGAGACTCGAGCAATCATAGATGGTGTTCTCAAGAAAATCAGCGGGCTTCAAAAATTTTCAATGTGCCAAAGTTCCTAGAGAAATCAGTCAATCACTCTTCTATCATTGTTGTCCCAGAGTGTAGTACCATGGAAGTCTTGGTGATCAACGCTAGCCCATATACGTGGGAGTATGAGATATGGTTGCAGCCATGACAACTCATGGAGCCAGATCAAAATGAAGAATCTCCACTTGAGGATTTCTTACTTTGTATTGGTGTGGTAGGAGGATTCACGACTACAATAATCACATGTAAGTGAGCCATCCTTGGTGGCGTAATCTGCATTTACAGTCTCATCTCCAGCAAAGCCTCCCACTAAACCAGTCATCTTTGCCTGACGTGGAAAGAAGAAATGACTCCCCAGCATATAATCGAGTCTTCTAATTGCGATACACTTGAGGCTATGATAAAATTATTTATGCCTAAATGATTAGTACTACACGCAAAGAGGCACCATATGCTACACACTTGTCAATTCTATATGATGCTTTAGAAAATACATTTGCACTAATTATTGACCATCTCACATCACAAAATTGATTTTAAATAGCATTTGAAGACAACCGAAGTCATGAATCATTGTGTTTTAATTATACTCGGTCAACCTTTAATCAAGAGTATTTTCTTTGCACATTTGTATATGTCATATAATCTAAGATTATCTGCGCATATTTGGTAGTAAAAAATTATCTGTAGATATTGTTAAAGGAATGTAATTAATACCCACAAGTGACAACAAATGTAAATGCATAACTTTGTATTACTTGAGAAATGTATCCAACAATAACTTGATAAATAGTGAAAAACAAAAACCCCTTTCTTTGAAAAAAATCAGCCATCTTATTTTCCTTTTGTTATTGCGTGCTTGAACTTCAAAATCCAGAGTGGACATAAACAGAAGATGACAAACAATTCCAGCCATTAATTTGTTCAATCAGTTACCTAAACTTAGGTTCCCGGCTTAAACTCTTGTGCTGGCGGTTCCACAATCCTGGAGAATAATGGGCACTATCATATAATTCATTCTCCCTATGTTTGTTGGTCAACCATGTACGGCTGACGAATCTCCTTTCTGGCCATTGATGCAGGAAGTAGGGGCTATCAACGGGTTTGGACTCGGATTGGTCCTCTCACGTCACAATTAGGATCCATTCAAGTCTTAATCAAATTGAGCACAACCTAGCGAATTGTCAGATCAAATATTTGATATCTTGATCCATGTTCACCCAATTTGGATATCCTTTCAACTGTTAAAGAAAAACAGACGCTCAATCCTGATCCTAATAAGCAGAAAAAAGTTTAGTCTATATCTTGGATTATAAGGGAAGACCATGGAAGCTACAATACCCGTCATCGCTCGTCTCCAACTGACACCTTTTGGATTCCATCACACAATCATGAGAATCAATCGGTCTTACATAACGCCGCAACTTCATCCATCCGCTGGGCATTTCATCTTTATTGCTTGATCCTGGATCCCTGATGGGCTTGGTCCATGAAACTAAGTCTTGTAGGGATCCTCCAGCCAAAAGTGAACCTGCAGTTGTTTTGGTGGACTAAATTTTGTGGATGGGGGACGTCAGTTTTAACATAGAACTTGCACAATGACTGTATAGTATAGCTACAGTAAAAACATTATATCTGCTACAGTAATATGTCAGCTACAGTTATTGCAGGCCTGATAATGTCGGTGCTACAGTTCAATGCAGGTATTGAGTTGTAACAGTGCACCAGAGGCAGGTTACAACAGTTCAAGTTTTAACAGGTATTAGTTATAACAGTTTGAGTTACAAACAATGCAAAGTTGTAACTGTACTAGTTGCAACAGTAAAGAGTTAAAACAGTAGCACGTTACAACAGTGACAAGTTACAATAATAGCAATAAAGATGCACCCTAAGAACACTCCTGTTCAGGAAAACTAAAAATGGTGAGTTGACTCGGTGAAAAGTGTAATTTTGAGCAGAATGTGGACACAAGAACTACTGCGAGTGGACTCGATAACTGTGAGTATGGCCAACTCGTGAACAGTGCGAGAGGACTCGAGAACAGTAGTTGGACAACTTGGTAAACAGTGATGGAATAGCTCAGTGAATAGTGGCGAGAAGACTCGGTGCAAAGTGTGCTTGAGTGAACTTAGTGAGCAAACCTTTTGACCAATGGATGTGACCACTTCGAGTGATGCTTGTTAGCAGCAGACGAGGGTAGTCTACGAGGGCGACTGATGAAGGTGGGTGCAAGAGGCATTGGCAGGCTTCAGATGACAAGCTTATAGGCAATAAGGCTTCTAGGTACTTGCAATTTACTCGATGAGTGATTTGCACTTTATGGAGTGTCAAGCAAGGGGAGCAGAGTTGCTGAAAAGTGCAAAGACTGAATCACAGTTGTGATTGAAAATTGGAAAGCTAAACAAAGTAGCAGTGTTTAGTGTATTCTCCTCCTATGAGCATGGAGGGGGAGATTGTTGGGATGGACTTGCTATGGTCCATGCCCATGTAAGATATTTACTGAATTCCAGAATGTCAGCACCGCCTCAAACTTCCATAATGACAGTTGATGGTGCCGTAAAAGGTGACCGTAACAGCAGTTAATTTTGACATAGACATACCTGTATTTCTATAAGTATGAGATTAAAATTTGAGAGAGGTGAGAGTGGGAGATATGTAATCTGATCAGATGAAATAAAATTCTCCCGTGGACGTAAGCCATTTGGCCGAACCACGTAAAACTCTGTCTCTCCTAATTTATGTGTGTGTTTGATAGTGTGATCCTATGGTTTAAAGATCCTGGCTGTTAGATCTGCCAACTGTCAGATCTGCGCCGATTGGCAGATCTGACCCTATCAGTAACAGGAAATTAGAGACTGCACAAGCGGTCGTTCACATTCCACCACCAAAACCAAATTATTTAATTTGGGATTGTGATATCATACAATCGATGTCATTTTGTGCTACTGGCTATATATCTAATTATGAAAAAGTAGGATGAATAATGGACTGGATCAACTACAAGTGAGCTTTACGGTATCTGGATCTTGCCTTACTGGAGAATTCCAACACAGGACTAACTTCCCATTTTGTCCGCGTCAGACGGGCGTGGAGACAGGGAGGTGGTCCGGGTAGCATCGGTTGGGAAAGCAGTCTTGGTAGTGCCGGAAACAGCTGCTGCCGGAAGGGATAACAAAAAAAATAGATGAAAAACTAACGAACGGCAAATTTGCAAAAAGGTAAAAATATTAGATTTTCCTACAAAAATACCATAAAGTAATGGCAAATCTGCAAAAATCTCTAATTAATTTCTAAGTTTTGTAGTAATTTACTTTTCCTCTTCTAATGGGTGGATGTTGAGATTTATTCAGGAAAAGAGAACGAACAAACAGCAATGCGGTGACCTGAAGTCTAGCAGGGGCGAAAACTCCGTCTCTGTTTGTTTATGTTTCTCATCAGATATATACGTACATACAGAAACTGAATAAACCGAAGTACTCTACCTATAAAGGGTCTACATGCTTGCAATATGTACAAAAAAAATGAGGGTCATGTCCAGTGTCGTCTCTAGAACGAAATTATATTATTTAACCCTCAAAACTATCTTGTTTGTCAGTGTTAGTGGCCAAATGAACTTTGGCTTGGCACAATGCTTTTCGGAGAATATAGAAGAAACTCATGCATGTGTTTAGTAACCAACACTTGAAAGCTCGATTGGATCAAAACTCGGGTCTAACTTACATGCTTGCCTGAGTCAGTTTTTCTTGAACATCGACCCGACACACCAACGAGCAGCCTTAGAAACTATCACCTACCATTAGAGAGTGCTCTCGTAAGTACCTATAATAGGGTTGTCAGCGGTCCAGTTCCGGTTCGATTCCACCAAAAATTAAAACTATACCATAAAGAATTTACTAAGATTGGAACTGGATCGTTTTGGAGTTTTGTCGTAGTTTGAAGGACCATAACTAATAACCAAACTGTTCAGTTTTGATTCAATCCTTGATGCTCAAGGGTTCTACACTCTAAACTAATTCTAGAATGTTTTTCAGATTACTCACTTTACATACATACATACATACATACATACATACATATATATATATATATATATATATATTCATGTACATCATTAGCCAATCTAAATATAGAGCGATTGAAAAGTTAAAATTTAGTTCTTTAACAATACATAAACTTGGAAATCCATGCTTTGACAATATCAACAAAAACAAGTTGTTAGAATTTCTCATGGCAATCATTAGCCAATCAAGGAAGTATAAACAAAGGCAGTGTCATTATCCAGCTAAGCATGATATATAAAAGGGTTTATTACAAAAATGGCATTACATTTTGGTATTTCTGCAAAATAAGTCCAATGTTTTTTGAGTTTGCAAATTTGCCATTAAGTTTTCATTTTGTTAGTTTTACATCCTCCTTCCATGTTAGACTTTTTCAACTTCTAATATTACCGAATATGACAACCAAGTTAAATAACTTCCTTATGAAAAGTTTCATTGAAACTTGGTATATAATACAATTGAATGACAAGGAATCTAATGTTATAGTTAGATTTCAACAAAAACTAACCAATATAGATATTTAATCTCAAACATACCATGTTCACCAACTTGCATTACAGTACTATTAAGCTTCTTCAATGAAATTTAACAATTTTAATTTTAATTTCTCCCTAAAAAATTATATTAAACTCTAACAAAAATTAGAACATAATTAATGCTTTGAATAAATAAAAGTACAATAAATTAAAGAAAATTTTAAATTTAAATCATAACCAAAATACTATTAATGTTTGCACAAATAGGGACGAGTAGCAGACTATAAGCTCTTTGTTTGATCCCTTTTGAATGAAAATTGTAAATCTGAGAATAAGGTATTCTTCTTCACAATGTCATATATCTAGCATGATCAATTTAAGAGATTTTAGTTTATTAACAAAGCAGAAAATAACACACAAAGTCCTCTTGCTCACCGTTGCTCGTTTGCTAGAAGGATAATATAAAAATTTCAAGAAAACTAACAGGAAAGGAGAATGGAAAACTAACATAATGAAAATTTTGCAAATCTTACAAAAACTTAATGCAAATTTGCAAAATTCAAAAAATGTTGGACTTTTTTACAAAAATGCCAAAATGTAATGCCATTTTTGCAAAAAACCTATATAATATCTTAAAAGTAAGTGACTAATTCCAATAATCAAACTAGTTTAGTGGATTAAGATGAAAAAAGAATGTCAATCTTTGAATTGAGACAAATAAAAAATGGATTAAAGAGTTCTAAGTTGTGAAGAACCTTTGATTCTATAAATTGTAAAGAATTCTGACTTGTTTATATGCTGAATAGAAATCGACACAATGGATAAGCAAAGACTAAAAATAGGGTCATTAATGTCTTTTAAAAATTAATTAAAAAGACTAATTATTCTTAATTAGTCTAAATTTAAATATAGGTTAATAAGAGTATTATAGTCGAATGATTTGGTTTTCAATTTGGTCCAGCTCTTTTGGATAGAAATTTAGACCGGATCAAATTTAATCCAATTCTATTGACAAAGAATTAGAACTTGACTACTGTTTCTAATTGAAGGACTAGAACTTTCTTTTTCGTTTTAGTTTTGGCTTTTTGGATTATTCAATCCTTGTTGATACCTCTAACCAGTATGTAAACTAACAGCAATCCAACCTAAACAAGACAAATATAGCCAATTGATTCGGGCCATACAATATCTCTGAACGATCCGATACTGTTGTCATGCCAATCCACGGAAGGGCCCACCATATGGACGTTCTAGATCCATGCCCCACTAACGTATATCAGGTCATTTGATCCTTCGTCCCTCTTTCATTTTCAAGCTCAAAAATGTTAATTATTCGCTAATGGGTCCCCCCATATTTGAAATCAATCTTGTCATTCATTTCCATTAAAATACCAATAACCACCATCTACAACCCTTAACTCAACGGAGATGTTCCATTAATTAAATATGTCAGATAAAAACAGAAGATCAATGATTATCTCATGCATGTCCTCTGAATTACGCAATTATCCCAACGTCTTTGTAAACCTCGCCATTATTTCATCAAGAAGTAGGCAGACGAAATTCAGGTATGGAACATGCTCTCAACCCTCCAATGGCATCCCCTCCACCTCCCCCGCCCCATCAAAGAAACTTCTCTCCGTTCTACTACAGTGTCATAGCCATTGCATCCACTGCTATCCTACTGATTGCTTACAACCTCTGTGTCATTGGATGGTGTTGGCAGCATCATCGAAACCGTAGGCTTAGCACATCCACCGGAAATCATTGTGGGGAGATTGAGAATCCCAGCCTAGAGTTAATTCTTGTGTACAAGTACCAGAAAGAAGGGACCCCCACGCAAGCTTCAGATAACGAGTGCTCTGTGTGCTTGTCGGTTTTCCTAGAAGGCGAAGAACTCCGACAGCTGCCTGTGTGCAGGCACCCCTTCCATGTTGCTTGTATAGATATGTGGCTCTCCTCTCACTCCAGTTGCCCGCTTTGTCGCGCCATAGTATCGGTTCCACGGCCTCAGATCCTGACCTCATCAGACCTGAATAATGATTTTCCACGGCCCGGCTTCCCGAACGCCGTTGCAAATGTTTTGAGTTTTTCCTAGTTGTTGTACGGAGTGTCTTGCTTTGAGTTTCGAGTTGTTTAAGGTTAATCCGATACTTACAGTCAATTGGAAACAGCAATGAACATACCATAATTACGAGTTGCTTGATTGTTAATATTAGGAGAAATTCGATTAACCCTTCTGACGACTGGTTTTCAATTGAACTATGATCATTTACATTCTTGTATTTCTGATTCTAATAAAAGTCGTAATCTGAAATTTAGTCTAGGTAGATCGTTAATCTTTTACATAATGATCTCATCTGATTCTACATAATAGCCCCATCACTGGTTGATCCGGCCCGTTCATCTATTTCCTCCAACTTCGGATATCTAATAGCTAAAAGATCAGAATCCATCAGTAACAATGCAGCCTTTATGTACGAATGTACCTCAAACGTTTGGCCTATATCAACTCAACAATTATTAGACAAAATAGTCAATTGATGGGGAGCCATAAGATTAGAGGGTTGGGGTTGTATGTGGTCCTAGATGCATAAATGATATATCCAAAACCACAAAACCAAGAGGAACCATACAAAAAATTTAAGGCATGGTTATTTAATTGGAACTGTGGTACAATAATAGTTTTCATTTTAAAGAATCGATTCTTATTAGTACGTGTCAATTTTATATCTAGGTACCTAGATCGGAACCAGAAATATCTGTTAGTATACAGAATATCCTTACAATGTTATCTTAAATTTAATATACTAGACAATGTATGATAATTAACATCTAATAAATTTTATTGCTAATTAGTTATCATTTTATGCTATTTTATATTTAATCAATTTTAATTTTAGGTTAGGACTTAAGATATATAGTTTCTCCCCAAGTTAATGTGATGTATGTTCTTAACTCTCGTCTCTCACCAACTTTTATGTATATTTGAGCCTGATTTTAGTTTCTTTGCTTGTTTTGTATTTGGTTATAATATACTTATATGTATTTTGTTGAAATCTTAAACAAACGGATTAGTCCTATGCATATTTTTACGTTAACTCTTTCTATATCTTCTCAAAAATAATTGTTTGCTTATTTTTGAATTCATATCATATTTAACTTCTATATTCTATATCATCATCATCATTAAGACCTTATCCCAATTAGGGGTTGGCCACATGAATCTTATTCCTCCATTCCACTCCATTAAATACCATGGTTTCATTTAGTCTTAAAGTTTTTAAATCTTTCCTCACCACTTCCATCCACCTTCTTTTGGGCCTTCTCCTTGCCCTTTTAGAACCTTCTACTTCTATATAGCATGTAACTATTTCATGTGATGTATTCCTACTTGCCTGTATAGTAGTTAAATAACAAATATATGAGTACTTGGAATATAAATAATTAAACAAACAAAAATAATGCTTAACCTATTTTTTGGTATCTTAACTGTTTTTCTTTTGCAATTTTTTCCTTTATGTATTAGAACTATTAAATACTGAGAAACTGGATAGAAACCAGTGGTATGAGAACAGTTTCTAAACTGTGAACCAAACTTTGGAACAATATGATACCAAGAAATTTAGAATCTTAGTGATGCAATTATAGTTTTCCATGAAACTCCACCGCTTGCACCTCTAGTTGGCCCTGGACAGTCCATGGTAGTGGCCGGCTAGATGGATAGTCTGGATTTATACACACACATATATCCTTTATCACCTATCTCCATCTCTCTTTCAATGTCTAATTCAAAATCTATTCATTAATTGCTAATCGGTCCCACACATCTGAAATCAATTTTACTGTTGATGTATATGATTTGTCGCTAGTATTTTGTAGATGTTCAAGAACGCACTTTGTCCATTAAAATACTAAAATAGTTAACGTCCTATCCCTCACTCAACGGCTGGACATTTAATTAAATGGATTCAGACGCCAAACATGTACATCAGTGATTACCTCATTGTTTTGTCATTATATTACAAAGTCTAAACCTCTACATTGTTTGATAACACGGCCGGCCAGGGGAAATCAGTAGCATGGAAAATGCTATCAGCTCTTCAATGGCATCTCCTCCACTGGCACCATCCGACAGAAGAAACTTAACTCCATTCTACTACAGTGTCATAGCAATTGCATCTACTGCAGTCTTCCTGGTTGCTTATAACCTCTTTGTTATTGGATGGTGCTGGCAAAATTATCGAAATCATAGGCTCGGAGGATCCACTGTGAACCAGAGTGGTGATCTAGAGAATCCTAGACAAGAGTTGATTCCGGTATACAAGTACCAGAAAGATGGGACACGAACGCAAGCTTCCGATAATGAGTGCTCGGTATGCTTATCGGTTTTTGTAGACGGGGAAGAACTGCGGCAACTACCAGGATGCAAGCACTCGTTCCATCTTGCTTGTATAGATATGTGGCTCTCCTCTCACTCCAGTTGCCCACTTTGTCGTGCTGTTGTAGCAGTTCGGCGACCGCAGATTCTGACCTCAACCGATTATGATGAGGAAGTTTTCCGGCCAGGTTATCCGGGTTCTAGCGCCATGCTTTAAGCTTTTATGAGTTGTACACTTCAGTCCTTGGAGTTGATTAATGGGTGATCGGGTATTTAGTCATTGGGAAATGATAGTGAATATACCTAATCTTACAAATTTTTGTATACTTTGAGAAATCCAACACTCATCATCGAAATTTAATTTGATTCTTGAGTTTGATTACTCCTTTTTGTGCCTCTTGGTATCTGATTTTAAGTTGATCTCTGATTTTGGATTTGCAGTTCGACTCCTCTGATTGTTTACGCATTGCCTGCAACTTCGTGGAACTCAATGACTTTCCTCACTTTAGGTCAGTCCTCTAAGCTAGTTTCAGATTTCACATAGATTAGGATTACAATCTGTGGTCTGCAATTAATCATGTTCCAGACCTTCTGTTGGTCAAGCACAAAGGCAGGCTAAAATAAGCCAGAACTTGCATATTTGCATAAGGTTCACCATGTTGGAAGGTTCGGATTGTCTGATGAAGGGATAATTTGGATCATAGACTCATCCCCAGATGGTCTATCGTATGTAGAAATTAACTAAGTTTTGATCCTTAAAACATCAAGATTGAGTGGAATATGCCGGGGAGGCAGATCCTGAGATCACTTCCTGAAAGTCTATAGAAAATCTTAAGTTCGTTCTGGTCGGTTGCGTTTAATATTTAACCAATAAAATGATAAGAATAAATTATATATTGCTTGCAATTATTTGGACAATTAACTCTGCGAAAACCGGAATGCTTATGAGGAAACAGGGGCATCGATCTGATCATGGATGTGATGAAAACTATGCTTGCTCTCACAGTTTTATATTGGAGACTTCGATCCCAACGGTATAGAGACTTGTATTGATGTCGACTCATTCATCTCCGAAGGTAGAGGAAGGAAATGAACGAGTCTGATCATGCAAAGGTAAGATACAGAAAATGTGGTCCCTATACACCACCCTTTACAGTCTAGCATTCCTCATTTTACATAGCATGGGTCAGCTCTAAGCAACCTGGGACTGGCAGGAAGCGGAAGACTGTTTAGAGACTGAAAGGGCAAGATGCCCAGGTTTTTGTCACTTTGGATCAACTGAGCAGGGCGATTCTAATAGGGCAACGAGTGGGGCCTGAGTGATGGACCTCGCGGCTCAACGTGAAAGTACGTGCTCTTCTGTTGCCGGAACTTCACTTCTAACGTCATTGGATGGGCCAAAAACAGTTCCTTGGGTGAGTCGACTGATATTTGCCGACAAAATTAGGGATCTTATTAGCAGCTCTGTTCGGCCAATTCCTGTTCAAACATTAAGAGTTATGCAAAACCCACTGCTGAGGATGGAGTCCGTAGAAATACTGTATAAGGCCAGTTCTTGCTCCATAAATAGCAAACATTCTTTGTTTTACATTCAATATACACATATAATTACTGTTTCAGCAAAGAGACATTCAGACTAAGAGAAGCATGTAAGCATCTGCGTGTGCGTGCTGGTGGAAAGCAACAAGGCAACATCAGGAAAGACGTAAATTTATTATATACCACTACACAAAACACACTTTGAACAGTAACAAATCCAAAGCATAATTCACATCATCATGCGGATCAAGTTTTCCTTCAATTGCACTTCAAGCTGATAAGTTACATCTTTCTTAGATTGTCTAACCTTGCCTGTAGATCATTATCTATGCCACTGTCATCATTAGCTGTTGATTCTGCCTGCGGAACCTTGGTTGCAGCAGCTGGAGCAGCCACTGCAGTCGAAGGTGCCTTGAGAAGCTGCATGGAGCAATACACTTCAGTATATACAACGTAGCTGGGAAGGAAAGCAAAACAGAAGAAAGGAGAGGAGTATTTCACCTGTGCATCAATGTCGATTCCAATCTCATCAAGAACTTGATTCACAAGTTCTTCTGTTTCTTCTTCTTCCTCATCTCCTTCCAGTGCATCATCTATAGCATCTCCCATCACCTCTGTTACCATTTCCATCTTCTCATTTTGCCTCTCAAACTCTTGCATTATCTTCTGCAATGCTGGTAAGTTCATTTGCCTGTTCATCTGTCCCATTGCCTTGGTAACACCCTTCATAGCTTCACCCATTGCTTGTGTTGATTTTAATGTCTGAAAAATCAAAGACTTTGTTTTAAAATTGGAATACATATTTGCTGGCCCATTCGTTCAATACCAAACTAGAATTGCACGAGGTCGTTATAAGAGGTACCAATCGAGCTCTCACTATTCTTTACATTAATAACAAATACAAGCACTTAGCTTCTTTTCTTTAATTCTTGAACTGTTTTCTCTTGTCATTTCTTCCCCTCCAAATAATGATTCCCAATAACTTTTATAACATAAATTAAACAATCTTCAATGGTATCACAAACAAAAGTTAAGTAACGGAAATGAAGAAACATAAGTCCTAGTTAGCAAAACTAAAACCAAAACAACGACATAGGTCCAACTAAAGAGATGCTATTTCCAACTTGTGCTATGGAATTAAAAACAGATAATAACACAGAACAATGTCTATAATAATCACAAGAAGAGACAATACATTTCTGCTATTGTACAAAGTGAATCCAGGAGAACTAGCAAGTGAAAAATGGGCACAAACAATATGAATAGCTACTTATGATGAATGGATTGCACTGACGTTTTTTCCACTGATTTTGAAATCAAGCCAATACTGTCTAGGTCAGGATCTCGAACTAAATCTTAATCAACAAGCATACAGAAAGCAACCAAACGAAGAAGAGTACTCAATATTACTGCTAAGATCATGACTGGACAATCTTAAATGTACCTGGAGACCTTCAAAAAGGACTCAAATGGTTCAGAAGCATCCTATCTATGTGGAATAATCTGGCTAATCACACAGGGAAGCAACTACCATGAATATGAATAATGAATTGACAAACCACCAAGGGTGCCAAGACATTGACCCTGAATACCAAATATTTCTTACATAACCTTATATTGCTGAAATATGCAATTGTATGAACCTTATACATGAATATATGGGAACAGTAAGCTATTAAATAAAAGTGGCAGCCCGGTGCACAAAGCTCCCGTGTATGCAGGGCCGGGGAAGGGGCAGACGACAAGGGGTCTATAGTACGCAGCCTTACCTTGCATTTTGCAAGAGGTTGTCTCCACACCTCGAACCTGTGACCTCAAGGTCATATGACGACAACTCTACCATTGCGCCAAGGCTCCCCTTTGTTAGACCTCCCATACACCACACGTATTCCAGAAAGAAGATATAATTGCAAGGAAACAGAAATACACTGGTTGGCAAAAGATTTCTCCAGAAGATGATCCAGGGCAGCAGTTGGTTAGGATATAATTAGTTGTGATATAGTCAGTTAACAACCAAGTCAGGAAGTCAGTTAGGATATACAGATATCCAGTCTGTTACAGAAGGGGACGGGAATGGAAGGAAAAAGAAAAGATAAAAGGAGGTGAAGAGGGAGGAAGAAAAGAGAAGGGAAGTAAAAGGGAGTGGGAAGTGCAGAGGAGGAACTGAGGTTCCTACTTCCTACTAGTTCCAGTAGTTTGTGTTTTGTTCGATTGAATTGTAAGGTTACTTGTAATTTCTCCACTTCATCAATAAGGAACTTCAGCTTCTTCTGAAAAAAAACTGCTTATTATCAAGTCTCAATTCTTCCTGGCTCAACACCCTTCAACAGTAAACTATTAAATGCTGAACTGAAAAACACCAGTCTCAATGATAATGATACAGAGTGAAAATTGTAATAGTTCAAGTTGTATTTGACAGTAATTTTAATAGTTCAAATTCTCTGGGTTAGTAGTTTTAATGGTTTAACTTCTCTGGGTTAATAGATTAATTAGTTCACAAGAATTCTCTTACAGAATCTAAAATTCTAAATACTAGTTCAATGAGAAACATTTGGGTCCAAATGGATGGATTTGCCAAATCATCTAGCCACGTGATTTTCCTGTCAAAAGGAATGACTATAACTTGTTCTCTTCTACAAACAACTTTTCTTTCTGATCAATCTTCCGCACACAATTGATCCACAACCAAGTAGCACATAAACACTGAAAACATAATGGTCTTTCACATGCGTCAATAATTTCCAGTGGTCCCCAACATGCTTCTGACATTCAAAGACAAGTAGAGAACAACTCCCATTACAACATTTCTACTCCAAACAATAGATAACCTGTTTCTTATAAAAACCAAGAAACCTAATCAACAAAATATATTAGGGAATATGGAATAGATAGTCACAATTACTATGAATAACAGGTAGCCAAAGGAACAGTTAAAGTAGGCATCAGGAAACAACTCTGTACTAAAAAATGTACGCAAAATAAAAAGTAAGTTCTGCAGATAAATACCTGAATTCTAAGAGACACTCCCTGGAGCTGAGACTTGAGTGCATAGAATTTTGTGATCTGATGTCGTGTTCTAATAAGATCTTTTGCCATCACTTTCACAGCCCCCTGACAAAGAACAAGAACACCAAAAGATGGAATATTTTATTCAGTTGACTATGATTTCCTCATTTTGTACTATGGAGCATCCTATTCATATAATATATTCTGGACTGTAGAAATCGAACTCTAAAATGGAGAAAGTCTGCATAAATTGTGAAGGGGATGCAATAGAATGAATATTTACAGATGGAGATACGGTCATGGAATTAATGCCCCAAATATGTTGACACTTTGAAAAGTTTCGGAAAATAAAAGGGTGTTCTGACCAAAGCAAGTATGGAGCACAACAAACTAAAAACATGGTCACATTTATCAACGTTGAAAATGGATAGCTAGGGTTAAAGGAATAGGGTTGCCAAAATTACAAGGTGCTAAAAGATTTGACCAACTTCAATCATGATTATCACTCTAGTCTGATATTCCACATCTTGCAAATATGACACGCCAAGGAATAAGATGATGAAGAATCTTCAGCATTTTGTATAAGTGACTAGGTCTTAGAGTCCTCAATCCAATTAGTTCCAAAATCGATGGATTGAATCCTAAGAGAGCATTCAGAATGGCTCACTAAGCAGGGAAATTTGCACTATGTGATGTAATCATGTAAGTTCTGTAAATACAATAATACATTGACAGTAAAAGTAAGGGCATCCATGTCACATGCAAGTGAATATGAAGAATCATAGTAAAGCCCACCTTCCCTTAATTTTTGTGCTCTTATCTTCAGAAAATTATTACAACATTCACAAGCCATTACATATGAGGGTGCTTATAGATCCTTCTCCATAATGACAAGTAGACTTGCATTATTTCCTGCAAAAGCTTTTTGCACTGTGAAGACTACCTAAGGCAATTACCTGTACAAGTAAAGAATCCACATAGATATCAAAATCTAACTTGAATGATATGAAGACAGCAAGGGGGCAGGGGCAGGGTATTTTAGGGTGCAGCAGCATCGAAGTGGCGGTTCTCACAAGGTAGGAAGCATTTGTACAAATATCAATAAGAACCTTAAAGCTATATTTGGAAAACTACAGTAGTCATATGCTCATAAAAGCTGGAATATCAAGATTCAAAAGTTGCAAAGACTACAAGGAATCTAACAGTAGGAAAAATATTAAAGCCGTAGGTTTCCCAGTTTTCAGTTTGAAACTTGCAATTATTTCCATTCCTGCTAAAATCTTCAAGTGGTCACAGTTTTGTTAGAAATCTGCACTTTCTTGTTGCTGTTAGAACCTCACTTATTTTATTTGTACTGCTGGGAATTGGCGCTTTACTGGTTTACTGTGGATCCTAGACAAGCTTTGTGGTGCTGCTTTAGGTATACATTTGGGTAGAGTATGAAATTTGATGAATGACAAAAATGATTCAAAACCTATCAGTAAAGTACGAGAAGATAGGTGATCTCTTAAAAACAATTACCTTAAGACCACACATACACATGTAGGTACATGTACATATATGTTTATGCAGGCAGTTACAAGATGGATGCACGTGCTTTTCCAAAATGTAGAAGATCACTTGTTTGATATTCCAAAATATTAACATGGGCAGTACATCAAAGATGACCCTAATTTCACCATTCCCAAGCCCTTCATTCATGGAGGCATTATTGATAAATCTATAAAATTCCCTTCCATCATCTAATAGTCCATAAGCCAGAAGTTATTATTTCAATCTTGGATGGGATTAAATTTTGGTGCATGGCTCAGCCGCTAAATTGTTTGGATCATTGGATAAAGTGTGAGCTCCCAGTTGTACGTCTTCCAATAGAATGAGCTTACTGTAAAATAAATTAAAAGGGACTCTAACCAACAGCAATCCTATATGATATCTGAGTTTTTAAGTGTCTCAACACTATCTAACCCTAAATCTATCATTTTTACAGTTTCACCTGATCCCTCCTCATCTGCTTCCAGACAACAAACTGATGAAGGACAACATGATATCTACATTATAATTGAAAATGGCCCACAAAATTACTGGGAGAGTGGAAAAATATACTGATGAGAAAGAAGAAACTGCATTCTTGAAAGGATAGTTCCAAGAGTGCAAGCCTAGATCTCTGAGGTTACTTGTTCCACATTCCCACTAGAGCCCATTTAAAAATGGAGAGGTACATAACATGGGTATTGAATTTGGAAGGAGGGTGTTGTGGGATCTCACCTTTGATATGAAAAGATTTTTTCTGCAGAAGCCTAACTTCACTCTCTCGACCTTTTCTTTTTTATTTTAATGGTACTTTGTCCTCTCTTGACCACATAACAAGCTTTTGGTGATGCTTGACAATATGAAGGCGGTGCTAACTATGTTACTGACTAACTACAAGGCTTCTCAACCTCAAACAATTGGAGCCAACAGGATGTCAGTGGATTATCTATTGTCTAAGTATTGTTCTTTCCCTGTTTTTACTAAGCATTTCTTCTGATTCCACTTTTTCATCCACTCCATGGTAAATTTTCAATCTTCAATAGTAATTAAGGAAAACTATAATCCATTGTAAAACAATCCATAATGGTCCTCACAATCTTCAATAGTAACTAAGGAAAACGACAATGAATGGTCAGGCAGCATATTTTCAACAGGGAACAAACAATATCACACTGTTTTATTTATTACAGAGTCCCTAACAAGGATTTAACATCACTCCACAACCAGATTCTGGTATACAACTAAAACAGAAGGCTCTTGCTCAACAACAAAAGGTCATCAAACACATGAAAAGAACGCATCTATATACTTTGAAACCTTTGCTTCTACTCAATTTAACACAAACCAATGCCCTTCCTCAAAACAAATTTCAAGCTTCACCTCAATTATTTAAGCCCTAAGTGGCCACCTTAGCAATGTTCCATTCAACAGTTCTAGAACTCCCAAATATAATTTAAGTCTGCTGCAGAGCTGATAGAAAACCACTAAAATCAACTTAACCAAAACTTCTATTATAGTTTAGCCAATCCAAGTCAAGAGACCAACATAGGTACACCTCAAAATGAACTCATGACTAAAATAACTCCCAATTAGATCAACAGGCACCCAATTCATGTTTCCTACAGGTTAAAAATATTGTGACTCGCTTAAGGTAATAAGCCAATGGCCTCTGCTTTTGGTCCCTTTATCTTCTGTGCATGAGTGATTGACCCTCCTACATCAGGCTCTATTCAGGAAATATACTAGTAACTGAAGCACAAGTCAGTTGTATTTCAGAATGTGAAAACAGAGTTACATGTCCCAACTAGGTTGAATTAACTGTGGAAGCATGCGCCTCCATTCTTTTCAATGTAAAGCCTTTATAGTGCCATGTGGGAAAAGATACACAGGAGTTTGCTCTGGAGAAAGAACTCCCATATCAAATAGGCCATTTAATTATTTGGGGTTCATAATCCATAATGGGATGAGAATCTTTAATTTTTCTTCCCTAGTAAGACAATAAGGCCACCACAAAACAATAAGCATATTCTATTGTCACTTGACTTATCTATAAATCAGTTTCCCTTTGGGAACCTCTTTGCAGTGTCCCCTTGCTACTTCAAATAACCAGAGAACCAAAAATTTGCTTAAGATAAAGATGCTACAGCGCATAAAATAACCAGTTTAGTAGATCTGCTCTCTTGTACATACATATATCGGATATACTGACAGCAAACTAAGCAGCAAATAAAACAGCATACTGGTGTCTGTTTAGTAGTTTTGGAGAAAGAATACACAAAAACCCACCATCTGGCCTTGCTTTGCTGTTTTCTTAATCTCCACAATGAGCTTCTTCTCTTGTGCTTGTAGACCTTGCCTCTCCCTCTCTATTTCTCTAATAGATTTGTCCAACATCCTCTTGTTCTCCCGCAGAAGCTCTGCATAGAAACAAGACAACCAAATATTCACCCATTACTATGGGTTGGAAATCAAAACAATTAAGGGAGCCTCTGGACAACATGAAAATCTTAGAATAACTGAAATGGTTTGAATTTTGGACCTAGCATTAGAATTGCAACTAAATCAAATAATAAAGTATCAATTAACATGTAGAACTATCTCCAAATAATCAATTACTAAACAGAATCTACGCTAAAAAAAATTGTCTAAAGATACAGACTACATAATTATAAAAAATAAACAATTTGGAAATTAAAGATCTTTCATGGAAGTGTTCGACTTTGAACCTGATAAATCCTACTTGAAGAACATCAAAACTGAATGGATCGCAAATTCTTATTGCAATAATCAAACAATCTATAAATACCGAATGATCGAACAACAAAACGGTACAGAATACAAACTTATCACACATGATACAATGAGAAGAGAGATATCTACCGTCTCCTTATCAACGAAAATTTTCAGTTGACATGTGGTTCTCATTCTAGTCATGATCGAAATTTCGATCAAGGAAGCCAACTGAATCTCATAATACAAGAATGAACAAAAGCGAAAACAGGGAAGATCGGATTTGTAAAGGAAACAAAATCGAAATGATACCTGCGGGAGTCTTTCTCTTTCCGAAAAGGAAACTCATGCCGGAAATCTGGCCGGAAACTATAGATTTGGTCGGAAAAGTACGTAGTAGGGCGGAGAGAAGATGTGGTTTTGAAAATTCCTTCTTCTTCTTCTTCTTCTTCTTCTTCTTCTTCTTCTTCTGTTTCTTCAATTCAAAGTTCTGAAAAACAGACTTCGCTTCGGCGAGTCGATGAATAATCTGTCCGGCTTGTTATTTACGCGGCCGCGTCGAGTGGATTTACGGGAAAGCCCTTTTTCTCAACACATATTTACGGAATTACCCTTGTTGGTTTTCCTTGGGAAGCAACAACGTGGGACCTACCACCAGGATAAACTTATGACCGTCAATTGTCGTTACAACTCATTGATCTAACAGAACCGTTCGTTTGTGGGCCCCGTATTAGACTTGGAGATGGAATAGGACTACCAAGCAAGGCATTCTCTTGCTTGCGCAAGAGCCACAAATGAATGAGTGGCGTGACACTTTTTCCTGGTACTCTTTTAATTGTATTTTTCTTAAAATTAGCTAAGGTACGGGTTAGATCAATTATCGTCAATCGAATGAAGGGGTTAAGTCATCCAAAGGTGGGCCCTTTGATCCAAATGCGGAATGTATTACAAGATTAAAGGTGAGCGTGACTGGGAGATGATCTGGAAATCGAGCCCATATATCCTGTCGTGGGACCCATCTTCACATCCGTAAAATGGGACAATCCAAGTCATCTTAGCAGTAGATTTCCTTCCCATTGAATATGGCTAGATACACACGGACAAATGAGAAAACCACTATTCTTGGATTGTTCGAGGTTAATGGAGTTGTTGCAATCCTGATGACTTACGTGCTTGAATATGCAAATTCACTTTACGACTAATCAGCTCTAGAAATGAATCCCACGGGATAACAAATCATACATAGCTTTATCCATGGATAACGATATTATTGTTTGCCATCGATGACTTTTATGGGAGCTTTGGCGCAATGGTAGGATTGTCGTCATGTGACCTTGAAGTTACAAGTTTAAGGTGTTGAAACAACCTTTTGCAAAATGCAAAGTAAAGCTGCATACTATTGACCTTTGTAGTCCACCCCTTCCTCAAACTCTGTATATGTGGGGCTGCCCTTTTTATTTATCAGTGACCCTTACACAAAGATAAACTTAATCAAACATAGATAAAATAGCACCCAATTTTTAATCCGCTAAAAATTCGGCATAGTAGCACATGGATATACATTAAGAATCTCCTACTTACAAAGATTTAGTCTGTTTGGCATTAGAATAACAAACCATGGATTAAGTTATGATAAATGATAAACTAAGGCTCCTTTTGGAATCCCAACGGAAGGCTCCAATCTAAAAATGGTTTTCTTGAATATTTATGTCATTCATCTTGTTGTCGGTTTTTATTTTGTTTAGAATCGCGCAAATTCAATAACTCTAATTAATTTTTTTGTTGTGTTTGGAATCAATGGTCGTGATTTTTTATCCAAAGTAAGATAATTCAATATCCAAGTGTTTGGCAGATGTTACGAGCTAGGTCAATTGTTGGTGGATCTGGTCCTTTCATTTTCCAAGTCTTGTCTTAGCGGTGACCCGGAAGCCTTTGTTAACGAGCTGTCACAATGGACGGCAAAACCTTAAAGAGAGTAAGAAAAATTAGAGATGAACGGTTTGGATCATTTAAAATCTGAGTCTCGATTATCCTTTTAGACATCTGAACCGTTAAATAAAGGAACACAGAGAAGATCAGCTCGGTCTTAACTCAGGTATAAGCAAACATAAAAGAGGTGGATCCATGCACAAAGCTTCGGCCTATGCAGGGTCTGAAAAAGGGACAAAGCATAAAGGTCTACGGTACTTAGCCACCATACATGACATCTAATAATAAGTCGTGCAAAACTGGTGGGCATCGTCGCGTCTGGTGGGCAAGCAACGACTCAAATATGGGTTGATGTACCCTTTTGAAGGAAGGGATCAAAAACCACCTTGTTTGCGGCCTATGTGGGATGGATTCCATCCCAAAACAGGGACTTACTTGGATACCTGCAGGGCCTTGTGATGATCTCAAGTTCTTCAGCCGTCGATTTACATGCTCAACAAAAAACATAAACAATCTCTAGTTACAGATTAAATTTTACCTTTATTGACTGATCGGAGTTTCCAGATGAATCTTCCTTCAATCAACAATCTCTAATCATAACCTAGAGAAATGTCACAGAATCTTCGAGGCTCGAGAGCAGGAGAGAGTGTGTGCGTATAAGTGAGATGAAAAGGGGTGGTTCAGGTGAATTCAAGCTTTTTTTTGCTGTCTCAAAGTAAAGAAGATTAGATTATGTCCTATAGATATAGTCAATTTTACAAATCCGCATAAATCTTTGTATAGTGCTTATGTTTGAGTTATTGTCTATGTCAATTTTGTCAATAAATTTTCTTGCAACAACAACATCTCGTTGTAACAAAAAGGGCAGCTCCAGTGCACGAAGCTCCCGCCTATATGGGGTCCGGGAAAAGGGCGAACCACAATGGCCTATAGTAGGCAGCCTTACTTAGCATTTTGCAAGATGATAATTCCACCCCTTGAACCTATGACCTCAAGGCCACATGACGACAACTTTTACCGTTGTGCCAAGGTCTCATTGTAACACAACCTGAATAGTTGACATTAGACCCGTGTCCTTAACAAAGGAATACAACTATTTTCTTTTTCTTGATGGATATTGACTATAAATGCTTTTTTGTTTTTGGTACAAGTGAAGAATTATAAAACAAATTACTTACACACTCTCCTAAATGTAATTTCCAACCAGAGGGAAAGATGGCAACTTATATATTTTCGATTAAAATTTACTGAATTAAATATAAATTTACCAAATAAAACTCAAAATTTAAAGTTTGAAAAATTAACCCCACTCAAGATTGGAATAAGCGATGATTCACTTGGCAAATACTTCTGAAAATAGACATCGAGTGATCATATGGTGCTAGTCGTTGAATATTAAATTTCAAAATAGGGAACTATCGGCAAAATTCTTCAGTATCTAAACTAAAGTAAATGGATCACTGAGTCGGAACATCCAAAGGTGTGGGCCATTTCACCTATAAGTGGGGCATCACACGGAAACTCTCTTCTGTTTCCTTCAAACCATACGCACCAGAGGAGCTAACAAGCTTAATTGCCAAAGCACCTTCATCCTCATTTTACATTCGGTTAAACGCCACTAATCAAGGAGCTCATCAATGGTAGTGGGCATAACCCAGTAGACTTCAAATCGATTGCCACTGCCATGATTAGAGACATACGGACAAGAGGAGAAACCCACTTATTTTGGATTATCTGAGGTTTAGTTGCAATCCTGATGACTTTGGTTTGATATGCAATTCACTTTATGGTAATCATTTCTCTAACAGCTCCCCAGTGACTATTTCACATAGGGATAACAGACCATTGATAATTTTATCCATAGATAATGATACTATCGCTTGCTATCAGCAGCCCTTACACAAGGATAAATTAATATGACATAGTTAAAGTAGGAAATAGTTGTGTCTGTGTTGTAATATCAGCAAATAGCTGGGAAAGAAAAGCTAGATCTCAGTATTAGCAAGATGGTGGAGGTGGCACCGGGGCAGCTATGTTGGGATAAACCTCTTCATGGATTGACTTAACTTTATTTTAAGATATCCAACAGGAAATTAAGGATGGGATAGCCGTAGAACCGTGAATCCAACAAATTGAGGGGAAAAACGCAGCTGATTGTTTAGCCCCAAGAGAAACTTCTAAAAGTCAAAGCATCTGACTGTATCTGGACCGTCTGAATTGTATCGCGGATGAGGATCAACGGTTGAACAAAGGAAAGATGCCGAAATTCTATAATATCTATCTTTCGTAGTCCAATAAAAATTTTGATGGTAATTATTAGCCCGCTAGTAAATAAATTCGTCATATTAGCACAAACATTATATAAGATCAGGGGGGCTGTTAGGCATTAGAATTACAAACCATTGATAAAGTTATGACGAATGATAAACTAAAGCTGCTTTATAGAAGGCTTAACGGGACTCCATTCTAAGCATATTTCATCTTCTTGTGCCTCCTTTGATTAGGCTGCATGTGAAACATCACCCAATACTACGACAACTGAGCTAGACATTTGCGCTCGACCGTGTCCCGCGATTACATACGGCCAGAACTTTGGATCAGTGTATTGACAATTCATATAATGATAAATAGAGAATATATTGTTGAGCAAGTAACACAAACTATCGAAAGTACAAGCTAGGTCAAACATTTGTGGATCTGATCTTTCATTTCTAAGTCTTGTCTTAGACGAACCATAACCTGTAAACCTCATCCCTCGAGGTGGCCGTAAGCCTTGGATATCAATATGTAAAATGAACGGCAAAACCTTAAAAAGACTATGAAAAGTTGAGTTTTTGGAGTTAGAACGGTTTGGATCATCCAAAATCTGTTCCTTCACCGTCGGTTTAGATGTCTGGGTCATTGCATCAAGAGACTGAGAGAAGATCAGCCGGATCTTAGCTCAATGTATAAGGAAATAAATAGTAAATTCATTAGCTGAGAAAACACCCACTAATGGCATCTCTAATAATTCAGGTAAAAACGCATAAAATCTCGTACTAGTGGGCTAATCATCTCTTTACTTTCTTTCTACTTGGCAAACAAGGACGCGAATGGGGGGTTCATGTACCCTTGACGAAGGAAGAGATCAAAGATCGCCTTGTTTGCGGCCTCTGTGGGATGGATCCCGTCCCAAACCAGGTATTTACTTGGATCCGCGCAGGCTATTGATCCAGACAAGCCGCAGACAGGAGCAGGACCACAGCATGGCGTGGAAAAGCCCTGTGTGAGTCCGTACTTACGCATGTTCATTTGAATCTCAGCGTTGGCCCGGAAATAATCAGCAAACAGGATCACGCAGCCGGGGTTCTTTCTACGGACTTCTTCTAGCTTTTGCTTGATGAGCTCGTTGTGGGATGCGATGATTGTTTGATCAGGCAATGCTCCAATTGGCCCTTGCACAGCAATATATTTTGCACCCTTGGCTATTAAGCCCTGCAAGTGACACCACAAGAGAAGCAATTATGTTGTTAATGGATTGACAAGGAAAATGATACCCCGACTCCATATTATGAATTTACCAAATCAAATATGATATTGAACTACTAATAGGCATACGTAAATTCGAGGAAATATAACAAAAAAAATGTCTAGGCAGTTGGTAGCAGGTAACATCCATTAGCACCTTGAATCTGTGACATACTACGAAAGAGGCCTCTCCTGGTGACACTATGCTAGAAGGCCTTTTGCCTATTGCTCAAAATTTTGTGCACTCGTCTTTATTTCTGTGTAGTTTCTGAATCTCATATTGTGTAAGAAAGTTATGTGGCATACCTCCAAAACTTTGATCAAAATAGGAACAGCCATTTTTTTTATGGTTGAAGGATTGATGCTGCTCTCTAGGATGCTGAAATAATCGTTAGCACCAATTGAGCCCAACCAAAAGAATGCACTCTCCATTACTGCCTTACACTCGTCCGGAGTTTTTCCGGCACATTCGTGGCTGTCCACAAATTGGTTGAACGAATCAAATTCCGTCTCTAGAGACACTTTTACCTCAAAGGGTGTATAGGGGTTCTTGAAGTTGTTCATCTCATAGAATTTGAACGGAATGACCCTTGCACCGGCATATGCAAAATTGATACCATGAGAGAAGTTTGCGTTGGCGTCATTATTGGGCGGGAGAAGAGGCAGGCCCAATTCTTCAGCCATGAAGTCGACCACGAGCTTGCCATCTGACCAACGGCCAGTATAGCGGCCTAAAGTTTTGCCAAAGGGAGATCCAGGTGAAGGGTTGTTTCCGGTGTCCGTAAGCGAGTCGCCGAAGCTGTACATTTTTGTAAACTTGCCTTTAGCTGATGGGTTTTTTGCCAATGACGCGGCGGTACATTGAAGGAAGTAAGAGAGAACAGCACAGAAGAAGAGAGATTTTAAACAGGCCATTATTTTGCATTAGTATGGGGGTATGAAGGGAATGCTATGTATATATACACATGCGAATGGACCAGGTCCACCAACGACAGAAAGGTCTCTAGACTAAGCTCGTTTATTTGCAGTTTACTCGGCTTGCTATGGTTAATCAGTTAACAGTAATCTAGGACATGTTCTTAAACAGGGATATATAACTATGAAGAATGCTAGGCTGAATGCCCTACAGGGAACTTCCTTAGACGCGACCCTTATTTTTGCATGCGGAGCCCATATTTGAATGTCCATCTCCTTAGATATCTTGTTGTTTAAGAAATATGTAGACCGGATATATAGTTATAGCTAGCGAAAAAGTTGCACCATTTATCACAAGAAATATAAAGCTAGAAACTTTATATAAACAATTATCTAAATTAAACCGTAATTTTTTTATTCATTGAATCATTACGAATTTCTGCCCTAGAGCAATGAAATGAATTTATCCGATCAGTGAATGGTACGTGACCTCCATGCATAACTAAGGGATGCTTCTTGAGAAGTGGCCTAATAATTCTTTTAGAAAAAAAGGAAGAAAAAAGAAGAAGCTTTTTCCTAACAAATTATTACCGAATCCGAATTTTGATGGTGTGTACTTCAAATTTATTTATTTAAACACTGCATCTAAAATTAGTCTGTCAAACCTTGTTAGGAAGACACCCATGCAAAGGAGGTCTTTAACAGCCAGCCCACCTTTGTGCGGCTGTCAATAGATTGCAACGGAGAGACAAACAGATTGGCTAATACGGGACATTGCGCGGTGGGAGAGTTACTTGATTTCGCATGAATTCATAATATGCTTTGATCATGAAGCCTTGAAATATTTCAAAGGTCAGAAACAGTTGAAGAAGATGCATGCTAGATGGGAACAATAGTAAAGTTGTAGGGTTCGAATGTTTGAAGGATCTTTAGGATGAAGATGATGATTTCAAAGAAGTGTGGTAAAAGCACTTGTTGAAATAACCTATTGGTGATTTTTACTTCTTTGACGATTACCCATTCAAAGGTAATAGATTATGCATGCCGAGAACATCCTTGCGAGAAAAGATCATTCAAGATTTTCACGTAGGAGGGCTCAAGGGACACCTTGGACGCGACAAGAGAATAGCAAGCGTTGAAGAGAGATACTTCTGCCACAGTTAAAAAGGGGTGCTTTGGCAAATTCTTTGAGAAAATATCCAGTTTGTCAAATTACAAAGGGGCAATCACAAAACAATAGACTTTGCATGCCATTGTCAATTCGTTAAGATGTACAGGAGGATTTAACTGTGCAAGTAGATTTGATACTGTGGCCGTAGATAGATTTTAAAAAATGGCTCATTTCATCTGGTGCAAAAAGATATCAGATGCAACGCATATTGCAAGACTATTTTTTCAAGCAAGTGTGCGACTTCATGGGGTTCCAAAGTACATCAATTCCGATAGAGATTCTAAATCTCTATCTCAGAAGGGGAGCCATGGCGCAATGATAAAAGTTGTCATCATGTGACTTTGAGGTAACTGGTTCAAGGCGTAGAAACAGCCTCTTGCAAAAATGCAAGGTAAGACTATGTACTATAGACCCTTGTGATCCGCCCCTTCCCCGGACCCTGCATAGTGTCACAGGCTGAGATTTTCAGACACCCGTGCGGCACTTAGTCTTGCAATGCACTCAAGGCACCAAGGCTAAGTTCAGCCTTCAACCCTCAAGACTCTCACTTGCTAGGGCTTTCACTCGCTCACCTACTAAGCAATGAGAGAAACTCAAGAGAACTCAGAAAAGAAACTTTCCAAATGCATTAACCTTAACTAAGTTGAACCAACTTGAGCTGAGCTCTGAGCTAATTACAAGTGAAGAGCTTACACCTATTTATACTTATTCTCACCCATCCACCTCCTCAATGAATGGTTTGGATTGTTACAAATGTCTACAATCCAACGGCTAAGGACTATTCTAGACTCACTTTAGAAAACTCCACACAACTCTCCAACCTTCCCTCTTTCAAGATATTTACATAGAGTCTTCCAAAACCCAAGCCTTCTAGAATCAGGCCTTCCTTCATGGATCTTTAACAACGGGTTTAAGTCCCTTAAACCTTGTTCACACTCTAAGGAAGCCTTCCATAGAGCCTGCAAGCCTTGGTCATGGGCCTTGCTACGCAGGTCCGTGACATTCTCCCCCACCTAATAACGTCGACGCCCTCGTCGACACATCTTCTTCAATATTGCAAGCGACTTGTGCCGTGTCCCATGTGGCCTTGTAATCCTTCCATGCCGCCATGGTTTACTTCTCCCCTTGCACATTAGCATCCCGCCATGCTTGTGCTCCTTGGGGAGTGTTTTTGTCTTCTCCATGGTGCGTGCATCCCTGCGCACTTGTGCACCACTGCATAACTATATGTCATCACTCCTCTTGCACCCTTGCGTTGCTGCACCACACTATTGTGCCTCCTGCACCATAGTGTGGCAACTACTAGCCACTGTGCTTCTTGCACGACTTTGCTTGGAACTACCCATCCTAGAGTCCTCTCGTGGCACACTCCCCTTTGTGCCAACAATGGTGTCAACACCCCTGTTGATCACCGCTTCCTTCAGCGACTCACTAGGTCCAAGCAACGTCTCAGCACCTAGGTCTAATAAGCCTAGTTGTGCTGTATCCACACTCATTGTGGATTCCATTGTTACTTCCAAACCAGCTACTTCCGCAAGTGGCCTGATCATTTGGCCTCCCAAGCTCTGCTGTGTGGCAATGCTCCCATTGTCCACAATTTTATCAGGTAGAGCTACATCCTCTAGCTCTTCCTCCTTGTGTAATGACAGGTTGTGTAGGACCTTCCTCATCGGGCAATCTCACATGAGGTGAGGTCCGTCACAAAAGTAGCATGGTCTTGATAGGGTCGTAACCTTCCATCTATGAGCATAATTTCTAGGATTCAAAGTGCTAGCCTCCTGTGTTCTATGAAGGCTTACCTCCCTTATGGAGCGCAATCCATCCTCCCCCTCCCCCTCGCCCTTAAGCTCTTTCTTCACAGCATCAAGGGACCCACACCTTGGGTGCACTTCCTTTAGCCGAGTGAAGATGCCACACACAATTGCCTCCATCCTCGTAAACCTTCATCGCTAACCTTGCTTTGAAACCCACTTAGTACAATCTCCCTCAGCTACCAACCCTATGAAACCCGCTCTGATACCATTTGTCACAGGCTGAGATTTTCAGACACCCGTGAGGCACTTAGTCTTGCAATGCACTCAAGGCACCAAGGCTAAGTTCAGCCTTTAACCTTCAAGACTCTCACTTGCTAGGGCTTTCACTCACTCACCCACTAAGCAATGAGAGAAACTCATGAGAACTCAGAAAGGAAACCTCCCAAATGCATTAACCTTAACTGAGTTGAACCAACTTGAGCTGAGCTCTGAGCTGATTACAAGTGAGGAGCTTATACCTATTTATACTTGTTCTCACCCATCCACCTCCTTAATGGATGGTTTGGATTATTACAAATGTCTACAATCCAACGGCTAAGGACTATTCTAGACTCACTCTAGAAAACTCCACACAACTCTCCAACCTTCCCTCTTTCAAGATATTTACATGAAGTCTTCTAGAACCCAGGCCTTCTAGAATCAGGCCTTCCTCCATGGATCTTTAACAACGGGTTTAAGTCCCTTAAACCTTATTCATGCTCTAAGGAAGCCTTCCATAGAGCCTGTAAGCCTTGGTCACGGGCCTTGCTAAGCAGGTCTGTGACAATAGGCAGGAGCTTCATGCACCAGGGATGCCCCTTTTTTATTCTAAATTTCTATCTTACTTTTGGGTCGTCCTGTGGAATTTTTTTGATGGTTAGATAAAAGCAGCTAACAAAACTCTAGGAAATCTAATTCCTTGTATTTGTCAAGGCCAGTCGTGGCATTGAGATTTTGAACTTGCAGAATCTGAATTTGCCTATAACAACATAATACACAACTCAACTGAAGCATCACCACTTTCTACTGTCTCCAAGAAGGTTCCCAAGCATGCTCTAAACTTGGTTCATTTGCCAAGGATTTCTGGTTTGAATGTTGCTACCTTAAAATGGCAGAACAAGTACAATTGGTTTAGGAAGTGGTAAAGAAGAAATTGAAAGCTTCTAATGTTAATTATAAGTTTACAATAGATAAACATAGACGAGCAAAAATGCTCAAAGAAGTAGATATGGTTATAGTTTATCTAAGGAAAGAAAGGTTTCAGTAGGCACCTACAATAAACTGAGCCCAAAGAAGTATGATTAGTAAAATTATTTGAAGAAAATCAACAACAACACATATGTGATTGATCTTTCAGAAGATTGGGGAATCTTGAGGACCTCCAATGTTGTTGATTTATACAATCAGCACAAAGGTTCATAACATCTGAAAATTAACTCAATGACGAGTTTTTTTGGAGTGGAGGGAATGATGCGGAACAAGGTATGAATGAGATTACTGAAAAGAAATGATGTGGAACAAGGTGTAAATGAGATTATTGAAAAGATTGACAAGCAAAAAAAAAAGGCTTAAGCTATGTATTTCCTTTGTTTACTTAATTTAGTCCAACATTGCTCATGTAGCTTTGTTGATTGTTTTACGGCAAGTGCACGGGCTATTGTAGTGTAGCTTATGCAAGTACGGGTCGATCCCACGAGGACTTGATTTAAAATGAAGTTTTCAATAAAATCTAATTATTTAAAATTAAAAATAAATCACTCGCAATTACTGGAATTATTAAAATGAGAATCAATGTTCAGATCTAATAAACTTCTCAAAAATACAGAATTTCCAGTTCTTAAAGAAAACAAACAAACTCAAATAATGAGAAAAAACTACTTCCCTAGATCAATTTTCATCAAAATCTTCACTTCTGGTCTTCTAAAATCTGATCGTCCTTTACAGATATCTTCAACCCATTCTTGATTAGTGATCCACCGGTTGGTTTTGACAGATTCTTCAAAATGGTCAAGATCTGGGCTAAATTGTGATTTCAAGATTTGGACGGCTCAGATTGATTTCTGAATTTCAGATCTAAGATCAGAAGCGTTGGTTATCTCTAGGGATGTCCTAAGAATGAACCTGTAAAATTAATTTGAGTTCCGTTAAGAAACAAAGGAGAAATCAAGGATTTTGTTTTGATTAAGGCTAAACCGTTAAGAGGTTACGCCTTAATTGATCTGTCTCAGATTAGGCAGTTCCTGGATAAGAAAAACGCAGATAAAACAAAATCGGAATAAAGAAGGACACAGATGGAATTAAACTGGGGACACAGATGGAATTAACAGAAAAGGCCAGAATTGTAATTTCGTTTAAAGAAAGAGGGCAAACTTGGAATTTTGTGAAAATCTGGTTTTTAAGAGAAAAAACCAGGAAACCCCAACGAATGAAGATGGGGAAGAAGGGAGAAGAAGGAGGGAGAAGAGGGGAAAGGAGGGAAAAAGAATGGAAACCCAGTTCGGGTTTCCTTCTCCGGTCCGACTGAAAACTGGGAGAGCGTCGTTTTCCGGCGTTTGAACCAGAACCCGACGAAACTAGGGAAGATGAGAGAGAGAGAACTGGAGAGGGGAGAGAGCAGAGGGGTTGGCCAGCTGGACGATCTGGGCGTCGTCTGGTGATGCTATGGAAGCCTGGGCCGTCCGGTGCTAGTGCGTGGACGGTGCTGGTCTAACCGCTGGGGCTGGTGCTGGTACTGGAAGAGATGGCCAGTGGCATCATGCAGTGGTTTGTGGAGGAGATCTAGGTAGAGGAAGATGATACCTGCTGAGGGAACCGGCAGTGATGATGGCGTGGAGCATATGGGAGTAGGGCTTATATGGGTTTTAATCTAGCCAGTGAAGACGATGGGAAGCAGGGAGGAGAGGGCGTTCAGTAATGGGCTGGGCGGCCTGGCCTTGCAGTGATGAAGAAAAACGACGCCTTTCTGAGCATCGTCTGGTTCAGGTAGTGGAGAAGAACGAGAATAGAGAGAATAGGACTATGCGACGGTGATGGGGAAGAGGTGATCGTGCTGGGCTGTTGAAGACGATACCTGGGCACGCGATCCGGCTGGTGAAGGATGAGATGGGGATGAGCAACCTGGGCTGCCCAGTGGAGCGGTGGAAGAGAAGGGAACCGGGTGGTGAGGTTTGGCTTGGTTTGGAGGTGGCGCAGAGAGAGAAGGGAGAGGGGAAGAGGTCTGGGGCTGGGGCTGGGGATGAGAAGAGAGAGAGAGAGGAGGAGCTAGGTACGTTTGGGAAAGAGAGGAAGATGGGAAGAGAGAGAGAGAGAAGTAGAAGGAGAGGAAGAAAAAAATATAAGAAGAGAGAGTTGGGTACGTGAGAATGAGGAAGGGAAAAAGAAAGAGAAGGAAAAGGAAAAGGAAAGAAAGAAAAGAGGAAAAGGAAGGGAAAAAGAAAAGAAAGAAAAGGAAAAAGAAAAAGAAAGAAAAAAGAAAAGGAAGGAAAAAGAAAAGAAAGAAAAGGAGTGGGAAAGGAAAGAGAGAATGAAGGAAAGAAAAAGAGAATAAGGAGGGAAAGAGGAAAAAAAGGAAAGAGAAGTGGGGGAAAGAGTTGCCCTTTACATGTTCATTCCATTTTGTCCATGATTTCTATTTCATCTATCTCCATGCGTGATCTGGTCCATCCATCGCCCTTTAAGATGATCTGCACCGTTATCTTTTACTCGTATCCATCCGTGCGTCCTTTGGTTGATCTGCAAAAGAAAAGACTAAATTAGAATCATCTGAACCGCACATTAGTCATCTAATGAACTCTAATGATCATCTGACCGTTGATTTTGACAAATTAAGGTTTGGATGGTCAATTGGATTTATATTCAAAATCAAACTAAGTTTTGTAAAATTGAACGGTTAGATGATCTAATTGAACGCTAAATTAGGGGAATTTTGACCAAAATTAAACACTTAACAAGCTTAGCACTAGGTTTCTAAACTAGTATAAATAAGTAGCTTCTTAGGATTGTTAAGAGTCATCCAAGTATTGAAAATTCAAGTATCAATTTTAAATCCCTTATATTAAGGGCATCTTCTACAATGTATCCAGATTTTTTGTGCTGACGCCTGCGACACCTACATGAGTATGGGCCAACACATAGTCTAGAAGATTAATGCTTAAGCTCAAGCTAGAGATTGAATACCACCTTGTCTTCACCATACCTGCTGGTTTTTGTAGTTTTCGGGTCTTACCTTTTATATTTAAGAGGAATTTTTTCTTAAAATTGGTTTCTCTCTTTTGTTCTTTAGTCATCTTTGTTTTCACCTTTCAATATTTGTCGTTGTGTTGGTTGACTTGCACAATTTCTTTTTTTCATTCTAGGGTGTTTGTTGAAATTATCAAGTGATTCACATAGAGGAAAACAGTTTTATTGTTCCATATCTCAATAATAAGTGACACCAAGTTAAGTTGTTCACTGGTATTATGGAAATTGGTACAACAAGAATGGTTAGTCTCAATTGGAGCAATTGGTTAGTTTGAAAACCAGAATAAGACCTATATTATCAAGATTTGTATGCACCCGTTGAAGGAATGTAGCCTGAAAACGTGTTGGAGGATGAATGGAGGAAACAAGATAGAAAAGCTATTGCTACTATTAGTATGTGGTCGGATGATGTGGTGTTTTATCTTGTGTATAATAAATCAGCAATGAAATCTTAATGGAAGAAGTTGCATGATCTACATGAAAGAAATTTAGTGGCACACAAAACCTTTCTTACTCAGCAACTTATGAACTTGAAGATCAAAGAAAGAGTTACGATGATGGAATATCTTAACAATGTCTCCTGTACTGTGGGTCAACTGGCCTCAACGAAGATAGTTTTGGATGGCGAATTGTAAGCATTAATATTGCTTAGCTCACCATCAAAAAGTTGTGCAATATTACTAGTTTCTTCAGCACTGGATGGGCTGTTAATCATGAGTCACGTGACAATTAGTTTGTCAAATGAAGAAAGGCAAAGAAAGTCCTCAGGTGCTTCTGGCTCATGAGTCTCAGCAAGAGAAGTTAGAGGTAGAACCTCGCGTAGGGAACAACATTATATTCGAGAAAACTTTAAGCTTAGATCAATGTTTAGAGGAAAGATTGTCTATTCCTATTGTGGAAGTTGCGGACAAATTAAACCGCTATCTAAAATTGAAGACATAAAAATAAAGTGGTCAGTGTGAATGAAATAGATGGAGAAATCATTGCTATCATAGCTCGTAATGGTCAGTAATTCATAGTTGATTCAATCTCTTGTTCAATATTTTTCTGCAAAACCGTTGGATTTGTTATGAGAGACATATAGACAATGAGAAGAGGTGTAGTTTTGAGCCCGTAATTAATTGTTCTCGTAGGCTTGGATGGTTAATGACCTCAACCACCTCACGGCATGGTTCGTTCTCTTAATTTTAGAGTTATAAAGATACGATCTTTTTATGTATTGCCCGTATGAGTGTTGTGAGCATAAAGACAAAGCCAGAATAGAGTCTTATACAGATTCAGAAGGAATGCTGGAGACTCATGGACATTGAGGAGAATAAGGAATTTGAAGCACATATTTAGACAAGGTAATGATGTTGCTAAATTTTTTGGCCACTAGAGCATTCGTTGAGAATATCAGAATGTTGGAAAGACATTCCTCCTCTTTCGGATCTCATTTTGCCCAAAGACGTCTGTAGCATTCTAACTGAAAGAAAAGTATCATAATATTTTCCTGTTTGTCTTTTATTTGAACGCATCTTCATTGGTTTGAAAAAAATGAACATTTTATACTAAACTTCTAATTGTTATTTGTGGCTATCAAAATTAAATTTTTTCAATTGGTAAAATCATCTAATCCGCACCGTTCTTGGACTAGTGGATGGCTCGAGTTCACTTGATAATGGGTCGAATGAACAAAAAAGGGGTGTCACACTGCTACTTACCAATTACCGTGGGGTTGCCCAACTGTAGCATTCCTCTCCTATTTAATTGGGTAAACTGCCATTAACCTGTAGAAATGCATGAATTATTGAATTGTTACGAATTAAAAAGTTAAAGCAAAGCACCAAACTCTGATATTTTGGAGAAAAAAAAAAGATTTGCATTGTTCCTAAAGTTACGTGAATATGTATATAAATGCAGTTCAATTTTCCTGCAGAACTTACCGTTCCTGTCAAGTATAACCTTTTACTGCCACATGGCATTGACCCATTTGATTGGCTTCTTAAGCAAGCTAGTTAGTGCCTATCTCCTCCTCCTTTTTATGAAATAAATGAGAAGAGGATAATGGCATTGTCTGTGTTTGGCTGCCCATATAGCTTCACGGTTTTGTTCCTCTCTTATTCATCCATCAAGGCTTTACATCTTTCCCCTTTAGGAAACACGGATCCCCATGTAATAGCCAAGAGCAGGCACCTGCGTGCGGCTAGCCACCACATGACAAAGAGAACTGACTCTGATACTATTTGTAACAGACATGAGTCCCGCAACAACAATATTGTCCGTTTTGGATGCCCATACAGCCTCACGGTTTTGCTCTTCCCTTACAGGAAAAAGCCCCATTGCTAGGAGAGTTCCCCGAACTCTTGTAAACCTCTTAATTTCCTTTTAGGCGATATAGGACTAATTCTTAGTGCCTCGTCCGTCCTGAGATTCATTCCTCAAGGCTTTACAAATTAACAACATCCATTTGCTAGATTTAGATCCCAATGATTCTATGTAGAAATCACATGAAATTGAATTACATGATAGAGAATTCAGTTCTCATCTATGAACTAAAAATGGCCACAACCGTTGAGAATTGAGTTCTTGCCCAATTTTTTCCTGGGTGTTATAACTTACAGGAGAATTGAATTCTTGGCCAATTTTTCCTGGGTGTTGTAACTTACAGGTAAAGGGATATAATTATTGTTAGCCCACTTTATATTAAACTAACATGGTACGAAAGCTTTATTAGCCAACTTCGTATCGGCTTATGTTTTTATGTTGATTTATAAACAAACATTATATTATTTTACATTGATTTTGACCATTGATCCTGAGGCTAATGCCCAAAATTTTTCTCCAAATATATTATGCTAACCCTTCCCTTAGTGATCGTTTCACTACTTATATTTTTGAACTTCCAGAGACCCTCATTTCCTATTCTTGGTTTTTTTTCTCCCAATGGAATGACCCACGCATAGCATAGCACCCGTCTCCTTGTGCCACTGGACTCGAAGGCCTTTGCTTTTAACATCCTGAGCCATTCGTCTTGAGATTGATGACCACCAGGATCATCCCGTGGAGAAGATTTTAGCATCATGCCTATATAAGATGAGATCCAAGCTGATAAAAATATAAAAAATAAAAAAATCAACTAAGCCACCAGCCAATTCCTGGTCTAGCCACCCACTACCAAAATAAACAAATCTAGAAACAAATACCACGCAATAAAAGGAAGGACGATGTCAACGCAATCTACTCCATTTGTTGCCTTGACTAAAATTCACGAAGTCTCAACTCTCGACGCATTCCTCCACTCCAATTTTATTTACTCTGCTCATTAATAACAAAAAAGCCTATAAAGAAATGACCCTAAAAACCTTGCTACATTTACAAATGCTCTCGGTGTGTGCGTCTCTCCCCCCAACTGTTTTCTCCCTCTCTACCATGTTGAAGATGGGCCTTAGGAATTGTTACCACCTCATTACAAGTTAGGAGAGGGCCCTGAATTCCATTTGCTCTCGCATGACGCGTGTTAGATCCCTTGGTTGAAGAAATTGAAGAAAGGCTGATCTCCACCGCCCCCTTCCGCGCCAGTTTCCGAAGAAACGTTACAGGTTTCAGTAGAAGTGGAAGGGGACGTAGTTCCTGATTTGCCCTCCAAAATTCCAGTTGGGTGCATGGGAAACAGCTCCAGTGTTTCATGGTTGCTGCGGTTGTTGTGGAAGTGCATGTCATCTTCAACGAGGTGCCCAGATTGGTATCCGTAAACAGTTCTCTTAATCTTCTCAGCCCTTGGCCTTGCTCCTGGTCCACTGGAGAGAAGCACTTTGGGAACAGAAGGGTAGAAGCCTACACCATTTGGGGGCATGCAAAAAGGGCTACAAACCACTGAAATAAGAAAAGCCCATTCCAGATAAGAACTCATAGAAGATTCGAGTGAGAGAGAAAGAGAGATGATGGTTTTAGGAATCAGATTTAGGGAATAAACTAGCTTAAGAAGAAAATTGAAAAACAAAGCGGAATTGCTTTAGCACACATCCTGCACAGAGGAGCCAATCAAACATAAAGGATCCTCTCACGCAGTGATAGAAACTGGAAACAATTCCATAGAAGTAGTAATAAGGGAAAGTACGGAAACCAAGTTTTCCAAGCACAAGAAAGAGTCATAGAAGAATAGGAGAAGGATAATCCCACTAAGCAGAAAGGGTCTAAACTATAAAGCCTTCGTCATTAGAAGAAGGAAAACCAAGTTTTTCTAGTGGAAAACCATCAATCAAACAGGAAAAGCAAAACCCAACTGAAAGAACTGAAAATAAGTGAAAGAAACGAGGGGCCATGAGTTTGCTATGATATACAACCAAGAGAAACCAAAGCCCCCAACTCAAGAACAAGAATCCATAAAACTGAGAAATCTTACCATTTGTGCATGGAGGAGGCAAGATTGGAGCAGCCTTCCGAAGGTACCTATTGATATAAATCATGCTCTCTTGCTTCTGCTTTTGCCTCTGCCTAGCTTTGTGATTCTGAAACCAGTAGAAAACATTCTTCCCTTCTATGTGTCCATATGCCCTTAGACGGCTTGTTATCTGTTGTATCTGTTCAGCACTAGGGGTTCTGAGTCCCTGCTTGTAAAGCCCCTCCAGAACACTTATCTGCTCCTCGGTAGGATTCCATCTAGAACTTGAAGGAGCCCCACGACCTGAAATTGATATCTCCTCTCCCTTCTCTTCTTCCATGGGTAGGGGTTTCCGCTAGCTTGGGTTTTCTTTTCTTCTGTGAGAGGAAAATGAGTGTTTGTGCGTGCAATTGCAGTTGGATAATGAAGTACATCTGGGCTGGCTTTGATGGTTATTTATTAGTATTATTTGGTCTTTTGGCGTTTTTATCTATTTTGTGTTTGTTTGAAGAGGAGTCAAACGTAAAGGCAAGCTTGACATGCGTATTGTTTTTGGCGCTGAACATCTCTGAAAACATGGTGGATATCGGCTGCGAGGTGGCCTAGCTGCTGCTTATTTTCTTCTCTCGCAGGACTGCCTTGGGCTGTTTCATTAGCCGAATTGACGTTTGTGCCCTACAACTCTCTATAAGGCCAAATAGGGTAATGTGAAGCCGTTACATGCAAGAGCCTCTTGACGTTTGGTGACACATGCAGAATATTTGTAACACATTTTAGATAGTTACTGAAGCGAGATCTTCACCAGTGGATTATATGCTAAAGCGAGAACTGCTATGTTCCACAATTGGAAATTGGATTGACCAGATAGTTTGAAAACGATACGGGATTCACAGTGGAATTTCATTCCTTCTTGATTGACCCATTGAAACTCTCCAATGGGGAGAGCCAACTGGATTTCGGTTTCTAGATAAGAAGCCATGCCAGGTGGAACAGGAATCCGATGTGGGGCATTTCACCTACAGGTGATCTCAAATAGTGCATTCCATGAAAGGGTGGAAACCGTCGAATCCACCATATAATTCAATTCCATCTTGACCAGCAGCCCAGTGGAGAAGACTGCTAGGTGTCACAAAAGTAGAAGTATGAGTATAATGGAGAAGAGTTCTAGGGATTTACCGTCTAAGATGTAGCCCGAAACATGAAGGATTGGATTTCAACCATCTGACAAGAACACCACGTAAAACATACTTCACTTGATATATGTATTTAATGGCAGCAGACCAATCTCAACGTAAAATCGTATGTCTAAATAATAGCATATCGGAACTGCAGGTTCCACTCATGGAATGATACATCAGTCTGGAATTGCAGCAGCAGGTCCCCTGGGGACATTGCACTATTAGATGCATCTAACCAACACCTTTCCGATTTATAGATATAAGGCTATTAAATCATAGATAGATACGGAGTTGTAAATAAAGTGGATATATTTGTTCAATTATGAGGATTGTTGATATGCGAGATTTCTTTGAGGATGGGGGTTGCAGTTTTCTTGGACGGTGCAGAGGCTTTATTGTGGACATAGGCCACTGCTTTTGCTCACCCATAAGATGACCTCTACAAAATTTACACGTAAAGTGCGTCCATAGCAAGATTGATTCCTTCAATCATCTTGATCATCGAACAAGCACTGGCCATCTATTAGTACATTTTTTTCTAGCAAACTATAAGCATTGATATTCAACTGCTCCGGGACTTCTTTCAACTTATGCATGCAAACGCATCCATCATATGTAAGGTAAGCTTCACTTAAGTACAATCAATGAATGTTTTCCTTTCCAATGGTTAGAGTGATGATCCGCACGTCACGGTGATGATTGCAATAGATTCATGTTAATCGAAGTCTAACTTTATTGGGAGTAAGAAATAAGGAGTGAGATGCCATAGTTGGGAAAGCGAAGGAGTTCTAGGCACTGTCAGGAAAGTCGGGCGGTTGGGTTATATAGGTAGGCTAGGCTTTAACTTTCAAGGGCCGAGTAGGGGACTTTGGAAATTGTAGGGGCTTTTGGTTTGGCATATGAGAGAGAGAGAGAGACAGAGAGGAAACGGCCAAAGATTAGGTGCGCAGGTTAACCTCAGTTCGCGGGTCCATCTCAGAGGAGCAGCAGCGACGATCTCTCTCTCTCTCCTGGGAGGACAAGTCGAATTCTGTTCTGCTCCAAGCCCCCCCAATTTTCACGCAGTTTGTTTAGGCTCAGACACACCTCTCTGTCTCTCTCTCTCACACACACATTAGCAACAAGCGGCTATCGGTATTTCTAAATGTGGTTTATAAATGAGAAAACTTAGATACTCGTCTCATTTCTCGAATGGACAAAAAAAATTTCTTTTGTTTCTGATAGTTTTTTGGAGAAAGAATGTTAGTCTGACAAACAGTATTTTGGTATGTCTATGGCGGTTGTGGTGGGCAATAGCATTACTAAGCTGGTTTATTGATGGGTCACCACAGACATCTCGTAAATGGCTGATCGTTCTTGACCAGTGGATCAATGAATTTCTTGTGATCATCGAATATGATTAGCTTTAACAACAAAGAGAAAATGGATAATCAAAAGGGTACATATGCAAGCGATTCGAATCACTAGTAATCATTATGTGAATTCTACAAAAGACCATAGTCATAAAGTTCGGTTTTAGAGGGAAAAAAGTCAGAATTTTCTGAAAATTGTGAAATATATAAAAAGAGATGTCAAAAAGTTTGAAAAAAGTTAAGAAATTTAAAAACATCAATGGGAAAAAGCCAAAAAATTGGGGAAGAAAATGGTAAAAAGTCAGAAAAAGAAATTTTGTAAAGTTATAATAATAAAAAATTTTCAAAAGTAACCTACTTTATAACTTCTTACGTAACAAGAGATACTATTTTATATATAATTAAACATAATGTCTCAAATCCCAGGCATAATTACAAAGTTTAGAGTTGAAAAAAGCTGGTGAATGAAGAAATCTAAAGATTTATAAAATCTGTAAAGAGTGAGAAAAAGTTATAAAAAATTGTTAGAAAACTCAAAAAATAAAAGTATAAAATAGAAATTTATGAAAAATCTTTAAAAAATGAAACACAAAATACAAAGTCAAAATAGTTGTGAACACAAGTTCTTTTTTATATTAAAGAAAGATGAACTTTAAACGAAAAATCTGAAACCAAACTAGAAAGATAGGTCTTTTCGAAGTATTATATTGCCTACAAAAATTACTAAAACTTTTTAACAAAAAAGGAATCTTTTGTGACTAGGCAAAAGACACATACTATGTAGTCTATGGTTTTCGTTCCAGATTACAGAATGTGATCCTATGCATCCAAATGTATCCTTGCTCGTTGAGTACACTCGTTGGCAAATGGCAAGTTATTGATAACATCTTGTTAGACTTATAAACTTTTCGTGCACAAATTTTTGGGATAGCATGGGTTCTGTGGCAGTTTAGGACTCAAAAACTCAAAAGTGAGGTGAGTTTAGATAACTTGAAGTGAGTCATTGATGACTAAAAAAAACTCGAGTGTGATTCTTAGTAAAGTAGACGCTTGCAGCTGTAGAGGGGGTCGAATTATAGTGCATGCATGATTTACCAGGTAAACAATTTGGATCATTAAATAAAAGGCTTCGGCAGCTTGTACTTCTGCAGGCCAACCATGTTTTCTTTCACTATGGGCATCAATCACTGTGAAATTGCTTCACAGTTCCATGTGTTCAATCATACGAAGAAACTCACGGCAAGTAGTTATCAGGAGGTAACCCACTTTTACGCGGGGACGTTTGTTGGGTTGATGTCACGTTGGGTTGTTCTAGCCCGTTCAACTGTTTTATCGGACTTCATATTTTCGAAACAAAAAAAATAATGCTGATAGGGTCGTTCTAGGATCTCAAAAAAGTACTTCAAATCGTTGGCCATGAATGGTTAGAAGCTTTCTAAAAGCAGTACTCAACATCTTTTAGAAAAAAAAGAAAAAAGAAAAAAGAAGCAAAGGTCCACATTCAAGGTTAAAAAAATTACATTGATTGAGATATTAAAATCACCGATTCGGTAAAAATGCCATGCACAGCTCACAAATTATCCTATGGTGAGTAAAAAGGGTTTTTTGTGGCTTTTCTTTCATCTAGACTGATAAAGCGACTTCAGACAATCTTGAGGGGTGGAATGCTAAAAAGTGCTTGTAAGCGCATGGGAGTCAAAGCACTTCAAAATTTTGTATGGAAAGGTTCACCTTTAGATGATATCTAGTTCCTATAATTTCTTTAGATTTGGATGTCTCTTATTTAAAAAATCATGCAGAACAGATGACTCTAACATTTGAAAAGTGATTCATTTAATAGATGGTCATCAAAATATCTCATCTTTTGTTTAAAATATATGCAAAGTAGAGCCAATTGAATAAATTATTTAAATCATCCAAAGGTGAGCCTTGATGCAATAAATTAGAGTGCTTTGAGTCCAAGCACTTATAAGTAATTTGGTTTGAGATGTGAATTTATTTTTTAACTTGGATTTTTAATTAGATATACCAGGAATAGTTTTCAGATTCAACAAATTATTCACTAAACTTGTATTTGATTTTGAAAATTGTTCCCTTAAATGAATAAAATTTCATTAAATTTTCAAAGGATGTGAGCACTTTCAAGACTCTAAAATAAATCGAGAGCTAAAAAAGTTGGAACTTTTTAAAAGAATTTAAATTATTTAAAGACTTTTGTAATTTTGCTTCTTAACTGTCTTGTCATAAAAAATTTCCCTAAAGAAAAAAAACTGTCTTGCCATAGATGAGTCGTGTCCCAAAAGTCACACACTTTAAATGATCCTTCCATTTATTTTCCTAAGATGATTTAAGTATGTGTCAGTTTTACCATAAATTAAAATTAAAAATTAGCTCAAAATAATCAATAATAGGATTGTTGGAAACATGTGATTAGCAACATCTTAAACTGAACGGTTCAGATTATCAAAAAGATGGGTCCCTTCTTTTGACAAGATTATCACTGTTGATAATATTGTTAAAAGAGGTTAGAGCTTACCTAATGCCTGTTGCCTGTCTCAAAGCCGAGGAATCCATCGACCACCTCTTTGTGCACTGTAAGTACACGACATTCATCCGGAATTAGGTGTTCGAACTCTTTGAAATGCAGCTTGCTATGCCTGTCTCCTTCAAGTCTCTCCATGATTCATGGTCGGTACATAAGGTAGGAGCACGAGGCAAGATCATAAGTTGGGAGCAAGTACGAGGTGTATGTGGGGTGAACGAAATCAGAGAACATTAAACAATAGAACTAAGAACTGCAATATCCTTCGGCAATCGATCCTACACCAAGTTGTTGTTTGGATTTCTCAATCAAATAAGTTTGATGGAGGCCTCCTGACCAACGGAAACTCAAGTTCAACTTCGACGGCTCTTCATTTGGCAATCCGGGAATGGCAGGAATTGGCGGAATATTGAGAAATGACAAAGGAGAACCTGTATGGGTGTTCTCCGGCCGGATTGGCATTTCCGATTCTAGTAGTACAGAACTTCAAGCTATTATTTGGGCGGTGTGTGAAAGTCAAAGTTTTCAGCGATACCAAATTAAATTTGAAGGGGCTTCGACTAGTATCATAACCTGGACGAAGGGGGTCCACTCTATACGTGGGGATTCCATAGCTGTATTCAGAAACTATGTTCTTTACTGTTAAACCTCCAGGTAGAACTCCCTCTGCTACGCTGATGATCTGGTAAAACAAGGTGCACAATGAACGTCCCTGTTTTTAGGACCTAATATGCCTCCTACGGTTAAGTAGCTTCTCTTATTCTGCAGTCTGTTGTCTCTCTCCTTCTGTTCTTCTCTTTCTGAATAGCTGTAGACTAGCCATGACCACCTTGGACATCATTTGTAAGTTTTCTCTAACTCAATGCCATTCCACCATCCTCCCCCACCCCGGCACCAACACACAAAAAAAAATTAATAATAATAAAGAAGGAGAATAGGATCCCTTCTCTGAAAGCACCATAAAACCGAAATGAGGGTTTAGAGGTAGCCTTAAATGGGAGTGGTAATTTTAAGTCCATCGCCACTAATTGATGGCAAGAACAAACGTGATATTAACGTCTACATTTCCCAGTAAAGGCTTGGAGTTATGAGTAAGCTTGGCCACTAATTTATACAATATATAAAGGAAATTGCCGGGGTCAAATGGGACCAACTTGAGGAGGTACATATTTATCTGTTACTATTAGTTATGTACACATTAGAAAGTTACTTATTTCTACTTAATATTTCTCATGGATAGCAATTAATACATCTTTGGAAACTTAAAAGTCACAGTGGAAGAGCATGTCTCTTCGCTATTTCTACCATAAAGAAAACTATCCATTCTCTTTCTCTCTCTATATATCTTAAAGAGATCATTCCGGATAATCTCTTTCTCTCTCTTAAGCAATTTTATTTTGGGATATCATGTCCGTTGACAACCTCAAGCAACCCACATTGCATTGCATTGGAAGAGATCAGATTGCGATCATGACCCAAGAGACGAAGGAAAAAGGAGGTGGCTGTGGAGGACCATTTCTCTAGTAAGGACAAGATTGGACGGCCTTAGCATATTCCAATCCCTTCTCAACATTTCACATGAAAGAGACTTTGAAGTCCACGAGTACTTTCGTCAACTTCAGCAGCCATGCACCATCATAATACACAGCAAACTACCCTTGATAAATGGCTTTTATAGCTTGAGATTAGTTGCACAAAAATTTGAGCAATTTCTCTCATTGAATAAATTGACTTTTCATGTTCCCTTCCTCTAATAAGCTATTTTTCTTCTCTAAACCATGAGTTACAACTTAGAATTCAGTTAAACAAGGCTGGCAAAGCCAAAATATAATAGCTTATCACCAAGTGCTACTCAAACTGAAAGAAAAATTCTATACAATGGATGTAAGGCTGACCATGCTTTATGGATCAAAGTGTTAGGCTGTTAATGAACAACATGCATATAGGATGAGCGTAGTTAAAATGAGGATGTTGAGATGTATAAGTGCAAGATAAAAAAGGATAGAATTTAAAATTAAAAATATTAAAGGAAACTTAGGAGTAACCCTAACAAGTAAAAAGATGAGGGAGGATAGACATAGATGATTTAATCACATATCCAACAGAAACTAAAAATGGCACCGATTAGAAAGAGTGGGCTGATCCAAGTCAAAGACTTTAAAAGGCAAGGAGAAGGCTCAAAAGAACATAAATAGAAGTGGTCTTTTAGACTAAATTAAGCTATGACACTTAATAGAGGGTAATTGCTACATGGTGGAGTAAGTGGACAGCCTACCAAATAGGGCCCGTAAGACTGGTAGACAGGTCTAACATCAAGAAGGACATCCATCTTTATATGAAGAACTACCAATACAGACCAACAAATTGGAAAGCAAGAACTAGGAAATCATCGAAAAAGGACTATCATCTTAAGATCAAGATCCTGATCAGCATGATAGTCCAATTACTTTCTCGGGCCACAAAAATAGTAAAATTAGTTGATGTTTCATTATTCCCAACAGATTCACTGTGCAATTTCTCCTCCTAATTAAGTCGATATATACAGGAATTAAATTCTCTGTCTGTCCTTCCTACGTCGACACATTGGCAAGTGGGCCAATATTTTAAGGAAGGGAGGAGCGACCCAATTTTTGGTATGTTTGTGGGTTGGAAGAGACAAAAGGTTTGCTCCGTTCGATTTACTTTGGTTTTAGCCACAATATTCAGACTCACAGAGTTCAAAATTTCAGAATTGAAAATTTTATAATAGAACGTGGAAAGGGCCAAAAATGCTCTGTTAAAAACAAGTCCAAGTTGGCACCTTCTTCTCTGCCATATTGGCGAGTTGATCCCTTCTCTCCTTGCTGGACAACTTTTCTGTTCTTCCAAGAGTCAAATCAGCCAACCAATTAGCTAATCAGAGCTGTGAGGCAATCTTAACTGTTCAATCAGTCCCCTTTGTAACAATCACCCGTGTTTCGTTAGATGGATGTTTACCATGCCTTTGTTATATCTGCACGCATGGACGTAGAACATTTCTTTGTTGTGAGTTCTTATATACTGTTTGTGGATGTGAACAGTATGCATATGAGAGTCCATTGAGCACACAAATGGTTTGGTTAAATCGATCATCTTCATCGGATGATCAACTTAACCACTACTACTGTCCAGTCGTCAGCATATTGCTCAGGAAGTTCAGAGAAAAACAGTAAAAGATCAAGACGGTTCTAAATGTTGGTTGGTGGGGCCAGAGTGACTGTCTGTGATAGGCTATGCCTTAAATCTTCTTCCTTGGATGATCCTATATAATTTATTGTTTTAGAGTGAAAGTTAACCGAAGGAAGAAATTAAATGTGTTTTCCATGGAAAATTTTGGTTAGGAAAAAGAATCCAGATCCATATATTACTGTTATGTGATGTTCTTTCACCTCATCGGCGGCTTTTTAAATTTGATCATCTCCTGTTTGCATAACCGAAGGAGTTTTTTTATGTCAACGCCCGGCCTCCACTTGGGCAAGTCCCATTGATCACAATCCACCAACCAAATGGATATTGTATAATAAATATGGCCCTCCACATCTCACCCCGTCCACTTCCTAGCTCAATAGATAGGTAGGATTAACACATGTATACAATCTAATGGTTAGAATATATCTAGAGCATACACTAGGAACGTCTACATATCTTATCTATCTTAGATATTTCTTCAGGACCTAATAACCGTTTTAGAACATTTAAACGTTTACATTAGTAGTTGGGCCTTCCAAAGTTAGGTCCCCAACTTTTGCGGCCATTCTCTAAAACGGGCTAAGTACTGAGTTCAGGTCCACAAGCATGGTGGGCTAACTCCTTAGCCCGTCAGCCCTTCATCACATATGAGCGGGGTTGAGAGAGCCTCCAACTCTGTCACGCTCCGCTTCGTTAGGGTGTTGTCATAGGTTGAGAGAGCCTCCTACTCTGTCAGGCTCCGCTTCGTTAGGGTGTTGTCATACTGTGGCTTCTGGCACAGAATTAGTTGGGCCTTTTCCTCGAGTCGTGCTTGCCAATGTCACGTTTAACCAAAAGCTTCTCCGATTACAAAACGACATCCCCCTGACTGCTATGATTTTTTATCACGGCCATCGGTCGAAGATGATGTCTTCTCCAATTAGAGAACTTAAAGAGCGGCCATGAAGACCACCACTTGAGGTAGCCGTGGATATTGCACTACCTTTCCGAGGCACCGTACCGAATTATGTTCTTTCTTTTCCTTTCATTGACTCTTTCCCCTGATCTTCCTCAAAAGAACATGAATTTTTTTAAAAGAAAGCCTTCCGAAGGACAAGTGACTAATGATCTGTTGACACGTCTAAAGCACAGAAAAATGGGCTATTCAAGAATTATGGATTAGCGTGCTGTACACGTGCGGATGTTGTTTCCTTCGAGCAACGGAGTCTGTACGTTTGGTAGGTGATGGAACAAGGCTTACGGATTGTTCCATGAGGAGTGATTTTCACCCCGGCGACTGCAGCCCCAAAACAAGAATGAAAAATGGCCAACGACCTTGTAAACCAGTGGTTGGCAGAGTAAGGCTGCGTTTGGCTGTTGTTTTTTTCGTTTCTATTTGTCATTCGGAGTCAGACTTAACGGAATTTGTTCAATTCTTTCATCTTGTTTTTCATTTTCACAAGTTAAGGTGGAGAATTGAACAAGGAATTATCACTTTTCATTGTCAATCTAATCACTTTTGGGGGACCCTAGATTCTATTCTCTCGTCAATCCAATCACCACGTACAATTTTTCTTTTTCTTAGCGACGACGAATAGACATTTTACTCGTACAACTTAGCTGTTTCATATTTCTCAAAAAGGCGATTCCATCGATGACTTCTGTGAGATTGATATTCAAGTAAGTTCAAAAGCAAAAACTACTAAATATATGTCGACAGAAGTACCTACGAACTACCAAAGCACTTACAAGCAAAACCATGCAAGCCTGTGTTGCAGAGGAAACATGAGAAACCGTTGCCAAGTGAAGGACAGTCCTGGTGCATAAAGCTCTTGCATATGTGGGTATGAAGAAGGGTTAATGGTAGACAGCTTTATCTTGTATTTTATAAGAAGTTGTTTTCACAGCCTTGAACCAAGTGAGTGGTTTACTTTGTAAGATCTATGCTTGCACCAAAATAAATAAATACATAGCGCATTAACTATTGAATTTTGTACGATGGGCTGTAGCTACAACTAGTAAGCAAGCAAGAGTACAAGTGAGGTTATGGCACCAAAACTTGAACCATTTACATACTCTAGACTTCTGATGTGGGGCCTTCAAAGTCAAACGGATCGTTAGGAAATCAAAATGAGCCCTGGCAAATTTGATAGCAAAGTCTAGACAAATCAAAGGCTGAAAATTATCCAAAGGAAAATAAATTTTAATAGATTACAGGTTTAGATAATTGAAATACTTAGCCACATTAGTCCTTTTGCCTGCTACTAGTTTCTATCTTATTTATGATTACACCCCACCGTAAAAGATTGCTATCCAAACAGCCGCTAGCTGTCCAGTGACTTTAAATGGGGCCGGATCTTTGTCGAGACAGTGACCAGTGCAACTTTAAACAGGCCCGACTCAATGGCCCCTCTTGACTGGTAGCTTCGTGATGGGTACAACGAAATAAGAAGAAAGAGTTAAATTGCAAAAAGTTGGTCTTTTAAAGAGAGAACATTGACGTAAAGCTGGTGGTAAGGGAGAAGTAGAAAGAATGGGACTCCAAACATGTCCCGGGTTTCTCTGTAGCAAGTGGGACACTGGCAATTTTTTGAAACGAACAAGTCATTCTAGCATGGTGCATGCCTTCATAGTTCTCATAGCTTTCCAACGCTAGCTGTCAATTCCACACCTTAGAACACTAAAGCTCAGGTAAGATAAAAGAGCAGTTTTAGTGCATGAAGCTCTCGTGTATGTAGGATCTGAGAAAGGGGCAAACTACAAGAGTCAATAGTATATAGCCTTATCTTATATTTTGCAAAAAACTGTTTCTATGCCTTGAACCCATAACTTCAAGGCCACACAACAACAACTTTAACATTACACTAAGCTCAGTCAAGATGAGATACTGAAATATGACTCCACTTGAATGTTCATCCTTTTCATATTACTCCCATCTACTCTTAAGACTACCTTGAGAGAGAGAGAGAGGCAGCGTGGGATTAGATGGTGCATGATTAAATAAAGGAGAAGATATAAATTTTCTCTATTATGAAATGACTGGGATCCTTAATGGATATTGGACACAGATAGATCCAATTCTCAACCCTGCAGTATCGATTTGTATCTGACCCAATGGATGATAACGTCAAGTCCATATGATATTGTAATTGGATGGGGTCCATAGTTAGGATCCACTATACTGTCTGGATCCATCTACAACCAGACCAGGATAGAGATATCAGCGTTATACGGCCAACAAAGTTAAATTTGCCTACTTTAAGAGCATTTTACACAGGAAAGAAAAACCGCAAAAGGAATAGGAAAAAGAGCAGCTATGGGTCTCTTAAAAGCAATATTCTTGGGAAATATTGCGTGGCCTGGTGAACAACGGTGAGGTAGTAATCTTCGAAAAGAAGGTGATGTTGCGTATTCAATGTAGGGGTTGGGTTCCCGAATGAGACAACACTAACACAAATACCACTGGCATAAAAGTGACGGATAATCAATTAATTATCCTAAATTGGCACAATTGTGAATATGATGTCACTGAAACACAAGCTTAACGTAAGCCTTAATTCAATATACCTAACTCAAACCTCAATATTTCAAGTTTTTCCAACTCTAAACTAACTTAATTTTTTGTTTATTTTTTTTATAACAACAAAGAGTCATGAAGCACGCTAACTAGAACCTACTATTTTAATTCTTAACCTCTTCAACAAAGAAAAAGTATGACCTCCAATCAATCATAGGAGAGGCGTCATATTATCCGCAATCAATTATGCTAGATTATTTTTGGCAATTAACTTAATTTATTAAATTATATGTTACATATCTATGTTTCTAGGATGGAGAATAATTGTGTTAAGAATGCCGGTATTCTAAGACACTAAAATCAGCTTATGATATCATACGCCACCTTTTTGTAATTTTAGGTATACATGAATATTGAAAGATCAAATCCGTTCATCTTGTTCAAAATGCCTTTAGATTGTTCCAATCAGATGCTTGTGCCTGTGCTTCTTCGTTCTTCAAATTAAAGTTATTAATAATGAAAAAAAAAAAAAGAAAAAGCAGTGGTTACAATTATCCGATTAGCCTGGCTTTTCATAAACATGTTAAACATAGGATCCAAAACAAGATGAGCTGCTTAGATTTAAAAATAAAAATAAAGAAGGTGACCTGTGATATCAGATGCTGATTTTACAGTCGGAACACTAGAACTGTAAATAACGAAAATACCCTCCTTGAATTATATACTATAAAATTCCAGAGTTTCATTGTGTAACCAATACAAAATAGGTGATCTTACAACCACCAAGAAAGGAGCATACGGTTTTTTTTTTTATCAATTACGCAAGGATTTGAATCAAGGGGAGCCTTGACACAATGGTAAAGTTGTCGTTGTGTGACCTAGGTGCCGTAGGTTTAAGGCATAAAAATTGTCTCTTACAAAAATAAAAGGTAAAGCTACAAACTATAGACCCTTATTGTCTGCCCCTTACCTAACCCCACATAAATGAGAACTTCATGCACCGAAGCTGCCCTTTACTCAAGGATTTGAATCTGGCCTTTGCTGTAGAAGTCTGCTTCAGACATGTATCGCCTGTGAGGCATAAATTTGGTCAACATCAATCATGAAAACTTCAGCACTAATTAAGGTTATTTCGCTCAGCTAACCAAACATCAAGATCTCTAGTTTCCAGCTGGTTGAACAAAGTATAGAAATATAAAGATTCAACTGGAACATAGTCAATGATGTGATTTGCTTAATTTATTGGCATTTGTGACTATACTTGTATAAGTTCTACATTTCCATTGAAACAGGAACTTAACAATGAATTTAAATGACCTCATTGAAGGGGCAAGTGAATTTGAGTTGACAACTGGGTCAGTGCACCGATGGGGTTGGTTCCAGCTAGATCTTAACCTAAATCGTCTTCGGCCTAATCGACAAACCTCAACCCCAACCAAATCCGCCATTAACACAGCCCAAAGAAAGATTAGGTTAGAGTCCAATCTGGAAGCAAGATGGGCCCACATTTTGCAACAAATGATAAGGACCTCCTTTTCATTGGCACCAATCCTGACAATTGTGACGATCGGGTCCACACATGACGACAGGCATGCACAACACAATCCGGCTCCACGAGCTGATCCTGTTAAAAATGATGGATCATGGACCCATTTGTCTTGAGCATGTGGTCTTGTCTTGAGAAAGGCTTCCCTGAGAGGACTAAAAGAAAGAGGGTGGGGAGGAATGAAGCTACTCATTCTCCTTTCTTGTAATTGATCGCTTTTAAAGGAACATGTGCCATCAGATTCTGTTTGAGACTTTGTTCTAGGTATATACATACAGAGAGAGATCATTTGTGTACAAGAAATGAGGTCGTATAGGTATTAAATAGAGCAGATATTTGTACCTGCACTATCTAGGACAAGCCCAATCAGGTGAACGACTTGGATCACAGAGAAAACATGCCCAGTGAGCCATGGCAATGCAGTATTTTGCATCATAAAACTCTCTCTCTCTCTCTCTCTCTCTGCCATCTTCCTAGTTGTTTCCTGCAAACTTTAGTTTGCCCGTGAGGGGAATATTATGATGGATGCCCATGTTCTTTCAGAAGGCCTCATATTTGTTTAATGATCAAAATCATTAATAAACTTCCCTTCTACTGGATAGGTCCCAGATCATACTCTACCTCCGGATACCCTGCTAAGCCTTTGTTTTGTGCAGGCTTTGCATCTAGACCGCTGCTTTTATAGTTTTTAATCGTCTATTTAAAAGCAATAAATTAGAGGCTTCAAATTGCCAGATGGGGTTGCATTTTTCTGCGTGAGATCTCCGTTGCAAGGACTTCCTTTTGGAACGCAAGCAAAATTTTCGCGGATAACCCAGGCGAAATAGACGCACGAAAGCCTGCATCGGAGAGGCTCTTTGTGCACCACTGCGCTAGAAAGCAGTGGATTCAGCAGCTGTGTTTTATGCCATCGGATGAATGTAAAAATTCCCGACTAAATGAGCTCTTAACCGTCTATTTTCACTCTCTTAAGCATGCCACTTTCTTACCACCTCTTACAAAATGTAAAATAAGATTGCATACTCTTAACCCTTGTAGTCCAGCCCTTCCCCAGATCTCAAATACATGGGAGCTTCTTGCACCAGGCGAAATTTTTTTAAGCACTGTATATAATAATATTGGGTGGAGCATGCGGCCAAACAAGTGCCTACATTTAGTTGTTAGAGGAGAGCTTTTCTTCTAGTATCTTTGGTTTAGTACTAAAAGGAAAAAGGCAAAAGAAGCAGAAGAAAAAGATGCCATTATAAGTACGTTGGTTAACAAGTGGGGGCCATAAGCTGGCCTCATGAATTCCTTGGGCTCGAGCACTTAGCCGAATTTGTTCTGTCCCAAGACCAAGAGATGGTGGCGGGTTCGAGTCCACTCACAGTTGAAGAAGAAACAAAAAGGAAATTCTCTTGCAATGGCCTCTTTGCCATTCAAAAGAAGGAAAAGGCAGCCTGTGTGTTGACCCTTCTTGATGTAGGACCAGATATACATAGCTATCAAGTCCTTGTGGCTCCAATGAGTAACCATTAACTGCATGAATTTTAGTTTCTCCTTTTCTCTTTTTTTTTTTAAAAAAATTACTACAAATAAAGAAGCAGCTAATAAATTAATCTTTCCTTTAAAAAAACAAAGAAGCATGTTACACGTAAATATACATACTGCCCTTAAAAGAAAAAGAAAAACAAAAGGAAATGGTACATGGCATAGACATGAAGTTAGCAAATATTTGCGTTTTTCAGATGTGAGTTTATAATTTGAATTTGAATTTTTAACTCGACTTACAGATAATTTTGCATATTATTTGTGAAATTTAAGTCTTATTAGGTACAATTCGTGTTAATTTCTTGCCTTCCAAAAAAATGTACGTGACTTTCTTGAAATTTAATTCAAAACTTTTTCAAAAAAAAAAAAAAATCATTATTTAAAGAAGGGTGAAATAAAATAAGAGAGAAATTAAAATAGACTGTTTTTATAAATAAGTTTTTGAACTATTCTAAGCTCTCCATTTGAACCCTTGAACTCTGGAGTATACACATGCACTAGAAGATGAACAATTTGAAATTTTGAATTGAATCATCCAAATATGGGCTGCGCCTGCAAGTCCATGGGATTTTACACTCACAGACAGCACTACCACTGTCGAAGTTCTAACCTCGGATTTTAGTCATTTGGCCCATGGGTCACTCTCATAAAACATGTGGCATGATCTTGTTCCCATGTGAATAGACATCCCCATCTTTAGACCAAAGGATTAGAACCGTCCGATAGAGATGGAACGATGGCCACAGATAAGATTCAATTTATCTACTAATTGATGGCATACGTGAACTTCAGGGTCAGCCACGGTGCATAAAGCTCCTGCATATGTAAGGTTTGAGGAAGGGGCAGAGCACAAAGGTCAATAACACATAACCTTACTTTGCATTTTGCAAGAACCTATTTTTACACTTTTAACCCGTAGCCTCAAGGTCACATGAGGACAATGCTGCAGTACAGGTTTTAAGTTTCTGTATAGCTCCCCCACTTTACATGAGGCCCACCTTTGATGATCGATGAGTCCAGAGTCTGAAAATTTTGTAGTTTCGATCATAGGACGGTCCACAATCAACAAGTAATAAGCACAGTTTTTGGATATTAGAATCATCCAATCAATGTAATGTTTTGGATTGCATGATATGGGAAGATAAAAAAATCAGACGAACGAGTCTGATCAACCAAAAGTTAGTCTCACCACGTAGAAATTGGGCAACTTCGGTCGTGTCTTGTAGGATATATTCATTCCTTGCAGTGGTATTAGGTTTTGACAGGTGGATTAAGATTGCCTTGGGATTATAAGCATTTTTAATAGAGATTAGCAGACATTGAGGGGCACTAGAAGAAGGAAAATTCATTAAACAAAAATATGATCACAGAAAACTACAATTAACCCCACAAACTTATCTGCACCGTTTCTTTGTAGTAGATATAGAACTTGGAGTTGTTTTATGACTCCAAAACCTAGCCCAATGTTGAGAATGATGTGTGAAAGATTGGGAATATTCACAATCTGGGCCCACTGAAGATGGGTGACACCAGACAATTCAAATTGCACGAAAAAATCCAAACCGTCTGACGTTGATTGAAGACGCATTTAATTGTAGGGCAGATTTTTATCAATTGCAATTAGCATATCATCCATTAATGCACATCACTGCAACCATGTGCTTGTACTACGGCATTATTTGAATTGGACCCATCGTGGGTGAATAATGATGCAACTAGTAACATTTATTGAAGATCCTAACCATCCAATTTAGTGGGGCTTTCTTAGGCTAGATCACGAGTTCAAGTGGCCCTTAGGTTTAGGTTGTATAATCTTGCACGGCTTCTAGAAATGCTACCTAAACTAAAATTTGCCGTCCTCTTAACTAGCTTTCCACCTTTGAATGATCTAGTCTATTCATCTTGTTCAATACTTTACAGTAATTGTTTCTGGAGGCCCTATCATGATTAATACCTTACATTGCATTTAAATTGAGGAACCTTAACATGATTCTCTTAAAGGAGGATTAACCAACATATTTATCTAATTTTCTAGAATAAAAAAAAGTTGATATTCCTACACCCCTCTAATATTGATATGATTCCTTCATTTAAAGTTTTATTATACATTTATCTAAAGACTCACCTTTATAATAATTTCAATACTTCGTCTTAGTTGTTTTGTAATGGATGAAGCCTGACCAAAAAGTCATATATTATATTATTGATTTTTTTGAGTTCTAAAATTGATGGTACAAAATTAGCAATACCATAAATAGCTAAATTTTTTAATATTATAATAGTTTAAAATATATAATTTTTAAGACATAATATATCTGTAAGATGCTTAAGATGAACGGTACAATTACTTAGAAAGGTCGGTTACTATAAAACTCCAAAAGATGGGTGTGTCATTAATAGCAAAGAGCGTGTGAATATCAGCTCCCTGAAAAGGTAAAGAATTTCACTTTCTTTTCTTTTTTTCTCCCATTTTCTCTTTATTATTTTTTAACCTTTGAGTAAACGACACCGCCCTTTACTTTACTTGCCCATGTGAGTGGCTCTGGGAGGATGCGACCTTCACAACCATACAATATACACGGCGTTGCAGCTCGCCCTTCGCCAACCCAAAAAGAAAGGAAGCCGGTTTTGCTCTTTTGGCCGGCGATTTTTTTTTTATAGTTTTTCAGTCATTTGGACAAATCGGTTGTGTTTAGCCCGTCTGGTTCTTATGTGGGTTTTGGTTTTGGAAATTCATTTTTGGAGAAAAGTAAGCTCTTTTAGCAGTTTTGGCAAGGTGGGTCGGTTTGGCAAAGTGGAACTTCTGAACTTTCTTATTCATTGCTGCTGGTTTTGGAATGTGATTTATGAGGAAAAGGGTGGTTTTTTTTCTTTTCAGTTTTAGCAGGTGGATTATGTGTGGATTGGTGAAGTGGATTTGGGTTTCTTCAGTTGTGGGATTTCGAGAGGTATAAGAAAGATTCTTCGAGCAGAAATTTGGTGGGACAGTTTGGTTTGGAGGTTTAGGTTTTGTCTTGCTTTATCAGCAGTTGGAAGTTACAGTGGTGATTCTCAGGCAGATATTTAGCAGTTCTTGGCTGGATTGTGGCTTTCAGATGCTATTCTAATGCATAGGGGGGAATTCCTCAGCATGTTAAAGGAGGATGGTTGATTTGGGAATTTGATTTTTAGTGAGAGTGGTGGTTCGGTTATGTGATATCTTAGAGAAACATGAAATCTTTGAGCAGTTTAGGCATTGGTTTGAGCCTTGTTTTTGGCTGTCTTCTTTTGGCTCTTGTTGCAGAGTTATACTACTTGCTCTGGTGGAAAAAGAGAATAGCTAACAGGGAGATTGAAGATGACTACAGTAGTTCGGCAAGGGAGTTGTTTTATCTCCTATGTTGGAAGAAACCATCTTCTTTGAGTTCCAGATCTTTAGATCATAATAAATCTGTTACTACGCATGGGCATGAATCTAGCGAACAGCTTCATTTACATTCAGATTTTTGCTTGAAACCTTTTGGTGAAGATGGCGTTGAAACAGAGTTAATGAGGCTGCATAATCTGCCAGGCCCTCCTAGATTTCTATTCACTATCAAGGAGGAGACAAAGGAGGATTTGGAGTCAGAAGATGCTAAATCCAGAGGAGATAAGAGCAGAAAAGGATCCAGAACTAGGAGTTTGAGTGATCTTCTTCTTCCAATGGAAACTCCATTTCTTACCCCTCTTTCTTCTCCACCATTCTTCACTCCTCCTTTGACTCCCATGGATTACAGTCAACATGGTTTCAATCCTCTCTTCGAATCATCTACAGAATCTGAAGTGAACAGGATAAGGTCTTCTCCACCTCCCAAATTCAAGTTCTTGAAAGATGCAGAGGAGAAACTTTACAGAAGACAAGTTTTGGAGAAAGCTTTAAAGGTTCAAAAGAATGGTGGTTCTGGTGAAGATGTTGCTCAAGCTCCTTCTCTACCTCCTGTCACTACTACTCTTGTTTCCGCTGCTTCTTCAACAGATGAGGAAGAGGGGTCCTTTATCACAATCATTATAGGTAAAAACAAAGAGAAAGAGCAACATCAACACCATCATTTGCAGCAGCACCATTCTAGTTCTTCACAGGTACTTCCATTATCTTCATCTCCTTCAAACATCAGACCAACTAACGAAAAACCCACGTTCCATTAGAGCTCATTGGAACAAGAAATGGGTCAGTTTGTGTTTTTACTTTGCTTGTAATTCTTCCTTGATTAGATCTAGCTGTGAATCTATTAGAGAATTTAGCATTTGGGTTTGCTTTCTCCTATGCTTTTTTGTTATTGGGGAGGCAGTTGGTGCTAAATCTGCAATACCCTTGTGGCAAAAGTACCCTAGGTAGGGAATCCCCTTCTATGCTAGACAACATTCTCTTCTTACTGAGGTTGTGAGTTGGCCAGAAAATGAAAGACCCAGATAAGCTGTTTGTTTTCTATCTCTGTCTCTGAACCTCTGTAATCATTCATGTGGGTGGGGATGGAGCCTATTGTCCCAAAAAGAGAGCAATGTAATATTTTAAACGGCCATTAGATCTCTTGTTCTTTCTTTCTCCTCTTCAGCTTTTCCCTTGTTTTTTCTGTTCATGGGGAGGCAGAGAACCTATTCTTTTTGGGGCCCACCGCATGATATTAATCAGATGTGAATACACCGGTAACTGGTTTACAATATTTTTGCCTGAGGGACCCACCATATTGTAGCCATTAGATGTTGTTGATCTGCCACAGTCATCATCCTACTGTTGCCGTGTGGTTGGATATAGATTACAGACCGATCACTAGATGAATCCAAAAGATGCTGTGACAGAAATTCATGGAGAGGGATGATGGTGTCTACTACCAAGAGAAGGCTTGTGTTTGAACAAAGCCGGAAGGCTAAGGAAAGGGTAAAGGTTGCGCTTGAAAGCAACCCTGACTTTCCTTAAAAACAAGGTTTTTCAACTTGATGTACAAAATATCATGACATATCACGGTGTGGTTAGAAAAGTGACCGAAAGTTGCCCATCTTCATGAATCTTTTCTCTTTCATCTTTCTTTCTTTCCTATTTTTGACCACTATTTTCGTTTCTTTGGTGCCATATTCTTTCTTCCCATCTCGTCTCCCGTGAGGGCGTGGAGGCCAGTTCTCTTATGTAATGAGGTTTGGTTGGGACATCAAATAATGGCAAGAGAAGAGGAAGACTTGTTGGCATTGTGACCCACATTTGTCGTTGTTGATTTAGGTAAGCAATATGCTTAAGGATGGAAGTGTGGCAGGTTTTACTGGCCCCCGCAAGGCGGCAAACTAACTACCCAGCTATCCACAAACTACCCATGGAGAAAGCCCGCTCCTCCTGGGCCAAGCAGACCTACTAGTACCTATGTTTCATTAATTTTTATCTGATAACCTTCCTACATTTTAAGGTATCATTGAAGTTTCGGAAATGGTACATACGGTTATAAGTCTGGTTGAGGCTCTCTGAAAATCCAAATCATTCATATTGGTGCCCTTGACCTGGGGCATTGCTCTGAATTTCCTCAGCCAATAAATGATCTTACCCACTGTCTCCTAGAGTTGTATCATGAATCATAAAGTATTTCACCAGCCATATTCCAACTAAAAGCAGTGGCTGTTAGAATCATCCAATGGACGAGTTTCCAAGCATAACCGATCTTAATAGAGGGCAACATTGTAAACGACCTGAAACATCATAATTCTGAGATCACTCGTAGTTATAGCCATATTAATCTCATTTCGTTAGGAGCTCGTGAGGAAAAACCTAGGCGCCGATAGGTCATTTATTGCCAACATTATTGACATCATATGTAATATTGTTCAGCAAACTCCTGGCTGGAACCATGCCCTCTCTCTCTCTCTCTTAAATCATAATGCCTAAGTTGAACCTTTTATTCTTGGCAGTTGAACTGGACCACATCCTTATATATCGAATTTATTCTAAGGGAGGTGCTGATAATACTTCCCCTGTTTTGATTGGCACGTGCCCTGCTATTTAATGGCAGGCACTTCTTTTCCAATGAAAAGAGAAATTATATGGGTTCTGTGGTGAAATATAAAAAACAAAACAAAAAATGGTAAAAAAAGCACATGTCGACATCAGAAGACCGGCGATCAAATAATTCTTCTTACAGCCCTTATTCTAGAGAGGGAAAATCTGAATATTTCTCCAGCATGATTTCTGATCAGTCAATATTTGCTGCGCGTCTTTAAAGTAATAGCAGTTCGAATTAATCATCAAAATCTAATAAAATATGTATATCAAATTGAACACATAGACTACCAGACAAGCTTTGAAAAAGGATAAATACATGCATCTAGAGTGCACAATCGAACCAACCACTTCAAATATCAGCCAGCCACAAATCTTCTATACCTTATGATCCTCCCAGTAGTAGTCTGGAGTGGAAAATGATTGCATCAACTTGAAAAACCAACAAACAGTTCTCAAAACTTAACCAGTCGGGATGTTGAACATCATCCAAGGAAGAAAAGTTCTAGAGTTATGTTCTACATTCATTCAGAAAAATTGAGGGAATAGATCTTGCCTTGCATAGTTTTGATATCTCAATGACTACCAAACGTAAACTGAGCTTCACCTGAGAATCTACTTATTTTGGTAGATTTTAGCACACAAGCCTTTGATCGCGTTCATTTCTACGACCACGTCTTTCATCTCCAATCTTTCTCCTGGGGATTCTGCAGAACATAGAACCCCGAGTGTGATCAATAAAACCAAACACTCATGCTGGCTACTTGTTGCATTTTCGTAACTGCTGTCATCGTTGGCTTCAACTTCCTCTGAGAGGAGTCGTGGATCCATAATTTCTCGTACTCTCTCAGGTAAAGCTATCTTGGCAAACTGTCGAAGGCTTAGAGCTTCGTTAAACATGTCATCGGTGGGTCTCTTTCCGATGAACATCTCCAGGAGAAGAATTCCATAACTATATACATCACCTTTGGCAGATGCCTTTCCACCCATACCATACTCTGCCAATTGTAGAGCCCAAAATTCTGTTAGGATTGTCAAGAATGGAGCAATCTAAAGTGAGGGCTAAAGAAATAAAGACAGAATAATCTATGACCGAAAAACATAAATGTTTTTAAGACCTCTCTACCAAATTTTACATTGATCAACTATACATCAATGAATAACTAACATTAAGGAGAGGTTTTAAAATTTTATAATAGGAAATTGGGTTGTCCAAGGTGAACCTCGTGTTACCAATTATCAAATTAGAAACCTCTTTTTAGAAATTCAAAAGACAAAAGCCTTGTTTTACAAATAGGTCAAAGTAGAGGGCTCTTTAAAAAAATCCTTGATAAAACTTTATTTTTAAAAATCAAAAGTGAATGTAATTAAGACTTGTTTCTCCACATGTCAAACAACTTCAACCTGGTTCCTTATTCTGTTGAGACCTTGTTTGTCTTATTAGATTTAAATGTGTCAAGCGTGATAATAGATTATTTGTTTTAATCAACATAATTGGCTAAATTGATGCTTCCAAGGCTCTAGTAGAGAATCCCCAAGGTATAAAGTAGGGGTATTTTTTGACACGTAAATTCATATGTTTTGCAATTACAATGTAACTTCTTGATAATGAGCTTCAGGATTGGGAGAAAAAGTGATTTTTACAGTGGACTAAGGTCTGGAATCTTACTATCAATCTTCTCTTAAAGGAACTCTCTTTGATTGTTTTCACTCAGAAAAATAAGCTTATAACTAAATCACTTAAATCTTGCCCCTGCTATTAGGGCATGTGGTTGTTTAATCGTCAATTTTGTTTTTTATTTTAGCTTTACTTTCCTACATCAAAAATGGTGCAAGACAAAAAAAAAAAAAAAAGAGGTAGAGCAAAGTAAAACTTAAAGTAATAGATAAAATTGTTACCTGGAGCAACATAACCAATAGATCCTTTTAACCTATTTGAGCTGGTTTGGTTTTGCAAACTATTACCAGCCACTTCAAGAACGATCTTTGCCAACCCAAAATCCCCAATATGCGCATTCATGTCGTTGTCTAGAAGAATATTGTTTGGCTTCAGATCACAATGAAATGTTGGTGTTTGACAACGATGATGAAGATAATCCAGTGCAGAAGCGACATCGATAGCTATGTTTAATCTTTGAATAAAGGTTAAATTCTGTAGCTGATGTTCCTCCTCCCCACTAGGATGTAACCACTTATCTAAATTTCCCTTAGGCATGAACTCAAACACAAGAGCTTTGAAGTCATTTCCTCTGAAATCAATGCTTGAACAAGAAGTTATGATCCTAATAAGATTCCGATGTCGAATGTTTTTCAAGGCTTCACATTCAGCCACAAAACTTTTTGATGCTCCAGGTTGTTGCAAGTTTAGTACCTTTACTGCAACTCGTATTTGATTGTGCTCTAAAATTCCTTCATACACAGAACCAAAACTTCCCTCACCTATCAAATTATTTGATGAAAAACCACTTGTCGCTTTTAGAAGTTCTGCATATGAAACCTTTAAATACATATCCTCCTGCAGAGGTAACATAGAGAAAGGTTTGTGACTTGACTTTCTAAACCATTTAAAAGCAACAATGAAACATGAGAATACAATTAAACATGAAGATATAGTGACTAGAGTGATCACTAATCTTCGGATATGATACTTCTCATGTCTCGTAGAAACTCCATTGGAGCATGTAATTAAGTTGAACTTTAAAATACCGCCACAGAGCTTGTTGTTTCCAATGACTGAAATTACGGTTGCATTTCTGAAAATTCCCGCACTTGGTACCTCTCCCTCGAGGTTATTGAATGATAGATTCAAATATCGTAAAAATGAAAAGTTCAACATGTACTCTGGAATCCGTCCGGACAAATTATTGTGTGAAAGATCCAACTCTTGAATGCCTTTCAAATTGCCCAGGGATTGAGGAATGGCTCCTTGAAAGGAGTTGCCGTTCATATAAAGGAATTCCAAGCCAAGGCAATCGCCCAACGCTCTAGGAATTTGACCTGATAACTTGTTCTCTGAAATATCCAATTTCCCAAGACCCCTTAACTTGCCAACTTCGCTAGGTAAGGATCCAGCAAAGGAATTATAGGATAAGATTATGTACTTTGTTAAGGAAGTAATGCTAAAAACTTCTCTGGGTATGATGCCTTCAAATTTGTTCTTAGAAAGATCCATCTCTTGCAGAAACTTATAGTTTCCAAGACCCGGGGGTAAGCTTCCTTCTAAATTATTTGCCGACAAGATAAGCTTGCTCAATACAGTAAGGTTGCCGAGTGAAGATGGAAGCGACCCTGAAAAGCTGTTTCCATACAAGATTAATCCCTCCAAGTCTGTAAGCTTGCCAATACCAATCGGAATCGTACCTGTTAAAAGGTTGCTGTTCATATCCAATACGTTTAGACCAACAAGGTTCTCAATCCCAACAGGAATGCTTCCGAAAAACTGATTTTCTCCTAGAAATAACTTGTTTAGTTGTGTCGAAAGATTAGCTATTGTGTTGGGTAGTAGACCCCCCAGCCTATTAGCATCTACTGCTATTACTTGCAGGTTACTACAATTTTCCAAAGAAGTGAGAAAAGCCAAGTCATCATGCATACTTCCAAGCATGTTACTACCCAAATTCAGCAATCGAAGACCTCGTAGCATGCCCAAATTCACAGGCACAGATCCAGTGAAGTTGTTCGAGCTGAAATCGAGGTGTTCAATTCCAGTTGCATTAGATATTGAAATTGGAATAGGCCCACTAAACCAATTTGATCCCACTAGCAAGGCTTGTAGATTAGGTAGGGTGACACCCAATTCAGGTGGAATGATTCCATGGAGTTTGTTGTATGCCACAGAGAAAAAATATATGGAAGAAAGATTGTAAACTGAAGATGGAAACGTACCAGAAAAGTTATTCAAAGAGATCCGAAGATATTGTAGACTGAAAAGACGTCCAAGCTCGGACGGAATAGGTCCATCAAGTTTGTTTTGTGCAAGAAAAAGATGGGTTAGAGAGGAAAGGTTTCCAAGTGAAGGTGGGATTGTTCCTGTGAGATTATTAAGACCGAGGTTCAATACAAGGAGCTTCGAAAGAGAAGCAAGTTGCCCGGGAATTTTCCCTACAAGCTTGTTGTCCATTAAATCGATGGTTTTCAGTTGTGGAAAATGGGTCAGGTTGGTTGGGATTTCTCCTGCGAGTGAGTTTTGTGTGAGGTTGAGATGATGTAGTCGGAACAATCGTCCGATTCCTTGGGGAATTTCACCAGTGAGTTTGTTATTAGGAAGGTTGATTTTTCTCAAGAAGGAAAGGTTTGTTATGTGGGGAGATATAGAGCCCATCAAGCCTTGAGCCTCCAGGTTCAAGCCCGTCACTCTTTGGTGATGCCGATGACTGCATATGACTCCTCGCCACTGGCAGAAATGAAGAGTTTGGTTCCATGAGCTCAAGGCGCCGAGGGGATCAGTTAGCTGATCTTTGAAGGCAAGTAGAGAAAGCCGATCGGTTTCATTTGCCAACATGGTGGTGGCAGATATTGATGGTAATAGTACTGAGCAGAAGAACATGAAGTTCATGTAGTACAGAAGCATGATGTGAAGGAGGTAGTGCACAAGGAAAAAAGATGAATGAAACTCAGAGAGAATCAGGGAGACTACGCTTCTATTTCTAGACTGCCTGAGAGAGAGAGAGAGAGAGAGAGACGTTTGCCTACAGATTCATTGTTTTGAGGTCACATATTGGGTTTGACTACAGATTCATTGTTTTGAGGTTTGCCTACAGATTCATTGTTTTGAGGTCACATATTCAACCAAATATGGGCCTAAGATGGAACCTACCCCTTGAAAGTGGATGACTTCGACCGTGTAACATGACCTTTGTCTAAAGATTCATTACTTCTATAGAACCATTACCATACGGTCGCAAAATCCAGACAAATGGAGCCTCAATTGGAAGTTAGCCCGTGGAGGTGTAGAATTCCACTAATTTAATATAGACCTTTAATTATCTAAAGATTTAGACGTTTACCAAGTCATTACCATGAAGTTGCAAGTTCAGACCAGGTCAGGCCTATGATGGGACTTTCTATCCTTGGATTGGTTTGATAGGGGATCATTTAAGTCAATTGATTTGTATCAATTAACCAATTCGATTTCACCAAGTGTCAAGTATCAGCTCCCATACTAATTAATTAGAAGATATTTCTAAGAGACTTTGACTGGTGATTAATATCTCACCAGAAAAAGACTGGTGATTAAAAATTTCGTTAGGGGGACGACGTGTGAATGAGGCAATTCCTTGGACGGGCTTGACAGTGGCCAAGATTTCCTACTACCTGACCTTGTTCTTAAATTAAGAGAAAAGAACTCTTAACAAAATGAATAATTTCTTCTCTCCATCAATAAGCATCATCTGTGTAATGTGAACTACTGACCACTTTGTGTTTTTCTTTGGAAGGACCCTGGCAATTTCTGTTGTAGACCAAAAAATTGGGCTCTGAGATTGACAATCTGAGTTACTGAGGCCCCATCCAGAACATGACCTTACGTTGGGAAGCTAGACGAAGGCACTAATAACAAAGGCGTCTGATGTAGGCCTGCTTCCATCCCACCCGTCGGGAAGTTATAATTCCAACTATGCCCACCTTTTACAAGATCATATCCATTCACGATCTTGTCGGCGTCCTAGATGAGCTTCGCACTGAAAACTCATCCATTGAATAATTTAATATATGCTTCTTTTTATTGGAAAGTAGATGGCGAAACTGTTTGCCATCCATTTTAGAGGTCAAGGAAACAATATTTAGATAATCGAATGGATGATATTTTTTTGTTTTAAATTCTGCCTACGTGATTTTAGATGCTGGCAAGTAAAATTTTTAGCAAATTCCATGATGAATCGAATGATCGAACGGATGATATTTTTGGTATATAGCTCATCTAGGATGAATACAAACTTGCAATAATGGTCCAATATCGCAAAAGGCGCACCAGATTAGAGACATAGGCTTATAGCTTCCCGAAAGTGAGATGGTCATGTAGCCTTCTAAAAAGGGTCGTGCGGATATCAGGCGCTATGAGAGAACATATATGTGATAATTTATCTCATTTTGGAGGAATGCATTGCATAAAAAACAAATATATCTTACAAATGTTTTAGCATCAATACAAGTTTAATCACATCCAGATTACCAGAGGATAAATTAATGCATCTTCACCCTCGAATCTCTCTGCCTGCCACAAATTAGTGGGTCTCAGCATACAAACGTTTGATAGCATTCCTTTGTGCAACAACATCTCTCATTTCTGATCTTTCTTTTGAAGGGTCCACAGAACATGCAACACCCATAACTGAAACCAAGCACTCATTCCTCCTACTTCGTGGCATTGATGTGATTGTTGTCATCAATTGCTTGAACTTCTTCCGTCGGCAGCCTTGGATTTATAGGATCTCTCACTCTTCAGGCAAAGCCATCTTAGCAAACTGATGAATGCCTAGACCTTTCTAAACATGTCATTTTTGGGTCTCCTTCCCTTGAATAACTACAACAAAAGGATATCATAGCTATATATATACATCACCTGATGAGGATTGGATGAGTCTGATCAACCAAAAATGGAGCCCACCATATAAAAGACAGCCATTGTACGGTTGCTTCCTAGCATTCCTCTATTCTTTACTAATTATGTTGGTACAGGAATTGAATTCTCAAAACAACAAAAAAGGGTTGGTTTACCAAAGAAGCAGGGAGTTGGGAGAATTTGGTTCAGTAATCGTTTGGATTTGGAGATACTACCCAATTTCGATCAAGTAGGATGCTTTCAAAGAGGGCAATGTTCTTCGCCTTTGTCTAGGTGGAAGTATTAGGAGGAGCCTGTCTAGGTGGAAGATATCTCCCTGATCTCAACGAGTACAGGGATCACATGAGTCTTGCTCGCTTTGAACATCATATGCAGTAGGGACATATTTCGAAGAAGCTGGCGTGTACTATGGAAATGCAGGAGTCTACCCTGAAGATGTGGAAAAGTATTCTCCAGATGCAGGAATGTACTCTATAGATGCGGGGTGCATATCCTAGAGAAGGATTGTTCCCGCCTCCGTGACCACAAGCTCAAACGATACTGTTAGCTGTAATCCTCTTCTTCAAAGTTGCAGTTTTCTGAGGCCTCGGGCTCTGGTAGTACTCTCAAACTGTAAACCTCGTGTTGGGAACCACAGTTCTTCGGAGCTGTAGACTCCAGCAGTATTGCTTAGCCATGAGTCGATGCCACCTAGGAGGTAATAGGTTCCTCAAACAACTTAGACATTTCTTCCAGCAATTATCTAAAATAGCCTTCCAATTCTTCCAATGGGACCGTCATGACCTCGTAAAGTTGAGGCCAGATAGGATTTGGCATCCTCGGCATATCAGGATACAACCATGTAGTACTGATTTCCTCTCCACCTCAAACTCCCAAGGAATAGCAACAAGCCCTGGTTCGATGTAGACGAAGGAAATGACCAGCCACAAGGCCATGAAAATGAAGATGCTTTTGATATCTATACGTACTTGAATTTTACGGAGAAAGCATCTTGAGGCAACTTAGAGTAGCAACTCGGACTGGATGATCCTCATCAGCATCCCAAGCACTTGTACAGTGTATCAATTGACAGGAGTCGTACAGCCATGGAATTAGTTGCATTATGATATAACTAATGCATATAATTAGTATCTGGTAATTGAATTCACTGGTAATGCATGTAATTTCTGGTATTTTCTTTTTGCACGACCCCTGAAACCAATTTGTATTGTTACATCACTGGTGGCACTTGGAATCTGTATTGTTAGAATGAGGTCTCAGGATGGATATAATAGTCATCTGGCGATGAATCGACTCTTATATTGGACTTGGCGCACATTGGAGGTTTGTCAATACCTTCAGAATCTGTATTGTAAGAATGAGTCTCGGAGAAGAGATAATAGTGATCTATCAATATATCAACTGTCTTATATTGGACTTATGCAGATTAGAGGTTTGTCAATTCCTTCAAAAATCTGTATTGTCAGATGTCTCAGGAAAGAGTTTGTCAGGGACATATCTTTTCTTTTCCCAGAAGTTAGTTGGCAAGCACACTTGACCCTGCAACCTTTGGTTGGAGAAGAAACACACCTTCCCACTTGGCTGAGCATTGTTAACTAGAGAATATATCCAAGATACTGAGTCTCTGTTATGTTATGGTGAGATGTGTGAGGTTTAAGGTGTGACATGTTGAGTAATCCAGAATCTCCGTTCACTGCTAGATCTTTTCTTGTCTAAGGTGCTCCGGAACTGGGGTTTCAGGTCTTAAACACCCAGGAATGGCCTCAACATACATTGGACCTGAGTCGTATGACTTCAGATGTCTACGAATATGTACTGATGATCAAGCGGTTCTTTTCTTTTGAGAATGCGTGGAATTAGTATTCTCAATGAAACTTCAGTGGAGAACAACGTCAAGAGAGTCATATATGGAGAAGAATGTAAATGCCATAATTGACATGAGGGTGAAGGAGATGGAGATGGAGATGGAGACGGAAACTGAGGATAAATCCGCTATTCAGAATGGCTATTTATTCTGTATTGGCATTTACTGGAATGACTTGTGCAGAATGATGATGAATGTTAAGCATACTCATGCATTCATAACTGTTAGATATGTTACCATTTTCTTTTGTTTAGTTTTAAGATTCTTTTAGGCGAGCTGTCTAAAACCTGCAAATTTTTGGTTGAGCGCAACCTTGAGTCCTTTCTTTTCTTCAAATTTTTTCCTTTCTTATTCTTGTGATCGTTAATCCTCAAGTGCCTCGATTAACGTAAATTATCTACATTTGAACTACATGGAAGTTGGCCTTCCCTTCTAGTTGATCTCATAATCTAATTTTGAGAGGTTTCCCATTGGACGAATCTTTTAACATGGAAAAGAATTTTTTTGGTGCTCACTCGAACTTGCATTTTCAGTCTGTGTTTTGCATATTTTCTCACTATTTCTTCTGGTGCTATAGACCCTCGTGGTCTGCTTCTTCCCTGGACCCGCATGTTCCGGAGCTTTGTGCACCCGGCTACCCCTTTATTATTTTTATTATTTCTTCTAGTGCGTGCATGCCACAATCTCCAGCTGTGAGGACATGTCTATGTTGGTAGGATCAGCATGGGTGGTGCTAACGCGATGTTCCTAGAGTTCTGCATCTTTGGCTGGGATAACATCCAACAATTTCTTGTCATCTCCAGAGGGCTACTTCCAAACTGCCATATGCAATTCCGAGGACTACCAGAACACTGCAGTCAACCATGATTTGCATTGTATATTGTGGAATCACCCACCTTGGCAGCACCCAATTACTTTGAGGTCAAAACATTTTAATGGGAAGGATGAAAGTGGAGCACCATTCGCAAGGTAGCTCGCTAAGGATGATCCTATACTCGAGAGAATCGACCCAGAACTGTTGAGAAGATCTAAAGGCCGGTTTACTCCAAGAGGCAGATGCATGCAAAAGTTCTATTCATGGTAAAGATCTCTGTGTTGGGGTAGACCCATATGTAGTTCATGCCCATGTGAATATAATTAAGCTAATTTTTAATATATTGGTACTGACGGAAATTGTCAATATATATATATATATATATATATAAAGTCAAGACATTTAGATCCTAATCGTCACATATTCTAAGATCCTAATCGTCGGATACGCACTAATTGGCATATCTGCCTCCAACAGAGTGGTCTCAGAGCCAGAGAAGAGTGCAAATTATGATCTGTCTTCAGAGAAGACTGTGTGACGATTTGGTTGCCTATGATCCGGAGCCAGTGATCTCTTGATTTGAGATCTCCAACACAAACGGAATGAGGAGGAGCTGTTAGTGGGTTGCGACATCATCAGTTATCACCGAACAATGCAGGCCAAACAGAGGCCACCGACGCCTATTAAAAGACAAATGTCAAGAAGAAAAGACGCCAACAAACCCATGATTGCCAATAGAAAAAGGAAACTGCCACAAGGAGAAAGGTGTGGGGGAATCAACGAGGCTGAGACACCGGGCGTGCACACAGCGCATTGATCACCATAGGTGAGACAGCACTTGACAAAAAAAAAAGGAAGAGCCACTGACAAGATCTCAGTAATCCTAATGGACAAATGGGTTTGGAGATGGCATCAGCAAAGGATAAACCACTGCACTAATTTTATGGTTCCTACTATAGATTGGCTAGCAACGAAGAGTAAGGTAGCAACAGGGCTAGTTCTTGGAGAACATAACTGGATTGGAAGCAAGAGAAGGTTCTTTGCTATAAATCGCCCGACAGGAAAAACTAAAGTAGCGGCGCTGGCGTTATGATGAAGATCTCACAAAACCCTTGCCAGTTGAGAAGAAAGATCTCAATGTTGAGCAGGAGATCTAGTGGCTGGAAGTCCTTCGATGATAGAGGAAGAAAAGATCGGCGAAGTAGCAGCCGATGGAGAGAAGGGAAGAGACACTGGCTAGAGATCATGTGCAAAGTCATCTTGATCCCCTTGAAATTGAGAAAGCAAAGAAAAAGCATTCCATGAAAAGAGAGATCTGACGAGTGAGAGGTGATAGTGGTTGAAGAGAATCGACAGGTGCCGAAGCCGAACGTTGAAGCGATCAAATTGCAGATGCAATTTCTCATGTCATTCTGACGCCTGAGGGTTGGTTTTCATGGACAAAATTTCATACCCTAGAGGAGCATGCATGGAAAGTCAGAGGGGCATACACCAGAAATACGCAATGCTATCATAAAGAAATTTCACATGGATCCACAAATACAGCGGCCTCTTTGGCTACCATTGATATGGATTAGAGCTGTAAATAGAAATGGCAGTCGATCAGAGGAGGAGATCAAGCTGCAAACTAGCTTTTTGCTCCCCCTATCAGGGACAGTTGCGGAGCGACGGTGAAAGACAAAGACATGCAGAAACGGGAAACAAAAGAAGAATAGGAGAGAGAAATAAAAGATTGTAAGGAAAAGAAAAGGAGAAAGTAGAATGATTCTGTTTTTTTTTGTAATTATTAAAGAAAAAGTAAAGGGAAAAGGTGAATTATAGAGGACCTCAAAATCGTACTAAGTTGATACAGTAAGCAAGTTACTACAGTGACCTCAGTGACTACAGGAATGAGCTACGAGTCAGTATAGAACTGAGTCACAATAGTATCGAGTCGCAGCAGGAACGACTCCCTATAGTAGATTCCGCAGAAAGATCAAGGTGTAACAAGAATAACTCACTACTGGAGATGTTGCAGATATGAGCAAGTTATTGATGAAGCCTCTTGAAAGTGCAGATAACAACTTGAGAGAAAGTTGGATCAGCCAGCAATTGAAGGAACTAAATCAAATTGCAATGATTCAGTATATTCTCCTCATATGGGCATGGAGGAGGTGATTATTGCAGTGGACTCGCATGTGGTCCATGCCATGTAAATGCAATTAAGCTGGTTTCTAAAATATTGGCCCCACAGAAATTATCAAAGAAAAAATAGAGAAAGTCAAGATTTGCAACACTACAAATCTTGACACTTAGATCTACGTATCTCTTATAAATACGAGATATTTGTGAGTGAGTGTGTGAGAGATATAATCTAATTAGATGATAATATAATTTCTTCTCCTATGGCTGTAGGTTGGGTTTGGTGAACTACTTAAATCTTCGTCTCCCCTATTGTGCGTGTGTTCATATTGTCTCATATTCTAAGATCCTAATTATCAAATCTGCACTAATTGGCAGATCTGACCCCAACACCATTTGTCATCTTTCAAATCTTGAGATCATTAAGTCTGCTGTAAACTCAGAGATTAGAAAGTTCGTTGTTTAAGCTTCTTGATCCTAAGAATTTTAGGTTCAAACAGTGTAAATAACTGAATGAGATTTATCACTTCACCTTGTATTGATTTTTTTTGTTTTTTGTTTTATTGCTGCTTGATTTTGTATATCGATTGCAGTTACATAAGCACATATATGGCACTTACCACAGTGATCTGGTTTAAAATGAAAGGTTTTTGCAAAAAAATCCCCAGTTTTTTCTTCTTTTTTTTACCTTTTATCTTTTTAAAATGTCAATAATACCCCCATCATTTATTCTCTCTACTTAAACATTACAAATCATAAAACTCTATTATTTCTATGGAAGAAGACCAATTGCGATGATGATTGCGAGCAACTCCATCGACCACTATCTTTCACCAAGAAACATTTAGTAACGCACTCCGCACCCCCCACTATTGCATGTAACTAGATATGATGACTCAGGTTTTCAAATGTAATTTTAAATATAAACTAATTTCTAATGCAAGATAAATCCAATTTGAAATAATTTTTGTAATAAATAATGCAATGCATCGGAAAATCTTTTCTTTTAAATTCACTTTAAAAAACCCCGAGTGTCATTTTTCTTTTCTTAAAAACAAGGAATCTCAGTGAAATGAGCACTCATTTCTACCAAAAATCTAGCAGAGTTTCCTCTATTTTTCAAACATATGACATTTAACGCATGTCATTGCAAAGTACCTAATAAACATTGGTTGACAATTTTAAAATATAAATAGAGACTTTATCCTTTTCATACATCTAATAAAACTAAAACAATTTACATCAACACAACACACCGAGAACCTCCACAGCACAACCCAATCACATAAGTATTTCAAATTCACATATTACAATGCAGGCTCTTTCTCATTTCTAATACAATAACTTCAATTCAAAGACTAATTCTTCATATCCTCTTCCAAAGCTTCCGTTGGCGCGCTCCTGTTAGTAAACAGCTCATATTCCTTGAGAGTCCTTTGTTTTACGATACTGTCAACATGTCAAACCTGTACTATTCTCTGTATCTGAGGCATTGCAAACCAAAGCAATGCCTCAATAAGCAATCACTTGTGTATGTGGAATAAGACGACATTTTTATATAAACAAAATCATGATAATTCTATATAAATTCATTTGTCCATGCTTAATCATGCAAATACAATTCAATTATCATTTAACTTGAATCATTCAACATTCATCAAAATCATGAATCCATGCCAAAATGGAAGAAACACCAATGCATCAGTACAAAACACCTTCTTTGAAATGCAAAGTATGTAGTGACATGTCAAACTTACAAGTCATTTACGTTTCCTAATGCCAGTCTTCGCTCTTACGAGTCATTTCACATATCAAATACCAACGCGTTGTTATGTGTATTAGGTACACAGCAAACAATATTATCCTCTTTGGCACAGTGAGTCAACGCAGTGAGTTAAACCCAAAGACACACCTCAAGGCTTTGCTCCTAAGAGACTGGTAGCTTATCCAACCCGAAACTAATAGCTTGTCCAGTCTGAAGGTTCACCCACATCATAACGACTTCGTGGCCCACCCACATTGTAACCCCTCAAAAACGCATCAAACTCCCAAAACAATGGGGCTAAACTCTCAGGAACCGATAGCTTGTCCAGCCAGGAACCGGTAGCTTGTTCAGCCCGAAGGCCCACCCACATCATAACGACTCTGTGGCCCGCCCGCCTTGTAACGAACCCTTTCCCTCATATGAACTATTTCACACTTTTCTTGGTATCAGTTTTATATTTTATCATATTGTTCACAATAATGCATAGCTTATGCATGAACAATTTAATCATGATTCAATTTTAGCATGCACATTCTCTTATCTTTCATATGAACTGAAAAGACTTATTTCAATGTTTGAAATTCATATATAGCAAAAATCTTAGCAATCTTAATTCCACCTACCTCAAATGGAGATCTTCTAGTTAACTGACGTGAATACTTCATTTAGTTCGCTTACGCATTCCCGATCAGACACCTCTGTAACAATACAAACACATTTAGTTATACAATTCTAGGACTTCTCCTAGCTTTCCTAACACTATTTAGCACAAGGCAAAGTGACAGTGTTTATTACTATGCAAAAAGTTTTTCATTAACTATTGGTTGATAACTAATTTATGGCAAACAATTACTAGATTTCCAATCCATGCCATTGGCCCTATATTGGCTATCCACTACTCTTCTTAAGTGTGCAAGTCACTTTCATTGTTCAGTGGTCTTAACCCATAATTCCTATCTAGATCAACTCTTGGGTTGGAGCTGGATATTATTTTCCATTCTACAGTCCTTAATACAACTTATAATTGTATTCCTAAATTAGACTGATATAATGAGCATCATGAACAGTTCATATCACTCAATTTTTTATATAAGTTTATCCAAAATTCATACTTTATATCATATCTAAGCTAATTCAGGCTGCAGAAATCCATCTATGACCTTTAATCATTGATCCGACATCACAAGGTGTCTATTTGAACAGTGACAGATTAGACGGCCTAGATCATCCAATCTGTTTCACTTCAAATTCATATAATTCTAGTTATCCTATCATTTTTTAGGACAAAGAACTCATCTATGGTATCTAATCATCAATCAGACACCACAAAGTTACTGTATGAATAGTACCCGATTGGATAGCTGGGATTGTTCGATCAGTTTTCAACCTAGATCTGAAATTTTTGTGTGATATGAGCTACATCATGCCCTAAATTACCTATCCCTAGGTTTTAGATTAGGAATTGAATGGTTAGATTGTCATAAAAACCTAGATCTAGCATGAACAATGTCGATCTAGCTACAATATCAAAATCACGAGTTGGGTTTTGTGGGTCTTACCTGTAGGATGCATCTCCGTGCTTTTCCCACCACTGGATGAACCGAATTGCCTTCAGTTCCTAGTGAAACCCTCTGATCAATGTCATGCGTACTACTCCCCTCTGATTAACAGTCAAGATCCACATGGATTCCTAAATAACCATAGGGGTTTTGTTCATTTGATGAAGGTGAACAACATGGCATCATCTCTGGCGACAGCCTATCAGTCTGGCCAACCGAAAAACCCTAACTCCCATTCTTTTCTCCTTTACCGACGTGCCAGTCTTCTCTAATAGCCTAGCATCCTCCCCGTCTCTCCTCTCCTTCTCCCTTCTCTTCTTCTTCCCTTGTCTTCTTCTCCCCTACTGGTTTTCCCTCTTCGTCATGGTTTCCTAATCTATTGGGTTTTGGGAAGAGACAGACCCAACGTTATGTCGGGTTCCCCTTAAGTGAGGGGGGTGCCAGTATCAAATCCGACCGCCTTCGTTTAAGGCATTTCATTTTTTTCTGTCTTATTTTTACAGAATTGTCCCTCATATTCAAATACTCATATTTCTTCCATTTGAACTCTGATTTTTACAAACTTAATGTTGTTTGAATCGCCTTTTCGAGTATTATCCAATTATAGAGGTCTCAATGCTAGATTAGATGTTTGTCTAGTCTTTCACTTATAAAATCCAAAAATATGAGTTTAATATGTTCTTTTCATCCCCATTTAATATTTTTCCAAAATTCACTAAAACTGAGATTTAGAAATTAGGGATGTTACATGCTTCCTTCCTTCTAGGAATTTCGTCCTCGAAATTCTTTTCATGTTATTCTTTAACCACTTCTAAAAATATCTCCCTATTCCAAGATAACTAATCGTGTCAACAATTCCAATATCAGCATCGACAACCATACAAATTCACCTCATGTCATCTCCTCATATATCAATTCACATATAATTTGCTAAATGGTAAACCTTTTCATATCAAACAACTCATAATTAACATGAACCAAACTCTCATTTAAGAGTTAGTTATTTGTATACAACTTTAGTATTGATAAAATCACCATATCAATAAAAATTGATGCATCTCAATTCATATATTATTAAATCTACACCAAGTCTATACCAGAGTGCATTAGTTTATCAATAGATAATCATCTGCTAAATCAAAACCAGAGCATACAGCTCACAAAAGGCAATCATATGCTGGTCAAAACCAGAGCATACAAGATCACTAATAAGCATTCTATGCTGATTAAAACCCGAGCAAACTGGCTTACCAATGGGCAATTACATGCTAATAAAAAAACAGCATGTTAATTCACTAATAGGCACTCTATGCCAATGAAAACCAATTAGCAACACGATTATACTGTAAGCACCTAGAAGTCTACCACCTAGAAGCTCGCTACTTAGAATCCTGCCAGTGCCTCTCGCTCCCACCCTCATCGGCTACTCACAAGTATAGATCGTAAATCGAATTCTGATTACCTATAAGAGGATAATGTCACATAACATTACACATCACTAACATCCTGGTGAAACTCAATTACTCGGCCCGAGTAGTTCATAAGATTAAGGAACTATGAACCTCAATCACCAGTTTGACTAATGTCAGCCCATCACAATCTCAATAAACTGCCTCTCTATCATTCAAGGTATTGCAATAAAGGAAATTCACTTCCTCTGACCATAACTCATGCTATAGATGTTCGCAACAAATGATGAGTCCTTAAGATGTTCTGAATTAATGCACAAGGATTCCTTGTGCTGCTCTCTGTTTATGAAGTATACAACAATACTATCTATTAACACAATCATGGATCATCCAATTAACATTTGAAGATTCAATCCATCATATCCATAAATTCTATAAGTGTATTGGTTCCACCAATTAATACCATCAAGAACTCATAACAATTATAACAAGTTTTAGAAATCATCTTAAAGATGTCATACTTAGAATCCTAGGCTAGTTATAACCACGCCTCAATTCAATCTCCACAAACACCATGCACCATCTTGGGTTGATCAAATAAATCATCAATTTACGATTAAGAATATCAGTTCTCTATTGAGGTACTATCAAACAAATGACAATCCGTGCATAGTAATAAGGATATGTTTCTCTTCCCATGAAGAAGACTATTGCACTTTATGAAGACCCACTAGGCTTATTAAAATCCTTATTAAAAGTTTATATAGCTGGAACTTTGCCAGCTCAGTTGGGCCATTCCATATGGCATTCTAGGTAAATAATATTATACCTAATGCCAAATCCACTTTGAAATTATTCTCTTGTAGCAACGTCATGAAAACTCCTACGACAAGAATACAAACGCTTACACATCATCTTTGTGCTCAATTTGTGGCCGCTAATGGTCCTCCATTGTCACACAAACAAGAATAAAACTTGGAACCCTCTAAAAAAAGAACTGCAATACCTTCAAGGTAGGATCAAACAATCCATCCCAAAAATGACATCCCATATCGAGTAGGATGAGATCATTGTTTATCATCTCTCTCTTATTAGGTTCATATGCACTTCTTAAAAGTACTCATTAGCCTCCAATAACCCTCCTGTTAAAGTCATAATATCTAACTGAAAGGATAACACATCCAGGCATGTCTATGCAAGATGCCAGCACATAAACGAAAGAATGACTGGGTGCTAAATCAAGTAGAATTATAACATGCATATCAACAATCAGGAAAATACTCTCTACCATCTAATTTGAAGCCCATGCTTGCCTCAAAGTAATAGCAGAAACTCATCACTGCTAATGTGGGGCCATCTCTTCCTGATCCCAATGTCAAACTCTCTGACTCGCTGTCCTCTGAGATAGTCTCTAAAGAAATGCACCGACTCACCATAGTCAAGCATTTAAAATATTTCCTTTGTAATGGCAGCTATTGATACTATTGCCTCTGCTGTGGCGTCTACTAATTCTAAGATATAATTGTTCAAGTACTTGCCCTAGCAAATAACACACCTCTTTAGCCTGTAAACCTGTTTCAAATATTGTTGAGCTGCTTGATACTTCTGCTTTAAAGTAGCCAACTCTCTCTCACCCGTTACTCTTTAGGCAAATATATTGATCATTATCAACCTTCTCAAGAGCCTTCTAGATAAAGGTCTCAGCAATAGAGGAACACGTCCTCTCAAATGACCATCATTAAAAACCTCATAATTACAATTTTTGTGTTTTCACTTCCACCATTTCCTTTCTCGTAACTAATGAATTATTTCATGGTCATATTAGTCAAAATCAATTACAACTCTGTCAATCTCACATCCAATGAAACTGATCTTTTATAATAGCCTTCGTTATTAGTAATCATGATTAAACTGTTTATGCATAAGCTATGCATTATTATTAACCATGTGAGAAAATATAAGACTGATACCAAGAAAAGTGTAAAATGGCTCATATGAGTGAAAGGGATCGTTACGATGTGGGTGGGCCATGGAGTCGTTACGATGTGGGCGGGCCACAGTCATTACGATGTGGGCGGGCCACGGAGTCGTTATGATGTGGGTGGGCCCTTGGGCTGGACAAGCTACTGGTCCCTGAGAGTTTAACCCCATTATTTTGGGAGTTTGACGCATTCTGAGGAGTCATTACAACGTGGGCAGGCCACAGAGTCGTTATGATGTGGGCGAGCCTTTGGGCTAGACAAGCTACCGGTCTCTCAGGAGCAAAGCCTTGAGGTGTGTCTTTGGGTTTGACCTACTACACTAACTCACTACCCCAAAGAGGATAATATTGTTTGCTGTGTACCTAATACATACAATAACGCGTTGGTATTTGATATGTGAAATGGCTCGTAAAAGCGATGACTGGTATCAGGAAATGTAAATGACTTGTAAGTTTGACATGTGACTACATACTTTATATTTCAAAGTGTGTTTTATACTGATGCATTGGTTTTTCTTCCATTTTGGCATGAATTCATGATTTTGATGAATGTTGAGTGATTCAAGTTAAATGATAATTGAATTGTGTTTGCATGATTAAGCATGGACAAATTGATTTGTATAGGATTATCATGATTTTGTTTATATAAAAATGGCATCTTATTTCACCTACACAAGCGATTACTTGCTGAGGCATTGCTTTGGTTTGCAAATGCATCAGATACAGAGAATAGTACAAGTTTGGCACGTTGACAGTATCGCAGAACAGAGGACTCCCAAGGAATAGGAGCTGCTTACTGACAAGAGCTCCTACTAAAGCTTTGGAAGATGACATGTAAGAATTGGTTTTTGAATTGAAGTTATCGTATTAGAAATGAGAAAGAGACTGCATTGTAATTATGTGAATTTGGAAGATTTATGTGACCGGGTTGTGCTGTGGAGGTTATGGGTGTATTGTGTTAATATAAATTGTTTTTGTTTTGTTAGATGTATGAAAAGGAGACAGTCTCAATTTATATTTTAAAATTGTCAATAAATGTTTATCAGGTACTTTGCAATGACATGCGTTAAATGTTATATGTCTGAAAAACAGAGAAAACTGTCTAATTTTTAATAGAAATGAGTGCTCATTTCACTGAGAATCCTTGTTTTTTAGAAAAGAAAAATGACACTCGAGGTTTTTCAAAGTAAATTTAAAAGAAAAGATTTTTCGCTACATTGCATTATTTTTTGCAAAAATTATTTCAAATTGGATCGATCATACATTAGAAATTAGTTTGTATTTAAAATTACATTTGAAAACTCAAGTTGTTACAACGGTATCAGAGCCAACCCCTGACCCAGTGTGGATGGCTAGCCACACGTGGGCTACTACGATCAGATCAGTGATTGAGGCAGACGCGCGAGGACGCGTGTACCCTAAGGGAGAGAGGTGACGGTTAGACGCCAATTGAGGCAGGCCTAGGGACTGAGAGTTAGTCCCACATCGCTAAGGAAAAAGTTGTTGGGTTGTTGATAAGAGTGTTGAGGGAGGAGGAAAATCGTGCGATAGGCTAGTTGTATGGACAGCTAGTCTACCAAAGCGGACAATATCGTTGCATGTGTGGGCCTTCGGGCTATTACACTAGATCAGACTACTTGAGTTTAGGGACATTCTGTACAGTTCCCTGAGCTTTCCAACATCTCCAAGAAAGGGCTGATCGCTGCATGAGAATGGTCAGATACGTGATAGCATGTGAAGAGAAAGTTTTGGCTTCTAATTTTGAAGGAGTTGAGGGTACATTGGAAATGACCAATACAAGTTCAAGGTTGTCTGTTGAATTTGAAACTCATGATAGTTGTCTCTTAACTGCCATTAGCTATTATGATGCAGCTATAAAGGCAATATATGAGGTTTGTAATGGTTCGAAAGAATTGCAATCTTTAGTTAAAAAGAAAGGATGGGCATGTAACAACTTGGTCGATATAGACTTAGAAAATGTTGAACATACATTTGCAGATGCTATTAAAGCTTTCAAAGAAATGTCTAACCATGTGAATATCATATTGATTAATTGCAACTTAGGGCATGGCTGAAGAGCAGTGGTGGAAGCAATGGTATCCAAGATGGAAAAATCACAAGACACTTGGAGTCTTTCATGATATATATGAGCAAGCTATAGAAAGTGCAAAGAGTACAATAATTCCCTTCATTATTATGGTGCAACTCGATTAGAACTACATGCAATTAGGCAATTTGCTGTTCATTACCAACCAACTTGTGCAGTGAAGTGTATACACAATTTGCTCGTGCATATTTGAGACTTGGGATGCTTCTGGCAAGGGAAGATACTTCTGTAGAGGTTTATGAAAATGGAAGTCTTGAGGAATTATCTGAAGTTTGGACTAATCTTAGTGATAAGAGACCTAAGAGAGAAGTTAGGAAGCATGAGATGTCATCCAATGATGCTATTAGGCGGGCTTTATTTGTGTATGAATCACTCAGTGAGCTGCACAAATAGGAAGCTACATATGCTTATTTTCAACTTGCCTGCTATCACAGAGATTGTTGTTTGAATTTTTTGAATTCAGATCAGAAACAAATTAAACCCAAAGGTGAAAGCAGCCTACATCAGAAGGTTAGGCAGTATGCCTCTTTACTGAGAGGAACTAACTGAAGTCTATTGATTTTTATCGCCCAAAGGCTCATGCTATCATGTATCTGACCATTCTCATGGAGTGACCACGAGTTTACTATGTAATTTCTTTTTAGTTTCATCACTGAAAGAGCTTCCAAGAACAACTTAATAGTAGAAATATTAAGATCCCATGACCTTGTCATTGTAAAGATAATAGCTTTTTTCCAACCAGCTCTCAAGGGATAACCTTCCCTTTCATAAAAACCAAATAAACTAGAATAAGAAGACCATGGAACTTTTTCACAATATTTACTCATCGTATTGCATATGTTCTCTTGCCGCTTTTTAACAACTTTGTTCAAGGATAGATCGCTACCAAGAAAGCATCTGAATGCTAGGAAAACATACTTACCTCACAACACCTCTGTATGCCCAATCACCAAAGTCACCCAAAAGTTTTGAAACCATATACTAATGTTAAGCTATAGTGATTTTAATACATTCTCAACACCTTGGAAGATCGAGCCAACGAACTTTACCAAATCCCAAGTTAATAGATCCTAAACCATATATAAGCCGTCAACCATGTATACCTTCTTTTATTGTTTGGATTACTTTGAGTTTGATATTGTAACATGGTGAAGCCATTAATGTAAGATGTGAAACTATGATTTAAATCCACATGTGAATTCTTGTGCTTGGTTCTTCTGTGCATGCAAATGGTTGTAGCATTTAGGTTCTCTCTTCTCGTTAAGATCATCCTTTTTTGTTGTTTGTTCAATGATTTAGTTTTATATCTTCTTGTATGCCTTAACATATTTTATTGTATTATTTGGTGTAGATGGAAGGATACGATGATGTGGCATTTTGAAATAATTTGGATAGTCAAATATTACAAGTGAGCCAACAATATGTTTTAGATAATTGGACGTGTCATGGAGAGGAAGGACTGCAAACATACAATGAAGATAACATTTTTCGTAACAAAGAAGATGTGTGTGAAGAGATGTGTATGAAGAATTTCATGAAGAAGAAGATGGTTAAGTGCCATTAGGTGATGACAGATGTAATGAAATATACTTCAGTGAAAGTGAGGGCACTATCAATGAAGGAATGGTGTTTGTAGATGTTGAAGAATATAGACTTGCACTTTAGTCTCATGCTGTGAAGTTCGCATAGAAGCTTAGAAATGTTAAGTTTGATCAAGGGCGACTTATTGTTGAATACAGTTCAGAGGGATGTATTTGGAGGTGTCATTGTTCAAAAGCTAGTAATAGTGTAAGCTTTCAAGTTAAAAAAGGTTAGTGGTCAGCATGCTTATATAAGTAGCAATGCTAACCAGTCAGCATTTGTCAAATGGCTTGCAAGAAGGGTGTATAGTGTTATGAAGCACGATATGGATAAGTCAATCATGTCATTAACGAAAAATTTGCAATCTTCACATGGATTGAACTTGAAATATCATAAAGTTTGGCACGCTCGTGAGATGGCATTAGATAAAATAAGAGGATCGTATGAGTTTTCCTTTAACAATGTACCCAAGTATTGTCATGCAGTAATTAAGTTTAACCTTGGTAGTACAACAACATATCAATTGGAAGGAGAATAATATTGTTTTTAGAGGGCGTCCATATCCTTGCATGCTTCAAGGGTGGGGTTTGTTGATGGATGTAGACCGTTTTTAGGTTTGGATGGTTGTCACTTGAAAGGCAAGTACAAATGAAAACTCTTATGTGCCATAAGGTTGGATAGGAATAATGGGTTATTTTCTTTTACCATATAAGTTGTGGAAGTTAAGAATGAGGAGAGTTGGACTTGGTTCCTTTATCACATTTATGTCATGTATGGAGATTACTCTAATGATGTTATTTTTATTTCAAACAGGCAGAAAGGATTAATGGATGCTATAAGTCATGTTTTCCCCAACTCTGCACATTGTTTTTGTGTTAAACATCTATATGCAAACTTCAAGAAGCTACATCCTGGTATATACATCGAACAATTATTTTGACATGTAGCACAAGTGTATAGGCAAGAAAAATTTTCTAAGGCTATTGGACAAATTAAGAAAGCATCGTATGAGGCACATGAATGGCTATCTGTAGTTCCTCGAAGTTGTTGGTCGAGAACACATTTTCAGACTGACTCAAAGTGTGACAATCTAACCAACAATTTAGCAAATTCATTTAATGCCTTAATTGCAAGTGTGAGGTAGTTTCTAATGTTGGAGTTGCTATAACATATTCGACAGAAAATGATGGTCTTCTTCAGTAAAATACTGCAAGATGTAAGTGGGCTACAAGATGGCATAGTGTTATATGTGTTGGAAAAATACAAGGTTTGATAACAAAAGAAAGAAATTGCATGCCATTGAGATCTTCTTATTTTGAATGGGAAGTTACAGAGCACAATTTAACCAATTTAAATGTACTTGTCATTGATGGAATATGTCTAACATTTCTTGCATACGTGCACTTATTTGCATAAGGAATCTAAGATTTAGTTTTGTCGACTATTATAGTGCTTACTTCTATGTTGATATGTTTAGAAAGGCCTGTCATACACCCATATCAGGGATACCGGACCTTTCAACGTGGCCTATTATTAATCTACCTCAGCCATTGCCCCATCATTCTCGAAGACCACTTGGCTGATCGAAAAAGAAGAAAACTCAAGGCGAAGACGAAGCCAATGGAAGCAGCCAAGTAAATAGAGGAATTAAACAATGGCAAAGATGTGGTCAACATGGACATAACTGAAAATCATGCAAGACTCCTTTGCAAGGTATGATACATAATCCACAAACTGTATACATAGTTATAATTTACCATTATGTTATAATAATTTATGACAATGTATGTAGGTGGATATGAATGCACAATTAGTTAGGAGTAGAAAATATATTATTCGCAAAGGAAGTGGTAGGAAAATTCCTTCATAGTGAAGGTGAATCTATTTGTTGCTCTTTATTTGTTTTGTTAGTTTGCTCCTCTATGTCTTTAGCAAAGCAACATTTTGTTAATAAGACTCATTTTATGTTTTTTCTATTCTACATTGTAGGAGGCTCTTTCTCAAATGTAACAAAATGAAATTCTGAGAAAAATATTAAAATAACAGTACCTTTTGAAGTATTGTAATAGTGGTAAAATATATATGAATTGTCTATTACATTTCTATCCTTATGCAAGTTAATGCAAATGTAATTGAACGGTCTATTGTACCTCTCTTTTGATGCAAGTCAATGAATAAGGTCTTTCCACCACCATGTACTTGAACAATATATGGTTTCTGCAATGTAATATTATGAAATAACTACCAATGCAAGGGCTGGTTATTCCCTACGTTTGTGGGCTTAAGTCCACTCATACCAATAATATGAAAGAAATGGTGGAAGGATACACCGTAACTGCTCAAGAACTTGGTTGTTTATGTATTTTTGCAAGTCAGATAAAAAAGTAGACTATAGTATGTAAAAGATCACCAAAAATGATAATCAACTTAAGTAGGTATGTAACCTCAAGACTGTAAAATGGAGAGAATTGTCTCTTATAACTTGGCCACTATATATATTCTTTTATGTCAAAAAAGTAAGAACTCTTTCCAAAAGAGACCAAGCATTCCAACTTAAACTGTGCTAAAAGACTAGGTTAATGGCTGGCGGATGCAAGAAACAACAAATAATGGATAACAAAGCAACATCCTCTCTAAGTAATTATGAAATTATAGATAATGGCATGCACAACCATAAAGAACCAATGACCTATTAGACCAAATCATATGTGAGCATGCATCATCAAGACAGAATATATTCCTATTTATAAAAGCTTAGCTAAGTAAAGGCACATTATTCACAAGTGGGTTAATAAATTCAATTAATGTTTTGTCACAAGTGGTTGAGATCATCAGTAATCAAATCTTGGTGGATTTGGACCACCATCTTCTTGAGATGAATTCCTAAACGCTCTACCACATTTGAGCTAAAGACCTAAATGCAGCCACACTTAAGGTGAGTGCTTTGACTTCATTACAGATAATGTTCACAAGCATGTCATAATCCTATTAGAACACATAAAAAACATTCATTTAAATGCAAAGGCAACAAAAAAGTAGACCTATGATGACAATAGTAGAATCTTTATCACTTGCATATTAGCCTTAAGTGACTATAGCTCAGGTCCAGCTCTGGTTGATGACAATCCTACTCATGATGATGATGATTGCATGCGATGGTATGTGTTTGTGAAGATAATGAGTGGTATTCTTCATACCAAGCAAGTAGTCACACCTCACAGCAGTAATACCTGCCAGGAATTTTTGCCGACTTTGATTTTGCAGCCACATGTTCGAATCCACATGAATATCTTCACATGTTAAAAGAACTAACTGTAGAGTGAATCTTCTATCCAAATATATAAATAAAACATATAAGTTGTTTCATAGCAGGAATCAAGTCTTCAACACGTAATCAAAGTAGACAGCCACATACTTCGAAGAACTTCATCAATGGGATGCATGTTTTTGATCTATAATCAATCTATCTCATATGAAGTGGCCAATCGTACAATGCCATAGATAAATGAAAGCACTGAACCAACCAAGGTATGTGACTAATAGATTTCAGATACTGCCAATGTACAGTTTGAAGAAAATACATGCTAGAACAATAAGACCAACACTCCATGGTCTGGACACATCTTACACGACTCTATTTCAAAATAAAAATTGTGTAAAGTGATTTGATTTTCAGGAAATGGCTCATCCACAGTGGCAGACTAAGTCATCCACAGATTAAGAAGTGAAGACTAGGTGTGAGGCAAGTAAAAACTAACATAGTGGCATACTGTGTTTATTTGTATTCAGAAGAGGCCCTATGCTTACGGTGAATTTTGTGTTCAAAGAGGTGGTCTATGCTTATGCTCACGAACGATTTGCAAGATTCATTTTAAACTGCTTTGAGAAACTAGATCTAACAGCTGAACATGTTTTTCTAGAATCTGAATTTACGGTTATTGACATAGAAGATGATTCCTCGGAGTATTATGTGGGAATGTTTGGACCTATGGTACAAGATAAGATGCCATCCCTAGGTGCTGAAGACATATCATCACATAAAGATGCAAGAATTCTTGAAAACTCATTTGCGAAGACATCTGAGGAAATGACTGTAGAACCAAAATTGTGTTCTCCCTTAAATATCCTTGCATCTGGAGGCAAGGACTTGGATGATATAAAAGTTTCAGTGCCAGGTTCTAGCAACCTATCAGTTTTCCAGATATCACCAACGCCTATTCATGTGGTTCAAACAATTGCCTATCCATTCTCATCAAAGTTAGCTGCTATTCATCATTTGTCCCAAGCTATCAAGTCTCTCAGATGGAAGCGTCAAGTGCATAACACTGAAGGAGAGGCATTTAATCATGGAAATAAAATGCAGGATAGATCTTCACTAGTACAATTTTCTATCTATGCTTGTGGTGATGTTGACTACATAGAAGTTTGTGATATTAAGGAATAGTTGGATTCATCGAAAATGGATCATAAATTATGGAAACTTGTTCTTTTGCAGGGAGAGTCTTATTTGGCTCTTGGAGAAGCTTATAAGGAGGCCAGGCAATTGCATCAAGCTTTTGAAATGAGTTGAGAGTGTCAACTGAAGTCGTGAAAGAGGTCAAAAGGCTCAAAAAGAAGTTGGGACAGTATAAGCAAAATTGCAGTACGTGTTGTCTAATGAATTGTGGCTGTCAGAGTGATAGTGGAAGCAGCGGTAACAGGGTAAGCAGTATCAGTGAAGCTATGCCTTTTGGTTTTTGGTAGGAAACAGAATAAAAGTTCAAACATGAAGAATTATTTGCATTTAGTTTTTGAAACCCTTGGCCATGCTCCGTACAAAGTGGATAACATAAATGATCCTTAAAGTGTACCTTTGCAGAATAGCATAAATGGCAAGACACGTGCATATAAGGCAGAATCCATTGAATTACCAATAGATGCTGCCTCTGTAGTATATCGTTTTGGTTGGATTTGCAGTGAGAACTAGTGTAAACTGGATTTATAGTTTGTAATAAGAATATTGGGGCTCTCCTATAGATGAATTATGAATAACAGAAAATCCTAACCATAAGGTTTGTTTAACATAGAAATAACAAGATCTATAATTACTAGGTTTTTGCATAGAACAGTTCATCAGCACTTCGGACTAATGGTTACAATTACTTCATTGGAGCATAAAATCAAATGATGGGGGGTGGGGTGGGGGGTGCTCATCTACACACAGAGGGATGCATGTACGAAGAGAGAGGGGGGTATCTACAGAGAGAGAGAGAGAGAGAGAGAGAGAGAGAGAGAGAGAGAGAGATTACCAATAGATGCTGTCGCCTTCACTGTCTACAAAGACTACATTATGAAATTTCTGCATCCCTATGTAACACTATTTACTTGCATTTGTACCAGATGATGGAGTCAGCTCTATCTTAGCTTCTAGAGGGATGTCTAGTTGTTGCAGAAAATGGACTCTTCGATCAGCGAATAAAGTGAGATTCAGGTGAAGTTTTTGCATCAATTGCAGCGACTACTAAAGACGCTGTTGTCCACGGCAATCTCTGGAAATGTCAGTAGATCTGCTCAAGCAAAGACAAACAGTGGGCCCCGAGATGTTAGAAAGCTTAGGGAACTCTACAGAATGTCCCTGAAGTTGAGTAGCCGGATCTAGTTATATGTTGTGGGGCTCTCTCTCTCTCTCTCTCTCTCTCTCTCTCTCTCTCTATATATATATATATATAGAGGGAGAGAGCGAGAGAGATTGCCGCGTAGAAGGGCAGGGAGCCTTGGATGAGCAAGCATGTATAGCCCAGTGCGGGGGGGCATGGAGTGTGTCACCGGACGTTGCCTGGTGAAGGATCATGGCAGATGGAGTCGTTCCCTGTCGCCGTCGGTCTTCTTCCGCGTGAGTAATAGAGTTCTATGATCCGTAATGTTTGAGCAGAGAGAATAAATGATGGGGGTGTTATTGATATTTAAAAAAGATAAACGGTGAAAAATAGATGAAATAGCAAATTTGCAAAGTTTTGCAAAATTTAATGGCAAATTTCCAAAAACTTAAAACCTGTGGTTTTTTTGCAAAAAATCCAAAAAGTAATGGTATTTTTGCAAAAAAACCCTAAAATGAAATATAAAAGTCTTTGTGATAAGGTAGAAAGTGCAACTTCAAACCTCCAAGCAAGTGTAACAAGGAGAAGCCCTTGTCTGCTACCAAATGCACTACATGCCATTTAACAAATTGCATGTTCTTAGGTTTCCTGTCATTAAGACTCCGTTAAGTAGTACCAAATCATTCCTCGGATTTATGTGTTTTTGTTACTCTAGGTGAGTCCAGGTGCCCAAAATTCTCATTTAGTGGATGATCTTGAGTGTTGCTTATTTTAGTAATAAAATAAGTAGAGAAACTTTTGCCAGGATATGATCATCAAAGGGATGTGAATTTTGGATCTTTTCAAACATGTTTCCACATATTGGTTTCACATGAACCTCAATTTTGATTTTAGTGTTTGGGACGCATTTTATTGAACAAAAACTCAATATAATGAATCAATAAAAGATTGTAAATGTATTGTAGTCCATAAAATCATATTGACATCAATCCTGTTTCAAATATTATGAGGACTCATTTAACAAATATTTGATGCTTCTTGACACTTCAAAGAGCATCGAATGATACCAATATGATGGGTGTTCTTGCCTTTTTAAATGGATGTCCCTATTATTTTCATTAAAAATTAGTGAAAAAATAATACATCTTTGAATTTACCTAAATGTAATACAAAATTTCAAGGGTATTCTTAGACTTAAAGAGTCTGCTTTTCAAATTTTGAAACTTTTTTATTGTTTTGACATCAAACTAGACCCTAAAGTAATATAATTCAATTTGCTTTGTAATTCGTTGCTTGTACAAAAACATATATAGGAGAGTTGTAATTTCACATGTTTATTGCAGTGTAATGAGCAGCTAACATTTGATTGGGTGAGAAAAAGTAAAAAATAGAAAAGGTTAAAGGAAATGATAGTTTTCTGCTTTTTCTTAGCGAATCAATTGTTGTTGCTCCTTACACCTATAATAAACAGTTGAAATTATCACTCATCATATATATAATTGGATTCTTTAAGATAGAATACAATAGCAAATAATCTGTTTCAGTTGAGTAACTATAATCAAAATTTCCAGTTTGGTTCATGTTGTCTTCTATTATAGAGAGTCAATTAATAGCCCTATATGCATTTTGAGCAAGACCCTTTCTAGCACAATGGTGCAAGAGGGGTCTCTCCCATGGTACCTACTAGGATGGATTCAAGGTGCTCCTGATCTTTGTATGTGTTTAACATTCAAAAGAAGAAATTACACTAAATTTATAATTTCAAAAATAGTAATGATTCTAGGACCATCTTTAATGCCTCGAGATTTGGGAATTCTAGTGCCAAAGGGTTAGGTGGAATCATTAAGATCATGAGTGCTTGAATGATGACTTATTTGGGTCCAACTAGAATAGCTGATTGTATTGAAGTTGAAATTTAATTCGTTTTAGCTGGATTCCAAATTTGAAACAAAACTTTTCAGACCACTCATTATTAATGAGGATTCTCTTAAATGTGATTCATTGGTTCAATGTTGCTGAAAGAGCTCTGTGGAGGTTTTGGCATTTGATTAACGAGGCTAAGTCCATTGTCGACAATCATGATCTATCTTTCCAACGTGTGTGAAGATCACCGAACTCTTCATCCAATGAGCTTGCTAGAAGTGGAATATAGAAAAATGTTATTTTAGTTTCGATTTTATTATTGTCTAATTTCTATAATCAGACTCTCTCAATCTGAACTTTCTTTACGAGTAAAATCGTCACCATTTAAAAAATGAGTCTAGGATCATCAAAGAAAAAGAGTTTTGAAACATGACCCATCTATGGGATATCGAACTTTGAACGGTTTAGATCACTGTAAGCAAGACTCATGATCCATTTCATATTGTGAATTTGTAACCGAATCAAACAGATAGTCAAGTGACAACAATAAAATCATAGTAATAAATGGGAAAAGCTAGAGTTTACTACCTTTAACTATCATTTTGTTACACTTTAGTTCTTAATTATTTTTTTTTGCATATTAGTCTCTCAACCATTGAAAATTTTCATCATAAATCCTTCTTCCCAAAGGGACCAAAGTGTTGTTCACAATTAATTTCATATATTGTCAAAGAAGATGATAGCATCCTTTCACTGGCAATATTTTAAAATTTGATACGATAATATTTTCTTAGAGTTTTGGAAAATGATTTTCAAATCTACAATCTAGAGGTCCTAATCTACAAACTTTTAAAATTTGGATAATTTCTAATACAAAATTGATTCAAATTTCAGGGGAGACTATGACATGAGTTTTTGACCTTGTGAAATTTGAAATCTTTATATAATTTGATCTAGGTTCTAGTTGATTTGATCTATGAAACCCTTATATTTGATTAGATTAAGTGAGAAATGAGTTTAGAATTTGCCTTATCTTGGTCACCTTGTCTATACATACAAACTACCTGCTAACAATAATTTATTCCCTAAACAAAATATATATTTTTTTTTTCACTTTGGTTTCTGGATAAACCTTGTGAGGCCTACATCAGATGTCCTTCAAGGTTCTTCAATGGATATAAGATGAGAGGACTTACGGTGAAATTTTTTTCAATAATTGAGATACTAATACGTGAAAATATAAGTTTAGGGACCGAAAGGGTAGCAAAATGATGGCTGAGGACAGTAAAGTATAGTTTTTCGTAATAAACAAAAAGGGGCAGACGAAGTAAATAAATATGCTAAGCAGGGCTATTTATGTCTATGGTGTTAAAAACCGAAAATATTTCAATTTGAATCGGTTTCTTCTTAAGTACGTTGGATCTACATATGGCGGGAAATGGTCCGTCAACTTTAGTTTTCTCTTTCTAAATTTCTCTTTACCGAAGCAACTGCAGGCCATCTGCCAATTGCTGTTTTCTCCACACAAACTAGAGCGGATCTTCACACCCCAGATCGTTATTTTCTTTTCTGGGGGAGAAATTACATGCTCTTCGGGTGGGCTTTCCTTCCTTGATCTCACTCTCTTTTTTGATTTGCTACTTGATGATTCATGGGTTCCTAATCAATTTATTTTTCTCATTCTTTTCATTATCTGTTAAGTAAATCACAGCTTTGAATGATCAAACGGGTACCTTTTGTAGGCTTCTTTTTTGGGTTTTAGAATCCAAATTCTGAAATTTGTAGAGTCTGAATAGAAGTAATGGGCTGCATTGGAAGAAAGACAGCCCTCTTGATTTTTATGCTATCTATTTATATCCTTAGAGAAATTATCTACTACGATCAGCCCAAGAGTTTTGAGGCCTGTTTTATCTATTTTGGAATGCTTTATTTGATGTTTTAGGGCTTCAATATAAAGGGATGAGATCACTATCCATAAATGAGTTATCCATAGTTTGTTGTTCTGTTTCGAAATAAATCCTTTGGCATCCCAACTTAACCCCAAATAACTTGAAAGCTAAGTCTTCGGAATTACTAAATTAGATATAGTCGTTACCTAAGTAATACGTATTTTATAATTAATTTGTCCAAGTTCCCCAATATTAATGTGGATCTGGTTATAAAATTCAAGTTGAAAATTTTGCTCTCATCCTAATCCTGCTCCTTTCCCCTTGTTTTTTCTCAAACTCTTCCCCAAAGTTTCCCAAAGTTTCTGTATATTTTCCATGTCGATTTTCTCCCAAATCTAAAGTCTCTGACTGTCCTGAATAGAAAAGGGTACTTAAGGTTGTTACTGATGTCCTTGTTAATTTAGATCCTATAGAATTATAATTCAGTCGAACTAAATGATGGCCTACAGGTGCAATGCCGTTTCTTGGAAATAGCTGTGCAGGCAAGCTAGATTATTAGTTTGTAGCCATCTATATTGTCTTAATACTTTATTTTATTTTTTGATGAGCAAGTCAGGGAAGGTGAACTTTAGTTAATTAGCAAAACACTTAAATGCGCAATTCTTACTTCCTATCAATATAAAAAAGATCGATGAGTTTTTTATGAAACCAAAGAAAATCCATGTGAAGCGTGAACAGGAAAATCATTTGGTATAATATCTGCCCTCGGTGCAGAGGCAAAATTGTTCTTTGAAACAATCCAATCTGCCAACATTATTTTCAATTGGAATAGATGACTGTTAGGAATAATGTTTACCAATTGGTTTATCCTTTGTCATTCCTTTGGTCTGAGTATTGTCACTCTTAGCACTTTGATCCATAGGAATTCAGTGGACTATTAGTTGCAGTATTGGTAACCAGGAGATACATATTTGCTTAGTCTGAATCTTGGGAGGTATCCTGGATGCTACAAGTTTGTTAAGTAATGAACATGAAATATATGTTCTTCCATACAATATTCCTTGATGGTCTCTTCAATATCTTGGGATTGATTGAGAAACTTAAGAAAATGTCATGCATAGGGACAGGGGAACTTTTATTAACCTGCTTAGGCTTGGCAAACATCAAAGGTAACCTGAAGTGTGAAAACACACTACGCTAAACCATTTATGAAGTCTTCAATTATCCTAGAAACTTGATGGATCATGACATCCCTGGTCTAGATTACATTTAGTTTGATTTTATATCTTTGTAGAAGTTTCGGCTGATGTTTCTCATTGACACAAGCATTTGCACCCAACCTTCATGAGGAATGGGTTAGAAGTTTGTATCTAATCTATTCTTCTTGTGCCGACTTGTTTCCTTGTCCCCTATTGACATGCTTTTGAAGTTGTGCAACCTTTACTTTTGGTACACAGGTCTTCCATGTTATATATCCAGTTCTTTTGACACCAGGTTATGGAAATATTTCCTACTAATTTGTTCATATGGATCTAAACCTTTCCATTACAAATTCATATTTCCTATTAATTTGTTCATATGCTATTATTTAAACCCTGCCATTTCAAATTCACAGTAGCAGATATTCTCCCTTGTTTCATTGTTTTGTTACTTATTAGTGATATTAAAAATTTGCATACTTCCCTGTTATATGACCTAAATAAATTACTTAACCCATCATGACAGTTGTGTGACTTCACTTTGAGTCAATTGCTCAATCATTTTTCTTTCTTTGATGTGTAAAGTTCCTGGACTTGCTTTGTTGTTGGGATTAATAACCAAGATGTTTCTAATGTTGTATGTTCTGTCAATTTTTTCTCACATTGACATGAAATTGTTTTTCTTCTCTTTTTCCATACCTTTTGAGTTTTCACCACCACGAATATTTCTTAGTTATGCTTAGATGAGAAAGTAACAAGGCGTCACCCCAGTGTGATATACCTTTGAGACATTGACATTCTCACATTTGGTATATTCTTGTTTGGTCACTCATGGAAAAGCTTCATTTTTCTTTGCTTCTTTGTGGTGTCAAATAGTTTTGAGCTCCTAAGGCTCTTCTTCATTCCTTTATTAGATTAGAATTCTATTCTTGTTCTATTTTAACCTTAATATAATTTCAGTCTTCCTGTATAGGGAGACTAGTTGCTGAAAACACACTGGACAATAGTCACTGTGGAGACTTGCCTGGCACTTTTAGCCAGATGCATCCTAACTCAAGGAGTGTCAGTTCGACTTCAAGAGTATGTGGTCAAGCATTACCTGCAATTGCATGCAAGAATAGTCCAAGATTTGACAATTTAGATAGTCAAGAAGATGATGACATTAGATGTCATGTGGCTTACGAGTAAGCATATGCTTCTTTGGTGTTTCCTCTTTGACTTTTTGGGGGATAAGTATTATGCTACACCATGCTCTGAAATTGCACTAGTTTTGATCCTATATGTTCCTTTGCCATCACAATTTGAAATTGTCTTTCCTTTTCTTGTAAATAGCACAGAAAAGAAGAAGAGACCGTCCCGGATTGTAGGTGGTGGACTTCGCCAGTATAGCATGATAGGTAAAAGAAGATTTAAGATGGGTATTACCATAACTTTCTTTAGCATTGATTCTCGTTTGAAATTCATGCTTCTGTTCTGGTTTCTTTCTGGAGTTAATATCTGTTTGTTATCTTGGATATCTCCGTTAGTGGAGCATTTCCATCTTCATACAATGCTTCTGGTACTTATTTCTCTTTTTTTCTGACTCCTATTATTGGTTCACATGTAATTTTGCCTTTTTTTTGTCCTGGATTAATGAACAAGACTTTCCATTATTATCTCCAGATGTTGGTAATCCTCTTGGTAATAGAAGTTAATATCTAGAGATTTATGAGCAAGTTGATCTTTTGGACTATCAAGTTACCTCACTTACACTGATATTAGTCAATCACTACATGCTTCTGGGATCTCTCACTTGGAGATTTGTCCATTGTATTCTAAGAAATATCAAGTTGTCTCTTGTTCTTTTCTGTGTACCAGAGCAGTGAAAACTTCAGTACCACAGTATTATAGATGCAAATTTGGTAGGTTCCACTGATACCAGGAATTCTTCTTCAATTTATTTTACATTTGTGGGAGGCAATCTGGTTCCGAGAAATCTAAGAAGGGAGATTTGTGGCTTGTTCAAGTTCCAGGCTGAACATTGAGTGGAGGTTTTACCTTTGAACTTTTTGGATGAAACATTATTAGTGATGTGTACTTTGATATGAAAAGGGTAGCCTGGTTGACAAAGCTCTTGCATATGCAGGGTCTGGGGAAGGAGCGGACCACAAGGGTTAATAGTACGCAGCCTTACCTTGCAATTTTGCAAGAGGCTGTTTCCATGCCTTGAACTTGTGACCTCAAGATCACACGACAACAACTATACCATTGCGCCAGTGCTCCCCTTCTTGTTGCTTTAATATAAAACAAGCTATATTGTGCTCTTCCATAATCAAGTTGCCATCCATTTAAATCAATCTAGTCTTTTACAGAGAAATAAGCATATTGTCATGTATTCCATTATTATGTGAGGGAAGGTAAAACCAGATAATTACTGTGCCTAGGTTTTGCTCTATGTGTTAGGAGGGGTATGTGTAAGGTTACCCAAGTTATTCCTGGGCATCAGCATATTACCTTCTTCTAATCTGGGAATGCTGCTCTTTTATTAGTTATATGAAAAGCTTTAGTGGACTGTGCACGTCCTGTTACAATGCATTCTGTTTGTTACTTTCATGTTTTTCTTTTTTACCCTTCACCTGAGGGTACTTATTTATCTCCTGTTTGCCTACCTTGGCTTAATGAAGGAGAGGTCTTCAAGATTTGGGGCTGTCATGTTCCACCCAAGGTCACTGGTTTCTTCTACTCGACCCTGGATTTACCACTTCTGCTTCTGGTGAATTGGATTCAGGATTTGGACAATTCTTAAATGGAGGGATTTGGTGCTTTGGATTTGAGATTCGTCGCTTGTCAGTTACTGAATCAGCGCATTTAATTTAATCAGATTTTCAAATTTGATCCATCTGAGATGTGAATCCAATTAAATCAGATGCGCTAATTCTGTTTTATTATTATTATTTTATTTTAAACCTTTTCTTTTGGAAATGAAAATGTCCATGTATTTGTGCCTATTTACGAAATATCCTTGATGTTTTCTTTCTAAATAAGACAACTGAATAACATTTTGTCAAATAAAACCAGTTTTGAGCGAGAAAATATTCATCAAACAACCCCCCCACCCTCCCTCCAAAATGGGATTTCTCTCTCACTGATGCTGGAGTTTCGCCACATTTGATTCTCCATGTCTCTTACTCTCTGTATTTCACTCCAAAACTGTCAATTGTTCTGGCCAGCCCTTTTTTGCAACTCTCTCTCTCTCTCTCTCTCTCTCTCTCTCTCTCTCTCTCTCTCTCTCTCTCTCTCTCTCTCTCTCTTTGTAGGACCCAGTTTAAAGTACAATGGCCTCTAGAGTTTTTCTATAAGTATGAAACTATGAGTTCAACATTGCTAGTTCTGAAGTTCGAGAGTGAAATGAGTCCTAGTAAGTATGATTTATGCTTTATAGTTATGTTGTACTATTTATGTAAATGTTGAATTGTGATTATTATAGTTTATTGCTATGAATCTATAGTTTGTGGTACTCTTAGGATTCTGTTTATGTGTTTTGCTTAAAAAATGGGCTTCTGTGGTTCTCTAATATTTTGTTATTTTATTGTCATTTTCTGTAAAGTTGTATTTTTTTAATATTTTTGCTGCTTCCCCACTTCCTGTAAAATAAAATCTGTGGAATCCCACTTTTACCTCCTGCTTCCGAATCCATTTCCGGCCCTGGTGACCTTGGTTCACCTATTTGTTGCTTTCTTTCTCTTCTGATCTTCACTTACTAACATTTTCCACGCTATAGGGTTGAGAAATGAATTTATCTTGTTCAACAAGTAATTTTCCTTTGTACCCCAATGTTCCTAAAAAAATATCCGTGCTATGAAAAATATACATCTCTGATGTGATTGCAGAACAGTAAGCATAGACTTGTTACAGTCATAACTGTTGTTGACCACCAGCTGCTGTTTCAAGTAATATTTCGTGATGCTTATCTGGAATCTTTTCTTTGAAGTTATCTCATTGCATAATGATTGTTTTTTCAGTTTGTAAGAAGGTTGAGAGCAAAGGGCGGACCACATATAGCGAGGTAGTGTTCAATCATCTCTCTGTTCTTTTCCTTTGTTATATACCTCGTGAGTTTTCTTTGAAGCATCATTTATCATCAAATATGATATGCGTACCTCTTGTTAGAAACTATCCAGGCAATTATACACCATAAGGGACATAGACTAGATTCTAAATAGTCTACAACTTCTCAACCATTGAGTGGAGATTCTGGAGAAGTAAACCTTCAGTAGGGAAATACATTTCTACTCTTGATGAATTTAGAGGTAGTCAAAACAATAACTTTCAAGAAAATTTAGCTCAAATAATTTACAAGATCTCTGCAAATCAATAATAAACACTTATGTTTGTGGTTTAGAATGCATGGAAAATTAGGTCTTTTATATTTATCTTATGAGTTGCTTCCTATATGGTTCCTGCACTCCGTTTCGTGACCCCATTGCTTATCTTTCATTTTGTCAAATTAGATGATTTTTATCTCATTTCATTGGGGTTCTTATGGAGAGCATAAATCAACTGCATCCTTGTGTTGTTTTAGTTTATGAGTTGTTTATCATACAATAGCAACGGTTGAGTTGTGGTTGTGTGACCTAGAGGTCATGGGTTCGAGGCTTAGAAACAGCCTCTTGCAAAAATGCAAGGTAAGGCTGTGTACTATAGACCCTTTGTGGTCTGCCCCTTCCATGGCAGCCCTTTTTATCATACATTAGCAGAATTGTGGGCTCGTACTTAAAGTTGAACATATTTCTGACAAGTATTAGACTGATGTAGTTTCTTCTTGTTATGTCCTTATTGGTCAATATCTCATCTTTTGCACATTGCTTTGGAATGGGTTTCTTCTTGCATTACGGGTGTCCTTGTCTGAACCCTTATTTGAAGCTTGATCTTGTGGACCTTTCTCAATTAGGTTCTGTATCTTTGAAATCTTGCATGGTAGCATCAATCTGGTCTTGGAACTATCTGATGAGGAGAAAATGGATCATCAGAAACTATTCAAACAAAAGACAAGAACTGCACAGTGGGAAAAATCAGTTTTATAGTGGGCTTTATGGCAAAAGGAATTCAGATTTCAGAAAGAGTAGAGGCTGCATAGATGTTGACTGAAAGTATTGAAGAGTGGGGGCAAAGGGATAAGTTGGGCTAATGTAGCAGTGTTCAGTTGAGGTTCCTAAAGCTTAATTTCTTTGGTGTTCCCTTGGTAATATGTCTAGGTTAGTTGGAATAGTCCAAGTTTTTGGAGGTAAGAAGGGAAAGCTTGATATATGGTTTTTCATGTAATGTAAATGATACAAATGAGCAAGGTCTCTATCTGTTCTTAAAGAAGTTAAAGTTTCTGCCAATTGTTGGGTCTTATAGAAAAGGAGAACAATTCACTTAACATTACAAGATGATATAGCCAAAAAATTTTTGTTAGGCAATACTTTGAGGAGATTTTTGGTTCATCATATGGATGCAACTGTCTTGTATTTTTGTATATTTTGAAGCTGATAAGTGGCAGACTTGTAGATGAATGATCTACTTCTCAATAGATGCACCCTTAGTTGGAATTCGTGGAAAGGAGCTATTATTTTGAGTAGTATCCCAAAAGATTTTAGGTAGGAGGTTATTCTATAGACCAGCCTAACCTAATATGCTGAGTTTAGGAATTAAACAAAAAGAAAGAAAATCCACTCAGAAGAGGAAGAAGAGATTGTAGGTATAAACCAAATCTGATGCCATTCATAAGTCTCACTGATATAATGTTGTCACGACAACTGCTTATCTTGAAACACATGAAGACAAAGTTTTGCACTTGGACTATAGACCATGATGGGAGAAGACGTGTCAATTCTATTTGTGGCTTCATTAATGTTCCATTTTTCAGAACTTTAGTTCCATGATATTGAGATCTACTGGAACTCCGTTCCTGGTTCATCATCATCATCAAGACCTTATCCCAATTAGGGGTCGGTCAAATGACTCTTGTTCCTCCATTCCCTGCTATTTAGTGTCATGGCTTCATTTAGTCCAAAAGTTAAATTTTTTATTTTTTATTTTAAATCTTTTAACTCCGTTCCAGGTTGCAGATGAAATCATATCAGAACTTGCAGCATCAGGCACCATACCACTTGACGAGGTTTGATTTAAACAATATCTCATAAGCTTAGATATGGATCTCCAAATGAATATGCATATTGTCTCCATCATCTATGCAATGTAGTGAAATGGTTCCTAAGAGTTCTGTTTTTCAACATTGACAGTTCTATGAGAAAAATATACGGCGACGTGTATATGATGCACTAAATGTTCTAATGGCAATGAATATTATTGCTAAGGACAGAAAGGAGATTCAGTGGAAGGGGTTGCCCAGTACCAGCACTGATAACGTTGAAGAGCTAGTGGTATGGCTCAATTATATCTGTTTAGAAAGGAAAATTCTATTGGGATTTATTTCAGAACTCAACCTAGCAAACTCTCTACCTTTGGATGATCTGATCCGTTCATCTTGTTCAGCCTCCCCTATTTAGGCTGCCTGCAACATTTCGTGCCCATTGGATGCTTCTAGCTATTAAATTCAGTAGAAAAATCCAATGGTCATGATTTGAAAAACCAAAACGACTTAGCTCAAATCATCCAACAGTCATGAGTTTTGGTGTCCAGACAGTCTAAGGCACTCTACAAAAGATGAATGGGTCAAATCATCCAAAGGTGAGGCCTAGCTAGATTGAGTCCTGAAAATGCATCCCAAAATGAGTCTGTCAAGAAGGATTATTTAGAAAAGGTCTTGGTATCTAGATTGTTTTGGTTTTGAACTATAGAATGTCTCCGTTCTCAGCAATTGCTTTAAAGATAAGACAAGAACTCTTAGCAAGACAAAATTGAGTCCACTTGGCTGAGTCACTGCTTCATGCAACCGCATGTTTTATCCAATTGAGTTAAAATGAGTTTTTTGTTCCAGTCGGTAGGCTCAAAACTGAATCTAGTTATATGAGTCTATGATTAACTTGGAATTCAACACTTGCTTTTGGTATTCTTACAATTTATTGTAGCTGATAGTGATATTTACCTGATAATGATTGTGAATATCTGGCCCCTTTTGCAGGCTCTCCGCATGAAATTGATGACTAGGGTAGAAAGGAAATCAAATTACTTGCATGACTTGGAAGAGCAGGTACTTCTGTTGCACCTATTACTTTCCAGATACTTATAACATATGTATATATGTATCTGATTGTGTATGTTTTTATGAGATATCTCTCTGATGTCCATGTGGTGAGAATACCATGATTTCCTGCTTCTCTTGCTATTATTCTTTTGCTGCTTCCTGTAGTTCAGCTATCCAGCTTTTTGTTCCTAGTCTTATCTTTCTCTATCTTTGATTAATGAATTTTAGATTCTCAATCAAGATTTATATTGTCCTCTTCTTGCTTGAAGCGGTCTGCTTGTTATAGTGTTTCTAATGTTTGATTGTTTCTGTTCTCTCTAAAGGTTGTAGCTGTTCAGAACCTGTTACTGCACAATCAGCAGCTTCCTAAGTTGGGAAACATCCCTACAGAAGGGGTTTCTTTGCCATTTATACTAGTTCAAGTATGTTTCTTGTTCATATTATTTGAGTATTGTTTTACCTGGCAACAAGATGATGTGTTTCTGTTCGAATTCTCTCCTGTCTTCTCTCCACGAGCCGTGCAATTCAAATTTCTCTTTACATGTGTGATTTTCTATCATAAAGTGAACTGTTATATATAGCTATAGATTTACTTATGCATCCATCTACGGCATATACCTGCTGTGGCTTCTTTTTTTTCTTGAGACATTCATCTTATTAGGCTGGTTGTATAGTTACACGCTAAAAATCACGTCATTTGAATGATTCTAACCACCATTTTATGATGCCATAAAAGATAAAGACTGATTTTTCAATTCAAAAGTAACGTAGGCTAAGATCATCCAGGGGTCATCATTCTTGGTGAGTAGCATAAGTCATGCCCAGTGAGATGATGGCTTAGATCTCCCAAAAATTGCACTGAATTTGCAAAAGAGGGGGCACCTGCTGGGTAGACTCTTTTTAGGCATCTGTATTTAGCAGGACTCTATATTCATGTATCTGGTGTAGTGCTGGTATACATCATTATTGTACACTTTGGATGAGCAATCTTTTAGATCATACTTCAAGTTTCCATATATCTTATGCTAATGGGTTGAACTCCTAGTTTGCCAATTTTTTAATGTTCCTTATTCTTGTGAACAGACACGCCCACAAGCCACTGTTGAGATTGAGATCTCTGAAGACATGCGGTTGGTCCATTTCGACTTCAATGGGTACTGTTACTCTTTATTTCTCTTTATCAGGAAAACCTATTTTTAAGGGATCAATGCCCTCAAAAGGAGCCACATGATCAGAAAGTAAAAAACAAGTGAAATAAGGGAAATTGACACAGTGGAAAATACCTGAACTTATCATTATCAAGACCAATGCAGTATACGTGCATGTGGGTCTATGTAAATAAACATACATAAATACACAGTACCCTTCTCTGTTCTTCCATTATTAAACGAAAATATCTGTGCACTCCCTCTCTCTCACTCATGTATCATAATGGAACTTCTTTGTGTAGATGTAGATGTAGATGCAAATGCCTAATGTTCCATGATGCCTAGATAATAGCATGGTATGTATGTATGTATGTATGTATGTATGTATGTATGTATGTATGTATGTATGAGTAGTGGTAATTTCAGCAAGAGGTTGCAGGTGTAAAGTGTAGGTGACATGCGATTGGTTGAGAAAAAGTTTCTAACTGCTATTTCCTCTAACTTTTTCTGTTTTTGGCTTTTTTCCAGCCAATCGAATGTCACCTGCTCCTTGCACCTGCATGAAATGGCTAAAATTAATACACCCCTATGTGGGGGTGTGTGTGTGGGTGTGTGTGCACCAGCAAACATTTAGATAGGCAATATTTCTTAAAAGTCCAGTACATAGGATAAAGATAGAGGTAAGCACATAACATGAGATAGGTCCTTCACATGTATAAAAATAAAAAGTCACTGCATGAGAATACACATATTTTTCTAAAAATATGAGCACAAAGTTTCAAATGGTTTCTACTTGTCTAATTATACAAACTCTTAATCTCTATGCACCCAAATATCAACCACAATGGAAAAAATTCCAAGGCTCCAATTTTTGGGAAGTGAACAATTGGAAACACGAAAAAGAAAATGGTCCAGAATCATCAACAAAGGGTATATCATAGGTATGGTATTCCGATGGCCTACTAATCCAAAGTATGAGATGGTTAAGACCCTTCTCTAATTAGCTAAGGATGCTAACATTGAACAGCATTTGGTTCCTTTTTTGGAAATGAGAGTTCGGCGTTTATTTATTCTACAGACCATTTAAGTGAATTCTTGTTTGTGATTCCCGTCTGCATCCAATAAATCTTTGTCATCATCACTGTATTTAGCTGATTCAGTTTGCTGAAATATCATATGAAATGAAGTTAAACTTGGGTTTAGTTCTCACCCCATTTATTTCCATTGCCAGTTCTCCCTTTGAGCTGCATGATGATGCTTACGTTCTCAAGGCTATGAGAGAGCGCCAACTGCAAGAGAGTGGACATGCATCAGAAGATTTCGTGACGCACTTCTCGTCAAGCTCCAGCAGCGGTGGCAGGTCGCAGGGTGCTACACCTTTCTCCTGGAATTCTGATATTGGGATCTAAAATACAACTGATTGAGAATTTGTATATATTGCTGGTGAAAAGATTGAAAATTTATATCTATAGTTTTAGTTATCACATTCTTTCAGATATGGGAGGACAAACACTGCCCCGAGATGGGCAATTTTCGATGGCTAGCTTCAAGTGTCCCTGAAGCTAAAATTTTAGAGGTGAAGGCCTTGTGACAAGGAATACAGACCTTGATCGCTGTGTGTAATTCTAAGAAGAAGATACGGCATTCAGAAACCATTATATGTTAACTATTCCAGAGAGAAATGAGTCACATTCAAGCCTGACACTCTTGAAGAATTTTTTGGCATTTTTTTAACCCAACGCTTAGATCAAGCAGATGTTGTTTGATCTTTGGTGTTCATGTTGAATTTGAGTACTTTTGTGCATTTTCAGATTTCAAATTGTGTCTGAACTCAAAATCTAGTGGGCTGTGTTTTTGTAAAGTGGACCATGCTACTCAGTCCTCCAGACCATCCATCTTGGGGTGCCCGTCGCTTGAAAGTCAGGAATAATTAGAAGCTCCTACAAGCTTAAATTTCAGTGCTATTTACCAAGTTGAAACTAATCACAGATTTGTCCGAAAATCTGTCAAATTCTCAAATATTTTTGTGAATCGGTCGTGAATTCAATTAAAATATTAGATTCACACCTTGTAATGGCTTTTTCCCAAACTTTGTGCAATTGTTTCCGAATTTTATGATATTTTATTAGCCGGCTTATTATCTGTAACTATAACTGTGTGGGAATGGCTTAGTTCAGATAGCAAGCATGGTGACAGAAAAAACTCTAAAATGAATGAATTTTTTTTGAAAAAGTCTTGACCTTTTCATCTTGCCACTTTTTTTCCCCCTCAAATAATAGGTGCTTACATATTTCCAATTTTGATGAATTTGTGAAGTCCCCCACCTGGCATATACGCTCTTGAGCATGAGAACCCTTCTTTGTTTACACATGATGATTTTTTTTTTGCGGTTCAAAGTTGTTCGTCATGTTCTTCATATAAAAAATAGTTAACCTATTAGAAATTAATGCATTTAAATAATCTTAACTTCCAACTACTTGTTTTTGGCCTTTGAAAAACAGAAGAATGCTAAATTGAAGAGCTATATTTTGTATGATGGAGTTCACTTATAGATGATCTAACCATTCGTCTAATTTCCATGCCTTTGGATGTCTCTGGTACAAAATCATATCAATTGGATGATCCTAGTGTCTAAAGAAATCTTATATTCATAGATGACTAGAAACTCTCAAAAGAATAGTCTACATTCAAAAGCTAAAAGCATGATCCTCTAACATGCCAATCTGCATGAATTTTGGACTACAAGACATTCAAAGCTAAAGGAATTAGATAAACAAGGTAGATAATCTATAAGTGGAATCCTTCATATAAAACGTAGGAGTGTTTTGACACAGTGCTTACAAGTGCTTTGATTTTGCATTCCTCTTGAAAAAGTTTAATAAAAATAAATTATCACTGTTTTCTACTCGTGAAAAATAGGCTAAAAGCATTCAATGAATATAAAGTGTGATCTCTAATCTATGTAAGCCATTTCAAACAAGATTACCAAAACAAAGCTTCACCCTGCATGAAAGTATGACATGGACTTTTTCTTATGCTCAAGAGTGTATAGGCCTCATATGTGAAATTAAACTCAAATTTATCAAATCTTTAAATGGCAATAGATGCAGCCAGCAAATGTCTCAATGCATTTGGTTGCACACAGCTCAGCGTCTCTCCCAAAGTAGGCTTGGTTGTAGGTTCGACTTATACTTTTCCTTTTGGATGAGGATTAGATTTGGGAGTTTGGGAGAGTGATTTGCCTTGTAATTCTTGGGTTGCTAAGCAAACAGTAATCCCATGCTCCTAAATACTAGTGGATAATTCAAACCCCCTAATCTTACAGTCTTCAACAATCAATGGTTGTGATTTAAGAAACTAGAAAACATAGGCTATGATTATCCAATTCCAATACCAGAGATTTTTGATGCGTCGGTAACAAGACGAAGGGGATAGATCCTTTGAAAATCACAGATGATGGAGTTTGGGCGCCTGCGATTACCAGATTCAAATCTCTAAAGCTTTAATGAGATGTGCGGTGCTGGATCACCAGCAAAAGCAACCACGTTGGCTTTCGCTCCACGCAACAATCATCTCACTCGTTAGATTAAGCCCTCTAAAGATCGATGAGTAAATTATTAGATCGTGGAGAAATCAGTGGCATTATATTACAGAAGGGTTTTTTGCTGATTTGCCACTGAATTTTTGCGTTTTTGCTAAAATATTCAGATATTTTTAATTTTTGCAGATTTACCATTAAGTTTTGCAAAACTTTGCAAGAATGCCATTCCGTTAGTGTTTCACCGTCTTTTGTGTGAAATGGCAAAAATACCCCTATGCTTCTCCCTTTTTAAATACTAACTTTATCCTCCTCGATTTGATGGATTATGATATCATCCTTAGGATGGATTCCATTGTTGGCACACCAGATAACTATTAATCTTACTCCTGAGTAAGAAGGGACATCACTGAGGTATGTGTTAATTTTTCCTTGAAGGCAACACAGTACTCATCTAATGTACCGAGTTCTCATGGTTTTGTAATTATGGATGATAGTGAGCGGCAACAGATTGAGTACACATATGTTGTGCGAGAATTCATAATCCTTCTAAGGAGATTTTAGGAATTTATGCTGTGAAAGATTGATTATTATTTTTTATAGTGATTTGGCATCAGACATGGTATCATTTTCTAAAATGCCATACAGGATGGCCCCAGTTGTGCTGGAAGGGTTCCAACTACGATAGTCATTTGATGAGAGTTGATTAGACTTATTGGGTCTCCATTTGGATGCATTAATCCTTTTTGTGAAAAGAAAGATAGATCCTTATTGCTATGCACAGATTATTGATTGTTTGATAACTCGACAGTGGAGAATTGATATTCTCTATCATGTATTGATAATCTCTATGATCAACTTTGGATGGTAAACGATATTGGTAGTTATTGATTTGAGGGCTGGTTATCACTGAGGATTGTGATTGAAATGTCTTTAAGACAAATTTTGGAACTTGTTATGATTGCTACAAGTTCTGGATGATACCAATTGATGAAATTAGTACACTGACAGTATATATGGATATGATGGATTGAATTTCTAAAGGTTATTGAGATGAGTTATGATTATGTAGTGAAAGATGTTTTTGTATATTCTATGACTTAAGGGGCACAAGAAGTCCTTGTGCATTATTCTGAGTATCCAAAGGACTCATCTTTTGCTGTAAATGTACGCGAGTATGAATTATGGTAAAAAAAGATAAATTTTCTTGATAGCGATAAGAGATTGTTATGGGGACTTTGAGTTTTTGGGACTAGCTAAACTAATGACTAAGGTTGATAGTTTCGTTAGTCTGGTAAATTGTTATCATTGAGTTATTGAGTTTTCCAGGATAACAGTAACATAGATATTGCTTATATCACGTATATGAGCTTGATTTCTAATGAAGGTGGAGGTGTGACAGTAAAGTATGCTTAGTATGAGAGCATTTCTTACGAGTAATCAGCTTTTGAATTATGGCTTATGCTTGTGAGTAGCCGATGAGGGTGGCCTAAGAGGGCCACAAATGAGGGTGGGTGCGAGAGGCACTGGCAGGCTTATAGGTGACAAGCTTCTAAGTGGCAGGCTTCTAGGTGCTCATAATATGATTGTGTCGTGGACTGATCCTGATTGGCACGTGATTGCCTATTACTGAGTTGGTATGCTTTGATTATGATTGACATATGATTGCTTGTTACTAAGCTAGTATGATCTGATTTTGATTGGCATATGATTACCTGTTAGTGAGCTGGTATGCTCTGATCTTGATTTGCATGTATTGCCTATTCAAGAGTTGATGTGATATGGGTCAAGTGATATGCATTGTCTAATGATGAGGTAATAATGCGTTGGAATATATTTGGCATAGAAATGCCTATATGTGAGTTGTGGCACTTCAAGTTTTGTTGATATGATAATTTACTTAAGTTAAAGTTGTAAATGAATTATTAACTCTTGGACGAGAGTGGTTTATGTTAATTACATCATACGTGGATATGATGTGTTTTAACTATAATATGAGTTATTTGATCTGGAATTGTTTGAAACATATATTGGTTTATATGTATGAGTTGTTATCTAAGGAGATAACACGACATGAAATTGTTTATTGACATTGACTCAGGAATGATGATACCATTTGTGGGTCTTATGATATGGGGATATTTTTAGAATTGTTGAAGAATGACATGGAAAGAATTTCGTAGACAAAATTTCTATAGGGAGGGGAGGATGTAATACCCGTTATTTTTAAATTCTAAAAATGCTTCATTTCGTGAAATTTTGTGAAAAATTGAGAAATTTGGGGATTTGAAAATTTTAGACGTTTAATTACGAGCTAAAACCTCAATATTTGAAATGTACTTGAGAAATGGAATTTAACGACACTAAGAACATTAAAATCGGAGATCAGGAGAAAAATGACTAATTATTTTAAATTATGCATTTAATAAATTAAGTATGAGGAGTAGAAATGTAAATTCACGTGTGGCCCATGAACTGGGAACTAGAACCCACAAATTGACAGTCATTATAGGGGGCTTTAAATGCGGCTCCCCATCCCATAAATGTTGTCTTGGTTCCCGTCCTAGCATTTACTCTCCCTGTTTCCTGCGTCATCGGTGACAACGTTTCACGGCGAATATACAGTTTCTTTGCCCTCCAGTGCATGCACCCGTGACGGAAAACACCCCAGATTGCCGACCTGACAGAGGTAGGCTATCCTCCAACCTTTTCCCCCTTTTTTCGTTGATTTCCATTATTTTTAACATTGGAAAACAGCGTGGATTGCAATTTTTTGATGATGTTATACGTGTTACCATTCTGTTTGAAATAAGTAAATGAAATGGTGTCAGATGATGATCTGAACTGTTAACCTTGTGCATCATGACACAAAGAACAAATCCATTAATTTTAATAGTAATTTGACAGCTAAGGATGTCAGAAACTTAAAAAATTAGTAAGAGGGAGATTTTTATAAACATGGTAAAAATAGAGTAAAAAAATGAGAAAATGAAAAAATTTGTTGATGGGAAGGTTAAAAATGGAATGTATGTGAAAAATTGAACAAAACGGTGCAAAAATTGCATTTTTTGAGCATTGTAGGGTCACAAGCGATGACCGGAGTTTAGTCGTCATTTTTGGCAATGATGGACCAGTCTAGTTGTCGTCCCCTGCGACGGCAACCTACATGGGCTGCTCGCAAGACATGGCAGAGATGCGTGTTGAGTGCTAGCGGATGTGACGTCACTGTAATGTGGCGAAACAAGTGAATTTAATATTTTTAATAAATTTTTGGATTTTTTTGAGCAATTCATTCATATGAAATGTGATTCTAGGAGCTACAGAGGTCCAAATCGTGATTTGAAATTTTTTTGCAATTGTCTCAACAACTCAGACTTAGATTTGACTTGAAAACCTTAAATTGAACACTTTTAAAATAGTCAAATCACAAAATATCATTAGATAACCTAGATTAAGCTGATCAATGGATGGTTAGGCCTTAGAACTTGATTGTATGCACCAAATATGAGATGATCTAGGGGATTAACAAAGTAGATTGCATATGATTTTAAGAAAAGTAATCTTGACTATTGATCTGATCAGGTACCTTGAGATTGGTTGATCAGAGAACGATCTGACTGTCAGATTGAGGTATAATTATGGTGACATGTATAAATCATTAAATAAACACTGAAATTAGAGAGATCATGATGAGAATGATTAGAATTAATGATCAGATGTCAATTATAAGTATTATGGAGCAATCTAATGGTTGGATCATCTCCAAACTTCACGAGATATAGAGATTGACCGTTCATTGATTAGGGGATATTAATTAAGTGGATTATGACATAGATTGATGATCAAAGACTACGGATGTTGGTCAAGATGTTAGAAAAACCTACATCTAGTTCAGGATTGACCTAGTAGAGGGTTAATAAGATGATCTAGGTCATTAATCTAAGATTAACTGTCAGATCAAGAGAATTATCACTTGAATTTGTTTATTTTGAGATGTGAGAACACCAAGTGATAGATGATTTATAATGTGACAGGTAAGTCAGAGTGCACGACTTAACATTGCTGATGCGCCGGATTAGAGTATCGCATTTGTCAAGGTAGGTGATTACATTTGAGATTTCTTCTTGATTTCATCGATCATGACTTGTTATCTGAAACTTTTGAGGCATGTGTTTTATGTACTATCGCGATTTATTGAAATGTGGCGAGTATTTCATGTTCTATATCGTTACATTTGATTATGTGATTATTCATCTTTTGATGTATGACGGATTACCCCTTATCATGGATCTTGATTTGAGACTACTGGGTGAAGCGGGGTAAGTTGAGACCATTGGGGGATGGCTGATAGGCTTTCGTCTGGAATGGATTGATGCAGGCTGCACGTGAGGGACCCAGGGTTGGAATGTATAGGGTGATGTGGGGCAAGCCAGGTCTTGTACCGATTTGAGGGCTGGGCGGGGGATGGCTGACAGGCTTCTGTCAGGAATGGACTAATGCAGGCTGCATGTGAGGGACCCAGGGTTGGAATATGTTGGGTGAACCAAGGTAAGCCGGGCTTAGGCCGTAAGTGACTCCGGAGGCTGATGCGGGCTGCACAGGAGGGACGTAGGGATTGCTATGAGTACTCATTATCATCGTTGTGAGTGTAGTTGAGACACTCATATGGCTTAATTATGCATGACATTTTGTGATTATGAAATGCATTATATAGTTTTGTGGACATGGACTTTTGGTATCTTGATGGACGTGTATCATGTGTTTTCATGCCTTGCATGTCATGACACTCAGGTATGATATCAATTTGTTTAGATCATGATTTTTCTAATTTATTCATTATGGATGTCTAATGTTTTACATGCTTTGTATATACTCATCTTATGAGACTTTACTATGATTCTGATACTTCGCGCCATGTAATTTTATCGTATTTCTATTGAATGTGATCACCTACACAAGCGATAGCTTGCCGAGGCATTACTTTGTTTTGTAATGACTTAGATTTAGAGCCTGATAGCGCTAAGGGTATGCAAGTGGAGTAGCATTGACTGAGCGAAGACCTCGAGGACCATTTGCCTTTTTGTACATTAGAGACCGATTAGCGTATGTCTCTATGACTTGTAGTTAGATTTGTTGGGCTGTATATGGATATTGACATTTTGGATAGATTTGACCACTTACACTACTTGTATAGTGTACCTTTACTTGTCAATGTGTATATGACGTGGTGATTATAGATAACTCTGGGGGATTTTAGACATATTATTCTTATTATTATCTTTTCACGACTGTGTATGATTTGTCGAGGTTTTACTTTGAGCATACTCAGTGTATTGATGATTTGACTTTTGTTTATTATCGTGGTTTTAGATATGGGATGACCCTTAGGGATTTCTTTCGAACGTTGCATTATTTATGTTAATTGCAAGTTTTTATTTTCAGAGATCCTGCCTATTTCATAAACTAACTATTATTATTATTATATGCATCGAAAAAAGATTTAGAAAACCCTAGGTGTCACATCTGTGGATGCCTAGGGTTGTGGTGTCACACTATCGCTCCTCAGATCATCCCTATTTATAGGATTTTTCGAAACTTAATTTCAACAAAAAACACTACAAAGGTCTTCAGTCGGTGCCGTGTTTGTTGAAGATTTTCGTCGATACCGCAATAGTTGACGACGGAGGCTGCCAAAATAGTTGAAGACGGCTGCGGTTGTTCTTTGTTGGCAAATGCATGCATTTGTTTTTCTTCAATAATGGGACCTGACCCCACAGTTTGTTCAAAAAGAAGTTGATCATACATTGCTAAAAGATGCTCTGCGTAAAGTCCGACTGTTTGCCTTTCATACTAGAATCGGAAGACTCTATCCCTAGTTAACTGGGGGCGAAATATCAGTTGCCTACAGGATTTCTGTTGAGTTTGAATTTGTGTATCACTCATCTATAGCATGAAATTCACAATAGATGAATTGGGTTGTTGAAAGTGAGCCCCAATGGTTCTATTGCCCGCTTATGGTGAGTTTTCAGATGATTGTAAGCATCCGATGTAGGTGAGACCAAAGGGTCAACTTATCCGACTTTAACCATCAAGCTTGAGAGAGGCTGGTTCTGATTCAGGTACGGTGAACAAAAAGCAAATATGCGAATATTGATATATTTTTCTTTTTTTTTTCGTGTGTGTGTGTGAGTCTCTCTCGGAATTATATGATAGCAACTTGTCTTATCACAGTTGCATCGTGTGTGTCCTTATCATAGGCGCCTTCAAAATTGGATGGTGGACCTACTTTATTTGTTTTTTTCTATCTTTCTGATTTCCCTCGTCCTGTAGCCTAGGTATAAAAGTTTTTGTTTGTTGTAATCTCCCGATTCTTTGTTTTTTTTTAGATGTTTTAAAGCAAAAAAAAAAAAAAAAAGGATGGAGAAGCACAAAAAGTCTCCAAAAGAAGTATATTGTCTATTTTTTTTGGCTTCAAATAATCTAAAATTAATGGTTTGGATCATAAAAAAAAATAAAAAAAAAGTAAGCCTGCCACCTACTTTTAAGCATGCCTAAGAGACCAGTTCCATCACATAATCTCTCTCTCTCTCTCTCTCTCTCTCTCTCTCTCTCTCTCTCTATATATATATATATATATATATATGTTACAATGGGTTTCTCAGAGTTGCATAGTACATGGCACGTTCACCTTTTGCATTTCTTCCCACGATTCAAACTGTTCATGGGATTTGCCTCATTTCAGATGGCATAGGCACAAAATCTCACCAGATACTGCTAAACCCTTTATTTTTAAATCTTTTGAAGCAGAAAAGTAGACGATGCAAACATAAAAGCAATATACATGAAACACAGATAGTAAAAGTGAAGTAGCTATTCAAGAAGAAAAATCTGACCACAGTCAAAATGAGCCCGACCTTGTCGTTTACTACTAAAAGTCAGAGGATATGGGCCAGACCCGGAGGAGTGCTGAACACACCAAACTGCGTTTCATTTGTGACTTCAAAGCAAGCCATCTTGTCATGGCTTCTTGTAAACAAATTCCTCCAACTTCCAATTTTGTCCCAACGCTGTGTGTTTGGGAAAAATATTTTTTTACAACATTAATGTGCTTTTGAATTGCTTGTCAGCTTATGAACATAAACTTTTACTGACTAAACCTAAGCCACTTGACATCAGTTTGCTCTGAGTGCTTAACCAGGAGAAAAAAAAAATGATGTTTAAATTTGTTATCCTCATCTTCTTAAAATGCTCATAAATGATCGATATAATGTCTCACCATGTTTACCATGTTCAACAGGGTGATTGAGACTGTAAATTATCAACTTCGAACGTGCATTTAGATCCCCATGAAAACATTGTCTCTTTCTTCTTCTCAGAAACGGGAAATATGTTGGCATAAATTCAGATGAAAATGTGTCATAGACATGGATTTCGTGTGTTTTGTAGTTGAAGAGCACTGCTTGCCTAGTACGAGGTAATACAGTTTCACGTGGTACAGAGTGTCGCATTTAATCCCAGATTCTGGTTAACTGCCTTGCCTTTGACCAGTAAAATACAGTAACTACGCTTCACGTATAGAGAGCCTCACTTGGAGTTTTGGTTAAAGAGCCTCGGTATATTACTTCTCCCTTAAAAGTATGATTCCAGAGAATGTCAGCTAATCTGAACCCCTGTCTAGCTTCGTTTCTCTATTTCTCTGCTTCTGTTGGTAGACTGAAGCTTTTGTTGAGAAAGGAATTCGGTTGAAAGCAGGTCATGCGCCCAAAAACAAGCTCCAGTGGAATCCAACCGCACAGCTCAATATACGTAATGTCACACCTCATTATACGTAAATAGTAGAGAGAGGAGTTATAATAACGTCTTAGAGATGTTACAAGAGAGACACAAATCGTAAGACAAGGACGGAACAGATATGCCAAAAGTTACTTGATCATTGTATACAGTAGTATTGGCAATTGACAGAAAATAGTGCAAAATTATCAAATCCCCAAAACAGGCTAAAACACTTAGCCAACCTCCTCGATCTTAGGACCAGCACCGCCGCCACCGCCCATCGAGGGACCATCCTCGTCCACTCCACCGGCCATGTCAGCACCAGCTCCCTGGTACATCTTTGCAATGATGGGGATGCAGATGCTCTCCAACTCCTTCACCTTGTCCTCGAACTCGCCTGCCTCCCCAAGCTGGTTGCTGTCCAGCCACTGGATGGCAGCCTCGATCGTATCCTCGATCTTCTTGTTGTCAGCGGCAGCAAGTTTGGGCCCGAACTTCTCATCCTTGATGGCGTTTCTCATGTTGTATGCGTAATTCTCGAGCGCGTTCTTTGACTCGACCTTCTGCTTGTGCTCCTCATCATCGGACTTGTACTTCTCTGCATCTTGAACCATCTTCTCGATCTCCTCCTTGCTCAACCTACCCTTGTCGTTGGTAATGGTGATCTTGTTCTTCTGTCCTGTGGTCTTGTCCTCAGCCGATACATTCAAGATACCATTTGCATCAATATCTAAACAGACAGTGATCTGGGGGACACCACGGGGAGCAGGAGGGATGCCAGAAAGTTTAAACTTGCCCAACAAGTTATTGTCTCTGGTTCTGGTTCTGGTTCTCACTCCTTCGTAGACCTGGATCAACACGCCGGGTTGGTTGTCCGAGTAGGTGGAGAAGACCTGTTCCTTCTTGGTGGGAATCGTTGTAATCCTTGGGATCAAAACCGTCTTGACGCCACCACCAGTTTCCAATCCAAGTGAGAGTGGAGTGACATCCAACAGAAACAAGTCTTGCACCTTGTCATTACCCTTTGTTGGAAGAAGATGGAATTTTACAAAGGTACGAGGAAGGCTTTGGAGGCTAGAAAAGGATTTAGAAATGTAGAAGAGACTTGGAAGATTGAAAGGAAGAGAAAGCTTGTATTGATTCTCAAAATTGATTGATACAACTTGTGAGTAACCACCCCTATTTATACTAGTAGCACTCTTTAACCAATGGTTAGGATTGTGACAATACACCTTTAATCTTGTGCCTACAATTTGTTATGTAGATGTCTCTATAAAAATATCTAGCTCTATTATCAATGTATGTAGATATTTCTAATTGATTTTTGTAGCAACACTTTCTAGAAAGTGGGCTTTCTAGAATATGAGCTAGAAAAAGGGCTTTTAATGTGATCATTCTAGAATATAGGCCTTTATTAAATTGGGCTCAAATCAAGTTTACATTTCTAACACCCTCCCTTAAACTTGATTTGTCATCCCAAGCATACTTCTCATCTTGATAAAGTCTTCAAACTTCAGTGGCTTAGTGAAAATATCAGTTACTTGATCTTGAGACTTCACATATTCCAGTTGAACTTCTTTTTTTGTGACGTACTCTCTTATGTAGTGATACTGCATATCAATGTGTTTACTTCGGCTATGAAATATTGTATTCTTTGCTATGGCCACTGCAGATTTGTTGTCAACATAGACCTCTATTGGTTCTTCTTGCGACATGCCAAGTTCTTTTAGTAATCATCTTAACCATATTGCCTGACAAATATAAGATGTAGCAGCCACATACTCTGCTTCATAGGTAGAAAGGATGACTATTGGTTGCTTCTTTGACGTCAAAGTAAAAGCGGTATCTCCCATGAAGAACACGAACCCAGTTGTGCTTTTTTGATCATCTAAGTTTCCAGCCCAATCGCTATCGCTGTATCCAACAAGCCTACAATCATTAGTATAAGAGTAAAACAAACCAAAGTCAACTGTACCTTTAATATATCGAAGAACTCTTTTTGTTGTCTTGAGATGAGCGGTTGTTGGTGCTTCCATATAGCAACTAATTAATCTTACAGCATATAGAATGTCGGGCCTTGTGCAAGTTAAGTAGCATAAGCTTCCAACCAAGCTCTTGAAATTTGTTGCATCTACTCTTTCTCCTTCATCTTTCTTAGACAGTTTGATTCCACACTCCACTGACGTGCTAATGGGCTTGCATAAATTCATTTTGAACTTTTTAAGTAGCTCATTTGCATAACCTTCTTGAGTGATGAAGATGTCGTCTTCCTTTTGCTTTACTTCAATTCTAAAATAATATGACATGAACCCAATATCAGTCATCTCGAACTCTTTGATCATTGCTTTCTTGAATTCTTCAAACATCCTTGGACTGCTTCTAGTGAAGATTAAGTCATCCACTTACAAGCATACAATCAAAATATCTCCATCTTTGATCTTGACATATACTGCATGCTCATGAGGGCGTCTTGTGAAATCATTTTTTTGAAAATATTTATCTATTCGACTATTTCATGCCCTTGGTGCTTGTTTTAACCCATATAGGGCTTTTTTAACTTGAGGACTTTGTGTTCATGTCCCTTTACTTCGTAGCCTAATGGTTGTTCGATGTAAACTTCTTCTTCAAGAAGTCCATTTAAGAAGGCAGACTTCACGTCTATTTGATGAACCTTTCATCTATTTTGAGTAGCTAAAGAAATAATTAATCTAATAGTTTCTAAGCGAACAACAGGAGAAAATACCTCGTTGTAGTCAATCCTAGCTCTTTGACTATAGCCCTTGGCACCCAATCTTGCCTTGTATCTTTCAATTTCTCCTTTAGCATTCTTCTTTTCCTTATATACCCACTTTACACTTATCGCCTTATGCCCTTTTGGTAGTGAAGCTAGCTGCCATGTATCATTCTTCATGATTGCTTTGATCTCCTTGTCCATGGCATCTCTCCACCTTTTACTTTGTATTGTTTCTTAAAAACTCAATGGTTCATAATCAGCAAAGAGGCACTCATAGAGCTATTGTAGGCTTTTTGTACATGGTGTCCTTGGACTTGAACTTTCACTTGATGATGATGAGTCTCCATGGTTACTTCAACTTTCACTTGTAGTTGGTGAGGTTAGTGGTGTGGCGTTCTCTTGTTGATTTTCTCTTATTTGCTTGTCTTCATTTTCAGGGAAGAAGTTGTGACTTTCTTCATAAATATTTCAATCTCATGAGCTTTCTTCATCAAATTCCACATCTCGGCTGATAACAGTCTTCCTGTTTCTTGGATTGTATAATTTGTAGCCCTTTGAATTGGAATCATAGCCAATGAAGATAAACTTTTCACTTTTATCATCAAGCTTGGTTTTTCTTTTTTGGCACATGTGTATAGGCTATACTTCCAAATACCTTCAGATGAGATATCCCAGGCTTTCTTCTACTCCATTCTTCTTGTGGTGTCTTTCCTTGTACACTTCTCGTTGGTGAGCAATTGGACAAGTAGATTGCGCATGCTACCGCTTTTGCCCAAAACTCCTTTAGCATTTTCTTACTTTTTAGCATGCTTCGAGCCATGTTGAGAATGGTTCTATTCTTCTTCCTTTTAGTGACTCCATTTTGTTGGGGAGATCTTGGAACTATTAATGGTCAACGAATTCCATTCTCCTTGCAAAATTCTTGAAATGCTTTTGAGGTAAATTCTCCTCCTCGATCAGATCTTAAGGCCTTGATCTTGCATCCACTTTCTTTCTCTACTGCATCTTTAAACTTCTTGAACGTTCCAAATACTTCTAATTTTTTCTTCAAGAAGTAGACCCGTGCTTTTCTAGAAAAATCATTCATAAAGAGAACAAAGTAGTTGCTTTTACCTAAAGAGCTTGGTTTGATTGGACCACACACATCTGTGTGTACGAGCTCGAGCATCTTCTAGGCTCTTGAATGTGACTCCTTGGGGAAGCTCTTTCTAAACTGCTTTCCAAGTAGGCATCCTTCACAGAATTGATCAGGATGATTGATAGAAGGTAATCCTCTGACCATCTCCTTCTTGGACAGTAGTTCAAGTCCTCCAAAGTTGAGGTGCCCAAATCCTAAATGCCAAAGCCAAGATGGATCTTGGCAACATGCCTTAAGACACTTGGCAACATCATTTTGAATGTTCAACAAGAACATCCTATTTCTTGACATAGGTACTTTGGCAATTAAATTATTTTTTATCATCTTTTATAGAAAGACTATAATCTTTCATGAGAATGTTATAGCCTTTCTCTAAAAGTTGTCCAAGGCTCAAAATGTTATTTTTCATGTTGGGCACGTAATAAATATTTGAAATAAATTGATGTCCTCCATTCTTTGAGCGGATCAGGATGTTACCTTTGCCTTTTATTGCTATTTTGGATTCATCACCAAAGGAGACATTACCACTCACCGTCTCATCAAGGTCCACAAATATGCTCATTTTCCTGCACATGTGGTTACTTGCGCTGATATCAAGGTACCATGTATTTTCTTAGCTTCATTCATTATTCTTGTATGCCAATAGGAGGGTGACTTCTTCTTGGCTCTTCTCTTCCATGAAATTGACATTTTCTTCAACTTTGTTTTTAGGAGCTCCGCATTCTGAGGTATAGTGTCCAAATTTTTGACAATCATAACACTTAACTTGAAATTTGTCATACCTTGTTCCTGAATAGCCTCTTCCACGACCTCTTCTTGAGCTTTCTCTTCTCTCTTCATTACTATTGTTGAAGCCTCCTCTTCCACGTCCATGACTTCTTCCTTGGCCACAACCTCTTTCTCGTTGACCTCTTCCATTTTTAAAACTCTCTTGCTTTGAGTTGAGTTGCATCTTGAGAAGTTGCTTCTCGATTTCTTCTTGCCTTTTATGTTTTTCTTCATAAGCTTGTAATGAGCCTATGAGTTGCTCTATTGTCATTTCTTCTAAATTCTTTGTTTCTTCATATGTTACAATAATATCGATGAACTTTGGATCTAAGGAGCGTAATATCTTCTCGATGATCCTCACATCATCTAACCTCTCACCATTTCTTTTTAATTGATTAGAAATGGTTAAAACTTTAGAAAAGTAATTAGAAATAGTCTCACATTTCTACATTTGTAAAGATTCAAATTCTTGTCTTAATGTTTGAAGACGTACATTTTTTACTTGCTCGGCTCCTTTATAAGATATCTCAAGTTTCTCCCATGCTTCATTTGCCGATGTTGCACTTGAAATTTTCTCAAACCCATCTTCATCAAGAGCTTGATAAATGAGGTAGAGAGCCTTCTTGTCTCTCTTTCTTGAATCATTCAAACTATCCCTTTGGGTTTGGGATAGAGTAGCATCATCTTCAGGTTCATTGTAGCCTTTTACTACAATGTCCCACACATCTTGTGCTCCAAGGAGAGCCTTCATTTTGATGCTCCAATTATCATAGTTGCTCTTATTAAGTATAGGAACTTAGAAGAGAACTATGCCACCACTAGTCATAACTCTTGAAGGATCTTCAAGCTCTAATACTACTTTGTTGGAAGAGGATGGAATTTTATAAAGGTATAAGGAAGTCTTTGGAGGCTAGAAAAGGATTTACAAATGTAGAAGGGACTTGGAGGATTGAAAGGAAGAGAAAGCGTGTATTGATTCTCAAAATTGCTTGATACAACTTGTGAGTAACCACCCCTATATATACTAGTAGCACTCCTTAACCAATAGTTAGGATTGTGCCAACACATCTTTAATCTTGTGGCTACAATTTGTTATTTAGATGTCTCTATAAAAATATCTAGCTCTATTATCAAGATATGTAGATATTTCTAATTGATTTTTGTAGCAACACTTTCTAGAAAGTGGGCTTTCTAGAATCTGGGCTAGAAGAAGGGCTTTTAATGTGATCCTTCTAGAATATGAGCCCTTATTAAATTGAGCCCAAATCAAGTTTACATTTCCAACACCCTCACCACTCAAAATAGCAGCCTGGACAGCAGCACCATAAGCAACAACCTCATCAGGGTTGATGCTCATGCAAAGCTCCTTGCCACTAAAGAAGTCCTGCAACAACTGCTGGACTCTGGGAATCCTAGTCAATCCACCGACAAGCAGGACATCATGGACAGAGCTCTTGTCCATCTTGGCATCTCTCAAACACCTCTCAACGGGCTTCATACACTTTCTGAACAAATCCATGTTAAGCTCCTCAAACCTAGCACGAGTAATGGTGGAGTAGAAGTCGATACCCTCATACAGAGAGTCAATTTCAATGGTGGTCTGAGAAGTGGATGAGAGAGTCCTCTTAGCCCTCTCACATGAAGTCCTCAACCTCCTGAGACCTCTGGAGTTGCCACTAATGTCCTTCTTGTGCTTCCTCTTAAACTCCTGCACGAAGTGGCTAACCATACGGTTGTCGAAATCCTCACCTCCAAGATGAGTGTCTCCAGCTGTGGCCTTGACTGCAAAAATACCCTTTTCAATGGTGAGGAGGGAGACATCGAAGGTACCACCACCGAGATCAAAGATGAGAACGTTCTTCTCACCAACGCTGCTAGCCTTCATATCAAGACCATAGGCAATGGCGGCAGCGGTTGGTTCGTTGATGATACGCATGACATTGAGGCCAGCAATGACTCCAGCATCCTTTGTAGCTTGACGTTGTGAGTCATTGAAATAGGCAGGCACTGTAACAACAGCATTCTTAATGGCACTGCCAAGGTAGGCTTCAGCAATCTCACGCATCTTCACGAGGACCATGGAAGAGACTTCCTCAGCAGCAAATTGTTTATCTTCGCCCTTGTATTGGATGACAATCATTGGCTTGTCACCGGGCCGGAAATAACCTTGAAGGGCCACAACTTCATGTCAGCTTTGACTGAACCATCACCGAATCTTCTACCAATCAAACGTTTAGCATCTGCAATAAGATATTGGAGAAGGGGCTACGAAAATAAAAAATAAAAAAACCTTTGATTTGATTAAGAAACGAAACACATCAAATCTTTAGTGGCATATTTAAAAAATAAAAATAAAAATTCTTTATATTAATTATAGGGTCAGGATATAATCGCCCCTATTAGAGATTACTATAACTCTAGATGGGCTCAGATTTATAAAGATATAAGCTGTTTATATTGGACTTAGATAGGTCATAATATGAAAATTTTATTCATTAGATGATCCCAGCAATTGCCTCTTTGAATGATGAAATAAAATATGAAAATTTGACCATTCATTTTACAAGTCAAGAAAACAGTGACTAGGATCTTCCAATAGATGAGAATTTTGGAATATTGAACATCTAAGTCAATGAAAAAACTGTGAATGACTTGGATCTTCATAAATGTAAGCCCATCTAGAGTTATGCCATTCCATAGCCTTGGTAAGGCTAATGAATATAAATAAAATAAATAAAAGGGTAGTCAAGTGCATGACGCTTACGCATATGTAGAGTCCGGGAAATGGGTAGACCACAAGAAATCTATAGTACACAGCCTTAGTTTACATTTTTACAAAAGGCTATTTCTATGCCTCAAACCCGTGATCTTCAAGTCACGTGGTAAAAAGCCAATCATTGTGTCAAGTCTCCGCTTCTGTGCTAATGGACAATAAATGGGGCCAATTATATCACTTCTTTAGTTTTAAGTTTATAATAGTTGTGATGAGAATAGATGACAATTCAGACTGTTGTTAGGACCGGCAACTTGCTGGTCCTGTACCTATTTGGAGCATGGGTAGGGAATGAGTGACCTAAACCCATGGTGGACCAGAAGAATATGATTTGAGGTGAGTTTGGGGCAAGCACAGTGGCAGAGAGGAAGACCCGCTAACCTGACCCACAAATATCAATGACCCAAGTACTCTATTGCCATCGTTAATTATGGTACCTTAGTTTCGATTCACAAACAGCTAGAAGTGACTGTGAATCTAAGCTTCAATACCATTTGACTGAAAATTAATATCTTCCTTATTTTACATTTTTTCAAATTGTATCTCCTCTTAATTCTAACTCAATGTTCATCTTCTACCTCCTGTTAGATCGCCGTATTTTTGGGCCTTATTAGACTAGCTAGATTAATTTTTCAAATGGTTCAAATAGATTTATATCCACACAATATTTTAAAAAAAACTTATTTGGGATTCTCATCTTCCTCTTTTGCAAGAAATTCTTTATCTTTATCTAAACGTCTGATAAATGCTTACTTTGAATCAAGATTCCATGGATCATCAGCATGATCTAGACGAATGCATTGGATCTAAAGTTGACTCATTCAGTCACACTTATCTTTTAGCCTGGCCCATCAAAGACAAAGCTAAATAGGCGAATGGCATGGAGTGTGGCAACTAATACCTGGTTGTTTTCACACTTCTGTCTGGTATGAACATTACAAGAAGGGTAAGATTGCAGGGATCAACCAAAGCTATTTTCTATGAGTTCCAACTAAGATGGACCCTAGTAGCGAAAAGGTCTGGATCACTGCATCTGTACTCTTAAGGCATTGCTGGAAACTTATTTGAGATAGAGCTAAGCAAATGTTCTACTTTGGAAAATCTAAATTTTTATGTCAAACCTGAGATTTTGGGATGAGACATCCCTTATCAAATGAAGATGGGAGATGAGCTCACCGATCCATGACAGGCTCAGCACATGAATGGTTGGGATCACCAAGAGATGATTGGTTCAGATCGAAAATAATTTGGCCGCACTTACATTTAGCAACCGATTCAAATCTATATATCCAAGATGGGCCCATAACGCAAAGATGAGCTAGGCTTGTACTTTTGCCATAGGTGCACAACCCAGTTAAGAATTGGCCAGAGCCCAGGAGTAATGGTTTGTATCCCTTAAAAATTAGTCCTACATTTTTCATATCCCATTTAAACTTAGTGGAATTTTTACTGGGCTATCATAGCTTTGACTGTCAGAACAAGCTATATTGGGCCAGACTGGCAACAGCGACAGTGGCTTTGTAATGGGCCTGCTTTGTGTGGTTCAATAAGCTTAGTGAAGCCCACTTCGGTCCATCTGAAACTCAATCAAATTATGGTACTGCCACAAAGTAGATCAATAATGTACAATGATTTGCATGCTTTTAAGCATGAAAGGGTCCACATTTTCTAAGCCTAATCACCCAATCTTGTTTTCACCTTAGATGGGCCATGCATAAGAGAAGATCCTTGGCGTGATCTATATCTAAGACGTGGCTTGGAAGAATGATTGGGATCACGAATCCATCTGGGCCTCGCATGAAGTTTTGCATGCATGTGTAAATCCGGGAACCGATCCACGCGTACAAACATCATATAACGAATAAATCAAGTTTAATGATTCAAACTATTCATCTGTAAGATCAGATATTAGATGCGAAATTCCCTCAATTAGTTGATCCTATCCTTCTAATGCAATGAGGTGTAAAATATATTTTGAAAAACTTCCAAAATAATTTATATAAAACAGATAAATGATTTATATCACCCAAAAACTGGCCTAGTTGCGCTTTGAGCCACTGTTGGAGTCCACTGTCCAATAGCACATGTTTTTTCAGTGTGAGTACGAAAAGCCGGACATCACGCTAAATCCAAATGACACTATCCTAGCTCGTTCCTCTCTGAGCATTAAATGCAATTTTTTTTTTTTGTTTTTTTGAAGTGTTGACTTGTTGCTGTGTAATCTGGAGGTTAAGGGTTTGAACAGCCTCTTAGAAAATGTAAGGTAAGACCCCTTCCTGCACAGGCGAGAGCTTCGTGCAATGAGCTGCTCTTTTTAAGTGTGTAAACATTATGATCGCGGTTAAGCAGAAGTTACATGATTTGAAGACACACACTAAACTTGACCTATAAAAAACTAGTGCACTGCCTAATTGTGGTGGTCCAAGCAGTGCAATTTGAAGCATGCAGCTCACCCATGGTGGAACCCACTTATTACCCCTCCCAGTGGCCATATAAAATAAACATTGGGGTTGGCCACAATCACTGGAAGAACCTTGTAGAAGCTAAACTTATCCTCGATATTAAAACATGTTTATTGTAAACAAATCTCTATATTATATTTCCATTTGCAGTTAAAGAAGTAAGCAAGAGTGTTTGGAACATTCCTGTTCGTGTTGGAGCACATGATTTGAAGGACGAGAGGAAGATGGCGTCAGAACTCCTCTCTCTCTCTCTCTCTCTCTCTCTCTCTCTCTCTCTCTCTGTGCTATGTTCTGGGTATGGGGATAACAAGAGGATCATTGAAAAGCTGCATCTATCTCTTTCCAACCCTCTGTGAGGTAGCTTTTTGCAAGAAAATGAGTAAAGCCATATATTCCGTCAAGATAGGAATTAGATTCCTACACCACTTTGCATATCTAAAATTCATTTTAGATTTGCTAGTAGGATGCACGAGCATTGCACAGCAAACAATACCCAGCTGCGTGATCATATGGTAAAACAAAAGATAATTAAACATTTGCACGTGATCAGGGTTTGAATTTTTGTCTATGAATGAGGGGGTCTATTAACGGATCCCACCCACAAAGCACCTTGAAATATATGCAGATCCTTTTTTCCATTTTCTCTCTCTTTTTTAATAGATTTGATTCACAGTTTAAGCTGTATTTGATGTATTATTAGCAAGTTTGCTATATTGTGTTGTACTTATTTGTTGGAAAGATGGATGCAGATCGACAGGCATTGGCTTATAAATGAACTTTGGATTCTAGTTTAAGAGTTACACATGGCATGCATAGCCAGAAACTTTAGATATGCGACAATCCTACGGCTAGGACAAGGACATGTCGTCAGAACAAAGTTATATGAATTTTTTTCTTTTCTTTTTTCAAAAAGAAGAATTAAAAAGCAAATCACTTAAACATACTCCGAAATCTAATCTTCAGCCAAACCAAAAAAAAGCGGAGACTCGAACTTGCTATCAAGCATATTCTGGGAGAGATGCGGAGTCTTCTACGATCAAATGGCAAGAAACATGAAGGTTTGAGGACAGTGGAAAGTTACGTGTTATTGTGGGGGACGAACTATAAGAGTCAATAGTACACAAACTTACCTTGTATTTTGCAAGAGAATATTTCCATGCCATGAACCCATGACCTTAAGGTCACACGACAGCAACTCTACTATTGCATCAAGGTTCCCCTTAGGGTGGAGCCCAAATGATGATTCTAATTTCCAATCTGAAACGGCACGGTGTTCCATGCCACACTTTCACACCTCACTCGAAGCTCTCACATATGCAGGGTTCGGGAAAGGGACGGACTATAAGAGTCAATAGTAGACAACCTTACCTTGTATTTTGCAAGAGGCTGTTTGTGCAGCCCCAATACACGAAGTTCTCACATATACTGGGTTCGGGGAAGGGACGGAGGTTTGAGGACAATGGAAAGTTAAGTGTTACTTGGGGGGGGGGGGATGTTGTTATGTGCAGCCCCAATACATGAAGTTCTCACATATGCTGGGTTCGGGGGAGGGACGAAAGAGTCAATAGTACACAAACTTACCTTGTATTTTGCAAGAGGCTATTTCCATGCCATGAACCCATGACCTTAAGGTCACACGACAGCAACTCTACTGTTGCATCAAGGTTCCCCTTAGGGTGGAGCCCAAATGATGATTCTAATTTCCAATCTGAAACGGTATGGTGTTCCATGCCACACTTTCACACCTTACTTGAAGCTCTCACATATGCAGGGTTTGGGGAAGGGACGGACTATAAGAGTCAATGGTACACAACCTTATCTTGTATTTTTTGCAAGAGGCTGTTTTCATGCCTTGAACCCATGACCTTAAGGTCATACGGCAGCAACTCTACTGTTGCATCAAGGTTCCCCTTCGGGTGGAGCCCAAATGATGATTCTAATTTCCAATCTGAAAAGGCACGGTGTTCCATGCCACACTTTCACACCTCACTCGACAAATGTGGAGATAATATTTTCATGTGGAAAATGTCATGCATTTATATTCTAGCTGGTGCTTCCCACATCACATGTGATCCACCTCTATGGGTGAATAATGATCATTGACCTACCAGACGACCTCGAAGTGTCTAACGGCCTAATCACTTGGTAATATTGATTTTATTTATTTTATTTTCACTTTTTGGTCATATTTGTGACCGTCGTTAACTATTCAAAAGCCATAAAAAACAGAAAAAATGTCAATGGTAACACTTACTATACGATGGCTAACTTACAGTCAGAAATGATCTCACAGAATCACGTTAATTCTCAATCTAATCTATCATATTGATCGAAAATGGCATAATCTACGGATGGCTAATGTCGCCCGATCACCGAAGTTTCCACTCTGACTGGAGGAAGTGTCCCGAAGCCCTTACTACCTCAACTTTCTCGGATGATTCTTGCTCTTTTGCATTTCTTTCCTTATGTTTTCCTTCCTTTGCTGTGGAAACCAACAGAGGTCTAAACCTTCACTATGTCAACTAGACTGAGACTAGCAACAGTAGAAGACTAGACTCGGCTTCATTAGCCTATGAAATTAGAGTTATTCTTTGGTCAAAGCAGATACCTTTCTTGTTATCAAAGAAAACGATAAAAACCCCTAATCAAAGTTTAGATTAAGTGACTTTTGTTTATTCTTCAATCCTTTTCATCAACTCATTGATTGATTTTTTTGGCTGGTCCCACATTAAGATGTTAATTAGGAAATGTACTTTGAATCATTATGCTAAGGCGTTGCTAGGAGAACGTCCAGAACTTGCTTAAGTGAAATAAGACCTATTGGACTAGGTGTAAACACGAAGTAGTCCTTCTCAGTTTTTGCCTCTTCTTTATTTGCGTACCTACCTGTGCCTTTTTCGTGGATTGGGGTCCCATTTTTCACTAGGCGCTGGTCCTCTAAAATGTTGACAGAAATTTGTGTTAGCTAACTGTCACTTAAAAAGGCAGTTAGGTAGCTAATAATTGTGCATTTTGTTGTATAGTAGCGGGTGAGAGCACAAAAGTATGGGATGGGGACTAAGTTGGTTGTTTGAGATGTATTGCTAATCTTTATGAGCTGAAAAAAACTACGCCTTTGCAGGGTAAACTTTCATAGAGTTCCATCTCTTTGCAGTGACATTGGCAGTTTGCTGGAACAATGCTAACTACTGTGAATAAGGGTGGCAGTGGGGTGAAGTGGGGTGGGGTGGGGCTGGGCAGGTTCTTACGTATACTGCCCACCTCATCATCCTGACCCAGATCACTAAAATTTGCAACCCAATGCAGGGTGGGGCTGTCTATGAAAAATCCATTTTGATCTTCTTCTACCCTATCAACTCGTTGTTCTTCTTAAAAAACCCAAATGCTTTGCATCGAATTAAACACATGCTCCACCACTTGTGCGGCCCCCATTAATTCCTTTGAGTTTCATTCTTACCAACGTACTCTCCAGGCAGGATTTGGGAAAGGGAGATAAAAAGAAAGAGAAGGAGAAGGTTGAGGTTGATTTGCCAAAGTGAGGTATTTTTTAGTTTGTTAAACTTGAAAAACAAAGGGGTTTTTGTAGCAGAGATTGGAGAAAGAAGAGAAAGAAGAGAAAGTAAGAGAGAAACAAGGTACATAGGGAGTCCAAGATTAACCCAGCCTATTGTCATCACTAGATGTGAATTGTCTAGCAAATCTCTAGCTATCTTTTAAAATTAATTGACCAAGATGCAAGAAGTTCTGATCTGGATGACCAAGGCCTAAGACTATACATGAATGTGTGTGACTAACTTTCACTAAAAAAAAAAAAAAAACCCTAATATTTAGGTAATTCCTTGATATCCATTTATTGGCCAGGCAGTGCCTTATGACACAATCCCACTGCACATTTATCTCAACTGGCCACTAGACAGATATCTACATTATGTTTAGAAGATTGAACTTCTAACTTCAAGAGGCATTTTCACCATAAGGTGCTAATCTGTCCCACATCTTAGGAGATTTCTTGAGAAAACATGTAACCGGTTAATCCTAGATGTGGGTTACTAGAGTTTGAAAGCCACATATGATCGTTGTGAAAATAAAAAGCCTGGAATTATGGTTTATACTTAACATGATTTGTAAATCATATTCTTCACTGTATATTGGGCAGAGCTCTGCCCCTCATGTAACTCCTTGAATATTTCTTTGTAAATATAACTCCAAATATTTTTCCACAAAAAATAAAATAAAAATTAATAATAAACATCTTCAATAAGTAAGAATAAGAAGACAAGTTCAATTTATATTATTATGTTTGTCCAATAAAATATTGATATCTTATAAGATCTATCAAATCATATACTAAAGTTTTTCCCCCTAAAATTCACATTTAATTTGAAAATAACGTGTATGAAACTACTTCACTAAATCTCAAAAAAAAAAAGAAAAAAAAGTGTAACTTTCTGAACTGTTAAAACTTAAATGGGGCTTGTGAGAAACGGTTTAGGAATTTTTAAAGAATCATCAGCTATGGAAAGAATTTGCAAGTATTAGATTGTGTAAATCAAGTACTAACCCCTAAATTGGGTATTTTCTCAATTTGATTGATGCTAAGGCCTAAGAAATGGAAGGTCCAATAAGCTTTCTTTTTTGCAGCCTAATTATTGAGATAGTAGATAAGTCCGAATCCCTCTCTACTACGGATTTATATATAAGTATATTTCTTTGAAACATAGGCATTCACACTCACAATCACAATCGAACCTGTGACCTTCCACAAAGGCTCCTTCTTTGGCCACTAGGCTAGAAAGCTTCAGCTTAATTTCTATTTATAACCACCTTGGTTTTCTATTTGGGTATATACATTTCAATTGCCTCTTCAAAAGTAAATATATAGAATTTAGTGATCCTCAAATTCAAGATGTGTGCAAAATTTCCCCCCTAAAGGCATTGCTTGTTGTGATCAAAATGGTTTTAATAAAGAATTGTAGGACATTTCTAGAATATTAAAAGAATCGACTTAGTCCAGTCTTGTCATTGAGGAATCTTAGAATGCTGTCCATTTGCGAGGTGTGTAAAGGTGCTGATTGTCAAGGGAACCACTTGTTTTTGAGGGATTAGGATTATTCATTCAATAGGGTATTCTTTGCCTGATCTCATAGGGCTCCACAAATCTATGGTCCCAATTAGTACAATCCATGCACAATCAGTCAAAAACAATATTTATTTTTTTGTTTTTACATTACACTTGATGTATAGTTACATATATTCTTTGATCTTTTGCTTTGGTGCTAGCACCTAAAATGGCAATCATGAACAAAATACCATGATACATTATTTTTCTTTATACAGTTTTCAAAATGTAAATTAGTAAATGACAAAAAGTCCAACAAAGTCAAGCGTAGTTGGTTGCAGACAACTTGGTATCTCCTTGGAATATGCTTGGTTACAGGTTTTAGTTGCTGCATTCACCCTTTTGTAGGGGTTATATTTAGGAGAGTATGAGTGACTTGCTTTATAATTCTTTGGTTGTACTAAAAAAAAAGAAGAAGAAAAAAGACAAAAAAAAGATAGGATAAAGAATAGGTAAAGAGAAATTTAGTACAGTTAATTCTCATTCTAGCACTCCATTAATTAATAGCAACTTTCCTTTTTTTTTTTTCATTTAATTATTTAACCTGCAAATAGTATTATATTTATTGCAAAGGTGATTGATGACAGGCTGCAAATAATCCGGACAATTAGCACCAAAAACAAAAATCTGGTTAACCAGAATATCATCGAAGTATGGTGAGATACCTGTTCCTATTTAACACTGTTGTGGTCAAGTATGAACAAAATATAATGTCTACAATAAAATTTTATAAACTAAAGGAGATCCGTTTCGTTTCCTTTTTCTAGGTTAAAGGAAGGATCGAGCATGTGCCTCGAGGTTTAGACCTTGTATTAGGACCATGGGAGAATGAGGCTTGATCCCTATGGATTGTGTTAAAGCAAGAGGTTTGATTGGCCATAATCTTACCTTTTCCGAGCCACAGATGCTCGGTCGGAGGTCCTGGATGCAAGATCTTACCCTGTCATTCATGTGGTACCCACCAAGCTGCATAGGATGCTTAAAGATCAGTGCTATCATCTAAAAAGGTGCACAAGAACCTCACAGGACTCTTAATGATTCTTGGTCCTTGCTTTTAAGCATAAAAGCTACTGGTACCATGTCTAAACACGTTTATGATAGATAGGTGAATACCTCCATCAATGAATATGCAGAATCAGACATGCATCCATGAATCACTCAATTATAGGGTTCATGTATATCATTCGCTGACATAAAAGCATGGTTGTCAATTTCGTTTTGGTCACTGTTTCTGTCCGGACCAAAGACTGAACTTTCGTTCACTATTTGCTATGCTTCTGTCCATTTCAGTATTTCTTTGTCGCCCACTATACGTATAGATGTATGCATTTATACATGTTTGTGTGGCGGTTCTACAGTGGAGAAAGTGGTTTTGAAATGGAAGTAGCGCATTAGTGTTCTATTTGGGATTTGGACCTTCTTAACTTTTATCAGGAGGAGACAGGTTCTAAGAATCTCGGCTTTTTCTTCTTCAGTGACAGTTACAATAGATTATGGTGTGGGTTTCCATTTCCATCGGAAGTCCCACGTTCTTAGTAGAATCCCAAGTTTTAAGACCAACTTTTTTCCATTATTAGCCTCTCTCTCTCTAAAAGATATCCGACCCATAAGAGATGGCCATGAAGACAAGACAGCTTATAATATCACAAACTAGGTTTGATAATTGACAGCCTTTCTTATTAATTAAGAAACCAGCCAGCAAAACACAGTCCAGTAAACAGGTCCATAACACCTGCTTGTGTGTAAAGATGCATCAACACAGTTATTTAGTGGCAAATGTGCTCCTCTTCTTGGTCGTATGCAGTTGTACAAGCACGGATGCATTTTCTCTTCCTGACCGCCAGCTTTCCCACCTTCAACCTTTTTTTTACTGTTTCTGCTTTGTAACTGTTACCACTATTTGCTTGTTTGCTTGCCCATGAAGAGTGTGTGCGGCGCTGCGCCCCCTAACTCTAGTAGCAAAGGGTGTAGTCGTAACACGTTTCCATTCATCCAAGTGGCAGCTCCAAGAAAACATACGTCATGTCGACCCCATGATGGTGAAAAAACATAACCAGGTTGAGGTGGTGCATGCAGCTATTTAAGTAGAATAGAGATGCTTCATATGCTAGCATGTTGACATATCCTTCAACTCTATCCTATGTGCTTCTCACATTCATTCTATTATGCATTTGGAATTTCTTGTTGAGTTCGTAATGAAGCTTACAAGCTCAATAGTTTAGGGGATGTTAGTTTAGAAGGAATTCATCGAGAATTCAATTCCTTCGTAACTGACGTACTGAACATCCATATGGAAAGCCGTCTAACAAGAATTTTGCATTCCATGTAGAATCCACGACAGTGAATTTCACCAAAGAATCCAATGCCATCTTGGTTAATAACCCCTCCAAGGGTCGGTTCGAACTTTTGGACTTCATGTTAATTTGATTCTTTAGAGTAAAGTTTCAATCCAGTATGCTTCAACACTTTGTTTTACTGTCCTTTTTTCCAAAGTGATACTTTGGGTGGCATTCATATCCTCCCCAAATCAAAGTAGCCGAAAGCATTTAAGAGAGACATGAAAAGACTTCATACAAGAGAAGAAAATATTCAAGCGGGAAGTTGAAACTGAAAATAGAATGCCTAACTTTACTTGAACTTGTTCCTTTTTATTGGTAATTTGCAATGGATTATTAAGAACCATACATGAAAATGCTTCTCAACATGATATAGATCGGAGCCGTTTGTCAAGACGCAATGCACCGTAGAATCCAATTCCGTCTTGACCAACCCATTGATCCATCTACTGTAAAAATCCAACTAAAAGAATTTCCAAAATCTTTGTAAAATAAATGACTGGTCCAATCTATTATCTATTATGTGGATTCTACCTATAGGAAAGGGTGAAAACTGTGGAATCCAACATTGAATTGAAAGTCTAACTCAAAGAAATGAAGTGCTAACCTCTAGCCCATCAAAAGTGCTGCATAGAGTGCAAAGAGTCAAAGCTACCCATTGATCCAATGCTCAAGCTTTAGATGTCTAGTACTTCAAACTGCATATAAATCAGATAATTCTATGCATATCAAGAAAATACTTTTGATCGAAGAAAATGAATGGTTAAAATCATAGCATCCAGAACGATCGCAATCTTACATCCAATCATCACGATTTTTTCTTTACAAGATATGGCCAACCAGTGCCACTAAAGAGAGGATTAGATCATCCAAAGGTGGACCCCTTCATGCAAAAGCTTGGGCCCTTTGACTCTACGCACTTGATTTACCAATTTGGCTGCACTTTGTTCATGTTAACTCCTTGTACCACTAATAATCTACAAGCAAAAATAGATGGTGGAGATAACGAAAAGTACGAACACGAGAAATGGGTGGAGACGACGAAACACGCAATGCCATTCCCCCGAAAAGACAAAACAGAGGGTAAAATCGTCATTTAAATTTCTCTTAGACAATGACTGTTGAAACTTTGGTCCCCTTTTGGAGCCGTGCTGGGCCGGGCTCTCTTCCTGACGTACGCATACTATGGAACGTAGTGTGCAGGACTACTGCTCCACGTGCTGGACTGGCTGCTGGAATCGGGGGGCTCGATCCAAAAATATGTACCCCTCCCTTTGCTATGGAGAAATGCTATCCTAATGAGTTCCAAACTGACTCCTTCAAGCTTGCCTATGTGGGCCCATCTTTAAATTATCTATAACCTCATCCTCTTGTTGGGCAGCCCTGAGATTGAATAGACATTGGAATTTATGACTGTTGGACGATTTTAGTTTTAAAATTATGAATATTAGAATTTTTAATTAAAAAGTAGTAGCGAAAAATATTGAATAATTATAATTTTTTGTAGGAGCCTAAATAAGGGAGATCAGACAAATCCAAAGGTGAAATCTAAGTATGCGAAATAACATTTCTCATTTTAATTTCGCTGTTGGATGGCTTTGTGCCGCACAACTCGCATATCGGCATTTACTGCGGAGCATGTGAAATGGTAGTAAAGTGGATCACCAAGGAATTTGGATTAAAACTGAGCTGGGAGAAGGGAGCTACTTTCTCACCGCCCAAACAAATATTCCATAGGCGGCTGCGATAAGGACTAGTGGGGCCCAACCTTGCTGACGTGGCACACCAGATGGCTGGGAGTGCCCGACATAGAGCATCTGATGACGACAACTCCGGCCAGGCTAATACCTTTTCGACCGGACCGGAAACTTCGGTTCGATATCAACTCCGAATTTAAGACCTATTTCTCCCAGTAATTACAAGCAAACTTTTGGAACATCCACACCGTTCATCTTGTTCAGTCTTTTCTTATATAGGCTTCCGACAAAAATATTTTGGATGAAAGATCACGACCATTGATTTTAAAATTAAAAAAAAGGAATTTCAATCATTCGATTGGCTTGATTCTGAGAGACAAGAAGATGAATGACATTGATCTTCTAGAAAATATACCTAGACAAGTCTGGATCTATGCCTTGCTTCAATATAAGAGCAGGCAAAAGTGTTTATAAGGCCCTGCAGATGAAATGATTCAAGCCATCTATCTGGTAATGCCCTATGATAGATGAGCCATACACCAAAACATGAACCCATTGGACGGCTACAATCCTCCGAATTTTAGCCCTTCAAACGGGTGTTAAAAAGTGTAGGAATGGTGGTTAGATTCCTCTAACTGTGAATAACTTCTCCGTGTGAGTTATCCACGGCATGGCCTATGAGATGAACGATTGGATCAGTGAAATAGTAGGACCAGCTTTGCCCATATGTGCTGCTACTGGAATGATCCAAACCTTTCTTATCTAGCGGATGCATGAGATCTACATTAAAATAATTCGAGGTCCCGATCAATCATGATCTTATGTAAGCCTTCGATTTTCAAGGTTTGCTATCAAATTTATGCCATGGGGTTCTTATTTTCTAAGCGTGTCCAGGGCACAAATTCGAGTCCGCCTCAAGGGTGTGTGTGTCATGGTTCATAGAAGGCGAAAAAAGAACCACAAAAATAAAAGCATACAGTAAATGTTCATATAGGCTAGCTGGATTTCTTGTGCATGGCTCATTATCTACTTGATCGGCGGTTCTGATCACTGAAAACAATGGAACCCCACTTGCTCCCCCTGCTACATTCCTAGCTTAAGACTGCACATCCACCATAGATGAAGAATTCAGCCTATGTAATCCACTAGGTCACTAGATGACATTCAAGTAAATTCAGCAAATATCGTGAGTCTTTCTCTTCAAATTTTCTCTAAAAAATGAGTGAAAAAGAAAAAGAAAAATCAACGTAGAATGAAACTCTGAAATTCATGCAGAAAAAGTAAAAGTGAGACGTATGACCGTGACCGATCCACAGCACCAAGACTTACCTTTCCTTTTACATATTTTATTGTGATTATTAAATGCCAGTATTCATTTTGTTTGCTAGGGTTTCCATGGCCTCTCAAGGATGGTGTGTCCTTTATCTTTTTCTATCTCTCCACTTTCCATGCATGAGAAGCCACTAACCTCCTCTCTTTTTTTTTCCCCGAGCACTGCACCACAGCAAACCTTCCAGGCGAAGAAACTTCATCAAATCATTTATATATATACACAATTAAAAAGCTTCTACTTTTTCATTCCTCCTCCTCCTTTCTCTCTCTGCAACTCTATGTGATTCTCCACCACTCTTCAATACCCACCAACACTTTACAAAAAAGCACCACAAATATGGTTTTTACATCCGTTCCTCTCTATCTGGAGGCACCCAACTGGCCACAGGTAAGTTCTTTCAATCCCTTCTCTCCATAGCTTCTTCATCAAAAAAGTGACAAAATAAAAGGAAAAGCATGTATTCCTATCCTTTTGTTGTTGAATATGCGGAAGATTTCATTTGATTTGCTTTTCTGTGGCAGCAACAAAATCATCAGCAAGCGAGCAGTGGAGAGAATCCACCGCTCGTCCAGCAGCCGCCGCCTCCCGCTGCGGCGGTTGGCGCTGGGTCGATCAGGCCAGGTTCGATGGCCGATCGAGCCCGGCTAGCTAAGTTTCCGCAGCCGGAGGTCGCACTGAAATGCCCAAGATGTGAATCAACCAATACCAAGTTCTGTTATTTCAATAATTACAGCTTGTCGCAGCCTCGTCATTTTTGCAAGACTTGCCGGAGGTATTGGACTAGAGGGGGTGCTTTAAGGAATGTTCCCGTCGGTGGTGGGTGCCGGAGGAACAAAAGGAGTAAAGGAAGTAGCTCAAAATCTCCAGTGTCGGCTGAGCGGCAAATTGGGTCTGGTTCAGCAAGTGCACTTCCCGCCAATAGTTGCACTGGCGATGTTATCGGCCACTTCCCGGCCTCGCCACCTCAATTTCCTTTCATGCCTTCTCTTCATCATCTAGCTGAATATGGTGGAAATGATATTGGGTTGAATTTTACTGGAATTCAGCCGTCGGTGGGGGTATCTGGTGCTGGAACTGACTTGGGTTTCCCGGGGGGTGGTAATTCAAGTGGTGGTGGGGGTCCCATTTTAACGGCCGGAGCTCCCGATCAGTGGCGATTACAGCAAGTTCAGCAATTCCCTTTCTTGACTGGGTTGGAGCCCACCGCCGGGTTGTATCCATTCGACAGTAAAGCTGTAGAGCAGCCTTATGCTAGATCTCCAGGTTCCAGTGTTAGTCAGCAGGCTTCAGTAAAAATGGAAGAAAATCAAGGGTTGAATTTTTCAAGACAGTTTTTTGGTATTCAAGGAAATGATCACTACTGGAATAGTGGTGGGAATGCATGGACAGACCTCTCTGGTTTCACCTCTTCATCCACCGGCAATCTTTTGTAGTTTCACTCTCTTTTGATCGCTGTAACCTTACTTCCGAAGCTTCATTTTTGCTACAGCTTCAACCGGAGATCACTCAATTTAGAAGGAATCAATCGCTTTCGCAACCACCCTTAACTTGCAAAAGCCGAGTCTAAGATGGTGAAATTGCAATGGAGATTGGAGGATCCCATCTCTTGATGACCTAATGGAGAAACTAGCAAATGGTAGACTTCATGTTTTCTTCTATTTGCTGTTAGTTATTTTGGTTTTTCCTTTCTTTTTGTATTTTATAGTTTGTTTACAGAAATAGGTGCATTAGTTCATGGGGTTTGATATCTGACTGAAGGGCTAATTGTTGAAGATGAGAAGTAGCACTGTAATGTGTGATTTTCCATTCATGTCTTCATTGCGTCGTCTTATTTTGTGTTCTATAAAGCTTGACGTTACTGGTTATCGTTCTCCAAGAATCGAAAGGGAGCCAAAGACTACAAATCACGATCCACTTTTCTGGTTTGATTAGGGAATTTCCACTATCCACATTGGAGTTTACAATCAAGATCTAGGTGTATGTGGTTGTGATAGTTGTTAGTCGCCATACCAAGGAGAATAGCTACAACAATTTAAGTCTTAGAGTAAGTGTAGTGAAGCTGTACGGGTTCTGCTCCAGCTCCCTCTCTTCCAAATCATCACTTTTACCAAATCTAGCATTGAAACTCTTACTTTCTCACAGTGCATCTCCATTCCATTCTTTATAAAACTCGCTTTTTCTCTATGAGCATAGTGATGTTAAGCAAATCTAGGCTGCAATAACTGCTCCGTCCTTCAATATATTAGCTGTGAGATTAATCAGTTTTGTAATTTTGATAAAATACAGAGAATTGGAAACAGATTTAAGCAATTCTTCTTTTCAGTTACGCAATTCCTTGCCAGCCAATGTGAATTTCTAAATTTCTATCACCATTACCACTACAACTTTTCATAAATGATTATAAATAAATAGGGAGAATTACTTGGAATTCAGAACTTCGCATATAACAAGTTTCCTTTTCAATTTATGGGGACAATTTGCAAATGTCCATTGGTGCCTTGGGTGATCTTTCTTACTCAGGAACGTAGGTAATCGGCAGCCATTTATGTATTTTGCGTGTTTTCTGTTCATTTTCCCGTGATTTTTATTCGAAATGATAAAGTTACTTCATTGGAATACCAAGAAAGAAGAGTACAGTGGTTGGGCAGAAGTTGGCCCATATCTCTTAGCTAGAACATATGCAAAAAGAGTTCGCTGACTGGATAGAAGCATAATCAGAGAAGAAGCTATAAATAAATAAATAAATATATATATATATATATATATATATATATATATATATCACGTTGATTATCATTGAGAGAGAATTGCCTTCAGGTCTGATGATGAATTACCAGTAAATACAACCATAAATTGGAATCATGAAACAACAGAATGGTCATAGTAAACCCGACATGTGAGCTTGCAACTCTTCATCTGTTATTGGACTGTTTTTCTGCTTACTTAAGGGATAAATGGCGGACACCATCTTTTTATCTTTTACTATTTTTTTGCTTATTTAGGAAAATAATTTCATATTTCTTTTGTATACTTTTCCATTTTATTTTCTCCTGATGTCAATGGTTCCATGTTTGTTGAGAGAGAGAGTGTGTGTGTGTCTAGATTGATGGCTTGATATCCGTAACAGGACCGTCCACTTTGAGCATTATCAAAAAATTGGAACTCACCAACTGGAGGCATGAAACTGGCCAACTGGGTTGAAAATCTTACATGGAAATAGGATCAGTGAATCCATCAAAGAATTCCTTCTTATGTGAGAATTCCTGCCGTGCTTTGACTGGATTGCTTTGCCTATTATAGTAGATATTTCATTGACATCTCATAGGACTTTTGAGTCATAAATTTATGCACATTGAGAGAGAGAGAGAGAGAGAGAGAGAGAGAGAGAGAGAGAGAGAGAGAGAGAGTATGACCCGAGTCAAAGAATACGTACACATGAGCTATTTCTCTGTCCATCTCAAAAGAAAGGAAATGCAACTCAAAAATTAAACTCCTCCTTCCGTCTCTCTCTCTCTCGGAATCTCCTGCTGCATCGTCCAGCTGCTTTTGCTAGGACCGAGAACGCTTAGAGAATAAAGCAATCAATCAGTAAAGCAACCTCAGGAGACTTCGTTTCTGTGGAGAGAGAAATAAGAAAACTAACACAGTAACAGGAAATCCCATGGAAGGCTGTGAGATGAAAGAGCTTCTAATCTACCAAGTAACTAGAAAAGAAGAGAAAAAATTGAAACAAGGAAAGCATCGAATGGCAGAGTACGAAGGCGGGCTGTGAAATCCACGCTGGTTTTGGCCACATGGATCGGCGTGAGGTATTTGCTCTGGGTTCCGAGCAGCTTTCTCTTTTGAGACGTCCTTCTATCTTTCCTCATTCGAGATAGGAAAGGAGAAAAGAAGCTGACCCCCCCATTCCGTGCTCTCACGTTCCTTCACATGTGCTCAATCATAGATTTGCAGATTCTTGATGGGTTCATACCAATGTGGAGACATCTACAAAGTTAAAACACAGCAACTAAAAGTCAAGAATCGGTGTAGGAAAATTAAAAATTGGCAAATAAATAGTCAAATTAGGCAACCGAATATGTGAATTTGTCAAGATCTATTACGTTGCAGATCTTGACAATCGGATCATCTATACCCTATAAATAGGGGATATCTGATTGCTGCTAAATAAGGGTGAGAGAAAAAAAGTGAACATGAGTGAGTGAGTAAAGTAGAGAGAGAATTTAATCTAATCCTCCTCCTCAGTGCAATATGTTACTAAACAATGATAGTTCTTCTCTTTTCCCATGGATGTAGGCCAAATCAGGCCAAACCTCGTAAAATCTCTGTGTTATCTTTTTGGTGTGTTTGTGTTTCTCTTAGCCTCAGATTCCTAGATCTAAAAGATAGATTTGGATTGCTATAGTGGTATTAGAACTGTGCATTTTGCAACAGTGGTATCAGAGCCTTAGTTCACACCAAGAATTGCCTGAACAGAGCCGATGAACACAGAACGTGTGCTGGAGTAGAACGCAGATCCCTTTCTGATTCAGGCCAGGTGCAGCCCAAGTCCAGTCCATACTCGGGCTAGGTGCAGCCCAAGTCCAGTCCAAACCCAGCCTATGTGCGTCCTAGTTCAAAGCAGGCCCATGCAGGTACAGTCCAGATTACGTTCAGACCGAAGCAAAGTTGTCCAAATCCCAACCGAGCAGAAGCCTAGATTGCATGGCCCAAATCGCTCAATCCAGATCGATCGACCCATATCAAAACTTGCCAAGATCAAAGAATCCTTTCATAAGTGGGATTTTCACCAGAAAAACAACAGAGAAGGTATAGAGAGAAAGAAGATCACAGTTGGCCATCCTCTTTGAGAATAGATCAAGCTGGCGAACTCGTTGCTGGAAAAAAAAAAAAAAGAAAAAAAAAAGGAAAGAAATAAGGGTTTCGGGTGGCCGGAATTCCAGTTTCGGCAAACTAAAAAGAGAAGAAGGAATGGGGTAGATACTTATCTGCAGATGTCCTCTATTGAAGATTTCACACTCGAGAAACTCTGCCAGAGGATACTGCAGCCGAGGAAGTAGGGCCGGAGATCGTCGCACCGAAGGCAGCTTGACGACCGCCCCAACCTCAAGAAGCAGCAAGATGCTGCCACACCAGAGAAGTAGAGGGAAGAGAAGAAAAATGGAGAAAAACCTAAAAGAGGTTAGGGTTTCCCTTCTTATTCCTTTTATATAGAATCTAAAAATAGCAGTCTATAAAATTGATATTGCCACACCTATGAATAGTAAATACTACAGCTACTCGAAAACAGAGATTGAGTTGACTCATGAATAATACTCGAGTTGAATAGTACCCTGAATAGTACCAATAAATAGTATCCCCTAACAGTACCTGAATATTTACGATTGTGCGCCTGAATAGTGCTTCCTCTAAAATGACAAGTATACCCCCTTGTACATAACAATTTCTTGGGCATCCCTTAACCACTCCCAAGGTTTTTGACCATTCTGGACTCAACCGTGGATCCCTTTTCTCACAGTTAGACTTAGAAAAGTTAGAAATAAATTTTAAAAATCCATAGAAGAATCCAGTTTAAGTAATGTTGTGGCTGAGGCTATGATAAAACTCAATGCCACCAATTATACCTTATGGAGACTTAGAATGAAGGATCTTTTATATTGTAAAGATCTTCATGACCCTCTAGATGATGAGGGAAAAAGACTTGAGGGTATTTTAGAAAAGGAGTGGACAAAAATGAACTTGAAAACTATAGGTCAAATCAGACAATAGATTGATTATAGTGTCTTCAATTATGCAGCCCAAGAAGAAAATGCTTATGTTCTTTGGAAAAGGCTAAAGAACATGTATCAAGCGAAGATTGCATGCAATAAAGCCTTGTTGATGAAAAGGCTAATGAATTTGAAGTTGAAAAGTGGAACGTCAATAGCCAAGCACACTAGTGAATTTTAGAACCTAGTAAACTAGCTTGTATTAGCAGAGTTTCCACTGGAGGATAAAGGGCAAGCCTTGTTATTGCTAAGTTTCTTACCTAAAAGTTGGGAGAGCCTAGTAATCTATGACACCCCGGGTTTCCTAAAATCTTTTTTTTATTAATAGTAAAAAATTTATTACTACAAAACAGGCAGGATCCCTAAAATAAAACTGAAATATTTAGAAATTTAGAGCAGCATCATGGAAAAATACCCGATAAGGAAAACCCCGAGGGTCATATACACCCCAACACTACAATGCTGTACCAAATCACTTTCAGACACACTAAGCATGCTCAAATACAAAACCACGAGAAATTGTGCTAACTGCAAAGAGACGATGATAATAAAAGTCCCAAAGCTCCAGGGTCCATCCAAAATCACCACATCATCTATATGTAAACATATACATACTATACAGTGGTATGGGTCTAATATATCAAGATACAAATATCTAGGTAAAGCACCAAAAGTCTGATACCAGTCTAAGGATGTACACTACTATGTATCCGAATACAAAAAGTGTAGAGTCCTCAGGTTCTTGTCCAGATCCACGCTATTCTACCTGCTTCCCTCTCTGACTGTCGCTCTCCAACTCTGAGGCATTGTAAAACAAAGCAATGCCTCAGCAAGCTAGGCTTGTGTAGGTGATTTACATTCAATATAAAACGATAAGAAATAACAATGTACAGAAACCTCAGATTCATACGATGAAGAATATACCAATTCCATGATATAAATAAGGCAACATAAGTCATGGTGTTAGGACATGCAAAATCTGAAAAGATATACAAATACAAGTAAGCCATAATGCCGTGAGTCTACAACCAAAGAACAACATAAATGTATATCAAAGCATCGGAACACAATACATGGTTAGGCCCTATGAGTGTCTCAGGTACACTCACGGCAACGAGGGGTCAACTCTCAATACCATCCGCTTTCACCCTTTCACCCACAATGGCCACTCAGGCACTCACGGAAAGGCACGTTCCAGTTCCACTTTCACTTTTCACCTTTTCAACACACGGGCACTTAGGCACTCGGCACTCATGGAAAGACGCATTTCACGCCCACTTTCACCCTTTCACCCACAAGGGGCACTTAGGCACTCACAGGGGAAGGGGGATGCATCCTATCCCAAGCTCAATAATCTCAATCGTCAAAGCATAGAGACTCTCACGTATCAAACATCTCAAGTGTTAGACAATGTAATTGAAATATGCTAAGAACTGTGCATAAAATATATATAAGGGAAGTAGTAAGCATCTCAGTAATATATACTGAAAATGGTCTCATGCAGCATGATAGGGCATACAAACTTATGCCTCAAAGTTTCAATCACTAAGTCATGATTTGAGAAATCATGAGAAATCACGAATGAAATCACCTATTTCGATAATGTCGAACTCCAATCAAGCCCGTATGCAATATCAAATCGCACGCTCTGACGTACCTGTCACATTATAAGTCATCATTTATTGTTAAACCTCTCATTTTCATCATGACCCTTAAAAATTTCTATTTGTCTAGTGTGTCACATGTATCTTTATGATCATGCATCGATCTGACGGTCAAATAACTCTTGATCAGCACATCCTAGGGTAGTTGCCTAAATCGATCGTCAAGATCATTTTTCTTAGCAATTCCATGAGATTCAAATCTCCTAGATCATCTCATGTTTGATGTGTACAACCAAAGTCTAAGACCTGATCATCCATTGATCGGCTTGATCTGAATCATCTAATAGCATTTAGTAGTTTGGCTATTAGAAAGTTACTCTAAACTAGATTTGTATCTTAAATCTAGGTCTGCCTTGTTGACACGATCACAACGCCTCTTTCAGATTGTGATTTGGACTTCTATAGCTCCCAGAATCACGTTTTTTATGAATGGACAGTCAGAAACCCTCAAAATCAGGAAAAAGGGCCCGCTACACGTGCGGCACTTGTGTTGCATGCCATCCGAGTGCACGTACGCGGCACGGTGTCTTGAGCACACGTCACACCGCACACTGAAGGAGTTATCTAAGTCTTTTGACATGAAAGACTTAAGCCCAGCTCAGCAGATTTTGGGTATGCAAATTGCTCACAATGGAAATGCAAGAAAGTTGTGGTTGTCACAACAGAAGTATGTTGAATGAGTGATTAAGAGGTATAACATAGAGAATATAGACAGTCAACACTCCGCTTGGTAACCATTTCAAAGTGAGCAAGCAAACCTGTTCTTCTTTAGAATAGGAAAAAGAAAAGATGTCAGTGATATCATTTTTGTCAGCAGTTGGAAGTTTGATGTACGCAATGGTATGTACAAAACCAGACATTACTCACGTAGTAGGAGTAGTAAGGAGGTTCATGTCCAACCCAGGAAGCAGTGAAGAGATCTTAAGATATCTCAAAGGTACATTCAAGTTGTGCTTGTGTTTCGGATAATCGAAACCTGTCCTAGAAAGATACATATATGCAGATATGGCAGGAGATCTTGATGACAGAAAATCAACATCAGAATTTTTATTCACTTTTATAAGGAGAGCTGTATCTTGGAAGTCTAAGTTGCAGAAGTGTGTTGCTTTATCGATAACAAAAGCAGAGTATATTGCCGCAGCTGAAGCTAGCAAGAAGATGTTGTGGATAAAGCGATTTCTCTATGAACTTATTATTATACAGGAGGAATACAAGGAACATTGTGATAGTCAAAGTGCTTTGGATTTAAGCAAGAATTCAATATACTACTCATGGATAAAGTACATCGATATTCGCTATCATCGAGGTAATAGAACAAGAACTGTTGAAGATAGAGAAGATTCACACAGATAAGAAGCCGATGATATGTAGAGATATAGCAGGGATGGACTCAAACTGAAAAGTTAAAGAATATTCTCCTCCCATGGGTATAGAGTGGGAGAATTGATGGATCCATACTCATGTGGAGATATCTGCAAAGTCAAAACACAACAACTGAAATTCAAGAATTTGTGCAATAAAATTGGAAATCAGCATAGTCAAAATTCATCACCGAATGAACAGTCAAATTAGGCAACCAAATTTGTAGATTTGTCAAGATTTGCTGTGCTACAGATCTTAACAATCGGATCATCTACACCCTATAAATAGGGGAGATACGATCGCTGCTAAACAAGGGTATAAGAAATAGATCAGAGTCGATTTGTGAGAGAAAAAGAGCGAACGTCAGTAGAGTAGAGTAGAGAGAGAGTCTGATCTGATCATCCTCCTCTTCAGTGTAATATGTTCATAAACAATGATAGTTCCTCTCTTTTCCTGTGGATGTAGGCCAAATCAGGTCGAACCATGTAAAATCTCTGTGTTATCTTTTCTTTTCTTTTTTTGTGTTTGTGTTTCTCTCAGCCTTAGATTCTCATATTTGAACGATAGATTTGGATTGCTACAGTGGTATCAGAACTGTGCATTGCGCAACAATTCTCCCCCCATTCCATCAAGCTCCTATCACGTTTACTAAACAAGGCTCTTCCTTTTAACTACTGCATGGGTTCCTTATCATCCTGCTGTTTTTGGCCAATCACACAAATCAAACGCATGTTAGATCACTAGATAACACCATACTCTACGGTTCCTTATACGTTGCACCAGGGAGCTAGCTAGGTGCCGCAATTGTTAGTCGTATGACATTTTCTATATCTAGAAACCCCTATTCATCTCTAACAATATCTACGCCTATGTGCACCAACGTGGAAGTAATGTCCCATAGAGAAAAATCAAAATAATATTCTAGATTTTGTTCCCTTTTTCTCACGGACAAGATTGGATTTTAGGGATAACCGATCACCCATGATCTCACCCCAAGTCTAGTTAATGTTTACCAGCCCCATTGCAGTAGATCTTACCTCAGTTCTAGTTAATATTTACCAGTAGCTTTTACACCACAGTGCAAGTAATTAATATTCCACTTGTATAGCATTTTCACTGGAACCTTCATCTTTTCTAATTGTCAATCTTTTTGGTATGCAAGCGGCTTATTTGGAATAATCCCTCAAACTCACAACACGAAGAGTCTGTAAAAAAAATAAAATTCTGATGATTTGCTTACAAGTATGGCACTAAAATGGTATGTCAAGTGATAGTACAATGCCAATGATAGCTTGCAGTGGTGTAAACTAATAGTGTGACATGTTCGGAAAGTGGCACTCGGAGCACTAATTAGAAAACATGCATGTCAATCGGTTTGTATTACACAAGCTGCTTTCAGAATACTTAATTCCATGTTGTGTAGCAACAGAGAGCATACATTTGATCACTTCCTTGATATAATTGAACACTTGAACTACAGTGAAGTAATGGCTTCCAGTGGTGTAATAAGATATAGTGCAATGTCAAAGTGACACTTTGCTGCCACTTCGCGCTCAGGATACATGCATGCCAAACAACTCAATAAGTACACGCGTTATTCTTAGAAATATTAGTTTCGGATTTTGTAGTTATAGAAATAGTACACGTTTCGGCGGGAGCTTTATTATTGTTAGTGTTGTGTCTTGTTTATGTCTTGGCATGCTCCACCAATATGAAATTGTAAGCACATCCCATCCACACCGACATGTTACGCGGAGAGCACAATTCATAAGCATTATCAACATTCTTTTCAATATTTAATCCTTGAAGAGAGATGTGCTTAACTTATAGGCGCGGTTCACGCCAAGTATTGACACCCCTTGTTCTCAAGACTACAAGTTACTGCTAAATTTCTTACCCCACAGGCTTTTTTACTGATAAAATTATTGCAACCAGGTACAGATTTTAACCCCCCAATCTGTGCCACGAAACAAAAGTTCATTGATAATTATCTAGAAAAGGATGAAAAAGAAAGGAAGGTACTATCTGTTGCAGTTTCCAATCATTAGTTAGAACATAGTATGGGGCCTGTCAAGATAAAACAATGTCTTCTAAAGGAGTAGACATATTGGACATATGCCACTGTGCTTCGACAATTGACACTTTAATCTTAACACCCTGCTCGATTTAAAAGGAACCATTAACCATCGTGCTTCTTGCTCATAAACCCCAAAATACAAAGTATTTTCTTATTCGTAGCTCAACTTGTTAAATGTACAAAATCTTTAATTTTTAAAAATATTTCTTGCAGCTCCTTACTACTACGGAAGACTTTTATCAATGAAAATTCCCCTTAAATTAATTATAAATATTTTATGATTTGTTTCCAAAATTTTAAGACTTATTAATTTCATACTAAAAAATGGTAGTTCACAAGAAAACCAAATTTGAAAATTAAACTAAAAAATGGCATTCTTCCAAATCAGACTTTGGGGGTATTTTTATTGCACGAAAAATGATTATTTAACAAATTTGGTAAACATAGTATTTTAGAAACTTATTTCAAATATTTCGAGCAGCTAAAAAAAAAAAAATTCTATGGAGTGGCGGTATATAAAGCTTTGTTAATAACAAGAGCTACTTAAACGGATGTACAAGTAGAAGACCCAAACATTAATGCATGTTGATTACCTGATAGAAACAGATAGGTGGTTTTTCCTGCTATGCACCTGCTTAACCAAAGGTGAGAATGACTTATTATATGCACTTGAAGTAGTCATGGTCTATTATTCCTCAAAAGCTACATGATTGACACAAGGTGTTATGGTCTAAAGAAATATTCACTTCATGCCTTTATAATTTAATTATAGCTATAGTGATGTGATCACTGAAATGATTTCGACTTAATTTAATTGATGAATCTTGAATATTGGCTGATTCAGATCATTTTCTTTGCAATTAACTTTAATAATATATAGTTGCGGTGTAAGCTTTGGTTTTTGTTAAAAATTAAAAAAAAATATTTAGTTGCTTACAGTGGTTAATGAGGTGAGCAAGCTTTAATTGGATCCTTGGTTCTTATTCTAACCTCCATTGCTTATAGGCCACTAATGATGGCAGGGTAGCTTACGTGAGTGTGCACTATGGTCATCGAAATAGCTGGCTTTGTTTGTATCCATGTTGAAATTCTCTACTTAGTATGGATGGTAGAGCCTAATATGCACACAAGAAATTGGCAGATAGAGAGAGTTTCTATCGTGCAAAGCTTTGCATTGAAAAAATATGCATATTGGACCCACTTCATTTATTTTTCAGTGATCTAAGATATTTATCTAGTTTGGCTTATTCCATATGACTTAGGTAACAAACATCTCATGTATTGAATGCAAGTAAGACACAATTTCTTCAGTTTTTTATGGTCTCAAAATAGACAATGCAGTATAAAGATAACTCAGAACTATCTATTTTGCAACGACAAAAGGTCTAAGCAATGGGACTTAGAGGCATCAAGTAGACGAGATGTTTGGTACCTAAGCCATTTGGATCATGTCAAATCAGATGAATAGTTTTGGATCATTGAAAAATGAATGAAGTGGGTATCCAATCAAGCATTTTTTTCAATGCCAAGCTTTGAATGATAGTATTTTGTCTGCATTAGGGGTGGCAATTCAGGTTGGCGGGTCGTGTTTGCGGCGACACGAACACGACACGATTAGAGTTATGGGTCAACACAAATACGACACGATTAATAGTCGTGTCAAAAACCTATGACTCATTACCCACCCGATTCTTAAAAAATAACACGATACCTAATTCCGTGTAACACGATTAATTGACTGAGTTGTGTTGGATATACGGCACGACATGAAACGACTCGATTTCCCTATTATGACTTAGTAAAAAAACTGCTCCCAAGTGAATGGAGCCAAACCAACCACAAAACATAGGACGGTTGTGAAATAACCGTCCTATATGTTATGGGTTTTATAGGACGGTTGTGAAATAACCGTCCTATATGTTATGTTTTATAGGACGGTTAAATCGGAACCGTCCTATATGTTATGGGTTTTATAGGACGGTTGTGAAATAACCGTTCTATATGTTATGTTTTATAGGACGGTTGTGAAATAACCGTCCTATATGTTATGGTTTATGGAGCAGACGGTTGTGAAATAACCGTCCTATATGTTATGTTTTATAGGACTGCTATGTCATAACCGGCCCCATATGCTATGTTTTATAGGACGGTTAACTACTAACCGTCCTATTTTTACACATATGGATATGGTTTATTAGTACTTTACCAATCTATGAGCGTGATTGTGATGTGTCAGACTTCCAGTGACTGGTACGCTATGTCGGCAAACGGCCTAGCCGGCGCCGCCCGCCCGACAGGGACAGATAGTTTTCTTTCCTCCAATTCCAAACTGGCAAGTGGCAACTAGAGTTAATGAAACTTACACTTCAATCATTTGTCAAATATTTTGAGTCCTTAATGTTAGATCCGACGTGTGGGCCCCCCTTGTAGTGGAGGGAAAACAAAATGAAAACTGAAAACATAAAGGTTTAACTAATTAATAATTATCTAGGTCTACAAAGTCAATCTAGTCTAAGACAATTGTTTTGTCTTTTTGTATGTAAGTACGCTCAATTCCCATATCCAATTATCCAATTAAATTTGAAGTCTTATGCTAAAGCTAAGCTGCTAAAGCACCCTAGCCTAGCTGGTGGTTGTTTGCTATAAGCCTATAACTATAAGTTATAATCTAAGACTTAGCTAACGTACACACTGTCTCTAATTTTCTTATCAAACATTTTAAGATTAGCTACACATTGTCACATTACAACTTACAAGTTACACTTAGTACAAAATTAGTTAACCAACTGTTTTGTAACTTGTACAAGTACAAGTGAAGTGAGAGACTAACTAACTATCATATATTGTATAAATTTATAAATACTAATGATTTTCTTATGTTAATTTCACATGTCATCACCAATTGATCTAATATATCTCTTTTTCATCAAATTCATGAATATCATGTATCTAACTTATATAACTCAATATTTGTTTCTCTTTTCTAACTCCTAATTGATGATAATAGATTAGGAATAACTCATTCATCCATGATCCATCATTCATGCAGAGTAAAATTTAGTAACTCCCTTAGTAATATCATTTAACATGTGTTTTTTCTCTCATGATTATTATTCATTTTACCATCAATGCCACTTCTTTTCAATTTTCACTATAGAGTATAGGCCACAACCCATAATTAATTTTAGTTTCACCAAAGTTATCATATCAATATCCTTCTAATTCTCTCTTGATAAGCTTTTATGTTAATTCAATACATAACTCATATTCTCTGATCTCATTCTCATCTCAAATAATGAATTAATTACATAGCTAATAACTATTCCCTTCATATACTCATTATCCACCAATGAGATAATTACATAACTCTTTATATACTAATTCTCAAGGCAATTGTTTTGTCTTTTTGTATGTAAGTAAGTAAGCTCAAATCCAATTATCCAATTGAATTAGAAGTCTTAAGCTAAAGCCCTCACTCGGTTGTTTGCTATAACTATAAGTTATAACCTAAGACTTAGCTACACCTATACACCGCCCGTAATTTTCTTATCAAACATTTTAAGATTAGTTACACATTATTAATTACAAACTTACAAGTCACACTTAGTACAAAATTAGTTAACCAAGTTCTGTAACTTGTACAAGGACAAGTAAAGTGAGAGACTAACTAAGCTCACAAATATTGTATAAAATTATAAATGCTAATTATTTTCTTATGTTAATTTCACATGTCATCACCAATTGATCTAATATATCTCTTTTTAATCAAATTCATGAATATCATGTATCCAACTCATATAAGTCAATATTTGTTTCTCATTTCTAGCTCCCAATTGATGATAATATATTAGGAATAACTCATTCATCCATAATCCATTGATCCATCATTCATGTAGAGTAAAATTTAGTAACTCCCTTAGTAATATCATTCAACATTTGTGTTAATTCAACACATAACTCCTATTCTCTGATCTCATTCTTACCTCACCTAATGAGTTAATTACATAACTAATAACTATTCCCTTCTGGGACCCTTCCTATACTCATTATCCACCAATGAGATAATTACATAACTCTTTCTATACTCATTCTCAACTCTCAAGCTCTTAAGTTAATTACATAATTATTTCTATTCTCATTCACCATTCTTACCTAATGAGTTAATTACATGACTCTTTCTTTACTTATCTCAACAACTTTTGAATTGAGTATGAGTTACTTACATAACTTTGCTTTTTGCCGATCCTCAATCGAGATCGATGAGTTAAATACATAACACTTACTTTACTCATCCTCAACCTCAACAACTATTGAATTGAGTATGACAAAGATGAGTTATTTATATAGCTTTGTTTTTAAGTTGATACTCAATTGAGATGAGTTAATTACATATATGCTCTATCTTTTGAAGCTCATCCTTCAGAAAATTAAGATGAGTTAATTACATAACTCTTTCTTTACTCTATACTTAATAATTATTTTTATTTAAATACATCCTCAACTAAGATTAATTAAATACATAACTCTTATAGTTTATATGTTATGCAACAACATGTTAACAACCGTCTTATAACTTTATAATAAATAAAATAACCATCCTATATAACTTATAGGACGGTTATAAAAAAATCATCATATATTTCATTATATATATTATAGGACTTCGCTATTTAAAAAACGGTCCTATATTGTTCTATATATCATTTTTCACCTTGATCAACCCTAATTTCAAATTTTCAATCTTCCAAAGAAATTCCAAAACTACATCGAGAAAGTGAAAATGACCATTCCTCTTCGATGTTTCACAGATCTAAGCAAAATAAGGTATGTATTTACGAATTTTACAATCAGATATACGAGTTCTATAAAAAACATAAAAGCCAAGACTTTTTTTTTTTCAATTTTTTTGTTTTTTCTTAACTATTTTCCATAGATCTTGATGGGTTTTAGTCTGAGAAGGTGAATACGACCATTCCTGTTCGATCTTTCATGATTTAAGCAAAAAAAAGGTATGTATTTACAAATTTTATAATCAGCATTTATTTTTTTTGTTTTTCGTTAACTATTTTTCATAGATCTTGATGAGTTTTAGTTCTATGTGTATGAGAAGCATTCCATTTGAGTTTTATATTTCTTTGCTCTAGATTTGAGTTTGTTTTTAGGTTTCTACCTGCTTTTTTCGAAAAATCATCGATTTAAAAATTTTAAAAAAAGTCGTTGTTTTTCATATTTCTTCATTGAAAAGTATTTCTATCCACATATAGAGCTTTCCCATGTTGTGTATTCATGTGTGATAATGTTTTCATCTCTTTTTTTTTGTAATTTAGTTTTTTTTTAATTTTTCCAAAAAAAATAAGTTACGAAAATTAGGAAAATTTTGTTATTTTTTATATTTATTAGTTAATACCTATTCTTATCCACATATATAGCTTACTCATGCTTGAATCTTCATGTATTAATGATTTTTAGCTAATTTTTAGCATTTAGTCTAATTTTTAGTAATATAGGACGGTTCTTGAAGAACCGTCATATATAACTAGCAATATAGGACGGTTCTTCAGGAACCGTCCTATATAACTAGCACATGTGACTCAGTTCTTCAAGAACCGTCCTATATAACTCGCAATATAGGACGGTTATTCTAGAACCGTCCTATATAACTCGCAATATCCTATATAACTAGCAATATAGGACGGTTATTCTGGAACCGTCCTATATAACTCGCAATATATGACGGTTCTTGAAGAACCGTCCTATATAACTAGCAATATAGGACTCGCTATTCCGGGAACCGTCTTATAACTAAGAATATAGGATTCGGTTATTCAGAAGGCCCTATATTACATGAGTAATATAAGACGGTTCCTCAAGAACGAGATCCCCATATTTTCAACCATTTCATAGGTTAGAATCATGTCAAGGTGATGAGTAAATAGGTCGCGTGTCAAACAGGTCGACACGATGGGTCAAATTGATTGACTCGAACACGACACGATTTTTGGAGTGTCATTTTTGGGTAACCCGAAAATGACACGAACACGATAAGACTCAACCCGAACCCGCTAAATTCGTGTCGGGTTCGTGTCGTGTTATCGTGTCGTGTCATATTTTGCCGCCCCTAGTCTGCATGCACATATATGTGTGTCTGTGAGAGAGAGAAAGATTATATAATGCAACTAGTATCATTATGGTCGCATCATAGGCATCCTTAAAAGTGGAAGAAGGCCTACTTTTTTTATTTTATTTTTTTGTGATACGAAATACTCATCCTACTCACATCATCCTCGATGGCCAATGGCCTAGGTATAAAAATTTGATTTGTTGTATATCTCTAAATCCTTCATTTTGAATATTTTGAAAGAAAAAAGAAAGAAAGAAAATATACTTCTTTAGAGGCTTTTTTGTCTATCCATTTTTTTGCATTATAATGATATAAAAAAAAAAAACAAAGAACTTAAAAATATGCAGTGAATAATTATTATTTTTATAAATAAGGCATACAAGACGAGGCAAATTGGATGAACAAATTCAAACTAGAAAAAGCGCGCCGCCACCTACTTTTAAGTACTCCTGCCATGTGCCCGCTGTGAGACTGGATCATATATTGGAGAGAGAGAGAGAGAGAGAGAGAGGTCTGACCCATTTGACCAGTCTTGAGAATTGAGAGAGACCAAAAGGGCCGGCGTTTGAAAATTTACGGTGGCTCCGCGGAAATTCCTTTAAATATGGAAGCCGAGACATTTTCGAAACACTTAGGTGGGAACAGGTTTTCTCTCTAGTCATGGAAGATTTGAGTTTCAATCGCCGCGAACGAATCAATTCCTTTATTTGGATATTTGAGTAAAAAACTTAAAAGAAGATTCAGAAACATCGAAAAATCAGCTCTCTTGCCGGCGTTGTACAATTGACCTACTCATTGCAAAATAATTCTTTCCCCTACACTCAAAAGACGGAAAGGCGTTTTTGTGGCGGGGCGCGTTTCCATCAATATCTGGATTTTGCCATTTTGGATTTCGAACACGAGACAGATCTGATTACATATAAAGTAAAGCAAAATTCAGTACACAAATCATATACTTCTACATATCATACAATCGATGAGGCAGATGAAACTAGCTTCTGTCTGGACTGTCTAATTGATGGTCCCCCACTTCGGCTACAGCCTAATATAAATGCAGGAATACATGAACGCTGGAGGGCTAGATGTACAACCCGTCTTCATATTATAGGTGCTGAAGATGGGCATGTGCCCCACTGCTATCATGCATTCATTGAATGATCCTGACCATCCGTACCATCTTTTTAAAAGTTAAGAGACCCCGCTCATTTACTCATATATGTACAGCCTCGAACCAGACACGAACCTTGGTCACCCTGGTGAGAGACTCTTGCACTGCTTCTCTACAACGCTTTAGTGCATTCATTTGATAACTCAAACCAGCAAAGGCTATGATCATTCTGTGGATATCGCTTACAGGGCATGGCTTATCTAGGACAGGCTATTGTCACGGTTTCACCTATGCTAAATCTATGCAATACTTGTATGCAACTCCTTTGTAGAACACAAGTCAACCTCCCACTCCTACTCTAATTTGTTAGGGCTACACTCACTCACTCACTCACTCACTCACTAAAGCAATGAGAGAAACTCAGAAATGAGACTTACGCAAAGAGAACTTGTTATCCCTTACTTGAACTTAATTGAATAATCTGAGTTGAGCTAAGTAAAAATGAGGAGCTAATTCTTATTTATACATGCTCACCCCCATCTCCCTCCTCAATGGGCAGTCAGGATTATTCTATTCGTCAACCATCTAATGGTTGAGGATCATTCTAAAATTCTCTCAAGAAGTTTATACATAATATCTAAGTTTTTCTCTTTATAGATATTTACAAGAAAATTTTCAAAAACTAGGCCTTCAAGAATTAGGCCTTGATCCATAGACCTTTAACAACGGACCTTGATCTCTTATACCAAGTTTACGAGCTAAACAGGCCTTCTTCAAAACTTATAGACCATCATCGCGGGCTTCGCGACTTAAGTCCGCGACTAAGCATGGCTGACATTGTTCGCTTAATTTGTGTGTAAGTTATTGATTGCCTAGAAGCTATGATCATCAGGGATATTTGTGTACGTATGAGAAACGGCTCACCACCCATCAACATGATGGCAATTTGATTTGGCATGTGCTTGTTGGGAACATTTTGTACTTTCCTTTCCATGTGAATTAAGGTGAGTGTATTCTTGTTATTTATTTCTAAATTTTTTCAAGAAAGGTTCACATGTGACGCCAAATAGGGCAATCATACATAGGATAGCTTATATATACCAACACAGTCTATTTTGCATGCCAAACATAGATCATGGCGCACTACTCAGGAAATGGACCCTAGCTATAATGCCAGAATCATGATGCACATATCAGATATGGGCTGGATGCCAGAGGGGAAGATCTATGTATGTATTATTACAGGCAAGAGTGGGTTCTAAGGATTGCAGAAGGGAAAGCAATAATTTGTATTGCTTACTTTGGTCCCACTAGGAATATGACAGCTAAAGTGATGGGGAATTTTGTATCATATATTAGTCCAGTTTATCATCCGAGTCAGATGCCACACCTTTATTTCTGGGTTAAGTATCCCAGACGGGAAGAATACCCACACTAGAACTTCTGCCTAAACTCTAACAAAGATTTTTGTTTGTATTGCAACTTTTCTATTTGTTTGTATTGCAACTTTTCTATTCGTGGTACTCTCTCTCTCTCTCTCTCTCTCTCTCTCTCTCTCTCTCTCTCTCAAATAAGTCATCAAGGCAAAAATTCTTGATATTTGAAAAACATTTGATAAAAAAAGAAGAAGAAAAAGTGGGCAAAGAAAATGACAAGAATATTAATTTAAATATTTTAAGGCTAGATAATATTTGATAAATTATTTTTCAAATTTAAGTTTTATTTGATGAATCTTGGTTTAATTTGGTAAATTTGCCCATAATTGAAAATTTGTAAGAACATGTGAATTATTTGGAAAAAAAAAAGAAGGTAGATTAAAAAGTTGGAGGTTTTTTAAAAATTTCATTTTTTTTATAACTATTGTCTGAACCGCTAAACATATAGTCCCTATAAGTAGATCACGTAGTCTGAACTACTAAACATACTGTTCCAATGAGTATGGTCGCTCAATAGGAGAGGAAAGAGCACATACCCCATTTTTCATGAGTGGTGAAACTATTTTTGTTAAATTTAACCCACTTATCATGTTAGGAATTGTATAAATAGGCTCTGCATAAAATTTTGTCCATTGGATGTTTCCAAACCTATGTTTCATTAGGTTAAAAATCATGACCATCCATTTTTTATTAATTTTTTCAAAGATCTAAAACAAGTATGTAGGATTGTCCAAATTCATTGATCTCTCATTGGTACCTATTTTTGGCATTCTAAAGATGATGGCCAGCTTAGATTTACAAAAAAGATATTGTATAATGCATGGGGCATCTACTCCTTCCCTTATTGAGCGTGTACTTTTACGGACTCAACATCTAAACATGAAAAATGCTTAGGAAAAAAGCCTTTGCTTCTTACTAAAAAAAAGAGCTACTTACTTGCTTAATCATTTGATGAACCTAGCAGCACTTGAATGAATGAGTTGGGTCATCCCAAGGTGGGCATTTTTTTAACACAAAAATAGAGAAGTCCGTAGTTTGTTATCATTTCTCTCTTCTTTAGTGCATTTCCTATGGTTCGCATGAGCCACATTGATATAGTCGAAATAGTTTAAAACTCAAAAACTGGATTGACTCGAAAGCGAGACGAGTTGGATCAACTTGAGTGATTCGTTGGGGACTGAAAAAGTTCATGAGTAATTCTCAATAAGATTTGTCTAAGTTCGATTTATATCAATAGAACCAATATTTGATACATCCTAATATGTGAGTCGGATAGGAGGTACAGTGATGAATTTTCGGGTTTTGATTTCCACTATGAGTCAAAACATATCCTCGACTCCACCGAGTTGCCCGTGGTTAATTATGGTCCCATGCCTAAGGGATACATCCCATCGGGAAGATATAATCAGCAGTATGGTTTTTTGGTGGTGAATCACAAACAACGCTTCATGAATCCAAGGGTCTAGAATCGTTCTGTTATGAGATTAATGGACTGTAAATACGTAATATATAAATGGCCCCCTCAGCATCAATTAGAAAGAGCTCAAGACCACTAAACATGGCTTACTTTTTGGGTTAAGTATTCCCAACGTTTTTTTCCTTTTTTTTCATAGTTCGGTAAATTTCAGTTATGAAAGGAATAAGGATTGAGGCAATCAAAAAGATTAGAGACTACTGCATACTGTTGATCTGAAAGAGAAATGTAAAGGATCAAAACGCCCAAGCTAGACCTTTAGGAGTGGTGGCAATCCTCAATCGCACAGCATATCTACCTTCTTTTGCTAAGAATCAACTAAATCATTTGCTGATCTAGTTATATGATGTCTACTTGAAAACTCCTAGATCCAAAACATCCACAATCCCAGCCAAAGGCATTTGCGAACTGCCATCCAACAGAGTCCGGCCTGTTATTGTAACCATTCTACACTTGGGAGCCGCCTTGAATTAGTACATGGCATCCCAAACACTGGTCGGCAACTAGAACTTGTGCTCCATCCCTACCTCAACCGCCTGGATTCCAGTTTTAGCTGCAATGACCTCTGCTCCTACGGCATCTGCAGGACCAACTATCCCAGCTTTTGTTGATTCACCGGCAATGATTTCCACTGAGGTTCATCGCCATGGAGATCGCATTAATATCTATCCAGAGTTTTTTCGATAGTCAATTGCATAACTTAAGAGTGGGTTTCCATCGCTATTCAATTGGATAATTGGATGGAGTCTCTTCCTTGATCAGGTGTCAAGCCCACCAATCCTTGAGAAAGGCAAAAACTCGATCGATTATAGAGAAAGAGGAGCACAGAAATGCTAATACAATCAATCAATGATTGCTATCCACCATTTTTCTTTTGTTTTGTGTTTCGCGATGTCTGATTATTAGACTTCAACCTCAAGCCCAGTGGTTGGGAAAACAAAGGAGCTGGGTATATGCTTAGCCCATTGATCTATATCCACATTTCTTTCCAACCATCACCCATCACCCAAAATTGTTCCAACGGAAAACAACGACCATTTCTGACTCTGTCATAAGATACGATTCAAGACTCGAAGATCCAAAATATCGACAGCCCACGGACATAAACAGCACCGAACAATTATCACGCCCATGCGAAACAACCACCAACACAAGTCACAACATTCTCTCTCACAATGGGAAGGTCGACTCCCACTCGGGCCAATGCATCCGCTGAGGAGTCAGCTGACCTCCAAATATGAGAAGACAGCACTTGAGAGGCTGCTAAATCAGTTTAATCTAATCTACCCTGTCCCAGAACCTCCAAGTAGTTCTAAATCGTTCTTCATCCAGGAATGACGTTTCTCAAGTCCCCTTCACTGATATTAAACACTGAATCTCTGCTCATACAGGTAGAAATTCCTTACGCAGTTGGACCTACAAAAGCTAAAACGGCATTTCCCCTTCCCCCTAAATTTTACAGAATTCCTCTAATTCTGTTGATCCCAGATTGCCAAAACATGCCCCATATCCACATAAATTTGATTTTCAATGTTTGGGGTGGCTTCCATTCTTGTGTAGCTCTCTGTTTGGTGGTAACTATTGATCTGATTGCATCCCATTCTCCAAGAATCTGCCGAGAAGATTAATTGGCAAATTCTTTAGCTGAGGCAGCCCACCAACACAATGTTCTCATAGTTGTTGAAAACAGAACAGATCTCTCTCTCTCTCTCTCTCTCTCTCTCTCTCTCTCTCTCTCTCTCTCTCTCTCTCTCTCTCTCTCTCTCTCTCTCTTGTGGAAAAGATAACTTCTATTGGGTATTAATTACTTTCTAAAGTATCACAAAGTCTTGGCACTTCCGTGTCTTTTGCATCCTGTCTTAGTACATTAAACAAAAAGGATGGAGGATCATTTAACCACAGTTTATCACATCCGCTTGATACTGCTTCATTCGTCAGGAAATCCGCCGCTCTATTCACTTCTCTTAGTGAAGATGAAGTGCATATCCAATTGGTTCAACAGAGTAGCACATACGTTATAGTGGCTCCAGAATTCCCATGAAATTGGTAGGTAGTCGTAATCGCCGGATAACGTGCTGTGAGTCCCCAGAAATCTGCACCAGTGAAATGTAGATTAGATGCCAACTGGAGTTCTTTAACAACGCCATCCACTCGGATTGCTTGTTGGTTTTTCTACCGAGGAACACGCTGGTCCCCGCAATAAAATTCCCTGCGTGACCTCTCACCACCGATTCTGCCCCCACGGTCCCGGCTTGCCTTTTGATGCACCATCAAAGTTTGACAAAACTTTGTGTTTGTCTAGTCCATTTGATCATGATTTGTTTTGGTATCGATGATGGAGTAAATATAGATGCGTGGACGGGATTCAAAATCAAAATCTTAGGAAATATAGTGGGTGGGATGCCGGATGATAGAAATCAGAATGTAGCCCAAAAGTAAAGTTTATTCTATGGTTTGTCCATATGAAAGGATACCAACAGCAGAATATATCAAATGGAACGGAGACCATGACGCAAACTGCCCCATGTGCCAAACCGTTACAGGAACAATAGATCACGCCTTACAACTTTGCCCGGTAGCTTAAAAAACTGTGGACAAGGGTACAAAAGGCTTCAAGTACAACCAGGTACTCAACAAAAAAGTATAGTTACAAGTTGGTTCATCGAGGTATTAGTAAGTAATGGAAAAACAGCCCTCGAACAGATTGGACTCTCATATAAGATGTGGCTAATCTGGCACCAAAGAAACAAGAAAGATCATAAAACCAAAAAACCGAAGCCCAATATCATGCAACCGAGATTGAAAAAGTTGGTCCCTAAGGCGACCAACAATTCCAGACACTCAAGCATACTATGGGTGATATCATATAAAATTTTGACTGCTCGAAGTTTCTCACATTAAGGCTGTTAAAATCTCAAACGGCAAAGTTACTAACTTATTTAAAGTGTAGGAGAAATGATACATGTAGGAGCCCCAATTGCACCAACATCTTAAGAGCTTTCTTGAGATGACACGTGACCAGTTTAACCTCGGGCTGATTAAGATGTCGTATGACTTTCTAACTCTGTTAACCAGCATCTTGGGTTAAACTCTTAAGATGTAGGAGCAGCAGGTATAAAGTGCAGGTAACATGTTATTGGTTTGGAAAAAAGTTAAAAGTAGAAAAAGTTAAAGGACATACCTGCTTTTGACTTTTTTCCAACCAATTACATGTCACCTACACTTTTTCTTAACCAATCAAATATCATCTTCATAGGTGTGTTTACCCTTGATACATGGGCTATGTGTAAAGAATCATTCACACTAGTATCTTGTTTCTTTTCTTTTTAAATATTTTGGTACAATCAAAGAATTATAAGAGAAAGCACTCACACACACTTGATGGGTCCATACTCATGTGAGACATCTGCAAAGTTCAAAACACAACAACAGAAGTCAATATTCGGAGCAAACAAATTGAAATTCAGCATCGAAAAAACAGTAAAAAATCAGCACCGACTGAACAATCAAAATTAGCAAGCAGAAACTGTGATTCGTCAAGATCTGTTGCGTTGCAGATCTTGACAATAGGATCATCTGCACCCTATAAATATGTGATCTAATCTCTGCTTGTATGGGTGTAAGAAACATATCAATTGATCTGAAGAGAGAAAAGAGTGTGAGAGAGAGTAGAGTCGAGTGAGGATCTGGTTGTGATCCTCCTCCTCCTCCATTGTAGTTATATTCAATCTAGTAAGTGTTTTTCTCTTTTTCCCGTGGAAGTAGGTCAGATCAGACCCAACCACGTAAATCTCTTTGTGTTTATATGTATGTGATCTCAGATTCCTAGATCTGATAGCTAGATCTAAACAGATCGTCAAATCTGGATTGTAATAGTAGCTTCCGCAACAGTGATATCAAAACTGCTCATTCCCAACAAGTGGTATTAGAGCTCTGCACATTTCTCAACAGTGGTATCAAAGCTCTCACATTTCTCAACAACACTAGTAAATCTAATACCCGAACAAAGAGAAAAGCAGCAACTTGAACTTGCAACCAAGTTGTATTCCAAAGAGATGCCAGGTTATCTGTAACTAATTGTACTAGACATTTGTTGGCTAGTCTCCTTAATTTGATCATTTATTTCTTTTTTATTTTTCAGTAAAACCAATAATTTGATATGCACATTAGGAAACCGGGAATTACTTTACTTATCAAATTAAGAGAAACCTTTTCACTATTAGACTACGGTCAGAAATCCCACTCTACTAATATAAATAGGGAAATGTTCGTCTCATTTCACCCAAATTGGGTTACGTAGTGGCCCAAAAGTCGTGCAACAATTTGACAACTCCAGCATCATGCAAAATATGTTCTCAGTGAACGAAGCTCCGATGAATGTTCGTCTCTTTTGCCCTCCTTTTCTTGTAATTTTATCCGTAGCTTCGGAACTTTGAGCTTACAATATTCTTAGCTTAATTTGTTTAACTTTTTTTTGGAAAAGCGGAAGAATTTATATATATAAAGAGAGACATGAAATTATAAGAGGGGGCAGAAATTATCCCATGTATATATAATGTATATATAGAAGAGAATTGTTTTCTGGACTGATTTCTATAACCCCTAGCTGAGCACTACATTTGGATGATCTGATTCAATCATCTTGTTTGACCCTTTCATATTAAGTGTCCCTGCAAAAACGAATGGTCTAGCTGCTAATTTTTTCAGTTAAAAAATCCACTAGTCATGATCTAAAAACTACAAGGGCCATAGCTAAATTCATGCAAAGATCATGAATTTTGGTATCTAACCAATTATTTAAAATAAGATAATTGGGTCTGATCATCCAAGGCTGAGGCTTAGCTGGGTGGGTCCGGAACAAAATCCTAATACGCTTTTGAGCTACAAATGCTGAGAAGGCATTGGCAAATCCCTGTGGATCGGGTTTAGAACCCTCAGTCCAAGTTACATATGAAGAATTGGCCTGCATCAAAAACAGCAGATCGCATATTGGCTGCGAATGTTTTGAGACTCACAAGAGGGTACGAGTCTCTGCTATTATTGAGGTCATTAGACCAATTGCACCAGAGTTCGCCATAATGACCTCACCCACAATGATCATGCATAGCCTCGCAAACCCACTGGCCAGGACTTTTCAGAGGAAAGCACCATCGAAGTTTAGCTTAAGGGAACTGTCGAGTGGAGGGGGCTTCCCCCAGGGATCTTGAGTACACAAGCACCTCCGTCAACAATAATGAAGTTCCACTTTACACTAAAAATGGAAGAGCAAAGGCCTTCTAGCAAGCAATAGCGCATGTCTGCATAAAATCAGAAGGAAAATGACATTGAACTTAAATGGCAAAAGAAGAAAGACATTACCCGAACCGTTCATGGCATAAGCACAATGCTTATCGCTTTTTCGCAATAGAAGACATCCTAGTTTTCTAATTTCGACAAAAATCCATGCCAAGTCTATTATAGCTCTTCCTTAGGAGCTATGTACTAAATACTCTTTCAGTATGCAAAGACGTTTCTTTGATGCGTGGGTCCAAATGTATTTTCACCTTTCTTAGCTAATTAATGAAACAATGCCCTTGATATTATACATTCTCACACGTAGAGGGGTCGTGGAGAGAGAGATTCCACACCTTTGTGACTAACCACATAGAGAAAATAGGCTAGATTAGAGAGAGAGAGAGAGAGAGAGAGAGGATAGGTTGAGAGGAAACAAAAGGATGCCCTTTCCTATCTTTTCCTACTTGCAATGAGAGGAAGAATGCCATAACAACAGTACAGTTAGATTCATTAATTTGTTTGAGATAACTAAATATTTAAGTTTATTTGAGGAATGTTTGGGCCGAAGCCAATGAGATGACTTTATCTAGAAGATCCCATATTTTGGCGTGAAAACCTTCGGCCTAGCATCCTCTTATTATTTTGAAGAGCCCATTAAAAAAGGATGCGACCCTATGACTGGCTACAGGGAAAGTCATTCTTATGATTTTGGTGAAAACACAATTTTCAAGTACAAAATGGAAAATCTACATGCTGATCCAAACTGTGCACTTGTAAGCCATCAGAAGGCAGTCCAAATGATTTTTTCAGTCCCATGCCAAACAAATATCTTACCACAAGACATATGGTCCAACAAAAATTGCTGGTTCAAAATTTGCCGGCAGAGCCTTAAACAAGGTTTTCCAGGTTAAGGGTCCAAGTCATCCAATCAAAAGAAAACTAGAGGCAGTGGGAAAAACTTGTTTGCCGCTTGTCAAATTAACTGGCTTGATCGTGCTGACATGGTACAAGTGGGTTCCAAAAAGTGTTTGTTATCTATAGCATGCCAATACCTTTCCTTTTAGCATTTTTCTTTAAGTGCTTGGTGCATATGATTTTGGGTCACGCTCTTTGCTGGCTAAGGGCCCGATTTGGGAAACCTTTTTTTTTTTCCCTTGATTTTTTCTATCTCGTAACAGAAAACATGTTATTTTATTTTGGAAGCTTATGGACCGGACTAAAGTAGAAATAAGGTCTAAGGATATCTCATTTCAACGTGTTCTTCGATCTGCCAATTCTGTGGCGGACGAGTTAGCAAGCGAAGGAATTACTTTTGAAGATATTCAGTTTATAGAGTTTTCTAATGCTTAGTATGTAACCTATCGTTCGTGCATTTGTATCACTTTCCCTCCTCTAGCCTTCCATGTTTCTTTGTCTGGGGTGGTCTAGAAGCCAGATACGTCCATGAAACCAATTCCAGTTTTGTATCGGGCCTAAGTAGATCCATGATTGGTTGAGGTGGGGTAGTCTTTGTTCTTTCCAATGGTGTACATCATTTATTAATGAATTACAACTTATAAAAAAAAATGAAAAACATATTTTTCTATATGAAATAGAAAAAAATTCAACCAAAAAAAGGTTTCCCAAAAAGATCTATCACCAATTGAGGGAATGTGAAAACAAATAAGAAAAATGATAAATCCAGGTGCCCCCTTGCCTTTTACCCGTTGATGTGTGCCCTATGCGTTCAAGCAATTATTTTTTCAAGAGATTTCTTCGAGAATTTCACTTGTTATGAGATATGCTTAAAACGCCTTAAATTTCACTTTTCAAAAGATTCACTTAAAATGCCTGAAATTTCACTTAAAGTGCATAGTAATCACTTGGCATGGGTACAATGCAAGTGCACACTTGAATTTATCATTTCTCCACAGCTAAATGAGTAACAGTTATGACACCCTTATTATGTTTCGCTCTCAACCAGATAGTGATTTATTCCGTGAAGTTTAGGACATTCAGAGCAGTTTTGACTTATTAGTACAAGAAAGCTACTTTTCCATGACCTCCTTTTTGGTACACTTTATGAGAACATGGGCGGGGGACCCAAACCTGTCTTGATTCGTAAAAAATGGAAGGAAAATCACGCATCCGCCCCTCTTACTTGATTCACTAGCTCAAATATCACCAAAGAATTATGGCTATATATAGGAGTTGTAAATAACATGGCCATTGCCTACATAAGAAGGTGGGTAAATTAAATGACAATAGCCCCACATCTTCCTATCCATTAATGCGGGCAAGTAAACTAAAATCTACAACCTATTTCACACTTATGGCCTCATATTCCCATCACAAGGCTACAGTATTTACTAAGGAGGTAATTAACTGTCTCACAAGCTCCCTTTACTATAAGGCCTAGCGGGTGCTATTAGTGGCACCTCAGCATTGAAAGGCCAGATCTCTGGCTTGCTTCTCTCTTAATTGTGTGAGGACGAGAAGACGACCTGACAAGCTCTTAACATTTGTGTCGCTCACTAAAACTGCCCGCCTGCGAATGTCTGGCCGAATTGCCATCCGGCGGGTGCCACATTGTAGCTGGTTATTGTCCGGCCATCGCTGGTGGTGACTTGGAAGGAGAGGGCTTGGTCATTGAGGTAGGAGTTACTCTGCCAGTTCTGGCCCCAGTTCCTTGACATGGCTTGCCACCCTGTCTTGGACCCTTTGATCGACACGGAGTGCACATCTCCAGCCCCTCCGACATTGGTAATTAGGACCAAGTTGAAGTAAGAGTGGCCATTGATGGTGAACCTTACTCCACCTTTCTTGACACAGGGGACCCTGTATAGGAGAATGAATTAGTTACTTGGTAATTCATGTTTTGCTCATTACTATATTGTAGCAGTGCTTAGTTGGATAACTTTATAACTCAAATTGGATTGCCCCATAAGGTTTGAGTTGACTTGTCGACTTATGGAACTATGCCATAGTGTAACCACTTAAGGGTGGCAGTTGTACAAATTCTTGCTATACCTTCTGAAGGAGACTGGAACAATCCCGGCTCTGTATTGAGCAATTTGCAAGAAGGCAGGCTCGGCCAAATCAAAGTGCTGGAGGGGAGGGTTGCACCATCCACCATTGTCGTTAGATAGAGCAAGGTTAGGGGGACAGAAATTCGTTGCGGTAACGATGATTGACCCCGGGAGGCACCACCTAGGGTCGTTGTTGCATCTCATCTCGTAGCATGAACCACAACTTAATCCATCGTTAAAGAGGGCAGTACTAAGAGCCGCAGTGTTAGTACCATACCCTTGGCCATACAAGTTCCCATATCCACAAGCACCGCCTGCATGAACACCATTCAATTGAGCAAACTAATGCAAATTGAAGTTTCATAACACAACTTTGACCATAGAAGAAGGAACAAGTTGATTTTAAACAAACCCATTGTGCCGGCAGCGTCGCCCCCGCCGTAGAATGTGGCGTGACCGCTCTGCCACCCGTCGAAGCCTAGCACACCATGTAAGTATAAGCTAAGGAAGATGAGAGCAGAGGAGAGTCTTAGAATGGCCATGGAAAAGCTTAGAGAGTTCAGGGAGAAACAGTTGAAGTGGGAGGTGCTTGTTTGGTAGAAAGGGGAAGGGGGTATTTATATAGCCTCCTTACCCTTGGTGTGGGCAGGTTTTTGGTCTCATTTTCTCTGCAGTTTGAACAAAGGGACAAGAGAAAGAATTGTCATGTTGGAGCAAGCCCAAGGCTTGAAACCGATTGCAGTAATTGTAGAAACGAGGTGCACATGCAAATGTTTCGGTTGGACTAGCAACCGCTATGCCTGTGGGCGCCACCCTGCACATGCACCTTGCCAACTGACTTTCCTTTTCTCTGCTTCGGCCCATGGCGTATCTGCCCCCACCATGAAATTTGTCGCTTCACTGACCGCTCAAAACCAAATACCTATTTTCTCTTTGACCGTTCTTGGCTTTTCTTCTCTTTCTTTTATCTTTTCCATTTTTTGATCATGGGAATTTGTCTTTGTTTCATGATAATCAAATCTCCTCGTTGATTAATCAAGAGATGATATGACAGAAAATCAGGATTATCTCGTGCAATCTCCGAGATTTGATTGATGAACATGTTTGAATTTTTTTCCTCTGGCTATAAGTTCTAGTGGGGCCTAGATTTCTGGTGATCACAACCGTTCATCTTTCGAGCATCGACTTCGATCGTGGGCAGCGCTACCATAGTCTTCTCCGTTGGACGATCTTAGCCTTTAGTGTTCATCTATTTTTGAAGTGAACGGTAAAAAGATCCTGAGCAATTGGAGTATTATAATTGTCTTATAGATGGGGGCCACTACCTATCTCCTCGTGTGAAAAAATGGACCGTTTACAATTCCACCGAAAAGCCTAAAATTAAAGAATGTGGGACCTGGTTAATATTTATTTATTATTCAATTAGCCCCCAGAATGCGTGATTTGGTTGGGGGTGCAAACAAAGTCAGGCGTGCAGGTGATGAGCGGTTGAGAGGGGATAGCCGGGCCCACAACAGTTGCCGAACGGTTGTTAGGTTCATCTGAAGGTATACGTGGCGGATAACGAGTAGGCTAAGGTGGGGTCACGAGAAGGAAGGGCTGAATTAGTTGGCGGGTGACGTGGGAAGTTGACAGAGTAAACGAGGTCTTTGATTGGTAAAAAGTGCCACGTAAATTGATGACGTGGAATCGATATTTCACGCCTTCCTTGCCGCTTTAGGTGATGCAAAAGCGATGCAGAAGGAATCTATTAAAATGGCAAAAATGCCCTTATTTAACGTGGAATTTGAGAGAGAGAGAGAGTTATCTACTTCTTACTTAAGGTAAAACTTAAGTGAAATCTTAATTAGATTGGCCATGCACCCTCAAAAACCTTCATCAGATGAACTGCTCGGAAGAAAAATCTCGAACAATCAAGATATGTTAAGATCATCCATGGGAGTTGAGCATATTTAAACTGTGACTCGAAGATGAATGGTTTAGATTACCGATAAACTCTTTGTTTATGCATGTAAATCTGTGCAATATTGTGTACCTGCTATCGTAGGCTCAAATATTGGTTATTCTGCTCAAACGGATTTTCATTTTTTCGAAAAAAAATTTTGCTCTTCTAATTTTCATTTATACCTTAGATCCATAGTTTAAAAGCTTGAAAACTCAGTCAACTACTAGGTGAGGCAAGTCAAATTAACTCGAAGCAATTTGTGGAAGACTAAAAACTACTTCACTGCAATTTAGTAACATTTTTTCACCTTCACATGTGTAAGTGATGCCTGTGAGAGTTGGTTAAGACTGTATTTTATTGTGTTGAAGGTCTTACGATCAAGTCACAGGGAAAACAAATTATTATTGTTATGTAGCAAGTCGATTCATTGAGTGACTCAATTTTTTCTCAATTGAGATTGGCTATAGACCCTAGCCTTTAAACTTACCACCCAATAGACGTGAGTCCAATATCTTCACCACCAGATGAACTTAACCCTAAATTAGTTTTCTTTCCCCATTTTTGGACCCATCCATTTTCCAGGTACAGAAGAACACTGTTAGAAGCTGTATTGTTAGGATCATTCTTCGGGTGAGAAGATTTTTAGTGCAAGGCCTAGCCTGAGATGTGGCTAAAAATAGTTTTGCATTACCGAAACTCATTCACATCATTTATCATTTCCCACAAGAGAAGAAACTCCTACATAGTTTGCAGAATTGGGAGATATTGTGGCCGAGACTCTTGCCTAATATGCCTTGTGCAATATAAACAAAGCAATGGCTGCACCTGTTGTAATCTCCTTATTTTTGCTAATCATTCCAAATACTTACTAAGGATGTACCATCTTCTAAGACGACTTCATTAGCGTCTTTTTTTTCCATATTTTGAACAAATTATGTATGACACTTATATAGTGTCGATAGGAGGATTTGGTGCATGAAATAACAAGTGAGCTATTAATTGTAGTACCTGACTTATGGATGATAATTTCTCACTGTTATTAATTAGTTTGCTTGTGATTTGGTAAGAAGCTATGTGAGTTCAGAAAGAGAAACATATCCTCCTTTTGGACTTTATGAGGTTTTTGTTTAGTTTCCCTTGTGGGTGCATTTCTTCAATTAAAACCACTGTGAGTTCGCAACTTTCCCTTTAACCTCACAAAAGTCTCCCTCTAGCTTCATATATGACCAACTAATCCTAGCTCACCACCTATGGATGATTCTAGGTCCTTGATCAACAGTGATGAACGGTAGAATCTTTTGAGATGTCTCAAAGTCATTAAATTATTTAGCTTCTTCCTCTCACAAATTTAGATGCCTTTCTACAAGGTCACCTACCTGGGGTTCATCAAAGACTAAATCGATCTCTACATTATAAAATTTATGTTTATGTACATTTTTCATTTTTTGATAGGAAAGCTAGGATCTGTGGATAACCCATGAGCTCGTCGAACTCATGAACTAAGTACAAGAGAGGATCTTCTAGGGCCTAGCTAAATGTATGTACATATCCTACCCATAATCACTAAATTCTCCCAGCTCAATGTATATACATATTCTTGACAAATTTTTTGAAGAAGTCCCAATATTTTGATCTCTTGATTTATTCACGAATCATTTGTAACTTTTCACATCCTTTAAATTGTAAATTTAGTAGCAATTTATCCAGTCAAATATAAATGTATGAAACTAAAGACAATTTTCATGAATAATTTGTTGAATTCTAAAATTAAATTCCAAGTTCACAGCAAAATTCACATCTTAATCATGCTTTATTTTTACACTTTCCTGGAATGTTTCCTGTGGATAGGATTCTATTTATAATAACATAAAAGAATATGAATATCTGTGATATGCTACACGTGCATGCAGCATGTCGGTGAATGCTCACAATCTACAATCTTGCAAGTCAGAAACTACGTGTGAAGCACGGCATAAGTTATATAAATTGTGGCTAGCCTTATCTCAAAATTGGAATTTTTTTATTTTTTATTTTCTCGTTTTATCTTCATGTTAGGTGGGGGATTAGTTCAACTTGATATCTCTTCTCCTGGTTGCTGCAACTAGTTCTGAATTTTATGAGGCTTACGTGTTTGTTTAGAGATAGAAAATGGATGCAATGTGATATCAGTTGTGACCCACCATGTTACAAGCACATGCAGCCCCTGGCGTTGCGGTCCCTGAATTCATGCACCCTTTTCATGTGGTTTTGGAGCTATCGAAGCACCTCCAAATCATATCTTGGGGGAGGATAAAAAATTTGTGATCTCGACTTGGCGAAGAGACAAATGGAGGTGATATATAGAGCATCCTTCTTTCTCCTAGAGAATTTTCTTCCAACAGATCTTCCCTTTGCTGTCCGTTTCAATCCGCAGGAGATTCCTTTTTATTTGGGGTTCCACCAGGCTCTCGGAAGAGCAAATATACCCACAAACACAACCCACGGTCTCCCTCTTTCTCTCTGTGTCTCTTTTTTCCATTTTTTTTCTAGTCGAGTATGATTGTAAAGCTCACAACTACTAAATATCCAAAAAACCAGGAGTATATCTATTTAGAGGGGGTGGGAATACCATTTCTCCGTATATATGCTCGTATGCGCTTGATAGACGGTGTAACATATTACGAGGACTGCTAAAGCAAAGTGCCGACTCTTGCATGCAAGGGACCCAGTGATCAGAGTTCATCTTATTTCTTCTACTTGGTAGTCGAGTATTGTGTTCTTCAAGCATGCTGATAGATCATAAACGGTTGAAACTCTTATTAAACAATAGTGTAAACTTAACAACCCAACAGTTATTTATAAGTTCCTAGATTGGCTCAAACATCATCGTGTTTTTCTGAGGAGATATCCAAAGTACAATAAATAAGATGAACAGCTTAGGATCATCCAAAGGTGGGTCCAATAAATACAAAAGTACAGTCCTTAGGCTTCGCGCTTTGTCTTAGCATTCCTCGTATATTGTATTTTGGGGATTAAGCTTTGGTTTAACATTTATCCAATAACATTGTGATTACATGCACTTATACATTGCATGTGAAGTAGAAAGAGAGTCCTGGAGCAATGGTTGAGTTGTTGCCGAGTGATCTAGAGGTTACGGGTTTGAGACATAGAAACAGTGTCTTACAAAGTGCAAGATAAAACTACATATCATAGGCCTTTTGCGGTCTGCCCCCTTTGCCAGACTCCACATATGGGGGAGCTTCATGCACCAGACTGTCCTTTTTATACATAGTAAGTGAAGCCTATTTATTCAGTCGCAACCCTCTAAAATAAGGCCTTCGTGCTGCGGTTAGAAAATAAAAAAGCACAACTGATTACATTATTAACAAAGCCTTTACAAGTTAAAAGTCAGATAATCATCATCTAATGGCGGAGAAATTCCGTGTTCGGCCTGTCAATAACAAGTGCTAGGAATTCCATGGTTTTGATGATTCAACCATGGCTTTCAAAATTGTAGTTTGGACTGCACGTAGTTCATCTGGAGTGGTGGCATCCATTGTCAATAGCAACCCATGCGTACACTACATTCGTTTATACAGACGCAAATAAATTGCCAAACAGAAATTGCATAAGCATTTAATGTCGGTGAAGGCAATTTTCCCGTTCCATAGATACTTTCATTTCTTATCTTTTAAGAGGAAAAATATCGAAAGGTTTAGAGAATTTTAAGGCACAGGGTTAGAGCTTTTTTCTGTCTGGTATTCACTTATTTTTCTGAAGAAGAGCGTATTTGTCGCTGTTCTGCTGCTGCTCCTGTCGAGTAGACTTCCTGTCGGGGCAAACATATCCATCTCAAAGAAGCGATTGAAGAAGAAGCAAGACCCACAAAGGCATGTGCATTTTATCCAGAGATGTTGTTGGTTGGAGCCAGTGACAGTGCCATTCACAAGGGATTGTCCATCAGTCACAGTGGTGGGGGTTGAAGCCCCCAACATGAAGTAGACCTATCTAATCAACTTGTGATTGGTTGCTTTCCCCTGATATTTACAAACATTGTGGCACACAGCCAGACGGGTACACCTGCAACTCATTTAAGCTTTCATTGGATTTTATCCACAAATCCCATGTGAGTGGTGGACCAAACATGATCCTAGTTGGGTAACATGTTATAGATGTCTGGTCATGAATCCACAACGTTGCAATGGATCTCACTGCAGTTTACTAACTTCCGCGCTCACTTGCTATGGCATGTCCTCGAACTCTGAAACTCCCTTTAGTTTCCTTTTCCATTCAACTGCATGAAAAAGAAGTCTTCGGTTACCATACGTCTTATAGCTCTCCCAAGTCATTGGCACAAAGCTGCTAGAAGTCTAAAACTCTATGACCTTTCTGCCCAATAGCTTTTGTTTTTCCAATAAGTAATTTCAACTCTTCTTTTTCGGGTTACAAAATCGAGTCGTATCGGTCGATGAGTTCCTGAAATCTACTTTTGAGCAGGTATAACCTGGGATTATCGACAGCTCCTCTGGTTTGAGCAATGTTTAAGAAAAAACTGTTACTAAGACTTGATGCTAGCGTGAGCTTAAGCTTGAGAAGGGAAATGGTAGGGTATTTGATCCAGTTCTTCTACTAGTAAATGTTGTCTGTACCTGAGTTTCACTCGTATTACTTGTTGTAAGTTGCATGCGGAAGTCGGTCTCCTGTGCCAGAAACTGAATTTGAAGCAAATTTCAAGGAAGTTAACTTTTTTAATCCAGATAGCAATCCTTGATTTTGAAATACGTGAGGTGACTTGCTGTTGGACTGCGCTATCCCACCTATGCAGAATGCCCACTTCCCCTAAGCGCTTTAGAGCGGGGAAGATGTGCTAGCAAGACTCAGACTTTCGACCTCAATATCATGAAGATTTCAATATTTTTCTCCAACTTCTGATAAAGTTAAAAAGATTCTTTTTTTCTGTATCCTGCACTTGTATCTTACCACCCGCCAAAAACTACCTACTTCCTGCTTCGTTGCCATTCAAATATTAAGATCCTTGTCTTCCTCTAGGGATTCCAAGAGTGCTACTTGGGGCGTCTTAGGAAGCTTGTGCTGAAAGCTGGCACATCACTCAACGATTGTATTCAACAGGGTGATACAATGAAACGTGTCACTCGTAGATGAGAACCACATCAGCCTAATTGTCCTTGACGGAGAAACTCATGTAAAACCTTTTTGGATGTTGAAACGCACTAACATCAGTACTGATTCTGAAAGCTAATAAGCAACATTCACCTTTGTCCCATATTTGGGGAAGTTGAAGCAACCTGCATTTGCTGGTTACTGGGGATTCTAAAAGTAGCTTCTTTTTGTTGTACCAAAGAGATGTCACTAGAAGAGCAATGAGCCGCAATCAGTCCATGCCTTCAACAAAGAGATCCAAGATCAAGTAACGTGCTTTTGCAAGTGCCCTTAATTAGGCAACGGGGTAGTATCTATTTCCTAAAACTAGATAAAGGCTTGTCATACTTAACTTCTAGGCATTATGGAACTACTTGCAAGTACAAAAACCTTCTGCCGATGCAACTTCCCCACATCTACTAATAACACTGGTTAAGGATGAAGTAACCAGCAAAGCACTCTTTATGTTGGAAACTGCAACTACATAAGCTCTTTACTCCAACCTTTGTAGAGTACAGGGGGAGGAGGCGAAATTACCCCTGTAACTGTTCTCCAATTCATAATTTTCCAAGCTGAGTAAGCGAGAATGATTACTATTAAGATCACCCAAATGAGCACCTGAGGGAAAGCATACCAAAGTTATGTTATTCTAGGGCATAAGGGTGTTTATGTAATTTGCCCTTTACTCTTATCAGGTAATACCTTTGGTATATCATTCTGTATATACCACCTCTGCAGAGACATTGTAATTATTACTATCAAATGGCTACAATGTACAAACAATAAAGTTCACCTCATAGCTTCCCAGCACAAAGGCAAAGACGACCCGAGGACGGCAGGACTGTGATTGCGAATGTTTAAAATGTAGTTACCACACTGCCATTTAAGATCATAGGACACATGCCACACAAGATAGAGGATGATATTGAAGCCCACAGATCAGTGGAACGTAGGATGTAAATCTCAACATCAGATCTCATTGTTGAGCTGAACGGATGATGCCACTGTTTCTTTCCTCCCGTACATTCCATAGAAACATAATAAAAGCTTCCAAATGGCCTTCAGAGAAAATGGCGAAGACTTTATGACCTCAGCCAAAGAATTGATGCATGCAACAAGAATTGGCAAATGCTACTGGCACCCCACCACCACTCTGCAATGAATGCAGATGGTACAGGATCTCTAGCATTGCACCAGCACTGTACTCATCTGCTATAAGGTTAATGATTTATCTCCTGAGAATCAGATGGTACATGCAAAAAAATTGTTCATGTCCAACGAAACCCAATGCAATCCTACACATGTCCACATGTTATATGCTGCCATAATCCCGTAAGAAAGACTTGCCAATATGTTAAAGAGATAACAACAATTACCTGTAACTAATAGTAAACGAGAATTCTACTGAAATTGGAAGTTTCATCGAAGTTAGCTGATTCTGAAATACCATTCTAGGGGACCAGAATCATCCTGCACTACACAGCCTCGGATAATATAATGTAGTGGGATATCATGCCAAGACTATATTTTGGCACCAGTTCTATAGTGAATTACTCAATTATGATAATCATGCTGGGCAAGTGATACCTATCAAAATCAAAACTGTGTTGCCCAAAGCAATTGCTGTCAACATCAATCACCCTAATCAGATCATATTTCTTGTCAAATAAATATGCCACACCAAGTATATCTGATACGGACTTCAAGAACTAAAATTTGTTTGCAGCAGATCTTGGAAAGGAATACATAACAGAGAACACAAAAACTACATCCTTCTTGGCTAGATCGACTAGACTTGCAGCTCAGATATTCTCTTCAGGTTTTTCCATATGTTGCTTCTAATTCACCAACATACAGACGTCCAGATCCAATTCAGAACGTGGATGTCAGATGAGGGTAGCAGGAACCACATGAACATGGATCACTGTTGCGAATATGATATCCAACTTTTGTTGACTATACCCACAGCTATGGAAAATCAACTTAGCACCATTTCACTGGGAACTTTTGATGCACCATATATAATCGAGATAGGGACTACTTATCTGTGTTTAGACCTACATCTGGTTTTATGAAGGATCTGCAATTTGGGAAGCTATTAGCATGCTAGCTTTTGCAGGAACCATGACTGCCTTCAGGATTCTTCACTTCAACCTGATTCACTATCATGTTGTTCTTTGGAGGCCTACACTATGTCTGCTTCTCCTTCGTTTTCATCCATGCGGCTCATCTGGCACACACGAACTCTAGTGATTTATCTTAATTAGCATATTATATCTGCATGTAATAAATTTTGGAAGCTCAAATGTCTCATTAGTTGTTAACTCAGTAAACCTTGAGTATTATAGTTTCAGTCCATGAATAATTTAGCTTCCTTTCCATTTCAATAAGTTCACCCAGATGCTAAGGGCCAATCCCATAATTCTTCTGAATCTGGTTTCAGTTATGACATTATTTTTGTCAGTTACTTCATATAAACTCTTATAAAGATAATTCCATTATTTTTGCTTTATGTTTCACTGTACACCTCGTTTACTGCATATCATGGCTATGGAATATCTTACCCAAGGAGAAATGGAGAGGATGAATAGTCATTACAAATGTTCCGCGACATCCGTTACATATGCAGCTTCTTTGGCAGTAATCATGTACTGTACTCTTCCACAAAACAGAGCAGAATAGAGGAAACATTGTCATGTTAAAATGTTGACCTCAGTTGAACTCTCAATGCATAACATAGAATTCAACATCCCTTTGCTGAGGCATCCCTTAACAGAGTGGATGTAATTAACATACTTCCACTGCCAGTTCTTGGGCAGGCCTTTTTCTTTCACGATCCACAGACTAGGGAGGATATTTCTTACCTCTGAACATGGAGATATATAACTGTATAAGCTAACACTGCATCTCTGCATATTATTCGCTGAATGCAGCAACTTGCCTCTTTCTGGTTATAACACAAATCAGAAGGGACATCAGTGCTAATACTCCGTTTACAACAGAGGAATCTTAATATCATGGCAAGCCGCAACCAAGGAGCCTAATTTCTGTGATCAGCCAAGCTTTGGATGTGAGATTAACTAGGAAAACAAGCTATGATCAGGCCAACATGGAGACACCGATTATTGTCTTAGCAACTGCCATTACTTCGGAGATTCTGAGGACCTCTAAAAAGGCATATAGTTTATTCCAAGTGGGTATACAAGTTAAAGGAAATCCTTATGCACAGTAGATAGATATGACATCAAGTTGGTGGCAAAAGCATATAGTTATAAATATTCCCTGAATAAGATGAGATGTTTAATCAAATAGTATCAAGCACGAATGTGAGGTGCAGACTACCACCATTACTTACCATGGCTACAGTATAAGCCAAGACATGAACAGTACTTCTTTTCACTAGTTATTAAGAGAAGTGCATACAGAACATGTTCAAACAATGAGCATGAAGAAGAAGTCCCTACATCTATAATCCCATCTATAATCCAAAGCAAGAACCAACAGCTTGAAGAACCTTCAGAAACAGGAAATATTCATGGAGTAATTCCTGTCATTTTTTCCTTTGTTACGCACACCAAGGGCAGGCATTCCCTTGGTCTTGGTATAGAGCAATAGGCAGAGATGACATCACCGTGACAAATTGATGAATTGGACAAAGAAGCAAAGTTAAAATTAAAGGAAAGTTCTTCTGATGAAACATTAAAGATGAACTCAGATATTTCTACATTTCAGCTTTAGAGATTAAAGGTGTTGGAGTTGAAGTGAGAATTCCAAGGTTTGCAGCAGGAAGAGATGAAGAAGAAAAAATGTTGACTGGATCAAGTCGAAAAAAAAAAGCAAGAAACTAGGGTAAATCATGAATCAAAACAAAAAAATGTGTTGACTGCATCAAATACAATAGTATATAGAAGAAAAGCAGCCCCCACTGCTGCAACATCTTTGGCAGGAGCTGCACCTATTCTCTTAGCCATGCACATTGTACTGTAATAAGCCTACTCAACACAAGTTGTCACTGAATCTCGTAATTCACACAAGATGACTAGAAAACAACCGTTTGTGAACTGTTAGCCTAAGTATGCCGTACTCGCCAAGCAAGGTAAGCATTACAGAAGCTACATGCACGCTAAGAATGAAGACATGCCTTAAGATATGTGACTTTAGTTCATACGAACATTTTCACAATATTTCTCATTGGTTCTATGATCTAATAGGCATGTTCTTATATATACATACCTTTAAGTATATATACACTGAAGATGAAGGAATAGAGTTAAATTCCAGCTTTTCTGTACCTTTTTCGGTTGTGTCATTCAATGATGTTAAATATTCTATAAAGCATGCCATAGGGTAAAAGTAGAAACAATCACGCCATGAGCTGAATGAGATCTGAGATACAGTAATTCTTTTCAAAGATGTTCAATATTCAACATTTGCAGCCTCTTTTCTGTTTCTTTTTGAGCTTCACATTTAGATTGAAGCTTAGGTGGATGATCCCCATAGGCAACTGTAAAGAACGTGACACTTGATTTTCTACCACAGCAAATCATGGATAAGAACAACTGAGTAGTATGAAGTAAGATACAATATGCCATAGACTAAGGAAAACAAGAGCATGGTCACAGTACAGGTATCTGCAACTGATGTTATTGTTATTTCATGAAAGCTAAAGAGCATAAATTTTCTGTTGATTGCATGGAGTTCCTACAAAGCTATAATTTGTCATTTGATCCCATGAAAGCCACAGATGTTCAAGAAAGTTTCAAGCAATAAAACACCGACAAGTAATGCTATTTAATAAATTTATTGAGAATTATCAGAAGAACAAATAGAGGGGAATGGACGAACAAGATTCATGTGACCAACCCCTAATTGGGATAAGGGCTTGATGATGATTATTAGAAGAATAAATAATTGAGTCTCACTGTCTACTATCTAACATTTTGCATATTTTGTGTGGCAGCTTACTGTGTGTGATTAACTAAAAACAGTTTCAGTAACCTATCCTTTAATTTGTAAGTCATCTTCATCCATATTGACTCAACAAAGGCTGGGATAGAACTTTGATGACATCTTCAATGCAGCAAGATCTTCAATAGCATTCCCAAATTCAGTTTGCAGTTCAATCTCTTCTTTCATGTTAGTATTGCTGCCCCAGACATGAATTGCAAGTCGCCTGCATTTAGGAGATTTTGGTCTAAGATATGTGTTGTACCAGTCAATGACATCATCCTTCTGAATGTTTTTGAGTTCCTCTGCTTCCAATTTTGACATATCAAACAAGTACCTGATTATATCAAATGAACTTTTGTTATGCCAAACATACAAGTGAAATTATAGAGATAATGCTAAGAACTTTTACTCATAACTTTAGAATTTGTATTTACCAGCTAGTGTGTGTGTGTGTGTGTGTGTGTGTGTGTGTGTGTTTTTTTCTTTTCTTTGGCTGGGCAAACACATTTTTAGGGCCATTCCAATGGAAAGGTATTTCATGAGGAGAGAGATTTTCTACCATTTTGCATGATTTTCCATTGGAAAAAGGATGCGTTCTGGGCCTATTTTTATGGACAGTGATATACGCGCCCCTTTATTCTCATGAACCTCCTCAATAAGTGATACTAATGGCTATAACTCTAAGTGGACCAAGGTTTCCAAATATTCAAACTGTTCATATTTTACTGTCCATTTCACAACTCAAGAAAACAATAGCTAGGATGACCCAATGGATGAGAACTTTAGAAGATGGCTGTCATAGCCATCCTTAGAATTTATTGACGGGAACATGTGGAAAAACAATGTGCTTGTATATCACTACCCATTTTGATTTTTCAGTGATCCAAGCCGTTCATCTGTTTCAGACTGTCCCAGATCGCCTAGGTACCAAACATTTGATCCTAAAACCTTGTTTCTTGAAACATTTGTAGTTGCCAAAAAGAGTTTTTTGTGTTACACACACTATATTACAACCATAAAAGGTCCAAGAAACAAGGGGCACATATATCACCACCCATTTTTATTTTTTCAGTCATCCAAGTTGTTCATCTGATTCAGCCTGTACCAGATGGCCTAGGAACCAACATCTGATCCTAAAACCTTATTTCTTGGACTTCTTGTAGTTTTCAAAATAGCGAGTATTGAACGAGGCTTAAACAATCTTGGTGGTCATTCTGGGTGCTTTAGACTTGGGTGCTTTAATGTGCCAGGCTCTGGCAAGATTACATACACATAAAGGCAGGATTTTCTGGTGAGTGAATTGGGATGCTATATTCTACAGTTTTAGACGTCATAGAACATTGATCATTTATTCTCAGGAGGCTTTGAGTGAAAGAACCAGGTTTTAAATTAAATGTAATGGTAAAGGCAAGAAGAGTTGTGGGTATCTTCTGTAGGGGATATAAAGTGGAACAATATCTCTTTGTCCACTCCACGGAGAAAACTGCAGCAATATGGCTGATGTTCCATCAAATATCCACAAGATGAAACTTCACTGTAAGTCGAATATTGAGCACGGTCTAGCCAGGATTCTGTGGCAAGAATGAGAAAGGTGATATGATCTCCTCCAAAGATGAGAAAGTTTATCTAGTGGAGTCTGTTTCTATCTTCTTTTCTGTCACAAGTGTTCTGTTTTCTTCCATTAGTAAATTTTGGAACTATCTCAGAAGAGATGATAGTGCAAGAAATTAATAGGAGAATCAAGGAATCTTATATCATTATGTGACATTGAACTGTGCCACTGTTTTACAGCTCAATCATTTGCACTGCAGTCATTACATTCAATTATTTTGACTAGTCCTAGGGCCACACCAGTAATAGAATGAGTATCTGCAAATTTTCACTGAATAAACAAAATTTTATGCTAGAGGATAGATGAGCATCACATATGAATACAAAAAACTTTTCGTTTTGGTTCTCAATAAAATTATGTGTCATTCCAAACAAAGCATAAGCAAGCACCTCTTATCAATGATTTGATTCCAGTGGCGATTGGTTTCATATGTAAGAGATGGATCTTTCTCCAACTTCTTTGCTATCAATCCACTTCGGTAGTGTTCAAATGATTCATCATCAATCCCATCCTGTAATGGCCAAACACACATTACAACTTGGAGATAATAAGCCTTGCGATTAAACAATATTGCATGCAATAGCCATGCAAACAGATCATCAAGATTTTCTTATGAAATGAAAATTACTCTTAGATGATCTGTGACTAAAGGATGCATAGAGATACCAGTATATCTGACAGTGATCAGAAGGTAAGGGCAAATGCAGCATGATGTAGATATAGAATCAGCATTTAAATGCTACAGCTAACTCCGCCAATGACGGTCCCGAGTCCAGATGAAAAAGGAGGAGGGTCCTGCATCAAGTGCCAGCCGGCAAGGGAGAAGTTGAAGATGATTTTGTTATTTCTTTCTTGTATTTGTATATTAGTTTGTGAGGAAGAAATGAAAATCATCTCCCTCTTCTTAAAATATGGCAACCCTTGCGTCAAGTAGCCAGCCGGCAAGGGTGAAGCTGAAGATGGTTTTGTTATTTCTTTTCTGCTTGCAAATGAATATATATTAGTTTGTAAGGAAGAAATGAAAATCATTTTCAGCTTTTAAAAAAACCAAGTGGAAAGGGGCTAAAGCAAGAGAAATAGATGGGTATAAATTAAGGTACGTAAGAAAGGAAAATAACAGAAATGGCGTAGGAATAATAGTGGATAAGGAATTAAAGGATAAAGTTGTGGAAGTTAAAAGAACCACCGATAGAATTATAATAATAAAAATTGTTCTAGGAGAGCAGATTATAAATGTTATAAGTGCATACGCACCACAAGTAGGGTTACAAGAGATAATCAAGAAACAGTTTTGGGAAGATATGGAGGGAGTCGTGCAAGAAATTTCCAACACTGAGGGGATATTTATAGGTGCAGATTTAAATGGCCATGTAGAAAAAGATAAGGATATGATAGAATACACAGAGGATATGGTATAGGTGAACGAAATGAGATGGGGGAGAATATCCTCGATTTTGCTTTGTCATATAACCTGTCCATTGCAAATACACTCTTTAAGAAGAGGGATGAACATTTAATAACCTTTAAAAGTGGACTTCATAAAAGCCAAATAGACTTTTTTCTACTTAGGAATAATGAACAATCTACATGTAAGGATTGTAAGGTGATACTTGGTGAGAGTTTGACCTCACAACATAGGTTAATGGTTATCGATATCCATATCAAAAGATGAAGTAAAAGAACTAAACTTAATACACATCCAAAAACTAAGTGGTGGAACTTAAAAGGAGAGAAAATAACCTCCAAAAATAAGTTGATGGTAGAAGGAAAGCGGAACTATGAAACAAAAGTAAATACTATGTGGACTAATATGGATGAGTGCATTAAGAAAGTGGCAAAAGATATCTTAGGAGTGTCTAAAGGTAAAAGGGTATTAGCAAAGGAAACATGGTGGTGGAGTGAAACAGTTCAAAAAGTTATTAAAGAAAAACGGATGCGTTTTAAAGCATGGCAGAAGATTAGAAATAATGAAAATTATGAACAATATAAGAACGCTAAAAACGTTGCTAAGAGAATAGTAAGTGAGGCTAAACTTAAAGCATATGATGAGCTCTACAATAGACTAGGAACAAGAGAAGGTGAGAAAGATGTATTTAAACTTACAAAAATAAGAGAAAAGAAGGGTAAGGACTTAGATCATGTTAGGTGTATTAGAAGTGATGATCAAAGGGTCTTAGTCAAAGATGATGAGATCAAACAAAGGTGGGAAATATACTTTCAAAAATTGTTAAATGACAATGGCCCTGAGAATATAGGGATTGAAAATACTATAAATCAAAATAACATTAGATATTATAGGTATGAACATAGGATTAGAATACCTGAAGTAAAAGAAGCTTTGAAAAAAATGAAATCAGGAAAGGCCATAGGGCCTGATGGTATACTAATAGAGGTTTAGAAGCATATGGGAGATATTAGGGTAGTTTGGTTGACCAAGTTGTTTAACAAGATTATAAAATCAAAGAAAATGCCTGATGAGTGGAGGAAAAGCTCTATTGTACCAATCTATAAGAATAAAGGAGACATACAGAGCTGCACTAATTATCGAGGGATCAAACTTATGAGCCACACTATGAAACTTTTTGAAAGAGTGATTGAGAAGAGGCTGCGACATGAAACAAGTGTATCAGAGAATCAGTTTGGTTTCATCCCTGGGAGGTCTACCATGGAGGCTATTTTCTTACTAAGACAATTAGTAGAGAAATATAGGGAGAGGAGGAAAGACCTCCACATGGTCTTTATCGATTTAGAGAAAGCTTATGATGGAGTCCCTAGAGAGTTAATACGGAGTGTTGGGTGGTAAAGGGGTTTCACAAGGATATATGGACATAATTAAAGATATGTATGAGGGAGCAATAACAAATGTTAAGACCACTAGTGGTGTGACTGGTGATTTTCCTATCACTATAGGATTGCACTAAGGATCAGCATTGAGTCTATACCTTTTCACATTGGTTATGGATGAGCTAACAAAACATCTGCACGAGGAGATTCCCTGGTGCATGTTATTTGCAGATGATATAGTCTTACTTGATGAGACAAGGGAGGGTGTAAACATAAAGCTAGAATTATGGAGAGAAGCATTAGAATCTAATGGATTTAAAATTAGTAGAGCTAAGACAGAATATATGGAATGTAATTTTAGCAAGGAGAATAGGAATAGAATGCTAGTCAAGATTGATAACCAAGAAGTCCCCGTCAAAGACCACTTTCGGTACTTAGGATCAATGATTCATGAGAGTGGAGAGATTGAGAGGGAGGTTATCCAGAGAATTCAAGCGAGTTGGAACAAATGGAGATGTGCATTTGGAGTTTTGTGTGATCGATGGGTGCCACTCAAACTAAAAGGAAAATTCTATAGGATGGCCATAAGGCCGGCCATGCTCTATGGATCAGAATGTTGGGCAATTAAGGAACATCATACTCATAGGATGAGCGTCGCAGAAATGAGGATGTTGAGATGGATGAGTAGTAAAACAAGAAAAGATAAAATTCGAAATGAAAATATTCAAGGAAATTTAGGGATAGCACCAATAGGTAATAAGATGAGGGAGACTAAACTTAGATGGTTTGGACATGTTCAAAGGAGACCAACAACGGCACCGGTTAGAAGAAGTGAGGCAATCTAAGTAGAAAGTTTTAAAAGGGTAAGGGGAAGGCCCAAAAGAACGTGGATAGAAGTGGTGAGGAAAGATTTAAAAACTTTGGAACTAAATGAAGACATGGTATTTAATAGAGTGGAATGGAGGAATAAGATTCATGTGGCCGACCCCTAATTGGGATAAGGTCTTGATGATGATGATGATGATGATTATGATTTAAATGCTCACAGCTGATAGTACCAAAATAAATATACACCAGATTAGGTTCAAAATTCAACATTGACTCAGCAATACAAATTGCAGATCGCTTAGTCAATTACAGCTCAATAAGTGCCACTAAAACAAAAAAGAACAGAAAATGAGTAAACCAAATTGTTTGCTCAAATTTGTCGTTTTAGTAAATATCCCTTAGATCATTTACCATCAATTCTGAGGCCATCAGGGTGAAGATTCAGAAACTAACAAAGTGAAGAAGGAAAACCTACTGAAGCAAAAAAATGAAAAGACCTTTCACCCGTTCATAAATTCATCTATGTTAGAACAATAGCAAACTTAACAAACAGAGTTTTCAAAACAGAAACAAAAAACACACACGCTTCTGTGACACAAGTATTATGTATTTTAATCTTCCATGCAACATATCGCAATAAGTAGGATAATGAACAGTATCTGGCATACTGCATAATTGGATTGCTATAGCACTTTTAACATCATACTGTTCACTGGAAAGTGAATAAGAAGTCAAAAATTTGCAAATCTCAAAGTTGGATCATACCAGTAACTCCTGTAGCCCATTTATGAAGTTGTCGATTCTCCTGTGCAAGTACTGTGGGTTGTACTTGGAAGACTGAACACGGAAGCAAAACCCTAGCACGCGGTATGTCATCCGTATACCACTTTCAACAACATAACCAAGCTGCTCTTTTGTCCTACATCCCAGTATGAATAAATTAAAAAATGAGTGTGAAAAAGACCACCAACCTTTGCAATATTCTGTGCCTATTCTATAACTTGTATCTCTCACATCAAAAGCATAAGGATAAAGAAACTGCAAAGTGTTGCCAGCCATTCCAACTAAATTTCTAAACCAACACAACAGGAATTCAAGCAGTGAGACCAACAGCAGTTAAGTTAGAAAAAGACCAACGTTTTATAGTAAATGAAGACATGCAGAAAGCCATGCAACATGGCTTTATTAAAAGGTCAGTGGAAAGAGTAGCAAAATATATAAGCACCAAGTGTGTACACTGTATATATTCATAAACACACACACATATATAAGGAACCTTCAACAAAATGTTCGGTGAAGTTTATTGTGTTTGCAATACATACTTGGACTTCTTTTATTCTTAAATGGTCACATTCTTGAAATTCTACACGTGGGAACTTTTGTCTTTCAAATTTGGGTTGTAATTGTCAATTTAGTTTCGAGGACAATTTCACTGTAGACTGAAATTTCAATTTTGATCTCAGTTTTGTTGCGATAGAAACTGCTATTTGAAGAACAAAAAATAGATTTCAAATTCCAAAAGGAAGTCATTATTTCTTTATATAAGGGTGAGAACAAGAGAAACCAAAGGAGAAGTGGCTGGAATTCCTAACAAAAGTAAGGCTAAATGAAAGAGAAACTAAAGGTATAAGTATTTTAGCCTGTAGATGAATAAAATAAAAGAAGACATCAGGATGATGGAAGAAAAAGAGAACTTTGGCAAAGGATGAGAAGATGACGAACCACTCTCACTAAAAGCCATATATTCAATGGGCAGATGGATTCATCAACAGATGTATAAAAAATGCAAGAATCAACTAGAGAAAAGAAAGGGACAAGCAAAAATGCAAATAAAACAAATCAAAATCTAGAAAAGACTTCACTAAAGAATTACTCAAACCTAGACAATTGGTGAAATATTAGCACGCACACATGCTCCCACACACACACAAAGACGTAGAGAGAGAGAGAGAGGGGGGGCTAGGTTGTACTGTTCTAGGAGTGCTCCATTTTGGGACTTTAGGTTTTGTTAAAGAGAGGTGTGGAATCAGCCTCTTGCAAAATGCAAGGTAAGGCTTCCTACTATAGGCCCTTGTGGTCCGCCCATTCTCCGGACCCGCATAGGCGGGAGCTTCGTGCACCAGGGCTGCCCTTTATTTTCTTTTTTTTTAGATTTTGTTAAAGAGAGTGACAGCAAATACCTACCATAAAGATATACAGTTCAATCAATGAATGAAGAGCTCGTGAGTCACTACGTTAGGTGAAAGATCAACATGAAGAAATGGGACATGCAGGTACTTCTGATGTACATAACTGAAAAGTGAGCTCCGGATCTACTATGCATCTTTTTTCCCAATCTGTCACAAAGTTTAGAATTTCCTTCTTTTTTTTCTTTCCTTTTCTTTTATCATTTTCCAGGAAGGAGTTCTGTGAATTTGATATTAGGTTTCTTGAAATGTCAACCATGTTAAAGTACAGGGTTTTTATGCCAGATATACTTAGTCATGGTTTTTAATCCTGTCTATGCAAGTTAATAATTAGAGTAGTTGATTTGGAATAGTTGTCTTCTTCCCTTGTGATTATAATTATAAATCTATCACAGACAGATACATATGTAAACTCTTTACCCGTAGACAAAAAGAGAGAACGAGATTGAGAGAGACAGAATCAGGAAAATTTCAAGGTAACCAGTAATCTGACACTAATGAAAAACCAAGGGAAACTTGTTGAAGAAGTTGCAATTACCTTAGCTGATTGAAAAATGGCTCTTCGGTGATTTCATCAAATAGATCTGCTAAAGCAGTCAATTTGATTGTTTCTGTTCCCGTGTCTTGCTCAATTTGAAAATAAAGCTGTGAACAGAAAATTGAAACATGACATGGTGAATTCTAAGAGTTACTGAATCTTACATGGAATGACATAAGAGATGCAGAAATTGGTCCCTTAATTTCTTTTCTTTTTTCGGGGGGGTGGGGGGGTAAGATCTGTTAGTTTCATTTCAGTTTAGTTGTTTTCAAGATGTTGCAAGCCATCAAATTCTGGTCAGCACTTCCTATATATTCAAAGGATAATCAAAAACATTTCACCAAAAAATTGAGGCAGCTATAATCACTCATATCCAATGTAAGGAACACCTGAATCTCTGATGTGAGTGTGAAGTTCATGACAACACCTAAACTTTCCTCAATTTGCTTACCTCGATGACAGAGTTGCCTTCCAACTCATTCTTTACATTTGCATTTCTAATTAGCATTGAACTAGATGGCAGAGACAGCACTCGCTCATGATGCCTTATTTCAATTGGTAGTGGCTGCAGGGACATAGACAATCTGAAAATGTCTACTATGGTAGTTGCATCGCTGAATGATAGATTTCCATGGCATAAGCCCTCGATATACAGCTGCAATTTTGCAGCAGAAAAGTAATATTACAACATCCAAACAAGAAATAAAAATGGGTAGTAGAGTATAGATATACAACAATAAGAAGATGAATGTCAGAGCAATAAGAAAGATGTCAAAAGACACATAATTAATGAATGTTCAAGTATACCTGGGAACGGAGATTGGGAATAAAATCTATCAAGTCTGAATGAGATAAGTTGGTAAGGCAGGAGAGCTTGTCATCTACATCCCAGAAGTTCTCGCGCAGGACTTGCAATCTCAAGTATGTTGCATGATTTAAAGGCTTCATATTAGCGTTTCTGGCTGACCTTTCCATATCCTCTTTAATAACCTGACATGTTTTAAGTCTTAGCATTTGTAAAGTTTAAAAAGGGAAAGAAATAAAAAGTTAACAGATTTAGAGATTAATATTGTTAGCTTATAACAGTTGCATATTTAATTTCAGTTTTAGAAACATACAACTGAGGAAAGCTGATTTTCCAAATGCTGTGAATTGACAACTCAACACCTGTATAAAGTGTTTTGCTAATGCAAGTGACGTTGGATATTATAATTATTCGACATTGCACATATGATTCTACAGGTAATATGTCTTCTCAGTGTAGAACCATTGAGGATGAGGAGATCTTTACAATGATTTTCGTTGCTAACAATTGATAAAACCAGATTTGTTTGTGATATAACTATGTTGACAACCAAGTGTAAGTCATGTCAGAAGTATTGCTCTAGCTATAATTTTCTGCATTATATTTTCATTTTGTCTTTTCGTTTTCCACGATTTTGGCACGTGTAAAAAACACTAAGGACAATAGGTGGAGAAGGGCAAAGGTAAACATTGTCATTTGGGTGGTGTACTGGAACAGAAGAAAGTTGCCGGACATTGTAAGTTCAATGGCAAGCTGATTTGGAAACCAAAAGAAAGGTTCTCTGTTGGAAGGTGTCAAGAAAAAGGATGAAAAAGCTACTTCTACCTTTTAACCTTTTTCCTTTTTTCGAAACTGTAAACAAAATAATGAAGGAATTTAAATTAATGCAAAGTAAACATCATGGTGGAGATTGCTCTGCGGCTGGAATTTCCTATGAGCAGCTTCTTTCAAAAACAAAATAAAACATAATAGTCACTGAAAACATTATAATATTATCCAGATTATGCGTTGAAAGCCATGCCTCCAGGGTCATGACAGTTCACACAGGATATTATGTTTGGTTTAAAACCTTCAACCGACAAGTCATCGATAACTTTAAGCAGGAATCTGCTAACAATGACTAGAACCTCGGCGTATTTTGAGCTTGTGAAAGCAAGCAGGCTGCTAAAGTTCACAAAGTAAACTTAAATATGATAGAACAACAAAGGAGAAAGTTCTACTTGACATGGTAACTTTACCAGGATAGTTACAGAGAGACTGACATTATAGCAGAGCTATGCCCTACAAGGATGAGGTACTAGTTGTTCTGTTCACTATACCAAACACAAAACATAACTAGATTTAGAACTTATTACAGCTGTTAGAAACAAGTAAGATGAAGCTAGACAAAACTAACAATGAATATGCATCCTTCCTTGCAATTAGCAACCTAAGACATGATAAAATTATATGAAAATCAAAAACAACTCCAAAACAGTTGGTCATTTATTTTTAACAATTTATCCACATTTTAAGGCCACCAAAAGCTGGAGATAAGATCACCGTCATTGATAATTTATTTAATGGATGTTTATCTCCATTTTAAACAGCCCATTAGGTGTACCCCTAATATTACTGTTAGAGTGCAATAGAAACTCATCAGCCCAATTCTGGCTACTGAATTTCTGTTGGCAGAAATCTAATATCCAACTACTATTTGCAAGATTAAGTGCAGACTCTTAAGTATAGGTCAATGAATCATCAAGCTGCAGAATGCAACTCTGGAGAATTATCACAGTCGTTGAATATTGCAGCTGAAAGCTCTGTGAAAATTTGTAACAATGAAGTTGCTCTCCATCTCATTAAGCAAAACAGGAGCGAACACATTGTGGCTTACAGACACTCATCACAGAGAGAGAGATTCAGGCGAAGTATGTCTGCACTTTTGTAAGGTTGGAAGATCAATTTGCCAATTTGTAAGTTCAAAACTTGAAGATATTGTTGGCAAACCTGGCATGCTAGATATGTATGCCTAGCTTTGACAGATCAGTTTCAGCTCTTAAGTTAGCTTCTAATGTAAGGTCATTTTGTAACTTACACTTGAAAATAAGAAAATCCTGTACTGTCTTCTTCATTTATTATATTAAGTTAGTATCCTTAAGTATAAAACATTTTACTCCTGTAACATGTAACAATGAACTAGAGTAACAGCTCATATGTTATTATCTATCATCTAAATTCTTACCATCTCATACTAGGGACCAAACACATAAAGAAGATTGTCACCTTGTGCAAAGTGAAATCTAACGTAATCTACTAAATCTCAACATCAGGTTTTGCTTACACCCTGGGAACAATTAAAATGTCCGGAAGATGAATACCATCATCATTTTTTTGTGTACAACATTTAGTGCATAAATCATAGTTGACTCTTGTTCCCATTTCATTTAATGTGGCATTTTGCATGAATATCTGAAAGTATCAATATTATCAGCCATGAAAAGAGGGGGAGATCACTTGTTCTTCCTCTTCTTCTCTCTCTTTTTTTTTTCCTTGTTTTCTTATCCTAAAAACGGCTCAATTCTCAAAAAAAACTTTGTAGGGGGCAATGGTGGAAGGAGAAGAGATATATCAATGAACTAAGAGTAGATGCAACTAATCACATGGTACAAATGCAAAAATAAATGAGGCACCACAATGAAGTGGCAAACATAATGGCTGGAAATGATCTTGCGAATCATCTGCATTTGCAAAAGCAGCATAGAGTGAGGGATTGAGAACATACTTACAAACAATTACAAGCACATGTAAGCAAATAACACCCCTGTAATTATAAATGCTTAAAACTTCCAAGAACAAATGTGAAAACAGAAACTGTAGACAACGAACTTGAATAAATCAACAAGCAAAAATTACCAACGAGACGTGGTATGATCTTATAAGCTATTCATATAATAGTGGTGTATTCAACTAGTTTAAAAATACTTCAGTTTAATTATCTTAGTTGCTTTCATTATATTGGCGCCAGATATCTCCATTCGCCCTTTTAGCAAGCATGACCATCCCACTCTTCGCAAGCTAAAACTCCAACTGCGCCACATTTGGAAGATCCAAACCATTCACAATCTTGTTAAAATCCTAGATAAACAATACACCAAAATTTTCTTTCATGAAGTAAATGAAAATTTAAGTTGAAAAACGAACAGATAAACTGTTTACTGTCAATTTTAAAACTCAAAGAAACAGCAGTTAGAATCATCCAACGGATGATGATTAGTGCATAGCTTATCTAGGACACGGACAACAAGATTGAGAATGGTTTGGATCTTCCAAAAACTCATCCCACTTGGAGTTATAGCTTGTCGAAAGTAGGAGCACGCAGCGTATTAAAAAAGGGGCATGCAGATATCAGGCACCTAAATATTTCAACATTTTGATTACATTTCACATATCACAAAATCATAATTTGAACAAACAACTAAATTTTCCTGCAATATGATCATGTTACATAAAAAAGGGGGCAGCCCTGGTGCATGAAGCTCCCGCCTATGCGGGGTCCGGGGAAGGGACGGACCACAAGGGCCTAAAGTGCACAGCCTTACCTTGCATTTTTGCAAGAGGTTGTTTCCGCGCCTTAAACCCGTGACCTCAGGGTCAAACGACGACAACTTTTACCATTGCGCCAAGGCTCCCCTTCATGATCATGTTACACGGATTGTTAAAATTAGATGTTATCTTAGACTATACATAAAGAAGGATGACGATAAAGAGGAAAGTAAAATGTAAGAACATGTATTACACATCTATACAGCATTGATATGTATCTTTCATACATGTTACATATAAATTAGATGCTTTAACATTCTGTTGGATGTTTAATATGTTTCACGTATTATGAGAACATGCTTTAGAAAAAATTACAATAGTCTTGTATAGTACAATTGTTGTTGTCTACTCACTCTATTATCCATGGTAATCGAGAATAATATACATCTTGCTCCATTAGCAACATCTACACCCTTCTTATTTCTAAAAAATACTTTAGGCAAAGCGAGATGGCTAAATTGCACTTTTGGACAAAACAAAGACAAACAGACAGAACGCAGATGTCATTTTCAATCAAATATTATCAGACTGTATATAGAAGGTAACCACAGTACTAATGATAAGGAGAAAACACTTTCTTGGAAGAAAGGTCAAAACCTATCTTCAATAAGGCAGTGCACACTACTGAAGGAGTGGGATCATACTCCTCTATTTGATCCTTTCTTAATCAATGGATTTTAGCTGGTTCACCACATTAAGTGCGTCATACTTCTAACATGAGATTCTGAAGTCCATAACTGAACTTTCCTACTCACAGCAGTATTTTGGATAACACTAATGCAGTGTAATGGTTTCAGTCCCACCTATGATACTCCAATATTGGCTGATTTAACATCTGTTCAACTCCAAAGATCATAAGTATGACACATGTTAGACGTGTACTAGTAAGATAAGTCGTCTTGATTACTATTTCTGTGTGCAATTTTAATGTACTACCCTTTATCTATATAGGTCAGAGTTTTATGGGACATAATTCAGTAAAATAACACCATTTTTTTCTTTATTGTAATAATGCAAAAGTTATTATGCAATCAGCTTGCATATTATCAATATATATGTTTTAAAGAAAAATATCTTCTGGTATTAACAGATAACATGTAGACTCTGTCAGGAAGCCAAAGTGTCACCTTCTATCAAAGTGCAGTGCCAACTAAACATGTTAGTCTCCGAATTACAACCCCCCAAATTACAGCCTCTACAGATGAATTAACAGATTTTTATTTCTATTCAACACATTCACCACTCTACATTCATCAATGATTTTTTTTTAATTCCCAATATTCCAACCTACCATTAGTTGCAGACTGATTTACATGGATAGAAAAGGATCAATTTAGTGCCTGTCGAACAGTCCAGTGCCATACTAATTCAGAAACCTTTCTAGTACTTCACAGTTTCAAATGTAAATCAACTACGGCAATGGACTCTTCTTGTTAACCAATTATATTTATTGTCACAATTTATTTTTCCAAGCATGTATAATATGGAAAAACCAATTTGTCATTGAAAGTTTTGCAATTTCTCAGAGGGATAACACGTAGATGTAATCAACTGAGACAAGCATTTAACCGTAAGCTTAGAGAAGAAAATTAAAGGTAAAAGAATAAAGAAACAAATCATAGACTCAGCTGTTATATATACCTTAAAACGATCAGCAGCTGGCAGAAAAGATTGGGCAATGGTCAAAATCTTACGCAAGAGAGTTATGAGCTTATCATTGAAACCATAAAGCTTCAACTCAAGCTTGTCTCCAATAATAGACAAGGAAGACTCCAGCTTGGCTACACCAGCCTGTAAATAAGTAGACGATGAAAGCAATGCAGAGAATCTTAAATATTATATATTTCTAATGAATAGATGTTCAATAATAATGAAAAGTGAACCACTCATTTCTTTTTTATCAAATGAATACAGAATAAATGGAAGAATGAAAACATGACTACATCATATTACACAGAAAGTTGTATACCCAGAATGCACTGTGATAAGCGGTGCCAGCTTCCTGCCAAAAGGTTATTTCACATGTATTGAAGATCTCCTCGGAAGGAAAAAGCAACTGATTGTTCATATATCTCAATATGACAATATCCAATTGTTTGCTTTACACTCTTTCATACTCCCAACAAATGTTAAAACAGTTCACCGATCCGTCACTCGCCACCACAAATATATTGCATGTACCTTTGTCCATAGTCATGGAACAATATCTCAGTTTCATTGTCCATATCGACCATCACAGGTGTAATCTTTTCACTAATGTTTGACATGGAAAACCACAACTTGAATCAATCCCATGTCTGTCATATCAGCCAAATTGACACTGTATTAGGCCACTGTAGACAACCTATGATAGAGACCAGCATAGGGCGTCATATGTGTCTTCTTCATGTGATTTACTATACAAATCAAAGATCCGGATATTTTTCAATATTGACTTTCTTCCCGAAATACAGAAACCCATCTATTTCACCTTTCAAAAAAAAAAATCAAAGACAAGAAAATCACACCTGTATCTCTTTACCTAGGACATCAAGCTCACAACCAAATCCCTTTACCTAGATAGTGTTGACTCCCTTCAGGAGTTGTAGAAACCCCTCTGTGCCACCTTTCAAAACAAAATCAAAAGACAAGAAGATTACACCTGAGTCTCATTATCTTGGAGGACAATGAGAAGATTCAGATTTCAGAATTAATATTATAGATCCAGCATTGCTGTTGCTTCTTTTATATACCGCACTTGACCTTTTTCTCCTCTTTCATAATCTTCATTAGTATTCAACTTACTTATTGCATAGATTAAGACATACTATACTAGTATGTCAATCATCAAATAATAACTAGTAGCAATATAAGTTACTCACATATACTAAACTAATGCAACTTATTAATCAAGTTCCTAGTATTGATAAATATCAATAACCCACCACATAAGTATATAACCAAATTGTATGAGCTTTTATATGGTGTCTGGGCATCTAAAAGTACAAGAATGAACAAACACTACTAAAACAACATTTGGAGCCCAAACTGCTCATCTTCTAGTCCAAATCCAAGGCTATGCACCAAAAATCTTCTCAGCTGACTGAACTAAGCATTTTTTTTCTTTTTTGCCGAAATGTGAACAAATCCAGAAAGTCTAAAATAATGGTAGCAAATCTTAACCAATAGTAAGATCTATACAGTTCAAATAATTGATTGTTAACTTTAACTGGAAGAGTAACAGAACAGCTTGATAGATAAGCAGTCAATACCCCAAAACGGGCAGCCCCAGTGCACGAAGCTCCCGCCTCTGCGGGGTCCGGGGAAGGGGCGGACCACGAGGGCCTATAATAGGCAGCCTTACCTTGCATTTTGCAAGAGGCTGATTCCACGCCTTGAACCCGTGACCTCAAGGTCACATGACGACAACTTTTACCATTGCGCCAAGTCTCCCCTTCTATAAGCAGTCAATACCCTCATTATAAATATAATATAATAATCACATCGAATCAACTCATAATTTTTAATTAAAGTATGTAAAAGATATCATAAGTAAACACAAGCACTTAGTCAAACCAATATATTAGGCTATTCCAAAATGTAGAGCAATCTATATCACCCAATTAACAGGCAAGTATAACCAATATCTGATAGTGCCATACATATCAGCAATGGAGCAGATACATTTGTTTTTGGCTAAAAGATTAACAGATAAGCTACATACACTGACACGTGTTTCTGTATGGCACATGGGTTCAGTATGAACAAAATGTTCTTACTTAGAATCCTAGGATAAAATAATAACTTTATATTTGGTAAATATCTAGGCAGTATATTTATTATTAAAGCATTGCCTAATCCTCTAGAATGAGGAGATCAAACAGGACAAAACAATGAGAAGTTGCAAACTTAAAGCTCAATTCAAGCAACTAAAACCACCAGACAAATTCAATTTAACCGTCAAATATTAGTACAATAAGGCTGCAAATATTCGTAGGACATCCAACTCGTGATCCTTGAAATCAAACCCAACTTACCACATTAGATATGCTATTCACAACTTGACATCGACTCTCAAATAAGAATTCTTAAATACTATCCTGGTGAATTTAACAACTAAAGATGAAAGGCAAAGACGCAACTGTCGTGGGGAATCCTAGATAAGTCTTTTGATCTTCTGCAACTCTGTCATTTTGAATTCCATCTCCCAAGTCTCTATTCACATAGGTGACCCAAATCACCTATTGGGTTTAGAATTTTCCAGAAGGGAAAAGTTCAAGACACCAGTAAATTGATATGAAATTTTCAAGCTACCACTTTTCTTGAAGAATCCAAGTCTTTTGAAATCCAATATGATCTCCAAATCCTCCTACAACTAAGATGAACACCCTTGAGCAACTGAACCCAGTGACCTTGTGCAGATATCACTAATAAGTGTGATTCTCTTTAATCATGGGCCCACTTAATGGGCATTTCTTCCTAAGAAGCTTCGGGCCAGCTGATTTAAATTCTTAACCAATTTGACAGCTGCAAGAATGCATATCTATTATAGCTTATGCAACCAGAAACCTTAAGAATGAAAAAGAAAATAGACTGTGATCCACAAAATCTGACCTTAAGAATGAAAAAGAAAATAGACTGTGATACACAAAATCTGGAGTGACATCCAACAACAAACACAGAGAAATAATGATAAATAACTTGTCAGATATATCAGCAGCTTAGCATAGCACGTGAGCATACCAGTGGCAGCCTCAGGATGCCTAGTTAGGTCCGATGCACTGTGATTTATAAATATGGAAAACAGATTGAAAAAAACAGAAAACTAGCAGCACTCTTGCAAGAGGAGGGAATTCAAACACTATCACTTTGGCAAGCAACTGGTATTTCTCCCATAGGTGTACAAAATCTTATCAATTATAGGTGGAGTTTCTTGGTGTGACAACATAGCAGGTGAACCACTTCTAGCATTTATGATACCAGCACTAGCAGTATCCAACTAAATACACTAACTTAATTGATGAACTCACCTGATACAAAGTCTCATTCAGCTCGTCTTTAAGAAGGTTTACAAACAATTCAGTCAAAACACAAGTCTCTGCACTTTTATATCCATCCTTCACTGTTATCAGGAAATATGTGTTTGCCCGAGGAACACTGAATGTCCAGTCAGGTTTGTACCAAAACTTTATCAGCGACTGATCAACGATGCACACTGGAAGATCTTCCTTTGCAGGATCATTAGGAACAGCTGCAGTGTGGATGGAAAAATCACATGGAATGAATTCGTTCTCTGGAGGCAAATGCAAGCTGGATTCTATTTCAGGAGGAGTCCGCCATAGTTCCACAAGATGTGGTGGAATGTCTTCTTCAATATATGGGGATCCAAACCATGGTTCGTGTTGAATATCTGAAATCATAAATAAATAAAAATGACCACAAGGGGAAAAAAAAGTCCCACAACTATGACAAACTCAGTTCCACTAGAGCCTGATTAATACAAAATAACTTTGTAAGTCTAACTCCCTAGTTCTTCCATGTCTACCCTTAGATTATTAAGTTCTTTGAGTTAGTAAACATCATAGAGTACCCTTTTATCCTACGGATAATAAAGAAAGTTATATCATTCAGTTGTTCATCCTTATTTTCTGGGATGATAATCATGATACAAGTATGAAGGCATGGAAGTCATAGAATCTCTATTGGACAGTTCTAGGTGAATTTCCTAACACAAATTAATTATACTTGGTGAAAGAGCAAATGTTTGTCCACCTTTTAAGTGTTGAAGATATTGCTTCTTCTAAAGGTGCTCAATGGTCAATAAAATCAGCTAAGAGTGCAATTGTGGTGAATGATCCATGTGTAGGAACCCAAACTTTGGCCAATTTCCTTCAAACTCCCTTTCCTCGAACACCAACATAGAAGCCAAAGTGTGTAGCATTATTAACCTTTCATCAGGAACTAGCAAAAAGAAAAAGAAAACAAGTGCTGCAGATAGCAATTTGAAGTTTGAACCACTTGGTAAACATGTTTGAGTTCTACCTTCTGAAAAGTTGACTGGTAGGGTTGACTACTATCATTTTCTAACTCAATTTTGAAAATTGCAACACAAGTCTTCTGCCCTTTATTTCTCAATGAAATGGTTTTGTAGTAAGTAAATACTATCATCTTCCTGAGGTACACAAAACTTTACTGCTTAATAACAGTTTTCCTAGATGCCAAGTCTTCAGGGATCTGGATGTATAATTCATTCTTTGACATCATTAACTCCATGTGTGACCCAAATTTTCCTTTCACATTCTTGATATCTTCTAAATTGCTCCAACTTTTGTTCGGTTTCTGTTTTCCACCTACTCATATAACAAAATAGCCTGGCTGGTCGATATAGAGGGAGTTTCCAAATCGGCCATATCAGGTGTGGTTTTATTGGAGATACTGGGTCATATTGGCCGACATATCAGGCAACACATCGTATTGGCTGTTTAACTATTCCAATATATCGACTGATATATCAGGTACAAATGCCGATATTTTGCCCCTACTATAATTCCATCTTCACGTACTAAGAGAGTGTATGACTTTGAAGGTTGATGGACTAGAAAATCGAACAAAGGATGTCAGTATGCAATCGCTGGTCAACTTGGAAATCCACCACCTACTAGAAGAAAGATAGCAACTTCAATCTTATCTGTATTCATCCCGTCCCACCTACCCCAAAATTAATAAACAGTATGTGAATTTATTGTATATTACCAGGTTTGCACATGACATTCTTGATACATTTTCCCTGACAATGAAATAAACCATTTCATAGAGCAGGCATAATATGCTAATGAAATCATGATAGGGAATTGCAATAGCCAACTGACCTATATTAGATAGAATTACCTTTAGATTGCTTATTAAATGTCTTGGATAATATGTCAATTCTCATGTTCTCCGGGGAGAAGAAGCTCAAAACATGCTTCACCAATTCCTCATCCCATACTTTGAAAGCATACTCCCCATAAATAATATGTTCTTCTGAATACACAAGCATGTTTTCTGCAACAAATACTGATGAAAATTAACTCCAAACATACCGAGGATGGCATCATCAGTGGAAGATAATGATCAAGTATTCCAACAGAAGATGAAAGATTTGACAACGTTCCTGCTTTATAGTCTGTAGAAGAAATAATCTGTCTATTTTTGTCATCGCTTGAAAGAATCAAACAAACAGAAAACCAGCGATAGCCAACATTAATGGAAGAGAAGAATAAAGGATAAAATTAATAACAGGCAAACAAATCAACCTGAACAGTGTATATACATGTACATGTATATGCATATGAATATGTGAGTCTGCATGTGAAACCGAAGCCTCTTAACATATTTCTACAATTCAACCTCAATCATTGATTGTGCATCAACTGCAGCCCTTACATCAATCTAGGAAAAAGTTTAAAAAAAGGAAAAGCAATCACATGTTGCTCAGAAACCATAACATTGTAGCATATTTAGTTGTAAACATTCAGAACAACCAAACGTCTACAGTTTACTTTGTCAACTGTCTTAAACTCATGAATAAGAAATCAAAGAAAATGAAACCGATGCTTTTTCCCAGGAAGCTGAACATGCACTAGCAGTTTATCTGTGATGACTTAAGGTTCACCTGCAAATAGAGCAGCAGTTTTGAATGCCTAAGGTTCAACATGAGCTGCATATTAATATGGCACAAGGGATCATCATTAGTGAATAATGTGTAAAAGATCCCGGATCATTGGTGAATTATCAGCAGCATATCATTCCAGTTTTAATGGCAATATCGCATGATACTTCCTTCTTGAAGAGAACAGCTCTTACACAAATATCTGAAGCATCAACAACTTCAGATGCTGTTAACAACTTGTGAGAGAACTGGTGCTTCAAATGATTCAATCTAAAGTTTACTACAGTCACTAAGAATGATGGTCTCTTAGAATTTATGTAAATTTTGAATGAGATAATTCAAGAAGATCTTCTTTCTCAAAGCCCATCTGACAAGTATGCTTTTAAATTAAGCATGCCAAACACTTCTATTTCTCTCATTGAAGATGACCATATGAGGAAGGAGATCATTTGGCAAAGAGCATAACCTTTGTCCCCAAGATACATCTTTTCAATCGAAATCCCAATCAAAGACAAGTAAGTTCCACCAAGACCAGGATCTGAAAGAAAAGATTCACTTTCCGGAATTCCAAGTGACATGATTCCTTCAAAAGCTAAAGTTGATTGATCAAAGTCTCTTTCAGGTTCAGTCGAAGAGATCAAAACGAAGTCATCAATTCAACCATTCGCATGGTCTCCCCTTCTCCTTCCTCATATGGTCATCTGCAATTTTCCCCTCTAAAGCTGTTAGGAGTATCAATTTCTTATAAAATGAAATGTCCAACACTTCATAGGACTTTAACATCGATCCGAATGCAAAACCAAGGAAGAAAATTCTAATAAAATTATCTAAGGAAAAAAGTAAGTAAAAGAAGAATAAGACTATTTTCTTTATTGGAAAAGGTATAAGAAAGTTAAAGACAGAATCCAATATAAAGAAAAAAGAATTCAAAAATCTGTTCATATATGTTATGGGAGGTGTTGTTTTCTGACACCTATCCTTGAAATTTCCACCCGGAGTCAAATTCCACTTTGAGGAGATTATGTTGAACCAAGAGTAGAACTGAGACACCAAAAGTTTGAGAAAGAACTTGTGCAAGAAGAAGACCATCCTAAAAAACCTATAATGATAATAAATCATTAAAAGGAAACTGCCAAGTAAATCCAACCTTCAGTTGTAGTTGCACATCACTTGAACCTCAAGTGGGTCTAGTGCAGCTACATTAACATGACATCATGTGGCATCAGTAGCAATGCCTACAGATGCCAGATCTTTATACTTCATTCTAGTGCCAGGAATAGAGGAATTTGAGATGTCAATAGAACATGTGAGGCCTTAATGAATTATATCAAGCACTTGAAAACTACATGATTAGTCAATAACTTCATGACTCTTTGGCAGTTAGGTATTGAAAAGGACCCACGGTTGCATGACTAATTTCTACCTCCCATTAATGCTCTCAATTTTTTATTTGCTTTAACATCCTTCAGGAGGCAATCTACATGGTTGACCCATTTGGCGATCTTCAGGCATGCATCCACGAAAACCTCAGTTTTGACTATGGGTTCTACAACTTATGTCCTAGTGCCAATGAAGAATGAACAATTCCTACGCTTTTGAATAAACCATTTAACGAAATCTTGAACTAAGACTTTTCAAGGAAATTTCCTCTCAAATTGCCCTCCACATAAGTTGAGACACCTGCCATTTCTATTATATATGATGGATAAATGTGAAATCCTCATCTACGGAACCAATATAAGACAATATTTGAAGCAGATGTAAAAGTAAGAGAACAGAAGGGTAAGGACTTAGATCATGTTAGGTGTATTAGAAGCGATGATCAAAGGGTATTAGTCAAAGATGATGAGATCAAACAAAGGTGGGAAACATACTTTCAAAAATTGTTAAATGACAATGGCCCTGAGAATATAGGGATTGAAAATCCTATAAATCAAAATAACATTGGATATTATAGGTATGAACGTAAGATTAGAATACCTGAAGTAAAAGAGGTCTTGAAAAAGATGAAATCAGGAAAGGCCATGGGGCCTGATGGTATACCAATAGAGGTTTGGAAGCATATGGAAGACATTGGGGTAGTTTGGTTGACCAAGTTGTTTAACAAGATTATAAAATCAAAGAAAATTCCTAATGAGTGGAGGAAAAGTTCTATTGTACCAATTTATAAGAATAAAGGAGACATACAAAGTTGCACTAATTATAGAGGGATCAAACTTATGAGCCACACTATGAAACTTTTTGAAAGAGTAATTGAGAAGAGGCTGCGTCATGAAACAAGTGTATCAGAGAATCAGTTTGGTTTCATGCCTGGGAGTTCTACTACGGAGGCTATTTTCTTACTAAGACAATTAGTAGAGAAATATAGGGAAAGGAGGAAAGACCTCCACATGGTCTTTATTGATTTATAGAAAGCTTATGATAGAGTCCCTAGAGAGTTAATATGGAGAGTGTTGGGTGGTAAAGGGGTTTCGCAAGGATATATAGACATAATTAAAGATATGTATGAGGGAGCAGTAACAAATGTTAAGACCACTAGTGGTGTGACTGGTGATTTTCCCGTCACTATAGGATTGCACCAAGGATCGGCATTGAGTCCATACCTTTTCACATTGGTTATGGATGAGCTAACAAAACATCTACACGAGGAGATTCCCTGGTGCATGTTATTTATAGATGATATAGTCTTACTTGATGAGACAAGGGAGGGTGTAAACATAAAGCTAGAATTATGGAGAGAAGCATTAGAATCTAATGGATTTAAAATTAGTAGAGCTAAGACAGAATATATGGAATGTAATTTTAGCAAGGAGAGTAGGAGTAGAATACCAGTCAAGATTGATAACTAACAAGTCCCCATCAAAGACCACTTTCGGTACTTAGGATCAATAATTCATGAGAGTGGAGAGATTGAGAGGGAGGTTATCCAGAGAATTCAAGCGGGTTGGAACAAATGGAGATGTGCATCTGGAGTTTTGTGTGATCGACGGGTGCCACTCAAACTAAAAGGAAAATTCTATAGGATGGCCATAAGGCTGGCCATGCTCTATGGATCAGAATGTTGGGCAATTAAGGAACATCATACTCATAGGATGAGCGTCGCAGAAATGAGGATGTTGAGATGGATGAGTGGTAAGACAAAAAAAGATAGAATTTGAAATGAAAATATTCTAGGAAATTTAGGGATAGCACCAATAGGTAATAAGATGAGGGAGACTAGACTTAGATGGTTTGGACATGTTCAAAGGAGACCAACAACGGCCCCGGTTAGAAGAAGTGAGACAATACAAGTAGAAAGTTTTAAAAGGGCAAGGGGAAGGCCCAAAAGAACGTGGATAGAAGTGGTGAGGAAAGATTTAAAAATTTTGGGACTAAATGAAGACATGGTATTTAATAGAGTGGAATGGAGGAATAAGATTCATGTGGCCGACCCCTAATTGGGATAAGGTCTTGATGATGATGATGATGATGATGATGATGATGATGATGATGATGATGATGATGATGTAGACTATAGACACTGCTCAGCTTGATGAATATGTAGATGATGTAGATCACATTGGCCATGTAAATAAGGATCTAATAAAGCATTTCCTCCATTATTCTTCTGAATGTTGTCACGGTAACTTTATATGACTAAGCAATGCAATCAAGCATTCCTTCCATTATTGTCCTGAATTTTGTCAAGGCTGGCAGAGAGCCGTTGCTTGGGATATGCTAAGGATTTACGGTAACTTCATTGAAGCTCAAGAAAGATGCAGGTAATGAATATTTCTTAGCACTTGGTTTACTTAAGAAAGGTGGCAATATTCCTTTGCGGTGAGTTGTAGTAGTTATGTGGGGAAGTAACTTGGCAACATCAATGACGAAACTCAAGCTCTTGAAGAGGAGGAAGTAAGAACTGAAAATGCTTCTAAAAAATGCTAGAGGTAAACTGGCTGTGTACTATGCACGGGAGTAGAAGACTTCCTTTGAAGCCCATCTACCTTTTATTTCCTCCCAGTCCCACATTCCTCTCTTTGTTTGTTGCTTATTCCCAATGTTTTCTCTGCATGCTGTCCCATGGTTTTGTACTGTCAGGAAAACCTAACTGAAGAAGTCACTTTAGGTGTTTTTGAAGACTGCTCTCTCTGCAGTTATATGGTACCCCCTCACCTTTTTAAAACCATCTCAACCCCATGTTAATGAAAGCTACCTAATCCAATTCGTTATGTTATCATCATCATCAAGACCTTATCCCAATTAGGGGTCAGCCACATGAATCTTATTCCTCCATTCCACTCTATTTAATACCATGGCTTCATTTAGTCCCAAAGTTCTTAAATCTTTCCTCACCACTTCTATCCACATTCTTTTGGGCCTTCTCCTTGCCCTTTTAGAACCTTCACTTGTATTGCCTCACTCCTTCTAACCGATGCCGTTATTGGTCTCCTTTGAACATGTCCAAACCATCTAAGTCTAATCTCCCTCATCTTGCTACCTATTGCCGTTATCCCTAAATTTCCTCTAATATTTTCATTTCTAATTCTATCCTTTCTTATCTTACCACTCATCCATCTCAACATCCTCATTTCTACGACAGTCATCCTATGAGTATGATGCTCCTTAACTGCCCAACACTCTAATCCATAGAACTCGAAAATATTGAATTTTAAACCAAATGTTCTTGCCACTGCAGTAGTATTTAAGCTGCACTTGCTTGGCGAATTCTGTGTGCCACGCAAATGCTTGATGATTGTAGCGACACTGTCAACTTACAGATTAAACAAACTAAAGTACCTATGTTTCTTAGCCACTAAAACCCATAATACATCATGTGTTCTGAATTTTTTATTTGGAAAGTAAAGGATCTCAGAGGGCGAGCCTTGGAGTAATAGTAGAGTTGTCGTCGTGCAGCCTAGAGGTCATGGGTTCGAGGCATGGAAACAGCCTCTTGCAAAAATGCAAGGTAAGGCTGCATACTATAAACCCTTCGTGGTCTGCCCCTTCCCCAGACCACAGGAGCTACATGCACTAGGCTGCCCTTTTTGGGCCTTTTTTTTAGATCACATGGGCTATAAGAGCTTAACTAAACTTGATAACTCAAGTTCAGCAGTTAGATGACGTGGCCAAGTTAGACCTTGTGAGTAGCAACAATCAAGCCATGACTCGAGGCCCTTGAAAATTTGCGAAAAGGACATCTTGGAGTATACTACTAAAACTAAATACTAAAAAAGGGCAGCCCGGTGCATGAAGCTCCCACATATACGGGGTCTAGGGAAGGGGCACACCGCAAAAGGCCTATAGAACACAGCCTTATCTCGCATTTTCCAAGAGGCTGTTTTCACACCTCGAACCCATGACCTCCAAGTCACACGGCAACAACTCAACCGTTGCACCAAGGCTCCCCTTCTACTAAAACTAAATACTCTAGGGTGTAATTTTTGCCAGCAGGTATATTGCTATAATGATTCTTATTATTGTCATATTCATGAAAAACTATCAAAAAATCAAATCAATCCAATTTGCTGTGAGTTAATGTTTTAACTACTGCTTGCCTAAACACCTTTCTTACCTCATCACTGGTAACACAGTCTAACTTCTCCGGCATACATTATGCAGTTCCTAAAATGAAGCCACGAGAAAATCACTTCATAGTTTATATATCTGTTCTGTTCTATAGCAAGACAATGAATTCTTGTGTGTCTTTAAAGCACTTACACTATAAGCTTATCACCCATTTCTGATAGCTCTCAGCTTATTCCATCTAACTTGTCTTTGGTGCTTGGATCTATACATAAGCCAAAAGGTCAAAAGATTCAAGAGCATCAATCATCATCATCATCATCATCAAGACCTTATCCCAATATTCAAGAGCATCAATATGAAGGGAAATCTTCTTGTCATGATAGAGGATAAAAATGCCACTTCCACCTTCAAGGTCTCATTTTACTTAAGCAAAGAATACCTAGGTGTCCAAAGTGTATGCCAAAAAGATTCTTGTAAGTTATCCTTAGGTTGAGGTCATGCAATGAAGAAGACCCGTTGTGGAAACTGGCTATATAATTTGGCATGTCCCTTATGCCTTACGAAAAGTTTATCAGCACAACCTCCTATAAACATAACAAAGATTTTCTATAAACTTACAAAGTCTGATTTTGCAAACAACCACTCAATTGCCCTCAAGATTACTATTTATTTGTCATGAACCATCCCTTGATTACTCTTTCCTATAACCAACTTGGATTTTTGCCTAAAGAATTATGTGATCTTTCCTCTGATCTGTGCTGAAGCTTACTCCATCCTGACATCTATGACATCTATGATGAATCAAGTGCACTTGAAATCATTTAAACCACTCAATTTGGTTTATGGGATATAATTCTCACCCTTCATGGAATTGACAATCTTTTACTTCCCATCAGAAATCATATCTCATGCACATTTCAGTGTCCTAACTATCATCATCATCTTCATCAAGACCTTATCCCAATTATGGGTTGGCCACATGAATCTTGCTCCTCCATTCCCCTCTATTAAGTACCATAGCTTCATTAGTCCTAAAGTTTTTAAATATTTTCTCGCCAATGCTATCAACGTTCTTTTGGGCCTTCCCCTCGCCCTTTTAGAACTTCTACTTGCATTGCCTCACTCCTTCTAATTGGTGCCGTTTTCGATCTTCATTGGACATGTCCAAACCATCTAAGTCTAATCTCCCTCATCTTGTTACCTGTTGGTGCTACTCTTAAGTTTCCTCTAATGTTTTCATTCCTAATCTATCCTTTCTTGTCTTGCCACTCATCCATCTCAACATCCTCATTTCCGCCACGCTCATCCTATGAACATAATGTTCCTTAACTACCCAACACTCCGATCCATAAAACATAACTAGCCTTATAGAATTTCCCTTTTAGTTTAAGTGGCACCGGCCAATCACACAAAACTCTAGACGTGCATCTCCATCTATTCCAACCAGCTTGGATTCTCTGAGTAACCTCCATCTTAATCTGCCCACTCTCATGAATCATTGATCCTACGAACAGAAAGTGGTCATTTACGACGACTTCTTGGTTATCAATCTTTACTGGTTCTCCACTCCTACTCTTCTTGCTAAAATAACATTCTACATACCCTGTCTTAGTTTGGCTGATTTCAAATCCTTTAGGCTTCTCTCAATAACTCTAGCTTTGTGTTTACACTATCTCTTGTCTCATCAATTAAAACTATATCATCTACAAATAACATACGCCATGGAATCTCTTCGTGCAGATGTTTTGTTAACTCATCTATAACCAACGTGAAAAGGTACGAGCTCAATGCCGATTCTTGGTGCAATCCTACAGCAATAGCAAAATCACCGATCTCTCCGCTAGTAGTCTCACATTTGTTACCACTCCGTCATACATATCTTTAATTATATCTATATACTCCCACGAAACCCCTTTCTCGTCCAACACCCTCCATATTAACTCTCTAGGGACCCTATCATAAGCTTTCTCTAAGTCAATAAAGATCATGTGAAGGTCCTTCCTCCTCTCCCTATATTTCTCTATCAATTGTCTTAGTAAGAAAATAGCTTCCATGGTAGACCTCCCAAGCATGAAACCAAACTGGTTCTCTGATACATTTGTATCATGCCGTAGCCTCTACTTGCTTACTCTTTCAAAAAGTTTCATAGTGTGGCTCATAAGTTTGATCCCTCGATAATTAGTGTAGCTCTGTATATCTCCTTTATTCTTATAAATTGGTACAATAGAGCTCTTCTTCCATTCGTTCACATTTTCTATGATTTTATAATCTTGTTAAACAACTTTGTCAACCAAACTACTCTAGTATCTCCAATATGCTTTCAAACTTCTATTGGTATAGCATCAGGCCCCAAGGCCTTTCCTCATTTCATCCTTTTTCAAGGCCTCTTTCACTTCAGGTATTCTAATCCTATGGTCATATCTATAATGTCCAATGTTAGTTAGGTTTACAATACTTTCAATCCACATATTCTTAGGGCAATTGTCATTTAGCAATTTTTGAAAGTAACTTTCCCACCTTTGTTTGATCTCGTCATCTTTGACTAGTATCCTTTGATCATCACTTCTAATGTCTTAACATGGTCTAAGACCTTACCCTTCTGTTCTCTTATTTTTGAAAGTTTAAACACATCTTTCTCACCTTCTCTTTATCCTAGTCTATTATAGAGATCATCATATGCCTTGAGTTTAGCCTCAATTGCTATTCTCTTAACTACCTTTTTAGCATTCTTATATTGTTCGTAGTTTTCATTATTTCTAATCTTCTGCCATACTATAAAATACATATGTTTTTCTTTAATAACTTTTTGTACTATCTCACTCTACTACCAAGTTTCCTTACTAAATGCCTTTTACCTTTAGATACTCTTAGACATCTTTTGCCACTCTTTTAATGGACTCAATCATAGTAATCCACATGGTGTTTACTTATGTTTTATTGTTCCAGTTTCTTTCTACCATCAACTTTGAGTGAGGTTACTTTCTACCCTTTTAAGTTCCACAACTTAGTTTTTGGATACTTATTAAGTTCACTTCCTTTCTTCCATCTTTTAATGTAGATATCTATAACTATTAACCTATGTTGTGAGGTTAAAGCATGTATCACCTTACAATCCTTACACATTGATCTTTCGGTACTCCTAAGTAAAAAAAAGTATATTTGGCTTTTATGGAGTCCACTTTTAAAGGTTATTAAGTTTTCATCCCTCTTCTTAAAGAATGTGTTTGCAATGGCCAAGTTATATGTCAAAGCAAAATCGAGGATAACTTCCCTCATCTCATTTTGTTCTCCAATACCATACCCTCCATGTACCCTATCATATCCTCCATTTTCTTTTCGTCTGCTCCTATAAATATCCCCTCTGTGTTGGGAATTTCTAAAAAAATCTCTCAATATCTTTCCAAAACTGTCTCTTTTCCTACATGACGACAACTTTTACCGTTGCGCCAAGGTTCCCCTTCCCCAAACCCTGCATAGGCGGGAGCTTCGTACACTGGGGCTGCCCTTTATGAACTTATAACATTTATGAACTTCTATCCTAGAGCATGTTTTATTATTATTATTATATCACTGGTTCCTTTGACATCTACAACTTTATCTTTTAATTCTCTATCCACCACTATCCCTACGTGATTTTTGTTATTATCCTTTCCCACATACCAGAGCTTATACCCATCAATTTCTCTAGTTTTAACCCCTTTTCACTTGTTTTCTTAGATACAAGTGATGTTACCTCTCCTACGTTTTATCATATCTACTAACTCCAAACTTTTACCTGTTAATTTCCCCACGCTCTAGAGCAATAGCCTATTTACCCACGCACTTCTCGACCCCCATAACACTAACCCATGTCTACTTTCCATTGCACCTGGGTTCTGATGCAATGTGTCACTTCCAAGAAGACGCTCTAGCAGCCCTTGCCCATTTCTCACTACACCCGGGATCCAATGTAGCGCGTCAATTCCGGGGGAACGCCCTAGCAACCCTTGCTCATTTTCCACTATACCCGGTATCCGATACAGTGTGTCACTTACAGGAGACACCCTAGCTTGAGGGAATGTCAGTGATCGATTCATGTCATGTTAGGATTGTCATACTTTGAAGAAGCTAAAGATGATTTTCATTATTTTCTCTTCTTACTTACAAACTAACATACATATGCATATTCATTTGCAAGTAAGAAAAGAAAATAACAAAATCATCTTCAACTTCTTCAAAAAGGTTTTACTTGCCAGCTAGCACCTAACGCAAAACCCTCCTCCCTTTTTTATCCGAGCTTGGGACCGGCATTGGTGTAACTATATCTAAGTAAATGGGAAACAAAGGCAAACTACAAGTATATCATCAGTAAAGTGTGTTTATACTCCTATAAACAAGCTTCAAACTCGGGATATGAACTAATGCACTCCAGCTTATATAGAACTACTACTTCAATGATTCAACAACCCTAAGGAACTTGATTTTTGCCACTGTAGTACAACTGGAGAAATGAAAATGAACCTGCAAGTTCCACTATACTCGGGATCCGATACAGTGCGTCGCTTACTGGAGATGCCCTAGCTTGAGGGAATGTCAGTGATCGATTCATGTCATGTTAGGATTGTCATACTTCGAAGAAGCTAAAGATGACTTTCATTATGTTCTCTTCTGACTTACAAACTAACATACATATGCATATTCATTTGCAAGTAAGAAAAGAAAATAACAAAATCATCTTCAACTTCTTCAGAAAGGTTTTACTTGCCGGCTGGCACCTGACACAAAACCCTCCCTTTTTATCCGGGCTTAGGACCGGCATTGGTGTAACTATATCCAAGTAAATGGGAAACAAAGGCAAAGTACAGGTATATCATCAGTAAAGTGTGTTTATACTCCTATAAACAAGCTTCAAACTCTGGATATGAACTAACGCACTCCAGCTTATATAGAACTACTACTTCAATGATTCAGCAACCCTAAGGAACTTGTTTTTTGCCACTGTAGTACAACTGGAGAAATGAGAATGAACCTGCAAGTTCTGCTGCATATTCATCTTGTGGCTGCTCTTCTACAAATCTGAATTCCATATTTCCTATATCTTGGAGTTCCTTAAATATCCGGACCTGTGGACCAGATTCTTTCAGTAGCTTCAGGTACTGATAGACAAATCCAATAACTTCATAGACCTGCCAGGGTAAAACATTAGAAGCAAAGCATAAGAAAAGAGTTAAGATAAGAAAATAATTGAGGATGTAGTTTCTCCTGTCATATAATAATGGATAAATGAGAAGAAAGCAGGTCAACAGCAGCAGCAAATGGCATTAGTTGCAGTAAACAGAGAAAAGCAGAAAGAGAAACAATCATTTGGTTGACTTAAAGTGTACCAATTTCCAACAAAAGAGACATGAATACTATCATAGAAAGAGATGGAGCAAAAATAGGGCATTCATGTTAAATTAAATGCTACACCTGGGGAAATAACAAGAAATACAGTGATGACCCTTCTCAATTTCCAGGTATAAATAACTAATGCAATCCTCAACAAGTTTTAAAAAAAGGGAGAAGATGAAGAAACTTAGAGAAAGCCCCTGCATCGATTGCACTCAACTGGCATTAATTTATAATTTATAGCTTATTCAATATCTCACAAATAGAAGTATTGGGGGGTAAATAAACGCAAAAAAGGTACTTTGGAAACAATAGAGGACAACTCTAGTTGGTCCCACTCCCCAAGTTTTACTAAGGATACCAAGGACCCTAGCAGTAACATGAATCTCACAAATGGCGTGGATCTGGACATTTTCAATTACAAAGGAGCTACTGGTATAAAACTATAGATATCTTCAAATATGAGGGAGCTAGTAGTGGTGATGCTTCTAGGAATCAGATAGAAGTTTGTAATTTTAGAACAAACAAAACTAAGATGGGAGAGCTAATAGAAGCAACAATATAGCTTAAGGTGGTTGAGATGTTTCCTAGTATATAAGAGAGCTAGTGTAGTGAAAAGGGACAAAGAAATTTCAAACAAACTCTAAGTTAGAAGTTGCATATTGGGAAATGGATTGAAAGTAAAGGAGATTGAGTGGAGATCTAGAAATCTCATATGAAAAGGAAACTTAATTTGGAAGCGACTTCCCAAAGCACTTGCTAATTTTCTTTTGGTAATAACACAGCAGGCATAACTAATACATTTTTACAAAAATAAGGACAACCTTTAGTAGTTGTATGGGCAGGGATGGGGCAAAGAATAGACAAAAGATAACCTCTCTCTTTGTGCCCAGTTTCCTCTCTCATCTTATTTTATTAATTTACAACGAGAATCATTTAAAATAGCATATTCCAACCAGTTTCCAACATGATTTTTCTTAACTCACTAGAATTTTGTTGACTTATTGAAGTATTAAAAGGACTTGATAAAGCTTTAAAATGGCAGTAAAAGTTTATTTTCCAATGACTATCATCACTTTTCTTCCTTTTATGAATAAGTCTACAACATTTCAACTCAATTAAGTCTCATGACACCAACTCAAGTAAAACGGTCAAGCTTTGACTCCAATTAAGATCATTTCGGTCATGGGAATAGACATGATCACATACAATTTCAAATCTAGCCAAACTGAAATCAGATTGAGTCAACTCAAGCATACGAAGTTTCAATTCCCCTGAACGAATTACAACAAAGCAGTTTAGGGAAACAAGGAGCTCAATCTTTGACACATAAGGAAAATTATTTTTCTTACCTCCCCAATGCTGAATTTAGACTTATACCATGACAAAAAATGCATGATGTTTGATCTTTCCAGTGGTTTTCTCAAAAGTACTTTCCGGACTTCCTCTCTTCCAATATCAGCACAGAATCACACCAGAGATCTACCTATTTCATAGTATCCTCATTGATCACACAAATTGCCTGAGACAAGAGCATTAAAACTCTAATATGCTAAAAACTGGTTTGACTGGTTTAAAGAAGCTAGCAAAATGACATACAACCAGAAACGTAACATTTTTCTGCACACACAAATCTTACTAAACACTATCTCCACCAGAAGATAGTTATCAACAAACAGCACCAAATAATCTAAAAAGTAATAGCACTTGCACACTACTATCCACAACTGGTCATGTGACATCCTTCGCATGTGTTGTACAATTCACTCCATTTGAGGAGAAGAAAGAAAGCATCACTTCCTAAGAAATTATTTTTGAAATTCAAAATTTATAGATTGCAGATAATATGAGAGATGGTATATACAAGATCACTTCTATCAAAACATTACAAAAGATCGTACATCCATGACACCATCCTCCCCATAGTTTGGTCATATTAAAATCTCTGGATAAGATACAGACCCTGATCCAATGATTGCAGGTACAACTAGGTCAATTTGGAAGAGAGGATATGGATACTGATATTCCCACACCAAGAGTTACCACATATGTCGCAAATAATAATAACTGGAGACTTAATTAGTTTCAACTCAGAAAGCAATATTAGTATGTTGACAAAGAAAAGTGAAAAATAGCATATTAATCATACCATCTACAAGAGCAAGATACTCAAGAAATAAATTGCTCAAATACACAGAACTAGCTAGAAGAAGCATTAAAATTGAATCAACATGAAAATATTTGAAACATATGTTCATTTAATCAGCTCGCATTATTACGTTAGAATCATGACGAGTGAAGGAGAGCGTAGAAAGTTTGAGAACCACAAGTTAAACCACAATACAGTTATCAAAGTTGAGCAGTGAATTGTACATACAGCTGGAAATGTGAGGAAACATGGAAAATTCCATTGGAAGTTGAAAATGTATGAAACAAGGAAGAAAGTAAGAAAAATTCAATTAAAAAAACTTAAGCTAAATTTTCAGCCAGTACGCTCTGAAGAAAGCTAGATAAACTAAGTGTTTCAATGACTATAGTGAAGATTGAGTACCCTATCAATGCCAGACTCTGTAAGGTGTATAGACATGACAAAAACATAAGCAATTGATGATCGGTACATTCCTTCATTACCAACACCAGCAGACAAAGAAGTCGCCCATCCTTTAGCCTTGAGAAAGAAATGCAAACTTCCCCTGCACTCTGCAAATTAAGTTTTGCTTCAATTTGTGCTTCAAAAATAACCCACCATAAGCAAGCCACAAAAATAGAAACTGTTTTGCATACAAGTTTGAAATGCAATTCAGTTATTGTTACTCATCAAACCCCTACAAGTTTCTAACAATCAAATTTAGACATTATAACTGCCTCTCAGAATGCATAACTTTGCAAGCAATAGAAAAATATTGATCAGATCTAATGTGAGAATGGGTCAAAATATGGTTGGTCTCATTTATACGATCTCGGCAAAAGATTTGTTGTTCAAAACTCACTGGAGCAGGCTGATTATCTCAGAATCCCACACATCATGTTTGAGGTACAAATGAGCCAAGACTAAATGTAGGAAAACATGCCTTGTGGGTTTTACATGAAATACAATCCTGTTCAAGAAGCGTTAATGCACCTCACACTCATGAAGTGCACACTGTTCTGCCAATGAGATAGGGACATCACCCAGAAACACATTGATCATGCCACAAAGTTTCAAGACTTGAATGACTGGGGCCCTAACCAGGCTAAATAGTTGTCATTCTATGCTGACACCATCCCTAGCCAGCTTTTCATAAAGCCTGTTCCCCATGCTCATGGCCCAGCCAGCCTGCCGGCAGCAGTGGGAATCTCCTGCATCATGGACATATCCTTCATTTCAGCTGGAAATCCATGCCTTCAGGAGACAAATATAGCTCAAACTAAACAGAAATGAACCCACTTCTTCGCCTTCTCATGTTTCTAGCTACTTGGTGTGCAATGCACAATTCCCCTCTTAGTCTTCAACCGTTTTTCATGAGTACATTCAATCTAGGTTCAAAGCATCAGCCAACACATACAGACATCCAAAATGTCCAATAAGATACAGACTTCACCTTCAGGATTCACAACATATAAGCTATGTAATGGCCAACAATTCTGATCTACTAAGATAGCAATGAACATGGCAGCTGAGTCAGGGCTGACACAGTTGTGTAGTCACCCTGTTCATGTGACAAATGCTGCGTCCATACAGGTTGTCATGTCCATGTGAATATTCAGAAACTTCATCATGCATCCAGAAACTTAATGTTCACCTTTTTGCCATTTTCAAGGAGTTTTCAAGGTCTCTCATGTGCCGACAAGTTGCCAAAAGATGAAAAACACAAAGGAAATCTCTGGCACAAAGCAGACCAAAAAGCTTTTTGCTTAGATCCCTGTCAATTCCAGTCATTCTGGTTAATCCAGTTCGAAATACCATTCTTGCTGGAATCATATAGAAGATTCGGTAAACCCAGCTGGAATCGTATAGATGATTCAATAAACACTTAAAATGATCATTTTTCTGAAATTTTCAAAAACAACACCATTTTATCTCCCTCTTTGATTGTTAATTATGGGATTGGATATCACCTTCTCCCAATTGAATTGATTGGAGGGTTAAGACTTGCAGAAACCACACTTTATACATATCTATGAAACAATAACCTTCTTGCAACTTGACAATGTGTTCAAAGATGACCTAGTTGGGGTGATTTCCAACATTTTTATCTACCAAAGACTGGACCCCTATCATCGTTACCTCGCAGATATATTATTCCATGCTTGGCGTAATTTGAGATGGTTGTGGGAGGACATTTTGCATGCATTTAGGATTGTTTCTTTGTTGCTGATTTTTCATCTTGAATATTTCTTTGTTGTTGATTTTTTTTCATGTTAAATCTGAAGACAACTCTGTGTCTTTAAGGTTTTTTCCTTTAGTGTGCAGAACACAGGAAAAGGTGGAATAACAGCACTTTCTGTTTCAGAAGGAAAAGAGAATGACTGAACAGAAAGAAATAGACAATTAAGGTTTGCACCCTTACACTCTTACTCCTAAGAAACATAAACTAGTTGATAATGGATCAGTGACAGAGTTACTGAACAGTGTCAGATAGATTAAAGGACAACTTCAAGCTATTGTCCTGTATTAATGCTGGTCGCTATATTGTAATTGACTCAACCTAGCTTTAGAGGCCTATTCTTGAAGGTGTTCTACTTGATGGTTTGGATCAAAAGTATGAAGATGACAATATCTAATATCATAATTTGGAGGGAATCAATCATTCAACCTTTTTCCCTAGATACTAGTAGTTGTTGCCTGCTGCTGCTGGTTTTCTATAAGTGCGGCAGTTTTCGTACACTCTATCACCAACCAAATCCAAGAGATGAAAATTGGCAAAGTTTTGGTCCTTTTGGAGTCAGCAGTCATATTACACATTCAATATAATACCATTTCATGAAACATTGGATATGTTATTAGTCCTTTTGGAAATGGAGCATTTCCTTTTCTCCATTCTAGTAATTAAGTTTACATTAGATTAGATGGACAGAATTTGCTATAGGAAGCACTACCTTTTCTGTCAAGAAATTGAGTACTAAATTTAACCTGTCAAAAGAGCATTCTAGTGAGGCAAAAAATCCAGAATTCCCGGAAAATGCTAGCTGAAGATACAAATTTATAGGAGCAGCCTTGAACTCTCATATACATTAGTACCCTTTCAAGTAGTATACTGTTGAATGTTGCTCATTGATGGGGTCAGACATGAATGCAAGGACAAAATTTGATCCAGTCACTTAAACATTTAAAACATCAGAAGCAAATATATATGTGTGTGTGTGTGTGTGTGTGTGTGTGTGTGTGTGTGTGATAGCATTCATCAGGGTTCAAAACGAAGAAAAGAATACATCACTAAGATCATAAGGACTGAGCAGTCAGATACACCATCTTTTTTGGGTTCAGAAATTACACCATATAGATAAAAGCCCGAGGAAATGGGACAAGGAGATCTAAAATTGTAATGTCCAAGTCAAAGAAATTTAGTGAACCAACCAGAAATATAGGGTACATGCACAGGACAAGAGGCATTTGAAAAGTAAAGGAGGGCTATAACTATAACATGCCATACCACTGGAATTCTGCACAAGAAAAGCAGTAATTTTGGTGTATAAATACCAACTAGTATACAATTTCCAGTGGGAAATACTTTAACACATTGTGCTCAGCATTGAAATTTCCTGTTAAAAACATACAAGGTTGTAGAATACATTACCATGCCCCAGAATATGTGCCAAGTAGTCTTCTGGCTTCTTTAGATACTCCGTATCAAGAGACGGCAATGTCCACATTAAATTGAGGATATGAACATCTTTAACTGCCTCTAATCTGTAAAGTTTGCCAGCTTTCCAGATAGGCAAATCCTTATGAGGGTAAGGCTTTAGGTTATGTCCTTCTTTGATACCACTGAACAGCTCAATCACCCACTCCTCTAGAATATCTAGAGGCTCTGACACATCAAGGAAAAGCATGATTAGAATTAACACTGCAGCCTCAGAGAAAAGCATGATCAGATAGCACCATTGTCATTACAAAGTTCACTTTCATGTCCATTACAGCATAATCCTTGAGGTAAATTCAATGTATATCCATCATACTAGCACAGCAGATAAAAACTTACGCTGAAAGGTATATAATAAGATAAGAAAGATGAAAGAGGATTCAACATTTGGATAAAATAACAGAAGGCACACCATCAACACCACAGAAATTAAACCTCACCTCCCCCAATGACCACGAGTTTCATTAATCCACCATGATAATTGTTGTGGTACAAATGAAAAATCTGCTCCCTCAGATTAATACCTCTCTCCATGGCATCACTCAAGCTTTTCTTATTCCCTTCAATGCAATCAGACAAGAAAATCAGAAGAAGGAATAGAATTAACTATCTAATAGAAGAAAGAAAGAAGAAAGAAAGAACAGAATTGAGTAAATGATTATCATACGTCACAAAGAATATGTAACAATCTCACGCTCACCCCAAAAGAATCCATTGAAAGGGTGATCTGGAGGGGAAGTATGACACTGAAGTTGTTGAAGGCGGCAAGCATCATTTTGTAATACCTGGTTGAATTCTACATTTGGCTTCATTTTAGTGGAAAAACAGAGCATAGCACTAAACCAAATAGTAAAGTTTAAATAGTCTGACATATTTGTGAGTCAAAAAACATCTTTACCAGATTCAGGCAAACTTGACACTACCTGAATCTATTGCTAGTATTTCCCGTTCCATCGCTTCAGATTTAACTAAGGGAGAAATAAAAAATTGTGAAAACCTGTGAAAGTCGGGAGACAATTATTAGCATTTCCAAAACTCTGATTATCTCATGCCATCTCTGACCAATGTAACTATTTAGGTTAGAAATGTTAATTGTTTCAGTAAGATTCTCTATAAAGGGCAGCCCCAGTGCACAAAGCTCCCGCCTATGCAGGGTCCAGGGAAGGGGCGGGCCACAATGGCCTAAAGTAGGCAGCCTTACCTTGCATTTTTGCAAGAGGCTGATTCCACGCCTTGAACCCGTGACCTCAAGGTCACATGACGACAACTTTTACCGTTGCGCCAAGGCTCCCCTTCAGTAAGATTCTCTATAATCTAATTAATCAGGCAAGGTAACTGCAAAACTAATATTTATAAATAATTGGATATAGGATCTCTCATATTGACTAGTTTAACATTGGAAACTGCATACCTTTTCAAGGCTCCCTTGAGAAATTCCCGATTAACTTCAAAGTGGTAGCAGGAATACTCAGTTTCTGTGTAAGCATTTGATGACCCGCCATGCTTGGACAAGTAACTATCATACTACAAGACAATAAAGTTGGATACAAAGTGCCCAACAAATTGCTACAGCAACCAACATAAGGCCAAATTCAAAACTTTGCTTCTGTAAATCACTCTACCGCATCTCTAAACATTCAAAACAAGTATAAGAAGGTATTCACGAGAGAGTCCTGGTAACTGTACATGCTCAAGAAGAGGGGAAGGAGTACATGCCCCTTTTTTCATGCGTGGTATACGACTCCATTTTTTTTTTTTTTTTTGGGTGTATAGCTATGTAGGTAGAGCATTGGGCTTTTAACCTAATGGTTGCAGGTTCAAGTCCTGCTATACCCAAACCACCTACAACTCAACAACCTGTGGGAGTACTATAAAAGGGAAGGCAACATTTTCTGCAAATCTAAGCAATTCATCATGTTTAGAATACTAAAAATAGGTGACCCATGAGTAATCACTGCATTTGGACAATCCTAGACACTTGTTTTAGATATTTGAAAACCTAAATAAAAAATGGATGGTCGTGATTTTTTACTTAAAGAAACGTTGGCTAAAAACATCCAATGAGCGTGAAACTTGATTTCTAGCCTCTCTAAGTCATTCCTAACATGATGAGTGGGTTAGATCTAATAAAAATAGTTACTGCATGCAGGAAAAATGGGAGGGTGCACTCCTTCTCTCCTATTGAGTGTGTACACTTACCGGGACTCTTTGTAAGAATATGTTAAATAACTCAAAAATCAATCACAATATAATTCCTGATAAATCATCAAATGCTCACTGCTATATCTGCAACAAGAAGAAAGTGACCAGCAAATCAAAGACTTGTCCCTGCCGTTAACTACACGTGGCTAAGGAAAATCATATGGAGATGCTGCATATGGAAGTACATGGCAGGATTGCCAATGGTACGCTATCCTGCCATTCGATATTGGTTAGACCTGCCAGGGACATCCCAGTCAAATTAGGATGATGGGATAGGTTCCATCAATGCAGGATGATATGACAGTCTACCATAGGTTATCCGCCCAGCATTTTTCATGGGAATTGTCTGCCTGGCAAGTCTCTATGGTACACATGTTAAAAATTGTTACATACGTTATAGAGTTGATGGCTTTAGTTTTTTATCTCATTCTTTGTGAGTTTCATTGATGGGGACCATCATCCCACATTTTTTTTTATGTTATGTTACAGTTCAGTTTACTTTGGATATTTACCGCCAAGGGTATGAGGTTTCTTAGTGTGTTGTGACTTATGTAGGGGCAATTTTATCTTTTTTCTAGGTTATGGTTGGATATCCCCTACTTAAGATCTTTTTCTCTTTTGTGTAAGTAGTTTTTGATGAATAATAAATGAAAATTTCGTCAGACTTGGTGGATTCCTCGTTCTAGCTTCTTTCCCAAGGACGTGAAGGTACAAGGCCGAATTACTATTGTTTCATCCTGTTGTGTAAGTCAATACTTTTCTACCTTGTCTTTAAAGGACAATTTCTGAGCTGTGTGTGGTTACATGATTTGCGTCGGTAATAATCTAGAATTCTCATCCTGCACTAAATTCTTAAACCCTAGATCCAAAGTTTAATCAAGACCGTTCCTCAATTAGAAGGACAATTCAAATTGAAACTTCAATATTACCTTAATCAGAAGAGATCTGGGGTAGTCTGCAGATACTGTAACTCATTGTAGGCTATTCATGCTAATTAAGATTGATTTTCTGCACGTTAAAGTGCTGATTGTAGTTTAATTTATGTTTTCTTATTTAAGTTAATTCTGATCTGATCTTAGAATATAGGTTAGGGCATTTTTGAATGCTGACCTACATTAAATTTGGCATCAAAGCCTAAGATTGCTTAGTATTTGCATTAGTTTGCATTTGTAAGCCCTCAATGGGTTTGCATTAGATTTTTCGTGTTTCGCTTGTAACACAAAACATGATTTTTGTTTACCTTTTGGGGGCTCTGCAATCGAAAGGGCGCGCCCCCTGCACCCCTGGCAAGCTAACTGAGTATCTCGACCCACGACAAAATCTGTGATGCACATTATAGAGCTCTTGTGTGCTTACTCCGTTTAAATTTAGAACATTACATATAGGTTTAGGGCTTACCACAGAGTCGTAGGGTGTTTAGTTTTGTCAAGTGTCCAAGCATCATAATATATGTCCACCGGTAGTGGTCAGTCCTACTAGCCAATGGATTCACAACTCAAAGAAATCCTTCAGGAAATTCAAGCACAGTTGACTGAGTTGAATGATCATGTAAGCAACCAGCACGCTAAATTGATAGTGCGATTAGATGATCAGGCTTCCTGCATTGAGGCCTTAGAGTTGCAACCCAAACCTCTCATAGGTAATGCGCGTGCTAGACTGGCCATGCAAGAGCGAGGTAACCATAGAGAAGGTGGTAATAACCATCATCATGATTATGAGCCACATATCACTGAAAATTAGGCCCTTAAATCTGTCGAGCTTGAGGCCCCTACCTATGATGGCAAACTGAATACAAAGCGATTTCTTAAGTGGCTTTCAGACATGGATCATTACTTTGACTCATATAAGTTGTTTGGATAGCAGCAGGTCTAGTTTGCCAAAATTAAACTGATTAGTCAAGCAATGCTCTATTGGACCAATTTGGAGCATCAGAGAGCTACAACTATGCGTCCACCCAATTCCACTTGGGAGAACATGAAGGAAAGGTTGACAGAGATATTTGTTACCTTGTTCTACCATTCTAGGTTACTAGATCAGTGGTAGAACCTACGTCGAGGAGATCTGTCTATCACTAAATACATTGTTCTATTCGAGGAGTTTATGATGAGCTACAATGTAAGGGAGAATCCCTCTATGACCTTATCTAGGTTTAGGATAGGCCTTCACCCTGAGCTTCAAAAAGAACTCATTCCCCATGATATAAATTCCTTAGATCACACTTATCGGATAGTGTAAGAATTAGAGCAATATCTCAAACTGCAACTCACTAAGCAATATGAATCGGGGGCTAAATCTACATTTGAGAATCAACAACCTAGAAATCAAGCAACTATGGCATCTAATGTCAATAAAGGAAAGGTTGCGTCAGGAGAGAGTTCAAGAGTAAACGGCAACAATAAGTGTTATCGATGTCAAATATTTGGACATGTTGTTGCACAATGCCCTTCTTGGACCCCTCTACATTCCTATTTGTAGAAGGCGAGGATGTGGACAATGGGTATGAAGGATAGCCGAAAGAGGTTTATGAGCTCGTCGGTAAGGCCAATGACGAGGAGGCTCATGAGGCGAACAATTGGAGAGTTGCCATGGTACAAGAGACTTGTAGGCCCCATGGGGAGGGTAATACCAAGTGTGACAGTTGTCAAATGTGCTCCTGTGCGCCCAAAGGGTAGTGATGATTAGCGTAGGAGGAACATTTTTCATACATATGTCAAGAGTGGTAAAAAGAATTGTAAAGTTATCATTAATAGTGGTAGCTACACAAATGTAATTTTCACCCATGCAATCTCCAGCTTAGGACATTCGCCCCTTCCCCACCATAAAACTTACGGAGTTGAATGGGTTGATGCTTCTTCATCACTCTAAGTTACTCAAAGGTGTTAAGTTCTCATTGAATTTCTAACATATAAGGACACCTTGTCATGTGACGTGGTACCTATGAATGCATGTCACATTATTTTAGGCAAGCTATGGCTTTATGATATCAACGTTGCTATTTATAGTCGGTCTAATTTGTGCTCTTTCTTGTATGATGGAAAGAGGATTAGACTCAATCTTCTACCACCCAAAGCATCACTTGAGCGAAAAGAAGGCAACAACAAAGCAGTCACGGAAGGCAAGGAGAAAGCTAAAGGCATACGCATTGTCAATGCCTCCGCATTTGAAAGGAACATTAGAGATGAGCCTCTCTTCTATGCCCGTGGCAAAAGAGACCCCATCGTTGCCAGCTCCTAAGTACCCTAGTGAGATAGCACCCATTCTACATGAGTATCAAGATGTTTTTCCTAATGATTTACTAGATAAGCTACCTCTCATGAGGGATATTCAGCACCATATAGATCTGATTCCCGGTTGAGTCTTCCGAACCATCCCTACTACAGAATGAATCCCACCAAGCATGCTGAGTTGAAGAAACAAGTGGAGGAATTATTAAGGAAAGGTTTCATTTGAGAGAGCTTGAGTCCTTGTGCCATACCCACACCGATCACACTCAAGAAAGGTGGATCATGATGTGTGTGGATAATCGAGATATCAATAAAATTATGGTCAAGTATCAATTTTCCATACTAAGGCTCCACGATATGCTAAACATCATGGAGGGTGTTATGATCTTTTCAAAGATTGACCTTAAGAGCAGCTATCACCAAGTCCATATTTGTCCTGGGGATGAGTGGAAGACCGCCTTCAAGATGAAGGATGATTTATATGAGTAGATAGTCATGCCTTTTGAGCTTTTCTAATGCCCCTAGTACATTCACGAGGATCATAACCCGTAATGAGGCCATATATCGACAAGTTTCAAGTCGTGTTCTTTAAGACATCTTGAACTATAGTCAAACTCAAGAACAACACCCCATCCACTTGAGGGTAATCTGTGAGACACTAAGGACAAAGAGGCTATACGCAGACCTTAAGAAATGTTTATTTGCTTCCCAACAGGTTATCTTCTTAGGGCTTGTGGTTTTTTCTCAGGGCATATTTGCGAACCCAGAGAAGGTGAGGTCCATCATAGAGTGTAGCAAGCCACAAAATATTCACGAGGTCTGCAGTTTCCATGGGTTAGTGACCTTCTAACGTAACTTTTTTCGTGGGTTCAATTCCATTATGGATCTCATTATTGATTGCATGAAGAAGGGAGAGTTTAAGTGGGCAAACACTGCATTAAAAGAAATCAAAGAGTGGAAGATTGAAGCTCCAGTGATGCGCCCACCATACTTCTCAAAGGTTTTTGAAGTGGTGAGCTATGCATCTGGTTGAAGTATAGTTCTAAGCCAAGAGTGTCACCCCATGGCATTTTTCATTGAGAAATTAAATGACGCACAGAAAAAATACTTTACCTATGACAATGAGTTCTATGTAATCATTCAGGCCTTTATGACATTGGAGGCATTACTTAGTGCTGAACGAATTTACCTTGTTCTCTAACCATGAGGCCCTATAATACCTCAGCTCCCAAAAGAAATTAAATCCGCATCATGCCTAATGGGTTGAATTTCTTTAGGAATATTCATTTATGCCTAAGCACAAGGCAAGGGTCGAGAACAAATATGGAGATGCATTGAGTAGTAAGGTGGTGTTACTACACGCCTTACAAATTTAGGTCACCAAGTTTGAGCATTTGAGAGAGGATTATCCATCGTGCGTAGATTTTGGAGAGATTTACCATCATTAACTGAGGGTGTGATACGGAGTGCTAGGGACTACCTCTACAGGATGAATATTTGTTTAAAGACCTTCGTTTGTGTATTTCCCGCACTTCCTTGAGAGATTTTCTCATTTGGGAGCTCCATGCGGGCAAGGTTGCTAGCCATTTCAATTGTGATAAGACGATTGCTCATCTCTAATAGGTTATGTTAGCCTAATCTCCAGCAAAATATTGCCAATATCATTGGGTAATGTTGTACTTGTCAACTACCAAATCAGGACAAACAAAATACAAGATTGTACATCTTTTTGCCAGTGCCACATGCCCCATGATAAGATTTGAGCATGGACTTTGTACTTGGACTACCCAAGACTATCAGGAAGCACGACTGCATATTTGTCATTGTGGACTGTTTTTCTAAAATGGCCCATTTCATTCCTTGCTCTAAGACTGCTGATGCGTCTAGGATTGACAGTATTTTTATTTTATTTTTGAGCCAATAGTCTGATTACATGGGTTACCAAAGTCCATAATGTCTGACAGGGATGTCAAGTTTGTTAGCTATTTTTGAAAGACACTGGCATATGATGGGGACTAGGCTTCAATTCTCCTCTACTTACCACCCACAGACAGAAGTTGTGGATCGAAGCATAGGAAATTTGTTGAGATGCTTAATGGAAGAGCATATTAGGAGTTAGGACACCATTTTACCAGTTGTTGAGTTCGCATAAAATAATTCTGTTAATAGGACAACTAGTATGAGTCCTTTTGGGGTCGTTCAAGGACACAAACTTAGGATGCATGTAGATTTCATACCCATGTCTACATCACATAGGTCATTTGAGTCAACTCAATCCTTTGCACAGCATATACATTATATGCATTCTAAGATCAAACAAAGGATTAGTTTAAGTAACAAGAACTATAAATTTGCAACTGACTTGTACAAACGATATAAGGAATTTCAGGCAAGTGATCATGTCATGGTCCGCATGAGACCTGAATGATTTCCACCGGGAGTCGCTCAAAAATTACAAGCTCGCAATGCCAATCCCTTTCGAGTACTGATGAGGGTAGGGGAGAACGCTTATATCTTGTATTTTCCTCCTGATTAGGGAATTAGTTCAATGTTTAATGTGAAGGATCTAGTTCATTTTCGTCACCCTACTGGTTCACCCATTGATCCTAATCTTAACCCTAACCTTGACCCTAGCACTGATCCCAGGCAGCCCATCCAAAGCCCTTGGCCCCATGCCCCATCTATACAATCATTACCTCTGCAGCCACAGGTCCATCCCTCAAAAGAGCAAGTAGAAGACATACTTGATGATCAGATAGTGTCCACTAGACAATGGGGTTATTGAAAATTCCTTGTCAAGTGAAAGGATAGGCTTGCGTCTAATTGTACTTGGATCACAGAGTATGAGCTTCGGCGCCTAGATCTAGACCTTTTGGATCGCTATCAACAGTTTACTATATCAGAAGCCCCACCTTCACCACAAGGCGATCATGATGATGATCACCGCCCTGGACATGTCTTTAAGACATATTAGAGGCGATGGAGGAGGCCCCTATTTCGTTGGGTCCTTAAGAGCGGAAGACCTCTTACATGCACATATGTACTACAGTGAAGTCCCCACCTTGAGAAGATATACATGTAAAGAGATTATCAAAGACCCATGTATGTAGGCACTATTTGAAGACCCCACATTAAGCAGCCAAATGTATGTGTATGCATTTGAAGACCCCACATTGGGCACACATACACTTGGAAGGTTTGATATTCCTACTTCAACAGGGTCAGAGTCTTTTCAACTAGGGAGATTGATGGGGACCATCATCCCACTTTTTTTTTTATGTTATCTTACACTTTTGTTTACTTTGGATATTTACTACTAATGGTATTAGATTTCTTAGTGTATTGTGACTTAAGTAGGGCAATTTTGTCTTTTTTCTAAATTAGGTTTGGATGTCCCCTACTTAAGATCTTTTTCTCTTTTGTATAAGTAGTTTTTTATGAATAATGAATGAAATTTTTGTTAGACTTGGTGAATACCTCGTTCTAGCTTCCTTCCTATGGGCATGAAGCCGCGTTCAATACAAGGCCGAATTACTATTGTTTCATCCTATTCTATAAGTCTGTACTTTTCTACCTTGTCTGTAAAGGACAATTTCTGAGCTACTTGTGCTTACATGATTTGGGTCAATTATAATCTAGAATTCTCATCCTGCATTAAATTCCTGAACTCTAGATCCGAAGCTTAATTAGGACCATTCGTCAATTAGAGGGGCAATTCGAATTGAAACTTCGATCTTAACTTAATTGGAAGAAATTGGGGCAATCTGCAGAACCTATAACTCATTGTTAGCTATTCATGCTAAGTAAGATTGATTTTCTACACGTTAAAGTGTTCATCGCAGTTTAATTTATGTTTTCTCATTTAAGTTAATTCTGATCTGATCTCAGGATATAGATTAGGTCATTGTTGCACGCTATCCTACATCATTCATGCTTCTGGGATCAACATATATCCAATAGAGGTTGCTTCAGAAAGTTCAGAATCATCTTCTTTGACCCTTGCTAATCATCCCAAATTCATAGACATGGGAGACCTCTGCCATCTGCCTGCACAATTGATAAGCAGGGATTGGTTTGATTGCAAAAATTGTTTTCCAAGAGTTAGAGCTGATTGTCCAAATCAGTACAATCAGAAAGATAATATGATATTGTTCAATGCAGCAGAGTCCTCGACAGATGTCAGCTAATCATTTCAAATTTATGAAGTGAAAGGAGAACTGCCGATGATATGCAGAAATATATCATATTATTGTGTGGAGATTTATGAGCTGATTACCGAATGGGCATCTTCTACGAATTTGTTCTCTGCTTTCTCCACTGCTGAAATGCATAAGAACTGGGCTATCATTTAAAGTGGGAAAACATATCCTAAACCCTCTCACACACACCCTTTAAGTTTCCTTCAGCTGAACTTCAATAGTGCATCTTCCAGAAATGTGGGTGTGACTGGTGTTTGTGGATTCTGTAAAGAACACAAGGAGTCCGTTTCTTTTTCAGGTTTTCTTGGGTTTCAACAGGGATTAAGGACTCCACTAAGGCTGAAATCAGATCACTATGAGTGTCAGAAGATTTTCTGGTAAGGGTTCAAGCGGTCTGATCATGATTCATGGAAGGAGATTCCTCTCATGTAGCTTGGGCAAATAAGCCGGCTCTAGGCCCTTGTTCCTGGGTCGATTACTAATAAGATCCATGATCTTTTGGGTTGTAATTATTTCTCTTTTCAGCATGCACCTATAGATTTTGCAAACATGTTACAGATTCCTGGCCAAAGGAGAGCTGGTACTTCTGACTGCATATAGGCAATCTCTATCCTTGATGTGGTCATTCTCCTTGTTTCATATAAGGTATTTACTTTTCAAAAGGCTAAGAAATTTTCTGAAAGGAAAGAGAGAAATTCAGCTGATGGTAACCATAATGTTTAGATTCTTTCCCCCAATATGTGGCAACCAGGATCCTTAATAGGAGAGACCTCTGATCCCATGCCTTTGTTTGCAGGGAAATAAAGTAACATCCAACTTTAGAAATGGGTTGAAATTATTTTGATTCTCTGATTTTGGCCGCCAAGTCAGCTGTGGGAGAAGCCCTGTTCCAAACTGATAGAGGGAACGTCTGGCCAAAGTGATATAGCTTGATTCCTTGAGCTTATTTAGTTAGAATTTGTCCTGGGTAAGGTGCTAATCAGGACATATGGCATCCTGAGAAGGAGGAAGCAAGCAAGTTGCATTCAAATGCATCCGCTTTTGGAGTTTCTGTGATCTATATAACTGCAAGGGAAGCAATTCCTCAGGTTGTGCTTCTCCTTGCAGACCTCAGGTTATGGATGATAATGTAGACATATTGACCCTAGGTGTCCTGAATCTAGGACAGAGAGCTTGACAGACTCATTTATAGATTGGCATAGTTCATGTTGAATACCATTTGAGAAAAAGTCACATGTAATGGTTAAAGGGCATGCATCAGGCATCCAAAAATTCGTTCTATTATAAGGGTGTAGCATTCATCTATCTAGACTGCGGTGGACTCATGTAATGTGATAATTTTAAAAGCAAATAAGCGCAAAGATTTGAAGGATTGGAGTCACTGGACTCGTAAGTGGAGATTCACAATAGTTTTCATTGTTCATGATTGTAACCACAGTGGTAAGAAGAACAATGCTCAGAAACAAGTTCACACATTATAGCAAAAATCTCACTACGAAGTCTGAATGTGCCTCAGAAATGCTTGTCAAAGTTCATTATGCACATAAGTATGTAGCAACCTCTATGTTATCGTTTTGGACAGAGGTCAATTGAAGGCATGTTGCAATAAAGTATAACATGCCTACAAGTGCACCAATGCACTCAGCTAGAAGAAACAAGTAAGTTAGAAGTGTGCGCTCAAATTAGTCCAGCTACTCCAACATAGAGATGAAAAGGGCAGCAATAAGACTAGACGAACCTCATTTTCATCTGGAAATTCAGAACTTCCCATGAAGAGCATGTGTTCTGCAAAACATAAGCATCAAAAAACTTGCACATCAAAACTCAGAACCTAATTTATAGAGTTCCATAGGAACAACAAATGATAGCCAACTGGTACAGAAGTATATAATAAAAAGGGCAGCCCCGGTGCACAAAGCTCCTGCCTATGCAGGGTCCAGGGAAGGGGCGGACCACAAGGGCCTATAGTAGGCAGCCTTACCATGCATTTTTTGCAAGAGGCTGTTTCCACGCCTTGAACCCGTGACCTCAAGGTCACATGACGACAACTTTTACCTTTGCGCCAAGGCTCCCCTTCTATAGATGAAGCAAATAAAATTCCTGATTACAATTGTAGATCCAGCATAGGGACAACATTTATATACTTAGCCCAAGAAAGATATGCTCAATGGCTTGCACCAGAGAAACCCTGTTTCAGAAGCCTTGTGAAGCAAGCTGTCCATTTCAAGCACCTCATGCCCTGGAAATAGCAGCATTTGTAATTGCAAGAGGCATCCATCTTTGGTAACTTCTAACATGTCATCTACATGGATTAGTTTCAACTAACTAAATGATCAAAAGATCCTTTGCTATGAGGAATGGATTCCAACCGAAATAGTGGCATGTAATGGAAGCCTCAAGACTTAGTAAAAATGGAAGAAAAATTGTTTAACATCTAGAAGCACAGTTTACTGACTAAGAGTGGGGAATTTACTCTAGACCACACATCTGGCTTGGGAATGGATTTATGAAGCAATCTCAACCCTCTTCTTCAAAATGCAAGTTATACATTCGAGAGAGGATATCTTTCTCCAAAACAGAAGACGAGGGTTACCTACTGCTGGAAATATAATTGTTGATGTAGAGGTGAACTTGTGGAACTAATGAACCACCTTTCTGTTACAGTTGCTTTCAGTGCCTTTTAGTTTTCAGTGCGACACCTCCCCCTTGTTTCGTCTAGCAACCACTTACATAAAAAGAGCAGTACAGTGTATGAAGCTCAAGCCTATGCAGGGTCCAAGGAAGGGGCGAACCACAAAGGGTCTATAGTATGCAGCCTTACACTTGCATTTTTGCAAGAGGCTGTTTCCACACCTCGAACCCATGATCTCCAGGTCACGAGACGATGACTCTACAGTTACACCATGGCTCCACTTCTAGCAACCACTTACATGGTCTCTATTTTATTTAGCTGTATGTTCTGAAATTGTCCTTGAGGTTTCTTTAGTGTTTAAAATGTTTCATTCCATGCTAGAAACCATTTTAATTAGGATTAAAGCTTTAAGTCAATAATGCAGAACAACTCACCTTCAAAGAAATGTTTCTTTGCATAGGGGCCCTCGGGTAAACCCATTTTCTCGCACATATGCAACCTCAGATACACAGGGTCTGAATTGGAAGGACCCAATCCTCCTAACCACTGTTTAGAAACTTGTCACTAGGCTTAAACTCATCTAACAGATCGACATCAAAAGCAACTCCACGGACTTCTAAAACTCAACAAGACTCTTCCTCTCATAAACGTAAGTGATCCAATGCATATAAAGGAGGATTCTTGCATGTGCAAGAACGCTCCAAAAAGTGCAAAAACATCCTGGGCTAAAAAGGAGGGTCTGCTTGGCTCATTTTCTTATATTTTGCTTAGTTCTTTTTGGTTTTGTGTTGCTTTTTACGTCACTTAATGTGTTGGTCTGTTGCAAAAATGTTACTTAGGGCTGCCTTTGGGCAACAATTGAGTTGTCACCATGTGATCTGGAGGTCATGGGTTCAAGGCGTGGAAACAACCTCTTAGAAAAATGCAAGGTAAGGCTACGTACTATAGGCCCTTTGTGGTCCACCCTTTCCCCGGAACCCGTGAATGCAAGATCTTCATGCACTGTGCTGCCCTTTAATGTGTCGGTCTGTTCTTTTCATTTTACCTTTCATTATGTTTGGCTAAAACATAATGCCTTTTGATCAAACTAGAAAAGCCCTAAGAGCTTTATTATGTCCAAGAACAGCCTTTGAAGCTACAAATTTAGAATTCAAAGAAGTGTGTTCCTCCCTTAATGCCTTCAACAAAGAGATCACAGCTTTAGTATTTTCCTCCCATGTTTCCTTATTTTCCACGTAATTTTTTCATCTTTTCTGAAACCTTCTATTACCACCACGAAACACCACATAGCAACTTAAAGTTGAGACAAAAGATGATGGGGAACAGAACATGGAAGAAGTCAAATTAGAAGGATTAAGTGATTGCAAACACTCCAACTTTTTACCCAACTTAAAAAGAGAAACAATCTCGCACAAGTCAATGATTACTTTAGTGGTCATTATGTTTCTGTAGTTGATTTATTAGAATTATTGTTTGTTTATTTGAACTTGATCTATTAGAATTAGATATGTTGGATAGTGAATCAATAGCATGTCTGTCTGATATTAATACTTACATGGTAGTGCAGAAACAGTTAATTTATCTAAGAGATGATAATAAATATAAACATAAAACCCTAAAACCTTGTGGAACATCAATATAAGTGCATAAATGCCATATGTTCCATGGATAAAAAACAAAGATCAAAGATGGAAGTTCTAAAACAAATTTAATAGTGAAGCTAACAAAATGAGATCGCAGACCTGCATACAACTAGAGAAAGTTCAAATATGCTTATATGCCTTTGAGAAAATTGAAACATACCATACACTATATAAAAAGTGAAAACAAAATCAATTAAACATAAAAATCAGCAAATGAAATAAAGAAGAAAATTAAACCCAGGCATAACCTGAATCTGTCAGGGATAATTTTAATACTAACAAAGAGTAACCAAGTCAAAATGCTGAGCCTAAGAACACATTACAATCATCATCATCATCACCAAGACTTAATCCCGATTAGGGATCGGCCACATGAATCTAGTTCCTCCTTTCCCCTCTATTAAGTGTCATGGCTTCATTTAGTCCCAAAGTTTTTAAATCTTTTCACATCAATTATATCCGTGTTCTTTTGGGCCTTCCCCTGGCCCTTTTAGAACCTTCAACTTGGATCACCTCACTCCTTATAAACAGTGCCGTTTTTAGTCTCCGTTGAACATATCCAAACCATCTAAGTCTAATGTCCCTCATATTGGTACCTATTGGTGTTCCTCTAATGTTTTCATTTCTAATTCTACCCTTTCTTGTCTTGCCACTCGTCCATCTCAACATTTGCATTTTGGCAATGCTCATCCTATGGAACAATAAGAACACATTAGAATACTTCTTAAATTAACAGCATTGACTGCAATAGTAACAATAAGATATTATAGGGGGACACAGCCAGAAAAATGGAAGACATGCATGTCTATCCAACCAGGTTGCAATGTGTCTAAGCTTTTTAGAACTTATCATGGGTATTTTTTCTGTTCAATTTTATAAATGGAATAAACTGCCTTGCATTCCTGTTTTCGCACTGCCTTCTTTACTTTTCATTAGATTGACCTTCTCTAACTGTTCCCATGTTAATCTTGTAAGAAGGCAACAAGCAATTGTGTACATAGCTGTAACCAGCGAACTGTAGATTCTTTTTTAATAATGTTTTTATCATTAAAGACTTCCCTTTCTCATCCAAAAATAAATTATAATGTAACATAACTTAAGGATTATGCTTCCAAATGGTTGAAGAAGAAAAGGAAGAGAGAAAAGCAAAGTCAACAAACCTAAAAAATGAGCAAGACCCTGTGCCTCAAAGGGATCAGAGAAGCTTCCTATTCCTACGCACATTGCTGCTGCTGCCTGGACAAGCACAATAATTAGAGAACTATATGCAGAAAATGATTTAAGAACTAGAAGTTCATATTGTGAACAAAAAATCAAAAGAAACATAAATGACAAAAGACGATAACAAGAACTTGCATCACGTATGTATGTGGAATAAATCAACCTTAACATTGAAATGACTTACTTGTTAGTTCAATTTAGTATTCCAAATGTAGTGATTGATTAAAAATCCCAAGTCCTCCACAGGAGATTAACTTCAGGGACCTACTCTAATTTTCATTATATGGGATCAATGGGATTTTATTAGAAAAAAAGGATACTATGCCATGGCGAACCCCACAGTTGAACCAAAAGACTGACAGCACTCTCCAGCAAAGACTTAAGATTTTCTTCTGAAATATAAATCCAACAGCTGATTTTTATTTTATTTTATTTTTGTTTCAAAATGGTTACCTACCAGACAGAAGTTCCTAGACGATTCATAACTACGGAACTGTATACACTATACACTGTTTTTCTTTTCTAATTGAAGGTATTTACTCCAACATTTATGAGCAAGCAAAAATAGAATTCATCCAGCAAGTTTAAAGCATACTGGACTTCAACTGCAGCAATAAAAAGGATCGCGGACTCTATGGAACTGTGGTTCACAGAACGAATTGTATGCTCTCATTATGAGATCTAGCTCCTTTGGAACATTTTTTATCCAAATTAATCGGCTGTTGTTTTTGTTGCCATGACCTTGCACTGAACTCCTGCAAATGCAAAATAAGTGTGGCACTTCTACTGCTCCCTGAGACCAATATTTGTTAACCAGCAAGATAGCCTATCACCAACCTCTGTTTATCAGGTCCTTCTTGACAGTCCGGTGCAGTACATCAGCCATCTCTGTGATGTCCTTCTTCGGCATCCTGAAATACAGTCTAAAGTCCAGGATGCAAACAAGGTATCTTCCCATTTCTTTATGCCACTTGCAATTGTTCTTCCTTGGGATCAATCATGGAGATGTAAAAAGACCTAACTTTCTTGGCATATGCAATATCAAGCTGTCCATTTCAAGTATTGGAACATCCCAATCAGACTGAAATCGTATTCAGTGGGATCCTGCAACTTACCTTCCTACTGTCCACTCGTCTTCTTTTGAATATTGCGAGGAGCATTGACTGATTTCAGGTTCTCATTCTAAGACTGTCTACAAGAATGACCACATATTCTTTTATGCCGGTGTCATCCATTATTTGATTCTAACAATTTCCTTACTCTTGAAAGCAGCTAAATTCCCTCAAATTTTGATGCCTAACTCTACTTTAAAACTGTTTCGTCTTCATCATTTTGAATCGATATCACATGACCAATGTAAAATCATACCTTTAGTGATTAATATGATGAATAAAGAACTGCAAGACTTAATATATATCTATCCTTTCCCTACAGTATCTAATATAGACCTGTCAACCCAATCTCTAGGTACCTATTTTAAATCATACCACGCTTTTTTTTCTAACATTAAGTTTACACAGATAGCCACCACAATCTGCAGTTTCAAATCCTTGAGGCATTCCATGCAGACTCCTTTTAAACGGTCGTGCAGTCTCCAGCACTTTTCACGGTGATGTGACTCATGCCCCATTTGGAGGATACAAGTAATCTCATCCTTTGAAGTAAGAAAAGAGTCAGAAGTGGGTGTAACAGTCTCAAGAACACACCTTACTTGGAGGTTTCTATCCTTTTCACAAAAGGCTAAGAGATTCACAATCTAAAAACCAATTGACTCAACAAAGGACTTGACCAATTCGCTTAAATAGAATAAACATTTGGTCAAGGGCATATTATATATAAAATTGGCATGCACTAGTTTGCTCCAGATAAATCTACTAAATAGAATACTACAGACTTGACTAATTGACTTCAGTTCTCACTGAATACAGTGAATAGCAACGAATGAAATGAAGAGGAAGAATTTGTTCCTTCAAAAAGTCTAAGGAAGAGTAGTCAGATAACTAGCCTCCACTCACACTAATCCTGAACGGTAGTCGTGGACCAGATAGAGCAACATTTAGATGCAGACGAGAACCCAGTCTATTTCAGTCCTTCTGGACTCAAAGCAATGACTGAGAGTATGTAAATAGTGATCCAAAGCACTTCTCTCTCTTCCTACTAACCTCCAATCAGATCAATGCGACCCATCTAACGCATCCAAAAAGTACAGGCAGTCATAACGATCGCCACTCTTAGACGACTAACCCTATTCCGAAGAAAGAGACTTTTCAGGTAAACAGCTTTCAGATGTTCCAGCTCTTAGTTTCCGTTTCAGCATTTTCGTTTAGAAACTAAAAATCCATCTCAAATAGGGAATTCAAAGAATGGTTCCATGGCAAACACATCAACAAGCTCATACCAACCAAAGCAAGACGTTCGATTTCCAGCGTGCCTCAATCCACAATCCAAAGATACGAAACTAATGGAATCTACAGGAGACTTTAAAGAAGATTGACCTTATCAGTTCCATCAATCCGTATTAGAAAGTGCTACCATTATATAAGCACAGAAGAATCAGTCACACGATTAAACAAATAGAATAAATAAAATTTAACAGTGAAAAAAAAAAAATTAACCTTTTTAGTTGCAGGTGCAATGTTTTCGTTCCCATTCAATTTTTCATTTTCTTCTTCGTCATCTTCCACTTCTCCAATATCTTCATCGTTTTCATCCTCGAAATCCTCTTCCTCTTCATCCATGTCTTCTTCTTCTTCTTCATCCTCTTCTTTGCTATCATTTTCTAGGGCTTTGGAATCTTCTGGAGGTCCATTGGGGAATATCTCAGGATCGTGTACGAGGACGGCGCAGAGGCCATTTGACAGATGAAGAACTCGGTATAAACGACGATCAGTTGGAGATTTTATCACGATATCATCGGAGCGAAAAAGATCGATCGCCATCTGCTTGGTTCACGGTAGAGACAGAGAGAGTAGAGAGAAGAAAATGGGGAAGCTCGTTTCCTCTCTCTCTCTAGGGCAGCCCAGCGCACGAAGCTCCGACCTTGAAAGCGTAGACCACGAAGGCCCATAGTAGGGCGTTGAACCCATAACGTCAAGGTTTGACGACAACTTTTACCATTGTGCCGTCAAGGCTCCCTTCTTTTATTCCATGATTACTAAAATTCCTCAATATTTTAAAAAAATTAACGATGGGACCTCTTCCTAAACTCCTCGGGCAAAAGAGTAAATTTATGAAATAAAAGCACCAACTTGCACAATAATTTCAAAATAATCTCATACTGCTTCGCTTGTCAATTCACATGAAACTTGCAAATTAAAAAAAAATTAAGATTTTGATGAAATATTTGCCCCTATTACTAAATTAAGGTAATTAGATTGCTTCTTATATTTAAATATTTCAAATGTGTTAAAATGTGACAAAGAAAAGACGACTTGTGTGACTAGGTATGGGTTTGATGAGTTTCTTGTAATGCCCTTTGGGCTAACTAATGCTCCAGCCACTTTTTGCAATTTAATTAACAATGTATTTTATGAGTATGTCGACTGGTTGTGGTCATTTACTTGGATGATATTGTAATATATAGCCGTAGCCTAGAGGAACATGTAGAGCATTTGATCAAGGTACTGATTCAATTGAGACAGTACAAACTCTACATTAAAAAAGAAAAATGTGAGTTTGCCCAAAAAGAAATAATGTTCTTAGGGCTTTGGATCATTGAAGGCAAGATAACGATGAATGAATGAAAAGTTCAAGCCATTCTTGAGTGGCTGATTCCTACCAAAGTAATAGAGTTAAGATCCTTCCATGGGTTGGCTAACTACTACAGAAAATTCATGCAAGGTTATTCCAAGAAAGTGTCACCATTGATAAATCTATTGAAGAAAGATTGAAAATGGACACGGATTGATGTGAGTAACCAAGCTTTTGAAAAGTTAAAGAAGGCAGTAGCATTTGAACCAGTGTTGTGGCTACCAGATTTTGAGCTACCATTTGAGGTACATTGTGATGCCTCAAATCATGCTATTGGAGGCGTATTGGTGTAGGAAAAACATCCAGTGGTCTCTAAAGCCAGAAGTGGAATGATGAGGAGCAACAGTATTCAACACACGAAAAGGAGATGACTGCCATTGTTTACTGTTTGTATACTTTGAGGCATTATTTACTTGGAAGTATATTTGTCATTGTAACAAATAATGTTGCTAACACTTACTTTCAAACTCAAAAGAAGTTGACCTCTAAGTAGATTCAATGGCAAAAATTCTTGGCAGAATTCGACTATGAGTGGCAGCATAAGCTAGAAAGATACAACAATGTTGCTGATGCATTGTGTTGTAAGCAAATAGTGGAGACTATGGCAGCCATTTGTAAATTAGAGTTTGACTTCCTTTCACGTATTATGGAAGTTTGTAAAAATGATTTATCATATGTAAAACTTGTAAAATAGGTTAGAGAAGGGTCCAAAAGGAGATATTGGCTTGAAAAAGATATTCTCCATGTCATGGGAGGGAGGCCATATGTTCCTAGCAACAAGTTGCATAGAGAATTACTCAAAGAGACCATGATGCAAAATGGGCTAGCTATCCAAGAGTTAAAAGAACTCTTGCTTTGCTATCATGAAGGTGGTATTGGCCAAAAATGGAAGATGACATAGAAGCCTATGTTAAGTCTTGTTTGGTGTGCTAATAAGACAAGACTGAGAAAAAGAAAGAAGTAGGACTACTGCGGTCCCTACTGATTTCAAAACAACCATGGAGGAGTGTATCCATGGACTTCATTAGAGGACTACCTAAAGTTAATGACTTTTAATCTATTTTTGTTGTTGTTGACAAGTTCTCTAAATATGTTATCTTCATCCCTACAACATTGACATGCTTTGCAGAGGAGGCTGCCCAATTATTCTTCAAGAATGCGATCAAATATTGGGATCCACCAAAAGACATAATTAGTGATCGCGATGCAAGGTTCACTGGCAAATTCTGGATGGAACTGTTCAACAAAATATGATCTAAATTAAAAATCTCTACTGCAAACCATCCCCAAATTGATGGTCAAATAGAGCAGATCAATGCTTTACTGGAAGAGTATTTGAGGTGCCATGTCATAGCAAGTAAGAAAAATTGGGTGGACTTGCTAGACTTAGCGCAGTTCTCTTACAACCTACACAAAAGCTCTTATGCGGGGGGTTGACATGGGCCAACAACATCTCACTCTACATGAAATTGTTAAACAACGCACGGGTGGTAAGTGTCCTACAGCTTATAGATTTGCCTTATCAAAACAAGAAATGCTAGATAAGGCAAGCGATAACCTTGAAAAAGCTGTCCACCGCATGAGAAAATATGTAGACCAAGGTAGAAGGCTTTTGGAGTTCCAAGTTGGGGACAAAGTATTGTTAAAACTAACTCCCTAAATTTTGAAGAAAATCAGTAGTAAGATTGTGCACCGAGAATTGGTTCCAAAATATGATGGACCATTCTAGGTGATACAAAAAGTTGGCAGCGTTGCTTATAGATTAAGGCTGCTAGATAGATTGAAAATTCACCCTACTTTTCATGTCAATTTCCTCAAACCTTTCCATGAGGACCAAGACATAATAAGGAATCAGTCCAAACAAGCTTTGGCTACAATAAGAAAACAATTCAGGCGTGAAGTGGATTGTATACTTGACCATAGAAAGCAATGACAAAGTAAGAAAAATAGGCGGATCGATTACTTGGTAAAATAGAAGGACAGCCCAGAAAGTGAAGCAAGCTGGGAAAGGGATACTACATTATAGCAGTTTGAAAAGCAAGTAGCAGAATATCTTCAATCTATCCCGACGTGGACATCGGCTCCTTCTAGTGGGGGTGGTTTGTTAGCTCCTTAGCTTATAGTAGACAAGGGAAGTATGTGGTGGCATTTTGCACCCATACTAACCTTAAGCACCCAAGAGGGATGGCACAAAAATGTGATGGCAAGTGGCACCAAAACATAGCAACAAGTGACACAAAATCCTTGTGGCATGTGGCCCCAAGGTAGTTATAAACAGTTCCGACATATGGCACCTAAAGGAGATGCCTCCAAGGTAGTTCCTAACATACGACACAAGGGAGATGCTCCGCACGGCAGTTGTAGACGGTTTTTACTATGTGGCAAGAAGGGGAGTTGACTCCCAAACCAGATATAGATGGTTTCACCATGTGACAATAAGGAAAGATGGTTCTATGTAGTTATACGAAAGTTGTCAAACTATAGTTGGTGACAAGACCTGGGCTGGTTGGGTTGTAACCACCAAGCAGTTTTTGTTGTAACATATTTAAAGGCATGCTTAGGTGCACAAAGGGGAGGGAGATGCCCCATATTGTGTGTGTAACCTAGAGTTGGAATCCTTGTATTCTAAAATTGAATAAAAAGAAAGGTTAGACTCTTACCTGTAAACTTTGTATGAAACTTGGGTTCGGTTGCACAATGTGTTTGTGTCCTTCTTTGTTGTGATAAAGAAAGTTAGAAGGTTGATTAAGTGAACCACTTAGTGTCTCACAGAAGGCAAAAAAAAAGAAATTTCGAATGAGAAAATTGCCCCCTGTGAAACCTATCATGACTCTTCTATTTACTATTAAGATTGAAAATTCAAAATTGATATTCAAGTGGTTTAAAACTTTGAAAATTGAAGCATTATTTGTATATTTATTTTCTTTTCCTTTTTGAACAAAAAGCATTATCTACTTATAGCTGTGACGTCTAAGAGAAGCCTATTGTTAGGATTTGTATATTACTTTCCATGCCTCAAGCACTAGGACATGAGGTGGGTTCTTATATCTTTTGTCTTGGTTTAGATGCATGAAAGAGCCTATTGTGAATTGCATGCGTTTGTTGTTAAAGATAGTTAAAAAGAAACTCTCATTATGGACAGAGCTATATGTTTTTAGAGAAAAGTTGGAGCTTGTACAACCCTTGCACTCCAATTTCTTGTTCACCTTGACACAAATTTCTAGCTTCACCCCCTGCCTGCACGACACCATTCTAATTATATCACTGACAAAGGACATTGGAGATTCCATCCAATCCTCCTAAAAATCTTTGATTATTAAGTCACGTCTTCGAACTGATTCACAACAGTTTTGCATCCCAACAATATGGCTGACAAATTTTACGGAGCGACAGCCAATTTTTGATATACAATATCAAATAGTTGTGAACAACATTGTGCCTGATGCATATTCTCCACTTGCCATTATGTGCACGTATTAGTTCTCTTTGCATACTGGATGCTGCCACACATATTTGCAGAAGCAGACCAGAAGAAGAACAAGAAGCAAATACAGCATGGGAGCAGCCCAGGTGCACGAAGTTCCTGCATGTGCAGGGTCCAGGGAATGGGTGAACCACAAGGGTCTATAGTACAACATGCATAGGCCAAAAGGTCCAATAGCCCCGGTGGTTTAGCAAATGGAGGTGCCTCTTCTACGGGACTAGGTAACTGGTTCAAGGTTGGTGTGAACAATTTCCTCTGTAATTATTAGCTTGCACTAAAAGAAATAGTATAAAATATCTAATAAAATAGGAAAAGTAGTAAAAAGAAAATATAGATTATGAACTAAAAGAAATAATATAAAATCTATAATAAAATAGGAAAAGTAGTACAAAGAAAATATAGATTATGAACATATCTCAACAGGGCATTTTAGGTACGAGTTAATCTAAGGTGATGGCAAACAACTTCTCCTTGAAAGTACCCTTGGTCAAAGGTTCAAGCCATCACTTTCTCCTTTGGTTAGGAATTAGATTTAGTACCTTCAAAGATAACAGGATTCTAATTTTAGTACCTTTAAAATTGGCGCTGGCAACTTCTACGAATGCAAAGGGAGACACATCTACAGACACCTAAACTAACGTGTGAGACCACAAGTCATCCTCTTTACCATTTTTTCTCAGATACTAAGGCGTTCATCTTGTTTGGCCACCCTATTTAGCCTATTAGATGACATCAACTACTGCATTGTTTCATTTTTAAATATCAATACTCATAATTTAATGTACAATGAACCGTGGGCTGAGAGTCCAGACAAGATGCTTGGGTTAGATGTGCTAAACCTCAATTCTAAACTCATGAAAAGGCAATATCTAATCTCAGCCGCTAGTTAAGCCATCTGGAACACCTGGACTCTTCACAAAGTAATGTAGGGTGTTGATAGCAGCACCTCAATTTAGAAAGATTGTGCAGGAGCAGCTTCTTAATCTTCTCTTTTTCTTGCCTTTCTCGGCTGAATGTAGAGGTGTTAGAAGCGACTGAAGAAGAATACTAGAATCGGACCCAACTCATCTTTCTTGGGGAGAAAACCAAGAAATGATAAATCAGCCTTCATCTTCTTGGCCACATCTTAGATAAGCCCTGCACCAACAAATTGTTGTTTGCTCGGATCCTAAAAACTACAGGAAGATAACTAAACTCTTTAACCAGACAGGTTAAGGATCATTCAGTGGAGAAGAACTCGGGGGCTGTGTTTGTCTAGTATGTGGCATATAAGATGAATTGTTTGCATAACCAGCATTCCAGATCCCATCACTTTTAGCTGCCCAAGCTAGCTGCGCCAAAACCACATAATTCCCCATCTAATCCTCGCCAAAACCTGAATCACAATGACCATCCATCATTCCAACTTCAGAACATTTTTTCGTTGCAGGTTGCAGTTAGAAAGTCCTGCAATAGCTTCTTTATTGTCCTGTTTACTCATTCACAAAGGCAGCTAATTAAACAAGACCGGCCTGATTACTGCCCAGAGCCAATAAGGATACTATAACTTCAAAGGGAATCCATAATACCGGTTACTTCTAATCCGTCACACTCAAAATATGCCCGTGATCATAAGGCACCAGTACATACGGATATGAAACCCCTTCCAGCTCCACTATCGGGTCCAGAAAAAATAAGCCAAGAACAACATCTATATGCACCCACCAAGTTTCCTTCGCTGCATCCCTTGTCCAAGAAACATACACAGGTCCCAGTGGACAAATAACAAGTAATCAAAAGAAGCAAATTTTAAAAGTAAAAAATTGAGGAAGGGTCAGTTTAACCAGAGTTTGATTGTAATACAACAATGAAATAAGTTCACTGAAATAGGTGAATGTCTGGGTTCTAGCAGAGAACCCAGAAACTAGATCAGTACATTAATTGGTTGAGAGGAAAAGGGAGTAACTGTTACTCGTTCTAAAGACACAACATGACAAGCTTCATAGTTCAGAGAAGATATAAGGTTGGGAGATGCACCTTCCATTCCCAATTTACACTAAATGAATTCAATTGAACACAAAAAAGAACGGATGAATATGCAACAAAGCCTAGAAACTTGACAAAATGAGGGAACCTACGAATAAATGAGAAATGGTTGGCTTCAAAAGAACCAATGGAATAAAAAATTGAGTACTGAATGATGAGAATAAGTTGATGGATATCAGGGTATGGACAATCTAACAGACACTGCAAGTTACTGGTTAAAAGGTACTGCTGCTTTCACTGGCAGAAATTGAAGGGCCTTCAGATTTCACAAGATGTGAAGCTCTACTGATCTCCAGCCCTTCAAGTCTTCCAAGAGGGTCTTGTTGCATCATTTCTGAAAATGCATGAGAGTGAGCAAGCATTTGCTGATTGACCATGTTAGACTGAGGCTGATGGTACTGCTGCATTTGAATGTTTGGGTGGCCCTGCTGCTGAGGAAGAGAAAAAAAGGATTGATTATAGGGCATGTGATGCATGCCCAGGTCAAAAGATTCACTGGTGTTCACTATTTCCCCAGTAGCAATCTTGAGCCTCTCGACTTCTTGTTTTAGTGCTTCATTCAGAGCTGCAGAAACCAATTGTGTGCTTCTTCAGAGACCCAAGAAGAACAAAGTGATACAGGCAATAGACCATGCCCAATATAGCAAGAAAGGTAGAAGGATTAAGCTATTTTATGATCAAAAGAATCAAGGAAGTCTGAGATCTAAAAGCAGGAAGCACCTTTACAACAATATTTAACAAGAGTGATACAGATAAGATAAGCAACATGTACATCTTGCATTAGAAGCATTTTCTAGTTGTAAGTTGTAACTTCATATATCTACAAACTCATGATACAGAAGAAGTAGATAAAAAAGAAAGACATGATTTCCATGTGGCAACATCATTCCCATTTATTAATAGCCGCATGATTGCCATAAAACGAGTAACTAACCCCATCATCAGCCATCTCTCCCATTTACTTGATAGCAAACAATCTCCGAAGTCCCCTATCCAGAACTCCACCCAGTAACAAATGAGGTGTGTTGAACTTTCCCATGGTTTCAAGCATCCATTCAGGTTTTTACATGGTTCAAATCTTAATTTCTAGCCTATACCCCTCACATAAAGACATGATTCGGATGTGTACACATGATTTCAATTGATAAACAGACATATATCACAATATAACAAGGTATAACCCTATGATTGCCATCTCTCCAGTTCATATGATTAGCAAAGAATCCAAAAACCCTTTAAGAACTAATCTAAGCTAACATAAGAGGTGGGAGGTGAATCTTTTCAATCGCTTCAAGCATCAGTTTAGATTTTTGCATGTTTTGAAGACTACATTTCCAGTCCTACACACCACATCCATCAGGTCAACAATGTATGTACTACCTCAGACAAGTTTTGCCAACCAATATGGACTCAAAGCTAACGGATTCTGGCCAATCCTGCCTATGGTATGCCGATCAGTGCTTAGAGCACATTAGTACTAGAAAAAAATGGAAAACCAAGTTGATCTAAACCTGGGTTGACTTCACGAGTTATGCTGAAGAAACTTAATAGATAAGGCTACAGTATACAGTTCTTGCAAAAATGTAAACCAAGTTATTGGTTGTGATGCTCTTAGGTTGAGTCCAAATTTTTCTTTGACTTTAAAATCCTAAAGCAGGCAGAAAATGTGAACATGGCGAGTTGTGGACTTTAAAATCCTAAAGTAGGCAGAAAATGTGAACATGGCCAGTTATGGATTTTATAATACGTAATGAAGACCTGCATGAGACATGGATTCTACCACAATGAGTTTTTAAAGATACTGAAGCTACATCATACTGTCACGAATGGTGAAGAGACAGGAAATCCAATGCTCCATGAGCTTATACAGCAGACACTAAAACAAGTGCCATGCACCTAAGAAGAGCAAAAATAAGCTGCCCATGCGTAGTGAAGACACGGGAAATCCTACCGTTCTATGAGTTTATACAGCAGACACTAAAACATGTGCCATGCACCTAAGCATAACAAATATACCCCACCCAATCTATGCCAGGAAAGTTGATAGGTCAGGCAACACTAGACACTTCACTGGCTCAAAAACATAAACCAAGTGAATGATTGTCATGCTCTTGGGCTAAATCCAAATTTGGTTTTGACTTTAAAATCATGTAGTCAGAATATGAGTATACAATAGGTTATCAATTTTATAATCTGGATTGAAGACTAGAATGGGATGTGGATTCCACCTTGATGTGTTTCTGAAGATAGTCAAGCTACATCATACTGCTTACATCTAGTGGAAAGACATGGGATACAAGCTTAAAAAGGCAGTCATACTATGCATCTCACATGACAAAAGTAAACATAAATGCTAAAAATCAAGTATTGTAAGATTAGTTTCGACTGAATCATCCTGTAGAATATAACCCCATTAGAATAACAATTTACCATCAAGAAAAAGGTGAAAGAAGGAAGAAGGGCAACAAAACAAGAATTACTCTATATACGAAAATGAGATCAACATTTGTATAGTTCTAGGTGATCTGAATAAGTTTAAGTTAACTGCACATTTCTAGCAGGAAAAACCAATGTAATTTGAGTGGCTCAAACACCAAACCATTGGATGGATCCAAATGCAGTGACTGTAAAAGCAAACATTAAGAATTATGTTCTTCTCTTTCAGTTTACATGAAATCTCTTACACATGAGGTAGCATTGGTTCATTCCCACTGAATACAAATATTGAGCTCAAGCAGCAAGCATGTATGTAGTAGAGAGTTGTGCTGTTGGAAACATCAAGCTTATAAAGGAGAAAACAGAATTTGTCAATAAATACTTGTAAGAAGTTAGATGGCAATGAACTTACCATCACGCAACTGAGCTTGCTGTTCCATAGCCTGTAACCGTAACTTAAGTTCTGCATTCTCAGTAGTCAGCCCTGTTGTATCTCTCTGGAAGAAGGACAGAAGGAAGCAAGGTAATTTAATCTTTGTGCCACAATACACAGGCATCTGATAGCAATATATGACAAAAAAGAGACTTAGTTGATATTTAGAAAAGAACAACCTAAAGACTGCCTCTCAAGAAAGTAGACCCAGCATTGTTTTTACTTGTGTCCATTTGAAAGACTCCTTACATGTTTATCATTCAAAAACTAACCGGCACTGCACCAGCCTTATGGACAAATTTTGGAGAATTTTGAACTACAAAGTGATATAAGCTGAAAAGAGTCAATTATACAACATAAATATGTGTGAATCTGCTTTTGAAATCTGGGATATGTGCAGAATGAACATGTACAGTATTATATCAATAGTCCAGGCATGAGTACATACACCATGCTATACAGCCCCCTGTTGGCTTGCCACTGACATGCAAGAAAATTTTGATCAAAATATAGTCGAATTGGGCAAACTAAGCCCAAAAGAATAAAAACCAGCAATCACACCTCCTAAAGAGGAAACTCGTAGTTACTGAAAACTCAGCTATAGAGTGGGGAACTCTTTTCTGAGAAACTTGTAAAAAGGGCAGCCCCGGTGCACAAAGCTCCCGCCTATGCGGGGTCTAGGGAAGGGGCAGGCCACAATGGCCTAAAGTAGGCACTCTTACCTTGCATTTTTGCAAGAGGCTGATTCCACGCCTTGAACCCGTGACCTCAAGGTCACATGGCGACAACTTTCACTGTTGCGCCAAGCTGAAATGAAAGTTTGTTCAAAGCTGAAATGAAACTTCTCTTGAAAATGGGGAAGTTTGTGGAAAACCTGTGAGACACTTATGAGAAACATTTGGGAACTTTCAGGAAACACCTAAGAAGCTTACATGAAACATATGGGAAGTGTTTCCTGCATTTCTTTTCTTGCATCATTTTCATACTAGATTTTCCAAGTGATTCATGTGTTCCACAGACAGTCCCTCTCGCTTCACAAATGTTTTTTCTGCATTTCATAAGAAGTTCCTCTATGTTGTATCCCAGAAGCTTCCCAGTTCTTTCCTCACAATATCTCTCACAGGTTCCCAGTTTTTCATCTCCCATCTTTTCTTTTGCCCCTCTTTTCCCATTTCTTTCCACATTTAGCTTCCCAAACTAGTTTCCAGACTAGGTACTTATGGGCCCAGAACCCCTTAAAGTCACTGTTTAATCCGATTAGTTAATATAGGACAAGTTTCTAACCACTAGAATAACCTTAAGAAAGTATAAGAAGGTGCCCTTTTATTAACAAAAACCATATCATCACTCATATTTCAACATATTGATAAAATGATGGCTTACGGTTCTATTGATTATCAAGGAAACATAAATTGTAATAAACACAGTCAAGGGAAAATAAGTATTGATTAAACAAGAATCTCAAGTACATCAAGTTTCCTAAAAGAAATAACTTTCAACATTTAGCATAGATAAAAATGAGTGGAAGAGAGTGGAGATAAAGGAGAGAGAAAATCTGCCAAATTGTTTGCAACGAAGAATTATTAAACAATAACTCCTCTAATTCATCCCAGATTTGATTCCCAAGAAACGAAAAAGGAAACATTTACATATACTTTAAACATGGCCACATCAAGATATCTACAGATAAATTCCCACATTTAACACAAATATAAAAGTACTATCTCACTTGAAACAACTTACTATCAATTTATGCAACCTTACTGTTCTATGAATATCAAAGTACATTCTCACTTAAATTTGACTTTCATTCTTCCAGATAAACCCCACTTTTTGACAGTTATTTATGCAACACATCAATTAAATTGGGCTTCAAACTTCTATGACTTACTGATGCTATCATGATGTCTTTCTTTCTATGTGAAAAAACTTGTGCTACATTCAGAAAAAACATGCTATACTTGCTGACAAGATGCGCATATATGTATATGTAAAGACACAGGCATGGTCCCATTCTTTCTTGGAACCTTTATTTCTTTTTTAAAAAGAATTCCCACAGTGGCTGAATCATAAACAGCAAGAACCAGTCTAAACCCCACTTGAAGATAATTAAGAAACAGCAAATTAAGGAACTCGGTCCTGCTCAGGCAAGTTGTTTTTTCTATATTCATAAAATCATCTCTGAACATCAACTTCTTGCATGAAAAAGTGCAGCATACCACATTAGACATTTGTACCACATGATTAACAGGAAAGTTACAACGAACAACTGTAAGTAGATTACCAGAAAGCAAACAGTGGAAACCTAAATAGACACCCAAAAGAGACATTCACACTAAGAGGTAAATATCACACATAATCCCTTCAGACCTGGAACAGTGTCAGTTGTGCTGAGAGGGTCGTAGCTTCAGTTTGAAGTGTGTGCACTTTCCTCTCAAGTTCCGATATATAACGGGCTTTTCGCTCTTTTGAGCGAGCAGCAGATTGTCGATTTGCCAGGATCCTAAATTATTAATATCCACGGTTACAGAAGCAAATGTCCAACAGAATTGAAAGGATCTAAATTAAGATGCATCATATGAAAATGAATCATCATCCGTGGCATATTTTAAAATATAAATGACAGCCGTGTAGACATGACATGCATAAAATTCAGAAATTCCATATGTTACAGCGGAAAAGTGAATGTAGATGAAATCTATCAAAGAATGCAAGTAGAAAATCTTCATCAATATCATGGTGGTGGCAACTTCTTAAAATGCATTCCTCTTTTTTTGGTTTTCTAAAATTTAAAAAGTGAAATGAAATAAAATAAGAGGAACCTAGGTACAGTGGACGAGGAGGCTTCTCCTTATAGTGTGGAGAGAAAACTTGCAAGTGCTCTATTCCTCAAGTTCTTTTGTGCATCAGCAACCAGATTTCATTTCGCTTGAGTAGATCCTCAGGTGGATTCACATTTGCAATTCGTCACAGATCTTCTCTAGATCTGTGCATGCTGCAGTAACTTTCTTTTGGCCCGTTCTTCATCCAATCAGGACCACAGACTTGGTCTAGACAGTCCAGTTTCCATCTGAACAAACTTCTCAGCCTAGAGCAGATTATTTTGCAGGATTGTAGAGACAGTAAAAAACCCCATTCAGTTCACCAGGACAAGATCAGTGATATTTATATTACATATAGAAATAAATTCAGTTTAACTGAATAAGTGTGGAAGTTGATTATAGGTGTCTGAGACCCCACTCAGTGGTTGAGTTTTTAGTTATGAGGAAAACTCATTCCAGGAATGAGTATTTCTAATTCACTGGCAACTATATCAGCCTAGATTAAGAATGATGGCTGCAGAAAACTAGAGAGGTGGCAGGAAAAGTAGTCCCCGTCTTGGCTTTAAATAAGCATCTGGTGGGAAGTTATTCTTTAGTATGTTATCACTTTTGCTGGTTTTCAGGATGCTCAGTAGGACTATAGACGTGTACGAACCTGATGGAATCTGATTTGCATGCAAAGACAAGTTTTGATGGCATGAGATGAGTAAAAAGCTTCAATTGTAGATGCAATTTCAAAAGGTTGCAATGGAACGAATGCAGACACAATGAAACCCAATCACCGTCATTAGTGTTACATAGATGCATTGTTTTCATGGTGCTATCAAATTTCATTCGGACGGCCAGATTTTGACCCCATCAATGTCTAAAGCACCTTGTTGGCGTGGAGACAGAGTTATCGTCATTGAATAAGTGGAAAAAGAATTTTCACTCCATGCCAGCGCATGAGTTCATGGAGCCTTCTGGTAGCATAACATAAGAGCTTTCTTTTAGCGAACAGATAGTGACAGATCTCAACCAAGTATAAGGGCTATATGCCCGATGGGAAAGAAAGGATCACTTGTTTGCAGTCTAGCTCCTCCAATAACAAAGCTTCGATCACTGGACTGGCCCACAAAAATCCATCTCAGGATTAGAACCTGCAATACAAAGACTAACCTTGGAGGTCACTGAAGCTGCTGAATCCATCTCTGAGAAATTTTTCACTCTAGGGTCATCATATCTAAAATGTCCCCATTCATGAAAATTTGGTTGAATTTGCTTTGAGGGACCTATCTTGGCCTAGTTATTGTTCATACTCGCAGTCTTCTCCTTTTAACAAGTTTGACCACTGATAGAAGATTCACAAAAGTTCCTACATTTTCCACCAACCAAGCAAATTATGGCAGATATGACAATAACATTAATTTCACCACCAAAGAATCAAGCAAACCATAACTAAAAGAAAAAAGAAATTTTAAAAATTAAAATAGAATCGCCCAGCACCATATCTACGATCAAATCTACTAAAAAATACCAAAATATAATATCCCAGCCACGACATTACGAAATCCGCCCAAAACAACAGAAAATTAAAATCAACTCCAACAACACAACGTAAGCAATCAAGCAAAGAAAAAACAAGAAGAAAATGAAAACCAAATTCAACACAAAGGGGTAGAAAAACAAAAGAAAGATCAAACCTTTTGGCACGCTTTGGATCAATGGCTGCCAATTCAGCAAGCTTATCAGCAGCCATTGCCTTCTTGGCCTCTGCAACCTCCCCAAACAAACCCTCTCCTTCCCTCGACATCATGGACCCATCAACCGAATTACTATGACGATGGCGAGGCCTAGTACTTTTCTCCTCCCCGATCTTGACCCCACCTCCTCCGTTCTGATCCAACCCACGATTTCCAGAGTCTTCAATTTTCGAACCCAACTTCTCAACATCCATGTACGTGCAGAAAAGATCATTCTCCGACTGGATCTCATCAAAATTGGACCCCCCAGCTGCCGTTGAGGCAGTATTAGGCGTCGGATCGAAGGGATCTGAGATGAAATCGAGATCATCGGGGATCCGGAATGAGACCTCCGATTGGGCTCGGCGGTGGTTGGGTCCTCGAAATGGGAAGGTGGAATTGGTCAGCATTGACGACGAGGATGATGGATTTTGGGAATTGGGGTTTGGGATCGGAGGAGCGGCCTCTGGACCAGGCATTTTCCTTTCCTTTCGCAAGTTTTCTTGTTCACTTCTTCTTTGTCCACTCCCTGGGGTGGTTTCTTGTTAGGAGAGAAGATTTAGTGGGAATTGATTTGGGTTTGTTTGCGGAACCAGTGTTGCATTTGCTGCTTCAGGCATGAGAGAGAGGGTGGAGAGGAGAAGACGGGAAATCAACGAAAGTTTTCTTTTGGTAAGATGAGAGAGAGAGAGAGAGAGAGAGAGAGAGAGAGAGGATTGAAGTTGTGTCCTTGAGTTAAGAAACGATTACTGTTGGAACGGTAGTTAAATGGGCTTGGGCCAAGTGATGGGCTCTTCATAAATGTGAGACAATCAAGATCGTTGATTTGGTGGGACCCATCATTATCGATGAACTACATGTTCCATGAAATCTCCATTGTCTAAAAATGTGAAGGAGAGGGGTTTTATATATGATAATTAATAATTTTATCCATTTATCTACATTAGATGAGTTTTTGCACTTAAAATTTCCTCCATTTCTAAGTCAAAACTGCATCTTGACTGAAGCATTTTTGTAGTTTTCATGGAGGAAATGGTGAGAGATCCATAATTCAAAATCTAATCTTGGTTTTGAATAAAAATAAGTTTAACTTAATAATTTGGTTTATAAATCCTAATACAAATCTTTTTTATTTGAGAAGGTCCATTGCAAAAGGTATTTGATAGGTTTATGCAGTGTGATGAACTGACCTTCTATTCATCTATTAATTAATTTTATACTATCCATATCTAAATATTATAACATTTTAAGTTAGTTAATTGAGAAGAAAATAAAATTGTCATTTCCTATATATGCTCTTGAGAACGAGAAGAAGTTCACACCCTTATTTTTTTAGACATGATGTTTTTTTAGATCTAAACCGCTTATTGCATTGTCCATGCCAAAAATAATTGATCCAATAATTGATCCTTCAAAGTTCCAAACTGGTTGACCCAATTAATCTCAACCAACATTGCTTTGGTTTGTTCATGATTATCTTAAAGGGGCAATACTGGTGCACGAAGCTCCTGCCTATGCGGGGTCCGGAAAAGGGGCGGACAGCCTTACTTTGCATTTTGCAAGAGGCTTATTCCACACCTTGAACCCATAACTTCAAAGTCACATGACGACAACTTTTATGATTGTGTTGTGATTATCCTAATAATATTCTCTTGGTTAGAGAACAACTCGTTGACCATCAAGTTCTTGGTTAATTTAATGGGAAAAAAGGTCACATCATAAAGAGTATGCTGAGAAGAAGTCAATATAGAGATCACTGAAAAGATGCTTCCTGCATGCATCCTGTGATTCAAAAGCTCAATGAAGATCTTCCTCACAAGGAAAAACCACTTCAATGGTAGACCTAAGAAGACTAAAACCATTATAAGCAATCTCAATCCATGCAATCTCTTATTGTCAAGAGATTTGGATTCAGGATGGAACCAGAAAATAATGGGCTCAACTATTTGTGACGTATGAGAAAACTTCGGGTACAGGCTCGCTGTGGACGTCAAAACCCAAACTCATTAACTGTGGAACTCAAGCTAAAAGTGCCTCTTTTTAATCGGCTCAATTTCACTGCACATTCAACAGGCCTGTAATCCAATTGCCATTACCTACAAAGGGGACACTGCTGGCTTACAGTTCAATGTCCATACTCTTCCCATGAAAATTCTTTTAGGGAGAAAAAATGAGGGAAAGTTTATACACCACATAGTATTTGGTCATGTGGCTCATCAAAGTCACGTAGAAAGGGAGATCACATGATTTCGTGTGCATTTGGCTTGGGAAAGCCAATTTGGGCACAATGTCATTTTCAACGGTTTGCATCCAAATAGCTTTTATTTGGAGCCAAAAGAAAGAAAGAAAAAGAGTGAGTAATTTTCTTTGTAGTTTTATTTTTGAAAGGCAATTTTCTTTGAATTTTTTTGCTTTTATTAAAAAAAAATAGATATTTTTTTGCTCTATCTCAGTGAAAATGGCTCCTCGTGTTCGTAGGTCAACTTGGAAGAATTCCAAGCAACTTTTCTGATCTTTCTAATAGGAAGCTGATGCTCCCGTGCCCCTTTGGCCCTAAAACTGCACCCACTTTTAGGGTTTTATGGTGGTAAAAGTACATGTATGGTCCACTTTTTTGAGTAACAAATCACTCTTCTTATGCATCTTGCTATCGATGAATCATGTTTCAAAAATTACATATATTAAACACTCTGACCATTGATTTTTGTTGGTTGTTTTTAATAACATTAATTTTTCTAACATTGATTTTAAAACTAAAAAACACACACACACAAATATCTGATGTACGTGATTTTTGAGTCAGATCTCATTAATTTGAAAAAAAAAATTGATAAAATTCAAAAAGAGAATGTAACATTAGTACAAAAGGAGTGCAAGAATATTAGCTCATATTCGTCTAATATGGTATATATTTTAGTGAACTAGGATCTAATTGCAAAGTGATGTGGACCATAGAATTGGTGGGCTCCCCACCGTCTGGACCATATCTCGGTGGTTTGATCAGGTGATCCAAGGAATATAATTCCCAGCACATTTTTCCATTGAATGTGTTTGACCTGAAAAGATTCCGGTTATTCCCAACTGTTTGGTCTTGTTTCGGCTCATTTGGTCATTCTGGTCCCAAAGTTTGATAAATTTCGTTTTTTTTTTTTCCAAAGGAAAAGGTAGTCAGAATTTTGCTCCGAAAGATGATTATGTTTCGGTTGCCGAAATGGAACAGCCTCCGAAACGGATTTAACGGCCGTGATGGTGGATTTGCTTGGTGGTCCCATCTCAAAGTAGGGACCCATCAATGATATGGGCATGGATCGATTGTAATTTACAAATTTCAAATGAAACCCGATCGATTTAGCTACCTTGAAATGGATTGTTAGAACATGAAAAAAGGACCGTATGTCCAGTAATTTGTGGAATCCGATTAAGGCCCATGGCTATAAAAGTCTCAAATTAAGAGAATTTTTTTTTTAGCAAATTCCTGGCCTTTGATGTCTTGATTAATCCAAAAGAAGTCAGTGGTTCCCCCAATTTTCAACCCAGTGGAACTTATCTAGGTAAGCACAAAATATACGAAATTAAACTAAAAATAATAATGTATTATTTGTCAAATTCCCGAATTTGTTTGCAAATCTTGGCTAAAAATCCCACAATGAAACAAAAATATTGACCAATCCAATTTATATTCCTATCCCAATTATGCATTATTTTTCCTATTACCTTGCTAAGTTCTTTCCAAATATTGCCTAATTTGATCATGGGATTTACTTTATTTTTCAGATTTGGAATTTACCAGATTTAGCCTGATTTATTTGGTAGGTTGTGGAAATTAGATGGGAGTAGTATGGAAATCAATATATTTATGCTAAGATTTGGTGTATTTTTTGAGTTTTCAAAATGAACCAAATCCTACGTGTAACAATATTTCATTTGTCCTTACAATTAATATTTTATTAAATAGAATAATCCTTAAGCTATTTTTGTATTTGTGGGCCTTTTAGTCGTAGGCCCACTATTATCTAAAACAAGCATCCCTACATCAATTTGTGGGTCCATTACCATCATAGCTTGTAAATTAAAGTTTAACGGGCCCACAAATAGAAGTTATATAAATTTACAACGGCCATATCCTATAATTTTAATTTTTACCTTGTAGGACATACTCTTCAATTTGTTTACCTATTTTTGGTTCCATAATCATTAAATGATGAAAACATAAGCCCACTATTAATTTCTGTTTGTGGGTCTTTTAATGTAGGTCTATTTGTGAGGACTCGACATTTTAAATACATTTTTAAATAAGTCAGGATGCTTATTATGAAAAAAAAAAACATAATTCCTTTAAGAAAGCACTTTTTGAAAAACCCCGGGTGTCATAACTTTCACAAAAACTTGAATTTAATGGTGAAATAAACATTTCATTTCCACTGAAAATCTGATAGAATTTCTTCTGTTTTTCAGATATTCGCATTTAATGCATGCGATGAGAAAACACTTGATAATTTTATAATTATCAACAATAGACTTGGAGACTGTCTCCACACTCATATACGCATACTTTTAAAAAGTTTAAAGCAGCAATAATTTTTAACTAACAAATGTTAAAATATTACGATTACATGCAAATAAGTCTAAGTCATAAAGAAAGTTTAAAGTTACACAATTATATAGTCTGAACATAATTAATTGTTCAAGTGTTTAGAAATATATACTAGTAATGCCAACTCATACTGCTATAGTCTTTGCCTAACTCTTCCCACTATAAGTCTCGTCTGCCTCTATGCAACCAAATACTACTCTCAATTACTTCTTTTGATTTGAGGTATTTTAAACATTAAAATATTTCAATAAGCTATTCTTGTGTAGCTATCTAACAATGTATCTAATATTTAACATTTTCAAATAAGCATAATATTTTATATGAGAATATAAAGATAAAATATAATCATTTAAGTAATCACTTTGATGTATGTAAAATGATTGAGTCAAATTATGTAAAGGTGCAAATTATTCAATTATAATTCAAGTAAGAGATTTCAATAACATCATATGATTGAAATTCATATTCTTGGAAAAATCATTCTAGAAAGTAACGATGCACTCCAAAAATCATAAACACATACAATACTTACAAAACAATAGAAAAATTATTCAATCTGACAAATTTTCAAGAGCATTTTAACAATCGCACCTTTGTCCGAGTACTCACACCAACATCTAGGCATCGTTATACCGTATCAATACAGGGGTTCATCACTTTATTGGGCTCATAGCACTAGGTCACATTCCCAAACAAGAAAGAAACTCATTGACCATTCTATATCTACAACTTAGATCCAATCCATCTACGTGCTCAGCCACGGATACCATAGTGGGAAGACTACGACCATGGGTCATGCTTAGTTGGCCTTCTCATGAAATCCACATTGGAAAAAGTTAATCCTGGCTATAACAGGTATCTAAACTTCAGAGAGCAGGTGGCTGACCCTACTACTCTCCTAACATGCATGTCCATTGGGTGAGAGCGCCCATCTAAAACAAATCATCGAAAAACAATGCAATAAATCAATCTCATACTAATCATCTTTGAAATCAAACCACAGAATTCTTAAATACATACTTATGAAAAAGTAATACTTGTAATCATATTGATTCACCAAGTTCATAATTTGAATATACACGTTGGATTAAAATGAAACCATAGACAATTTAGAGTTAACTATTTCAATTTAGCTTTGAAAGTATCAACCATAATTATAATTACTTAGAACGTGACAATTCTCACAAATTAAATTAGGATTTCATCTTTTTTACCATAATTCTTTAAATTTTCAATTTAAGTAGAATGCATGTAATGTCAGAACACCTACATGAAAAATGCAATCACAGTTATACTCAAAATCAATAGAATCAGTCGATCTCAACCACTATCATACAAATCTACGAAAACAATGCATTCAACTTCATCAATTAACTCTCATCAATTTATTGGATTATAAATTTAATAGTTGAATGGCCCTCGACGCATTATCTAATATGTAGATCATTCTAAATTATATATCTATAGTTTCTAAGTACTTAGAATCCATGTTCTAGTCCCTGATTGGTGTCATAAACCCTCAATTTGATGATTTGGTGATCAGATCTTATATTAGATATTTGGATCTAGCGAATCAATATTCTGATTTGAAATCTTGTTTAATTTCTAAACAATTTAAAGGTCAATAAATGTCATGGTAATGTCTAGTCATCAATCTGATATGCCATACCTAAATATCAATAGTGACTGATTGAATGGTCAAGATCGTCCTATCAATTTTAGGCTTGGATTAACGATCTCTGTCAGCTTCGGGTTATCCGTAGTATGTCTTTATGCATTTCTAAATGCGGACTAAGAAATTAATGGTAGGATCATGCAAATTCTTTGTTTTTTTCCTGTCCTTGATCGGAAACGTAGGTCTTCCAATTGATCTCCAATGATCGATATTCTGATCGAATAATTTTGAGAGAGATTTAGGTTATTGGTAGTCAAAGAATTCATCTGTGGCATTTGATCATCCATTAGATGCAACAAAGTCACTGTTCCAGCAGTATTTGGTAGGACGACTGAGACTGTTCATTCAATTTCTAACTTAGATTGACAATTTTAGCTATATGTATGATATTTCAAGCCCTATTATATATATATATATATATATATATATAAGCATGGATTAGAAAATCAACAGTCGAATCATCAATAAAACTTAGATATCTCATGAACTGTTCAATCTAGCAAAAAAATCTACATCACGAGTGGGGCGTCACGGATCTTACCTCTTGGGCGGTATTTTCGTGTTTTTCCTCTCTTCCTTACTGACACTGCGTTTTCTATCAAACGGTCCTCTTCTTTTCTTCCTCCTTCCTTTCTCTACCTCTCTTCTTCATCTTCATCTTCCGCTTCCTTTCTTTTCTTACATCTATAACAGTCAATCGACGTTGATTTTTCTTAAAGGAGAGGGAGTGCCAATATCAAAATGTCCCCTCCCTTTAAGAAAATCTTAAAATAAAAATAAAAATCTAAGGCTGTTACACTTCTACCATTAGATAATGTAAAATTAGGCCCACTAGTATCAGTTTTTATCTATTTAGTAGTCCAATAGCCTCAAATTATATAAATTGAAGTGCAGTAGGCGACAAATCAAACATGCATCACTTAATATTAATTATATTTGAAATTTTTTTTACATGCTTGTGGGTCCACAACCATCAAAATCTACAGATAAAAGTACAATAGACCAATAAATCAAGCATGCACATGTAATATAACAATCATAAGCAAAATAGTTGTGTGCCCGCCTCAATTTTCACTCGTTTGCCAGCCCCAAATCGAACCTACATCAGTTGTGCAACAGTCATAACCAAAATAGCTGTGGCCCATCATCAATTTTTTCCACACACTTCTAGACCCATTAGCATCAATATCTACAAATAAAAGTGCAAATAAAACATGCGTGCTTATTATACAAGTGATATTTAAAATAGCTTGGGCTTGACATCAATTTTCACATATTTGTAGGCCCATTGATATTAAAACCTATAAAATAAATTACAATGGGCCACATCTGAAACCTCAATCAGTTAAGAACATACATAAACATGAAAATGGCCCATATTAATTTTCACCTACTTTTGGACACACAACTATAAAACCCCTTTTCTCTAAAACAACAAAAATAAACTAAATATCTGCTTATCTTTGGTTTTTCAACTAGAACCCTTGTTTCAAGAGAAATTGTTACTTTCTTTTTCAGGAGGTCAACGTCGGTCCCGTGTAGTTGATCGACCATTACGAATAAATCTGGCAACTTCTAGATCCTCATGTTGAATTTTAGAGTGGTAATTTTTTAGGAGAGTTTTGGTGCAAAAGTAAAGTTGTAGTCATGTGGCCTTTGGATCACAGGTTCAAGGTATAGAAATAGCCTCTTGCAAAATGCAAGGTAATAATGCATACTATTGATCATTGTTGTCCTCCCTTTCCCTAAACCCAGCATATGTGGGAGCTTCATGCACCGGAGCTGCCCCCCCTTTTTTTTTTTTTCATCTAGGAGTCAAGTTTGAAATTTTTATAAAACATAATTTAACCGATTTGCTACTAACAAGAATTTGTCAGATTTAAGAGCAAAGGCAAGTAAAACCAGATCTTTTAGCTGTCTATTCGATCGATTTGTATGCACAATAAGAAAGGATATGTAGTTTTGTAACAGATCTACTTAGGTGCAGCCCTGGATGGACGACCACCAAGCCAACACGCAAGTAGAACAGGGGAGCCTACTGCAAGTAACAAATTTACGAGGAAAAGAATGCATTAATATAATGAGAACCCGGTAGAAAAGAAAACAAAAGGTGAAAAGGATGGGCCTAGCAAGTATTCCGATCGTGCACGTAATTACAAATTTATTGTTTCCAGAAAGGGCTGTCACGAGTAATCAGGGCCCACACTTGTTAGATTACTTGGGCAAATAGAACTTGTGGGTCCTGATTATTTGCTTTTTACAGGTTACGTGTCTAAATCACAGTGGAAAGGAGAGTTAATCTGATCGATCTGAGATATTAGATTGGTTAAAAGAGGGCCCCGGAACAGCTAATATGTCCAAGCCATGGAAGCAAGGAAGTGGCTGCTTTGTGTGATGGTTTGTATTTAGTGAAGAAACTCCAACCAAAGCCTTTGATTATGTTGAGTCATGATGGGCCGAAGGTTGATGGCGATATCTTTGGGAAGTGGATATTTGAGCTCACAGTTAGGAAGCCAATATGCTTGCTTTTTCACGTTACAGCACTAATCGAGATGTTGGGAGTAAAGTGAAAAGTAATTTCTTGCCACGAAACAGTCTAAAACTGGCTGTTTAAAAGCATTAGCTTTCATGTTGAACGACGATAAGAGTGTAAGATTCGAAGGTTCCTCTCATTAGGTCCTTCAGAAAGGATCTAATAAATGGTGCAGTTCGGATTGGTCTATTTGTTCTTCGAACAATGGGAAAGATCTTCCCGGATCTTCCTCTTCACCAGTTCATGATCAAACACATCGCTCTGTTTCATGGCTTACTGTAATCCTAAACAGATCTCTCTTTTAGTCAAAGCATTACGATGCTGCTAATTACTGTGGTGCGTCCTGCTTTTACCATTAGTGGCATTTCATGGACTTCAACTTCTCTTATAGTCCTACAGAAATGTGCATCTGATCACCAGACAACCCACAGAAACTTTGCACAAGCAATGGTCTGCATTGATTCAATAGCCAAAACCGCATTGTTTTGGATGTTAGAATTGTCCGATCGTCATGTTTATTTGGCAGCCACGATATATAAAAGTCTGAGAAATCAGATTGTCAGGCCGATCCAACAACTTCGGGGTCCTTCATGAAGACAATGGGATGATTAGAGTCTGTGGTTATGCCCACTGTAGTTGGTAGCAGGCTGGAGGTCCTCTTCAACTGGCAAAGAGCGTGTCATGCACAAATGTATTAGCATTGGCCTTCCCACATATTGAAGTTAAGTTCACGCGTTAGGTGTGACACTAGCTGCCGACAAGCATGCAACTACATTGTAACGCCCTGTTTCTGGATCAGTTAGCAAAGTTGTGCATGCTTATCGGGCCCGGCAAGCACTTGGGCAAGAAGACGGGATTGTGTGACTTGGCATGTGCAAAACGGTCAGATCTTAGCATGTTGTGACGATCAGCTGGTATCAGCCATGCTGGCAACCCGACATGGTTATTCACCTAGAAGCATTTTGATCATGACCCATCAGTCTAATTCCAACTATATTATCACTTCTTCACTGGAGATAGAGAAAACTACCTCATTTTTTTAATTTTTCTATTCTTTTTTAATACAACCAAAGAATTAGAAAACCAATCTCTCCCGCTCTCCTAAACCTAATATCCACCCAGCAAAATAAGAAAGTGGCAACTCAAACCTATAACCAAGTGTATTTCAGGAAAGGCTACCTTGTTGTCTACAAGCAACTGCTCTGGAAGTTGTTGACGAAACTAGCTCTGCTGATGGTCCAAGAGAATGAAACCAGATCCCCGTTAAAAATGAATCATTTCATCGAAAATACATGCTTTGCCCATGCAACCTTTGGATTTAACCATATACTCTTCCACATCGAGTTTGGTCATGAATCCAACACAAATATCCCCTTGTATCTCCCTCGAGATGTATCCACACAGCTACTTCACTTCAATATGAGCCCCTCAGAAGAATTTTCAAGTGGAAATTACAGTCTGGACAACTACTGCACTTTTCAAGATGACCCATCTGAGGATTTTCTAGTTGAAATAATGATGACAAACTTAACATCAAGTGTAAAGTTCGTCAGGCCACGTTTGAGATAGTCAGACAAGCAGAACCTTTGAATATACCTTCTCAACTGGTTATCTCTCCAAATTTTGGCTCTGATGCCACCTTTTGTGAGCGAACAAACGATTGATGATGAGGGTGGGTCAGTATCAAAACGTAATGGCCCAAGCACTACTGGCAGTGGGTTTTGGTAACAGGATGCCAGTGGCTACTCTAGCCATCCCATGGCAAATCATGTGGTTATGGTAATCCTGACTGTGGTTAGGGGGGAGCTGAACCTGCTGATCTCAAGACTGGGACCATTGTGTCTGAATTCGCTGTGACATGGGTCGACCCCACGAAACTTCAGGGTTTGGTATAATTGGTAGGACTATTTAGGTACATATTAGGGAAGGGAAATGACTCCAAGAAGGTTCCGTTTTTCTTTTCTTTACCTACATTGATAAGTTAAAGAGGGTAAGTAGGTCTGAGCACGTGGTTATGGATCCCTTATCCGACTGTAAAAGGGTTTAACCGATAAGGTCCGAGGATGCCGCCCCAGCAACGTGGACCAGACGAGTAAATTTCCAAACACCGACTCACACAAAGGGTCGTGTCACGGATCAATCACTTGGCCACACAGGAACTGCACCCTCTGGCTACGTCACATGTCTACATTTGAGTGGACCACGTGAACAACTAGTCACAGGAGACATTATTTGAATGGGATAAATGCGACCGAGCCAAGAAAATATCAAAGTCACTGGAGTACTTGCTTGGCAGGTTCCCTAATCATGCATCTTTAGAAAAAACAAAAAACAAAAAATAAACACAGTTAAGAGGACAAGATATTTTCGAAGAGGAAAAAGAAGAGGCAAATGCCAAGTGATTAGAGTGTGGGTCCTTCGTATCTACAAATATCTAACGGTGGACATGCGTCTGAAGAAAATGGGGTTGCATCTCTGGAGCGCAATGAGGGGTGAGGTGGGTGTGAAATTTGGTGCTCAGAATAAGCATTTTAAACTTTTAATCATGATTAGGTGGGGATCGGGTACCACAATTAATTAAAATTCTATCTGCCCCCTCTTCTTTTGTTTTAAAGCTGAACTCCAATGTGATACCCCCCAATAATAAAGAAAGCAAGCACATCTGTGGACTCAAATTCTTGTTTTTCACTTTCTACCCCCTCTCTGCTGTTTCCTAGTCCTCCCCCCCCTCTTCCAAAGGGTTCTCTCATTATAGCCATGACAGACCCCCAAACTATAGGGCGATGTTAAACCTGCCTCTTCCTTGGCACTCCCCACAAAAGTAACCAGTGGAGACTCAAGATCAAGGCTAGTGGAATTCCGACTGTCGGTGTTAGCGAATCTTGGCCACCGAAAGAGTCTGGTAAGGCTGAATTCCGCTTTGATTGTCGTCGTCGTTATAGTCGTCTTCGCTTCTTTTCTTCTTCTTGATATGAGGGAGGTCTCGATCTGATCATAGAGGTGAATTCTTATCGAGAAGCAGAATTCAGCTAGATGGTCCCGGATTCTGTTGTTAAAGACATCTCTCTTCATCTTCTCTCCCCTTTCTCTCCCTTATCCAGATGACCCAGAAGATGCTCTTTCATAATATTTATCTACCCGGAATCACTACAACATTTCTAGCGCAAAGGATTTCTCTCTCAGTTAGAAAGATATCAAGAAGAACCCATACAGGGAAACACACAAATCCTCCCTTTTTCCATCTCTTCCACTTTCTTCCTTCTATCTACCCGGGAAATCTAGCCATTGACACTTCTCTCTAGCTTTTGAAAACAGCACAGGAAGAAATTCAACGCAAATAGAGAAGGTAGCTTTAGACCACATAGTCCACTCTCGGTTGAAATTCAACAAAAATAGCAATAATTCCCTGTCAGATTTTGAGGTCATTGAATGGTACATATATTTCACGACGAATCTCTCAAATTCATCGGTGGAATCGCCATTCATGGGTTGCGAAGAAACTTAGAATTGCAAGACTCGCCGGAGGAATTGAAGCTGATCTCGTTGGCCAACTTTGGGGTGTAATAAAATTACGGAAAACACTGTAGTTCACAAATTGGCTTCAGGTAATCAGCTCAGTGTGTAAAGGAATTTGTTACTTGCTGGCAATGGTGACAGTTCATGCCCACTATCCTCATCCTCATCGGCTACTCCTTTCACCGGGAACCAATGGAAGCAGGACCCATGGTGGTGCCTATAGCAGCGAGGCGAATTTCGACACCAACATGGTAATAATCCTGGCTGCCTTATTGTGTGCACTGATTTGTGTTCTGGGATTGAATTCAATAGTCCGCTGTGCACTTCGATGTGGCCGTCGGATCGCCTTCGAGACACCGGAAGAAGCCGCAGCCCGGCTAGCAGCCACCGGACTTAAGAAGCGAGTTTTGCGTCAGATTCCGGTGACTGTGTACGGTTCGGGATCGAATATTCCGGCGACCGACTGCCCGATATGCCTCGGAGAATTCGTGGAAGGTGAGAAGGTGAGGGTCCTGCCAAAATGCAACCACGAGTTCCATGTGAGGTGTGTTGATACGTGGCTCATGTCCCATTCATCATGCCCAACTTGCCGGCACTCTTTGCTTGAACGTCCGGCTACGGTTGCTGCTGACTTGGAGGCTGGAAACCGGTCACCGGGAAATAGTTCAGGCAGCCGGCATGAAGGTGGGGAAGTCAGCTGAGGATGATTGGGATTTGGTTTGTATAAGTTTCAGTGATGTGGATACGGATAATTTCCTTTGCATTTGTTTTGTTAAAAAAAAAATTTGTTTTACATTGTATCGTAATATTGAGACTCTTTGATGACTTTTGATGAGGGGTAAAGGGGAAAGCATGGCATGGCAAAAGCAGGGAATGAAGCAAAGAAAAATGAAAGTCGGTAGCGTGGTAGACTTTCCTATTAATTTTAACGTTTTAAACCGATGAACGATAGCATTTCTCTTTCTTTAAAGTGGGAAAAAGGGAAATGGTCTCTCTTGTTTTTTTTTTTGTATTTTTTCCCCTTACTGGAAATATTTTATATTTTCTCCTTTGATAAGTATCCATGATGATGCATTTGATCAGATCGATTAATTTGGTGACTTAGTAAGTCATAGATATTTTTATCCTACAATCAGTATTAGACTGTCATGCCAGTATAATGAGACATACTGATGGATGCAATGCACATGTGTCTCTGTGTCCAAATCTATACATTTAAAGTGATTGAACTTTTTGTTAGAAAAAAAAAAAGAAGCAAAATTTTTGGTTGAAAATGTCATGACCTTCAAGTAAGTTAAGAGATTCTTGCGGGGCAAAAAAAAAAAGAAAAAAGGGAAAAAGGAAAGAGAAGTCCTTAAGTGAGTAGTATTTAGGGGTTTATTAAGACCATCTTTTAAAAAGCATATTATTTTGAATAAATCATAATTTTGGATGACTAGTTGCTATTTATTCTACAGACAAAGGATTTGTCTATGTTGTCTTTGGTAGCAAGCTAGGTATTTATGGATTACCCATAAGCTATGAGTGCCTTGAACTTATGTTCTATGCTCAAGGGAGGCCCTTGTAGTATTGCTACAATAGAAAGCTTTATCTTTATTTGTCAGTTTATATGCAAATGAAATATGACTGAAGTGTGCGTTTGTTAGTGGGTGCATGGGTGATAGCTTTGTAATTCTTTGCTTGTAAAAAATCTTTGACTTAATAAGTGCCTTAGTGGTGCTCAGCAGAGTGAAATTTTATTTTATTTTATATTTGTAAATGGCTTTTTCCAAAAGCAATTAAATTTATTTTTTAGTATTTTTTGTTTAAAATGCGGGGGAGGCAAAAAAGAAAGAAAAAAGACTGTGAGTACACATTGCTCATCTACTATGTACAAAAAAATATAGTTTTGCATCCAAGTTTTCATTGTTTTGTCACATGCCAATTTTGTCATTTACTTTTATCCTCTCTCTTCTTCTTTTTTTTTTAAAGGTTTTTATGTATTTTTTATCTACATCAAATCTTTAAAATATTTCTTTGTAATCTTTCCTACAATTTTTTACCCAAACTCTTTATTATTTGTCATATGATACTTTTGTCATTTATTTTTATCTTCCTTATTTTGAGTTTCTAAAGGTTTTTTCTTTCTTTTTTGTCAACCACAAATATCTAAAATCTTTCTCTCTCTAAACTTGTCTACTTATCTTGTTCTAACTTTTAGCCATCCTCATATTATAATATTAAGCTCCAATACTTGCAAAAAGCCATCTAGCATAGTAGGATACAGATATCATGGCCCTCTCCTCATTACGCTTGGTTAGAGGTTCGAGGTAACAATTTCCTCTTATTGGGGAGACTTCAAGTAGATTTAGGCATTAGGATATACTTCTAGGTAGTTTGCTACATAATTCTTCATTATACAAAAAGAAAAGAAGGCTCTAATACTTATTTTCACATAAGTAAACCCCACTTAAATATTTGAATCTCTAACATATCCTATGTATGTTCTTCTAATTCTAATGTTTCTCTATTTTGTAATTTCATATAATTAGTTGAATGAGTGAATAAAGACTTAAACTCTCTCTCTCTCTCTCTCTCTCTCTCTCTCTCTCTCTCTCTCTTCAAATCAACGTAAGCAAAGAAATGAAAGGAGAAAGAAATATTCCTCAAATTAACCTTTTATATGACTCTGTCTCTTTATATTTCATAAGTAACCTATCTTAGCATACAAATCTTGAAGAGGACTCTTAATACATATAAAACTAAATCTTTAGCAATCAAAGCCTGGTCATCTTCTTGGCACATTAATAGATTTTACATTAAAATAGATTTTCAATGAATCATCTGGCACTATTGTTTAATCCAAGAACTAAAATACAATGATATTTGCCCTGGACATCTCTTGAGCTCCGTACTGAATCCTACTTTCAAACAGTTTTCCATCGCTCTCGCATTAAATGAAAACATATCGCTTTGATTTATTTTGATAGTGCCAAAAATGACAAAATAAATAAAAAAATATAAGAAAAGATTCTGCAGTGTACACCTTATCTGAGAAGATAGCAATTGGGCCCACCCATGTGACATCAACTTGACTTATATAACTCATCAGGTTGGCTGTCTATAACTAGCATCGATCAAGTATCATCCCAGTTCTTCCATAACATCCACAAATGAAAGCTAGAAAATTAGTCCATGTTCAAGTTCTTCTATAATATTACTAGATGAATTTAACGACTGCGTCATTGACCGAAACTTCTCCATCATGGGTCAAATGAATGGAGAGTCCAGATTATGCCGAAAACCCACAAGAGGGGCAAATCAATATAAAAGGGTTCTCATTGGTGTCTCAACTAAGTTCATCTCTTCATATCATTCCTTACATGGGTGTCTCCACTAAGTCATCTCTTCATATCATTCCTTATATGGGAAAAGAAAAGTGTAACAGTCACTTTTTCAGGTCTTTCTTATGCGGTTATGCTCGTCCCTTGGCTTACCGTTTGCTACTTCACAATTCACATGGCTTTATATTTCTCTGAATGGCCTTGGGAAACTGTTTAATGATTTGATGAGCATATGGAGCACTAGGAATCATGGAGTTATGGACATAGAATCGAATCTCACCTCTCTTTTGCTTCAAGGCTTCCTTTTCCCCCTTTCTTTTTCATTGTGGGTGTGGCCCCATGTGAAGAAAACTCATTCATTTGCAACCTTCATGCCTACATATTGTCTGAAAATTGTCAGAGAAATTGTTATGTGGTAGGATTTTGAGACCACCTTTTTTATTTTTTTGGGTGGACCTTCGCTAAGCCTCTATGGACCACTCCTGTACCTTATGTGGACTATAGATTATCTCAAGGATTTCTCAATTGAGTGATAGCGAGGAATCGGAGGGTGACAAGTAGGGTGGCTATCTCTGGTCCTCCTCTGAAGCATCATGTGATGCTACTTGATGCTATATATCTACCACTAGCCCACTTATGTACAACGAGTTTTTGTATGTTCTTATGCCAGCCTGACCAATCCTAGCACGAACAAGTAGTCCAATATCATTATCCTTTGAATTTGCTGCCTTAGGTGCCTTAATTCCTTTTCAAAATCATACAGCCATGACTATGTCAATCCTAGATAATCTTTCCGATATAATTAATCTCATGTTTATCAGCTGTATGAAGATAAAGGTCACTCAGTATTAGACTTCAGTGTCAGGTCTAATCGGATAGTAATACAAATCCATGCTAAAACCCACACCAGTTGGATAAGAGGAGACCAGAAAGTGAACGATGAGAATCTGTCAGTTTCTAGCAGTTTTAAATCTGATGTTATTTAAAAAATGAAGCTAAGCAAGCACAAACCGTAACAGGGAGGTTGTTCGGGAACAATCTTATTTAAGCATTCAAAATGAGGAGAACCTTGTGGTTATTACAAAGGTCCATAAGAGAGAGAGACGAGAAAATAAACTATCACAGAGACTTCAGAAGGACTACGTTCAATGAGATAGCAATTCTCCCAAACCACTGGCCAAGAACTCCACAGTGGCTGGAGACGCGGCCCTGCTACCACCCCATACCATTTCTTGATCATTTCCAAAACATTGGCATTTTTCTACTTTGATTTTTACTTCTTTTCCTTCAGTTGTGAAAATGATCTGCAAGGCAAAAGCCCACGAAATTAACAAATCAATAGAAACCTCCACTGATGCAACTTCTAACTCATGGCCCAGTCAAAGAGACAAACACTTGATTGGAAATTCTAGATCAATGGGCTTGTTTACTGATTTCAAGTGCTCTTAGACACTATCTTTGTTGGTGTAGCAGGAGCTGGAGCAGTTGCTCACCAATATCTAGTCCGAGTAAGTGTTTAACAAACTGAGGGCTGCCACAATCAAACCATTTCTAAGTCTAAGAATTAATGGATTTCATCCAATTTCTTGCCTCAGCTGTGGGGGATTCGGCAGGGACATGGAATGTAATGACCGAATGCTTCTTGAAGTATTTGGATTGAAAGAATTCGACAACTTCCTCTAGTGCTTCCTCTTCCTCTTCGTACTTATCGACGGCTGCCAACCGATCTCTCACAGTTCTCCCCAATTGCATCCCATACTGTGACCCTTTTCTCTTTTATCATCACCACTCTCAAAAACTTCTTCACCGGAGCTGCCAAAAGTAACCACACAAGTGATAAGCAAACCTGTAATGACCCCGAAATTTGCTCATTTGCACTAACATTGAAAAGCAGCAAATCCTAAGTGGACAAACGCATTCATACACATGTATACACCACTGAGCAGCCCACAACTCGTGACTTTCACGATCTTGCGCCACTGCACCACACTCACACAGCCTCGAGACAAGGCACTAAAAGCCAGCATTTTCCATCCAGCTAAATGGCGGGCCTCAGAAGTACAAGACCTGCCATAGGCATTCTCTCCCGGTGCGGCCGTGGTGCGACCAGACGGTGCCATTCACAGCTACGGTCGGCCTCGTACAGCCGGAACTGTGGCGACCTCCTTGCAAGTCTATTCAGTAAGACAAAGGCCCGCGAGTACGTTTCTGCTCAGAGGGCTGTTGGCATGGGGATAGCTATCCAATAGAGCCCATGGAGTGGCCCTGATTCAAGCCATGCAATTGCAAGGGATGGCATACTGCCAATGGAAAAGCTTATTCGAGGAACAATCCTGTGCCAAAACCTGTTACTCCAAAGGTAGCCCATGGTCTCGTGAAAACAGGCAGCACAAAGAGCAGACTCAAAATATTATAGCTGGTTTGAAGTTGGAAGGCCAGCCAATCCACCTTGCAATCCCATGCAGTAACTCCCTTACACAAGTGACTTCTACCAATTTCTATGAACAATTTGGAGGCAAACACTGCTCTTACCAGAAATAAAAGCCTTAAAGAAGAGGTCATCTTCGGCAAGCTCCTTTCCGGGTGTACCCTTCCGTTGTTGTAAATGCCCCACAAACTTCTGGGTCCAAATAAATCCCTATTGCTGTAAACTTGATCTGTAGAGAATGTGTCTCAATGTCAGTAATACCTGCCACCATAGAAACCATTAGCACATAGAAAAATAAACTTAACGCAATGGTAATTAATCATAACTAACCTCATAGTATAGTAATTTGGCTTTAACTTTAAGTTATCAATTTGTTAATCAGCCAACAACCATTTTTGAGTCTTGAATCTCGTGATCATAATGACCAACGGTGGGTACATATAACGTGGATGAGATGAGACGATTGTTTAAGTGATCAAGAGCAACTTGGCTTTATATCATGTGGATATCCAACCATAAAAATGACTCAAGCAAAATCATTTCACTTTTTTTTTTTGTACTAAATTAATTTATTAAAAGCCAAAAAAGGACGGACGATGCAAAGGAGTAGAATTATTTTAGTTTAATTTGTTAAAAAATTTATTTAGGTTGTCTCTCCATTTCATTAAGTAAACAAAAGAACTCGTACTGATCTGAAGGTACCTTCTTTGTTCCTCCTTTTTCATGCTTTGGTGTCCATGTCTGTCGCTAAAAGTCATTGGACCTAGGGTTTATCTCTCTCTCTCTTTCTCTCTCTCAACCACCATAGGTCCAAGAAACAATGTCTTATAGATATCTAATAGAGGAGATGTTTGTTACCTTGGCTATCTGAGACTTCTCAAATCAAATTAACGGCTTGGATTAGTGAAAAAATATACAAAATGGGCCCAACATGCTTTCTTTTTCAATGCAAAACAATGCCATGATTTTCGTCATATCTTTGAGGAGATTTGCCACCTAATGCACCACATACTACATGCAAAGACATGTTCAATGATCAAGACTATTGCTTTGATTGACCATCAAAGAAATAAACGGTCCTATGTTATCCATTCACAAGATTATCACATGACGGTGGGACCACAGGCAGTGGGCAAACTTGTAAAGGGCAAAACTAAAGGAATCTCTGATCTGATCAAACTGGCTACATCAATAAGAGAATATTACCATGACCAAGAAGAGTGACCGGCTTCTTTGCCGTGATAGTTGGAGGGAAAGGAATTTCATCCACCCTCACCATCTCAGACCCCACTGCGTGCACATCGACACAATAATAATATCATAATTTGATACCAAAAAAAAAAAAAGAGAACATATTTTCTTCCTTTCTCACGGAAAGATAAGAGGGAAAAAGGATTAGATCCATCATATAGTGGGTCCCCATATGCAAAAAACCACCGGATTTGCAATCAAAAGGTCTAACTATTTCTCTTAATCAACCTTTGAAATAGTAGGTCCCATTTGATCAAGCTGTTACCATCGTCCGATGGGCGTGTTATTGACTCAGTGAGTCCACTCAGGATGATATCCTTCACTGCATTAGAAAATACTACAAAGGATCGAGCTGGTTACAGTTACAATGATCAAAACAAGCTAAGAAAAGCCTTTCAAAGAGAAAAAATGAAAAAACGAGAGAGAGAGACAGAGAGAGTGGCAAAGTTATTTGGCTGAGGGACGCAATCTCGATGGACTTGTTGAGAGCAAACGGATCACGGGGCTACATTTACTGCAAGGAGCAGCACTGACCGTCAGATTCACAGGTTGCAAGAATACAGATTGCGTTACTACGATCTAAATCTTCAAGATTAGATTGTGATTAAGCTGAAGAAGGAAACGTGTCTAAGTATCAAGACAGAAGAGCTAACCCATCTAAAGAATCGAGGACACACATCTTACATATATGGGCCCACCTCATTCTCCAGATATGCAAATGAACCCAATCTTGTAGATTTAGATTGTGTAAGATCGTCTGTACTTGTCTCTCAACCATTGTACTATACATGCAAATGAACGGTAGGGATGAGGGAAAGCCACAATTTATGTGGTCCCACGTACCTCTTTTAAATTTCAAAGTGGAAGGTACCATTTCCTTTGCCCTTTCTTCAACGGCTAGTGAAGGTGTGGAAGAAACAGCTCTCGCTCTCGCTCTGCTTTCAATTTTTCTGCAAATGGAAGCAATCAAGCATCGGCCATGGAGAGTTTCTATTCATGCCAAAGCCAGAAGCCTCAAATTCAAGTTCAGGGCACGGAATATCTTTTCCGGGTTGGGGGGCCAACCTACTGGTTTCTCCTTTCTTCTTACACTTCGTCGTTTTTTCTTCAAATTGGAAGCTGAAACCGGAGGTCCAACAAAAAAGTCCATAAAATGGTTACCCAAAACAAGTATCCTTAAGTTTTTAAGGAAATTTCTCATAGGACCGGCGGGAAGTAAGCCCGTGACTGGCAAGGAATCATCCAATCCCCCATCATTGCCGTCGCCGGAAAATAGTTCTTCGGTGAAGAGGCCCGGTGGGCTCCTCTCCCAGGCAAGTACTTGCTCCAATTAGTCTGTCACAAATCCAGCATTTCATCTGTCTATGTATCTACAATTACATATAGATATTTGTTTACAATTTTTTATTTGGCCAGCTATTTAATTTTCATTAGAGCTGCTGGAAATTGTTTGCAGGAGCCAATGCCTGCCATAGCTGGAAATGTGGCCCTTCTTTCAAGTTCAGTCTCTCAGAAGGATCATGGAGGAATTGCCATCTATGCTTTGACCCTCCTCTTTTACCTTATTTTACTAGTCAAAAGCTATCTAACCAAGAGAAGCCATCTTCCGTTACTTTTAGTTGCATCCATGGCTTCTTCAATTGGGTTCTATTTGACTTATTTGAATTACAAGGGTCACATCGCAAAGATTGTTTGGAAAGCCTGGAACCATGCAACTCTTTTTGGGTGTTTATATGTTCTTTCACAGGTTTGTGTTTCTCCCTGTACTTATTGTTGTTCTCGTTCAATCTTAGTTCCATCTTCTGGAGATTGGGAAGATCATATTCTCTTTTACTGAATTTTTTTCAGGTTGTTTTCTCAAGATTTTATTTTGGCATTGAGAGGAAAAAGTCACTTGGTTTCCTTATCTCAGCTGTCCTTCCCTTTCTCTTCTACCAAGCAGTAAGAATCTTGGAATCATATTCAACTTGACTCATTCCTTCTTTAGTGGCCAGTTTGGATGCACTATGCAGTTTTATGTCGTAAACACAAATTTGAAAATCCAAATTATAAATCTGTACAGTCTAGACCATATTATAATCCAGAATGCAGATTCAAGAGTGCACTCAGCGAACCTAGAAATGCGAGAACAAAAGTAGGAAGAGACCTTAACTTCTTTTGGTAATGGACGTGTATGTTGCTCGTATTGTTCTTTCCATTTTAGTAGTATGATTCTTGCACGTAATGTTCTATACAACTTGTGGATGAATTGAAGATGGTTTTGGTCTTTCCTGTTTTCACAGTCATAACCGCAAACAAAGTAGTCCAATACAATCGATCAAAATGCGCCTCTTGACCACTGGTTTAACCATTTTGAAGCTAAATCAGAATCCTCCAACCCCCCTCAGTTAGTCTGCTTCTTGCTATTGGTTGATTATGTGGACATTCACTAATCCTTGGTTCTATTTCACTCTGTTTTTTACATTACAAATTATAACATAGTTGCCTTAAGTATTTATAATTAAGAGACCTTCAGCTGTAGATTGGGAATCAATGATTGATATTTAGTGTAAACTCATGCTATGTTCCTTCTTTCTGGTTAAAATTGTATCCGTGGGTAAGTTGATAACAGTTTAAAGATGGTTCAATGACATCCATAAAAGGAGATAAACAAATAATGCAAAATAAGGTTGTTTCGATCCTACAGATAATCCTGAGCACGTTAGAGGAGGCTTCAGTTATCTTCGAGCAACGGCATTGCAGCATGCCTCTAGGCTATAAATTGAAGGGATTGATTGAATTGAAAAGACAAAGTGCATTATGATCCAGCAACTTTTTGAAAAGACAACAATTTAATTCAAGCAATTGTATTTACACCCAAGAAGGGCTTGCTTAGTTTGAAAGGCACTTCCTGTTTAAATATATGCAGACTTGTAGATGTCCTGTTTCAACTTAAGGTTATTTACAATGGCAGCCTTAAATTATAAAAAAAAATTCTGACGGAGACGGAAAATATGTTTTTCATTCTCCCTTGGCAGCATTAATATATTCAATTTGCTAGTGTGGTTATGGTCAAGGTCATATCAGCTCAAGTACACGGACATTAGTGGAGTTCTATGGCCTGAATAGATGGTTAAAGAAAAAAATTCACCAAAGCAAAGATCAACATAGAAAGTGTGGATGGTCGACAATCAGTGTCGTAGATGATAAGTGATGATCATCTACAACCGAGCCACTCAGAATAGATTGAACTGGAAACAATGAATGACAAATTTAAGATGGTTTCTAATACCTGATATTCTTCCACTAGTTGTACAAATGGTATGTACTTGCTTCTAACATGCTCCAGTGTTTGGCAGTTAGACTGTGGTGGGTTGTCAAAAGGTGCACAAAGCACCGCCACAGAAGCGGCATCAGCTTGGATTGCTAACTTCCTATTGCTGTCCCAAAGCTTCTCTAGTGTGGTAAGCTATAAAATAACACAATGATTAGAAGTTCGTACATATTTGTTGTACTGCCTCAGTAGCAGAAGTGGCACAACTTGGGTCTTTCCTTGTTGTAAGGCTTTGTAGTTTTACTCATTCTCGCTGTGTATTCTGTGTCATGCTTTGTGCCTTAGCTTGCTAACCCAGCAGACCTAAAGACGCTTGCTTCATTCATCTCATCAGCACGCTTCTTGGTGAAGGATATGGCTAACATTGTGGCCCATTGGTTTTCAACTTGAACTTCTGCTGTAATCAAAGGTCGTATGAAAGCAGGATAAGAGAAAGTGAAGAAGAGGAAGCATGGATGGAAATTGTGCTGTCTGTAGGTAATCAATGGGTATTTAGATATTTATAAACACTAAAATGTAAATGTCAGCATATTTATCCAGTGAGGGGTCAAATTTAAGCAGTTCCACCTGACCCCTTATTTTCAGCTTGCAAGATTTACTCAATATGGGCGAGTTTATGTTCGTCAATTGGCACATCTAAATTGATATGTATGAACCCAATGATTTGAGAATCGATTCATGATCATGTAGGTGTTGAAAACAGAAGGATTCTTGAAATGATTCAGGGTCACGCTCATGTAAAGTCTAGCAACAGATGCGTGCCCTTAAAAAGTTCCTAATTCCAGCATAAACCACCTTCCCTTGTCCATGATTGCATGGTAATGGCTGGGAAATTTCTACTAGTCTTTCTCCATGTCCTGCTCTATACTTTGTCTGAATTGTTGGGTTGGACCTAAACGTTGTGCATGCCCATGTGAGAAGAATATCCATATAATCTGATCAATCCTCTCCAGTAGATCAGATAGTCGAACCATGTAAATCCTTGTCTCCCTTCTGTGTGTTTATCTTTAGAAATCTATCGATCCTGATTGTCAGATTTGCCAAACCGTGGCAGAACAACAAAGTGAGGAACGCTGGAGTAATGCCAGAAAACAGATCCGATTCCTGAACAGATATGTTCCAACACCAAGGTAGAAAACGGCGGCTGATCTGATAGGAGAAACCAGCCATCACTCCCATTCGTTGGGGACAAATAGACAGCGACTACAACTGTGCCTACCGCACACGCTGATCGGAGGCCTGTTACTCAGAGACCGAGAGGGATGAAGCAAGTGGGGGAGACCCAGCCGGCCGGATGAAGGAGTTGCTCCCGAGTGGGCAGAGAAACCAGCAATGAGAATCTTTATCCGTGCCGATCGGAACCTGTAGCCCATCTGAACCCACAGACATCAGGTCATTGAAAGATTGCCAGGCAGGCAGATGAACACACTGATTGGAGAAATCGGCGACCATCTAGCCGGTGGCTGAATGCAGGTGGAGCAATGAAGTAGCTTACCGAACTGGACGGCGAAGGTTCCGGTATTTCTTTCCTCTTCCTTTTATAGAAACCTTTAATAATTCATCATCACTATGGTAAAAACTTTTTGTCCCAAAATTTTTAAATCTTTCCCTGCAACTTTTTATCCAAGTTCTTTTCGACCTTTTCCTTGCCTTTTTAGAATCTTTTACTTGCATTGCCTCACTTCTTCTAACCGGTGCCATTTTCGGTCTCTTTTGAACGTGTCCAAACCATCAAAAGTCTAATCTCTCTCATTTTGTTACATATTGGTGTTATTTCTAAATTTTTTCTAATATTTTTATTCCTAATTTTATCATGAGTCTTGTCACTCATCCATTTCAACATCATCATTTCTACGATGCTCATCCTATGAGCATGATGTTCCTTAACTGCCAAATACTCTGATTCATAGAGCATGCCCGCCCTTATGACCATCTTATAGAATTTTTCTTTTAGTTTGAGTGACACCCGTCGATTACACAAAACTTCAGATGCACATTTTCATTTCTTCTAACCCGCTTGCATTCGTTGGATAACCTCTCTCTCAATCTCTCCACTTTCATGAATCATTGATCCTAAGTATCGAAAGTGGTCTTTTACGGGAACTTCTTAGTTATCAATATTGACTAGTGTTCCACTCATACTCCTCTCATTGCTAAAATTGCATTCCATATATTTTGTTTTAGTTTAGCTGATTTTAAATTATTTAAATTCTAATGCTTCTCTCTATAACTCTAGCTTTGTGTTTACACCTTCTCGCTGATTATATAAAACTCCAAATGCACATTTCCATTTCTTCAAACCCGCTTGCATTCTTTAGGTAACCTCCCTCTTAATTTCTCTACTCTCATGAATCATTGATCTTAAGTATTGAAAGTGGTCTTTTATGGGGACTTTTTAGTTATCAATATTGACTAGTGTTCTACTCCTACTCCTCTCATTGCTAAAATTGCATTCCATATATTCTGTTTTAGTTCAACTAATTTTAAATTCTTTAGATTCTAGTGCTTCTCTCCATAACTCTAGCTTTGTGTTTACACCCTTGTCTGCAAATAGCATGCATCAAGGAATCTCCTTGTGCAGATGTTTTGTTGATTCATCTATAACTAATGTAAAAAGGTATAAGCTCAATGCTGATCCCTTTAGATTCTAATGCTTCTCTCTATAACTCTAGCTTTGTGTTTACACCCTTCATTGTCTCATTAAGTAAGACTATATCATCTACAAATAGCATGCACTAGGAAATCTCCTTTTGCAGATGTTTTGTTAATTCATCCATAACTAATGTGAAAAGATATGAGTTCAATGCCAATCTTTGGTGCAATCCTACAGTGATAGGAAAATCACTGGTCTCGTCACTAGTGGTCTTAACATTAGTTATTGCTCCCTCATACATATATATAATTATGCTTATATACCTCCGCGAAACCCCTTTCTCTCCCAACACCCTCTATATTAATCTTTTAGGGACTTTGTCATAAGCTTTTTCTAAGTCGATAATGACCATGTGGAGGTCTTTCCTCCTCTCCGTATATTTCTCTACCAATTGTCTTAGTAAGAAAATAGTCTTTCCTCTTCTCCCTATATTTCTCTACCAATTATCTTAATAAGAAAATAGCTTCCATGATAGACCTCCTAGGCATGAAACCAAACTAATTTTTCAATACACTTGTCTTATGTCGTAGCCTCTTCTTAAACATTCCTTCAAAAAGTTTCATAGTGTAGCGCATAAATTTGATCTCTTGATAATTAGTGCAATTCTGTATGTCCCCTTTATTCTTATAAATTGGTACAATAGAGCTTGTCCTCCACTCATTAGGCATTTTTTATATATTTTATAATCTTGTTAAACAACTTGGTCAACCAAACTACCCTAATATCTCCCATATACTTCCAAACCTCTATTGGTATACCATCAAGCCCCATGGCCTTTCCTAATTTCATCTTTTTCAAGTCCTTTTTCACTTCAGGCATTCTAATTCTATGTTCATATATATAATATATAATATTATTTAGCTTTATATTATTTTCAAACCCTCAATTCTCAGAGCCATTGCCATTTAACAATTTTTGAAAGTACGTTTCTTACATTTGTTTAATCTTATCATCTTTGACTAATACCCTTTGATCATCATTTCTAATACACCTAACATGATTTAAGTCCTTACCCTTCAATTCTCTTACTTTTGCATATTTAAACACATCTTTCTCACATTCTCTTGTTCCTAGTCTATTATAAAACTCATCATATGCCTTAAGTTAGCCTCACTATTCTCTTAACAACCTTTTTAGCATTCTTATATTATTTATAGTTTTCATTATTTCTAGTCTTCTGCTATGCTTTAAAACACATTCGTTTTTCTTTAATAACTTTTTGCACTATTTCACTCCACCACCATGTTTCCTATATTAATTACATTTTACCTTTAGATACTCCTAAGACATCTTTTGTCACTTTTTTAATAGACTCGGCAATATTAATTCACATGGTGTTTAATTATGTTTCATGGTTCCAATTTCCTTCTACTATCAACTTATTTGTGAATAGGGTTATTTTCTCTCTTTTTAAGTTCCACCGCTTAGTTTTTCATTTTCATTTTTTCATCTTTTGATATGGATATCCATAACCATTAATATATATTATGAGGTTAAACTCTCACCGAGTATCTCTTTATAATTCTTACACATTGATCCTTCAGTATTCTTAAGTAAAAAAAAAGTCTATTTGGCTTTTATGAAGTCCACTTTTAAAGGTTGTTAAGTATTCATATTAAAGAGTGTATTTGCAATGGCTAAGTTATATAACAAAGCAAAATTGAGTATAGTTTTCCCTATCTCATTTTATTCACCTATACCATCCCCTCTATGTATTCTATCATATCCTTCCTTTCCTTTTCTTACATGATCATTTAAGTCTGCTCTTATAAATATCTCATCAGTGTTGAGAATTTCTTGCATTATTCCTTCTATATCTTTCAAAATTGTCTCTTGATTATATCTTCTAACTCTACTTGCGATGCGTATGCACTTATAACATTTATGATATGCTCTCCTATAACAAGTTTTATTATTATAATTCTATAATTGATTCTTTTAACGTCCACAACTTTATCTTTTAATTCTTTATCAACTATTATTTCTACGTTATTTATGTTATTATCCCTTTCTACATACCATAATTTATATTTATTGATTTCTTTAGCTTTAGCCTCTTTCTATTTGGTTTCTTCAATGCAAGCGATGTTGACTCTCCTACATTTCACCGTGTGTACTAACTCCAAACTCTCACCTATCAATGTCCCTATATTCCATGTGGCGATATGAATCTTTTGTTCTGCAGATATCTTATTTACCAGCACCCTTCTGGACGTCCATGGCATGAACCCTGTTCACTTTTCACTACATCTGGGTTCTGATGTAGTGCATCGCTTCGAGGGGATGCTCTAGCAACCCTTGCCTATTTTTCACTACACTCGAGATGCAATATAGCGCATCCCTCCAAATGATAACAAGATTGGACTTGCTGATAATAGGGAGTGAACTCGATCACAGTGAACTTAGTGACAACTAATGAGTGGACTCGGTAATAGTTGAAAAGTGGATGACTTGGTGAAAGCTAAAAATGCATGACTCAGTTACAGCCAGTGAGTGGACTTAGTGTGATGACTCAGGTTTTTCAATACTTATATATATATATATATAACTTTTCAAAAGGTGGGGCCCCAATTTTATAAAAACCAAAACAGCGAAAAACAATTTCAATCGAATTTCATTTTTAGAAAAATCCCGAGGTCAACCATTGACGCGAAACAAGATATTTTTTTTTCCAAGTAAACATGTTTAAAATATATTTACTATTCCAGGATCATCCAGTCATCAGCCACATTCCCATAACAGTATAATCAAGTCCAATAACATATATATACATACACGGTCTATGTGAAATTAGAACATACCTCTAAATGAGACTTCTCGATCACTATTCTTCTAACTCCTCATATGTCCTGTCTTTCTTTAATATTTGAGGCATTGCAACAATAACACAATGCCTCAGCAAGCAATGCTTGGTAGGTACATAGACATTTAATATATATCAATGGAATAAAATCGAATAATCATATTGATACAATGAATAAAGCAATTTTCTACAAGAATATAATTATTTTAAGCAATGCTAATAAAATATCAAAACATCATATACGATAAAACATACATCTCATGGATTTAAACATGAAATAATCTCATGTAAATGAGCATACAATAACAACAGGGTACCCTTAAGGTACGCGGGTCTTACGAGTGTCCCATACACTCGCATCACAGATCATGAGTACTCATATCAAACCTCTCAGTGTCGTCACACCCAGGCGTACCATCACATCTCCATGCTCATCATGCAAGCACACAGAATAAGAGTATGGATCGTCATGCCACAGTAGCAACCCTCCAGGATCTCAACCACCGCCGCTCCCCATCGACACCATAACGGGAGACTTAACGTCCGTCCCCATGGAAAGGCCCGGACCAGTAGTGTGGACTATCTATGTTACCAACCTCTACCGAAAGCCATCTGCGGGCAGGTGTCTATCATATCACAATCATATTACATCACAAATCTTGGAGGGTGGGTGGTCGACCCTCTCCCTCCTAGTATGACATCCACCGGGTGAGAGCACCCGTCATAAAACACAAAACACGAAAATCATGTATGCCGAAAAACCAAGAGCACTTGTGGCTCGTAATCCCTAAGGCACGCCCCTCATCTCTGGGTTAGCCTCTAAAAAGACTAGCCACTAAGCCTCCACTTTCCTTTCTCATAAAAACTCATCAGTTTCAGTGATACAATAAGGAAAAACAAATTTCTAATTATGCATAAGTAGAAATCTCAATCTTGTGAAACCATCGGTCATAATCCATTCAATAAATAATTGAAATCAAATAGCAATTATAACATAAAACTCTAAATCTCACAAAATCATCGATTAATAATAAGTGCAATTTAATCACAATCAATCATGATGCCATGATAATACAAGGTTTAAAAATCAAAACAAAACATTAAATGTCGTTACCTATCTCAATGTGAGATCACTCAACTCAAGCATATAATCTTCATAGCTTGTACGTTCAGATGTACTTGTCAGTATCGCAATACTATTTCGTGTTATTTATTATATTATAATAGAATCTATCATGATCCAACCATTGGATTATCCTCTAATATCTCTAATTATGATTTGGTTCTTAATTTAGTCTCATCTCATGTCCATCTGTTCGTTTTTGTGTCTCTAACGTTTATACCTTAATCTGATGGTCAGATTATCCTTAGATCAATAATTTCCCAAGATCTAGTTCAGACTAATGGTCTAGATCAATTTCTAGAGTAGTCACGCTGATATGCCCCTTATAACCCTTATTTATTATCATATTTTATCTCATTGTTCAAGTCTTGAGGCCTGCTCACCCTTTGATCAGTCGGTTCTAAGTTATTAATTAATATTTTATAATTTAACTAATCTAAAAGTAGTTAAATATAGGTTTTCAGCTAAATCTAAGTCCGCGTCGTCAATACGGTCGCAACGGATGTTTCCACTCGTGATTTGGACTTCTGTAGCTCCTAAAATCAAGTTTTTTGTGAAAAGACTTTATAAAAAAAGGGCAGCCCCGGTGCACAAAGCTCCCGCCTATGCGGGGTCCGGGGAAGGGGCGGGCCACAATGGCCTAAAGTAGGCAGCCTTACCTTGCATTTTTGCAAGAGGCTGATTCCACGCCTTGAACCCGTGACCTCAAGGTCACATGACGACAACTTATACCGTTGCGCCAAGGCTTTATAAATTAATATATTAATTTATAGGGTTAAGTATGCGTGCACCAACTTACATTGGCTGTGCGGTTTGCACCGGCTTACACTAGCGCATTATGCACCCATGACACCCAGTGCATTTCGGATGTCCGAGACAACGCATAAGAGCATCCCGCGTACGTGTGCGATCCGCACGCGTGCGACGGAGCACCCGCATGTGCGCGTCCTCATCTATGTGTCCAAGTGGGCGTCTTGGGCGCACTGTCCGTTGGGGACGATGAGCCCAAGCCGTCCACCTTGTTTTGGCTTGATTACAACCCCAGAAGCTCAGATTTTTTATTTGTTTTTATCGTTCTTAGGGTTTTTAGGTCCAAAGATCACAATGAACGGCTTATATTTCTCATTTGAGGTGTCTTTAACATAAGTCTAACCATGCTCCACGGTTTTGAATCCATAGGCCATCCAACAGCCATTTTGATCCGATCTAGCCTAGATCTGTGAGGCAAAAGTTGGAAAGCAAGATAATTAACAAGTTAAAGTATGTAACTTACCTGATTAGAGCCGAAGATAGGAGATCAGAGCCCTCTAGTGCGTGCAACTTCAACTTGTTTTGCGGCGTGCGCAAGAGAAAACGAGGGTTCTCCTCTGGTTGTTTGGCGTGGGAATGAAAGTGGGAACTTGTATTTTATAGTCTAAGTGCTTATTTTTTAGAATGGAAGGTAGATCAGTGCCTTCCTCCATTAGAATTCTAATAGAAGTGGAAAGGAGTGCCGTTATCAAAACGAATCCCTTTAATTAACGTCTCTGGCAATTTATCAATTTACCCTTACACTTAAAATAGTCATATCTTACTCATCCAAACTCTGTTTTCAACGTTCTTTATACTGTTCAATTCATATCGACGTATACTTTCTAGTTTTAGTGATTTCAGAACCAAATTCTATGCATAATTCTTTTAATTAATTTATCTTATTTTATTACGAATTTAGGGTTAAAATTTGGGGTTATTACACTTAGTGATAGCTAGGAGTGAACTCAGTGATAGTCGGTGAATGAACTCAATGAACAATATAGAAAGTGGTTCAGTGACTACTACGAGTGGACAATACGACTACCATAAATGAGAAGGCCTGGGAATAGTATCAAGATTATTTGAGAGTAGTAGTATGTTTGATTTGGTGAAAAGTGGTGGGATAGCTCAATGAATAATGGAGAGACGAGTCAATAAAATCTATGAATGATTTATAGCGAACTCGGCAATCATTCGGAGTAGACCTAGTAACTATTCCAAGCAGACATGACCATTCTTAGTAATATTTGTGAGCAGCTAACGAGAAGCAATCAATAAGGACGAGTGGAAGAAGCACTAATAAGATTCTAGGCGGCAAGCTTCTAAGTGCTTATAGTATTCACACTGATTCATTAGCACTTGGAGTCACCAAATAACATGAAGCAGGGGGAGCAGCAATACTTCTAGGAGAAGATACATATAGACAATTGATGAAGCCACTTAAAAGTACAAACAATTATTGGTGGGGGAGCTACATCAAATATATGCTTGTAATTTGGGAGAGTTGAACTAAGCTGTAAGAATTTAGTGCATCATCCTCCCATGGGCATAGAGGGAGAGATTATTGGGGTAGACATGCATATCGTCCTTACCCATGTGAGAAAGAAATTATATACATACATACATACATACATACATACATACATACATACATACATACATACATACATACATATATGTAATGTTAGAGTTGTTGTATGTAAGTGAAAGATTTAACGTAATGAAGGCTGGAGGAGTCTTTCCTTCTACTCTTCATATAATCTCATCAAATAGTGATTCTTCCTCTCCCATGAATGTAGGCTACGGTGAAGGTTGCCAAAGATTTAGAGTCAACACTTTGGAAATGCTTATACGCTTATCAATGATGATGAACAATCCACGTAAAACCGCACCTTCTATTTAATGATCCAAACCATTTATGTAATATCCTTAATTTTTAGGATAAAATAGGAAATTATTAAATAAATTAAAATAAAAATTTATGGATGGAAATTTTTCCTAAAAAATAAGAATTAGAAAGTGCTCGTTGATACGAGTCCAACGCCACCAAGAACGTGAAAAACGGAGCTCAAACGAGGGAGTTATGAGCCGTCGAAGTTGTAAGGGCAAATTGGTCTTTTGACAGAAACGTGTTACACAGGGGTCCAAATTGATAATGACACCCCTGTCTTCCACACGTCTCTACCAGTCCGGCAAAATCACTGGAGAGACGTGGAAAGAGACAGATGGGGAAGAGTTTCTCTTCCCCTATGACTCTAAACCCTATATCTATTCTTCTCTAGGAGCCAAAATGCTCCACCTTGAGCGTTTTGAGTTTTTCGGCGAGTGGAACCCCAGCAACATGAGCAACCACGGCTAGGCGCAAGGTAAGCCTTAAAACTATGTTTTTTTCGTATTTATTAAATAGCAAAAATAATTAGAAAACCATTTAAAAATTAGGAAAAAATCGAATTTTTTGGGAACTTTGTGCACACTACTGTTGGAGCGTGATTTCACAGATCAAACCTTGTCCGTTTGGAAATCATACCGTCCAACTAGTGCACAAGAGACCCAAGAGCAAACCTTTTAAATTTGGGAGTGATCCAACGGTGGATTTCTCCAAAAAACCCAAAAACCAGTACCTAGGGATGTTTTTAGGAACTTGGGAAAAACCATTTAAAAAACATGGTTTTTGGATAAATCAATGCAAAAGGATGATAGAATTGGAAACTAGACAAAATTTTGAACAAAATGACTCAAAAACCAAGAGATTTGGACACCTGTAGGGTCACCGGAGATGACCGGAAGCCGGTCATCTTCTCAGGTGCCGGTTTCCGCGTCGCTGGTGTAAACCGGGTTGCCCGTGTAACCTAGTGTAAACTAGTTGCCAGTGTAACCCGGTATAAACCGGGGCCGATGGTGTAACCCAGTGTACATTGGGTGCCGGTGTAACCAGTGTAAAGCAAGGCCGCTGGTGTAAACCAGTGCACCCGCCAAACACTTTATAAATTAATAAATATTAATTTATGAAGTATTTTCACTTAAAATTGATTTTTGGGAGCTAGAGGAGTCCAAATCACGATCCGAAAGATGCGTTGTGACCATATTGACGACGCGGACCTAGTTTTAACTTAAAAACTTAGAAATGACTACTTTTTCATTAGAAAAATATTAAAATAGTGATGTGACATGTATATGTGCAGTTGAATATACCAGTTAAAGGGAGTTATTAGCAAGGTAGTGGTCTCACACTGAGGTAGGTGACGATAACTAATGCTTTGCCTTGATTTTTAAACCATGTTTAAACATAGCATCATGTGTGATTATGTTTTAAATTGCAATTATTATTTACCGTGGATTTCATGCGACATTGAGTACAGGATGGTTATTCCAAATTAAAATCTTTTACTGAATAAACTTATTTCAAATGCTTTTACAAGCATGATGTTAATTAGTTATGCTTAATTAGAGACATATTTCTTATTATATATATAGAAAATGCATGGATTTACATGAAAATGAGAATAGAGGCTTATTAGCTGGTCTTTTTATAGGCTAACCCTAGGATGATGGGCATGTTTTGGGGATTGCAAGCTATAATTGCTCTTGAGTTTTAGCATATACATATGATTTTCGTGTTTTATATTTGATGACGGGTGCTCTCGCCCAGTGGGCGTCATGCTAGGAGGGATAGGGCCGGCTACCCACCTTCCGAGATTATGATGTGATGATTTTGTGATATGATAGACACCTGCCCATAGATGACATTCGGTAGGGGTTTGGTAACATGGATAGTCCACACTACCGGTCTGAGCCTTTCCATGGGGACAGACGCTAAGTCTCCCGTTATGGTATCAACGGAGAGTGGCCGTGGTTTATACCCATGGAGGGTTGCCACTGCAGCATGATGACCCATATTCTTATTATGTGTGCATGTATGATGAGCATGGTTATGGATGGTATGCTTGGGTGTGACGACACTCAGAGATTGACTATGAGTACTCCTGATCAGGGATGTTAGTGCGATGTGGTGGGACCTATTACCTTAGGGTGCCCTTATTCTTGTTGTATGCTCAATTATATTGATTCATGTCATGTTTTAACTCTGTGAATTGCATGTTTTAGCATATGGAATAAATTGACATTTATTTGAACATGACATTATGATATCACTATTTTCATAAATGTTAGACTTTTCATCAGAGCTGTTTATTATTTCTTTCATTTATTACATTGATTGTCTATGTACCTACACAAGCGATAGCTTGTTAAGGCATTGCTTTGTTTTGCAATGCCTTAGATCTCGGGCGCGACACCAGGAAAGGAAAAGTTGTTGATAAACCGTGAGAGCTGCTGAAGACTACTTTTCCCTATAGTTTTAGACAGTGATGTGAGTCCTTGAGAGGATTATCATTTGAATTTTATATATGGACTGCATAATTTATATTTGGATGTGATTTAGATGTTTGGACATATGTTGAACATTTATATGGGATGTTATGATGGATAGACCCTGAGCCATATTATTATTGTATTTTGGACATTTATTTGATTTAAAATAAAGGCGCCGATTTATTTGACGTTGATTTATACGCAGATTGTTTTATTTATATTTAATTTACATGTATGCCATTTTGAGAAAGGAAAACTAATACCCAGAGTTTTTTTTAGATATGCTTTAGTAAAATGTTAAATAAAGCTTTTCTCATGGGATCCCAAATGCTCTTATTCAAAATGCTATTATTATTATATAAAAAAAAATGTCTTAAAAATCCGAGGTGTTACAATTTATCTCTTAGATTAGGCATAATTCATTGTACCAAAGTCCTACCTCATCTAACATTTCTAGGTCGCTAATTTTGTAAGCCTTAACGGACTAGAGAATGAAAGCACAAGTCTATGCCATTAATCAATTATACAAAAGCGGAAAGGTTTATAGTTTGTCCGACGATAGCTAATTCTATCGTTCAACTCATACGTGCAAATTCTCGCCATGTTAAGTGGTCTTGATCATCCAACAAGCAGAAATCAAGAGGATCGAGTGATCCTGGCATCCAAAAACTGTAGTTTCCACCGTTGATTGTGAACTGCTGTTATACGAAGTCTCTAACAGGACTTTCTCGGAAAGAATGGTACAATTATTCAGTTACTAGAGTCATTTTAATTGCACCGTTTTCCCAACAACTAGACATCGAAAGTGATAGAGGTCAGATGAACAGGTCGATCAACCAAAGGTGCGTCCCTACATGCAAGCAAAAGTAGAGAACCACGATGATACTTACCAGACCAAGGGAACCAAAAAAGGGCTCTTATATAATTGTAAGAGGGGCACTTTTGATACTGCCTTTTGCTCATTTTTCAAGCGATCCATTTTCTTCATTAGATTTTTCCTCTCTCAAGACAGGTGATAAAAGTGAGTCCCGCAAGCATACATGCTTAAGAAGAGAGGAAGATGTATACACTCATTTTTCGCTTAAGATAACGCTTATTTAGATCTAAGCCGTTCATCACGTTCAGAAGGCCAAAAATAGTTAACCCATTAGAAATCAATGTGTTTGGATAAGCCTAGCCAATTATTTTTTCGTCTTTGAAAAATATTAATAAAAATAGATGGTCCTAGATTTTATAACATTAAAAGTAAGCTACAACCATTCAATGGATATAAAATTTGATTTCTAACCTTTCTATCTCATTCCTAATACGATGAACAGCTCAGATCTATAATAAAAATGCTACCTTGCAAAGAAAAATAAGTGCACGCCTTCCTCTCCTCTTCAGCCTGTCTGGTTACAAGGCCTCTAGAAAGAAATCTTATCCAACGGTAGTTAAGTTGTGCCCTTTCCTTACTCGTTGGATGAGACTTTTGGCTGCGTCCATCTTGAGAGAGGGCAAATCTGATGATCCAAATGGATCAATCAAAAGTGACCAAATTTGCTCCAACCAGTCCCTCTGGTTGTTCTTCTTTGACTTCCCCGTCAGAGAGATAGAGATAGAGAGAGAGAGAGAGGCCGTCACTTCAACACCAACTTACAAACAATAACCAAAGGCAGTGGTTACATTATGTTAGGCTTCTTTCTCAGCCACATAATTGGTGACTATAATCTCTATAGGTTTCATTGGAGCGTGGTTGAACGAGAACAATTAGTTTTTGACAAAGTTTTGACTCACGGGTCACTTCTTGTTTCAGAGTGGCTGCAACCACAACGACTTCAAGAGACTCCAGCTTTTTCTGTTTTCTTTTTTTAGATCTAAGTCGTTTATCTTGATCGCCTCCTTGTTACCCTACAATGAAAATTCCGGCCCGTTTAATAATTTAAACCTTTTTTTTTTTTTTTTTTCATTTAAAATCTAAATTGACAAGCACAAAGAAGTAAAGACCTAATCGGAGCGGTTTCTGGTGTATGTGTAATCCCGAAGATTCGGAACAAATTGCATGGATTAGATCTTTCAAAAATATTAAGCTAGGATCTACAAGAAGATGCTATTTAGGCATATGCATTTATTAGGACTTCATCTTAGATGAATCATGCTCCAAAATTATTCTTAATTGGATTTTATCCGGCGATCCAATAGTTCAAAATAATGTAGAATCTTAACTAAAACCAATTGGAGTGGTTAATAGCATACACTGGAGAAGACTTTTGGATTATTGCATATTTAACTCGTGAAGGTGCTGAGATTTATATTATATTGGCAAATCTAGGGTTAGTTAAACTCCCATCTGACTGATATAATATTAGTTTAAGTTAGGTAAATATTGGGTTCAATTATATGTGGTTTAAATTTCTCAAGCTATAAAAACTAGGATTTGAAGGGGAGCCTTGGTGCAACGGTAAAAGTTGTCGTTATGTGACCTTGAGGTTACGGGTTTAAGGCATGAAATTAGCCTATTACAAATTGCAAAGTAAAGCTGCCTACTATAGGCCCTTGTGGTCTGCCCCTTTCACGGAGCCCGCATAGGTGGAAGCTTCATGCACCGGGGCTGCCCTTTTTTATAAAAACTAGGATTTGGTTGGGTTTGGTTTGTGCTTCATCTAACTCAACTCTGATTTTAATTTATGATTTTATTTTAATTATTAGAAATAAAGAATTACTTGTTTAGTGGGCATTCCCACTACTAATCTAATGACCAACTTAATAACAAGTCATATGATTTATGCCTTGGTTGAAGTCTAATGTCACATGTTTGCCCATCTTAATCATCACCTAATTTTCAACCCAATCTACAGTCAGAAAAATCACTTGAATGTGAAGGTGGGACCCTTTTTCAGCACTTTGGTGGTTTAGCATTCTTTTTGGAGCAAGAATTAAGGATGTGTCACAAATGAGGAATGGGTGTTGAGCCCTAATTTGTCCTTGGGGGACCCACCTTTGCTTGATGCTGATCGTTCATCTGATGTCTCCGACTTTCAGATATCCCGGATCGAAAAAATCCGCGAGGATTAGAAACCATTGAATGTGGGTTATTGCTAATACAAAGAAGGATTTGAATAACCATTTCTCCAGTTGCTAGAATCATCTAATCCTTACGTTTCTCATCTAATCTGAAACGAAACAAATCAGATGAACGGGCCGAATCAGCCAAATCTGGGGCCCTCCATGGAAAAAATGAGGCCCTGGATGGTAACTGGCTGTGTCGCTCACTGAGGGGACATTCTTCACCACAAATTTCTTCAAAAAATAACAACTTATAACTAGGCTGACGATCACTATATGCAAAGAGGGAGACGAACAAAACTGAGTTCTACGCGATGGCAGGGTACGTTCTCTCTTTCCATATTTTAGAAACAAACTTTTCAAATTCACTTCCAAAAAGTCAAACAATTTGACAATAATAGTGAATCGGAAGAATTCTATTAACATAAGATCGATTAGATCTTGGCCGTACATTTGCAATCTGTAGGCAAATGAAGCAGTGTGAAAGAGTACTGCTCAGCAATCATCCTGGATGGTCCAAACACCAAACAGTAGAATTTGACCCTCATCTACAAAATTAATGGTCAGGATTCGAAGTAGAAATGGTTGAAAAAAATTGATCTGTCTTAGATTACTGCGGTATTAGCCGTGTGCTTGCATTTTCATGGAAAGAGCGAAGGGAAGTTTGGGGTTAGATCTTCAACGGTCAATTGTCAATTTGTAGGCTACAAATGCAACGGCTGGGATTGTCAAACTTCTAAGATTTGCTTCATATTGTGTCTTCAAAGGGCACCACCTATTGACAGCTTTGTTTGATCAAGAAGGTGACCCCACTTTGCATATACAGAGCCCAAAGGTCATGCTAATTGGATGAGACTGACATATCCGAATTTTGGTTTTGGTCGATGAATGAGGACCGTTGATTTAATTCTAGAATTGTTCAATTGGCGTGAGTTTTGGGGCTCTTAGTATGCACGTGAGATATAAGATCACCGGGTCGCATCAACCAAATATGGTGGGCCTCACTTTTTGCACCCCCGTCGACCGTCGTGTTCATCTCTATCTTCAGAAACTTTGTATTTAACGATGGCCCACATTCAACGACGCAGACTTCTTCCTTTCTGGAAGCTAAAATCACCTAAGGATAGCAATTTCTTGGGCCAAACTCAGGTAATTCCTACTAAATGACCCGATGAACCAGGGCTGGGGCCCTTAGCATGAAATTGAGAATGTGGATGAACCTATTCTTGGATTATTTGAAGAAATACGGGGCAGAATTATTCGGATTGAGTGATCCGACCCGTTCATCTGATTTCAGTTGCCCTGAATTTGATATCTATAGAAATAATTTTTGTAATGACTCTATCATCATAGGTAATTTAATATAGTTACTTTGATCTATGGGTTAGTGCTGCAAATAATCGTAGGATAAAAATCACTATCCATGGTATCAAATCGGCGGTGTAGGAAATGGTTTAAGAGCTAATTACCTAGATTAAATGATTGAGAAATCATTAATCTAGTATTTATGGTATATAAGGGTAAATTTTAATTACAGTATTATTCTCCCGAAAAAGTCGATGTCAGGCATGGCCCACTGGAGGTTTGAACGGGAAATGCACCCGTTGGATTTTCCCGCCCTCACCGCAATCTAACGGGGAGTATTCAGTCAAAGCCGATCGTGATCCTTTCCATTTGACTACAATTAAACTGTACTAAAATACTATTTCCACCTTTGACTGGATTGCCACTTCAAACGAGGCACTGATGGTGATGCAAGGTACCCTCGTAGCTGGACTAATTTACGGGATAGCCCTCGTCAGTTTGAATTACATTTGTTGCCATTGACAAATGATATCCGCACTCCCTTTGTCAACTTTTTTTCTTGAAAAAGAGAAATTGGCGGAAAAAAGAGAAAAAGAAAACGCTAACATAGAAGAAATCAACCTAGTTTTATAAATAATAGAAAAGGGTTGAAAATTCTAAAAAAGTATTTCAAGAATATCATTATTTTTTGTAAAAGAAAAAAAGCAAGTTTTATGTATAATGGATCTTTTTATTTTATATTTTAAACTGTGACCTTTTTTAACCTTTGGATTTTCAAATTTATAATTTAAAATAGTACTAAATAAACCCTTTGCTCGTAATTAATCTAGTGAATCTAGACAGAGCTATAAACCTAGTGAATTGTCTTAAGATGTGAGGCTTATGTTTCTTAGGTAAATAAATGAGATCTATTTAAATACCACTAAATTACATCCCACAAATTGCTTTAGTAGATGTATGGTGAAGTTTCTCTTGTTATGGGTTCTTAATTTATTTTGTTTCAAAAAAGGGCAAAAAAAAAGAAAGCAAGAGGGATGAAATCAAATTAATATGTTCGAGGAGGAGGGCAGTTTGGTCAAAGGGCGGCTGAAATCAATGGCAGCTTTTGGTATTGTGGAGGAAGGAAAGGGCAATTTAAAATTTGCAGGGAAAGAAAACTGTTTCTGTTGCTCTCCTCCTTTGCAATTTAATATTTTAGGATTGACTGCTGCTTGCCTTGCTCTCTCTCTGCTTCGTTTTTCTTCGCCTCGCCATTTCTCCCCTTTCGTTGGCTTTTCTCTCTATTAGGGTTTCACTTTTGCCCTTTTCTCTTGCTCTCTGCCCAGTCTCACATTGACCTTCAAGCATCGAGTAGGCCGAGGAATCTTTCTTCTCTTGAATTGGGGAGATCCAACTGATAGGCAGCTAAAGTGGGTATTGCAGGGATTTGTCTCAGGTAGGATTATTTTCTTCCTTTTCTCTTCTGAAGGTTTTTGGTGGAGATTGGTAATTTTCTGTAAAAAATCATCTTTATTGTGGGTTTTAAAGAATCAAAGCAATTTTTATTTATTCTTTTGGTTTTGAAGATTTTGGATGAAGGTCTTGGTATATTTTGGGGTTTTTTATTTTATTTATTATGGTATTTTGCTTTAAAATGTTGTTTTTATTGATGAGCGGTGGGGCATTAAAACGGGTTTTTGGGATTTTAATGAGTTTGAAGCCTTTTTATGGAACTTGTTGGTCGTTTCCTTGAAATTATGAGACATTTTGTTCCTTGTAATCTCGTCAAAATTTTATTTTTTATTTTTTTACTTTATTTAAGAGGTTTAGTTACTGGGTTTTGTTGATAGTGTGAGGTGGATTTGATGACTTCTTTCAGCGAGTTTGATATTGGCTTTGTGGTTTTTTTGCCTTATTGTTTTGATTTTTATTCTTTTATGAAGGCTTTTGGATGTCATTTAAAGCGCCTTAATTGATTCTGAAGGCTTCTTGAGGAATTAATGCAGCTATTTAGTTGTTCATTTCATTCTATTTTCACAAAAATCCTGGGCCTGGAGGTATTCGTTAAATAATCAGTTTTACATTGCGTCGATGAAAGGGCTTGTAATAGTCTTTCCACTATATAGATTGAGTTTTCTGATTTTATCTTACGATCATTCTGTGGGAATACTTGGTATTTTTTGGTATTACTGGAAGGTCAGTCTTTAGACACTCAAAGATGGGCATTGCTTTGATGTCTTGGTACATGGTTTTGGATGGGAATTTATCGTTTGGAATTACCTGTTTTTCCTTTATTCTTATGTTCAGTGGTGCAATTTGGTTTAATTGGAATTTATTTGTGCTGCTCTTATTGAGAAATTAATTGATCAGTTGAACGGTGGTCATCTCAATTGTTCGGGGGCACTTCACGGTGCCATTGTTTTTCTTTCTATTTATTTTATTTATAATTGTCCTTTGAGCAATATCAACTAATCAAGGTTAATTTTCCTTTAACAAGTCTTATCGTCATCTAAGATGCTAATCATGCTATTTTATGGGTTCTTTTGATTTTGGGATCTCTAGGAAATCACTTCTATGTTGTTAATATTTAGTGCTTTTGCAATCTGCATTCAGTGACTCTTCTGATACTTTTCATCGAAGAAAAGAAAAGAAGGCTTTTTTGAACTGAACATTTATCTTTTGGGATTCTGTTTAACAATTTGATCAATGACTCTGAATGCTCATCTTTAGAATTTTTTGTTTTGTATGTTTGTGGGGAAATTTGGTGGATGCTTGATTTTTAATGTTTTAAGGAGCTTAGCTGAACTATTAGGTTTCTTTGATTGCTTTTGTCCAATTGCCAGTGTTTGAATGTTACTTTCAAAGCTTAGCGAGGATTTTCATTACCTTATAGGTTAGTGCAGATGCTTGAGTGATTTCTGTTAGTATGAAATCGTTTGCAGTTTTGTTCTTATATGGTTTCATATAATATGTTTATCTGAATTTTGGTGAACATTTGAGAAACTGAAACAACTGGTTCATATTTGAATTTTCTAGAAAGGGTTCTGTCCTTTGCTGTTTGGTTCTTACATAAATAGGTGACAGTACTTGAATCATGCAGTATTCTGGCTCTTTGAACATTTTAGTTGGTCTCTGATTGTAAGCAGAGTTTTGCATGGCTTCCCCTTATGCTTCTTCTTGGCAAACCAGTTATAATTGTCCATACTGTTTGCCTTTTCTCATTTTCTGGGATCTGTTGATATTCTTAAATGTATTTTCTAGTACCAAAGGAGTACATTCAATTATTTATCTTTCATGGTTATTTCAGTTCAGTTTTTGTTGTGACCTTTGGAATTTCTTGTCAGTGTTACTGTCAAACGTTTTAGTTAATCTTACTGCTTGGGATTGGACCTGTAGTGACCTGTATTCTTTGTTCTCTTGTTGCAGACATAATTTAAGCTTGTAACAAGTGAGGGTTGGACTAAACTGCAGAATGGGTTGCTTCATGGTGTTGAAGAGCAAGAAAAAGAAAAATGAGCAGCCTATCTGTGCCAAACCAATGAATCTCCAGGAGAATACACCCACCACACTTCCTGAACCACAAACACAGAGCCGGACCCTGCAGTCTGCTCCGCCCAGTTTTAGGACAAGAGCTAAACCTGTCCAACCAATTCATAGGGTCAGCACTAGTAGGACCCGGGCACTATCTGCTCCATCAAGCTTGCATGTTGCAGAGCAAGATCCCTTCTCATCAAGTGAGTTTGATGAACAAGATGAATCTAAGGTTTGGAGTGCATTGGCCAAGGACCAGCATGCTCCTAGCCCACAACCACAACCACTCCCTCTTCCATCTCCTCAGGCAGCTGCAGTTTTGAAGAATGTGGGAAGCTTTAAATCAAACAACACCAGCAGCCATATTTTCGCTTCAGGCCCTTGGCCACTTCCTCCACTAGGGGGCCTTCGGAACTTCTCATTTGAAGAGGTTGCAGCTGCTTGCCAACATTTCTCACCAGAACGGTTTATGTCAGAAGGTCTTTCATCCACGATTTACAAGGCCTCATTTGGAGATGAGAACTCCAGTTCCAGGAAGCTTGAAGCCACTGTTACTCGCCTGCTTCCTTCTACTCAGGTAACATATAGTCCTTCTAACCAGTCTTGCATGACATTATGCTAGTTTTTTTCAGTTTATTATGATTCATAACGACTTAGAATTTATTAATCTTACACTGATCTCTTCTCATTTCCTTTCCCGGGAACCAGTGCAAGGGATCTAGGCTAGTAGGGAAAACCCTGGTCTGAACTTATTTTTCCTTTCTGTAAGCCAGGTGTGGAACTTTGTTATAAGCTTTTGTGGCTGAGTTGTTGTCACTTCGACATGCAGTGGTAGAATTTTCTTAGAAAGTGGCCACTTCTGAAATTCGGTTGAATCACCCACGCATTTTCTTTCTGAAAAATTCTGGCATACCTCAGTAGCCAGTCCTACTTTGCTCATTTGTTTTTATCCGAGTAATCTTTTGGGGTGTGTCAGCTTTTTGCTTGTTAGCCTTCAAATTGAACATCTGTATGAACCATAATCTACCTATTGGTTGCATGGAATATACTGCACTCATACAGACACATGTACATATATATGGTATGTATGTTTGTATGCATTTCATGAGAAGTTTGTTGTTCTTTTACTACATATATAGATACATTGTTTAACAACTGAATTCTTTAAATGGACCGACAACTACAGCAGGCAGAAAATCTTCGCATACAGTATCTGTTGCAACACACTTTTCCCAATGTATCAGCTAACTAAACCTTCACTCAAAATGTGGCTTAGTCTTAGAGTTGTCTTTTATGTATATAACTATGTTTTCGAATGATATGTATATGACTGTATTATATAGGAAATATTGTCTCTCACCCTTTACGACAACGTGAAAACCTAGTGTTTCTGGGACCTTTCATCCATAGCAATTATGACTCTGCAATGCTCCATATCTTTAAATTGAACCACTAATTAATCAAATGAATGGCTTCTGAATGTCTGATTCAGCATAGAAATTGATCAGGTGGCTGGTGATGCAAGACAATCATATTTCAGCATTACATTTTAATTCAGAAGGCACTCGGATCTTGGTTTAGTCCTTGCAATCTTTACTCTTGGCAATGAAAATTAATTTGGTAGATAAGTGCTAGACTCCTGCATTTAGCACTTGATTCACCTTCTTTATGCTTTCATAGTCATGTCAGTGCATGAGGAAGTAAATGTACAGCAGCAGAAAATATTCAACAAGAGGACTTCTTGTACCTGTTGTACTGGCCTTTTAGTAGTGCAGCGGATTACTGAGATGGTTATTTTTCATGATTTTTGTTACTATTATGTGCAAAACTTTGAAAAAGGTTGGTGTTTATCTTTTGCAGGGATACAAGGAGTTTGTCCATGAGGTTAATACTCTTGCAACTTTGCAACATCCCCAACTGTGTAAACTGCTTGGTTTCCATGCCCGCGAGGGCTCTGACCAGCGGATGTTGATTTATGAGAGGCTTTATCATGGGAGCTTAGATCGTCTGCTGTATGGGAGATCTGATGGGCCTCCTATTAACTGGTGTGCCAGGATGAAAGTGGCCCTTTGTGCTGCACAAGGCCTTGCATTTTTGCATGAAGAGGGGCCTTTCCAGGTACCTGAACTTCAGGAGTAACACCATCGTTCTTGCATTTATCAAACCAAGGTACATCTTGCTTTCTTTGACACTGACATAATCCTTGTTTGATTTTACAGGCTATGTACAATGAGTTCTCAACGGCAAATGTACAGATTGACAAAGATTTTAGTGCAAAGCTTTCGGGTTATGGTTGCGTTTGCCCCAATCCAGATGCAGAGATCACAAATACTTGCACGGTAAATGCTTTAAAAGATTTGGAGTATTTGAGTAAACTTTTGTTTTGATTTCTAGAACTCTCAATCAGTATGTACATGGAACTGCTGGAGTATCTAATTTGCACAGCTTGATTGTTATACTCTGTTTCGCTTGCTTGACAAAATGCCGCTTTCGTAAGCTGCAGATCTTCTTTTGTACTCTCAAGTGTATCTTCTTCATTTTCCTTTGTTCAGGCTGTTGCAAATGTGTCGGTGGAGACATTGGAGAGAGGATTGCTTACGCCCAAGAGCAATGTATGGAGTTTTGGAATTGTACTTCTGGAGTTGCTCACTGGCCGGAGGAATCTTGACAGTCGTCACCCCAAGGAGGAAAGGAACCTAGTTAAATGGAGTCGTCCCTTTCTAGCTGATGATTCCCGGCTATCTCTGATCATGGATCCCCGGTTGAAAGGCCGCTTTCCACCCAAAGCGGCCAGAACAGTCGCTGACATTGCTCTAAAATGCCTTCAAATGGAACCATCAGAAAGACCAACAATGAGAACCATTGTCGAGTCTCTTAGGAACATTCAAGATATGAAGTACGCCAGCCGTTTTCCACTGCAAGAACCGGCAACCGTTGCAGTAAAGCAGATGTCAAGATCCCCGAGTCTCAACGGCATGGTTACTCCAGCGCCGCCCAGATTGAGTTTTTCACCTTCGTCACCATCTAGGATCCGTCCATCGGTTTCTCCCACAAGACCCTCAATGCCTTCTGTGGCACTTCCTCCTCGATCGTGTTCTTCGACAGTTTCAATGGAAGAGAATCAGGTGCACGACAACAGGAAGAGAGTGTCACCAACAGTATGAATAATGGGAGTTTCGTGGGTTTTGATTGTTGATAATATATAATTTTATTTTATTTATTTATAATTTTGTGATTTAACATAATATAGAAGATAAAGATGTGGTTCTTCCACCCTTCCATCCCTCGTGAAGCGATACAGAGGATGGGGTATTTGTAGATATGAAGAGTGCAAGCCTGTTTTGAGAATTTGATTCATCAGTTTCTGTATGTGATAATACTTGGGTGAGGCGCCTAGAATTCTACAGCAGTTACTTGTTTCTGTCTGTATTTTCTCAAAGGTCTCAAAGACCAAGCAAAGTTTGAACATGACTGTGATGACCGAATGGGCTCCATTTTTGTCCTTTGAAATGAGTATTTTTTTGTGCTTTTGGACTAAAGAAAGATAATGGTCATAAAACCACCACAAGTGGTTTCACATGCGCCTCCTTTGTTTACGATGAAGCCCCCCTTGACTGCCAAATGATGTTCTTCCGGTCTCTTTCCTGGAATTGACCGTCTTCTACATGCGCCTCCTTTGTTATTGTGAAGATGGCAGAGTTGTAGAAATATTTAGGGGTGAGCATCGACGGGCATTGGAAAAATCTCGTCCCATCCTCAAATGCCAGCGCATGAAATTGGGATTCATGAAAAGTAACGTTCTAAATAATTTGTTTTTTTTTTTTTTTTTGTGTAAAAAGTAAGATTTTGCTACTTCAAAAACACATGACGGACTTAAAGCTCAAGAGAAAATATCATTTATGTAAAAAAATAAAATAAATTTAACGCTTAATATTTAAAATTTTATACAATTAAAAAGAAAAACTATATAGTAATTTCGACAAGGACAATTAGGGAATGATATTCCAGCCTTTTGTAATCACCCTACGCCGACTTATTTGCACTTGGAAACATGTTGACTTCAACTTTACAAACGCATAAAATCAAATAATCAAATGTAAATGAGCAAAAACCTAGTAAGAGAGTGGAAGTAAGGGCACTACTATATCATTTTCCTTCTAACTTTATGGTAGTTAGTAATGCATTTTGGAAAGGTCAAGTCATGTGATATCTCATAATGAAGATATTAATGGATTTAAAAAAAGAAGAAAGAAAACCCTATCAAACATTATTCTCTCTCTCTCTCTCTCTCTCTCTCTCTCTCTCTCTCTCTCTCTCTCTACCTACGTGTGCGCGCACGCCGGCATGTGCATGTGCATATGCACATTTTAATTTAAAGAAAAATCATATGAAGAAAAGAAGAAATTTAGTAAGATAAGATTTCATATATATATATATATATCTTTAAAATAAAATAAATAATTGTAAAATGGAATAAAAAAGGCCAGGCCCGGTGCATGAAGCTCCTACCTATGCAGGGTCCGAGGAAGAGGTGGACCATGAGGGCCTATAGTACGAGATCCAGTACCCAAATTGTCAAAGAGGGTGTCTCATGTTCCATCATATACTTGCTATTACAGGAATCATTTGTCTCAAAACACAGGTTCGGAATCAAAATTCGGGTTTCCTAATGCAGTGGAATATTTGCTCAAACCTTGAAATAATTTTAGGGTCCATTTAGGTGCTATCGAGAGCAATCAAAATCTCTAAGTTGCAGATTTTACAGGAAAAATTTGGACGAGTGTCTTTAGGTCTCAGATGTGCTGTCTACAAAGAACAGTTACTGGTGTAGGTTGGTGGGAATGGGTGATCGTTTGGAGGTAATGGTGTAAGGGTGATTGCCTGGACTCTTCTTTGTATTATAGAGTGTAGATTTAGAGTTTAGTCCCCTATTGAACTACACAGCTTAAAGGGCAGCTCCGGTGCACAAAGCTCCTGCTTATGTGGGGTCCGGGAAAGGGGCAGACCACAAGAGCCTATAGTAGGCAGTCTTACTTTGCATTTTGCAAGAGACTGATTCCACACCTTGAACTCGTGACCTCAAGGTCACATGATGACAACTTTTACTGTTGAACTATACAACTTAAGAGACAAAAATACCTAAAAGAATGCCTTTTTAGGAGGACACCTGGTTTGGACCTACTTTTGGATGATATAATCTATTTGTCATATTCGTCCTGCCCTATTTAGGCTACCTACCAAAATTCATGTCAATCCGATGATTCTAGCTCCTAGTTTTTTAGTTAGAAAGTTGAATGAACACAAGTTAAAATCCTAAAATAGCATAGCTAATATGATCTGATGATTATGAATTTTGATATATAGCCAATCTAAGACAGGCCAAACATGATGAACGGATTAGATCATTCAAAGTTGGGTCCTATCTATGATATCCTGAAATGCCGACTTTTTTGAAGAGAAGGAAATGGCGTCCCCCTTAGGTTCCTAAAGCATTTTTCAAAATAAAAATAAAATGCATTTGACACTGCTGCCCTTCTACCAAGTCATACTCCTTTGGATGCCCCTCCATTTGGAGGGGGGCAACTTAGCCCTTATAATACGTACATTATACTAAGAACAGCAGCACTTTCAACAAAAGTACTTACGTCATCTTCTTTGGAATACCCTTAGTTCCATGTTTAAGTTGCCCCTATCTTCTTTAGCCAATAATTATATTTAGGATAGTGTAAGAGTAATTTGTTTTGTAATTCTTCATTTGTACTAAAAAAGCACGCTTGTTAACCTTTGATTTAGGCACTCCTTTATTTATTAAATTTTTTATTTTGAAGTTAGTGAAGGGAAAGAGGGATGATACATGTTATTTCCTCTAGATGAAGGGGATTACATTTTGGTTCTGTTTTAGAAGAATTGACATAGAATTTGCTGGGTTTAGAATATCAGGTGAGACTTTTTCAAACATAATTTTATTTTATTTTTTAAGAGCAAACATAAGCGCAATGGTAAAAGTTGTTGTTGTGTGATCTTGAGGTCATAGGTTTAAGACGTGGAAACAGCCTCTTGCAAATGCAAGGTAAGGCTGTGTACTTTAAGCCCTTGTGGTCCGTCCCTTCCCCAGACCCTGCATAGGCAGGAGATTCGTGCACTGGGGCTACCCTTTTTTTTTTAGCAAACATAGCCATCTAGAGAGGTATGAGTTTGGTCAAGGGCACCACTACAAATGGTACAGCAAATAAGCTTATGCCTGGAACCCACACACAACAATTACGATTGGTTGATCCCAGAATCTTAGAAAATGTGTATCTTGAAGTTGAATTTTGAGTGTTGTTTATCCAATGTTTTAAACTTATTTGTTAACTTCTTGGAACAAATGTAGAATTAGAACGGATGGTTTTGTGCCTATTACCAGTTCTTCCCCTCGAGTTAAGACCAATCATTCAGATAGAGGGGGGTAAACAAATGAGTCCAAGATGAGTGCTCTCATATTCTGACTTTCCAAGAGCCAGCCCATTTTAGTGGAGAGACGTGCTATTTGTTTACATCCATTAGTTCATAAGGTAGCAATATCAAACCATGATGTGAAAGCGCCTCTCTCTATAAGAACATTGTGTTTCTTTTGGTGTAACTAGTTATTCTTTACCTTAGGACCAAATTGGTTATTGGGCAGTCAAAATCGTGATAGTCGTACAAGAAAAGACCTCTTGATAGTCAATATGGGTCCTCATCATCAAAATTCAAGATCTAATAAACCAAAAAATTCAAATGAATTTTCAAATTAGCCCTGTCAATCCTCTAGGACCCAAATAACTCGATTTTTGCTCATGAACTATTTGTGTCAATGAATTCGTTAGAAATACAACTTTTTAGATGCTAGAATCATTCAATTTGTAAATTTATGTGAAAGTGGGGAACCTTTCACTAAAGGCACCTTATGGGGCTCGTCAGCTAAGGATTCTCCTAGTTATTTAAAGAAAGAGTTCAAGTGGATGTACATTCTTTAGGCGGGAGGTGCTTTCCCTTTTCATCAATGATGCATTTTTTTTTTTTGTAGATCTAACCTATTCATCATGCTCTGCATACCAAAAGTAGACAATGCACAATAAATCAATGCATTTGGATAATCCTAGCTACTTGTAGGCTAAAAGCATCCAATAAATATGACATTTGATCTCTAGCGTATCTAAATAATTCTCAATATGATGAATGCTTAGATCTATTAAACAAAGCTTGCCACCCTTAAAAAAAGGCTTGAACTTCTTCTCCCTCAAGCTGTGTATGTAAACTCATTCACTAGATGTTTACAGTAAATTAGAATCAATGGAAGCAAAAAACGAAATAGATAGGAACTTACCTCCATCCATTAGCAGTTAATCAAGCAGTTGATATGATATAGTTTCAAGGAATATTTGAATTCTTCATTAGTATACGATGATGGCAAAATAACAGTATATACTGCTTGAATCAAGGACCCCTATAAATAAACACATGTCAAAAATGGTTGACAGATAAGTTGATATATTTGAATTCCAAATGTTAAGGACCACAGAATTCTAACAGTGTATATCTACATAACTCTTAAAGAAATTCATGAACGTTTGAGACTAACTTCTAAATCGCTCTAGCTAGCTAGGTTCCACCTTTGAATGATCCAAATCACCTAGATTTTACAGTTGAAAATTTTAATGATAATAATTTAAAATTACAAAACAAGAAAAATTAGTTTATAGCTAAAAGCATCTAATGGACATGTGTTTTGCAGTAATCGTAGATGGGAGAGGTCATAAAAATGAACTGGTCAGATCATTTGTATCTAATGGTAGTGCCCAGCTGGAGGATCCGGATATTATTCTCGAACATTCAGTCCAGATAGCATTTCTTAACAGTATAATTTTCATTAGTTGCGTGTTCTATGAGCGATATTTGGTTGTATTAATATATAACGGAGATGGTTGGATGATTTATATCATAACAATCAGAAAATATTAGTCTTAAGATCACCTTGTAATTGAAACTAATTGACTTTTAGTGTTCTATCAACCTGTGTTTCAGAAGTTGCATTCAGGACACTATGAAGATGACAATAATGGCAACGATTTTAACAAGCCCATTTATCCAAAATTCCAAGAGTTTAAGACATAGGTCATGACATTAAGGTAAAAAGATCAAACCCAAGCACAAGATAGTCTGTCTTTGGTATTTTATTTATCACCAATCTCTGATGTGATGTGATATGAGATGATATAGACTACATTTAGTAGTGTTTGAACTGAGATGGGATAAAATAGTATTTCCTTCTCACTGGTAGTGTTGTCTGAGATGAGTTGAGATAAATATCATCTCATGCTAAATTTGGTCATCTCAATCCAGATTAAGTCACCCCATACTAGATCTCATATCATCTCATCTGACTTCAGCTCATTTAATCTCAAGAACTACTAACACCGTGTTTTACGTCTAGCCGTAGTGTTTAGGACGTAAGGTGACAAGTTCTAGAATCCATTTATTGAAGTTGAAAACGATTAATCATACTAGGATTTTCTTCTTCTCTGCGTTGGAAACATCGCAAATTGTGCCGGTTACAGTAATTTTAATTTCTTCTATCTACATTCTTAGTTTCCGAGAAAGGATTGAAAGGTAAAACACTTCCTGGAAGATCTCAAGGACTCCCTAGCTATAATTAGAGGGACATGGAGCTTCATGCTGGCTAATCTCTAGCTATAATTAGAGAGACATGGAGCTTCATGCAGGCTAATCGGGCTGACCGAGGTGCTGAATGGATAGCCGAGAGGCTGGCCAAACGTGGTCTTATATTCAAGACCTCAATCGTGGGTTCTCCCGGTGTAATTCTCACTGGCCTTGAAGGAAACAAGTTATACATTCACTGCCAAAGCTGGAGTCCTTGCTCCAAAACAGCTCCAACAAGGATTTCGGGAGCCTCTTCGAACTCAATGGAAACAGGTAATTGATTATGTTGTTTCTAAAAATAACTAATCAAATGATAAGTCTTTTGCATCATTTGCACCCCACCCTGGGATGGGAGTAGATGTCCCACTTGTATGCGGCTCACTATGCAACTAAATGGTCCTAATCGTAGTTAGTTCATCTGATCAAAACTTCATTTAACTAATTATCTCAATGCAGGCACGACTGCTGAAGAGCACCATGATGAGATTCCTAAAACCTGAAAACCTTCAGGAGTAACATGGGTATAAATGATGGATGATTTGGTCAAAACCCAATTACGAAGAGAAGTTGAAGGGAAAGAAGCCATCTAAGCAGTTTTTCTTATGGAACTTCTCACTTTCAATGTTTCGTGTACTCTCCTATTCGGAAGACATGACGAATCCTCCAAAGACGCCTTACTTGAAGACTTCGTCCTAGCCTTCAAAGCACTGTAGTCGATTCCTGTGAATTTCCCTGGCACTGTCTTCTGGCGAGGTCTCCAAGTCCGGTTGAGGATCATCAAGCAGATGTCACCAATTGTGAAGAGGAAGAGGGCGATGCTTAAAGAAGGGACACTGAACACTGCAAGCTATGTGATTTCTAGCTTGGTCTGAGATTGGATAATATCATTGCCCTAATGGTTGCGAGTCAAGACACCTCGGCGATCCTCTTTAACTTGATGGTCTGGAAACTGGCTGGAGAGCCCAAGCTTTACCAAAACGTTGTGGAAGGTAACCAATTGGACAAATTTTCTCGCAACAAATTGTTTGGACCTACAGTTATTAGAACTGTTCATAAGTTCTCCCATACTACAGATGGACCATTGCAGACAGCGTGCCAATCCTAGCTAATTATTTGATTAAGTGACTAATCGGGAAGTCACTGATCAAAAAGTTAGCACTGTTCAAGCTGTCCATCTTTTGCAAGGTTGGCCAAATTAAAAGCTGAGCCCTATTGATAATGGCCCAGCAATCTGCAAACTACTGGACAGCAATTGCTGCATGTGCTACAACCAACTTAGCTATTTGTTAATAATCTTGTAGTGCAAAGATATGAGTAGATGATTAATGGTGATAGAGAATATATAAAGTATTTTACTAACATGGTCAATGTTCCACTGGAGCACATGGAATTCTGAAGGAAAGACAAGGGGCTGATTGCAGCTAAAATGGAGTGAAGTGCAGAAGTTGAAATACACATGGAGAGTTGCACAGGAGTCAATGAGACTCATTCTTCCAGTATCTGGAAGCTCTAGAATAACACTTAAAGGTACCAGCTTTGGAGGTTATGAGATCCCCAAGTGATGGCTGGTATGTACAACCAGATTCCATTTCTTCTTTCCTATATCCTAGAATTACTGACGTGGTGCCTTTTCAGGTGTTTTGGGTTGCCTCTGATACCCACGTGAACAAGGACATAATTGAGAATCCAACGGAGTTCGAACCACCCCTCTTTCAGATTTCTTTGAAGCCGATCCCTCCCTATGCATACATTCCATTTGGAGCTGGATATCGGATCTGCATCGGCAGCAATTCGCAAGGGTTGAAACTCTCGCCATAATCCATCAACTAGTGACTAACTTCGAATGGTCACAGGCGTGTCTAGATGAAGTGATCACACTTCAACCTATGCCTTATCCATACAGGGGCTTTCCTATAAAGCTGAAGGCAAAGGCTCCATTTGCATGCATATGACCTGTACATTACAAAGTTTACCATCTGGATTGCTACTATTTGCATACATATGACCTATTAAGCTCAAAGCAAAGCCTCCATTTGTTCTAGCTTCTTGTGTTGATCAGCAGAGGTGCTTCCTAGTGAAATTGTTGGCAAGATAGTGTTGATTGCAGCGACTATGTAAGCTTGTAGCAATCCATATTGTAGAAAACTATCTACTTCAACCCCAAGCAAATCGGTTCATGATGTAGCCTCTGTGGAGATCGGGTCTGAGTAAGAGGTTTCATCAGATTTTCTACAATTAGACCATAAATACTCGTACTAATGTCATATATATGGCTTTCACAGTGTTAAATTGGTACTCTGCAAACTTATAAGATAATATGTTTCCAAAGTTTCCATGACGGCCCTCTGACTAAGTAAATTCATGTTCAAAGCAATAGATTAAGAAAAAAAAGTGTGACAAATTACTCATCATTGGACCTAGACAATGGATTATGTTGAAACTTGTGGCTTACTTTTTATTTTATTTTCCTTATTATTATTATTATTATTATTATTATTTAATGTTCACGTAACCGCGAGCACCTTCAACCCAATGAAGTACCAGGTACCAGTGGAAAGAAAGGTGCCAATTCCCAAGCTGAAGTCGAGCATTGCTAAAAATAATACAAAAGATCCAGAATCCTATACTATTTACTTATAGACGGTTTCAATAGAGCTATAAAATTTTTCCACAGTTGTAAAACTTGCGAGTTTTGGGAAAACCCATCCTACTTCATTCAGAGGCAAATCGAGTCACTCGACAAGTCCTTAACAAAATTGTTAAGTTGTACTTGAATTTGAATGCAAAACCTTCGATACTACAATAATGACACACCCTAACAGACTTCCTTACCGGTTATGGTTTGCATCCAACTTAAAATTTATGTCATATATAGAAGTTAAAGAATTTAATTTAAGATCCCATTTGATTTTTTTGAGTCACCAATAAGAAGTTGCGGGCTAACCTGACAATCTAAGTTTTCGAGTTTCTAAACTATGCTATATATTTTTCATTGAGATTTGGCTCTACATGTAAGGCAATCTATTCGGACAATGGAGCATACGGATGGGATTGCTTTTACCTACTAAATAGTGACTTCTTTGGGTTTGTACAAGCATTTTTCATTATATGCCTTAGGCGCATCAAACTTGAAACTTGTTGACTTGACTCATTCGGAAAACTTGCAACTTACCATTCTATAGCCCGTATCTTGGAGGCCCAAATTATGGTTTCTTGGTCTGCCTTCATTTCTTACATTCATCAACTGATCCTGGATACAATTTACAGAAATACAACCTTTTAGGATATGGCCATACATTTGGAGCCCAAGAAGGGCTAATGTCAAGGATTAGGTCCACTTAGACCAAGCTTTATTGGAACAAAGGAATCTTCTTGTTCACATCTAGGTTTATCAGGAGTTGTAAAGAAAGAAAAGAATTTTAAGTCATTAGCATTTTATTGCAAAAAATAAATTATAAGAAGACAGATAAATTGATGTTAGGAAGACACAGCTGTGTCTAACAACACATGACTAACTATTTTTCAGGACATTATTACCCCTGATTTCGTGATTAAATAACAAAAAAACCACTACGATGATCTGTCTCTGATTCAAGCATGGAATAATTGTTTTTTTATATCATTTCCCTGAGATCGAGAGACAAGTAAGCCGGGGGCTCCATTAGTTTAGAAGGGCATCGGAAGGTGCATGTGAGCGGGGGAATATGGTGAACTCATGACGAAAGAAGAAGGGCTCATGCTAACTTGGGACCTGGTGGGAGTTCTTGGCTGCCCCATTGGACTTATTGATCTTGACATCGGGCTTAATGATCTCGATGCCATTCCGGTCCTCCCGAACCCCTTTTCGCCGCTCCGGCGGGGTCCCTTCTCTGCCCACCTAAGCTCTTGTTGCTTCACCCTACCTGGCAATCTTGCCCAGCATCCAACATTTCCTGCTCTCTTGATGTACCTGTTCAATTTATCTGATCTGCCTTAGTACACAGCATGACGTATGAAAGAAGAGAATAGACAATTTACCATTATCGACCGAATGGTGACCCAGTCAATGGGTGATCCAGCCAGACTATTCATCTTATTGTGATAAACAAATAGCTTTTCATATAGTTTACTACTTAAAGTAAACAAACATTAGAATGATCCGATAGATGTATCTATTATCTAAGACAGCCCAACACATGAATGGTATGAATCATTTGAAATCTAGAGCCCAAGTTCAAGGTTCCTCAATGAATGGTTAAGAACTGGACAGCATGTATTGTAAGACTGCAATTTTGATCTTGAAATCTATTTGGTTCGCCCCACATGATAAACATTGCTAGTCACGCTCTGTCTGACTTGGACTGTCCTAAGATACTAATCAAGGTTTAGCTTAATTTTACAATTTCAACTTAAAAAAAAAGGATACTAGAATCACCTTGTCCACTAGTATTTTGTGACTGAACTCGACTATTCCGATGATTTGCTCAAATGACTAAGATCAGTTGTGCCACATGGATATAGATGACAAAGGGACCCTGCGATGGTCGCAAGAGTATCAACGGCAGAAATTAAGAGGAAATATCTCATCGTTGAAATCAGAGAAGTCCAATTCTTGATTCCGGGGATTAAGATAATCTTTCCACCAATAGAATGGGCTCAACGTCTCATGTAGGATCGACTAAGCCCGTTACAATGGTCTCCGAAGCCAGCAAGCTCTCTTTGTTTGTTTGTTTGTGTTTAAATTAAGTGAGCAAGCTGAGTTACCTTGCGCTAAATCTTCTTCCCAAGCAATCAATGCATTTCCTTCCTTCAGTCATCTCTCCCATGCCAATACTAACGCATTGCCTGCAATACACTCTTCCACATACCTGTTAAGCATAAGTTCTACAAGATTAGAATCACGTAGACAACCCCCGGCCATCGCCCTTTTCTCTCTCTCTCTCCCTCTAGTACAAGCAAAGAAGTACAAGGCAAATCATTCAAAAACACTACTAAATCTAATCCCTGGCCAAAAGGAAAAAACGGCTACTTGCATCTGTAATCAAACGTACTTCAGGAGAAATGGTAAGTTGTCTACTAGCAACTATGCAAGACATTGGTAGGCCACCTAGATAAACTATTTGGCTGGCAGGAAAATGAACAGAAATTGATTTACAAGGAAAAAGGAAATTCTCCCTAAAAGGTATTTTACGCAATAAAATTGAATTATGACAAAGACGCATGTACTTTTCAACGCATCAAAATTTGGGTATTTGGGGATAATTCAATTTCAAGGTGCAAACAAAGTCCACAGAGAATTCCCTTTTCCATGGAATTCTATTTCCTGCCATTTCATGCCAACAAAACAAGACTAAGGGTAAATTATTTTGGATGGGTACAGCTTCGGGTTTCTGTTTTCCTCATCATTTTCCCTTTTTTTCCTTCTTCTGAAATATTTATGACATTTGAAAGACAAAAAGTTATATCAGGTCTAGGGAAAGAGTAGGACCAATACACAAAAAATATAGATGAAACAATTTTCAGAATATTAAACAAGAAATTAATCTAGTAGAAACCTAGTAACAATGTGGAGGTCAGGACTTACCAGGCATCGGGTCCTAAAAATGTAGTTATAGACACTACAAATAGTGCAAATGTTTGAGTGAGGGATGCCAGGGCGCCTGCTGCCTCCTTTATCTTCATACATGGTCCTAGGAGTGGTGCTCAGGACACTAACACCATCATATGCCATGCTAGTGTCTCCCATATTCCTCATTCCCTTGTTCCATAGGTTATTACTAGTTGTATGATCATGATGATACATTTCATCTTCAATAGTACGGTGATGTTTCACATTCACCAAGCCTTTGCTGAAATCAAGGCTTGGCGATTTGCCTAGACCTGTATTTTCCTTCGTGTTCATGGACCGGCTCTCATGTATTGGCTCTAAGTGGGTTATTTTCTTCTCTGCTATAGCATTCAGTTCCACGGTTGGAAGATCCTTAAAGGTAAGGTTGCTTGCTAGATCCTTAAAGGTAAGGTTTACAGAATCATCTGGCACCCCAAGATAGAGATCCTCAAGTTCTTGTCTTGCCTTTGACAATGTTTTTACGTCTCCCATGGCTCCTTGCTGAAGAATGTGCTGGTGTATGAGAGAGAGAGAGAGAGAGAGAGAGAGAGAGAGAGAGATTCAATGGGTGTTTAGAAGTAAGAGAGAAGTATCAGTTGGTATTAGAAGGGGGAGCACCGTGGACGGAACCATAATAAAGAGCCAAGATATTAGGCCGGTCGGAGGGAAGGATATGTATTTTGTTTGCAAGTAAGACAGGCACGAAAGATACATAAACAATTACCGTGAAGAGATTAAATTTGGCCCGTAAGCCTCGGAATAATTACAATGACACCCTTAAGCAAGCAAGGGCACTTCTCCATTATTATTTTTCTTTGGGAAATGATATTCCCACAGCCCATATTCACCTTACTTCTCCCTTCCTGGTTTTTTGGCATTTACAGCTGCTTTTATGACTTTTTATCTGAAAAATCAACACTTCACTGCAGCAAATACTCAAAAAACCAGCAAGATGCCGGAGTAAGGTGCATATAAGGACAGATATATCATTTCCGCTTTTCCTTTTTGGCGCCCACAAGTTTCAACGATGGCATCTATTGTAATTCCTCCAACTCGAAAACCTGAAGTTTTGGATGCTTATCATATAAGCTGGTAAAGCTTAGCATGAGATTGATGTTTTGACAGGCTCTCATGGAAGTTGTGGGCCGGACAAAGAAAACCAATTATTCCACCGGCCGTTGCTTAGAATTTAATAACGGCCGGACAGGTCCAATATTATAAAGAAATAAAATTAATAATTTATCTCTCTGTCTCTAGATAATTTCTCCTTCGATGCTTAACAAAATTAGCAATGATCTTATACGCAGATACGTATTCCTATTGGATGGTTAGAGTTGTGAACTAAGAGGACTTACATATATAAGAACATCTGTACTATAAAATGCACCATGTGGCCGGTGAAGAATCAAGATGATCTTGGTATCCTATCTAAAGCGATGATGCATCGTTTATTCTCCCTAGAAATCCTTTAGGGTTATGGTTCTCGCTTTGGGCGAGACATGGCGCGAGTCCGATTCTAGCAGCGACCACTAACAGTAATGATATTTCTTTCTGAAAGAGGCATTCTATTGGTTAGCTTCCAACATGTAAATTAAGCAATTAGCTAGCTCTACAGCTATTGCACATCCAAGGACTCACTGCTAACGTTCGTTGTTAGCTTCATCTTTGCTATCAGACTCTACTAACAAAAAAACATCACCATTCAACAGAAAAGAAAGAAACTTTTTTGGTATTATGAAGGAAAACATATTCTTCGTTTTCACATAGCAAATATCTACACTTATAAGAATGAAAGTTTTCTTCAATATTATGAATTTCAAGAGAAACAAACGTCGTCTATGTTTTGTTTAGTAAGGGATAAAGTAACAGCACCGGCGATGTTTGTTATATAATGACTGCATGGTCAAGGAGGAGCAGCACATTACGCGTTTTCTTGTCTTTCTCATATGAGGAGCCAACAAGTAATTAGGCAATAATCAACGATGTGGAACATAGATAATGTTATTGAATGTTGCAGATGAGAAGATTCTCATCTAGCTGCCAACAAGACTATGAAGCCATTGATATAAACTCCGATGACATTAAAAGACGAACAAAAACAGAAAAGCTCTAGTTGAAAGCATTTTCTAAGAATTACTAGGACGCCCGATGTGCTGTGCCCATATTGGCAAACCCAAATGTTTGCTGGCCGAACCTTAAATAAGCCTCACGGATTAAGGGGGTTAGGATCACCCGTACAAGAAAAAATAAGCGAGAAAGACACGGTCGTCGCAGGTTAACTCTCGGATCAACATCTTCAAAAGTATCCTCGCTCGGGGGCCTATAAAGTCTGTTATGAAAGAGTGTAGCCATGACTTCCTCTTTAGTATTTTTTTCACTTTGAGGAAAATTCATGATCATTGAATGATTTGAGCTATTTCATGTTGATCTCTAAATTATGATCATTGAACTTGTTAACTTTTTAACTGAAAAAACAAGTAGCTAAAAACATTCGATGAATATGAAATTTCTCAACTAGCGTAAATAAGACATATGCTGAATAGTATGCATGAGTGAGATCATCCAAAGATGGGACTTAGCTACATTGCTATCATGAAAATACATTCTTCTCTATGTCTTGTTAGCATTGATCAAACACTAGCCTCCCGTATTATTCATTGATTTTATTCATGAGGATGCTACGCCCAAGGCCCTGTGGGACACTTTATTAGAAGCATCCCTCATTTTTGTTCATGAAGGAGCTACATTTGATTGATCCAACCTGCTCATCTGATTGCTCTAGCCTTGGATATTGAATAGTTCAAACTACAGTGTCAAAACTCAAAATGTAGATTTTGCAAAAATGAGTCAACTTAGAGTTAATATGAAAATACAAAAATATATTTTAATAATACCGACAAGAAATTTCTATCGATAAAAGTTGTATCCCACAAAATGCAGTAAAGTCCAAGATGCGAAATGTGAAAAGTCTAAAACAGCATTGATTTAGCCAAGTTCAGAGTTAACGTGCTGCATTTTGATACTATGGTTTAAACAATAAGTAGACAGGATAATTCTAGCATATGTAACTTTTTATTCATAGAAATGGATGATTCGAAAATCATATAAACAATAGTCTATATGCAAGTCCCAAATCCATGACTTTTAGGATGCTAACTTGTGGTTTTTTGTTTTCCAGATATTCAAGGTTAGAACAATTAGGTGAGGATCATTCAAAGATGGGTTCCATCGTGGAAAAAGTGAAGGGCGCTTTGAGGAAAGTTCTCTGTAGGCCTTTAGCCTAGCATTCCTCTATTATTCAAAATGGTAAGAGTGGGACCTAGTTCTCTAATCATGGGTATATAACAATGACTTCATGTAGTTTAATTCTTTCGTGATTCAATTCATTCTTCTACAGAGTTCCAAATTTATCAAGATTCATCACACAATCCAAAACTCCCTTTTTTAGAAAACATAATCCAAAATCTTTTAAGATTTTATGAAATATATTGTATACTAAAGCGCTACAAGTTTTCACCCAATTCCAACTCTTTATTGTTTTGCTAATGCTAAATATACTAAATCAACACAAATTTTCACTCAACACCAACTCTCTATTATGTTGTCACGTTATACTTCTATTATTTTGCCACCTGGCAGTTGGGCTCACATTCAATCTCTCTCTAGAATTTTTATCATGGAAAGCTTTCCATAACTTTCCACCAAGAAAATGCAAGATTACATTTTTTATACGTAGGCATGTAGGACAATCCGAGTCAGATGAACAGTTTAGATCATTTAAAAAATCGTGGTTTCATTGAATAATGCTACATAGTGGAAAAATCGTAGGGTAGTTGGGCTCACAGTCAATCTCTCTCCAAGTAGTTTCATTGAAAAATGCTACGTAGTGGGCAAAAGTTCTAGGGGGACCATGCTCCAAAATCTCCGAATTATTTCTGCTTCAAATCATGGGCATTGCCCAGGCTTCTTGCCAGCATAATTCTTAAACCTTTCGTTTACCATTTCAGTCCTTTTATAGATGGGCTACCTGCAAAAACGCAAGCCCGCCAATTGCTTCTACCTATTGATTTCTCTAATTTCCTTAGTTAAAAAGTCCAACGATCATGATTAAAATTATAGTTGAGGTCTGTAGTCATGACAATTGACGCGAAGAGTGAAACCAGCAGTATCCAACAGTCAGGAAGAAGGAGACGGTGGAAACAAAAATCTCAGACACCGTAGAAACTTGTCTGCAAGTCATCTGATGAGACTCTGATCCAAGCATCGAGGAATAAGTCTCAACAGGAAAGCAGAGTGGCAGAGGTCATAGACCAACTTTAACAAATGGAGGAAGATTGGGAGAGGTAACTCCCAAGAGGAACGTGAAAATAGTGAATGCTCTTGAGATGAGAAAATCGTTGAAGCTGGAAGATAGGATTTGTTGCTCAGGTGACTTTCACAACTTTAAGCCCCGCGTTATTTGTGGAGGCTGCTATAAAGTTTTGTCCATGATGACACCGATTATACAGAGGAAGGTTTATCAGGGTCAAAACCAAATCAATAGGGGGAAATTGGTTGAGGTCAAAGATCTCATCAATGCAGAAAGAAAATTTACTCGGGCTGTTAAGCAAATTTACATTCCCAAAAACCTAAGAGGAAAGTGGATGATTTTAGGCCAAGAGAACGGAGGTAGCGTATAAGTCTTAAATTTCAAAATTTTGAGACATCTAACAAAATATTAAAGTCATTGATCAACAAACTAAATCCTTGAAGAACAACTTATCGTAAGCAGGAAACAGATAATCAGTGACTTTCCAACTAATGAAGTCTTCCATTATTAAGTATGGTTGGTACCATCTCCATGCCTTTCGATTTTTCAGAACAAGAGAGGTTTCTGGTTCATTGGTAATTTGCTAGATGTTAATATGAATATTTTATATTGGATGATCATCGTTAGAAAGATAGGGATAAACTGGAGAATGTTAAGGTTTATTATTTTTACTTGTTTAAGTTTGAAAGTCTTATCCTTAGGAGTTTGTTGTTTTGTCCTACTCTTTAGAAATTTATTTATTTGAAAGATAGTAATTTGAGTGTCTTTGAAAGTTGATTTTATTGTTCTATTTTGTAGGAGTTAGAGGTAAAATTTAGTGGCTGTTTTATAGGAGTTAGTGGGTAAGATATGCTTGTTATTTTTCTAATGTTGTAATTCCTATTTGTAGGCTTTTATCAATTAACAGACTAGAGTGCTTCATGTTTTGCTCTTCATTTTGTTATTTTGTCTTCTATTATTCCTCTAGTTTGTAGTAGTGGTATCAGAGCTTGGTTCTTGTGAGATATAGAATAGAGAAAATAGCAGCTTTCTAAATACTCACTTTATTCCTTTATAGTTCCAAGGCTAGATGACATCTGATAGCTTTGTTCATGTAACACCTTGGGTTTTTATACCATTTTTTTAAATATAAATAATAATAATAAATATAGTTGGGATCCCAGAGTCAAAAGGTTTTATTTACTATATTATATAAAACATTCACTTAAAAACCCTCGGGTGTTATTTTCTTTTTTGAAAACATTGTAACCATGATTATAAGATAAATATAAGTACGCAGTAATAAATGTAAAACAATACTAATCTCAAATCCAATGTCAAAACCAATGACGCCTTTATGTTAAACCATAAATATCCAAAACATAATAATATGGCCAAGGATCTATCCATCATAACATTCCACCATACTTAATAACATGTCCATAGTGCATAAATGTCATAATAAACTCAAGTATAATCATATACAATCCATAATATAAATATGAAATGTAGTATATCTCATCACTCACGTCAAGCTATCTATTAATAAGGTAAAGATGATCCCCACCACTATCACGGCCCCATCATGGCCTTGCATTTCCTATTGTCGGGCTCAATATCTGAGACATTGCAAAATAAAGCAATGCCTTAACAAGCTATTGCTTAGTAGGTACATAGACATTTAATGTAATAACAATTGAAACATAAAAAGCAAGTCGAATAGCAATGCTAATATAAGTGTAGGTCATAACATCTGTGGAGTATAACTATCATAAGCAAAACATCATGCTCGATAAAATTTGAATCTCATAAGTGTAAAACATAATACTCTTATGGATGTAAACCATAATATGATTCAATCTCAATGAGCATACAATAACAAGCAGGGCACCCAAAGTACATGGATCCCACGAGTGTCCCATACACTCGTACAACAGATCATGAGCACTCATATTAATCCTTTAAGTATTGTCACACCCAGACATATAATAACATCTCCATGCTCATCATGCAAGCATACAGAATAAGAGCATGGATCGTTATGCTATAGTGACAACCACTCTAGGGTCTCAACATCCGCCGCTCCCCATGGGAAGGCCCTGACCGGTAGTGTTGACTACCCATGTTACCAAACCCCTACAGAAAGCCATTTGTGGGTAGGTGTCTATCACATCATAAATTCAGAGGGTGGGTGGCAGGCCCTACTCCCTCATAGCATGAAATCCACCAAGTGAGAGTACCTATCATAAATCACAAAATACAAAAATTACATATCTTGTAAAACTAAGAGCATCATGGCTCACAATCCCCAAGGCACACTCCTCATCCCAAGGTTAGCCTCTTAAAGGACTAACCACCAAGCCTCTACTATTGATTGTATGAAAAACCACCAATCTCAGTGATGCAATAAATAAATAAAGATATTTATTAATCATACATAAGATATACAGTATCAATACTATAAAACAATCGTTCATGAAAACATATTCAATGTACTATTGAAATCTCATATCAATCATTGCATAAAATTTTAAAATTTATAGATATTTGAAATGAATAAACATGTGACAATCAATCACAATCAATCATGATGTTATGATGATGCAAGATTTTAGAAATTAAAATGCCATATTAAATGTTGTCTCCTACCTCAATGAAAGCACAACCAAATCAAATCAAGCACATACTCCTCTTAAATCACGCACTATGATGCATATGTCAATATCACAATACTATTTCTCATTATTTATTTTATCTCAATAGAGTCTATGACGATCCAACCGTTGGATCGTCCTTTAAGGCCTCTAATTATGATTAAATCATTAATTCTAACCTTAATCATCATTAATTAGTATCATTTCATGTTCATCTACTCATTTTAGTGTGTATCTAAAGTTTCCACCTTGATCCAACGATCATATCACTCTTAGATCAACAAATTCCAAGATCTGGGTTAGATTAATAGTCCAGATCAATTCTAAGATGAATACACCTAATCCATTCCTTAGATTCATCAATTCATACTTTAAATCATTCAAATGTTCAAGTTCTAAGGCTTGATTATCCTTTGATTGGCCTGGTCTAAGTAATTGGGTATATTTTATTAAGTTTGATCAACTAACTATGCTCAGATTAAGGTTCAGAGATTAAATTCATGTCTGCATCGTTGAGGATTCCAACGAACTTTTTAGATCAAAGATCAGGCTTTTGCAACCTCCAAAAACTAAAAAAAAACCCATCTCAAATCAAAATCCGAACAAATTTCACAGTTTACACCAATAGAGCGGTTTACACCGGTATAAATTAGTGTAAACCGGGACGCACCACCTCTGGAAAGCATAGCAAGATGCACCTCATGCATCCTGGTTTCTAAGATGCAGGGCATTCCGCCCGTCCGTGACTACATGTGACATTGTCTTGGTTACGTCATCCATTGGGGATGATGAACCCCGATCGTCCAACTTCTTTTGACTTGATCGGAGTCCCAAATGCTCTGATTTTTTTATATTTTTTCATCGTTCCTAAGGTTTTTGGGTCCAAAGATTACATTGGACTGCTCAGATCTATCATTGAGCTGTCTTTAATGTGGGTTTAACCATGATCAATGGTTCTAATTTCACCTACCTTCCAACGGCCGTTAAGACCAGATCCGGCCCATAGCTGTGAGGGAAAAGCCGAAAAAAAGAAAAAAGAGAAGGATAGAGGGTGTGGCCTACCTAATTTGAGCCGAAGAGGGGAGATCGAAGTCCTTCAATGAGTGCAGATGTCGAATGCATTTGTAGGAGAACGCAAAGAAGGCAAGGATTCCTAGGTTGTTTTGCCTTAGGAAAAAGGAGAAAGCGTGCCTTTGTAGTTGGAGTTTTGCTTTCCTCCCAGGGAAAGAGGATCACTGCCTTTCTCCACTGGCAATGGAATTGGAATGGAAAGGTGGTGTCGTTATTAAAACGACCCCCTCTAATTTGGGTCCCTTACCTAATTACTAAAATGCCCTCAAAACTTAAAATGTCCATATCTCCCTCATATGAACTCTGTTTTAAGTGTTCTTTATATTATTTGAATCCTATTGACGCATACTTTCTAAATTTAGTAGTTTCAAGTCAAAATTCTATTTATAAAAATTTTAATTTATTACAAATTTTTAAGAGTAAAATTGAGGATATTACAATTCAGCCAGCTATTCCTCATTTCGATGGGCACTATGAACATTGGAGCATGCTTATGGAGAAATTTTAGAGGTCCAAAGCATATTGGCATGTGGTTAGTACTGGGATAGCAAAACTAGGAGTTGGTGTGTCGTTGACCAAAACACATAGGGCAGAATTGGAAGGATTGAAGCTAAAGGGTTTGAAGGCAAAAAACTATATTTTCCAAACAATTGATCGCTCCATCTTGGAAACAATTCTTAGGAAAGAAACTTCCAAGAAAATTTGGGTTCAAAGATGAAAAAAATATTAAGGCTCATCAAGGGTGAAGTGTGCACAGCTTCAAGCTTTGAGGAGGGATTTTGAGACTCTACAGATGAAAGATGGTGAGTTTATTACTAGCTATTGTGCAAGGACTATGGGGATAGCAAACAAAATGAAAGACATTGTTATTGTTGAGAAGATATTGCATTCCTTGGCATCAAATTATGATTATGTTGTTTGCTCAATTGAAGAATCAAAGATATAGTTGAACACTCACTTGATGAACTCCATGGCTCCTTATTGGTCCATAAACAAAAGATGAACCAAAGTTCAACTACAGATGAACAAGCTCTAAAGGCTTCTAACTTTACTCAATTCTCAAATTCTAGAGGAAGGGGTAGAGGTAGAGGAAGAGAAAGAGGGGGTCAAGGCAATTTAGATGGAAGTAAATAGTATCAAAATTTCAAAGTTGATGATGGTCAATTTCATGGGAAAGGCAAAGGATGGGATCAACAGTTTGACAAATCCAAAGTAGAGTACTTCGGGTGTAATAAATTTGGTCATTTCATTTTGAATGTTATGCTAAATTGCCTAACGACAAAGAAAAAGGGGAGAAATCAAATTTTGGAGAAAAAAAAGTAGAAACTTTATTGATGGCTTACCATACCAAGAAAGAACCCGAGTCAGATGTTTAGTATGTGGATATAGGTTGCAACAACCACATGTGTGGTAGTAAGTCTTCTTTTTCTTATTTAAATAAAGGCTTTTATTCTATTGTGAGTTTTGGTTATTGCTCTACTATGAATGTAATGGGAAAAGGTAATATCAATAGAAGAACTAAGAATTGTTTATAGAAATAATTTCCAATTGCAAGATAAAGGCTATATAATAACTATTCAGAAGAGTGCTTGTGAGATATATGATCCTTCAAGAGGAGATATTGTTGTTGTTCAAATGAGTTCAAATAGGTTGTTTCTATTGAAGATAAAAAAAATGCCCAACCTTGCTTGATGGCTAAAGAGAAAGATCTTTCATGGCTTTGGCATTTTCACTATGGTCACTTGAATTTTGGCAGATTAAAAAACCCCCAACAGAAAAATATGGTGTTATGTCTTCCTCAAATTACCATTTCTTCTCAAATTTGTGAAGAATGTGTTGTTAGCAAACAACATCGTTCACAATTCCCTCAAGGAAAGTTGTGGAGGGCAAAGAATGTCCTAGAACTGGTTCATTTTGATATTTGCGGGCCAATAAATCCAACTTCTAATAGGGGCAAAAGATATTTAATTACCTTAATTAATGATTATACTCGAAACACTTAGGCTTATTTATTGTAAGAGAAATCAAAAGCTTTTAGTGCATTCAAAAGCTTCAAGGTACATATGAAAAATGAAAAACCATTAAAATTCTTTATACTATTCGTGGTGGAGAATAATGTTCAAAAGAATTTGAAGTATTTTGTGGTGAATGAGGTCTTTGAAAGGAACTCACAAATGCCTATACACCTCAACAGAATGATGTATTTTAGAGGAAAAATAAAACCATCGTCAACAGAGTGAGAAGCTTTTTGGCAAGAGGGAACGTTCCAAAGAACTTTTGGCTAGAAGCAGTGAATTGGAGCATTCATGTGTTAACGGAAGTCCTACTTTTTCTATTTAAAACATGACACTTGAGGAGGTTTGGAGTGGGTGCAAACCATTTGTAGATCACTTCATAATTTTTGGTTGCATTGCTTATATGCACATCCCAAATGAGAAAAGGTAGAAGCTTGATGATAAGGGTGAAAAGTATGTCTTTCTTGGTGTAAGTGAAGCTTTCAAAGTGTATAAATTGTTCAATCTACTCACACAGAAGATTGTGACCAGCAAAGATGTTGTTTTTTTTATGAGAAAAATACTTAGACTTGGAATAGAAATGGTTCAAGGTAGTTACCTATTTCAGTTACTTTTGATGAAGGTGAAGACAAATTTGAACAACAAGCTCAATCCCTTGTTGCAGACTAGCAACCTCAATCTTCTGGTAAAAATTCAACAACAATTGAGCCTATTGATGATGTTCAGCCATGCCCAAGAAAAAGGTCAAACTGGATGATGGATTATATAAGTGGAGATGACTTATTTGATGATGATTCAATTGCTCTTTTTTTTTCTTTTTTTTTTGTAGGTTGTGATCCTTTAACATTCCAAGAAGCTATCAAAGATGAAAAATGGCAAAAAGCCATGAATGAGGAGATATGATCAATTAAAAAAAAAAGACACTTGGGAGCTTTCATATCTTCCAAGTGGGCAAAAGTCCACTGGTGGGAAGTGGGTTTATAAACTAAGCTCAACAAGGATAGTGGAATTGACAAGTATAAAGCTCGTCTCATTGTAAAAGGCTACAAGCAAGAATTTGACATTGATTACAAAGAGGTGTTTGCTTCAATTGGGAGCCTTGATACTATTTGATTGGTGTTGTCCATAGCGGCCCAAAACTTATGGTCCATCTATCAATTGGATGTGAAGTCAACATTTTTGCATGGTGAGCTACATGAAGAGGTGTATGATAGTCAACCTCTTATATATGTGAAACAAGGCAATGAAAATAAGGTATACAAACTGAAAAAGTATTATATGGATTAAAATAAGCATTAAGAGCTTAATATAGTTATATAGATGCTTATTTTTCTAAAGAGGGTTTTCAAAAATGTCCTCATGAGCATATGCTTTATACAAAATTTGGAAATAATGAAAAAATGGTTGCTATATGTCTATATGTAGATGATCTTATATATACCAGTAAAGATGGTGTCATGATTAATGCTTTTAAGAAGAATATGATGATTGAATTTAATATGTTAGATTTGGGATTGGTGCATTTTCTCCTTAGTATTGAAGTTGTGCAATCATCAACTAGTATTTTTATTTCACAAAAAAAAAAAAAAATTCTTGAGATTTTGGATAGGTTCAAAATGAAGGATAGCAATTTAGTTTGTACCCTAACTGAATGTGACTTAAAGTTGATGAAAGATGATGGAGGGAATAAGATAAATGCTACTCTTTATAAGCAAATAGTTGTAAGTTTGATGTATCTAACTTCAACAAGTATGATGTCATGCATAATGTTAGTTAAATAGTCGATATATGGAGAATCCAATTGAGAATCATCTCTTAGCTACAAAAAGGATCTTCTGTTATTTGAAAGGTACATTTGACTTTGAAATTTTGTATAAAACAAGATCAAAGGAAAATCTCTTTGGTTTTTTTTTATAGCGATTATTCTGGAGATCTTGATGATAGAAAGAGTACATCTGGGTTTGTTTTTATGATGAGTTTTGGAGTTGTATTATGGTTATCAAAGAAACAACAAATTGTTACTTTATCAATTAAAGAAGCTAAATTTGTTGCAACAACATCTTGTTCATGTCAAGCTATCTGGTTAAGGAGATTGCTTGAAACACTTCAAAGTCAGTAGCAATGTCCAACAACAATCCACTGTGATAATGTTTTACCAATCAAGATTTCAAAAAATCCAGTTTTACATGGAAGGAGTAAGCATATTGATGTTAGATATCATTTTTTGTATTATCTTTGCAATGACGGTTTAATTGATTTGGTGTTCTGTAAAAGTGAAAATCAGGTGGCTAATATTATGACTAAACTACTCAAGCAAGCTGTGTTTGTGAAGCTTCGAAGAATGCTTGGAGTATGCTCTTCAAATGATGTTGTTTAAGGGAGGGTATAACAGAATTGTTGAAGTTTGTTTATTCCTAAACTGATTTCTGCAGATATCAGTTTGTGGGAGGGTGTTAAGATTTATTATTTTTACTGGGTTAAGTTTGAAAGTCTTATTCTTAGTAGTTTGTTGTTTAGGGATTTATTTATTTGAAAGAGAGTGGTTTGAGTGGCTTTGAAAGTTGATTTTATTGTTCTATTTTGTAGGATTAGTGGTAAAATTTAGTGGTGGTTTTATAGGAGTTAGTGGGTAAGATTTGTTTGTTATTTTTCTATTGTTGTAATGCCTATTTGTAGACTTTTATCAATTAATAGACTAGAGTGTTTCACGTTTTGCTCTTCATTTTGTTATTTTGCCTTCTAATATTCCTCTAGTTTGTATCAGAGAAAAGATGTTTGCACATGGACTGAGTCTAAATGGAATATCAAAGGTTGTTTTGAAGTTTTGATGTCAGTAGACAAGAAAGAGATGCTCATTATCCTCCCTTCTAAGGAAATGGCTCATACAACTTTAGAATAATGGTGGAAATCTCCATCTGACTGATTTTTACGTCCTGTTCGGTTGATTTCTATTAAGAACCAAAGGTATTCTACCACATGGATAGAGTAGGTAAGTTTTAAAAAGAATTAAGGATTATTTTGGAGATTTTGTCTCAATTGAATCATCTAGCTACTTTAGATCATCCAAAAGAGAGCTTAAGATCATGAGCAAGTCCTTTGAAAGGCCTCTGACAACTTCAAAACTTTAAGTTCATATCAAAAAATGAGATTTCTGGGTCCAAACTATGACTGAACGGATCAGTGAAAACCCTAATAGAATTCTAGATGCAGTAGACAATATGGCTGACAAGTTGCCGAAGAAGTTGAGTGGTTGCCCCTTTGGTCCTTGCATGGGGAAGGCAAACACTAAAAAGTTACAAAAAATAGACACAGTTCTAAATTCAAATATAAGTACTAATGGAGATCCTGGCCATTCAAATGTTAATGTTTTGGCAGGCCAAACTATAAAACCAATTGAGAACTTCTCTAAAATTGAAGATTTCATGGTGTATCAAAAGTAGACCAAGAACTAAAAGAAGGGTTGCATGGTGCAAGAACATAGTCAGAAATTGAATTTTTGGACAATGATAATTTTAATCTAGATAAAGTGCAAACGTTTTGCCCTTGCTCCACAAATAGTTGGAGTAGCAAAGCTAGAGGTAATGTGTTCAAGGGGCAAAAATTATTGGCCTTTGATTTCAGGTGGCAAAAAGGAAGCTATCAAGTAAAATGTGAATTTGGAACCTGAGAATCATGGCGACAATGTAATGAATAGATGTTCCATGTTTGCATCCTACTATTGGAATAAAAGAAGGGTCCCTTGCTAATCAAGAGAAATTTTTTGTCGGGACATGCCTAACTCTTCAAACTCTTGTCATGAATTTTATGAGTTTGAATGTTAGAAGGCTAGACAAGCCCAAAAAAAGAGCTTGCCTTACAAAAGTTGTCTTTGAACATAAATCTTTAATTTGCGCCCTTCAAGAGCAAAAAAGAGTATGTACTTTAAAGCAATTTCAATTATTAAAGAGTATGATTGGATTCATCTTGATTCAATTGTTGCCTCTAGAGGGATTTTATTGGCATGGAATTCATCCAATTTAGATGTTCTTGATTCTTATATTAGAATTCACTACACCTCCATTAAGTTCAAGGTAAATTTTGACATCAATATTGTTTAGTTTTTGCCCTCTACGACCCAGTTGATGATGGTGAAAAAGATATATTATGATGAAAACTCAACAATATAGCAAATAAATGGCCATGAGCTTAGTGTTGTGGTGCCAATATTAATGTATCTCAATTTCTATAAGAACAGAACATGGCCAACTATATCTCATTAGCTTGAACTCCACCTTGAATGAGGCATATTCATTTTAAGTAATAAACAGCATCCACCTTCCTTAAGGTTGAATGGTTAGGGAACTAGGACTTTGTTAAACTAATAGAATATTAGTGGAGTGATAAATGTTTTGCAGATTTTGTTGGAACAATACTTGCCCTCAAGCTTAAGTACATTAAGGATAAGCTTAAATAGGGCAAAAAATAGAGTTCTGGAGCAAGGCATGCAGGTCAAATCTCTTTATGATGTTGTTGTGAGCCTCAATCACGAAGAGGAAGAGAGCTCTCTATCAAATGATGATTGGATACAAAAAATGATTATGGAATCTAAAATCAAAGAACTTAACCTTCAAGAGGAGCTTAACTGTTTTAGAAATCAGGAGTAAGATGGTTGAAGGCTGGAGATCAAAACACAAAATTCTTCCATTCAATTGTAAATTTGGAGAAAAGCCAATTGTACTTCATGATTTGCATTAATGTCTGCAAATCCAAATTTGATATGCAAATCTATTGTAAAGTTCTATAAGGGTCTTTACACTTCAGTTGGTTGCAATCTCCCGTTCCAAGACATTTTAGAGTCTTTCAAGTTGGGCAAATCTACTAAGGCACTTATAGATAGGCATTCTCTTTTGAAGAAATAAAAAAGACCATTTTCAAATGTAATAGCTCTAAGGCACCTGGGCCTAATGACTTTTGATTCAAATTCTTCCATGTATGTCAAAGAAGAGGTAGCAAATCTTATCTAGGACTTCCATAATGGGAATTACAATTAATGAGCATGTGGGGAATCTTTCCCTACTTTAGTTCCTACAAAAATGGGAGCTGGTTTCATTAAAGATTTTAGGCCTATTAGCCTAATTAGTAGGTGCTTTAAGATCTTGGGTGAACTTCTTGACAACTGGCTCAAGATTGTTCTTCAATTCAATATCTCTCTCCTCAAGTTGCTTTTGTTATAGGCTATAACATTATATATTACAGTTTTACTGCAAATGAATGTGTTGATATTATGCATAAGTAGGGAGCTTGTGGAATTCGTTGTAAGCGGAGTTTAAAAATTTGAAGGTAAGTATTTGAGAATAACATTTTTTTATCCTTATTATTCAATGAATATGTACAAATACATATATAGAGTGATGGGTTAATAGTATGTGTTCTATATTTAAGTTATTGACCATACAATCAAGCTATATGTTTAATGAATCTATCCACACCTAGTTTACAACTATATCATACAAGAATCATTCACTATCAACCTAATATCTCAACACTCCCCCTCAAGTTGGTGATAGATGTCACACATGCCCAACTTGCCCAAGAACTTTGAGAACACTCTACTTGAAATTGCTTTAGTAAGGATATCGGCCAACTAATCCTCTGATTGTATCTATGACAACTTCATATTTTTCTCATCCAACTTCTCCTTAATGAAGAATGAAGAATGTGTCTACCTCCACGTGCTTTGTATGATCATGTTGAATCAAATTAAGAGCAATATCACATACTGCTTTATTGTCACAATATAGTCAAATTGGTTGCCTAAGCGAATAACTCAAATCCCTCAAGAGAAGTCTTAGCCATAATGTTTCCCATACTCTCAGTGTCATAACTCTAAATTCAGCCTTTGCACTTGAGCATGCAATGAAATTCTAGTTTTTACTCCTTAATGTAACAAGATTACTACATACGACAATGAAATAACTTAACGTAGATCACCAATCATCTGCTTTTTCAACCTAGTCAATATAAGTATATGCATCCACGCTTTGATAATCTACATTCTTAGTGAATATAATTCCCTTTCTAGGAGCAGACTTCAAGTACCTCAAAATGCACATAATTGCATTCATAGCTCTCTAGGATTAAGCATAAACTGGTTAACGATACTCAATGCATAGGCAAGGTTTGTCCTCGTGTGTGCTAAGTACATCATTCTTCCTACAAGTCTTTGGTATCTCCCTTTATCAAATAGTACCCCAATTAGACTCAATACATAACTTCAATTCTTCTTCGACTGGTGTATCAGTTGACTTACCAGTTTCATGTAACAAATCTAAGGTATATTTTCTTTGAGATGGAAAGACTCCTTATCAAATCAAGACACTTCGATCCCAAACAAAATTTTCAAGAGGCCAAGGCCTTTCATTTTAAATTCTCTAGACAAGTAACTTTATAGACCCTTCCTTTCTTCATGATCATTTCTTATAACTACCATGTCATCCACATATATAATACATGCAATGATCTTACCCTGCTTTTTTTTTTTTTTTTTCAAGAATAAAGTGTGGTCTGCTTTGATATGATGGTAGCCAAAGGCTCTCATAGACTTTGAGAAATTTCTCAATCACGCTCTCAGAGATTGTTTCAACCCATATAGAGATCTCTTTAATTTGCATACCTTCCAACATGTATTTTTGGTATCATGCATCCTGGTGGGAGAACCATGTTAACTTCTTAGCACAAGTCACCACGTAGAAAGGTGTTCTTCACATGAAACTATTGTAATGTGAATTCTTGTTGCTAGAGACAATAAGACTCAATCTATATTGATTTTAGCTATAGGTGGAAATGTCTCTATGTAATATGTCCCATAGGTCTAAGTGTACCCCTTAGTCACCATTATTGCTTTAAAGTGTTCAAGTGTACCATCTACTTTGCACTTCATAGTATAAACCTATCGACATCTAACCGGTTTCTTTCCTAGTGGATGATTAATAAGTTCCTAAGTTTTATTTTTTTGCAAAGATTTCATCTCCTCATTCATAGCAGGGTTCCACCTTGAGTCAACTAAGGCTTCCTACACATTGTTAGGAATGTATACAGTAGATAATTGATTTGATTTTGACAAATGATAATTAGACACATAATGGCTTATAGAATATCTAATTTTATTAGAAAGTTTGGGTTCATATGTGGGTTTAGGGATACCTCTGGTGTGACACGGTGGTAGCTATTTTTTAGATGGTTAGCCTACTAAATTAAGAACATCCTCAATAAGAGATTGGTTTGGTGTATCAGTTACCTATGGTGTAAGAGATTTCGATGGAGGTAGAGCCACAACTTCAGTTTTTGGTGTTCGTCGCTACTTTACTCCAAAGTTATACCACTCAAATCCAATTTACCCACATCCTAGTTACCAGTTTTAGAGAGTTTCCCTGTTTTAGAGAATTTTCCTTTTTCAAATAGTTTCCTTTCTTCACTTATGTGAACATCAGAGTCTAGAATTAGAACTTTCTCTTGGTACACCCCTTAAGTTTAGGCTCAAAGGAAAAATACATCGAGTCTTCATGAAAAACTACATCCAATGTAACAAACATTTGTTGACTTTGAGGATGATAGCATCGATACCCCTTTTGATAAGCAACGTAACCTAGAAAGACACATCGTGATGCTCGAGGATCAACTTGTTGTATTGATGCTTATGGACATGTATAAATGACACACAACCAAAGACATGAGGAGGTAAGTTTGAGATGGCTGGGGCAGTAACCACTTCAGCTAGAGCCTATAATGGTGTCTAGAAATCAGTAGTACTAGAGGATACTTGTTTGATCAAATATGTTGTAGAGGTAAGTGCTTCTCCCTAATAGGATAATGACATATGAGCTTCGATCAACAAAGCACAAATAACATCCAACAAATGACAATTTTTTTGCTCAGATACCCATTTTGCTAGGGTGTATAAGAACAAGTAGTTTAATGAATAGTTCTTTGTGCTTCTAAATATTGTTGAAATTCAGAAATCAAATATTCATCTCCATTATCACTACGAAGAACTTGAACCTGTGCATTGTATTGAGTATGAACTATTTTATGAAAATTTTGAAATAACAACTTCACTTCACTTTTGGACTCCATCATGCACATCTAAGTCATCCTTGTATAGGTGTCAATAACCATGGTCAAGATTGGATGGATCCCAAACATTAAAATGCATAACCATAAAAGGAATTGGCCTTTTATTTAAAATTAATGGAAATGATGAATGATGGCTCTTTACAAGTTCACAAACATCACACGCAAAAAAAGATAACTTAATTTTTATAAATAAAATATGAAATAATTTCTTAAGGTAACCAAAGTAAGCATGCCCTAGAAGTTTATGTCATAACCTAATGTCAGATTTCTTCTTTTCTCCTCAGAACTATCCAGCATCAAGCTTAATGCAACTTATCCAAACTCTTTGATACCAAGTCTAAAGTAATACAGTTTCCCTCACCTAATATCACAACCAAACATCTGCCTCATTTGGATGTCCTTAAACAAACAAAATTCAGGCCAAAAAATCAAAACACAAAATAAGGCAGTGGTGATTTGGAAAACTAACAAAAGATTATAATTCAAAGATGAAACAACTAACGTAGAATCTAAATTCAAAGTATCAACGAGGGACAAGGATCCTTCCCCAATAACACTGGTCAAGGTACCATTGATAGTGGAATCAAATTTTTGTGAGGACAATTTAAGGGGTGAGACTTGTCTAAAATCACACGTCATATGATCGGTAGCACTAAAATCAAATTTCCATGCACTATTAGAAACAAGGGTAGATATATATATATATATATATATATATATATATATATATATATATAACCTTACCACCATTAGCTGCTACCATTGCTAAGTTATTTTCAACAATATCATCCTCTATCTTTGTATCAATAACCGCATTAGTGGAGGTCTTCTTAGAATTCCTCTTGCATGGATCATAGTTATGATGCCACCATTCTGGATATCCCACAAGTTCAAAGCAATGATTTTTAGTATGACCAGTTTGATCACAATGAGTAGATTTGTCAACACTATTAGTGGTTTTAGAATGTTTGGACCTTGTTCAATGTTCCTAATTTTGAAGAGATCAGTTTTGATTGAACTGGTTTCAAGTCCCTATAGCTAAAGCTTCAGAATTTTTGGGTTCTCCATTCATCGTTATGTGTCAAATAGATTCATGAAGAACCAATGCATAACATTCTTCTAATTCAAGAATAGGATCCTTTCTCAAAATTTCACCATAAATTTGTTTGAATTCACCATCTAATCCTGCAATAAAAATATGCACCCTTCATCATTGAACTAAATTTCAGTAAGATGCAAGATCTTCCTCACTCTTCATGATCACCTCATCACGATGATCCATTTCACTACAAATTTTGACTAATTCTCCATAATACACAAAGAGTGTTCTACCATTCTGTTTGGTAGATAAAGCCCTCTAGTTCAAGGCAAAAAATTGTAATTCATCTGCTCCATCATAAAATGCATTAGAAAGAGCTTTGTAAATAGCTTGAGAAGTGGATAGGTGAATGAATCACTTCATACTTTCTAGGGACATAGACATCAATAATCATCTCTACTTTTTTATTGTCTGCATACTACTTCTTATATCCATCATCCTTTTTTGATAGGTGGCTGTGAATTACTACGAGTAAATGAGAGTCTCCTTCTCAGCAACATGCATCTCCATGATTTAATACCACATATTATAATTTGTCTCATTGAGTATAATCCCTACATTCAATAATGAACCTTTGGATCGAATAATAATGGGAGCAGACTTATTCCCAAAAGCTTCAGAATCTGGCTTGCCCATGGTACTAAGTTTTGTGGCGCTGATACCAAGTATGAAAGTTTGAAGATAAGTCTTTGAAAGATTTTTGTTTATTTTATTCTTGTTATTCAATGAATCTATACAGATACATATATAGAGTGATGAGTTAATAGTATATGTATTCTATTTAAGCTAATGAACCTACAATCAATATGTCTAATGAATCTATTCATGCCTAATTTACAGCTATATTACCTCTAAAAAATAGGAAAGAATCCCAAGAATCATAACAAAAATAATTGATTATCAACCCAATAGATCAACATGATATGAAGAAGACCTTCAATCAGGTAGAGTGGCAAGTTATGTACAAATTTCTTTATAAAATGAACTTTAGCTAAAGTTGGAGAATTAGATCTTCAAATGATTAAAGTATGTTTGGTTCTTAATTCTTATCATCTGTCCCCTAAAGGTTTCTTCAAAATCTCTAAAGGCACTCCACAAGGAGATCCACCCTCTCTATATCTTTTCTTAATTATGGATGAGGTTTTCAACAATATTATGGATATGATCGCAAAATAATTTGCACTCAAGTCTGAAAGTTTCAAATTCTTCCCTATAAATTTCTCTCTTACAATACACGGATGACACTCCTTATTTGTACAGCCGATAACTACACCTTACAAGATACCATTAAAAAATAAAGCTACTACTTACAAGATAATGCTATCAACTGGCCTCCTGCCTTTAGAACAAATTGACATGTCTTTGAGGAAGAGCAGCTTGGATCATCATAAACTCCCTTTGCTCTATTTTTATTCAAGCAGACAAAGAAGGAATAATTATATGAGCACTCTATCTAGGAAATATATTATCTACTAAATCCCTTTATCTCTCTTTTGAATGACTCTCATCATAAGGAGTATTTTAAATTCATTTAGAGTCTAAAAACATATGTTGTCCTTACAAAAGTTATATTCTTTTGCTTGGAGAGTAGCACACAAGAGGATGTCTACATTCAACAAAATCTAAACTATTGGATATCATGGTTCCTCTAAATGCTTCTTTGGTAAATCAACTACATAATCAAGGGACCATATTCTTGTTGCTTGCAAAGAGATTGCAACAATCTAAGTGTAATTCTGAACAAGTTGGGCATAACATGGGTTATGCCAAATTCCATTAAAGTGCTTATAATTCATTATGGGGGGTCAAAGGCTTAAATCAAGAGAGAAAAGTCTATGGTTTGTTGCTTTATGATTGTTATGTGGAAATCATGGGTAGAGTGTGATAGAATATGCTTTAATTGCTCTCATGGAAAATTGAAAGTTCTTATTGAGAAAATTCTTCACAGAGCTGCTCATTGGGCCTCTTCTTCTAAGGAATTTATGGGGTACTCTATGAATGACATCCCAAGCAAATGTGTGAAACTTTACAGCTATTTAAAAGCAAAGATTAATGCAACCTGACTCTGTGGGCCTCACCTCAAGGTTTCTTCAACTTTATTTTGACAAGACATGTTATGGGAACATGGGGCCATTTGCTATTGGTGAAATTTTAGGTAACTCAAAAGATGAAAAACATAGCTTTGACTTGAAAGTGGGGGCAAGCTGTGTTAACTTGAAGTGACTTGTGAGTGACTCAAAATTACACGAGAATTTTTTTAAAAATATTTAATCTACTTTGCCTATATTTAAAGTTTTCACTTTTTATGCACATGCTATTTCTTAAGTTGGTTAAAATGTGTTATTGATGTGTATGAGTTCTTGACTTCAAACTTAGCAAAGATAAAGTGTTATTATTATGTAGCGAGTTGACTCCACTAGTTACCCAATTTGCTACTAAGTCAAATAATTTGGATGAGTTCCCCGACTCAAGTATGAGTTTTAAAACTATGATTATGCTTGTCCTCTGGGTTGATGTGACTCAAATGAAGCTGAATTACTATTAGTCACTACTGGTTTAAGCATTTGGAAACAATCCAAGATATGCCCTCTGATTCTTGAAGGTGATTTATCCATCATTATTGGCTGGCTTAAACCTCAAAAGGGCTCACCATAGCACTTCTGGTCCTCTGCTGATAGAGTTGTATTTGATATTAGGGATGTTGATGATGTTTCTAAAGAGGGCATTGTGTTAGATGATCTTCCAATTAGAAGATTTGAGGATGGCTAGCCCTGTACTTCGATTATACTTGCCTATATCATGGGGCTGTTGTTCTTGGATGGTTAATGTATATATCCTCAATCTATTCAATAAAATAATCATTTACAAACAAAAGAAATATCTTAGGGGGGTTTATTTAACTGCTTTTCTTAGACATTTCTAATATATCATGGCATATCTCAAATGTGCAGTTTATTTAACAATGATAACTTGGGTATATGTGAGATATCAGATTTATTTCACTGCAATATCTTGGGCATATGTTAGATATCAAGTTTATTTAACTGTGATATCTTCGGCATGTGTGAGATATCAGGCGTATTTAACGTTACCATAGTTGATATGTTTGGTGTTATCAAAGATATGCCAAATCCCGTTTATAGTGTAAAATCTGCTTGTTTCTAGAGAGAGAGAAATTAAATTCAAAACACACTTTTTTAGAGAGAGAAGAAATGATTGTCTTCACCTTAAAGAAGCTCACTACAATAGAGAGAAAATAATGCTTGTACTCATGCACATGGGCTTTCCATTACATGGCTCATGCAAGTTGGCCTACTAATGATAGATCTTTGACCATTCACTAGGGAAGAGTTGGAACATATTTCTTGTTGCTAAGAAATCAACAGTGGATCCTAACCACTTGATCAAATGTATTTTGATATAGTTTAGTGTCTAGGGCAATAGATCTTTGTTGTCTGATAGAAACACAAGTGGGCCCATAATATAGTGATCTTAACTATTCTTCTATTTAGGTTACTTTTTTGCCAGCTAAGGTTACACAATTCGTAGTTGGTGACAGTTTAGATCACCATGATTCTGGACCCACAAGTAATTAAGAGTTGCAGATCAACCTAGATTATAGTTAGTGACGCTTAATATTCATGTTATTAAAGAAAATTCAACAGCAATCAAATTACTAATCAAAGTACATAGAAGGACTCAAATTGCTCATAGATGGGCCCACATAAAGTAAATTTGAATAGCAATTGCTTAAGCCCACCTAAAATATATGAATAGTAGGTGCACATTTACATCTTGTGCTGGCCGTCCATTTGAGGTTGATGAGAATTCGATGATTTTTTATCTACATCAATGGTTATGTGTAATAACAGATATTTTTAAAATATGAAAATGCATGATTTTGTGGGTCCTACATGTGTAATTACCATTCTGTCCCTTTTGCTATTTTAATTAAATACATAAATAAAATTAATTAGCCATTTTTTTCCAGTCTCCGTTTTTAGCATTCTTAGTGGCATTGAATTCCATTTCTCATGTACATTCCAATTATTGAGGTTTTAGCTCGGCATTAAATCCTCTCCCCATTTCCTGCGTCATTGGTAACAACAACTTCACCAGCAAAGACGCTATTTTCCCCCTCTTGTGCATGTGCGCGTGACGGAACACTTTCCACCTTGCTAGCATGATTAAGGTAAGCTGTTACCCTCCCCATTTTCATTGAGTTTTAGTTGATATTCACCATTTTTAATGTAAAAAAACATGTGGATTGTTGTTTTCTGATGGCATTATACGCATTACAATTCTTGGAAAAATGAACGGATGAAACGGTATCAGATGAATGATTAGAACCATTCATCTTATGCATGATGAAACAAAGAACAAACTCATTAATTTTCATGGTAATCTGATGGCTATGGACACCAAAAAACATAAAAAATAGTAAAATAGAAAATTTTATAAACGTGGTAAAAATAGTGAAAAAACCTTAGAAATATGCAAAATCAGTTGATGAGAATGTTATAAAGTAAATGTACGTAAAAAACTAATCAAAATGGTGTAAAAATAATGAGATTTGGGAAGTATGGGGTCGCCTATGGCAACTGGAGTTCAGTCATCATCTCCGGCGATTGGCAGACTAGTCCAGTCATCATCCATACACGCATTATGCACTGTGCGTCCTTATGACGATGTTTGATTTAAATTGAATTTTTGTTATTTCTAAGATGTCTGTTCATTAAATACTTGATTCTAGGAGCTATAAAGGTCTAAATCACGATCCGAAAGATTCGTTGTAATCGTCTCAACGACGGTCAAATTATAAAATATCATTAGTTGACTTAGATCAGGCTGATTAATACATGATTAGGCCTTATAACTTGACTGTAAGCATTAAATATGAGATGATCTAGAGGATTAGTAGAGTATATCTTAAGGGCTTGTAAAAAAAAGTGATCTTGATCATTGATCAGAACAAATGCCTTAGAATTGGCTGATCAGAGAGCAATCTGACCATCAGATCAACGTGTAATCATAGAGACAAATGTAAATTACTAAACAAATATTTAATTAGAGGAATCATGATGAGAATGATTAAAATCAATCATTAGATCAATCATTACTAGCATTTATGGCTGGTAATCATTTCACCTTAAATATAAAATAAAATTTGAAAGCGCATTTAGGGGGCGTGGTGTCTCCCCACCATTAATGCCTTCCCTCATTTTTTAAATCGGCATTAAATCCTCTCCCTATTTCCTACGTCATTGGCTACAGCAAGTTCACCAGCAAAGATGTCGTTTTCCCCCTCTTGTGTGTGCGCGCGTGACGAAATACTTTCCACCTTGCCGGCATGACTAAGGTAAGCCGTTACCCTCCCCATTTCCATTGAGTTTTAGTTGATATTCATAGTTTTTAACGTCGAAAAAGGGCATGGATTGTCATTTTCTGATGGTGTTATATGCATTACCATTCTTGACAAAATGAACAGATGAAACGGTATCAGATGAATGATTTGAACCATTCATCTTATGCATGATGAAACAAAGAACAAACTCATTAATTATCGTGGTAATCTAATGGCTATGGACACCAAAAAACATATAAAAAAAAGTAAAATAGAAAATTTTATAAACGTGGTAAAAATCTTGAAAAAACCTTAGAAATATACAAAATCAGTTGTTGAGAATGTTATAAAGTGAATGTGCGTAAAAAACTGATCAAAATGGTCTAAAATTCATGAGATTTGGGAATTATGGGGTCGTTGACGGTGACTGGAGTCTGGTTGTCATCTCCGACGATGGCAGACTAGTCCAGTTGTCATCCATACGCGCATCACGTCCCTGTGATGTCACTTGATTTCAATTGAGTTTTTATTATTTTTAAGCTGTCCGTTCATTAAAAACTTGATCCTAGGAGATAGAAAGGTCCAAATCACTATCTTAAAGATTCATTGCGATCGTCTCGACGATGCAAACCTAGATTTGATTTAAAAACCTTGATTTGAATACTTTTAAATTGGTCAAATTATAAAATACCATTAGTTAACTTAGATCAAGCTAATTAATGAATGATTAGGCCTTATAACTTGATTGTAAGCATTAAATATGAGATGATCTAGAGGATTAGCAGAGTATATCTTAAGGGATTGTTAAAGAAAGTGATCTTGATTGTTGATCTGATCAAATACCTTAGAACTGGCTGATCAGAGAGCAATCTGACCGTCAGATCGACGTGTAATCATAAAGACAAATGTAAATTACTAAACAAACATTTAAATTAGAGGGATCACAATGAGAATGATTAAATCAATTATTAGATGTTAATTATAAGTGATAAAGAGCGATCCAACAGTTGGATAGTCTCCAAACTTCATGAGATGTTAGATTATTGATTAAGGGACATTAATTGAAAGAATTATGACATAGATTGACGATCAAAGACTACAAATGTTTGTCTAGATATTAGAAAAAGCTATATCTAGTTCAGGATTGACCTAATAGAGGGTTAATCAGATGACCTAGGCCATTAATCTATGATTAATTACCAGATCAGGAAAATTATCACTTGGATTTGTTTACTTTTGAGATAAGAGGACACCAAGTGATTGGATGACTTGTGATGTGGCATGTACATCAGAGCTCACAACTTGATAGTGATACACACCTTATTGGAGTACTATGCTTATCGAGGTAAGTGATTGCATTCGAACTTTTTTCATGATTTCATTGATCATGACCTATTGTCTAAAGTTCTTGGGGCATGTATTTTGTGCATGCATGTTTACATAAATGTGTTCATTACTTCTTGTTTGATAGCATGACATTTGATTTTACGATTATCCATGTTTTACATTTGATGGACTATACTTTATCATGGGTTTTGATAGTACCTATTGAGGTTTATTATCATGAGAGTTTTCCATGATTTATGGCTTATTTGTTGATTTATGAAGAGTACTTTCGCCTGGTGGGTACTATGTTAGGAGGGTAGTTGGGTTGGCCACCCGCCCTCTGATTTTGTAATGATGATGATTAGATACCCACCCTTGAGAGGGCCAAGTATGTAGGTAGTAGTATCATGGGTAGTCTCCTTTACAGGTTTGTTCCTCCCATGTGAGATGGAGGAAGTCTCCCATTATGGTGTCGATGGGAAGCGGCAATGGTTAAGATCATTGTGTGGTTGCTACTACAGCATAGTAGTCCATACTCTTATTCTGTATGCTCATGTGATATGGATATATAGGGATCATGGGGTAAGCTGGGCCTAAGGGCTAAAGCAGGCTGCACGTGAGGGATCACGGGATAAGCCGGGCCTAAAGGATGAAGCGGGCTACATTTGAGGGACCCAAGGTTGGAATGAGTACTCATTATCATTGATACGAGTGTAGTTAAGACACTCTTAGGGCTTGTTTTTTACAGTGCCCTGTTTATCATGACATACATTTATATTATGATTTGGACACGAATGCTTATTGCTTTTGATGGATACAAATCCATGTTTTGCTCATGCCTTGCATGTCATGATGGTTTGACTTAATATTTATTTGTTCAGACTTATGATTTTCATATGTTATTCATTATGGACATCTGATGACTTGATGTGCCTTGTACATGTTTTATCCTATAAGATTCGCCATGACATTGTTACTTCACACTACATGATTTTATTGTGTTTCTTATTGAATGTAATCACCTACACAAGCATAGCTTGCTGAGGCATTATCTTATTCTGTTATGTCTCAGATTTGGAGCGCGATAGCGCCAAGGGAAAGCAGGTCAGGTGGAGCAGCGTTGATTAGAGTGAGAACTTCAAGGACCATCTGCATTTTGTATTCAGAGACTGGTTTAGTGTACGTCTCTTGGACTTGTGTTTCGACTTTTGGGAGCCGTACATATTTTGGATAGATTGGACCTACACTATTGTATAGTATACTTTTACATGGTAATGTGTATATGATGTGGTGATTATGGATGGACCCTGGGGGATTTTGGACTTATTATTGTTACTGTCCTTTTCACGATCGCGTTTGATTTGTTGTAGTTTTAGATTGAGCATGCTCAGCGTATTGGAGATTTGATTTTGTTTATTGTTGTGGTTTTGGATGTTGCCTCGAGGTTTTCTTTTTTGGACATTTCTTTTGAACACTGCATTATTTATGTTAATTGCAAGCTTTTATTATAAGGAATCCTACCTATTTTATAAAGCAAAGTATTATTATTATTATTATGTATTGGAAAAAGGTTTAGAAAAACTCAATACCCATATTTTGAAGGTCATTGTATTCTCATTGGTTGATGCATTATTTTTTATTAGAAATTACTAATAAAATATCTCTCAAACATATTTCAAATATCGTAAAAAATATCACAAAACATATATTAGATATCATAGAAAATATCATAGAACATATGACATATATCTCAGATATCAAATAAGACATCACAAGATATACCAATAGAAACACCCAAGATGTGTGGTTAAATAGACTCCCTTTAAACTTTTCTACTTATTTTACGCCTTCGAACTTTGATGCATAGGTAATGCAATAGGTAGGACTTGTGGTGTGGCTTGTGCAAAGCTTCATACATTATAAATTTATAGTGAATGCTTTAAGTTGCTTAGGTGATATCCATGGCTTCAAATTCTTCATTTTGAAGGATCAGGCCTTTTTTCCGGGCTACAGATACACATCAATCAGAGCCTATCACTTGATAGAGTTAGCTTAACTAGAATATTTGTCTTCATTCATTCTCATCAGTATCCCGCAGTTATTGAATCTCTTTATAACAGTTGTTATCTTTCTATCCATGTAAAAACATTTACAAAATAATTACATTATAAATAGCTAAAATCACCATTCGAATGGCATGGTAGAGTCTCTTACTCTACATAGTATCAAAGCTTTGTTGACCGAGACGTCTCGAGTTCAAATCCTAAAACCTGTCATTTATCAAATCCTGAAACCCAATGGATTAGAGTTGCACCTGCCAGAATTGTTCCTGCGAGTTTCCACAACGATGATTACAGTGATTTGAACGGCTGGATGAATCCTAAATTTGGCGATTGGAGGTGTTGGCAAAATGGATAGAAATATCATCCACGGTTTGATTTTTAGCAAGAAAAGCTTCGTGACTCGAGCATGCCACAAAGCTCATATCAAATAGAGAGCACCAGAGCGGGTGCGAATAGCCGTCGCATATTCCTTAAAATCAAACTCAGGCCACGAAGAGAAACAATGACTAGATCCTCATCGTCAACAGGTTTGTTAACGACTGATAGTGAGTCAGCTAGATCACAGATGATCCGGATATGATCGGCAACGGGTAACAAGCTCTTCTTGACCGCAGATAGACGGTTCTTCACACTCATCACTTGAGTGCATGACAAAGGGGTGAACAAGCGCGCGCTACTGCTCCAAGCTTCATGCGAGGTGGTAGCAGAAACCACATGAGAGACAATTAATGCTCTTGCTCAGAGAGGGTATAATTCAACTCCGAATAATCTGGTCTTGTCTTGTCCAATTGACAAGAGTAGGGTTCGCGGAGGTAGAAGATGGTGATGGAAATGTTCAATCTACATATCCTAACAGATCGTATCCACCAAGAGAGGTAGAAACTGGGCATGGCACAGTAAATAGTTTGAAGAGGTGAGTTCCAGTGGGAGTTGTAGGGGGAAGTTGTTTGTGACAAGAGATAACGCCCAAGGGCTGGAGGAGTTGGTTTGGGTCGAGTCGGATGAAGCCTTTTGGAAAGAAGGATCATGGAAAGGATTTCTCAAAGGAGAAAAAAAGAGATCTAATATCATATAAGCAGGAAACTCTACCATGCCATTAGTATGGTAGTTTTGGCAATTTTACATTGTAGATGTGCATACAAGTATAGAGATAACAACTATTACAAACAGGTCCATAACTGTGGGATAATGATAAGAATGCATAAAATCAAATATTTTAGTCAAGCTAACTCTATCAAGCGACAAGCTGTGATTGAGATACATACATTACAATTCGCAGGCTGCCTTCCTGTAGCAAGTAATTAAGGCCCATCTGACTCAACGCTCCGTCGGCAAGGACGAGGCTGTTGGGAACAAATTCATTTGAGAGGGGCCTAAACTTGTTGACTATTAGAAATCGTTACACCTAAAAAGAATCCAGAAGGGCCAAACTGAATCATTATTCTCCTAAAGTTTCATTCATCATGAATTCGGTAGAGACCGAAAAGAAACATGGTTAGGACTGTAACATTGGTCATGGACCGTAGAGGATGTTCGGTGCCGTTGTACGAGGACTAATATATATTCCAGCCCATTTGACTGCAGCTCCACGATTCATCCATCGGAGATACACTTTGATTCTTACTACGTATCCATCGGCGCTCCCATGTCTAGTGCATTCAACCAGACATGGCCAATTTGTCGAATGAACATCCTGCAAGCGCAATAGACCTATAAAGCCAGAACTAAACATTTAAGGGAACAGCTAAGACTCAGGATCGAAAGTATTTTTGTGCAAGTATCGGTTGATTCAGATAAAGGTGAATCATATAATAGCTAGGATTCCGAAATACGCCCTTAATCATGCCTACTGGGAAGGGAACTTAGTGGCAGACTGCCTAATGATCCAAGCTGCTAAATCTCGGGGGTCAAATGAATAATAGATTGAGTTTATAAGGTACTAATTACCCTACCGCAAGTACTTGTTTGGCTTAGGGGTTCTCCAGTAAGTTGAGTTTGGGTCCATTTGTCACTTGGATATGGCATCTTTAATAAAAAAAACTGAAACGTTTTCTATCATATGTCATTGCCTTGTATAAATACCAATTGCCTTGTATACACATTGTAGATGTGTATACAAGGATAGAGATAACAACTATTACAAACTGGTCCATAACTGTGGGATAATGATAAGAATGAATAAAATCAAATATTTTAGTCAAGCTAACTCTATCAAGCGACAAGCTGTGATTGAGATACATACATTACAATTTTGCAGGCTGCCTTCCTGTAGTAAGTAATTAAGGCCCATCTGACTCAACGCTCCGTCGGCAAGGACGAGGCTGTTGGGAACAAATTCATTTGAGAGGGGCCTAAACTTGTTGACTATCAGAAATCGTTACACCTAAAAAGAATCCAGAAGGGCCAAACTGAACCATTATTCTCCTAAAGTTTCATTCATCATGAATTCGGTAGAGACCGAAAAGAAACATGGTTAGGACTGTAACATTGGTCATGGACCGTAGAGGATGTTCGGTGCCGTTGTACGAGGACTATTATATGTTCCAGCCCATTTGACTGTAGCTCCACGATTCATCCATCGGAGATGCACTTTGATTCTTACTACATATCCATCTGCGCGCCCATGTCTAGTGCATTCACCCAGACATGGCCAATTTGTCGAATGAACATCCTGCAAGCGCAATAGACCTATAAAGCCAGAACTAAACATTTAAGGGAACGGCTTAAGACTCAGAATCGAAAGTATTTTTGTGCAAGTATCGGTTGATTCAGATAAAGGTGAATCATATGATAGCTAGGATTTCGAAATACGCCCTTAATCGTGCTTACTGGGAAGGGAACTTAGAGGCAGACTGCCTAGTGATCCAAGCTGCTAATTCTCGGGGGTCAAATGAATAATGGATTGACTTTATAAGGTACTAATTACCCTGCCGCAAGTACTTGTTTGGCTTAGGGGTTCTCCAGTAAGTTGAGTTTGGGTCCATTTGTCACTTGGATATGGCATTTTTAATAAAAAAAACTGAAACGTTTTCTATCGTATGTCATTGCCTTGTATAAATACCAATTGGATGGGTCAAGAATGAACGCACCAGCCCACAGTTTCTATGATTCAAATCCATTTATCTAGTTGGACATATTGTGCAAGAGTCACATGTTGTAACTCTTCACATTAATTGCACGATTGTGATTTGATAGTGGAGGTTTTGTTTTATTTTTTGTATGGCTTGTATGTAGGCGGTCTAAAGAAAACTATTTTGGCTCACTGAAAGAAGTGGTAATATGCGCATCAATCTCAGGCACTTGGACCCATATTTGCTAGTCGATCGAAGCACTGCAACAATACGGGTTCTGGAACCCGAAAGGCATGCCACAATAACAATTCTAACATCTTGAACATTGTATTTTCCTACTGTTGGAAGGAGGCCCTTGCTTACACAATTCCTACTCGATATCCAATGTGGGACAAATCAGATGAATTGGCCGGATCAATCAAAGACAAGGCCCACTATGTATAGTTGAAAACAATGCTCCATGCACACTACAGGAAAAAAACTACCTTTTCTCAAGCAAACATGGTAGCACTCCCTATATATTTACTAATTTATGCTATGGTCAGAGCGGAATTGTAACACCAATGAAATCTAAACTGATCTAAATTCTGTCAAGGTTTGTTGCTAAAACTGCGAACTTCTTTTTCGTGTTGGCATCAGAGCATTCTTTGCTTTTATTATTAGTCTCCTGCTGTCAAATCCAGTTTGCTTACTATGTTCCTCGCACATAGATTTCGATCACCCTTTCATAGAATTTGAAAGTCACCCGATAAAAATCCTTAAGATTGTATTCGCACCTCCAGTTCAGCATACAAATGTTTGGTGATCTAAACCGCTCATCATCTAGGCGACATCCTGCAGTCTACGTGCGTACCAATATCATCTAATCAACTGATTAGAAAAGTTTAGAACAGTCAGATCTTAGCTGACTGAAGAGTTTGATAATCCAAATGTAGAAGAATGAGTTTCTCTGGAATATTTCAGGGAGGTGAACAATCGGATCACCTACCTTCCGTGCCCATGTGCACTTTGAGCTGTGCATGAGAGCTACATCAAATCAAGAAAACAACATATAATGACATTTTCAGGCAATCTGCACGTTTCTATAAAGAGCAGAGAGTCCAAAATATTCTCGCTTAGCATGTATTAGAAATCTAGAGACACTACGATGCCACTTCATAAAGCCTCATAGTATCCCCACAATATCAATGCGTGACCCCCATCATTGGGCCCATCTCAAAAGGGGATCACGATGAAACTGCAAGAACTATGTAGATGGAAATCTCTCTCTCTCTCTTTGACCCACACCCACTCATACCCGACCCACGGATTTCATGCCGCCACCCTAGCTAACTTTCACATCTGCTTGTTCCCATGCAAGTCCTTGCCCTTAAAAATACACCCAATTTGCCACATTCCCACATGCTTCTAATTCTCACGTGAAGTCCGTGTTCAACTAAGCCCCTCGATACGAACATATATAAAATCCCCCTCCCCTCCACAACCTCTTCGGCCTGTCACTCTCTCCTGCACCTAATAAAAGCATATCCACTACCCCCCAACATTTCTAGGGTCACCCCCTTCAACAAATTGGCATAAAGCTGCAACATCATCACAAAGATACTACACCCACTTAGCCCCCATGAAGAATAACACATCAATTTCGTCCTCCTTCCTCACTTTACGGTGGGGGACACATAATGTTGCCACCACTGGTATCGCCGGAATTCTGCTTCGGCCAACAGTACCAACCACAGCAATTCTGCTTATAGCTTCTCTCTTCTTCTTCCTCCTCCAACTTCGATCTGAAACCATCAAGAAACACAAAAAGCTTCCGCTACCACCTGGTCCACATCCATGGCCAATTATAGGAAACCTTCCAGAGGTGTTCATGAACAAGCCAGCATTCAGATGGATATTGGGCCTGATGAAGGAGATGAATACCAACATTGCTTGTTTTCGATTGGGCAACGTTCATGTAATTCCGGTCAATTGTCCGGAAATCGCGCGAGAGTTCTTGAAGAAAAATGATGCTGTATTTGCATCGAGACCAATTACCATGGGCACTGAGTACTCGAGCCGGGGTTTCTTATCCATTGCAGTTGCACCATGGGGAGATCAATGGAAGAAGATGAGGAGAGTGGTTGCATCAGATATTATCACTCCGGCGAGACTCCGCTGGCTGCTTGACAAAAGAGTCGAAGAAGCCGACAACCTTGTTCGATATGTATATACCCAGTGCAAGAACTTTGAGGCTGCCACAATCGTTGATCTCAGGCTCGTTGTTAGGCAATACAGTGCTAATGTCATAAGGAAGATGATGTTCAACAAGAGGTACTTTGGTGCGGGACGGAACGATGGTGGGCCGGGTGTAGAAGAAGAAGAACATGTCGATGCTCTTTTCACTGTGCTTTCTCTTCTATATGCCTTCTGTGTTTCGGATTACATGCCTTGCTTGAGACGGTTAGATTTGAATGGGCACGAGAAGATCATGAAGAAGGCAATTAAGATTGTTAATAAGTACCAAGAACCGGTAATTGATGAGAGAATCAAGGAATGGTGGGGTGGTAACGACGGGTGCCTGAAGAAGGAGCCTGAGGACCTTCTCGACGTTCTAGTTTCATTGAAGGACAGCTATGGGAAGCGATTGCTAACGGCAGAAGAGATCAAGGCACAAACTGCGGTAGGATATAATAACAACCCTCCTAGTCTTCTTAATCATTGGTTAGCTATGCTTTCTTCATAAGAAATGAAACTTTAAATCAAGAAAGGCACTTGACTTTTCATGCATTTTTATGTAGTAGATACGACAGAATTAGGAGCACGTAATGAATCTTTAACACCGTAAAGTACTTTTCAACAAGGGCAATGATATATGCGCCTCTTGTTTTCCTAACAAGCCCCTTCTGACAAAATTGTTAAGAACAGGATATAACTTTATATGTCCCGTGAAGATCTGAATCGTCACCCTTGACTTAGATTACCCATTTTTTGAGATTTCTATCCATTAGATGACTCTAAATACTGTTTCCTTGAGTTATAAAATGAATGGAAGAAAGTTTCACTATTTATTTTACTGCTAAAAGCAATTGCCATGTTCACCCATTGGATGAGAACTACTAAGCGTGGCCATTTAAGCCAAAGAAAATATCGCAAACGCATTGGATTTTCAAAAACCTGGGCCCACTTAAAGTTACAGGGACTCAGGCCATTCAGTTCTCACGAGGACAAAGGGGGTGCATGTGGCACCATCCTACAACAAAAATGATAGGGGCTACTGTAACTAGAATCTATAGTTCTAAATTGCATGGATATCACATATAAAGAAAATACGTAAAAGTATAGCCAATGAAATTTTGTTTATGACACTTTAGTCTTTAAAGTTCCACAAAAACAGTTTAGTTCCTCAAACTATTAGTTTGGGTTGCACTTTTGTCCTTATACTAACTTTCTGTCAAAAAATTAATGATTAAACCTCCACAAGCAACAATTTAACCCCAAAACTACTTCTTCTTTTTTAAACTTTACGACTAAAGTGTACTTTTGTATTTTTTGAGAAAACAATAAACTATTGTCTATGGGGCTCAACCTTTAGTTTTAACTGGTGAACTAAAGTGCAACCCAAACCAGTTGTTCCAAGGAGAAAACTGTTTTTCTAAAACTTTTAAAGACTAAAGTATGATAAGTGAATAGTTTTAGGAGCTAAAATGTACTTTTCTCAAGAAAATAATTTCACCCAATATAACATTAAAATAATTGCATTTATTTTAAGTTCAATAACGTGTTACATTTAGCAAGGAAAAATGAAAGAAAAAGCAAAAATGGAAAGTATGAGCAACTGACTACTAACTCATATGTAACTCAATTTTGCAGGATTTGATCTATGCTGCTGTAGATAATCCTTCCAATGCTGTAGAGTGGGCAATGGCAGAGATGCTTAACCAACCTGAGATTCTACAAAAAGCAGTTGAGGAGTTGGATAGAGTGGTCGGAAAGAATAGGCTGGTTCAAGAATCTGACTTCTGTCAGTTGAATTACATTAAGGCATGTTGTAGGGAAGCATTTCGACTCCACCCAATTGCGCCTTTCAACCTTCCACACGTGCCAAATTGTGATGCCATTGTTGCTGGCTACTTCATTCCCAAGGGCAGTCATGTGTTGTTGAGTCGGACCGGACTGGGCCGCAATCCTAAAGTCTGGGACGAGCCTCTAAAATTCAAGCCAGAGAGGCACTTGAAGGAAACAGCTGAAGTCGAGCTAATTGAGCCTGAATTGCGGTTCATCTCGTTTAGCACAGGTCGCCGAGGTTGCATGGGTGCTTCACTTGGAGCCGCCATGACCGTCATGTTGTTAGCAAGGCTTGTTCAAGGGTTCACTTGGACTATACCAAATGGTGAGGCAAGCATTGACCTCTCTGAGTCCAAGTGTGACCTTTTCTTGGCTAAGGCTCTACACGCGCAAGCTAAGCCTCGCTTGCCTAAATACGTATATCCGGCGAACTAACACACGCTTCAGCCCATGCTTTTCTGGTTTCTTTTTATATTTTTTAATATATAAACATATAGTTTATTTATCCTTGCTTGGTTTTTCTGATGGGAGAGTGAGATGGCCAAGGGGTGTTTGAACTCTTTATACGATTTTATGTAAACAATTTAAGGGGACAAGGGAAGTACATTTTTATTCATTTTTTCATGTTTGACAAGAAATAAATTGAATGAACTGGAGATTCTTGGTTTTGCTCTGATTTAAATTTTGTCCACATAATTTGTGGTTCTGCGTGAAACACACTGCAAAGATGAGCCGCCCCACTAAGGGACGGCCATTTTCAGATCCATTGGTGAAACAGGAAACCACACTGCTCCTATTGCCATTTATTTTAACTTGATCTATAATCCTACCTTTTCGATACATCAAAGCTTCGTTGAGTGTCCGCATGGAAAAGCTAATCATTTTCTTCTGTAAGACTTGTTTTATGGTATGAAACTCTCTCAACTCAGGTCCATAAGCATTTGGATCACCTGGATAGTGTACGGGATCTAATGTAGTGTGCTTTACATGTACATTAGATGGCCTCATCTGAGTCTGAAATTAATGTTGCTCATTTGGGCTAGCTCTTGTTTTCTTGAATGGCCACTCGTCATGTCTTGCGTCGCCTGAGACGCCAGTTTAGGCCTACCACAAACAAATGGTCGCCAAGGGATAAATCTTGTTTAGTCACTCTCGATCTACTGCAATTCCATCGACCAAAACGTTTTGTAACCTTCACAATCAATAACGGTTCTAGAGATCAAATACCCTTCAGTTCCCTGCTATAGGCTTTTATCTCCAGTTAACAGATCTATATGCAATGATAAATTGATGGCTTATAGTGATACAGTTCTGAATACTGATACACTTCCAATAGCAAGAAGTCACCTTGATATATATGAGGTACCCACAAGAGAATTTCAGTAGTTCAATTTACCAAGAGAAATGCTACCCTGATATGGCTTGGGATTGACTACGGAGAACAAATTTCCATCTTTAGTCATCCCGTATTTTAGGCTATTTACAACAAATCATGCCATTGTCTAGCTTCTAGTTTTATTATCTGAAAATTTTAATAGTCATTTTTAAAACCTCAAAATCACTCAGAAAAGAAAAAAAAAATTAAAAGGAAAAAAGAAAATAAAAACTAGGATCTCCTTATCATTGTTGAATAAATTGTTATGTGTAGTTAGGATCTAAACATTTAAACGCACAATAACACACAGAAACATAATAAGATTTACGTGGTTTGGCTGTGTATAGCCTACATCTACGAGAGGAGGAGGGGAAATATTTTCACTATAAGAGAGAGACTGATTACACGCGTTTTGCTCAATGATCTTTGACTTTGCCTCCAGTGTAGAAATTTCCTGGTAGATTCCTAGTAGGTTTCTAATTCAGTTTTTCTTCTTTGATTAGGACTCCTAATCAGATTGGGATTACATTTAACCAACTTTGCTCCTCCCCCTTTGTCTCTCTCTCCCAGTGTGCTTGTTTTCTGTTACCAAGGCATGTGCCTAGTCTATGCCAGCTTCTTTCCTTCTAGTCTCCTTGTTAAATAGCGCATCTTTGACTATAGCCATGGTCAACTTTCCTTCTAATGCTGAGTTGTTGAGTGAAATTACCAGTGTCTCCCAGCTTTCAGGTAGTGAGCTCAGCAATAGTAGAGCTTGTTATTCATCTCCAAGTTGTAACACCACTATTCTTAGATGATTTACCAGATTTTGAAATTCACTAGTATGTTCAGCTACAGTCATTTCACTCCTTAGCCTTTTTATCAACAAGGCCTTATTTTGAGCGGTCTTAGCCTGATACATATTCTCTAACTTTTTTTAGAGAATATAAGCATTTTCTTCTCAAGCAACGTGATGAAATACACTGTGATCAATCCACTGGTAGATCTGACCTATGATTTTCTTATTCATTTTTATTCAATTTTTTTCAAAAACTCCCTCAAGTCTTTTTCCATGATCATCTAAGGGGTCATGAAGATCTTTCCATTCTAGGTTTTCACAGTGTATAATTAGTGGTATTTAATTTTATCATGGCCCCAGCCATGATATTCTTAGAACTAGTCTCATCCATAGTTTCAAACTTTATTTCTACTTTTTTTTATTATAATTAGGAAGAATGGAGTGTATGGATGAGTCGAGAATAGTAAAAAAACCTTAGAAAGGGTATTTTGGACAATTTGAGGGGTGCCCCAAATCTTCTGATCATGGGTGTCTTTATTAATTTAAGGGTGCTAATTTAGCACGTAGTGTGCCCTCTGTAATTTTAGGTGGTACTGTTTCAATCCGTAGTGGGAGTGACCATATCAATTTTTGGTGAGTTAATTTAGGGCCGCCCAGGGGGGTGTTCTATATCAAAAGAGGACTTGGAAATTTTCAAACCTAATATAAAAAGGTTAAGAGAACAGGAACCCTAACCTCTTTTTGGGTTTCCTCTCCTTTCTTCTCTTCAGGTGCAGAGGCTTCCCTTAGTTGAGGTGGCGACTTGGTGCGCTACCTCCCTTGGATGAGTCATCTTCTGACGCTGCTTCTAGGTGCGACAGTCTCTGCCACGTCGATTCCCCTTAGGGTACGGTGTCATCTGGCGTGGTTCCCTCAACAGAGAGATCAAATAAGTCTCCTTTTCTTTCACCTTTCTTTATTCCCTCTTCGGGTCTACCAGAAAATGGGTTTCAGTCAGTTGTTCCTCCAGCCGGCTGAAACCCTTTTCTCCTTTCTCTCCTTCTCTTCTCCTTCGGCTGGTCTTCTTCTTAGAAGAGCCAGCTGTGGCAGTCCTCCTTTTATTTTTATTTTTATTTTTCTTTGGGTCTGCCAAAAAATGGGTTTTGGTCAGTTGTTCCACTGGCCGGCCAAACCCTCTTCTCTTCTCTCCTTCTCCTCTCCTTTGGCTGGTCTTGTTCCTAGAAGAGCCGGCTGCAACAGTCGTCCTTTCTTTTTGTTTTTTTTTCTTCTCTATTCCAGCTATAGCAACAAAGGGGTTTCGATAAGGTTTTTCTTTGGCTGGCTGGAACCCTAGAACCTCCCCTTTCTTTTCATTTTTTAGGCAGGAAAACTTAATGGAAAAAAATATCTGGTCTGGATTCTCCGATCTGAGTCGCGTGATCTGGATTGTGCGGTTTGGGTCACGTGATTTGGATCGTGCGATCTGGGTTGTTCTGGACCATCAGATGTAGGGCTTGTTCTGGACCATCAGATGTGAACACAATCTGGGCCGGACTTGCCTGGGTCCAAGCATAGTCTAGGCCGCACCTGTCTGGGCCTGGACTTGATCTAGGCCGCACCTAGCCTGGGTTTGAGCATGGACTTGGGCCACACCTGACCTACGTTTGGACTGGGATTTGGGCAGCACCTGGCCTAGATCTGAATTGGGACCTAGGCCGCACCTGGCATGGTTCTGGAATGAACTTGGGCCCCACCTAGGCCGAATCAGAACACTATCTGCATTCTGTTCCAGCACACATTCTTCTCCAGCACTCCTATGTTCACTGGCTTTGTTCGGGCAATCCTTGGTGTGAACCAAGGCTCTAATACCACTTTTTATGCATAGTTAGGATCTAAACATCTAAACGCACAGAAACACAATAAGATTTACATGGTTTGTATAGCCTATGTCCACGAGAGAAACGAGAGAATGAGGGGGAATATTTTCACAATGAGAGAGAGAGAGAGAGAGAGAGATTACACCTATTCTCCTCTTTGGCTTTGCCTCTGGTCCTATTTATAGAGGCCAGAGGCGGTCTAGAAATTTCCTAGTAGATTCCTTGTAGGTTTCTAATTCAGTTTCCCTTCTCCTTCTCTGATTAGGATTCCTAATCAGATTGGAATTACAGTTAACCAACTTTCCTTATCTTTGAGGATTCTTTGAGCATGATAATGGGGATGGATGTCATCATAAATTGCCATTTTAGGAAAAACAAATACCATGCTCAAAATTCTTGGACCTCAAAATTGCTATTGGGTTAACTCATTTTGTCAATGAGTCAAGCCAATTTGGAACTGTTTCTTTTTTTATATGGACTTCGGAACTATTTTTAGTTGACAAATGAACTGAATCCATGAATTCAACATGGATTATTGTAACACCCCGGATTTTTAAGACAAATTTTTTTTTTTTCAATTTAAATAAGAGCATTTGGGATCCCATGAGAAAAGATTTATTTAACATTTTACTAAACCTATCTTAAAACTTCGGGTGTTAATTTTTCCTTTCTCAAAATGGCGTACATGTAATTTAAACACAAATAAATGATCCGCGTATAAATCAACGTCAAATAAATAGGCGCCTTTATTTTAAGTCAAATAAACGTCCAAAAGACAGTAATAATATGGCCCAGGGTCTATCCATCATAACATCCCATATAAATGTCCAATATATGTCCAAAGATCTAAATCACATCCAAATATAAAGTATGCAGTCCATAATAAAATTCAAATAATAATCCACTCTAATGACTCACATTACTTTCTAAAACTATAGGGAAACTAGTCTTCAGTAGCTCTCAAGGTTTATCAACCGCTTTTCCTTTCCTGGTGTCGCGCTCGAGATCTAAGGCATTGCAAAACAAAGCAATGCCTCAAAGAAGCTATCGCTTGTGTAGGTACATAGACAATTAATGTAATAAATGCGAGAAATAATGAACAAAGATTGATGAAAAGTCTAACATTTATGGAAATAGTGATATCATAATGCCATGTTCAGATAAATGCCAATTTATTCCATATGCTAAAACATGAAATTCACGGAGTTAAAACATGACATGAATCAATAAATGGAGCATACAACAAGAATAAGGGCACCCTAAGGTAATGGGTCCCACCACATCGCACGAACATCACGATCGGGAGTACACATAGTCAACCTCCGAGTGTCGTCACACCTGTGCATACCATCTATAACCATGCTCATCATACATGCACACATAACAAGAATATGGGCCATCATCAGCGGTGGCAACCCTCCATGGGTATCAACCACCGCCGCTCCCCGTCGACACCATAACGGGAGACTTAGCGTCCGTCCCCATGGAAAGGCTCGGGCCGGTAGTGTGGACTATCCATGTTACCAAACCCCTACCGAATGCCATCTATGGGCAGGTGTCTATCATATCACAAACTCATCACATCATAATCTCGGAAGGTGGGTGGCCTACCCTATCCCTCCTAAGCATGACGCCCACCGGGCGAGAGCACCCGTCATCAAATATAAAACACGGAAATCATATGTATATGCTAAAACTCAAGAGCACTTATAGCTTGCAATCCCCAAGACATGCCCCTCATCCTGGGGTTAGCCTATCAAAGGACCAGCTAATAAGCCTCTATTCTCATTTCCATGTAAATCCATGCATTTTCTATATATATAATAAGAAATAAGTCTCTAAGTAAGTATAACAAATTAACGTCATACCTGTAAAAGCATTTGAAATAAGTTTATTCAGTAAAAGATTTCAATTTGGAATAACCATCCTGTACGCAATGTAGCATGAAATCCACGGTAAATAATAATTGCATTTTAAAACACAATCACACATGATGCTATGTTTAAACATGGTTTAAAAATCAAGGCAAAACATTAGTTGTCGTCACCTACCTCAGTGTGAGATCACTAGCTTGCCAATAACTCCCTTTAATTGGTATATTCAAGTGCACATGTACATGTCACATCACTATTTTAAAATTTTTCTAAATAAAAAGTGGTCATTTCTAAGTTTTTAAGTTAAAACTAGGTCCGCGTCGTCAATACGGTCACAATGCCTCTTTCGGATCGTGATTTGGACCTCTCTAGCTCCCAAAAATCAAGTTTTAGTGAAAACTACCCTCAAATGGGGCCTGCCGGACCACCATAAGGTGGTTTAAACCGGCGGCGCCTCTTTTCTGCCGGTTTACACCGGCGTACACTGGCGCACGAAGACGCACGGCGTCGCAGACGCCGCACGGGACGCGCGCCGTGCTTCTTCGGCACCGTGACGCACGCGCGTCACGGTCGCCAGGACGCGCCGCGTCCCGGTCCCACCGCGACAGCCCACCGAGGCCGTCCCGCACGCGTGCGACGATGACGTCGTATGACGTCGTCCTCAGTGCGTCTCCGTGTGCGTCCTGGCGTCAGCGCCAGGGCGCCGACGCCGTTGACGACGCCGGAGAAGACGACCGGATTCCGGTCGCCTCGGCGAGCTCTGCAGCTCTGTTTTGCGTGATTTTTGCGCCATTTTCTTCAGAATTCCCTCTAGAATCCATTTATTCCCTCCTTTTGCACTAATTTTCTCAAAAACCATGGTTTTTAAACGATTTTTCCCAAGTTCCTAAAAACCTCCCTAGGTACTGGTTTTTGAGTTTTCTGGGCAATTCCACCGTTGGATCACTCCCAAATTTAAAGGGTTTGCTCTTGGGTGTCTTTTGCACTAGTTGGAAGGTGCGATTTCCAAACGAATAACGTTTGGTCTATGAAATCACGCTCCAACAGTAGCGTGCACAAAGCCCCCAAAAATCCGATTTTTTTCCTAATTTTTAAATACTTTCCTAATTAATTTTCTAATTAATAAATACAGAAAAAACACGGATTTGAGGCTTACCTTGTGCCTGGTCGGGTTTGCTCGTGTTGCCGGGGCTCCACTCGCCGGAAACTTCAGATTTTTGCAGGTCTAGGGTTTTGCGTATCATTCATGGAAAACGCTCAAAGTGGAGCGTTTTGGCTCCTAGAGGAGCATAGATATAGGGTTTTAGAGTCTTGGGGAAGAGAAACTCTTCCCCACACGGCTCTTCCCACGTCTCTCCGGCGATTTCGCCGGACTGGTAGAGACGTGTGTAGACAGGGGTGCCGTTATCAATTTGGACCCCTGTGTAACACGTTTCTGTCAAAAGACCATTTTGCCCTTACAACTTTGACGGCTCATAACTCCCTCGTTTGAGCTCCGTTTCTCGCGTTCTTGGTGGCGTTGGATTCGTATCGACGAGCACTTTCTAATTATTATGTTTTCAGGAAATAATTTCATCCATAAATTTTTTATTTTAATTTATTTAATAATTTTCTATTTTTATCTTTAAAATTAAGGATATTACAATTATGGAGAGAGAGAGGACATATTTAGTACCTTGTACGTTTGGTGTTTTGGTAGCCTTGGCGCAACGGTAAAGTTGTCGTCATGTAACTTTGAGGTCAAGGGTTACAAAAATGCAAGGTAAGACCATGTACTATAGACCCTTACGGTCTACCCCTTCCCTAGACCCCGCATACGTAGAAGCTTTTCTTGCACTGGGGCTGTCCTTTTACTTTTTGTGTTTTGGTACCTTGCTTTTACCATCCTGACCTGTTGTATAGTTCATATCACTTTGAGAAATGCTAGACGGACACACATTAATTAGAAATGCTCCACTTTTACACAAACAGGCCCCACCCTTAGATAATCCATCCTAATTATTTAATTAATTTCTCCCGTTTTGGATGTCAAAAAAAGAAAAAAGAAAAAAGAAAAAAAGTGTGTAGATTATATGATTCTTGCGCTTCAAACTTTGTACTTTTGAATAGAGTAAATGGATGAACCTGTTAGAAACTTTGAATACAAAAGGTTCTAATATCAAGTCTCAAAAATATGGTTTTGAAGGTACTAAAATTATCTAATCATCATAAATTTTGTTTGCTTACTAGACATTAAAAACCCAGTAATCACAAGAAAAAAAGAAGGAAAAAAGAGCTAAAGTCTTTCACCGCATGCCTACGCAATAAAAAGACCCGGACAATGAGATGATGGGTTAGAATGTTAGATAATTCACAGGTAGGGTCCCTTGATGCAAAAATTGGGGCGTTCCCTGTTTTGTCTTTAAGTCAGACAAACACACCCGTCCGCACCCTCGAACTGACCAGGGTCACCCAGGTGAGAGCATTACTCGTTTGTTATATGCTGATATTGGGAACTGCAACATCCGACTGGGGGATCTTCCCCTGTATGAATAAGTGGGAACTCCCCTTGTATGGATTCTTCTTTGGAAAAATGTGTAAGAATTCTACCATGCACAAAGATTACCATCAGTGGTGGTTCCCCGTTTTATAATTCGGTCAAGGTTCCTGTCTTTACTAAAAATGTCTGAGATGGTCAAGAACTGTCAACCACCTTTCCTTTCCCGTTTCCTGGACTCGATTACGCGGTTAGTGTTCCCTCCTGCCTTTTCTGTGGTCCTTTGCCGCACAATCGGCCATATATTCAGCTTTACAACTCGTGTTTCTCGTGCACTTTCTGAATGGTCGTTCCTCCTCTCATGTTACCTGGCTTACTGGTACTTTCTTCGCTTTGTTAGTGAATGAACTTTGAATGATATTTCTGAAAGCACTTCCACTAAACAATTTCTATATTAATTATTCTTGCTAGTTTGTCATTATTGCAGAAGGTGGCAAATATGCCAAAACATAGAATTGAAAACCAAGGTGGCCACGTTACGAGCTGTCCACTGGGTGGAAACTCTGTTCACCTAGTATGCAGGCTCGAGTATAAACATGCAGGGTGGCTCCAAGGACGTATGACGGTAGGTTCAACAATAGTTACATGTTTCGATTTAGGAAAAAGTTGGGGAAAATATCATAAAATTCAGAAGATATTTGGTAAAAATTTTGGAAATAAGCCAGAGAAAAAGCATTACAAGGATGGAATCCTGGTATTTTCACTCTTCTTAACCCAAACTTACAACACTCTCCCTGAAATTGACACGCAGATTTTTCGTCTAGGTGTGTGGCCAACTCATGAGAGAACGCAACTAACAACACCCGGATTAACTTTAATTCCACGTGTCAGATGATGGTGGAGTCTGTTGTTACACTTCGTTGAGTGCTAAATGTTGGACTCCAATAGGATATGATTTAACACGTTAGTTTGCATTTGTTACTAGATTTAAACATTAGAATAGCACTCATTAAAGTGTTGTGAAGAATCTTCCAGGATATTATTTCTCTTCTGAAATGCCCAGTGTAAATGTGTCAAAAAAATTGAAAAACATTAGACAGACTCCTTATGGGCTGGTTACAAAGAGGTAACACATATCACCTTGTCAATTGGAAGGTGATTTGCTCTCCAGTCAAGGAAGGGGGTCCGGGAATTAGAAGGGCAAAGGAAATGAATGAGCACTATTGATCAAGCGGCTTTAAAGAATGGTTAATGAGAAACAGTACCCGTGGAATGACGTTTATGTGCTAAATACAGAACGCAATGGGGAAATTGGCTACCACAGGAAGCAGCAACGGAAGCTCTCACATCTGGCAAAGTATCTCTAACTTGACAGAAAAATTTATGCAGGGGATCAGATTCAAAGCTAGCAAAGGCAATTGAATAATGTTTTGGAAGCAGTTATAGTGCTCAGAAACCACTTTTCAGGAGAAACTCCCACAACTGTTTGCAACAGCAACTAAAAAAGAAGTATCAGTGGCTGAGGTTGTTCAGATTGATGATAGAACAGTGAGTTGGTTACCAAACGTCAGGAGAAGAGATCAGTCAAGAAATAAGAATGAATGGGATCAAATAATACAGGTTCTATCTACATCACCTGTATTTACTACAGCTTCTGTACATGAAAACCAAAGACAGTGAGGCAGTCAAAATGTGCACGGCAGGATTCACACAACGTGGAAATTCAGAGCTATTCCCCATGCTCTGACTTTATCATGATGTGCTTTACAAGATAAACTTCCGACAGTGGATGCGCTTGAAAGGAGAGGGAACTACATGATGAACAGATGTTGTATGTGTTTAAAAGAAGAAAAAACAGCGGATCATCTGTTCATTCAACGTGAGGTGGTTCAATTCATATTGCATAAGATTATTACTCTTTTCGGATTGAAATCGTGTTTTCCGAAGTCCATTCTTAAACTATTCCAGAATTGGGCAATTAGAAAACGAGCTCGAGAACAAAATCTTGTGGAAAATCTTGTTCCCGGCAATGTTACGGGACATGTGAAAAGTGAGAAATGCAAGAATTTTCGAAGAGAAGTCGAGTTATAAGTACATCATATGTCACAAGGTGTTGATTTCAAGTTTATATTGGGATTTAAGACTGAAAGAAATCTAGGGAGTTTCTCTACAGCAAATGAGAGAGTTTACTTCTGAAGTTTTGTCAGACAGTTGCTCAAGATAAAGAAAAACCAATATCGTAAACCAGGCACATTCAAAATAAATTTTGATGGATCATCCTAAATGATCAGGGAAATTTTTTATTATCATATTCAGGACCTTTGGGAGAAATGAAACAGAAGTTCAGGCATTGTACCAGGGGATGAAAATCTGGAAAGAAACTAAAATCCAATCTTTAACAGTGGAGAGTGATTCATTAAATATAATTAACTGGATTTCTAAAACTAAGGGTATCTCGTGGAGGTTCGAGCATATGATGGAGACATCCTAGAATGGACTAAAGATATTTAGGTGACATTTTCACATGTGAACAGATGTGCAAATACCCAAGCAGATGAATTAGCCAATACAGGGTGGATAGGAATCAAATTCAAATTGTCGGTATAATTCAGGCGTAATTTTTGCTTTTATTTTGTAAATAAATCACCTCGATCTAAAATATTTGTGTCAATAGTCAACAAAAAATCTTATCATCCACCATTTAAAAGAAAAATAGATTGAAATATAGTATCTCTTTTTTCAAGCAAAGAATTACAAAGCAAATCATTCAAACACACTCCTAAATTTAATCTCTGACCAAAGGAAAAAGTAGCAACTCCAACAAGCAATTAAGTGTATTTCAAAGAAAATACCATATTGTATGTAACCAACTGCATTAAACATTTATCGGTGATCTGAACATAATATTTGAGGACATCTATAAAATGGAAAATTTTAACTATGGGAGCTGCTAATGTCGTAAAGCATCAAAATAAGTACGATAATGTGAAGCTTACTTTACTAAAGGAAAATCTCAAAAGTAGCTCACCTACACAAATTATGGTGGTATAAAGAGCACCTCCTCCCAAATATCACGTTCTAAATTTTGATAGGGCTCCAACAGGCAACACATTCCTAGCAGGAACAAGGGCCATTATCCGTAACCTAGACGGAATCTTTGTGTTTAGAACTAAGGTAACTATGCTAGAAAAATCTTACCGACATCAAAATTAAGTGAATATGATCATAGTTCTCTTAGTTTAGTTGTAAAAATCTTTTGACACTTAGCAATTTGACTAATGCATCGCTTTGAAATAAACATACGAGAAAAGTGAAGCCTATGAAGTAAAAGTGGGTTATCCTTGTCGATACACTCAAGTATAAAGTCGTTCCAGGCTTGGCCAAGAGCGCGAGACATGGCACCCTTAATCTCTTTGGTACTTTTAGGTCCTTGAACCACATGGCATCTTACTCGTTGAATATGAACCATTTTTTAAACAGTATTTGTCACTGTCCATGTTCCATGATCAAAAGTATATTTCTTAAGTGGGCTATCTCTGTCGTTACACTTATACACACAGTCTGGTCCAGGCTGGGCCAAGAGCGCGAGGCATAGCACCCTTAAGCTCTTTGGCCCTTGAGTCCTTTTATCAGGCATCTGTTAAGTCCTAGGACCACATGGCAACTTACCGTGCTGTAGAACATTATGCTATCCTTCCTTATTCCTTAATTTGGGCATGAATTTTCGTGGTTTTGTATGATCAGCCAGTTAGTGTTATTAGTGATAGCATGGCGTGCTGTAGTTGCTATAATGTGCCCACTTTTGGATGATGGGCTCACTAAAGGTTGATCAAACCCGTCAATCTGAATTCTCCAACGTCAAATGTCTTTTATGCCAAACATCATGGTGACAAAATGATTGTAACGTCTGAAAAATCTGCATCTTACTCGTTGAATATGAACCATATTTTAAACAGTATTTGCCATTGTCCATGTTTCACGATGAAACATACATCTCCTCTGATTTTAAGCTCATGCGATTCTTTCTATTTTTTTGAGCATTAATCATCCAAACTGAGAGAATTCATATGGACGGTTCTGATCAAACTTTGGTGGGGCCATCATGCAAAAGTGGGGCTCTCTACACTAAGCAGCTGCAGTGTACTCATTACGTTAGCCTTCCTCTCAGTATTTATCATAGCAAAAAGATGATTATATGTAATGACTCAAACATATTACGCTATTTTTGCATCAATTTTACTAAATTGATAGAAATTGATTAAATTGTAAGATTATATATAGAATTAATTATATTAAATGTTTTATTTTAATTAAAATATAAAACAAAGGAATTTGTGAGAAAAATCAACATCATTAGATTCTACACTCGAAATGGAATCAAACGCCTCAAAGAACACAAAAAACGGAGGTCGTATGACCAAGTCATGGACATTTGAAGATGAAAGGGCATTTGTGTAATTTGAACTTAAAAATGAAAAATGCCCAAAAACACAGGGGGTTGTTTTGATAACGACACCCCCACTTGTGTTGTCTTCTTCCTCAAGCCAAGCGGTGCAAAACACCACCATACCTGTACCGAGCCGCAAAAAATGACGGCACCGCCTTCCCCCTCCTATAAATTCCTCCACTCCTCTTCCATCACCATGATTTCTTCGGTTCCCTACCATCTCCAACGAGGAAGGGTTTCAGCTGGCAGTTCAAGCATGCAATGGGCGGCTCAAATTTCGCATCCGAGCTGCCCAGGTGGTGGATCTGTAAGATTGGTTTCACCAGTAATGAATTGCCGGTGAGACCAAATCCGACCAAATTCTAGGGGGAAATGGAGGGGGAGAAGAGAGGAGTAGAGTGGGGAGGAGAATTGTACCTGGGGAGCTCAAGATGGCGCTGATTGATGATCCGAAAGAACTGTTGCATTCGTATCAACGACACGGACCTAATGAGGCTATAAAAATTACAATCAGCAAACTATTTTATATAACTACAACCCAAAAACTATAGAAATCTCATAGATCTACCATGTCAAAGATGATCAGATCTCATGACTTGATCCATTAGAGGTGTTGAGGGATTAATAGCTTAGGATTAACCCCAAAGTACATGTATCAGCCCTTAAAGGATAGATCTGGCCGTTCAAATCAAGTACAGACCTATTCTAAGCATTGGAACAGGCGATCTATGAGATCTGACCATTCAATTACACATTCTTGATGACATGAAGTTATTGAAGGCAACCTAACCATTAAACATTAGATCTATACGAGAGATCTAGCTTGAAAATGCATTTAAGCAATGGCCTATAACCTAAAAGGCAGATCTAGCCATTAATCTATAAGTATAAGTAATGATCTACAATGGATGAAAAATGATATTGGAATCCTTCTTATCAATTAATATCCAGGGTTTCACGAAGATGGGTCAGGGTCGAGTAATGAAGAACACGATTCATGAGACATCAAGGTGGATAGTCTGATATTAGTAAGTTTTTAAATAATCCCAAACTCTAAGTGATTTACTTCCTATTACTACCGTATTAGTATGCTTTTTGAGATATGATGTTCTTATACGAGTATGTAAACTTGTCTTCATAATTTTATGGCCTTGAAGCACTTGAATCTATCACCATACTTAGTATGCTTTTGGGATATGATGTTCTTATACGAGCATGCAAAATTGTCTTCATAATTTATGGCCTTGAATACGATTTCTGGCATAAGCAGATTTTATGCATTGCTTGCATGTTTGAAAATAAATGCATAAATTGCATGATTTCGATGATTGATATTTGGATTTATCTATATATGTTTTTTTGGGCTATTGAGCCTAGTGGGAACTATGCTGAGAGGTTATTATGTACAGGGTTGGCCTCCCGGCCTCTACCACCAAAAAGGTGGATGGTGTCACTGCCAAAAAGCTTGTCCCTTCCTCAACTGTTGTGGTAAACAGGGACGACCACTATAGGTGTTCACGGCACCCTTTTCGAGGACAGTCATAGTCGTCGTGGAGGCTATGGTGGGTTGGTCTCTAAATACCAGAGACACACGATTCTAGCTGTGTGCTGATTGTGAGCATAGTGACCCTATGATTTCAATGTTATCGATATGCATATAGTATTGAGATGGTTGTATACGAGTACTCGTGACCAGTTAGTGTGATGTGTTCACCGAAAGACTCATGTGCATGATACTTATAGTGATGCTAGTATCTACTTTGAAAGATGACTATTTTAAGAGTTTCATGATTATTATATTTGACTTGTGATTTGATATGTTTGCCGAGATCTTCTTACATGAATATATTGATTTCAACTTTATGGTTTTTAGTCAAATTTATATTGTTGAATACTAGATTTCGATAAAGGATTCCATGGTTGAATTTGCATCAATGAGCTTATATTTTATGCACAAATATGCATGTTTACACAAATAAGAATCACTGATGTTTTACATGAAAAGCTCCTTGAATTATGCATGTTGCCTACTATGTTTTCAAAATAGTAGTATCAGATAACCTACTAAGTACAAGGAATACTCACCCCAAATATATTATTTTTACAGATTAGTCCAAAAAGGATTAGAAGAAACTCCAGAACATGTTGATGTCACAATCAAGTAAATGAAGAAGAGACAAGTATAAATATACATAAACTCTCTACCCTTTTGGATATGTACCTAGGTCGTCACATTATCCCAAAGCCCACCATTAAAAGCCTTGGTTGGATGCTTGAGCCTTTAGACTAGTTGGTTAATTGCCTTCTGTCACCACTTTTGGTACTTTAAACAGTCAACCGTACTCATGGAACGTTTGGGTGACATTAACCACCTTATCATTTGCCAATGATAATTGATCAAACTCTACACTTGAGAGGACGCTCACATTAAATTTCGAATTAGAATGTGCATCGATCTGGCCCTTCAAACTATATTATAGTCATCAAGACTTTTATCCCGGTTAGGCATCGGTCATATGAATTTTGTTCCTACATTCCTCTCTATTAAGTGTTAAGGCTTCATTTAGTCCCAAAGTTTTAAAATATTTTTTCACCACTTCTATCCATGTTCTTTTGAACATTTTCATTGTCCTTTTAGAACCTTCAACTTTGATAGCCATACTCCTTCTAACTGGTGCCTTTTTGGTCTACGTTGGACATGTTCAAATCATCTGTATCTAATCTCCCTCATCTTGTTATCTATTGGTGTTATTCCTAAGTTTTCACCAACACTTATCCTATATAAATATTGTTCCTCAACTGCCTAACACTTTGATCCATAAAGCATTGCCGTCTTACAGCCATCCTATAAAATTTTCATTGCAGTTCGAGTGCACCCTCCAATCACAAAAACTCTATAAGTGCATTTCCCTTTGTTCCAACCTGTTTGGATTCTCGGTGACCTCCATATCAATCTCTCCACTCTCATGAATTATTAAGCCCAAGTATTAGAAGTATTCTTTTAAGGGGACTTTTTGGTTATCAATCTTTACTGGTGCTCCACTCCCACTCCTCTCCTTGCTCCAATTGTATTTTATACACTGTCTTAATTCGACTAATTTTAAATCCTTTAGATTCTAATGCATTTTTCCATAACTCTATGTTTGCGTTTACACCTTCCCTTGTCTCATCAATCAAAACTACATCATCAATTGTATTTTATACACTCTATCTTAATTCGACTAATTTTAAATCCTTTAGATTCTAATGCATCTTTCCATAACTCTATGTTTGTGTTTACGCCTTTCCTTATCTCATTAATCAAAACTACTTCATTTGCAAATAACACGCACATGGAATCTCCTCTTGCAAATGTTTTGTTAACTTATCCATAAATAATGTGAAAAGGCATGAGCTCAATGTCGATCCTCAGTGCAATTCTAGAGTGATAGGAAAATTACCAATCTCTTTGCTAGTGGTCCTAATATTTGTTACCGCTCCTTCATACATATCCTTAATTATGTCTATATATCCATGTGAAACCCCTTTGTCACCCAATACCCACCATATTAAATCTTTGGGGACTCTATCATAAGCCTTTTTTCAAGTCAATAAAGAATATGTGGAGGTCCTTCCTCATCTCCTTATATTTCTATATCAATTGTTTAAGTAGAAAAAAAGCTTCCATAGTAGACCTCCCAAGCATAAAACTAAATTTGTTCTCTAACACACTTCTCTCATGCCGTAGCCTCTTTTCCATGACTCTTTCAAAAAGTTTCATAGCATCGCTTATAAGTTGGATTCCCTAATAATTAGTGTAACTCTATATGTCTCCTTTACTCTTGTAAATTTGTATAATAGAGCTTTTCCTCCTTTCATCTGGTATTTTCTTTGATTTTGCATTCTTGTTAAATAAATTTGTCAACCAAACTACCGTAATATCTCCTATATACTTTCAAACCTCTATTAGTATACCATCAGACCCTAGAGCTTTTCTTGATTTCATCTTTTTTAATGCATCTTTTCCTTCAGGTATTTTAATCTTATAATCATATCTATAATGTCCAACATTATTTGGGATTATGGTACTTTCAATCTCTCTATTCACAAGTTAATTGTCATTTAGTAGTTTTTAAAAGTCACTTTTTCATCTTTGCTTGATTTCATCATCTTTGACTAGTAACCTTTAGTCATTACTTGTAATACACTTCATATAGTCCAAGTCCTTATTCTTCCTTTCTCTTACTTTTGCGAGTTTAAATACATCTTTCTCACCTTTTCTTGATCTTAATATATTGTAGAGATTATCATATGCCCTGAGTTTAGCCTTACTTATTACTCTCTTAGCAACCATTTTAGCATTCTTATATTGCTCAATTTTATTTTATTTTTTTAATCTTTGGAAGTGCTTTAAAACATGCGTTTGTCTTTAATAACTTTTTGCACTTTTTTCACCCTACCACCAAGTTTCCTTTATTGGTTGCCTTTTACTTTTAGATACTCTTAGAACATCTTTTGCCACTTTCTTAATGGAATGACCAATCAATCCACATGGTGTTTATTTATGTTTCATTGTTCCAATTTTCTTCTACTATTAACTTGTTTGTAAATAATGATATTTTCTCTCCTCTTAAGTTCCACCACTTAGTTTTGGGATACCTATTAAGTTCATTTCCTTTTTTTCATGCTTTTATGTTGATATCCATAACCATTAATCTATATTGTAAGGTTAGACTCTCACTGGATATCACCTTATAATCCTTATACATTGATCTCTTGTTATTCTTAAGTGGGAAAAAGTCTATTTGGATTTTATATAATCCACTTTTAAAGGTTAGTAAGTGTTCATCCATCTTCTTAAAGTATGTATTTGCTATAGTTAAGTTATATGCTAAGGCAAAATCAAGTATAACTTCCCTCATCTTATTTTTTCTCGAATACTATACCCCCATGTATTCTAATATATTTTTCTTTTTCTTTTTCTACATGATCATTAAAATCTACTTCTGTAAATATCCATTCTATATTGGGAAAGTCTTGCATGACTTCATCTATATCTTCTGAGAATTGTCTCTTGATTCTATCTTCAACTATACTTGTGATGCATAAGCACTAATGACATTTATGATCTTTTCTTCTAGAACAAGTTTTATTAGTATAGTCTTATCACTTGTTATTTTAACGTCTAAAACTTTATCCTTTAATTCTTTATCTACCATTATCTTTGTACCATTTCTTATATTGTACTTTCCTACCTACCAAACCTTATACCTATCGATTTCTCTAGTTTTAAAGCCTCTTTTCACTTGGTTTCTTAGATATAAGTAATGTTGACTTTCCTACATTTCATTATATCCTCTAAATCTAGACTCTTACATGTCAATATGTCTATATTTTATATAGCGATAAGAATCTTATTCTCTTGACCTAGTCTATTTACCCACACACTTTTCTAACAGCGGGTGAAGTTACTTGTACACACCACTTTAAATGTCAAACTTTAACCCTCGATCATCAACTTGGAAATAGATGGTCAAGAACGATACTAATGCAGACTAAATACTACCAGATTAATTGCTATCGATCAGTCTTCCAGTCACTGGCACTCGATCGCATGCAGCAATGTGGAGACCTCGTTCGGACTTTAACTTTCAAATAACAATCATTAATCCCTCTATCATCCGTATGCGTCCGACGATTCAAAGGCAAAAGGGGCGAACTGGCGAAGATCACGAGAGCCAGAAAGTGCGAGTAACCGGAGTTCCACGGAACTATGTAAATCTCAGAATAGTACGCGGTGCAAACAACGGACATACATAGCTGTTTAAATGTACAAACGCCCATCTACAGGAACTAGTTGGCTGGAAAGATAATGCCAACCATTGAATTTTAAAGGGAAAAATCAACAGATTAGTTCACCATTCTTCAAGGAAGCACTTGGATTAAAAAAAGCAAACACACAGAGAATCATTTGGAGTCCAGAACTCTCTGAAGTGTTTGGATTTAATGGCGAGCCGTTAAAAAACTAACACCCATACCCCCAAATTTGGTTCATACCCACGAGGGGTTGTGCTCCCGAGAGGGAGAGAGAGAGGAGATGATATTCGGACAGGCACCAAGTCGCTTTATTTTAAGCCTTGAGATAGAAAATGGAGGGTAGATCAAATGGTGATAACCTGATTTTTTGCTGACGTAGCTTTATACTGTCAAATTTGAACCCGTCATGCTATTGTTATTTAGAGAGATATAAATGTGGAGTACTTTGTGTATTGGGAGCAGGGAAACGTCCTTTCCGGAGAGCCTCATCAAGGAACCAAAATACTCTGGCAAGAAGAGAAGGAAGTGAAAGAGTATGATCTTCTCTGCAACCTCTACCTGGGCTGATTGCGGCTGAGGAGAACGGTAGACAAACTTCATTGAAGAATGCGGACAGTGGTCTTCAGTTCATTGCAGAATGCGGACAGTGGTCTTCAGTACGTTTTGAATTCTTTATTGAATAGAAGGGTGGGCTGATCTCCTCTATTTGTTGATGTAAAGTCTTTAACTTTTTATAGATCAATAATTTATCTCTGATTTCCACTTTATTATTCGTCCAATATAAACCTGAAGATCACCTACCATGGCCTGTCTAAGAGGTTGATTGAAAACAAAACAAAAAGGATAACCGAACATATATAAGCCATACATGTGCAGTTGTTCCCTTGAAGTAATGGTTGAGTTGTCTCGGTGAGATCTAAAAGTCACGAGTTAAAAGTATAGAAACAGCCTCTTACAAAAATACAAAGGAGACAGCAACTATATACCTCTTGTGGTCCAGTCCTTGTTCAGACCTTGCACATGCAAGAGCTTTATGCACCAGGCTGTTGGAGGATAAACTTCATTTGGCTCATTAGGGCTAAGAGAATCAATTTGTTGGTTCAAGCCCATAGTCTATTTTTGGAAGATTTCCTAAAAATTCTATAAATATTACAAATATATAGTCAAAAATATGTATGATATCAATGATGTTGTAAAAATTAAGAAATATTTAGAAAAGATGATGTAAAGAATGATTTAATATGTAGGATATTTTTGAAGAGTTTTCTAGAAAGTCATTTATAACCGTTAGATTAGAAGTGTGTTGGCACAATCCTAGCTATTGGTTAATATATGCTACTAGTATAAATAGAGATGGTTCCTCACACTTTGTATCAATTCAAAACTTGTGAATCAATGTAAGCTCTCTCATCCATTCAAGCCTTCAAGTTCCTTCTTCCTTTCTAAATACTTTTTCAGCCTCAAAAAGCCTTCTTCAAAGTTTTGTAAATACCTCCCTCTTCTAACACAGACTGCCCTTCTACGTACAGCTGCCCTTACGTTTTAAAATTTATTTTATTATACACGTATGCAGGTGATGGATTCCAAAATCTTCTTTGGAGGGATATGAGCAGACTTATTAGTTGGGCCTGCTTGTTATGGTTGAAGTGATTTTTTTGCAATGTGAGGCCATATACCCAAATTCAACATCGAACGTTTCTAAGTTTTCTAAACTGGCTATTAAATGAACATATGGCCAGATGTAGCTTTATTAAATTATACTGACAGCATCACCATAAAGCAATGGTTGAGCAATTTTTCGAGGACAACTATCTGGCTGCAAATATAAGTAGAGTCCACTTGTTCAGTGACTGACACTGTTAGAGTCTAATCGTTACGTAACATAGATGTCAATTTCTTACTTTATAGAACTTTTTGAAACCCACAGAGTAATCTGCCTCTTAATGTTGATCCTGTTTACAGGAAAGTTCCCATTTTGGTTCATAATAGGAAGGTTGTTTCTGTATCCACCATTACGGTGAAATACTGAAAATGGCTGGCCTTCCCTAGCTTTATTTCTTCTTAGACCAATGCGAAATCATATACCATGCATCTTCCATGGAGAGAAGATGTATAGTAGCGACGAGGGGAAGCTACAGTAGAATGAGACTTGCAATACTAATTCTATCGAGGCAGCTGTTAAAGAGAAGACTTGTCACCGTTACCCGTGAGTACGGCCTATTTTCAGTCTAGGTAGGTATTCTTAAAAATCGAATTAAAAAGGATAACAGGGAGCCGGGTCGCCAAGTTCTGACCTGCGCTGGCACACCTTAATATGAAATCGTCTCACATATTTTGATGCTAGCTCTAATTCTGGCAACAGTTTCCTGAACCTAACTTAATCCTTCGAGATCCCTACTTACTGCTTGATATATGCGATATAAAAGTATCGATGGACTGTGTACTTTATTGGTAGTCAGTTAAATATATTATTTTCGTAGAAAGCCATTTAGCTCAGTTCATGCAAACATCATGACATCTCTCCACATTACATTTGGTCAGAGGTTCTTGGTGGCACGTAAAGGAGACTATATGGCGCATTGTATAGATATCAGCATATGGTATAGTCTAAAATGTACAAGTAGGATCCATAAGATGAGTAAATCTAATTGCTCATGTCATTTAATGGATGGGATATCTAAGACTTTGGCATGTTTAATTGTGGCCCAGAAGATGACTGGCTCAGATCAACAACATATTGACCACTCCAGTGCTTAATCTATATCATATGCTCTATTTTATGTTCGTAGCAAGAATCTGAAGTAAACATAGCACACACACACACACACATATATATAACTTAATAGTTTGATGTACTCGATGTATCTTGGCCAAAGTATCACCAACTATTGATGTGTTGACTGGCCAATCGAGCAGGACTATAGCGTTCCTCAAGAGCAATTGTGGCATCCAAACATGTGAAGTTAGAAAAAGAAAAGAAAAAGCTCTTTAATAAAATGGGATTCAAAATTAATAACTCCCATAATGTATATTTCATGGCATTATTTTTTGAAGAATGCTACTTAAACTGCCCTCACTACGAGAGAGGAGCGGTTAGGGACAACAATTTACGAGGCTCACTTACATGTGAGCCAACTTCTACTAGATTTAGAAATCTTATATATAGACAAAAAAGCACGTGACATCCACATGCTTTTTAGATGATAAAATCATTCAAATGGCTTGATTTTTTAATTATAAGACATCTAAATATAAAATACCACATTAAGGAGACGAATTACTCATAGGTGAGCCCCATAAACTGCACCTGCAGTTCGGTCAGCTAAGCATTCCTCTATTTTTTCTTTTTGCCCACATACCTTCCATCTTAGTCAAAGAGATCCAACAGAATAGTCTATATTAGGCTGCCACGATAAGAGAGACTTACCCTGAATCTTAGGCCGTCACAGGTAATTATATAGCATATTACAAGAGTGCCAAAAGGGCGAAATCACAATTGGAGCAGCACGAGAAGCACGGCGTTCAGTAAAGCACGAGAAGCACGAGCCCAGCAAAGGCAACACGAGAAGCACAAGTAACATAAAGTTCTCTGACACCGTGTACCGCACCAAACAATGCACTTGCAGTTGCCTGGTGTCACCGTAGGGGTCGTTGTTTAATGTAAATCTTAATTATGTCAGTTTAATCACGTTTAATAAACTCAAATTTCCTTGTTGACTTCATTGGCGGCATAAACTTATGGTGCAACAGTTGAGTAAATCTTTAAGGACCTGCGTTGCATCTTGTGGATTTAATTATTGCCTTCCTATCACTAAAAGCATGTGGACTTGAATCCCAGTTGGTTAATTGCTTATCTAACAACCAAGAGGCAGTGGGCGTTCAAATCCATTAGCCATTCGAATAAAGGAAACATTAAATCAGTTATCACTCCCAAAAAGAAGAAAAAAAAAGGAACTTTATGGATACAACCGATTATTCATGTTCTAATGTTCCTCATTGCTCCCATGTTGGTCTTTTATGGGACGTAAGTCCTGGTGCATGGAATTCCTTAAAGAACAGCTACATATATAAAAAATTAAAGATGTGGTAAACTAAGTAACTGCACTGATAATTAGGATTCCCCATGCTCACGCTTCAATCTGGTGTGTCTGTGTGTATATATAGCAAAAATTTAATGGGAGTGCGGTTTATTGGTGAAAACATACACTGTTCAAAGAGAATATTGCAAATTATTGAAAAACCTGTTCATTTATCTTGCACAATTCTGCTGGAAAGTAGCCAAATTAAGTTACTCTCTACCCATTAATATCCAATAAAATATTTAATTCTTTAAAAAAAATGGATAATATAATAACTATAAAAGCTTTTAACAGTATGAGTAGTTCCACGATTAAAATATAATAACTAAAACTTGATATGGTCACGATTTTAAATGGTGCTACGGTGCACGCGTACATCCATGTTCCATGGAGAGAGAAGAAGCGGACAAAGACAAGCACGTGAATGTGCTGGCTGATAAACCAAACACCATCTCGGCCTTCCACTGTAGGAACGCAACCGGCATTTTCTTTTTCTTTTTACAGTGAATATTTGGTCATATAACAGCTTTCTCAGTCAGCAACCTCTTCCCCATGTTAGTATTTAAGGACGTGCATCGCCCCCATTCCTTCCTCAACACCAAAGAAGGAAGGAAAGCCTCAAGTAGAGAGCCATGAATAACAACAGCACCACAAACCTTTCTTCCTCCTTCCTAACTCTCCGATGGGGGCCTTCAGATGTTACTACTAGAGGCCTCGCCGGAATCTTCCTCCTACCCACCATTCCAACAACTGCATTACTACTCCTAGCCTCCCTCCTCTACTTCTTCCTCCATTTTCGATCTGAATTCCGTAGAAAAAGTGAGAAACTTTCACTACCTCCAGGACCAACTCCGTGGCCGATTGTCGGGAACCTTCCAGAGATCTTCACAAACAAGCCGTCGTTCCAGTGGATTCTAAACCTCATGAAGGAGATGAAGACAGAAATCGCTTGCATTCGTCTGGGCAATGTCCATGTGATTCCGGTTACTTGCCCGGGAATAGCGCGGGAATTCTTGAAAAAGAATGACGCACTGTTTGCTACTAGGCCTCTCACCATGGGCACGGAATACTCCAGCCGTGGATTCTTATCCATTGCAGTTGCGCCATGGGGAGATCAGTGGAAGAAAATGAGAAGGGTGGTTGCGTCGGATGTTATTAATCCGGCGAGACTTCGATGGCTCCACGACAAAAGAGCCGAAGAAGCCGATAACCTTGTGAAATTCCTTTACAGCCAATGCAACGGGTCCAATGAAGGAGGCATTGTTGATCTCAGAACCACAGTTAGGCAATACAGTGGCAATGTGATTAGGAGGTTGATGTTTAACAAGAGGTACTTTGGGGAGGGAAACAAAAATGGCGGACCTGGTGCTGAAGAAGTGGAGCATGTAGATGCCCTCTTTAACGTTCTGGGTCTCCTTTATGCATTTTGTGTTTCGGATTACATGCCTTCCTTGAGGAAGTTGGATTTGAATGGACACGAGAGGAGAATGAAGAAAGCCATTAAGGTTGTGAATAAGTACCACGAGCCGATTGTTGATGAGAGGATTAAACAATGGAGAAACGGGGAAAAGAAGGACGCGGAGGATTTACTTGATGTTCTAATCTCGATTAAGCAAGCCAATGGGAAGCCGTTGTTGACCACGGAAGAGATTAAGGCACAGGCTGCGGTAAGTCTACTAATCTCATTGCACGCGAAACGAATTAATATGGGTTGTTGGTCATGATCTCTTAGGCTCTCTGCTTTTCAAAATTTTGTGGGGTCTACCTTTACGTTGCTTGATACCAAATAGTGAAGACTACGATCATCCAACGCCACAGATTCTTGGACTATGGAAATAGCCTCGAATATGAATGGATGGATCGTAGAAAAAGTTCGGCCCCACTTTTACTTTAATCACCCTTCTAAACATGGCACCTTCTGTACGAAAACTGCTAGAAACTGAGGTATCACCAAGGAAGTGATTACTAATCAGTAAACCCGACCCGGTCACACCATATATGATGGTCAGCAGTTAATTTGGATGTACAGTGTGTCCATTCCCATGCCTAAGGCTGCATGTAGTTTTCAGCTTTCGGTAGTTATTCGCGGTCCCGATTTCATCTGAGTTGGTTTCCAGCAATCTGCAGTTTGAAGGTCATCCTGCTAAATCAGCTGCTCCAATATGTCTAAGAAAATGGGCCTGTTTTATGACGGTGGTTATTCTCTATTATGTGTCCGTAGAATTTGTTGCTAGTTGTGATTTACGTAAGGAAAATGCAGATATTTGTGAAAAAGCTCATATAATTAATAAAATATTTTTTACTTTGCAGGATTTGATCTACGCAGCCGTAGACAACCCATCAAATGCAGTGGAATGGGCAATGGCAGAGATGATTAATCAACCTGAAATGCTTCAAAAGGCAGTGGAGGAATTAGACAGAGTTGTTGGAAAAGATAGACTTGTTCAAGAATCCGATTTTTCCCAACTCAATTATATAAAGGCTATTGCTAGAGAATCTTTCCGGCTCCATCCAATTGCTCCATTCAACCTTCCACACGTCTCCACTGCTGATGCTACCGTGGCCGGCTACTTCATCCCTAAAGGCAGCCACGTTTTGTTGAGCCGGACTGGGCTAGGCCGCAACCCAAAAGTTTGGCATGACCCACTAAAGTTCAAGCCCGAGCGCCACTTGAATTTGGGAGAAGTCGACCTGATTGAACCAGAGCTGCGATTCATCTCGTTCAGCACGGGTCGACGTGGTTGCATGGGGGCATCACTTGGTACGGCCATGACTGTGATGCTGTTGGCGAGGATTCTTCAAGGGTTCAGTTGGGGTTTGCCAAGTGGTCAGACTAGCATTGACCTTTCTGAGGGGACACATGACCTCTTCTTGGCTAAGGCTCTCATGGCTCACGCTAAACCACGCTTGCCCACGCATGTATATCCGGTGAACTAGGACTGGAGCCACCCACTTGGTTCTGTGTGCTGATTTTATTACAGTAAATAATTAATTTGAGTGAATGTCAAATTTTTGTTTTTCTTTTGAAAAGTAATGGATATGGGTGTGAAATTTTTGCTCTCTCTCTCTATAAAACTTCTACATACGACCCATACAAGAAAAATGAGATACGATCAAGACGGTCTTTTTGTTTTATACCTTCCATTTTGCAAATGTAGAAAGCAGGAAATAAAGGCCTTAGAGATTTCTAATAGTTCTGTGTTTTGGTATCAAGACTATCTTATTGAGACCGAATCAAATGAAAGTTTTGGGTTCATGAAAAAATATCAAAAAGTAGTATGGTGTTCCATTTTTCTTCAAATCAAACCACATAAAGGGTTGTATGATAGAAATTTTCCTCTCGCTCTCTCTCTTTAATTAATCTCAACTTCATTCAATTGTAAAACTACTCTAATAGCTTAAAAAAGTGGACCCCAAGAGTCTTTAAATTATTTATGTATTTCCCTATGAGAATGCCATTCAATTTTAGACTTGAGTTTTGGGGAAAGCCCTGCGTATTGGATTGTTTTAATTAGCTATGAGTTTCATGTTTAAAACAAATTTTCAACTGAAAAAACTAGCAGCTAAAAACATCCAGTGGGCATATATGATTTTTTATTTTATTTTTTTTCAAATAGCCTCAACATGAGATGCCAAACAAGATGATTGATGCATACCATCCAAAGGTTGGGGATGACCAGGCGGGATTTTGGATTCAGTCCCAAAACTCTGTAATAACTACTTAAATATCCACTTGGTCCTTCCTATTATCTTTAAGTATCGCCACTGCAGTTACTACCCCACATCAGACTACAAACAAGGATTTCCCAGCAGCACACTTCGAAATAAAATAGCAGGGGAACAGCTTCTGACTTGGGCCATGGGCCACCTTGGACTGCAAATTCCTAGGGCTAGATTTCTTTCGTGCACACAAGATTCTCTACTATTTCGTAAATCTTCTCTTGCTTGAGAAAGTTGGATTTGGTTCGGCGCTAAAGAAGATGAATGGCGATTATGATTGTGAATATGCATCCGGAGCTGAGTATTAGTAAGAGGATTAAGGAGAGAAGAAGAGGAAAACAGGAGGCAGAGATTTGCTTGATATTCTAATTTCGGTTAGGGATAGTACTAGGACGCTATTGAACACACAATTGATATCTGACTGCGGTAGTTACTACTTTCCGGAGTTGACAAGGGCACAACTACTAGTTTCAATGGTTGCAGACCGAGTTATATGGGTAGCAACCAACCAAATGCTGCAAGGTTAGTTGGCGAGGCTCCGCTGGCTGGCTCCACGAGAGTTGAAGTGCTGAATACCTTGACTGGTACGTATATAACCAATGCAAAGTTCTGAGGCAGGTGCTATTCTTGATCTCAGGCTTGTTAGCCCATACAGTACTTTTCGCTTTCGCTGTTGGACAGAATATTAAAAATTCTGTAGTTGAGATGTGGTTGACTAAAAATGAGATATTCATTGACAACTACATGGCTTATTTAACAGTATATATTTATAGATCTGATCATTTTAAGGAGATGGTAATATATTGAGAAGATCTACAACTTGCATTCAGATGGATAGTGGGACTCGCCTAATGAAGGAGATGAATGCCAACATCGTGTGTTTTTGTTTGGGCAAACTTCGAGGAATTCCAGCCAAGCATTCAGAGATAACATGAGAATTCTTAAAGAACAACGACACTGTATTTGCCATCGTAACCGATTACTAAGGGCACTGATTGCTCAAGTTGCGATTTCTTGTCGGTCACAGTTGCACCCTCTGGTGATCAGTGGAAAACGAGGACGGTACTGGTTGCATCAGAGGTTATAACTCCAAGAAAGACCCCACTGGCCAACTAATAAAAGAGTTTTACACGCTGTGAAAACCTTGTCAGACGAACGTATAACCTCAAGAGTCTGAGGTCGGTGCTAGTTTTTTATCCTAGAGATCTTGCTAGGCAATATGGTGCTAACTTTAGCGGAAATAAAAATGTAGATACAGTGTGAACGGATAGAAACAATCATAATTTGCCGATGGACTTGGGGATCCCATATTGTTTAGTTCGATAAATATGACCATTGTTTGCTAATGGATTTGAGGATCCCACATTTTTCAGTTGGCTTTGTCATCTATTAGTAATGTATTATATGAAGATTTTCAACAAGGGTAGATTCTAGGCACAGTAGGATATTTACCATGCTTACAATGAATGCGAGAAGCTTGCGTAGATTTAATAAATGGAGTCTTACTATCTCATGATTAGTAAGACTTTAGTGCTATGTTAGATTATCATTTGACCTAAAAGTTAAAGTTGATGGCAAGTTCACCAATAACATTTATCCGTCTGCCAAAGATTAGTGATAAAGACAAGTGTATGTGGAAAGAGTTTGAAGAGCTAGATATTCTAGTTTCAGCAAAGGACATCAATGGGAAGCGAATAGTAATGACAAAAGAGATCAAGGCAAAAATTGCAGTAAGATATTAGACCACGCTCCTAATCTCTTTATTGCCTTAATCTTTGGTTGGGCCTCACTTGTATTTTTTACTGCTCATATTCTGTGAGGGAAAATATATCGATGCTAACATATGTCTTATGCAGTTTATCGTAGACAACTTGCATCTTTCTTTAGTACGCTTGGTCTCATGTCTGAGCCGTCACTTTCTCCTCTGATTCGAGATCAAACTTAAGAGTCCTTGGTGATTTGCTTTATAATATTTTGCTTATTTAAAAAAGTAAAATTATGCACACATATAACATTATATAAATAGGGAGCTTTTCTTAATAGATGGGCGATTAATATGTAAAAATAAAACCCATCTTTTTCTGAACCGTTGGATCTTACTTGAAAGCCTCCATCGCGATCCAGGGGTCACATGCAGCACGCTCATGAGAATGACTATGACTAGCACATTATTATGTCCCCATTCAATAAAACACTAAGAAACGAAATGAATAGCGATCAGACTTTGAAGACGACGTATGAAAGCCAAGGCCGTGCCCATCCTGCTGCAGCCCGCATGTTGGAGCAACTGCCAAACTTTTGTCGATCCAGCTTGGGCCTGTGTCTCACATGATCGTTTCGCACTTTATCCGATGGTTACGGAGCCACGGGATTCTCGTGCGAGCTTCAAATATTAGAAGGACGTCCACATCTTTCCGTTACATCACATGGTTCATCTTGTCGTTGTCTTTGTTCATCAGCTTTTCCCAGAAATTATTCACATTAGTTAAGTTAATTGAGTTATTAATATATCTTATTTTGTAAACTTTTCTTTTGAGTGGTATTTCTTATGTAAACGTGCGGTCAATTAATTTGTGTATTATGATTATTTTATGAGCCCCCCTTTTAGTATTATGTTGGAAATTTTGAAAGACAACCGAAGTTTTGAATTCTTTTCAATTGTTGGGAATCAACTAGTGGATTTTTGCGTGGAAAAGCCGTCTAGCATACGTGTAGCATCTCTCCTTCTTATGTTTGGATAGAGACTTGAGGTGACTTTTAAATAGATATAGGAATTAGGATATGTTTATAAGTAGTTTACTTCGCAACTCTTTGTTGAAGAAAAAAAAAGAAACTAATAGATTTTTGCACTCAATTCAAAAAACAATTAAATATCTTGTTGCTGGTATACCTTTATATTTGTATATTCTTGAATAGAATAATCCGGTGAATTCCAATAAAGTACATTACATAAGCCTTCCCATTCACTAATGAGGCCCTATATCCGGCATAATCTAATAAACCTTATAACATAAGCTAAATAATCATTCACTCTCGTGTGGGGACTCGAATTTCTAACGGCATGATTGAGATCATTCTTGTGTCACTGCATCACACTCACCGAAGCCAGGCCTAAATAAGTAGGGACCTATTATCAACCATTACATAATATTTATCGGTAGTACTCTAATTTGCATAAATTTTTTGTTATCTTTGCCTATATTGTTTTAGGAAGTAAACTAAGAAGCATGGACATTTTTAGGAGATGTTTAAGTCGGTCTTTACGAAGTCTTACATTTCACATTCAAGGTTAAGAGTCAAAACCATGTCCACTTGAGAAAATTTATCTTTGATTTGGTGAGCTGTTCATCGACAATGATTCTCAATGAAGCTTTTGAACAATGATATTGATTTGCTATTCTGAATGATTACTTTCAAACACTGTATGTTAATCCAATCTAAACTTTTGATTAAAAATAGTTTGTTGTCATAAACCAATAAAGTTGAACCGAGATCAGTGAAATCCGTCGGAACTCACATATCAATATGAAAATGCACATCCTAGTAGGTAAAGTTAAGTCCTGGTATTATTTTCACTCTCCTTGACCGGCATACAACAGACTCCACCACCATGTGACATATGGAAAGTTAACGTGGGTGTGGTTAGTTGCCTTTCCTCGTATGGGTTAAGCACGTCGAGGTAAACGAGTCGCCTCAAATATGTAAAAAATGGCCAACTTGGTCAGGTCCTTCCATCCCACAGCTGAGAGAGGTTTCAAATCCACTGATGTTTCGAAACGAAAATAGAATAAAGCCGGAACTGATAAACCAGTTCAACCTCAGCCGCGCAACAGAAGCTCATCAATGTGAAGTTCACTTGTATCGCATTATTACAGGATTGTGCACTTAGGCTCACCATGTTCAGGGTCCCATTTTCACAGCCACAAAATCCTCTATTGGATACTTGAAATATAATATAACTGGACTAAGTTACTTTTGAGTTACTAATAGATAATATATTATGATTTCTTGTCTTCTCTATTTCTTCATGTGGGTTAGCTGGTTTAGTATTCAGCTTATTTTAAAACCAAATGATTATTTCTTAATCAAGTTTAATGTATTGTCTCGTATAATTAGATTGGGTTTCGTTCTTTTGCTCCTTTCGTAAAAGGAAGAGGACTTTTGGGATCTAGTCATAGGGACGAGAAAGCTATTTCTGGGGTTTCTTTTGTTTCTAAGTTTCTGGGATTTCACGTGTTTCTGTTGTTAATAAATACTAGAACGGTTTGGTTAAGTTCTCTCTTTTAGTGTCCTGCTATTTTCAAATGTTAAGGCAGTGTTTTGTTTTCAGAAGGCTGCCTTTTTATTTTTTAGGCTTATTTAGAAAGTTTTAAACGATTTATATTATTTAGAATCCTTTAGAGTAAACACACAAAAAATTGCCTCTATTGGATATGCTTATAGGCTTATGTTTTTCTTGTGCTTCGAAATCACAGTCATTGAAATAAAAATTGAAACAAAATAGAAGTTAGGATCATCTAATTGGTATGAATTTTATTGGCAGGCTAAAAATAAGAGCCCAAAAAAGATGACATTTTAGATCTTAGAAAAATTAATAAACGGATAGTGTCACATTGTATTGTCCTTAAAATACTAAAACTCCTATTTTTTTAAGTTCTTATTTAGTTTGTAAGTACTTCTGCAAGAAAGTGACTCTCTATTTTCTGCCCCATTACATAAAAAAAAATAAAAAATAAAAAAAAAAAAAAAAAAAAAAAAAAGTAGTTCCCTCACAAAACCCCCCAAAACACTCCTTATTAGAGACATCAAAATTTGCCATAGCATCTGCTACTTTATAAATGAGGGAAGGGCCACACAAAAATGTATATATGATTTTTTGTGGGGTAGGAGGTGGTGGTGGGCCTACTTTGGCCCCAACATGCTCCGTCCTTGGACATATCATTGGTCAATTTGGCTTGTCAGTTTTTTTTTTTTTCTATGCCTAAATGAGCGATTAAAAGGTTCATGTTCTTAAACTTCGATACATTGCAGATCTAAGAATCAAATACAGAGCCAAAATAGCTATAAAATTGTTCGCATGACGAGATCAAATAGAAGGCATGTGATTGCATCAATGCACCCTTCTACGCTTGCTAAAATTGCAGGAGTGAACAAAAGCCTTCTAGCAGTGTCCCAAGGAGCCTCTCTCCCACGTGAATGTGGTTCGAGGCTGGTCATGGGAGCGTGTGAGGCATGGGCAACATTTAAAATAAAAAGAAGAAAGAACTGCATCAGAGGTCTGCCCCATTCCCAAACTCTACATATGCCAGAGCTTTGTGCACCGGGGCTGCTCTTAAGCAGACTTCAAACTTAGGATTTCAGCAATGGAAAGTCATAAAAATAAAAGTTTCAAAAAATCAGTTTCTGTGACGGTTTTTAAACTGACACAATGAAAACACATCCAAAATGGAGCTCTCCGTAGTTACGACAATGAAAATAATGGTCAAGGTCATCGAAAGGAGAACTTCTCTTGGTGTGTGGCCCCGATAAGGCATAACAGAAAAAATAATAATTAACGGTTCGATCACCGAACTCTGGCCCCCATGCTCAAACACTATTTACAAATTCCTCCCAAGCACCTAAAGAAGGCCCGCGAGCTGCACGAGCCCTAAACAGCCACGAGATGCTCGTGCAGTGGGAACCCATTTCTCCCAACCCCGCCTCCCACTAGACCTATCCAGTGTCCATTGTACCTTCATTCCCAAACAACCTCTCCTTTATGATCAAGGACAATTTCCGACCATAAAATCCGGGTAGGACCCACGCACGGATAACACATTTACAATCTATTAACACACGGTGAAATAAGCCTGACTATAAAAGGCACCGAGCAGCTCCATCTTTGCACCAAGGAAATCTACCATTTTCAGCAGCATCAAAGTGAGAAAAAAAAAATGGTTTCATTGATAGTTGAAAAGCCTCACATAGTGTTTGTTCCCTTCCCGTCACAGGGCCACATCAACCCATTGTTTCAACTAGCCAAAATCCTTCATTCCAGTGGTTTCTTCATCACGTTTGTCCATACAGAATACAATCATCATCGTCTAGTGAGCTCAAGGGGCCTAGAAGCTGTGAAAGGTTTGGATGATTTCATGTTTGAGACGATTCCGGATGGATTACAGAGCAAGGATTTTGATCGGACGCAGGATCTTCCGGTGGTCTGCGATTCGATGCTGAAGAACTCACATCCTTATTTTCTTGAGCTTTTGAAGAAGCTGAATGCTTCCGAGACCAATCCGCCTGTGAGTTGTGTGATTGGTGATGGTGTTATGAGCTTCACACTGAGGGCTTCCGACGAGCTCGGTATTCCGGAGTATGTTTTCTACACGCCCAGTGCTTGTGGCTTAGCTGGTTATCTTCATTACAAGGAGCTTTTGGACAATGGCCTCGTCCCATTGAAAGGTTGGTACGCTCTCTCTAGAAATTATACGATGCAATCGGTCTTATCACGGTTGCATCATTCCTTACAAAAAATGGGTTTCTTTTAGTGAGTCAAATCATTCATCAGACTCACTCACTTCAGATAACTTACATACGACATCTCACATGTAATATGGGCCCTTCATTTGCGTGGCGCAGAAAAGACCCAAAACATGGACGCCATCTTTTTTTATCTTAAAATACCCAAAAACAAAGGTCTCAGATGCATCTAATGCATGGAAGATACTGTACATAGGCTGTCGATGAGGAGAATTTTGAAAAGAAAATGGAGAAAGTAAGCCTGCATCCACTTTCTTGTACGTCTGCGATGCGGCCTGATGAGATTATACGAAGCAACCGGTCACGTCACAGTTATATTGTAGGGATACGTGGCGGGCTCACATTTTTCGAAACTTTTTGTGATCCATGCCGTTTAATTAAGTCGCCTCCTCCCAAATGTCCTTCACAGTAAATCGTACTTGTAATGGTTATTCCCAAATTCTTCCTTTTAGATCTTCCGAAGGAAAAAAAAATAGACGGTTGACATAAAAAACCTCAAAATACAGGGCACCGTTTATGTTTTTTTTTTTGCCCCAAAAATGCAAGAAATGAAAAAAATGACCCCAACCACACCCCTTTGTTTTTTCAACTACGCCTGTGATGCAACCGTGGCCGGACCGATAACTCTCTCACTCTCGTACACAAACCCACAAGCTGAGTTCGTTCAATAAACGAATCCTAGAGGGACCAAACGGTGTATTTTGATTTCCAACCAGCACCTTATCCACCCGTATATTGTGCATAGTCCACCTAGCCGTAGACAAAAGATACATCGATCAGCCGACCTTGGCCATTTAATTACTGGACTGTTGATGGTATAACATAATGGGGCGTTGAAAATTGTCCAATTCGTTTAGTTTCGCCTTGAGGGGCCATCATGTAGTTAGTATGTATAATTCAGTGGGCGTCAATGACCGAAACTGATTTTCATCACCTTTGATAAACTGGAATCTTCTTACAGGGTCCCTACCATCGGATTTTCAATGAATAAGAACCACTCTTTCATTGTATCAGTGAGCCAATATGGGTGGCATTTGGCAGCCTTTCAGGACAACCAGTAGTGGGAGGAATTAGAAAATAAAATGGAGATATTAGCCAATCAGGATTGTAGAATTAAATAAGTCTAGCACATGCCTCCGCTGGAGCAGGAGCTACAACTTGTCATGTAATATAGTGACGGGCGTTTCACTAGAACCAACTTCATGTGCGTTAACAGATTCTTTTTGGTGCGTCTGTAAAAGATTGAGTTTTATACGCTTAGGCACTTTCCTAGAGTTTGAGTCTGGTCAGTACTCTACCACCAGTATCATTCGTAATCAATACCTTAGGTTTCACATAGAGATGTATCGAGAGGTTAGGATATTTAATAGAAGTGGATCTACATAAATGAGCTGGCCTTATTATGTACGTCCGTCCCAGGAAGCGGTTGCTACCGAGGCGTAAGTCTATTGTCCCCAAAAGTTGTGGCAAAATACCATTTTTACATCTTCATTTCACAATGACTATTGGAAAACCATAGTTCAATATATGCGTCCCCTGCTTTCCGCCTGAGCCCCTCACTAGATGTACGAAGTACGAAGAGCTACAACTCCGGGTTGGATCCAGATTTCCGAAGATTCAGACCGTTCATACTCTAGCCTTTGACTTAGATGGGTCATATGATCCAAAATTCTGGTGAACTGGGTGATCCTATCAACTGCTGCTTTTAGATGTAGGATGATGGTGAAGCCTTTTATAGTTCATTTGGCCGCTTAAGAAAACAATGGCAAGGATCATTCCATGGGCTATAATTTTGGACCCTGACCCATCTAAGTCAAGGGCAAAAATTATATGAACGGCTTAGATCTTCATAACTTGGGTTCATCTGGAGCTATGATTCTTCGTACCGTTTAGTGACGAGCTGATTGGGAAAACCGGGGGCGTATATATCACTGCCCTTCTGCTTCTGCTTCTGCTTTCTTAACCAAGAATAATGTGTAAAAACAAAAGAAAAACACAACCTTATCCTGGCAGACCTTTCCCTCTGTCCAAAATGGGAAAGTTGAAAACGACGGCAGCTAGTAGGTGTGCATGAGTCCACGACATCATTGAACAACACCAATTGTACAACTTGCTGCTTTAAAATTTTAATTGTCATTCACTTTATCTTGTGTTTCATAATTGGTATTTTGTTAATCTTGTGTTTTATAATTCGTATTTTGTTTCCGCTTACCTCTCTACTATGTCATGCAGATGAAAGTTGCTTTACCAATGGATACCTAGACACCCAAGTAGACTTCATACCTGGAATGGAAAGTTTTAGATTACGGGACCTTCCTACCTTCATTAGAACCACAAATCGCGATGATATCATGCTTAATTATGACCTGGAGAATTCTAAGAATGCGATGAGAGCCAAGGGTGTCATCCTCAACACATTCGAAGCTCTGGAACGCCAAGTTCTCGATGGCATTCGCAACAAGTTTTCTCTTCAAGTTTATACCATAGGCCCCCTTGTGGACTTATATCATCAGATGTCTGACAGTCGATCAAAGGCGATAGGCTTTAGTCTTTGGAAAGAAGACACAGCGTGCCTCGATTGGTTAGACAAAAAGGCACCAAAATCGGTCATTTACGTAAATTTTGGGAGCATTGCGGTAATGACAGGGCAACAGTTGATAGAATTTGCCTGGGGGATAGCAAGTAGCCAGCAATCCTTCTTATGGGTCATACGGCCTGATCTTGTAAGAGGTGAATCGGCAGCACTATCTGAAGATTTCTTCAAAGAGATTGAAGGAAGAGGTTATTTCGCTGACTGGTGCCCACAAGAGAAAGTACTTGGACACCCATCTGTCGGAGGATTTCTAACACACAGCGGGTGGAATTCAATGCTAGAGAGCATATGTGGCGGGGTCCCTATGATCTGCTGGGCTTTCTGTGGAGAGCAACCTACCAACTGCAGATTTGCTTGTAATGACTGGGAGATTGGCATGGAGGTTAGCCAAGATGTTAAGAGAAACCAGGTAGGGAGTCTTGTTAGAGAATTGATGGACGGAGACAAGGGAAAGATGATGAGGAAGAAGGCTAGGGAATGGAAGGACAGTGCAGAAAGAGCTACCAAGAAGGGAGGTTCATCACATACCAACCTGGAGAATCTGATTAAGGAGCTTCGAACTAAAAAAGCGGTATATGGCGAATTGAAGGCGAAATAGCTTTTAAGTGTATTCTTGCGTGTAGTATCTTTGTACCACATGTTTTACCGGACGAATAATATTATTTGTATTGAGTGCAATTTTTGCCCCGACCCGAAACTTTCTTTCCAGTGGTAGGCCATCGGATTGAAGCTGCTAGTAGTTTAATACAAAACTAATGTTGTTAGCACAAAGCATTTCAAATACTAGGATATTACATTCGTTCGCATATTCCTTGTCTTAGGATTAGAATGCCTGAAAGGTCATGGTTTTTAGGTATTAGTACTCCTTCGATGTGTTCAACTATGTTGACTCTAGTTGCAGTTCAAATTCGTCATGGTCCGATTCATGTGCAATTTCATCATTCTGCTTGGTTATGAACCAGTTCTAAACCATCTCTATTTGAACCTTAAAAAAATAAAAGCATTTTAGTTTTGCTATATGTTAATTAAGGCTCCACACTGTCTCTTAGTGTTATCTCTTTTCCTCAACCGTTAGAAAGTTAATACTAAAATCTTCTCTGTGTGCTTTATTAATTTCCTTCTTCTGTTTCAGTTTCCTTGATTCAAGGAGATTAATTTCCTCAGGTGAAAATAGTACTCTTTCCCTTGTGAAATGTTTAGGCAATTTGTTGCTACAAAAGAGAAAAATGGTAAACATATGGATATTGTATAATATAATGGGCACATTTGAGAGCATTAGATAACTTTGTCAATGCTAGTCCCAAGCCTGGACAAAAAAGGAGGATGTTTTTGTGTCAAGTGTCAACCGGCAAGTAAACCTTTTTGAAGAAGTTGAAGATTATTATTTCTTCTTCTTACTTACTAAGGAATATGCATACATATATTAGTTTCTAAGTAAGAAGATAAAATAATGAAAATTATCTTCCACTTCTTCAAAGTAAGGCAACCCTAACATTACACGAATTGATCACTAACATCCCCTCAAGCTAGGGTGTCCTTGTAAACGACATGCTACATTAAATCCTGGGTGCAGTAAAAAATGGGCAAGGCTTGCTAGGACGTACCCCCCAAGAATTGACACGCTACATTGGATGTTGAGTATGGTAGAGAGCAAGGGCTGCAAGAGAGTTCCCTTGGAGGTGACATGCTGCATCAGAACCTAGGTGCAATGCAAAGTAGGCATGAGTTCATGTTATGGGGTCGAGAAGTGCGTGAGTAAATAGGCTAACTTAAGAGCATAAGATTTGTATTGTCACATGAATATATGGACATTGATAGGTATGCATTTAGAGTTAGTATATACGATAAAAAGTATGAGAGTCAACATCACTTGTATTCAAGAAACCAAGTGAAAATGGGCTAAAACTAGAAAAATTAATGGGTACAAGCTCTGGTATGTAGGAAAGGATAGTAACGTAAATGATGAAGGGATAGTGGTAGATAAATAATTCAAGGATAAGGTTGTAGATTTTAAAAGAACTATTGATATAATTATAATAATAATAACTTGTTCTGTGAGAGAAGATCATAAATGATATAAGTGCATACGAACCACAAGTAGGGTTAGAAGATATAATTGAGAGACAATTTTGGGAAGATATAGACGGAGTCATACAAGAAATTTCTAATGCAAAGAGAGTATTTATAAGAGTAGACTTAAATGGCCATATAGGATAAGCAAAGGAAGGATATGATAGGGTACATGGAAGGGTATGATATCAGAGAACAAAATGAGATAGAGAAAATTATCCTGGATTTTACTTTGGCATACAACCTAGCCCTTGCAAATACATTATTTAAGAAGAGAGATGAACACTTAATAACCGTTAAAAGTGGACTCCATAAAAGCCAAATAGACTCTTTTTACTTAGGAATATCCAAAGATCAATGTGCAAGGATTGTATGGTAATGCCTGGCAAGAGTTTAACCTAATAACATAGGTTAATGGTTATGAATATCTACATAAAAAGATGGAAGAATGGAAATGAACTTAATATGTATTCAAAAACTAAGTAGTAGAACTTAGAATGGGAGAAAATAACCTTACTCACAAATAAATTGATGGTAGAAGAAAACTGAAAAAATAAAGCAGAAGTAAATACGATGTGGACTAATATGACTGAGTTCATTAAGAAAATGACAAAAGATGTCCTAGGATATCCTAAGGTAAAGAAGAATTAGTAAAGAAAACTTAGTGGTGGAGTGAAATAATGCAAAAAGTTATTAAAGAAAAACGGATGTGCTTCAAAATATGGTAGAAGACTAGAAATAATGAAAACCATAAACAATATAAAAATGCTAAAAGGTTTGCTAAGAGAATAGTGAGTGAGGCTAAATTCAAGGCATATGATAATCTTTATAATAGACTAGGATCAAGAAAATGTGAGAAAAATGTGTTTAAACTTGAAAAAATAAGAGAACAAAATGGTAAGGACTTAACCTGTAATAAGTGTATTACAAGTGATGACTAAAGAGTACTAGTCAAAGATGATGAGATTAAACAAAGATGAGAAAGTTACTTTCAAAAATTGCTAAATGATAATTGCGCTGACAATATAAGGATTAAAAGTAATGTAAACCTAAATAACATTGGACATTATATATACAACCATAGGATTGGAATGCCTAAAGTAAAAAAGACCTTGAAAAAAATAAAATAAAAAAAGGCCCTTGGTCCCGATGGTATGCCAATAGAAGTTTGAAAGCATATGAGAGATACTTGAGTAATTTGGTTGAGAAAGTTGTTTAAGAAGATTGTAAAATCAAAGAAAATACTAGATGAATAGAGGAAAAGGTTTATTGTACCAATTTATAAGAATAAATGAGACACATAGAGCTACACTAATTACCGAGAGATCAAACTTATGAGCTACACTATAAAAAAATTTGAAAGAGTAATTGAGAAGAGGCTACGGCATGAGACAAGTGTATCGAAGAACTAGTTTGGTTTCATGCTTGAGACATTTACCATAGACTATTTTCTTACTAAGACAATTGATAGAAAAATATAGAGAGAGGAGAAAGAACCTCCAAATGGCCTTTATTGACTTAGAGAAGGCTTATATAGGATCCAATATGGAGGGTGTTGCATGAGAAAGGAGTTTCATAGGGGTATATATAGACCTAGTTATAGATATAAATAAGGGAGTAGTAACAAATGTTAAGACCACTAGCTGAGGGACCGGTGATTTTCACATTACTGTAGAATTGCACCAAGGATCATCATTGAGCTCGTACCATTTTATATTGGTTATGGATGCATTAATAAAGCATTTGCATGTGGAGATTCTATAATGCATGCTATTTACAAATAATATAGTTTTAATTGATGAGACAAGGGAGGGCATAAACACAAAGCTAAAGTCATGGAAAGAAGCATTAGAACCTAAAGGTTTTAAAATCAATCGAACTAAGATAGAGTATATGGACTGTAGTTTTAGCAAGGTGAGGACCAAGAATGGAGCACCAGTAAAGATTAATAATCAAGAAGTCTCTTTAAAAAACCACTTGCAACACCTAAGATCGATGATTCATAAAAGTGGAGTGAAGAGGAGGTTACCTAGAGAATCCAAGTGGTTTCAAATGAATAGAGATGTGCATTTGTAGTTTTGTGTGATCAGTGTGTGCCACTCAAACTAAAAGAAAATTTCTATAGGATGGCTATCAAGCCACCATGCTCTATAGATCAAAGTGTTGGGTAGTTAATGAACATCATGTTCATAGGATGAGCATAGTAGAAATGAGGATGTTGAGATAAATAAATGGCAAACAAGAAATGATAGAATGAGGAATAAAAACATTAGAGGAAACTAAAGAGTAGCACTAATAGGTAACAAGATGAGGGAGATTAGACTTAGATGGTTTGAACATATCCAAAGAATAACGAAAATGGCACCGGTTAGGAGGATTGAGTCAATGCAAGTTGAAGGTTCTAAAAGGGCAAGGAGAAGGCCCAAAAGAATGTGGATAAAAGTGGTAAGAAAATATTTAAAAACTTTAGGATTAAATAAAGCCATGATACTTAATAAAGGGAAATGAAAGAATAAGATTCATGTAGCCGACCCTTAATCGGGATAAGGTCTTGATGATGAACATGATGGTTTGAGAGTGTTAGGTTTCAATTAGGTTGCTTGCCTCTTGGTGAGGACTTATCAATATTTGTTAGACTATGGGACTTTCTAAATAAAGCTAGTTGTTCCGTTCCTTACTTTGTTTGCCATTATTTGGGAGATTTTGATGTGAAAGATCTTAAGGATTTTTTAGACGGAAAAAGAAAACACAAGTATAGATAATTCTAAGGTGTATACTTCTATTTTGGGTTGTTGCAAATTGTTCATCTAACTGGGAATAGTCAATTGGAGAGATGAATTGAAGTTGGTCAATTACATCTTTAGAAGAAAACCAATCTGTGTTAAGCTCAACTTTGATGTAGCACTAGAGAGAACTTCAGCTGCAACTGATTGAGTAGGTTGATGCTACTAGACTGAACATTACACATTGACTTAAATTGACGCCTATTTATGTTGTTGATTACAAATAGACTTAAAACCTTAAGCTAGTAGATGTGGACCAACAATGTTTATATGTCCAACTAATCCCCTCATGTAGAAGGCTTTTCATTTTTTTGCCCTGTCATGTGGACCCAAGCGCAGGCTTATTTGCCAACAATCTTTATATGTCTAACAAACATTGGGTGTTGTTGAAAAGCAAGGGTTTTTTTAGAAGCCATTTTCTCATCTCAGTTCTAGTAGAAGTTTACTTTGTCTTTCTTTGAAGATTATTGTGCTAAATCCATGAGTGATGAAATATTGTAGCCTCAATTGTTAAAAAAGGAAAAGGAGAGAGGACAGCTACCTTTGGGGTAGAGAAAGAGGGGGTGCGTGGGGAGGGGAGAAATTCTTTCGTACATAAATATATATTGCAGAAAGATGGGGTTTGGGCCCTTTTTTTTGTATTTTTCATCAATGTAGAACGCTTTTATGATTCTACTTCAAACAAATGTCTTTTGTATGAAACCTCACATCTAATTGAAATATCTATGGTCTTCATTTCTTAGCCTTATATGGTTATAAAAAGAATACTAAGAAGGTTCATTCATTTTATTTCGTCCATCATATGATCATAAAAGACCCATAAATAAAGGCCTTAGATATTTCTATTAGAAATGAGTTCTGGTACTAACAACATCATATTGAGGCTGAATTGGATAAGCGTGTTGGATTAATGGAAAAGACAAAAACGTGGGCCCAAACCTTACTTTTCTTCAATATATATTAGTACATAGTATGTATAGAAGAAATTTTAAAGAGAGGGTTTTTCTTGATACACTCATTGCACGGTTTGGGTGTACCAGGACAAGACCCAAAATTACAAGGTGGGCCCACTTCATGGAGATTTTTCATAATCCAAGGTGTTCATTGGATTTGCCCTCTCTCAATATGGGAGGTATGCAAAAGTTCATCCAACAGGCAACTCTATAGTAGGCCTGTCAACACCATGTACATTTTAGCCATTATGAATCCACTATAGAGATGCATTTTGGATGAAATTTTTTGTATCCTCCCATCTTGAGTGACGACAAATCCAATAAATGGCTTGGATCAAACTCCATGGAATAGACTCACTTTGTAATATTGAGTCTTTTTTTAGTAAATCCAAACTGTGCCATGTGTATTAAAAGAAAAAAAAAAATCATCAAGAGAGCGAAGAATTATATTATGCAGCCAGTCATCTGCTGTGCATTTAATATGTCTAGGTTATGTACTTGTTAATGTTTTGAAGCCAAAGCAAGAGAGAGAGTTATGAAAATCCGATGAAACATATTTCATCCGTACTGCCTAAAGGGGACTCCGGATGGTCACTGCCTGGAAATCACAACAAGATTATCTTGACTTTCAAAATGAATGTCTTTCGCAAATCGATAAGAAAAATAAAGGCACATGCTTTGATGATTGCTCGTGTTTTGGTCCGAGAGAACACGAGCCAACAAAAGAAATTTATCTTTTCCAATTATCAAAACCATTTATTTGCAGATGCTAGGCGCATGGTGCTATGGATAGATGATCTGCACCAATGCGACTGCATCTGACAAACCTCTAATGTGCATCCTTTGGATGAAAAGTTAGAAAATATAGAACAAAAATACACATCCATTAGCAAAAGGTACACCGGTCAATAACTTAGTTCTCGATTGGCAAGGCTTACACAATCCAGTATATTGGATTATGACGGATTACCGTGTAAGTTTACACACATGGAATTGGATTACCCTGCATAAACCAATAAAGCACATTATATTATGCCTTGCCAATGGGGACTTGGAAGTATCAAGTAGTGGAAGGTTTGGTAACGGTTGGTCGTCAGGTAATTCGACCAGGTTGTAAAGAGAGTTGCACTAAAATGGAACGTCCGAGTGATTACTTTTATTGATCTTTGATCTCTGCTGCCATCCACACTTGAATTTGATGGCGAGTGTGCCAGCTCCAGTCTCCATCACCCCAACAGTTAAGAATCTTGCGCTGGCGTGACTAGAACGATGCATTGTGGCTTCGTCTACTGCGGATTTTATATGTATGATGCATACGTTTGCCCCACCACTGTACTTGACGTTCGAAAAAAAAAAAAAACACTAAAAATTCGGGAAGACCTCGGTGCAATATACTAGCTAGTTAGCTGTGGCATCCAACCTTATTGATGGATGGATCCGGCAAGTTCATGTGATTATTATCGGGAAGACTTCGAATACTTTCTAGAGCAAAATTGTGAGGATTAGAAATCCTAGTATCCACTAAATCTGAACCATTGCATATGCAAACTTCAGCACATCAGTACATGCATATGTATTTAAATTCCATTAGAAATAGAATAAAACAATAAAAAAATCTGGCTTTATACTTTCTATTGTTGGAAGCATCTTCCGCCAACCATATCAAACAAATTTGCAGATTCAAAAACTTGATCACATTTCCGTACCTGCAAATCCCTCTTGATGCAGATCCAACCTACTTGAGATTTGCTATCCTTTGAATCCATAAAATTCAACATATATAGCATCAACAAAATCTCTGTGCCAGGCCCTACATCCTAGTTTTCAAATGCTCATTAATATTCTTCTCAAAGAAATCACTATAAATTTGCTAAGAGCTTTCATCGTAGACTTTTGTTAGTATTCTGTGATAGCATCTAGAAAGCAAAAGGCCACTCTCGGCCAATGTTTTAGGTCATCTGCAGATCAAATGAGATTCTTGGCACTATTTATCTGAGATGGGGCCAGTTAAGGTGAACATTTAGGATCATAAAAAACTAGGCTTACTTATTCCACATTGATGTAAACATTTGTGGAGGTTGAATGTGCACCTTTGTGCATATAACCTTCTGTTCCACTTATCAGGACTAGATTTTTTTTAATGCTAGAACCCTCCAGTCATCATGATTTCAAGATTCAAGATCTCTAGATCAAGGAAATTCAGATGAAATGATGGCGTCAACAAAAGGTTGAGCATATTAGATCAGAGTGTTTCAGGTGTCCTTGGAATCCATATATTATACATCCTTCCATGTCATTATCTCAACTAAAATAAAATAACCACCTGAAGCACGTGGCTTACATACTGCATTATAGGTGAGGAACACTCCAATGGGGCGCAACCTCCTGTCAATACAGTTAGGCACCCGTTCTACAAAGTGGACACATCTTCGGTTCATTTAGACCATTCTTATGGGCTTATAGCACACCATTTCAGATCGCAGTGGCCCAAGACTTCATGCAGATTGGAGAATGGTAATCTAGCTCCAAAAATATTAATGATGAGGTTTTGGTACATGAATCGAGACCGTAGAAAAGCACTTTAAGGTGATAAGCATGATTTCAAGCATCAGATAACCAATGTAGTCCCTGTTAGTACATTGTGAGCATGCCTCATCGAATTGCAATGACGATGCACCCTACTTGAGCTCATGCCTCTTATCTTATTATCTCATGTTCATCAATTGACTACGAAACTACCGATGCCTCCAGGTACTAGTTGCAACAGAGTCTAAAAATGGAGATAGAAATGAAAGATACCAACTGCTCCCACGAACAACAAACAGGTGGTGCAACTAGATTTTGGGCTTGAACACTGAACCAAGAGATTTGGGATCTTCATTGCTATAAAGAAAGAACTTCTTTCTTCTAAAAATGAATGACTTCAATCAATCAGCCATTAAGAGTTTTGGTCAATGGATCATCCAGACCGAGGCTTACAAAATCGATGTTTGGAATTTGATTCATTAAACAATGGAACTTAAATTAGACAATTTGATGTCATAATAAATAGAAAAGACGTGAGAACCGAGGTCTTCAAAGTATCTAAAATTGCCTACACATGCATTAATAACAAACATATAGTTTAGAAGCTTAATCAATATTATTTAATATACTGAGCTCTCAATCAAAAACAAAAACAAGTCATGTGCACGCACGCCCCACAGAAAGAGATACACTTCCGTTCCAAAACAATACCAGAAAAATGAAAAAGAGAACAAGTACATCCATATGCTGTCGTCTTATCATCCGTGGTTCCGATCTCGGTAAGCTCTCCTTCAGCAAACGTCCTTGTGCAATCGATAAGATGGAATAGCCATTAGGTGGGTCGCCCTAGGAACCACCAAGCTGAACTTCTCGCTCATGTCTAGTTCGCCAGGCTTCATCCCATCTGGTAGTCGCCAGTTGAAGCAATGCATCAGCTGTGACACAATCAGTCGCACCACCAAAAGCCCGAGAGAAATTCCGGGGCAACTCCTGCGACCCGCGCCAAAAGGCAGGAACAAGCAGTCACTACCCCGCATATCGGCATTGTTTCCGATAAACCTTTCGGGGTTGTATTCTTCCGGATTGGGCCATGCAGTGGGGTCCCTGGAGATGGCCCATGCGTTTATGATGACACGACTCTTTTTAGGGATGTGGTAGCCGTTGATTGTGATATCTTCCATTGCTTCACGGGGGACCAGAAGTGGGGCCACTGGGTGCAGCCTCATACTTTCTTTGAGGGCCATGTCGAGGTATGCAAGGTTGGCCAGGTCTGATTCTTCGACCATCCGATCCATGCCCACAACTCTGCCCAGCTCTTCTTGTACCTCTTTCATGACTCTGGGGTTTCTGAGGAGTTCTGAGAGGGCCCACTCGGTTGTAGCAGCGGATGTGTCTACAGCACCAATGAGCATGTCCTGTAAAAGTAGGAAGAACGATTAAGCATCTCCATCATTCGTTTGACCAATTAATCTTTTACATTATTAATTCATAGTGACCCAACTTAACTAATTTTGTAACTTTGGTGTTATTTAGAAATTTAGAATTTTACTAAAAAAATGTGATGGTGAACATCTATCATGCCATTTTTGTGGTTCTTGCTGTGCTGAATTGAAGAATGGCTAGGTAATGGAAATCTAAAGAAACTCAAATTGTCTTTGATATGTGCTTAAGAAGGAAAAATATACATGGATCTTGTAAAACCAAACAAAAAACCAAAGCTGAAAGAAAAAGATAACAGTTCCATCAGGAGGACCCAGATGAGAAAAAACCGCAGAAAAACTGTAAGGGTTTCAATTTTACAAAGTTATGTTCAGGTAAATATCAAATTTGGTTCTAGCCTATTTCCCTTGTTGGAAACAAAGACACCAACAAATGAATCACTAGGGACCCCTCTCTTCCACCAATGAGATCAACTAAAACAGCACTCAAGAGATCAAGCACAATAGAAACAGGAAAATTTGCAGATTCATCGAGTTGATCATATTTCCTTACCAGCAAAATGCCCTTGATGCACGTTCGGTCCACTTGAAACTCACTGTCCTTAGAGTCCATGTAAGCCAACATTGCATCAACGAAATCTCTGGACTGCCCCTTCACTCTAGTCTTCAAATGGTCGTCAATAATGTTCTCGAAGAAATCATCATAGGTCTTGCTGAGAGCTCTCATCCTCTTCCCAAGCCCTTGAATATCAAAAGCACCCACAAACGGAATGTAATCCGCCAGATTATTGGCCCCAGCCAAGAACATAGTTTCGTCAACCACAGCCTTAAATCCCTTCTCATCCAAACTATCGTCCATATACTTCTGGCCAAACAACATTCTGCAAGACATATCGACGATGAGTCTAGCAACCTTTGCGCTCAGATCAGAGACGCCGCGAGTCTCCTTCAAAGACTTAACGGAAAGAGTAATCTCTTCTTTCCTCATTACCCTGAAGGAATCGATCTTCGTGTTACTGAGAAGCTCGTAGGTGCAGAACTTGCGTGCATTTCTCCAGTACGGTCCGTATTCCGAAAATCCAAGGCCTTTGCGTTCGTAGAAAAGGTTCTTCCCGAACTCGGTGATTGGGCGAGTGGCGAAAACGGAATCATGGGTTTTCAGGAATTGGATTCCGGCTTGCGGGGTGGAGACTACTACAGTGGGAACGAGGCCGAAATGCATGTACATGATTGGTCCGTAGTTGTGGGAAAACTTTTGGAGAGTGCGGTAAGGGAGGTTCCCTAGCATGTGGAGGTTACCTAAGATAGGGAGCCCGCGAGGGCCGGGGGGAAGAGGGGCTTTGCCTCGGCGTATTATGGCGCGGAGGATGTAGGTGACGGAGATGAGGCCCGCTGCAACAAGGAGGAGAGAGGGCCATGAGAACATTGTTTCCATGGTTTGGAGTGGTACGGGAAGGTTTGATGTCTCTCTCTCTCTCTGTTGGTTTTTGTGGTTATGCTTGTGGTGTTTTGTTGGAGACTAGAAGGAGGTATTTAAAGGAGAAGTGTATTTGGATCTTTCCTTCGGTTTGCTTGATGTGAACAAGTAGGGAAAAAATATGGTAGGCAAGGGAGGTGGGCTTTTTTCTTCTTATTTTATGATTTCTGTCATGTTTTCTTAATGGTTTTAGAATAACTCTGGCAGCACTCCAACTGTTACAGCTTATTGTGATCTAAACCATTCATCTGTGACAGATAGGAAAGGGTAAAGCCCACTTACTTAACCATTTCATTTGTATCTCGTGTTTTCCATCCTATTACTCGACCATTTTTAGCGATTGACTTTCACTATTTATAAGAATAAAGGGCACGATCATATCATCCGCTGGAGAAGATATCGTAGTTTAACAGGGACCCGGACAATGAACTGATGGAAAACAGATTGTGGCCATATTGTACATTTTAGACTATGCAACAGAGAAGATCTTGGGTGACGATTTATCTAGGTGGGACCTCTCACATGAAGGGCAAGGATCACCAAAAAAGTTGAGGGCCTATCCTACTCACAGCTGCCTGTGTAAAGCTCAACCTTTTTGGTTGGTCGAGCAGCGTGTATAAACTTAGAGATTTTTATCAGCACGAGAAACACGAGCATAGGAAAGCACGGGATGCACGGGTGATAACGGGACACGAGAACCACAAGCGCCATGTGCTACTACCGTTGCCAACGCTATCCCCGTTGTCAATCAGTCCCTGCGTGACTGGTAGAATCTGAAAATTTTCGTGGTTGAGTCCATAAGAGGCCAACGCCTATTCTGGTTGGTTTTGTCTCTTAGTTGGAGGTTTCATCACCGATCAGGGCAGGCCCTACCGACCTCAACCTGGTGGTTAGGCTTCGGCACCAACGGTTTTCTATTGACAATAACGAAGTTTCATAATCTCCTCGGAAAATTTTACTAGTAAGTACTACACAAGCTTATTCTAGTGACTCAACTTGATTAAGGCTTCAAATCAGGGCCTTGGAAGGTTACGTAATTATGTCGATTTTTGCTATGTGCTAGATGGTCAAGACCGTATTATACGAGCCTTGACAATCCAACAGTCAATCATGTTGATTATATTTAGTTCCACAGTTCCTATAAATTAAGCAATTTGAGTTTTGGAAATGGTCTGCTTCAGGGGGCCAGATCGTAATCGATCAGGGATTAAAGATGAGATGAAGTTGCTTACACTTGTACCCAAGTCTCTTAGGTGGTTGGACTAACTCGTCTGATTAGTTAATACAGGGAATTGTGGAAGTACAATCTTCACCCTCCATCTAACCTACACTGTTTAAGTATTACTTGTCTTAGGTTCAACCGAGGTGTAAAACTTTTGCCGCAACTTAAAGTGATAAATTCCAATTGCTGTAGATAATTAAGAAACATAAAAGTATGAGAAAGAGAGGAGTAGTGCTAGGAATTCCAAAATGTTTTACTCGGTCAAATAGTCAGAAATGTAGTAAGAGCCAGGAGATGATGCAAAGAATAAAATGCACCCATAACTCGCAGCCACCACGGCGGTACGAGTCCTATTAATTACTTTATGGGCTAACTATCCTACCTTTGGAACCATAGTCTCCTTTCTCTCCAAGTTTTGCCCATCGGCACTCAGAGGTAGCTTATCCGAGTCAGGCGTACTTTGATCTTGATATTTTCTTTTTTCTTTTTTTTTTCGAACGATTGATTGTATTAGGGAAAAGGGATACTCGTATTGTGTTAGCTAGAGGCCGTCTAAGGTGTACCACAACAGGCTGTCACCTAATTGTAGCCTTAGGATAACTTGTGCGGTCTGGATAATGTTTATACCTTTTTAGAGAAAGCCGGCGGTTACCCGGATAGAAGAAAAAGAAGAAGAGAATGGACTTGTTTTCACTGTCCAGGAAGAAGATACCTGCTGAAACAGTTTATATATATATAAACATGTCAGAACTGTAAAAATTCTCATTGAAATTAATCATAAACAGAAAGAAAAAAGCCAAATAATCTTGGTTTTCTTATGTAAGTTGGAAGTTTTCTTTTGAAATTTCTGTCATCTAAAACAGAAAAGGAATAAGATAAAGAAGGGCGACGTGCTTCTGTGAAAGAAACTAGGGGTTTTTTATGTGACAAGTGTGTTAGAAATATAAATATTGCTGGCCTATTTTCTATTTACTTAAGTTTTTAAGTTGAATGATAATCCAACTTGATAGGATAGTCCATGCAAAGACTCAAGATCATGTAGAAACTTTAATTTTTCATAGTTTATGAACATGCTGGACTTGTAGTTCAACAACAATGTACTGATAAGCAAATATAGCAGAAAAATACGTGAGTTACATCCATTCAAGATTGCTCTTTCTGATGTTGTCTAAGCACCGCTTTGCTGAGCATTTGCGGACGTTCCTCTCATTGACTTATGTTTCTTGAGATGTTCCTGCTTCTGATGTTAGTAATCCAGGTTATGTTATCCCCATTGATTCCGTAAGATTCTAATACTAAAGCTTCTTTTGTAGTGGAAATCTCATATAATGAAGGAAATCTATCCTGAAGTGTTGACCATCCACACCAAATATGTGACCAAAGCTTGACTTCGTCCCCTTTCTTGACTTTACTTTTATTATCCATAAGAGTGTCATTTTTGAAATGTTGTGGAAAATAGTGGATATTCTTAAAAGGAGCACTATGACAAACGCATCAGCCCCCATAAAATACTAGATTTGCAACTATTGCTTTTCTTCCACAAACTCTGTTCTTGAGCATCCTTCTCCTAAGCTTTTCATCAACAAAGCTTTATTCATTTCTTTGATCTTCTAGCCCCTAAACTTCATCTTAGTTTGCCAAACAGACCATTTCAAATCTAGGCAAATGAAAAGGTCGTGTATCTTTGTTTCATTCCCATAAAATGTTTCATTTAACCTTTCTGTTTCTTTCACTTGTAGAGTTGGATAACTGAATAGTGATAGGTACTAAATTGGAAGAGTACTCATCATTGTCTTTACAAGGGCCATTCTTCTTGCAAGAAAAAGGTAAAAACTTTTCTTAGCAGCTAAACATTTTTTTAATCTATAAATCATATGATCCTATAAATGCTTCGAAAGCTTATAAACAGTGAGGAGGCAGTTTTAAATGTAAGCCTAGAAGAGACTTAACAAGCAAAGATACTAACTAGCAAGTTGTTGGATGAAGTTGTTTTCTACTTTCAGTCTGATCGAAGCAGATTTTGTTTATGTTCTCTCTTTAACCAGTAGTTGTTTCAAAGCATCTAATAATAGCTTTGATGTACAGGCACCTTTCTTCCTCAAGTTTAGCAATTATTAGCGTATCATCTACATAATGCAAATGAGACACTAGCGGACCTTTAGATCTAGTTATGAATAGTTGGATAATGTTGGACTAAATAGTAGTATACATCACTGAGTTAAGATGCCTCCCGGTGAATAAGAAAGGTGATAAAGTATCACCCTAACTTATGCCGCTTCTTCCTTTGGAAAGGCCCACTTGTACGCCATTGACCAAGAATAAGTACCACGTAGACAAAAGACATTTAACTAGACATCCTTTTGTTGTCAAAACCCATCTTGTTAAGATCAAGCCCACTTCTTCCATTTGTGTTATTTTATTCGTGGTGGCGTCGGGAAAATGTGTAAATGATTGTAATGACTGTCCTCTTGGATTGCTAGATCTGGTTGGAGGTTAGCCTTTAGAACTCCGATTGCCTAAAAAAATGTCATCCATATCTTTTTTGTTAAGTTTCTCATTTTGTTTTATGTAATTTACTGGAAATCACAGCAAGGCTCTTTAAATCAATGGCTTTGATTATTAAACAAGTGGATTATTTGTAAAAAAGGAAAAAAAAAAAACCAAGCGGGTGCCCTTATATAAATATATATTTTATTTATTTATTTATTTATAACTTCTCACATCTTTTTCTTGAAAGCTAAATACATCCATCACGTATCTGCTCACCGTAACAAAGAATGAGGCAATGACACGCAACCTTCTACGTACATTATTCTCATTTTATAATCCATGCGCGCATTTTTCTCGCAATCTGGATGGATAGTCTTTCTTCCCGACACCTACTTCCTGATAAGGACGATGGCGCTTTAACGTTGGGGCACTTGAAGTAATCACCAATAATTGTTGGACTTGTGCGCAAAACTTCTCTGGATCCGCTGCTTAATTAGAATTCTAGTTTTGACTTTCCAAGTTGAGAATAGAAATGCCGGGGAAACTGTGCAAGACTCTGTGAATTCTGTGATGAGAGCTCGGGAATTGGTTCGGTCACGTGGACCGACCAATGCGTGAAAATTAAAAGAGGATACCAGGCGGAAAAAGCGCGATGCTGCTCCCACTGCGTTCCATTGATCTGTCTCTCCTAACTTCGGTTGGATTTCTACAATTGCGAAGAGTCACGACGGAAGGGAGCCAGTAGCATCTAACAAGTTGAGTTTTAGCTCACAAAGAGCTTTCTGTACGGCTGTGTTTAGCAACATGAAAGCAGCACTTCTCTGGATGATAGAAGTGCCTTTTGGCATATTTTTGCATTAGCACAAGCTCAAAACTAGGAAAGTAAGATGAACAGCCTAGATCAATCGTATGTGGGGCTTACCGTGCAAACTGGAGGAGTTGAACAGTGCTGGCTTTTGCCACCCCCTGCCACTAGCACCAGCTATCTCTAGTAAAATGCAAGTGGGAAAGTTGGGGGGCCTTTGATAGAGTGTAACGATGTAACACCATCATCGGTTGTGTGGGTTAAGAGACCAAAAAAGATGTAGGTAGTTCATCTTTGGGCTGCATTATGATGTCGCTTTTAATTTTTGGTGAACTAACCTTGCTGTTTGAGACCCAACTCTACATTGAGTACTACTTTTATGGGTACTTTTTGCACGTTGTAGAGGCTCCATTGGCCCCAGCTCTTTCAACTGATTCCTGCTTTATTGTTTCCATTGTTAAAGCCTGAGTCTGCTTTCGGAACTACGGTATATAATTCAAAAGAGCAGTTTAATTAGATGATGCTATCATCAGCTAGGCATTATTTCGGTCCCAATGCCATATTTGATGGTAAAAGTAGAAGTGAAATGATAGCCTTTGCAGGTGTCCTTTCTTTTAGTGAGTGGATCATAAGATTCTTTTGAATGGATTTTTAAGATCTTGGGGATCCATCACCGTAGGAATATAAGACTCTTTACAGAAGTTAAATGTCATTGGATGCTTAACGTCCGTCATATGATATTGTTAGCAGGAACTTAATACAAAATAAAACTTGAGGCTTTTCTTTGAGGATTTTCAAAGCCTTCATTGAGGATTGCAAGTGTTTTTGCCTCGCAAGATCAACGACAATGATTGTTGGGTTCATATATGGATTGGATCCGCTCAATTCTTTACCTTGACCACTAGCAATCCCAATCAGTTCAAATCCTAGTGAAGAATTCTTTGGATTTTGCACTCGATTTTCAAATACTTATTTGTTTGAAACTGGATTTGATTCGGACTATCCCAGATATAATACATAGATTAAAAATATAAATACTAACAGTCATAGAAATTAAGACTATACACAAGAAACTAGAAAGTCAAGTTCTATAAAGCAAAGCAAGAGAACCTAAATAAAAAGAAATATGATTTACTAAGTTCTTTTAGAGTTTTGATCATATTAGTATAATAAGGTCTTGTTAAAAAATATGTCAAATTTCATATATAAACAAAATAAAAACCAGATCATAAAAGCAATAACTAGATTTGATCAAATACATAGTAACCAAGACAAGCGTGTGAGTAAATTTCCACCATAAAAAAATTAAATTAAATTAAATTAAATGGTTTCTCTACTATTTTTCAACTTGGGGCTGATATCCGCACGCTCATATTCTATAGGCGCGCGGATGGAGTTGTTGTCATGTGAGCTGTAACGAAGCTCACTCCTTCCGCCCGTATTCTTGGACAAAGAAACTGTTAATGGATACTAACTTACATGCAATTTTCGGATTCGTAGATGCATGTTTAAATTAAAACAAGGTTAAGAATAAGAAGACTTTTTGACAGTCCATTGCTGCTATCAAAAGTTCATATTTTCAGATTCAAGACTCATACGGTCCCAACTGTGTTTTGAGTAGGAGTGATCCAAAGTCGGAGAAGTAAGATGGACAGGTTCAATCAAACCAAATGCCAGGCCCAACTCTATGTTCCACTAGCAACAATATCTTTCACCTTAGAGACCCATTATTATTCTTCTACTCAACAAAAGGGAAAAAAATTAGAACCAGAAGCTCAGCATCCAATTTAGCTGCCCAGGCATCCAGTTTTCCTTTTCAGATCCTGGTCATTAAACCCGACCACAACTCTTGCAAGAGTCGGTCCAAAAAAGGCCAAAACGGAAGGAATTGGGCGCTTAGCAGTCAAGTCATCCGGGTTTACTAACAGACAACTTTGTCCGTGCGTCTATCAAATATGAACATGCGGGTATCGGCTTCTTTCGTTGTCTCCGAGCCTTTTGTTTTCCATGGTTTGTGATAAATTCAGTGATGCATCCCATATGCTTTCACCATCCACATATTTTACAACTTAAAGCGTATACTAGAAATATCTAACTGATGAGATTTTCAGCTCATAGCTCATCTAAGGACCTAATGAGATTTTGAACGCTTCAGATCTATGTAAAGTTAGGCTCAGAACACGGGCTTAGGCGGGCGCTTATTAAGAAGGGTACGGAGATACATATATTTCCCGAGTGAAAAACATCGTGCTCAGGATATATATAGGTGAAGATGGAATTATTGGACCTTATTTTCAAGAGTTGAATATAGCTAGTAAAATTAGATTAACTGCGAATTCATAGTCCAGGATTGAGATTATTAGATCAATTTAAAAAACATATATAACATATCCAATCTGTTTAGATCAGCATGAGCAAGGATTGGATCAGATTTGACACGCTTAGGTGTTTTGCCGGTGCTACTAATAGTTGTATTATAGGTGTTTTCCAAAAGTGGATTCAAGATCCATTTTTTACCCTTTATCAGTGATACAAAAGAAGAGAAGCCTTGCTGCAATAGTAGAGTTGTTGTCGTGTGACTTAAGGTCACGGGTTCAATATATGAAAATAGCCTTGTGGTGATGAAAAAATTGACCAAATTTGCCACATGGTATATGATCTAGTTATAAAATCTTACTTTCATTGGACGTCTCTTTGCCAAAAAAGCAAGCACATGGTAAGTGTTGTAGGACTTCTATGAGTTCCACTGCCTGTCTGCTGGCTTGAAAAAGTTAAAAAATGAAGAACCTAGAACCATTTAATAGAGAAGCAGATTTGGTAATTAGATTATCTAAGATGGAGCAAATTAAACGAACAAGAGAATTGGTACTTAGATTGTTTAAGATGGGGCAAATCAGATAAACGTTTTGGATCATTGAAAAAGGACGAAAAGCAGGTCTGCCATCCACTTTGAAGAGCGTCTGGTTGTATCATATAACTGTGTGTGAGAGAGAACAATAGGGAAACTAGTAATGCAATTGAATTTCATCCTCTTTCACCATTCAAATACACGATCCTGCTCAAGGCAAACAAGCAGATAGATACAGCATAAATATTTATATGAACACGTCTCAATACAAATACGCAACTGCTAATTAGGTTCTCCTTACAGATCCTTGTGGAGGCGCCAGCTAGGAATAGCCATTAGAGGAGTGGCTCTAGGGATTATAAGGCTAAACTTCTCACTCATGTCCAATTCACTGGGCTTAATGCCAATCGGCAGCTCCCAGTTAAAGCAATGCATCGATTGTGCCAGAATCAATCTCACTATCAAGAGGCCCAGTGAAACTCCGGGGCAACCTCGACGGCCCGATCCAAAAGGAAGGAATTGGCAGTCCATTCCCCTGTAGTCTATGTTGTTAGCAGCAAACCTCTCCGGTCTGAATTCCTCTGGGTCTGTCCATGCTGATGGATCTCGTCCAATCGCCCAAGCATTTATGATGATACGTGTTCCTTTCGGTATGTGATAACCATTGATGTCGATGTCTTCCATGGCCTCTCTCGGAACAAGTAATGGAGATACAGGGTGGAGTCTTAGTGTTTCCTTTATCACCATGTCTAGATACTCCAACTTTACCAGATCTGATTCCTCTACCATACGATCCATGCCTACCACATTTGTTAACTCATCTTGAACCTTCTTCATCACTCTTGGATTCCTGATAATTTCTGATAGTACCCACTCCGTTGTAGCGGAAGATGTATCGACACCACCAATCAGCATATCCTGCAATCAAAGGACAAATCCAATTGTCGTGGCCTTTTAGTCCAAATTGAAAGATTTAGTTTTCTAGTGCAAATTGAAGATGAACTCACCAAGAGAAGTCCTTTCATGCTGGTTCGATCTACTTGAAATTCGCTGTCTTTCGACTCCATGATCGACAAAAGCGCATCGATGAAGTCCCTCTGATGCCCCTCCTTCCTGGTCCGAACATGTTCGTCGATAACCTTCTCAAAGAAATCATCATAAACCTTGTTCAGCTCTTTCATCTGCCTGCACAGCCCTTGAAGATCAAGTACCTTAAGAAAAGGCACAAAATCTGCAATGTTAAAGGACCCAGCTAATCTCATAGTCTCCTGAATCACAGACTTGAATCCCTTCTCACCCAACTTCTCATCCATATACTTCTGCCCAAACAACATCCTACAAGACATGGCGACGATCACAGAAGCAGTTTTATTACTGAGATTTACCACTGTCCGATTCGCGGCTGCCTCCTTGATGGATTCGATGAGGGCCGACATCTCCTCCTTCCTCACAAACTTAAACGCATCAATCTTTTGGTTGCTGAGAAGTTCTAAAGTGCAGAGTTTTCTAGCATTTCGCCAGTAAGGGCCGTATTCGGAGAATCCAAGCCCTTTCCGATCGTAGAAAACTATCTTGCCGAATTCACTGAGGGGTCTTGTGGCAAAAATAGCATCATGGGTCTTGAGGAAATGTTGGGCCACTTGTGGAGATGAAGCGATTATGGTTGGGACTAGGCCGAGGCGGATTGACATGATGGGGCCATACTTTTGGGATAGTTTTCTGAGGCTTCGGTAAGGGAGATCGCCTAACATGTGAACATTTCCCATGATCGGTAGGGGTGGAGGGCCTGGAGGGAATTTTCCTTTTTCGGTTTTTCTTCTCATTGCAAGAAGAACATAGCTGCAGGAGAGCAGTCCTGCTGCTAGGAGAACTGTAGACCAGAAGGACATGGTTTCCATGACACTAACAGCAAGCTTACACTTCTTCTTTGGACCAAACTCCAACTTCACGGTCTACTTCACAGGTTAGGGCTTCCGACTACTTAAAGGAAAGAGGCGGCCATCTCTCTCTCTCTCTCTCTCTCTCTCTCTCTCTCTCTCTCTCTCTCTCTCTCTCTCAATGCATGCTAGTTGCGCGACAACAACAGCAGAGGAATGCTACATGGACGCTCAATATGAGAGAATTCATAGACCACTCTTTCTGGAGTCATTGTTGCATGATTTTACTAGTTCACTTTCATCTTTGGATCTCTGCTGGTGGGTCAAAAAGTTGGTGGTGGGATGATTCTAGCTCTAAAAAAGTATACTTGGGAACGGAGGGGTTTTCAACTTTGATTTAAAATCATTCATCCATTCCACATGTTCTTTAACTTGCTAGAAATCCAAAGATAAAAGAACCACATGTATGTGTCGATCATGCAAGGACCACCAGAAAAAAGTCGTCTATTCGTCCATCTAGCATTCCCGAGTACCATTCAATAATTAGCTTTCCCAGCTATATTCTATCAACAACCACAAAATTTAAAGAAAAATGCTAGCCATAATTAGCTTTCATAGCTATAGTCTATAAACACCCACAAAATTTAAAGAAAAATGCTAGCCGGATTGAGTTTATCAAAATTCATGACCGTTTGATTTAGCTGTGTCCTTTTGAGTTTTAAATCATAACCTTTGGATCTCTTTTTCTAATTACGTGATGCAATCCTCAATTGTACTCATCAGGATTGCACCATGGCTGTCCTTAAAAGTGATGATCGACCTGTCATCTTGTTCTGCCCTCTCTCTCTCTCTCTCTCTCTCTCTCTCTCTCTCTCTCTCTCTCTCTCTCTCCTTTCACGTTTACTTCACCGGGCATTTACAATCAGTAGATTGACTATGATTGCAACAACAAGTAGTTACAACCAGCATGTGACTGGTGCTATAATTTAAGATGTCTATTTCTGTTTTATATTTTCTTTTGCTATTTATATAAAAAGATTTATGTAGAAGGAGAGCCTTGGCGCAAATTTAAAGTTGTCGTCACGTGACTTGAAGGTCTCAATTTCAATGTGTGAAAATAACCTCTTGGCAAAATACAAGGTAAAGATGCATGCTGTAAACCCTTTGTGGTCAACCCTTTTTCCAGACCTCATGCATACTAGAGCTTCATGCATTAGGATAGGATGGTTGGTTTAATTGAGAGCCATTGAACATAAATGGATCTTCAAGAAAAAAATTGAAACCAGATGATTTAATTGAGAAGTATCCATAGAGATTGATTGCCAAGGGCTTTTTTAAGATTGAGGGCATTGATTATTAGAAAATGTTCTCTCCAGTGACTAAGTATTCCTTGATTACATTATTGACAGTGCTAGTTGCATATTTGGATATAGAATTATAGTATATGAATATTAAGACAGTTTCCCCAAAGTGGCTTAAAGGAAGAGACCTTAATGGAGGTTCCTAAGGTGTATTAGAGGAAGCTCTTGAACGTAAATTGTGCAATTTGGTTAAGTATATATGATCTAAAATAATCACTAAGATAGTGATATCATACTTTTCATAAAGTTATTTTGGAGTATGGTTTTAGACCCAATAGATATTACCACTAGATACTCCTTTTTCCGTGAGAGCATGTTATGTTATTGTCATTGTATATTGATGACATATTATTAATGGATACTGATCTAGGCATGATTGTTAAAACAACTTAAAATCAAATTTGAAGTAAAAGATTTTAGGTGAAGCCTCTAATATGTAGTTGTTAAGATAGAGAGGGACAATAAAGCTAAGAAACTAAACTTGTCTTAAGAATTATATCTCAATTGGTTCATCAAGAGAATTGGTGTTGTAGGGTGAAAACCCATGGACTTACTAATCTGTAAGGACATTTAGTTAAGTAATAAGGTGACACTCTAAGTTGATGAGGATAGACTGGTTATGAAGTCTAAGTCATATGCTCAAGTTGTAGGCAATTAAATGTATGATATAGCATACACTAAACCGAATATGTGCTTTATTCTTAGCCATTTAAATAGGTTCAGAGTAACCTTGGTATTCCTTATTGGAATGCAAGTAAATAGATATTATACTATTTAGTAGGCATTAAGGATTAAAAGCTCATGATTTTGGTAGATGAGTTTTTACCTCTTGGGTCAGCAAGTTTTGATTATGCGGGAGACTAGATGAGAGGAAATATGCAGCCAAGTATGTGTTTATGGTTGCTGGTCCTATGGTTTCTAGAAGCAACAAAAGGCAAAAGTCCATCCAAAGTCCACCATTGTGGTTAAGTTTGTATATTGTAATTTAGTAGCCTCATAAGTTGTTTGGATTCAAGTTTTTCTAACAAATTTGAAGCTGGACTTGTGCCTAGAAATTTCTATTGAGGCTAAGGTATGATAAATTAGTTGCTATACATAGGTTAGAAATGGCAAGATAAGTTCAAAGGACAAGCAATACATTACTTATATGTATTTAACATTCTAAGGAAGTTGATAATAATTGTGAGTCATAGTCCTACTTTTGAGATTTGGTAACATCGGATCTATTTTTGAGGCATAGGCACTCATTGGGATTGAGAAGATACCAAAAAGTTTCTTGTATTCCTAGGTTTAATTGACCAAGCAGGAGATGTTGGTCCTGATGGTCAATTAGGCCACATGATTCGTTTTTAGCTTAGGTAAATAAGCTAGTTCATGTGTTTGATCATCTAATTGGCTCGATCAACCTATTAGATAATCTGGATGGTTGAGATTAAAAGGAATACATTCATCTAAATTTATGAATAGACCTTGCATTACTTCTGTGTGTGTGTTTGTGGTTCTATTTTGTGATGTTTGAAGGTGGAAAGATTTAGATAATCTTGAGTAATCCAACCTTGACAAGTCTCTTAGAGATCTTAGTGCATGCTTTGAAAAATTGATTAGAGAAATTATGTGAAGATTCTACTAGTTTGCTTGTAAATTATAACTATTTTCCTTTGTGTTTTGATCTCTAAGTTTATGTTCAGATATTGATGTTGAGGGGGGGGGGGGAGAATTTAGGAAAAAAAACCCATTAATCAATAAAGATAAGATCTATGTAACCGACGACGCCAATTTAGTTTTTATTGGCTATTATTTAATACCAAAAAAGAGTAAATTTTTTCGTGTTTTTTGTTTTGCTTGTACTAAGATATAGAGCGTTTTAGGAGGCCCCAATGTGTGACATTGATGTTGGCCCTAGCTTTTTCGTTTAACGATTTTCTTTGCCTCTTCCACATTGAGAAATTAGTAGGAGGCTGTTGGATACGTACAAGGGCTGACAAGAAAGTATAAGTGGTCTGAAATATAGGCATTGAAGTAAGGTTGGCTTGAACCTTGACAGAGGTTTCCTTTATGGGTCTTTATAATACCAAGGTATGCAACTTTTCGTTTCTTAAAGAAAATATAGAAGTTTTAAGAAAGGGAAACTCCATGATCATGTTGCAATTTAATGAAATGCAAAATCAAGTGAGACAATAGGGCATCAACTTCTTTCAGTCAACCCATCCACTTAATTGGCCTTGAATTAAATATATGCAAAACGTACGTGGGTTCTAAAGCTTTTGTTGGTTTGAGTTCGAAGCTGTGTGGGAGGTATGGTGTTCGCATATTGTACCCTTCGCTTAAAGTTGTTAGATCATTTCTCTTTTATTTAAATAATCACATTAATCTGTTATTTTCAGATGAGTCCACAGTACGATCCAATAATCAATCAGATTTTATCGTTTAAAACTTACATCGGAAGCTCACTTTGTAAGGAGTTCCTATATTGTGGATGCGAATATTTTCACTTGAAAATATCAGCATGCTAAAATACAAGTGAAGTGACCTACTATTTCCATTAACGCAACCATTCAACTATTGGATGTGCTATGGATGAGAGATCTATAAATTAAATATTCACTGTTAGATGATTATAGCCTTTGATACATGGTGCTTTTGGCTAAGAACGTTTACCCATTGCCTTTTAGCCTCTTTAACTGTCATTTTGAAGGTTTAGAGGCCAAGGATTGTAAGATGAATTGTAATGTTGGTAAATGGCTCATCAATCCTAGAATATAGATGGTTCGAATCATCGAGGAAAGTTGGCTCTACTTATATCACTGACTGCTTGTATTCACATGCGCATGCACCATGTAGAACTCCTTTTACATGCTTCCAACCATCTAACCTTTTCATTGACCTTCAATTTTCCAAAGCGAATACAGCCGGAGACACCAGCAAAAAATGCTGTATATGTTTGAGACAGAGTCATGAATAGAAGCCTCTAACTTTGTTCTATGAAAGAATCACAATTTTCAATGACCCACCTTTGCAATGAGAACGCGTGCTGTAATGATAACGAACAAAAGCTTGGATGGGACATGCTCGTGCATCTCGTGCTTCCCAAGCACCCTTGGTTCTCGTGTCTAGGTGCAAAGATCGACAAGCCTCGTTCAGTCCCGTGCAGGCAGACTCGCTCTTAGTGGCTTTGTAAAAGTCCGCGTCCCTTTCGACGATGACATTTTTTTGGGTAGATTTAAGCCGTTTATTATCTTCTCACTGTCAAAATATGTGTAGGTAACCAATGGAAATCAATGCATTTCAATTATCCCAACTGCTTGTTTTGGGAATAGAAGTTGCTCATGAAGACATAAGTTAAAAGCATCCAGTGGACGTAAATTTTGATTTACAACCATCTAACTTGTTTAAAAAATAATGAATTTAGATCTGCAGAATAAAGTTCAACCAAGCATAAAAAATAAGGTATGCACTTCGTTTTATGCTCAAGAGCGCGTATGTCTACCAGAACTCGCATTATTTGCCGAGGCTCGTACAAGGATTCTCATGCTTCTTGAAAAGCTAAAGAAGATGTATGGCATGTGTGGTTCATACTTGGCTTTGTCATAGCAAGCCTAACTACAGTTATGGTTAAGGCCCAAGTATAAATTAAATCCTGCATTTATAGGTACTTTTTGCACAAGAATAGACGCTCATGAGCGTCTGATAGCGTGGACCTCGCCATCACAGTCTGATTTTGAATGATCTAAGCCGTTGGTCATTTGTAGTGTCCAGAAGTTAGGTAACCATGGGCAAATCAATGTATTTGGATGACTTGAATCCCTTGTTTTGGGTCTTTGAAAAAATTAATAATGCTAATTTTCAACTCAAAGAAATATAAACTAATAATGTTCAAAGGACATGAAATTCCACATATAGCCTATCTAAGCCATTCGAAACATGATAAATGGCTTAGATCTACAAAAAAAATTATTCTCATGTACAAGAGTCCATACTATCAGATGCTCATAAGTGTCTACCTTACCGGGACTCCGCATACAATGGAAAGGCTCTATTAAATAGGACACCTCTTTTGGGAAGCAATTACACTGATGGCAACTCATTCCGTCTGTATTGTTTCCATTGTTAAAATTCTGAGTTTGTGGTTATGACAATGGTATAACTCAACAGAATATTTTAATTAGACAATGGGCAACTAAAGCGCTTAGCAAAATCTACGATAATTTCTTCGAGAAAGTGATCGATGAGCATGTTAGGACTCGGAAAGAGGGTCATAAAGGGACTTACTGATTCATTATTGTCATTTGTGGAGTCGGCGAACAGTGAGTTTCAAGTCCATCGAACCAGCATGACAGGACTTCTCCTTCTTGGTAAGAAAAGAACAACAAAAAAATTCTCAGTAGTCTACCATAGAAAAGTTGAACACAAAATTGATCCAAGTTGCAATGGTTAAATGTAGTGTTAGACTTCGGTTGATTTTTTACGAATCCAAAATAAACGTTTAACATCTAATCAGTTAACATTTGGGTCATTATTTGGTCATGCATGCCACAGAGTGCTACTCACATTACTTTGTCACCAATTCTGATAACAAAATTGGACCCTTCAATGGAGCTAGGAGCTGACTTCTTATTTCTGTTACACATGCTGATAGGTGGGGTCGATACATCATCAGCCACAATTGAACGGGTGCGCACTCTTGGAGATCCTCAAATATCCAGGAGTGATGAAGTAGGTCCAGGCCGAGTTAGTCGGTGACGCGAGCATGGATCAGATGGTAGAGGAGTCAGCCTGCCCAAGTTAAAGTTAGAATACTTAGGATGATGAAAGAAACCTTAAAGACTCCAACCCATTGCTAGTCCCTCGCGAGGCCATGGAGGATATCAGGATCGACGGCTACCACATACCTAAGCAGACTCGTGTCCTCATAAACGCCTGGGCAATTGCGCGTGACCCTTCCGTATGGTCCAATCCAGAAGAATTCTAATCTGGGAAGTTCGTTGACATCAATATGGACTGCATGGGACTAGACTTCAACTTTCTCCATTTCGGCTCTCGACGCAGGATGTGCCCTGGTAGTACCAAGGGCCTACTGTCTGTTAAACTGATAGTGGCAGAATCGATGCATTGCTCTGATTGGGAGCTTCCCAATGGCATCAAGCCCAGTGAATTGGACATAACAGAGAAATGCAGCCTCCTAAACTCCAGAGCCACTTCTCTATTGGCTAGTCTAACATATTTCCTTATAAGGATATTTAAGGAGAACTCAAGCTAGAAATTTTGGTGTTATGGTACCTTTATATATGTGTCTTGCAGATCGCTCTATGTCTACACTGAATGAAGTCTATTTGTCGTTCGTGAAATGAAGTGTTTTGTACTGATGATGCGCTTTCTGATGCATAGTGAATGTTTCTTTAGAAGGAAAGCCTTGGCGCAACAGTAGAGTTATCGTCATATGACCTTAAGGTCACGGGTTCAAGGCATAAAAATAGCCTCTTGCAAAATGCAAAGTATAACTGTGTACTATTAACCCTTGTGGTCCACCCTTACTCTGGACCCTGCATATGAAGGAGTTTCATGCACTGGGCCTGACCTTAATGAATGTTTCTTTAGCAGTTAATTGGTTATTCTTCTTCGTAAAATCAAAGAGGCAGAATGTCCCGTTCAGTAACAAAGGGATTAACAGAACCGGTCCTGTTTCAAGAGAGAAGCTTTGAATAGACAAAAAACAAACACTAAGCCACATTGATTTCAGCCGTCTAGAGATTAACACTAACTAGAACAACTTAAATAGATTTAGTAGCTAAAAATAAATAAATAAATACACAAGAAACTCTCGATGGTGTGAGAGGTGGCATATTGAGTATATGTAGATTTACAAAGGTGTATGTTCACAGTACTATCCTTGTATACATATGAAATATGTATAACTACTGTAATATGCCCTCTCAAGTGAAACAGACATATTTGATGAATTTGAAGTTTTAACTTGTCAAGTACATACCGAATATATGATAGTACATCAGGCACCTGACTGAGATAAACCGAACATATAGAAGTATTTTGGCCACTTAAAATCTCTAACTAAGAGAGTCCACCTCAAGATGTTTTGTGAGAGCATGAAAAAGGGTCCACTATTAAGTAGGTCGAGGAATGGTTGTTGCACCAGTGGAGGACTTTTGGAAGATATCCCACCTTAAACAATGAACGTAATTATATTATTTCTGCTGTAGCTTTAGCTTAGATCAGTACCCAGATTGGGTTGAGGATCCAGCAATTGTATGCTGCCAGGTACTCTGTGATGCAACCATTAACAATTTTGATACTTGCAACGACATAATTGAGGCAATTCACTAGGATGCTCTCTGTAAGCTTTGAGGTATATAAATGCTGCATATGGTCGTATCAGGACCTTTGTACAGTCAGTGATGGATAGACTTTGATCTTCCTTTTTTGGGGGGTTAATGACCCCATACGTCCCTTTTTTCACCATTGTATTTTGCAGGTTAAATATGGGCATCCATCAAATAAAGCCGGAAGATTGGTCCACAAATTTGAAAAACTTTGTGCATCTGCGAACTGTTAGTCAGAAAAGCTTAAGATGTTCGACGAATACGCGTTGGGACCGAACGAGCGCGGTTTGGCCCAATTCACAGGCTCAATAATTACTTGACTTTAATCATTTGAGGCTGTTCCCAAGATAGACGGCCCAACTTTAACTGGAGTTGCGATTTGATCACTGCAAGAAAATAACATTCACAAACATTCAACACTTTACCTTAACTTCTCAGTAATAATTCCTTCAACTGATCCAACTAGAGCCACTGTAGTCACAACGAGGCACACAGCGCTGAAAAACCGAAGAAAAACCCATGTTCTTGTCCAAGCTGTTACCTTTTTCTGCACAAAGTACATCTCCACAGGGAAATAAACAGCCAAGGGCCAGAAGTTCAAGGCACCCAATACTCCCAGGACCTGGTTGAAGTAAGGGAAGACCATAGCAATTGCCGTGGTTGACACTACGTAGATTGTTCTTAAGCACAGCCTGAGGAGGTTCACATTATATGCTGGTAAAAATGGGATTTGTATTGTATAGGAAGTATTCATAAATTCACTCTTTGGAAATTTCTCTGATAACCAATTCTCTGCGAATGCAAACACCGGCTGACTGTATACCTACAAAAAGTCAAGTAGGTGTTTTAGTTCCAGCAATTTAAACTAATAGAAAGGACCCCGACCCACTTCCAGCAAAGATTGGCTGGGAGCTAATAGCTACTGGTTTTTTGTTCATGGATAAGAACTGTTCATTACTTTTACCTGATATCCCCCCACCAAATGAAGAATGATGCAAGCATTGGCAAAGTCGATGAGCCAATACGGCTCGTAGAATCCGAACCCTGTGAAGAGGTTTCCTGGAGTGTCATCGCCAAAGGCTGCATAACCGAAGCATGCACATCCGAAGTAGAAGAAGGTGGTAACGAGAATGGCAGCCCTTGATGCTTTCTTCATGGTCTGGTTTTCTGGTGGTGACGACTTCAAAGTGTCCTTTGTTTTCACAGACGTTCTTATTAGTCTTCAGCTTATTATTACAAATCAAGCTTTCTATGATGAATTAATATATACGGTCCGTCCTGAACCCATTTGATATGATCAGTTAGACCCCTCACCTGTATCTCAAGAAGAATTAGAGAGTAAGGATAGGCAAAAGCTATGTCTCCGAGTGCTTGAGAGATTTTCCACACTTTCTGGGCTGCCGTCCGTTTGGGAACTCCATGAATACTCCCCTTGATTCTTCCATTTCCTACAATTCAAGAACCAGACGTTTAACTAAGCCTGTAAAATGGATCTCTTCCATCGGTTTTTGACCGTTCTCTTTCTTCAGTTTGAATGTACGACAACCTAAAAGGACATGCATATAAGAGATTCTTTAGATCATAGAAACCAATCGATAAAAAGTTGGCCAAGTTAAATCAGAGACAACTTGGCAGGTACATGATTCATCCAGTCAACTTTTCTTAGCTCGACACAAAGGAGCTCTTTAATTGAATTGGCTGGGCAAAAGAACAAAATGACTCAAAAGTTCACCACTTCTTTAATTGTCTGCAGGGTTTATGCAGCCACATGAAGGATGTTCCCCACTTGTTCTTCCTCTGTCAGTCCATACATATTACTTGTATTCTCATAGTTATATGAATTCACCTTCTGTATAAGAAGCTCCCCCTGCTGTTAATTTTATGTGCATTTCACAAGGCAACTGCTAGTGGTGAAAGGTAAGACAGATAAAGCTAAAGAGAAATGATACCGATTACTTTGGCCAGGCCGAGTACAAATCCGATGGAAGAGTAGGTGCAGGACATGATTGCTGCAAGAACAGAGAGCCACTCCATCTCATGAAAATTTGGTATTTGAGAGAAGCCAATCTGAATACCCCCAAAGAGCAGCATGTATAACTTAGTGGCATATGAACATGGAGCGTGGTGACCCATTTTGTGGAAGCAGTTGGATCTCTGAATAGCTCTGCATTGAGGAGAACAGATGCAGGAAAGAAACCGCATCAAGTTGAAGCCAGGAGCAATTATTGAGGAACAAATTAGGATATATCTTAAAGAGCTTTTAGATCTTGTCCTCTTTAAGTGTTTAATTATTGTGATTAAACTTTGGCAACTTTTCAAGATATATAACTCTAGTATTGCGATATCCTGGTCGGTTTTTTCTGTTATAATGGACATAAAAAAGATGTGTTACTCGACAAGTTTTATGTCACTGACAGAACTCAGCAGTAAACGTACCTCATGCAGATTGAAGTAGTGATTGTATAAGCAATGCCAGTCCCATACATGCTCAAATATTGAAGCAAGCCACAGATCCATGTTTGCTTCTTACCTGAACAGAAACTAAATCAGATAGGCTAGACAAATAAAGAAAAAGCTTTTACAAGAATACAGCATAAACATCCTGTTATAGTCTATGAAGGAAATCATGCCATCCACCTCTAATATGTGATCTGTAGAAAACTTATACTAAAGGCATAGAATTGGAAACAACTAGTACTACCTAAATAAACTCTGACAGCATTCATATACGTCGGGTTTCTTGTTCCAGTTACTGGGTCAGGATATCTGTAACAGTCGGATAGAAGAGAAGCAGAAATGCAGGTGACGCCCGCAAAGCAAAGCAAGGAAAGAGGCCCTCCCAACCAGCCCAACTGCGCTGTACTCCATGCAAGAGACAAGACCCCCGATCCAATAACCGCTGTAATTATGTGTGCGATGCATGTCCATAGGTTCCCTGGTGGAGTTTTGTCACCCAAAGGCTTTAGACCAGGCCAAGTGCGATACAATTGATAAAAGAGTAAATTTTGAACTCAGACGGAGATGAACAAACTAGTCTCAACTTGGGGTTACCTGTTCTTTTCAGATTCACATCAGGTTCCAAAGAGACAGGCTCTTGATCAAAGGATTGTTCAATGGCCATTTTTCCAATGCAGAGTATTATACCTGTTTATCTATACCAGACACAGTAGGTATAAATTCCGCACTGTGAGGAGTAGGAGCATCAGAATAGAACTCTCTCAAACTCACTGTCAAGGCAAGCAGCTTAACTCTCAACTTTCAGAAAATATATGATTTCACCTTGAGCTTGGAACTATTACTTCAAGGGTAAAATGACAATGTAGACCAAAGACCCTCTTTTGGTGCCATGGGAATTGTACCTATCCTTACTGAACATGTCGGTAGATCTATCCACCCATCAAAGTTTATTGAATGCTTTATTTACAGTTTATTGTATGGAACTTCGACTTTCATGTACTGTTTACTTTGTTTACACTAAATATATCAGTTCAGAAGGTCTCCATTTCTTCATTAATGTGAGTGCTTCGGACTGGGGTGCTAGGATTTCACCATCATGAGGGAGGTGGACTCCCAAACAGTGACATATTTGTCGTTAGTTTCGACCTTTGGACCGGGTGAACTTGGTTCCAGCAACTCATATCGTGTCTTTCCTTGTCCACCCACTCTATAAGTATATGCCACCTCAGCATGGTGATTATATAAATGTCAGATAACTGTTGACGATGAAGGGAGCATTGGCACAACAATGGAGTTGTGTTGTGTGACTTTGAAGTCACGCTTTCAAGGCGTAAAAACAGACTCATGTAAAATGCAAAGTAAGAGTGTATACTATTGACTGCTGTGGTCCGCCTCTTCCCTTAACTCCACATATACAAGCGTTTTGTGTACTAGGGCTGCCCTTTTTAGATAACTGTTGATGACCTCACTGGGACCATCTTGGAAATCCCAGCCAACCGTTATAATGAATTTGAAAGTGGGCTGTCGCCCTTTTCTCTGTTTTTTTTAAGCTGGTCCCCTACACATGTTAATTTTGAATATTTTTCTAAGTCTCTGATCACTTCAGTGAGCCCATGAGACAAATTGTTCTAAGTCAAGCAAATGTAGGCTTTCGTCTCTTGTTTGGCAGAACTTTTAGAGCCTGCCCTGTTTTTCCTTATGTTTCATCTGCCGACAGATTAAATTTGTTTTTTTCGTCTTATTTTAAAGCCAGTTTTAGATGCTAATTTAGGATTCAGGGCTAGCTGTTATACAGAAACGTCAGAGAAATGACTTCTTAAATTGGAAGTTTAATGGAACACTCGAGCATGATATGTGCAGATGGGGAATCTTCATCTTGGGGCCCCATCTTGTAGATAATTCAGTGACATAAGCACTTCATACATTTCTGACCGTTGGATCAAAGAACTTGAACGTGGCCCGCCCCCTATTCGTTCTTAAACTTTTATCATAGCCAGCCGCTATTACACAATAGGAATCATCGTCGACTGATAATAGCTGGAGTTCAGTTCTACAGAAGTTGAGCAACGAGTATATCCAAATGTACGACAACGTCTACTGATCCCCTGTATGGTATTTGTGGATTTATAATCCAAGGATTTGCAGGTGCAGCAAAAGGGCGGTGATCCAAACTGTTCACCGTATGGACTCCATCTTATACAAGACATATTCCAAAAATCTTGCCCATTGTATGATCTTAACAAGTACAAAGACAAAAACAAGCTCAGTTAGATATGTTTCTTGATGATCAAGATGACGATTTGGAAGATATGTTCTAAATATAGTAGTCCAAGTTGTCTAGAATTTTGCATGTTTTCTTAGAATTTCTTTTGAATTCCAAATAGAAAAAATAATGGGGAGACGCGGGTGAATGTGTTGGGGTACACAGTATGCAAAGTTGTTGGATCATGCGATGAAGTGAAAGAAAATAAAGTGAAAAAAAAAAAAAAAAAAATTAACTTGAAATTTTGATTTTTTAATTTTTTCCGTGAGTTTTGGATGGATTTGCTGCTGTTAGCAGTCCTATCTATGCAAGGTCCGGAGAAGGGGCAGACTACAAGGCCCTATAGTACGCAGCCTTACCTTATATTTTTTAAAGAGGCTGTTTTCACACCTTGAACCCATGACCTCAAGGTCACATAATGACAACTTTTACTGTTGCACCAAAGCTCCCCTTCATTAGCAATACCCAGAATTGCATATCCAAAATCGCTTGCTCCTAGCATGACTCTTCCAAGTATTACCCATGATCAATCTTCTTTGGTTCAGTTTTAATTGCTTGTTTAGACTTTTATAATAAATAATTCCTTCTCTTAGCCATGTCGGCTTGAGTCTACAAAAATGGAGCATCATAGAAGACTTGGTCAGTTCGTCTTGTAGGACCTCTGGGAGGTTTGAGCCTTAAAAAAGAACTCCTAATATTTGTATAGTATCAAAATGAGGCATTACAAAGTGCTTCACGGCTTTAAAACACGTCACAACTGTTAGAGATTCTCAAACTCTTATACCAACTAAAATCCCTCTTCCCAGGTAACGTGATACTAACTCTCAGTCCCTTAGCTATCTCTCACCTATGAGATCCCTAAGCATTCACCTTTTCCCCCCTTAAAGAACATGCATCCTCGCATGACCGCTTAAGTCCCTCAGCCGTCTCCCATTTATGAGGTCCCTAGGCCTTCTCCCTTTACGGCCAACGGCACTACATATGGTTAGCCACCACACAATGAGGGAAATTGGCTCTGATACTATTTGTAATAGCTAAAGGTCTAACAGTGTAATATGGTCTGTACCCCATAGATGGGAGACACCTGAGGTACTAAGAGGTGTCCCAAATTGCCCGAGGAGAAGGATTTGGGCTGGTTATAAGAATTTAGGAATCTCTAACAGTTGATGTGTTTTAAAGCTGTGAGCCACTCTATGCTGGGAGGAGCAGCATCTTATTCTCTTGATTACTATAACTTCCAGATTAAATAAGCTTTCATTTCCTTAGCAGAAAAAATAGAAAGAATCCAATCCATTCGGGGCTTCAAAGAATTCAAGGGCAACATTGTAGGCAGATTGAATTGTTGAGGGGTTTTGAGGGAAAGGGCGTTTGAATCACTATCTTCTGGGAAAGTTAATTTTACTTTCTTCTATCCTTTCATTATCATGTCTACTTGGATCAGACAATTCAAACAACACAATTTATTCCATTCTTCTAACTAGTTTCAGTCTTCCCATACAAGAAAGGAAACCACAATCCGCCATTTGATGATTTCCATTATATAATGGTTCAAAAATCCCACCAAGCAAATAAGCCTTAAACGTCCCCTGTTTGTCATTTTCATCTGACCCATCAATCTGTAAACCATTGAATGAATAAGTGCATCTCCTGATCATTAAGTCTTTCTGGACCAAGCACCGCCCACTTTGTGCCTCACCCACGATCGGAACAAGAGCCCTCTACTGCAACTCACAAAAGATGACAGTAGAGACAAGATGCTTTATGCAGATCTTCACCGCATCCAAAATAATTTTTACAAGACAAGTTAAAGACTTTAGTTGCACATACATGATTTTTCTCCAAGTGCAAACAGGCATATTCAAGCAACATTACACCCATAACAAACACTCGAACAACACCCAAAAAATGTCGCTAATTTACATTAGATTGGGCGTAGATTCTATCACACTCTACACCCTTTAATTCTATTAAAAAAACTGATATCGCCCCAAAAAAGAGAGAAGGATAAACCATTTTACACAGCATCATTTTGGATCTGATCAGGGGCACAATACCCTTCATCGCCATTGCTCTCCAGCTCTCGCATCATAGAACCATGAATACTCTCATCAGGTGGCCTTCCCTCGCTTTCCACGACAGCCTGTGGTAGTGCGTGAGAGCTCGAGCTCGCCTGTTGTTCACATAGCAAGCTCGTAAGCCCATTTTGTTTTAGATAATTCTCCAATGGAAAGTTTGCCACCTGAAGAAGGCTCATCATACTAACCCGCCCTGATCCAGCATTGGAGTCATCTTCACGATCAGGGTGGCAATTCAAGTCTATCTGACTCTTACCGGTCTCAGCCCTGTCAGCTAGTGTTTTACTTTGGCAGGAATCTGATTCATTAGATTGAATGGTGTCACGTTCCAAAGTGTCTTGAGGCAGCAAACGTCTTGAAGCACTGTCTACCTCCATTTCGTCTTTAGACCATGCAGGCTTCTTATGGGCAGTTTCAGATTCCCGCTCCATCTGGCGTTTCTTTTTTCGCATCATAAGGGTCTTGAATCGGCGTTTCACAGTCATGCAGACGTTGCAGGTGCAAGTGGGCTTGTGCTTGGGGCCTTTGCCACTAGGCGGCTGGATACACACAATGCACATACAACCGGGACGATGACGCGGGTGTTTGGTTGTGGTTGCAACCATTGGTTCACTGGAGTTCCCTTCATCTCCAACCGCAGCAGAAGCTAGAGCATCAAGCCCAGATGGTTCACGCTCTGGAGCTGACTTGTAATTTAAGGAATGTTTCCGCCTTTTCAATTCTGTGTGACAAGAGTGGAACGAGACTATCAATTAAAGAAAAGTCTTGGATGTGTATTCACATGTTAGACATAAAATGCACTCGTAAATCATGGTCTTATGAACTATTCACAAATATACAGTGCACTAAACCACATTTCAAACAGATGTGTGGGGTATAAATTCCGTTAATAAAGATGGCATGCTTTCCAAGGTTAAAGCAAACTTATCGATGGCATGTGTATGTTTGAACAGATATCCGATGTGAAGTAAAAAACTACTGTCTATACAACCATCCAATTAAGTGTAAGATACAGATAACAGTGTCCGAAGAAGCACTACAGTAGCAGTGGTACTCTTGTTGGATAATTTTCCATCAATAATGCAATCTAAATCTTTAAATGTCAAAAGCCGTTTCGTACCTAAGTTCAACTTGATAAGATTTTCTGGTCTCATTTCATCTGGTGCAGAACACGAAGACCTGGAGATATTTCATATAACCTTGATAAGATAGTTAACCCATGTAAGAAAATCAGTCAACCAAGTAATATGAAACAGCACATGTTCCTTGGAGCAGTCCTTGATTTAACAGTAAAAGAATAATGATGACGATTGATGAGGAAGATCATATAAAATCAAGAACAGGGATGAATGATGGAGCAGGCTTCAAGGGACTTGCTTCTCTGCTCCACCTTTCTTTTTTTTTGTCTAGTTTCATAAAGTAAGGATTCAAGTACACTTCTCTTTTTGCAATAGTAATTATAACAGGAATTGGCATGGACTATATTTAGCCATGTTACTTGTTGGCTTTCTGCTATTCGATTTTCTTCCTGCTTTTACATGATGAGGAAGATCGTATAAAATCAAGAACAGTAATGACTGATGGAGCAGGCTTCAAGGGAATTGCTTCTCTGCTCCACCTTTCCTTTTTTTATGTCTAGTTTCATACAAGTATTCAAGTACACTTCTCTTTTTGCAATAGAAATTATAACAGGAATTGGCATGGACTATATTTAGCCATGTTACTTTCTGACTTTCTGAAGGGGAGCCTTGGCACAACAGTAAAAGTTGTCGTCATGTGACCTTGAGGTCACGGCTTCAAGGCGTGGAATCTGCCCCTTCTCCGGACCCTGCATAGGCAGGAGCTTTGTGCACCGTGGCTGCCCTTTTTTTTACTTGCTGGCTTTCTGTTATTCAATTTTCTTCCTGCTTTTACATGATGGTGAAATTGACATGGGTGCCATGCCCAATTTGATGCTGTACCTACATGACATGCACGCATATATACACACACATCACATGGTCACATGACACATGCATGGTCACATGTGTGTGGGTACAGAGAATATGGACATGCAGATGGACCACGCGGGTGCACATATGCATCAAACACTTTTCTGAATAGCTGTTGGCTGTGTAACTACTGGAAGCGATGCAGACCACGATGTAAATAGGTACTGATACGTTTCTAAAAACAGACTTCCCAGTGCACGAAGCTCCCGCCTATGCAGGACCTGGGAAGGGGTGGACTACAAGGGTCTATAGTATGCAGCCTTACCTTGCCTTTTTTTTTTTAAGAGGCTGTTTCCACGCCTTGAACCCGTGACCTCATGGTCACAGGCCTACAACTCTGCCGTTGCACCAAGGCTCCCCTTCTCTACTGGTATGTTTCTTCATATATAAATAAGTATGTGTAGGCATTTTTGTGTGTATTTGAAGAACATTAGGTCAACCATGAGTAACAGGTGGAAGCTAGTTACCATCATAACTACATGGATGGGCCACAATTCAAAAGCCACATGGGTCAAAAGATCCTAGCCACCCAACTAATGACCTTTTAGCTGGGAGGTTGGAAAAAATATATGATACAAATGCTGTTAAAATCCTATGTTTTATTATCCAAACACCATATTTCAAATAAAATCTCAAAGATGAATCAAGTACTGAAATCTCATAGTATGTAAATCCAACAAGTCACATTAAGTATCAACGTTCAACATTCAAGCCTAGAATCTCATACAAATTGATTCCAACCTGAATACTCATAGGCCATGACCTATTACTTACTTTTATTTTGTTATTTATTTTTATCTTAATTTTTATTTTGTTATTTATTTTTATCTTAACTTCTCATTTCCTTTAGTGTCTTTATATAAAGAATAGTAAAGCCACTGTAGACCTTTTACACCTATAGGAACTTGGAAGAATTTGCAACAAGTGAAGAAGTGGAGGTCAAGGCGGGTGGTCTATTTCCACAACTAGTGACGAAATCCTTCATTGAATATAGTGTCAATCAGCCATTTTTTCATTCCAAGCTGACTCAACAGATGAAATGACAAAATTTACAAGATAAAATGAAGCCACAGGTAAAATCTGACCGGACTTCATGTTAATATTCAGCAAACCATCTTCCCTAATCAACATTATCCTTTAATTCAATTGCTTTTGCTCCTTTTCTTTCACAATGCTAGTTCATTTTGATTTGACCACTTCCAATGAACTAAATGTCCTAGCAAAAGATAGAGGCTTTATCTCATCACAAACTGGAAAAAACACGCCAACAAAGGAAAAGAAAGCATTTAAATCCAGGACAGAGTGATAGTTGGCACTTGGATATTTACTGAAAGGCAATCTGTAAAGACACTAGTGATACTTAGATCCTTAAGAAGAGCACAGTATCTGAGAGTCCATTTGTAGGTAAAATTAGCTTGAGCAATACAAGGAAAATAGATCTAAAGCTTGTGGGAAAGGTTTCACACAAACTGAAAGCAAATCATTTGAAGATAGATGCTCCAACAGGAGCACTATATAGTAAGGATTATTCATTAGATTGAACCTACGAATTTTGCAGTTGCATTGATTAAACATGAAAAAAATGCATTCCCTGAAGACAAACCCAACTAGAGATAATATAGAATTTCCAATGACAATTCTAATTGAGGAGAAAGAATAAGTCTATATGCTGATTATGCCCATTTTGACACTATATTTGTTTCATGACGGTTGGAGAAGGCCCACGACATGTTTCCAGTTTTGAGGTGTTCAATATCTAGAGATATCCAAAGTCAAGTGAACTAGTATACTAGAAATTGGAGATTCACATGAAAATCAAACTAATGTTCGTTCAAGTCTGCTCCACTAAAAATGTATTCCATCCATATTCATTCAAGGAAACCTCATAAGCTCTGAGAGAGAGAGAGAGAGAGAGAGAGAGAGAGAGAGAGAGAGAGAGAGAGAGAGAGAGAAGTGGGATATGACAAGGAGATGAGTGAATTGGCCAAGCAAACAGTGATTTCTTGTAACTAGATCAAGTATCAAAGCAACATAGGGCATATGGTCCATATGAATGACGCTAAAAATTTCTATCAACACTGATCTCCAGAATTGTTGCAGAACACATTGCCTAGTTGATTCTTGAATGACATTCCTCATCCAACCATGTAATGTTTAGCACAAAGGTGCCATTACTCAGAATGCATATTGAGTGACATAAGTATTTTGTCTAATGAGGGATGACATCTCAATCAATATCCAACTATCTAAGCAGGGTTCAAGGATCAACTAGACAATGTGTTTTCCAAGCCCCATCAGAGTTGGGTTTTTGAGATTTTCTTAGTATACAGGAACCAAATTTGAGGGTAAGAGTAAAGAGACTTGTTTTGTTCAGTGTCTTTCTCACCAATTAGCCATTCATATTAGTGGTTAGCTATGTCCTAAGATATGACATCTTTGTGATTTTATCTACTAAGTATTTTAAGTTTTTAACAAACTCAAAAGATTGACAGATAATTCTCTCATGATATTTTCACAAAATTCTGTGATGTTCTTCTATGGCACCCCAGTAGAAGTTTTGCTCAGAGCGACCCTCATTAGTTTAATCATGAAATAATACAGCTATAAGAGGGTTTCTTTAAGGTTCCTCTGGTATTAGCTGGGCACAGCCGTACAGGCTTCTTGTTAGTTTAATCACCTAATAATACAATTATGACAGAACATCTGTGCTACTACAGGCTAACACACATCTAGAACTTCCCAAGTTACCATTCTGCAGTGTCTCTTGACTTTTTAATATTAATCTGGTTAGGTCCCATATTATCACTTGAGTCTATTGTCAATTTCAGAATAGTAAGCTTTGGATATTAGGTAGCAAATTGGTTATGTTTGAGCTATATTGTTTTCTTGTGCCTCTCATTTAAATGCCAGCATGAAAGAAAGTTGCAGACTTTCGAGATATCTTCCAAGAACAAGTGCCAATATACAATAGTAACGGTTGTTATGGATGCATGACGCTTTGTAGTGGTTATTATTTTTCATGATGTGCCAAATATATTTTCCTTACGCAATAATTGCTTCCAGGCATATATCTCTGTCTGAATAAGGTATCAATAGTGGCTCTTTGATTGCTGAATGGTTTAATCATGGATAAATGTTACCCTGGACTCTCTTTAATTCCAGGATAGGTTGTTTGGAGCTTTGGATAAGTTATATCAGGCGTGATTTTTCCTCTCTGGCAAACAATTAAAGCTTCAAAAATAAAAATATTTTCCATATCTGGTCTGGAATATTTGAAGAAAAATCTTTTCTCCGGGATAAATTTTCTCATGTATTTTACTATGACAAATAATGGATAACCTGTGATCTGGTATAGAATAAATCAACAAATCTATCCTGAAAGGAAACATCCCGTAAGTTTCATTCTATTGGACTCCAATGATAAAATGTTTCTCAATACATGCCAACTTCCCATTATTTATAGCTCAAGTGCAAAAGGAATGCCAAGTTGAAGAAAAAATTTTGGCCGACAAACCTTATTGGATCCCATCTATTGTCGCTACATGTCCATTTTGGAGGAAGAAGAACATCTACGGGCAACTTGCGCCACCTGTAGCAGTTATCACACTGAGCCCATTGATCCTGCCCCCTGGAATAAAAAGTATTAGCTAATCCAGTTTTACGTTACATATAAATACCTGAAAGAAATGCTATTAAATACGGACGAGCCATTAGACATTTTCCAAGAGAAATGATGTCCCTAAGAAAATTCCACCATGAAAGTCAGCACCAAAAGTTTGTTAGGTTTGCTGAGCGTGATATCAACTTGTCAATGGTTGAAACTGACTAACTTTCAAGTCAAAGGACATCTATAATCACAAATTCAATCCCAAAAAGAATGTAATATGAATAGAGTAGATGGCTAGAGAAAAAAATTAATGGAAGAATTTCTGTAAATTTTAAACTTCCCAAATGTTCAGATCAAAATACAAAAGACTTTAAAACCAAAAAACTTCCCATTTATAAAACGGAGTATACAACTGCAAACAATGAAGGGAAGCCTTGGAGCAACGGTAGAGTTGTCATCTTGTGACCTTGAGGTCGCAGGTTCAAGGTGTGGAAACAGCCTCCTGCAAAATGCAAGGTAAGGCTGTCTACTATAGACCCTTGTGGTCCATCCCTTCTCCAAACCCTGCATAGCTGGAGCTTCGTGCACTGGGATGCCCTTTTTTATATACAAATACAAACAAGATCAATCAGAGGTGTTCTTTGATATTCTGGACAAGCAACCAATACTATGGACTCAACCCAGTTTCTCGTGGCCAATTAGGCCCAAGGACATGGATGAAATGAAAGACAACTAAAGAGTAGAAGAAGAGTAGGAAAGATGGATTAAGAATCATGCAATAGCTAGATGGCGGGTTGCAGTTGAAGGAAGCAGGATGATAAGCCATTAATCAAGTGTATAGCAATCAAAATTGCATCTGCCTGAAAATGCTGTTTAACTCTCATTCCCAATAACAAACAAAAATGAATATCTAGCAAATGGTTCTTTGTCCTTCTAGCAACTCGGTTTTCTTCTGGAGTAAATGGATCGGTAATATGATAACTCCATGTCCTTTGACGTACATATGTAACTCTTGATAAAAAAATTTACCGAGCTTTGACAAAGTGAAAGATCTTGATCTTCTTTTCATAGTGAATTTGAACCAGCATGTAAAACATTTTATCTGTCAAGGAAATTTTCTGAATCTCATCAAATATAACGATGTATAGAGGGAATAATCATCCACAAACTTAATAGAATAACAACACCCACCCATGGATACACAGAGCAAACAAAAATGAAAGACAGAGATGATACTTCTATAGAAACTATATTGATAAATTGATCTGCAATAATGTGACAACTAACAGACTTCATACAGCAAACAACATGAAGACTTGGGCCTCAATTATTCCTCCTACTAACCCCTCCTATTAACAGTGTTGGTGGACTACAAGGTCGACGGATAAGTAGAGTTAGGAGGCAGAGATCAGCTGCTTCAAGACAATTCCAAATCATTTGCCTCATCAACAAGTCCTGAAAGATACATTGAGTAGGTGATAAGACTGTACAGCAGTTCAAATTCTTAATAACACTACTACAAAAACTAAATTTGTAATCAAGTTTGGGACATTGGCACAGATGAAAGAAAGAAGCAATTGTTATTCTAACATTCCTTTGCCAGATATAGAGAATAAAGAGCCATCAGTTGAAAGCACTTTATCTCTCCCAGGAGACAAGATGTAGGAATGCACTAAGGGAGAGAAAACAGCTGTGTCATCAGACACACTGGAGTCCGCAGTCCAAGAAGAATCTCAGGACTGAAGGAAAACAAGCATACATGATGAGCAGCTCCTTGGGCAACTGTTGTGCAAGAACGGGTGACGCAAGAGCTGAGGAATCACTCACTTAGGAAAGAATATGATAGCATAACTGTATCTATTGTTAAGGCTACTAGCAGAACTGAGAGTAGCCAGAGTCACGAATGCGTGATAACAGCAATTATCACACACACGAGCACATGCACGTGAATGCATGCACACACATACAGAGAGCTTCCAACCTACAACACATTCTGTGTAGGTTAGCAGCATTGCAATATTTTATTGGACTTGAAATACCCTTTACATAGTGAGATGCAGTGTAAAATGGCCATAGTTTTTTTTTGTCTTTTTGTTACTCATGCATACTTACATAACTGCCATTATTTTTTCTTCCACAAGTACCCTTTGTTTAAAAACCAACAGAAAACCCTAATTTCAGTTTCTTCTCTTTTCTTTCTTCAACCCATCTTTGTCTTCTTTGTATCAACCATGGCCATGGAAATTTAGCTAGGGAAATTAATTCATCCAAGAATTTTAAAAGGTTATAAGTTTCTCTACATTGTTAGAAACCAAGAACCAAAGCCACTAAACATCATTAAAGGAACCTGATGATGTTAGGCAAGATATTACTACATGATCTAATAGAAAAGGATGGAAGAGCTATCATCCCCTAATAGAAAGATGTGCAATGCTGTTCGTTGTATGACCACAAGATACTTGATGTTCATTTCTGAAAGAATGGTTAGAGATGGAGAAATTATATCCATTACTTGTCCCAAAGTTTGGTTTTCCATTTTAACAATAGCTGCATCGTATCTTCTCCCCTTTTCTCATGAATGGTTTGAAACAGATGTTGATAACTGCTTGGATCTATGGAGGAGAATGTCTACCATGATTGTTTCTCAAACAGGTATCACTGGTTCAAGAACAGGAGAAATTTCTGTAAGATCTTGTGATGTTCTTTGAATCTAAATTTGACTTTCACTACTGCAGACCATATCATGCAGGCAAAGCTCTTACAGAAAGGAGGACTGATTGAAGAAAGAAGAAGAAAGACAACAGAAATTATAACTTTCTTTTTGTTTTTTAAATAAAGGGTACTTTTGGACCAAAAAACTAATGCCAGATATATAATATGCAGAAGTAGCCTGTAAAAGACAAAAAAACCATGTCAATTTACCGCCATACCACTATGTATGGTATTGAGTAGCCTGTAAAAGACAAAAAAAAACCATGACAATTTACTGCCATACAGTGTATGTATGGTATTTCAGGTACAATGGAATTCTGCAGCCCTGCTAACCGACACAAAACATGTTATGGGTTAGTAAGGTCTGAATGAGTTGGACCACAGTGATCAAACTGAAGAACAGAGAGTTTGGACAGTTTTTCTTCTATTGTCTTCACTTTCAAATGTCTAAGGGGGGAAAATTGCATCTCAATAACCGAGTCCTATCAGCTTCAAAATATGCAATCAGATCAGCCAAGAATTTGAAGATGCGATCCTCCTCTACTTGCTACATATGCCTCTCTTTATCTTTCTCGGTCTCCTATTCCAAGCACTAATTGTAGTAAAAAAAATTCCCATAATACTTGGAAAGTAGAATAATATATCACAAGACTTCGCTCACCCTGTCAGAAATTGGTATCATTCCATCTTGAGTTCATAGACCTGAGATATATTTCATTGCTATGAATGACGAATGGCTTGTTGCCGGTATCCTTTTCTATCTTCAGAAACATGAAAGTCTGTCGGGTGTGGGGTTGCATGATGTAGCAAACCCATTAACCAGCAAGTGTCTTTACACACACACAGACCCCACACCCTTTGTGGTTCGCCCTTTCTCCAAACCCCGCATATGTGGGAGCTTCGTGCACCAGGCTACCCTTTTTTAGACAAACACACCCATGCACAGTGAACCCTGGTCACCCAGGCATGAGACTCCATTCTGTGCCACTGCACCACAAGGCTTTGGTGCCAGGTTCATCAGATTTTAGGGCTTGCTTTTCCCAGTCTTATATCCAAGTATGCAATGACCACCAACGTATATTTGATCAGAGTGCAAACATTTAATAAAATCTGTTCCATTCAATCTAACAACAGCACTGGATACATGGGAAATGTCAGCATTATCCCATGTATTGATGCCTAAGTTTGGGAGACCCCAAAAGTAACTTCAATGTTACTTGATCTCAACATCTCCTTTGTCAAAGTTAATAGCCAGAAAAATGTCCAAACCAAGGACAGATCTCACCCAACAAAAGCCTGGACACAAGACCAGGAAAAAAGTGCTCCAGGGATACATTATGTATCTTCTGAAAACTTGACACTGTCTTCAATACTTTATCAGAATCACCTCCAACTTGATTCTAGCAATTTATGAAAACAGAAAAGGTCAATGTTCATTGTCTAGAAAACATATATTTTCTCCACAAAAGAAATCAAGTCCAAAGAATCAAATGTGATTTTCTCAAGAACTCTAAGGCTGCATTTGAATACTGTTTTTTGAAGAAAATTTTCTGGAATCTAATACCCAAACATAGACTACAAGCCAAAGCTTCTTAAAACATGTTACTTTTCCCTTTCCCTGTCCAATTGGGTATCTGAAAAAACAACAATAAAAGGTTTCAAAATGCATTATCACCAATCCTTCAATTTTTTCCTTCAAAAAAGAAAGATCCAATTTCTTCCAAGAAAAGGTCTCACAAAGTTAAAAACTGTAAGGAACAAAAATTTACCTTCATCTTTTCTTATTTTCTGCACTGCAACCATCTCATAAATCAATGTACAAGACAGGGAAGAAGATTTGAAAGGAGAACAAGGATGGAGAGTCAAATTAAAAGGTGGAAGACTTATAATTACAACCCCTAGAAGTATATAATTCTAGCTACGCTGCCATCAGCTTACCCAGCATACATACACACACATGTGCATAGATAGATAGATATAGAGAGACAGAGAACAGAGAGATGCCAAAAACAGGCACTAGAAGCGCATGTACGGAGTGGGCTCTAATCATGCCACTAGTAAGGAAAAACTGGATGAAAGCTCTATCTTTCTGTAAATCATAACACCTGTAAAGGAAACCCAAGTGAAACCCTCCCTCTCCAACAAATATTGAAAAAAAACTATCTCCCTCCCTCCCGTGACACCTGTTAAAGGAAAACCCTGGTGAAACGCTCCCTCTCCAACCAAGTGTTGAAAGAAAACTCCCTTCCTTGTGACACCTGCTAGAAAATCCAGATTAAAAAGTCACTTTCTCACTCTGAAACCAAATGGCACCGAAGACTGGATTTTGTTCAGCACCACCATTAGCTCTGCTGCTGCATAATACAAGAGACAGGAAGAGGCTTCAGACAGCAACAGGAGCAGTACTCCATTCAGAATGAGCAGCCATTGTAGAAGCAGTCTATCTTATTTGTCTTGTGTCAATGTCTTTTTCAAGCAGGCACCTAGATGGGTTCACCCCGAGTTCATTGAACAGTCTCTTGGTGGCAAATGCGAGTATTTCTTACCATAAATCTTGGGTTACCTGGTGCAAAATTTACTGGGCTATCGATCCTGAAGGTCTTTCTCTGGCGTAGCATGGATACGTAGAAAAAGTTCCCAATTTGATATGTTAATGGGAAAGTTTTAGGTCAAATAAGACATGGTCTGGAAAAGAACAAACCAAAGAGTCTTCTATGGGCTCAAACTTAATCAGAAAACTGGTAAAACCCATGTAAAATGGTAGCAAGATAATCTTGCTAAAAGGCTGATCTCAAATGATGGAATCTAGAACAGGACAATAACAAAAAATAAAGGAAGAGCAAGAAAGCAATTTCATTGAATTCCTTGTTTTTCCATTGGCATAAGTACTTAGAGCTGTCGAACAGAGTCAAAAAAATTCGACTGGAAGTCCCTTCAAATTCTTGCGTTACTGAAACAAGTAACAGAATATAATAAAGCTGAACTCCATGAGGAAGGAAGTGTTTTGAATGCATAGAAGGCTAGATATCTTCAATGCAGATCACAGTAAAGAATACTTCACAATGTCTCCTTTTCCATCCCTAGTTTCAGTCATGGAGTTTATGTGTTGCAAGGGAATTTCCATGTTGTCGACAGTAAGCCAACAGAAGACCACACATCCAGCTGGCATATCTCTTTAATATGTAATCCTTACTCTTTCCATACTGTCCCCTTCCATAGATAAGATCCTTTCTGTAGTTCCTATATTAATTCTGCAAACTAGATTAGATCCCTTTTTCAAATATTATGAACTGACATGTCATGTTGAAGAAGATGAAGAAATTTCCCCAGACAAAAAATGTTCTCCAGATGGGTTTTGTGAAGATGAGCCATCAGCAGTGAGAGGAGGGGCAGAAATCAGCTTTTTGCTTTTTAATAAACTATACTATTTTGTATGGTAGTTCTTTTAACAAGCTCTTGTCATTTGGTGGTTCCTCTCCCCCCTTCCTCTCTCTAAGTGCTTTTTCTAAAGGGATGTTGACAGAGTTAGAGACACTTCTGGTACCCACATTTAAGACATTGTATGTTTGCAACTGCCAATGATATCAACTTTATAAAAGTTCTGTGATTTCTTAATTAACATGAAATTGCATACATAAGTACATATATACAGTCCTTATCTGATGGATGTCATACTCAAAGAATATGGGCAAGCAGAAGTACAAGCTAGGCCGGGGTCTAATAATTTAAACCTTTATCCGCTGGATCAGGAAGCCATGACACCTAGAGGGGAATGGAGGAACAAGATTCATGTAGCCAACCCCTAATCAGATAAGGTCTTGATGATGATAATTTGCTGGATCATGCTAGGGATGAGCTATGCACACCCAAATTCAACTCCAATCTGAGAAGTCTCCAGTGTTACTCACATTTGAATGGATATGTCAAAAGATATAAAAGCAATGCCTGTACATCCATCAACAAATCTTCATGTCAAATGATGGAGATTTCAGGATACAACTTATTTATGACAAGACTTTTATAATTGAATAAATAGGCTCCCCATTTTTGCTGCTCATATTTTTCAGTGTAGAAACATGGATCCATCATACAACAGACAGCCACACATACAATACATACACACAGATATACGAGGTGCCTTCTTTACTGGTAGTGTGTGTGTGTGTGTGCGCGCGCGCGCGCCCAACCCCAGAACTTAGAACAGCCGGCCAATTTTGGGCCGTTACTTGTTGTTTTTTAAAAAAAGTGACAGTTTTTGGTGTGTATAGTTGTGTGTTAAAACATACATGTGCTCCATATGGTTTTTTTTCTTTTTGAGTTACAGGTAATCATTTGTCAGCAAACAATGACATACTTTGAAGGATTTTAAGGAAAAATCACTTGATTTTATGAATCTTATCTTTACTAGTAAACTGAACATGGTGGACCAAGACTGAATTTCTTTTCAGATGTCAGGGCCTACTGTTGAGAGTTGATTTTTATATTAAAAGCCCTCACTTTTGATCACTTTGGTGCATTTAATTAATTACTTTTACATTTATAGGATATATTTGCATTAAAATATTTATTTTTAAATTAACTGTAATTTGGTGAAATCTCAGGGTTAGGTGAAGATCCAAAGTATGTGTAAAACCGCATGTTCTATGGTACTAATTAGGTTCTTTGTATGTTTTGTAAGTAGTAGATCAAGATTCAAGTGGTTAGATCAAGCTGACCAATATTCTAGATCTCAAATCAAGCTTAGATTGAAATGGATGGCTTAGATCAATCCAAATGATCTAGATCAAAATCAAGAAGCAAGGACTCCAGTTTGATCCTCAAGCATCAAGTCCAAATCATAAGCACAAGAGAATTGAGAATGCTGATCAATTCAGCAATATGTTACAAAATGCATGTGACATGGCAAGCACACCAACCCACCATGTACCAGCCCACATGAGGATGTTGTTTCCCTTGCGAGATTGAAAGAAGAAACCAGAGAACACGTCTGGTTTCATTATAGTTGCCCAAAGATTGCAGCAATGGTTGCTGCAGAAGCTTCAAGTCCCTTTGTGTATGCACTTATGATCAATTGCTAGATCAATGAAAAATGCTTTATGGCACTCATCTAGAACGTCTGGCTGGAAATGGATTCACTTTAGTGGCTGCAGATATGTCGGCAGTAAACAACATTCTTGTTCACGAATCCAGCAAGGACAAGATAATGGTTCTCAATTCTCACAAGCTTTTGGGTGCCAGTGGAGAGGTACCTTGATTATATTGAATCCATATGGCCGTACTATTGCAGAACAATCAGGTTTCTAAAGACAGCTATTCTCAGTTAGATGAGTGTTACAAACAGTCCAAGGGAAACAAATGACCATTTCTTGATAAATTACAGCTTTGGTTCGGCAAAGATACGTAGGAGAATTTCACTGGAAGAGATTTAAGCATAGTGGAACTGGCACGCCAATGTGTAGTGTTGGTTTGCCCTGTTTAATGATGGAAGCAGGAAAGGAAGGAGGCTGTGGGGCTTTGTTACTTCCACGTCTCGAATGCCAACTTTTAGATGCATGTTCAAGTATTTGGTGAAGTTCTGAAGTGCTGAAAAGTGGTACCTTAAATCTACATGATGAGAGCAGTAGACCCAGAGGCGAGATTAGCAGATCCATCAATGATGGCAATGAAAAGTTTGAGGAGGAAAGGATGAAAGAGGAAAGACGAAGTGGTTTCCTAATCTAAAACAGTGTCCTAAGAAGGAAACTAAACAAAGTAGAAACTCTAATCAAATTAGAATTCCTTGGAAAGAAGGAAAGAGAATGGAGAAGGAAACTGCTAAAAGGCAATCCAAACCTTGGAGTTAAGGGGGAAATGAAAATTTTGGAGAAAAACAGAGGTTGAAGATGATGAACAGTGCACCCGTGAGCTGGTGAACAGGAGTACTTCGTACGTCAATTCCTGCTTCAATACTAGACAAAAATCTCTGAAATTTGTTTGATAATATAGAAGACATCAAGGAAAAGAAGGCCTGTGGGTTTGATTTTCAATTTTAATTCAAAAAAGTTGTAGATCAAAGTGATCAAAGATAGCTGGTCACAACTGTTCGCATGAAAGTTAACAATTTTTCTTCTGTTTTGCACCTTTAATTTAGTTTAATTTTTGTGTTTTTTTATTGATCTAAACCATTTATAATGTTTTAATTTAAGTTAGGAATAGTTTGGTATTGATTTTTAGTGAGAAATTATAGTTGATTAGTTTAATCTCATTAAATAAGCTTGAAAGGTATTGTTATACAGGTTGGTGAACAACCGAGGTTTGCAATAGAATATCTTAATTTTTGTTGTCTTTATTTGAAATCTAACCATAGAATTGAATTCCTTGACATCAAATTATTCTAGGTATCAAGTTTCATTGAAAAATTCCATCGACGAGAGGAGAAATCAGTGGTCAAAGTTGGTGAAATATTCATAAATTCTGACTATCCATGAATTGTAAACAGAGACTAGACTATTTGTGAATTGTAAATAGGGATAAGAAAATATGGTTAGTTAGTGTCACACTCGCGTGATAGCACATGATTGTTTCAATTATACAGTGCTTTTCTAGTAATACTCTCTCACCTGCAAACACAGTGAGAGGTATTGCTTTGGTGTTTTAATTTGGAAAAAATTTGAGAAAAATCTGTGAATAGGGTCCATTTTAGATTATTATTGGCTAGTTTTAATTCATGTTTAATTGTTTAGAAAGCAGTTATTAGAATTTTTTATTTTTTTAGAATTTCTTATTTATTTTCATAATTTCTAGAATAAATTTAGTAATCATGCTAAGCTAGTTTTTTTTGCCTAAGATTAAAGTTATCTTATTTTTAGGTTAGAAACACCACTTATGAAATTTTCAATGATTTAAATGTCTTACAAAATAATTTTAAAAATTAAATTAATTTGAAAAGATAATTTCATCCTTGTAAAGTTCTTTGATTTTGTGTTATTACTTCTCATAGTGGATGCTTGGAATTGATCATTGATCCATTATAGTTAGGTTTTATATAGAATGCTTAGAATTTAATAAATTGTCTAAGTTTTTAATGTTTAAAAGTTTCTAAATTAATTTTTCAAAAAAATATTTTCTAAGATGGTAATTGTAGTTTCAATTTGATTCTTGAGTTGTAAAAGAAGATAAATAAGTGGACCTAATTTAAAAATAGGTGATCTTTAATCCTAGAAATTCAAATTTAGATTAAAAACCCATTCTCTCTCATCCATTAAATTGGATACCTATCATTTTTTTTTTTTTAATTTTGCATTAGTTTTAGGATAATTAGTCTGGATCAACTTTGATGCTTTAATTTCATACTATATCCTCCATGTGGATTCGACCCTACCTATCACTACAACTGAATACTATGCACTTGCAGAAAAACTCAAAACACCTACTAAAATTAGACATCTTTTTGGGTGTGACATATCTCCTATGAGCAGACTGAGGCACACGTGCGCAAGCAGCACACATACTATGTGTTTGTGAATTTCATAGGTGGGGGAATGGGGTTGTTTAGCTTCTCTCTCATCTTTTTCAGAAAGGCATTTCCTCCTAGAAGATAGTTCCCACATTAAAGCATTTCGATTCACCCCTCCCACCCCGAAAGAAAAACAGGTCTAAATATACATATATATGTATACATAAACACGTAGAAAAACACACGCATAGTTGAATATCATATAACATAAAAATCAAAAGAAACTCTTTTTAAACAAAATTAGAAGATAGATATAGTTACCCAGATGGGCGAGCCATGAAAATAGTTCTCTTGCCAAAAACTGGAGGTTCCTGCATGATAGCAATGGCACGGATCTATTAGAGAAACTCTTCACACAACCAAAGTCTGTTCTTGATTGATAGATACAAATAGCTCATTTTCTCAAATATTAGCCACTTCCAAATACCTCAAAGCAGGGATCCTTAAAAGAATACACATTCGTGGGAGGTACAAAGACCATTTAATCACAAATACTAGAAAAAGAAAAAGCAGCAGATCGCATCTTTTTCCTTTTGCTGGTCTTAACAAATATAACTGAAGTTAAAACCTATGTCAACTGGAAGGAATCTAGCTGTATGAAGTAAATTGTGTAAATGATTATGGCAGTTTGGATTAGGCTCCCCTGAGGTCAAAAGGGCAGCCCCGGTGCACAAAGCTTCCACCTATGCAGGGTCCAGTGAAGGGGTGGACCACAAGGGCCCAAAGTACACAGCCTTACCTTGCATTTTGCAAGAGGCTGTTTCCACGCCTTGAACCCGTGGCCTCAAGGTCACACAACGACAATTTTTACCGTTGCACCAAGGCTACCCTGATGGCAGTGGCATCTAAATCTTTGCTGAAAATGCAGAAGACAGCAGCAGTAACTTACTCATCCCATAATGACTAGTATGTTGGAGTTAAAAATGATCTACAAATCACAGAGACATAAATGCAGCACGGCTCATAGCTTGTCTGCAATTTAACATGTTGCAAGGTGCTCTAGACTACAGACCAAAAGATCGAAAATATCATGGCATACTGATCTGTACACCAGGTCTTGTAGCAAAAAAAAAAATCTTGTCTTGATGCTATTTCATTCCCAAGAATAGCCAACATATGAAAGCCACCATTACTGAATGTGGATCACATGAGTTCAAAAGTGTGAGGTAACAGAAGATTTAATATAAATACAAACTGCTCACAAGGCCCATGACCGACAAAATCAATAACAAAATGACGCTTGTTGACAATCATCAGATCGGAAAAGAATGGTAAAATTTAATTAATCAAGCATCATCTTATTGCAAAACTATATGTAAATGACTTAGAGGCAACAATCTTGAGTGACAATGATTCATGTATTTATCTATCCAAGCAATATCATACATGTGGCTTAACAGTCAGATGACCAGCACAGTCCATCATGGTGAGGAAGCAGTTGCATGAAAGGGCAATCAAATAAATAATTTGTATTTATAACCACTAGTCTACTAGATAATCTTTTTCATCAAAAGAAATACATAAATCCCTATTGACTACTACAAGTGAAAAAAATAAAGTAAATGTACCATTCCCAACAATACACTAACAATTGCACACAAACACTATAAAAACTTTCTGATTGAGACAGTAAACACAAAATACTCTATCCAAAACATACAGACATACATACATATATATATATATATATTCCCATAATGGGATGTCAATAATAAAAGCATAACATCATGGATGTAGAACGTACTTCATATTCTTCAAAAACTTGATCTTCAATGAGAACAATACTAGGTTTGACGCTTGGAGGCGGCCGAAGCAAGTCCTGGGCCTCTTCCCACGTAAGCTTCAGCTCCAAAGCATCTTCAGTATCTATATGCAGTCTCTTGCTTTTGGAACCAATGTTACGGCTTCTTTTCTTCTCATGACCAAGCATAGGCTGCAGTGGGAAACCCTCATTGGCCCTGGCTACATGCTTATCATTTTTAAGCCAGCTAATATCACCATCTGATGAATTTAGATGGTCAGACAAAGCACTCAAGTGGGGATCTGCACTTCCCCTTAGTGACTGAAGAAGGCCCGAGTAACCACTTATTATTGGTAAATTGTCAATAACACCCGAAAAAATGGTTTCCTTGGAATGCGCTCCATTAGTAATGGGAGCAATCTGATTATCCTGTTTTAGACATTGATTGCAAAAGACAAAAGAATTAATTACAGAACAAAAAGATTTGGTCCATACAAAAGCCAAACACCAAGATCAGACTTACGTACACCCATTAAGAAAAATACAGTAAAACATTCACACGAGAATCAAACACAGTTATGTTACATAATGTTTGAAATGAAAACTAGTTAAAAAGTACAAGTGCATAGTCCAGAATAGTGTAAAAGTAAAACAGTGATTATTTGCAGAGATGCCTAAGAAGATTTCACCTGCATAGACAGAGAGCTTGTTGCCTTCCGAAATCCCATCACAAGTTTCCCTTCAGGATCTATTCGGCTGAACATTACTGAAAAACATAAGACAAGAAGGTTGAGCAGGAGCACACATGCCTAAGTCAATTTAAAATCAATTATTAAACCACCATTGAGTCCTAAAAGCACATGATCATATCTAAAAGACTTTGGATAGATGAAGTCAACTGATGACAGTCAAAAGGACCTGCATGAGTGAAAGATGCCATGCACTACTGAATTAGTAAATAGAATATCCTGGAAACAAATGGTACGTCTAGTGTTAACAGTCTCAAAAAATGGATCATTTTCTATCAGAATGACAGACATTTATCAATTAAAGAAGTAAAAGAGCATAAAAGAAAGTCAAAACATCAAAGAAAAAGCCAGACGGGAATAATGACTGTAATTAACAACAATGGGTTTAAAACTACTTCATCAATCTCCTGCAACCATCTCTTCAGTCAGTATAGGTAATATAATCCTCTGCACGGCATAAGAAAGGAAGAACCAGCCAAGAACATACATAAATAAAAGATATGGACTAGAATTTTCCATTCTTCTTATAATTAAATTTGATACTTAAAGAAACCAGAAGGATTAAGATGATTCAAATCCATGAAAAGCAACATAGATCTATTAATAGAGTGACAACGCCAAAATCCCTCAGCAAAAGAATCCTTTTGAAAATGATCAGAAAGGACTATAAAAGTTCTCCACAAAATCAACTAATTATGTCAATGTGTTTCAGACCATGACAAGTTCAGTACATTTAGCACAAACGAGGGATTTTGTTTCAAAATGCATCGCACATGCAAAGATGCAGTATTACAGATCCAAACATTTCATGGTTATGCAAAACCTATTTGCAGATCAGGACCTGAGTACAAAAAGGATCACGTTAGGAAGGATAGCTATGTTCTTGGGATACACTATTCTCTGTCAGAAGCCACCAACTGCACATGATGGATTTATGCCCGAGCCATGTTCTTCAAGGATTCACCCACAAAAGCCTAAAGATTAAGTAATTGCCATGTACTTCCTTGGTTCCAGGAATGGCCCAGTGATAACAAGCTACGAATTACATTTTCCCTTACAAATGCTTTAGCCTCAAAAGGTCAGTTGGTATCTTTTATTGGTAGTGATTAACTGATACTGTCCTTATCTTGCAACAAATTATATGGAAGAAGTTTGACGCATTCTTATAGAATATTTGTGCAGAGAAAAATATTACATAAAAGTGGTGCTTTGACATATCATATGGCATCATCCAGTCATCTAATATTGTGAAATGATTATATGAGATGTAATAGGTAACTTAGCCATATCTATTAGATGATGCATACATCATGTGGGTAGAAGTCCTCCAAGAACTGTTTTCTCAGGATCCTGAGTCAACTTTCAACAGCCAGATTCTTCCAGATTAAAACCCTGAGAAGAAAAACTACATTGATCACAGCTTACCAATGAGTCTTACCTAAACTTCTAACATTTGTTAATCTCGACAATCTGTCTTAAGGCATAAGACTCAAAGTTCACTACCAAACTTACAAAAGTAATACTCAAATGTGAATCAACAAGTACCTGACTTGAAACAATACATCGTAAAAGGGCGGACAGCCCCCATGCACGAAGCTCCCGCCTATGCGGGGTCCAGGGAAGGGGCGGACCACAAGGGCCTATACTAGGCAGCCTTACCTTATATTTTGCAAGAGGCTGATTCCACGCCTTGAACCCGTGACCTCAAGGTCACATGACAACAACTTTTACTGTTGCGCCAGGGCTCCCCTTCCCCGGACCCCGCATCTTGCAACTGAGATACAAGAGGTGCATTGGATCTGGCTGAAGGGGTTGATGGATATGTCAATTAGCAGTTTATATTTCTGGAGATAGGAGCAGCTAGTCTAACCCTAGGAGCACATATCTTTGAAAAATCTGTGTTTGACCTAGACCAAGGTGAAACTGAGTTGACTTGGTGGAATCAATGACTGAACCAATCTACTTTTTCATTCTCGATAACCTGTCAAAGGCGTAAGACTCAAAGTTGACTACCAAACTTCCAAAAGTAATACTCATATGTCAAGCAACAAGTATCTGACTTGAAACAATACCTCTTGCAACTGAGATAAAAGAGGTGCATCGGATCTGGCTGAACGGGTTGATGGATATGTCAATTAGCAGTTCATATTTCTGGAGATAGGACCAACTAATCTAACCCTAGGAGCACATATCTTTGAAAAATATGTGTTTGACGTAGACCGAGGTAAAACTGAGTTGACTTGGTGTAATCAATGACTGACCCAATCTACTGCTTCTTTAAGTTAGCGAATCAAAGTATTCCATTATCTCAGTAGGTGAAACCAAAACTTGGCCAAGGTAAAACTTCGTGGAACTGAGAGAGCCATGATTAATGGGAGCCATTTTTTATTCATAGGCAATTAAAATAAGTGTCTCATTGACTCAAGAGGCAGTCAAATAAGTTTCTTCTTGAGTCAATAGGCAGCATTTGCATGCAAAGACACCTATATAGAATCTTGTCTACTGAAGTGAGTTTGAGCATCAAGTTGGATTATTAGCATTTTTGTCTCTAGGATTCAAATAAACCCAACTTAATCTCTACATTTACAAATTGTGATATCAGATCAAGGTCGGTACTTATCCTCCAATTTTGTGAATGTCTCCACCAATGTCAAAAAATCAGATCTGATCCTCCTTGATTAGAAATAACAAACCAGATCTAATCTTGTCTAGTTCAATAATCTCAAGCACTACATCTCCCACAGAAATAAGCACCTTCAGATCCCAAGTCTCGTCGAGTATGAACTATCTGGTTCTGGAACACACATGTATTGGATCTCTAATAAGAGAAACAAATACCTAGAGTAGTATGACAACTGGAGAACACTTGAACATAATCTCTCAAAGAGAACTAAGAACAAATTCGGATCTCAAGTCTCAAAGAGTATGATGATCTGGGATATACAAGTACTGATTCTCAACAAAGACTCAAGTACCTTCAGATCTCTAATCTCAAATAGTTAGAAAATCCCAAAATCACAAATACTGAATCTCTGTAGATAACACATATCTTTAGTTCATTGACCTCAACAAGTGAAGAAGTGGCAATGATAGACCAAGACCAGAAAGTGAAAACCTCAGAGCTCTAAACTTTCTGCAGTGATTTGTCAAATGAGCTACAGACATCCTATATATAGAGTCCACAAGGTCATCAATGTGGCAGTGAATGATTCTATAATGCCTGAAACAGCACTAATCAATGTTTAGCGGCCTATAACAGCCATAACAGAAGCAGTTGGTGCCATCAACAGCCTGAATTAAGTAAAGATAAATAATTGTATTAAGTTAGGAACTGAAATCAACCTTTAACTTGAAAACAATACCAAAAGGGAGGATATAGAACTAGGGTTATAAGGTTTCCAGACATGCAAATACATTCCTACAAAATCTCAGACAGACAGACTTGATTTCACTTGATTCACATGAGAGATAAACGGATATCAAGTCACCAATTTCTCTTTCCTTTGGATAAGGTTGAGCGCTTTGAATGAGGTTGCGTACATACGAAAGGATAAGATCAAAAATATTGAATCTTCGTTTGAAACTGATTTTTCATCAGAAGATTGAGGACAGAATAGTTGATACAGAATTCTGCTAAGGGCATTTCCTTACTTGGATAGATTGGAAGATATCCATTTATTTTGCACTATTGTTTTACATATGATTCAGATCTATAGCTTCAGGACAGCAGATTAAGTTGACCTGATATAGCCGTATAATTACATGCAAAAGTTAACTACAAATTTACACATTGTTCTCCAACTGTCTGCTCAGGTCAGATTCTGTTAAATGGCAATTGCTATATGTGATAATAATACTGCATGCTTGGTTTGACAGATTCAGGATGTGATTTATGCCCGCTTATAGCAATGTGAGTGCCCATGCCATGTCAAATAAACCAATGATCACTAGGAAGACCTTTCTTTCCATAGAAAAAGAGCAGAATTAAACAAGACTTCCCCTGGTTCAAAACATCTTACTTGGGATCTAAATAACATGTTCAAACTCCAATTTTTTAATTCACCACAAGGAACAAAAAAAAAAGAACTCCAATTTTTAAGAAGCTGGGATCTTTTGGTTAATTACTTACAAACCTACTGTCTTATAGACTGCACATCAACTTAGAAATGGGAAGGTGAATACACAAGTTGACTCTGACTTTTGGAGTACTAAAGCATTAAAAATTATACCAGATTTGCCAAGATATATGCACTAGCTCCTGATACATGTACGCGATATAAAAAGGGAACAAACCAAAAATAAACTTCCTTCTCACCAACTGATGTTGATTCATAGTACTCGAGTTTCAACAGATTAACCAGGCAATAAATTCTCATAAAGATTTAATCTCTCTCATGGTGTTCCTGTATAAGGTACTTAAATGATTTGATGTTTTGAACTATAATTCTCCTATAGATTTCCTTTTCAAATACTGAGATAAGTTGTGACATGATGCAGGCAGCCATATGCTTCTTAAGATGTTATGAACCTACATCCAATCTGACAAATGAATGCAACTCACCTGTGTCACCAGCTTGTAATTGCATAGACTGTATGCATGGCGTTACTCCCTCTAAGACGTACATTCTGCTGTTGTTATTAGGCCAAAATCTGAACTGAAAAACCCATTCTTTCCCCTTGGCATCTTGAATCTTTAATGGAAGACCTTCTGGTTGAGAAATGGGAGGAAAGTATGCCTGCATGTAGGTCCCATGTTAAACAGAAGCATATCAAGATAAGAACACTAGAGTCATGTCAACAGCATATAAGGCTGAGCACACACAATGAGTAGGCCAAGCTCCTCCGCCCATGTTAGTTGAATGACCTAGTTCACTACTCTTGATCATATAACACCAAAGGATCCACAGTTATTGGAGAATCATAATTTTGGGTTTTCCTTGCAACCTCCAACTTATATTAAGATGTTTTGTAAGACACATTTCACAGAAAAACTAGCATTCAATGCTATGAAAATCAGAGCTAAAATGTATCTACTCAGGGCAAATTGTTATTTCTGCACAACTTGCTGCATCACATTTTCCATTTCTTTCATATCAGGCATTTCTCAATATAAAAGTTGTATTCTTTCTTACCTTATTTTAATTCATCAGGTAGGTTTTCTTATTAGTCAACATTGTGTTACAGTTATATGTGATAAGACAAATTACATGTATGCCCCTCTACATGTTACATCAGCATCATTCATGCAATCTTAAAGCTGATTGCAGGGCTGTCCCTCTGGATAGCATAAAAAATTGACAGCCATTACAAGCAGATGTACAGAAAAGTTTGAAGGCTTACTTCAGCACAAGCTTTAGGGAGAACCAGGCGACCAATTCGACCAGCATCACTGGCACTCAGAACCTTCTCAAATAATGGTATGATCGTGGAGTTTGAGCTTGAAGGTAAAAAATCAAGGAAAGCATGTTTGTGTAAATGAATGGAAACTCATAAATTTAATGCAATTCTACAAATAAAGAGCTTCGAGCATCAAATCAGTTCGGGTGCAAGGAACTTGAACACAAAATTAAGACAAAGTGGATACTCTCCAGATATTTGCTGTAGTTCTTGGTCCGTAATCCTAGGCCAATAACGAGGAAGCAACTGATTCCTCCCCCTACCTTCAGCAGGTGGCCTTGCAACGCGTATCTGTGGAACTGTGTCCTTTGATGTCTCAGACCCTGTGCTAGGGCTAGTTTTTGGGGGTTTTGGCAAAAGATGTCGAGATCTCTGTCCTTGTTGAAAAGGAGATAGTACTTTCATCTGTTCCCTGCCTTCTGCAGCCACACTAGGAAGGGGCAGCGTAAGGCTTGGATTTCCAGAAGTATAGCCTGATTCCACCATACTGCCCATGTTAGAAGTTCCCAAGGTGATACTCAAGCATGCATGAGCCAGAGATTCATACAACTCTTTAGCATTACTCTCTTTACCATCATCCCTTCTCATGACTTGAGAAGATGAAGGAACCTTTTTCAGACTTGGAAAACCTGCTTCCGCATCCCCAGGATGCAGCAGAACTTGCTCTCTTTTGATGTGCCCAAGAGATCCATTCAGGTTATCTACCTGATTTAGAGACAAGCTACTTCGCCCATTATGCTGTATTAGCTTGCCCTCGTCAACAACTTCATCATTTGTGTTACTGTCTATAGAAGCCGATTGATGTTTACTGGCATTAATTATTCCTGAAGAACCAAGTTCAGCTCTTTTCTCATCATTTACGCTTTTTGTCCGTAAACCAACAACCTCGAGTGAAGGTTGTAACAAAGATTCTTGGAGAACATCACTTGGTATCTGCATATACAAGCCTGGAGGGTCAGAAAGGCATGAAATACATTCTCAATGAGTATACCAATAAATTAACATTGATCACAGTTTCCACATTAAGTATGAATCACCAATGATACTTGACAAAGAATGTCTACAAAGTGCCATACATGTAAAGACAAGTTGGTAAATATTACTGCAGACACTTCAGCTTCTTTTTTCTGATATAGATAGAGAAGAACATTTGATTTTTTCCCCAACTTGGTGACTAGATAACAAAAATGTTCTCTTTTAAGAGAGTCCCAAGGAAAGGATCTTTTGTGATGGAAAAACCAATAGAGACACACTGCTGAGTACTACAATGATACTATAAAATGAAGCATGAAAACTACATTCAAAGTAAAATGTCATCACTGGACACAATTTGTAACAAATGTTCGATGGCAACAAATTTATATATAAAAAGCCAAACCAATAGTATCCATCAATATATTTGAAAACTCAACATGTGAGCCGAAATTTCAGCAGCACAAATAGGAACCCGCTCTAGTCATTCCTTAGGGCATTATGATGATTTCACTTTATTTGAAGACTATCAATCAGCCATCACCTCCAATATTATCCATGTTCCTAATAGATAATGTCATTGCATCAATTAGTTTGTCATGAAAGTTAATTTATTATTTTTTAGTTTCCAACCTTGTTTTCTTGTATTCTTTTCTTCTGACTGGAGGAAAATATTATCAAAATAAGTGAAGTATTAAAATTGCCAAACATACCTGTCCTTCAGCAACAGAAAACAAGTCTAATTCGTTTTCATTTGAGCCAAAGCATCAAAACTTTATCCAGCAGAGCTAAAAATGAGTAGGAAATAAAGGAAGAGACAATGAGTTGGATACTAAGTAGTTGGTGTCTTCAAATGGAAATTGATAATTAATTTGTGGAATGGTACCTCATGTTGTCCATGGCTGGTTAATTCATGATGGCAAAATTTTGTCTGAAGCACACCGGATAATGAGTTACCTAAACAAAGAGGTTTGTTATGAAAGGATTTCATTAATGACGCTTTGAGTTGTACAATGATGTACTTTCTTCTTTTATTTATATGAAATATGCAGGATCAGGAGTCTTGTATATATTTTTTTTTATTGCCTATGTGCAGCCCAAATAGCATCAGACTCTGCACGGTCACTTATCAGGGCAAAACGTTGTCTGAAGTACGATGGAGACTCATAAAAGGTCTGGCTTTGATGCTATATGGATGCATACAGAGACCTCCGAAGCAAAGAGATGACCACAAGGGCTTCCCTAACCATTATATGTGTGTGTATAATGCACAGAATCCATGATCCAAAAACGATCAAATCTTTCATTAAGTAGCACTATAGCATGCAATAGTTAGTAGTTAGAATATTCTTAGAGTAGAGGTTGGGATGAAAGAGTGGCATTTCTACTTTCATTTTTACTTGCACTTCACTTGATCAGATTGTGGCAAGGTGGCACCTTGATCCTAGTTTGATAGGTTGCAATAGACTCACTGGAGAAGGATAGAAGGAAAGCAGGTAAAAGAATTCACTTTATTTTACAAACTTGCAAAGGTATCATACTTAAACAGGTTTATGTTGATAACATCAGAATAACTGAAAGTGGAAGACAGTGAGATTCAAAGATCAAGAATGACTAACAAGCATGAAGGACAGGAGAACTGGAGTTACTTCTTTGCTGTAGAAAGTGATTTTTGGATAAATTCAGAATGCTGATTTCTAACAAGTTGGTAGACCAACAGTAATCAACAAAAAGATGAGCAGGACAAAAAGTAAAGGATATTAATGAATATCTACAATATCTCAATTTCCCCAAATTTAATATTACTTGTGCAGTAAACCAGGTCTCTCAGCATCTTATTGATACTAGAGAAGAAAATCTGCAACTATAAAACAGCTCAGGAGATAGACATCAGTAACAGTAGGATAACTTTTGCACCTCTGAACTCCTAGAACCATTTCATTTTAAGGTAGAGGGATATGCTGATGCAGAATGGCAATCCATCATAAGACAAAATGTCTTGCGGTGAGTACATATTGTCTGCTAGAAGTGATCTCTAGTACCTTGGATCACAAGCAATGACATATCCTCACTAGATCGAGTGCAAGGGTGAGTAGCTGCCATTACTACAACCAAATAAAGACTTACATGGATATGGGATCTTCTTCTTCTGTTGCATCATGTATTTGATAATCCATGTTATTTGTAAAATCCAAAATGCAACCGAGATGTAAACATATCTCATATTTCATTCTAGTATAAAGTAGATTGAAGCTGACAACAAGTTCATCACAAAAAAGGTTGAAAACTGGAAGGTGTATCTAGCTTATGTTCTCAGTTACAGTCAGGTAGCCAACCGTTCAGTAAAGAGATTTATTTATAGACAGCACAGCACATGAGCTCCATTGACAAGCTGAGAATGTTCAAGGAATATTTCAACTTGAAAGAGGCCCTGGAATTAAGTGTTCTAAGGGCTTTTGTATCTCTTTTCTCCTTTTCCTGAATATGTAAATGAGAAAAACAGATATTTTTGGGACTAAGTTAGCACTCTCACCTAGTGGCTATTTCTTCCTCTATTTTTCATCTTTCTTCTACTCATGTATCACTTATTTCTACTAGATTTATCCATGCAGGAAACATATGCAAGAACCTAGAGCAAGAGAGAAAGGATAACAGAGATAAAAAGGGAAACCAGAGGGGCAAACTCAAGAAATGAAGAAGGCGAAACGGAAAGTTGTAGAGCAATTGCAGAGAATCAATAAAAGATATGTTCCTAAAAGTAGTGTTTCTAATGCTTATTTTCCCATTGTTTCCCTGTGCTCTCCTCAATCTGCCCCCATGTTTTCCATACCCCTTTGTGGTATAGAATTTACTCAAGCTCTGCTACCCATTTGTTTCCAGTAGCACATATGCTCTAACTTCAAAGATACTTTCTTAAAATTTGAATTGAAAAGATACCCAAACAAAATTTAATATCTCACTTGTACCCAGAACAGAACAGCATCCTTTAATGTTTCAAACTTTCTAATTACATCTTTTTCACAATCAATATCTTATGTCTAGTAACTTGCAAATTACTAGGACAAAATGGAGCAGCATGTCATTGTTTATAGACCTTAATAGCACTGAATAATAGGATGATTTATATGTTGAGACAGAAACTTACAGAAGAAAGTTCTGAATTCTTCATGCAACTAATACATGCTACTCCCCCACAATCAAGTAGTTCAAATGAAGATTTTGAAGCAATACATCCACAGTGCACCCGCTGCCATTACCAGTTGTAGTTAGAATACTTGACAGCAGAAGAGTGAATAGAATGAATATATCACAGATTATAAGTGGTGTCACTAGCAGTTTACCTTGCCACAAGAGCTGCACTCCCTCCAACCAGATTCTTGTTTATGAAACATGTCACAGAAGACTAACTGCTCATATGCAGATCTGGAGCCAAAGTGAGTGGCATAGTAAGAAGTGAAGAAAAACAGAGAAGAGTAAGAACTCTTTCAAGAAGTCAAATTATCTCTAATGATCAGAAGGGCTGTATTTGACAGAAAATTGGGACTTCCTATCATAATGCATGACTACTTAACAGGGGGATTTACTGCAAATAATAACTTGGCTCTGGTTTGACCCTTTAAAACAAATGATGGCTAATAAAATAATAAATTGTCCGTCATATAACATATTCAAAACTTTTTATCACAAAACACCAGTACCAAATTAATTTGTCCATTGGGACAGTTTAGTTAGTAACCAAATTTGTTAGTTATCTACACTATATGAAAAGAAAGGTCTGAAAAGCATTGGCAAAATTAATATTTGAAACACAGTCAACTACAAATTTTGCCAGTACTTTCCAGACCTTCTTTCTACATAGTGTATATAACCAATAAACTTGGCCTAAAGGAAAAAATTATTAGAAATGGCCCTTCGTAACTTTTCTCCAACAATTAGAATTTCCTATAGTTGTTATTCATTCCATTTATGTTCTCTCTGAAATCTAGTGATTGCTCATGTCAGTAAGAGGAAATGTCTTTCTCTAGAGAAGTCATACTATCACATAATGCATGTGTTTCTTAACCTAAAGCTTTAGAAGACAGCGTATGCCACAAACCAAGAAAAACCAAAATTCAGTAAAATCAAATCCACAAAGTTGAAAAGAGGCAATCACGTGAGAAAACCAAGAAACAGCAAGAGGAGAGAGAGAGAGAGAGAGAGAGAGAGAGAGAGAGAGAGAGAGAGAGAGAGAGTAGAAACCATAAAAGCGTCCAAATTGAATGACATAACCCCATAAGATGAAAAATATAAAAGACCCCACCACTGGATCAAACAGAGACTTATTAAGGAAATATAACACCTAAAAATCAACCAGAAAATGCAACACAAAACACCAATATCCTCTGGCATATGGCATATGGCAACGACCAAAACCACAACAAAATAATTATTATTTATTATCTATTATAATCAGATAATAATTGTAATAGTAGTAATTACAGGGGTAAAGGGCATTAATCACAAGCATAACATGAGAGTATACGACTTCAAAGCAAACTAAGATGCCATATCACCCCCTCAAATAACCCAATAATAAAAACAAATGGTTAAACACGAGAAATAAATTTAAACCAACAATGCCATAAATAGAAAATAAGGGGGGAAAAACACATAAGAAACTATATCGCTACATGTAAGCCCATAAAAGTGCATCGGATAAACCACAAATACGAAGAGAGAGAGAGAGAGAAATCCGAATAAAAGGGGAAAAAAGGGAAAACAAAATCACCACCCCGAATAAACACATAAATCACGAAACCCAGAAAAAAGACAAAAACCCACATAAACCCAATTGAGAAACATAAAACCGAGAATCAAAGTTCCGAATTTCACACCAGAATCCAGGGAAAAGAGATTACCCGCACTTATCGCAGAGATTCGCAAATCCGCCAGATCGCAAACCCCATCCCTTCTTCCATTCCGTTGCTGACGTAGCGCCGCATGAAACATTCATGCAAACTTTCGACGCCATTTACTGAATCACTACTCTCAAATCTACAAATCAAAACCCAAAGTAGACAAAGTAATAAAAAACCCAATAATATCTCCAAAATCATAGAAGCATAGAAGACGAAGAGATGATAGATTCCCACCAAAAGAAGGAGATTACCGTTCTATTCCTCTACAACAAAACCCTCTTGCGTTTGGTTTTGTCTCATTTGGAAACCCAGTGAGAAAACCCCATATTTTCCTTGCCCTGTTTTTGGAGCTGTCATGTTTTGGAATGATTTTGGGGAGGGAATTCACCGGATCCTACAAGACCAGGTGGTTTATCGGAGAAACGGGAAGTAGGTTTGGTAGAAGGAGATCGGGGTTGGGAAGGGAACCGGATGCGTGTGCATGCAGATGAACAAAATGCATGCACGACACTTGAAGACAGGGCCAACTCTCTCTCTCTCTCTTTCTAAGTCTCTTCACCTCTCCTCTGTACAGCAGGCGTGGGTGGGGACATGTCCGTAAACTTCGCCGCTAGGCGCTTCTTAAAGACATGCATTGACTTATGTAGCAAATTACATTAATCTCCTTCCTAATCTTTTTGCTAATTAAATTCTTAAGTATACTTAGTTTTGGTTTAAGAAGGAGAGCTTGGCACAACCGTAAAGTTATCGTAAGGTGACTCTGAGGTTACGGGTTCAAGGCATTGACAGCTTCTTACAAAAATGCAAGATAAAGCTGTGTACTATAGACTTTTATGGTCCACCCCTTCCCTGAACCCTACATACATAGAAGCTTCATGCACTAGAGCTTTTACTTAGTTTTGGTTTAAAATTTGACTAAAATTCACAATAATCACAACTAAAACTTAGAGTTTGCTATCATTAGACAGATTAGTGATGCAACTCAGCTCCGATGCCCTTGTTTATGGCAATATTTGCCTGTGATCCCTACCAGTGTCTCTAGTTCATTTTTCTATGCCTTTCTTATCTACCTCTTCTTCAAACTCTGCATACACAAGAGCTTCATGCACCAAGCTACTTTTGTTTGTTTTTTTTTTTGTCATTAGGCACCCAACATCCTAGTGCATTTCATTTGTAATGTATTTTTGTCAAAGTTATTTTGGTCATTGTGAGCTATGCCAAACATGCATATAATTGGAGACTCTATTTGGTCCACAACTTATCCTTAATGTCGTCCTTCTGATGTAGAATTTTGTTCTCAATTACATTCATCAAATAGAATAGGTCTTAGAAGGGGAGTCTTGGCGCAACGGTAAAAATTGTCGTCATGTGACCTTGAGATCATGGATTTCAGATGTAAAAACGGCCTCTTGCAAAATACAAGATAAGACTATGAACTTTAGGCCCTTGTAGTCCTCCTCTTCCTCAGACCCCGCATAGGCGGGAGCTTCATGCACCAGGCTGCCTTTTGCCTTTTTAAAATAGAATAAGTCTTATGTACGAACATGCCAATTGCCCATCATCATACACCCTGTAAGTTAATCATGGATTCAAATGATTTGATAACCAACAAGGGTTATTTTGGTCATTTAAATGACACTACGGGTAGAAGTTACTCGCTGGTATCTCAGTGTTGTCTTTCGTTCATTAATGACAAAATGCGGCCTCGTGCATGCGGTTAGGGCGATGGGAGTCTGTTTTGTAGTCAAATTACTAAAATGTCCAAATTCTTTTGAGAATCACTAATATGGTTGTTGACTACCATAACCTCGTTGCTTCAAAAATATATTACTTCTGGGGCCATTTTATTTGGTGGGATGTGTACATCATCACTCGCCAAGTTATTTGTTCAATGTCTGGATGATGACAGCACGCCATGCCACGTGTCTCATGAAAGAGGATCACAACTTTTGTGATGATGCTCCTTATTGGGGGATAAAACTTCATATAATAAGAAAGGAACAATGGCACCTTTTTTTCCTTTCTTTTTTTTTTTTCTTTTTTTTGAGCATTTGATGCACCCACCACGAGCATTTGGAACCTCCACCGGCTCCTAGAATTAGCATGCTCTGTTAGCAGTTTTCTAAAGGGGACCCTTGGTGCAACGGTAAAGTTGTCGTTGTGTGACTTTGAGGTTGATGGTTTAAGGCGTGGAAATAACCTCTTACAAAAATATAAAATAAGGTTACATACTATAAATCTTTGTAGTCCGCCCCTTTACTGGATTGTTCTTCCACAGTGACAACTTAAACATTGTACCAATTCAGCTTCTCTCTCTCATGGCGTAAACAGCAATTTTAACGTGGGGTGCAATTAAATGAAATAATAGCCAGGGTATAATTGAAGAAAACCGAAATTTTCAGGGTTATTTCCATAATGCAAACCATTATGGTAATGACCTCATCTAGCCATCTCCCATCAACTTTGGCTTCATCCACTGCCTTAATTTAATTGCCCATACATGATGGTAGATACGAATAAAAATTTGTACTTGTTCGATGATCGCCAACTGCTATCAACAAGCTTTGATAACTGGTGGGCCAATTTAAGCTTCACATAAACAGGAGGAAAAGAAAATGTTTTTTTTTTCCTTCACTAACTTTCACAAGTGTGATGACAAGCCGGCTGACTTCCATGACATTGCCAAAAAAAGGAAGAAGAATCTTATCAAGCCAAAAAGTTTTTAGGGATAACAAAGGGCAAACTGGTGCGGAGAGTTCTCGCCTATGTATAGCACATGATCTCCAAGTCACGCGACGACAGCTTAACTATTGTACCAAACTATTTTTCAAAAAAGAACATTGATAGGATCAAATGACTGCAAAAATCAAGTCCTGACCCAATGAGTCCTGCCCTTCAGTTTGCGGTCTCCGGCGAAGTCGGGCCGGCTAGCACTTTGCATTAAGCTAAGTCAAATTTTAGTTGTTTTTGTTAGTTAACCACGAAAACGTGATTGGTTTAGCGTATTAAAGCCTTAAATTATGTGTTAGGAGAGGATAGAAGCAGCAATAGAATCAGATAGAATAACCAACAATGATAAGGTATTAGAGTCGATTCAATGGCCAGCTGTGAACATGTGGGAGCAACAACATCAACATTAGTAGCGCGTAGACTATAGTCCACGAGGATTAGAGTAAGGAACCTCATTTGAATGGGTTATTATAAAGGATGGTGGGAATATTCAGGCTAGGGAACCTTTTGTCAAATGATGCACCTGCTGGGCCCAGATTTAGGTGATCCAAACCATTCACCTTTTGTCATCCTCTTAGATGGACATGGGACATATCTTAGAATTCATCGATTGGATGATCATAGCCTTCTTTGCAACATAGCTGATCTAAATCATTCAACATGGCAATATAGGTATCTATTCACCATTTTTTTTCTTTTTTTCTTTTAGGAAATATTCAGTGATCTTAACACAGTAGCGGTTAGGTTTGATACTGGATGTTTCTAAATTTTTTTGAGTATTTGGTCGGAATTCATCGCGTAATCTTGAGGTCACAAGTTCGAGGCATGGAAATAGCCTATTGCAATGTAAGATGAGGTTGCGTATTATAGATCTTTTATAGTTCACTCCTTCCCAAAATTTTGCGCACGTGAAAGTTTCATGTGCCAGACTGCCCTTTTTCTTTTTTTTTTCATTTGGTCATCAGAATAATTGTAGTTATGGAAGGGGAGTCTTGGTGCAACGGTAAAAGTTGTCGTCATGTGACCTTGAGGTCACGGGTTCAAGGCGTGGAATCAGCCTCTTGCAAAAATGCAAGGTAAGGCTGCTTACTTTAGGCTATTATAGCCCGCCCCTTCCCCAGACCCCGCATAGACGGGAGCTTCGTGCACCGGGGCTGCCCTTTTAATAATTGTAGTTATGGTCATCATGCAAGTGAGAAGATTTTTGGTGCATTTCCCATTGACGTTGCCCATAGTGGCAGCGACAAAGGGTGGCAGTGCATCTCCTAAATTTAATCTCTGGGCGGTAATTCAAACCTAAAAGAATCCAAGGCTGAGTTATTTGCAACCAATTAGGCTAGACATTTGCTGGCTTTTATAGAGATTGTGATCCAGCAAGCATTGGACTTTTTGTGTAAATTCTGTGCAGATTCTAGGGTCGGCTGATGAGCTTGTGGATATCCTTGCTAAGCGGGAGAACCTCGGGCTGATCTTTGCCCGTGTGGCTTCTTTTTCTTCCTAATTACTGTGTTTCCTAATTACTAGAATTGACAATGGTGAAACAGATAGATCAACAACTCTGGTGACTTGAAATGTAATGCACTGAGAACAGGTGTTAGGCAACGAGGAAATGATGATGCCATTGTTTACGCCGGTCGAGAAGGTGTTGATGACAGAGCAGTAATCCAAAAGGAAATGGTACTTCCACCCTCTTCTCCAGCGTTTCCATGCAGCACCTTTTCCTCCCTCTTCTAAGCAAACAAGACGACCCCAAGGGGCTCAAACAGAACACGCACCTTGGTGCAACTCTACCCTTGACCTTGCACAGGAAAGTCCCTTCTTCGCCAGCATTTGCATGCAACATTTTTTCCCCCTTTTCCAGGCAAACAAGATAACACCAAGGGGCTCCAACCGAACACGCACGTTAACGCAACTCGAGTGGTGACCTTGCACGGGAGAGTCCTTTCTTGCACCACTGCATTAGAAGGCTGCTGCTCATTTCCATTGAATACTGCATAAACTAGATATATTTCAACAAAAGAGTCCCTGTTAGAGTCAGTTGACTCTATTCAACGATCCATTCTGTAACTGAGCATCATTTCTTCCGAGGGATCTGAGTCGTTCATCTTGTTTGGCATGTCAAAGTCAGAGAACCCAAGAAAATTCGATGCATTTGGATGATTCTAACCTTCTATTTTGGGTCTTTGAAAAAAATAAAATAATAGTAACCAAGATTTCAAGTGCACAAAAATAGGTTATAAACACCTAATGATTGTGAACTCTGTTTTCCAACCTATCTAAGCCATTCTAAATAAGACAGACGGCTTAGATCTTTTAGACGGAAAAAGACAAGCTAAAGTTATGAAAATAATAAGAATTCTTAAATAAAATGAAGCGTGAAAAGCAGCAAAGTGCAGGAGTTGGAAGCAAGTCTATGCTCAAGTAAATTGGGTCAGTTATATCATCTATGCGTACATTTTTACTTAAAAAATAAGAGTGGGACAAATAACAAGGGTGGCCCACTTCCTTCCTATGATCCAAACCATCTATCTGTAGGTCATGCTATATGCACCAAAATTTCAAGCAGAATGGAAAATTTTAATAATCTACATTTTTCAGTAAACCTCCAAGTACAATTGCATATCTATAGTACGCAGCTTTACCTTGCATTTTGCAAGAGGCTGCTTCCACATCTTGAACCGATGACCTCAAGGTCATGCAACGACAATTTCAAGGCTCCACTTTCATCTAATCCTTGTGACTCCTGCTTCAAATTTCCAATATATGGTCTCATGCGAATAAATTCATGCACAGTGACAAATCCTTCTATGGATAGACAAAATCTTTTCGAAAACATTTTTAATTTATAGTTTACCATTTTTAAACTTTTAAACTCCCAACTCAGAACTTCGAGCACTTTTTCATTCATCATATTTTGAGAATAATTAATTAAATTCTCAAATATTATTTATAAATCTAGTCGGGAGAAGTAAAACAACAATCCAAATAGAAATTGAATTCCCATCCTTATCATGTTTTCACGTAAATCTTGAATTACATGACAAAATATTACCTTGATCTGAAATACGTAGCTTTAATGATTCTATTTACTACAATCAATGCGAGGTAAGACTGCAAACTTTAAGCCATTGTGGCTCACCCCTTTCTCAGACCCTGCATAGGCGGGAGCTCCGTGCATGGAGGCTGCTCCTTTTTCATTTACTACAATCCATGCGTGTGGGGAGACATTTGTGGAGTAGGTCCCGCCAAGCCAAGTGGTCCGCATTTTCATTAGCCTCCCACGTTCGCTCCCTGGTTCTCCCCATTTGAATTTGAATTGGCGGATACAAAACCCACCGTTGGGAATGAAAGAGGGAAAAAACCAGAGAAACGCCTCTCACCGCTCTCCAACACACACAACAAAAAGCCCTGAAACCCTAATCCTAGTTCCATCTTCTCTCTTTCCATCTATATCAGAATCCATGGAAGCTCACATTTTCTCTCGCAAACTATTCTCCTTTGGTTTGGGTTAGCGTTCTCTCGACTCGGAAGATTTGGTCTTATCTGGAAATAGATTAATTTGGGATGCTTTGACAATTTTCAGATGGACCCAATTGATTCAAGATCTTACTGTGACGTTGCTGTATCGAACCCTAGATCTCCTTCGAAGGTTGGTTTTTGCCTTTTCAATCTATGAGAATGTTGTTAATTTTTGTTTCTTTAATTTGCTATTCTCTTTCTGAGATTGTAATTCTTGAAATGGTAGGTGGCGGGAGAAAAGAGGATTGCTGAGGAGTCCATGGGCAGAACGAAGATCCCTCCCAAGCGGATCAGGATGCGGGATCTGGAACAAGTTCTTAATTCCAGAGGTAATTCCCTTAAGTTCTCATTCTTTTTCATAGGGTTTTCTCGTGGTTTATGGATTGTGCTGGTATTAGTTTGATGCATTGGTAAAATAAGATTAGGATAGATCTTTTGTCGAATTTGGATATTTTATTGCTTGTATTGAATTCTCAGTCTTCATTATCATGATTGGACTGTGAATTTAAATTAGGTTACTATCCTTTTGTTTCTGCTGATTTTCTTTATGAATGAAGATTTTTTCCTATCGATGTGTGTGAGGGAATGGACAAGAAAGACACAACTGGGTATTGCTTGGGTGTTTTTAATGATTTTTCTATCTTGGACTTGAACTGGGTAATCCATTTCTCTTTCTTCAATATGTCATGTAAGATATGGTTAGTACTTTTTCATATCTTTGATGGTATCCAATTGCAAAAACTGGTTCTTACTATCATCTTGGAAGTAGGGAGTTGTCCACTAATGATGATTCTTCATCAGGGAATCTTTTTCCCTGATCACCGTCATCATTGTCATCATCTAGGCCTTATCCCAATTAGGAGCTGGCCGCCCAAATCTTGTTCCTCCATTCCCCTCTATTAATTGTCATGACTACATTTAGTCTAAAAGTTTTTAAGCCTTTTCTCACCACTTATATCCACATTCTTTTGGGTCTTCCCCTTCCCTTTTAGAGCCTTCGATTTGGATCGACTCACTCTTTCTAATTGGTACCATTTTTTATTTCTGTTGGACATATCCAAACCATCTAAGTCTACCCTTCCTCATCTTGTTACCTATTGGTGCTACTCCTAAGTTTCCTCTAATGTTTTTATTTCTAATTTTGTCCTTTCTTGTCTTGCCACTCATCCATCTCAACATCCTTATTTCGGCTGCGCTCATCCTATATACATGTTGTTTCTTAACTTTCCAACACTGACCTTACAATCATCCAATAGAATTTTTCTTTTAGTTTGAGTAGCACTCACCAATCACACAGAACACCGGCCTTATAATCTCCATTGGGAGACTTCTTGGTTAACAATCTTTATTGGTGCTTCATTCCTACTCCTTACGAAAATTGCATTCCATATACTCTGTCTTAGTTTGACTTATTTTAAATCCTTTAGGTTCTATAACATAACTCTAGCTTTGTGTTTACACTCTCCCTTGTCTTATCAATCAAAACTATATCATCTCCAAATAACATGCACCATGGAATCTCCTCGTGTAGATGTTATGTTAACTCTTCCATAACCAAAGTGAAAAAGGTATGGGCTCAATGCTTGCGTGGTTTATTGACTTTGCTGCCCTTCCCAAGCCCAGATAAAAGGATCAGGGTTGCATCAGGTGTCAACCGGGTGTTAGTCGGCATAAAACCCTTTGGCAAACCCAATGACATGAATCTTTTTCCCAGATAAAGTACCATATTTCCTATGGTGTTCTTAGATTTTGTGATTTATGACATGGATCTTGTAATTTAAGTAAAACTAAACGACAAAGATAGCATATGAGTTATATCATTAACTCATAGGCTGGGAAGCATAGGCTAAGTTGTCAATCCCATTCCAGTCGTTGTTCTGTTTTTCTTTGAAAGGAAACATAGTGGTGTACCAGCTTGTACTGTGTCCATTTTGGATAGACACAAATATTTTTGAAAATTATCTTAAAATAAAAACTTCTCCTAAACTTCTCTTCTTCTTTTAATCCTTCTTATCAATTGGGAAGGGTCAATTTCCTTAAGATGTTGAGCTCTGGAAAATCATAGCAAGGTTCTGGGTGTAATGGCCTGTTCCATCCGGAACAACCAGAAAACAGCTGGAACACAACCTGCGCTTACCATAACAGTGGGACACCACCTGCACTGGAACATTTGCATTAGCATTCCGTTGTTTGTTTTTCCGATTGGATGGGAGCAGAATTAACAAGTAAGCAAAGAATTCAGTGTTGTCAATGATTTGATTATGCTGTTAGTAAATCTGATGAGTTTAGTGAGATGAAATGAAACTGAGCTAATATACCAATGTAAGTTTTTCCAATGCATGATTGGTCAGAACGGTAATAGTTAATTGCTGCGTAAAAGTGCCAAGGATTAATATAAATTGATCAAGTTGGTGATTACGGTTTTGACATCGTTTGCTATGCCATAGTTTTTTTTTTTTTTCATCTGTTTTTTCTCCTCTCTTTTTTTTCTTTCTATTCTGGTGCACTTTTATGATCTCAATCTGGTACATGCATTGCACATTTTCTGGCTGGATTGATTTTGAAAGTTTTCCCATGTTTAATTATTACTGATAATTTAGGTTAGAAATTATAAACCCCCTAACAACAAAGAAGCTTGTGTTATCTTTTGTTTCCACACTGTGTCCAGGGTATTAGATTAATTTGGGATCTTCTTCTGACGCATGTTTGAAACAAAGAACCTAAATTACTTAGTCCCGTTCCAGATATTTTGACCCTTTATTGAATTGGTCGCTGTTTTTTGTTATCTATATATATATCGGTACTTATTAAGTTGGGAAGTTGCATTCCACACTTCTGTCTGTGTAACGGATCCAAGGTCCTTTTCTTTGTCAGTTAGTTCAATAACAATGTAATATCATTCATAAAGTCAATTTTTTTCTGCTATATCCCTATCTATGTATTTGTTGCTCCCACAAGTTCTGATCTTTAGAATGAGTGAGTCAGACTCAGTAGAATTTGGTCAATCCTTTTTTGTCATTAAGGTGGGGATTTTTTCATAATGATTATATTTTTGTTTGTCTGGAAATTTCAGTCTGCTTCATATTGTCTAACTTCTGTTTAAACCTGTTATTCAGAATCTCTCAGAACTAAAGAAGCCAGGGCTCATGCTCATCTCAGTAACAAAATGGAGACTTCTCAAGTTACTGATTGCGCTGCATCTGTTGTTTTAAATGGACCATTTGAAGCGACAACAGTCTTGGATCCTCTCTCTCTTTTAGGGACTGCTGCTTGTTTGAACCTTAGTCCTGTTGACAGCAATATTAATTCCATGGATCTTAAATGCAAAGTACATAATGCTAACAAAACTAGCAATCATCCAGTTCTTCCCAAAAAACTTGACAAGGACATTGACCTCAATGTCATATCCTCGTCGGGCCTTGGGGTGGATCTTAATGCAGAAGATGTGTCAAGCATGATAGACCAAAACCCATTTTATCCATACAAAAGTTCAGCTTATAAGAAACCTACAGAGGATTCAGAGTGTGGGAGTACTACTGGCTCTTTGGAGGAGAATGAACCGCTACGAATGTGGAAAGCAATGAGACAAAATGGCTTCCTTTCGTCTTCACATGGAGGCATACCAGTACCCAAGCAGCATGGTCAGTCAAGGAAGAGTAAAAATGATATGCTGAAGAAAAAGATTGAGCTTGCCAAGAGAGAGCAGGCCAACAGGGTTACAAAGATTGCAGGTCCGAGTGGCTTGCTTGCAGGACTGAATCCAGGGATAATAAATCATGTGAGGAATAGTAAACAGGTCCATTCTATAATTGAGGCTATAGTGAAATCTGAGAGGACTAAGGGGATTGATGATAGGAAGAAAGATCCAGGAGATATGCATGATTTGAGAGCTTGCCAGCTTAGTCAAGATGGATCTGTCAATGCCTTATCAGAAGGTAGAGCTACAAGGTGGGACACTATGTTTTCTAATAGACCGTTTGTTCCTTCGAGGTTGAACTATAACGATGGAGCTTATGAATCAGACAAAGCAGAGAGAAATATTCATTGTGAAGCTTCCGTTGCTTCCCATTTCAAGTTGGAGCATGTGGATGATACACTTATGCACCAATTTTCTTCAGTCTTAACTATGGCATCAGAGAATGCTAGGTGTGGGTCAAGTAAGGAGTTTTCTGCAAAGCCAGAAAGTATCACTACTCTTTCCATAAAAGGTATTCCAAGCATAAGCTTCTTGCCCGCTTGCTTAACTTGCATAACTATTTTGTGCACAGAGATACTAGGAGACTGGAACTTACTAGAACCACCACACACCACATCAAAGTAGTTTTTAAGTAGTTTTATATTGCAATTATTTTCATCTCTGAATATGAAAGCCATGAGAACTTTGATCTGATTTAGATGTGTCTTTGGTTCCAGCTGCCACTGTTGCTGCTCAATGGTTGGAACTACTACATCAGGATATCCGGGGACGCCTTGCAGGTAATTCCTGTTCCAAAATTTAAATAAAGTGGACTAAACTGAAATCTTCATTTCCTGTTCTCATGTTGATATTTTGTCTCTGCAGCATTGCGACGTAGTAAGAAGAGGGTACACAATGCAATCCAAATGGAATTGCCTTCTCTTTTGTCCAGAGAATATTCATCCAACCCAGAGAATGATCCATATTTTAGGCAATTGTCTGCATCTGGATGTTCCAAAGATGCAATTCCAAATATGCATATGGCAAGATGGAGATCCCTTTTCGATCAGATGGAGAAGGCACTCTCGGAAGAGGCAAAACAACTCGTGAGTATGATATGAATGGAACTGGATTATATTCTTGCTAAATTTGAGCCGTACCTAGTTTGATTGTAGTTTGATTGCTTCTATACCATAATGGTTTTTTTATTCCACCACCTAAGACCATGACCTTTCATAAAAATTCTGTCTTACTTGCATTCTAGTCTGCTTGTTGCAGGTAGTTGCACAACTTATTTTCTTGCCATTGATTCAGGAAAACTGGTTGAGACAGGTGAAAGAAATGCAATCTCATTGTGAGCAGGGCCTGCAATTCGTAAGAACTCCAGGCATTGATGGTTTCCAACATCGAGACTCATCTACAAAGGACTCCAGGTATGCCGATTCTGTGATTAACGACAAATATTTTTAATCATTAAAGAAAACAACCGATAGTTTTAGCTAGTAGTTCCTGTTGGTGTTGCTATTTGCTCGAAGAAATTGGTGTTGGTGAAGGTGTTTTAAATTTTTGATGTAATATCGGACTAGCCATTTCTTCTTATTGCTTAGCTGCTGCTGTTTTATGCTCCATGAATTTATATAAGCTGATCTGATCATGGACCTCTAGGGATTAAACTACCACCTAAACTGTGGTTTCTCTTGCTTCTAACAGATCAAAGAAAGCGGAGACCTCGGATAGGGAATGTGCTGTCAGGGCGGCAGCAGCTTCCATTTACTCCACTTGCAACTTGGTAATGACAGCAGAGGATGTACCTTGCTTTTAATCTTATTTGTCATCCCAGATGTTTCTTTTAGGTTCATGTCCCTTTCTCCCTTGTTGTGCATTGATTAACCGGTAATTTAGCTGTTTAAGTCCTTTTCTCCTGTACCAATATCAAAAGGTGTCAAATTGGTCATAATGAGTCACCCTGTATCAAAAATTATGAGGCATTATCGTCTATTAATTATACTTTTGAGTCTGATTTTCAGATTATGAGCTGATGGCATCATAAGCTTGTTCAAGTAGTTACACCAACTTGCTTGAAAAATTCGTCATTGATAACTTATCAAGTGCCGACTTCCATTCTATTTGAAATTCATTTATGGTTCAAAATCTATTAATCAGTAATATTATGAACAGATTTGCACCATTGGGACAGTCATATGGGTGGACCAATTGTGTCGGTCCGCCAATTTAGCAGAAGGTTTGTTTTTCAGGTACCTTACAATGCAAACAAGAAGCTAGATAACTGGGTAACTGCTTCCCCCTTGGGTAGATTCTTACCTGCGCGGTTGCATATAATGCAGAACAGGAGCACATTTAAGAGGCTACGTCCACACATTAGGACGTCTTCCGTCCGTTTTTACTTGAGAATTTTATTAGTTTGTCTCTGATATTATATCACAAGAGTCATCAATGCCACCAATGTTGGCATGAAATATTGCAGAAGGTCCCATTATGTATTAAGAAACATAAATAAATATGACAACAAGAAGAAACTTGTACTTTGCGCTGAAAATTCAGAAAATTACAGGCAGGCGTGATTGGGACACATTTGCATGCAATTTTGATTCAAAAAAGTGATTTCATTGGAAGTGGTTCTGGAGCTGAGAAGAGCTATATGCCAAAAACTATGTAAGGTGATTTTGGAAAAATATTGTCAGAGTTACTGCTGGATGCATTTGATCAGATTCATTACCAAATCCCAACTCCTATTGAATAAGTAATTATTGAGCAAGGATAAGTATCAAAAGAAACATATATTTTCCTTTATGCATGTATAAAGGTATTCTTGGTTGCAAGAAGCCCTTCATGGTTCTGCAGTGTTCACTATTTATGGGTATGCTAGCTCTGTTAAGCATTTCCTTTGAGGGAATCACGTCTACCAGAGCCTTGCTCCTCCCCTATCCCGGATAGAGTAGACCAGAGTAGCTGGTCAAATCAACTAGGAGAGTACCTGCGAGCCTAGATTATGGTACTCCAAACTAGTCATATTCTAGGTCCTGCCTTAGGTGGATAGGCCATATGCCCTCAAAATTTCCCTTTTTCACAGTTGTGGAATGGATGAGAAATACTTATTCCGAGCTGCAAAGGGGACGTTAGACATTTTCAGGGCATGATCTCTCTGATAATGGACCCTGAAGATGAATACTTCAAATCATCGATGGGTGCCTAATTCTGCCCGGTGGTACAATATGAGGCCTACTCTCTCTCGTAGCATCAGTGATTCATCGGGCTGTCTCATAATTCCATTCCAATGGTATAATCATCCTGAAGGGGAGCTTTGGCACAACGGTAAAAGTTGTCATTATGTGACCTTGAGGTCACGGGTTCAAGACATGGAATCACTTTCTCGCAAAAATGTAAGGTAAGACTGCTTACTTTAGGCCATTGTAGCCTACCCCTTCTCTAGACCCCGCATAGGCAGAAGCTTCATGCACTAGGGTTGCCCCTGTAATCATATAATCATCCCAGAAAATCCCCCACTGATAGTGCTCCACAAAAGAGTTCAGAGTATACGGTACATCGCTACAAGTAGCAGGGACTGGACTTTTTGGTTGGCCTGAACATCTTTAGGCGATTCTAACCATTGCTTTCCTGAATTTAAAAGTGGAAAATAAAATCAATCTCCTGCCACTCAAAATCTAGCCCCACTTAAGTTTTAATTAGTATTACACATTAAAGGTCGCCTCTGAAATTCCCATTAATCTCTCCTCCACTGCATACAGAGTCACACAGTCCACACATTATCCATCATCCACATGAATTTTGTGTACTGTGCAGTTTTAAGATGGAGATCAAAACTACCCTTCTTACTTCACTGATTGCGTTCTCTTCCCAGTTTCAAAACATGAAAGCTTGTTACCTACGATTGAGCATGCACGTATAAATGCATGGTAAGTTCCCACATCATTTCATGTAGGCCTGTATCATCGAATAATAATGTTATAAACAAAGCACCCGAAACTAGTTATAAAATCCAGAAATTTAATAGCATGGACTTTATCAGCAGTCGCATGCAGAGTTTCTATTGGAGAAGGTGGTCACATCTCAGGGAGAGCCAGATTCAATATATACTTCATACTACAGTAAGGAAAAAGGAAAAACTGTATGAGAAAAAGGTCTTTTAAAACCAGTTCCTGCTACTTTCTTATAGCATCCAATATAAGTAGCTTGATCACAGGTCTGGACTTTCAATCAGTAGATTGAAGCTCAGCCAAAAGCTAAATTTTCATGTTTCTTTCATGTGATCGGTTGGATGCGAGACAAGGCTAATAATCAACAAGCTAGTTGCACAAAAGCCCGCTTGCTCTCGGCAAAATTGATTATGAGATGTTTAAACCAAGATCCCTCATAGAGATCAACAGCTACAACGCACTGTCGAAGCAGCGCATAAGTGGGGCTACTTTGCTTACAGGATAATTGTAGGTAGAACTTCAGGGAATTTCTACTAACGGTCAAAATAAGGATTCAAGTTGAAGGTTGTAAATTCAGAGTATCCCGGAACATATGCTTCATTTTTATGCTGTCATTTCAAAACCAGTTTGGAGTAATGGTCTTATTTGGGATCATACTGGATGATGGATTATCTGGAACTTTTGCTAGAGAACGATACTGCAATTTGACACTCTCTGCATTATCCAATGTCTTCACAACGTACCTGTTAAAAGAGGGGGACAAAATATGAACCATGTACACAATGTAAGCAGCTGTCCTTCCAAAACACTGCTGACAGATAGAAATAGTATGTAATCTAGGCTCAATTAGGAAAACTACAATAGCATTGCTGCATGAACAACACAAAAATGCGTGTGTATCTGCACTTGGGAAACATCTTAAAAGTTAGAACACCACTTAAGACTCTTGGAAACTCATGGACCTAAGTAGCCTGGGTACAAAAAGACCTCAGGTTGTAATTTCTGTTGCCACCATTATAGCTGCTTAAAAAATTAAAGCAAAATCTTAAAGAAAATGGCTTCATCTGATTGTTTTCAAAGAGTGGGTTCCATTCTTTGTCACAATGGTCTAAAATGTTCACAAAACTGAACTTTGAAACTGTTAGAATTGTTCCCACTTTCCAATAGCCAATTAATGGAAAACAAATTAAGAGCAAACAAAATTGACCTCTAGATGGTTCTCAATGGTTAATCATGTATGAGTTGTAATACAAATTAAGCTGACTAGCATGATCTTAACTATACACTAGAATTTCATGGAGCATTCACTTGTAATACAAAGGTCCTGCTCTCAATCGGGTTTTTTAGTTAAGAAAGGGCAACCAAAGAAATAAACCATAAAATTGCAAGAATCAGCCAAATTTAATCAAAATTGACCAGGTTTTAGGGAAGCAACTGAAGCAGTGACTAACAGCATTATACAAGTTGCATTCTTGGTGGACTTCTGCCTCACATGTTGTGCAAATCGTATTACAAACTGCATGCAATTCTTATTGTTCCTAATCAACACTAAATGGTTTTAATATTTTGACTGCTCTTATGTATGATATATGGCTACTGCAAGTTGTAATGAATTTATTCTTGGACCTTTCCATTCTGGCATAAAATATTACTAAGTCTCACTGATTCCGTAGGTAATTTCTATGTCCAGCATTTCCAAGTTATTCCCTTAAGAAGTTATAGAAGGCCAAGCATGTCTGTGCACCTCGGAGAGCTCTATTTCCGCCAATCTCTCATATGCCTTTCTTGGTTCAGAAATCAGTGTTAGTTGTAGACTTACCCAGCACTTGAAGCAAATGAATCAAGTTTCTCTAATCTCCTTCTAATGTTTACTATCCATCCGCCATCTCACAAAATTCCAGTTTAAGGTATGATTTTCTGTGTCACTTGCTAAAGAACTCATTCCCTTCTTATTTTGACTGTATAGCGGCATGATCTGTCATAAAGACGGTCTACAAGAACATAGAGTTCAGCCTGGAACTCCTTCCATTGACACGATGGTGGCAGATAGCTGGTCCTGTTAATAACTGTCTTTTCCTTGGGTTCTGTGTTTATTGTTGGAATAGAACTCAGGGCTCAATATCTAGGTTCCTTTTTCTTCCATTTGCACCATCAGAACCTTGTATGCTACCACACACTTGAGTGCAGGGAAAAGGAGCGGTGGCAATTGCACTGGGTGCATTCTTATGGGATCCTGTCTCTGACTCTGCTTAACAATCATTAGCTAGAGTTGTTTCTGCACCAGTGAACCTAAATCCAGCTCACCTCCTCTAGCTCAAGGGTTGCCAACTCTGGCTCCTGTCTCAGTATGTCCATGAGCACAGTTGTTTCCTTCCAAACATGTGAAAGTTTTCAAGAATTCCATCCACAGAGTTGTTTGTGCTGATGTCAACTGTCATGACTATGAATTGAATTGAAAGCCTAACACAGGGTGTCTATGCCCTCTGGTAATACACCATTGCTGCCATGCTCTCCTAATAATATTGCAGTTTCTGCACCATTTGTCGTGGCTCTTATTGATTATGGGTTGCTCAGCCTGCAAGTGTACTGGTCCAAGTCTTAAGTAGCCTATTGATTGTCTCAGTCATTTGTTTTCAGGATGAGCAATATCTATCAATTTGAATTTTTCATGACATTTATGCAATGATCTATGTGACTGTTCTCAAACTTTAGGGCAGCCCCGGTGCACAAAGCTCCCACCTATGTGGGGTCCAGGGAAGGGGCAGACCACAAGGACCTATAGTAGGCAACCTTACCTTGCATTTTTGCAAGAGGCTGTTTCCATAAATCAATGAATCAGACAACTTAGATAGTTAAGCCATATCTATCAATTTGCCTTTTTTTCATGACATATATGCAATGATCTATGTCATTGTTCTCAAACTAAATGTAATAAATCAAGCAACGAGACAATTTAGATGGTTATTCTCTCTGTCAGTCAACACAAAGCAGGCTGTTATTACTTTTTTCTGTTTCCAGTTATGATGCCCCATGGCAATGTTCATTGCTGCCGTGCTCTCCCAAACGTTGCAGCTTCTGTGCCATTAGGCACAAGGCTCTAATTGATTATAGGGCGCCCAGCTTAGAAGTGTACAGCACATAAACCAATACTAAATGATCCAGCACTAAAGTGGATGCAAGTCTATTCCAAGATTAGAGTTAAGATTCTTACCATGGACAACAGTAACACTGGCCACTTTCTGAGTTTTTGCTTATGTATGTGGATTGGAACATATGACACCCTCTTTTCAGTGACTTTTTTCTACTGACATGTAGCCTATAGATTGTCTCAATCATTTGTTTTCAGGACGAGCAACATTTATCAATTTGCTTCTTCTTTTTTTCTCATGACATTTATGCAATGATCTAAGTGATTGTTCTCAAACCAAATGTTATAAATCAATGAACCAGAGAGCTTAGATAGTCATTCTCTCTGTCAGTCAACACGAAGCAGGCTGTTATTACTTTGTTGTTCTGTTTCCAGTTACCATGTCACCATGCATCTAAAAGAAGTGCATAACAATAAGCTAAATGTTTGACATCTGGTCTAAATTAGAGGGTTATAATATACTCAATTTATAGATCAATCCTCATAGGACACGTTGTGAAAAGCCATTGTGCAGAGACAACTTACCACCCATTTAAGCACTGTGTTGTCACAACAGCTTCACGACCAACAAATCGTTGTGGTGTTCTCTTGTTCCCCTGCACCAAATTTCTTCAGCATGAACAGCAAACAATTAGATGCCAAGCAAATCAGCCAAATACCTTGATTATAACCCGGTCGGTGACAGCAAATGGAAACTGAACACCTTTACCCCTCGAAAGATCGATGGGAAATTGATCACCATAGCTAGAGTTATCCTGCATAAATAAGAGATGACTTTAAAGAAAAAGAAAATGTATACATTAAACCAAATATTATGGAATACAGATGCTTAAATAACACCTCGTGGAAAGACAAACCTGTTCAAACCTATCTCTTCTTCTTTTGGATGCTTTGGAGGACTGTAATTCCTCTTCCCTACGAAATGCCTGAACTGCAGTGCGGAGAGCTATGAACACGTATACAAAAAAACAGATTTAGAGTGAGAATAGCATGAACACAGAGAAGAAACGGCAGAGTACTTTTAAATAAAGAAAACAAAACAAATCACATAAATAGCATCAGACAAGTATCTGAACTTGAGACTTTATCAAGAGCTACAGCTAGTATCTAGCTTTACAGTTACCAAAACAAAGGTATGTGCAGTTTTTGTTTTCAAAAGAAGGCTTCATTTCCGTAAAAACAGTATCGACTTTCCAAACAGCATGAAATTGGCACAAGTGACACTTTCATTTAGATTTGCACTGCCGGCTTCCTTGCCATAATGAGAACTCTTTGTAAACCAATCCTATTAGTTTAATGGTGGACTATTTGGATTGAATACAATAACAGTGACCAAAATAAGAGTACTATAAAAGGAGAAAATTTGGACATTATTGAGGGAAAACATCTCAAGATGAAACAGTTCTTGGCTGAAGTGACAAATGAATCAAAGACTTCATGTGGGGGCCTTAAACAGATAGTGGACCAATTAAACAATGAGGTAATAGCAGTCTCCTTTGGCAGACTATCTAAAGCTTACTTCCAGGCCTGTTGTTCAATAACCCAGTGAAGTCAAAGTTTAGCACTTCGACAAGGTTTAAGAGTGGTGGTTTCTTTGAGTAGCCTTACCTTGATGAAAGGTTACTTATGAACGTGATTAGATGGGTCTCTCAGGGCTCTATGTATGCACATAAGCTTGCTGATTCTGTTGAGAGAACCCACACTAAGTGTGCCTTTGAGAAAGTAGCTTTCAGCCTACTGTAAGTGAGGTCATAAAAGTAGGTAGACTGCAGAGTAAGGATCAGATCCCACATGAAACTCTTCTTTAAGGAGACTATGTTTGTTTGTAACTTCTACGGTAACATTAGATGATCCCACCTTAGAGTTAGAAGTTGCTTACGAATCTAGTCATTTGTTCTGCTCATGTTCGACCATCTAGGTAATCGCTCATATCCCGCTGTTCCATACTAAACTTATATCTGTTATCATTAGAAAGAAAAGAGATCTCACCAGGTTTGTGAGGTTTTCAATTTATTTTTTTTTCCTCAAGATTCCCAAAAAGCATGTCCTGTTACAGCGCTTCAGCATGCCTGGGTATATGTATGAAGAGGAAGATGATAGCCTCACTCCCTTGTTTTGATAATGACGTTCATTTATTTAATACTTTCTTGTTAACTAGTATGGATCTCTATAAGCTATAGACAGCAAACCATAAACGTTTCTAGTCCAATATCAAAACAAAGGGAGAATAAGCATCATTACCTGATCACAAACTAAACACCATCCAATTACTTGGATAGGCATAGATTCCATAAGTAAATGGGTCACCACCACGAGATATGTGGGTTTCAGAGTCATGCCAAACCAAAACCTAGTCCAGGAGACTCTTTTCCAGAAGAACTAATGAATTTTATCCCAGTGGCAAAGATCAAGGCAGAGGACCTAATCACAATGAGATGCACAATGGTAGACCAGAATTTTCAGTGGGCACATAAATTGAGGGACCTGATCACTTTAATCTCAGCCATCCCAAGCTGATTGGCCTCAGAATTTGCAGACCTACCAAGATGTATGAAACCCACATCCGACTCCTCTATCAGGGCTTTAATCTATTCCATTTGGTTCCAAATCTCCAAGGAATGAGCTCATCAGAATTAAGCCATTTTACGACACTGGCAGAATCACCTTTACCAAAAGGGGCAGCCCTGCTGCACAAAGCTCCCACCTATGCAGGGTCCGGGGAAGGGGCAGACCACAAAGGCCTAAAGCTCGCAGCCTTACCTTGCATTCTTGCAAGAGGCTGTTTCCACGCCTTGAACCCATGACCTCAAGGTCACATGACGACAACTTTTACCGTTGCGCCAAGGCTCCCCTTCAGAATCACCTTTACCAACGATGGGCAAATGCAGAATACTACAGTTACTACTGTGGATGAGATGGGATGAGTGATCTAACAAGAACCTTACTAGAAATGCGCTTGAGGGCATCCACATAATTTGCTCATCTCAAGTTGAGTTTGATATAGTAGCTCATTGATTGCGAGTATCTAAGGTTTTGAGAGTCTATATATGGGTAAATCCCCTTTGACCCATATTTTACCAAACCAAGCTTCTATACCAACACTGTAAAATACAAAAAATTGTCATATAACAGGAGGCATGTAGTGGATAAGGGATATTTAGAGCAATCGTCATGGCAACAAGACTATGACCATTCCTTACTCTATTAGGAAGTTGGGATTTGATTGTTAAACCTACAAGGCTGTTTTCAGTATAGATCATTTTCCAATGCTCTGGTAGCAATCATGGACTGATAACTCATTGTTGTGTCGCTCCAATCCCTCCATAGGTGGAACTCTTTGGTTAGAGATACTAGAGGCAATAGCAAGCAAGATCACCGATGAGCTAAGAGAAAGGAAATTCATCTTGCCAGTAGAGATGTTTTGATCACAAGTGAGAAGAATGCCAGGATCGCTTGACTGTTTAAATGAGCCCAGAAGATCTGAACAAAGAATGAAAAGACCTCTTATATATTAAAATAAGCCTACAAGGTTTGAAAAAACAAAAAAATTACAAGATGGGCAAGTTATGTACAATAGAGCAAAGACAATTGGCGAAATCACCACAACAATTTTAGCTTTATCAGCACTTTTGAGTGAACCAATGAAATGAAGAAACATCTTCCAAATCAGGATCACCACTATCATGGGAGGGATGGTAACCAATATATCTAGATGCTTCCCCCTCCTCCATAACATCACCACTACTCCAACATGTGTCAAACTCGATTTCAGCACAAAATTTGGATATAAACCAAGCTACCCAGAATATGAGTCTCTAGGACTCAGGGGGTCAAAGTATACTCCATTCCAATACATATAGATTACAACCAAACGAAAGGGGGGGCTCTTATGATCCCTTTGTATGCTTTCAAGGATATGTAGGGAGCATTTGTTGGAAAAAGGCAACTCGTCAAATGCCCCTACCAAGCAAAGGGGTAAACCTGGCTTCTGAAAGTCAGCCAACACTCTAGTGAAATTTTTTGTCCAGGAGAGTCAAGACTCAGGACCCTCACTAAGAACCACAAGAAGAATTCCAGAAGTAGTAAAATACCAAGCCAAGGGCATGTATAGGTCTAAGTATTATTTTTAGGCTAGATATTTGATTCCTCTTGGAACTGCTAATCAAGCTGCCGTTTCTTCTGTTCAATGCATTTTTAACTTTCACTGCAACAATTGTTAATACAGCACTTATATATCTCTGATTTGAATGTCTCAAATAATCGTTTTTAATCTAATCAATTGGTTCCTTTCTGCACCTAAGCTAACCAACTTCAGGGTGATTCAAAGAATGCAACATTTGACAGAGCTGAAATCATGCACGTGCCATATAAATCTACCAACATGTCAACATGATTTTGTGCCATCTGGGTTGAAAACCAGTAACTTGGAGAAACAGGACCTGTACAGAATAAAAAAAGTATAAGGGAAATACTTTATTGATGTGCATGAGCAAATGGTTAAAGACTTAAAACAAGCAGAAGTGGAAAAGGTAAGCCTTCATGCTTAACAGTGTCAAAAGAAAGATTGTTGTCATGTGAAAAAATAAACAAAAATTCAGTTCTGCAAGTACATATCAAGCTTTTATAGTTTACCACATAAGCATTAATGAGTACTATACCGAGATTTGGTGCGAATGAGTCCTCAGAAACCGTCTGGTGACAGGTATAGCATGATTTCTGATTGCAGACAATGACGAAATACATAAGTAGTAGGACAGCCATGAACAGAGAAACATAAAATCTAGTGATAACTTGGCATATAGTAAATCCTGGAAGAAATTACTCTGAAATTTGATTATGAAAATAAATGTAATGCATGCGAGAGCAAGAGACACAGAAACAAAGAGATGCAGATAAGAGAAATGATAGTAAAAGATAATGCAAGCAACTATAACCTACTCACAAGAGTGATGCATCATTTTAATTCTGTGTCAGTAGCAACTAGTGTTTTACAATTTATTTATTATTTATTTTATCCTGAAATATTGACTAGCACCCGAATCCATTGCAAAGAAGCTATAAAGTTCAGATTCATACAGTGTAGTCCAAATTCAACTCCTAGTTCCACATATATGTGGATATGCTGTCATCAAGGATTTTCTTGAACATCTGTGTCAATAGCGAAGCTTTCCTTTGTTTTCCCATTATATGTTTCCCTGAATTTATCTTGGCCATATACTAACATCTAATCCATAGCCAAGAAGCCATAATTGTCTAGATTAATTCAGAAGCAGTCCAACAACATTTCTCAATTCCCGATGCATGTACATGTGCTCTATTGAAACACAATTACTAGTTAGATGATAGACATTCAGACATACCCTAATTTTGCCTTTTCTTTCCATACAGTAAAGTTCATAACTTCATATGCTTGCTTCATTAACCCCGGGTTACATGACAGATAAGAATCATAAGACTAGCAGTACCAACATATAAATATATATCAGTTAAAATGTATTAAGAATTAATTCCCATTACTTGTGGGCAAGTTGCATCTAATTCTTTGTTCATTTCTCTGTAATCTGTATTTTGCAATTTGACAAGAATGTCGTTTGGATTCAAAATCAGAACTTGCACCCCAAACCCCCCCACCACCACACACACATAACTTTACCTCACCCATGTTGTCAATACCATTTTTCGGCGCCGACTTGACCATTGTTGCTAATCTTAGCCTCTGCCACGTCCATATTGATGCCTGTCAGAAAGAGATCGTTGACACTGTCATGGTGGTCTCTCTACACAAGCTTTATCAAACTTAAACTGCTCTCTCGCCATGCCTTCTCTACCTCCAAATTGCTCTGGGGCTACAAACTCTACCACAGGATTTTACCAGGACTGCTGAGCACCACATGATAATTATCTTTCCCTCTGGACTCTCAATTAGATTCCCCATAAATTTAGTTCTGACTAAAATAAATTTTATTACCCCCTATTACACATATGATCCAGTACCTAATAGATCTCCAGAGAACAACCTTTTTATATAGCCACTTATTGTACTGGAAAGTTCATAACTCCATATAGATGCCAGTCACAAAGAGGTCATTCACACAGTCATGGAGATCTCCTTACAAAAGCTTTATCACACTTAACTGCTCTCTTTACCATACCTTCTCCACCTCCAAATTGCTCTGGCTACAAACTCTACTACAGGATTTTACCACTAAAGGAGTCTCACACTCCACATGCTCATTATCTATTCCTCTGAATTCCTAACTAGATTGTCCATGAATTTAGTTCTGACTGAAACCAGTTCTATTACCCCCTACTACAAATACGATTCAATACCTAATATCTCTCCAGAGAACAATCTTTTGGGGGGAATGATAGCCCCTTCTCTCTGTAAACTAGCAGTACCAACCTGTAAATACATACAAGTCGAAATGTCTTAGTTCCCATCATATGTTGTCTTGGTGCATCTAATTCTATTTTCATTTCTGTATTCTGAATTTTCAACTTGAGAATAATGTTGTTTGGATCGATTAATTTACATGGAATTTATTTACAACCCGAACTCGACCCCACCCTGCCCTGATGTGTTGAGAATCCAATTGCATAAGAGAACCTCACAATCTCATTCTCATGCATAGGAACATCTTCTGTTGTGGCATTGGCTCTAACCCTCCACACCTTCACCTTGCTGATGTTGTCAATACCCCTTCCTTGGCTTCACCTCTAACTTCACCATTGTCACTAATCTTATCCGCTGCCTCCTCCACATTGACACCAGTCACAAAAAGATCGTTGACACTGTCATGGTGGTCTCTCTACACAAGCTTTACCAGACTTAACTGCTCTCTCACAATGCCTTCTCTACATCCAAATTACTCTGGACCTACAAACTTATACTGGATTACTACAAAACTCTTGCACTGCACACGATTTTTATCTATCTCCTGGATTCCCAATTCGATTCTTCATGAATTTAATTCTCAGTGAAACCAATTTTATGCCCCCTATTACAAGTATGATCCAGTACCTGATAGGTCTCCAGAGAACAACTTCTTTGGGGGAACAATAGCCTCCCTACATTTCGCTGGGAGGAGGAAGAGATAGCTCCCCTAGGAATGAATAGATGATCAAACACCTTCAACTCCATATATAACCAAAAGATCTACAAAAATTCCCACAGTGCATTGCACAATCAAATGCATTCTAGAATATGCTGATAATCACATTTAAATATACCTTTCAGTATATAAAATGAGAACTCAAGTTCAACTCATTTTAAGCAAAATCAACATGGAGAGAGCCTAAATCATGTTGAATGAGATCCTGCATTTACATTAAAAAAAAGGATAGGATTGACAAGAGACAATGTACTACAGATGTAATAATTCAGATCATGAGCTCATATCAGTTACAGTAATTTTATTTAGGGGGTTCCTTTCAAGAGGAAATAGGCTTGCAAGGATATCACCTCTCCTCCTTTCTTTTCTATTGGTAAAAGGGAAAAAAGAGAAGGCTTCCCAGTAGAGAAACGAAAGACTCATAGCCTTCCGTCCATGAGATATTAGTATAAGGCTATAAGCACAAAGACAACGGTCTAAACATATATCCGACCTGAAGTAAACTGTAAGATGATTTAAGCAGGTAATTGTCCTCAAAATGAAGGTGGGAAAGAGTGCATTAGCTTGGATGATGAGCATGAGGATATTGGAAAAGATCGGATTTATTCCAAGTGCAGTAAACCTCCTGCAGGAAAAGATCGGAGTTATTCCATTTTGTCCTCAAAATTTTTCTTTGGGTATCGAGAAGAATGAGATTAGATTCTGGGAAAATCTCCAGTTACTTTACCCAACCTAGTTGCCCTAAAAAGATGGCACAAAGATAATTACAAGAGAATGGGTAAGGCAATATGGTCCCTTAGAGTCAGAAGAAACATGACGGAAAATGGACATATCTTGCCTTCTTTAGTCAGAAAATGTAACCCTCCATATGAACAAAAAAAAGAATTCTGATTCTGCGAGTAGTTAAATAGCAGAAACATTATAGATCGAATGAAAGGTTTACAGCAATGCACAGCATAGAACAAGATGGTCTACCAGACATACAAAACCACTCAAGTCAATAAACCTTCAGCCACTTGGGAAGAATTCGTGCGAAACATGATGGCTCCCCCTGTTTGACAAGCTGATGGATGTGATCAAAAGACAATTGTTTCGATGCCAATCCTTGATCTTCTAAATGATATTAGACAAGCATAGATCTAGTGGATATCAGCCCTTGATAGACACCTAACAACAGTAGCAGAGGCAATCACACCATTTAGAGCTCCAAGCACTAATGATGATTCCTGGAACCTCCTTGTTATTAGAATTCAAAATAGGAAAAGCTAGCTTTGCTGAACTATCACAGCCCGTCCTGCTACCAGCCCGATGTTATCCAAACTAAGCTCATTGATATTAGCTCAAAGGCACCAACTGAAGGTGAAATGAACGAGGCTGTGATGTAGCCAAAACCATAGAATTTGCAAGATAATAATCAAAGCATCTCCCCATATATGTGGAATCCCTGCAAAATTGTAACGATCATAGGATCATTAAAGCAACATATAAACAACCTTTCTATGTAGGATAACGGGAGATGCTATCTAGCCAAAAGAGAAGGCTATTCTACTTCTTTCAGTAAGAATCCCTCATACCAAGGTAACGAGTTCTATGGTACTCTTGCTCTTGAACTACCCATTAAGAAGGACATGAATAAAGTAAATTACCAATCGAGGCATCACCTTCACCAAGTTGAATAGGGAAAGAATGAAGAATCAGAAACCAATAGCCACCTCACAACAAATAAATAAGTGGTGTGCCTTGCAGATCAATTGCAACAACCGATGACAACAATCTGATATTGGACATAGGATGGATCTAGCATCCAAAACAAGTTACTAATCAAAACACCTGCACTTGGAAACAAACTCTACAGAAGGAAATGTTCCAAGAGATAGTGGTATCATCGACAATGACGAAATCAGTTATTGGACCTGTTCATCAGAGGCAATATCCAGTAAAGCTGGGGACTAACCCCCACAAGAGGCTTCCCAATACACCAAGGATTGGTACTGGAGTTTCATCCAGCCTCTAACTCTCACCTGAACTCGGTATTTGAGCGAAAAAAATTTCCAAAATAAAAGGATGTCCCACCAGATTCCAAATGAAAAATGCCTCAGTCTTGCTTCTGCCTTCCCATGTAAAGCCATACCTCCAATACAATCACTTCACACCCAAGATTATAGCGTTCTCCTGTAATCTTCATGCCATTGGAAATTAACACCTTGTCCATCGCTTGAGTTGTGTGAACTGAGTTTCATGTCCTTCAATCCCATAATTACTTATAGTATATGTGTGTATATTTTTGCCCAAAATTGTACCATAGTAGCAAAAGATCACCTTCAAATTTCTATCTTGGTCAGCAGTCTCCACATGCTACAAATGAGGCGCTTCTAGAAAAGGTTTCAGCTTCAAAGCCCTCAAGCAGAACTCCTCTATTTGCCTTTTCCATCATCCTTGTAAGAACTGTAACAAGAATGACCAAAAATAAAGAGGACAGCAGCTCCTGTTGAAGACCCCTTAAAGACATGAATGACACCCTCAACAACCAACAATCAGGAACAATGCTGATGGAAGGTAACATGTCATCCATAACCAACATGTATCAAAAACTCCTCCACCAACAAAGTAATTTAGATGCCCCATCGACTGCACACTCATTATAGTTACCCTTACAAAGCAAACACCCACTTCTTGATGTCTTTTATCCAATGCAAAGATTTCCCTAAGTTACTCCTTAATTGTGGACTGTAAGGCAAAGAAAAAATCAGCAAATGCAATATCCATAAGAAGAAATCATTTTCTATGGCTAATAGAAACAGACGTATACTCCTAAAGTGTAGAATGCAATCTGTAAGGCAAAAAAAGTCAAACAAATGCAACATCCATAAGAAGAAATCATTTTCTACAGCCAATAGTTTCCATTTGTGAAAAGAGGAAGTACAATTGACCATTTAATCAAGCTAGCTAGCTTTCACATTTTTAGGTGCCATCTTATCATGCTCTCATTTGTCGAGGGTTGTTCTATCAAAATGGTCGAGAATGTATACTTAAGTTGGAGGATGGATACATTGGAATCATAGAGTAGAAGTCTTTGGAGTATGTCCTAGAAAATATTTTGTACCTAAAGAAACAGATAGGAGAATAAGGAAACATAGAAAATCATAAAACTTTCATAGTAAATGGACCAGTTCAGCTACTAAAATGTGCAGCTTACCAGTTAAGAATAGGCTAGGAAATTAAAAATGAATAGCTATGACCAGATATTCAAGATCAATACTAGGGTCACAACATGATATCTCCACATAGATCCAGTAAAGTTAACTCTAACAGTACCCCTCACGACAGCCCGAGAACAGCAGATAAAAGTGATGCTCTACAGATGGAATGAAAGAAAATTGTGGAGGCAATTACCAATATAACTTGAAGATTGAATACCATTAAAGCGGCACCAGTACCTTTTTCTGATATTTTTCAAAAGAAAATATTCGATCATTCTCTGATACAAGCGGCTCAAACAAATGCCATACTGAAGGCTAAAGAGAGCTTCACAAAGATTGTGGATAAATTTTTAACTTGATTGCTGAGATGCTTGATATTGTCCAGGAGGTTGTTTTTTCGTTAAGATCCAAGATCAGCAAGCATAATGCTGATAATATAAATGCAGAGGGAGTTGATAGGACTTTACTAGAGGTGCTTCACTTCTGTTGAGGACATTGTGCCACTCTTTCTAAATACTCTTTCGCCTTTTCAAATATAGTTTGAATGTTCGGGGCACTATACTAAAGCATTTTTCTTCCAGGGAATCTTGTCCAGTATGTATCTTCTGAGTTTATCTTTATGTCCAGAACAGAAAAAGTAAATAGCATAGATTTCCTATCAAGCAGAAAGTTCATTCAAATAAAGGAACCAACATCAGGAGATAAAATATAAACTTACAAGTTCATTGATCAATATTGCTAGTTCAGATGAAAGCATATAATTTTCTGTTCACCTAGCCCAAATAAAATTATTAGGAGCTTAGGAACAATCAACAGAGAAATGAGTTTATTCCTTCCACATAGGATCACATAATAATTTTTTCTCTATACTAAATAGACAATAATCAAGGCTGTCGCAAGAAACACATGTTGTAATGACCTACCATTCTCATGACATGCTGCATTCCACCACTTCCAAAAGAATGTCCACAGGACAGTATCATTGCATCATCCATTAAATTGCTTCTAGAAGACCGGAAGACCCCAAAAACAAAATAATCAGCAGTGAGCATTATGATGCTAACATTTAAATCGTAGCACAACAGTTTTCACATTGAAGAATAATTGCTTATAAGAGGCAATTCCAAGTATATTAAGAAAAGGAAAGACAATATAAAACAAAGGTGCCATGGGAGACTTTCTCGCTGGGACAGTGACTTGAAAAGAGGTTCTTGTTTTCATAAAATCATTAGCCATTATATGTGCTTAACCCATTCTTCATAGCAGAATCCTTTTCAAAAAATCCTATCTTTACCTAAATCACTTAGTCAATGGCTATTTAGCCATACAGTATCCAAGTTTTTCTATTTGTAGCTTCTATATGCGTTACCAGTCTTTTTCCCAAAGTTCTCATCCACAAAGATATAATCCAATATTAGATTATGTCATACAAACAAATGAATTAAATGACCTTCATGAGCACATTTTACTAAAATGTAGGTCATAGGATAAGCATAAGCTCCTATCCTAGTTTGGTAACGTGAGTCGCTCCCCAATCAAAAGGTTCCTGTTTCATGTCTGCTTCAAATTGAATTGTAAACAAGTGAAGGATAAGAAAGCATTGGATGCCTTCAAGTTGAATGAACTCCTGTGGACCACTTATTTTTTAAATGGATTTAGGGACCACGATATCAATCCCCTACAGCTACAGGATTGGCAACTTATTTTCTAATTTTTATTTACAATATGACAAGCAGTGATTGAGAATCAATTATCCCATACAAGTGAAAGATATAAAGGAGAAGCTTGCATAAATTTCAAGCAACAAAAACTGCCATAGCCTGAAGGCAACTTTGTTTCTGTGCAACAAAGACCACCTTCTAGCTCCTCCTACTCTATCACATTCATATTTGTACGCCACTGTACAGAAGCATGATCGTCAAAAAGCTACATTTAGTTAACTGTACATATCAATACGGGTATTCTTGTTTTTGTTGCCATAAGTTTGCCATGTTCTGTTGCTGGCTTAATTTAATTAAGAACTAACACAATTTTTTATAGCATTTAGTTACCAGCTGGGACCATATAAACTTTACACATTTATGTGATTATGTGGCTTTCATATGCATATTTGTGTGTGTGTGTGTAGTAACTTCCTTCTGAATCAAATTTAGACAACAATCCACTACAACTATGAGATGGCAAACCTTCTCGTAATGTAAATTGTACCATGTTAAACATTGATTAAGGATGGACCATCCCATAGCCATGAAAGGAGAAAATGAAACACTTGCATTAGATGGCAAACAATAAAGAAAATCACAGGCTAAAGGTGCTTCATTAAATCAATTACAAAGACAGGCTTCCTAATTCAGACAGTGGGAAAATTACAAACTATCTTTTTGACCAATGCATGCCTGCTACTCAATTGCCTCCTAATTAGTATTGGATACTACAACCTCTTGTTAATTCATATAAACAATCACCATCCTGAAATGTCAGATCTAGTTAACTCTAAATATCAATTCAGCCCGCATCACAACATTGTTGGTTTGATTCAAAACAAAAGATATTATTGGATTTTCTGCAGCAAGTTTGCCAAGTTCTTCCAGATAGTTCATTAAAAACTTAGATACTATAACTATTCTAGCAATTAGTTCCCAGCTGTGATCATGCAAATTTTACACATGTAACTCTGGCACACACATACACATCATGTACAGAAAGTGCTTATCGATGATAGCTATAGCACACATAGATACCGAATATGGTTAGTGTGCATTAGTGATAGATATAGTGTTGGGAGAACAGAAATACAGCAAAAAGAAAATTAGAAAACAAACAACGTGTGATCGCAATATTTACGTGATAGGGTCGGAGAGAATAGCCCTTAAAGACTCCCCAGATTCCATCGACGATGCAGCATCTTTCCTCCCACTCGACCCGCAGCCATTCTCCCCTCCCATTTCCTTCTGCATGACGGATGACCCCTCTCCCGCCTGTATCATCTGCGCATAATAAATATCCGGTTCCACAATTGTAATGGCATTCTCGTAATGACCCATCCGTCCTTGCTGGTGTTGCTGCTCGCTTAAACTCCCTCTAATGTTATTCGGAACAATGCCATTATCTTTCATCATCATCCCTCTACTTGATCCTAATTTTAGCAAAAGACCCACCAAGCTTTCACTTCAAATTCAAACTAAAACAATCTAAAACAACTTTAACAAAAGGCATTAGACTTTCTTTTAACGAATCTATGCTACAGAAGGCTGAATGAAATGCTTCAATTTTCATACCAAAAGAGGGATGATGCTTCTGCAAATTCGCTTTCTCGCCTCGGATCTTGTCAGAACTACTCTGTACACTCCCACTACTATTATTATTCTTATTACCATCGTCAACAGCAACTAAACCTTCAACTTCACCATCTCCTTCATCATCGTCGTCGTCGTCGTCGTCGTCGTCCTCATCTTCCTCTTCACCTTCCGATCTCTCGCCACTTTGAGTTCCGGTACTGCCCTCCGCGTTCCAGTCCTGATTATGAGGCCGCTCCCGCCTGTCGGGCGATTCATACACTCCTCGCCGGAATTCTGCCCCCTGTGACCGCAAAAAACGCTCCCGGTCGATGGCAAACATTTTCTCGTCGACAAAACCGCTGACAGGCCTTGTTTTCCGGCCAGGATCGTTGGGGCGTCGTTGTGGGGCCGCGCAGGGGAACTGCAAGTTTTCGTCTTGGAACATCATCTGCGTATTCAAACCGTTCTCGATTCTCTGTGGTGGAACTAAATCCATCTCTTCCGAGACCATTCGGTAAGCTAGAAAAACCCTAATTCGGGGAGAGATTGCCCATGAGAATCGAAGAAAGTCGAAGTTGTTGGAGGAATTTGCATTAGAAGAGAATTAGGGCATAATTGAGATTGACATTTGTTCTTGTTGGTAGTGGATGGAGAGTCTAACGTGTTCGATTTGATTCCTTCTTTAGCGGAGGAGGTGACAGATTTTGTCTAATGGATCGAACTATTTTGTTTCCTGCTCTTTAACGGCCAAATGCTTCCAGGGACTCCGGTCCTTCTAACACCCGTCTTACGTTAGATAGAGTACTTCATTGTCCATGATTCTTTTTCTTTTTCTTTTTTTAATTTCTCTAATTTCTTTTTCTTTTCCTTTTTTTTTAGAGCTGATATTCTCACACCCCTTAGCAACTATTGTCACATCCTCTCTGGAAATTTATCTTCCTGATGTTGGGTCCTCTTTGGAGATTTATCATACTTTTGTTTAAGGAGTGCACTTTTATAATAATCTCAACCGTTCATCTCAGCTGCTTTGCTTTGCCGTAGATAAGATTGGGCCCAAAAATTATATGCATTTGATGATTGTACAATTGCTCATGTTGAGTTCTAAAATTGATGGTAGAAAATTTTATGATATTAAAAATAAATAAATAAGTTGATGTTTGAATTGTTTAAAATATGCAATTTTTGATATACAACCCATGCATAAAAAGATACAAAAAGTGAATAGTTTGAGTACTCAAAACAGTAGACTCTAATTGCATTTTTAGAAGAAAAAACCCAAAAGAGGGTGTAACATTAGTATTGAACAGATGTGGGAATACCAGCTCCTTTTTTTGGTTGATATGAAAATGAAAAAAAATAAATTTTAAATGTTTGAAATTTTTTTTATAACTACGCTCTTAAGAGTAGTATTAGTGGGTTGAATGTAATAGTCTTGAATCTCAAATAATGCATGATGTGTCTTAATTGATTATCACTGCTTTATTAAAGTATAAAATTTAAAAATATAGGTCAATCCCATGAAGACTTTTTCATAAATGAGACTTAATTAAAATTAAGTTACTTTACTCTAACCTAGCTAATAGAAAGTAAAAGAAATTTAAACTAAACAACTAATCCAAGCAAATTAAATCAAAGCAATGAAATAAACTAAATAAGAAATTTGAATTATAATAAACTAAATGAAAAGCAACATAACTTTTTCACTAATGAAAATTGAATTACAAGGATTATAATAAAGAGAGAAAAGAAAAATAAAGCAAACAAATAAACTTCTTTGAAGTGACTGCCATAGGAGTCTTTCATTGTATCACTCAACAAGGAACTTTACATATCCTTTTTTTCTTTCTTGGGCTTGAATTATACTTTACGATCTTCTTGTTGTGTCACTCACAAAGTGCCTATATACTTACATTCAACTAAAAGTATACTAATCTACCACTAAGCATTTTTCATCTCCTTAACCCAGCATGCTACAAACTTAATGAAATCCTCAACCATACTTTAGGAATTAGAAGAGTCCTTACCTACCATTAGAAGGTGTTCTTCTTTTCATTTATTTCGAAATCCTAAAAGAAGAAAAGACTGAAGATGAAAAGCTAGAATATGATAATGGTTGTGATGAAGTGGAAGATGGATGGTATAAGTGAAGGAAGGAAGAAGGTTAGACAGGGAATATAATCTAAAGAGTAAGGAAAAAGAATAAAAAGAATGAGAGAAGAAGAAAATGTGAGAAATGAATAGAGGGAAGTGGGATGGAAGAGCTTGCTTACCTCTTCTCCAATTGATGAATTTGATCTTATGGGAGCTTTGGTAAAAGTGGTATCTCTCCCTCTATTTCTCCTAAATTTAGCTTTCAAGTGCAGTGAAAAGTTAAGAGATAAAAGTTTTTCTTCTTTTTCATATCTTATATATATATATATATTTTTGAGAAAGGAAGCCCTAAGAATGGATGATCATGATCTAAAGATGAAGGGAAGAAAGAATGGTGGAGATCTTATCGGAGAAAGGCAAGCTAAGGAGGGGGGCATGAATTCCATTATGGGGATGTAGGAGAGGATAATGGAAAGAAATAAGATGGAAAAGGCAGGAAATAAGAAGAGAAAAGGCTAGGGGAAAGGGAATAAAGTGGTGAAAGGAAAGAAATATAAAGAAAGAAGAAAGAAGTAGTTTAGGATGAAAGAATGGGAGGTTGAATGGAATTAGTAAGTGTATCCAGAGGGGAGAAGCATGGAATCCATATTTAGAAAGTGTTTTACTTGAATTTTCAAAGTTGGACTATGAATGGAATTAAAAAGTGGGAAAAAAAGAAAGAAAGGAAGAAAAGTGAATTTAGTAAGATAAGAAAGAAGATTATTTAGGAAAGGAAAGAAGATTTCTTTAAAAAAAGGAAAGAAAATTGCCTATAAGGGAAGCAAGATAGATTAGGAAGGTGGATTGACTTAGGTCAAACTTAAAAAGTGGTAGGTAGGTGTGCCTTTTTTAATTTAGAAAAGTGGGACGTGGTGAGATGGAAAAAGAATGAAGTAAGTTAATGAAGGGTTAAGGAAAGTGAGGGAAATGGATGATAGGTGGAGAAAATCAATAGCATTCAAAATTATAAAGTACTACAAAAGGAGGGATGTCCTTTTCAATTTGGGTCTATTTGTATGCTTTTAGAAACCTTATGGCAAGATGGATGTTGGATCAAGATGAGTGGTTGATATCTTTTTCTTTTTAGGGCTTTGGGTTAACTTTTCAAAGTGAAAAAGGTGGCTAGGGTCTTCTTCTTTGATTTACTTTAATCCTAGCCCTTAGACCATACTTACCCTTGAATGAGATGGATGAAATTCCATTTAAATCTTTCTTAAAACTTCATTTTCTCTCTACCATGATATTAGATTGCCCTATGATGAATGACCTTGATTATTGTATATCTTCATATGCTCACGTGGACCAATTACGCTTCAATATCTTGTACCAATAAGATATCAAATCATTGATTCATCTTGTCCCTTTTGTTGAATAGGAGAGAGAAAATAAGTAAAAAAATGTATGCGGCCCTATTCTTCTTTTCTTTTTGAGAAGCTTTTCATTATAGATGATTTCAATATATGCAAATTGAACTTCTTCCATAAGCTTTTTAATGTGATGAAATATATGTAGGTATGCATAGCCACCTTTTCACCCTTGTTTGAGTTGGAGTTGTACCTAGGGTTTTCGGCTATTCTAACTTCAACAACGACACCCAATTATCAATATGAACCTTCAAGAGTTCATTTTTTTCATGCGTGACCTTTGATGTAGCTTGGAATACGAGTTTGCTCTTTCTAAGTAAAATTGGTAACTTTTAACATTTTTTGCATTTGTTTAATAGATATGCAAAATAGTATAATCAACCTTAATTATTGATAATTAAGTAATTTCTATAATTAAAACTTTTTAAGTAAATGATATATATGTAGTATTTCTATACTCATCAATGTGTTACTAAAGGGTATAAGCATGGTTAGAAGGTATGGATCTTATGATCAAGTAAGAGTGTTGTATTGCATCAAATATAATGGAGAAGGTCATCGGGCTAACAAATGCACAAACTAGGTGAAAGCATGAGATACTTTAAAGTGTCCTGTGCTGGTAAGTAAAAGTATAACATTATTTTTTGCAAGAAAATCATGCATGCTTTCCACTTAGTTGATTATCTTGTATGTTCTACATGATGCTAGGTTTTCATTGAAGTAGATTAAGGAGATGACCCTCATATAATATTCACTTCTCGTGTTACTTGTTTCTTGAATTAGTTCATTAAATTACAACTCTATAAACTCATCACTTTATGTTATAAGTTTCAAGTACTTAAGTAATGTATTACTTCAGTGGCTTTTGTATTAAGGTCTACTTGTAGTATTATTTGTTACATTGCTTTGGTGAAGTAGATTGAATGCATATTTGTTTAATGTATGTTTTAATAAGTAGTTGCTGTAGAAGTAAAAGGTAAGGTTCTAAAGGTGAAAGAAAATTTGAATTTGAAAGCATCCTAGCTCCTTGACGTTGTTCATTTGAATAAGAAAAGCTTTGACAAAGTTGTTGATAATAAGCTGTATTTGAATAAATTTTTGCTTATTAGGCATGGAGGCTTAACAGTTCATTAAATTAATCCTCTTGTTGTGAAGACATGCAAAATGAAGTGCATACGAAAGATGTAAGTGCCTCCTATTTGTAAGTGTTGTGAATTGTATATGTTTTAGTGTTAAAATCAAGTTGCAGATTGACATCTTTCAATGAGTGGAAGATAAGATTACAAAAAACTGAGGTATTAAGAACTTTTCTTTGTGAAAAGTACTACTTTTCTATGTTTAATACTATTGGGAAAAATATTGTTTTTTAGGCTAAGAGGAATGCTATTAACCCTTGTGACCTTGAGGTCATGGGTTCAAGGCGTAAAAACAACCTCTTACAAAATGCAAGGTAAGGCTATGTATTATTGACCCTTGTGGTCTGCCCCTTCCCTGAATCTCGCATATGCAAAAGCTTCGTGCACTGGGGCTGCCCTTTTTTAGGAATACTATTAACCATGTTAAACAACTTATGTCTTTATCGAATCTTCAAACCCCTGACAATTACTGTTGTGCATCAAAGCTTAGTATTGGGATTGTGGAGAATATTGTTATGTTTAATGTGTTGGAATTATAGTAAAATTTTGACAAAATAAATCTGATAGGCACGTATCAAAATGCACTTTTGAAAGATAGTTGAATTCTCCTAATAAGTGCAAGATATATAGTAGCTTCATCTTTAAGATTTAACAAAGCTAAACTCAATCTATAAATCAACTATTTTACACAATCATAATTGATATGCACTTTAATCTCTAGACGAATGCCATAAAATCTATTTTCAAAATAGTAATCTCTCAGAAAATTACCGTATTAGAAAACTTACAATTAGAAGAACTTCACAAGTTTATAAACCTAAAATAAGAGTTATCCCAAAACGAGCAAGCTTTAGAATTATAGATCTTCATAAGTAAAAGAATCTTTAAAGAGGGATGCCAAAATGGGCAATCTCTAGATTTAAAGATCTTCATAATTTCGAGAACCTTTCAAACATGATGTCAAAACAGTCAAATTCAAGAGAGAGAAAATAATAGAGTAATGCTCAAAACTAACAAACTTTAAATACATTGGAGAATAGAGTTGATAAGTGTTCAATTTTGTATAAAAATTACCCAATTAGGGTTTTTAGCCCATGTGTTATAACTTATAATGTTAAATTAGGATTTTTAGCCAAATTTTTTTAACATATGCATTTCTAATATAATAATTCAAAAGTTTGACAATTTGTAGGTTCAAGAGCTAATTTGGGGTAAGTATGAGAATGATCATAATTTGCTAACAATAAATTAGGAGTTTTCTTCTTTTGTAGATAAATTAGGAGTTTTCTTCTTTTGTAGGTGTTGGGAAGGTAACCCGAGTGTTGACATTGACCTGGATGGAAATTGAAGCCATTCATTATGTTTCTTAGTCTAACTAGGAAGCCTAAGTAAGCCAACGCTTGAATGTCATCAATCAAAGGTGTAGTGAAGGTTAAAGATCATCTTAGGACAAATAAGAAGGCAATTGAATAAGCAAAAGGTGATTAGAAATGCACCCAAGTCCAAGTCATGCATTTTCACGACCTTTGCACGGGAGTCATTCAAGCTAGTTGGCTATGAAAAAGGGTGATAAGTCATATAAGCTACTCAAGCCTTGAAGCCAACCACTGAAGCTACTTAAGCCACCAAAGAATGAGCCATCAATCCAAGGAGGAGTGCCAAATGGAGGCATACTATTGGTGCATCAATTTAAGCAACTTTTCTATGTTAAAAGTATGATTTTAAGGGATTTTGAGAGATTAATATAAAGGTAAGATCATTAAGGGACCATAAAGAGAGAAAAACCTACATTCCCAATCCATTTCTTAACCCTAATTCACCCTTTTTACTAGGGTTTCACATTTTTAAGTCAATGAGGGAGCAAACATCTAAGAGGAGGATGCCTTCTTCCTTGGTTGGCAAAATTAAATGGTTTCCTAATCAAGAAACCCTAAATTTAAGTCTATGCAAATATATAAAAACCCTAGGTTTTCTTATAGATTTTTCTCCTTATTTTCTCTCTTATTCCCCTTGATATTTCTACCATTCAAATTCCATCCAATTAGGAGGGTGGAGAGCCACTTTTCTTCCATGGAAAAGGATGCCTTCCCCCTTTCTAATTTAAAAACCTACCAGCTCATATTTATTTCTCTCTCTTGTGCCATCTTTAATGACATCATTCCTACCTAAATCATCTCTACCTAACCTTTCTCATTCAGTGCCTTAACCCTAGGGCTACTTTTTTCATGTTTTCACCTCTTCCTAAGTTCGGAAACTACTCGTCTATATATAGCCATATGTTCCATATGAATTGTCCAAGTAGAGGTGGGCGAAACACCTTGAAACATAGCTTCCTTTGTTGTTATTTGCTAATGGACTTTGGGACTTCTTTGATGCTTTTCTTTCTTTAATTTTCTAGTTATTGTCTTGGTTATTTACTCTCCAATTCAGGCTATTAGTTTGCTTGCTTTGGTTTAGTTTTCATTCTTTTGCTTTCTAATTTTGCACCTTCCTTTTCATCTAGCATCTTTTTATTTTTTTACCCCAATTCCACTTGCTTTTTTTTGTTATTCCCTTAATATTCAAGTTAACTATCTTTGGTAGTGATGGTTGAGAGAAGAGCTAGCTTAGAACCTTGATTTTTCCTCTTGAAGATCAAGTTTTTCACCTTATTCTCACCTTAGTTTTGGGGCATTTTTTCCTTAGTTAGTTCGCCCACTTAGCTTTCTTTGATCTTGAATTTCTTCATAATTTTTCTTTACATGTCATCATACTTTAGTTTGTTAGCTTTAGATTGCACTTTTGTTATAGTTGAGATTAGTTTTTATGCTTAGTAATGGGACGCAATTTTGAGCTTTTGAACATGTATTATGTATTGAATTTTGGTTGTAATTTGGAGATGATTCAATAAAGTTCATTTGAGGTTTCTTGTTATAAAATTTTCTTTTATCAAAGTACTTGAGATCTGGGTTGTTTTCTTATATAAAAGTTATTATTTTAATGGCTTTCTAATGCAAGATTTATTGACTATTCTTAAGTATTGAAACTTGGAAATTAGTTTTCCTTAACATTGTGCTTTAATTCCAACCATCAAAACATTTTATTTTTCTAAATTCTTAGTTACCCATTTAGATTTTCATATTATTTGTTAGATTCCATAGTTAGTTTGCATAGTAACTCCCTATATGTGTATTAAATTTCACCATCTTTAGGGCTCCAGAATTATGCACAATCCAAAAACATTGCACATGGTTAAATCTCATTCCTTTTAGATTCTTAGTTAATTTAGTTGTTTCATCTTATTTTATAAGTTATTAATTAATTGTTTGCATATTGTTTTAGGTTTAGAAAGTTTCTTTTTTCGTAAGTTTAAGGTTAGGTAAGTTTTAGAAAATTTTCTAATTTTAGTAGTTTTCTTAAGTTTCATTACTCAGTTTGAATCTTTCTAAATTGATGTAGTTTCTTTTGGTTAATTACATGTTAGTTAGGTAAGTTTTCATTCTAATTGTTTAGTTTCAAGTTTCAAGTTTCTTTTACTTTTACTTTCTAATTTTGTGCATGTTTCTAATTTCATATTACTTTAGATTCCTAGTTTAATCACAACTCTCCTTCTTTAGCTGAAGTCAATCAATTTGAATGAAATCCAATCCATTATAAATTTGTAAGATTCCTCGTGTGATTGACTTTGCTTGCGTGAAAATACTACATTGATTCGTGCACTATAGGGGAAGATAAGAGAATGGTACAAGGAGAAATGGTCTAGGCATCTCCTTTATATAGATGGGGTTGCTTGCGTACCAAGCAACCTTGTTTGCTCCCCAAGGCAAGCTAGAACCGCCGTAAGTAGCCTAGATAGGAAAGTCCTCCAACTTTCCTATTCTAGCACCTTCGTAGTTGGTTTTTATGGGCTGGATGGGCTTAAACGTCATGGACCATATCTACAGCAATGGACAAGACATCTTAGACCTCATCCAATCAGTTGACCACGCTCTAAAACTTCCTAGCCTATCAACTATCTATCCTGGTTGGCCTAAGTTGGATTATTCCTAAAGTCAAAAGAGATTAGGCTGGCTCAAAGTGGCCTGTGGCAATGCGAAGTGGAAAGTTTGCACTTTCACACTCTCATACATGCAAAATGGAATGTGTTCTAGAAGACAATATGAGCATGAAAAAGTATTTATGAGGATGGAAGTTCTCTTTTAACGTGAGAGTAAACAGTGTTCATTTCAAAAATAAAATGGTAAAAACAAGAGATTTTAAATTCAAATGAAATTTGAGTTTCTCTCCAAAACTTTTCCAAAGATACGTATAAATATGTCCAAATTCTATTTATGTCCCAATAAAATTAACGACTTCCAACATTTTTTTGGCCTTGTTAGCTCGAATTGCTTGTAAAATGATAAAATTATTTGTCCATCCCAAGAACTTATAACTCAAAGGGCCATTATAAGAATGAACATGTTTATAATAATCCAAAATGATTATAAGACTTTTGCCTTACGGTGGTTCTCTTTAGGAACATAAATCACTGTTTTTTTTTTTCTTCTAATTATCATGTGGTGGGAATTAAGGCCTAAAGTAATTAGATGATCAAACTTCAGTGCATGCCTCATCCATGGCGAGGCCCAGCATGTAGATGGTTTGGATAATTGCAAAGAGTAGACCCCACTTTATGATTTAACCCTGCTGATTTTCTGACTTATAAGTTTGATAGTCTAATAGCAAGTACGGCCTATTATTTCCAATGATCCAAACGGTTAATATGCTTGATCATGCTATGAATGAGCTTTTGTACGGTGGATACACATGTTTTCACTTGAAAAGTATTAGCAGTTTAATGTATAAATAGGGTCTACTTATTCAAAAAGTTCCAGACCTTCTATATTCTAGGCCGTGCTGTGGAAGGCCAGTGACCTAATTGTGAATCCATGTGATTGTCTAGGACTTTTGTGGTCTCCAAACGGATGATGAGAAGAGAATTGGAGTATTTGTTTGCATTCATCTACAAAACCTGCCCATATTTAAGAGCCTTTTTTGTTTTAAAATAAGTTGTTTAATTTTACTAATAGCAATTGTAGGCTTCCACAAATGAATAATCAAATGAAAAAAAAGGCAGCCCGGTAAACAAAGCTTCTGCATATGCAAGGTCCAGGGAAGGGGCAGACCACAAATGATCTGTATTATGCAGACTTACCTTGCATTTTTTCAAGAGGTTGTTTCCTTGCCTTAAACCCATGACCTCTAGGTCACATAACAACAATTGCGCCAAAGGCTCCCCTTCTCTCGTAATCAACTACTAGCTCTTTTCTCCTCTTTTAATTTTCTTACTAGAAATCACTAATCACAATTTGACAATTGTCTAGTGGGTTCAACTTGTATGTGCCTCTTGTAAGATAGGTTCTATATAAATGTTTCGGTGTATAGATAATTCCCTAGATTGACAAGCTCTATAAATACATTTAAGCAAATAGCATGCCATGCATGGAAGAGCTATGCCATAATTAGGACTTATCCTAGTATCTTTAAAATTTTCTCTTAGAGGCTGGTATGAGAATCGTCATCATCATCAAGACCTTATCCCAATTAGGGGTCGGCCACATTAATCTTATTCATCTATTTCTCTCTATTAAGTATCATGGCTTCATTTAGTCTCAAAGTTTTTAAATCTTTTCTTACCACTTCTATTCATGTTCTTTTGGGCTTTTCCCTTGCCCTTTTAGAACTTTCTACTTGCATCCAAAATCTGATTCTATCAACCTAATACCAAGCACTTCAGGGGCTCACCTAAGCAGCCATCTAATAATGTTAAGTGAATCCCCGTCAATAACAAGGGCAAATGATCTATTTGTCCTCCAAACATTGAGTCAATCCCACTTTCATTTGCAGCCAAAAAAAAAAAAAACCCTAAACAAACCCCTTAAAGGCATTAAAAAAAAAAAAAACCACTTAGAGGTATTAAACAAAAAATAATTTCAAAAATAGGTCTTTAATGAAATACTAGGCCTTGTTTGTGCTATTGCTGCTAACCAAGAGAAAAAATGCTTATCCACCATATGGGAACTCCATGATAGATGCCCACTTCTTATGAACTAGTTTTTGAACCCTCTAGATATTGCTAACCCTCCATTTTTTTAGCCATTTTAAGGGTTGTTAAACAATATAAAAAAATATAGTGACCAACTTTCGACATTAATGTTCTTGGGTATTGATTTAACTCATTTTCAAGATCACCTATGCAAAATCTAATCCTGCAAAAGAATTCAATAAAAAGAAAGAAAGAAAATAAATCCACCTATTGATATAATGTCATTATAATTCTCACTGTGACAACCCTAATTTTTTTTGCCACTTTAAGGGTTGTTCGACAATATAAACAAATATAGTGACCAACTTTCGACATTAATGTTTTGGGTATTGATTTAACTCTTTTTCAAGATCAGCCATGCAAAATCTAATCCTGCAAGAGAATTCAATAAAAAAAAAGAAGAAAGAAAATAAATCCACCTGCTTGTATAATGTCATTATAATTCTCACAATGGCAACCCTAATAATATTTTTGTTTTCTAGCTTTATGCTCATAGATTCTGTGGTACAATTATCTAGAAATGTTTGATTTTGTTCATGATATTTCAAGTAGAAGCTATACCACAAACCTTTTCAGCATTGTTGATGAGATCTAAGCAGCAGTCTTACTTTTATGAGACATTATCTGCCATTTGTATGTGTAAATTATTAATGGATTTAAATCTAACGAAGTATACGTGCATGTTAACTCTTTGGCTTGTCAACCTTTTTTTAAAAAAATTATATTTTGGCCATTTTTCCTACACAATAATACTGAATCACCAAAAGGTCGTTGAGCACAAGGCAAAGCATCTCACAAAAAGTAGAGAAGCCTAGTGCATGAAGTTTCCGCGTACGAGGGATTTAGAGAAGGAGTAAACTACAAAGGTTAATGGTATATGACTTTATTTTATATTTTTGTAAAAAACTATTTTCACACCTTAAATCCATAGCCTTCAAGCCACGCAACGACAAAGCATCTTGTGACTAGTGGTTATAAACTTACAGTGAATGGGAGCAGGACCAGAGTTGATGGTACGCTGTGATATGCAGTCCCTCTGTGCGTCTTTATAGGTGCGTCTTCGAGTCGTTTACATGTGGTATGCAGTGCAGTCCCTCTGTGCGTCTTCATTGGAGCGTTGGCGAATCGATTTCATTATCGATATCAGCTCGGTTGGTCCGCTAGAATACAGGAAGCAAAGATTTTGTTGGAAACTTGAGACCCACTCTGAACCATGGCGGGAGTGTTTTCCCTCCATCTCTCTTCCGCTTCAAGCTTCCGTTCTTCTTCACTCCCCATCGCTTCCAAAAACTCCGTTCTCCCATTTCGGTTGTTTACCACATTGCCACTTCGTTCCAGATACCCAAGTAAGAATTTCTGCATTTCCCCACTTTTTTGAGTTCCATTTACTTGTATTTTATTTTTTTCTGTTTGTTGCAAATGCTGGGCAGGCTTGAACCTACGTCCTCGTAATTGGGTTGTTATTTCGTTGCAGAAATTCTTGCGCTTACTAGCAATGATATTAAGGTGGGTTCCAATGTCGAAGTCGATGGTTCTCCCTGGAGGGTTTTAGGTATGAATTTGTTTGTGATGGAAAAACCCGGATGTTTATTTGGACGCCCATTTTGTTTTGCCCAGAACCCGTTGGAATTTGCAAAGAGGCTATGTAAGAGGTTTTGTACACTGAAATTGCAATTCTGGGCCTTTTTCAAACTGCATTTTGACGTAAATGCAGTTGAGAAAACGCCCAAGTTGTTGTTGGCTGTATATCCAACTGCAAGGGAAGATACCTAATGTAACCATGAACTTCTCTTTTTCTGTAGTTTTTGGTATCATGTGTACTACTATCCATCTTCTACCCACTTTGTGGTTCAGTTTGAGTATGAGACCAGATATTGTTTGCTTTTGCTCTTCTAGGTGTTTACACTCATTATGGTCTATTTGCTGCTGTAGTTACTTATTTCTAGCAATGTCGTGCTTTTGTTAGCTGTCTACTTCTGCCAAATGCTCCACGTTGATGTGTTTTGTAAATAATTCTCATTTCTTGATTGGTTTCTGAAGAAGAGGCTTATGCTTTCCATCTAATCGTCTGTTGTAGAGTTTCTTCATGTGAAACCTGGAAAAGGGGCAGCATTTGTTAGGACCAAAATGCGGAATTATGTAACAGGCAACACAGTTGAGAAAACTTTTCGAGCTGGAAGTACGGTAATATCCTAGTTTGAACTGACCACTTGACTTTGCAGCTTATTTCGTTGTTTGAGTATCATTTCATTGAGAGAATTTTCTGGAATTTCTTTTCAGAAATATCTGGCTTTTAGATTCAAATATTCAGATTGAAATTACATCAGTACATCATGGACTGTAAGATTAACTGAGAGGATGCTGGTTATCAAGTTGGTTATAGCGGAGTGGGAGATGGACCTTGTTTTGATCCCGAACTCCTATAACTCAATCTGGACATTTTATACTCTTGACAACTCAAATACACCATAAGCAGAATGTGATCAGATCTCTCTGTTCCATTGAAAGACATGAACGCCCCTATTTCTTTTATCCTCATCTTTGTGATTGCTTAAAACTATCATTGAAAACATAGTGAAACATTTATTCAATCAAATCAATAGATTTATCTAGTTACATTATTACTATTGGTGAGAAACTGCCTTATATCATCACTTGTCTGTCATGTTCATACTCATTGTTTTCTTTCATTCTGGCAAGACAAGAGGCAAAATATATAAATATTTCTGAATGTCCTCTACAAAGAAATGCATGCCAGACAGTATGAGCTTTTTCTCCTCTTGGAGCAACATGCTCAAGGCTTTACTCATTCCTTAAAACATGTGTAGCCAATGCAAGTAAATCAATTTCCAAACTGGTTGAATAGTATCCTGCAACACTCAATGAAACATTTCCAAACAGTTAAATACAAATTTGTAACTAAACCATCTACTTCCAATCGAACTATTCAATTATGCAGAGCCCAAAACTGAAAATGATTGTGGATCAGATGTCCAAGTTGTCACTCTAGAAAATCCCATCTCAAAAGCTTTACAAGAGTAGTTTTCTTTGTCAGATAACTACGTGGACCCCTGTTATTTAACATTTGACGAGTTAAATTTGAAACAGTAGAAGGATAAAGAAAAAAAAAAAGAAAGAAAAAGAACTTTTTAATGTCAGAAATTTAGACTTGCATATGGTCCTTTCAGACTTATGCCTTGGATTTAGGTATTTCTTCAACATGCCACAGTGTCTTTATCCTTCACTGCTTATTTCTCAGGAAAGTTGGCTACATCCTGCCTCCAGGCATTACCTTGAGCATCTGTGCCTCACATGCTTCTTACTTTTTCTTTCTTTTTCAAGAGAGAGTTATACACACACACAGTCTTGAACCATGATCACCCAGATGAGAACCGGCTTTGTAGAATGCCTCGCGTGCTTCTTAAAGCATTGCTTTTGATCTGTATACCTCTAGCTGATAAATATCTTTACTGTTGATTCTTCAGATTAGTGAGGCAAATGTTGTGAAGGAAACCAAACAGTACACATACAAAGATGGTTCTCAGTATGTGTTCATGGACCTGGTACATCTTTTTCTTCTCCTGCTGTATTCTGGTGGCTCTTTCAAAATAACCTTGTACAAATCTTATTGTTGAATGAAATGATTTGCATACCATTTTTATTTCCTTGAAGCAATCTGTCTTAGTGACTTTGTGTTGATGTTACTTTCTCAGTAAATTTTATAAAACTTCCCATGTTAGTAGGATGACATATATGATGGCTGCTTGATAGTAAAACAATTTTACATCATTAAGATTGTTATATATTTTCTAACAGAACTATGTTTTTCTGTCTTTGTCTTGTCCTAGTTTTGTGCAAATGTCTGCGCTACCAGTACTAGTCTGCATATTTGACATATACAAGTATGTTCAAAATTGCTCCATGGCAGTTCAGCTTCTGGATGCAGGGATACGATTAGAAATGGGATAGAGGATGGGAGTGGAGAGAGATGGGAATGTAGGAAGGGATTGGTGGCTTGGCAGTTGGTGTGTAGAATAAACATAATTCTCCTGTTATTGTGTTCCCTGTATGAGAGAGAGGGGGAGGTCTCAGGGAGAGTTCATGTGTGATGTGGGTGGTGCTGATATGATCTTCTTCTTCTTCTTCTTCTTCTTCAACAATGTGGAAAGCCTGGAACTTATCCATGTCTGCGAAGGCCAAGGCCAAGTATGATTGGTATGCTAACAAGGATTACCACGTGATGGGTTGGTCATATCTAGAGTAGTCAGGATTATGCTTTGATCTATAGTCATCTTCTCTCTAGTATTCTGGCTGCTTGGAAAATTAGGAACAGAGTTCTCATATGCAGTCACCCTAGGGTCTTCTCTGCTCCTTTTCTTTCCTTATTGAAGAATGCTGTATGTTTGAGCTTGGGCAGAAAGATCGCTTGCTTTGGGGAGAGATATTAGTTGTGGTTGCCTGGGGCATTTGATGGCAGAGAAATGATTGTGATAATTATATTATTTGAAGTGAAAAGTCTTAGTCTGGGTTGGGCTAGTGGATGGAAAGAAAGGGTGGCTACTCAATCAAGATTGTGAGATATAGGGGCAGGACCATTCTTGGTTGGTTAGAACTAAGATAGTCGGAAGGCAAAGGGATTTCCTCCATGGCTTGAGTGTCTAGAGCCAAAGTTGAACAGGACAGTTCTTTTGGTAATATGGACCCTACTTGGGAATTTCAGGGCATTTGGATCAAATATGAGGAGAATGTAGTCTCCTTCTTTGGACCTGCATGTCACATGGACCCAGACGAAGAGTAGAAATGCCAATTACTTATGAACCTCAACCTGTTTACAAGGAAGCTGTTCCTAGTCTGCTAGCTTTGAGGGGAATTAGGCCAGCATCATGTCAGGGGCAAAAGTAAATATTTCTTAGTATATGGAATTTATCTATATTGATGAGTTTAGTAAATTAGTATTTGGTTAATTTTCATTTTCTTGTATTCTAAGGTCTTTTGGAAGAGCTTAGCTGGTTCTGCTAAAAGTTGAGTGTTTGTGCTCTGAAACAGTGACCATTTATATATATGCAGGAGAACTTTCGTCCATGCTATGAAATGTAACTGCACATTAAACTTCTTTTTTTTTTTCCGAGAAAGCATTAACATTTCAAACAGCAAGAAAATTTTAGATGCTTTTTCTAGGAAGCTTTTGATGTTTTCACCTTTCCCATATGTCTAAAACACCCTCATATTACCTATTTCAACTGCAATATTTCTGCGAAGTAATAGAGATTGTTTGCTGTAAATGTAATGATGTTTGCCTGCTGTTCAGTATGGTAAAATGTGCATATACATACTAACACATGATTCAGCATCTCAGAACATGGGATCCTCTCAGGTATTGTGATATATAGATATCCACGCAAAGGCCAATATATAATAGCTCTCTGCTTGCTATGGGATGGAGATAAGTCCTTTTAGGTAAGACCTGCATTGTGTGCCTGAGTTGGTGGGGACTGTCATTAGGCTGATTTTTCTTTTACTTGCCAAAAGTTTACAACTGCTGATAAGAACAGTGACCAATAGAATTGAACAAAATTATGGGTGGTACATTATCTAAAAGGTATCATTGAAATCAATACTGAATTGCATTGTGTCTTGTAAGTTTCTGTAAGTTCACCTATAGAACTCATGACACATAGGCCATTGTAGCTCTCTTAAAGAAACAGGCTGAAGCCAGGTCAATTTGCTTAGAGGACTGCCACTTGTTTTTGTTTCTGAACTTGCTGGTATTAAGTACACCCTTTTATCCTTCATTGATAATACTGGAATGCTTTATGTTTTCAGACCACTTTTGAAGAGAGCCGTTTAAATGAGGCAGATGTTGGTGACAAGAAAAAATGGCTTAAAGAGGGCATGGATTGCAATTTGCTCTTTTGGAATGGGCGGGTAAATTCCATTTTGTTTCTTGTCATGTCCTCAGTGTCTGTTACTTTGCTTATCTTTACCTGACTGAGTTTGTCTTTTTGGGAATCTAGTCTGTTAACTTTTTCTTACATACAGAATCTAGTTGCCTGCACTTGAACACATTCACACATGGGGTATATACCATATAATGTATGTATAAGTATTTCATGTGCCTACATGTGTTTATGCACAACTTTTATGAATGTATTTTGCACCCTTCACATGCATAATGTACGTGTGAGTGTGTGTAGTGGTTTTTCCACCCTTATTCCCAGCATCTCCATCCACTTCTGTTTCTCCTTCCTGTAGAGGACTTTATCTTTGGAGAAGGGAAAAACAAAAATGGCAGAAATTCAGTTTCACAAAGCAGAAAACAAAAAGGAGAGGATATGATCTTTCAGAAGAAAAATGTATGTGTGTTGGGGGTAGGGCTGAGTTTCTGCGGCCAAGGACTATTTCCTTATGCATCCATGTATTTATGCATGTCCAAGATGTATTTCCATTCGTGAGCACGTTTCTGATCTAATGTGCATGGATCTTTGTATTACAGGTTATTGATTTTGAGCTTCCCATCACTGTTAAGCTGACTGTGGTCGATGTGGATCCTGGACTTAAAGGAGACACTGCACAAGGTAAATGTGATTGTGTATTTTGTAAGAAATTGCAGAAGCCTCTATAAGAACTTGGAAGGATCATCAATTTAAAGTAGGAAAGTTATCCAGTACCATATCTTGATTTATATTAATGATAGTGATCTGATCATGAAAGGGGAGCCTTGGTGCAATGGTTGAGCTGTCGCTGTGTGACCTGGAGGTCACGGGTTTGAGGTGAAGAAACAGCCTCTTGCAAAATGCAAGGTAAGGCTGTGTACTATAGGCCCTTTGTGGCTCGCCTCTTCCCCAGGCCCCGCATACGAGGGAGCTTTGTGCACCAGGCTGCCCTTTTATAGTGATGCGATCATGAACTATTTGTGATTGTCTCGATTATTGTCATTCTCGTAACCATGTAATTAGCATCAATTATCATTGTTATTTAATTTTTAAATGGAAACTGGTGTATGGTAAAATATCTTCACTTCCAATTGGGGCAAAGGATCCAACCCTTGCAAAATTTTCAGCTCAATAAACGTTTAAGCATCTATTCGTAGTTTCAAGAGCTCTGAAATCTTATTTCATTATGTTTTTGATAATAAATTGAACATTTTGATACTAATTTTCTTTCAAATACATTTGCCACAGGGGGATCGAAGCCAGCAACTCTGGATACAGGTGCTGTCGTAAATGTCCCATTGTTTGTAAACAGGGGTGAAGAAATATTGGTTGATACGAGAACTGGACAATACATGAGCCGGGCATAAGCAACTACTGTGTGATAAAAACAGGGCAGCACCGGTGCACGAAGCTCCCACCTATGTGGGATCGAGGAAAGGGACAGACCACAAGAGCCTAAAGTACACAGCCTTATGTTGCATTTTGCAAGAGGCTGTTTCCACACCTTGAACCCGTGACCTCAAGGTCACACGACGACTGCGTGATGTACCTTCATTTTTTTCGGCAAAAAATTCTCCCATTTTATGTTAAGAGATCCATGTATTGTTAATGAAGTGGATAATCATTTTCTGTCTTTCCTGCAAGCATCCTCAATATACCTTGGAGAAATTTTTTGCTTATGGTATCTCACAGGGCCACGCATTTGCAATCCAACCCTTTCATCTCGATGACAGGTACGAGGCAACCAGATGGCTAGGCCTAAGAAAAAAATTCACAACCTTGAAGCAATGGTTGAGTTGGCACTACGTGAACTGGATGTCACAGGTTTGAGGTGTGAAAACAATGTCTAGCAAAAATGCAAGGCAAAGCTGCGTGCTATAGCTATAGACCTTTTGGGATCTGCCTTTTTTTGGACCTTGCATATGCACGAGTTTTGTTCACCGGGCTGCCTTTTTTAAAATAGGTGCATTACTACTGACTAGAATGCTCCTTTGGGGTGGGCCCTTTTGATGTCATCAATGATTCTAGGCCGTCTGCACATGTTGTAATTTCTTGATGCCATGGATGATACAAGGCCGGCCGCTGATTGTGTTGTGTTACGCGTTTTGTTTTTTCATGTAAGCAGCAGAGAAAAGTTTTGCAATGATGGGGAATAGTTGACTTGCAAGAATGACAGACATTTCCAATTACTTTCGTTTAGGGAGTATTAGAATAAAGAGGACTGCTAGGCAGGATAGTGGGCCAGAGTGCCCTGCTTGCGCATAATGGTCCCACTGGTGGTTCATCAAATCCGTCCATCTGATTTCCCTTGTTCCAGATATCTAGTATAAAAAAATTCAAGTTGATTGATGATCATAGCATCAGAAAAGAGTTCCTCTTGCTAAATGTGAACCATTCTTTGAGCAATGTTAACTATCGTTTAATGTGTCATGATCAGAATCAACGCATTCTGTCTTGTTCTTATCTCTCTCTATGGATTGTGTTTGTGTTTGTTGGTAAGACGATCTTTCTATAGTTTGATCTTCCGCTAGATATATTCCCCATTTCTGCTGGTGGAGTTGTGTTGGGCAAGAGGACCTTCTCTTCAGAAATATATTATAACTATGCAAGGAAATGAGGAATTCCGCAAAATCAAGTATTCAAATGTTATTCACGGCATGTGCAATTTGCTTGAAATGGGAGGGTATGCAACATTAATGCATCAGGTGAATCAGGCCACTATATGTTGTCCAATGGATATATGGATTTTAGAGGATTAGAGAAATGAGGTATGGATAAAGAAATACAGAATTCAAGTGAACCTAAGAGACCCAAGAAATGCCATTGCTGTTACTCAAAATGGTGAAGCAATAATCTTTAAAGGTGATGAGGGGCTCCTCATTCTTGTCTTATGTTTTTACTAGCTACTGTAGACCACTGAAGTTAACTGAGTTGTAGATTCTGATCCTACTCCAACATACTACTAAGCACATCAGCTCGCAGGCCATCAAAACAGAGTCGCTGCTTAATCACAATTTCCTCATTTGGGTGGCTCGTGTGGGCTCCACAATTATATATGTTTTTAGTAAAAAATGATAATATTTTATTAATTTGTTATCAGTAATAATATAATTATTATAAAGCATCAGGAACAGGAATTCCACAAGTGAATGCAGACTGAATTCCAACAAGGTCAAATTCTGCCCAAAATTTCAAGTTTTTTTTTTTTTTGTTTGTGTAAATGCAAAAACCCTACACCTGCCTAAGATCAATTGGGTTGGTGTAATATTGTCTGGTAGTTGGTGAAGTAATATGGAGATTTACTATTAATTATCTGACCGAAGACAATTTTCTTTGGTTCGTTCTGGGAGAAAGCCTTCATGAAGGAAAGAGATATATGAAATAAAAGCTTGTACAGAAACTAGGGAAGAATGAAAATGAATTAATGTTCAGTCCTGTGATAAAAGCCCTGGCTCAAGAAATTGCTCATCTTGCAATACTTTACTACTAAAGGTTGAAGCTATCTTCCACAATAGAGGAGATATGCATAAGCTTTAGAATTTATATTGAACTCGAGATACCTGATAAAATGAAGAGTAAGATCCTACAGAGGTATTAAACATAGGACGAGCACCGAAACCATGTTAATTTTTTCAATCTAATTATGCCAACATTGTTAAGGAACTTGAAACAAAATTGGAACCCAAATCACAATTTAAGAACTTTAAGTTTTTAACTACAGGATCAACCGTCTTCAAACAGAGAAAGGAAGAAGGATATTGAAATGTCAGAATTTATGGGTTGCTCAGTTCAATTTGGAGGAACTACTGAGAGACCATGCCATTGTATGGAATATCCAATTATAGCAAACAATGTTGAGAAACTTGAAACAAAATTTGAACCAAATTGAAATTATATAGCTTTAAGACTTTGAGTTCTGGATCAAAGCAGAATATTGGAACTTCCGAACCTTTGGCTTGCTTTGTTCAAGCAATGGAACGACTAAGACCCCCTTGCTTATTGGTTACCATGGTTTCCACTAAGCAGGTTGACATAAATCTGAAGCTCCAGTGGATATCCTAAACTAATTCTTTGTTGAATTCAAGAACTTGATCTGCCTCTTTGAGTTGTTCGATAGAGTTTCAGTAAGCCAATGTTAGTGAGCAGCATCTCGTTGGTAATTATCTCACAATGTTGGCATAAATTTCCAAGCTAACTGCAAGTAATCATCGGCAAGTAATCATCTCTGTTCGTTGGATTGCTGTTATCAAGTTCAGTCGTGCAGGGACATCTCTCAGATACTACCTGTGTGGTAGTGCCTGCAATCAACTAATGCTTGAATTTGATTCTTAGTCATTAATAATTTTATACATCAAGTATAGCATGGTATTGCAGTCAGTCAGCCAACACAGCTACAAATCAAGTGTGGACTATACAATGTCAAAACAAAATTCAGTACGGCAACCCTTCTGCTGATAATCTACAAAAGTTGCATTGCTCACACTTGCCAAAGTTACATGTTTTGCAGCTGTATCCAAAGTGCGTATATTGTGGCTCTCATCTTTTTCATACTGAGTTGATCCATGACTTTTGAGTATATTGAGACAGAGAAATCTCCTTACACAACCAGCACTCTCGTGTCCCATCTTTTCCTCTGATGAAGAAAATGTTTACTTGCTGTTTTTTAAGCTCCAGTGTCAAGGTAATTTATGACATGGGCAAGAGATCCCTGAATTTTCATGAATTTCTCTGGGCATCAGATATCAAACATATGAGAATGGGTCTCAGAAACCGGGATTAATAGTACAACTGGCAGCTTTCTCTATTTCTAAATGGTAAACAGAAGCTTAAATGCAGGTAGTACCACACTACTTTCGTGTAATTTCGCATTCCTTCCATTTTCTAGCTTATGAGGGTATCTACCAGTATAAACATTTTTAATTTTAAACCTATCGTCCCAACTCAAACCTTTTGGTCCAAAATTTCTTTGCCAAGTTCTTCATCATCCAAAGAATCTATTGGCTTCTGATGGGGCACTATGCCAGACTTCAATGCCACTGCATACAGTTTACATGCATCTAGAAACCTTCCCTGTTGATTAAACTCATCAAGCAATAAGTTGTATGAAATTTTACTAGGAAATTTCCTACTTTGAATCATTATGAACAAAACCAGCCATGCATCATTGACTCTCCCATCAATACAAAGAATTCTGATAACAGCATTGTATGTTACTGGTCTTGGGGCATACCCAATTCTAATCATTTCCTGTAAATTACCCAGAGCCTTGTCTGCATATCCTCTGACAGCAAGAGCTTGAATCATCCAGCAATAAGTATAAGGTGTAGGAACAGACTGCGATTCTTTCATCCTTTCAAACAGTTCCTCAGCATCCTTTAACATTTCTTCGTCCTCCAAAGACTTCCTGCAAATTCTTATGAGGAGGGTGTTCATCATGCGTCCATCCAGTTCAAAACCGGCACTAGTCATTTCCTTATAGATATCCAATCCTGCATATATTTCATTCCATTTCAACAACCCATGCAACAAAGTACAGTAACTGATGAAATCAGGTTGACAGCTTTTCTCTTCCATTACTTTCAAAACTCTGATCCCTTCTAAAGGCCGACCTTCTTTGCAGTATCCATTGAAGAGTGTATTATAAGTCACCACAGTCGGCTTTAAACCCATTTTTTCAGCTTCTTCCAGCATCTCCATTCCCTCGTCAGACCGACCAACTTTACAGAAACCATCCATGACTGCAGTGTACGTATAAATATCAGGTTTCTTTGAGGATTTCTTGATCTTCATCAGCAGTTGGTAGGCTTCCTCTACTCTACCCACAAAACATAACCCACTGACTAAGCAATTGTAAGTCCGTACTGTGGGTGCACATCCAGTTTGACCCATGATCTCAAAAATTTCATAAGCTTTTTGTAGTCTCCCCCTCTTACAGAAAGCATTGATCAAAATTGTGTAAGTTATAACATTTGGACGAAACCCACATTCCAACATTTTATCTAATACCCGTCTTGCTTCATCCGGTTCATTTCTCTTGCAGAAACATTGAACCATGATTGAGAAGGTACGAGAATCGGGTGATAAGTCACAAGATGGTAATTTGGAGAACAAGTTCACAGCAGATTCAGTTTCTCCAGCTTCAACAAGAGCGACGAGAAAATTGTTGAAATCAAATAATTGAGTAGGAAATTTAGCCTCTTTCTTAAAAGAATTGATAAAATCCACTCTTTCTCCAACAGTTGATCTTCTAGTCCGTTCAGTAAAATCAAGTATTTGCTCTCTACCATCTTTCTCAACAGAATCTAGCATAGGCACTTCATTTTCTTTGACAAAATCAACAACTTTTAATTGCTGTTCGGTGCATTCTCTAACATTTTCCATGATTGAATCAAACTTTTCCACTTTTCCGGTAATGGGCAAGCTCCCAATTCTTTCCCCAGAATCAGAAACATGTAGTCTACCAACTGACGCTAAAATGTCTACATCGTCTCCAGTGGGTAGGTTCTCATTTCGCTCAGTGTCCTCTAATTTTCCAGTGGTGGGCGCCCCACCATTTTCCTTAGCCAAATTGAAACTTCCTACGTCTTTGGATGAAAATCTACCCTTCATTTTGAAAGTTTGAACCACTCCTGCCTTTTCTTTTCTGGGTAATCCACAGTAATTGTTGGACAAAACACTACTATGTGTATCAATGATATTGACATTATCTACAGGTTCTGTACTTTTAATGAAATGTTTACTGTCTATCTCTACTACTGCAAGGGGAACTAGTTTACCTTGTTGGGTTTTGGAGAGATGGGGATTCCTCTTCTTCCTGTTTCTTCTCTGGCTTTTGCTGTGGTCGGAAATAGATTGAGCAAGGATGGATTGAGGAGGTGATTCTGGAAGGTAAAACAAGGAAGGAGATGTAGAGAAGGCAAGCGGGGAAGGAGAGAGAAAGGAAGGCATCTAGAGAGAGAGAGAGTTGTTGATGTGGATTTTGCGCTTCTGGTGCGTAGTTCAGAACGAAATCCACGAAAGTAAAGAATCTATAGATGTTTTATTTGCTGGGTGGCTGGCAACTCGGGTGAAACAACAACTCAACCGAGTTGACTCACTCCGGTTCATTAACCAATGTCTACAACTCTGATTTGGTGGAAACCCATCTGACAGTCACCCAGACGATGGTTGCTGATCCAAACCATTCATCATCTGCATCACATTTTTGGATAAGTAATACCTCCAAAATCTTCGACCATGATTGTGTCAGAGGACTTTCTAAGGTGCCCAGTTTTTTACTACCCAATAATAGTGGTTAAGGATCATCCAATTTTGATCATCGGAGGAACGATCCCACTTTTCCTATTTATTGATCTTTATGGAAACACTTCACCAGTCATCTTAGACAGAAGATGGAGCGGAGTCGACCTCTGTTGTAACTCGTAATTGGCTCAAATATAGCTTTGTCTGGTCAAGCCTGAACATAAGATGGCAGCAAAGGATAGTCTTTCAGTTTTGGATGTTACTAGTTCCCTTTGTTTCCTCTCTCATTTAGATATGCAAGATCAACGGAGCCTGGAAATAGCCTCTTGGAAAATACAAGCTAAGTCCGCATACTATTGACCCTTGTGGTCTGCCCCGTCTCCCGACCCTGCATACGCAGGAGCTTTGTACATCAAGGCTGTCCTTTTTTTATCTAGATATGCAAGATCTCTGATCAATTGGAGACTATAACTAGATGAAGCAGAACAAAATACAATAACCTGTTAGTTCTAACAAGAACACTGTAAAGAAGAACAAAAGTTATTATCTCAGGACATGAACAATTCCTGAGGAGTGTAAACACAAATTTAGAACAAAGGCGTAAATGCATAAACAAAATTTAGCTCCACTTTAACTCAATTAACCATGATAAGATCTGCTAAATTCCCTTCTAGCCTGGAGGTCATTTGAGACAGGATTCTTCGTTCGAAGTTTCTTCCCCATAATCGGCTTTAACAGCTTCTTCAGCGCCTTGGAAAACTTAGAACCTCCATTGCCAACATGTAAGGATGGAGGCAAAGCTGGCGGTGCATGGCGGGGATTCTCGTTAGGTGCCGATGTGCTTCTTCCTAGTATAGCCCCATTGAGTTGTAACTCGAAGGATTCCCGTTCGAACTGGTCGAACAGGGAGCTGTGTTGGTCTCCGAATTTCGTCGAAATGCTTGCTGGTTCTTCCATGGAGAGGAAGAATGCTCGTCAGAACAAATCACCTGAAAAAGGCAGTATTTATTTGTACTAGCCAAGACATCCTTGGAGACCAAGTTAACTGGAGAGGGAAAGGGAGTTAGTGAAAACATGCACATCAGTAGTTCACAATGCGTAGACAAGAAAAGTTTCTCCTAACTCTTTATGTTGTTCAATTGTCCCCTTCATTGCTTGGTTAAGAAAAGGCTTCTTCTGCCTCAAATGAATAAGGCTACTTCCCTTATTAATCTCTCTTGTCTGGTACATACTTAGTAGAAAATTTTATGCTTGGAAGTGGCTAATTTCAAGGTTAAAAGTTGCAAACTCGAAACAAGAAAATGTCTTTAAAATAATTATTTCGAGGAGTAAATCCCAACCCTCTTAGAAGATGCATCATCTTCTGTGCTGGGACTTCTAATGTTCATCCAATGTTTTTTCCTAGGATTGACCTAAGCTTAAAATGCTCAATCTATTGGGGTGGACCACATATGGTCTATACCTATGTGAGTGTATGTATATACATAATGTTAGGGTTAGTATATGTGAGTGAGTGAGAAACTAAACGTAGAAAGGGTTGGAGGAGGCTTTGAGCCTCTTCCTCCTCACCCATGTAATGTGATCAGATGATAGTGAAATCCTCCTCTCTCGTAGACGTATGCTGAGTTTGGCCGAATCATGTAAATCTTCTTGTCTCCTATTGTATGTGTGATTGAATTGATCCTAAGAAAGACTCTTTGTGTCTCCATTGTGCATGTGATTGTGTTCTTTCAGATCTTAAGATCCTGATTGTCAGATCTACCATAACACTATCTTATGTGTATTTTTAATCCCAACCATATATAATACTCTCACTACTCATTTGAAACCAATCGATCAATGGGCCTGTTGTTAAAGGTGGGCTGTGGGGTGTTTTCCCCTTTGGCTACAACTTAAGAGGTCACAGATCTCTCCCATTAATTAATCCAAGAAGTGCTTGTAAATCACATTTTTGTTTTGAGTGAGAGTTAATTTTCTAAAAATGGCAGCAACGAAGCAGATTAACCAACATGGCCCAAGCCTTGAAATCCAAGATGTGAAGCCATCCAAGGGAGCACTGTATTCTTCCTTACCTAACTGAAAATTCCATTTCCTTTGTTTTATGAACCTTAATACACACAAAAGCACTAGAAGGAACCGAAACTGAGGTTTTTTTCCATCTTAACTAATCTTGTTTGCTACTAATTTTGTAATGAAAAAATGAGCATGAATGTTGACACGAATGCACCATGAAGGTGGAGCTCACTATGCTATGAAGCTTTAGCTAAAATGGAGTCTTTGTCTGATCTGAAGGACATGCATTTTATTTTTTATTTTTTTCCAATGGAAGCTATGGAAAGCTTCCCACGGTAGAACTCTCTCTCTCTCTCTGAGTTATAGTCAATACGCTGTCAGCTTTATGTTATCTTGTTTATTAATTAATCTCCTTGCTCAAATTTATTCATGTAATAGTTGCTTGATCGGATCTGATCAGATCAATTATGAGAGTGGGCTTCAGTGCACCTAAAAATGTGGGGAATTATGTGATAACTCGTGCCATAAACATTAAACGCAACATTATTTTGTATTGGTTCCTTGATGGTCCAATGGAGGACTAAATCCGAGGAACATGAATCTGGACAACAAAGATCAGATTCAATGAGTTTGTGAATTAAGGCGCAATCTGACTAGGATCTAAGTAGATTCCGACTATAAAACACAAGGGTCCAATTTGGATATAACCCATTGGAATCAATAATGGTAACAATTATGCATGTAGCAATTCTAATTAATCCGTTTGTTAATGGTTCTAGTTATGTGTGCTAGAAATGATTTCCAGTGAAACCTTAGCCGTTTGATCAGTGCATCTTTTCATATGTGAAACCTTAACCATTGGATCAGTGCATCTTTGCACATGGTTCATGAAAAAGTTTTTATCATTTATGGTTCATGAATAAGGTTTTATCTAGACTTGCATGTGTGACATATGGGTTATCTTGGACGGGGCCAGTCATATGAACAATCTATTATAAAGTTGAACTGACAGAGTTTTTTACTTTCTCTCATTGAACTTCAATCGCGGTAGATAGATAGTTTATTATAATATATGATTATCTACTTACATTCCAATATTGGATCTATATATAGGGTAGAGTTGTTGTCCTGTGATCTTAAAGGTCACGGGTTGGAGGCGCGGAAACAATCTCTTGCTAAATGCAAGATAAGGCTACTTATTATAGATTTTTTGATGTCCATCCCATTTTTAAACCACACATACATGGGAACTTCGTGCACTGGGCTGCCCTATGTGAATTTGAAAAAGTAATATATGATCAGCTCTTAGCTTGTTTCATCCTAATTCTAATCCTCTTCTCCAGCTTTCTCCTACTTTTAGTTTTTCTTTTCTAAATAAACCAAACCACTTGAAAATAATAGAAAAGGAATTTTCTATATTCCTTTCTAACTTATAATTTAGGAGAATTACACATTCAGGGATTCTGAAGGGGAGCCATGGCGCAACGGTAAAAGTTGTTGTCGTGTAACCTTGAGGTCACGAGTTCAAGACGTAGAAACAGCCTCTTGCAAAATGCAAGGTCAGGCTGTGTACTGTAGGCCCTTGTGGTCTGCTCCTTCCCCAGACCCCACATAGGCGGGAGCTTCGTGCACCGGGGCTGTCCTTTTTACACATTCAGAGATTCTCCTATGTTTCCAGTCGCATAAAGGCTTGTTGATGGGTGTTTTCTACCTGTTCTTTACTACAAACCTAAGGTATACGTTACTAACATTAGTATTCGGTTTGTATTTATATGATCTTTTCATGTATGTCTAAAGTCACTGTAACCCTCCTTTGGTCACATATGATTTGCCATTTACAAACTAATGGCTTCGACACATCCTTATAATCATATTAAACATTTTGCAAGAACCCTCTAAAACTTAACAATTACATTGTCGTAATTTGTAGCTTTTCATAACCTGCCAAATGAGGGATATGCTCCTCTGCCGATAAAATATAACCTATAGTTTCCAACTACTAAAGTAGAACAAAATTCATATTCCCCTGTGATTAAATAACTGGACTAGGTGGAATATCTCCAGAAAACACTTACAAAAACATCAATGAAATAGTTACTAGACTCTCAAATGATGAACTTGGGCTCTTCTTGCTCGTGTGGAGCCGACCTAAACAGATGATGCTACCCAAATTAGCAAGAATGCCTGCCAAAACTTGCCCAGAATCTTCATAGACTGGCTTCAGCATAAGAAGGATAATGTAAGTTGCAGAGTCAAAAGTACAAAATCAAGACTGGCCCAGAATCTTCATAGACTGGCCATAAACAAGTCAAAAGTACAAAATCAAGAAAAGTTTGAATTTTGTTTGATCAAGTTAAAAGTGTCATATTGTTGGATGATTTTAGCTAGCTTCTTATACGGGACCTTTTTAGAAGCAAGGGAAAAGAATTTGGAAGAGAAAAGGAAAGGAAGAAAATGAAAGACAATTAGAAATGCTTGCTAGCTAAGTATTCTCTAAAGATGAGATTTTCTTGCTTCTAGTCCAAGTTTCCCATAAATTAACCAAAAATGCGATGCTTTTGAGGGTTGCTTTTGCTACTCCTTCAACAAAAGAAGACTAAACAACGCCCAAGAGAAGAAGAACCATGGAGAGTTCATCAGTTGTGTTGCATGGATGGTCCATTATACAAGGCTAAGCTAGAAGTTTAGGAATAGGATGAAGCCAAAAATTGAGTTTGTTAATGTTTACTTACAGATTTTTCTTATGAAATTTTGATATATGAATGATTTCATAATAAAAGGTTCTTTGAAGGATAGTCTTAAGGTGTTATTTTACTTTGATTCTATACTTGTTGTTTACAAAAAAAGTTCATATAATGGTTTTTATGACTAAATGGGTACTTTTTTTCAAATGGGTTGCGTTAAGATTGGACAAATCATGCCTATAGTATGTAGACGATTCGTATCAATCAATATAGTCCATGCCATTAAAGTATTTCTTAATTCTTTAGAAGAAGTTCTAACTTGTAGCTAAGAGCTTCTAGTTTATACAGATTATCAAGTAATGAGAATGCATTAGCATGATTCGATTGGTGGATTTCTAATTCCTAAATTACTATTCATTATCTTAGATTGACTTATACAAGGTAAGATTACCATGCTAATCATTTGATTAGGTTGTTCTGGTGGTAATTAGATAAGATTATACATGAATTGTATATAATAGTGCCTCATAGGTTAATTAAACGATAAATTACCTGAGATTAATATGATCTGAGCATGTAGATCTGAAATATATAATGATATAATTAAGAAGACGAACCAAATGGTTATTAGAGGCCCAATTCAGCGTGATTTGAATTATTAGCTAAATAGTGTGGACCCCACCTTGAGATCTCATGGTTGGGAACCATTGGATTGCATTGAAACGTGATATATTAAGATATAATTGTTTTATAATTAAGAATCCAACTTAGACAAATTAGATTAAAAGTGTGACCTGGATGTAACGTGTATTCAGGTAGTAGGACTAAAGAGGACTGATTCAGTGTGGAGTTCGACTGATTTGAGAGGTATAGACGAATAGTTCTTCATCTAAGGTAGGTGACTATATTTAGTATTCCTATGATTTTATAAATCATGATTATTTACTCAACGACTTTATTCACATGGACAGTTTGATGCATGGATATGTAAACCAATCCCATGATTTTCCTAAGATTATCATTCAGTTGCCAATGATTATACTATTTTCTCATTTTATATGATTCATGCACTATTCTTGATACATTATATCCTTCGTTGATTGGATTATTTGATGATATTATATGCTGATTTTTTATGCATTAAAATATCTTATCGAGAATAATTATGCATGGATTTCTGATACTTGGTTTCTTGTTCGCTGATTTATGACAAGTGTTTCTGCCTAGTGGATGCTATGCAAGGAGAATCGTAGGATTAGCCACTCGCCCTCTGAGTATATGGATGATAGACATTCGCCTTGATATGTGGGCAAACTGCATGCGGTTGTGGTAATCATGGGTAGGCCACCCATGACGTTTGACTGACTTCCATGCCTCAGTGAACAGTAGTCTCATGTTTTGGTGTCGACGGTGAGCGGTAGTGGTTGATATCCTAGAGTAGTTGCCACTGCAGCATAGCAATTCATGCACTTATTTTATGCGCACATGTAGTTATAGACACATTTGGATGGTTATATCCTAATGCATCGACCACGTGACGATGCATCCTTAGAGTAAAGCCTATGTGAGAGGCCAAATGTGGGCGGGCCTATGGGTTGGGCAAGCTACAGGTGAGGAACCCAGAGGGTTTGTATGAGTACTCATGCCTAGATAAGCGTGAAGTGGGACACTCGAGGGACTTGGTTGTGTTGTATACTCTGTTATTCATGACATGGATTCATACTTAGATATGATGGATTTGACTGTATTTGGCTCTACTAATTTCATGACATATGCATTATTCATGTTATTCATGCTATAGTATTTGGTTTATGATACTTTTACATTTTATGCGCACAATTATATCCTCATTGGTTACTGTATTTGATTCGGACTTCTTATTATTCATTCATTGTTTCATTCTTGATATATGATGATTTAACTTCTTATATGAATGTTTCACATCTATGAGATTTATCATAAATCTTGATCTTTATACATCACACTACCTATTCTTTTATTTGATATTAAATATGGTCACCTACACAAGCATAGCTTGCTGAGGCATTGCAATATTTTTGCAATGCTACAAATACATAGAGATGCAGTATGCATGACATGCTAACAAAGCAGGTGAGGCAATTGGTAGCCTTCAGTGATGCATAGAGGAAATCTTAGAAATTGATAAGGTTTGTTCAAAACCTTATCTCTGTTATTATTTATGGACTATATATATATATGTGTGTGTGTGTGTGTGTACAAGTTACATTGTGACTTGAATGTATAGATATATCTATGTTAGATGTGATGACTATACGTGGACAAACCTTGGTAAAATATTGTTGTTCTTTTTTATTTTTACTCTATTGATGAGGTTATGGTTTTATTGAGAGTTGTAATTGATCCAGATGGATGTGTTTGGAGATTGAGTCTCCTATGTGGTGTGTTTTATGTCTATTGTATTTATTAGGTATGATTGTATGATTTAAAATACAGAGGAGACTTTTTAGGTTTTCGGTAGAAATGGAAATATCATTTCACCGTTAAATCCGTGATTTTTTATTTATTTTTTGTATAACTCAGATTTGAAATGAATTCTTTTTATTTTGAGTTTTCATTTTCAATCAATTCTAAAATTCAAAGTTTTTAAAATAGGGATCCCGACTTTAAAAAAATAAAAATTATTGTATAAAACCCAGGGTGTCACACCTAATTTGTCATTTTTTCTCAAAATATATAATAAATACCATTCATTGTACCAAATTCAAAATGTCATATCTATGATAATGTTTCTACCAATTGACAAAGAAGTATTCAATCGCCTATTTATCACTATAAAACTCTCTCAAATGTGGAGTCTTAAGGAAGGTATAGATACAAAGGGTTTATAGTAAGTAGTCTTACCTCACATTTTTACAAAGAGACTAATAGACTGTTTTCTTACCTCGAACCTAAATATAATCCAATGAACACATTCTTTGGAATGCCTTGTTTAACAAGGTAAGGCTTAATTACCTTGGTGTTTACACCATGATCATCATTATATAACTTCTCATAACGCTTAGGAAGAGAAGTTATCTACAGCTAAAAGTATCCAACTAGGACCCACTAGTTTAATGAGTAATTTCGTTGAGTTAGTAACCCTTCCTACGAATAGGAGTGCAAACATTGATTCCTTTCGTTGTGATCAACAGCTAGCTTTTTGATATGATCATGTCCCCAGTTAAACGTGGGTCCCAGAATGTGTCCATTTAGAAAGAATGTGATAGCCGCAGTTAGGGGAGGTAAAATACGACACGACAAGATAATACAACTTGAATTTGACAAAGATTTATTAAGTTAGGATCGAGTTTTATCGTGTTGGTGTTATTTTCGCAAACAATCATGTTGCATTTAGGTCAACCAATATTGACTCATCGTGCTGTCTCATCTGTCTTATATTCTTATAGTAATATAGGACAATTATTTACAGATATAAGATGGTTTTTGAATAACCATTGTATATTATACATTTTTCTTATTATTTTATTGAGTCATGTCGTATCGACTCATTTAATAATTAAATTATATTCAAGTCACAGATTCTTGACACTTATTAATTAGATCATATTTGTGTCCATTGGTATACTTAAATAGGTCAGTCTCTAATAGGGCTGGCAATTCGAGTTGGCGGATCGTGTTTGTATCGACGCAAACACGATACGATTAGAGTTATGGGTCAACACGAACTTGACACGATTAATAGTTGTGTAAAAAACCCATGACTCGTACACGACCCTTGTAACATGATAAAGTGACTGAGTCGTGTTAGATGACAAGGCACGAAACGACTCGATTCCTTGACACAAGTTAGTTAAAAACTATCGTTAGTCGTTACTAAAATATAGGACGGTTATTTCATAACCGTCCTATAAAAAAAGAGACGATAAAAATATAGGATGGTTATTTAGTAACTGACCTATATAACATAAAATAAAAGATGCCTACTTAACCGTCTTAGAGAACGCATAAAAATATAGGACGTTTATGTATTAACTGTCCTATAGCCTACGATTTAAAATCTTTAATAGGATGGTTACTTATTAACCGTCCTATACATATCTAACTCATACCAGATCCCAACACAGCTATCTCATATCTGTAATCTTTTGATTTTGAAAAGTTGGCCCCAAATGGATACTTCATTACTTCTGAAGGAGATGATGATGCCTTGATGCAATGAGCTTTTATAGTAGAAATCAGAAATTGCATATACTTGTTTCAAACTTTCAGTGCTTGGGTTTGACACAATAGCACATGGCATGGCACTTAAAGTTAAATCTAAATGCTTAACTTGAGTAAGCTATAAGATGTCCTCGTTTAAGAGCCAGAACTTCATATTCAAGCTTTCTTGTGTAGGGTGAAGAGCCTCACCCAGCAAAAGAGGCTAGCACACGAGACACGACCAATGAATGGAATTATTATAGCAAATGTAGTCGAGGAGTGAGGACAGACATGACCCAACAGTACACTTTTTAATGAATGGAAATTGAAAAGTGGAAAGAATAGAAGAAAACCAAATGGCATGGTTCTTTCAATTATGAACTAGAACTTTCAACCCCCACATGAATTGACAGGATGTAATTCATTTCCCCAACTCCTTTCCTTTCATGTTCATTGTCACTGGTCATTACTCCATCCACTGATCCACAAGAGAATTACACAAACAAACACAGGAAAGCATTACCAACTACTAGTATCAGTGAATCTTGAAAGGACCATACCAAATTACCAATCAAGTTCCTGTAATATTTTATTTAGAAGCAACACAATACTTTACACCACTCACATGAGGTCTAAAAGAGATTCAAATGAATCAAATAACCGCAATAGTAGTAAATAACTGGGGATTAAGTAGCACATGAGGGAAATCTACTTCTATCAATGTATCAAACACAACAAATTAATATAAGTTATGAAGATTATACAAATTAATCAAAATGAATTGTTCTAGAGTCTTCAGTTGGTTGAGGAGATCCTGTACTGCTACTTATGCTTACAATGTCCTTAACAAGCTCATGTATGGCAACTGTAATGACAGAGTCTACAATCATATAGAATAAACATACATTAGTCATTACTAAGCTCATATAAAATATAATATAAATATAGAATCATAAATTATTACCTTTCAATCCATATAGCCAATCTCTTACACATATCAATGATTGCACCGTATCTGACTTTAAAGCATATCTATATTGGTCAAGAACCCAACCGCCAACACTAAAAGCAGACTTTGATGCAACTATAGATATAAGAATGCTTAAGACATCACGAGCCATAATTGCAAGTTCAGGATACCTAAAATCAATATTTGAATCAAATATAAATGTAAATAAGATTATAAAAAATAGTGTTTTCATGAGACAAGAGATTATTAGTCAACCAACTTGTATTGATTGCCTTTCCAGAATGCAAGAATGTCCAGCTTTGACTCTTACAATCTTTGTTCATCCAAATAAAGCTCCAATTGTGGTTTTTGCATAGCCAAAGAACCTCTTTCACTTTCAAATGAATCAAATTCCTAATGCAAATGCAATTATATTATTCAACTTACTGTAAGACAATTCATACTAAATTTTAATATGCTAAGCAACATATAATGAAAGATACACTTATAAATATAATTACCTTCATGACATCTAAAACCTCTTAACCATATGCCAAGTTATGTCTATCATTAGTACCTCTAGCCACTGGGGAAGATGAGGAAGGAATAGGAGAACTCTTAACCATATATTTATTGAAGAGAGAGAATAACTTATCCTGAACTTGAGCAAACTCCAAGCAATCATTATCAAACAATTTCTTGTATGAGAATTCCACAAAGGAGAGCTTATATTGAGGATTCAACACACATGCAATTGCCAAAATGGTGCTGAATGCAGACTAGTACTTTAAAAACTTGGCAAACATTTGGGCGGACATACGCTTCATATAGTCATCATCACTTCTCATGTATTGTGTTAAGGTCAAATAAATCACAAATGCTGCATTGTGACGACCCGGGTTTTTCCATGCATTTTTAAATGTAATATCTAATTCCTAAGGCGAGATGCATCCTTATTTGAAAACATTTTTAGAAAAACAATGCAATGCAGTGGAAAAATCTTTTGTTTTAAACTCATTTTGAAAACTCCGAGTGTCATTTGCTTTCACAACAAACAAAGTAGTTTTGAAAATTACTGTAATAATAAATGTCTTCCTAGGTCTATCCAGTCACAGCTCACAACCCAACTATAGTAAGCACAGATACATGTCCAAAGAGGTAGAGAGTTTACTTACATTTATACTTGTCTCTTCTTCTTTTACTTGATCGTGACACTAACATGTCCTGATGCTTCTTCTAATCCTTTTTGGAATAAATCTGTAAAAATAATATATTTGAGTGAGTATTACTCATACTCAGTAGGTGATATGATACTACTATTTTGAAAACACAGTAGGTGTTGATTGTTTAACCGCAAGTGCACAGGCTATTGTAGTGTAGCTTATGCAAGTACGGGTCGATCCCACGAGGACTTGATTTGAAGTGATGGAGTTTTCAATAAAATTCAATTAATAAAAGAATCAAAACAAAGAATATAGCAAAATTCAACTAACAATAAAATAAAATCCATATTTATTCAATTGTTGCAATGTACACAATTATTTATTCCAAAAACTCAGAAAATACAACAAAATAATCAGTCCTGGATAAGCCTGTCCCTGAATTGCACTGTCTCTGAATTAGTCTGTCCTGGATTGCACTGTCCCTGAATAGTCAGAATGAAGATAAGGTAAAACCAGAATAGCACAGGGACACAGTTGGAATTAAACTGGGGACACAAACGGTATTTCTAAAAAAGGACAGAGTTGGTATTAAAACAGGGACTCATATGGGATTACTGAGATCTGCCAGGGGTAGACTAGTAATTTCTTGGGTTCTGGTTTTAAACAAAAAACCAAGAAAACGTGGTGAGGAAGAAGGAAGAGGAAGGAAAGGGGAAGAAGGGAGAAGAGGAAGGAGGAACGCGGGAGGAAACTCGATTTGGGTTTTCTCTCCCTGAGCTAGCTGGTGATTGTGGAAACCAGAGAAGGGGGAAGAAAAGAGGAAAGAGGAGAAGAAGAAGAATGAGGGAGAGGAAAAGAGATGGGAGAAAACTCGATTTGGGTTTTCTCTCCCTGGACTGTGATCAATGCCAGAAACAGAGAACCATGCCGGAGATTGAGAGATGGGCTAGTGAGATGCGTCATTCTGCTGGCTCTAAACCAGAAGCCAACAAACTCTGGTGGAGTGTAATGATGCAGAGGCGGTAGGCTGGGAAAAGAAAGAGCGAGAGTTAAGGAGAAGGAGAACGTGGGATAGAAGGGGAAGAGGAGAAGAGAGTGGGCCGGCCAACCACGGTCCTGCCTGGGAGGTGAAGAATGAAGAGAGAGAGAGAACGAAGGGAGATGCAGACTGAGGATGCGGTCCGGTTGGGCTTGGTGCAGTAGCCTGTGCTGGGTCCTGGATTGGGTTGTGCTGAGTTGCCGGTGGAGGTTGGATGAGAGATGAATAAAGGGAGAGTTGAGAGGAGGAGGTGAGAGGAAATGAAGGACCAGAGAGAAGGGAGAGTGCGGGTGATAGAGAGAGAGAGAGAGAGAGTTATGTGGGGGTGGTGCGGTTATGAAGAAGAGGGAGTTTGAGAGAGGGAGAGAAGTGAGAAGTAGAGGAGAAAGAGTGTTGGATGTATAGCAGAGAGAAAAGAAATGAGAACAAAGGGGAAGAGGTGGAGAGTGTTTCTTACGGTGATCCAGCCTCTAGGAAAGAGAGGAGTTAGAAGAGGTGAAAGGAAAGGGGAGTTGGAGGAGGAGGAGAAAGAAGAACAAGGGAGACGAGAGAGAAAAGGGAAGGAGAGGAGTGGAGGAAAGTTGGCCAGCCCCCAAGTGGAGAAAAACGTTCCTGTAGAGAGAGGGGAAGGGGAATAAAAAGGAGAGGGAAAGAGAGAGAGACGTGAAAGAGAGGAGGATAAGAGGGAAAGAGAAAAGAGAGGGGGAGAGATAAGAGAGAATAGTGGGGAAGAGAGAGAGAGACATGTGAGAAGGGGAGATGGAGGGAGAGACGTGTGTGAGGGAGAGATTGAAGAGAGATAGGGAGATAAGAGGAAAAAAATAAAAGAGAGAAGATAGTGGGATAGGAATAGGTGGGGTCCACTAGTATCTTGGTCTTACTAGAACTCTGCAAGTCTTCAAAGTCTTCAGTCTCTTTCCATGAAACTTCGTTATCCTCATCTGATATCCTTGATTTGATCTGGAGCGTCCATGCCTGAGTTGACTGATCTGCAATGCACAGGACCCAATTAGAATCATCTAAACCGTTCAGTATTCATCTAATTAGCTTTAATGATCATCTAACCACTAAATCTTTCAATTCAATGGTTGATGGCCAATTAAAGCTAAAATGAAATATTTTATGCAAAAATCTTGAAATTAATGGCCTAAATGCTCTAATGGAACACTAAATTAGGGGTATTTTGACCAAATTTGAACACTTAACAGTAGGCAACATGCATAATTCAAGGAGCTGTTTATGAAAAATATCAGTGATTCCTTTTTGTGTAAACATGCATATGTGTGCATAAAACGTAAGCTCATTGATGCAATTCAGCCATGAAATCTGTACGCAAATCTAGTATTCTAAATATGACTAAAATCATATAATAGAAATCAATAGATCCAAGTAATAAGATGTCAGCAAGATATCAAACCAATAAGTAAAGTATAATAATTATGAAACTCTTAAAATAGTCATCAATAAAAACAGATGCTGGCATCACTATCAATATCATGCACATGGTCTTTTGGTTTTGTTCCCACCGCAGGCTACATCTGATCTGCCCACTTAGAACTCAAGTCGATGGGTCGGTAAACATATCAAACTGACTGGTCACAAGTACTCGTATACGACCATCTCAATGCTATATGCATATCAATACAACTGAAATCATAGGGCCAACTATGCTCATGACCAGAACACCTCTGAATCGTGTGTCTCCGGTATCTAGAGACCTGTCCACCATAGCCTCCATGACGACTATGGATATGTCCCCGAAAGGGTGCTGTGACACCTCCAGTGGTCGTCCCTATTTACTACAATAGTCAGGGAAAGGACAATGCCATTTTTTGCAGTGATACCATCCACCCTTTTGGTGGTAGAGGCTGGGAGGCCAACCCCGTACATCACACCCTCTCAGCATAGTGCCCACTAGGCTTAATAGCCCAAAAAGCATATATAGATAAATCCAAATCTCAATCATCGAAATCATGCAATTTATGCATTTCTTTTAAACCATACAAGCAATGCATAAAATCAATTCATGCTGATATCGCATTCAAAGCCATAAAACATGAGGACAATTCCGCATGCTTGTATAAGGACATCACATCTCAAAGAGCATGCTAAATATGGTCATAATTTCAAGTGCTCCGCATACTCGTATAAGAACATCAGATCTCAAAAGCATGCTAAAAATGGTAATAAAGGCAAGTTATAGTTTAAGATGCATTTAAAAACTTAGTCGTATCAGACAACCTACCTCGATGTCTCTGGAGTCGCGTCCTTCACTACTTGACCCTAGATCACTTTTGTGAAACTCTGGATATTAATGGATAATAAGGATTCAAATATCATTTTCTATCCACTAATTAGAATTATAGCTTAATGGCTATATCTGCCTTTTAGGTCATTGCTTAGTGCATCTTCAGGCTAGATCTTATGTATAATACTAACGTCTAATGATTAGATTGCCTTTAATCTCTTTCATATCATCAAGATCGTGTACTTGAACGATCAGATCTCCTAGTCAGATCTCCCAGGTCGCCTGTCCTGATGCCTAGAACAGGTTTGTACTTAATTTGGATAGTCAAATCTATAAGTTCAAGGTGGATGTGCATAACTTAGACTGGATCTAGGCACATTGGTCTCCTAATAGACCCAACAAATCAATCTATGAAGTTTGATCATCTTTGATCCTGTAGATCTATGCGATCTCTATAGTGTTTAGGCTATAGTTATACTAAATAGGCCTCTAACTCTAACTTGCATAGTCTCATTAGGTCTGCGTCATCAATATGGATGCAACGGTTCTTTCGGATAGTCAATCGAAGTCCTACAACCCCTATAATTGCAATTTTAGTGTCGCAATGTCATGGACAAATCAGATTCGTTCACACAGGCTCCGTGCATCACGGTTCCCGGGATGCCCGTGCGTCCCAGTTGAACTGTGTTCGCATCGCACGTGTGCGCATGCCTGAGCAGCACTATAGCACGTCCCAGACTGCATCATGTGAACACATCTTCGATGCGAGCAGGGTGCGTCTCGACTTCCAAGACACCCCGTGCGTCCCGATTGAGCCGAGACCCCTGCTGCACGAGACGCATGCACTAGAATTGCCCCTAGGGAGCGCATTCCGAGCATGCATCACGCGTGGCATCTTGGAACTGGCCTGATTCAATGGGTCGGGAGACCCATCACGCCTGGGGTTTTCCTTGGGGTTTCCAGCCAGAAAATACCTAGATCCGACGTGGATCTGGGCAAGGAAGGGGTAAGGAAGAAGGGGAAAACTTAAGGAGGTGTGAGGGGCTTACCTGGGCAATTTGGAGGGTGTTCATCGTTGAAGGGTGTGGTTTCTCCATGCTGAACCTTAGTTGCTGGAAACCCGCTTGAACAGCCGAAGAAGGTGGAGGAGAAACGGTGATTGGAGTGGGAGGGAAGAGGGCTTTTTGTAGCCCGTGATGGCGGTGCAGCCATTTTTTTCAGCGCCACCTTACAGAGGCGGTGTTGTGCAAGTCAGTGGCTGGAGGTAGGAGATGACTTTACTAACGGCCCCCTATGTTTTAGGGTCTTAGTTGTTTTACAGTCAAATTATAGATATACCCTCCATCTTCAAATGCTTATAACTTCTTCATACAAACTTCGTTTTTAGTGTTCTTTAAGGCGTTGGATTCCATTTCGAGTGTAGAATCTAGTGATACTAATTTTTCTCAACAAATTCCTTGGTTTCATATTTTAATTAAAATAAAACATTCGACAACCTATTAAGGTGATTTAATATCTATTAATCCTCAAAATTTTCCAAAATAAACAGGCTATAACTAACTAGCATATGGAAATCATCATGGTTGATTGTGGTTATAAATGTGATATAATAATATTGAAAATTTTGAGTCATTACATGCACGAAAGTAAAGATTTGCCATGGGATACTTGGATCTAGAAAACATGCAGGTGGCATCATAAAAAACTGCCAAAAACTTTGAAAATTTTGTAGCCTTTTTCCCTTCATCGAAAGAAGGACAGTGCTTATAATTTGAGTCACTTAGTTCTAAGTGACAAAATGCACGTTGGTAACAAAGAGCACTTTCAAGCATCACATAGGTTAAATTCCATCTTGTAGGACAATCTTATCTTAAGCCCTTTTTTGTCTCAATTGACAAGTAATTCACACACTCTAAAAAATTTTGTTTTCTACTTTGCGATGCTTTGACATACTTGATACTCTCTTGAAATTTTATGAATAGCATCATCAATTTCTTTCAAACCATCTTGCACAATCAAATTTAAAATATGACAACAACAATGAAGATGAAGGAACTCTCCACCACAAACAAGAGTGTTCTTTATGTTTAATTAATACTTTAACAGCTCAACAGAAGAATCATTAGTAGAAGCATTGTCTAAAGTGATTGAAAAAATCTTTTTCTCAATCCCCCATTCTACCAATAATGAGTATACCTTTTCTGCTAATGATATTCCATTATGTGGAGGTGGTAGAAAACAAAATTTTAATATCCTCTTGTGTAAGACCCATTGACTATTTAAAAAATGTGCTATGAGACTTATATAACCATTAGTAATACAAGAAGTCCACAAATCATATGTCAAACTTATCCTACTAGGTGCCAACTCTAACATCTCTTTTATACATTCTCAGAACATCTGCTTTTACTGTATTTCTACTAATCAAATGCAAATCTGCACGCAAATATTTTAGTAGAGCTCTAATTCCATCATACTTAACAAATTGGAAAGGCAAATCATGCATAACTACTGCAGCTGCTACTAACTCACGATAAACTTCAAGATCAAACTTATTATCTGAAGCTGAACTTAGTGACATACTCCCCTGACTTTGAGATAAAAGCAACTAGCCTATATCATGAGAAGAGCTCCTTGACAATTCTTTATATGACATTTTAAATTACCAGTACCAAATTTGCTATCACAAATTTATATCATAGAGCACTTCTTGCATTTACACCTTTGCCTTCCACCTTCTGATATCGGAAGGTGTTCAAAAAAATTTCAAATTGGAGACATTAGCTTCCTATGCTTTTTACCTCTGGTGGATTTTGAAACTAACTCCACGTTCTCCAAATCAGCAAGCTCATCATCGTCGTTGTCATGCAGTATATTCAAATTATTAAAAGCATCAGTGCTCCCAATTTGTGCCTATATTGCAAAACAAATAACAAACAAAATTTAGTTCACACTGTCACAATAAACACTACACCAATTACTAATAAGGGAGTGATAAATGAAAAGAGTCAGAATTATAAAGAAAAAACAAAAAACAAAAACATACCTGTGGTGATGTAGGTGTGCTCCTCATTGTGTTAGAAATTTAGAATGGTTGAAGTCTTGAAGATATCTGGGAAGAAAAATCTGAAAGAGATGTAAAAGCTTGGGTTGGGTTGGGAATGGGCTTTAACAGATTCACGCTAAACATCTAAGTGTAAATCAGTATTTGTTGTTATATTACCCCCTCTCTCTCTCTCTCTCTCTCTCTCTCTCTCTCTCTCTCTCTCTCTCTCTCTCTCTCTCTCTCTCTCTCTCTCTCTCTCTCTCTCTCTCTCTCTCTCTCTCTCTCTCTCTCTCTCTCCCATTGATTAGTCAGATCCATCATGATCGTGCTAAATAAAAGGTAAATTTTAAAACCTAATACCGGACGGCTCTGTAACAACCGTCTTATAATTTAACAAAAAGTAAAAGATTGTTGCAACATAACCGTCGATATTATAGGACGGTTAATCAATAACTATCCTATTTTAATGTAAATATAGGACTGTTAACAAATAACCGTCCTATAATTTTAATACATAAAGAACGGTTAGAGTTGAACTGTCCTATAAATGTTGAAAAATACGATAGTTCTTATGCAACTGTCCTTTATTTACTTAGCTAGCATCTTTGGCACTGTGGCATACTTCATGGGAGTGTGACTATGATGTGTGATGTGCCAGTGATTGTCGGACAGAGACAGACAGCCTCCCCTCCTCCAATAGTCCAATTCCAAACTGGCAAGTGGAGTTAATGAAACTTACACTTCAATCATTTGTCAAATATTTTGAGTCTTTGATGTCCCATCTGACATGTGGGCCCCCTTTTTAGTGGCGAAAAAACAAAATGAAAAGTGAAAGGCATATGCTTAGGTCCTTAACCTGTTATGTTAAGTAATTATCTAGGGCAATTGTCATTTAGTAGTTAGTATTAGTAGACTATAGTTTTTGAAATTGAAAGTAAAATTCCCACCTTTGTTTGATTTGATCTAGTTTGGTGCTAGCATCTTTGAGTCTTGACTCTTGAGTCTTGACAGACTTGACTAGTATGACACTATGACTCATGACTCATGAGTAGTAATGTAGTATCCTTTGAATCTTTGATCATCTCATCATCTAAGTTTTAATCTAATGCACTTAATGTGGTCTAAAACTAAGTCCTTCTATTGTGGTTGTCTTATTTTTACATGCTTAAATTAAACACATCTTTCTTATACCTTATCTTGATCCTAGTCTATGATAGTGATCATCATATCATATGGCCTTAAGTTTAACCTCACTTACTATTCTCTTATCATTCATTGTAAGATTAGCTACACATTGTCAATAACAAGTTACACTTATAAGATAATTAATTAACAAGTTTTATAACTTGTATAAGTGAGTAATTGTCATATATTGTATAAAATTATAAATGCTCATGATTTTCTTATACTAATTCCACATGTCATCACCAATTGATCTAATATATCTCTTTGTCATCATATTCATGAATATCTTTTCTCCAACTCATATAACTCAAGATTTGTTTTGATTTCTTACCAATGTTTCTAATTTCTAAATTCTAACTCCCAATTAATGATAATAGATTGGGAATAATTCATTCATCCATTATCCATGTAGAGTAAAAGGTAGTAACTCACCTAATGAGTTAATAATTTACATAACTATTCCCTTTCTATACTCATTATCCACTGTACACTTAATTACATAACTCTTTCTATACTCATTCAGCCATTCCCAACTACTGAGTTAATTACATAATTGCTTCTATTCTCATTCAGTCATTCTCATTTCTCACCTAATGAGTTAATTACATGACTCTTTCTTTACTTATCCTCAACCTCAACAACTAATGAGTATGAGTTACTTACATAACTCTATGTTTTTAAGCTGATCCTCAACTAAGATGAGTTAATTACATTACATAACAATTTCTTTACTCATCTTCAACCTCAACAACCAATGAGTATGAGTTTTACCTACATAACTCTGTCTTTTTAAGCTCATCCTCAACTAAGTAACTAAGTTGAGTTAATTACACAACACCTTATTTACTCATACTCATACAGTTATCCTTACATAACTCTGTCTCTTTAAGCTCATGCAGCCATGCTGCTCATCCTCAATTCTACTCAATTAAGATGAGTTAATTACATAACTCTTTCTTTACTCATATAGTGATGCTTACATAACTCTTTCTTTTTAAGCTCATCCTCAACTAAGATGAGTTCATTAGATTACATAAGTCTTTCTTTACTCATACTTGCATAACTCTTTTTAAGCACATCCTCTCCTCAACTAAGAGTCTAAGATTAGTTAATTACATAACTATTTCTCTTATTACTCATCCTCAACCAAACTTAGGTCCTCAACAAGTAATGAGTATGAGTTGTTTTAATTTATATTAATATGTGGAACATGGAATCAGTTGTTATTACATATGAGTATGCTTCTCTTATGATCCATTGATAATTTGATGGATGATATTGTAACTTTGAAACATGGAATCAGTTGTTATAAGTGGCTGATCTGTGTTCAATTAAGAAATCTAGCTTTAAAAGAGATGAAATCCATGAAATTGAAGGATAATCTCCTTGATGAAGTTGATCAAGGATGATATTTACATAATTGCTTTTTAATTTTCTAAGTAACTACAAGACGGTTAAAGGAAAACCTTCCTTCTATAATATAATAGTATAAGACGGTTATGTAATAACAGTCCTATATTTTTATTAATTATAGGACAATTATCTAACAACCGAATAACTGTCCTATATATATTATTTATAAGACGGTTATTTGATAACCGTCCTATATAAGCATGCTATTATTTTTGCTTATATAGGACGGTTAATTAACAACCGTCCTATGATTGTTACTAAATAAATTATTGTTATTTAGTAACCGTCTTATAATTATATTATTGTAGGATAGTTTTTGAAGAATCGTCCTATATTTACATAACATTAAACCTTTCTTCTCCCACCTTTCATTGTTCACCTTCGCATAATCGTATTTCATTTCTTCTCTTCTCTCCCTACCCTAGTCCTACTTCTACTGTTCTACCCTAACCTAAGTGGCTAAGTCCTTCAACAGTTCAACCAGAACCAAGGCAAATGCACAAACCAGAAGAAGAGTGTCAGTGAGAAGAAGAAGGAGAGAGGGAGAGAGAAAAATTGCAACCCTAGCAAGGGGAGAGAAGAAGTAGAGAGTGAGAGAGCAGGGGCAAAAACTCAAAAGGTAGAAATCCATCGACGACAGCAATGGAAGGAGGTTCATCATCATCAGGTACTGGTTCATATTATGTTATGCTCTTGGAAGTTGGAAACTCTATGTAAATGTAATGTCGCCATTTTTTTTCCTATTTTTGTTATGTAGTAGTAGCTATAGCAAGCACAAGTAGTAGCACCACTCTTATAGTCTTATATATTACATTACAATTACTTCTCAGAATATAGGTTTAAAAACCGTTAAGTGTACCCTAACAATCACACACCAGTCTCGCCACTAGTGGTTTTAACATTTGTTATCTCCCTCATACTGTAGTAACTGTACTGTCATACATATCTTTAATTATGCCTATAACTCTATATAGCCCTACATTTGCAAGCAACATGAAACCAAACTGATTGATTCTCAGATACACTTGTTTCATGTCATAGCCTCTTCTCAATCACTCTTTCAAAAAGTTTCATAGTGTGGCTAATAAGTTTGATCTCTCGATAATTATTAGTTGGTGCATCTCTATATGTCTCCCTTATTCTTATTATAAATTGATTGGTACAATAGAGCTTTTTCTCCACTCATCACTCATCAGGCATTTTCTTTGATTTTATAATATTGTTAAGCAACTTGGTCAACCAAACTACCCCAATAGGGCAAATTAGCAGTATCTATCTCCCATATGCTTCCAAACCTCTATTGGTAATTTGGTATACCATTGATCGGGCCCCATGGCCTTTCCTGATTTCATCTTTTTCAAAGCCTCTTTCACTTAAGATATTCTAATCCTACATTCATATCTATAATATCCAATGTTATTTAGATTTATAGTATTTTCCATCCCTATATTCTCATATCCATTGTCATTTAACAATTTTTGAAAGTATGTTTGCCACCTTTGTTTGATCTCATTATCTTTGACTAATACCTTTTGATCATCGCTTCTAATGCACTGAGTTATTTCACTTACACTTTCTAGTTTTCACTTTTCTAACTGTAGTCATTTTTCATTTTTATTTGTGAAGCAAACATGGAAGAAGAAGAAGTACAACTAGAACAAGAATAGGAAGAAGTAGTACAAGAATAATTAGAAGAGGTAAAAGTACAACAACTACAACACACAGAAGCAGAACAATCAAGGCTATCAAGCACATGTCCACCACTAACACTACCTATCAGTATTAAGAGAAAGGCCAGGGGGTCAACACAAATGGATCGTATAAATAAGAGAGCATCCAAGGGAATCAAAGAAACTGTACAATTCAATAGTAGAGGCCAACCAATAGGTAGTACTGCATATGCTTATGCTGGCTTCATATGTGGCACAGTTAGAAGACTTGTGCTTGTATCAGTTACTGATTGGAGACTTGTATCGCCAGAAATCAAAGATGCAATATGGGAAATGGTCAAGGTATGTAAATTCTTCCTACATTTAACATAATATGCCCCTTATATTTATATATTTTGTTTTTGTTATGAATTATAATACACAAAGTTGCTACAATACTTACTAGTTAGTTCGTCACTTAACATGCTTCTTCTTTTGTTTTGTAGTCTGCCTTTGACGTATCTGATGAGTGCAAGAAGCAAGTATTGCTAGGAGCTGCTGAACAATGGAGGAAATGGAAGAGTGAGCTTGTAAGGAAGTACATACTTTCAAATTCCCATGATCCTTCTAGGCTTAACATGGTCCCTCAGTTGTATTCCTGCTTCATTGACTAGGAACTATGGAATCAATTTGTACAGTATAGGCTATCTCCTGATTTTGAGGTAATCACAACTTGAACTAGCCAAGCAAAATTTTGATTCCAGTAATTATTATATTTGATTGTATTTTGATTACATTACTTTGATGTCTAGGCAAAGCGTATAAAAGGACAAAAGGCACGTGCACAAAATCATATGCAGCACCACCTTTTAAGCATTGGCTATGCAAGATTAGAGGCAGATGAAGTATATCATGTCACATTTCATTTGTCTAGTCATAGTAGATTTTTATTTTATTAACTCTGACTTTGTCTCTCTTAACAGCAACAAAAGACTGGGACAACAGAGCCCATCGACCGTGCTCTTCTATGGAAAATGACACATTCGAAAGGGCGTAACTCTCTTACCTTTGCTAATGAGACAACTGCAATAATTGCATCAAGAATTGTAAGTGGTTTAAGACTTTATATACTATACTTTTCCTTTATGTGCCTATTGCAAGTGGTTTAAGACTTTAAGTTTTATACTCCTGCATTATATAAATATTACATATATAATAGGGATTTAATCATGTTATGATCTTTACATTTGCAGAAAGAGTTGACCCAAGAAGAAAGTGCAACTACAAGGACTCTGAGCAACACTGCTGCAAAGGGGGACATCTTGTATAGGGCAATGGGCAACAAGGAAGAGCACCCTGGCCTGGTAAGGGGCCAAGGTTGCGGTGTTGTTCCTTGCAAGTTCTTCCCAAAACAAAAGGCTCCTACACTACAAGAATTGGAAGAATGGAAGTAGCAAACTGTTGTGGAGATATATAGCAAGGTTAAAGATCAATTGCTAAAAGAACTCCAAGGTGGTAGAAGAAACTCATGTGAGGATGTTGGCCTTCAAGCTCAACCTCAAGTTCAAGTTCAATCACCATAATCTAACAATAGCTGCACTTCTAGTCCTCCATCAGACGAAGAGGTGGTAGAGCAAGTACTCGAAGGTGATGTCCCGATTAGTGAGGTATGTATATTGACATGTTTAGTTTTACAATGTTTAATTATTTAGTAACCTTTTCAGTTTACATCACTAATCATTATATATATGTCATTTCTCAAATGTAAGTGGGTCAGTGCATGTTGCAACTACATGCATCTGAGAACTATGTGGCTATGGCAACGTTATACGAGGTTTGGCCCATGACTTCCGCCACCTTGCATGGCATGTTGATGCCTCCACACACTAAGCGCATGCGCATTATTGCTGCCATTCAACCAAATGCTCCCCTTCCATTTTCAAGCTAAGGGGATGATGTTGAAGCAATTGGGGATGCAATTGGATATCATATATGTTGGTCAGAGAAACATATCCAACCAATGATATTCAATTCCAAGGTACATATATTCTAACTGTAGTTATGGCATCATTTTCTCCTACCTTTTTTAAGTCATTCTAAATTGTTAATTGATTAATATTGTTTGCAACAAGTCGGATCACCAGAAACAACACAAGGGGCAATTGAAGCGAACCTCCCTGCCAGCAAATTCTGACATAGTGCCAAGTGTAGCCCCATCCCAGCCTTCCCAGGTAATTTGATCTCACTGTCTCTCTTCTTTTATATATGTTAGGCATAGTATACTAGTATATGTTGTATATATTCATTACTAATTTCTGAAATGTTACATCTATAGTGTAGGGATCAGGTCGAGGTTCCCCCTAACATGCCTTCATTTTTAAGGGTACTGTACAGATTGACCAATGAAGATAAGAAAATGAACCCCGTAAGGATAGAGGCAGGTGTGCTTTCAAAAGATGTGATTGAGGTTCCACTCTTCAAAGAAAACCTATTAGACATGTAATATGACTCAATTGGAATGCATGCACATCATAGTCTATATAGGGTATATCATCGTGTAACTGCTCTATTAGAGTTAGACTATTACGAATCAAAGTAACATTACTTACTTTTTTAATAACACTTGATAATTATTTGACGTTAACCCAAATTCCTAATGCAGGTATTTGCATGCTAGCTTTCAAAGATTAGAGGTCAAGGACATTTACAAGTTCCTTGACCCTTCTCTTGTCTTTCAATTGGACCATTTGCCTGCAAACAAACAAAGTGAAGATATCATTCCTGGGCTAATGGGTTGTGAGAAGGGGCAAGCCTTGTTGATTCCCTACAATAGTAGGTACATTGTAACATATGTTGCTTGATTATGCCCTTTCATTTTCATAATTCATACACATGAATATCTATATAAGTTAAGATTAGAGAACATACAATTGAATTATTGTTTTTATAGGTCCCATTGGATGTTGCTAGCTTTGGATGTGCATGGTGGCCATGAAATTTTTTTCGATTCATGTAGAGCACACATTCGGGAACATCAACTATCATAATATTCATAATCTAATGCTTTTCAATTATATATATGTAGAGCATGGTATAAATGAGCTGAGCGGGAAGGTATTAACCACGCACCAAAACTCAACTGGAAGAAAGCCAAGGTAAGGTTTACTAATTACTGCTCTTTAGACTCTTTGATATAATTTTAATCCTGAACTTATTTGACATGATATTTTGAACCTTTTCTATTGTCTTTGGTGACATTGTTCTGCAGTGCCCTAAACAAAAATCAGATTGGGAGTGTGGGTATTATATTATCAGATACATGAGAACCCTCATTCACAATGGAGTTACAATCTCACAATTGAGAAAGGTAAGACTTACTGACCAATGTTACACTTTTGTTTTATATATTTCCTGACTGAATCCAAGATTATATGTCATAACTAAGTTATTATATATTTCTAGCAGGCGAATTTGGGAAGCAAGAGTCACTCCTAGTTAAATCTAGACGAAGATAAGAGTGAATGTATCATGTACATTATGGGTGATTGGGTGTGCTTTTATTTGTTCAATTAAATGTGAACTGTATGGAGCAGAAGTGAATGTGTACAATGATTTTAAATATAGCAGGTTGAATGTGAATGTGTTATTTTCACATATCAGTCCATTATTACTATAGTTGTATTCCATTTTTTGTTTTGATTCAAGTATGTATGTGTCCATGTGATTGTATGTACTGTGTATAGTGTGCTTGCTTTATTTCAAATTTTTAATGATGGGAGGTTGGTGTGTTAAAGGCTTCAAGAGTCAAGATAGGGTTTTGATATGTGAGGACTGACGAGTGAAGTTGTGTATAAATATAATGGAATTTGGGTGTGCTTTTATTTGTTTAAATCAATGTGTATTGTTTGGAGCATAAGTAAATGTGTACAATGATTTTAAATATAGCAGGTTGAATGTGAATGCATTATTTTAACACATTAGTCCATTATTACTATGGTTGTATTCCATTTTTTATTTTGAATCAAGTATGTATGTCAGCAGGCTTTAGTCTAATACAAAGGAAAATAACTTTGGAAAATACCAAAGTTTTTTACATATGTTAGTCCTTTAAAGAATTTTGGGCATGGTAAGAGTTCCAATTTTTGAAGTTCTGCTCATTCTTTACATGATGAGGTCTCTCATCTCTGCAGACTACAAGGACTCATCACTCATGTGTGTCAATGTGATTGTGTGTAATGTGTACTGAGTACAGTGTGCTTACTTTACTTTATTTCACATTTTTAATGATGAGTTGGTGTGTTCAAGGCTTCAAGCCTTTAACTTCAAGAGTCAAGACAAGGTTTTGATGTGTGAGGACTGAAGTCATGTATAATGGATGGACTATACTGCAGGTTATACAATTTTTACTAATATAGGACGAGTATTTAGTAACTATCGTATGTCATGTTGAATATAGGACGGTTAATAAATAACCGTCCTATAAAATCTTAAAATATAGGACGGTTAATAAATAACCGTCCTATAGAATCTTAAAAATATAGGATGGTTAATTAATAACCATCCTATAAATCTTAATATATATGATGGTTATTTAATAACCGTCCTATATAACATAATATAAGACGCCTCAACCATCTTATAGAACATATAAAAATATAAGACGGTTTCATCTTAACTGTTCTATACTTTTTTATTTATAGGACGGCTACTTTTTTACCATCCTATATTATAATATGATAAAGGATTGTTACTTAGAAACCATCCTATTTGGTATAAGTTTTGTTCGCTTGTCACACGTGTCAATGAGTTCAACTCGAAGTTTTATTCACGTGTCACACGGGTCAACCCGATAAGTCAACATTGATTGACCCGAATATGACACAATTTATTATGTGTCATTTTTTGTTCAACCTGAAAATAATACGAACACGATAAAACTTAACTCTAACCTTCTCAATTCGTATCAAATTTAAGTCGTGTTATCTTGTCGTGTTATATTTTACCACCCCTAAGTCTCTAACGTAGAAGCACGTACGAATACAATTCCCCAGCACAATTTGCTAAGGCCTACAATGGTTTCAGATTTTTTTTCTTTCATGACCAGGATCGGGCCCACCGCCGCCCAACGACTTGCAGTCCAGTCTTACCCCTCCCTCTCTCTGAATCCCATTTTTCCAAGACGACGACTTGCAGTCCAGTCTTACCCCTCCCTCTCTCTGAATCCCATTTTTCCAAGAAAAAGGAAACCAAGTTCTGGCCTTTGTACCGGAATCGCAGCTCAAAATTATCTCTTTCCTTTCTTTTCCACTTATTCCTGGGTCTGGTTTCGTTGTTTTAATTCTTATTCCCCAGTTGCATGCCACTGAAAATGGATTTCTTGCTGCTCTTCTTCTTCAATTCTAGATTCAACGAGGTTTCTGGAATTCTTGTAGCCAAAGGTTAGCGGTTACAGGAGAACTCAGTGTTGTAATCTACGGCAAAAATGAAAAGTCGCGGATTTCTCGCGGTGACTTTTGTGATTTTACTTTTGCCAAGAGAATCACTGTCTTCTTATGGCAGCGTTCTTCGAATGTTAACTGGGACAGAGAAGGAGACTGGGAAACCTAAGGTAAGACTCGCAATTTTTATTTGGTTTTGAATTTCAGAAATATTCGGTGATCATAAGGAATTTGGTTGGTTTATAGGATTCTCCATCGCCTAGCCCCGTGCCCTTAGTTAAACGAGATAAATCTGTGGATAATTTGTCGAATTCCGATTCAAATTCGGGAAAATCCAATAAGAATACAACAGGTTCTGTTGGATCTGATAAGAAAGTGCCTCAGAGTTCGCTGGAAAAGGATAATTCAACGAAAAAATCGAACAATAGTACGTCCAAAGGTTCGCAGAATGAAGGGCATGGAGAGAAAGGTCAGAGTCGGAAAAAAAGTGGTGCCCCTGCTTCGACTAATGCTCCAAAAGCAAATGAAAATGAAAAATGTGAGGAGTTGACTCCTAGGTGCAAGGTTCAAGAGGAGCTGACTGCACGTATTTGTCATGGAACTGGTAATTGAAATTTTGGTTTTCATTTTCTGGTTTTTTGTTGTTCATTTTATAGTTCTTTCTAATGCTTTGCGTATTCACAATTTGATTATTCTTTTTGCATTTATTGATCTTGCCTTTGCATTAAGGAATTAGCATTGGGTTTAAAAAAGCATCTCAGTGTTTTCAATAAGGTAGTTGATACATAAAACAGAAATGACACCCAGACACTTAGAAATTCACTAAGCGTTTGCATATTCAGGTTTCAAAATTGTTGTTCAGGGTAATGGGCTGGAGTTTCCAATTTAAGGGAAAGGCTTACTTACCAAGTCACTTAAATGCTGGAGAGATGCTACCGGCTTGATATCTCTCATTTCATCATTGAATGGGAAGCGTTTCATCTCGGGTTTAGTGTTTTGTTGTCTCGGAAACATGTCACCTGTGTTTCTTATTTGGACTAATGTGGTTTGCCTTACTTGATTCAGCATCATCTAAGTCAATTACATGAGAATGCACAAGTTCAAGTTATTCTTTGCTTATATCTATCTTCTAAAAGCAGGTTCTGGAGGCCATCAAATGGTCTATATTATCATGTGCATTGTTCTATGTTTCAATGGACTCCGGAGGGAGTCCTATAAAGGCAATGCCTGGAGTGCATGTTCCAAAGGAGTCTAGAGTGACCTTTCAATGGGTGCCTTCTCTCTAAAGTCCTTTAAAGGCAATGCCTAGTGGGCTTGATCAGTGGGAAGACGATAAGAATGACTTTTTCTCTTTATTTGAAGTGATTATATCTATTTGCCAGACATGATGTCATCTCTAAACTCTATTGCATTACGATTGCAAGTTGAACATCATTTCATACTGAATAGTCAATTTACTTGGAAGAAATTTTGTCTTCTTTACCTTGTTTTGTTTGTTGCTAGCCTTAAGAAACATCACACTTTCAAGATAAATGTACTTAGAGAAAGCACATTACCAATCCCACTAGCCTAACTGTGTGCATCGTTGATGCAGGAAAACCTGTAAAATGGCCTAATCTATATGTTGAGAGTAGATCAGAATTAATTTAAATATGAAAAACATAAATTAAACTATCACTAGCATTTTTGACATTCAAAGCATAGCCTAAATAAGCATGGCCTATAACGAACTACAGTATCTGCAAATGACCTAGATCTCTACCGATTAAGGTAAGGTGAAGATTTAATCCAGATCATCTCTCTAAATGATGAACAGTCCTGATTAAGCTTTAGATCTAGAGTTTTAGGAATTTAAAGCAAAATAACAATTATAGATTATTACCAATGTAAATTATGTAACCTCACGCAGCATAGAGATCCTCCGCTAGAAGATAAAGTACAATAATTACTGACTTACAGAATAGGATGAAATGATATCAATTTGGCTTTGTATCGAACGCGGCTTCATGCCCACAAGAAGGAAGCCAGAACGAGGACTCCATCAAGTCTATCAAAATTTTCATTCATTCTTCATTAAAAAAAAATTAACTCCTTGTGCAAATGAGAAAAAGGATCTTAAGTATGGGACATCCAACCCAAATTTAAATAAAAACACTAAATTGACCCTACTTAAGTCACTACACACTAAGAAACCTAATACCCTTAGCGGTAAATATCCAAAGTAAAACTAAACTATGGGATAAAGTTCGCCATCAATTATGATCACCTGTTGAACATCAAGGTCTCTAACCATGTTCGCTACATCATATAGTTGCCCAGAAGAAATAGCGGCTTTCTTACCTTGTTTGGTTCATGGCTAGCTTTAAGACTCATCATCTTTTCGAGATAAGTACAATTGGTGGAAGCACATCAGGAAAATCTTGTTAGCAAGGCTTATGTATTCCGGTTATTGGATTATGCCATATAAATGTACATAGGAATAATCCAGCATAATCTAATACTCCAGATTATGTAAGCCTTGCCGATGGGACCCTAACTATGCCTCCTTTGGTCTACAGAATATAGAAGAGAAATTAGGGTACCTTAAGTATTACGACTATCTGTTGCAAATAGATAATATGGAGAAAGGTATCCATTGTATCAGTCCTGCTAGGAAATCCATGATAATCAGGGTTCTAGGAACTAAATTGGGAGTTTGCTGCTAATCAATTAGAAGCATGCCATCATGAGAACTGAAACTTAAGAAAGAATACTGCATCAGATGGAAGACTAGACATTTGTGGGATTTGTAATTGAGAGAATCAAAACCTGATCCATGTAGTAATGATAGCGCACAAAGTGACAGTTAATCTCAATTGTTCTGTTGTCTATGAAACACTGAGTTATTGGTGTTGAAATGCATTTTCATTAGCATAGTAGAGTGGAGTAGGAAAGAGAATGAACCTCGTATTGGTCATAGACAGCCAGTTTATAGTTGTGTGCTCTTTTTACTAGTCATATCTTCTTTGATGTGATGGGTGGTTACGAAAGTGAGACAGTGACTCAATAAAGAATATTTCTTGGGAAAATAAGATGAGCCTGAATCTATAGGGTCCAACATCAATGTTTCACATGTTATGGGTTGAACATTATGTATCAGGATTAATTTCTCTATTGCCTGTTGCTAATGAGTGCAAGCAGGTTCACTGGCTAGGAGTGGGGTACATAGAAATGTTGCCTACGTCTGATGGCAACTAAGTCCCACGCAAATTTTCTATCTGCTTCTTTGGAAAGATTTCTATGCTTTCAAGATACTATTGGGGGGCTTCTCTTTTGTATTCTGAAAACCATTAAAAACTGTTTTGCACACTTGTTATTTGAATGGATTGTGATGAGACTATTTGTTTGAAGGTGGAACTTCTTATTGCTGGGAAGAAGGATTATGCTTATCAAATGAGCTTTGTCCAACATATTTCTTTATTTGATGTCCTTGTTCAGATGTCTGGTTACTTAAGATAGTTTATTGTGACAGCAACTCCAAATGGAATGGTAAGGAAGAGACTGAATTACCATTTGGTTGGGAGGTATCTAAGTCATTTTTTTTTTAATGATGGTATCTAAGTCAAATTGGGAAGGACGCTATTCATGGACTAAAGGAGATGAAGTAAGTTCTCTTGAGAAAATACCATTGAATAATCAGTGAGGATGGGATGAGTTGTAGAGGCAGTAAAGTATGATTGAATTTGACATTTGGGAATCAAGTAGTGTGCATAGGAAGGTTGTTATCCTGATGGTTGGTGGGGTATTGAGTTGTTTGTTCTGAACTTCTATTTGTCCTGAAAGGTTCATTCCAAATGTTGTACTCTGGTTAGGTTTAATTCTTGAGATTATTTTGGAGAAGTCATTGGGTGATTTTCCTATAATGTCATGCTTTTGAGGAATTGTTTTGGGTGGATGTGACCAGAAGGGTTAATGTTGTTGATGTTTATGATAAACAGGTTGATGGGATTCTCAAGAAATCTTTCTAAGACCCTTGACAGATACCTTTTGCAAGTTCAGATGCATGTTATATCCACTGAGTGGTTTATTCTAAAAAAATTTGTTCCTGGAAAAGGCTTTTATTCTAATGTTATACACAGGTAGGTTTCATTCTTAAGGCTATTTTGGGTCCTGTGTCTGGATCTTTAATTCAAAGGAAAATAATTGACATGAAAAGTAAATTAAATAGGGCAGAGTCCCAGTAGGAGTAGAGCTACTTGGTGCAGTTCAAATGAAGGCCCTCTAGCAATCCCTGTTTCAAAACTTAGCATTTTAGACAATTAATTATTGATAATGAGTAGTCAGAAACAGTAACATGTACTGCTAAATTTTAGGCAAAATTCTCTTGATTTCAGGAATCTTGCCTATTACTAGAAACTCAACATGCTTGGCTCAATGCAAATTTCTCTTCAGATTCCAGGCTCTACCGAAATTGCAATGACCTTATTGCTGTATTGCAGCTCCAATAGCCAAACTAAGGCACAGTTTATGCTGGAATAAGGGACTTGCTCTTGTAAAATGATTGACAAAATTAATCGGAATTAAATTTTTGCGGAAGATGAAAAATTTGCTGTGAAGATCCAAGAGATTTGTGCATAAAATAATGAAGGAATAGATAGATCAATAGAGTATATGATTAGTAAAAATCTGAGTCATTACAAAGCTCAAGTAAAATAACTGCATGGCACAACATATCATCACAGCAAAACATGGAATCTGATCTGATGGAAATCTTTCCATCAAGGAAAAAAGGAAATGTTGCCCCATTAGTACAAAGAACATACTGATGTGACTCTTGGGAAACTAGAAAAGACCTTCAAAATCTATAAAAATATTAAGGACAGGTAAATATATGCCTCCCACCAACTGTTAAGCTTTGGTGGAGCAGCAAATAATGTCATTGACCATATGAGGCTTATTTTCAGAAGAAACAATGGATATTTGCTGTTTTGAACAACGACTTATTGTACTTATGTGCCTGGTGTGGGTAATAACCAACTTAAACAAGAATAACTGTCTATATAGCTCATTCATCCCCAACATGGGAATTCACAAATCTCACTAGAAACCATTTATTCAACAAAAAAAAGGGGCAGCCCCGGTGCACGAAGCTCCTGCGTATGCGGGGTCCGGGGAAGGGGTAGACCACTAGGGTCAATAGTATGCAGCCTTACCTTGTATTTTGCAAGAGGCTATGTCCACGCCTTGAACCAGTGACCTCAAGGTCACATGACCACAACTCTACCGTTGTGGAAACATAAAATAGTCAATCGCACAGCTCTCTTATGTAGAAGTACTTGCTGGAGTTCAAATTGGGAAGCTCTTAGCAATCTCTATTTGGAAACTTAGCATTTTTTGTCATTTAGTTACAAGTAATCATTGAGAAAGGGAGCCTTGGTGTAACAGTATATTTGGCTCCGTCTGACCTGGAGGTCATGGGTTCTAAGGCGTGGAAACGGCCTCTTGCAAAAATGCAAGGTAAGGCTGCATACCATAGGCCTTGCTTATTACAATGATTTATCCCTATGCAGAGATTGCTAAACTACCAAACAATGTGTTTGGCTTGGGGAGTCTGTACCTAGCTAAAGATTTGGAGCTTGATCTCTTATGTTTCCTATTGGGTTTTGAATTGCTATACCAGGGGACATGTTTGCATGTAAGCTACATAGCTTCCCTAGTGATTGCTTCTTTTTTTCTCTTGGTTTTGTCAGTTAGATGTTTCTCTTAATGATTTATATTTTCTCTGGGAGATACTGATCATTATGCTCGACACATGGGTTGTACTTACTGTTTTACTGTTCCGTTCATTCCTTTAGCTCTACTTTAAAGGGCAGCCCCGGTGCACGAAGCTCCCGCCTATGCGGGGTTCGGGGAAGGGGCGGGCCACAATGGCCTAAAGTAGGCAGCCTTACCTTGCATTTTTGCAAGAGGCTGATTCCACGCCTTGAACCCGTGACCTCAAGGTCACATGACAACAACTTTTACCGTTGTGCCAAGACTCCTCTTCCCTTTAGCTCTACTTACTATTTTATTTTCATTATGAACTAGATGCTATATGATCAATTTGTAAGCTATTGTTCTATTTTCTTTTCCTTATGACTAGATGCACTTTGATCTGTTTGTTACATATTGTTCTGAAAATTCATGATATCTAGAAGAAACATTCATGTCTTGCACTAGCTCCAATAGATGTTGTTCCTTCTGCATATGGTTTCCTGGAAGAAGTTCATTACTTTCTGCTCTCACAATTTTCACCTTGACTATATTGGATAGTCCTTTCACATATTAGACATCTTCCCCACTGTCTATTTCAATTGTTTTTTGTTGTTCAAGTTTTCAACTAGTGAGATCCCTGTCCAGCTTCTTTCATCCCCTTCAGACAAAACCTTCTGTTGCCATTTTTCTTCATCTGATCACGAGTTATATTGTCTTTCTTGTCAGTCTACCTTATTTTCACTATCCATTCTTAGCTCATTTTTCTTCACCAAAGCTTCATTTTCTTTCTTTCACCAAGAAAATTTTTCGGTGCTTATTCATTTATTCGCTCAAGCCGACCCCTAATTGGGATAAGGTCTTGATGATGATGATGATTCATTTATTCGCTCAATACATGACATGATGATGATTCATTTATTTCTTTATAAAGAATCTACATATTTGCTTGAGAACAAATTCATCATTTCCACTTCCTTGTTTTAATTCTGTCAGGATCACAGAATTCTTATCTTCTGATCAAGAATGAAGGGCAGCGTCTGCTGAAGATAAACATCAAGGTCCCAGATTCTGTGCCGATTGACACCAAGGAGCTGGCACTAGCTAAACACACAGAGAAAAAGGTTTGGTTCAATAAATATTTTCCATTACTTTCCCAATGCTTTGTGATTTTAGGCTCAAGCTTGTAGCTCTATTTTATTGCCACTGCCTGTGGCTCACCTAACTGAAAATTGTACTTCATAAAAACATTAAGTTGCAAGTAAGATTTACGAGGAATCCCGCCTATGTAGAACTGATTATTGAATAAATATTACACAAACAGTGTAATCGGTCTTCAGAAACAACACCAAAGAGTGATGATAGATTTGATCTAACTATACTTAAATGCATTGAGGAACCAAAAGTATATGTGTTTGTGTATAGCGGCTTAAAACACCTTATAACTATTGGTACAGAATAAGTTTGACTTAACAGACCAACCTAAATAAGCCCTAATTTCTAGTTTGGAGCAACAGAAAACAACAGTAAGTATTTTGCATGTAGCTACGGCTAAAAGCACTATCTATGTGTACATATACAGGGTAAGTCAAGAACTTGTCACTATTTATGCATTACTTATAAAGTGTAGAACAAGACGCACATGAAGTTTACCTGGAACCTAAACAATTGACCAAAGATCTTGGTGAAGCATAATTACCCAGCCTGTCTTTTTATAATGAACAAATTACTGTAGACCGACTAATGTCATTGAAGAGGTGTTGTGGATGTCTTACAAGCTGATGTTAGATTTCAAAGTTGGTCCTCTGCTTCTTGGTAAATCATAATTACCCAGCCCGTCTTTTTATAATGAACAAATTACTGTAGGCCAACTAATGTCATTGAAGAGGTGTTCTGGATGTCTTCGAAGCTGCCATTAGATTTTAAAGTTGGTCCTTTGCTTTTCCTGAAACTTTTTCTTTTATGAACTTCAGTTGCCTCACATCTGTTTGTCTGGACTTGAAAAGGAAACTTCAATTCTAGGAGATATTGCAAAAAGCAGCTGAAGCTTTTAAAAGTATGAAATTTCTCTTTGGGTCTAATTACTTGCTCTGGTAGTAAGATGCTTTTATTCCAATTGACTCAGATTTTGTGATTCTTGATATGGTGTCCCAGCTGACATGTTTGTTGAGAATTGTCCATTTTCTTGATTTTCTTAAAGACTGGGGATGGTTTTCACCAACCTATCCTGCCAGTTTCTTAAAGAGATGATTTGTTGGTGTCCTCTTCACCTGCTACTGCTACTGTGTCATCTTGCCTATCTTTACCTCTTAACAAAATTCTGCTATTTGGGGTTGGTCATTTCTCACATCTAAAGACCGCACATCTATATAGCTAGAAATTTGGCAGAAAAAATTTATTTCTGCATGTACTTAATAAAAAAATTTGCGTGAATTTTCTGATAGTCTGTTAGGTTTTTATAGAAAAAATCCCGTGGCAGTTCCATGGTTTTCAAAGAACTGCTACTTTGCATCTTAGTCCTACTTGCAGTTTGGGCATCTACAATATCTTTGTTTGTGGCTGTTTCAGTTCTGCCTGATTTGCTCACCAGTAGTAAGAGGATCCTACTCATATGTCCATGGACCTTTAAATTAAAAAATTCAACCCCAGGATGGGACTTTATGTAGTCCACATCCATGTGTTGATGATTACATTTTGCAAACTTTACCTCACAATAACCCGATTCACAACATGTCTCACATTATTCACAAAACTTTGCTAGCCATTCGCTTGGTTATCACCTCAATTAATCTGCATCTTGATATGAAGTCTGAACTCCAATTTCTGTAAAAGGTCAGACAAGTCAACTGTGATTTTTCAGATCTATCATAAATGAAATTATCTGCATTGGACACCTGAATAAGTTGAAAATCTGTAGATTGTTTTAGAGGCAAAAGTAAGTGCCATTTGATAGCTAATTTCAGCTCCATACTGAATCTTGAGAGCTCAACAGGATGAGTTTATCTGGTTTTCAAACATCACCAGCAATTCAGACCTAGGGCAGGTGCTCAAGTGGTCAAGTTCTCATTCAGAACCATCTTCCTAGTTGTTTCTGTATCTTATCTTGTGGCTCCTGGGTGGCATGTTTTCTTTCTTGCTCTCTAGGTAGTGTTTCTCTGTTCTTTGCTACCCATGCTTCTTATAACTACTCCCCAGCTGATAGCTGATGAAATACCAAGCTATTGGCTTCAAATAGCCAATGATGTAGCATGCTACTTCTAAAGTCCCATTAAGTAAGGAATGTTAGCTGATCATTTTTGTATTATCCTTTCTTGGAGTAGAGTTTTGCTGATTGTAATTCCTCTGTTTGCTTCTTGAAATATTTGGTGATTTCAGATAAAAGTCTCTTCAGATATTAGAAACCATATTGGTGAAGTAACTGTGGACTGCAGCCGTCCCATGGGATCCCCGCCAGTATTTGCTTCTGGAGTTCTGCAGAATCTACCATCTTATGCAAACCGCATGACCCCTATCTATGGTGCCTATGTTTTATTTGTAATTGTACTGATCGTGGGTGGGATATGGACCTGCTGCAAGTTCGGCAGAAGGGGGAGGCGACACGATGCTGGAATCCCGTATCAAGAGCTTGAAATGGGATTGCCGCAGACCACTGTAGCAGACACTGCAGACGGTTGGGATCAGGGTTGGGATGATGATTGGGAAGAGGAGAAAATAACATCAAGAACATCGGAGATTCAGCCTGTTTGCAATGTCTCAGCAAATGGCCTCACATCCAGATCATCTAATACGAATAAAGAAGGGTGGGATGATGATTGGGATGATTAGTTTCTCAAAGAAACAAGTACATCAAGCTCTTTTTCCCAAAAGAGTGGACAAAGATTGTAAGTCACGTTCCTCTTTGATTACAAATGACGAAATTAATTTTGATCCTTCTTTTATTTTTCTGTTTTTCTGAAATTTAGGGTGTTTTTGATGTAAAATACGGAGATTTTGTTTTTATTTTATACACTGTCTTATAGCCCTTTTTAAGTGTCAGGCAAGAGCCATATTTGTATGCTTGCTTGCGGATTGATAAGGAAAGATCAGTCACATTTCACCCCTGTACGAACGATAAGTTTATCAATTTGTAAGATTTGTTCAATTATTTTCGAAATGGTTGGGGCCATAGCTGTCCATTGTCAGCAGAAAGAACTAAACAGACTCCATGTTGTGACAATGCCTTGAAATCTGGCGTTGTGGTCCATGAATTGAACGTGTATGATGTTGCAGTCATTGTGAATAGCCACATTGGAAGGTTGTAATTGTTTTGTGTGCTTCAACTGGAGTGCTTGAGGTATCGCCAAACCAGAAAAAGAAGGTTTTTAAGTGTGGGCTGTACCATCCTGCTGTGTCAGTGTCAAGGCAGGTTGGCATTGTTATCCTGACTAGTTGTCTCCGTTGAGGAATGCTACATGAACGCTACATATGAGAGCATCCATGGACCACTCTTTGTGTAACCCACCTTTGCTTTGATCTGACTCCTTCATGTGATTGCTCCGGTTTTGGATGTCTATTAGGTCAGTAAGCATGAGAGTTGGATTATCTGGTCTGTTCATTGTTTATCAAATTTGCCAACCCGTTTGCTTTCAGGTGCAACTTTTTAGACTAAATCTATATGTTGTTTTAAAAAAGAGTCATAAGCAGACTACATATTTTCTAAATTTATTCGAAATTCCTCATTAAGGGAAAAGTGCCACCTCGAACCTGCAACTGTAGAGAGGTGCCACGATGTCTGTGACCAAGTGAGCTGGATGACTCGCTTCAACCCACTTGTTGTTTAGGTTGTTCATGACTTATTAGACATCTAAGGTTGCAGCAAGTCAACATTTAGCAGTCCTCTTTTCCATTTTGTTTAATGTTGGGGAAGAGTTATTCTAGCAGGATCCCTAGAATGATGCATTTTAGGATCTAACTTTGCTGGGCTCCATCTATGGATGATCTGAACCATTTATCTGAGTCGGCCTCTCCTATTCTGGTTGCCTGCAAAAATTCTGCTAGGTAAAATATTTGATAGCCAGGATTTTTAAAGACCCAATGATCATAAATTTTGGCTGGGTGGTCTTCAGTCTTTATCACTTCACTCAACAGTTAGTAGTTGGCCTGCCAAAAGTACAAGTTTTATTCTAGTGGCTGATTCAAACTTCTCATCCTTTTCTTTTCCATCGGTCTCAGGCACCTAGGGACTGATCTTGGTGATAACTGATCAGAACTATTTAGACAGCATAATCTTGATCGTTCATCCAATTGTTAGATAATCTTACTGATCCATTTTTTAAGCTCTCAATTGGCATGCATTAGAATATACTCCCAAGGACTATGATTTAGTTGGTTTCCTACGATGAACAATCTGAATAATCCAGACCATAAAAGTACAAGTTTTATTCTTCTCCATTGTGGGCCCCTAAAGGACCACCATCCAATTAATTTTGCTGTTACAAGTTGGTCCCACCAAACTCTATTCTTCTTTTGCTTGGTGTATGTGAAGTCTATTCTTCCTTCCTCGTGTTCATCGGTTTGTTCGTTTGCTGGGTTTTCTTCTGCTTGTCTTATTTGTTTGCTTGCTTCCTTTATTGTGAGAAAAAGTCATTATCCAAACAGAAGGTGGAAAATGAATCAGGAGACTTTCATTGATGGATTTGATCCTGACTGTATGTTCGTGGGAGCCATTTGGGTTGGACTACATCCAGAAATGACATTTGAGAAAATAAATCTTGCTATCCTATGAGTAAGGGCATGATGATGGGTCCAAAAATGGTTGGTGATCTAAATCGTTCAACTTTCGGATCACATTCTAGACAGATCATCTGCAACCATCCTGTTTGTTGGATGATCTTCTGTAAGGAGAAGTGGACGGTCCCAGAGTCCAGAAACAACAATGGCAATATCTCTACCAATTGACTTTGTTGTTGGGGATGTCCGGCATATGACATGTTCTGTGCATCACCTGTCTAAAATGTGGATTTGGATTAACAAACTTAAGTGTTCACCCTTGAAATTTTAAAAATGCTAGATGCTGTAAAGGATCTTGAGGAAGACATTACCTTGTGGCATTTTATTTGAAGATCTGAGCCGTTCATCATGCATAGCATGTGGAAATTAAGCAACCCATAACAAATCATCGCATTTGGACAATTGTAGCTACTTGTTTTGGGTGTCTGAAGGATAAAATAGAAATGAATGGTCTTGGCTAGTAACCAAAAGAAACATATGCTAAAAGCATTCGACGATTATGATTTTTTATTTCTAAGCTATATAACCCACTTTAAACATGATAAATGGCTTAGATATACAAAATATAATCACCATGATTAAAATTTTAAAAAATAGTGTCTACTTCTTAGACGATTGATTGCATCTACCCTATTGGAACTCAATCCAAATAACTTTTACCAGCCTTTTCTATAGTAATGGCAAGCATACATGCTCTTTTTGACATTTTTCTTGAGAGTTATAGCTACACACACATGGAGTCTTGAACCTTGTTCCCTTTGTAGATTAAGCTGTTCATCGTGTTCTCCATCTAAAATAAGTAACTCAATGCAAATCATTGCATTTGAATGATCCCAAAGTTCATGTTCTGAGCTTTTGAAAATTACTATTTTATGCTCACAAAATATGGCTCAAAGTATCTCACGAATATGAAATTTAATCACTGACCTATGTAATTCATTGTAAAAAATGATGAACAATTTAGATCTATAGAGCAAAGTTTCGCCACTTATAAAAAAATAAGGTGTAGACTTCCTCTAATGCTGACAAGTGTGTCCTATATGTTTCTTAGTTCTTTCTCATCCCCACATTTCTACACTTAGGATTAGGATTTCTTCTTTGTTACTTAGAAGTTGTTTTCTTACACTTATTCATCGGTCTTATTGTTTCACCGTTTACTTGATCATCAATAAAGTATTGTTTGGGTACGGATTAGGGTTTGTAAAGAGAACCCACTTCTTATGTATATAGATTTGTAGAAAATTGGATAAACTTTTTGGCCTTCTTGTTTCTGTATATGAACCTCAAAATAGTTAAATAAGTAAACAAGGAACTTGTCCATATTAATATATATATATATATATATATATATATATATATATATGCTATTTACATCTTTAAAAAAAAAGGAAAAAAAAAAAGTTCCAAAGTGATGATATTTAAAATTCTAGAGTTGCTTATATAATAGGTACATTTAATAACTCTTAGAGTGATAAAATAGAGACTTTGAGCAAAAAATAAATAAAAATTCTAAGAAAAATAAAACTAATGAGTTCTGGCTTTCTATCATAGTTGCATAAGAAGGAGTTTTCATGTGCTAAGTCACAGGTTCAAGTCATTCGTTGCTTTAGGGTTATTCATAAATACTCACTAGAATACCAAAATAAAATATATTAAAATAAAAAACTAAAGAAAAGAAAATTACAAAAAAATTGTTTTCATCTAATTATTAAACTTGTACAATTTTTTTCATTTATTATTTTTCATTACCAGACGACAGAACGATTTCAGGACCAAAAGATCAAAAGATTTATAGGGCAAAATGAATTGCCAAACATTCCAACTTTTGGATGAGCTAATTGGTCTTAACATGCCTTCAAGAAATCACTCAGTAGCAGTCAGTTCTTAGACATATGTGAAGAGATAAATATGTCATTTTCAGAAAATGTCGCATGGTATTTTAGTCATATCTGTGAACAATGATTTGATTTGTTTATTTAACTCAAACAACATGCAAATAACAAAGCCACCCTTTGTCATTCCCCATGATCAAGACCACTTCTACTTCTTTTTCTAGAAGTGGTTTTTTAGGGCCCATGTGATGGTTTGATGGAAGGACCTTAATTAGGTTTTCTTGGTACCCCCACCATTTATTAAATAACTTGGTGGCATAATGATATGCTAAACTTATAGCATCATTCACAATAAGCAAATAATATTTGTGTGACATGTCACATGGTACATGGAAGGTGGGCTTAAGAATATTTAGTGGATATAACTTAATTTATATTTCTTATTATAAATTATAAACTACTTATCAGAAGATGAATAGAAAATCATGAACAATATAGTGAGAAGAGCCCACCTGCAGGGAGAATCAAATGCCCATAACTCAACTAATTCTTATCAAAGATTTTGTCCCTGACTCATGTTCACTACCATGATTCTCTATCACTAAACCCTATCTTACATAATTAAAGACAGAATTGCAATTAGGATTAATTGAGAATAGGTTGTGTTTCTACTATAGGACAAAATAAGATGCATATAGAATAGCTAAGTTCCAAATTATTTGTTTTTTACCCCAAGCTTACAGAATCAAGCCATTAATGTCTAATCTAGGTTAAATTAAGTGAGTTTAGAACTCAGAGCGACATAAACCAATATCAAATAGCTATTCAATCTAAAAACCAGTAAGATCTGGGGCTACTGACACAACACATTTATTGAGCCCCATATTTAGCAAAGTGATTAACATTGTATGGAATTGATCACTCAAAGTAAATATCAATCGAGTGGTGGATTATTTGCTATAAGCCTATGAACCTACATCTCCCACATTTAGACTAAATGTCAAGGGCCCATCTTCACAAAAACAAACTGTCCATCACAGGAAACTCGCGTGCCTAACATACAGTAAAAGGAAAGGTAGAGCTGGGTCCTGGAAGAGAAAAATGAAGGAGAGAGTGCTTTTGTCCGAGAGCAACATGTACAGTAATATTATATGCATCCAGCACTCCCTTTAAAACATGGGCTTTTCTTTTGATAATTTACATTTTTTCTCTATTCTCTCCTCTTTTATTTTATTTACTTTGGTGAGTGTGGAGAATCTTCAGGTCCCCCCATCCCACACTCTACTCCTTTTGACTTGGGAAAACTAGTCATTTTTTTATTTAAGAATCAGTTGGGATAATATGCTTGTGGAAATCATACAATATGATACTGTTCTCCCCTTTTTTATAAATTAAGATGGTGATTATAGCAATAATAATACTTCAATTACAAGCACAAGAAATGGTTGGAATGATTTTGACAGAGAAACACCTTCTTCATCATCATTTTAGATATGTTCAATGGAACAACCCAAATTTGAAATGATAAAAGTAAGCTGCTATCTATACATATAGCTTCTGCATTTGGCCATTGGTAGTCAGTAGAAGAGTGTCAATTTCAAAATAGGTAAGTGCTGATATCATCTTACAGAACTGAAAATTCTCCAGTAGTTTGAATGGTAAAAGTACATTGCATTCTACCATATAATTTGGAGGCAGGAAGGTACTTGCAACATTATGGTGCTTGTGTTCTTGGTAAGGTCTGATATTGCCGTTATCTGCTGGTTTAAGTCAAAGCTTGGTAGCATTTCACACAAAGGCTATGAACACAAGAATCTTTGATCATGAAACCACTTAAGGGGGGGCCTCTTTCTATGTGCTCTGCAATTTGGTTACTTACATGTGCATATATGATGTTATTGTTTGTAATTCGTACATTCTACCATGTATGCAGATAATGGGCATTACAGTTCCATATTTATCTTGTTCAAAGTGGTAGCTATGCAGAAACCCACCACTTTTAGCTTCAAAGGAATGAGGGACATCAATTGACACCAGAGCCAAAAATGGGCAAGTGTAACTCAAAATATCACCAAATTCATCTTATATACTCAAGCATTTCAGTTTCTAAGTAGCGGCCAAACAACATCTATGATGCTACTGCAAGCTGTACCATTTACATTAATTCTGAAGCTACCCGTTTCAACTAGAAGGGATCAGTCTTGAGTACTTGGTCATCACATCAATATGATCGAACTGTTGATTTTGTTGGGTCATCCGTGCATTTGCTGACAGTTGGAGTGACATCCCTCTGATCTTAATTCATTCTAACTGCGTGGATCAGATTACAATGACAGCTGAAGAACTAAAGTTGATGCTTCTAGCGTTAAGTTCTTCAATTATTACTGCCCAACACCAAAACAAAGAATAGGTTAAAAATTACCTAACAGAATAAAAACAGGAAGGATCAGTACAAAATTACAGGAAGGAAATGAATTTCCAAAGGGTCGAACCCGGTGATGAGGAATCCGGTAATGACCAACATCAGGTAAGGAAAAGAATAAGCCCCACAAACCCAGCCTCCACACCCAAAGGTAAAAAGGAACGAAACAACAGAGAAACAAACCAGAGGGAAACAAAAATGTGAAGAAACATTACAACAAATCCTTTCTTTTCCTCGTCTTCTTCTTCTTCTTCTTCTCATTGCTATACTAGCCGGATTCTTCTTCGCCAGAAAACATAATCTATATCTTCCATAAACCCAGCCTCCACACCCAAAGGTAAAAAGGAACGAAACAACAGAGAAACAAACCAGAGGGAAACAAAAATGTGAAGAAACATTACAACAAATCCTTTCTTTTCCTCGTCTTCTTCTTCTTCTTCTTCTCATTGCTATACTAGCCGGATTCTTCTTCGCCAGAAAACATAATCTATATCTTCCATTCCCACCCTCCACTCTGTAGTAAAAAAGAATTAAATTCAACTTCAACCCAATTCCTCCTGGCTTTCTGAAGGGCATCTGATCAGTTCCAATATACTAACCACCTCTCCCATGTCTGGTCGGTTGGACGGCACCTGCGACGTGCATATCAAACCCAATTTCATCACAGGAATTGCTTCTTCAGACGGGAACTCACCCTGAAGCCGTGCATCAACACATTCCTCTACTCTTCCTTCCTCCAAAGCACCTCTCACCATGTCACAGAGCACCACCACATCATCCTCCATGTACTCCACTGGCCGCTTCCCAGTCACCACCTCCATAGCCAAGACACCAAAACCATAGACATCACATTTCTCTGTTATCTTCACTGTCTGGCAAGCAAATTCTGGTGCCATGTACCCGAGAGCACTCTGTATTTTGCTGCTCAAGACATATCGATCCAACATTGGCAACAGTTTTGCCAAGCCGAAATCACCTACTCTTGGCTCACCGGAGCTATCAATCAGAATATTGCCCGATTTCAGGTTATAGTGAATTATGTTTAGCTGGTGCAGGTGTGCCAAACTCTTAGCTGTTCCAAGAATTATGTTGAATCTCTCCCGCCATGAGAGGAACTTGGTAGAACTCTCATGAAGATGCTTGTACAAGCTCCCACCAGAAATGAATTCGTAAATGAGGAGCTGTAGTGACTGGGTCCAGTAATAGCCTTCAAGTGCAACGAGATTATGATGCCGAATCTTCCCAAGCTTCTTTACCTCCCTCTCAAAATCTTCTTGAGATTTAACTAGGCTTGAGACAGTGAGCTTCTTGACAGCAACTGGGCGACCACTTCGTAGAACAGTTCTGTAGACAGCTCCAAATCCACCACGTCCAAGTTCACAATCCTTGTTAAGTAAAGCATGTGTACTGGCACTAAAGTCAGGGTCACCAGAGAACATAACAAGCTTGCCAGAGTTAGCATCAGTGGCAGGGGAACGACTATAGTCATCATCATCAGCACCGGACATGGTGAGGGCCATTGTGGAATGGGAGGTGGAGGATCGGACACGGAGGTTGAGAACTGTGACAAGAATGACACCAAGAGCAATAAGAGCTGCTGCACCAATGGCAATGAGGGCAGAGATGCTGAGGATGATTTTCTTGTGCTGATGGTTTGATGATACAGCACCCGCTCCAGAGGAGGCATCAGACGATGAATTTGGGTTAAGCACAATTGGTTTGGGAAGGACGCCAGGGCAGGAGCGGTTGACAACTGATCCACAAAGAGCTGGGTTGCCTGAGAGGGAAGTAGGAGAGATGGTGTTAAAGAAGCCACCGGCAGGTAGTTTACCTTGAAGGCTATTGTGCGAGATGTTGAAGGAGAGGAGGTGAGGGAGGTCTGCCAGCTGCTGGGGAAGGTTTCCTGTCAGGTTATTGAGGGAGAAATCAAGGAAATGGATGACTGTGAGGTTGGCAATTGATGCAGGAATTAGGCCTGAGAGACTGTTGTGGCATACAATCCTGCATAAAAGTCCAAAGAGAAACAGAAAACTATTATCCCCAGAATCAACACAATATTATTGAATGCAGTGCAAAAGATGTGTTCAAACAAAGAAAATTCGAAACAGAGGAATTGCTGCTAAAGAACCTCTTCATCATTCCATGAATTTGAAACCTATCGAAGACACGGGATTTTTGCAAGTGTAAATTAAATGCTAAAACTTAGTGATCAAAGAAACCCATGCCTGTGATCAATTTGATGCACATTCCACCAACCCTTACCAGCTAAACCATGGGCCATAACCTAATACTCAACTCAGCAAAAGGGTCCTGCCCTACAGTTGATGGACTTAACCGCAAAAGTCTGCCGAAAATTTTGCAAACCACAGAAGACAGGCAAAGTCATATTTCCTCTGTGGTCCAGAGATTAGATAGCATGTAAATGAACTCCTATTTAGAGTCCGCAGCAGTCCTATTTCCTCTGCATATTGGGATCTTTCCCATCTTCAGAAGAAACAAATACCAATAAATGTACTGAAAAGACTCCTACAATCAAATTGAGAGAACCACAGAAGGCCATTCCAGTTGGTTTAAACATAAATAGTTCCCACACATTTTAGTCATTTGCAAGTGTAACAAGGCAAATTGAACAGCTCAGCTGATATCTATTGCAAAATAGTGGCATCTTGCCAAATTAACCCAAGAACTCTTAACATGTAATGTACCATTTATCCTAAGTGTAATAAAATTTTGTTCTAGTCTTTGAAACAAGGACTTGATTTGCCCGTTCAGCTTTCTAAACGTTGCAAGTTTCACTCAATAACCCCAAAATAGAAACACGTGGGGAAAAGCATATCAGTTGCACGCACAAGATTAAACTAGAACAATCAAAATGACTATTTTGCCCCTTGAGGTTCAGTTCCATCATCTTAAAGGAAAAATTTAGCAAGAAGGACAAAACAATGGAAATAGTAACAGCTCAAAGGAAAATCACTGGTTATGGTTGAGAAATTTATTAAGAATGGAAGGAAAATCTGACCAAACTAGAAATTTAGAGTCTCTAAATCTTGATGAGATAGTATAGTCATGAATAAAACACTACAGAAGACTTAAAAGAAAGAAGACTTACAAGGAAGTTAGGGAAGAACATTTTCCAATCTGGGTAGGGATTGCACCAGTGAGGGAGTTCTTTGCCAATATCAATTCCTTCAAAGCAACTGCTCCTCCAATTTCTGAAGGAATACTTCCATCCAGCCTATTCACACTCAAATCAATAATCTCAATGGCTTTCAATTCCCCAATGCTCTTCGGAATTGCACCCACAAGAGAATTCCGCGAAACATTCAAGATTCGTAAGTTGCTGAACACCCCTATATCAGAAGGAAGACTGCCCGAAAATGCGTTATTTGATAAATCCAACACCTGAAGTTTCTGGGACAATGCCTTTGACGACCCAGAAGAAGGATTTGGAATTTCTCCCGTTAAACGATTTCCTGAAAGTGAAATTCTCTGCAGATCCATTTCGAATACCCAAACCGGAAGATCACCCGTCAACAAATTTCGGCTAACATCAACTGCCATTAGGCTTTTGCAGCCAATCATTGACTCTGGCAAGTTCCCAGTTAATGAATTTCCAGACAAGTTCAAGACTTTCAGTGACATTACGTTCCTAATAAAGTTCGGTATCGTGCCGGTGAATTCATTTTCTGATAAATCCAAAGTAGCCAAGTGCCTCATTTCGCCAATCCAGGACGGAACTTCTCCAACAAAGGAGTTTGCCCGTAAATTTAAAGAACTGCACATGGCAAGTTTCCGCATTGAATCCGGAAGACTCCCAGTCAGTGAATTCTCACTGAAATCCAACGATTTCAAAAGCATGCATCCTCCAATGTCGTCGGGTAATTGCCCAGAGAGCCGATTTTTCCGCAAGTTAATTGTTCTCAAATTAAACAAACGGTCAATCCCTTGCGGAATCTCCCCAGTAAGAGAATTATCAGACAGATCAAGAGATCTAAGCCCATTCAGAGACCACAGCCCTTCCGGCAATGGCCCCGAAAGATGATTCGACGACAAGTTAAGCGCCGCAAGCGTAGAACAAGAGCTCAAACTAGGTGGTAAAACGCCAGTAAAACCATTTTTTGCAAGCGAAAGAGATCTCAGAGACTTACATTGCTGAAAAAACTGATGCGGAATCGTCCCTGAGAGATTGTTCTCGCTCAAATCAATGGTTCGAAGGCTTTTGAGGGAAGTGAGAACCGGGTTCACATTTCCTGTAAAATTGTTGTTGGAAAGTGACAATCTTTGCAGAAACTGGAGCCTCAGAAGGCCTCTACCAATCTTACCTGAGAGGAAAAAGCCATCAAGGACGAGTTCTACAACTCTGTTTGTTCTGGGGCTGCATTTGACACCAACCCAGTTGCAGGGATAATCATCGTCTTCATTCCAAGATGCTAATCTCGAATGTGGGTCTTGGAGATCGACTTTGAAGACGATTAATCCGAGGACATCGTCGTTAAGACTCGGATCGACCGATTCGATGACAATGGGAAGAATATGAAGAAGAGCAAGAAAAGCGAAGAGTTTTAGTAGCTGGGTCATTCTAGTTACTAGTCAAAACAAGTTCTAGGCCGCCATTAATAGGATTCACAGACAGATCGAAACACTGTATATGACTGCGGCGAGAAGAAAGATAAGGAAATCTGCTCAAAATACCGAGTTTTCTAATAGAAAAACTAAATGCTTTCAAGGTGAAGATTCAGACGATTCCCCTAAATAACAGTTTCTAAACGGGATTCCCACAAACTTTCAATTAAACGACCAAGAAATAACTAGTATTACGCATTCAACACATGATTTCTAGCAGAAACGAAAAGAAACAGAGAATGCCCAGCAAACAAAACGCTGGAGACGGCTCTACAAAAGGAAAGTAACATAGAATCTCAAAGTCGAAACTTGCGAATGCCACTCCGAAAACTAGCTTGCATTTCCATAATACAACACGAAGTTTCAGATAACATAAACCCTAGCAATCCGCTCCGAAGACGGAAAACGGAAACCAAAAACGAGCTAAACCGCAGCTTCCAGCAACAGAAGCCCCCCAAAAAATCGAAACTCTTTTTTCCGGATTCGACAAAGGGAAACTAGGAAATCACTTGCATTTGCATTCCAGCACCAGATTCCGAAACACAAACAGGATAACCCAACTCCCAGTCGGAATACCGGGAACCAAAAACTGCCGATTGCAAGCTTCGAGCTGCAGACAAGTTCCTTTAAAACCCTTTGTAAACTTCCGATCTTAATCAGAAACTCAACCAAAAACCCAGCATTAGCAAATACTCCCCCTATTTTCTCCTCTTTCGGCTGAAAATACCGCAGAATCTGTAAAACAACGATATAAATGACGACCTAAGGAACAAAGAACTCCCGTGGAGACTAGTTTTCCGCCAATAAACAATGCCGGAAAAGTCGCCGGGAGAAGCAGAGACGCCGGGAAACGTAGAAATCTCCAACCTGCGTCGCGGCAGTTGCCATTAAGAAGAAGGATTGGGTCGGGAGGAGAAGAGGGCCTTTTATTTGTTATTTAATGCGCAGCGAAAAAGCAGGTGGAGCTACGTCGACCCTCTCTTTAATGGGCTGCCTTACACGTGTCAGGATCTCTGCGGTCAAAAGGAATCCTATGTGGATGCCTCGTGGCACTATAGCAGAGATGATTGCTTACGTGGACAATGAACGTGACAAGTTAAAACGGTCGGAAGAATGTATCGTTGAGGTGGTTTGTTAATGCCCCTCCTGTTTGCTGAAAATTACTAAGTTACCTGAATGCTTTGTCACCTGACATTATTGCCCCTCTCTTGCCTTATAGAAGTATTATTAGACATGGTAATAGTGATTATTGTCACATAAACAGTCAAAAAAATATATTGTGGAATGGATTAATCTTAGGATAGGGCTTTAACTGGCTAATGGATTACATTTTGACTAATTATAGCCATTGAAGCACCTACCAACATGACGGGGGTTGTGTTTTAGAATTCGTTCATTGCTTTGAAGCTTCCTTCGTGCATGAGCAAAGCTTTTCTTTTCTTGACCAACAAGGAAAGTGCATAAACACAAAACAAGCCATGAGCGAATGAGCAAGTAGGGGTGGCAACTAGAGAGGTAGCGAGACTGACTGTAATCGCCTGTATCATTTTTAGTTCTTTGGTTGGCTTTTGATTTAATGAATATCTCCCCTTTCCTCCTTTATTAGAGAAAGTCTTTTTTATACTATTATAGAGCTAGAGAAGAGTTAGGATAGTAGAGATTGAGGAATGGTCTAGGTTTTGTGAAAAAGAAGAAAAAAAATCGCATATAATATGTAAGAAATCCAAAGCATATCTCGAAGCAAAGGAAACTCATTGGGAGGAGTCAATAGATTTTGTTGGTTTAGAATAGAAAGACTCAGATGCCTAACTATTGGAAGCAATAGGAAAAAGAATGGGTAGGGTAGATGAAGAAGGAAGTGAAAAAAAAATATTTCTAATAATTTATCTATATTTTAAGGTTGCAAATAGCAAGAAAAATTCCACCATTCTACAATAAACTCAGTATCCACATATTGTTATTCTTGTCCCAAATAAGTCGAAAGTGAGTAATAAAGCATAAAAATTGTGTTTGGTTATCCATTAATTCCCAAGAAAATGCTCTAGAACCTGAACCTCTAGTTTGTAGAATTGTCAATATAAAAATGCACACTAGGATCAATTATTCAATGCTGTTTATTATCAGAGAAGGGGGAGGCCCTATTGTACTATGGTCAAAGGAGAGCCTTGGCGCAATGGTAAAAGTTGTCGTCATGTGACCTTGAGGTCACTGGTTCATTGCCTGAAATCAGTTTCTTACAAAAATACAAGATAAAGCCGCCTACTTTAGGTTATTGTAGCCTGCCCCTTCCCTAAACCCCCATAGGTGGGAGCTTCTTGCACGGGGGCTGCCCTTATATGCTCCATTATATCATGTAATACTATAATATCTTCCTAATCAAAGTTTTGCATGGATCAATCAGCCAAAGAAAAACCTTTTCAAGCCAAGCAATGGCAGTTTAGTAAATGACCAAAAGGAAGAGGGATATTTATGGAAGGATATTGACCATTGGACAAAAATAAAAAAAGTGGGGCAATAAAGGAAGTTGGCGTGGGGGGGAGGGGGTGTCAGGATGAAAAGTTGGGGGCCCCAATATTGTACATAATTTACTTTTGCTTTAAATACCATTGCCAGGTTCGGCTAAATGTCCACCATCACTCACTAACTAACCATGGTGGTTCAATTTTAACCATGGTGAGGTTCATACACCAATCTCTTTGAATCTCTGTCTTCTAGGATACCGTGTACTTAAGAATTTCACGTGCCCCTACACTTTCGCTTCCATTTGTAGGCTGTTAATTTACTTGGTCTGAAATTGATACTCGCACTCCTCGTCTCGTACTGGTTGTCCCTCAATTTGAGACGAGAATAAGAATAATAGATTTTGGTATCTGCCCATCTAAGCTTTTAAGGCACTCAATAAACGAGATGAACGGATCAGATTACATAAAGTAGGTCACAGCTAGATTGAGTCCCGAAATGAGTTTTCCTACAAGGATTAAAATGATAATTACATTCTACCATTTCTAAAGAGAAAATGTTTAGAGCATAGTATCATAGACTTGCTTTACATAGCCCATGATTGATGTCCCGAGGTTTTAAGGGAGGCCTGTTAATAAAGATGTCTTAGAGGCTTAGGCTCGTATTTCTAGATCTATAAAATAATGTTTAACTAGAAGGCTTGGTATTAAGAAATTTTTTTATAAATATCTTAGATTAATAGTCTGTAATACTCTATGAAAAAGGTAAAATATCTAAAAAAAGTACAAAGGTTTTAGAATGAACAGCTAATTTATGAATACTCTGATTAAATTATAGTCATTCATTGAGGAGGTAAATGAGCATAAGCATGTATAAATAAGAGTTAACTCCTTATTTGTAATCATACAAACTCATTGTAGGCATCTCATTGTAAATTAGTCAACTAAGGAATAGTACGTTGTTTTTGAGTTAGTCTCTCATTGTAAATATCTTATTACTTTTGTGAGTGAGTGAGCGTAACCCTAATAAGTAAAAGTTGGGAGTTGAAGGCTAACTTGTACATTGAGGTCACGGGTTCAAGGTGTGGAATCAGGTTATTACAAAAATACAAGATAAGGTTGCTTACTTTAGGCCATTGTGGCCCATCCCTTCCCAAGCTCTGCATAGGCAGGAGCTTGTGCACCAAGGCTGCACTTTTTACAAACTCATTGTAGACAGCTTACTGTAAATTAGTCAACTGAGGTATAATATGTTTTCTTTGGGTTAGTCTCTCCTTGTAAGTATTTTATTGCTTTTGAGAGCGAGTCCTGACAAGTGAAAGTGGGTAGTTAAGGCAGACTTGTGCATTGTAAAGGAGTTGCACACAAGAGTCTCGTGACTTTACAATATGTAAAACTGCTATCTTGAAATAATAACCTTTCTTGGCTGAGCAGTTGGATGATTTAGATCACGAAATCTGGGCCATTGGTCCCTGTGGCAATCGTATAGGCCATACCACGAGCTGTACTAATTTGGTTACAACGAAATTACCGCGGGTCCCATAAGTTTGGTGATCCAATTACAAGAACTCCAATTGATAAACTGAACAGAATAGTGAGATCTTAAAATTTGGACGGCTTTGATCATGCTATATGTGGAAAATACTTTTCGAGTCGAAGGAAGACAAATTTTCATGTGCATCGTATTACAGCCACAGAACAAATAAAATTGAAAAATCACGATTTTAGCGTTCAAGCAAATCAACTGTTGCGTGGACAGGACAAGCTGCCACACATTTAGCACCGTCAGCTAATTTAATGGTGTAGGGTACTTATGAGAAAAAAATACAAGGTGAGGATGAATCTAGGCATCTCGAAAAGTTTAAGATTAAAATTAAAAAAACTCATAGAATATTGCAGTTAAATAGTATTTTTTTCTAAATTACATTGTAAATACATATTGTAATATTAAAATTTAGTAAAAACTAATAGAGAAATAAGATAGAAACTAACAAAATGACAATTTTGTAAAGTTCAAAAAAAGCACACATGAACTAAGCAAAATTGACTTCAGAAAAATTCTAGTTAATATTGTTCATATGGTCTTTGTTTTGGTTCTTTCGTTCGAGTTCTAGTGAATTTTGGTCTTTTTCATTTATTTATTTTTTAAATCAAGTTTCTTAAAAATAATGACTTAGAACTATTTTGATTGACAAGAATATAGATCACTTAGTTTCAAAAAGCCAATCAGAATGGAATGACAACTATGCTAGAGAGAGAGTTCTAGATGCTAGATACAATTTTGTTTAGAAAGAAGAACATGAAATACAAGTGATGAAGAAACTATTATGTCTAGATTCTCTTAACTTTAGGCAGGGTAGTCCCGGGGCACTAAGCTCTCTTATGCAGGATCTGAGGAAGAGGCGGATTATAAGGGCTTATACTAGGCAGCCTTATCTTGCATATTTTGCAAGATGCTGTTTTTATACATTAACCCGTGACTTCAAAGTCACACGACAACAACTTTTACCGCGGCACTAAGGCACCATTGCAGGGATTAAATTTCATTTACCCACTAGACCCTTTAACAAACACCATGAGCTAGAGTCATTGCTATCATCTCGCAGTAAAGTAGAATAAAAACAAAACAATGAAAGGGATGGTAGTCAAAGCTTGGTACTTTATACGAGTGTCCAATGGACAAATGTACAGCGATTGGAACGGATGAATCAACAGGACCCACTATATGATGGATTGGTGCCCAAGTATACTCAAGCACTTGTCATATTATGGGATTCGTTTGCTTAACCATCAAAGGAAGGCTAGACTTTGACACTACATAGTGGGGCCCTGAAAAGTCATTCAAGCATGTGTGTGGTTGAGATTGGGTAATTATGCAACTAAACTACACTTGGAAAATAATGTAAACTGATCAGTGGGCTCTCAGTGGTGGGAGGGGTAAGCACGCGAAGCCCCTAGTCATGTATTATATTGATTGGGGCCAATGGAAATGATCATTCACAAGAGGAGCTACTTGAGGCCCAAGTAGTAGGAAGCCTCTTAACGTGTGGTTCATTTGGTGCACGTAGAATGCAACGTGAGTTTGGATTATAAATTTCTCTGAACTCTTCTTTGAAGCTTGGAGTGGCACTCTTCTTTTGGTGTGCTCATTTTTTGTCTGGAGTCGTCCTACTTTTGAATGATCGGACCTATTCATCTTGTTAAACAATTTGTTAGAACCAAAATTCATAATCATTAGATGATTTTAGCTATGCTTTTTTTGTTTTTAAAAAAACTAGTAGCCAGAAGCATCCGTGGACATAATTGTTCGCGAATAGTCCAAGTAAGAGATCACAGGCCAACAAAATGACTGGGTCAGGTCATTTAAAAGCACAAGATTTTAGAGTCAGTCTCCGAATAGCATTTCTCTCTCCTTTTGTTTTCGGTGCGGAAATGGCATAAGAAGCTTGAGAAATGAGACCCATTGGTTTAGATCTCAGTAAGAGGCAACCATCATACAATCACTATCTTAGTAATGAAAGGACAGCCGTGGTACCCTTTTGTTTTGATAATGACACTCCCCCTCCGTTCTCATAGTATCCATATTTACCTCCAAACAATGACAGGCTGTAGCGTCTCCAACGTCGGTTTGTTGTTGGGAGAGATGCGGGAGAACGAAGACACCAAAAAGTCCGAGCTACAAACAAACCCGTTTTCTGCAGCGCTTCTGTCCGACGGGAAAAAGCGCCGCGAAAATCGGTGAATGCTGGCCGGGATTCCGTGCCGTTAGGGTTTGGACACGTAAACCTTCCCATGTTCCGATGCAAGGACTCGCTCCGTCCTTACCCATCCCTTCTTTCCTCATCCACTACCGAGTCGACGAGATTCACTGCTTCAACGGTTACCGAGAATGTCCCGACCGTACGCTTACCGAGCAGGAATTCTGGCCAAAACGTCGGAGTTACAGTCGTTCTCACCCTTTCTTCGCCAAGTTATGATATGGGTGGGTGAGTACTTACTCTGTAGTCACCAAACCTACCTTGGAGAGGGCCACGAGATCGTATTGGTGATAACAGATTCATTGGGTATGAGATAGCCATGGAAATGGTATGGTTGAGCTCTACCCTTCTGATCAACCTTTCGCCAAAAGCAGTCTAGCACAGTTGGAGGTTGCAGATAACAAGGTGATTCTTCTCCTCCTTCAGGTTGGTGTTCAAGGTTACACTTTCTTCCTTGTTGGGGGAGATTTCCTGTAAATTTAGGAATCAGGATAACAAGCTTAGATGTAAGAAAAAAGATTTCCTGTAAATTTAGAAATCAGGAGGATAATAGGCTTAGATGTAAAAAAAGAAAGAAGAAAAAAAGGAAAGAAAAGAAAACAGGAGAAGAATTCTTGGCTTTGCATACTCAGTGCTCTTGAACAAGAGTATATAAATGCAGATGTTGTGGACTCTTGGGGACTTGCAGTTATTTAGCAGGAGAATGACTGTAAAGATCTACCCTAATCATCAAGGTCCTAGACTTGCACTAGTGCATCTACACATCAAATTAAGATCATTGATCTTGAAGATCATCAAGTGATCCACATGGTTTGTGGATAATCTATTGTTAGGGGAAAAAAATTTCAAGAATTTAGCGTCTCTTCCTAGAACTACTAACAAGGTTTGATAGATCAAGGGTCGAAAATCGATCCATCAAGCTCATCTCAACTATTGTCAGACAGATGATCGCCTCTGTAACGAGAATGAATCATCAAAACTGAAACAATCTTAACCATTCAGTGACAGGGGCCCATATCAAGTGGTCCCCTTCTCAATTTGTCAGAAACAGACAGGAGCGAGGATTTTTTGGTCAATGTGTAGATTCGATTGTTTACCACGGTAAGCGAGTAATTGTCAAAATCGTTGACGTTTTACGAAAATCGAGGACGCAGGCGGAGTGCCGTGTTGAGCGCGCTAACCCAAATTTGTAAGTGGCTCTGCTTTTAAGAGGGAACCGGCGGGGGTTTTTTCTTGGGCTAACTTTAACTGACTAAATTGACTCTGTATCTTTTCAAAATGACGCATCAATTCCCAGCGTTGGAAATGGTAAAAGCTAAATGTGGAGCCTAGATAACCGATGATCTGAAACGTCCATCACTTGGTGTACATTTAACATAGCCCAGCATGAAAAGGATCTCCACTTTGGGCTTGAACTTCCTAAATCATCCATTAAGAATAATTAATTGTGTAGATGTATATTTTCTGCTATTCATGTTCTTTTGGGCCTTCTCCTTGCCCTTTTAAAACCGTCTATTTGGATTGCCTTACTCCTCCTAATCAGTTTCGTTTTCTGCCTCGTTTGCACATGTTTAGACCATCTAAGTCTAATCTTTCTCATCTTGTTACTTATTGGTGATCCCTCTAAGCTCTTTCTAATATTTTCATTTCTAATTCTATCTTTTCTTATCTTACTCTTTTGCCTAAGATGCGAATAAAAATATAAACATGTTGGATTGCACGGTGAAGAACAAGATGTATAAACTTTATCCCAGTGATCATTAGAATAACTACTCAATAACAAACCAGTATGCAAACTTAGGTTGTTGCCTTCATAATTTACAGAATCAAAGATTTTTCACAACTTGAAACTATACTCAGTCTTTTTATGTCTCATATTGAAGCTTGGGCATTCTTTTTCTGTTTAAATCTACAACCTTAGTTTGATTGCTGAAGTTGGTTGTTTACTTTCATTGTATTTTATATACCATACTTAGTTGAATGGTGCAACTACTTTAGTTTGTTTATACTTCCTTGATTGAGTTGTAATAGCTTGTCTTTGTTGATATTGTTAAAGTGAGTTTTCATGACCTTATATAGCTAAGCAAGTAAATTTTAACATTTGGATTGTTCTGTCTTAACATTCGTCTATGATTATGTATGAATGATATTTAACCTTAAATAACCATAGGGAAAGAAAATCCACAATGAAATATATTAAGTGACCATGCCCCAGGAGGTATAGGTTATTGAATACTTATCATGGATGATGATACATTTTGTTTGATATGTAGCACTTTGAATGACTTTACAGGAGCAGTTTATATTTTTATTGTAGTAATTGTTTCTATGATTACTTTTGTTAATTCAAGAAAACATTCTAGAAAATGTTTAGGTTGTAGAGCCAATGAGAACTATGAACCAAATTGAAAATGGAATAATTGGTTTAGGTTTTTCAAGCTAGAACTAAACCCCACAATAGTCTGGTTCCAATATAGCAAAAATCTTTATGGTCCAATTCCAGTTTTGATGGAACTACATTGGAACTAGACCATTAATGCCCCTAAGCATAGAGAAGCAGGGATTTTGCATTGTTACCACCTACACCTATAGAAGGATCACTCCCATTTATTTGTATGTTTCTCAAATGAACAAGGGTTTTTTTTGTTAGTATAGTTGAGACTTGATATCTATCTATATAAAATTATACTGTAGCATTGATGGTGTTGAGTAGATGATCAAGTTGTCATTTTATCAAAGATGAAAGAAGACTCAGATTACTCATTCTAATAGTATCAAAATAAGGGAATTGCTATCCAGATTGAGTTTTGGGATTGACTCCAAAACCTACCCAGCTAACCTCATCTTTGGATGATCTAACCTAATGATCTTTTTCGAACTCTCCTACTAAGGTTGTATACAAAAGTGTGCCCTTGGATGCTTATAGCTACTAGTTTTTCTAGTTAAAAAAATCAAATGACTATGACTTAAAAACTAACAAAGTAAAGATAAAATCATCCAACGGTCATGAATTTTGGGGTCTAGCTAATCCAAAGGAGGTGTAACAAGATGAATAGACCTAATCATCTAACGGTTGGGGCTTAGTTGATTTGGCAGGGTTTTAGAGTTAGTCCAGAAACTCAATTCGGGTAGCATTTCTCTAAAAAATAAAGCTTATGCCTTTCCAATCAAAATCCTCGTGGATGTTGAACCTATTAGCTAGAGACTCCAACCAAGGCCAAACTTAAAGTTGGGCAAATCATCAGATAGTTAGCTTACCTTGAAAAAGGGAAATATAGGTTGATAACTAGAATTCAATTGATTTTGGTACTCCTTTCTATTCCTTAGCCAGAAAGATATGCGGCCATTAAAAAGGGATTAAGTACATAATTAACCAGGTAGTAGAGACGTGAAAACACTTGTTTATTCACGTGGACCTTAGCTCCAAAGAACAGTATGCTATTGCTGAAACGAATAATTAAAACCTTAGATCAAAACACTATGAAGCCACCGTAAATGAATATTTAAGTATAAAAAAATGATAGTGACCTTGCTAATGCTATACTACAAGTACGAGATATATACTTATTACTAGGTCAAAGGAAACCAAAAGAGAACCACTAATCTCAAGAGAGAGAGAGGGGGGGAGAGGTTAAGCTTAAACGTTGAATGATTTGACTCGCTTCATCTCATTGCTCTAGATTTAGATGTCTCATAGATTAAAAAGCATGTGATTTACATGTTTCCTGTCATTTAAAAGTATCCAAACAACTGTAATTAGAAACAAACAATTTAGAACTTTGTAAGCAATACAGTTTGTTGGAAGCTAAATTGCACGGTCTGCACCTCCCACTCCGGTCAATTTAGCTCTCTCTTGGAGAGCCTTGAATAAAACGTACAAGAGCAAAGGGCACCTCCAAGAATAATTGATTATACCCTTACTGACAGTCTCACACTTCAGTTGTCCTTGGCGTACCAAACCGTCTGCAGCAGGTCGTTGATGCCATCATACCAGCCCACTAGCTTGGCTTTATTGCACCCATTTTCTTCTTTATCACATCTACTTACTATTTGATTTATAGGACTCTAAACATAGCAGGCTAATCCTTTACACGAACACGGATCATAGTACACTGTACCTTCCATATTACTTCCCGTTTCCCTTTGTTTTTCTTCACATCTGGACAAGATAAAATCATATCCCCTTCAAATCCTTAAACACCCACAAATGGGCAAGCTTGAATTTCTATTGGCCGTGGGAAGTTTCAAATAGGCCTTGTTTATTTGGGCTCAGCAGTCAAAAGACTGTTTGGTCTTCCACTTTTGCTACTTATCCATTCGCATGCCCTTCATAACACACCATCGGAGCAGCAGGAGGCAAGCAGGAAGACAAGGGCAGAAAGAGAAGGAAGAGAAGGAAGAGAGGAGAAGAAGAAGAAGATGGCCATCGAAAATGAAACAATCATTACCAAGTGGAACAAGGGTATACTTTATGCTGTGTGCAAACAACTTTCTTCAGGCTCGGTGAGTGTCAAACCCTCATTATTCTTCAAGTCATAGACCAACTCATCACATTTGACCATGAGGGTTGTCAAATTTTGCTGATTGCTATCAATTTTCGTCATTGGCACCATTTTTTCTTTGCGGGTCTTCCTTTTTATGGCTTCTCAATGGAAAAGGAGGCTGCCCAACAATGGAGCTGGGGCAAGCCTATTCTCTCCTACTTTGTTTTTCTGTTTTTCTTCAGTTCATGCTTCAGGAATGTGGATATAAGATGGAGCTAGGAGCTTCCTCAATTCAGACTTCCAATGTGAAGTTTGCCAATCTTTGTGGACCCTTTTTATGTTTAAACAGGCAACAGATGATGTTGGCCGAAAGGCCAATGTAACTCAATGGCTAGTAAAGGGACTTTTTGATCTATAGTCTTCATGCCACCCCAGAAAGAGAGAAATTCTTCTGCACTTGGAATCTTAACTCGTAGGGGAGGAATTGCATTCCTAAAATTGGCTTCCGGCTGTTGGTCCAGTAACACATAATTACTTTCAATTCAATGCATGTGATTTCTTAAATTTTAGTTCCTAATATTTCTTTTTTGAAGGGGTGTCATCATATGTGTGATACCTTGGGTTTTCTAAACCTTTTTTTTTTTTTTTTCGATACATATAATAATATAAATAAATTATTTTATAAAATAGGCGGGATCCCTGAAAGTGAAACTCGAAATTCATAAATTTTATGCAATGTCAAAGAGAAATACCCAAAAAGAAAACTCCGATGGTTATCTACATCCCAAAAAGTACGATGATGAACAAAATCAAATTCAGATATTCTGAGCATGCTCAAATTTAAAACCACGATAAATTATATAAGCTATGAAAAGACAATGATGATACAAGTCCAAAAGCCCCAGGTTTCATCCATAATCATCACATCATCTATGTATAAGTATATGCACACTATACAATAATATGGGTCTAATCTATCCAAACATACGAACATCCAAGTAGAGTCCAAAAAGTCTAATACAAGTCTAAGAGACATATACTAATTTGTCCCTGAATGCAAAAAAGTAAATGGTTTTCAGGTCATCGCCCAAATCAATGCTACTCCACTCGCTTTCCTTTGAAGCTATTACGCTTTAAATTTGAGGCATTGCAAAATAAAGCAATGCCTCAATAAGTTACGCTTGTGTAGGTGATCACATTCAATCAAAGCCCAATAAAATCACATGGTGTGAAATATTAATATCATGGTGAATCTCATGAAATAAACATATATAAGGCACATCAAATAATCGGACGCTCATAATGAAATATCTATTATGTTTGGTGGAGGACAAGTGATACCGCTCACCCAACTATAAATGTCAAGGACTCAAATCCTGGGCCAACAATAGGGATAGATGAATACTAATACCAAAACAAGGCACTGGTGCGATCATCAAAGGACATTCCCACAAGGCGAAATATAGGTGGTAGACGGAAGTGGGAAGGTGGGGCCAGGCTCTAAAATTCTAGCCCATTTACTGGTCCCAAGCCTTTCTTCCTCCCTTTTGAAGTGTCAAAATGAACGGCTTAGGCTAGTTAAAATAAAAACGGTATGATTATCTCACGGTTGGGATTGTCTCATGCATGGAAATTTTCAGAGCTTGTTTACACATTAGAAGAGTACAACATAAACGGTTCAGATCACCTAGAAGAAAATCCACACTATCAAGCTGTCCTAATCGCGTCGATCCGTTAGCCGAGGGCAAAGCTGTACGACATTATCACGCGCTACGCACCCAGGCGCATTTTAGTACGATCCGGCTCTGCGTGTCCCGCCGTTTCTAGTTTTATACCACCAACCAACCAATCGGGTGGATCTTGTTCTCATTACGCATCCGGCGCATTATAAATATCATCGGAGATACTCCTCTATATATACACAGAAAACTCCAACAAAGACACACACACGTATTCTCTCTCTCTACTGGTTCTGGTGTCGACTATGGATGCTCTACTGAGCTTAGTAAACCCTAACCCTATCACGGCTCCCAATGTTTCTGGAAATAAATCAGAATTTCTGGTGCTTTCTCATAATCATTTCCCTTGCTCTCTCCGTTTCGGATCTCTTCGCCCTCGCACTGCCGCTTGTTTCCCGCAATGCTCTGTTCCTCCCAGTGGCTCGGGAAATCTATTCCTAGGGTTAGAGTGCCGGAAAAGGAAGCAATCAATCGTCTCCTTGGCAGCTTCACGTGAAGAACCGGTAAGGATATTGGAATCTGTAATGCGTGCCTCTTCGGCATGGGACGTTTGGTAATTTAGAAGTGCTGTAGGGTTTGCACATGTTGATTTCCGATAGCTTTTTCTGTATATGAATTTCGTTTCTCGTTTGTATCTCAAGGGTTTATGACTGCTAGAAGCTGGATCTGGTGATGCGAAATAATTGTATCTGCTGAGTAATTTTTTTTTTTTGTTGTTGTTGTAGAAATTGACTTTACGTAAGAGAATGACTGGTATATGGTTGAGATGGAGATGATATGTGAAGAAAATCCTTGTTGTAACTTAAGTTTTTTTTTTTTGGGAATTGACTTACGTAAGATAATCCTTTGTTGTAACTTAAGTAGCCTTTAGTTTGTGACATCTTCTGAGTGCTTTTTCTCCTCTAATTTGTCTTCTTTTGACATAGACTTTTGATTTTCTTGTATGTCTGCTTATTCAGAAGCACTCAGACATTGAGATAGAAAGAGAGCAGAACGAGCTTAAGCAAGAAGGTGAAGAATCAGAAGAAGCATGGAAACAGAAGCTAGAATCTCTTAGAGAACAGGCCATAAATATGCAAGGCATGTCACAGGAAGCATACCAAGTGTACTCAAAAAGAGCAACGGAAATTTTGATGCAAACTTCAGAACAGTTGAAAATCCAAGCAGAGAAAGCCAGAGATGATTTGGCCAAACTGGCCAAAGAAATCAGTGAGGAAGGAAAAGAATATCTTTCTACAGTAACAACGGATTCTCCAGAGCCAGTGAAGGATATTGTTGAAACATTCAGCTCTAAACCTGCCGACTTCAAAGAAATTTCTGAAGTCCGTGACTTTTACCTTGGGATTCCATATGGTATGTATGTCAAATGTGGTTTGAGCAAATATGTGATTTTTCTCTAATTTCTAGTCGATGGATTTTCTCTTGCTTGATTGTCATCTGTATTCCTTACATTGATTGTTGGAGGCAATTGACTTACTTTACCTTTCTCCCAGCAATTGAAAATTGTTTATTTTGTGCAGGTGCTCTTCTTTCCATTTGCGGCTTTCTCTCATTTATGCTGACTGGAAGCATTTCTGCTGTTCGGTTTGGGGTTATTCTTGGGGGTGCTCTTTTAGCACTGAGTATATCTAGTCTAAGATCGTGGAAACAAGGGGGGTCATCTGCTCCATTTCTGAAAGGCCAAGCAGGTCTGTGTTTTTTGTACTATTTAGCCATATGGCAATACATTATCTAACGAGTGGTACCATCTTACTCCAGAGACAACTATCTGCTCAAAATATACAACTGATATTGTTTGCTCTTTATCTTGTTTCTATTAACCAGGGTGCTGCAACAGCAGAAGTTTGCAGAATATATATTCTTGCAACATGTAAAATTTTGCCATTACCGCGTAGCTGCACTGCAGATGTTGTTGATTTGAGATTATATGTTGTTACTCATTTCAGATCGTTAAATTTTTTGAGATAAACTGTAGTGTCCCATGTGGAATTTTACTGGAAAATTTATAATTGATATGTTGACATGTTTATCTATTTATATTATTCTAGGTTGTCAGCTAGTAACTTAATAGGAGGCTGTAGCAGTTTGTGTGTTCATGTTAGCATGCATGACCTGTTCACATGGTTGGCTTGCATATTGGCCATGGAACTGTTCATTATATATAAATTGAGCATGTCATTTAAGTTATATTTGTGATCTAATACATTTACCTAGCTGTTTCCAAGGAGTGTGATCTTGGGATATTTGTAGCACTACTTATGGAGTACATATCTTGGCTGTTGAACAGAAAAGGAAGAAATTTCTCCTTGGTGGAATATCTTCTAAGCTAGTATTGCTTAAAGTTTAGCTAAAAGTTTCAGACCTAATAATTATATATGAAGTGCAAGTCACTTTATTGAACATATACCTGATTGGTTTCCTGCAGCCTTCTAGGAGGTGTGAAAGCTTCTAAAGCGAATCGAGAAAGTCTAATAAGAGAGCTGTAGAACAAGGGATATCACTCCTTACATTTTTGGTTATGGCTTTGTTTAATTTGGCAGAGGATGTAACCCATGCCTTTTATTTTTTTCATTTTTTGGTGGGTATGTGACACTACATCAACTTGAAGGGAGAGTAGAAAAGTCCATTCACTATAAGTATTTTGTCTGCAAACATGAAACATAAAATTTAACAACACAAAGCCTAGATATGATGATAGCCTGTATCATTTGATAGCTCTTGCATTTTGCATTTCTTACCAATGTAAGAATGGAAGATAGGAAGATTGTAATGGCAACTGGATCTATGAAAATGGATGCATTGGTGGTCATTGAGACCACTTCACATTCATTTCTGGATGGGGATGCATTACTGCTGTGTGTTCTCCGTGATAGATATTTCTATTTGTCTGTATGTTTTTGATGAGAACCGTCATCTAATATTTCCATGCTAAATTTGTGATATTGAACTTCTCTATTGTTTCTTTAAATTAAATTTGAGTAGTATTCTTGGAACTCATTTTTCACTGGAGTATTTTGGTGGTGCAGCTATTGTGGTTATTCTCTTTATCAGGGAGATTAGCTTGTGGTCTCAGGTAAAGGGTTCTCTATCAAGCTGCCATATTCAAATGTTTCTTATTTGCTGTCAAAGTAGTAAGGTTCCTTGATGATGTTTCTTGGCATTAAACTTTCCATCTATCAGTTCTAATACTCCATTTGTTTTATTTGCAGAATCCATCATTTTCAGCTTCCATAAAGGCCCTCATCAGGTTCTTTATGACTCCGATCTTTTTCTTCTATTGGAGTTGTTCTTTCTTACCTGTATTCTTTCTTTATTTCTCACTGCCATAAAAAATCTTAAGAATATTCTTTCCAAATAACACACTGAACAATAACGCCTCTGTTAATCAGCCTAAAACTGGACCTAAATAAGTAGAAAGGGTGGTCAAACATTCTTGTAAAGTTCTAGTGTTCATAACTTTTCAACAAACACCTGCAATTGAGGTTGTGTTGAAAATACAGTATGGTTTGACTTCCATTATCAGTGCTGAAGCAAGTGACATTTTCCTGAAGCAGTTGCTACTTATTTTTAGATGTGTTTTGCATGTAATTACAATAATCTTATACTTTAGGTGCCACCTGCTCTTGATCAATAGATGCCTCCGTGTCATAAAAGAACGAGCTCTACACTTTCTATTGTTGCTTACTTCCTTCTAATCTATAAACTGTATCTTGTGGATATATATGCGATTTTTTATCCCTTCTGGAAATCATGGTTGCCTTAGTCTTTGCTTTCTCATCAAAATGCATTATCTCCTAGATGGATGGTTCTATTGTAGGGTTCCTACTTCTCTTGGCTACTGCATGGGTTGCCATTTGTTTATTGTATGTCTGTTTGCCAAACTTACATTTTAATTCTTTCCAAGGGCATTTGGAGTATGGAAAATAACTTTAACATTTTAATCTTTCTGTATGGGATTCACCTCCCCCCTTAAATTTTTTGGTTAATTCTACTCTCTGCTGCTTGGTTTTATATCCTAAAATCTTCTGTTGAGTGGGGCATGGATAGTATTTCGGGGATCAAGCCTAAGCATCTATATTTTATCTGGTGTAGTTGAGACTGTGGGCTTGTAGATCGTCATGAAGAAGCCTGCTTAATCTTCCCTTTTTCTTTTCTTTTGGGGAATGTTGGGTACAAGAACATATGCTGCCTCGAACCTGTGACCTCCCTATGGGGGAGGCTACTTGCATCACAGTGCTAGAAGGCCTTTTACTCTAGCAGCCCACTTATTCTTTTTCTCCTGCCAAGTGAACGTCTCAGCATGTGACCTAGGTGGAAAAGAAGCAAAAGAGTTTGATGGGTGAAGGCCATTATTTATTTTGAACAAGGTCTGGTCAACTCTCATCTGATAGGAAGGACTTATGCCTGACTGCCAGCTCAAGATACTCAATCATTTCCATGTAACCCATTTGGCTTGTTGGAAAGGGCCTAACAGCCTACCTAACCTGCGGAAGAGGAATCAGGTTCAAGAAAATAATCATGAGAGTGCAAGGATGGAGCATTCCTGACAATTAAGCACTCCTTGTCCCTGTTAAAAAAAAGAATAAAGAAAACCATATCTTTGGTAGTTATTGTGTTTTCTGTATTTATCGCACAAAGTTATTTCCTAGAAAAAAGAATCCATTCGAAAAAGGTTCATCCAATTAATAGGAAAACTTACTTTTCAAATGGAGTTTTTTTCTTCTTTTTTTAACAAATAAGCACTCTTTGTCCCTGTTAAAAAAAAGAATACATAAGAACATTTCTTTGATAGTTATTGTGTTTTATGCATTTATCGCTCAAAGTTATTTCCTAGAAAAAGGAATCCATTTGAAAACGGGTTATCTAATTAATAGGAAAACTCACTTTTCAAAAGAATTTTTTTCTTATAAAATATCCCACTAATCCAAACACCTCCAGTATTCTATTTGAACTCCTTGGAGAATGATTAACTTAGATGCCAAACCCATTAGCATGCATTACATGAATCATATGTGATTCCTCGGAAAGGAATGTTATAGCATCATGTCTTTTTTCTACAATTGCATAATAACGCCATATTTATCGGTAATACTTTAAAAGTTGGTTTTGTTTCTGAAAAGTAGAAGTTTATTAGGATTCATGATTGCTAAAACTGCTCAGAAATGCTATGAAATGTCATTGACTTATGATTTACCTGGTGCAGTGGTGCAGTGGTACTCTTCTATGCATACAGGATCCTGCTGAATGGTCAAAAAAAAGGTCCAAGCTTGGAGCAGGGGTCAGAAAATTAATGCTTGCAGAAGGTCAGCTTTTCCTTTTTGGCTGTTGTTTCCACAAAGTAACATTTTCTAGATCCAGAATTATGTATATACCGTTTTATACTATTTAGAGATAGAAGGCAAAAATTGCATTTGAGGAAAACCGAAAAGATTGCGTGTGTGTTGTCTTTTGGCCCTACTTATCCAGGCTCTGTTATCCTGAAAAAAGAAAAGGAGAAAAGGAAGTGATATTTCTCCCCTTTTACAAACAACTATGTCCTCCTTTCCTGGCGCGCACACACACACTCTCTCTCATATGTCCGGCAAGAGACTTGAACCAGAGACAGTCTTGAGTTCTGCACCAACTCACAATTTTGCTTTTGTTCCTTGGGCATTCAGATTGGGGTAAGGTTTAGTTCTCTTTTCTATCAGGAACAGTTTTGAGAGTTTGAGATGTTTGTGCACGAGAACGTGGTTTACTTTTGTTCATGGGGCTTTCGGACTGGTTTGTTTTTTCATTGGAAGTGGTTGAGTTGTTTGAGCCGCAAGCGAATCTTTCTAGGATGGGTTTGGAAGGTTCTCATTGAATTTGGAATCATTTGGATGGGTATGGAAGTTTGACAGTTTCAACTAATTTGGCTGTGATTTCTCCTCTAGATTTTGTTTTGTCCTACTATTCTTCGTGTCTTTTTTCCCAAAGTTACATCTTCTTTTCCTTGAGACGAACTTTCTGTTATGGCTTTCTGTTTTCTGCAATTTGCAGAAGTGAAAGATCGAAGACATAGGATATACTTTTCTGAAACTAAAAAGCTTCATATATTCATAGAAAGAAGAAACCATTTGAAAAACTGCTTCTTTTAGAGATCTGAATAAAGATGAAAATGGATATTTAGAATTTTCTGAGAGTGAAACTTAACATTGTATCTAGATTTCTGCAGGTGAAAGGAATGACTTGCTGTCAATTTATGACAATGCCAGGCTCTGATGATGAAGTATATTTAAACAAAAAGCCAAAGAGCAAACACTGGGTTGAAAGGGAATACTGTTCTGAATAGCTAGTGCTGCCTTAACAGGTAAAGCGTCACAGAAAGACAAAAAAAGTGCATGTGGGAGGATGTTCTAAGACATTGTAATATTTTTAACTCCACAATGTTCCTTATCAGAATTTTTCTTTTTCTTCTCAAATTCTCTCTCCTCTGCCCCATTTTATTATTTCAATTATGAAAAGTTTGGAATTTTGTAGGTGGTGCATGTATGTAAGAAGAAATAGTTCGTTCACTTTATTGTCAATTAAAGTTAAATTATTTTACTAGTGAAAGAACAATAGAAAGGAAATCAGCTTCATGTCTTCGTTTGAAGGAGTTGAGTTTCGTACAAGTAATTCATTTCTCCTCTTTACTTGTCTTCAGTCACAACTCTGTCTTCTGAATGCAAGAAATTTCTACCACCACCTACCAGGGGCGTGTGATCCTTCTTTGGAGTTTTATATCCCCCCCTTTTATGCATAATTATTTATCCCTGTAGAAACCAAGTGAGCCAGGAACTGTACAGGTGGGTTTCATAGTTCTGGGATCCAGGCTGTTCATCTGTAAGCTTTTGTCAGGGGTGACATGCATCCAACTCCCCCTTTGTACATGCGAACATAGGAATGTTGACCCGACAAATGGATGGTTAAAATAAAATGACAGTAAGTGGTCTAAAATTTAACACGAAAATGTCTGTCAGTTGGGTGGCACGGGTTGTCTGATGCTGTCAATTTTTTGGTATCGCACACCCATAGTGCAGCCTGCCAGATGATCAGCAAAAAATCACGAGAAATAGGCCTCATATCTGGACACTGTTGGACCCAGAGGAAATATGATTTGGCTTGGCGGAGTATGGTATTATTTCTCTGTTAGGATTTTTGGATATGTTTCATCTTTCTCATTTACGTGGTTTTCTGCAATTATCTATTTCTATCTTGGACAGTTTTTTTTTTTTTTCTTTTTCTCATGTGTTCTCTATCTCGAGATGCATTCTGAAAACCTGTTAATCTTTTTGTGCACTGGGTTATGCTTTGGATGTTCGGGCTTCTTGTGTGCTAGGATAGAATTGGTTGCTTCACGGAAAACTTCACAAGTCGGTGAAAACCCAGGCCATGGTAAATCGGTATTTTTTTTTCTTCGACTTGAACTGTTGGAGAAAAGCAAAACGTCTCAGGAAAAGGAAGAACTGCAGGAAAATAGGATATCTACCTAATGTTATGAGGTGCGTCATTGTGCTGGGTTTCTTTGTTGTTACAAGAATCTATGATTTTCTTTTACTTGTTTCAGGAATTTGGTTTAGCAGAGCCTACAGAAAATAAAACAAAATCAAGAAACCCGTTCACATCTTTTAAGTACTTGTCTTTCTCGCATCTCTTGGTCCCTGTTGCATGTCCTGCTCATTTATACAGTCCATAGGTTCAGGAAGAGCCTGTGGCTTGACAAGCCAAGTCAGGCAATCATCTTAGGTTTTTATAGTAGCTTCTATTATGACTCATGATGTTGTACTCTTGTAAATGTTAGTTGTAAGCTGGTATTCAGAAACCCAATTCATGAGGTTGGAACTTGTCTTGAATCAGGAAACGAATCCCCAACCTACATCCTTTACTAGCCATCCATTTTATGATGATTTTCTTGAAAAGTTGTGTCATCAGCTACTGTACTGTGTTAAGTTCTTCGTTATTTCATGCAAAATGTTTCAACCATAGCTATAGCTCATCATGTAGAAGTGGAAGGACCTGCCGAGACCTCGCTGTCTTACGTTGTGGTTCGTCCTGGGGAAAGGTATGGTTCGATCTTGTTGTTTTCTTGCCCCGAACTGCTTGCCAGAACAACTAAGGATAACCCTGAGCAAAGCCCTTATAAAGCAATTGTGCACAGAGCCTCTCCCGTGGTAGGTCATGGTTCAAGGCTGCTCATGAGTTCGCTTGTCCCAGGTGCTCAATAAACGAAAAGAAAAAGAAACACCAGAGAACGACCGCTGAAAAAATGGGGGGCTAGGGAAATGAGTATTTCTTTTAGATCCAAGCTTTTGACCTACCAAAGTAATCTTCTGAACAGAAAGCCTCATTTTGGTAGTAAAGTCAATAGTTTCAACTGCCTGATCTTTAATTGAATATTCGGTCATTATCAATACGGCTCGTAACACAGTAATTAATCCACTGGGATGCTTATCAAATAAATAGTTCTTAGAATAAGGTTGAAATTGAAAGAATATATAAGGTCAATAAATGGCTGGCTCAATTGGTCGCAAACAGTTCAGCATCTCTCCTGAAATACACTTGGTTCCTGGTTCATGTGGCTGTTGTCCTGATGTTTCCTTTGGCTGGGTATTAGAGTTTAGGATTATCTGTGAATCCTTTGCTTTTTAGTTCTTCACTTATAACAAAAAATGGAGGAAAAAGAAATATACTAAGAAAATACATTGGAAGAGGGCTCTTAGTTAAGGAGGGCCCAAAGTCATTATCAAGAGATGTCAGAATATCATTTATTTTAGAGAGGGTGAGGTACAAATTCAATGGCCAACTTGGGCACCCTCTTGATGTAGGGAAGGGCCATTTCCACCCAAGAGACCCTTGAGGACATATCAGCAAAACATGGGTCTTGGCTCACGTGGAGATCGTAAAAGAGCGGCAAGCCTTGAAACAACGTCACGGCACAGTAATGCATTTCCCCTGAAATTTCACAGCAATCGGCAAAATATCTGTAACAATTTTCAGGTAAAAAGCATTACTGTGTGTTGAATTTATGAATGAATGCCTTGCCGACTGATCCTTGAGTCAAAACTTTGCAACTATGGCAGTGATTAAGACCAAGGCGACCAAAAACAAATGTCCTGGGTCCGTAAAATCAACACCATCTTTGATTTTTTTGTTTTTGTTTTGAATGGCGGATGGATTCCTACCCCTGAGCTCTTGATTTTGAGACAAGGCATGCATTTAACCCAAAGCGTGAGTTTAACTTTATTTAACAGATTGGACTCGATTAGCAAGGAAATGCTTACCGAAGAGAGAGCTAAACTAAGGAGGTCTAGTTAATCTAGCAATCAAATGTCAAGAAACAGCATTTGCAGCCTAGGAAGGTATCACTTTGTGGTTGCTATTTTCTGTGTTGGTTCTTTTCTAATATTGGCAAGGGTTTTATTGCATTTCTCCTGAAATATTGGTAATGTCTTTCCTCTAACGTATATAAGAAGTCCACATGCATGCTTCTTCAACAAAATAGAAGCCAAGTCCAATAAAATAAGACCCATGTCAATACCGTACAATATGAGAGAAGACATTAACATTAGGGGCAACTGATATTCGTCCATAATCTACATGCCATTAATCACCAATTTATAACAACTAATCCCTTATATATATATGGATCTATTTGAATGTAGCGGACCACGACATCCCAAGAGTTTGTCGGATCACATCATTTATAATCGTCGGTATTAATATTTAGGATATTATCCTTAATTTTTTTTGGAGATAATTCTCCGAAAATGCTGTCATTACCTCTTTTATTAATTTTTGAAGTGTAAATTGTTGCATGTATATATATATATATATATATATAGCGGTCATTTTAACAAGAAGTTGTATGTGTGAAAAGAAGGTGACATTTGGTTGATGGAGGAAAAGTTTTTAACTGTTATTTTTTCTAACTTTCTACTTTTTCCTGCATGTCACCTGTACCTTGCACCTACATGAAACAGTTGAAGTTACCGTTGGTTTAGGAGGTGTGAGAGGCATAATTCTAGGAATGATCCTTTCTTTTCTTGAATCCACGTTACTTGTAATTACAACGTTACGCATTTCTTTCTTCATTTGAACTTACAACTTGACTAAGATTGATCACATACAATTTGTAACTACAGGAACTCGATGGACCGGATGTTAAGCCAGCTGATTATTTCGATGCCATTGCTGGAACAGGCACCGGAGGTTTGGAGACCGCCATTCTTACCGCCCCTGGCGAGAATAACCGTCCATTATTTGCAGCCAAAGACTTCAACAGGTTCTGCCTAGAACATTGCCCCAATATATTTCCTCAGAAAAGGTGTTGTTACTCCAGTGTTCCGCGAAAGATAAAAGCCATTTCATCAAGAATAACAAACCAGACCGAAATACTCATTTGAATGGTGTTGCGTTAAAAGCAGACCGACATGTTACTGAATTTATGTTTCTTTATGCAAGTTTTTATTGTAATTATTGGAAGTCATTTCTGTGATGCATTCGGCAGGTTTTTCGGTTCATTTTGGAGCTTCAGCAGCGCAATAATGGACCTAAATATGATGGGAAGTGCTTGCATTCGCTGGTGTGTGACCTTCTAGGAGAGACGAAACTGAACCAAACCTTAACAAACATAGTTATTCCTGCTTTTGATATCAAGCTTCTTCAGCCCATAATCTTCTCCACCAACGAGGCAATCAAATCGATCATGCCTTTATTAGCTTCTATGAGGTTGCTAGGAACAGACCACATAATACCCAGGATTAACATTCTAGTCTGTTTGCTGTTGGTTCACCATTCATCCTAAAAGCTGAAGCTGAGGAAGTGGGCCAACAATATTTATGTCTAACATACCTTCTCACTTAAAAGACCTTTTTTTTGGGCTCTTGCCTATGAGCCAAGCATAGGCTTATCTACCTTGCATTGAAAATTATTTTTTTAAATGGCAGGTCTTGGGATTCAAACTCACGACCTTTGAGTTGGTAAGACTCTCATACCATGTTGGTTTAGCATTCAACCTAAAAGCTTAAGCTGATAGGAAGTGGACCAACAATATTTATACGGCTAACACGTCCTCTCACGTGAAAGGCTTCATTCTTGGCTCTTACATAGATCTAAGCACAAACTCATTTATCTTGTGTTAAAAAATAATTTGATAAAATAACAGAGGAGGGGTGGTAGGAGGGGAAATCCGAAGGTAAAAATGCTCATTACTTCCAAACTAACGACTCAATGGGAAATATCAAGAGCTTCAACCTCATCGATGGTGGAGTTGCTGCGAACAATCCTGTAATTTTGCACTTGCTTTTCATGTCCTCCAGCAAAAATAATACGAGGAAACTACTGATCGATGAGAACTTATCTGCTGATATGGTTTTCGCAGACACTAATGGCAATGCATGACCGCGGTATTCACAGAGATTTTCAAGAAAAATCCGGAGTGTTACTCCATCAAACTGTTACATTCTGGCCAGTTCTTAATCATCTCTTTGGGACGGGTTCTGCGAAGCAGAAAGAAAAGTATACTGCAAGCATGGCCTTCAAATGGGGAATTATCGACTGGTTGTACAGCCATGGTGCTGCTGCTTTGCTGAATTGCTTCAGCCAACCAAGTTCAGATGTGGTTGACATCCACAATGCTGCTCTCTTGTGTGACTATCAGGAAGATGAGTTGGTTAGAGATGAAGGGGAGCCCTGGTGCAACAGTAGAGTTGTTGTCGTGTGACCTTGAGGTTATGGGTTCAAGGCGTGAAAACAGCACAAAATTCAAGGTAAGGCTGTATATTATTGACCCTTGTGGTCTGCCGCTTCCCCCGACCCCACATATGCGGAAATTTCATGCACTTGGGCTGCCCTTTTATGATGGAGATGCATCATCAACCGAAGAAAACTTGAAGAATCTGATCAAGATCGGGCAAAGCTTCTAAACCATCCTGTAAGTAGAGTGAACTTAGAAGAAGGCAAGTATGAGGAGGGAGCTGGCAAAGGAACCAACCAAATGCCTTGATTCATTTCGCCGAACTTCTACCCAAACAGCCCAAGTACCGGCAAGGCAATACAATTCATACAACATACCGAAACCTGTTGAATGCTTATTAATGGTAAGTATATGCTAACTACTTATCTATGTTTGATCTTCTTGCTAGTTACCTAAAATGACTTTGGGGTCCAAGTAGCCTCACTTGCTGGAGTGTGACGTAAATGTACTGGAAAGGGAATGAAGAACTGGTGGGTGCTCCCACCTTGGCTACAGCAAGTGGTGATTTTTGTGGACCTCATGCATGTAAAACTTTGTGATCGTGATTAGCTTTTAAACTTGTGTTTTGTTTGTGTGAATCAATAAACTTCTTGTGGTTAGTACAAGAAAAACCAAATACATATATTAGAGATAATCTAATAGGAAAAATATACCATCGGTGGACGTACTTTCAATTCAAAATTAGAATTAGGCAAGCAAAGAACTTAGGCTTTTGCATGTGGATTTGATAAATATAAGGTCTCATGATTCGGACTCATGACTTTACGATCAATAGAGCTCTCATATCATGCTAATTTACCATTCAACCTAAAAGCATAAACCAAAATTAGTTATATTTCTAACATGGTCATCCATCATAATGGGATCATTATCCCAAGCATTGAGTGGTGGACTCTCAATAGATGGTTAGAGAAATGAAAGCTAATTTGCGTTGTTTATCCACAAATCTTTCATGAGTCAAAGGCTTAGACTTGTGCAACACGGATAATGTATACTTATCCATATATGATTTATACACGTCATCTACTAGATAAATGGCCTGGAAGATACAACTTACATGGGTAAGTTTCAAAGGATCTCTAGATCTCTCGAAAGCTATCTAGCACAGTTGGTCGCAGATAATATTGAGCTTCTACTTGTTATACTTGGTTGGAGGTTTGAGGTGACACTTTCCTCTTATTGAGAAGATTTCAAGTAGATTTAGGAATTAGGATTTAGGTTCTAGTTAGCTAGCTTCTGCATCTCTGGCAACCAGGCAAAATCAATGGTGTATAGTAGCATTGGGAACAGAAAAAGAAGTGCTAAAGTTCATCCGATCACCAAATTTAGCTACACGTTGGCCTATGCCGGTCACATTCAAATGATCCGGTTTGTGGGTGAGGCCCATCAATGGCTAAATGATGAAGATGAACGTTTCAGATTACACAAAAGAGTCCTTGTTATAACTTACTTTTGTTATATGCTTCTCATGATCTCATCTACAGCAGCAATTCCTACCAGGTCAATGTTTCCGATCACTGAAATAGTGGATCCCACTTGGCTGATATTTTCCAACTAACCTTTGTCGTTTCTTACCGAAATTACCGGTCAGAACAAGATAGAACAACCTTCAAGGGGTGAACGGCCGTAAAAACGCGGGTAGGAAAACATTGGACCCATATCTCCAGCGTCCCAAATAAGGAGAAAGAAAGGGAGAGGGACGAGACCTCAAGTTTGGAACTGACGGTTGCCAAACCCGAGATCGGAAACTCCATCGATCATCAATGGCGGCTCCGAAACCAGTGGAAGAATCCTCCAGGAAAAAGAGGCATGGTTCCACGAGCTTCTTCTTGCTCTTGGATTACCTCTTCCTCCTCATTTTCCTCTGCTTCCTTTGCTTTTTCCTCACCAAGATGGTCGTGATCTGATCTTCGGACAGACCTAGATGGGTACTGCCATTTCCTTCTTCGTCGAGAAATTTTGTGACGTAATTAGCTGCTTCTCTCCCTTTTCTGCATTTTCATGTTTTCTGGATCTGCTATATTGATTCTCTCTATCTTCATTTATAGAAATTTCTTCCTTTTTCCTGTAAAACAGGCTTCTCCGAGGGTCCTCTCCTTTTCAGCATCACCCGGAGAATGGGCAAGGGGATTTGAGATCTTGGGTCGAATTCAAATTTGTATTTATTTATGTTTTGATTGGTTTTATGGGATCCGGGTGCAATCTAAAGTGGACGTTTATGGATTTGGAGGATGAAATGTAAAGCTTGTGAACATGAGATATTGAAATCCAGTGATTTAAGGGAATGTATTATTGTATTTTATTATACTTATTGAATCTTGATCCTCAAAAGTAGATTCAGATGCTGAATTTTGCAGTAATATCAGAAGGATAATGATTTTGCTTTTCATGTACCGTTCTGATCTCAGCCATCAATTTTGTACATCAAGCGATAATCTCAAGGGTTTAACTTTTCTACAGTTTCCTGATGAATTTGTTCGGATTACTTTGAGAGGACTTTTGCAATCATCTTGTAATGCACATGGGTCTAAAGAACTTCAATTTATAAAGGTGAGGAATGGTAGTGATAGAAGCAATACCAAACACAGCTTTCTCACGGAAATGCAGCTCTGTTTATGGAACTTATCTGATCTTTCAGCTTCTCTCTCATCATGCTAAAGCCCATTTGATTCCCAACCAGCATTCAAACTCCCACTTATACCAATTCCTCCACCTTAACCTCATTGGACCTTTGGAACCCCAAATTAGCAATCTACAAGTCCCACAACAGATTTGCCATGTAATACCATATTTCTATAAGAATCACTGTTTCAGGACCATAGCTGATCCAGTATACGGAGTCTGCAATGAGATTCAAACACGCGTACTTAAAACCTACTAGTAACAGTTCACACAGATCATCAGGGTCTGTGCCTGTTCTCATGGGCACCGGGCGAAAGCAATAATGGCCGGTTGGCATCATAAATCGAGCCTCCCTGTCCCGTAGATCTCAAGGTGTGGCACTTCATATCAAGAAGTGGAGATATTATAATAGTAGCAAACCCCAAGCATATTTGAACCAATAAAAAGCTAAAAAAATTGCAAAGTTTCCACTACTGCTATGGTATTGTTATTTCTCTTTTGCCATTAACCTCCCGCTAACTGTGAGTTCACACAATCACAGAGGTCTGAGGATGAGCCCCCTAACCTGCCAAGATATTCTCAACACAGCTACATTAGCCGGAAATCTTCCCAACATGAAAAGGCCAATATTGCACATAGTTCATTAAGGTAACCTTTTATACCGTGAGAATTGGAGTAGGAATAGATCCATTCGCATAGGTGCATGGATTAGCTTCAGCTATACATGAATTCATCCAGAGACTCCACATCATGCACAAAGAGCAACAACAGAATGGCCGAAAAAACATGGCCCATAATCGAACACACGGAAGAAATCTCATGAATGTGAGGGAGATGCTCATTCTCTTCTTTGCCGGCTATTTAGATGTCCCCATGAGAAAGGTGATTAGGAGGCTCTCCCTGACTGTCCAATGGCATGTATTGCGCCATGATAGCCCGGATCTCCGAATCCATGTATCTCTGTAAAGTTCACAAGACAAGGATGTTAATATATAATCGACACGTCTAAAATTTGCAAGAATATAAGGAGTATGGATATTTCTAACCTTGAGAGTTTGAAGAATGTAGTAAATGCATGAGAACATGAATGCTGTTATTCTGTATCATGGATGGTGCACAAGGAACAAGAACATGAAACTCTTAATATGCCAGAGCTCTCACTAGTGAATAAAAGGAGCAATCTGGTAAAAGAGAGGCCAGAAATTGGGATCCCACCGTTTTTGGGTCCATACTCGACAGGTTTGGTTTGCCTAAACCTACTGACAGTTCAGACTCTGTTGTGACTTGATCTAGAACTTATTGACTAGCTCATGTCACGGTTGGGTTTTCCTACAATGGTGTTGATAATGCCAACATCAAGGGGTGCGTGTTAAGTAAACAAGAGGTAGACCCAGTTTTGACAAACCAAAAGATATAATTCTACATCTCTCATATTTCAGTCAAGGTAAACTGGGAATGAAGCCCAAGTCAAACGAGCTCATGTTGAGTTCTCATACATTTCTAGACAGGAATTTCTTGTTTCTAAATTACATTCAGAAAAAAGAAAAAGAAATAGGAAAGCCTAGGGAATGGAGCTCCTGTGTATGTGGGGTCTAGGGAAGGGTTGGTCCGCAAAGGGTCAATAGTATGCAGAATTACCTTGCATTTTGCAAGAGGCTGTTTCCACGCCTCAAACCCATGACCTCAAGGTCACACGACAACAACTTCACCATTGAGCCAAGGCTCCCCTTCTTCTAGATTACATTAAGAAACTGATGACAAAATCATTGTCAAAGCTTGTATGAAAACATGTCTCTAAGTATTTTTATTAAGTAAAATAATTTGAACCTGATAGATACAGAATAGTGATGCATCTAGTTTATAATTTGATCAAGTAGTGCCCTTCACAAGCTCTTAGGGGCTGATGTTATGACCCTGGCAAAAATTCAGCACACTGGACTTCTCAAAAATGAGTTGGGACAATCATCGAGCACATTTTGCAGGTTAGGAATTTAGAAAGTCCCTGCTTAATTTGATGAGTTACGCATAAAATTGAGAAGCCACTAACAAGCAGTTCCATACTTTGATGCAACAGCCTAGACAGTAAGGAGGAGGACATGAACCGCATGAAACCAAGTAGGCCCAGAAAACAGCATCATTCGCTGAAACTAAGCCTACTTAAAGACTAAAAGACGCTTACCCTGATTCGGTACTTGTATAGAGCATAGCCGCCAACTCCAGCTACAGCTAGGCCAAAGAAGATCACCCACACAAAGTTCCAGCTCATCTCCGCAGTAGACTTCTTGCCTGTATCATTTTCACACTGAAAAGTAAGAATTGCACCCAAAAAAGAAAAGAAAAAGAAACTATAGTTTACAACCATAATCAACACCCAGAACTACAAAAATACCAGTGTAAAAAATACCACTCCAGGGGCTGCAGTTCCTTGCAGAATGTCAAATTTCAAACTCAACCAAAGATTAAAGATGAAAAGAAGTATTATGCTATTCTTGGACTAAATTTGGCCAGAAAATTAGTATTTTGTAACAGATCAAGAACACTTTTTCAAGTTCAGGGTTATAATATTGTTTCATTAATTTCATGAACAATTTGGTACTTTGCCATCTTTGCAAACAAGAAGAATATGCTTGGATGCACTCACTTATACATGTATCATGCTCTCTCATGTAAAGAAGATCACCACCACAGCTACACTCGTAACTCCCCCAGGTGTTCTTGCATTTACACTCTGGGCATTGGCAAGCGACCCTGTCATTGCACTCATCAATATCTGAAACAGAGGAAATGTGGATTAAGAGTCAGTACGCATTGCCTTTGTCGTCATTAGCAATTAATAAATTCATAAGTTGATTTAAACTAAACACAAAAAAAGATGACCCAAGCATTATGCCCACAACAAGTTGAACTTTGGAGACCATCATAGCACCAGAACTTTGATCACAGAAGCATATTGTATATGGATAATCAAAGTTGTTTCATGCAAAATGATATTCACTTGTACAACACCTGCTGCATTGAATATATGCAAGGAATAAGTGTTAGTTACATGTCAGCGAGAGACACATGCTTCTGCCATTTTAACGTTAACTTTTCCAATGATGATGTTTGCTGATACAGCTACTATGCCTCCAATTTAGCATCCTTCTTTAATCTAAACAAGACTTGTAATTGCAACTTTAAAACTCTACATCTATTTCAAGAACTTCAATAACCTTCAGAAATTCCCATGAAAGTTTATGAATCAGTGCAAGAATTTAATTAATAACAAGAATACGGTAATACTTTCAAGTGAGAAAAAGTTACACTTTTATACAGTGTTGAAATATCATCCTACTTAACAAATCTTCCTCTCTTTTTTTTTTCTCTAAAATATATCTTCAAGTATTACATTAATTTTACCACATGGATCCGTCTAATTTTGTCAACATCACAGTGGCTGATACATGATCTCTATGTTTAATACCAACGCAAGCATGCATGCGTACATGAGACACAAGAATCTAGTCCAAAGAGCCCTTGTCATAAAGGAGGAAGCAGCTATTGGTGCTAAAATATAAATGAAAGAAAAGTTACCTTCACATGTATGGAGCCCATCACCCTTAAATCCTGGTGGGCATTTGCAACCCGTTGACTGGTTTTCCTGAATTGTTGATCACAATGTTAATGAAAAACATAACAATGAAAAAGACTGTCACGGGTAAGAGAATTTCTTTGATGTACTCACAAGACAGGCAGAATAAGTCCTTCCGTCTTGGGTTTTCTGCCAACAGCCTCCATTATTAATCTCACACCGTCCAATTCCAGAGGCTGAACAAAGGAGATTGAATAATTGCAGTTTAGCAACATTGATAGAAATGATGTCAAAGAACCATTTTTTGGTTCATCAGAATATAAATGCCAGTTTGAATGTCTGCTCTCGTTGTTTTGTCCATGCATGTTGTAGCCTGACCTCTCCATATATAAATATTTAGAGTATAAAACAGAATTTTATACCTAGAAATGACTTTTTGCAGTTACTTCTGTTTATATAGGATGTCCCAATGATAACTTAAACCCTGGTAAAAAATAAATGTTTTTAGAGAAGATTTAAGTCCTAAAGTGAAGGGGAACCTTGGCGCAACGATCGAGTTGTCGCTGTGTGACCTGAAGGTCACGGGTTTGGGGTGTGGAAACAGCCTCTTACAAAAAGGCAAGGTAAGGATGCATACTATAGACCCTTTGTGGTCTGCCCCTTCCCTGGACCCCACATACATGGGGAGCTTCATGCACTGGCTACCTAAGTCACTGAAGTGATTAAATTCAAAACCAGTAAAACACAAACTGGACAAACAACCAACACCAGAAATCATGGATAAGGAAATAATAATTTCAAGCAAACTTGACAGCTAAGGATCTTGCACTCTTTTATCTTGTTAATTCTTTAATTCTAATAAAACATCACCATAGTACATGTTTCTTATAGCATCAGGCTGAATTGTCTAAAGTCCACAGTCATGAAGCACAGATTCCTTATAGCAATCAGCACTAAATTAGAATAGTCAAATGCTGGTCATAGGTGTGGCACTCAAGAAACCAATGTGATCATAGTATAAGGTTAAGAGGAAAAGATAGTGATTCCTCCTGAGATGGAAACATCAAGGGGAGCCAAAACCAAGAAGTTGAAATAATGAGCTGGAATAGTAAGTCACAGAACCGAAAAATCACTATTTTGTTGCTAGATCACTGGTCAGTAGAAAATCTCTAATTGTAAGTACTGGTCAGACTTTAACAGAAACCAGATATGAACTGAAGTGCAAGTGACTTACTGAAGAAAAAACATAATCCTCTCATGGAAATTTAGATGTAAGAAAAAAAAAATTGAGAAAGTTTTTATAAAGCCAAATTAAATAGAAAATTTGGAAACTCCAATGCACTTGTTAGCTGTTATTTCATGTTGCATAGCATTCCATTCCTTGTATCCTTCTGCTGTCCTCATGGAGTCATAACAATGTACATATGCTTGTTCCAGATCTATACAACAATAAAAGGAGAGAGATCTATCAACTTAATATGTATTCTTTAGCAATTGTAATCACTGTATCTGTTCTTGGTATCAACTGGATCCGTGGCAAGTATTTTCCATCACTCAACATACAACGACATTATCAGTAGCAATAAAACTGAACCATAAACATTACGCTCTTTGACCATCCATATTAGTTTAGTAACCACACACTTCTAAAAAGAAACCATATTCTTTGATGCCACCAATTCCACAACACGGTAGATTAAATCTAATTTTTAAAGTTGCATCTTCTCCTTTTGAAACTCTACCAGCCTATTCAAATAGTCTCAGCATATTCCTTTGCCCAACCATCCCTTTAATCTCCGACCAGGATACTTAGATCACCCTTTCTCACCTCCACTATTTTTGGGGAAGAAGAAATAGAGAAGGAATAGGCTACACTAGATGAATTCTCCTATAATGATTGGCTTTATGGATGGCAATGAGGTTTATAAAAATCTGAGAGGAAGGAATAAATTAAGTAGTTGAACCCAGGCCTCTTTAAAAACCCTAATTTCTTTATCACACTAACTAACAACTCACTCTGATAAACCATATGAGATTCCGCTTAACATTCAAAACGAAATTGACATATTACTGTCTTAAGGTTGTTTTCTATTATCTGAAACAGGATATGTTTTCAAAGATCAATGCCTACCGATGAGTTTTTGGGTTCCCAAAACAGCACAGTTGAAGGCACAAACATGTATCACCATCAGTTGAAAGGCTGGTAGGATTTTGAAGACCATGAGAAGTAGCATAATAAATGCAGCAAGAAAGGACGGGCAAGCAAGTGAAGTATTTCTCTACAACAGATCCTACTTAGATGAATGACATCCTCTAATCCAATCTGGCCATCTTTGAGATCTCCTTCACTTTTCACCTTTAAACCCGTGTGATTTTGAATAACCCAGATCCTTGCCGAGCTCATCTAAATAGCTGGGGCAAATGAAGATTGAAGCGTGCATCATGCAAAACCAGTCTCCATCATTCCTAATCTGTTTCAAGGAAAAATTTGTGACCGCACAATTGAGATCAGCTCTCAGCCGTGTTACCAGTTTGTTTCATTAGCTTATGAGCTCAAGCCAGGTTGTTGACAAACAGCATGCTAGCAACAAGATATGTCTAGAGTGTAGAAGCTGTGGTCCAATTATGGACAGTTGCTAACTAGAAACAAGATTGATATGCCCCTTGCTGAGGATGGTAGAACAATTTTCACCACAGGATAATGATCATGGTGCCATACTCCTAAACGCATAGCACATGCCAAATGGAGTTCCAGTATCCTTATTGTTTACACATTAGTTAGATCTTCATCCATGCATTGACGACAGATTTGTGGATCAAGGTCCCAAGACGTAACCTCTTTTCATTTCTTGTTGATACAGATGTAACAATGATTTTGTGCATTCTCTGTCCAGAAATAATTCCTGAGAGATACTTCTATGTGGGCCCAAAATTTGGCAATCTTTCCCTCGCTCTTACTATATTCCACCATTTCCAAGAAAAAAAAACTGAAGAAGGAACAGATGATCTTTCTCTTGGATGCCACCAAAAACAATTGTTCAGAGACAATGGTGAGATTTGTGTTCATAAAAAGGACCAAACTTCACAATAATAAGGATAGCTTTTCCTCCCAGGAGCAGGATTCCGAGATTCTCACTATGAAAAGGGCATTTGCACAAACTGACTGGCTTTTTACTTCCTTTCACTTTCAAATATATTTAATAGTTATACTTGCTGCAATTAATCAGAATTCAGCCCTTTCAAGATGAATATACATTTACATTGAAAGGTTATTTAGTATTTGGTTCCCTACAACAGGTTGAAAGATTCTTACAATAGCTAGACAGGACTCCAAATTTGGTAAAGATATCCAAAACCTATTACGTCAAGACAACTGAAGGTTTAAATCAATGACATGAAATCAGTACCAGAAACGCCACAAGTGAAACATGTTACCAAGTTTGTGTTTGTTACAAACAAAAGATCCAAATGCAAATTACTTCTCAATTTTGGACTTGTTCTGTTAGGGTATATACTTCAGGGAGAGAGATTGGCAACAGAAATACTTGCAATATCTATGCAGTAAATATGAGGTTTTACCTTCACAGTGAGTGTAGCCATCACCCACAAACTTCACACCATTAACCAATGGGCACTCACAAACTCTTCCTCGAAATGTGTCCTACAATCCAGTGTACGTACAACAGAATATAAGAACAAAATGCAGGTAGCTTGGAGCTCCAAGGGAAAGCTTCAAATGATAATAATACATAACAGTACCCTGCATGCAGTAACATTAGCAACCTTATCCTGCCAGCATCCACCATTATTTTCCAAGCATTCATTTGTTTCAATGTCTGTGTATGTCAATTTGATGAGAAAGATGAAGGTTCATAATTATAGAAAGCTGGAACGGCCAGGAATATTCTAAGAGGATCCTTACCATCACTCAAACAAACAGCTGGCTCAGTTGTCTCTTGGAAACCTGAACAGATGGCTTTGAGGACTGGACCTTTATCCAACTTACCTGAAAAAAGTGTGGAATCTTCGAATTTCAGCATCCAAGACAAACACCATATTAATGCCATGAAAATCATTCAGTTCAGTTGCAAACCTCTATATTGTCTGTTGTTGATAATAAGGGTTGGCAATATAGTCACATCTCCACGAGATCCTCTGCCAATCTGAAATAAGGATTGCAGAATTGAGATGATGGCCAAAAGGTCATAAAAAGAAACGTACAAAAAGATAGAAGTGATATAAAAACGGAGCAATTCCACAAATAAAGGAAGAATTGGTTATGAACTCAACCTGTGCATCCTGTTCTGCTTTAAGCACAGGGTTCTCTGCATCTGCATCAGGATCTCCAAGACATTTATTTATCTCCTTGACGTCTAGACCTATAAAGATCCACAGAAAGAAACACAGTTACAACAACCCAGCTTCAGATACAAGCACAATCTGCCTGTACAGAATTTTATTAAGATATTCATACTCAATGCTGTCTTGGAAAAAGAAAAAACAAAAGAAACTAGCTGAGGAATCAATCTTTGAATTTCTGAGTTCTACTCGGAACTCCATGGAAATTGAAATTCATTACATTAATGAAAAATCAGCATGTTGATATAACTGAAACTTGATGCATGGTCAAATAACACAGACTTGGACATTTTTAAATTTGGTGCACAGATTTTCTTGGAACAAAAGGGAGACACGAAAAGAAATATGACTACTAATAACATATGGAATCTTCCTAGTTCAAACTTCAAACATACCCAGTGATTTTATCACTCCTTCTGCACATTCCTTGGTGTATTTTTTCTCCTTCATTGGGCATCTAATAGAAAAATCAGTGACATAGTCCCACCAGAGCCAAGGCTTTCCACTTTCATTAGCAACCTTAAACAAGCAAACCTGACGCAAGTTTTGCACGACAACATCTTTTCCATCGTACCCTCTGCTGAAATCTTGTTCAGGATCAGGAGCACAATATCTCCCATGGTTGATACACTGTGATTTACATTGCTTGCTCAAAATAAAAGCTTCAGGGCAGTACCAAGTTATATAATGTGGGGTGAATTGGGTATAACCCTTCTGCTCAAGTATCTGTGCTGCTCCTTTGAAATTCTTGACAAATTCCATCTGACTGTCACACTTGGGGCCACACTCGTCATTGCTATTTGTCCAGAACTCGTACTCGACACGCTCATCAGGGTGGGGAAGTGCTTCCCTCCAATCGAGATTGATGTTAACCAAGTCACCATTTGCTAGAGCCTTCCGAATGGAATCCCCAAGGGACTTACTAATAAGAGCAGAGGGAATAGAGATGTTCTGAACATAATCTGCATGTGCATTTTCTTCTTCCGGAGTGTCCATTGTTATTAGAGGTTCTACCTTACTGTCTGCAACAAGAATGGCAGCCGCTCCTCCCTTCTGTGCATTCCATGCTTTCAAAGTGAAGTAGCAATCTGCCAACATAAAAGATTCAACAATCAGCTGATCTTCTGAGCAGGAAGAATCAAGCAAGCGGAACTAAAAATCAGCAGAAACAACCCCACAACCAACAACAGTTGGAAGATGTTCGATTTTACAGTTGAGGTATACAAATGGCATATGTCTATAGAAGCAAACACCTATTATGAGAAATATGCTATCTTAAACAGAATGACAGAGGAAAAAAATCTTCCGTTTATGCTGCCCACTCACAATGAACTAAAGAAAACCCAATTACAGCAATCTGATATTGCAAGCAGCTACATGGACATTTTGATGTTCCAGTGGGTTATAAGACCGACATAAGTTTATGCAAAGCAAATAGCAATTACCAAAAGTAAGCCATCTCAAACAGAACAAGAAGAAAAGAAAGTCTCATCCATGCTGCCCTTCATAATCCAGTAGAGAAATCCCAAATCAGCAATCAGTTAGTGTATGCAGCCAAACGGATAATGTGAGCCTAGATTGGTATATTAAACGAGACAAATAAGCAATAGCTATCAAAACAACACCTTTCATTTATTTACCGGCTCAATTTAGAAAACTAATATGATATCAAGGAGGTTACTGACAGCCAAAACTAAATCATTGAAAAAGCAACGGATGCATTTCTATGCATAAAACAATAATCAAATTGCAGTAGCCGAGTTAATGGAACAAATTAAACATACTCCAACCACCCAAAAACTGATCACATAATCACAAAACCAGAACAGCTTACCTCCTCTATCAGCAAGAAGAAAGATGGGAAGCCCTCCAGGCTTTGATTTAAAAGAAATGTCAACCTCATCAAAACCCTTGCATGCCTTTTGATTTGCTTTTGGGTAAACCACAGTCCCTGTCATGGTTCCACCATATTGAGGAACACCGAAATTCCCGATCGCACACTCATAAACATCCTTCAAATTCTCAGGCGATGTCACTCTCAAACTATTCTTCTCCACCACAAACTTACAATGACAATAACCACAGAGAAGCAAAGCCCAGATGAAAAACCCTAGTTTTTCCCTCATGTTCACCCAAATAACGAAGACCCAGTAGAAATGACTGGATTTCAGCTCAATACACTCAAATCTAAGAAAATAAAAAATCGGACAAATCCAACCTTAAATTAACTAAATTACACCTGAGAATAAACAAAACCCAGATCCGAATTCCAATCTTTTACTCCAAGCTCGAGAATCAACAAAAACCCAGATAGAAACAGAATAATTAGACAAGACCCAGATCGAAAAACCCAAACTTTTCCTTAAAAACTCGATATTCCAGATTGAGATCCTAATAATTCTGTTAAAAATTCGTTGAAGATCGAGCTTATAGCAGTAAAATCCTTGTAGTTTCTTCTTCTTCTGGGCTCGGGCAGAATTGGCAACTGTATAGGTTTTCGATCCTTTTTTGGGAGAAAAAGAGAGAATGTCCGAGAACGAGAGATCAAGAAAAAGGAGGAGACCAGCTTTCGCTTGAGACCAGCTTCTTCAATTTGGCTTTGGAAATCACAAGCAGACTCCAAAAGTTCTCCACAATGAGATGTCGTAGTACAGAATTAACTAGAATTACTGTTAAGAGATCAATCTAAACTGGTTTGGTTTGTTATAACATCTAACGGCTGCCATTTTTAGCTTCTTTAACTGGGTTTCCTCAATTTATCACGAGACATTTGTCTTCTTTTCTTTTCTTTTTTTCTGTTTGATATTTTGATAATCTATTTGTAAAGGTGATGGCACGCAGGAGCTCTCCAAATTGTGGCCCGCCAATCCAAACCATAGCTTACAACAAGGTGGGCCCACGATTGATCCTGGGCAGAATAGTCGATCTCGATGGAATAATCAGCCCGTGTATCTGTTAATGTAACAGAGGTCGATATTGATTTTACCTTGATCAGATGATCTAGACCCTTGATCAACTGAATACTCGTTTAGGGTTCTGCAACAAAAAAAAAGTGAACTCTTGCCTTTTTGCGGGATTATCTCCTGCAGCTGGAATTCATTCGGCATGGGGGGCGATCCAACGTCAAAATTGCACATTAATTTCCATGTGGAGCCTGAAAGTTGATATCATGCTAGATGTACTTGTATGGCAAAGATTGTGTGAACTAAAAATTGTGGGGCCAACACTTTTATATGCAGACTAGAGATGAAAAAATTTTCATCTAAACTTGACTTTTTGACGAGGCAACGTGTAACTAGGATTTAATTGGCTCTGGTTTTGCCATAGAGCTGTCCCCACCAATCAAATTGGAAAGGTTCCTCCCGGGTCAATTCCATGCACGGAAAATCCCTGACCTCACGTGTGAGGCGGGGCTGGTATGGGAAAAGATAATCCTAGGGGCTTACAAAATAGAATTATTAATTAATTGTATTAGAATCAAGACTAAAATTTATAATATATGTAAGAAACGCGACGCAAATGACAACATAAAATTGGACCCGAAAATAATATCAATTAATGTATGATCTCAACTCCATCCTTAGTCAACTATTGAAAATGGACGCTGAGGATGTATAGATAATTAGTGGTTACATTTAAGTCCTGTGATCTAACGGTTACAAATATCATCTACCGAAAGTGCGAGTCAACTCAGTAACTTGGCTGAGTCAACGAGGTTTTAGACATTTCAACAAATTGTGAGAGAGAAAGTCCGAACCCTTTCTTCAAGAGCGGTGAGCTTTATTCTATAGATCTAAATTATTCATCATATTTGGAATGGGTTAGATAGGATAGAGATCAAAATTTATATTTATTAGATATTTAACCTATGATTTTATGATAAAATAGTGGCCATCTATATTTGTCAAATTTTTCGAAGACCTAGAAGGAGTAACTATGATCATCTACTTGCATTGAATTTTATTAGGTTGTCAATTTTTTATACGAAGAATATGATAAATAGCTTAGATCCAAAAAAGATTTATTATATATGAAAAAGGAAGGGCACGTAGTTCTCCTTCCTCTCAAGGCGTGTGTATCCCTACCGGACTCTTCTAAAAATGTATGTTGATACACCAATTATATTAGAAATTATAGGGACACTAATTTTAAATTACATAAACACTAATTTCAAGAGAGCCGTAAAAAAGAAGTGCTAAGTGAGTACGCATAATATTTGAAATGGGTGTTCCTATCAATATTCATTATATTTCAGCATTTTTCATGTCCGAGAATACCCTCTACACCAAGTCCAAGTCAACTCATTTTGCAAAAGTCTCTGTGTTGTTTTTTATTTATCTAGTACAAGCTAATAATTACAATTTAAATTACTCATACACACTTCTAAATCTAATATTGTGCGAAAAGAAAAAGCACCCTCTGAGCAAATATATTTTAGGAGAGATGCCAAGATGTCTACATTTTGAGTTTTGACACCTTAACATATACTTAAGTAACCTGACTTGATCTTGCCAATTCGTCTAATTTCTCCAAGTTCTATCTAGTAGCTCAAAAGCCGCGCCAATTGGATGATTTCAGCATCCTAGAAGTTGAAGGTTGATCATCAAACATGGCCTATAAAAAAACTTTTCCATAGTTAAATGTTCTAGATTCAAAACCAAAGCTGGTATCTAGGTATACCGCATGTGGTCTATACGCATGTGAACAAGAAATCTTATACACATATGTAATGTTACGATTGGTGTATGCAAGAGGGTGAGAGTTTGTACGTAAAGAAACAGAGGAGGGTTGGAGGAGGCTCTATGTCTTCTACTCTTCCATTGTATCTGATTAGATAGTGAAATCTTCTCTTGCGTGGACGTAGACTGAGTTTGACTGAACTGCGCAATTCCTTGTGTCTTTGTGTGTGCATGCTTGTCCTATTAGATCTATCAATCTTGAGAGTCAGATCTGCATGACAGATCTAAACACAACAAAATATTCATTGTCTTCAATTCAGAAGGATAGCGTGGACTAACCATTGGTGGGGCATGTGCCTCACAATACCCTACAATGGAATTGAATTCTGATTCTTCATCCATAAATCAGGACCGTTTATGGTGGGACTCTGATGAGAAGCATAACTTCTAGAGGAAAGGACGTTTTCTCCCCAAGAGAAAATGGCCAAAATAAAAATTGTGGGCATCATAAAAGGAGTTGTTGATGAAGTAAAGAATCACATATATCTAATGTAGGCTTATCTTTCAGATATAGTGTTGGTTAACCAAAAGTAGATTTTACAATAGATTATTGGGAGATGATTTACACCATTATTAAGTATTTTCATTTCTGCTCGTAATATACTCAAGGAAACTAAAGAGAAGGTGGTACTCAACATTATGGCGATTATGAGTCACATATATCTGAAAATTGGGCCTTGAAATCTTTCAAGCTTGAGGCCCCTACCAATGATGATGAACTGAATCCAAATTGATTTCTTGACTGGCTTTCGGACATGGATCATTATCTTGACTGGTATAAAATGTTTGAAGAGCAGCAGGTCCAGTTTGCCACGATTAAATTGATTAGACAAGCAAGGTTCTATTTTTGAAGCATCAGCAAGCTGCAACTATGAGTCCACCTATTTCTGCTTGGGAGAATATGAAGAGAAGGTTGACAGTCCAAAACTAGAATGGATATCCACTTACATAACCATTTCTCTATAATCATTTCCTTTGTTATGCGTAGAAGTTAGGATCAAACTCACAGAAACACACAAGATTTACGTGGTTTGGCTATGTATAGCCTATGTACAGAAAAGGAGGAGGGGGAACACTTTCACTATCTCAGAGAGATGTACAACATGATTGCTTGATGCCTTTTGGCTCTGCCTCTGGTCTTATTTATAGAGGCCAAAGGTGGTTTAGAGCTTTCCTAGTAGAACTCTAATTTGTCTTTCCTTTTCCTTCTCTAATTAGGACTCCTAATCATATTAGGATTACAATTAACTAAAATTTCATATTTTGCAGGATTCTTCGAGCATGATAATGGGGATCATCAATTCTCCCCCTCTATCCCCATGCCATACTCCACTAGTCTAAACTCATGCCTGCTATGCTTTTACATAGCAGCAGCTTCTCGTAGGTTACCACCTTTGTCGATATATCTCCAAGATTCTCATCAGTGTGAATCTTTTCTAGTTTTAGTGTCTATTCTTCTGTCACCTCTCGTATCCAGTGATATTGTATGTCAATGTGCTTGGCGTGCACATGATACATTGAGTTCTTGCTCAGATCTATAGCACTCTGACTGTCATAGTGTATCTTGTATTCTTCCTGTGTGATACCATGCTCCTGAAGAAACCGTTTTATCTACAACATTTCCTTACCTACTTTAACTACAGCAATGTATTCAGCTTCTATTGTTGATAGAGCTATGCACTTCTGCAACTTGGACTATCATGATACAACCCCCCTTCAAAAGTGAAAATAAATCCTGATGTTGACTTTCTTCCATCAAGATCTCCAACCATATCAACAGTGTAACTTTTCAAGAGTGTATCTGTACTTTTAAAGTATAGGCACAGCTTAGATGTGCCCTTCATGTACCGAAGTATCCTCTTCATGGCTTTTCAATGATCTTTGCCTATTTTTGAAAGAAATATGCTCACGACTCCTACTACATGGGCAATATCCGGCCTAGTACACACCATCGCATACATCAAACTCTTAACTTTTGATGGGTAGAGAATCATAACCATCCTGTTTGTTTCCTATGGTGTTGAGCGACATGTCTTTTTGCTTAATTTGAAATGATTGTTGAGTGGAGTATTGACTGGCTTGACACTCTCCATGTTGAACCTCTTGATTACTCGTTCAATATACTTTTCTTGTGACAGTCACAACTTTCTTGCTTTCCTGTCACGAGTAATCTTCATCCCCAAAATCTGCTGAGCTGTCCCTAAGTCTTTCATGTTAAAAGACTTAGATAACTCCCTCTTCAACATGCTAATTATGGTCATATTTGATCCAACTATCAATATGTCATCTACATAGAGTAGCAGAATGACAAATTTACCCTTAGTTAATCTCTGGATGTACACACACTGATTTGTAGCCGTTCTTTTGAAACCTTGACTTGTCATGAATGAGACAAATTTCTTGTACCATTGCCTTAGCGCTTGCTTGAGGCCATAAAGACTTTTCTTCAACTTGCATACTAAATGCTTCTTCTTTTCAACTTCTAAACCCTCTGGTTGTTCCATGTATATCTCCTCTTCTAAATCTCTAAGTAGAAAAGATGTCTTAACATCCATCTGTTCAAGATCCAGATTTTGTCTCACCACCAATCCTAGTATAATTCTGATTGTCATCTTCACTATTGGTGAAAAGATCTCATCAAAGTCTATTCCTTTCATCCGCTCAAAATCTTTGACGACCAATCGTGCTTTATGCTTGACTGGTTCTCCATTACCTCATCTTTTCACCTTGAAGACCTACTTGTTCTTCAGCGCTCTTTTACCCTTGGGAAGTGTTACTAGCTCATATGTCTGATTTTTCTTTAATGAGCTAATTTCTTCTTGCATAGCTTGCACCCATTTATTGTTATTTGCATGTGCTGGAGCTTGTTGAAAACTCTCTAGCCCCCCCTCATCAGTGAGTATGATATATTCTGATTCAGAATATTTCTGTGACGGAATTCAAATACGTCCTCTTATTGACATCTTTGGCTGAGCTTTTGCTTCAGGTTGAGGTGATAATTTAACATCTGATGTCGTAACATCTTCATAGAATTGATTCTCTTGGAATATTACATCTCTGCTATGGATGATTCTTCTCGTCTTAGGGTCCCACACTCTGTATCCAAATTCTTCATCTCCATACCTAATGAAGACAGATAGGGTAGATTTCAAGTCTATCTTTTGTCTTATCTCTTTGGATACATGTGCAAAGGCTTTGCACTCGAATACTCTCAAGTGTGCATAGGTCACTTTATTTCCAGTCCACTTTTGTTTTGGAACTTCGAAGTCAAGTGGTGCTGATGGTGACTTGTTGATCAAGTAGCAGGCAGTCTTCACGGCTTCACTCTAAAATGGCTTAGGTAGCTTAGCCATACTGAGCATACATCTTACTCTCTCCACAATGGCTTGGTTCATTCTTTCAGCTACTCCATTGTGCTATGGGGTGCATGGAACTCTCTTCTCATGTCGAATGTCGTGTGCTGCATAATATGCCCTGAACTCTTTTTATGTGTATTCTCTTCCATTATCTGCTAAGGCACTTAACTTTCTTTCCAATTTGCCACTCCACCATCGCGTGAAATCTCTTGAAGCATTTGAATACCTGTTCTTTGTTCTTTATAAAGTATACCTACACCCTCCTAGATGCATCGTCTATAAATGTTACAAAATATTTGTTCCCACCCAATGACGCTACTTCCATGGGACCACATACATTTGAGTACACCAAACTCAAGATTTCATTTCTTTTATTACTAGAAGAAGAAAAAGCAACCCTATATTGCTTGCTAAATAAACAGTAAATTACATGGATTAAGAGCTATACCTTTAGTTAGTTTGATGAATTGCTTCTTTGTAAGTGTGAATAGACCTTTCTCTCCCATATGGCCAAATCTTCTATGCCAAAGGTTTGGTGATCCATCATCCTCCATTGCAATAAGATTGTCTTTGGATATTCTTGTGTGGGTCTTGTACAGTGTGCTGCAAATGTATCCTCTTGCCACAATCTTCACGCCTTTTATTAGTTTTCAAATATTATTGCCAAAGTAGTTGGTGTAGCCTTGTCTGTCAAGAGCCGGTACTGGGATCAGGTTCAGTTTGAGTTCTTGTATGTGTCATACCTCCTTTAGTACTACTGTGCAGCCAACGTTTATCTTTATCTACTCATCGCCGATCCCAACTATTTTTGAGGAACTGTCATTCCCCATCTTCACAGTGCCAAAGTCCCCTTCTTTATAGGTAATGAAGAAGTCCTTGTGTGGAGTGGTGTGATAGGAAGCTACTGTATCTATCACCCACTCTGCTTCGCTCTTGACCATGTGCAGGCATGAGTCCTCCTTAGTAGTGAGCACTGCTATGTCTTGAGCAATGATGACTAGTGTCTCACCATTGTCTTCCTTTGGCTTGCCATGACTCATCTCTCTCTCTTCAGTTTTCGACAATCTCTCTTCATATGCCCTGGAATGCCACAGTGGAAACACTTGAGCTGTCCTCTAGGTTGACTTTTGGATCTATTGCGAGTTTACGATCTCCCCCTTGGTTTGCTCTTGCTCCTCCCCCTTTGCTTGTCTCTTCCAGTGTGCTTGTTTTCTGTTACCAGGGCATGTGCCTGGTCTATACCAACTTCTTTTCTTCTGGTCTTCTTGTTGAATAGCACATCTTTGACCATAGCAATGGTCAACTTTTCTTTTGGTGTTGAGTTACCAAATGAAATTACCAGTGTCTCCTAGCTTTCAAGTAGTACGCTTAGCAATAGTAGAGCTTGCCATTCATCTTTAAGTTGTAACGCCACTGTTCCCAGTTGATTTACCAGATTTTGAAACTCACTAGTATGTTCAGCCATAGTCATTCCGCTTCGTAGCTTTAAATTGACAAGGCCTTGTTTTAAGCGATCTTAGCCTTATACATATTCTCTAACTTTTTTCAGAGAATATAGGCATTTTCTTTTTGAGCAATGTGGTGATATACACTGTGACCAATCCATTGTCTAATCTAACCTATGATTTTCTTATTCATTTTTATCCAGTCTTTTTCAGAGACTCCTTCAGGTCTTTTTTCATGATCATTTAAAGGATCATGAAGATCTTTGCAGTGGAAAAGATCTTCCATTCTAGGTTTCCACAGCGTATAATTAGTGGTGTTTAATTTTATCATGGCTCTAGCCACAATATTCCCAGAACAAGTTTCTTCCATAGTTTCAAGCTTTATTTCTACTTTTTTTAAAGTAAAATAGGGTAGAATGGAGTGTACAGATGAGTCCAAAACAGTCAAAAACCTTAGGAATAGTGTTTTTGACAATTTGAGGGGTGCCCTAAATTTTTCTGTTTAGGGGGGGTGTCTGTATCAAATTAGCGGGGTGTATTTTAGCACGAAAGGGGTGTCCTCTATAATTTTAGATAGTACTAGTTCAGACCATAAAAGGGGTGGCAATATCAATTTTTTTGGGGCACTATTTTGGGTCGCTAGAGGGTGTCTGTATCAACTAAGGCCCTATTGATTTTAGGCACCATGTAAAAGAATAAGAAGTAGAGAAAAATCCTAACCTTTTCTCTTCTCTACTCCACTTCCTAGGTGCAGCATACGGCAGCGACAATTTGCTGCTTCCTGACGTTGAGGTGGTGTCTAGCTGCATCGCCTCTGGTGCCCTAATCTCTGGCAAGGCAATTCCCCCAGGTCTCGGCAATCTCCGGCAAATCAATTCCCCGAGTTGCGATGTCCATAGATGATCATCCTCGGTGATCTTAGGCTTGCAGTGTTTCTCCGAGTAGAAAAGTTCTTCAGATCTTCTAGTTTCGATAGATAGTCATCGGCTGGACGAAACCTAGCTTCCCTTTCCCCTTCCTTTTAGTAAAGAGGGTTTTTGATTGGCTTTTCCACCTCCCGGTTGAAAAACCCATCTTCCCTCGCTCCCCTTCTTTTAGATTTGTAAAGAGGGATTTCGGTTGGTTTTCCACTGGCAAGTCGAAATCCCCTTTCTTCTTTTGTTTTTTTTCTTCTTCGCCGGCTTGTAGTTCGCAGGGAGGGTCATCGGCCGATCTTCTTCTCAGGAGGGCTAGCCGTGGTCGATCTTCTCTCTCCCTTTGTGCCAATAACAAAACCAAAAGGGTTCCAATTAGGTTTCTTTCTGGCCGGCCGGAACCCTAGAGCCCCCTCTTCTTCTTCTTCTTCTTCTTCTTCTTTTTGCTGAGGAAAACTTACTAGGAAAGGGTATTCGATCTAGATTCTCCAATATGAGTTGTGTGATCTGGACCATGCGATCTGAGTCCCGTGATTTGGATCATGCGATCTAGGTCGTTCTCTTGTCAAACGATCTAGATCGTCAGATCTAGTGTTTCCTGTGATTTGGGCTTCCACTCGGCCTAGATATTAATTGGATTTGGGCCGCACTTGGCCTGAGTCTAGAGGTGGATATGGGCTGCACCTGGCTTGATTTCGAATATAGATCTGGGTAGCTCCTAGTCTAGATCTGGTTGATCTCCTGTGTCGTCGGTACTGTTTTGGTAGTCTTCTTCTGTTTTCCCAGCTTTGTTCCTACTTCTGTGTTCACCAGTGCTCTGATACCACTTGTTATGTGTAGCGGTTAGAATCAAACTCACAAAAACACACAGAAACGCATAGAAACACACAAGATTTATGTAGTTAAGCTATGTATAGCCTACGTCCACGAGAGGAGGAGGGGGAACACTTTCACTATCTGAGAGAGATGTACAACCTGATTGGTTGATGCCTTTTGGCTTTGCCTTTGGTCCTATTTATAGAGGCTAGAGGCGGTTTAGAGCTTTCCTAGTAGGACTCCAATTTGTCTTTCCTTTTCCTTTTCTGATTAGGACTCCTAATCAGATTTGGATTACAATTAACTAACTTTCCATATCTTGCAGGATTCTTCGAGCGTGATAATAGAGATGGACGTCATCATCTCTTTCAGGCTGTCTGAATTACATCAAATGTCTCAACAATAAGGTCTGTGCAAAAGACTGGTTTACAATCTTCACGTAAGGGGATGCTAAGTAAACAATGGCCTTTAGCAGCATCTCATAAGCTTTCCATTGTCCACGTTATGTTCTTCCTATGCAAACCAATTCAAAGGAGAATGATAGAGGATATAATGGTAAAACCAAAGACACAATCAACATGTAGGCTCTTGGAGAACCCTTACCATATCTCAAACAAGCATCTCGATTAGTATTATCTCTAAAACTCGTGCTAATCGATCCGAGAACAACATCCTTGTCCAGATTACCTACACTTCAACAAAATTATGCATTCCAATTAATAGTTTTGGTTAAGTTATTGCAAGAAACGAACTGTTTAAATCAAGATACCTACCTTTATACTGTTGGTTGTTGATTATAAGGGTTGGAATTGCTATTGCATTGCCTTGCGTGTATTGTTAACCTAAGGATGGGAAATTCTAGATTTGGAAAAAGAGCCGTCCGGTGCACGAAGCTCCTGCATATGCGGAGTCCGGGGAAGGGATAGACCACAAAGAGTCTATAGCAATCATCCAATATAACAATGGAAACTAAAGGTATGGTAAAAATGACATGATCATGTAGGTCAAACCGGTGCACCTTCTTCTCCTATACATTTATTGGTCTGCTTGATATGGAGACCTATTTCGCGGCTTGCCATGAGAAATGTTGAAAATATTGCAACCTTATGAGTCCATCAGCAAGTTTATTCTAATCCTAGTGTCGTTTAACTGTTCTATATTTAGAGAGAGGGTTTTTCTTTTTTCCCTTTTTTGTGAATTGTGAACACACAAACCTATGAGCAGCCTGGACAATGAAGCTTATACCCCGTAATCTCACTGGGACCTTCCAAAGAGAGGCTCCTTTTCGCACTATTACGCTAGAAGGCCATTTCAAGTTTAATTGGTGGCTTAATATATATGTGTGTGTATAATTGTACTAAACTAATAAGAAATGTTAAAATATATAACATCTTATATCTATATAATTGAGTTTAATCTCGTTAGCGAGTTTTTAATGATCGTATAGAATCATAGCTTCCTATTTACTAATAAATAGAACATAAATATATCAACCACGAAAATTTTAAACTTACCAAAAGATCGATCAAAATGATTTCCGCATTGCGTGTTATATTTATGATCTTTCATCGAACAATGGGGAAATTCGGCAACATATATACCCCCACAACCAGGGCTTGCCCTGTTCCTTAGCAGCTTTGAACAAGCAAGCCTGTCGAAGGCTTTGCATTACCCCATCTTTTCCTTCATACCTTCCACTAAAGTCTGGGTTGGGGTCAAAGTGCAATATCCCCTCCGATCGATGCACTGGGATCGAGATTGCCTACTTACAACAATGGCTGGAGGGCAATACCAAATCATGTAATGCGGGCGGGGTAAGTGTAGCCCTTTTGCTCCAGCACTTAGGCTGCCACCCTGAAGTTCTTGGCAAACTCCATTTGACTAGTGCAATTTGGGCCGCATTCTGCATCGCTGCTCGTCCAAAACTCGAACTTGATTTGCTCAGTTGGGCGGGGAAGTGATTGCTCGTCCAGTGCAAACAGTTTGGGGAATCTGAATCTCCATCGGATGGACCGTGTCATGGTTGCCTATCTGACGATCGTAATTATTTTACTAGACTTATCTGTTTCCTGCAGCCAAGTGGCAGATTACGATCATCCAATCGAGTTGATTGATGGTGTGGATGGTCGAGATGAAAGATCTGACTGTTCCTCAAGAAAACAGAAAGTCTTACCAATTCAAGTGCAACTTGTCCTTTCAAACTTGAACACTAGCAGACTTTCCTCGGTTTTGACCAGTGGGGAACCCGTTCATGCCATGCACAAGGCATAGTAAATGGAGCCTTGGTCCACTAAGCCTTATTGAACATGGTTTGTACACTAAATATATGGTTTCCTGGTTGGACTATTTCTAAATTCCATGTCTTTCGACTCAGTAATGGTCTTTTTTTGGATGTTAGCTCGTTAAGTAGCATTTAGTTTCTAAACGTCCATTTAAAGGAAAGCCTTGCGGTGGAGGAACATAAATCTGAACAGGAGAAAAATGGTCTGCATTTTCCTTTATCCAAACCGTTTTTCGAGTTGGCTATAAGTTGGATAGAATTCTCGACTGTCGGATGATTAAACCTTGACTCGTGAAGGGATCCTTGATGGATTGGATAATTCTATTTTATTTTCTGACCGTCCATTAGAGCCAAAAAGAATAAAAAAATAAAAAATCAGATGCTTAGAATTGTCAGACGGGTTTGGTATGGTGCCTGCAGGCTTCATACACAGCATGGCCTACCAGATAATAGTTCGGATTACTGTAAAGAGCAGGTCCATTTGTACTAGTATCATTCAGCATTATAGAGCCCAAGGGAGAGGGGAAGGGGTGTGGATGTAGAGGTTTCGGATGGCATGGAAGTGGTCTCAGCAAGGTTCCTTTTGTTGCTGTAGGCAAAACTCCCGTTAATGACAGTGAAAGGCTATTAGCTTGGTTCAAGATGTCTTCTTCCTGTGAATCTGTCATTTGCAATGCCAACCACAATGGAACATGACTCCAGTATAACGTTGGTTCAAGATGTCTTCTTCCTGTGCACAGCATTCTTCTAATGCGATGCAGCCGTCGGCGACGTGTTCTATATCCCAGATCAAATCATCCCTATATATTCTAGTTCTATGGCAGATCTGTCAGCTAAGGTTCACAAGGTTTAAAAAGTAAACAGAATGGTACAAATAAGGCCATCACCCAGCCTTCAAGTTTCAACAATCACACTAATGTCATACAAGCATTATATTGCAAATCCAGCTCTGGGGATATTCTATTATGCCTCCAAAGCATGTAAAATACCTAGCTTCCATATATAAAACTTGCACCTCCTGGACATTCGACTTGGTACATTAGATCAGCTAATAGTTTTAATACAGTAAACATGCTTAACGGAATACTTTGAAGCAGCAACGTTTAGAAACCTAATTAATCTTCCATCATTAAGGACTCATTTGAAGCTGCATGCAATCCTAATGAACCGCTTGCTTCCATTCCGGTGTAAACCAAATTCAAAGGAGAAAGGTGAAGGCCAGTATCCAAAATCAACGACAACACAAAACTTAAAAGTGCTTGAAGAACACTTACGATCTCTCAGACAAGCATCTCGCTTTGTAGCATCTTGAAACTCCAAGCAGACTGATTCGAGAACGTCCAACCAACCCCAAATCAATTAGGAATATGCATTCAGTGTTTCTATGAAGTTGCTAAACTGAAAATTTGTTGTTCTTTTGAGCTGCTAAGCTACCTCAAAATTTGTTACATCCAGATAACCACCTCTATATTTTTGGTTGTGGATTATAAGTATTGGAATAGCAGGAGATCGATCCACAATGAAAAAGACTGAATATCAATCAATTTAATGGTTCATTCCGGAAGTCAAGGCATTCTGGAAGCAGGAGATTGATCCGCTCTTTGCAACATCCAAGGTCAGGGAAGCTTTGGGATCGAACTCTAAGGAAAGAAGGCCCGCCAGAAAGAGGGAAAGGGAACGATGTATGAAAGAGACTCTTGAAAGCTATCGAAGTGGACAATAGAGTGATGCTTCTTATGAAAAAGCCCTCGATGCTGTGTGAAAGAGTGGCGGGGAATGACTGAGCTCAGGAGTCAGTCAACATAGTTTGGAAAGTGGGGTCGACCTTCTTGTAGGGAAAGAGAGGTTCTCTAGGCAGATAGAGAAGGAAGGGCTAATAGAGAAGAAAGAATATTGAAATGAGAGTTGCATTTAGTAGTGCCAGTGCCTCGTCCAAATGAGACTTGGAAAGTGAGATAGGGCCTAACTGGGAGGCAGGAAGAAGACTACATGAGTGGTTCGGGAAGGAATCTCTTTGACTTTTTGGTACCATAGCTTCGACTCCACCCCAGTAATAGTAATAGGAGGGAGCCGCTACTTCACCCGTGAGATCGGGATGAGGCAAAAGGGGGCTTTATTAAAGTCCTCTGGGTCGTTCACTAAGTGAGTGAAAGAGGTCTCATTGGGAGAATTTGGAAGAGAGAAGGCCAACCTCCCACTATGTGAAAGAAGAGCTTTTTCTCTCATATTCACTTCTATAGAATATATAGAAGTAGTTCGCTTAGCCGCAGTTGAAGCCATAGATCTTGCCAGGGATGCTCCCAAGGTTCATCGGTCGGACTCCTCATTGGAAAAAGAATGGCAAAGGGTGGTCTACGATCAGGGCTTTCTTCAAAGGGAGGGAAGGGCCATTTTGACTGGAGCCATGGACCCTGAGTTTGAGTGCTCTTTCTTCAAGGCATCTAGCTACGATGGAATCTTTCACTGCAGCACCTGTGCCCGACTTAGATCTCGACCTCGGTCGAATGGTTCTCACTTTGGCTACGTCAGAGAGAGGAGGTCCTTACCTCATTCCCAGCATGCTTCACAGCCCTCGGTCCCTAAATGGAGGTTTTAGTCCTCAAATGCTTGTATATTAAGCCCGGCCAGCATGTACAGATTGACGCGAATCGAGACTCCGATAGAACTGCTTATCCCCGGCTTACGAGCGAGCTTATAAACCAAGTAGCAAAGACCAACCTTGTACTGCACTCTCCAAGTATTCATATACTGGCCTTGTGCAGCTAGAGATGTAGGCAAAAGATTGACTAAGCGAACTAGTACTTTATCCCCGCATCTCGGCACCACTGCAACTGGGGCATAGCGGATAGCATCCTCCCCCTGCTAGACCCAATGGAATGGAAAGGAGTGATTCATAGCCTTTCCTTTCGCCATGAGCTATGTCCGCATCTAAAGTCTTCGCTGGAGCAACTATTTGAACTACTTATTTCTGTATTAATATACAATGACTCAAGAATCCTTCTAGGCTTCACTAGGTTAACTCCTATTTGTGGACGAGAAAAGAAAATGATTCAAATCTTTCAGTTCGCTTACCGACCGGTGAACCGGACGAAGGTTCTATTCGATAGTTGATTTAGTACAATCTTGTCTTAAGCCCTTCTTTCAATTGCACGCTATGTGATCTAATTAATAATAGTTAGTATGAATAGGAACATGAAAGCACATAATAGGAAAAAGAGCAACCAACCAGCCAGTAAGCAAGTAGGTATGTATTAGCAAGCGCAACTCGTATTACCAATCGCCATCGGGAAAGCACACAAGCAGGAATAGGAAACCACTCCCCTTAAATGCCCTTCTTAATATAGTAGGCGATGAACATGGCTCCAGAGTGTCTATACAAAGCCCTTCTCTTCTTCACTCAAAGAGGCAATGCACCCTTTGAATGGTACTTGATTCATAAAGAATGAATCTGTTGGTTAGAAGTTATACGAACTTTCTCAAAGGCGCTCGGCATGTCACGAGATATGGGGCGTTCTAATCGAATCGAAGGGTCATGCCTCTCCCAACTTAGAACAGAGAACACAAGATCCCAATAGTTCATTAGAGGTCGGCAAACAGTAGAAATATAACAAAAGCTGAAATTAGAACAACATGATTTAGTAGCTGAATCCTTGTATCCTGTTCAGCGTGAAGCGCTGGCATTGCTTGATCCAGATAAAAGGTTCTGGGATGTACCAAATCATGTAACGTCGAGTAAGATGACTATAGCCCTTCTGCTCTGGCTTCTGTTCTACCTCTTTAATGTTCTTGATAAACTCCAACTGACTGTTACAGTCAGGTCGATGTTCCACATTGCTGCTCTCCTTGATTAGCTCATCTGGGTGGGAAAGGAATTCTCTCAGATCGAACGCGATATTAACCATGTCGTCGTTCAGTAAAGCTCTCTTGATGGCATAGGCAGAGTTTCTGGCAAGGGGATGAAAGTGTTTTTCGGAAAGTCTGTATCAATCTCTTGGGTTTATGTGTACATGGTTACTAAAGGTTCTACTCTATCATCTGCAATAACAACTGCAGCTGCTCCTGCCTTCTGCGCATTCCACGCCTTAACGTGAAGAAGCAATCTGCAGCATAAAGAACTCGTTGATCGGAAGTAAGTTTTTCTGCCAGACTATCAGTTTTCAATAGCTCCTATCAATGAATCGACAAACAACAATAAACTATAAACAGGCTGGAAGCAGAGTTATACTTCACTCATAGAACACAAACGTATTTCCAAGGACACAGATGCAAACTGGAAAGTTCGAACTTTCATGTGAATCATCCACAAGGTGAAGCCTTCTGTGGGTTGCCAATAGCCTATAGATTGGTGCCAAAGAGAAGCCTTTTATTCTGTTTGAACTGTAAGTCTATCTGTGAAAAAGAAGAACTCGCTTACTTTCAAGCAGCAAGTAGTATTTCCTCCCTCTCCCAAATGGAAATTGTCTGTTCTACATAAACAATAAGCGGTCTCTTTCATCACCTTTGACGTACGCCATGGAAGACCTGTTTATTCCATTCATGCACAGACGACAGTTGCACTGTACAATTGAGTTATAATTCCGTGAAAAAAAAACAAGTAAATTTCTCAAGCATTGTTCCAAAAGTGGGTCCTACTTATGACCATCTGAACCGTTGCTTTGGTAAATTAATCTTGCTTGTGTAGCATGCATAGAGATCACTAGCTAGTTCTTGTAATCCCTAGATGGTTAGCATATCTTAGAGACAAGCAGAAGGTCTTCTCCGGCGACGTTGCCGACGTGATTCGTTACGAAGCTTTTACCTTTTTTTCTTTCGGCCTTTTCATCTCCCATTTTCCGCTACAACATAATTGTGGTTGGGATCATCTAGTCCAACAAGATGAGCTGTTTGGATCGAGAAATCTCCAGGATCTGCATGCACTTTTAACGGTTGTGAATAATTAAGCTGTGATTAACGTGCACATACATATATAATTAAAATGCCTTTTGAAGTCCCATAATCAGATCTCATAATTATCAAATGGGGTTGAATTAGTGCATGGCTCATCCATCATACGAGCTATAAACTATAGATTTGGAACAATAAACAAGTGTGATCCTGCTGATGAAGGGGTGCCTTGGCGCAACAGTAAAAGTTGTCTTCATGTGACCTTGAGATCACAGATTCAAAGCGTGAAATTAGCCTCTTGCAAAATGCAAGGTAAGATTGCCTACAATAGGCCCTTGTAGTCTGTGCCTTCCCCGGATCCTCACATAGGTAGAAGCTTTGTGTAATGGTCCGCCGGGATTGTTTGAAAGAAAAAAAACGAGCATCCGTACTACCAGATTGGTACAAGAGATTGAAGGGAGGTGGGGGCTTGACTTAAACAAATTCCAGATGATATTGACTTTTTCCTAATCCTACATCTGAGGGTGTGGGCCCTTTGAAAAAGCAATGTGAAAATCGTGATTTTGTTAATTAATACACCATGCATGCACGTAAGTTTATGAGACACTTGCAATTGGCCGGATACACCAGAATCGCCAAATCTAGACCGTACGTCTCAATTGAAAATCAAAGTGCTTACTGAACTCTTAATCAGCTGATAGATCGCTGGAGAGGGAAATAGATTAAATTGGACTGTGATCCACATTTCAGCTTTTCGATCAGATGGCCAGGATCATCCGATCTGTGAATTTCTTCGCCGCATCTACTAAGCTAAAGCGACTGAACCAAGCTTATTGATCTGGATGATCCTGTAAAAGATTTCACTGAAGATAGAGTTTATCTATACAAAGCCAGTCAAAAACAGCCATGAAGTGATTTTTTCTTTCTAATTTACGATATTTTAGTGATTTTATCCTAATCTTTACTTGGTCTTTTTGCTGATTTTATTTAAATCAATACACTAAAAGGATGATCAGTGGGCCCACAAAGCCGGTCAATCGAAACCGATCATCTATTGGGCCAAATCTTGACACCAACATCAATGGTCCATTGGTGTGTGTTTTGATAGAATCAACTACCCAGAATGATAAACGGTTTAGATCACCAGCCATGTAGGTCCCCATTTGGCATACGCCGACACCAGGAAGCTTCTTTGATTGGAAAGTTGACGTAATAATTGAGTGTCCTTAGATAAATAAATAAAAAATTGGAAATTTGTAGACATCAATATGTGCTCGAATCTTCGCAGACAACTTTGAATCAGATCACAAGCCCTCCCCCAAAGTAAAAGAAAATCTGATTTTCTCATAATATTCAAATTACCACCGTGCAATCTTTTACTGGCCAAAATACCCCTGTGTTCTTGTTTTACATTTTTGCCCCTACTGCTCAACTGGGCATCCCTCTACAAGTAATTGAATAATTGGATCCCAACCATACAATCATGCTTCACTTTCATCTACATTCGCAATCTATTGATAACACGGTACTGAATCGATCAAGATTTCAATATTGGAATTATTTGCAAGGCATTTTTTCACATTATTAATTATAATTAATCATGAAAATAGCCTCTTGTAAAATACAAGGTAGGACTACGTGTATATGGTACTCTCTTTTCTTGGACTCTACATATGCAGGAGTTTCGTGCACCAGGCTGCTATTTTTATTAATTCTAATTAATAAGCAAGATGGTTGTCAAAGGTTGTATAATCTGATTCAGGTGATTATACCGGATAACTGCATATGATCAGCGGTTCTAATAATCCGGCATAATTACATCCCCAAAATCCATAATCTTGACCCATCATTATGGTGGGCCCCATTTTGATATGCATAGTGCTTAGCTACGCTTCATTGTCACTTGAAATTGAATCCAACTACTCTCAATCTCAGACACTCAATTACATCTTCAACTGTGATTTGCACTCCGCGTATCATAAGGTAATAAATATCCCAGATCATGGTCCGAGGTTATTTCAGTCATTCAAGGATAGAAATATGGGGCATTGTCGTAGATAGACATGAATGAGGGGCCAAATTGACCACCAAATATTTATATTAAACGTATTTAAGATATTGTTGGGAGAGCGAAAATCCAATCTGAAGGAAATAATACAAGTGGAAGCGACCCAGTTGGATGGAAATCGCGTACATGATCTCAATTTGAGAGGATTCGGTAGGGCTTCCAAGACCAAAAGATCACGGAATATCTGTGAAGGGATTTTATCACGATTGTTTATTTTCTCACAAACTCTCTCGTCCTATAAAATGGCTGTATGTATAGCTCATGCATTTGGTGGGCTTCTTCGTGTTGCTGTTCTTCCTTTTATTTCTTCTTTTTCTTGGAAATTCTTCGGATTTACTGGGTTCTGGGGCTGTATCTGAAATGGAGTCTTCCTCTTTTTCTGGCTCGCCAACTTTCGTTTCCAGAGATGAGCTTCATGTTCTGGCTGTTGATGACTGTATGATTCAGAGGAAGTTCATTGAGAGGTTGCTGAAGAACTCTGCCTATAAAGGTGTGTTTTCTCTTCAATTTTCTGTAACTATAGTTGGTGTTGTCTGTGGAGTTTTATGAAGATATGGTGGTTTTTTTAAAGGTTTCTAGTCAAATTTTTATGTTGTTTTTGACAGAGAGATTTGTATTCTTCATGGTAGTTTCTCTTTGTTTCTGCTATGGTTTATTTGAACATTTGTACTCATCAGAGGTTTCAGCTGGTTGGCCGGTGTTCTTCTTTCGTGTTTATAGATATATCCTCCTGTTTCTTTTTTTCCTTTTTGTTCGTGGTGAGATTGATGAACTGACTGCCATTGGCCTTATTCAACATCCTATTATTTCTCTTTTTCCATATTTTATCTGTTCCTGAAACAGCATTGCGGTTGGCGACATGCACGTTATTTATTTAAACAGTGATTAATTAAAGCAGTAGCATGAGATCTCCTTTCCTTTTCAACCTTATATATGGTTTCTTTGATCAACGGATTTGATAGCCTGTTCAAATGCCAAAAAGAACTGTATTTCTTGCGACCAAAATTGGTACTGGACCACAATATTCTTAGCTGTAGCTGCCATTGTATAGGAAATTCTAAGAAAATTGGCATTCATCTCTCTCTCTCTCTCTCTCTCTCTCTCTCTCTCTCTCTCTCTATATATATATATATATATATATATATATACGTACGTATGAGGAAATATTCTTTGTCCTCTGTTGATTTAAATTCTTGTACTGATTGGTATTTGGCTGAACTTCTTGGTCGTCTATAGCCTTTTTAAGAGCGATATCATGGGAACACATATTCCATTTTTTTTATTATTATAGAAAAGCAGGAAAAACAATTTCAACCTTTTGCCGTCGACTTTTGACTACTCAAAATTTTCATATTATTATTATTATTATTATTTTGAAATGCGAACTTCTCAGAAAAGTTGATGAGCAGCTGTAATATCAAAGTGGTTTGGTCGTCCAGTCTCGTGCATGCATGTTGCATGGGGGGATGTAGAAGAATTGTGATTAATTGAAAAGCCTTTTGATATTCTCTTGTGCTTTCAGTGACTACTGTAGAAAGTGGAACAATGGCACTAAAGTATTTGGGTCTGGGAGATCAGCAGCACGGTTCTTCTGAAAGCAATGTAAGAAGCGTCTTCTTTAACTTCATTAATGATTCATTTTCTTAGTTGCCAAAGTTTTGAATTTAGGGGCTTTACAGATCTTGGTTAAAAGGTTCCCTGGAATGAGATTTTCCCATGGAAACTGATTCCATGGAAAGATATCCTTAAAACAGGGGAAAAAAAATTATTCAGAAAAGAAAATACCTATAAGGTAGCTCATCAAACTGCGAAAGAAAAGGACTGCCAAAGTTTCTTAGGATCATGATGTCTTGATCTGATTTGTTGAATCGGATCCATACCTAACTGCATATCCACCTAGATGCTCTGCGATCAGTTAAAATCCAAAGTTTTCTAATAGCTACTTCCCTTTTGTAGCTCCTGAATCTACCCTTTTTCTGTAGTATCGGCATTATAATTACTTGTAATTTTGGTTGTATCTTCTTAATTAGAGAAGCTACTCTTATACATCATATATGGTGTATTGCAGGATCCGAAGATCAATTTGATAATTACTGATTATTGTATGCCAGACATGACTGGTTACGAATTACTTAAAAAGATTAAGGTAATTTATTGTTGTGTGAAAGGTATTGATTTCTTAAAAATGAAAGGTGATATTGCTTATAGTGGAATTCCAATGGATTAGATGTTGGTGGTTGGACCAAGATTCGGTCTTTGATTACCTCATTTTTACTTTATTACATTGTTTGTGTGCATTATTATCTTTCCAGAACTAAACCATTCCATTTCGTAGCAGGAATCATCTAAGATGAAGGAGATCCCTGTTGTAATAATGTCTTCGGAGAATAATCCTACCCGGATTAACAAGTAATCTACCACAACCTGTTCTTTCTTTTCTTCCATTCTTCCACAACCACCCCTCTTCAAGTACTAACGTACTGACATTTGAATTGCAATTGATATTATAACAGATGCTTGGAGAAAGGAGCTGAAGAGTTCATCATTAAGCCTCTTCAGCAATCTGATGTGAAGAGGCTCAGGTGTCATATGAGGTTTACCGAATCCTACAATGGAAGGCTTTGTATGGGAATATAGACAGCATTTGTGAACCTCGGCCAAGAGAGAAAAATGAGAGGCAGAGAAACATCCCAAAATTTATGAAAAGTAAATATTGGCGATGAATCAATCCAAAGAAGAAACTGCGCAAGGATCATATTTTACAATATTCTATATTTATTTATTCTATTTATTAGTCTTAATAAACGATTTTGTCTGTTGATGCCTTGGCTCATTTTATAATAAACTCTCTTGGTTCATTCCTATTCAAATAAAGTTCAAGTTTGTGAAGGATTTGTTATGTTAATTCCTCAAGTATTTTGTATCATTTAGATATGATAATGGAGTGGCACTTATTCTCATGGATTCACATCACTTACATCGTCTTAGTGGTGCTTGAGAAGAGATGAGAAGAGATCTGGCTTGAGATGGCCTGAATTTAGCATCAGATGGAGCAAAATAACTGAAAATATCACTTAAGCTATATGTGTGAGTTGAGTTCAAAGACTTGGGTTGAGATGGGTGATATGGCTGATTTCTGTCTTAAGCAAATATTGGGGTTGGGTTGAAGTTTAGAATGAGAAGAAATGGCTGTCGTTTACAATACAAAAGGCACACACATTCAATGATTAATCTTAAGATGGTATGTCTTGAGAAGAAGAGATATGCAAACCATTAACAGTGAACTTGGTTGAGTTTCAGTTTGCTCATTTCATCTCAACCGTCAGTAATAAGAGCTGGGATGAGAAAATTTTCATCTCAACTCTTCTCAAGTATCTCTGACAGTGAAATTATTAATTTATCTTAATCCAGCTCAAAACCACTGCCACCTATATGGTCTAGTTGTCTCATCTCACTCCGTCTCAAGAAACGCTAACAACTTGTAAAAGTATGTTTTGGTTACAATGCATCGGTTTTTACTAGGGAAAAATGTACAGCATTATCAGTGCCAAGACAAGCTCTCAGGATTATATCATCAGATTGATTTGTACTCGCCGTCACTAGAAATGCATAAGGTTTTAGAAGATGATTGTGGATATCAAGCATGTTAACTGGTTGATTACCTGGTGAATCTATTTTATAAGACCGATATCGGCCAAAGCATTGGATTGGACTTCTTTAAGAGCAGTTCTTTGAATTCTCCCACTTAGCCTGATCCCTCGATTCAATAAAATAAAATAAAAAATGCATTAAGGGCTCACTGTCTTTCTTTTCAGTTATCCCAGCCGTTCAACTTTCAACTGCCCGAGATGACCAAGATACCACTCTAAGACCTCGTTTCTTAGACTTTAGGTAAAAGTAAAATAGAAGCTTGTTTCTGTGCTACACCCTCTATTCTATGACTACAAAAAGGTCCAATAACCAAGGGCCTAGAGGCATCCATCAGATAAGATGTTTCGTAAATAGTCAATCCAGCACAAGCCAAAGAAAATGAATGCTTTGGATTACTGAAGCAACAAAGAATATGAGCGCGGCATGCAAGGTAGATAGAGGCCTTAAATGCTAAAGAAGGTTTGTCATTCAATTAAGGCGGGTCAATTGTGGTAGGTCAGGAAAATAATGGCCAATATCTTTGGCTTTCCATGTGTCTCCCAATATCACTAGGACTTGCAATATCGCTTCCATACCTCTTTCTTGATATGTAATATTTAGATCACTGCCATTTCTAGATATAGAAAATTAAAATATATTCGCAAAAAATGAGGATCTCCAACTGCAGCTCTGAAATCACACAAGAAAAGGAAGAAAGATTCGAGATTTTATTTGAAAATTAGTGACTAACATATCTTTTTCAAAAGAAAAAAATTAGTACCACCAAACGATAATGGTTCTGTCTGATACAACATCCGCGGAGGAGGACCAGTCTCTTGGTGAACTTCTGGTTCTCTATATTCAGGGATATGCAAGCCACAGACTATGTAGCTTTCTCTACAGTGTCCAGGGATTTAACAGCGAAATTGAATTAGATGAGCAATACTTGTTGGCGTATTGTGGTTGCATATCTGGGTGGCGGGAAGACACCTTTTGCAGAAGTAATCGAAGATTCTCAAAAATGCACTAATCTAAAGGTTTAGATAGAGCACATGAAAGGATCAGCACCCATTATTAGATGCAATATAACCATAAAGTTCTCGGGTCTTTGTATAATGTCATATGATTCTATTGGAAGGGGATGATATTTTACCAAGGTATAAGGCTTTACAGGCTAGAAAAGGATTTACAAATAAAGGACTTGGAGGCTTGAAAGGAAGAGAGAGCTTACATCGATTCTCAAAATTTGCTTGATACAAATTGTGACTAACCACTCCGATTTATACTATTAGCACATCGTTAACAAATGGTTAGGATTGTGCCAACACACCTTTTAATCTTGTGGCTACAAATTGTTATATAGATGACTCTTCAAAAATATCTAATCCTATTTTCAAAGTATGCAGATAATTCTAATTGACTTTTGCAATACTTTCTAAAAAGTGGACTTTCTAGAATATGGACATTTATCTATTCAACATGAGCCTTCTAGACTATACGCCATTTTTCAATTAGCTTTGGCCCAAATTAAGTTTACATTTCCAACACCCTCCCTTAAACTTGATTTGTCATCCCAAGCAAGCTTCTCATCTTGATAAAGTCTTTAAACTTCAATCGCTTAATAAAAATATCGACTTCTTGATCTTGGGACTTTACATATTCCATTTGAACTTTCTTTCTTGTGACACACTCTCTTAAGTAGTGATACTGCGTATCAATGTGTTTGCTTTAGCCATGAAAAATTGGATTCTTCCCTAAGGCCATTGCTGATTTATTGTCAATATAGACCTTTGTTGGCTCTTCTTACAACATGTCAAGTTCTTTTAACAACCCTCTTAACCATATTGCCTGATAGATACAAGATGTAGCACCTACATACTCTATTTCACAAGTACAAAGGGTGACTATTGGCTACTTCTTTGATATCCAAGTAAAAGCGGTATCTCCCATGAAGAACACGAATTCGATTGTGCTTTTTCGATCATCTAAGTCTCTAGCCCAATTGCTATTGCTATATCCAACAAGTTTACAATTATTAATATGAGAGTAAAACCAACCAAAGTTGATTGTACCTTTAATATATTGAAGAATTCTTTTTGTTGTCTTGAGATGAGTGGTTTTTGGTGCTTCTATACAGCGACTGACTAATCCAACATCATATAGAATATCAGCAAATAGCATAAGCTTCTAACTAAGCTCTTGAAATTTGTTACATGTACTCTTTCTCCTTCATCGTTCTTAGACAGTTTGATTCCACACTCCATTGGCGTACTAATGGGCTTGCAATCATCCATTTCGAATTTCTTGAGTAGCTCATTTGCATAACCTTCTTGAGTGATGAAGATTTCGTCTTCCTTTTGCTGTACTTCAATGCCAAAATAGTATGACATGAGTCCAATATCAGTCATCTCGAACTCCTTGATTATAGCCTTCTTGAATTCTTCAAACATGTTTGGTTGCTTCTAGTGAAGATCAAGTTGTCTACGTACAAGCATACAATTAAAATATCACCATCTTTGATCTTGACATACAATGCATGCTTATGAGGGCATCTTGTGAAACTGTTTTCTTGGAAATATTTATTTATTTGACTATTTCATGCCCTTAGTGCTTGCTTTAATTCATAAAGGGTCTTGTTTAACTTGAGGACTGTGTTCATGTCTTTTTACTTCGTAGCCTAGTGGTTGTTCAATGTAAACTTCTTATTCAAGGAGTCTATTAATGAAGACAAACTTTACATCCATTTGATGAACCTTTCACCCATTTTGAGCATCTAAAGAAATAATTAATCTAATAGTTTCTAAGTGAACAACGGGAACAAATACCTTATTATAGTCGATCCCAACTATTTGGCTATAGCCTTTCGCAATTAATTTTGCCTTATATCTTTCAATTTCTCCTTTTGCAATCTTTTTTGCCTTGTATACCCACTTTACACCTATTTCCTTGTATCTTTTCGGTAGAGAAGTAAGTTGACATGTATCATTCTTCATAATTGCTTTGATCTCCTCATTCATGGCATCTCTTCACCTTTTACTTTGCACAGCTTTGAAAACTCAATGGTTCATAATTAGCAAAGAGGCAAAGTATAGTGAGATCTTTTTGCCTTTCGGTAACCTCATAGAGTTCTTGTAAGCTTCTTGTGCATTGGACTTGAACATATTGGTGATGAATCTCCATGATTGCTTGTAGTTGACGAGGTTAGTGGTGTGATGTTCTTTGGTTGATCTTCTCTTGTTTGCTTATCTTCATCTTCAAGAAAGAAGTTGTGACTTTCTTCATTAACATTCCAATCCCACGAGCTTTCTTCATCAAATTCAACATCTCGGCTTATAATAGTCTCCCCATTTGTTGGATTGTATAGTTTGTAGCCCTTGGAATTTGAATCATAACCAATGAAGATAAACTTTTTACTTTTGTCATCGAGCTTGGTTTATTTTTGTTTGGCACATGTGTATAGGCTACACTTCCAAATACCTTTAGATGAGATATCCCAGGCTTTCTTCCACTCTATGCTTCTCGTAGTGTCTTGCCTCATACACTTCTTGTTGGTGAGTGATTGGATAACTAGACTGCACATGCTACTGCTTCTGCTCAAAACTCTTTTGGCATTTTCTTACTTTTTAGCATGATTCGAGCAATGTCAAGAGTGATTCTAATCTTCCTTTTGGAGACTCCATTTTACTAGGGAGATTTTGGAACCATTAATGGTTGATGAATTCCATTCTCTTTGTGGAATTCTTGAAATGCTTTTGAAGTGAATTCTCCTTCTCGATCAGATCTCAAGGCCTTGATCTTGCATCCACTTTCTTTCTCTACTGTAGCTTTGAACTTCTTGAGCATTCCAAATACTTCTGAAGTAGACCCATATCTTTCTAGAAAAAATCATCAATAAAGACACCAAGTTAGTTGCTTTTACCTAAAGAGCTTAGTTTGCTTGGACCACACACATCAGTATGTATGAGTTCGAGCAGCTTTTGGGCTCTTGAATGTGGCTCTTGGAGGAAGCTCTTTCTAATTTGCTTCCCAAGTAGGCATCGCGGAGATGATTGATAGAAGGTAATTGTCTTACCATCTCCTTCACAGGCAGCAATTTAAGTCCTCCAAAGTTAAGGTGCCCAAATCTTAAATGCCAAAGCCAAGATGGATCTTGAAACATGCCTTAAGACACATGGCAACATCATTTTAAATGCTCAACAAGAACATCCTATTTCTTGACATTGGTATTTTGGCAATTAAATTATTTTTATCATCTTTTATAGAAAGACTATAATCTTTCATGAGAATATTATAGCCTTTCTCTAAAAGTTGTCCTAGGATTTTTTATTTTTTATGTTTGGCACGTAATAAACATTTGAAATAAATTGATGTCCTCCATTCTTTAAGCGGATTAAGATGTTACCTTTGCCTTTTACTGCTATCTTAGATTCATCACTAAAGGAGACATTACCGCTTACTATCTCATCAAGGTCCACGAACATGCTCTTTTTTTTCTCACGTGTGGTTACTTGTGTTGGTATTAACGTACCACGTATTTTCTTGGCTTTCTTCATTATCTTTGTATGCCAATAGGACGATGCCTTGTTTTTGGCTCTTCTCTTCCATGAAATTAACATTTTCTTAAACTTTGTTTTTAAGGGCTCTGCATTCTGAGGCATAGTGTCCAAAATTTTGACAATTATAATATTTAACTTGAAATTTGTCATACTTTGTTCCTGAATTGCCTCTTCTACGACCTCTTCTTGAGCTTTAACTTCTCTCTTCATTACTATTGTTGTTGTTGTTGTTGTTGAAGCCTCCTCTTCCATGTCTACGACTTCTTCCTTGGCCACGCCTCGTTGACCTCTTCCATTTCCAAAACTCTCTTGCTTTGAGTTGAGTTGCATTGTGAGAAGTGCTCCTCGATTTGTTTTTGCTTTTTTGTTTTTCTTCATGAGCTTGTAATGAGCCCATGCGTTGTTCTATAATCATTTCTTCTAACTTCTTTATTTCTTCATATGTTATAAATATGGATGAACTTTGGATCTAAGGAGCATAATATCTTCTCTATTATCCTCACATCATCTAACTTATAATCATTTCTTTTTAATTGATTAGAAATGGCAAAACTCTAGAAAAGTAATTAGAAATAGTCTTACCTTTCTTCATTTGCAAAGATTCAAATTCTCGTCTTAATGTTTAAATACGTACCTTTTTTACTTGCTCGGCTCTCCTATAAGATATCTTAAGTTTCTCCCATGTGTCCTTTACCGATATTGTGCTTGAAATTTTCTTGAAGGCATCTTCATCAAGAGCTTGATAGATGAGGTAGAGAGCCTTCTTGTTTCTCTTTCTTGAATCCTTCAAACTATAACTTTGGGTTTAGGATAGAGTAGCATTGTCTTCAGATTCATTGCAGCCTTTTACTATAATGTCCCACACATCTTGTGCTTCAAGGAGAACCTTCATCTTGATGCTCCAATTATCATAGTTGCTCTTGTTGAGCATAGGGACTTGGAAGGGAACCATGCCACCACTAGCCATAACTCTTGAAGGATCTTGAAGCTTTAATACCACTTTGTTGGAAGATGAGATATTTTACAAAGGTATAAGGATGGCTTTAGAGGCTAGAAAAAGATTTATAAATAAAGAAGGAACTTGGAGGCTTGAGAGAGAGAGAGAGAGAGAGAGAGAGAGAGAGAGAGAGAGAGAGAGAGAGAGAGAGAGAGAGAGCTTGTACTGATTCTCAAAATTTGCTTGATACAAGTTATGACTAATCACCCTTATTTATACTAGAAGCACCTCCTTAACAAATGGTTAGGATTGTGCTAGCACACCTTTTAATCTTGGGCCATAATTTGTTATCTAGATGACTCTTTAAAAATATTTAGTTCTATTTTCAAAGTATGTAGATAATTCTAACTGACTTTTGTAACACTTTATAGAAAGTGGGCTTTCTAGAATATGGGCTAGAAGATGGGCTTTTATCTATTCAACTTGAGCCTTCTAGAATATAGGGCATTTCCCAATTAACTTTGTCCCAAATCAAGTTTACATTTCCAATAGATTCACCTTGTGCATCTAATGAAAGCACACTGGCAATGGAAAGCATTGGCAAGTTTCATACTTTCTTAGCATAATCATATTTGGTTTCTTCCTTCAATTCCTTCTGCACACTCTGAAGCTGAAGAACACAGCTTTCAAGCATCACCTGGTATGACCGGTTAACGCCAAAACATCCTTGGCTACCATTTTTTTTTTGTGTAGATCCAGATTTTTCTTGTGGTCGTCTAGTTGCAAGTTTGCCTCTGAATCTAAAACCAAAAGCCATGAATGAAGATCTGTCCAGGAGATGGTTATAATAAAGTATTATCTGATAACTAGCGGAATCAGGAGACATTGTGAACAAGCTGAACGTGGATGTAAGATCACACACTAATCAATGTTGAAGAGAGAAACAACCCTTAACTCCACTGCGAAATTGAACCAGCGCACCAGCATCAATTGCACAGCTAAAAAAAATGGTGGCTTATCTTTAGTAGAAACATAACAAAGTCCATTAGTCCAATATCAATGTACAGAAAAATATTTCCCTAGCCAAGACATCAAAGTGCCACGGAAGAACTGCAGTGAATGGAAGAAAACTCATGAATTCACTTATCTTTACCACTATTACACTTCTCAAGTTTTGAAGGAGTCTCCTCTGTTTTGGATGTAGTTTCTTGTGCACATTTAGAAGTATCTCATTTTTTGACTCTCAACCATCTCAAAGTCCCGTCTTTGACTTCTTCATGCTCACTGCAGCTATCCTTACAATCTGCAACATTTGATGCAGTTTCATTCCCTGACAAGTCACGCTTATCAATTGACATTTCCTTGTGCGGTTCCTTCAGCTCTCTACTCTCATTTGAATGAAACTCCAACTCATTGTCAACTTCATTGCTGATACAATGCAGCCTAGATAGATCTGGAACCAAAAAGTTTTTCCCAAGACATGCACCCGAACATATGGACTTTGGCCTTATGTTTTTGAAGGCCGCTATAGTATCTACTTTGCCATCCTGGATCTAGTGCTTGAGAAAATGTGAGAACCACAGAAACGAACAGGATGGACATGTTGCTGGACTACAGCTTTTTGGCAAAAGAAGCTAAAAAAAGGTTCCGGGTTAACAGGAATATCAACATAAAATTGTAATATCGACATTATTTTTCATCCAAACCTGCAGTGGATGAGCAAGATTCTTCGCTGCAAAAAAATTGACCAAGCAGGAAGGAAGAATTGAATGAGATCATAGCCAAGAAGAAGAAATATCTAATTCTTTCACACGAAAGGTCAAAGACTTAACTCAAAACCCATGCTATTTCTTGCATCTTCTGTGACCAAGTTAGACCAAGCAGGTCGATTAGTTACATTATTAGATTGCAAATCTTGCTGACAGCAGGACACCTGCCACCAGCAAAGGATGAGACCTTAAAACAATTCTCTCGCTTATCCAAATATTTTACACCAATGTGAGGTACCTTTTCCCATCTAACCCTATAAAGCTGCAGTCTTTCTCTGAGGTTAAATGATTGAAAAATGGAATGGGTGACTCCTTGTTCCAGGGATCAGCAAAGCACACTGATAAATGAAACGATCCATATTCTTCTAATTAGAAGAGAGAAGCTGAGCCACAGAACTGAGACCTAATTATCCAACACAGAATATAAAAAATCAGGTTGCAAACCGTGTAGCAGCTACCAAACATGTTGATACTTACTGTTCCGATATGTGTGTTAACCACTAGGCCCTCCATTGGAAAATCAAACAACCAGAAACTAGATCCTCAAATAGAACAAGTTCAGAAGAATGTAATTATGAATTAACTCATTCCTTAAATTAGACCTTGGTTCCCAAGAAGGCTTTGAACGCAACGATATTTTAGTAAAACCCCGTTATATGAGAAAATATAGACTGCTTAGCCACTAATTATTGGTTAATTACTGAAAAACAAGTTTTCAAATATATAATTACTAATAAACACTAAGATTAACTTTGAACTTGTGTTTTCTGAACCTAATGTCTTGATAAGTAATTGCTTGGATTGCTGGCTCTCTCTCGGTCTCTCTCACAGGCACGCACACGTAGAAGATTTAGGGTTTTATTTGATAACTTCTGAATGGAGATTTTCCCAAGGGACTACAAGAGGGGGATTTGTAGTTCTTCATTGCAATCAAGTCTTTGAGTATTCAGGATTTTTAGCTACGATCTTCTATGCTGCTGCTTGTAAAAATGATGAGGTCTGGGGTTCTGTAGTGTTGAAGCCATTAGTTTTTGCTGGAATGCAATGTTTGTTAAAGGCATTTAAGTTTTGTATTGGGTCCAAGCCTCCAAGGTCTCCACTTGGATTTGTGACTGATTTCTCATGAAGTTGGAGTTTCGAATGTTTTGCAGCACTCATTTCTATACAATGGATATGTAGTGGTTTTAGAACTGTAGCTGTAAGATGGATTCTTCTTCGTAGACACAGAGGAGACATGAACCTCTATGAATATTGCTGAGACATGATCTTCTACCAAGTTGTATGATCATTAAGTGCTCTAGTTAATTTCTATTGTTTTTTTTTTTTTTTTTAGGGCATAGCTAATTAAGGACCCAAGGCCTTGCAGCCTGTTGGACCACCAAGTCCATCCATTTTTTTCTTGTTTACTTAATTTTTAGTACTCACATCATATGCATTATCCTTTGTTAAGGAAATTAGTCAGCTCTATGTGGTAACTTAATCTCACACATCTTCTAGCTGCCTTGACCCCATCCCGCATCACGTATGTGATGTTCATGTTTTGTCAATTCATTTTTCTTTTGCTAGGCTTGTTAAGGACATGTGGCATGGTTGCTCGATAGACTACTATGCTTTTCACCCCTTTTTTTCTTCAGAGTACCTGGTTAAGGACCTTGTTTTTCTTAAACTATTAATTGATCAAAAAATAGCTTCATGAAGTACATAGCCACATATAGGTTGTATCCCCGTACCACCATCGATTAGAAATAGTTAAAAAAAAACCTAAAATCAATTGAGAATTTGGTGAACCCAGCCTGGCTATTTGTCAAGACAAGAGATACAAATGAGGAACTCTTAAACTCCCTTTTTTATCTTTATTAGAGTAACTGTACCAGCACAGACAAGTGTGTGTTGTGAACCCCATATCCACTTTCCATAGACTTATAATAGTCATGAAATTTTAGCATTCTTAATAACAACTATGAGTCACAAGGCAACTCTAGTATGAATCAAGCATAATGAGATTTGAATAGTAGTCTTAGGAAGTGGATATGGGACCCACTAGTCACAAAATTGGATAAACATCCCTAGACTTGAACAAGAAAACCAACAATAGAAAATAATCATTAGTGAGCAAGCTCCCTTGCATAAAAGTTCCCGAGTAATCAAATTAGCTCTAAGGTTGCAAATATGGCTTAATTTATGTTAGTGTAATAACTATAATTGTGTCATGGTTCAAAAACTCTAGTGGAAAGTGCCCTGGTTAGAGTTAAATTGGAAACTCACAAAAAGGCAAAATATTTGAGAATGAACTTGAAAATATTTAGGTATTAATAATTTAATTTTTTTTACAAAATAAAGGATAAATATATTTTTATAGATAATTACTCCTTCCTTTATACTATATATGGTCCTAGGTTTCCCCTCATGAACTATATATATATATATATATATATATATATATATATATATATATATATATATATTGTGTTCCAAGTCTCGATAAGTGTATAATGTAGGCTCTCATATATAGTGATGATTTTTTATAGATCGAAGACATCTATCGTGTTGGAAATGGTTTAGATAGGCTAAATACCAAAATTTGTGCTTTGGACATTATTAGCTTATGTTTCTTTGAGTTAAAAATCAAAACCATCAATTTTTTAAAGACTCAAAACTAGTGGTATAGATCATTCAAATGTAGGGAATTCTCATTGATTACCTAATTTCTATACCCTGAACATGATGAATAGCTTGGATCATCCAAAAGTAGAGTCTAGAGGCAGATTCTACACTATAAGATGCTCACGAGCATCTACTCCTAAAAGGACTCTTTTATTCCTCCTGAACTCCCTACTAAATGGTACCAATGGCTATAATTCCAGGTGGTTTCTATTTTTTAAAATCTAAACACTCAAAATGCTTCCATTTATTAGATGTACCCCATGTCCAATGTCTTATCAATTAGATGATTATAGAAATGAAATCTTAGTTGTAAAATAAATAGTGAAATTGTTTACCATTCATTTTGAAACTCAAGAAAGGTTAGAAAACAATGACTAGGTTCATATAGTAGATAAGAACACATGAACAAGTCTCCAATGGGTTGATTTGTCAAACATGTTGAGATTTTATTATTGCTTATGCAAAACATAAGTACTAAATTGACTATATTTGATGATAAAATTATTGAGGAGAGTGTGCCTCGTGAGCATCTCATGCAAAACATAAATATGCATTCTATGCACTTACTTTCTATGCGATCAAAATAAGGCTTTTATATGACGGATGGAAATGTAAAATATGAGCAGGGGAAACAAGTACAATAAATTTCATTCATTGAATAATCCAAACCAATGGCTTTGTTAGTACTTAATCTATCGATACATGAGTAATATGAGCAAAAAGGATAAACTGGTTTAGAAATTTTCAGTAGGTTGGTTGTGAGACTTATCCTAATAGATAGTCATGATCATCAAAAGAGTATTGCCCTAATTAAGCTAGATGGTATATATACCAACATATTCACTATATGGAAAAAGAAGAACAAAGGAAGAAAGAAAAGGCTAAAGTTAAAGGATCAAGTATATATGTTGAATTCACCATATGGCTTCTCACAGGATTTGCAATGACAATTCTGCTCTTTCAATATAGTGGGACTTTTTAAAAAGTTGGGTTTTCAGTCATTGGTGAAATAGGTTTACGTTGAACACATGGATATTTACAAAGATATGTGTTATCATCTTCAATGGTCTTCACTTAAGTAAGAAATTAGAGTTTTTCTTATCTTTCAGATCGAGTGTTTGGATTTGGAACTTCTATAAAAAAATTTGGAATTCTAGGGTGGAGTGTTTTCATTCCTGTTAAACCCTATTTTGGTAATCTTAAAGAAGAAGAAGATTTAACTCGCCTTGAACGAGCCAAATGGGTCACTTAACAAAACTAGAATGAAATAGAAAAGAATTTCAGGCTAAATGAGCTGCATGATGATTTGACTCAAATCTTGATCAAATGAGTTGACTTTGATGAGTTTTCAAGTCAACTAGCAAGATTTTGAACTATTAATTTTTATATAAACAAGAAAGTGCTGAGGTATCACAATCCTTACAAAGAGAGTTTTTCTAGTTTTTCTTAACCATAGTACATTAATTCCTACTTCAATTTACAACGATAATTTAGCATATTTTCTATTATTCTAAAAAATATATATACTAATATAATTAAAGAAGGGTATTGATAGTGGGATGGATGGATTTACAGCTAAAAGAATACTAAGTTTAGAAAAGTAAATTAATAATAACATTTTTCACTCTCTTTCTTTTCTCTTATATCCTCCAATAACCATTTATTTCTCATTCATTCCTCTTTCTATCTCTCTGGAGAAGTTATTCGGCATAGTTTCAGTGCTAAGGGGTATTGTATCTCTCATCATTTAAAATTGCTAAAAAATGAAGGGCTACATTAGATACCTAGTTTGGTGTTTTATTAAGCTTTTCAAAAAAATAGAATTAGTAGTAGCTTAGGGTGTCTTGACCAACTATAATGTCTCCTCAAGACCTACTTTAAATCTCCTTATCCAATGGGTAATATAGGTGGGAGGAGTCCTCATGTATTGATCTAGATTCTTGATGGAAGTCCTTTTTAATCTTGGCCTAACTTTTCTCTCCATCAAGATCAATTCCCTATAAAAAAAAATTTTCCTTTTGAAATATATGGCTTCAATTAGCCAGCTTGTAATAATTTAAAATTGAAAAGTGTTTGTTTGCTAGTTAATACTCTTATAAGCGTGGACAAAGTAAGAGTAAGATTATTTTTGTTTGTTTATTATGTGTGTAAAATAAGGAGGAAGGTGAATGTGTAGCAATGTGCTAGAAACATTTGTTGGGTTTTGAACGATTTATGTAGTTTTGACTTTTTTCTTGCCATATTTTTTATTCCTTTGGTTTGGACTTATAGTCTTTATAAGTAATTTATTTTCTTGAATAAGGTAAAAAAACTATTCAATTTCTAAAAAATTAGAATCACATTGTCCATCTTTTATATGTGCGTGAGTAATTCTGGGGATCATGATAATTGGATAAAGGATGAAATTTGTTTGTATGTCAACAACTAATGCTAAGAAGCTTTGAAGAGCTTAATCTCTTTGTGATTATTTCTCTATGTATCTTTTATTCAAGAGTGAGAGGAACTCAGGTTGAAAGGATGGAGGAGAGAAAATAAGAAAGGACTAATAATTTATTACCATGACACTTATTACCAAAAATGCAATTTTGAACATTTTTTCTGTTAAGATTCTTGCAACAACTAAATTTGTGTTAAGAGTCTAGTTCTGAATCAGTTTTACCTAAAATTGTAATTGTATAATAAAGAATTTAGCATAATTGGAACCAGACCATTTTAGGAATTCAATTTTGAAGGATTAGAACCAAACTATTTCATTTTGGTTTAGTTCTCAGTCCTTATCAATTTTGCACCTAAACTAATTCTAGCACGTTTCTTTAAGATAAATTAAAGTGGTTATGGTAACAATTACTACCGTGAAAATATAGGCTACTATTGGTTCCTTTTTTTTTTTTTCTTTTCTATTATTACTTAAGATTAGGTATCATTCATGCATAGTCACTAAATAGTTTAGTCAAACATCATATACAATGACTAGGAAACATTTAATAACATCGTAATAATGTCTAATGAAATTGAGAAATAGAAGGAAATATAGAGATAATTGGTTTTCTTCTTCTTTAACAAACTAAAACCTATAGATTTGTCTTCTTCAATCAACAAATTGGAACAAAGATAGCTTTGGTTGCTTGGAAAAATAGAGAGAGGAAAATAGATATAGAAATAGAAGAAACAAAAAGACACATAGAGCACCTAAGTTTCTTTTTCTTCTTCAACAACAAACTATGTGATTTCTTCTTCTATAGCTGGAAAGAGGTCAAGAGAGGGGTCCTTTGAATGCCACTGGCCTTTTTGAAAGATTCAGTCTTTCCTTGTGTGTCCTTATATCGTGAAAGATTAGGGGTGGAATTAGAAATCCCTCCCCTAATTCATAAACTCAGAGTTACCACCTATAGAGAAGGCTTTATGACCTATAAGTATTCTAGAGATTAAGTTTGTAGCCTGCTTATGTGGTTGGAATGTATTAGGCATCAGCCTCATCAGGTTCTTAAAACATTCTCTACTAGATGAGTCAGTTATCTCATTTTATAGAACATAAATGATGGCTATCATATCTATTTTCTACTTTCTATCTTAGAATAAATATATAAAACATTTGATGATATAAAGAGAGGATACATGCTTAGAAGACGTGAATAAAGTACCTAACTAGGATATATGTAGTCTTGCAAGGAACTTCCTTGCTATGTAAAATAAGCAAACCTTCTTAAATAGGCATTTTCACTTAACTAGGAGTGAGGCCCTTTAGGATTTATGTTGAGAAACTCCCTCCTATTATACCCAATTAAGCTCACAGGACCCTAGGTGAAGGAGGAAGCTTGGTTCCTCTCCTTCCTCTCTCAGCCAAGGAAAACTTTACTATATTTCACTATGAAAGAAGGAAACTATTTTATTGAAAATCAAGGAACCATTCTAAAAAGTAAGAAAAATATTAAGTTCCTACTCTATATGAACTATTGTAAATGCAGTAAAAATCGAAAACTTAAAGAGAAATTTCTATTAAACTCTACCTTAAACCTCCTTCTCCAACTGTCACATGCATGTGCTGGTTACTAGTATAATTAATGGCCTTTAGGGACCTAGAATTTTGCTATAACAATCAAATCAAATTCGATCTTTCAATCGTGCTTTTTGTTTGTGGATGATGAATTGCTTAATTACATAGGCTGCTTGGAAAGTTTGAGGACATAAAAACATAATTACTTTCTCCCGCCAAGAATAAATAAGATCATCTCGATCGAATGGCTTGCTTTTAATAAAAGTTCATTTGTCTTTGAAAAACGTAAAAACATAATTCAAACATCTTTGGTCTCATAAAATTCGTGCTCTTTGTAGATCTTACTTGCTTCTTCTCTATTGGAAATTCTCATGTTCCATAAACTGACGTGTTTTACTGGTTCAGTCTTGCTTCTTCTTTGTTGGAAGTCTTGCTTCTTCTCTATTGGCAATTGTCATGTTTTATAAATTTTCGACATGCAACACTCGGTCTACTTAGCACTGTTTAGTTGGCAGGGAAGAGATAGAAATTGATTTCCATGCACGGAAAAAAAAAAAAAAAATCTCCCTGAAAGGTGTTTCAGGCCTTAAAACTGAATTGCACCAAAGATCCAATAATCTTACGCCACTTTGACGTAATTCAATTTAAATTCCTAAAGCACTTGTAAATAGAATGTGTGGAAATCAATTTCTGTCCATTTCGTGCCAACCAAACAGGCTTAGCTCATTTGCATGCCTCCAACATTTGGTTTTGCATCAGTCCAGACAGTACTGTTGCAACAAATTCTCAGCGCATCCACTTTGCCCGTAAAAGAGAGCAGCAGCACTAGTAGCAGCGGTAGGAACTCAGAAAAAGGAGGAGATTAAAGAACGTGCAGATTGTACAAGAAGAAAAAGGAAACATGGTGACTATGAGGCAGTACCAGTACTCCATTTATAATCCCATGCATTCTATAATCAACAAGGTTAATTATCTCATTTACATAGCTGCCTTCTGATTTTAACTGCTGCAAAATGAATAATGATAACAAGAACATAAAGAACTTCAGCAACTTACAACCTAGCAAGGCGGCGATTTGTCTGCTGATGAAATAACAAGGTGACTACTACAAATCCTGCATTTTTAAAGGAAAGCCAATTATTGATCCCCTTGAGGGAGAGCAAATGCTAATGATAGATATACAGATGCTTAACAATATGGAACAATAGAAAGGAAGTTAAAGAAACCAGTAGACATGTAAAACAAGATTCACTTAGGGCGGAAGGATCAAGGCAATTCTCATTTACTCCCTCCAAAGACTTCCACATCTTTGGATTGGTAGCTGTGGAAGCCTTTGAAGGAGAGTAAGTGCTTAGATGCCTTGGTAGTAATCACTCATTTTATGATCCATGCCAGTTGGTGTTTTAAGCAAGTCAAATACTTATATAATTCGCCATGAAGGTGGGGCGGGGATCTTAAAATCTCATATGGGTTGCTTGATATGACAAAGAATAAGTTCCTTTAACTTTTTAAAAGTTAAGTCTCTTTCTTTAATTGTCTCCACAAGACATGTTCTTAAAGATAAAATTCCTTGGATAAGGTCAATCCCAGTATTGACAATGAAGCATGCAATGTTAGCATTTTTAGGTTTAAACTTTGATTTTACATGAATATTTTCGGTTAGCATGAACTTCATAAAAACCGATGGAAATGGGAATTTGTTTCCAACTTTACATTGTTTTGTTTGAAAAGGAAATCTAGTGTGCCTGCAAATCAAACCACAATTTAAGAAATCTCATTCCCCCATTTAAAAGTCAATCTCTCAAGAGACTGTTAGAAAGTTGTGGAAATGGAAATGGCTTTCTGGTAAATACATTTCCAGCAGCAAGTTCTCTTCCTAAGTCCTACTTTTTATTGCTATCTTAAGTTAGACTCTTTTGTCCAGAGGCAGATAGAATAAAAAGAGAAAAAACGGATGGGTACATTGAGGGCGGAAAATTGACTTATCTCAAGTGAGTCCTTGTGAGCTCCTCCCTTGGCTAGGAATTCTAGAAATAGTTGGCCGACCTCTATATGTACTTGTCTAAATTAGAACTGTATGCAAATATGCCTTTGCTAAGCAGTATATTAACTGCATTCGTATGAATATTGTATGGAAATGTCGTCTACTTGGATTAGTAAGGCAATGTAAATAGGAGTACTCCCAAAGGAAAAAATTCCTTTAATCATTTTTGAGGTTTAATTGATAATGAATTGGCTTTGCCCTTTGGGGCAAATAGCTACACCTTGCATAGACTTAGGAGGCATGTTTAGAGTTACTGCAATAAAACAAGATGTTTTAGTGCCTGCAGAAATATTAGAATCGAACACAACCTGGAAAGGCATCGGAACCCCACATCCTCTATCTTACCATTAGAATCGAATGCCAAATGATAATGTAAGAGCTTGGTGCTCTGCCATCAAATGGAAGGTCAATTCAAGCTAAACTTGCTTTCAAGTGGAATCTAGAACCTCTCAAATCGGTAGTGTGATTCGTGATTATGGAGGCTACATCCTTGTGGCATATTCAGGTCTTCATGGGCTACAAGCACTCCACACAGAGGCGAGAACTTTGGTGATGGGGGGTGGAATCAATTAGCCGCAGCACAAGTAACAATATTGCTAATGAAGGTGACTAATCAAATGTCATGATATGGGCCAAACATAGAGGCCTTGGTGCATGGCGACTCGGTTCTATCCTTGGAAAAATCATTAGTATGGCCGAGTCTTGATCCTTTTCTTGTCTACTAACTCCTTGTGCATACTCCCTTGTGAAATGCGAAGCAATTCAATGTATATATAAATGGCAAAGCTATCACGACAATTCACATTCTAATTTTTAATGTTAATTGATACCTAATTACCTTTAAAAAGAAAATTAATCAGCATTACTACCCAATTATGCTAATGAAGCATAATATACTTACATTAATAAAACCCTACAAACAGAGATTGAGTTGACTCATGAATAGTTAGACTTGTGAACAGTAGCCCAGGTTGAATAGTACCTGGTGAATCATACAAGCAAATAGTACCTCTTGAATAGTACCTATTGCTAAGTGTTTGACTATTCTGGACTCATCCCTATACTCCATTCTTTCCAATTTTGCTCAAAAAAGACAGAAATAAAGTTTGAAACCATGGAGGAGACTAGTTCTAAAAATATCATAGCTGGAGCCATGATAAAATTAAACGCCACTAATTATACACTGTGGAGACTTAGAATGGAAGATCTTTTATACTGCAAGGAATCTCCATAACCCTTTAGATGATCAGGGAAAAAGACTAGAGGAAGTTTCTAAAAAAGACTGGTTAAAGATGAATAAGAAAACCATAAGTCAAATCAAACACTGAATTGATCACAGTGTATTTCACAACATTGCTCAAGAAAAAATGCCTATATTATCTGAAAAAAGTTAGAAAATATGTATTAGGCTAAGACTGCTTGAAACAAGGCCTTACTGATAAAAAGGCTTGTGAACCTCAAACTAAGGAGCGAGATGACCGTGGCTGAACATACTAGTGAATTTCAAAATCTGGTAAACCAGTTATGATCAGTGGCGTTACAATTAGAAGATTAATGGCAAGTCCTACTACTGCTAAGTTCACTATATGAAAGCTAGGAGACATTGGCAATCTTACTCAATAACTCAACTCTAGAAAGAAAGTTGACCATGGCTATGGTTAAAGATGCATTGTTCAACAAGGACTCTGGGAGACAAAAGCACAGGGGGAGAAGTAAGAGCAGACAAAGGGGGAGATCGCAAACTCGTAATAGATCAAAAAGTCAACCCAGAGGATAGTCCAAGTGTTTTCATTATGGCATTCTAGGTCACATGAAGAAAGACTGTCGAAAGCTCAATAGGGAGATGGGACATAGCAGATAAAAGGAGGATAATGGTGAGACACTAGTCACCATTGCGCAAGACATAGCAATGCTTACCACAAAGGAGGAATCATGCCTGCATGTAATCAAAAGTGAAGCAAAGTGGGTGATAGATACAGTAGCTTCTTATCATGCCACTCATAACAAGGACTTCTTCACCACTTACAAAGAAGGAGATTTTGGCACTGTTAAGATGGGAAATGATAGCTCCTTAAGAATAATTGGGACCAGTGATGTGCAGATAAAGACAAATATTAGCTGCACAATAGTACTCAAGGAGGTACGACATATATAGGAACTGAGACTGAACCTGATCTCAGTCCCAGCCCTTGATAAACAAGGCTACATCAACTACTTTGGCAATAGTACTTGGAAACTGATGAAAGGAACCATAATCGTAGCGAAAGGGCACATATGCAACACTCTGTATAAGACTCACACAAGAACATCCAAAGACAGTCTTAACACAATAGAGGATGAAGGTTCACCAAACCTTTGGCATCAAAGACTTGGCCACATGGGAGAGAAAGGTTTGTTCACACTTGCAAAGAAGCAGCTAATCAAACTAACCAAAGGTATAGCTCTTAATCCATGTTGTTTATTTGGTAAGCAACATATAGTTGCTTTCTCATCTTCTAACAATAAAAGAAATGAAATCTTGAGTTTGGTGAACTGGGATGTATGTGGTCCCATAGAAGTAGAGTCACTAGGCGGGAACAAATAGAGCTGCTTGATCGTCAAGAGTGACGGGGGTGCAAATGGATAAGACCACTTTGAATTGCTTGCCTAATTATATCAGTTGTTCTGTCTCTTGTCTTCCAACAACTTACGATGGATTGCCATTATTAGTTGGTAAACTGCCTATTTCAGTTTGGTACAATATTGTTGAGAGGATCAAAAGGAAACTCTCACGTTGTAAAAGGAAATATTTATCTTTGGGCAAAAGGATAACATTGATCAAAGAAGCTTTAGATAATATGTCTACGTAACCTTAATCAAGGGAGATGTTGCCTTCCTACTACGGTTTGGTCCTTGTGGAAAGAGTGAAATAATAGGCTCTTCAATGGACATGTTTTGAATGAAGAAAGAATTTATTTGGATATTGTTCATGTCATGTTGGGGTTGCCATAGTTTTATTTGGATATTCTATAACAAAAATATAGAGTTCTTCTTTAAAGAGGAGGTTGATGTTGAGATGCATAGCTCTAATGCCAAATGTTGAGCTATGATACCAACTGTTGTGTGCAATAACGTGAAACAACACACATACAGAAAGAGAAATACAAACAGAAATTTATGTGGCTCAGCCCAGTCCGACCTACATCCATAAGAGGATAGAGGAAGCATTTCACTATAGAGAGAACATTACAACTAAAGCCATTTTTAGCTTATGCCTCTCTTCTCTATTTATAGAGATCAAAGGAGAGCTAGATGGATTCATCATGAATACAAACTCTATCTTAATAAGCCTTATCTGCTTATCCTTATCTTCTTAGAATTCCTATCAAAATTGGATTGTCTAATTCTAAGAGAATACTTTTCTTGATAGGAATCTTTTGGAGAATTCCTGCTTACATGAGGATGAACATCAGCAGAACATTGGCAATTCTCCCAAAAATCTTTTAAAGAATTCCTACTTACATGAGGATGGACATCAACAATTCTCCCCCTCCATCCTCATGCCATACTCCACTAGCTTGAGTTCATACCTGTTATGTTCTTACATAGCAATAATTTCTCATAGGTTACCACTTTAGTCAACTTATCTACAAGATTCTCATCAATGTGAATCTTTTCTAGCTTTAACATATATTCTTCTATCACCTCTCGTATCCAATGATACCATATGTCGATGTATTTGGTGCACGCGTGATACATTGAATTCTTACTCAAGTCTAGAGCACTCTAACTGTCACAATGTATCTTGTATTCTTCTTGTGTGATATCGAGCTATTGGAAAAACCGCTTTATCCACAACATTTCCTTGCTTGCTTCAGCTTTACAGAATATGAAAAGAAGACTGAAAAGAACTCAGAAGGAGAAAGAATTATTAGTGGTGCTTAAATCATTAGATGAGTAGGAACTCGGGGATTTATCATAGGAGGATCTTTCTCAAAGGCAATTGATTAAATTGGAAATAAAGTCATGGGTTATTCAGGAAGAGATCAAATGGAAACAATGCTTTAGATGTCGTTGGATAAAGGAAGGTGATAAAAGCTCTAAAATTTTTAACACCTTTGCATCAACACGACTGAGATATAATAGGATTGCCAGTTGGTGGTTGATGGTCAGTTATAAGATGATTTCAGAGATACTAAAGATGAATTGGTTGGGTTCTTTACCAATTTGTATCATAAGGAAAGAAGATTTTGACTTTCTCTAGATCAGATGTTAGTTAAGAGTATCTTTGAAACTCATGGCATTATATTCAGCTTCTGTTGTTGATAGAGCTACGCACTTCTGCAACTTGGACTGCCACTATACAACGCCCCTACAAAAGTGAAAAGAAACCTTGGTATTGACTTTCTTCCATTAAGATCTCCAACCATATTAGAATCTGTGAAACCTTCCACGAGTGTTTCTATACTTCCGAAGCACAAACACAACTTAGATGTGCCTTCATGTACTGTAGTATTCACTTCACAGCTTCCCAATGATCTTTGCTTGGATTTGATAGAAATATGCTCATGACTCCTACTGCATGAGCAATATCTAGCCTAGTGCACACCATCACATACGTTAAACTCCCAACCGCTGATGAGTAGGAAATCATAGCCATTTTTTCTATTTATTGTGGAGTTGAGGGACACGTCCTTATGCTCAGTTTGAAATGATTACCAAGTGGAGTATTGACCGGCTTAGCACTTTCCAAGTTGAACCTCTTGATTACTCGTTCAACATACTTTTCCTGTATAGCCACAACTTTCTTGTTTTCCTGTTACATGTGATCTTCATCCCCAAGATCTGCTGAGCTGCTCCTAAGTCTTTCATATCCAAAGACTTTGATAACTCCCTCTTCAACCTGCTAATAATAGTTGTATCTGATCCAACTATTAGCATATCATCTATATAAAGTAATAAGATGACGAATTTACCCTCGATAATTTCTAAATGTACACACACTAATCTGCAGCTGTTCTTTTGAAACCTTGACTTATCATGAATGAGTTAAATTTCTTGTACCACTGTCTTAGCGCTTGCTTAAGGCCATAAAGACTTTTCTTCAATTTACATACTAAATGCTTCTTGTTTTTTACTTCAAAACCCTCTAGTTGTTCCATGTATATCTCCTCTTCTAGATCTCTATATAGAAAATATGTCTTGACATCCATCTATTCAAGCTCCAGGCTCTGTCTTGCCACCAATCTGAGTATAATCCTAATTGATGTTATCTTCACTACTAGTGAGAAGATCTCGTTAAAGTCTATTCCTTTCATATGCTTAAAGCCTTTGACGACTAATCGTGCTTTGAATTTGACTAGATTTCCATTACTTCCTCTTTTCACCTTGAAGACCTACTTAATCTTCAATGCTCTTTTCCCCTTGGGAAGTGTCACTAGCTCATAAGTCTGATTTTTTCTTTAATGAGCTAATTTCCTCTTGCTTAGCTTGCACCCATTTGCCCTTGTCTGCATGCATTAAGGCTTGTTGAAAATTCTCTGCCTCTCTGATTCTGGATATTTTCGAGATGGAATTAGAATACATCCTCTTGTTAACATATTTGGCTGAGCTTCTACTTCTGGCTAAGGAGACAATTCATTATTTGATGGTCCAACATCTTCTGGTACAGGGGACTAATGCTCCCCCTATGCAAACTCCTCTGCCACTGGTTCAGCTTCTAAGTAAACTTGTATGAGTGCTGAGTTTGGCACTAGATCTGGAGTATTGATGTCTTTAGCTTTCCTTGGTTCTTCGTAGAACTAATTCTCTTAAAATATTACATCTCTGCTTCGGATGATTCTTCTCGTCTCAAGGTCCCATAATATATATCCAAAATCTTCATCTCCATACCCGATGAAGATACAAGATGTAGACTTCAGGTCTAGCTTTTGTCTCATCTCTTTGGATACATGTGTAAAAGCTCTACATACGAATACCCTTAGGTGTGAATAGGTCACCTTCTTGCCGGTCCACTTCTGTTATAGAACTTCAAAGTGAAAAGGTGTTGATGGTGACCTATCAATCAAGTAGCAAGCGGTCTTCACAGCGTCTCCCCAAAATGGCTTAGGTAGCTTAGCCATGCTAAGTATGCATCTGACTCTCTCCACAATGGTCTGGTTTATTGCTTCAGCTACTCCATTGTGTTGTGGGGTACGTGGAACTATCTTCTCGTGTCAAATGTCGTGTACTTTGCAGTATGCTCTGAACTCTTTTAAGATATATTCTCCTCCATTGTCTGTTCTAAGACACTTGAGTTTCTTTCCCGTTTGCTGCTCTATCATCACGTGGAATCTTTTGAAGCATGCGAATTCATGTTCTTTATTCTTTACAAAATATCCCCATACCCTCCTAGATGCATCATTTACAAAACATTTCCTTGCTTGCTTGCTCAACTTTACTCTTTAAACACACAAGCTCAGAAGTAAATGCTTTGAGAGGATTGCTAGAATATGGAGCTATTGGATGTTGGCTTTACTAAGCCTTCACCCACAATATGATGTGTGAGGGAATAAGTAGAGAAAGCACTAATGAAAGAAGGAAAATTTCTCTCAAATTCACTCAAGAACAATTACAAATACAAGATTGCAACCTTTACAAGATTCACTCCCTCATCTCTTTCTCTCTTCTTTCTCAATTGCTTACAAATGAGGAGTGCACCTTTATTTATACCTGTCCTCCACCTACCACCTCCTCAATGTGTGGTGGAGAATTTTCCAAGCGTTTAATCTAATGGTTAACACTTTTCTAGAAATTACAACTTGAATCTTCTACACAACTCCATAAATATCTACGTTAGATATTTCTAAAGATTAATTTAGATTTGTTGACTTTTATACACTTTCTAGAACATAGACCTTCTAGATTATGGGCCTTTTGTGTAAAACTTAAGGCCAAGCCCATAACCGAAAGAACAAAAAGGGATAAGATGGGCCCGCCCATGTTGTTGGGCCCACTCATGTTCCTGGGCCCATCATACCACTAAGCCCACATATGCTTTTGGTTTATATCCATCATATCCCCCCTTAAACCAAGAGCTTCTTCATTCCAAGCATAGTCCTCAACCTGATAAATGTGTTGGTGGACAATGCTTTTGTGAAGATGTTAGCCACTTGCTCTTTAATATTGCAGTACTCTAGCTTTACTGTTCTTTGCTTCACTTGGATTTAGCTTCGCATGATGATATACTTCTTACTTCTTAAACATCCAAGTAAAGGTAGCTGTCCCAAGGTAAAATACATAGCCTGAAGTACTCTTTCTTTCATCTTCATCTCCCGCTAATCATTATATGAATAACCAAACCAAGTTGCATCATCCTTGTAAGAGTAAAAGAGGCCAAAGTCTAATGTACTTTTATATATCTTAAGATCCTCCTTGCAGCCAACCAGTGTGACTCTTTTAGCATTTTCATGTATCTACTCAAGAGTCCAATACTAAACAAAATATTTGGTCTTGTGATTGTGAGGTACCTTAAGCTTCCAATTAAACTCTTAAAAAGAGTAGAATATATGCTCTTTCCTTCTCCTTCTTTTGTTATCTTTAAACCTAATGGAAGAGGTGTATTTACTTCATTGCAATTACTCATTCTAAAAATTTCAAGTAACTCTTTAGCATACTTTTGTTGAGATATGAAAATACCATCGAAATTTTGACATATCTCATTTCTAAGAAAAAATGACATAAGGTCAGAATCTGACATCTCGAACTCCTTGAACATGGCTTGCTTGAACTCCTGAATCATCCTTTGACTATTTTCTATGAATAATAGATCATCAACATACAGACAAATGATAAGTATCTTACTGTGATAATTCTTCTTGATATAAATGGCATGTTCATACGAGCATTTGGTAAAACCATTGTCTTTAAGGTAGCCATCGATGCAGGAGTTCCAAGCTCTTAGGGCTTACTTCAAGCCATATAAAGCTTTCTTCAATTGATACACCTTTTGCTCTTTTTTTACAAAACCTTCGGGCTACTCCACATAAACTTCTTCTTCTAGCTTACCATTTAAGAATGCTGACTTTACATCCAATTTGTATATTTTCCAATTGTGATGAGTAGCAAGAGAGATCATCATCCTTACGGTGTCAAGTCGTGCAGCTAGTGCAAATACATCTTCATAATCAATCCCATATTTTTGCATGTGGCCTTTTGTTACAAGTTGAGCCTTAAATCTTTCAATCTTTTCGTCAGCTATCCTCTTGATTTTATATACCCATTTGACACCGATTGCCCTTTGACCTTTAGGGAGCATAGTTAACTCCCATGTGTCATTCTTCTCAATAGCATTAATTTCTTCCAACAATCTTCTTTAATAGCTTCTTGGAATGTTAAAGGCTCAGCATCAACATATAGACAAAGTAGATTTATGTCTTCAGTTTGTTCATAAATTTCTCTAAGACTTCCCATCTTAATTGGTGTAGAGGATGGAGATACGTTACCTTAACTTTGCGGAGTCATATGATCTGTAGGGGATGGTGTTTAAACTCCTCTTTCTAGAACTTCATGGCTTGCTTCTGCTTGTTCCTCCATCTCTTTTCCTTATCTATGTTTACTTCACTCCAATTTTATGCTTCATCTTCTCTAAAAATTATATCTTTATTTACCACCACTTTCTGTGTAAGTGGATTGTAGAGTTTATATGCTTTGGACTCCTTGCTATAACCAATGAAGATGCATTTTTCTCCATGATCATCTAGCTTCTTTCTCTTTGCCTCAGGTACTTGAGCATACATTATGCACCCAAAGACCCTAAGGTGTATCACACTTGGCTTGTAGCCACTCCATGCTTCTTGTGGTGTCTTGTTCTTTACACTCTTTGTAGGACATCGGTTGAGAAGATAAGCTGTACATGCTATAACTTCAGCCCAAAAATCCTTCAGCAAGCTTTTTTCCTTGAGCATGGTTCTTGTCATGTTAAGGATGGTTCGATTCTTCCTTTTAGTAATGCCATTTTGTTGTGGCGTGTACGCTGTTGTAAATTGTTGCTTAACGCCATTCTCCTTACAATTACTTTAGAACTCATTAGAGGTGTATTCCCCACCTCTATCAGATCTTAATATCTTAAGTGAATGGTCACTTTCAACTTCAACATGAGCTTTGAAACTTTTAAAAATTGTAAAAGTAGCAGATTTTTCTTTCATGAAATAGATGCAAAGTTTTCTACTGAAATCATCAATAAAGGTGATGAAGTATCTGTTACCTCCAAATGCAGCAAGCTCGATGGGTCTGCAAATGTTGGTGTGTACTAGGTGTAAAGGATCTGCTGCTCTCTAAGATCTTCCACTTTGAAAAGGGGCTCTTTGTTGCTTGCTAATAGTGCAAGACTAGCATACGTACTCTAGCTTCTCTATATTTGACAATCCTTGTACCATGCTCGATGTAAATAATAGCTTAAGTCCATTGAAATTGAGATGCCCAAAGCGGAGATGCCACTTCCATGATTCGTCCTTAATGCTTCCATAGAAACACTCTTCAAGGCTTGTATTAATATGGAGAGGAAACATTCTATTGGGTGTCATCTAAACTTTTGTAATGAGTCTCCCTTGTGTATTCATCAAAGAGAGACACCCATCCTCTATGTGTATTTTGTACCCTTTCTCTAAGAGTTGTCCAATACTAAGAATATTGCTTCTCATGTTAGGTACAAAATACACATTTGAGATATATTGGGGGGCACCATTTTTTTTATATAAATTTTAATTTTTCCCTCACCTTTCACAAGTAATTTGGATGAATCTCCAAGGCTGACATTGCCATGAACATCTTCAACCAAATCTTCAAAGAGTTCCTTCTTGCCGCACATATGATTGCTTACTCCAGAGTCAAGATACCATACATCTTGTTGATTATGTGTCTCATTTTGTGCAATGAGAAGTGTGACATCTTCTTTCATGCTTCCAGATGCTTCTGCAAAATTAGATTGATGATTTTGATTACCTGATTGGTTGCTCCAACACTCAGATGTATAATGCCTAGTCTTGTTGCAATTATAACACTAGACAACTCTTCTATCTCAACATCTACAACCATGAGTAGATTTGCCTCTACTCATTCCTCTTTTAGTGTTGGCGGCTTCCATTGATTTGGCCCCTGATGTTGATAACCTCTTCTCCCATGACCTCTTCCACGATTGCCACTAGCGATGCCTCCACGTTGAGAACAACCACCCCTTTGATCATATAGAGTCAATTTTGACTTAAGTGCTTGCTCCACTTTGTCTGGGCTACTACTCTTTATCATACGCTGCTCATGCACTTGAAGTGATCCCATTAATTCTTCAACTGTGAGAGTATCCAAATCTTTGGATTCTTCGATGGCCACAACAACATGTTCAAATTTGGTTATGAGGGATCACAATATTTTCTCTATTATACGAACATCTTCAATATTTTCTCCATTCCTTTTTAAGTTATTAACAATAACTAGTAACCTTGAGAAGTAGTTAGAGATACACTCACCTTCTTTCATATGAGCAGCTTCAAACTCAGCCCTTAAAGTTTGCAAATGAACCCTTTTTAGCAGATCAACACCCTTGAAGTAGGTGCTTAGAATCTCTCATGTTTCTTTGCTTGACTTCGCTTCCATGATCTTCTCAAATGTTGATTCATCTAGTCCTTGATAGAGCAAGAATAATGCCTTCTTATCTTTCTTTCTTTGCTCCTTAAGATTCTTCTTTTGATCCTCAGTGTAGGATTCTTCTTGCTTAGTAGTGGGCTTCTCGTATTCATCAGCAACAATCTCTCATAAATCTTGCTACCCGAGTAATGCCTTCATTTGAATTTACCATCTTTCATAGTTGTCTTTCAACAACTTGGAAATTTGAGTTTGCACTGAGTTGGAAGACATCTTTGATGTGAGATGATGGATAAAACTTCAGTAGAACTCCTGCGACCCTAAATCTGGCTTTGCTCTGATACAACTATGTTAGATGTTGGCTTTACTAAGCCTTCACCCACAATATGATGTGTGAGGGAATAAGAAGAGAAAGCACTAATGAAAGAAGAAAATTTTCTCTCAAATTCACTCTAGAACAATTACAAATACAAGATTGCTACCTTTACAAGACTCACTACCTCACACTCTCACTCACTCCTCAGTTACATCTTTCTCTCTTCTTTCTCACTTGTTACAAATGAGGAGTGCAGATCTATTTATACTTGTCCTCCACCTACCATCTCCTCAATGTGTGATAGAGATTATTCCAAGTGTCTTTAATCTAATGGTTAACACTTTTCTAGAAATTACAACTTGAATCTTCCACATAACTCCATAAATATCTATCTTAGATATTTCTAAAGATTAATATAAATTTGTTGACTTTTATACACTTTTTAGAACATAGACCTTCTAAATTATGGGCCTTTTGTGTAAAATTTAGGGTCAAGCCCATAATCGAAAGAACAAAAAGGAGATAAGATGGGCCTACCCATGTCGTTGGGCCCACTCCTGTTCTCGGTCTCATCATGTCACTGGGCCCACATATGCTTTTGGTTTATATCCATCCAGAGCTTCATTCCACCATGAATTAGTGAGATCATCAAACTATAGTTCTAACAGCCATTCCAACTCAAACCGAAAAGGCTTGGGACCTAATTTGGTTTTGAAACTTCAAGAGAGATAGGCCAATGATTTGATGTGATTTTATCCAACCTAACTTGAATAGCAAATGGAAACAACTATATCCAATATAAAGAAACGAGAAATCTATGCAGTCGAGCAAGTGCAGGTTCAACTTGATGAAAACTCCCCACCCAAAAGAGGCAGATGAGCCAATTCACTTTCTTCAATGAATTCAAAAAACTCTTTGGATCTATATTGAAATGAATTCAAAGGACTCTTTGGATCTATATTGAACTGAATTTCTTTTGGATGCCCATCTAGGAATATCAGTCTCTAGCAATAATTCATGAAGTTTGCTAATGTTGTCTAGTTTCATGTAATCCCCTCCAAAATTCAGTTCTCAAGCGCAAGTCATTTGGTCCATATGCCCCTGTGAATAGTAACATGCTATCATCACACAATGCCTTGAGAAAAACAGAAACCAAGAAGGAAATGACAATTCTTATGGCCATATTAGTTCAAACTCATGACCTTATTGTTGGAAGTTCCCCAAAAAGGAGGACAGCCACTCTTATACATAGGATAATAATATTGGTGCCCTTTGACCAAGTCATGCCCCTGAAGATGCCCTCTTTGTTATTAAAAAGACTAAATTACCTTGAGAAAAATTGCCCTAGAAATTCTAATCCAAAACCTTTTTACTTGATGATTCTACACCAAAACAAAAAGAATAAAAAACTCATAATCCTCTTCACATTGAGGAAATGACGGTCATCAGTTTAAAATTTGATCAGAACAATCATAAGGCATAAATCAAAGATTAGGACTGCAACGCACAGCTGCTCATAAGGGCAATTTTATCTTTTTAGGACCGAATAGGGGTATGAAAAGTAGGGTCTTGACTGTGGTTTCCTCATCTCTGCACACTGATATATGCATGCACCACAATTTGAGCGTGTAATATGTGTGCATGTCCATAAGGGCTAAATTGACAAAAGGTTTTATAACTCCTGTTTATCGGATTATGATGAAATATCATTGAACAATCCAACAAACAAGATTTTATGAGCTTGCCAATTGTTCTTGAGTTATAAGAAATGCTACCAGGACTCACCCTCCTAATTTAGGCCAGCTGCAAAAATTTATATCCATTTGATGTTTTTAGCTATTAGTTTTCTTAGTTGAAAAGTATTTTAATTATGATCTTTGAACTTTTCAACTAGGGAAATCAGAGAAAGCTAGTAACTAGAAGCTACCAATGGGCATGATTTTTTTCAGATATCCTATATAGGGGATCTCACTCCGGAAAGCATCTCTTTGGTTATCCAATGAGAACGTGAGCGGAAGAAGCGGGCACCAAGTGACAAACCAGGTCGCTCCTTACGCGCCCCATGGATAATATAGTGTCTTAACAGTATAACAATTACAAAAGAAAGTATTACAGATATGCGATGCCGATAAATGAGTGCGTGGCCATCCTTTTCTGATTACTCTTCCTAGCTAGATACATCACTCCATCCGTAGTGGTCCCTCTTGTAGCTCTATCTATCATCCCTTTATCTAATGGCAGCGTCAAACGATCAATTCATTGCAATCCTCAGTATTGATGGAGGTGCTGTTAAGGGCCTCCTCCCTGCAACGATTCTCGCGTTTCTCTCGAATCCAAACTCCAGGTGGATTTGCAAGCTTCCTTCAATACATATGACATTGATAAGATGATAGATTCATAGATACATTCAAGGCAGACTTATATCATTTACTGATAACATATATGTGGTGTTTTGCCCAAACAGAAGCTCGACGGTGCACACGTTAGCATTGCAGATTATTTCGACGTGATAGCAGGAGCAAGCACTGGAGGCCCAGCGACAGCCATGTTAACTGCACCAGGCCAGCAGAACCGAGCTCTCTTTGCTGCCAAGGAGATTCCGCCATTTTATATAGAGGAAGCCCCAAAAATCTTCCCATCTCGAAAATAATCAATAAATCAAGCCTGGGCATCTTTCATGATGTTTAAATGACCAGTAATGCTGCAGGCCGGAGGGTTCAACCTGAGGTTGTGACCATGAAGCACAGATTCATATATCCGGCCCCGTGATGGTCGATCTCGATCTATACCCCTCATCTAATTTCTCCTAAATTAGTTCTCTAGTAAACTAGTAATCCAAAAATAATGTGCTTTTGGGCGTTGATCTGGACCTGCTGCATATAAACAGTTCCTAAACATTAGCGTCTAATAGCGCCAAGCACTTTGGTCAGGAATCAGGATGCTACAGTCTGACTTCCAGGATTTTTAGTTATTAGATATCTACCGATGGAGAGGTTAAACGGTCCAAATGCATTAACAATAGGTGAGGCCTAATACATAAAATTTGGCCATCTCTCTATAACAACCCAGCGCTCGTGCCTTAGTTTAGCATTCCTCTTAAATAATTTCCTCAACAATGTATTTTTATTCATTTCATAGTGTGGATCAGCAAGGAGGACATGATTACTACATCCTTAAGTGTCCATATATGATCCAGTCTGCATCTGTAAACTAACAAGGATAATTTTTGAAGAAAGACGACGGCACCAGACAATCACCAACGTGCTTCTCTCAACCTTTGATATTTATCACCTCCAACCTACCATTTTCTCCAGCTACGAGGTGGTGCTTCTCGCCCCAGAAAATGTATCCCAAGATCTTTGGGCAAGCCGCATAGAAGGCGCGATTTCAAAGCCCACTTGTTGCATGAAGGAGCCCATCTTTGGAATATCCGACTCATTCATCTGATTGATACAGTCAAGGATATCTCATCGTGATCGGTGCTGATTACTTGGATGATTCTAGCATCCTAAAAAGTCATATTTATGTTCGTGGAATTAAGACCATCGTTTAAACAACCTTCTTAAAACATGCATTTCGTCACAAGTACAATGAATAATTACATTCCAAAGGATTTTTGAATTACTGGACATCCAAAGTTGAAACAATCAGAAGAGTAGGGGGGATCATCCAAAGAAACTGTACATGCCACTCAATCCTAACACGCACTTTAATTGTTTCACATTTTATGGGTGTTTCTCAAACTTCTGTACATGTCCATATAACGACTAGAAGTCTAGAAGAATTAGTGGTTGTTACAGGCTTATAGCTCTTCAATTTACACCCAAGCTCATGCAATCTCGTTCCACTCGTTGTCCTTACAACTTCCAGCGGGTGTACATATATAATCTGCTTTCTTATCCATAGGTACCAGGCAACATCTCTAAGGATGCTTATCAATCAGACATTTCTATCAGCACATGTAAAATGTCAAATTTTCTCCCCTCCGCATCACTTCCAAAATTCTAGCGCTGAATTCGACCTCACTGAAGCAGCTGTTGTCCCGAATAATCCAGTAATTCCTACTTCTCAAACCTAACTTCGACACGAAGACATCTCCTGACAATACTTCATTAATTGAAATTCTCTTTTCCAGACCTGGCTTGCAATAAGTGAAGTTCAAAGGGCAGCAGTTTATCAAAACCAAAAATTATCAGCTTCAAGGCTATAGACTAACCCTGTTATCTCTCTTGGTTGTGGTTCATCGTCAGACCAGAAATACGATGCTGAAAACGGTTCGTAGTAGTCACCTTTAAGTGGATAATCAACTATTACTTGGCCAATCATAGCGCTAGCCTTCCATTGCCAGTGATATTTGCTGATGGCTTCAGCGACATGGTTGAAATTCATCAGGGACTGGCTTTTGCTAACAATCCAAGCAACTATGTTCAAATCTTGGTATGAATATTGAGATTTTATATATAGAGACCTTTTCATGTGTTGGATTACTATTTATCCTAAAAGCTTAAGGTGATAGGAAGTTGGCAAACAATTTGTACATCTCTAACACATCCCTCATGAGAAGGCCCTTTTTGATATATTGCACTTGCTTTTGATAAATTGGTGGTCTTAGGATTTAAACTCACAATCTTGTGGTCAATAAGCTCTTATACCTTGTTGGATTAGTAATTGACCTAAAAGCTTAAACTGATAGGAAATAGGCTAACAAATATTTATATCTCCACCATCATGCAGTCCCTAAACTCTGCTAGGTGCCCACTGAAAACATACAGCTAGAAATACCCTTTCATGATTGCATCCTTGTTTCAACCAGGTCCCACTCCCGTGTAACTCACTAAGTGAAATATTTAACTCCCTGTAATTCCCTTTGGAGGGATGTACAGTCAGCAATTAACCATCACTCTCTAAGCATAAATCAAAGGTTATTTTTGGCTTGGGACAATATAGTGCTAGCTAGTTACCATTTTTGTGAAGTTTCATATTTGGTCTTACCATGAATGACGTTTTTGTGGTTTGTGCTTTTGTTCTTGGTAGGTTCTTAAATTACAACAAACTAAATAGCAGATTCATAGTATATATAGTAGCGTTGCTCTTTTCTTTTTTTTAGAATGATGACGATTTAATTATTGAGAAAAAAGTTTGGACTGAGAGGGCCTGATAACATATTAAAAGACAATAACATCTAAACTCTTCATCTTGTTTGCAATGGCTTGGATAGGGCCTATTGGATGCTTATAGACTATTTTAAGTTTACTTGAAACTATGGCCACCAATTTTCTTAAGACTCTTTAGAGACATGAAATAAGATTTTAGGGTTACTCAAATGCATTGAAATTTCATGCCCCCCTATCCAAACCATTTTGAATAAGATGAATGGCTTAGATCTTTCAAGAAAAGTCATTCTCCATAAAAAAAATAGTGTGTCAACGTCTTCGAATGCATTAGTGCACCGACTCCTATCAGGGACACACACATATATATATATATATACTAAGACAAGGCACTTTAGACCCACTCTTTAACATTAATTTCTCCAAACTAAAATAGAAATAAAGAAAAGAGAATCGAGCCAGCTTTCTCATCTAATGGCTTCAACATTTCCTCTTTACTCGCATCATTAGATGGCTGCTGAAGCACTTGATAGAATGTAAACAGACAAATGAACCAGGACGAAGAAGAGAATAAATGTGCAAGTCGAATTGAAGACAACAACTAGGAAAAGAAAATGCAAGGCAACTCCCATGCACTCACCCCAAGGACTTCCACATCCACCTCAGGAGGTAGCTGTGGAAGCCCTTGAAGGAGAGTGGATGTTTAGATGCCTTGGAGAATAACACAATCTTGATGGCTGCTGAAGCACTTGATAGAATGTAAACAGACAGACAAACCAGGACAAAGAAGAGAATAAATGTGCAAGTCGAATTTAAGACAACAAGTAGGAAAAGAAAATGCAAGGCAACTCCCATGCACTCACCTCAAGGACTTCCACATCCACCTCAGGAGGTAGCTGTGGAAGCCCTTGAGGGAGAGTGGATGTTTAGATGCCTTGTAGAATAACACAATCTCTCAAATGGCCTTTCATACACATTGGTGCTGTCTTCCCTATGAGTCAACTACTTATGTAGTCTCTTGGCTTATGGAGAGTGGGGACCTTAATCTTTAAAGATCATTGCTTTTGATATATGATAAGAATAAATTCCTCTACTTTTTCAATTGATATCTTTCCTAATCTCAATCAAACACGTGTTTGCAGATAAAAGTCTATGGTAATATCAGAGTTTCACATCGATTGATTTAAGTATGCAACCTTGTGTTATGTTATTTTTTTTTCTCCTGAAAGATAAAACCTTTTTTCTATGCTGGACTTTTATTTTTCTTATGAATGTCTACACTTGCTTGAGTAAGAAGTTCAAAGCAACAAGTACTACATGGTACATTATGTAGTTCTTGCCCAAGCAAGCGTGGCAACTTCTCCTTATTTTACATCTTTCTTACATGCTTGGTTCTTTAGAATTAGACATATGCCAGATCGATATGTAGATTTTATTTCTATACGTTCTGCAGCTGTCAAACAGTAATGACAAAGAAATTACCATAAAAAAAATTGTAATGACAGAGAAATATCTAACACATATGTAGAAGTTGAATCAAATGTAAGTTACAGAATAGCAGCTTGTTTTGGGACTATTGAATTCAATTGGATAATGTAACTACTTGTATGTTGTATCTATAGATGCACAGGTACTCTATTAAGATAGTTTCTATATGCAGGTTGTCCAAACTAAAGCACACAACTTTATCCTGGTGGCTAATTAAAGTAAACTTGGGGCCTAGATTTCTGACGATTACCATTGATTATCTACACCCTGTCGTAGATAATCCACACTTTATTGTTGTAATTTTCTGAAGCATGATCTTCTCAGAGCACGATGCATCCAAGACGGTGCACAATGTGAATGGTTTCGACTATAATGCATGGGTATGACTTGTCCACTTAGTAACAGAGCCCACTAATTAATTTGTACATCTTGGTTTGATGACCATGTTACAGAAAATTTTAGGTAATCTTGACACAATTATTGTCTTTTGATCCTGGACGTCGAATCGTTTATCAAGGAACCAATAGCTTATTTGAAATGGGTCGCATCAAGCATCGACTATTGTAGATAAAGGGAACCTACCTGGTTAACTCTTCCTTAACCTCAAGAGCCAGCTTTTAGCTAGCTACCAGGGAATAAAATCTATAAAGGATAGCAATCATGCACTTGAAGACAACTGGGTATTCTTCCAAACCTTTCATGGAGAACATAATTATAAACGCTTTTTATCCAATTTACATACTTCCTTATCGTTCTTTTTTTTTTTCCCATTTTTTTGTAAGACTATGATTCTACGTCCTGGTCATCATCGAACAGCCATTTGCAAACCCATCCACATAGATCTTTTACCTTTGAATACTTATAAGGTCCACATAACCAAAACTACACGCTGTAACTTTTAAAACAATCTCTGATTGAGATTGTGGAAGAGAACCCATTGGCAAACAGGAGGAACTTATTCTTTATCATCAGTGTACCACAAGAATCGCCAAAGATGTTAAGGTCCCCAAATGCATAGCTCTATATAAGGAGTTGACTTGAAGTAAGCATGGAGCTCAACTGAAAGATTTAGTCTTCTACCAAGGCAACTAGCATTTACTCTCCCTCAAGGGCTTCCGCAGCTACCATTTGAGGTAGATGTCGAAGCCCTTGGGGCAGAGTAAATGAAAATTGACTTGCTTCTTCTTGCCTTAGCATTCCCGCTTGCTATTCAGCTTTTCTCCTTCTAGGTGCTTGATCAACTTATGTAGCTGTTTTTTTATGTAGTTCGAGATGGATAACTTTTGGGCGTAGCCCATTTTATTTTTGGAAGTTAGGTAAGTTTATTGATAACGCCACGATCATCATAATCGAAAGGCACCGAAAGAAGTACAAATCAAAAAGTTAAGTACAACAGTTAGAAATAAGATTAAGTCATTCAGAGCCAATTAAAAGGGTGCTGATTCATTCACCCCTTTTCTTCCCCCGGCCACCGTTCTCTCTCTCTCTCTACAAAAGGATGGCCCTGGGAATAAAAAGGTGAATATATTAATGCTGCAATGAGCCCCTTTTTTCTGGTCAATATATCAACGCCCCTTTTTTTCTGGTTAAAAGGGTGAATATATTAATGCCCTTTTTCTGATTGAAAGGTTCGAATTTGTAATCTGATCATTACATTTACTATGACTAGTTCATTCCTACAATCACACAATAACATAATAGTGATTACTGTCCCTACCCTACATACTCCTATTACAATAGACATCCACTCCTACTACAAGAGCTCCAATATCTTTACTGCTAGGCATACATAATAGTGATCACAGCCCCCACCCTATGTGCTCCCACAAGGTTGATGAAATACTAGGAGGTAATCTTCTTATCCATTATTCATCTTCCTTACCATTGATCGCTAGGTTTGCAAGTACTCAAATTGCTTGGTTTGATAGTATGCATTTTCTCTCTATGTTGCTACCATGATCACATCAGATTCTTCTTCTATCTAAAATTCAGAAAATTTAAGATTAATTGTCATTTTAAGACATAAATAATGCTGTCCATCTAAGGATGACAATGGGTTGGCTCAATTAAGGGGACCAAATACTAACGATTAGGGGCAAAGTATTTTTTATCAAATCATGGTAGGGTAAAAAAACATATGACCCAAGGAGGGCTAATGTTATTGGTGAACTAACTAGGGAAGCTAAGGAACTTATATAATTTTATTTGAAATAACAAAAATGCCTCATATGAAATTTTTTTGAAATACAATTATGAGGGCATTATGGTAATTGTAGCCATACAACAAAAAGAACTAGATCAAAATCCAAAGCCTTTGTGTAGAAGTATATTATAATTTAGGTTTAAAGACTATTTTTGAATATTGTAGAAGTATATTATGGTGTAGGTATGGAAAATGTTATTTGAATATTGTAGCAAGCTAGGGTTAATCAAGTGACCCAACCCAAATGACTTCTCAAGGGCAAGACTAAAGGTGAAATTTTTTTTGACCTAATAGGGCTAGGACTGGGTTAGGCACAAAAGAAAAGAACTAAAAGTAGGGTCGGCCAGAAATTTGGCCTGAACCAACCCATTGACATCCCTAGTCCATTTTGCAACACTATTTGTCTTTTCTTTAATGATCACCATGAATCATGCAATGAATTTCAAGTCAAGTTTAACAACTCCTGCTCAACCAATCTTAATTTTGCTTTTGAAAATTTGTTAAATTTTAGCTTTAACATTCTTGTTGGTGGTGTTTCCCAATTGATTAAGGTTTCAATTCTTGATTTTGTATATAGTCCTTGTTGGCATCTTTTGTGTATCTAGCACGTGAGTACACTTGAACTATAACCTTAGTAAGATTTGCCTCTTACATTGTTTAAGTGTTTTCCTTTTAGATGATCATTTGTTTTATGAACCCTTTTCATTTCTTAAATTATTATTGTTTTTTTTAACTTGTATCTCAAATACCTTATAGGTCTCACATATACACCCTTGCCAAATGTATTCTTGGATACCCCCATCGCTCCATTCAAAGTGCAAATAACCTTTTCTACATCCCCTAAAGGGATGTGATGCACTATCTCAAACTCATGATATATTAAGTAAGATACAATAGACCAATTTTTTATGAGGTTAAGCATTTGTTTATTTATTTTCTTGTTTAACCAATTATATAAAAATTCCTTTATATCCTATATTTCTTCTTGTTTTAGGTTTAGTTCTTTACACACTTCTTTCTATAGATTTTGTAATTTGTTGAACCCCATTATTGCATGATAAGTTGTCCCATTTTTCTTATTGCAAATTGTGCAATTTTTTTCTCTTCCTCATCTTAGCTTATTTTTTCATATGTTGGTAACATTTCATGTATTACTAGGTCTCAAATCTTCTTCTAGCAACTTTGTTTCAATGATTTTCTATTTTGTTAATTCTATTTATTGTTTCATCCATTTTTCTTAAAGACAAATAAAGTTGACTTTACCATGAATTCTCCACTTTTACTAAATGCCCAAAATATTTCTTCCTCCTTTTTTGTGTTAAATAGTGGTATCTCTTTTGTCAAGTTTGCAATATTTTCTTTCTACTCTTCAACTTTTCTTGTTTTCAGCTCCTTCATTTGATAGACATATTGTATCTCCAAGTTCCCACTTTACAACATCAATCGCTGGTTCTTCACCAAACCATTTATTAGTCCATAAATTGGTTCTTCATCAAACCATTTATTAATCCATAAATTGATTTTCCTACCATTTTCAATAATTCATCCTATACCTTTCTTCAAAATAACCCTTCTTTTTAAGATGACATTCCAATTTATGATCCCTTTTTACGAGGTTTAGACTTTGAAGAAATTAACCTTCATCAAAGTATTTTCATTTGATAAATTCAACCCATATTGATTTTTTGTTTATTATAATTAGCCATTGTAATTTTGCTAGGAACTTGATTTGTCATTTTAAAGGATTTTATCCCTAATCCACTTAATCATTTTGGTTTGTATAAAGTTTCCCATCTTATTAGTTCATCCCTTTGTCTATGTCCACATTACTTCAAATGAGGTTTATCTTCATTTTCTTGCATCCATTGATAGTTGAAGCTGGAAGTGGTAAACAAGCCATTACATGATTCAATATTACGTATTCCTTCCATTACTGCTTGCACTAATTGTGTTTTCCCTACTCTTGATATACTTTGTTATTTCGAAGCTGTCATTTTTTTTTTTAATGTAGTTGAAGACTATCTTCGCTGGCCTAATCTCAAATTACTCCCTTTATAGTATGATGTGTGAATCCTCACACACCAGTGACGTTGCTTCTGTATCTAGCATTTTCACATTTTATATGGCACGTTAAAACTTTTTTACATTTTATACGGTTTTTAAGAAAATGTTGACCATGTCATTATTCGTGGTGGACTACATTTTGTAGATGAGAAATTCATTTGCCCTGGGACCAAAACCTCGTGGTTCTCCTATGGCTATTGGATGATTTGCAAAGATAGAGACAGATTTCCCAAGTTGTAGTATGTTACTCATCTGTTGCCACATTTCCATTTCAAATCCATGAATGTTCCTTCTGAAGTTAATTCTCCACTGTCACATACCATCTTTGATGAGGAAGAAATCTGCAACTGCACTGTCATTTTCGATAGCATTGTTATATATCCAATCGAATTTTGTACCGAAAAGCTCATTTTCATGGCAAAGACGGTTCCAGAAGTTGTCTCTGTTTCCCCTTTTTGACAAGAATCTTATGCTTGATTCGAAGTTATCTTTTGTGAGTGCTAAATACGGTACGAATTGTGGATAATGAACTATTTCGGAGAATGCATCAAGAAGATTCTCCAATATTTGGAAGAACATATACGCTGAGAAGGGTAACTTCATTCCCATCTTAGATAGGCGATGCAATAAAAATAAAAAGTATCTCCCTTGATCATCTTAACCACTGTTGTTCTTTTCAAATGAAAATTGAGTTACAATAAAGGTAAAGAACAGTTTCTCTCTCTCTCTCTCTCTCTCTCTCTCTCTCTCTCTCTCTCTCTCTCTCTCTCTCTCTCTCTCTCTCTCTCTCTCTCTCTCTCTCTCTCTCTCTCTCTCTCTCCAGTAAACTATCCAGCTCGTGGATATGATGCGGGCAGGAAGATCCACCACTGAAGCGTGTGGCAAAATAAAAGATAATCCATTTTTAGTTCTTTGCTTTGCTAAAAGGAGAAAAGTATTAAAGTAACCACCGCCAGATTTAAAGACAAGACAATAATGCAAAGAAAATGAGAAACTAGTTAAAAAATACGAAATTGTTCACTTAACTGATCATCAAAGGGGATACCTTCTAGACCTCCATCATATACATCACGATTAATTGATGACCCCAATAGTACATTATTATAGTGGTATCAACCAACAGAGAAGACTTTATCTACCAACTACCAACAATGTTGCCTAGAAAATGAATTGTTGGAACACTAAGACTGATTTCTCCTTGAAATTGATCTCAGTGCAGCCAAACAACCCCTAAGTCGGCGTAGCAAGGGGATGAGTCCTATATTTGCATAAACTATAACCGATTGTAAGTAAAACTTGACAGGAAGTTATGCTTGGAGCAACAGTTCTCCGCAAGAAAAAAAACAAAAAGAGGAAGAATAGCTACTAGAGGCTGATGTTTCCAACCTCAGATTTCTTCGGCTTCTACCTTGCCATTCGGTTGAAATTGTCACAAACGAAAAGTGCAAAGCATCTATCATGCTCTCACCTTAGAGGTCTCCACTTCCAACTTAGACGGTGGAACCGGCCCTTGAGGGGGAGTGCAAGTTAGATGCAGTGGTAGACTGAATCGGGTCGAATGGTAACTCGTATCCATTTTTCATGCTGCATGCTACGTTAGAGCAAATAATCATTCACTTAAAAAGAAATAATACGAAGAACCTGATAAGCTTTGATGGTTGTATCATACATTATGCAAAGAATAATTTATCATCTTCCATAATCTTAAAATGCAGATTCGTGAAGATAGAATTCCAAAATCTCTCCACATGTCCAATATGGTGAGGGTCCTCTTTGCGGATAATCTTTGATTTAGCTAGGTAATGTTGGAGATTATATTTTAAAAATATAATGTGCTGATTTATCTTGTTTTGACTTGTCCATTGGGTGTGTAAGTGTGAACCAGTAGAGTAAGAGTGATCTCAATTGTGCAGGTCCTGAGATTCGAGTTTGCTCAAGACTGCGTGCATGTGAGTAGTTATCTAACAACGCCACGGTTCAAAAGAATATAACTTGATCTCTTGGAGCAAAGTGTAGGCAAGAATTTGCTTATCAATTTCAAGCAAATTAACATATTTCCTGTACTCATGCATGTTGGGATCCTCTACTGATCATGTGCACAAATTACTGGGAAAAATAAAGTACGAAAAATATAGAATGAGGTTTCTATTCGTATTCATATCAAGATTCAGAAGGAATGTCAATTTAGTTCTGTTTACATGGTTATGATTCTCTATCAGCTTTATTCCCTTCTTATGATGAAAGCTACCTTTTAAGTTTGTCTAAGAGTCAACTAATTAGAATCAGTGTCACAGAACTTCCACTTGCAGCATTTGATTCGAGGTACTGCTTAACTAAAGAAAATTCATGAATTATTAAAGCTAAGAAGAACATAAACACCATGAGAACAGCACGAGAACTTGGGTTTGTGAAATTGTTGTTGAACAGTGATGAATTCTAGAATGATCTGGAAATCATGTCTTGTTGACGTTTGCAACATAAAGAAGTGGGAAAGAAGGGAACTTATTCTTTACCCTACCTGTACTGCTAACCCATATACTAGGGTCTCCACTCGCGTGCAAAGTGTTTTACATAAGGAGCGGTGTCCATCTGGTATAGCATGAAAGATCGACTCAAATCTACAAAGGTATAGGAGGCTACTCTCTTTTCAAGGCATTTCTCGTTCCCTCTCCCTTAAGGGCTTCTATAACTACCATTTCTTTTGTGGGGGTTTTGAAGGCTTGAGGTAGAGTACATGAAAGCTGCCTTGATCTTTCTTTCCCTAACCTTTGCAGGTAAACTTCCCATCTTGTGTTGCGTTTTTCTTCGAGGCCTACACAGCTAGTTCAAAATAAAACTATACCTTCTATGTAAAGAGAGAGGTAATCTTACGTATGAATTGATCATTAATGGAGATCGAAACGTATCAGTCGTGCTCGTTAGTTCACATACATCCGCTACTTTCATGTAAAATCACTATTGATAACAAGATGATATTGCATGGAAAGTTGAGATGACAAAGAATTTTGAGTGACCTGCAGCATTTTGCGCTTAATGTTTCATAACTGAATTTGCAAGAGGTAGGACTGCTGGCAGTCGAGCAGAGTGTTCAGCTAGTCGAACTGTTGAAGAATTAGTTTCGGAAAATTAATACAGCTGCCAGAAATTTAAGTTCTTCCATAGTGCACGAAAGCTTTCATAAAACAACTTACAAACGTTTGAAGACCGAAACGTCATCCACGACTCATCCAACCAGGCTAACTGCCATGCTAGCAACAGTACTTGCCGCTTCCATAGTGGCAGAAGAATAGCACTTTCGGATTAGTTAATTTTTTGTCATAGTTTTTGGAAGTAGACTGTTTACGCCCTCATATCTATCGTCGCCATGAGGGAGACTTTTATCATGGACCACTTGAAGTGAGGAGCCCAAAACCAGGAGACCCATATCAAACAAACACTAGAGGCTCTTGGTTACAACATATAATTAACAGAAACCTGAACTTAAAGCTGCTATATAGTACAAGAACAACACTAAGAAGTGATCCAGCCCATCTCTGAGAAAAGAGTAAAGAACCATCCAAAAGATCAATATCAGAAATCTTCTCTACTTCTTCTCCATGGGTTTGGTTTTGCATCTTTTCTTTGTTATGTTCGTAAAACTATACCAGCGTTTCATTTTTTACTGTCTTGTTGGTTTAACTGTCATTTGATACTTTCTGAAGTTGGATTTCTGTTCTCCTTTGTTTTCAACATTCCCTGAAAATAACCAAAGATACTTAGTATTTAAACTTCGACTAAGTGCCACTTTATTTGCCAACAACACAGCTCAGCATGTTCCCTGGAATACGTTTAGTTGCAAGTTTAAGATTCCGCTTTTCCTTTTGGCTGGTGGTTAAATTTATAGCAGTCGTGTGTGAGTATTTTGCCTCGTAATTCTTCCTTATACCCAAAAAAAAGAAGCAAGAAAAGAAATATTGATTTTGAGGGCATTGGTGGAAGGATACACAAAGTGCTTAAACTTTGATCAAGTTGTAGAAACTTATCATTATGAAGAATAACTTGATATAATGTTAGAGATAGTGTAATCCTAACCTCCTGCACAAGTGTGAGGCTATGTTCAAGGAGCTGTACTTGTAACCTGACGTTCAAGTTAAGGAGTCATATGGAATCAATTAATTCAGGGATTATTTACCAACAGACTGAAGATCTTGATCTCTATTGCATTGTTTAACATGTCTTCGTTTCATTATTGCAAATTGCCGTATAGCACCTGACTTTTGCATGATGGGCCACATCTTTGATTAATCAGACCCATCAATGTAATTTCTTTGGATTCAGATATCTTTTATCCCAAACGTCAAGGTGATGAAATGATTTTAACATGTGGAAACTGTGCTTCTTACAAGTTGATCATGGACTGTTCTTTAAGCAGTGTTTCCTACCGTCCATATGTTGTGATCAAAAGTAAATTGTTTTAGATTCTAGGCTCATTCAGTCCTCACTGTTTTTTGGAAGCAGTAGTCATCCAAAGTGGTAGAACCAGATAGACGGATCTGATCAAACAAAGATGAGTCATACCATGCAAAAGTGGGGCTCTTTATTATCATGCTGTATAGTGTCACTCCTCGTCAAAATAACAACACAGTAGTAATCACTTGAGGAAAATTGTTATTGCAGAGCCCATGATGGCCTCACATAGAGTTTATCCATGCCGTTCATCTGCTTTCAATATTTTTCGCTAGTTTAAATAAATATAAGAAACCACTAGGTATTACTCCCCATGTCATTACCCAGCTGACTCATCACGATTCTACTCATCATCTAAGTATTTAAATGTCCTTAAGGAACAGGTGCTCAGCTCAACTGCGCCACCTGTCTTCAGCAGTGACAAACTGAGTGAAAGTACCTGCGGCCACCTCTTGATCCGGATCAGCCTTCTGACATAATGTATAAACAGATTCAAACCCAAGTTCATCGATTTAAACTTGCAAGTCAATTCCCTTGTCTTGTTTGATTCTTCGGCTTGCAGTATCATTACAGTTCTCTTTAGCATACATCCTTCGGATGATGTCCCGTAATCCCTGATAGTAAAAAAAGAAATGTTTTCATTTGTGTCTTTGTTTCTGCAAAGAACTGATTGCTACCGTTACCAAAGCAAAAGGGTTAGTTTTATTAAAGTAGCACCTACAATCCTAGTCTTTGTAACACATAAAACCTACTAAATTTAGGATTCAAGGTTGACATAAAACTTCAGACTTTTAACACCCGTTGGCAGAATTAAAGAAGAAATTAGCCTTCAATTTTCATTTCCAGACTGCTGTTCATTAATGTATTATCCATTAGAACTTTCATGTAGGACGGAAACGCACTATTTTGGAGGTGGACACTGATAAAATAATCAAGTAGAAGCAGTGAAAGCTGACCACTTCTGCTGGAGCCCACCTTTGTAATATCCTAACTCCATGTGATTGTTCAAGCTGTGGACATCCGATAAGTGAAAAAACAGGTAAATTGGATGATTCTAGCGTCTGAAAGTTGTATTTGAAATCAAATAATTTAGAAACTCCAAAGAAATTCAGATATTTTTTATCCTACTAAACATTCGGCAGTTGGAACAATCAGGCTGTGTTGACAGTTGTTTCTTCTGCTTGCCTTGCATTGAGATAATATTGGTCAAGATTTCTAACCGGAAGAAAAATAGGCTAAAAAAACTAATGGGCATAAATATTTTTATGTAGCCTACTTAAGACATTCTCAACATGATGAGTGGATTAATTCTTTAAAAAAATTTCACCATGCCTGTTAAAAGGGGCATCCAACTCTGCTTACTCCTACTTCTGTCACTTTATTATTGTTCCACTAAGTAAATACGCTTGGCCTTATATTCTCAATTTTGTCTGCCCTTAAGGCTGCATGCAAGAAAGAAGGGGCAGAGAAGAACCATTGATGGTTAGATTTCATCGTGTCCGCTTCTTTGGCTAATATGTCGGCCGCTTCGTTAGACGTGGAATGGATGAAATGTAGAGACCGTGATACATTTATACATGGTATAGAGCACTCCTACCAGGTCCCTTCGGAGAGCACTGGAATTCCCCTTAAAACATATCCTGGATTACTATCTTAGAATCAACAGTAACATGCAGATTTGAAATCTGTCAACAATTTGAAGACCTAATCGCAAGACTTTCTACACCACAATATTGTTTGTTTCTCTTGGAAGATAATAGCCATATCCAGCAATGAAATTGTCTCGATCATCTTGTATCACTCGTCCTGCGGCAAGAGGCCAGATTTCCTTTTGATGCCCCATCCAAGTTATGGACTAAGATCATCCATGAATATCCTATAGGAGAATGTCACACTATAGCATGTTGGCACTTAGCACCTCACTTTTGTATGAAGGCACCCACCTTTCAATAATCCAACTCATTCATCTGTTGCTGCCGCTGTGGATATCTTGTGAACACAAATCACATCCTTTGAATGAGGTGCTACTTTGGTTGTGGAATATTGACATGTTAATTTATTCAGAGTTCTTAAAGTTACGTGTACTACAATCAAAAGTATAAGTTTTGAGGTGCTAGAGTCGTGTAATCCATTCGGTTTTTAAAGTACTAAGCCATGTACGTTAGAATAGAATTCCTCGAGATCATGTACTCAAGAAGTTCCACCAGCATAAGCCGTCCGAACCAGGCAAGCATTCTTTTTCAATGGACCACATAAGAACCAACCAACCAGTTTGAAGAGAAGTATACTTCTGCTTCTAATTGGCTTCTTAATAAGCCAGCGGATCCATCGTTACGTGGCGAAGATTTCGTGAAAGTTTCATTAAAGGGTGCAAGTACGACGCAATAAACTTACCATGTGATTTTAGCTGCATGTAAACTCAAATTTCTTCTCAGTCATAATTTTGTTAGCCCTCAATCAAACCTAACCTTCGCTTAAATTTTGACCAGAAAAAAAAAATGTCTTAGCCTCTATTGGCGGATCCAAAATTTTAATCCAAGTGGGCATTAATAAGAACCGGTCATTTCTTCGGGACCCACCATATCTCTTGAGTGAGACCACATAGACATTTATAATCAACGCATTCACGCCTCCCCTACTATTTTCCATTTTCTGATAGGACATTAGCAGGTTTGTGGAGATCATTACTTCTTACTTTCATGAATAGCCCTCACATTTACTTATCTGGAGCCTTCAAATAAATTTGTTTGATTTTTTACACAAGCCAAATGCCCCAAGGATTTGGGTCTTCTTCTGACTCGAATCTAAGGATTGTTTGGATGCTGGTTCTTGGGTTGCACTCAACTTATTGTTTTCAAGGAACATATGGTAGGTAAAGTTCTTGGCTAAATCCTTTATGGTGTAATTAAATGTACTGAGTTTTGATTATTTGTTGTTGGCTACTTCGCTGTGCCTAACTTTTCTCTTTGTCATTTGGGCATTTATCCAAAGATTTTGTACCAAACACCAGATTTTCTTCTTTTGGAAGTGATTGAGGAAAAGGGCTTTTGCTCTGATTTGGTGTTGAGTCGGTGATTTGCTGTCAACTGTGGTAATTGATAGAGAGGAGGGGAGATAGGTCACCACCACCACCATCATCATCACCATGATAGGCCTTGTGATGATCCTCTCTTGTTGCTGCTGTCCCTGTTTTCTGCTTTCTTCTCTGTTTAGAGGAATTGGGAGATGCTTCTTTGTGACTTGCTTCCCTATCTTGCAATGCTTTTTCTTGGATGAATACAGCCACCACCACCATCACTGCCATTTCCATTGATCCCATTGCCATTGTTGTCTTTTCTAGGCGCTTCTATGGGATCACTTGCATGCATGTTTTGGGGCTTGTTCTCTCTTTTTCGTTTTCACTGTTATAATGTGTTCAAGACTTGGTTCAATGAATAGGGATTTCTTTTCATTTGATTTCATGATTACAACTGGTAACTTTGAGAACTATGTCACGGGTTGTTCTCGTCCAATTCATAAATTCAAACATGGGCAAGGTTCAATCTAGGTGACACTTTCAATATACATCTAACAAATTGTAAACTGCAAATATAATTTTATGAAGTATACGTCTAACAAAAGTGTAAAGCAACATCGGTGTTAATGTGAGCGTGTAGCGCAAGAGTAGGTCTCAACTGTGAAGGTCATAGAATTCAAGTCTGCTGGAAGGTGTGTGAGTATTTATCCAACTATGTCATGGTCAAAAGGGGGGGGGAAATGAAGTGTTAACCGACCAGGGATTAAGGCAGTCCGATGAGTTTTTAGAGGCATCACTTTTATTTAGAATAATTGATGTGGTGAACGGCTTGAATCACCAACCATATATGAGCCTCAAATATATTCCTAAACTGTGATGAGCAGACACCAAATAATTTCTCACATTATAATGTCCATCCATAATCAATAATCATAAGGATAATCTTTCAATATTTCTACCCATTTAGTTTCAACTTTACGTCCATCCCTTAACCTTGGAAGGTACAGATGATCAATTTATAATTTTAAACAAGGTTCTAATCAGGTAGATGCATTGAAATTGCCTTCTAATGGAAGCCAGTTATATAAATAACCTGATCAACCAAATAACTACTTCATATGTTGGAGCAAAGCACTTCTATTGCGATGGTGTAAGGAGCCTCCCTCTTGCGTGACTAGTGTTCGAGGCAGCTTATGGCTTCATGAGTCCAATATTCTAAGAAAAAACTACATTATATATGGTGTCCTCTCTTCTGTTTTCTTCTTCCTTTGTTGGAAAGTGAAAATTTACTCACTCCTAATGAAAGTCACCTGAGAAGGCATCTAAAGAGAGGGAAAGAAAAGGCACAAGGCACAAGAAGGAACAAGGGAGCTCTAATCGACTCTACCTTAAGCCTTCTGCCGTCCCTTAGGGTCTGCAGAAGCCCTTGAGGGAGAGTAAATGAAAGATGCCTTGGAAGAAAGTAGCCTCCTAAATATCTCTACCCTTATTTGCATCTCCACGATAATATGTAGTAGAGTCATCTACTTATATAGACTTGTGCTGGGCTCTAAGTTTCTAGTAATTGTAGCAATAAAGACATGGTAAAGAATAAGTTCCCTCTTCTTTGCCAATTGACGACATTGTCAGCAAGGCGCATTTTTTATGATACCTTTCTGTAGCTTTAATCATTTAGAGAAGTTTGAGCTTTGTTGACGCTTTATTCTTAGACATTTTATGTTTGAAATTAAAATTTAGAGTTTTAGTAAGAGAAAGTAATGCTAGGCCAAAGAGCCTAGTGGCCCAATGGTTTGGTGGAAAGAGATCAACGAAATTCCGGATTGTTCGGTTCCATCCCAGTAACCAAAAAGGAGTAGCCACCCGAACGAAAGTGACAACTATGGGCTGGATAGATGCATGAGAGTGTATGATTGGATTCCTTTGTTATTCTTCCCTTTTACCCAAGAAAAGAGAGAGAGAGAGAGAGAGAGAGAGAGAGAGGCAATGCTAGGTAACAATAGTAGTCCAACTGGTTGACTCTTGGGCAGCCTTAAGAGGTACCTTCTAATCCTCAAGGAATAAATTTAATTAAGAATCACAGTCATCTGAGGTTCAGTTTGACATTCCTTCCAAATAGTGACATACAGAAGAGAACTACAAACAACTTGCTATCACTTCCACCCTTTCTTAACTTTTTATCTTCTTCCTTTTGCAGATGCATTTGTTCAAGGGTCAACGAATCCCCACACGAATCAAGGAATATATACGGGTTCCCTGATAATACAAAGCAAAATTAAAAATCCACAGTTTCGTCAATCTTCAAATTACACTACGGGCAGACAAGATGTACTGAGACATGTTTTCTGTACACCATAACATATTAGAAGCTAACATATCTAAACCAGGACATTTATCCACAAGGAGAACCCTCGCAATATCCAGAATATATAAGACTCCACAGTTAGCCAAAACTATCTTTAGAGGTACCAAAAAGCTGCAAAGGCGGTAAAAACCTTGTAGGTGAAGCTTTTGGTTACTGAAATGATCGCACATGGAGCTGTGATCGACTTTTTCATATCATACAATTTATCAAAGTTCAATATAATGCCTATATATAAGAAAATGTGATGATGAACAGAAGATGAACTTGAACACTGATTTAGACACTTAAACCTATCATCACTGCCACCTAAAGATTAGACTGCATCCGTAGGTTGCCCATCGTTGGATGTCGGGTCAATAGGAGTGGACTCCTTCCACTGGCCCTATTCTCCCGCTAGTAAATGTAATGAACGTTAGCTGAATGCATTGTGATGCTACTACTCCAAACGATGCAATTGTAAATTCCAATGACTCTTGATCTCCTCCTGTTGTTTATATAAAATGCTACAGGGTAATGATATAATATTCATCCCTTGGTTTCTCCATGGGATGCTTACTAAATGGTAAGAATAGCTATAACTTCAAGTAGGCTTGGAGTTTTGAAGACCTGAACCGCTTACATTATTGTCCTTGACCTAGGTTAGCTATGTTCCAAAATCCTCATCCAATGGGTGATCCTAACTACTGCATTTCTTGCTTTCATCCAGTTACAATTATGAAAAAAAAGAAGAATTGCTAGGATCATCCAACGAATAAGATTTTTGAAGCATAATTTATCTATGTCAAGGATAATATTGTGAATAGTTGGGATCTTCCAAGACCTCGGCCTACTTAGAGTTATAGCTGTTCTTACCATTTACCGAGAAACTAATGAAGAAAAAGGGCCACATTTATCACTATCCAAACCTATAAATTAAAATGCCATGATTTACAATTTGGGCTGACTGTTTATGCATGGATTTTATATTACATCCTACTATATCAATGGTTTAGCCATCATATAGGAACTCAATGTAGATATCGACCTCTGTGAAAAATAAGTAGGTAAGCTGCCTACTGTTGCAATACTATGGGGGCTGCCCACTATCACGAACGGCTTTTCTAGATCCACGCTATTCATCTTGTTCTCTGACCTCTCTCTCTCTCTCTCTCTCTCTCTCTCTCTCTCTCTCTTGGACAAATCACTTGCACTTCCAAATCTATAATCATTGGCCTCTTAAAACTTGTGACGAAGCATATTTTGAAGAAGTGCGTTCTATTGTTGGCCACCCTTTTCTCTATTTTTTTTTTTTTCTGTTTTTTTATTTATCAAATGTTTATAAGTACTAGGTGCTCGTTTTTTTAGGAAAAAAGACACGTCTGGGCTTTGTGCAATGTTTTTTTTTTCTTTTTTCTTTTTCCAATGGCAATTGTTGACTGTCAATTCCATAATCATTTTTGGACATCAAATTTCATGAAAATTTTGCAATTAATTTATCCATTTGCCCCTAATTTATGCAAGCTAAGTTCCTTTGTGGATACATAGTACTTGTCTCATGCCTGAACCATTCGAAAAAATGTTACAGGAGATAATGTTTTGCTACCTGTTTATTCAAAATTCTGTTTGGCCACCCACGAATAATGAGAGAAGTTCATCCCTTTGTTCTTAATTTACATGTCTAGTAGATAAGAATTCATTTCATTTTCTGATTGCAAAGTTTAATAGTCATGATTCAAAATCCAAAATGGATGCTATTCAGTTAGGCCTTGTATGTGGATGATCAGATCCATTCATATTGTATAGTTTACCCTATTTAGGTGAGCTGTGAAAATTCATGCTCATCAAATACTTTTATCTACTAATTTTACTAGTTGAAAAGTTTAATGATCATGATTGGAAGATTCAAAACAAGATGCCATGCAGCTAAGCATCACACTCTGGATGATCTAATCCATTTGCCCATTGAATGCTTCCGTCTTCTAAATTTTTAAGTTGAAAATTTCAACGATTATAATAAAACGTTCAAACAAGATGCCATGTGATCAGATGTGTGTACGTAAACCAACTACATAGAAATGTCCATTGGTCAATCCATGCAATCCAAGTAATGAAACTATTGCATACAAATATTTGTAATATAATAGAGCTAAAAGGGCAGTCCGGTGCACAAAGCTCCCGCCTATACACGAGGTCAGGGGAATGGGCAGGCCACAATGGCCTAAAGTAGACAGCTTTACCTTGCATTTTTACAAGAGCCGGATTCCACGCCTTGAACCCGTGACCTCAAGGTAACATGACGACAACTTTTACCGTTACACCAAGGCTCCCCTTGCAATATAATAAAGCTATTACTTAAAAATGTTTAGAAGGCAAAGTACAAATCCTATGAAGGTACAAGGATGATATCTCATCTTTTAAAGACATCCCCAGGATTTGGGGAAGGAGCGGACTACAAGAGTCTATAGTAGATAGTCTTATCTTATATTTTATAAGAAACTGATCCCACACCTTGAACCTGCAACCTTAAGCACTTTTACCGTTACGTTATGACTCATCGTTTCAAGAAAACTAAACCTACATGGGTGAAGCGAATAGGTCCCCGCTTCGCGGCCAAAATATGAATTATGATTGGCCCATATTCCAGTATACTAGAGACCAGAATATGTATCATTCATAAATGTTTGTTTTGGCTCCTTGTATTTGAATTTTCTTGTTCTGCAAATCTCCAAATTCCTCTTACCCCATTTTTACTACAGTCTCTTGACAATGGCATTGATTTCAGTAAGTTTCTTTCCATGAAAAATGACTCCAATGCTCACTGTTACCGGATTTCGTTATCTTCAGAGCCAACATACGGATCTTAAGTGCAGCAATGGCTTTCTTCTTGTCCATCAACAAGCTCAGCGACTGTATCCTACTTGTATACTAAAATGCTTTCCTCCCTAAAACTGGGCAAATTCGCCTTCCCTACCCTCCTCAAGTCCTGTGCATCCCTGTTGGATCTCGACCTCGGCAAGAAGATCCATGGCAGAATCATACAAATGGGTCTTCAGTCCGATTCTTACATCGCTAGTGCTTTGATCAACATGTACGTGAAATGCGGGTTGATAAGTGATGCGACCCACGTGTTTGTGAAAATTTCTGAGGATGAGTATTCTTTGAGAGATGTCACTCTATGGAATTCTATAATTGATGGGTACTTCCGGTTCGGTTTTAAGGAGGAGGGTATCTTTTCGTTTCTTCGAATGCAATTGTTAGGAATCAGACCAGATGGGTACTCTCTTAGTATCATGCTTGCAACTTGTAGTGATTATTCGGGTTTGAAATGTGGGAAACAAATCCATGGTTATATAGTTAGAAATGCTATGGACAATGATCCTTATATTGGTACTGCACTTATTGACATGTATGCAAAGTGCAGGAAGCCAATGGAGGCTTACAGACTTTTTGACAACTTATGCACCACAAACAGCTTTACTTGGAATTCTATGGTTGGTGGGTTTTGCCATAATGGGCTTTGGGAGGAGAGCTTGGAACTGTTTGTTCGCATGAGGCATGAATCTTGTGAAGTTGGGTCTTCGATGTTCTCGACTGTTTTGACGGCATGTTCATATAGTGAAGCTATAATTGTTGGGAAGGAAGTTCACTGTGAAGTTATAAAGATGGGATTTGAGCAGGATCATTATGTTTGCACTTCTTTATTGACGATGTATGGAAAATTTATGTTAGTGGAAGATGCATATAGAGTATTTAGAGGCAGTTGTCGAAGAGGAATTGAATTATGTAATGCTATGATATCAGCTCTTGTTGGAAATGATTATGTTGCCGAAGCTTTTGAAGTTTATAATCAGATGAAATTAGATGGGTTAAAACCTGATAATTTCACGATTTCAAATATTTTATCTGCATGTAGTTTGACTGGTTTACATGATCTGGGGAGGAGAGTTCATGGGGAACTGGTGAAGAGTCCAGCATCAAGTAACATGGCTGTGCAGAGTGCGTTGCTGTCAATGTATTGTAAATGTGAAAAAACTGAGGAAGCAAATTTGGTTTTCAGTACACTCAAGGAAAGAGATTTGGTTGTCTGGGGTTCGATGATCATGGGCCTCCGCCAGAATAATAAAATCAAGGAGGCTTTTGATATGTTCAAAGCAATGGATTCCGAGGGACTCAAACCAGATTCTGAAATTGCAGCAACTGTGTTAAGTACTTGTACAAGTTTAGGAAATGTACATCTGGGGTGTCAAATCCATGGTTTTGTCATAAAGAATGGAGCAGAATCAGATATTTTCGTGGGCTGTGCTTTGATAGATATGTATGCTAAAAGTGGGATGCTGGAATCAGCCAGAAGTGTGTTTTCTGGCATGGAGCATAAGAATTTGGTAGCATGGAATTCTTTTATCTATGGCTGCAGTCGAAGTGATCACACTGAGTTGTCTATTAGTCTTTTTGCTCAAATTTTGGAGCATAGTTTGTTTCCTGATTCTGTTTCCATAACTAGTGTTTTGGTTGCAATCTCCTCACAAGCAGCATTACTAAAGGGAAAGACAATACATGGTTTCCAGATAAGACAGGAGATTCAGTCTGATTATCATGTAGATAATGCACTAGTTGACATGTACGTCAAGTGTGGCTGCTTACAGTATGCAGAAAGAATTTTCCGAAAGATGCATCAAAGAACTGTTGCAGCATGGAATTCAATGATTTCTGGGTATGGATCTCATGGGCATTGTCTTGAAGCAATTGCGTTGTTCTCTGAAATGAAACATTCCGGCGTGAAACCAGATGAAATCACTTTCCTTGCCCTGATCTCATCTTGCAGTCATTCAGGGTTTCTAGAAGAGGGCATTGGATTTTTCCAGTCGATGGAAAGGGACTATGGCATCTTACCAAAAATGGAGCACTACACGAATATGGTTGACCTCTTAGGTCGTGCTGGCCGCCTGAATGAAGCTTATGATTTCATTCAGAGAATGCCAATCGAACCTAATGAGAGTGTTTGGTTGTGTCTGTTATGTGCTTGTAGAGCTCAACGGCAGCTAGAGCTTGGAGAATTAGCAGCTAGTGAGCTCCTAAAGCTAGAGCCGGAGCGAAGCGGTAACTATGTCCATGCGTTAAACTTATATGGGGAAGCCGAGTTGTGGGACAAGGTAGCCGGACTAAGGGGATCGATGAAACAGAAGGGACTTAAAAAGAGTCCCGGATGCAGTTGGATTGAGCTGAAAGACAAGGTTGAAGTCTTCCTCTCGGGGGATTCATCGTCTCCATGGACGTTAGATATCCATGCCACATTGAAAAGCCTAAGGAGTTGCATGCAAGATGACAGCTCTCATGAATCTGTTACCATATGAGGCCATTCTTCATTGGAGAGTTCTATGTGCTTTGTGTGACGCAAGATGATCTTTTCTTTGCTCAATCCTCAGTGACAAAACCTGTCAGCCACGAGCTTGGAAGTGGAAAAATTCATTGTGATCTGTAACAAACAATTTTACTAGTGTAACTTACCTGGAGAAAGAAGAAAAAGCAACTTAGAGAGAGAAGAAAATGACAATGAGAATCTCTAAGTATAAGGGAACTCCCCTCCTATTTTTTGGGGAGCCATTAATTAAAGATCCAATAATTTCAAATTAGTATCAATAAGATTGGTGTCATATGAAGTCCTCCCTCAGACTGTTTGAAAGCCATAGAAAACCGTCTCAATTTCGTGCAGCCACTTTCCTTTTCTCTTCAACTTTTTCTGTTTTCTACCCAATTGTTTCCTTTTCATCTCACCAACTATCAAAGATCAAAACCTCTTTCCTTTGTCTTTTTCAAGGGGGTAAGAACGATGTCAGCAGGAAGGGGGATATAATTGGTAGACGGCTGTTTAGCATGAGAAAAAACCAGGTAGTAAACCTGCTTGGATGGTTTATCTTAACCTGCCATGGACAACTCTAGAACATTTATTTGGACACGGGGAATGGTAATGTAGTCTCCTTCCATTAGATTAGGTAGTAACTTCCTGTCATATAGACACATGAGCATAGCCTATGGGAGATCTAAGTCCTTCATTATTTACGTCTTGTTTTGAATAGGCTACACACCAAAAATACAACCTTTGGATAATCTTAGCCTATGCTTTGTTTGATTTCTTACAACTAAACACCAGCTGTTAGAATCATCCAACCTTGTGATCTTTGGTCTGTAACCCATCTAAAAGAAGTTCTACATGATGAATGCCCTAAAATCTCCCAAAAACTATGCTCACGTGTCAATATGAACTGCTCTTCCTTTTTTTTAACCTTATGTGGGAAAACACACACGCACACGAGGAGCTTGTGGCCAGTTATTCACCAAGAAACCCCTCGTTTCTCCTCTCTGTGCCTCTAATAGGAACCCATATGTTTTCCGTTCGGCTCAATAAGTTGCTGGGCTCTTACCTATCTCAAATTGGCTAACCATAAGTTGCAATACGTTGGCTTCATTGTTAAACCGACACAATAACTTTGCCTTAAGGTCGTTGTGATATCCAACTCTCTTGCACAACCGTGCCCAAGATATACTCAGCCAGACCAACCGCCTGATGCTACCAGGGCAAGCATACATTCTACATCCAGGAAACATTAGAATGTGAGACCGTTTGTTTGGTTGATTCCACTGGTGGGCTGTTCGTCTATGATTAGAAAGCAATAGCTCCAGTGATACTCTTGTAACAGCCCATTTTTGCCAAATTTCCAGGTTTGGTCTCATAGGGCATTGATTGACATATAGAAACAAACTTAAAAGGTGTTGTTGGAGGTTAGAGCACTCAGCCAAGTTGGTTAAATGCCGTGTCACGGCCCAGAGAACGGGGGTCCTTCCTCTAACCATTCAGTTAACAGAAAGAAAGTGAATTTGGGCCATCCATCTTAATTTCGGATGGGCCACACAGCATCCACCACTTGCAGATGGTTAAATGCAACGCATTGGAGACTTCTGCTCCACGGGTGGATCTGACCCATTGAGGCCCCAAGGAGAGGGCTCCAATATAACACATCTGATGTTTCAACAGATATGTTATATTTGTTCCAATATAACTTCTGCTCAGCTTCAAAATTAGCGTTTTAGATCAACCGGAGAAGGCTCATGGGATGGAAGTCAAAGAAATTAATGGTTTTCCGGTTCCCACAAAGAAAGTAATCAGCAAAGCACAATCAGAGGAAAACGACACTAATCATTCAATTGCTCAACTTCATCTGTCATGTTATAACAAAATGCCTCTAAATGAAACTATTGAAACATGAAAGTCGCCATTCAATGGCTCAATTTTTCCACACGAGAAAAGAGCAACGCTGTCAGTTGCATTATTCAAGAGATTCAGGTTTAAGTCTTCCTAATCATATCCTTTCCTGGTCACAAAATTTAAGCCTCCGCTGCAGGTTTCTCAAACTGCTTCTTTATCCAATCGAATGGCTGCACCAAAAACAAATGTAAACATTAAAAGAATATCATACATGATGGAAAAGGATAACAAAGAAGAGGGATCACGGAGCAAGACATAAGAAAGGTTAGCTATGTATAGCTCGGGAGCCAGAAGCATTCTGCAAATCAGTCAATCTTGAGATTGATTATTACTTTCATTATCACACTCAGTTTCAAGCAGGCCGATTCTCAGGTAGGGAAAGAAGGAATAGAAATCCATGAGGTAAAGAAAAGGAAAATTAGTAGAACTATACCCTTATCGTAAGAAATGGTCCAAAATAAATGCACGGTAAGAATATGAAGATATATTAACAATCTGAAGACACTACCAATCAAAACCAAAATGCAATATTATATAAATAGTCATTCACAACCTTTGGGGAAGCCTAATGCATGCTTAGTACCAGGTTCTTGTGAAACAGCAAGATCTATAACATACTGAACGAAAAAGCAAGCTTTCTAAAGCATTGTAGTCTAACAATAGCCAGGACAGGAGCTTTTGTCCCACCTGCTCGAGATAGGAGGTTGCATGTGATGCTATCTTCTCCCATCTGATTGAGTAATAGGATTTCAACAAAGCACCAGTCAGTGCCTCACTGATCTCCTGAAACCTTCTTCTGAAGAGATACCCTCATATGTCATTCTAGGGACCAAAATAACTGCTGGATGTTGTTGATGAGATAAAAATTTCTGTACTAGCAATGTCTTTTCCTCTCCTTATATCCCTCGTGATGTTAATTAGTATCTATAATTTTCTTCAATTATGGGTAAACTTTGTTCATGTGATTTTGAACTTTGCTTTCAATTTCTTTACCGTCTTCAGAAAAGAGAGAGGTAGAATAGAACAGCAAAAACAGCAACCTTTGTGCCAAAAATATTGAAAACACCCAGCATAATCCCAAATCACTCTTTGGGCTGAACAGGATGCTTTTACCCCAAGCTTCACCACTCTCATGATTGACAAGGCACAATTTCCAACAATGTCTACAGCCCACTGTCAGCTGTGTAAAATACCAACTCGCCCTCAGTTCCAAGCCACCTCATATGCACAGTATCTCTCGGTTTTCTTTTCTTTTAGGGGGTACTCATTATCTCTTCAGAAGGAAGACAGAGAAGGACATAGCCCATTGCAATATAGAAAGGTCTCGGATGGAGGAGTTCTCTTTTCTTCTTCATGTTTTTTTCCAGAAAGCACCATACTGAGTACATCAAAGAGTTCAATCAGAAGTATTAGCAAGAAAGGTGATACAAGATGTCCTGCATGATTGGCCACCCTATAACCTACAGAGGAACTTTAATACCAGCCATTCCACTCCCTAAACTATACTTTTGGTGTTCAATGAAACATTTAAAATAAAGACAACCAGTTCTAGCTTCAAGAATCCAACACTGTTATTCATTGAGCCTGAAATGCAATCTAATGAAGCCAAACATCATCATCATCATCATCATCATCATCATCATCATCATCAAGACCTTATCCCAATTAGGGGTTGGCCACATGAATCTTATTCCTCCATTCCACTCTATTAAATACCATGGTTTCATTTAGTCCCAAAGTTTTTAAATCTTTCCTCACCACTTCTATCCACGTTCTTTTGGGCCTTCCCCTTGCCCTTTTAGAACCTTCAACTTGTATTGCCTCACTCCTAACTGGTGCCGTTGGTGGCCTCCTTTGAACATGTCCAAACCATCTAAGTCTAATCTCCCTCATCTTGTTACCTATTGGCGCTATCCCTAAATTTCCTCTAATATTTTTATTTCTAATTCTATCATTTCTTGTCTTACCACTCATCCATCTCAACATCCTCATTTCTGCGACACTCAGCCTATGAGTATGATGTTCCTTAACTGCCCAACACTCTGATCCATAGAGCATGGCCGGCCTAATAGCCATCCTATAGAATTTTCCCTTTAGTTTGAGTGACACCCGCTAATCACATAAAACACCCGATGCACATCTCCATTTGTTCCAACCTGCTTGGATTCTCTGGGTGACCTCCCTCTCAATCTCTCCACTCTCATGGATCAATGATCCTAAGTATCGGAAGTGGTCTCTCATAGGGACCTCTTGGTTATCAATCTTGACTGGTGCTGCACTCCTACTCTCCTCGCTAAAATTACATTCCATATATTCTGTCTTAGTTCGGCTAATTTTAAATCCTTCCGATTCTAATGCTTTTCTCCATGACTCTAGCTTTATGTTTACACCCTCCATTGTCTCATCAAGTAGGACTATATCGTTTGCAAATAGCATGCACCAGGGAATCTCCTCATGCAGATGTTTTGTTAACTCATCCATAACTAATGTGAAAAGGTATGGACTCAATGCCGATCCTTAGTACAATCCGACAGTGACAGAAAAATTACCAATCACGCCACTAGTGGTCTTAACATTTGTTACTGCTCCCTTATACATATCTTTAATTATGTCTATATACCCTTGAGAAACCCCTTTAACACCCAACAACCTCCATATTAACTCTCTAGGGACTCTATCATAAGCTTTCTCTAAGTCAATAAAGACCATGTGTAGGCCTTTTCTCCTCTCCCTATATTTCTCTACTAATTGTCTTAGTAAGAAAATAGCTTCCATGGTAGACCTCTCAGGCATGAAACCAAACTGATTCTCCGATACACTTGTTTCATGTCGTAGCCTCTTCTCAATCACTCTTTCAAAAAGTTTCATGGTGTGGCTCATAAGTTTGATCCCTCGATAATTGGTGCAACTCTAAATGTCTCATTTATTCTTATAGATTGGTACAATAAAGCTTTTCCTCCACTCATTAGGCATTTTCTTTGATTTTATAATCTTGTTAAACAACTTGGTCAACCAAACTACCCCACTATCTCCCATATGCTTCCAAACCTCTATTGGTATACCATCAAGCCCCATGGCCTTTCCTGATTTCATCTTTCTCAAGGCCTCTTTTACTTCAAGCATTCTAATCCTACGTTCATATCTATAATATCCAGTGTTATTTAGATTTATAGTATTTTCAATCCCTATATTCTCAGGGCCATTGTCATTTAACAATTTTTGAAAGTATATTTCCCACCTTTATTTGATCTCATCATCTTTGACTAATACCCGTTGATCATCGCTTCTAATGCACCTAATATGCTCTAAGTCCTTACCCTTATGTTCTCTTACTTTTGCAAGTTTAAACACATCTTTCTCACCTTCTCTTGTTCCTAGTCTATTATAGAGCTCATCATATGCTTTAAGTTTTGCCTCACTATTCTCTTAGCAACGTTTTTAGCATTCTTATATTGTTCATAGTTTTCATTATTTCTAATCTTCTGCCATGCTTTAAAATGCATTCGTTTTTCTTTAATAGCTTTTTGCACTGTTTCATTCCACCACCATGTTTCCTTTGTTAATAGCCTTTTACCTTTAGATACTCTTAAGTCATCTTTTGCCACTTTCTTAATGGACTCAGCCATATTAGTCCACATGGTATTTACTTCTGTTTCATAGTTCCAATTTCCTTCTACCATCAACTTATTTTTGAATGAGGTTATTTTCTCTCCTTTTAAGTTCCACCACTTAGTTTTTAGATGTGTATTAAGTTCAGTTCTTTTACTCCATATTTTAATATGAATATCCATAACCATTAACCTATGTTGTGAGGTTAAACTCTCACCGGGTATCACCTTACAATCCTTACATATAAATCGTTCATTATTCCTAAGTAGAAAAAAGTCTATTTGGCTTTTATGAAGTCCACTTTTAAAGGTTATTAAGTGTTCATCCCTCTTCTTAAAGAGTGTATTTGCAATGGATAGGTTATATGACAAAGCAAAATTGAGGATATTCTCTCCCATCTCGTTTCGTTCACCTATACCATACCCTCCGTGTATTCTATCATATCCTTCCTTATCTTTTCCTACATAGCCATTTAAATATGCTCTTATAAATATCCCCTCAGTGTTGGGAATTTCTTACATGACTCCCTCCATATCTTCCCAAAACTGTCTCTTAATTATATCTTGTAACCCTTCTTGTGGTGCATATGCACTTATAATATTTATAATCTGCTCTTCTAGAATCATTTTTATTATTATAATTCTATCACTGATTCTTTTAATGTCCACAACTTTATCCTTTAATTCCTTATCCACTATTATTCCTACGCCATTTTTATTATTTTCCTTTCCTACGTATCATAATTTATACCCATCTATTTCTCTAGCTTTAGCCCATTTCCACTTGGTTTCTTGGATACAAGTGATGTTGACTCTTCTACGTTTCATCGTGTCTACTAACTCCAAACTCTTACCTGTCAGTGTCCCTATATTCCATGTAGCGATGCGAATCTTATGTTTTAGAGATACCCTATTTACTATCGCCTTTCTCGACCTCCATGGTATGAACCCATGTCCACTTTTCACTGCACCTGGGTTTTGATGCAATGCGTTGCTTCCGAGGGTATGCTCTAGCAGCCCTTGCCCATTTTTCACTACACCCGAGATCCGATGTAGAGCGTCGCTTCTGGGAGAATACCCTAGCAACCCTTGCCTATTTTTCACCGCATCCGGGATCCGATGCAGCGCGTCGCTTATGGGGAACGCCCTAGCTTGAGCGAATTTCAATTTTCGATTCATGTCATGTTGGGGTTGCCATAGTTTAAAAGCTGAAGATGATTTTCATTAAAATCATCTTGACTTCCTCTCTTTGTGGCTACCTGACGCAAGGGTGACCATATTTTAAGAAGCTGAAGATGATTTTCATTTCTTCCTCACAAACTAATATACAAATGCATATTTATTTGTAAGAAAGAAATAATAGAATTATCTTCAACTTCCCCCTTGTCGGCTGGCTACCTGAACAAGGGTTGCCATCTTTTAATAAGCTGAAGATGATTTTCATTTCTCCCTCACAAACTAATATACAAATACATATTCATTTGTAAGAAAGAAATACTAGAATCATTTTCAACTTCCCCCTTGCCGGCTGACACTTGACACAAGACCCTCCTTTTTTATCCGGGCTTGGGACCGGCATTGGCGGAGTTAATGAGGCCAAACATCATCTAAATAAATTACAAGCACAAAAACATCTTAGACAGCCGAAAATAAAGCATGCTCTTCAATGTAAGGTACATAACATAATTCCAGCCAGCAAAATAATAGTCCTCAAGCCCCGCAACTACAATCACCTTGCAATGTGAAACTGTAGTGACTGGCTTTGTTTTCTTATCTGAGCCATGTCCCGTGTCTGCATGTTTTGCCAAATATATTTGTTCGCAGCCCTCCACCCAGGTATGCTGTTCCAGCCACTTTCTCAATGTTTTCTGTTTTGGCATTTGTTGATCACTCTTTACAAGAAATTAGTAGGTACCTTATTAGAAAAATGAATGTATGCGGTTCTGTGGCTGGTCGAAGTTTAGGTGTTTTATGCGTTATTTGGCAGAAAACCATGTTAGTTGTTAGTGACTTCAGGAAAAAGTTGGCCAGACCTCCACCCTTATGCACATTGGTAGGTGCAAGTTTCAGCTTTCTGTGGTGTTTAAGAGGTTTGACGACCACGTTAGTGGTTTAATCCATGAACAGCCACAAAAACCTGATTTGTGGTGTTTTTGGATATAAGAGGGCAGCACGGTACACAAAGCTCCCGCATATGCAGGGTCTAAGGACGGGGTGGACCACATTGGGTCAATAGTATGCAGCCTCACCTTGCATTTGCAAGAGGCTGTTTCCATGCCTCGAAACCGTGACCTCCAGGTCACACTGCGACAACTCTATCATTGCACCAAGGCTACCCTTCTGTTTTTGAATATGTCATCTGTAAATAGAGCCGTTTCTAAGAGAGAGTCTAAGCCTCCTCCCTCCGAACCAATGCCCTCTTCATTTTTCAACAGAATAATGCTGGATTTTCTTGCTGAAAACAACCTTTACAAATGGCTCAGGGAGAAGTGTGCGATAGCACAACTGCCTGGAAGCTGCTGCGTTTTCTACAGGAATATGATGGACTTCACATAGTCTTGACCTCCAACAATGATGAAGATCAGGTAATTTTTTCTGTCACTGCTCCATTTCCTTGTGATTTCTCCACCCTTTTCCTTTTCCCGATGATTAGGGCTGACTTTAAGGGTTAAAGTTAGGGTTTTCCTTCTTGTGTTTAGGGGTTTCCTTCTTCATGTAGATCCACAATCAGACCCTCATGTAAGGCACCTGAGGGTAAAGCGGAGAATATTCAAGAGACAATACATGGAAATTAGGAACCTAATGGTTGCTCCTAGGATCGGATGGGATGAGATTAATTATAGGATTATTGCTGAATTTGATGTGGTCTGTGTATGCACATACGTCATGTGTATTCTTACATGGTTGTTCACTTTGCTCTTATGTGGTGTTGTTTGTGAACAAGCACACCCAGATTGGAAGCAGTTGTTTGAGAACAGGTTATGGGACTTTGCCCACATGGAAGGAGTCTTTAGGGGTGTATCGGTATTCTCTGAATGAACTTGTAAATGGTGTAACTACTCTTATATGAACAGGTAATGAGAATGTATGTTCTTTTAAGTAAACACATGGCAGAAAAGCAAAGTTGAATGTCTGTGACCAATATATGAATAGGTTTCAACATGGTGAAGCCTACATGAAACCTTTTTATCTTTAAAAATATGATGGAAAACTTTGTTTTTGCACATGGTAAAGCATGGGCAATGTGATGCTTCAGCTGAGGAGGCACTTGTAGAAACATTACAATAAGGAGTGGAACCAAGGAATCTCTAAAAATCACTACTTGCAAATGGCATCAACCAACAACATAAAGAAGAAAAAAGTATAAAGAACAAACACAAGTAAACTTAGTATCTCACTTGCTCAAAAGAAGGACAATAAGTGAACTTGCTATCCACCTCCTACAAACCTCAATCTCCATAGCAGAAGGTTCACTGAACCCTAGTCTACCTGATCACCTGATTGTCGTCCATAACTCACTTGTGCTACTATTTTCCATGTCTCAAGTTGCTCATTCACAGTGGACCTGCACACAAATTAGTTAAAGGTCCATAGACCCTTGGATAGGGTGATCAAGTCCACCAAAACCTTTAATTTCACAATAAAATTCCAATAATGATCTTGGACAAGATCTTGACCAGACTAACCGTTCCTCACTGGAACAGTCCTCTCACTTTTAGGAATAAAAATTGTTTGTAGGTCACTTTCACAACTTTTAAAACAATTGTTAAGTGTCTAATTTTGGCTAAAAGACCCCCTAATTTAGCATTTAATTAGATCATCTAACCGTTCAAAATTGCAAAATTTATCCTGATTTTAAACTAAGCTCAAATTGACCATCCAAACCTTAATTTTCTCAAAATCAACGGTTAGATGATCATTAGAGTTTATTAGATGACGAATGTGTAGTTTTAATGATTCTAATTTAGTCTTTTATCTTGCAGATCAACTAAAGGAGGGTTGGATGGATCAAATCTAATTTCAAAGGTGTTGATCAAGTAGAGATCAAGAGGAAGAGTTCTAATTGAAATAGAAGAAGAAGAAGAGTCCTAGATGGGGATAAGAGGAGTTTGTTGGAGAAAAATAAGGAAGGAAAAAATTATAAAGGGGGGAGCTGTATGTGGGGAGAGGGAGTTTTTAGTTGTTCTTAGCTTTCCTTGTGTTTATTTTTCACTTTGTTTCCATTCAACCTCCATCTCTCGTATTTTAGTTCTCAATTTGTGGTTGGGACTGCACCTTCCTTGTTTCACTCTCAATTTCTAGTTTTGATCACAGCACCCGTATCCTTCTTCAATCCATCTGCTTCACCGTTCACCCCAGCCTACACTTTTGCCCTCTGCCCAAACCACATCTATCTCACATTACAAGCCCAGCCTCTTCCATTGTTACACAACCAAAAATTTTTACCTTCTTCCTCTTCCAACGTTCCACCGGCCTAGCACGATCGCATCCCTATCCAGACCCGACTCGCCCAGTTCCCGCACAGGCCACGCCCAAACAGCACTAGTCGTCTACCAGGCGTCATCTTCCCCACGTCTTCACCTGCCCAGACACAACACCGGCTAACCAACGAGAAGACCAGCCAGCCCTCCTCTATTCACCACCAATCAGCCCCGGCCAGCTTCTACTCATCTTCCACCAGCATCATTTTTATCCTCTGCCCCTTTATTCTCTAATTCCCAGCACAAATATCCCTATCTGCACAGGACGGGCCGGATCGCTCACTAATCCCTTCATCTCTGGCGTTTTTCTCTTCATCGGACGTCCAGGAGACGGAAACCCGTTTCGGGTTTCCATTCTTTTCTTCCCTTTCCCTTTCCTTCTTCCTCTCTTCCCTTCCTTCTCTTCTCCCTCCTACGACTTCCCTCTTCTTCGTTGGGTTTTTCCTGGTTTTTGTTAAAAACCATATCTTTAATAAAATTCCATTTTTGCCCTTCATCTTTAAATACAATGACATTTCTGTTCATTTCCATTAATTACATCTACATCCCCTGTTTAATTACATCTGTATCCTCTGTTTAATTACATTTGTGTCCCTTTTCATTTAAGCTTTATTTTATCCATCTTTTGACAGTGTTATCCAGGGACAATGCTATCCACAGACAGTGTAATTCAGGGATGTTTGATAAGTTTTAATTTATGTTTTCTGGAATTGAAAGTTATGTAAAGTGCATCATTTGAATAAATCTGAATAATTAGGTTAGTTTTGTTATTTTCTTTAAGTTTTAAATAATTAAATTTTATTAAAAACTCCACTTAAAGCGAGTCCCTGTGGGATTGACCCGTATTTGTATAGCTATACTACAATAGTCCGTGCACTTGCAGAAAACATCAACAACAATCACACCTTGGATTTCTTTAATAGCCTGCTAGAGATCCACATTTCACGCAATCTCACAATCTTGATAAATCACCATAAATATCCATTGTTCCCAATGCTTCACCCTTATCTATTACAAGCATTGTCTACTTCTCGCCTTTCCCTCAATTTCCCTCAAGTGCAACAGAAATTCAAGATCACCTCTACCATGACACCTCTTTCCATCTATGGGTTCATCCATCAATAGACCTCTAATTCACTCTTTTTCTTTCCCTTGCAGTAGGCAGCTTACAGAAGATAAAAGTGATCTAATCTCTACACAGTCCTCGAAAGAGGGTACTCTGAAGACCTGACCTTATCCTGGTACATCATATAGGTAGCAGTCACCCAAAAATGAAAACCAAATTTCTACTGATATGACCAGAATCGCAATGAAACCAATCGCCTCATATAATGCTGCAAAAAAAAAAAAAAGTAGCTGGTAGAAGGTTCACGACCTTTACATTCAATCAAGCAAATATTCATTTGTCCTACGCTTGTACATGATGAGAGTTTCCTCTCTGGACCATCCGTGAGAAACCACTCAAGATGAGAAGTTCAATTGCCACGAGTGAGCACACATACAATTATATTGGAAAATTACCAGCTTTTTCTCTCTCTATTTTAAGTTCCTCAAACAAAATCAAGTCTCTTGTAACAATGTTTGATGCATTTCATCCTTCTCTGAATGATTTTATTAAGTCGCCACACATTTCAAGTACGTTGTTTTTGCAATCGTTATAGCTATCATTTCCACCAAGAAGAATCGCTCCAAATCTGACCAAGCAGAAACAGATATCCATATGAAACAAGGAAAAAGTGCAGCAACAGCTGAAAGCATGGCCCAAAATATAACGACATGCCATAGTCCCGTTTTTGCGAAAACCAATTGATTGCATCAGAGAAGAATGGATTTCCGATCTGAAGATGAATATTAGGACCTAAAAGAAAGGAAAAGAGAGAGATGATTGAGGAATATTACCTGAATAAGCCAGAGAGCAGTAGTTCCTGCTGCGACGCCCCACATAGCGGCTGCGGTGATGTCCGTCGATTGAGGCCGGCGACTTGGCCGGAGAAATTTGAACAATCCCGATCCTGCTGCAGATCCAGCTGCCATTTTTCTCGATGCAGAAAGCCCTAGAGGGGAGAAGAAGTAACTGGGTTTCCTTCTATTTTCTTTGGTCAAATGGAAATGAGAGAGATTGACAGGGACACGGAATCCTGTCGTGGGATTGGGAAAGAGATGATCTTATAAAAGCCCCAAATGATATTGGCACCCCTTTGTTACGGTCCTTGCACTTTGTCCAACATGGTGGCTCATGGTTGATCCCAACCGTTAATCTCTTGAGATGAAATATGCGGAGGTGATATCCAAAAGTTTTCTTCATGGATGATCTTAATCTTCTGGTGATTAAGAGCAATTACCTTCTCTGGTCATCTAATTCTTTGCTACAAAATAATTACGGCTAGAATCATCCAATTAGAGGAAAGATTTGGAGTTGAAGATAAAAGCTTGGATGGTCCCAGCTTGGATCGCACTTTTAGATGGCCCCTGCCAACTTGGTTCATTGGTCTGATTTCCCAGCCCAAATGTAGGAAGTCGGCAACTTTTACTGGACTTTCATTGCGAGTTTAAGGACTTCAATTCTTGTTTCATGCTGCTCTTACTGTTGGTGGCAATTTCACAACCAAGAAGTGCTCTGCCTGTCCAGCCATAGAGACAGTCACTTCATCCCACATCCAGTGGTAAAGGATAGGCAATGGAAGAACAATCACACCAAAGAAGCGTTAGAGTAGAGACGACAACACAGCCAGACGGTAAAAGTGGGCATGTGCACAAGAACTACCTCCAAAGCAAGGACCAATCAGAAGCAAGCTAAGCCCAATATACATTGGACTAAGTATTGGACACTAAAGATAGAGACAGAACTCACTCCCCTTATGTACTTTCTCCCACAAAATCCCCAATTCCTCACTGTTATACCCCATATCTTTCACATTCCAAAATCTCCAATACTCTAGTTGATTGCTTGCTTCATCATCTACAAAGCTTAATGCAGTGAAATGATTAGTCTTGGAACGCATCAAGCACAAAGAGCACTGAGATGAGATAGTATTACTTCTCCCACTCTTGGACACATCTTCATGTCCTAGGATATGATTGAACATTATATTACAAACGGTCATAAAGCAAATATACAAGAATTGTATCAATGCAGGAGACCACAAAGTCTAGATTAAAGGATAAACAAAGTCATTCAGGTGGTATTTAGCTTCATAACTAAATTGGTCAAGGTTTGGTGCCTCAACCTTGGAGATCAGAGTTTTCAAAGCCAGCTTCCCTGTCACTACAAGAAAGGATATCGAATTAAGTTCTCAAGCAACAGTATATAATCCCCACATCTGACAAAATTGATTACAAAAGCTATCGACACTCAACTTATCAAAGTGTTGGCAATGGCAAAAATCTAAATCGAATTTGGAAACTGACTGGCATTTCTCCCGTCATCCCCTTCAGTAGGCTTAGGTTTACGTCGACCCTTATCCGGTCCGCCAATAACACCCCATGTTTCGAATTGTCTTTGCCGAGCTCTAGCCCTCTCTTTCTCTTCTTCGGATTTGGTGGGAAAACAGTAAGGACAAGAAACTCCATACTCCCACTCTGGAGATTCCATGTCGGCATCACTAACTGGCTTCTTGCATCCGTAACAAAGCTTGAAGCTCCCAGGAACCAACCCATGCTCAACAGAGACTCTCTTATCAAACACAAAACACTCACCCTCCCAGAGGCTCTCTGCCCTTGGGACTTCCTCCAAATATTTGAGAATCCCACCTTCCAAATGATAAACCTGGTAACAATTGAGTCATGAATGACATATCACACTTATATCATAATAAGAGTAAAAGAAAGAAAGCATTACACATGACACTTCATTCAGTTAATTGAATATCATGCTCTCCATTTTGTCTCGCCTCATTGATGAGCAGTAGGTACCGGCAATGCATAAATTGTTGTACTTGACCAATTGAAAATCCAAGGGTAGTCATAGTAACAGATCTCCCATCTAATAGCACATCACTAAAAATGTAAAAGATGGGTATGCTGTGGTTAAATAGAGGAGAAAGTTGCAAGAAACAATACATATATTCAACAGCATATTGAACGGATAAGATAGAAATCCTACTTAGTGGGATATCTTCCATTCTTGAAATTCTTCATCATATGCTTCGTTTGCAAGGAAATGCTTTTTGCAATATTTGGAATTTAACCATGTTTAGAGTTCCAAAGTGCAAGTTAGGAGAGAATTGTCGAAAGTGAAAATAGTTATAACCCAAACAACGAGCTCATCCCAGGAACCTACATCGCTTAGCTCCCAATTATTTGTTTATTCTTTTGAGGGATTTATCAAATAGAAACTGGAGCAGGAAATGCAAATGGCTAGAAGGCCTACCTCTTTCAAGCCTTTGCTTAGGAGAAAACTCGAAGCCTTCTCACATCTGATTCCACCAGTGCAATACATTGCAACCCGAGGAGGTATTTTTTGTTCGTCTGGCTTTGCTTGTTCTTTCATGCTCTCATTTACACCATCAGCAGGTCTGTTTGCTTGCTTATCCTTTGATTCAGCCATCTGAAACTGATCATCCACCCAAGATGGAAACTCTCTGAAAGCAGTGGTACATGGATCAACTGCTCCTTTGAACTTCCCAATGCGTGTCTCATAATCATTACGCACATCAATAACTATCTGCTCAGTGTAGGGTAAAAAATTGATGTAAAGCCAAGAAAATAAAGCATTCAATGCCTAAGCAATGTCAACTGCAGAAATGAGAGTGAACATGAAAACTAGGAACTGCGCCTATTTTATATGTAACTCCTGCATTGGGTTCAAAAGGGAGCTTGCTAAACCAATTGTATGCCCTGAATGCTAAAATGGGGTACGTTGTCTGCTACTCAAATAACAAAAAAATTCTTTCAGAATTAAAACAAAGACATTTTTCATCTTTCCCTTTGGTGGATAAGCTGAGATAAAATCCACGCAATCAAGACTGAAACATCACACAAAGCATTAGCTCAAATGAGGCAACCCTCACTAGGACTAGCAGTAGGCATCTCTTTGTGAAACTTACTTTCCTGTTACAAACTTTGTCATAATTATGGTACCAAACTCTTCAGAAATATGGAAACCATAAAAAACAATGGGCATGAGAAACAAATAAGAATTACAGGCATGACTGGTCAAACTTGAGGTAACAGCAAGAATTACAAGCAATGACTGGTCAAATATTGCATACAATAACAAGTTTGTGGTGCTTTCTATATAAGTAGCCTTACATAAGTGAAGCATAGATGCAACCACTCTTCTTATGAACTTCAGAATTTCTCCACCACATCAGACATAAGAATTTTCCTAGATTATAGTGGGAATAAGTAAACTTGCATATAAATATTACACGGCTTACTAGAGTGATTTTTAACCTTGCAAGAAGAAAGAAGAGATAAAAAAAAAATATTCAATAAATGACATGAGTACCTCAATTGACTTTAGATAGAACCATATAGGCAAGCAACAGATAAGAACTAAATTCATGACAAAAAGCAGTGTGATGCTCTGGCCTGAAAGGGAATACAACACCAGCCATTCTTCTAGCTTCTGTCTTAAAAAGTTCACATCACTGTTGAAAACATATCTCTCTGTTTCTATCTATAATTGTCGATTTCACTTCATGGCAAGCAAATCCTTACTTTAATCTAAGACAATACTAAATCATTATTCTAAAATTCTCCTCCACTGGATTATCCCAGCAAATCCTATTTTTAGTTGTAAAATGGATGGTGAAACATTTTACCATCCATTTTACAACTAAGAAAGTAGTAGTTAGGATCATCTAATGCATTAAAAATTCAGAATATAGTCCATCTAAAGTCAAGGTCAATGCTGTGAACAGTTCGGATCTTCAGAAAACTGGGCCCACCAGAGTTATAACCATTCTTACCATTTATTGAAGGGCTCATGACAAAAAAATGGGTGCATATATCACAACCTTAAAAAAGAGTTTCCATCGATAAGATAAGAGGCTCACAAACATTTTTTTGTCCTTAGAAAGTACAGAAATATCTCCCAGAGATTAAAGATATTTTTCTACCTGAAGTTCTTTTACCAATATTCATCATGAAAAGAATTGTGGGGCAGACTGCTTCTTGCAATTTTTTTGAGCAAATTGCAATAGCTTTAAATTCTAGCATGAAATGACCAAACATATAAACTTTTTCTTTTCTTTCTTCTCCTGAGCTGGTGTGACTAGCTCTTGTCTCATTATAGATTTTATGTTTCATTTTGGCAGCTATTGCTCTTCTTTTGCAACAAATTTCTTGTCCAAAAGGAATATTGTGTATCTAACTTGCGCAAAGGTTGAGTACAATTGAGCAATAAACTTATACTCTTTCCATATTTAGTGGTTGGCATGCCAAGAAGCATCTACCAAGGAAAAGATTACTTAGATAAGCAATATGAAACAAAAGTGTGTTGGATTTGCTTCTAGTCAGTTGTCAAGATGATGTTCCAAGGATATAGCCATGAACTTTCACATCCTAAATTTCAACATCATAGGCAAATTATAAGGCACCAAACAAATCTAGACAAAAGGAATATAGAAGTTATTTTAGTTTTAAACAACTTACAGTATTTGGGTCATTAATCAGAGTGTTCCAGTCCTTTGGATTGACATACTTTCCAACTCTTCTGACAGGTGATACAGATGGCATTCCAAGAGAAACAATCTGCTCGCATGAAAAGCTAAAAGCATAAAAAATTGCTTCCGAGAGAAATGGAGATATTTGCATCAAAGCTTCCAGTAAGTGAAAGAATCTGAAGGATGAACTAATAAATAAAAACATAAAAATTGAATGGAGAAAAAGTCATGGTCAAAATAAAAAAAATTAATTCTGTCCTTAATAGATAAATACCTCTTTTTTCACCTTCACTCGGACGTGATCCCATCGGAAGGGTGCATCTTCCCCAGCTCCAAGAGGTGAACTGCTAGTATGCCCATGATGGATAGCCTCCTCCTCAGGACTAACAGGTGACTCCACCTGTCTTAGGCCCTCTAAACGCTTATCAGCTTGAATAAATCCCAAGACCTTGTCCACTGATTCTCTTGTACCACAGATGCTTCCATTGATCCCTTCTGGTGCAAGAATAATACCACCTGAAACACGCTGAACAGAATCAGCCAGTGAGGATCAATTGGCAAGATACAAAATCTCAGAGAAAATAAGAAACATACTCCAGCAGGAGTTGAAAATAAGGTCGGCACAAGATCCCGTAAGAAAGGTTATGTAACATTTATGATTATTTAAATCATAAACCAGAAAGCAGGAAATGTGGTAAACATAAAAGGGCAACCCCGGTGCACAAAGCTCCTGCATATGCGGGGTCGGGGAAGGGGCAGACCACTAGGGCCAATAGTACACAGCCTTACCTTGCATTTTGTAAGAGATTGTTTCTTGACACACCCCACCCACCGTGGGGTCCACAGTAACAATATTGTCCGCTTTGGGCCGGGGCCCGCACGGCTTTGTTCTCACCCTGGCTTCCCAGGGTAAAACGCGTTGTTACTGTGAGGAGTGTTCCCACTCCTTATCAACCAGCTCAGCTCCCCTCTTCAAGCGGTATGGGACTAACTCTCAACCGTCACCCCCTCGGCCTTCTCCGCTTCGCCACCTCTCACAAGGCCATGGTACCTCACGGTGCCTGAGCCGGCAAGGCTAGATCTCTCCCCCTTAGGGGACACACGCCCTCGTGTGACCGAGGCACGCATGCGGTTAGCCACCCATCACCACGAGGAGACTGGCTCTGATACCATTTTGTTCTCACCCTGGGAAGCCAGGGTGAGAACAAAGCCGTGCGGGCCCCGGCCCAAAGCGGACAATATTGTTATTGTGGACCCCACGGTGGGTGGGGTGTGACATTTCTACACCTTGAACCTATGACCTTAAGGTCACACAACAACTACTCTACCGTCATGCCAGGGCTCCCCTTGTACATGGTAATACAGAAAGATTGCAGAAATCCATGGTATGAATATTCCCCAATGAAGAAAGCTTTCAAAAGTAACGGAAAAACTGTGTAAATGTGTAGATTGAAATATCACCACTGCAAAATTGAACATATCTAGTGGAACTGAAGACATCCACAGTTCATAAATACAGGAGAAATCATATCAGGGAAGAGATAGTAGTCAGACAACTTTAAAGCATACATGAGCCCAATGTCCATGATAAATTAAGTGTACTTAGTAATAAATTTGGATCGCGTGATATGTTATATCCATGTGCTAGTTACAAAATGTAACGAGTGACTGAAATTTTTCTTCATTTTGAACTATTAAAAGATCCATTACTTAAAGAATGTATAAAGCCATATCTGAACAAGAAGCTTGTAGACTAAAATCAGCCATGGGCAACAGAAGTCACTCGGCTGTGTTTGGCCCAGCACCTGGATGATTTGGTGAATTCATTTGAGTCATAAAAAGTGCTAGTGGATTAGTTGTGGCGAAACTGTGACCTGCAAAACAAAGTGACCATGGTCTAAAGGGGTCAATTTGGGAGAGCCGAGCATTGATGAGAAAGATTTTAAAAAGTGATCCAAGGAAACATTTGCTGCCAAGAAAGAGGTGGCAGGTGAAGCAACCAAATGCAGGGGGTAAAGGAAACTACATAAAGTATGGAAGTTGACACCAAAAGACATGCATGGTTAACGCCCAGCTGCAGGCAACCAATCAGCCTCCTCATTCACGACATAAATATGGACAAAGGAAACAGCAATACTATGACCATGATCTTTCACCTTCTCAAGGATGTCTGCAGATAACCAGGGACAAAATCCACCTTCTATAGCCATTAGACCAGAATCCAAGATTTGCCTTTAAGTCATTTGCACAGCACACCAAATTTGCCAAAGCTTGCTCCTTCTCATCACCTGAACTTTTGACATTATTTGAACCCACTACTCCAAGAGTGAACAAGAACTTTTGGAACCATACTATCTCAATATATGTAGTGAGACCTTCTCACCTCTTACAAAGGATACCGGCAAAGAACATTAAAACACACACCAGAACAAAGTACTACGGGAGCAAACTTTGTTGGAAACATCCAATTACTCTGTTCCTTCCAAAACACCAGAATGAGCAACACAAACAAGTCCTAAAGGACTCTAGCCCTCAGATTTCCATCCAACAAAGCCAAGGAGACAAAAAGCTCAGCAACAAACTCAGGCATCACTCCATTAATTGCGAAATTATGCAAAACAAATGACAATAAACACATAGTGACCTTGCAAGAAACCAATTAATGAACAACATTCTCATAAAATGCACTAAATTTGACAATAGTACGTTTACCATGTCATCCATTGCAAAAATCTTGTCAAGGCAAGCAACACAAACAAAAACCATGATCCAACAGGGTAAAGAGATGGTCCATGTCCTAGCAAAAGGGTCACCTCAGAAACTTCTGGGAACTAAACTCTGGTAGTAGATTAGATAGACAAGGATTCAACAGATCCCCATCTTCAGATGCATTTCTCCTCCCCAAACCTGTAGAAATAAGATGCCTCGAGAGTCCATACATACAACAAATTGACAACCAGCCCACCTTAATGCTGGAAGGATTATTGACAAGCCTGATCGCCAGGATAGGTTTCTTCCTCTGAATCACCAATAATCACCTCTCTATCCACCATTGGCAAAAACTGCAAGGATCTTATTCCCCTTTCATTATTATCAACAACCACCATAAAATTGATGCAATCAGCACCATCTCCATCAAATTTCTTCACCAGTACATCAATTGAGTGTCATGTTCTGCACTCTTCCTGGTTTATCAGCTATGCACATAAAACTACACTTAGTGGCACCTTTTCATGAGACCCAAGAATGCTCCACAAACCATACATTAAGAGGCAAAAAGTCACTTCTCCCAAGCTAAAATCAGACTCATTTCCAAATGCCAATGCAAGTATATTTGCTCATGTAATAGTTTGGTTATCAGCGTTTAGAAGTAACACTCCTGTTCTGGTTATCAGCACACTTGCACTAAAACGAGTACACATAAAACATGAGGAAAGGCAATATTACCAACAGAACCAGGATTATCATGCATGGATAAACCCAAAGTTCATGAAGACTAGAAATGTACTGGAGGGGCTTTATATGTGGGTGTCTATATGCTTTTCAATATGTGGGTGGGTGGGTGCGTGTCTGCACTCCAACGCAGTTACCAGCAACTCTGAAAAATGAGAGATGCAGAATTTAATGGTTTCCATCATAAGCACCATATATTAACCAACCCTTTTAAGCCTTCAAACATAAACTTGGGGATCATTTAACGCTGGCTGCAGTTTGTTATTGTGGCAGACGGACTTCTCACATAACCCAACCCAAACGAGCACCCAATAATGTACTAAGCATATGGTCCCCAAATGTACTCTCATGATATAAAACGCTACAATCAGATCGTAGCAAGTTGCAGTAGGTTTCGATTTGGACCTTTCTAGATGCAGATTTCATATAAACCAGAATCTCTTAAGTACCAGCTTCACATTAGTTGTACTGAAATCACTGATTCACATTTCTCGATTTCCAATCATTTGTAATGCATCAAAAATCCACATACAATGGTACCCTGAATTTCATAAATTACAGTCATAGTTAAACCCCAGTACTGAAAACACTGATTCACATTTCTCGATTTCCAATCATTTATAATGCATCCAAAATCCACATACAATAGTACAGTCATCACACCTGCAATACTATCTGAACCTTAAAGAACAGGAAATACCTCAAACACCTAGAAAGTGTTAAACCAAGAGCGCAACTCATACACACTCCATAAAAACTACACAATAAATCATCATATTCTACACAACAAATGAAGCATGATAAAAGGAACAATCCTATTGATAGATTCTTCTCACCTCCTTTTCACATAGCTCCTTCAAGGGCTTCCGCAGTTCGGCATGATCAGGGAAATCCGCGAACTTATAGAAGGAAACGACAACAAGAGATGAATTTGAAGAGTTTTCTTCTGCTTCAGAAGCTGGATTCCTCGTTTCAGAAGCGAGAGAAATGGAGATTGGAGGAGTTCGGTTTGCAGAAACAGTAGAAATGGATTTGGAAGGGATTTTTGCAGCTGGATTACTGGAGGTGGGCGGGTAGAAGACTAGGGAATTCTCGGACATGTTGGTGCGTATGAATCTAGGGTTTAGGGAGGAGGAGAACGATAGCATTCTCAGTGCGGCTACTGCTGCTGTTCTGCAGCTGAGAAATGGCGGGGATTGCATTGGCGTTTCCTTCGTCCCGATATTGTTTCTTCCTACACATTTTCATTAAAGAAAGAAGATTGATCTGACAAAAATAACCCCAGTTTCGGTCAAAATCTCTAGATCAACCTTGCACTTTCCTTCGAAAGTTTAAGGCTAGGGACATTAAATCAACGGATGTGATCAACCAAAAGGTGGGGCCCATAAGCTAAATGGTGGAAGTGGACCTAACTCTCAGGTAATCGAAGCCATCCATCTTTCATTCCATCTAAAAACTCAAAAATCCTGATTTAGAACCATCCAATAATTGAGATTTTTGGTGCATGACTTATCATCCAAGACAAGACCAAACATAAAAAAGGCAGCCACAGTGCACATAGCTCCCGCCTATGCGAGGTCTAAGGAAGGTGCAGACCACAAGGATCTATATTAGTCAACTTTACCTTGTATTGTACAGGAGGTTATTCCCATACCTTGAACCCATGACCTCAAGATCACATGAGGACAACTTTTACTGTTGCGCCAAAGCTCCCCTTTTCAAGACAGGACCAAATATATTTCAATCAATTGAGCATGTGGCTAGTTGTAATACCCCGAGCAATTTACACCATTGAAATGGGCATTCTATAGGAAATGAACTGTGTTAAATGTTTTACCTTATTTAAAATAGTAAATGAAGGAATTTGTAAAGAAACTTGGTATCATTAGATTCTACTCGAAAAATGGAATCCAACGTCTCAAAGAACGCCGAAAATGGAGTTTGTATGAAAAAGTTATGACCGTTTAAAGATTAGGAGCATTTTTATAATTTAAACAAAAAACGAAAAAAACAGAAAACGCAAGGGGCCGTTTTGATAACAGCACCCTGTCTTCTTCTTCCTCTAGATTTTTCTAGAAACCCTAGTTTCTAGAGATTTCTGCCACCGCCAATGGCAGCACCACCACAGCAAGGCTATAAAAAGCCCTATCTCACCCTCTCTAAATCACGATTTTTCCAACTATTTTGGGACTGGGGTTTCCGGCAAAAATCAAAAACCCAGTTTCCCTGCGATTTCCGGCAACTGCCAGGCCCGAGTCAGGCCAGCCATTCTTTTTACCTGTCTCCCCATTCCCCTCTCTTCTCTTTTCCGGTGTTGCTCGACATTGGGATTTTTCCTCTTCACGATTTCCGATGACATAGGGTTTCCAGACGAAAAGAGGGAGCCGCACCACCTGAAGGAGGGCGTCCCTGGCTACCTAGGTAAGCCCCTCTTTCCCTTTCTCTCCATTTCACTTCCCCCCAGGCCAGATCCATGCCGGACCTCGTCTTTTCCCAGCCAGTTTTTTCCCAGCCGGAGAAGACGAAGCCGGTTCCATCCGACCCTGTACGAACCAGGCGTCCCAGGGATGCCATGCTTCACGTGCGCCTAGGACAAGGTCCCTGGGACGGGTTCCAGGCGTACGACAATGCGTACATTGTCCCTGGTGCGGCCTTTGGGTGCGCCCGCGACGCGGGGCACGGGTCCTAGCTCGACCAGGATGCACAGGGTGGCCTAGGAGCTGAGATGCGCCATGCTACACCAAAGGTGTGTCCGTGCGATGACATCCAGGATGCGCGTCATAGTGCGTTGCTTGAGCATACATGTGAGAGTGCAAAACGCGGTCCCTGGCACGGCCTTTGGGTGCGCACGCACGTGAGGCGGTCGCAGTTCAACTAGGATGCACGAGTGTCCTGGGAACTGGGACACACAGACCTAATGAGACTATAAAGTTAGGATCATATGACAATTTACAGAGTTAACCATTGAATAGTAGATCCATATTATAGGATCTAGCCTGACAATGAATTAAGCAAGGACCCATGGACCCTAAAAGGTAGATCTAGCGATCTAATTTCTAAATAGATCAAAATTGATAAGGACTCCTTGTTATCTATTCATATCCAGGAGTTTATAAATGAGACCCAGGGACGGGTTGAGTGATGAAGGACGCAACTCCAAGAGACTTCGAGGTAGATGCTCTATCGCTACTAGACTTTTTAAAAGAACCCATGATTGTTTTGAGAATGCATGTTTTAAGTTTAAGTTATATGACTTGTTTAGCATGACTTAATTTTATAAACAAATTCAGCATGCATATGACAAATACATTATGCATAGACATGTTTTGCAAACCATTGCATATATTGCATGATTTGTGAGCATTGAGTTTTTGAAAATTTGCATGTCCTTGAGGGTTACCAAAAGACGCTGGAATGGCCAAAAGACGTTGGGTAGGCAGTTGTGAGGGCTAGGCAGTTGTGATGGACCCAAAGATGACAGGTTTTGAAAAAGAGGTTTTTGCTTGTTTGATCGTATATGATTTGGACTAGTAAGCTTGTGGGCGCTATGCCGAGAGGTCTGGGGTAGCCTCTCAGCCTCTACCACTATTAGGTGGAATGGGTACCACGCCCAAAAAGGGCATCTCCCTACATCGATTGCATGTGGTATAGGGGGTTACCACTAGTGTCACAGCACTGGGTCGATGTGTCATATGCCCCGTGGAGGCTATGACCGAGTGTCCTCAGGTACCCGAGGACCACACGCCGGCGAGGTCGTGGGCATAGTGGGCCCTATGGTTTGAGGATTTACTTGCATTATGCATATGGCATGACGGGAGGTTGGTAGACCATACCATATATCCATGAGTTGGATTCAGTTGAGCATCTTATGCATATTATTATGTTTATGATATATATATAATACTTTCGACTTGGATTATGCGATTCTTTAAGTCATTAGTATTTCAATTTGACAATGGTTTTTAATATTGATATTGAACATGATTATTCAAACATGCACATGTTTTAAAGAGCATATGATTTTAAATGTAGCATGCATTGTAAAACTAGTAGTGATAAACTCCTACTGAGTATAGTATATACTCACCCAATCCTTAATATTTTTCAGGATAGCTCCATTCACGAGTAGAAGACGCCTCAGGAAATGTTAGTGCTACGAGCAAGAAAAATCAAAAGGAGACAATTATACATGTAAGTAAACACTACCCTTTGGACATGTATTTGTATTTATTTACAGTTGGGCTGTGAGCTATGATTGGATAGACCTAGGAAAATATTTATGATTTCTAAAGTTTTTCAAAAACTACTTTGGTTGTTGTGAAAGCAAATGACACTCGGGGTTTTCAAAATGAGTTTAAAACTAAAGATTTTTCGCTGCATTGCATTGTTTTTACGAAAAATGGGGGATGCATCCCGCCTTAGGAATTAGATATTGCATTTAAAAATGCATGGAAAAACCCGGGTCGTCACAGTTGGTATCAGAGCCTAGGCTTTATCCTTTCACAGCCAGTCCAGCATGTCCAAGGGTCATAGACAATCAAGAAAATTAAGAAGAAGTAGTAGAAGTAGAAATAGAAATAGTAGAGATGACTAGCATATTAATGCTCAAGGCATTTCACCATAAACAAATATGTGAAGAAGGAGATGGGTCTAGCAAATACTTAGATATTGGATGGTTTAAATCTTATCAATAAGGATTGTTGTGCAGTAGTGCAAACAGGGAAACTCATATATAAATTAGATTATGATGAGAATGATGAATGAAGATATTAGTGAACTTGTTAGTAGATAGTTCTGACCTGTAATAGATTAATCTCACCAAAAGTGAGAAAATCGAAGAACCTAGATGGCTATCTTACCCTTCTAAAGAATATCAGAATATGAATAGGGGATGTAAAAGATGGACTTTGAGAAGATTTTGATGATAATCTAATAAGGATGAGCATACAAGATGATACTAGGGGATAACTGTGACTCGTACTAGATCACAAAGGTATGGATCCTGAAGGACTTAGCTCAATTTTTGATAACTTCATAGGAGTCTTATGAAGCGTGAAGTGGTATCTAATAATGACAACTTGAGTATAATGGAGGAGATCAGAAGATGTACAACTAACATATTATGTGATTAAGAGGAACATAACACGAATATGATAGGGAAATGTATTCGACCGAGTTACTAAAAGATTTGGATGATAATACTAGGGATGACAGATTTGTAACAATAGATTGATCCTAACAGGAACTTATAAGAGAAATTGATCTAGGTAGACCAAAATGAGGATTTTGAAGAAAAGAGAGAAAGAGATAGAGATGTAACCATAAGTATTCAATGAATATTGAATATTCAAAAGAAGAAGATCACGATTTTATAGAGATACATACAATTCTATCATCTTGAATCCTATAGGAAGGTAGATCAAACAAATACAAAGGAATAATGCTAGATGAGTTGGTGATCTTATTGTAAAAGAGTATAAAAGAGAGAAAGCATATGGGGTTTAAGACTTTGAGTAGAGTATCGAATTTCAAGAGATTATGCGATAAGAAATTTTCGAAGAGGAATGGCGACAACTAGAAATTAAATTCTACAAATGGTTTGATATCAATTATTACAATTAGATTCTTATCGGATCCATTAGCTTATGGGGAACACCAATGGATATAGTCCATAAAAAGGAAAAATTGGTGATATCCTACCTTGCCACTACATGAGTAAATAAAGTATATTGAAAAAGGAATTAAGCCGGGACAGTGACTTGTCCATTTGTCTTTCTTCAGCAAGTAGGGTACCATCAAGGATCAAATTGAGGCCTTGTTATCATAGATTGGAAGAGCAAATATCTTAAGACCATTATTTAGTCATTACCTTTAGAGTACTGTTGACTAAATAAAGGTATCCCACCACATTTAATCAAATATGTTAGTATCTATTAGCTAGTAATCAAAGTTATAAACTCGAAGGAATATTCTGAGTTCTCCCTGAAAGAAGTACTTGTTAGACTAAGTCATTTGAGGGTATGAGGTCAGTTGATTAGGCCACATCATGGAGAAGCTACAAGTATAATGAACACAGTAACAACTGAGACAAGAGCAAACATAAGAAGCGATCTAAACTAATGTGAAAGATTTTTCAAGCCTTAATAGCTACCATGACAAACCATAGAAATCACTGTGGATCTGAAAGATGCTGCTGACTTGGATTGAAAAGAAAGGCAGATAAGCACTGATCGCTTTATAGAGACCGTTGAGCTTATAACCTATACATCTGGACAGAGATCAACAGGTAATCGAATAAATTCTCTTTCTATATGTCTACAAAAATGTTCTATAATTACTTGAGTGTTGTTAAACTTGTTGATTTAGCAGCATCAACACAATTTGATATACTCACTATTGAATGAGAATTATTGTTATAAGCTAAGTATGAGGAGGCACTTGAAAGATAAAATTTGAGGAATTGAGAAAACCACTACTTATGATGATGATACCTCCTGACAATACAGACTGCATGGTTGACGATAACGCAGTAATAAAAGATTGAACAACATATTGATATAGGGAATTGAAGGAGAAAAGTTGAGGTGGCCAGCACACTATAAGGTGAAGATTTAATGTTACGTCACCTTTAGACAAATAGTTAGTTGTTATGAGCATATACCAAGTACGAAAAATCAATTGAAGGAATTTCTTAAGGACTAACCCTACTGGATTAAGTATAGAACTTTTGGACTGAAAGGTTACGAAGAAAACCATCAAGCGAAGAAAGGACAAAGAGGATTATGACAAAGGATTCAACCATGACCTAGTAAGGGTACTCGGTTATGAATAAGAAACTTTTTGCTTTGCATAAATGGGAACATTATTGAAAATCCTAATGACAAATTGATGTGAATAGCAAGGTAGGCCTTTGGACGAGAACATTTGACCCATGATGATGAATCGACCCTTAACATTTGACATAAGAAAAGCATTTAATGAATTCAATAATTATGAAACTGGATATAGAGTTAGGACATTTTACTTTCAGTATATGATAAGGTCCTCGATGAAAGATGCTACTAATTGGCTTTCATGATTTTATTTTGAATATAACTTTGGTCGAGGAATCAAATCACATATGGAAAACGACAGACAGTTGAAATTCGAAGTTAATCAAGGGTTTGGCTATAGAGCACATGATACCATGTTAGTTATTGAAGTATCTTGGGGACAAATATAAAAGAAGAAGTAAAGTTAGACATAATAGAAGAAAGGTAATTTTTTTTGGACTCTTACTAATGACATATAACCAACCATTAGAAGGAGATGTGGATGATGAAGAGATCATTAGATGAAAGACAAGAAGAAAAAGGGATTATCCTATGATATTCAAAATGAAATAGGAGAAATAAGATCATATGATCTCAAAGAAGTATGGAGTAATTTATACATGAATAAGGAAGCATGATCCTACGAGGAGACTATCCTATACATGATGAGAAAGGTATAGGCATCTAAGGATTTTGAGATAGATAAATTACAGCTAGAAATCAATATTGTTAAACTGGCACGTATAGGAGTATGCATCATAGTACGAAGCGAAAGCGGCCCTTATAGTAAGGCATTGTAGAAGGAACAATAAAAAATGATAAATTGAGGTTGAGCCTATATTTGATTCCTAAGGGGGGAATGCATTCACCAAGAAGTTATCTAAGAGACAAAATACCTTGAAGATGATAATTTATGGAATTTTGAGGACGAAATTCTTTTAAGGGGGTAATAATGTAATACCCCGAGCAATTTACGCTATTGAAATGGGCATTCTATAAGAAATGAATTGTGTTGAATGTTTTACCTTATTTAAAATAGTAAACGAAGGAATTTGTAAGGAACCTTGGTACCATTAGATTCTACTCGAAAAATGGAATCCAACACCTTAAAGAATGCCGAAAACGGAGTTCGTATGAAGAAGTTACGGCCGTTTAAAGATTAGGGGCATTTTTGTAATTTAAACAAAAAATGAAAAAGACAGAAAACGCAGGGGGTCATTTTGATAACGGCACCCCGTCTTCTTCTTCCTCTAAATTTCTCCAGAAACCCTAGTTTCTAGAGATTTCTGTCACCGCCAATGGCAGCACCGCCATAACAAGGCTATAAAAAGCCCTATCTCCCCCCTCTCCAAATCACGATTTTTTAGGCTATTTTGGGACTGGGGTTTCCGGCAAAAATCAGAAACCCAGTTTCCCTGCAATTTTTGACAATGGCCAGGCCCGAGTCAGGTCGGCCATTCTTTTTACCTGTCTCCCCATTCCCCTTTTTTCTCTTTTTCGGTGTTGCTCGACATTGGGGTTTTTCCTCTTCACGATTTCCGGCGGCATAGGGTTTTCAGACAGAAAGAGGGAGCCGCACCACCCGAAGGAGGGCGTCCCCGTCTACCCAGGTAAGCCCCTCTTTCCCTGTCTCTCCTTTTCACTTCCCCCAGGCCAAATCCATGCCGGACCTGGTCTTTTCCCAGCCAGTTTTTTTCCAGCCAGAGAAGACGAAGCCGATTCTAGCCAGCCTTGTATGAACCAGGCGTCCCAGGGACGCCATGCTTCACGTGCGCCTGGGACGGGTTCCAGGCGTACGACAATGCGTACATTGTCCCTAGTGCGGCCTTCGGGTGCTCATGCGACGCAAGGCACGGGTCCTGGCTCAACCAGGATGCACGGGGTGCCCTGGGAGCTGAGATGCACCATGCTACACCAAAGGTGTGTCCGTTCGATGCCATCCAGGATGCACGTCATAGTGCGTTGCTTGAGCATGCATGTGCGCGTGCAAAACGCGGTCCCTGGCACGGCCTTTGGGCGCGCACGCACGTGAGGCGGTCGCGGTTCAACCAGGATGCACGAGTGTCCTGGGAACTGGGACACGCGGACCTAATGAGACTCTAAATTTAGGATCAGAGGACAATTTACAGAGTTAACCATTGAATAGTAGATCTATATTATAGGATCTAGCCTGACAATGAATTAGGCAAGGACCCATGGACCCTAAAAGGCAGATCTAGCGATCTAATTTCTAAATAGATCAAATTGATAAGGACTCCTTGTTATCCATTCATATCTAGGAGTTTATAAATGAGACCCAGAGACGGGTTGAGTGATGAAGGACGCAACTCTAAGAGACTTCGAGGTAGGTGCTCTATCGCTACTAGACTTTTTAAAAGAACCTATGATTGTTTTGAGAATGCATGTTTTAAGTTTAAATTATATAACTTGTTTAACATGACTTAATTTCATAAACGAATTCAGCATGCATATGACAAATACATTATGCATAGACATGTTTTGCAAACCATTGCATATATTGCATGATTTGTAAGCATTGAGTTTTTAAAAATTTGCATGTCCTTGAGGGTTACCAAAAGACGCTGGAGTGCCCAAAAGACGCTGGGTAGGTAGTTGTGAGGGCCAGGCAGTTGTGAGGGACCCAAAGATGACAGGTTTTGAAAAAGAGGTTTTTGCTTGTTTGATCGTATATGATTTGGGCTAGTAAGCTCATGGGCGCTATGCCGAGAGGTCTGGGGTAGCCTCCCAGCCTCTACCACTATTAGGTGGAATGGGTACCACGCCCAAAAAGGGCATATCCCTACGTCGACTGCACGTGGTACAGGGGGCTACCACTGGTGTCACGGCACTGGGTCGATGTGTCATATGCCCTGTGGAGGCTATGACCGAGTGTCCCCAGGTACCCGGGGATCACACGGCGGCGAGGTCGTGGGCATTGTGGGCCTTATAGTTTGAGGATTTACTTGCATTGTGCATATGGCATGACAGGAGGTTGGTCGACCATACCATATATCCATGAGTTGGATTCAGGTGAGCATCTTATGCATATTATTATGTTTATGATATATATATATATATATATGATACTTTCGACTTAGATTATGCGATTCTTTAAGTTGTCAGTATTTTAATTTGACAATGGTTTTTAATGTCGATATTGAACATGATTGTTCAAACATGCACATGTTTTAAAGAGCATATGATTTTAAATGTAGCATGCATTGTAAAACTAGTAGTGATAGACTCCTACTGAGTATAGTATATACTCACCCAATTCTTAACATTTTTCAAAATAGCTCCATTTATGAGTAGAAGACGTCTCAAGAAATGTTAGTGCTACGAGCAAGAAAAATCAAAAGGAGACAATTATACATGTAAGTAAACACTTTACCCTTTGGACATGTATTTGTATTTATTTATAGTTGGGCTATGAGCTGTGACTGGATAGACCTGGGAAAACATTTATGATTTCTAAAGTTTTTCAAAAACTACTTTGGTTGTTGTGAAAGCGAATGACACTCGGGGTTTTCAAAATGAGTTTAAAACTAAAGATTTTCCGCTGCATTGCATTGTTTTTATGAAAAATGGTTTTCAAATAGGGATGCATCCCGCTTTAGGAATTAAATATTGTATTTAAAAATACATGAAAAAACCCAGGTGGTCACACTAGTAGAGGACATAGATTAGTATTCAGCCACTGCAAAGGACCTAGCAACAATCATACGTTTCTTCTACCACCAGATGATTTTTTTTATCTTTCTCTATCTTATTTCTTGCAGATTCTCTTGTAGTGAAGAGCACAAGGACCACCCTTGGATATTGGCATAAGTTTGCGTCATCACACAATTTTGAGTGTCTTTTATGTGATTATTTATTTGCTATTTTTCTCTTAAATTTACTATTTTGACCATGCTAATCCTTTCAAGGCAATGTATATTTAGTATATAACTCACGGGTCTTACAAAAATAAGTAAATACATAAATAATAGTTATTCAACAATTGGCTATTTAAGAGTTCTAACTTCTTGTAGTGTTGGATGTGCATAATACGTCACACGTATCATAAGTGGGCAGGGCGTGTGCAACATGCCATTATTTTTTGAGTGATCCATTCCGCTTATCAGATTCACCCTTCCCAAAGATGGGAGGCACCAAAACTTACATCCTACAAATACCCCTAAGGTGGGGACCTTGCCCTTGAGCGTGGACGGTGTCTACATAACATGGTGAATGGAATAAATGGGTCGAAAAATGTGGGTAGAAGAGGCCCTGCGCTAAAAAATACCCCATTTATGATATAAAAGGGATATTGTGCCCATGTTCAAAGTTCTAATATGAAGGCACATCAACAGCATCTTTATTTATGCAATTATATGTGTTATCTTATTTACAATAGTTTGGACATGTCCAATAAAGACTGAAAATGGCATTGGTTAGAAGGAGTGAGATGATGTAAGTCGAAGGTTCTAAAAGGACAAAGGAAAGGCTCAAAAGAATATAGATAGAAATAGTGAGAAAAAATTTAAAAGCTTGGGACTAAATGAAACCATGACACTTAATAAAAGAGAATGGAGGAACAAGATTTATGAGACCGACCTCTCATCAAAATAAGGTCTTGAAGATGATGATGATGTTAGTTAATCTGATTACTACAAAATGAGAAAAAAATCTGATGATCTTCAAAGGGTACCCCATCTTCTAAAAGATCTCAAATTAGGTCGGCCTCTCAATATCACATCTGGTCTTACCCATCTTTTCTTTCTTTCTTTTTTTTATAATGGTAGTGTAGTATTGAGGTAAGAAAACTTATATGAAGTGACCAAGGGGTCAATGTTTACATCCATTCATAGCAAAGTGAAGAAATGCAAAACATAAAACTCCCAATGAAAGCATGATACACAAAGGAGATCGGTTGCTGAAACTGGTCTAAGTCTTCATTGTCGGGCATCATAACTGTTGAAGGGCACCCCTTTAGGCAGACGACTGCAGTCTCATTTTCCGATCTATTGACCAAAGAGAACTCCAGTTGATATGTCCGCAGAGAGGCACGGGTGTGCTAGATTAAATTGTGAAACCTCCATGGGTATATATGTGCAACTTTGATCCAACAAATTACAGTGCTTGAATCCCCTTCAATAATAATCTGAGACTTCGGCAACTGGTTCATGTCTTGTATCACAAAATCATTAATGGCGTGACACTCAGAAGCATTAAAGTCGTTGATACCAATTGGCCCAAAGAATGCTTTGATCACCAGTCCTTCGTAATTCCTAATTACACGCCCAATCACCAGTCTGGAGAAAGGACGGATCACGAGAGTTTATACTGTATAGTCTTACTTTGTATTTTTACAAGAGGCTGTTTTGACACTTTGAACCCATGACCTCAAAGTCACATGAGGACAAATTTTACTGTTGCACCAAGACTCCCCTTCTCCGTGCACCAAGTGTGATGCCAAAAAACGATTCAGTTCACTATGTTAGGTTGGCATATAACAAGGCGAGCAAACATCTCTTTTTCCTTGCACATGTTTCTTCAAATAAAAGCAGCACGGTTACTTTTCCTCTCATTGGCAAACCATCCAGCCCAAGAAGATTCATACTTGCCGAATCTCAAGAGCCATTTTTGTAGGAGAGTGGACTTAAACAATATCAAGTTGTAGACCCAAAGACCGCCCCTATCCTTCCGACTGCAACATCTGTTCCACCTAACAAGATGGAATCGGGAATCCCTCTTGCCGTGCCAAAGAAAATCTTTTGCTTTCTTCTCCAACAAATGGATGATGGAAGCTGGGCATTTATAAAGCAAAAGATAATAAACCGGAAAACTCCATAGCACTGACTTAATGAGAGTGTTCTTCCAGCTAATGAAAGATAAGACCTTTATTTTCTGCCTGCAAGTCTTCCATTGGATGCGCAGCATTGCTCTAATACCACTTTGTTGGATGGAACGGTGTTTTGATAGCATTTGTTGGGTCAGATCTGTCAATTAGTACAGATCTGACGACCAGGATTTTAAGATCTGTGAGAACACGAACATATATAATAGGAGAGACGGAGACTAACGTGGTTCAGTAAAACTCAACCTACATTCATGAAAGAGGAGAAATGCTATATTAGTATCTGATCATCTGATACAATGGAGGAGGAGGGGAAGGCTCAATGCCTCCCTCAATCCTCCTCGGACTCTGTCACTCAGCTCACTCACAACAATACACTCAAACATCTCCTATTTATAGGAGATATATAGGTCTGAATGTCAAGATATTTTCTCTATTTTGACGGTGAAGTCTTCTTCTGTGGCACCAACAGCATCAATGTTGAAATCATCGGTCAATACCGACAAGTCGGCTGTTCTCTCTCACATGGGTATGAACCATGGCAGGTCCAGCCCAACGTCTTCCATCCACTTTAGAAATAACATCTTCCCACATATGACATTATGCTTGGAAGGCTAAGGTCCTTAATCGGCAACTTGTCAATTTTGCACCGAAGAAAGTTTGCGAAATTGAATAGAGAGTCATCTGCACACTTGACCCCGATGATGGAAGATTTATGCCAATTTACCCTTTGCGTAGTAGCCACTTCATAGCTTCTGATTGTGGCTTTCACATATCTCACCTCGTCATCTTCAGCCTTGGAGAAAATGATCACATCATCGGCGTACTGTAAGTGGGAGGTATGTGTTCCTTCTCTAGTCACCAGGATGCCTGAGAGGAGAAACACCTCAGTGGCTTTGTCAAACATGAGGCTGAGAGACAAAATAGCAAAAAGAAAAGGAGACAATGGATATCCTTGCTTGAGTCCCCCGGTAGGTTGAAAGAAACCAAACGGTGCCCCATTGAGATAGACACACTAGTCGAAGAAAGGCAGTTTTAAATTCATGTCCTCCATTTGATGGAGATTGAAATCGAATGCATCCTAATTAACACGGTCGTATGCTTTCATCGTATCAAGCTTACATAGAATCCCACCGTCGGAAAAATCAGATCGTGAGTGAACAACTTTGTTAGCGACGAGAATGTTCATGAGATGATTTTATGCATTATCTTTCTTAAGCCTATTAGCTAGTACCTTAGCCAAAATTATATACAAGCAAGATACTAAACTAAAAGGGCAGTCCCAGTGCAAGAAGCTTCTACATATGCAGGATCTAGGGAATGGGCGGACCACAAGGGTCAATAGTACGCAGCTTTACCTTGCATTTTACAAGTGGCTATTGTCATGCACATAACCTCAAGGTCACACGACGATAATTTTACTGTTGCACCAAAGTTCTCCTTCATATTGATGTATATGTATGCCAAATTTTTTATCATCTTGGTTGAACCAGCAAGTTCCGCTTGCTGCCTCTACTTTATCTCTTCCACTCTATTGAGGGATCGAATAGCCCCTTTAGATGACTCTCAAAGGTCTCACAGGTTGGTTAATTTTGTGGCAACTGCTGTTCTTCTTCTCTCAAGTCAAGGCCGTGAACAATGTCTTGGTGGAGTCGCAGTTTTTCTTTAAAGGCAGCAGCTTTATCTCTGCCCAGCCCTTTCACTTGGATTTGATGAAATTAAGCTTACCCATAAATCTTCGATTTGGCTTTGCATTATAAGGTGGCTGGTACCACCACTCTTCCAAGAGACTGAGGAGGTTATTGCAAGTTTACTATGATTTTTGGAATCGAAAGTGGGCTGCCCTCCACCCATCTTGATGACACTGAGGACAACATATTGGCTTGTGATCGGATGTTGCAGCGAACCCGATCGAGCGAAGAAGTGCAATATGCATGGCACGGACCTTTGTTTCTTGCAGTAAAATAGCCATTGGGAGATCTTGAAACTAGTAGACTTAATTGTCAAGCTATTTCACTTTCGCATGAGACGATTCCTCTACAGTCCATTTAAGTTGCTTTAATCTACTCAATTTGGTTAACTTGGTGGTAGTTATATCCGTTCTTAGGGGAAACAAAACCACTGATTTACAACATGGGCATATAGATTTAGACTAAATAATTACATCAAACTTACAACATCAGAAAGTGGGAAGCATGTGATAATGTGATTGGCACCTCAGGATTTTGAAATACACTATTGTTTAGATATTTGTGTTACTGATATACTATTATTTGCCCACTTTCTATCAGTTTAAGCTTTTACATTGATTAGTAATCCAATAATCTGAGTTAAATTATGTTCTCATGACATATACTTAATTACCAGATAGCTAAGACTATCTCATTCCTGTTAGCTACAATCTTCTCCCAAATCAGAAATACACACAGACCACATGACGCAACCATGAGTGAAACTCGAACCTGCAACCTTGCACAGGGGCAGCTGTTCTTGACTTACTAAAACATTAGTGCTTTTGCAATGCACGCGGAGGCATTCAAATATTTCTTTGAGTAGACTGGTTCGAGGATCGAGACTTCCATATTTGTTAATCAATGTTTCTAGAAATAATAGACGAGGCTGTTCGGTTTACACCTAAATTTGTGTTCTCCCAAATAATTAGACTATTTTCTAATCATAAACAAGATCCAAAGTACTCCTATCACGACATACATTAACAGCATTGGTGGTGCTTGAGATGAAGTGAGATGACTTGAAATGAGATGAGAAAAGCCACATCACTATTAGTGGTGCTTCGGATGAGATGAAATAATACCTTCTCATCTTACTGTCAGGTGGGGCGTAAGAGAAATTGAGATGTAAGTCATCTCATCTTTACACTCTTAACTTAAATTTTCAATCATCTTACTTTATCTCATCCTAAAATTTTAGATCATCTCAATTCATCAAGCACCAAGTCATGGTCTTGCCAAATTCCATTGAGCTATTTAGTAATATAGTTTCTTTAGGCAAACAGTACGGATGCTACATATTTTATCACGTGTTAAATCCTGCTGCGCTCTCTTCAGCGATTGCTTCCACACTTGACGAGGACAGGGAGCACGTTTATGATATAGGTCATTGCTTACGTCAGTACCGCCGACATCAGCTTTCTTTTGTCCTTTGTGCCAGTCAGATGAGCTCGGCTTCTGATTCGAGAGACGGCTCGGCTCTGGAGGGAAGGCTGAAATATTTCACGCAGAAGGAATCGTATTAGCAAGTTGCCCGCCCAATGCCGCCTGAGAAATGATTTATTATTACGAAGGGGAAATGATGGTCATGCCTGTCCATCAGATTTTTTTATCTACAAAAATGAATATAGATTGGATGAGCTTAGATTCTAAACAAAAGATTTTTTAAGTTCATTTAATCACTTTCATGATTTTGTATTTTTTACGATGCTATATCGCTCGTTTGTTGGGCCCTGCAAAGCACTATGCTGCCTATATAAGCTCCAACTACAAATTAATTATTTTCCTTACAAATTTCATGGGCTGCTTGACATAGACTTTGCTTCGTATGGAATATACACAATTGATTGTGAAATCCTTGACAAATGGAGCCTCATTTTTATTATAAATTTAGAGAGTTTGCTTTTAGACATTCACATAAACAAAGACCCTCAAGAAATCTATGTACGGCGACTTAGTATGGCCTATTCCCTCTTCTAATATATATTTGTTGAGTGTCCTTTCAAATTCACATACCATGCTGGACTAACAAGGACGATGTGGACATAAGAGATTTCAAGTCAATGATTAACTGCTTTCCCCAAGGTTATCCCACCTAGCCCTTATTAGAACATTGAACTACAATCCACGACCCCTATGTGTATGTTGAAACAAGGGTTCATCAAAGCATAACCAGACTTGTGCCAGCCAAGCCTCCCCCCTAATTAGTAAGTGGATGAAAATAAGGCAGCGTTGGGCATCATCTCTTACTCTTAGTGGTTTGTGATTAAACCAATATATCTCTTCGATCTATTTATAAACAATTACCTTTTGACAAAACATGGTCAGTCAAGGTTGTGAAAACCTTATCTAAAGAAGGGGCCATATTCAACAAGTAAAAAAGTACTCAGTTGTTATTTTCATTCAATAACCTTGGTGCTTGGTGTACAAGTGATCTGGAGAGATAGAAATCAAATGAACGGGTCTAATCAATGATTTAGGGGGGGTTCAACATGCAAAGGAGAGGTGCACCACAACAAACAACTATAGTGTGCACACCATCCCATTATTCCCATGAAATGAATTCCAAAACTTAATTAAGCATTTAGGATTTTTTCTTTTTCTTTTTTGAGATGTAGAGATACACGCACCTACGCACATTCTTGAACCTTGGTTACTTAACTAAGAGACTCCTCCTTACACCACTATACAAAAAGGCTTTGATGTGCTTAGTTGGTTTAGTGCCTTACCACAATCAAGAGGTTATGGTTAGAAGTCACTCCTTACTTTAGGAAAAATAAAAAATAAAATATTTTTTCTAAAATATTGTTTCAATAATCTTATAAACAATTAACATTACTTATTATTAATTATACAATAATTAATAGTATTTACTTTTGAAACCTAGGTAAAAGGTTAGATCACCATAGATTCTATATATTCACCATTACTTATTTTGCAAGATCAAATCTCTCAATTATGTTAATCTCCAAAGTTTGCAAGTGTGTTTATGCATGTAAACTTTACAAAATAATTTATAGTTGTATTTTCAAACAAATGACCTTTTTTCAATAGTATCAAAACATGATAATTACTTTAAAGATAATAAAATAGTATTATAGTTCTTTTCCTTTTGAGCAAAACCTTTTGTGGTAGGTTATGAGTACTCCATAGATGTGTTTGTTCAATACTAAAGAAAAAGCAAATAGGATCATAGTCCTTATACTTGATCAAGGAAAAGTTCTAGTAGCGGGGTATACATTCAGTTACAAAAATATAAATGTCTCCCGTGCATCCAAGTATCTCATGGGCTTGACGTGCTTATAATTGAGTACTCGTACCTTTTTAGTCTTGTCAAGAATGTAGTATAACATTTGGTATGATGAGTGGCTTGAGGGATGTATCATCTTTATCTCTCTCTTGTTTTTTTCTTTTTTTCAAAGGTTATGTAATTAAATGAAAATGAAAATTTGATCACGTGAGCACATTCATTGCTCTATTTGGCTCAGGATATGAGTGAATAAAACTCCCATTTTATCTTGCCATACAACGCTCTAATTGATGACGTCCATCCCAATTATTATACCGGAAGAATCTTGAAAAAATAAGGAAAGTTAGTTTAATGTAATTCTAACCTGATTAAGAGTCCTCATCAAAGAAGGAAAAGGAAAGTAGAATTAGAGTCCCACTAGGAAACTTCTACACCTCCTCTGGCCTCTATAAATAGGACTAGCGGCAAAGCCAAAAGGCATTGAGCAGAACGGGTAAATAGGACTAGCGGCAAAGCCAAAAGGCATTGAGCAGAACGGGTGTAATCTCTCTCTCTCTCTCTCTCTCTCTCTCTCTCTCTCTCTCTCTCTCTCTCTCTCTAATAGTGGAATAATCCCCCTCCTCTCGTGGACGTAGGCTATACATAGCCGAACCATGTAAATCTTGTGTTTCTGTGTGTGATTGTATTACTGTGAGTTTGATCCTAACAACTGCGCATGACACTAATTACCCAAAGAGAAATGCAATAGTAGAGCTTGACAATATGGAAAGTGGGCTTTTTTTAACCCAGAGTTGGTGTGGAAGGGTTATAAGTGCCCAAAAGTCTTCCTTATAGGATTAGTCATTATTATTTCATGAACATCTCTTTAAAGATCATAAAATACTAGACGAGTTTGATGAAAGGCTCATCCATTACCTGGCACGATAAACCATTTGGATCATAACAGCCCACTTGTATATCTCTACTTTCATATTCTTCCAAAGAGCTCCACCATATGTAATGATCCTAACACTATTAGTTGCTTGAATTATCTTAAGAAGAAAACTCTATATCTATATGCAGCTTGAAATTTTGAATACAGTTTGTCTCTCATGAAGGGGAGCATTGGCACAATGGTAGAGTTGTTGTCGTATGACTTTGAGGTCATAGATTCAAGGTGTGAAAATAACCTCTTGCAAAATGCAAGATAAGGCTGCATACTATTAACTCTTGTTGTCCACCCCTTTTCTAGACTCCACATACGTTGGAACTTCGTGCACCGAGGGTGCCTTTTAATTTATGTCTCCCGTGATGCAGATTACTACACCTATTACTACACCTTGCAAACAGATAACACTACACGCAGCTTTGCGACCAAACGTACAATACATGAAGAGCAAAACAACGACTAGTTTGTGTCCTCATTCTTTGGAATCTTAATTAAGATTTGTTTATATAAAGACAAATGAGGCCACCATTATATATTAATGTTTCTTTTTTGGACTATTGGCTAAAATAATAGAAGTATTTTGTGGAATGTGGTTCTTAATTCTATCATTACCTGCTAATTTTTGACTGGAAGAAAGCCATTCTATATACAATCCATCCATTGTTAGGATTTCATTCTACATGTCTGGACTACGCATTTCGACCCTTCGATCGGTAGACTAGTCAACTACGAATTTTGATCTTATTATTTTTTGTCTTTTCAGTTTGACTGGACAGTAGGGATCATTAACTTGATTGGTCGTTCCTTTGGACACTAGGAGGAGGTGGATCTTATCACTCCACAGCTGTCACATACCAGCAGACACTGACATTTTCTTATCTTCGAATCAATCAAACTTTTCTTCCGGATGGACTGAATATTTAACATATAATCAGTGAGTCAAAAAGATTTATTCAAATGACCTCACGCGCTTGAAGATAAGAGAATGAGAAAGTACTGACCTTTTTTCAGGGTTGTGACCTTCCTGAATAATTGCAAGATGATCTCATTCTGGCTTGGTTCGTAAAAGATTGAGATTAAACAAGGTGTTCATCTTGTTTGGACTCTTGTTTTTAATCTGCATATGAAAAATCATAGTAATTGGATGATCTTGACTTCTGTTTTTGTTTAATTTTTTATTTGAACGGTTGTGATTCAAATAACAAAGAAACATATAAGGCTGCAAGCATCCAATAGAAATAGTTTTTGGTGTGGCAGTAATCTAAGGGCTCCCAAAAACCTTGATTCACTTAGATTTTCCCAATATCAAGAATAAAACTATACTTTCTTCTTCTTCTTTTTATTTTTATACATCAAAGAGTTAAAGAAGGAAACTACCTAGAAGGATAGTTTAATTTCAAAATCTACGTGAAATCTCCCCAGTAAGGAGAAAGTGTCTCTTCAAACCTTTGAACAAGCATAACAAGGACAAGTGCCATGATATCTATGACCAACTGCGCTAAATGATTTTCCGCAATTCTTATAATAGAGAAGAAAAATGTGGCTGTAGATAAACTGTTGGAAAATTTTCCCTTTTGACTTTGTTGTATAAAAAGAACAACCTTTCTATGTCTATGTTCCATTTTCCCTCTCTAATTGAAAACCCATGAGATGGGTAGGAAAAGCAGTCTTCTTTTATCTTTTCTTCTTTTATTCAAACAAGAAAATTGGATTACTATGATAGACTAGATTAAATCTTCATACTTTTCTAAGTCATTGATAAAGTGAAGGTAGAATACTAACCTTAATATGATAGTGCAAGTAAAAAACAACAAAGATTAGACCCATGGAATGGGGTATAATCCCTTACATTGGGGAGTATTTAATCATCTTTAAGAAGAGGCACTTGCAAGTTGAAATTTAAGATATATGTATGTATGTAAGCAAACTCATAGATTCTCCTAAATCTAATCCTACTCTAACCACAGGCCAATGGCCAAGTGGCATTCGGAGAGGGAGATGTCAAGTTGTCTGAGACCTGTATGGTAGATGCTGTTGGCTTGCTAGTTAAATATTTACAAACGATAGAAAGCATCACTTCTAGGTTTACCACCAACTATAACGTAAAATCAAATAGCAACCAGAGTATAGCCATTGGTCTCACTATCTACATATCTACAAGAAACAATTGAAAACACAGTTAGAAAAAGAAACGTCGAAACGTTAAAAGTTCCAGCGTCCTCTTCTTTTGAATGGAGGGTCCTCATTGACTAGGCAGATATGTTTTTATGCTATATTTCTAGTGTCATTCATTACCATAAAAGAGACTAATCTACCTCAATCAAATGTTTGGCTTTATGCTCTTGGACTGATCTCTATCTGTCGAGACGCGCACTTGCATTTATGAATTCCTTTTTCATGTTATACAAGTAAAGAATTATAAAACAAATCAGTCATATTCTCTCCCAGCACCCTTAAAACAGTGCATTAAAAAAGTACTGTATGACACTCTTTGATTTATTTCTTGCCCAAGCAAGACGGTGCATCGCTTGATGGCTGCACTAACTGAGAAATGATATAAAACTTGTCCCAAGAAAGGTTTTGGTGAACTCCGTGTGCAATTTGTCCACACGGTCATGCGTCAACTTACCGCGTTTAATGCTAAAGCAGGTGATTTGGCAAAATATATATACGAGATTTGGGAAAGAGGGAGGACCGTACACTACGAGACTCTGAAAATTGACGTTAGTTAGTCTACTCATTCCCGCTTCTACGTCCTGGTCGGCCAACCTAAATCAATCTAAATAATTTACAAGTTCTGGATTCTTTGGAACTAGGCTACTGTTTCTGTAGAGCTTCTGACTCAATGTTTGTTATAACCAAAAAGAACTTCTACTGGATGCTAGAGGTTCTATTTTGGCATTATTTTTTGTCCAGTAGATCTCCAGAGGCAAATGCTTCAGATGAAAGGTACAGATCAACAATATGTAAAGGCACAATGGAAAAGCGCTCTAAAATGGTGCTGAAGTGGTGTTTTTCGCGCTTTACACCAGCATTCCCCATCAAGTGGTTATATTAGTGGTAGAAATATGCACATTGGTAGCACCTCGTGGAAGTTCGAATGCCAAAATGCCACACTAATTGGAATATTTAAATCCCCATAGAAGACTACAAATACAGGACAGTCCCGCTGCACAAAGTTGTAATCTATGCAGGATTCTGGAAAAAGGCAAATTACAAGAGTATCTGACGACAACTTTACCGTTTGCTCCACGGCTCCCCTTCGAGGCTATAAATACATGATTAAAAAAAAAGAAGAAGCTACCTGTAACCTGACTTTTCTAACCTCCGGCTGTGAGCACGGGGTCCAATACACAAGCAGCTCAGTCAAAATTTGAAAGGCGTGTTGATGGCATACACGTAGAATCTTTAACTCCACTAAAATTCCAGCAGAGGAGGATTTTAGACCTTTCTCTATCCGTCACAACATCCGTTGGGCCACTTTACTAACGCCACTGGGTAGCAATTACGTTGTGGCTTAAAGATACACCGAGGATTTGCTTTTACTGACAACATAAGGTAGAATATTATTTCCAAGTTCACACATAGCAAGTGCCATTTTCTTTGGTAAGTAAGCAACTATTAATGGCTGAACAAAAGAAAAAAGGATTCACAGATCGAGATGAACGATCAGGATACATATTTTTTCTTTTTCCAGGCAAGACATTCAATTGTTTGCACTTGAATATTTTGCTTCATGTTAAATCTAAGGTCTTCTACGTCAGTGGCATTAGAACTTAGAAGGTCTGTCTTCTGCTTAGGTCACTGCGACTCACAGGTTTGAGGTACTTATTGGTTGTGGTTTTATCCTAAATACTAAGCTTGGCTACCAAATAAACAAAAGGGCAGCTCCGGTGCACGAAGCTCTCCATATGAGGGGTTTGGAGAAGGGGTGAACTACAATGGTCAATAGTATGCAGCATCACTTTGCATTTTGCAAGAGGCTGTTTTCACGCCTTAAACCTTAACCTCAAGATCACATGATGACAACTCCACCATTGGCTACCAAATAAACAAAGGGAAAAAAGAAGAAGAAGAGAGAGCTAGCCTATTTGTGCTTCAATCTCTATGGTTTTATCTAGAGATATGTTAGAAGATCTGTGAATTTGCTAGTGAGAGAGACTCTTTCCTGCACCACTGCTTTAGGAGGCAGCAATTCCAGTGCACAAAGCTCCCACCTATACGGGGTTCAGGGAGCAGACCACAAAGGTCTATAATATGCAATCTTACCTTGCATCTTTGCAAAAGGCTGTTTTCACCGATGCTCTAAGAGGCTATTGCTCAAATTAATGGACTCTTGTTACATTATCTCCCCGAGGCCAATCTAGCATTCCATGTCAAACTTTATTTTGGAAGGAATGCCTCATACCTTGAACCAAAATTCAGTACAAAGAACGTAGTTTCTATGCAATTTATACGCTCGGAACTTGATCGATTTGTCTGGTTAAAATTGACAGACCACGCCTTGAATAGATCAGAATCCAATAGCTGCACTAATTGAATGTCACAATCATCCGATCATCCATGCTGGGACAGCAAGAAAATGAATAAAATTGGGAAATCAATCAAATGGCCGAATTCGTACCTTTTCGCTCATCTAAAGGTTGTTGCTTTGTTGATTCTGTATGGACAATAATAATAGTCCCATACATATGTTTTGTCTTTAAAAATATTAAAAAAGATACGGACAAAAGAAGGCCATGTGGGAATAATAGATAGTATATCTAAACATTATATAGAACTTCCTATGTCATATACATTATATAGAACTTACTATGTCATAATAAAGAAGAGGAGCCTTGGCACAAGGGTAAAAAGTTGTCGTTATATAACCTTGAGGTCACAAGTTCAAGGCTTAGAATTAGCCTCTTACAAAATGTAAACAGTGGAGCCTTGGTGCAACTTTAGAATTGTTGTCGTGTAACCTTAAAGTTATGGGTTTAAGATGTGAAAACAACTTTTTACAAAATATAAAGTAAAACTGTGTACTATTAACTCTTATACTTGGCCCGTTCTTTGGACTTGCATGCGAGCTTGGTGCACCTTGGCTACTTTATTTATTTATTTTACTGTATTAAATTTCAAAGCAGAAGCGACGGGTCAAAGGTTGTTTTAGTCATTTCATATCCCAACTTGTCGTTTGATGTCATCAGGTGATTCCACGGTAACGTCACCCGCCGACATAGAGAGAGGGAAGAATCCGACGATCTTCGATGCCTTCAATTTCTTAGCATTTTCTCTCTCTATCTCTACTCTCCATAAATTGGGGATTGAGTCTATGCATCTCCTTCACCCTTCTAACTCTACTCTCCCCAAAAGGCTCACACTCACGGGGCTCAAGAAAAATGGAGTCTCCACCTTGGCCGGAAAATTTGTGCAATGACCGGAAAATGGCAGTCCAGGAGCTCATATGTGCTTATCAACTGGCCGCCGAGCTGAGTATTCGTTTCCAAGATCCTCATGGTAATCCCGGATCCATGTCGATCCAAACCGTTGCCAGTAAGATCTTGCAGTCCATTGAGGGAGCTTTCTTAGTGTTAAATTCTAATGAGGTAGAGGGTGGTAGTCAGCATCTGGCATCTACTAATGTGTCCTCATGTTCTGTTGAGGAGGGGAGCAAATGTTCCAGGGACAGCGAGAGAACTTCGGTGCAAAGAGATCCAAGAGGGAGGTCTAAGAGAAGGTGACCAATTCTACCCCTGGTTTAAGTTTTGAACAAATACTAAGGTTAATCTACTAATTTTTTAAAGCTAATTTTCCATTTTCCATTTTCTTTTTCTTTTCCCTTCCCTTTTTTGCTTCTTTTCCTTTTTTGCAGTCTATGAGTGTAACTACATGAATGTTCGATTGTTAGTCTCCAAGTTGAAATCAATTCCACAGGAGGCACATCTTCCTTTCTCTCCTTCTCTTTTTTTCTTTTTTGAAGGGTAATTGACAAATATATTCTTGCCTCTTATCGAATGACTCTTCGCAAATTTGTCCAAATTCTATTCAAATTTACTTGAAATTAGATTTTTTCTTTGAAGTAAAATTATATTTCCTTTACTAAATTTAAATGAGAAACAAAAGTATCTTATGCTTTATCATAATTTTAAAATCTTAATGCGTTTCACTAAACATTGATTTCATTTTTCTTGATTGCAGAAAGATAATGGAAACATGGACTGAGATCTCAAAAGCACCTTATGATGATCACTATGTGTGGAGAAAATATGGGCAAAAGGAAATTCTTGGAGCGAAATACAAACGGTTACTCCTTTTTACCATACAACCTTAACATATCCAACTAGGTGAAAATTTCTTTAAAATCTTCAGCTCGTTAGTTTACCATACAACCTAAAAGCTTCAGCTGATAGGAAGTTGGTCAACAATAGTTTTATCTCTAACACACCTCTCAGATGGAAAGTCCTTTCTGAGTTCTTTGGATGTGGATTTGATAAATGTGAGGTCTAAGGATTCAAACTCACAACCTTGTAGTCAATTAGATTTTGATACCATATTAGTTTTCCATTCAACCTAAAAACTTAAGTTCATAGAAAGTGAGCCAACAATAAATCTCTCAAGTTGTCTTTGGAATTTTCAAACCCCAATCTCGAGTCTTGATTCATGATGTTGAAGTCCCATATAACATCAAGATGTTAATATGATTATTATTGACAGGAGCTACTACAGATGCACTTATAAAAGCGATCAAGGGTGCGAGGCAACTAAGAAGGTACAAAGAAAAGAAGATAATCCGTTGTTGTATCTGATCACATATGAGGGGCGTCACACATGCAAAGATCCCATAAAATCGCCACCATTTATCTTGGACTCTCCTCCCAGGGGAGCATTTACTCTTGATTTCGAGAAACCTTTCAAAAATGGACAGGAGCCATTGTGGTTTTCATCCTTTGCGTCAAGCAAGGAAGGGAGTAAACAAGATCAACAAAACAATCTAACTGACAACCAGATGTCGACAATGGGATTTCCTACATCATCGAATCATCCCATGCACGAGCCATATCAGCCAACGATGAGGTTCTCGATGCCGGAATCTGAATCCAGTGATGTTGCTTCTGGTCTGTCCTTATCTGGAAGTCCTCACACCATGGTGATGAATGTCTTGGAGGACTGTGGACTTTATCATGACTTGCTGAGTTATGATAATGGAGAGGATTTCTTGTAGGGAAGGATAGGTTTGAGTATTTTCTGTGACAATTATATGTCATATGCTTGTAAGTTGTTATTAAGAAAGAATTAAGAACTAGAAAGAGCCATAGTTCTTACAAGTGGATGTACATGAGCAAGAAAATTGAAACAAGCTAGATCATTTACATCATGGTCATATATATGCCCAGATGTCTACGAAATACATCCCGCTTATGTTATGCAGCTTGTGCTTCTTTTATTGGCCATACCCCAAAATTTCTTCTTGTTTTAAGACTCCTTTTTGTCAATAAATGTAGAGCATTTATTTCTGGAGAAAAAAGAGGAGATTTGTGATGTATAGCCTACTTGGGACGTAGCATATCTGGAGAATTTTTATGTGAACGCACGATCATGCTCAATACACAGACATACATACATAATCTCTCTCTCTCTCTCTCACACACACACACACACACACACACGCACCCTCTCTCTCACTCTGATTTCTCAAACACAGCATTTGCATCTGATTTCTGCTGATATATAAATCTGATCTAGTTTACCTACCCGAATCAGAGGCGTTATAACATTTCTTGAGTTCTGTTGAAGTTCAGTAACCCCACCCCCAAGAACTTAATCTCAGGCATTGTATCCTGACATACTTTTCCAATAAATTATCATCACCATTCATAAAATATTCTACCATACATGGAGCGTTTAACTATTTAAGCAATATTACCAATATTAGGGACTGCATTAATATATACTAATGAATAAAATATTGATAGTATATCCTAACATGTTTGTATCGGTACAGCTGTTCATGACACACTTGATGCTGAAGACAGAACCCCTGCCACTGTTCCCACGATTTTACACACACACACACACACACACACACACACACACACACACACGTGTGTGTGTGTATTTGTGTGTGCGATTTCTATTATATTTGATTTCATAGTCTACATTATCTAGTGACGGCAGTGCCATGACGAAATGGTGATGACGTGCGTTTCCAACTTCTATTCTTTAGCAAATATTACAACAATAAAATTTTAAAAAAAGAAAAGAAGAGAACTTTGTGGCTCTTAAAAAGACTTACTTATTGAAGCAATAGAATAAGATTATAATATAAGAATAGTTAAATTTTGATGAAGATAAATAGAAAATTTTTAGAGCATAGTTCTAAAACATAGGGAATAGACTTAGAAAACTCATTGAGTTACCTGACTTGATGCCAAATCAAGTCACTTATGGAGTATGTCACTACGTAACAAAAACAATTTGTTCATGTTAGGATATTTGAACCCCAAACCTTTAAAACTCAATAAACATCTTAACCAACTCATATAATAATCATTTATGCATATAGATTAAAAATTTATATATTGTCAAAGTATTTTTGAATAATTCATGAATTGCTGTGAGTTAACTCAACTCACCACAATTTTAAGTTGAGTTTTTAAACTCTAGGTTAAGAGAGAGAGAGAGAGAGAGAGAGAGAGAGAGAGAGAGAGAGAGGAGGAGGTATGTAAAGCCAATCTTTTGGAGGCCTACTCATCCAACTAATAACACATGATAAAAGTAAAATAATTAAAAAAATCAAAAGTAACATATAGACTAAGGTTGCCCATCACTCCCTCAATCCTTTTTGAAGGCTCATAGATTGAGCTTCTCCATAAGAAGATTGAACACCTAGCTTCATAGAGTAGTTCTCTCCCCAGCCCACACCATAGTGTAGAATCTGGATCTATTTGTTTTGACTCTATTTGATCAAGTTAGATACAAAGCCTTCTATTAGTATGCATAGGGAGACTAAGCTCTATTTGAGATATTGGACTCTCTTACTGTGATTAGTCTGGGCTCTTTCTGAGCCGGGTTCCTTGGTGGTTGCAAGTTGCACTACCCATTTTGCCCCTAGGTCATAAAACGTCTACATGCATCGAAACCTCTTATGCTAGCCGAGTTCGCAGGTAAAATGAGTAATTTCTGTTAGCAATTTTCATTATTCATTAAGTACCTTTATTTTGGTAAATCTGAGCCATTTAACATATTTAGGATGCTAAGAATAGGTTATTCATTTGAAATCAATGCATTTGGATGATCCTAAAAGCTTATTTTGGGTCTTTGAAAAATCAACAAAACTAGATGGTTGTAATTTTTGTCAACTTACACTACAACCATTCAATTAGCTTGCAATTTGAGTTCTTACCTATTTATGACATTCCCAATGTTCTTTGTACGGAAAATATAGGCATGTACTCTTCCTCTTCTCTTAAGCCTATACACTTATGGGGACTCAAGTACTTTTGATAATCTTTTTCTGGGCAGTAGATATAAAACTAAAACATAGCTCTACAACCCACTCAAGTAAGTAGTTAACTTGCTTCATAAAGAAATGAAGATTCAAAAGATTTCACAGTGTGATTTAAGCATTATCGATTATGAGTCATACTATTTTCAAATGCCCAAGGCAACATCTTGATTTCGGATAATGTAGTCCCATCATTTTAGGCATAAAATTTTGAAGATCTAATTCATTCATATTATTGGGAATCTCTAAAATTACATACCTGCACAAAAATTAACCCTATTGAATGCTCCTAGCACATTTTTTGTTGTAGTTTAAATTACGACCATTGAGATATAAAAGTAGGAAAAACCAATAACTAGGATCATTGAATTGTCATGACTTTTCATAATAAAGCTAAATATAGTGGCATGAATAAGATGCACATTTTAGATCTAAGAGAAAAGAACATAATAGTAGTGAATTTTTTTCTTGAAAGGTAAATAAAGTCTCTTCCTTCAAGTAATAGGTCAACCCATAGGATATAGGTCAACTGCCCACCAAATTTTGCTAGCAGGCCAATTACGGGTCAATTTTTAACAAGTCATGAATTAGTGACCTGTGACTAGGCTTAAACTAGGTGCAGGTTGTAATCACATGGCTTGCAAGTCAAAATTAATACCTCTGTTCAAGTGCTAAAAAAAAAATGAGTTAGTGATATATGGGGCTCTTGTTTTTATAAGCCCCTTCATAAATGGTAAGAATGGCTGTAACTTCAAGTAGGCTCAAATATCTAAAGATCATGTTATCCTTGGCTAAGATAGGCCATACTTTCAAATTTTGATTCATTGGATGATCTTAGCCTTCATTATCTTGAGCTGGAAAATGGATGGTAAAAAGTTTACCATCCATTCCGTTTTACAATTAGAAGTGGCTGTTGTTAAGATCACCAATGGATGAGAATTTTGGAGCATAGTGTTGATTGTTTAACCGCAAGTGCACGGGCTATTGTAGTATAGCTATGCAAATACGGGTCGATCCCACGAGGACTTGATTTAAAATTATGGAGTTTTAAATAAAATTCAACTAAAAGAATAAAAGCTAACAAAAAATAAAATCCAGATTTATTCAATTGTTCCAATGTTCACAAATATTTATTCCAAGGAAAACAGAAAATAAAAAATAAAATGCGTCTTGGATAAGCTTGTCCTTGGACTGCACTGTCTTGTCTGACATTAGTCGTCCTTGAATAACACGTTCTTTGATTGCACTGTCCCTGAATAGTCAGAATGAAGATAAGTTAAAACCAGAATAGCACAGGGACACAGTTGTAATTAAATAGGGGATACAGTTGGAATTTCTGAAAAAGGACAGAGTTGGTATTAAAATGGGGACTTGTTGGTCATTCCAGATCCCGTCGAGGTAGACTTGGAATTTCAGGGGTTTCTGGTTTTTAACTAAAAACCAGGAAAAAAATGATGGAGAAGAAAACCGTAGAGGGGAAGAAGGGAGAAGAAGGGAAGAAAAAAGGAAGGAGAAGAAGAAGAACGCGGGAGGATACCCGACTTGGGTTTCCTTCCCCGGGACGTCCGGTGATGCGGAGAAAGACCGGATGAAGCAAAGGAGGAAGAGGGAAAGAGGAGAAAGGAAGAGGCAAGGAGGGAATCGGGAGAAAACCCGTTCTCTCTATTGCCGTCCCACTCTGGGAAGAGATGGGATGCGATCTGGCAGATGGAGAAGATGGGGAAGAAGAAGAAGATTTGAAGGAAAGGTAGGCGTGGGATTGGAAACCCGACTTGGGTTTCCTCCACAGAAGCCTGAGATTAGGGAAGAGGGGAAAATGAGATCTGGGAGTGAAGCGAGAATGACGCAGAGATGAGAGGGAGTTGTGCGGTGAGCAAGGAGAATGAGAGGGAGAGAAAGAGATGGGGGTTGCGAGGCAGAGAGAAAAAACACGACCAGGGAGAACGAAGAAGAGATAGGAGCCTAATAGATAGGATGTCTTGTTGGAGCAGGGCCAATGCTGGGTTCTGTTCAGAATGGAGAAACAGAGAGGAATGCCTCGATGCTCAGCTGAGCGATGCTGTACACGATGATGCTTGGAGTCGTAGGCTGGAAAGGGATCAGGCGAAGATAAACGGTGATGGAGGGCTGGTCGGGTGAATAGAGGCAAAGCAAAGTAGTGACAGACATGCAGAGGAAGAGGTGATGGTGTCACGGGCCTGGGGAGCTGAGGTAGAGGTGGAGAAAAACGGGAATCTGAGAAGAAGGAAATAGAAGAAAAGGAGTGAGGAGAAGAGAGGACTGGGATGGAAAGAGAAGAACGAGCAAGAGAGAGAGAATGAGGAAAAGAGAGTAGAGAGGGAGACGAGTGGGTTACGGAAATTGGTGTGGTGCGGTCTGGGCTGGGTTGTGCAGGGTAGACAAGGGGCTAGAAGAGATGAAGAAGAACGTGAAGAGAGAGAGAGAGAGAGAGAGAGAGAGAGAGAGAGAGAGAGAGAGAGAGAGAGAGAGAGAGAGAGAGAGAGAGAGAGAGAGAGAGAGAGAGAGGGGAGGAGAAGAAGATGATGCCAGCCAGCCCCTCCCAAGAGGGGAAAAAACGTCTTTTTCAGAAAAAGGGGAAGAGGACTTAAAAAGAGAGAGAGACGTGTGAAAGAGAAGGAGAAAAAGAGATAGAAGAGAGAGAAAAGAAGGAGAGGGATAAGAGAAAAAGAGAGAAGAGAGGAGAGAGGAGAAAGAGAAGGAAGAGGAGATAGGTGGGGTCCACTAGCTTTCTTAGTTTTGCTAGAACTCTGCAAGTCTTCAAAGTCTTCAGTCTCTTTCCATGAAACTTCATCTAATCTTCATCTGATATCCTTGATTCAATCTAAAGCGTCCATGCTTGAGTCGATTGATCTGCAATGCACATGACCCAATTAGTGCAATCTAAACCGTTCATTAGCTTTAATAGTCATCTAACCACTAAATTTTGCAATTCAACGGTTGGATGGCTAATTAAAGCTAAAATGAAATATTTTATGTAAAATCTTAAAATTAATGGCTTAGATGCTTTAATTGAATACTAAATTAGGGGTATTTTTACCAAAATTGAACACTTAACACACCCCCCAACCAGCATTTCGCTAGTCCCTAGCAAAAGATGCGAAGAATCGGCTCCAATTTTTATTTTTATTTTTCAGGTCATCTCCATTTTTTCTGAGAGAATTATTTTAAATAAATCTTTCCACTTTAGCAAACTAATAAAGATGACTGAGGAATTCAAAACCCTACTCATATGCTAAAAATATTCCACTTAAGCTTAGATCTCAGAGTGAGTGTGTGCGTACAGTTTACACATAGAATAATCTTTATGTCTAAGTAGACTTTTAACTTTTGAACTCTATCTGAAATATGTTTTGACCTCAATCCTTACTAATGGCATACGCTCAGAAATAAAATCTCTCTGATAGAGGGTTCAAATCATATCTCTCTTTTAATTATGTGAGAAGAGTCAATAAAAACAATTTTAGCTCACATATACTCATGAAGAACAGGAGTTACTAAGGAATTTACTTGTATTGATCCCTTTGGAATGGATGCCATTACCTTTGAATATTTAGAAATACCACTCTTTTAATCCTATCCATTCATTTCCTCATCAAGACTATATTCATCCTAGAATCAATAGGTCTTTAATTGGGACGAAACATAGGCTTAGGATGTGGTACCAAAGAAAGGGTATAAGGATATTCAAAGTTTCTTCAAAAAAATAAGTAGAGGTCTTCTACTAAAGTTGACAATTCTTCTTTTCTTTGCTGAAGTGAATATTCTTTTTCCATTTTATTTTTTTTTGCATTCTTCAAATTTTTTTTTTCTTTTTTTTTTTTCACTTTTCTTTCTTTTCATATTTTTGACTCACTTTGAAGAATATTTCTTTTCTTGATATCCACTTTTCTACTTTCATTGCAACTAAAAGATATTCTTTCATTCTTCTCTAACTTATTTTTCAAAAAAAAAAAGGGTAATGGATAATTTATACTGGGTTAATATGGGTAAAAGGTTAATTTGGGTGACAAAAGAAAAGGCTTATATTCAAGGCTCAACTTGGCTCACTAGTGGTAAAAATACTTCTGGGTAGGCTTTATGTCTCTAGGTTAACAGCAAGAATGGCCTAAATCATTTTCTAGGTTTCCTATAATCTATTAAATTCAATGAACTTCAAGAATTTTAAAGGTAGTATTCTAATTATTCAGGTAATTAGCCAAATTTAAGAGTTTGGGATCAATTTTCTTTAAGCACGCTGAAGAACATTTATAACCTCTCAAAAAGGATGAATGACTCTAAAACTCACTTGGGTTATAGGTCTCCACTGAATTTCTTCAGGATATCTAAGTTATAGTCACTTATCAATCTAGACTATCTATATGCAACTGCGTGTACAAATGTAATCTGAGACTTTGCTTTCATGGAATACTTTAGAAAATGGGTAAAATGATGAATTAATCATATTCCATTCCATTAATAAGCTAAAGTTATCCAGATTTTACTTCAGAAAATCCAATTCTCATCATAGTATAAGAAATGACCTAAAATTTTTCATTTTTTCATTTTTTTTTTTTTGAAAAACCAAGGAAATTACCTAAAAACTAAAAGAAAACTAGAATTTGCTAGAATTCTACTAACCCGACGTATAAACATTGTCCTCAATGTTTAAAAAGTATGATGATGATAATGCATTGAGAAACACACAAAAATATTGAGAGATATAGAAAAAATATGAAAAAGAAAATTAAAAAAGTAAAAACTACGCTACATACTTTATTTTCAAACAAAAATTTTCAGAGGAAAAAGATTACTGAGTTCGAAACTTCCCTCGATCCCATACGAAATAATGGGACGGGCCTCCGAAAATGAATGATGGATAAATTTATCTTGCAATTTAAAAATTTTCATTTTATCACAAGGCAAGATAAATTTATCTTTGGGCCGCTTCTAATTAGAGACAATTGTAGGAGTTCGATGCAGCCTTTTTGGAAATGGAGCAAGGATGTCATATTGCTCATTGGGCGTGACATTTTCCTGATCAATAAATTCATCTCTTTCTCTGACCAGTTTAGATACTATTTCAGCCTTTTTAGGACCAAATTGCTCAATTATGTTACCATTATGAATAATGGTATTTGCATTTGTTTGTTCCATGTCTGTAAATGAAGAATTAATCTCATCTCCTTCATCCATATCATCAAGATATCCATTTGGTGGAATAGGACATTCCTCTTTATCAATGGTCTGTAACATTTGAGACATCATGTCCTTCAATTCACCATGGAATTTGTATTCTCTTTTAATTGGGCTTTAATTTGAAAGCAATTTTTCTTCTCCCTCGGTATTGCATGACTAGATGAAAATCATCCTCCACTTTCCTCTTATGTGGAGGAAGGTAAGGTCCAGAACAAGTGATCCTTGTTTTTGTAATAAGGTTGGTGTTACAACGGCTAATCGTATTCATTTGTGACAAGAGGAATGATTACTCAAGTTAGAACTATATGTCTCACAAGGAGAAAAATGTTGCTCATAAGAATGTGTCGATTCATAATCAATGGGACATTCTGAGTGAGGTGTGTATTACTTTCACAAATATTACACACTGCTCAACTTTCTTAGAGACATTTCTCCATTTCCATGGCCTCAACTATTCTATCTAGTGGATGCTATTTTATATCATCTTTTTCTACCATAAAGCATATATTTCTCCCTAGAGGATGTGGTGGTGGTCTTAGGCTCACTTGAAAAACCTACTTTTTCCGAATCAGCCCAAGTTTGTGCACTCTACCAACCATTCCAAATACTCTTGTGCTTCTTCGTGTTGTTTATTTAAGAAATTACCATTGCACATCATTTCAACAAATTGACGCATATTAGATTTAAGTCCTTCATAAAAGAAACTAATGATATGCCAAAGTTTGTATCCATGATGTGGACAAGTCAATAATAATTCCTTAAATCTTTCCCAGCATTGATAGAAAGTTTCATTATTCGTATGGGTAAAATTCGCTATATTTCGACGAAGAGCAATTGTCTTATATCTAGGAAAGAACTTATTCAAGAACTTCCTAGTCATTTCTTCCCATGATTGTATGGAACCTGGTAGCATTGAATGAAACCACATCTTAGCTTTTTCTTTCAAGGAAAAAGAAAATAGTTTGAGTCTTACCATATCTAATTCAATGTTTTGTGTATGTTGAGTCATGCACACTTCATCGAATTCTTTTAAATGCATGTAAGGACTCTCACTATCCAACCCATAGAATTTGGGAAGTAAATGAATTACTCCCACCTTTAAGTCAATCATACCAGCACTTGGAGGTAAAAGTATACATGAAAGTGCGCTGGTATAATTAGGTCAGAATAGTCTCTTAGTGTTTTCCCACAAGAATTTTGGTTATTCTCATGTGTTTTATGTTGGTCCTTTCTCCTATTTTCATGTGATTGAGAATGATTCCTCCATTGACGCATATCATCATGAAATAGAGGTGGAGGATCATCAACATTAAAGAGAGGATTGCTCGTACATGAGGAAACATCATAAGTATCAAAGATGAAAGGTGGTTCATCATCATTAAAGAGTGGATTGTTTCTCCATGGGGAAATATCTTCTCTATTAATGATAGGGTGTAAATTACCCTTTTGATCAGTGTTTAAATTAGTCATTAGGTGCAACTGATCATGTCTTCTCTTTTCTTTTCTTTTCTCTTTTTTTTTTTGTTTTGTTTTGTTTTCTTTTTTCCTATCCTAAATGATGCAGCCTAAATGCCTAAAATGATGCACAAAATAGGACACAATCAAGCAATCCCCTAAGGCTAACAAGCATAGATATTTTGATTTTCTTGATTTTCTGTGGGGACAATGATTTTAATTAGCTTGATCTAACGCTCCTCCTATCTTTAGGAGTTGACTACTGCTCACCAGTTAGGTTCTAACCAAAGCGGTTAATACAACCCTCGTGTAAGGAGGCGTTTAGACCTCAACAAATGTCGACAAGAGGTGGGGGAAGAGCGAGGCTCTATTAGACAACCCCCAATAACCACAGTGATCAAAAGCAACCGGAGTGACAAAAGTACTGTGTCCTATTAAGAGGGTCCTACGAGCATGTGATAACCCTATAGGTCTCTTCTGATTGATTTTAAATTAATGTGAAAGGAGATGTTGCGCGCTTGAGATGATTATCCTAGGTGGGCCAAGGAGTGGTGATGAAATCCACCCTTGATCTTGTGGGGTAGGGTGCCCTTACTAATTAAATTTCACACACCATGGCAATTCGATCAACATATAATCCACCTTAAAGCGTTAGACGTGTCCTAAAATGCAATTAAAAGCAATAAACTAATGCAAACCCTAAGATGCAACAATTATAACATATGCTTTCTATATGCAATTAAGTACCAAACAATGCAAATTATTCTAAATGCAAACCCTAATCTAGAAAATAAATGAGTGAGAAGACTTACAGTGAGGTTTCTGATGAAGATCAAGTGTGGGCCACCTTGTCCCACACTTGCCCTGTATTATTACAACCCTTTAAAAATTGAAATTGAAAATGCAAATTACAAGGGGCCTCACTACAAGATTCACTCAAAAATAAAATTTCTAATCTAGGAAAGCAAGAAAAATCTATCTAATTGATGAAGCTCCACTCCAATTTCCTGAAAAAGAAAAATAACAATTAGTACCAAATTCAGGAAATAAAGTGATTATGCACTAAAGATGCACCTAAGAATGCCTAAAATGCAATTCCTATTCTTTTTTTGAATTTTTCTGCATTTTTTTATTATTTTTTATTATATTTTTAATTGAATTTTATAAAAACTCCATTGCAAGTCCCCGGCAACGGCGCCAAAAACTTGTTGATTGTTTAACCGCAAGTGCACAAGTTGTGTAGTATAGCTATGCAAATACGGGTCGATCCCACGAGGACTTGATTTAAAATTATGGAGTTTTAAATAAAATTCAACTAAAAGAATAAAAGCTAACAAAAAATAAAATCCAGATTTATTCAATTGTTCCAATGTTCACAAATATTTATTCCAAGGAAAACAGAAAATAAAAAATAAAATGCGTCTTGGATAAGCTTGTCCTTGGACTGCACTGTCTCTGGATTAGTCTGCCTCTGAATAGTCGTCTCTGATTGCACGTGCCCCCGAATAGTCAGAATGAAGATAAGTTAAAACCAGAATAGCACAGGGACACAGTTGTAATTAAATAGGGGATACAGTTGGAATTTCTGAAAAAGGACAGAGTTGGTATTAAAATGGGGACTTGTTGGTCATTCCAGAGATCTGCCAGGGGTAGACTTGGAATTTCAGGGGTTTTCGGTTTTTAACTAAAAACCGGGAAAAAAAAATGATGGAGAAGAAAACCGTAGAGGGGAAGAAGGGAGAAGAAGGGAAGAAAAAAGGAAGGAGAAGAAGAAGAACGCGGGAGGATACCCGACTTGGGTTTCCTTCCCCGGGACGTCCGGTGATGCGGAGAAAGACCGGATGAAGCAAAGGAGGAAGAGGGAAAGAGGAGAAAGGAAGAGGCAAGGAGGGAATCGGGAGAAAACCCGTTCTCTCTATTGCCGTCCCACTCTGGGAAGAGATGGGATGCGATCTGGCAGATGGAGAAGATGGGGAAGAAGAAGAAGATTTGAAGGAAAGGTAGGCGTGGGATTGGAAACCCGACTTGGGTTTCCTCAGTTTGGAGATTAGGGAAGAGGGGAAAATGAGATCTGGGAGTGAAGCGAGAATGACGCAGAGATGAGAGGGAGTTGTGCGGTGAGCAAGGAGAATGAGAGGGAGAGAAAGAGATGGGGGTTGCGAGGCAGAGAGAAAAAAAACGACCAGGGAGAACGAAGAAGAGATAGGAGCCGGAATAGATAGGATGTCTTGTTGGAGCAGGGGCCAATGTTCGGGTTCTCGTTCGGAATGGAGAAACAGAGAGGAATGCCTCGATGCTCAGCTGAGCGATGCTGTACACGATGATGCTTGGAGTCGTAGGCTGGAAAGGGATCAGGCGAAGATAAACGGTGATGGAGGGCTGGTCGGGTGAATAGAGGCAAAGCAAAGTAGTGACAGACAGAGAGGAAGAGGTGATGGTGCTGGGCCGGTGAGGGAGCCGGGTAGAGGTGGAGAAAAACGGGAATCTGAGAAGAAGGAAATAGAAGAAAAGGAGTGAGGAGAAGAGAGGACTGGGATGGAAAGAGAAGAACGAGCAAGAGAGAGAGAATGAGGGAAAGAGAGTAGAGAGGGAGACGAGTGGGTTCTGGAAATTGGTGTGGTGCGGACTGGGCTGGCCAGTTGGTAGACAAGGGGCTAGAAGAGATGAAGAAGAACGTGAAGAGAGAGAGAGAGAGAGAGAGAGAGAGAGGGGAGGAGAAGAAGATGATGCCAGCCAGCCCCTCCCAAGAGGGGAAAAAACGTCTTTTTCAGAAAAAGGGGAAGAGGACTTAAAAAGAGAGAGAGACGTGTGAAAGAGAAGGAGAAAAAGAGATAGAAGAGAGAGAAAAGAAGGAGAGGGATAAGAGAAAAAGAGAGAAGAGAGGAGAGAGGAGAAAGAGAAGGAAGAGGAGATAGGTGGGGTCCACTAGCTTTCTTAGTTTTGCTAGAACTCTGCAAGTCTTCAAAGTCTTCAGTCTCTTTCCATGAAACTTCATCTAATCTTCATCTGATATCCTTGATTCAATCTAAAGCGTCCATGCCTGAGTCGATTGATCTGCAATGCACATGACCCAATTAGTGCAATCTAAACCGTTCATTAGCTTTAATAGTCATCTAACCACTAAATTTTGCAATTCAACGGTTGGATGGCTAATTAAAGCTAAAATGAAATATTTTATGTAAAATCTTAAAATTAATGGCTTAGATGCTTTAATTGAATACTAAATTAGGGGTATTTTTACCAAAATTGAACACTTAACACATAGCTCATCTAAGCCAAGGGCAATATTTTTGAATGGTTTGGATCCTTAGAATTTAAACCGGTTGAAAGTCGTATCTATTCGTATCATTTTATGGAGGGGCTAACAAGGAAAGGTACGTGCAAGTAATATGAAATGGTTTTATCATTGTTTATCACCAGTGAACCCAATTCTCACCAGAAAACGGAGCGATCTTTCTATCTATCTATCTATCTATCTATCTATCTATCTATCTATCTATCTATCTATCTATCTATCTATCTATCTATCTATCTATCTATCTATCTATCTATCCATATGCTAATCATCACTTTGTATTCTGAACGTGCTTATCGTACAAAATTGAGATCAAACGTGTGTTCCTAATCATTCAATCAATAGACTTCACTAAATTTAATTTAGAAACGTGTCGATCATATTACTTCCCAATATGGACAATTAGGATCCTCTAATCAGTTTGCCTTTTTGTCAATGACCATCCAATGACCTTATAGGAGGAGGTGTTAAACAATTATTCATCTGATCATCTTAAGACTGGGTCTTCTCAATCTGTAGTTGATGTGGATTAGATTAGGAATTCTTCATTGTCCTTGATTAAATTTACCTTTGTAATAGAATAGATAGCTTCAATATTCTATTTTGTGATAGTGAGTCCCATGTTTGTTGTGTCTTTGAGAAAAGAGTTAATGAGTGACATTCTATAAGTATTCTTTTTACACCTTCAGTGGCCAAGTTCAGTTGCTGTCATATCCTAAACAACTTAATAACTATTCCGTTGTCTTAAACAAAGCCAAGCTACAAGGAAGTCCGGATAGAGAGTAACTTACCAATTCATATCTGCCGTTCATCAGCATCTATCTGTTACAAGCTCTTGATTACTTGGAATTTCGAACACTAGCTAGGAACCAATCTGAGAGGATTCTACCAGCAGATTAATGGTTCGAACTTTGAATAACCAATAAGCTAGGTTCCAGTCATACTAGGCCAGCTGCCTTCATCCCCCTTTCAGTCTTTCTTAAACCTTACAGTCACTTTTGCAAATCCACCGATGTTTGATTTCCAGACGCGGCAGGTTGAACATTGACTACATGGAGGAAACTAACCCGGTGTCTGCTTAAACCTTGCTTCAGTTCTAAAGCGCACATCAGCTTTACTTTTCTGTTTATTTATTTATTTATTTATTATTATTATTTTAATAAATTGCTTTTGACAAGCAAAATTTCTATTTTAGAGCGTTTTCAATTGTTAGTTATAATGTTTTAATAGATTAGCGCTTTATAATTGGAATATCTATACTATATACAAGCCACGAACACATGCACATGCACATGCTATTGTCTAAAATTAGAAAATATATATTTAGTCTACGCTTGTAGGTAATAAGACTATGTCTAGAGTGTGTTTTTTAAGATCCAAGCTTTCATCATGTTCAGAGTACAGAAGTTAAGTAGTACAAGAGAAATCAGTGCATTTGGATGATCTGAACTACTTATTTTCAGACTTTAAAAAAACTGACGGTTCTGACTTTCAACTCAATGAAGCTAATAAGCATCTGAAGGGCATGAAACTTAGTATGTAACATATCCAAGCCACTCTCATGTTGGGAACGGCTTATTCCTTCTACAAGTTATCATTATATATGAGATTCTATACTAGCAGATGCTCATAAACATCTACACTTATACCAGCATTTTGAATTTTAGCGGGTTCATATTAAGCTGCTGAATCCACATTTTTTTTGTCTCCTTTTGTTTCTTTGATCCCCTTGCACCTATTTTAGAAATACCCTTGTATTTATTTTTCTTCTTCCACGTGAAACATGCGATATTTTCTACTATTATATTATTGTATATCTCTAAATTGGTCATTTCTATATAGAATAAATAAAGCAAAAGATGGACGGAATCACCAAAGATATTAGCGTTCTTTTCCTTTTTTTTGAAATAAATATCAAAATTTATCCTTCATGTTGATGACAGAGTATTTGGTTATTATTAAAACTTTTGGCATCATATGAAAGTATTGGGATGTGGAAGGAAACCTAACAAAATGGAAATTTTCAGCGGCACACTGGTATATAAAGTTACCGAGAGTAGAGTGCAAAGAAAACATTGGAATTTGCAAGTAAAAATAGACTTTCATCGGTAGTTTTTGCTAGCCTGCAGAAATTAATTCGGCTAAAAGGAATTTTGTTACTTGACTTTGCTAAAAGGAAAGCTAACTACACTCCATCATGTGCCCCACGTTGACTCATTAAAACCGTTCCTGAGAGAAGCAGCGCAACATATTTAAGAAAGCGCCCTTGAGAGTGATGAATGAGAAAATCTTTTCCCTTCATTAATTCTCAGACAAGAATCGATAGCCCCAGATTTTGCAACATTGTCTGCTGAATCATTTGATTCACGAGGGGTTATAGCTAAAGCATAAGGTATCCTGAATTTCTTCCATCTGGTGAGCATATCCATCCAACATTTTTAGGATTTTGCAACAAGCCTATCACAACATTGGAATCACCTTTGATAATATGAAAACAAAGAAAATTTTGCAGCAATAATACCTACCTTAGGTGCTGTTATTTCTGCTTTGATGGTTTCCTTCCCACCAATTGGTCTAGAATAATCAAGAAATGTTTTACCTTGACGATCCCTGATAATACCACCAATACCTGCTCGCTTCTCTTGTCTAATCTATGATCTATCAAAATTCAACTAAATCCACCCTTCAGGTGGCCTGATCAATTGAACTTTTGGTTATCTTTGCTTCCACTTGCCGAACATAGCACTAACCTTGATCTTCTAATGTTATGAACTGAATAATTTAAGAACTCCCTATCACAAACAGCCGTGATGCAACTAGATTTTTTTATACCATCTGCTATTTTCTCAACACTCGAGTGCTTACTTCTAAAGATACGGGCATTCGTTTCAAGCCAAAGGGGCCATAAAGTAGCAGGTAAACACCATATATAACCAAAAGTTTCTTTTCTTTGGAGGAATAAGATCTTTTCCACCAAGCTGGGAAGAGAATGATCACTTTTCCGGGCATTACCCATAAACTCCGAACCAGCAAAGGACAAAATGCCAAACCTTAGAAAGTAAAAGGACAGTGCTAAGAAGGTGAATCTCTTCAGAATTAAACAAACACATTTGGCAACCATTCACGAGTTTCCATCCTTTAGAGATCAAAGTTATCCATCCTCGAGCACCATATCTTTACTCGCTATCCAGCATAGATACGACCTGCATTTCGTTATCATCAATACAAGAAAAGGCAGCCCAGTGCAGGAAGCTCCTGCATATGCAGGATTCCAGGAACGGACGACAAATTATAAAGGATTCTATAGTTTGACAGTCTTACTTTGCATTTTTGTAAGAGGCTATTTTTATGCCTCGAACTCATGACCTCCAGGTCACATGATGATCATTCAACAGCTACGTCAAGGCTCCCCTTCTTATTCTATAATCGTCGTTGCATAACATGTACTAAAATGATCTGACCAAAAAGGTTCCAAAAGGATTTGGCAACCAAATTCTTTTATCCAGTCCAAAACCTCTAATAAAATGCCCTTTCTGTAAGCTAATTGATCAGCTTGCTCCGACTCATAGACATGTCTTAATTTTCTACTCAAGCTGAGGTTCCATTCAATCTCTCCCGTGCCGTGGACTAAGAAGCTCGAGACAGAGGCGATTGTTATCGATTGCTAGTGAGAAGAAATTGTGAAAAGAATCAAGTGAAGACCCATTTGCGTTCCAGAAGTCTTTCCAAAACCTTACCAACTTCCCATCGCGCAGAAGGAACTTAATGCTGCATTCAAAGGAATGCTCATTCCTTATAAAATCCAACCACAATCCTTCACGACCTGTTAGATTATGATCAAGAGAAGACAATCCACGCCACTCCTCTCCATTAATAGCTGCAATACATTGTCTCCATAATGCTGTCCGTTCTTCTCCAAATCTTTATATCCACTTCATTAGAAGTGCCATGTTAAACTTAGAAGTCGATCTAACACCCAATCCACCTTGATCTTTTGGTTTAAGTATTTAGTGAGGGTAACCCGACCTCCAATAGATAAGTGTTTTCTCTTCCATCAGGATAAGCGAGGCTACATTTTTTCAATAACTCTCATCTATTGACTTTGAGTTGGTCTTCCCATTGATAGTGGAAGACCAAGATAGGTCGGCGGCAGCATTTCCATTTGACCATCAATTACATTAGCAAAAGCCTCTAATTCATCATTTGAAAGATTGTAACCCATCACCTTAGATTTTGCAAAAATACGTTAACTCGCTATCCTCAACTCTTATAGATCATTTGCGTCATTTGCTTTGGCAACTGACATATTTATTATCAACTACAAGAAACTAAACGCGTTCCGTTGAGTTTCTAAGCATTTTCCGTTTCTACCTCCTTTGGGTATAAGAGCCTTTCAACCTCGTTCATCCTTGCTTACTAGCAAAACCACACGGCCAAGGCTTAAGGCAAATGGAGGATCCAACTTGGCCGGAAAATTTGTCTGAGTACGATCAATCAGTGGCTATCCAAGAGCTGACCTGGGGCCACCAGATCGCCACTGAGCTGCTGATTAACCTCCAAAGTGCCCAGAGTAATTATGGGTCCATGTCAATCCATACCCTTGCCGGCAAAATTTTGCAATCTATCGGTGGAGCCCTCTCTCTGCTTACTTCTGGTGGAGTAGGTGCTGGACATGAGAATCTGGTAACTTCTCCTTGTTGGTCCAGACCCATTTCAGACAGCCGCCGTATTCAACGGTGGCGGGCGCAGCAGTCGGTGCTGACTGCTGACTTCAACTGGGCGCGCGCGTCGCCACCGCCACCGACCTTTGAATTTGTGTAAAACGGGTTGAAAATCAGACCCGAAAATTCCCTATAAATAGGGATACCAAGAGGGCAAGTGTATAATCCCATTCCTCTGAAAAATCCCGGTGTATACCTCTCTGTAAAACCCCAGTTTCATAGTGAAATCATTCTCTCCCGTGGACGTAGGCTTATTGGCCGAACCACGTTAAAACTTTGCGTTTTTTGTGTGTATGATCTTGGGCGGGGACGAAAATCCCCAACAAGTGGTATCAAAGCTCGGTTCTGCTTAGTGAAACGAGGCGACAGGTGGGTTTCGTCGGTCCGAGAGGAGGAAGAAAACTATTCTGCTACGATTCTTGTGTAATCATCATTCTTTGGCTACACGGTGAAAAGCACGTCATCATGTTTGCTGCGGTAAAAGCATCATCATTGCGTCGGCACGATAATCGCTACAAGTACTACTACGATGCGAGTTGGCACCGATACCGAGGCGGGTTCCAACGGTTCGAGTTGCAGCAAATGCGGAGTTACAACGGTATAGAGTTGTAGGTGCGAGTGCAAATAGTAGCGCAATTGCTGATGGGCTGAGTTGAAGAACAGATGGCGTATTGCAGCGGGGTTGCAACGGATTCGAGTGCAACCGTAGGCGAGTTGCAATAGTAACGAGAGTTGCAACGGTGATTCGATTGGAGTAGACCTATTTTTGGCGGGTTTTCAAAGGGGATAAACCGGTTCTTGGCAAACGCGGTGGTGTTCTCATATTTGTAAGATTTTCTCCCGAAATTGCTTGTAAGTACTCTTTCTTTACTTATGGGAGGCAAACATGAGCAAAATGATTTGCTTAAATGGTACTAACTATCACAAGTGGAAGGGAAAAATGAAAGATCTTCTTTTGTGAAGAAATTACATCTACCTGTTTTCTTTGCTACTCAAACCGGAGGATAAGTCCGAAGAAGAGTGGGCTTTTGAACACGAGCAATTATGTGGTTTTATTCGACAATGGGTAGAAGATAATGTTTTGAATCATATTCAAAAATGAAATACATCTTTAGAACTACATGGATCAAATTAGAAACCTTGTACGCGTCGAGAACGAGGGAATAATAAGTTATTCCTACTTAATCAAGCGATGCACTTGAGATACAAGGAAGGGAGTTCTATTTCCAGGCCACTTGAATGAGTTGACGGGATGCTTTCAAAGCAACTATCGATGTTGGCGTCGGGTTTGTGATGATATCATGGGTTTATAGCTTTTAAATACTTTGCCCGACTCATGGGAAAATTTTCGTGTTTCTCAGCTAATTCTACTCCGGTGGTCTTTGTGACATGGGAATGCGAGAGAAGCGCGATTCTAAATGAAGAAATGAGGCGACGAGCTCAGAGTTGTCACCACATCACGGTCGAGATTTTGATCTCGAGAAAATCGAGGAGAAGCGAATCAAAGGACGGAGAAGAATAAGAAGCGAGGAGTAAATCTAAGTCCGGATACGAGAATGGAATGCAATTATGTGTGGCAAGAAGGGTCACATTAAAGGCAGTGTTACAAGTGGAAAGCCGAGAACAAAACAGAAAATGCCAAGCACGAGAGAAGAAATGATGAGGGGAATGATCGTGTAGCTGCCACTACTTCAGGCCTTGTCGTGGTCTGTGATGAAAATGAAATCAACCTAGCCTCCAATGAAATTGGATGGGTTGTTGACAGTGGTGCTTCTTTTCATGTTACCTCGAAGAGGAGTTTTCACCTCGTACACTCCTGGTGACTTTGGAGTGTTGAAGATGGGTAACGATGGGCTGTCAAAGGTTGTTGGTATCGGATCCGTCTGTTTGGACACCAACAACGGAACAAGGTTGATTCTCAAGGACGTTCGACATGTACCAGATATCCGACTGAACTTAATATCGGCGGAAAGCTTGATGATGATGGGTCTTGTAGTACCTTTGCGATGGACGTGGAAGCTCTCTAAGGGAGCGCTTGTGGCTCGGAGGGAAGAAATCATCTAGCTTGTATGTGATGCAAGCTTCGATTCTAGTAACTCCGTGAACGCAGTTGATGTCTTGGTTCTTCAGAGTTGTGGCACAGGCGGCTCAGTCACATGAGTGAGAAAGGACTAGGTTGTCTAGTTAAGAAGAATTTGCTTTCAGGGCTCAAAGCTACAAAGGTGAGCAAATGTGCTCATTGTCTTGCCGGGAAGCAGCAACGAGTTTCCTTCAAAAGCCATCATTCTTCCAGAAAGCCAAGCGTACTTGAATTGGTACATTCAGATGTATGCGGTCCTATGAAGGTACGCACATTTGGTGGTGCATTATATTTTGTCACATTTATTGATGATTATTCCGGGGAAACTGCTGGGTCTATGTTTTGAAAACTAAGGATCAGTGCTTGACAAGTTTAAAGAATTTCAAGCTGTTGAGCGGCAAACGCAGGAAGAAGGTGAAATGCATTCGCCGCAGTACAAACGGTGGCGACTATTGTGGACCTTTCGATGCTTATTGTAAGAAGCAAGGGATCAGACATCAAAGAACTCCTCGGAAGACTCCTCAGCGAAATAAATGGTTTAAGCGAAAGGATGAACGGGACATTGATGGAGAGGGTCGGATGCTTGCTTTCAAGCAAAGGCCTTAGGTTCATACGGGGTGAGCGCTATATACTTGCAGCCTATATGTTATTAACCTATCTCCAATAGTTGCCTTGAATGAGATGTTCTGCGAATATGGTATGGAAAAGATGTCTCTTACGATCATTTGCGGGTATTTGGGTGCAAAGCATTTGTACATATACCTAAGGATGAGAGGTCCAAGTTAGACGTCAAGACCAAACAATGCATTTTCATCGGCTATGGGCGGGATGAGTTTGGTTACGAGGCTATATGATCTGTTGCAAAGAAAATTTGGTTAGAAGTCGTGATGTGGTCTTTATGGAAGACCAAACCATTGAACACATCGACAAAGCCAAAGTATCGAAACTCAAAGTTACGTGCTACGACGGTTTAGATCCGAGTTCTGTTTCACATACGCCAAGTGTAGATGGCACCAATGACCATGGTGGTGCTCCGATTGATGTTCAAGATAATCGGTGAGGGAGAACATGAAGGCTGTGAAGACATGGATGTTTCGTCGGGCGATGATATTCGACGGGGAGGTTCCTCTTGAGGAACCGCGGTTTCATTGAGACGGAGTTCGAGAGATCGTCAACCTTCCACTTGATATTCATCAGATGAGTACGTACTCCTCACTGACGGGGGAGAACACGAGAGCTACACGGAGGCGGTTGAAAGTGAAGAGAATGCGAGTGGATTGCGGTATGAAGGATGAGATGAAATCCTTACAAGACAACCACACTTTTGAGCTGGTAAGATTACCTAAAGGCAGACAAGTTTTGAAGAATCGGTGGATATACAGGGTGAAGTACGAAGGTGACACTTCACAACCACGATACAAAGCTAGACTTATCGTGAAAGGCTTTGGTCAAAGGAAAGGTGTTGATTTCGAGGAGATATTTTCTCACATTGTTAAAATGTCTTCAATCCGAGTTGTATTGGGTTTGGCCTCAAACCTTGATCTGGAGGTTGAGCAGATGGATGTGAAAGGCAGGCGTTCCTCCACGGTGACTTAGAGGAGGAGATATATATGGAGCAGCCGAGGAAGGGTTTGTTGCTTAAAGGCAAAGAGAAGTATGTCTTGCAAGGCGAAGAAGAGTCCGTATGGCTTAGCGAGGCTCCCAGAGCGGTGAATGCCGGAAGTTCGGAGTTCATGACCCAACGGGGGTTATCGAAAGACTACTTGAGATCACTTTGTGTGTTTGTGCAGAGATTCTCAGAAGATGATTTCATCATCTTGCTACTCTATGTCGATGATATGCTTATTGTTGGAAGAAGCTCTTCAAGGGTCAGTCAGTTAAAGAAGGAGCTGAACAAAGTCTTTGCTATGAAAGACTTAGGATCCATGAGCAGATTCTCGGGATTTCTATCATTCGTGACAGGAAGAATAAGAGGTTATGGCTGTCTCAGGAGAAGTACATAGAAAAGGTACTTCAACGATTTCACATGGATAAAGCTAAAGTGGTTAGTACACCTTTTGCTACTCATTTTAAGCTTAGTAAGAATCAAGTTCCAACAAGTGATCTTTGAGAAGGAATACATGCAAGATGTTCCTTATGCTTCGGTGATTGGCAGGTCTTATGTATGCCATGGTATGCACTAGACCGGACATTACATATGCGGTTAGTGCACGGTGAGCCGTTTTCTATCAAATCCGGGAAAAGAACATTGAATGCGGTGAAGTGGATATTGAGATATTCACGTGGTACTTCTAAGTTGTGTTTGGGATTTGGCGCAAGCAGGTGCTTGAGGGCTACAACGGTCGGATATGGTGGTGATATTGACACGAGGAAGTCTACTTCGGTGCTACTTGATTACTTTCGGGGGAGCTGTGTCATGGCAATCAAAGTTACGAAGTGTGTTGCCTTATCTACAACGTGAGGCTGAGTTTATTCTTTGTGACGGAAGCATGCAAAGAGTTATTGTGGATGAAGAAGTTCGTGAACGAACTTGGCTTTATGCGAAGAGGTATGCGTTATTTTGCGGCAGTCCAAAGTGCTTTATACACCTTAGCAAGAATTCTACTTTTCATGGAAGGTCAAAGCACATTGATGTTCGGTATCATTGGATACGTGATATTTTGGACTCGAAGTCGTTAGAGCTTGAGAAAATTCATACTGACGATAATAGTTCAGATATGATGACAAAAGCATTACCTCGGAGTAAGTTCGAGAGTTGCAGAGAATTGGTCGGGATGGGCTTCTGCTAAAAGTCCATATGTGAAGAAACCTCCTTCAGTTAATGGGCCTGGAGGGGGAGATTTGTTGGTCCAGACCCATTTCAGACAGCCGCCGTATTCAACGGTGGCGGGCGCAGCAGTCGGTGGCAGGTCGGTACCGACTTCAACAGCGGCGGGCGCCGCCGTCGGCCACCGCCACCGACCTTTGAATTTGTGTAAAACGGGTTGAAAATCAGACCCGAAAATTCCCTATAAATAGGGATACCAAGAGGGCAAGTGTATAATCCCATTCCTCTGAAAAATCCCGGTGTATACCTCTCTGTAAAACCCCAGTTTCATAGTGAAATCATTCTCTCCCGTGGACGTAGGCTTATTGGCCGAACCACGTTAAAACTTTGCGTTTTTTGTGTGTATGATCTTGGGCGGGGACGAAAATCCCCAACACTCCTGTGAAATCGTCGTGTTCAGTTGACGGGGGGAACAAATCTTCCGACAAAATTGTAAAGACTCCGGTGGCAAAGGAGAGGAGAAGAAGCCATAAAAGAAGGTGATTGAGTTTGTCAAACTTCAGGGATCATTTAATAATTTCCTGAAAACGAGGTGGGGGGTGGGGGTGTGGCGGCGTGGCTTGTCTTTGTGGTATGGATGCTAGATTCTCACCGTTGGGAAGTCTCAGTGAGAGAGAGTTCTTGCATGTTCACTCTATGAGCGTGTAAATTGGTACACATCTACCAGCTGCATGTGGGGATTGATGTATGGTTCGTGATCTGAGGCACCGGTTTTCTTGTGGTTCATATCTTAGATTTCTTACAATTGGATAATCTTAACCCCTTCCTATTTTTCGCTACATTTTGCGAACTTTCCAAACCGTTCAATTTTTAACTACAGTAATGGTGTTAGGATGATCGATGGAGATGAATTTTTGGGGCATCGCCTATCTAAGACGTAACCTTGAAGATATGAGGGGGCGGTACAATATGTGCTTTAACACATAGGACTGAATTGCACCACCGCAGTCCATATAAGAGGTCATTAGGGTACTTGTTTTCCTCGACCAAAATTGTGTCGTTGATCGAAGTTCAGAGTTACTGTGTCAAATTTACTTGATCAAAGTTCTGCCATATTTTACCAGTTTTGAAAGCAAAATAGGAAGGTTCTATGATTTTATGTTCTTTACTAAAACCTAATTTAATTTCTCTTGGTTGCAGGAGGACTACTACAGAGACATGGACAGAGCTCTCCCCTACACCTTACGATGATGGGTATGCCTGGAGAAAATATGGGCAAAAAGAAATCCATGGAACGAAATATCAGAGGTTCTTCTCTGCACCGCTTTTTCTTTTAAAACTAGGAAATGCAACTCTACTTTTAATAATAAGTTGAAGATAATAAACTGTTGCAATGGTAAGATAAAATGCTTTATAAATTATGAATGGCAGATCTAGAAACTTTTTTTCTTCATAAATCACTAAGCTATTCTTTTACATAAAAAATAAATAATTTAAGCCATTTATTTATTTATATATTAAAGTTTTGCAAATTTCTGAGACATGGGCATAAAAAATGGGTGCAATATTAATATCAAGATATTAATGCCATTTAATAATTAAAAAAGAAGATAAGCCATTTTTGGTGATCAGCAGGAGCTACTACAGATGTACTTATAGAAGGGACCAGGGTTGCCAGTCAACTAAAAAGGTACAGAGAAAAGAAAACGATCCATCTATGTATCTAGTCACCTACGAGGGGCGACACACATGCAGAGATCTACTAAAGGAGCCAGAACTTATCTTGGATTCTCCTCTCAGAGAACCATTTTTGCTAAACTTCAAAGCACCCTTCACAAAGGGAGTTGTGAAAAGAAACCAACTGATCTGATGACTCACAGTCAGATGATAACATCAGAATTTCTTTCACCAGATTTTGCCACATTTGAGACGTATGGGCCAACCATGATGCCTTCAACGCCAGGATTAGAGTCTGGACCATTTGATGTGTACTCATCCAGTAGCCCCCATAATTTGGGCATGGGTGACATGGAAAACTTCTATCTTGAAGACACGTTAGATTTTGATAATAGAAGTTTGTTTTAAGTTGAAGAGTAAGTGGAACCATATTGTTATCATCTATCTTAGTGATTTGATTGTTCTTTTCTTAGAAATAACGACACAAATGGCTTTGAATTTTATGAGTGAAATGTGTACAATATAACGGGGTGAGATCAGAATTTTTGTAAATGGTTGACCATATAAAAGTCAAGGAAATACGCGGGTACTTAAAAAGTAATAGAAGCCTCGGAGGTCATCTGAAGCACTCACGTTCTGGCCTATCCCTAGATTATTCTCTAGAATATCATCCTAGTCCTTGTTTATACGTATTGCACGGATCGAAAGTGCAATGACAGTGAAAAGGATCTTGACTTACCAACATGTTAGGAAGGATAAGTTTAGTACTCTCTGGGGAATGACATTTTGCTAATCGTCACTAGTTAAGCTGCATGAGCTGCTGAAGATGTGCACCCCTGACTAAGGCATGATTCAAACCGTTTACTTTTGGCAAGGTAAAACTAAGAAGCAAAGAAAAGACACGAGATCCACACCTGTATCACGAAATCCATTGTGAACCTAATAACCATCAGCCAGTCCATCTGATCTTGTCCTGATAATATGATCCTAGAGCTTTGATCCAAGAGCCTTGTTCAGGGTAGAGAAATGTGGAACCCTGAAAGTTTGTGGGTTCGGACCAAATGCTCACCGTTTCTTGTGGAACCTGAATAACGATAAAGTAACATATGACTATCCAGGCATGTTTTATAGGAGATCCATGGTATTCAACCTGTTCACCCTTAGATAGGCTACCACCAAAAAACACACCATTTGATTGGCATGATTTTTCACGGTTAGACTGAGCAAGGAAGGGAAAATAAGATGGATGGTACAGATTTTCCAGAAAACATGCCTTAGCTTATCTTTTTTTATCGGAAGGAAAATTTTCTTTTTCATGTTTTTCATTTTAAATAAAAAAGGAAAGAATTTATCCCAGAAAGAACTTTACAAAGAGCCGCCCTCCAATGGTTGTCCTCCCGGGTTTCTGAAAATCCAATTACAGAAGAATCCGGATTCCGATTTGTGAACTATCAAAATTCACCTTGGTCTTACCCGGATCATGTGGTTTCCATTGATTTTTAAGGATTGGCTCATGTGAGAAAATTCGTGTATAGCGTTTCCAGTTTCGGTTTAGTTCTGTACATGATACACCTCTATATTCTTTGTGAACCGAGAGCCATTTGGCTGCATGGTTGAGTATGACAATCCACAAACGGGCGCTGTTCTGAACTTAATCTTTAAAGTGACTTTCATTCCATTCTCTCTTATCTCCCTGATCACCGCCGCGAAAAGGGGATTCTCATGTAAGCTTTACTCTTCGGGCCACCTATATATAATGTAGTTGAGAGATTTTTTAGGAAGAATCCAACGTAGCTCAAACATGCAACTCCAACACTTGAGACCAAAGTTTGAATGCAAACGGGCAGCCTAACAAGGTGTGATCCGTAGATTCCTCTAGACTGCAGCAAAGGAAGCAAATTGTCCCTAGTAGGATGCCTTGGATGGCTAAACAAGGATGTGGTCCTAGGCGGACAGGGGAAGGACCAGAACCTTGTAGTGTCAAAAGAACATCTTGGAGCGATTTCCTCCAACAAGACTTCTGTCCGCCAATTAACTTACCCCGTGATTGGAAGGTATATACTTAGAAACCGGTTAAAAAAACACCTTACCTGTCAGAGCTCGCAAATGATCCCACGAAGTTTTCTCGTGGTCGCGCTCGGAGGGGTTGATTTAGGGCGATGCCCAAATGGTTGGGATTCTTGGGATAAGGTGTGTTACATTGGGCGATGGAGGCATTCTTGGTTTGTGAGGCACTGCAAGGTCTTCCAGATTGATTGAGGAGGTGAACTAGGGCACCGAATATGATGCCAAAAAGGAATTCTATCCCCTCTGTTCGCTTTAATATCGAATAAAAGGTAAGAATGCATTCTTTTCTTTGAAGATTTGCCGCCTAGTGAATGATCCACGGTGACTTCCTGCCTCATATGTGAACCATCTTCACCAATTGTGGCCTTTCTTATGAAGGGCCACTTTTCCCCAAGGGCAATCTTCCTCCAAGCAAAGTCTTCAAATCCACTTTTCTAGTGTTAAAAATATAAAAAACTTGCACAAAGTGAGTTTGATGAACCATAGCTTAGACACACAAGTCAAAAGTGCTTCTTGAAGATAAGCGATGCCTCCTAATAAGTGCAAAGACTATGAAAGCTCTATCTTTGGGATTCAACCAAGCCAAAGTCAATTTGTACCTTGACTAATTTATACAATCAAAATCGGTCTGTACTTTCGTCTTCTGAACTTCAATGCCTTGTAAATCACAAATATATTGCAAAATCCGATAGATATGAAATATAAGCCAACTCTCAAGAGAGATTACGGATGTGGGCTGCAAAATAGGCATCTAATAAATATCCAATGTCTTTCAAATAAACAAGAGAGGGTCAAACCCAGGTTGCAAAATGCACACCTAATAAAAGTACCTAGAATACAGCTAAAGAGGCATTAAACTTGGGCTATAAAATATGCACCCCATAAGCCTCTAAAGCCAAACTCAGAAGAGAATAGATCAATGCATGAGAGAGAGAGAGAGAGAGAGAGAGAGAGAGAGAGAGAGAGAGAGAGAGAGAGAGAGAGAGAGAGAGAGAGAGAGAGAGAGAGAGAGAGAGAGAGAGAGAGAGAGAGAGAGAGAGAGAAGAAGGGGGGGAGTAAAAGCTACTATTAGTTCATATCCCATACATAGAGATACCATTATATATCTCTTATGAAAAAGATTATATGAGACTAACAGTCCTTGTAAAGCAAAATTAACAATGCCCCACTTGTCTTTTGAGTTAAAAAACTTAAAATATCATTTTCTTACTTATTTTAAGTTAAAATCAATTCAATCAACAAAGAATTCTGCACCTCTTTTTTTAAATTTGAGCAAGCAAAGACAAAATAAAGCTTTCTTGATATAATATAAGCAGCTTGAGTAGGAAGATTCAAGGATTCACCTCTTTATGTTATGATGAATTGTTGGTGAAATGAGCACAAACATGTTGGGATGTCTCTGTAGTGACAACCCATCCTTCAATGCTGCTGCCATACATACTTCCATCTAATAGAGACCATCCACATGAATAGGCTTGGAATTGAGTATAAAAAATAAGAGGCAACAAGAATAAAACATATATAACTGAACAACATATATAGTAAAGATATTAGAAGAAGATTAGGTATTCAACAAGGTAAGTGTATATATAAAAGAAAGTGAACAGAGTCTTGAACTTTCTCTTAATGTATATAAATAAAGAACATATCAGGACAACCATTGAGATAAATTATGAATTAATGCCTAGAAGAAAGTAATGTAAGAGACACTTCTCTTAAAAAAGATAGATGTATATAAATTAAGCCCTTTTTACTAATGGCCATGAGTTAATGTAATATCCTTAATATTTAAGATAAAAATAGGAAATTATTAAATAAATTAAAATAAAAATTTATGGATGAAATTAATTCCTGAAAACATAATAATTAGAAAGTGCTCGTCGATACGAATCCAACGCCACCAAACGAGGGAGTTATGAGCAGTCAAAGTTGGAAGGGCAATTTGGTCATTTAGTAGAGACGTATTAGACAGGGGTCCAAATTGATACTGGCACCCCGTCTTCCCACACGTCTCTACCAGTGCAGGAAAAATCGCCGGAGAGACGTGGAAAGAGCGTGTGGGGGAAGAGTTTCTCTTCCCAAGACTCTAAAACCCTATATCTATGCTCCTACAGGAGCCAAAACGCTCCACTTTGAGCGTTTTCTGCAGTATTTACGCAAAACCCTAGCCCTCCAAAACTTGGATTCTCGGGGGAGTGGAGCCCCGGCGACACGAGCTACACCAGACAGGCTCAAGGTAAGCCTCAAATCCATATTTTTCTGTATTTATTAATTAGAAAACTAATTAGGAAAACATGAAAAAAATTAGGAAAAAAATCGGATTTTTAGGAACACATGTGCACGCTACTTTGTTGGAGTGTGATTTCACGGATCAAAACTTGTCCGTTTGAAAATCGCACCGATCCAACTAGTGCACAAGAAGACCCAAGAGTATACCCTTTAAATTTGGGAGTGATCCAACGGTGGAATTAGGAAAACTCAAAAACCAGTACCTAGGGAGGTTTTTAGGAACTTGGGAAAAATCATTTAAAAACCATGGTTTTTGAGAAAATTAGTAAAAAAGGAGGGCATAAATGGATTCTAGAGAGAATGCGAGAGACAATGGCGCAAAATCACGCAAAAGCGGAGACTCTGTGGCTCCGTCGAGGCGAGCGGCAGGAATCCGGTCGTCTTCTCCGGCGTCGGCGCCCGCGCCGACGCCAAGACGCACTCGACGCGAGGGACGGCGTCACATGACGTCGTCGCCGCACGCGTGCGGAAGCGTGCATGGTGGGCCGTCGCGGTGGGGCCGGGACGCGGCGCGTGCGGCGACCGTGACGCACGTCCTGTAGCCGAAGACGCGCGGCGTCTGCGACGCCGTGCGTCCTCGTGCGCCGGTGTACGCCGGTGTAAACCCGGCGGAAAGAAGCGCCGCCGGTTTAAACCACCTTATGGTGGTGCGACCATTTAGCTTATTTTCACAAAAACTTGATTTTTGGGAGCTAGAGAGGTCCAAATTACGATCCCAGGAAGAGGCGTTGTGGCCGTATTGATGACGGCGACCTAGTTTTAACTTAAAAACTTAGAAATGACCACTTTTTATTTAGAAAAAATTTTAAAATAGTGATGTGACATGTCTGAGTGCACTTGAATATACCAATTAAAGGGAGTTATTGGCAAGCTAGTGATCTCACTTGAGGTAGGTGTGACAACTAATGTTTTAACTTGATTTTAAACCATGTTTAAACATAGCATCATGTGTGATTGTGTTTTAAATTGCGATTTTTATTTACCATGGATTTCATGCGACATTGCGTCGGGATGGTTATTCCAAATTGAAATCTTTCTTGAATAAACTTATTTCAAATGCTTTTACAAGCATGATGTTAATTTGTTATGCTTACTTAGAGACTTATTTCTTATTATATATATAGAAAATGCATGGATTTACATGGAAATGAGAATAGAGGCTTATTATTTGGTCCTTTGATAGGCTAACCCTAGGGATGAGGGGCATGTCTTGGGGATTGCAAGCTATATAAGTGCTCTTGAGTTTTTAGCATATACATATGATTTCCGTGTTTTATATTTGATGACGGGTGCTCTCGCCGGTGGGCGTCATCTTTAGGAGGGATAGAGTAGGCCACCCACCTTCCGAGATTATGATGTGATGAGTTTGTGATATGATAGACACTGCCCATAGATGGCATTCGGTAGGGTTTGGTAACATGGATAGTCCACACTCTGGCTCGAGCCTTTCCATGGGGACGGGGACGTTAAGTCTCCTAGTTATGGTGGCGAGGGGGAGCGGCGGTGGTTGATACCCATGGAGGGTTGCCACTGCAGCATGATGGCCCATATTCTTGTTATGTGTGCATGTATGATGAGCATGGTTATAGATGGTATGCCTGGGTGTGACGACACTCAGAGGTTGACTATGTGTATACGATCAGGGATGTTCGTGCGATGTGGTGGGACCCATTACCTTAGGGTGCCCTTATTCTTGTTGTATGCTCCATTTATTGATTCATGTCATGTTTTAACTCCGTGAATTTCATGTTTTAGCATTTGGAATAAATTGGGATTTATTTGAACATGGCATTATGATATCACTATTTCCATAAATGTTAGACTTTTCATCAATCTTTGTTCATTATTTCTTGCATTTATTACATTAATTGTCTATGTACCTACCTGACGATAGCTTCTTTGAGGCATTGCTTTGTTTTGCAATGCCTTAGATCTCAGCGCGACACCGGGAAAGGAAAAGCGGTTGATAAACCTTGAGAGAGCCGAAGAAACTAGTTTCCCTATAGTTTTAGAAAGTAATGTGAGTCATTAGAGTGGATTATCATTTGAATTTTATTATGGACTGCATACTTTATATTTGGATATGTGATTTAGATCTTTGGACATATATTGGACATTTATATGGGATGTTATGATGGATAGACCCTGGGCCATATTATTATTGTCTTTTGGATGTTTATTTGATTTAAAATAAAGGCGCCTATTTATTTGACGTTGATTTATACGCGGATTATTTATTTACGTTTAAATTACGTGTACGTCATTTTGAGAAAGGAAAAATTAACACCCGGAGTTTTAAGATAGGTTTAGTAAAATGTTAAATAAATCTTTTCTCATGGGATCCCAAATGCTCTTATTTAAATTGCCATAAAAAAAAAAAATTGTCTTAAAAATCCGGGGTGTTACAGTTAATCTCATAATTCAAGTGCTCTCTAATGACCAACCTAAGGCCTATAGGAGGCGGCTACACCCTAACACCCGAAATAGGTGAGTCCACCTATGACGCTCATGTATACCCCACAATCTAAAGTTCACAGATCTATTGACTCATTAATACATAAGTCATTCCTAAGACTAAGGTCAAACTATATACATCATAGGAATGAGAATAAAATAAAATAACATTAGATCATTATGTCCAAATGCCTTATTTGTCTCTTGGAACCTAGTCAAGGTATGTTTGCCACTACTAGTCAATTATACGTCTTTAAGCCCATTCTCCTCAATGTCATATCTACCAACTCTCTTCCTATGCCTTCTAAGAAAGGGTTAGATAAATTTTGCTGGATTAGAAAAGGTTGATGTGCCTATAAAAAAGAATTCTAGCCAATTGTTAATGTTTTTCGCAAGTGCACGGCAAATACGGGTTGATTTTCACAGGGACTCTACTTATATGTTGGAGTTTACACAAATTTTAAATTTTAAATTATTACAAAAATAAAATTTAGTTCATTAAGCATTCCATGAGTAAACAAAGTTCTAAATTTAAATAAGTAGAAAATAAAAGTAAATGACAAATAAAGAGAACTTCCCTGTTTGACTGCTGTGTCACGCAACAAATCACAACATGTACTAATCAGTAACAAGGTAACTTCAACACAAATTAAATGTAATAACAAGCTGAATACAATTTTCCTATCTTGTCCACTGTGTCACGTAGCGACTACAATAGGATGTTCTTCAAACAAAATGTAGATAACAGAATCCGAGAATAACACTATCCAAGGAAATGAATAAGACAAAACAAACAAAAGACAAATAGGGACATCAAAGACATTTGAATTAAAGTCCTAAGGGCATATATGGAAAATTTCCAGATTTTCTGGTTTTAAACGAAAACCAGATGAAGATGAAGGGAAACCGACGGACGGGGGAACTGGAGGAAGGTGAGCAGGGGAAACAGGAGAGGGAGAAGAGGAAAGAGGGATGGCCGGAGAAGGGAAGAAGAGTGGAGAAGAAGGAAGGAGGAGCAGGGATGGGTCGGAGCGGAGGATGGGGAAAGAAGGAAAACCCATATTGGGTTTCCTTCTCCAAGCCGGCCGGTGATGGGTCTTGCTGGAAACGGGAGGAAGCAAGTGGAGATGGGGGTCGAGTGGAAGATGGATCTGGGTTTTCCCCTCTGAGCTCACCGGCGACTTGGAAGAAAAAAAATGGAATCTGGGCCGGCCAGTGGGTGAATGCGAGCCTGAGAGAGGTTTGGCCGTCGACTGGTTGAGGAGGTTGGTGATTCGAGGAAGATGAGGGCCGGTCGATGGAGCTGGGGGAAGGGTTCCGGGCAGTGCTGGTTTAGTGGAGAAGGCCGGCCAGCAGTAGCTGGTCGGTGATTGGGTGAACTCCGGTGCGGCTGGGGTGTACCGACAGGGTGGTGACGGTGAATGGATGAGGAGGATCTGGTGATAAAAAACGCAGAGAAGGAAGAGAAGAATGGCGATCTGGATTTTGCCGGAAAATGAGAAAACGAGAAACGAGCGAGAGAGGGGTTTGCCAGAAAAGAAAAACGAGAGAGAAAGAGAGAGAGAGAGTCCTTTCACCCTCTAATTTGAGTGGTCAAATTTGGACAGACTTAGTCAGATTTGCCATGATTGGTTAAATTTGATCAGATTTGCCTTTGTTTTGGGTTATGGGATCCATCAAAATAAGTTGATCTGAACCGTCCAATGTACTTTGGATTATCTGCAAAACAAAATACAAAATTAAAATTATCTTATGTAGGTAATTAGCTATAATAATCATCCAATTGTTAACTTTTCAAATTAACAGTTGGATGATCAATTATAACTAAAATTGATTTAAAATCACAAAATTATCTTGTCAAATGATCTAATAAAATATTAATATAAGATTATTTTTTGCAAAATTAAAGACTAAACACAAATCCAAAGAGTTGAACTCCCAAATAAAATCCTTCTCAGATAAGACATATCCAAGACAACTAGTTAAATCTAGTTTCAGATAGAGTCTAGCTCTCATATCAAAGTCTCCAAAAAAGGAGCTCATTAGTTCATTAGTTATGAAGGTTTTCACACTCTACCAAACAAAATTAGGTTGTTATTATAATTTACCACTCTAAAGTCTACTTATAGCAGATGCTTGATCATATGCATGATTATTTTTTTATTTGCCACTTAGGCTTCATAGTTTGTTTTTTTTGGGGTCACCTCTACGCTAATAGTTAATGCCATTAGTGATTTAGTCCATTCCGAGTCTTAAAGCTCGCTATGTAGAGTCATTAATGACATCTACTAGTTCTCATAAAACTATCTAGTGTACACCACTTAGATTAATTACTCGACTTGGATACGTGATTGCAAAATTATGTCTTGCGATTGCAAAAAGGCAGCTCTCAACTAGATTAGGCTTTATTTTTACGGAAACTAGATGCACTGCTGGATGTAATTGTACTTTTCCTTTTTCCTTATATATGTTGTACTTGTGCCATGTATTAGCAAGTATTTCTTTAGCAATGCGTGTGACCGTATAAGTGGTATGGATCATGTGGAGCACTTCTACTTGTCTTAATTTGTTATTTGCATGGCTATTATTGCCACAAGTGGATCTTTTATACTTGTGCCATTGGTAAATGTTTTACTTAATCATTTTTATTCATTGGAGAATCCTAATCACAGTAGAACTCACCGAAGAGATTATTTTCGTCAATGAAATTCCCAATTTCGTCATTCTCATTACGTCAACTTGTCATTTTTTCAGAAAAATACATTAATACCCATTCTTTTAATCTCTTATATTTATTTTCTATTATTTTATTAAACAAAAAGAAAGAGTATCATTTTTCTCTTTTTGCTTGAGAAAGAGGTATGATTGTCTATTTTTCATTTTATAATTCCCTACCAAGAAATTCAAAGACATTTGGGCTCCATCCATGTAAAAATGAGGAAACATGTAAACTTTAGTTGACATTTCAGCCCATATTACACAAGAAAGACACATATAAGGAGTACGTATGCGTGTAAGAAATGAAAGAGTACAAACATCTAAAGGTGGGTGCCGCCCTTGCAAAATAAAAACATTTTGCCATTAGTTTTCATAAACTTTACAAATTTACCATTCTGTTAGATTTCCATCGTCCTTTCCCGTTAGTTTTTCAAAATATTGATATTACCCTTGTCTAACAAACTAGCTACTCACAGATAAGACATGTGCTAGCAGAGAGAGGCGTCGAAAATAGGGACTTTGATTGGAGGGTGGTGGGGTGTTGGTTAGGTGGTTGGGGTGCCAGCCTTCGAAAACAGGGTGTTAATCGGGTTGAGCGGCGGGGGTGCCGACGACTGTGAGGTGATCTAGTGAGGGTGTGTCGAGCGGGGGAGTGACGACGATGTGGCTGGGTTGGGGGAGGGCGCGTAGAGGCTGCTTCTACCCTAGTGACATGAGAAGGGGCCTCTCTGGTCGTAGGTTACAGGTCCGAAACTACTACTCGTGTGTCTCTAATTTGAGAAGATTGTTCATATTAGATTGCGATTTGCTAATGGATTACAGTTTAGGTTTAATTTGGATGCAATTTTATTGTGTGTGTGTGTGTGTGTGTGTATATATATATATATCTATAGCAATACTTCTAGGTTTCCCACTGTAGTAACCTGAAAGGCCAGATGTGCAAAGGTGGCTAATAGATCTCCATCTCCAGCAAGTCCACGATCTTCGGCAAGTCAACACCAACACCAACAGCAATTACATAATAGATCTAATAGGTCTCCATCTCCGTCAAGTCCACGATATTGGGCACAAGTCAACAGCAACACCAGTCTCAATCATCCCCATCTTCAGCAAGTCTAAAATCTTCAGCACATCAATAGCCACGGCAATCTCAATCATCTCCATAATTATGTACACATCTTTCTTTTATTGTGTGCATTTATGGCCCTTGATTAGTAGGTCAATAATAGGATAGTTTCTAATTACTCATATGTAGTGCTGTATGTATTGAAATGGTTTTGAACAGAAATATAATTCACTTTTCCAAAACATTATATCTTTTAGTGGCATGGAGCACGAGTGAGCTCTCAATAATAAAAGTCACAAGTTGGAAGCTCTGCCAAAAGAGGTGTCTGAGTGAGGGCACGAATCCACCATTAAAATAAAAAATGAAAAATGAAAGGACTTAAATGGCAAGCTAGGCCGTCGTCACCACCAGGCTACCCTTGTAATATCCACTGACCACATTGTTTGGGACTTTCTACTAAACGTACAGTAGGACCCTACGAATGGAGTAAACACTAGAAAAACACTCTTGTTTCAGATTATTTTGCTCATGCACAAGGACTATTATTTGTTATGGGGTTTCTCCTCCAGCATTACCTACTCATATTTGACCTTAAAATAGAGCCCTCTATTATTTATCATTTGGCACTATTCTGTTGGACCTATCTAGTGATATAGGATGCTCTTCTATAGGTTCTTGAGCTAGATGGTTTAATGATACAAAATTAGGGTCCAATACGTGTTCCTAACCGTTGGATTAATAGACTTTTACGCGTGCGATATGAAAATTTTGACCAGTGTAAGTTGTCAACGACCATTATGTAGTCGTCCGTGCCCGGTGACTTGACAAATGTTTGCTGTCCACGATTGACTCTACCTTTTCAGTGTAATATTCTACCAAAACGAGGGAGGCTAACCAAATCGGTCGCCCGAGGGAGCAGTATCCGTCACTTGTAAACGCGGTTGGTTGACCTTGGACAAAACGGAATGGATATTGAACCATGCGATACGGCCAATAACTTAGTACACGGGTTACCAAATTTTGATTCGTTGGCTTTAGTCTAGGAGTAGCCCGTGCATGAAGCTCTATGCATGCTAGATCTGGTGAATGGACAGATTATAAGGGTTAATAGTATGCAGTCTTACCTTATATTTTGTAAGAGACTATTTTTATGCATTGAACCCATTACTCAAGTTGCACCAAAGCTAAAATCTGCTGCTAGTTATGACAGATGTCAAGAACTTCGTCCAGCTGTTGGCTGCTAATATCAGAATAGTTGCTGTGTTTGTTACTATTGCAACAAATTTGAGCACAAATTTTGGGATCCAAATCCTTCATCTAAGCTTCTGGTTCATTTGAAACCGAAGGAGAGGACCTATAGCATGGGTAGAATTTAATGATTTATACCGTGCATTTATTACACATTAGTATCCATCAATTGTTTCTGGAAGACGAGCATATTTTCCTGGAGAACCAGTAATTGCTTCTGCTCCAAAGAAGGGTTAATTGCCATAAAGAATGCTCAATTCTAATGTGTCAACACAAAATTATCAAAATTTTACTGGAACTGATTTGCGTCCTTGTTGTTAGGCGTGATACGACCCACAAGAGTTGTCCAGTCTAAAGCATAGTGACAGAATTCGATAGTTGAAAGTTTTCGTAAAAAGTCCCTCTTTTTCCCCAATGAATCATGTTTTTATTTTTCTCAAATTCAAAACAATTTAAAAAAAAATTAATGTGAATTTACATTGTCGTCATCATCATCATCAAGACCTTATCCTGATTAGGGTTAGGCCACGAGAATCTTGTTACTCCATTCTCCCATATTAAGTGTCACATCTTTATTTAGTCTCAAAGCTTTAAAATATTTTCTCACCACTTCTATCCATATTCTTTTGGGCCTTCCCCTTACTCTTTTACCTAATAAAACTAAAAATTCATAAATAATTTTCTATATTCTCAAAAAGTAATTGTATATGTAGTTTAAAATTCAAATGAAACGTTTAAACTCATGTTTTAATTTTTTATTTTAATTTTTGAATTTTTCACAAATATCTCCCAATTTTTGTAAATATTTGGCTTGTTGATTTATTTCCAAATTCAAACTTTGCTATTATGATATAAATTACAACCAAACCAAATTTAAAGGCTAGCCCTGAACCAAATTTATGTATTGATTGAAGAAGATAGCCATTGTAATTATGTATAGACTTCTCCTACACCATCATCATACATAATACAACACGGAATATCATGGACAAAAATAAAAAGAGCAGCCCTGGTGCATGAAGCTCCCACATATGTGAGGTCCAAGAAAGGAGCAGACCATAATGTACCATTCTTCGGTTGGGCCCGGGTTATGACATTTTTGTTTTAATGTTGGTAATTTTATTAATGAAAACAAAACAAAGAAAAGATCGACAGAGAGAGTTTGAGTATTATGTCAAGAATTTAATCATAAGGAATGAGATTAGACGGCTTGTTCCTATGCGGATCTCTTACTTTTTTTTTGAAAAGCCCCATCTGTGGTTGACATGGATGGTTCAGTCTGTTTCTCCCTTATTAGGTATCTCATGGCCAAAAATTCACGAGGGATTGGAATTTTGGCATCCATGTATATGTTTTGGCTGTTGATGTGTATCACTACTTATGTAAAGACTCGAACTTGTTTCGTGTGATGAAAAAAGAAGAAGAAGAAGGGCAGCTACGGTGCACAAAGTCACTGCCTATGCACGGTCTGGGGAAGGGGAGGACCACAAGGGTCTATTGTATGCAGCCTTACCTTTCGTTTTTGCAAGAGGCTGTTTTCACGCTTTAAACCTGTAACCTCAAGGTCACATGATGACAACTTTACCATTGCGCGATGAAAAATACATTTCTCCAAATAAAAGAATAATCCAATAGTCACAGTTTTGGGTTACGAGATATCAGATGTAGGAAATCAAGGGTGGGCATTTTATAAAAAAGTGGAGTCCTACAAGCTAACAAGTTATGTGGCCGTGCGCCTAACGTAGAATTCCTTTCCATGATATGCAGCATTTTTAATCTTTTGGCAGGCAAGAGGTCATGGATAACTCATAGGACATATCCATGAGTGCCATGGACCAGGGTGACCTGGGCACAGGAGTGACCCTTCTAGCACCACTGCGGGCGGTAGAAGATTTGGCTATTTTTTTTGCATAAAGGTCATCCCACATTCTTCTAGAAATCAATTTAATACGAAAATGTTCTTATACATTCTTCAAATATAAATGTTTGACGAGAAGACATTTTACCTACGATGTTGAAAAGGATAACAAATTATCACGAAACGTTGAATCTTGACCGGGAGAATACGAGTACCGGCCCATTACCTCAGGAGTTGGTCTCAAATTTGACCAGTTTATACTTTACGTCAATCCTTAGCTGGTTATACTGAAAACTAAAACAGATCATGTACTGCCTGATTCTCATATAGGAAGAAGCCCTAACAATGTTTCATCAGACCCGTTCACCTCATTCTTCTGACTTTGAATGCCTCTTAGATCATATATAACGATGATTGGACGCCCAAACATCCACAAGGACTGTACTTTAGATGGTTCGCCACGGATCGTTGTTCAGATGAACGGTTTGGATCAACCAAAATGGGTCCCATTCCTGTTAGAGAGGGAGCTGCTCGGCAGCCAGCGTGATGTCACTATACCTAAGTCGCACAAGTTACAATAAAGAAGTATAGATGGAGGATTCTTCTTATACGCGTTCCTTGGATTTCTATGCATTTTCTTAAGCCTTCTTTTCCTACATAAATAGCCAGAGAACCTCTGTCTCCGAAACCCACCCTGTACAAGAGCAGAAACCTCACGGTCAAAGCTCAAAAGAAATGGAGGGTTCAACTTGGCCGGAGAACTCGCCGAATAAACGGAAGATGGCAATCCAGGAGCTGATCCGCAGCCGTGAATTCGCTAAGCAACTGCAGGTTTATGGGCAAGATCCAATGGGTGATTCTCGATCTATGTCCATTCAGGTCCTTACCGATAAACTCAAGCAATCTATCAAGGCAGCGCTCTCTTTTTTGGGTCCTGGTGATGGAGGGGGCTATCATGAGAATTCGGCAACTACACCCCTCAAATTGCTATATCCTGTTGATGAGAAGAACATTTGTTCTGCCGATGTAGTGAAGACTCCAGTCGCCGAAGACAGGAAAGGAGCTCATAAGAGAAGGTGATTAAGTTCGCAAAGTTCATGGATCAGTTACGAATGTGGCCCAGCTGGATCGCGATTCTGCCGTTTCACTTCATCTTCTGGGCTACTTTTAAGACAGTCCCATATCCCAAAAATTTTCTCCATTGGATGATGTTGACTGGCAGATCAGGAAACAAGATACTGCAGTCACGATCAACCTACAAATTGGAGATAATTTTGGTGCATGGCTTGTCTAGACTAGCCCTAACAATGCCTATTGTCGTTCATTTTACATGCACACTGATTTGCATATTTATACCATATAGAAATACTCATCACAAGGTGCGAATTGTTGTCCTCCAAAAACAAATGTGGCGAACCATTTCAAAATCCACGTACTTACCTGAAAGGATCATTTGCTTTCTTGATAATTTTTGCCTCAATATTTTTTCAATCAAAGTTCTCTTCTGGCTGCACGCATGATATTTGAAACAGAAACATGAAATTTTTTATGATTTAATGTTATATACTTAAGCTAATTCCAGTTCTCTTGGTTGTAGGAGGACTAAAGAGACACGGACACAGGTCTCCCCAAGACTTCACAATGATGGTCGTGCCTGCAGAAAGTTTGGCGAGAAGGAAATCCTTGCAGCGAAATCTCAAAGGTTCGATTCCTTATGATTTTTCTTTCTGAACTATGGGAAAGATAATTTTCATTTGCTAATAAGTAAACTAAATTAAACAAAATTGTCTCCCCTCTATTTACTAAAGCATACTCTTCACCAGTCATCAATGCCAGATTGGGCAACATTTTTTTGTCCATTTTCCATTATCTATTCTTTCTACAGCTAATACTGAAAGAACCACACAGGCATCTTATTTTTCAAAACTATTGAAACAGTTATTAATGTATTGCTTTAAATTCCCCTAATCTTTGAGATTATATTAGGCAAAGAGTACTCAACACACAAGAATGTTCAGTCCGCACGCATTTTATTGAGTAAGGTCATAGCCAATAAGAGTGGTGATTGCATAGGAGCTAGAAATTGGCATCTTTCATTAGGAATACGAATATTGTTGGCACTCTTCCTGCTAGCTTAAGCTTTTAGGTCAATTGGTCATCCAAGCCATTAGTCATTTCTTCTCATTTCATGAAAGTGTGAAAGAAAGGTTCAGAATTTGGACAATGATAACAATTCCATATTTAACATGCAAAGTTGACTACCTTGGCTTTTGGTTATTCTAATCATCCTTCATTTAGTTCCTTTACCTCAACTGCTTCGATTTAGTTAGCAACTATCTTTTGCTTGATTACTTATAATTTCATCTGTTTTTTGCTTAATTACTTATAATTTTACTCTTTATATGGTGGATCTTATGGCCCTTTTTCTCAATAACACCTCTATTTGTAGAATATGTGTTCTTATTTCTTTGCCTCCATGGAAATATTTGACTTTTATGCTTATTTCATATTTGAAAATGCATTTAATTTAAGTTTTTTGGCCTTCTATTTTATAACTAATACCATTTTTTACAATTCTTGACTATTAATTTGTAACAACAATTAATGGTAATTTTTTGTGCTTAGAGGGTCCTCTTTTATTATAGAAGAATTTATAAAACAATAGGACTTATATTCTCTAGCCTTTAGGGTAAGTCACATTCACCCACCCACATGATTTCTCTCTATTTCTCTTTCATTTCATCTACGAAGAAATATAGTTTTTATAATATAGTTCTTTGTGGTAATATCTTGCTATCATGTGGGTGAACAATTGTTGAATTGCACTTCAATGGTGACGAGAGATTGTTATATCTTAGAGGTATAGTCAAGATAACCTAAGTGATGCGCTAGGCAGACAAACTTATTTCAAGGACATTGATTGACTTGCATCTATTTGCTTGAATCAAGCAGTCATCATGTTTGTAGCTATAACCAAGATTTTTTTCATTGGGGGCCTATCCTCATTTGGGCAAATTAAAAGAAATTTTTTAGATTGCATTTCTATCTCCATGCTTGTGCAAAACTTTCCTAATGCCAATCCAGTAGACCTCAAATTTCTTCCTACTGTTCTCCTATATCTTCTAAAATCGTTTCCTACTTTTGCATGCATTTATAAATTTGAAATCAATCTAGTAATTTTGCACGATAAGTCAAAATAAAACAGCCAGCTCCTTCGGAGTCCCATTGAAAATTATTTCTTCATTTACGAAGAAAGAGATAGGATTGCACCTTTTTTTGGGGTCAATTTATTCAGTCAAAGACTTACATTTATGATATAGTATGATAGCATTCATCTTATATGTCAATCAATATATTAATTATTATTTCTTTGCTGATTAATAGGAGCTACAACACATGCACTCATAGCACAAACCAAGGTTCTAAAGTGACTAAGGAAGTACAAAGAAAAGAAGACAATATATCTACGTATTTGATCGCATGTGAGGAGCCGCGCGCTTGCAGTCTTCAAGTTAACTTGGATTGTCATCCTAAACCATTTACATTGGATCTCAAGGATTTCATAGAAGGGCAACAAAATAATAGATTTTCATCCATTACTTCAATTGAACAGGAGAGTTACAGCAAGAAGCCAAATGATCTAATCAATAATCAAATGCCAACCTTAGAACCTCTTATTTCACAAGATCAGACAATATCATATCTGCCCACATTTGAGTCACATGAGGATACAATGATGTTCCCATATGTGTCTACATTTGAATCACATGAGCCTGTGATGACGTCTCTAGATCTACGTACATATGAATCATATGAGCCTATGATGATGTCCCCAATGTTTTGGCCGAATTTCGAGGATGGGACTTCTTGTGCATATTCATCTAGTGGTCCTCATATGGCCGATATGGATGCCATGGTGAACTCATTTCCTGAGGACATGTTAAATTTTGAGGGTGGGAGTTTGTTTTAAAGGTTAAGGAATAGGCCAAATAAATTTTTGGGCAGTGTATCTGATGGGAAAAATGCTTCTACTAAGAAATAATCTCACTTGCTATAACTATTTTTCTTCTTCTTCTTCTTCTTTTGCTTTTTTTTTTTTTTTTTTTTTTGTGAAATGAAGAGCGAATTCAAACTCACAATCTCTTGGTGATGAGTAAGGGCACCTGACCAACTCTACATCATTACAACATTAGCCCCAACTTGAATAGCTCTTTTACTTGGTCATACTTATGGAGTGAATATATGAGAAAATTTATGTGTGGATCCATATAGTTAAAGCAAGTCCCAAACCACCAAGATAATAGTCATATAATATTGCAATGATTTACATTTTTGTTAAAAATCCTAAGTATGCAAGGCCTCGTGATGAATGATATAGATGCATTCACTCAAAACAAAATAAGCATAAGTAAGACTAGAATGGGCTTGATATTAGCTATTACATTTACCAATTCGATCACATAGACATGAAAACATCTGGTCACAGCCAAGAAAATGAGCAAAATTCTATTTGCAATAATAAAGAGGAATGATAAACTAATGACATCATTAAGTGCATGTCAAGTGACCATATTTTGTAGGTGTAGACAACCTTATTTTTGCCACAATAAGGCTCTATTGTTGTAACACCCCGAGTTTTTATAACATTTTTTTAATAATAATAATAGTCGGGATTCCAAAATAAAAAGATTCTATTAATTATTTTATTAAAACATTTGCGGAAAACCTCTGGGTGTTATCTCCTTTTTCTAAAAATATTACCACCATGATTAAAAGATAAATATAAGTACACAACAATAATTTTAAGACCATACACATATCGAATCCAATGTCAAAATCATAGGTGCCTTTATTTTCAAAACAATAAATATCCAAAACATAATAATGTGGCCTAAGGTCTATCCATCATAACATTTCACCATACTTAAAGCAATGTCCATCATATGTATAATTGTCAGAATCAAATCCATATAATAAAAGTATACAGTCCATAAAGTAAGTTTAATTTGTAGTCCTTTTAATAACTCATGTAGAGTTGTCTATCAGTCAAGTCAAAGTGATCCTCACTACTGTCACGGTCTCTCCCCAGCCTTGCCCTTCCTGCTATCACACTCAAGATATGAGGCATTGCAAAATAAAGCAATGCCTCAGCAAGCTATTACTTGTGTAGCTACATAGACATTTAATGTAATAATAAGGAAAAACAACATTGGATAATAATAATAATGATATAATGTGTAGATCAATTTTCTATGAAAATATAAATATCATAGGTAATGCCAATATAGTCTTAAAACATCATATGCATTAAAACATGTGTCTCATAGATATAAAGCATGATAATCTTATAGATGTAAAACATGATATGATCTACTATCAATGAGCATACAATAACAAACGGGGCACCCCAAGGTACGTGGGTCCCACGAGTTCCCATACACTCATCTTATAGATCATGAGTACTGATATCAATCCCCTGAGTGTAGTCACACCCAGGCATACAATAACATCTCCATGCCCATCATGCAAGCTTACAAAATAAGAGAATGGATTGTCATGCTGCAGTGGCAACCTCTCTAGGGTTTCAACCACCGCCGCTCCCCATCGACACCATAACGGGAGACTTAACGTCTATCCCTATGGAAAGGCCCGAACCGGTGGTGTGAACTATCCATGTTACCAAATCCCTACCGAAAGCTATCTGTGGGCATGTGTCTATCATATCACAATCACATCATAATTTCGGAGGGTGGGTGGCTGGTCCAACTTCCTCCTAGCATGACATCCACCGGGTGAGAGCACCCGTTATAAATCACAAAATATGAAAATCTCTTATCTCGTAAAATCAGGAGCACTCGTGGCTCACAATCGCCAAGGCAACCCCTCATCCTAAGATTAGCCTCTCAAAGGACTAGCCACCAAGCTTCCACCATCAAGGTTATGAAACCTCATCAATCTCAGTGATGCAATAAGGAAAGATAATTACTAATCATATATAAGATACACGGTATTAGTCTCATAAAACAATCGATCATGAAAATCCATTCAATATACTATCAAAATCTAATATCGATCATAGCATAAAACCTTGAGTCTCACAAAATCATATACTAAATAAACAAGTGCAAATAACTCACAATCAACCATGATGCTATGATTATGCAAGGTTTTTAATTCAAAACATAACATTAAATGTCGTCACCTACCTCAATGTGAGATCACCCAATTCAAGTGTGCAATCCTCTTAGCTCAGATGTATATGTTAGTATCGCAGTACTATTTTGTATTATTTATTTCATCATAATGGAATCTATGGCGATCCAATAGTTGGATCATTCTCTAAGATCTCTATTTATTATTTGGTTCTTAATCCCAACATTACTTGCTATAATTTATACCTATCTCATAATCATCTATTCATTTTTGTGTGTATACAATGTTTATACCTTGATCTGACGGTCAGATCATCCTCAGATCAATAATTTCCCAAGATCTTGTTAGATCAATAGTTTAGATCAATTTCTATGGTGAAGACACGTAACCTGGTCCTTAAAACCCTTAGTTCTTCCATTAGATGGTCTAGTTGTTCAAGTTCTATGACCTGATCACCCTTGATCTGACATATTCATTTAATTGCCAAGGTTTTTGGTTTAATTTAGTATATATTTAGTTTCTGATCATAAATTTTATTGCATATTTAGGTCGGCGTCATCGACACAATTCTAACAGATGTTCCAGATCGTTAATCAGGCTTATATAGCCTTTTTAATTGAAATTTTTGTGTTTTTGGTCAGATGAACTATCCAGATTCAATTTCTGGATCTCAACAGGGCCTTTATGTCACTGTTCCCAAGACGCATCTATGTCCTAGTTGAACTTGACAGCCCCACAAGCGCAGCGCAAGCACGTTAGGCATCCAAGATCGCGCCTCCTAGAGATGCGTTCCAAAACCCATCTCAGGCGTAGATCGGACTGGGAAGATCGAGAAAGTCCAATCTAGACTGTCTGATCAACCCCACCTCCGATCAAAGCCCCATATCTCAATAGATCCGATAGATCTATTTTCATTGGTGATTAGCCGGCCAGTGAGAATAGACTTGGCCTGGATCTGAGAACAGAATGCCAGAAAAAGGAATAGAACGAAAAGAGGGGGAAGGCGTTACCTAGCTCTGTTGGTGGGGCGTTGGATCTAGGTCACCGGTGGTTTCTGTCGTGCTATCCTTGCCGATGCCTCTGGCTAATGGAGATTGCAAAGAGCAGGGGAAATCCAGAGAGGAGAAAGAGGGGAAAAAAAGGGATAGAGAAGGAAGGATTTCAGCTGATGTTGGGAAAAAAAAGGATTTCCCGGGAACGATTTGCCAAAACCCTAGTTGCTGGAAAATCGAGATAGTAGAGGGTAAGGTCAGAGGGAAATTTTGCAATGGAGAGAGAGAGAGAGAGAGAGAGAGAGAGAGAGAGAGAGAGAGAGAGAGAGAGAGAGAGAGAGAGAGAGAGAGAGAGAGAGAGAGGTATTTAATGTCAATCACCGACCTTCTCCTCCGGTGGCATTGGTGTCAGAGACCGAGGGGGTAGAAGGGGGGTGTCATCATCAAAATGACCCCCTCTGATTTAGGTCCTCTTGGCCTATTTACCAAATTGCCCTTAAACTTAAAACACACGTATCTTCCTCATATGAACTTTGTTTTGGCATTCTTTATGTCGTTCGAATTCTATCAACGCGTACTTTCTAGTTTTTGTGTTTTCAAAACCAATTTTTATGTATAAAATTTTTAATTTAATTTATTACTAATTTAGGATTAAAAATTGAGGATATTACAATTGTTACAAAGGAAAGCACTAGTTTTCCTTGCAACTCATACACTAAAGTCAAGGAGTTAGTAGTGTAGCTAGACAACAACAAAATAGTGACAAAGTGTGACTACCTTATGCTAAGCATCTAGAGCATCCGAGGACGTCAATTGAGGCTCCAACTTTTACTACAATGAGGTCCTATTATTACAAAGGAAAGCCTAATGAGTGTTCTAATTAGTCTTGCAATTCATGCAAGTCAATAAGTCAATGGTGCAGTCGGACAATGATGCTGTAATAGCACAGTGCTACTACCCCTTCCTCGAGCGCCTAAATTATGCAATACATGAGAAATGATATTTTATCATGTGGGCTAGAGAGAACCGCATCTCCCACTTCCATAAAGCTGTCATATGCTAACCGCTAATGCTTGGCCCCTCTAGCTCATGTAAGAGGCCTTCCTATGGAGATGCATTAAAGGTTTCATTAATGAAGTGATTTTCATATGTGACAAGGGGTTTCTCAAGAATAAAATAGAATGCAAACCTCATAAAGATATAAAAGGAAGGAAACTTCACCCATTTGATCAACAAAATGGAGGCTAGGTGAGCCCATGTCACCACCTTAGGGGTGGTCCACTGGCTTGCTATGATTGCATAATTGAGCAATGGGGACATGTATTCAACCCTCCCAAATGGGAAAATGTCCCCCAAGCAATAGAGACCCCACATGCCAAGTCATCACCTTATCTCTTTATAAGAAGAGGGTTGATCTTCTTCTAAAAGAGGATGGAAGCTAAGAAGAGAGGGAAAGAGACTTTGGTTGGGCAATGGTTAACCTCCTTAGATTGCTTTTCATGTGGTGTTTGTACTGAAAGCCTTTTGCAAGACTCTAGCTAATAAACCCATTCCCACGTCCAGCAAGTGAGAAGGAACAACCCTTGGCCATTAAAAAGAAAAAAGATTTCTTAGGAGGTTGCACAAATACTCCTCGAAGCTCCTTTTTCTTCTTTCTCCATTCAAATTCAAAGAAGACACCAAGGATCCTTCTGATGGCACCCAAGCACTAGTAAAGAAGGCTTGTATGCCCAAGTGAAGTCCTTATCTATTGTAAATATGTTGTTCTTGTAGATACTCTATGTGCATAGGGTGGTTGGCTCATAGCTAAAATTGTAGATACAAACGATTATATCTTTTTTTAATCAAAGATCAAAATTCAAGACAATATGAGCACCTATTTTCTTCACGTATATATATATATATATATATATATATATATATATATATATATATATATATCAAGAACATGTGAGCATCTATTTTCTTCAGTTTTGACCTTCTTTATTTGTGCTCACTTGTTTGTACCTTTTTGCCACAAAAGAGATAACAAACCATATGAAGGGGGCCTTGTGCTCACTAAGCATCTTGTTTGCAGTGTTTGATAATGAGAAGAAGTGATTGTCCTTGGAAAGATGTGTTTTTTTGTTAATTTTATTTACACCTTCATTATTGTCATTGGAAAAAAGGTGCAAGGATATGTCCTACCTTTCATATAGATAGATTGTTGTATAGCCAATTTGCCTCTAGCATATTAGTGTAAAGTCCCTTCTTAAAAACTTCACGCATTGCCATCAATGTTGCCAATTATCATTTTTCCTTTCTTAAGGTAGGCCTAGTTAATGACCCATGGTCATAAGTCAAGTAGTTTACTAATCTAAGTACCCATTTTAATTCTTTATTTCAATTATACTATTTGCATAATATTTTGTCAAAGCAATTAGTGGAACCCAACAAGTAACATTACTCCACATGTTCACTAGCCATTTTGACTACCCTACATTAAGTGCACCATGTTCATGGTTAAGGACCCCATCTTCAAAAAGATTGTTCATGAAAAACTGCATCTTAAAGTCACATTCTATGCAGATGAGGTAGTTGCACAGTGAAGATTAGAAATATTAGCTAATTTAGGTCCCATAACTAGCAAGGAATCCCGTTTCCCTAGCCTAGTGTTTGGTCTAAGCAAAAACATGAGTGATGACTCTAAAAGCTCCATCTTTTCATATTCAACTTAGCATTGGTATCATCGTAACTAGGTGTGTGGGTTGTGGAACCCCAATTTGTATCCCATGTACCTATAATGGGGCCTACATTGCATGATCAAAATTGTTCATCTCACTACTCCCACTTTAGTTTTTTTATAAATAAAAAATTATGTGATATATAAAAATGAGTCTAGGTTCTAAGAAGTTTATCTTGTTTATAAAGTTTTTAAACTGACCGTTTCTAAGCACACTTTTTTAGATGCTTATGGAAGGTAGAATCATATAAATGACATGATTTTTTATCTCTAATATATTCAAACTTGAGTAATGAGATGAATGTGTTGGATCATTTAAAGGTAGGTTCTAGAAAATGTTGTCACTAGATTGCATGTATTGTGCAATCAGTTTAATATTCCTCATAAATAAATGGGTTTTGATTAAAAATTTAGGACTCATTTTAACTTGCTCAAAAATTATGTGGCCACTTCAAACCTAGACACGATTAGATAAGTCGGTGGGAGCCTGATTACAAATAGGGATGAAGTCCTTATATTAAACTAAAATTTTAAACTGACATTGCATCTAATATTGCAAGGACTTTCTTAGGAGATTTCTAATCATCATCAAGGTAACAAATCTATCACCGAGTGGTATACTACCCTACATGGATTGTGGGAAGAGCTAAAATTTTACGAAGATTTCCAATACTATTATTCCAAGGTTGTCTGGGAGTAGAAAAAGAAATAAGAGAGTTCAAAGGATATTTGAGTTGCTAACTGAATTGAATTTGGAGTTTGAACCCATTCAAGTATAAATTCTTAGGTGTTCATCCATTGCTTTTCTTTCAAACTAAAAGCAAAAGGGAAAGTATTGGTGTAATAAACTTTCATTTACAAAATATATTATTGCATGCTTAAAATTATTTAAATATTTTTATTTTAAGTATTGTTAATTACCTGCAAATTAGTTAGCTAAACTTGACCTAGATACGGATTGGAGGTTTTATAGACTCGTTTAAAACCATATATAATTCATTTGGTCCTATAATGGTGTCAATTGGTTGAGATGAACTGGGTGATCCGAATAAGCTGACTAGATTTAGTCAATACTTGAGCACTCAATTCCATGTATTTCGTCAAATATGATCATTGCATTTATAGTCCAAATTTTATTTTTCTAAGACATGAACAAGTTCCTAAAAGCCATCCAATGATCCAAATTTTGAAATATTTTTTGGAGGACTAAAATGCCCTCACCTTCTATTAAGATTTTATTATACTAATATGGACAAATTAGTAAAAGAACTAAGTAAATCATATTTTCTTTTTCTAAGTTTCCTTGCCAGTAGGGATTAACTTTCTAGTTTTCTTTGGAGAGTATGACAAGCTTCTTTTGCTGCTTTTAGTGAGATATGTGAGTAATCAATTATTGCTTTACATGTTTTCTACGTATTTCACAAGTTTATTGACATGTTTCATGTCACATTATATTTTTAGATTATTAAATCTGTATTTTTTTTATAAGGTGCATCAATGATGGTATAATCCTATTTTTAATTATAATTTTGCTAGACCATTGAATATCAATCTATTAGACCTTATTTTATAGTAGAATATTTGAATTTATTTGTGAAGAGTTTGAATTGAATTTAGATGGTCATAGCTTTGTAAATTCTTGTTTATAGCCAAGTGATTGTATATCTATCATTTAGCTAACTAACATTCATGTGTCACTTATTTTTATGACAGTAAGTGTTTCAAAAAAAATTTCTCCTTTTTTCTATATATTATGTCTGAGATCATCCAAAATATGATTCAATTTGTAATGAACAACTATCTAAACATAGAAGCTCAAGATATGAAGAATCATCCACTAAGATCTGAACTGATTCAAATTCTTAGTGGTCAAGATTGTGAAATGGGTGAACCCAATACAGTTTTGACCAACTGACAGCCCTATGCCCCGTTTTGATGCAGACCCCGACCAGATGTACATATGTAAACTTGCTAAAATTTAAAAGTGCCTTCCTTCCTCAAGGGAAAGTGTTTTTCTCCTTTTAGGTTTTAGCAAGTTTATGTGTCTTTTGGAAGCATATCGTGGGTCATTCACTTAACTCATATTATGTGCTCTAGTTTTCTATAAATTTTATGCAGACTTAGATTTGGTCCAGTCCACCCGGGTCTTCAACAATCAATTTTTATTTATTTATTTAGGGTTTTAAGAGTCAACTCAATTCTGTTCTTAATATGTGGCGCCTTATCTTTCTATTGACTCAAAGCAATCAAGGATCTAGGCCGGCCAGTCTTCCAGAGGAAAAAAAATCAAAGGATCTACAAGAAAATGTGAGAATTAATCTTCTTTCCACACTTTGAGATTCAAGTTCAAACGATGTCATCTAGTAAAAACCTTGATTAACTTAATCTTAGACAAGATTTTGGATGATCGTTTTCCGAGTAAATTGCATGGGAGTCTGATTTGGTATGTCGCTAAAGTATTATATTGAAGTACATGACCTCTCTCCGTGTTCATCACGACAGCTTTTGATAATATAGATTACAGTACTTTTTAGATATGCCAATTGGACAATCATATTCTCCAGTTAATAGACTTTTGATTTGTCAAAAAAATTAGGCGGGTAAAATGTAAAATAGGAGTCGCTTGTTCGAGAAGCTGAGCTACTTGTTCAAAGAAGTCTTAGGTAGATGATTACATATTGACAATGGCTACACGTTCTTCCTACTTGGACTGTCCTAATATATATTCTGAAAAAAGATGGATCTCCAGCAAATGTGTTGCTGGATGAGAGCACAAGAGATGATAGTATAGAATGAACTAAAACCAAAGATTTTCTATTGATTTGGATAATTGAACCATTGTTCCTCGCTTGTACTTCTGCCTCCCTTTTTACAATTCATTCCCTATAGGGCAAAAAGCTCCTAGATGACATCTATGAGGTGGAAAGTCTGGATCACTGAGCTGCAGATATGACCTTTTCGAAGAAAAATCGTCCCAATAGCCACTCGATAGTACGAGAGAGAAAGGACTCCTGAAATGATGCACGCGCATTGCTAGTAAAGGCATGTGTGCATGCAAGGCAGCAAGAGAGAGAGAAGAGGACTTATCTAATGCACAACTTTACAAAACTTATATTTCTCTCCTCATCAAGCCGTTTATCTTGTTCATCCTCTACTAGATAGTTTAGATACCAAAATATACCATCTGTAGATACCTCTATGACATTGTTCCTTTGACATTTTGGGGTTGCAAAATAGATTGGGATGAATATCTTTTGTGTTACATCTTGTACTTCGCAATCCTAAAAGTTCAAACAGCAAAGTCTTCAGCCAACAAATGTCTAGTGCAGTTGGTTGTAGACATGTCGGCATCTCCCAGAATATGATGGTTGTAACTTCGAGCCTTTGCTTTTCTATTTGACAGAAGACTAAATTTAGAAGTGTGTGTAAGAGCACATTAGTGGTTTGCCTTGTAATTTTTAACCTGTGATGATAAAAAAAGGCAGCAAGGTCTTAGAAAAGCCATGTAGAGAGAGAGAGAGAGAGTGTGTGTGTGTGTGTAAAGGGCCGGGTTTTGGTGATCTCCACCTTCGACTTCCTGTAAAGGGTCTATGTCGCTGTAAGATATAAAACTCTCACTTTTTACTTCCAGTTGTTGTTGATATTGAAGAAGAATTATAGCTGTGTCATTGCGATACATGAAATTATCTCATAAGATTCAGAATTCCAATTAAGTTTGAGTGGCGCTTCTGTTTGGCAAACAGAGTTTTAAAGGTTACCTCTAACCATGTTTATTAATTAAGGGCAGCCTTGGTGCACGAAGCTTCTGCATATGCAGGATTAGGGGAAAGGACGAACCACAAGAGTCAATAAAAGATAATCATTAGAATCATATAGAGACTCTCCCAACCCTATCATCGTAAATAATACAATACAAATCATCTCGTACATAAATATGAAGATCAAATATCATTTTCTAAGATGTCTTCCTCTTTGCTATCGAGAAAGCAGTATTTGTATTCTACCATACTATCATTGGTAATATAAATACCCTGTCACCTGGAAACCTTCATATATAACATTCCATGTGACCTTTCCAAAAGAAAAAAAATTCTCACGTCCTCCGTCCTTGGATCTAAAAAGTGGTGTTTACCGGACCCATTACCAAGGTTTCAGCGAATTTAAGCCTTTAAGTACAAGTTAGACCCAATTTTACGTACAAATGGAGCAACCACCAGACACATTCTTATTCCACTGTTCGATCAGATTATCAGCTTTTTTTAATGGATTATAAACTAATATATTAGGTGTATTATATACTATGTTGCATGTCCTCGTTGTCCATCACAAGCTACTCTGGGCTGACCAGAAGAAACATCCACATTTTAAAATTTCATTGTTCAGCATTATCCTATTGGATACATCTAATGATATACAACGGACCTTCCATGAGTTCCTATGCTAGATGATCATAAAAAATTAAAGTCAAATACGCATCCCTAACCATTGGATCAGTAGCCTTTACGCGTAGGCCAGGAAAATTTTGACCAGTACATGCTTCTAGTCTCCCATTTTGTACTCGCCATACTATATGTATAGAAGATGTGGTTAGCCTACTGTTTCTTGGGTCGACGACAGTCCCAATAAGAAACTAGCTACTATTTGTACGGCCACTTAGGAAAGGTTATTGCCCATATGATTGCCTCCACCATTTCGATGTAATATTGTCACAAACGAGACAGGCTGACCACAAATTGACTGTACAAGGAAGTAGTACTCTTCGTCGCTCTTAAACATGTGGTTGATTGATCTTGGATCAAACTGAAAATACAGAATGGAAATGAATCCACGAGAGGCAATTTCTATATGCATTACTGGATTGAGAAATTTCATATTAATGATCTAAAATCCGTTGAGATGAGTTTCCAAAACTGTCTTGTCTGCTGCAGCTGCTGCAGTTCTTTATTTGGGGATAGGTCATGACATTGGAACGGACTGAATTTTTTACAATATTAAACCCCTGTTTCGTGAGCTTTAAAGGGTGATTAAAAGACAAATCCAAACGGTCTATGTTCATCAATAAAACCTTCACAAATCAAGGACGTAGAATCATCCAACAGAGGACAATTTTGGTATTTGCTCATCTAGGATGCCTAATAAGATAAATAGTTTGTTCACTTATAATTTCCAAGTTAATATGTAGGCACCCATCATCTTGGCTCATGCTGTGTATTTTAGAGCCCAAAACGGTGAATATGGGCCTCATCTAACATGTTAAACGACCAAATAGCCCAAACCCAACCTAGATAAATTATTTATAAATTATTTGAAGTGAATAATTTTTTGTATAATTGTTGCACACAACTCAGTATTTCTCTTGAAATATACTTGGTCGCACCTTCTAGCGGCTGCATGCATTCCTCTTAGACCAGGAACTAGGTTTAGGAGCATGAGTGTGTGTCTTAAAAAACAAATGGTGGGTTATGTAGCAAAATATAGGAGGATCCAGAAACGCTGTAGTTTGTAGCACGGCTGTCAATTCCATTTCGTTCCAATAGGAACTTTTGGAACGTTCTGTTCCGTTATGGAACAGAGAACGGTGTTTACCTTAATGAATTCCAGTCTAATCCAGTCCATTTTAGCACATGCCAATCATTCCTGTCCTGAATTTCAAACTTTTTTTATACATTTTTTTATTTATTAAAATTAACAAGTTCCCAGAATGGTGACCGGAATTTTGTTCCAAGATGAATAAAAGAACAAAAATTCTCTTCTAGTGTTGAATTGTTTTACCGCAAGTGCACGGGCTATTGTAGGGTAGCTTATGCAAGTACGGGTCGATCCCACGAGGACTTGATTTAAAATGGAGTTTTCAATAAAATCTAATTAATAAAAGAACCAAAACAAAAACTATACTAGAATTAAACTAACAATAAAATAAAATTCAAATTTATTCAACTATTGCAATATACACAATTATTTATTCCAAAAACACAGAAAATAAAACTAAAAGCCGTCCTGGATACGCCTGTCCCTGGATAGTCAAAATGAGGATAAAACAGAACCGGGATATAGATGTAAATAGAACAGGGACCCAAATGGAATTAAACAGGGGACACAAATGGGATTTCTGAGATCTGCCAGGGGCAGACTTGGAATTCTTCAAGGTTCTGGTTTTAAACGAAAAACCAGGAAAACTCGTTGAGGTGAAAACCGGAGGAGATGGGGAAGAAGAGGAAGAAGAGGGAGAAGGAGGAAAAAAACTCGGGAGTGGAAACCCAACTTGGGTTTCCTGCTCTGTACTGTGTGGCGACTCAAAGACGCCGTTTTCCAGCGTCTGAACCAGAACCCTACGAAGAAGGTGATGGAGCCACCGGAGATGATGAGGGAAAGAGGAAAAACCCAATCTTGGGTTTCCGCTGTTTAGACGACCCGGATGGGTCTGTTTGAATGCCGAAATGAGGGGGAGACAAGGGATCTGAAGAGACCCCAATTGGGTTTTTTAGTGAAACACTATAGGCTTGTAAAAAGAAGTGATTTTTATGAATATCTGTAAGGAATTACAAGGAAAATCTACTATTAACACAGGAGAAAAATAGGAAAACGATGGGAACTAGGAAGCTGGGAAATGAACAATGATAGTGAATGATGCAGGGAATAACTGGGTTTTCCTGCCTACCTCACTTCCTTGTGCTATAGTTGACGCAAGGATTGAGAATGAAAATGGAATGGAGAACTGGTGAGCACGAGAAAACCTGACAATGGGAGAGAGAGAGAAACAGGAGGAGAAGAGCATGGGAGTGAGGAATGATGCCAGACCTGTGGTGTGTCACGCACCTATGGCCGGCCAGTGGGAAGAATGGTAGGAGGGGAGGTTGAGCGTGGAGAAGAGGGACGCCGGTGATTGGCAGGGTTGTAGCAAGAAGAGAGAGTGGAGAGAAGATGCGGTGAATGGACTGGGAAAAGAAGCTAAACAGAGGCAGTGGGAAATAGAGAAGATAGAGCTGGGTTTTCGTTTGAAAAAGACCGACGGTGGAGATGACTAGGAAGAGATGGAGTTGAGGGAGAAACGACAAGAAGCAGAGATGATGGTGCGTCGTTTCTAGGTTGGGCAACCAGTGCTGGTGAGACTATTGGGAGGGATAAGCAAGCAGTGATGGGAGAAAGAAAAGATGGGGTTTGTGCAGTGAACGGAGATTAGAACTCGGTGCGATGAACAAAACAAAAGAAGAGAGGGAGGAGTGGCGAAGTGGGGTGCAGAGAGAGAGAGAGACTAGGATGGTCCTAAGGAGAAGAAGGTGAGAAGAGGGGAATCTGGGTACGGTTGTGGAAGAGAGGGGAGAAGGGAGAAGAGAGAAAGATAGGAGAAAAGAGCGGTCCGTTGAGAAGGGAGAGGCCGTTGGGAAATAGAGCTCTGCGTTGAGAAGGAAGAAAAAGGAGAAGTTCGGTACGTGAGAATGAGGAAGGGAAAAAGAAAAAAGGAAAGAAGGAAAAAGAAAGAGGAGAAGAAAAAGGAAAGAAAGAAAAGAGAAAAAGGAAGGGAAAAAGGAAAAAGAAAGAAAAGGAAGGAAAAAGAAAAGAAAGAAAAGGAGTGGGAAAGGAAAAAGAAAAGAAAGAAAAAGAGAATAAGGAGGGAAAGAGGAAGAAAAGGAAAGAGAAGTGGGGGAAATAGTTGCCATTTACATGTTCTTTCCATTTTGTCCATGATTTCTGTTTCATCTATCTCCATGGGTGATCTGGTCCATCCATCGCCCTTTAAGGCGATGATTCGCACCGTTATCTTTTACTCGTATCCATCCGTGCGTCCTTTGGTTGATCTGCAAAAGAAAAGACTAAATTAGAATCATCTGAACCGCACATTAGTCATCTAATGAACTCTAATGATCATCTGACCGTTGATTTTGACGAATTAAGGTTTGGATGGTCAATTGGATTTATATTCAAAATCAAGCTAAGTTTTGTAAAATTGAACGGTTAGATGATCTAATTGAACGCTAAATTAGGGGAATTTTGACCAAAATTAAACACTTAACATCTAGTAATCAAAACAGCCACTGAAGGGAATTGATAGCTATGGTTCTGTAGGGGCCCTCTAAGGTAAAACTCGAGAAGTTGTGAAGCTGGAACTAGGTGGGGGGCTAGTTAGTGTATTCCTTTGGATCCTTATCAAATTAATCCAAGTTAAAGAAGTGATGATATCCTTGTATTTATTTAAAATCATATCGTGAAGATAATCAGGAGAACTATGAGGTGCAGTCTGGCAACCAAATTTTATAGGGCCGAGTAGTATGTGATTTCATTTGTTCATCTTATTGCACTAGATTAAGATGTTTTATAAATAAAAAAGCATGTGGTTTGGATGATTGTAGCCGCTATAAAACTGCATTTATATGAAGCTGTTAAACTTTCCATTTCTAAGCACGACATTGTTACGTGGTAACAAATCACGCCGACTTCAACTTCTTCCAACAGTACATAAACTGTAAGTTTAATGTGGCAAATAAGATTAAGTTTTGGATTGATTGATGGCATGAGGATAGACCTTTGCCTCAATCTAATTGCGGGAACTTCACGGCAACAGAAGATCGGACCATTACAATTCAGAACCTATTCTCTATCGAGGAGGGCAGATCTTACTGTAATATCCCACTGAGAAGACCTCTCAGAGGCCTGAAACCCCACCAGTTGAACGCTCTTTTGGAGGCTATCAACAAGCATAAACCGGTCAAATACAAGGATGGCAGGCTTTTTTAGATGCCAAGTATGAATGGAGATTTCTCCGTCAAATGTGCCTATGATCTTCGGGTCCAGAGAAGTAGGGAATCTCCTCCTATCAATTTCATTTGGAACTCGAAAGTTCCTAAAAGAATCTCCATCTTTGCATGGTTCTTGGGCTCTTAAAAAAGATCATAGCCTTCAATAAACTGAATAGAAGAGGTATGTCGGGGCCTTCAAGGCGCTATCTATGCCGCAACGCAAGTGAAAGCAGGAACCATTTCTTCATACAATGTTCGGTGGCCCATTACTTGTGGTGTTACATTCTAAACAAATTTAATGGCTTGGACTATACCAGCATCGTTGAAAGAGCTTTGTCTTAAGTGGGCTGCTGCTAAGTTGAAACACACAGCGTAACTGCTGTGGAATTCATGTTTTTGGCTGCAACTTGGTCCCTCTGGATCGAGCGTAATACAAGGTGCTTCAAAGGCCTTTCTAATCTCAGATAATCCTTAATGAATCAGCTTTGAGACTGGTGGTATGGTGGATATCATTCTCAAAAGAATTTCGTGATTATTCTAGGACTTATATTGTTAGGAACTGGAGTCTTATTGTAGACCTCAGGTCACCAAAAAGATAAACCCCAACCTAGATGGACTCTACCTCCTCCAAGGCATTTCAAGTTAAATTTGATGCGCCTTGTACGGGAATTCGAGGCCAGTGGCTTTGGTGGTATCCTCAATGATGATCAAGGGAATACTCTCCGGGACTATGCTGGCCCAATTGCTTATTCTGATGCAGCAGAGCCAGAACTGTTTGCGCTATCTTCAACTGTGTTTCAACTTGCTCAAAGAACGAACTTCTCCTCCTTATTATAGAAGGAGATTCCCTTAATACTGTAAGATGGATTCAACAGGGTAATGATCATCCCTGGAGATTCTGCGAGCTACTGGATAATTTTAAAGAAATGTTAGCGGCCCACATCATCTCCTTCTCTTATGTCAAACGATCAGTAAACCAAACCGCTGATATCCTGGCTAGAGAAGGATTCCCACTCAAGGAATTGTGGTTAAGGTATTCTACTTTGCGAGGTCTTTCATGTAAAGGATTTTTGCTTTATGCTTGTCCTCATTGGACACGGGTGTATTCGGAGTTTGATGGATCATCTCGATCTACTGCTGGTGTAAATGACAAATGGAGAGCTGTTCTCCCCAAACCAATAAAACCTTAAACTTACCTTAAAAAAGAGCACAATATTTCAAACAGTTTTTAGATGCTAAGAGCCATCCAAATCACAAAATTTTTTATCTATAAGACATCTAAATACATAGCTACAAGATGAACGAGCTAGATCATTCAAAAGTGGGCCTCATTAAATATGATCACTGAACTATACCTATAATGCGATCAGTTTAGCATTCCTCTACTTTTAAATTTTGTGAAAGAGCTAATATTATAAATAAAGCTAAAAAATTACATTAGTCTAGGCACCCACGTGCCATTACAATCCATACAAAATATAATTAGTTAAAAAGCCTAATGGTTCATCAACCCAAATATTACATTCCTTTGCAGCAAAGAAGTCTCTCGCTTGGGTTACCACAATTTGAAGATGTAAATGGGGCATGCGTGTGTCTAACTTAAAAATATATCATCATCATCATTATCATCAAGACCTTATCCCAATTAGGGGTCGGCCACTTAAAAATATATATACACACACACACATAAGTTTTTTTTTTTTAATTTTTCAAATTCACTTTTTTGCCTCTTGCAAAGTGTGAGTAACTATCTGTGATGACCAGGGTTTTCATATGTAATTTTAAATACAAACTAATTTCTAATGTATGGTCGATTTAATTTGAAATAATTTTTGTAAAGACAATGCAATGCAAGTAAAAATCTTTTCTTTTAAATTCACTTTGAAAGACCCTGAGTGTCATTTTTTTCTTTCTAAAAAACACAGATTCTCAGTGAAATGAGCCCTCATTTCTACAAAAAATTTGACAAAGTTTTCTCTGTTTTTCAAACATATGACATTTACCGCATGTTATTGCGAAGTACCTAATAAACATTTGTTGACAATTTTAAAATATAAAGTCTCCTTTTTATACATCTAATAAAAATAAATTACATCAACACAACACACTTAGAACCTCCACAACACAACCCAGTCACATAAGTCTTCCAAATTCTCTCTTTTTTGCCACATCTAATTCTGGTAATACCTACTGCATGTCACATGCACTGCAACATAAAAGAGTGTGTGAGAGGTCAATATCGATTTGAATTGCAGATCCATGTGACAACCATGTGCATACCATAGAAAGCAAGGATTATATAAATATAATATGCATGTTATTCTCTCCCACTTGTTGTGAGATAGACATCAGTATATGCTAATATTTGTGTCATTTTCTCTTTCCTTATTAGAAGTCAGTTTATTGAAAGAGAAAGTACATGAAATTCTCTATCCAGTCTATTTTGATCTTTAATTAGGATGTACCAATAGTCATGTTCCCTCTTTGAATTGAGTATCTAGGTTGATTGGGCCTTTCATTTTTTTCTATGAGGAAAGAGTCAATTATTGATAATCTACAACAGTGTGAAAACGAGACTCTTACGCATCTTGATTACTGAAGCTCTCGTCATCATTCTCCCGATTAAACAAATGGATTATACCTCATCTTGAGCAAGAACCAAAGAAGCCTCCTTAGTGCATTGTATATATTAAGTCTACTTTGATAGCTCATTACAGTGTCATTAGCTTTTGATGATTTGGATTTTCAGTGGTTTGTAAGGTACTCCAATGGGGACATTTCCCCTTTGTCTCCTTTTTGTCTTTCAAAATTTCGGACAACAACTCTTAGTAATTCAAACAGTGGGCACTTAGCGGAAGAACATGTAACATCTCTATTTCCATAAACAAAAGGAAGATTTCTAATGCGGTGCCTAACCAAAAAATAAGGGCAGATTAAGTGCAAGTAGAGACCGTTTGCTCTAGATTGCAAACGGCTGATTTAATCAAACTCTAACAAACGATGTTCAGCTGGGGAGTCTATGATCATCTTGATCAATTGTTAGGCCCTTCTTTCCTTCGATGAATATCTTTAACATTCAAAAAGGAAATATTAAGGGAGAGCCATGGCTAAACATCCTTCCCATTTGAATAGGACTTGGTTCGTTTTCATGTTGAATGTGTAAAATTGTTGGCATTGATAAGGCCCATCCACATATAAAGAAGTCGGTGAACCTGCATTAATCAAGATAAATCTCAATCAGGATAAGAATTAATCAGGATGAAGATCAATCAAGATAAAGATTAATCGGGATGAAGCACAATCAGACGAGGATAAGAATATTAGATAAAGATGATCACATAAGGATGTTAGATATGGATGCTAAATAAGGATTATTAGATAGAGTTTGAGTTAATGTAAAAAAGATAAAGCTTTCTTCTAAAACTTTTATAAATAGGAGGCAGAGACAATGTTGAAAATCATATTCCCCTTATTGTAATTGTCTCCTTATAGTGAAAATCATAGTCCCCTTATTCTCATGTATGTAGTCAAAATTGGCCGAACTATATAAATCTATTGTGTTGTGTGTGTTTGTGACGATGTTTTAATTTTAGTTTTTGCATAATGTACATCTTAATTTGCTTCAACTAAATTATGGGAAATTCCCTATCTCATGCTGCAAAAACTCGCAACTATTAATCACACGACGATCCAGCACGTACTCTTAAACAAGAATGAAGCTGCCAACCCTATGGCCGCTCATGCCGTCCAAGATCCACTGCAGGATGCCCTCTTTCAGGTTCCACCGTATTTCTTGGTGTGCGCTTTGAATTCCGACCTAAATAAAAAAAACGCTTTCAACACCTGCTGTTAGACAGTGTGCTATGCTCTCTCCTATTACCAACATGGCACGTGAGGTTGGGCTTGTGTAAGAGAGAGAGAGAGAGTGATGAATAACAGAACCACCTAGTAAGTAATTATCACCCAAAACAGGAGAGAGAGAGAGAGAGAGAGAGAGAGAGAGAGAGAGTTTGTGTAACATATAAGAAGAGTTACCTTTAATATCATTTTACTTCTTCAAATGAAAAAATATCACTTTTAGAATAATCTCTCCCAGTAAAAAATTAGTCAAATTTATGCACTCCTACTAGTAGGGATTCAATCTGATCCTTCCGTCTCATTTTCTGTCAAATATGATAATGGGCCTGACAGGTAGACCCCAACCGGAACCTCTCTCTTTTTCTTATTCTCTCAATTAACAAAAGTACTCATGTATTTGAATTAAAATTTTCATTTTTCAAAAGAAAAAAAATACCCTATATGGGTATTAAAATTTTTTATTACAACAATTACTTTCTTCAGCTGTCTTTGTCTCCAAAATCTAAACTGAAACCAAAAACATATATGCAATTGTTCTTCTTCTTTTCGTCCATCCTTGACCTGGAAATCAAAAATTTTTGAGAGAAAGAAAGCCCAACCTTCCTCCTCATCCTCAACTCTTTATTCTCTCCATTCCCATTCCAATGAATAAAAATCCCTTCCTCTTCTGAACAGAAAAGGAAGAACCAAAGTCTCTTTCAAGCCAAGCTCATCTTTCCATTGCCAATATATATGCACTGATCTTAAAATAGGATGCAAAATTTGTTAACATCTTCTTACAATTTTGGCATAAGGATGCTCGGTTTGCTTGTGCTTGATGAAGAAACAAGTCAACCATGCGGTGCAGCCATCTAGAGATCACAAAGTGGGACTTGTGTAGTGCTGATCCAAGCTCTTTACTGCCCTTGACCGACCACAGAAACTCACGCTAAAACATATTTTTCTTCTTGAATAAGAGCTTGAAATAAAATAAAAGTAGTTGGATTTTGAAGAAGAATAATTGGAATTGTGCCGGTTAGAACTTGATCTGAGCGAACTTTTAGTGAGAACTCTTTTTTCGGCCAAAGGCATCATCTTCTCCCTCCACCAGAATATCTCTACTAACGAAGGTAGAGGTGATGATAGCTTCATCAGCACTCCATTTTTCGACTGATTTAATTGATTTCTTTCCGCCGTTGATCACGATGGGGCAGCAACAGAACAATTGTCTAGTTTTTTCCCTCATCTCGTTAGATAATTCGTTGTCCCTGTATATTTCAGCAATCTGCACAATTTTTGGGTTTCTCTATTTTATTATTGACAAGGAAGAAGCCGGCATGGATTAGTATTCATAAAAAATGATATTGACATGATAAAGGAGCTTCACTTGTCGAATTTCTTAAAAGGGAGGGACAAGATTGAACCCCTTGCTGGTCGGGTCATAGTAATTATTCCAATATATCATTGGGGAAGGATGAGAGGTGGGGTGTAACCATACTTTTTCCTTGTAAATTTACAACATTGACTATTACAGTTTGTTTAGTATATTATTAAATTAGGTCTTAGTTTTGCTTAATTCTTATCTTTTTGCTATTTCTACTATTCTTTTAGCATATATTAAAAAGTACAAAGGATTAGTAGAAAGTGTAAAATTTTAGTGGGCAATTGGATTTATCGTTTCTGATTTCAGCTAATTAAAAAAGAATGCACAGATCATCCAATAAAATAATTATTACTTCCTGAAAGAGCACAAAAGTTTGCCCCTGCATTAAAGGTCTGTGACGATGTTTCTGCCGAGAGGAAACGATATGGATCCTTGCGCCTTGTTTGTATTCCACTCCTGTACTTTGTCTTCCGGTTTTCTAGTGGCAAATAATTAGTTTTCCAGCGCGCTTTTGCCGGCCAGCTACCAATAAAGAAAGAAACATCCATTAAATTGACGGCCAAGATCATTTTGGGACCACAATAAATCTACTTTGAATGCGGTTTTGTTTACCGACGGTGGACGTGACCTCACAAGCCCCTCATCAGCTTTCCTACGAAAGATCGTCTCACGTAAGGTCGCATCGGCTTGGTCTTTGTTCACACACCCGTAGGAGAAACGACAAGGGTAACGCTTGTGCAGTTGCTGTCTTGCGAAATGTACGTCTGAATATTGTCGGAGTTCTACATGGAGTTATTAATCGGTGGATGAGCATCAGCGGGCTGTGTCACCGGTCCCTCAGAAAAGATGGGCAAAGGGGCATCACTTCATGATTACAAGCCTCTCAAACTGGTGGTTTTGTTGACGATTGTAAATCTTCGCCCTTTTCATTGCGAAGAATCCGCTCTAACACCCGATCAATCTTACGGAAACAATGATTATATAAGAACTTGGCAACCTAATTTAGAAGCACAAGGTCCTGCTCTATCAATCAGTTAGAATTTGTGTATCTTTCTTCTCTCATTTTATTTGTCGTATAGGAGTTTATTTCTTTTCTAGGTTGACTTAATATTTCTATTTTTCTTAGCAAATAGATGCCATATACTTGTTTGTATTTTTAGAAAATCTTTCATTGGTAAGGAAGAACCTTAAGTGAGAGGAGGAAAGAAAAAGAGCTGTATTCGCTAAATTGATAAAGTCCTAGTCTTGGCTAAGAATTCTACCTTATCTGGTAGACTGTGACAGTAGGATATTTGTATTTTCTGTGTAAGCAATTGCTTTATTTTCCTCTTGAGGTCATGATCTGAAGTGGAAAGCTATCAGATGAGTGCAACTTCGGTGCATGTCCGATGGCATGGGCTAGTATCGAGATGGTTCAGACTATCGAAAAGAGTGGCCTCCAGATGTGATGTTGAGGCTATAGATGGATGAGCCGTGCCCACGATCCTGAAACTTACTTGATAACTGTAAATTCCTCTAACTTTGCAAAGTCCAAATCAGAACTTGATTGCAAGTTTCATATATGCATAAGATGATAAATTTTGTTGGGTGTATTAATCGGGTACATTGGTCGATAGGAACTCATTATTATCCACCCGGCTTGGGAGACATATAATAAATGGCCCAGATCCTTTGTTTGTGAGCCCAGCTGATTTATGTAAGGGTGGATCCCAGTCCAACGAGTACTTTTTATCAAGTTGGCCATCAGACGAGGATACAACACGTCTTATTATCTTGACCGAACGTGGAAAGTTCTTCTTCAGAAATCCAAAAGGATTCCATCATGTTTAACCCTTTCACCTGGTGGGCCAGCCAGGATCCAGAAAACCTCACTCACTGAACATCTCGAATAAATGGGTGGCTGTCATTGCACCATAGTAGCAACATATACATTTACAAAGAAGATAATTGTTACATCAGGGGAAGTCAACATGGTGCAATTTTATATAGTACCTGTCCATGTGCATCGTATAGAATCTTCCTTGTCTACTTCCGTGTCTCCATCGAAAACCTTATCTAAAATTGCGAAGTGGAGAGGTAGAAAACAATTTACAAATATGAAGATTCTCCATACTCTTTCTTAAGCTGGGTGAACCGTTCTTTGTTAAATCCATGTTGAACTTAACCCAGAAGAGCCATCTTGTCCCTGCATGTGCCAGAATTTGACATGGTCCATCTTTTCTTTGGATTCTGCATATGCAGGAGCTTCGTGCATCAAGCTGCATTTTTTTTTTCTTTTGTCTCTCTAAAGTGCGTAGTCCAATTCTACTCAAACTCTGCCAATTCAATGTAATTATAGATGTTCAAACAATTTTTATAGGTTGTAAATATCCACCGGCAATATTAAATTATATATATTTTGCAGCATCCAAGTACTCCACTGCATTAACCTCAAGGTGTCAAAACTCAATATGCATAAAATAGAGATTTTGCTAAAAAGAAGTCTACGCAACTTGATGGGAACAAAGAATACGGCTCAGGATGTCAAAACTCAAAATGCAGACACAATGCAGATTTTGCTAAAAAGGAGTCTATGCGGCTTGATAGGGCAAAGAATATGACTCAAGGTGTTAAAACTCAAAATGCAGACACAACATAAATTTTACTAAAAAGGAGTTTACGTGACTTGATGCTAGTAACGTTGCTTAATCATTTGAAAATTTGAATCTATCATGGGGAAATGCTATTATCTCCTCACATAAATGAGATGTGGATCGAAATTAAAGACAAAAGTTCACATATAGACTATCTAAAAGGTATTTGAGAAGATAAACGACTTATTAGGGCCCACATTTTTTTTTTAGAACCTATATCTTTCCATAAAAATAAAAAAAATTAAATGTGGGCACTATTATTTTTTTCATATAAACAAAGTTCAGTATCTAGAGGACATCATAGATAAGCAATGTGCAAAACAATCACCCTTTTGCCCATAAATATAACAGTCTTAGATGTAAAATTGACGGTTAACTTTAGCAACAAAAGCCAACATCAATGTTTTTACTGGACTTATGGGTGTCAATTTTGAGTTTTAAGGTACGTAAGAGGTGTATAATAAGATGTACAGCTTGGATCATCATAAATCTAACCTCCTACCAAAACGTGACAAAATGTGGGAAATCCATGCGTCCAAAGTGCAGACCCAACCCAAACAGTTCGGAGTATAGGCTCATCTGAATAGGCGAATTTTTTGTATCATAACTGCACCGGTTGGATCTTGTTTCTCTAGACATCTCTCCTATGCTTTTACAGACTGTTGCTACTTTATTTCTATGAGAAAAGGTAGACAGCATGTAGATAATCTTTGCCTATTATATGGTGCTCTTAGGAGCATTGGCTTTTGATGACAAAAAAGACAGTTAGAAGCTTCATATGAAAAGCTATAAATTTTTTCTACAAGGAACAAAACTCTAAAATCAACTTCCTAAAATGCAATTTTTAAGATGCTAAAATATCCAATCACTGTGATTTTTTTGTTTGATTTCAGATAGGAGTACAACATATGCACTTAAGTTCTCCTTTTTTTAGTTATAGTAATTATGCTCGATAAATCTAAGCTATTTATTATGTAGAATGGCTCAGATAGGTTAGAAATCAAATTTCATAGCCACTGAATATTTTTAACCTATGTTTCTTTGCATCAGATATCAATGTCATTCATTTTTATTTTATTTTTTAAATACCCAAAACAAGTAATTAGGGTTTTCCAAATGCAATGAATTCTGGAGTTTCTTATGCAAGGTATAAATGAATGGCTCAAACCTGCGATACTCTTTTTATTTGCAGGCTAGGATGCTTAAAGCCAGAGCAACCAGGTGATCCGATCCGATCGTCAAAAGGTGGCCCTTTTGATGCAAAACGAGAGAGAGAAGCGCCTACAGTCTAACAGTTCTCACGCAAAAGATAGGTCATGCGATGCCTGTACTCTCGTTTTGATAATGGCACTCGATCAGCCACAAAAAACAAAGGTTGAAAGAGACTGTCGTTAGTAAGATAGAAGGCTGTGGACTTCATTCACCTCTGAATATTCTTTCGACGTGGATGGCCTCTGCGCATGGGAAGGCATTTTCTGGGCGGACGAGCGCCCTCCTGCTACAGTAACTTCGGAAACTTCTTCTTTGGACCAAAATATCCACACGAAGTACAACATATGCAGCCGTATCTAGTACCACTAGCACACAAACACGAAGTCATTTTCGTCAATTCAAAAAAAAAAATCGTCTTTTTACATGACGTGGTTTCATACCATTGGCTGCTTTATATTATCAGAAAACATGACGCCACCAAATGCATCATCCAGTGACGCCATTTTCACTTTTCTAGGAAAATCGCGAAAAAGGATTCTTCCTTCTCCCTTCCTGTGAATTTCTTTGCGTTTTCAGTGTTTCTCTCTCCTCCTTTTCCCTCATAAAGGCGGATAAGAAGCCAATCATCTCATTCACCTCCCTCCCTCCTCCTTAGTTAGCGAAGAAACACTCACAAGCTCATATGGACTCTCCACCTTGGCCGGCAAAATCTTCCAGGGACCGGAAAATGGCCACCCAAAAGCTGATCCGCGGCCGCCAATTCGCCTCCGAGCTGCGAAATCATCTCCAGAATCCCCAAATCAATTGTGGGTCCAACTCAATTCAGCGTCTGGCCGGCAAAGTCTTGAAGTCTATCGAGGAAGCTCTCAGAGTCGTGAATCCCGGAGAAGCACAGGACGGTTGTCAAATTCCTGTGTCTTCACCTGTGTGTTCATCAAGTTCTGATGATGACACGGGAAAATATTCCAACAAGAATGTCAAGACTCCGGTGACGAAACATCATAGAGGAGGTTACAAGAGAAGGTGATTACGTGTTCTCGATTTACTGTTTAGATTTTATCTAATTCGTTTTAGTAGATTTTGTCTAATTTAATTATACTTTCTTAATTTAATAATACAAAAAATTGTATTATTTTCTCTTCCGTAGACTTGATTCTAAATCTTCCAATGGCTGGATTAGAAGCCAACGGGAGGGGGCAATATCCATCTTACTTGAAGTGAAAGCTTCTTCTTTGTTTTTTTTCCTTGGTTCTATTATTACAACATTTGAAAGCAGAGATGGGCAATTTTTTCAAGTTTATCATGATCTTTGGATTGATATATGTATTTTACTAAAAAATAATTTCATTTTCTTGGATGCAGAAGGACTGCAGAGTCATGGACAAAGATCTCAGCAAATCCTTTTGATGATGGTCATGCCTGGAGAAAATATGGGCAAAAGGAAATCCTTGGAGCCAAACATCGAAGGTGGGTTTTGTCACAACTTTACCTTCTACAATATAAGGGAGAACGGATCATATTTAACAATTAGCTGAAGAAAGTTAATTATTGCAAGTAGCGAAGATTCTAAAGAATAATGAGTACTATATCTTCCTAGACCCACTTAACTATATGCTTTATTGAACATCAACTCAAAATTACAATTCTGTTCATTGTTTATCAAATCATTGATTTCTAAAACAAAATGGAAAAGACATGGAGCAATGAGCATCTAGGTTAGTGGTTGGGAGCACTAATCCAAGGCGGTTTTCGTGCTTCAAAACCCTACTTTAAGTGTTTAAGCTCTCCACCATTCAAAAGACAAAGAAATTAATAAAAAAACACTAGTTTAAACATATAAAAAGTAATCATTCTAATATTTTTTAATTCAAAAGCACTACCCACCAAAATGAGAATAGTAGTTCTAGTTGTACGAGTTTCTTGGCTTCTTTTAATATACTCGCAGGTATGTGGGGTCTGGGAAAGGGCCGACCATAAGGATCAATAGTAGTATGCAATATAACTTTGCATTTTTGCAATAGATAGGTCGATCGAACTCGTGATTTAAGGTCACACAACAATAACTCTGGTGTTACACCAACTTCTGTTAACCATCAATTTATTGATATCTTTTAATTTTATGTAACAGGAGCTACTTTAGGTGCACCCATAAACATGACCAAGGTTGTGAGGCAACTAAACAAGTGCAGCAAAGGGAAGACGATTCATCAATGCATCTGATCACATATATTGGTTGTCACACATGCAGAGATTCACTAAAGAGGGGAAAAGTAGCCTTTGATTCTCCTCCTAGGGAGCCAGTCGTTCTTAATTTCCCGACACCCTTCCCAGGGAGACAAGATCAACCTAGCTTCCCGTCCTTTCCCACAATCAAACAGGTGGGTTTTGAAGAGAAGCCGAGGGATCCTCTGACCCAAAGCCCCATTTCGACATCGGACTTTCTTATGTTGGCAGATCACCCACAGCCAGAGTTTAAGTCGTATTCGCATATGAAGTTTTCGACATCGGCAACACCATCGGAGTCCGGCGATGTGGCCTCCGGTGTGTACTCAGCTACTAGCTCTGAGGCCTTGGATATGGATACCATGGTGGACTCCGTTCAACTTGATGATATATTCAATTTTGATCACGGGGATTTGTTCAATAACATGTTGTAAAGTGAGTAATAGGTTGAACTATTGTTTGTTTAATCTCTCGTATACTTGTCTAGCTTCTTTCATCAAGGGAATAAGAAAGAAATAGCTAAAGTTTTTCCAAGTGACCATATGGTATCTCTTTCTGCAGCATGGAAGTCACCAAAAAAGTGTCATGGGAAAGTGGGCATTGGACCTTTCATGGGATGGCTGGCTCTGTAAAGACAAGGGAAAAGACATGTTAAACTAAAGACTGGGTAGTACTTTAAAAAAAAAAAAGTTAAAATTTTGGGTAGGACATACGTTCTTATTAAACAAACGATTTGGCTTATAGACCTCACTTTAGATAGGATTAGGATGTATGAGATATTTGGGCAAGATCTTCAATTCATTTCGACCTAATTTAATCGTTCATGTTGTGGTACCTCAATATAGATGGCATAAGAAAGTATCAAATACTGTCAGACAACAATGACCATCAGATGGGGAAATTCTTGATTTTTTGAGGTACGAATTACGATAATATTCGCCCATCTGAGTAGAACGCAACACCACTTTCTTATTATTCTTAATTTGCAAGTTACTAATCCTGACATTGAAGAAAACGGATCTAAAGCTCTCTCTACGTGGGTTGTCCATGAGAGAGGCTCCAAATTAATCATAATGAAACAAATGTGGAGAGAGAAGGTTGGGGAGGCGTTGGGTGTCGTGCATGACATGACTGGTGGACGGTAATTCAAGGGTTCTTTCATTTACAGGAATAGTATGGGGTTAGTTTGATGTAGACTGGTTATCGTTGTCACGATAAACGTGTACAAATGCCTTTGCTTGATGGCTTTCGCTTTTGAGAAGTGGGGCACGCTCTCCTGTCTCTATTAAACTCTTCTTTTCACCATTAGTCCAAAAAAATATCACCAGAAATCCTCCCCAGGGTACTAGCTGTCGCCCAGTATTTAATTCTTCTCCTACTGAGTAATAAATCTTACTGTGTTTTGAATTCTTGTCATTACTTCGTCTCTCTCCTCCTTTATTGTGGCTGGCTCAACGCATAGTGGTCAATTCCGTAATGGTCTGAAGCGTTTTGCTTACAGGAATGGAACTGTCAGGTTTTCCGCCCAATCCGGGTTCCATGTAAAACAGAAAGTGAGAAAATTGCTGAAGAAATTTTTTACTAGATGGAATTCATATGCTACAGGTGCTTTTACAAATGAAGGGCTGAAAAACGCCAATATAAAGCAAAACTTATATAAATCTAAAAGTCAAGGAGATTCCTTCAATATCAAGAAAAGTTCTTCTATAATACGGCAATATAACAACATATTTATGTAAAACCAGGACGGAAATTATACCATTTTAGTTCTGGTTTTCCTCCTAAAACGGAATGTTCCCATTTCTATCAATACGGCTCATGCAAAGCTTGGTCATTTCATGGAAGCGACAGTACTTCGAGACAGACTCCTTCAAGGAAATGGGCTGTTTGAAAAGGCAAAGCGTAACTTTCTTTCTCATGGGACCCCTTCAACCTTTACTAATTCTCAGTTGTGTTATTTTGGGCCTTCTAGTCTGCTCAAGGCCTGAGGTCCACTTTATGTTCCCTCCCCCTTGTTTCTTCTAGGCTATCCTGATCCTTCAATACTATTCTCAATTCTCAGAATCCTTGTTAAGGGAGATAATAGTTTGTTCAGGATGGATCTAGTGTCGAGGTACATGTTTCACATCACTAAATATGACTCTTTATCAAGGGTGATAATTAATCGGGGCTCTCTAAACAATCTTTTCAGATCACATGTCCTGGTTATGGGCCAGTTCATTGTGCTGCCAATTCAATGCCCATACTCAGCTCGTTGCCACGCCTACAGTTTTAAGCTTACTTCAGTTTCCAATATTTAGAGCTTCATAAAAGTGGAATCAACGCGAGTATCATGTGTAACTTTTATCTAACCTGGACTTTCAAAAGGGGAGGAACCTTTTGTCTAATCGAAGCAGATTAATACTAAATATGGTCTTAATCATGGCCCAACAGAGCAAAAAAATGCAAACCTGTCTCGTTTATGAAAGGAAAAGTCGCGTACAGTAGAAAGTTTTTCTTGTTTACTCCTAGCGTATCCATTCGATTACAATGGCTGCGGGTGCAGCTAAAAGTTTTTCAGACTGATGAAGTACTCACATATCCTGATGGAAAGGCATTCACACTACTATTTCCCACGAAAAAACCAGTAGTGCCACCCACTCGAAGCATGCAACTTATTAAAATACACAACGGAAGTCATGGGTGATTGTTGTTGACAGTATGAATTGTCGTTCATAATCACATAATTCAGAGTGAAGCTTCCTTAGAAGAAGTTACAAAATGTAGTACAAGCATGTTTCTCATAGTAGCAGCAGATCAACCAATTAGAAAGGAACAAAAGTTCAAGAAGAACTATGATTCAATGATGTGGTTTCGAACCCACGTGAAATTCTACAAAAGTTTCCAAATGTGAATCGAGGAACTTGAAGCCTCTCTTTGGATTTATCACGAGGTGTGTAACCTTCTCCTATTTATCTTGAAAAGGGCCAACAGAACTGTGTTAGCAGGGTTGAAAATTTTCGTTCAAGGGCCCCTATCTTTGTGTGCTTTAAGAAAGGAGATCAATTCATAGTAGATATATAAAAATGTTTGCCCACTTCCTCACAACTTAACTTTTTCAGTTGAATGATAATCCAACATAGCATCAGAGTCCTATAATCCTATATTAATAAGTCTGTGCTTAATTGGGGCTACCAAAAAGAGGGATGTTCCTCTTCAGCATAAGGGACTGATTAAGGGATGTTCCTAGGAAAAATATTGAAAGATGCATGTATCTACGTCTCCGACATGTGAATGCAAGTTGTTATCCTAAATGTGAAGTCCCAGGAAGAAGATTAAAAGATGCATCCACGTCTCTTACACGTGAATGCAAGTTATGATCCTAAGTCTGAAGTCAATAAGACTTCCATGAAAAGGATAATTTCGAGGATGGTCAAACGATACGAATCATATATATTATATGATAGCCACTGATGATAGTTTTTGGACCACCAAACCGGTATCAAATTTTTTGTTATACAGTTTGTATCAGAGAGCCCACCAAGGTGACCCACTGTCGAAATTACTTCGTCTGTTCTCATAAAGCGCTCCTGACCTTGACTTTGGCACTCGTAGGTCATTGGATGGCTGGGTTACTCATATTGGAGAAAATTTTAGCTTATGATATATTCATCAGGGTAAGCTTGGGCTGTGAAAGCCTGGTCAACATGCTGCGAAACGATTCCGGAAGGTGTCGTATTCATACGAAGCTGCTAAGAAGAAGAAGTCATTGGACTTGTGTCCCGGGCGGCCGTTAGAACACGGGTTTCTGCCTAAATTTCAGGCTTGGAATAAACTCTGCAGGCGCCACAAATACCTAGCCGCATTCCCACTCCCTCCTCTCTCTTGAGGAATTATATGGTGCTCTCCTAGTAAACAGGATCATGTGCAGACAAAAAATAGAAAAAAAGGCAGGCCTACCTTTTTTTTAGGATTTTCAGTGATCTAAGACGTTAATTAGATTTTGTCCTGGGACTGTGCTAACTAGCAAAACTTCATTCAAAGATTGGCTCTAAAACCTTGTTTTTTCCCTGTTTTCTAGCTGTACAATAGGCTGTCACACAAGAAATGCCCCAAAAGACAGAAACAGTCTATTTTATGGGGAAAGAAAGATTGCCTTGGAGCTTATCTTTAAGATGAAAATTTTCTAGTTAATGAATCCGAAATGGACTGAATCTGATTAAAGTCTTACATCACTGAAAATCCTCCCCACCCTATGTTTTTCTTTTTCTGTCTGAATATGCTTCCGTTTGCTCCGGACCCTCATATAATTCCTCCTCTACGTGACAGGTGTCTCAAGACTTTCAAAATGTAAAGGCCTAGCATTCTCCATTCAGTTTTCATATTAATAATGGATTATGGGCTCTTTATTAAGAATTTACCCAGCTTATCATTGATATACTGAGGGAAAAAAGGGCAGCCGAAGCTTCCGCGTCTGCAGAGTCAGGTTAAGGTGGACTACAAAGGTTAATAGTATGCAGTCTTATTTTGCATTTTGCAAGGAACTGCTTCTATATCTTGAATCCATGACCTCAAGGTCAAGTGACTACAATTATATCATGGCACCAAGGCTCCCCTTCAGGATATCAAGAGCCATTGATATGCTGAGGCTGTTTAACCATATCTCAAAGTGAAGCTCCCGAAGTTGAAGAAAGAAGTTAAACCCATTTGGCTTTTGGCAGGTTAAATGAGACACCGATCGTCCCTGAGGCCCGTTAAAGATCACTCTATCATTTTCCTTGGTCCTTTTTCTGTTTGTAAGCTTCTCAAGTTGATCCTAAGAGTATTGGTTTGTCCAGTGACATTCCCGTTTTCGCAAAAATAGATTACGCCCGATCTTACGTAGACGCGGGGCAATAAAAAGAGAAAGAAAGAAGGAATGACGCCATAGTCCTCCACAGGACAGCTGCACTCCATTTTTGTTTGATGGATCCCAGTAGTAATTCATCTGACCAGTCCATTTGGTTTCTCTAATTCTGAATATTTTCTATGCCAAATATCTAGGTCATTGGATGATTATGACGTCCAAAAAATCCTGTTATAGACCGCTCTTTAAACAATATTTCCTTCCGTCCATGTGAATCCTTTTTCTACTGTCAGGCTCATCCAATCACTACTGTTTTCGGGTCAGTAGTCATTGAAAGGTAGATAAATCAGTCTGGAGGGTTCTAATCAGCCTTTGGTGGGTTCCATCATGGAAAAAAATGGAATACATTACAGCAAGCAACTGTGCGCGCACTACGCTGTTGCTCTTTTTGCTTTCCTGAAAAGGTTGGTGTATTTTGTTGAATAAGAACCAGCATGAGCGACGGTGGCAAGATACACAAAGTCATCAAACAGAAAGGATCAGAAGGTACACCATGAGACCAAATATCATTGCCCCTGCCAAAGCAAGCTTGGATGACTACCTTCCAAAGTGGGTTAGATTCAGCACAATGTCTCCATAGCCATTTTGCAAAGTAAGTCATCATTCATGTACTATAGATTTTTACTGCCGAATCCGGGCCCCTATTTCTTTGGGCCACAACATGTGACCAATTGACGATATGAAGCTTTCTTGGTCTTGATAGTCCCCCAAAGGAAATTACGCTGTATCCTCTTAACTTTCTTAGTGATGTTGGTTGGGCCGGTGTAGAGAGCATAAAAATTGAGAGGTTGGCGACAGTTGCCTTCAGTAAAGTTATCATATTGATGAATAGAGGTATTAAGTTTTACCTGCCACCCGTTTGACCGCTACCCACACCTGCTTAAACCGGGTTGCAAGTAAAAGGTTTCTTTGTGGCTCATAAGTTTGATACCCTTATAATTAGTACAGCTTTGTATGTTTCCTTTATTCTTATAAATTAGTACAATATAGATCTTTCTTTACGTCTTCAAAATTTTCTTTGATTTTATATCTTTTTAAATAACTTGATCAACCAAACTACTCCAGTATCTCTCACATGCTTCCAAAGCTCTATTGGTATACCATCGAGTCCCAAGGCCTTTCCTCATTTCATCTTTTTCAAGGCCTCTTTCACTTCATTTATTGTAGTCTTACGGTCATATCTATAATGTTCAATATTATTTAGGTTTACAAAGCTTTCAATTCCAATATTCTTGGGGTAGTTGTCATTTAGCAATTTTTTAACTAACTTTTTTACCTTTATTTGATCTTGTCATCTTTGACTAGTACCCTTTGATCATCACTTCTAATACACTTAACGTGGTCTAAGTCCTTAACCTTTTGTCATCTTATTTTTGCAAGTTTAAACACATCTTTCTCACCTTTTTTTTATCTTAGTCTATTATAGAAATCATCATATGCCTTTAGTTTAGCCTCACTGTTCTCTTAGCAACCCTTTTCGCATTCTTTTATTACTTATAGTTTTTATTATTTCTAGTCTTATTTTATTCTTTAAAATGCACCCTTTTTTTTAATAACATTTCGTACTATTTTACTCTATCATCATGTTTCATTTACTAATTGTCTTTTACTTTTAAATACTATTAGGACATCTTTTGCCACTTTCTTAATGGACTAGACCATATTAATCCACATGATGTTTATTTTTATTTCATTGTTCTATTTTCTTCTATCATCAACTTATTTATAAGTGAGTTATTTTCTCCCCTTTTAAGTTCACTATTTAGTTTTTGGATACCTATTAAGTTCATTTCCTTTCTTCTATTTTTTAATATGGATATCCATAACTATCAACCTATGTTGTGAGGTTAAACTCTTACTGGGTATCACCTTACAATCCTTACACGTCGATCTTTTGGTATTCTAAGTAAAAAAAAAATCTATTTGGCTGTTATTGACTCCATTTTTAAAGGTTATTAAGTGTTCGTGCCTTTTCTTAAAGAATGTATTTGCAAGAGCCAACTTATATGCCAAAGCAAAATCAAAAATAGTTTTCCCCATCTCATTTCATTCTTTGATATTATATTCCTTAAGTGCCCTATCATATCCTTCATTTTCTTTTCCTACATGGTCATTTAAGTCTACTCCTATAAACATCCTCTCAGTGTTGGAAATTTCTTGCATGACTCCTCCCATATCTTCTCAAAACTGTCTCTTGATTAGATATTCTAAACCCTACTTGTGGTGTGTATGTACTTATAACATTTATGATCTACTCTCTTAGAACAAGTTTAATTATTTTAATTCTATCAGTAGTTCTTTTAACGTCTACAACTTTATTCTTTAATTTTTTTTATCAACCACTATTCCTATGCCATTTTTGTATCTATCCTTTCCTATGTACTAGATCTTATGCCCATCAAGTTCTCTAGTTTTAGCACTTTCCACTTGGTTTCTTGAATATAAGCAATGTTGACTCTTCAACGTTTTATGGTATTTACTAACTCCAGACTCTTACCTGTCAATGTCTCTAAATTCTATGTGGTAATACAAATCTTATAATCTTAAGATAGACTATTTAACTATGCACTTCTTGGCCCCCATAAAATGAGTTCATGCCTACTTTTAACTACTAGGTTCTAATGCAGTGAATCGCTTTGGAGGAAATGCTGTAGCAGCCCTTGCCTATTTTTCACTACACCTGGGATCTTATGTAGCTCGTCACTTTTGGGAAAATGCCTAACAACCCTTGCTCATTTTTCACTACACTCTAGATTTGATGTAGTGCATCACTAACGGGGGACACCCTAGCTTTGGCCAATGTTAGTGATCGATTCATGTCTTGTTACGGTTGCCATACTTTGAAGAAGCTGAAAAGAATTTTCATTATCTTTTCTTCTTACTTACAAACTAATATGCATATGCATATTCATATTCATTTGCAAATAAGAAGAGAAAATAACAAAGTCATCTTCAACTTCTTCAAAAATATTTTACTTGCCGATTGGCACATGACACAAAACTCTCCTCCTTTTTTATTTGGACTTGGGACTAACATCAATGGAGTTCACTTCACATAAAAATACAATGATAATTAAAAGACTTAAACCCAAGACTTCTAATGATATACTATAATATCACTACCAACCACAGATTGCGTCGAGTTGCCTAGTCACTCATTGCCTTGCCAAAATTCCAAAGTCGTAGTGTTTGAGTTAACTATAGTTGCCTCAATTTTGAGTCAAGTCAAGTTTTCTAGTGTTTAAAACAATGGTCTGTTAACCAACTGGCTCAGTTGCCTCATTTTGAGAATGCGATCAATGTGGCAAAGAGCATGTAAAACTTGTGGATAAAATTGGCCCTTTTGTAATAATAAAAAAATTTGGTGTGATTTTACTCATCAATATTCTCTGTCAACAAAAGATCTTTCCACGTAGGAAACCAGATAAAATTGCATTATGCAGATCACTCAAAATTTGCATTATGTGGCCGCATTTTTCCATACTATGGTACTCTTTTGATACTATGCATAGGATTGCCTGCTCGATGAATTTGTTCTCTAAAATTCAGTTTTTCTATAGGCAAGTAGGTCTTTATGGATAACCTTAAATCAATTAACAAGCAACTTGAATCTGTGAATTAGCACAGAAAAGCCCCTTCCTAAGCCATGCAGTAGAAGACCTAGACACCTATGTTCCTCTAAAATCTTCGTTAACATGTCTCTCTACGATCTTCTAAGCGAGGACTGAACTTTATACTCTTGTACTTCCCAAGTGCGTGCCAACGTTAAATTGAAGGCAGAACTAATTGAAGGAATTACTGTCTCTGTCCTACTGCCTTTTATTTTCAGTATAATTTCTTTAGCTAATTCATGGAAGGAAAATTGTAATAACAGTGTAAACATCGTTTGCTTAACACTACATAAAGAATCATTATCTAACCTAGCGTGTAAGACATATTAACTCTATTAGCATGAAATATGGGTATTAAGTTATCTTTCCTATATACTTCGAATATGAAGAGCCAGTGGCTAAGTATGTCTAATCTTCTTCACTTGAGAAGTAGTGGGACATGATGAAATGACGTTGTAGATTTCCATATGTGAGCGAGCGCACCACAGTAAGGGCTATGCAACTGGTACTCCCTCTAGTCTTCTTGTTTCTTGGATGGGAAAATAGCATCCATGTTGGTGCTGCCCCCTAAATTGAACATAACATCAGCAAGATCCACCACAGGATATTCCATCTCTCTCCCTCCATTAAAGTGAGAAGAGTCCACTGGTGCATCTCTGCTTTCTCCACCCATCTCGAAATGAAAATGTTCCTTCGACGAAGAGCCTACAAAGATACTTTTGTCTTTTCCATTTTGCGCCCGAGAAGGTTCCACTTGTGCCTGGCTGCTTCCCTTGCCCACCTCAATACCTTTGTACCTCTGCCGGTTTGATTCGATAGGGGTGTCATTATCCTTTTCAATCAACTCGAGGCTCCTAGAAGAAAAGCTTCCCAATTGAATTGAAGTAGATGGAGAAATTGCTTGTGTTGCTCCATGCTTTATGTGCAGTTCGGTGTTCATAGATGGTAGGGGAAGAGCCATAGCCGAGGTTTGGCACGTATGGTGGCCTCGAAGGATGACTTCGAAAGTGTCAGGGTCATCGTTCATTCGCTGCACTTGCTTCTTTGCCTCACAGCCATAGAAGCTTCTGTGTGTACAACGGTAGTAGCTTCTGCAAAGGGTACTTATTATTCAGGACAGTTCAATCATCACATTAAGAAACAGTAAATAAGGTAAATACTCATTCAATTGTAGGTAAAATGGCCTTACCTCGAAAAGTAATTCTTTATGTGAGAAAGGAATATGTTATACTAATCTGATTACAAGTATTGATCGTCTGGTATCCTAAAGACTCAGAAAGCAAGGGTATCATGGTCCAAGCACAACCTTGTAGAGTTTGTGGCGTCCAGCATTTCTTAGTGGTTAACAGAGAGAAAATTTCAGGAAGACTTTCTTAGGGCCCTATCATAAGTGAAAAATATAGTCACCAAATGAGACCTTCCACTCATTTGGTTCAAGCATGTTAAGAGAACTGCCAACTGTAAGGCAGATTCTCTTGCAAGAACGGGAGTTTCATGAAACACAGCTCTGACGACACAATCAATTGAAACGTAAATTTCTGCTTTGGGTCTTAGTGTGGCTATAAACATGATTGTTTTGAGGATTCATAAGATCAGCTCGATCTTAACCCTGTAAGTTATTCACCTCCTTTAGTGCCAACTATCATTGAGAAGAAAGAAAATGAGACGTTCAACATAAGGTCCAAATTGCTAGGAAGGTACTTCGTGTCCGTAATCTTCCAAACAAAACTTAATATTGAACCCATGCCCCATATCTAAACGTACAATGATCTATACCATATATAAAGCAAGCACAATAGTAGCGAAGAGACGATATTGTTTTCAATAGTATCGAAAAGACAAGAGATTAAACAAGTATATCAAGCACATACTAGGATAGTGTGGCTGCAAATATCATAAATTCAAAGAATTAGGTAATCTATATCATAAATTCAGAGAAGTAGGTAATCTCTCTCTCTCTCTCTCTCAGACACACTGCTCACACGTGCATGTGCGCTTTATTATTGAAAATAACACTGAATCAATTATCTTCTCTTTCGGCTGCAATTATCTTAATCAAGCATAAACCTAAAGGTACGACAAATTATCTTAATCAACGTAAGGGTTCCTTCAGTTAATTACCTTGGGAATGTAAAGCCTAGTATCTCTTTCTGTCCATATTTTCTCCAGGTATATCCATCGTTTGGTGGTATCTCCAAATTGTTTGTCTGAGATGCACTCACCCTTATGATGAATCTCTCTCTGTCTTCCTTCCTGCAAGTACAGCCACCAACATTATGACATGTCAAGAGTAAAGGCATTCTAGCACGGTGGCACAAGGAGGGTGGCCAGGGTTCAAGGCTGTCCTTGGGTGCCTGTGTCCAACAATGAAAAAAAAAACATTATAAAGTGTAGATACGGATTAATTGACATCGACTCCGTCCTATGTCAAGGCGAATGACAACCACAGATTGAGTTATCTTCGGATAGTAGTTTTCTATCCTGTCATTTGCAGCCTAGATACATAGACAAAATAGGATTTAAACCTTTTCTTATTTTGTTCATAAATAATTTATAATGTTAAAATAGAAGGCTCGAATATCCATGGATAACACAATCCAGGGACCGCTATGGCAGTGCTAATTAAAGAGCCCGGCATTTCTACCCAAAATCAGAATCCACACCCAACGCAGCACTGTATATGCTACGCGAGCACCAGATGGTCATGACAAAGAGGCAGAAAATGCTAGGGACCAAGCACCTGCTATGCAGTTGTGGAACCTAGAGAAGTAGCTTTGTGGGTCTCTCATCACCACCATCTTTTCAAGACCACCACTACTGGGTCATGGTCCAATCTTTGGAGCAAGTATACAGCTCAAAGGGACCAGATGAATAACAAACAGAACTTGGCAATCCAGAATTTTACCTTTTCCTTGATCTTCTACCGAAACCCGACGACTCAGCATCTAATTCTCCTTCCCGCTTTACACCCATGAATGGTTTCAGACCGCCACCAGTGATATCCAATTCGGATAGCCTTGTTCCAGTTCCTGAAGTTGGGACATCCAATCCCAACTCCACATCTGCTGTCTTTGGCAAGAGATGAACTTCAAATGGATTCCTCCCCGCTAATGCCGGGTCATGGAGAAGCACCAAAGGTTGAGCCTCGGGGCCCATGCCCAGTCTCATATTTGACGACTCTCCGACGATCATGCTCGCATAAGGATTTGGGTATTGAGAATTCAGTTTGTCTATGGCCTTATTGAAGACCCCGACGATTTCTTCACAAGAGTGTAAGATGTAGGTCTGGTTTACTAAGCTCCCAAGTTTTGATTGAAGGTCTTTGGCTAACTCACAGCCATGAAAGACTAGGTGCAAGGCTTCTTGATAGTCTTCCATGGGAGCTTGTTTGTCTTTGCCTAGTGGTGAATTGAAGTTACGGAGCAATTTTAAATGGAGAAGGAGATTTTTAGGGTGTTTCCATGTTTCTTCATTGGGGAGGAAAAGATCTAGAAAGTATTCGTAGATATGTACTTTTTTCATACGCCAAAGAAGAAGAATTTATCAATGAATGACCCGGTCAGGGTCTTTGGGTCCATGGAAAGACCTTGTGCTTTGAAAGGGACCCTGAGTTTTGAATATTTCCTCGGCGCTGCAAGAAAGAGAATAACGGTCTTCTTCTACCAAATGTTCTTATTAATTACGTTAGGCCCCCCAAAAACACATGAAGCACACATCAACAAATAGAGGAGGAATCGTATTGTAGAGTGGGAAGCACGACACAGCAGCTAGTTAGTGTGCAACTGGCCACTTTTGTATTGTGGACCTCAGATGCCATTGATCCTCACCGTTCATCTGACTCTCCATCCTTTGGATATCTATAGGACAAAAAATATGCCAAATGGACACCTCTTAGAGGTCCAAAAAGCAAACAATTCATTTGGAGGGACAGGTGTCCAGTTGGGAATCTTGGAATGATTTCACAAAGACTAAATATTCGAAGGTTGGGGAGGCTGATGAATGGTATGGATCAATGATATATGGGATCCACCATATGAAAGTGGAGGCGCTGCTCGGTAACTAAGGTTTTGTCGCGACCTACAAAGCCATTCCTACCAAGTCTGAAAGATGAGAAAAATAAAGTCGTTAATACGATGCTCTCTCGTAATAAAACACTTTGACCCGTATTTGACATATGCTCTCCCATAACAAGTTAGTCCTGCCCACAGTCGTTGATTTTGTCTTGATTGGAAGATTGTAGCCCTTCATCCACGAACTTGTTTAGGGTTCCTCCAGCAGAAGCTGAACCATTGATTCTTGTTGGACTAGAAATATATTTATATAGCTTGCTTAAGGGTGATCCGTTTGACACGGGATCAAAATCTTGGCTACAAGCGTAACGGTACAGATTATAGATTTGCTCATGCAGGCCCACTTTTTCAACAATCCAAACCATTGATCTTGTAGGCTTTGCTACAGAGATGGCACATAAATCACAAATCTTTATCACCGGATGGCCCACCACCTTTGACTCTAGGAGTCTTTAAATGATAATTGGAGAAGGTTGCGAGCTTTACAACCTTAGTGGTGCAGGGAGCCGCCTCTGTGGTCTTGCTCTTGCTTGCTTGTTTCTAGTCAACGTAGAAGAATAAAGGATCCTTCCTTCTACCACGTAATATATAAGCAAAAATACTGGTTATAATCCACAGGAATAATGCCTTTCTTTTGAATAGTAGTGAGTGAAACGTTGGACTCGAATCCCCAGTGTCAAACAAGGCACTTAACCAGCTCGACTAAGTGCCCAAGCCCAAACACTTGCACCATATCAAAGGTGATCGGCTTCATTAATTGAACAGGTGGTTACATAACTCCGTCTCAGATTAATTTACCTTGATGGATGATTCCAATCTTTGATCCACTAAGAATCTGGCAGAATTTCACCAACAAGAGCTCGATGATTGACATTCTTTGGGACCAGAACTATGTCATTAGCTTGTTTATCGTTTATGGTTCAATAGTTATAAACACCATACATTTCCATGGGACAAAATTGAGTCAGGATGTGTGTCCAAGTCTCAACAATGTGTATGACCTCAATTTATCCATCAGTTTATTTAAGTGCCAGACTCTGCTCCAGTTGATATCAGCGAACTGCTCAATCTTCTAGAATGGCATAAAAAGCAGTCAAGGCATGGTAAAACATTCTCAACTTTCGAAAAAGCCCAGCAACTTAAAAACTGTAGCCACCATGTTCGGATGCTTCAGGGTTTTCATAAGTGGACGTCGACGCAAGTTGATTATAGAGGAAACACAATATTATAATAAATTCATGAGCATAACGCAAGTATATTACAGAGAAAGCACCATATTATATTAAACCCATGATCGTCTTTCCTTCGCCACAAAGACTTTTGGAGATGCTATTCTCTCTTCAATGCTATAGAAAAGACAGTAATAGATAATGGAGGAATGCTAAGCTAGATGCAAATGGAGGTCTGTCCTGTTATCACGAATTTCTGGAGCCCATCTTTGCATAATTCAACTCGATCATCTTCTTGCTCCACCTTTGGATATCTAAAGGATAAAAATGCACATTGATTCTAGGTTTATATTTAGACTGTAGTTTATCAGAGTTTCTAAGTGGCTTTTTTCTACCACAACTTACAGTAGCATCAACCAATCATAATACTTTTTTATCCATTAGATATCCAGAGGGGGAACAAGGAGATGAACGAGGAGGATCAGGCAAAATGACTCCAGAAAATATGATGGCTGGACACACCAATTTATCAGTCCTCTAGAAAATGAACGTGTTACACCATCTATGTACGCAAGTAGAAGTGGAGCTCACTTGGTTGTTAGGGTCATCTATGGCCGAAGTCAACATGAAGGTTTTCCATGCCTTATATTCGTTTCCTTCATTTATTTGTTTTTTCCTGTATCTCAAACAAAGTCACTTATGCCGACATAGTGTAAGACAAGTACTACCCAGCAAAGAACTTGCTTGTTTAAGGGAGAAATACAAATCAATAAGTTTTGTGTGACAACTTTTGAGACTAAGACTGCGTGATGCCTTAGTGAACCATGGTCGGAACTCTTCATGTGGTAATGAGAGAGCCCAAACCACTCACCATGTTCAGCCGATGGAAAAGGCAGTCGAGACCTGGAAGAAACCTACAGGTCGAGCAGATGGATGGCATCGCAGGGCAACTGGCAGCCTTTTGCGGCCAAATTGAAAAGTCCAGTTGTGATGCATGCATGCCAGGCATAGGACACAGACGAAAGCAAGACAGTAGTCTCCTGGGGGACAAATTTCAACATTCTTATGTCTCTGTTACGGTGACATCAAGGATTCCAGAGGTTGAATTTATAGACTACGAACCCCAGATGTGGAATCTAACTTTCTGTCCTCAAAAGCGAACATGGAACGGTTCCCTCGTTGACCCTCTATTCCATGCTAATGGAGCTGACCAATCGATTATTTGTTTACTAAATCGCATCTAGAAAGTAGGCGTTAAATAATCACACATAAAAGAGAACATTTTGTTAACGGAGTGACACACACTGAAAGCCTAGTATTCAAAAAGTAATACCGAATCACATGCTCCTAGGCATCTACTAATAAATCAGGGAATGTCCCCGGGGAAAATACAGCTGAGGTTGTAATGGGTTCCAATTTCCAACAAAAAAATTCCCCTTGGCAGTGCTAATACGTCGAAGGATCAATTCAGATAGTGCATCTGCCTCCTGTAAGAAAATCATACTGCCCCAACTTTAGGATAGCACAGCATACTCTTGTCAATGACCGTACGGCATCGCTGCTTACATTTACTGAGAATATTTCCCCAGATTGCAGGGCTATTATTATCAGATAGGCATGACCAAAAGCGTGTCAGAGTCAAAGGTTATGTGCATGGCTCCATGAACATGTGGGATCCAGCTGCTTGCTGATCTAAAATCATTCTCTGATTCCTTTGTTAGATCCAACGACAGCCCTTGATCCACAGAACCACTTAATTTGGGTCATAAAAATCTTCAGGCTGCTTGGAAAATACAGGTACGGAGTATTGATAAATCAGAAAGTCTGGATTGTCTGATCCATTGAGAATTCAGAATCATCTATCCATGACTTCAACAGAAGAATGGTTTCGGACTACAAAATCACTGGGTCAAACATGTAACTTCTACGTACAAGCAAATGTGGAAAGTTCACATCCTTAGAACCTAAAAGCGCAATCAAATCTTGAATCCAAACATCTAACAACTTAACACTGAACCTAACAACTAAACCCTGAAAACCAGTGGTTTTTATAGAATTGAGCGACAATATGCAGTTTGATTGTTGGCTCATGTTTCATGTAATGAATTCAACTGCATTCACCATTTGACCCATCTACCGAGCCATACTCTGTTGAGGCTGTCAATGGATGCCCATCAATAGCACTGTGTGTTCGCATCTGGTCTTCCAGTAACTTCGCATTCTTACTAATCCTTTGTGCAACCTGCTGTCACTCTCACAGCACTGCTTCCTAACATTTTTATACTAAGACACTTATCTAAGTTTTAAAGCATCAACTAACATATTCTTGCTAGAAATGCACAGCTACATTAAATGGAGCACTGTAAGTGACATGGAGAACAATATATAAATGTATTTACAAGACAATTTTTCTGTCTTCAACATGTCATGTGCTTCAACACAATATCACAGAATACACCACCAAATGTCTTCTGGTCATCAACAATCTGCAATAAAGTCAGCGTAGAGACGGAAGGAGGATGGTATTAAGCATAGTTTGACAGATGAGAAGGAAAAGGGCATATCCATTCTAGAACTGCATGTTTTAGACAATTATAGTACAATAACTGAAAAGGTTGCTGCAACTAAGAAAATTAGCATTAGCATACTCAGAAGTTCCAGCACAGATTGATGCACGAATAAGAGAAAAAATAGCGTTACAGAAAGGAGGAACTCGATTAAGAACCTTGCATGTTGTAATGATTCCCTGAACTCAGACAATAGAATCACAGCCATCTTTAGAATGAGGGCACACCAGTGGAGGGAATTTTGCCATTCAGTCATCCCATGCATCATCAGCAGCACCCTCTTTCTTTACGTTTGTGGGAGTAAGCATGTACCTGTACTTGTCCTCAACATTAATTGACGTTGGACCTGTTACATTGAGTTTAGATAATGCAAGCCTCGCTTCTCTATGTGCAGCGGCTGCTTCTCTCTCCTTTCTCCTTGCAACCTGCACAAGCCAGCACCAGATAAATTTATGAAATCGAAGGAAACAAAGGTCCATCAAATGGGTGGCAAAAGAAGATACATTCCTAGTTGGGGATTGCTTGGGCTGTGTAAGACAGACTCAAGTGTAAAGTACCACAGTTGATAATCAATATTTACTGGAATGCATGAGATGAAAAGCAGCAATGAAAGCAATCTAAAACAACGCGTCACTGACAAAAAGAAGGCAAGATAACCTTAATGCAGGAAAATAAGGACATATGATAACGCTCAATTAAAAACAATGGAATAAGAGATGAAGTGATAGATAATACAACTAGATTTATAAAGGCAATTCCTAGAGAGATTGATGAAAATCTTCGAATTCACTTGCATTCAATCATCACAAGTTTCTTCTTTGTGAATAAAGTAGCATATGTATGCTTCCTATTGCAACAACCAGCTACTAAACAAGCCTAATCAAGTAATGACTTAGTAATAAATTTGACTAGTCCAGACAAACACGTTTCAGTCTAGTAGCTCTTGATTACAAAAAGAGATAGTACTTTGCAATACAACATATATTTTGTCAGAATATCATATTAACCAGTGGCTAGTGGGTAAACTAACTGTATCAGATATAGACAAGAAATTTGTTAACTGCACTACTACTATCCCATCATAAAATTTCCTACTACTAGAATTTTGATGATCCTTTGGAAAGATATATAAAACAAAACTTCATCTGCCAAAGATGAATTATTAGAATGGCAAAAAGCACTTCCAGTGGTAGAACCTATTCCAAATGAAAAGAAAATTAGGAAAAAGGTAAGACATTGTTATAGGCTTTTAAAAGGAAAAACGCCAGCGAGTTCCAGGGGGGAAAATCTAACCTGCTGGTTTTGAAATGCCTCTTAACCAGAAAACACCTCTTCTCATTAAGCTTTCACCTTATTTATCCAACCAAACATGGAAATTCAACTAGAAATAATAAGAAACAGTCAGCATAACACTAGAACTGAAAAGAGAGAAGATGAAGAGCAAGAAAACATGAGAAACCTCAATCTTATTCAACCATCAATTAAAACTATACAAATGATAGTCCTAATCCCTTTTATAGACATAAGGGGGCAGCACTTTTCTCATCCCTCAACTGAACTATGATCAAAGACTGTAATACCCTTCACTTAAGTGAAGAAAACTACTTTACCCTAGCCCGCTACATAAAGACAAGTTAAAATATGACCAAACACTTAAAATAGAGCCTAGAAACCTATGCAACTTAAATTTTGAAGAAAAGTAAACATAACAAAACTCTACAACTTAAACTTCAACACTTTGTTTTGTTCTTCCTTGTTTTATAATTTTTAAGCATGTTAATGAATGGATGAGATGCTCCTACAACACATCATGATATAATGAAGAACCAGTATCTAATATAAGTTGTTGTCGTGTGACCTTGAGGTCACGGGTTCAAGGCATAGAAACAGCCTCTTGCAAAAATACAAGGTAAGGCTATCTACTATAGGCCCTTGTGGTCGGCCCCTTCCCCGGACCCCGCATAGGCGGGAGCTTTGTGCACCAGTGCTGCCCTTAGTAAATATCTACTAATATTATGACCTGAACAAGCACACGGCATACAATAGTTTGCTGAAACAATCATGGACAATACTTTTGTTAGAGCGAGGATATGATAAAGCCAACAACTAAAGGAAAATATATATATATATATATATATATATATCCTCAAGAAATAAATAAACAGACCATTCATTTGTGCAAATCTTTCGTCTAACGAGCTGTGCTCAACAGTAGAAAGCATTTTGGTAGTTTCTCTTCTATCTGCTCAGAGATAACATACCAAAATAAAGCCAGAGGATCATACCTTTCCAGTTGCAAATGCCACAGCATTTCCAGACTCTGCATCTGCAATTGCCTTCCTTATATGTGCCACAAGAAACTGCCAAAATATCCACAATACCCAAACCAAGAAAAGCCAGTCATTTCTCATTGCAAGAAAGAGTTTAAGCAAACAATAGTAAGAGCAAATAAACACAGGGCACCATGTCACGATCAGTGTAAAATGAAGTAGCTTGGCCCGTTGATCCTGCTCGACCTGTCCTTCCAATTCGGTGTACATAATCCTCCATCGTCTGTCATTGAAGCACATTGATTGAAAGGTCAAGGATGAAATTTTGTAAGCAGCTCCTAGTATCATGTTGAAAAATCTCAACAATCAGTTCGAAAGGAGTGGGTAAATGTCTTCATGGACATTCTTAACAACTGGTACAGTTCATACCATTTATGCCAATTTCAAGTGACATGTAAATGACTTGAATACTTGTGGGAAACAATGAAGACCGAATTCCAAGAGATCGACAAAGTCAAACAGTACAAGCAATTGTATGGAGAAACATGAGGCTGCTATCCTTTATATCCATCTATCATTTACATAGAGGCTATTATGCACCCATCAACCAGCAAAGGTAAGTAATCTCTGTAGAATTTGAAAGATACAGCACAGGGCAGCCTCAAGTACTCTTTTGATTATCTACTCCTGTTTGAGGCCTATTTTCTTTCTTATCTGATTTTATAAGATTCAAACACATAGCAAGAAGAAATTCAACAAAGTCCATCTGAAGCAAAAACAAAGATTTGACCTGGGAGCAAAAGTTATAGATCATAAAGCAAACATAAACTTTCCAGGAAATATTTTGCATTGAGAAAGGGGAAAGGTAAAAGGTGTCAACTTAAGATTTGAGGAGATAATGGCACGATAAACATGAAATCTCAAAACCATCAACCAGGATGACTCATGAGGCATTTTACAAAACCAGAGTAACTCATAAAGATTACTTCTGCTGATGTTTCCTTGATGCCAAGGACACAAGTAACCTGCAGATTGCTGCTAATGTTGGTAAGATTAAGCTCCAAAAGACAAGACCTGCCAGCTGGTAACATCAGAACCAGCCTTGTGGCTAACATACCTTTGGAAGATCCAAGTTAAGAACATGAGCAACTCCTGTAACATCCAGACCACGAGAAGCAACGTCTGTTGCAACCTACATGCAAAGCTCACAAGCAAGCAAGTAAATATCTGATCAAATCATACATAGATCTCTCCTCAAGTAATTCTTTCTTGCAGTTTGTGTGGGAAAAAGGATAAGGAAAGAGAACTGAGCATATAGATACCAAGATGTTGGTAGACCCATTTCTAAAATCGCGAAGAGCAGCTTCTCTTTCATTTTGACTACGGCCACCATGAAGTGCGACTGCATGCAGACCTTGTGCCACCAAAGCTTCTGCTACTTCATCACACCTAGTCTGGAGGATAAGTTAATTTCACCTTCAGTATTCTTTGTCAATAGTAGGAATATGAATTTTTTGGATGAAAGGAGTAAACTACCACAGTGCAATTACACATGCACCTGAAATCATGAAGCTGGAAACTACAGACATAGTTTGACATTTTGGAATAAACAGATCAGCTTCAACAGACTTAAAGAATGATTGACAATAAATAAATAAATATTGACAGAGCATTGAAGTTGATTTGGTCTAGATTTAGATGCTAAGTTCCAGAATGCACAGGAGAAATTTCATTATAATGTTAAAACTTTTCAAAGTAGGATATATTTAGGAACTGATGGAACCTTAGAGAGAACAGAAGAAAAATACAACTACACAATGATTACTCTTACACTCAAACCACTTAAATGAAGTTAACACGCCTAGAATCAACATAATGTGCACAAAAGCATAACCATGTTATTATTATTACCTTCTCCAAACAAAGCACCAGGCTTCAGAGTTTCCATTTTTCCATAAGAACTGGAAAGAAGTACAAAGTTCAATAGAAGAGACTAAAGGTAAAACTTTGAAATGGCTAAATGGTCTGAATTCACCCAAATGCATATGTTGGTTCAAGAAATACAGGTCTGTTACAGTGTCCTATCTACATAAGAACATCCTGTGGTTCCGCCGCAAGTTGACATAATTGGCAAAAAGACACTATATATCAAACTTCTCCCAATTGGCAGAAAGGAAAGCTTCTACAACTTATACAACATAGAAGCTCATTTTCACAGAATCCTCACAAAGAGTAAGAATCATTTCTAAGGATAAAAGGTTTGAAAAAAGCTTGATGATAAAAAGAAACTACCAATACGGTGATCATTCAGACAGACAATGCACTTTCTGCTATAAAGCATAAGCATGTTCTCGTATTTATTACACTGCCACTATAAGTGTACTGGCATCTCTTGACAGAAAGAAGTCATATTTACATAACTTACACTAGAGCGGATGAATTTGTGCCAGATACAGTGATATCAAGCATTAAATTCTGGGCTGCCAGTCTAAATATACCAAAATTTTGGAAACAGTGTTGGTACAGATATTAGTTGACACAAATATAAATATAGCAGCATGTTTCAAGAAGCAGAGAAAATCATTTGAACTTCTATAAAATCACAATTCTATTACTATTCTAAGAGCCAAAATGGCTTCTCTTGGTCAACCATCAACTCTCGAGATGCATATTGATCCCTGCATCCTTGCCAGTTTTCTAAGTAGAGTCCCTCTACTGAAGGCAACAAAGCCTAGAACTCTTCCTGCTGAAAACAAGGTCATTGTTCACTCAATCTGACAAAAACAGAAAGGATTCGGTGGATGGCACCACAGATAGAGATGCATATTTAGCCAAGACTTTACTGTTTTACTCCTTTGAATTGGAAATTTCTACTTTTTTGGTCTATCGGCTAAGACTCACTCACAACTAAATGATAAAATTCAGATTTTTATCCTCCAACTTTACTTTCACATCGAACAATACTTATAAACAAAGCAGAACTTCTCAAGATAATCAAACCCCTTATGACTATTGACACACCGTCATTTGGATTTTGTTGTAAGGTACGAGTGAGGTGTATCTTTTTGAGTTTCCTAAACCATTCATCTCAACTATCTTGTCATAGATGAGCTGTGTTCCAACATTCATATATTTTATATAGTTCTGCCTTTGAATTTTCTCCCGTGTCTGGAGTTCTAAAAGTCATGATAATCAAATTTATCGTATTAGAAACAAGTTAGAAAAATCGATGGTAGTGTTGTCTAGGGTATGTGACTTTTGGGACATGGCCCATTGATGGCAAGATGGTTAAGATGAATGCTTCTGATAATTGATAGAATGAAACTCGCTTGTACTTTTATAGCAACCCCAAGTGAGAAGTGTGGCAATACTTATGAAGGGGCATGGGAAGATCATTTTCTTTTCTTATGGTAGCCTTGTCTTTATTTGTCCTTTTAATATCCTGACAATCCACCTGAAAACCACAAATCTATTGATATGGTTGTCTAGAGTATGTGACTTTTGGGACATCGCCCATCTATGGCAAGATGGTTAAGATGAATGCTTCTCATAATTCATAAGGTGAGACCTGCTTGTACTTTTATAGCAAAACCCTAAGTGAGAGGTATGGCAAGTCGTGAACGGGCATGAGAATTTCATTTTCTTTCTTCTAGTAGCATTGCCTTAATTTCTCCTTTTCATTTCCAAACAACTGGACTAAAAACCACAAATCACATTTATTATTGTCAAATCAGTTCAACTTGTTGCATAGATGAATGATTTCGACCAATGAAAAGTTGGGCCTAATTGTACATTTGAGTCTATTATTGCAATTTTTAGAGGGTAGTGATATATGCACCCCTTGGGTTTTCCCATGAGCCCCTCAATGAATGGTAAAAACAGCTGTAATTTCAGGTGGGCCAATTTTCCAAAGATTTGCACCATTCACTATGTTTCCCTTGGCTTAGATGAGCGAAGATCCAAAGTTCTCATCCACTGGATTATCCCAGCAATTGCTGCTCTAGTGCCTTCAGTTGTAAATGGACAGTGAACATTGAACCATTCATTTTTCAACTCAAGAAAACAACAGTTAGGAAAATCTAGTGGATGCGAATTTTGAAGTAAGAGCCATCTAAGCAAAGGAAAATGTTGTGAACAGTTCCGATCTTCAAAAATTTGGGCCTAACTTTTAAGTTTTAACTATTCATGTCATTTATTAAGGAGCTCACGAGGAAAAGCAAAGGGCATATGTCCGTAGCCATTTTATATCATGGGTATAGATATTAAAAACCTCTAAAGGCACAGTAAATCCCAAACGGTTGGTGATTTAAGCCATCTCAGGCACATATTACCACTAGTGTACCTCATATCCTTCTCCACTTAATCATGCTAACCCTCAATCTTTCTTCTATATGAATTTTTTCAATCATCATAACTTCATCTATATCTAACTTTTTTTTCTAAATTTCAGTATCACCCATTCTTCACTGCACAATAATATTAGTTACAATCATCAAAGAAGATATTTTTTTGCGATGCAAATCCTATGAAAGATGTGACTCATAAAATAAGAATCTAGAATTATTAAAAAGCAATGCCCCTAACATGATTTTTGTGCATGCAAATACCATTTTACCTACATTAATCTATGCACACAAAAACCATATAAGAATTAATATTGCAGAGAGTTCTAATGTGGTGGCTGCAAGTACTTTCATTTGGAAATTAGCAGCCAACCATCAAAGAGAGAGAGAGAGAGAAGGGGCTAGATGACTCATGTACCCAAATAAGAACCTCTAAGAACATTTTATTTCTTTGAATTTTGCCCCTTATGGGATGACAATAGTATCAAATGCAACAAACCTTTGAAAAATCAAACACTTAGAATTATCAAAACTAAACAATTGTTACATATAATTTTTTCATAACAAGCTCTCTACCATATAAATAGTTTGAAATTAAAATAGCAGACTAACTTGCACTCTCTACCATATAAATAGTTTGAAATTAAAATAGCAGGCTAACTTGTACTATTTTGGCCACTATTTTCCTAGAATATGTAAAACCATAATAGGAGAGCTCTATAGCGATTTACAAGAAGCAATTCTTCTATGAGCAACAACGACTAATCTAGCAAGACCAATGGATAAACTATCATGATCAGCATTCACCATTGACAACACAAGGATAAAAAAGGGGCAGCCAGGTGCAAAAAGCTCTCACATATGCAGGCCCTGGAAACAAGCAGACCACAAAGGGCCTATAGTATGCAGACTTAACTTGCACTTTGCAAGAGGTTGTTTCTAAGTCTCAAACCTATGACCACTAGGTCACACGGCGACAACTCAACCATTCCGCTAAGGCTTCCCTTCTATTGACAGCACAATGATATTCATTCAATTCATTTCTCTAGCTTCTAAATGCAAAATCCAATCCTAAAAGAGAATACGAGAAGAAAACATGGCGACATCCATTAGTTACCATTATGATATTGTAGTTCTTATTGGGCAATTCCACGTCATATTTTCTGTTTCTAGACTTATATTATCTTTTCCAATTACTCAAGAAAATCCTAAGACGCGTAATAAAATCATAGTTTAAGTACTTTGTTCAAGAGTTTTGCTATTTTAAATCATGATAAAGAGGTCCAAGGCACACTCCTTGTTCTTATGAGATGATATTTGGTACTTGTATGTGTAAATCATAGATAAATTTGGATGCACCAGAAGTACATATTGAACTGACAGTTGGTGATTCAAGTCGTTCATCTTACGGGGGCACAACTTAGACACATAATAATCCAAAATTCTTGCCTTGTAGATGTCTAATGATCTAGTTTGTTGAGATTTTAGACCGTACTCTGATGAGTTTCAGCTGTTGATTTTTCCTGTAAAATAGACACCAAAAATCTGAGCACTATACATACTTTCACTGATTGTAAACTTATGTCTGTATTCACACGAATCAAACATCCCCTAACAGCTCTTCCTTGATTCAAAACTTTTGCATTTCCTTGTGATTTGTGAAGAACATCATGATCATTAAAAACTCTGCCTGTGTGGTTTGAGTTCTATATGGTTTTATCATAGCCAATCCCAAGCCCGGATAAAGGAGGAGGGTTTTGCGTCAGGTGCCAGCCGGCAAGGAAAACCCATGGCAAACCCCATGCATGAATCGACTTGTGACATTCCCTTAGGCTAGGGCATTTCCCATAAGCGATGTGCATCGGATCCCGGATGCGGTGGAAAATGGACAACGGCTGCTAGGGTGTTTCCCCAGAAGTGACGCATTGCATTGAATCTTGGGTATAGTGGAAAATAAGCAAGGGCTGCTAAAGCATTCACTCAGAAGCGACACACTGCATCAGAACAGATATAGTGGAAAGTATGCATGGGTTCCCATGCCATTCAAGAAGTGTGTGGGTAAATAAGCTAGGTCAAGAGAACAAAATTCGTATCGCTACATGGAATGTAGGCACATTGACATGTAAAAGTCTAGAATTATACAATGAAACGTAGGAGAGTCAACATTCCTTGTATCCAAGAAACCATGTGGAAAGAGGCTGAAACTAAATAAATCAATGGGTATAAACTCTGGTACATAGTAAAAGGACAATAATAGAAATATTGAAGGGGAACCTTGGCACAATAGTACAAGTTGTCATCATGTGACCTTGAGGTCACGGGTTCAAGGCGTGGAATCAGCCTCTTGCAAAATGCAAGGTAAGGCTGCCTACTATAGGCCCTTGTGGTCCACCCCTTCCCTGGACCCCGTATAGGCGGGAGCTTCGTGCACCGGAGCTGCCCTTTTATAATGGTAAATAAAGAATTAAAGTATAAAGTTGTAGAAGTTAAAAGAACCAGAGATAGAATTATACTACTAAAACTTGTTTAGGAGAGAAGATCATAAATGTCATTAGTACATACACACCATAAGTAGGGTTAGAGGATAGAATCAAGAGAATTCTAGGAATATATAGAGGGAATCATGCAAGATATTTCCAACACGAGAAATTTATAGGAGCCGATTTTAATGGTTAGGTAGGAAAAGAAAAAGTAGCCTTGATGCAACGGTAAAAGCTGTCATCATGTGACCTTGAGGTCATGAGTTCAAGGCTTAGAATTAGCCTCTTGTATAATACAAGGTAAGGCTGCCTACTATAGGCCCTTGTGGTCCACCCCTTCCCTGAACCCCACATAGGTGGCAGCTTCATGCACCGGGGCTGCCTTTTTTTGTAGGAAAAGAAAAGGAATGATATGATAAGGTACATGAGGGGTATGGTATTGGAGAAAGAAATAAGATGGGAGAAGCCATACTCAATTTGCCTTCGCATATAACTTAACTATAGGAACGGGAGCCTTAGTGCAATGGTAAAAGTTGTTGTCATATGACCTTGAGGTCACGGGTTCAAGGCGTGGAATCAGCCTCTTGCAAAGTGCAAGGTAAGGCTGCATACTATAGGCCCTTGTGGTCCGCCCCTTCCCCGAACCCCACATAGGCAGGAGCTTGGTGCACCGGGGCTGCCCTTTTTATATAACTTAACTATAGCAAACACATACTTTAAGAAGATGGATGAACACTTACCAAACTTTAAAAGTAGACTGTATAAAAGCCAAATAGATATTTTCCTACTTAGGAATACCGAAAGATCAATGTGTAAAGATTGTAAGGTGATACTTGGTGAGAGTCTAACCTCACAACAATGATTAATAGTTATGGATATCTACATTAAAGTATGGAAGAAAGAAAATGAAATTAATAGGTGTCCAAAAACTATCTAATGGAACTTAAAGGAGAGATATAAAATCATTTGCAAACAACTTGATAGTAGAAGGAAACTAGAACAATGAAACAGAAGTAAACACCATGTGAACTAATATGGATATGTCCATTAAGAAAGTGGCAAAAGATGTCCTAAGAGTATCTAAAGGTAAAAAACAACCAACAAAGGAAATTTAGAGGTGGAGTGAAAAAGTGCAAAAAGTTATAAAAGAGAAACATGTTTGTTCTAAAGCATGGCAAAGGACTAAAAATAATGAAAACTCTAAGTAATATAAAAATGCTAAAATGGTTGCCAAGAAAGTGATAAGGGAGGCTAAACTTAATGCATATGATGATCACTATAATAGATTAAGAACAAGAGAAAGTGTGAAAGATGTATTTAAACTCGCAAAAGCAAGAGTAAGGACTTAAACCACATTAAGTGCATTAGAAGTGAGGACTAAAGGGTACTAGTCAAAGATGACGATATCCAACAAAGATGGAAAAGTTACTTTCAAAAATTGCTAAATGACAATTACCCTAAGAGCATGGGGATTGAAAGTACCACAAACCCAAATAATGTTAGGGATTATAGATATAACCATAGGATTAGAATACCTGAAGTGAAAGATGCCTTAAAAAAGATGAAATCAAGAAAGGCTCTAGGACCTGATGGCATACCAATAGAGGTTTGGAAGTATATGGGAGATACTTAGGTAGTTTAATTGACAAAATTATTTAACAAGATTGTAAAATTGAAGAAAATGTAGGATGAATGGAGGAAGGGCTCCATTGTACCAATTTACAAGAATAAAGGAGACAAACAGAGTTGCATTAATTATCGGGAGGTCAAACTTATAAGCTATACCATGAAACTTTTTAAGAGAGTGATGAAGAGGAGGCTACAGCATGGGACAAGTGTATAGGAGAACCAGTTCGGTTTCATGCCTCGGAGGTCTACTATGGAAGCTATTTTCTAGCTTAGACAATCGATAGAGAAACATAAAGAGATGAGGAAGGACCTCCATAGTCTTTATTGACTTAGAAAAGGCTTATTATTGAGTCCTTAGAGAGTTAATATGGTGGGTGTTGGGCGAGAAAGGGGTTTCATAGAGGCATATAGACATAATTAAGGATATGTATGAAGAAGCAGTAGAAAACATTAGGACCACTGGTAGAGAGGCTGGTGATTTTCCTATCATTACAAAATTGAACTAAGGATCAGCTGTACCTTTTTACATTGGTTATGGATGGGTTAACAAAATATCTGCGCGAGGAGATTCCATGGTGCAAGTTATTCACAGATGATATAGTTTTGATTGATGAGACCAAGGAGGGCGTAAACACAAAGCTAGACTTATGGAGAGATGCATTAGAATCTAAATTATTCAAAATTAGTCAAACTAAGATAAGAGTATACGGAATGCAATTTAATCAAGGAGAGGAGTGAGAGTAGAGCAACGGTAAAGATTGATAAGCAAGAAGTCCCCCTAAAAGAACACTTCTGATACTTGAGATCAATAATCCATGAAATTGGAGAGATTGAGAGGGAGGTTACCCAGAGAATCCAAGTGGATTGAAACAAACGGAGATGGCCTCTGGAGTTTTGTGTGATCGGAGGATGCCACTCAAACTGAAAGAAAATTTTTATAGGATGGCTATAAGGCTGGCCATGCTCAATGGATCAAAGTATTGAGTAGTTAAGAAACAACATGTGCATAAGATGAGTGTCATCGAAATGGGTATGTTGAGATGGATGAGTGGGAAGACAAGAAACATAAGAGGAAACTTAGGAATAGCACCAATAGGTAACAAGATGAGAGAGATTAAACTTAAATGGTTTGGGCATGTACAATGTAGACCAAAAAGGGCACCAGTTAGAAGGAGTGAGGTGATCCAAATCGAAGGTTCTAAAAGGGCAAGGGAAGGCCCAAAAGAATGTGGATAGAAAGGGTGAGAAAAGATTTTAAAACTTTGGGACTGAATGAAGCTATGACACCTAATAGACAGGAATGGAGGAACAAGATTCATGTGACCGACCTCTAATTGGGATAAGGACTTGATGATCATCATCATCATGATCATTAAAAGTTAAACCTAAGGTCTTTCTGACATTCCATGATTTTGAATTCTAGATGAGCTCCTTGATTTTACTCTCTTAAATAGTTTGCTAAATATAAACAAGACACAAGCTACTTGGGGCTCACCGTTTTATAGAATATTTGTTGTCAATAGAAACTTCAATTTTTATCATGTTATAGGAGGAAAGGTTCACGCTAATAGTAGTCTAACTTGTATAATTATACTGAACGAGACCACTTAGCTTCTTTTACTTGACTTCAATATTTTTTTCTTTATTTTTCCTTTTTGAATGTTAGACACAAAAACCCTTGAGCTGCATTGAGGAGTAACCAACTAGGAGAGGCTCCTTCCTACACTAGTGCATTGTAAGGCCTTTGACCTACTTGACCTAAACATTTATTATTATAAGGTTTAAGGTATTTCAATACAAGATATAAATAAATCCTATCACCCCATCTATGCTAGTAGTGTCACGATCTAAAACTGCATTTTGTTGACTATTGTTGGCCAATGTGCGTCGCTATCTTATTGGTCACATGATTTAAGAGGTTGGATTAGTCAAACAAAACAAAGCTGATAGCATTAGTTGCTTTATTTTCCTTCTTAAAATGATTTTAGTTTCTTCTTTCCTGAACTAATTGTACTCACCATAACACAAAGAAAAAAAGGACTAATTAAACTCATTGGTACTAATCACGTGTGAAGCACGTGCACTAAACTAGTTCACCTGAAAAGGGTTAAATAGGACAATCAACTAAAGTTTTCTCCTAAGCACAAAAGATCATTCGATACCACAGATTTGTTTTGGACATAGAGTGAATTGAATCTGTAAAATCTGAAGGAGATGACCCTTAAACTGTACAAACAGAAATCCAAATGAACTCATACACCTCATACCTTCCTTTCAACGAAAACAATGGTCAGGGGAAGAGGATGGCCTTCTTTTTCAGCTTGACAAGCCTCCTCCACAAGCAATGCAAGAAGGCGATCAATCTACAACAAAATATAAAATATTATAACCACAGTAAGAGCAATCATCAATATTAACCTATCATGTTTGGTAAACTGTATGCCAGTAAGGTATAGATCCCTCAGTTCTTGATACAAAAGCATAGTCATTGCACTCTTTGTATAAGTAGACAAATATCAGAGTTTCAGGCACCCCAAAATCAGCTCTCGCAAACCAAATTGCTAAGTTCATCAAAGAACAAAGGGAGCACAAGTGCCATGATAACTGGAAAATGGACAGAGGCACAAGTGCACAAAAGAATCAAAACAAGTTTTGATACCTAACCCATTGAATGCCAAGTAGGCTTCTGTTATTGGTCAAAACTAGTTCACCTGAGGGATTCAAGGTCAAAGTCTGACTTTGTGAAAGCTCCATTTATTGGTTAAAACATGCTTTACAAAATCTGAGGAGGTGTTCTTTCAAACAAGGGAAATGAAGTCGCTATTGAAGCTCATGTGGCTATGGCAATTGAGTCAAATCAGGGAACATACAGGTGGTAGCAAAGAAAAGCAATGGTAAGAGGCTAGTGTCAGAAAGGTGACGTACTGAACTTTAGGTAGGATATATCATGCAACACCATACACCACATATATATTTTTCTTGCCTATTGTGTCAGAAGAGTCATCTACTGAACTTTAGGTTGGATACATCATGCAATACCATACACCATGGATATATTTTTCATCCCTACTTTTTGTACCCACAGCATCTGCAATTACTTTATTTTGCTTGATGATGGATTATTAGTTAGTTCCTTCTCAAATTCTTTTACCTAGGAAATAAGATGTTTCCTCATGACATAATTTGATTCATACGTGACCTTTCTGACCTTTCAGTACGTCAGAAAGGTCATGTACTGAACTTTAGGTAGGATATATCATCCAATACCATGCACCACAGATATATTTTTCATGCCTATTTTGTCAGAAAGGTCATGAACTCAACTTTAGGTTGGATATATCATGCAATACCATACACCATGGATATATTTTTCATCCTACTTTTTGTACCTACAGCATCTGTGATTACTTTCTTTTGCTTGATGGTGGATTATTAGTTAGCTCCTTCTCAAGTTCTTTTACCTAGGAAATCAAGATGGTTCCTCATGACATAATTTGATTCGTACAGGTAGAACTGCAACGACAAATGTCTTCTGACTTGGTCCACTGGTAGATTCTTCACTATTAAATCATTTTATCCAACTCACAGGTAGGAGTTTGAGACTTGATAGTACACTATTCTTCAGCATGTGCTCCATCTTCCCTCAGAGGTCTTGGCATCCTTTTGGACAGTTTTACATGAAAGATATCCCAAGTAAAGGACATTCGAGTTCTACTGGTCAGGCTATGGCCACTAAACATGTTATCTGATAAATGGATGTGGAATCAATGTTCCCAAGCTTTTCACAAGTTTCTCTCTGGGAGTGAAAGCAAAAAAGGATGCATCCCCTATCATTGGCTTCAAGAGATAAGCTTTTGCTGAGACTGCATTTCTCTATCATTCTTTCCACCATTTAGAATGAGCACAAAGGGGTTAATGCTCAGCTTATTGTGATAGGGAGCTCTTTCCAAGATTTTCATGGGTTTACCTTCTTTAAGGCAAAAAGCAGATGCACCTCCCCTCCCTCGCATCTTCTTCAAACTAAATTTTGATTGACCTAGCATCATTAATCCTCTCTTTAGGGGGATTTTAGACATCCTACAAGATAAGAAAGGTAAGATTAGTTAATTTATTCATGTGTGACAGTGTCAAGGTCTGAGTGAAGCTGAACTCAAGCTTTAGCTAGTGGTGTAAGAGATTCACTGCAATAACAATTGAGATGATTCTAGAAACATGATTCACTTGATGCAAGCAATTGTGGATTTTCCAAGCAGATTTCTATCATCAGGTGCATTTCCAACAAATCAGCCACTCAGGCAATGTTCCTGTTGATCCTTTAACTAAAATGGCTGATCTCTGGTCATCCTAGACAGTTCTCAGCTCCATTCAGGTGGACCCTCTTAAGTGTCGCTTCTCTATTGCTAGAGGTTTAGTTGCAAACTTGAGTCCAGCTCAGCCTTTTCTATTTCTCTGGCCTTTCTGGATCAATAGAGGTCCTTTTGTCCTCAAAGAGAAATGGAACCATTTGAGGTCACAGCAGCTTGTCTCCTTTTGACTGAAGAAGTGAAGACTATCCACGTCATTATGAGGCATAAGTTATTTCCTAGAGTATATTAGAACTTAATCTTCAATGCAGCTAAAATGCATAATTGCATGTAGGAAACTACCAAAATGCAGAATAAATTATCAGGCAAAATGTAAGAAAAACAAATGGTCACAATCCTGCAAGGCAGACAAGATCACATCACTTCTCAAGAGGCCCAAAAAAATTTAATTATCAAATGGTGATCTGAATTTACTGGTTCAGAAAGAGGTACTTAATCTGAATTTCAAATAGCTAGAGTATTGCAGGAGAACGTTGAGCATGAAGTGGAAGAAAGACAAAAGTGAAATGCTATTGAAGACGAACAAATGTACAAACAGGTCCCATAATATTGATTCCAGCATGCAATCACTATACAGAAATAAGTACCAACATTCATCAAATGGGTGAAGTAAGCTAACCTTCTCGCTTTCAGAAACCTTCTCCAAAATCTGAGACACATTTGCAGTCGGACTGCTCACTTTTCCAACCTTTACTAGAACAGGTTTGCTCAGATACTCCTAATTAAATCAAACAGAGGCTAGTCAAGATGAAAATTGTCATAAAGTACTCCAGAACAGAACACAAACAATACCTTCACTGCCAGAATTCTGAAAACAACTCAGAAAGCCAAATTTCTGGGATACTATAGACAAACTTGTGTCCTGTGTCCTCTAAGTTTTGCATAAGAGATCAAACATAAGAGGCCTAACAAACAGTCCATATCAAGATAAACTACATCTGCAAGAAACAGCCTGGCATCTAACATGTAACACCTAACAGTAAATACCAAACATTTCAATAGGTAAAAGGTATGCTAGACAATAAAATATTGTCGTCCCACTAAAAAGAAGCATAACCACAGTAAATAGTGCATAAGAAAAGAAAGATAAGTGGAGAGAGACCTTCAACACATTTGTATATGTCAACTTCTTACTTCTTAGAGTTAGAGTTCACATCAAAAAATAGTGCATAAGAAAAGAAAGATAAGTGGCGAGAGACCTTCAACACATTTGTATATGTCAACTTCTTACTTCTTAGAGTTAGAGTTCACATCCAAAAGTCCAAACTGTACGAAAAGGAATACATAAACCTAATTGGGTTCTAGAGACTGTTGCTTAGCTAACCTTATGAAAGATGATTAAACTACATAAAGCACAAATTAATAAAGAATGGTTAGAGGTGCCTCCAAGAAAACCCTGCTTACTACCAAAAAAAGAAAAAGGAAAGACCAAAAGCTACATAAAGCATTAAACACAGAAGTCCTTCCCTATTGGAGGTTTTACAAGAAAGATGGATTTAACAATGCTAAATCAGATCCCTGGGTGCATATTAGAAACAGAACACTGTCAGTAAAGCACATGTTCTTAAAATATGAAGCCAAAAATTTGCATTAAACATAAAGCTACATAAAGCATTAAACACAGAAGTCCTTCCCTATTGGAGGTTTTACAAGAAAGATGGATTTAACAATGCTAAATCAGATCCCTGGGTGCATATTAGAAACAGAACACTGTCAGTAAAGCACATGTTCTTAAAATATGAAGCCAAAAATTTGCAACAAATATGGGTGACAAGGGTGAGAATCCATCTATCATGTATTATTATCACTCAAGAATCCAGTCTGGGATGTATTATTACCTGTGCAAGTGCCTCAATCTCCACTGGCATGGTTGCACTAAACAACAAGGTTTGGTGCTTTTTTGGAAGATTATGCATCACCTAGACCAAAATAAAACAGTTATTACTAAAAAAGTCAGGTACCCCTTTGACAATCCAGATGAAAATCACAGCTGGCTGATTAAATTTTTCATGAGAAGCCAGCCCAGTAATGCAATAAGGAAAGAGAACCGTGTCCAATGGAATTGATGGACTCTGAATATAACCAATCTGACAATTGACACAGGCAAAATGGCAGCTGCACCAAGCCCTAAATGAAGCATTGGATTGGTGAATCGTGATAAAGATGCCCAATTCTGTAAAACAATTGTCCTAGAAACAGAAAATATTCAACAGGCATCAAAACTTGCAACAGTTAAAGCATAGTTAAGTTCCATTAGATAGGAGCCTGTCCCATGTGCAAAAATAGGAGCCTGTCCCATGGCAACCAAGTAAATCCCAGAAAAATCTCCATAGCAATGTTCCAAGACCAAACCATATCCAAAATCATAACATGGTTGGATCATATAGATCCAAAATACTGTTAGATCATACAAAAGTTTCCAGAAGAAAAGATATACAAAAGATTACGGAAGAATATATTTCAGACTTAAACAACTCCCTTTATCAATGGTTGCAATACTCCACACCATCTATGTTAACCGTCTGTAAGTATCCTCCTTAATAAAACCAACAATTTTAAAGGAAAAGTAAGGGGAAAAAAAAATTGTTAAACAATGGTAAGAAAAAAAGAGAGTGTAAAACAAGGTTCCCTAATCACGCATATTATGACACTTCAACAAAGTTCTATCCGTTTTCTGCCATGAAGGCATTATACCTGGGAACCATGTGGATCATCCAAATTGAAATCAATCGGACTATATTACTTGCATTTCTAGTTTACCTCCCATCTATCCATTAGAACCCAAATGCGGAAATTATTTGTAAATTTTGTGTATAGATAAACAAAAATAATTAATTGAGTTAAATCAAGATTGTGCTCTAAGAGTTTGATATCAATATGTAGGAACTGAATAGTAAATCACAGACTCCTAACAACAGTACTCATAATTCATGCCCATTGCCCAATCCAAGCGGCAATCAGGTAGTTTGATCATTTCAACTTCTCCACATACAGAATCATGGAAAATAAGTCCCTTGTCATGTAATCCTTATATTTAATCATCCCTTCTAGACATCATTTTACATGGTTGACATGTTGGTATTGTCACAAAATTCGCCCTTAGTTTCACGTTTTTCAAAAAATATGTGTTTTTTAAAGCAGTGTATTAGTCTTCATAAAATTGCATTTTATATGTTTTTCGTGTATTTTTTTTTTCTGATTTTTGCATTTTATACATGTGTTTTTTAAAAAATAAGCAATTTATACACATTATCTAAAATCATAAAAGCAAGGTCAGAGAAACCCTGTTTTCTGACTTCTACAGTTCTCCTCCTCTGGTCATCCCAGCAAATCCACTAGCCGGTTCACCAGAAATCTATTCAGAAAGAAATGAAAGCTATCTTTCTCAGAGATTGCTGGGTCACCAACTCACCAGCTCTTCTTTTTGCTGCAAGGTAATGTCTATGAACTCTACGCAATGCTTGGAGTTGATCTCAGATTCTCAAAAGCCCTTCTGTTATCCAGCTTGCATCTGAATCTTATTCTAAACATCCTGGGTCTATAAGTTAGGATTTAGGAAAGTGGAATCCAAAGATAGACGCACTCTTATTTCTCGAGCTTTGCATCTCCCTCCTCTCCAACGATCTACTTCCAGAACCAATGCTCAATCCAGATTCAGTAAGTCCGTTCAGTAGAGATGTTACCAGTCTCTGGCAAAAGAAGGTAGATGAAGCCTGCTGCTGCCCACGAACTGAAAAAGAAGAAGATTCCAGACTTGAACTAGCAGAGCATGGATAGAAATATTTAACCAACGATGGCCGTGAACATGAAGCTCACTGCCACTATGATGCTTGCCCAGCTAATCTAATCTCCAACTGGAAAATTTCACTTAGAACCAACCATCCCATCAGTCTCCAAGACCATCCAAACCCAGAAACATAAATAGACCAGAACCAAAAGTAGCAGTGTGGAATGAAGTCCAAGTCAAGGTTTGCAAATGGCTTTTTAGATCATCACCACACCTTCATTAATAAAACATATTAAAGTCCACAAAAGCAAAAAGCAGCAAAATTTGGTACACCAGAACCTCAGAACATGCATGTAGAAAAAAGTTTCTCTTTGGCCTTCCTCTCTTCATTGGAATCCAATACTTAGTTTTTAAGCAATGAAAATGGGAGATGGGTTCTTTTCTTTGGATCTGTTATAAGGGTAATGGAAGAGGTTGACTTGTTAAGCTATTGGGCTCCTTTTGAGATGGGTTCTTTTCATGGGACATATTTTAAGCTTTCTTAATATTTGTCATTCCTTTTACGAGTTAAAAATTCATTAGTTCACAACTTGATTATCTCTAACATGGATCATGGTTGATAATTTGATATTGTGAAGTAGTCTTAGATGAACAGTTGCCATTGGAAAGTTTAGTCAAGGTATAGACGGGGACTAAAATATTAGAATAACCATAGCACTTGTACATATAGGTCAACATTTTTGGCCAAAAATACTGAACTCTGTCAAGATAGGTTGTATTATCTGACCATTATTTTCCCAACAAGTTTCGGTTTTGTTTTAAGATATATGGTCTACACTTTGGAGCATGCTTAATAACATCCAAGCTATTGACCAATTAGAAAAAGTATACCCAAGTGTATAATTCTTTCACTTATTAATTTCTTGAATGGACTAATGACATATCTTAATTTGTATTTTATGTTGTGCCTTATTACAGGTAGAAAAGTAAAAGAAAATGCCTAGAGAGAGAGACCCTATGTGTCAGTATGCCATAAATTTTGCAAGAAAACTTTTAAAGAAGTATAACTCTTGTTAAGTACCATCTTGCAAAAAGAGACCCAAAAGGACATCCAAACATGTGTTGCTGTCCCGGATTATGCCCATCAAGAAGCACTTCGTGCTATAGCACAGATGGATGAAAACCGTTCTCAAAGCAAGAAAGGGAAGATAACAACAAATATGAAGCCACCTACAAATGCAATGTCATTGCCAATTGGAGATGTTACATCATCAACAAGAGGGATAAATTCATCATTGGATTCTTTGATAAGATCTTCTCAAAAGACTATATATGCTCTAGTTAAAAAGAAAGAAAAAAAAATAGCTAATTAGATGAAGTTGAATGTTTGGTTGCAAATAATCTCCCGTTTAATTTGTTGAGGACAGATTAGTTTAATGAGGCTAGTTTGAATATAAGTAACCATGGGCCAAGTATGTTCCTCCTAGTAATGAAACAGCTAGAGTAAAAATATTATCAAATATGGAGGAGGCCACAGAGTATGTTAGGTCCATCAAAGAAACGTGGAGTACAACTGGTTGTACTTTGATGCCTGATATATGGACAGATGGGCGAAAAAGATTACATATAAACTTACTAATCTCTTGTACTACGTGAACTATCTTTCTTTCATCTGAATGCACACAAAGGAAAGATGCCCAATACCTTGCTAATTTCATATCTAGTGGAATTGATGAGATTGGTTCAGATATTGTTGTTCAATTTATATCAGACAATGCTTCTAACTATAGAGCTGCAAGTGTCATTCTTGAAGAAAGGCATCTGAAACTTTTTAAGACTTCCTGTGCCACCCATTGTTTGGATCTTATTCTATAAGAAATGGATAAATTCCCTCATGTGAAGCCTATTTTCTATAGTACTAGGGCACTGGTTAAACTATTCTACAAATATCTTCGTGTTATGGATTTATTGAGATCACACACAAATGGCTGGGAGTTGAAAAGACTGGAGGGCAACTAGATTTGCTACTCAAATTTTTTGTTTGGTCTGCCCCTTCCCTGGACCCCGCATAGGAGTGAGCTTCATGCACCAGGGCCGCCCTTTAGTCATTTTAGAGATAAGAATAAGCACTTAGGTGTGTGGTAGCATGCAGAAGTCTACTGATAAGGCAAAAGAAGCAATCAAGAGCTTCTATAAAGGCACGATTGATAAATACTTGCCTGTACGGAAAATTATAGATGGCAGACACAGTAAAAATTTATTTAGTCCATTGCATGCTGTACAGCCTTCCTTGATCCACACTATTTTATGAGAAGCATGTGATTATGGATAAAGTAATAAAAAAAAGAAGGGCTAGAGAATACTCTCCAAAAGCTAGTGGCCCAAAAAGATTAATAAAGAAACCGCAAGATACTGTGCACTAGATACTAATATCTTAGGAGAAACGGTAATCAAATCACTCCAAAAACAACATCCAAGTAGGAATAATTTTGTTTCAATTTTTTTTCTTTTTTTTTACTTTCTATTGTTCTAACAAATTTAAATGGATGTTGTAATGTATGGTGTTCAATCTTTCTATTATATTTAGGGCTTTGGTGGGATATGTGGGGTGCTGAGATTCCATTATTGCGCAAGATAACTATCAAAATATTGAGTCAAGCATGTAGTGCTTCTGCATGCAAAAGAAATTGGGGTGCCTTTATGCAGCTCATACAAAGAAACAAAATAAATTGGAGACCCAAAAATTACAAGACTTGGTCTTCGTACAGATGAAAGTGTATATGAAGAAGGCAAGTGCAACCAAGGAAAAAAGTGAGGGTTTAAGTTGGCGTCCTGGTATCCTCACTCCCTATCGGTTTGGGGCTATTGTGGATGAATTGTCACCATTCTTCGGCTGGATTCGTGGAGGGTTTGATGGTACTCAATTTATTCTTAAATTATCTCGAACTGATAACTCTATTTAATGTTTGAACCATCACAAATAAGACTTTAGGCTGTACTCATCTTTCCTTGTCTGTCCATTTGATCAGGGCATCCAATCACAGGCTAAAGGAAAGGTATTCGGAGTTCTTCCCCGGCAAAGCAAAGTCCTTACTTTGACTTAGACTGACCCGAATCAAATCACAGCCAGTTTCTCTTGATAATATTTTAGGTAACTACCTAATTCTCTTCCAATCTTTTTTTACTTTGACAGTTTATAGTATAATTTTCTCATTTGACATTAACTTTCTATCTTATATTGCTGTATTTGAATTTACGAAAAACAGCACACCCAGATACAGAGGAAGGAGAAGCCGGTCTTGGAGATGAGGTTCACCCTGAGTTCCAAACTAATGAAGACTTGCAGCATTTGGATTTAGAAACTTTGGAGATAGATAATATTTTAGATTCAAAAACTACTTCATTCCTACCTTTGATGTCTGCTGTTTATCTTTCAGTCCTCATAATATCATTTTGTGAGACAGTGGTCATAAAATATTAGCATTGTTGATATGATGTTTAATTTTTGAAAAAGGAAGGTATACATATCTTCCTTGTAAGGATTTGAATTGAACACAAGTCAAATGAAGTTGGGATATATATATATATATATATATATATATATATATATATATATATATATATATATATATATATATATAATTTTATCTACAAATGAAGTTGAGAAGATTGTATATGTATTCTTATTTCTACAACTTAAATTTTCCAACTTTTTGTCATTTCCTTCCCGTGTCTTCCAAATTTCCCGACTTTTTAAAAGTATTCCAAAATTTTCCCAGTTCTTTTTCGTCTTTTTTCTGATTCATCCACGCCAAATTTTTGCCAAGTATATACTTGTGACTATGGTTGGTCAGAGCATCTTCCATTTATTACATCTATCGTGAGCTCATTAGTTTACCTGTCATGTTTCTTTTCTTTCTGCTTGAATTAACAAATAAAGAATAAGGAAATAGGTAAAGACATTAGATAACCTCGTAAATAATATGGTGAGAGAGAGAGAGAGAGAGAGGCTCGTATAAAAATCAATTGGGGATAGGTGCCAAGAGGCCCAAGACATGTGGATGATGCTCCTAACAAGCACAGGCAGCTCTGTAAAAGCACAACAAGCTCTGCAACATTTGCATGCCATTGAATAAAATTACAAAAAGAAAAACACATACAAAAAGTAAAAATCAGCATCTAAGATGAAGAAAAAACCCAATAAGCAAAATAACCTTACAAATCTAGCCTGATAGAATTATATAAAAACCAAAATATACACTACTGCATACAAATCTATGATATCTATCATTAGAAACACAAGATAATACTATACAGACCAGAAAATAAACTAATAAAATCCACATAAAACCCATAACTACTTAAATCTTGTTGAACACATATACGTAATATTTTCATGCCTTTACAACTAACAACCATCTGAATTCAACTCCCAACAAAGCAGTTTTTAGGATGGTTGAACACACATATGTAATTGACCCATTGTGGTCCTCCCCTTCCCCACACCCCACATATGCGGGAGCTTCGTGAACCAAGCTGCCTTTTTTAGAATCATCCAATCATCATTGGTTTATGAGTCACCCCAAAGCCGGAGAAACAAATGAATGGGTCAGACTATTCAAAGGTGAGGCCCCTTCATACAAAAGTGTAGCTCTCCATAAGATGTTTTTGCATTCATTGTCTATAGAAACATCGGTTCAAGGCATGGAAACAGCCTCTTGCAAAATGCAAGGTAAGGCTGCGTACAATTGCCCTTGTGGTTCGGCCCTTCCCTGGACCCTGCATACATGGGAGCTTCGTGCACTGGGACTGCCCTTTTATTTATAGAAACACTGGAGAAGAGAGAGGAGTTTCAAGAATCATTTATGCCTGTAAAATTTGAATTCTACTTGATTGATTCATGTTTCAAAACTCCTTTTCATGGTTGTTGGCCAGATCAATGTTTAACACTACATGAATCAAAAGAAACTCTTTTAGAATGACAAAAGAGAGTGAAACTTGGGTTTTAAGATATTTATGTGAACATGGCTCAAGATAAACTTGATATTGATCTCTCACACTAGTTCCATGATGGTCAATACAAACATGGATTAATCCATGCATGGGCTGTTATAGAACCAGGTTTTCTAGAACTAAAATACCTGGAATTTTTTGTGAGACCTGATACAAGGTATTACGTCTAATATTTTGATAGCGATGGATATTGATCAACATTACAACGCATAGTTTGGAGAGACAGCAAGAAGTATTCAAAACGTGATACACTCACAAATATATATATATAAAGCTTCCTTTTCAAAGATAAGAAACTACCTTACTATGTAATCATAGGAGAAAAATCTTGATCACATGCAACAAACAGAATAAAGATAATAGTAAATCCATATCTCAAGAAACTGTTTAAAATAACCTCATACAAAACACCCCACTCCATGGAATGATCACTGAAGCAACATTTCACATTTTTGTATATTACAAAAAACAATTGTAAAACTATGTCTTTCATAGTTTATAAATATTATATTGATATCACACATACTCGTCATATGTATTGTGCTCCATCTACAATACAGTTAAATAATCATACAACTGCGCTAGATAAAAAGATTAAGCAAGGAAAGATGAACACACTTGTTGCAGAAAGATTAAAGATGACATATTACCTCTCTTATTTGTGGTTCAAAACCCATGTCCAGCATTCTGTCAGCTTCATCTAGAACAACAAAGGAGATCCTAGAAAGAGAGGTATTTCCTTGCTGTAAATGATCAATAAATCTTCCAGGTGTAGCAACAACAATATGTACTCCTGCTCTTAACTCGGATCTCTACAATTTCATTCACCAGTAAGAATATTACAGGGAGAAAAGGAAATTTTAGGGTAAGAATAAAAGACAAATAGGTCTGACAACCACAAAACACATCTTGGAGAGGTTAAAAAGAAAGCAGATATAATATGAGCCCCTTGGCAATAATGTCTCCCATGATCCATTACCTGCTCTGCTATGTTTGTTCCTCCCACAACTATGGCAGTTCTGAATGACTCCAATGACCTACTAAATGCCTTTACCTGGAGGATATAGCAAATGTTGCTAATAAGATAATTAAGAGAAGCTAAGTTTGTTCCCAACACAATTACAATAACAAGCATAAAGACCAGAGACCACAACTACCAATAAAATGTTCCTTATAATATAGCACATGCTAAAATTGATATCAGCAGTAATAAAGAATCTGAATAAGAACCATTATGCTGAAACTGGTGGAAAAAGATAAGCTGATAAAAGAAAATCAGGATGCACATTGTGCACATAGATTAAGTTGGAGACATGCATGAACACAACTTGTATAGGGCGGAGAAATATAAGGATTATCTATTAGCTTTTCCACAATGGCTTGGTTCTGATAACACTATATCTGTCAGTTGGTAGAAGCTGGAATTCTTAGCATAGTGCCAATAACTGGGTCAAATGTACGAGCAGTATCCCCTTCTGTAGAATTTAGATTTATATAATTGCTAAATTTTCAACCTACACAGGATAGTCTATGACCCAACACCAGCTCAGTTGTAATGTTTCCATCATTTTTTAGCATCCAGACAGCCTTTTATAAGGAGTAGAATCTGTTCAATAAACAGTAGAAGTTTAGACTGAATGACAACACTTGTCAATTGACTTCCCCTGGCACCATTCATACTAGCAATATGGCTTAGACTATCGTTCAAGCTTTTTTCTCCTTCTGAGTGAAAAGAATATTTTACCAGTATCAAAATAAGGTTAAGAATCCACCTAAGGCAAGCAAAATAAACAATTTTACAGCTAGTATTATAATTTCTCAGGAAGGCTTTTCTCCCCAACAGTAACAAAATTTTAAGAGACATAGGTATGCAGAAAGAGATCAAAGATAATCTAGGCAACCACCATGCCATGGTTTTGCAAACTGATGATAGACAAGTATTGTTTGCTCACCAATCTTTAATACAATAACTATTTCAGTGTTTGCCTTAAAATCACTTATGAAAATAAAATTCAGTAAGACCTTGGAAACCTTCAAGTACACCTCTTACCTTTGCTTATACACCTAGACACATTTAAATAATTCCATCACAGAAGGACAATATATTGACGAAAAGATCATCTCCTCATGTGAGTCTTTTATGAAAAAGGAACCAAAACACACCAATAAAATTCACATGTAAGGCTCTCCCATGGATTCTCCAACTTGTTAGATTAGGTTGCACATATGAAGACCCATTGCCATTAATCTTGAGTCAATCGATAGGCAAAATTTCATCTCTTGAACATTCTCTTGGTAAGATCTAGCTTCTTATGTTCAAACATTTTGTAATATAGCCATCTCTCACACCTAGAAACTCATTCCTACATATTAATAATTACCATTCACATCCAAAGGTTCAGCTTCCACTGCTCCCTAATCGGGATAAGTTCCTGATGATGACGATGATCCAAAAGTTCTGCTTCCACCCTAATCTTCTAGTATTGCATTCTTCCACATCAAACAGAAGGCTAACACCATAGATGGTAAGTATATAAAGGATCACAGGAAAATGCATCCAACAATGACATTAATGAGCAGGACATGTCCCAATCAATTTCAACAAGGTTAATATACTGTGAGACAAGTTTGAGATGAAGTTCCACATGTCTTATTGTGGATCTTTTTGTCCATGGATACAGGGCCTATGACTTCTTCAACCACAGATAGGAGGTTTAAAGAGTCAATGTCAGTTGCCTTTTCTTTTCCAAAGTTCTCTCAACTAGGGATAGTGGGAAACTGATAACTAAAGTTTGCAATAGTCTACAATTAGGATAATTTCTGATAAACAAATACATAGAGGAGAGACAACACAACTACTCCTTTATGCCTTTAAGAAGCTCACTCCTGATAGTAGACAGAAAATGTAGAAAAGTGCCCGAAAAAAGAAGACCATAAAAAGGGAATTGCATAAGGGTCTTTTTTCCTTGATCCTTAGTGGTCTCGAAGAGTCCTCTTTATATGTTTCTTTCACTAAATTAGAAGAGAAACATACTACACAGATCCAATCACCGGACCCAATTATGCACAAATGTATTTTTTGGAGGTTTACATATCACAACATGCCTTCTATCAAATGCTTTTTCCAAGATGAAACCAACAATCACTAATACCGAACTTAACTTGTGAACAGAAACAGATTATTCCAAGAATAGCCAAGATCCAGTCATTGATCACACCACCACGCATAGAGGAACCTTTAATGAGAGGTTCCTAGAAAAAAGCCAATAACTGCAGCAAGTTGGCAAATTCATAAACTTCAAGTAGTACAACATAGACAATCACCAGCAACTGATCGTGCAATTATTTATGCAGGAAGCCAGGAATCCTAGTGAACGTGATTGTGCAATGAAGTCCAATTTCCTATGTACGAACAAATTGAGTGGATTTTGAAAAAGCAGGTTGTAACAAAACAGGTAATCATCCCATCATCTCTTACCTAACAAAGTGCAATTGCAATTCTCCAACAAAATTTACAAAGAAAAAAAAGAACTTCAATAATATTTGACAGGATAGTCATCACGACAGTGGTGTGCATAAGGTTATTCAGAAGTGATCTGACAACCATCATCTGGTAAAAGAAGAATTTTCCCATACCTCTTTCTCTATTTGTTGGGCAAGCTCTCTGGTAGGAGCTAAAACTAGTGCTAAAGGTCCATCACCACGGCAAATGGGGGTTTGAGCCAAGCAATGCTGTAAAAGGAGTGCAGAAAGGTCATATTTCTTGGGCAAAAGTAACAGGCAATAACAATTGTGGGATGTTCAATTTATGATGATAATAACAAGACAAATAGAGACAAAAGTCTTGCAACAAAAACAAGGCAGAGATCAGGAAAATTGCAGACCTGAATCATGGGAATAGTAAAAGCAGCAGTTTTCCCACTTCCAGTTTCAGCACAACCCAAAAGATCCCTCCCAATAAGGGCCACTGGCATGGCTTGCGCCTGGATAGAAGTTGGTCTAGTGTATTCATGAAAAGCAATATCCTTCATGATGCTTGAGTGCAAACACTGAAACAAAGCACATAAAAAATATTAACCCAGAGAGAAAATTATAGCTTCAGACTTTCCTTTGAATGCTATGGTTACAGAGTTCATATCATAAACACATAATGTACCATATCCGTAAATGATTCAATGGGAGCAGGCGCAGGAGAAGAATCTGAAGCAACAGCGACATCAACATTAAGTCGCAAGCGAACTTCTTCGATCTGAGAGAAAGAATATCAGATCTAGCATGAGAAATAAAATATTTAAACATGTCTCGCCACATTGCCCCAAATGCTGGCCAATTAATAAAGAACTGAATTAATACAAAGCAAATTTAAAACAGATATTTAAGCATCTCTAAGTTGTGTTGCAAAAACTAAATTGTACATTTGTTGTGAAACTGGAATAAGTGTCAAGACACGGTCACCCCACCCAATAAGGACCTTCATACAAAAAAATGAATTTTAGATAGGACAATCATAGATAAATAATTAATAAGATTCTAGGAGGAGAAAGACAGACAAAGAGTGCTGAATAAGATGGAGCTCGAGATTCTGGCAGCAGAGTAGACTTGCTCACAATGATGATGTTTTGGGACCTGTAGAAATAATGGATCAAGGAGTGCATGTTTATGCACATGCTTCTAAGCTACTCAAATGTTATACCACATGCCTATCAATTTACTCACATGCTACCTAATGTGAATGCTTTCTTTACCCTGAACAATCCAACCCAATGCTCACATTGCCAATGCATTCAAGGTTTATGCCTCCGGACATAAAGGATAAAGCAGGAATGCTTTGAGGCATATACCTCATGGCTTAAGGTTAGGCTTACCTCAGCATACCCGAATAAGCCCCAGGGTGAATTCATACATCTAATAGGTGTCACGGTGAATAGCTATGACAACCATAAGTTAGTTGGAAGGGAGTTTCAACAATCAAAACCTCCTGTTTTGATATTGAGCATGCAAACATTCAGGGATACTTTCTGCAAAGAGTGGCAATTTCCTCTGATCTAGTATCCTTTTAAGGTGAATTTACTCATTGAATGCATCTACATGAAGGTGAGTAAAATGCCTATTTTCTAGTGTGCTTTCTTTCCACCTTCATCCTTTTTCATGTTAGCGCACTTTTTTGCAATATGATGAAGAGGGTGATGATGAACGAAGACAATGAGAGTATCCCATAAATGATCCCAATGAGGATACGAGTAAGATTCCAGAGGAATCTTAAGGTCTCTTTTTACACAATTGCACCCTTTCTTTTGTTCTTTTGAATTTCTGATGTGGTATTATACTTTGGTAATCTTTGCTTCAAAAATTATCTGCAATCTTATGGCCACTAAATCAGTCTTTGGATAATACTATCTCTTAAGCTGAGGCTTATAGATTCTTTTCTTCATTGAAGGAGGGTTGAGTTTGATTTATTCTTGGAAACAAAGCACAAGTTTCTCCAGGTCAATTATCTTCATTTACGTATTTTCTCAGTTTTCTCTGTTTCATTTTACAATATTTAAGCAAATGGTTTGAATTCTTAACACTGATACCTCCACTTCTGAACAAATGCTCCTAAAGAAAGTTTACAACCCCTCCATAGACATCAAAAGGAGACGAGGTGATTATCATCTTCATATCACAACCATGTCAGCTGATTTATCAAAATTATATGCTCCCGTGGAATCATTTGTCACTGACTTTAGTTGCATTCCACAACAGTAAGAAATTTGAAGCATGACATTCACTAAGAACCCAAAATCGGATATGTTAAGCTTGAATATACATAACACCAATTTCTTTCTAGCTTTACCGCAAGTGTTAGTACTTTCCACAGATACAAGCAACCACATAAAGAATTGAGCTAGCTGCTACCACATAAAATAAAGGACAATGAAGTCATCAAAAAAACCATGGAGGACTTCATTCAAGTCAAATTCCAGAAATTAGACAATCTTGAACACCGCTGAGCCCAACCATAAACATTTTATTACTGCACAGACAACCAGAATCCTACAGGAAGAAGTATCCAAGAACTTACAAACATTAAAATTCAACAAACAGTAACGACAGCAAAAGGAAATCATAAACAGTTAAAAGATTTCCTCATAAAACCAAACGCCTGCAAGCAAACAAATCAAGACCCTGGCCAAACATCAAGCAAATACCAAGTCCTCAATAGAAAACCAATACATTTTAAGAAAAGCAAGCCAATAGACTCAAACCTGTTCAGGTTTCAGGCGGAAAACCCTTTCCGAGGGTTTCCACTGTTGGAAAACAGGTTCGGGCACGGCGAGAGCTCTGGAGGGCGGGAGATTTGTAGTCCGGCGAGCAGCATTGGCGTTGGAGAAAGTGGAGAAGGAAGAAGTTTTAGATTGAGGAAGAGGATCAGGGGAGGAGGATTTTCGATCATTTTCAAGGGATTCGAAGGTGGTTTTGGTGGCGAAATTTGACTGGGAGTGAGGAGATGGATTTGCAGAGCGGAGATGAGGAGGAACGTAAGACATGCTGGTGGCTTATTTTTGCAGAGAGAGAGCGAGAGCGTGTGAGTGAGCAAGTGAGAGAGGGAGTTGAGACTGGAACTTGGTTAAATATCAGATGTGGCTTTGGATGGAAGGAATGCTAACGTCAAACAGGAGCAAGTGGGATGCGTGGGTCCCAGTCGATCTCAAAGATCTTCTTACGTGGCACTGGATCTAATTCGTGAATCGAGATGAACATCTGCTTACTGCGGGTCCTACCTCTTTTTTTTTTAATTTATGCCGTTCATCTACATTATATCATAATAAAATCGGTGATTTTTTTTATCACTAAGGGACTGTACCATGGATTGGCTACCTTTTCGTTAGTTAAACATCCATACCGGTCATATGTTATCTATATCATTTTAGTTAAGGGAGGGCGTAAACTCAAAGTTAGAATTATGAAAATATATATTAAAATTTAAAGAGTTTAAAATTAGTTAAATTAAGATAGAGTATATTAATTGTAGCACTATTAAAAATTAATAACTCATAACTCTCTCTAAAAGAATGCTTTTGATATTTGGACTTGATAATTTAGAAAGGTGAAGAGATTAAGAGAGAGATTATCTAGAGAATCTAAGTAGGTTTCAACAAATGAAAATGTATCTTTGGAGTTTTATGTGATGTGCCACTCTAACTAAAAAAAATCTATAAAAATGGTTGTAAGACAAGCCATATTTTATAGATCAAAGTGTTGAGCAGTTAAGGAAAAATGTATATAGAATCGGCATCACCAAAATGCAAATGTTAAGATAAATGAGTAGGAAGACAAAAAATGATAGAATTAAAAATGAAAATAGTAGAATAAACTTAGAAGTAACACTAATAGGTGACAAGATCAGGGAGATTGACTTACGTGATCCGGACATATGCAACAGAGACAATAAATGGAATCGATTCAAAGTAGTGAGATGATTCAAGGGAAAAGACTCAAAAAAAGATGGATAGAAGTGATGAGAAAAAAGACTTAAAAACTTTAGAACTAAATAAAGCATTGATACTTAATAGAAGGCAATAAAAGAACAAAATTTATCTGACTAACCCCTAATCAGTATAAGGTCTTGATGATGATGATAATAATCTAAATTCTCCAGTGTTGGATGGCGAGCAGCCCATAATCGTGCAGATTGATTTGCAACTTTGTGCAACCTAAGGTGTAGATTTAACAGCTAAGAATACATTTTAGTGGATACTTGCCTATTAGACATCCAATATGGTAGAAATGATGAATGGTTTGGATCAAGCTCAGGTGGGTCCCTTTCTGTAAAAGCGAGAGCCTCAGTATAGCTTATGATGAGGTGGCAACTATTGATATAATGATATGTATCGGTTTTAACGGGGTGTGGCTAGATCCAATGGTTAGAATTCTTTCCTGGTCGTTAATAGGAGTTTTAAGTGAGGTACTCCTTGGCGATCTAAACCATCCATCTTCTTCTTTCTTTAGAATCAAAAGATGAACACCTTGGATCTAAGAAAAAACAATACAAAGGCAATGTCTGAAAACAAGACCTGCCTTGGCTTTGAAAAAACAGAGACTCTTCAATCAAATAGTAGGAAAAATAATATAGCACCAAAATAATAATAATAATAATAATAATAATAGCATAGCTTAAATCTTATTTAATCGAACGGTTAGCATCAGCCCTTAAATCAAATAGACCACTGACTACTGAGATTTGAAGATCTTCGCAAATAATTCAATGTTAGACATATAATCATTGTTGGCTCTATTTACAAGAAGAGTGCATGAGAAAATAAAAACGGGCAAATGAGTATATTATTTCGCAAATGAGGCATTTCAAACTCTTATAGGAAAATAAATGGTTGGATTACCATTTCACCTAAAAGTTTAAGCTGATAAGAAGTAGCCCAGACAATATTTATATGCCCAATACACTACCTTAAGTGAAAAGAGCCTTTTTTGTGCTCTTGCATAGGGACCCCCAGTGAAGGCTCATCCATGTTGTGCCGAAATTAATTTGATAAATGGGAGATTTCAAGATTTGAACTCACCATCTCTCCATTAGTTAAGCTCTAGTACAATTTTGGATTAACATTCAACCTAAAACCTTAAGTTGATAGAAATTAGACCAACAGTATTTACATCTCTAGGACAAAATTATTTCACTTTAATGAGGGCCCCAAGTCCATTCTGAAATATCTGCTGTACAGGACTCTCGAAAATTAATTTCAGTGGGCAATGCGATGGAAATTATTGGCCTTTTTTATGACTGATATGCAACTATGCCGTGTAGACTTTGGTCCGACAAATTCCTAACAATGTCTAATAATATTTGCATCAAAGTGCGCCTTATGACATATTTCATGTGGATTGTCTTCAACGATTCTTAAATTTGCACTAACCAAGCAGCTAAACAAAGAGAAATGCAAAACTGGGTACAAAAGGAGGTGTATACATTGACCATATTTTCTGGAGCACCCTTTGCCTGATTTGACTAATTCATCTCCTTGCTGCAAGTCTGGAAGTCTAACAGGTTAAAGAGCATGTTGATAGGAATCGTCTATGGACTTAAGTTGTTATTGGAAACAGACATTTCAGGAACTTTTGAGAAACAAAAGTCTAAATTTTAGACCCAGAATCAACCAATTCAAATGTTGTTTGATTCATAAGACGTCTAAATGTAATGCAAGGGGATGAACAATTAGCATCATGTAAAGGTGACCTCCATAAAATTGTGGTAGTTGGACACACCTACTGCAGTTAGCTTAGCATTCCTCGTAAACAGATCAATATTTTTTGACAGATAAATTAGGTTATTATCATTATTAACAAGAGAAGAAACAATTTTGAGGACACGAAGAAAAGAATGCACCGAATCATGTCTAGTCACAACAAGAGAATTAACATCTGAAAAAGAAATATTACAAAATGAGTGTCAAGTGACACTTTCAAACTCAAAGGACAAAAAGGGCAGCCCCGGTGCACGAAGCTCCTGCCTATGCCGGGTCCGGAGAAGGGGCAGACCACAAGGGCCTATGGTATACAGCCTTACCTTGTATGTTTTTGCAAGAGGCTATTTCCACGCCTTAAACCCGTGACTTTAAAGTCACATGATAACAACTTTTACCATTGCAACAAGCTCCCCTTCTTTCAAACGCAAAAGACAAGGGTACTAATTAATTTCAAGCGTTTTATTCCATGTGAGAGATCACATCAAGAACATATAAATCCTTATTACAAGAGAGAGAGAGAGAGAGAGAGAGAGAGAGAGAGAGAGAGAGAGAGAGAGAGAGAGAGAGAGAGAGAGAGAGAGAGAGATCAGCTATCCATTCCCCAAAGTTCCCATGCAACTGAAGCTGCCAAAACTCAAAGGAAAGACAAGAATTAGATATAATTTTCAATAAGAGAAGACTATATGCACTTGAAGCAGCAAATAACCAGAACCAAGCAATGAAAAAGCTATAGGTGAAGTACAATTAGATTTTTAAACCACCAACAAGTAGGCTAGGTTGTCAATGTAGCAGGTTGAAGCTGGAGCTCATTGAACTTCAGCAAAAATCTGATTAAGTCCCAAGTTAAACCAACCAACATACACTGCCTACTGGATCCTGACTAATTCAGACATTAATATTTGAGAAATGGGAGAAATGAAAGAATTTGTTATTTACCAAGGATTTTTAAAGCTTAGAATTAAAATGGGGACATCCACAAAAATTTCAATTGTATGAGGAGCTTCTTGTACTAGGATAGGAAGCAGTCCAAGGAACAATGCTCCTAGTATTTGCTCCTTTTCTCACCTTGTCTAGAGAGGACCCAGTCCTTATCATAACTGAGAGCCCAGAAGAAATAACCTCCAAGATCTTTATCCCTTGCGTATTTCATCTTGCCATAGACAGACGTTTGATCGTCGTAGCTGACCCACGTAGTTCCTGCATAAGAATATGTGGAACCAGTGTCCCTGTCGAAGTGTACTGTTGCATTGTTTTTGGCGTTAAGATCCATCAAGTTATTGAAGTATATGACCCCATTATCCCCAGGGCCTACACCCACAGCAGGTGCTCCTATTCCATGGACATTGGAATTCTTCAACAGCCACGACCGTCCATAGAGAGGCAAGCCCATGGCAATCTTTTGAGATGGCACCCCCGCATTGATCCAGGACTCGATGCCATAGCTAGTGCTGATTTCGCTGTTGGGATCGAACAATGCGGCATGGGCCCCTGTCACCGTTGGTTCCCATGCTCCATGGTAGTCAAAGCACATGGCATTAATCCAATCAAGGTTCTTCGAGATGGCTTTGATTGGATATAATTGGCTATTAGTGAGGAAGAACTTGGACGCAAAGTACACGGCGGCAGTGAGGAGCAAAGGTTGCTGACTAGTGGCATCAGCCTCACCTGTCACAGCGATACGCAATTCGGCCAACAGGAGGCCGAGGTTATCCATATCTGTTTGGGTTTGTGGGAATTCCCAATCAAGATCAAGACCATCCAAGCCGTACTTACGAGCGACGGAGATGGCAGAGTCGATAAAGACTTCGCGCGTCGAAGCACAGCTAGCCATACTGGAGAAGGCAGCAGTCGCGGCATCATTTCCTCCTCCTCCAATTGATAAAAGAGCTTTAGCTGGTGGATTCTTACTGTGAAGAGTGCCAATGAACTGAGGGAGATTGATGTCATCAGTTGGGGTGATGACTACTTGATAAGTGGTAGGATCCGGTACTACAAAGGCATAGTAAACGTGTGTGAAGTAAGCAGTTTCAATGGCGGATGCAGGTAAGGCCCATGATCGCCAAGAAGGCCAGTAACCACCTTTGAGACCTGATGAAGGAGGGAAAGCTGGCGAGGGCGCTGGAACTGGAGAATTATAGCCAGGAATGAATGGAGGGGAGATTGGAGTGAGGTGATTAGAAGGTGGGGCGGAAGTTGGTGGATAAGACATGGCGTTTGGAATTTCACGCGCTGCAACGGAGTAGAAGATGACCAGAAGAACAAGTGGCACCATTTTACAGTAGGGCGTGATTAGGACTTTAGAGGTTGAATTGGTCTGCTACTCCTTGTCAACGGACCATGGTGAACTAGTTTATGTATTGGCGTTGTAATTCGGATGCGACTTGGGTTTTATCGACTCACAAGGTGCCTTGTTGTTGTGCTTGGAGAATTTTGGAATGCTGTAGTTGTCGTCTTACATAGAGATGTGAGGGCTTGGCCTAGTTTTAAGTGTTAAAGTCCTTAGGGTGTTGTTTTTTCTTTTTCGTTTTTGCTTTTGGACTGCTTGTTTCTTCTGTGTTTTTTTGTTTATTTATACAGTTTTTCTTCTTTTCACAAGGCTGTATAGTTGCATTTTATTGACTTTATTAAGAATATTTTTTACTGGTGTATGATGGACTGATTCGTGCATCCTTTTCATCAAATGACTAGCCTTTTACGAGGTAACTGATAAATTCACCCAATTGGTTTGATAGTTATCCACCCTTCTCATTATTTTGAAAATTTTCAAGAATAAAAAAGAGGGAGGAGGAATCGGAAAGATAACATGCTCGTTAATAAATAATGCAGGACTAGGATATATTGTGAGTGTGGAGCTTGATTGGCTTGATCATGTTGTGCCTATATCAAACTATATATGTTGTGCTACAAATTGGGGGTTTAGGGAGTGGAACCCCTAGCATTGGTTGAGTTGAGTGATCAGCTTGCTAGGGGGGCCAGGGGCGATTGAATCTTTTGTTAGAATATATATATATATATGTATGTATTTACAACCCTAGGGTTTTGAAGTGCAGATAAAACTTCTGTACCTTGTGGTGACTATTTTTAGGCCATAGAGATAGTGAAACTAGTGTGAGCATTGGACATACCTCAATTTAAAGGGAACCATGTAAGTCTGTATGTATCTTCATATTTTGTGTCTTTTATCTTTTGCATTTTCATAACAGGATCACCTCAATGTCCATAAGGAACACAGTAATTGTTTTGGTAGGTAACTATATTTAGCTATATTGCCGTGGAAGACATATTTTGCATCTAATAATCCTCGTCAAGTTGAATGTATAATTTGTTAGAGGAATGGACATACCACCTTAAATGTTACAACAAATCTAAGTATTGTACCAAGCTATTGATGTTCCAAATTTGTTTTTTGTTGCAGATGAAGAATTACAAAGCAAATCAATTACACATACTCTCTTAAGTCTAATCCTCGACCAAAGGGGAGACTCAAACCTATAGCCAACCAAACTACAAAGGATATGCCAAGCTGTTCATGACCAACTACGATGGACTCTTTTTTTTGGGTGAATGATGATCTATATTAACTATGTTAGACATTGGTTGGCTATTTATGTTCCAAATTTTCAGCCATAAGTTTGTTTAAAAATAATCTTTTTTTTTTTGTGCATGCAAAGAATTACAAAGCAAATTAATCGCTTAGACACTTCTAAATCTAATCTGCAGTTAAAAAGAAAAGCAGTGACTCAAACCTTCCACCAAGTGTATTCCAGGAGAGATATTATCTACAACCAACAGCATAAGACATATGTTGGCATTTGATCAATAATTATCGGTACCTTGTTATAGGCTCTATAAATCACATATGGGACAGCTATAAAAGAAAAATAAATGAGAATTTTGATTAATTCTTGAAGAATTAACATGGGAAAGCAAAAATAAGAAACTAGAAGATCTTATCTTCCACATTCCATCTCAAAATGTCTAGCTGAAGTAGCAGCATAATTATGGTGAACAAGTTATCCAAAGGACCTAAGTTGAGTAAGAGTAAACTAAATTCGGATTTCATGTGCAAGATTCATGAATCCTCCTTGCCCTTAATTTACATGATATCACTACTGGGGATAAATTCCATGTCTAATATAATCAACCATCATAAGAAGATAAAATAAAAAAGTGTCAAGAGTGGTCATAATTTAGAGGTCTATACTCAGCAAAAAACTTGAGCCTCATGTTAACGATTAGTTTGAGAATCTCCTGAAACAATCATCACTATGGTGAGCAAATATAGAGCGAGAAAATGCTTATTTCAAGTGAGAGAACCATGGATCCTCCTTAGCCCTTTACATGGTATCATTAAGCTGCAAAATTTAGCTTCTATATGCAATTTTAAATATAATAATCATCATTAATAACTAGTCATAATATTTATCATTGTCTCCTACTTAATCACATACTAGTAACCGGCACACGAATGTGTGAGTTGGAAACAGAGAAGGTTTAAGGTAGATATTCACAAGAAATGTTATTGACGAAGTTTTAGACTAGAATACCCGATAATAAAAGTCATTTTCTTAACCGTGTAAACTTTGCCATTTTATTACCAAAACTTTTTTCTTTTTTCATATGCCCTTATATTTCTTGATATTCACCAAAACTTTGCCATCGGCTGTGGTTGCCTGGTTGGGACGATGCAGAGAAGATTAGCTTTGCCGCAGCTGTGACAAAGCTTTTCTAGAACAAGCATGGAATTGACCCCGCTGTGAGTAAGCTTTGCTAGAGCAAGCATGGACCTTACAAGTCTACGGTCTATCCTTTAGATATGTGCAGAATTGTTGACTTCATAATCAAGAACGCGTGGAGTAGAGAATGCTTTCTCGGCAATTCCATGCTTTGATGTAGGGAAATATAAAGGGCAGAGTCACAAGGTAATATATTTCAATGATTCCAAGCCATATGTATCTTATAGGTTGAATGTTCGCACCCGTGTCGCTCTGAGCCGAGAATCATAAGGACTTTGAGGCCTAACTTCCTACCAGATGAATGGTCATGAAAGAATGGGCCTTCGTTCCTGTACTTTTTCCTGTCTCATATTTTCCAAGTAAAAATTACGATCTTATAACAGCACCTCAGTCAATATCCATTCCTTATGGCCAAGGAATGAAGGAGACAGATTTATGGTTAATTCCCACCATTCAAACTCTTAAGGGCCCTACATTTGGAAGCCAAATCCACTGGTGCCTATATTGTCTATGTCATGGACCCGGGTGAGGAGTGCAATTGGCACCTTACTGCCCTTGTATTCTGTGCAATCATAATCTTGACTGATGTGCTTTGTTGAATTTTCAGCCAAATGAATTGAATCCTTAAAGTAACCTTTTATTCATGATCACAATCTCATGCCACTACCAATAGAAGTCGCTCTTGAGACCAGTCCAAATTGTCCGAAGCATCGAGGAAGCTCACCTTGTTGGATTCTTGTTTAATAGTCAACGTTACCCTCCATTGTTTATTAGGATCAATGAAGATCACATGCTCTCCAAGCCATGAAATGTTGACATCTTGATACCGTATGGAACCGTCTACCTAGAACAGTCATAGTTCCTAGTTAAACACGGAGGTAATTCCACCGACGTGACCAATATAATATGCTTATGATAGTCGAGAATTCATTACTGTAAGATATAGCAGAGGCAACGCCTTCTCTCTCTTCCTTCCTCTGAATCTTCTCCATCTCCAAGTTCCCAAACAGCAGAGATGTTACCACTTTGTGTTCCCCATACAGAGATTCAAGAAAGACCCAATACCGAAAATCCGTCCGCTCCCATTTCAGATCACCATGATTTGGGGAAGACACTCATTGGTCTATGGTTCCCGGCTGCCATCGGTCTGGTTACTCTCCTTAAACAGAGCTCCTTTGCAGGTCAAGCTCAACCTTTCCTTCTTGTTGATATCCTGCTGGCCTTCTCCGCTTTCCTAGTTGGAATCTTGTTTAGAATAAGTCATCCGATGATTGGCAGAGCCATGGAGCAAGTAGCCGTCATACTGACTGCGGTCGGACTCTTTACCTTGATGGGTCTCTCACTTCCTGCAGACCTTCGATGGGTTGCCTGGCTTTCTTGTTTTCTTTTACTACTAGTATTCATCATGGCTTCAATCCGCTCTAGAAATATCCCTCTCCGCAGAACGATTTCCGAAGCTTCTCTTACTCGGTCTTCAAAGTACTGGAGGGAAAGACCAGAAGCATTTGCTAAACCAGGTAAGGAGGCTTTTATATTCATATGTGGTTCTTCCTCTGCCACTACTACTGCTAGTGTTGCTACAATAACAACGACTATTGGTACTGCTACTACTACTAATACTATCAGTACCACTAGTACTGATACTGCATCTTCATTTGTCTGTTTGCAAATCTCCAGCACGAGTTTTGCAACGTGTTGAAGAAACTCCAATAACCAAGTTAATATGATATGTTTCATGCAGATTCCAACTATGTATCTACTTCTGGATCTTTTGGGTTCTGTAATTTGATAAGGATGGCGTTGATAAGAGCAACTTGATTTCGTTGCAAAATCGAAAGATGAGAGACTTGCGATACGGTGGTGAGTAGATGAGAATGTAAAATTGAGTAGGTCTTTGATTTTTCCTGTTCTTTTTACTGCCCAACTAAATGAATTAGCAGAAAAGGTTCCGGCTCTTTTGTTATCTTTTCTTCTCTTTTCCAATTTTGAACATCAAGAGGCTGTCAAAGATGAAATTGCCTCCCTGTATTTTGTGTGTGCATCTTCCACCTTTTTGTAACATGGTTCTACTTTGTGTGCAGATCTGATTGTTAGAATTTTGGTGGTCCATAACATTTTTGTTCAAAATCTAACGTCTCTGTATGTGGTAACTACGCATGGCAGTTATCCTTGATGGAAGGATAACCATCATCTTTAAGGGTCCCTGATTCAAGCAGACACTAACACACTGCGATTGCCATCATCCTACACAGCTCAGAATCAGAAGATCCCTTAAAAGGACTGTCTTGAATTCCCTGCTATGGCTGGAGATAAGTTCTTATTCATTTTGCTTCAGCTAATTATTATTTGATTTGCTGTAAACATCATGTGTTTTGATTTACACTGATTCCTCAGGATATCGGATTTCTGTCCTTTTGAGAGGGAACATCAACAGTTGGACTTGGCAAAGAATGCTCCAACATCTTGGTTTGCTGGTTTATCCATCTCCTTCCCTATGCTCATGAATCTTACTTATTCTTTCTCTAGTGATTCACTTATGCCTACATGCGCAAATGGAACCGGTGCGATCTGGCCTACCGATCAGCTTCTTGGGCCGGCAAGGGGACATCGCCTGCAGATCCATTTGACCATTAAGCGATTAACATGGTTCTGAACTAATGTTGAATGTACACTAACCACTATAATTAAGGCCAACATTTTAATCTTAGAACCACAAAAAAGGCTTGATAAATCAAGGTCCTCAGGTCACCAGATCAAGGTGATATCAGCGGCAGAACAACGCTGTAGCCGTATTAGATCAAGAAGGCGCAATGCATGTGTTATAGTATTCCCGATGCCTAACTAAATAGTACTAAAACTTCATTGAAACAGGGCAGCCTATGGCCTCACCATCTGTATATGGGAACAACTATAAGCCCATAGGCCAGTGGACTGGAAAGTACGAAACCCCCATATGAATACCAGGTTGGCTCCAGCGTAGAACCATAATCCTATTAGATTGTCACCCATCTTTTGGAAATTCCTGCTCTTCTATTTAATTAGATTGGAGTATTCACTTAAAAAGATAACAGCAATCACAGGCCATTAATGTTGGAACCACCCTTGTCACAGTCACAACTAGCGCGAATGCCAGTCATGTTGCAACTTTCATCATATAGGTGTTTAGATCTCATCTTAGATGTTCGAATCCAAGTTCATTCAGCTTTAGATTGTCTGCCGAATCCTACAATCTAACTAGAAACAAGAGATAATCTTATAGTTACGGATCAGCAGGAGTCATTCCAGGGGACTTAAGTTCCATAAGAAATTACAATTCAATAAAAGGTAAGGTTAAGGTTGGAGGCATCTAGCAACTGAAGGTTAAGGTTGAGGGACTTAACAGCATAACATGGCTAGACAACAAATGACTAACTATCGCAGCTGATCACAGACAACCTAGCATCTCTCTTGGAATACGCTTGGTTGCAATTTGGAGTTTCTGTTTTCTCCTTTGGCTGGGGATTGCATTTAGAATTAAATTTAGTAGAGCTTATAAGTAATTTGCTTTGTAATTCTTCACTTGTACAAAAAAAAAGAAAAAAAGAAGAAGAAATATTCTTCATCAGAACATTTTGAAAATAAATTTATATAAACACCACTGTTGGCCTATTGTTCCATGCACAGAATATTTAAGGGTAGTGTTATTACTATTTGGTTCTAAAGTAATCTGGGAGATGTTCAAGAAACCTATATTTCGTGTTTCCATCTGATCTGATAAACAGGATAAAGTTTTGATAATTAATGAGAGGATTACTGAATGTGGCTTGTATTGGATATTGAATTACAAATGATTAAGCAGAGAACAAGAGGTACAGTGGTATGTATCAACTGAGGAAAAATGGTCCTGGATAAAGCAAAGGTGAGATTTGTTTCAATTAGTTAGAAGGGGAGCCTTGGCACAATGGTTAAGTTGTCATCATGTGACCTTGAGGTCATGGTTTCAAGGTATGGAAACAGCCTCTTGCAAAAATGCAAGGTAAGACTGCGTACTATAGACCCTTGTAGTCTGTACTTTTCTCGAACCCTGCATGAGCAGGAGCTTAATGCACCGGGGCTGTCCTTTAAGTTGGATGAGACCAGCTCTGACTCTAAACTTGAAAGAGCAACGACCCCGAATCCATCTAAATGGCGATTTCGGACAAGAATCAAATCAACAAATCAAAACCAAGAAGCTTTGATCCATAAAGACAAAAAGATCACTTTGAATTGCATTTCAATTGAACGGAGCTAAATAAGAACATCTGTAGATACAAAAAGCTCAATTATTTCAAATAACCCCAACTTAAGAATGACTGAACAGCATCAGAAAGCCCCGCTAGATATTGATCGAACTGTTCGACTAACCGGACAGACCGAACTGATTGACCCAAAGTATACAAGTTTCAATTCCTTGGTTTATCCGTTTCTGCGCAAAATTTTTAAGCAAACTTCTGTGGACCTAGCTGAGTTGCACTCTAGGGCCCATTGTCGGCTCCAAACTGGGTTATATAAAATAATTGACTACCAAAGAGACACCAACTCTTTAGGACGCATTGCCGAAGTTACTAAACGGCGAGTCTTGATAAATGGTTATGCATCATAACGACAGAAGTAAATATTAACCGATACACGTTGATTGACAAATATATTTACACTTGTAGGTCTCCTGCTTAAGGCCCAGGACCCCTTCGTTTTTCATTCCTATTTTTTGTTTCTTCTTTCTTAATGGTGAGTGGATTGGAATCCACAAGCTCTTGGTCGCTTGATGGGCTGCTTAGACAACTTGGCTCAGGTCTCAAAACTCGAACCCAATCCTTTAGTTGGGAGTCATTGGGTCTCTGCCTCAAGGCCTCGCCATGACCCACATTATAGTGGACTTATAAACGTATAAAATAGAACCAACATGGTGAACGACTTAGTAAAAAGGTAGTCCTGGTGCACGAAGCTCTTGCCTATGCAAGGTCTGGGAAAGGGGCGGACCACAATGGTCTATAGTACATAGCTTTACCTTTCAATTTTGCAAGGCGCTATTTCTATGCCTTGAACTCGTGACCTTAAGATCACATGATGACAACTTTACCGTTGCGCCAAGGCTTTCTTTGGTGAACAGCTTAATCTTCTAGAAAAATTCACCATGCGATGTTGAGAAGGAGCATCGACTTCTGCGGAGGCTCAAGAGCACTTGTAGCAGATTCTTATCGTAAGTTTCCCAAAGAAGAAAGTGTTGTTAAGAAAGCGCAGCTATGGATACGCATGTTTGGACAGTGCCAAAGGGAGCAGCCTGGGTCTCCCAAATATATTTGGTGGTCCAAACTGCTATCTTCTGGGCCTCATGTTAGGCAGCCCATGTCCTAAATGTCTTCTTCATTGGATGATTTCAACCTCGTTCTTGATTTGTATTTGCTAGGATAGGATCATTCAGAGAGAGCGATGCCAAATTGGCCTATATCCCCGGAAAGGAAAAGCTTTTCACTAATCTGATTTTTTGGGATAGAATGCAACTTTAGTTATGGCTCCCATTTATAGGAGTTTAAAGAATCACAAATCACGGATTCTCCTCCAAAATCAGATCCCAAATGTTCGATCCTGATTTTCTAAGATTTCTAAAATCACCATAAAAATCAATCACTGATTTTCATCAGAGATTTTCCCTATCTAGGAAATTCCTCTCTCCAATTATGATAGCACCGACTGTCTTTTCTGGGTATGAACCATCAGTAGTTTTAAGAACTTCGAACCTGTAAGTGCATTTTGCCAAATGTTTGGGTTTGAACATGCAAGAATGCGTACAGAAGCTTGATTAGTGGAAAACTATCACAATCCTCGGTCAAATGATGGCTTAAACCCGTAGCAATTGGTACATGCTACTAAAGAGCTACTTCAATGTTAATCATCTCAGATTCACTTGAAGTGCTTTCCACTATTGTCCACTTTCCACCGCTGACTTGACACGTGCATAGTTACAAAAATCTCCTAGTAATTGAGAAGGGGAGCCTTGGCGAAATGTTAAAAGTTGTCGTTGTGTGACTTTGAAGTCACGGGTTCAAGTCGTGAAAATAGCCTATTGCAAAATGCAAGGTAAAGTTGTGTACTTTAAGTCCTTGTGGTCGCCCCTTCCCCGAATCCTGCATAGGCGGGACCTTGTGCATCGGAGCTGCCCCTTTTTTTTTTATTTATATGAAAAAATCTTGACCTTTTGATGTTCCGATTTATTCCTGAATAATTCAAAAGTCACTATGTATTGCCAAACTTAATGCAAATTGATGAATATGAACATACATACACCAAATAAAACTAAATTTACAAGTAGTTTGCCAAATTTAATATATTATTTGTAATAGTAGTGACAAATGCAACTGTCATTAAATCTAGTGACAAATCCAAAAAACAAAAAACAAAAAAATTACATCTTAAAAATACATTTTTTTCCTAGTTTTCCTTAAACGTTTGACTAATATTTGTCTCAATTTATGAATATTTGCCTTGTCAATTTATTTCCGAATCTAAACTTCGTTACTATTAGCACATATGGAAAGAGCTAACTTTTGATACCATTTACTGTAATTATGTCGGGTCCGACGTATGGAGAACTTGTATTTTCCTAATAAGCATCGGAGAAACGGAGACATCTAAGCAGACAAATGAAGGGGAATCGAAACGATGGCCGAATGGGTGGACTACTCGGAGTCTCACATTAACTTAATAGTCCGCATTCGGCTGTATCTTGATATCAACACCAATGGTTGTGCCCAACTCTACCTAATGTGTGAAAAGTACTATAAAAGAAGGGACACGAGGCAATGCGTTGGGGTGGACTCAACGATTGAAACAAGCAGTCGAATACCGTCACTTTCTTCCCCAAATTCTTTATCAATGTCTGCCCTGCCGAAATGCTTTTTCAGTCCATATAAGGCGACTTTCCTTTGGAAAAGGCGGATTCTTTCGGGTGGCTTAGGCAGCCCCCTGCCGTATAAAGCTCCGGCATATATAGGATCCGAGGAAGAAGTGAACCACAAAAGTCAATAGTATGCAGCTTTATCTTGTTTTTTTTGTAAAAGACTGTTTCCAAGCCTAAAACTCGTGACCTCAAAATTTCGAGACGACAACTCTAATATTACACCAAGCTCCACTTTGGTTGTACTTATGTGCCTATGGCAAGAAAATCCTCCTAAAACTGTGTAATTGTTATTCTATAGGATTTTTTTTTATAATCAAATAGGCCTTAACCTCTTTTATTTAGTTAATGCGCTTTTTTTTCTCCAAATAAATAGAGTAAAAGCCAACAAATATTAAGCACAGTTCATTGTAGACAATTAGAGATCTCGCCTGAGATATGCTTGGTGAAAAGTTCAAGTCACCGCCTTTCTCTTTGGCCAAGAAATTAGATTTAGAGTATGAGTGATTTGCTTTGTAACTCTTCGCTCAGTGGGAAGTATCATTTTCCCCACTATATTAATCGAGATCGCTGCAACTTTGTGGTGCTAAGTTTTGTTGTGACATACATTTTCATTAATGAGTTTCATGCTGCATCATGTTCAGGAATACTTTTAAAGGACGTTTGTTCAAGATTAATTAGCATTCCTGCATTCTCCTGTTTTGACTTGTCCTGAAAATTTCCATATGTGTATCCTATATGCAGGATTAGGACTATTGAAGTAGAGGTGTTCATGTGGGAATTTGCCATGAATTCCATTGCATCAGCTCAGTCTTATTCGGTCATCCGAACTGTTCTTCTGTCAGATCCATAAAAGATGGGGCCGATCAACGAGCATTTTAGCTAACAGCAAATTGATGGGCCCCATGTCCCACCTACTCATTTGCAATAAAAACCTTCTCCTTGGACGAACTTATTAGCCCTTTCATTAGTAGAATGAATGCGAGAAAGATAAAGCTAATCGTTCACATTCAACCAGAAAATCTGAATTTACCCTCATTTCCCATCAAGGAAGGAGTACACTTTTTGGGCCCACACAGAAAATCTGTGCGCAAAGCCATACCAGTAAACTTGCAAACCATCAAGAGCTAACCCATATGGCTTTACTCTAATACCAAACATATATTCCATCAATACGCCATAGTTGACCAAAAACCAGGCAAAATCCCAGATGAGGCTTCATAATGGATGAAGGGCTCAGGATTGATAGAATAAACTTGTCATTTCTACCAGATTAAGGAATTGGATCATGCCGACGTAACACATGCAAACCTCCAAAAAATATATATAAACTTTTTAATAGAGTAAGCAAGTACATTTCTCCTAATCATTTTTCGAGTGGGCTGATATGGACATGCACCTACCGTTAACTAACACCTGAGGCTTGGGTTAGTTTGTCCGAAGAAGACCATTTTAAGGGTGAAAGTGGAAAAATGGATGCGCTCTAACCTTTCTTATAATGCCCGATTGCCGGCTGCTACCAGCATTAAAGAAAAAGTAAAGGCTAATCAAAAGAGAGAATGGTAGACGCCTTAATATATGGGTGTCATTAACATTTCGTCGGGTCTGAACTTGGGCCACCTAATATGGAACGTGTCCCGTTGGTAGCCACTGACTTTGAGGTTAGTTAACCTGTCCCAATTAAGCCAGGTAGAGTAAGCAAGAGATCGTCATACCTACTTCCCAAATTGCTTCCACAGTAATGTGTTCGGGTTGTTGAACGAAGACACTTAAAAACCAAAACCTCCTTAAAAAAATGAGGAAAAATCAGAAATCAGAGCAATCATGTATCATCCCCCCGTTCAGTAAAAGTTTGATATTTCCCAAGTACTAAAGAAAGCTGATAGGAAGAAAGGCACGAAAGAAAGCTGAATTTTTCAATCACTCTGGTAAGATTTTCTTTTCATTTTTTCTTTATTTCATTTTTTTTTGTGAGAAATTTTCAATCATGCTGGTAAGATTTTCTTTTCATTTTTTCTTTATTATTTTTTTTTTTTTTTGAGAAGGGAGCCGTGACACAACTATAGAGTTGTGATCATGTGACTTTGAGGTCATAAGTTTGGCACAACTAAAGATTTGTGATCGTGTGACTTTAAAGTCATAGGTTTAAAATATAAAAATGGCTTCTTGCAAAATGTACTATGAAACCTTGCGATCCGCTCCTTTCTTGGACCTATATACGCACGAGCTTTGTGCATTGACTATCTTTTTTTTCTTTTATTAATAAAAAGTTTTACTAACAGGATCAACGAGCAACTATAATACGGCCGAGAAGGATTCACCAGAGCATGCCCAAGAAACAGGTTACAAAGCCACCGACGGATTTGCCCTTTCCATTGTAAGCGAGTTTGGATCGGAGTTTGTGGATCGGTTAACATGATCAAATCCTACAGGTTTGAATGTGTTCAACTTGAGCTTTTAATCTTGTCAATGACATCCCAAAATGTCCACGGCGTATCAACCTACTCGTCGTTCCAGCTATCAAACTGTTTTCCTGACCCAGTATTCAACTGCAGTTTCGTGCATCCTCACTTCGTAAAGTGGCTTCTCAAACCCTACCTGCAATGTGGCCTTTGAATATGGATGATCAAAACTACGTACAAGCAGCGACTCACATTTTGTCTACTTGTGACTTCGATGCATCAGATGTAGATCATTCCTAAGTTGGACTTGCATGGGGAAGTGGTCGTGTCTCGTTATATGAGTTTTTTTTCTTTATTTTTAAAGCAAAATAGTTATGAAATAAACTATCTAGAACCTATTATTTTAATTTCTAAATATATTTAAAATTCAACGACAACAAAAAGAAAACCACTTCAATAGAGGTACGATGTTGTCTGTGACCAACTGCAACTGCAACTACACACGGTAAGATCAGAATCTTCAGAGACTAATTGGAATGCACTTGTTTACCAAAAAGACAATAAAAATGATGGAAATGTCGACTTGTAGGTCAGCAGTTTGAAGACCAGCTTTTCCACTTCTCCAACCAAAATTTGGCCAGATGGAATGGGTCAGCAAAGATTCCTCAAGCGTAAGAAAATGTGCCTCACCTAAACGCTTCAATGTCTGTGTATGTGATCCAAACTGGTGCCACCAAGAGAACACTCTCAAATCTCGGTAGATGATAAGCAATTAGATCCTTAATTGGTATAATTTTTTTAATCAAGAGTTACGAAACAAACTACTTAGAAGCTATACCATAATTCTTAAATGTACATGAGTCTCTCCAATAATAACAAAAAAGTGTCACCTCAAACGTCCAACCAAGGTGATTGATCCACCGTGACATCGGAAGGCTTGCACCGAGCGGATCAAATTTCGAGCAGGCCTACATTCTTGCTGTTTACCTTTCATCTGCTGCGCCCAGTCAACCAGAGGGGCAATGCCTCCAAGATCTTCTCGGTCGGATGATCATAGCCTTGATCGTTCTGAGTTTTGAAATGGATAGTTCCAAATGTTCTTAGATAATTGAAGCCCAGCCTAGCCTATCCAAGGCTGGGGGACCGCATTTGAACGATTTGGTTCACCAAGAAGCTCGGGCATTACTTTAACCTTTATGCATGGCCAACCACCATAACGGCGTAACCCTTGATTAAGGGATACCTCTTCTTGAAATCTACAGAATATATATTTTACCATGTTAATATATCTCTGCCTTATTTTTCTTCATATTTGATTATTTGATTGTAACAGCACACTGATATCTGGATGTTCCACAAGATGAATGGCTTGAATCACCACATGGTTGAGCCTTGCGGATATTCATGCCGACATCTGCACACTGAAGTCACGGGTTCAAGTGTGAAAATAGAGAGTCGTTTAGAATTGACTTCATTTGCTCTCACTATAGGCAATGGACGGAATGTAAGAAAGATCAATGATTTGCATAATTAAAGAACTCATTTGAATCATGATGATGAAGACAAGCAATAACTAAGAACGGAGAATTTAGGATCCGCAGCTTCATCATTTAGGGATGAGTCCAGGAGGTATCAGTCGGCTTGCTTGACCGCATGAAGAAGTTGACGCCCCTTACTATCTTTCACAATATTTTTTTTTATTTCTTATTTTGGAAGAATAGCCTTTTATCATGTTGGGCTTATAAAAAAAAAAAAGGTAATCCTTGAGAAATCAATGCATTCAGACAATTAGCCCTGATTACTTGTTTTGTGTTTTTGAAAAAAATTTAATAAAATTGAATAATCTAGATTCCAATTCTAAAAAACATAGGTTAAAAGAGTCTCTTGGGCATAAAATTTTGTATCTAGCCTATCTATCTAAGATATTCCCAGCATAATGAATGGATTAGATCTTTCAGAAAATCTTAATGTGCATGTAAAAAGGAGGCATCCAAGGCTCTCTTAAACATCGCAACCCTCCTTATCTACAGTTACCCTAATTCCACTTTCTTAGTCCTTGTGGAATTTATTTATTTGAAAAATAAGCAACAAGAAAATCATCCGTGCAAGCTATGAATTACAAAGTAAATTACTCACACATTCTCCTATATATAAACTGCCAACCTAAAGAGAAAAAGGGTATCTCAGACCTTAAATCAAGCAAATGCGGTAAACAAACCCAATCAACATCTAGAATTCGAGAAAAATTCCTCCTATCCAAACACTGCAAAAACCAAAACGTATGCCCCAAAGAGGGAAACACATTGCTTCGACACATAACTCACTCAGTGGATCGAAACTGTGTAATCCATATGATGTAGATAAGACCCCTCTCTCTATCAAAGATCCAAGCAAAAGCAGTAGACACATCCTGAGTAAGTTTCTGAACCCTTTCCTGTAAACTAGTAGTTTCTAAACTATTTCCTGTGACCATCTGAGATGGAGCAATCAGATGAACGAGTTAGATCATCGTAAAATAAATTCTTTTCATACAAAACGTGCAGACCAAGTGCCTTACACGGGGCCGTCTCATGCACAAGGTGACCGATTTGTTCAGTGTGTGGGGCTTAACTTCTTTGAAAACTAAGATGAGTTCATGTAGTAACAATTTTTCTTGGGAACGTGGGTAATCTAATCTTATGTAAAAGTTATGTTGGATGATTCTATTTCTTGGGTTCATTGTGAAGTACAAACCTGTGCACTTGGATTCTTTATAACGTCCCTTCAAAGGCCAAACAATAGGAGTACAAAATTGTCATGTGTCTTCAAATTTAGCGCTTGGTTTATACACATTGTGCCGGTTCGCTTGGTTGGTGCGGTAACTATCACAGGACTTCTCCTATAATTCTAGTATGTTCCAGTTTTTTCAGTAATTTTTTTTCCTTCAACCATGTGGAGAAGAAATGGTCCAAGTATGAGAGGGTTCCACTAGACAGGAGCATTTGACTGAGACATCATGCCGATAAGATCCGCCCTTAGTGGGGAGTAGGTAGAATTCCGTCTAGCTTTCCAGACGAAAAAGACACCCCCCACCCACCAACTGTCTGCTTGATTTTATGACCATAGATTTGCCTAAATCCTAATTCCTATAATCATATAAAACACAAGTTGCATGATTTGTCAAGCATAGTGCGTAACATACCTAATTTTACTTTTCATTTTAAAATCTTAATGACATTCAACCTCATAAAACTCTCTCACTCTCTCTGAATTTCAACCCTGCAAAACATTGCATTGAACTAAAATGCAAGGTTGCCAACTTTTTTATTTTTTCAGTAATCCAAGCGGTTCATCTGATTGACCAGTCCCAGATGGCTTACTTATAAAAAATATTCTCAATTGGATATCTCTAGGACAAAGGAGAACCTTGGTGCAACGAGAGAGTTGCTGTCGTGTGACCTTAAGGTCATGCATCCAAGGTGTGGAAACAGTCAGCTTGTAAAATACAAGGTAAGGCTGTGTACTATTTGATTCACCCCTTCTCCAAACCCCTCATACACGGGAGCTTCATGCACCAGAGCTATTTGTTTTGGATATCTCTAGGACCTTGTTTTTTTTACCTATTATGGTTGTAATGTAGACCGTCTATTTTACACCAATAAAAGTTCTCGAAAAAAAAAAGAAAAAAAGATTGCAGTTGTAACTAATAAAGAAGAATTTTTATATGTAAGCCATCTGGGACAGGCCAAATCAAATAAATGGCTTGGATCAATAAAAGAAAATAGGTGGCCAGCCATGTATTTCAGGTCCCTGCAAAGTGATACAAATTCATTCTCTGCTCCCATATGTCCACTGATAAGTGTGAAAAGACAATAATTAGTATTTATAAGATCATACTAGTTATGGAGCTTAATCCTTTCAAAACAAGTGTGAAAAAGTATACTGGAGCACATACATACTACGCACACATATAATATGCTAGCAGTTGTCATTGTTTGTCTAAGTCAGAGTTTGATCTGGCCCTATTTGCTCAATCACAAACGATCTATATTTTCCAAATTTGACTTTATGGGTACTAGAAAGTTTCAAGAAATCTAAGTCCTTTTCTTGTAGGAGCTGCTATGTAGACAGGCAGGCCATATTCTCCGTTGAAAAATGACAATCGTGCAGAAGTGAGGCCACTCTTTCATTTATCTTAACCATTTATCTCTTAGATTACAGTCAAGATGAAGCACTTAAGAGGATGACTCCCAGTGAAACAATCATAAGCCTGGGATTTGTGGTTGCTAAATCTTTTCTTTTTTTATGTTCTTTTGGAAGTTAGACACAAACACTGTGCAAGACTCGTTGCCACATCCACATCCTTGCACAGCCTCAACCCTGCTTATTACCTAATGTCTGCAAGCCCTTTTTTAATAGCACTGTCATCGGCAATTTATAACTTCAAGTAGACCCACCTTTTAGAAGCTGCCAAAGTAGGAAATGGGGCATGAGAGAAATCTAAGTCAGAGTGGAATTAGTAGTTAAAAAAAAGAGAAGAAGGAGAGAATCATCAAAGGTTTGCAAATTTAAATTGCTTTCACGATTCCAAATTCTATGTTATTTTGAAGCAAGAGAATGAGGATTCATTTATGGAGTCAAAACTTGAGCCCCGGTTGGCAAGACTTATGATATAAACCGGTTTATTGCATCATGCTTTCTTTGCTTTGTAGTTGTAATTACAAGAAACGGATGCTTATTCACTGTGCATAAAAAAGGTGAATATTCAACCACCAGCTTTTTTTTTTTTTCCTTGAAGTTAAACATGTACACCCATGCACACCTTTCAACCCTAATAAGCCAGGTGAGAAACCCCTCACACACAAAAATGGCGTGGTTATAAGGGAGCAGTGCATTTGGCTTTCCAGTCTCGTTTCAGTTCAGTGGAAATAGATGCTCAGATTTGGCCACATTGGTGTGGATTTGGGTAGGTAAGGAGGAGCCACTCTTCTATATGTGCTTGTCAAAATAGTAGGGTTGGTAGCAGATGAAAGAGAGTGGGTAGGCAGCATGAGGGAGCTCAACCTCTTAAGTACCCCTCCATGATTGAATACTTCCCACATGACTGTCTTTTTCTTCTCTCTCTTTTTATTTTCTACAGTTCATTTTTTTGTCTCTTTTCTCCTGTCAGCATCGCCATATCATACAGCACACCTTGCGATCCGACCAGTAGGACACTGGATCTTGATATTCAGTCTTACCAAGCTTTTCAATTTGAAGCCAAAAGTCCCGGGAACCCAATTGGTAAGGCACTAAGCGGCAGTAGCAGCCTCCATCTAATTAGATGGATAAATTTAGGACAGTATTTTCTTTTCTTTTCTCTTTTTGGGGATGATATATCTACCCATTTTCTTACTTCGGCCACCTCTTTTCTCTCTCTAATAGTCTCTGTCCCTAACCAAGACAGGTGGCTCAAGTGATTTTTCTCCTTAAAGTTAGATATGCAAAAACTTAAGCTCGGTATTGAAATCTGGGCACCTAGATAAGAGAATCCTAGAACCTATGCCACACAAGGCATTGGTTCATTATGTGAGGGACTGTCCAAGATTGAGGAAAGACTATACCATGGTTTTTACAAGTAAAAATGAAGGTGCACAACTACTTTTTTTCTCTTTCTATCAATGCTTCTTTAGCCACTTCTACATCTGTCGTATTTAGAGAGCTCCACAGCTATTTCTTAAATTCTCTGTCTATAGCAAAAAATAATATAAAATAAAAATCTAGAATAGATAACTAGCTCAGTGTTGCTAGCATAGTAACAAATGCTCTATTTTTCCTTTTTTTGTAAGACCTATATATTTTGCAGCTCATATCATTCTTTAAAAAGAAATCAAACCCAATTTTAAAATAATTTTAAAATTCATCTTTCTTATGACTTTTTCTCTTTTTGGCTTTGCATTTTTAAGTTTCTTTTTGTTTTTTGTACAAATTTTTATCTTTAACTTTTTTCAACAGTTGTAGGCTTCAAATCTTTTGTCCCTGCAACTTTAGTCATCAACTTTCTATTTACTTTCTTATATTTAAAAAATTAGTATTTTTACTTTGCCTATTTTCTCTTCTTATTTTTTCGGCTCTAAACTTTGTAATTGTGTTTGAGAGTTTTGATATTATATTTAATTTGTCTATAATAATATCTCTTTCTACTGAATAAGTTGTCAAGTAGATTGCATATTTAGATTTTTACATTCTATAGTTTAAAAAAATATTTTTTACTATTTGCTGTATCTTTTTTGAATTTTTTGACTTTTTTCCTCCCGACCTTTATAGATTTTGTCTACTTTTCTTGAATTTTCATCTCTTTTTTTAGATTTTGAAATTTATGATATTTTACTTTGCTGATTTTTTTTCGAATCCAAACTTTGTGACTATAATTACTAAATAGAGGAATGCAAGGTGAATTCCTTATAGGGAATGCAGTTTATTCTAAGCACACCTTATCTTTTTAAGAAGGATGAGCAAACCCATTCATTTCGTTGCTCCACCCTAAGTTGAAAACAAAAAATCACGATGAATATAATATTTTAGCATCCTAAAAACCATGTTTTTGAGAGTTAAATTTTGTCGGATATAACCATCTGTTTCTTGTGATGAAAACAGTTTCAAATATTAGAATTATTCTATCCATGATATGAGCGGGTCCAGTCATCCAAAGAGAGTCCCCTCTGATGCAAAATGAAGGGATGGGCTTGTGGTTAGCGTCATATTGACATATTTGATCTTGCTCATGCAGCGCATGTCCCTCCTAGAAATTGCGTGTTGCCAAAGATTGCCACAAGCCCTTTCATTCTAATACTTAATCAATTGGGAAAACTAGTAGCTAGAAGCAACCAACGTGAAGATAAAAAAGACAAAGATAGTTTTTCTTAAAGGATAGTTTCTGGTCTAGGAAAGGGGTGGAACACAAGGGTCAATAGTATGCAATCTTACCTTGTATTTTGCAAAAGGCTATTTCCACACCTTAAACTCATGCCCGCAAGGTCACACAATGACAACTCTAGTATTGCGCACTGAGACTCTCCTTGTGTAGCATTTCTTAAAGAAAGGACAAGAAAACAAAGACTATGATTTTCAGCCCAATTTTAGGATTGGATCAGGGAGCGTTTGGTCCTGGCAAAGTGGACCATTTGTGACTACAACCCTGCAGAATTCGACCAGGTCAGAATGGGACTCCAACACTGACCATATAAAATAGTTAGTGCAAAAATCCCTATCCTTGAACAAGTAAGTGCTTATGTCACGCTGTTACGCAATTCTTCTTGGTTAGTGCGGTTCATGAGCCAGAAATTCTGATCAGAAACAAGGAAGTATAAACAAAAATGAAGTGAAAAGGGCGGTGAAGGACACCTTACACGCGCTCAACTACCCACCAAAACCCCGTCGACACATATCTGACGGTCTGGGTGGGTTCTACCATGACGCTCAGTCCACTGTATATTGCTCGTCTGTTTGGGCCTGGTTCTAAATATGGGCCAATTTCGTAGGCCTGTTTGAGATTTGTTTTTCTGAATTATTTTTTTACAACAGAAAACAAAAAATGTGTTCGGTTGTGAACTAGAAAAAATTCAACAAAAAAATAAAATAAATTTTCCAAGCAGTAATCATGCTTTACTCACATAATGATAGGTCTGAACCTCTCTCGACAAACAATTGAAGATTTTTTGTGAAATTCCAACCGTCCAAATATTTAGTTTGGAACCCAACGAAAATTTGCAAAATTAAACATGAAATTAGCAAACTAACAATGAAATTAGCATAAGTATGTATTTACTCAGACCTAAAGCACTTCTCAGTCTCGGGGCTATTTAGCACCACATTGTTTTATTTTTATTGACGAAGGGGAGTCTTGGCACAACGGTAAAAGTTATTGTCATGTAACCTTGAGGTCACGGGTTGAAGATGTGAAAATAGCCTCTTGCAAAATGCAAGGTAAGACTGTGTACTTTAGGCCCTTGTGGTCTGCCCCTTCTCCGAACCCCACATAGACGGGAGCTTCATGCACCAGGATGGCCCTTTGTTATTTTTATTGATGAAGCATAAGGAATGCGAGAAAGAAACAACCAAACCAAAATAATGAGAAGACAAGTCTCCTAATTACCAAAAACTCAACAAAAAAATTGTAATTAAGTTATATTACAGAATAATCTTATTTCTTAGGTTAGGGTTCACTACCCTAAAAGCATGCACCAAAGCCTTTCAGTTTATTGGATCAAGGAATCTCTCGTCTAGGTGACTAGAATTTGAGACTATGTATAAGTGAGTGTGTTTAATTTTCAAAAAAAAAGATCTAAAAAAAAGATAATTATTCAAAAATATCTAAATTCCCTAGTTATTTGTTCTTATTCATATTCTTGTTGGTAGCATGAGCCATAATCACTATCATAATTACAAAGTTTGGATTCAAAAATAAATTGGCAAGACAAGCATTCAACAGTTGGTCAAGAAATCTTCTTGAAAACAAATCTAAATTCAAGATAAATGTACATGTGTTTTAGAATTTAAATTAGATTTTAAAGATATTAAATTTGAAACTTTACTAAATTATACTTGACATTTGAGTTTAATTTGATAAATTCATATTTAATTCAATAAGTTGCATTGGATTCATAGCATGAAAGAACTTTTGGATTCCTTGACCAAATTTTGCATAAAAGAAATGGGATTTCTTTTAAAAAAATCAATTATCAGAAATTGATGGAAATACAATCACTGTATAGAGCAAATATGTTTTAATCTGGAGGCATAAGCAGGATCTCTCCTAGTACTTAGTAAAGCCTCTTGTAAAATATAAGGTAAAACTGTGTACTATATAGTAAGCTCTACTTCTTAACTTTAAATGGAGAATTAGGATTAGAAAGCCATCTAACATAGTTGGTTAGGGTTCAGGGTTAGAATTTAGGGTTTATTCAACAATAATTTTTGACATATAAAATAATAATTATATAATAGTGGAAAATTTACTCAAGATTCTTTTTTAGCACAACTACATCCTTCCAGCTGCAGGAAAATATACAAATTAAAATAGAAATTATTGATAGTGAATGATACTTTTTTCTTGAGACTTAATTTTCTTCACTTGTTTCAAGAAAGATGCAATAAGAAGTGCACGAACTGCAAGAACTAACACCATGGGGCACTCGTTGATTTATGCCTCTTCCGGGGCAAGCAAATGGACTCCTATTCGTCATTTTTCTTTGCTTGGGGGAACTGCGTTAACCAAAACACAAAAAACTGAACTCTTAACCTAACAAAACTCATCAACAAACCCAATAACCATCTGAAACCATTGGCCTCAAATTCTGCGCACCCAAAAATACAAAACCTTTGAGGGCGGCCCGCTCCATCCCTCACCTACCCCCACATTCACTGCCAATCTGTCTGTCTCTCTCTGTCCAACCCACCCCACCGTCAACTCAAACGCCGTCCTCCCCCTAACCTCCCCCCACCAACCTTATAAAATCAGTCATTTCCACCTCCGAAACACCAGCCACCATTCTCTTCCCCCCCTCTCTCCCAAGCCATGGATCTCCTTCTCTTGGAAAAGACTCTCTTAGCCCTGTTCTTTGCTATAATTCTTGCCATAACCATCTCCAAACTCCGTGGCAAGAGCTTCAAACTGCCCCCCGGCCCATTCCCCCTCCCCGTCTTCGGCAACTGGCTCCAAGTCGGGGATGACTTAAATCATCGTAATCTATCCGACTTCGCGCGCAAGTTCGGCGACGTCTTCCTCCTCCGTATGGGCCAACGCAACCTCGTCGTCGTGTCCTCTCCCGATCTCGCCAAAGAAGTCCTTCACACTCAAGGCGTTGAATTCGGCTCTCGCACCCGCAACGTTGTTTTCGATATCTTCACCGGAAAAGGCCAGGACATGGTTTTCACCGTCTATGGTGAGCACTGGAGGAAGATGCGGAGAATAATGACGGTTCCTTTCTTCACTAACAAGGTTGTGCAGCAGTATCGGTTTGGGTGGGAAGATGAGATTGCTAGAGTCGTGGAAGATGTGAAGAAGAATCCTGAATCGGCTACCAAGGGGATTGTTTTGAGGAGGAGACTGCAGTTGATGATGTACAATAACATGTACAGGATTATGTTTGATAGGAGGTTTGAGAGCGAGGATGATCCTCTGTTTCAGAAGCTGCGGGCTTTGAATGGAGAGAGGAGTAGATTGGCACAGAGTTTTGAGTACAACTATGGAGATTTTATCCCAATTTTGAGGCCCTTTTTGAGGGGCTATTTGAAGATCTGCAAGGAGGTTAAGGAGAGGAGGTTGCAGCTCTTCAAGGATTATTTCTTGGAAGAGAGGAAGTAAGTTTGCTCTGTTTATCATTCCTCTGATTCTTCTTCTTTGGTGCTGTTTGATTAATGCATCCTTGGGGGAGGGTGTAAACAGTGAGGAAACAGGCATTGGGATAGTTTTTGTAGGTATTTATGATCAAATTTCCAAGCACTTTTGTTTTTATTTTCCTTTGAAATGTCAAAATTTTTGTGCTTTCCCGTGGATTTGAGTTGGGTTTTTCTGTTTTTTGCACTTGGTTTCCGTGGTCTTTGATAAATGTCCTTTTCGTCTCTTTTTGGATCATCATCATCTTCTTCTTCCTCTTCTCTTTTTGGATCTTTTCCCTTTCTCCTGTAACATTGATTCTCTGTCATGGCCCTTCCAACCTTGAGGTTTTCAGAAAGTTTTTCCATTTCAGAACTGGATTGATGTTTGAAAATCTGAAATTCATGGGACTATTTTGTTGGGAAGATGAGCAATGATCAGTTGATCTGACCATGTGCTTGCCCATAGATGCAAGTGGATAGAAGTCGTGAGATAGCCAGAGGCCACCCACTTTCTCCTGTGAATTTCATAGTGTTTTTGCCCAGTTGACATTCGTGAACCTGTAAAGTAGGCCACCTTTGGGGCTTTCTTTACCTTTTGCAGTTATCTGGAAGAGGCGTTCGGCTGATTTTCGCCTTTTTTCTTGGCCTGCAGGAAGCTTGCAAGCACCAAAGGGTCACCGAGCGCATCAGCGCTCAAATGTGCCATTGACCACATCCTCGACGCACAGCACAAGGGAGAAATCAACGAAGACAACGTCCTTTACATAGTCGAAAACATCAACGTTGCAGGTAAATTCAACGGCTCAATTTTCCATATGGCCCACATTTTACAACTACAAGGGTATTTTGGTCATCTTACACTTACATCCAACTTGCATCTGGTGAAATGACTGATCCAATGGCAAGGATCATTTAGTAAACAACTTCCATCGTAGCTGGTGGATAGGTCTATATGGGATCATTAGGTCCTACCTGTTTGTTGGTGATTATATTATAGCAACCACACAAAACCACTCTATGTTGAGTGGTTGCTAAGCTTACCTCATTGGAGGGTAGGTGGAGCAGGGAAAATGACCATTTACCTTTCTTAGGTCATAGCGGCCAAATGTTTTTTTTTTTTACCTGTTTGGGAGAGGATAGGCCACCTCTCATTGAATTAAAATAAACGGCTACCTAATTTAGTGAAAAATAAAAAATCAAGGTTCAACTCAGATGAGGAGGCTGACGAATGCATAAGGACGGTGGGCTCACAAGCTTGTTAATTTTACAGCACATGCGAGGCAAACTTACAAGTTTGGATCCATATTTTGTGGGTGGAGACATCAACCCCATAAATAGAGACTAGTAATCACATTTATTTCTTCTTTTCTAGTAGGTATTAGACAATAATAAAATATTACGGTTATCCTTATCACCGCTTCAGTGTTAGAAAATTGATATTCGCAAAAGTTGAACTTACCCAATCCCCAAAATCCCACGTTTATTGTGCACTTATTGGTCTAATTGGCTCCTTCAATTGGTGCAGCTAGTGCTAAAGTTGGGAAGGCAAGAATATTATTAAAACTTTGAAAAAGTATCTTGCCACATAGTGTGTTCGGTCCTCCGAGAGTTCTCTGCAACTTGCTCATGATTAGATCGATCAGTTTCTGGTCAAATACAAAGAACTAGAAGATTCAACCTCTCAAAAATGCCTTCACCTAATGACTTAAGCCGCGGTTCCTACTTCCTCGTGGGCACCCATTTCCTCGCATTTTCAAGTCAGATAGGAAGTACTAAAAGATTCTACCTCTAAAAAGCGCCTGCACCTAATAGCTTAAGCCCCCCCCCCGTTCCCATTTCCTCGTGTGCACTATGGAGTCAAGTCATCAATTTTCAAGAGATTAGCTTATTTGTGTGATTAACTTGTTTTTTATATGCAGCCATGTCATCATTTTATAAGAACTTGATCGTGTGACTAACTTGCATTTCATGGTTAACCGTGCAGCAATTGAAACGACATTGTGGTCGATTGAGTGGGGAATAGCGGAGCTGGTGAACCATCCGGAGATTCAACGGAAGCTCCGCAACGAAATCGACACGGTCCTCGGCCCCGGCGTGCAAGTCACCGAGCCCGACACCCACAAGCTGCCCTATCTGCAGGCCGTAATTAAGGAGACTTTGCGTCTCCGAATGGCCATTCCTCTCTTAGTGCCCCACATGAACCTGCACGATGCTAAGCTCGGTGGATATGACATCCCTGCCGAGAGCAAGATTCTTGTAAATGCTTGGTTCCTTGCAAATAACCCTAAACAATGGAAGAAGCCCGAAGAATTCCGTCCCGATAGATTCTTGGAGGAAGAGGCTCATGTTGAGGCCAATGGTAATGACTTCCGTTACCTACCATTTGGAGTCGGCCGAAGGAGCTGCCCGGGAATCATACTTGCACTGCCTATCTTGGGCATCACCCTTGGTCGCTTGGTACAGAATTTCGAGCTTTTGCCACCACCTGGACAGGAGAAGCTCGACACGTCCGAGAAAGGAGGGCAATTCAGCTTGCACATTCTCAAGCACTCCACCATTGTTGCTAGGCCTAGAGTGTTTTGAGTCTCGAGACCCTTTTTTGTTTGAATGCCTGTTCTTCTTTAATTTGTAATGCAGGAGAGGTGGTCTGGATGAGATAAAGTTGAAACTTGATATGAACATTATCGATGGGATTGTAAGTATATTGCAAATTTGTAATAAAATTATATGTGGCTCTCTCTCACTTTCTACAAACGATTATAGAGGTATGGTTTGAATGAAAATTAGGCTATAGAAAAGTCCCTTTGTCACATTTCATTTAAAATTTTCCACGAGGGATGCTTGATATTGTGGTTTGAAGATCATTATTTTAACCCCCACCTTGTGACTTGTGAGATTTTCCTTTGCTTTGAGGCTTCATCAAACATGTACCTGTTTGGGCAATCAAGTGTTGCCGCCCTGGATCACCACCGAACCATTGGCCGATAGGGTCAAGGTTTATAGGTATCGGTTTGTGTGCCTTAATCCCCATAGGTGCATCCTTAAGTTGATCCAGATGACAAAGTTCATAACGGATTGGGCAAACTCTCAAAAGTTCAGTCAGGTAGCAACGGCTAACAAAGGTCACATTTGGAGATCGGTCTTCCAGGCATTTAGCCAAAAGATAGATTTGAGAGCACCTAATGAGAGAGTTCGAAGAGTTATAGTGGGAGTAGATGCTTTTGAGCATCAGGAAAGTAGATATTGCCCCAAGAGTTTGTTTCCATAAGATCTAAGCTGTTTATCATGTTTGGCATATAAAAATTGATAACATACAAGAAATCTATGCATTAGAATGATCTTAACCACTCATTTTGTGTCTTTGAAAAAAACCAAAAGTTGTCATTTTAAACTCAAAAAAACCTAAAGCTAAAAGCATCCTATAGTCATAGAATTTGGTATTTAGCATATAAGATATTATGAACGGTGATGAATAGCTTAGATCCAAAAAAATTATATATAAAGATACTGTATAAACGCTTGTGAGAGTCTCGGCTTAACTCGTGTCAGGAAGGAAAAAGAAAAGGAAAACACAGTTGGAATGTAAAAATTGCCTATTGTAAAAATGTAAGATAAGACTGCATATGATAAACTATTTGTGGTTTGCTCTTGCAAAAACTTCATGTATTGACTTGTCCTTTTTAAGATTTGAAATCATAACCTTTCGATTAGCTTTATGTCTAACACCCCACTCACAACTCTCCTAAACCTAGGGTGATAATATATGCCCCCCATTCTGATTTTTGGTAAGCTACAAAGTATGTCGATGAAATATCTTACTGTACAGGTGGTACTAGGATAATATTATGCCCTTCTCTCTCACGTAAAATAAATGATATCACCGTATAGTGGCCGCCCCCAATTGGGATAAGTCTTGATGATGATGACTGTATAGCTGCCTATGAGGATAAGGCAGGCTGAAAATTACAAGAGCAAGATTTTGAGCAATCTTAACCGTTTATTCTCTAGCGCCCTCCTTTATCTACTATTATTGGAAAATTCATATCTATTAAGTGAATCTAGACTTAGTTTTGTGGGAAAAGATTTAAAAGAAAGTTATTCTACAACTCATAATCTAAAGTTACGATAATTCAGTAGATGAGAGTTTTTGATCCATGCTCTATCTGGGCTAGGACCCAGAAGATGAACAGTTTAGGTCACCCCAACAATGGGCTGCCGAAGGTGAAGGTGAAAAGAAGAGGAGAGAGAGAGAGAGCTCTGAATTTATTTGGAAGGGTGGTTTACTGGGCGGATTTTAAGGTCACAGGTTTGAGGCATGAAAATAGCTTCTTATAAAAATATAAGATAAGGCTGCATACTATCAGTTTCTTATGGTCCACCCCTTTGCCGAATCCTGCACATGCAAGAGTTTCTTGCACCTAGCTAACCTTTTAAAATATCCTCGGATGTTGCCTACTGTAGGCATTATCCAAAGAAAAAGATGCAAAAGAGTTGGTGTATTATCCTTTCAAATATTAAAACCCACATTATGGACTACAAACTCAATCCTAACACATGATTAGATTATTGTAATCTTTCCAAATATTACAACCCATTTCGACCTCAAACTCAATCCTAACACGCGATTAGACTGTTTACAACCATTGGATTCAAACACTTCATCCAAAGTGAGTGCCCAATAACATTCTATTGGTTGAATGTCTTTGACAATCTTTAACTAAATATAAGTCTTTAATTTTTGTACGATGCACGAGTAAAAAAATGCTTTCTTTCTGTTGCTTTTATTGTTAAGTGAAAACTTACGAAGTAAATCACCCATGCACACTCTTAAATTTAGTCTCTGGACAAAGGAAAAGCAGCTACGTACTCAAACTCACAAGGACCTATAGTAGGCATCCTTACTTTGCGTTTTGCAAAATGCTGATTCCATGCCTTGAACCTGTGACCTCAAGGTCACATCACACTTTGAACCTACAATCAAAGCTTATTCTAAAGATAAGCAGATTTATTTGTGGTCAGCTGGGCCAGACATGTGTTAGCAGGTGAAAATATGCTTATTAGCTTGGAAAATTGTTTAAATCACAAAAATAATATATGAAAAAAATCGGCATAAAAGCAAGAAAGATAATCTAGTCAAAGTCCAAGAAGTTGGCATAAAATCTCAACAAAAGTTCAAAGTAAGGTTAGTGATGAAAATTGCATCTTTGAAGGTAAATAAATTTATCACGAGTGCCCTGCATTGTGCCAGTTGTAAGTATGTGGCTGACGATTCAGGCCAGACTAATTAAAAGTGGGTACTTGAGACGAGATAATTATGATCTAACATGATATGAGATGATATGGACTATATTATCATTAGTTGTGCTTGATCTAAGATGAGATGAAATAGTATCTCATCGTCTCTTTATTAGTTGTATTGGAAAAGAGTTGAGAAGAAAATCATATCTTAACTTACACTTAAGTTAAATTTTCAGCCATCTTTAGAACCACTGTTGCCATGGTCATCACAAGCCAAGTTAAGTAGTCTCTGTTGTATTTTTAGTCTCTAGGAGCCTTGGTACAACTGGAGAGTTGTTGTTGTGTGACCTTGAGATCACCGATTCAAGATGTGGGAATAACCTCTTGCAAAATGCAAGATAAGGCTGCATGCTATTGACTCTTTCAGTCTACCCCTTTCTTGAACCCCATATACGTGGGAGCTTTGTGTACCAGGGCTACCCTTTTTACCTACACTATCTAAGACAAGGCCCAATTAGTGGATGATTGGGATCTTGGGCTTAGGCTCATAGCTTCTATTTAGAGAAAACCTAACTTCTCATGCTTGAGCCATTTTCGCCCATACTACGTATATGGATCCTCTTTATTAAAAAGAGTAAGAAAGTCCATGTTCCAGTTTACAAATAATTCTCTAAGCCAAATGTCTTATCATCAACATTCATAAATGGGCCTAACCTATCGAGATCCAAGCCATTGTTTTTGGGCCTTAAATTTCAATCGAGCATGAGGTGTTTACAGCATCGCCCATCAGATAGAATGGTTTGTATCATCAAATTACTGGATTCACGCTTGTAGTTTTATTTGAAGGGGAGCCTTAGCATAACGGTAAAAGTTATTGTCATGTGACCTTGAGGTCATGGGTTCAAGGCGTGGAATCAGCCTCTTGTAAAAATGCAAGGTAAGACTGCCTACTTTAGGCCATTGTGGCCCACCCCTTCCCCGGACCCCACATAGGCGGGAGCTTTCGGCACCAGGGCTGCCCTTTTTTCACGTTTGTAGTTTTATTTAAAAGTGAGTTTTTTCTTTTATTCTAACCTTGATTTTGCTAGCTTTATGGAGGAATGCTAAGCTGACCTCACTATGGGTGTGGTCTAGGAACCACGTTTTTTAGAGTCTACCTTTGAATGATCTAATTAGTTCATCTTTTTGCAACAAATTTGAATGTCTTATAGATTATAAAGCATGTGATTAGAATGATTCCAGCATTTTAAAAACATCTTACAAAATATGCTTGTAAACAAATTATTTAGAAACTTTATAAACAACACCGTTTTGTAGAAGCCAAAATCATCCATACCATAAAAGTTTTGGCCTGTCAAAACGGGGCCCCTCACTCATTCATTGTGGATATTTTCTTATATAACTTTCTTTTTACTTTTGAAAAGAAGTCCACGGCCTTTCCTCTTTACCTTTTGCGGTAAGATCTGCCAGCATTCTTGTTAAGGTAGTAAGTTGAAAGTCATTTTCCTTAGGATTGAGAATGATTTTTGAACCATGCTCTATAAAAAAACGATGATCTTCTTTTGCTCTCTCCAGTTTATGCAGACAGTTCAATATTTTCAGCTTTTTTTCCATAATCTGGTTCGCGCGCTTCAGAATCTGCCTGGCCATAGGGAGTTGGGAGAAAAGCCAGTATCGTCGTCCAATATCATTGATGGTTTCACCACCGATACCTAGGAGACTTTATCAGGTTGATTTGCTGCCGGTTACCTCCCTTTTTTTGTTTGTCCCTGATGGGAAGATCAATTTTCTCCCTCATAGAAGGAAGATTCAGATCAATGCCAAAGTAAGAAAACCTTGTTGAGGCAGAAGAGGAGCTCGCATCGTCTACCTCAGGTACCATGAAAGAAAAAAACATAACTCCCATCACTTCATGTGCATCAATTAAGCATCCCTCTCGTAAGAGTAGAATAATTTTTAGTGTCTTTAAGATCTAAAGCGAGGTGCTTGTCGATTTGTACTTCTTGTTCAAGCAACCAAGTGCACTTCTCTCACACAGTTGGAAAGATCTATGCTATTTGCTTGTTGACCCTGACCAGGCAACCTGCAAAAAACCAGGCCTACTCGATGATCCCAGCAAGAATTGAGATAAAATTATGACCTCAAATTTAAAACTGAATTTATTTGTTAGAATCATTTGATTGGCGTGATTTTTCACATGTAGCCTAAATAAGGAGGGACAACAAGATTAATGGCTAGATACTACAGAAATCATGCCCGGGTTAGGTGGGTCCTACAATGGGATCTCAGGCTCTTGTTTCTGAAACTACATGGATCCACGTGGGGTCTTCCTTCATTCCTTTAAGGTCTTTCTCCTGCAAGGGACCCAGCAGCTATGTCCAGCAAAATGACCATATTTCTTAAATGTCCAAACTACCCTTGCATGAGAGAAGGGATATGAAAAACTTGAAGTTCCATCTGCGTAGAATCTCCCTTTCTCCTCGCCTTCTCACAGCTCTCTCTCTCTCTCTCTGTGGAGTTCTCGTCAGCGCAGAGAGATGTTGAAATTCCTGAAGGGCGTTGTGGCCGGATCTGGAACGGGAGACAAAGATCTCCCCTACATCATCGGAGAACCCTACGATTCGGCTTGGGGCTCTTGGACTCACTATCGCGGCACCTCGAAGGTTCCAATTCCTTTCCCCTCTCTCTCTCTGCAATTAGATTTCATTTGCTTTTCGTTGATCCGTTTAAGATTTACGAAGCCTCCGTTGAAACCGTGTCGAATCGTATTGGATCTCGTTCGATTAGCTTTTGCTGCCTTTTCATTGACAAGTGTCTCCACTGAAATTCGAGTTTGTTCTAGTTACGTTTGGATTGAATTGGCATGATTCTGAAGTCTGCAAATGAATTTCTTCAGAATTTGCATGGTAGCAGTTAACGTGGGGCTCGATCAGATTATTAGATTTCTGTAATACGAGAAGTCAGGGGAAATTGGAAACTTGGACTTAGCGAAATTCAGTAGGATATCCCATGACTAGGAATGATAGTGGAATTAACCCAGGCTACATTGTATGGTGTAGGATGGGGCTCAGGTTTCAAACCCAGACGGCCAATAGTGTGGGAAGTGACCACATTGTTGCAACTTCCACGGTCAAGGATGAGTTTGCATGACTTCTCTCCGCAGGTAACAAAAGTCTGAAATATGAACGTCCTATGCTTATCACCTTGGGCCTGCTGAGTAATGGCACATCTAACCACCAACAAGCTATCCCAGTCAAAAGGTCTGGTGGGAGGCAAGGAGGTCTGCCTTAAGAAGGCAATAGGTGGGTCACTAAGGATACTTTTCTTATCATTAGGTGGGTCACATAATGATAATTAACAACCTCAAGGCCATCCTCAGTTTCCTCACTCACTAGGTCCTTTCTAGGTTCCTCTCTCAGCAACAGTGCCCGAACAAACCCCTTGGTGAGGCACATGGCCAAGACCACCACTTCTGAAGCATTGGATGGGGTTCCGACAATTGGTTCTATCAGCCAAAGGGATCTTACCTTGTCCTGGCCACTAAGGAATGTAGTTGGCGTAGGTTTAGGCTTAGGCCCATTAAAAGTGGACTTAGGAGGAATGCGAGAATCAGATCGAGAGGATGGTCCTTATGATTCAATAGGCCGGGCTAAAGGGGGTCTTAATGTACTTTTCTAAAGCTTGGACCCTCTCAAAAGCTTGCTCAAGGTTGAAAACTGGATAAGGTATTAACTCTATCTGTAGGTGAGATTTAGGGTCGGCTCTAAACCTACCTAGGGTTAGAGTGGGCTCTTCAATCACATTACACCTGACTCTATAGGTGGAAAAAGTAGAAATATATATCCATCTGCTAAAAGGCTGTCTTGCTTGAGTGACTGCACTCATCCAAGAGATCTTGAAGGTAGGATTCATGCAAATAATTTCTTCTCATTCTGAAATTGAGACTTCTTGACGTCCTTTGAAATCAAGCTTAACCCTAGTCTAGAAGAACCCAACATCTCCTATCAATTTCATTTTAGTGAATCGGGCTCACCGTTTGGTTGACAGGCCATGCCAGTTGAAAAAAAGGTTCATTCCCCTAAACCATTCGAGAATGCCTTGGGGTCATGATTACTATCAAATGTAGGGGCCTCATTTCTAATGATCTTGAGGGCTTGCTGGCTGGGATCCGAAGGATATGGGTGGGGACTATATTGATTCCGACCAAACTGTCTATCAAGAGGAGGTGTTTTAGTGACCCTTGGAGGTTCAATGCTGTTAGGTGGGTTAGTGCCTTTCGATGGGCCAGAAACTTTCTGCTCCAAGGCAGCAACTCTCACGATAAAGTAGTTGCTAACCGGCCATACATTCCTCAGTTTTGGTTGGAAGACCCTCTACCAGACTGAATTTAATGAAAAGCCCCTCAAGCATATCTGCATGACCTCATGTGGATCCATTTTAGGATGCAATGGTGCTGAACTAAACATGTACAAAACAGTAAGGGAAACACACAACAACAATGATGCAGCAGTCCTGGAATGGCTAGAAATAGTGCGGTAACAATGTTGGAGTAGTGTTGTTATAGTTCTGTAAAACGCACAAAAATCGGGTTGCTATGCGTAACGCATGTATAGTCTGCTGCATGCGCAGACCGTGTGCAGAAGTGTGCACAGGTTTTGTGCAAAATTGTGCAGAAATCAAATTGCTAACAATACACCCTAATACTTAAGACTAATTTCCATGGCCCTGATACTTAATATGATGCAAGAGAGATTTATAATTAGCCCTTGGTATAATTTTAGCAAGTAAGTAGAAATATTCAGCCTAATTAGATACTCTTGAGGAATCTTAGAATGTTAATAAAGAGGTATCCAGCCATAATTAATCCTCTTCAACTTAGGTCAAAACTATCTTGCTAAACCTCCAGCCTACCCTGGAGAAACCCTTTTACTGTTAATATACAGTAAGCAGCCAATACTTACAGTTGGGGCTGCATGCGAAAGGGCAAAAGCAGAAGGAAAAGTAGGCTGGTTTGTTCAAAGTAATACAGAAGGTTGGTTCACTCAAAGGGCATCAAAGGTAGCGTTAAACAACAGAAGTAAGGAATAAGAAAGCTACCCACTTTATGCTAAGAGACAACATATCCACCTGTAGATCAGCACAAGCTTGTCTCTGTGGAGCAACTCAGAAAACACCGGTGGAGGGAATTCAGCATCCCCCTCGACCCTCCATTGTCAGAAGTCTTCTTGATTCTGCATAAGAATAACAAAGAATCTAAAATTTTTATTTAATGTAGACTAAATACCTTGGGTGGTATACCCAAGGTATGTATAGAGAGTTTATTTCCTTTCAAGAAAGGAAGATCTCCCACGTATTAGGGAGATTTCAACTATTGGAGATTATAAAAATAGAAGAAAGAAAAAGAAATAAATCCTCTCCTTATTTAAAGGAGTCCTATTTGAAAAGATTTTACATAACAAAAAAGATCCCAGTAACTAAGGAAATAAATCGCAGATTATGTAATAATAAAAAAATGATCCTAATAACTAAGGACACAAGTCATCGTCATCATCATCAAGACCTTATCCCAATTAGGGGTCGGCCACATGAATCTTATTCCTCCATTTCACTCTATTAAATACCATGTCTTCATTTAGTCCCAAAGTTTTTAAATCTTTCCTCACCACTTCTATCCACGTTTTTTTGGGCCTTCCCCTTGCCCTTTTAGAACCTTCTACTTGTATTGCATCACTCCTTCTAATTGGTGCCATTTTCGGTCTCATTTGGATATGTCCAAACCATCTAAGTCTAATCTCCCTCATCTTGTTACCTATTGGTGCTACCCCTAAATTTTCTCTAATATTTTCATTTCTAATTCTATCCTTTCTTGTCTTACCACTCATCCATCTCAACATCCTCATTTCTGCGACGCTCATCCTATGGGTATAATGTTCCTTAACTGCCCAACACTTTGATCCATAGAGCATGGCCGGCCTTATAGCCATCCCATAGAATTTTTCTTTTAGTTTGAGTGGGACCCGCCGATCATATAAAACTCTAGATGCACATCTCCATTTGTTCCAACCCGCTTGGATTCTCTAGGTAACCTCCCCCTCAATCTCTCAACCCTCATGGATCAATGATCCTAAGTACCGAAGGTGGTCTTTCACGGGGACTTCTTGCTTATCAATCTTTATTGGTGTTCCACTCCTACTCTCCTTGCTAAAATTACATTCCATATATTCTGTCTTAGTTCGACTAATTTTAAATCCTTCAGTTTCTAATGCTTCTCTTCATAACTCTAGCTTTATGTTTACACCTCCCTTGTCTCATCAAGTAGGATTATATCATCTCCAAATAACATGCACCAGGGAATCTCCTCGTGCAAATATTTTGTTAACTCATCCATAACTAATGTGAAGAGGTATGGACTCAATGCCGATCCTTGGTGCAATCTTACAGTGACAGGAAAATCACCAGTCACGCCACTAGGGGTCTTAACATTTGTTATTACTCCCTCATACATATTTTTAATTATGTCTATATACCTCTGAGAAACCCCTTTACCACTTAACACCCTCCATATTAACTCTTTAGAGACTCTATCATAAGCTTTTTCTACATCGATAAAGACCATATGTAGGTCTTTCCTCCTCTCCCTATATTTCTCTACTAATTGTCTTAGTAAGAAAATAGCTTCCATGGTCGACCTCCTAGGCATGAAACCAAACTTATTCTCCGATACACTTGTTTCATGTCGTAGCCTCTTCTTAATCACTCATTCAAAAAGTTTCATGGTGTGGCTCATAAGTTTGATTCATCGATAATTAGTGCAACTCTGAATGTCTCCTTTATTCTTATAGATTGGTACAATAGAGCTTTTCCTCCACTCATCAGTCATTTTCTTTGATTTTATAATCTTGTTAAACAACTTGGTCAACCAAACTACCCCAATATCTCTCATATGCTTCCAAATCTCTATTGGTACACCATCAGGCCCCATGGCCTTTCTTGATTTCATCTTTTTTAAGGCCTCTTTTACTTTAAGTATTCTAATCCTACGTTTATATCTATAATATCCAATGTTATTTAGATTTATAGTATTTTCAATCCCTATATTCTTAGAACCATCGTCATTTAACAATTTTTGAAAGTATGTTTCTCACCTTTGTTTGATCTCATCTTCTTTGACTAATACCCTTTGATCATCGCTTCTAATACATCTAACATGATCTAAGTCCTTACCCTTCTGTTCTCTTACTTTTGCAAGTTTAAACACATCTTTCTCACCTTATCTTGTTCCTAATCTATTACAGAGCTCATCATATGCTTTAAGTTTAGCCTCACTATTCTCTTAGCAGCGTTTTTAGCATTCTTATACTGTTCATAGTTTTCGTTATTTCTAATCTTTTGCTATGCTTTAAAACGCATCTGTTTTTCTTTACTAACTTTTTGCACTGTTTCACTCCACCACCATGTTTCCTTTGCTAATAGCCTTTTACCTTTAGATACTCCCAAGACATCTTTTGCCACTTTCTTAATGGACTCAGCCATATTAGTCCACATGGTATTTACTTCTGTTTCATAGTTCCAATTTCCTTCTACCATCAACTTATTTTTGAATAAGGTTATTTTCTCTCCTTTTAAGTTCCACCACTTAGTTTTAGGATGTGTATTAAGTTCAGTTCTTTTACTCCATCTTTTAATATGGATATCCATAACCATTAACCTATGTTGTGGTTAAACTCTCACCAGGTATCATCTTACAATCCTTACATATAAATCGTTCATTATTTCTAAGTAGAAAAAAGTCTATTTGGCTTTTATGAAGTCCACTTTTAGAGGTTATTAAGTGTTCATCCCTCTTTTTAAAGAGTGTATTTGCAATGGACAAGTTATATGACAAAGCAAAATCGAGGATATTCTCCCCCATCTCATTTCGTTCACCTATACCATACCCTCTGTGTATTCTATCATATCCTTCTTTATCTTTTCCTACATGGCCATTTAAGTCTGCTCCTATAAATATACCTTCAGTGTTGGGAATTTCTTGCATGACTCCCTTCATATCTTCCCAAAACTGTCTCTTGATTATATCTTGTAACCGTACTTGTGGTGCGTATGCATTTATAAGATTTATAATCTGCTCTCCGAGAACAATTATTATTATTATAATTCTATCACTGATTCTTTTAACGTCCACAACTTTATCATTTAATTCCTTATCCACTATTATTCTTACGCCATTTCTGTTATTTTCCTTTCCTATGTACCATAATTTATGCCCATCTATTTATCTAGCTTTAGCCCCTTTCCACTTGGTTTCTTGGATACGAGCGATGTTGACTCTCCTACGTTTCATCGCGTCTACTAACTCCAAACTCTTACTTGTCATTGTCCCTATATTCCATGTAGCGATGCGAATCTTATTTTTTAGAGATACTCTATTTACTATCGCCTTTCTTGACCTCCATGGTATGAACCCATGTCCACTTTTCACTGCACCTAGGTGCTGATGCAACGCGTCACTTCCGAGGGGACGCTCTAGTAGCCCTTGCCCACTTTTCACTACACCCGGGATCCGAGGTAGCGTGTCGCTTTTGGGAAAATGCCCTAGCAACCCTTGCCTATTTTTTACTGCACTCGGGATCCGATGCAGCGCTTTGCTTATGGGAAATGCCCTAGCTTGAGGGAATGTCAGTTTTTGATTCATGTCATGTTGGAGTTGCCATAGTTTTAAAAAGCTGAAGATGATTTCATTTCTTCCTTACAAACTAATACAAATGCATATTCATTTGCAAGTAGAAAAGAAATAACAAAATCATCTTTAGCTTAACCCATGCCGGCTGGTTACCTGACGCAAGGGTGGCCGTATTTTAAGAAGCTGGAAATGATTTTCATTTCTTCCTCACAAACTAATATACAAATGCATATTTATTTGTAAGAAAGAAATAACAGAATCATCTTCAACTTCCCCCTTGCCAACTAGCACCTGATGCCAGACCCTCCTCCTTTTTCATCCGGGCTTGGGACCAGCATTGGCGGAGTTAACTAAGGACACAAGTCAAATTTCTTAAAACTGCATGACTGCCAAATGTAGCTTCGAAAACTGATTTGTCTTGGTCTATCATGGACTTGGTTTGGTCCAAGGGCCTGGGTGGGCCTAGGGCTAAACCAAACCTGATGGGCCTGGGCTGGACTGATAATATGGGGAATTGCTTAATAGCTATTCTTGAATGTGCATTTATTGTTTATGGATGTTAAATATTCTGGTTGAGTTGTGCGGAGGATTTCTGATTATCTGTCATGATGTTATTGCCTTAAGTTTTCTACTTTTGGCTGCATGGTCCCTAAACTATATGCTTCATTTTATTGCTAATATTTTGACTTTCATGCTTGATCTACAATTAAATGTTAAAGGGAATTGCTTTCATATGATCATTTACTGCTCTTTTCTTTTTCCTAGACCTTTCTTTTTTGTTTCTTTTCTTTTTTTTGGCTAATTTGATCTCATTTTATGCTAATTCATTGCTTTACTTTATCAGGATGATGGGTCCCTGGTGTCCATATTTTCTCTTTTGGGAACTAATGCCCAAGATGGACACTTGGCGGCTGCTCGCAATGGCGTCAAGCGTCTGCGCACGGTATGATGCTGTTTTTTGTTTTTTAAGTATGATAATCTTTGGAAATTAAAAGATCGTCACTCCTTGAATTTCATGTCGTGCCTTTATATGTAGAGACACTTTCTGACCTACAAATAAGATTGGTGTGATTCTGTATCATTGATGATCCTAAGGTCATGATTGTATTTGGATATTTCATAAATGTGCTTTTAACATGTGGCTGAAATTGATTCATGATATCAGCTATATCCGACATTTCAGTTCTTTTAACGTAATATCGTTCTACTTTTATTTTCTTTGCATTTTCCCTTAGTTCTTTTTTCCATTGGCTCCTTTTGACTTATCAATTAATCTGTTATCACCAATTTTCATCAATTACAATTACTTCTCCCTATTTGTTAAGTGCTCAGATATTTACGTATGTGCATGTTAAGCCATGACTGCATAACTTACTCTGACACTCTGCATAATCAAAAACTTCTTTCTTTGACGAAAACCTTGTTTTTGGAAATGAAATTGTTTTCCTAATGATGTCTCCTTTTGGTAATTTATTCTTCTTTTACAGTTCATAGTTTTACTCTGACAATTAGTCTGGCAAAGGAGACGCTGTGAACATTCTTGCATGCTAGTTAGTAGATTTTCGTTTTGGTTTAGCAGTTTTGGTGCACGAGATTAGTTTAAATGTGCAGTTTAGTATCATATCATTTCGTTCTACAGGAAAGTTTCCAGTGGCATTTCCCTACCCTGATCTAGGTTCTGGTTACCTTCAGGGAAGCTTCTCCTAACCAGATGGTGTCAAGTGTGACTCTGAAAACAGGTTAACCTATTTATAAGTACAGCTCGTGGCTTGCTTGTTCAATGTTATGTAACATTGAGCTTCAGCATGGAAGGACCTTGTAGATCTATGTATATTGTCTTTACAAGGCTTCAATTCCTATGGTGAAGAGGAGGTGAATGAGGGAACCTTCTCCAGCCTCCTTGCTTTTAAGATTTGCTGGACACAATTGCACAAGGTCCGATGCTGTGAAAAGGATGGTGTCTTTAAGGGTCTGGCCATAATTGAGTCATTGTAAAGATTGATTATTTCACTCTGCAATTCCTGGCCATTTGGCTTATTGAGTACACATTTGTCATGTATACCATTGTTTCTGAGATGGATAGGTATGTGGGAGAACCTTCACCAACATTTCTTGCTTCACAGCGTCAGCTTGAGGGCTGTTCTGATCTGCCAGACCCAATATACAGGGTTCCGGGGTTCCATCCAGAGGCTGACAACCTTTCAGGTTCTTGCCAACTTGAAGTCATCAGAGAGACCATTTGTCTGATGCAGACATTCCTGACCATATCGCTTATTGGAATACACTTATACAGATTTATTGTGGTTGAAATTTAAAATGAATAGTTGAAGATTGGTTTCAGATGTTAAAAAGGCATGCTGATGGCAGGCTGTTACTCTATCACAATGGGGTCACTTCTCTTTGCTGTTCAATATTCTAAGAAGAAAGTGGACTTTGTTATGACCTCAACTTGACAATAAACATCAGAAATATACAAAATGAAATTGAAAATATATACCACGACGTGATAATGCTGCAAGCAGTTTTCTGTGTATTATGTTGGGTTTCTAGAAATGCTGGGTGGGTTGTTTGTGGATTGAAGAGAACTAGAAATTTGTGCATTTACAATATAACTTTATGATGGATCTTACATCCTTCTCTAATTGTCCTTGAGAATGTAATCTGACTGTTCTTTTGTTACTTCAATAACATCTAGGTGCGCCAGGAGAACTGTTAACCATATATGTGTAGAGACTTGAATTGTGGCAACTTTCAGCATCCTCATCCTCATCCTGAGAATGTAGCATGCAAATACCGTTTTGTAGAGTTGCAAGTGGCTCCTTTGCTTTGCTAACTAATCCGCTGAAATCTTTGAAAGAATTGTTGGATTTTTACTTCGCCATTCATTTGACTAATCTTATGCTTGATATGAAAACTTCTTTAGCATCTTTGCACCACTATTTGCAAGTATCACCATCTTATCTTCTAGAATTGTTTATGGATTGGTGTCAACCACTATTAGAGCTGTTCTGTTTTTTTGCAGGTCAGGCATCCAAATATCTTGTCATTTCTTCATAGTACTGAGGCTGAGGTTTTTGATGGCTCTACTACCAAGGTTACCATCTACATTGTAACTGAGCCTGTTATGCCGCTTTCAGAAAAGATAAAGGAACTAGGGTTAGAAGGTACACAAAGGTAGTTAATCTCTCTTTTGTCAAATGGGGGCATTCTTATGCCTTTTCTTTGTTTTAACGAACTTGCTTGCAGTTCTCCAAGTGAGCTTCAGATCTTACAATGACAAAGTTAATTATTACTTGGTGAAATGATTTGAAGAAATTTCTTGCGCAAGAACTTCAAAGTATCTTGAATCAGCTTCTATATCGAGGTCAATTAGAGTTACTATTGGATGACTTCTTTCTCTTTTTATTTGTTTTACTGTGAGGCTCTAGTAATCAATTTTATTAGTTGTATGGGAAAAGGTGAACATGCAACAATGAGATATTTGTACCAAAGAATGGGAATTTTTTTATAATTATTACTCTTTAGACACGAATTTAGCGTTAATAAACCCCAAAATTATTTCTAAGGAAGAAAAAGTTTTGTCAGATAGCAGCTATAAGTTCTGTATCATGATGTTTGTTCTAGAAAAATAATTAAGAAAAAAAAAAGATATTTGTTCTGGGAAATCCTTTGAGAAAAAATATGAAGGAAAATACCATGAAAACAATTCTCTTGGAGTTTCCAGCTAATGTTTACTCTTTTGTGAAATTGTTAGCAACAATCTTGATGGATTAATCATCCTAATTTCTTACAATATTAATTACTCTTTTTTCCTAAGTAGATCAATGTGGAAGGATTGTAAGGTGATACCTAGTGAGAATTTAACCACACAACATAGTTTAATGGTTGTGGATATTCACAAAAATTGCTACATGACAAATGTCTTGATAATATAGAGATTGAAAGAACTGTAAACTCAAATAACATTGGACTATATAGATATGACTATATGGTTAGGATACCTGAAGTGAAAGAGGCCTTGACAAAGATGAAATAAGGTATATGGGAGATACCGAAATAGTTTGTTGACAAAGTTGTTTAACAAGATTGTAGAATCTAAGAAAATGCCAGATGAATTGAGAAAAAGCTCTATTATACTAATTTACAATAATAAAGAAGACATATAGAGTTGCATTAATTATCGTGAGATCAAACTTATGCTTTGGGAAAGAGTGATTGAGAAGAGGCTAGACATGAGGTGAGTGTATTGAAAAACCAGTTTAGTTTCATGTCTTCAAGGTCTACCATGGAAGCTATTTTCCTGCTTCAACAATTGATAGAGAAATATGAGGGAAGGAAGAGCTCCACATGGTCTTTATTAACTTAGAAAAAGTTTATGATACAGTCCCTAAAGAGTTAATATGGTGGGTGTTGGGCGAGAAAGGGTTTTCATGAGGGCTTATAGGCATAATTAAGTATATGTATAAGGGAGTGGTAACAAATATTAGGACCACTAGTGGACCTATGACATAGGAAGAGAGGAGAAATTGAGAGGGATGTTACCTAGGGAATCCAAATGGGTTAGAACAAGCGGAGATGTGCCTCTGGAGTTTTCTGTGATTGATGGTTGCCACTGAAGCTAAAAGGAAAATTCTATAGGATTGCTGCAAGGCCGTCCATGCTCTAAGGATGGAAATAGATATAAAAACATTAGAGGAAACTTAGGAGTACTACCAATAGGTAACAAGATATGGGAGGGTAGACTTTAGATGGTTTGGGCATGTCCAACTGAGACTGAAAATGGCACTTGTTAGGAGTGAGATGATCCAAGTCGAAGGCTCTAAAAGGGCAAAGGAAAGGCCCAAAGGGATGTGGAAAGAAGTGGTGATAAAAGATTTAAAAAACTTTTAGACTAATTAAAGCCATAACACTTGATAGAGGGGAATGAAGGAATAAGATTTGTGTAGCCAGCCCCTGCTCGAGATAAGGCTTTGATGATGTTGATGGTGATGATTGAACTAAAAGGGCATCCCTGATGCACGAAGCTCCTGCGTATGCGGGGTATGAGGAAGGGGCGAACCACAAGGTTCAATAGTACGCAGCCTTACCTTGCATTTTGCAAGAGGCTGTTTCCATGCCATGAACCCATGACCTCAAGGTCACACGACGACAACTCTAACGTTGTGCCAAGGCTCCTCTTCATGATGATGATTGAACTAAAATTGAAAAGATATAATGGCCTTCTATGGTAGTTTTCTTTGGAACTAGAAAGCATATAGTTTTAGGTTTATTTTTATTGATGATTGTTGTAGTCATTTTATTTTTTTGGTTTATGCAAGTGGTGAGTTGAACCCATAACTCTTGGTTTTGAGACAAGGCACTTAAATTATGATTGAGCATTGTCAGCAGATTGTTTGTCTTTTCTGTTGAATTGCTTAGAAACCAACTTCAGTTGGTTCATGTTAAATTTTAAGTATTCCAAACCAGGTTCGTTCTCCTTTTAAAATTTGAGGTGGAATTTAGGTTGTTGTTTTAACCAATTTTTTGAAACTTCAGATTGGTGTAATGATTCTGAAACTTACTTCAATCTTTTGATAAAAAATGGATTGTTATTTCCTAGTACATCTCACAGAGGAAGCATTTCTTTTGCTGAGAAGATGTGAGTGCTGAGGACGATGGTTGATAAATGTAGCACAGAATCTGATCATACTTGCTTTGTGTGGGTTCATTGCCACTCAAAAGGACCTAGATAATTGAGCAGCAGATTCAACATGAGTGCTGGATTTGGGAAAGCTGCCATTTCTCCTGCCCTTTCTGAAATAAATGTTAAATAGTGTGCCCTCATGAAGATAGTTACATAACTTGGTTTCCAAAGCTTATTACACTAATGTCTGAGCTACTCGGTGACTCTTCTACTTGCTTTAGGCTAGAGACTGTAAATGTATCAGATATGGTTTTTAGTGTTTCCTTTTGCATGCAAGTCACTATTTTATTGAGACAAATTATTCTGATAGTGGAAGTCAGCTACATTTCATTATGTTAGCAAACTTGACAAACAGATTACGAGTTTCCTTATCTTGTAGTGGACTGCATTTTTATGGCAGGGATGAGTATTACTCGTGGGGATTGCACCAGATAGCAAAAGCTGTTAGCTTTCTGAACAATGACTGCAAACTTGTAAGGATTCTTACTCTTTAAGGCCATTATTGTGGATTGACCTTAAGTTGGAACATTTTTCTTAAATGTCATGGCTTCTCATTTTACTTGAGGTTCACTTAGAATTGAAGCTAAATGCTGATGCTGTTTACTCTTGATATTATAGCGAAAATGATTCATGAACTATGTTTGGCTTTTTAAATTACATTATAAGAATTGAGATTGTTCAAACTCTGTCTATAAAATTCCAGTGGGTAACTTGATGGAGAAATACAAAAAACAGTTTGGTGCATGTTTAATTCATTGTACTCTTGTTTTCTTGTTTGGTTTCTTTTCTTTTTCCATTTTTCCCCTTTTAACAGTAGATACATTTTATTATCTTTGTCTGGTTTGCTTTTAAGCTTGAGCTATTTTATTCTTCATGTTACCCATTTGCAAGAAATCTGAAACTCTGATTTACTTCCTCTATTGCAGGTTCACGGTAATATATGTTTGGCTAGTGTTGTCGTCACTCAGACTTTGGACTGGAAACTGCATGCTTTTGATGTATTATCAGAGTTTGATGGGAGTAATGAAGCTGCTACTGGTCCAATGCTGGTAATTCTTCTGTGAGACAGTGTTTTGTGGCTTGCCTTGCCTTTGTTTTCTAAGCTCTATTTACTTTAGTAATGGCACCTGCAGCTTCATATCAGAACATGGCCAAATGATGGACCAATAATTGCACATGGTGAAATTGTACGGATGGTTCTAGAGTTGATTATACTTCTTGACTTGGCAAATTGATTGCCTTACTCAATTGTGGTGGTGGTTGACAATAGAAAATAGGAAAATGAAATGATAAAAACTATTTTGACGCTGCTAAATAATTGGTGGATATGAGTTTCACAGCTGTCAATTCCTTTCCACAGGGTGTTTTGTTTTGCCTCCTCAAACTGAATATACCAGTAGTTCTGTCATTTTGGCATTTTATTCTGGACAATTTTTTGGGAAAGCAATTAAAAATTCGAAAAAGTGTAAATATCAATTTTGATGGGATCTAACTTGCATGTTATGAGTGTTATTATCATTTAAAGGGGCTGAGAAACAAATAACTGAGGTCAAAGGTAGTACCATGTAGGAAGAAAACAAAATTCTCTACTTTATTATGAATCTATTGTCAATATAAAAAAAAGATTATAAGATATAGTGATATATGCAATTAAAAAAAAAGGCATCCCGGTGCACAAAGCTCCTGCATATGCAGGGTCTGGGAAGGGGCGCACCACAAAGGGACTATAGTGTGCTGCCTTACCTTGCATTTTTGCAAGAGGCTATTTCCATGCCTCGAACCCATGACTCAACTGTTGATAATATCACCAAAATACTGTGTTATGTATGTGAACAGGAATGGTAAGTTTTGGCTCTATTTTTTAATCGTTTTTTAGGCTGGAATAGAATAATCTGCCAAATCCATCTCTAATGGAGCCAATTTGATGGCTATGGTGAATTTTCAGAAAAACTGGAACACCTCTTGCTAGCTGTACACGAACTTCTGTTAGAACTTGGTGAAATATAACTATGGAGAGGCCATACTTTGCCGAAGCATTTCTAGACCAGAATGTCTTAAAAGCAGTACATCTTAGCCTTTGCTTGTTCAGTACTGAAATCCCAGAAAAATATTTGCTTCCATGCCTGGCATTGATTTTTCTCAAATGGTGTAAAATTTTCAGTTTCAAACAGCTTTTGGTATTAGTGATTGAGTTTGCATCAATAATTATTTTCTTTTCCTGTCTACTTTTACATATGCAATTTTATGTCTTTGCTGGAGTTATGTTTAACCTGATGATTCATGATTTTTTTTTCCCATCCACGTGAATTTTTGAGTTAAAATTTAATCAGTTTTCACAAGGTGTTTCTAACAAGGGGTGTTTAGTGCAGCAATTTGAATGGCTAATTGGATTACAGTACAAACCGAATGAGTTACAAAAATCTGACTGGGTGACAATTAGAAAATCACCACCATGGGCGATCGACTCATGGGGCTTGGGTGAGTCTTCAGTGGGTTTGTGAGTACATCATCATATGCGGTCTTGCTATTCATTCAGTTTAAATGTACTCTAGATATTCAAATGTTGCATTTTACTCACTCAGTTCAAAACTTATTTGAGTAGATGCCTGTGTAGCTAATTGAGGTGCTTCTGTTCCAATGATGGCATTTTGCATGGTATAAACACTCCTTGGACATGCTTATACATGTAATAGCTACATTTTACTCATTACCATAGTTAAAACTCTGTCATGCTTTGAAATTTATAAACTATCTGCTACATCTTTCTGTTTATATTTATTTTGTTTTGAAATGTATAGAAACATTATTTCATGATTCTGCATACCCTTTCCCAATGCCAGTCCCTTCAGAACCTATATCTTTCCAATGTCAATGAGGCATCTTTGATCTTCCAACTACTTTTTGAGATTGAACCTGATCACATATTCATACATTATATCCAGATATGTTTGCATAAATTTACTGTATATAAATATTGGAATCATGCGTATCAAAGGTATAAAGTTAGCAAAAAAGATTAGTTAGATTATCTGTTAATGTGGCAGAGATTTACACCTAATAAAAGTTCATTAGAAATGTTGAATATTGACATTTCATTAAATCCTCCTATATTTGTTTTATGGTAACCATGTTTCCACGTGTTGTAACTTGACATTGGCATCTTTCCTTGTTGGTTAGGTTGTCTGATCTTTGAGCTCTTTTCTGGAAGGAAGTTGGCAAAAATGGAAGAGCTTCGTAATGCTGCTCACATCCCAAAGGTCAGTATAATAGCTGAGTTGTTGCTCCATCACAGCAATTCTGTTTGGGTAGTCTTGTGATTTCTATCAGATGTTGGAAATAGTTATATTCTATTAGACGCTTTCTCCAATTGTAAGTATGTTTATCCTTTGTGAGCAAAATTACATTTGCATAAGTTACCAGATCGCTTGATTCCTTACTGAATGCTTCTCTTGTACTTCTGTAAACATTTTTTTATCTCTATTGGATATGTTGTTTCTGTGGCATAAATTGCACCGTCTGATTGAAAGATTCAGTTACATTTGCATTTATCATTTTTTCTTGTCTCACAGTCTCTACTTCCAGATTATCAGAGACTCTTGAATTCACAGTCCTCTCGCAGATTGAATCCTTCAAAGCTGGATAATAGCGGTGAGGTCATTTTCCTTCCTAAATTGATTTTGTTTGTATTATTACCAGAATAATTGTAATAAAGGGAACCATTTATGTAATTTCACTATAGTTTTGTGGAGTATCCTGCATATTCTTTTAACATGGCTATACTTGTGCAATTTCATGTAGTCATATAAAATCATAGCACTTTTGTTGGTAATAAAACTTACTTGCCTTTGCAACATTTAGCTCATTTAGCTACCCTGAAAATTTGGGAGATTTCCCTTGTTTATCTTTGCATTGATCATTTTTCTTAAGCTTGATCATCATGTACATGGTTATTATTCCCAATGCTGATTTTTGTTTTGTATTTAGTGCTTGACAACATCATCAAGAGTGTCATAAGAATAGCAGAAGAAAATTACGGGAAAACAAACAAATGGAAATCTAGTCCAATTTGTGTCATAATCATACATAAAATGATGTATCAAAACACTAAAATACAAAAAAGTAAAACATAAACAACTTATTCATACGTAAGACTTAACATGAAGATGTGTTACATTTGGATTCAAGGTAACTATGAAAATATTACAAACTCCCTGCTATGGTATTAGTGGCCAGGCCTTGGCCTTTCTCTTAGCAGCTAAAAGCCCCAACCAAAATGCTGTCACGCCAAATTGAATGCTTCTTGATAACACACTGATTACCCATGAGATCCCCACAAATCTAAGAAAGGCGAAAGGTGAGATGAGGAAACTGGATGGCAACAAAGCATAGGATTATATCAGATGGGACTTTCCACAAAGCTGCATTGCAAGAATGGACTTCATGAGCAAATGCCTTCTAGTGCAGTGGTGCAAGAAGGGTCTCATTCATGGTACCTTAGTAAGTCTTGTGTTCGATGTGCTAGTGGGCATGTGTGTTAGACATTTAGAAAAAAAAAAAAGAGAGAGAAAAGAACAACCTCTCCTACTATCTACTAAGGCTTGACATGGACTTGGTCCAAAAAGCGGACATGTAAGTCTTGGTCCACGGACAACCATCCTCCTGGTTTAAACCTTCCGGGTCAAGGAGATCCCTGGTCTTGTACTTGCTTCTGATTTATGCCGAAGCCCTTCCACCTTTATCACAGAGCAATTCCACATAATTCGTGAACCCCTCATTCTTATTCAGGGTCATCAGCAATCCACTCAATGATCTTTTTTGCCAACCCTTACAAATGAATTGGCTATCCATAATATCCTAACATCATTTATTAGGTAGTGAAGTTTTGCAATATCTCCACACACAAATCTTTTATCTTGTTTTCTGCAAAAAAATCCACTCTAGGCATGTCAAAACCTTTGAGACAGTATCGAGATTTGCCCATTCTGCTGAAACATCCTATTAGGGTTGAGTTCCAACCTTTAGATTGGCCACTTAACTGCCATCTCCACCAGAATTAAGTGGATGTCTGGATGTAACTTAATTGCCTTCTCTGTATAGTAGGAAAACAAAAGGGTAAGTGCCTTCATACTGAAGTAAGTTCTACTTTCTTATCAATGCTGAGCCATACATACATTGAAGGCAATGAAGTGGTTAACTTAGGCTACTATGGCAGCTTTCAGGGCAAAGATTGGATGTCTGGCTGCAGTACACACTAATTTTTTTTGTTTCTATGTTATGTAAAGATATGGCTGTAAAGTACCCAACCTGTGATGTTCTTCTGTTGTCTATGAGTTCCTACCCAAGCAGAAAAGCATGAATTCCAGTATGAAAATAGAATAGGAATGAAAGTGATAAACAGCTTCATCATCTCTTCTCAGCACCCGCTACAAACATCACAAGATGAAGAAAGCGAAGCAAAACCACATATTATAGATGGAAACAGGAAATTGTAATTCTTGCACGTGAATAACTCCTTTATATATTCTATGTCCAGTGTCATGTGAACTCGGCAGGGAAACTCGACTGTCTCCCAAAAAGAGATGCAGAAATCTTGAAGAGACAGTTATCCTGCCTGCAAACCTTTCTGGTGGGATCAAATATATGGGGCTTGCCTGATATTGTAATCGTCATTGATCAGCAAGAAGAATATACGGTTCTTCAAGAATATATCACTTTGCAAATTTCAACGATTTGTTTGATCGATACAAATTCTGATCTGGATCTTACAGATATTTCAGTTCCAGCCAACTTTCATATACCACGTAACCATCTTATTTCCTCTATATGAGGAAGAAAGAAAATAGGCACCTCACCACCTTATTTGCCTTCATGAGGAAGAAAAAAATATAGGGAAAAACCCTCTCTAGAGTCCTTAGAGAGTTAATATGGAAGGTGTTGGGCGAGAAAGGGGTTTTACGGTGGTATATTGACATAATTAAAGATATGTATGAGAGAGCGGTAACAAATGTTAAGACCTCTAGTGGCGAGACTGATGATTTTCCTAGCACTATAGGATTGCACTAAGGATCTGCATTAAGCCCATACCTTTTTACATTAGTTATGGATGAGTTAACAAAACATCTACACGAGGAGATTCCATGGTGTATGTCATTTGCATATGCTATAGTCTTACTTGAAGAGACAAGAGAGGGTTTAAACACAAAGCTAGAGTTATGAAGAGAAGCATTAGAATCTTAAGGATTTAAAATCAGCCGAACTAAGATAGAATATATGGAATGTAATTTTAGTAAGGAGAGGAGTAGGAGTGGAACACCAGTTAAGATGGATAACCAAGAAGTTCTTGTAAAAGACCACTTTTAGTAATTAGGATTAATGATTCATGAGAGTGGAGAGATTAAGAGGGAGATTACCCAAAGAATCCGAGCGGGTTGGAACAAATGAAGATGTGCATCTGGAGTTTTGTGTGATCGGTAGGTGCCGCTCAAACTAAAAGAAAATTTCTTTAGGATGGCCATTTGGCCAACCATGCTCTATGGATTAGAGTGTTGGGCAGTTAAGGAATATCATGTTCATAGGATGAGCGTCGCGGAAATGAGGATGTTGAGATGGATGAGTGGTAAGACAAGAAAGGATAGAATTATGAATGAAAATATTAGAGGAAACTTAGGGGTAGCACTAATAGGTAACAAGATGAGGAAGATTAGACTTAGATGGTTTGGACATATCCAAATGAGACCGAAAATGGCACCGGTTAGAAGGAGCGAGGCAAGCAAATAGAAGGTTCTAAAAGGGCAAGGCAAAGGCCTAAAAGAACGTGGATAGAAGTGGTGAGAAAAGATTGAAAAACTTTGAGACTAAATGAAGCCATGGTACTTAATAGAGAGGAATGGAGGAATAAGATTCATGTGGCCAACCCCTAATTGGGATAAGGTCTTGATGATGATGATGATGATGATGAGGGAGAAAAAAAGTTGGCAAAGCCACGGATATCAGAAAAAGAACAATTATTTTTAACTAAGGAAAATCGCTCATAGCAAAGGGTAAACACAAGATGTGTGTGTGTATGTACTCCTTATAAAAACAACAAAGTGAGCAGCTTATCATAAAAAACACCAATAATACCAAAGACTTGCTGTTCTAATGATTAATTTCCACTGATAGTTCATATTTCTCAGAGGAAGGGTAGTTTGTTGTTTGATGCTTGACTGTTATCAATTATTAGTAGAAAAAGTAATTATTAAGATCCCTTATTGTAGAGAAAATAACTTTTGGTACCACCAGGATAGCAGGGATTAACAGAAAAGCGTTGGTGTTGGTACTGTTTTATCTTGATATGGCCAATATGCAAATTGGACCTTTTGTGAATGTCCTAGTTCTGAAGGTCTGCCCTTATGTTGTTCTTTGTGCCTATACATCTTCCCACAGGACTCCCTACATATCCGTAGTAGCTTTAGCTTGTCAGATTGTGTTAGGACTATCAGGTCTGTTACTATAGACAGTTTATCATGTGACTATTTAGATTTGATTCTGGCAATGCCACATCTAGTTCTGACTGATTGATTTCTAGGACATTGCAACTGCTTCAGCCAGCTAGAGGACTTCTTTTCATTTCTTTATATGGTGGAGGTGCAGCAGACTGCATGCTGTCTTAAGTGTTTGATGATCCTGATTCTTTCTGTTTCTTTAAATGTTGATCTCAAGTAACTGGGTCCTCCTCTTTTTTCTCCTTCTATTGTAAACTTGCAAGGTTCCATCTTACAGTTCAATACTGATTTAGTAGATTATTTTGGCAGAATATTTTCAGAATAAGTTGGTAGAGACTATACAATTCATGGAGGTTTTAACTTTGAAAGACAGCATTGAGAAGGATACTTTTTTCCGAAAGCTTCCTAACCTAGCCGAACAACTTCCTCGCCAAATTGTACTGAAGAAGGTATGTGTCAGAAGCTTAAGATCCTGAGATGTGTTTTTTGTAAAATTAAACTTTTACTTAGTTATATCTTCTTAATGGGGCAATGTCAAACATGTTTTTTATCTTCTGGCTGTCACAGTTGCTTCCTCTATTAGCTTCTGCTTTGGAATTTGGTTCAGCAGCTGCTCCTGGCTTGACGGCGTTATTGAAGATGGGTTCATGGCTTTCAGCAGATGAATTCAGTGTCAAGGTTGTACTCTTCAGCTATTCTGGTAGTACATGTTTCTTTTAGACCATTTTAGTGCCTGCTCCAATGAATGATCGGCATCTATGTTGAGTTTTAAACATAGTGTGGAACCAGCTCAACAATTTCTTGCTTTTGTTGATGCAGGTACTACCGACTACTGTAAAACTATTTGCCTCCAATGACCGAGCTATTCGAGTTGCTCTGCTGCAGCATATAGATCAGTTTGGAGAATCATTATCAGCTCAAGTCGTTGACGAGCAAGTAAGTGATAGTGACAACTTTTTCAATACTGTTTAGCAAACTCCAACATTTAGATCGTTTTAAGATATAGATTCTCTGATTGAATTGAATTTTTTTCACTATCAGATTGGAAATCCTAAATTGTCTAGTTGTCATGTTGATGCTTTCCATTAGGTTTTTCCTCATGTTGCCACTGGTTTCTCCGACACATCTGCTTTCCTTCGAGAATTGACACTGAAGTCTATGCTTGTTTTGGCACCTAAGGTATGTAACCTCATTGATTTGCCTTTACCATTTGATAATGTGAGTGATTTGAGAATTCTCTCAATTTGACATGATAAAACGATAATTAAATGCTAGCTACTCATCTTTCATGCTGTTATTAGGCCGAGAAAAACAGTGGTTACAAAAACTTGTGACAAATGCAGGCCATTGGCTGATGCTTGTTTGATTTGTACTTCTCTTGGAGGAGAGGGGTTGTAATGCACTTCTTGCTTCATTTATATAGAGTGTATTTCTGAATAGTCAAACAGCAATCTTTTATGCTTGCCAATTAAGGTCACAAGCAACATGAACTTGGTGATGGCCAGTGGCAACTAACTGTGATAATTAACAAATGTGGCTTATGCTCTTTTTTTTCTTTTTCTTTTTTTTTAAACTATTAAAATATATCATATCCTTGTTAACTCTTGTCATTTTCGTTGAAGTAAGTCGGGTGACTTCAGGTATTTGTTCATTTACTCTTGGACTGCATAAATGTGTGCTGTGTATATTTATATAGATATATGTGTCTGTTTGTCTCTGAGTGCTGCATTCTTCATATAAATGAGTTGATGATGGGAAACAGTTGAGACCCATATATGTCCTTGTCTCCTTTTGTTTGCTTCATGCACTTCGGATTCCTTTACTCTGTATCAGTGCATGTGATAGAAAGATCCCTTCTTCTTTTATTGGCTAAACAATGTACTTCTTATTACTTAGCTTTACTTTTTTAACTCATAATTCCTTCTTTTTCACAAAACACAAATCTTCAAGACCTAGTAGCTATTGTTAATCACTCTTTGCTTCCTTCCTGGTTTCCTTATCATGGTCTTATCTTCTTCTCTTCTTTGTCTTTAAAATACTGCCTTTTAACTTTGAAAACTTCAGCTCCCTCTCTCTAATTATCCAGGTTATTTTCTTTATGTTCACTCCTTGTTATCTTGTACTGAAATTTTCTTCTGCTATCTTCTCGTCTAATTTTAGACCCTAGCTTCTTCTTTTTTTGGTCATTGTGTAGTAGATTGATAGGGATAAATTAACGTACCTCCTATCAAGTCAATCCTGGTTAGACACCAACTCCCAGAAAATCTTAGGGGCTAGTTCATGACCTTTAATTGATTAAGTAAAAAAAGTCAACAATTTTCAGGAATTTGAAGTTCACAGTTGGAAGTCTTCTTGAAATGAGATACTGCTTGTACTTTAGAAAAATCATATAATGATGCTCGTCTTATTTGCTTACCTTATTTTCATGCATGGCCAGCCATTTTTCTTTTTCATTTTTCTCCATGGCCTTGGGCTGGGTGCTCCACCCTTTAGAAAACTACATGTTTTACCTTAGAAAATAATTAGATTTCTTTTCACCCTGTGCATCCCTGAGTCAGGCATCCAGTTAGCCGGCCTCTTCTTCATTATATATATCTCACTTCCACTTTATTGATATTTACTTCATTTTCGTTCATGCTTGTACTCCCTGGTTTGCATATTTCATGTTTTTGTCAAATCTGTTCTAGGTACCTGACGTTTTTATTGGAATTGCAGTTATCTCAACGTACTATTTCGGGAACTTTGCTTAAGTATCTTTCAAAGTTGCAGGTACGAATTATCAAGTCTGAGTGTAATTATCACTTATATGCAGAATTTTTGACAATTTCTTTTTATTTGGTTTGGAGCTGTATCGAGGTACTATTCTCACAAATTATTGCATCTGTATTGTGATATATAAGCGTTCGAAAAAGAAACTATATGGCTACTATTTCTGGTACTTAAATTTCATGAATTTTTTTATTTTTATTTTTACACTTCTTTTATGATTTACTGTATTCTTATTCTGTAATCCTGCAGGTGGATGAAGAACCAGCAATTAGAACAAATACAACCATCTTGCTTGGAAACATAGCTGGTTATCTTAATGAAGGGGTTAGTCTCATGTTCATTCAATTCTTAGATTTGAGAACTGTCTTATTGTGATTGCTCCAATGAACTATCCTGAAAGGCTATTTATAAGTATTGGCTTAATTTTAAGAACTTGTTCTTTTTAGAGTTGCTTACTTTAATTAGGTCAATTTATCTTATGCATGACATATTTTATGCAGAAATTTTATATATGAGTAGTCAAAACAGTGTCATGCACAAATTTATTGATACATTTATATTGTAGACAAGGAAGAGAGTGTTAATTAATGCTTTTACTGTTCGCGCATTACGTGATGGTTTCTCTCCAGCACGTGCAGCAGGTACCTAGATTCATTTACATTTACATTTACATTTGCAAACTTCCTATACTTTTCTTTTGTACCTTTGTTTGTATTGGTCGTGAAATCTTTTGGGATGCTGAATGCATTGATTGTCAACGTTATACAGTTTAATACCTCCATTAAACAATCTGTACAACATGTCAGGTATCATGGCTCTATGTGCTACCAGTTCATACTATGACATGACTGAGATTGCAACCCGCATTCTGCCCAATGTTGTTGTACTTACTGTTGATCCAGACAGGTACTGAGTTTTCTTGTGTTGTATCTTTTATTTCTCATGCTTATTTCCTTCTTATGCATGTTCAATGCATTTCTTTGTTCCCTTAACATATTAGTTTTGGAATTAATGGGAAACAGAAAAAAGTTCTTATTGCTCCAAGAAGATAAAATAACAATGGAAAAGCATGGTTCAGGGAAGTCGCTGTTTTTTAAAGAAGTTCTCCTGTCTCTAAAATTATGTCAAACATGGGATCCATGTTGTGCACAAAATGTGTCAACAATATGCATGTTTTATCTCTGTCTAAACTTTATGTGCTGTGTAAACAACTTATTCACATTCTTGCATTAGTGGAACTGCCTTATCTCTCTTTACTATTAATCCGCAGTGAACTCCAACTTGTGGTTTGGATCTACACATGATTAATCCTCTCTTTTCTGTCTATTTATGCTTTTTGCATGTTTATGGTCTTCAATATTAGTTGTCTTTCTTCCTTGAATGATGCTAGTTCTTTGGATAGAATTTAAAGCTCACATGGGAAATTCATTTGAATACCATATGCTTGCCAATTTTCAATTTAGTTAGTTATATGGGTGACTTGTGTACTTGACGATTCACTTATTTGATTAGGTTTTAGCTTCTGACTTGCGTTTTTGTGACAGAAATAATATGAAGACAGATGTCATTATGTGGTTATGGACAAGGGGATGGTGGAGTTAGTGTGTGACCCACATATTTATGTAGTGGAGTAGCAAGAAAAGAAATCTAAATTGATTATGCTCCTTGTGGCCTTCCCAGATAAGGAATCATGTCCAAAGGCAACCCTTTAAGGCTGTGCTCTAATGTCTAAATCCACATGGAAAGAGTCTTTGTAGGTGTAGACACTCTTGTAGGTGCTGCCCTAGAGACCTTTTTTTAGAGATTTAATGTTTGGGGTACAGAAATTAGGTAACCCAATAAAATCAACGCATTTGGATGATTTTAACCATGTTTTGGGTCTTTGAAAAATGAAAAAAAAAAGAAGGGTGGTCCTATATTCTCAACAGAAAATAATTTAAAAGCATCCTATGGGCATGAAATTTAATCTCTAGCTTATCTAAGCCATTCCAAACATGATGAATGGCTTAGATCTAGAAAATATTATTACCATGAATGCCAAAAGGCAGATAAGGAATCATGTCCAAAGGCAACCCTTTAAGGCTGTGCTCTAATGTCTAAACCCACATGAAAAGAGTCCTTGTAGGAGTAGACACTCTTGTAGGTGCTGCCCTAGAGACCTTTTTTGAGAGATTTAAGCTGTTCATCATGTTTGGGGTACAGAAATTAGGTAACCCAATAAAATCAACGCATTTGGATGATTTTAACCATGTTTTGGGTCTTTGAAAAAAGAAAAAAAAGAAAAAGGATGCTCCTATATTCTCAACGGAAAATAATTTAAAAGCATCCTATGGGCATGACATTTAATCTCTAGCTTATCTAAGCCATTCCAAACATGATGAATGGCTTAGATCTAGAAAATATTATTACCATGAATGCCAAAAGGCTGACCCTACAGGAGTATAAACTCTTGAACATCCACATGGCCTTTGGAAGTCTTCCATTTCTTTGACTATGTCCATTTTCTGTATGCTTTTCTGGATTCTCATTATGCAGAATATCACTTTTAAACTGCACTTTCAAGTATATCACTTCTTCAAGTATTCAAGTTGGACTAATCTCTACATCTTTTCTCTATTCCAGTGATGTTAGAAATAAAGCATTTCAAGCTATTGATCAATTTTTGCAGATAGCAAAAAAATATCATGAAAAGGTTTGCAGTTAATCTCATCTTGTTTTATTTGTTTTGGCTTCTTCTAATCTGATGCATACAGATTGAAGAAACAGTTTATATCTTTGCTGCTGGTAACATATTGTGAGTTGTAAATTATGTACTCATTGTTTCTTACCAACTAGGTGTTCCTTATTCTTAGCTTTGTTAGACAACAAATATGTTGGTGCGAGGAAACTTCTTCAGTAGCACTACATTTTTTGCTTGTCAACTTTCCATGAGGAAACGAGACTAAGTCTTCCAAGTATTAATGGACCCATACTCATGCAAACCTCTGTTAGTTCTCATTCTTGTCCAATACTTGCTACTCATTTAGGGATATCTTGATTCTGGCCAATACTTGCTACTCATTTAGGGATCAGTACTTCTTTCTAAATATCTGTAATCAAATATCCAGAATGTGTAGGTGTGATGCTTTACAGATTGAGTAATGGTTGCCATTATTTTATTTTGTGGTACTAGTAAAGGTGTGCTAGAAAGGGGTTTTGCTGGGGTATATAGACATAATAAAAGATATGTATCAGGGAGTGCTAATAAACATTAGGACCACTAGTAGAGAGATCGGTGATTTTCCTCTCACTATAGGATTGCACCAAGGATTGGCAATGAGCCCGTACGTTTTCATGTTGTTTGAAGATGATACAGTTTTGGTTGTGATAAGACAAAGGGAGGGCATGAATACAAAGCTAAAGTTATGGTGAGATGCATTAGAATCTAAAGGATTTAGAATTAGCCAAACTAAAATAGAGTATATGTAATGCAATTTTAGCAAAGAGAGGAGTGGGAGTGAAGCATTAGTAAAGATTGATAACCAAGAAGTCCCCCTCAAAGAGCACTTCTAATACTTGAGATCAATAATTCATTAAAGTGGACAGATTGAGAGGCAGGTTACCCAGAGAATCCAAGCGGGTTGGAACAAATGGAAATATGCTACTGGAGTTTTGTGTGATCGGTGGGTGCCACTCAAACTAAAAGAAAAATTCTATAAGATGGCTATAAGGCTGGCCATGCTCTATGGATCAGAGTGTTGGACAGTTAAGGAAAAACATGTACATGGGATGAACATTGCTAAAATGCAAATGTTGAGATGGATTAGTGGCAAGACAAAAAAGGATAGAATTCGAAATAAAAACATTAGAGGAAACTTAGGAGTAGCACCAATAGGTAACAAGATGGGGGAGGTTAGACTTAGATGGTTTGGATATGTCCAATGAGACTAAAAAAGTCACCAGTCAAAAGGAGTGAGGTGATCCAAGTCCAAATTTCTAAAGGGTAAGGGGAAGGCCCAAAAGAATGTGGATAGAAGTGGTGAGAAAAGATTTAAAATTTTTGGGATTAAATGAAGCCACGACACTTGATAGAGGAGAATGGAGGAATGAGATTCATGTGATTGACCCCTAATTGGGATAAGATCTTGATGATGATGATAAGTAAAGATGTGCAAGCACACAAGGGGAAGACGAAGGGAGAGAAAATAGGAAGTTCGATGGTTTCCTACAATTTCCAAAACTGTCTATGGAGGGGGACTCAACTCCCAATCATATCTAATTGACTTAAACAGTAGGAATTTTAATTTAATAATTCCCTTAAAAAGGCAGGGGATATTGTCATAATATATAATATGGATAACTTGAGGACACTAGAAAACTGAAGTAGAAAGTGAGTCATGTCAGATAGTAGAGTTATGTTTTGATTATTTTATCTGTGTTTATACATGTGCATGCATATCTTATGTATTCACAGGCTGTGTACACCCATGTGTCTATGTGTATGTACCAACATGTATGTCTACTTCTATGTAAGATAATTATGTATTTATGCATGTATTCCTTGTAATACGAAACCGTGGAGATGCATCGCATAGTGCTTATATCCTTTTGCTTTAGTCTGGGATCTGATTGAATATTCTTTTTCTGTCTTTTTTGGCAATTTGACATAGGTAAATGCAGGAGACACAAGTGAATCTGCAAGTGGACTACCGTCAATACCTGGAAATGCAAGTCTTCTAGGGTGAGTGACATTCGTCTTGGGTTTTGGCCATAATTTATTTGTGGACCAGTTTAAAATGAAATTGCACAAATAGTGATTGTATCTCATGTCACATCTTTTTGTTGGAGTTTATTTGCACTCCCTTGTTCTGGGACTTTTTTACTTTAGTCTTCACTGAGTTTGACTATAAATAAATTGTTGCATATAGCAGACAATAGCAGACAATTAGAGATCTGAAAGACAAGAAGAAGGGAGTGCGAAATTCAGTTCTCTTGTTCTTATTATCTGCTTTCCTATTCTCAACTTATAGAAAACAGTGTTCCATTCACAAAAGTTGAATATCTTTGCTAGATACCCTCCAAAGAAAACAAAAGCTGAAGATTTCTGGTTTACGAATTCTGTATCTGTAGCTTTGGACAAAACCAATGTGCAATACAAATAAAAATTAGGAAAATGATATTCCTGCTTCCTCTACTGAACTTACTCCCACCCCTTTAGTAGTTTTTTTTGGTATTTTGCCAGTTGTGAGTTTCACAATTGATTAAACAAAAATAAAAAGTAAAGGACAGGTTAGCTGGTTCAGACAATGGAACTTTAGTAGTCCTAAAGAGGTACTCATGCACACTAGTTCATGATCAGTACAATTTAATTTTATCAGCTCCCAGCATATTTATAACTGTTTTTCTCTAGGGAAATGATATTTCTAACCCCCACTTACCCTCGGTCCCTTAGTGGATTTTTGGGCATTTACATTCTACTTTTTTTTTGTTCTGAGGGTAAGAACCAAAAAAAAAAGAAAAAAGTAGTGTGTAAATGCCAAAAAAACCACTAAGCGAGCAAGGGTAAGTAGGGGCTTGAATATCATTTCCCTAGAGATAAACAGTGATAAATATGCAGGGAGCTGATAAAATTAATTTGTATAGATCATGAATTATTGTGCATGAGTACCTCTTGAGGACTACTAAATTCCTTTGTCTGAGCCAGCTAACCTGTCCTTTGCAAAACCAAATGTACATTACGCTGATTTTTGTATAGGCAGTCTTTCTTCTCGAAGGAACCTAAGGAACTAGTTCAACTTTCTCCTTTAGTTTTTTTCAGTCTGTCAAGTATATATCGCACATATGAAACTGTCACTGGTACACTAATGTCTTTCAAGTAGTGATTTGCTGATAGAAGATGAGACATGATGATGCAGTATGTATAGTATAAGTAGCTTCTTGGCAGCAAAGCAACATGCCAGAACTGAACTCAAGATAGAGTGACCCGGTACACCTGTGATATCTGACTTCATACATAACATAAATGAACACAATTTATTATGCATAAGCAACTTGTGACTTTAATGAAGCTTGGACCTAGGACATAGTAGAAACATCCGTGATAAGCTTCTGCTTGGGTAGAGGCATAGATTGTACTGTGTTCCTGGCAGGGCAGATACACGATATTTTTTGGTGGCATTGGGGAAGATTGTCTATGTCTAGAGTGTTGAATGCTCTGATGTAGAACTGAACCCTTTTAAGGCATCTATTCCACTTCCTTCTCAACTTATTGTGACCCTGGTCAACAGGAATAAAGACCAAAACTATCAAGTTGATGGAAGACGATCTATTACCCATTATCTTTCTGTCTAGGGTTCACATGACCTGTGACTTTAATGAAGCTTGGACCTAGGACATGGAAGAAACATCCCTGATAAGCTTCTGCTAGGGTAGAGGCTTGCACTGTGTTCCTGGCAGGGCAGATACATGATATGTTTGGGAGGCATTGGGGAAGATTGTCTTTGTCTAAAATATTGAATGCTCTGATGTAGAACTGAACCCTTTTAAAGCATTTATTCCACTTCCTTCTCAACTTATTGTGATATAGATACTTGATCAGAATAAATAATGGTGAGGAAACTAATTTGCATGGAAAACTGCAGATGGGCTATGAGCTCCTTGACACTCAAGGGAAAAGCCTCAAAACAAGCTCCTGATGGTTCAGTAAATGCTAACACTCCACTTGTTTCTACAAGTTCGAATGCCAGCTCAGGTTTGTTTTCATCTGCCGTGCACTCATTTATTTGGCTTATTTCTTTCTTTCCTTGATCATATAGTGTAATGCATACAGGGAATATAATTTTGTTTTAAGATGACTCCCTATTTCTTTCATTGGGATGGACTAATCACACATGAAGTGATAATTCTACTACAGGAAGCCGCCCTCCCCCACCCCCACCTTTTTCAGAGGGAGTGGTTCGTAACAAGAACTAAAATTTTATGGTGATACATGCTTTTAAACACACAAAAGTAGAATCATTTCCTTATGATGGTCACTTCTGTATTTTGATAAGGCATTGGTCATGGCTATTAGGAGAAAAGAAATTACTTTTTCCTTCTAATATTCTTCTTATCCTCCTTCCACAAATAAGTTTAATTTACTTTTATTTGGTCATATTTATGTCCGCTCACATATATGTTTAATCTATCTACACTTCTTTATATCTCATTATTCTATCAATCTGTATATAATTCTACAGATAAAACAGCGTGCCAGGTTTTGAAGCTTATCTGCTTCCATGTTTTTGTTATATATATGTTCTTGAATAGAACTTACTACTACAACTTTTGTTCTTATGGCATCATCTCAGTGATGGATACCCCAGATATTGCACCAGTGCGTACAAATTCCAGTAACAATTTGGCTGATCAGCACACTCCCCCATCTCCAACATCAACAGATGGTTGGGGAGAAGTTGGAAATGGAGTTGATGAAGAGCAAGATGCTGATAAAGATGGCTGGGACGACCTTGAGCCAGTTGAGGAGCAGAAGTCCCCTCCAGCTCTTGCAAACATACAAGCTGCTCAAAAAAGGCCAGTGACACAACTGAAACAGCACGGTACTGGTACGTATAATTAACTCTTAAATTCCTATAATTCTTCTTTGTTACTGAATGAAGGTTGGCGGTATAAAACAGTTTGGGTGGATATCTCATCCAGCAAGGTTTTATGTCTTTAGTGCTGTTCTCTAGACGTCCAAGTTTGTAATCTGCTATTGTCTACTGTAGATTAGGTTTAACCATTTCAAAGCTTTGGTCAGGTGCATATATTTACTTAATTGTCAACTGTAAGTTAGGTTTAATCATGCCCATCTTTTGGATATTTTACATGATGGTCTTCCCTCAGTGTAACAAAACAGGGAGTTGAGGGTGCCAGGGGTGCGCTATTCTCATCAAAATCTTCCTATGCATAATCATAGCCATCAATTATATGCACTTTTCCACAAGATTGGTTCAAGTTTTACCTAGAAGAGATCTATCATAGCCCATCTTATTAGCACTTCTGATGGCTACACTAATAAACTCACAAACGTTTACGAATTCTTGGAAGATCTTCCTGTAAGTGATGCATTTTCCCTTCTTAATTTTTCAGTTGCAAATTCACAACCCAAGAGTATAGCACAGCCACATAAACAAGAAGACGATATTTGGGGTTCCATTGCTGTACCTGCACCAAAAACAACATCTAAGCCTCTCAATGGGGGGGCGACTGAAGATGATGATGATCCTTGGGGTTCTATTGCTGCTCCCCCTCCAAAAACAGCAGCCAAACCTCTGAACATGAAATCACCCGCATCCGACAATGATGATCCCTGGGCAGCCATCGCTGCTCCCCCACCAACAACAAAAGCTAAGCCTCTCTCTGTAGGTAGAGGCCGAGGAGCCAAAACTGCCCAGCCAAAGTTGGGTGCTCAGAGAATAAACCGGACGGCATCGACTGGGTTGTAGATTCAGAAAAACAGCAAGAAGGGTGGTAAACTACCTCCCTTCCTGTTTGTAATATTCTTTCATAACATTAGTTTTTCTTATAATATTTCGGGTGTATTTTGCAGTCTTTTCATCTTTATAACTTTCAGACTCTTTTTGAGGGGTGTGTATTTCTTGGTCTCTTACAGTGAAATATCCTCAGGAAAAAAAGAAGCGTTCACATGCATTCAGTTGTTCTTCTCTGTGCCTATGTATATTTTTTTAGGTCATCAATCCAGATCTCCAAAAACTAATGTGGCGGGATATATCTGTTCTTTAGAGAAATCATTTTTGATATGGTTGACCGTGTGTAAAACGCCCAGCTGTTTGGTGGCCTAAGCCACTCATTTGCTGTGGCAGTGAAGATTTTCGTGGAGTGCCAATACAATGCCTGCTACCCCTCACATCGTCGCAAGAAAAATTGCAGTGAACATAGTTTAGCAGTTCAGCATATACCGAGGGTAGTAAAATTAATGTGCCTCTCAATGAGAGGAACAGCTATAATTTAACAGGGACCCTGATTTCTGAAGATCCAAACCGTTTAAAATGTTGCCTTGGCTTAGAAGGACTATGCTTTGAGATTCTCCTCCACCGGATGCTACCTAGCACCTGTTGCTTCTAATTATAAAATGGATAATGAAACTTTCGGAGCATGGCCCATCTAAAGCCTTGGAAAGCAATGTGAATGCTTCAGATCTTCAGATATCTAGCCCATCTGAAGTTATATCACTCTCTCTATGCAAAATCTATGTGATTGCATTGATGAGAAAGTGGCGCGATTGGAATTCACAAATTTACCTCCACCTTACTGGCCGAATAAGTGAACCCCGCTTGAATTATTGATCCCATAACGAGCAATCGAGACTAGTCTAATAAACGCAGTTACCTTATATTTTTGTGAAGAAGTGCGACCCACTTGAATTAGCCTTTTAATAAATGAACACACGGTACTAGAATTTATAAATGCTTATTTTTCAAAGAAGTGAACTTCCCTTGAATCAGTGATTTGATCAATGAACAACAGTGACTAGAATGCAAGGATGCCCTTGCCTTATTTTTCAAGTAAGCCCAGCTCAATCATAGTTCAATCAATCAATGAACATCGTAGTCGCTCAGGAAATACTCAGTAGCTATACCAATGAAGGAAATCAAAGCCAACAATTTTTATCCTCTATGATTGGTATGAAGAAAAGAAAAAATGAATAAAACAAAAGTCTTGTCGTTCATGGTATCGCAGAGAAACTAGAAGCTACGTGGCACTGTTACAAAATAGGCTATGTCCCAATGTGAGCTACTGCTATAAGCACACTAAAGTCGAGTTCTACTCCAAACTATCACGAAGGTTTCATACATCTGACGGCTAGGATTCAGGGAAAACCAATAGACGGAAGGCCCCATAGATCATTTGGACGATGGTACTCGTTCCTCTAATTCCATCTGGCCTTGGACATCTGCTAAACAAAAAATTCACCCATCATTGGATGATTCTAGCAACCCAAAAGCAGTGTTTTTTGGGAGTTGAATTTAGAGAGTGCTATGAACTATCGTTGAGAGGAGTTCGCCAAAAAGTCGAAGAGATCAAGCATAAGCTCGAGAGCATGCAGTCATTTTTAAGGCGTGCACATCGAAGGAAAGCGAGCAGTGGAAACTTCAGAACATGGAAAGACCAAGTAACAGAAGCCGTCTATGACGAAGAAAACGTCAGCGATGAATTCATGTATCGGATGAGAAACCCAAGAGGAAATAGTTTTATGGGTTTTCTCCGTAAATCAATCCTGGTTCCAAAAGACCATTATCACCAGGCATCAGATGACAAGCAATCAAAAGAAAAATTCTCTGTTTGGGAGAATAGAAACTGACATGGTGTTGATAAGATAGATGAAGGATCAAGTTCAATTGACGCCAATGAAAGATGGCGGATACCCCATGGAGAATCTTGTCTTTTCCTTGAGGAAGATGATATCATCGGGATCAGCAAGAATAGAGACTTACTAGTTAGTTGGTTAACAGATAGACAACAACCGCAGAGCACAGTGACTTAAGTGGTAGTAATGGGTGGTTCGTGCGAGACCACTCTTAGTGACTTCAAAATTCTAGAAAAAAGATACATATTATATAAATATTAAAAGGCCTTAGTTTAGAGGTTTTTCAACTGCAAGCAACAAGCAAGCAAGTCCCAATTAGTCAAGTCAAGCCTCCCTCACGTTAACCCTATCACGTAAGTGAACAAGTAGGCACTCCAGGCCCAACATACTAAGAAGGGCATGACAGCCCCCCATTAGCCCTTCTTAGCAAGGTTATCCTGCTTTTCAGCGTACTACCTTTACGTCAAGCTTACAAGAGTCAAGTGGCTATGAACCATTTTGATTGCTGTTCATGGGTTTCTGTATCAGCCTTACAGAATTCAAGAGCTACTAAAATGCATTATTACAGAATTCTTCAAAAAGATGCTAGTGATGGTTCAGACAACCTTGAAACTATGACTTAACGAGGGCTAGTCGAGACATTAAATGTTGCATTTCCAGATTGTAGATGTGCAAGTCGAATAATGGTTACAACGCGAAAAGAGGATAGCCAATTTTTATCACCTTCAGCCTCTTCCCGAGAACGAGGCTTGGCCTCTTTGACTTGAGAGGGCATCTTGGAATGAACACATCAAAAATTGTCCGAAGGAGTTACTGCAAGCAGGCCTAACCATTATGGACAAGTGCAAAGGTTGCCGCTTGCAATGGTTACTCTATGTGGGCTGATGTCTTCGAGAGACAAGATTGAGTCGGAATGGAAGAAGCTCGAGGATAGATTCCGCTGGGAGCTGAACGACAACCCCATGGTTGAAAGAGTAGCGATTGATAATGTTATAACTTCTTATGGACGTGATGTACTGATGAAAAGAAAGGGAGCTGGCGCAACGGTAAAAGTTGTTGTCGTGTGATAGATTCAAAGCGTAGAAACAGCTTCTTGCAAATGCAAGATAAGACTGTATACTTTAAGCCCTTGTGCTCTATTCCTTCCAGACCCTGCATTGACGAGAGCTTCGTACCGGGACTGTCCTTTTTTTTTTACCTACTTACTAAGGAGCGTCTAACATCAGCATCGTCATCAAAATCTGGTCCTAATTAAAAGTCACATAAATTTTGTTCCTCTGTTGCCTTTGCCTTTAGATTATCCCAGTTACAAGTCTCATAAATCTTGTTCCTCTGTTTCCCTGATCCAACTAAGTTTTTTTAATATTTTTATTTTTAATTCTATTCTATTCTTTCTTCTCTTACTATTTCTCACACTCGTCTAACTGCCTAACACTATTGGAGCTATGATCATCCTCCTCCAAGACACGAAAAAGAATTTTACATCTTCCCGGCACTTCTATCATATAACGATGTACAGATCAAGCCAGTTTGCTCACTTGCGGTGCCGCGTTCTTGACAACCCACAAAAATATTGTGTTGGATCATTGTTTAGCCGTGATTTTAAGCTTACGGCCTCGATTAAGCAATGCTTAATACATAATCAGGAAATGCTCCAACTCCGATAAGATCGAAGACAAAGAACACACCCAGAGACACCATAAAAATAAATATATATAAATCGATGAATGGAGAGATGTAGGTCGAATCCAGGCCCACAAAATCAAAGCCCGAAGGCATCAAAGCGAGCAGACATGAAGACCCATTTCACAATCTCTGTGCACATTACCATGCTTCCTTCATTCTCTTTCATGATCCAGAGCATCGGCTTATTGTACACAGAACCACAACCAGAACAGACAAAAAGAGAGGAAAATCATATATGAATTCAAAACCAGAAAGGATGCAGAAATCTGAAAAGAAAAAGAAGAACTTGGCAAGAAGGGAGAAGAAGGGAGACACAGAGCTCCAGGCCCTCAATGAGAAAGCTTTTAGATGGGTGGAAATTGCGCAGGGAGTATTTATAGAGAGGGGTTGTCTAGGGTTTTATCTTCCAACTTCAAAATTACAAGAAAACCATTTCATTTAGCCAAATACACAATCTAAACCGTCTTTACCGTGTGAAGTGGTGTGGTTAAGTCATGTGTAATTGGACAACGGACAGAGCTGGTGGAAAATCTAAAATTGGACGGTTAAGATCATCACATAGAGGGGTAAGTCTAGATTTGCACAATCTAAGATGTGGCTAAAGAGATGAACGGCTTGGATCACCGACAGTAGCACCACCGCAGCTGTAGTCTTAGGTAATTCAAATCATCAGACAGTAGCGTTCCTAAACTTGTCCAACTGATCATGATTGATCTAGTAATCACTATAATCCACGAAAGTTTGCCGCTGATCTACGGTGGAGATTATTCAGTACCCAATTCCGGCAGGACCCGCCAGGCATCAACCAGAAACGGTCTTCTGCCCTTTCCTAGCCCAGTGTACAAATAGAACATCATCTTGCTTCTAACTTTATCCGTTCAGTGCTCCCGCGCACCGTGCACGAATTTGAGGACTTACCCTTAATCCCATGACCAGCAAAATCAAGCCCATAGAGCACCCAAACCAACCCCACAGATGATAACACCACAGGCACAGGACCGAATATCCATAACAACAGAGGAACAGAAACATAGAGTACGCGGTGACCCGCGGTGGCCAGCATGAACCCACGGTCTACGATGGCTTGTACGTGTTCGGCGGAAAAATCGCCCGGCACATTGATAAGCACACTCCCTTCAGATAGGAATGCGACTGCCATGGAACTGCATAAGAAGCTAAGGATCAGGAAGAGAGATGTCAAGGCGAATTTCAGAGCCAATGCTGGTCCGGAACCGGGGAAGAAGAGGGAGTTCTGAAGGTGGCGACTCGCTTTGTAAGCGTTGTTTGCTTGAGCTGCTAAGGCGGCATTTGAAATCACAGCCAACGAACATGATAGTATGCTGTTCATCATGGAGTTTCTCAGGCTTTGCACGCCTAATATGCCCTTTTGTTTGTTCTCCTGCACAAATGGGCCCATGTCAGTAGGATTACAATTGACGAAATTTGAAGAGGGAGGACAATCTTGATCAAATGTATGTAGGGCCCACGTTGATTAACATGGGGACTGCGGCCATCACCTGTGGCCCTCCCGTTGCCGTTGATCAAGAGCAAAGTTGTGGGCCCATGTTAATGGTGATTTCCCTCAGAAGTTTAGGAATGCCATAATGGTTCCCCATTTTTTGTAATCTAACACGTTCATCTGATTTATTCTACTTTGGATGCAGTAGCCTAAAATTCATGTCAATTGGATGATTCTGCATCCTGAGAATGTTCTTTAATTTGGTCACTGCACACAGACAGTAATAAACTCCGTATAACCAATTTTCACATTTTTGGAGAAAGCTCGAGCCCTGTTGCATTAAGCTCCTGCCTATGCTGGGTCTAAGGAAGGAGCAGATTACAAGGGTCTATAGTATGTAGTCTTATCTTGTATTTTTGCAAGAGACTATTTTCACTCCTTGAATCCGTGACCTCAAGGTCACAGGACAGTAACTTTACCATTAAATCATAATCGATACAGTCTAGGAACTCAAAATTAGATGAACGGTCTGGATCAACCGAACTTGAGGCCCGTTGTGGAAAACTGAGAAGAAGTTGGTGTTACCATACCTCTATTATATTGGTAGCCCATGTCCCCCTAATTTTTCTTGTGGCAGGTATTAGAGATCCCTTGGTCTTGAACCTAAGCCACAGGAAGATATGGTAGCCCGTTGTGAGGCAAAGGCTCAAAGGGACCAAGATGAGATCCAAAGAGTACTTGCTCAACTCCATATTCTTGCATGTAGAGCTCGTGCATCACTTTGTGGTGAAAGTGAACTACTTATGCAGGTGTCTGGGATTTGAAACTCCTTGCACTTAGTTGCAACGTCACCCTTTTCGGAAAGCATGGTGCAAGGTTTAGGTCACAAGTAAACATCGTCCATTTTGGATAGCCTGGTGCAAGTTTTAGGTCACAAGTAAATGCTTGTTTAATCAGTCTGAGGAGATGGGTGATGGCCATTAAAGGAAAATTAGGTCTCAGTGGCTTACCCACTAGGAAAGTTTCACCTCATCCTCCCTTGTGGGCGCACTTTATAGCAGTGTAGGAAGTCCATTGGCCAGGATTTGTGGTGCAAGCTCAACTTAATATCCATTAGGTTAAAGATTTTTTTGTTGTGTTCCTCCCTCTTTCTCAGCAGTTACAAGCGATTACTCACATGCACCTAAATCTAATCTATGGTCAAAGGAGAAAGCAGCAACTGGAATCTCTCCGGCGACTAAACCTGTGACCGAGTGTATTTTAGGAGATGTTGTCTCTGGCCAACTCTGCTAGACATGTTTTGGCTAAAAGTAAAATTTTCATCTTAGTCCATTGATCTTACTGTGATTTTAACGTGTTCTTTCGTTTATAGTGTTTTGCAAGCATGTGTACAGAAATTACATGGTATTAGTCAGAGAATCAGTGACTGTTTGCTTGCTAGATGCATGCCACGGGTTTAAGGCGTGAAATCAGCCTCTTGCAAAATGCAAGGTAAGGCTGCCTATTATAGGCCCTTGTGATCTGCCCCTTCTCTGGACCCAGCATAGGCAGGAGCTTTGTGCACCGAAACTGCCCTTGTGCATGCTATCTTAGATAGATTATGACTAAAATTCTCCAACGGAAAAGTGTTCGGATAATTCAATTTTCAGGCGTAAAATACTTTTTACGGGCATGGAAATTAATTTTCATTCATTTCCTGTCAACCAAACAGGCCCATGGTTGTTTAACTAAGAATTTTCTTTACATTTTAAAGCTGCAAATAGCTGGGCATAAAATACCTTATCCCTGGTTAAGTGGTTGTTATCCCAGAGCCAAGCAAACCCATTACATCACCGCTCCAATCTAAAAGAGAAAGATGTAAAGGCACCTCACTAATATCATTGCTCCAGCAATTACACAAATCTGATCACTTGAGATGACCCACATTTGGCATGAGAAGAGGTGAGATGGCTGAAAATACAAAGTTAGCATGATTTTTATCTCAACTCATCATAAGCACCACCAACAGTGAGATGAGTTGGTATCACTTCATCTCAAGTACCATTTTCAGTGATTGGTCATCTGCTCTTATCTCAAGCACCACTAACACCTACACATCTCATTTTCACTTAATTTGAACGAGTAATTTGCCTATTTTATTGATGCCCAAATTGGCAAGTTAGCCAGTTTCCTAGTCATGCTCTTTAGCAAGTATCCACATGCAAGTCTTCTTTGTTTCTGTAACCGTGTTTGACTTCCTTATGCTATTCGATATAGTGCGTCACTTTTAGGAAAAAACCCTAACAATCCTTGCCCATTTTTCATTGCACCTGGGATCCAATGCAGTTCGTCGCTTATGAAAGACCCCCTAGCTTGAGAGAATGGAAGTTTTTGACTCATATCATGTTAGGGTTGTTATACTTTAAAGAAGCTGGAGATGATTTTTATCATTTTCTCTTCTTATTTATAAACTAATATATAAATACATATTCTCTTGCAAGTAGAGGAAATAAATAAATAACAAAATCAAAATTATCTTCAACTTCTTCTTTACCGGCTGGCACTCGATGGAAGACCCTCCTCCTTTTTCATCGGGACTTGGGACCAACATCAGGGAGTTATCTTATGCTACTTGGTTTATGACAGGAAAAACCGAAAAAGTTATCTCCTAGACAAGCCAATCCGCTGACAGGTGTGTCCCGATAATTTCAGAAGTTCACCAAAGTAATGAACTACAGTCGATTGTGCCTGCATATTGCTATTTAACAGGTCCCCAACAGCATGTCTATTCAGAATGCATCCAAATCACAGACTTGTCTTTCTTTAGTGGCTGAAAACTCAACATGCATATAGCAAAAGTCTACGAGCAAACAGAGACATGCAAAAGAAGGCGTGCTGACAACACAGCCCACGACATTGCGTTTGCATTTCATTTCTTGTTTGTTACTTTAAATTGTTGATGACAGCCACATATTAATTCTCCACCAGAAGTTAACTAGTTAGGGGGCTCTCTTACTTTACTTTTAAAATGGGTAGTGGGAACAATGACCCAGTCATTTGCTATGTTACAAAGGGGATGACTTGAGAAATAGAGAACCTTTATAAAATAGTTGTTGTTGGGACTGTTAGGTAGGAGGCTGTATTCATGGATATAAGAATGGAGGAGTGCTGCTTTCGTGTGCAACAGGCAAGAACTTGCCGTATAGCATCCCACTTTTCTATGGTGGCCCCATATTTGGTAGATTGGACAAGTTCATCTGCTTTTTCTAAGTGTGGATGTATTATCTTCAAACATCACCATGATTGGGTGATTTCTAGCTTCTGAAAAATATGTTTTTGACAGCAGCAGGGTGTTGTAAGAGCAGCTCCTATACTGTCGTGCTAGATAGCAGTATTCCTTCATAACTATTACTGGTACTAGGATGAAAGCATTTCTTATACTCTAATTAACTTTATACGCTCAGGAAATTGAGAAAAAGTGCCCACCCTTCTTTTCATGCACTGTGAAATTTTATTTTGAATTAATTAAGTTTAAAATACAGGATGAAACTTCATTGTGTTGATCTAAGCCATTCGTCAGGATGTTTCATGGGCGAATCCTCAGACTGTCTTAGCACTCTCTCTCCAAAGTACCAATTGTACCTCTTCCGGAACAACCTCTCGATGTGCAAAGGTTGCCGAAATACCACCATCCTTCTGAGATATTGCATTGCATTTGCAACCCGTGGGTGAAGACTAGTTCTCAGGATCTGCCCCGGTTACCATAGGATGGTCTCTCAGTGGCCAACTCCAACCACTCTTTAAAATAATTCAAGTGGGCAGCCTTATTTGTAGCTGACATCTTAGTCTTTTCTTGAAGAGAGTCTTGCAAAATGCAAGTAAGGCTACGTACTATTGACCCTTATGATTCGCCTCTTTCCCAGACCCTACATACATGGGAGCTTCGTGAGGCTACCCCTATCTTAATCTTTTTGGGGTTGCCATAGTTTTAAAAGCTGAAGATGATTTTCATTAAAATCATTAAACCATTAAAATCATCTTCAACTTCACCCTTGCTGACTGGCTACCTAACGCAAGGGTGGCCATATTTTAAGAAGCTGAAGATGATTTTCATTTCTCCCTCACAAACTAATATACAAATGCATATTTATTTGTAAGAAAGAAATAATAGAATCATCTTCAACTTCCCCCTTGCCGGCTGGCTACCTGATACAAGGGTTGCCATCTTTTAAGAAGCTGGAGATGATTCTTATTTCTTCCTCACAAACTAATATACAAATGCATATTAATTTGTAAGAAAGAAATAATAGAATCATCTTCAACTTCCCCCTTGCCGGCTGGCACCTGACGCAAGACCCTCCTCCTTTTTTATCCGGGCTTGGGACCGGCATTGATCCATGAGAGTGGAGAGATTGAGAGGGAGGTTACCCAGAGAATCCAAGTGGGTTGGAACAAATGGAGATGTGCATCGGGGGTTTTATGTGATCGGCGGGTGCCACTCAAACTAAAGGAAAAATTCTATAGGATGGCTATAAGGCCGGCCATGCTCTATGGATCAGAGTATTGGGCAGTTAAGGAACATCATACTCATAGGCTGAGTGTTGCAGAAATGAGAATGTTGAGATTGATGAGTGGTAAGACAAGAAAGGATAAAATTAGAAATGAAAATATTAGAAGAAATTTAGGGATAGCACCAATAGGTAACAAGATGAGGGAGATTAGACTTAGATGATTTGGACATGTTCAAAGGAGGCCAACAATGGCACCAGTTAGAAGGAGTGAGGCAATACAAGTTGAAGGTTCTAAAAGGGCAAGGGGAAGGCCCAAAAGAACGTGGATAGAAGTGGTGAGGAAAGATTTAAAAACTTTAGGACTAAATGAAGCCATGGTATTTAATAGAGTGGAATGGAGGAATAAGATTCATGTGGCCGACTCCTAATTGGGATAAGGTCTTGATGATGATGATGATGATGACACTCCTAGGACCTCATCGTCCAAAGTAACCTCCTCCGGAGTAAAAAAGGAATCATCATCAGGTTAGAGGCTAGCTACTTCCTCACGGCTGGATGCTTCGGAGACCGATCAATACGCGTAAGAGCCAGATAGAGAAAGTACTCGTATTCCCAATACTGCAAAATGTGAAGCTCTAGTCATCCCAAAGGAGATGAACAGAGTAAGAACTAAGAGAGTAGAAACTCACATGCAAAGATGTATCGGCGCCCATATATGGAGGTGGTCTGAAACTGGAAAATCTGACGAAGGCCATCCAGATCTACGAATAGTAGCACCTTCCCATTATACAAAGACGCACGATTCCTCCTGAGTGCATAAAGAAGGGGCAACCCAGGTGCACAAAGCTCCTGCCTATGCGAGGTCCGGGAAGAGGCGGATCACAATAGCAGTATAAAGACTCTTCTTTGAAACGCGATTACTGCTATATATTGGAAAATATAGCATGCTCCAATAGCAGTATCAAGAAACAATGACTTGACGAGCAGCCCAGTTGACAATCTCCTGGGGGGTTAGATCATCAATGTCAAAACCAGAAGGCTCCAAGTGCAGATAACTAGCACTAACAGTCTTGGAGGTGCTCCATACAGCCTGGTTAACCGGGCCATTTGAGGCAAATTTCTCGAAACATGTTTTCTTTGTCCGCTCTTGAACACGAGATATAGATAGGTTAGAGATCAAATTTCATGCCCATTGAATGACTTCATCTGTGTTTGAAAAAAAACCAGCTAAAAAAAAGGCTGCCAATGCAAGAAGCTTCCGACATATGTGGGGTCTGAGGAGAGGGTAGACCACAGGGTCAATAGTACGCAACCTTACCTTACACCGCAAGAGGTTGTTTCTATACCTCGAAGTCACATGCACCAAGGCTCCCCTTTGAATAAAAAAACCATTTATATTTGTTAATCTTTTCAAAGACAAAATAATTAATTTGGATTATCTAAATTTTGAGTAAGTTTCTTACCTCTTGGTAAGATATGATGAACGACTTAAATCTATAAAAAAGTTTCACCACGCATGCCAAATTAAGAAGGGTGTGGTCTCCTTGGCACTTTGGACGAGTCATTAGTGGGAGGATATGGCAAAGATTGGTCTAATTAGTCAAAGCAAGGAGACTTTTAGCATATGCTTGAACTAGTGACAAATGGAAATATGCCTTTCCTTGATTTAAGATTCTCTGGTATATGAAGTGGTAGCATGTCTTCATCATATTCCATTATTTATGTACTAGTGCTTGGCCCAATGGTAAAAGTTGTCGTAATGATAAAAATTGTCGTCGTGTGACCTTAAGGTCACGAGTTCAAAGTGTAGAAACAGCCTCTTGTAAAATACAAAGTAAGGCTGTGTACTTTAGGCCTTGTGATCCGCCCTTTCCCCGAACCCCACATAGGCAAGAGCTTTGTGCACGTGAGCTGCCCCTTTATATATACTAGTGCTTGGCCATCTGGTAAAAAAGTCGTATTCAGGCCCCATGTGTTTCTTTCCAGAAATTTCCTCCTTTTTTTCATATTCTTTTGTAAAAACTTGTTCGTATTTTGTAAATAGGGAAAAGCACCCGACTCTTTTATTATTATTGTTGTTGTTGTTGTTATTAGAAAAGAGCCTATCTCTTGGAAAATACAAATGAGTAAAATTATAAGTTAATATGCTTGGTCGGTTTGAGTTGTAGCTTTCCCTTTTGTTTGGGCACTAAATGGTAGTCACAAAATTTGGATTGAAGAATAAGACGGCAGGGCAACAAAATGTAAAATTCGAAAAATGTTTGGATAAAAAAATAAAATAAAGCATTATAAGAATTTACTATATACTAAAGCAAAGACAACAATTCTCTATTATTTTATCCTGCAATATTTTTTATTATTTTGCCACGTAGCAATTGGCTCCACATCGAATTCACATTTATTTAAGAAATTTCTTCCTATTTTTTAAAAATATTTTCTAATGTTGCCTATATTATAGTCCCAATATCTCTTTATAGATTTTTCAGTCTACCCTAAGAAGAAAAGGGCTGGGAGATGATATATTCGATTATGAATTAAAAAGAAGACCCTTTAAAAACTAAAAAAAGGATAAAGATAAAAGGCAAAAGTATCATATGGCAAAATAATAGAGAGATCAAAAATTTTATATTTATGCATTTAATTTTTAGAATAATAAAACTCAATTGACCAGTTCTTATTGTTCAAAGAAGCAAGTCCCACTTGAATTAGTGATTTGGGTCAATGAAAAAGTAGGTCACCTTGTGCGATACACAGGGGATAAATTACATATATCAATCTAAACTTATAAGTTGAATTTGCAATTAGACTTACAGATAAATTTCACAATTTGACAATATATTCATCAATTTTGAGTTTAATTTCATAAATTCCTGTTTAAATTGCAAATTTTAGTTCAATTCGTGATCACTAAGAACTTCTGAATTATTTGGAAAATTAAGAAAATTCTAGAAAACTTCTGGATTGTATTTAAGATTAGTCTCCGGGTGATTTGCTATATAATTCTTCGCTTGTACCGGCAAAAAATAAATAAATAAAATTACCCAAGCAGTTTATTTTATTCTTTCAATCATTTTCTTGCCGATAAATCTTCAGTGGGTATTGCTACGGTCACCAGACAAATTATTTTATTCCTGAAGATCTCTGGTGAACTATCAAGGAGCTACAGTCTCTACCATCAACAGTATCATCTGCGCAAGAGCCTGAAGTAGGTCCTCCAGTGGCGCCATTGCTAATAGATTATCCTAAAATAGTTTGGGGATTGGACTATCCTAGCCGTCAACTGGACAGCAATAACTAACCAGTTGAAAATAGATTACTTTAAAACTTCAGATTTATCGGACGGTTTAGATTGTCTATTATGGGAGAAATCAAGCAGCAATCAATCTACCCAGTCCCTTCTCACTTGCAACCTGTTTGAAGAATGAGGATGTTATAACAGACTACAACTCCCTGCTCTTCGACTTCTGGTGGGTCCTCACTTTTCCTGTATCTATATGGTGTATGTGCGTGTAAATACACGCAGAGCTAAAATATACGAGGGGTCCATTGGTGATGCAATTTGTGACCCACATCATCTGTAGGCAATCCATACTTCAAATCTTCTCCAGCGGATGATCTTAATCGTCTGGTCCGTTGAGATTTTGCAATCGTTTTCATTATTTTAGGATCATCTAATGGAAAAGATTTTGAAGCATGGCCTATCCAATTGGATGGAGGGAGTAGTCATTGTTGGGCTCAGAAGGGTAATTGATCGTTACCGTCCATCTTCTTCCCCATATCTTTAGGTGTTAGTGGTGCTTGAGATAGAATGAACTGCATTGAGATGATGTGAGATGGGCCAGATTGCTATTAGTGGCGTCTGAGATGAGATGATGTTACATCCCTCATCTCACTGTTTAGTGTTATTTGAGATGAGTTTAGATTAAAATCTTGTCACCTTAACTCACTATTAAGTTGAATTTTTAGTCATTCATGTCAAATTTGAGTAATCTCAATCCAATTCATCTCAAGTTAGATGTCATCTCATCTCAAGCGCCTCTAACCTCATGTTAAATACGCATACCCCAAACATTTCTTGCATGCTATGAGGTTGCTTATGCCCGTGTAGATGTCACATAAAGAAGGATTCTAGTTGTAAGATATCTAATGAAACCGTAGCTGGAATTGAAATCTCATTTAAAGAGAAAGATATCAAATATCTGAAGTTTCTTTTTGTATCATATGCGGATGATCCGATCTGCAAGGACCATGATTGGAAATTCTTTGATCCAAATACCTTAATAGCTAATGTGAAACTCATTTCTCCAAAAACTTAGTTTAAGTATCAACATGAAAATCTCTAATATTATGTAAAATTTATGAAAAACTCATCTAATATATTCAGAAAAACTCTTAAAATATCAATAAAAAAACTCTCTCACATTACCATTACATTTCCTTTAAGTTTTTTTAAACGTTTTTATGTTTCTTGTTCTATGAAATATTTTTGTGGATGTTTTAAAATTTGCTTTTCACTTATTATTTCTTAAATACATTTCATGTTCAAATAATTATGTTTCTAAGTGCTGGAAAAGCAATGAATGTATATGCTATTTGAAATAGGTGTTCGTAATAATTCCCTCGTTTTTATTTTTATTGTATTCTAAAATATTTCACAAAAGTTTTCTGTTGAGTTTTTATTATGAAATATTATAAAATATAATAACAGCAATTTAAACCAGATTCAGAAACATGCATTAAGTGGTTAGCATTATCCCTATGAGCCCGAAAATAAAGGGTTTGGATCACCTAAGCGAGGGTCCACATGCATCTCGCAAGGCTTGCAAATTCGTGCCCTGATCTGTATTTTGCTCCACGGGTAAACATTCTCTACTACACGAGCGGACTCGTGGTATTTTTGACAATTTGGTCAAACCCAGGGGCTTTTACATAATTCGATCTTTCTTCTGCACGTAAAACTCCACCAGCTTTTCTTCTTTACTCAGTTCACATTCTCCGACAAGTTACAGAGAGAGAGAGAGAGAGAGATATGATTTTCAGAGAAGGATCAAGAGATCTGATTTTTCTAGGGTTTCTGATACTATGCAAATCCGTATTCCATGTCGAAGCTTCGATCCACGAGTATTCAAATGAGGCATTCACTCCAAAACTGAATTCCTGGTTCTTCCATGGCGGCAGCGAGGGGCTTTACGCTTCCAAAGTCCACGAAAATGCAACTTCTGATGGAAAATCCTTCATTCGGTTAGTAACTCCATTCTTTTTTCCGGAATTGATACATGTCTTGCATTTACTTTTGCATCTTTGTTTCTTTGCTAAATTGGATTAAAATTGGATGCAGTTGTTGAATTTTGATTTTTCTTGTATGTTCCTTTCTGATTTCAGAAATGTGATGTTATTCGTGTTTGTTATGGCTATTCTGGTAGAGAATTTGAGTTTGAAACTCCAATTCTGGGATTTCCGAGGATTGTGGACACTCGCGCCAGTTTTAAAATTTCAATGCATTAAAGTAGTGGTTTTGTGGAAATTTCCAGTCTAAAATAACATGCGTCGCGGATATATGCCAGATTTTGGCCCACATTATGGAGCAAATATACTAAGAAAATGGAAAATGGGGTTTCGGTAGTTTATATGAGTCATAAAGTGGTAAATTTGTAAATCCCAGATAGTTGCTTACTGGCACGGTTGTATACTGACCTTGATGACAATAATAAATGACCGTGCTACAATGGCATCAGTCGATGTCTGAAGGTAAATGTAGCTTGTGTGATTACCTGTGAGAATTCGGCAAATATTTTCAGCCGACTTTCCGAGTAGATGCAAGAATATCAATTGAGCAGTTATATATATGATTCGTACCAGAAAGGTAACTTACTATTTGTTGGCTTTGGGAGAGATATTGCTCAATGGAATTGATTGGCTGTTGTATTAGCTTGGACTATTGTCCTTCTCCCTTGACGTGCCTGCCTACCATAGGATGACTAATTTATCAATTTCTAGTTGTACTTTCTAGATATTCAGATCTTTCTGTATCCTGAAGCATTCAAGTATCTGTTAATGGCAAGGGATAATCATCAGATATGCTTGTTCATTCTTATTCTATATTTTTTTTATTTTGAGGACTCAGATACAGTTTCACTTCATGGTAACCTAGTGGGTCTTTTCATTCTTATGTAAAATGTGATAGATTAGATACTTCTTTTCTTTGTTTCTATTTTTCTAGTATTGCTTCTAGGAATACTAATCATATGATACTCACGTTCTCTAAAGGGCTGGAATGCCCAAGTACCTAAGACTGGATTCTCAAATGACAAACAGTACAATCACGTTTCATGATACTTTCACCTGATCCATGCGATAATCAGATCCTTTATTCCTAACCAAGTAATATGCCATCTTGCTGCCTAAACAGTTTATATTCCACCGGTTAGTTGCACATCCAATTCCATCAGATAACTAGATCTATCTACCTGTCTGTCGTAGTTGCTGGCAGGCTAGACAGAAGTTATGTTAGTAACTATGTTTGAATTTCAGTGTACTTCAACTATGTTGGACAAATACACGCATGCACACACACACAGATAGAATACAGTGATTATGTGGAAAGCATAAAAAGGAACAAGAACTGCACAGAAAAGGGGTAACTTCTTGAGTTGTATTCTTCTTTAAGCGATTTGGTGAGAAATTGATTCACTTGCCTTTTCCAACAAATTTGAAGATCTTTGTATGGCCACTTACCATCATGTTATGGGTTTATGCCATGTGTACCCAACCCTGACAAAATGTTTATAGCAGATTTACCCACATATGAAACAATAGCTACTAGTAGAGGTTAAGTAGTCATTAGAAATATTCTGTTTTTTTCTTTTGGAAATCAGTAGTTATTAGGAGGTATATAACTGAATGTAGAAATGTGGAGTTGTTAAGAACAAAAAGTGCCCTCTTGACGGTTTTGGTAACTACCAAATGTAAATCTCTGTTTAGAGGGAAGCTTTCTTAATAATTGGTATCAATGAGAGAAAATAGGACTAACATGCATTGTAGAGAAGCTCCACTTCAACTATTTGACATAAACTGCATAGGATTCGTCACCAATCAAAGTAGGAAGGGTGATTTATCTTTCCGAAAAAGAGGGCAAAGATTTTCAGTAAATAGTATGGATGAATTACCTACAGATATTACATGCCGTATATGATTAAAATTTATCCTATAAATAGTGGTAAAGGATGAACGAGGACGTGGTTTGTATTTGTAACTGCTTGATCTGTATAACATAATTGCAACCATTCTATGTGATTCCTTGAGGGCTGTCATAGATATAATAATCTCACAAGGTAAATCTTCATGCCATTAGAGATGTTTAGGAATTAAGAAAGCAACAGGTGGCCCCCAAACAAATCTGCCAACATTTCCCAATGGGATTGATGCTGTTGAATGTTAAGATTCATAGAAATTGATTACTGCAACGATGACACCATGAATGAGAATATAATAAATCCATTTAAACCATAGTTGACTGATTGGGACAATAAATATCCAGAAGCATCTAATGCATCTCGATATTTCGTCCTTACATACTATATAACTTTTTATGGCAGATACTGTAGAACTTTGTATCGGGAAGTTTCAAGTCATTTGTCATTTACATCAACATAGTCACAGTTGGAGAAGTTTCAGCTAAAGTATATCAAGACTTGTATGTTCCTCAGGCATCCTACTGATTTTCAGTATACTTCGTCTTGAAATGATATTATCTATGCGGAAATATATTTATGCATCTTGTTTTATACATTTTAGTGCGTTGTCAAAATGAATAGGATCTTATGTAACATTCAAGGCAGTATTTTCTGTCTCATAAATTCTGGTCATTGTTAGGATTTAAACAGAGACAGGAAATTTTGCAGCATTTCATTTGGTGTATATTCCACTCTGATTACTCTCTCTCACTACATTTGTTTCAGATTTGATTCTGTGACCTTCCGGAGGACGAAGGAGTCTGCTTCCCTACATGATGGCATGCAGCAGAAAACTGGGTTGGTGGAAGCTATAATTGTTGAGGTTAGAGACAGGGAGAAGATCGGTGGTAGTTATCTTCACTCTGATGCAATATGCTGCAATCCTGATCTAGCCAAAGCTGGATCTTGTCAGATTGGGGAGGTAATCATTCGTCCAGATCCAGACAATGTGGATAGACCAAAACGCATTCAGACCTTTTTTGAGGGAAGTAATGAAGAAACTAAAATGTTAACTCAGGTTGAGATAGACAGTACAGGGATGTATTATCTTTATTTTATGTTTTGTGACCCACAACTGAAGGGTACAGTAATCACAGGAAGAACAATTTGGAGAAACCCTGAAGGTTATCTTCCTGGAAAGATGGCACCGATGATGACATTTTATGGGTTTATGTCTTTTACATATCTTGTATTAGGTCTCATATGGTTTCTCCAGTTTGTGCGATTCTGGAAAGACATATTGCAGCTACACTATCACATCACTGTGGTAATTGGTTTAGGTATGTGCGAGATGGCATTCTGGTATTTCGAGTATGCAAACTTCAATTCTACTGGGAGCAGACCCATGGGCATTACCATATGGGCAGTAACTTTTAGTGCTGTAAAGAAGACAGTATCTCGCCTTCTGCTTTTAGTGGTTTCAATGGGCTATGGTGTGGTAAGGCCAACCCTGGGTGGGATAACCTCCAGGGTGTCTCTTCTTGGTGTAGTATATTTTGTGGCTTCGGAGGCACTGGAGCTTGTTGAACATTTGGGAAATATCAATGACTTTTCTGGCAGAGCTAAGCTATTCCTTGTACTACCTGTTGCAGTCTTGGATGCTTGCTTTATTCTCTGGATATTCTCATCATTATCTAAAACTCTTGAAAAGCTTCAGGTAATATTTCTAGTTCATGCTTAGTACAATTCCATGAATTGCACAAGCATATAGGCATATGCATGTGAACATAAAAACTCAATAATGAGGCTACTTTAATTATTTGTTGGTCTTAATTTGGCAATCTAGAGAATGGCCTTTGAAGGCATTGTCTCATAGTTTAGTATTGAGTTAACATTTCCTTCTGTTTTTTTTTTTTCAGATGCAGAGAAGCATGGCCAAACTTGAGTTATACAGGAAATTTACCAATGCTCTTGCAGTATCTGTGCTCCTTTCTGTTGCTTGGATTGGCTATGAGGTAGTCCCTTCATCAATGTTGCTATAATTACAGTCTTTTTTACTTTATCTTTAACAATTAGATAGAAGTTCTCAAGCAGTTTGTTCTTTTCCAGTAAGCTCAATTCAGGGAGTTCTCAGGTGAATGATACCATGACCTTTCAATATGATTCAAATACTCAGTTTGAGTCTTGCTTGGCAAATATACTATCTAGTCAGTGTCTCATACCTAATGGCAAAGCTATCAAGCTCAGTTCCATAAATTTGTTAGCTCACCTAGAACCCAAAATAAAATCTATAAAGTTTCCAAAGTTCATCTCTTGGGGGTAGGAATCCTGTTTCCCATGATACTAAAATCAGAGTTAGAAAAAAGTTGGATTCCAATAAAAACTATCAATCTTTCATTTTCCGTATATGAGCTTGCTAAATTATGAAAATTTTCCCAAACAAACCTGGCTAGTCAATTTTCTTTTGACCTTGTAAAAAACCAGACATTGGGCATTGATCTTTTGAAATTGGCCAAACTATGGCACTTTTGCTAACTTTCCAAGTGGCTATATGAATTGTGAATGGTGATAATCATATTAAGTTCAGTGCTCGCATAACAAGCATATTTAACTTAAGCAAAACTCTTCATTTTTTGAATTGTCAAGGAATCATTGTAACCAGAAATTCTGTGATGTGGCTATGCAGTTGTACTTCAATGCATCAGATCCCTTGAGCGAACTGTGGGAAAGGGCTTGGATAATTCCAGCTTTCTGGGCCCTTCTAGCGTACTCTCTGCTTGTGGTAATCTGTGTCCTCTGGGCTCCATCATATAACCCAACTAGGTAAACTTTTGGCATATTGTGCTTCTCCTTTTACCTTTCGGAGTCTCTGTTGCTATCATTGTTGCTTTTGGATGGTTGATCTATACTGCCTTTGACCATATGGTTTACGAGATCAACCACATGACACTGATCCTGATCACTCATACCAGTACAACTTTGATTGACACCATGAAGTGTTTGTTTCTTTTTCAAGAGACAGCTTCCAGTATTATATGGATTGTGTAGACATGGATCCAATATTTTTATTTACTTACATGAAAGATCTTATCAAATTTGGTGGGACTAAAACCCAACTTTTCTATTCAAGGGTGTGATCTCAGTCCTCGCCATTACAACTGGCCACTAATACTTTCTTTCATTGACTTAACACCTCCAATATGTCATTAACTCGGACGTGGGCTACTGTTGGGATGTACTGAGGATTCGGAGTAGGGAAGTTGGCAAAATCTACATGTTGTTAATGAAACATACATAGTATTGAAAAGGAACAAGCCGTCAATTTGAGAAAGTCCAGATAAGTTGTCGCTATTGCCACTGAGCTCTCACTCGCAGAATGAGGGATAGGACAACTCACCTTTCCCTCCCTTTTGTGGGTTTCCTTCTCCGAAGCCCAAGGAAGTGAATCAACCTCCTAAACATGATCCTAATGCAGAACAAGAAACATGATAAAAGTGAAATACCTGTGCGAACAAAACTGTTCCAAGTAATTGACAACACCTGAGGAAATTAAGTGCATGTTTCAGGAATCACCTATGTGATTTGTCACTGAAATCCAAGCTTACCCGACTGAACCTAAGCACAAACCAATAAAAGGAAAACATACCCAAAACCCACAAAAACCAGTTCAAAAGACCAATAGCTAAAAGAAACTTCTCATTGGCTTCATTCTGTTAAAATGTCCACCTACAAGGTGTACTTAGATTTCCATGAAATGTTTCTTATCCTGTTGGAGAATGAAGTCTTTCTCACTCATCAACAAACCCATCAAACTCTAGACTATACTAGCAAAACTGTAATAGAAGATTTCTTTATCTGTACCAATCAAAATAGATAATGCTTAAACTTAAACAAACATTCCTGTTGAAATAACCAACCAGTCAGTATCCAGAACGTGTTCCTAATATAGGTGAAACCTGTCTTCATTAAAAGAAACAAGCCTGAAACAGTGAATTATTAAAAAGGACATGTCTTTTTCTTGGCTGCTTGAAGAAAGAGAGGAAGCTCTTGATCACCCGACACGTTGAAGTTGGTCCATACGGTACTTGCATTTCTCCTAGAGGAAAGCAGTTGCATTCTAAAAGGTTTTCCGAAAGCATCCTCTTGCAATGAATGGTGACTTCTCTTCTATTTGTTATCATGAGTACTGACGGTTTTGTTATTACTATATCATTTTGAGTTAAACCAGTGATTCTCGTCATTCTGAAATTTGGGTTTTCTGTTATGCTTATTACTGTCTGTATGGGCCCTTGTAGTTATGCATATTCAGAGGAAACTGGAGATAATTTCGATGAGGAGGGTGTCTCTCTGACGGGCAGCGTTGCAAGGGCAACAAGTGATATGGTAAGCAAGTTGGAGAGAAAGGAAAGGAAGGCAGCAAGCACAACAGAACTCCATGTGTTTGGACTCAGAGAAGACCTTGAAGAAGATAAGCGAGAATAGTGAGAAGGATTTTGCCGCTGGCAAATCGGATTCTGGAGCTGGTAAGTGTTATCATGCATCTTGTTTTATTTGTACATAGAACCCTGGAAAGAGTTGAACAAAATGGCAAGTGAAGGAGACCCCTCTTCCTCAACGCTTCCAATTCAAGAACTTGGCCCACTGCCAGCCTCTTCTTGCGTAGAGTGAGGATTTCCCAACTCCCAGGAAGAAAAGGGATACCGCATCTGAGTCTCATTTTGTAAAATAGAGTGCTTTTACCACTAAAATTGAGAGACGTATGAGTTTAATGTCTGTTATTTTACTTGGTTTACCTTTCCAAGCATGATAGCAAACGGAGTCGACGGTTATGAGCTACAACATCGTCGAGCTCATTCGACGCCAATTCAGACATGGCTAGATCTCTGTCTCACAAGAGCATGTTTCTGAATCACATGGCCGGAAAACTGAGCCGAGTCTTAGCAATCTGAATACGGTTACTGGAGGACTCGCCTCGTGTTTATTCAATGCCAAGTCGCCAACAACGGATTGGATACAGGACGTCGAAGGATTTGCAATATGGTATCAGCACTTGCTAGTTAGATCATTCATCTGAGATGTTAATATGTTAGTGTGTGATGTCTAGTAAGGAACTGATGGCCATCATCCAATTTCTAGAGACTTCTTAGTTACTCGGCTCAAGAATAAAAAAAACAAAGTGAACTATACTGAAAATTTAGGTCCTTCAATGAGGAACGTGTTCAGGTTCTAATTCCTTGTCAATGAAATAAAATTAAATTTGATCTGATTCTAATTTAATTCCAAAAGAACTAAATTGGAAGTAAAAACCAAATTAGTAGACTAAAGTACCTTTATCTATATTTATCTTTAGACTGATCAAGGATAATATAGTTAATTTATTTTTTACAAGATAAATTAGGCCTTTAATATAAACTTGTTGTCTACGTCTTGTAAAGGGTAATATAGACTTTAAGTAGAATTAAGGGGAGGAAAAACAAAGACAATTTTCCCCAAGAAAGCACAAAATCATATCATAAGTTTCTTGTGTTAATTTCTTTTGGATGCCCAAAGTCAGAACTTTTAAATCTTTTTATGTCTCAATTCAAAGCTAGACTTTATTTTTTTGACTTAAGTCTCAACCCAAAGCATGAGTTTAATTGTTGGAATTGGTTACTTACATTGGATTTTATGCACGATGCATAGTTGAATGGTAGCATTACTTTAGTTTGCTTATATTGATTAATGATTGCTAGAAGGAATTGTAATAACTTATCATTATTGATATTGTTAAAGTATGTGTTTCCAGTCTGTATACTATTAAAAAAATCTATATTAAACTTTAACTTTTCACTTGTTCTGCCTTTAGATTATTTCTTCACGAATGATAAGTGATCTTGAGCAGAGTTGTCAAATGGCATGTGAAACTCGTTTCACATCCCAATACAATCCGTCTTTAAAATAAAGTAAAAGTCCCTCGATACATTTAGAAGACTTCTAAAATACTGATAAAAAACTCATCTAAGACCTTTAAAAAAAAGAAGGGCTGATGGAAAACTCTAATGAAACACAAAGGAAACCTCTTCAATACTCGAGCCAAAATGTTCTCTTTAAAATAAGGCTCGCTAAACACACAACAACACGGCTTTCAGCAGGCCTAATGGTATTAAAATTCGGAACGACGCATACTGCTGAAGTTCGATGGATGACCTATATTCTCTTTCCTTGTCCTGTTAATTTAAGAATAATTGGAGAAATGAGCAAGCACTTCGAAGCAGACAAACCCAGGCAATGGGGAGGAAATTGTTACCCTGGTCATATCTAGAGAATTAAGTACTCCTAAGAGCTTGATCTTTCCAGTCATTTGATGGATAATTTGATGATCCTACTGCTGGAAGTTCTGTCAGATCTGGGTCTACATAAGACCGTATCCACACAGTATATGGCCTTCTATCTGATTTTAGCTTATGCGGTGCACCTTCAGCTCAAAGGCAATGGCGACTGCAAAGCACACAAACGCATTCGGACCAAAAAACGCATTCTTCGTAACAAGAGCCGTCCAACTACTGGAAGTTTTCGTTACTAATCCATACCACATCTTAAACTAATCAGGCAACCCAAGGCCCTCTTCAAACCGCTCTCTCTCAGTCACCTTCTTACTCTACGTCTAGCTTCCTTTGATTTTGATCTTCATTTCCAAACAGAAATTTTCATTGATATGGGAAAAAAAAAAGAGTAGAACATTTTTCATTACTCTACGTTTCTCATCCAGTTCTGTGATTGCTCACATCTGCACACTCTGTTGTATCTTCCCCGACCCAACTACCCTGTGGCATTCCATCAAGCATCCTTTTACATCAGTTGTTCCAGCTTTCACATGTACTTCGGAGTCTGTCGTTTTCAGAGTTCAAAGCTCCATTTGTCCTGTCTTTACCTGGCATTGCCATGCCTTCTTCACACGTTGAACATATTTGCATGAACATCATCAGCCATCTGACAAATAAAGAGCAAATAAGAGAAAAAATCTTGCTGCTTGAATGCAGAAAACATAATCCTCATGTACGAGCACAAGTTTATAAAAAAAACTATGATGTTTGTGCGTAAAATTTCTTTGATGCAGTTAAATGACAGTGGAACAAATTTGACGCTCTTGTGACTGGTGATTAGTCGAACAGGTCAGTGCTGCCTTGAGTTAAGCAACATGGTTTGGTCACTATAAATTTCCCTCGAGCAAAAAGTACTGCCTCTAAAGGCTATAGAAGAGATTTTCTTTGGATACCAGAGTTCATGGCTAGTTATATCACCGCACATTAGACCACTAAATTTGCCTCCAAGAAGACTCCTGGGGAACTTAAACCTTCACTGGGCCAGCCTCAACAGCCAGCCCAGATATTTTCACCAGCCAGTGCGGAAGAAGCTGATGTTGCAAATTGAACAAACCAGCAAAACATTCCAATAGCTATCCCCAGTTTCATTAACAGGAAACCAGTTGAAGGATAAATACAATTTTACAATGTTCGCATATAATAAGTGTTGTTGTCAAACTTAGGAATCATGATCATGTTGTCTCATCCATGGGATAAACATCAAAGAAGATTCCAAAAAGGGGTGAAGACACTGCGTTAAATGGCTTTTTGTGGATAACTTCATAGCAAGCATATTTCTCAGTCAATGTCAACAGATTGCTCAAGGATGAACAGTTATACAGCATAAAGACATTTCATTCAAGCGACTTCCATTTCACCGGTTCATACTTTCCATTAAGATTTGGTCAGTTGAAGATGGAAACTGGGCCAGACTAAGAATTACTAAGATAATGGATAGTGCTAAGAAACGAACTCTTCTACCAGACCAGTATATGAAGACAAAACAGATGGATGTCTAGTCAGGTTGAAACAGTTAAAAGTTTGTGCTTGCACCTAAACAAATTCAGTTACCAATCTTGCTCCACTCTGGCTTTTGAAAATAACCATTTCCTGTCCATATAGAATTTGAAGAAAAAGATAGAAATGTGCACTAACAATTAAAGAAAAAAACAGGTAAAGTTCGAGGCAAGGTAGTTGGACAGCTACTGAAAAAAAAAGGAAAAAATACACAAGCTTCATGACCAGTAAACATCCATACTTGTTCTAGAAACAATAAGTCAAAGATAATTTGTCATGTGAATGTTTGCTCAAAATTGCATGAATATGAGTGTTCTAAGTAAATTCATGCAAGCATCTCACGCTACTCATTTTCATGCATATACTGACATGATAGCTTATGCATTTCTGATACCAATCTTGGATGATGAAAATAATATAACACTTTCTCAATACCTATACTGAAGAAGATCCTTCACTTTTCCCGCTTCTTTCAATCTATTAAAAACCATAGTACTGCATTTACAGGTTTATTATCATTATACCAAATATTTCTAGAAGATCCATAACATACTTCTTCCTAGTCATTGGTACTATCCCTTTGTTCTTTGAAGTTCTTCCCCTAAGAAATAATACAGTTCTCCAATGTCCTTTTATGTCAAAGGTCTTTTCATTTGTATTTGAGCCTCCATATCTCCTCAATGTCACAGAACTACATATGCTAGCAGGTGTTTCAACAAATATGGAGTTACCAGACTTAACTAGTACTAACACGGTGCCCATGTCTGGTATAGATGCTTACCAGACCTTGCAAAATCTGGAAATCACTAAGCAAGTGAAAACAGAACACAACCCTAATTCATTCACTAATGGGATGCACACCATTACTAATGGAAGGCCTATAGTATTATGCTAGTTGTGACTTCTCATTAGGTGAAGACACTTGCATTTGGTGACCTTTATGTTTAGTTAATTTACTACCAGAGCAAAAGCAAGGCTTGTAGTTATGGTCCAAACTTCTAGTACTTGCTTGTTACTATAGATGGTTTTCTTTAGGCCACAAACAAATGGTCTCAGTAGACCGTTCCATACCCTTCTAGCTGCTCCAGGGAGACTTTCCACTTTCACATGCAAAGATCTTCTCAACATCTAGCTGTCCTCAAGGCAACCAAAACTTAATCGCTAAAGCAATGACAAAAGTCTAGCTATCATGCTCTTTAAATGTCAAAACCCTTCTTGATAAGCATCTATTGGTGGGCCCACTACCTTGGATGACTTTTTAACTCTCAAATTTCTTAGACAAAAAGTTAAGAATCAACCTAAGAAGTGTTTCAAGAAGCTTGGTAAAATTTACAATGAGCCCACATTTAAAAAGAAAGAAAATGAAGTTTGAAATGGGATCTAGGATATAGTGGAAACAATTTGTGTAGTGGAAATAACCATGTGTATTTTGGTCGTCCTAAAACTAGTTAAAATGCCCTAAGAGGGTACCCCATCTCTTCTAAAAAAGATGCAGCCCCCAACTCTCTTCTCCCTTCCATTTCCTCTTATTTTCCCCCCCTTACCTCCATTTTCACTTGGCCAAAAGGGCCAAAACCCACTTCACACCGTTAAATGGGATACCAATAATGTTGTTTTATTTTCCACGATTTAAGTACTCTAGTCAGTTTGGCTTTTTCCATATTTTAATACCCTCGATAGGTTCAGTTTTTACCAAGTTCAAAAGCCTACATGAGATTTGGTCGTGACACATATGAATGTATCAAAGATGAGTTAGAATTTACATGTGATGCGTTTCAGTTTTGGGTTATTTTGGAGCAAAGATATGGGCTTGGCTTTAGGACTAGAGTTTTGCCCAATCATGAGTTTGGTTTTGTTAGGCTTGAGTCTTGAAATGGGTTCGGTTTTGGGCTAGAATGCAACCCCAATTTTACTCGGTTTCTTTTTTTTCTCTGAAGGTCTTTTTATTCACAGATGCCCCAAGAACCATTTCTCTGATGCTCAACTATTGGGTTTGGAGTCATTTTGACCATGAAGCAAGAATACTTGTGACGAAGCATTGTAGCAATTTTATGGACATTAGGATGCATCTTAAACACTTGTTTCCAAGATAAAATAAGGAGATTTTAGATCGAGTTAATGACTGGAAGTTAGTTCTCACTTTTATTTTCACTGCTCCGTGGTCGTCGAGTAAGCTCAGCAACTTGTGCATTGTTGCCAAAGAGCCCTGTTTCCTTCCAAATGAGTGATTAATTAGCTAAGCATGTTCAATTGATTTTGTTGTAGCTAAACATTGAAGATTTCATGTCTTTAATACCTTTATCCATGGTTTAACACCAAATCAAAGTGAATATTATGGTATACTATTACTATGTTGATGCCAGCAATTCTGTTATGAAGTTGAGAGAATAAATTGCTTACTCGGTAGAGTGCATGTTCTTTCTGATTGGCAATTCCTGAATATCTACTTCTCATTTTGAGGTTATTGATTGGTAATATATTCATATTACTGTGTTTCCCTCTCGGTAAGACATGGGAAGGATCTTTGATTTTGACATACAAGTTGTCTGCATTTGATAGTAAATTCAACTATAATTGTGTTGCACTTTAGTTGTTCAGTTATATTATTCCGAACATTAATGACATTTGCGATTTGTGTTGTAAGTGAGATTGGCAGATGTGGTACTTGCGTTAGACTCATGGACGGTATCAGCAACCTGTAGGGATGTGATGTGATTGAGATTGGTGGATGCGGTACTTGTGTAAGACTCAGTTTGGCATTCGTGATGTGTCTTGTGATTGACATTGGCGGCTGTGGTACCTGCGTAAGACTCGTGAATGGTAAGAGAAACTCATTTTTCATATTCAAGAAGGTAATGTGCATGATAGCAGTAACTCCCCCACTTTGCATGTATTCAGGGAGATGAATTGCATAGCAAGGTACTCTTGAGAATCATGGAAATCTACACCTATAAGTTAAACAAAAAAGTCTTGGAATCCTTCCAAGTCTTCTTATCCAAGCTTTTTCCCACGATTTTCTCCTTCAAACTCTTCTCCAACCAGCTGTCATCCAAACTCCTCCAATGATATGAAGTGGGTTTTGGGTTGGATAAAGGTTTGTCCAAGTGAAAATAGAGGTAATAGGGAGGAAATGAGAGGAAATGGAAGGGAGATGACAATTGAGGACTGCTCTTTTTAGAAGAGTTCCTCCTCTCAAAAGATGGGGCACCCCCAAGGGCAAGTTAAGTGATTTTAGGATGATCAAAATGCCCTTGGTCATCTCTACTATACAAATTGTTCCTACAATGTCTCAAGCTCCATTTTAAACCTCATTTTCTTTCTTTTTTAATGTGTACCAACTGTGAATGTTACCAAGCTTCTTAGAGCACTCTTAGGTTGATTCTTAGCATTTCTCCCAGAAATTCGAGTGAAAAAGCCATCCACGGTAGTGAGCCCACCAATAAGATGCTTATCAAGGAGGTGTCTAACAGTGGTTCTGACAATAAGATTGAATTTTCATAATAGTCCAGGCCATGTCTTGATTATAGGCATAGTTACATGTCTGATCTCTATTGACCAAATATACCATCTTCTTTCCCATCCATTTTATATATCCAAGAGCATTATTGTCCAATGACCTAGGAACAATCTCCCATGTATACTTTAATATATAACTCCATCTCCTGTGTTTTGACTGAAATCCATCTCATGTAAAACTTTTGACATGACTAAATCAAATCTTATTTGGTTATGTCATGTTTTGCAGTAGTAGTTGATACATTACAAGGAACTGGGAGATTAAATTCTAGAAGATGGGGAATCAAAAGACTTTCTCGACTTGGATGCCACACCAAATGGGAGGAGAACCCTAGAGGAGACTCAAGGATATTGGGACAAAATGGAGTACCATTGGCAGCCACAATGCTCGTGACTATAAAAGTGGAGAGAAGTCAATGCCTGAGCAGAAAGCTTCTCATCCAAGGAGGATGAAGCATTTACATACATCACAGACACAGCCCTATGATTTTAGATAATTGTACTACATGCCTAGTGAAAGCAATGAATATGTACAATAAAAGGCAGCCCTGGAACAAATATGTACAATGCAAAGTAAAATAAAAACGAACAATACCTCATATTTGTGTTTAGGAAAAGATCCACATGTAGTAGGTAAAAGTAATAAAAAATAGAAAACAATGTTTAGGAGGATGACTTCACATAAATGTTCCAAATTCCCACAAAGAAAATGAAGCTTCTAGATCCACCAGGAACAAACAAAATTAACAACTATCTTCCTCTAAACTATGCAACATAGTTTTTGTTAGAACGTGATTTTTGCTAAATTCACAAAAGTGGTACTCTTAACATGGATTCAGGAGCAGCTTACAAACATCATTTTGTACATCCACCACCACCAGGCATGATACAACCATTATGGCTTTGAAGAGCTAGTTAGAGGCGTAAAAGGGACATAACCTCAAATAATGAGGGTTATGAAATGCACAGGCTTTACTCCTTGTTAAGCTACTACATAGCTTTGAGGGAAATCTATTTGGGAGACTTACCTAATCTTCCCTATTTCCACAATTTACAATTCATGCATGAGGTGTTGTGATCTTCACAACCAGTCGAGTAGATCAAATGCGTGCTTGAATATCCTCATTATTGATGATAATGCCCATACAGAATTTTACTTTCTATTTTAAGAAAGTACTTTCTAGAGCGTTTTAACAAACATATAATATTGGCTAAATATATAACGAATGAAATGCAAGGTAATGTGATTGTAAACTCACCTTGGTTTTGTTGACGATAAACTCCAGAAGGAAGCTGTGTGATGGATTGCACTGAAGGTAAACCATGTAACAATGAGGTTTCTCCACAAGAAAACAACTTACATGTTACGTGGAATCATTATCATGTTTTGAATCCAATCGGTTGGGCAGTTTTCTCAATATCTCAGCTTCTCTAGCTATCTGAATGTCTGAAGGCCAAAATCTCTGTTGCATAATTTTGAACAGAAAGCGAGGAAGCAAGGCTACAATGGTTATCAGTAAAATTGTGAGCCAATAAGTCCACGAATCGGCCAAATGGTAAATTGTCCTGCCAAAGATACAGGCCATTGTGAAGACCACAAAATTTAGAATAAAGATCAAATCAACATGTCAAGGGACCATACTGACCAGTAATTAGGAAAAACAGGTATGGAATCTATTACAACCATACAAACACATGTAATGATTATAGATCCCCATATTGCAACATGAGTAATCAACACCCAACGCTGGATGTCCATTGCCAAGTGAAAATTGACAAGCACAACTACTGAAATTGTCCACAGGCTTCCCATACTCCAGATGTCAATATCACTGTTCTTGTAAGTGAAGAGAGGTATATAGAAGAGAACAAGACTTTGCCAAAGAGTGTCAATCATTGTAATCCAAAAGAGGTTTAAATTGTAACTCTCTTGCCTATGTCCAGCACCATAAAGTTTGGGATACCGTAGAAGCATTCTATGGCTCAAGTCTTTGTCCATAATACCCACAACAATAGTGGGAACAGAGGTGTAGATAACAGAATAAAACATACTGCTCCAATCTGTCAATGCAGAAGTCGTAGAAAAAGCTGTACATAATATATACCTGCAAATAAAACCACACTAAGCTATCAAGTGGAAAAACTATTTGTAGCACCATACAGAGTAATGAAGTGAGATATTCAAATTCAAGGTGCATAAGTACAAAGAAAATTAAAGCAGGATAGGAAAACCATTAGAAGTTAGAAAACCAGGTATTTGAAGAATAACATGAATAGCAAAAGAGTGAGGCAGAAGAATCCTTCAAATGAAAAATATTCCAGTCTTAACACTTTTAATCCCATACCAGCTTCCCAACCAACACTTTCCCAAATGAAACCAAAAAACTACGGAAGCTAGCAAAATAGTTTTGTATAGAGAAATCAAAATTCAACCAGAGCTATAATCTTCGAACTTTTCTGAAGTAATCACCAATTTAAAAGGAACATCCAATTACCTAACATTTGTACTTGTACATGAAGTGCGGTGTTCAGAAATCAGACTCGATGATTATGGTGAAGAACAAATCTCCGCTAGATAGGACCTCTAACAATAGTTAGAGATTTAGAAAAACCCAAAATTTAGGGATGAAGAGAAAGGGAGGTTGAATTTTGCAGTTCTGGCTTCTAATAAGGAAGAGATTGCATTTGGAAAGAAGTTCTCAAGAAGAAAAGTAACATATGAGAAGAATTCTGTGGATTTGGAGGAAAACAAACTACAGGTCATGCGATTTGAAAGGAAAAAAGAACGAGTGGTTCAGGATTTGCTGGGATTTAAGTTTGAATGGGAACCACTTACAAAACCGAAATAGCAAGGATTAGAGGAGAAGAAAGAGAAACAGTAAGAGCAATATGCGTAGTAAAAATTAATCACTTCAAATTTCAGTTTCATCAGGGCATAGGAAAAAAGAAGTCTAAAATGTCTAAGCCAGTCCAAATTGTAAACTGATGCCTATTGTATCACAGTGTATTCAGGTCTCAGTGGCATTAGCATTTGAAAAGAAACCAGTTGCTAAATAGATGTAGAGAAGATTACAGGAGAAAACAAAGAAGTAAGGAGAATATGAATAAAGACAAATAACATTTTTTAAGTGTCACAGGCGATGGTTGTTGAATGGTTCAGATCTTTCAAAAAACAAGCCCAATTGGAGTTATAGCTTGCCCAAGAGTGGAGATGGGTGCACCGAGTAAAAAGTGGAGTGCAGATATCAGGCACCCTAAAATCTGCCGTTCAGTCTGTCAGCATACATTATATAAATTGATGGCTACATGCATGGTTATTCAGGTTTCATAGGGATTCAAAACAAAACAGTTGCTAAACAGATCCAGGAGGCATAGAGGAGAAAAAAGAGATTCAAATGTAAAGAGGAATATGCAGAATAAAGACAAAAAACTTGTTTTAAGTTTCATTTCATACGTACAAGAGGTCTAAAATCTCTGTCAATTTGTTATTATAAACACAAGGCCCCATATCAATTGTATTCAGATTTTACGTAGTCGGGGTTGGAAAGGTACCAGTGGATAAGCCTGAAATATTAGAGAGATACACAGAACAAGGAATAATACCCTTTTTCTTTTCAATTTCACAAATTCATAGGCAGAGAGGTCTAACATCTGTCAGTCAGGTCATGACTATAAACTAGTGGCTATCATACCATTGAGTATCCATAATTTGTTTCTCAATGTTTTCTACTCCACAATCACAGCTCCAATTTGAACAGTGTCTGCTTAAATGTTCTCAAATTCCAGTGAAAGCTAAAGAGTTTAGGAGAGATTCTAGAGAAAGAACAGTGTCATCAACAGTCATACTGTATGTAAATACAAGCTTCTCATGCTTGTAAATTCTTATCGAGGTCAAGGGAGCATAGATGTCAATTCCATTCCCTTCAGGCCAGAATTCCAGAACAGTGTTGTGGAATGGAAAACGGAAAGAAATAGGCCTAAAAATTTTACTCCGGATCAGTGACTAGAATTTGGTTCCAAAATCAGTGATATCTTGGATTATTCCATTCCAATAGCCAAAATGGAAACCGCCACCAAAATGAAATTGACAACTATGCTACTGAGACAGTAACTTATCACAATGTGGAACACAATATAATAGTTACAGTGTAAAGGTCAGCTTGTAGATGGTTCTTTTTACTTGGCAATATTGAACTTCAAGAGAAAATAGTATTGCTTTGTACAATTATCCATTAGTAGAAAATACTTCATACACATCTGGGTCAAAAGAAGAAAGAAGGTAAAGTTGTTGAAGGGATATTATATGGTACATACCAGAAGAGCATCAACACAAAGACGGCATTTCTGTAGAAGTTGTACAACACCAAATAGCCGACTCGCTGATAATTCCAGTGCCCATGCACAAGAAGCAATCTTTTGAGAAACCGAAACTGGCCCATGGCAAAATCTGATGCCATAACTGCTTGACGCCCTTCCTGGCCGCATATTCCAACACCGACATCCGCCATTTGGATCATTGAAACATCATTAGCCCCTGTCAGAAATGTTCCACTAGATGAATGCAACATAAGAAAAAGCATTTTCCCACTTCAAAGCACCAACAGTGACTCTACTTGCCAATAAAATAATAGAATTGCTCTGTCTGATTAGGATCTGAAGATTCAGAATATACTGATCCAGATGAATGGAAGACGGACGGCTTATGAGAAGAATCAAGTTGAAATGTATTCATTAAATCCCCCAAGAGATAAGAAGTAGACCTGTAAGCAAACACAGACTCACAAATAAAAAGCAAAAAGCTATTAAAATCATTAACTCACCGTCACCTATAGCAAGTGTCATGTCTTTGGTTCTGCTTTTAATTAGATCAACAACCCCAGCTTTTTGCAAGGGAGCCACCCTACAGCAAAGCACAACCGCACAGGAAGTTGCCAAATCGAAAAGCTGTAGCAACAAAGAACAGTATACCAAGATGAGCTTTGCATTCCAATGCCAATGCATCATACCAATACCATAAATGAACCGACAATAGGAGCATGAAAGAGACCTCTTGTTTAAGGTCATCCCAACATAGTTAAACAACAGCTTGGACTGCAGTTTCTATAACTAATGCATGATTTAGAAGGAAAGGAGGGAGACGCACCTCTGGTTCCAGGTCTTTCTCCAGGATGTAGACAAGACTATTTCCATCAATTATGAGGGCTAGTGGTGTATTTGCTACACCTCCAATTTTCCCAGTATGATGTTGTGACATATCGGTGGCACCTCTAGCATAGGTGACTGCTTGATATCCATTTTCAGAATATGGTGCAGTTGAAGTCCTCATGTCATCAGAGATCTCCAAGTAATCATTGTCAACATTCTTTTTTTTTTTCAAATTTTTATTTTTATTCCTGCAATTTGCTTTTTGTATTTTGTATTTGGCCTTAGCATCAGCCAAAAGATTTCTGCACTCATCCTCACTGGTTCCGTTAATAACTATTTGCTGCATATTCTGAGTCAGGAGTTTGCATGAGAGGCCTATTGAAACTGCAGTCTCTTGCTTATCCCCAGTGAGAACCCAGACCTTGATTCCTGCTTGACGAAGGGACTCTATGGTTTCAGGTACACCAGTTTGCAATTTATCCTCAATAGCAGTGGCACCAATGAGATTTAAATTACACTCAATAAGTGCTGCTGTCTGACGGAGCTTTGTTGACCTCTCAGTTAGTGAAGTGCTCGCCTCTTCATAGCTATACTGCCACTCTTCAAGTTCTGCATCAGTAAGATCCCTTGCTGCTACAACAAGCGTGCGTAAGCCTTGTGATGAATATTCAATCAAATGGTTATGTGTTGCATTTCTTATATAGACAGAAGCAGCATCTCCCTGATCAACATTTGTATTTACTTCGGCCAAAATACTGAACATGGAAGTATCAGCACCTTTCACAAGAACCTTAACAGAATTGTCAGGGAACCTAATAACAACAGACATTCTTTTGCGCACACTATCAAACTCGTGCAAGCCAAGTAGCTCCAACCTGCATTAAGAGACGCGATAGTTATGAGGAAAGAAACATAACTACTTAGGAAAAATTCATCCACATTTGGCAAGAACATTAGCTGATTAAATTGGCAATATCAACACAATCATGTCATGCAGTCTGTAGGACCAAATTACACAATATAACAAAAAGATACAGAATTTGTAAACGAATGAGTCTCCCACAAGGTCACAAATTGAATGAGATAGCAATCTACCTTAGCCTCTCACCACGGACGTAAACCTCAATATGTCCAGATGTGCGTTCAACAAGAGTGTAGCCATAAGCAGAAGCTGCAGCAACTAATGCTTGCTCATCAGGTGACTCCCCCTGATAATCAATTGCTTCTACAAACTCATGCTTTTCATTATTGGTACATCGGGAGACCATTGGAATCACAGTGTTACATGCTGCCAAAGTAAGGAAAAATTCATGTGCAGCAATTCTTTCTTTTCCAATTAAGTCTTTATGCAACAAAGCCACCAGTTCTGCATCGACATCAACTTCTGATTTCAGTTTCCATCTCTGTCTTCCAGTGATATCTGTGACACAAAGCGAAGGAATTAATAGCCCAGACGAACCACTATTTGATAAGCATACTGTAGATATGGGGTTCCTCCAGGCAACGTCCAAATACATTTCATGTTTATGCATGCAAAAATTAGTGCTTAGTAAAGCACATCTGACTACAAGTGGCCAACCTCAGCTCGCCCATTATTGAAAACAATCTGAGACAATCAGAGCACAAGCATATTACAGATACCTAAGCCATGTTTACAGTTGCACCTTTTGGAGCTTTGTTTACCATGACATGGTTATTTTGAGTCTTTAACCATTAAAACATTACAGGCTTACCTACTTGCAAAAGAAAATCCTTTAACACGGCATAACAATATAGGCCATCAGTCATTTGCTGCCTAAGAAAAATGACAGTACAAAGGCATGGATGAGCAACAACTGCTTCTGCGTAAAACTGCATAGTAAAAAATCATTCTTAATTCAATGATAAAAAGAGCACCAATCATCTGTACCCATGTTAAATAATGAACCTAGCGCTCAAAAGTTCATAAGCATAGAGATAAAATTGATGTGATAATGACAGAGCACTGTAAATTCTCCTCGTATGATTTCTCTGGCACATCACAGAAGAGAGAGAGAGAGAGAGAGAGAGAGAGAGAGAGAGAGAGAGAGAATAGGAAAAATGGAGAGAAGAAAAAAACTAGTGAGGGACTAACCCATGTTAAATTATGAACCTAGGGCTCAAAAGTTCACAAGCATAGAGATAAATTGATGTGATAGAGACAGAGCATTGTATATTCAGGAGAATGGGAAAAATGGAGGGGACAAAGAATTAGTGAGAGACAAAAAGGAAGATTAAACATCAGAAAAGAGTATTAGGTGGACAGGTAATACAACCACAAAATTAAATGGGGTCATTAGAATTGGAACTGATTTTTTAGGGACCCATTTAGTGCTTATAATAAAGATTTTATTCTTTTCTAGTTCTTTCTAAAAAGCTATACAAATAACTAAACAGGACAGCCAGGTGCACGAAGCTCCCGCTTATGCGGGGTTAGGGAAAGGGGAGGACCACAAAGGGTCTATAGTATGCAGTCTCGAACCCATGACCTGGGTCATGCAATGACAACTCTAGCATTGCACCAAGCATCTCCTTCACATTATTTATTTATTTATTTATTCATATTTATTTATTTATTGAAACTATTTCACAGAAATGGTGGGAAGCTTGAGTAGATTGCAAAACGATGCAAAATGGGGTGGTTACAATTAGAACCAATTTGTTGAAACCAAGGTGTCAAAACTCAAAATTTGGAATTTGAAAACACAAGTCAGCTTAGACTCAATGCAGTGGAGAACTTGGATAATGCAGAAAATGAGGAGATACAATTTAATACTGCCGCTGGAAAATGTCCACCAGTAAAGTATTTTTCCCTCACTTGGCAAAATGAGGCCAAATTCAAGATGCAAAATGCAAAAAGTCTTAAACCACATTGACTCGGCACAGTTCCAAGTCACATTTGATACTATGGTTGAAATTATGCTACATGAAAAGGACGTGAGCTTCTCTAGCAATAAAATAAAGTAGGTATACATAGGAAACTTGATGTTGATTTCAATTCATCAAAACGAATCAACTCGGCAATTAAATATTCAAATATGGGACCTGTGCACCTACAGCATGTGAAGCATAAGTTAGTATGGTGGCAGAAGAGTTAGAATCAAACTACCCATATGAAAGTGCAAACCAAGTACGTTGCATAAGGTCATTTTTTGTCATTTGACAGGACTAGCTATAAGTTAAATAAATGGAAATATTTATCTTTCCAAATTGCTTTTACATTTAAACCAAGAAAGCCTGATTATCTCTTTCTTTCACTCCTCTCCATCCCCCTTTTCTCTCTCTTGGCTAGGGTTTTCTGTGCCAACAAAAGAGGCTACTGTATCTCATGATATCTAAAAATCACAGAATCCTTTCCTTTCAAAGGACGAAAAAAGAGCCAACAAGGATTGTCACCATGCTTAGCAGCCGGATTTTCAAGCAATTTCTAGATGCTCGGCAGAGCTTTGAGCATAGTTGCTGGGCATGCTAATATAGGGGTGAGGAAGTTTAGACTTTAGCAGGGGACAGTAGTTTATAGTTCCTGCATGTCCACAAAATTGCTGAAACAATTAAAGCCAGACACCCTCGATCTAGATTTTAGAGAGGCTCTGCCCAATTCAAAGATTATTTTTCGAGGTAAAGGGTAAGACTGAAGGATATAAATGAATTAAGATATAAAGTTAAGAGAAATTGTATTAATTTGCTATGGCAAATGAAGGACACTAAATCGAAGCATACTAATGTTTTCTTTTGTCTATTTAGATATCCTATTAGGTGTCTACGGTATAAAAGACACTGTGATGTGTAGGCTATAAAGGATGAAATATAGCTGAGATTTAAGGGAATAAAGGAAAACCATATTACAGCAAAAGAAATGAACACAGAAGAGAAAGGACATAAAGTCATAAAAAGTGCATTTAAATCACTAAAATTGCATTTTCTTCTAAAAAATACACAATTCCTTGAAAATGCTACGTCCTTTTCAAGTCAGATCCAGGTGATGAAACATTCTCGGCTTCTTCACTTTTCGAAAACTAAAGAACTGATAGATGGTGTGCTTAAAAGCTACCTTGACGGTCTTCAATGGGCAAAGTTTCTTCCTGTTCTCTCAGCCAGTGAACTTACTACAGTTCAGGGCACCAGCACTCTTGGCAAAGGGTACCAGCTCCATCTAACCAAGGTAGCCAGTTTAAGTTCTATCCTGTGGTAGAGAGAGAGAGGTTACAACAGTGGTAACTTTTGTTAATTACACCAGATCATATGGGGGTGGAGAAAAGGCAGTTCCTCATTCTTTAAAGCTCTAAAAGTAAAAACAGAAAAGCCATTTCTGAAATTCCAAGACTTCCACTATTTGATGGTAAAATGGACAAATGTAATTTAGCGACCATACTAACCTACGCTTCACCTATGCTGTAGGTTATCATCATCATCATCATCATCATCATCATCATCAAGACCTTATCCCAATTAGGGGTCGGCCACATGAATCTTATTCCTCCATTCCACTCTATTAAATACCATGGCTTCATTTAGTCCCAAAGTTTTTAAATCTTTCCTCACTACTTCTATCCACGTTCTTTTGGGCCTTCCCCTTGCCCTTTTAAAACCTTCAACTTGTATTGCCTCACTCCTTCTAACTGGTGCCGTTGTTGGCCTCCTTTGAACATGTCCAAACCATCTAAGTCTAATCTCCCTCATCTTGTTACCTATTGGTACTATCCCTAAATTTCTTCTAATATTTTCATTTCTAATTCTATCCTTTCTTATCTTACCACTCATCCATCTCAACATCCTCATTTCTGCAACACTCAGCCTATGAGTATGATGTTCCTTAACTGCCCAACACTCTGATCCATATAGCATGGCCGGCCTTATAGCCATCCTATAGAATTTTCCCTTTAGTTTGAGTGGCACCCGCCGATCACATAAAACCCCCGATGCACATCTCCATTTGTTCCAACCCGCTTGGATTCTGTGGGTAACCTCCCTCTCAATCTCTCCACTCTCATGGATCAATGATCCTAAGTATCGGAAGTGGTCTCTCATGGGGACCTCTTGGTTATCAAACTTGACTGGTGCTCCACTCCTACTCTCCTTGCTAAAATTACATTCCATATATTCTGTCTTAGTTCGGCTAATTTTAAATCCTTTCGATTCTAATGCTTCTCTCCATAGCTCTAGCTTTATGTTGACACCCTCCCTTGTCTCATCAAGTAGGACTATATCATCTCGCAAATAGCATGCACCAGGGGAATCTCCTCATGCGTATGTTTTGTTAACTCATTCATAACTAATGTGAAAAGGTATGGACTCAATGCCGATCCTTGGTGCAATCCGACGTGACAGGAAAATCACCGGTACCACGCCACTAGTGGTCTTAACATTTATTCTTGCTCCCTCATACATATCTTTAATTATGTCTATATACCCCTGAGAAACCCCTTTAACACCTAACACCCTCCATATTAACTCTCTAAGGACTCTATCATAAGCCTTCTCTAAGTCAATAAAGACCATGTGTAGGTCTTTTCTCCTCTCCCTATATTTCTCTACTAATTGTCTTAGTAAGAAAATAACTTCTATGGTAGACCTCCCAGGCATGAAACCAAACTGATTCTCCGATACACTTGTTTCATGTCGTAGCCTCTTCTCAATGACTCTTTCAAAAAGTTTCATGGTGTGGCTCATAAGTTTGATCCCTCGATAATTAGTGCAGCTCTGTATGTCTCCTTTATTCTTATAGATTGGTACAATAGAGCTTTTCCTCCACTCATCAGGCATTTTCTTTGATTTTATAATCTTGTTAAACAACTTGGTCAAACAAACTACCCCAATATCTCCCATATGCTTCCAAACCTCTATTGGTATACTATCAGGCCCCATGGCCTTTCCTGATTTCATTTTTCTCAAGGCCTCTTTTACTTCAAGCATTCTAATCCTACGTTCATATCTATAATATCCAGTGTTATTTAGATTTATAGTATTTTCAATTCCTATATTCTCAGGGCCATTGTCATTTAACAATTTTTGGAAGTATATTTCCCACCTTTGTTTGATCTCAGCGTCTTTGACTAATACCCTTTGATCATCGCTTCTAATGCACCTAACATGCTCTAAGTCCTTACTCTTCTGTTCTCTTACCTTTGCAAGTTTAAACACATCTTTCTCACCTTCTCTTGTTCCTAGTCTATTATAGAGCTCATCATATGCTTTAAGTTTAGCTTCACTTACTATTCTCTTAGCAACATTTTTAGCATTCTTATATTGTTCATAGTTTTCATTATTTCTAATCTTCTGCCATGCTTTAAAATGCATTTGTTTTTCTTTAATAGCTTTTTGCACTGTGTCATTCCACCACCATGTTTCCTTTGCTAATAGCCTTTTACCTTTAGATACTCCTAAGACATCTTTTGTCACTTTCTTAATGGACTGAGCCATATTAGTCCACATGGTATTTACTTCTGTTTCATAATTCCAATTTCCTTCTACCATCAACTTATTTTTGAATGAGGTTATTTTCTCTCCTTTTAAGTTCCACCACTTAGTTTTTGGATGTGTATTAAGTTCAGTTCTTTTACTCCATCTTTTGATATGAATATCCATAACCATTAACCTATGTTGTGAGGTTAAACTCTCACCGGGTATCACCTTACAATCCTTACATATAGATCGTTCATTATTCCTAAGTAGAAAAAAGTCTATTTGGCTTTTATGAAGTCTATTTGCAATGGATAGGTTATATGACAAAGCAAAATCGAGGATATTCTCCCCCATCTCGTTTCGTTCACCTATACCATACCCTCCGTGTATTCTATCATATCCTTCCTTATCTTTTCCTACCTGGCCATTTAAGTCTGCTCCTATAAATATTCCCTCAGTATTGGGAATTTCTTGCATGACTCCCTCCATATCTTCCCAAAACTGTCTCTTAATTATATCTTGTAGCCCCACTTGTGGTGCATATGCACTTATAATATTTATAATCTGCTCTCCTAGAATCATTTTTATTATTATAATTCTATCACTAATTCTTTTAACGTCCACAACTTTATCCTTTAATTCCTTATCCACTATTATTCCCACGTCATTTCTATTATTTTCCTTTCCTACGTACCATAATTTATACCCATCTATTTCTCTAGCTTTAGCTCCTTTCCACTTGGTTTCTTGGATACAAGCGATGTTGACTCTCCTACGTTTTATCGTGTCTACTAACTCCAAACTCTTACCTGTCAATGTCCCTATATTCCATGTAGCGATGCGAATCTTATGATTTGGAGATTCCCTATTTACTATTGCCTTTCTTGACCTCCATGGTATGAACCCATGTCCACTTTTCACTGCACCTAGGTTCTGATGCGGCCGCTTCCGAGGGGACGCTCTAGCAGCCCTTGCCCATTTTTCACTACACCCGGGATCCGATGTAGCGCGTCGCTTCTGGGAGAACGCCCTAACAACCCTTGCCTATTTTTCACCGCATCCGGGATCCGATGGCCGCTGCCGCTTATGGGGAACGCCCTAGCTTGAGCGAATTTCAGATTTTGATTCATGTCATGTTGGGGTTGCCATAGTTTTAAAAGCTGAAGATGATTTTCATTAAAATCATTAAAATCATTACAATCATTAAAATCATTAAAATCATTACAACCAAGAATAATTGATGTTAACATTGACAAGTGAAGTGGATACACTAAACATAGAAGACGTAGAGGGAATACCCGGAGGATCTATTGGCAACAAAAAGCAATAGGGAAGATGTATTTAACTGTCATGCTCTATGAGCATGTATTGTTTATAGACCCATAAGATAACTCAAGTATCTGTCTGCCTAGTGTCACGGGTTGAGATTTTCAGACACCTGTGCGGCACTTAGTCTTGCAATGCACTCAAGACACCAAGGCTAAGTTCAGCCTTCAACCACCAAAACTCTCACTTGCTAAGGCTTTCACTCACTCACTCACTCAAACAATAAGAGGAACTCAAGAGAACTCAGAAAGGAAACTTCCCAAATGCATTAACCTTAACTGAGCTTTTGAGCTTTTCTGAGCTTGATTACAAGTAAGGAGCTTATACCTATTTATACTTGTTTTCACCCATCCACCTCCTCAATGGATGGTCTGGATTATTGCAAATGTCTACAATCCAATGGCTAAGGACTATTCTAGAACTCTATCTAAAAAACTCTACACAACTCCACACAAGTCCCTAACCTTCCCTCTTTCAAGATATTTACATGGAGTCTTCCAAAACCCAGGCCTTCTAGAATCAGGCCTTCCGCCATGGACCTTCACCAATGGGTTTAAGTCCCTTGAACATTGTCCATAAGCTAAATAAGCCTTCCACGGAGTCTTCAAGCCTTGGTCACAGACCTTGCAGTGCAAGCCCGTGACATTCTCCCCCACCTGATAGCGTCAACGCCCTCGTCGACTTCTTTAATGCAAGCTTCGACCTGTGGTGCATCTCATGATGCCTCGCAATCTCTGCCTTGTTCCTCCCCTTGCACATTTGCATCCTACTATGCTTGTATACCTTGGGGATCATCTTGGTCATTTCCATGATGCATGCCTCTTTGCGCACTTGTGCATCACGGCACATCTGAATGTAGTCGCCCTTCTTGCACCCTTGCGTTGTTGCACCACACTGTTGTGCCTCCTGCACCTTAGTGTGGCAGCTACTCCTTATCATCACGCTCCCTGCATGACCTTGCTTGGAACCACCCATCCTAGAGTCCTCCTCTTGTGGCAAACTTCCCTTTGTGCCAACAATGGTGTCAACACCCCTGTTGATCACTGCTTCCTTCTCCGACTCACTAGGTCCAAGCAACGTCCCAGCACCTAGGTCTGATAAGCCTAGCTGTGCTGATTGAGCTACGTCCTCAAGCTCGTCCTCCTCTTCTTCGTCCTCATGTAATGTCATGTTGTGCAGGACCTTCCTCGTTGGGCAATCTCGCATGAGGTGTCCATCACAGAAGTAGCATGGCCTTGATAGGGTCGTAACCTTCCATCTATGAACATAATTTGTAGGATTCAAAGTGTTAGCCTCCCATGTTCTATGAAGGCTTACCTCCCTTATGAAGCGCAATCCATCCTCCCCCTCGCCTTTAAGCTCTTTCCTCGCAGCTTCAAAGGACCCACACCTTGGATGCACTTCCTGTAGCCGAGTGGAGATGCCACACACAATTGCCTCCATCTTTGTAAACCTTCACTGCTAACCTTGCTGTGAAACCCACTTCACACAATCTCACTCAGCTACCAACCCTGTCGAACCCACTCTGATACCATTTGTCACGGGCTGAGATTTTCAGACACCTGTGCGGCACTTAGTTTTGCAATGCACTCAAGGCACCAAAGCTAAGTTCAGCCTTCAACCACCAAAACTCTCACTTGCTAGGGCTTTCACTCACTCACCCACTCAAGCAATGAGAGGAACTCAAGAGAACTCAGAAGGGAAACTTCCCAAATGCATTAACCTTAACTGATCTTTTGAGCTTTTCTGAGCTTGATTACAAGTAAAGAGCTTACACCTATTTATACTTGTTTTCACCCATCCACCTCCTCAATGGATGGTCTGGATTATTGCAAATGTCTACAATCCAGCGGCTAAGGACTATACTAAAACTCTATCTAGAAAACTCTACACAACTCCATGCAAGTCCCTAACATTCCCTCTTTCAAGATATTTACATGGAGTCTTCCAGAACCCAGGCCTTCTAGAATCAGGCCTTCCTCCATGGACCTTCACCAATGGGTTTAAGTCCCTTGAACATTGTCCACAGGCTAAATAAGCCTTCCACGGAGTCTTCAAGCCTTGGTCATGAACCTTGCAGTGCAAGCCCATGACACTAGGGAAGCGCACACACCTCAAAATTCGCAAGAGGTTTGTTTACCTGAAGCTCACCCAGTGCTTTCAACAGCTCTACTTGCAACCCAAGAATAATTGATGCCAACGTTGGCAAGTGATGTGAATACATTAAACACAGGAGATGAATGAAGGGATTAACCAGAGAATATATTAGCAAGAAAAAGAAATAACGAAAATGCATTAAACTGCCATATTTTGTCTTTTGAAAACCACATTTTTCAGCACCTGTGCCTCTTGAACAGCTTTGCCTGGCTTTCTTTTACATAGTAACAGCTTTTGCTATTCGAGGAGCCCCCTACAAGATGGATCTTATGGGAATGCTTGGACAGCATTTAGTCAATAAAGGTTACAGGTAATAAAGGATGTCACCAGGTTAATGAAGGCCAACCACAATGTGAATACCGTGCATTTTGCAAGCTAACATATTTATGAAATGTTTAAAGAAATTTTAGGATATTTTCTGGTAGTTTTTTATTGTTCCATGTTTAGAGAACTCAAGTGTGTTGACAGCATATCTAAGCTGAGATTAAGGGAATCAAAGATAAGGGTTTGCATGCGCTACCTTAGATGAAGGAAAGATGAGCATAGTGCATGAATGGAGGAACAATAGCCGACAGAGCTGGTACACTCCAAGAACAATATTAGACAGCCGAAGCTCCTACAATGGAATAGCAGATTTGTCTAATATATAATCCTTAAACAAGAACTGTCTAAAAAATGATAATCAGAAAATCACTTCTTGTCAAAAGATTCCCCTATGACACCCAACTAATAGGGCAGGATACAAAATGCACTTCATCCATTCCAGTTACATTTAGAGGAAGTAGAAGTTAATGGTACCTGATATATATTGTCTAAGAAAATGGTATCAATTTGCATGTTATACTCATAAGGTGCTATGCTTGCTTTATTCAAATAATTGGCATTGAGTAAAAACAGCTGCATGGTTCCAAAATAAATGAATACTGATGGTCTCAGTTTGCATGTTATACTTTAACATGCTATGCTTGTCTTAATCAAATCAATTGGAGTTAAGCATAAACAGCTAGATAAGCACTCATTTGAAACTAATGGAGAAAGATGACAATACCTGCAGCTACCGGTGAGGAGTTTTCATAACTCTTCCCATATACACTGGCTTTGCGAAACTCCATCTTGTTCTCGGTCAAAGTTCCTGTCTTGTCAGAAAATACATAACGTATCTGACCTAAGTCCTCGTTAATATTCAACGATCTGCACTGGAACCTCGAGTCAGAACTACTGTCGTACATCTGCGCATCCTCAATCATAAAGTACGACTGCCCCAGCCGCACTAGTTCCATTGTAATATACAAAGATATTGGTATCATTATCTGAAAGACTATGACAGAACTCAAAAATGAGAAAAAGATCTCCATGATGATACCATAATATTTGTACTCCTTCCCATTATCTTTCCCGTGGGTGAAGTATCTCCTCCTGTAATACGGCAATGTATCCAGTTGATCCATGTGGCGTTTGAGCCAGAGCCCCATGCCAACTGCCACTACTGCACACATAACAAAGAGAAAAACAGACAACCACAGGGTTTCCCTGTTCATGTGGCCTTCCAATTTGCTTCTTTTAGAAGGGGATACTGCACTGTTCAACATGGCTTTCGTTTCCTGGCCAGCATATACAACAACACCAATAACCCAGTCTGTGTTCTTCAGCTGGCAACCGCGTAAAATGATATTTGATTGCCCAAGGGGAACCATATGTCCATTGAATTCCATATTTGCGGTAAATTCATAAATATTTCTATTTGGCTGCTCACATCTAATAAGCCCTGAAATTGAACCTCCCTCAAAACTTGTGGAAGCTGTTTCCTGCCGTGCATACCTTGTCTTTAGGTTGGACTCACCATCCAGGTTCATTGTCTGTATATATGCGATTCCACTAGGATCACTTGTCCCCAACAAAACAATGTCACATGGGATACTTTCTTCTGCAAAGATTTTCACGACCTCACCAGCTCGTATCTTTTTCCATTTCTTCATCTGGAACCTACCGGATTGAAACACTTGAGCCTCTCTGTTATTCTCTTTCCTATCTGATCTGTGTCTACGCCAATCTTCATAGCCATCTTTAATAGCAGTGACAAAAAGCACAAAAAGAAGGGGGAAAAGAGAAACAGTTCTCCCAAAGACAGCAAGTGGTGGGAGCTGATTTAGAGCTGCAATGGCTAAGAAGTACAAGTATGCAACACGATGGAACTGGATAAACAGATTTTTAGGCAGAAACGTGATCACAGTGTATTTACTGGTTCGGATTTCATTCCCTGTGAACTCATACCTGTCATTCGTCCTCCTAGGGTCATTAATATATATAAGTCGAGGATTATCTTCAGAAGAGAACGCATTTTCAAACCGCATGCTCTTATGGCGAACTCGCTGAGATTTGTTTAGCTGCGAAGAAGAAGGTCCAGAAATCTCAAATGCTGAGGAATTGTCTGGCAACTCCATAATACCCCAGGATACAATCCTTCTCCCCTCTTGTGGTGGGCATTCCAGCAAAAACTGTCTAAAGACTTGGGACTCTGCTGAATAGAATCTCTTTGTGGTCACGGTGGAATCAGAGTCTTTCAGAATGCTACCGCTACTACATCCAAGAGAGCCAGCATCAGAATCCCTTTTATCCACTGCACAACTTTCAGCGTTTTCAAAACTGGAGGAAATCAAAGCAGGTTGATCGAGGCAGCTAAGAGAGCCAAGGTCCGCTTGAGGAGCTGACACCACTGGGGAAGGATCAGAAGCATGTGAAGATGATAACAGTAATGGCTGGCCGGAAGTCATAAATAAACTTTCGAGGAATACATCTGTAGAGAGGGACCTAAATCCCAATATTGCTAATGATCACGGACAAGAATTGGTGGCCCTGAGCAAATCTCTTCGCCTTCTGTCCTTGGCCAAAAAATATCAGCCAAAGGAATTTGAGCCTCCTTAGCCAGGAATGATAATCCATTCAATTTAGCTAAGCATTTTTGTTTTTCACTGACCGGCAGGTGCAAGGTGAACATCTTCCCATTTTTCACATCATTTTAGCCATGTGATCTTCCACATAATAAAGAAAAATAAAACAAAGTCCTTAGTAAGCTGTTCAAGTAGAATTCAAATAACTCGAAATTTCAGGACTCCTTTAACACTTGTATTAGCTTATTTCTTGCTAAGATCAACAGAAATCCACCAGTTCACAGCAAAAGAACGAGTTCTAAACTTCACCACCTGCAAAAACAGAAAAACCTGCATTTTGAGAGAAGTGAACCGAAGTAACTGCATATTCACCAAACAATCTCATTTCTCGCCCTATCACAACAGGTTGCTACACAAAATAACTAAGTAAACCTGAAACTGCTAGACACATCAAGATCAACTCAAAATTTCCAATTGAAACCTAATCAGAAACCTCCCGTCCTGAGGAAAATCAGAAAAAGACGATGTTCAAGCGCCAGATACACCTAAAACACAAGAAGAGGTGACAATCAGCAGCTTCGCACCTTTCCAACCCTAACAGTCATGACTTCTTCACCTTCTAGCAAAAATTATCTAAACTTTTACCAGAACAAAAATATACCCGAGAACATAAAAAGGAAACTCCACGGAAAAAAAAGGCCTTTCTGCACTCCAAATCAAGCAGATCTGACGAAACAAAAGACCTCGCTCAATAAAAAAAAGGCCAAAGGAAAACGCAAATGAGAGCAGAATGCACCTTTGTCCAACGATCCGACGCCAATTGATCCAAAGATCGGCAGAAATCCACAGTAACCAAGACAAACCTCCTCGAAATTCGAAACAGGAAATCGATCAGACGTCGTTTACTGCACTGAATCCAAAAATCATTAGGAGATCATAACTTTTTGCAGTCGGACGTCTGCGAGACAGATCCGGCGGTATGAATGCCGGTTTTCCGCGAAGATCTGCTTTTCAACTGAGAAATTGCAGGACTTTTGATGGAGATCTGGAAGAAGAGGAAGGGTTTTTCCTTTCTTTCTCTCTTTTTCTATTTCGGTGTTGGTTGCTGTTGCGCTGCGGGAAGAGAACGACGGGCTCGAAAAGCGAGATAATCGGAGAGATGTGCGAACGAAGGAGCTCGAATACTGGTGCCTCGGCTTTGTTTATGCTGGCCGGTGACGCGGACCCTCTTTTTGTTCGGCCATTTATAGCGTTTTCAATTTGCTCAACTTTCATTCCAGCAATACCCCTGCCTGTTTATCCAATTAACGATAATACCTATGAAACGTAAAGGGAGCCCAGGCGCAACGGTAAAAGTTGTCCTCCCTATTGCTTCAGGACACCTCACTGTTGCTTCAGGGCTCAGCTGCTTAATCATCTCTTTTCGGGCACATGATTTCTCTAAATTTATACATCTCGTGTGGTAGATACATTGGTGGGGACGATTTTTTTGCAAAAATGCCATTGCATTTTAGCATTTTTGTAAAAATATTTAATTTTTTTAGTTTTATAAATTTATCATTAAATTTTTATGAGCTTTGCAAATTTGTCATTGGTAGTTTTTCATCCTCATTTCCTATTAGTTTTTCAAATTTGTGATATTACCCTTCTCTATTTCTCTCTTAATAAACAAAACAATAGTAAGATATTCAATTGCAATATATCATATTTTTCAATTTGCACAACAGTACCTGTTAAGTTTCTTCAATGAAATTTAACAATTTAAATTTCTATTTCTCACTAAAAATTAATATAAAACTCTTTCTAATATAAATTAAAATGCTTTTAGATTAATAAAAATATAATAAACTAAAGAAAATTTAAAATATAAGCTAAATATTGTTAGTATTCACGTAAACAGGGACAAGTGGTAGACTTTAAGCTCTTTGTTAGATGCGAATAAAAGTTGAAAACATAAACTTGATCAATTTTAGATATTTTTATTAATTAATAAAGTAAAAATTTTGCGCAAAGTCCTCTTATTCACTGTTGTCTATCGAGAAAAATAGGAGCATATGCACCTATTTCTCACAAAGAAAGAGAGTAGATAAACTTTGAGTAAGGCCGTTGTCCATTGTTTACGCTTGTGAGGCAATAGCAGGTCCATTAGGACATATTAACAAAGAAAATTAAAAAGAAGAAGAATATTAGAATTTTAAAAAAATAATAAAGAGGGAGGATAGGAAACTATTAGAATGACATTTTTTTAAAGCTGATGAAAATTAAATGACAAATTTGCAAAACTCAAAAAATATTAATTTTTTTTATAAAAAGCTAATATATAATAGTATTTTTGCAAAAAAAAACCAAAAGATCTAGGCCGTTCATCATATTCAACATGCTCAAATATGGTAAAAATGCATTGAGTAATCTAATCGCTTATTTTGAGTCTTTGAAATTTTAATAATAATAGATGGTTGTGATTTCTTTTTAATGTACGCGAACTATTTAATTTTCAAACAATAAACTCATCAGATCCACTCATTTTTGTACTAATAGCATCTAAAAATGGGAGAAAAAGATGAAAAGATAAGATCAACCACAAGGTGGGGCCCCACGTGCAAGAGCCTACCGTACAATAATATTTAGTACTGAAACGTGGTATTACATTTACAGCTCGGGGGCCCTGAAACAGCATAGAAGTATTTATTTCCTACAATGCCCTTGCCTAAGCAGTAAATGACAAAAATATCGTTTTCTCTTCGGAGCCAAGATTCCGGTCGGATCTGTAACGTTTACGTTGTGATGAAAAGACCAAAGTGCCCTGGTGTGTAACATAAATTGCCAAATATACGGGGAACGCGCGTTTGTTTGATGTTGTCGGCGACTTGTCGCTTTCTCTTGGATTAATGTTTGCTTTCTTCCCCAGCCCTCTCACTTTCGAAGTTGGTAGTTGGCAAATCCTCCACCTCACATGTGTCCCGTTCCGTTGCCGTTGAGGGGACGTGACTCCCGAAAGATGACCGATTAAGTAATTTCGACCGTCCGATCTGTTGAGTTTTTCCTTATTATAATAAGGGATTACTTTTGCCATAGATAATGGAAAGAGTTCGGTTAATTTGGAATACGCAAAAAGCCAAAGTGGTTGCCACACCAAAACGGTCTGTTTGTTAGCACAACGGTAAAAGTTATCGTATCAAGGTCACAAGTTCAAAATATCAAATCACCCACTTACAAAAATAAGGTAAAATTGCCTAGCTTTCGTTGTCCCACCCTTCCTTAGGCAGGAGCTTTGTTATTTCTTCACATACCACCACAACAAAATTCTTTGAGTACAAGAACTGATTTCTCAATATTCATGCTACCACTTTATATATTGGATATTATAAATTTAAAATATTCCTCAATTTAATCTAGCCAGGACAGTGTAATTTATGTTTTCTAGATTTACCAGCAAACTATAAATTGTGCCACTAATTTTATTCTAAAATTGTAAAAAAGTTTGTGGGGTTAAATATTAGGAAAATGATAAACTAAGGCTATTTAATCAGCAATCAAAATTAGGCTCCCTCTTAGAACGGCAAGCGTACTCTTTAACCTCATAATCAGTTAATTACCACTTACTTAAGTTAAATAGGACATGTGTCACCTTGAGAGAGAACCTTACTTTCAGTTTAAGAGCATCACTATATCACTTTTCAAATATTAAGTCAAAATTTAGCATTAATGGTAATTATATCCAAATTTTCATTAATAAAAAAAATATTGTTAGACAGAAGCTAGCATACACACACCTTTGAGCATGCTTGAACTCGTGACTTTGACGATTGAGGTTCACTCCTGTTCCAATGTGTCACACTAGCTTTTTAACTACAATAACTTAAATATGTTGTTGGAGTTGGAATTATTGGAGTTGCATGCACAAATTTGTCCTATAATGAATACTTGTTAAAAAAATCTAGATTTTGATTGTTCTATATATCATACTTCAATAGCTCAATATTATTATTCAGAATATTTAAAAAAAAAACTTTAAATTTTAAGTTTTTTCTTTTCCTTTTTTAATGTAGGAGGTGGATCGTAGGTTAGAGTCGCCATTTTTCTTACTGGGGCGTATATTGGATTTAGAAGTGTGTGAACCCTTGTACCAAAAAAATTTAAAAATATATCTTCGAGGGTATTAGTGGTGCTCAAGATGAGATGATAGAGACCATATAAATATTAATGGTGCTTAAGCTGAGATGAGATGGAGTAATATTTCCTCCTCTTGCTATAAGAAGTGCTAGTTTGTCAATGGTGTTTGAGATGAGTTATAAATCCAAGTCTCATCTCAATTCATTGTTAGTGGTTTGCATATTCCTTCAATGTCTAGCCATATCATCTTTACCCAGTATGAATAGAGCCATTTATTCTCATAGAAAATTTGAGGCTCATCCTCGTATTTTGTTTGACATGAAATTAGGTCATATCAAGGCGTGAAAACAGCATCTTGCAAAAAATATAAGGTAAGGCTGCTTACTATGGGCTCCTGTGGTCGACCCCTTTCCCGGATCCTACATAGGCGGGAGCTTCATGCACTGGGACTGCCCCTTTTGTCTCATCTTAGGGTAGCTGATCTCATCTCAAGCATCACTAACACCTTGTTATGAGTATGACATTTTGTTAGTCATTCTTGAGATGAAATGAGCTACAATAATATGGGATGATAGGAGATATGGCTTGAGATGGCCAAATTTGAAATAATATAAGTTGTTGTGATATGAAATAATACGATACATGCCTTGAGATAAAATACCATGAGATAATGCTTGAGATGAGATGAAATTTGGACCTGATTTTTAGCGATCTAAACTATTTGCCTTGTTGCATTATTAATTAGGGTAATGCTATCCGATCAAGACCTCTATTTTAACATAATATTTATGTAGGATCAACATTGTTTGATATCTATATTATGTGGCCCCCATTGTAACAACAAATGGCATGACCAAAGAAAAACAATAAACGTGTATTGATTCTAGAAAGGGATGTCACAACAACCGTTGATTTGCAAGAACGGCTCAGATTAAACAGTTTAAAAAAGATGATGACTGCAGACTAATGGACGAAAGAAGAAAAAAATAGAAACCTTACTTGGATGATCCAAACTCTTTTAATTGTAACTTGTGTGCAACTATTTCGTGCATGGCTATAAGAGCGAGCAGGAGTGCGAATATCAAAAGTGACGTACGAATATCATTTTACCGTAAGAAATAGTGTTAACACGAAGCAACACCCACCTGGCGTCCCTTTTTCTTCTAAGTTTCAACGAAAGGAGAAGTCGAACAGAGTGTGTTTTCTTTGTCGTTATCATCGTCGAAACCTTATCCCAACTGAGTCAGCCGTATGAATCTTATTTTTAGATTTCTCTCTATTAAGTACTATGATTTCATTTAACTTCGACAATGCAATGGTGTTACATTAAGTGTCAGCCGACTAATTTCTTTCTTACAAATAAATATACATCTTACGCAAAATAGGCAGAGAGGTGAATATTCCAAATGAGAAAAAATGGGTTTTTATCCCAAAATAAGATGAGATACATGAAACGAGATGACTTGAGATAATTTGCAAAGCACTAATAATGATTTGAAATGAGATGCCGTGATCTCATCTCATATCATGTACTACTAACAATGATATGATCTGGGATGAGATGAGTTTATGTTTGAAAAAGACGAGAGATTTGATTATCACAAAAAATAAAGAAGAAAGAAGAAAACTTTTTTTTAACGTCTTCGTTCATTTTTATTATTTGTTATATTAATTTTTACTCGACCATTTAGGAAAATAATTATTTATCTTATTAATTTTCACTTTACCTTTTCAAAATTTATTTTCCAATATGGCAATATCATCTCAGTCAAACTTCACTAAATTACTAATACACTGTAAAGTGTATGAGCCCACTTAGCTAGGCGCCACCCATAGATGATCCTCCCCAATCACCAGTAGATGTGCTAGAACAGACGGACTACTTGAACCGGTAGTCCCGGTGTTTGCTGGTGCACCAAACCCATGCCGCACTTATTTACAACTCCTTTGACCACTTCTACATGTACAAATCTCAACTTCCCGTCCAGCACGAGCCGTCGACTTGCCACAGACAGATGACCAGCAACCCGTACGATCTAAATATAAATTCCCATCGTAATTTCCGTCTGTTCCTCTCTCTTTGACCAGTCTCGCGCTACATGCGTTAGGGTTGAAAAGCAAGTGGAGAAGACGAAGATCTCTTTCTCCTCCTAGGGTTTCTGATCGGTTTTGGTTCTCTCTGGTGTCGATTTCACATTTCTAGGGCTTGCACTGGATCTTTCAAGGTTTCAAGCCTGGAATCCATGGAGAAAGAACTTCTCGAAGTCTTCGAAGTGGCCAAGAAGGCGGCAGATGCTGCCGCCGAGGGAGATGGTGGATCGGAAGAAGCTCGATGCGTCGATTCTTTGAAACGGTTGAGAGCTTTTCCGGTGACTATGCAGATGCTTGTTTCCACGCAGGTATGAGATTTTCTCGTTGAGTTTCGGGTCTTTTTTTACTTTTACTTTTCGTTTTTGTATTAATTGGGGGAAAATTTTACCTTTTGAAAGCTATTGTTGGAAAAATGCTAAGAGGATACTGTGGAGAAATGGAAGAATGAATTTTGTTCTAAGATGATGGGAGTTCTTCTGTTATTCTTTTATATAAATAAAAAAAGGGTCCTTTTTTCTTTTCTTTTCATGGAATTAATGTATTTGAGGTTGTGATTTGTGGTACTGGAGCTTTAAGTAGCTGGATTATGAGACCAGAAATTATTATTTCTGTAGCAGTTTCTTTTCTTTGGTCAATCTCTTGCTGTTTTCATGGAGAAAAAAAGCAACAAAAAGACTAGAAAAATGAGTGGTATAGGTTCTTTCTCTGTAAAGAAATTATTGGAGACGGCAAGGTTTTGGTAGGAGTGGGCTTTCTTGCTCTTGGATTTCAATGTTATTTGGGCGTAACTGAATTGCATTTGGGCCTTTCTGGATTGAATTTTATTCGTCAACTTCAATCTGTGAAAGCGTAAGTTGCAGTGTGGGGGTGGGGTAGACCCTTTATGTTTGATGTTGCGACAATTGGTTCGTATATCGAGTGCAACAAACTGAACTAGGAAGTTCACTGAGTAGTCTTATGTGCGTCAACGCTTACATACTATAAGAATAGTTACATCTTGTTAGAAGGGAAAATGTTCTTTTTAGTGATTGACGAGGAGAATATAAACAGAAGGAGAGCCAAGGAAATAAAAGCAAAACTGTAGACAAAGGAATATGCCAGGAGACTTCACTGACGTCTGGAGTGCTTGCAAAGATAGCTACGAGCCATAGACCCAATTTGCATTAAAAAAAAATTGATTGAATAAAGCTTTTATTCTTGTACTACTTTGTTATGTTACTTGTATATAAACCAAGCATTCAATCATATCGCTAGTGTCAAACATTATAGTATTGGTACAGTCAGCGACTCAGTTATATAGTGAGGTTATGATTATATCCCAGTTTAGTGGTTTATTTCAATATAAAAAGCTTTGCAAGTTTATGGACAGAACTTGAATCCTAAGATAAATAGAAGTTTATTTGAAATGGAATTCAGGGCTATCAAGATTATAATTTGGAAAGTGCTAGAATCTGTTGTGTAGTCTTTTGGAGTTTATGTTTTCAAAAATTTCATGTATTTGAATCTTTTATAGATAAACACTGTTTATAAAGAATTTTGTTAGGTGTGGATTACTGCATCTCAGGATGGTCGTATTCATTGTCTCAAGTCAGTGTAAACAAGTTGGTTTTTGTGTCCTGTTCTACGATGTTGATTTACTCTCTAAAGCATTTCTTGTTGTTTTCATTTGTCACTGCCAGTGTTTTGGATTAATGAAAGAAATTATATATGTTGATGCTCATTATTCACTTGATGATTGTCAAAGCAGTAATTGAATGAGTATGTCATTACTATTGTTGACTTACTGGATCTTTTGGATACTGTGAAATCTTCTTTCCTCTTCCAAAAGGTGACTGTAATTTAGAGAAAAGGAGGCTGTGGTGGTTCCTACAGTGAAACAAAGATTTCAAACCATTTCAAGATAATCTACAGTAGCGTGGGTTTGGGTAAATGAGTATTGGAGTTTAAAGTAGAAGATTCCCATGGCTTCTGTGAAAGATTCCTGTTTCCCGAGCAAAAGGACTGCAATCACTTCACAGTGATGTCCCATACAGTACTTGAAAATTACATTATATGGAGAGCATGCTATTTTTCTGCAGCTTAGTTGTCCCAATGCAAGGTTATGGCCATTGTTTTTTGGAGGAAGTTGGGTGAAGACTTGAGTGATGATCTTGCAAAGAGATCCATGTTTGATATGTCATTCTGCATTGCCGTCTATGTTTGAGCATATCCCCTGTGTTTCCTTTCCTGAATTTTAAGGTTAGCAGAAAAGGCCTTGGCTTATTTGGTGGACTTTGCCCATCATTTCTCTACAATAACATGTCACATAACTGTCTGCATTATTTTCCTTTTCTTTTTTTTTAGCATTCTATCAAGCAATTTTGTGATTTTATTGTCTATTGTGTGGTTTTCCATTGCATTCTTAACTTTCCATCTCAATGTTCACAAATCACCTTGGAATTTCATATGGGCTGGTTGGTGCTCATCTGTAAAAATTAAATTCCTGTGTTTTCTTTTCTACATCTTCTTCATTCTCAAATTATCTGTACCAAGTAGTTTGAACTTTTAGGTTGGAAAACGTCTTCGTCCTCTTGCAAAACATCCAAAGGATAAGATCCAGGCTGTGGCTTCTGACTTGCTCGAGGACTGGAAGAATGTAGTCATTGAGGAAACAGCCAAAAATAACAAGAAAAATAGCAATAGTGATGGTAAACATTCAACCAAGGTTGAATCTAAATCTGATAGGGCACTGGCTGCAAAGTCAGACACTGTCAAGGTTGAGAAGTATCAAAATCCTGAAGCAGTGAGGGTTGAGAAGTTTTCAAGGTCAGAGACTATCAAGGCTGAGAAGATCGATCAGAGTGACTCAATGAAAGCTCAAAAGATCTCAAGATCTGAAACTGTCAAGGTTGAGAAGCTTAATAGAAGTGAGACTGTAAAGATGGCGACTATTGCTGATCCTGATGCCATTAAAGTTGACAAGATTCACAAAGAAGAGAAGCAAGTTGCTGAAAACAAGAGGCAAGCATCAGCCCCTATTGGGCCTCCGAAGCTGACATCAATGGTCAAATGCAATGATTCAATACGTGACAAACTCCGGGAACTTCTTGCAGAGGCCTTCTCCAAAGTTTCCAATGAGGCTGATGAAGATATTCTGGATGAAGTAAGTGCTTGTGACCCTATTCGCGTGGCAGTCTCGGTAGAATCTGTAATGTTTGAAAAGCTAGGCCGCTCAAATGGTGCACAGAAGTTCAAATACAGATCCATAATGTTCAACCTGAAGGATGCGAATAACCCAGATTTGCGGAGAAGAGTTCTTCTTGGACACATCAAACCAGAGAGACTTATTAACATGACCCCTGAAGAGATGGCAAGTGAGCAGAGAAAACGTGAAAATAACCAGATCAAAGAGAAAGCTTTATTTGAATGTGAGCGTGGTGGGGCCCCAAAGGCTACAACGGATCAGTTCAAGTGTGGTAGGTGCGGGCAGCGGAAGACCACGTACCATCAAATGCAGACTCGGAGTGCCGATGAACCAATGACTACTTTTGTAACGTGTGTAAACTGCAACAACCATTGGAAGTTCTGTTGAACTGTTGTCGTTGTTCTGCTATTCTTGTGTGGCAGAATAACTTAAGACGAGTTTTGAAGCTCGTCATTTTCCCCCATTTCAGATTTAAAAATTCCATGCATTCAGCCATATATATGCCCAAAGAAATGTCTGTATGCTTTGTCCTTTATAGGTTTATTTTCTTTGAAGGTACATTTAGCATCTGTTGTTTATTTAACCTGATTACCATTACAAGCTTTGTTCTTCCTGAACTAAGCTCACTGTACATATTTTATTTGACAAATAATTGCTATAAATGACTACTTCCGTTATATTTGGAGAAGGGGAAACTTAGATACTCCACCCTTTTTAAGGATCTAGATTGATACCTTTCAAATGTCTGCTGGTATTATTATAATGCTTGGTATTTGTTTAGTCAGCATTAGCTTTGTTGTTTATATAATAATATGCACAATTAGATGAATGGCAGTTCCTCTTTTGCTCTTGTTCTTGTATTGCCCCATAATGCTTATTTTCAGAGTAAACCCTAAAAGCAAGGTTGTTCAGCTTTTTACTTAGAATCATTTTGGGTTGAATTAAATTCGTCCTTCTGTAGAAGCTTAACTTGACACAAGCCAAGTGGGCACGCTGGCTAAGCTTATTATTTTTACGTTTATCCCCATAATTGTAAAGGTAGTACTATATTGAAGTGACAATTTGGTCTCACTGCTTTCCTAGATATTTTATCCGTCTCTGGTACTTCAGTGTAACTTATGAGCTAGTTTTCTTCCATCATTTTGTGAAGAGACTAGCTCTAGGTTCCTGATCTCCATTGTTTCAGATGCTAAGATTGTTGTGTTCATACTCATCACTTTGCTTGTCTTTATTGCTGGAATTTTCCTTATTCTATTTAGCCTGAAGACTGGCATTCTTAAAGTTCCTTTCGGGATCATATTTCATGTCTGGTTGTTAGCTTAACATGCATGGATGACCATAAATTTTTCAGTTCCAGGTTTCAGAAGATTTCGCCACCTGAGATCAACTAACAAGTAGGGGAAATTGCACAGGATGTTGTATTCCACCTTTCATATTCAGTTTGAACTACAACATTAGCTGGGAAGGAAAATACCAGGTAAAAGTACTGCATCCTGTGCTCATGCTATTCTAGGGGGATAGAGAGAGAGAGAGAGAGAGAGAGAGAGAGAGAGAGAGAGAGAGAGAGAGAGAAGTGAAGGTGGTGGTTGGATCACCCTAACATTCAGGGATGCCTTTTGGTACTTCTGACTGGCCCAGCAATTTTGCCTGTAGCACCAGGTATAAATGCAGTATGCTTGTGGTGAGCCTCTGTTTCATGAGAGCTGAACTGCTGATTTTGGTTTAATGGGGCTCTAGTCTGTGAGAAAATCCAGAAGGGTGCTGTGGGTCGATCATTTCAAAGTCCTTAACAGATTGCAAACGAAAAGAAAGAGAATGCCATTGCTGAGATTGTAATGAACAACGAAAATTGTTCTGGTATTTACATTCAAATGAAGTATTTAAACAATGATGCAGCTGAATAAGGTCGCCAGGATAGTGAAAAAACCCACATGCAGAATGTTAAATTAGAATAACAACGAGAGAAGTCTCCTTTAACACATCGGATGGGTCTCTGTTCATGTTGTTAGATCGTTGCTTGACGATGCTTCGCTGCTACGTTCTCCTATCATCTTCTCTGTTGGATCTATTGCCTGCTGACCATTTCAAATAGCACATCCAGTTAGTATAAATTTCATACTCTCTATTTGAATTTCACATCTTGTCTCAGAGTTAGATAGATCCCAACCGTTCATCTGCTGAAGGCAGTCTTAGGGTCTTTTTGCCTCCTTGATGGCTCAAAATTTTTGTGCTGTTAATTTGAAATACGTAATGATGGGTACTTTTAACGTACATGCCCTATAAATACTGGCTCACTCAATGTGATATGTAATGTTTACGTTGGATGGTCTGGATCCAGCAAATGTGGGATCTGTTTAACGCGACGATCTCGGACGTTACCTATTTTTACAGCAGCAATACTGACGATTGAAATGGAGGATATGGGGGATTAGAACTTGCCTGTAATGCTGTTTCTCTCATCCGTTTTTCTTGTTCGCGTGCTCTGAGTGATTGAATGGGACTCCCTTTCTGCAAGAATTAGAAATGAAAGATCATCCCATGTACAAGGACTGGTCCACCATAGCTAGATTAGAAGACAATGAAGAGAGGAATGCTGAATGTACGCTCATGTGATTGGTCTAACTTTGGATGTCTGGTAGATCAATTTTGGAGCATTCATTTAACATTTAAAGGGCAGCTCTGTGCACAAAACTCCCGCCTATGCAGGGTCTGGGGAAAGGGCAAACTACAAGAGCCTATAGTAAGCAGTCTTGCCTTGTATTTTGTAATATGCTAATTCCACGTCCTAAACCTGGACAACTTTTACCGGCTCCCCTTCTCTAATAAAATTATAAAGTCTGAGTCAGACGCAGGGCTCAGCCAAAAATGACTAAAATGCCCTCCAGGGGAAAGTAACGAACTGATACTGACCGAAGAAATTAGGTTGCATGGATGTGAAATGACCATAAAACCCTTGCATATTTTATTGCGCTAGCTTCAATTCCGAACCAATTGCAAGGGTATTATAGTCACCTCGATTGACCGGATTCATATTTACGACATCGGAAAATGAAGACGATGAAAATGGAAAGACTGTAATTTCCATGTATTTTTTCTGAAAATAAAGGAAATTAAATTCTAATTAAATAAACTAAAGTGCCATTTTCATGTAATCTTTTCTCTTACCAAGCAAGAATTTTGCAGTTCCTTCAATCTGCAAAGCTTGTTGATCTCAACGTCGAACTTCTTCTGCTCTGTTTCCCTTCTCTCCATCTCTTTCAGCTGCATCTCCAGCAGCAAATCCCTCTCCCTCAAAACCCTTTCCGTCTTCTCCTTATCCAATCGAAGCCTCTCCAACTTCCGTCTTATCACCCCCAGCTCCTCGGCGAGAGATGCATCGATTGCCGCAACAGGAAGTATCGGACGGTTGTCCTTGTTGAAGTATTCGATTAAATGGTTCTCCTTGTTCCATTCACCGATCGATGAGATCTCGATCGGTATTGGCTTTTGCAGGATTCCTGGTGGATTCCCGTCGAAGTTCTTCGGCTGCAATGGTTTCCGATGAGTTTTTGGACGTAATTTACGGTTTCCGGTGAGATTGGATTCGGTCGATGCCATTTTGTTTCTATGAGGTTTTGGGGCAGGTGAGAAATCGGACCGGATTCGAATTTGTATGGGAATAGCGGCAACGGATATTATTTATAAATTAGCAACCCTAGATCCCGTTTATGATTTTACTCTTTTGTCCTTCCAAGAACCCCGCAAATTTTGCCCATGATAGCGTTAGGCAGATTCCCAAATCCTAATTCGCATATTTTGAGTCGGAAAATGTCAGCGGGCTTTAAAACGAGTGGGACCTACTATCTCAGTGATCGCAACCATTCAATCAATTGGATGCTATGAATGAGAGTGCATAAAGTTATTATTGAAACCTTTTATATGTGGTGTTTTGGTGTTGAATCTAAACAGCTGCTTTTGTCCTTTCTACCTATCGTTTTGAAGGACAGAAACAATAAGTGTCATGGATTAGAATATCGATGGTCTAGATCATTGAGGAAAGTAGACCCTACTTGTAACTTTGCCTGCTTATACTTTACATTCGCATGCACGACATAGTCTCGGCAATACTGGTGGACCAGGGTATGGACGGCTCAGATCAGGAGTCTTGGGAACTAGGATCACCCGCAGAGACATATTTGCCCGAGCCCACCACACGGATAACAGACTTACCAGAGACCGTGATCGTACAAAAGTTAGATATGAATCATAATTAGACGGTGGTCCAATTGAAGAAATGGTGAGCAGCCTCCGCCAGACATATTCAGTGCTCAAATGGGAAGGCATATTGTAGGACCACTGAATTACCATTTGTATTGCCAACATAGAAAAGGATCCATTGAGATCCTTTGCTGTTTTATTTATTACCAGAATTGAATGGCCCGCATGCTAATTTTTTCTTCTTTCTTTCTCTTTCTCTTTTTTTAATTTTCTTTTAAGTATTTAAGATACCATTTTGGATTTTAGAAATTCATATCTTAACTATTAAAATTCATTTATTTTATTTTACATTTATGACCAAACTCGACCTACAACTCCGCCAATGCCGGTCCCAAGCCCGGATAAAAAAGGATGAGGGTCTTGCATCAGGTGCCAGCCGGCAAGGGGGAAGTTGAAGATGATTCTATTATTTCTTTCTTACAAATGAATATGCATTTGTATATTAGTTTGTGAGGAATAAATGAGAATCATCTCCAGCTTCTTAAAAGATGGCAACCCTTGTATCAGGTAGCCAATGTGAGGGAGAAGTTGAAGATGATTCTATTATTTCTTTCTTACAAATAAATATGCATTTGTATATTAGTTTGTGAGGGAGAAATGAAAACCATCTTCAGCTTCTTAAAATATGGCCACCCTTGCGTCAGGTAGCCAGCCGGCAAGGGTGAAGCTGAAGATGATTTTAATGATTTTAATGAAAATCATCTTCGACTTTTAAAACTATGGCAACCCCAACATGACATGAATCGAAATCGAAATTCGCTCAAGCTAGGGCGTTCCCCATAAGCGACGTTGTGCATCGGATCCCGGATGCGGTGAAAAATAGGCAAGGGTTGCTAGGGCGTTCTCCCAGAAGCGACGCGCTACATCGGATCCCGGGTGTAGTGAAAAATGGGCAAGGGCTGCTAGAGCGTCTCCTCGGAAGCGACGCGCTGCATCAGAACCCAGGTGCAGTGAAAAGTGGACATGGGTTCATACTATGGAGGTCGAGAAAGGCGATAGTAAATAGGGAATCTCCAAATCATAAGATTCGCATCACTACATGGAATATAGGGACATTGACAAGTAAGAGTTTGGAGTTAGTAGACACGATAAAACGTAGGAGAGTCAACATCGCTTGTATCCAAGAAACCAGGTGGAAAGGGGCTAAAGCTAGAGAAATAGATGGGTATAAATTATGGTACGTAGGAAAGGAAAATAATAGAAATGGCGTGGGAATAATAGTGGATAAGGAATTAAAGGATAAAGTTGTGGACGTTAAAAGAATCAGTGATAGAATTATAATAATAAAAATGATTCTAGGAGAGCAGATTATAAATATTATAAGTGCATATGCACCACAAGTAGGGCTACAAGATATAATTAAGAAACAGTTTTGGGAAGATATGGAGGGAGTCATGCAAGAAATTCCCAATACTAAGGGAATATTTATAGGAGCAGACTTAAATGGCCATGTAGGAAAAGACAAGGAAGGATATGATAGAATACACGGAGGGTATGGTATAGGTGAACGAAACGAGATGGGGGAGAATATCCTCGATTTTGCTTTATCATATAACCTATCCATTGCAAATACACTCTTTAAGAAGAGGGATGAACACTTAATAACCTTTAAAAGTGGACTTCATAAAAGCCAAATAAACTTTTTTCTACTTAGGAATAATGAACGATCTATATGTAAGGATTGTAAGGTGATATCCGGTGAGAGTTTAACCTCACAACATAGGTTAATGGTTATGGATATTCATATCAAAAGATGGAGTAAAAGAACTGAACTTAATACACATCCAAAAACTAAGTGATAGAACTTAAAAGGAGAGAAAATAACCTCATTCAAAAATAAGTTGATGGTAGAAGGAAATTGGAATTATGAAACAGAAGTAAATACAATGTGGACTAATATGGCTGAGTCCATTAAGAAAGTGGCAAAAGATGTCTTAGGAGTATCTAAAGGTAAAAGGCTATTAGCAAAGGAAACATGGTGGTGGAATGAAACAAAGGCAAAAAGCTATTAAAGAAAAACGAATGCATTTTAAAGCATGGCAGAAGATTAGAAATAATGAAAACTATGAACAATATAAGAATGCTAAAAACGTTGCTAAGAGAATAGTAAGTGAGGCTAAACTTAAAGCATATGATGAGCTCTATAATAGACTAGGAACAAGAGAAGGTGAGAAAGATGTGTTTAAACTTGCAAAGGTAAGAGAACAGAAGAGTAAGGACTTAGAGCATGTTAGGTGCATTAGAAGCGATGATCAAAGCATATTAGTCAAAGACGCTGAGATCAAACAAAGGTGGGAAATATACTTCCAAAAATTGCTAAATGACAATGGCCCTGAGAATATAGGAATTGAAAATACTATAAATCTAAATAACACTGGATATTATAGATATGAACGTAGGATTAGAATGCTTGAAGTAAAAGAGGCCTTGAGATTGATGAAATCAGGAAAGGCCATGGGGCCTGATAGTATACCAATAGAGGTTTGGAAGCATATGGGAGATATTGGGGTAGTTTGGTTGACCAAGTTGTTTAACAAGATTATAAAATCAAAGAAAATGCCTAATGAGTGGAGGAAAATCTCTATTGTACCAATCTATAAGAATAAAGGAGACATTCAGAGCTGCACTAATTATCGAGGGATCAAACTTATGAGCCACACCATGAAACTTTTTGAAAGAGTCATTGAGAAGAGGCTACGACATGAAACAAGTGTATCGGAGAATCAGTTTGGTTTCATGCCTGGGAGGTCTACCATGGAAGCTATTTTCTTACTAAAACAATTAGTAGAGAAATATAGGGAGAGGAGAAAAGACCTACACATGGTCTTTATTGACTTAGAGAAGGCTTATGATAGAGTCCCTAGAGAGTTAATATGGAGGGTGTTAGGTGTTAAAGGGGTTTCTCAGGGGTATATAGACATAATTAAAGATATGTATGAGGGAGCAGTAACAAATGTTAAGACCACTAGTGGCGTGACTGGTGATTTTCCTGTCACTGTCGGATTGCACCAAGGATTGGCATTGAGTCCATACCTTTTCACATTAGTTATGGATGAGTTAACAAAACATCTGCATGAGGAGATTCCATGGTGCATGCTATTTGCAGATGATATAGTCCTACTTGATGAGACAAGGGAGGGTGTCAACATAAAGCTAGAGCTATGGAGAGAAGCATTAGAATCGAAAGGATTTAAAATTAGCCGAACTAAGACAGAATATATGGAATGTAATTTTAGCAAGGAGAGTAGGAGTGGAGCACCAGTCAAGATTGATAACCAAGAGGTCCCCATGAGAGACCACTTCCGTTACTTAGGATCATTGATCCATGAGAGTGGAGAGATTGAGAGGGAGGTTACCCAAAGAATCCAAGCGGGTTGGAACAAATGGAGATGTGCATCGGGGGTTTTATGTGATTGGCGGGTGCCACTCAAACTAAAGGGAAAATTCTATAGGATGGCTATAAGGCCGGCTATGCTCTATGGATCAGAGTGTTGGGCAGTTAAGGAACATCATACTCATAGGCTGAGTGTTGTATAAATGAGGATGTTGAGATGGATGAGTGGTAAGACAAGAAAGGATAGAATTAGAAATGAAAATATTAGAAGAAATTTAGGGATAGCACCAATAGGTAACAAGATGAGGGAGATTAGACTTAGATGGTTTGGACATGTTCAAAGGAGGCCAACAACGGCACCAGTTAGAAGGAGTGAGGCAATACAAGTTGAAGGTTCTAAAAGGGCAAGGGGAAGGCCCAAAAGAACGTGGATAGAAGTGGTGAGGAAAGATTTAAAAACTTTGGGACTAAATGAAGCCATGGTATTTAATAGAGTGGAATGGAGGAATAAGATTCATGTGGCCGACCCCTAATTGGGATAAGGTCTTGATGATGATGATGATGACGACCAAACTCGACCTACATCCATAAAAATAATCAATTGATTAAATTACAATGAAAGAGGAGGGCCTATTTGGACAAAGGGATAATGTTGTGGTAGATATGTTATAGTTTGGCATATTTGACAATTTGATATGAAAAGTTAAGAAATTATGTTTCGACCAAACTTGACTTATGTGCATATAAATAATTAGCTGATTAAATTACAATGAAAGAGTTGCGGGCCTATTTGGACAAAGGGATAATGTTGTGGTAGATATGTTATAGTTTGGCATATTTGACAATTTGATATGAAAAGATAAGAAATTACGTTTCGACCAAACTCGACTTACATCCATAGAAATAATCAGCTGATTAAATTACAATGAAAGAGTTGAGGGCCTATTTGGACAAAGGGATAATGTTGTGGTAGATATGTTATAGTTTGGCATATTTGATAATCTAATCTAAAAAAATAAGAAATTATATTTTGATCAAACTCGACCTACATTTATAAAAATAATTAGCTGATTAAATTACAGTGCGAGAGGAGGATTGAGGAGTAGGCTGATAGCCTCTTCCCGATCGTCGTTTCTTCTCTACGTCCACCCAACGGATAAGATGGGACACGGTCAACTCCAGCCTTATCCATGATTGGCTACACGACGTGGGCTCAACATGGCTCCAAAACGCACCGTCTCTATTCGTCTTTTGTTTTTCTACAAACGATAACGGCCCCGATTTTGCATACATACGATTCTTGCGGACAAGAGCGGTTTACCCGTAACAAATGAAAACGATGGTCTTGCACGGCGATTTGACTCCGAGACGATGAGTCGAGTTACGATACCGTAACGCACCGAACTGCTTATAGCCTCGGCCAACTCGGAGGCTAAGGAACTGGCTACTGTTGAATCAAAGAGGCCGCTCCACGAGTTTCGCTTCTAACGAATCACAGAAGATACACGATCCTATCCGACGTGACCTGTCAGTTTCTCAATTTCTGTCGACTTCTTCTTTCTTTTCCTTGTTCACACTTTTCCAATCGGTTGGGCCAGCCAGATGAGAAGGGGAAAGGAAAAATTGATACCATTCAACCAACAACCAAAACCTAACACGTTAGGGAAAGGAGAAGAATACTTGCAGGACCATTGTACATTACACTGCTCAGTTTTGACAAAGTGAAAACCAATCCAAACAAAAAGGAAGAAATTTCTGGATGCTCGGAGAGAGATTCAAGGTGCAGGACAAGCGCCATCAATGATTCTCAAACGGGTTCGTGACGAAAGCGCTCCTCGCGTTCTTTAAGAGCCTGGAAAACTCTGGAACTCTTGGCAAACAAGTGGGCCCTGCGGTTGTAGTCCGTCAGATCTCGTCCTTCGTCTTCTCCCACCATCGCTTTCTCCTCTAAACACTCCATGGCTTCTGCCAATCTGTTCAATCCATTTTCCGTCTGTATTTCATCGGAATCAGATTCTACGTCACTTTCACCGGCAAGCTTATCTACTGGAGCTTGCTCCAGCTCCGACGATGAAGCTTGGAGCTGCGGCGGCAGTGCAGACGAGTTTTGCTTCTGTCCCCACCGGAATCTCGACGTCTGGAAGGCTTTCGGCGACCGGAGGACGATCCTCCGGCTAGCTTTGCGGGGTGTGGACCTCCAAAGGGAGATGGGTTTTGGGAGACTGGGAGGACGGAAAGAAGTAATGGTATGTGTTTGATAAGAAATTTCCATTGCGGAATAGGCTGTAAGAGGCAAGAAGAAATTTCTCTTGTATTTGGCCAGCTGAACTGTAGAGGCAGAGACGTTTGGAGAATGGATTATGGAGCTGGCATTTATAAGGAATAAGAAAACGTGGGTGGAAAAGCAGGCAACGAGGCATTTTTCCCATTACGTGTCGTATCTTTCTTCGGTCCCTGTTGAAGAAGGACTTGAGCTTGGCACGCGTTTCAAGATGCTTCTGTCGCGACATGTATAATAAATATAATACTAAGGAATGGGCAGCCCTACAGCACGAAGCTCCGCTTATACAGGTTCAAGAAAAGGGCGGATTATAAAAGTTTAAAGTACACAGTTTTATTTTACATTTGTAAGAAGCTATTTTTACTTTTTGAATTGGTGACTGTGATAACAACTTTTACAATTACGCCCAAGGCTTCCCTTCAAATATAATACTGAGGAATATACACATTTATACGGCTGAGATGCATGGGTCCTGCTCTTGGCTTCAGTCGATCACCTTCGTTCATCTGATGTTTCTGATTTTGATGTCTTGAAGATAAAAAATCAAACCGATTGGATTCAGCGTCGAAAAAGTGTGCTTTTCATGGATAACGTTGAGGGGCCAGCCGTGCCAACTCTTTACCCTTTACCCTTTAACCTATCCAACCATGAACAATATCTTAGCAAGATATTAGGAGAATGTCAGAGATATTTATTGATATCACAAAGAAGATCCAAAAATAAGATTCGTTGATGAAATGGGGAGATGGATTTGGGGAGCAACTGATGGCGAGAGAGAGATCACTTCTTCCTTGACCGTTATTTTAAAATGATAGGTATTTTCTTCTTTTTTTTATTCAAAATAGAACTCGTAAGTTTGTAAAGGACTCCACGAGTAATCGAAAAGATTCTTTTTTTCCAAAAAATTTTGATTTAGGGTATGAGCCGAATTCCTTGATCACATGTTTGACGAGATATCTTGTATCCATGTTGATTGTGTCCATGTCAATTGGTAATTGTATCATATCAATGCCATTGTCAAACCCTAATGTCTTGAAGTGGTTTAGGGGTTAGTCCTTTAAATTTAATTTGTTTGTTGAATTGTCGCTGTATGACATGAAGGTAATAGATTTAACGTGCGAAAATAGTCTATTCAGAAAATGAAAAGTAAGGCTGCATACTATAAATTTTTTGTGATCTACCCCCTTGTAGGTCAGAGATTGAACCGATAATAGCACCCATATTCAGCCATCGAAGTGATTACTAAATATGCCTAGATTCTTTTCATTACAAATTTTTTTTTTTTTGGGTGGATTCAAGTTAAATAGTATATTAGAGGCCATGGTGGTCTGCTCCTTACTCGGGCTGCATACATGAGAGCTTGGTGCACTAGGAGGCCCTTTTTTATTCAAGCTAAATAGTATAACAGTCATCGTATTTGCTTGAACAGCGTCCTATTTTCATAGCACTAAATTTACCTTTTATCCCTTCTGACTTTATTTCCATTATGAAACTGAGATCTTGTTTGGTGGAATGATCCAGTAAGGCATGTCTCCGTATAACCAAAATATGATGAGATGATCCCACACTTCATTGTGCCCCTTAGCTTTGATCTTTCAGTCACGCTTGATGGTGCAACATTGGGTCTGTCCGCTACTCTCTGCTGGCCCAGAAAATGGCATCAATGAAACAACAAACCGTTCTGTTTAAGAGCTTGTAAATGAAAATCCACAAAATCAACCAGTTGATGGTCATAGAGCAGTACTGAAATATGCATTTGCTATGGATTTTCAGGTCTTTAGAGATCAAGGTGGTCGGACAAGTTGAGGATCTGGGATTGTGGGTGGGTTCTCTGTCGCATGGTTCATTGGATATACTGACACTCAGTGGACAAATTGCCCTTACATGTGCACTAGACAAGCTTATCTATGTGTGCTCCGCCTTGTAGGACTGCTGATAAAACCTTCATCTATAAAGTTGTGGTACAGTTACTGGTTTCGAATATTCTTGCTGTCTGGATCCGCCGAAGCAAAGTCAACTTCACGAGTTAATGACTTAGAGGAACAAGTCCCTCTCGGCCTCAATCATGCCATAAAAATTCCCTCGACTCTTTTTATAATTTCGTCATTAATCTGACTCGTGGTTCTTCCTTGATTGAATGGAGCCTTGGCAGAATGGTTGAGTTGTCGCTGTGTGGTTTGCAGGTCCAGTGTTTGAGGCATGAAGAATGGTTGAGTTGTCGCTGTGTGGTCTGAAGGTGAGGCGTGAAGAATGGTTAAGTTGTCGCTATGGTCTAGAGGTGATGTGTTTGAGGCAAGAAAATTACCTCTTGCAAAATAGAAGATAAGACTGCATGTTATAGACTTTTGCAACCCTTTCTTAAGTCACTGCCGCCCACGTTCTCTAAATAATTGCTACCCAAAAAGGAGAGCTTCGTAAACCAGGCTGCCCTTTTGTGGTTCTTGATTATTTGTATTTTTATCTTGTGCTTTATGGATCAATAAAAAGGACAGTTCCAGAGCACGAAGCTCCCTCCAATGTGAGGTACCGGGAAGGGGCGAACTATAAAGGCTTATAGTAGGTAGTTTTACCTTGTATTTTTACAAGAGACTGTTTTTACGCCTTAAACCCATGACCTCAAGGTTACATGACAATAATTTTTACCGTTGTGCCAAGGCTCCCCTTCGCTTTATAGATCAAAGCAGGCCAGAAATATTTAGAACAGTAGTTGCTGATGATTCAAACAGCCACCTGCAACCACCTACCCCTCAATTGGAGGAGGAATTGAATTCAAGTGATGATGATGGACTCCCACCACTTGAAGCTAATACAAACAGAATCAGTCCTGTTGAGTTGCGTTCTGGTTCAGAATGAGATTCAGATTCTCAATAGCCTTGCAGTTTTAACGGGGCAGCCCCGATGCACGAAGCTCCCACCTATGCAGGGTTTAGGGAAGGGGCAGGCCACAATAGCCTAAAGTAAATAGTTTTACCTTGTATTTTTGCAATAGGCTAATTTCACGCCTTGGACGTCAATGTCGCATGACAATAACTTTACCGTTGCGCCAAGACTCCTCTTCAAATGCTGAGGTATTCTTTCTCGAATTGGCTGCAATGTCATGTTCAAATCATCAGACCAAATATACTTCGAAAGGGCTAGATTGGGCATGCCCTGTGGCTAGAGAACTTGGGGCAATTATTCGAGAGCACAGATTTTTTGGCTGTGGGTGAAGTATCGCCATCCTCCAATTGGATGGTTGCTTTGTCTATTCTTATCCGTGTTAAGCTGCATTTTCCCTTGCTAGTTGAAGTTAAACCAACAAATTGGTTCAAATAATAAACCACGAGGTGAGATGATCAAAGTAGGCCCTAGCCAGAAGATTTGAAACGATTGGATGATCTAATTGTCTGAATCAGTGAGTTGTACACTAGGAGTGCTTGATCGAACGGCCTAGAATACTCCAAAAGACATAACTGAGTGGCCCACCGAACGACGAACCACCGTGCAACATTCATCAGTCTCCATCAGTTGGTTTCACTGACACATAATCGTACTAACTCGTGCCACGTGGCTCGTCCATCTCCGAGAGTTCCTTGCAAACCTGAGAGAGTAGGATTCGGAATTGGAAAAGCCAAAATACAACAAAAAGTAAGCTCGGTGGGTCGTTAATGGCGGTTTCAGCTTTCAGAGGCGCTAGTTATGGCCGTCTGCCTCTCTTCCACCCAACCAAGTCGCAGGTTATTTGAAACCAATCAATTTATGGGTTCATTTCTGAAGTTGATCTTTCATTTCGAACATCTCTTCGTCGTTTTCATTTCATTTTCTGGTATAGCTTCTGTTTCGTGAGCTCTAAGTTTACCATAGGGCAATTTTTTCCTGCTTCTCAATGGGGCGGTAGTGAAGGTGGAAATTCGTGTAGAAATCAATTTATGTCCGCTGACCGTCTTTGAGAATCCATCGCGGAGAGCTGACTAACCGTAGTTTTTGATTCCCGTTAACATCCGTTATAGGTGGAATCTAATTTGGTTGATCTTGCTTGCATGTGAAGTCAAGAGTACATTCCATCAAAGGATAAAACTGTGAAATTTACCCATGAAAACTCAGTTTCTTCTTCACTAAGGGTTTCTGTATGTGTTGGAGATGTTCCACTCTGTACGATTTTCTGTTGCACTTGCCACTCTGAATGAGATGATATTCTTCGCAGTCATCTTTCTTTTGTTTAAGTGTCTTGTTTCCTTGAATCTTTAATTTTGTTTCCTCATTAGTAGACACATGCCTAGAACGTAATTGTGGAGAATTCATTTTCTCTGCAATCTAATTTTGGTGCTGTGCCGAAGTGAAAATGGGTCTTATTAGGTGAAAATTGGATTCTCACTTTTGAGAGGACTCTTTTCCTTTATAAGATGATAATTTTGAGTTCCATCCCAGAGAATTCAAGTTCAAGTGTCTGTGATTGCAGAGCCACTAGAATCTGCTTCTGAGAATTGAATTTCTCACTTGAGAATTAGATTCCAAGTGCACAATTGCCTGCTCATCATGGATATTCATGGAATGAAGTTATTATGGAAGATAAGCACATACCCTAAGTGATGTAGCGGGTGTAGTAGAAGAGAACCTTGAATACACAAGGCAAGAAGATAGAACTTACTTCTCAAAGAGAAAAAGCAATTCTACTCAAAGGATAGAGAAATTGATTCAAACTTGAATGTCTCACCCATAGAAAGAAGACTCTAATACATAACTAGAATTATCTATGACCTAGAACCATCTACTCCTTTTTGACTTTAAGCTATAACACTCTGCATATTCAACCAATTCTAGACTTTTATCATATTATTATATTTTAATTATTTCTAAAATGATCTACCCCCAGAACCTTCTTGATTTGAACTCAACTCATGAGCTCATGGGCCATCATGCTTATAGAGGTCCATGGGCTATTATGTCTAGAGGCTTATGGGCCATTATGTCTTACATTAGTTCCCTCTTCTTGGAAAGAAATCGACCTTGAGTTCTAATCTGGATAAAGAGGCTCTTGTGCAGGATACTCAAACAAGTCTGCTACATTGAATGTCTTGGAGATCTTCAACTTGTTTGGCAGATCGATCACATAAGCATTGTTACTTATTTTCTTCAAAACCTTGTATAGGCCGTACTTCTTGGGCTTTTAATTTGTGATAAGTTTCTATGGGGAATCTTTCCTTGCGCAAGAACACCATCACTGAATCTCCTTCATTGAATTGCTTAAGACGTCGATGTTTGTCAACAGCTTCCTTGTACTTAGCCTTTGTCTATGCCAGTTTCTGTTTCACTTCCTCTTGCACAGCTTGGGCTTGTTTAGCCATGGTCTCTGCTGCTACATTCAATTCTAGATCGTGAGGTAACTGGACCAAATCCACAACAAGCCTAGGTGGGTCACATAAACTATAGAAAAAGGTTACATTCTAGTGGCACTGTGGATTGCGCTATTGTAGGCAAATTTTGCTTGGGATAGGGCATAATCTCATTGCTTCGGTTTGTCTCCACATATACTGCGAATTAAATTCTCAAGAGTTCTATTGGTTACCTCATTTTGTCCATTGGTTTGTGGATGTGCTGTACAACTACGATTCAGAGAGGTGTTGAACATCTTTTACAATTTCACCCAAAAATGACTAAGAAACTTCACATCTCGATTAGAGGTGATGGAGCGAGGTATGCCATGCAAGCATACTACCTCCTGGAAGAATAATCGAGTTGTATGGGATGCATCTGATGTCTTTCGACAAGGAATAAAATGAGCTATTTTGGGGAACCTGTCAACAACAAAAAAGACAAAGTCTACCCCTCTTTGGGTGTAAGGGAGACCTAGTAAGAAGTCCATGGACAAATCTTCCCAAATGTTGTTAGGAATAGGTAATGGCATATAAAGACCATTGTTTTAAAATTGTCCTTTTGATACCTGGCATGTGTAGCATTTCTTGACGAAGTTACCTACGTCTCGCTTTAGTTGAGGTCAAAAGTATTGTTCCTCCAAGGTTGTAATAGTCTTGTCTCTTCCCAGATGCCCACCCAATCTTCCACCATGTAGGTCTCGAATTAGTTTTTCCTGCAGAGAGGTCTTGGGAATGCATAAGTGATTGCCTCTAAACAAGTACCCATCAGTCATATGAAAATCACTTACAAGTTGCTTCTCAATACACTTAGACCAAATCTCTTTAAAATCTTCATCGTCTTTATAGAGTTCTTTTAGACACTCGAACCCCACAACCTCATGAGCCAAGGTAACGAGTAAGTTAGCACGGTGGCTCACTGCATTCACAACATAATTCGAAGCACCAGATTTGTGTTGAATAGTGAAAGGAAATTTCTAAAGGAAAGTAGCCCACCTGATGTGCATTTTGTCCAAGTGCTTCTGATTGTTGATGAACTTCAAGGCATGATGGTCTGTATAGATTACAAACTCCCTTTGAATCAGGTAGTGCTCCCATTACTTGATAGCATGCACCACTACGTAAAACTCTTCGTCATAGGTACACTTATGGCAAGCCTCGCTCAGCTTCTCACTAAAAAAATGCAATAGGCCTTCTCTCCTGAGATAATACAGCTCCAATCCCCACACTACTAGCATCACATTCTACTTCAAAAACCTTATCGAAATTAGGTAATGTTAGTACTAGTGCAGTGCAAAGCTTCTCTTTGATTAGCGTGAAGCTCTTATGCATCTTCACACTATGCAAACTTTTCTTTCTTTAGATACTCAGTAATTGGCCCCACAATGGTGTTGAAGTTTCTAATAAATTGCTAATAGAAGGTTGCTAGACCAAGAAAGCTTCAAATTTCACTCACAGTCTTTGGTGTGGGCCAATTGCATATAACTTAGACCTTCTCATTGTTGACATGAATTCCCTCTGAGTTAACCATATAACCAAGGAAAAGTATGCTATTTGTTATGAAGCTACACTTTTTGAGGTTGATGTATAGCTTGTTCACTCGTATTTTTCAGAGAAAGGCCTCAATACTTGATTCATAACCCTCATAAATGTGCTAGGAGCATTGCAAAGGTTGAACGACATAACCAATAGCTCATATAGACCGTTCTTGGTCTTGAATGCTGTTTTCCATTCGTTGGCTGTTTAGATCCTAATATGATGATATCCGCTACATAGATCAATCTTTGAGAATAATTTCAATCCCTCCAGCAGGTCTAGCATATCATCAAGGTGAGGAATTGAGAATCTATACTTGATGGTTATCTTGTTGATGGCGTGGCTGTTGATACACATACCCCAACTTTCATCTTTCTTTGGCGCGAGCAGAGCAGGGATGGCACATGGACTGAGGCTTTCGCGGATCTGACCTTTTTGCGGCAACTCTTCTACTTTAAAAGGGGTAGCCCCAGTGCACGAAGTTCCTGCGTATGTAAGGTCTGGGGAAGAGGCGGACCACAAGGGTCAATAGTTCTACTTTCTTCTTCAATATTTCATTTTCTTGTAGACTCATATGGTAGTGTGAAGATTTGGAAGGTTAGGTTCTAGGTACAAAGTCAATTTGGTGTTGAATGTCCCTTAGTGGTGGTAATTCATTTGGCAAGTCATTAGCAGTGAGTTCCTTAAACTCTTCAAGTAACGGTTGTGGTGGGTCAAGGGTAGGTACTGTCTTGTCATCTTTTCTTTCAAGGAATTTTACCACCATGGCATATATTTCCTTGGCATCTTTCATGTGTAACATGAATTTAGCCTCAGAAGTAGCAATGGTGAGAAGAGATTGTCTCCTAATTTTTGGAGATTTATTTGACACTATCTGCTGCCTTGAAGGAGTCATCGCTATTTTATGAGCTCCCCAACTAAATAGATAATTGTTATCACGTCCCTTGAAGGTAATATCCACATCAAATTGCCAAGGTCTACCTAATAGTATATGACTAGCATCCATGTCTATCACGTCACATGACACTTCAGATTTAAAATATTTTCCAATAGAAATAGGTACGTGGTAGATTTCTGTTACCTTGACGGTAGGTCCTTTCTTAATCCAACCGATGGAGCAAGGTGAAGGATGTGGTTTGGTGGGTAGCCTCAAATGATCTACGAGCCCTTTGCAACAAAATTTTCACAGCTATCGCTATCAACAATTAGATCACAAGCCTTTTGGTTAATCGAGCAACTTGATTGGAAGATATTATAGCATTGGTTGAAGTCCTCGGCCTTTGGAGCAAAACAACACCCGTTGTATAACATAGTTAACTCCTCCTTCTTCAGTTGTGAATTCAGCCCCTTCATAAACATCCTCCTCATATGCTGCAACATTATCACTTTCTGCCTCTTCTTCTTCTTCTTCCTCTGTGAGATTAACGGGCTTACATGTTGGACAATTGTTAGAACGATGATTAGGTTGGTTGTGTCGATCACACTTGTCCGTCTTCGGTTTGGCATAAGGGTTTGAGTGCTTTGAAATGTCATGTCTTCCTTGTCCTGCAGCTAGGCTAGACCCTCCTTCGTTGGAGGGTTTGAACATATTTGTAGAAGGGGAGCCTTGGTGCAATGGTAAAAGTTGTCATGTGACCTTGAGGTCATGGGTTCAAGGCTTGGAAACAGCTTCTTGCAAAATGCAAGGTATGGCTATGTGCTTTAGGCCCTTGTGGTCCGTCCTTTTCCCGGACCCCGCATAGGCGGGAGCTTCGTGCACCGGGGCTGCCCCTTTTTGTAGGAGGTGATGATTGAACTCCTTTTCCTTTGCCCATAGAAGGGAAAGAACTCTTGGTAGAGTTCTTGCGATATGTTGGAGTGGGTTGAGCACGTTCTAACATTTTTGCCTTAATAGCCATGTTATGTGCTTTCTCCAATGTCCATAATACATACAATCCAATCTTTTCTCTAATGGAGGGTTTTAGTCCCTTAAGATATTTGGCTATACGTTGAGCTTTCAGACTCATTCAGATTATTACATTCTGAAAGTCTAAATTTTTTTGCCGTGTAGTCAAATAAAGACTTGGATCCTTGGAAGCAGTCTTGATATAACTGAAATAAATACTACTCATAATTTGGTGGTAGAAATCTATCCATAAGAAGTTGTTTCATTCTATGCCAAGATCGGATGGGTGCCTTACCTTGTCATTGTCTATTTCTCTGTAATTGATCCCACCAAATTGCAACACCACTTTTCAGCTTGTATGCGACTAGCTTCACCATTTTGGTTTTAGAAACCTTCATCATCTCGGAGAATCTCTCCACTTCGGAAAGCCAATCAAGGAAGTCTTCAATATTTAGATTTCCACTAAATTGGGATATATCTACCTTTAGTCGATAGTCGTCAATGTATTGTCATGGCCCCAATGGGCAATAATGGCATCCTCATTTCTTTCGAGTTCGGAATCCTCACTGTTGGATGGGTAACGAGGCTGTCGCCCAACATTATGTTGAAGACTTGGATATTATCGGGTAACTGCCCTAGCATGCATCTGATCATGGTTAACAAGTCGCCCTTGGGCCACTCCTTTAGCACGATTCCTATCAACCATTAGTGGCCTATGGGCGGTATTGAGATTTAACCCAAAAAGCTGCGCTTGAATAACGTTGAGCCGCTATTGTATCCTCCCAATGACCTCCCATAGGGCACTAACCCCACGATCACTGTCAGTGGGATGTTCACACTCTGCTTTGTTATGGGCCATCGAAGGCAAAACTTTTCTCTGATACCACTTGATGCAGCGGGTGTAATAGAAGAGAACCTTGAATCCACAAGGCGAGAAGATAGAACTTACTTCTCAAAGAGAGAGAGAGCAATTCTATTCAAAGGATAGAGAAATTGATTGAAACTTGGATGTCTCATCCACAGGTTTACATGCTTATTCATAGAACTAGAAAGAAGACTCTATTACGTAACTAGAATTATCTATGACCTAGAACCATCTATTCCTTTTTTACTTTAAGCTAAAACACTACATATTCAACCAATTCTAGACTTTTCTTATATTATTATATTATAATTATTTCTAGAATAGTCTACCCTCTAGAACCTTCTTGATTTGGACTCATTTCATGGGCTCATGGGCCATCATGCTTATAGAGGTTCATGGGCTATTATATCCAGAGGCTCATGGGCCACTATGTCCTACATCAATAAGAGCTGTTCTTTTCTCATGTGTCTGGGGTTGTTTCTCCTTGCCTAAGCATGATTTAATTTCTTAATCCTTGCTTGTGTAATTTTGTTGCAAAATAGTTGCTGATTCAGGATTCTGAAAGTTGCTCCCATCAGTTTTTTCTTTGCAAGGAATCCTCATTTTTATTGGCTGTTTGGTTTGGCATATCAGACCAGGCACGGTTTGTTGTTCCTAAGGACTGTTGTTTCCTGTCTTATGGAACATTCCTTCACGTGAGTGGTTACTTTCTGAAGTTTGAAGTCTTTTTACTCATTTTCCTCTGTCATTCTTGTTTCTTCTCATTCATTTCTACAATCTGTTTTTGGGCTTTCAGTTTTAGATTTCATAGGACCTGCTATAGTTACAGTCCGATCACATATCCTTGGAGGTCATACATTTATCTTCCTGCAGACTCTTATTGTTTTCTGTGATCCATTATGTTCTTCTGTTTCGGTCATTTGAGAGTCGTGTAGCTAAATTGCTTAATCTTTTTAGTATAATATTTGCGTGGCTTTGTTATCCGCTAATATTGCACTCCACTTTTGGGTTTCATTTACATACATATTCTCATTAGTCTTGTTGGGCCTTCATTACTTTCTCAATTTTCTGATTGGGAGCAAATGCTCTACTTTCCACTGCAGTTGCCAGCTATAAGCACCTTGGTTCAGTCAAGAAAGTTCAATAGTAGCCCATGTAGATCATCTGTTTTTGCTCGATATTCACAGGCACAGGATTTTTCTGCCCATATTCAAGGTATTGTGCCCTACATTTTTAATTCATGTTCCTTTTGTTCAAGATGCCATGTGAATGCTTTAATTGAATCCTGCAAGACATAAAAGGGTGTCATATGTAGGAATTGTTGGTTTTGAATGAACTAGGACTTTGGTTGGGGTGATGGAAGAATCTGGTTTAACTTCATTGAGTCAATATGTTGGGGTTTGTGGCACACTTCATGGAGACTCTTCCCAAAAATCTTTTACAAAATGTCTAGGTTCATTTCTGAGAAAGAGAGATACAAGGTAAAAAAGGAGTAATAAATGATTGAATATTCTTGCCTTATGAAGAGAACAACAAAGTGTGATTCAGGCTCAGCATAACATCTCTCAATTAACTGAGTTTGGATAGCAGTTGGACAAAGTTTTCTGTACAATAAGATCCTTGTGTTGTTTCTACAGAAATGAACTCTGTACTTCTGTCTCATCACCAATCTGAACAAGTTTTCTGCTATGATAAATACTCCTTCACCAATTAGTTTCTCATAAAGTTTTTTATGGGAATTGGGGAGGAAAGAGATAAATGGAACACATTACTTGGGTAGGTATAATGTTTAAGCATGACACATGCATCTCAAGTATGTTTTGCTCAGTCCGTATGCCTTGATGCTCTTATTCTTTGCACTTCAATGTTGATATGTTCCTTGCTATTGTCTCTACCTCATTTTGTGGCTTTGAGAAATATAATTGTGGAGGACCTCAAGGATTAGAGTTATTTATCCTTCCAATTTCGTTACATCCAGTTCCTCTTCTATACTTCATTAAATTCTTTTAGAGTTATCTACAGCCATGTAGCCTAGATTTGACTCTCAAGAAGAAACACGAGAGAAAAGAAGAAGAAGAGGAAACGGATATTAGAAAGTCATCTCCATGTTGATGGTGAATCTCAATATAATCAGCTTGATCCAATGCTGAATTCAGCAGGAGGCTGTAATGAAAATCTTGGAATTGAACTTTGCAAGTATTGCCTTCTTCTTTGGATAACTTAGGTTCACATTGTTGAAACTCAAGAGTCTTTTAAGACAGTTTTCTAGAAGTTCTGTTTTACGTCCTCCTTGTCTAGAGATTCTTGTTTATGTTGATGCTTTTTAGTGATTTGAATGAAATATCTATGTCGTGGATCAGTTTAATTACAAGTAGCAGAAGTAGCCAATGGGAGAAGTGTTACAAGTTCTTGCTATAAAGGTATACAAAATTTGGTAGGTGGATTAATAAAGTGAAGTCTCTCAGTTTTAAGCTATTATCTGTTTCTCTAGATGAAAAGATATTCCCTCAGTTTCTATTCTTTATACATGTTTCTAGCTTTATCAGATACACCAGTTTGGTTTACAAGTCATTCTAATATGTCAGATGCCTATAGAAATTATGCTTAGGAAAATTTTGAACTCCACTCCTGCAAATTGACATCTTATTGATTGATGACGTCATAGATGATGTGTTACTAAAGATGAGGAGATTAATATCTCCAGATAGGTGAGGATTATCAAGTGTTTTAGCATATTTCTAGAACTGGAAGATGGCTATGTAGATTTGAAAAGCTTAAAAACTCTATGTATAAAATTACCCATTGTGATCTGCTATCGTGTGACATGTGGCTTGAATTTTCAAGCCATAGGTCATGGTTGAGGAGATCTCAGATATGGTTATCCTGATAGGGAGGATTTTCAGCTTTTGGAAAGTATACCAATGGAGGTTTGGAAATATATAGGAGATACTGAAATAGTTTGGTTGACAAAGTTGTTTAACAAGATTTTAAAATTGTAAAAAATGCCAGATAAATGAAGGAAAGCTCTATTATTCCAATCTATAAGAATGAAGTAAACATATAGAGTCGCACTAATTATTGTGGGATCAAACTTATGAGCCATACCATGAAACTTTGGAAGAGAGATTGAGAAACGCTACTATATGAGATGAGTGTATCAAAAAACTAGTTTGGTTTTATGCCTGGAAGGTCTACTGCGGAAGTTATTTTCCTCAGGCAATTGATAGAGAAATATAGGGAGAGGACATGATATTTATTAACTTAGAAAAAGGTTATGATAGGGTCCTTATAGAGTTGATATGGTGGGTATTAGGTGAGGAAGTGGTTTCACAGGGATACATAGATGTAATTAAGGATATGTATGAGGGAGTGGTAACAAATGTTAGGACTACTAGCGAAGAGATCAATGATTCCCCCATCGCCACAGGATTGCACCAAGGATTCGCATTGAGCCTGTACCTCTTTCTGTTGGTTAACGAAACATCTACACGAGTTGTGGAGAGATGCTATAGAGTTAAAGGATTTAAAATTAGATGAACTAAGACGAAGTATACGGAATGCAATTTTAGCAAGGAGAGGAGTGGGAGGGGAGTACCAATAAAGATTTATAACCAAGAAGTACCCCAAAAAGATCACTTTTGATATTTGGGATTGATAAATCATGAGAGCAAAGAGATTGGGAGGGATGTTACCACTTAGGTTGGGGGGCATGGCAAATTCAGCAAAGCTCTTGAAGATGAAGGTTTTTCTCAAAGAATTTAGATGGGTTTGACAAATGGAGATGTGCCTCTAGACTTTTGTGTAATTGGTGAGTGCCACTCAAACTGAAAGGAAAATTGTATAGGATGGTTATAAGGCCGGCCATGCTCTATAGATCAGAGTATTGGTAGTTAAGGAACAACATATATATATAAGATGAGCGTAGTCAAAATGAGGATGCTGAGATGGATGAGTAATAAGACAAGAAAGGCTAGAAATAGAAATGAAAATATTAGATGAAACTTAGGAGTAGCACCAGTAGGTAATGATATGAGAGATGATAGACTTAGATGGTTTGGACATGTCCAACGGAGACCGAAGATGGCACCGGTTAGAAGGAGTGAGTCGATTAGAGTCAAAGGATCTAAAAGGGCAAGAGATAAGGCCCAAAAGGACATGGATAGAAGTAGTGAGAAAAGATTTAAAAACTCTTGGACTCAATGAAACGATGACACTTGATAGAGGTGAATGGAGGAACAAGATTTGTGTAGCCAACCCCTAATCGGGATAAGGCTGTGATGATGAATAATGACTGGAGTTAATTCTCAGACATTGGTCACAGACGTGATGTTTTAAGACAAAAATTCTAGATTTATGAGGCCAAGTAGGAAGAATTCTTGACTAGTCATGCAATGAAAAGGTTTTTGATGATAGCACTATTCTATAGGGTAAAAGGAAGAAATTTGGCATTTGGGTTGTACAGCTTGCCTTCCAGGGAATCCTTTGGCAGAAAAATGATGTAGAATGTGAAGTTCTGGACCTAGAGTCAACTAACAAAAAGAAAAAGGAAGAAAGTTGGTAGAGGGATCTTTCTCCTGCAATGGTGATGTCTTCATTACGTCCCTTGTGTCAGCAGAAGGCTTGATGGGATCTGTTTGCTCATCAGTCTTTTTGGACCTATTTCTTTCTTATTTATTTATTCACAATTTCAGATTCTTATGGTGGTCTTAGGTTACCTCAGATCATTTTGTGAAGCTATATCTATGTGGATTGCTTTAAGCAACAAGATCTCCTAAAGCATGGTTGAGTCTAAACAGAATTGGGAGGCCTAGCTAGGAATGTTTACGTAAAGTAACCTAAACTGTATGAAGAACCTGAGTTTGGACTCTGTTCAAGCTGTTAGATTCTGTGCTTCTACCTTTCCTTGTTTGTTTCCACCTTATTTCTGAAAGTCTAGGTTGAAAAAGTAAAAGGTGTTTCACAATGTAACACGGTTGATCTAAGCTGATTACTTATTTTGATCAATTATGTGAAGGTGCTGGGGAAGTACTTAACTGTCTTTTATGAATGTTAGTAAAAGTTTTGTTCGGTCTGTGAGACAGTCAGGCGACCACTCTCGACAGTCGAAACTGGGTGACAATGATCTCAGAACCACCATGAGGATTCCAAGCTGTCAGCCACTCTTTGTTGGTATGGCCACGGTTCATCCACCAGACTTAGGTGCTTTTTTCCTTAGAGCTCAAGGACACAGAAATAAGAGAAGAGATTATGTTTGAGTAAGGTTGTAGAAGTAGATAGCTCTCAGAGTTTGGTATGATTAGTATTCATTTCCCCTGTTACCTTTCTATTGTGCTTTGCTACTCTATTGGGATCCTTATTGGTCTATATGACAGTGAATGAAACCTAACATATTTTTCTTTTCTTTCATCCAATGATGCATATACTTCAATCAGGCTTATCACCATAGTTTTTATTTTCTTCATATTGCTTCAGACAGTGTACAAAACTTGCCCAAGTTGGTGGAGGACATCATTCAAACATCTTTAAACACAGGGCCACGTGGACCATTGAGACTAGCACAAGGCATTCAAGCTGTAATTGGAGTTGGTGGGGAGTGGCTAACTGATGTCTCAAAGGTAATGTTTATTTCAGATATTTAACGTTCTGAGGTGTTTGATACATTAGCTTTTCACATAGATCATGCACATGCCTCCTGTACTTTGCTGGGATGACAGAAATAATGGCGAGACACTGCTTCAGTGATGAATTGATACTTCCTTCAAAGCATCCATCTCGTATACAGTAAGGATGAGCCATGAATGATTTAACTAGCTGCAGAAATATCCCTGTCTATTTGTGCAGTCGTCGTGTAGATAAGTAAAAAACTTGCTATAAAAGTGTGATTGGGATCACGCTCAGTATGATAAATTTGTGAAATTATTGAGACGGTTTAGGTATTTCTTAAGTTTTAGGTCTTTTATTCCAGTGATAACAACCCCCGGACACCAGCTACCTCTGGAGAGGTAAAATCCTTCAACTTACAAGTTCTGTCAAAGATCCACCCTTGTTAAAAAATATGAGTACTTTCTGTAAGTAAAATTATGCAGGCAGGTGGCTCTGGTGCTTTCCGATTCCCTGTTGGGTTATGAAAACTCAAGCATTCGTTGAAGTTCTCAACACTCTGGCATAGAATAACTCTTTTGCCTTGTTCAGAGAGTTTCAGTCTGGCTGTTGCTTTATTTTTGTAACAGTTTCTTACATGGGTATTGTTGGAAAAAGACAACACTGAACACATTAGAGTGAACTTCACAATTATAAAGCTTAAATGAATCCAAGAATTCCTTTCACCTAGACTACTGACTCCCGGTTGCAGAGGGTGACAGATTCCCTTGCTTGTGCAAGATCCTAGGTGACCACGTGTCAGACATCAGCATCTGTCACCGCGTAGCTGATTGACTTGATTTCTTAGTAAGCGACCCGGATAACATGGTTCAGCTGAGCTTGAAAAAGTGAAAAGATGTCAATGAACGAAAACTGTGTCTCATACATATTATTCTTAGAACACAAATAAATATATAAAAAAACACAAACCCAGACCAGCTTTTGACATGAGCATCATCTACCAATAGCAGGATCAATCATTAAGATGCCTTATCAGCTTGCTTACTTGAATCCAGAGGAGATCTTTTGGATCAACTGAGATTCCTGATATCAGGAAATGTTATCTGAATTAGAATTTTCCATCCTCTTTTGCCTAAAACTTCATAGTTATATAATCTTGCAATGAGTATATTTTTACCTCAAATGGTAAAGTCATGCAATAGTTGACCATTTGTGGTGTTGCATAAGTTCCATCTAATGACCTACAGTTAGAAGCAGATAGGAGAGGGGAGTTGAAGTTTCAACTTGAACTCTTCCTTACTTCTGCCAATTAATTTTTAGTTCTGTTGCAGTTTCTCACCGTCAGATGAACTGTTTATAGCCTTCCAATCCTCATCCATCTTTTAAATGTTTACTCATCCTTGGATTATATGGATTGACATAGTTTTTCCTGGCATCCTGGATTTTCTGTTTGTTTTATTAAAATTCATCTTGAACTTTGTTGGTAGATTGGATTTGGAGCATGATAATCTTTTTGATATGTTAAAATCTTGTTTATGAATTTTAACCTCTTCTTTTAAAGTTCTGGCTGTCAATGATAAAAGCTACAAAGGGAAGTCTTAAAATTTTTGGATGTGTTCTAACCTTGTCCTCTTGAGTTATCTGTATCATATTCTACAAGATAAATGGTTTCATCATTAAGAAAGCATAGACCTTGGACCTGGCCTTTACTAGGTCAATTTTTTAGTTGTCCATTTAAAGCGAACAAATAAAAGCAGTATAGAGTTGTGAGATGAGTTCCAACTTCTATGAATGAGCTAAAGTGGCACGATCTACAAGATGAACAGTTCAAATGATTATAAAGTGTTGTCCTCACAAATCTCCAAATCTTGAATTCCATCCTCATAAAAAAAGCTCCACCTCACATATCACCATAGGATAGTATAAAAAATTTACTAGAACTCCAAATCCTATCCATTATGGAAACTATCAGTGTACAGCTCAACTGGATGAGGCAATCAAGTTAGGAATATATTATGTTGAAGTTGAAATTAGGCAAGATGGTATTTTTGGAATGCAGAAGGGTGTTTAAGGTATAGGTGGGAAGGGTTGGGAGTAGGCAGAATGATGTTTTGAGAGTAATGAAAATCAGAGGCTAGATCTTTAAATTGCAAGAGGAAGGGTATTTGTGAAAAATGGAATTTCAGAAACACCTAATACTTCACTTTCCACTAGTACAAGGTCTGCTGGTAAAAATGTATTTTGCTAATCTCATAATATCTTGCCATCCTCTCTCTCTCTCAGACATGTGCATGTGTCCATGACTAGTGATAGATAAAGAAATTCACAAATAGGAAATGCTAATTGCTATATAGGATGGATAAAAGGAAAATTGTGACAGCAACATCCCAATGTCCCTAACTCCCATCTCATATAAAATCCAGTCCATACAAAAATATAAAATCCATCTCAAGTATCCTTACAAAAGAGTACATATGAAAATAAACACACTAATTGAAAAAATAAAAAACATATAAAACCCGACCTCACACACACACACACACACACACACACACACACACACACACACACACACAAAAACATATAATTGAAAAAATAAAAAACATATAAAACCCGACCTCACACACACACACACACGTATTGAAAAAATAAAAAACATATAAAACCTGACCTTATGCCGATATCACAAGACTGTTTTCAGAAGTTTGGATGAGGGTCCTTGTGAAGTGGCTCTTGTGCATTCCTCAAAATCATTAATTTGGTGGAGGAAGGAGAATTTTATCTAATGTAATCTATCAAGAGGAGTTAATGCAGTTTTGGGTTAAATTAACCCAATGTAGTTAAATACACACTAACAATGACCAGCAAAGTCGGGGGCAGCATGAGCCACTGACTAACGGTGAGCTAAATCCAAAGTTAGGCCACCAAACTACCACCCTGTAAGAAAATAATATTATCAATAGTTTTGTTAAATCATGGGGAAGGATCTCCAACTGAGAGCCTGAGCATTCAGTAATTGAGAAAAGTGTTTACTCTTTGCGGTTCTCGACATGGTTCAAACTCCCCAACTTCTGCCGGTGCTTAAATGATTCGAGAAACAGGCCATTTAATGTGCTTCATATGTGCATTAACTTCAACCATCTTTAAAGTTGATCTCCTATGTTCGTACTTCTATAATGATCACCTGTATTTGGAATTTGATATTCATCTGTATACAGAAAATATTACCAATAATTTTGGTGACCAAGAAATACTCCTTGAAATTTTGGGAAATGGTAAAGAAATTTTCTTTTGCATCTTCTAAATATCCTGGAATATATGTTAGCAAAATCATGAAATTTAAGGCTTGTGTTATAATGAATTGCCTCCATAATGCTTTAAAATATGTGTATTTTAATAGATATCTTGTCTATACATTTGGCAATGTCCACCTAAAAGCAACAGCAGCAACGGGTAAATAAAGAGAGTTAAACTGAAGAAAAAGGTTACCCCTTCATTTTGTCAATGACATACTGCTAATTGACTTATTTGAACATTATGGCACAATAGACCATTGTGACTTTGTTGCACCCTCTGTTGGATGTTCTTATCATGGTCCCTGTAAAGTTTCACATGTGCATTTTATACACTGATGAGTTGACATTGTTGGATTCCATGTGGTATCGTATATTTGGATTCGGAAAAGAGACGTGTTGGGTCCGTTGTTTTCAAAGAAGAAGAAAAGAAGGAAAAAGATATACTAGAACCTGATTTCAAGGCCCATTTAGTCGCTAGATGTGATCTTTTCTTGTTCATGTTTGTTCCTGCTTCTCATTGAAGCTATTAGCCAAATTATATGTGGCTTTCAATGTTTTGCAGACCGCAAATACATCAACAGGTTTATCAACTGAATTGCAGCTTGGTTTACTTTCCCCCTGTTATCTACGGAGATTATTTGAACGCATGGGGGCAACATACATCAAATTAGGTCAGGTAATTGGCAAACAATTATATTGATAAATTTTACTTGAAGTTGAAAATCTTGGTGGTTGTCACATGACAACTAATTTTGATGATTCATCAGTACCTTCTCTTACTCTGACACTGCCGAACTTGCATGCTGGAGCCTTTATCATATTTATTCTGGAGGTTTTGGAATTGCAATGTTGTTATATTCTTAGTTCCAGTATTTTTTCAAGTTGAGCCACTAGAAAAAAGAGCAGTGTCAAATTGAGTTGATATAATTCTTTAAGTGCTTCACGCCTTATTTCAATAAACTCCAAGGTTGCTACTTCCAATTATTTGATGTTTACTGCTCATGTTTCAAACCTGATGGTTTAAACTGATTCTTTAAAATTACCAGTTCAGAGCATTGACATTGTTGCTCCTTGTTTCACTTTATTAGACAGTCAGTTTAGTATCTGAATAAGTTCTTTACCAATTTTCAGTGTCACCAGGACTTATGTTTGTTTGAATTACGGGCTCCATTCTACTTGCTTCATGCAGAGTTGTGGTTACTCGTCCTTCTTATTCACTTCTGTGCTGGGTTGAAGGATAGCCCATGTCTCAGAAAAACAAGCCTCAGCAAGAACACTCATGTTTTTGAACTATTAACTTATCATGTCCTGGCTTGATCGATTCAATGTAGGCGATGTCAGACTTGTTTAAGTCAAGGAATTTTATGTTAACAGTCTGCCAAAAGGGACTTGCCTATGTGGAAATTCTCTCTCCTAGCTAGTATAGCTAAAAGGCATCTGCATTATTGTTGCTGGTGCATGGTCTGGCTAACAAAGTTTTCCTTGAAATCTATGTTTCAACCATTTTATTATGATTTTTATAAGGAATTTCTGTAGATGATCTCCGTAAATTGTGTTCAATCTATTGACTGGTGTATCATGTTGCATGTGTAGTTCATAGCATCTGCACCAACATTATTTCCAGCAGAATATGTGGAGGAATTCCAGAACTGCTTTGATAGGGCTCCAGCAGTTCCTTTTGGAGAAATTGAAACCATTCTGCATGAAGATTTAGGGAGGCCATTGGACAGTATCTATGAGTATATTGATCCAGTCCCAATTGCTTCCGCCTCAATTGCTCAGGTTTGTATGAATGTTTCCTGAAATGTCTGTTATTTTTGTTTGAGCAGAGGCTTAGGAAATTGAAAGTATATGCACACAGGTTCATGGTGCGAAGCTTAAGGGCTCCCTACAAGATGTGGTGATAAAGGTCTTAAAGCCTGGAATGGAGGATATATTGGTAGCAGATCTGAATTTCTTATACATTGTAGCACGTATTTTGGAGTTCTTGAATCCAGATCTTAGCCGTACATCTCTGGTATGGAGTATAATGTGTGTCTGATAATTTCTTTTATTGGAAGCTAGGACAAAAGTATTCTGAACTTATCTGATCTGGTACTGTTTTGTCTTTTTTCTAACAAGAAAATGGCTGGTGGTGGTGAAGAACAGCAATTTCATGTACAAAATATTAGAAGTAAAATCTCTGATTTTAGGCCTTATTCTCTCGCTATTTTACTTGGTTATTTGTCAGATATCCATAGAAGACGATCAGCTCCTCATCTTATATCATAAATCCTTACACTGAAGTCTATAATGTACATGTCTCTGCTGTCATTTCCTTCTTAACTGAACGTACAAGTTTATTTGATTAATCAATAGCATGTGGATTCTCTATTTGCAATAAAATGTTCCCACATCTTTTAAGTGGACCTAATTGAGTGGTACAAAAGCATATATTTAGGACACAACGATGAATACTGCTTTTAATTTCCCTTAAATGACTGAGATACTACTGGAGATGACTGTATCCCTTGACTGCAACTCTAATCTATGGCATTGTGGTTACTCTCATGTATTTCTGAGTCTGTGTTTGAGAAGTAAAAGTTGTTGTTATTGTATAATTCTGAGATAGTGTTCCATCAGTAACTTCAGTACCCTAAAATGCCCGACTAAAATGGCTGTTTTTAATTTCAAATACTGTATGGTGCGAGAAGTTATAATTATATGCCGTCAAGCTTATATCTCCTTACATTAGGTAGGTAGGTATCATCAAAGATATAAATGAATCAATGCTTGAAGAGGTTGACTTCCAAAAGGAAGCTGTAAATATTGAATCCTTTTCAAGATATCTAGAAGATATGGGACTCACAAGGCAAGCCAAAGCTCCAACAGTTTATCGCCATTGTAGCACTCGGCGTGTGTTGACCATGGAGAGGCTTTATGGAGTTCCTCTCACTGATCTGGACTCCATTAGATCACTTGTTCCTAGTCCAGAGACAAGCCTAATAACTGCACTTAATGTGTGGTAGGTTTCTGCACTGTGTTTGAGATTTGCAGATGTTCACTGGTAATTCTGTTGCATGATTATCGAGCCTCTTTTTTTTTTTGAAAAAGCAAATGTCTGACATAAATGTAACTGAGGTTTGGTGCACAGTAGATCCCAAATGTTAAATGGTAGAAAACCTTATTCCTTGTGTAATTCCTGGGTTGCCAAGGTACTAAGTGCCACAATCTGCAGGTTTGGAAGTTTGCTTGCATGTGACACATTTCATGCAGATGTACATGCTGGGAACTTGTGGTTGCTTTGCGATGGACGTATTGGATTTCTTGATTTTGGTTTGTACAAAATTCACCTAGTCGATGTGGATTTTCATGGTTTTTTTTGGAGTAGCTTTTGTTTGCATAATTTTGCTTATTTCGTTTTTAATCAGACAAGCAAGCTTCTTCATCTATAGTGAGATGCTGTCAATTTCCGAATACAGATTTTCCCTTTCTGGTTGTCTCTTTGCTTTGTTAATCCAGTAGCCCAAACAAGGTGCTCAACATGGAATGTTCATGCCTTACACTGATAACTATATGTACCAAAAGGTTTATGTTTATTGATAAGTCTTGAATACTTTAACTCAGTTGCAATATGGTCAGAGTGGGGATTTGAGACTCACCTTTGTCATAACATTAAATCTGGTCTGGGTACTGTTCCCTGTTCCCATTCATAGATTTCCTGGCAAAGCTAACTGGCACGGGGCAGATTGTCTTTGAATGTTCCATATTCTGTTGCATTCACACAAGACTATGTTCTGTTACGCCACTTAGGTTTTGGTTTTCGGGTGAGATGTAGAAAAATCAGTTCATAAATATACTATTTCTTCTTCTCTTGTTACTTATGAAATTTGAAAATCTGACTGATTGTCCGCTCTTTGAGACCACATTATGATAAAACATTTCAGATTGTCCAAATATAGCCTGATGACATAGAAGGTTGGAAAATTGCTTGGGTGGTAATTTAATTTTTTTGTGTTGATCTATGCTATCCTACATCTTAAGGTTCTATCTTTTATGGAAATAATCAACATTTTTTGGCATTATATGAGGCAACAGCTTGGTTGGACAGTCAATTATGTTTTTTTTCTCCTTTTGAGGTGGTTGGCTGGAAGGTGCTGCTGTTAATTGACATCATAAAAGGTCTTTGTCTTATGTTGTTGGTTGTAGTCACAATACTTGAATTTGATCTTTGGTTTTCCTTTGTTTTTCCTGCCTGAGATTTTATACTTGGGATCATTGATGAATTTGGACTTGCAAGTTACCATTCTTGTACTTTTGTTTTTTTTTCTACAATTTATTTTGATTATTCTTCAAATTTGTTGTGTAAATGGAAGTGCTCTCCTCTCTCTCTCTCTCTCTCTCTCTCTCTCTCTCTCTCTCTCTCTCTCTCTCTCTCTCTCTCTTCTTTTTGTTTGTCCTTCGTACTAGTATGTAAGCAAACCGAATTGTGAGAAGACAGTGGAAAGGTTCCGATGATCACAAATCCTAGAACAACCTGATACCTTGTGAATTTATACTTGAAATCAGGATAGTTTCCAAACTCCACAACTCTTGCTCAAATGTCATGATGCATATCATAACGCCAATATTACATGAAATATCCAAATATTTTGCGTGGCTGAATATCTCTAAGCAATTCAATTACAAAGTTGACTCTCTCTACAGGCATTGTTGGTCGCATATCTCCCAAGACATGGGCTGCTATGGAGATATTTTTGGAATCAATTGCTAGTGAAGAATATGAAGCAATGGCTTCTGCTTTAATTGAAATGGGTGCGACAAAGAAGGATATAGATGCTAAGGCGTTTTCATAAGATTTGAAGAAGATATTTTCATCGATACAGGTAAATATTCTCAATTTATGGATTGTTTGTTGTTTGGATCTCTATTATGAATTTTGTCTTCTTCCTTGTCTAAAGAGAAGCCCCGGTGCACGAAGCTCCCACCTATGCAGGGTCCGAGGAAGGGGTGGACCACAAGGGCCTATGGTATGCAGCCTTACCTTGCATTTTGCAAGAGGCTGTTTCCACGCCTTGAACTCGTGGCCTCAAGGTCACACGATGACAACTTGTCTATAGAGTCAAAATAGATTTATGAAATTTGAAACGAATTTGCTCACAAAACCCAAGGGAGGCACTATCTTTTTCTTTCTGATAATTGAGAACATATATTAGGTAAATACTGAAATATACGGGCATATACATGTGGGTTGATTCACAAAAATGTGGATGAACAGTTGGTTTCATTTTGATCCAAGTAACTAAGTGGAGATTCTCCCGCTGACATTGTGCTTAGAGGAAATGAAATGGGAGTGAGATCTGTGATGTATTAGTTGGAGGTGCTTTGATCATCTAGATTTCAGAAGTCATCGTCATCATCAAAACCTTATCCCAATTAGGGATCAGCCATGTGAATCTTGTTCCTCCATTCCCCTTTATTAAGTACCATGGCTTTATTTAGTCCCGAAGTTTTTAAATCTTTTCTCACCACTTCTATCCACGTTCTTTTGGGCCTTCCCCTTCTCCTTTTAGAACCTTCTACTTGCATTGCCTCACTCCTTCTAACTGGTGTCGTTTTGGGTCTCATTTGGACATGTCCAAACCATCTAAGTCTAATCTTCCTCATCTTGTTACCTATTTGTGCTATACCCCTAAGTTTCCTCTAATGTTTTCATTCCTAATTCTATCCTTTCTTGTCTTGCCACTCATCCATCTCAACATTCTCATTTCTAAGACACTCATCCTATGAACATGATGTTCTTTAATTGTCCAACACTTTGATTCATAGAGCATGGTCGTCCTTATGGCTATCCTATAGAATTTTCCTTTTAGTTTGAGTGACACCTACCAATCACACAAAACTCTAGATACACATCTCCATTTGTTCCAACTCGCTTGGATTCTCTAGGTAACCTCCCTCTTAGTCTCTCTATTCTAATGGATCATTGATCCTAAGCACTGAAAGTGGTCTTTTACGGGGATTTCTTGGTTATTAATCTTTACTAGTGCTCCTCTCCTTACTAAAATTGCATTCCATATACTGTCTTAGTTTGACTGATTTTACATCCTTTAGGTTATAATGTTTCTCTCCATAACTCTAGCTTCATCAATTAAGATTATATCATCTGCAAAAAGCATTTACCATGGAATCTTCTCATGCAAATGTTTTGTTAACTCATCTATAACCAAAGTGAAAAGGTATGAGCTCAATGCCGATTCTTGGTGCAATCCTAAAGTGACAGGAAAATCATCGGTCCCATCACTAGTGGTCTTAACATTTGTTATTGTTCCCTCATACATATTCTTAATCATATTTATATGCCCTTGCGAAGCCCCTCTCTCCCAACACCTTCCATATTAACTCTCTAGGGACTATCATAAGCTTTCTTTAAGTCAATAAAGACTATGTGGAGGTCTTTCCTCCTCTCTTTATATTTCTCTATCAATTGTCTTAGTAAGAAAATAGCTTCCATGGTAGACCTCCCAGGCATGAAACCAAACTGGTTCTCCAATGCACTTGTCTCAGCCATAGCCTCTTCTTAATCACTAGTTCAAAAAGTTAATAGTGTGGCTCATAAGTTTGATCCCCCGATAATTAGTGCAGCTCTGTATATCTCCTTTATTCTTATGAATTGGTACAATAGAGCTTTTCCTCCATTCATCCTGCATATTCTTTGATTTTATAATCTTGATAAACAACTAGGTTAACCAAACTACTCCAGTACCTCTCATATGCTTCCAAACCTCTATACCATCGAGCCCCATGGCCTTTCCTGATTTAATTTTTTTAAGGCGTCTTTCACTTCAGGTATTTTAATCCTATGTTCATATTTATAATGTCCAATGTTATTTAGGTTTACAATATTTTCAATCTCTATATTCTTAGAGCCATTGTCATTTAACAATTTTTGAAAGCAAGTTTCCCACCTTTGTTTGCTCTCGTCATCTTTGACTAGTACACTTTGATCATCACTTCTAATGCACTTAACATGGTCTAAGACCTTACCCTTTTGTTCTCTTATTTTTGCAAATTTAAACATATCTTTCTCACCTTCTCTTAATCCTAGTATTCTATAGAGGTCATCATATGCCTTAAGTTTAGCCTCACTTACTATTCTCTTAGCAATCTTTTTAGCATTCTTATACTGTTCATAGTTTTTATTATTTCTAGTCTTCTGCCATGCTTTAAAACACTTTTTTTTCTTTAATAACTCTTTGCATTGTTTCACACCACCACCATGTTTGCTGTACTAATTGTCTTTTACCTTTACATAATCCTAAGACATCTTTTGCCACTTTCTTAATGGACTCGGCCATATTAGTCCACGTGGTGTTATTTCTGTTTCATAATTCCAGTTTCCTTCTACCACCAACTTATTTGTGAATGAGGTTATTTTTTCTCCTTTTAAGTTCCACCACTTAGTTTTTGGATACCTATTAAGTTCATTTCCTTTCTTCCATCTTTTAATATAGATATTTATAACCATTAATCTATGTTATGAGGTTAAACTCTCACTGGGTATCACCTTACAATCCTTACACGTTGATCTTTAGATATTCCTAAGTAGAAAAAAGTATATTTGACGTTTATGGAGTCCACTTTTAAAGGTTATTAAGTGTTCATCCCTCTTCTTAAAGAATGTATTTGCAATTGCCAGGTTATGTGCCAAAGCAAAAGTTGAGGATAGTTTCTCCCATCTCATTTTGTTCTCCTCTACCATACCCTTCCATGTATCCTATCATATCCTTCCTTTTCTTTTCTTATATGGCCACCCCTCAGTGTTAGAAATTTCATGCATAACTCCCTTCATATCTAACCTAAACTGTCTATTAATTATATCTTCTAACCCTACTTGTGGTGCGTGTGTACTTATAATATTTATGATCTGCTTTTCTAAAACAAGTTTGTTATTATAATTCTATCACTGATTCTTTTAACATCTACAAATTTATCCTTTAATTCTTTATCCACTATTATTCTTACGCAATTTTTGTTATTATCCTTTTCTACGTACCAGCCGACAAGGGGGAAGTTGAAGATGATTCTATTATTTTTTTCTTACAATGAATATGCATTTGTATATTAGTTTGTGAGGAAGAAATGAAAATCTTCTCCAGCTTCTTAAAAGATGGCAACCCTTGTGTCAGGTAGCCAGCGGCAAGGGGGAAGTTGAAGATGATTCTATTATTTCTTTCTTACAAATAAATATGCATTTATATATTAGTTTGTGAGGAAGAAATGAAAATCATCTTCAGCTTCTTAAAATATGGCCACCCTTGTGTCAGGTAGCCAGCCGGCAAGGGTGAAGCTGAAGATGATTTTAATGATTATAATGAAAATCATCTTCAGCTTTTTAAAAACTATGGCAACCCCAATATGACATGAATCGAAAAATAACATTCGCTCAAGCTAGGGCGTTCCCCATAAGCGACACGCTGCATCGGATCCCAAATGTGGTGAAAAATAGGCAAGGGTTGCTAGGGCGTTCTCCCAGAAGCGACGTGCTACATCGGATCCCGGGTGTAGTGAAAAATGGGCAAGGGCTGCTAGAGCATCCCCTTGGAAGCGACGTGCTGCATCAGAACCCAGGTGTAGTGAAAAGTGGACATGGGTTCATATCATGGAGGTCGAGAGAGGTGATAGTAAATAGGGTATCTCCAAAACATAGGTTTCGCATCAATACATGGAATATAGGGACACTGACAGGTAAGAGTTTGGAGTTAGTAGACACGATGAAACGTAGGAGAGTCAACATCGCTCGTATCCAAGAAACCAAGTGGAAAGGGGCTAAAGCTAGAGAAATAGGTGGGTATAAATTATGGTACGTAGGAAAGGAAAATAATAGAAATGGCGTAGGAATAATAGTGGATAAGGAATTAAAGGATAAAGTTGTGGATGTTAAAAGACTTAGTGATAGAATTATAATAATAAAAATGATTCTAGGAGAGCAGATTATAAATATTATAAGTGCATATGCACCACAAGTAGGGTTACAAGATATAATTAAGAGACAGTTTTGGGAAGATCTGGAGGGAGTCATGCAAGAAATTCCCAACACTGAGGGGATATTTATATGAGCAGACTTAAATGGACATGTAGGGAAAGATAAGGAAGGATATGATAGCATACATAGAGGTTATGGCATAGGTGAACGAAACGAGATGGGGGAGAATATCCTCGATTTTGCTTTGTCATATAACCTATCCATTGCAAATACACTCTTTAAGAAGAGGGATGAATACTTAATAACCTTTAAAAGTGGACTTCATAAAAGCCAAATAGACTTTTTTCTACTTAGGAATAATGAACGATCTATATGTAAGGATTGTAAGGTGATACCCGGTGAGAGTTTAACCTCACAACATAGGTTAATGGTTATGGATATTCATATCAAAAGATGGAGTAAAAGAATTGAACTTAATACACATCCAAAAACTAAGTGGTGGAACTTAAAAGGAGAGAAAATAACCTCATTCAAAAATAAGTTGATGGTAGAAGGAAATTGGAACTATGAGACAGAAGTAAATACCATGTGGACTAATATGGTTGAGTCCATTAAGAAAGTGGCAAAAGATGTCTTAGGAGTATCTAAAGGTAAAAGGCTATTAACAAAGGAAACATGGTGGTGGAATGAAACAGTACAAAAAGCTATTAAAGAAAAACGAATGCGTTTTAAAGCATAACAGAAGATTAGAAATAATGAAAATTATGAACAATATAAGAATGCTAAAAACGTTACTAAGAGAATAGTAAGTGAGGCTAAACTTAAAGCATATGATGAGCTCTATAATAGACTAGGAACAAGAGAAGGTGAGAAAGATGTGTTTAAACTTGCAAAAGTAAGAGAACAGAAGGGTAAGGACTTAGAGCATGTTAGGTGCATTAGAAGCGATGATCAAAGGGTATTAGTCAAAGATGATGAGATCAAACAAAGCTGGGAAATATACTTTCAAAAATTGTTAAATGACAATGGCCCTGAGAATATAGGAATTGAAAATACTATAAATCTAAATAACACTGGATATTATAGATATGAACGTAGGATTAGAAAACTTGAAGTAAAAGAGGCCTTGAGAAAGATGAAATCAAGAAAGGCAATGGTGCCTGATGGTATATCAATAGAGGTTTGGAAGCATATGGGAGATATTGGGGTAGTTTGGTTGACCAAGTTGTTTAGCAAGATCATAAAATCAAAGAAAATGCCTGATGAGTGGAGGAAAAGCTCTATTGTACCAATCTATAAGAATAAAGGAGACATTCAAAGCTGCACTAATTATCAAGGGATCAAAATTATGAGCCACACCATGAAACTTTTTGAAAGAGTGATTGAGAAGAGGCTACGACATGAAACAAGTGTATCGGAGAATCAGTTTGGTTTCATGCCTGGGAGGTCTACCATGGAAGCTATTTTCTTACTAAGACAATTAGTAGAGAAATATAGGGAGAGGAGAAAAGACCTGCACATGGTCTTTATTGACTTAGAGAAAGCTTATGATAGAGTCCCTAGAGAGTTAATATAGAGGGTGTTGGGTGGTAAATGGGTTTTTCAGGGGTATATAGACATAATTAAAGATATGTATGAAGGAGCAGTAACAAATGTTAAGACCACTAGTGGCGTGACTAGTGATTTTCCTGCCACTGTCGGATTGCACCAAGGATCGGCATTAAGTCCATACCTTTTCACATTAGTTATGGATGAGTTAACAAAACATCTGTATGAGGAGATTCCCTGGTGCATGCTATTTGCAGACGATATAGTCCTACTTGATGAGACAAGGGAGGGTGTAAACATAAAGATAGAGTTATGGAGAGAAGCATTAGAATCGGAAGGATTTAAAATTAGCCGAACTAAGACAAAATATATGGAATGTAATTTTAGCAAGGAGAGTAGGAGTGGAACACCAGTCAAGATTGATAACCAAGAGGTCCCCATGAGAGACCATTTTCGATACTTAGGATCATTGATCCATGAGAGTGGAGAGATTGAGAGGGAGGTTACCTAGAGAATCCAAGCGGGTTGGAACAAATGGAGATGTGCATCGGGTGTTTTATGTGATCGGTGGGTGCCACTCAAACTAAAGGGAAAATTCTATAGGATGGCTATAAGGCCGGCCATGCTCTATGGATCAGAGTGTTGGGTAGTTAAGGAACATCATGCTCATAGGATGAGCGTCGCAGAAATGAGAATGTTGAGATGGATGAGTGGTAAGACAAGAAAGGATAGAATTAGAAATGAAAATATTAGAGGAAATTTAGGGATAACACCAATAGGTAACAAGATGAGGGAGATTAGACTTAGATGGTTTGGATATGTTGAAAGGAGACCAACAACGGCACCAGTTAGAAGGAGTGAGGCAATACAAGTTGAAGGTTCTAAAAGGGCAAGGGGAAGGCCCAAAAGAACGTGGATAGAAGTGGTGAGGAAAGACTTAAAAACTTTGGGACTAAATGAAGCCATGGTATTTAATAGAGTGGAATGGAGGAATAAGATTCATGTGGCCGACCCCTAATTGGGATAAGGTCTTGATGATGATGATGATGATGATCCTTTTCTACGTACCAGAGTTTGTACCCATCAATTTCTCTAGTTTGAGCTCCTTTCCACTTGGTTTCTTGGATACAAGGGATGTTGACTCTCTTAGTTTCATCATATCTGGCATGAACCTCCGCTTACTTTTCACTGCGCCTGGGTTCTGATGCAATGCGTTGTGTTTGAGGGGACGCTCTAGCAGCCCTTGCCATTTTCTACTACACCCAGTATCCGATGTAGCCTATCGCTTCTGGGGGAATGCCCTAAAAGGGCATCCCCGGTGCACAAAGCTCCTGCCTATGCAGGGTCTAGGGAAGGGGTGGACCACAAGGGTCTGTAGTACAAGGCCTTACCTTGCATTTTTGCGGCTGTTTTCACGCCTTGAACCCGTGACCTCAAGGTCACACGATGACAACTATACTATTGCGCCAGCTTTTATTGCCAGAAGTGATGAAGAAAATGAATGAGTTCTTCATTGCTGTTATTGACAGTGGTTATAGCATCAGCTTTGGGGGCTCACTATTATTGGGTACTCATGAGTGATTAGCAATCACTTATTAACAACGACTAGATTTTTGAGGTCAAGTGTAAGATGTTATAGGATTTCCCTTTGGTTGTAACTAAATTGCATGTTTAATGACAGGACAATCTTGGTAATGGGAAGATTTGTTAGCTGCTTGACTGAAGGAATGGTTCTAAATTAGGCGGCTCAACACTCTATCAATAGATCAGGCTCTGATCATGCTTGTTTTTTTAGAAATGGATACTTTAGTGTTCTTTTGGTTTTTTTTATTGCAAGATGGTGTCATATTTGGCTCCAGTTAGATCAGTTAATGAAATTTCTGTCTAGGAATCTCCAGTTTCATGAGAACAATTAGAGGATGGTAGAAAAGATATGTCTAGGGTAAAGATAGGTTGAAGTTGCAGTGGAATACCAAATACGTGAAAAATATAAAGGATGGTGCATCTATTCTTTTTGTTCCTCAACCCATAAGAAAGGCTTTGCATGCTGAGCTTTGTGAAAAAGATGGAGATAGACCCATGAATGAGGAAGAGTGGCCAAAGAAGCTTGTAGATAAATAAGAGCATTGTGGAAGTGCCTAGGTGTGAAGAGGTGTGTTGAAGGAAATGCAGAAGCCCTATGGCCAAAAGTGAGAAGTGAATATGACTTTGCAGCACAACTTGAAGGAATTAATGTCCCAAATCGACATGAGACAGAAAAAGAATCAATTTCAGAAGTATAAAATGCAATTTCCAGGGTAAGAAATCATGAATTTTAAGAAAGGAACCTGAGATGCAGGTTAAAACTCTCCTCTCTAATTTTCTTTTCTACTGTTTTTGTCCAAGACAAAGAACTGACCTGGTAAAACTGTGTACCAGAAATAAAGAGAAAGAACTTCAATATTATTCATTAGGATGTGAAAATCTTGGCTAATTATCTCCCTTTATATACCTTTTCTGCTAATTACTAGAGGAAACTAGGAAACAGAATTCCATTTCACTTCTATTTTCTATTTTGACAATTTAAGAAAATGTGGAAATTAACCTAAAGAAATGGCTACCTAGAAGATCCTAAGCAAGCTTGAAGAAGGCAAGCAAGCAAGCTGAAAGAAAATGTCTCCACAATGTAAGGACAGCAAAGCACGTCCTTCTAAGTGTCAGGATGTGTTTTACTGCTAAAAAAATCGATCTTTAACTCAAACCATTTCAGCTGTTGATTTCTTTTTCCTCTCATACACTTTGATTGCCTTTGGATATTCCTTTGCCTCAAGAACCCTTCTGTAAATTCAATGTTTGTGGATGCTCCTGCAACATTCTCTTCCTTATGGCAAGAAGGGCTATATGGTACAAGAAAGTATGTGTCTCAATCAAGTCAGAATTCAAGCAACCGGGTTGTGGGATCCATCCTTTGCCTTTCTTTGAGCTAAATATCAGAGTATAATATTGATTATTGAGAAACTGTTTGAGGAAGAAGCGATTAAATCACTTGAGCTGAATGTTTATGTATACTCCCATGACTATGGAAAATGAATTAATTTGGTAATCTTTGACATGGATAGAGGTAAATCCCCATGGTTATTTATACATTGCCTTCCCAGGATTATTGGGAAATGGTGAAGACAGGTATGCTGAGGATGTTTGAAGTCTTTTATGTTCATGAGTTAGTCAATGAGGAACAACAACCAAAGGGGCTGAGGAGTTTGGAGCTATCCACTCATTAGTTTGGTTAGCAGCTTGTATAGCATAATCACAAAGATGTTAGTTATGCAATTGATTGGTGTTAGGAGAGGTATCTCCCCCTATAAAGGACGCCTTATGGAGGGGTGATAAGTCTTGGGTGGTGTTCAATAACCCCCAAGTGTAGTAAATCCAATTCATGGCTAAAGTAGGTCTGTAGCTGGATGGAGAGATGGGTCAGGAGATCCATGTAGCCATTGCATGTTTGTATGGTGATTAATGGGCAAGAATTGGGGACTTGCTATTTCACTCTAGTTTGTCCTATGTACCATAGCAGAGAAGGATTGAATAGACTTGTTGTGAAACTATAGAGGAAATGAGCTTATTAACAGCTTGTCAAACTGGAAGGCGTGCTCTCTATTTGCTCTCTTCAGTTTGCGGATATGGATTGCTCTCTTTTGGGGGATCAACTGAAAGAGATCCAGAATTTGCTGCGCTGTATGTTGATTTGAGGACGTATCTGGGTTGAAGGTAGATGCTGCCGAACAAGTTTTTATTGGGGTTAATCTAGAAGATAAAAGGTTTGGAAAAAGGCATTGTGATTTTGGGAAAAATGTGTAGGATAGAGAAGCTCTCAATTCCTTACCTGGGTCCTCCCTCTTGAGGTTTAAGTCATTGTAGACACTATTCTTTTAACCCATCTGAAAAGGCAGCTTTGGAGTAGGTTTGTTCATCTTATGGTCATAGTAACTCCAATTAGAGACCCGTGGCATCTTTCTCTGCTTTTTATGTTCTTGCACTAAAAGGAGTGGCAAGGAGAGATGTGATGCTTGCCGAGGTTTAAGATTGTGGGTTATTATGGAGAGAGATGGATGTGATGGAGGGGAAAGACCTTGCAGAGGTATGTATCTACTGTTTGTCGACTCCTGATCTGAAAGGGATGTGATGGGTAGTTCACATTTATTGTTCTTTGGAGTTGCTACTATGTTCAGGAATTTGAAGGTATGAAACTGTTTTCCTTGTTTATAGAGCTTTTGTTGATGGTGTGTTGTTATAAGATACAGTTCATATGCTTCAAGCAGAGCATTGTTTCTCAGTCAACCGTTATCATGTCTCAAGAGACCTAGGAATCTTGTAAGATCTTTCTACTCATTGCGTTAGGAAGAGGTCAAAGAATCTTGTAATATTGTTCATCCACTGCTTTCTAGCCTGGAAGAGACATCCCTTGGGCGTTCCCTCTATCTTTTATCTTCTCTTATTGAAGGATGGAATTGCTAGTACCTCAGATAAAGGGTGCATTTGTTTACTGCTCTGAAGGACATCAAATTACAAGGAAGGGCAGATTGCAAGGATTTTGCTGGAGATAACAGTGCTTCTTAATGCTTAGGCGAGAGTGAAAAAAGAGATGGCTGCTTAATGTGCTCAAGATATTAGTAGGAATTTGAATGATTTGACTGGATGGAGAAGCACAAAATGAAGTTGCTTCACCAAGCGTGGATAATCTCCAGGTTCAACTTTTATATGATACAATGCCCTTTTATAACCTGGTCTATTTCATTATAATCTGGGGAAGAAGTGTTTTCTTAATTTCGGATATCTAAGCAAAGAGAGAACTCCAGCTTCTTCCGAGTAATTGTCATGGGAATTGCTTGATCGGAGGTAACAAACCATGCATCTCCTGGACCAAAATGAGGGACCTAGTTATCTGAATTCCTTATCGTCTTTGTCTATACCAAGATCTGCAATGCAACTTTTCCTTGACAAATTCCTAACTTCTCAAGAAAAGTGATAAAGAACTGCTAGGATTTGCAGAGAATGCTATCCTCATAAAATCTTTAGTTTTGAGAATCTTAATTGCTTAGTGTTGCACTTTTAACCTTGATTCGTTTTAATCTTGTGCCTCGCTTTGAATGCAGGATTTAGATACAGAAATAGTTGTTGCAACAGCCAGAGGACCAAATACCGCCGCTGTCTCTGCCAATGTTGTTGTCGATGAGAGGCAGATGAATGCTTTGTTCCTTGATGTGGTAAGTGTTTCTGCAGGAGCCTCCTATTCATTCTTTGGATGACGGAAGAAGTTGCATAAATTTTCAAAAATTGAAGCACTTCTCTGTGGCAATAGCTTACAAGGTTTCACTAGATACAGAGCAAGTTTCTTTTTTCTTCCTAACAATGAGAATTGCCCTTTCGTTCTTCTGACGAGTCTAATTTACAGGTTCGGGTTAGTGAATCCTATGGGCTAAGATTCCCTCGGGAGTTCGCACTTCTTATGAAACAGCTTCTGTATTTTGACCGTTACACTCGGCTGTTAGCCCCCGAGCTAAACATGCTCCAGGACCAGAGGATCAGCATCGCCTCCAAAAAGAGGATCAGCAACAGGGGCAGGTTCCAAGGAAGTGCAGGATTTTAGATTTTTGAGTTACACAGTACTGCCAAACTAAGTCGTCCATATTTGTACATAAATTCAAAAGCACATAAAGAAAGGTGATTTTATATTTCTGCCCATTAACATTTTTGGGCTAATATAAGCAAAAGAAGCTTTTCGTCTTAATATGACTCTGATTAATTACAACAGGGAGAAGATTTTTTTTGGGGGGAGTTGATCTAACATTAAGTGTATACATTCACCAACATAAGCAAATCTAGTTGAGCCTATGGAGATGGCTTACACACAACAATGCCCAATAACGTCCACTGCAATGATCTTGTCGGATCATCTGTAACCACCAACACTGGACCAGAGTAGGAGGAAGAGTAGCTTGATTGCATTACTTCAATCACACGGTACAAGAAACGTCCATGGCGACATAACTTTAACAGACAACGGTTACACAAGTTTCTTGGGTTGCATTGTGTGAAACAAAGTAACAATATACACAACTTATTCCAGCCATCAACAGATCATGAAGCGGCAGGATCTGGCAATGGCATCCATTATTATTTACTACGTGCACAAATTTGGAAAGTTCTGCGGGAAAGCAGACTCTGTCTATTCTTGTTGCATCCATGTTAATGCGAATGACATAACTCGAGATCTAAGAGTAGTCTATTCAAATTAAACGTGAGAAAGCAGCCACTATCAGTCCTACCCCATGGTTAAGGACAGCAGGTGGGTGGGTTTGTTGGGAATCCCAGAAGGAGCGGCACTGGGTGGACTGATAGTTTTTAAATAAAAAATTAAAGAAGGTAAAAAATAAAAAAAAAGGTAAAAATTCTAATTGAGAAAAACAGATATGGGTCAGAGATCATTCTTCTCCCACTGCTTGGGAGCTTATAGTTTTATGTTTTATTTCACTTCTGGGGTTTTTTTCACCTTTCTTTCATGGTACTACTTCGCTATTGATTACCTGGGAGTATTTAGCTTTGCAAGGTGATTATCGCCGATTCACACGGGATTCCACGTGTTCCAAAGAATGTTCAACCCTTGTTGCTTGTCAGAGAGGGAGAGAGATTGAAGAGTAAGCCATTGGACATGGGGGGGGGGGGGGCAGGCAAACCATTGGGGACTCGGGGCCAGGCAGTTAGAAACCCCCACTGACCTGCCCCTACGCCAACCCCAACCCCACCTTTGCAATCAGCTCGTTCATACTATCACATTGCATGACCTTGGTCGAGAGGTCCTAGTGACCAACAAAGCTCCCTCGTCACATAAAAGGCTTAGAAGGCAAGTGAGTAGCAGTATCTGAAAACAAGAAAAAGTGATCCAGAATGAAGAAAGTGAGCACGATAGGTCACTGTCATATGACAGTTGATGTAGACTACCTGCAACCAAATAGTGCACACTATAACTCTCATCTATAATGAGGATAGATTGGGGAACCGATTATAAGCAGTGGTCATAAGTGGTAGATTAAATCTGAAGAGGGGTTAAATTGCAGGTTACAAGAAAACCTAAGCGAAAGAGACGATATTATTGAGGTATGCAGGACGCCGCAAGGCCTTCTGTGTCTCTCATTAAATGTTCATATTGTGCATGGAAGGGAGTTTTCATTAGCGACCGTTTGGTTGGCAGGAAATTGATTTCTATGAGAAAAGGAATTCACGGTGGAAAGTGATATAGACCTTAAAATCGTTGCACAAAATACCCAAAAATCTTACACGACATAAAATTTTTGGGTTTTTTGCATAATTCAATTTGAAGGCGAAAATCAATTTCCATCAGTTTTCGACAAGGGGAGCATTGGCACAATGATAAGGTTGTCCTCGTGTGACTTTGAGGTCACGGATTTAAGGCGTAGAAACAGCCTTTTAAAAAGATGTAAGGTAAGGCTGAGTACTATAGACCATTGTAGTCCTCCCCTTCCTCAAACCCTGCATAGGCAGGAGCTTCATGCACCGAGACTACCTTTTTTTTCCTGCCAAGGCACCGGACCTAAGTTGTGTTTAGACAGTCAAGAGAATGCCATTACATTGGCAGACGAGTGATGTCTATCATCTGTACGATAGTGAGATGCTGCAGTAGCTATAGAGGCAGTCTGTAGCAACATGGACGTGGGAAGGAAAACAAACAAGATCATAAAGGACTGCCAATGAGGTCCATTCCTCCAGATCTAAACTACTAAGCACACATATTAAGACAAACAGAGAGGAAATCTCCAAGCTCCTACTTTTGACCCAAATTTTGTGAACCGAAGTCTACTGACTGCCAATCCCTAAAACTCTTTATAGAAGTTTCTTCTAGTACAAGTTTGCATTGGAATGAACGAAAGATGGAAACTGAGAATACGTTAAATAAGAAAAGAAAATTCAGGGTCAAGATATGATGTGAATGTAAAAGCAGCTGATTTTGTAGTCCCACTTTGTCCTTCTCAGTCACTCTTTAAGTTCTTCTTACCTTAAAATCCATTCATAAAAGAGGAAAGAAGCAGCCGATTTCCTGATTAAAATTTTTTTGAGCACTAAAGCCTGGTGTAATTGGGTGTTAGAAGAATATTCAACGTTACATATTCACTGCAGACGTGTGTGCACATAAACAAAGATAGAGAGAGGGTAATTCAATTTCGAACCAAATTACTGAAGGCAAGTTTCAGTTTCCAAATGAACTAAATTAATGCATGGTAGAACATTTGCAGTTTTTTATACAAGCAATTACAAACAGATAATAAGAAAGATGCACGTGTCACAGACTTGCTTTGCAAGGCCTGTGATCAGGGCGTGCAGGCTCTACGAGAGGCCTACTTGGCTCATGGACTTGGCTTGAGGGACTTAGGCTAGTTGTTGAAAGTCTCTAGAGACTTTTAAAGAGAGTTCTAGAATGGTTCTCAACCATTGGATGGTTGACATATATAATAATCCTGGCCATTCATTGAGGAGGTGAATAGGGGAGAGCAAATATAAATAGGGGTTAGCTCTTCATTTGTAATCAACTTAACCCACCTTAGCTAAGCTCAATAAAGATCAATACATTGGAGGGATTTCCTTTGAGTTCTGTTGAATTCCTCTCATTGGTTTTGTGAGTAAGTGTAGCCCACGCAAGAAAGAGTGGGAGTTGAAGGCCGAATTGTGCCTAGCAAAAGGGATTGTGCACAAGTGCCATATGGGTTTTGCATAGGTGAAATTGTGACCCCATGACACATGCCTCACTTATATAGACATATGGATCTGAGAATAGTTGAATAAGGAGAGATAAATTTATTAAGAAATTGTAAATGCAAAATTGAGTGTTCAGGAACATCAGGCTTCGGGTTTCTATTTTTCATTTACCCTCTACGGTTCCAAGGTGTGCCAAAGTGCCCCAGCCCCTGATTTTTGGCCTATAAGAAGACTGGTCTTTCATCGCATTATTTTTTTATACTAATGTCAGTTCACGCCAGCGACCCTTGCATGGCTTTAGATATCAGCTTGAATAGATCCAAGAGCAGAAAATTAAACAAGAAGAAAATCAGAACTTCGTCTCAACTAATGTCAAATACTGCCAAATACGTGTGCATCTAACGTGTAATAAAGTGATAGCTACATTGTATCGGTGCATATGCCCTCATGCATTTTCTTAGAAAGAAGAAAGAAACTTGACACCTAGGTTAATACAGAAAGTGACCAAGAATTTGGAGCCTATCTCAACCTTTGATCATCATCATCATCAAGACCTTATCCCAATTAGGGGTCGGCCACATGAATCTTATTCCTCCATTCCACTTTATTAAATACCATGGCTTCATTTAGTCCCAAAGTTTTTGAATCTTTCCTTACCACTTCTATCCACGTTCTTTTGGCCCTTGCCCTTTTAAAACCTTCAACTTGTATTGCCTCACTCCTTCTAATTGGTGCCGTTGTTGGCCTCCTTTGAACATGTCCAAACCATTTAAGTCTAATCTCCCTCATCTTGTTACCTATTGGTGCTATCTCTAAATTTCCTCTAATATTTTCATTTTTAATTCTATCCTTTCTTGTCTTACCACTAATCCATCTCAACATCCTCACTTCCGACACTCAGCTTATGAGTATGATGTTCCTTAACTGCCCAACATTCTGATCCATAGAGTATGACTGGCCTTATAACTATCTTATAGAATTTTCCCTTTAGTTTGAGTGGCACCCGCCGATCACATAAAACACTCGATGCACATCTCCATTTGTTCCAACTCGCTTGGATTCTCTGGGTAACATCCCTCTCAATTTCTCCACTCTCATGGATCAATGATCCTAAGTATCGGAAGTGGTCTCTCATGGGGACCTCTTAGTTATCAATCTTGACTGGTGTTCCACTCCTACTCTCCTTGCTAAAATTACATTCCATATATTCTATCTTAGTTTGGCTAATTTTAAATCCTTCCGATTCTAATGCTTCTTTCCATAACTCTAGCTTTATGTTTACAGCCTCCCTTGTCTCATCAAGTAAGACTATATCATCTGTAAATAGCATGCACCAGGAGATCTCCTCATGCAAATGTTTTGTTAACTCGTCCATAACTAATGTGAAGAGGTATGGACTCAATGCCGATCCTTGGTGCAATCCTACAGCGACAGGAAAATTACTACTCACGCCACTAGTGGTCTTAACATTTGTTACCGCTCCCTCATACATATATTTAATTATGTCTATATACTCATGAGAAACCCCCTTACCACTCAACACCCTCCATATTAACTCTCTAGAGACTCTATCCTAAGCTTTCTCTAAGTCAATAAAGACCATGTGTAGGTTTTTTCTCCTCTCCCTATATTTCTCTACTAATTGTCTTAGTAAGAAAATAGCTTCCATGGTAGACCTCCTAGGCATGAAACCAAACTGATTCTCCGATACACTTGTTTCATGTCGTAGCCTCTTCTCAATCACTCTTTCAAAAAGTTTCATGGTGTGGCTCATAAGTTTGATCCCTCGATAATTAGTACAGCTTTGAATGTCTCCTTTATTCTTATAGATTGGTACAATAAAGCTTTTCCTCCACTCATCAGGCATTTTCTTTAATTTTTTAATCTTGTTAAACAATTTGGTTAACCAAACTACTCTAATATCTCTCATATGCTTCCAAACCTCTATTGGTATACCATCAGGTCCCATGACCCTTCCTGATTTTATCTTTCTCAAGGCCTCTTTTACTTCAAGCATTCTAATCCTATGTTCATATCTATAATATCTAGTGTTATTTAGATTTATAGTATTTTCAATCCCTATATTCTCAGGGCCATTGTCATTTAACAATTTTTGAAAGTATATTTCCCACCTTTGTTTGATCTCATCATCTTAGACTAATACCCTTTGATCATCACTTCTAATGCACCTAACATGCTCTAAGTCCTTACCCTTCTGTTCTCTTACTTTTGCAAGTTTAAACACATCTTTCTTACCTTCTCGTGTTCCTAGTCTATTATAGAGATCATCATATGCTTTAAGTTTAACCTCACTTACTATTCTCTTAGCAACGTTTTTAGCATTCTTATATTGTTCATAGTTTTCATTATTTCTAATCTTCTGCCATGCTTTAAAATGCATTCGTTTTTCTTTAATAGCTTTTTGCACTGTTTCATTCCACCACCATGTTTCCTTTGTTAATAGCCTTTTACCTTTAGATACTCCTAAGACATCTTTTACCACTTTCTTAATGGACTCAGCCATATTAGTCCACATGATATTTACTTCTGTTTCATAGTTCAAATTTCCTTCTACCATCAACTTATTTTTGAATGAGGTTATTTTCTCTCCTTTTAAGTTCCACCACTTAGTTTTTGGATGTGTATTAAGTTCAGTTCTTTTACTCCATCTTTTGATATGAATATCTATAACCATTAACCTATATTGTGATGTTAAAGTCTCACCGAGTATCACCTTACAATCCTTACATATAGATCGTTCATTATTCCTAAGTAGAAAAAAGTCTATTTGACTTTTATGAAGTCCACTTTTAAAGGTTATTAAGTGTTCATCCCTCTTCTTAAAGAGTGTATTTGCAATGAATAGGTTATATGACAAAGCAAAATCGAGGATATTCTCCCCCATCTCGTTTCATTCACCTATACCATACCCTCCGTGTATTTTATCATATCCTTCCATATCTTTTCCTACATGGCTATTTAAGTCTGCTCCTATAAATATCTCCTCAATGTTGGGAATTTCTTGCATTACTCCCTCCATATCTTCCCAAAACTGTTTATTAATTATATCTTGTAACCCCACTTGTGGTGCATATGCACTTATAATATTTATAATCTGCTCTCCTAAAATCATTTTTATTATTATAATTCTATCACTGATTCTTTTTACGTCCACAACTTTATCATTTAATTCCTTATCCACTATTATTCCTACGCCATTTCTATTATTTTCCTTTCCTACGTACCATAATTTATACCCATCTATTTCTCTAAATTTTTAAATTTCCCCTTTCCACTTGGTTTCTTGGATATAAGCGATGTTGACTCTCCTACGTTTCATCGTGTCTACTAACTCCAAACTCTTACCTGTCAATGTCCCTATATTCCATGTAGCGATGCAAATCTTATGTTTTGGAGATACTCTATTTACTATCGCCTTTCTTGACCTCTATGGTATGAACCCATGTCCACTTTTCACTACACCTGGGTTTTGATGCAGCACGTCGCTTCCGAGGGGACACTCTAGCAGCCCTTGCCCATTTTTCACTACACTCGGGATCCGATGTAGGATGTAGAGCGTCGCTTCTGAAAGAACGCCCTAGCAACCCTTGCCTATTTTTCACCGTATTCGGGATTCAATGCAGCGCGTCGCTTATGGGGAACACCCTAGCTTGAGCGAATTTCAGTTTTCAATTCATATCATGTTGGGGTTGTCATAGTTTTTAAAAAGCTGAAGATAATTGTCATTAAAATCATTAAAATCATTTTCAGCTTCACCCTTGCCAACTGGCTACCTGACGCAATGGTGGCCATATTTTAAGAAGCTGAAAATGATTTTCATTTCTTCTTCACAAACTAATATACAAATGCATATTTATTTGTAAAAAAGAAATAATAGAATCATCTTCAACTTTCCTCTTACCGGCTGGCTACCTGACACAAGGGTTGCCATCTTTTAAGAAGCTGGAAATGATTTTCATTTCTTCCTCACAAACTAATATATAAATGCATATTCATTTGTAAGAAAGAAATAATAGAATCATCTTCAACTTCCCCCTTGCCGGCTGGCACCTGACGCAAGACCCTCTTCCTTTTTTATCTGAGCTTGGGACCGGCATTGGCTGAGTTTATCTCAACCTTTGATGAGATGAGTAATTCATTCTTTCTTTGATACTTGTATCACTCAAATGTTCGGATGCAGCCAAGGAAGAAGGTACGTGATTCTAGGGTTTCAATTTGTTGAATTTCTAATTAGGAAATTTAAGCTACAGATTTGGATCAAAACTAACAGGAAACCAGTTGAAATCCACTGACCACTCAAATTGACAAAGCATATTTTAATAGCTCAATCCACAGATATGAGAATCAAATGTGGTCATATAATTGTTACATCTTATTAACTGTGACGAGATTAAAGTGATTGCTGGATATGGAGTACAGAAATATTTTCTATTTGGCATAGGCTCTCTCTCTTCTGATTTTAAAAATAACTTGCACTTCATAACCTTTTCAAAAGAAACTGAAAGAAATTTCTGGCTTAAGATGTCATTTCAGTAGGCATCCATCAAGTTGTCCAATTCCAGTTTCAGTTTTTCAGTATGAATCCTTTGCTTTCTCTTCTCTAGTTTATTTCATCTTTGTTGTAAATGCTATCCCAAGCATTCTAAAGGATCATTACCACTTGCTCTAATCTGAGTGAAGCCTGTTCATAGAATTCAGAACAGTGGTGCTATGTTTACAAACTAAGGACAGTTACTCAATAAGAAGAAATTGGCTATAGAATTCAGAACAGTGGTGCTATGTTTCCAAACTAAGGACAGTTACTCAATAAGAAGAAATTGGCTGAGACAAGGCTTACGTTCTTATGCAGGCAGATTTTCTCAGTGTAATGTCAATGTAAAGACCATAAATTCTTCATCAATTTTCAAGTCTGGATGCTGTAAAATGTGCATACCAAAACCATATCCCATTTTCTTGACACAGCACACGAGAAATCTAATTATCAATCCATAATTGATGTTGATTATATTTCTAGGTTGAGATTGTCTTAGACAACATGAATGTTTGAAGAATTGACTGTTACTACCGAAGAAGAACAGAGTGAGGAGCACCCAACCTAGTGGTTATTTGTGCTCTACTCAACCAAAGGCAGTTCAAGTTCGCTCATCAACCAGCTTTCAAAAATACAAAAATGAATATTAAATTTAAAAAGGATAAAAAGAAAAGAAACATGATATTCAGTTAAAATGCAGAAAAGTTGTTAGATTTGCATTCTTGATGAACTCAATAGATGATGCTGCTGTTCATCATGCTGGATTAAAATGCATGTGACCTAAGAATATGAAACCTTGATAATAAAATTGACATCAAGGCAGGGCATGCAAAGACTACCTACTGACAATGAGCAGTGAGGGCAATCTCAACACCTTAACTATGGAAGTAAAATACAACCTGCAGCTAAGTGAGTAGTTTGAGGTATCTAACTCTGATTAATAATCCCGCACCACTTCAGAATATTTGAATTGAAAAATCAGTTGCACCTATATATTAGACGCTGAACCTTGTTATCAATGGAAGCGAGAAGAAAAAGCATTATGGGAATGGGAGTAGGTAAACCATGGTTCAACATAACATACATTTTGCCCATAAATGAACCAGCTCAGATAAGGTCCATTTCATTAGGGGGTAAATTTTGGGTCTGATAATCCCGTGGATCACCAAAGTGGAAGATAAGCTACTTGGTGATCTGAACATGTGATTCTGAAGTCTAGCCTTCTACCTGTCAAACCACACCATGCAAGCCGGCTAAGACATCTAACTGAGCTGTGAGAAGGAAACAGCAAAGGCTTCTCTCAGGAACAATGTATTTGAAAATTACACCTTCCATTACATTTATAGAATGATCAATGCAAAACATAAGGGAAAATGATGTCAAGTAACATAATCCAATATTTAGATAGGCTATTAGACTAATTGTATAAACTAAAAGAAAACTTCATGATGTTTGGTCTTTGAATTTTCCAGAGACATTGACTGAGTTGGTAGATTTTTCTACTTATGTTGGCGCAAGCTTGCCCAGGCTGTCCAACTCTTTTCTCGATGCCTTCTCTGTCACTTGCCCACTGATTTTGAGGATGTATGCTTTGTTCTCTGTGGTTGGAAGACTTCTGTGAGAAAGCAAATCAAGGTCCTTCTGATGAATCTCCCTGGTCCTCCAGCACATTCTTTTATCATCGGGTAATAGAACTCTTCAATGGACGGCTGCAGGATGGTGTGACGATGTTATACCTCGTGGCAAAGACCCCCAAGAAAAGGATGATCCTACAAGGAGTTTGACTCAGTAAAGATTGACTCATAGGACTTATGCCAAGACATGGCTGGCCCATGACATCCCAAAATCTGGTTAGCGAGTCATACCTGGTAGTTGAGAGGATAAGACTGTTAATACGAAGTTTAGCAGCAACTGCTTATTAAATATAATGGTTTTATAATCCTAGAATTCATATTCTCACCTTTTATGAGAGAAAAATGCATCACATATATTAGCAGGCAACAACCTCTTCCCATTACTTTCCATCATCTAGTGCGGCAGCAAATTCCTGCACTTTAGAGGATTAACATCCCAAATATGAATTTTTTTAAAGATAACATCCTAAATATTGTTAAATATTAAAATTGTAACCAATTGATCTAATGAGGAAGAATTATTGATAAGCAAAATGCTCATGTGTGTAATTCAAACTACAAGGAAACAATCATGACAGACTCACTGGAAAGTTAAGCACCACGAATGCAAGATTACAATGTAAAGGAACGCATGTTTACAGCAAAGGGACCTCCACTACAAGGTTACAGAAAAAATGAAGTATATGGACATCAGAAGACAAATCCCTAAAACGATTCTTACGCACAGAAACAAGATAATTACAAGAAAAGAGTACACAATTAGAAAAAGATCCCTACATAAGTAGATCTTCCTTCCTCCGCCTAAATAGAGATGTAAGACCAACAGAGATTTCAGTAGCCGCAAGCTCATCATACAACTTGAGAAGGGGAGATTTCCTTTACATGGAGATAGTAGCTGATAGCTCCTGGGAACTGAAAAACTTGAACGGAGTTGAGTTTAGCAGACATTGTGTCTTCATAAAATAAATGTCTCTATCTGAACAGAAGAAACTATGGGAGGTTTGGAAGCAAAGAGGATCAAATTCAGTAAAGATTTAGCAATTCAGACTAGTCAGAAAAACACATTGAACGGGGTAGAAGGTAAAGCATTGAGACAAAAAACCCCAAATACAAATGTTTCATTCAATAAAGGCATGCACAATCAGAGCCTTTGCATAACTGAGAAGAGCTAGAACCTCCCCAAGCCAGTCCAAATCCTAGACACTAATGTAGATGCCCAAAGTTTCTCTTTTGACACTACTGCTTTAGAAAACATATAATTACAGGTGCAAGTCAAATTGTCATCAAAGGCAAACAGTATCACATATATAAACTAATGAAACCAACTGAAAGGAAATGAGGCCCAGTCTTTCTATTACAGAAAATGAAACCAATTAATTGTAAGGAAATCCAACAAAAAACTATAATGCATCAACAAGCCGATTTAACTCACACAGTTACACAGTATGCAGGTGTTTGGAATTTCATGATACTTGCACAACATACTTACCAATAGCTACCGGCTTCAATTGAAGTCATCTGGAATAGCTCTGCTATTTACATGGACTCTTGATTTCACTCTTTCCAACTCATGGTCAGATTCCATTGATGCCAGAGATGACTTTCTCATAATCCCTGGCTCCTATGAGAATTCATCTTCTTCGCATATTTCTGTAGTCTCCTGGGAAGTTGTGGGCTCTGAATCCTTTTGAAGGGAGGAACTCGCGCTGTTTCCTATCAATTCATCAGATCCCGAATTTCTTGCCTCCTTCAGTAACTCATCTTCTTCGCATATTTGTATAGACTCTCGAGAAGTCCAAGGCTCTGGATTCTTGTGAGGGTGGGAACTCATTCGATTTTCTGTCAGTTTTTTAACTTCTGGATTCTCTTTGGAAACAGCATGCACGCTCTCCAGATTCCAAAGATCTCTACTTTCAGAGCTTTTCCCCCCAAGGCGAGAGCTGTTTATCATGTCACTGGGAGAAGAATAGCCCATAAGCTTATGAAGTGGCCAGCCCATTGCACGCACTGCCTCATTTGCTCCTGGGAGAGACTTCGCAGACCTGGCAATGTTGGAGGATATAATGATAGATTTAGGCACTTGTCCTGGAATGTCAAATTGCTGTCCAGATTGTTTGGGTATAAAACTCTTTTTTCCTGCCGTAAGATCTGGACGACTATTTGGTGAGTGTTTTTTGTCATTTACATCACTTTGAAGGGCAGGAAATTGAGGGGTCAAGAGAGAATTTTCACCCTCTGTCGAATAGCTTTTACAGTTGGAGAGTCCATAATCATCAGAGTAACAAATTGGCTCCCCTTGGAGACCACCATTACTGTGAGATTTAGATGCTAATTGCACGATTGCAGCATCAGTATTGTTGTCAACTTTACTTGGTCTGTGTGGTGTGTCACTAGGGGTAAAGCGAGTAATGTGAGTTCCCTCATGAAGTGAGAAGATCAGTATTTCAGAACAGGCACCGCATCTCAGTTTGTGGCATCTCCTTCTTGCCAGAAGAAAATCTACGGGTAGCTGCAGCAATTCCCAGCAAGAATAGCATACTATGAAAGGTGCACCACCAGCTATGGGCCGGCAATGGTGCTTCACATGACGACGCTTCTCTCTGTATTTGAACTTCTCCATCTCATTGTCCACAAGTCTTTGCTCGTGCAGCTGGGGACCATGGAAATGCTGAGGAAAACTGGGGTCCGTATGCCATTGTGGACTGCTAGGACTAGAACTATAAGAAAAATGACACATACCAGGACAAGCCGTGCATGGGCCTTTGTCGTAGCAGATGCTTGGTAGAAACTGTCCAGGATAGTGCCAGCCTTCGGGATAGCAATGCAAACAGGATTGACCTATATGATATAGATCGTTTGCTGCATGTCCTGAGAAACTCCTTTTTGAGGATTCACATTGTTGGGACATGGTTTTCCTCGACCTGTATGCTCCAGGTGGGTGGAAAGGGTAGGCTGTGTCGCAATGCTGCAAGACTTCGAGATTGTGATTGTAGCACAAAGGCTGCTGATTTTCATTACGGATACTTCTGCTAGGGAACCTTTCCTTTGCCTTTCCTCTTTGGAGATTAGATTGTTCATGTCTAGGATCGCTATTATGGCCTGAATACAGCTTATTCTCCAGTCGTTTACCTCTGGTAGAAGATCTACTTTCCTTCTCTTTTCCCCTACTGAGCCGATCTCTCAGCTCATCCAACTTCTTCAATAGTTCCATCTGGTCGTGCTCGAGATAGCCAAGCTTACTTAAAGCATACAAATCTGTGGTGTGTAAAAGCTTGTCATGGCCGTAGTTTGATGGATTCTCATTGCGATCAACAATGGATGAATCCCTTTCATATCCTGGGTCCCTTGACTCAAAGCTAGAAGTTCTAATTTCTGATTCCATCCAGGTTCGTGCGGAATAGAATACCTCAGAATCCAGTAAATCTCCCTGTTTTGCGGCATTTTCATCGCGGTTCCAACTAGCACCACCTGTGATAGCCAAGCCATATTTCTCGGTGGAAGACCTGGATGGAAACTTCCTTACTCGAGATTGCACTTCTGAACCTGAGCTCGAGCCATTATTGCCAGAAATATCCTCCCTTGGCAGACTCTCTTTAGAAATGACAGAATCTACAGTCCTGTGAGGTTTAACTGCAGTTCTTCTTGATAGGACCATGTGTTGATTGGGAAGTGAGCCATCACAGTCATCATCATAGGAAGAGGCACTTCCATAATAAGCATAAGAGCTTGTGGTTGTTGGAGATTTAGAAAGATCACCAATTCTAGGGGCAAATTTTGTTGCAGCGGCATCTTCCTCTGATATGACACTATCAACTGATTGAGTAGTTTCTTCCACTTTATCTCTCAATCTTGTCTGGTTAAACTCTTGCTGATCGTGGTCCCCGGATTCCTCCAAATGCTCATCCGAGGAATTCTCTTTCTTAGATAGTAATTTCTGGTTCAATTGTGTCACAGCTGTAAATGAGCGATCATTGGAACCAGGGATTCCAAGGTTGAAGCTTTCCATATCGTTCTTGTCTGCTTCATCTCCAGTTTCTCCAATTCTTGACCACACTTGCTTCCTCTGATAATTAAGCTCACCAGTAGAAGAAACCACACTCGAGTTTCTTTCCCCATCCGAAGGATTTTGTTGAAAATCCCGAGATTTGAGTTGTTCCCTCTCATGGTCTTGATCTGAAACATCTGCATATTTGGAACAAGGAATTGCTGGCTTACTTGAGGTGATAGATTCATTATCTTCGGAGTTATGCCTTGTTTTTCTCCTCCCAATAGGATTCTTCTCAAGTGATTTGGAGGCATTTCTCTCCACACCAGCATCAAACCTTTTTGCTGTTGCACAGAACAAGCAGTAAGAAAAACTAATCACAGTATAACAAGAAGAAAGTCTTTCATCAGCTAAAAGAATCACCTCGGAGAACCGCATTGCATCCACCACACTTGTACACAGGAATATTGGCAAATTCGGTAAGAATCTGGCGACATTTTGGACAGCGTACAAGTCGGACTTTGCTAGGTTTGCTGGCCATTTCCTCTAAGAAGCAATCTGTACTAAGATTTCATCAGAACCTTCTTCTAAAACTGAATATCAAACAGAAATGGCATACAATCTGCATAAAAATGCCAGCTGACAATGGTTATAAAATCTACAACAGCTTAAGAACTCAACTAGAAACAAAAGCATCCAATTCGAAGAGAACTACCCGGTTTCATGCTCTGGACAAAGACATACAGGCAATGCACCTAGCAATAGAACAATTATATACATAATTGAGTTTAATTTAGAAGGCAGCTAAACAGAAAATGAAAATTGGCTCGGGTGCACTCAATTCACCTCTACTAATCAGTGGAAGAAAACTAGAGCAAGTTAATTTCCAAGACTTACAGAAAAATCTGCACAATGAAATCCAAGAAATCCTCCGGGACAACTCAAGTCCAGAGAAAAGAAGCAAAAAGTAACTAAATTTCATGACATACACGAGTAAACAATTTCAAGACCTACAGCAAGATTAAGAAGGAAAACGAGTAGCAAAGCATCAGCTACAAGGAACATGAGAAATTTAGAGAAAGACTATATATGCATATACACTATCTAAACCTATGATTCACGCGTAAGAAAAGGTTAAATTAGCTCAGGAACACTAAATTGTCAAAAACTAGCTCAAAATCAATTCAAAACATATAGAAAATTTCTCCTTGACAAAAAAAAAAGCAACCAAAAGAAAACTTAATTAAACATCAATTGATATCACACTTCCAAACCAAATATTAGTACAATTTTAACAGCCATGAACAATCTTTGCCAAAAAATTAAAAAATAATAATAATATTTTCAATAAAAAGAGAAAGAAAGAGCAAATTCTACCTCAGAAGTTCAAATTCTCGAGAACAGGCTCGGAAACAAAACGAAAAGGAATTCCTCCCCACTAATGAAGCAGAAACTCAAACAACGTTTCAGATCAAGTCATAGAAGGCAATTCTGAAGAAGACAAGCTCAAATTTCACACAGACAGAGAAAGAAAGAACCTGCACCAGCAGAGGCAAATTCAGACGAAGCTACAAAAGCATTTCCGTCTGTTTAGCAGAATCAAAACCTTAAATAAAGGAAAATCCGGCACGGAAACACGCGATCCAGAGCTTTAGAGAAAGATTTCAACAGAAACTGAAACAGAGAAAGTAGATTCCGATCTGAAGCAGCTACAAGAGGCGGATGTGTGGTTCAAAATTGGATCTATTTACAGTGAGAAAAAGAAGAGAGAGAGAGAAGACAAAAACTGAATTTCGAAGTCCCTTCCTTGCCGCGAATCCCACGCTCTGAATTCTCCGCAGAAAATGAGACGGTCTGAGTCTTTATTGTCTCTCTAGAGTAGAGTCTAGCGTGATCGTGACGGTTGTTGCTCTCTTTCTCTCTCTAAAAGAAGAGAAAGCGAAAGGGTGGAGAGGAGGGAAGAAAGGGAGAGCGTTGATGTTGGAGCCGCGGGCCTTTAAAGGGAGTCCCACGGCGGACGTGTAAATCTTAACATACGTGGCATCTTGTGTTGACTCGGCAAGTCCCTTCCCTCCCTACCCAGTCAACGGATGTACAGAAAAAAATAAAAATAAAATCGGGGATTTAATGGGAAGATCGTCCGTTCTCCCTCCTCTGCTGCAGGATTCAGGAATACGCAACAAGTGGGCCCATTTATCTGACGGACCCACGGCACGACTAGAGTCCAGGTGCGGTCCAGCGATCGTATTTTATGGGGCCCAGTTTTGAATGAGTCAAATCGTTCATTTCCCTGCTTCCACCTTAGTTTCTGATATACGATGACCGATTCTAACTTCTAAGAAACTTCAAATTATTTATAAAGTTTCTAAGCAATTCTTTTCTAAGTATACTTTGTCAAATGTATAGAAGAATCTAGAATTATCCTAATTATATAATTTTTAATTTATAAGGTATCAAAATTTTGGAACTTAAATTATTCAAGTGTAGATTCTAGAAAATATGATTGCTAGACTAAACAAGTGTATAATCAATTTAGTATTCTTATTTTATTTTATTTTATTTTTTTTCTTTCTTCCTTTTCTATGAGAAGGGCAAGACAAATCTATCTTACTTAAGTAATACAGTCAAACTTTCACACACTGCATGTTTATTAGGCCTAGCAATTTGGGTTGGTGGGTCGTATTAGTATTGTGTCGAGACTAACTCATTACAGTATATGGGTCAACACAACCTGCTTAATAATCATATCAAGAAACTGTGACTCGAACACAATACAACTCGTGTAACACAATTAAATGAATATAAAATAACTAATATATGACAATTTTTCATATAAGAATATAAAACCTGTTTTCAAAAACTATCATATATTCCTATAATAGTATATGAAGATTTTTTAAAACCTGTCTTATATTGAAGGTTTTTCAAAAACTATAAAAATATAGGACCGGTTTTCAAAAATCGTCCTATATAGAGTTTTGGATGATTTTTGAAAATCCGTCTAATATTGAAAGTTTTTAAAAAATCGTAAGAATTGAAGGTTTTTCAAAAATCATAAAAATGTATGACCGATTTTCAAAAACCATTCTATATAAAGTATATGAGTATATGACGGTTTTTGAAAACCTATCATATATTGATGGTTTTTTTAAAATCATAAAAATATAGAATGGTTTTTAAAAATCCATCATATATTACCGTAATAATATATGACTCTTTTTGAAAAATCGTCATATATTACTGCAATAATATAGGATTTTTTTTTTAAAAACCATCATATATTACTGTAATAATATAGGATTCTTTTTTAAAAACCATCTTATATTACTGTAATAATAGATGGCTGTTTTTTAAAAACCGTCTTATATTTTTAACCCTGTTACGGGTCAAATGGGTTAACATGACAAATTAATAGGTCGTGTGTCAAACAGGTCAACACGACAGGCAACATTGATTGACCCAAATACGATATGATTTTTGGCGTGTCATTTTCAAATTGACCCAAAAATGACATGAATATGATAAGACTCAACCCTAACCCGCTAAATCTGTGTCAGGTTCGAGTTGTGTTATCGTCTCGTGTCATATTTTGCTACCCCTAATGTTTATTGGCCTAGTTCGTAGATTTCAATGTTCTAGAACTAAGCATAATACAAAGATGACAAACAAGCTGCCGTTTCAATTTTTGTCTCTTATGGAGCAGAGCCTTGCATTTTGCTGCTTACTAACTCTACCCTAGCAAGTTGAGGTATATGCAATAACTGCAAACTTCTTTCTTCGAGATAAAAAAAGCAGTTTCTTGCACGAAGCTCTTGCATATGTGGGTCTGAAGAAGGGGCGGACTACGATGGCCTATAAGATAGTCTTATCTTGCATTTTTATAAGAAGTTGTTTCCACGTCTTAAACCCGTAACCTCAAGGTCACATGACAACAACTTTTACTGTTGTGCCATGATTCCTCTTCTTTCTTCAAGATAAAACAAAATAAACTTTAAGGTACTAATAAAAGCCAAGGACATCTAATTCAGCTGGTCGCCCACAACAAGGCATTCTCTTCAAATGCATTGCGAGGTTTGAGTTGCTGTTTTCTCCATTTAAGATTAGCTTTGAGAGTGTAGGTGATTATCTAATTAACTCTTCTCTTTGTGTGTGTGTGTGTGTGTGTGTGTGTATAAAGAAAAGAAAATTCTTATTTTTACCTTGAAAAAATCTCCTAGGTTTAGATAAGAAAAAGAAAAATGGCAAAGGGAACATCTCTCACAGGCGCGTCAAAGATTGTAATTTGCCCGCATTAAGGTTTCCAAAAATAGTAAGGATTGTAAAGGGCAGTCCCCGTGTACAGCTCCCACCTACATGGGGTCTGGAAAAGAAGCGGACCATAAGGGCCTAAAGTACCCAGTCTTACTTTGATTTTGCAAGAGATTGTTTCCACACTTTGAACCCATGATCTCAAGGTCACACAATAACAACTTTTATCGTTGCACTAAGGCTCCCTTTCTATAGTAAAGACTGTGTAGTGGTGTAATTTTTAGAAAAATAACTACGATTGTTATCATACGTGCAATCACAAAGTCGGTTCCTCGGAGGCGGTCTCACTTTAGTGTAATTGGATCAACTATTTATGATCAGACTTATCTTATTTCTCCATGCGGGAATCTCATGCATCAAAGATCCGAACCGACGAGTGTTTGAGAAATACTATGAAGACTGAGCTGAGCTCCCAGACTAACCCTGTGACCTTCATCAAGACTCACCTTTGATGATCTGACCCATTCATTTTTTTCTCTCTCCTAAATAGGCTACCTGCAAAAGCACCTGCCATTGGTTGCTTCTAGCAACTACTATTGTCTAAAATCCTCGATTGAAATGTTCATTGATCACAATTAAAAAGATCAATTAAAAAACTTTTCAACTAAAAATGTAACAGCGGTGACTATCCAATTAAGTATGAAGTTTCGCAAGTTGTCTAAAAGGGATAGAAGATGAATAGATCAGATCATCCAAAGGTAAAGCTTAGATGCAGGGTTGATGAGTCAGTCTTGGAAACTCAGTCCGGGATTCCGGATATAGAGGATGGCTTATACAAAATCTTAACCCATGACTGTCCAGGGAACAAAATACGTTCCTTCTGATCCTCAGAAATTGTGAGAGAGCTCATCTGGATGCTCTGATCAAACAGCAGTGTAGCCCATTTCGTCCACGGTGACATCCTTATGGGATGGGAACTTTTTACAAGTTGCTAGCATACGGACACTGGAAGCTGGTTATTCCTGAAATGAACTTCTCTTAAAGGAAACAGATTTGAGTAAAACGGATTTTGTCGATTCATGAAATAAATATCAGGAAAAAAAGAAAAGAAAAAACTGCAGATAATTGTTATAATTATCCAAGATTAACAATCAGAAGAATAATCTAAAGTGCAGATTATAGAACATTTGAAGCTTCTACCAACATTACCGAGATAAAACAGATTTTTATTTGATTGCTACAAATCAGAGAACCATTTAAATTGGGTTCATCAATTAATCAAGTGGAGAAACATTCAAGGCATGAACAGGTTTCTTGAGAGAAACAGGAGAAGCACCTGCATGTGCTGATCCATAGGTGCAGAATCCATATTATAATCAGCCCAGAAGAGAGGACCTTCACCAGAAATCTCTACTCAATTTTGAAACTAGAACAGCAAAACCAACAGTGAGAATTACGTCCCGGAGCGAGATTCTATTTTCACATGCAATGAAACAGACATAAGAGGAACAAGAAAGCACAGAGTTTAGAAAGAAAACAAAATAAACTATATGAGATTTTACGGGCAGCTTTCAGAATCTTAAATGCTCATGATGCCATTACCGCTGGCCGCTTGTGCCCTTGCAGAGCCTGCCGGAGCTGGTAGTACCCATCTCGGTAATGGTCGAGGGAGAAACAGAGCTGTCTGATTACCTCCCGTTTCTCCTCAGCATGGTCAGAAATAGCAACTCTCTGCCTTGCCGTTTCGTCTTCCAATTCTTTCACCCTTGCTTGAAGCTCCTGTGTCAGTTTCCGGGCACTCTCTGAACCAGCAATCAGCTTAACATGCTCCATGTGTAGTCGGTGTAAGTGATCATCCATCTGTCCAATTCGTTCGTCACGTGAACCTATATCTGCAATGAGTGACTGCAGCTTTGCATTGAGTTCATCTCTTTCTGCCACCAGCGTATCATATTTTAGTTTAAGCTTGTCAAAGTCCTGGTTTAATTGCTCAAGGTACTTCCCTCCGTTGATGTTTTCATTCTTCATTCTCTCAATCTCCCCCTGCATTTCTGATTTTTCAGCCCCCGTTTGCTTTAACTCTTCCTCTAACCTTGACATACACTCACCAAGCTTTGCTTCAAGTGCTAAACGTGATTCTGCAAGGCCTGTGCATTCCACCTTAAACTGCAATTTCTCTCTAGAAAATCTCTCTGTGGCATCAGCAAGTGCTGTTTCCAGTTCCTGGATGGTGCTGTTACGGTCCAAAATGTCATTCTCTAACATTAAAATCCGATCTTGCAGTTCTGATACCCGCTTTCTCTCTACTACAAGCTCATCCTCCAGCAGTCCCAGCTGGACTGAAACTTCCAACTCAAGCCTTGATTTCTCTTGTGAAAATCTCTCAGTCATCTCTACCTTGATCTCTTTGATAGTGTGCTCACGATCAGAAACATCATTCTCCAATACTGCAATCCGTTTTTGCAGTGCTGTGATTTCTTTCTTTTCTAATTCAATCTCAGCCTCCAGTGAGTCAGTCTCTTGGCGAGCCAAGTCCAGCTTCTGCAAGTCCTGCTTTCTCTCCAAGGATACTTCCTGGTCAAGCTCGCACCTCAACTTTGCAATCTCCTCTTCTGAAAGGCTAAGCTTTTGATTTGTGGCTATCAGCTCTTCCTCCAACACTGAAATTTTTGTGCGAAGCTCATCAAAGTTCCCATTTTCCATGACTTTCTGCCCTTCAAATTCTTGCAGCTTCTGTTTCACATCTGCTAGCTCATTCTCCAGTTCAAGTATCCTCTCATGCTCTGCATTTCCATTCTCGTCAAGGCTTGAGAGATGTTCTTTAGTTGACACTTCATCAGAATCAGATTCAGATGACAAAGATGATGATCCATTGGTTGCATTATGTGAAAGCTCAGAACTCCCACCGGAGTGAACGAAGACATCAAATCCAGCAGCATGGTGTTTTGCTTTGCGACGGCTTGTCTTATGGTCAGGAGACGGAGACGCTAGTTCAGAGCTGAAGTCAGAGCCACCATCAGAACCCTGAGATTGGAGTTCGGAAGGGATGCTCCTTCGTAATTCACCAGTAACCTGGTCATAACGTTCAGCAAGTGCACGGTACATGCGGTAGAAATCCTCGACGCAGGAAACGAGTTCAGGCCGCTTCTGATAATACATCTCAGCCTTTTTTGCAAATGAGTCCCCATCCTCTTCTATAAGCTTCAGCATCCGTTTCACACGTTGGTCCATCTCTGCAGTGAAAGGCATTCTGTTTAGTTTCCATCTTTTTTATTTTATTTTTTTCATTTTTTAGTTTTTTCAGCGGCAAGAAAGAAACAGAAAACGAAATTTATAGAGATAGAACGCTTGTCTAACAAGGCGTTTGAGCAATTTTTCAGAACAGATCATAGCTGCAGCACAGTGCTACGTAAATCTGACAGGACCTTACTTTCATCTGTAATGCCCAAGTTTGATCAAATGAGCTAACTACATACCTGCTTGGTGAAGACAAAATGGCGCAAACATTCGACTATAGCTAAAAAATATTTAAGCACCAAGTTTGTTGATGCCATGTTTGGTTCGTACTAACATCTTGGGCGAACCAGTGAAAACTATCTCGTGAGTGCATTTACAGATATTATTCTACTATAGCAAATGTTAAGCCCTCATATACACAGTCAAATAGTTGTTCATTGCTGAGTTTGACTCATTTGAATCCTACGTTTCTTTTTAGAAGAGTGTGGGTACAAAGGAGGACCCAACTGTACAATACAAGGTACATGCATTGGACTGACTGTGATTGGTCAAGAACACCTATCACAAAGTAGCGCTACCTACTTGTATTTCTTGAACTACACAGTATTTTGCATGTGCTTTCTAGACCAGATTGCATCAAATTTATCACCTGATCATAAGCATTTTTGGGCCATTAAGGTCCAAGTACCAATCAATAAGCATGTCTTAAGCACAGTGGCATAGTAATATGAGATTCTGCCTTAATAGATGATAAATATCTTTTAGAAACTAGAGTTTAGAAGCAATAATAACTTGATTGGAGCTTGAACAAATGACTCAACCCAGTCAACGTATCACTGAGCAATTATCAGTAGGCAGGCTGCTATATCAGAATCAGAAGTAGTTTCCTATTTTTTATATGCTCACCTTCGAGGTTTTCTGCAAGCCATTTAGAGTTGTTAGGACTGATATGACTATCCCGCCACCAGGAATGAGACTTTCTCGTCGGCATTCTCTTCATCTTCTCCATAGACTTTAGCCTGAAGTTACCAGAAACCTAGAAGTATACAAACCTTAGCCCTGCTGTAGTGAAAACAAAAAGAACATTCACGATTAGTAAGCTTCAATGAAAATCGAAACTTAAATTCAGAGGTCTAAATTACTGCAGCTATAATGTTTAGGCTGAAACAAATCTTTAATAGCAGATAGGGCAAACCAGTGATGCACAGAAGCTCCAGAACTAAAAGATGAGGCCCAAAGAATTCACTCACAAACAGCAACATATGCAGATATCTTTTAAGCATTGAGTATCTAGTACAAAGTTTGGCTTTTGAAAACTGTTTGGCACTAGTTACATCTGTACTGCAAGTATAAACTATTAACTCTATTCGTCTAGCAATGAGACCTTATGACAGTCCTTTCTCAGTAAGTTTCCACTTTGAAACAAGTACATGCCTCTGAATTCCACATAGCTGGGAAGAAATATTAAGTATAGATCCTAACCGCTGTGTCTTTCAGTTCTAAGACTCAACGGTCGTGATTTTCAACCCAATGAGACGTAGAATAACTGGGTAATATTTTTGGCATGTAGTTTAAGGTGTGGAAACAGCCTCTTGCAAAATGCAAGGTAAGGCTGTGTACTTTAGGGCCTTGTGGTCCACCCCTTCCCCGGACCCCGAATAGGCGGGAGCTTCATGCACCGGGGCTGCCCTTTTAGGTAGTCTATGGGTGCCAAACAAGATGAAAGCCTTAGATCTTCCAAAGATCAGGGCTATCCTGTGTAGAAAGGGTGGACTCCATGGAGACTCTTTCGAGAATCTCTAACTATCCCTCTTCAGTAGGTGTACTTATTCAAAAAACAATTTTCTGTGGTCATCGGATTAGAATATGAATTTTATACCATATTTACTTTAAGAATATAAAAATTAAACAAATCACCTATGAAATTTGCATTTATTTGGGCAAATTCATATTTAATATTTATGAGTGAGAATAACTTCATTTCGAAGTCCCATAGCCTCTTTCATCTGTAGGGTTTTCCAAAGCTCACTCTAGCCTATGCAACTAAAGAACTTGTTCTTCCATGCTTATGTAATCCAATAATTTGACGAGGATTACTGTAACTTGCAGAAGGCCGGAGAACTTAGAGATATTTGCATGAAGATCATAGCAAATGCCTTCTAGCATAGTGGGATAAAGGGGCCTCTCTCGTGGTACCTTGTAGGTCACATATTGGGGCTGCTCAAGGGTCTTGTCTGTCGAACGTCCAACAAAAGAGAAATAAAATGAAGTTCTTGTTTTAACTGGAAACATAAAGATCGTGATATATCTTGTGAACAGAGTAATCACTGAAAATCATAACCTTTTCACAGCTAAGATGAAGCAAAGTGAAGCAAAGAAATTGTATCAAAAACAAGAGCCAGAAGATGGTAGGCTGGTCTGCCTGCATCTTATTAGGATGCTGGAAGGCCTAAAGTATACACGCGCAGAATACTGATGCTCAAAACTCAAATTGATAAGAAAGGAAGTTGGAGTAAAATGGCAGCCTGGGTGCACAAAGCTCCCACCTATGCAGGGTTTGGGGAAGGGGCGGACTACAAGGGCCTAAAGTACACAGCCTTACCTTGCATTTTGCAAGAGACTGTTTCCACGCTTTGAACTCGCGACCTCAAGGTCACATGACGACAACTTTTACCTTTGTGTCAAGGCTCGTTTGCAATCAAAATATGAGATGGTGCATGTCTCTTACCACAGAGTCAGATGAAACCTATCAAACATTTGCGCAATAACGAAAGTGATTAACGGATGGAATAGAAAAGATACACATCTTGGCATCTACATGTGACTGCATGACATTCATCGTTGTACAGCATGGATAGCAGATGGACCAACAGATGAATGCAAAAGAGAAGGGGAATACAACAGAACTTGCCAGGAGGGGTACCAATTCGCCCAAAAGAAACAAAGTAAAAAATGAAAAGCTTAAGTTAGAGATTGCTTTAGATACTTCTATTTTTGGCAATAACAAAAGTGAGCACGTATTCCAAACCTAAAAGGGGCAACTTGGCCATGGCAGCGACACAAAGTGCTGAACAACCTTTTGAGGACCAATCCACCTTTTTGGATAATATCCCGTGAGATAATCTATACTGTAAAACTTACCACGAGATGCAAGCCCCAAAATCAATCCCAACATCCTCGTCTGAAAATTGGGATTAACTGGTGAGACCCGCTTTGGGCTAGATCAGTTCCACTGTTCTGGTGACAGAGCCTAGACGCCAATTGCCAGAACCGCATGATCAATTTCACGGTTTGGTTGAGACTTAAACCCGTGATAAGATGAAAAGAAAGATAAATAAATGAAGGAAAAATCATAATTTTTAAAAGTTTTTCTTTCAAATCATGAAATTTAGTATCATCTTGAACTTTACCCAGAACTGTTAACTCACTTGACTGATTAAATGAATGCCAACATATCCTGTCTACGTGGCAGGTGACTTGCACCCAACCTACATAGATACTAGTTTGTGTGATTGAACCGTTTATCTTGTTCGATCCGCCATATTTTAGCTATAAATCAAAATTCATGTTCATTGGAATACTAGATTTCTAGTTAAAGCTTTCAATAAATATGATCATCGTCAAGACCTCATCTCAATTAAGGGCAGTCACATGAATTTTGTTATTCTATTCATGTTTAGGCTGACTTAGATTGACTAGCCACCAAATGTCATGACCTTCGGATGATTTAAGCCGTGCCTTTTTCAAACCATATTAGAAGTTTTAACTAGAAAACCTAGTATCTAGAAGGTCCAATGGGCATGAATTTTGGGCAATAGCCAAAGTAAGGCATAACAAACAAGATGAACAGTCCACGTCACACAAACTGAGATGTATCTAGGTTGTGTTCAAGTCAACTGCCATATGAGTGGGATACACTAGCATTTGGCACGATAACACAACTCGAACCAAATATGGATTTAGTAAGTTAGTGTAAGGTCTTATCGTGTTCGTATCATTTTCGAGTTGTCGTGTCGTGCTCCGGTCAATCAATGTTGACCCATCATGTTGACCTATTTAACACGCGACCTATTAATTCGTCGTATTGACTCATCTAACCCGTAAGCTGTTAACCAATCAGGTTGAAAATATAAGACAGTTAATCAAAAACAGTCCTATAATAATATAAGACGGTTCTTCAGAAACAGTCGGTTCCTATATTAGTTATGTTACATTTATTTAATCGTATTACACGAGTCGTGTCGTGTCAACTCGTTTAATAATCATGTTGTGTTCGAATCACGAGTTCTTGACACGATTATTAATCAGGTCGTGTTTGTGTCGATCCATGTACTATAATGGGTTAGTCTCGACATGACACACACAATCCACCAACCCGAATTGCTAGGCCTAGGTTTAAATCATGAATTTTCTAATAAAAAAAAAAGGATTACTGCCGAAAAAGAAAAAGAAAAATGCAAGGTCTTGTTTGTCATCCTCCCATTCCATTCAGGTCGTCTTTCCCAGCTGCTAATCTTTGTTCACGGTGTGTTTTTTCTTCTTACAAATCATGAATCTGAAGAAACCAAAAGCTCGGAATTCCTATATCCCTATCCCAAAATCTCCTTTCAAACAACCAAGTGTAAAAGACCAGGGGAAATGATAAATGGGACATGTGTCATCTTCAGATGGAGCTTCCCCTGCAGGCTGGTTAAAGAGCCTCGCTATATCATTTCCCATGAACTAAACCAGAGTTGCAGAAAGAGCAGGTTTTTCATTTTATAGAAATCATAGAAAATGTACATCGAGATAAAGGGAGATGCGGTTGAGAACGACGAAGATATTTTGTGGAAGGAATAAGTGAAATACTTCATTCAGGGGCGAAAATGCAAAGATGGCTTCTTCCACCGTTCCTCTGTTTCACCATTGCGGGTTTCATGGCTTCTTCTCAGGCTGCAGAATCAAATTTCGTTTTTTCTCATCATGTGGGCAAAGGATCATTTGAATTCATCAGAAGATCATTGAAATATAACTCTTTCGCTTTCTTTCTTCTCCGTGATTTCTCTTTTCTTCTTCCTAGTTTTTTGCCGGCATTTCTCATTTCTTTCTTTATCCAAATTCTGCATTTCTTATGCATTGCCGGATTACGGGCTTAAGTTGCAATCCGGGCCCTTTAATTGATCGTGCGGTTGGCAATAGGCGACAGACCCTTTCTAGGTAAGGTTCTGTAGCGATACACAGACTGTATAGAAAGACTCTCTAATATGATTCTCTTTATAGCTGTAATCCATTACATCACTCCCTTAACTTTGTCAATGACACGCAAACAACCACCCACCTGATCCTTGTGAACGGCTCTCCATCAATCAATCCAGTGGATCCTCAAGTCAACGACTCTGATAACGTGATTGGTGGTGAGGCCTTCTAATGCCTATTTCTAACCTAACGAGCCAGAATTACACTTAAATTTGTCAACTAGAAACATCACAGGTGATCCCATGAAGTGCCACGTGACAGAGCCTTAATGATTCAACCAGAAGCGAAGGAAAAATGGAAAATAAAGAAATGGTGAAGGGAACCAGGTGCCAATTTACACCAGGAGATCTTAATTGGTTAATTTGATTCCATTAACCTCCACCAAATCATATACTCATAAATTATAGTTGTTTGACTAAATATTTGAATCTCAGTTCACTTGTTTGCGTACCTGAACTGACTGTAATTAGACAACCCAGCTAGAAACACGATCTTCAGCCTGAAATCCTGTAAGAAGAAAGTAAAATGAAAAAATCAAACCGGCAATTCTAAATGCCGCTACTCAAGATCTTCTCCCATTTCCAAAAATGGAGGAAAATAATCATTAGAAAAACAAGAATCATGAAGAGGCAAAAGAGTTCCAAGTCTGGGTGGGAGAAAGCCAAGAACAAATCTAATTTATTGTGACTAAAATACCCGTATACATCTACAACAATCACGACGGAGATTAACAGATCCTCTGGAGTGTTCTATTCGTCATAATAAGGGTATCTTCGTCACACTAGCATATACTGCTGGATTCACAGCTCCATGGCCCTCAGCTTACCTCGAAGAAATCGCAACCTCATATAGAGGAACCCAACTCATAAAACAATAAAAATGGAAACCAAAAATCGAATTTCAGAAATAACAGGGCACACAAAAAACCCGGTAAAATTTCTTAGCAAAAAAGCGAAAAGAGTATAGAGGAAGACTGAAAAATCCCCCAAAAAAGCACAAAATTAAGGGATCCCAGTCAGCCAAATACTGCAAGAGCGATCGAAGAAGAAGAAAAGTAAAGTAGTTTCCGATCTAGAAGTAGAAAAGTGTAAGCCAAAATACCTGAAATGAACAAATGACACCATGAACAACAGCTAATTCACAGAAAAAACAGATTTCATGTTCTAATAAGAAGTAGAACCATGGAAATTACTTGAAAGGCAAAGAATTTGAGATTCGCAAAGCTCTTCTCGATTTTTCAGAGCAATCGAGGAACAAAAGTAGCAATTACGAACTAGAACCAAAGAGGAAGAAAACGACTTCTGAAGAAAAGAACCTTAGATTCATTTAGCACAGACGATTCTGATAATTTTCCTAGTTCCTGTACCTAATTGCATGCCATTAAGCAACTGATGGCGCGAAACCTCGAAAAGGAAAGAAACAGTAGCCATTACGAAACAAAAAGCCTGAAATTTGACGGAAAAAGAAGGAAAAACAGCTAGAACCTATCTAAACTGATTTTTTTAACACCTTCCACATCGAATCTCATGCCGTTTCACCAAGAAAGCCAGTTCTGTTGCTTCACCCACGGATTCCAAACTCACATGCCAGAAAATCCAAAAAAAAACTCTATGTAAACATGCTAGAATCCGTAGTTCCACATCTTCCACCTTTGGAATCAAATCTTTCCATTCAGAAACCGAGAAAATGATATTTATACAAGTTACTCCGACTGAAAACCAGAAAATAGAAAGATGGCAACAAATGCTTCACGATGAAGAATCCATGACAGCAATATCCACAATCACCTGACTCGCGAGACTGAAGAAAACCAATTTTTCACTTAAATTCCAAGAAACATAACCAAAATTGTGTAAGAAGCTTCTGTTGAGTTGAAATCCTAACCTTTTCCGACCAGCTGATGAAAGATCCGACGAGTTCCAGGTGGAAACGTCGGGGAAATCGAAAGCGGATTCCGATTTCTGACGAAGTTAGGATCAGATGAGACGGACAAGAGCGGGGAAAGTCGCGGTTAATATAGAGGTGACGTTTCTCACATGAAACCGTGGGAATGCAAATGAGGAATTCAATGGCAGCAATACAACTAAATATGGAAATTTTTCCGGAAAGAAGGGCATTTTGGGGACTTAAGAAAATGAAACTTCGCGTTGATAGGGGATTTCCCATAATGACAAAACTACCCTTAATTTGGACTAAAACTTAGAGTAATCCTACAACTAGTCCAAAGTCTATAAGCTATTCTACATACAGGGTACAATCATAAGCACCACAAAGGAGGTCTCAGCTGGATTTGCTTTCAGGTCTGAGTCTTGTCATATCCAATAGGTTACTACAGGATGGATGCACCTAATTTGGCTTTGAAAAGTTGGGGGGCAACCATATACTTGGTCCTTTTATAGTGATCCAAAATGTTTACCCTGTAGGAGTGTTGTGGATGAGTCAAGGACTAGAATTCAAAACCCTTGGATATCCAAAGCCTCTGATTGAACAAGAAATCCACCATAGATCAAAGGCTTAGAATTGTTAACTGAGAAGAACTTTTATCTGCAACTAATCCCTAATGAGCTGCCCAAATCGATTAATATGGATCACTAAAGCAGTGGCCTCTAATTGTGCATCTGCAGGAAACGACTCCCTTAGTCCCTCCATTCTCTTCCAGCATCTAACCCTGGTATCTTAGTAAATTTACAAATATGGCAGGGCATTTCAGACATTTGACATGAAAATAGAATTACCGGGTAATGGCATTTTCGTAATAAAAAAACATAAAGGGCGAGCGGCGTACTGGGCCTCATTTCCCGCCTTCACGCCCGTGTGGACCCGCCACATTGCGTCGCGACTCTACCAACATTCAATCTGCTGGCGGGAAAAACCTCGAACGGAAGAACTTAAAAATCTGCGCTGACGTGGCAGGTGCGAACCGGCGTACCAGGCGGTGGCATCCGGCTCCAATTTTGGCTTCTTCTTATATTTTAACTTGGAAAATACAAGCAGGCAAGTGTCCTAGTGGGACCTCTCGTTGGATTATCCTGACCGTTCATCTGGATTGATATACATGCATTAACAAAATAACTCATCGTTAGTCCTTTGGATGCCTCCCCTATCTAAGGCTTTGTTCGTGCACTTCTTGTTGATTACTGAAACACCAAAAATCAAGCTATAATTGTTAACTTTTGTGCTGCTTTAAAATGGATGGTTCCAATCACTAAAAAGAGTTAGCCACCAAATCAAAAGTAGGGACGGCAACGCAGAAAAACCCGATCAAACCCTAGATATATAATTAATTTTATTTTTAAATATTTATGCTCATATATTTTAAACAATAAATAAGGAAAATTTTGTCACTATTATTTAAAAGGAAAGTCTTGAGGTAATGGTAAAGTTGTCATCACGTGACTTTAGCTTATGGGTTCAAGATATAAAAGCTGTCTCTTGCATAAATGTAAGATAACGTTGTGTACTGTAGACCTAATGGACTCTTTATTCAGCCACTAGAAACATTAGCAATTAAATTTTTTATGTCATTTGTATTTATTGATATAAAAATTTAATAAAATTTAATGATACCAAGCTAAAATTTAATAAAATCAGCTCATGGGCATTGCCTTCCCAATCAATAGCCATTGAAAGATTCAAACTTGCAGTTTTGCCAGCTCATGTTCTTTAAGGGCCTGTCTGGTGAGTGGAAATACATGTTTACCTTGCATTTTGCAAGAGGCTGATTCCACGCCTTGAACCTAGTGAACTCAAGGTCACATGACAACAACTTTTACCATTGTGCCAAAGCTAATAAACGATTAAAAAAGTTGGGGAAAGTCAATGTATTGACTACATAATAGCCATCAAAAAATTGTCTTGTTTTACAAAACATTTCTTGCAATGTTAATAATTTTATGTAAGAGGATCCAGTCATCCATTAAGGATTTATTTGATATAATAACAAGAAAAAAGAATCTAACATAAAGCCATAAACATCTTTCTTGGTAACTTTTTCCCTTCCTATCCTTTAAAAATAATAATTAATCCTTAAAATAATCAGCGTATAAAAAAGAAGTTTTTAGTATTTTAAATGATAATTAGTTAGAAAAAGAGCTTTCTACTCCAGCAGTGGAAGAAGTACCTCTCTTGAGCGTGCATGAATATATATAGGAGCTGTAATTTTAGCAAGGAGTTGCACGTGTAAAATGCAGGTGACGTATGATTGACTAGGAAAAAAATTTTAACTTCTATTTTTTGTAATTTTTTTTGTTTTCTACTTTTTTCCAACTAATTAAATGTGGCTTGCTCCTTGTAAGAGTATGAAACAACTTAACATACATGCGCACACATACATACATGCATGCATGCATGCATGCATACATACAGGAGTGTTAAGTGTTAATTGCAGCTATTTATTACAAGTGTAAGGAGCACCTAATATTTAATTGACTAAGAAAAAGTAAAAAACTATCATTTCTTTTATCTTTTTTTACTTTTTACTTTTTCTCAACTAATCAAGTCATAGTTGTTGCTTCTGGCTGCACTAATTTACTATGATATATATATATATATATATATATATATTATTCAAAAGAAGAAGAGAATATACCAGTTATGTCCGACTATGAGTTTTTTGAGCAAAAGCTATTAGCTTTGTGGGTCAATAGACGACCTAACACATAGAAACATGTGAGCTAGGCCCTTTGTGTCAATCAGTAGGTCTTGAGCAAGGGATCCACCTTCCTCTTTTTGTTCATAGAAAGATCAAATTATAGACCTCTTTGAGCAAACATTTTGGAGACCAATCACTAACAAGTTGGGAGAAATTAGGGCCACATCAATACCATAATAATGTGACTTAGTGCGCACCTAAGTGGTTACATCCATTTGTCCTCCACCAAAATTTTGATTGAAACTCGGCCAAGTTGATGCAAAAATACACTTCTGTTGGTTTTTCACTCTCGTTTCATGTTAGTTTATTTAAAAATTTGATATTACCTTTCTCTATTTCTCTCTCTTAATACGTTATAACATACCTGCTATCTCATAGATGTAGACGTGATTAAGTTGTCAAATCTGGCTACTAAGTTTAATGACTTCCAGATCAAATGTTTTAGTAAAGCTTGGTATCTAACATAATTTCATAACAAGGAATCTAACACTATAGTTAGATTTCAACAAAAACCAATCAATAGTGAGATATTCAATAGCAAATATACCTTGTTCACCAACCTGTGCAACATTACCTATTAATCTTTTTCAATGAAATATAATAATTTAAACTTTAGTTTCTCACTAATATAATATAATATTCTTGTTGGCACAAATTAGAACATATCAATGTTTTGAATAAATAAAAAACAAAAAAAAATTAAAGTTTAAAACATAAACAAAATATAATTACTGTTTAGACAAACAAGAATGAGTAGCAAACTTTAAGCTCTTAGTTCAACGCCTTTCTGAATGAAAATTGAAAATATAAGGCTTATGTCTTTTTCTTCTCAATGTATTCTATGTAGTATGATTTATTTTAGACATTTTTTTATTAATTAAGTAAAAAATCACGCACAATAGCAAGTTTGCTATAATGTATTAACAGAGAAAAATAGAGAAATGTAATATTGGAATTTAAAAGAAAACTAACAAGGAAGGAAGATAGAAAATTAACATAATGACAATTTTGCAAAGCTCACAAAAATTTAATGATAAATTTATAAACTCAAAAATATTAAACTTTTTTGCAAAAATAACATTTTTGCAACAACAACAACAAAAAAACCTTATTAAACCAGGCAAAGATTCCGATGTGCCGAGCCGAACGAGGGTGCCGGCTCCGAACTCTGTAGCCCAGAGGAAGACAGGTGCCAAAAGCCACGACGTGGTTGAAAACGCGTCGATTTTTAATTAATCTTCAACTGTCTGTCTTAAGATCAGACTTTCTACGGTTGACGATGTAAATATGGGCCCACTTTGCCTTCCTTTCGCATTTTTATTTCTCGAGCTTGTTTAGTGTCAGACGCGGCACATGCGCGGCGTGCACACGTGACTCATCGCCCATTCATCAGATAGACTAGGAAACAATCACCGTCACAACAAGCTATGCACGGAAAGTTATATGCGTGGCAACATATAAGTGGGGCCACTTTTCCTAATGATCCACACCATTGATATGTTGTGGATGAACATGTAACGAATCACCACCATTCCCTAGAATGAGAGGTACGAAAATGTAATGAGACTTCTTTGATGATTCTTGTACTTTTATTTGCTCTAGGTTGGGTGTTTGTGATCAGCTCGATCGATTGTACGGCCATAGAGCATGCTTTTCTCCCCCCAATCAATAAAATTACTATTTTTTTTTTGTCAAAAAATGAAGGAAAAAAGATCTGGTGAGAGCGTTTTGTAAACAAACCAGTGTTTTATCTAAACCGATAATAGCAGTTCTAAAGTGTGACATTCTCTTTAGCATTCTCCGCTATGAATGATCCGACTCATTCATCTGGTTGAGCATATTTAGATATCTCATAGATAGAAATTCATGTGATTTGAAAAAGTTTAGTATTTAAAAATCATTCAAAAACTTTTATTTTATAGTAGTTAGAACCATCTAAACAAATTTTTTTCTTATTTATTTATTATAAGACATCTAAATCTAAAGCAACAAAATGAAAGAGTTAGATGACATACAAGTGATCACATTACCTATAACAGGGGCCCACCTTAGGATTCATCTCTTAATTTATAGTGCCAACTTACGGACTGAATGTTATCTATGGTTGATCTAACCCCTTCGTCTTAATTATTTTGGATATCTGGCAGTCCAAAACTCACTATGATTGGATTATTCTACCATATAAAGACTGAGGTCAAGGTCAGTTAATGAGAAACCGAAATGATATCAGCACTCCTTTTGTTTAGATAATGATATTCCGGACAATTTTCCTTTGTTTGGTAATAAGTCAATTGAAGGGGAGTCTTGGCGCAATGGTAAAAGTTGTTGTCATGTGACCTTGAGATCACGGGTTCAAAGCATGGAATCCTCTTTTAAAATGTAAGGTAAGACTGCCTACTATAGGCCCTTGTGATCTGCCCTTTCTCAAACCCCACATAAGCAGGAGCTTCATGCACCAGGCTGCCCCTTTGATAATAAGTCAATCCGCACTTTGCTAGGCACCTAATGGATTGTTCACAGCTTTTGGAGACCTACAACTGCTTTGTTAATTGATAAATGTTTGGAAAAAAAGAAGAAATGCAACTCATTGTTCTTCTCGCTCAATGAATGATACGTGGCCGTTCAGGAAAATAAATAAAATAAAATAAAAAATTTCCTTTATTGGAAACATGGACAAAACTATTTTTTAATGGCATAGATAGTTGTTTAAGAACTACCAATCAAGGTCTAATAGATATTTTATATATTATTTTATCCATGTTTCTCAGTCATAACAATAAATGAACAGCTACACATTTTGTTGTCAATGAAAGTCCCACTTTTCTTGTAAAGATTTTTTTTTTTCTATTTTACTATATCTGAAAATAAAAATATCAGCATTTTGTTGCTTTTGATTTATTCAATAAAATCTCTTTTATGTCTTTTTTTGTAGTACATTATGTGGAGCATTTATCTAACTCTGTGTCTTTTAAGGTAACAGAGGTCCAGCATACTATACTTTTATAAGTTGAACAAATCTACTGATTATTTTATTGATTATTGAATATGCAACATGTTGAGAAAACAAATTTATACCAAATGCTTTGGGATAATTCCAGCAGCTATTGAAGTATGAATTTGCTAATTAAAATCTTTTAATTTCAATTTTCTATTCCCTTTTGTTACACGGGGTAAAGTGTAATGGACATAATAATAATAATAATAATAATAATAATAATAATAATAATAATAATAAAAGGAATGATTCATGACTAATTTACGCATACCTCATGGAAATGTCAAGTTGTCTGTAACCATCTGTGCTGCACATTTGTTGGCTATCTTGCACAAGTTTAGTACACTAATGATTGATCAGCGCCACCGATGTTAAAACAGGGTATTATCAATACATGCAACTCTTCATCCAATGCTTGAACATGCATAACATGGTGTTAGTGGTTTTTGAGATGTAACTAGCTGAGGGGAGATGATATGGAATGAGATTTAACTTGAGATGACCAAATTTGGTATGAGATGAAGTAGGTAGATAGAAAGCTTAATTTAACTGTGAGTTAAGAAAAGCTGATTTTCATCTCAACTCATATCAAGCACAATTAAGAATGAAATGAGGAGATACTAGTTCTTCTCATCTCTGCTCAGGCACCACTAATAGTGATATGGCTCATATCATCTCATCTCACCGCAGATCATCCCATCCTAAGTGCCGCAACCCCCTAGTAAAGAAGAAAAGTGAATCCAGGATCTAATGTCGAGATATAATTTTCACGCAAAAGATGATTAAGAAATCCAACAACTCTTTGTTTATAGTGCATCCAATTCTAATAATTTGTTAAGCAACTTTGGGGATTGAATCTTTGTAGCTTATTGTGTAATGACAAGTTCTATCATCTAAATGAAAAGAGGAATGCATGCTAATGTAGGATACTAAGATGCTAACATAACCCTAAATTTTAATGAATAGTAAGGGCATTTTTATTATAAAAAAGGACATTTACTGTGACACCCTGTGTTTTGCACAATATATAATACCAAATTTTAAAAAGTCGAGATTCCTGTTTTAAAATTTTTTTATTTTAAAAATCAATTGAAAATGAAAACTTGAATAAAAAGCGTTCATTTTAAAACCACAGAAGTCATGCGACCACAACATCATGGGTTTAATGGTGAAATGATGTTCCCATTTCTACCGAAAATCTAACAGAGTCTCATCTGTAATTTGGATCATCTCATATAATACATATGAAACAACAACACCTGATAAATACAACAAACATAAACACATCACCCAGGAGACTATATCTCTATACCCATTTGTCCAGATCAATTACAAATCTTGATAAAACCATAAACTCAACTATAACTTTTTAAAAATAAAAAAGAGACAATGATATTGCATAGGGTCTATCTATACATAGTCATCACATCCAACATGAATACATCCTTACATCCAAGTCACAATATAAACTATATCAATATATAGTCCATAATAATAACCAAGGCAGGGTTTTGAACAAACCATGTTCATTTTTGTAATCTCTTCTATACATCGTTGAAGGCTGCCAATGCCGTTACCTACTCTGTCAACATGTGAAACCTATTGCCTCTCTCTATATCTGAGGCATTGCAAAAACATCGCAATGCCTCAGCAAGTTATGCTTATGTAGGTGACAATAATAATAATAATAATAATAATAATAATAATAATAATAATAAACACATTTAACATAGTATGAAAAGATCGTATATCAAATCTCAGAGCATGTGATAAAATATTAATCTCATGATAATAGTTCTAGAATGATATCAAGGATGAGAATAAATGGTAGTGAAGTACGACGTCATTAACATCAAAACCAACTAAATTGGTGGCAATATTTAAGACATTCAAATCTATAATAATGCTGAAAACAACGCAATGAATTCAAGCTACGTGCATGTTCCAAGCATGCTAAGAAAACAAAGTCTCACAAGCTCATCAATGTAACTCATGCCAAACACATGCATGAAAACATGCCAAAACCATGTTAATACAGAGCATCTGAAGTTCAAAGAATATATTAATAAATGTGCATATTGTCATCATGGGTACTGTCACACATAGGTCCAAAGAGTGTCAAAATCACATTAATGCAATGCGTCAAATATGTAAGGAATATCTCAATGAATATGAACATCATCAATGCAAGACACCCTAACATGAGGGTCCCATGATTGTACCACACACTCGTATGTCCGATCATGAGTTCTCATACTTCTTTGCCACGCTTGTTCTTTTCGGGGCTACCCGCAGAACAATTACCCCTCAGGATGCGTCGTCATGTCGTGGGCACACAAAGAATATCCATCTTGGTGCGCTCTCTATGTAGTATGACAAAACCAATCATCAAGAAGTGTATGGACTACAATGGTAACTAACTATTGGGTCTATCATTGTTGCTCCACATCAACACCAGAACATGAGACTAAGTTTCTGTCATGCATGGGAGACTAACACAATCGTAGCTTGGACTACCTATGATCTCACTTCCTATGGTATTTGCCCTTCTATGAGGTAAGTGTCTAATCATCATCATCACAAAGTCAAAGGCTGGGTAGCCACCCCTACAACTCTTTTATCATAGCGTCTACAAGCCATAAACACCTGTTATAAATCAACGAAAATACAAAAAGCACATATCTCATGTAGATAAAATGGATACACAATCCTCAGGTAAAATAATAAAAATCAAGAGCATTTGTGTCTCGTCATCCCAAGGCAATGTCGCTTATCTTAGGGTTAGCCTTTCAAGGATAAGTCATCAAGCCTTCACCACCAAGTCCACAGATAAATAAGCGATAATAGGGATTCATATTAAACATAATCACTACGTAATGACTTCACAGGCCGTAAAAGAGTATTAAAATCATGTAATATTAGTATCACTTATAAAATATGACTAAATCACAATCAAATCATGCATCCATGGATAAATACTAATCCATAAAATCATGTTTTATGGATCACTAGCAATAAACTTAAATCTCAACATGAATCATGTTCTAATAGTAATACGATGCCATATATGTATAAAATTTAAAACACAGAAACATGTCTATTATTAATTGTCATTACATACCTCAGACAAAGGACCACTCATTTATACCTTTCATATCAATCGAACAATTGTTTAGCTTAGTTTGCCTCAGTTCCACCACTTGGATACATATCATATATATATATATATATATATATATGTCACACTTAGAATCCAAGCTATCTAAATTGGATTCTTAATTAGAAAATAACATTATATTTTCATATCTCAATATATTATGTTTCAAAACAATCTAATGGTTCCTAGCCATGGGATCTTAAGTTGGGGCTCGCCTCGGCCGATTGATAATTCAAATTATGCTAATTTGGGCCTACTAATAACTATCACGTTCGATTCCTTTCATAATTATATCATTACGCATTCTAGAGCTTTCATGCTCAAATCAGGTTAATCTTAGGTGATTTATCATTTAATCAACTAATCAGGCATTACTGCATGCAATTCATGCACAATCTTATCTAATTAGTGTCAAATCAACCAAATCAAATAGTTAGGATGGTAATCTTATCCTGTACACGTCAATTTGAAGGACATTTGACTATCTGCATGACCAAGTCATCATCTGATCGCCTCAAAGGTGCCTGATCTACACTCTCCATAGCAATCTGACAATGATCGTCCACCTGATTGTACTAGATCAAAGAATAAATTAGTAATTCTAATAAAATAATCATAATAATTCATTTGAACTATATGGATTATCAAACTTGATCTAATTTCATACCTAAATCATCGGTTGATATTAGCTATTGATCAAGATTGGCTAAATCATCTTATAAATGCCTCAGATCCAAGATATCTCATATGAATCTTGATCTACTAATCATGAGGATCACAATGGTTTATCTAGATTGTAAAATAGGGTCAGATCATCACAGATCAGATGATCTAACATCTGATTGAAGGTCTACTTAGATCAACAGTCTAATCTTCCCTGATCAATGAATGGGAAGATAGGTAATGTTCCTCTCATTGCAAAGATTATGAGGGTTATCTAGGATCTCCGAGATCCTTCCTGGATTGACTAGAACAGAAGAAAAAAGCTCAAGGGGTTAATAGGGTCCACTGAGTCAACTCAACTCTCTCTCTCTTGGCAGAGAAGGAAAACAGGGAAAGGAGATGGTGATTGGCGGCTGCCGGGTTGTTTACACGTGAGCCCCGCAGAGGAGGGAAAATGGAGAAGGGAAAGAGGGAGACCAAGGCACGCCTGCCTATTCCACGCCTAGGCTGTGCCAATGGAAGGAGTGGGCAAGACAAGGGGACTTGGCACTATTGATCGAATCAAGCGATTGTGTTGGCTAGATGTGCTGATGAAAGGAGATTGAACGGGAGGGGGAAATGGGTCTTCGCACGCCAGTCCATCCAACAGCCTAGTTGAGCGGGTGATAGAAAAAGAAAAAGAAAATAATAAAAAATAAAAAAAAGATAGAGGGGGTTTCGGGTACCCTCCTCACACAAGCCCCAAATCCAACAAAAATCATAGCTGGGAAGACCTGTGCACACCCAAAAGGGAAACATATGGGTTTTGACGATGACCTGCTTTTGTGGGTGCATAAGCCAGGGAGGGAAGGGGAGGCTGGACTGGGCTGCTCTAGCATGGGGTTTTTCACATCGACGGAGAAAAATCCGACAAGGGGTTTCTGTCAAGCACATTGTAGGTGAAATGATGCGCTGGAGAGAGGAGAGATAGGTGCCAGGAATGGGGAATCTGCCTGGGGAAGAGGGCTTCGCTTGCCAGTGATCAAGAGAGGGAAGAAATCGCCAAGGGGGAGATCGAATGGAGGGGGATGGTGCGGTCATTGGGGTTTTCTCCTTTCCCCAGCATTCCCCTTTGTCTAGTCCCATTTTCAATTACCGCAACCCACAATCAACAAAACAGGGGGGTGATGTTATCAATTTCGGCCCCTCTAGTTTAGTAAAACTTTATGACTTCTTAGTCTCAATCTCTGTTTTGTACAAAATTAGTGTCGCTAAAATTGTATCAAGGCTTAGATTCCAAATTTCATAGTTTCAAGTCAAATTTTAGAGAACTTTCATAAAATTCAATTTTTGGGAAATTAAATTTCTTATTTTATTTTTATTAAAATATATAATATAATATAATATAATACACACAAAAAATGGGCCAAAATTGAGGGTTGTTACATTTACCTAAGGAGGTGGGGCTGGTTTGATATTGCCCTACATCCCCTCCCCTGTTCCCTTGAGAGGAAGAAGCAGAGTGAGAGGGGGAGCGCAGTTCTGACGCTGACCTGCTTTGATTGGGCTGCTCCAGCATGAGGGTTTTCACATCGTAGGAGAAAAACCCGAGAAGGCTTTCTGTCAAGCGCATTGTACGTGGAACGATGCGCTGAAGAGATAGGTGCTGGGAATGAGGAATCTGCCTGGGGAAGAGGGCTTCACTTGCCAGTGATCAAAGGGGGGAAGAAATCACCAGTGGGGAGATCAAATGGAGGGGGATGGTGCAGTCATTGGGGTTTTTCCCTTTCCCTAGCATTCCCCTTCGTCTAGTTCCATTTTCAATCACTGCAACCTACAATCGACTAGGGGGTGATATTATCAATTTCGGCCCCTCTAGTTTAGTAAAATTTTATGGCTTTTTAGTCCTGATCTTTGTTTTGTACAAAATTAATGTCGCTGGAATCGTATTAGGGCTTAGATTCCAAATTTCATAGTTCCAAGTCAAATTTTAGAGTCTGCAAAGGAGTTACTTCCATAAAATTCAAATTTTGGAAAATTAAATTTCTTATTTTATTTTCATTAAAAACATAATATAATACACAGAAAATGAACCAAAATTGAGGGTTGTTACATTTACCTAAGAAGGTGGGGCTGGTTTGATATTGGCCTACGTCCCCTCCCTCCTGCCCCCTCGAGAAGAAGAAGAGGAAGAAAGAGAGTGAAAGGGGAAATGGAAGGAGGAAGAAAGGGGGGAAGAAGCCTAGCTAGCAAAAAAAATGCATCACGCTTGCGAGAAGGCAGAAACAAGGTTGCAGGTTTACCAGAGTTTGCATGCGTCGTTGGAGAAAAGACGGCTCAGATCAGAGATACGAGCCAATCATTCTCTTTAGCAGACGAACAAGGATCAAAGCCCCAAGGTTATTGGGTGATCTGTGCCGTTCTTACCAATTGATGGGAGAGGAGATCAAAGTGCGACGTGATAAGAGGATTTAAGAATTCCACGCTTATGAGTCACATTGAGCATAGAGGTACTATTTTTATCGTGTTGTTTTCTAAGGAATTGTTTTAGAAGGGCACTTTCGCCCTATGGACACTGTGCTATGATAGTAGTAGGGTTGCCCAAAGTTTTGATACTAGTTATAGCAAGGGGTATCATGGGAAGGCCCCCCTTAACATTGATCCATATTCCCATGTGGTGTGGATCATAGTCTCCTTGCTATGGTATTGGCGACTAAGCACGCATATGGATTGGGTCCGGGTTGCGGATGCAGAGTGGTCCATGTTATTGCTTTCTTGTTTGTGGATGTAACATGACACTATGAATTGAACGCGATAGGATGATGATTTCCTCTATTGAGATGGTATGACGATAGTCTAAATGTTTGTGTGAGCACTTACGACCAATGTGCAATTATTAAAATACTCTTGAAAACCCATGAGATAGGGCAATTTCCTAGTGATGAAACTTTATACTTTTTAAATATTGTATGAGTATGTAACTTCTTAAGTGCATCATTACTTTAGAGTGATTTCACAACGAACATGAACTTTAATTATCTGATGTTAATGGAAATATCATACTTGAATAGTTTTCCCCTTCACAGGAATCGAATTAGCCATACTAACATGATAATGATTATTTAAATTCATCATACTTTTACATTTATATTCTTACATATAATAAAATGCTTATTTAAAATTGTTAAATATTAAATGTAATGCTAGATACTAACACAAGCATAGTTTGCTGAGATATTGTAGTGTTTATAATATCTTATATTCGAAGGAGTAATTAGGAGTAGTATTCAATTGATAAAGACGGACAAGACTTTCAATAGAAAGAGTTAGACAAAGACTTCAGTAGTACGAGTTGACATTATTGACATATATTTCTAAACACTTAGTTCCAGTAGTACGAGTTGACTTTATTGACAAAGTTAAGACATGCGGAGTTTTTGAAAGAGTGTTTTGTTTTGAAAATATTTTATTATGTGTTTTTTAAAAAGAAATTTTAACCACAGGGGTCTCAACCTATTTAAAGATAATTTAAAAATGTATTTAAGAATCCAACCGTCACTCCCATTTAGTATGGATATTTTGCAGACTAAATTAAAATCACTATGATTGGATGATTCTACCATATAAAGAACTGTGGTAGGACACTGCTTACATGAAGAAATAGCTATTAGAAACTTTAATATGCTAATCATCCAATCCAAATGGGTTTTAAGAAAGAAACATCCCAAGTTGAATAGATCAGATGAGCGGACTGGATCAACAAAAAGTGGAGCCCTTCGTGCAAAAGTGAGCTGCTAGGTGGGCAACAATGTATTGGAAGTCAATTAATGGGAAAGCCAAACGATAGCAGCACCCTTTGTTTAGATAAAGGCAAAATCATTGAAACAACCTTGAACTTTTCCAAATTTTTTTCAAAAAAATCCCCAAATCAAAACTTTGCTTTTTTCAAAAAAATCCCCAAATCAAAACTTTGCTTGAAAAAACCCTGAATTTTTTGAAAGGAAGACTTGTGGCCACTGAGAATGTGGGAGGAAAATAGCCTCACAGTGAAGCCTAAAACTGTTCACAGATCTAGGAAGGGCTTTGAGAGATCCAGAACAAGACCAACAACTATATAAGCTTAATAGATGCTTCATCAACATCAAAATGAAGGATAAAATCACATGGATGCTCAATCCTCGCGGTAGACATACAATTAAATTTGCATAATCAAACTTGACGCCCAAAGGTGCAGTTTTGGACCCAACAAAATTGATATGGTCCTCTCATTTCCCCAAAAAGTTGCCACCTTCTCATGGACCCTAGCTTAAATCCTCTGAACTGTGCTTCCTTGTAGCAGTGCGTGGTGTTTATGGTTAGAACGCAAGTCAAGATGCTTTCATTGAAAGGACAAGCCACAAACTTTGATCAATGAAGAAGTTGTACGGCTTGCTGCTGCCTGGGCATCCTCCACCAAATGGTGCTCATCTTATTCCCAAAAGATAAACTAAGGGATTGTCCAACATCATCCAGAGAAGTATAATCCAAATTGGATACCTCCTCAATTGGGTTGTTTCAAGCTGAACTTTGATGGAGCCTGCTATTTCAACCCTGGACCCAGAGAAATTGAAAATTGTTGAATAATAGTGATCAGTTAGAAAACCTCCCTAGACCTACTAGTGTTTGTGTTTCTTTGGAAGCAGAGGTTATGGTTCTTGCCGCTGCTCTTGATATCTGGTCACAACTAAAGCTACTACTAATTATAAAAGGAGACTCTTTCAATACAACTAGATAGCTAAAACATAAAAATCAATTCTCTGTGAAAGGATCCCAGAGTTCCTCTGAAAAGACTAGTAACTTCATCTTTATCCATCAAGGTAGATTTGAGTAATGGGCAGTTTTGTATGGTTCATCTTCAAGTGGCAGAACATTGGTATCATTTCAGATAATCGTCAGTCTTGATGATGTACTCTTCATAGCAGATAATCAATATTTGCAACCCCTGTTTTTGTACAACCACCAGGATGGCTGTTCTCCTCCAATTGATAAATATACTTCTATTAAAAATAAAAAATAAAAAACTTGCAGTATGATAAAATGGACTAACGTTATGGCCACTAGCAAAGCTAAAACCAATCTTGCCTTGCAATTTTGATGCAATAAAAGTTTTTCATATTTAACATTATGTTCTAATGCTACTGGATCTTAGGCAATTTCATTATGTAATCAAGGATAACACAAAGAGGCTAGAAAAAGTAGGAGATTATGAGAACACTTGAAGAAACCAGACCCAAGTCATCATTAATGGGACACCAAGAAAGGACAAGGAATGATCAAATAGCAGAATGTAGCCTTGCTAAGAGAAAACTAATACATACATGTCTTGCAATATAACAAGCACTGTATGGACTGTGAAATGGGACACTGGGAAAGGAAAAGGATTGATCAATAAAGTAGAAGCCACAAGAAAATAGGATGACTTGCAAGTGAAAATCCTAATCGTGCAGAAAAAAGGAAAGCCTAAAAAGGCTGAGCCATTGATGTTGATTTATCTAGAGCTTGCTAGATCTTGAGTTGACTATATTTTGCAAGATCTAGCAAGAGTTTGAACTCAAAATCTAATTTTCATATGATTTAGCTAGATATATGACAATGAATTTTGCTAGATGTTTGGATAATTTCTAATTTTCATATGATTTAGCTAGATATATGACAATGAATTTTGCTAGATGTTTGGATAATTTTGACCAAAGTTAGAGGGAGTTTGATCAAATTTAACCTAAATTTTATATAATATAATATACATATGCAGCCCATGAGGACTAAGGCAAGCCATTATTATATAATGAAATACTGTAATAGCTGAGCTTTCTTAATGCCCATGGCTACACTTTTATCTTATTTTATCCATTTATGAGAGATTATATATAGGGCTAGCCTTTGTCTTATGGAAGGGATGTTATGGCTCAAACCACCCTATAAGCTAGTAATAAGCAATCTAGCCAACTTGTATAATCTATTAGTAAATCCTACTTGCAAAGATCAAGAACTAATGAAAAATGCAAGCTGGCTCCAAATCATTCATCTTTTTATAATGCGTTAGATTAGCCTAACATGCAAAATTACCTTTAAAATCCCAGAGAGGAAGGTCTTAGCCCTAATGTTTAAATGAAACTTTTGGATCTTATACTATCTGATGAATTATGTATTAGATGAACTATTTGGATCATTGAAAAAAAATTCCAACAAATTGAGCCATCATTAAGTATTGATATAACTATAGTAAAACTGATTGTATCAAATAATTGATAGAAGAGAGGAGGGAAAGAGAGATTCTACCATTGTCTTAACTCTCAAGATCATGACATGACCATATAATACAAATAGCTTTTTCCCCAAATGGGTCCATACTTTGGAAGATCAAGACCATTCATAATGTTTGCTTCATGAATACTAAAACTCATCTATTGAATCACTATAATGACTCATCAATTTTAGTTGTAAAATGAACAATAATAAGTTCAACACTTTTTTTCAGCTAAAAACAAATTCCAAAAAAAACTTCCCCTTTTTTTGTTTAACTAAGTTTGTAATTCATTTTATACTAGAAATGATTCCCATGATGGACTTTCAACAAAGTCTTGAAAACTTTTGTTGGACTGTCTTAAGTTAGCAAGATAATTGACTAAGATCATGCTACACTAAAGTTGAGTCAACAAGAGTTGCATGAAAATTGAATAAACTCTTGTTAGACTAACATAATTTAGCAAGATAGGGAGAAAAGCACTCAAACTCTTCCTAAGTTAACTAAACTCTTATTGGACTAACCCCATCTACATGTAAGATAGGGAGATCGAGAAAAAAATCTATCAAACTCTTCCTAAATTGACTAGATTCTTGCTAGACTAATCCCATGTAACATATAAAATGCATAGACAGAGACATATAACAAAGTTAAGAAAGAAAATAAAAAAAATCCAACAGAAAAGCCAAATGCCACCTTCTCAACCCACCAAAGAATCATTTGACAATACCATCCATTCCAACAATGCATGGAAGAAAAGGTAAAATCAAAATAAAAACACCTAATCTGACCGTGGTTCCGCCAGGGAAGGAATCCTCTCTCTCTCTCTAGCAGAAGCACCTTATAGAGAAGTTAACTAGGCCGACTGATTACTTTTAAGAGAAGAAGAAAGGTCAGTCGGTGGGTGAAAACATCTTCAACCAGGATAAAAAAGATAGCCTCGGTGCATGAAACTCCTGCCTGTGCAGAGTTCGGAGAAAGAACGAATCACAAGAATCTATAATATGCAGCCTTACTTTGTATTTACCAGTAACCACGAAAACTTTTACCCTACCGACCAGGGATAATAAAAAGGTAAAAACAGGTTGCAAGTAAAAGGAACGTCGTTCATTCTACGTCGCCGACTGGGAGGTCATATACAAACAATGCTTCTCCATCAACAGTCGCCTCTCTCTCTCTCTCTCTCTCTCTCTCTCACACACACACACACACACACACACAAGGAAAACGTGTCTTTTTCTTGTGCCCAAATGGCAACTCTCTGAAATAACTACCTCCCTCTAGACTGATCATCTCCTTATCCCAAATCGGTGGCGTCCCTTCATCTGGCATCCAGTCTCTACCACTATTTATTTACCAGTTTATGGGGAGAAAAACAAGGCTGACAACAAGTTAAGGTGGCAAAGAAAAGAAGGTGAAAACGAGGATCAGAAAACTGGGTCTCAGCCACCCAACCTATCAACGAAGACGATTAGATTTGCTTACCCATGTAAGTTTTTTCCCTCTTTCTTACACTCTCCTAATTTTTTCTTCCATATTACGACGTTGATCATTTGATGTTTGTATGTCTTCAGCGTTTTGTGTTCCGTATGTGACTTCTCTATCCTGAAATTCAACTTAAGATGACACTCATGGTTTTAACACTTGTGTACAATTTAGTGTATTGGTTCCTTCAATTTGGTTATTATCACGCTCATGTGGTCTAAATATCATCAATATTTCCTTTTTGGTTGTTAAATTTCTATATTTAGGCATGAGTTGGAAAAGGTGTGCCTTGGATAATGACTTAGAATAAATTTCTCTGGGACAAATAAGTTTAGAACTTCCAAATGGTGTACATGCAGTCTATTTGCATTTTGTAGCGACATAATAATCTTTGGAATTCAAATGGTGTACATGCAGTTTAAGATTGACTTTCAACTCAAGGAACTTGGCCTACGATGTATCGTCTGCACTTCAATCTGTGCTCTTTGGTTTTCCTCTGTTTGTTCCAAAGAAGCTTGTCATGGGGTTGGTTCTCTTCTACCAAAACCCCACAACCAACTGCCAACGCTGGGATCGCTGCTGAATTCTCCATGGACATTCCCAACAGTCGAAAGGGAATGGAGCTGGTAGAAAATGCCAAAAAGAAGTTGGTTTCTTCGAATTCGTGTTGGCAAAATGCTTACAGGAATCTCTTTGCCAGTTGCTCCGAGATTATTGGGGACAAAGAGAAGCAATCTAGACTTGCTTGGCATCTTAGCGATTGCTTCCAGAAGGACAGTGCGAGACCCCCTTTCCCTTCTTGTAACATGGGGACTCCTATGATGAAGTGCCTGGAAAATTTGGATGATTTCGGTCATAAAGTTTACTTGGAATTCTTCCTTGAAACCAACTCGATTTGCCATCAGCTACAGTTGAGTACCATTCGCAAGCCCATGATTGAATATGAATTATTTAGTCTTTGGTTCGTCTGGATAAACGTTTCTTTTGCCGACTAATAAAACAGAGTATTTTGATGCAATTCTTGCAGGGCGGACGCTTTCAAGCATGAAACAGAGAGATTGGTTAACGAATTGAAGATGTCAGGTCAAGATGCAAATGACAAGTTAGAAAACATCCAAGAGAGATCGGAGTCAATTTTACAAGGATTCGATGGAATCCGTGATTCAGCGAGTTCTGTTGATCTACGAATCCAACAGGTGGACCAGACATTAAACAATGTTGAAGATCAAATCCACGATTTATTGAACCATTCCGACGCCATCTTTAAGCACGCGGAGGGAATCGCAGCTTCTCAATCCCAACTACAAAAAGGGCAGGCAGAGATGAAAGCAAAGATAGAGGCAGACATGAAATTTCTGCTAGAGTCGCATGAGAGTCTGGGAGATGGCATGGAGAAGTTGAAGAAGGGAGCTGAAGAAATAGAGAGGGAGATAAATGAAGTTGGGGACAGCATGTCTGAGAAGATGCAGACCCTTCAAGGAAAAGCAGATGATTTAGGGGATGCTGCAAGCATAACCTTGGACAAACATCAACAACTTCTAGATGGACAATCCTTAGCGCTTGAGGGCCTAAATTTTCTAACTAAATTCCAGTCTGAGGCACTAGAAGAAAGCAAGTAAGATGTTAAGACTAAAGTTAAATTCCAAAACTTGCAAAGATAAAAAGAAAGGGCAGCCCTTGTGCACGAAGCTCCTGTGCATGCAGGGTTTGGGGAAGGGGTGGACCACAAGGGTCAATGGTACTCAGCCTTACCTTGCATTTTGCAACAGGCTGTTTTCACGCCTTGAACCCATGACCTCATGGTCACAAGACGACAACTCTACCGTTGCACCAAGGCTCCCCTTCCTTCCAAAGATAAATTGAAATTTAACTTAATCAGCTAATTTGCATTTGTAGGGCCTTATTGCAAACAATAGTGGAGTTTGGTCACAGGCAACAAGAGGAGCTCCTCCAAAGGCAGCAACAGCTTCAACAAGCCCATGATCATCTGATTCAAAATTCACAATCCATATTGGCAGCTCAGGTTTCATATGCCCAACCCAAGTGATTATTTAATCTAATCTGTCTCAGTTTAGTAGTAATAAACTCATGCTTACTCTCAATCTTCAATTGTAGGAAGCATTTGAATCAAAGCAGTCTACTATGTTTATTGCCCTTGAGAAGCTCTTTGCACTCCACAATGCCATCTTGCTGGAATCACGTTTTCTCAAGTCATTCTTCATTTATTGTTGCCTGACGGTTGTTGTCTTTGTGCTCACTAGCACAAAGCAAACATCTGCAGTAAGGGCTCGGCTTTATCTGGGTAAGTATCTTACAGAGCGTATCTTCATTAACTTGTGGTCTTCATTGATGTCATCGTGCATGGTTGGACGCAACTTTCAGGCGTGTTCACAACACTGGCCGTAGAAATCGCGATCTCCCGCCGTGGGGCTAATGATATTGATCGACAGACCTGGATAGAATCCAACGTCTTCTGGGCAAGATCATGCTTTCTGCTGGTTGCTGCCATTCAGATACTGTATGCCTTCTTTACTTACAGGTAAATCTTTCTGCATGGAATTGTGTAGAATGTAGAAAGTCTGAAGTGAATGGATACCTGACAGAATACATTTCAATCCTTTGTAGGGACTACGAGATCCTAAATCATCACATGCTATTAGCCCATAATCAGATGCTGTTGGGTTTAACTCAGAGGGCTGATATTATGGAAAGAATGATGGGTAAGATTTTTTATGTCGCATGTTTTGTAAGGTTTACAAAGAAATCTAGCTGATTGACTTTGTCCATACTTGCCGTTTATTTTGCAGGGAAGATGTTCTTGTCTAGGAGCAAGCAAAGCAATGGTCTCTCATACCCTTGGGTTGACAAGGAACTACCTGTAAACATAGATGCTCACAAGAGTCCCCATATTAGTAGACTAGCAGAGGAAGTGGCAGAGAATTCAGTGTCATTGATTTCGGGCTCAACAAGATATGATCTTCGGCCTCGCCGTCGTAAATAAGGGCTTAGACAACTGTTTTGATACATAATCTTATATACAAAATGAACACCTATCATATCTACAATCCGATTATCATCCGATTGCCATGTCTACACTCTGATTCTCATCTGATTACTATAGGGATGAACCTAATACAGAATATGAACTGTAAAAGAAAATACCTATTAAACCAATCGCAAAAATACCATTTACAGTACCTATTGTTAAGTGGTCATACTAAAGACATTATCTATCAAATGAAAAAATAATTAGAAAATAAAACAGCAAGTACAATATCTATATAATTCTAATAATTATTCTTAAAATTAAATTAGAGAGAAATAGAAGATTTCTTTCAACTAACATGCGTATGTCAAAGTTATTTGGAACTAAAAGGGAAACAAATAATGAAGAAGCTTGTTTTGGGTTCATGGCATGGGCCTCCAAGCAAGTTCACTTCCTTGTCCTCTTATTGGCATTCATACGAGACTGGTGCTACCCCTTGCCTTACTAATGTGAAATCCCGTTACTTGCTTTCCTTACGAGACTGGTGCTACCCCTTGCCTTACTAATGTGAAATCCCGTTACTTGCTTTCCTTCCCCAGCTTTGATTGAAATTCTTAGTTTGGTTTGAAAATGAATATCAGATAGGTCCATTCAAAAGAAAATTTCTAGAGGAGGATTCATGTCCACTTCTCTTCCGACAAGGGAAAGCCTAAACCGTCACTCCGCCAAGCCCTTCTTGCAAACAATGTCTTTTTCCTTGCTATGTTTGAAATAGACGGTGTGATCGTAGGAGCTCAACCAGTAGCCGGTCTTTGAGTAGGAGCTGTGGGACTGACTTTCGGAATAGAATGCCCTGCTAGCAAGTGAATCAGCTCTGAGGTTTGAATTGGACAAATAGGTTCTTTTCAAATGTGACTGGGAAGCTGCTAGAATTGGTTCATCTTCTGCTCTTGGTCTCATTGGCTTCTGTTAAGTTGTAAAAGATATATGTTTCAAATCTAAAGGGGGATTGGATAAGAATAAGCCAAATACATTGTTCCCAGAGGCCAACCTCGCCATTTATCTTTGTCGGGAGTCCAGAATTCTCTCGAGTATTGTCTCTCTTATCTCTCACTGGGAGAGCTTCATCATATTCTGTTGTGTCTTGTGCTTTCGCGACTCTCTAAAATTGCAGTCATGGTAAGATCTTGGTTTATTCACTTATCAGAGACTCCCAAGCACACAGATTTTCTATAAATAGAAATAGATAACCTATATAGAAGGCTTGTTATTCAACAGTATAACATGACTCATATGTCCGTGTCAACCAATATCAACAGATACATATTCATATGGATAGATCCATCAGAATAATTTGTGAATTAAGTGAGTTAAAAAAATGAGGGCATACAGATTTATGCAATAAAAAATAAGTTTTGTATTTTACGTATGCTAATGGGTTGCTCGGGACTCGAACCCGGAACTAGTCGGATGGAGTAGATAATTTCCTTGTCTGCAAAGAAAAAGATCCCTCCCCAAACCCTTTATCGGAACGGTCTTAGCACTTATAAGAAATGTTACGCACTGACCCAACAGGATACACTCCTTTTTTTTGTTGCACCAAGTTGGGGTCACGGACGGTTGTGGAACAATGGCAGGTGAGCGGCCAAATCCACCTCGGTTGGTGGGCTTTGCACTTTCAATCGTGGAACTAACATTTACATCGTGCGCTGACGTGTACTAGTCCCTCTCTAAAATCTGTACAGTAAAATCTCGATCAGACAGGTGGTTGGCATATCATGTCATCTCAACCCATATCATCTCAAGCTTTACTGTTCAATGTGAGGGCCATTTTATTGCAATATCTCAAGCTTTATTATTAAATTTGAGGACTATTCCATTGTAAATGGGCCTCCCTAGAATCTCTTATTTAGGTGACCAAGGTTCAAGACTATTAACGAGTATAAATGTTTAAAAGGGCAGCCTGTTATATGGAGCTTCTACATGTACGGGTCTGAGGAAAGGAGCAGACCACAAAGGCACGTAACCTTACTTGGTCACATGACACGACTTTACCATTGTGCCAAGGCTCTCGTCGAAGCCTCCATCTTAAGCACCATTGCTGCTATGTAAATTTATTTATGAGTAAAATGTCTCAAAAATAGTAAATATGAATATCATCTATAATTATCCTTGATTAAGACATGATAAGTCCATTTTCTAATGACAATAGGTAGAAGCCGCGGCTTGAAGGAGGACCCTTGAAACCTGGCCGGGAACGGAGAAAAATGGGCTGTGGTCACTCTCCACCGTAAACACCTGGCTCGGCTCCCACCTCTTTATCATGGCGTCTTGCTGCGCCGGCTTGACCACTCGATCACGTGTCGTTCTTATGTAGACGCGCTTCACCCTGTCGATGTCATCTCCACCGTCGAACTTCGCTTGTTTCATTACACTTGGGCCTGATCGCAAGAGCATCGAGGCAAGGGTGGAGTCCTAAGCCCAGGCCGAGCAAACATGAGAAATGGGCTTTAAAGACCTTCAGAGCTACGCAATTATATTGGGACCACCGTTTCAATGATCCGAGCCGTCTATCTGGTAGATCATGGTACTGATTGAAACATGTGTCCCAAAATTAAACCCCTCTGGACAATTTTGAGCCCTTGATTGGTGGCCTTATGTTAGAAGCCTAGAGGAGCACTAACACAGGCTCCACAAATCAAAGGCTCAGAATCAAGCAAGCGGTGGATTCGGCGTATGGATCCCTCATAGACAGGTGGTTCCAATCACCCCATCCAATGTATAGCATTCCACTCCTGCTAACCGTCCATTTAGAAAACTGCTGAAATTAGAAGCTTGAAATTGTTAGACGGTTGAATTTTGGTGCTTGGCTCATTCAAAATACACTACCCAGAAGCAGATAGTAGTTTGGGTCATTAAATGTGAGATTTTGCTGTTGGCTAGGTGGGCCCTAAAATGTCATCTTGCACATTATAACATCCGAGAAAAGGAACGGCTCAGATTACCTCTTCAGGGCTGTGATGATAGAGAATTTCACGCTGAAATTCCTTCCGGATCATGGCGCTTGTTGGAGGTTTTTCAGGCCCTAAACCGAACCCCAGCTCGTAAATGTCTCCATATTCTGAAAGGTCTGGGACACCCTGTTTAACAAAGGCAAGCACCATTAGCTTGCAAGTTACACATGTGAAGGCTAAGTGTGTGTTGTGGGACCCAAATCTTTGATTGCCCTAGGATCTCTACCACTCAGGTAACGCCACGTGTGAAATTAACACCTCCTGGCCGGTCCACTAACTGAAAGTCCAGGATAAATCAACCGTCAAAAATAGTATATATGACCCATCCGTTCAGTGATCCAAACCATCTATTTGGATGTCTACAGTCGTTTAATTTCTGTCCTTCAAATAGATGGTAACAGGGGAGGGCCGCATCTATGGTTCTTCAACAGTGGGCCCACCAAGATTGATGATAAGGATCAACGGATTACCAAATGAGAAATATAATAGAATTGCAGAATGGATAAAAATTGTGAACAAATTTTACGTCGTGGATATCTTGTGGCGTGGAGAGTCCCGATCGCAGCATTGAGGCCGCAAGATAGACGGCGAGATCGATCTTATCGGCGAACTTGTGACCCGCGGAGGTAACGCTCAGTCCTCCAGCGCTATGGCCCACCAAAATTACCTGGAAAAAGTAAGAATGAGTGGCTGTATCATTTCCCTCCCACTTAATTCATGTTTCCTCTCCCAAGGAAGAAGAAGAAGAAGAGGTAGTACTACCTTCTCATCTTGTGGCAAGGCAGACAAGAAATCAAAGAGAGGCTCGTTGTATTCTTCGAAGGATTGGATGGAGTCGGGGTCGGATCGGTCTGTTCCGGCTCCTTTAAGGTCGATACATGATACTTTGTTGCCGGAATTCTCGAGAAGCCACCGGACTTTGTACCAGCACCAGGCTCCATGGCTCATACCATGCACCAGCACGAAGTGCACGGGCTTTCTAGCCATTTTCACTTCTTCTCCCACCACAAATCTCTTCTTCCACGCCCTCTGCTTGTGATCTGTTATTCTTTATCTCTCTATTGTTTCCCTCCGTCAGCTCTTGGATTTTCTCTCCGAGAGAGAGAGAGAGAGGCAGTGGACACGCTCTCTGTTGTCTGATAGCAGCGTTGGAATGTTCTCTTGTTGAGGACAGAGGATGGTTATATTATTAAACTAATTAATAAAATAAATAGAATTTTAAGAAACGGAAAACTTTGGAAATGGAGATTTTTGTCGGGAATAACTGTCTTATGCATTTTCACGTTTTCCTGTTTTGGGTTTTTTATGCTGTCAACCAGTATGCAGCAGTACAAGCGGGCCCACATGTAAATGATCACAGCCGTATATTTTTGGAGGACCATGTTTCTGTCTTCTCTATTCATCCTAGTTTGTATGTCCTAAACAGTTTGGAAGGTTAAGATCATCTGATAAAGAAGACTTTCCACAAGATTAACGGCTTCAATCACCAACCATGTGGATCCCACTGGCACTTCTAACTGCTCGTCTGCACTCGATTTGCTAATCACGTTGGAGGTTTTTGAATTTTTTATGTTATCCCGTGCAAGCCAGAGGAGAATTTTGGTTTATCTTCGCCAATAGAAGTCCTACTGTCTTGCGCGACCCGACAGAAGGTGACGTACGGTACAGCACCTCACTTGACCGTCGTGGTTGCCACGTTTGGCTCATCTGACCCGTTCGTCCCATTTTTCTGACCATAGATGTGTACCATTCTCTAAAAACAGGGCTGATCTGATTGGATAAATCTGGAATCAGAATACGTTGTTGTTTTCGACACGGATACTTGTGAAGTCAGAAATACGGGTTAAAGAACGGTCCAGAACATTTTTGGAATGTTAAAATCATCTAATCGTTGTAATTAATGGTTAAGATATAAGATATTAACAGCCAGAAAAAGAGATGAATGGATTTGATTAACCAAAGGTGTGGCCCCATGGTAAAATGGACGCCAATTTCTATCTCGTCTCCCGGGTAGCATTCTTGGCTGCTACTAATTGTGCACACAATGCGATTATTGGAGCAATTAGTGGGCCCGAGTACTACCAAGTGAGAATCTATGATTGACCCACTAGATGGACTACTGGAGCAATTAGTGGGCCCTAGTACTCGCATGAAGTCCTTCTATACGCGTTTCAATCATCTCTTTATTTTCTCCTATATATCCACTGAATATTTCCTAGTACTAAATGCAATTGAACTTTTACATAGTGATGGTAGTTGTAACCACCATCTAACGATTCACACAGCAGCAAATGGTGTAAGTGGGGGCCAAAAATTTCATGATAAAAAACTCATTTGCTGACGTAAATAGCAAGATGAAATAGGGCAGCCCTGGTGCACGAAGCTCCTGTCTATGTGGGGTCTGGAGAAAGGGCGGATCACAAAGGCCTATAGTAGGCAGTTTTACCTTGTATTTTGCAAAAGGCTGATTTCATGCCTTGAACCCTGACGACAACTTTTACCATTGCGCAAAGACTCCCCTTCTAAATAGCAAGATGAAATAACTATGCATAAATGGAAATGATATTGAAACTGAGTTTTATAGACTAATTTCCGGACCCCTTGGTTAGGCTTTACAAACTCATCTTGCTCTGAGTTACCAAATTTAAGCTATTCTAACTACTAGTTATTTTACTTAAAAATTTATAATAATTATAATTTAAACATTTGAAACGGCACAACTAAAATCACCTAAAAAGGGTAGTTCTGGTGCACAAAGCTCCCATGTATTGGGGTCCAGGGAAGGGGTGGACAACAAGGGTGAACAGTATGTAACCTTATCTTGTATTTTGCAAGAGGCTATTTTCACACCTTGAGTTCATGACCTCAAGGTCACATGATAACAACTCTACCTTTGCGCCGAGGCTCCCCTTAAGCTAAAATCACCTAAACTTTGTAAATTTTTAGGTTTAACCCAACTCGCAAGTAATTGAACAAGATGAATGAGTTGGATCATTCAAAGGCAAGGCCTAGCTAGGTGAGTCCCACAATCAGTAAAGATGAGCATTTCTAGAGTTCCCACATGCCACAAGTGCATATTTTCTAGGAGGCAAGAGCAGAAATAGAAGCCTGCTATTTTGATGATCTAAACCGTCTGATTATATGACGCTTTTGATGATGAATCTAAACCGGTGCCTTTGCCCCTTTTTAACAGATCCAAACCGTCTATCTTCTAATCCAGGTTAACGATAACTGGATAAATTAGGGCCCTACTTTTGACTGCTTATATTTTACGTGCCCATGCACCTTGTAGGAAACTCCAATCTCTCATAAAGAAAAGGTAGAGATAAAAGCTGACATAAGATCACAAATGGAAGCATGTGGGCAATCCTTACGTCAACCTAACAAGCTCCAACTAATATGTGATTATAAACACTAAAGCACGCCAATTAAAATAATTAACTAATATTCCAACTTCTAAATTTTAAAGGAGAATTGACTCTGATACCATTTGTAACATTCTGGGATTCCCAATAGTCACAATATTGTTCGCTTTGGGATACCCATAGACCTCTCATTGTTTTATTCTTTTCCATTTTCTTAGGGAAAATGCATTGTGACCATTAAAGTTCTCTAAATTTTTATAGACAGTTTAGTTTCCCTCCCCAAATAATGTGGGACTAACTTTTTATCTTTAACCATAGCCTAGAAGCCTGTCAACCTTCTTTTGGCTCACCTTCATCGGCCTAAGGCCTCACACAAAGTCTAGCACAGTTGAAGGCAATCAGGTCACAGGGCCGAGGTTAAATTTAGGGGAATGCATGAGTAATTTCTTTTACGTCCGCAGTCACTCTTGTTCCCGTTGTATTTTTTTTTGTTCTTTTTTGGGGTTATCGATGAAAATAAAATAAACAAAGACATTTCTAGTGGAATATTTCAACCAAAATGGAAAGTAACGCCAGCCCCAAAGGTCGAAATACTAGAAATTATTATCCCAAGGTTAGCAAATGAGGCATCGGCAATTCATCTACTATTCAAGAACTAGGAAAATGTTTTTAAAAATAAAATAAATCAATTATGCAGCAATACTTTGACGCATGCAAGACTTGGGCAATGCCGGATGCAGCCACCATAAACAAGCGCAGCAGTATTCATAAACAAGTTTTAATAGGGTCCGTTGGGGTTCAAAAGAGGTAATTTAGTGGCGGCCCAGCTGTCTGTAATCTGATCCATTAATCTGCCTAACCATATTTTGGATGAATTCTTCATCAAATATGATCCTAGTTTTTGCTAATCACAGGGTGTAAGCTGGATAACGTAAAATTTGGTGTTAGGTAGAGGCACGTAGCAGCACAGTCAAGACAATGCCCTCAATTTAGCCGAACAGATTGAACAATGTAAGTCGTTTGATTTTTTTTAGCAGCAAGAAATCATAATCATCATCAAGATCTTATCCCAATAAGAGGTTGGCCATGCGAATCTTATTCCTCCATTCTCCTCTATTAAGCGTCGTGACTTTATTTAGTATCAAAATTTTTAAATCTTTTGTCACCACTTCTACTTTTAGTAGCAAAAAATCTTACCTAAAATTAACAAAATAAACTAGGCGGTATTAGAGGACTATTATGCAGCAAAAGTGCACCACGTATTATCACGGTATCATTTTCGAATGTGAATTATTGATCATTGATTTAGAAGGGGAGATTGGGCACAATGCTAAAAGTTGTCTTTGTGTGACCTTGAGGTCACAGGTTCAAGGCGTGGAAACAGCCTCTTGCAAATGCAAAGTAAAACTGTGTACTTTAGGCCCTTGTGGTCCACCCCTTCCCCAGACCCTGCATAGCGGACCACAACGACTAAAAAGAGACAAGTATAATCCAAGTACAAGCTGTGTCCACCCTTTGAGAAATGAACACTAATTGATCTTCCTTGCTTTACAAAGTGACAAGTTTTGGAGCTTTGTCTCGCCTTCATCCATGACCCATGCGCCTTGACACACTTCATGGCTCAATTAATAATTCATCTTTCCTAGAATATATTTGGTCAGAGGTTCAAGTTGCCGCTTTTTCTTTTGACTCAGGTTTAGATTTAGGAGAGTGTGCAAGTGATTTGCTTTGTAATTCTTAGCCGTGTAATTTCTGAACCAAGGTTAAGTTGGTAATAACTTCTAAATTTAGGGACTTCGGGCAAGAAAGTATATATCTTTTAAAATTAGATAATGGTTCTATAAAAGTTTATCATAATAGGTTATTAAAAATAGTTTTCATTACATTTGCATTCTATCATCAACTATCAATTTTCATTTTGTATTCTTTTTATTGTTATTATTATTGGAAAGAGGGGTTATTCATGAAAATAAAATAAACCTAGAGAGCCAACAATGTCTGGCAAAGCTGGTCGCAATTAACAAGGTATCTTTCCTAGAGTACATTTGGTCATAGATTTTAAGTTGTCGCTTTTCTTTTTAGCCAAAGACAAGATTTAGGAGAATGTGTGAGTAATTTGCTGCCAGAATAGATAAGGGTAATATTGAAATTTTATAAAATTTAACAGGAAAAGAGGATGAAAAATTAACAGAGTGGCAAATTTGCAAAAATGCCAAAATATTGGATTTTTTTTTGGCAAAAAAGCCAAAATATAATGGCAAATCTGCAAAAAATCCTTTTAAAAATACAATAAATAAATTATTCAACAATGATAAGATGCATAAAAGACTAGGGCAATTCCGGATGGAGCCACCATATAGGCCTTAGAAGTCAACAAGCGGTGAAGTATTCATAAACAAGTTTTTTGTACTGTTGGGGTACAAACACCTTAAATTTCTCTAATTTATCAATTCGTTTTTATATAAGAAATTAGAATACTAATAACATTTATACGATGATTTTAAAAGTTTTATTATGGAGATGCAAAATGATGGAAAATAAGAACACATATTTACATGGTTCACTCTAAATTAAGCAACGTTCATAAGCTTATACCAGTTTGACTATCTCTACGCTCAGAAAATAGCGGCTACAAGATACAAAAGATTTCTCTACCTACATAACCCAGGATTATACAAAAGCAATATATATATATATATATACGATGATTTTAAGAAATTAGAATACTAATAACATTTATACGATGATTTTAAAAGTTTTATTATGGAGATGCAAAATGATGAAAAATAAGAACACAAATTTACGTGGTTCACTCTGAATTAAGCTATGTCCACAAGCTTATACCAGTTTAACTATCTCCATGGTCAGAAAATAGCTGCCACAAGATATAGAAAATTTCTCTACCTACATGTAACAACCTCAAAATTTGTAAATACTATTCTGGGAGTTATTATGTAAAATTGGAATTTTAGAATATAATTAAAATTTTTAACCCAAAAAAAATAAAATTTTATATAGAAAATAAAATTTGGAGTGAAAATATGAATATTTGGAATATATTCGAAAAATCGAGTCCAACGACATAAAGAACATTGTAATCGGAGTTCGGATGAATTTCACTATAAAATTTTACTATTTTATGATCAGGTTATAAGGTTTCAAGAAGTATATCTTTTAATAAGATAATAATTTGGAAGTAAAATTAAAACCATTAGATAGTACTCAGAAAATGGAATCCAACGAGTTAAAGAACACTGAAAACATAGTTCGCATGAAAAAGCTATGAGACTTCAAAGTCAAGGCTATTTTAGTAATTAGAAGTTAAAAATAAATAAAAACCTAGGAGGCCATTTTGATAATGGCGCCCCTTTATGGCACGATAACCCTAGCACCCACCATTCTCCCCTCTTTCTCCTTCCATCTGGCATGCCTTTCCCCTCTACCAACATCTTCTGATCTTCCAATCCACCACCCCTCCTGATTTCTAGTGTCACCAGAAACCCTAGATCTTTGCACCCGACAGAAAACTATATGTGTATGTGTGTGTGTATAATGTTAGCATAAATGTGACATTCGGGTTTTTGGAAAGATGAATTTCAAAGACAAATCTTCCACTATTTTTGTATTTTAAAATTTAGAGGTGCACCACCTTTAGAAATAAACACGAAAAATTTTCATGAAAAACTCAGGGTGTCACACTACATAACCCTAATATTGTGCAAAGCAATATATGAGATGTGTTAATTTCAGCTATTGAAAGCAGGTGTAAGAAGTAGATGACATTTGATTGGCTGAAAAAAAAATAGAAACAAAAGTTATTGGTAATAGCAGTTTTTTACTTTTTCTAAGCCAATCAAATTTCACATACATCTTACGCTTGCAACTCTTTGCTGAAATTATCTCTTTCTAATTATCATTTTCTCAAACTTCTTCTGTTTTCTACTTTTTTTTCAGCTAATAAAATGTCACCTGGTCTTTACACTTGCATAAAATAGCTCAAACTACACACCTCTATATGTGTGTGTGCTGACAAAAAACACAATTTGCCTTCCCATAATGCAAATAAAAAGCTGTCTAACTTTATTCAGGAGTGTACCAACACTTGGGTGACCATGAAGCTCAACTTGCATTGTGGGCTCCGAGGCTAGACCTTCCTTCGTAGAACATAATTCAATATGGCACAACATGATCCAGCTAATCAAATTCCAAACTCACAACAATTTAAACTCAAGAAAGGGCATTAATAAAAAAGGGCAGGCCGGGTGCACAAAGATCTCGCCTATGTGGGGTTTGGAGAAAGGGCAAATTACAAAGTTCTATAATACGCAGCTTTATCTTGTATTTTTGCAAGAGGCTATTTTCGTACCTTAAACCTTTAACCTCAAGGTTAAATGTCGATGTGCGCGAAGGCTCGAGAAACGGTATTAATGATTTTATAAATACATGTGCTTAATAGCACCGTGGAACACTGATTATTCAAGAAATTAATGCCAATTGAAGGTAATAAAAGAGATGGAATTTGCAGAAATTTTTAATATTGAATAAATAAGGCTGACGTAAGCATGACCCCATCTTCCTGTCCTCATTTTGGATTTTGATTTACTCTAAACCAAATTAGTAATTGATTTGCCACGCACTACTCACCAACCAAAGCATTTTCGTTTGGTGTGCGGTGGGACCCATCGTGCATTTATATATTAAAAATATTGTTTTTTGTTTTTTATAAAGCCATGGCCGTCGTGTCATATTAAGAGCCACTTAATGTGTGAGTTGGGAAGTTTAGATAAGAAACTACCAACCGTTGATAAGACAGCCCCGAGCAGATTCGGTGGTTACGATTGGACTCTTTTGCGGGTGGGACCCAGAAACCTTTAAATTGTGACTAGATCTTCACTTAACAAGCACTGTAAGCACGAGTAGGCCCGGGCGCTTCTGTGGATGGTGCAAAGAATATATGAATTGCTAGCATAAAGATCGCGATCGATCCACACCGTTCATCTGCTCGGTTGTATGACTTTGATGTTCGATATCCCAAAGATTTGTACGGCACGTATGCTTCAATGGCCCAAAGATTTGTCAAAATGGTCCATCCTTCACATGTTTATTGGGCAAAGAATTTATAAACCAACTATACGCTGTTAATTTATTCCATGAACTGATTATTGAATTCTTGGATTAAGAAAAGGGTTTTTTTGCAGATTTGCACAACTTTATGACATTTTTGCAAGAAAATCTAACGTTTTTTTATTTTTATAAATTTACCATAATGCTTTCAAAAACTTTGCAAATTTGCCCTAAGTTGGCGGGGCAGGGGAGGTGGGCACCAAGAAGGGCATCGAGCTGTGGGGACCGTGGAAGCCAGAAACAGGGACTGCCGGAGACGAAAGAATAATATTGAAATTTAGTAATAATAAAAATAATAGAAAAAATAAACGAAATGGCAAATTTGCCTTACATTTACTGTTAATTTTTTAAAAATTTCATTCTTACCCCTTCCATCAATTGGTCACTGCCGATCATCGGTGTGGGGGGTGGATTGTCACCGTACCCGTTATAAACCAACTATACGCTGCTAATTTATTCTGTGAACTGATTATTGAATTCTTAGATTAAAAAAGGGATTTTTTTGCAGATTTGCCACAACTTTATGATATTTTTACAAGAAAACTCAACATTTTTTTATTTTTATAAATTTGCCATAAAGTTTTTAAAAACTTTGCAAATTTGCCATAGGTTTGCCATTATCAATTGGCCACAACTGATCATCGGTGCGGGTGGTGGCTTGTCACGGAACCCGGTGGGTTGGGGGGATCCCGGTACTGGGACGGAGGTGAATAGGGGAAGGAGAAAACAGGGATTGCCGGAGAAGAAAGGGTAATATTGGAATTTAATATATATAAAAAACAGAAAAAAAAAAACGAAATGGCAAATTTGAAAAAATAAAAAATGTTGGGTTTTTTTGCAAAAACCCCATAAAGTTGTGGCAAATCTGTAAAAAAATCCTTTAAAAAATTAAAAATAAGAGAAAATATTTAAAATTAGAACTCTTTGAAACTTTCCTGGGGACCTTTGCGTCTTCTTTTCCGAGGAAGCTAAGGCTAGACTATAAAATAAATTGCTCCAATTTGTTCTTGTGAAAAAAATAAATAATTCCAAGGCATGCATCTAGCCAATAATCCACCACCAAAATTGATCTTAGCCACGAAGTTTCTGATTTCGGAATAACACGGCAGAAAAAAAATGCTTGAAATTTTGGGAAGTGTTAGTGAATTATTCTGCAAAATTATCGGTAAAAAAAACATGATCCTAATGTTAATTTATCGATCTTTTCAGAATTTTCTATGATATTTACAAAAGAATGCAAGAAATTTTCAATCATTTAGGCTTTCTGTATAAAGATCAAGATGGCATAGAACATTCAGAAAATAATAATAATAATAATTATTATTATTATTATTAAGAAGAAGACAGAGAAAAAGTTTTTGATATTTGGACAAGTTTCAATGACTTCAAAGATATGGTGATGGTAAAATGAATAAGAAATTAATAAAAAGTTCATAAGAAACTAAACAAAAGGCAGTTCTAGTGCACAAAGTTCTCGTCTATATAGGGTCAGGGTGGATCACAAGGATCTAAAGTACGCAGCTTTATCTTGCATTTTGCAAGAGGCCATTTTCACGCCTTGAGCCTGTGACCTTAAGATAACATAATGATAACAACTTTTACTGTTGCGCGCTCCCTTGTCGTAAGAAACTAAGCACAAAAGCAAATAACATCGGAATGACCAACAGCACGGTTGTTTTGTGATTTAATTTATTTGTTATCTCACCTGTCAAAGGCCTATTAGCTCAGTTGGTTAGAGCGTCGTGCTAATAACGCGAAGGTCGCAGGTTCGAGACCTGCATGGGCCATTATCTAGTATTTTTTTAATTTTTTTTTTCTAGAATTTTGAGTTTTATAATTGGGAGTTATCCTAATATATGAATAAAACCGAATTAATTCTAACTTTTTGCATGAAAGGGCTCTTCTTCGATTAATGAATAAGTTTACATATACTAAAATCATCCAGTCGCATGATTTTTTAATAATCGTACACACTCAGTAACTATAAAAATAGTATTTTTGACGTTAAAATCATCCTATTCTCAGGTCTTTCGGCTTCCAGTGAACCAAATCCAGAGAAATCAGAAATGGCAAACAAGTGTAGCCATGGTTGCTGGTTTACATGGTTCAAAAAACAATCACCTTCCTAGAAATGCTTGTTCCCATCAGTTGAAGCAGGGGGCTCAGAAAGCCAAAATTCCTGTTCATAGGACCCACATGGAGTCTAGTCCTGGAAAACAAAACTACGATCTTACGGCTGGAGACGAAATGGTATGCAACAATTCTGGAAAGCTGCCAAGTAAACCCCATCTTGTGGTAATTGATGTGGATAGCACTATTGGCCTAGTTAGGCCTAACAATTCGGATTGACTGGTCGTATTTGTGTCGTGTCGAGACTAACCAATTATAGTATATGGGTCGACGTGAACACGACCGACTTAATAATCGTGTCCAGAACTTTGTGACTCAAACATGACACGATTATTAAGCAAGTCAACACGACACAACACGACTTGTGTAACACGATTAAATAAATGTAAAATAACTAATATATGCTGTTTTTTGAAGAACCGTCCTTTATTACTATAGTAATATATGACAGTTTCAGAAGAACCGTCCTATATTTTCAACTCGATTGGTTAATAGCTTGCGGGTTAAATAGGCCAACACGACAAATTAATAGGTCACATGTCAAACAAGTCAACATGACGGGTTAACATTGATTGACCCAAACACGACACAATTTTTGGAGTGTCATTTTTTGGACCGAAAATGGCACGAACACAATAAGACTCGACCCTAACCCGCTAAATCCATGTCAAGTTCGAGTCGTGTTATTATGTCGTATCATATTTTGCCACCCCTAGGCCTAGCGGCATTGAGCCAAGCTCAAGCATTTGAGAAATGACTAAGGCTAGGTCGAAGGCCCTATATGGCACTAACCTAGAGCGCCTCTTATATTTTCCAGGAAGGGACCCACCTTTGAATGATCAGACCACTAATATGATTCTCTAAAACCTTGAATATCTCATAAACAGAAAAATCACAATGACTGAACGAGCTTAGCATCTTAAGAGCCATGTTTTGGGGGTTGAATTTAGACCCCTGTCTATGTAGAATTTCTAACCTTTCACTACTTGATAAGAGCTTCCTAAAAACGTACATGATTAACGTACAATTACACCTCCTGCCTTATTTACTTTGTAATTATAAGACGTGTTTCTTATGTGTTATTTAAGGACTTAGTTGAAGAAATTGAGGAATCATGAAAATATAAGATCTATAGAAGATCAAGTAAAGCATACAGTAAAGGGAAGTGATATAATCGCCCCTCATTTTGATTCATTAGCCCCGGAAGTGATATAATCGCCCCTCATTTTGATTCATTAGCCCCTTGCTAATGCTGTCGAGGTGAGCCCAGATGTACAAAAATCCAAATTGTTTAATGTTCTCCAGTTTTCCTCTACTTAGATGTTCCATGTTCTTGAAGGGGAGCCTTGGCACAACGGTAAAAGTTGTCGTCATATGACCTTGAGATCACAGGTTCAAGGCGTGGAATCAGCCTCTTGCAAAATGCAAGGTAAGGCTGCCTAATAAGGCCCTTGTGGTCCGCCCCTTCCTCGGACCCTGCATAGGCGGGAGCTTCGTGCACCAGGGCTGCTCAAAAAAAAAAAAATAATAATAACAAAAATGACAGTAGCTAAGATCATACAATGAATGTGAATTTTGGAGCTCCATCTCGGTCAAAGGCAACAGTAAGAACAGTATGGATCCTTCGTAAATCTTCGTAACCCTGAACCCTGAACAGTACTATTCGTACGAAGAAGTTACTACCTGCAGATACAACTTCTAACTGGAAAATCTGTTTATTATATGGCGAATTAAAGGGCTCATAGGATGCAGACAATTATTGCAGATACAATATGTACATAAAAAATTAGGTCAAAATGGAAGTTGATATTTACATTTTTCTATTTTCTAGCTTTAGAACTGGCAGCTACGGCAATAATGAATTCTAAAATAAAGATTAGATCTACAAGAATGAAAAAAAGGGGGGTGGAAATCAATAATGAATCTCCCAGTCATCCTCCGTTTCTCTCATTCTAGATTGAAACTTTTGCGCCCTGAAGTTTCTGCTGCTCCTTCGACGGCGACTTGGTCGAGCATATCGCCTTTCATAATCAAAATATTCTCCAAACTCCTCTTGGAGATTCTCCAGTCGAGCATCCCAAAAACCCTGATAAGCAGATTGGATGAGGATTCTAGTATATTTACATGGAAGCAGATGAAGTTCGGAGTCCGTTGTTCTGAAAATATTGCTTCAGTTTAAATTTCCCAGTCGATCACTCATGGCTGTTATAATTACGAAACATTTTACAGCTAACCAAAGATGCATACTAATAAGGACTGTCATCATCCAAGTAAGGGAGTAAAGATATCACTTCTACAGAAGTTAATTCTGCTTTGATTGCTGCTGCATCCTTGTGGATACAATATTTCAGTGTTCTGCTCACTTTGATAATAATGTGGTGAAAGTTTCAGTAAGTTCAAAGGATTCATAAATTGGAAAAGAAAAATAAAACAGTCAAAAAGTCTAAAGAACACAAAGACATCTCATTAGACCTATCATTTACCATTAAAGGAACAGGAAATTTCTCAGGAAACAAACAGGTGCACTCCTTAGTCTTCTTAATGTGCAGGATATGGTAAATTAATTAGTCCACGAGTTAAAAGCCACACATTGAAAGGGAGCCTTGGCACAATGGTAGAGTGGTCGTCGTGTGAACTTGAGGTCACGGGTTCAAGGCAGGGAAACAGCTTCTTGCAAAATGCAAGGTAGGGCTGTGTAATATTGACCCTTGTGGTCCACCCCTTCCTCGGATCCTGCATACGCGGGAGCTTCGTGCACCAGGGCTGCCCTTTAGTTAAAGCCACGCATAGATGCATATCTAGAACACACAAAAATTACCCTCCTTTGCAAACCCAGATTGACAAATGGCATAAATGCTGTTGGAAAACCAAACGATTACAAATAAACCCACAAATGCTAACCAAAAAGATTTATGATTTCAACATATGCACATTACCTTTGTAAGTCTTTGTACACGAGAGGCTGCATCTTCATGCACTACCACTGTGTCAGATGTGACTTCCAGAACATCCTCAACAGACAAACCATACGTGCTCACCTGCAAAACATTAATTCAAAGTTATTTTAAAAGCATATGGTGGATGCCATTCATCAGTTTTATAAGACAATCAAAGAATTAACTTACCAAACTAGCTGGAATAATGGCTACCCCAAACGAGTCAAACTCAAGCAGTTCCACCGCACCTGAGTTAATGTTAAAAGTATAGCCTCGAACCTTGAGAAACAGTGGACAAAAGAACAAAGCCGAGTTAATGATGAAACATGTGCATGCATGAACGAGTAAACCTGCATTGATATGAAAGTTCTGGCATATGACGACCAGATCATCAAATACCAGACTCACCTTCCCAACATTGCGCCTACGTGGAGTAACAACATTGTATCCTACCTAACAAATGCACAAAAAATATTCCCGCGTAAGATCATTAACACATAGGATAATTCATGTTTTTTTCTTTTGAAATATCATTTTGTAGATTGATAAGCACAGTAGATACTGCTGTAAATAATAGATCAATATCATAAGGAATGATACTTGGTAAATATTGACGGAAATATCTAGAAATCTAAACACTTTTTTAGAAGTGTCTCCAAGTTGACTGTTTTTGTCTGTTGTTGGGTTCTCCAATAGTATTTTCTATCTCTTAACCCATACATCTTTTCTTCACTTGATATTAATCACTTTCCCCGGAGGCCACTTCCCACAAAACATCACTCAAGTAATGATAAACCAAACTGTCTGCATGCCATTGTGGGTTTCCCTGATTCTCTTATTCTCCTTCTTCAGCATACTAACAATAAGACTGCAAATGTCTAAGGCATTATTTCTGAAACACAAGTTTGTTCTCCTGTTGCTATAGTTAAGGATTTTATGTTTTCTTGGTTTTCTATTCTTTTTCTTTGTTTTTCAACTGAAAATATTAGGCCATCACGCAAGAACTACAAATTCAATGATGGGAAGATGAAACAAGATTGAAAAAGAGCAATCCACATTTTCTAGTAATGAGAAATAGTGTCGTCGTATGCAAATTTAAATTGAAGATTATAGCCATGCGAGACACTGCTGATTGAAGACTATTGTTCCTTGGAATATGCCTGTAAACCAATAACGTGCTGTAACAGCCGGGGATCCCACAGCAATGATATTGTTTTCTTTGACTGCCAATACAGCCTCACGGTTTTTGTTCCTCTCTTACAGGAAAAGGCCTCACTGCTAGGAGAGTTCCCCGAACTCTTATAAACTGCCTAGTTCCCTCTCTCCAGGCGATGTAGGACTAACGCTCAGTGCCTCACCAATCCTGAGATTCATCCCTCAAGGCTTCACATTTTCCCCCTCCCAGGGAACACGTCCCTGCGTAATAGTCACTATTAAGCGCTTGCGCGCGGCTAGCCACCACACCACGAGGGAAATTGGCTCTGATACCATTTGTAACAGCCTGGGGTCTCACAACAATTATATTGCCCTCTTTGACTACCCATACAGTCTCATGGTTTTTGTTCTTGCCTTATGGGAAAAGATGTCATAATTAGGAGAGTTTCCTAAACTCTTATAAACTGCCCATTTCCCTCTCCCCAAGTGATGTAGGACTAACTCTCAGTGCCTCACCCGTCTTAGAATTCATCCCTCAAGGCTTCATACGTGCGCTTACTGTAAAACATTTTTTTAACCAATCTTCCACAGGTGTATCACTAGCAACGCTAACAACAGTATCCAATGGAACAAAAATTGATTCTTATATTGGAAAAGATGCAATCTAAAATCCAAAAAGGCATATGCAAACCTCCTGGCCTTGGTTATTTTATTGAAGCCCTCTAATAAAGCGTGCCAGATTTTCTGTTCTAGAGCTAGAAAATAACCCTTTTGAATCTAACTTAGTTGGAGCAATGCCAACCCATTTCTATGAATTCAGTACCAGATAACCAACTCCCATTTCAGATACAATTGAATATTCAGTGTCCTTGGCAGAAAAATCTAGTTAGGAACAGCTCCTTGGCAATATCAGACATTGCCAATGATTCAATGTCTCTCTCTTCAGATCCAAGCTCATAACTCTTCAGATGTTATTGAAACAATTCCTTTGCATCTCAAGAACAAGCCCCTCCTCTTTGTTGCCCTGAAACTTTAGGGAAGCAGAGGAGTAAGAGAAAACCCCTCCTCTTTGAGAAATATCTTGGCCTCAGTTTATAATACCAACATATGGGCCCCATGACGTGTTATAAGCCATAGAATGCTTGCATACCATCCATATGGTGCACATACCTTACAAAAGATATGCAAGGCACTAAGGCCAGCATAGCCATAGAACCCAATTACAATTCATAATTGCACTCTCTTTAATTTACCCATTTAAGGATGGCTTTTCCTTTTTCTCTAAGACCATTCTACCCTCTTTGTAGAAACATTAATTCCATTTTCTCTTCCCACATAGATGACTTAGAAGATCCTACTACAATAATCATGGATTTCCCTACAGATAAGTTTGGGCTTAGATCCTCTCTTTGTGATGAAGAGCAATCTATCAATCTCAACACAAGAGTTCATATTATCTCATGTAATTAACCATCCACACATGTATGAAAATCCATGTTAAAGTTGGCCCCACATTATTTTGGAGCAAGATCCATGCATAAAAGAAGCTTGTAGCAGGCCCAAGTCGGAAAAGGGTGTTTTCTCAAAAATACGCCCAAACTTCACACGTGTTATTAACGCTTAAAGTCTAGTGGCAGCCTTTTTTGTATGCATCATTGGCGTACAGGTCTGATGGTTGTTTCACCTTGCAATAACAAAATTTCTTTCACCAAAGTCAACCCACCAAGATATTCTGCCTCTCCAACCCTTCTGCAAATTCATTTTGATCTCTGTTTTCCACCGGCCGCCCTCCTTGTGGATTTTCTTGAATGTCGAAAAGTTTAGGTGGAAAATTATTTGAAGTAACTGGCAACAGACTTGTTGATCCTCCTCCCTCTCCAATTCTTCCGCTAGAGCTGAAACATGCTGGGAAACTTGAGGTTATGTGGGCTGCTTGACAACCGCTCTGAAATGGACTGTAATTTTTTCTTTCAATTTTTTTCCAGCTTCCCCTGCAACTCTTGCTTAAATTTCAGGAAGATTTTTGGTCCAACTCCATCCATTATTCTTTTTGTTGTTCAAGTATTTCTTGCATGTCTTTCAAAATATAAAAAGGGCAGCCCCGGTGCATAAACCTCCCACATATGTGGGGTCCGGGGAAGGGGAGACCACAGGGTCTATAGTATGTAGACTTACGTTGCACTTTTGCAATGTCTTTCAAAATATCTTCTAGAAAAATTATGTGCACTTGGTTTCCGGTTTGCAGGCATCCCACTCTAATACAGATTTTATCATGACTACTTGAAATAAAGGGAACTCAAAGGGTAAAAACATGGTATATGAAAAAGGAAATTTTCCCGCAAGCTGTATGACACATTTCTTAACCATAGAACACCTTTTTCTAATTGGTATGTGAACTCATTAATCCAATGATGACTGAATACAACTAGAAAGATAGGAAACTGTACACAACAATGGACTGAAACAATACGATAAGAAGGAGAAGAAATAACCTGAGAGAAATCAACTTCCTCATTCATCACTGTCTTAACACCCTTTGTCTAGATTCCTAAACTTCTTCTCCAAGAAACAAAACTTTTACACAAGCGAACGTTTCTGATTAGAACAGAAACATAAAATTGCTAAACTTCTTCTCCAAGAAACTAAGAAATCCTAAAGGTATAAAAAACTGAATCTCTCAAATTTTCACAAAACACTCCTGTTACAGTTCTCATGCAAATGTAGCGTGTTTACTGTTCCCTTGAACACTAGTATTTCCTGGAATCATGCTAATACATGCAAGTTAATGACTTGACAATCTCCACCATTACCAATTACCATGATCAATATTTAATGACTTTATCCAATCATAATGTCCACTATTGCCAATTACCATGATCAATACTGAATGACCTTATCCAATCACCATAAAATGGCTCTTCTTTAGCACATACTTCTCCTATTTAATAATGTACAAGCTGAACTTTAATTTGCGCATCAACTCCAAATCCTCAAAAAATGAAAGATAAGTTAATATGTCTTATGATCGGTCTTCTTACTAAACATAAACTCTCATTTGTTGATGAGAAACTAGAACAAGGGAGTGTTACTAGTGGTACTGTGGAGCTCACTATGCCTACATATATGTCATGCTCGTTAAAATAGAAAACTGAATAACACTAGAGTCCTCTCCAAATTGCTAGCTGCATCACCTAGTGGTTACTACCATAACGATTAGTAAATTATGCACTCCCCCACACTGCAAAGACTAGGTTATTTTCTGCAATAGCCGTCAAGAAAAATCAACTGAACCGCAATCTCTTGAAAAAGCATTTACTGCTACACTTTAACAATGGTTCTACATCATGGTCTGCAGTATCTTAGGCTCATTTTCTATTACAAGAATTTCCAAGGAAGCTATAATACAAGAATTTCTTTCTAAGGTTAGGGAAGAAAAATGTCATACCAAAGTATCCAGGCCAATCATCTTAGGCTCATTTTCTACAACACTCTCATTCAGGACAAGGACAACATCTCCCACCTGTTGAGAGCAGATAAAAAAGGATGAGCACATCAAAGCAATGGAATGTACAGAATATCCCACATGAATGAGCTAACAATAAAGCAAACATAAGGTATTCTTCATAGGAAGAGACAAGCCAAGAAGGTAACATAACTTAATAGATCAATATTAGCCTCTCTTTCTCAATTTCATCTTAAGAGGAACTGTAACTTTCCAGAGCAATTGACACCTTTACGATATGGGTCTGTGACTCTATAAGCACATGAAATCAATAGATGACAGATAAAACCGTTGCTTCTCAGTATTACCTGGCAGACATCCTCCAGAAGCATCCGTTCCATCTCACCGGACAGTAAACTTGGTCTCACTTCTACCAAAAGAACCATCCACTGATTTTAAAAGAGGTAAAATGCATAAGAAGCTGAACTAATGCAATATTAAAATCCACAGTATTAGCTAGCATATCACCAAGATTAACATACACAAGTGCAAAATAATATCTATAAAATGCAGAAAATAAACAGAAATGCGCTTTGGAATTCAATGTGGATTTTCTGAAGTATTGCCTAAAACAGCAGGAAATCTAATCTGCACGCATTTTCTATTTGTGCACTGTGAAATCACCTAGGAAGGGATATTCATTTCTATTTTTATCTTTTCCTCTTTCTTCAGTAAAGTTGCTACTTGTGGTTGCAAGGGTCCCATTTTTATTCAGGATATTTTCCTGTTAGCAGTGGTATGTATCACTTACCTTCCTTTCTCCCATAGAGAGCCCAATCATAGGGTTTACATGATCTTACAGGGACTTATTGTGTCTCACAAAATTTTGGACCCAGTATATTCACTCTTTGAATGGTACATAGGTATCTCCAAGCTGAAAAGAGTAGTTATCTGCTTGACCAACACATGTAAAAATGAACAGTTAAAAGACTTATTTCTAGAAAGGATTAATCTTAAACCAGAGGCCTTCTGAAACAGCAATTTGCCGAAGGAATGTCAAATCGAAAACTATTTCTGACCACATATTCTCGCACTTAAAATATGCAGCTCATGTCACCAATGCTTAAGTCAAGAAGAGTGCACAGAAGGCAATTGAAAGACAATGTAAAGCAGCCCAAGGAAAGTGTCATCTGCTCAGCATAAGAGAGTTGCTATGTGAACACAAGTGTTCATGGATTGCCCTGACAGCCTATTTTTGTGATGCATTTGAAAGTGATATCATCATCATCATCAAAGCCTTCTCCCGATTAGGCATCGGCTGCATTTGAAACTGATATAATAGTACATAATTTTCAAGACAAGCCCTGCTGATAGATAAGAATTAAATCCTTAATCTATTGAACGTGTCAACACTAGGGAGGCATGTGTTTGTGTCTGGTATTGGCACAGGCATGTCTCATATTGTATGTAATAATATCTATTTTTGTCACGTGTATGGTTATGTGCAAGGTCGGGGAGGCATGTGTTTGTGTCTGGTCTGTTGCTAATTATGCATGTGTTACAAACAAACAAAACGAAAATTATTAGTTCAGATAAAGTAGTACTTGGAGTTCAATAGCTATGTTCAACTAACAAAACTTCCAGATCACATGCAATATGAAAAATAAGTGAATCAAGGATAGATAATGTAGTCACATGAAAATTACTTCCGTAAACCAAGATGGTACCATGATGGAATACGAAATGATCTACCAAGCCATATTTGCAGATATTCCACAAACATTAACATGACTCCAACTTCCACAACTATTAGAGCTATGAGAAGCTAATAAATAAACACAACAGTGCAATAATTAAAAGAAGATAATAGGAAATTCTGTTCATCTTGACCTTTCAACATAGACTCTTCACAAATTTATACACAACACTGAACTCTTCCTTTTATTCCTTTTGGAATTTCAGACACTCCTCAAACCTGTGACTCACCACAACAGAGACTCCTTGCACCACTACACTAGAAGGCATTTGCTCCACAAATTCTTAGAAATACAAACACTTACAGATTGCCCACTCATATAAAGGCAAAGAATCCAACACGAAATTTGAACCACTTCAGGTTGACCTGCCCAAAGTAGACTAACGTCCTTACTCATTACGTGCATGACAGTACAAAATACATTCAGATCCACAGTGATGACTGAAACTCAGAGTAGGCTCACAACATTTTTTTCATTTCAGATAACGAATTTTAGATCAACCACAAATAAGATTTTTTATTTTTTTTGAAAAGCAGCCCAAGACTTTGGCTTTTTCAGATCCAGCTAAGACTCAGGTAAATCCAACCTTAGTTGAGTAGAGATCAAGGATTTTGACTTTGAAAAGCTCTTATCTGAGTTCTTGAGCTAAAATTTTACCAAATTTTAAAGTACTTGATCAACTCTTTTCCAAGTATATAATCTAGTTCACAGGAAGATCAAACAAACCCCAGGCACAACTTAAACACAAACCATATCTTGATTGAAAAGATGCAATATCTGAGTGCTATGAGTATTAGTTGGGTCATTAAAGATTGTTTACACAATGAATCGGCCTGAAGACCGTGGTTCTTTCAGGTTTCCGCTATCAAGTTCAAATTGCACTTCACATTGCAATATCAAGACCGCGAGAAATTAACAGCAAGAATAGAAACTAGGCCAAATAAGATAAGACGGTACTCACTGATCTAGTGTCAACCCAAAGTTGTGAGACAAAACCCAAGCTAAGTGCAGATTCCATGCTGATCACTTGCTTTGCAAGCATATTTGATCTTCTTAACATCTGCCTTTTACTCAAATCCAACCTTCCACCAAACTCTATAGACTCGTTACATTTTGGAAAACTTCCTCCGGAACCTTGGTTGGCAGTCAAATCATCATCTTGTCGGCCTCCCAAACTCTTTGCATTTCTCTTCTCTTTCTCTAGTTCATTCTTCAACTCCAGAAAATCAAGAGTTGAAGAAACAGATGAATCAGTATAGCGATCTTCCTCCTTCCCTCCATCACCAAAATCCAATCCATTAACAACCATTCTCGTACCCAAATTCCTATCATCACTAGCAGGAACTCTTGACTTAACATAAAAGTTCTCTTCCATTTCTTTTTCACCAGTGTAATCTTCAAATTTCAAACTCTTCCCTTCTTTCTCAGTAACAACTTCATCCAGAAAATCATTATTCTCTGATTCAGACATACCGGGAACCCGATTCATATTTCGACAACTCAACTTATGTACTTCATCTCTGTTTCTCTTGAAACTACCTCTAATAAACCGAACCTTCTCATTATCATTGCAAGCATTCCACCATTTTGAAGAATTTCCTCTATCTTCTTTGCTCGGCTCATTTCCATTGCTTTTTTGTTTCATGCTGCATACAACATCGAAATTTCCACTTTCCAATCCGCAATTCCATCTTGAGCCATCTCTTTCACCATTTTTCCTCTGAAAACCTTCAGTAAGTGACTGAATTCCGTCATTTTTGTAACCCAACCTAGCCGCACTTCTGAAATTCAATAATTTTGAAAACCTTCCAGAATTTGTCTTTCCAAAACGCTCAGTTTTACAGCTTTTTAGTTTAAAGTTAGGTCTAAAACTCTCTAGTTTTTTACTTAAAGTGCTGAATTCGTACAAATAAGTAGTTCTCGGAGTATTCAGCGAGGAACAAGATAATATAGTGCAACTGCACATTGCAGAACGACAGTTTGAGAGGTTGAGAATCTTTGCACTTGGATGATCTAAAAGAACATGGTTTTGCAAACCCTAGCAATGATTCTGGAAGGAGATGAAATACTCACCGGATCGAGTTGAAACCCGAGTGATTTGAGCGGAAAATTCTTCGGATTCTGGTCGTGGAAATCAAAAGGCATGAAAAAAATCCGCGGAGGAAATTTTTTTCCAGGCACGGGGTTTTGAGAGGCTTTCGTTCTCGAGACCTTGCAGATATCAGCTTAGTATGCACGGATAAGATACGCTTATTTGTGGACCCCACTATACAACTCTTTCCCATAGTCAGCGATTAGAGCCGTGAAGATACTTCATTTTCTTTGAGTGGAGCCGTCAAGATATTTCGTAAGGCACGATCTGGTGCGCCCTGGGCCTCACCTGTTGTTGATCCATGCCGTTCATCCTATTTCTTCCCAACGAGAAGAAAAAATAAAGACAATCTGAGAACTGTAACAACGGCTCAAATTGAATGATCAAGAAGATCTTGGATGCTAGAATTGTTGATGAATTCCGGTAGGACTAGACAGACGCTAATGATACATCTAGCTGCTATAGTCTGTTTTGGAAGATCTAAGCCGTTCGTCCTATTCTCCGTACAGAAGCTAGTTAACGAGGCAAAAAATCAATGCATTTGGATTATTCTAACCACTTGGTTTGATTAGCGGTTCGTTTGCAGAACCAATGGTTGTGATTTTTCAAATAAAGAAACCTAAGCTAAAAGCATTCAATGAGTCTGCTCTATCAATTTTAAACGCGATGAATAATTTAGATCTCAGACACTCAAGACCGTCCATTCCTAGCATAACTCGTACGATTGTCTTGATTTTGTTGAATAGAGCCAGATGAACGGCATGGATACAGAATAGATGAGGCCATGTCAATGTGGAGCCGGTAATTACCGATCGCTCCCATCTGTAGAGTTGCCGAGCATACCAAGTACAACTTCCGTTGGGCAGTTGAGAGTAAGCTTGAGCCTCATTCTTAACTGATCTAAACCATTCATCTTCCAAACTTGTGCACAAAACTCCTACATATGCAGGTTCGGGGAAGGAGCGAATTACAAGGGTCTATAATAAGCAGCATTATTTTATATTTTTGTAAGAGATTTTTTCCACACCCTGAATCTATAACCTCAAGATAACAAGATTAATATCTCTACTTTTTATAATTTTTCTTTTTGTTGGAGAGATTTTTAGTATAATAGGCTATGGGTGATTTTAAAAAACAAACAGTAGAAGCTCTCTATATACTGGTTTTTATCATTTCAATTGAAGTAGAGAGAGGAGTTGTGGCCATTGCATTTTGCCGTAGCTTTAAATTCCCAATGAGGTAGGGATAGCTGTAGTCTCTATGCCCCAACGCCGCGGAGGGAAGGGGCCGTTGGCGGAGTGAAGGGGCCGTATGCGAAGACAGAATTCGCTAACGACTTCAAATCCGTCTTGATTGACCCATTGAAGATCCACCGTGGAAAGCCAACCGAGAAATATTATAAATTCCAAACTCACAAAGCTGGAATTTAAAAAAGGTAGTCCGGTGCATGAAGTTGGAAGCTGGAATCTGATATCCTAAATTTGACTTGCTGGTGAACTCAAAAGTCCAGTCCACGAAAGCGTGAAAACGGTGGGATCCAGTATGGAATTCACTTCCATATTGATTGAATATTATTTTATGAAGACCCATCGAATTTGGACGGTACTCGTCAACATTCTTATGACAACGGAGAGAGAGTTTTAGCGCAATAATAGAGTTGTTGTAGCAAGGTCACCAGTTAGAGGTGTAAAAACACTGTATACTATAAATTCTTGTGATCCACCTCTTCTCTGAGTCAAATATACACAAAGCCTTGTGCACCTAAATACAAAGGATGTATAGATAGGTTAGTTGCGAAGATCAATCTCTTGTGATATTACAAATAATGGCTTTACACCTTTGGCATGGATCGTCTATCATCAACCAATTGGACATTAGTTTATTAAAACTGAAAAGAATAATTGTATATGTGTTTTAATATCAGCAAAGAATTATAAAGCAAATCACTCACGAACGACTCTTAAATCTAATGAAGAGACCAATCCTAAAGGGTAGTCCAGGTGCACAAAGCTCTCGCCTATGCGGGGTTCAGAAAAGGGGCAAACCACAATGGCCTATAGTACGTAGCCTTACCTTTTATTTTTACAACCACATCAAAGGAAGACGATCAGGGTCAAGGCTCGGATCCTAAAGAGAATGACTCATCTTCTATGCTTGCTTCTTCTCATAATCACATTGGTGGGGAATCCGATCCTTCTTCTTTTCCAGATCGATGCTTTGATAAGTTTCTTCTTAAGAGGCAAAAACGGAGCCAGTAATGACAACCTTCGTTGAAATGGCACAGGTACAAAGTAAAGAGGAAAATTTCGTAGCACTGAAGAAGTATGTTCACATTTGGGTTTATATCTACAGGGCAGAGGAGATAAGGCTGCGAAGTTCTTGAACCTATTTAGATTGAAAGATGCATCTCTGTTTGTACAGGGCAAATGCTGATACTTCGAAGGGGAGCCTTGACCAGAGTTAGTGGGTGCCTCACTAGGTGAAGCCTTCCTACGCTTAGCAGAAAGAGAATAGCCTGAATTTCCTGTTTTGGTGACCAGAATAATTTTATCTCATTTATTTTGGGTAGGAGGTGAGTGGATTTGACCCGCAACCTTTTGGTTGGTAAACAAAGCATCTTATCAACTTGGATAAGTTCTTAAGCTTCGAGCATATCCTGTTGAGCAAGAATACATAGCACGTATTATTGGGCACGTTGATCCTGTGGGCCACGGTGACAATATACGCTATTGCCCTCAATCCCGATGGTACAATTATTATGAACGCTGCCATTGGCTACAAGTAGGCGATAACTTGAAAATTTTAAGGAAATTGGCTGAGTCACAAGTGCACGCCTCCACCATATATATATATATTTTTTGTTTAATTGTGTTTCTAGAGTGATTTGAGGGGCATTAAGGTCTTTTCCTTTACGGCGAGCCACTTTTGCACGACGGGGTCCACCTTTGGGTGATCCAACCAGTTAATCTGATTACCCCTGTTATTGATGTCTCATAAACCAAAAATCACTGGATTGGATGATTTTAAGTTTCAAAGTACTACTAAGTGGGGTAACGACAAGTACATTGCCATCGAGAACATCAATCTCCCAGATCCGCGTGCGACAGCAATGAAATCACAACTGTAGGATTATAACGACCACCTTCATTGAGCCCTATTTTCAGCAGCGGGGCCGCAGCCAGACGCGGAAACGCGAGGCCGAGTTAGAGGGCATATGAAGATAAGAACAGCAGTTAAGGCGAACCGGAGAACGCGGAAACCAATAACTAATTCCCTAAAGTGGAAAAACAACTGGGCGGCATTATCTGCTTTTACAGGGGTATTATCGTCACTTTGAAATTAGTCGGCAGCACTTTCCACCCAGTCAAAGCATATTCCCGCACAAGGTGGGAAGCTTGCGCGCTTGGTTTTTTAGTGGGGACATTGTCGTAACCAATAGAAATTCGCCACGTGTCTCACGTTTTGGGAAGGCCCATCAATTCCGCGGAAGTTTTCGCTTGGCATAAGTAGCGGAAAAGAAATGTTAGATGTCGGGAAAACGCTCCTCCCTCCGAAGGGCAATCCATCGCTGCTCCGGCAATCTTCCAAAGGTTAGATGGATTTCAATTCCTTGATCCCCTTACTCTGGATCTGTCTGTTTCGTCGGAAAATTTTCCCTCTTTTCTTCCGCATCTCGATCTGCTGTTCCTTGTTTTTTGTGTTCGCAATTTCTTCGATTTTCTGCTTTTTCATGGTTATATTCTGTTTGTTTCTGGTTTTTCTAGGTTTTCCTTTTTGTTGCTGCTTTAACTCCTCTTTTTTGGTTATGGATATAGGATTTGTTTGAAAAGGTATTAAGATTGGATGGATTTGATGGCAGTTGATGTATCTGTTTCTTTTTGTACAGATACTTGCTGAAATCGAATTTTGTGGTATTCTATAGCTATGTAAATTTGGAGGATTTTGTTAATATTAGGATTTGTTTTAGTGGTTCTCAAATTGACGGATTTTGTTCTTTACGAGCCATGCACCATTTTTGTGCTCGTTGTATCACAGAGTTTTGTTCGAACTATTTTTTTTCTTCGTAATAAATAGTGAACAGTGGGGATTAAATTTGTATTTCTGAGGCATGTTTCATTTTAAAAATATAATCATGAAACTCGATATTTTATTATCAATCAATTGGATATGGTATATTTAGCCTTTTGTTTTCTCGCTAAACTTTTATTTCTTTTCTCCAATGGTTTGTCCAGAGGATTCCTTCGATTGTATCTGTTTGTGTTGCGCTTAAAAGCCAGAATTGTTTGAATAAAGAAAACTCTTTCTGGGTTTCTCTTTTGAAATCCTGGTATTTTTTGTTTGTTGATGTTGGAGACGTTTAACCCTCGCTTGGGTGGTTGAATTCTTGTTCTAAGTACATTTCAGTGTCTGGGGCTCTCATATCTGAAGTAGTTGTCCTAGATCATGAACACTGGGAATTGGTTGAATAACTGAACTCGCAAAGTGTCATATTTTCTAAGACTTGTTCTAACATTCAATCATTTCCAGTCTGATCTCCTTGACTTATCTATTTCTAGTGACTGATATGATTTTTAGGATTTTGCTGGATAGTTCCTTTTCATACGAATCATGTTTAAAGTCGCTCTGCTAAGCCATGGATTGTAGAAGTGAGAAACCGTCTAAACTTGAACGAGATTCTGGATCCACTGAATCTTGTGTTCCCAAGAAATAATACTTCCTTTAATATTAAATTTGGATCCTATTTAGCTTGATTTACTTCATGCTTTATTTTCCCATCTCTGCTTGGTTTCTGTGCATAATTGAGTTTCATTCCACGTGGATCATATTTAAGATCTTCTTGGCATGTCAAGAATACTAGAAATTGAATTCGTTGATATCTGAAATTTTTTGTTGTACTTTATGTTGAATGTAGCTGTTTTCTCTTTTGGCTACATCAGGTTCTCTTGATGCTAGTGCTTTAGGAGTTTGTTTTAGAATTCTTTCTATTTCAATCATTTTTCTTTGTAGATTCTGTGAATGCTAGGCATTTTTAGGTCGATATCATTTTCATTCATTTTTATTTTATTCTTAATTTGTTTGTCTCTTTGCCATTGTCCACTTGTGAATATGCAAAAATGTCAGTATCCACCAGTGTAGATAGCCAGCAACTAACTGCTCTGTTTTTTTGTCTATATAGGAACTGCTTTTGTTTTGTCCTGAAAAAGAGCAGTTATGTATACAAAGAGAACTTCAATGCACCAAAGAATGAATGCTTCCTTTTTATAGAGCCAAACTGCATTTGTTCCAACTGGCTGCCTGGATCTGTGTTTTTAATTCACATAAAAAATTGGACTGTAAATGCCCTGGCTTTCTAGTGAGAGGTGGGAACTCAATGTATGTCTAAAAAGTTTGATAGCTGTCACATGTATTTGGCATGTTTATCATCGTGCAACAGGGCAATGAGCTACTTCTCCCATGCATATTACCCAGGCAGTAAGAAGAAAATCCAGAACCAACCCTTTACCTTTTGTGGTCTCAGTCATGAACATGTGGGTATACCAGATGACAAGCCATAGGTCATATCCTGCAACGACATGCAGAATCTTATAACTGTCATGTTTTTCATTGCGTGTCTATTCATTAGCCATCTTGAAATGGTTGCTTCATTATTTATCTCGTTAGCCATCTTAAAATGGTTGCTTCGTTATTTATATCTATTTTTACTGAGCTATTAATATGGACACTATCCTTTTCTTTTGATTCTGGTATAACTTCATCTAACTTTATTTATTCATGCTGCCTTACAGCTTTCAATAACTTGATCTTCATGAATTCAAGAAGTACTGTAGCATCTTGCGTTTCCTGTAAATTGGGAAACAACAACAGCTTCTTCTTCTGGATTTGGATTTTCTTAATCCCAAGACTCCTTGGAACACCAGTTGCATGCACGAACTTCTTCTTGTTGAAGGCCATTGTTAGAAGTCCTTTATTGGTTCTGATCCTGAATGCTTTTGGAGAGAGCCAGCTTTATCCGTGACGTACTATAATTTGTTGAGAACATCATCGATCAATTTATCAATTGGAAGTATGATTTCTTCTCAATTACCTGGTGTGGCTGGGACTGCCAGTAGCCACATGTACAAGTCCGTACATAAGAAGTTGTTTCTTCGTGTGGATCCACCAGATGTTCCCTCTGAGTATGTGGAGTTTGATTTTTCTGACGTATTTGGCCCTGTGCCTGTTCAAGCCTCTATTGAAACAAATTTAGCAAATTCTGGGAATACTGTATTGGCAGTGGATTCAAGTGAACTGGTTTATGAGAATCCAGTGGTCATTCAGAATCGATCACATTCACTTGTGGGACCCACAGCATGTGTTAGCCCGTCCGTTCAGCTCAGCAAGCTTACATTGCATGAGACAAATAGTTCACTGGAACTCGTAGAGTCTGTCACTGGTGAAACTGTTGGAGAAATTAAAGAGCCATCTATTGATGCGGCTTCAGAGAAACCTTTCAACAGCATAAGCCCTCAGCTAGTCAATAACGAAGGTGTAGGACTTGAGGATTTTGAAATCATGAAGGTTGTTGGCCAGGGTGCCTTTGGGAAAGTTTTTCAAGTGAAAAAGAAAGGTACCTCAGAAATATATGCAATGAAAGTAATGCGGAAGGATAAAATTATGGAAAAGAATCATGCTGAGTACATGAAGGCCGAGAGGGATATTCTAACAAAAATTGATCACCCCTTCATTGTGCAGCTGAGATACTCATTCCAGGTAATAACTCAAATGGACCATTATGTATCATTTTTTTCCTGTTTTGACTGGGAGTATTGTGCTTCCACACGAGCTGTGATTGTCTATATTAATGAGAAACTGAAAATAGAAATGGAGTTGTATTTGTAATGAATTATGTTGATAGAATGATTTCATGTTGTTCTTTGATGCAGACAAAGTACAGATTGTATCTTGTGCTAGATTTTGTGAATGGGGGGCATCTGTTCTTTCAGCTTTACCATCATGGCCTTTTCAGGTACCATTTGGCTGACTAAATCTCTAGTTATATAGCCTGTTTTATGTAGTTATTGATCCTTATTGTTGATTTCAGAGAGGAGCTTGCACGCATATATACTGCAGAGATAGTGTCTGCAGTTGCACACCTTCATGCAAATGGTATTATGCACAGGGATCTCAAACCTGAGAACATCCTTCTTGATGCTGATGGCCATGTAAGATCCTATCCTCCCAATGGATTTCCCTCTCTCATATTCATGTAAACATGCAGAATTGTGCTTCTTCAGTACATATTTTAGAATTGTCATTGATGACTCGTTTACATATTTTGATTAGGCTATGTTGACTGACTTTGGCCTGGCAAAGGAATTTGAGGAGAACACAAGATCCAACTCTATGTGTGGGACAGTAGAGTACATGGCACCTGAAATTGTTCTTGGTAAGGGCCATTATAAAGCTGCCGATTGGTGGAGTGTTGGGATTCTATTGTTTGAAATGTTAACAGGGAAGGTGGGTTTTCTTCTCTTCTCTTTCTTGCTTTTTTAAACGTTTACTCAATCTGTCCTTTCCTATCTGTATATGCCACTTATCTTACCTGCAGAAGTAATCATCAATAAAATCCTTCATCACTAGAAACAAGACATTAATTCTCAATATAGAGTCACACTGATTCTGCATGTGTATAAGCAGTTATAAAAGAAACGTGTTTTCTGGACAACTTATTATAATTATGAATATAGACATATCTGAGGATTTCCTACAAGACAGAGATCTCGAAAAAGTGATATTTGTAGGGCTTCGGGCAATTTGCATGTTTTTACCAAGGGAGAACTATTATATCCAAAGAGCACTAGCTGCTACCTGATTATCCATCTTGTATATGGTTTCCATGTCTTGAACACAGTCTTTTTGTTTTCTTGTGGAAAAAGGACAGTCAATTAATAGACACGTAGTCAATTAATTTCCAAAAAGGTTTGTGATATATTGGTGAATGTATCATAGAGCTTCTCTTAGAATGGGAGTATTTCTCGTATGTGTATTCTTGAAAGCAAATGAACGCATGGATAATGGATGTTTTACCTTAGTGGATTAATTTCCACTATTTCAAATTGCAACATTCTTTAATGTGATTTATGAGAGTTTGTTTTACTGATTTTGTTTTCTGATTTCCTTCTGCAGCCACCTTTCCTTAGTGGCAACCGGGAGAAGATTCAGCAAAAAATAGTTAAGGACAGGATCAAGCTTCCTGCTTTCCTATCCAGTGAAGCACATTCTTTGTTGAAAGGGGTAACTACTTCCTAACCTTTTGCCAGACCTCATCTCTTCCTAGATCCATATGTTCTTAGTTTCTGGCTAATCTCCTATGCTTTCTGATCTTCCTGCTTCTTACCATTAAGGCTATACTTATATGTAAAGTAAGACATATTGTTCCTAAATGCCAGTGTGATGGTCATCCCTTCAGTTACTTCCATAATTTTCTGGTTCTTAAAGCAATAAGAATGCACGTACATGAGATCTGGATGCTTAGCATTGCACTTCAGAAAAGTTCCATATACATGTGCGCCTAGTACAATTGAAAGCAAACGCTTTTGCAATTTGACACCAAGTGATTTTCAATGGGGAATGCTGCCATTCGTCAACAGATATAGTTAGAATATCATTAGTACACTGGCACCCTGTAGTTTCAAATATATAACAACAAAAAAATAGAGAGAACTTAAGGTTGTTTTGTTAGTTCTATTGTATTCCTGTGACATTAGGAGTAAAGTGAAGTAGCTACCCCCATGGCCCTTTCTTAAAAAGAGGAAGCATTGCAAATCAAAGACTAGACTTGTTATTTTAGTTAAGGGATTTCAAAAAATTGTTGCAAATTTTCTGTCCAAAGGGTTGTGAAAAGTTGTATGGAGGAGTTGCTTCTCGATTTCAAGGGTCTTTCTATAGGGGAGAGCAACTTTTTAGATGCTGTCATAATTGCAAAAGAATTCACTGACTGAGGCAAGGATATGGAAATCTTAGCATCAAAGAGCATATAATACTGTGGATTTGATGTTCATTAACTGTATGTTTACAAAGAATGGTTGTTGGAGATAGATGAAGGATATTGGTTACTGGTGCACAATTCCCGCTGCATCTCAACAGCTTCACCAAGGTCTGCTGTTGTCTCTAGCTTATTTACATTGGTGGGTGAGGTTTGAGTAGGCTTCTCTTTGGGGTGGAAGGGTTCGATTGCTTGAATCATAAAAGTCAGACAGGAAAAGCACTTTGCTAACATGAAACAAAGTCGACTGGGGCAAGTCTATACAGGGTGTTGATGGTTCATAAACTTGGAGTCAAAAACATTGGACAAGATTTGGCCTAGTTGAAAGTAGTTGACTTGAATAATTGTGAAACAATGGATTGAATGTTTTTCCTTTGCTAGTCAAAGCTCCATCATCACTTGCAGTTAGCAGACTACTTTTGAGTCCCAGGAGGAATCCATTGAGCAAGGAGGTATCAAAATTGAAAGTCAATGCTGAATAAAGCTTTTTTAGTGGGAGCTAACTAAATGCTAGTCAAGTTCAAGACCTTTCTAAGGTCCTTGGTTCTACAGTAAATAAACTCTCTCTCTTATCTTGGGCTTCCCCTAGGCCAGCATACTTCTTTAGAAATTTATTAGATCCAGCTATATATATATTTGAATGGAGTTGTCACTCTCATAAATTTATAATCATTATTAGGAAGAATTATCTGACAAAGGTGATATTTGTCAATCTTTCCATGTATTATTATCCCCTTTTAAGATCCTAGTAATTCTAGCCAAAGAAAGGAAGAATTTGTGTCACCTCATCGGGTGGTAAACTGTGGCGGCCCTAATGGAAGTGGAATTGGAACTTGTGGCTTGGTTTAAAGCTAAGCTCATGTTGAAAAATAGTTTTGGAGGTTTCGTGAGTAAAGCGCCCTTTGCAGATCCATAATTTTGGGAAAGTATGAACAAGGATGAGGGTTGTACACATTGCAATCAGTTCATAAAGTCAATGATGTATTTGAGTCTTTCATTCTTTTGGGGTGAAAGGGGACTGAGAGTTTGATCTGGGAGGATATGTGGTTGGTTCATAGTCCATGTGAGGTCTACCAAGATCCAGCTATATAATATATTTGAATGGAGCTGTCACTCTCATAAAGTTATAATCATTATTAGAGGAATTATCTGACAAAGGTGATATTTGTCAATCTTTCCATGTATGATTATCCCCTTTTAAGATCCTAGTAATTCTAGCCAAAGAAAGGAAGAATTTGCATCACCTCATCGGGTGGTAAACTGTTGTGGCCCTAATGGAAGTGGAATTGGGACTCGTGGCTTGGTTTAAAGCTAAGCTCATGTTGAAAAATAGTTTTGGAGGTTTTGTGAGTAAAGCGCCCTTTGCAGATCCATAATTTTGGGAAAGTATGAATAGGGATGAGGGTTGTACACATTGCAATAAGTTCATAAAGTCAATGATGTATTTGAGTCTTTCATTCTTTTGGGGTGAAAGGGGACTGAGAGTTTGATCTGGGAGGATATGTAATTGGTTCATAGTCCGTGTGAGGTCTACCAAGACCTCAATAGATTATTTGTGAGAAGCCCATCACATCTTCTTTTGCTAAAGAGAATTGGGGGTGGGGAGAAGGATGTGGCTGTGGCTTTTCTGGCGCAATGTTCTTTCTTTTCCTGAAATGGTAGATATCATTCAACAGTATAGGAGAGTACAGCCATGGAGAGGGCAGAGATTGCCCCACAAACTAAACATCAGATAAAATACCTTTCTTGCCAAGAGTCAGCAGCTCACTAACAGAAGCAAAGTTACATAAAAATCTGAGTAATTGGACTTTTTTTTAAATGCCTACATTTTGATCTCCCAAAATTTTCCCAAATAATTTGGAAATTTGTATATCTTTCCAATTCTAACACATTTACCAAATTAAACCGAATTTATGAAATTAAACACAATTTTGAAGAATAATTTATCAGATTCTCAAATGTTCTCTATAAAAGAGTAAAAAATGCAAGTTGAAAGACTAAAGTCATACCCTTGTAATTTGTTCCCCCTGACTTTTTCCCCTTTTGTTTCCAAATTTTTCCTGAATTTTTCCTTGCCAACTTATTCCCAAATTCGAACATTTTTATTATGAACAGAAGTAATACTAGGACAAAAAGAGAAGGGTCTAGAATTTGAAAGATCAAGGATCTCATCAATGAGAAGTGAATCTCCTAGGCCCAGCCACTCCTTAGCCCCTGAAGCAGCTCTGTACGAATCACCTTCTATGATTAGATCTCTAGGATGAAGATATTGCATACTTTATTTACCTCTTAATCTTGAAGAGGTATTTAGCAACGATGATTGAGCAATTTAGGGCCACGGATTTGTGGTATCTTATGGACTGTGCAGATGGATCATTGTTCAAGTAGTTGGTGGATGGCTTGGGCAAGCAGGTGATTGCTGAATTATTGTATCATTACATAGTTTGTGCGGTGCATCATGGTGAGGTCATTTTGAGAATGCATCTTTTTGCTTTTGGACATATTGCGGATTCTTTGTATCTCTCTGTTGGTTTTCTTGAAGGATTGGGATATTGACATCTTGGAGGAAATAACCACTTGTTGTGGCTATCTGACCTCTTTTGCCTTGTTTTTGCTTATGTGGGCTTAGTTGACTAGATCCTTTGAGGATTGGGAAAAAAACAAAAGAAAAAATTCTCTTGGCTATTCTTAGAAGTCAAAGACCTCTTGCTTTCTTCCCGAGCAATAAAAATAATTACAGTTACTTGATTCAGGATGCAAATTGGAATTCCCCATGCTAGTGAGAAAATGTAAGGCTAAATGGTTTTCTCTCAGAGCTCAATCGTTAACCTGGGTTCTATGGTATTCAGAGTTGTGGCATGCAGTCATTTAGGCTGCATTTGGAAACACTGTATTTCGTGTACTTTTTGTTTGTTTTCATTTGGAGAGAGGAGACAGATTTGGAAAAATGAGTAAATTTTTTTGTATTTGTTGATGATGATGATTTGTTGAGTTGCATAAAAAGACCAAAAATTAAGGGTGCTGATATTGGCACTAGTGAATTTATGAGCTGCAAGAATCATAAGGTAGAAAGGTAAAGAACGACTTTGTTTTTTCTCTTACATCATCTAACCAGCATTCATTTCCCAGTGCTCTCTCTCTCTCATGTGCATGGTATTCCTGATTTAACATTTAAATACAATAAAGAACCTTTCTGTACCACCATGTGTCAACAATTATCATCATCTCCTTCTATTGGGAATGTTGTATCTCTTGCAAGAGCTAGTAACGGAATTCATGGAAAAGAAAATTGCTAGTAGAGTGATTTTGGGACGCATCTAGCTAGGTTCCAAATTCTAATGATCTGACCCATTGATATTTTTTGGCCTTCCCAGGATTGGTTGGTGATCAAAATTCACAATTTTAGCTATGCTGTTCTGAGCTTCTAAATCATGACCATATAGATATTCTATTGAAAAATTCAGAAGCTAGAAGAATCCAATGGACATAAATGTTTGCAGGTAGCCTAAACAGTGGAGGGCAGACAAGTTGAATAGGTCAAATCATCCAAAGGTGAGATTTAGTTGGGCAGGGTCTGAAATTCAGTCCGTTGGAAAAAGAGAGACATTAGTACTGGATTTCTTAAACTGCAGCACTTGGTTCTCAGGCAATCCAAATCATTCATCTTGTGTATCCTGTGCTAGAAAAGGTTGGGTAATGAATATTTCTGATCCCCAAAACATTATCCATCATTTGAGTCTCCAACAATTATTCCAATAATTACATATCCGATTTGACCTATGGACAAATATGCAAGCATACGTTTCATGCTTGTTTGAGTAATAGCAATGAGATTCCCCAATATCATGCTAAGAATAGCTAGGATTTCCAGAAGAAGATGCCATTCGTTTGATGAGAAATAAAAAGGAATATCGAAAATTCGAGTGGCTGAAGCTGAAGCAGCTACTTTCGAAGTAACAGAAAGAAAAGCAACGACTAGAGTGGGAGAGTCAGAGTCGAAAAGAGGATTTGGTCCAAGCCAACCATAAATTATTCTAATGGATAATATTTGATCCCCCAACCAACAAATAAATTGATCTAATTTAATTGCATTTCACGCTCCGAATTGAATTATTGATGGTTCAATCCTTCCGAGAACCTCCATTTTTTACTATGAATTTCTATCGTATTCTAACGAATTTTTCAGGAACTTGTAAGAAACTCCTTGTTCTCTTTATTAGAAGATAAGAGCGGGGAACAAGAATAATAAAGCGGATTATCATATATTTCTTGTAGAAAGATGAATAGGTACACTTATTTAGTTCTAAAGGATGAATGGAGAGAACATGATGAAGGAATAATAAATGCTTACCATAGAACTTATTACAAAGAAAAACTGGTCAAAGTTGTTGTCTTACTTTTCTGCCCTTAGATTCTTGCAACTACTAAATCTGTTGTGCCCACGTCAGCCCCATAATTAATAGTCTACTGAAAACTCCAAAATCAGAGTGTTTTCAGTTGGAAAAACTTCTGATATTTAGATCAAACCCCTCAATTCTGCTAGCAAGTCTGAAATAAGGAACCATTTATCTCAGTTCAATAAGAATAATCCAACTCAATTGGAAAAATAAACAGAAAAAAAGGTTGTCAAACATGCACTTAGCGAGGTGGTGCTCTTTTATTCCAGTTCTGTTCATCATTAGGATTCTAAATGAAATAAAGAAACTTGCTGTTCTTATGCTTCTTGATAGTTCCTTCTGACTGTCTAAGCATCCACTATCATCTCCTAGGCTAAGAACTTAATGCCAAACTGTAGAGATTAGTTTCTGGTCCTATGTGGGCAAATGAGCTGGCAGGTTTTCTTGCCAAATGTTAAGTTATTGTACATGGATCACTATTTCTGTATCATTTACCAGATCCTTACCATTTCAACAGAGTGCTACATGTGAAACATGCCTGCCATTTCTGATGAACCCATGATTAAAACACTCTTTCTTGTTTCAGCTGCTGCAGAAAGAAGCAAGCAAGCGCCTTGGCAGTGGACCAGGTGGCAGTGAAGAGATAAAACATCACAAGTGGTTCAAGTCGATCAACTGGAAGAAACTGGATGCACGGGAGATTCAGCCGAGCTTCCTCCCGAATGTTGCCGGAAAGCATTGCATTGCTAACTTCGAAGAGCGTTGGACCAACATGTCACTGTTGGATTCTCCTGTTGCCAGCCCAGTTGCTGGTGAAATCAATTTCATAGGGTTCACATATGTGAGGCCGGCTGCTTACCTTCAAAGGACTGGATCTTTTAAGTGAGAATCCTGAATCGAGACATGGTTACCGTCCTGTTGGACACTGGAGCAGCCGAGGCAACATGCTCGTTTCAAAGCGTCTAGGTTGCTTAGCTTCTAAATATCTACATGATCACTATGAATTTGGCTGTCAGGGGCCAGTTATTGTTATGAACTTGTAGTGAGTGGTATTTAATCACTGTTTCTGGTTTTTGTATTGACAATTTTCTATCGAAGAAAACCTTTTTTTCCTCAATATTTTCTGGCTTTAATTTTGATGATAATTGTTCGACAGATTCAGAAGGTTTAGAAGATGATTTGTGGAATAAAGGGGCGGTGGTGCTACCACATAAATATAATCACTACCTAAACTTTGCTAGGATCGTTGCACAGGCAATATTTCATGATTCGATCAATTCGTTTCCTACTAAGCTCTAGTCTCATTCAGCCTGAAACAAGAAACAACTGGGTAACAGCTTTTTGCACGGTCTCCATCCATATTGATAGAGAATGCTATTTACACTCAGGGTACCAGTTCAAACTGAAAAGTGGCGAGTGATCTGTAGCTAAGTTTCCTAAAATAGAAGATTCAAGAAGAAAAAACAGGGAAAGAGAAGTGTACAAAATGAGTGTCAATATCAAACTGACAGCTGATGGATCCCAACAGGGAATAATGGTAAAGGTTTCACAGGGAAAGTGAGAGCACGCTGGCCTATCAACCTAAGGGTGTGTGTATAGTGGATAATTTTTCCTTGTCTCAGAAATTTTTGACCTGTGTTTTTATTAAATTTTGTTATAGCGAAGATTTATAAGCAAACTAGTAGAGCTTATCCTAATGCTTAGATCTACTCCCTAATAAGAAGAAAGTGTCACCGTAAACATTCGACTAGGGAGATGCCCCATGATGTTTGCAACCAACTGCGCAGGCTGCCGGCCCATGGACCTGTGTTTATTATTATTGTTGTTGTTGTTATTTTAAATATTTCAGACCTGTGTTTATTTTATCTACTTGAATTCATGTAGCAGCCAAAGCCTAATCTTCCAATTGGTCATGACTCTATTAGTCTGGGCCAACATGTTTCTTCTAGCAAATCCAGTGCATTGATCTGCCCAACTGGGAGAACTCCCCTGCTTCATGGAGAAGGGCTGAAATAAATTTTTGGTGAAGTGATATTTTGAGGAGCTTAAACCGCGTCTCAAACTTGTCAATTAAACGATGAGAAAACCCAACTTGGGTGAGCCAACTTTGACTCAAAGAAAAGGAATAAAAAATAAAAAAAAGATAGACAAAATTTGTTAGTCATCTAAGAAGAGAAAAATTCCGAGTTACCTGCTCTTCCTCTGTCCAGCAAACCAGAAAGAAGAGAGCAGAGCTCTGAAAATCTGTGTTTCAATTTGGGTTTTTGACATGAAAATCTGGGTTTTGATCGAAGTTTCAGTATGGGTTTTTATGTGTAACTTGCGATTAATCTGCCAACGGGCACAATTCTTCAGGCTACATTGCAAGAGGTTGAAGTATTAATGCGGATCTTCCAAATGCAAAGGTTTCTTCGGGTAATACATTGCCAGAGCTGCAGTAAGTTAGGAGCTCAAGATATCCCTTTGGACAATGTTAGAATCAGAAAAAATATTGAAAATCTTGATTCATGTAATTCATCTGAATATGTTGGACTCTTTGATTGATTCGTAAATATAATCAAATGAACTAAGCTTGAATTGCTTGCACTTCGATGCCGAATGTCACCTTACTCTGTGTTTCTGTTGTTCTTGTTAATCTATGTAATCACTTGGCCAATGATTTCAAATCAATGCATACTTGCCTGTAATTGACTCCATGAAGCTATGATTATGATTTCCTTCTTCCACGAGGCTTTTTTAGGTTGTAGTCTTTGTCTCCATTTGAAGGGGAGCCTTGGCGCAATGGTAAAAGTTGTCGTCATGTGACCTTGAGGTCACAGATTCAAGCGTGGAATCAACCTCTTGCAAAATACAAAATAAGGCTGTCTACTATAGACCCTTGTGATCCACCCCTTTCCCGGACCCTGCACAAGTGAGAGCTTTGTGCACAGGGGCTTCCCTTTTTAGTCTCTGTCTCCATTTATCTGGGTGCAGTTCATGTAATTTTGGTAGTATTTGCTACTTCGTTTACAAGGCTATTAGCAAGCTTGCTAGCTTACATACATGTGAGATTGCTCATGGAGATTGCTGACAAATTAAGAATGTGAATCAGAGGGTGGGCAAATGAAAGGGAGAAACTATAGGGTTTCTAGCTATTTTAATTAGCCTTGTTCTGATGGTGTATATCTAAAGAAGAATGTTGTCTCTCATGTGTTCTAGAGCTTAGTTGGAGTGTGCTGAATGTTCATATTCGAATTCACCCCTTATTAATCAAAGGCTTCTGCGACTAGGGACAACTTGCCTTCCCACTTGCAACTAGCCAGACTTCGGATTTCGAATGGCAGACAAGGGACTAGGGACTCCTTCAGGTGAATTCCAATGTGGGGATAAAATCATATATCCGCACGGCTCAATCAATAGTTCAAGTCACACGCTCCCATAATCCATCTTCTCTTCAAAGAATCCACTTCAACTATTCGTATCAAATAAAGAATCTTTTGGATTTTAAGTAGTGACAAAGTCCAAGGAACTTGTTAAAACTCACTTTCTCTTATGTAAGTTCTAGTGTCAATAATGACAATATGTGAGGGAAACCTCGGCACAACAGTAGAATTGTCGTTGTGTGACCTTAGATTATGAGTTCAAGTTGTGAAAATTGTCCCTTGCAAAATGCAAGATAATGCTGCATACTATTGACTCTTGTGGTCCGCTCCTTTTCGAGACCTACATATGCAGGAGCTTCTTGCACCGAGGCTTTTTTTTTTTTAAGGGCCGCCTTGGCGCAACAATAAAAGTTGTCGTCATATGACCTTGAGGTCACAGGTTCAAGGTGTGGCATCAACCTCTTGCAAAATGCAAGATAAGCTTGCCTACTATAGGCCCTTGTGATCCGCCCCTTCCCCGGACCCCACATAGGCGGGAGTTTCGTGCACGGGGGCTGCCCTGTTTTTAAGTTCTAAATTGTTTTCAAGTTAGAAGAAAACTGAAAGAGAAATTTTACATTTTCTTAATAAAAATAGATTTTTATTCTCTTTCCTTTGATGTCCAACATGCTTAACCGGCGTCAGTGAAGTAGCTTCAGGTGATATGTTGAGATGGCATTACCATTTTTCTCAGTAAAGTACATAATATAATTTCATACGTGGCAAAAATCCAATCGCTGCTGACTCTAATATTACATCTTTCCGGAACTCGTGCTTACAAACACAGCCACCTTGTAAGAACATATTCATGGCTTCCATCCAACTTCTACTTGCCTACAACAAAACCTTACATTTCCATGGCTCTCTTCTCTAAAACTCACTACACAACACCACCTTTTCTTCCCTACAAGCTTCTCCACAGGAAATCCACTAAATCAAAGCCTTTTTCAGCAACTTCTCAGCTGATCTATTGAAGAACTCTCTACATTTGGATGAAACAAGGACTATATTCTCCTTTTTAAAGTTTGAGTTATCCCAGTTTCAGAGTCTTGCTGCAGAATAATCAGAGTTACAGAAATGGGAGTTACTGGTTTTTGTTGTGCTGAGTTGGATTTACTTGACTGCAAGGCCTGGTGTGCAAATGGGTGCAATTGATGCTTACTTTCTTGCACCTTTGCAGCTTGGTTTTGATCGTTTTACAGGGAGAAGGAGCTTCAAGAGAGAACTGGTTTTGTTATTGGCAATAGGCTGGGAGAAGGGTACTTCGGTGTTGTTTATTCAGGTGCATTTGTGCCAAAGAATGTGAATGTGGAAGCGAGAGTGGGGAACAAAGGGAAAGTAGATATTGAAATTCAAGGAGAAGGTCATTTTGAGAAATGCAAATGTAAGTATTTTTTTTAAAAAGTGGTAAATGTATGTAAGAGATTTAGTTATTTTTCACCAGATTAGTAGAATATAAAATTTTCAGAGCAAGGAGCCCTGTACAAATATGTTAGAATACATTGACATATATAGAAATGCCGTTACTTTGTTATATTACTGTTTGATATTAAGTTCTTCTTGTCACTTGTTTCAGTTTGGTTTTTCAGCATCCTGCAAATGTGGGTTTTTTAAGAGGGTTTTGCACTTTGCAAGAGTTAGTTGTGGTTTAGTGGAAATTTCCAGTTTTCATTGATGAAAAAGTGACCTTGAGGTCACGGGTTCAAGGCGTGGAATCAGCCTCTTGCAAAAATGCAAGGTAAGGCTACCTACTTTAGGCCATTGTGGCCCCCCCCCCTTCCCCGTACCCCGCATAGGCAGGAGCTTCGTGCACCGGGGCTGCCCTTATTGACGAAAAAGTGAAGAGTAGAGACTGATAATAGATATAAGGAAAAGGTCATTTTGGAAATGGTAAATGTATATTGATTAGTATTTTCTTCATCTGATTAATAGACTTTGAATCTTTGGATTGGAGCACTTAGGCTAGTTGGTTAAGTGCCCTGTCTCAGAACCAAGAGGTTATGGGTGCAAATCCACCCACCATTTAAAAAGTAGAGTTTGAATCTTTCTAGTTATTTGGCACTGTTGAAATATTTTACATATGTTGGGGTATATGATGAAAAAATGCCCATTGTATTGAATGGTCTTTGATAATAATATTGGGCTTTCCATATGTCACAAATGTGGGTTTTATTTAATTGAAGATGTCTTTTTTTCCTTCTGCAAGGAGCATTATGGCAAGATCAGAATTTGTAGGCAGTTTCTTTTATGTTTACAAAGTTGATTCTATAGGAAAGCTTGGTTTTCTTTCTGCAATGGATTTATATAAGACTGCTTGAATGACATGAAGAAGATCCCGCTTATGTGGGGTTCGGGGAAGGGGAGGACTACAAGGGCTTAAAGGACACAACCTTACCTTGCATTTTGAAAGAAGCTGTTTCTACACCTTGAACCCGTGACCTCAAGGTCACAGGACGACAACTTTTACCGTTGTGCCAAGGCTTCCCCTCACATGAAGGCTTAAATTAGGGATATGTATTTTGAATGAAGTTTTGTGCCTTTTCCCTGATTGGTAGGTTTGGTGTTTACTTTGACCTTTCCTTTTCTCTTTACTAACGGATTTGGAAACAACCATAGTTTGATAAAGATGTGATGACTTCATTATATGCTGCTTCATTGCTTCTATCATTTCAATTTTTTCTTTAGTTTTCTGAGACTTCTTTATCAGAAATAACACATGCTGACATTTTGTGCTTATTTATCTGTAACGTACCTCTGCTACTTGAGCAACGTTGGGCATGAGAAGCATTTTCTTTGTTAGGTTGGTTACAAGATAAAACTTTTCAGCTTCCAACATCCTGTTAGAGTGCCATTTCTTGATGCCTTTAGTCTCAGTTTGCCTCATCATTCAGAAGTTTTCAGTAGTATGAAATTATCAAATCAATTCCCTCTAACCAGGAATAAGATATCAAATATCAGTAGTGGTGTAGAACATGTCTTTCAACTTCTTAAGCATGTTGTGACTAGCTAAAACGCTTATTTTAACCAACAAACTTCAGGTCTGACAGTTTCTCTCCTGATGGATGGGTAACTGTTTTCAAGCTAATATCATTGTTGTATTTGTGTCTCACCTTCCTAGACATGCCTCGTGTTTTAAAATTGACTTAAGAAGAAGATTGTCTTTTTATATTCTTTTGGCACCATTTTTTGAACCATAATACTTCTTGAGAGAAGAAGAGCCTTGCCGCAACGGTAAAAGTTGTCATCATGTGACCTTGAGGTCACGGGTTCAAGGCGTGGAATTAGTCTCTTGCAAAATGCAAGGTATGGCTGCCTACTATAAGCCCTTGTGGTCCGCCCCTTCCCTGAACCCCACATAGGCGGGAGACTTGTGCACCAGGCTGCCCTTTAATACTTCTTGAGAGAGGCCGTGCAGCATATACTGTTGCCATGTCTGTTAAGAATGTAAGTGCCAGTGTGTTAAATGGTGAAGTTATGACGAGGCCAGAGCTGCCAGACATCAGCAAGGAAGTTGACAAGCTTGCAGATGCGGCAGTAGTTTCACTGAGAATGCTCTTCACATGAGAAGATCAAGTAAAAGGAATCAGGAATGAACTCCTTATGAAGGGTCTCGTAGTTAGTTAACGAAACAACTGTCGCCATTGTTGAATATATCCTTTGTATCTTCAGCTTACCTGCTCAGCATGAATATACCTTTGGCATTATCCTTATAACAATTCAGCGTGTTGAAAATTCCATTTTCTTCCATGTCCAACTAACCCATCGATGCAAGAATGCTGTTAGTTCTGGCTTCAGAATCTAAAATGGATGGTCTTGTACATTTTGTTGCAAGTTTCAAAAGGCTAGGTCGAGTCTCTATAAACAATAGTACTTCAAATTATTGTTTCCGGAGGAATGGTTTCATGGTGGCAGTTAAAGAGGAGATATTGACTGCACAGTGGCTCATGAATGATTCTTGATTATTGATATAACAGGTAAAGATTGGAGTCCAAGGAGCTGAAGAATTTGGTGACTTTGAGGAATGGTTTAACTGGAGGCTTCCAAGCGCAGCTCCTGAGACATGCACAGAGTTTCTTGGAAGCTTTGTTGCCGGCAAAACAGTTTCACAGTTTACAAAGAATCGAAAATGGCTTGCGTGGAAATTTGAGGTACGACATGAGGTAACAGTAACTTAATTTTTTGAGCACATTGACATTTTCTGCTGAGAAGGGGTTGGCACGACTCTAGAGTTGTCGTGGTATGACCTTGAGGTCACGGGTTTAAGGCATAGAAACAGCCTCTTGCAAAAAAACAAGATAAGGGCGCATACAATAGACCCTTGTAGTCAGCCCCTTCCCCTGTATATGTGGGTATGGGTGTTTTAATCCTTTCGTTAGCTTGAGATGTAGGCTCTCTTTCCTATGTTTTGGTTTATGACAAAACAATACACACCTCCCGTACTATTTCATTTTAGTTCCAGAGATGACCTCATCACTGTATGGCCAAGCAATTTTTACTTGGGTTGGAACTCTTGCTCAGGATCTAATTGTCTTGAGCTACTTTGAATCACAGAATGACTTACTTTCAAGGGTCTATAGTATACAATCTTAGCTTGCATTTTTGCAAGAAGTTATTTCCACACCTCGAACCTATGACTTCAAGATCACACGACAACAACTTACTATTGTGCCAACTCTAACCAAATCAGATGTAGTTCCAAAATCTGTATTCTCTTCAGATAAATCCAATATGTATTGTCAAATCATCACGTTATTCAGGATACGTTTCATGAGAATATCAGTCATGGGAAAGAAATTTATTTTGATGATCAATTCAAATATTAGGTGTAATTGGCCTGTTGTGACTAGGTATATTATAATAATTGATGACTATTGTGATCCAAGTAATTTCTTTAATAATTGAAAAATCAACAGAGCAGTAGCTGAGAGGCCAGATTAATAGCCTTAGTTTATTGCGTTGTAACTCTTGCAACTCTATGATCACCTGATTGTTTTAGTAGGTACTTGGAGACATTGTTTTTCCACAGTTTCATGTTCAGGAAAACTGAATGTGATCAATGTATGCATGCTCATTAGGCGTATACCTTGATTTGCCGCATTTGCTGGTTTGGGGCCTGAAAGCCTGACCAACCTGAATAGGTATGGCATCACAATTCGAGCATTGCTACATGAACACCACTGACATGCTGTTATCACCCTGCATTCTACATTGTTATTTGAGGGTCTACAATATGTGCATCTTAACATGCATTATATTGACATGCATTAAAATTATGTTAAGATTCCATGGCCCCTATCTACTGCATAACATAATACACATCCAGCTAAAGTTCCTTGCTTTCTCGCCCACGCCATTATGGATGTTCTTCAGTTGGTGTGGTTAGGGGACTTGAATCGCAATCTCTTGGTTGGTGCAGAGCAAACCTAGCCATTAACTAGGTGCTCGTTAAATTGGCTTATTATTCGCTCGTCTTGCTTTGTACTTGCATGCTCATGAACTCCCAGATAGTTTAATATATGACCATTGTGTAATAAGATCCAGGTGCTGCTACAGATGACTGCAGATTTCTTGTGTCCAGCCAGTATTTCAGTCCCAAGTGTCCTCCACTTTGGCGGGGCTTCTTTCTTTGGTCTTTTAGGCCAGACGCTAAGGGAAGAGGCTTGTTGTTGCACTTTCTTGAGAGTAGGCCAACAAGCCTCAAACTATGTCCTCCACAGTGGTGATTACTTTGGTTTATTATAGACATTTAAGAGAAGGGCTCAATTCTCATCCAGTGTATGAGAATTTTGAGCATGAACCATGTTAAGTCGAGATTAAGGTTGTGAACTGTTTAGATCTTCAACCCACCTTAATGTATAGCCATTTATACCATCTAGTGAAGGGCTCACAAGGAAAAAACTAGGGGCATATATCACTACCCTACATATAAGATATAGATAACTCGGCCATATAATCACCATGCCAATAGCCCCTACAGATTTATGGATGACATCTGTTTTCTTTTCTTTTCTTTTCTTTTTTACAGAGTTACAATCAAATTACCTAGAACTAAATCCCTAATTCCTGATTATGCTCCCCATAAAGGGAAAAGTGCCTCCTCAAACCTTTGACCAAGCATAATGTGGAGATGCATCATACGTTGTTCATGACCAACATCCATTTGATTCTTTACTATTTTGCTTGCAACAGATGCATGTGAAATTACAGTAATTGAGTGTTGCTCTAGTTGTTTAAATGGGGATTTAGCTTCATTTTCTTACACCTAAGGCAAGTTAAAGAGGAAATATTTGTAATGCATTTTGTTTTCGGGGGTATTATCTATAAGAGAAAAGTATCCTCTAGTCCCTTGAACTATTCACTTGTGATACCTTAGTCCTTAAAAATTACAAAAAAACAAGTTTGTCCATAAAACTATTGTTTTAAGTTGCTCTTTAGTCCTTTTGTTGACTTTGCATTAAAAGAACTAAGGTTGGACCCCGCATGTAATAGTTTATTATTTTATCAAAAAGATAAAAGTTCACTTTAGACCCCTAGCACTATTCACTTATAACACTTCAGTCCTTGAAATTATTCACTTATGACACTTTAGTCCTTAAAGTTTCAAAAAAATAGTTTAGTTATAAGGCTAAACTATTGCTTGTGTGGCTCAACCATCGGTTGTGATGATGAAAAGTTACAGAAGGATTAAAGTGCAACCAAACCAATAGTTTTAGGGACTAAATTGTTTGTCTAAAACTTTAATTTGGGTAAAGTAACCAATTTAATTGAGAAAGTAGCTCCACATCCACATGGGATAAAGGATTGAGATGTAACTTTATTTGTTTTAGAAAGAGAAATAAAGAGCAAGATAAAAGTGGAAAAAGAGATAAAATAGATAAAAGGAAAAAGAATATGCTCATTTGTTTTTTGGCTAAATATGGTCAAAATATTAAGTTAATTCTAAAAAGGAATGCCAAACTAACCTCAATATTAGGTGCAATCTAACAACCACATTTGTAGATCCCACCATTGCATGATCAAAGTTCTTCGTCTCATTCCTCCAACTTTAGTTTTTCTATAAATAAAAAATCGTATGGTATGAATGGTACTAGCTTCTAAGGAAATGTATATCATAAAGTTAATAAATTATTTAATTTTTTGCACACTTCGTCATATTATTTTTAGATCCTAGAAAGGTCCAAATCTCATGCTTTTTAATCTATAAGATATCTAAATTTGGAGTATTATGATAAACAAGTTGAATAGGTAGAATAACTCAAACGTAGATCCATAGAATGTGGTGAGCAAAACTACAAACATATCACACATAATGTGGTCAATTTAGCATTTCTCATACTAAAATATCATATCAGATATTAAATATATTAAAAGGGCAGTTTTCATTATCTAAAATATTTAGAGGCATATGTTGAAGTAAATAAAAGGGCAGCCCGGTGCACAAAGCTCCTGCCTATGCAGTGTTTGAGAAAGGAACGAACCACAAAAGGCCTATAATACACAGCCTTACCTTATATTTTTTACAAGAGGCTATTTTCACACCTTGAACCCATGACCTAAAAGTCACACAACAACAACTTTTACCGTTGAGCCAAGGCTCCCCTTCATACGTCGAAGTAAAAGGATAGTAAATAATACCCCAAAAGCTAAAGGTACCAAAGATATTTCCTCCAAGCTAAATACCAAACACAATCTAACATCAACATCACAAATTCCTTTCTAATTACCACCAAAGAAATACTTCAGATCTCTCTCACAACTTATTACAACTCTAAAACATCACCATTCAAAGGATGGCGATTACACCATCTCATTGGGAAATACTTCGGAAGTTGAGTTCTTCGCCTTCTCGTTCCCACCATTTTCAATAACATCTTTATCCTCGCCGGAAATTTCCTCCAGTGACCTTCCCTTAGTTTCTGGAACCAGAAAAGTAAACAAAAACCCAATAAAATTCACTGCAGCAAGTGCAATAATCGTTTTCTTCACCTTCATTTCTCCCTTCTTCCCCTCGGAATGTAAGGTATAAGTCTGCACCACAAAAGCACTGATAATGGCGCCCGCTTTTCCCGCTGCCGCTGATATCCCATGACACGTCGACCGCAATCTCGCCGGGAAAAGCTCCGCCGGCACAATGAAAGTTGTACTATTAGGCCCGAAATTGGCAAAAAAGAAAGTAAGTCCATACAAAACAATAAATTGAGTTGTTTTTCCGTCACAATATCCTGACTTCGTTTCATCTCCACAGTCCCTTCCTCTGAGCGTCCCATACCGGAATCCAACGATAGCCATAAAAATGGACATGAGGAGAAAACCACCGAGCTGGATTATGAAACGTCCGATCTTATCAATCAAAAATACAGTAAACCAATATCCCGGAACAGTTGCAAACAGTGCCACCAAGAACATGGACTTAGAAATCCTGAAAACCTCCTCAATTGCGTTCATATTTTTGGCTTTGTCTAACCATCCAATCGCTGGATAGACATCTTTTTGCGTCAAATTGAGGCTATAGAAGGCAATATCTAACAAAAACCAAGTTGTACTTGTACCCAACAGATGTAGTCCATGCCTAGTCAAAAACTCCTTAGAGAACAGCCCATAAGATTTAGTAGGAATCGCCAGAATATTCGAAGTTTCGACGGGAATACCTGTATCGAGAACCTTCGCCATGTCGGCAGCAGCTTTTTTCTGGTCACCTTCGACTAACGCCGTAAATCTGGCAGTTTCCGGCATCTTCATCCGCCAGTAGTAGGTAATAACGGCTGGGATTGCTCCAAACATGAGAACAATTCTCCAAACAAAATCTCCCTCCGGCTGTGTTGAGAGAACGGGATCTTTTACGAAAGGCGGCGCCGGATATGCTGCCCAAAATGCCTTAGAAACAATCATGGCTACGGCACCAGCTACTAAGATTCCGGTACCTTGCATGGCAAACACGGCGGCTATAAATCCGCCGCGAGTCTTCTGATTTGCATACTCCGACATTATAACGGCTGAGAGTGGGTAGTCCCCACCGATCCCGAATCCAAGCCAGAACCTGAAGAAACAAAGGCAGGCGATGACACTCTTGGCTGTGGACCCCAGCGAAAATCCTGATGCAATTGCGCAGCCCACCATGGTGACTAGCGTAATTCCGTAGACCTTTTTTCTTCCCAGTTTGTCTCCCAGCCATCCAAAGAAGAGCTGCCCAGAGAGGGTCCCACAGAGAGCAACGCCTGTGATTGCATTATTGACATTGTCCGGTAGTTTCCCTGGTTTTCCTGTTGTTGGATCGTAGTAATAGAGCCGTCCGATTAGCTTTGTGACGGCTGTGATGCAGAACAGATCATAGGCATCGGTGAAGAATCCCATTCCGGCGATGACGATAGCCGTGAAATGGTAGAGTTGGGTCTTTGCATTGTCGAGGGCTGAAAAAACGGCCAATTTCCCGTCTGACATGGCCGGAACTTTGGAAGGGGATGATGACGATGTGTGGCGTTGGGGTGAAGGGGTGTATTTATCATATATGGGGTTGACTGTTGATTCAGTAGATGCTGATTGAGAGCCCCGTCGAGGAAGGTCGTTTTACCAGCTTTGGTTTGATAAAACAAGAAATTCCCTTTGCTACTAACGACCATTTTGAAATGTCGTTATTTACGATTGAGCCGTTGGGTTCTCTCTCTCTCTCTAACTTGGTATTACAAGGTCAGGATTTCACTTGTGAGGCAGCTAGTCAAAAAAGGGTAGCCCGGTGCACAAAGCTCCCACTTATGCAGGGTATGAGGAAGGGGCAGGTCACAAGGGTCTATAGTACGCAGCCTTACCTTGCATTTTTGTAAGAAGCTATTGTAAGGTAAAGCTACGTACCTTGATCCATAGTCAACAAAAAAAAAAGGTGGCTAGGTGCACGAAGCTCCCACATATGCAAGGTACGAGGAAAGGTTGGATCACAGGGTCTATAATATGCAACCTTATCTTGCATTTCTACAAGAAGCTATTTCCATGCCTGAAAGCCATGACCTCAAAATCAAATGACGACAATTCTACCATTCCGCCAAGGCTACTCTAGCTGTGTACATGCCCCTTCACAATATACACCAAAGCTCCAATGTATACTATGTTCATTAATAATTGTCTTTCGTACTTCCGTGTGCTGTAATTTTGTCATTAGTCTTAATCCTGGTTTAGTTTTTCTTATAAAATTTCATAAAAAAAAAAACAGAAAAGGTCTGACATCAATCACAGGTTTCTTGATCCATCCGCTTGGCGACTTCTTGTTTTTCTTAGTTTTCTCAGAATAGGCCTTCAAGCATTCCAAGTATATACCCAGTTTCAATGACTACCCAATTTTCTTTGCTCTCCAATTCTGTCTCTTCTTGAGTGCTTCTGAGTGATATTTAATAAACTGGGTTGCAGCAACATCTTCTGCAGAGTTACCAGAAAACTACTGAATTTGAAGAGTTCGTCTGCATAGAGATGGAGGGAAGAAGGAGCTTTGAAGAGAGATATGGCTTTCTTTGTAGCATCTTGTTGGTCTTCATTCTATTCTGCTGCACCCACGCACAAGGTCTGATTTTTCTTCTAGTCAGCATCAAGTTTTCAATAATCTACTCTATAGAATAATCCTAACCTTCTAATGTACGTATGAAATCGGTGATAGAAATTAATCTATAAAATGGTATAGATTGATGCAAGAAATATGTTCGTTAGACGGTTGGGATCGTCTAATTTTATACAGTGATGGCTGATGGGTCCTCAGATGTATTATGTCCTATTGTAATTTTATAGCTTCTTTTTTTTTTTTCTTTGGGTGCTCTGCTGAATTTCAGTACTGATTTTCTTGAATAGATGGCATGGTGATCAAAGAAATTACCGGGCCCTTAGGAAATGTGAATTTGGCCCCATATCAGCAGTGGGAAAGCGCTTATGAATGCTTAAAGGTAATTTTAATCAAACTCTTGCTTCAAAAATTTTCCCTTTATTTCCATGTTGCTACCATGTGGGCCACAAATCCAAAATTCATGGTGATGGATCACAATCAATTGTAGCCGTAGCAACCCTAATTTGTAATTTCATTTCACGTATTTTTATCATATTTTTAATTAGAAATAGAATGAGAAAAATGAATTCTCCTAAAACTCGAATAGCAGAAAACTTCAGAATTCTAAATGTTCGTGAGGAGAACATTCTAACGACACTAAATTTGCACAAAACGAAAAATGAAACAAAAAAGGTCTAAGATTTTACAAACGAGGAAGGGAGTCAAAATTAATAACAACACGCATCTCAACACATGAGAAGTTGAGCAAGGACGCTTGAATCTCTGCGATCTTCGGACTACTCAACATGGTGGCAGTCATATCAACGGTCAGATCACCATGTCATTCTTCCAAGTATACGCCGGGGATCAGCTGTCAAGGGAGGCTCTCATAAAATTTATCTTTCTTTGTGTCATTCAGGCTCCCGTAAACTGCCCCGAGGAATACCGTCTCACTGGACATGGGTGGGTGAACGTAACCAGGCATGACACCAAGAATTATTGTAAGAAACCGGCCGGGTGCGCTGCTTGGACGAGAGAGGTACTCAAATGCATTCATTGGGTGAAGCCGGACTTCGTTTTCATGGACCACGCTACCGTTAATGACATCAACCACACCGTAAATCATGGATGCGCTTGGGGTATGAATTTCCATTTCTACTCAAAGTCTACAATAAATAATCGGAGTTAGCCAAGTTAGTGATCATATATGTGTTTCAATGCAACAACAAGACGTTACTTTTAACAAGTAATTTTTGTTGGTTGGTTGGTTGATTGACCACGTTTTATTTATGAAATAGGTTGGATTGATATTACTCTGGACACGGAAAAATCATTGTATTAGACCTAAGTACTTATTCAATTAGACCTAAGTACCTTATGCCAATTTGAGAGCCTATTTGGTACAGGCCTCAACTCACCTTGAAAGTGTGGCAAGTCGAGTTAACTCAAAGCAGCTCTATGGTGATTCAGAAAAACTTCAGGCGGGTTTTTAACAAAGAAAATTATTTTCTACATTTATACTGAATTTGCACTTCTATGCAACCAGTAGCTGCTTTGATGAGTTGGTTAGGATGTGTTCATGGTCATTGTGGTGCAAGAGGGTCTTTTGTTTAAGTAGCACCCTTCGTTACGAAGTTTTCATGCAGCAAGTAGATTTCATAGAGTGATGTGTTTTGCTGCCAAGTTGAATGAAACTGTTTTTCAGTTCACCTTTTGTTAATATACTAATTTACTAGAAGGGGAGTCTTGACGCAACGTTAGAGTTGTCGTCGTGTGACCTTGAGATCATGGGTTCAAAGCGTGGAAACAGCTTCTTGCACGTCTAAATATAATATTTTGGATAAACTAACTTGTTCAAATTTATCTTTTGGAATCAAGGCAATTATCTATGTATTCTAGATGCTCGTATGTCGAAGACTACTCTGAACTGATCTTTCCTATTGATAACTCAATAGCAAACTAAGGCCTGCATGGAATGGTTTAGATCATCAAACAAGGGGCCCTACTTATATTGCTTGTTTATGGCTTGTGTTGTGAAATATTGCTCAGATTGAGCATTATGTAATCTTGTGATGATGAAGAACAACATGAAATGCATAACCAAATCCACATTTTTTTCTGCAGGTTTTAATGGAGCCATCATATTCCTCCCCAGTGATGCAAGTAAAATCTTCAATGGCAACACCATCGCAGCTGTTTCAGCCATAGCAACTTGGTTCTTCCTTACATACATGAACGTGTAACTCCCACTTAAATTTCCCTGCCAAAGCACAGAGAGAGAGAGAGAGATCTTGTATAAGTGGTCTTTTATTTACATAAATAAGAAGATCAATATCCAATAAACATTTCGTTGTAATTGAAGATATTGGCATTTCTATCAACTGTATCTCCATTCACACAATCACTGTAGGAAATGGCATTAACCTCCCAACTCATTTTTCTTGCCTCCTTTTCTCTTCTGCTTAACAGATCTGATTATCCTTAATAAGAAGATAAACCACCCCTTTAAAGCTCAACGTGGTGGAGGAACGTCTCCAAAGCATGTTTCTTCTTGCAACTCCATTTACAGTTGGTACTACACATGGAATTGAAGATCATAATCCTGGTAGACTGAAGAGAGATGATGTTTGACGTTGAAGGTGATTTTGAGAGAACAACTGCATACCCATCGTCCATGTAATCAGTCCCTTCCGGGAAGAGCTGCCACAGAAGGCTTCCTCCTCCACTTCCTCCCTTCTTTGTAGAGTCCAGAAGGATTTTGTAGACTGTGGTAATTAGGGTGTCCCTGAATGATGTATTATATCCCACATCCTTCGATGATACTCCGAATTCGCCAAATATAACAGGCATCCCGAGCGTCTTCTCTGCGTCTTCGATGTGGGCTTGCATCCATGATTTAACGAATTGGAGATGAGCATCCGTGATTGTTTGAGATATCCTTTATTAGTAGAGTAATTAGATACTTGAGATAGAGAAATGTATTGACCATATCAAACCACAAAGATAAGTAGTACACGAGTATAATACATAGCTTCGTGTATCTAACTGCCCTTTTTTCCTTTTAATATGCACATACATGCAAGCATATCACAAGGGTCAATATTATGCAGTCTTACCTTGCATTTTGCAAGAGGCTGTTCCCACGCCTTGAACCCGTGACCTCAAAGTCACAAGACGACAACTCTACTGTTACACCAGGGCTTCCCTTTCCTGGATCCCGCATATGCAAGAGCTTCATGCACAAGGGCTGTCCTTTACATACATGCATGCGTACGTATATATATACATAAGTGGAATCGTTATACACTCACCAAGAATCCGCGTAGATGTGAACGGAAGCGAAGTCAACCCCAAATGCCCTATGGTTCCTGATGAAATCTGTTCCTACTTGCGTTGCATAGGTGTTGGGGTTGAACTGCGCTCTGTCCGCCGTCGAAGGACCGTAAAATCCTTCTAATCCGATCTCAAGTAGGTGCACCGGATCGATGGTCTTCACGTGAGCTGCCATTTCCTGAATCCATCCCTGGGAACTCAAAAGAATTACTTCAAGTACTGAAACAACATTTGATGCAGTAAACTGCTCAGAAAAATCGGTCCTTCGATCATCCATACATCGAATACTCTTCTAGTTCCCACTCATTGCACCAACAGAACGAAGCAGGCACTGAATAGGTATAACAGCTTTGGATTAAGGCCAGTGGCTTTTGGTGGGCAGGAGTTGACTTAGACTGGGCCCACCCAAAGATGTAGGCCCATCAAAACATCACAATCCATGCAACCTGCTGCTAGCCTAGTTGTTCTGATTGATTATGATGAATAATTCGTGGTGCCGATGATGATGATGAGGAGGAGGAGGAGGAGGCTGAAGATCAAACCTGTAATTTATTGCCAGACGGATCTGTGGTGCACCGTGGCTCGTTCATCAATTCCCAGGCGAAAATCGTTGGATCGTCCTTGTAGGTCACATTGTTGTACGTATTCACTCTGTTAAGAACTGTCTGTAGTTGCCAGAAACAGAAGCTTAAATGCAAATCGAAGAAAAGGATCGATTCAAGGTTATGATCAAACGATACACAAATGATTTATCAAATTCACTTCGTCCGATCAAGACTTATGGAGTAACTGATCATGGTTAGCCTCAGACTGCACATTTGTTGAAAGATTCTGACTTTAAAACTGATGTTCTAAGAAAGTGGAAAAGGCGATCACATGCATTACATGTTTAATCTGATCCGTTGGATTAAGACATTAGCGATGATTAGTTAAAGGTAAAAGACTTGCCTTGACATGAGCCTTATAGTAGCTTTTGAGCGTTGCGTCGGAGAAGAAATCGTCGTCGGAAGTCAGATTCCGGCCGGCTGCCTTTCCCCATTTTACATATTGGGCTTTGCCCCCATAAGCTTCCCAGTTGTTAGTTAAGGACAGTATAAGCCTGATTTTGTGCTTCTTAGCTTCACTCACTACGAAATCCAGTCCCTGAAAATTTAACAAAAATGCAATTCATCAATGCCCCTCTTAACTTTTTGAACTAGGAAATGAATTATATCCACTCCATTTCACCAAAATATAGTGTTATCATCGGGCCCACCATGATGCCACTGATAAGTGATTACAATTGTTCAATTCTTACAAATTTGTGGCCCACTGCAGTGGAGCCATCAGATTAAAGATCGGATTATCAATTTAGAATGATCAAGTAGTAGGGCACAACCTGATCGTAATACAACGAGGCACGGTCCACACCATTAATTCATGGGTGGGCCTCACTGATATCGTCTAAACCAAGTCATCCACTAGTGAAGCAGAGGGAATGGATAGAAAGGTTTACCTTGAAGACATCCTCATCATAAACAGAAGGAGATTTCTGCAGAGCTCTCCATCCTCCATCATTGAAAGCCCAAGTCCTGCAGACTGTAAGACCAACAGAAGAAGCCTCTTTGAACACATCGGTAACCTTCCCTCTAGTGGATGGATCCACAGCAAATACCATCAGCCAATATGTATTAAACCCATTAACATAGAAAGGTTGATCTTTGATCATGAATTGAATTCCTTTCTTCTGCACCATCCCCCACTCCTCAGCTCCTTCACCCTCACCCACATCATGCATCCTACAAAAATCAAGAAAAATAATATATAAATATATTGAAAAAAAGAAAAAAAATTTAAAAATGGATTTCTCTTATTTTATTTCAAATGGGTACCCAGAATTTCTGCCGAAAATTGGAAAATAACTTTCTGCACGTACATCCTCGCTGACACCAAGATCTTGGGGAGTCGAATTTTTTACAGAGAGTACGAAAATGGCAACTGAGAGAATGATTTTAGAGGCAGATAATAGGGAAAATGTAGGTTTCCTCAGGTGAGTAGCCATGGTTTTTAGTGAATACACCAGCTTTTAGTTTGTGGGAATATTTATATATGGAAATGGAGCTTGGTGTTTTGTGTATGGAGTAAGGAGAAAGAGTGCAAGGGGAAGATGATCTCTAGCTTTGAAGCAAAGGCATTGCTTTTTCCCCATTTTACATCATTTTCTTGTTTTCTTTTCTTTTAGCATTTTCATTGATGTACGTAGGAATGGAAAAGTAGGTGAGGAATCACTCCTAATGCAGGGATTGGTGGACTGGGCAACGTCAAGTTCAGGATAGATGATTAAACAGTACGTGGTTGGAGAGCTTAGGAAGTCTTTTTTCCTTCTGAAAGTTGAAGGGAGCTTCGAACCCAGGACCTACAATGTAGCACCGGAGAGGATGTGGCATCATGCTATAAGGCATTTGATCAAACAAACCGTGATCCTCCCAACTGAACACGCCATACTGTGTGTATAGTATGATTGTATCAGAGGAATGCTGAGACAATCACCAAGAGGTGCTTCTCATTTTGCATGAAGAGGGCCACCTTTATATGATCCAACCATTTTATCTCGTTAGTCCTCTCTCTCTTATGTGTACTAGTTAAAGCAGTAAGTGGATTGAATAATTCTAACATCTAAGAAAACTGTACATGTATCACAAGAAATGGAAGGTATAAACTTTACATAAACAATGGTCTAGATTCAACTCCAAAAATACAGTTTTAGGATAATGGAATTGCCCAATCAGTTTGGTTTTTCGTTCATAAGAAATACAAAGGCTAGCAATAAGATGAACAAATCAGATCATGCAAAAGTGGCCGCCACGAAAAAATTGATTTTAAGGAAGTCCCATAGTTTTAAAACCTTCCGACCCATAAAATAAACTCATCGAAGTTACTTGACTAGATAATAAATCAAACTGGAATTCAAACCCAATGCACTAACTTTTATAAGAAAGCCTTGCCTTTGGCTGATCTGAGAATTATATCACAGTAATGAACGGTTAGAGACTTGGCATAAAGAAAAAATAAGATGAACAGAATAGATCAACCAAAAGATGAAGCTTTAAGTTAAAGTAGGCCCCACACGGCAACTTATTTATAGACCCACTGTACCTTGCTCGTCATCTCTAATGTCATGCCAAGAAAAAAGTAGACATGCAATTGACAGGGACAAACCAACTCCTTTGGTTGTTTCGCTCACCAAACAACGTTTGTTCGGATCGTCCTCTTCAGGCGCGAATGTAGTGAACAGCAAGTGAAGTGATGGACGGAATGGAGAATCCCAGTTAAAAGTACACGAGGGGCCCACACTAATCAGTTAACGTAATCAATCCGACGGTTAAGATCATCTAAATAGAAAGGATTTTTGGATATGGAAAGTACTAGAAGATGAACGGTTCGGATGATCAAATTAATGGCCCCCATACGCATTTCTAGCTGCCGAGCCACGCAGCCTGCAAGTGCTTGTAAGAATGACTCTAAGAAATGGGCAAACCACCGTTACGACCGAGGATGAGGAATTCCTTTCGTTTCTTGTAAGTAAAAGGAATTTGAAAGAAAGAAAACGATAGAACGCCTTGTATGAATCGATGATAGAGATGTGTGGACGAGATCTTACCTGGTTCCGGACATAGCCAGTTGGGGGCATAAAACCTTAGATACCTGCAGGATAAAATCAGTTCAAGATTTCAAAGGGCATGTCTGGATATGCAAGAATTGGAATGAGAAATTGGGGATTTCATGAGCCAGCCTTACAGAGAAGAATAAAGGTTGATTTTCTTGGGAAGGGGTCCGAATTTCGGTCTTCGCTTCTTTGCTTTTATAGCTGAAGATCAGAATTAGGATTACTCTTCCTTGCAAGCAGCTTTGTAAGACAGTCGTTCTGTGTTCGAGTTTATGTGGAATCGGCACGCCAACACTGAAATCTGGTCGATCCAACTCTTTTTTGGCAGATCTCGCATTGGCCTCCTTGTGGCAAGAAGCCCAACAATCCGATTCTCAACCTGGAATGCAGTGCTCTTCTAGATTAGAAATATTTTCTGAAAGTTTCTAATTCTGTTGCGGCACTTTTACAGCAGAAATACATTAATCAAAACCAAGAACTTATAACCAGGAAAGCAAATGAATCGACCAAAACTAGAAATAGAGGATCTATTCTGGTGAAAAAGTGAAGATAAATTAATTTAAAGCGGGGAAAATGATGCTTGGGAAATTTATAGAACTCAAAGAACTGTTTGGAAATCAATTAGAAACCACAACCCAGGAAAACGGATTTCTTTCCATATAGAACTTCAAGCCTAATTTACCTCACATGATACCTGGTTTACCTCAAGCTTTCATTCACCCGTATCTAATGACTCAAGTTCAAACATCTGGTAGGATTACGATTTGCTGTACCATTATTTGTTGAATTGAACAGTGTTTAGAAAAGGCAGTGTTATGAATGAGAGGGGGGAACAGATGGTCGTCGGAAGGAAAACCATCAGATTTGTTTCCTCTGTATGAAAATGAGGAATGCTAAACTGACAGCGCTAGTCTAGCAATTAGGAGACTTGCTTCTGAATCATCCAATGAAGGGGAGCTTTAGCGCAATGACAGAGTTGTCGTCGTGTCACCTCGAGGTCACAAGTTTAAAGCCTGAAAACAGTCTCTTGAAAAATGCAAGATAAGGCTGTGTATTATTGACTCTTGTAGTCCAATCCTTTCCTAGACCCCACATACACAAGAACTTCATGTGCCAGGGCTGCCCTTTTACCTCTGAATGATCTTACTTGTTCATTTGGTTGCTCTAGATTTAGATATCTTATAACTAAAAAATTGTGTCATTTAGATTACTCTACGGTATAAAATGCATCAAAAATGTTGTGCTTAGAAATGGATAGGGTAACAACTTCATAAACAAAGGCAATGAAATGAACGAGTTGAATCATGTATAGGTAGGCCCTTACAAAATATGGTTGCTAGACCTCACTTTATAGTGCGGTAGTGTGAATCTCGATAAACATACATGCTCAAGAGGAAAAGATGGTTTACACACACATTTTTTAATGGAAGTAAAACTTTTATTCATAACGCTAGGAATACCATAGAAATGCTAGAACTCAAATTTGATGCCCACTCAAAGGTCCTAACCTACAAGTTTTGAGATACAAGTTATGATCATTGATTTTTATTAATTTTTCAAAGACTTAAAATAAGTGGTTAGGATCATCCAACTGTATTGATTTCTTATGAGATACCTACGTCTAGCATTCAAAAGATGATGAACAGTTTTAATCTACACAAAACAAAACAAAAAACTTCTAACTTGCACAAAACTATAATTATACACTTACCAAAACTATAATTATTATTCTGACCCAGGTCACCTATAAGTCAACTTAGCCCATTCACTCGACCCAACAACATACATGGTGCCACCGACTTCTCTTCCCATCGGTCACTATGACCTTAGGCAGGCTCAAGAGAAAGAACATAGTAGTGCCAACAAATGTCCAACTAAGTTGGTCAGGGACAACTCAGAATCTCCCCTAAAGTACACTTGCTAGCAGGATCAAATCTCTTCCCCATGCTGCGGATTAAATTTAAGAGTATATCTGAGTGATTTGCTTTGTAATTCTTTACTTTCTATCAAAACGAAAAGGAAAGAAAGATTAAAACATTCAAATAGCCCCGAGGGGCCATGTTTCTTACATGGCACAAGATAAAGGGTTGGAACCAATGGAAAGAGTGAGATCTTACCCACCTAGACTGTTTGGTTGGTAGAAAATAGATGAAAATTTATTTCTGCGAAAAAAAGAAATTTCTATGAAAGTGTTTTGATGCTTGGAATTGAATTGCCAAAGACCCAAAAATCTTTCTTGAAGTAAAATTGTTGTCTTTGGCAATAATTCAATTCCAAGCAGTAAAACACTTTCCATGGAGAAACTTTCTTTAGCGGAAGACAATTTCCGGATTCTGAAAAAATAAAAATAAAAAACTTACTTCATTCTTAACAGTCATTTTTCTAAAAGAAATGATAAACTAAGGTAGGCCTCCGTGTGCATAGGAGAATGTTCTGAATCGGAATAGGGGGAAGAGGGAGGTACTGCTTGATCATTTCTATCGGCTTAAAGCCCTCGTTTTCACTCCTAAAGGGCAGTCCCGGTGCACGAAGCTCCCGCCTATGCAGGGTCCTGGGAAGGGGCGGACCACAAGGGCCTAAAGTACACAGCCTTACCTTGCATTTTGCAAGAGGCTGTTTTCACGCTTTGAACCCGTGTCCTCAAGGTCACATGACGACAACTTTTACCGTTGCGCCAAAGCTCCCCTTCTCCCCCGTTTTCACTCCTATTTTATGAAAAAATATCCTTTGAATACCTTACATTATCTCTATTAATAGCAGTGCTCATAACACCCATAACAGCCAATATTTTCCTTTATATTGTTCATAGATATAACGTCATCCTCAATTTCCCTTTCAACATGAGTATTATTGGCGCTACAATAACTTCATTTTGTCCCAAATTCGGGTATCTCCTTCTATAACATCCAAAAAGGCAGTCTTGGTGCACGAAGCTCCTGCCTATGCAGGGTTCAGGAAAGTAGACAGCTTTACCTTGCATTTTGAAAGAGGCTGATTCCACGCCTGGAACCCGTGACCTTAAGGTCACGTGACTACAACTTTTACCGTTGCGCCAAAACTCCCCTTCTCCTCTATAACATCCACATTCTATAATTTCTCTTTCCACTTTTTTTGAAAATTCTCTTTGCTCGGTTGATTCTGGACCTTTAAATAGTGTTTCCGAATGTTCCTTCCACTTGTGATAGCATATTTTTCAGATTTCAGGGCAGCGAATTCCAGACTCATTAAACGCGCCCCGTTTTGATTTTAGTAATAATCCAGAATCGGAAAAATCAGAGTAACAGATCCGATCGACCAAACGTGGACCCACAATGTAAGGAGTGTAGGCCAAAGTCCCTGTCCCATCTGGGTACAATAGAAGAAGGCCAGGGAACAAATAAGGCAAGAGCATCTTCCCATCTCATGTAAGAAATAGACATAGTTTATGTCTCCTAGAAAGCCTCCTTTCGAAGTATTTCGATGTTTCTAAATCGCGCCCGTGGATTGAGATTCATGTCCGACCCACATGGACTGCTTAGTTCATGAAAGCCTCATTCAAATCAGAATCCCATCATACTTGTCCTTCAACTAGGTGTCCGTCAACAAGATGAACCGGTTTCCTTGAAGCGTTGTGCTGCCAATGGAGATGTCATTCTGTATTCTACATAACATCAAAGGATGCCACTGAAATTTTGGGTGCCCTCTGGTAACTAGCTTCTTGAAACAACACCATCCTTTGCCACTGATGTGGACCACACTATTAACGAACTCTTGATTTTCTAAATGATTCACATCTAGTATGGATTTAGACAAAAGAAAATACCATGGTTCATTAAAAAAAAAAAAAATGAAGAAATAATATGTATCTCAACAGTACGAGGAACAAAAATCTGGCCACTATTATATTATTACAACTTCAACTCTGAATATTTTTTACTCGCACATGAACTCCTCTCGTCTCACTTTTAAATTAGATAATGGTCCATAGGGATACAGCTGTGGTTCTTACCACTGATTTTCCTTAACAAAGACTCGTCAGGTATCAAAAATTTCTAGCGACAGTTACATTACAATACACCCAAAAGATGGATGGCATTTTCCAGTGGGCTCAAAAAAGCAGTTGAACCAAGAATTAATTCTGGAAATGATAATCAAATGTTATCATTCCAGTAGAAATGAAAACGAGTTATTTTAATTTGTTTCCAGTGTGATCTTAAAGACTTACCAAGACATACAAAACCTGAGCGATCAGATGAATTGATCAGATCATCCATTATTCTAATATACTATTATTTGGATGAGTCCATACGTGAGCATGAGCCGTAAAAATTCTTCATCCGCTCTTTTTCCATCCACACTATTGGCCATGGTCGGTGTACCATTTGGCAACATTGGCAAGGAGCATTTAGAAATTGGAGTTATCTGATTTGCATTGGTGAACAGAACAGTGTAATTAGAGCAATGGGTAGATTTTACTTCCCACCACCCCTGAGCTACTCCAACACAGACAAAAAAATAAAAGGAAGGGCAGTGAAATAGTTAGGCCACTTAAAAGAGGTTTCCATTTATCAACGTTTTCATCTACATTTCCATCATTCAATCCACAACAAAACTCCCACATCAGAAAAATGTAAGACAGTAAAAATAATTGCTAGCATTCTCAGAAACCGCAGGCAAGATAACTCTTCAAGATGTTTAAATACTACACGGAAATATATCACTGTGGTTGTAAAGCCATGAGATAACGTTGCTATATATATATATATATATATAAACCCAATTATGTTCCAGCCTTCCGACGGCCAACACGAGCAACAAAACCAGCCTTGATAGCAGCAACTGACCGTGAACAACCACACTGAAGAATAAGGCAAAACGAGTTAGAGATTTGCCTGAGTTGAAGAACAATACACCTTGCTACTGAAACCTACTTGCTATCCGAACAAAAGACAAATTACTGTCCAAGACAAAGGAAAAAAATGCGTGAAAACATAAATCAGAAATCATACGTCTCGGAAATTTTGATTTCCACACTGGTTGTCTGTAGGGTGTTCTAGAAGCGTAGAGAAAGAGGCATATTTACACACTTTCCAAGATGCATTTACCAAGAGGCAATCATATGATGGGTTCAAATGGTAAGTAAAATAAAACCAACTTGCCCTACTGTAAACAAAATCATCTAATTGGATAAATAGGATTATTTTAATCAACCCAATTCTGAGTATGGATTCTCTGTTGTGGATCATCTACAACTGCGTACTGTATTCAAATACCAATTCAATCCTACTGCAAACAGAAAACAGCTCACAAGAAAACATCATTATCTACTGCAGCCATTGGTCATCTTTGCCAGTTACAAAATATCATAACACCAGGAACCAAGTCAAAATCTAATCAATAACAAAAATTTTCTATTAAAACACTTTTGTTCCCTATATTTATCACATTAAATTATGAGAAACAAAGATGAATTCTGTCCTAATCCCAATTTCAACATTTCCACACTAAATGTCCACGTTAATTTAGAATTCAATAGAATTGCCTCTTCACAGAATCAAATCTTTCCTGATTTTTTGTCTCAACACAACAGCTCCTCAGTCCCACATTTTATCCAACCTAAGAAAGAGGCCTCAGAAAACATGCAGATTCTTATCACTGAAGAGAGAATCAAACAATGTAGGCAATTTAGCATAAGATCATCATAGGCCTCGCAAGACAGGTATAAACACACACACCATAGACCCTTTGTGATCCACCCCTTCCCCAGACCCCACATAAGCGGGAGTTTGGTGCACAGGAACATAATATATACATACATACATATATATATATATATATAATTACCCGGCCACAAAAGTTTCATATTTTTCGACCATACACTTTCCTATTTGATGGATATGTTTTCAAGTGATACAGCCTAAACGAGAATGGAAATAATTAGTCAGTAAGGAAGGCCTCAGGAAACATGGAGATTTTTATCACCAAAATGTGAGAATCAACCAATGTAGGTCATAGGCCTCACTGATGACACGAAACACCAGCAATAACTAAACCAAAAGTCAAATACACAACCTAATCATTTCGGATGATATGCCCCGTATTACAGAGTAAACAGTACAGATAACTGTTAAACATGAGTTGCAAACAAAAATTGTTGGGAATCTTATCACTGGTGGAGAGACTCAAAAGATGTAGGCATAACCAATGACCAAAATAAATGTTTTAATTTGCAGAGGATATGTGTTGCTGTTTCAAACAATACAAAGCAAACAGGAAAGTAACAAAAGGAAAATAAACATAAGCTGCAAAAGAGGCCTCAGGAACCATGCAAATTCATATCACTGATGAGAGAATCAAACAATGTAGGCAATACTTGCAGAAGATCATCACAGGCCTCTCAAAGACAAAATAATGCCAGCAATAAGACTACTAAACTTCAAAGAGGATTTTCAAACAGACTCCAGCAAAAGTGGTTGCTTGTACGCTCTTAAAAGTAGCGTCCATTTAACATTCCTCAACTCCAAAGACTCAGCCATTGATATTCTCAACAACAATTTTCCTGATTCTACAACATTTTCTTTTCAAGTAATACAATGTAAACAGTAAAAACGCAGGTTTTATAAGAGGCCTCCAAAAATATGCAGATAATTATCACGGATGAGAGGGTCAAATAATGTAAGCAATTTTTGCAGAATACCTCAAGGGGCATGGATGCCAGAAATAAGAAAACCCAGACTCAAATACTTACGAACATATATTTATAAGGATAAGATAAGATTTCAAGGACATCTTTCAAGCAATACATTGTAATGGGGAAACTAATTAAACACAACTTCTGAAAGACGCCTCTGATAACATGCACATTATATAATCATCAACAAACAAATAAACAATGTTGGCAATTTTGCAGAAAATCAAACTTATACTCACAAAGACAGGAAACGAAAGAACACAATACAAAACTGGCATACCCAGCTATATAATGTTCAAAGGATGAGTCCTACTCAAGGAAATAGCTTCGAGAAACACATGTCAAGTGGAAAGATAAGTAATAACCTGCTCACAGCGAAGAAAGAACAGGCGATTCTCCTTCGAGAGTATGGTATCGGGACTTTTGCAGCCATTGCATATAACATATTCATCTGCAGATATAAGAGGGTGGGTTCAGATTAATAGTGGTTCTAGTGCAAGCAAAAAATTTCTCACCAGCTAATCAGATAGGGTCCATGAAAATTGGAAAGAAAAGATCTCAACAATTAGTCCCTAAATTTTTATTTTAAGTGAAGAATAGAGAAAAGATAATAAATTCAGTTTATAACTCCTGGCCCCATCCCTATTAAAACTAAAAGGAACGAATAACTCTAGAGGATTATCACAAACTGGCAGGCTATATTGGGAAAAAGAAATGCTTTCTTTGATCCCAAAAGATCTCCTAACAGAAACACAAAGTTCCACCAAAGTAAAATGACATCCCAATAATAGAACATGGATTTGGAAGCATGAAACATATCCATCTGTGAACATAGGTCTTGTGATCAAACAGGACATATTCTGGCAAGCATGAAGCATATTGAAAACCAATAAAAGAAAGCTCCATCTAATCAAAGAAATGGTGATTTAAAATGGTACATCATAATGTAGCAACTACTTTGTCACTATAGTGAATTCTTAATATCAAAGAGATGCCCTATCAGAAGCACAAACTCTGAACTGAAAAAAATAATAAACAGATTAGCTTTACTATAAATTTTTAGAACTTAAACAAACCCTAATAGGTTGCCCACTTTTATGTCTAGAACCCATGGATAACAAAATAACTTTAATTCTGAAGGATAAATTCAGTAATCCAGAGTTTTCAAGTCCAACCTCATAATTTGTCATCCAGGTGAACTAAAATATATTTCTTCAAATGTATCTTACGACTACTTAAATGAAAGCTCACTGGACCCAAGCAGCTAAATTTTACAGTGACCAAGTCACGGAGTACAATTACTTGTGGCAAATCAAATCCATCAAAACTCCCATTCACCTGCAGTATGGATCGATTCACTCCGTCAGTTTCAAGTTCACCCAAGTCGACTCAACTTTCCCTAGACCACGTTGTCTGAGTCCATCTTTCCAGAAATTGATTTTTTCCACCATCCCATCTTATACTCAGGTCTTCACCCTTTCTTTGGAACATCTTGATTCATAATCACCTCCATGTGTAGATGTTGTTAAACAGGCACATGGAAATTTCTTAGTTTATAAATAACTACAGATTTTGGTAAAATACCGCTCATTAGTTTTCTGTAATACAGCAGTGCATTTCAATTACAGCATATTCTGCAAACACAATTAATATTAAGGAACAATTTGTATAGGTTACAAGTCAGGAAACATATATCAATGTTATTAGAAATACGACATTAACATAGTAATTTGGGTTCTTGAAATCTCATTACTAAGTGCTCTTGCCCCCTGACAAAGGATTGTGGGATCCATAAAGCCAATATTTAAAAGAAAAGTCAAAAACACAAGAAAAGCAAGCATTTCCAGAGCACAGCGTGAGCTAAGCAGGATGGATAGATTGAGTAATCAGAAGTTTATGAAGGCTTTACGGTATTATAATCGAGAAGACCTCACTATTATAGGAAATAACTGAACTAAACAGTTGACAGCAGTATTAAGATACTTACTGACATATCTTCTCAGGATCCCTTCAAAATTTTTTGGCGCAAATCTTCCCTTAACAACTAATCTTTGTTGGCCATCAAGAGATCCACTTGTTCCCATCTCAGCTAGTAGGAAATTCATCACATGTTCAGGCTGCCTGTGCATCCTGCAAATTGCAACAATATAATTAATTTATTAATTCCATAGATAAGCATATCAAGTGAAGGGGAGCCTTGGTGCAATGGTAAAAGTTGTCATCGTGTGACCTAGAGGTCACGGGTTCAAGGCGTGGAAACAGCCTCTTGCAAAAATACAAGGTAAGGCTGCATACTATAGGCCCTTGTGGTCTGCCCCTTCTCCAAACCCCGCATAGGCGGGAGCTTCGTGCACTGGGGCTGCCCCAAAAGATAAGCATATCAAGTCCGACAATTTTTCTACTGAGCAAAAACATAGAGCATCGTCGAGTGCCCTGGACTACAATTATGGAACCATGAGAGTGAAAGATGAGGACATAAACAGTATAATAATTGTGTTATAATGCAAGGTTCTGCATCTAAAAATTGTTAAACAGGTGTAAGTGTATTCTTGGTGGCTTAATTGGTCTCTTTTAACTTCTTCCAGATTTAAGCAACTGCATCTACAGCAAGTTATCCAGATTCAGACAGTATAAATCTTTAGATACTCCATGGCTGTAGTGACAATTACGGAAGATTTTGGGATCAAATCTCACAAAACTTTACTGAAGAAATAACCATAGTCAGAGTTACATAGAGTGGACAAGGAGAACAGGAAAGGTACACTAGCCAGCTCATGCAAAGGTGAAGGAACCAACTATAGATACTCTATGCACATTCTCACATAATGCATCAACATGATGCTAAGTGGCAAGTCTTGCAGCATTCTCCATTGTTCCAAAGCACCTTCTTGAAGGTTCATATATTTTCAACAGAGCTATGGGATGATGGTCAATGACTATGAGGTAACTAGGAGACTCTACTGGATACATTAGTAGGCCCAGCTTCCACAAATCCTACCACCCACTAACCACAGCATAGTAAACCAAGCTTCAATAAGAGAACCACCAACCCCAACATAACCCAGTAAGGCAGTAACAACTAATGAATACAAGATAAAGCCCCATATGCTCACAGCAATGTTGGGATAACAATAAAGAAGATGAACAAAGAGACTCCTTGAACACCTAGACATAACACAATGATTGAAAATGCCCCCCTGCTGAGGAATGGGTAGCTAATAGCATAATATTATCTAAACCAAATCCAACATGAGCCATAACTTTAGGGGGAACCAGGAAAGACCATGAGCTTTGGATGGGCCAAGGTTGTTCCTTTACCACAGCAGCTTCAGTTAGGGTGATCTAACCAAAAACATTCAAGTTCAAAATGAAGAATAAATTCAAGGGAACCAAGGAGGACCATAAACATTTGGCGGACAAAGATGAACCCTTTATCTCAGCAGCTTGAGGTATGGTGATAAATCAAGAAGTTCCAGGTTTGAAACGATTGTCACACTATGCATTCATAAACCTAATAGATTGACTTCCATATTCAGAATTAGACTCAATTACAACAAATCTCATATCTCAGAGGATTTCACCAAAACAATGGTGCCAGACTATATCTCACATTTTCATATAAGCATATAAAATATATTAGGCTCTATATCACTACATGCCACTAACAAAGCAACAAAGAAATCCTTATATAAGGGATTCCATATAAATAATACCCCATCATCTGAGTGTCACCTCAATCCATTCCATCTTTTATCCTCTATATAAAGCACTCCACGAACAGTGGATGGGCCTAGCACTCCCAACCCTGCAAATGTTATTTACATTGTCCTCGCACCTTCACAACCATGATTTTGATTTCTCTTTTTTCTTTTCTTTCTTAAACATAACGTCAAGTGACACTGAGAAAACATTTCCTAGTGTTTTTCATCATTTGATAGAATGTAACTTTTAGGTCACTAATATCATCAAACACTGCCCAGTAACACCCCAACCCTCACCACACCAAAAGAAAAAAGAAGGAAAGAAAAAGAGAATCACAAGTCTAGCGAATGCCACAATTGATCTATTTTGACCTCCCCTACTGATGATAGACCATTTCCACATGTAATTACCTTTAAAAGCTTCCCAGCACTAGATTCTAAGCCTCTACAGGCCGTTTTTAAATAAAAAATGCACTGGGAACCTCAATACAAAATTGATGTGAACCTCATTTCCTCTAACTCATATATTCACTGATTGGAAAAGTTAATCCCCTAACTCAAACAACTTCATACTGCCTCAGCATTGCTCAAAACTTAGTATGTAGACAGGAATGCAGCACAAAATAGCATCATTGAGAAGATGAAGACAGTATACTCCACGATCTCGATTGTTAACCCTGATCAGTTAATTTCCCTTAAAATCTCTCTACCATCCAACTTAAAGTCTCGCCCATTGTAGTGCACAAACCTCTGAACTCCTTATAATCAAAAGTACTACATAAAGATAACCACACTAAGCATATAACATTACCTAAGTGCTTTACTTGACCCCATAGCTAATCTCCCTAGCATGCATTCCAAAAGCCCCCATTGGCTGAAACATTAGATTTATATGTCAATTTTGGAAACAATTCCATACATCAATATGACACGAGTGAAGAACTGATGACATATAGCTACTCAGTAAAAAATTGAAACTATCAAGCCTTGCAGATTTGGTATTGTTGGTTTTAGCGATAACTGATGTGGCAAATACTTGGCCAAGACTTTTTTGTGCACTTCCCAGCATGCTTACATGTGGCATTTTAGTTGCCACTCCACACTCCTGGGATATCAAGACAATGGAATTGACAGTTATACACATACTGATGCAAGCTATAGCATGGAATTCCTTGAAGAAAGCAAGATTGTTGATTCTTCACAAAGACTTACGGCCTGTAACCCATAGAAGACATCAACATGGTACTGCAAAAATATAAGTGCCTACTAGACCAACCAGGTGTTGTTCCAATCGCCAAGATCTCCACAGAACTTCCTAGCCCACTTAAACAGAATCATCTCCATGGTCAAACCATGTAAACTTGGTCACACATATCAGGAGGTCAACTATTGATTTCTGCTAACGAAATTCAAGAAGAAAACCAGCTCAAAGCAATATTTGATCACACATTAATCTGTAATCATGAAGCACTTACATTAGAGTCCCACTGATCCAACTTTTAGGCCCATATACTTCTCTCATATCTCCCCAACAGGTTTCAAGTGTCAGATTTATGAAACCCATCTAAAATGCAATATGCATCTACATAGGAATATTTTACTTTCAAGGAATCACATATTTGTTAGGCAGAGAGAGAAGTGACTCTCCACGGCATGGATTAGACAGTGTTTCATCATACAACTCAACTGAAGGAGGATATTGTTCCGACCTTGAAGCCCAAAGAACTCATCTCAACATACCTATCAAGGAAGAGAAGGAAAGGGGAGAGAGTGGGAGGAGAGATAAATTTGGTGTGATGAGCAATATTGAGGAACTTGATGATTCTCAAAGCTAGATCCCTACCAAGACATGTTAAAGAAGTTAATAATTGACTTGATAAATCTTAGTCAACTAAGGGAAGTCAATCATATGCTCATGGAGTTCTTTTTTTTCTATAGGCATTCAATTTAAATTTTCAGCACAACATGTTTCATCCTATTTTAATGTGAACATTCTGTTAGAAGTCTCAGATCCATAACTTTAGATCAGGAAGTAACATAGATCACAGGCTTTATTATTCTCAAATTGCTTAAGCGCCCCCCACCTCTAAAACCATCCTTATCTGTGACCAGAATTCCAATTTTAATCTAAGAGCTGACCACTTGTGGTTGCTTCACTCTTCATAGAACTCATTCTATCCCACTTCTTACACCTAAAGAGTCTCCAAAATGTTTACTCCCGAAATAGAATATCCACATCTCTTCTCCATGATTTTCAAGTTTCATCACTTCTCTGACATGGTGGCCACATGCAAAGTCCAGAACCATGTTGTTCCTGTTAAGTAATCCTAACAGTTGATGAGTTTATTGTTTAGAAGCATTCTTAATTAAGTCAAATTGTTGGTAGTTGCATTTAGACAGCCAATTTGCACACGGATGATTAGATGATCTCCAAGTTATTAGTAGAGTTTTTGAAAATCATTAGGCACATAAAATTGATGGTGTGAGAGTAAACAAGAATTTACTTTTTCTTCTTGAAACAAACGGTGAGCAAATTTGAACCAACAATATAGAGAAGTTTCAAAAGGTTTCCATTGCAAATTATTGCAGGATAATCAACAGGAGAAACTGATAGCAAAGATAGGAGATCATACGTCTTGCACAGATCCATGAAATTCACAAAGACCGTCTTTTTTGTTCCTTCTCGAAGAACCTGCGGTGGTCTCATCACAGTCCTGCGTCTATCTCCAGCAAGCTCTGGATTATTCTCACGCAATATATTAAACACTCTATCAAGAAGCTGCACCAAATATCAAGAAAGGATCAGAAGCTACCAAATGAAATTATCAGTAAGAATTTCAAAGGTACAGCATATGGTCAGTGAACCATAAACAACAGAGTATAAACAAATAGACAGATACATACAAATCACAAACCATTGGACAGACTTCCAACACACAAAGAATGAAATTTTAAACGGAACATAAAACTAGATATTGATTCTTTGCTGCTTATTGATATATGCTTTGAACAAGGACATTTTACAATCTACTTCTTAAATAAATGTAGATACACTTCTTACTAGCATACACTTCAAAATTAAATTAAGTTCCAAATTCCAATACATTTTGCAAAATGGCATCTATCAAAATCTATGCCATGGTAATGCAAACAAAAAGCAACATGGTGACAAAGACTGATGAACTCTAGAGATAATACTTCAAAGTTCAAAATGGAGAGAAATCAAAATACTAAGAAAGAATTAGTGAATGCAATGGCGCAAGCTATCACAGAATCATCAACTGGTAAATACGTCACTATATAATCCACATAAGCCTTTTAACTAAGTGAAACTGGTCCACTTTATGATAAGGGATAAACTCCGAGGTTCGTTTCCAAGCTGTCTTACATGATACAAGGTTTTGATGGGAACTATGGAATGTGAACTCCATCAGATTTGATGTTGGTGGAACTGCATTGACATCTCTAAATCAAGTCGGATGGTTGCCAATAGTTAAAAAATGTGCCAAATTACTTTCATAACATCAAAGATATGCAAAGAAAAGGCACAGAAAGATCCTTGGGAGCACAAATGAAACAACTAATGGATCAACAATAATCTAACATGATATATGTAAAACAGATATAACATCCTATAAATAAAGATTATTGACCAACAAATATTGAGATTTAATTGTAACTCAAATGGATGATCAAAACTACATCGAAAGAAATGACAGCAACATATCCATATACATAGCACGCAACATAGAACTACGAATTATAAAGTATGAAGTGTACGCAAGATGAAACACACCTCCTCGTACTTATAATCACGGTCAGTTCCTTCCCATGGACATCGAGCTTGCAAGACAATGCCTTCTCCTTCCTCATCCTCACCAAATGCATCATCTAAGAAATAATATATATATATATATATATATATCCAAACACAAAGTCATTGCTAAATAGAAAAACAACTCCTCAAGATAATATGCCCCTCTAACCACATTTACTATCTAGATGATGTTAGGCATTCTGCTGACAGGGTCAAATAAAGGAACACTATTCTCTTGAACTAGTCTGACTTATTACCATCGTGATCATCTCCAGCTTCTCCATTCTCCTCGTTCAGGAAGTCAGTCTCCACCTAAAATGACAACCAATGCAATTTACATCATTCATGGCAAATGATGCTAAATTTTTGCAACGATATTCCTTCAATGAACCAACTGCATGCCAACTAACCGGCTTCTTCTTCTTCTTCTTCAAGCCAGCAAATGTAGATTCAAGCCCATCAGAAACTGCATGAACATAAACTTATAAATGCACCAAAAACATGCATTTTAAGTGCCAGTATCAAACTTTCACCAGATCAAACTTAAATTAAATAAAACATCAACTTCTCTACAAATGATAAGTGATCATTCTTTTTGCTCTAGTAGGAATATACCTGACAGGCTTTCTGTTTTTTCAGCCAGTTTATCAGCAGCATCATCTGTGGTATCCTGAATCACTACCTTCTTCTTTTTTTTCTTCTTTGTAGGATCAAATGGAGCGAGCTGCACAAGAGCAACAAATATAGCAAACATGAAACCATGAAATATATGCAATGAATCTTAAAATGCATGTCTGGGTATATACCGACGTTATGTTTCTTATATAATATTTTTGGGGGCTGGTATCAGCATTACATAATTCAAATACTACTTTTTGGGGCTTCCTGTTCCGCTTTGCGTGTCATTCATCTTTGATGATCTCATTTTGTTTCTCAGAATAAATAATTCAGAGAAGGAAAATATATAGAACCATGTTTAGGCGATCTTATATACAATGTTCATCCAAATTTCAAGAATAGATCCTTCACAAAAGGAATGTCAGTCTACATAAGCACATTGTTTGCAAGTTTATAACAATAAACACGCTTTTACGAAACATTTGAGCACAAACGACCTGCAGAAGAAACATGCATAGAGCTTATAGGGTGCATCAAGAAACTAGAATTTTGTTTAAATGCCAAATTGCGGTCATCTTGGCAAGAAACTACATATACAGTAGAACATGAAAAATGGATAACCACTGAGAGTTTATTAACGTAGAGAGAAGCAAAGAACCCCAGCAAAAGGCACATACCTTAACTCAAAAAAGGAGGCCTACGTCTTATAGATTCTAATGCATATAATTGATAATTTCATTAGAACATTCAGACAGTTTAAGTATGCTCTCCTATTAACAGACCATAGAACGAAAACAAGACAAGCCTGTAAACTGTCTTAGGACTAAATGCTACAGTATTCACCTACCCAGTTTATATCAGCAAATTACAGCATGATAACACTTTATAGTCCTAAATTATCTTGTAATTTTGTGTAGCAGTATGCTGCACTCGATGCTTTTCATCCATTGAGAACGTAAAACGGAAAACAGTTTCCATAAACAAAACGAAAAAAGAGCACTTACGTCGGGGACCTCCTCCTTCAAGTCAGTTGGAGTTTCTTCTGCCATAGCAGCTTCTGTTTCAAAAGGTAAAGAAAAAAAGAAAAAATAGTGAAAATGGGATTCAGAAAAAAATAACAAGCTCGCTTGTTTTTACTTGCAAGTATATTTCATAATCAGATATTAGCAACAATTACAATAACAGAAGACTAGCTGCTGGAATCCAGACACAAAATAAATTTTACTTCACGTAATATAGATTTATTCCACGCAGAAGATTCCAAGATTACCAGACTCGATCAGTAAAGGGAGAAGAAAGGTATAAAATAGAAATAAACCCTACATCTCAGAAAACCCTAAAGTAACTCATTTTTGTCTGAAAATTAATCGAAGAAAGGGAAAAAATTAAATAAAAATATGAAATTTTCCTGATGAGCGCAAATTAATCATCTTTTTCAGGTGGAATGTGTGTACCTTCTGAGAAACGATTTCCGAGTTGCTCAGGAATGGAAGGGAATAAGGAAAAATCGCACGGTGAGAGTGGGGAGAAACTCTGTAAGTCTGGGGGATGGACCTGAGCGGAGAGTGTTTTCGTGCTTTTATACTAGGGTAGATAGAGTAGGGGTTAAATTTACTATTGTACCCTCATTATTTGCCTTGTCTAAAAGATTTTATTTTTGTGACAAATAGTACTCCGTTTTTTTCAGATAATAGGGATTGCACGGGTAATAGTGTGTTACTTGTGCACTTGGTGGTAAAATCAAGCAAGGATATCTACCCCAACAAAAAGTCAACATTATATTGATGACCTTCGCTAGGTTGCCAAGTGAACCTTGTTCGTCGGTTTCCCTGGTTTTATTTAGTTTTAAAGTTTTAAAAAATAAGTCATCACTTCGATCCACGTTTTTTAAGTTTTCTCTTTGCCGTTTTATAAACTTCAACATGGATCGTTGACTCGTAACCAATGTCATTTTCGATTTGTGTTAGATATTTTCAAACTCTATATCATCTTGGTGTTGTTCCTAAATTTCCTCTAATGTTTTCGTTTCTAAATTTATTCTTTCTTTTCTTGCTACTAGTCCATTTTAACATCTTCGTTTTGACAGTGTTCATACTTAACTACCTAACACTCTAATTCATAGAGCATGCCCAACTTACAATCATCGTATCAATTATTATTATTTTTAGTTTGAGTGGCATAGCCGATCATACAAAACTCCAAAGGCACATCTCCAACTATTCCAACCTACTTGGGTTTTGTGGGTATCCTCCCTTCATATCTCTCTGATCTCATAAATTATTGATCCCAAGTATCAAAAATGTTCTTTTATAGAGACTTTTTGGTTATCAATCTTTACTGGTGATTCACTCACACTCCTCTCCTTACTAAAATTGCATTTCATATAATCTATCTTAGTTCGGCTAATTTTAACTCTTGTAAATTCTAATGCATCTCTTTATAACTCTAGCTTTGTATTTACGCGCTCTTATGTCTTATCATCTACAAAATAACAAGCCACCATGGAATTTCTTCCTATAGATGTCTTGTTAACTCATTCATAACCAGCGTAAAAGGTACGGGCTCAATGTCAACTCTTAGTGTAATCTTACAATAGTACAAAAAAATAATCGGTCTCTCCACTAGTGGTCTTAACATTTGTTACCTCTCCCTCATATATTTCCTTAATTGTTTTCATGTATTCCCGCAAAATCCCTTTCTTGCCCAATATTCACCATATTAACTCTCTATGAACCCTATTGTAAGCTTTATGTAAGTCAATAAAGACCATAGTCCTTCATCCTCTCCCTATATTTCTTAATCAATTTTCTAAGTAGAAAAATAACTTCCATGATAGCCCTCCCAGCATGAACCAAAGTGGTTTTTTGACACTCTTATCTCTTGTCATAGCCTTTTCTTGTGACGACTCGGGTTGTTATAGCACATTTTATAATACATTTTGCAAAGACAAGACCCTTAGTAGTAAAAAACTTTTCTTAAACAAAGCAGCAAAAATTCTTTTATTTATAACTTGTTTTGTAAAACCCAAGTCACCACCTCATATATAAGTAGAGTTTTGTACAAGATAAAATTCCATTGAAGGAATATACTTTTATTAAGCTTCAAGATCCATCAAGTGGTTTACAGTAAATAGCCCATTGTATCCTTACAATACTTGTCCAAATACACAATCCAAATTACAAAGCTTTAAATACAATACAAGCTCTCAATACAATGTTTCAAGGGATATGCCCTGATTGCTTATTCTTCAATAGTTCTTCAAGTCTTAAGCTCATAAGTCTCCTTCTCTGTATCTGAGATGTTATAAACATTCAAACATTTACAATATCTTAGCAAGCCATACTTGGTAGGGGATAAAAATGTAATATATTGACAGTATAATTTTAATATTCAATTATCCCATGATTCATTCTATCATAAACACATTCATGAACCAATATCGTTTATATGGACATCTCATTACTTTGTCATTTGTGTTCATCTTATACATACATACAGTAAATGGACAAATCCGTTAAAATTGTGAAAATAATCAATAATCATTCTCATACTAAGTTGATCAACTTCTTTCACTATAGGAGATAAGTATCTCACCCAGTTACTATATTGGGAATTTCCCTTCTTGAGAAAAATACTGGTAATATACAATTACTTGGCATTTCATCACGCCATCACTTAAGGCATTTCACTATGCCTCAACACAAGGCATTTCACATGACACGACATAAGTCATTTCACTATGCCAATTTCATACGCATCATAATGCAAAATAATCAAGGACTACCATGCTTATAGTCTGATCCATACAGTGCTCGAATAATTGCTTTATAATCCACTTATACCATTATCAATGGAAATTACAATATCCATGTCCGTATGAGGTGACCATGGCTGTCACAGTGGCGACCTTCCCATAATTGCCCTACTTGACTTTCAGTCTTTCTTAGGCTTGGTATTCAATATTACAAGTTTCGGAGAACGGGTGGCCAAGCCCTCATAACTCTCCTAGTATAGCATCCCAGGCCTACGCCTGTTTAAAACAAAACCCACAAGCCTCCATTATTGTATGTAAAACAATACTTATACATATCAGACTATCTGTCTGTTTATCTAAGGCTGAAATATTTTCTACTCTCTTATTCACTTAGGGTTATTCTCAATTTTCGACATAACCATTTCATACTTATTTTTCTCATCATTTGGTTGGATCATATTTATTTTTGTGGTATTTACCACAATATATTGCTATTGTACGTGTCAATACTTCTAAACATAGGATCATGTATTAAACATGTATATTCATGTAAATGCATTCTTAAAATCCACCTACCTCGATAGGGTATTCTTACTCCTTGAAATTTGACATAGTCTTAATCAACATATATCTCTCAAATCATACGTATAATGTCATCTTTCTACTCAAAGGTATATACTAGATTGTCTCTTGATTATCCTTATGTAGGATGATCTGAATCTTTCTTCCTTGAATCACATATGACAAAGGGTTCAAATCTTCTATACATGTATTATCTATATCATACATAAACAGTCTAATCTATATTGGTATTTCTTTTCCTTTATTGTTTTTGATCATTCAATATCTCATCTTGTTTGATCATCCTTATCTTACTTACTATTTTTATTAGGGTTAAATAATTTGCTATCTTTTTATGTTCTTATTATTATTCAACCGATTAGTGTCTTACTAGTTAAAGATAATTTATTTCTTCCTATTACTAGACAACTCCTCCTTATTTTAGGATGACCAATGCTTACCAGTTAAAGTCTACTCAAAGAGTGGTTAATACAGCCCTCATGTAAGGAGGCATTTAGACCACACTTACGTCAACGGGAGGCCAAGGAAAAGCATTTGGCTCTTGTATACCCCCTATAACCACAATATTCAGAGTCCACTGGAGTGGCACTAGTGCAACCTTTAACAAGGTTCCTATGAGTTATATACCTTAAGTCTCTTCTTTAATTAATTTTAATTAATTTTCAGGTACATGCACAATGTTATTCATAGATGTTCATTATTCTTCTACTTTTGGCCAAGAAAATGGTAAATCATTCATTATATTGTCATACTAACTATAGCCCTTACTAATATTAAGTCGAAGTCATTTATTCATCTTAATTGTGCACGAATCTCTATATTTCATTAGATTACATTTTTAGTGATTTATGAATATTAAAGCATAACCACTAATTTAACAATTATATCTACTAACTTAAAGATAATTAAGATTATTACACTATACTTTAACAATCAAATAACCATACACTCTAAATAGAATTGTACATTTATGTCATTTTAAGGACATTTATACCCTAATATACTAACATGGATCCTATGTTATGATATAGATGAAATTTTACTAGTAATCTAATGGAATCATGTTAAAATCTCATGACCCTAAGATAATTAAATTTACCAACCTATTATAACAACCTAAGAACATTAGATCATAGCATGCTATAATTGAATAATTACACTATCATGCTTCCCAATCTATAACATAAATCATATTTACAATTCTATTATCAAATAAAAGATAGTTAAACTAATTAAATTATGATCATTATAAACTTTTAATCACGATCCGACCATCCAATTTTATGTTCATCCTTTAGATCAAGGATTTTTATTACATTAAGGGTTTTTACTTCATTAAGGTCCAAATGTCATATCCCTAAGTTTTGGTCACATATAATCCATTATCTCAAGGGATTCCATCATAATACCATTTATCCAACCCATCCATAGGGTCTGGTCATGCTTGATCTTACTAATCAAGTGGATCCCTTTGTATTTTTAGGGTATTTCTACCATTAAGGGTAGATTTCTCAAATCCTTACAGATCTATAATATTAAACTCTTAATTTCATATTGTCTTAACAAATATCATTATTAGATCAGATTCCTAAGGTGTGATCATCCCAAATCTTAAAGATCATGGGAATAGGAAACTTAATTTATCTTAACAGAAAATTTCTTTTTATAGTTCTTAGATTTTATGATTTCATAAGAAAATAGAATTACTAAGATTTTTATAACCTCTTTTCGATCTTGATTTGGAGTTCAAATGACTCCAGAATCAAGATTTTAAGCTCACAGTCGTTCAAAGGGTCCAAATTTGATATGGGCCCAAAGGAACGACCAGATCAGATTGGTAGGGTGGACGGGTCCGGTCGAGTGGAGCCGCCATGTGTCTGCTACCTGTGATCTTAGGTCAACCTGAGGCGATGACCCATAATAGGTGAGACATCCTAATCGGGACCGTCGGATCACCTATCTCTGGATTGTCCTTGATCTGCCATCATCTATGGCTAGGATTCACCTATCTAGGGTTTTTGGGTTCCAGCTTCTCATCCATTGGCTCTGAGTTTTCATCTAAGCTGTATAAGATGGGATCTCAATCATTCATGTCAGAACCGTCGTTTTCAACAAATCAATGGCGGAGGAGATCCCTGGGAGGCCGGAGATTATATATGGACTTCATGGAATGAAAAGGGAAACAGTGGAAGCCACCTACCTCAGTTGCCGGATGAAGCAGTCATCGAAGAAGAGAAAGAAAACCAGAAACCCTAGATGTTTCAGGTTTATATACAGTCAGAGATTTCTCTGATAATGTTGCCAGAGAAGAAGAAATACCTTGGGGGAAACATAGAACCCCCTCTGATGAATGGTTTTAATAGTCCAAGATCACCGTCCACTGGCTGGATTGGCTGGAATAACTTGAAATGTTTGTCGTAGATGATGTCAGTACCGGGCTGGAGATTGATCTGAAATTTTTCGGCAATATCACCAATAGATTGCAAATATTCCTTGGGGCTTTTATAAATTAGGATAGCACAAACAGATCCAACGGTGAAGATGAGAATCAAATGATTGAAATGGGATGGCTAATTGATTAGGGTTTCCTAGGTGGAACCCTAGTTCAAACGGGGATGATGCGTCGTTGGACGCACCTGACATCTCCACTTGGTCTGGAGTGACGAGTGCATATGTGGATGCTCCAACGGGGGAAAATAAAAGAGGAGAATGGAGAGAGGAATTGGGGAGATAGGGAAGGAATTTGGAGTTGAGATTTTGCGGGAGTCTAGGGCATTTTGTAATGGATTTTTGAAAATTTTTGACATTTTTTTGAGGTATTTATAGGCACATTCTAGATTTTTTTAATGAATTTCCTATAATTATAGTGTTTTTACTTTTGATTAAATTTAATGGGGAGTGGAGCTGCCACGCCACCTCTTTATCCACTACCAACTGGTATTAGCTTGACCACTGATGGCTGCTTCAAGAATGTTGAACCACATTATGGGCCCCACTTTATATGTGAAATGACCATTTTGCCCTTTTATTTTCAAAAATGGGGAAAAATAGGCACTAATTGTCCGAACTTGAAATTTAGTGTACTTATAGTCATTTCGATTGGTTATTCAAGTACATTCCAAATATTCATATTTTAATTCTCGGTTATGCGTGAAATTATCATTTTACCCTTTTGTTCATAAAATTAGAAAATTTTCATTTTAATTCAAAATTAAATGTACTCAATATAATTTTGATCAAATTTTCGAGTACATCCATAATTTCTAGGTTTTAAATCATGGCTTAATCTCTATAAAAATAGAATTTTCAATAACCTAATATTTCAGCCCAAAATTTCTTAAAATTCAAACTTTATTAATTTTCCTCAATAATTAGACAAAAATATGGGGTTATTGCACTTCTTAATCACTCTTTCAAAAAGTTTTATGGTATGACTCATAAGTTTGATCCTCCAATAATTAGTGCAACTTTGTATGTCTACTTTATTTTTATAAATTGGTACAATGGAGCTCTTTCTTCATTCATTTGTCATTTTTGTTATTTTATAATTTTATCAACCAAGCTACTCAAGTATCTCCTATATATTTTTAAACCTCTATTGGTATAGCATTAGCCCCTTTGCCTTTCGTGATTTTATCCTTTTGAAAGCCTATTTCACTTCAGGTATTCTAATATTATGGTCGTATCTATAATGTTCAACATTATCTGGGTTTATGATACTTTCTCGTCTTATATTCTCAAGATAGTTATCATTTAATAATTTTTAAAGTAACTTTCTCACCCTTTTTTTTTTTTTATCTTGTCATTTTTTATCGGTACCCTTTCATCGTCACTTCTAATGCATTTAAAATAGTTTAAGCCCTTACTCTTCTATTCTCATTCTTTTACAAGTTTTAACACATTTTTCTCACCTTCTTTTGATCCTAATATATCATAGAGATCATAATATGCCTTAAATTTAGCCTCATTTTGTTGAGTTTTTCACAAGTGCACGGCTATTGTAGTCTAGCTAGTGCAAGTCTGGGTCAATTTCACGGGGACTTAACTTAAATGTTGGAGTTTGCATAATATTTAATTATCTAAAATAAAAAATAAATAACATAACCAAACTAACAGTAAAATAGGAATGTTGGTCAATTTAAGTGATGTAAATTACAGACTTCTCAATTCCAACAAAATTAGAAGATTAAACTAAGTACACAGTCCTGGATTGCACAATCCTTAGATAGGCAAACCATGAACAAAACTAAACTAGGATAAGACAACAGGACACTGATGTAATTAAACTAGGGGCACAGATGTAATTAAAAGTAAAGGTTAAAGGACAAGAACGAATTTTTTTTGTTTTCATGTTTTTAACCAAGGAGGAGGAATGCGATAGAGAAAACGATTCAAAGAAGAAGATGGGGGAGAAGAAGAAGGAGAAGGTGAGGGAAGAGAAGAGGAAGAATGAGATAGGCCGATCAGAGAGAGGTGAGGATCAAGGGATGATGATGCCGGAGAGATCGGAGAAGACTAGCAACTAGGGAAGCTAGTGAAGTCAAAGGGGAAAGAGAAAACCGGTATTGGTCTGTCTTTGTGGAAGGTGAAAGATGAATAGAAGGAGGGCTGAGAGGGAGGAAGACAGAGACGGAGGGAGAGGGAGAGGGAGAAAATGACGCTGGTGCAGATGGGTTTGGCTTCGGAGAAGGGGTTTTTGGTGAAGGTTGCAGCAAGGCTGGAGACGAAGGAGAGAAGAGAAGAGGATAAGAAGCTGGGCAAAGCAGATCTTAGTCGAGTAGAGAGAATGCTAGCCGGTGAAGACGGGTTTGGCTCCGGGATGGGGTGTGGATTAGAAAGAGACCGTAATGGGTTGTCGTGAGAGAGAAAGAGAAGGAGCAAGGGGAGAACGTGGGTGGCTTTTCCAGGTGGATTGGTCAAGATGATTAGATCGGAGAAGGTAGGCATGCTGGATGGTGAGGTGTGGGGAGATCTGGAGCAAAGGCAGGAAGATGGAGAGATGGGTGATTCCAGTTATCTACTAGAAACTGAGCGAGAAAGAAGGAGGGAGTGTTGTACTAGTTAATAGAGAAGAAGGGAAAATGGAGAGAGAGAGAGAGAGAGAGAGAGAGAGAGAGAGAGAGAGAGAGAGGAGCAGAGGGAACCGAGGGAGAAGGAGAGTTAGAGAACAGAGGCCTAACAGAGGAAGTGATGCAGGGAAAAGAACGAGAAGGGAAAATACAATGAGAAATAGAGAGACGCAGACTAGGGTAATTGTCTGGCCAGTGAAGGTGTGTCATGCACCCCTGCTGGGTAGCGAGGGATGGGGAATGAGAGGGAGACAAGGAGGGGAGAAGAGGAAAGCAGCCACCAGCTAGGCCTATACTAGTGTGTCACTCATCAGTGCTGGCCAGTGGGGAAACAAGAGGGAGAAAGCTGGGAAAAAGAGGGAACGAAAAGGAGGAAAAATGAATAGGAAGAGAGAGGAGAAGAAGATAGAAAGGATAGTATGAGAGGGAGCGGGGTGTAGAGAGATGAACAGGAGAAAGAGAAGTGGGAGGGGGAAAGCACGAGAGAGGTGGAGAGGAACGGTCCTTCCACCTCTCTTCACTAGGAGGGAGAATGAAGAAGAAGAGAAGAGAGCCAGAGTTGCCCGATGTGAGGCTTTTGTAAGGAGGACCCAAAAAGTTTCCCTTTTGGGCTTCCCATGCTTGTCTACCATGGAATGTCGGTCATGACTCCAATGCTTAACATTTGTAGATTTTGTTGTAGAGTGGCGTCCATAGAGTCTTTGATGATTTGGTCTGATTAAGTAAATCTGAAGCTGTCCAAATTATTTTGGGTAACCTGTAAAACAAAGTACTAAATTAAGATGATCTAAACTGCATGTCTAATTAGCTGTAATGATCATCTGATCGTTAAAATTTTCAAATTAACGATCAAATGATCGATTAGAGCTAAATTTATCTTAAAATTACAAAATTACTTAATTAAATGATATAATAAAATGCTAATCTAGGGTTATTTAAGACAAAATCAAACACTTAACACACTTACTACTCTCTTAGCAACATTTTTAGCATTCTTATAATGCTCAAAGTTTTCATTATTTTTAATCATGTGCCATGATTTAAAACACATTTGTCTCTCTTTAATAACTTTTTGCACTTTTTTCACTTTACCTCAAAATTTCTTTCATTTGTTGCCTTTTACCTTTACATGCTCTTAGGATATCTTATGCCACTTTCTTAGTGGTGTTTACTTTTATTTCATTGTTTCAATGTCCTTCTACCATCAACTTGTTTGTAAATAATGTCATTTTCCCCCTTTTTAAGTTACACTACTTAGTTTTTTATAGCTGCTAAGTTTATTTTTTTTTATTTCTTTTTTTAATGTAAATATCTATAACCATTAACCTATGTTGTAAGGTTAGACTCTGATCAGGTATCAGCTCATAATCCCTGTGCATTGACCTTTTAGTATTCCTAAGTAGAAAAATGTTTATTTGGCTTATATATAGTCCACTTTTAGAGGTCAATAAGTGTTTGTCCCTATTTTTAAAGTATGTGTTTACTATAGGTAGATTATATATCAAAGCAAGATCGAGGATAGCTTCCCTCGTCTCATTTCTTTCTCCAATACCACACCTCCGTGTACCCTATTGTATTCTTCCTTTTCTTTTTCTGCATGACCATTAAAGTGTGCTCCTATGTGTTGGGAATTTCTTGCATGACTCCCTACTTATCTTATAAAAAATATCTTCTAATTGTATCTTCTAACCCCACTTATGGTGCATATGCACTTATAACATTTATAATTTTCTCACAGAACAAGTTTTATTAGTATAATTTTATTACTAGTTCTTTTAACATCTACAACTTTATCATTTAATTCTTTATCTGTCACTATCCCTATGACATTTTTATTATTGTCCTTTCATATATTAGAGCTTATACCTACTAATTTATCTAGTTTTTACCCCCTTTTCACTTAGTTTGTTGGATATAAGCAATGTTGACTCTTGCGTTTCATCATATATATTGACTCTAAACTCTTACATGTCACTGTGCCTATATTCCATATGGTGATGCAAATCTTATTCTCTCGAGCTAACCTATTTACCTATGCACTTCCTGAATAGTGTAGGAACCCATTGCTACTTTTTCATTGCACCTATGTTCTGATGCAATATGTCACTTATGAGGCAATGCTTTAGCAATCCTTGCCTATTTCTATAGCACCCAAGATTCAATGCACTATGTCACTTTTGAGGGAATGCCCCAGTAGCCTTGTCTATTTTCCATTGCATCCAAATCCGATGTAGTGTGTTGCTTACAGAAAATGTCATAAATTGATTAATACATGAGGTTTGTCAAAAGTTTTACTTGCCAGCCAGCACTTAGTATAAAATCCTCCTCCTTTATCTAGGCTTAGGATTGGTTGCAATAAAACCATATAGAACTATAACCACATAGAAAACTCCTAAAATTAATAAATCAAAGTTTCAACATGTTTCAGTATAGCAACCTACATTTAATGATGTTCTAACATTCCTCCTCTCCACATTAATTTTCTACTTTCACAATTCTTCTTCTTATTGTATACAATAATCATATAACTTATACATCTGCAAAATTGTTTCTCAGTCATCATAGTAGTCATGCTATTTTACATTTATTAAATTATCTTTCTCATAACCTTTTTTTTTAACCTAAGAGTGATAAGAAAACATGAAACTATCTAGAGCACTTCATGATTCCCAAATCTACTTGAGATCTCTCTAATAGGGGAATAATGCCACCTTAAACCTTCGACCAAGGAGAAGTGTAATGATGTCTACTACCAATTGTGCTTAATGACTTTATACAATAACCATATTGTTTTTGGATGCATACTACTCTCTCTCTCTCTCTCTTGAAAATTAACAATGAGCCCACCATCTACTTTATAGTATGCATATGTTGCAACTATGATAAGACTGGCTGTAGCATATAATTCCTCTCTCTCTCTCTCTCTCTCTCTCTCTCTATCTCTTGAAAATTAACAATGAGCCCACCATCTACTTTATAGTATGCATATGTTGCAACTATGATAAGACTGGCTGTAGCATATAATTCCTCTCTCTCTCTCTCTCTCTCTACACAAACACACACACACACACACACATGTGTATATAGAGAGAGTTAGAAAGCAAATTATTTGCACACTCTACTCACATGTACTCCTAAATCTAATCCTTAGGCAAAGGAAAAGTGGTAACATGAACTTGCAACCAAGCTTACTTTAGGGGAGATGTCAAGTTGTCAACAATCAACTATGCTATATGATACACCACAATATAAATATGGTGTAATTGCTAACTATAGAAATAATCTTCTTCTTTTTTTTAAATGAAGATTTACAAAGCAAATCACTCACATGCTCTTCTAAATCTAACTCACATTACATGTCCTAATGATCTCAAATAGTTTAACATATTCCAATAATTTATGTTAAAAAGTCATGATTAATTGCAATGCAATATGTATGAAGAATATTCTAGTACTGACTATCCATAAATATTTATTTTTACTGATATGGAGTTGCATAATATTTGTACTATCATATGGAAAAACTAGGAAAACATGCAATCATACTCATTGATATTAATCTAAGCTCGATACACTATGACAAAATTACAAAATGTTCTAAATAATTAATGTTTCCTAAAAGATGTTGGATCCTTTTTGTCCAATTTTTTTGAATAAGATATCCTAATTAATTATAAAAGAGAGTGATATAATTGCCTCACATTTTTATTCATTACCCCCTCCTACTTTAAGGGAGGGGCATTGAATCCAACAACCAATTTTAGATTACTAGTAATTTTACAATTCAAGTTTCTCACTATAAAACTTAATTTCTCTTAAGTGCACCACATTTTTCAAGAAAAATGATAAATCTAAGTGCCTCTTGGACTTGGATTAATCCAAATGCCATTTTACGTATCTTGTACTTTCTCTTTTTGTAAATCTAAGTCATTTACCATGTTGAGAATGGCTTAAATGGCCTAAGTATCAAATTTCATGCCTGCAGGACAATTTATCCCATGTTTTTATGTTGAAAATTAGAGCCATAGTTTATCCTATGTTTCTTAAGTTATAAATTATGTCCAAGAAAACATAGTATAAAATATATAATAGATGTGAAATTTGATACTTAAAAGATCTAAGCCATTCCTCACATGGTGAATAGCTTAAGTCCTCAAAAAAAGTATGGGTTGATATGCAAGTGTGCTTTGCTTGTCTCTAGCTTGCTGTTTTCTAACAAATATAAACCATTAAAAGTTTAAGTACCACATTTCATGTCCATAAATATAATTTATCCTATGTTTTTTAATGTTTAAAATTATAACCAAACCACACATAGGATGTACCCAATGTGCATGAAATTTAGAACCCAACTTATCTAAGCCATTCCTAATTTGGTTAATGGCTTGGATCTACAAAAGAGGCAAGTTAGATGTAAAAAAGTACAGTTGGATAAGACAAATCCAAGTGTTCCATGCTATGTACATGTATGTGAGCGTATACATACATACATATAAATAAATAAATATATATATTACCCTTTCTTACCTAAACTTATTTTCTAATTGATAGGAAACATATAAGGGTGTGTGTGTGTGTGTGTGTGAGAGAGAGAGAGAGAGAGAGAGAGAGAGAGAGAGAGAGAGATGATGATGGTTTAGTAATTATTACATAATAGAATTAATGGTTGTTTTAAAGGAAATATTCAAAAAAAGAGAAATAATCTAGTCCAAAAATTTATTGAAAGGGCAAAACTTCAAAAGAAGAAGAAAATGGGAAGGATAGATTTAGTAGAGATAATATTAGAAGGAATATTGGTATGTTTATACACAAAACTAAATTATTACAAGTCATGGTATTTTCGAAAGCTAAGATAGCATCTTATTTTCAGCCATTGCCTTTTTATTTATTTTTTAAAGATCTAAGGCATTAATCTTGTTTAGGGCCCTTTTATAGTATGCCCATGAGAAATCACGTTAATTAGATGATCTTATTTCTCTTTCATTTTTTATTTCAATGGTTGTGATTCAAAGTATAGAGAAACATAAGGTTGCAAGCATCCAATAGAAGCAATTGTTTGTGTATGAGTAATCTAAAGATTTTTTAATAATATAAATGGGTTAGATCTTCTAAATATGTAGCCCAAAATCACAAAGTCGCAACATCTAAAAATATGATGCTTCCATAGCATTTGAAAATATATGAACTCATATTATTATACATTCCATTATTTAATTGTTTTTATTCCCAATTTTCCTTTTTCCTTCGTTATCACTTCTAATTTTTCTTCTTTCTCTTTTCTATTTGCTCTTGCATGTGCATTATTATATACCTTTTCACTCGCATATTTATAATTACATAAGTTCTCTTGTATGTGGCACTTACAAACAAAGTTGAAGGGAAGACAAAAAATGTGTTCAATTAAAAAGGGAGAATGGATGCCAATATAAGTAAGTTATGGAAGTGTGTAATAAAGATCATGAAGTAGTTATCAGTAGTTATGCAACTATAAGAGTAAGAGAGGCATGTGGTGGTTTGTGAAGAGAAGTTTGATAATGAGATGAGCTTTCCTTCTTCTTCTTCTTCTTCTTCTCTTTTGCTTTTTTTATTTAGAAATTGATGAAGATTCTTAGTAAAATATGAAAAGTTCTAGTTATAGCAAATGATTAGATAATAAATTTTTTATTAGGAAATAAAGGAGTGATAGCCTTAGTTGTCAATTAGATACTATATTGAGCAATATAGATGATAAAACCAATCCCATGCAAAAATAATAACACAAAAAGGGTACCTTCCCTCTTATATTTTAAACCAGTCAAAACTAGACCTTACTATACTAATATTAGCCAAGATTGGGCTTATCAGATGGTTCAAGTGATAAGTAAGAAATTGCTAGGAATGTATTTATTTTCATTTTGACCATGTTAAAGTTAAATTAACATCTCACCAACAATGGTTAAGACTATAATTTTACTTTCTAAGAAAAGCCTACTTCAAATTTCTTTTTCTCTCCAACAAAACACAGTGAAGAAACCTTTTTATCTTTCTCAAAAAAATTGAAAACTTCTTTCTTCTTTCTTAAAAAACCCTATGATGGAGTTATAATTGTAGGCAATATAAGAAGCAAGAACAACCAATTAAAAACCATTTTGAACAACAACTTCTTATTGAACTTATCTGAATTTCAAGAACCATCAAGATTTAAGAATGAGGTAGAAGAAAAACTCAATGATTTGGGTTTTTCTATTCAAGAAGTAATTTCAAGAACCACAATCTATTGGGTTTCTTTGGATTTCAAGAACAACCAAGAGTGAGGTAGGAGAACAACACAGTAACTTTGGGTTTTTCATATAGTAAAAGATTTCAAGAACCATAATTCAATTAAGTTTTTTGGATCTCTTGAAGCATCAATATTACAAAATGATAAAGAACAGAGTAGAAGAATAAAGCAATATTCAATACATATGTTTTTTGGATTTTTCTTGTTGAATTCATTTTTTATTTCCATGCCTTAGTTGATTTTTTCTTTTCTTTTCCATCTCCTAAGAACATAGCTCTTATTGGTTTTCAAAAAAAAGAAAAACAAAAATAAGGCAAGTTTTACTTATTCTACAAATTTTAAATTCTATTTTGTAAAATTTTTACGTTCTACTGAGTTTTGAGGTTTGAGATCTTGTGCCATAAAGGATCACTTGGCAAAATTTTGAAAGAATATATATATATATATATACACACACACACACACACCTAATCATATACAAAGTCATGAAAATTTAAATAGAAGTTGGCCAATGATATGTAAAATTCTCATTTATTTTATAAATTTGCTTATAAATCCAAACTAAGTAATTTAAATTATTTTTCACCAAATATTGGTCATATGGGTAGAAATCCTACATCAAGTGTATATAATAATTAGCCTCTCATACTAGTATGAGGAGCATAATTTTGTTTATTTTTTAATTTCAAATGCTATCCACATTGGCTAATTTGGCTCGCATCTATGGTACACATTAGCCAAGCCCACAGACTAGGATGGGACAAAAATCAGTAATAACAACTAAGGTCCTAAAAACATATGGAATGTATAATTGATTTGAAATGGTTAAAAGCATCAAAATAAATTACACCCAACAAAAAATAATTTCCACTAGGAAACAACTATGCATTGAGATGAAAAGAGGATTTAATAAGCCCTTCCTTAAGAGTAAGAGTAGGAGTTTACTTAGCATAGTGGAGAGAGAGGTAACTTTCCTTAAAAGTGAGAGGAAAGATGCACCATTTACTTCCCTGTGGTACATTCCAAAAATTTTCCAAGCATCTAAATAGATTATATAGACACAAAAAGTCACATTGGTAAAATGATCCTAGCCTACATTTCTTTGGGTTTTTAATCATATAATTGAATGTTAAAAACTCAAAATATATGGTTCCATTTAGCTAGAACATAGGAAGACAAACAAGATAAACAACTTCTAAAGTTTTTTTACTAGCCAAAAATTACAAAAGCAAATCACTCATACACTCTCCTAAATCTAATCCCTGGCCAAATGCATAAGCTGCAACTCAAATCTATGACCAAGCATATTTCAAACAACTATGTTAGCATTGTTGGCAATAATATGAACATCTTAGATATAATAAAAACATCAAAAGGGGGTCGATATCCAAACAAAGTATGGATTGCTATTTGTAATTGTGTTGATTGTTTAACCGTAAGTGCACGGGCTATTTTAGTGTAGCTTATGCAAGTACGGGTCGATCCCATGAGGACTTGATTTAAAATGATGGAGTTTGAATAAAATTTAATTATGTAAAATTAAAAAGAAATCACTCAAAATTACTGGAATTATTGAAATGAGAATCAATGTTCATATCTAATCAAATTCTCAAAAATATAGAATTTTCAGTTCTGAAATAAAACAAATAAAATCAAATAATGAGAAAAAACTACTTCCCTAGATCAAACACTATCAAAATCTTCAACTATGATGTCCTGAGAGATGATCAGCCTTCATATATGTCTTCATCACATCCTTGATTAGTGATCCACCGGTCAGATTTGACAGATTCTTCAAAATGGTCAAGATCTTGGCTAAATTGTAATTTCAAGATTTGGACGGTTCAGATTGGTTTTTGGATCTTATATTGAAGATCAGAGACGTTGATTATCTCTAGGGATGTCCTAAGAATGAACCTGTAAAATTAATTTGAAATCGGATGAGAAAAGAAGGATAAATTGAGGATTTGGTTTTGATTAAGGCTAACCCGTTGATTGGGTTAAGCTTTAATTGATTTGTCTAGAATTTGTCTGTTCTTGGATAAGAAAAAGATGGATAAAATAGAACCGGAATAAAGCAGGACACATATGAAATTTCTGAAAAAGGACAGAAATGGAATTGAATTTTAAGAGGGAGGGGCAAAACTGGAATTTTATTAAAATCTAGTTTTTTAGGAAAAACCAGGAAATCCGATGGAGAAAGGAAACTGGAGGAGGGAGAAGAGGAAAGAGAGAAGGAAAAGAAGAAGAAAGGAAAAGAGGGGAAAGAGGGAAGGAGGGAAACCCGACTTGGGTTTCCTTCCCTGGAACGTCCGGAAGCGTAGAGGGAGTTGGGAACGATGGTGAAGAGGGAGGGGAAATAGGGAACTTGAGTTCACCAGCGTCGCATCTGGAGTAGCCAGTGATCAAAGGTGGGGAGCAGCAGGGAAAGAGTGAGAGAGATGGGAAAGAGAGGTGCAACGAGAGGCTGGAGATGAGGGTAGTGTGGTGTCGAGAAAGGAGCGGTGCTGGTTCACTGATGGTGGATTGGAGGTAGATAGAGACGGGAGGGGGAGTGGAAACACGAGAAAGAGAGAGAGAGAGTGTGTTGAGGGAGATGGGGAACATCAGGTTTGTTGGTGCTGGACTAGGCTAGAAGTGGAGACGCGGTAGGGAAAAATCAAAGACTCGGTGTGGTGTGGGAAAGAAGATTTGGTGGGTGATGGGGGAGAGGAAGAAGGTGAACAGATTAGCCGGGAAAGGGAGGTGGCTGGTCTGGGAGTTGGGTCATGGCGAGGAAGTGGGGCTGGGAAGGAGGTGCAATGGAGGGTGATGTTGATGCGTTGGAAATAAAACTATTAAGGAGAGAGGTATGCTGGGATGTAAAGAGGAAGGTGATATTGGGAACGTGAGAGAGGGTGGTAGAAAAGAGGAGAAGAGGTGGAATAGTCCTAGATAGAGAGAAGATGGGGAAGAAGAAGAAGATGAGGAGAGGAGAGAATAGGATGGTGAGAGATGAGAAGAGTGAAAGAAGAGGAGAAGGGAGAAGTGGGAGAATTGGGTACGGTTGAGAAAGAGAGTAGAGGAAGAGGGAGAGAAGGTAGAATGGAGAGAGATGAGAAGAAGAACAGAGGAGAGAGTTGGGTACGGTTAAGAAGGAAGGCAAAAAGATAATAAGGAAAGTGGGTATGTGAGAATGAGGAAGGGAAAGGGAAAAGGAAGGAAAAAGGAAAAGAAAGAAAAAGAAAAGGAAAGAAAGAAGTGAGGGAAAGGGTTGCCTTTTTCTCCATGATTCCAAATTTAGCTCAATTGTCTTATAGGAAACTATCACATCTATCTTCATGGGTGATCTGGTCCATCCAATCCTCTTTAAGATGATTTGCACCGTTAACTTTTGATCGTATTCATCCGCGTATCCTTTGGTTGATCTGCAAAAGAAAAGACTAAATTAGAATCATCTGAACTGTACATTAGTCATTTAATGAACTCTAATGATCATCTGACCATTGATTTTGACAAATTAAGGTTTGGATGGTCAATTGGATTTAAATTCAAAATCAAGCTAAGTTTTGTAAAATTGAACGGTTAGATGATTTAATTGAATGCTAAATTAAGGGTATTTTGACCAAAATTGAACACTTAACAAATTGTCATAGATTATTTGCAAATATGGTACTTAACTATTTATAAAAGAATGTTTCATTAAATCTAATATAATGACTAGCTACTTAACCATTATTTTTGAAATTGTTACGTTAATGATAATGTATACAATACTACAAATGAAAGGAACAATGTTATTTTCAGAAACATCTCACAAGATCTGCTTAAATGTTTCGTGTACTTTCTAAATTATAAATAGTTAACTTTTCAAATCATTCTTAAATTAAAAATTTTGTCATCATGATTTATAGGATTACACATGTATTAGAGTTTTTAGACCATTACCATCATGGATAATTATAACTACTTATCTAAAAAATACATATCAGTAATCATAAAATAAATGTTTTAGCTTAATTTTCTTATACCAAGATATAATTTAAACTTTATGAAATCTTGGCATTCATAAAAAAATGTAAGTTAATTTTGCACTGAAGCTTTTTAGCATAGGTATGCATGGGTGCTTCATGATTGTGCATGTATCTTCCAAGAAAAAAAATTGTAACTAAACCTTATGTTTGTTGTGTTTGTTTTTTAATTAGTAGAATTTTCTAGTTATTAAAGGAAAGGAGTTTTAATCTAGTTTTCCAATTGCAATTAGTAAATCCAACTTCCTACTTAAATTGGATATGTCTAGGTTATCTTACAACTCGATGTTTTCATCTCACCGTGCCAAAGTTTTGCTTTTAAATTATGTGAGCACACTAATGATAATTGTGCATGCTACAAACTGAGCTTATTGTACTTCTATAATGTTAATGTTCTAAAATTTTGCCTTGCCAAGAATTATTCCCAGAGAGTTCTTAATTCATTATAATCATTTGAGGAGTCCTAAATTGATGGTCTCATTGCTCTATATTTAGATATCTTATAAAGCATCTGATTTGAATAAAGTTAACCCCTAAAAAACTGTGTATAACAACATTTCCAAATCTTTGTAGATGCTAGAGTCATCCAAACACACATGATTTTATTTTTATTTTTTTATATAGAAGACATCTAATGTAACAGTCACTATTTTAAATTCTAGAATAGTTAATTTTTATGAATTTTGAAAAATTGAGAACTTAAGAAATTTAGAGATGGAATCTCGAGTTACAACCTCAATATTTGAGATGGATTCGAAAAATGGAGTCAAACGCCACTAAAAACGCTAAAATCGAAGATCATAGTAAAAATGCTGAATTATTTTAAATTTAGTATTTAAATGAAATTATTTAGAAGGGCAAAATCGTCATTGCACATGTGGGGCCCATAGAAATCATCCCTGCCACCCATCTTAGCAGGTGATGATTTTAGCATTAAATGCCGGTCATCAAATATATATATTTATATATAATAAAAATAAAAATAAAATAATGATATATATGCATTTAAGAGGGGGAAGTGCATTTCCCTCCCCTTCTCTCGTTCCCCCCATGACCGGCCACTGGAAAAACGGCATCTCTGGAGACAATCCGCGTCGAGGACATTGGACCCCTGGTGCATTGGTGACTGAACAACTAAGGCAGGCCATCTCTGTCACTTTTGTTCTTGGTTTTCCTTGTTTAGCGCCGAAAAACAGCATGGACTGCCGTTTTCCGGTGGATAATATACGTTACTGTTGCCTCCGAAAATAAGATAATGAAACAGTGTCAGATGAGGATCTGGACCATTCATCTTGAACGTGATAGTGCAAGGGACAAACCCATAAAATTCCAGGGTGACCGGATGGCTAGGGACATTGAAAAACCCCAAAAAATAATAAGGTGAGGGTTTTTAGAAACGTAACAAAAATCGTGAAAAAAATTGATAGATAATGAAGGAATTTGTGAAAATGGAGGGTGGAAATGGAATGTACATGAAAAACTAGATAAATAGGTGTAAAAATTGAAAAGAAAAGAAAAACGGAGTACCTGGGGTTGCCGGCGACCGGATTCCGGCGGTCGTCTTCGACAATGGTGAACCAGTTTTAGTCACTATCACCATCATCGTCCCCGGCAACAACGACCCGCAACAGGCCAAGTCGACGCGGCCTGCGAGCACCACCCGCAGGATGCACTGTGTGACATGCACGTGCCACGGTTGCACCATGCGTGGTGCTACGTGCGCCACCAAGGGGTGTGCCATGCACTCGGATGGCATGTGCGCAGCACACGGGCCGCACGTGCAATGGGCCCTTTTCCCGATTTTAGGATTTCTGACCGTCCATTCATAAAAAATATGATTTTAGGAGCTATATGGGTCTAAATCACGATCCGAAAGAGGCGTTGCGATCGTTTCAACAAAGTGGACCTAGATTTAAGATAAAAATCTAGTTTAGAGTAACTTTTTAATAGTTAAACCACTAAATACTATCCGATGACTTAGATCAAGCCAATCAATGGATGATCAGGCCTTAGAGCTTGGTTGTATAGGTCAAACACGAGATGATCTATGAGATTTGAAGGGCAGATCTCATGGAATTGCCAAGAAAAAATAATCCTGACGATCGATCTAAACAACTACCTTAAGATGTGCTGATCAAGAGTGATTTGACTATCAGATTGACACATAACCATAAAAATACATGTGAATCACTAAACAAAATAGAAATTTTAAGGGTCATGATGAAAATGAGAGGTTTAACAATCAATGATGACTTATAATGTGACAGGTACGTCAGAGTGTACGACTTGATATCCCCTACGCGCCTGATTGGAGTTCGACATTATCGAGGTAGGTGATTTCATTCGCGATTTCCCATGATTTCTCAAATCATGACTTAGTGATTGAAACTTTGAGGCATGGGTTTGTATGCCCTATTATGTTTCATGAGACCATTTTCAACATGTATTACCGAGATGCTTACTGCTTCCCTTGTATATGTTTTATGCATTGTTCTAGGCATATTTCAATTACATTGTCTGACTCTTGAGATGTTTGATACGTGGGAGTCTCTATGCCGTGACTATTGAGACTATTGAGCTCGGGATAGGATGCATCCCCTTCTCTCGTGAGTGCCTGAGTGCCCCTTGTGGGTGAAAGGGTGAAAGCAGGTGTGAAACACGTCTTTTCGTGAGTGCCGAGTGCCTGTGTGGGTGAAAGAGTGAAAGGTGAAAGCAAAACTGGAACGCGCCTTTCTGTGAGTGCCTGAGTGCCCAATGTGGGTGAAAAGGTGAAAGCATACAGTATTGAGAGTTGACCCCACGTTGCTGTGAGTGTACCTAAGACACTCATAGGGCTTAACCATGTATGATGTTTCGATGCTTTGATATACATTCATATTGTTCTCTGGATATAGACTCACGTGGTTATGACTTACTTGTATCTGCATATCTTTTTGGATTTTGCATGTCCTGACACCATGACTTATGTTGCCTTATTTATATCATGGAATTGGTATATTCTTCATCATATGAATCTGAGGTTTTTGTACCTTGTTATTTCTTATCATTTTATATTGAATGTAAATCACCTACACAAGCCTGGCTTGCCGAGGCATTGCTTTGTTTTGCAATGCCTTGGAGTTGGAGCGTGACAGTCAGAGAGGAAAGCATGTGGAATAGTGCGGATCTAGATGAAGACCCGAGGACTCTATACTGTTTGCATTCGGAGACATAGTAGTGTACATCCTGAGACTGGTATCGGACTTTCAGTGCTCTACCTAGATATTTGTATCTTTATATATTAAACTCATACCACTGTATAGTGTGTATATGTTTACATATGGATGATGTGGTGATTTTGGATGGACCCTAGAGATTTGGGACTTTTATTATCATCGTCTCTTTGCTGTTTGCCCAATTTCTCGTGGTTTTGTATTTGAGCATGCTCAGTGTGTCTGAAAGTGATTTGGTACCGCATTGTAGTTTTGGGGTGTAAATGACCCTCAGGGTTTTCTTTATCGGGCATTTTTCCTTGACGCCGCGTAAAATTTCTAAATATTTGAGTTTTATTTCAGGGATCCCGCCTATTTTGTAATAATAATTTTTTTACTATTGATATAAAAAAACAAAAAAAAAATATTTTAGAAGACCCAGGGTATCACATCTAAATATAGATAAATAAGAGGAATGAGTCAAATCATTCTAAGGTGGGCCCAAATAATGCAATCATTTTAGCATTCCTCTTATTATAAAGTGTTATAATCATTACAACTTTTGCAAAAAGCATAATATCCTAAATCACAAACTAAAGTCAGAGCCACTCTACTAAACTTTTCATTATCCCACTTTGCCAACTTGCATCATCAAAATTTCTTTCTTGAATAGATTGACAACTAATCATCATCATCAAAGCCTTATCCCAAATAAGGGGTTGGCTGCAAGAATCTTGTTCCTTCATTTCCCTCTAAAAAGTGTTATGCCTCATTAAGTTCAGAAGTATTTAAATATTTTCTTGCCACTTCTATCTGTGTCCTTTTTTTACCTCTACCTTGCCTTTTAGAACCTTACAATTGGATTGACTCACTCCATTAAAATGATGCCATTTTTAGCCTCCATTAGAGATGTTCAAACTATCTAAGTCTACCCCTTGCATCTTGTTACCTACTTGTGCAACTCATAGGTTTCCTATAATGTTTTTATTTCTAATTCTACCCTTTCTTGTCTTGCTCCCTCATCCATCTCAACATCCTCATTTTGGGTATGCTGATTCTATGTGTACATTATTCCTTAACAGCCCACATCTCTGATCCATATAACATGGCCAACCTTATAGCTATCTTATAGAATTTTTTTTTTAGTTTGAGTGACAACTGTTGATCGCATAAAACTTCATAAGCACATCTCTCTTTGTTCCAACCCATTTTGATTCTATATGTAATATTCCTTTTAATCTCTCCAATGTCATGAATTATCGATCTCAAGTATTAAAAGTGGTCTTTTTGGGGGACTCCTTAGTTATCAATATTTGCCGGTGCTTCACTCCCACTCCCCTCCTTACTAAAATTATATTCCATATATTCTGTCTTAATTCAGGTAATTCTAAATCTTTTTTACTGTGTTGCATCTCTCCACAACTTTAGCTTTGTATTTACACCTTCCATTATTTTATCAATCAAAACTACGTCATATACTAATAATATGCACAATGGAATTTCCTTTTGCAAATGTTTTATTAACTCATCTATAACTAACGTGAAAAGGCATTGGCTCAACGTAGATCTTCTGTTCAATCATATAGCGATAAGGACATCATTGATCTTTCCATTAGTATACTTAACATTATTTGTTACTGCTCACTTATACATATCATTAATTATGTTTATATACCATAATGAAACCCCTTTCTCACCCAACACTTACCATATTAACTCTTTAAAGACTTTGTCATAAGCTTTTATAAAGTCAATAAAGATCATGTGGAGGTCCTTCTTCTCTTTATATTTCTTTACCAATTGTCTTTATAGAAAAATAGCTTACATGGTAGATCTCTCAGGCATGAAACTAAATTGGTTTTTTGATAAACTCGTCTTGCATCGTAGCCTCTTCTCAATTACTCTTTCTCAAAGTTTTATGTTATAACTCATAAGTTTAATTACATGAAAAAAGTGCAACTTTGCATGTCTCCTTTATTCTTTCAATTGATAGGACAACACTTTTCCTCCATCCATCTAGTGTTTTCTTCGATTCTACAATCTTGTTAAACAACTCTGTCAACCAAATTACTCTAGTGTCTCCCATATACTTCCAAACCTCTATTGATGTACCACCGAGCCTTATGGTCTTTCTTGATTTCATCTTTTCCTAGGCATCTTTCACTTTAAACACCCTAATCCTATGGTTGTATCCATATATAGCCCAGCATTATTTAGATTTACAATTAATTCTATCTCTATATTCTTGGCACATTTGTCATTTAACTAGCTTTCTCATATTTGATTGATCTAATCATCTGTGACTAGTACCATTTGATCATAACTTTTAATGCATTTAATGTGGTATAAGTCATTACTTTTTTGTTTATGTTTATGTTTTTGCTAGTGTAAGTACTTATTTCTCACCTTCTTTTGACCTTAATATATTATACATAATCATACGCTTTAATTTTATCGTCATCACTTTTCTATTGGAAGACTTTTTAGCATTTTTACATTGCTTAAAGTTTTCATTGTTCATGGTCCTCTTCCATGCTTTAAAATACACATGTTTCTTTTTAATAATTATTTTTTCACTTTTCACTCCACCACCAAGTTTCCTTTACTGGTTGCCTTTGTCTTTAGATACTCTTAGATCATTATTGCTACTTTGTTAATAGACTTAGCCATATCAATCCACATAGTGTTTACTTTTGTTTCATTATTACACTTTCCTTATACCATTAACTTGTCTGCAAACAATTTTATCTTCTATAGGTTTAGGTTTCACCACTTAGTTTTTTGACACCTATTAAGTTTATTTTCTTTCTTCTATCTCTTATTGCAAATATTTGTAATTGTTGTGTCTTTAAATTCTCTTTAGGTAATACCTTACAATCCTTACATGTTATCCTTTTTGTATTCTTAAGTAGAAAAAGTCTTTTAGATTTTACATGATCTATTTTTAAAGGTTAGCAAGTGTTCATTCCTCTTCTCAAAGTATGTATTTCCTATAGCTAAGTTATAATGCCTAAGCAAAATCAAGAATAACTTTCTCCATCTCTCAATACCACACCCTCCATGTACCTTATCTAATATATCATTTTCTTGTTCTACAGGACCATTTAAGTCCACTCTTATAAATATTCCCTCTATATTAGAAATTTCTTGCATTACTTTCCTCTGTATCTTCTTAGAACTGTCTCTTGATTATATCTTCTAACCCTACCTGTAGGGCATATGTACTTATAATATTAACAACATTCTCTTATAAAATAAGTTTTATTAGTAGAAATATATCATTAGTTATTCCAACATCTACAACTTTATCTTATATTTCTTTATCCACCACTATTCATCATCCATTTTTATCATTGTCCTTTTATATGTACCATAGCTTATACCCATCAATTTCTTTAGTTTTAGCCTCTTTTTACTTGGTTTATTGGACACAAGATATATTGACTCTCATACATTTCATTGTATTTACTAACTTTATACTCTTACTTGCCAATGTACCTATATTATGTGTGGCAATGCGGATCTTATTTTACCGAGCTAGTCTCCTTACCCGCACACATTTTGGAATGGTGCGAGAAGCCCTGCTTACTTTCCATTCATTCGGGATTGGATGAAGCCTGTTTGTAATGACCCGAGTTTTTATAAGATTTTTTAAATGTAAAAGATGATTAAAATGGAGATTGATCTCTGTTAAATTTTTTTTAAAATCAAATAACAACGGAAGAACCTTATATTTTAAAAACTAATTTTGAAAAACCTGAGTGTCATTTTTCTTTTCTCAAAAAGGATTATTGGTGAAATGAGCGCTATATTTATACCGAAAATTCAGCAGAGTTTTCTCAGTTTTTTGGACATTAGACATTTAACGCATGTCATTACGAAGTACCTGATAAATATAATTTTATAATTAGAAGGGTAAAGGAGACTCCATCTCCATTCCATCACATTCACGTACATAACTGGGTGTTTTGAAAATCAAAATTAAATGCAAACCAAAGAAATATCCACGACTTAAAATATACATGTCAGGATCAATCCAGTTACAACCACACAACCTCGACTTCCAATTTTAGGTCTACATATCCATAATGAAAAAGTCATATTAAATCAAAGTATTACTTCAATTTACTAGTTCAATAACCACATTACAATCCTGTTTGATATACTTGTTTAGTCATCTTAAAATCTCTAGCACAGTCTTCTGCTTCCTTTCCCTTATTTTGCTTCTTCAAACTTGAGACATTGTAAATAATTTACAATGTCTCAGCAAGCTTGTGCTTGTGTAGGCAATTTCGCATCTATTTAACTAAGTTTGTAATTCAATTCTAAACAGCATCTCAAAAAATTCTAAAGAATATGATAATCAAATCAAAGATAAGAAACATGATTAAAGTTGTATTTCAATCTTAGTTCAACAGTATCATGCTAAAATGTTTCAGATAGTACGAATACAAAATGTGTACTACTTTAAATACATATTTTTCAAATAATTGAATCATCATGGTAATCTTATGTAAGTTGCAATATAGAACATATCCCAAAATCACAAGTATAAATTGAGAACTATGTGAAAGATGCACATCTAAATTGATAAATCAAACACCATAAGATCCTCAAAGTATTAAAGTAGTCATTGGTTAAACTGTGAACGTCGGCAATCTCAATCCGACAACATCATCAAGTGCACATATTCACCCTAGCAAACACATCAGCTGGTTGGTCGTGAGTATTCATCTAAGACCATCAAGCCCATCTATGTGGGGTCACAAAATAGAAATCCTATGGTACACTATGCTTACGACCAAATCACTGAATCGTGTCTCTCTGATATCTGGAGAACAGCCACTGCAGCCTTTACAGCGAATACAGATACATCCCAAAAGGATGCCATGACCACCTCCAATGGTTGTTCCTACCACAATAGTCGAGAAAATAGATGTCTCTTTGGGCATGGATACTTACCACCTTTGGTGGTTAAAGACCAGGAGGCCAAACCAGTAAAACCTCTTAGCATAGTGACAACCAGGCTCATTAGTTTGAACAAAGACATATCTCAATCCTATATGATATTAAATCATATAGTATATATGTCATGCATTTCTTTAACTCAATCTCAAAACATGGGATTGATGCATTTTAAATATCGTCATTTCTTTCAAAAGCACTCAATTGCATGTAATGAACAACATCATTTTTGTTTTTTACACAAAAACATGCATCATGGCTATGAAGATACATAATTATAATTCACATGCCTCATTTGCAAATATTACATTCTTTAAAAGTTAACATGATGTAATATGATAAACATATAAGTTTCATAATAGTTAAGAAGCCTCAAATATGAAATATGATCGTCAAATGATTTGATCATTTAAAATTCACATATCTTTACAAACTGATTGCATAGTTAAAATCTCATTGGCAAATAAATGTTAAAACCACATACCTCTTAGGCGTAATTCTCCGTTTACCAATGGTCCCTCCTCAACTCGACTTATCGGTCAATTTTCTCTGTTGATGTTACAAAGTTCTTGTCAATGTTGAATCATATATAATTGAATACATAAGAATCTTATTTTAATCAAAGTCTAACGGTTTAGGTTTCATAAACTGTTTAATTTTTCATTGACCATCTATTCCATAGCGGAATACATGATCAAGTCAGTCTTAGATCCATCATCCATTCACCAATTAGTGTCCATGGTCTAGATTTTTATTTACCATTCAGATAACCCCATTGTTAGAAAATTTAAATCCAAAGGTTTAATCAAATAAGTCACGATAATCTGACTCAGTATTTCAAGGTTCATCCTATGTTCTCAGTTTTTTTTTTTTTTTTTTTTTAAACTATAAACTAAAGGTCACGATCATAGAGTCAAGGGCCTTGATTTAATGATTTTCTTAACAATCCACATTATTCGAGTGATTGAGTTGGCTGTTATGAATTAAAGCTCATTAACTATAATCCTAGAAGGCTACTGAAGTTTTGATCAATGACCAAAAAACATATGCAGTGGCAATCAACGGTCCTCATTCAATCCATCACTTCCCTAATAATTAATGCTATGATCTTTTAGAATGTCCAAGTATATTCATTTAATAAAGGTCGGGGACATAACAGTGGTGTCTAATCACCAACCAACTATTGAGTTCCCCTATTGTCTGATCGGACGGTTCAAATCATTCAATAGATGATCATCCAAATTCCCCATTTTATGTCATATCTAAGTCAATTCAAAGCTCAAGAATTCATCTGTGGCATCTGATCATTGATCAGACATTACAGGATCTCTGTTTGAATAGTGACAAATTGGACGACAAAGATTATCTGATATGTTTCACTTCAAAATCTTAAAATTTTTGGCTCATCCTATTATTTTTAAAGATGAGGAACTCCATGGCAGCATCTAATCATCAATCAGATGTTGTCAAACACTATTTTCATAGTAACAGATTGGATGATCCATATTGTCCGATATGTTTTTCCACATAGATCGACATTTCAGTCACATCCCAACAAAAAAAAGGTTTATGTTTAACCATTTTTAAGCATAATTTACAATTTGGATGGTAGGATCTAGCAATAGAGGTGCACAGTGATTGGATCTGCCACCATAACCCTCGGATCAACAATCAGAACTTTAATTGAGTGGCTACAGCTTCGATCGGCTGTTGATCAAGGATAAATAAGACCTATTTTATACTTATCTAAGTTTAGATTTAAAATTTAATGGTTGGATCATCTATGGACGGGGGTTTAAATGTCAGATCATTCCTGTTCGAGCTCCAATCAGATGATCAAAACCTCAAACAAGTGGATCAGCACTCCTACAGTGCTATTCATTAGTCCTATATCAAGCAATTTCAATTCAATTCAAGCTAATTTAAGGTTTGATAATGTGTTTCAACAAAACAAATGAAATTTGCATGTTAATCAATCTAAAACCCTAAATCTAGTTTAAGGTTTGATAATGTGTTTCAACAAAACAATTGAAATTTGCATGTTAATCAATTTAAAACCCTAAATCTAGCATAAAACAACATGAATCTAGCTAAAAACATAGAATTCATGAGTTGGGTTTTGGAATTCCTACCTCGCATTAGGTCTCTGGCCTTCTTACCTGAATGTATTTGTCGGATTGATCATTGTTTTTTGACAATGATCTCTGAGTTTGTCGTGTATCAATCTCTTATCCGATTGACCACTAAGAATCACTTGAATCACTCAATAAACATAGGGTTTTGGTTTAACTTGTCGTGCAGAGCAAGATGATCGATCTGAGCCATCATCTTCTCCGGCGACAACTGCGAAGTTCCACAAACCTAGAAATCCTTGCCCCTTTCTCGCCTGCCTACTACGGCACCTTCATCTCTCTCTCGGTTCACTCTCTCTCCGGTGCGATCTACATTTTCCTGTTGTGCCGGGTTTTCTTCACCCTCTATCCTTTCCTTTCCGTTCTCCTTCTCCTCCTCGGCGTCGAGTTTCCCCTTCTTTCCTTCTTTTTTCTCGTTAGGTTTGGGTTATAGACAGACTGTTAGGCCTGTCGTTTTTTTTCTTCATTTTGTTAAGGGGGGGGTGCCAGTATCAATTATGGCCCATCTTTAAGTGTTTTAATTATTTTCTTTATATTTTATTATAAATACCTAATTATAATGTTTTGTTAGTTCCAAACATCATTATTTTAGTCAAAACTATTGAGTATAATTTGCGATGGGTTTTCCAATGTATCTTGACTATTCGACACGAATTGCTATAGATGGGGCCCACTCGTAAAATTACAAAAATATCCTTAGTAAGAAAAATTGGGATTTATTTGTCTGAACTCCGATTTAAGCAAAATTAGTGTCATTCGAATCATTTTTTAAAAGTACAATCTAAATATGAGGGTATTAGAGTCTAATTTGATGTCTTTAAAAAGGTTAATTCAATGGAACCCAAATTTGAAGATTCTCCCTATTTATGTTAATTAAAAATAATTAATAATCCTTTAAAATATAATTCAAAAATTAGGATCGTTACATTGTTACTCATGGGAAAACGCCTTAGTAGCCCTTGTTGATTTTTCACTACATTTGGAATTCAATGTAGCGTGTAGCTTGTGGGAGAATGGCTTAATAGCCCTTGTCTATTTCCTACTGCATCCGGGTTCGATGTGGTGCATCACTTATGAGAAACACCTTAGTTTGAGGAAATACCTTAGTCTTTAGATTCATATTAAAAATTTGCCAAAAGTAATTATGCCGGTTGGCAACTTGGCATAACCCTCATCCTTTATTGGGGCTTTAGACTGACTATAAGATGATAAAACCACTCATCAAAGTAGTTGCATTGACTAGGGCAATTTTTAACTGAACCCAATATATTCGACTGAGCCATGCACCAAGATCCAGTGCCAAAGCGACACACTCATTAGATAAGAGAGAGAAAATAAAATAAACAGAGGGCCAGTGGGGCTTAAGATGGGATAATCTGATGTGATATGACATGGTATAACCATATTTGTTAGTGGTGCATGACCTTAGCTGAGATGAGTTGAAATAATATCTCTTCATCTCATTGCTAAGGGTACTTGAAATAAATTGATATGAAACTCATCTTAACTCATAGTTTAAGTTGAATTTTCAATCATCTCATTTCATCCCATGTAAAATGTAATCATCTCAGGCTAGATCCCATCTCATCTCACGTGCTCACCTGAAGAACGTGCCACTAACACCATGAAAGCGATCCGGCGATCGATTTCGCCGTAACCAAGGACCAACCGGTTCCGAAAGCAAAGGAGGAAAAAAAAAACGGTAGAAATGCAGACACAACAAGATCCTCTTCTGAGTCCCCAACCTTGAAACCAAAACCAGAAAAATTCTCAAAATCTCCTTCTTCTTCTTCATATTCTTCTCGGTCTATGTGATGCCATGGAAGCACTGATCGAGCTGTGCGACCTAGTCGCCCATAACCCAGTAGCCTTCTCTGAAAAACTCGCTTGGATTTGCAGTCGCTGTCCTCCCCCCGGATCTGCCCGTCTCACCCGTTCCCACATCAATGCACTTCTCGCTACTGCCAGATTCCTGTCAAAATGCCCCAACCAAAACGATCCCCGCCCCAGAACTGCCCTCATTGACTTTCTCCATACCCTTCCACTTTCTTCCTTCAATCTCTCCTTCTGGCCCTTCGAACTCGATTCCATCTCCTCTTTTTTCACCGATTTCTTCTCCTACACCGCTAAGGCAGCCCAACTCTCCGCCGATTTCTCTGCTGAAACTGGGTCTGTGTTCGCGGAGATCGTCATTGCAGCTTCCATCTGCGAGGATTCCACAGGCATTGCCAGAATTTTCTTGACCGCGGTGGCCAAACACTGTCCACCGGTCCCCGCTAAGGAAGCTGAAAGACTGGTGTGTTGTCTGCTGGAGCAATTCGCTGCGTTCAGCCCAAATTCTGCATTAGAAGTTTCAGTTTCAACATCTGAGACTTCTTTCTTGCCATTGCAATCGCAATCCTCGGAAGCATCATCATCTTCGCAGCAATTGCGGTCGAATGGTGATTCGAGCCCGGTAAGTGAAGGAGGCGATGGTTCAGTTTCTTCCACGAGTACGACGCCTTCAAAAGCGAAGGGTAAAGAGGAATGCAGGGATGGGGATAGTTCAGGAGCGTCATCGAAGCATGCGACGAGGTTGACTATTGGGAATGGCAGCATTGCTGGTAGTAGCAGTATTGATCAGTTGGGGGTTCCTTTAGCGGTAGTTGCCTCTTTTGAAGAGGAGTCTGTCGAGCGATTGGAGAAACAAGAAATTGCTTTTAGGTTGTTTGGGAATTTTTTGGATAAAGCACCTTTTAAAGCTGACCATTTGGAGCAGGTTAGGACGGTTGCAGCGAAGCAGCTCAAGTCTTTGCCGGCTTTTCTTAAGGCAAGTATGAATCTTCTTCTACTCTTTTTATGATTTTTATTTTATTTTTTTCAAAATTTATAGTTCATATCTTACTATAGATTAATTTTAACATAGAATAACCACTTTCTGAAGTAGATGCAGCTCACAGATGGAATTCCTCCCATTTTATGCCAAGAATATCAGGAAACACTAGCAAAAACATATCTCTTGCTCGAGGAGAACTCGTTAATTTACATAAAGAGACTTTTGCAGCTCCTTTCATGAATATATCCTTTAAATTCTTCCCTTTCGATATGATAGAAGCTTGTCCCTTTAAGGTGATCCCAATCTTTGTCCACTGATATGTTGGCCAATTAGAATTATAGAGGTAAATTTTCACGATTCTTCTAAGCTATTATTGCTGCAAGCAGCTGTTTCTGGATTGTAGCCTATCAGCATTCAAATTACAGCTCTCATCATCTGGTAAGTGAAGTATCGGGTGCGTGATACTTGTTAGCAAAATATGGATTGCATAAAAGAGTATGACTCCTGACTAAGAGATGATTCTTAAGTAGATGGAGTTTGCAGCCGGGATTCATCACAGACTCATATGGAATTTCTTACATTTTATGCCAAAAATTACTAGGAAAATTAGCAAATGCCTCTCTCTTGCTCAAGGAGAAATTGCATACATAAGTAAAGGAAAGACAATTTGGGCTTGAACACTTATCCTAGTTGTTTAAATGCTTACTTTCGCTACCATAGAGGACTTATATTCAAGTCCACTCATTGTTCAGCAGAAAAGAAAAGAAAACAAGAGCACTGAGAACTTTGTAGCTCTGTTCATAAATCTCTCCTTCAAAATTCTTTTGTTTGAATATGATAGTGGGTAATCCCCTTAAGGTGGCGAGGTAGATGATAAGTTGGTCAGTTGGAAATTTAAGACTGTACACCTAACCCATAGTGATTCGTCCAGGAGACTGCTTTGGCTGACCAACTATAATTGTTAGATAGAAGCTTTATGGGTTTAATGGAGCCTCATTCAAGAGTTAATCTGCGTGATACTTGGTAATTAGAAAAGGAATTGCATTAAAGAAACAACTCACTGAGAGTTCAGAAGCATCTCCGCTTCCTAGTTATCTTAAACGATTCACTTGATTTCATTCCCTTATATTATCCCCTACGAGAATCAGAGTCTCAAGGATACCTGAATGTGCTCTGTTTCTATGATTCATTTGCATTATCCTTCTCCATATTCTGTATTCTGCTCCTTTTTATTCTTGATATCTTCTCATTCTTGGTACCAACTGTCCTAGTAGTGTAGATTGGGTGATATGTATTTGTCTGTCAGCACCAGTGAAGGCATGCTCTCTTTTTCTTTTATCGAAGTTTCAAACTGGTGCTTTGATTGTCCATGCATGGCTAGCATCTGGCTTGTTGAGGACCATGCTTACAAGCTTCCTGACTTTTTTGCAATATTAATAATCACTCCCTTAGATGTAGATTGTAGACATCCTTAGTGTGTTCCTTTCTATTTTTATTTTTTTTTATGTATATAGGATAACCACTAGGCAGGTTTCAATGCTAAGCATGCATGGAAGTATTTGTAAATAGTTTGGTGCTCTGATCGTCCTCCTAGTCATGACAACCATAAGGCTGAAGACCGGAGAAGCAGATGACCCACCTCAGGCATGGGTACTAGTGGACCCTGTCAATTAACTGCTAGAACTATCTGAGCATGAAGATTAATGTGAAATAACTTAATAAATTAGAAATCAATTGGAGTAGCAGATTAAATATTTGACTTTAGAATACATTTTGTACCTGGATATATTTGTAGAGTCTTGGCATGTGGTCACCTTTGACAAATACTCCCACTGCACTTTTAAATGCCTCAGGTTATGTCTAGAATTTATTTTCAACTTTTTCTATCATGAAAGCAAGGTCAAACATTTTGACACTGCCTTCAAAATTTTCTCATGTTTTGTAGTGGATGCTTGCAGTAAGCATGAAATTGTTACATGAAAAGGTTAGCCCAATGATATCTGCCATTGAAATTGATAATATCTAAGATAACTTCAAATACATTTCACATTAGCTAAAGCCTTTATGAGCCTTTTACTTTTTTGCTTGCAAGACTTCCTTGAATACAGCCCTATGCTGAATTAACAGTAGCCATTTGATGGAATTGGTTGGAAAGCTTGGTGTTATCAGCGACTTCCTTCCCTCAAATTCTTGGAAATCATAACTGGATTAGGAGACATCTACATGCCTCAATGTTATGAGAATAGGTTGTAAAGCCTGGTATTACACGTGATTACTTTCCTTAGCTTTGTGGATATCGCAATTCTTCATATCTTTAGCTCCCATTGTATCCAAAGGACAGTAGTCTACCTATGTGAGTAAAAAGTTGACATCCCTAGATTTTCTTCTCTTATAAATTTGTAATTGAAAAAAAAATAATATTGCAAAATGTATTGTGGACCACCAGCACTCACCAAATCCACACTTATGGTTTCTTTCTTTATGTGTCCTATGAGAGCGTTTACAAGTATATTTTGTTAGAGCTCATCTCCTGCCTAAACATATTGGTAACTCCAACCTCTCCATGCTTGCAACATCAAGTCCTCAAATCCAAGTGGCGAGGTATTTGCTACAAATCCTACTCATCCATGGGCATTCAATTGGCCAAGGAATTGCAGTGAGTGTTGTCAGTCACCAATTGAGCAACATTCTCCTTCCTTACTAGTTTCACTAATAAATTCATCATGGGACGGAAAAAGTGGGTCTGCTTTATGAATGTCAACTGACACATCAAATAATACAGAGAGTTGCCCCTCCGGATAAGTCATTAGATATTTGTCAAAGTTCTTCTGTTCTTGTCTGCCCAAGAATCTGTCAGATTGTCTAATCATGATTACTCTTGTTGTTACTCTCTACCGAACATCTTTATTCCTTTCCCTAACATCTCGTGGTGTTCTGACAACAGCGGTGTAGCCACAATAATAAGGTTCACTTTACTCCCAGAAAGGTGTATCTTTGTTAACAACAACACAAAAGTGAGATTGTACACTGATCATATTCCTGGTTGGATCTGCAAACAACAACACAACATTGAGATTGTACAGTGATCACAATCCTGGTTGGATCTGCTCATAGTCATAATTTAACTTGCATTCATGATTTTGACATTAGTGGTTTACTGATTTGAGAAGGTGTGGAAGAAAGAAGAAAAATACACACTAAAATAAAAGAAAAAGAGAACTGATTTTAGCCCATAAGTTCCTGTTAGGAAACAGATTGAAAGGACAAAATACAAAAACAAAAGTACAAAAATTTTGTAATCATCTGAAACTAAATCTTTCACGTCTCTTTACATTTTGGCTGAGATCTGCCTCCTTTTACCTTGAGGTAGAGTTGGCGCAACGGCAGAGTTGTCGTAGTACGACCTTGAGATCATGGGTTCGAGGCGTGGAAATAGCCTCTTGCAAACATGCAAGGTAAGACTGCGTACTATAGGCCCTTGTGGTCCACCCCTTCCCCGGACCCTGCATATGCGGGAGCTTCCTGCACCATGCTGCCCATTTTTTTATCTGCCTCCTTTACCGAGTATGGTTTATTACTGTTCAGATGGAAAAGAACCAACCAAGTAAGTTTGAATTTTCTTAAAAATAGTTTTGACTTTTGAGATGAAGCACATGGGAATTCAATTTGATCTATTTTAAAGCCTTAGGAAGAAGTAATTAGTGAGGTCTAGTGAAAAAGCTCTATGAGCTCAAGGTTATTTGACAAATTGGAGTTGTTTAGATGTTTTCTCTTGGCCTTGCCTTTGCTAGTGTTTACCCTGGACTTTGCGTTTAGTTGGTCATGTGAGATTTAAAACCGAAGAAACTACCAAACCCTTTAATATTAATTGTCCAGGTGCCAATAGGCAAGTCCCTTTAAATGATACTACTTACCAGGAAATGTCTTTGAAGAAAACACATGTACTTTTCACTTTTTCCACCAAAATTCCTTCTGCTTCTTTGATTCTCCATTCTTTATTCACTCTAAGGTACAGTTCCATGTTGAGGCATCTACCCATGAGTCCAAGCCCCTGATATTTTGACTGCAGCATCTTTATTCACATGTTTTTTTTCCACCAAAATTCCTTCTGCTTCTTTGATTCTCCATTCTTTATTCACTCTAAGGTACTTTGAGTGCCATGTTGAGGCATTTACCCATGAGTCCAAGCCCCTGATATCTTGATTGCAGCATCTTTTTTCTGTACATTCAAGGCCACACAGAACCCAAGAAATGAAAAGAGGACGAGAAAATAAAGTTCCAAAGCTATTCACTTAAAGTTTCAGTAAGTCATTTGGAATTACTACAGATATGAAACAAGGACAGATTAAGGCTTGAAAACATCCATATTTTCATAACCTACACTTTGATGTTTCAAATTTATTTTACTTGTTGCTATAGGCCCTTGTGGTCCGCCCCTTCCCCGGACCCTGCATAGGCGGGAGCTTTGTTCGCCATGGCTGCCCCCCTTTTTAGCTATAATCCATATTTGTTCCACTTATAGATGCAAATAATTTGACATAAGATGATATTGAAGTTTAATAGAGGAGAACAGGTAAATTACAAATCAATAACTATAATTTGACAGGGGCTGACTTCCTAAGCATCAATAAACAGATGAAGTATGAGATCATTTAATGCATGTGGTTTCCATGATGTATGCGACAAAGATTTAAAAAAATATCCTCATGCTATATCTACTATAAGAAATTTAAATCTAGGGCAAGCATATAATCTATATTAGAGAACTTTTACCTGCCTAAATACTGCATGATGAAAGATTTTGTAAAACGTCAAATTACATGATTTGATGCTACGTGTGCAGCCATTTCATATAATTGCAAAATCTGAACCACAGTGGAGGAGATTGCTGATTCTATTCCATTGTATCATTTATAACCTTTCTGGCTACCTGGACCAATTTAACTACCACAGAGGAACTAAGTGTCATGAGGGAGTGTAGAAAGAGATTCACTATCTATGGTCCAATCCAGTTGCTGCCTTGTGTGCATGCGTATGTTTTGGCACTGTTCTTGAGCTCCTTCTCTAGAAGAATCCTCTTGCTTAATGATTGAATTCTCACTGGATGTAGGCATCTGTAAGCTTATCGTGTTGTTCTTTTTTAACAATTGCCGTTGGTTCTAAGCAGATACGAAAACGTGATTGGACGGAGCAAGGTGCAACACTAAAAGCGAGAATTAATGCAAAGCTATCTGCTTGTCAAGCTGCTACAGCAGTGCATGTTAAAAGTCTTCTATCCCTTGATTCTGAAGGAAAAAATGCAAAGACTTTGTTGCGTGGGGGACTTGCACTGCTTCTAGATGCAGCAGAGGCATGTTTAATCTATCCCTGGCGGAAGTTATGGACCTGCGAAGAGCTTTTTTGTGCGCTTCTTAATGGAATTACTCAAGTTGCTGTTGCTCGTGGGGGTCAGTTACTGCGAGTGTTGTTTAATATACGCTTTAAGCCACTTGTGCTAGCCACTTGCGCTCAGGTATATCTGATGCATTTCTGTTTATTTCATGCCTGTGAGCTGAATGAGGATGTGAGGTATTTGTCATTTTCTCATATTGAGTTTGCTACAGGCCGATACGTGGGGTGACAACCAGGGCGCCATGTTTGAGAGTGTCAAAAGGGCAAGCTGTGAGATAGTTGAGTTTGGCTGGAGCAAGGACAGGGCCCCAGTGGATACCTTTATCATGGCCTTAGCTTCAAGTATTCGCGAAAAAAATGATTATGAGGAGCAGGTTTGCCTTTCATTGTTGCTCATTTTTACCATGTTAATGTGTTCTGTCTCCTTATGCAAATTGTTATAATCATACAACTTCACTATGAGCAATATAAATTGGCTTTTTTCAATATACTATTGAGTAATATCATTATGTCTTTTTGAGTCTATTGTTAAGAATGGCTTGGGAACCTTGTGCATTTGAGCATCCTCCAAGCAGGGGGCATATGTGTAATGCGTTGGCACACCTGTTTCCTTCTTGCGTAAAAAGGGCAGCCCCGGTGCACAAAGCTCCCTCCTATGCGGGGTCCGGGGAAGGGGCGGGCCACAATGGCCTAAAGTAGGCAGCCTTACCTTGCATTTTTGCAAGAGGCTGATTCCACGCCTTGAACCCATGACCTCAAGGTCACATGACGACAACTTTTACCGTTGCGCCAAGGCTCCCCTTCTTGTTTCCTTCTTGCGTCAAGTCTCTAAATTGTGAATCCTAGTTCTTCTTGTGCAAATTTATATCTCAACAACCAAGTCCATCTCCCAGTCTTGAAGGATCAACTAGTTTGTTTTATTTTTTTGTTGGTGGATGCTGTTTTAGGGTGATTAAGTATTTGTGATGAAACTTGAAAGAGACATCATCTGCATACCATCGTAACTGTCAATTCGTATAACTATAAATTCATTTATGCCTTATGAATTAGTGGCCGTCTTTAGCAGTAAAGACTGATCAAGTTCATAGGTTTAAATGAAAAAGATTGCAAACTTTTTTCCCTTTATGGCTTTTCCCCTTGAGTAATTTCTTCATGCAAAATTTCCATTGTTTAAAAGTTGAAGCTTGATGTCTTCAATATAATGGATATTACAAAATTTTGCTTAGTGCAGCTTAAGAAGATAGTCATCTTCACCACTGAACTGTTGTTCTATTTTTAATTTGCATTTGGTAGAGTTTTAGCATATGAGAATAATCAACGAAGGTAATCTTGAAGATGATATTCAATCACAAAATGTTGTGACCGAGGAAGATGGTATTGGAGAGCCAGAAATTGTTAATTGATCAAAGACTATAATAGAAGGCAAGGAAGAGAGCCACACGCACAAAACCTAAGGAAGGTCAGGAAGGACAAGCTATTCAATGTGTTGAGTCTCCGGCAGTGTAATCTCCAGAGATGCAAGATGATCAAAGAGTTTAAAGGAAAGTAAGAATGACAGCCACAAGCAAAACCTAAGAGGAAGGTCAAGAAGGACAATATATTCTACATGTCAAGTCTCTGGCACTGTAATCTCCAGAAATGCTAGATGTTGGTGATTATAAAACTATGGAACTAAAGCAGTGGGTGGGGTGGTCTATTACCTTTCAAAGAAATGTGAGATGGGTTACCCTTTTGTGGATCACAAATTCCTGACTTTCTGAACCAAATGTTCGGTGTTATTTGATAGGATCTCTCCCTCAGGACTCTAGTTGGTGAATCAATGGCAATCCAAAAGGTTAATGAGCAGTGCATAAGGTGAAGGGTTCCAAAAGTGAGACCTAAACGGGACTTCACTGTTCTGCAGAATTTTGTTGGGTACATAAGCAGCACATTTGGATAGTTGGGGGTATTTTGCTTAATTATTTTAACAGGCATTTAAAAAGTGAGTGTCTAGATTGTTGATTTTGCAGTCCCTTATTGTGCATATGGTGAGGGATGTTTTCTGACTGGTTAGTTGATTAGCAGATAAACAGCCTAGTTACAGTGTAAATGTTACATTGAGGCCCACGCTCCACATCCTGCTCTATCTGGAAATGCTGGAAACCTGGGCATGCAGGAATTGGTGGCATTGTGTGTAATCATGGAGGATAACCATTTTTTACCTGTTTGGATCCAATTGACCTAGGATTTTAATCATGCAGATTAGAGCTTTTCTCATAGATGTCTATCTGCCTGTTGCTTGTTAGTGGCTTGTTGCTCTTTGGGGTGGTTCTCCAGTGTTATGGATTTCAGCAAATAGTTTGTCTTTGAGGCCATGGCAATTGCTTTGACTGTTGATGAGATATTCGAGATAGGGCAGCCCTAGTGCACGAAGCTCCCGCCTATGCGGGGTCCGGGGAAGGGGCAGGCCTCAATGACCTAAAGTAGGCAGCCTTACCTTGCATTTTTGCAAGAGGTTGATTCCACGCCTTGAACCCGTGACCTCAAGGTCACATGACGACAACTTTTACCGTTGCTCCAAGGCTCCCCTTTTGATGAGATATTCGAGGTATCTAGTTTTAATGTTTTCTCTTTTCAGCATGTTCCTAGGTCTGCTAATTGGATCCTTTGTATATGTAACGCCCTCTTCCCCCTATATTATTCTGTTTTGCTCTGAGTATATTTACCGTTTAAAAAAAAACCTATAGACATGAAGTTGAAAAAATATCCCTTAGAAGCTGAAGTTCACTTTTTACTGGGTTATGCTGTATGGAAGAGTACTTGAGTCAATGCTTTGTTTGTCATACAAAGATGCTGATTAGCTGGTGGGCTTGCCTCTTTCCCACCCTCTTGAAAGTTAGGATAAATGATGTTCTTAAAATCTTTCTTCAGTTAGGTTGAAAAAGTTTCTTTCTGTCCCCGAAAAATTTGTCTGTTAGAAACCCTTAAATTGAAGTCTAGTTGTCAGACTCCAAAAGTCAATCTCCTATAATACAACATTATGCAGATTTACTTGCATTGGGAGTTTTGTTACGTCTATACTTTGGGTGTACTTGCATTAAAACTGGAAGGGAACACAATATGATCTTCTTTTTTTCTGATTTCTTGGCTTGGTTTGAAACTTTATATTTACTCAATTTTTATATGGATGTTATTTTCTGATAATTACATATGAGTTGATTGACATGCATTTGCCTTCTGGTTTTCAGGATGGCAAAGAGAAAACAAGCGTCCCAGTTGTGAAGCTTAATGTTATACGTTTGCTGGCTGACTTGAGTGTTTCTGTTAACAAGTGCGAGGTGGTAGACATGATATTGCCCCTGTTTATTGAAATCTTAGAACAAGGGGATGCTTCATCACCTAGTTTATTACGTCTCCGAGTATGGAACCTTGTCTTCTGACCATGGATATGCTGTTTCGTATGATTTGTGTCTTCTCTCTGTTTATTCTGCTCTTGTACCTTGTATTTTCATATTCTCTGTTGGCATAGTTGCTGTTATGTGTAGATCCTCACCTGTTGAAATTTTGCAGTTACTTGATGCAGTATCTCGCATGGCTAGTCTAGGTTTTGAAAAGTCATACCGTGAAACAGTTGTTTTGATGACAAGAAGCTATATGAGCAAAATTTCAACTGTAGGATCGGCAGAAAGCAAAACTTTGGCCCCAGAAGCCACTACTGAACGCGTTGAGGTTTGTATGCACTTGTTGGACAGTTTGGCTTTGACAAAAGAGATTTTTCCCAAAAGGTCCCTTGTTTGGTTAATATTGGCTAATTAGTCAAGTCATTAAGTATGGTATAATTTCCCAGAAGTCAGGGGTTCAGAGAAACAGTTGTCAAAAGATCCCTAAAACTAATGGCCATATGAACTTGTTTGGTATCCTTTTCAAACTCACTACTCCTAAATTTAAAGCATTAAGTACAGCAGAGAATTTAATTCATTGTTTCTCATGCGTGGTTTTCTCTCTTCCCACACAATCTTTTCTACAGAAACCTCTCTTTGCCGACTGCTTGGGTATTTCCAGAGATGAAAGACTTCAGGCCACAAAAAAAATCTTTAAACTCTGATTTTAACTTTTAAGCCACATGAAGGATGGCCTGTTTATGATATCAGATAATATGGGTTGTCATGATCTTATAAGTTACTTATGCTGCAATTCTATTTTGGACTCCCTGTGCTGCAACAAAATTTATAACTCAGGGTTTATATTGATCTGACTAGAAGCTTAGAGCAAGTGTTTTCAGTTCGTAGAAAGAGAATGATTTTTGACTTAGCTATGAACAGTTATGGATGAAATACAAGAATCTGCAAGTAAATTTCATGGCAATAGATGTCTTTCTATCTTGCACTGTTGCCTGACCTGAGTGGGACAGAAGAAGGAAGAAGCAGAAACAAAGGGGTGGGTTGCCAAGAAAGGAGTTAGAAGAAGTTAAGTTCTTTACTATTGTAATCAAGGAGGAAACTAATGAATTCGATTGATTAGTATAATGGTTTACATTCACGTAATTTGTGACTTTGGCAAAAATACCAAACACTTTCAAAAGGAGTTTGGTTTTAGGGACTTTATCACAATTATTCTCAAAAACATTAACTTTTTGGATAATATGCCATTCAAAGTGATTAATCAATGGATATCATCTTATTTTAGGGACTCTTTGGTGAAATTCTCTTGAGAAAATAATTATTCTGCTTTTGCTAACTTCATTTTAAGTCCATCCTTTTAAGTGGGTTCTAATCAGTGCAAGTGCATTCTAGACTCTTCCTGCAGGATTCCTTCTGATTGCTTCTGGTCTTACCATCTCAAAACTGAGGTCTGACTATCGTCATCGACTGTTAAATTTGTGCTCTGAAGTAGGGCTAGCTGCAGAATCAAAAAGTGGGAGGTAAATATTTGTAACATTTGATAAGAGCTTTATATCTCGGATTCTACTGGGTATTTGATTTAATTGGTGGTAGTGATTTGAATTGTCTTCCACTACAAGTTTCCTAGGCAATGATGACTCATAATTGTCTTTTGCTTCCCAACTAGACCAAAAGTCGTTTTGATTTCTTAACTGATTTTTTGATCGGTGGCAGGAGTGGTGCAGATTTCTTGGGTCCTCTGCTTCCTGCTGTTGCTGAAATATGTTCCAATTTCGATCCAACTGGAGACGTGGAGCCTTCACTTCTGAAGTTATTTCGCAACCTCTGGTTTTATGTCGTTCTCTTTGGGCTTGCACCTCCCATTCAAAAAAATCAGCTGCCAACAAAATCAATTTCCACTTCATTAAATAGCTTGGGAAGCATGAGCACCATGGCGCTGCAAGCTGTTGCTGGACCTTATATGTGGAATAGTCAATGGTCAATGGCAGTTCAGCGTATTGCTCAAGGAACCCCACCCCTTGTAAGCTGATGTTTACGTTATTGAATTTGTGCAGTTTCTTAGCTTAAGCTAGAAGTGCTCCAGCTTGATCAACTAACAGTTTCTGTTAGTAGTTAGTAGCCAAATTAAAAGAAACAGAGTTCCTTTTCTGTCTGTATTTCAGCAAATGACTGAATGAAGCCTTGCTTATACAGCAAATAACACTTTAGATTGCATTTACTTGCACAGTCCAAAATGCATTAAGGGCAGTCCAAATTGCATAATTCAATATATTTATTCTGGTTATGCATCTGTTTATTTTCTTTATATGCATTTGTGCCCATCTGCATGGGTGTGTGAGTGGGTGTGCCTGTGGATGTGGAGCATGTTGGTGTATGTGCATGCCATATTTCCTTAGATGCCTATGCCTGTGCATCTGCGGATCATTTAATTTTTTTTGGAATATATAGAATGAATTTTTTATTGTTCTGAAATAGTTCATTAGCCAAATTGAATTGGCTGGAACTTAAACCAAAGCACGGATGGTTTTGCTCTTTATGTTCCCATATCAGTTCCTCATTTCTCATATTTTGTGTGCTTCAGTTTTGAATGTAAGTATTCATGTTTTATTTTGGTTTACTTAGGTTGTTAGCTCAGTTAAATGGCTGGAAGATGAATTGGAACTCAATGCTCTTCACAATCCTGGCAGTCGCCGAGGTAGTGGCAATGAGAAAGCCGCTGTTGCTCAAAGAGCTGCTCTTTCTGCTGCTTTAGGTGGCCGAGTTGAGATTGCAGCTATGAGTACCATATCAGGTTTGTGAAATCTTTGATGATTTTCCGAGGTTTAAAAGAATAAAAATTTAATTACTGTGCTAATCAATGCCTTCTTAGTGACTATACTGATGAGAAAACCAGTCATCCATCTGGTGATGAAGTATGCCTTTATCAAGATTTGCCACCATCTGTGAAGTTCAAGTTGATCCTAGTTGTGTTATTCTATATTCCTAGTTGCACTGTTGACATCTTTCTTCGCTATTTGTCTTGTTTGCTTTATTTCAGGTGTTAAGGCAACCTACCTACTTGCTGTGACATTTTTGGAGATAATTCGTTTCGGTTGCAATGGTGGCATTCTTAATGGCGACTCTAATTTGACTCCATCTAGAAGTGCCTTCAGTTGTGTGTTCGAGTACCTTATGACTCCAAATCTGCTTCCAGCTGTCTTCCAGTGTTTGACAGCCATTGTCCATAGGTCCTTTGAAACAGCTGTCAGATGGCTGGTACTCTTTTCTCTTTGTATATGGCTGCTTTTGCTTTGTTCTTTTAGTCCTGTGGCATTCTGAAATTTTGTTGTGAGTGTTATGGAGGCATTTACATCTTCAGTGGAAGATAGCCTGTGCAATTTGCCTCTGATTCAATAAGGCATACTAATTTTCTCTAGCATCTCATAGTGCTATCATGGAGATATGGTTTGACCGAAGTGGAAATTTAGAAAATGTCTTTCATTTTGTTTATTCCCTTGGGATGGTTATATCATAGCATTATCTGACATTATTGTGGTATTTGTTGAGACTGAAATCAGATTTGTATATGATATTATTTCCACATCATATACATTTTATTTACTGGTAAACTTTAATCTTCTGTATATCATGTTAACTGGCTGACCATTCTAAGATCTGGGGTTGGGTCCGGTAGGACCAGACCAAATCGTCTGGATCTATGGAATCTGAATGATCAAATCCAGTCGGATCTAATTGTAGCTTTGGGTTCAAGTGCCGTACCGCGGCCGGACTGGTAAGTTGGGGGACAGCGAACCTCCTGCCAAGAGGCCAAGGTAGCTTGCTTTCCGTTACATGATAAGTTTCTTTTCCCTTTAATGACTTTGGGAGATGTCAATGTTTACCACAATATCATAACAACTAATCGGAGTAAAACATTATAACATTGCCGACCACAGAATCTGCTGTGATGTCATGTCCAGCATCAGTTGATTCCATTAGGCATACTTCAGCACTTGCATGGTCTAGATTGTCTATTTAGTTACACTGGCTGAAACTTGCTTCTTATGGAAGGAGATGTGATATTCAAAATCTTCATAGCTGATGGCATGGTTACCATAGTAAAATTGTTGCTAGATAGCTACTTTGAGCAAATCATGCAAGCTTAAGCTATGTTTCTCAAGTTACAGGTCCTTAGATGTGGATTATTATTGTCAGTAACATTATTATAATTATTATAAGTATTTGATATATTTTGCTTCAACTGTTTCAATCTGATTGTCAGCCTCAATTGTTGCCACCAATTTCTGATTGTTTTCGCTTCTAACTATTGGAGTCTCAGACATGGCTATCTAACTGTATGTTCACCAGTTGTGTACATCTCTTTATCCCAATCTCATCTGTAGCTGACATGTAGGCTAGTTTAGTGGCTTTTGCCACTCAGTATTATCCAATTACATTGCCAGCCGTACATGTCTTATTTGATACCTATCCTTTGTGCATTTTCTCATCTGCTTGTGTAGATCAAAATGACCTCAATTACTGTATACTTGGTTCAGATATAGTAATTATGTGTGCCAAGAAAAGTTTTGGCTGACTGCTTACTCTTACATTTGAATAGTGTTATAGTAGAACTGTAGTTCCATTCTGAGATTCCTGCTCTTAGTTTTGAGCTTTTGACCACTGACCAGACAGCATTCATGTTCTTGTCTCCAGAATTTTGTTCATTTGTCAAGAAATATCTTTTGTAATGGAACTGAACCTCCATATATTGTTAAAAAAAATCCATGCTATTTGGTTTTTATGGATCCCGGGATGTGTTTTATGAATTACAAAAGATACAATATACTATTCCAGCAATGTAATACTTGATTGACTGAGCTTTGATCTTGAAACTTCTGTATGCACTTCCAACATCATTACCTTGGTTACCTGAACATGAAACTTATTCTAGAAACAGTATGTGAAATAAAATTGTGAAACATCAACAAAAATTTTACATGAACCTAGAAGTGTAAAACGTCATAGAAAATGTTTTGAACATTTTCAATTTAAGTGTGTAGAAAATAATATACATAATTGAAGAAGTGTTTCTTGTGTGTTTGTAGCATACCCATCAATTTTCCCTAAGTTTTAGATGAGTTTCTTATTGGTATTTTAGGAGTTTCCTATTGTATTGGTTTGATATTATTTTAAAGGTGGTTTTGTAGTGGTGTGTGAAACGAGTTTCACATGCGCTATTGAGGTACTTGTTAACCTTGTCAAACCAGTGTTTTTGGGTCTTGAATGAACCTTATTTCTGGATCCAGGAGGACAGATTGTCTGAAATTGGCAATGAAGCTGACAGGAGGGAGTCCATTCTTACTGCTCATGCTTGCTTTCTTATAAAGAGCATGTCTCAGAGGGAGGAACATGTTCGTGATATCTCCATTAGTTTGCTGGCTCAACTGAAAGAAAGATTTCCACAGGTAATACTATATCTTTGATATAAACAAGTATTCAAAGTTGTGTTTGTTAACTTACACAAATAGATCACTGCACATGCAGGTCTTATGGAATTCCTCCTGCCTTGATTCGTTGCTCTTTTCAGTTAATAGTGACGTATTTTCTGCTCTTGCTAACGATCCTGCTTGGGTAGCCACTATTCGCTCTTTGTATCAAAAGACTCTTCAGGATTGGATCAGTAAAGCACTTTCTTATGCTCCATGCACTGCCCAGGGTCTTCTACAGGTTTGCTCAAAAAGGAGAAATTTCCCATGAAATTTTTGGTCAAGTCAAGCCATGTCATCTGATATATTTTCTCTAGCAATAATGGGTATTGATTTTGCAGTTGTTTATTTATGATTCTTTTACAAAACTTAATAAATAAATAATAAAGGGCAGTCCAGTGCATGAAGCTCCCGCGGATGTGGGATTTGGGGAAGGGGCAGACAATAAAGGGCATATTGTAAAGATATTGTTTCTTTTGCAAAACTTGTTGAGTTTTATTCGAGGGAGTCATGGTGATTGGTGATTGAATTTCATTTTAGTGGCTTCTGTTATACAACTCTAGCGAAGAGATTTATTCTTTCCCATCAGGGTATTCTTGGTGCAGCATGGATGTCCTGCTTTGCATGATTTTGCAAAAAATAGGCATTTAATTTCATAAGGTTCATTAAAACATGCAGCTCGAACTTCTCAGTTATAATAATCTAGTTGCTCTTGGTACTTTACGTGAGCTTGCTGTTAAAAGGATTGGCTCTCCATTAGGTAGAATTTTGCCTTTATTTTAGACATGAGTCTGTTTATGTCATCTTTCTTTATGTCTCTCAGTTTGTTTGTTTTTCGCTAGTATAGTTTGTGCAAGTACGGGTCGATCCCATAGAAACTCGACTTGAAATTTGGGAGTTTAAATAAAATTTAAATTCCAAAGTTTAACAAAAATTAAAGAAATTAAATAACAGTGCACTAAAACAAACTTAAATCTATTGATTAACTGAAAAGTACATAATTTTGAATTCAAAACAAAATAAATAAAATAACAAACTAAATCAACTTCCCTAGCTTGATCATAGTAAAATTCTTCAAATCTGGTCACATTTGAGTTGATCAACCATTACCAATCCATCACTGATGTCTTTAATTACTAATTCAATGGTTGGATTAAGCAAATTTCCAAAAAATTGATGATCTGGATCATTGGATGAACTTGAGATTTGGATGACTTAGATGACTGTCTGGACTCTAAATGTAAGATTAGATCCAATAAATCAACTAGGAATTGTATTTTGATGATGATTTGAAAGTGGATTTGAAATATGAAAAGAGATCAAACAAGAATTTAGATGGTCCTGTCGGTTAAGGCTGAACGGTTGATTCAGTTCAATTAAAAACCAAGCAAGGATTAATCTAGAAAGTTCAGTGGTCTTCTAAAAATGGACCTGAAAATTCCTTTCTTTTAACCGGTAGTTGAGAGGAAGACAATGATGTAGGGAGCTATTTCAAACAGCTCCCTATGCTATTTGAAATTGCAGAAAGGGAAGGAAAAGGAGGAGATTTGGGAGAAACCCGAATCGGGTTTTACCCGTTACAATGGGAAATTGTAAAAAGGACAGGGATTTGGGAAAAAATGGTGAGAAACAAGGGGAAAAACACATAAGGAAAACTACGATGAATAAGGGAAAATGGTGAAGCAAAGGAAGATGGGTGGTTCAGACTGTTTCTATGGTGGAGCAGTGAATTGGGTTTTCTACTTCTAAGGTGGAGCAGTGAACTAGGTAAGAGAGAAATCTTACTACGGTGGAGAGTTCAGCCTGGAGAGAGGAGATCGTGGTTTTGTATTCCCATTGTAGTGCAGAGAGCTAGTCCTTTGGGTCCTCTCCCTCCTTGTGTGTTCTTTATCGTATAACTCACTTCTTCTTTCCTTATCAGTTGTTGTTGAGTCCAAATCAACTTCTCTGTTCCATCTGTGATTCCTTATCCAAATTTAGTTTCCTAATTGTTGTCAACTCTTAGTTTTATTCATTTGATCAATAATGATGATCTAGTCCCAGTTAACTTGATTTGAGTCATTCAATTCCATTTTGGTTGATCTGCAACACATAAAACCCAATTAGAATCATCTGTATGATGCTTTAAATATTTGATCTGCTTCGATGATCATCTAGCCGTTAAATTTTTCCAAACAATGGTAGGATGATTGATTGGGGCTAAAATGCCCATATATTCTTAAAATTCAAAATTGATGAATTAGATGACCTATCCTGATGCTAATTTAAGGGTTTTTTAGCTAAAAATTAAACACTCAACACGGTTCACATAGGATTCATACTTCTAGATATTATGTCCAAGTAATGTGTATGCATAATATTGTTAGAATGTTCATGAAGTTTACTTGAAAGGGTTTGCTTGCATTGGTAAATCCAGTTCTATTCTGGTTGAGATTGGATATTTCATTCTTATGGTGGAGGGAGCTTTGTAATTAAGAGAAACATGAATCTTGATTAGCTGACACATGCAATGTGCATCTCATTTTGTTCGTCGAATAAGCCACTCAGTTGATTGTCTTAATTGTGTCAACCTATTTTCAAGCAAGAAAGAGGCATATTTGAAATTATTAACTATTCTTTTTGTATGTATTTACAATTTGTGTATCCCTAGTTTTGCTGTTATACTGTCTGGATTACTTTTGTGTATTTATGTTGGAGCCATTGTGATGCAGTTAAGTTTCACTAACTTGAAATTTGTGAAACTGCTCTCAAGAGTAGACACAATGTTGTTTGAATTCCAACTTTACAAGTTAGTTATCCTTCAACAGGGAGATTGAACAGTTACAGTTTCAAATTATAGTGCTCAGCAACAGACAGCAAAAAAGAATGACTTGAAAAAAATAGCAAGTGATCTGGAACTTTGAAGGGAGCCTTGGCGCAATGGTAGAGTTGTCGTTGTGCGACCTTGAGGTCATGGGTTCAAGGCGTGGAAACAGCCTCTTGCAAAGTGCAAGGTAAGGCTGCGTACTATTGACCCTTGTGGTCTGCCCCTTCCCTGGACCCCGCATATGCGGGAGCTTTGTGCACCAGGGATGCCCTTTTTATCTGGAACTTTGAACAGTAAGCAATTCAATAGGAAAAGTGAAAACTGCAATATATCATGATCTGAAAGCTTGTTTATAAAAGAGGCATCTAAGTGGAGATCCATATTCCTAGACTAACTTCATTTACAACCTGATGCAGAACCCACTCACTTTTCCTTCAGAAAAGTAAGCAGAGAATATTAAGCTGTTGTGTTTCTCTCAGGAAACCCAGATATGATATTCTGATTGAACTTGAGTACTATCCGAGCTCCATGAACTCCTAGACGCTAAGAATTCAATGTCTACCTGGTTTCCCTTGCATTATTCTTCTCCAATTTGTAAAAGCCTAAACTTCTGGATTTAGAGGGTAGACTAGAGGCATGAGTCAGTTTCTCAGAGTCCATTTTAGTTCCTCCTTGAAATCATTTGGTTTCTATGGCCATCATTACTTTCAATCTTTTCTTCGCATTTGTGTTTTAGATTTTCATCCTTAAGGCGATGTATATTGTTGTTAGCATATCTGTCATCTACTATGTAGCAGATTTATGCTGGTCAGATTGAGCTAGGACTTAGGGACTCCATGTTGCCAGAACTATAGAAGAGCATGATCAATCTCTTTCTACTTGGCTGAATATAGGATATAGGATATGGGGATTACATTCTGTATATTCCACAATTAATACATAATCTATCCTGATATTGGATTAAGTAATTCCATTCTTCTAATTCTTTATTTCAGGAAAAACTCTGCAAGCTAAATTTGTGGCAGAGGGCATTGCAAACAACTGATGTTGTTTCTCTTTTATCTGAGATACGGCTCTCTACTGGAAAAAATGATGGTTGGACGGGCATTAGAACAGCAAATATTCCTGCTGTTATAGCTGCTGCTGCAGCAGCTTCTGGAGCAAACTTACAAGTGACAGATGCTTTCAACTTGGAGGTCCTATCCACCGGCATTGTCACTGCAACTGTCAAGTCTAATCATGCTGGGGAAATTGCTGGTATGAGGAGGCTCTATAACAGCATTGGTGGTTTTCTACCAGAACCATCACCAGCAGCTCTTGGACTAGGTTTTCGGCTTAATAGCTTGAGGGGTGGAGCACCTGCACAGGAACCAAACCTTGGAAGTGATTCGTTTAACGAGATCCTTCTTACAAAATTTGTTCGTCTCCTTCAACAATTTGTCAATACTGCTGAGCGAGGTGGGGTGGTGGAGAAATCAGCATTTCGTGAAACATGTTCTCAGGCAACTGCATTACTTCTTTCAAATCTGGTGTGTTTAAATTCCCTTCCTCCACTGACCATCTCTTCAAATCTGCTTATGCTCTTACCGTTTTCCCTACAGAAAGATCTTCTACACATTGATTTTAATATGATTGATCTGATATTGTTTGTATAGGGATGTGATTCCAAATCAAATCTGGAAGGCTTCTCACAGCTGTTACGCCTTCTTTGCTGGGGTCCTGCTTATATTTCAACACCTGAAGCAATGGAGACAGGAGTATTTATATGGACGTGGTTAGTTTCTGCTGCACCTCAGTTGGGGTCTCTTGTCCTTGCAGAACTTGTTGATGCATGGTTATGGACAATAGATACGAAACGTGGTCTTTTTGCTTATGAAATGAAATATTCTGGGCCGTCTGCAAAATTGAGACCTCACCTTACACCTGGAGAGCCAGATTTGGAGCCTGAGAAGGATCCTGTTGAAGGAATAACTGCTCACAGATTATGGCTGGGCTTTTTTATTGATCGTTTTGAGGTTAGGAACATATGGAGTCCTTTTATTATTGTCATGCTCTATTTGGTGCCAGGTTAATGTTGCTTATATAGTATAAAGATCATATTTACTTCTGCCTGATGATGGGGAGCCTTGGCCCTACAGTTGAGTTGTTGCTGTGTGACCTGGAGGTCACGGGTTTGAGGCTTGGAAACAGCCTCTTGCAAAATGCAAGGTAAGTTGCATACTATAGGCCCTTTGTGGTCTGTCCCTTCCTAGGACCCTGCATACGCCGGAGCTTTGTGCATCGGGCTTCCCTTGGATTTACTTCTGCCTGATGCAGTTGCTCAGTTTTCCAATCACGTAATTTTTTGGTTTGTGCTGTCACACTTATTTAACATCCCATACTAGTTCCAGACTTCCAGTATTTGATCTAGCGCAGAATTCAAATGCTCTACAGTGACCTATATGTTGGAAAGTCATAACCAGAGGCACTTATATATCTGAACTGCATCTAATTTAATCTTGTGAAGCCAGTCATTCATCCAATTAAGAAGTGTAAATAGTGTGAAGAATGTCATTGTTCACAAAAGGGTGTCTGCAAATTGATTCTTTATAGTTTGCCTGTATATGCCCATATTATATAATAATGTGTCTGCTTTGTGCGTATATGTGTCTAGACTGTTATACTATGTACTGAATCAACCAATGAGAAAACCAAACATTTATACCATGTAATGGTTGAAGTTGGTAACTACGTTCCTCTTGTACTGTTCAGTAGCAGACCTACATTAGGAATAACACTGGGTCTAACATGGCAAGACATGATCGGGACCAAGTAGCCATTGAGGTCTAACTTAATACTGGGCGACTATAAATGAGGGGCTCAATTTGGCTTGTAATATTCCTGGTACTGTGTCTGACAAGATTGCTCAATTTGTTGTTTAACATGAGCTGGATAATGCTTCATAAAAGGAAAAAGGAAGTAAAAAAAACAGAAAGAAGAATAGCCAGAACATCACTAAGAATATTCTATTATGTATTGACAATCCTATCTGTGTATTCATAAAATAATGAAAGGAAGTTCACTGTTAATTTTGACTCTCTTCGCTTCCCCTGCAGGATGTGGTATTATCCAGTGCTCTGGGATTATTATAGTAATTCTTGATTTTGTTGCTTAGGTACTTCGGCATAATAGTGTTGAGCAACTCATGCTACTAGGTCGGATGTTACAAGGGACTATCAAATCCTCCTCACATTTTTCACACCATCCTGCTGCTACCGGTACCTTTTTCACAGCAATGCTTCTTGGACTCAAATTCTGTTCATGCCAATCCCAAAATAATCTGCAGAACTGTAGAACGGGCCTTCATTTGCTAGAGGACCGAGTTTATAGGTGAAGATATTCTCCGTTTCATTACAGATTTTGTTCCTGCATTTTTAATTTTCCACGTGGTTCAAGCTTGTGCTATCTAAACTCTTAAGTAATTATTAGCCTTCTTAATTTCTTATTCTGACAAAGGTCTCGTTGCAGTAATTTCTATTGTTACTTTCTGAAAATATAATGTATGCTTTTTCATAATTGTTCCTCATAAATGCATATTAAATGAAGCATCGTAGTTGAACTGACTTTTATTGGCTGGACTTATCACATATGCAGGTACAACATAAATATCATGTAATGGGTTGATGCTAATGTAATGAGAAGTATAACCAGTGTGATAAAATATAGAAGACTTGAACTTAGATTATTACTATTATTTCATGTTTTCTGAATGTTTTATAAGTATATAGAATCTTACAATTACTATCAATGATATGTTGCAGTTTGAATATATCACCCCTCTGTGTCTTAAGTAAAGAAAAAAATGAAAAAAAGGAAAAGATAATGCATAAAGTGCTTGCCAAAAAGTTAGTTGCAGTTTTAAGCTCTAACATGAAAAAGTATTTGGAGCCATAGGCATACATACATGAAATCTCATCTCATTCTCATAGTCCTTCTAGTGGCTGATCGACCAGTGGTAGAAGAGGTTTGCTTATGTTTCATTTCATTAGCAAGTCAAATAATGAGTTTTGCGTATCGAATCCCGTGAATCATGTTAATGTAAATACTCCAAATTGAGGTGTCAAACATTCTTGGTTTTCTTCATTGATTTAATAACCATTTTAATGAAAGTTGCTGCACATACTAGATTTAATGAGCAAAACAAATAAGAAAAGCCATTAATATACTGTCAATAAAAAAATTCAAATTTTTTTAGTAAAAGGAATACAAGTTGAGTAGTTATGTGAGAAATAGTATTGCTACTTCTAACAAAGTCATTTGCCTAAAATGAAAATTACTGGTCTAGGTTTTACTTGGGTTTTATTTGGTATAAAGCCTGCCATTAGACTACAATGAACATAGCATGCTAAGAGAGAGATTCATGGCTAAGATGAAGCATAGAAGATATAATTGTAAAGCAGGGGAGATTATGCAGGCAGAACCAACTGAGGGCGACATGATGACTGGACTAGAGAAAATCAAAGAGGTGGGTGCTGATTTGAGAAGGCTTTCGTTAGAAAGGTACGTAATTGGTCAGAATCTCAGATGACTGGCCTGTGCCCTGGGTGCAGGTTTGAAAACTTTGGGTTGAAAGTTGAACATCAAAGGCACTAGAAATTGTGGCCTGGGCAGATAGAGAAATCATAGTCAAATGAATAACTCGTGCTCTCATAACCCCTAGGTATTCTCTACCTACCTGCCTATGTTTAGAGATCTCATGTAAAGTGGTAAGTTACTACATGACTGTCACTGTGGTGATCTGGTGGGAAAAGTCAAAGAAAAAGAGCACCAACTTGAAGAGACAAATGTTTTTTCTTGCAGTTCCTTCTAGAATAGTGTTGCGTAAGACAGTAACATTTACTGGAGATGTTGGTGGCATGGTGTTTCAATCTGTTCTCTGCACCTTCAGAAAAAACTGGAAAAAATGCTACTGAGTGAAAGATCAGGGGTTGACTCCAGATCTGGCTTCTAGAAAAGGAAGAAATCCTGAGTTTCATGCCCTTTAGAGAAATAAGCTGACAAGGTAGTCAACAATACAGAAAGGATGTATTTCCAGTCTTTTAAGATGGTCTCTGGATTACTCAGAAAACCTTATTATGATGTACTTTTTCAAAGATTAATATGCAACTGGGTTTCCAGTCCTTGGATTTTGCAGCCAATCCCCTAAGTTTTGCGAAAGCAGATTCCATTCCTTTCTAAATCTTCTAATTCCTAAAGGGGTTTATCTGGATCTCATATAATAAAAGAATTATATACATATATAAAAGAATGGACATTTATCGGTAGTGCTTATTAAGAATGCTGACCCCAAATCAGGATAAGGCTTTGATGATGATGATGGTGAATGTTCATTAAGAAGGGGTCATCTTTTCTATTTTAGGGACAGGTACATATACATAAGCATTTTAGCAGGGAATGATTTTGTGTAAAAACACAAGCGATCTTTAACTAGAAATTCACCATCATCATCAAGACCTTATCATGATTAGTTGGTTGGTCACATGAATCATGTTCCTCCATTCCCCTCTTTTCAGTGTCATGGCTTCATTTAGTCCCGAAGTTTTTAAATCTTTTGTAGAAAACAAGTAGCCAAATTTATTTGCATTGAGATTCTAACAGTAGATAAAAAGGCATATGCAAGCCCAAAATACTAAATATCCATGGATAGCACAAGGGTTTTGAGCACTACTGTGTTGGTTAAGTGCCAAGCTTCACAATCCTGAGATTGCGGGTTCACGTCCACCCAGTATTCAGAGGAAAGTCTGTAGATAGCACCAGTAATTTCTAGTAGTGCCGTCATGTTTCATCCACAGGTATTCTTGTGAGACAATTTGACAAGAAGAACCACAAACATACTGGGCTGTATGTGATGTACAACAGAGATATTTGTTTGGCCACTGACTGAGCTGGCTTAGGAGGGTAGTGAGATCATTATTAATGTTTTCTAATTTTTTTCTGAATTATTCTTGTATCCACATAGCATTGTTGTACTCTAGGTGCAGGTTTGCGGACAAGAGTCATTCTTATTTGCGATTGCAAAAATATATCTGCAGAATTTTTATTAAAGAATGGAAAAATTTTCCTCTGGTCTGAGATATTGAACATCAGAAAAAGATACTACTCTGCTCAGTAAGATGATAAAACATACTGTGTAGTATGTTAAAGCAGAAAGCAAGAAGATCAAAATTACCTTTATGTTTTAACATACTACACAGTATGTTGTCTACATCTTACCGAGCATAGTACTATCTTTTTCTGATGTTCACTATCCCAGGCAATAGGAAATATTTTGCTGTGCTTTAATAATAATTTTGTGGATATACTTTTGTATTGGTAAATTACTAAATTCGATAGTTACTCTCACATATTTTTGTTTCAACCTCCCTATTTGGCTAAGCTAGTTATTGCTTCATATCTCAGGGCCTCACTGGGTTGGTTTGCTTATGAACCAGAATGGTATGACACAAATAATAAGAGTTTTGCTCAAAGTGAGGCTCAATCAGTTTCTATGTTTCTCCATCATCTTATGAATGAGCGAGTTGATGCTCCTCAATTGGATCCATCTCTGAAGGGGAGGGGACGTGAAACTGAAAACCGCTCGAGTAATATGGTAAGCTTGTTGTTTTATTGTATATGTATTTGTAGATCAGCTTTGTGCTTTACTTATCTTGTTGGAGCATCTTGTTGTTATGTGCATAAATTTTCTTTCTTTCTTTTTCCTTTAAATTGGTGCATAATTGTTATATACATAGATTAAGATGTACCATTTTGTTAACTTGCTCATTCAATGGTTATACATAGACGGATCAGTTGCATCCTGTTTGGGGCCGGATGGAAAACTATGTGGTTGGACGAGATAAAAGGAAACAGTTACTTTTGATGCTGTGCCAGCATGAGGCAGACAGGCTTGATGTCTGGGCACAACCTGTTAACTCCAAGTATTTTTCAACACATTGTGCATTTTAATTGTTACGTTGATAGTGTATCATCTTGGTAGTCCAGATAGTGTTCTTATAATTCTGCTCTATATCACTTCTTTGTATTTTTTCACAGGGACAACACATCTTCTCGTCCTAAAATTAGCACAGAGAAGTGGATTGACTACGTGAGGACTGCTTTTTCTGTGGACCCTCGAATTGCTTTATCAATAGCCTCAAGGTTCCCAACAATTTCCGCTGTGAGGGCTGAAATTACCCAGCTTGTTCAAGTATGTCTTTGTTTCTATGCTTCTTTATGTACATGAACCAGCTGATATGTTTTCAGAACTATGAAGTCCTTAACTTTGTAAGATGTAGACAAGAAGTTCTAGTGCTGATTATATAAGGCATCAACCTCAGTTATGGAAGTCTTTATGACTTCTCATTATTGAAAATGAAAACCTTAACTGATTACCCTCTCAGGGAACAAAACTCCTTAAGCTGTTATGCAGCCTCACCGTCCATCAGCTTGCTGGTAGGAAATTTAGTGCTATGAATTTTAACAATCCATGCACATAAGCAAGGGAAAAATGAGCAGACTATATTTTTTGCTTGAAATAAGTGGAATTTCTCTATGATTGTAGTTGATGCCTAAAAGCTTGTGTGAGTGCACAAACACAAGACTTCTAAAACAGAAGTGCTCTGATAGCTTTCATAAAGAACTAGCAAGAGAGGCACTTTATGATGTATGACCCATGTGTTTCTGTGGGCTAGTCTCCAAGCCACAGCTAGTACAGTCTGTTCCAAACTTGCCACAACTAATCTCCAATGACCCATTGGATGATGCTTAGATCTGAAGGAAAAAATTACCAAATATGATATCTTCTTGTTGAACAGAAGAATGGATGTCCCTTCTACACTAAGAATTCTTGACTGATGCAACAAAGATGATGGCCTTTGAATAGATCAGATAAGGAATTTCCATCTGGTGAAAAACCCATGAAGGTTATGCCTCTGAATAGATCTAAAAAGGACTTTGAGATCTACTGAAAACCCAATGAACTGATATTATTTGATTGAATCTCATAAAGCCTAACAAAAAAATTAATATTTTCAAATACATCTACAAAAAGCTACAGATCTTTAAAAATTAATCCCTATGAATTTGATGTCTCAAATGAATCTTACAAAAGAAAATAACTATCTTAATGTGGCTGATACCGTGTCAGCTTTGTTAAAAGTTGTACAGTTAGAGAGAAATCAAGAGAGAAAGAGAAGGTAATTTTGTGGTGAGAGTTGCATGGCCACCCTGGCATTGAATATTACTGAGTGAAGTAAGATTACTAGTATCTACCTATATTTACATTTATAATGGGGCACAAAACAATAAAACACAAACTAATACTAAAATAAATCTACTAACATGGCTCATCCTTTCTCAAAGAATTTACTTTGGGATTCAATTACTGTTTTCCTAGTCTTAAAGCTCATTCAGTAAGCCAGAATTTGTACTGCCAGTTTCTTGCTATCTCATCATCATCAAGACCTTATCCCAATTAGGGTAGGTCACATGAATCTCAGTCCTCCATTCCCCTCTCTTACTATCTCTACTCGAAGTATCTCATCTTGTTAATTCATTGCTTTTCATGTGATTATTTAACAATTAACATCATATTCTAATAATGCACTTATGCAGTTGCACATATTAGACCTTCGCGAAATCCCTGAAGCATTGCCATTCTTTGTTACTCCAAAAGCAGTTGATGAAAACTCAGTACTACTGCAGCAATTGCCTCATTGGGCTGCTTGTTCAATTACACAAGCTCTTGAGTTTCTCACTCCTCCATTTAAGGGTCATCCACGTGTCATGGCATATGTCCTTAGAGTTTTGGAGTCCTATCCTCCTGAACGTGTCACCTTTTTTATGCCACAGCTAGTACAGTCTCTCCGGTATGATGAGGGGGTAAGTATTTATCTTAAATTCATTAGCAACACTATTGTGCCTTAAATATTGATTTTGGACTTCCATGTGCATTAATTGCATGGTTTTAGTATACTGCCTAAACTTGGAACATAATTATCCTGCAGAAGCTAGTTGAAGGATATTTGCTAGGAGCAGCTCGAAGAAGTAATGTATTTGCTCATATCCTGATATGGCATCTTCAGGTCTGTTTGCTTTCTAGCCTTCTCCTATGAAATATGCAACCATCCAGAAAAAAATTGAATTACTCTCTCACTGCAAAGTTCTTTTACTTATTTAAGAGGATGAACTGCTTTGTTTTATTAGGAACTAACTGAGAGAATTTGTTGCTTTTTTTTGTTTTCCGTTTTACTTAGTTTTTAATTAAAAATTAGCCACCAGATATGTATTTCAAGTTAGAAGGGGAGCCTTGGCGCAACGGTAAAAGTTGTCGTCATGTGACCTTGAGGTCACGGGTTCAAGGCGTAGAATCAGCCTCTTGTAAAATGCAAGGTAAGGCTGCCTACAATAGGCCCTTGTGGTCCGCCCCTTCCTTGGATCCCGCATAGGTGGGAGCTTCGTGCACCGGGGCTGCCCTTATATGTATTTCAAGTTACTCAGCTTCTGTGATATGACTCTCTGGCTTTGAGCACCTAGATGAGTTGGTTAAATGCTGTCTCATGACAAAAAGGTTGTGGGTTAAAATCTGCACCCTTCAGAAATAAAATAAAAAGTAAATAAATTAATGACTTGGATGCTTAATGGCAGGGTGAGACATTTTCTTCAGAACCAGGCAAAGATGTGGTTGCTTTAAAGGTAAGCACCTAGTTTCCTGAAATCATATTGCCTTCAATTAGTTTGATACCATGCAAGAGCTGTTAATCACATAAATGTTTCTCTGTTAATTTTTGGTGGCTGATATTTTTTTTCAGGCATTGTACAAATTATAAACCAGACGTATAACCAGTGTTATCATAATAAAACATTTGAGTAACTATAAACAAGACGTATAACCTATATTTGAAGTTAAATGCATGCCTTTGGCCTAGCTGGAGATGTAGCTTCTTAGGCATGATAATATTATATTTATGACACCCCCCAGAGCTTCCATAGCTAGTGTCAACTAGAAAGAATTGCTCGTAAAAGCAGTTCAGATTCATTTGCCATTGAAATTCCTCAAGTGTTGGCCTGTAAAATATCCATATTCATGTCAGATTGAATAAAAGTATTCAATTCATAAAATTGTTAACCATAATAAAGGACCATCATAACAAGAGGCTGACTAGTCTATGTTTAGCAGTAAAATTAAAGAAACAAGAAAATTTCATTCAGCTAAAAATGACTCTTGATCTTTGCATTCCCTTGTGTCTCTCCTCAAACAGGCATCCTTGTTTTTAATTCTCATAAGACACCTAGATGTTTTAGAACTTATTTTCTATTTTAGTTCCCAGTATGGTACATGTTATCGCTACCTCACCACTTGCTTTAGGTTCGTTAGGCTAGGAATCAAAATTCCTTGGAAGTTTGCAAATATATAAATCATTGAAGAGAAGATCTGCACTTCTCAAGATGGAATTGGTGACTCTACATAGGCTCCAGAAGATCTCGGCTTGTTGCTCTTGTTATTGCTGACCATTGTTAATAATCATTGTGGCTCCATGATTGCTGTCCCGGCTCCCTTGTGTAGTTGTGTTTCTTCAAAACCCTTTAGTAAATCATTGTAATTTTCATCAAGACCTTATCTCAATTAGGGTTTGGTCACATGAATCTTGTTCCATCATTGCCCTCTATGAAGTGTCATGGCTTCATTCAATCCCAAAATTTTAAAATCTTTTCCCACAACTTCTATTCACATTCTTTTGGGCCTTCCCTTTACCTTTCTAGAACCTTCTACTTGGATTGCCTCACTCCTAACTGATACCATTTTTGGGTCTCTATTGGACATGTCCAAACTATCTAAGTCTAATCTCCCTCATCTTGTTACATATTGGTGCTATTCCTAAGTTTCCTCTAATGTTTTCATTTCTAATTCTATCCTTTCTTATCTCGCCATTCATCTATCTCAACATTCACATTTCCGAGATGCTCATCCTATGTACACGTTGATGCTTAACTGCCCAACACTCTAATCCATAGAGCATGACCGGTCTTACGACTTCCTTTCTGTTTGAATGACACTTGCCGATCACACAAAACTCTAGAGGCGCATCTCTATTTGTTCCAACCTGCTTGAATTTTCTGGGTAACCAACCTTTCAATCTCGTCGCTGTCATGAATTATTGATCCCAAGTATCGGAATTGGTCTTTTAGGTAGACTTCTTGGTCATAAATCTTTATTGGTGCTCTAGTCTCACTCCTCTCCTTGCTAAAATTGCATTCCGTATACTTTGTGTTATCTTGGCTAATTTTAAATCTTTTAGATTTTAATGCATCTCTCCATTACTCTAGCTTTGTGTTTACGCTCTCCCTAGTCTTATCAATTAAAACTATATCATCTGCAAATAACATACACCATGGAATCTTCTCGTGTAGATGTTTTGTTAACTCATGTATAACCAATGTAAAAAGATATGGGCTCAATGCCGATCCTTGGTGCAATCCTATAGTGATAAGAAAATCACCGGTCTCTTCACTAGTGGTCCTAACATTAGTTAGCGTTTCCCTCATACATATTATGAAAGCAATAAAAAATGTATCTTATGGTATCCCAATTTATGGTTTCACATAGAGACAGCCAAAATCAAACACATAATAGATAGATGACAGACTCTAGCAAATCATGGAGAACTGAAAGAATTGGCTTCTTGTACTCCCAAGATCACCTTAAATTCTTCAAGTCTAAATGGTACATGACCACATCACAAGATCACTAGAATACTCTCTATTTATGTCCCTTAATCATAACAGCAGAGATACTAAATGTACTCTATCTCTACTGATACTGATTGTTGTTGGCAATTATAGCAGTAGTAACAATCCTTACATTGCTGGCCTACTCGAGGGAAGCTGTGTCCACGTCACCAAATTTAACTGCCTCTTTATAATAGGCGCTGCTTCCTATCTCATCACCACCATTATTGTTGAGTCTGTCCCATTTCACACGTTGTTATTCCAAATTTTCTTCATGCTGGTTTTACACTCCATGCATTGTCATATGCTGATTCAGCTTCTCTGGAAGTAGATTAGGTTGAGCTTCTGGCTTTGGTACTATTTTTCATTGCTACAATTTGGTTGATGGTATTACAAGTCTCGGCTGTTGTTTTCTTAGTCTAATGTTTAATAGACATGCAACATTTTTCTAACTCTGGCATGCTCAATTTCTCCTTTATATATATTTTCCAAGTAGGAGTGGAGCTGGGACCACTGATTTCAACTCCACATAGCTTGAGGACATTGCTACTTGGTCCAATGTTCAACCTTTTTTTATGCTAGCCTGATTAAGTTGTTCTTGTTACACAGAACTTTGTGTTGATCAATATTGGCTAGGTTCACTCATGAATTACAAATTTGTCGCTTTCAGATAAGAACTGGTGAAAGACGTCTTAGTGCAAGAAATGGGATTCAAGATTCCTTAAATGTAATAATAAAACATCTGGCCTCCTGGAAATCTCTGTGGCTTCTAATTGCTGGTGTTTTAATCTCAAGAATTGGATTCGAGATTCCTTAATTTAACAGTAAAACATCTGTGCCACATGGGAATCTCTGTGGCCTTTAATTACAGGTGTTTTACTCTGAAAAATTGGAGCTGAGAAATTACTTAATGTCAAAATTAGATTCTGAATGAGGCATATAAAAAGCATGGTTAATAATGATAAACAGTCCACATCTAGTTGAAAGCTTTTCGAAACCATAAAATAGCACACCCTTTAAATCGTAACATATTTCTCATTAACGATGTAAATCTCTGAGGCATCCTTGCTGTCCTGATCTTGTCTCTCTAATTGGTTGCACCAGTAATGTGTTCTCTTATAATCATTTTTGGATGTGCTATCTTTATATTAGTCTGATGCTTGCTCACATTGCCTTTAGTACCATTTTTTCAGCATAGCGCCTTTCAAGCACTATTGCCAATGGTTAGGCAACGAATTATCAACAGTTTCACTCCTGAGGCCCTTGATTTGTTTGAAAGGGAGTTCAACTTCTTTGACAAAGTTACATCCATCTCTGGTGTTCTCTTTCATTTACCAAAGGAAGAACGCAGAGCTGGTATTCGGAGGTATTAGCTTGCATTTGTATAGACTTATTTTAAATAAATAATCTGCCTGGCTGGTAATTTTATTGCCTCGTGCAGGGAATTAGAGAAAATAGAAATGCAAGGGCAGGACCTTTATCTACCTACTGCTCCGAACAAACTTGTAAGGAGCATTAAGTTGGATAGTGGAATCCCTCTGCAATCTGCTGCAAAAGTTCCTATCATGATTACATTTAACGTTGTGGATAAGGATGGAAATCCCAATGACATAAAGCCTCAAGCCTGCATCTTCAAGGTAATCCTTTTGTTTTGATCAAATGTATGAGATGGCTTTTGAAAATTCTAAAAAGCAGGACTGTTTATGACCAAGGAATGCGATCTTATATATCTAACTGTGTGTCTCTGTTTAGAATCTTGTAAGTTTAGAAGGTTTACAAGCTTAAAAGGTTTCCTCTCCTCCTAGTTGCTAGTAAACGTAGATTGCTAGCTGATTGTGTTTCCAAGATCAAGATGTATCCTTTTGTAGAATGTAATCAAAATAGTTTCTTAATCTATAACCTTTTTTCCTTATAATTCTGCATCATGAATAGAGATCATAGGCCATGTGATCTACAGCTACCAACAAGATTTTACCTTCTATTATCAACAACACATGTTTTGCTTAAGCTATTAAGATATTCAATTATGTAGATATGGTTAACTTTAATTTTAGTTCTTCCTTTTGTAGGTTGGAGATGATTGTCGACAAGATAATCTTGCTCTTCAAGTGATTTCACTCCTTCGAGATATCTTTCAAGCAGTTGGACTTAATCTCTATTTGTTCCCATACGGAGTCCTTCCAACTGGTCCTGAGAGAGGCATAATTGAGGTATCATTTTTTTTTTTTCTTCATAGAAGTTGATTAATGACATAATTTTTAGAAATTGGATATTCTTTGTATGGTTTTTCCCCCAATCCATCCATGAATCTTAATCAGAAATCCATGCATTTGATGGAACTTGATTTTTATAGTCAAGAAGATTTATATTTGTTACTTTTGGCGTGTGGGTTAATATGGCCAAGTCCATTAAGAAAGTGGCAGAAGATGTATTAAGAGTATCTAAAAGTAAAAGGTAACCAATAAAGGAAACTTGATGGCGGAGTGAAAAAGTGTGAAAAGTTATTAAAGAGAAATGAGTGTGTTTTAAAGCATGGCATAGGATTAAAAATAGCAAAATTTTTGAGCAATATAAGAATGCTAAAAATGTTCCTAAGAGAGTAGCAAGTGAGGTTAAACTCAAGGCATATGATGATCTCTATAATAGATTAGGATCAAGAGAATGTGAGAAAGATGTGTTTAAACTTTTAAGGGTAAGAGAATAGAAGCGTAAGGACTTAGACCATGTCAAGTACATTAGAAGTAATAATAAAAGGGTACTAGTAAAAGATGATGATCAAACAAAGGTAGGACATTGACTTTCAAAAATTACTAAATGACAATTACTTTGAGAATATAGGGATTGAAACTACTGTAAACCCAAATAATGTTGGACATTATAGATCCCATAGGACTAGAATACTTGAAGTGAAAGAGGCCTTGAAAAGGATGAAATTAAGAAAGAATCTAGGGCCTAATGGCATACAAATAGATGTTTGGAAGTATATGGGAGATACTGGAGTAGTTTGGATGACAAAATTGTTTAATATAATTGTAAAATCAAAGAAATGCCAGATGAATGGAGGAAGAGCTCTAAAGTACCTATTTATAGGAATAAAGGAGATATACTGAGTTGTACTAATTATCGGGGGATCAAACTTATGGGCTATACCATAAAACTTTTTGAAAGAGTGATTGAGAAGAGGCTATATCATGAGACAATTGTATCTGAGAACTATTTTAATTTCATGCCTGGGAGGTCTACCATGCAATTTATTTTCATGCTTAGACAATTGATAGCGAAATATAGAGAGAGGTAGAAGGATCTTCACAGTCTTTATTGACTAAGAAAAAGCTTATGATAGGGTTCGTAAAGAGTTAATATGGTGGGTGTTGGGCAAGAAAGGGGTTTCATGGGGTATATAGACATAATTAAGGATATGTACGAAGGAGTGGTAACAAATGTTAGGATCACTAGCGGAGAGACCAGTGATTTTTCTATCATTATAGGATTGTACTAAGGATTGGCATTGAGCCCATACCTTTTCATGTTGGTTATGGATGAGTTAACAAAACATTTGCACGAGGAGATTCCATGATGCATATTATTTGCAGATGATATAGTTTTGATTGATAAGACAAGAGAGGGTCTAAACACAAAGTTAAAGTTATAGAGAGAGGCTTTAGAATATAAAGGATTTAAAATTAGCCAAACTAAAACATAGGTGAAATGCAATTTTTAACGAGGAGTGGGACTAGAGCTCCAGTAAAAATTGATAACTAAGAAGTTTCCCAAAGAGTCCACTTTTGATACTCGGGATTAATAATTAATGTGAGCGGAAAGATTGAGAGGATGGTTATCCAAAGCATCCAAGCGGGTTAGAACAAATGGAGATTCGCCTTTGAAGTTTTGTGTGATCAACGGGTGCCAGTCAAACTGAAAGGAAAATTCTAAGGCCAGTTGTGCTCTATGGATTAGAGTGTTGTGTAGTTAAGGAACAATATGTACATAGGATGAGCATTGCTGAAATGTGAATGTTGAGATGGATGAGTGACAAGAGAAGAAAGGATAAAATTAGAAATGAAAACATTAGAGTAAACTTAAGAGTAGCACCAATAAGTAACAAGATGAGGGAGATTAGACTGAGATGGTTTGAAAAAGAGATCGAAAATGGCACTGATTAGGAGTGAGTCAATCTAAGTTGAAATTTCCAAAGGGCAAGGGGAAGGCCCAAAAGAACGTGGATAGAAGTGGTGAGAAAAGATTTAAAAATTTTGCGACTAAATGAAGCTATGACACTTAATAGAGGGGAATGGAGGAACACGATTCATGTGACTGACCCCTAGTTGGGATAAGGTGTTGATGATGATGATGATGATGACTTTTGGCATGATTGTTAACTATAACTTTTGGTAAAAAAACACTCTGACATATTATTTAGATCTCAAATTGATATTGAGAGCTCCATTGATGAGGGTAAAGAGCATGAGAAATGTTTTTGTGCAGAGTGATATCTCATCATCATCATCATCATCATCATCATCATCATCATCATCATCATCATCATCATCAAGACCTTATCCCAATTAGAGGTCGGCCACATGAATCTTATTCCTCCATTCCTCTGCATTGGCACAACAGTAAAAGTTATCGTCATGTGACCTTGAGGTCATGGGTTCAGAGCGTGGAAACAGCCTCTTGCAAAAATACAAGGTAAGGCTGCATACTATAGGCCCTTGTGGTCTGCCCCTTCCTAGATCCCGCGTAGGCAGGAGCTTCTTGCACTGGGGCTGCCCTAAGTGCATTGGTCAAAGTATGACAAAGTATAGCGCTTGCTAGTGGTGCCCTTGTGAACCAAGAGATAGGACTATATTACAAACAGAGTGAAATGTAGTGTTGAACTACTACTTGTATATCCTTTTTCTTCTAGCAAAACCATTTTTGATATTTTTGACATGATTTACTGAATCATACTGTTCTGATGAAAGTATTCAGCAGGCTGGCAATTTATAGCAATTTTTTTTGAGAAAGAAATGATGACATAAATTATACAAGTGCATAAATGCTGCCATAACTGCAAAAACCATGGTCTAGGTCACAATAAAAAATATCTAACAAATAAGCATGATTAATAAAATTGATAAAATCATGAGAAATTGAAAATGAAGTAGAAAAGAAATAAACAAAAAAGGATAAAGAATGGTTACTTTAAGCTGTAGATAACCTGGAATAGTTCTTGCATCATAATATTTTAAGAAATTATGCGCGATGTAAAATGGAAAACAAAACTCAAAATTTAGGTTTTGATTGGGCACGACAAGTACTATGGCTCTCCTACAGTGTGTGCTGATACGTTTCTCTTTCTAGTTTTCGTGTCATGTTGTTGGCGGTGAATCAAATGCAATTCTTTTTCATGCTATCATGAGATCGATCCAAGTACTTTCGAAGCCATGATCAGGTTTCTGGAGTTTTCACAGAATGATTAAGTGGGGATCACCAAAAGTTCTCGATTGATGAGCTGATGTTAGTTGACCTGATATTTTTTTTATTTTTTGTTAAGTGTTAGAAGTATCAGTGACGTCACATGTCTATAATATTTAACAGTTTGCAGAACTTTTTAATTATTTTGTAAATTTTAATTCACACTTTCTTTTGGAAACAAAAATGGCATTTTCATCTTTCCACATTAAATCTTCGTTTAACAGCTGTTTGTTTAAACTCAATTGCTTTCTAGGTAGTCCCAAATACACGGAGCAGAAGCCAGATGGGTGAAACAACAGATGGTGGTCTATATGAGATCTTTCAACAGGACTACGGGCCTGTTGGTTCTCCCAGTTTTGAACGTGCTCGTGATAACTTCATCATCAGCAGTGCTGGTTATGCAGTTGCCAGTCTTCTGCTTCAACCAAAGGATCGGCACAATGGCAACCTACTTTTTGACAAGTATGCCTCTATCTTTATTGTTTAGTGGTCGTAGGAGTAATTTTGATCATTGCCTGATCCTTCTCTTTCATCCTAACAGCGTAGGAAGGCTCGTTCACATTGATTTTGGTTTTATCTTGGAGACATCACCTGGTGGTAACATGCGTTTTGAAAGTGCCCAGTTCAAGTTGAGTCATGAGATGACTCAGTTACTCGACCCATCTGGGGTGATGAAAAGCGATACATGGATCTACTTTGTAAGGTGAGTCTTCTTCAGCATTCTTGAGCAATTTTGCACTTAAACTCCCACTCTTAACTAAACAGTACCATAGACAAAGTTAATAGTGAAAACATGATTTAAAATATTCTGTTGAGAGCGTACTAAGATGTGTTGCTTGACATCTGTCAAGAATAGCAAGAGGTTTAAATAAACTGGACCAAGTCCTAGGGGCCTGGTTTGTGAAACCAAGAGAGCGATGGTTCTTTTTGCTTTTCTACTTTGGCATAGCCTGTATCTTTGTCGGCAGCAGGCACTTCAGCTATTTGCTTTCCAAGGCTGAGGTATTTGCTTATGGTAGGTAACTTTTTACTTGATAGTCTTAGTGACAGCCCGTGCCCAGCAGTTCACAAACAGGAGGCACCCATGATACATGGGATCCTGGGGGTGTGCACCCGGTAACTATGTGTTTAAGGTGGTGCAGGCCATCATGTGATGCTTCGAAGGTGGGCAGTGAGAGGAGACTGCTTACCTTTGCAAAGACAGCAAGATTTGTTACCTTGTTCAGAAGGACTAGTAAGACAAAACCATCTTTTTAAGCCCTGATTTAGAAAGCCCCATCTGTGTGAGCATGGACTTCATGGCACTAATTGAAAAAGAACCGTGTTAATTTTGCTTCTGATCAGCACCCGTAGTTATTAATTCTGTTCTTTTTCAACTGTTGGGATTTGCAATTGCAGCCTGTGCGTTAAGGGATACCTTGCTGCCCGCCGGTACATGGATGGAATAATCAACACTGTGCTGCTGATGGTTGATAGTGGGCTTCCTTGCTTCAGCAGGGGGGACCCTATTGGAAATCTTCGGAAACGTTTCCATCCCGAAATGAGTGAAAGGGAGGCGGCGAATTTCATGATCCGGACCTGCACTGATGCCTACAACAAATGGAGCACCGCAGGCTATGATTTGATTCAGTATATACAGCAGGGAATAGAGAAGTGATGCTCAAGATTGCTACAGCTGGGGGCTTTTCATCCTAGCTTCAAAAGTACCATACGTGAGAAGGTGAGAAGGGCGTGACAGGGCCCTAATAGGGGCCCTCTTAGCCCTTCTTCTCCTTATTACCTTATTATTAATGCGTGAGAAGGGCGTCACGCTCTCATTTGTTGTACATCACCCAATTAATTGCAAGTTCTACTTATGGTACTTTTTTTAGGGACAGTTCTGGGCAGTTTGGTATTGTGATCTCCAACTTGGTCCTGGAACGTCCTCTGAGGCAGCCTGTAAAGAGAAGGAATGTTTTTCGGAGCAATGAGCAACCAGTTTTAGAGTCTCTCAACCAGAATCATCTTCTTCTGGCTGATTAATGGCAGTAATGGTAGGCATGAACGAGTAGCAGGGCTCGAGGAAAAATAGTATTTTCTTGCAGAGACATCATCTACTGTGATTTCCGGGATCATTCATTTGGTGGGTCATGATTGACATCTCAGATTGTCTCTGACGCATCAGATGAACGGTCTGATTGATCAATGATTGGTCCCAGTTTTAAACGAAAGCCGCTGTTTGGGTTGGCCCCCACCAAGCGTGTCCACATGCCTTAATGGTTGATCAATGATGGTAACTAAGTTGGCGTGTGCGACTCTATCTGAATAAACCTAGGAAAAGCTACACAAGGGCGAACGGTTAACCATCGATTATGTGCCATGCAATTGTGGACTCTTGGATGGTGTCGATGGGCCCAGCAATCTGGGGGACAACGTTGTAAATCAAAATAATTCAAAATGGTGGCGTCATAAATTGGAATTATTTCCAACAGTTAGAATCGATAATTTCTTTTACTAAACAAAGAATTACAAAGCAAATTACTCATACATTCTCTTAAATCTAATCTCAGCCAAAGGAAAAAATGATGACTAAAACTTGCAACGAAGGATGCCAGAGGAGATTGGTCGAGTTGTTTGCAACCAGCTGTTAGAGTTAAAATAAAAAATAAAAAATTAGAGAGTTTTATTTTGTTATCAATAGTCAACTATAAGGTTGCCAATTGGATCGAATTATACGTTATTCGAACCAATTCGAATGGATAGCATGTAGAATTGAAAATCACATGTATGGACAAATATGAAATTAGTTTTAAATATTCATATTTTTATCGGATTGGAAAAGGAATAAGGCTTTATTCAACCCAAAATTTATACATTTTTTTAGGATTAAAATACATATAAAATGTTTAGGAAATTAGCGAGGGATATATTAATCTCCTTGTGCAAGTGTATTACATGATAGCCAAAAATGATAGAGATACTCCATAGGTTCACTGTATGGTTTTGCTACAACCCCTTTTCTTTTCTTTTTTTTCAATCTTTTCTTGAATGATGAGGGGATTACAAGTTAGAACCCACAACTATTGGTCATACAAACAGGCTATAAATCAAAATTACCTTAACTTATTTGCATATAATATTTTGAGATATACATGTGTTAAGGAGACATCTACTGGAAGGAAAGTGTTATCATCACCCTATCTAAGTTTAGTGATACTTTATTTATCTGTGTTAGCTCTGTAAGTTGATGTAAATGATGAATAATGCTAGTCAAGATAAAATTGTTGACAACCATAGTTAAATTAAGCTATTATTGTTAGGTGAGAATGATTTGGTAGAAACATGTAAAGTTTCGACTATTGATGGTTGAAACCCTATTTTGAAGATCATTCATTGGAACAAAATTGTAGCACATCCCTCTAGGCTCTTTAACAAAATTATGGCCTTCAGTTAGGAGAGGCAAATTATGATGCGACTTGAACTCGACATAGATTTAACGGGTTAGGGTTGAGTCTTATCGTGTGACAAATAAAAAATTGTGTCATATTTGGGTTAATCAATATTGACTCGTTGTGTTGACCTGTTTGACTCGTAACTTATTAACCGGTTGTGTTAACCCATTTGACTCGTAACCTGTTAACCCATTGTATTAAAAATTATCATATATTATATCTAAATATAAGATGATTATATATATATATATATATATAAACCGTCCTTATATTACTATAATAATAAAAAACCATCTTATATTGTTATAACAATATAGCATTGTTTTTCAAAAACCTTTTTATTTTCTTACAGTATTTGAAAAACTATGAATATAACATAGGACAGCTTTTGAAAAATCATCTTATATTAGTTATTGTACATCATTTTAATGGTGTTATATAAGTTGTGCCATGTTAACTCGTTTAATAATAAGGTCATATTCAAGTCATGGATTTTTGACAAAATTATTAATCGAGTTATGTTTGTGTTGACCGTATACTCTAAAAGGCATGACTCGCTAATACTATTTGAATTTTCCATTTTTTAAAAACTTAGCAAAACCGAACCATATAGATGAACAGAATGAAATGAAGTGGTCAAAGCAATTAAATTATAGTAAGATTCCTTCTAAAGAAAATGCAATTACAAATCTCAGTTCTAGTTACTATTATACTATTTATAATGACGCATAAATAGTACTACCCGAATCTATATTCGAACTAATGAAATATCTGAAGCTTATTCATTGGCAGCTCTAGTCAACCATCGATATTCATAAAAATAAATACATAAATAAGTAAACCATCAATATTAATAACAAATAAATAAATTAGTGAACCAATGATATTCATAAAAAAGAAAATCCTAACATTTGTGGGGCCCGGCAAACAGAAATACACGGTTGAATCATTGAGACGGTGGGTCCTACCGCAGTTTAGCGCTGAAGAGGAGAAATATGCGTCCAGCTCATTTGATAAATATTTAAGACATGGGTGCTGTACAGAAGGAGCATCAAATACTAATCGATCTGATCCTGCGGAGTTTCAAGCCCGGAACTTTTTAGCAGACGGGAAGAAGAAGAAGACCTCAATTTCGGCTTCCATTTTCTACGTATTTTTCCCTCTCATTTCTCTTCCGATTTCGAGCTCCAATAATGGCTTGAGATTCTTACCTTTTTCGACACTTGTTCTCTTCGTTTCGCCGTGAAATCCGTATTTTCCCACCTGATTCTGTGCTTCCGGAGGACTCTATTTTGTGAATTGCGGTATTTGCTTCTGAAACCTATATCTTTGCTTGTTTCTAGTTGTGCACTGAATTAGAGGGCTTATAAACTGATAGTTGTGCAGTTAGGGTATGAATCTTTGAATCTGAAACTGAAACATCATTCCTATCTGTGAAATTTGTTCGGTGGATCTGAATCTGAAATTTGTTCAGTGGTTTTTTGGACTAATATTTAGTCAAAACCCTAGATCTTAGCTTAACTGGTCTGCAGCTAATCGAAGTGCCTGTTTGCAGTGTTCAGACTCCATCCTATCTGTAGTAGTCGTTTATTTTCCCCCCTTTTTGTGTCCATGAAGAAGACCACCCGAATCAATTTCCTTGTCATTTTCCACCTCTCATTCCTTCTCTTCCATTTGGTTTATGCCGCAACCGATAATTCAACATATAAACCTGCTGATAAAATCCTCCTAGATTGTGGCACATCTTCAGAAGGCCAAGACACCGATGGGCATCGATGGACTGGCGATGTGGGCTCCAAGTTTGCGCCCTCATCAGCAAACACAATAATCTCCACGGCCCAAACCCAAGACCCCAGCATTCCTAGTCCAGTCCCTTACATGACTGCTAGGATTTTTACATCTGAATTTACGTATGCTTTCCCTGTTGGTGCTGGGCGAAAGTTTGTCCGGCTCTATTTCTACCCAAATACTTACGATAAATTGAACGCCTCTGATGCCATCTTTTCCGTCACTTCCGGTCCCTATACTCTCCTTCACAACTTCAGTGCGTCTCTTACAACTGAAGCACTGAATTTCGCATACCTCACCCGTGAATTCTCCATTAGCACAAAGGCAGGGTTTTTGAATTTGACATTCACTCCATCTTTGAATTATTCAAATGCTTATGCATTTGTGAACGGAATTGAGGTGGTCCCGATGCCCGATATCTTCAATGTGGGTGATGATCCATTGATTGTTGGGGTGCCTCAATTATACCCTATTGGAAAGACCACAGTCCTGGAGAATGTTATCCGGTTAAACGTTGGCGGGAGCTACATTTCACCGGCTGATGATTCCGGCCTGTACCGGGTTTGGGAGGATGATTCGCCATACATATACGGTGCTGGGTTTGGTGTGTCATATTCTGCAGATCCAAACATTATGATCAGGCACCCAACCTCTGTCTCACGCTACATTGCACCCCCAAACGTCTATAGCACTGCGAGGTCAATGGGGCCAGATCCAAATGTGAACAGGAATTTCAAACTGACATGGATTCTTCCCGTCGATGCTGGTTTCACTTATCTTGTCAGGCTCCACTTCTGCGAGATAAAATCGGAAATATACAAGGTTAATCAGAGAGTGTTTGATATCTTTATCAATAATCAGACCGCAGTAAATGCAGCTGATGTGATTGCTTGGAGCGGAAACGATGGGAATGGGATTCCGGTGTTTAAGGATTTCATTGTCTTGTACATACAGAAAGGCCAGACAGAACTGTGGGTTGAGCTCCAGCCTGATGTGCCATCAAAATCACAGTACTATGACTCGATCTTAAATGGCCTAGAGTTGTTTAAGTTAAATGATAGCACAGGTAATCTCGCAGGTCCTAACCCAATCCCCGCTCCAAAACAAGAAGTGGGAGATCCTAGCCGGGTTAGAGCACGGCCAGAGAATTTGAAAAGTCGAACTCCTGTTATTGTACGAAGCGTTGTCCAAGGCGTTGCTATAATAGCCCTTATCTCTCTTCTGTTTGCCATTTTCTGGCGCCGGAAGCAAGCGAAGGATTCTGGCACGAGTGATGGGCATTCTGGTTGGCTTCCTCTATCACTGTATGGCAACTCGCATTCCGCAGGCTCCGCCAAGACTGGAACCACAATAAGCCATACCTCAGCTCCCTTAAAACCTTTGCTGCCACTTCTCCATTGCAGATATCAAAGCAGCTACCAACAACTTTGATGAGGCCCTCCGGGTTAGTGGTTTTGGGAAAGCAGGGTTCGGAAGGTCGCAACTAAGCGAGGCTCCCAATTGTCCGGTCAAGGCGTGCTTGAGTTTGAAATGGAGATCAAATACCTCTCTAAGCCTTGCCCCCAACATCTTGTCTCATTAATCAGGTTCTGCAAGGAGATCAGTGAGATGATCCTCGTGTACGAGTATATGTAGTGAGAAGACTTTACTAACTGTATATCTATTGTGATGAAGTGAAGGAAAATTAATGTACATCAACGGAATTTAAGTTTCCAAATAGTGGGATTCTATTGAAAGATATCTATCTGTTAAGTCCTAATATCTCTTATTCTAAATAAAAAGATGATTTATAATGTTTATTTTACAACAAGCTGTCAAGTTAACTCTTAATGATGGAGACTAAATATCATAGAACTCTGTGAACTGATGTTTAGAAGGAGCAAATTGAATGCGATGCGACTGATCCTGCCTTGTAGCATTTTGGGAACAAGATGACAATCAATCTGGATATATTTAGTGCCCTCACAATCATTCTTGATATATTTGGTCATCAATGACGATATATTTAGTTGCAATGTGAAGGGGCAGCCTAGTTATCACAAAACAAGCTCATTGGTTGCAGTTGAACAGCTCTAAGATCTTTAAAAAGTGCCTTGAACCGTATGTGTTTGCATGTAGCGGAAGCCACGGAGCTATATTCAACGACATGCGAAAGAATGAGAAAAAAGAGAGGAAAAGATTGCTTGGAATGCTATGAACAATTTCCAAGGAGAAAAAAAACCACTGGTGGAATACCTAGTCACCAAACATGCTACCCAATCTAAAACATAGTATGCATTTAGTTGAAGTGAACTATTGGCAGGGAAGGAAATACCTTGGTCAGGTGCTCTTTTTAAGATAATGAAGAATTCTCATGACTACATTATAGTATGGCCATCGTGGGGATTATATGAATCAGCTTAATGTATAGACTGAATAAGCAATGTCAGAGCATGTGACAGTAAAATAAAAGAGTCTACCAAAAAGCCTGCAATATGAAGATGGACCAGAGAGTAGATCCACAAGCTCAGCAGGCAACTTCGATGCCCAAAAAAATATTTGGGCAGACCTAAATCATTCATGTCGTCGTGTGATGGTAGAATTGTCGTCATGTAACCTTGAAGTCATGAGCTCAAGGCATGGGAAACAGCCTCCTACAAAATACAATGTAAGACTGTGTACTATTGACCCTTGTGGTCCGCCCCTTCACTAAACTCTACATGTATAGGAGTTTCATGCACCAGGGCTACCCTTTTACCTAAATCATTCATGTGGAATCGAGTGAATAAAAGTAGCATGAGAGAGTCAAATGCCAATAGATCATTTCTTGTGACTATGATGTCGTCAACACAGAACAGCAGTGAAGCTTGTAGCAGTAGAATGGGTGAACAGTTAGTAATTGACCACAAATTGTTCGTAATTGGCATCTTTAAAAGCAAAACTGAATCAAGAGCGCCCCTCTTAAGTATGTCGCACGCTTACGTTTTTCAATGGAGAATTTTGCAAACCAGTTGTGGGAAGCTTCTTTAAGCTCATAAATTGACTTGCAAAGTCGACAATCTATGTTCTCTTGCTGTTTGGGATACATATACGCCTTCTTCATATAGATCTCCATGCAAGAAGGCACTGTACACATCAAGTCGCTGAAGAGAGGAGAACAGCAAGGAATAGAAGCAAGGGCAAGCGAGCATTGAACAATTATAAGCTTATTAATGGGAGCAAAAGTTTCATATCATTCTAACCTTTCTTTCTGTGTGAAAACCCTTGCAACAAGACATGCAAATTTTATGCATTGAATAGAGCCGTCAGCCTTTCTTTGATTGTGATTGCTAATTTGCATCTAATTGCCTGTTCCAAAGTCCACATTTTATTTGGTCAAGACCCTTCCTCCCTACTTCAATTGCTTCGGACCATTTTGGATCCTTAACTGCTGTTGAGAAGGTACGAGGCTCAACTTGGGATGGATTGGGGAACAAAACTATTATGGTGGCTATTGAAGAAGAGCCTTATGCAGAGTTTCCAGAAAGGTTTGGTGTAGGGAATGGTCTTTGCGATTAGCAGCAGTAAGAATACATTCCCCCCAAAAAGAAATTGGTAAATTAGCTTGAAAATGAAGAACTCGAGCAATTTTAAGAAGGTGGCCATGTTTGCACTGAGTGTGTTCGTTTTGTTGTAGTGTACTAATACAAGTTTGCTGATGCAAAATTCCCTTATTATAAAAAATTTGTTGCATTTTATAAGAAGTGAATTAGCACCATTATTAGTTCGGATTTGTGAACAGTGCACTTGAATTGGGTTTCAACGAGGATGCAAAATTTTGTAAAAAAAGTGATAAGTTTCACACTTGTGTTGCATCAAATAAATCCAAGTACATATAGAGTGATCATCAACAACTGTGAGAGAGTAATGTACCTTGGTGTGTGAAGGAGAGAGATAGCCTCCCAAATATCACAATGAATAAGGTAGAAGCTGTCCATGCTCCATAGATCAAAGTAATGGGCAGTTAAGGAAACATGTACATAGGAATGTTAAGAAGGATTGGTGACAAAACAAAAAATGATAGAATTAGAAATGAAAATATCAGAAAAAATTTACGAGTAACGTCAATAGGTAACAAGATGAGGGAGGATAGACTTAGTTAGGACATGTCCAATGGAGATCTAAAATGGCATCAACTAAGAGTGAGTTAATTCAAGTCGAAGGTTCTAAAATGGTAAGAATAAGAGCCAAAAGGACGTGGATAGAAGCAGGGAGAAAGTTTTAAAAATTTTGAACTAAATGAAGCCATGACACTTGATAATGGAAATAGAGGAGCAAGATCTGTGTACTCGACCCCTAATTGGGTTAAGGCTTTGATGATGCTGATAATGAATACGGACAAAAGCAGGCAATCTTTTCTTATAATGAGAAGAAAATGGAAATCTAGTTTGTTTTGTAAGATGACAAGCATCACAATGAAAGTGTAACTATTTAGGCAAAACATGAATATAAGAAGATAAACTAGAAATGCATTTCCATGAAGGGTGGCCAATTCGCATATGCCATAAGGTTCTAGAGGTATCATGCAAAACAGAATGCAATAGTGGAACCATCACATTATTCACCTGCTCTTGGGGAAGGGGCAGACTACAAGGGTCAATAGTACGGAGCCTAACCTTGTATTTTGCAAAAGGCTATTTTCATGCCTTGAACCCGTGACCTCAAGGTGACACGAAGACAACTCTACCATTGTGTTAAGACTCCCCTTCTAAATCAAATAGACAAGAGGTGGGAAAGAAAATAGAAGTTTGCTAACAGAAAGAAGGTTAAGATTAAAGGAATGCAATACACATTGGGTAGGGAAAATTTAGATGCAACAGAAATATTGCCGGTGGAGCAATGAGAAGAGTATCACCATTTGGCAAATGAATAGTTTTTGCTAGTGCAGCAGACACAATATTATGCAAACAAGATGATGATGGTTTCATGCGATGGGAAGCACCACCATCCATAATCTATGAGAGAGAAGCAGGTTGAACAGAAGAATTACATAAACATATACTTCGAAGTTGGATGCATTTGATTGATTGACATTCAATAAGGCAAGTAGTTGTTGGTATTGCTTGGTAGGAAGTGGTGGCAAAATTGATTCACCACTCTTGGACTGGGCAAAAGAAGATCCTTCATCTCCTTGAGTTGGTGCAGAAGCAAAAGCAACATTAGACACGTTAGTTTTACTTGCCAGGCTTGGTTACTGTTTATGGGGCCTTTATTGGCAGTATGATTTTGTGGGTCTCCATGCATCACGTAGCATCGGTTTGTAGACTGACCACGAATCCCACAATGATCACAACTGGGTCGTCCACGCCCTGTCCCGCTAGTGTTTGGTGTCCTACTAGACCTTGCATTTAGATTGAAACTCTTACCATTGGCTGTCCCACTAATGTTTGGCATACGGGGTTTATGAGAGAGGCCCACAGCCAGAATCTATAGTACTCAGCCTTGTTTGTATTTTTGCAAGAAGTTGTTTCCTTGTCTTGAATCTATAACTTCAAAGTTGACAACTCTACGTTGCACAGAGACTCTCCTTTAAGCTTTAGTTCTAGTGTTGGTTATTGTAAGTAAAAAATTATATATATATATATATATATATATATTAGTTACTTTACAACAAGCTATCAAGTCATCTTAATGATCAGATGACGGCGGATATTAAATATCATAAAAGCATACCTGGAGGTCACTTAGAGTAACTACTTCTTTGCCGTTCTTTTTCTGTTAGATAGACTTGCCTTACCTTAATTGACTATAAGCGATAAGCAATCCATGATCAAAGTGAAATGCTACCTTAGTGTTGAAAAATACCAGGCTCTTTACATTTTATTTTTCTCAGATCCATGCTGTTCACCTTGTTCATCCACCTATGCCTAGTCTGTTCCTGAAAGATCACGCCAATAAGATAACTCTAATTACTGTATTTTAATTTTTACATATCAATAGTCGAGATTTGAATAATAAAGAAAATAAGCTACAAGCATCCAATTAAAGGGATTTTTGGTGGGAGCAGATAATGTAGAGGAGTCTAAACAAGATGAAATTTTCAGAACTTATAAAATTATGCCTAAAATAATGAAAAACCAGCAACTGAAAATATCAGCAATCAAAGGCTAAAAGGATAAAGAGATATAAAAATCTTAACTAATTAAAGATTGAGAAATACTATCCAAAATGAGAAAAATAGTTAGAAATATCTACTGGACACGAGTTTTCGCACGTGGCCTAAATAGAGAAGGCTGAAATGAATGAATGAATCAGATCATCCAAAGGTAGGGCTTGTTGGATGGTGGTAGAAGCTTAGTCAGAGTCATGAAAAAATAATTGGTTAATGTTGATGTTTGCTTTTTTATTTTCATCTTTTTAAATACAAGCCAAGAATTACAAAGCAGATACTCACACACCCTCCTAAGAGGAAAAAGACGACTCGAACTTGCAGCGAAAGGTTAAGTTGTGTACAACCAACTTAGCTAGATATTTATTGAATTTAGATATTTATTATTTGTAATGTGTTTTCCAATTATCTGCTAATTAATAGTCGCCATCACTGTTCAAAAGAATAATTAAATAAGTAATCCCAACATTTTCTGTGTCTAAAAATAAAAAATACGCTCTTTTTAAGATGGGACCCAGCAACAAATAAACACGTCGTCGTCTCAATATCTAATTGGAACAATTAAATCCAATAATCAATCAATAAAAAAATTAGAAAATAGATAGCATATATATATATATATATATATAAAGTTGTTAGATTTGTCATCGTGAGTTTACAGATTGAAGGTGTGAAAATGCCTTTTTGTAAAAATATAAGATAAAATTATATCCTATAAATCCTTATGTTCGCCATTCACCAAACCTCAGATACGCGAAGCTTCATGCACCGGACTGCTTTTTTACATATAAAGCCGGGAACACTCGTATGTAAAAGGGGACGCGAGTACACATAGCATAGCGCGAACTTGGACCAATAAATAAAGAGTGGTGGTCGTCAGTGTAAGGTAATTGCCACTGGTCAATTTTCCACTCCGTAGTGCCAGTCAATGCAAAACGGTCCTCACATCGCCAGACGAAATCCAGTTACTTAGTCCGCACTACTGGACAAGGCATTGAAAGTGGGTAAGATACGATAAGATCACCTGAATGACACATTTCAACATTTTCTTCCCTTCCCACATGAGATTGCTAGGCTGTGCACCGTTCATCTAGATGACCCCACAAGTAGTCCCCTACCAATTAAAGCATGGAAGGGCCACTTGGATGATCCCTCTAATCTACAGACCTAATTGACGGTTTGGATCATTGAGATAGTGGGTTCTTCCCCCGCTTTTCATTTTTCGTTTTTTCCTTCGCAACAGGAGAAATACGCGGCTAGCTCATTTATTAAGTATTTAAGACAATGAGGTGCATCAAATGGAAGTGGATATCTGTCGTCCCTCTATCATGATCCTGCCGAGTTTCAAGTCCTAATCTTCCGCTGTGAGGGCGGAGAAGAAGAATTCAATTTTAGCTTCCATTTTCAGTGATTTTCTAGGTATTTTCATTCTCTTTTCTCTTCCCTTTTCGAGCTCAAATAATGGCTTGAAATTCTTACCTTTTCCGACACTAGTTCTCTTCATTCCGCCGTGAAATCCTTGCCGTGCTGTCTAATTCTGGGCTTCGGGAGGATTGTATTCTGTGACTTACAGTATTTGCTTCTGAAAGCTGGATCTTTGCTTGTTTCTAGCTGTGCACTGAATTATGGAACTTATAAACTGATGCAGTTAGGGTGTGAATCTTTGAATCTGAAACTGAAACATCATTCCTATCTGTGAAATTTGATTAGTGGATCTGGATCTTGCATGCTGTACCTCTCTTGATTACCTTACATTAGGGTTTTGGATTAATATATAGTCAAAACCCTGGATCTTAGCCTAGCCGGTCTGTAATTAATCGAAGTATCCTGCTAGCAGTTTTCAGACATCATATGGTCTGTAAAATTCGCCTCTTTTTCCCTCTTTTGTGTCCAGTATCCATGAAGAAGACTACCAGAATCAATTTCCTTGTCATTTTCAACCTCTCCTTCCTTTTCTTCCATCTGGTTTATGCGGCAACCGATAATTCAACATATAAACCTGCTGATAAGTTCCTCCTAGATTGTGGCACATCTTCGGATGGCCAAGACACCGATGGACGTCAATGGATTGGCGATGTGGGCTACAAGTTTGCGCCCTCATCAGCAAACACAATAATCTCCACAGCCCAAACCCAAGACCCCAGCATTCCTAGTCCAGTCCCTTACATGACTGCTAGGATTTTTACATCTGAATTTACGTATGCTTTCCCTGTTGGTGCTGGGCGAAAGTTTGTCCGGCTCTATTTCTACCCAAATACTTACGATAAATTGAACGCCTCTGATGCCATCTTTTCCATCACTTCCGGTCCCTATACTCTCCTTCACAACTTCAGTGCGTCTCTTACAACTGAAGCACTGAATTTCGCATACCTCACCCGTGAATTCTCCATTAGCACAAAGGCAGGGTTTTTGAATTTGACATTCACTCCATCTTTGAATTATTCAAATGCTTATGCATTTGTGAACGGAATTGAGGTGGTCCCGATGCCCGATATCTTCAATGTGGGTGATGATCCATTGATTGTTGGGATGCCTCAATTATACCCTATTGGAGAGACCACAGTCCTGGAGAATGTTATCCGGTTAAACGTTGGCGGGAGCTACATTTCACCGGTTGATGATTCTGGCCTGTACCGGGTTTGGAAGGATGATTCGCCATACATATACGGTGCTGGGTTTGGTGTGTCATATTCAGCAGATCCAAACATTACAATCAAGTATCCTGCCTCTGTCCCGCGCTACATTGCACCCACAGACGTCTATAGCACTGCAAGGTCAATGGGGCCAGATCCAAATGTGAACAGGAATTTCAACCTGACATGGATTCTTCCAGTCGATGCCGGTTTCACTTATCTTGTCAGGCTCCATTTCTGCGAGATAAAATCGGAAATATACAAGGTTAATCAGAGAGTGTTTAATATCTTTATCGATAATCAGACCGCAGGAAATCCAGCTGATGTGATAGCTTGGAGTGCAGAAACTGCGAATGGGATTCCAGTGTTTAAGGATTTCATTGTCTTTAGAACTCAGAAAGACCAGACAACAGAACTATGGGTTGCGCTTCAGCCTGACTTGCCATCAAAACCCCAGTATTACGACTCAATCTTAAATGGCCTTGAGTTGTTTAAGTTAAATGATACCACAGGTAATCTCGCAGGTCCTAACCCAATCCCCCCTCCAAAACAAGATGTGGTGGATCCTAGCCTGGCTGGAGCACGGTCAGGGAATTCGAAAAATCAAACTCCTGTTATAGTAGGAAGTGTTGTCGGTGGCATTGCTATCATAGCCCTTATCTCTCTTCTATTTGCCATTTTCCGGTGCCGGAAACAAGGAAAGGATTCTGACAGGAGTGATGGGCCTTCTGGTTGGCTCCCTCTATCACTATATGGAAACTCACATTCTGCAGGCTCCGCCAAGACTGGAACCACCGGAAGCTATGCCTCATCACTCCCTTCAAACCTTTGCCGCCACTTCTCCTTTGCGGAGATCAAAGCAGCTACCGACGATTTTGACGAGCGCCTTCTTCTTGGGGTTGGTGGTTTTGGGAAGGTATACAAGGGTGGCATTGATGGTGGAACCACGAAAGTGGCTATCAAACGTGGAAACCCACTCTCTCACCAGGGGGTGCATGAGTTTCAAACAGAGATTGAGATGCTTTCAAAGCTCCGCCATCGACACCTTGTGTCTCTGGTTGGGTACTGTGAGGAGAACTGCGAGATGATCCTTGTTTACGATTACATGGCCCATGGTACCCTTCGCGAGCATCTCTACAAGACACAGATGCCTCCACTCACATGGAAGCAAAGGCTTCACATCTGCATTGGAGCTGCTCGTGGCATACACTACCTCCACAGTGGCGCCAAACACATCATTATCCACCGAGATGTCAAAACAACAAACATACTCTTAGATGAGAAATGGGTGGCAAAAGTTTCAGATTTTGGGTTGTCAAAAACTGGCCCAACATTGGATCATACACACGTCAGTACAGTTGTCAAAGGTAGTTTCGGGTATTTGGATCCAGAATACTTCCGACGACAGCAGTTGACTGAGAAATCCGATGTTTACTCGTTTGGTGTTGTTCTATTTGAGGTGCTTTGTGCACGACCGGTATTGAACCCGACATTACCCAAGGAGCAGGTGAGCTTGGCAGAGTGGGCATTGCATTGCCAGAAGAAGGGCATTCTTGATCAGATAACTGATCCATATCTAAAAGGGAAGATTGCACCCGAATGTTTCAAGAAATTTGCTGAAACGGCAGAGAAGTGTGTAGCTGATCAGGGGATTGACCGACCAGCAATGGGTGACGTTCTGTGGAACCTTGAGTTTGCATTGCAGCTGCAGGAAAGTGCAGAGGAGAGTGAACGAATCCGGAGTGACACAGACAATGAGGAGACTCCAAATACTATTGCTTGGAAGAAAGATTTGGACATGGGTTTTGGAGCAAATATATCAGACTCTAGGAGCACCGGAACAACAATAAGCATTGGAGGCCGGAGCCTTGCAAGTGAGGATTCCGATGGGCTGACGCCAAGTGCTGTTTTCTCCCAGATCATGAACGCTAAGGGACGGTGATTAGCAGCGAATTGAACCAGAAAACACACTCAGGTTGAAGAATCCGGTATAGGACTTGCTACATTCACTGTCACATCGCTGAAATTGGTCTCTTATTTTCTTTTTCTATTTTCACCCGTCATATGTTTGAAGAATTTTGTTGTATTTTATTGTATTATACTCCAAACGTCTGGAGGAATAAGAAATGTAATAATGGCATATTATGTTGTTAAGCCCAAGGGCAAGGGTTTTCTTAGAATATTGAGAAAGCTAGATCTTCCCCAATTCTCTTCCACCAGTGTCAATAGCGGATAGATAGAATGTGGATTGTCAGCCATTAATCTATTGATAACGGGTTGGAAATCCGTGGGTAAGGATCATTCTGCTGAGTTGTCTGGCCCATATCATGGGTGAAGACTGAGTCTTGAAACGAACTGACAACATGAGTTCATTCCTATTATTTGCTATTCCATTTCAGTTTCCTATTTGGCTGTTGTGGGGGGCCCGCAGCTAGCTTCCTGGTTGTGGGCCCAAACAGTTCCCGAAACAGAACAGAAGCCTGTATGTAATAATTGGACTGGTGGGTCACAGATAAACAGAAGAGAAAATGTTCTTGGGATAAGCTGCAAATAGTTGGCCAAGAGCTGTTTTACGCGTTTGTTTGACTCTTCAAATGAAAGATGTTGGGACATGATGGCAACCTTTGTGTGTATACTTTTTCCTTGAGCCTCATAAGCTGTGGAATCAATAAACACACTGATGAAGAAGGACAAAAGAAGACCAGGGAAGTCTTTAAAAGGACAAAAGGAGAGACCCAGAAGATGGCCACCAAAAACTGCCAAATTTGAAGAACGCGTATTCCAAACGTTAGCCAAGATATTTCTTAACAACTGCTTAAACAGAGGTGAGATAGACGCAAGCCAGGAGAGTGATTTAGGCTTAATTTCAAAGCTTTTCTGCTATTAATTTTTCATACTTATGTTGTCTAGATAAATTATTATTTTTTATACCTATAATTGAAGGAGAGCTTCTGCGCAACAGTAGAATTGTCATTGTGTGACCTTAAGGTCACGGGTCTAATGCATGAAAGCAGCTTCTTGCAAAATGAAAGATGAGACTGCATGCTATTGACCCTTGTGGTTTGCCCTTTTCCTCAACCTGCATACGCGGGAGCTTTAACGTGTGAAGCACGATCATCTACAGAGACTCTTAGTCCAAGGGGTCGTCGTCACTTGGCTAAGTGACCCAATTGTGTGAACAGGTGTCGATCAAAACTTCAAGGTCAAGGCACAAACAAGTGGCTCAAATTTAATCCTAAATTGGCCTTGACAAGCATCTCAAACCACAGCACTGGATTAAGCACGACGCGATAGACTCGTGGAATTCAATTCTCAAAAGAAAAAAGAATGTATTCCTTGGGTGGAATTCAATTCTCACCCATTTTCAATCATGGGTTTTTTCTATTTGAATTCTCACCTTTTCTAACATGGCACTGTCCAATAATGGTGCGGGGAGCTTCGTGCACCGGGGCTGCCTTTTATTCATATGATTCCAAGACTTTGATTTGTCAAGTGTTTGCTATCAAACAGATACCACAACGTTTTGATTGCATAACCGCCTGTTCAACGGCTACAAATCAAAGGTGTAAGTATTCAGATGGGTTTGAATATTGGTGCATGACTCAATCCATTGGATGAGCTGAGAGATAGAGATGGTCTAGATTTCTCGCATCTGGAAAGAGCTTCCTCATTACAGCTAAAATGGAAATTTGATGGCTCACTCTTAGCATCTTGATCCATGATCTTAAAAGAGATATTGGTTGAAATTTCATCGTACGATCAGTGTATTAACTAAGAAAAATGGATTTCCTCAAACCAAAGGATGATTGTTCCATATATTCTTGGCGCCCGTGTGCCACCTGATTTGTTAGCCTCTCTATAGACATGGACGAGGACAACCCGATCCAACTGAGTCAATAGCCCACAGTATTTCAGTCGTCTTTCTTGTTAGAGACAACCTTATGAGGTGAATGCACAGAATAACTATGATTAGTTGACAAGTATAAACAAATCATATTTCCGACTTAACCATGAACTGTTTTGGTGGTGAAGAAACCAACATCAGTTGATGATCCTAGAAAACCAATCAAGATCCATAAAATGCAGCACAGAAACATAGCGTCTCAAAACTTGACAACCTATTTGTTTGCTTTCATTTGGTCTTCCTGGGTGCAGTGAAAAATAGGCAAGGGTTGCTAGGGCGTTCTCCAGAAGCGACGCGCTACATCGAATCCCGGATGTAGTGATAAGTGGGCAAGGGCTGCTAGAGCGTCCCCTCGAAAGCGATACGCTGCATCAAAACCCAGGTGCAGTGAAAAGTGGACATGGGTTCATACCATGGATATTGAGGAAGGCGGTAGTAGATAGGGTATCTCTAGAACATAAGATTCGCATCGCTGCATGGAATATAGGGACATTAATAGGTAAGAGTTTGGAGTTAGTAGATACAATAAAACGTAAGAGAGTCAACATCGCTTGTGTCCAAGAAACCAAGTGGAAATGGGCTAAAGCTAGAGAAATAGATGGGTATAAATTATGGTACGTAGGAAAGGAAAATAACAAAAATGTCGTAGGAATAATAGTGGATAAGAAATTAAAGGATAAAGTTGTAGACGTTAAAAGAATCAGTGATAGAATTATAATGATAAAAATTGTTCTAAGAGAGTAGATTATAAATATTATAAGTGTATACGCACCACAAGTAGGGTTACAAGATATAATCAAGAGACAGTTTTAGGAAGATATAAAGGGAGTCATACAAGAAATTCCCAACACTTAGGGGATATTTATACGAGCATTCTTAAATGGCCATGTAGGAAAAGATAAGGAAAGATATGATAGAATACACGGAGGGTATGGTATAGGTGAACGAAATGAGATGGGGGAGAATATCCTTTATTTTGCTTTGTCATATAACCTGTCCATTGCAAATACACTCTTTAAAAAGAGGGATGAACACTTAATAACCTTTAAAAGTGGACTTCATAAAAGTCAAATAAACTTTTTTATACTTAGGAATAATGAACGATCTATATGCAAGGATTGTAAGGTGATACCTGATGAGAGTTTAACCTCACAACATAGGTTAATGGTTATGGATATTCATATTAAAAGATGGAGTAAAAGAACTGAACTTAATACACATCCAAAAACTAAGTGGTGGAACTTAGAAGGAGAGAAAATAACCTCATTCAAAAATAAGTTAATGGTAGAAGGAAATTGGAACTATGAAACAGAAGTAAATACCATGTGGACTAATATAGCTGAGTTTATTAAGAAAGTGGCAAAAGATGTCTTAGGAGTATCTAAAGGTAAAAGGCTATTAGCAAAGGAAACGTTGTGGCGGAGTGAAACAGTGCAAAAAGTTATTAAAGAAAAACAGATGCGTTTTAAAGTTTGGCAGAAGATTAGAAATAATAAAAACTATGAACAATATAAGAATGATAAAAACGCTGCCAAGAGAATAGTAAGTGAGGCTAAACTTAAAGCATATGGTGAGCTCTATAATAAATTAGGAACAAAAGAAGGTGAGAAAGATGTGTTTAAACTTGCAAAAGTAAGAGAACAGAAGGGTAAGGACTTAGATCATGTTAGGTGTATTAGAAGCGATGATCAAAGGGTATTAGTCAAAGAAGATGAGATCAAATAAAGGTGAGAAACATACTTTCAAAATTTATTAAATGACAATGGCTCTGAGAATATAGGAATTGAAAATAATATAAATCTAAATAACATTGGATATTATAGATATGAACATAGGATTAGAATACTTGAAGTAAAAGAGGCCTTGAAAAAGATGAAATTAGGAAAGACCATGGGGCCTGATGGTGTACCAATAGAGGTTTGAAAGTATATGGGAGATATTGTTTGGCCCACATCATGGGTGAAGACTGAGTCTTGAAACGAATTTACAACATGAGCTCATTCCTATTATTTGCTATTCCATTTCAGTCTCCTATTTGGCTCTTGCGGGGGGACCCACAGCTAGCTTCCTGGTTGTGGGCCCAAACAGTTCCCGAAACAGAACAGAAGCCTGCATGTAATAATTGGATTGGTCGGTTACAGATAAATAGGAGAAAATGTTCTTGTGATAAGCTGGAAATTGTTGGCCAAGAGTACACGTTTGTTTGACTCTTCAAATGAAAGATGTTGGGACATGATGGCAACCTGTGTGTATACTTTCTCCTTGAGCCTCATAAGCTGTGGAATCAATAAACACACTGATGAAGAAGGACAAAAGAAGACCAGGGAAGTCTTTAAAAGGACAAAAGGAGAGACCCAGAAGATGGCCACCAAAAACTGCCAAATTTGAAGAACGCGTATTCCAAACGTTAGCCAAGATATTTCTTAACAACTGCTTAAACAGAGGTGAGATAGACGCAAGCCAGGAGAGTGATTTAGGCTTAATTTCAAAGCTTTTCTGCTATTAATTTTTCATACTTATGTTGTCTAGATAAATTATTATTTTTTATACCTATAATTGAAGGAGAGCTTCTGCGCAACAGTAGAATTGTCATTGTGTGACCTTAAGGTCACGGGTCTAATGCATGAAAGCAGCCTCTTGCAAAATGAAAGATGAGACTGCATGCTATTGACCCTTGTGGTTTGCCCTTTTCCTCAACCTGCATACGCGGGAGCTTTAACATGTGAAGCACGATCATCTACAGAGACTCTTAGTCCAAGGGGTCGTCGTCACTTGGCTAAGTGACCCAATTGTGTGAACAGGTGTCGATCAAAACTTCAAGGTCAAGGCACAAACAAGTGGCTCAAATTTAATCCTAAATTGGCCTTGACAAGCATCTCAAACCACAGCACTGGATTAAGCACGACGCGATAGACTCGTGGAATTCAATTCTCAAAAGAAAAAAGAATGTATTCCTTGGGTGGAATTCAATTCTCACCCATTTTCAATCATGGGTTTTTTCTATTTGAATTCTCACCTTTTCTAACATGGCACTGTCCACTGCCCTGCTGAAAGAAATTCTAGAGCATCTCTCTCGGTGTAGTAAAATTAGAACACCCTGTCCAATCCAGTACGCGGTGGATCAATCGATCAAGATCTTTTACCTAATCCTGTACGCGCTGGATGAATCGATCAAGATATTTTACCTCCACTTTGAGATTTTTCTTCAACTGTATTCTGGCAAAGCAACTCCTGGAATCCAGATGTGTTCTTTTTTTCTTTTTCTTTTCATTTTTTTCATTGCATGGTCTGATAGATTGTATGTGCATCTCCATTATACAACATCTCTCCGAGGAAGGGGAACTAAAACCGGCCAGAGATGGACAATGCCCCAAACTTCTTTTTTACTGAATGATCCTAGCGAGAGAGCATAGGATGGTGACAAAATGAAAATAAGCACCTGGAGCAAGATCTTAACGTTCTGAACGGCTAGGATTGTTGGTTTTGTAGAACTTACCCAAGATGGGTCCAATAAACAAATAGTTGAGATAACCAAATGCACATGTTTGCTAAAGAATAAGGCTTGTAAAAGAAAATTTTCAATATATTATTCTAAACTCTCTATTTTCTTCCCAGCTAAATCAGTCTCACTTTTCAGTCCAGCTATTTTTTTCTATATATGTGTGTGTCTGTATATATAAGCGGTAATTTCAGCAAGAAGTTGCATGTGTAAAGAACAGGTGAAAAGTTTCTAATTGACATTTCCTCAAACTTTCTCTGCTTTTTACTTTTTCTCAGCTGCTCCTTAAATCTGCTATAAACAGCTTAAATTAGCATTCCCCACGTATACATATATATACATACATATATATATATATATATTTAATATTAAGCAGAAATTAAGAGTGGAAGTTTCAAACTGCTACTAGTGTCTCCTCTATGATCGTCAGTCAGCAGCCCTTAGAAAATGAAAAAGAAGAATCAAATCTAAGTTCTACGAGGAAAAAGAAAAGAAAACAGCAAGGAGTGATCTCGATGTATGAACATAATGCATCTTTAGAACTCAGAAGTATTATTTCAGCTATCATTTTACTCTACAAATATTTGCTTTCAAGGTTACAGGATGTGAACTTTGAAATTTAAAGACAGATATCTAATAAATTTCTTATATGTTTTGATGGATGGATAGAGATTTTAGCCTGTCTCCATGATCTAGGTGAAAGTGAAGTGTGAAGATTTTCTCCAACCTTTTTAAGGGGGGAAAAAAAGAGAGGAAGAAGTATCTCTCCAGACCTTCGTGTTATTGATAATTAGAATGTTTTGCAGTTTCTCAAAAATAATTTTCGTGAATTAAATATGAACATGTGAAGGGGAGACTTTGGCACAATGGTAAAAGTTTCAAGGCATGAAAATAGTCTCTTGCAAAAATACAAGATAAATCTGCATACTACAGGCCCTTGTGATCTGTCCCTTCCCCGGACTCCGCATTAGCAAGAGCTTCGTACACCGGGGCTGTCCTTATAAATATCAACATATGTCCCTCGTGGAGATAGAGTCTATTTACAAATTTAATACTTAGACACCTATAAGCCCTTCTCATCCTCCTCCATCACCAGTAGCTAGTTTAAGCATTGAAGAGAAGTACATCCCACATTGTTAGTTGTGTAGTTTAGTAATAACAAATCCTTCTAATACTTACACACCCACAAGATTGTAACAGAAGAAAGCCATCTACTTGTCTGAATAATAATACAAAATCAATGTATAGTCATGCGAATTTCTTTTCTTTTCCTATAACACCCATTCCACCGATGCATTGCCTGGAAAATATAGAGTTGTATATTCAGCAAACATAAAATGGGGAATCCCAATGCATGAAGTTGCTGAGTATACGGAGTTCGAGGAAGTAACAGACCACAAGAATTTATAATACGCAGTCTTATCTTAAATTTTTGTAAGAGGTCGTTTGCACCCCTCAGACACGTAACCTCAAGGTCACAAGAATCTATATTCAGCAAACATAAAATGAAATAAATAAATCAAATAAATCGAACGCTCCGCTAATGTTTTGTCCATTCCCTTATTTGTTCCATACCTTAAGTTAGAGGAAATTGAAGGACCTGAACTAAAAAGCATTATTGGTGCACTTGAAGCCTGTCTAGTAGTAGTTGTTGTTGGGTTTTTATGAAGTGGTAATCATTATGAGTTTTGCATAAAGATGGAAAGACCATATCCAGCTCCATCAGTACCGAACAGGAGAACTATTGAAGGAAAGTAAAAGAATGCTTAGTGAGGTTTTTCACTTTTCCTAGGGCTTCAATCCAAGGGAAAACAAAGTTTATTGACTAGCTTTTCTGAGTATACAATGGCAATGAATATAGTGGCAGGAAAGTGGAGAAATCTGATGTTACAATCTTATTATGTGCAACCAAAGGCTTTTATGTCGTTCCATGAGTGGTGAACTTAGCCATAGGATCAAGAGTTACTTCTTCAATAAATGGTTGTGTTGAAGGGGCTAGGTGGCAAAAAGAGACCTTTGAAATCATAAACCTCTTTTGTATAGAGTTGGAAGGCATGAAATGGCAGAAATGCAGAGTCTTATGGATTTTGATGAAGGGTTTGTGCCATGGTGAACAGTCAGTATGAAGACATGGAGAATAGGATGTGGCATGTAAAAGTACGATAGGAAACCACTGTTCTGGTGATAGAAACCACTGTTCTGGTGATCGAGACCACTTTACATAGTAGAAATCGTTATAGATGAACAATACCTAAATTCTTCATCATTAATATCATTCCAAGGAAGAGGAGCCTTGGTGCAAAGGTAGAGTTGTCATCATGTGACCTTGAGATCATGGGTGAAAACAGCATCTTGCAAAATGCAATGTACTATTGACCCTTGTGGTCCGCCCCTTCTCCAGACCCTGACCCTGCATATGCGGGGAGCTTCGTGCGCCGGGGCTGCCTTTTATTCCTATGATTCCAAGACTTTGATTTGTCAAGTGTTTGCTATCAAACAGATACCACAACGTTTTGATTGCATAACCGCCTGTTCAACGGCTACAAATCAGAGGTGTAAGTATTCAGATGGGTTTGAATATTGGTGCATGACTCAATCCATTGGATGAGCTGAGAGATAGAGATGGTCTAGATTTCTCGCATCTGGAAAGAGCTTCCTCATTACAGCTAAAATGGAAATTTGATGGCTCACTCTTAGCATCTTGATCCATGATCTTAAAAGAGATATTGGTTGAAATTTCATCGTACGATCAGTGTATTAACGAAGAAACATGGATTTCCTCAAACCAAAGGATGATTGTTCCATATATTCTTGGCGCCCGTGTGCCACCTGATTTGTTAGCCTCTCTATAGACATGTACGAGGACAACCCGATCCAACTGAGTCAATAGCCCACAGCATTTCAGTCGTCTTTCTTGTTAGAGACAACCTTATGAGGTGAATGCACAGAATAACTATGATTAGTTGACAAGTATAAACAAATCATATTTCCGACTTAACCATGAACTGTTTTGGTGGTGAAGAAACCAACATCAGTTGATGATCCCGGAAAACCAATCAAGATCCATAAAATGCAGCACAAAAACATAGCGTCTCAAAACTTGACAACCTATTTGCTTGCTTTCATTTGGTCTTCATGCACACTGCCAGCACACAAAGTTCACATTTTTGGTTGGTGATCCAAACCCTTTATCTGCTTGGTCCCATTGTAGATAATCAATGCCCCATCTGTTTTTTGCCCTTTTCTTGTCTCTCTTTCAGAGTTCATGATTCATCCATTGGCTACTAGCCAAAAAGAAACATCAGCTGGGAGGCGTACAAATCCACTCACTGATCTAGGTGACCAAACACCATAAGAGTTGGTTTCATTTATATGCAGTGAACTCGGTGCTGAAGTTGTAATTTCTATTATGCGCCTCCATACAAAAAGAAGTCCATAACATCACCATGTCTTCCTGAAGAACATTGTAATGAAAGAGGAAGAATGGAAGACACACAACACAGCTTCATCTACATTATACACAGCAAAGCCAGAACAAAATTCTCAGCAAGCACATCACAAGATTCGACTATATCATGGATTCCATGATCAAAATATATTACAGCAACAGTTGCAGCAGAAGCCGAATGCTTTTTCTATATAATCTTGATCAGTGGCGTGCAATGGAGCCCTGGGGTTCCGTGAGGGAAGGATCAAGTGGATGACTCAGAAAAGGTAGCGATTTTCTTCTCAAGCTCTGGTTTGTTGCAGCCCACGAGCTTATCCACCTGCTGCCCATCTTTGAGGAAAAAGAAGGTTGGAGTGGCACGGACATCCCATGAAGTACTGAGTTCCTGACGGAAACATAATTCTACGATCAGCATGTATGCACATGGATGCCTACACATACAAGCCTAGGTTTACAGAAGTGTGGTTTTCTACTTGAATGTATGTGTCTAAGTCTGTAAAGCCAGAATAGTTTCAGATAGGTTTGGTGTTTAATACTGTAAATGGCAGAGGTTTGTAGCATCTCAGACATTTCTTGCAGATGAAAATTCAATACAAGAAAAACAATATATGTCAACACATTACATGGGCAGATTGCCAGCAATCAATGCGGTATACACCATATGCCTGAGACATCGGAAAATTGTTGCTATGTTTCTCCAAGTGTCAAGTTGGTCCCACTAATTGCTTCCCTAACTCAATAAAGGAAAACAAAAAAAAAAAAAAACTCTCATCCAGCCCGTCTTCATTTCAACATTTTCCAATTTTCTGCTTCCATTGTTCTTCCTCCAGATTCTCTAGCTTGCCCTAGCTGTTTTGTGAAAAATGTAGTTTCAGTATGATTATGGGAGATAGTGGAGAAAACAACTTCTATTCTTCTTCCCCCATCTCTCTCTCTCTCTAACTCTTACCCTAGCAGTTCCATGAAGTAGTAGTTTCAGTCTAGCATATTGTCTAATCAGGAGAGAATTTTGAGAAAATCTCAGAAAGAGGCATGGTAATGGATTTTTTCTCTGGAATCTGAAGAAAATGTGCTGATTTGTGAGGCAAAAGTGAATTTGAAGTGTTTTGGTTGAGATTTGAAGACTTTTATCGATAAATCCAAAATACATTTCTGAATCTCCTCTACATCATTCTTTTCTTATAATATGGAGATCAAATGTTGATTTTATAGATCTTTGATATAGTCTCTGTGTTTCTCTTTCCCGAAATAGACAGTTTCTTTGAGAAACTCAAAATTTCCTTGTCTTTTATATGATTTCTGGATGATTTTGTGTCGAGCATCTGTAATAGATTCGATTCATCTGATTTCTGTTTGAAGTGTTGGTGCAACCTGCAAGAATAATGAGTTTCAATAAATCTAGGGTTTTGTTATTTTAATTGCTTAGAATACCAAGGCTTTTGACAATCGAGGTCTGATTCATGTTTATACTGTAAAATGTGCTTCTTCTTTTTTAATCTCTTTCTAGCGTCAAACTTTCAGACTTTGACAGTTCATGATTGGACAAGATATTGAAGCATTAAACTTTCAGTAAATCTAGGATTTTTTGTACTACAAACTAAATACATAAAGAGTAATCCTGTTTCCATGACTGTTTACTTGAATATATATGTAATGTTGACAGGAAAAACAAGATTTTTCCTTAGTTGGACAACTAGATGAATCCATAATTCAGTAGTAAAGTCTACCTATGTGTACATTTATTATGAGCTATTTGCAATGCTACTAAAGAAGTAACATAAACTTCTAAATATGTGCAGCCATGGAAATTATTCAGTTTATGCAATACGAGACTGAAAGGAAGTACTTTTGCTAGTTGATAAAACCACATGCCTGAAGGCACAAATCTTGTGATTTTAATTAGATAGAAAAAATCAATAGTTATATAATCCAGAATTGAGTGTCGCAATGGCTCAGATGTGTATGTTTGCATATACAGTTTGAAATTTGTGAACTATCTAATTAACTGGTAAAAATGCTGCTACATCTTTAATGCATCAATTTACCCTGCATATAGATAACAAGATTCGCTTTTGTGGGAGGAGCAACCAATAGTGAAAAAGTACATATAGATAACAAGATTCACGTGTTTCTCCACAGCCTTCCAAAGTTAAATTTGTGTCTGAATACAAGGTAAAGCCTGCTGCAGTCTTTGGGTCTTACAATTCCACGATAACATCTTGGGTCACTCTTCATTCTATTACGTTATTCATTGTTAGCCAATTAATCTGACTGTGGCTTCCATATTATTCTCTCAATTTTGAAAAAGTTTAGACAGTAAGCTCAGGAGGAGGTAATTAAGCAGAAGGCAGAAATAAATCAGGTGAAACTGAAGTTGATTCACGTGATAAATATTTCAGATAAACAGCATGGCAAATCATCCTATCATCCCCGTGGGCAATAGAGAAGTAACATACATGATGATGCTCATGTTGTTTTCAGTAACGTATGTTCCCATTTAAATTGTCTGCTAATGCTTAGTTGTTTAGGAAATTTTCATTAACAAACAAAATTGCCAACTAATATGTGCCTTGATCCATGCTTTTTTGTTTTTGGTTATCGTCTCCAAGTGGTGTGAGTTTGAACATTCTTATGTGAATTTTTGCAAGTGTAGTCAAGTTAAGGATTTAAAAGGGGAGCCTTGGCACAACGGTGGAGCTGTCGTCATGTGACCTAGAGGTCACAAGTTCCAGGCATGGAAACAGCCTCTTGCAAAAATGCAAGGTAAGGCTGCGTACTATAGACCCTTTGAGTTCCACCCCTTCTTCGGACCCCACATACGTGGGAGCCTTGTGCACCAAGCTGCCCTTTTTTAGTCAAGTTAAGCATTTAAGAAATATGTACTCATAGGTGTAGGTCAATTACATGATGAGCAAGGGTTTTCTGGTTTTTTTTCGCTTAGACCTGTTTTGCAAGTGGTGTGTGTTTGAACATTTTTAGAACTTTGCAAGCATAGTCAAGTCTCAAGTGAAACATTTAATCATAGATGGAGGTTGCTTTTATGATGATAGAACAAGGGTTTTCTGATTTTGTTAGGTTTAGGTGACCTATTTCGCAACAGACAAATCTTTGTCTCTAGTGCCTTTTGTTTTATATAGGGCTCTTACACACTGCAGGTGCCTTTTTCGAAAAGTATAAGTAGTAGTAGGACCAACTCGGACTTCAGCATGCTCAATATGTAAGCAAAGATTGTTAGTCAACCTTGGCACCATAAAGATGCAATCTATGGTGAGTGCACCTCCAATATGGTGGGCCATCACATTAAACATGACTGTGGAATTGGCAAGGCTGGCAGAAGTAAAGAAACATAGCTATGTCCCCTGTTTTAATTACAGGCATCATGGTTGCCGCATGCTTTAGGTGCTAATAGGATAATTTTAGAGTCTAACACTTGACCCTAATCATGAATGAGATATTAGTTTAATTTTAACATTATCAGCCTAAAAGCAAGTAAGTTCCCAGGGCTTATAGTATTTTACAACTTTATTTGTGGCAAATATTTGCTAAGATTAGTTTTCTATGACCAGATAACATCTAAAAGTATTATCATTGGCAAGATATATTTTCTTCTTATGAGAGTCAAGATAAAGAAAGTGGAACTTGAGATCAACCCCCAAGAATCTGCATGTTCAGGACCTAACACATATGGTGAGATAGTGCCACTTGCCTAATCTAAGTTGATGGATGGTGCACCTATTGGAGGTATATCTTCTAACATCTGCCTTTATCTCATAAATAGTAGCATGTAAATATTTTTCTGAATGCTTGTGGTTTTCAATATTTCATGTGCATTCTTTTTCCTGTCCTCATTTGGCATACATTTTCAATTGAGAAAAGCACGCTAAGGTGTCTGTTGCCACAAGAACCCATCACTGTGACTTTATGATACTTAATAGCTGCCTCTTAGGAACTGATGTCAGTGCAGAATCTTACACTTACTGATTTGATTGCTTAGAGAAAGACTTTTAACCGTTGAAGTTCTTGAGCATTTCGTGCATAAGAAATTTGACATTATTCTTTTGTTGTTAGATACTAGACATAATTACCAACAATTTTTTATGTAGGATTTTGCAATACAGCCACCAAATGTTGTGAGATTAATTTGTGAAAAATACAGTCTTAGTGTTGTTTCTTCTAAGCTCAGTGCTCCAAACGTTTATTGCCAGTTGCAGAGCATTTAGTGTTGAAAAATCAAATTCCAAATTCTAAGATACAAACTATTGTTTGGTCGTTTTGTTGTATTTCTAACTAAATAACATCATGTAGGAGCTAGTATGTTGTGATAGTTCTTGAAAATGGGGGCATGTGGTTAACTAAAGGTTGCCTTGCTTCTGCCTAAGGGAATCAGTTCAGCTAGTACTACTCTGTTCTTAATTGTTTGTAATTTTTCAATTTCCTCGTAGAGTGATACAATATTCAGATTTTAAATTGCAGCCGGTTCTAGATGACTCTGCAGAAAATTTCGAGCTCTAATAAGTCACTTGGGTAGGGTCAAATAGCCATGCTTTTATTTGGTTATTCAACAGCAGAGTATAGCAGTGACTTCAGACATGATCGTAACAAATTTGGCCTCATAATATCTAGATTAGCCTCTGCATACAATTTCAGATCTACTGAGCTGCTTCTGGATAGGGTAAAGGAAGAGAAATGTAACTTCCCGCAGGATATACTTCCTCTCCATCTGCAGAGTTTATGAACAAGTTCACAAGCCACTGGATGCTCTCAGGATTTTCAACAAGATAGAAGGAATTTCAGTGAAAAAAAAGAAGAGAAATCACATGTTTCTGTGTTTGACTTTGATATTCTGGTTGGGGAAAACTAGTTGAAGTTTGCATAAGGATTTATACAATGTGTAAGAAATTTGTTTTGACAGGTTATAATTATAACCATTTTGCCTGCTTCGCCATTTGTATCCATAGATTGGAAACATTGATGTGGTAAACATCATAAGTTTTATTCAATAAAAAAGGTAATTTACTGAATTTGGAACAATATAGTGATGCAATGACTTTGTTGTATATTTTGCTTTCTTTGAATAAAATACCATTTTAATAACAACCGCTTTTGAGTAGTTGCTTTCAAATAGGACATTGGAGGTAGAAACAGTAGCTTTAGGAACCACTGGAGGTGATTCTGGATACTAGCGAAGACCCACAAAGTTGCGTCCTAAATTCTTTGGAGGCAGTTGTTCAGACCTTTGGAGACAGCCCTTTCCGCCTCCTAATGGTCAACAGCAAAGGTTTCAAGTGCGTCCTTAGTGTTGGACTTATGGCTATGGGATATTTAGTGACAGTTGTTCCCATCTGTCACCCACTGCCTCCGTAGCTTATGGAGGCAGTTTCTGCTGCTTCCAAAAGTAAGTTTTTGTAGTAATTGAATATATTAAGAAATGTGCACACATATCACACAAATCATGTCAGTATGATATGCATCCACATCTTATTGGACAACTTGTAGCTTGCATACATCCATGATCCCATCGGAGTAGTGGTCTGGGAAATGAAAGTCAAACAGGCTGACCGATGGTTCAATCAAATTCAACACTCAGATGGTTAATAACTTCAAGCTGGAATTTGTGGACTATGTAGGCACTGTCCACTCCTAGCCAAACCAATTTAATTGGTTAAACAATAGGTCTGAGTGTCAAAAGATTACATGCTGATTTGAACCTAAACAAACCCGTGATGAGTATTTTTCATAGAAGAAACCTAGCAAACAGCAGCAATTAACGGGATATACATCAACATTCAAGGGATACCTTTAGCAGACCAAGTGGAAATATGTATTACTTACTGATAATTCATCAACATCAACTGTCAGATAGGTCAAGGCAGGATACTTCTCCGAGAGCTCACAATAGAAAGGTGCTACCATTCGACAAGGACCACACCATGATGCACTGAAGTTCGCAACAACCTGTGGGAAACGCAAACATATACATCTGAATATTAATAAACAATTTCAAATCATCGGACAGATATGAATGAAAACAAATTCTGGATATTGATCTCGACAACTAAAATGAACAACTGGAAGACAAAGTAGCATTTCAATTATAAGGGCAGATATGCTCAATCCCCAAACTCTCTGCATAGGTTCATTGATGTACTAGTACTTGCAATCTACTGCATCGCTGTGTGCCTAAAAAATTTGAAATTTGCAATTCCAATCTTGATTTCGATTTCTTATCCCTCTATAATGGTAGCAAAGCTTTTATTAAGAATATAATGCACCACATGACTTAGACTGCCACGGAAGAGCACAAAGAAGGAAGCAAGGTAGAGGCTCGAAAATTAGAGCTTCATGTTGTCAATAGGGAAATGGTTGCAGTCACCATATCCTGTTTTAACCCACTCCTAGCTAGAAAACCAGCCTTCAAGTTAGCATCACTTCCAACATGAATCAGAAGAAATTCAAGATAATGAACAAGGGCAAGTGACCCTTTGCTCACATTCTCGAGATCAACAGGAACTTCTGTACACCTTGTTCACTCAATCGCATACTAGGAATCACACTGCACAAACAAAAAGGGATAATAAATGCTGAACCAACTTATTTCTTTTATTTAATGCCAGAATGTAGGCTTCAACAACACCTTTGATCCTTGTTATCAGCTCTACTGGCAAGCCAATATTTAATATTGCTGCTAACACCTACAGATTCTAGATGCCCAGCACTCAAATCCAAAGCTCAAATTTGACCATGTGGCATGACATTGACAGATTGATTCCTGAAGTCTCTGCATAGATGAGTACAATCAGGAAGGATAATTTTATTCTTTTCCGTGCATTTCTTATAAGAAGAGAGCAAACAAAAGGACTGCCACCCACCCACCCCCTGGATCATTCAAATGCAACTTTCATGTTCAGCTTTAGGCAGTCAGAACCCAGCTGGATTTGGTTGTATGATCAGAACCTGTTGGTTTTGGTTAGACTATGGACTTAGTGTTATTCCTTTTCACATGATGTTGAAGTCTTAGGGGAGAAAAGTGGGTATTCTAATTTTGCTGCTCTTTCAGTCTTTTTTTCTAGCTGTATAAGGATCAGTCTAAGGCTCCTTAAGTCTTCATTGATGCAACTTAAGAAACTCGTCATGATAGGAGAGATGTGGATATTTCAGATAAGCTAATCATAGAGCTGATGCTCTTGCCAGTGAAGAAGTGAGCCCTCCAGTCTTGAGAATCACAAGCTTTTCCTTTGATCTTTCAAATTAGTTGCTGATGACAATCACACTCCTAAGGAGGATGAGAAGCTTCAAGCTTACAATTATGGTTCTGTTCTTCCCCCTTCGGATGATCTGGAGGTGGGGCCTGCCACCAAATAGGGTTGGTTAATGCGATTGAGAATTTGCTTCTCCACTACTGGCCTTCCTGGATCTCCTATCTTGAGCATTTAAATCTGTTTTGGGTGGATCAGAAATTGTGCACTTCCTCTTATATGTGGCTGCCGTTCAACTTTGTTTCTGCAGTGATTCTGTCAATCTCCCTTACCCAAACCCAGGTCTTACCTTTTCTGTATTGCATTGTTTTTCCACTTCAGCACTTTGTGGTCAGAACTCAGTGCATGTTATATTGCTCTGCAGATTGGTGCATAAGAAACCTTCCAAGCAGTGAAGCAGTTGATTGATAGAAAGATACATCCTTTGTAAGTTTTACAACAAGATACCTATCAGAAAATGCCAAATAATGCAGAAAAAAAAGAGAGAGAGAGAGAAAGAACAAATACAGATCTGTGAGAAAACTTCAATAGGCCCAAGAACAATGATCCATCTGGTGGAGTACAACCCAGAAGGCCCAAGAAGGATGATCCAAGAAACTCTCTAAATGGAAACAAAAATCACTTTATTCAATCAAATCCAGTGTACATTTTTCCAATTAGAGAAAAGCCTACAGAAACTCTCTAATTACACCCCCAATGGAAAAATAAACTGGTGTCCCAAAAGGCTGTATAACCCATACTTAAGGCTACTTCTAAAACAAGTAAAACTAAAGAGTTTCACTCAAATGCTAACAAAGAGAAGCCACAAAATTAAGATTTCTGAGTTAGCAACTTTTTAAATAACGCAAGTAACTAATCTAGAAACAATGCAACTCTATGAAATTTCCCCCAGAAGGAGAACGACAACTTCTAACAAGGAAAGAAATTCTTCTTCAAGAAATGGTGAATAAAATAACAAAAGAAATTTACAGAGTGGATAGAGACGGTCCAATCTACAAGATAACTTCCAAAAATAAATTTCTATGACATCAATTTGCTGGAAGCAACTTCATAAACTACTAATCTGCTAGAAAGTAATTTCTAAAGCACTAGCACAGGAGGAAGCAACTATCTAGAACATCAATTAGCTGGAGAAACTGTCCAACAACCTCAGTATGCAGGAGAATTCTTTGCCTCGGCAAAATTTGCCAATAATAGCTTGCAAGCAGTCCTCTTTTCAATCTTAGATATGTTCTGAAACTTTCTAGGTCCTCTATATTCTCAAGAAATTAATTTGACGCATATTTTAATGGCAGAGGGAAGACATATGTAAGTCACTCCTTTGCAAGAACTCAGCATCCAGTTCTAAGTGGCATGCTTTACGCAATACAATGCAATATGCTTCACACTCGAGCTATCATTGAAAAGGAAATATAGCAACTTCCTAAAAGGAAAGTAGCAATTTTCTAAAACACCAACCTCGAAGCAACAAACTAAAATAGTAATCTGCTGGAAGCACCTTTTCAGCACCCTAAACTGCCAGAGCAGTTTTCTAAGTTACCAATCTGCCCAAGCAACTTCTGAAAACTTCAATACAGTGGAGACACATTTCCTTTGCCAGTTTGTAAACAATAGCTTTCAAGAGCAGTCATCTTTTCTTTATTCATCTGTTTAGGAAACCTTAGGGTGCTATATTTCCCAAGAAATTGATTAGTTGCATCTTCTACAAAAATAAAAGATTGCAGTAGATAATGAACCGTATCATATAGTTGAAAAGAATACGTGTCAAGAACCTAAAAAATTTCGGTTTCCTTTCAAATACTCTTCTTTTGCATTCTTCCACAGTGACCATAGAGTAACCAATAAAGTCAATTACCAAAAGTTTAAGCTCCTTTTCCAAATATTTATCCCTAGTTAGTTAAGGGAAAGGCCTAAAAAAACATGGATAGAAGTGGTGAGAAAAGATTTAAAAACTTTGGGACTAAATGAAGCCATGGTACTTAATAGAGGGGAATGGAGGAATAAGATTTATGTGGCCGACCCCTAATTGGCATAAGGTCTTGATGATGATGATGATGATGAGTTAGCCAATAAGATAAGCCCCAGTCCTCAACCAGATTTCCTTGCTTTTCCTGACATGATGCAGCTACATCTGAACAGATACATTAAGTTTCATAACCTTGAAATAACTTGGCAACAAAAATCAAAACAATAAACAATTCCTGTGCAGTCAACATGTTGCACATCAGTTAGGAATTTGCCAGCCCTATTCTCACCTGAGTCAGGGTGCTATGACATCACATCTCTTGGCACAGATCTAAATCCATCTGGCAAGATATTCCTAGAATGCCTGCTCCTATATCTTCTGACTCTGGAGTTCGATATGTTCTTGGCACCACAGATGATTGAGCTAGAACCATACGGCGTATGATGAGATGCAAAAGTTTCTGAATGATGGCAAATGCTTCAAGAGATAGCTACAAGCCAGTTATGGCCAGAGAAGTTGTCTGATTAGCATTTTAGATTCCTTGAGAGCTGAAAAGATACGAGAGCTATCATAGACCAACTACTTCTTCAGAATTGCAATAACTAGTTCTTTATAGGTCCACTCCAAATGATCCATATAGCAAGGTTTGTCAGACCACTTCTAACACCAAGGTTCTCTGAGGTGGATTTTTCAAGACCTAACCTTTTGACCAATAACTCCATGGAGGGTCAGAATCTTAGTTGATTAAATGAAGTTTACATTCTCATATTTGATTTTATGCAACAATGTAACCCAAGCAAGGAGAAAAGAATTCTTGCAATGAAATGGTGAAATGAAATGTTCATTGGAACTTGCAAAGAACAAACCACATTCATCAGCAACTATTGAGAGCACGTAACCAATAAAAACAAGAAAATCAGTAGAGTTTAAGAATCCTTCCAATCCTCTCAATGTCTCTGAATTCATATACTGATGTAGACGTACTTGACTTCACCATGAAGCAAATCAGACATATTTTCCTAGAAATTTCAAATATCATATCCAAAACTCTAACGTTGAAAAAAGAAAAGAAAAGATAAACTTATAAATCTACATGTAAACTTTTCAGGAAGGATTTCAAGGAACAAAAATAGCTGCTGAAACTTACCACCTTGCCATCCTTGTTTGCTTCTGATAGCTTTTCATCCCATCTTTGTTTGCTAGTAATGAGGTCTACATTTCCACCAGTGAAATCTAACTTTTCATCCGATTCTTCTTCAGCAGTATATTTCTAGCAGAACAAGAAATTATGAACTTTTCCATTAACAGTTGAAACAAGCCAGAAAAGCACTTGCAGCCAGATAAGATACCAAAACATACTTATAAATTATACTACTCAGCAGAACTAAATGGCAAAGCCCAGACACTTGAACAGGGAAATGAAAACTTTAATCATATCCAAAATTTATTTAGCTATATAGCTATGCACAGAGAAGCTATCAATGTCAGCCGCTTCACATGCAACTTACCATTTAAAGTTAAGACAAGAAGATTCTTCCATGCGTGAAATGAAATATGTCTAACTACATGAAAAAGCTAAAAAGTATTGGAGTGAAAAGACATAAAATTTATAAAGTTTCTTCACGAGGTAATTTCTGGAGGAAAAATGCCATGAAGTTCAAATTAAGTCTCCATTGACAGAGCATATCCTTATCCACACAAAACATTATAAACAATAGGCCATTGTGGTCCGCCCCTTCCCCAAACCCCGCATAGGTGGGAGCTTCATGCACCGGGCTGCCCCTTTTTTTAATCCAAAACAAAAAATGAAATGAAATGAAAATACAATGAGGATCATTAACAGGAATAGAATATATATATAAAGGTGGGTGAAGGACAGTTCATCAAAATAAATGAACATTTAGCAGTCCGGGATTCTAAACTGAGTGCCACTACAAATCCTAGTCATGAGTTTAAGAACTAAAAAAGCTTACCTTCGACGAGCAAATACCCATTGAAGTTCAGAGTACTGATTCTGACAATAAGAATGACTTTGATCCTAAATGTACAGAAATAATAAGACAAATTAAGCGACTGGCAAAGAACTCAAAAGAAAATTTTCATATAAGAATAAAAGAGATATACAGTGAAAGCATTTCTTCTGCATGGTAGGACTAACAAATGTGCTAGAATAAATTTGCTTATTATTGTTAACCCCAAGTAGCATTTCAAAGAAGACAAAAATTACTCAATTATCTTCATCAAAAGGAAACACCATGGAAGACACTTCAATTTCCAAACTAATCAGAAAAAAGAAGCTACACTTCTTTTATGTTAGAATTATCCTATCTGCTTGCTGTTTGAAATACTACATATCCAAGGCTAGAGCATTCAGATAAACAGGTCCTATCATTCAATGGTGGGCCCCTTCATGGAAAAAAAATGATTGGTGCTTCTAGGGAAATGCCCTATAGGGCCTTTGGCCTAGCATTTCTCCTATAGAAATAACTATAGAAATATCATCAGCATCAAAACCTTATCCCAATTAGGAGTTAGTCACAGGAATCTTGTTCCTCCATTCCTTTCTATTAAGTATCATGGCTTCATTTAGTCCCAAAGGTTTTTAATCTTTTCTCAACACTTCTATCCATATTCTTTTGGGCCTTCCTCTTGCCCATTTAGAACTTGCGACTTAGATAACTTCACTCCTTCTAACTAGTTCCATTTTCGGTCTCCATTGGACATGTCCAAACCATTTAAGCCTAATCTCCCTCATCATGTTACCTATCGGTGTTAGTTCTAAGTTTTCTCTACTATTTTCATTTCTAATTCTATCCTTTCTTGTCTTGCTACTTATCCATTTCAACATCTATATTTCGACGAAGCTCATCCTATGTATACATTGTTCCTTACTGCCCAGCACTCTGGTCCATAGAGCATTGCCAGCCTTACAGCCATCCTACAGAATTTTCTTCTCAGTTTGAGTGACACCTGTTGATCATACAAAACTCATATGCGAATCTCTATTAATTCCAACCAGCTTGGATTCTCTAGGTAACCTCGATCTCAATCTCTCCGCTCTCATGAATTATTAAGCCCAAGTATCGAAAGTGTTCTTTTAGGAGGACTTCTTGTTTATTAATCTTTATTGGTGCTCCACGCCCGCCCCTCCTTGCTAAAATTGCATTCCATATACTATGTAACTCCGCCAATGCCGATCCCAAGCCCGGATAAAAAAGGAGGAGGGTCTTGCGTCAGGTGCCAGCCGGCAAGGGGGAAGTTGAAGATGATTCTATTATTTCTTTCTTACAAATGAATATGCATTTGTATATTAGTTTGTGAGGAAGAAATGAGAATCATCTCCAGCTTCTTAAAAGATGGCAACCCTTGTATCAGGTAGCCAGCCGGCAAGGGGGAAGTTGAAGATGATTCTATTATTTCTTTCTTACAAATAAATATACATTTGTATATTAGTTTGTGAGGGAGAAATGAAAATCATCTTCAGCTTCCTACAATATGGCCACCCTTGCGTCGGAGTAGCAGTAGGCAAGGGTGAAGCAGAAGATGATTTTAATGATTGTAATGATTTTAATGAAAATCATCTTCAGCTTTTAAAACTATGGCAACCCCAACATGACATGAATCGAAATCTGAAATTCGCTCAAGCTAGGGCGTTCCCCATAAGCGGCCTTGTTGCATCGGATCCCGGATGCGGTGAAAAATAGGCAAGGGTTGCTAGGGCGTTCTCCCAGAAGCGACGCGCTACATCGGATCCCGGGTGTAGTGAAAAAATGGGCAAGGGCTGCTAGAGCGTCCCCTCGGAAGCGACGCGCTGCATCAGAACCCAGGTGCAGTGAAAAGTGGACATGGGTTCATACCATGGAGGTCGAGAAAGTCGATAGTAAATAGGGAATCTCCAAATCATAAGATTCGCATCGCTACATGGAATATAGGGACATTGACAGGTAAGAGTTTGGAGTTAGTAGACACGATACAACGTAGGAGAGTCAACATCGCTTGTATCCAAGAAACCAAGTGGAAAGGGGCTAAAGCTAGAGAAATAAATGGGTATAAATTATGGTATGTAGGAAAGGAAAATAATAGAAATGGCGTAGGAATAATAGTGGATAAGGAATTAAAGGATAAAGTTGTGGACGTTAAAAGAATCAGTGATAGAATTATAATAATAAAAATGATTCTAGGAGAGCAGATTATAAATATTATAAGTGCATATGCACCACAAGTAGGGCTACAAGATATAATTAAGAGACAGTTTTGGGAAGATATGGAGTCATGCAAGAAATTCCCAATACTGAGGGAATATTTATAGGAGCAGACTTAAATGGCCATGTAGGAAAAGATAAGGAAGGATATGATAGAATACACGGAGGGTATGGTATAGGTGAAAGAAACGAGATGGGGGAGAATATCCTCGATTTTGCTTTGTCATATAACCTATCCATTGCAAATACACTCTTTAAGAAGAGGGATGAACACTTAATAACCTTTAAAAGTGGACTTCATAAAAGCCAAATAGACTTTTTTCTACTTAGGAATAATGAACGATCTATATGTAAGGATTGTAAGGTGATACCCGGTGAGAGTTTAACCTCACAACATAGGTTAATGGTTATGGATATTCATATCAAAAGAGGGAGTAAAAGAACTGAACTTAATACACATCCAAAAACTAAGTGGTGGAACTTAAAAGGAGAGAAAATAACCTCATTCAAAAATAATTTGATGGTAGAAGGAAATTGGAATTATGAAGCAGTAAATACCATGTGGACTAATATGGCTGAGTCCATTAAGAAAGTGGCAAAAGATGTCTTAGGAGTATCTAAAGGTAAAAGGCTATTAGCAAAGGAAACATGGTGATGGAATGAAACAGTGCAAAAAGCTATTAAAGAAAAACGAATGCATTTTAAAGCATGGCAGAAGATTAGAAATAATGAAAACTATGAACAATATAAGAATGCTAAAAACGTTGCTAAGAGAATAGTAAGTGAGGCTAAACTTAAAGCATATGATGAGCTCTATAATAGACTAGGAACAAGAGAAGGTGAGAAAGATGTGTTTAAACTTGCAAAGGTAAGAGAAACGAAGAGTAAGGACTTAGAGCATGTTAGGTGCATTAGAAGCGATGATCAAAGGGTATTAGTTAAAGACGCTGAGATCAAACAAAGGTGGGAAATATACTTCCAAAAATTGTTAAATGACAATGGCCTTGAGAATATAGGAATTGAAAATACTATAAATCTAAATGACACTGGATATTATAGATATGAACGTAGGATTAGAATGCTTGAAGTAAAAGAGGCCTTGAAAAAGATGAAATCAGGAAAGGCCATGGGGCACGATGGTATACCAATAGAGGTTTGGAAGCATATGGGAGATATTGGGGTAGTTTGGTTGACCAAGTTGTTTAACAAGATTATAAAATCAAAGAAAATGCCTGATGAGTGGAGGAAAAGCTCTCTTGTACCAATCTATAAGAATAAAGGAGACATTCAGAGTTTGTACTAATTATCGAGGGATCAAACTTATGAGCCACACCATGAAACTTTTTGTAAGAGTCATTGAGAAGAGGCTACGACATGAAACAAGTGTATCGGAGAATCGGTTTGGTTTCATGCACAGGAGGTCTACCATGGAAGCTATTTTCTTACTAAGACAATTAGTAGAGAAATATAGGGAGAGGAGAAAAGACCTACACATGGTCTTTATTGACTTAGAGAAGGCTTATGATAGAGTCCCTAGAGAGTTAATATGGAGGGTGTTAGGTGTTAAAGGGGTTTCTCGGGGGTATATAGACATAATTAAAGATATGTATGAGGGAGCGGTAACAAATGTTAAGACCACTAGTGGCGTGGTAGTGATTTTCCTGTCCTTTGTCGGATTGCACCAAGGATCGGCATTGAGTCCATACCTTTTCACATTAGTTATGGATGAGTTAACAAAACATACGCATGAGGAGATTCCCTGGTGCATGCTATTTGCGAGACGATATAGTCCTACTTGATGAGACAAGGGAGGGTGTCAACATAAAGCTATAGCTATGGAGAGAAGCATTAGAATCGAAAGGATTTAAAATTAGCCGAACTAAGACAGAATATATGGAATGTAATTTTAGCAAGGAGAGTAGGAGTGGAGCACCAGTCAAGATTGATAACCAAGAGGTCCCCATGAGAGACCACTTCCGATACTTAGGATCATTGATCCATGAGAGTGGAGAGATTGAGAGGGAGGTTACCCGAGAGAATCCAAGCGGGTTGGAACAAATGGAGATGTGCATCGGGGTTTTATGTGATCGGCGGGTGCCACTCAAACTAAAGGGAAAATTCTATAGGATGGCTATAAGGCCGGCCATGCTCTATGGATCGAGTGTTGGGCGGTTAAGGAACATCATACTCATAGGTGAGTGTTGCGAGAAATGAGGATGTTGAGATGGATGAGTGGTAAGACAAGAAAGGATAGAATTAGAAATGAAAATATTAGAAGAAATTTAGGGATAGCACCAATAGGTAACAAGATGAGGGAGATTAGACTTAGATGGTTTGGACATGTTCAAAGGAGGCCAACAACGGCACCAGTTAGAAGGAGTGAGGCAATACAAGTTGAAGGTTCTAAAAGGGCAAGGGGAAGGCCCAAAAGAACGTGGATAGAAGTGGTGAGGAAAGATTTAAAAACTTTGGGATTAAATGAAGCCATGGTATTTAATAGAGTGGAATGGAGGAATAAGATTCATGTGGCCGACCCCTAATTGGGATAAGGTCTTGATGATGATGATGATATACTATGTCTTAGGTTGGCTAATTTAAATACTTTAGATTCTAATGCATATCTCCATAACTCCAACTTTGTGTTTAAATATAAAAATATTTATTTTTAGAATAAATAAGTTGTCTTGTGCATCACACAAGTCAAATATACTAGTTGTTAAAGATAGAGTACAAACGTCAATGTAAGTCACCTAACTAAGGAATTTATATCCTGTTATTTCTTCCCACTGTCTCCTTTACTTTCCTCTTTCATCTTTCTTCCCTCAATGTGCTGAACCAAGAAGGTCTATCATGGCACAACGGTCAAATCTTGTTCATGACTGCCTTTATATCTTATTATTTCTTTGCTTTTTTCAGCCCAAACTAGTTGTAATAAGGTTCTAATGAAATCTAAGAAAGGGTTCTGGACCGTCCAGCAGCCGAAACAGTTTTTTTTTTTTGCTCTGGTCTAATCATGTCTATTTTTGTTTGTGCATTTTTCAAAAATATAAATGCTAAAAGAGGAATCAGATGTTGAATACATCCACTGTGAAAGCTGGAAGCAAGTCCTACAGTCACGACTGCAGCATATTGACATGTTTTAAATGAGTGGTTGATGAAACTACAAAAACGACTGTCATCTCAAGACTTGTTTGCAGTACCTCCTGATTGAGCAGATTAATTATTCCCTCATTTGATGTTCTTCTTTAGGGTTGGAATAAGAAGGTAAAAATTATGGAGAATGTGTATAACCGGTCTATTTAAAATGTTTGGACTTAATATGGCTTCTACTTAATTATCAGCAGCTAACTTAGAGTGATCCCATGTTCCCCTTAGTGTAAACAAAAAAATTGACGAATCTTGTAGAAGAAATGCCTTTACCCATTACATTTTTGTGCATTAAGTGGGTAAGGAATACGCCCAAGTTAAGTGTGGCTCTGGAATAGAAGAGAATTCCTCTATTAGCAGTTACCCACTTCAACATTTCAGAATAGGGAAGCCAGACATTCTAACTAAAAACTCTCATTCAGCAAAATGCTTATCCTTCTGGATAGCATACAAAACCCTAATTCACTAATTTCAACACCAAAACAACATAAAACGCCTGCAAAAGCCTTCCACGCTGATCTACCAATAAGAGTTATGAGACAATTCTAACCTAATGAAATTCACATTCATATGATCCAAAAGGAAATTCGGTCAAAAATTAAAATAAGCAAAGCCCTGACAAGAATTAGCAGCCAATATTTACACAGAGAAAAACAGGAAAATGATCAGATCACCTGAGAATTCGCCTTTCCTATGACTGATTACTTTGAAGATCGATCTGCCATTGGAGTCACGAAAAGCCCTAATCAAGTGATTCCGCGAAACGAACCAGGGAGAAGCGTCGGCTTCTACAATAAAAGTTTCTTGTTCTTTCCACCTTTTCTTGTTTCGGGGAAGGAAATGATATTCCCGGCCCCTCTTATGGCATTGTGCGTAATTGCGGTTTTCCTACTCGGTTTTGCAAACCCAAAGTTAACCGATGGGGAGGCACACAAAACCATATATTAACAGAAAACCACTAACATGGGCGGGTGTTCGTTCCTAAGAGGGCAGGAATGTAATTTCACAATATCAGAATAGGTTTCCTATTTCTTGTGTGGTGTTTGTGGTTCTTGAGATGAAATTTATTTAATTTTGCTTGAGATGACTTAAGCTGGCCTGACATAACCAAATTTCACATGAGTAAAATTGAGATGACTGGAATTTCAACTTAAATGAGAGCTACATGAGATGATTTTCATCTCAAACTCATTTCAAGCACCACTAATAATAAGGTGAGGAGATATTAGTTCATCTCATCTCAACTCAAGCATCACTAACAATAATATGATATATATCATCTCACATCATGCAAGATCATCTCATCTCAAGCACCATTAGCCACCAACATCCTACTTGATGAAGAGTCCTTCTTAACCCCACAATGGTCATGTTTAAACAAGCTCTACATGCGGTATGGGCATTTTACGTAAACCCGTTCATAGATGTTTACAATAAATCAGAAATATGCGGAAGCAAATTAAATAGATGAACAGTAACTTACCTCCAGCCATAGCAGCATATTTTGAAATAGTTCTTCAAGTGATCTTCTGATTCAATATCAAGTGTATGTGAAACAATTTCAAGGCATCTTCTGATTCAAGAGCAAAATACGATGACGGCCATACAATGTGTACTGCTTGAATCAGGGACCCCTATAAATAACTCCCTTCAATGGCAGTTATCCGGCAACTCAAAAATGGTTGACAGATACGTTGATATATTTGAATTCCAAATGTTAAGGACCACAGAATTCTAACATTTTAGTCATTTTGTGGAATGATTGGATTATTTGCGCGAGGTTTGGAGTTTGGTGGAGAAGCACTTTCAACCTACCAAATGGTATTTCAGCGAGAGACGAGATCCATTCCACTCATAACAATGTTGAAAGAAACTAACCACACGTACTGCGAAAGTACAACTTTACGGTGAATATAGTAAATGGAGAACTAGAAATTCAAGATTAAAGTTAGAGGTTGTAAGTTCGAATCCACTCATCATTCGAAAAAAATGTGTGCACAAGAAGATCATCTACATGCTCTAGAGACATATAAATTAAACTTAGACTAGATGATTAAGGGAAATTTTAAGAAAGAATATGCACCTGAGGTGAAGGGGAGCCTTGGCACAATGGTAAAGTTGTCGTCGTGTGACTTTAAGGTTATGGGTTCAAGGCGTAGAAACTATCTCTTACAAAAATGCAAGATAAGGCTGTGTACTATAGACCTTTGTAGTCCGCCCCTTCCCAGACCTTGCATGGGTGGGAGCTTCATGCAACAGGGCTGCCCATTTTAGGCGCTTGAAGTGTTATTATCAGTCATAATGGAAGCAAGTGGTTAGAAAGGAAAGCCTTGGTGCAATGCTTGAGTTGTCGACGTGTGATCTGGAGTTCACAAGTTTGAGGTGTGGAAATGGTGTCTTGCAAAAACGCAAGGTGAGGACATGTACTATAAACCTTTAGAGGTCTGTCCCTTCCTTGAACCTTGCATGCAAAGAAGCTTTGTGCACCAAACTGCCTTTATGATTGCGTACAGAATTTAATTCACTGATAACAAAAACACTACTTGATGGACACCTTAATTAAGATATGAAGCCAAATCATGTGCAAATTGAAAGATATTACATGAACATTATGAAGGCCATCCTGAAAGAAGATATAACATCATGTACATTGCAATAGAGTTAAATGGAGTTTTTTATGAGATTATCGATCATATTCATGTTTACAATGTCTTACGTCTACAGATAAGGAAATAGAGTGGTGGATCTACTAATAGAATTACTAAAATATATAACCAATCAAATAAGCGTCAGTAATCAATATTATTACTGACAATTTTGGACGTCTACGCCAATAAAAAAGAGAAACTGGCGGGCAAATTTACAAAATTTAGTATCAGAAGTAGGGATTTCTCATTCATGCTGCATCTCCATCTTGATAAAAATTAGTTCAGAAAAGTAGAAAAGTTGGAAGTAACCTCGAAACTACCATGTTTATATATTCTAACATGCAAGCATTTGCATATTAAACCACCATAGTTAAGGTAACAATCACTGATATTAGAAGAAGACTTTTTTGTTGTTGGGGAGATTTCAAGTAGATTTAAGACCTAGGATAATAATAGGTTAAATAGTAGATAGTTTGCTTCTTAATTCGTCGCTATATTAAAAGAAGCGTTGAAAAGGTGTTTAAAATGAGAATAATTTTCCTAAGTAATCCATTTCCAATGGAAAACACTCTCTTGCAACCAAATGGGCCTTAAGTAATAAAATGATCCTTAATCTATATACTGTGGCTGATAAGTATATTAATTAATAGGCTTCTTACCATTAACTCTATTTTTTCAGCCATAAGCTATAGAGGGTGTTAGTCGATTTTGAGGTGAGATGATATGGGCCATATCACTCTTAGTGTTGCCTTTTTCTTTTCTTTTAATTTTTTTTTTTAGAGTTTGACACACTCACACCCACCCAATCTGATGCCCAGCCTTAAACCCTCATCACTTAGGTGACAGACTCCTCCTTAGCACTGTTGCAGTAGGAGGACTTGGTCACTCTCAGTATTGCTTTGAGTTGAGCTAAGATGAATAATATCTGCTCATGCACTATCGGTGCTACTTTAGATGAGATGAAACTATCCCATCCCAACTCACTATTAGTAGTGCTGGAGATGAGATTAGATGAAATAAACTTATCCCACCTCATTGCTAGTGTTGCTTAAGATAAAATGAGAAATCCTAGTCAGTATCTCACCTTAATTTAGTAGTTTATATCTCATTTCCATCTCAAGCCATCTCGTTCAACGTAAAAGAGAGTTATTTATTCTCATCCCAAGATTCAGCCCCTCCCTTAGATTTTGCTTAAGATGGAAACTAGTAATTTGCTAGGGGTAGCTTCAAATTTCATCTATATTCTTGTGTGGTCTCTCTGTCTCTCTCTCTCTCTCTCTCTCTCTCTCTCTCTCTCTCTCTCTCTCTCTCTCTCTCTCTCTCTCTCTCAATTATGCATCTCATTCTGTTCCTTTGTTCGGGGAAGGGGAGCCATGGCGCAATGGTAAAAGTTGTCGTCATGTGTAACACCCCCAAGGGCCCATGCCTTGCAACTATATTGTCCGCTCTGGGCTATGCCCTCACGGTTTTGTTCTTCCCTCATGCGGGAAAAGGCCTAGTTGCAAGGTAGAGTCTTCAGGGCCCTTATCAATAGCTCAAGAACCTTCTCCTTAACGATGTGGAACTAAACTCTTAGTCCCTCCCGTCCCTCAGCGACCGCACCTTTTGGCGACGATTCACCTCTCCCCTCCTTAGGGGCCACGCCTCCATGCGTGGGGTTAGCCACCACACCAAGTTGGGGCCCCACTCTGATACCACTATAATGCCCCCAAGGGCCCACGCCTTATAACTATATTGTCCGCTTTGGGCCATAAATAAAAAAAATGAAAAAAAAAAAATGAACAGAGGAGAAAGTTCTTTGGCTACAGATAAAGACCATCCCTTTGGTCAAAGTTCTTTGGCAGCATTACTTGGCGTAAGAGGCTACATGGGAGATAGAGGAAGAGACAAGACGGAAACACCCAGAGCTCTTTTTTTTAGAGGTATGCACATATTTAAATTTCGAGGACGAAATTTTATTATAAAGGGGAGAGGATGTAATAACCCAAATAATTAAATAATAATAATAAGAGAGGGTAAATTGGTAAATACATGTGGGCCTACAGGGCGTGGGGACCCACGATGAAGCTATAAAAGCCTGCCTTGTCTTTTTGTATGGCCAAACTATTCATCTCGGGTTCCGTGTTGACGACGCAGGGCAATGACGTGGAACTCCCCTAGCAGGGGTACCCTCCACCATTTTCCTTTCTTTTCTTATAGTTTTCGTCGTTTTAACGCCGGAAAACGGTGTGGATTGGCGTTTTCTGATGAAATAGTAGGCGTTATTATTCTTGTTAAAGTAAATAGATGAAACGGCATTAGATTGTGATCTAACCGTTCATCTTGTGCATGGTAACAAGAAGAACAAACCCATGAATTTTCATGGTGATCGGAAGGATAGGGATGCCAAAAAACTCATAAAACAGAATCATCACCACTTTAAGGGTCCAATTTGAGTTACAGCAAAGGAGTGTTTAGATTGAGATAGAGATGGGAGAATTACTTACATGATATTATATCGAAACATTGGCAGATGGCTCCTTGACGAAAGACAAGATCCACCCCTATTCCACTAGTCGCTACTCCTATTGCGACACCTGAGCAAAGGGATTCGGAGGTTGATATAGTGGCCCGTGTGGTTTAGGAGCTTATGCCACATTTCACTCAACAGATGACACAGCAGGTGCAAGCGGCAATTCGGGCTATCCACTCTGCCCGCCCGGCGATGACTACAGCAGCACAAGGAGACACTTCAGCACACTCATCCCACCAGGTACAGACCACTCCTATGCCAAGAGATACAGAGGGAGGATCCTCAAAGCAACCCGATCCATCAACAAAACAACTCTAGAGGTTCTAGAAAATGGTACCCTCCTTCCGTGGTGTAGACCCTGAGTCGAAAAGAACTCTAGCATGTCTATCAGCTACTAGGAAAGTACCTTCCACCACTTGGTTCGAGGCCTGTGCCTGCCCCGACGTAATAGCGAAGACACATCCCTAACTACGTGGCACTGTCTCAGTAGTGGTATCTGTCTTTGCTGGCTTGTCTCTTTGACCTCTCAAACAATCTCTAATCGCATGCCCTACCTCGCCATGTCCATAATATCTGAATGGTTGTCCTGGCTGGTATGGCTGTCGCTGCTGATGCTAGTAGAACTGCTATGGGCCCTGATGTTGACAGCCCTGTCCTAGGCATGCCCGCCCCACATGTCGACCCTTACAACGAGGGCACACTCTCCTACTCTAGTCTCTCCTCTATCTAGGAGGGTACTGCTGATTTGGACCCCCTTGGGGCTATATGGACATGAAGGGTCTCTTGCCCTTAAAGGGCTAACTCATCTCTCCTCTGTTCCGTGCTAAGTCTTTCTGGAGCATGGAAGCTACGTCTGCAGCTTGCGTCACCGTGGTTGGGCGTGCAATGAGTACCTCATGCCTCAATTGTGGTAGTAGCCCGTCAACGAATTTATCTATAGCGACCTGGTCTGAGGCAAAAGAGGTAGGCGCGAATCTCCGCAGCCTAGTGAATCGGTTCAGATACTGCAGAACCGTCATACTCCCCTGAGCTAATGTGGAGAATTCTCTCTTTATGGCATGTAGGGCATGAGGAGGGAAGTACTGGTCATCAAAGATCTTTCGGAAGTCCTCCCATAATAGTGGTGGTGAAGATAGGAGGCGTGTCTATTGCTAAGTCTTCCACCAAAACCCAGCCTCATCGATCAACAAGAAAGTCCTTAATCTCACTTGATCCTCTGGTTGGATCTTCATTCCCTTGAAGGCCTTCTCGACCTGAAATAACCATCTTTTTGAGGCGTGTCCGCTTTGGGTCATGCCCTCACAGTTTTGTTCTTCCCTCACGCGGAAAAAGGTTTAGTTGCAAGGTAGATTCTTCAGGACCCTTATCAATAGCTCAGGAACCTGCTCCCTAGTGATGTGCGACTAAACTCTCAGTCCCTCCCGTCCCTCAGCGATCGTGCCTTTTGGGCACGATTCACCTAAAAAAAGAAAGAAAAAAAATATATATATATAGTTGCAAGGCGTGGGCCCTTGGGGGCGTTACAGTCGTATCAGAGCAGGACCCCAACCCAGTGTGGTGGCTAACCCCACGCATGGAGGCGTGGCCCCTAAGGAGGGGAGAGATGAACCGTTGCCAAAAGGCGCGGTTGCTAAGGGATGGGAGGGACTGAGAGTTTAGTCTCACATCGTTAGGGAGAAGGTTCCTAGGCTACTGATAAGGGTCCTAAAGACTCTACCTTGTAACTAGGACTTTTCCCACGTGAGGGAAGAACAAAACCGTGAGGGCATGGCCCAAAGCGGACAATATAGTTGCAAGGCATGGGCCCTCGGGGGCGTTATATCATGTGACCTTGAGGTCACGGGTTCAAGGCATGGAATCAGTCTCTTGCAAAAATACAAGGTAAGGCTGCTTACTTTAGGCCATTGTGGCCCGTCCCTTCCCGGACCCCACAGGGGTGGGAGGTTCTTGCACCGGGGCTACCCTTTTTATTCTGTTCCTTTGTACTGGTTCTAATAAGAATAATTGCCACATCAGTGGTAATGGCGGCAGTTGCAAAGAATTAGAATCTTAGTATATATAACTGTAATTCACGAAGTTTTATGATATTTAATTATTTGTAAAATACAAGCACAGGTTTAAGTAATTGTTGTTTCATCCAGCATTCTGTTTCCTTATTATTGTTGGGGATTTTCAGTCCCCGCCCAAGATCATACACACAAAAACACAGAGTTTAACGTGGTTCGGCCAATAAGCCTACGTCCACGGGAGAGAATAATTTCACTATGAAAACGGAGTTTTACAGAGAGGTATACACGGGGATTTTTACAGATGAATGGGTTCTGCACCTTGCCCTCTTGGTATCCCTATTTATAGGGAATTTTAGGGTCTGATTTTCAACCTGTTTTACACAAAGTCAGTGGTCGATGGCGGTGGTCGACGGCGGCGCCCGCCGCTGTTGAAGTCAGCAGTTGGTGGCAGCTGACTGCGGCGCCCACCATAGTTGAAGTCAGCAGTCGACGCAGGCTAACTGCGCCCGCCACCGTTGAATACGGCGGCCGCCTGAAAATGGGGCTGGACCAACAAATCTCCCCCTCCAGGCTTATTAACTGAAGGAGGTTTCTTCACGTATGGACTTTTAGCAGAAGCCCATCCCGACCAATTCTCTGCAACTCTCGAACTTGCTTCGAGGTAATGCTTTTGTCATCATATCTTAACTATTATCGTCAATATGAATCTTCTCAAGCTCTAACAACTTCAAGTCCAAAATATCACGTATCCAATGATACCGAACATCAATGTGCTTTGACCTTCCATGAAAAGTAGAATTCTTGCTAAGGTGTATAGCACTTTGACTGTCGCAAAATAACGCATACCTCTTCTGCATAAAGCCAAGTTCGTTCACGAACTTCTTCATCCACAATAACTCTTTGCATGCTTCCGTCACAGCAATAAACTCAGCCTCTGTTGTAGATAAGGCAACACACTTCTGTAACTTTGATTGCCATGACACAGCTCCCCCTGCAAAAGTAATCAAGTAGCCTGAAGTAGACTTCCTCATGTCAATATCACCAGCCATATCTGAATCAGTCTAGCCCTCAAGCACGGGCTTGCCAGTGCCAAATCCCAAACACAACTTAGAAGTACCACGTAGATATCTCAATATCCACTTCTTGCATTCCAATGTTCTTTTCTGGATTTGATAGAAAACGGCTCACTGTACCAACTGCATATGTAATGTCTGGTCTAGTGCATACCATGGCATACATAAGACTGCCAACAGTTGAAGCATAAGGAACATCTTGCATGTATTCCTTCTCAGCATCACTTGTTGGAACTTGATTCTTACTAAGCTTAAAATGAGTAGCAAAAGGTGTACTAACCACTTTAGCTTTATCCATGTGAAATCGTTGAAGTACCTTTTCTATGTACTTCTCCTGAGACAGCCATAACCTCTTATTCCTCCTGTCACGAATGATAGAAATCCCGAGAATCTGTCTCGCGGATCCTAAGTCTTTCATAGCAAAGACTTTCTTCAGCTCCTTCTTTAACTGACTGATCCTTGAAGAGCTTCTTCCAACAATAAGCATATCCTCGACATAGAGTAACAAGATGATGAAATCATCTTCTGAGAATTTCTGCACAAACACACAGTGATCTGAAGTAGTCTTTCGATAACCCTGTTGGGTCATGAACTACTCGAACTTCCTGTACCACTGTCGAGGAGCCTGCTTTAAGCCATACAGACTCTTCTTCAGCTTGCAGACATACTTCTCTTTGCCTTTAGCAACAAACCCTTACATTTGCTCCATATATATCTCCTCCTCTAAGTCATAGTGGAGGAGCAATTTGTCTTCACATCCATCTGCTCAACCTCCAGATCAAGGTTTGAGGCCAAACCCAATACAACTCGGATTGAAGACATTTTAACAACAGGAGAAAATATCTCCTCGAAATCAACACCTTTCCTTTGACCAAAGCCTTTCACGACAAGTCTAGCTTTGTATCGTGGTTGTGAAGTGTCACCGTCGTACTTCACCCTGTATATCCACCGATTCTTCAAAGCTTGTCTGCCTTTAGGTAATCTTACCAGCTCAAAAGTGTGGTTGTCTTGTAAGGATTTCATCTCATCCTTCATAGCTGCAATTCACTCTACATTCTCTTCACTTTCAATTGCCTCTGTGTAGCTCTCAGGTTCTCCCCCGTCAGTGAGGAGTACGTACTCATCTGATGAATATCGAGTGGAGGGTTGACGATCTCTCGAACTCCGTCTCAATGAAACTACTGGTTCCTCAGTAGGAACCTCCTGCTGAATATCATCAACCTCTGACGAAACATCCATGTCTTCAGCAGCTTCATGTTCTCCCTCAGCTTGATTATCTTGAACATCAACTGGAGCACCACCGTGGTCATTGGTTCCATCTACACTTGGCGTATGTGAAACAAGAACTGGATCTAAATCTGTCAGAGTATCAGAACTCTGAGTTTCTGATACTTTGGCTTTGTCGATGTGTTCAATGGTTTGGTCTTCCATAAAGACCACATCACGACTTCTAACCAGCTTCTTTGCAACAGGATCATATAGCCTGTAACCAAACTCATCCTGCCCATAGCCGATGAAAATGCATTGTTTGATCTTGACGTCTAACTTGGACCTCTCATCCTTAGGTATATGTACAAACGCTTTGCACCCAAATACCCGCAAATGATCGTAAGAGACATCTTTTCCATACCATAGCCTGACAGGAACATCTGCATTCAAGGCAACTATTGGAGATAGGTTAATAACATAGGCTGCTGTGTATAGCGCCTCACCCTAGAAGGAACCGAGCAGCTTTGCTTCAGAAAGCAAGCATCTGACCCTCTCCATCAATGTCCTGTTCATCCGCTCTGCTAAACCATTTAGCTGAGGAGTCTTCGGAGGAGTTCTTTGATGTCTGATCCCTTGCTTCTTACAATAAGCATCGAAAGGTCCACAATACTCGCCACCGTTGTCTGTGCGAATGCATTTCAGCTTCTTCCCCGTTTGCCGCTCAACGGAAGCTTGAAATTCTTTAAACTTGTCAAGCACCTGATCCTTAGTTTTCAAAACATAGACCCAAAGTTTCTTGGAATAATCATCAATAAATGTGACAAAATATAATGCACCACCAAATGTGCGTACCTTCATAGGACCGCATACATCTGAATGTACCAATTCAAGCACGCGTGGCTTTCTGTAAGAATGATGGCTTTTGAAGAAAACTCGTTGCTGCTTCCCGGCAAGACAATGAGCACATTTGCTCACCTTTGTAGCTTTGAGCCCTGAAAGCAAATTCTTCTTGACTAGACAACCTAGTCCTTTCTCACTCATGTGACTGAGCCGCCTGTGCCACAACTCTGAAGAACTAGCAACATCAACTGCGTTCACAGAGTTAATAGGAATCGAAGCTTGCATCACATACAAGCTAGATGATTTCTTCCCTCTGACAACCACAAGCGCTCCCTTAGAGAGCTTCCACTGTCCATCGCAAAAGGTACTACAGTACCCATCATCATCAAGCTTTCCGGCTGATATTAAGTTCAATCGGATATCTGGTACATGTCGAACATCCTTGAGAATCAACCTTGTTCCGTTGTTGGTGTCCAAACAGACGGATCCGATACCAACAACCTTTGACAGCCCATCGTTACCCATCTTCAACACTCCAAAGTCACCAGGAGTGTACGAGGTGAAAAACTCCCTCCTCGAGGTAACATGAAAAGAAGCACCACTGTCAACAACCCATCCAATCTCATTGGAGGCTAAGTTGATTTCATTTTCATCACAGACCACAACAAGGCCTGAAGTAGTGGCAGCTACACGATCATTCCCCTCATCATTTCTTCTCTCCTGCTTAGCATTCTCTGTTTTGTTCTCAGCTTTCCACTTGTAACACTGCCTTTTAATGTGACCCTTCTTGCCACAATAATTGCATTCCAGATTCTTGTATCTGGACTTAGATTTACTCCTGCTTCTATTATTCTTCTCCTGTCCTTTGATCTTACTTCTCCCACGATTTTCTGAGATCAAAATCTCAAATTGTGATGTGGTGACAACTTGAGCTCGTCGCCTCATTTCTTCATTTAGAACTGCGCTTCTCACAGATTCCCATGTCACAGCACTACCTGGAGCAAAATTAGCTAGAGAAACACGAAAATTTTCCCATGAGTCAGACAAAGTATTTAAAAGCCATAAACCCATGATATCATCGTCAAACCTGACGCCAACGTTGGATAGTTGCTGAAAGCATCCGGTCAACTTGTTCAAGTGGTCAGAAATAGAACTCCCTTCCTTGTATCTCAAGTGCATCGCTTGATTAAGTAGGAATAACTTATTATTCCCAGTTCTCGACGCGTACAAGGTTTCTAATTTGATCCATAGAGTTCTAGCATGTATTTCATTTTGAATATGATTCAAAACATTATCTTCTACCCATTGTCGAATAAAACCACATACCTGTTCGTGTTCAAAAGCCCACTCTTCTTCGGACTTATCCTCCGGTTTTTGAGTAGCAAAAACACGTAGATGTAATTTCTTTACAAAAAGAAGATCTTTCATTTTTCCCTTCCACTTATGATAGTTAGTATCATTTAAGCAAATTATTTTGCTCATGTTTGCCTCCATAAGTAAAGAAAGAGTACTTACAGCAATTTCAGGAGAAAATCTTATAAATTTGAGAACACCACTGCGTTTGTCAAGAACTGGTCTATCCCCCTTGAAAACCTGCCAAAAATAGGTCTACTCCAATCGAATCACTGTTGCAACTCGTTACTATTGCAACTCAGCTACGGTTGCACTCGAACTGTTGCAACCGTCTTGTTGCAATACGCCATCGTTTCAACTTCGCCCACTTGTGCAAATGCGCTACTATTTGCACTCGTACTGTTACAACTCTATACTGTTGTAACTCCGTATTTGTTGAAACTCGAACTGTTGGAACCTGCTTGGGTACTGTGCCAACTCAGTACTGTATTGGTACTGTAGGGATCACTGTAACAGTATAGATAACGTGCTTTTACTGTAGCAACATGATAACGTTTTTTGTACTGTAGCAACATGATAACGTGCTTTTCACTGTAGCAGCAATGATGATTACTGTAGCAACTGTAGCAGGAACAGTTTTCTTCCTCCTCTTGACCGGCGGAACTGCAAATCCGTTTTCTGCCTCTGTTTCACTGCAGAACCTGGCTCTGATACCACTTGTTGGGGATTTTCAATCCCCGCTCAAGATCATACACACAAAAACACAGAGTTTAACGTGGTTCGGCCAATAAGCCTACGTCCACGGGAGAGAATAATTTCACTATGAAAACGGAGTTTTACAGAGAGGTATACACGGGGATTTTTACAGAGGAATGGGTTCTGCACCTTGCCCTCTTGGTATCCCTATATATAGGGAATTTTAGGGTCTGATTTTCAACCCGTTTTACACAAAGTCAGTGGTCGGTGGCGGTGGTCGACGGCGGCGCCCGCTACTGTTGAAGTCAGCAGTTGGTGGCAGCTGACTGCGGCGCCCACCATAGTTGAAGTCAGCAGTCGGCACCGACTGCTGCGCCCGCCACCGTTGAATACGGCGGCCGCCTGAAAATGGGGCTGGACCAACAATTATATCTCTCAACTTTTTGTCCAACCGTTGCAAACTCTGAACTTCAGAAATAGCAAAAGAACCACTTTAGTCTCTTAGTACGAATATCGATCTGGATATATGATGGTAGGGTTGATCTTTGAAATTGAAGATGGTTTCTGTGTTGGGTTTTGCTGTTTGGAATATTGGTTCAGTTTCTGTTTGAGCTTCTTATCTCAATAACAAACTTTCTTATTTGAATCTGTGCTAATTCCATGGAAATGTTCTTCTAGCAGTTCTTTGCTATCTTTTTCCTTTGGAATATAAAGGACGTGCTTGTGCCATTGTTGTCCAGACAGCCACCCTGGATGTTGTGGATATGATGGTGGTCAAAATTTTCAGTTTACCAAAAAGACATAAAAGAAAAAAAGAACGTATTGCCAGTGAACCTTTATAAAGAGGAGGAGGACACCTGGACCTTCCTAACGTGAGTGTGTTCTCCTAGCAGGTTACTTAAACTTTTAAATACCTTTTAGTCCTTTCAACATCCTTTTATTGACGTGAATTATGCAACGTAACATACTAGTGTATCTGAAAGAAGAGTTTTTAGCTATTTATTTCCTTTGATGCCCGTTGGGTGTCATTCTTGACTTGGTGCTATAACAACTTTCTTGCAGTATCTTATACGGATTTTTTTTGCTATACCAAAGCTTTCTTATTTTCAGGAGCAAGTTCGAATTGGTGATGCTAGTACAACCGAGTGTTTTGAGCTTGGTGCCGTAATGTTAAGGAGAAAATTCTATTGAGCTGTTATTAAATGCTTGGATTTACCAAGGCCTAGCTTTTGATAATCTAAACCATTGGTACAAGACTGTCTTATAAGCCTCATCGGAAACTCTCATGCAATAAAGTCTTAACCTCTTCTTGATCAATGATATTATAGCCACTGCCTTTGGAAGTTGGAAATAATCTAGAATGAGAACCTACAGACCAATGGTTCCTTAGCTTGGGAGCAAGTCCTAGGATTTTTCATGTGGAAAAGCTCGTTTTCATGGAAAATAATAGCCGTGTCCAGTGTCCATGGTTTCACTATTGTTTTTCAGTAGGTGCTTGATATCTGCATGCCCCTTTTAATGGGCATGTGCCTAGTCACTCGTTGGCAAGTTATATAACTCTAACTGGGCTAACCTTTTGGAAGATCTAGATCTGAATTATTGACAATTTTTCACAATATCTTCTGCATCTGTGATCTTTAGATCTCATCGATTAGATAACTTTAACATATGCTTCTTCCAGACCAAGATCAGGCACCTTCTGGGAAGTTATAATAGCCTTGAAGAACTAAGTGAACCAGGGTAAACAAAAGGGAGAATATCGCTTCCATTCATGAATAGGAACCATTTCACCTATTATCCTCCGAAAAATGGAATTTAGTGCAAATGGAGTCAGACACCTTTGAGCCTGTCAGGTGGAGGGAAAAGCTGCACCCCTTACAAAGAAAGGAGGTCATATGGTTTCTGCTCGAGTGTATCAGTAAATAAGATTTGCACACTGCCAAAAGCGATGTTGGGGCTGGATTTTGGGGATCCAAACCGTTCACCATCTGGGCCACATCTTACAGAGGCCACGCATTAAAAACTCTTCTCCACTGGGCGATCCCACCCTTTAATGGTTCAGAGGTACAAAATGAACAGCTTAAAATGTTGCAAACTAGTGAGATTTACGCGAGCAGAAAAAAGTTTACACGTGAGGCCTAGCGTTACTGATCCAAACCTATTGAACTCACATTAGACAGAAATGTCCCGAGATCTCCAACATTAGACAATCCCAACCCTCTTGAAGTCCAAGGTTTTACCTTCTTCCTATCTAAATAATCAAATCCGTCCATTTCAACCAACAACAGTAGCATGCAGGATAATCCAAATTCCATCTAACAGAGTGGGACGCAGAAGATGGACGGTTCAGATCACCAAACGTAGTGGGCCAAGACTTGCCCTTTTAGCTGCCTGGGTAAATCATTGTACTTCATACAGAAAAACAATCCTCGGAAAGGCCATGAAGAATCCACTCATTGAAGAAGTTTTGGTTCATATTGACAGCTGAACCTTCACAGAAAGAGAAACCAACAACAACAAGAAAAATAGAAAGAAGAAAATAACATTTCTCATTCAATCAGTTCTAATCTAAGACTCTTCTTTCTTGTCAGCCGACGGTGCAAGATGACTCTTCTCCATCATCTTTCTTTTCAGGCTGTCAATCTCCTCTACCAGCATGGCATTCTTCTTCTTCTCTTGGTCCAGCTGAAATGTAAGAATCTCAGCAAGCCTTTGCAGATCTTTCGCCAACTTCAGCCGCTCATCCACCCTTCCCCGATTTTGATATTGAACGCCCTCCTCTGGGTTGTTAGTGTTTTTTCCCGGCGATACAGCACATTGCGTCAACAAATCCAACACGGTGCTCGTCTGCATTGTCAAGCTTTGGAGAAGTGCAACCAAATTCGGAATTATCAGAGCTTTTGCTTGCTGCATTTTGTCATCCTCTCTCTGACCATCTTCACCATCCATTTGCTCTTCCGCTACTTGATCATGATCGTCGCCATCCGCTCGCTCTTCCTCTTCTGGATCATCATCTTCACCATATGCTTGCTCTTCGGTTGCTTGCTCATCATCTTCAGCATCACCTTTCTCTTCCTTCGCCTGATCATCTCCACCTTCCAAAGAAAAAAGCCAAGAATAAATTGCATCTTCGCTGCTCTTTTCATCCTCCTCCTCCCTGATAACCACAACCTCTCTTTCAAACTGCACCCGCTTCCCACTCCTTTGTTCATCAGGAAAAACGGGTTCCAACTCAAACACATGCTCATTAAATCTCCACCCAGTAATCCTTCTACTCTCAACAGTAACTAATTCACCTTTATCTTCATCACTGATAGAGGTAGCACGTGTTTTCTTGAATCTTTCTTCAATAGGAGGCAATCCCTGTAAAATACTCTCAACCAAGAAATCAGTACCCTTACAGTTTTGGAAGAAAGGATGCGTCAAAAGCCTTTCTGCAGAAGGCCTCTTGGATGGATCATGATCAAGACAACAAGCAATCAAATCCTCAAACGCCTTCGAAACCTTCTTAGTGAACTTCACATCACCACGATCAATATCATAATTCACTCCAAGCCGATCCTTCATCTTTTTAACGAGACATTTCGACGTCGGCAAATGCGAAAGCGGTGGCCGCCCATGTGCAACCTCAAGCGCTGTTATCCCAAACGACCAAATATCGGCCGCGAGTCCATACAAAACATGCGAATGCATTACTTCTGGCGCCATCCAGTAAGGAGTTTCGGTCACTTCTTCGTTCAGGGCGGAAACTGACGATAAAGAATCAAGGGTTGATGCAGAAACACCAAGATCAGAGAGTTTGACGACGCCACTGGAATCAAGTAAGATGTTTCCAGCTTTTATGCCACCGTGCAAATGGGCTTGCCTGTGAAGATAATCGAGGGCCCTTAAGATTTCTTTCAAGATTACGGCGATGGATTCTTCGGGAAGGCCGGAGGGGTAGGAGGAGGAGATTATGGATTGGAGTGATCCAGCGTCCATGAATGGCATGACAACCCAGAGATGGCGATCGACGGTGAAGAAGCAATGGGCGGTGAGGATGTTCGGGTGTGACATGATAGTCATGTCTGCGGCTTCGAGTTTGGCGTCGGTTCGATCAAGATCGACGCATTTGATGGCGACGAGGGAGGAATTGAGAGGGAGGCATTCGGCTTTGGAGACGATAGTGCACGCACTGCTGCCGATTTCATGGAGGAGGTGATATGAGGAGGGGTTGAGCGGGTAGGACGTCGACATGGTCGGCGGTGTGAGATCAATTGAGCAGTCGGTTCTTGATGATTATCAAGAACAAATGAGAAGGAGATTGGGAAAAAGAAGAAAGCAGGTAGAAGAAGGAAATAAGATGGTAGGGGATCAAATAATGTGGCCGGTCCTTGCAATTCTGTCGAGGAGGACAGCAATGAAAAGATGGGCTTGAAGAAGACGAGACTCTGTGGGAACTAGAAATAACAAGGAAGAAAGAACTAAGGTCGTTTATGAAAGCAGAAGAAAAGGAAGGAAAAACTAAGATGAGTTCGAGGGCCTTCTTGTGAAATGTTGGTTATAAGTGCAACTGCTTCTGGGGAAACAGGAATGTTATCAATAGAACCGGCGTATTGGTTGTTAGATAGGTGGGTCTCTTCCTTATATCCAGTGTAAATTGCGTAGTTTGGGCCTTTCTTTTCAGTTTTATTGGGGTGATTCTAACTGTTGCTTGAGAGGCAAAAGGACTCGTGCAGCTGGCGTTTCTTGAACTTGGTTTCCATTTCTGCATTTTTATCTAAACATGATTTTCAGTAGTTTATCGGATCATGTGGGGCCAATATAAATGGTGGTTTGATTTGTCCTTGATGGTGAGATTAACGGTTTAATCAGTGCGATAATTTTAGGCCCGAAAGGTCAAATTCTTTTAACAAATCCTTCAATGCCCAAGCACTCTTGTCTTTAAGAAAATAAGAACAGCCTTCACTTGTTTCAATAATGACACTCCTTTTTGTTTCAATAATGAGTACATACTTCCGTGTGTACAAGGCAAGGCAAGGACATTTAGCTTTCTTTTTCTTTTCTTTTTTTCTTTTATGCGTGTGGGTGGGAATAATTAGAGTTAAAAGAAGATAAAGGAAAGGTCGGACAGTAAGATTTTTAGGGCTTAATAGTAGAGGAAGTATTCAATAAGATTTGGAAGTTGAAGAAATTGAGACACAAATATGTGTATAGAAAAAGAAAAGATTTATAATGCAAATTCTTTGAAGGCCCGTTCATCCAATTAATGACAAAAGTAAAAAATATATTAAATTAAAACTTTTAAATATGCCTACATAACACAAGGATAAATAAGGTTTTAAGTGGTTAAAGACAAGCATCAATAACTCAATCTATAACTAGTAAATTGCTTTGGCAATACCTAAATGTAGTACCTGTAAATACATAATTTTGAAAAGTAAATCCATACATTTGAACAAAATAGAGTAATTTTTTTTCAAAGTACTAAGTGCATTTTTTAAGGGTACAGGAGAAGAATAGAATGAAAGTGTCAAGAGAGTATGTTAGTTTAACCCCTTGGAATTCAAAAATCATATCAAATTAACCTTAAGGGATTTTCCAAAAGAAAAATTAAAATTAAAACCTAAATTAGAGTTAAATTGAGGAATTTGGCAAGCTATTAATAGGTAAAGACCTTAGGCTAAACTCCATTCAAAGACTTGGTGAAATTCTAAGAAATTAGCTAGACATTTAAAAATGAATATAAAACTATCTAGGGTACAATTGCAAAATGTACCTTGAAGAGGATATGAGTGAACAACACTAGGTAAATGAGGGGTTTTAATTGAAACACCTTTAGGTGGGGAATGGTGATTTGATCTGATCCACCCACGTAGGAACCCAGACCATGGACAGCTGTCCACTCCACTTAAGGCCAACTGTCCATTTTACCACATACAATAATGACATAAGTATAAAAATTCATTTGAAACATTAGGCTAAGATTTCCAGCCATGCATAGAAGGGAGGACTGAACTAGGAGAGATGAGGAAGAAGAAACCGAGCTGCCTAAGCAAGAAGAGATTTCTGAGTGGGGAAAAGATCCAAGAGGATTCTGAGATTCGTGGGAACCAAAAAGTTGAAGAAGTAAAGATGGAGAGAGTGCATACATGAGCTAGATGTCTAATAAACCCCAACATCACGAATAAAAGAAGAGAAAGAGCAATTGCAAAGAGAGTGAAGGGGCGAGCATGGAAGGAAAACTGGCTGGAAAGGAATTATTGGCTGAGTAAGGAGCTTATAGAACACAAGGTGAAGGAGAGAAGGAGTTGAAGAAGGGGCTGAACATGAAGTTCAGCCCAACTTGAAGTTCCACGCAAAGAGAGCAGGACAAAACAACCACTCAAAGAAATTTTTAGGTCCAGAGCTTGATATTAGGTGGGGTTTTATAGAAAGAATTACTAGTGCATGCTTGGATTAGCCAAGCAGGAATCAAGTAAGTTTATAGCTTTCAATTGAGAAGAACTAAGTTTCCTAGAACTTGAACCAGTAACCTGCATGTTTTGGGAATTCTTGTTGTTATAGTTGAAAGTTTTACCTAATTGCTTAAACTCTTACTAAATGATAATCTTAAATGATCTTTGGCTTACATTTCATGACTAATAACTCATCTTTGAGTCATTTAATTCTATGCTTTTATTGGTTTTGGTTTTGTTGAAACTTAGGCAAGCATTGTACGAGCAATTGTAAGCCCTAATAATTATGGATTTTATTAATACTTTGGCAAGTACTCTACGAGTGGCTGTAAATCCTGATGGATATAGTTTTGTCGATACTTATGCAAGGGCTCTACAAGCAGCTGTATGTCCTTGTGAATATAGATGTCATCAATGTTTTGGGTAGGCACACTGAAAGTGTCCTAAGTCTTAGATTGCTCGGTAGGTGCAGCAAGTCAGTGTGCAATAAGTCCCTAAGACCTTATGCTAAGAGGTGCAGTTGGCTACTGACCTCTAAGATGATATTGATACCAACCCTATAATGGAGAAAGCAAGCAACATGAGTAATTTCTCATGGGGAAGTGCTTTGAGAGGTAGTCGGATAGCCCCCATGAGATCTGGTGAGTCATAGTTCATGCAGGTATTTATGAGCAAATGTAGAGGCCGTAATAGTCGCTAGGGGGTAATGGTAGGGCCTTATGAGTATAGGTGTCTGCGTGTTGTTAGCATGCTAGGCATGTAAGTCATTCTCAAGAGTTTAGACCATTGGTCCTTAGTGATAGGACGATATGCCATTGATGGTCCCTCGTGGTTGGACGATATGCCACTAATGGTCCTTGGTGGTAGGACTATATGCCATTGACAGTACCTGGTGATAGGGATGTATGCCACTCTAATTGGAGCTATTTGTTTTTCATGATAATGTAGGCATGGATTTGTGTATAGCGATTTGAGGCTATGCACCTCAGTTCGGCATCATATGTATTAAGCACACTGATTTGATAGACTTTTACTTACTTCGAATATTATGGATGATTTGAAATCATCTGTCCTTATGAATCTTTATTGCACATGTGTTGATTATGCTTTCTAGAGCTTATTTATGTGTACACACATGTATGGGTAGACATACACTTATGATATTGCATTTCTCTATTTTAGGCATTCTAGGTTGTATTAGTTTTTCTTCTTACTATAAGTTGTTGCTTTACTCACCCCTTACAACCAACATTTTAGTTGCAATGAAAGTGGAAAAGTGAATATCAAGAAAAGAAAATTTCTTCAAAGAGATTCAAAAGTGTTGAAAAGAAAGAAAAATATTGAAAAAAAAAGTTTGAAGAATGCAAAGAAAAGTGAAAAAAGAGATATTCACTTAAGCAAAGGAAAGAAAGTATTGTCAACTTTAGTAGAAGACTTTTACTTATTTTTTAAGAAACTTTGAATACCTTTATACCCTTTCTTTGGTACTATCCTAAGCCTACATTTCATCCCAATTAAAGACATATTGATTCTAGGAGAAATATAGTCCTGATGAGGATATGAATGGATAGGATTAAAAGAGTGGTATTTCTAAATATTCAAAGGTAATGACATTCATTCTAAAGGGATCAAAACAAAATTCCATAGTAACTCCTGGTGCTTCATGAATACATGTGAGATCATTTTGATTTTATTCACTCTGCTCACATATTTCAAAGAGAGATATGATTTGAACCCTCTATTTGAGAGATTTTATTTCTGAGTGTACGTCATTAGTGAGGATTGATGTCAAAACATATTTCATATGGAATTCCAAAGTTAGAAGTATACTTAGAGATAAAGATTATACTATTTGTAGACCATATACGCACACGCTCATTCTAAGATCTGAGCTCAAATGGAATGGTTTTAGCATATGGGTAGGGTTTTGAATTCTTCAGTCATCTTTATTAGTTTGCTAAAGTTAATAGATTTATTGAAGATAATTCTTTGAGAAAAAAATGGAAATAACCTGAAATTTTTTATTTTTCAAATTCTGAGATTTGATTTTTCACATCTTTTGCTAGGGACTAGCAAAATTCTGGTTGGGGTGTGTTAAGTGTTCAATTTTGGTCAAAATACCCTAATTTAGTATTCAATTAGATCATCTTGGCCATCAATTTCAAGATTTTACATAAAATATTTCATTTTAGCTCTAATTGGGCATCCAACAGTTGAATCGTAAAATTTAGTGGTCAAATGATCATCAGAGCTAATCAGAGGAGTAAGGATGGTTTAGATGATTCTAATTGGGTCATGTGCATTGTAAATCAATCAATTCGAGCTTAGATGATCTAAATCAAATCAAGGGGATTAGATCAAGATGAAGAAGTTTCCTCGGCAGAAGGAATTTGAAGAATGGAGAAGTTTTGCAGAGTTTTGGCAAGTTGGGCTATTGGTGGATCCCACTTCCCCTTTCCTCTCTCTCCTACGTGCCTCTCTCCTCTCATGTCTCTCATCTTTCACGTCTCTCTCACTTATTTCCCTCTCTCTCTCTCTCTCTCACCACTTCACTTCTTCTCCTAAGCGTTGTAACTGGAAGTAGAAACCCCCCATCTCCCTCTCTCTCATGTTCTCCTTCTCCTTCACTCTCTCCCTTTCTTTTCCGAACCAATTTCCCTGCATCACTCATCTCCCCCTTCCTTCTTCTCTCTGTCCCTCTTCTCTCTCTTAACACTCCACTCCTTCCCCCCACCTTCATTGCACTCTCCCTCTCTCTAGTCTATCACTCTCCATGCTCCCTTCCTTCTCACCCACGTTCTATTTCTCTCAACACCCCCTTCCTTTACTTTCTTTCTCATGCACCTTCTATGCCCGCACCTCCTTATTTCTCTCTGCTCCGGCACCAACCCAGCCCCTGCTTCGCCTCTCCTCTATTTTGATCAACACCGTGCTCCACCTTATCTCCTCCAATCACTACTCCTTCTCTGGTTGGAACTCCTCCCTTCATCGTTTGCCCCTGCCAAATGAATAAGCATGGACGACACCCAAACAACCCATACCAGGAGTCTGCTTCGTACAGCACCCAACCGACCAAATCGTGACTTCAACTTCTCTCCCCAGAATTGCCTGCTGGAGAAAACCCAGTTTCTGTTCTCCTTCGTTCCACTTGAATCGAGTCCAACCCAAACTGCATCAACAACTCTATTCTGTGCTACTGGATCTCTTCACGGCCCAAGATTCCCTCCGTCCTCCTCTTCCCAATCTTCGGCTTCTTCCCTTGTTGTCGGCCAACCCGGAGAAGGAAACTCGATCGGGGTTTCCTCCCACATTCACCTCCCCTAGTGGGATCGACTTGTACTTGCATTAGCTATACTATAATGGCCCGTGTACTTGCGGTTAAACATCAACAATAGTGCAAAAAATCATGAAGGCTCAAAGCATGAGAGAAAGGAAGGAGGGAGGGAAGGTTCCTAATAAGAAAGTTATTTGCTTGCTCAAAGGAATAAAGGGCCATATGTCCCATGTGAAGCATGATCAAATTTATTAATCTGTAAATGATAATGAGTCCATTTGATTGATATTGATTTTCCCTTGATTGAACATTTCTAAACCCTTTATTTACAAAGCCCCGTTTAATATTATCTTAGAAAAATATGAACCATTACTTTTTGTTGAACTACAAATTGCTAATAGAATACTTATTTGGCATAGGACAAAAGTCATGTTTGCTATTGATTATGTATAACTTTACCTATATACATCAATGAATCCACAAGTAGAAGTTCTATCTAACAATAAAGAGTATCTTTCTCCCCCAATAAAAAAGATGCCTTACTGTTGTGGGATTCTAAATGAAGAACTATGTCAAGTTGCAATCTAAATTTAAGGTAATTAAGGTAGACATATTACTAATGACTCCTATAAAGAAAGATGGACTAGTATCAGAGTTTTTACATAAATCAAAGGCAAAATTTTGTAAAGAAACGAAAAATAAGTGACAAAATTACCATGTGACTATATAACAAAGAGCAAGGTAGATATTAGATTAATATATAACTTCATATACGTACATTGCGAGGCATGTTTGGCGACAGAGACCATTGATCTATTGGATTACCGCCAAGTATTCCAACTATCAATATCTCATGCCAAATAAAGATTAATTTATTCATACAATTATTTTGTGGGTTAAAGATGTCTAATCAACAAATGATAAAACAAAGTTTCCTCTTTTGCATGAACTGCATTCTGACCCTTCGTAGTCCCACATATTCATTTGATTTCTCTTATTTCAAATATTTCTAAATCTTAACTAAAAGTACCAATTTTGGATGATTTTATCATCTTAAAATAGTATTTAAATTTTGAACGCAAGCCAATATAGTCCAGTGGATGGGCTGACTTGCCTCTTCCAAATCGCATCCTGTTAGAAAATGTAGGGAAGGATGTTTGCACGTTTAGAAGGTGTCCTAGTGATACGTTTGAGAAGTGAGAGTATATAAAGACCTATGAGGATGTGAGAAATGTGAATATATAAAGGCCTATAGGATGTGATAGTTGTTAGTTAAGAAAAAGAATTTAATTTTGATCATCCAAACTACAACCTTTCATTTAAATGTAGGGGGTTTTGATTTGTCATTCCTCAAACTAATTACATGGTCTTTGTGGTTATTGAGATGCAACAAGTTAATATGAGATGAAATGATGTAAGATCAGCTTGAGACTACTTAAACTAGTTTGAGATGGTCAAATTTGGCACGAGATGAAGTGCGGTGACTAAAATTCAACGTAATTATAAGTTGAGATGATTTTCATCTCATCTCAAGTGCTAGAAACAAAGAGACAAGGAGATATTGTTTCATTTTGTTTTAGCTCAAGCACGACTAATAGGATATGGTCCATATCATCTCATATCACATCACATCATCCCATCTGAAGCACCACTAACACCCTCTTAGATAGGTTTCTCATGCCAAAAGATTTTACAGAATAAATGTCAACTAAGTACCACAAGTAAATTGTTAACAAATGTCTACCATAGGCATCTCACTTACAATGCACTTGTTGCAAGTCATGCTTGCAGCTTTTTCCTTTGACAGACGATTAGATTTGAAAGAGTGCAGGAGTAAGAGTAAGCGATTTTCTTGTTAAAAGATAAAAAAAATTGATCCTTAATGTTCAATCTTTTGAGAAACGTAGTAGTTTTCCATCGTAAGGATCTATCTATAGATTAGCCATTGCCAAAAGAGCGGTCAAGATCAGTTGATCATGGGGGACTACTACAACCATACATACTTCGTGGATCATGAGCCAAGCTAATTGCCAAGTACAAGTTAAACCAAACCAAAGACACCCCACTTAACTCTAATCTGGCGAACTGCCACGTTTCCTCTGCATTTCTCCCTTATAACCGCGACCTATAAATTTCTCCAGCTTCTCTCTCTCCTTTTCTCTCTCGTGGAGAAAATGGCATTCCTATGTAATTTCCCTTCTTCGTTCCCCCCCCCCCCCTCTCTCTCTCTCTCTCTCTCTCTCTAAGCTCTTCTACTCATCCTCATCTTCTTCTTATATCTCATTCGTCCAACATATTCTTCTGAAGCTTCCTCCTTTGAAATTATGCAATCCTAATCGCTTCAATCGCAGCCCCCAACCGTCCGATTAAGGTCTCACAGACCCTTTACCTCGGCAACTTCATCCATCCCTTCCTCAATTGCTCAGGCAGGTCAGGGCGAATTACTGAATTCCTCTTCTCTAGGAGAAATCACTACTTTTCTTTAGCAATATGAATTAGGGCATTGACACGGCAAACATTGCATTGCATTTCTACCTTTCACCTTTTTCTTTTCTTCATATTCTCCATTGCATATCTAAATACACTTATTTCTTCTTTTTTCATTTTTTTTGGTAACAAAAGAGTATATTCTTTATACTTTCATATCTTTGAATGAATATATCGATATGTGAAATTGCTGCAACCGGTAACTACCATTTCCTTCAGGCAATTTGGCACAACCACTATGAGATGCATTCAGGTTGTTTCTTTTGATATTATCACATGTCTATCATGTAAGTACTGGCTTCGAGAAGCATAAGATAAAGGTACACAGTGATATCTAAAAAGGGCAGCCTGTGCATGAAGGTCCTGCCTATGTGGGATCCAGAGAAGGGGCGGACTATAATGACTTATAGTACTTAGCCTTACCTTACATTTTTTCAAGAGGCTGTTTCCACGCCTTGAACTTGTGACCTCAAGGTCACATGATGACAACTTTTATTGTTGCGCCTAGCTCTTCTGTACACAACTATATCTGCGTTTCATTATTTTGATAATGACATTTTTCATTTTGAAACCCTTTATTGGTTGAAAAATTGATAGTTTTTCAGGAATTGTAACAACTTAGGAAGTAGCTATTATGGTATAGACTGGGAGCCATCACTAAAAACTCATATATCATCTCCATAGGAAATTGTACTTGAATAGACAAGAATCAATATAACTGCTAAACTTAATGACACAGTTCAACCAGAAAAACATAGCACCAGACACAGCAGGTCTTAGGAAAACATTGTTACTTCAATAAACAGCAAGGCTTACTGACCTGTGGTAATATCTTGCTCTTGTTTTACTGCTGATACTATATACCTAGTTGGACCATTGATTATTTTCAGTCTAAATAGCTACTGTCCTTAGCATGTTTAACGTAGCTGTAATCCCTTTGAGTCATAGGATCTAGTCTCCACCTGTTTAGTAAAATTTATCGAAAATGAGCTCTTACTAAAGCTAGAAGCAATTAGAAAATGAACTCTTACTAAAGTTACAAGCAATTCCATATTGTGATTGGTGGTCTAGATTTGCTATGTATGCTGTTTGTTGCAGCTTCTGGCTTCCCATGGGGAAACAGATGTATAACTTGTTAAATTGTTCCAGAGGCTATTTTATTCAGTTGATTACCAGTGACGGTATTAATCCTACCTGATATGCAAGTAGTCATAACACAAAAAGGTAGAATTCCAAAGATTAAGATGGAATCAGCTGATTGCTATCATGTGGTTTTGTGAATCATGAAACCAAAACTTTACAGTTATGTCTTCCAACTTCGGTTCACTTGTATTCAATTTTGTGGTCAGGTCTATAATGTGCTTGGTGTCAGCTGTGTTTGTGATGGGAAGCTCGAGGAAGGGATTCTCAGTTTGAGAATGTTGTGAAGCTTCAACCAAGCTACATCATAGCTTGGAAACCTCAGTGATGCCTATGAAAAGAAGAAAGATCTCACAGCTGCTCTAAAGGCTTTGGAGGAGGTGATCCTTTTTTATCCTAACAATAGGGTGGCACAGCCACAGCGAGATGCTTTAAGGGAGCGGGTGCAATTGTACAAGGGAGTATCAATTAAATCAGAAGATAGGTAATTTTTGGAGCTTTGTGCAGGTAGTTTCACTGGCAATGATCTAATTTTTTACTTCTTGCTACCCATCTGCCACACAGCCCATTTCTCACACGACCCAGTTGCAAAATTAAACACAATTGTCAAAATGCCAAAACACTAATTTGTTTGCTGACTGCATCAAGTCAATTCAGTCCTTGAGTGCTAATCCTCAACAGACTGAACGATCAATGACACCAAACCTAGGATCTTTTCTCTTTATTTTTTCAATCTCTATGGAAAACGGACTTGTATGTAATTTAGCTATGTGGCTGCTCAAATAGAACTTTTACAGTTTACCATATCACTCACAACTTGTAATATCCTTAATTTTCAGCACAAAATAAGAAATTACTAAATAAATCAAATAAAAAATTTATAGATGGAAATTCTTCCTGAAAATATAAGAATTAAAAAGTGCTCATCGATACGATTCCAACTCCACCAAGAACGCGAAAAACAGAGCTCAAACGAGGGAGTTAGGAGCCGTCGAAGTTGTAAGGGCATTTTGGTCATTTGACAAAGACGTGTTTCACAGGGGTCCAAATTGATAATGGCATCCCCGTCTTCCACACGTCTCTACTAGTCCGGCGAAATTGCCTAAGAGACGTGGAAAGAGACTTGTGGGGAAGAGTTTCTCTTCCCCTAGGACTCTAAACCCTATATCTATTCTTCCCCAGAAGCCAAAACGCTCCATCTTGAGCGTTTCTCTGAGTTTTTAACTCAGAACCCGAGCCCTGCAAGATTTGAGTTTTCTGGCGAGTGGAACTCCGGCAACACGAACAACCACGGCCAAGTGCAAAGTAAGCCTTAAAACTCTGTTTTTCTGTATTTATTAAATAGGTAAAATAATTAGAAAAGCATTTAAAATTAGGAAAAAAATTGGATTTCTTGGAAACTCTGTGCACGCTACTGTTGGAGCGTGATTTCAAGGATCAAACCACGACCGTTTGAAAATCTCACCATCCAATTAGTGCACAAGAGACCCAAGAACAAACTCTTTAAATTTGGGAGAGATCCAAGTGTGAGTTCCTCTAGAAAAAACAAAAACTAGTACCTATGGATGTTTTTAGGAACTTGGGAAAAACCGTTTAAAAAATATGGTTTTTGGAGAAATCAATGCAAAAGAATGATAGAAATGGAAACTAGACAAAATTTTGAACAAAATGGCTAAAAAACCAAGTGATTTGGACACCTGTAGGGTCACCGGAGATGACCAGAAGCCGGTCGTCTTCTCAGGCACCGGTTTTCACGTCGCCAATGTAAACCGGGCTGCCCGTGTAACCTAGTGTAAACTGGGTGCCGGTGTAACCCGGTGTAAACTGGGCCGCCGGTGTAACCCAGTGTACACTGGGCGCCGGTGTAAACCAGTGCACCCGCCCAACACCTTATAAATTAATAAATATTAATTTATGAAGTATTTTCACTTAAAATTGAGTTTTGGGAGCTAGAGGAGTCCAAATCACGATCCGAAAGAGGCGTTGTGACCGTATTGAGGACGCAGACCTAGTTTTAACTTAAAAACTTATAATTGACCACTTTTAATTTATAAAATTTTAAAATAGTGATGTGACTTGTGTAGGTGCACTTGAACATGCCAGTTAAAGGGAGTTAGTATCAAGCTAGTGATCTCACATTAAGGTAGGTGACGACAATTAATGCTTTGCCTTGATTTTTAAATCATGTTTAAACATAGCATCATGTGTGATTGTGTTTTAAATTGTAATTATCATTTAACGTGGATTTCATGCGACTTTGAGTACATTATAAGTATTCCAAATTGAAATTTTTTATTGAATAAACTTATTTCAAATGCTTTTATAAGCATGATGTTAATTAGTTATGCTTAAATAGAGACTTATTTCATATTATATATATGAAAATGCATGGATTTACATGGAAATGAGAATAAAGGCTTATTAGCTGGTCCTTTTATAGGCTAACCCCAGGATGAGGGGCATTTCTTGAGGAATTCGAGCTATGAGTGCTCTTGAATTTTAGCATATACATAAGATTTTCGCGTTTTATATTTGATGACGGGTGCTCTCGCCCGGTGGGCTTCATGCTAGGAGGGATAGGGCCGGCCACCTACCTTCTGAGATTATGATGTGATGATATTGTGATGTGATAGACACCTACCTATAGATGACATACGGTAGGGGTTTGGTAACATGGATAGTCCACAATACCAGTCTGAGCCTTTCCATGGGAACAGACACTGAGTCTCCCGTTATGGTGTCGACGGAGAACGACGGTGGTTGATACCCATGGAGGGTTGCCACTGCAGTATGATGACCCATATTCTTATTATGTGTGCATGTATGATGAGCATGGTTATGGATGGTATGCCTGGGTGTGACGACACTCAGAGGTTGGCTATGAGTACTCCTGATCAGTGATGTTAGTGCGATGTGGTGGGACCCATTACCTTAGGGTGCCCTTACTATTATTGTATGCTCATTTACATTGATTTATGTCATGTTTTTGACCCCGTAAAATGCATGTTTTAGCATATGAAATAAATTGACATCTATTTGCACATGACATTATGGTACTACTATTTTCATAAATGTTAGACTTTTAATCAGTGCTGTTCATTATTTCTTTCATGTATGACATTAATTGTCTATGTACCTACACAAGCGATAGCTTGCTGAGCCATTGCTTTGTTTTGCAATGCCTTAGATCTCGAGCACGACATCTGGAAAGGAAAAGCTGTTGAGAAACCGTGAGAGCTGCTAAAGACTATTTTTCCTATAGTTTTAGACAGTGATGTGAGTCATTAAACATGATTATCATTTGGATTTAATTATGGACTGCATACTTTATATTTGGGTTTGATTGAGATGTTTGGACATATATTGGATATTTATATGGGATGTTATGATGGATAAACCCTGAGCCATATTATTATTGTTTTGGACATTTATTTGATTTAAAATAAAGGCGCCAATTTATTTGACATTGATTGATACACGTATTATTTTATTTACATGTATGTCATTTTGAGAAAGGAAAACTAATACCCGAAGTTTTTAAGATAGGTTTTAGTAAAATGTTAAATAAAGCTTTTCTCATGGGATCTCAAATGCTCTTATTTAAAATGCCATTATTATTATTATTATTAAAAAAAATGTCTTAAAAATCCGGGGTGTTACACAACTTATCTCTCTCAATTGGAAATTCCAGTAACCAGGCATCTTCTTAACATGGTGTTGGTGGTCCTTGAGATAAAATGAGCTGACGTGAGACATAATGATGTGAGATCTAGCTTGAGATGACCAAATTTAACATGATATGAAGAAAGATGACTGAAAAACCAACTTAACTATCAGTTGATGATTTTTATTTCAACTCTTTTTAAGAACTACTAACAGTGAGATGTGGAGATATTATTTCATCGCATCTCAACTGAAGCACCACTAACAATGATATCGTCCACGTCATCTGATATCATGCCAAATAATCTCATCTCAAGCACAGCTAACACCCTATAATAATTTTGAGTTCCTCTTCAAGCTGAAATGCAAGAGTTCGAAAGCCCCTATGCAACCCAATAGGCTTGTTTACCAGGAAGGGAACCAGATGTGCTCGTGCTTTTTTCTGACACGGGAAGAAATAAAAAGCAAATTACTCACACCACACTCTCCTAAAATCTAGCGACACGACTCAAGCCTGTGACCAAATATATTCCAAGAGAGACACGATGCGACCAGATGGTGCTCGTTTTCATGTAAAATAATATCCGTGTCCTGTGTTCACGGTAGCACTATTGTTTTTAAGAAGGAGCTTGCTATTTGCATGCCCCTTTTAATGGGCATGTGCCTTAACTCTAACATTTGCTTCTTCCAGACCAAGATCAGGCACCTTCTGGGAAATTATAATAGCCTTGAAGAAGTCAGTGAACCGGTGTAAAACAAAAGAGAGAATGTCGCTTTCATTCATGAATAGGAACCATTTCATCTATTATCCTCCGAAAGATGGAATTTAGTGCAACTTGAGTCAGAGGCCTTTGAACCTGTCAGGTGGAGGGAAAAGCTGCACCCTTTCTAAGGGAAAGGAGCGGCCATGTTTTTTCTGCGCGTGTATATCAGTAAATAAGGTTTGCACGCTGCCAAAAGCGATGCTGGGGCTCGATTTTGGTGATCCAGACCGTTCACCATCTGGGCCACATCTTACAGAGGCCATGCGTTAAAACTCTTCTCCACTGAGCGATCCCGGCCTTTAATGGTTCACAGATGCAAAATGACAGCTTAAAAATTTGCAAACTAGTGAGATTTACGCGAGCAGAAAAGAGTGTACACAGGAGGCCTAGCGTTACTGATCCAAACCTGTCGAACCCATCTTAGACAGACATGTCCCGAGACCTCCAACATCAGACAATCCCAACCCTCTTGAAGTTGAAGGTTTTACTTTATTCCTATCTAAATAATGTAATCCGTCCATTTCAACCAGCAACAGTAGCATGCAGGATAATCCAAATTCCAATAAACAGAATGGGCCGCAGAAGATGGACGGTTCAGATCAACAAACGTAGTGGGCCAACACTTGCCCTTTTAGCTCCCAGTGTAGATCATTGTACTTCATACAGAAAAACAATCCTCGGAAGGGCCATGAAGAATCCACTCATTGAAGAAGTTTTAGTTCATATTGACAGCTGAATCTTCACAGAAAAAGAAACCAACAAAAACACGAAAAATAGAAAGAAAGAAAATAACATTTCTCATTCAGTCAGTTCTAATCTAAGACTCTTCGTTCTTGTCATCCGACAGCGCAAGATGATTCTGCTCCATCATCTTTCTTTCCAGGGCGTCAATCTCCTCTACCAGAATGGCATTCTTCTTCTTCTCTTGGTCCAGCTGAAACGTAAGATTGTCAACATGCCTTTGCAGATCATTCGCCAACTTCACCAGCCTTTCCTCCATTCCCCGATTTTGAAATTGACCACCCTCCTCCGGGTTGTTGTTGTTATTGCCCTGCGATACGCCACATTGCTTCAACAAATCCATCACGGTGCTCGTCTGCATTGTCAAGCTCTCGGCAAGTGTAACCAAGTTCGGAATAATCCCAACTTTTGCTTGCTGCATTCTGTTATCCTCTCTCTGACCATCTTCCCCATCCTTTTGCTCTTCCTCTACTTGATCATGATCTTCGCCATCCGCTTGCTCTTCCTCTTCTGGATCATTATCTACCCCATCTGCTTGCTCTACCGTTTCTTGATAATCATCTTCAGTAACCACTTTCTCTTCCTTCGCCTGATCATCTCCACCTTCCAAAGAAAAAAGCCAAGAATAAATTGCATCTTCGCTGCTCTTTTCATCCTCCTCCTCCTTGATATCCACAACCTCTCTTTCCACCCGCTTCCCACTCCTTTGTTCATCAGGAAAAATGGGTTCCAACTCAAACTCATGCTCATTAAAGCTCCACCCAGTAATCCTTCTACTCTCAACTGTAACTAATTCACCTTTATCTTCATCACTGATAGAGGTAGCACGTGTTTTCTTGAATCTTTCTTCAATAGGAGGCAATCCCTGTAAAATACTCTCAACCAAGAAATCAGTACTCTTACAGTTTTTGAAGAGAGGATGCATCAAAAGCCTTTCTGCAGAAGGCCTCTCGGATGGATCATGATCAAGACAACAAGCAATCAAATCCTCAAACGCCTTCGAAACCTTCTTAGTGCACTTCACGTCACCAAGATCAATATCATAATTCACTCCAAGCCGATCCTTCATCTTTTTAACGAGCCATTTCGACGCCGGCAAATGCGAAAGCGGTGGCCGCCCATGTGCAACTTCAAGCGCTGTTATCCCAAACGACCAAATATCGGCCGCGAGTCCATACAAAACATGAGAATGCATTACTTCTGGCGCCATCCAGTAAGGAGTTTCGGTCACTTCTTCGTTCAGGGCGGAAACTGACGATAAAGAATCAAGGGTTGATGCAGAAACACCAAGATCAGAGAGTTTGACGACGCCACTGGAATCGAGTAAGATGTTTCCTGCTTTGATGCCACCGTGCAAGTGGGCTTGCCTGTGAAGATAATCGAGGGCCCTTAAGATTTCTTTCAAGATTACGACAATGGATTCTTCGGGAAGGCCGGAGGGGTAGGAGGAGGAGATTATGGATTGGAGTGATCCAGCGTCCATGAATGGCATGACAACCCAGAGATGGCGATCGACGGTGAAGAAGCAATGGGCGGTGAGGATGTTCGGGTGTGACAGGATAGCCATGTCTCCGGCTTCGAGTTTGGCGTCGGTTCGATCAAGATCGATGCATTTGATGGCGACGAGGGAGGAATTGAGAGGGAGGCATTCGGCTTTGTAGACGATAGTGCACGCACTGCTACCGATTTCATGGAGGAGGTGATATGAGGAGGGGTTGAGCGGGTAGGACGTCGACATGGTTGGGGGTGTGAGGATCAATTGAGCAGTGGGTTCTTGATGATTATCAAGAAAAAATGAGAAGGAGATCGGGAAAAGAAGCAAGCAGGTAGAACAAGGAAATAAGCTGGTAGGGGATCAAATAATGTGGCCGGTTCTTGCAATTCTGTCGAGGAGGACAGCAATGAAAAGATGGCCTTGAAGAAGACGAGACTGTGGGAACTAGAAATAACAAGGAAGAAAGAACTAAGGTCGTTTATGAAAACAGTAGAAGAAGAAGGAAAAACCAAGATGATTTCGAGGGTTTTCTTGTGAAATGTTGGTTATAAGTACAACTGCTACTGGCGAAACAGGAATGTTATCAATATAACCGGCGTATTGGCTGTTATATAGGCGGGTCTCTTCCTCATAACCAGTATAAAATGCGTAGTTTGGGCCTTTCTTTACGGTTTATTGGGGTGATTCTAACTGTTGCTTGAGAAGAAAAAGAACTCGTGCAGCTGGCGTTTCTTGATCTTGGTTGCCATTTCTTTTTCTATTTTCTGCATTTTTTTTCTTAATCCTGATTTTCAGTAAATTATCCGATCAGGTGGGGCCAATATAAATGGTGGTTTGATTTGTTCTTGATGGTGAGATCAACGTTTTAATCAGTGCCGTAACTTTAGCCCCTAAATGTCAAAGTATTTTAACAAACCCTTCAATGCCCAATCAATCTTGTCTTTAAGAAAATAAGAACATCCTTCACTTGTTTTAACAATGCCACTCGCTTTTGTTTCAATAATGGGTAGCTAGGCAAGGCAAGGACAGTTAACTTTCAAATTTTTTCTTTATGATTGTGGGTGGGAATAATTAGAAATAAATAAGATAAAAGAAAGATTGGAGAGACAAATATTTTAGGGCTTGACAGTAGAGGAAGTATTTAATTAGAATTGGAAGTTGAAGAAATTGAGATATAAATGTGTGTTTGAAAAAAGAAAAGATTTATAATGCAAATTCTTTGAAGGCCCATTCATCCAATTAATGACAAAAGGTAAAACTAAGATAAATTAAAAATGTTAAATATGCCTATATAACACAAGGGTAAATAAGCTTTTAAGTGCTCAAAGACAAACATTATTAGCTTAATATATGACAGTGAATTGCTTTGGCAATGCCTATGAAATACACTTTTTAAACAAAAAATAGAAGCAAGATAATAAGAATATTCGAAGTGCTAATTACATCAAATTGAGATCAAACACAATCTCTAGACCACACAACTATGTGTGGGACTAAAGAAATATGAGAAATTACATGAATGTTCAATTGGAACTTAGTGATTTGTAAGAGATGCCATTTGGCTTAAGAGGGAAGATAATCCAAAACATCATTTTAAGGGCTCATTGATTCAGCTAACTGAACCAAGTGATTAAAAAATGCTTATATTGTGCAAAAAATCATGAAAGCTCAAAGCCTGAGAGAATGAAGGAGGTAAAGGAGGGAAGGTTCCTAATAAGAAAGTTATTTGCTTGCTCAAAAATACTAAAGGGCAACATGTCCGGCGTGAAGCATGATCAAATTTATTAATATATAGACGATGATAAGTCCATTTGATTGGTACTGATTTTGCCTTGATTGAACATTTCTAAACCCTTGATTTAAAAAGCCTCATTTAATATTTTTTCAAAAAAATATAAGCCATTACTTTTTGTTGAACTACAAATTGCTAATAGAATATTTGTTTGGCATGGGAGAAAAGTCATGTCTGCTATTGATTATGGATCCACGTGTAGACGTTCTATGTGGGCATAACGAGCATCTTTCTCCCATAAATAAAAAGGATGCCTTAATGTTTATGTCAAGTTTGTATCTAAATTTAAGGTAATTAACGTAGACATATTACTAATTGAACTCTTATAAAGATTGATGGAGTTGTATAAGAGTTTTTACATAAATCTAAGTCAACATTTTGTACAAGAAAAGAAAAATAAATGACAAAATTACCGTGTGATCATATAACAAAGAGCTAGGTGGATAGTAGATTAATATATAATTCCATATACGTACATTCTAGAAGGGGAGCTTTGGTGCAACGGTAAAAGTTGTCGTCATATGACTTTGAGGTCACGAGTTCAATGTGTGGAATCAGCCTCTTCCAAAATACAATGTAATACTGCCTACTGTAGACCCTTGTGGTTCGTCCCTTCCCCAAACCCCGCATAGGCCATTGATCTATTGGATCATCACCAAGTATTCCAACTATCAATATCTCATGCCAACTAAGATTAATTTATTCATACAATTATTCTGTGGGTTAAAAATATCTGATTGACGAATGATAAAGCAAAGTGCTCGCTTTTGTACGAACTGCCTTCTCAACTTTGGATGGTCCCACCCATTCATTTGATTTCTCTTGTCTTGGATATATTCTAAATCTTAACTAAAAATACAAACTTTGGACTATTTTATTGTCTTAAAAGAATATTTAAATGTTGAACATAAGCAGTGGAAGCTTGTGCCTCTTCCAATCTCATTGTTTTAGGTAATATAAGGAAGGATGTTTTCAACGTCTAAAGCCGGAGGAACCAAATGAACGGCTCTGATCATCCAAAGCAGAGTCTTCATGAAAATGTAGGAAGCTTTGACACATATCAATCCTCAAACTAATTACATAGTATTATTGGTTCTTGAGATGAAATAAACTGACGTGAGATTAGCTCGAGACGACTTAACATAGTCTGTGACAATCAAATTTCCATAAGATAACTGAAATTCAACTTTATTGTGAGCTAAGATGAGATGATTCATCTCATCGTCTCAAGCACCATAAACAATGAAAATCATCTCATATCTCAAGCGCCACATACAACGAGACGAAGAAATATGATTTCATTTTATTTTAGCACAAGCACCGCTAACAAGATATGATCCGTTTAATCTTATATCATATTAGATCATCTCATTTCAAGCACCAATAGCATGTTATTAGATAGGTTTTTCGTGTCGAAAGATTTCTCACAATAAATGTCAACTGAGTATCACAAGTATTGTCAACAAATGTCTAGTGCATGCATCTCCCTTATCACACACTTGGTTGCTGGACAGACTAGCGGCTTTTCTCTATGGCCAGGATTAGATTTAGCAGCCTGGATGCTTAAGATTAAGTGATTTGCTTGTAGTGGTAGTTTTCCATCATAAGAATCTATCTACAGATTAAGCCATTGCCAAAAGAGCGGTCAAGATCACATGATCATGGGTCCGCTACAACCATACATGCCTCGTGAATCGTGGGCTAAACCAAAGTTGGGAAAGCTCCTCTGCCACGTCTAGGCTCGCCTTTAAGACACCTAGCGTAACTCTAATCCGGCGTTGTTTCTCTTCAAACCGCCACGTGTCCTCCGCATTTGTCCCTAATATAGCGACCTATAAATTTCACCGGCTTGTCTAACTCTCTCGCTCGTGGCGGAAATGGCAGTCCCCTGTAATTTCCCTTCTCCATCCCACCACTCTCTCTCTAAGCTCTTCTACTCCTCATCTTCTTCTCTCTCATCCCTCCAATGTGTTCTTCTGAAACTTCCTCCTTGGAAATTATACAATCCTAATCGCTTCAACCACAGCTCCCTAACCGTCAGATTAAGGTCTCATATTCCCTTTTCTTCTGCAACTTCATCCATCCCTTATTTAATTCCTCGAGAAGGTCAGGGAGAATTACTGGATTCCTCTTCTCTCGGGGAAATAACCAGACAGGATTTCCCGATTCTCGACCAGGTATTTTCAAGCAACTCGCTTTCCATATTTCTTCTGTTGGAGCTATTTTATCGTTTAGAGTAAGGATTTGTTTTGATAACGTCAATTTCTTTTCTTTTTTTTCCCAAATTTTAGTTATAGAGGGTAGTAATTCTTGAATGAAACTTGTTCTTGTAAGATTTGTGTTGTTTGCTAGTTGATTGGAAGAAGCTTTTCGTTTTAAGCAAGAAAATTGAAGAATGTAGTGATATTTATGGTTCGTTGGTGATACTTGAGAGTGCAAGTTAATGTTGCTCCAAATTTGTTCTCTTGCTAGCCTTTTGGAGCATTTTTGGGCAAATGGTTATGGTAAAGAAGTTGCTTTTCAAGGAATTGTTGAATTGTAATTCGGAACATGTGTTTATAAGGAGCCAAAACGGGAGAAGAAACACAGAAGAAAATAAGCAGATAAGGTATAGAAAAAGGAAAATGCAGAACACTACTAAGAGAGATTCTTAATGCTTGTTTGCTGTTTTTTAGGAAGGTTATTATGCGAGAATACTGAAAAACGGGTAAATTTTCTATTCTCAGAAGTGAAACATGTTACATGTGGCATTTATCTGTTGTTCGTCCCGTGTATGTAGACCTTGACATAAGCATACTTACTCAGGAAAGTGGTTCAAACTTAACCACGAACAGACAGTAGTATCTGAGAAAAAGGGTTGAAATTCAAATCATGAGGACTGACTCAAACACCTTCGATACTGTGTCTGGAATTCCAATCAATGTATAGTGAGTAGTATAAAACATGTCCGCTTCCTAGTGTCCATAGGCTGTGTCCTAACTGACCCTAATGAGCCCAAAGAATGATATTACCATGACTTCATTAGAACGGCATGCTGAGGCTTTCTTTTGTGCCTCTTCATGTTGTCTAAAGTCTTGCCAGTTATGCCTGTTATTGTTTGCAGGCAGCCTTTTCGGTGACTGTGTCATTTCCAGGTGGATCACTCTTCTTCCCTTCTCTGAACAATCTTTAGATACCTCAACATCTTCAGAATTCATCTTCCAGACCCTACGGTGTGAGAATGCAACTTTCTTCTTGTTTGTCCTTCCTTTTCCATGCATATCATTACCTGCTGTGTCTGTTCTTCTATTTTTTGTCTACGTCAGTTTTGACTGTACATTGTGAAGCGCAGGCATTAATGAGCATTGTGTGAATTCTGTCATGGTCGTAGTTGCTATGGAGAATCAATGTATGTGTCTGCAGACATGCAACTATATTAAAAGTTTTTTCCATTTTGGGAACAAGAAACATGTTGATCTGAGGAAGTTCAGCCACTATCCATGAGGAGTTCTCACTGTATTGAGTGTGGGACTGCTGACTTTTATGCCTTGCGGAAGTTCATCCATCTCGCAGTTGATTCAAATGTTGAGATGGGCAGCTTGCCTGAATGGAATCTTGCTGTTGGTAATTCTCACATATGTATCATGCTTGCTGTGGCTGAGCTTCTTGGAGCTAAATCCTCCATACTGTTTACCGCCCATATGTGATGATTTTCTGCTTGAGGAATGTGTCTGTCATTGTCTTCTCATCTTGTGTCCTCAATCATCATGTTATATGCGTTGAAAATTATATTGGCAATGCTCACAAAAGCTTTAAAGCTCCCTAAAGAACTAAAGTTATTGCTGTGGTTATATTTCTTATTCTGTTGTCATCCAAGAGAGAAGCACGAAGCTCAGTGCTATTTGATACGAATAAGGGAATTGACATTATTATGAATTTTTTGCAGGAGGTAAATGGTTCAAGATTGGTCTATTTGGACAATGCAGCTACTTCTCAAAAGCCTTCTTCTGTTCTAAAGGCATTACATGAATACTATGAAACCTATAATTCAAATGTGAATTGTGGCATCCATAGCTTGCGGTATTCAAAAGCTTTAAATATTGTGGTTGCTCAAGTCTTCTCAAAAACACCTAGTGTTTGTAGAGTTTTGAAATAAATATATGTGCATAATGTGTATGCATGAGTGCACACGTGCATGTCCATCTCTCTGTCTCACTGTTTCTGTGTGTGCTGCGCACACATGTGCATACCTGCCTGCATTTCTGTCTGTATGTCTGTGCCTGTGTGCTTGAACACATGCATTGATGTCTGTCTGTCTGTCTTCCCCGGGTGTGCATGTGTGCGTGGGTCGAGTGAAGAACCACAGAATTACACTGAGGAGAGGATACCACATGTGCAGGTCTGTCTTATTGACATGAACTTTTTGTGCTGAATCACCTTGGTAATAGATTCTCATGTTGCTCCCCTGGAAGATGTTCAGGCAGATAAAGTAGCTATAAATGTTATGCCTGACAATGACTGGCAGATTTTAGGTCCTCGCAATTTCAATCTTTTCCCTTTCCTCCCAATAGTAGACTGCTACCCCTGACTTCCCTTTTCGGGATGTAGGAAGCCCTGTCATGCCATTTCTGTTGGATCCTTTATTTGTCTTGAATGAAGTTTGTTGCGATTCATAATTATAGCATGTAGTCTGCCTCACTGGAATCTATAGAGCCAATGGTGGATCTTCTTTGCTTTTCTCACTACTGAGTTTTGCTGGTACCTGCTGAATCGTGATTGCACGTGACTACATGTTTGTTGTTTCATCCTATTTGAAACTGTTATGATAAAGTATTCACTTTCCTGAAATTACCTCGATCTGACAAACTAAGTAAATGTTCATTTTTGCAGTGCAAAGGCCACATATGAATATGAGTTAGCCAGGAAAAAAGTGGCAGCTCTCATAAATGCAGCGGAATCGAAGCAAATTGTGTTCACACGAAATGCTACTGAAGCTATAAATCTAGTGGCCTACTCCTGGGGCTTATCAAACTTAAAATCTGGGGATGAGGTGTAATTCTTTCTCTGCTTGCTTCCGTTTCTGCAAACATTTATCTATTTTTCACTTTTTGGCAGTAAGCCTGTTTATTATTGGCTCCATTGTGGTATTGTGTTGATGTCAAATGGTACATAGAGGAAAAAGTATAATCTGCATTTGTGAAGGCAGTCTATAGGACTGCTGTGCGTCACACATGCTATGTTAATCTGCTTCTTAAGCAAGTTCTAAACTTGGATTCAGCTGACATCTCTTGAGAGTGGAATTTGTTAAGGAAACTAGTTTCATTTAAAATGTTTTGGCAAGAAATATTGTGACTAGGATCATTTAGAAAACATTTCAGTGGAGCTTGTTTTGTTTTGAAATGTTTAGCAACAAAAATTTTACAGTGACATTTCCTTTTCCATACAAAAACCTATAGTTTTGTTTCTTGCTTAAGTCTTTCGGACTTGATATATCTCACTTTTTATTGTTTGACTATGCTCAAAATTTTATTCTGTTATCTCATGGTATCGTTTAATTTATTTTCTTGCAGACTTTACTTACAATCGCTGAACATCACAGTTCTATAGTACCCTGGCAACTTGTAGCCCAGAAGGTTGGTGCAACTCTCAAGTTTGGTACTTTGACAGAAGAAGAAGTTCCTGATATTAAACAGTTGAAAAATCTCCTTTCAAATAACACAAAGCTTGTGGTTATACATCATGTCTCAAATACACTTGGTAGGTTTTTTGTTAGTCTTGAAACAACAATCATGTTTAGTCAGATATCTGAAGAATGTTTACAAAGGACCAATGACTAAAGTAACTGTAGCCTAAGTTTTTCTTTTCTTTCATTCACTTGTTTGGAAACTTTGCAGTTGTGGTCATATTCAAATGTTCAGTTATGATCTGAAGCAATTTCTAATATCTTGATGAGTAAGTATTGACTAGCTTGGTAACAATGCTTCTTGATGAACTATGGAAATTTTCTTCATTTCTTAGGTTCGGTTCTACCTGTCAATGAAATTGTGGATTGATCTCATAATCTTGGGGCTAAAGTCCTTGTAGATGCTTGCCAAAGTGTTCCACACATGGTGGTTAATGTGCAGAACCTAGGTGCTGATTTTCTTGTTGCATCTTCTCATAAGGTTTGTGATATATCGCATTTTGAGCTGATTCACCCAGTCACACTGGAGTTTGTGTATAGATAAGTTTCTGAATGTCTGGTATTCAGAAGTTAAGAAATAAACATTTCTCAGATGTGTGGGCCTACAGGCGTTGGGTTCTTGTACGGCAAAAGCGAGTTATTATCTGCAATGCCTCCTTTCTTAGGTGAGCTTCGTTATACAATGCTGGCCTAAACAAATGCTTATTTGTCTTGCTACTTGTTCACCTAAGGTTTTGAAATCACTCTGTTACAGTTCTTGAATCAAATGAAATTTGGATTTGTTTGAAGCTGGTCTCTTGCTCTGCTAACATTCTTCATATTCCGTCTCAGGTGGTGGGGAAATGATTGCTGATGTATCTTTAGATCATTCAACATATGCAGAACCTCCTTCAAGGTGGGATGCTGCCTCTGCTCTTGACAATATTTTGACCTCTTTGGTTGATTCTTTCTTCTTTTCTCCACTGCCGTTCTTGTTTTCTTTCTGATTTATTTTTCTTTCATTTTTTATAATTGGTTGGTGGTTGAGGCATCTTTTCCTGTGCAGTGTGGGATTGATCTCCAGTAGAATATCCATTCAAAAGAGAGAGAGGAAAAATCACCAAATGAAATGTTCTCATTTGTAATATAAATGAATAAAGAATAGGCTACATAAGCAAGTGATCACATTCATCTACTTAAGCAAATATGGTGCAGCATTTGGCTGCAATGAAATGAACTTCATTGCTTCAATTTTCATGAAAAAATTTAACTGTAGAGATGGATATTTGTGGTTTTTGAACAAATGGAGATGTGCCTCTGGAGTTTTGTGTGATCGGAAAGTGCCACTCAAACTAAAAGGAAAATTTTATAGGATGGTTATAGGGCCGCCATCTATGGATCAAAGTTTTGGGCAGTTAAGGAATAACATGTATATAGGATGAGCGTCACAGAAATGCCAATGCTGAGATGGATGAGTGGCAAGATAAAAAAGGATAGAATTAGAAATGAAAACATGGAGGAAACTTAAGAGTAATACCAATAGGTAACAAGATGAGGGAGATTAGACTTGGATGGTTTGGACATGTCCAACGGAGACAAAAAACGGCACTGGTTAGGAGTGAGGTAATCTAAGTCAAAGGTTCTAAAAGGGCAGGGGGAAGGCCCAAAAGAACGTGAATAAAAAATGGTGAGAAAAGATTTAAAAACTTTTGGACTAAATGAGGCCACGACACTTAATAGAGGGAAATGGAAGAACAAGATTCATGTGACCGACCTCTAATCGGGATAAGGTCTTGATGATGATGATGATGATGATGATGATGATGAGATGGATATTTGCAGTGAAAATGTTTAGACTTTGGTTTATTGCTCTAAAAGCAAGAAAGCGAAATCAGACCTCAGCAAAAAGATTCCATTCTATCAAGGCTAAAACCAACTCTTGGGACTGACTCTTCTCTCCATCAGACTTCTCAACTTTGCTCTGTTTTCTCCTCAGTTTATGCCTCACCTTGTATTGTTGAGAAACCTCTCTCTCTCTCTCTCTCTCTCTCTCTCTCTGCATATGTAGATGTCACCAGAGATGGTTCTCAACTTGATTCCCCTCCCGAACTTGTTGCTGGCTATGTCCAAACATGCCATTTTTCTTTCCGGAATCATTCCTTGGTTCTTAAGTGGAATTAGGGGTAATATTCATGTGGGTTTCTGCAACAGCCAAATTTCTAGCTGATACTAGAGCTAATATGCTAATATGGGAGATGTCTGAAATGGATTTGATTTGAGGTTTTTGGTATTTTTGGAGTTATCTGTTTCATTTTCTTGCAAGGGAGCTTTTCTAGTTGTCTTTTTCATTTAAGCATTTTCTTCTCAAGAACAAAGTTCTGGTATAAATTCATGTTTTTCATTTAAGTGGTGGGGTTGCATACCACTTGTTCGATGAAATGCTTTAAAGTTCTCATTTCTAAACTGAAATACAGGAAATTACCAAGCATTATCAAATTGAATCCTTGGAAAAATATAAAGTACGAGCCACAGGATGTTAAGTGTAAAACATGTTTAAAGATCTTATAATGAACCTTAAGTTCTGAGAAGAAATAAAGTCAATGTCACCAAGCCGCTTCTTACTGCTATCTACAAAAATTTCCGGCAGCTGAGTGGTTGCTTCTCCCTTTCTTTCAGGATGTTAGTGGCTTGTATGCTTGCTTTTTCTGTTCTGTTGTAAATAGGAGTATCTTTAGCACGCACAGCTGGAAAAAGCTATCTTTAAGCTCATTCCTGATGGCCATAATTGTCCCACAGGATGTCTGATAGTCTTGTTCTGATTGATGAGCACTGTCTGTCCTGTTTCTGCTGACTACACCTTGATTGGATGACCCTAATCCCTCTTTATCTATCAATCCTGTGTCTAAGGTTCGATGGAAAGGTAAACAGTGGTTTGTGAGCATTAATTTAATGGCCGAATGCTCATTTGGCATGGGACTAGTCCCATGGTTTGACATTACAGTGGTAAACAAGATTAATTGTGGTGATTATAGATGCATATCCTATCCCGACCGAACCTTTCATCTCTAATACATCGGGTGGTACCCCATGCTTTGGACTCTTTTCTGGTTAACTTGAGTGTGGTGTTCTGTGACCTGGCGGAAGGTGCATTTTTATTAGTGTTGGTTGGAGTGGTTGTATCATTCAACACAGTCTCTCCATTTTTTCCCCATCTCACAAAACTCCTGGTCTTCTTAGTACTTTTTCCCTATAACAGATCTAGAATAAATATCCATCCCATGGTTTTTGTTCATTCTCATCAGAACAAGGGAATACAGCTGGGAGGGTGCTGTTATGCTGGGCAGAGATCGCCCTACGAACTGACTGTCAGACAGAATAGAAGATCAAGGATCTCATTGATGCTGGCGCGAGTCTTGTGCAAGTCCTTAGCCATGAAACGTCCTTGTTGCCCGATGAGACAACATTAAATGAATCACCTTCAACCATTCAACGTTAACAAAACCTTCCGTTGCTTCCTGAATTCTCTCTTCTCCATAGCCGTGGCTAGCACGTGCTGCTTCTACTTGTTGTTTCTCATATTTGCTTATAGCTATGTACCATCAGAACCTTACTGCTCCAAATATGGTGAACTTGAAAATCATGATTCTGATGGGATGGTTATTAGTATATTGGAGGATCTTGTTCTCTGGTACTGCCAAGGATATGCCGGATGCAACAGCTGAATTATGAGGGCAATAAGTGAATTCCTGACTACTGCCAAGAAATGTGAAAGATTTGGCACCAAGCTAGTGGGTGTTTTTCTGTGATGCGGATATTGTTATATGTACAGATGTATTTCATCCTTCTGAGAAAATTAAGATCCTGGATGACTAATTGCTGGTTCTCTATCCAACTTGATCAAATTGCATTAATGATTTGATTTTCAGCATCCATGGATCGGCAACTTGTTTGAAACGATCTGAAGTTAACTTTTGTTTATGTTCTTTTGTGTCTTCAGAATCGTATTTGTTTCCTCTTTCTTTGGGCAGGTTTGAGGCTGGAACTCCGGCCATTGGGGAGGCCATAGCACTGGGTGCCGCAATAGATTATCTGTCACAAATTGGCATGCAAAAGATTCATGATTACGAAGTTAGTACTTTTACTTCCATTTAATATTGATTTCATCCGATGCATGGAAATTTGCCGTTTTAGAGATTAAGAGAACACTACCTTGATCTATTAATTGAAAATGTTATCTCAAGACCTGCTTTTTCCTCCATGGAACCTTTGCCTAATCTATGATTTTTTTCTTTAGATGGAGATGGCTAATTATCTCTACCGCAGCCTTCGTTCTATCCCAAATGTCCGTGTCTATGGGCCTGCCCCTTCAGAAACGGTCCAATGAGCTGCTCTATGTTCATTCAACGTTGACAACATTCACCCAACAGATATAGCTACTTTTCTTGATCAGCAGGTGTGCGGACAAACTCAAAATTGTTTATTTTTTTTAATCAAACGACTTGTTAGTATTGGCTCTTCTTTCTTGAACTTCAAATGTGTTAATCTTATTTCCAGCAAACAATTCTTCGCTGCTGAACCACTTGTTTGTGATTGCTGAATCCATAAAGAAGCCTCATGTTGATAGACTTGCTGGACCCCATTTTAGATTTCTTGAGAAACATCTGCTTGAGGGTTAGAATGTCTCATGGATGGAACCTTTTTATGATCATCCAATGGAGAAGGCCTTTTATGACCTGGCTGTCTTGGATCGGTCCGGAAGACCAACCTTTTTAATTATCAAGAAGGGGCACATTTTGGTCTGCTAAATCCTTGCATATTACATTCTGCAGAGAGCATATGAAAGCTATTGAGGATATAAAATGTGTCTCTGAAGGGTCAAGTTTTGTTGCTTGTTTCAGCACGGAGTTGCAATCCGCTCAGGCCACCACTGCGCTCAGCCCCTTCACCGGTACCTGGGTATCAGTTCAAGTGCTCGTGCAAGCCTTTACTTCTATAACACTAAAGAAGATGTTGATGCTTTTATTAAAGGCCTGAGAGACACCATCAACTTCTTCACCTCCTTCCAGTGAGTCGTTCCAGTATCTTCTCTTATGAGGTTATATAATTTATTTAGCTGTTTAATGCATTTCGCACAGTCAATGTTTATAGTAGCTAAGGTAATGAGAAGTGTAGCCTCTTCCATTATTGTGACTTATTGATTACTTTGGATCTCCCAGAAAAGAAAGGTAAACCTTTGATCGTGCTTGTTCCTGCCACGCCCGTTCACTGAATAGGAACTCCATGGAAGGCAATAACACCATGGAAACTAGCAAATTTGAAGTACTGGAGGTCCATTCCACAGTTGCTGGCAAATTGAAAACCCATTTACCGAGCCCTGATGACATCTATTCAGCAATTAGATATCTGATTGTGACCTGCAATCTTCAGAATACATTATCCTGAACTCAGAAGACCCAACCACGGATGGCAAATCGTTTCTCTCTGAGTAGAAGAGTATCTGCGTCAAATCTGCGCTTTTGCACAGAGGGAGGGTTCACTTCACTCTGTGTTTCCAGAAATGCCTATTAAATCTGGGTATTTCCAACGGCATAACTACGTTTATGCCTGTGTTGGATGGGGATGACTCCGGCAGTTCAAAGCTCAAAGCAGAGGTGATAGGACGGTATTCTTCCGGGTTAGAGGACCATGGCTTATGGTGCAGAAGCAAGCTGGCTCTAGGATATGAATTTTGTGAGCAAGGCTTGATCCCACGACTATCATGGATCAGACGAGGTTTGGTCAGAGATTGTGAGGCCAGCTAAGGTTTGGTAAGGATTCACGGCCGTCTAGATAATGGTGCCTGAGATGAAATGAGGTGGCTTGAGATGAGATGAGATGAGATTTGACCTGAGTTGGATTGAGATGTTCCATATTTGACATGAGATGAAGTGAGATGGCTGAAGATTCAACTTAATAGTATGTTAAGATGAAGTGAAGTGATTTTCTTCTTAACTCATCTTGTGCACCACTAACAGATGACAAATTCATCTCAACCCAGCTCAAGCACCATTAACCATCTCCAGCACCACTAAAGAGATGTGGCCTATCTCGTCTCTAGTTCAAATTCAACTTAATTGTGAGTTAAGATGAAATGAAGTGATTTTCATCTTAACTCATCCTGAGCACCACTAACAGATGACAAATTCATCTCAACCCAGCTCAAGCACCGTTAACCATCTCCAGCACCACTAAAGCGATTTGGTCTATCTCGTCTTTAGTTCATGTCAACTTACTCCAACTCAAGCACCACTAACACCAGAGCTTAGCGCAGAAAATGAACAGATATTGGACCCAGATTTTACTGCCTTCAGTCCATGTTAAATTCCACACACATACCTTTAAGTTACACATTGCGCGTGTTCGTCCAACTATTATCTAGATCATGTAGGCACTAAAAGATATAACTATGCCGTTTAAGAAAAAGAAACGAAGAAGAAGAAGAAGAAGAAAAGGCCATTATAAATTTCCAGAAGACTAAACAAATATATAAAATCTCCGGTACAATTTCCGGTTACAAAGATCAAATCCATCGAAGCCGTAAATAAAAAACCCAACCTGAATCAAGCAACCGAAGAATCAGGCATCTCCAAACAGCAACTATGTACTTCTCATGAAACACATGAGAGAAGGCATATTTTTTCAGTTCATGCCAACCAAGAACTCATTCTAAAACGCTCGCAGATCTCTTCCATGTTCCTCCCTGCCCTTTAAACTCCTTTCCGGCAAATCCAGATGTTGGAGTCCAACCAAACCTTGTCTCTTCTTCAATGGAGTCATAACGATTCCGTCATCAAGCAATTCAGACTCACAAGACTCGTAACAAACCCATGTAGTGAACTCAGCAATTTTAACTTTCATTCATGCTAGGCGTAGCAAATTGTGTTTGCGAGTTGTGTCAAGACTGACCCATTAGAGTATATGGGTTGACACAAACACGGTGCAATTAATAATTGTGTCAAAAACTCATGATTCGAACACGACACGACTTTTGCATGTCATTTTTGGGTTGACTTGGAAATGACACCAACACGATAAAACTTAACCCGCTAAATTTGTGTCTAGTTTGAGTTATGTTATCGTGTTGTGGCGTATTTTGCCATCCTTTATTCTTTGCATAATGAATTTCTCTCTGTCGAGCCCGTTTCCTAGTTGAAGACCTGAGAAAATCTCCCGTTACACAGCTTGATGGGCGTCGGGTGAGACGTCAAAGTGCTGGAGCATGAGTTAGACGGTCGTATTCCACGAGTCAAGTTGCATCAAGCAGCGAACATCTCAGTGGAAGGACAATGAATTGTTGTATGGCTCGAAATTCTATCGTTCGATCCTTCCTGCGATGCAGGCTTCAAGTTGCGAGATCTCTTTGTGGCGAGTACTTATTGCTAGGTGTGAGAGGGATTTAATGTAGGGATCAAGAGAGGTTAAGTCTGTGATCTTAGGAGATGTCATTGTAAAGGTGTTAGTCTGTGAACTACTCGCTCGCTTTACGTTTAAGTTTAGAAGGTTTTGTTTTGTCTTGAGTTTGGAAAGATAAAAAATTTACAGGGCTGGAAGGTGGAAACGGACTAATTTGCATGTGGAAACTAGGTTTCTTTACATCTACCTTTTTGAATGGGCAAAGATTATAAGGATAAAGAAAAAAAATGAAAATCCATTTTATTTTTTGTTTGTTCACATTGTACGTTGTACGTACCGAGTTGGCTGAAAACCCGACTGGTCTAGAGGGAGGAGATGAAAAATAGGAAATCCAATTCTTTTCCATTTCTGAATTTTCTATTTTCTTTCCTTGCATATTTCTTGACTTTCTATTTCTTTCTTCACTCGGGAAGCTCGCGGGCATTTAAGTCATGAGTGCACCCTTTTTGGGCTATGCATATGGGCCTAACAAATGAGTGGTCGGTATCACCACTTGGTGGACCTATATCTACAGCTTATAACTAATAATTCTAGAACTAATAACCAGCTCATTGCTTCATATTATCGAGATCCAAGAATGCAGTCACTAAACGATGTGTTAGTCATATAGTTGTAGCAACTGAAATCTTTTACTCTATACATAAAGGAAAAATCAATATGATTATGGGTTATGAAGCAAAAATAGAGGGATGCAGGTAAATAGGAGGGTGAAAGAAAGAAAGAAGAATTTCAATCAATGCTATATGATTCAACATGCATAGTCCATGAATCATCTCATAAAAGGAAGTGTGTTATCTTAGGACATGGGCCGTCTAAATGTGCTTCCACATTATAATAAGTGCGTGCCACAGGCAAAGAAAGTAACTAAAAATAGCACCGGATAAGTTGCTCACCCTCAGCCAAAAAAGTGATACTACAAAGCTACTTAGTAGTTCACTGAGAAGCATAAGGTACTACAATTGTAAAACAAGAGTAAAGTTCATATGCAACTGTAATATCCTTAATTTTTAAGATAAAAATAGGAAATTATTAAATAAATTAAAATAAAAATTTATGGATGAAATTATTTCCTGAAAACATAATAATTAGAAAGTGCTCGTCGATACGAATCCAACGCCACCAAGAACGCGAGAAACGGAGCTCAAACGAGGGAGTTATGAGCCGTCAAAGTTGTAAGGGCAAAATGGTCTTTTGACAGAAACGTGTAACACAGGGGCCCAAATTGATACTGGCACCCCCGTCTTCCACACGTCTCTACCAGTGCCGGAAAAATCGCCGGAGAGACGTGGAAAGAGGCGTGAATGGAAGAGGTTCTCTTCCCCTGGGACTCTAGGCGCATATCTACCCTCCCCAGGTTGCCAAAACGCTCCACTTTGAGCGTTTTCTCTGAGTATTTACGCAAAACCCTAGCCTGTAAAAACTTGAATTTTCCGGCGAGTGGAGCCCCGGCAACACGAGCAACTCCGGCCAGGTGCAAGGTAAGTCTCAAAACCTATGTTTTTATGTATTTATTAATTAGAAAATTAATTAGAAAACCATTTAAAAATTAGGAATAAAATTGGATTTTTGGGGGTTTTGTGCACGCTACTGTTGGAGCGTGATTTCATAGACCAAACGTTGTCCGTTTGGAAATCGCACCGTCCAACTAGTGCACAAGACACCCAAGAGCAAACCCTTTAAATTTGGGAGTGATCCAACGGTGGAATTGCCCAGAAAACTCAAAAACCAGTACCTAGGAAAGTTTTTAGGAACTTGGAAAAAATCATTTAAAAACCATGGTTTTTGAGAAAATTAGTGCAAAAGGAGGGCATAAATGGATTCTAGAGAGAATTCTGAAGAAAATGGCGCAAAAATCGCGCAAAACGGAGCTCTGTAGCTCCGCCGAGGCGACCTAATCCGGTCGCCTTCTCCGGGGTTGTCACCCCCTACGGCGCCTTGGCGCGTACGCCATGACGCACAGCGGGACGCACAGCAGGACGACGTCGGATGACGTCGGCGTCGCACGCGTGCGCGGCGACGCGCGCGTGCGGACGCCCTGCCGTTGGCTGTCGCGGTGGGACCGGGACGCGGCGCGTCCTGGCGACCGTGACGCACGCGCGGTGCCGAAGACGCGCGGCGCGCGTCCCGTGCGGCGTCTGCGACGCCGTGCGTCTTCGTGCGCCAGAGTACGTCGGTATAAACCGGCGGAAAAGGGTGCCGCCGGTTTAAACCACCTTATGGTGGTCCGGCAGGCCCCCTTTTTGCGTAGTTTTCATTAAAACTTGATTTTTGGGAGCTAGAGAGGTCCAAATCACGATCCGGAAGAGGCGTTGTGACCGTATTGACGACGCGGACCTAGTTTTAACTTAAAAACTTAGAAATGACCACTTTTTATTTAGAAAAATTTTTAAATAGTGATGTGACATGTACAGGTGCACTTGAATATACCAATTAAAGGGAGTTATTAGCAAGCTAGTGATCTCACACTGAGGTAGGTGACGACAAACTAATGTTTTGACTTGATTTTAAACCATGTTTTAAACATAGCATCATGTGTGATTGTGTTTTAAATTGCGATTTTTATTTACCATGGATTTCATGCGACATTGCGTACAGGATGATTATTTCAAATTGAATTCTTTTACTGAATAAACTTATTTAAAATGCTTTTACAAGCATGATGTTAATTAGTTATGCTTAATTAGAGATTTATTTCTTATTATATATATAGAAAATGCATGGATTTACATGGAAATGAGTATAGAGGCTTAGTAAATTTGGTCCTTTTATAGGCTAACCCCAGGATGAGGGGCATGTCTTGGGGATTTCAAGCTATAAGTGCTCTTGAGTTTTAGCATATACATATGATTTCCGTGTTTTATATTTGATGACGGGTGCTCTCGCCCGGTGGGCGTCATCTTTAGGAGGGATAGGTAGGCCACCCACCTTCCGAGATTATGATGTGATGAGTTTGTGATATGATAGACACCGCCCATAGATGGCATTCGGTAGGGGTTTGGTAACATGGATAGTCCACACTACCTGGCCCGAGCCTTTCCATGGGGACAGACGTTAAGTCTCCGTTACGGTGTCGGCGGGGAGCGGCGGTGGTTGATACCCATGGAGGGTTGCCACTGCAGCATGATGGCCCATATTCTTATTATGTGTGCATGTATGATGAGCATGGTTATAGATGGTATGCCTGGGTGTGACGACACTCAGAGGTTGACTATGTGTACTCCTGATCAGGGATGTTAGTGCGATGTGGTGGGACCCATTACCTTAGGGTGCCCTTATTCTTGTTGTATGCTCCATTTATTGATTCATGTCATGTTTTAACTCAGTGAACTTCATGTTTTAGCATTTGGAATAAATTGGCATTTATTTGAACATGGCATTATGATATCACTATTTCCATAAATGTTAGACTTTTCATCAATGTTGTTCATTATTTCTTGCATTTATTACATTAATTGTCTATGTACCTACACAAGCGATAGCTTCTTTGAGGCATTGCTTTGTTTTGCAATGCCTTAGATCTCGAGCGCGATAACAGGAAAAGCAAGGCTGTTGAGAAGCCGTGAGAGCTGCTGAAGACCATTTTTCTATAGTATTAGACAGTGATGTGAGTCATTAAACAGGATTATCATTTGGATTTTTATTATGGACTGCATACTTTATATTTGGATGTGATTTAGATCTTTGGACATATATTGGACATTTATATGGGATGTTATGATGGATAGACCTTGGGCCATATTATTATTGTCTTTTGGATGTTTATTTGATTTAAAATAAAGGCGCCTATTTATTTGACGTTGATTTATACGCGGATCATTTATTTATGTTTAAATTACATATACGTCATTTTGAGAAAGGAAAAATTAACACCCGGAGTTTTAAGATAGGTTTAGTAAAATGTTAAATAAATCTTTTCTCATGGGATCCCAAATGCTCTTATTAAAATGCCATTATTATAAAAAAAAAAAAAAAAAAATTTGTCTTAAAAATCCGGGGTGTTACAGCAACTCATCCCACTCGAGCACAACCAAGAATGAGTTACTAACAAGAGTGGGGAAAGTAATGAGCACTCGCCCTAATGACTAAAGCAAAAAGATTGGACGGATGAAAGAGTGGTAAGGAATGGCTGAGCCCACCTGATTCCTCACATCCTCCGGGTGGGTCAGATTGAGTTATCCCTAAATCGTGAAAGTCTTCAGACTGAAAGCCTTACTATGGGGCTGGCCTTCTTCTTTTCATTGACGTTCTGCTTCATTCCACTCTAATTATTAGAGTGATTTTTCACTGGACGATGAAAAAAATGGACCTACTTGCACCCACATTGACAAATCATCTTCTGCTCCTTGTCTTTTTGTGTGTAGTTGGACACCAAATCAGTTCCTCTCTGCTTATATAGAAATGAAGCCGACCAGCATTTCCAGTTCCAGGTTATATTCTTATTCTTTAAGGTAATCCACACAAACGTGAACCAATTCAAGTCCCGTTTGTATCCGCCAGGATTGCTCTATTTCCCTCCAAAAGGGACATTTTCTCCTTATCCAGCATATGCAACTTCCCGGCCGATCTTAGGTACCATCTAGCTGTTCTTTTTACCTTTGGATCATGAGGGATCTTAGATTGATCCAACCAGATCAACAAATAACTGGGCTCACTCGTTCTTTGAACCTTTGGTGCAGATGGGTTTGGCAGGAGGAATTCAATTTGGCCTCGATTGAGCTTTGATTTCTTCTTACCTACAAGGGCAGCTCCGGTGTATGCAAGGTCTGGGAAAGGGGCAGACTATAAGGGTCAATAATACACAGTCTTACTTTGCATTTTGTAAGAAACTGTTTTCACGCTTTAAACCCATGACCTCAGGGTCACACGATGACAACTCTACTATTGTGCCAAGGCTCCCCTTCTTAATTTACCAGTTTACCTACAAGACTCTTTCAGTGATGTTGGGGGCAACAGATAGAAGTGGCTGAGACTATAGGTGCATTTTTAACTCGTAAATGGGAATAACCTGTGGCATATAAGAAATAAGGGGTCGATGACATAGTTTTTAACGAATTTGACTTGAGCGTAATCCATAAGTTTCGGAACTTTCGGTTAAGTTTTTATTATTTGCTAACAAATGTCTAGCACACTTGATCACATATGTCATTTCTCCTAAAGTACATTTGGTCTTGGTAGCAGGTTCAAGACTTTGATATAATATTTCAAATTATTAGAAAAAAAGACCTCATGATAGTTAATAAGGGTCCTCGCCACCCATTAACGCATGGTGTTTGTGTCTTGGCCAGCTACGTGAGATTCGCCATTGTTTCGTTCCCTGATGTTAGCAATGTACCTTGTGGCGCACATAGAGTCCGAAGGTAAGGAACTACAGAAAAAGGCTGAGCCAACTTAAATGAGACATGATAGCCTTGCAAGCTTTTTGTTTCAATAGTTGGCCAAATGACTAAAGATCATCGGCTTGCTCTACCTAAATTCACCATTTCAAACTTATGGGACATAAGTTTAAGGAATTTGACCTGAGCATGCTCCATCCGTTTCAGGACTTTTGGCATATTGGTTAAGTTTTTAGTATTTTCCAACAAATGTCTAGCACACTGGTTGCAGATGTCATTTCTCCTGAAGTACATACGGTCTTGGCAGCAGGTTCTACCCTTCACTTTCTCCTTTTACAAGTTAGATTTAGGTGTAATGTATCGGCGATTTGCTGTCTGTGCAATTCTTTACTTGTGAAAAAAAAAGTCCTTTGCTATTGATAATTGCACCTTAGGGTTTCAATTATGATAAAAATGGTTGGCCCTAGTTCCCTCTCCAAGTCAATCTGCCTCAGAATATTATCAAGTGGTGGGTTTGAGGCTTCGAGTATGACTCGTCTCGTTCAGGACATTATTAAGATAATGATGCTGTATGTCAAGACATTAACCAGTGATTTTGATGTCCTTGTTTTTTTTTTTTTCTTAAAGTCAATTTCAGTTCTCTTGTTATGCTTACTTATGTGGAGCCTTGGCGCAATGGTAAAAGTTGTCGTCGTGTGACCTTTAGGTCACGGGTTCACGGCGTAGAAACAGCCTCTTGCAAAATGCAAAGTAAGGTTGTGTACTTGAGGCCCTTATGGTCCGCCCCTTCCCCGGACTCTGCATAGGTGGGAGCTTCATGCACTGGGACTGCCCTTTATGTGGCATTTCTCCTGCTGCTTTTGTCCACACCAACTATGTACCTAAGCTGAGGAATGCTATGCATAAAAGAAAAAGAAAAAAAAGAGGGATAATCTGAGGAATGCTGAACTTACCACAATGGGGCTCATCAAAGTTTCTAAACTACAGTTTATTAGATGGTAGAGTCAACCAATTCACATGCTTTTTCATCTAATAAATATCCAATACCTAATCTTTCTTCGTTCTGTTCTTGAGATGAAATGGCCAATTATCTTTCCCAAATTCTGGTTGTATCAATTCAGCAACTTTCCTTGATCAGTGAGTCCATTGAGCTGCTCTTTGTTCGTTTAATATTGACTACATTCATCATTCATCCAATAGAATTAGGTCCTTTCTTGATCAGTGGGGTCTGTCCACAGACATAATCATTATGGACATGTGGGGGTTGTAAAGCTACCGTGTGGGATTATTTTTGTGGGGAATTGCTTGACGTCGTGCCTAAAAATACATTTGGGCTGTGTTTCATGATCCATAATGATTCATCTGCTAAAACCCATTTACATTGACCAAGGTTTAAATATACGACGCTGGCAGTCCGAGCCTTCCAAACTTATCTTCTACCTGCCCAAGCCATAAGCTCTAAGGTTGAATGGTAATCAACATAGTATTAGAGCCTTATTGGCCAAAAGGTCGTGATTCAAATCTTAAGACCACCTATTGGCAAACATATGCCTAAGAGCTCAAAAAAGCCATTTACCTGAGACTTACTTGAAGGATTGTATTAGGCATATAACTATTATTGGCCCACTTCTTATAAATTTAACGGGAAGACGTGTCTTTACATGCTAACACAGGACTAGAAGTTGCGTCTTTACTGGCTAACACGGGCCTAGAAGTTGGGCCTTTACTGGCTAACACGGGCTAGAAAGCCTTCAACAGCTGCACTATCGTCTGGTGCTCCATATTTTCATATCCAAGTCTGGTGGGTTCACTTACTGTGTTTTCTTCAGCATGGAATAGCAGTATGGGCATCAGTTCAAGTGCTCGAGCATGCCCGTACATGGCAGCGCCAAAGAAGACTTTGAAGCTTCGGTTAGAAGGCCTCAAAGGCACCAACTGCAAGAAGGTTTCTCATATGGATGGGGCATTTCTTTTTCATCCCAGGCTATTGCCAACTTGCAGTGACCATCACAATCGCTGGGTGGTTGCAGCTTCTGACTATCCATCCCAGTTATGGCTGGTCTTTAATAGGCATCACTGCAAGCAGAGCTTAAAATTATGGGTCCCATCTAATCGTTCCCCGATAAAACTACGTCAAAATCCATTGATCTTTGCCAGTCCTACGCTCTGGTGCGTTGAAGATAAAAACATCAACCACTCTGATTCAGTGAAAACGATGGAAAAAAGTAACGTCAGGTTGGCCAATTGAATGAGCTGGGCCGATACATTTGTCGTAAGCCTTGGGTTGAAGTTTCTAAATTAGTAAGTGGGTCACAATCGGACCATATTTAGTAGACATGCAATGGATAGACGTGGGCAAGAAACGGCCTCATGTGGCTGTAGGACGTAGAATGTAGTTTTAACTTGCTACCACCTGGACGTAGTGACATACCCGTCGGTGTAATGTCATGGGCTGGTGCTGGAAGAGGAAACTGCAGCATTTGCAATCAAAACAAACCCAAAATGTTCAGTTGATGGCAAGTGATTCAGTTTGTCTCTGACAGATGGTCAATCTGTGATGAACGCTCATAATTTAACATGGAAAATTGGCTATTCAGGGTACAAGTAGTGCACACCTACTCTGTGCTATGATCCGAACCAGTTTAACAGTTCTAGGCAATTGAACTTCTAAAGAAAATTGCAAGGGTTCGCATTCCTCATTAAGAAGAGCTAGCATATGTGAAAGACTTACAATCATCAAAGTGGGGTGGATAACTTTGATAGAGAAATGCCAACGGCAGTACGAGGTGAAGTCAAACGGCCTTGTGGAGCACGCCTTTGCAAGAGTTGACACATTTATCTGTTGCTCTTCCTTTAGATGTCTAGTAGATGAAAAGGCACATTAATTGCATGGTTTTAGCATCTAAAAGTATTGGTTAAAAATAGATTCGTTATGAACTTTAGAACACAGCACACAGCCCAAAATATGTTAAAATTAACACCCATTATATATATATAGCAGTAATTTCAGCTGTCTCATGCATGTGCAAAAAATATATGACATCTAATTAGTTGAAAAAAAATAAAATTAGAAGAAATAATAGTTAGAAACATTTTGCTAATGAATCAAATGTCAACTTTTCTTCATACTTATAGCTCGTTGTTGAAATTACCATTATATATATATAATATTAATTTGTATCATTTGATGCATTTTAAAGTATAAAAAGGGTGAAATGGGTGTTTATGGTATTAAAAATGGAGCCTACTTAGGGTAATTGGGCATATCTTTGACAGGAGGTGGCTATCAGTCACGTCTGCTCGCTGCTTTGTTTGGGCTCGTGGGGAGAAGGCACCATTATTTCTTTCTTTTCGTCAGAGTGGAACAGCGTCTATTATGATTTTCCTTCTATCATGCTGCCGGCCTACTTGTCATCTTCTCCACTAGTAGTCTCTACCAGCGTGATCAATTCGCTTGGTCGCGGTAGCCGCCTGCCCCTTCGTGGACCCACTGGTAGGTGTTTATGAGGCGACGGCCTGCACAGTGAGAAAGAGACGTATACAAACGAGTCCAAGTGTGCCGACAGTGTCAATACGATTGGATACTAGAAATCAAATTGGGCCATAACAGGACGTACATGTGGTGTCCCGCTTAACCTGCTGATTTGGTGCACTCTTGAAGCAATCACGGCCCTACTGTATTACGAAGGTCATCACAACTGGAGGAGCATCGGACGAAGGGTTTAGGAATACCCAACTAAGATAATATTATTGCCGATGGGTTGGGCTTGTTATTATCTCTTAGATTAACGGATTGGATCATCCCTGCATGAAATAATTGGGTTCCTTAAAATCTACTTCTTCTTCTCTGAGAAAGTGCCCTTCTCAAGCATTTTTCTTTAGCTGGAGTGGGTAGAACTCTTCAATCTATATTTATTAACATGAGCGTAAAAGCTCATAAGCCGTTCATTATGCAAATTTTATGTTCATTAGATGCTTTTGATCTATGTTTTTTATGAGCAGAAAATAGTGACTATTTATTTTTATTAACTTCTTCAAAGGCCCAAAACAAGTAATAGAATTATTAAATACACTGATTTCTAATGGGTTAATAATATTTCTAACAGCATTTACGCCTACAGGTACACTCTCACTACCATTACAAAATAAATTCTCCAAATAGTTGAATATCTCATGTTCTTTAGAGTCAATAAAATATATCCAATTAAACTCAAATTTATCAAATCTCAAATCAAAGGCAAAAATTGCGAATAATTTTTAGATTCTAAAATATTACTTATAAATCTAGTTTAAAATCCAAGTTAAAGATTAAAGTAGCGTCATAATCATGCATTGTTTTTTACTCTCTTTTTTCAAACTTTTTTACCAAATATTTTCCGAGTATTCATTTTCATAGATCTATTCCCGAATCAGAACCTTGTAACCACACTCACTACCTTCTGGTCTCAGGACCCTGGACTATACATGACCGAGAAGGTTGACCAAGGAATCCAATCAGCGCCTAAATTATCTGTTGCTTCCAGAAGCACCCAACTTGGCGAACCAGTCGATGTAATGGGTAAGATTGTTATCCTTATCTTTTCCAATCGTGGGCCCGAGTCAAGCAGTCCTGTTCACATACAATTGCAGCATTTTGATTCCTTAAACTGGCTTGACGTGAGAAATCCAACTGCTGAGATTCCCCCAGAACAGTTCGAGTCCCATCAATCATTGACTGGCTGGTTGGATCTGCAAGGAACCGTTTTGGTCCAGTGAATTTGGATGTAAAACACGTTTCCGAACTGTAGTGTTAATTGATAGCGGTCGGTTCCATCATTTTGGAGATGCAGGGGAGGACCGGGAGCGGCTCCACTGCACTTGAGCTAGTGGCCTTGATCTTGATCGGCCGCATCGCGGTGTCTCTTTCTGATGGTGGGGGAGTCGAAACACAGAAGGTGATTAAAATATTGATTTTTCCTTTCCACATGCGAGGCGGCTAGTAGTTGAGTACATGTCGACTTGATAAGCTTGACATTTCAACGTTCCTCCCCTTTGCATTTATAAGTCACCTACGTTGGACCCACCAAAAAATCATGTCAGCGAGGCCACTTACACGTGCTTCCGTGTTCTTGTAATTCTTTGCACCGATTTGGCCGTCCGATTCACATCTGCAAGTGCACGCACCTGTCCACCATCATGGACGTGTTCACAAAATTACCCAATTTGGGCTGACCGGCCAACAGTCATTTCATATTTCCAACGTCACCCCTGTGCTTTAGGTCCCTGGTGAGGTGACACGGAGCCCAAGTCCACTCCATTTCTAGGCATTTTCGTCTTTTGACAAGGTAAGGACAAACCAGTTGGTTGAAGGTAGCTAGGCATGGCAATTTATCCAACCATGTAATATAAAATGAGAAAGAAAAAGGCTATAGAAGGATCGATTGCAGGTGGTGCCACGTATACCCTGGCCCCCACAAGCCACCGGAGTCGGAGAGGGTGACCGTGACACTGCACTAATCAGCTCACATGACGGAGCACGGTCCTTGCCCAGGCAGAAACACGCACATTTCTGCCAAATTTGGATTTGATAAGAGCCGTTGATATAACATTTGCTATCCTTATACAAGAGGAAAATTTTAATTATAAATATCCCTTGCTTTTCCACGGCAAGGCGTGGAAAACAGGACACTTTCTTTCTTCCAACCGCATAGAAAACATATATAATTTAAAATTTTTAAAAAACCAGGAAAATAAAGTCTCTCTCTCTCTCAAGCTTACAGAATCGCCACAACAAAAAGAAGTCCAAAAGTCCTATGCTTTTGGATTTGACTATACCGCCCATACAACAATTAGCTACTGGCAGTTCCCAAAAGGGCAAGCCGCGAGGGCTTTCTGGTAATTTAAAATCTTGGGATTTCCAGGGGAAGGTCGTCCGCGCAAAGCTCTCCAAAAACTTCCTCCTCTTCCCAAGTATACTTTCTCGGCCACTTAACATCCGGCAACCTCAACGGCAGATCCAGAACGTCAAACCCATAGGCATCAACAGCGCCGTAACCGAAAGAATCATCAAAAGGCGTCAAATCACCGTAGGGAAGTACGGACGTTGGAGATGAAACTTTCGCGAAATCGCCGTTAGTAAATGTTTGAGTCTTCGAAACGGTGGGAAAATTCGTAAGGGCGTCGGGGCCTTTCAGCCTAACCGCGGCGTTATCGTAAACGGTTGCCGCTTCCTCCGCCGTATCAAAAGTTCCCAGCCACAGCCGTTTCCGCCGAGTCGGATCGCGGATCTCGGCGGCCCAACGGCCCCACGGCCTCCGCCTCACGCCGCGGAATCGTTTGCGAGAGTCACCTTCGGGGGAAAGGAATTTCCGGATCCGTTTTTTAAAGGGAGCATCGCGCTCCCGGCGCACGTTAACGATATCGATCTCGTGCACGTGGCGCTTTACGCGCCTGACGAAGTCCGACTCTTCGTCACTGGATGAATCTGTAGCGTCCGCATCGGTGAAGAACACTCTTACGATTTTGTGATCACCGGCGGTTTCAAGATTTCCGGTAAGGTTCCCGCCCGAAATCGATTTCCTTGTGGTGGTGACATATTCGGAGAATTTTACTGACATGCCAGTAGAGATGTCCCTGGAAGAGCTCTGTCCACTATGAGCCGTCGGATTCATTTATCGGACGGCAGAAAATTAATTTTCTTCTCAGCATCAAAACGGTGAATAAAACCCTAGACACTTTCTAATTGAAGAGTTCCTTACAGAGACAAGATCTTTTCTGGAGAAGAAGAGGAAAACAATAGATCGATAGAACTAACAGAAGCAGCAACCCCGATCCTTGAAGAAACAAACAGAAACAGAGGATTTCTGTCCAAATAAAGTTCCGGAGCTTATAGAGACTGAAATGAACAAATTTTCTCAAATAGAACTGAGTTTCACTCAAAAGAGCAGCAAAAGCTCAGAAGACAAATCAGTGATCTTTCTTCTTTCTCTAAAACCTGAAAAGAAAACCTTTTCCAGAAAAAGCAAAAAAAGAACAAGGAGACGAAGAAGAGATCTTCGACCTATTCTTGTACTTTTCTTCTACCAAAGCAAACCTTTTCTCCTCCTGATGCGAATCTCTGCCTTCCGAAGCTTCTCAGCAGCTGCGGAAGCAGAGCATCTTCTGCTCGTACGAGCTTCGAGCATCAAACAACTTCTCCCCTATGGTAATTGCCGTAAGTGCGAATATCTTATTGCAGAGGGTAAGAAGGAGAAGCCGTAAATGAAGGGAAAAGCTGCGGGTGAAGAAAGTTCGAAGAAGGAAGGGGAGAGAGGGAGAGAGACGAAGCGGAGAAGGAAGAGTGTTGTGATACTTATAGGCGGGGCACGGATTAACACAGGCCTCGGTCACATCAGGGTCGGTAACGCCGGTACAGCTGGCATTTCTATGAAATCGGGGAAGATGCCTAAGAAATTACCAGAATGCCCATAATTTTTCCCGCCGAGAAGGGGCTAATTTGGGCAAAAGGGCGGGATGGTTTAAAATCTGGTCATTACAGCCTAAATAACCAGTTTTTGTCTGAAGAGAGTAATTGGCTTTGCGAAATGACAGTTTTACCCTTAACTTATTTGGCACGTAGAGCTGAAATGACGAGTTTGACCTTCTCCTTTGTGAAGTGGCGAATGGGAGATGGTATTTAAGGCCTAAGAGATACTTAACCATAAAGTAGCGAGAGAGACAACCTCACATAAAATGATTTAGCATCCCAGACTCAACCAGTCCTTACTGTTTGATGATCATTAATGATTCACATTCAGAAAAATCAGATGAACGGTTCTGATCAATCGTCTTCCTATCTCGTGGCCACACAATTTGCGATTTTCTCAAACAAAATAGAATTAACAACTCTTAAAAGTACAAAATAGAATTAAGTACTCTTAAAAGTAATTGTGAGGATCATCCTCGTCATCATCAAGACCTTATCCCAAGTAAGTGTTGGCTATATGAATCTTATTCATCTATTCCTCTGCGTTAAATACCATGGCTTCAGTTAGTTCTAAAGTTTTTAAATATTTTCTCACCACTTATATTCACGTTCTTTTGGGCCTTTTCCTTGCCCTTTTGGAACATTCTACTTGCATTGCCTCACTCATTTTAATCGATGCAGTTTTCAATCTCCTTTGGACATGTTTAAACCATCTAAGTCTAATCTATCTCGTCTTATTACCTATAAGTACTAGCCTTAAATTTTCTCTAATATTTTTATTTTTAATTCTATTTTTTCTTGTCTCACTACTTATCAATCTCAACATCTTCATTTCTGGGACACTCATACTATAAGCATGATGTTCCTTAACTGTCTAATACTCTGATCCATAGAGCATAACTGGCCTTATGGCCATCCTATAGAATTTTTCTTTTAGTTTGAGTAGCACCCGCCGATCATAGAAAACTCCAAATGCACATCTTACTTACAAATTCATATTCACTTGTAAATAGGAAAGAAATAACAAAATCATCTTAAACTTCTTCCTTGACGGCTAGCACCTGACGCAAGACCCTCCTTTTTTTTTCATCTGGGCTTGGGACCGGCATTGGCAGAGTTGTGACATGAGGATCATCCAGTGGAGAATATTTGTGGTTGCAGCCTATGGGGTTCATCACACCAACGGCTTGGATCATGAAAGACCCGGCCCCCACCGGCATGTGTCTGCTTGTGGCCCGTAGATTGTTTGGCACGAGACCCTACATATCCAATGTTGGAGAAACTAAATGAACAGTCTGGATCAAATTTTGATTTACAATGTCGTAGCTAGTCTAAACAGTTCAGACAAACTCATCTTTCTTACTCGCTAGAAATCTTGTGCAAGAGTGAACTCTCAATTGTGAAGGTCGCGAGTTCAAAACTCCTCAAAGTAGGTGTAGGAAGAGCATGCGAGTCACCATTTTAAATGAAGAAAAAAATATACAGAGGAACACAGAGCAACACAGGCTGATAATCCAAACAATTCATCTGCTGGGGCCTATCTTAGATGGACTTTGATGTAAGAGTCTCACGGGTAAAACAGTCATCTTCCTTTGATTAGTGGAGATTTTTTGGGTCCATTAGCAGAAGTCCCATATGATCCTGATCGTGGACAGTGCACTAGCAAACAACGACTTTTAGTCTTAACGGAAGAAGACTGTGCCTAGTGTGGTATGCTTTATGGGATTTAGAATAGTCAAGCTAAGTCACAAATAAACCCATAACGTACCAAAAAGGTTAAGTAAATAGAATAATGTGGTTTAGTCATGGTTGAAAAATGCAAGGTGAGGTTTTATACTATTGACTTTTGTCGTTCCCCCTTTCTTCGATCTTGTATATGCGAGAGCTTCATGTGCCGCCCATTCTAACCATGGTTGCAAATTCATTTCGGTCGCGATTGGTCCATACCAAAAACTGAGTATTGTCTGTGTTTGGACCAATTTCGGTGCTTTCTGCGTTTCGTTTTTTTTTTTTTTTAACCGAAATGGAAAATTTTGTCGATTTCAGTCTACACGAATCAATATCAATAATTATGCTTTGGAGTTACTGCCGACCCATTTAAGGGCTAGGATTGCAAGAAATGGGATTTATGTTGTTTTTCTTTTTTCTTTTGATTGGCAAGTGATGAAATTACTCATTGAATAATGAAAAGTATAGCTATGCGTTTTTAAGGCCTAAGTCTTCTTTTAGAGACTTGGCGCAACCGCAGAGTTGTAGTGTCTGATTTTAAAGTTACGGGTTTGAGACGTGGAAACAACTTCTTACAATGGATCCTGCATATGCAGTAGTTTTGTGCACCACGCCTCTTCGGTTAGTTAAAAATTTAACACCTAAAGATCATTGTCAAAACCTCAACCAAAGCAGAATTCCTCCAAAAAAATAATAAGAAAAAAGAAAAGCACCTTCCATAGAGGAAAACATTGCTTTTATATCGTCGAGTCAAGTCGTTAAAATGTAAGGCAGGCTTTTGGGGTGAAGGCACAGTAAGGTCTTAGGCCATTTGTTTGCTTGCTAATTAGGTATAGAACGCGACAAGTGCACAGCATAATAAGGCATTAGTGCGAGACAAGGGCTAGAGCTGCTACAGCAATGGAGGTTGGTATGCCGGGGAGGAAGGGGAAGCTCTATACTTTGATTATAAAAAAAGAGTCTAAAAAAAAAAAACAAATTCCGAGCAACTCTGGTCAAAATCTATCTTGTCTTTATGCAAGATGGATGAATCCATTAATCCAATTAGAGTAAGAAAGGAACTTTGTCCATTTTTATACCAGATGAACAGGAAATTTGGGAGGTAATGGAAATAAAAAGCTGGCAAGTGGTATTAACATGGGAAAATATAGTTCCCATTTTGCCCTTGTCTCTTCCTAACCTAGCAAACCAGGTTAGTAAGAAGACAGTCTCCCGTTACTTATGTCAAGAGAGAAGCTACCTACTCATATTGAAAACTGAAAAGAAATTTTGGCCTTCTCTTTTCCTAATATTTGAAAAAAGAAAAAACAGTCAACGAAGAAGAAGGTTTTAGGAAACAGGTGTGTTAACTAAGAGCAAATTAGTATAAAAGTTAAAAATTTAAAAGCAAGAGAAATGTGAGTTATAATATGGGTATTTTGCAAATAACCTCAAATTTGTAAAGAGAGGTTGCTAGATTCTTGACGGCAGTTCAATTTTTTTTACCATAATATATCGAACCTACCCTTTTAGCGATGGGTTTGGTGAGAAATGATATTTGCACCCCTACTCAGGCATGAAAACAGTCTCTTGCAAAAACAAGGTAAGATTGCATACTATAAGCCTTTGTGGTCCAACCCTTTCCCAGAACCTACATAGGCGGGAGCTTCGTGCATCTGGGCTGCCCTTTCTATATCAAAAGTATATCTTTTCTTCTTATTTGGCAGTTCACATGCATATTTTGGGAAGAAAAATTCGGTGTTGTTTATATTAGAAGACATTAGATAACATTTATCAAATGAGAGAGAGAGAGAGAGAGAGAGAGGTGCGAGTATAATTTTTGAGCAATTTTATTATAACGTATAATTCACTTAAAGGGGTAATTTCAATATTTTATTAAAATTTAAAATGTCGCTGAAATGCTGTCAATAAAGTTATTGCTAGCTTATTCTTACCAATGAACTGCAAATTATAGGCCACTATTTACAGTTTTAGAAAAAAGCAGGTCTTATTTTAGCAATACTTCAAAATAGAAACTCTTTTTACAATTACCCAATGATTGCAGTCTTTTAAGCAAAATGCATTTTTAACTTTTTCTTGCCATGCAAATGCACGTTGGCAACAACCACCACCACCACCTTAAGTAAAAAAAGGCACATTGTCAAGAAAAAGTGCTTATAAAATCCACATTAGATTATTAGTGTTGGTGTACCAATTTTGGATTAGGTTGCCGTTTACATATAATTGTTACTTATGGTAGATTTCTAGTTGTTGTTTCAAAAGAACATGCATATTATGTAGGCTGGAGAAAATACAAGTTCTACAAGAAAAAGTGCCAAGTGGTACTCATTGATTTGTGACTTCTGCCTTAACCAAGAAAATATACATTTCTATATATATATATATATATATATTATATAGGGGTGTAAATGGCATTACCGAGAATTGAAAAAATTATGACGATTGCACTAAAAAATTAGGGTATGGTTACTTAATTGGAACCGATAGTACAATATTAGTTTTTACTTCAAGGAACTGAATCTTGTTGGTATTGTATTGTTTAACAACCGAGTACCCAAATTAGAATCGAAAATTGAAAAATGTAAATTCTAAGTATAGAATGTTCCCATAATGCTATTTTAAAGTTTTGTATTTCTCAAGATAAAAAAATAATTTAAAGTTAATAAAATTTTATTTCTATTATATATATTAGCTTTCCTTATTATAATTTTGGCACCTAATAACGAGATTATTTATGGAAGAACCATTGTGGTTTAGCTATAAATTCATATTCAATGGCAAAAGAATAGGTACTACTTCCCTCTTTTTTCATCAAAATCTTAAAATTATGTTAGTTTTTTTCTTCTTTTACAAAATTTTCAACTTCAATTAAAATCCCATAATCTTCCATCTTGCAGTTCCCTGTTGTGTTTCATTTACGTACTATAAATTGATGATATTGTTAACTTCTTTATGCTATAGTTACTAGTATGATATGTATTTTAGATTTTAGATTACTTCTCGTGTTGTGTTCTTATTTGCCTATATATCAATTTAGCCAGCAACTTCACAGTTAATAGGTACATAAATAATTAAATAAGCAAACTAATGCATACCTACCTTTTGGTCTTTTAAATTTTCCATCATTTGCATTTTTCTCTTTCAATAAATGCCCTAAATTAGATCTGAAACAAAAAATTAAGAATTGGGTTGTAGATGAGAAAATGAACTTTGAATGATATAATATCGAAAAAACCAAAATCTTAATGATTTAGCTATAGTTTTGCATGGAACTGAAATGTTTATCTCTAATTATAGAGGTTATTAAAAAAAGAAAAGAAAAAGGACTCTTAGACATAAATTTTGATTTATGGAATATATCATGCTTAGGGCTCCTATTGGCCCGATGCTTATATAATCTTGGAATAAGTGATTTGTTGATGTTTAATATACTTTATTGATGAATATTCCTTTATCACACCAAGATCCTCTACGAAAATCATCAAGAATAAAGACTAGATATGGAAGTGTACCTAAATTCATGAGTCCATATGTGATCCTTGAGCTTTGCAATTCCTGATCTTCCAAATTGATGCGTATGACCTTCTTGGAGAATGGTATTCCCTCTTTTCTGATGATAGGATATCAGAAAAGAATTATACGTACAATTTGATGACCATAACCATTGATAAATGTATCCCCTTTCTTTATTTCTTATTTTAGCCCATCATAAAATAGAATTAGATATTAGATATCTACACATAATAAAACCATACATTTTGAGATGACGATGGCCCATTTTACCTTAACTTTATTAGATCACTTTAATATAGGCCAAAACTATATGATAGCATATAATATACAATATACACACACATACATATATACATCCAATATCTAACATGATTATGTTGCATTAATTTACAATATCACTCTTAATATTCGTGCCATTACTATAATATGGTAATCTACTTAAAGGATAAGCATTTCTCATAAATACATTTCCATGTCCTACAACATTTTACACATATAATGATGCCAAAACTACCTTAAAAATGATCCCAAGTAACTTTAAGGTTAAGCCTGACTCTAGTACTTTATCTTGACCTTAACTAACTTCACGTAGTTTTTCAATTGAACACTATTTGAGTAAAAACATTGTTATGCCTAACTATAAGCTATGCAGTTCAATTTGTGTAGAGTTTCCTAATTGGACCTAACACAGGAAATATTTTTACAATTGAAAATTTGATTGATATCAATAATTAAGTAATTACACTTTTTTTCAAGAAGAAATTTTATCACATGTAAAATAGGCAAGTCGATAATAATATAGTTTCAATTCATTACTCAGTGGATGTCGGATAAAAGAGTTAACTGATGATAGCTTAGAATCAAATATTGATATTCTCTTCATCACTCTAGTTTTTGGCTGTCATAACTAATTAACTGTAAGTAATAAAAAAAAGAAAAGAACTTAATATTAGAATCAATATGCTAATACAGTATGCATAACTATGCAATCTTTTCCAGAGAAGGGGGCCCTTGTAAAAATATGAGGTAAGGTTGTGTACTATAGGCCCTTGTGGTCCACCCCTTTTTCGGACCTCACTAGAGCTGCCCTTTTTACTTTTATATTTATAGATTATTTACCCATATATAAAACCCATTATCACGGTTGATGCACTATGCAAAACTATACAATAATTTCTTGTTGTTTACTCATATATAAACCCAATTACCATGGTTAGTGTACTATTTGAAGCCCTTGCTTCTCAGTCAACAAAGTGTCCTCAAACTCATAGTTTTACAAAAATACATGTAAGGGTATTTTAGTTAATATGTTAGTACATAGAAAATTATTCAGTTCCTTTAATTTTTTTTTACTCACTAGCCCTATCCCAACCCTGGTATAAATTCAAGTAAAAAATTTTGACCTTAAGCAGAACCTTATATAGGTCAATTAGAGTTGGGTTCTGCAATTGGCCCAACCCTTTGCCATCCCTACTTTTAATATTAGAAAGAAAGCTTTATTATGATGGCTGTTGGTGTAAAAGTAGAGGGACATAGGACAGCTAAAAGGATATCGGGGCCCTGGCGACACAAACTGTTCATCTTATCCCACATCTTGGACAAGCCATGCACCAAAAGCAATCTTTGTTTGATGAACCTAAGGGGTTAGTCTAGTCCTAGCTAACTTCCATGGGCCATCTCAAGGTTGTACTAGTTTGAGATTGCATATTTTCTTCCCATCTCATCGGTAGTCTACTTTGAAATGAGATGCTTTAGTAGCTTGAGATAAAAGGGCAGTTCTATTGCATGAAGTTCCCGGTGTACATAGAAGGGGAGGACTACAAGGGTTACTCTTGTATTTTGCAGGAGGTTGTTTTCACGCCTTAAACCCATGACCTCAAGGTTACACGATGACAATTCTACCATTGCGCCAAGCCTCCCCTTTGCTTTAGTAGCTTGAGATGAGACGATAAAATTGCATCTATAGCAATCATAGAGCTAGCTATGCCCATCTCAAGCAATCGCTAAGGGATTTCTATCTCTGAAATGTTTGGATAATTACTGGGGCCGGGATTTCTATCTCAACCAAAAGCATCTCACTTCTCGAGGCCATCTCATCCTCCTGTCTCCTGCAAAATCTGCATCTCACCTTACCATCTTAGGGTAGCTCAAGCAATATCACATCTCAAGCAAACTCAGCCATTTTGCAAATGACTAGACCCGTGAATGTGGATAATGACTGGGCCGGGCTGGTTGAAGATCCTATCAATTATCTTCTCCTGCATATATAGAAAGAACATTGTTGAGATTTCTCTACTGGATTATCTTAACCGTCCGTTTGCTTTACGTTTGTATATAATTCACATCCAGAGAAGAATTCCAGAGGAGAAAATCTAGAAAACGAAAAGTTCTTTGGGGGCCGGGTCAATTGTGTGAAAGACCAGAAAAGTAGAAGCGCACGTTACAAACCGGAGCCTTGAACTCAACGGTCCAGATTTGACGTAGACAAAATGATGTTGACTGAGAGTCAAAACGACCGCCTGTGACGGACTCCCTCATTCTGCCTTTATTCTCCTCTTCCAACATCCCAACCGCTCCATTTTTCTCCTTCTCACAGCAACTACCGAATGAAGGGGTAGAATAGGAATTCCGAATTACAGGGGTAGTTCGGGAATGATGTTTTTACTCGCGAGTACCAAAATAAACTCCCCATGTTATGACTTTTTCTTGTACCAACATTTACGTATGCATGGATGAAGTCGAAGGACTTGCATTTGCCAATAAAAGATTGAGTGGTCTCCAGTTTTTTATTGATCAAACCGTTCATCTTGGATATTCACAATTTGGGCCCACCTCATGAACCCAAAATTTGGAAGGGAGGGGGCAAATAGGGTCACTTTTCATCGAACGTACGTTCTTGTTTTCTTGCGTGGTTCTCCCATCTGCTGTCTTGGGATTGCGATTTTCATCGTACGGTTCACGGATGGTGATGAGAACCGTTCAAGAGGTGGGCTCCACTATGGATGTGCGGCTTTTCTAGTTGGGTGAGCTGCTGCTGCTGTGCAGTACCTAGTTTGAGAAATGACACGTCAAGTCATAAGGAGCCGAATCGAGTTAAACAAATCAATTAATGTGTTACGCGAGGATGACTTCATCACGGGCACATTTCATTGATCCAACGGCCGAGCGTGGCTTACAAAAGATCTAATTTTATAAACATGTGGACCCTACCTTAACTCAGGTTGGACATATGATTAATTCCCTGCTTTTCTTAATGGTACAAATTAAGATATAAAGTTCTAGATATATAAATGAAGTACAACGAGTAGGGTTATATTGGGAATAAAAACCAAAAAAAAAAATTGGGAGCAGAACAGAAAATTGTATTTCAAAATTTGTGTACGTAGAGGGAGTACGAAATTGCCACTGATATTGGTGGCTCTCCCATTTGTAGTAGGAACTGGAAGATGAAGAATAGGGTCCACTTTACACAAACGGGGCCCAAACGAGTGCTGTTGTAGTGTTGTAGCCTCCAACCAAATACGCGGGCCCACTGTTTGCACCCAAACCACTGCTACCTAATTTGTTAGCCCCCATGCAGGACCACTTCCACCTATATTTGTACTGTTTGAGAGTGCACAAAATCCACCTTGTTTATCTTCTTAATCAAACAAAGTGCCGTAAACGTTGCTGTACTATGATTGTTGCATTGACATGGTCTGGCCCCACCAAGAGATTGGCATCTTATGGCGATTGCTGCCGTTGATCGATTGGACCAACGCTACTGGTTTCATCCTGATGGAATCAGCCAAAGGGCAATCAAGTGCCACTAAATGTACTTTGAGAAGATCGTGCAATTAGAAAATTTGATAAAAGTTAAAGGCGGTAGCATCTACATTCTTCTCTTTATTCTCCACTTTTTATCATCTAATGATAGCTTGTTAATATATATTTTCAGCCGCAAATACTAATTGGAGGAGCATGTGCTGCAGATGCAGATCCACTTTTCAATCAACGAAGCATGTTGGGGCCAATCAGATCGAGTTTTAGGATATGCCCAAAAGAAAGTGGCCCACCCAAGTATGATAATTCTATTAGTTTTCTTTTCACATTATTATTATTATTATTATTCACTGTAATTATATAGGCATCTGATCAAATCTTCATCTTTCGCTCACGGGTAATTACCTGTGTCTTGTTTTAGTGTGAATGGAAGACTATTACTTTTTTTTTCAGTAAAGAATTACGAAGCAAACTACCTAGAATCAAGTACTTTATGGAGAACGCGGAATTGATGGTACAATGCCACATTTTCTAAACTTTTATCGCAAACAGTTTCTTAAAAGCTAGAATCATCCGTACCATACTAATTTTTATCCATCAAAGAATTGAAGTGAGAGCAATGAGATGAACAATTATGCGATCAGGCAAGGGTAGACGTCAACAAAATACGATAGCTAGACTACTCATGTTGCGGTTAGTTTAGCATTCCTCTCATCCTAATACCTAAATATATTTAAAATCTCGTAACACAGAAAAGAGCCTCCCGAAGCCTCCAACCAAGCATAACAAGGAGAAGCGCCGTATTATCTAATACCAATACATCTTTTAAATAAAGCAAAGGAAAAAACACCTAGTTTTAGGCTCACAATCATCATGGCCGTTGAATATTCTGATTATTAGTTCAAGAATTAGATTACCATTTATGCAGATAAAAAGTAGGCGAATAATATTCATATCTCTAATAAATACCCTTACATGAAACGTCGTTGTTGTATTTATATTTGATAAATAAAAATTCTCATGATTCAAACTCACAACTTTTAGTAAATCAAATTCTAATACCATATGGTATTACCATTTATTCTAAAAACCTTAGGAACTGGGCCAACAATAATTATATCCCTAGTACGTATTTCAAGATACAGAATAACATCTAACTTCGGTCCCACTAAATGAAGCGTCTCGATCTGACCAACATTATTTGGTGATTTGCCGGCTAAGCTTTCACACAGTAAACGGAGAAATGCTTCTTGAATAGTCATTCATGATTCTAAGTTGATATCTTATGCATTGGCTTTAGAGGCCAAGTACAATTTATACTAGAATCCTGATCAATACGAGGCACAAAATCTTGGCCCCACATGGACGATCGATCATACTCGCAATTTAGACCGTTGAATTTGAGGTATTATCCAATTAACACCAAATTAGCCAAGTTTTTTAGATCAAGGGTCTAAAGTGATCTATCCAAGTTAAGCAGAGGAAACACGATCGAACTACAATCATGTGTTATACTTATAAACCGATCCGATAGTTTCCGAGGTGTCCGTCATAAAAATCGTGACAGTTATCGTATCTTGTTTATTTTCTTTTACAAAATAATGACATACCATATCCAACCAGCATTGCCTTCGCTCAAAGGGCACTTCGGTCATTGTCAACCTCGCAGCAGCATGTCATTTTCGTCATTTCACGATAAAATATCAGGAGATTTTTGTCGATAATATTTTAGAATAATCAACTTATTACTAATTAGCAGATTACGGTCACCGTTTAATTTTTCACCGGAAGAAATAAAGATATAAAAAATCACTAGAAGGGGCAGGCTGTGATTTGGATGCCAAGCAAAGGTGTTGGAAGAGTCGAGCACGTGAGCATCATACGGCAAAAGGTGGAATGTCTGTTGCTTGTCAACCAAGTCATGCTTTTTATCTAATTTTTTGGCATTTTCTTCGTTAATTCTTTAAGTCAAAATGCCTGCGAATACATCACACAAGTAGTGGCGTCTTTCTATACGCAATGGATCAGAAAAAATTTTAGATTTATATTTTTTATACTATATGCAGGCCTGATTTGCTAATCCTCGTACTAGGTGAATTGGTGCTCTTCCTCAATTCTCAACGGACGGGAAAGAGTTTCTGGGAACGAGTCATGTTGTGAGGTCCCACGTGAAAATGGACAGGGAATAAGATCGGCTGATCTGACCGTTCATCTCACATCTCATCTTTCGATTTTGTAAGTCTAGTACTCCAGAAACCCCCGATTAGATGACAATAAAATCTGAAAAATTATGCTTTTGATAACAGAAATCAGACCGAGCTACGTTGCATAGAAAACGGTCCATTTTCATTGACCCAAAAATGTAGCTTCTTGGTGTTGCTAGAATCAATGGACACGAGTTCTTTTGCGTGTAGCATACTCAAGAGAGGGTGAAGAAAATGAATGAGTTAGATCATCCAAATGTTGGTTCTGTGAAGCTATAGACTTGGTCCAACAAATTTCTTAGGAAATTAATAGCTTGTTTTACATAAATTTAAAATCTAAATAAATAGAAAATGCTTAAAACATGGCCAACCTAACGTAGAAAATGGGTTCACGACCCATACTCTTTGTTCGACATGCAACAAATTAGGAATATATTATGCTAACAGCTGATTTAATTGCCTTTCCAAAAGAAAAGAAAAGAAAAGAAAAGCTGATTTAGTAGTGATCACTACCTGAATTTGGTACTCCCTCTCAGCCAGCCTTTTCATAGACGTGGGAAGAGCTATCATGAACTAGTCATCTCCCTGGACCTCTTGAAGCAAAGAAAATGAACTAGTCCTCTCCCCGAGACCCACCACCCTAGCTGTTCGGTCAACCGCATGCAAATTGACAAGTATAAAGAATGTAAAAATGATAATCCCACCCCCTTTTTTTTTTTTGACTAACGGCACACCCTTCACGTGGTTTGCGTCCAAGGAAACGACCCAAAAGGTCGAATGACGAGGGTTTAAAAAGAGGAGGCAAGAAAACATCTGCCCTTGGACTAAGGGCGCATTTAACCAAGGTCACAAGCAAGGAAAGGAAAGTTGAGATGCGATAGACTTGTGCCCACCAATTCACATGGTCTTCGCAGGATTTACCTTCGTTTTCTATACTCCGTTATGGTTGAGCCAACATATATTTCTTCGCAAAGGAACGATGCTTAATTTAAATATTTAAATCTCTAAAAAAGAAAAAAAAAATTAGAACGCCTAAAACGTGGCTATACCTAATGTACGGACAGAAGATCCCACCACCATGTCTAGGTGGAGATTGTAGACGAAACAGTGCATGAAAATCTTAGATTCGGGCCACAATTCATTTTTTGGAGATGCTTTTGATTATTTAATGGAAAATTATGATGACAATAATTATAGAGGCAATGAGTATCCATAGCCAACGAAGTAGCAAGTGATGGTAAACTGCATTGCAACTACATGAAAGTTTGAGTTTCGACTAAATCCTTTGCCTCTTCTTATTTTACTGCTAGTTTGAGTTTCGACTAAATCCTTTGCCTCTTCTTATTTTACTGCTCGTCGTGATCATTTTCAGGTTTTGGAGTGTCCTCAATGCAGCAGTACTAAGCAGCTAAGTTGGTATTGAAGAACTGACACCCCACGAAAAATCCTTCTCTATACAAGTTTTCGTGTGAGGTTTTTGAGCAAAACTTGGATAGACAAGTGGCGTAAGCACAGCGAGGTGCAAAGCGATCTTGTACTAAAAAAAATGATTTTGACTTTCTATAACCTAAATAAAAGAGAGTCGAATATATTCCTACAATTGCAGTCGATCTACATGCATGCATGAGATACAGAGAATATGGTGGCTCATAAATAAACACCAGTATATGTTGGATGACTGAAAATTAGAGAGGATTCTAACCTAACATGATAATTCTTAACCTACCCACCTCAGAAGGAGTGCCAAATTTTATTTTATTTTTTGAATAAAAGATATTGGAAAGTAATTATTTCCCTGATCATCCCTAAAATTCCTCCAACACTTGCCTTATGTGCTTGTGGAGTACTACGTCCGTCAAATTTTAACATGATGCAGTCACTAGGAGGCTTGTTCCATTCAGTCTTTGTCTTATTTTTCCTTGTAAATCGGAGTACATACTTGAACAAAAAAAGGGCACCCTTGGTGCAGGAAGCTCCTGCATATATAAGATTTGGGAAAGAGAGGATTACAAGGGTCATTAGTACGCAGCATTACGTGCATTTTGTGAGTGACTACTCTACCGTTGCATCAAGGCTTCCCGTCGTTACAAACATCAGCCGACGAAGAAGAAAGTGAAAAGTTACTGAAATCATTTTCTGCGTGCGCCCAAGAAGGACAAGATTATCCCAGGTGAGGATTTTATCTTTTCCGGCAATCCACATGAAGCAATGGATGCGAGAGGCTATTTTCCAATTCCATCACCTTCACCAAGACATTTGGGAGGTGCTGCTGCTCAATGCCACTGCCAAGCCATTGGAAACATGATCTAACAGTAAGAATACCACTAGGATCTCGCCCCAGACTTCCTTTTCTTTTCCAGTCCATGTAATAAAAGGTAATCCCGGTGCACGAAGCTCCCGCCCATGCAGTCTCCGGGAAAGGGACGGGCCACAATGGCCTAAAGTAGGCAGCCTTATCTTGCATTTTTCCAAGAGGCTGATTCCACGCCTTGAACCCATGACCTCAACGTCACATGACAACAACTTTTACCGTTACGCCAAGGCTCCCCTTCTCCTCAGTCCATCTAATGAAAAATAAATTTCAAATACTAAGAAAACAGGCCATCTGTTTCTCTTCATGTTCATAATGCAAAGCAACGGTCTAAGGTTTAGTAACCAAGAGACATGTTTATTTGATTTAGCTAATACCCGGCCACCAGATCATCCAAATCCTGAGCAATAGTAAAGAGATGACGAAATGACTCTCCTAAGGGGTTATAAAAAATAGCAACCTAGTGCATGAAGTCCTGCATATGTAGGGCCCAAGGAAGGAGCAGACTGCAAAGACTTATAGTATGCAATCTTACCCTACTTTTTTGCAAGAGGCTGTTTCCACACTCTGAACCCATGACAACAACTCAGACTTCCGTTCTACGTTGGAGAAAATAAGACTTGGGCTTAATAAGATCGGACCAGATACACTTAGGTCCTCTTGGGTTCATTCTAAAGAGCACCATTCAGCCCAATCTAAAACTGCACAGAACTAACACATAAACAGCAAATTGCAAGTGCTTCATGAGGAGTAGCTCAGTTCCTACGGTAATTCCATTTATCCAATCGAGAAAGGGTAGGCCTTTGATAGCATCTTAGAAAGAGCTTCACCAAAAAGAGTACCAAGAAATGGTTCAAGAGGGTCACCCTCTAGAAGGTTTGATGGATTGAAAATCTAGAGTTTTCAGAGCTGTTCGAGCTCTGATTGGTAAAATTCTCACCACAACCCAGTCGTCTCGTCAGGTCTTTGAGAAAAGGCCAAACCACTCGGTCATAAACCTTCTCGAAATCCAGCTTAAAAATAGTGCCTTTACCCCTCCATCCTCAAAGTATGAAAGGATTGATCAAAGCACTGTCTAGAATCTGCCTTCTTTGGACAAAAGGAATTGTGAATGATCGATCACATAATGCAATACCTTCTTCATCCTTTCAGCCAATAACTTTGTCACAATTTGACAAATTGACCCAACAAGAGAAATCGGCTGGTAATCCGTAATAGATTTAGGTCCTTCCCTCTTAGGCACTATACGAAGGGGAGCCTTGGCACAAAGTAGAGTTGTCGTCGTGTGACCTTGAGGAACAGCCTCTTGCAAAATTGCAAGGTAAGGCCGTATACTATAGACCCTTTGTAGCCCGCATATGTGGAAACTTCATGCACTGTTGAAGGTACAGGGTGAAAATTTTGAGTATTCGCATCTCCTTCCTTGATCCATCCCACGCTTGATTGCTGTTTCCATTTAATTTCATCCTCAAGGGAGACTCTTTCTTCTATAAGAGCAGTTGGAAGAGGCATGTCATTCTCCAACAAATCTATTTCCTAAATAATTTTAATGATCCATCTTTCTCAACTGATTCTTTCCTTCTTCCCATTGCTATCCCATTGCTTGGATTTTACCTCAAGGTATTTAAGCTTGGCTGTTCAATTTTGAACTGCATTACCACGTGTTCCGGTTTCATTCCACCATCTCTTCACAAGCTCTTCAAAATAATTTTCTTCAGACCAAACCTCCTCAAATCTGAATGGTCTAGGCACCCATGAAACTTTCAGAGACTCAAGTGAGATAGGCCAATGGTCCGAAGTAATCTTCTCCAACATGAATTGCTGCATCTGAGAAAACACAAAAAAAATCTATCAATTTTCGCAAAGTTGGGAGGGTCTTGGTGTGTGAATACGCCATGGCTGGTTCCACCTTTGCTTAACTCGAGAAAGCTCCTGCCAAAGTGTTCTTCTCAAGTTCATCCGAGTTAGGCCCATGTACTGCTGAAAACATCCAACTTTTCCCGTCTGCTTTTATTTTGAAAAGAATAGATAGCGAGTATGTATCAGAGCATATACCCTCCATGCTGAATTTGGAACTGTCTCGGGTCACTAAAACACCAACCGCAAACCCCCCTAAGCCCAGCCCAGGAAGCTCGTATGTGTGCGAGGTCTGGGAAGGGTGAACTACGAAAGGTCTATAGTACACAGCCTTACGTTAGATTTTTGTAAGACACTTCAAAACCGCAACCTCTAGATTCCACAGCAACAACCATATCGTTGTGCCAAGGCTCCCCTTTGAAGGCGGTACGCATACATCCTTATATTAAAAGAGGTTCATATCTTTAGTCTTCGTTTCCTGCAAGGTAAATGTCCAAGGCTTATGTAACAGTAATGTTTTCTTGATGAGCAGCCTTTTCTTCTTCCTCCCGACCCCCCACTGTTCCAAGGAAAGATCTTCATGAAAAAACTGATCTGGTTCTTGTTCACCCATGGGTTTTACTACACCTTAACCAATTTTTCCTCCCTTGCCAAATCGTTGAAGTTCATCATTTCTGCTCCATCTCCTCTCCATATCGGCCAGTCTGTTTAGGATACCAATATCGTTTCCTCTAAAATTGAATCCAAGAAGTTGAGCTTTCCACATTAACTGAGAAAGTGGATTAAGATTAGATCCATCATATGTTATGTTTTTTGGCAGCCCCAGTGCATGAGGCTCCCGCTTATGCAGGGTCGGGAAAAGGGGCGGACCACAAGGGCCTAAAGTACACAGCCTTACTTCAACCCGTGAACAGTAATATGCCTTATCTCTTGGACGCTTGAATTATCAAACAGGTCCACTGATCGATCCAGCCCGTGCATATCATATTTTGATAACCTTCATTAAACGCGGAGGAAATGATTTGGAATACTCATCGTCTCTTGATCGTTAGATCGTCCTTCCTCAATCAAATGAATCTGAATTCTCTGATCCATGTGATCATTCATCAGTGAGTGGAGGCGATTCATAGTGTCAGGAGATGATGAAGCATGGTAGGGGAACGACTTCGATTAAATCTCAGTGCTTGCGTAGGAATTCTTCGCGATAAAATCATTTTGATTTGACCATTCCATAAAACTGGCCTACTAACTAAGAAAGAGAACCATTCCTTCCCCTTGAATTCCAGATGAATGGTCTTGATTAAGTCCAATCACGCTATCCTCCACTGGCTGTGAGATAACTTCGTTATGACACTCTTTGCAAACTTGCTGTCTCTCTGAAAGATGAAGTTGGCTGTGATTCATTCCCAATAACATTCCAGGATACGAACAGTCTCCTTGGTGCAGCAATTCTGCTGGGACCGATATAGGTGGGTCCTATTCATCCGATGGTTCAAGATCAGCCATAGGGGGATCGGAATCCATCAACAGACTGGTTCAGATTTGAAATTTGTCTGGATTTATGGGAAGAGTCATTATCTTCATTAACTCCCTTTCCTCTCTTCAAGGACCATGGTTGACCTTCCAAAGGTGTATCCATGGACACCTTCTTTCCGGCTGAACATCGCCGGAAAATAAACTGTCACCGTGATCCCCGTTTTCTTTTATCTGATTGCACTGGTGAAGAAGAAGAGACTTTTGTATCATACTGAGAATTCATTGAATCAAGCAACGCCAGTGATGCACAATTGAGAGAGAGATTCTGTAGGCATTTGTGGGCATGTAGTACCCGGAAAATGGATAATCGGATCAACTCTGATCCGATCCATTATGAGATTGGACACATTGTATCCATTTTTTAAATGGATCAAAAAATCCCAATTTGTATCTGATCTGAATTAGGGTAACGGATTTGCGGATAATATAATTTGACAGGACTTTTTTTGCCTCACAAATATGCATACTTGTACATCAAGATCATGTTAGGTTACATAGCGCGATGATTAGGTATTTGTCCATATATGTTTAACTTTTAATTACGCATAGATGCTATAGATCAAAAGGGTTGTCTCAAGTAAGGGCTGCAAAGGGCAGCCCCGGTGCACGAAGCTCCCACCTATGCGGGGTCCAGGGAAGGGGCGAACCACAAGGACCTAAAGTACACAGCCTTACCTTGCATTTTGCAAGAGGCTGTTTTCACGCCTTGAACCAGTGACCTCAAGGTCACACGACAACAACTTTTACCGTTGCGCTAAGACTCCCCTTCAAAGGGCTACATATATTATAAATAATTTAAATTTTAATCAAGCATAGATGCTATGGATTAAAAAGGGTGTTCCAGGTAAGAAAAAGGGGTGTATGTATCGTCTATCTTTTTTTATGATGCTCTGCTCTAACGTGCTATAATGATCGGAACAATTAGTGGGTCCATTTATAATCTTGCTTGACCATTACAATTTGCACCAACCATTTTTAGGTGTCAAATGGCGGGTCAGTTGAGTATGGGGTGAGTTATCAAATGTCTACTCACACCTGTGCCAAATAGGTTCATGAGTAAAATGGTAATACTCAATTGAATCCACCTGATGCATATTCAAAAAGCCTTGAATTGGCTGTGACTTGAACGCAACACCTTTAAACACTAGAAGAGCCCTAGACTATTCTTGACTTGTGCATATTGGATAGAAGTTTTATATATAAACCAAATAAATAAAATATTCTAAAGAGTATATCTCGCTCTTGGAGCATTTTGTAAAAGATCTGAGCTATTCATCATATACAAAATATAGAAATTACGTAATTCGCACGGAATCATTGCATTTGAACAATTATAGCCACTTATTTTGCATACTTTGACAAATTGCACATGAATGAATGGTCTTGATTTCTGACACAAAGGAGCATGCGCTAAAAGAATTTAATGGTTAAGAAATTTGATTTCTATCTATCTACTTCAATCTAAAGATGATAAATAGCTTAGATCTAAAAGCATGATCACCACAATTGAGGTATGATTTAGATATTTTGATTAGTCAAACAACTATATCAGTGTGCTTGTCGATCTCCCTCAATTTATTAATTTATAAAGTTTTATGTTAGGCATATGATAATAGAATTACTATAATTACTAGAAGACTCAAATCGAATTAAAGTGAGGCGAATTGAATTATATATAAGGAGTCCCTGTAAAAGCTGGTGCACTAAAGAAGTCAACCCACCATTTTGTGAGGGAGGATGACATCTTCTATTAGATCTAAACCATTTATCCTCTTTGGAATGGCTTGGAAAGGCTGAATATTAAATTTCAATATTATTGGATCTAAGCAATTTATCCTCTTTGGAATGCCATCAAATGGTAGCCACTTCTTTTTATTTATTTATTTCTAAGATAAAAAAATATCAAGTTAGAATAATCTAAATGCAACAATTTAGGATCATCTAAACACATCTATGTCCTCTACCTTCCCTAATTTAGAAAAGACGAACAAAATGATAGCTTAGATCTTCGAAAATTAAAGTCACTTTCCTCGACTTATTTGCTAGTGTGCCAACTCATACCTAAACTAAATATAAAATCTTCACTTATATAAGTTTAACCTAACTTAGCTAATTGCTATATTATACCATAATTCTAATGATTCATTGCATTTCTCCATTCTTCCTCTGGAAATCGAAAGCAACGAGCCCAAAAGAAAACTAAAGTAATTTTTGCCAAAGAAGAGAGTTGTTGAAGCAGGACAAAATCACTAATAAGTCAAAAGCCACCATAACCTATAAGTGTTTAACCTAGCTATATTATAGCATAGTTCTAATGGTCATGTGTTTACCCTAACTTAGCCTAGTTGCCATATTATAACATAGTTCTAATGGTCACGTCACGGTTCCAATCTATTAATATATATATAGGTTAACCCGTGAACCTACAGATACAGGCCCACCGGCCTCGTGCCTCGCATATATATCAATAGGTCATGAAGGAGTTGGACTGCGGAAAAAGGTTGTTCGAGAGAACAAAGATTACATGTATATGTACTGCGATACTGCCGACAAGGATGGCAAGCGGAAAATTGGCTTAATCTAGACTAACCTTAACATGAAATCCGACCATCCATTGAAAAGCAAAAGACCAGAGGCTTTTCAATCTTTAGATGTAGCTCGGATCATTTGACCTTTCAGAGTCTTTGACTGGGGATGGCTTTGTTGATGAAATATAGACCCTTTGTTTTCTCATGTTCTCCACAATTCATTGGGAACCAAAAATTAAACGGTCAGTTTATTTCTTTAATTAAATTATTTCATTTCGACGAGATACTTATAGATTCGCTGGCCGTAAACAGTTGCCATTTACCCGTGAACCCACCCGCTATAAAAAAGTGGACGCATGCAGACATTTTATCACCCATTCAAAAACGGATAATTCTACCCATACGGTGTGATTCGCATCCTTCCCAATCCCCAGTTTGACAGCTGCAAAATATATTTCCTTCTCCAAAATGCTTCAACAAATAGGAATTCATATCCTTCCAAAAAAAGGAAGGAAAAAGAAAAGCATTAAGAAACAAGACAGACGACAACTGAAAGGACCGACTGTAATAGTGGGTTCTTCCGGACTGGAGAAACACCGACTCAGATAGTTTAATCATGCATCGTTTAGAATCCAGCCTCGATCTCTCAAATTTCTCACCCAACAAATAACTCTGCACACTCAATTCACCTCCTACAGTTTCTCAAAACAAGCAGAAAAAGCAAATGGAGGATCAGAAGCAGGCTTGCTACACCAGATGCGGTAGCTCCAAAAAGTGTTCGGAAGGCTGCCGATTCATCAATCCATTCAGTGGAAAATGCGATGTGGCCCCAAAATTGTAGAGAATCTGAAATATAGATGACTCCGCACCCCCATTCTTAATGAAAAACGAACTACTGGCTTGCATTTCTAACAACTAAAAGTCATGAGAACAGCAGGACACGCAATAACAGAAAAGGTTCAAACAAGTACACCATCAACACGATAAGTATTACATGAAAACCAACACATCATCCTGGAATTACAGTTTGTTTGCCATTTCTTTCTTCGGTCTTTGGAAATGAACTTTCCCAAGAGCGGAGCAGAGTTTCTTTCTCTTACCAAATAAAACCATCCTCCTGCCTTCTGCTGCAGACACAAACACATCGTTTTCTAATTATTGGCTTCAGGGTTTCTATCCCATGGCATACTTCTGCGTCCAGCTCCGAGCAGTGGTTTCATACTTGGTCCTATCAGTCTTGTACATGTGAGCGATCTCTGGTACCAGCGGGTCATCAGGGTTTGGGTCCGTAAGCAGTGAGCAGATGGAAAGCAGAACCTAGAACCAGAATTACATCCATTGCTCGTCAGCGGAAACATTAAACGAAAATTAACGACTATAAGTGGTCATGTCGTCTTGCCGGCATTTTTATCATACAATTATACCTATTCAGCAGCGATAAGAGGAAAGGAAAAGGAGAAGCACGTTCAAGTCTTCCGGTCCTATACAAGCATCTACGTATGTTTCAAGAGAAGTTATACATTATACAAGCATGGTTCCCCTTACTACTGTCTTTTGGCATATATGAGCAGCCACCAGATGATTCAGCACACAACAGCGACAGAAAACAAAAAGAAAAAATTACTTATACTAGAGCAGAAGAATTAAGATAGTGCTGCTATTAATGGTTTTCAACTAATTTGAAAAGAGGGGGTTCCGGGAGCTGGGAGTCTGAAAACAAATGCTACACACGCAAACCCTGAACTTTCAAACCATTTAATATCTCTTGCTCTCGATATAGATGAGCCATGCTCCAAAATTCTCATCCATTGGATGATTCTTAGATATTGTTTTCTTCAGTTGAAAAATTGACAGTAAAAATTTTGCCATCCATTATACAAGTGAAGGCAGCTGTTTTTTAGTATCATCCAATGGATAAGAATTTTAGAGCAAGGCCCACCTAAGTTAGAGCAAGATTGTGAACGGTTCAAATCTTTAAAATATGGGTCCATCAGGAGTTATTGGCTCTTATACCATTCATGTGGGAGCATGTGAGAAACAACAAGGGGCACATATATCACTACCCCAGAAGAATAAGTATAGAAGAACAGGTGAAACGAAAAAAAAAGGACCACAGAGAGCAAATAAATAAAGAGCATTTACCTTGAAATAAAAACCGCCAGAATAGGTATTTTCATCTTTCAACTCATCACCTAAACTTAAATGACACTCCTCTAAATTTGAGTTGGATTCAAATAAGTTTAATGGATTTCTCCAAGGAATTGGAGATGGATCACGTGAATTATGTTCTAATATGTTTCTATCTTGCGAATTCCAAGCAGCATATAATATATATAAGACGTGATTTTATGGTTGATAAAGAGAAACCCGTATCACCACGGTAACTCTAATACATATCAGCGACATCTTACTTTTAGGATGGCAAATACAATCATCGACATTACTTCTCAATTGTTTCTACACACCTATTAACCTTCTTGGTTACTCAAAATCCTCGACATGCATACACCCAGAAGATTATAAAGGCATGAAGTAGTAGAATCTGAACCACACATAGATTGCATAATAATATCAAAATTCTACCCATTTCGTTGAGTATCCAAACAACTAAAACCATTTTCCAGCAGATCAAATAGTAGATCACTCATGTTGAATCTGTACTGAAATGCAAGCACTTAGATTTTTTAGCATATTTCACTTCTCATAATAATTCTAAAGTAAGTTCCAACAGGATTTAAAATCTCTATAAAACAAATATTCTATGCATACTTAACCTTCCAATAGAAAATCCACACAGGAACAACAAGCACAATTGCTAATTTGAAGTTATGAGCAAACAGAAGGTCCAATGAAAACCCAGAAGGTTGCCCGGTAATGCTACAAGGCAAGACAGCAAGGGGAAAAGACAAAAACAAAAAGAGTAATCTGCATAATGTAAACAAACCTTTGAGATGGTCAGAGCTGGACTCCATTGTTCTTTAAGGATGTCCAAGCAAATGCTTCCATTGCTATTGATGTTGGGATGGAAGACCTTTGTTCTAAATGCAACCTAGAAGGCACAAATAAAGTTAGACCACTTTATAATACAGGATTTTCATCACCATTAGCTGCATCCAACAAAAGAAAAGAAAACAAACAAAAATGTATATTGAAAGAGAACACATGCACTTCCTTATTATGGTAACGGCAGCTTCAGCAAACATTTCTATTGACCATGATTGCTCTTCTCATACTAGGAAATAATGGGCTAACAGCTAAGCAAGTGTAACTAAAGAGAGGCTAGATTATCAATGGTAATAAAATGTGTGGAAGAAGAAAGACATGAGTAATGAGAGAGATCTGCTCTTATTGCTCATGCCAAAGATGACAACACAGCCAGACACATGAAAGTAGACAATCAGTTTGCCATATCATTTTGAAATAAACATTGGCCTTAAGGGATATCATTTCTCCGCATCATTTTGACGAACATGCAGACACAAGAGAACCAGATCCATAGAGAGTATTTTACCGGGGCCTATGTAAGTTTTTCAAGCATGCTCTGACACATCCATAATTGCAGAAACATTTGAGATTCTGTTAGTGTTTCCACACAAGAAGGAAACTTGAACAATGAAAAATCACTAATCAATTTATAGTTATAACTAAAATATCAATAGGCACAAAAATACCTTGGGAGGCTTAAATGGATAATCTGGAGGGAAATGAATAGTGACTAAAAACACGCCTCCTGCATATGGGCTATCAGGTGGTCCCATGATTGTTGCTTGCCAATGGAACATGTCTTCAGCCACAGGGCCTTCAGAAAATAGACAACACATACAAATTTAATATATAGAGGATAGAGCTATATGTCATTAGAACCTAAACTTATAACATGACAAGTGTCCATACAGGAGAAACATTTACTGGCAACAGTCTACAGATGCAACTTGTTATAAATGCCTTCTTTATTTTTTTATGGGAGAACCACATCATTGTGTTCTAAAATGCTAAGAGCATATAGATGGGGCCATGTGGGCACTTAAAGGTTGAGAATATAAAAGAATCAGGAAATCCAACAGAGAACCAGGCATTAAGGGAGGGCAGAGTAAATGAGCATTCAAATCCCAAGCAATACCCTCAACTCCCAGTGCCAACCTGAAAAAACCATTGCCATTTAGAAATCACGTATGAAATGCTTCCACAAAGCTAAAAAAAACAAATGTCCTTCCTATCACCAAGAAATCTTGCTAACCCATTATAAAAAGAAACAACAGATCAGAGAGACAAATAATCTTGTGCCAGAAAAACATGAAATATGTTCTTAACCAAAAAAGGGAATATTATCTGTCAGATTATAGCTTTTAAGTGAGCACATCTCATACGGTATCATCAAAATAATATAGCACTCAACCGGCAATTTGGGGAACATATTCAACAGTCTGTATCAACATAAAATTGATGCACTTATTAGAAAAAACATCATGCACAATGAGAGATCTCAACCATAAAGAAACCTATTGGTGATCATCAAGGCCTTTTTCTCAAACCAAATCAGTATATTTGTATCTCGTTAATGAATTGGGTACATTCTCGGTATCTCCACTAAATTCAAAAAAACAGCAGAAAATTGCCCCCAAAATATATTAAAACTCCGCTATTTTCATCAAAACTTGTGCATAATGAAAGGCACCACAAAAAAATTGGGCAAAGCTAAACTTTGATCAAGCAAATAACCACAACACATCAGCTACCTGAAACCTGTTTTAAACAGTTTCACTGTGAAATCTGGAGTAGAAAATATCTTCTTCAAGCTTGATCTCCATCTATTCCGTCCCATGGCCCATTAAGTCAAATTGTACTTCATTGTCTATGGTAAAAGTTCCTGCTCAAATTTGATTTCCTGTTCTGAAGTATTTTATTTGGATTCTCATAAGATACTAGGAAGTGCATTTCTCATAGGATTGAGCTGTTCATGATAATTTGAAGGAGAAATTGAAGTTTGGAAAAAGCAAACAAAGAAAAGGTTCCATAGGACTCATAATCATGGTAATTTTGCAGGTCATAAAGAATAGATTAACTAACAAGAATCCACCGACATACTTCTGATAACTATCCACTGCTTCTTTTTATTTGATGCTTATGGAATTAATTTAAACAGCCAAATAAGTATGGACATCAAGCCCCTTCAGTATTTATAAAGATGCCAGACAGCATCAAATGATGTTTAGTTGGACAGACATGCACCCAGCTAAGCATATCATATTAAACATTACTCTAAGTGAGAGAATATCAAAGGAAATTTGATGACAAGGAAAAGCTTCTGAATGTTCTCACTCGTATACTTCCTCTGTCCCTATCTCACAAGCACAGTGAGTGGGATAAAATCTTGCGAGGGGAAACAAAAGTTGAGCTCACAATTTATAGTTTAATTCATCAACTTTGTTCTGCAGAAGATCAAACCTGATCCCCCATACAATAAATTTTTATTGGTTGTTTATTAAACTTGGACAGAAAGGTTGATTGAAGAGTCAAAGGCAGATGAACTTAGTTTCAATCTCAATATCTTCTTACTCTAATTTAAACTTTTGATTCACAGATTATTCAGCAGAGACTTGTGTTTGTTTCACACCTTTCTTTCTGAAGAGATTATGAGGACAAAGTAATACTGGAGTCCAATATTACATGCTAGGCTTGAAAACATAATGGGGTACATTAGATTGTCAAGAATGGGCAATTTTTCTTCTGAACTAAGAAGCTAACCCATGCCCCATCTCCAAAAAATTGCTCAAGGTCACTAAAATGGAAAGTTTGAGTTGCAACAATGCTACATCTGAGTACACTTTGACCTATGCTTGTCAACTATCTCTTAGAACACTTGAGAAATGATTCATAAGTCTCATATAGAACATGTTGCAATCTTGGAGAGAGTGAAAGAAGACTACCCAAAAAAAAAAAAGGTCGAGCAGAAAGGTAGAATTGTGACAGGTTGATGATTAGCCATGTCAAATTTTCTCTTTTTTTTGTTCACATGGATTGACTTTACCAGACAAAATCAGTTCAAATTGCATCTTATGATATGGGCTTACAACAGGTGCCAAGCTTAGGCTTCATGCACGTTTGAGAGTGGGGGATGCCCTAATAATGTCACAAAATCAATACTGGAAAACTGGAAGACACAATTGTGGCTCATTTCAGGTGATCCTGTCCATTTTACTTTTATGACCCTCACAAAGGCATCAAGGTGAAGGGGAGCCTTGGTGCAACAGTAAAGCTGTCGTCGTGTGATCTTGAGGTCTCAGGTTCAAGGCATGGAAACAGCCTTTTGCAAAAATGAAGGTAAGGCAGCATACTATAGACCCTTGTGGTCCACCCCTTCCCTAGACCCTGCATAGGCAGGAGCTTTGTGCACCGGGGCTGCCCTTTTTTTACAAAGGCATGAAGGTCTTTTTCAAGTAAGAGATCAATGTTTGCTACAATTCAATTTTCCCCTTGAGCCCAAGGCAGACTCGGACATCACAAGGATCAGACTGAATTTTCATATCTTCAAAATGATACAGAGCCTCAATTTAACCCATCTTGCTAACAAACTTGCAGTTCATTTGGTTTACCATAGTGAACTCATCAAAGGAGGTAACTGACAAAGATGAAGGCCAACCCTTGGGCCTTGTGCAGAGGAAGTGGCATCTAATGATGAACTTGTTAACCCATTATAAATTGAACTGTGAGCAATCTGATGAAGCTTGAAATTTTATTGAGTAAATTGAGAAAAAAAGGAAATGATAGTAAATAGGTTAATAGTTGACTGAGAATTTAGTGATAATTAGGTTTGGTAAAACAGCTGCACTAACTCCTTTCCTCTTCGCTTAGCATTTAGGACATAAGCAAATTCAAGTCAATTATCCTCAAATACCCCACACAAGTAAAATTGATTCAGCAATTCACTCAAGGACATTGCCGACTTGTACATGAAATTAGAAGTCAAAGATGACCTGGAGGATCTCCAGATTACACGGTCATTATAAGCATGTCACCGCTCACTGGAGCAAACTATCTAGCTTTTCTAGATTCCCCACACATCTCTTTATGTTGAACCAAATATCTTGAGCAGAGTTACCTTCCTCTTTCCTTTTTTGGGTTGAGAAGCACCAATCTAATCTATTACCTCTCATCAACTTATCATATCCGCCATCAGCTAAATCATGGCAGTAGGGCCAGATTTTAAAAGCAAGAAAATTTTAAACATACTGAACATAGAAAATTATTTCTCCAAAGATACAGGTGAAGAATGAAGAGTCAATAAGTGTTTATAAATTATGTGTGTCTAAGAGGGGCAAAGGCGCATGCGCGAGAGAGAGAGAGAGAGAGAGAGAGAGAGAGAGAGAGAGAGAGAGAGAGAGCTTCCAACTGGTACTGAATCTCACCATTTCTTGCAGAAGCTTAATGCAAGAAAGGGGGCAATTCCCTGGAGCAAGAAAATTCTAACATTCTATCAAAACAATGCCAAAAGCTAGAAAATAGGGGCAAAAAGGAAATATTTTCCTTTCAATGATGTTCTTGCAAATCAAACAGGTCTTAACATGACCCCAGATGCCTAAAGATTGGACAGGAGTTCTCCACGAGCTTTAGCCTAAAGCAAGATACCCTTGCTATTAAGCATTTATGACTCGTTACTGTATTATTATAGAATATTAGGCAAGAAGTCAGATAGATATTTTCATACCAATACCAGAACTTATGTTGCACACCAAGGGAAAAAATGGCCTTTTGGTGCCAAATATTTCAAATAATTGAGCCACATTCAGGTACCGTGGTAATAAAGTACTAACAACTCCAGCCTGTCCACTTGCAAACGAATCCTTCACTTAACAAAAGGATGACACATTTATAGTCTTCCAAACACTTTGAGCACATCAGATCTGTTCCAGCAGCATTTGCAACCAAATCAAGCTCAAACACCCAAAAATTCCATGAAGGCCAGTGTTTTAAATCATACATTTGTACCAAATAAGCATTCCCACAATCACAACACAGACGGTTAATAAAGCAGTCAGCGTAGCCAGCCATCTAGGTTAATTGACAATTAATAAAATGCTTCTCTATAATGTCCTACTTATCACCCAACTCATCAAATGCAGCCAAAATTCTACAGCATAGAAATGCTAGAAATCAAAATCATAACACTCACGAAAATAACGCCAAATAACAGATGTAGCTCGGAATTTAAAAACAGGCTTCATGGGAATATATACACTAAATTCACTAATATCTAAACCATCATGATAAAAAAGCAAAGCCCATTAAACCCAATATGCATATCAAGTTATCGGCCGCAATTATCTGGGAACGTATAGGTATTAAACCATTTCATCAATCTGCATACCTGCACTACAGGAGGTAGGAGGATCCTTCTGCAAGTCCTTAAGTTCCTTCAAGATGCGCTTGGACGCCATCCTTAGTTGCTGCAATTTCCATACCCAAAGTCAAAAGATATGAAACTAAATCCTTAGAACGCCAGAAATTAGACAACACCATCGAACAGAGAAAATCCTCGATACTCCAACTGATTGCAGAATTGTGAAACCCTAGGAACTCTTGAATTCTAATCCCTGGAAAGTACCCTCCCAAAAACCTATAACAGATCGAAACCCCTAGAAAAATCTTCATTTTCCAGACCAGATTATAAAAAAGCTATAAAAAAATCCTGAAAACCAAATGGAGATCCAAGGATAAACACATACTCAACACCTTAAAATTTCTGGACAGAACTGAAACCCTAGAACTCCAAAGGCAGATATCGAGACAACGACAGATTTTCCTTTTGTAACCGTCAGATTTCAGAAGAACGAAATGGAACGTTTAAAAAAAAAAAACCGAAACTTTCAGACACGATGGAGATGAAACTGGAGTTTTTTTGGATCGGATCGACAGAAAAATCTTACAAAATCAGGAGATATCGCAGAGAGATAGTCACAGAGCGAGAGAGAGATTGCAGAAGAAACCTGCAGAAATTTAAGGTCTCGGGGAAAATATTTTTCCGATCGCGCGTATAAACTGGCGGCAAAGGGGACGGCCTTCGAGCAGATCCACCGCCCAGCCCCTGAAACCACAGACTCCCCCGGATTTTCCACCGGGGGGATTGCTAATTTTATAAGGGACGAAAAGACTTTATCACCCTTGAATATTAGACCTATGTCAAATTCATCCCGCAATTAAACCAAACTTAAGCAGGCTCTTTTAATTATCCATAGTATCTCTTCATTTGTTTTTAGGGGAGTCTTGCACAATGGTAAAAGTCATTCTCGTATGACCTTGAAGTCATGGGTTCAAGGTGTGGAATCAGCCTCTTATAAAATGTAAGGTAAGATTACCTACTATAGACCCTTGTGGTCCACCCTTTCCCAAGAACCCGCATAAGTAGGAGCTTCGTGCACTGGAACTGCCCTTTATACCCTCACTCGAGCTCTAAGATTTTTAGCGAGACGATTTTATATATAACCACTTTTTATAGATGCACTTTTTATGATCTCACTCGATCTCAAAACAAAGAAAGGCAACACGATGTCTGAAACTAAATACGCCAGTTTGAAAAGGTTACACTTGAAAAAGTGTGCACTTAAAAACTTTGATAAATAAGGGCTGACTTGTGTTTTGTAAAAAGAGTCGTGCACAAGTGCGGCACAAGTTAGCACTAGAAAACTGCAATCCCGTGACAGTGGTTTATTAAAAAACATATCAAATTCCAGTTTGATCTACCTCGAGTCTAAGAAATGTTAAGATAAGTTTTGAGTAATCAATATCTGATCAAAATTGAATATGGAGATTTGAAAAGGGAATCGCATACACATTCAACCCATTCTCTTGTTGGTCTAATCAGTTTTGATGGATTATTTTCTGCAAAAATCACTTAATAAGAATCTAACACACATGAGCCCATGTCCGGCTTTGATTTGATTAATTGATCAATGAGATCCTTGCATTCAAGTTCATAGGGCTGTAGACTTTGTTCCGGCCATCGTCCAAATGGTAACCATTAGAACTTAAATGCATGCATAATAATTAGATGGTCAGGATCAAATAATGGCTGATATTTAGATCACTAGATTACGTAGAATAGTTGAAATTTGCCTTCGAAAATTACATTTAAATTCAGAAATCAAGAAACCAAAATTTGTCGAACTTTCAAGTAAGATTTTGGGCTAGATGAAAATCAAATTCATTAATTAATTAGGACCAGAACAAAATCCTTTGAAATTTATTTTTTGTATGAAAACAAGTTTTCAGAACTATATGGAAGCTGAACTTTCTAAACCTAAATCTAAGACACAAAAAAATGGCAGCCTCGGTGCACAAAGCTCCCGCCTATGCAGGGTCTAGGGAAGGGGCGGACCACAAGGGCCTATAGTAGGCAGCCTTACCTTGCATTTTACAAGAGGCTGATTTCACGCCTCGAACCTGTGACCTCAAGGTCACATGACGACAACTTTTACCATTGCGCCAAGGCTCCCCTTCTAAATCTAAGACACAACCAGCTGAGATTTAAGGTTAAGCCACAATGAGTATTCTTAATTTGACACTTATAACACAAATGGAACTCCAAGAATCAGTTTAAAGATAAATTCCAATTTTTAACTAGAACAAAAATTATATATTTTGAATTATGAGAAATATGTGGCCATGAAAAATGGGGAATAATTATTTCTCAAAAGATTGGGAATTGTTATCAAGTGTTTCGCCTAAACAATAACAACATAACTCACATAGAAAGAAAATCCTCAGACAACTTCCATTCATTCAACCACAACGAAAACCATACATGTGGTAATACTAACATGGAAATTGGTTCTCAAGTTCTAATAAAAACTCAAGATTAACTCATTCTAATTTCTAGTTTCTATTTCCTGGATAGTAGAACTCTTGCATGCTCAGTTGGTAGGAAAGTGTTGGAAATTAATTTTCATTAAAAAAAGGATTTCTCTGTGGAGAGTGTTTTATACCTTGAAATAAACAATGTCAAAATTCAAAATTTTTATATGCTATAGAAGTTTTGGACCTTTGGCAAAATTCAATCCTCGCTGACCAATCAAGTTGAATAGATACTCAAATAGTAAGAAAAATAGGAAGTTGGAAATTCCTTTCTTGATGACTGATCTTTTGAATTAAATAGGCTGATCATAAAAGTATATTCTTAAATAAAAATGGGACCATGATCTTTTATTTATTATTTTATGTTACAAGTCAAATTTTTCAAAGAAAGCTACTCACACATTCTATTTAATCTATTCATTCTATAATAGAATTTGAGTAGGAACAAAGCTACCTTAGGGCCAAAGTAGGCCATGCACCCCCCTCCTTTATAAAATTATATATATATATATATATATATTGTGCCTCCATCTTATTTTTGTGTGTATCTTACTTTTGATTCTCTCAAATTCAATCTCCACCCTCCAAATTCAATCTGGCCTCGCTCCAAATTGAGTTTTAGCTCTAAGCCTAGCTTCAGGGTGTTAGACCTCAAACATGAAACTTAGCATCAATGGGAGAGATGCCTCTTTTCACTAAACCATTGACTAGTTGCCTTTTGACCTTTTTTCTTCTTTTTTTTCCTTTTCAATGGGAGTTTTACATTTGTTCTCTATCCCTGGATGAACAAGCCAAATCATGTTGGCACCACTTGGGTGAACCTAATATTAAGTGGCTCATGTAGCTACATGTTATGGCTTGGAATAGACTAATACACCATCTCCCTCTGTTTGCACCATATCATATAGTACATGCATGTGATTCTAGGCATCTCCATTTATCTAGTTATTCTCCCTTTGTTATTTCACACTAAGACCTTGTTTGATAAAGGCACTCCTCACTTGATAGTGTGTGTGTGTGTGTGTGTGTGTGTGTGTAAGGTTTGAAGTCACTAAAAGATTAAGTAATAAACAACTGCAAATGTTTCTATTATTGGTTTAAAACATGAGATTAATAATCTCAAGACAGAAATTGTTCTGTTAAAAAACAAAAATAGTATTCTAGACAAAAGAATAACTAAACTTGAAAAACAAAACCAATAATAGTTGAATCATCTAATATTGATACTTTTGATCTAGATCCTCAATATCTTGATCTAATAAGACAAGTCACTTATATCAATATTACAATATCAGTTGGTGGAGAATGGTATAAATCAAACCTTATTGCTATTGTCGATAGTGGTGCAGACATTAGCTGTGTCCAAAAAGGTCTAGTTCCAACCAAATATTTTGAAAAAACTTCACATAGTTTAACTTCAACTAGTAATAATAAGCTGAAAATAAATTTCAAACTTAATAATGCAATTGTTTGTAATGATCATGTTTTTCCTACTCCTTTTCTTCTTGTTAAAGATTTACATCACCATATAATACTTGGTACACCTTTTTTGCATAATATCATGCCAATTGATAAAATTGATACGTTTGGAATTTATTTTACAAAAGAAGATAGACAATTCTCTTTTAAATTTTTAACAAATCATAAAACACACTTGCTTAATGAAGCTCGTAGAATTCTTCTGAAAGAACAACAGATTAATTTTATTAAAAAATAAATTACTTATAGAGATGTTCAAAATAATATTCAGGATAAAAATTTTCAACAAAAGGTTAAGAACCTTCTTCATACTTTTCTTGAAAATCTTTGTAATGATTTACCTAATGCTTTCTGAAATAAAAAAATTCATAGAGTGTCTCTTCCCTATATTGACGGATTCTTTGAGAATAATATTCCTACCAAGACAAGACCTGCTCAAATGAATTTAGAATATATTCAATTGTGTAAATCTGAAATTAATGATCTTGTTAATAAAAAACTTATTCGTAGCTCCTCTTCTCCATGGAGTTGTACTGCTTTCTATGTTAACAATGCAACTGAAAAAGAAAAAGGAAAACCTAGATTGGTTATCAATTATAAACCACTTAATAAGGTTTTAAAATGGATTAGGTATCCGATCCCTAATAAAAGAGATCTTCTTAATAGACTTCAAGGTTCAGTTATATTCTCCAAATTTGATCTTAAATCAGGATACTGGCAAATCCAGATCTGTAACACCCCAAACTTTTAAGACATTTTTTTTTTATAATAATAATGGCATTTTGAATAAGAGCATTTGGGATCTCATGAGAAAAGTTTTAATTATCATTTTACTAAAACAATTCTTGAAAACTCTGGTGTTATTTTTCCTTTCTCAAACCGACATACATGTAAATAAAATAATACGCGTATCAATCAATGTCAAATAAATCGGCGCCTTTACTTTAAATCAAATAAATGTCCAAAACACAATAATAATATGGCCCAGGGTCTATCCATCATAACATCCCATATAAATGTCCAACATATGTCCAAACATCTCAATCAACTCCAAATATAAAGTATGCAGTCCATAATTAAATCCAAATGATAATCCTGTTTTAATGACTCACATCACTATCCAAAACTATAGGAAAAAGATCTTCAGCAGCTCTCACAGTTTCTCAACAACTTTTCCTTTCCTGATGTCGCGCTCGAGATCTAAGGCATTGCAAAACAAAGCAATGCCTCAGCAAGCTATCGCTTGTGTAGGTACATAGACAATTAATATAATAAATAAATAAAATAATTAACAGCACTGATGAAAAGTCTATCATTTATGAAAATAGCAGTATCATAATGTCATGTCCAAATAAATGTCAATTTATTCCATATACTAAAACATGCATTTCACGATGTCAAAACATGACATAAATCAATGTAAATGAGCATACAATAATAATAAGGGCACCCTAAGGTAATGGGTCTCACCACATCCCACTAACATCACTGATCAGGAGTACTCATGGCCAACCTCTGAGTGTCGTCACACCCAGGCATACCATCTATAACCATACTCATCATACATGCACACATAATAAGAATATGGGCCATCATGCTGCAGTGGCAACCCTCCATGGGTATCAACCACCGCCGCTCTTCGTCGACACCATAACGGGAGACTTAGCGTTTGTCCCCATGGAAAGGCTCAGACTGGTAGTGTGGACTATCCATGTTACCACACCCATACCAAATGTCATCTATGGGCAGGTGTCTATCATATCACAATATCATCACATCACAATCTCGGAGGGTGGCCGGCCCTATCCCTCCTAGCATGACGCCTACAGGGCGAGAGCACCCGTCATCAAATATAAAATACGAAAGTCATATGTATATGCTAAAACTCAAGAGCACTCATAGCTCGCAAATCCCCAAGACATGCCCCTCATCCTGGGGTTAGCCTATAAAAGGATCATCTAATAAGCCTCTATTCTTATTTCTATATAAATCCATGCATTTACAAGATATAATAATCAATAAGTCTCTATTTAAGCATAATTAATTAACATCATGCTTATAAAAACATTTGAAATAAGTTTATTCAATAAAAGATTTCAATTTGGAATAATCATAATGTACTCAAGGTCGCATGAAATTCATAATAAATGATAATTTTAATTTAAAACACAATCACACATGATGCTATGTTTAAACATGGTTTAAAAATCAAGGCAAAACATTAATTGTTGTCGCCTACCTCAATGTGAGACCACTAGCTTGCTAATAATCCTAGTCACATCACTATTTAAAAAATTTTCTAAATAAAAAGTGGTTATCTATAAGTTTTTAAGTTAAAGCTAGGTTTGCGTCGTCAATACGGTCACAACGCCTCTTTCGGATCGTGATTTGGACTCTAGCTCCCAAAACTGAATTTTAAGTGAAAATACTTCATAAATTAATATTATTAATTTATAGGGTGTTGGGCGGATGCCCTGGTTTACACCGGCACCCAGTGTATACTGGATTACACCTGCGGCCCTGGTTTACATCGGGTTGTACCGGCACCCAGTTTACACTAGGTTACACGGGCAGCCTGGTTTACACCAGTTTACACCAGCGACGTGGAAACCGACGTTGGAGAAGACGACTGGCTTCCAGTCATCTCCGGTGACCTTACAGGTGTCCAAATCACTTCGTTTTTGAGTCATTTTGTTCAAAATTTTGTCTAGTTTCCATTTCTATCATCCTTTTGCGTTGATTTCTCCAAAAATCATGTTTTTTAAACGGTTTTTTTCAAGTTCCTAAAAACATCCATAGGTACTGGTTTTTACGTTTTGTGGAGAAACCCACCGTTGGATCTCTCCCAAATTTAAAGAGTTTGTTCTTGGATCTCTTGTGCACTAGTTAGACAGTGCGATTTTCAAACGGACATGATTTCAATAGTGAAATCACGCTCCAATAGTAGCGTGCACAGAGTTTCTAGGAAAAAGCAATTTTTCCTGATTTTAAATGCATTTCTATTTAATTTTTACCTATTTAATAAATCCAGAAAACAGGGTTTAAGGCTTACCTCGTCTGGCTGGGGTTGATAGTTGTTGCCGGTGTTCCACTCGCCAGAAAAATTGAAGTTTTTAGAGTTTAGGGTTACTGCGTGAAACGCAATGAAACACTCAAGGTGGGGCGTTTTGGCTCCTGGGGATGAGTAGTTATAGGCTTACAGTCTTAGGGGAAGAGAACCTCTTCCATCAACGCCTCTTCCATCCACGCCTCTTCCCATGGTCTTTCCGACAATTTTGCTAGAACTGGTAGAGACGTGTGGAAGACGGGGGTGCCATTATCAATTTGGACCCCTGTGTAACATGTCCCTGTCAAATGACTAAATTGCCCTTACACTTCAACAGCTCCTAACTCTCTCGTTTGAGCTCCGTTTTTTCCGTTCTTAGTGGCGTTAGAATCGTATCGATAAGCATTTTCAAATTATTAAGTTTTCAGAAAAAATTTCCATCTCTAAAATTTTTTAATTTAATTTTTTTAGAAAATTTTAAATTTATACTAAAAATAAAGGATATTACATAGACAAAATAGCCTTTTCATATTTAAGAAGGGGAGTCTTTGCGCTGTTGTCATGTGACTTTGACGTCATAGGTTCAAAACATGAAAATAACCCCTTACAAAATACGAAATAAGAGTATGTACTTTTGGCCTTGTGGTCCACCCCTTTTCCGAACACCCCGCATGGGTTAGAGTTCCGTGCGGAGCTGTCCTTTTAGGTCTTTTCATTTTTGAATCTCACAGAATATCGAGCTGATTGACCTTGATGAGACCTTGCAACCACTTGCAGCGTTAACCTTTTTGGCTGGCTGGGGCTCGTAAGTACATGAAGGCAAAATGATGGGACATTTCGGACACTCCACAGAAGGAGAGGGTAGATAAGTCTTTTCATATTTCCTCCCACGCTGAAAGATACATGGGCCCACAGTTGGGAGGACAGCGAAATATTCACGAAAAGTTCTATTATTTGGGTCCCACCGGAATATATATATATATATATACAGGCGAAGATGCCACGGACTTGTGGTGTAGCTCGCTGAATCCAAAGGATTTGGTGTTATTCGGTTATCTAGACGGTCCTGTATTAACTAATCACAGCCGTCGGATGAGCAAATTGAAGGATCTGGGCCATGACATTTTTATATTATTCGTTGGTGTCTTCTGCAAATTGGTTGCTTTAAGCATGTGTGTCCGGCAAATGACTGGTAATAATAAAAAAAAGAAAAGAAAAAAAGGCAGCCTTGTGCAAGAAGCTCCACATAATAAGGTCTAATAAAGGGGCAAACTCTAAGAATTTTATTTTACATTTTTATTATAAGAGGCAGTTTTCACACATTAAATCCGTAACTTTAAGTTCAAGTGACCATGACTTTACCGTTGCACCTGTCGGCCCATATTAAAATAATTGGTGTGGCAACACGTGAAAGGGTCTATTTTCATTGACAGTAACAATCTAGCATCAATACATATCGAATAGAATCGCGTTGGGATTAATCGGCAAGAGTAACTTTCACAATATAGAATCTTGGTGGTGACGTCCCACTGGATGAACGATCCAGATCATGTTGACCTCACGTGGTCAATGATACGTATTCTTTCGTAATCATTTGCTAAAGTTACAGATTCCTAATCTAATGATAATATTTTAGAGGACAGAGTTGCCAAGCAAAGTAGCTAAAACTTATTATTCTAATTGTAAAATAAAGAAATGATATTATGAGACGCCTTTAACTTATTATCCAAATTTCTAAATAAAAAATTGATATTATATACAAGCGTCCTCTTTAATCCGCTGAAAAGTAGCAATAATGAACATGCTTTTACTCCAAAGACTTTTTAAAATTCTTTAGGCAAATAAGACTGAAGTAGCCTTTTGAAAATCCGGAAGGGGAGCCTTGGCGCAACAGTAAAAATTGTTGCCATGTGATCTTGAGGTTACAGGTTCAAGGCGTGGAAATAACCTCTTGTAAAATACAAGGTAAGGCTGTATACTTTAAGCTCTTGTAGTTCTTCCCTTCCCCGAACCCGCATAGGCGAGAGCTTCGTGCACTAGGACTGCCCCTAGTCTTTTGAAAACCCCCGGCATACTTCTTTTTGTTCCTCTTCTTTTTCTTCTTCATTAATACATAATCTAGAGAGACTGGTTAGAGGATTTTAGGTATGTGTTTTGGGACTTCAAATCATCAATATTTTGATTTTACAATTGAAGAGAGAGGACAAACAAAATAAGAAAGAGCTAGACTATAAGGGTCTATAGTTCACAGTAATACCTTATATTTTTATAAGAGGCTGTTTCTATGCCTCGAACCCATGACCTTAAGGTCACAAAATATCAACTCCATCATTGTCCCAAGACTTGCCTTCTAGAAGACAAAAAAGATGATTGGATTATATCATTCAAAGGTTAGGCTTAGCTAGTGGGGTTTTTGGAATTTCTACGAATAGCATATCTCACTTAAATGCCTCTTCCCAAGATAGAATCAACAGACTAATCCATTTACTTTAGAGTAATACTAGATATGGAGCAATCAATGGCCAAGTTGCATCATCCAAAGCAAGCCTCATCTCTATTTAGTGGTCTTCTTTGTCAAGAGGATTGCAAAACTTAGCGGAGAGAGGCTAATGCATGTCCTCAAAAGTGCCCCACTTTGCTTGAAGAGTCTTCACCTTTCAATAATCTGGTCCGTTCTTCTTATTTTAATAACATTTGGATGTCTATAAGTAAGGGTAGATTGGAAAGAGACGAACCACAAAGGCCTATAATAGGCAGTCTTATCTTACATTTTGTAATAGGCTGATTCCACGCCTTAATCCCGTGACCTCAAGGTAACATGACGACAACTTTTACTGTTGCACTAAGGCTCCCCTTCCAAAAAGGGGCACCCTTGATGCATGAAGCTCCCACCTATGCAATGTCTAGGGAATAGATGGACTAAAAGGGTTTATAGTACACAACCTTATCTTGCATTTTTGCAAGAGGTTGGATAATTTCTAGCATTGTGCAGACCATGTTTAGGAGTTGAATTAAGATGATTGTAAAATGTTTCAGATGCTATAGCTAGACTCATCCAATCTGCACGCTACACGTCCAAAGCAAGCAATCAGATGAACTAGTAAGGACCGCAAAGGCTTATAGAAGCAGTCTTACATTGCATTTTTTGTAAGAGGCCATTTCTACGCTTCAAACCAGTGACCTCCAAATCACATGAATCGCAATGCCAAGGCTCGCGTACAGAAAGATCTGTATCTCACTTCTACAGTGAACTCTACGAAATTAGATCAGTGGTCACGTTCAAATGCAATTAAACTTATTATCAATCAATGAATCCAATTTACTCCAACGGAAAATCAAAACTTCACACGCCTATTTTCATCAAATTGCGCAAAAATGCGACGAGATCAACTCCACGTAGCAGAAAAATTAGTTCTTCTACAGAAAACCGAATTTCGGAAGTAATTTGAAAACGAATAAGAAATTCAACTCACCCGAATAAGTTCTGCTCAATCAGTCATATTTTTTCAGATTCATCTGAAGCTTAAAAAAAGTTAAATTTTTTATCAATTCCAGTAGAATCGGAAAACAAAGAGAAAGAGGTGCAGAAGTGGAGAGGAACTTTCCTTTGGTTGAAATCTGGAAAGCGGTGACCCTAGAAATCCCGTTCTCGAGATCTGCATTGAAAATAACGAATCTCTTAGATCCAGTCCGAAGGCGGGACATGACAGAGAGAGATTTATCTAGTCGGATTAAAGGTTTTCGCAGTCGAATTTCAGCTTCGGAAGGGGAAGCTTTGAGAAAGGTGGGAGTTTGCTTGGTTTTGAAATCTAACGCAGAGGAAGTGGCGGAGAAGGAAAAGAAAGACGACGGAACGCTGTTGCGGTCATTCGATCGTTTCAGTGCCACCCGATTCTGATCGGGCTCCAGGTTCTGTGGGGATTCTGATAATCGTGCCCGTTCATTAGTGGGTCATAGCGCATTTCAGCAGTATTGAGAATCAGGCCTTTGATTGGTGGCCTTTGGGTGGATATAGAGAAAGAGAGTGCGAGATCTCGTACTGTCGTGGGGTTCTGTGGATCGAATACATTTATATTGTGCCAATGGCTTAGATAGGCTGAGTACCAAATTGCATGCCATTGAAAGCTTTTAGCCTATGTTTCTTCAGTTCAGATCAAATAACCAAAATCATTTATTTTTACTAGTTTTTTTAATGACCCAAAACAAGTGGTCAGATTCATCCATTTCTGACGACTCAATTTCTGTAAGTCAAACGTTGCAAAAAATTAAAAAAGAAAAAGACAATCGAAAATTTTGTTGCTTGGATGATATTAACATTTGTGTGCCATATAACCATCCGATTAGGATTTAGGGTGTAGTTTACATCTTGACCAGTAATGGTAGTGCTTAGTGTATGATGGGCCCTTTCTTTTGGTGTTGTTTGTAAAGGTCTGTCGGCCTTGTCCTTGGGCCGGAGTCACAAACCAGGCACAAGCCTTTCTTCGAGTAGGGTAAGAAGGTGCCTTCCCTACAGAAGGGTTATAGGCCCTCGAGTTGGCTCATAGTCCCCCACCCAAATGCAGGTGAATGATAGCGTAAGGCTTTTCAGCAGAGGGGGGCAGCTCCAGTATATGAAGCTCCCATGTATGCAGGGTCTGGGGAAGGGGTGGACCACAAGATCAATAATACGCAGTCTTACTTTGCATTTTGCAAGAGGCTGTTCCACGGCATCCAGCAGAAGGGTAGCAGAAAATGGCACCTCCCCTGTTGTAAGCTACTAGATCATGGACAGTCGTCTAAGAAACCTTCCCCTTTGCCTGACTCACTCCTTTTTACATCCTGTCAGCTCTTAACAAAATGAGTAAATATCTCATCATCTTTGGGTCTCCATTGTCAGTCGCAACCCTTCACCATGAGGAGACATCTACCGTTTAATCCTTTCATCCAGTTCCTGTTCCAATTTATACATCCACTTACATCGGCAAAGCTTTCCATTCTTTTGTTTACAGTTCCACTACATATTTAAGGGAGTTGTGATTATGTTGTTACATGCCTGCATCTGTTCTGGCGAGTGTTAAACTTTTCATGCCCAACGAATCCCTGGTCTTCTGTTGATATCAGCAACAGGAGAAGCATTACCTGGAGCATCTGAAATGAGAATTCATGAATTGGTACCACTGGATGTATACAAAATTGATGTGGGCAGGACATAAAACTAAATTCAACTCAAAAGTCATATACACAGAGAACTGTGATTACATAATACGGTGAGTTATGTACACCTTCCAATAGCGCATACACGTCCTTGTATGAGCCGCATTGGTGTAACATGGTTCTCAAATAAGCTAATTTGCATCTATCCAATGATGACATTCGAGAAACATGAACCATCTGCTCTACTGGCTACCATCATTCCCTGCAGCAACGCATCTGAAAAGCACATAAAGAAACAGGAGTAGCACTTGGAGAAGAAGTTCATAAACCAACAGACTACAAGCTGCTCAGAAGCACCCAGAATGATTCTTTGAAAAGTATCAAAGTGGCCAGGTTTACCCATTTATCAAAAAGCACAAAATTGGCCAGAATCTTCTTCCACCCTATATAACAAAGAAAATACTCATGCCTATTGAGAAAAAAAGACCCCACAAAACCAGCTCGGGCAAGCAGGAAATCTCATCTATATTCACAAAGAAAATTAGCAAAGTACCCAATTCAAATTTTCCTAAACATCACAAATTCTGTAAGACGAGATGAAGAATGTTAAGTGATGCTGAGCCACTGGAGCAGATAAATAAGACACTAGAAACTGTAGGGTCTCCACTTGAAAGCACGATAATACAATATTCAGCACATTTTCTGAATCACCCAACTGCGGCAATTTCATCTGCTTTCAAACTGATCCTACATCAAGCACAGGAAGCCTGCAATGTAAACTGATTGATGTATCTATTTGCCGTGTGCCAGGGATGAAGAACTGAAATATGACAGTCAAGCATGCACCTTGGAAAGTTATACCTGCAACTCAAAACCAGAATCTTAATTAAATGCATTTCTTTGATGCCATTAAAGAAATATCCGATGTACATACTAAGCATTCGTAACAACAACAATAATGTCCAAGAAACACATTGATAATAAGGAACTAGACTGAGTTGATTTTTGCCAGCCCTCAAACACTAGGTTCAAAGCTCTAGGCTACACTCTCTGGAAATTCAACGAGGAATTGGTCTCAGTCAATCAATCACTGTTGCAAAATCGATGAGCTTTAAGTTTAACCATGCTGGCTAAATTCAGATAGCTGAATTAATTGATCAGGTGTGGGAGGTTGAAGCCCATTGAAAATAACAAAGGGCCAAGTTATTACATCATGTGAAATCCTCAGAGAATCCATACCATAAAATGCACAATCTGGCTTTGCCAAATGATATTGCAGGCTCTTTGCAAAGTGCTTCACACTTACTTTCTGCTCGGTCATACAAACAAAGAATAGTTTTATGATCAATCACCCAACGATGCCGAGACAAAGAGTCAACATAGGGAGGGAACAAAAAACAAACCACAGATAGAGCTTCTCCTCTCTGTAATGCCATTTCAGTGCGAGCTCGAGCACTCAGGTCTTGATTTCCAGCTGGAGTATCCGCTGAAAACAATTAAAACACAGGTTTATGGGTTGCATTGAGCATGGAACATAGGCTGCAATAAGTCAAATGGTCAAACAGAATTAATTCACAATCACCTTGAACTCCAACAACTTTCAACTTGCGAAATTCGGAGCCAAGAGTGACTAGAGGTGTAGAGATTTCTAAATAGAAATCCCCATACTGAGTGATGGAGACACCAAGCACGTCACCAATGTGCTTGAGGCGGTCCACTCGATTTTGCAACTGAAATAAATCTGGGCCCTCGACCACTGTCTGAAACACAATTCATTGTGAATCATTTCTCCTGTATCAGCAGCAGCAACATAACTGGAGAGAGAGAGAGAGAGAGAGAGAGAGAGAGAGAGAGAGAGAGAGAGAGAGAGAGAGAGAGAGAGAGAGACCTGTGGCAGATCCTTGGCCATGTCAAGAGCAGACTGAAGTTCCTTGACATCTGAGCTTGAGAGTGGCTTTGAAATAGGTACATCCTGGATTACTGCTGACTTATGACCCTGATCAAAAGACCAATAAGAAATTTGAGAGCTGATATCTACACTCTATAGTATCAACATCCCTCTTTGTTTTCAACTTTCTCATGGGCTGTAAAAGTTTCTCTGCGGCTGCAATTATGAAACTCATAGTTTATGAGACCGCTGCCAGTATAAAAAAAATTCCCAGTGCAAAAATTTGAGAAGGAAAAAGGAAAAAGAACAACATTTTTTGGTTTCACTTTTGAATGAAGCTATGCTCAAGTTACCAATCAATGAAATTACATATAAAACTGAAAAAATTACAAGAGACATCTTATGATCACACCTGCACCAAATTGACAAGGTCAATGACTCACACTCTCCTGTCTTAATCTTACAATTTCATTGCTTTCCTGATTCGCTTTTAAAGGCACAAGTCCTAGAAACCTATTTAACAGTGAATGAGAAAGTGTTTAATGAAGTGCCCTTTTAATACAGCTAGAAGCAATCATAAGTTGTGCCCTTTTAAGCAGCTAGAAGCCCTTTTAAAACACCTAGAAGCAATCATAAATTGGGAGATATACTAATTGCCATCCGAGAGCTAACTGATAATAGAACCCAGGACTCCAGAAGCAACACTTAAAAGGAAGCTGAAGCCAACCAGCATATAATAGTGTCATTATGTGAATGTCTACTGGTATTACTTATAAAACAAAAAACCCTCATATTAAAGACTGGTATGATATATGACTATGAGAGAGGATGAGCTGCTTCATCCAACGCTGTAGTCATATTCTCTATTTCTTTTACTGTTTTACCCTCATTTTAAGCGTATACATGGGGGTGTTCTTATACCCATACACAGTAGTGTATATAAATCAATGAAAGGGGAGATGGGCTACTTCAAGCTAACCATTCAATTAAGCTGATCATTCCACTTTAGAGATTTTTCCTTATTTGATTGTCATGTCATCAAACCAACTATCAATCCACTGTTCTTTCTATTAGATTCTTTTACTAGAATAGAGATCATCCCAAGAAATCAAGGAATATCAGATTCTTGAAATTTTATCTATGTTTGAATAACTTTATCTGAAGGGGAGCCTTGGCGCAACGGTATAAGTTGTCGTCATGTGACCTTGAGGTCACGGGTTGAAGGCGTGGAATCAGCCTCTTGCAAAAATGCAAGGTAAGGCTGCCTACTTTAGGCCATTGTGGCCCGCCCCTTCCCCGGACCCCGCATAGGCGGGAGCTTTGTGCACGGGGCTGCCCTTTTTTTTTGAATAACTTTATCTATGATTCAAGGCTGTCAATATCTGGGGAGAAAAATTCAGTATCCATGCTATGTAATCCCGTGCTAAAGAGCTCCTTATTGCCCTTTTTTGATACAAGTCCCTTACTTCAGGTTGTGCACTTGAATCTAATTCTTAAGTGGTAAATTGAATTTTTGGAGCTAGCATCCAATGTTCATGCACTTACAATAACTTCAAGTTGAACTCCCGAGGGTGGAATTTAATTTCCATCTAATAGCTAAATTAGTCCACGAGAGAATTCAATTCTCACTGCTAAGTGAGAATACACGTGGGCCCTTCGACTTGAATTTTCACCGTTCTCTGCTCCAAACAACTAACAGAATTCTGCAGCTGGATCCCAGAAATTCATTTCTCACTTAAAAATTAGTCTTCAAAGCACAATCCACACTTAATTCAATAGCAACAGCAAAAATCTCAAGCAACCAACATACCATTTCATTCAGACATTTTAACAAACAAAACACATCAGCATAACAAGCCTAACAGAAAAGAGTCGAAAAAAGAATAGACGTAATAAACATGAACAGACCAACTTACCTGAGTTTCAAAGGTGAGAAAAGGCATTGGGTGCTGGTGGGTAGTAGCGCCACCATCAGCACTTGGTGGGAGCTTCTTAGTAAGCTTTATCTGAATACCTTCCCCGCCTTCTATGTTGAGGCTGCTCTTGAGGGCGCGGTGTAGAAGGCCCAGATCAATTGCGAAGGCAATTCGGTCTTCGTTATGACTTGAGATTCTGTAATCGTTGAAGAGAACCTCTTTGCGGAACTGGGCGATTGATTGGACGCCATCACCGTTGAGGAGATTGTGGAGGAAAATAGCGTGGTCGCGTGTCAGGTAAAGGTGGCAGATCCGGTCTATTTTTTCTAGTGCCGGAATGAATCCTGAAATTTTGAAGATTATTTAGTGGAAGATTGTTTGATGTGAGAATTCGATAGCACAGAAGAAGAGAAGAAGAGGAATTACAGTCTTACTCTTTTCCAGGAGATTGACGCCATGGTCGGTGAGTATTGCTCTGAATTTCATCTTTTCTCGATCTCTCGATCGAATCGATATCTCCACGGACTATCAGCTCTTTGGCGCCAATTTCTTTTGAGAAAGGCGCGGGAGGGAAGTCTTGTGTACTGTTATACGGGCCTCTTATAAAATTTCATGCCGAGGGCAGCCGCGGGGCCATTAAGCGCAGGCTTAACAAAGCAACTTCACACAATCCTAGCCCTCCAATTGGTTGCTCAAGATCTTATGCCATTTTTGCTTAAATCCATTGAGGCCTCACTTTCCGAATACAAGTAAAAGGGCAGCCCCAGTGCGCAAACTTCTTACATCTGCAAGGTCTAAGAAAGGGGTAGATTACAAGAGTCAATAGTATGCAACCTTATCTTGCGTTTTGAGACTTTCCACATGTTGAACCCATGACTTTAAGGTCACGTAGCGACAACTCTATTGTTGCGACAAGGCTCCCCTTCTACTTTCCAGATACAAGTGCAAACTATATATTTCCACTTTGTAGGAATTTCAACTCATCCGTACAATGATAAATCCAAGTGAGCACTATTTGCCTCTTTTGTAGATATATGTGGTTGAGAATGGCTTAAATTGGCTAAGTGCCAAATTTTATGCTTATTTAGTAACTCATCTTTTCTTTGAATTCATAATTATAACTATACTTCATCTCATATTTCTTTTAAGTTAAGAAGCGCTGCCAGAAAAACATAGGATAAAGTAACTTAAGGCAACGTGGTTGAGCAGTTTAGATTACAGAAGGGGCAGGTAAAGTGCACTTGTCTAATGATAAATTCAAGTGAGCACTTGGGTTTATCATTTCTCCACAATAATGATATTGATGCATATCTGCACTTGTTTATGATAAGGTATAAGTGGACAGTTGGATTTATTGTTCCTCTTATTTTACACCTCTGAAAGGTTCCTCTCAAGGTCGTCACATGACCTTGAGGTCACGAGTTCAAGGCATGGAATCAGTCTCTTACAAAATACAAAATAAGGCTGCCTACTATAGGCCCTTGTGGTCCGCCCATCCCCGGACCCTTCATAGGCAGGAGCTTCGTGCACCGGAGCTGCCCTTTTTCTTATTTTACACCTCGAAAAGAATATAGTTATAGTTAGGATCATGAATGAATAGTCTTTGGCACAGGGCTTACCAAAGAGTGGGGCCAGAATACAAATAGGACGAAATACCCAAAATCTGGTCTCCACTTGTATTTCTAGGTATATTTACAAATTGTACCACTAATTGATATCTTTCCAGCCTGTCAAAAGGCTGAGAAAATTTCGTTTGGACCAAAAATTACAAGCTGATAAAAATGTCTAAACTTTTTTGACATCCACATCTACAAAGTGCACTGAAACTCTTTTTTTCATTCTTTGCATTGAAGTATGGGATCAGAGGCCAACAATATCTAGTGCAGTTGGTCGTATTAGAATATATGCTTGGTCATAGGTTTGAGGTTTTCGAACTGCCATTTTCCTTTTTGGCTGATGACTAAATTTAGGAAAATGCGCAAGTGTGATTTTGAGTAATTTTGATTTGTAATTCTTTACTTGTTCTAAACAATAAAAAAGTATGAGTTTAAAGAATATTGCAGTAGAGCACAACCACACCAAAACAGCAACTTAATGCTGTAGACCCTAAGTGTCACTGATCTATGCCGTCGATGTGACTCCGCTAACTTTGAATATCTAATGGTGGCAAAAAGCCAACTCTAGCATCCAAGAAGCTCTATGTAATGTCAGCAATGGTCTAAATTTGACAAACCAAAACCTCATTTTCTACACGTTATAGGTTCCTTTGGCATGATTTTTGGGCCATCATGAAGGTGAGTCTTGGTGCAACAGTAAACTAGTTGTTGTTGTGTGATTTTGAGGTCAAGCATTCAAAGGTTGGAAACAGCCTCTTTAAAAAATGTAAGATAAGACTGCATATGATAGACCCTTGTAGTTCACCCCTTCCCTAGATCCCACATAGATGGAAACTTTGTGCACCGAGACTACCTTTTTTACTAGTGGAGAACGGCCTGGATCAATGACATTTTGGGAGGAAACAGACCAAAGAGGAGTTGTTCGGCTGTTGTGGGGTTATCAGGCTCTTCTAAGCATTCCTCACATGGTAAACCAAATATATAAAAAAAGAACATTTTGGCATCTCCATGCCACATGGTGTAAATGCAGGTAAAAAAGAAAATGAATTTGCATCTCATTCGTGCCTTTTGTCCTATTTTTTTAACCTAGCTTCCAGATGTTCCCAAATGAGTGGAACATTTGCCTTGCCTGTATGTTCTCTACTCACGACTTTGTCACTGCATTTATCCTTGTACTTTTATGGTGTGGTTGCAACCATCTAGAGACCGCAAGCAGATAAACATGTCATGGGAAGAACGTTTAAACATGTTAGCAAGGACCACTAGATTTACCCTTTCTAGGCAAGCCCCTACCAAACTCTTCCCGTGGTACTTAATGATGAATATCTAGATTGGTTTGGTGGGCCACCATTAATCGAGCTCATTGCTTCCTGCCCATGACAAGAATGGTCCCAACTGTTGATCAATGACTAGGACCTTGCCTGGCATCCAAGAAATCTAGGCAACAGATGGGGCTTTGATTAAGGGATTGCCAGAGGTTGGCCAAAGGCCCGATCCATCGAAAGAAAGCCATAATGGGAAGTGTTGTTAGCATGCTTAGGATTCTTCATACGTGAGAAATAGAGCCTTACCAGTTTAGCTCAAAAGTTGAAACCAAGATTGGTTTGGTGGGCCACCATTAATCGAGCTCATTGCTTCCTGCCCATGACAAGAATGGTCCCAACTGTTGATCAATGACTAGGACCTTGCCTGGCATCCAAGAAATCTAGGCAACAGATGGGGCTTTGATTAAGGGATTGCCAGAGGTTGGCCAAAGGCCCGATCCATCGAAAGAAAGCCATAATGGGAAGTGTTGTTAGCATGCTTAGGATTCTTCATACGTGAGAAATAGAGCCTTACCAGTTTAGCTCAAAAGTTGAAACCAAGAAAATGCACGAGACTATATGACTAAACATCACAAGCTTGGAGCGTTAAACCTACCCTCCAAATGTTGAAAGTATAACACGACTTGCTTTTTGCTTTTTACCAACTTGTCTGACGTTGGCAGAAGGGGAGTTTTGGCATAATTGTAGAGTAGAGTTGTCGTTGTTTGACTTTAAAGTCACGGGCTCAAGATTTAAAAATACTACCTTGCAAAATACAAGATAAAGTTGTATATTATTAACTTTAGTAGCCCACTCCTGCTCTGAACCCAGTATACACAAGAGCTTTGTGCACCGGAACTACCTTTTTATTTTTCTGGCCTTGTAACTTCCGCATTTTCTTTTTCAGTTTTAATCCGAGCTTGTCTACGGTCAAAAAGACGTGTCAATTGATCCACCGGACGGGTTCCTCTCAAAGTATTCGCTGCCGTTCGGCGTGACCGTCAAGCATCAAGAAAGGATTCCCCCAACAACTTTCTTTTGGAAAGGTAAAGGATTCCACCTAGGAGGCTAGAAAAAATTTGTCCCACGGATGGAAGAAGGAATTCGTTGTATGCCTTCTGTTGCTATTACATCCGCATTGTTTAATAGAAACTGACTTTTTTGATGGTGTGTTAAGTCAACACCTGCTGCCGTTCTGATCTCGGCACCCCCCCGCTTGTAAGTTGTAACCCGTCGAAGTAAAGGGCTTAGGATGCTTCTCACATCAACTATCACACAAGACGACTTTAGAAGGTCAATGCTATATACGATTGAAGATTTCATCAAATCAGTGAAAATCCAAATGAGATGAAAACATCGTTGTCGTGCGACAAATCATTTTTGACAAGATCGATACACTTAGACAAACACTTTTCACACGCATGCACAAGCTCTCCAACAACCTCTGCATGCACGCATTCATACCGGCAAACATTTCATTGCTGCCTGAATTCTGGCAGTTAATTGAATCGAGGGATGGAAACTATACCAATGCTCAAGGGGTTTGAACGTTTGAATCCTTGGACTTCTCCTCTGAAGAAGGGCGGTTCTCAGAATCAGAATGCCGGATTTCTTCAATCATTCTAATGACTTCGTCCATTTTGGGCCTTTGGTCTGGCATCTTGGCGACACATGCCATGGCGATTTGCAGCATCTGGACCATCTCTTCTTCGATGTTCTGATACCTCATCAACTCGACGTCAAACACCTCTGCCGTCCATTCTTCTCGGACTACAGATTGGACCCACCTGGGCAGATCGACTATGTCATCGTGCCCTGGAGATTGTAGTGGGGCTTTGCCTGTGAGCATCTCGAGTAGGAGGACTCCGAAGCTGTAGACATCGGATTTCTGGGTGGGTTTTCTGGTTTCAATTACTTCTGGCGCACGGTATCCTGCACTTCGGGGAGGCGCAGCAGGGACGTTCATGAGGGGGGTCAGGCCAAAATCGGAGACACAGCCTTCTTGATCTGGACCAATGAGGACATTGGATGCTTTGATATTGCTGTGGGTGAATTTGCCACCACCCTCCAAGTGGATGTGAGCTAGACCTCTTGCTGTTCCCAGTGCGATCTTTACTCTGGAATCCCAGTCTAGAGGGGTCCTACCTGTGCCTCTGTTCCCTGTTCATTGATTAAAAAGCAAAGGGAAGAAAACCGAGTCATTGTCCTGAGTGGGGCTAAATAATCGACTTATTCAAACGTAGAGCATAGCTAATAGATCTTTTTTCGGAGTGTCGCGTTGTATGGAACTGTCAACAAGTAGTCCGCAAGCGGTTCGTGAACTATATGATATGAAAATGAGGACTAAATGGGAAAGAACAAGTACTGAGGTTATGGTGTGCCTGCTTGTACTGTAATGTTTGGGAACTTAATTGAGTACATTATGAAGCTCTGACTATAGGACTTGAATGAGCCACATGTGAATGCAAGCTAGAAAAAGTGAAATACTCTTATAGTCATAAATTACTACCCACAAAACTCAGTACCCTTGAAAAATCAGATTAGATGATAAGGTTTTCAAAGTAGGAAAGATGAAAATGAAAAGCTTATTCAGCCTGTTCAATTGGGACTCCAGCTAGTCCTACTTCTACACGACCAAATTAAGTCCGACTTTTCTTTTCTTCTATTACGCTTTATAACTCATATCCCTCGTCCCAAATTAATGAGCTGTCACTTTACCCAATCCCATCTTTTCATCCCTCTGACATGGTGTGAAAAAAGTTACTTGCCTGCTGAATCAATCATATGGTCTGAATTATGTCAAATTAGTTAACTATTCAGCTATACGGAGAAGGTAAAACAGGTTCAAGTTGGATGGCTACAAGGAGCTTGCAAACAGAAACACAAAGATTGAGGAGACCCAGAGCTAAATTATCCACATGAGCTTTTACAGTTAGGTATAGCTTAGCAGCCCTTCCGAGATTTTTCTGGTTTTAGTAAGGGCTTCTATTTACTTACTAAAGAAAATTTAAACTAATATTCATGTGTGCATTAAGCATTTCTGTTCCCTAGAGACTTTAGATTTTATTCCAAGTGCTCAATATCAGGATCGTGTGTCTATTCATATATTGCGCATCCTTTTTCCTATTCAAGCATATCAGAGCATGTCACCACAAAGGTAAAGATAAAAAAACTGTTATCAGGACATGAATCAATCCTCATGGTTAAGTATTATAGGTGTATCAAATGTTAGAGATATAAATATTGTTAGCCTATTTCCTGTCAGCTTTTGGGTCAAATGTTGAACCAACATGGTATTACAGCCAAAAATGGCCTTTCAAGTGAGGAGGTTTGTTAGAGAGATAAATATTGTTGGCCCTTTCCTATAAGCTTAAGATTTTAGGTCCGAGTAGTAACTAACACCATAAAGGGCCCAGGACATTCAATCAAATGAGTCTCTTTGCTGCATTTCAAATATTCAATACGGGTTTTGCATTAATGATGCCTTCATATATATATATATATATATATATTAAAGATAAAAATATTGAAGAGAAAAGGAATTAAACATAGTTACATAGAGAGCAGAGGTTGCCCCACATACAACAATCTCTATCAAGATGCCAAGAGAGAGAGGGAGAGACATGATTCATTGTCCCCACGAACAAGAGGTGCAGGTCTCAACTAATAACCTGGTGCACAGTTTGGTCTACCATAACCAAGATAAAAAAATTGAGGAAGCAGTCATTTGAGGGAGATTAGACTTAGATGGTTTGGACATGTCCAAAAGAGACCCAAAACAGCACCCGTTAGAAGGAATGAGGCAATGCAAATACAAGGTTCCAAAAGGGCAGCCAGAAGGCCCAAAAGAACATGGATAGAAGTGATGAGAAAAGATTTAAAAACTTTGAAAGTAAATGAAGCCATCGTACTTAATGGAGGGGAATGAAGGAACAAGATTCACGTGGCCTACCCAAGATAAGGTCTTGATAATGATGATGAGCCATGATGCATTCATGAAAATGCCTTCCACTATTGCAAACAAAACCTAATTTGAAATAATTAAGCAATCTAAAAAAGAAGGAGAAAATGGATAAGAAAAGCATACCATGCAAGAGCGTGGACAGACTTCCACCCTGGACATAGTCATAAACCAGGAGCTTCTCATCCTTTGAGTAGTAATAAGCACGGAGCGGCACGACATTTGGATGCTGCCCAACCCTCCCAACAATCTCCATCTGCTGTTCAAATTCTCTCTTTCCTACTACCACCTCCTTTAACCTTTTCACCACAACAGTAGTACCCTCCTCCAAGACGGCCTTATATGCTGTTCCATAGCTTCCCTTTCCCAGCACTTCAGCTGAAGCCCTCAATAGATCTTCTAAGTCAAAATTATAAGAACAACCCTCAAAAAATACCAGTTTATTCTTCTCTGCCTCTTGCGCTCCACTACCGAACTCCTCCTTTGTCTTCTCCCCTCTTCCACCACCAATGGCCTTCCCCTTTGAAACTGCACCACCTTCTGTATCTTTTCTCTTCAGACAGCAGAGTATGAGGACTAGTGCTAATAGAAACAGTATTGCAGAACCCCCAACTGCAATGGCAATTATAGCCCCAACACTAAGCCTCCTCTTCTTAGAGCTACTGCTTGGTATTGGAGGGATGGAAGCCGGTGGCGGGAAGGAAGGAGAGAAAGGTGAAGGTGAAGGGATGACTGGAGTGCACTGAATCAAGGGAAGCCCGCATAGATGAGAGTTGCCCAGAAAGGAAGAGTTGGGAAACTTTTTGAGAGATGAAGGAATAGTTCCATTAAGGTGGTTATAACTCAGATTCAAATGTTTCAACCTTGGGAGGTTGAGGTCAGGGATAGGCCCAACAAGTGAGTTGTTCTGGAGGTACAGTCCAGTGAGATGCGTCAGGTTCTGGACTCCTGGCGGTATGTCACCGGCAAAGGAGTTGAAGGAAAGCTCCAGGATATTCAGGTTATGAGAAAGATTCCTGGGGACGTTGCCAGACAAGTTGTTGCGTTGGAGGTAAAGGTTGTGGAGCGAAGGAAGGGAAGCTATGTCTGATGGAAGATTTCCTGTGAGGCGATTGGACCGGAGACTAAGAACTTGGAGTCTATCTAGCCTTCCAATCGTATTAGGAGGGATCGGACCAGAGAGCCCAACACCCGGCAGTCTGAGGGCACGCACATGGGTTTGGTCATTAGTACATGTGATGCCAACCCAAGAGGAGCAGATGGCAGTCGATTGATTCCAGTTAAGCTTGCGGCCATGGGGGACCACGGATGCAAACTGAAGTAGAGCTTGCTTTTCAGAATTCAGGTCAGCAGTCGCTCGAGGAAGAAGACATATTAGTATGAAAAGAAGGGAAATTGACCAGAAAAGGTTCATCTTGGGGTGTTTCATAGTCAATAGCTTGGCTCTATGTTTCTCAATATGTAGTAGAGTTAAGGAAAACGGTGAAAATGAGAATGATCTGAGCTTCAGATGTTTCGAGGGACTCCGAGGACTAGGTCTCAGCACTTCTTCTTGTTATCCTGACACAGCAACAAAAGCCATGGAATAGTATTAGCAGCCAAATGAATGAAAGAAGCTATACAAGAACATAAATACAAAAACAGAAAATATAGGAAAAGAAAGAAAAGAGGGGTGTATCTCTAACTTCTAAAGAAAAACTATTAAAAATAATAAGAGCAAAGGGAAATAAGTTTTAATTTTTCGGTAAGCACAAATGACCAGAATGCCACCAATTGCTCTTAAAATGCAACAATGACGAGAGAGGTCAGACAAATGGCCGAAAGCCTAAGAACTGGTTGAGTTAAGTTTGTTGAAAACAATTCTTGAAAATAATTTATACACACAGTAAGTATCAAGTAAAAATTCAAGAGAGGCATCTAGATACCCAAAATGTAGAAGAGTTTAAGCATAAAATGACATCTAATCTGACATTCCTCCGGGCTTTCAAGTCTTCCTATCTTTTTTAAGATGATAGTTGTGGAGCAGCTATAACAGGAATCTGCTAGCATAGGATCCTCTCCTATACTCTAGAAAATCGAATCCCAACTAACACTTTCCTGGATGGCTAAGCAAGAAAATTACTTCTTCCTTTTTCTTTTCTTTTTCGTTTAAGATGTCGTTGAATTTAAGTGGAAGGCACCAACAATTTGTCTTTTTCCTCAATAAAGGTTTATTTGTAATTCTTTTCCATTTAATCTTCATGGGTGGAAATTTGACCACACAATTTCAAACCGGCATTGTTCTTCTGTTATTGCAAAATATTTTACTTGGGAATAACTCAGAAATTTCCATCTAAAGATATCTTCTCCGTACCCAAGAACCAGATTAGCCTCCTGTTTTGCTGAAATAAAACAAGCACCCTCTTCCTGTATTACTGAAAGTGACACTATTATTTCAAAAAAAGGGAAAGTTTCCGCATAGGGTATTGCATTCCTTATGACTTTCTGCAGAAAAGGGAAACGAACTGTGAAGGGATTTTGAAATCATAAGAAACAAATCACTTCCAACGACAGAAAATATAAATTCTCCATCCTCTAAACAGTTTTCCTTCGGCAAACGTCAATTAAACAGTTTCTGTTAGCCAAATGCGGTTTTCATGAAACAGGAGATAAACGAACCATCTCACTGCTGTACTGTACTATTAAAACCTGAAGCGGTTAGACGGGCTCACCACGCGAGGAAATTTTTGATGAGTCTAGATATTGAGTGTTTCGGGACTAGGTATTAGCATAGGCGTGTGCAGAACGGACAAAAGTCTAGAAATTTGGGGCTAACAAGTCAATCCTGACCGTCAAATTCTTGAAACTTCTAATCTTTGAATGCGGTCCAGAATGTCTAGTTTTTGTGGAGATAGCCAATACACGGCCCTGATTTCATAAGAAGTGCGGAAGGGTTCGGATTCTAAGAAGCACAGAACTCGGGTCGCTCGTGGAGTTTATTAATGAGTTTACAATCTCACGGAATACCGTCAGCAACCAGTAGGTACGCAAGTGAGGCAACCGTCCCGTGTATATCCATAAAGCCGTTGTTAAATGCCTCGCGGGGCGCATGTTAGCAAGACTCCTTTTTTAATTGAATAATAAAATCGAGTGAAGAATAACTTTTATCGCCGGAGAAACGCGCTACGGTAAAATAGAAAAGAGCTCAGTTTCTTGATGCAATTTAACGAGCCTGTGAATCTATTTCTCACGAATCATATGGCTCGAAGAATTCAAACGGCAACAGCGAGGAGAGATCACCGTTACCAGACGCGAATCAACACAATCTCACAGAAGAAGTGATATTTGTTTGACACACACTAAGGCTTCCACTGGCCAGGTTAGCCAGAACCTGAAAGAACGAGAAATGGAAAAAAGATGAATCTACTTACCTAGCCTCCGAGAATCCATGATTTGATTTGAAGATCAACAAACGCCCTCAGAGATCAAAACCACATTGCCAATCTGTAACGAGATAACGTTCCGTCAGAAAATCATAAGACAAGCTTTGAATCATGAACAAGAAAATCCAAGCGCTAACCTCACTAGACAGTGCAAAAGACTCGAATCAGTTCTTTCTCGTCCGTGTTTTCAAATTATCCGGCATTGCAGATCTGAAAAACCTGCATGTGGAAACATGAGTGAAAGAGGACTTTATAGACTAGAATGGTGGAAGCAAATGAGATTTCTCCGAGGATCTGCTAATGAGAGCCGCAACTAAAATAAAAAGGCTAGGCCATGAGAATAGCATGAAACAATCTCCAGTGAGAGAAAGATATCTTGATTTGGGGAAAAAATCCACTGACTGAAGCACTAAAGCAAACGTTTGTAGCGCGGTTGGCAAAAGAAAGTATCAAATTCGAAGTAGAACTGACTTGACAAAAAGAAAATTTACAGAAAAAAGAAGAAGAAGAAGATGAAACACCTTTAGTAGGAGATCAGAGCAAAAGCTCGAAATCTGTAGAATCTCACATATAGTCCTCCTGAAATCAGGACTTTCAGCGACTGTAAACGAAGAAAGAAGAAAAAAAAACAGTGTAAGATACCTTTGAAAGCTGCTTAGCAATCTTTCTAAATCTGCATCCAATTCCTTCGCAAGAGCATGCTCCTAGCCCTAGATCCGCAATTAAAACAAGAACAGAACGCGGTGTAGCAAACCAGGGCTCAGCCAAACTCAAACCGAGCTCAAGCCTCTGATTTCTCTAAAAATCCCGTGAACAATTTCAAAACCCTAGAATCACAACTATAGTCACAAATGTAGCTCCATCCGGCTCTAATTGGAGCTTAACAGCAACCTCAAAATTTCACCAAATTCGAACCTAATCAATACGGTGAACAAACACTTAAACCTCGACACATCCCATGTTCATTCGTTCTTGAAGAATCCACTTTTCGAAGGTTCCAATCATCCATCAAAACTCCATTCAAATGAAAACGGACCTGGACCAGCTTTACCAGTACAAATTCCAACCGTAACAGTTAAAATTCAAGTGATTTCCCTTAAATTCCTTCAACAATTCCATCTCAAAGGTTCAGATCCGCTAAAGAAGCTCGGTTCAGCAGAAACCAGAGCTTTAAGAGCTCCACCAACAGATCAGATCTCTAAATACACCTTAAAACGGTTCGAAGTTCGAGGTTTATCTCGAAATGCATAAGCATTCGCTAATAATCGTTTTCTGGAGGTCTGAATCCGCCATTAAAGCACGATACGGAGCTCCATTTGCGACTTTTAGGATGCTCTGAAGAAAACTGGTCGGAGAAGAGGGGGAAGAGGCAGGAACCGGCGAAAAAAGAGGGTTTTTGGTTTTTGACAAATTAGAGCGAAGAGTTTATAAAGGAAAGTGTGGAAATGGAGTGGGATTGGTTGCTGGGTAGGTTGTTCAGCCCTAAGACGTTGACTACCAGGCGACCCTTGTCTTTGGCCCAAATTTACGAATATGTCCTTTTAGTCCCACTGCAAGAAGGGGGTACAAGAGTGGCGTCAGACAGATGATCCGAGGAGATTATGGAAATTCCATCTCGTTCTCTCCCACTATTTGGTAGTACTTGTGGAGTCGTTACTATTAATCTTGACCCTTCAACTGATGGGACCTACGACGGATGAGTTACGTCAAAAAATTCTGCCCAGGGGATGTGATTGTTGCCGACAAATGATTATACAAAACAACCAGGATCAGACACAGACGCGATAGGAAGGGAGAGAATTAAAATTGGAATATGGCCCATTTAAGACGGGACCTGAAATGATAAACGGTTTAGATCATCGGAATTCGGGGTCCACAAATACAATTTACTATAGAGAGAGATTGATTGGATCATGAACTAAAAGTTGAGGCCTGGCCCATCTAAGACAGGATCTAATGATAATGGTTTAGATCATCGGAAATCTAGGTCCACTTGATGCAATTTACTAGAGATTAAGGTCATGGGTATCCTTTTCCCTATGACATATATATGCTTCCCATCTTGATTTTGATTACATACTCTATTTCCGATTAAGCCATTACGAATCTTCAAAACCTAGGGCCACATCTATTATGATCTAAACCATTCGTAACAAGATCACCTGTCGACCGCTCGATCATAACTCCACGGTGGGGTCAACTGCGGTCATTGTAAAGCAGGTAAACGACATATGAAGCAATATCTCATCTCAACAAAGGCCACTCAGCTTGGGTCAATTTTTGGTAATTAGGGTTGACCTTTTACCAACCAAGCAGAATTTGGTGAATTCAATTTAACTTCTAGCTAAACCTTAGTCCCCCGCACCCGTTTAATATTATCCCACATCTTAATCCGACTACGACCGCTCTGCTAGCCCTTGATGATCCAACTAAGCATCATCCTCGATCATCATTTTCTTCTTTAATTTGCATTTGACGGTGAAATTTTTCTAATTTTCCCTTAATGAGCTGGACCCCCCCCCTGTACATGTGAAAGATGCAGAGATCACTTAGTGGTTTATTTTGTTAATCCAGCTGATAAATCTGATCCAGTTCATGCTTTGAATTTTGAACCCTTTTTTAAGCTCGTAGATCAGGGAGGATTCCGGAAGGATGAAATGACAACTGTGATCTAGTAATTATAATGATAATACGAAGAAATCAAAGAAGGTACAAGAATGCTAGAGTAAAGCGCAATAACGCCGAACTAGATGTAGAGCACTTCACTTTTGCTTGTGGGGCCATATATCATTGATCCATGCCGTTCAATCGAAGCACCTGTCTCCAGATATCTAGTGGCTCAAAAATCATCACAAAAGGAAATACCTACCATCAAACAAGACTTTTTGGAGGGGTTGTTGGTACTTGAAATGAGATGATTTGACCTGATATAAGATACACAGACTATATTCTGTTAATAGTGCCTTAAGCTGAGGTAACAGTCGGTGATGCCTCGTCTTAGTTCACCTTTAAGTTGAATTTTCAGTCATTGTGCTTTGTCTCATGTTAAATTTGGTCATTGCAAGCTAGATCTTATATAATCCCATTTCATGTCAGCTCACTAAAATCGTGTTGGTTTGATGAGCGTAAACCTTTGCTTTTACAGAACCGTCCGTTTCTAACAATCAATGAGTACTTTTGGCATGGTTTTTACAGAGACAGGCACTTTGCGTGAACGGCACGGATCAAAGATATATTGGGCCCATCATAAAAAGTGAGGGGACACTGCAGCTACTATGGTGTTATCGCACTCTACACTAGCATTCTTGACGAAGATAACAGGTTGAAGAATAACGAGTTCAAATAGCACGATAGACTGGGATGAACCACATTTATGAATATTCCTTGGAAGGTGTGTGATTGTTTGTTGGCAAAGGAGACTTCATGAATCCATTTTATTTGAAAAGCTCTGTTTTGGGAAAGTTTTAGGGCTTTGAAGCACATGGAGTTGGGTCTTTGAGCTCTTCTTGTGGTCACTTTTAGTAGACTCTGACCTTGTACCTTGTAGGAGTTGTTTATTTGAACTCTACTGAAGGCAAATGGCTCATGCCAATATATCTATAAAATTTGTGCAATTGGGATCCTGACTTTGCATAAGCAAGATGATCCCAACCAATGTTTCTTTTGCAAGGGAAATTTTTTAAAAAAAAATAGAAAAATAGAAAGACCTTAGTTGATCAGAAGGTTAGGAGAATTCATTGGCGGAGATTTTTTGGGTTGGAGATCCAAGATGTTACTCCTAAGATTAATGGTTTGGATTTGAACCATACTCTTATGTACTGATCTACAAGAGAATGCTACACGAGCAACTGGAAAGAATTTAAAATTGCACAGCACCATGATTAGAAGATCTGATTGCTCATCTGGCTGATGAGCCCACCATGTCTCAAGCACTTCAACTAGAGGCTAAGTCAAGATCCAAACCAGTCTTTTCGGTCTTCAAAGAGCTATGATCATGGAGCATGCCTTTATTGGTTGTTTGCTTCTCCTTTTTTAACCCAATTCTTGCCCACGGATAAAATTATGCAAATGTAGATAATAAAATGGCCCTAAAATCTTGGTTAAATTTATCTATGTTTTACTCCCTTGCTTAACAGCCCATGTAACAGAACCAAACAGATATGGATTAGGATAGAATTCATATAATAAATAACTTTATCCACTACAAATGCCTTTTTTTCCATTTTTATGAAGTAGTGTTTTACTCCATGGATAATTTTATTCCAGGGTACAAATCAGCTCCAATAGGAAGAGGTATTTGAACGAATGCCAACTTAAGGACAGACTTTCAATATTTGAAACTTTGGGCGGGGAATAAAACCCATGATGGAGCAAGCCATATAGCCATCATATAATCTCCAAAGTTGTCTGATGAGGTTGTGAGGGCTAAAGATGGCCGCTTACTTGCAATTTGTACTTATCAACGCTCGTCAAGTGTGCGCCGTGCATAACGGCATCCTATTTCAACAGGTGCTTAAATTACAAGTGGGCACTTGCATTATCAATCCAGATCCATAAGTCAACAAACTAGGAATGATAAACTCAAGTGTGCACTTTTATTTCAACAAAAAAAAGAGGCAGGCCCAGTGCATGAAGCTCCCGCTTATGCAGAGTCTGGGAAAGAGGCAATCAAGGGTAATTTGTCACAAATTTAGAGTTGTAGTCACGTGACCTTAAAGTCATGACTGCATATTATAAACTCTGTGTGGTTTGCCTCTTCAACGGATCCTTCATATGGAGCTTCATGTGATCCAGTTAATACGTCTCAAATTTATAATGAGTTGATTGCGTGTTACGCACTTGACATGGATAAAGTGCAAGTGCGCACTTGAATTTGTCACTCTTCGCCTTGTATATATTTCAAAATTAGTGCAGACTTCTGTCCGAAGGAAGGCATTCCTCCACGAGAAGAAAGTAAAATGTATGACTAATTATTCAATTCCGGGCCCTTAAAGGTCATGTCCCCTTTATGTTTTGAAATAAAGCCAAGTCCACGAGCACATGGTGGGGCCCCATTTTTCCAAAGGTTAGCTTTTCGTCATCAATTGTGGAACCCACGGTATTAATGAGTGCAAGACAGTGGTCCCACAATTAATTGAGAGGGAGCAAGAGTATGGAGATCGATCCCCACCTCTATACCATTAAAATACTAGGGGAAATGGAAGAATACTTTACTTACTACAAGGATTTTACAAGGGATCCAAGAAATATCATTATTACTTACCTAATCCTAAAACTTTACATAAACAAGTGCAAATGATCACTGGTTAGGTAAACAACCGGGAGGATTGCCATTTGGGCCCTTTTGCAGTCATTTGTTCGAGTCCAATGCACGCCGCGTCAATGCGATTGGCACAATTGTAGAGTTGTTGTCGTATGATCTTGAGGTTACGGTTTTAAAGCATAAAAACAGCCTAAAATGTCAAGTAAGACTGAGTACTATTGTCCCTGTAGTTTGACCCTTTCTCAGACCCTGCATGTGCAGAAGCTTGCATATGCAGAAGCTTCTGCACCAGGGCTGCCCTTTATTTATTATAACTACTTTGCGATCCAAGAAATTTTATTATTGCTCACATAATTCTACAAGGACACTTTTTGAACCTAATTTGGGGCCTATGGGTATGATTTTAACATGCGATCATAAGTGTGTCACTGTGTGGTTTTAGTTTTATATGATTTTATCGCAGCTGGTCCTAAATCTGAATAAAGAAGAAAAGTTTTGCATTAGGAGCTAACTGATAAGTAAAACTTTTGACAAATTTCATGCATAAATTTATTTTATAATAATGATTAATGTAAATTTCAGATCGATTGGATTATCCTAGCCCTTGATAAATGGAACCACTACACTACCGAGCAGGTGTGTATTGTCATCCATGGGTCTCCTGATAAGGTCATGGGTTCGAGCCTGTAAACGGTGTGTCTGAGTATGTACATGGGAGTGCACGCGTTACCAGTGAAAAACAAAACAATTTCCGTCCATTTCCTACCAATCGAATAGGTCCTTGTATTAAAGCTACAATCCAATGAAAAATTAAGGCCGTGACACGCAGGCACACTTAAGAGAACCATGCGATCCACGAGTTGGTAGTTGAGTTTTTCCATTCTCGTGGTTATTGGACGTGCATAATTTTTAATCCAGTCTTGGAGAAGGTGGAAGACGGTGGTCCACCAATCTGGAATAAATTCGCCCTCTTGTGGTCCTCGATAGGACTACAACAGTGGTAGAAATTATGGGACCCATCATTTACAGAGACGTACTGTGTTTATTTTAATCTGGGCCATCATTTTCTACCAATTGGAACCCATGTTGTAGCTCGCCCACGACAAGAGAAAAAAGACAGGTTGCTGGTGGGGAGCCCACGGCGATTAAGGGCATTGATCCAACGGGCACAGATGCAAGCCGGCTATATGGCAATCTGGATAGACGCTCAAGATCATTTGTGCAGATATCTTCGAATTCCATCTTATTTTACACAATTCAGATCACTGCAGCACGCCACTACCTGGGATTGTTAGGAAGGTCACCAAACAGATTTCCGTATTAATAATAATCATTTATTTAGGCTCTCTTAGTGGCTACTACAAGAAAAGGAGGAGGTCAAGTATTCAAATCTAGCCCAAAAATAAAAGAATAATTAGTGATTCTAATTCATATTCATCCCATGTTTTCTCTAGAGTTTATGGAGGTAATGCTGGTATAGAGCACGACAACACCTCAACAACGGTTCAACTCTCCTATTTTTGTTCGCGGGTTCACGTAATGGCACCTGTTTTCTAAATCTTAGATATTTTATGGCCCAAAAATCATACCAAAAAAGAGTCATTAATATCTAATAAATTGCATTTTAATTCGTTAAATGCAAACTGTTGCTTATAGAGAGCTTGTGACAATTCATGCAAAGATAAAAGAACTATCTCTTCGATGCTAGAGATGCCCGTTTGGCATGACTTTTACCCCAGTAAATACCTAAAGTTTGGAGAGTCAGATAAACGACATGGATCAATAATATCTGGGGGCCCACACCATATAAAATAAATAGAGGAGTTGCACGGTTGTTGGGCGTTGTTGCTCTTTATGCCATGCAACGCGTGTTATTAATGAGTTTGATAACTTGAGATGTGCTTAAGTTACGGTAGTCCAACCTTATTTCCTATACCGCGTGCGTAACCCTCGTTATATTCATTTTTGCCGCGTAATCAATATTATTTTCTTTCTCCTAGTCTCAACTGTTCTATCTGATTGAATATCTCAGTACATAAAAACAATTTTTATTTTTCTCTATTTTATTTTTCTTTTTCACCTCGACGCAACAGTTGATTTTATAACCATATGACATGGAGGCTACAGATTTAAAGCATGAATACAGTCTTTTGCAAAATGTAAGATAAGACTGCATATTATAAGTTATACATGGTCCGCCCCTTCCTCAAACCCCATGCACGCAAAAGCTTCATGATTGGGCTACCCTTCGATCTTTTGTAGAACAGCTCTACAATCTTCAAATGCAAATACCATGAGGCGGGTTATTCTTCTAATAGCAATAAAAACTACCTTTTTCTTTAAGGAAGGGAATAAGATTTTTTGCCAGCGTTCTTTCTATCTATTATTATATAAATATAATTAAGTTACCTTTCACACTTTCTTCTTAAATAATCGTGATTAAATGAATTTGAGATTGTAAAGCTTGAATATTTATTAATATTTCATTCTCAAATGAGTTAGACATGGAAGGCATGAAAAAGTGCACCTACTCATTTAACTTGCAAGGCAGCTTATGTTCTAGATTTGTTGTAATTTGCATAGGTCTAATAAGAGCCCACCACTCAGCTACATTATTTGTTTGTTTATTTTGGTATGTGGTGGATAAATATGACAAAGAGAAGCACACTTGCTTAGTTAGGGAAGACATACAAGTCACTCACTGTAACATTGCACTTTTTTAGTACGAGGACTTGCAATTTTTATGACATTTATCTTAAAATTAGTACAATAAAACACAAGTTCTAAGAAAAAGTGCAACTCGTGCCTTGAATGAGTCATTGTCCTAGTCTTGATTGGCAACATTAAATGGGCCAACGCGTTTAAGAAAGTTGACCCAAAACATTTTTAAGTTTACAAGTACATATAGTGTGATCAAGGCCATTGAATGTTACAGTGTGGCCCACACCATATAACAATGGGCTGGTTCATTTAAAGTTCTTAATCTTCTAGCCAAAGAAAAGATTTTCCATTGTTTGACATTTGAACCTCCATATAAACAGGTCCTAGTTAATAGCACGAGGCATGGAGTGATCCTTCCAAGTCATTCATTTGTTTTTGGCCCGTTCTAGATGGCCGAGTTATAAAAAATCTAATCTATTTGATGGATTTACAAGAGGAGCTTTGGTGCAGTGGTAGAGTTGTCGTCACGTGACCTTATTAGTTACAGGTTCAAAGAATAGAAATAGCTTTTTGCAAAAAATACAAGGTAAGATGCATATACTAGAGACCCTTTGTGGTTGGCTTCTTCTCCAGATCATGTGAGAGCTTCGTGCATCAGACTGCCCTTTTATATATTGGATTTATTTAAGATCTGGAAGGCAAGCCTTGACGCAACGGTAAAAATTGTCGTCATTCATTTAAGAACTGCTTTCTTGGATTTTTTTCTAGAGCTGTAAAATAGTCGGTGTAACACAAAAAAGGGCTCAAAACCGTAGTTGCTGTTGCTCAAACTTAAAGAAAACTCACCCAACGGATTGAGATCCCACCACCTCCTCATCTTTGATTCCTATAGGGAAAATTCCAACATTGTGAATATTGTCGGCTACATGGGACCTATTGGCCTATGACAGCCTCTTCCTCGCCAAGCACTATTACTCATCTTTAATTAGTAACAGTGCTTACACTAGCATTAAGGTTTATATCTATAAGTTGTGATAGGTTCAACCATCCATCTACTGGACCATACTATACTATTTAATCAATTTTCCATACCATCTTATTTCTATATTCAGTATGATATTATGTTTCTATAATATTTATTAAGAGAGGCAAAATATGACACGACAAGATAATATAACTCGAACTCGACACGGATTTAATAGGTTAGGGTCGAGTCTTATTGTGTTCATGTTATTTTGTCAAAAATCATACAATATATTAACCTGTCGTGTTGTCTCATCTAACTCGCAACTCATTTACATAATCGTATTACACAAGTCGTGTCGTATGAACTCCTTTAATAAACAGGTCTTGTTCGAGTATCGGGTTCTGGACACGATTAGTGTTCGTGTCAACCCATATACTCTAATACGTCGATTTCGATACGACCTGCCCACAAGATTTGCAACCGTTAATATCTCTAGCCCATGCTAAGTAGTTGCTAGTTTAAGAATATGTTGCTTAGAGAGAGAAATAGAGAGAGTAGTAGACAGATTGGTTGGCCCCATGTGGTTGAGAAATGCAGAATCAAACCAACTACCTTTCATTCCACACCTCATTTAAGAATTCGTTGGAAACAAGAAAGCTCCTTTTGACAAGATACAAGAGTTGTCTGCGTGAGTTTTAGTTGAAGTCTCGCTTTCCTGTATTAATTATATGCAAGAAAGCTTCCAATAACATAAGAGAAGGGAACAATCGACAAAGGTGACATCCTCTCCTTCTCAATCATTCATTCCCTCCGTAGTTCTATATGGATTTGTCACTCTAGAGGAATCTTCCAGGACACTAACCTAATCCCCTTTGTCCTACAATTTTTTCCACATATTTTTTGACTCTGCTTGCATGCCTTTGTGCCTACGGTGGGGACCCATGTTTTGGTGATGTAAGGAACTTCAGAGTTCATCAATGGCTTCCTTCCTTAATTACAATGCATGATCCACGGGATTAAAAGTCTACATTCCCCTTAATAAACACAAAAATGGATCTACTAGACGAGTCAAACTATCGTGGCTAATTTCTGATCTATCTCCCTTCTTGAATAGTGGCCATGTCTTGTACCAGATTTTTCTAATGGAGATTATCTGCATGCGTTGTCCAATGCTAATAATTCCATGTCATAATTTCACTGACTTTTTGTGGTTTTGTTTGATACAGAGGCTTCTTTCTAAACGTGAGCCTTAGCACAATGGTGGAGTTGCCGTCGTGTGACCTTGAGATCATGGGTTCAAGTGTAGAAACAGCCTCTTATAAAATACAAAGTAAGGCTGTGTACTATTGACCCTGTGGTCTGCCTCCTTCCCTAGAACCCCCTGTGTACATGGGAGCTTCGTGAACTAGGGCTACCCTTTATAAAGGCTTCTTTCTTTCTCTCTTTCTTTCATTCTTTTTAACGTGTAACTCACATATCCAATGGGTCTTTACATGTACACCTTCCAAATGTAACTTTCAGACACCTCAAAAAAAAACGTGATGCACTCTCTCGAATCCATGACCTATTTATAGAACAGGCACCTGGTTTAACCAAACTGTGCATTGAGTTAGCAATGGATATGGCCTTTGTTAGTAACATATCTAAAATCATATAAGTAAAATAGCCCGAAAAGCTCGTGCTATTTATTTAAATGATTTTATTATATTTTAAGGCTATAAAAACATGGGAGAAATACTACTCATTGATTGTCATCCCCTTGCCAAGACAGCCCTGTGAGTCTCCTTCTTTGGCAAAAGTATCTTTTTTTTTTTTCTTTTTTGACAGAGGGGTTATTCATGATTTAAAAGAGTGATTAATTTCTACCAGATACTAATTGCTTTAAACATAGATAAAATCCAAACATGCAAGACAAAATAGTCGTTGTTTTTTGTTAAATAATTTTATATATGCTTTAAGGCTTTTTTTTATAGCGTAAGAATTATAAAACAAATCACTCTAGCACTAGCGCTCACACGCACTTCTAAATTTAATTCCTAACTAAAGAGAAATGAGACAAGTAAAACTTAAGAAGAAGGGTACTTTAGGAGAGATGCGAGTAACCGACTGTGCTGAACATTTGTTAGCATCTATGTTTCAAGGCTGTAGACCCTAGAGGAGACATTCGCTAACTATGAATACGTAGTTAATTAAGGGTTTATTATGTGCTTGAGATCTCCTTCTTTCCAGCTGCTTGAGATACAAGTTAATTATTTCATCATAGGAACTTTGATTGTGGAATAGATAGTTATCTGCTATTCTCCCCAGTGAAACTAGCTTGGATTTGTACCTTATCCAAGATGAAGCTCAAATGATGAACGGCTAAGATCCTGAGCATCTGGGCCCATGTACTTTTCTTCTAAGCATGTATTGGACAACACAACTCTTTCTTTTGAATGTTGTGTTGAACAGCTCATTGCCTCCCTCTTAAATTGTAAAAAATACCCCCACTGATGGAAGTTACATGCAATGTGGAGAATTTGAGATCTAAATGATACAAAAGCTACTTTTAGTTCCGAAATGTTGGGCAAGAGATTTTAGGTTGTATGGCCAATGGGCTTAATGATTAAGGCCCTATTAGAACTAGTTCTGGCCTATACAATGGTCCATAAGAACAGTGGAAAGTGCCAAATATCCCCTGCCATCTTAGGGAAGGTCAGCTATCCTCCCGTCTATTTATTTACACGAATGAACCACAGAATTCTATATATATCTATGACTTTGAATATAAAATTCTGTTTACTCGCTTGAAATTAAATATCCCTTTCCTTTATTTTTCCGCTAGGATTGGAAATCCTGTATTTGACAGAAAACATTTGGGAACAATGGCGAGTGTCCCCCTACCATCAGATTTGGGACGGAATCCCAATCGGAATGTGCTTCAAATGTGTGCTGGTTGGTAGATTTGGACATCTGAATCATAACCCAACTGGAATGTGCTTCAAATTCCCAACTTCTGCCATTCATAACTGCAAGATGAATGGATACTCGTCCATGGAAAAGCTTATCCCCATGCCACAGAAGGCCTGCAAAAACGATTAATGTACCTATTTGGTTGGCAAAAAATAAACAGAAATTAATTTTCAAAGAAAAAGAAATTCTCCATCCAAAGTGTTTTACAAATTGAAATTGAATTACGCCAAAGACCCAACAAACATCCATTGCGTAAAGTTTTTGAGTTTTTTGGCATAATTCAAATTTTCGGCATAAAATACTTTCCATGAATAATTACCTTTTTTGTGAAAATCAGCTTCTGTTCACTTTCTACCAACCAAACCGTTAGTTCAAGACTGGACGTAATTTTTTTAGCCTAGGCTTGGCTAGTTTGGGCAAAGCTGTAGTCCATGTTGGGCCCGCTAGTCTTAAATAAATTGGAGACGGGCCTAGGAAGAGGCATCATGCTTCTGAGAAGTGGAGCAAAATGATGAATACTCATGTTCTCATGTTTCTTGGAAGATTAAAGCTGCCAGAGTATTTTCCAGCAGCCAGGATCTCCACTTCTTTGGGGGGACCTGGGTACTTCAAACGCTACTGAGTATTTAACTAGTTGTCTATCTAATAGTTTTAATCATTTTATCTTCTTTTTTTTAATGCTTTTACACTGGTTTATCAATTCAGGAAACTTACTTTAAAAGATATTATCTGGTACTTTTAAGACCAATTGCAGTTACTTAAAAACATTAATGTACACGAAAAAATAATTTGTGCAAAGAAAATCTTCCATAGCACCACAACGACTTGGTAAGAATTACTTGTTCTATGAATCCATTTAACTTTCAGTTCTTCCATTACAGTATATGCTTCACTGTACCTCCTAACTTCATAATTATCTCATATATTTATAGTTTAAAAGTACTGATATTACATCTTATGTTGTTCTCACGAGTTCAGTAGCAGATGAAGTGCAATGTTATATTCTTTCACTTTGGCTTGTCAATTTTGGTGATTTTTAATTAGAAAAAGTACAGTTTACTATTCTAAACTATCGTTGTTATACTTTAGTCTCTAAACTGTGATTTTTACAAATTAGTCCCTAAATTATTGAAAAACTTTTGCACTTAAGTCCTTATATCCAATGTCTATCGATGTAAGTTTGATGTGGGCCCCATAATGTAAATTAAAATATTTTGAAATAAATTTTTACAGAATTTGTCCGAGGATTAAAGTGAAAAATAATAGTTTAGGAACTAAAATTAATGATGCATCACATTGGAGAAGGTGATGGGATGAATTATGACAATCATTTTCTAGCAAAAATCTAAGCCTATTTCTTATAAAATCTTTTTCAAATTTAAGGTCTCATCAATTAGATCAATTAGAACCTAGATTTAAAAAAAAAAAATTTAATTTAAAAAATTAGTAAATTTAAAGTATTCATGGTTGCTACCCATGAAATCAAATATATATATATATATATATATATATTAGTAAAGTCTCAAATGCATTCTTCACAAATAATTCACTCAAATTTTAAGGGTTTTTAAATTCATCATCATCAAGACCTTATCCCAATTAGGGGTTGGCCACATGAATCTTATTCCTTCATTCCACTCTATTAAATATCATGGTTTCATTTAGTCCCAATGTTTTTAAATCTTTCCTCACCACTTCTATCTACGTTCTTTTGGGCCTTCCCCTTGCCTTTTTAGAATCTTCTACTTGTATTTCCTAAGTCCTTCTAACTGGTGCCGTTGTTGGTCTCCTTTGGACATGTCCAAACCATCTAAGTCTAATCTCCCTCATCTTATTACCTATTAGTGCTACCCCTAAATTTTCTCTAATGTTTTCATTTCTAATTCTGCCCTTTCTTATCTTACCACTTATCCATCTCAACATCCTCATTTCTGCAATGCTCATCCTATAAGTATCATGTTCCTTAACTGGCTAACACTTTGATCCATAGATCATGACAGGCTGTATAGCCATCCTATAGAATTTTCCTTTTAGTTTGAGTAGCACCCGTGGATCACATAAAACTCCAGATGCACATCTCTATTTGTTCTAACTTGCTTGGATTCTCTGGGTAACCTCTCTCTCAATCTCTCCACTCTCATGGATCAATGATCCTAAGTACCGAAAGAGGTCTTTTACGGGGACTTCTTGGTTATCAATCTTGACTGGTGTTCCACTCCTACTCTCCTTGCCAAAATTACATTCCATATATTCTATCTTAGTTTGGCTAATTTTAAATCCTTCAGATTCTAATGCTTCTCTCCATAACTCTAGCTTTATGTTTACACCCTCCCTTGTCTCATCAAGTAAGACTATATCATCTGCAAATAGCATGCACCATGGGATCTCCTCGTGCAAATATTTTGTTAACTCATCCATAACTAGTGTGAAGAGGTATGAACTCAATGCCGATCCTTGGTGCAATCCTACAGTGACAGGAAAATCACCAGTCATGCCACTAGTGGTCTTAACATTTGTTACTGCTCCCTCATACATATCTTTAATTATGCCTATATACCCCTGAGAAACACCCTTACTACCAAACACCCTCCATATTAACTCTTTAGGGACTCTATCAAAGCTTTTTCTAAATCGATAAAGACCATATGTAGATCTTTCCTCCTCTCCTTATATTTCTCTATTAATTATCTTAGCAAGAAAATAGCTTCCATGGTAGACCTCCCATGCATGAAACCAAACTGATTCTCCGATACACTTGTTTCATGTCGTAGCCTCTTCTCAATCACTCTTTCAAAAAGTTCCATGATGTGGCTCATAAGTTTGATCTCTCGATAATTAGTGCAGCTCTAAATGTCACCTTTGTTCTTATAGATTGGTACAATAGTGCTTTTCCTCCACTCATCAGGCATTTTCTTTAATTTTATAATCTTGTTAAATAACTTGGTCAACCAAACTACCCCAATATCTCCCATATGCTTCCAAACCTCTCTATTGGTAAACCATCAGGCCCCATGGCCTTTCCTGATTTCATCTTTTTCAAGGCTTCTTTTACTTCAGGTATTCTAATCATACATTCATATCTATAATATCCAATGTTATTTAGATTTATATTATTTTCAATCCCTATATTCTCAGAGCTATTGTCATTTAATAATTTTTGAAAGTATGTTTCCCACCTTTTTTTGATCTCATCTTCTTTGACTAATACCCTTTGATCATCGCTTCTAATATACCTAACATGATCTAAGTCCTTACCCTTCTGTTCTCTTACTTTTGCAAGTTCAAACACATCTTTCTCACCTTCTCTTGTTTCTAATTTATTATAGAGCTCATCATATGCTTTAAGTTTAGCCTCACTTACTATTCTTTTAGCAACATTTTTAGTATTCTTATATTTTTCATAGTTTTCATTATTTCTAATCTTCTACCAAGCTTTAAAACACATCCGTTTTTCTTTAATAAATTTTTGCACTATTTCACTCCACCACCATGTTTCTTTTGCTAATAGCCTTTTACCTTTAGATACTCTTAAGACATCTTTTGCCACTTTCTTAATGGACTCAGCCATATTAGTGAATATGGCATTTACTTCTGTTTTATAGTTTCAATTTCCTTCTACCATCAACTTAGTTTTGAATGAGGTTATTTTCTCTCCTTTTAAGTTCCACCACTTAGTTTTTGGATGTGTATTAAGTTCAGTTCTTTTATTCCATCTTTTAATATGGATATCCATAACCATTAACCTATGTTGTGAGGTTAAACTCTCACCAGGTATCACCTTACAATCCTTGCATATAGATCGTTCATTATTCCTAAGTAGAAAAAAGTCTATTTGGCTTTTATGAAGTCCACTTTTAAAGGTTATTAATTGTTCATCCCTCTTCTTAAAGAGTGTATTTGCAATGGACAGGTTATATGACAAAGCAAAATCGAAGATATTCTCCCTCATCTCATTTCGTTCACCTATACCATACCCTCTATGTATTCTATCATATCCTTCCTTATCTTTTCCTACATGGCCATTTAAGTCTGCTCCTATAAATATCTCCTCAGTGTTGGGAATTTCTTATATGACTCCCTCCATATTTTTCCAAAACTGTCTCTTGATTATATCTTGTAACCCTACTTGTGGTGCGTATGCACTTATAACATTTATAATTTGCTCTCGTAGAACAATTTTTATTATTATAATTCTATCACTGATTCTTTTAACGTCCACAACTTTATCTTTTAATTCCTTATCTACTATTATTCCTATGCCATTTTTGTTACTTTCCTTTCCTACGTATCATAATTTATACCCATCTATTTTTCTAGCTTTAACCTCTTTCCACTTGGTTTCTTGGATACAAGCCATGTTGACTCTCCTACGTTTTATTGTGTCTACTAACTCCAAACTCTTACCTGTCAATGTCCCTATATTTCATATAGCAGTGCGAATCTTATATTATGGAGATACCCTATTTACTACCGCCTTTCTCAACCTCCATGGCATGAACCCATGTCCACTTTTCACTGCACCTAGGTTATGATGCATTGCGTTGCTTCCGAGGGGATGCTCTAGTAGCCCTTGCCCACTTTTCACTACACCCGGGATCCGATGTAGCGCGTCGCTTCTGGGAGAACGCCCTAGCTTGAGGGAATGTCTGTTTTCAATTCATGTCATGTTTGGGTTGCCGTAGTTTTAAAAAGCTAAAGATGATTTTCATTTCTTCTTTAGAAAATAATATACAAATGCATATTCATTTGTAAGCATAAAAGAAATAACAAAAATCATCTTCAGCTAAACCCTTGCCGATTGTCAACTTGACGCAAGGGTGACCGTATTTTAAGAAGCTGGAGATGATTTTCATTTCTTCCTCACAAACTAATATACAAATGCATATTCATTTGTAAGAAAGAAATAATAAAATCATCTTCAACTTCCCCCTTGCCGGCTGGCACTTGACGCAAGACCCTCCTCCTTTTTCATCCGAGCTTGGGACTGGAATTGGCGGAGTTAAGGGTTTTTAGATTAAGGCCTCTAAATTCTAGATCTAAAAACTATTCTAAAATTCCAAGAAAAAGGGATCATATGGAAATTTTAGATCTTGCTAGTAAAAAAAGTCTGGTCATCTTATCCAGTGATATTTGAATCCATTTTTAAATAGAAATAGCTCAAACTTTAAGGGTTCTTAAATCAATGTTTCAAATTTTAAAGCTCCAACAACAAAGTATTATATAAGGTTTTAAATCTCATAGGTCACAAGCTTTGGTCATATTCTTTTGTGAGATACAAAACTATTTGCAAACAACAATTTCAATCTCTAAACTATTATTTTTCACTTTGGTCCCTAAACAAAACATGCAAAATTTTATTCTAAAGATTATAATATACGTTGTGGAGTCCATATTAGACACCTATTAACATTTGTTGATGTTCATAGAGAAATGTTGGGAGAAAAGATTTACAATGCAAAAATATTGAACAATGCATGGACTACCTTGCAAAAAAATGGTTTAGGACTAAAATGTAACAAATCAATAGTGTAGGGTAACAAATAGTACTTTTTGTTTCAATTATTTTATATTACACTTCATTTTTAAATGTTTTCTACATATTTTATCCAACGAAACATACAACAGTCAGCACGTGATAGAAGATCTAAATCCATAGCATGCTAATTGGAGAATAAAGTGAAGACTTAAAAAGAAGAACAAGAACAAGAACAAGAAGAGAAATCCATGATATGACACTTGGCCCAAAGGTTCTAGTAGAGTTACGAGCATTAGCTTCCGAGATGAACGAGCACACATATATCTCATGAAATTTTTATTTTTTTTTAATTTTCTCTTAAATGGTTACTATCACTTATACTTATCATCTCAAAAATAATATCTAACCACTTATTCTCTTCTATAAGCTATAATATTCAACGAAACAATTACACTCTTCAATTCAAGTCTCAAAGTTGGAGAAGCCTACTATGTTCCAAATGTCAAAATCTAAAAATCAAAATATCCACAAAGCAACACATCTTTTTGTATCGAATTTGTCTTTACCCAAAACATGAGACTCACATAAGCACCATTAGTATAAGTAATTGTTGAAAGAAGATTGTACTACTTCTATCCTAAATCTAACTAATCAACATCTAATTTCTCAAGACCATGTAGGTAATTAACCCACATTTTCCTCATTGATATATGTCTAGATTTGTCAAACCATATAGATACTTAACTCAATAATTTTTTCACGTAAGATATATATTATTCTCTTCTTACTCTTAAAAACACAGATACATTTGTTGTCAACATCAATAGCACTCCCATTATAAGCTAAACAATAGAAGAAAGGGTACTAACTATAAAAGAAATGAAAATGTTCTATCCAAAGTATAAAATTCATAAGTATTTGAATAAAATTTACTTCATAAAAAAAAATTACCTACATAACTTTGCCTTTATTTTAAAATACAGCAGCTACACACTTTGATTCAGGTGGCATTATGAGAGACCTTGTAATAAATGAAGGGCAAATGATAGCTAACAAGTTGACTAAGATTACAGTTATTGTAATTAATATTCTTGAAATTGTATAAGTTTAGATATGAATAAGCGTCAAATCTCAAAGAATACATGGCACTCCCCATAATAATATATTTCTTGACTTTATTCATATTAATTACTACCTACTCTTATATGAAACATCATTACTAGCCTAATAATAAGGCTTTTGTGAACCAATTGTCCATGGTGGATTAGAGAGTAGATCAGCGACAACTTCGTTTATCACTTGTACATAAAGTAAAAACAAGTGTTGCTGAAATTATAAATGTGGAAAAATCTCCCAACAATTAAGTAAGTTCGAAGCTTAATACATGGCTTTCATAACTTTTGTACTCTACTATGTTGGAAATTAATAAGAAAATTTTCATCATTATTTTCAAACAAAAATATGAAAAGTGCTTAACCACATGTTTCCAAACTAAGTAGATGTATATCTCTTATATTAGCTACTGAGCCATATCCTCATAACTATTTATCAAGTGAATTAACAAAAGAGTAGAGTTCTTCCACAAATAATTTATTAAAAAAGTTCTATTTTAGATATTTTTTCTTCTCAATGGTTCCTTAATGACAAAGACTTGGGTGAAGAGAAATTTGAACTTTTCAGTTAAATAACATAATTTTGGGCATACTTAACATAGACAAATTATGTAAAGAAATAACATACTTGATATAAACAAATAGGGATGGCAATTGATGAGTTTAGCCAGATTTTTAACTGACCCGGTCCCCAATCTTAGTTCTTTTCTCTTGCACCTAACTTGTAACACCCCGGATTTTTGAGACATTTTTTTTTATTTATAATTTTATAATAATGGCATTTTAAATAAGAGCATTTGGGATCCCATGAGAAAAAAGCTTTATTTAACATTTTACTAAAACCTATCTTAAAAACTCCGGGTGTTAGTTTTCCTTTCTCAAAATAGCATACATGTAAATTAAATAATCCGCGTATAAATCAACGTCAAATAAATCGGCGCCTTTATTTTAAATCAAATAAATGTCCAAAACACAATAATGATATGGCCCAGGGTCTATCCATCATACCATCCCATATAAATGTCCAACATGTGTCCAAACATTCAAATCACATTCAAATATAAAGTATGCAGTCCATAATAAAATTCAAATGATAATCCTCTCTAATGACTCACATTACTGTCTAAAACTATAGGGAAAACTAGTCTTCAGCAGCTCTCAAGGTTTATCAACCGCTTTTCCTTTCCTGGTGTCGCACTCTAGATCTAAGGCATTGCAAAACAAAGCAATGCCTCAGCAAGCTATCGCTTGTGTAAGTACATAGACAATTAATGTAATAAATGAAAGAAATAATGAACAGCACTGATGAAAAGTCTAACATTTATGAAAATAGTGATATCATAAGGCCATGTTCAAATAAATGCCAATTTATTCCATATGCTAAAACATGCAATTCACGGAGTTAAAACATGACATGAATCAATAAAATGGAGCATACAACAAGAATAAGGGCACCCTAAGGTAATGGGTCCCACCACATCGCACTAACATCCCTGATCAGGAGTACACGTAGTCAACCTCTGAGTGTCGTCACACCCATGCATACCATCCATAATCATGCTTATCATACATGTACACACAATAAGAATATGGGCCATCATACTGCAGTAGCAACCCTTCATGGGTATAAACCACCGCCACTCTCCGTTGACACCATAACGAGAGACTTAGCGTCTGTCCCCATGGAAAGGCTCAGACCGGTAGTGTGGACTATCCATGTTACCAAACCCCTACCGAATGCCATCTATGGGCAGGTGTCTATCATATCACAAAATCATCACATCATAATCTCGGAAGGTGGGTGGCCGGCCCTATCCCTCCTAGCATGACGCCCATCGAGCAAGAGCACCCGTCATCAAATATAAAACACGAAAATCATATATATGCTAAAACACAAGAGCACTTATAGCTTGCAATCCCCAAGACATGCCCCTCATCCTGGGGTTAGCCTATAAAAGGACCAGCTACTAAGCCTCTATTCTCATTTCCATGTAAATCCATGCATTTTCTATATATATAATAAGAAATAAGTCTCTAATTAAGCATAACTAATTTACATAATGCTTGTAAAAGCATTTGAAATTAGTTTATTCAGTAAAAGATTTCAATTTGGAATAACCATCCTGTACTCAATGTCGCATGAAATCCACAGTAAATAATAATTGCAATTTAAAACACAATCACACATGATGCTATGTTTAAGCATGGTTTAAAAATCAAGGCAAAACATTAGTTGTCGTCACCTACCTCAGCGTGAGACCACTAGCTTGCTAATAACTCCCTTTAACTGGTATATTCAAGTGCACCTGTACATGTCACATCACTATTTTAATATTTTTTTAAATAAAAAGTTGTTATTTCTAAATTTTTTAAATTAAAACTAGGTCCGTGTCGTCAATACGGTCCCAACGCCTCTTTCGGATCGTGATTTGGACCTCTCTAGCTCCCAGAAATCAAGTTTTTGTGAAAACTACCCTCAAATGGGGCCTGCCAGACCACCATAAGGTGGTTTATACCGGCAGCACCCTTTTCCGCCGGTTTACACCGGCGCCACGAAGACGTACCAACACGCAGATGTCGCACGGGACGCGCGCGTGCGTCACGGTCGCTAGGACGCACAGCGTCCCGGCCCCACCGCAACCGCCAAGTGGCGCCTTCTCGCATGCGAGTAGCGCCGCGCATGCGTGTGACGACGACATCATGTGATGTCGTCCTTCGTGCGTCCCCGAGTGCGTCCTAGCGTCAGTGCCAGGGCGCCAACACCGTTGACGACGCCGGAGAAGACGACCGGATTCCGGTCGTCTCTGGCGAAGCTACAGAGCTCCGTTTTGCAAGATTTTTGCGCCATTTTCTTCAGAATTCTCTCTAGAATCCATTTATGCCCTCCTTTTGAACTGATTTTTCCAAAAACCATGGTTTTTAAACGATTTTTCCCAAGTTCCTAAAATCATCCCTAGGTACTGGTTTTTGCTTTTTCTGGAGAAATCCACCGTTGGATCACTCCCAAATTTAAAGGGTTTGCTCTTGGGTCTCTTTTGCACTAGTTGGATGGTGCGATTTCTAAACGGACAAGGTTTGATCCATAAAATCACGCTCCAACAGTAGCGTGCACACAGGTTCCCAGGAAATCCTATTTTTCCTAAAAAAATTTTTTCATGCTTTTCTAATTAGTTTTCTTATTTAATAAATATGAAAAAATAGAGTTTAAGGCTTACCTTGCGCCTGGCTGGGTTTGCTCGTGTTGCTGGGATTCCACTCGCTGGAAAAGTGCAATCTTTCCAGGCTAGGGTTCTGAGTAAAAACTCACAGGAAACGTTCAAAGTGGAGCGTTTTGGCTCCTAGGGAAGAATAGATATAGGGATTAGAGTCCTACGGGAAGAGAAACTCTTCCCCACATATCTCTTTCCACGTCTCTTCGGCGATTTCGCCAGACTGGTAGAGACGTGTGGAAGACAGGGGTGCCGTTATCAATTTGGACCCCTGTGTAATATGTTTCTGTTAAAAGACCAATTTGCCCTTACAACTTCGATGGCTCATAACTCCCTCGTTTGAGCTCCATTTTTCACTTTCTTGGTGGCGTTGGACTCGTATCGATGAGCATTTTCTAATTCTTATGTTTTCAGGAAAAATTTCCATCTATAACTTTTTATTTTAATTTGTTTAAAAATTTCCTATTTTATCTTAAACATTAAGGATATTACATAACTCAACCTTAGCCTTGCTTGAGTTAAAGAAACTTTGACCTTATCACTACTTGGGTCAACAAAATTTTGCCTTTAATTGACCCTAGCTTGCTACAGCATTTAAGAATAATTTTTAACTTATACAATAATATACTTACATAATTTTCAAAAATAGTTTCTAAAACTACACCGTATTGTACTTCTACATGAAAGCCTTGATATTTGATTGATTTCTTGTTATTATATGGCAATAAATACCATAATGGCTTCATATTTGTACTTCAAAAAATTGAATTAGATGGAATTTTTATCATTTTAAAATAAAACTATATAATTGCTCAAATCCGCCCCCCCCCCCCCCCCCCCTTTTTTATTGTTGACCTAGATTGACTTATCCCTCCTTGTTCATAGAATTTGACCCTAGTCCTACTCAGGTTATAAATATTATGCCGCTAACCCTTACCCTTATTGGTCATTAGGATCAAGTCCTCTTAACTAAATTGACCCATTGCCATCCCTATAAACAAATAAACAACTTACATTACTACCTCCATTGATTTCCAACAACATAACAAACTACATCTAACACATTAAACTGAAATCATTTAGTTCAATTTTTGTAAATACTACAATTTGCCACGAAATAATTAAGTTAGTTTCTAATTTTATTCTCACCCATTCTAATGGTACCCTCTTTTAGTATCCTCTTCTAATGGATGCCTTTTCTAAAGCTATGTTATCTATGTCGAAGACTTGTTAACTCATAAATCACAGTCACGACAACAGATTTACTTTGCTATACACACAACTTTTTTTTTTGGACATTCAATGCTTATTCAAGCAACAAATAACAGTAGAAAATTATGGACAAATATTTTCAACAAGGGAGCTAAACAAAATTTGCATTCTTAGATAGATGAGCTCAGGAAAAAGAATATCATAAAACAAATTTATTACTATAATTACTTGTTTGTTCATCATTTGTGACAAGTATCTTTATTCAACCAAGAACAAGCTACATTGAGCCCATCATCAAGTGGAGGTCATTCACTTTTAGAATCAAAATTTCTAAAAAATAGATTTGGAGACTATTTATGTTTCTTGTTTATGTTTTTTCAACTTAAGTAGCATAAGTGAAGCAAATGAAGTGCAAAAATACTAAATAGTTTGTCATTGTTATTACTACTTAAGGTTATTATTGACAAAGCAAGAACTTCAGTTAAATGTCATGTACACAATATTATTGGTAGAGTGAGTACTACTTCGAGTGAGGGGCTACTTCAACCAAACATCACACTCTTGTAAGCATACTAAATAGTGCTTCTTGATATCTAATAAGATAATCTCAGTCATCCGATCTGTCACTATTTAAACAGTACTTCTTGATGTCTGATCGATGCTCAGACACCACAGATAAATTTCAGGACCTTAAATTAACTAGGATGTGACTAGAATTGTGAAATTTGGATAAAAATCTATCGAGAAACCTTGGCCATCCGATCAAATAATGATGGAAGAGGAACTTGGTAATGTTTGATCGACGATCAAATGCCACCATCGTGTTCCCTAACCCTTAATGAATAAATATATTTTGAAAACATATGGTTAGAGTACAAACCATAGGAATGGATTAATAAACTGACAATTTCGATTAGGAATAAGTAGATATCCTTGCAATTGTGACCATATGAATCGGCATTGAAAATGAATCTAAAATTTGGCTTGGTTAGGTGATCGATGAGTGACTGAAGGAGGGATATAATAAAATCGGGAAGCACGATAAGAGAGGTAGGTAGTTTGGACATTAATATACTTTATTAAAACATGAAAACCATCGATAACTACTGCATCATATTTGAAATTGCTTGAAACTTGGGATTTTGATCTTTTGATTTATGTAGTTAGCATACATGTATTACATGCAACGCACTTATTTAGAATGCGGTATTGCTTTATCATCAAATTGGAACCAGTATATGAAAACATATTTGAAAACTACATGGATTTCCTAAGTTAGGAAATACTGAGGAATATGGAAACCTCAACACAACTCTGGTAAGGGTTGCTTTTACATGGTTATATTATATCATGATATTGATTTGCATTATTTCACTAGTGCATAAAATTTTATGGTTTTATATGTTATGATGACATGTAATGATGCATAGTATTATTATATTATGGAGGGCATATGGTGGCCCATTGGACGCTGTGCTAAGAGGGTGAGGACTAATCATCCATCCTCCAAAACTTTATATATATGATACTTGGCCACAAGAGGTCGAATTCAGGTCAATGACATCATGGGTAAGTCATGGCCTTGCGTACTGTGTTCCCCATGTGCACGATATAGGGAGTCTATGCTCTTAGTATCTGCATAATTGTTGATTGTTTAACCGCAAGTGCATGGGCTATTGTAGTGTAGCTTATGCAAGTACGGGTTGATCTCACGAGGACTTGATTTAAAATGATGGAGTTTTCAATAAAATTTAATTAATAAAAGAATAAAAACAAAGACTATACTAAAAATAAACTAAGAATAAACTAAAATCCAAATTTATTCAATTTCTGCATTTTGCATAATTATTTATTCAAAAGACAACAGAAAATAAAACTAAAAGGCGTCATGGATAAGCTTGTCCTTGGATTGTACTGTCCCTGAATAGTCAAAATGTGAATAAAACAAAACTAGGACATAGATGTAATTAAAGTGAGGACACAGTTGGAATTAAATCGGGGAAATGGATGGAATTCTTCTGGGGACACAGATGGAATTTCAGATAAAGGACCCAGATGGTATTATTGAGATCTGCCAGGGGCAGAAATGTAATTCTTTGGGGTTCTGGTTTTAAACGAAAAACCAGGAAAACGTGGGAGAAAACCGGAAGAGAAGGGGAAGAAGGGAAGGGGAAGGAGGAGAGGAAAAGAGGAAGGAGAAGAAGAAGAAGAACGAGGGGAGAGAAGGAGAAGGATAAGGGAGAAAATCCCGTTCTGGGTTTTCTTCTCCAAAGCTTCCAGAGGTGAGAAAAATGCCGGGGCTGGAACCGGAGAAGGAGAACGAAGAATGGGGAAAGGGAGAGAAGAAGAGAGGATAGGAAGGGAATGAGACAAGGAAGAAGAGAAGAAAGGAGGGGAACCTAGTTCGGTTTCCCTTCTCCAGGTCGTGCGAATCTGGGCTCGTGCTTGGCCTAAAGCGACACCTTTTCTGGGCGTCGGATGAAGAGGTCTGGGCAGTGGTGCCTCCGTCTGGGTGTTGCTGGAGAAAGCCAGCTGGCAGAGAGAGAGAGAGAGAGAGAGACTGAGAAGGGAAGTAAGGGAGTTGGGGATGATGCCAGGCAGGCCTTCTAGGTGTGTCACGCACCTATGGCCGGCCAAGAGAAGAGTTGAAGAAAGAAGGATGAGAAGAGGAGAGGTAAGGTTGATAGGGAACGGACAGGATGAAGAGTGAGAGAAGAAAAGAAAAAGAGAAGTGGAGAAGAAGAAAGAGGAAGGAGGGGGAAGGATGAGTGGAGAACCAGCCCAGCCTCCCTAGAAGAGAGGAAAAACGTCCTTGGGGTGTGGAGAAGGGGAGTATAAGAAGAGGTAGAGAGAGACACGTGAAAGAGTGGGAGATGGAGGGAGGCGTGTGAGATAGAGAGTGAAGAGAGATAGAGAGAAAAGAGATAGAAGAGAGGAAAGAGAAAAGAGAGGAAAGTGATAAGAGAAAAGAGAGATAAGAAACAGGGATAAGAGAGATAAGAGGGAGAGTGGGTCCACTAGAATTCTAGACTTGCTAGAACTCTGCAAGTCTTCAACTTTGTCCTGTCCTAGGACTCTTCAAATTCCATCTTATTTCCATGAAACTTCATCCTCTTCATCTGATATTCTTGATTTGATCTGGAGCATCCACGTCCGAGTCAATTAATCTGCAATGCACAGGACCCAATTAGAATCATCTGAACCATTTATTATTCATCTAGTTAGCTTTGATGATCATTTGACCGTTAATTTTGCAATTCAATGGTTGGATGGCCAATTAAAGCTAAAACAGAATATTTTATGTAAAATATTAAAATTAATGGCCTAGATGCTCTAATTGAACACTTAATAGTAATAGCTACGGACTTGATTGGTTCTTTTCTGTTGCACAGAGGGTCCATTCTTTTCAGATTCATATGTATATTGCGTGATAGCGTAGGTATGTGGCACCTTGGTATTTTAGGTCTATAATGAGTACTCATGACTAATGGCAGGTGGCCAAAAATTGAGTGCTTATACACTTGTAAGACCTCAAGGAGGTTCAGAGGATAATATATATATATGTATATGTATTTATTTATTTGTTGAGATACCTTATTGTATTTAAGCATTTCATGGTTTAAATGCTTTCCTCTATTGATTTTGATGCATGATAAAAGTTGTGGTGATCTTCCATATCCTATAAAATGTAATGCAAAGGTTATTATTATTTTGAAACAGTATGTATGGATATTGAAAATGATGATTTGAACTGATTAAGAATGACACTTATTTGAATGACATGGTTGAGATTTCAGAATCCATTATGCTGCTTATTATGCATAATATTTTACTAATTTACACAACATGTAGTTATGTGTCCCTTTTTACAGCTAAAACTGCATAAACTTATATGTTGATAACGAAACTACCTACACCAGTGAAAGCTTGCTGAGATATTATACTTGTTTATAATATCTTAGATTTAAAGGACTCAAGCAAAGGAAAAGGAGTAGAGGCTTGACTTGGGAGCTACATGGAGATAATTTTGAGGTAAGGTTAGGTATATGTAAAGGGTTCCAAAGGCTTCTTATTAATTTTGTACAATGAAATGCTATTTATGACTTTACTTGAATGGACATGTGATGCGTATTACTAAATTTTGAGTGGATGGCTGTGAATGGAGTCATCCTGAGCATACAAGTTTAGTTTCTAGCCTTTTGGCACAGCAAAATAAATGTTTACTCTTATTTATATCTGAACAGACATGTGTATGTAAATGTGATGGGATGAAGACAGAGTCTCCCTTTTATTATTTTGTTTCATTTTATTGTGTCTATCAGGAACCCACATCGCATGCAAAAAATGCGCGAGGTCTAAAATATTGAGGAAACTCTACTATATTTTTGTTAGAAATGTAGTGCTTATTTATCTGAAAATCCCTATTTTTATAAAAGGAAAAATGACACTTAGGATTTTTAAAAGTTTTCTCTTGAAAAATGTTTTCATTGTTTGTTTTCTAAATAGTTTTTCAAACTTGGAGCCCCACAAATGTAAAAGGTTTTGTGAAAAAGTATTATAAAAACCCAAGATGTCACAGCTTTAGACCAACTTTTTTCTTTTAAGCTACTTGGCGTTTTGCTCCCTCTACTATTCAAGTTTTTAATTTAATGTTCACATAATTTTGCATATTTACTATCTGACCTATATTTTTATGGCCTATAATCTTTTTATTAAATAAAAATCTAATACTAATTAGCATTATAAATATATTTATTAGCCACTTTGTCATTGTCCAGGCAAAATTTTCATAAATAAAAATGTTAATATATTATAAACTAACAATTTTATTAAATCATAGTGGATTGTGGATAAAGCCCTTACTTTGCACATGGTTACCTTTTATTTGAGGACTAAAGAGCTCAAATTCAGCATTCTAGACCATTTCTATCTTGAGACTTTGCTAAAAATGTAAAATGCCCCAAGTCCATTTTATTTTTTATAAGTAACCATTGATTATCAAAGCTTTCTTAAGTTTTTTTAATGTAATTACTAAAACACTCTAGTGTCACCCTATTTTGAACACATGCACATAAGTTGACATCCAATTTTCTCATGCAAGTTATGAGCCATTCATATGTGAACTAGGGAAATCATGAGAAATCAATGAATTTGGACTATCTAATCCACTTGTGTTTGATCTTAGAAAAAAATAGTAAAAAGCAATGTTTTAATTTTTTTCTTTTAATAAAAAGAAAGATAGGGCAAAGATATTCAATGGGACTGAAATTTAGTATATCGCCTATCTAAGGCATCCTGAACATGATAGATGGCTTAGGTATACAAAACAAAATCACCGTAGGCGAAAAAAATGAGGCATTGACATCTTTGAACGTCAACTACCACTAGGACTCCTTACCCTAAATTAAACCTTATTGCCCTAGGCATCCTCCTTTGCCACCAAATGCTTGCCCATTTACTAGCCACTTGGTTTAGACATGCATGGGGTTTGTTGGTTTGATGATACAAACCATCATTCAAGTGGGTCATTTGGTCATGACAAGGACAAGTCATGCCTATGTTCAAATCTGTTTGAGATTGAGAGAGTTAGACACTCATAAAATCTATTTGAGATTGAGAGAGTTAGATGCGAATTCAGTAGTTTTTATGTGAACAATTAGAGAATTAAAGCAATTATTTAGATCCATTGACTAAGTCCCCATAAAAAAAACAATTGAAATGGGGGCCTTTATAAATCAACAACTTAAGGGTCATCAAATGATGGGGGAGTTTTGATGTATGGGCAATCAATAACAACTCCAATACTCAATCAATCTTTTGAATAATTGAAAGTAGGCTCTATTTAGATTTCTAGGTACTTCATGAAAATGAATGAAAAGATTTATATCTTTGATTGGTCAAAACTGCCCACTTATAAATTACCTAACCTATTTGTTTGACGAGGAATGCTAAAATGACTAAACTATAGTTGAGAGCTAGTGACCACATTTTATGGAGGCCACTTGTAAATGATCTAACTTGCTCATCTTGTTGCTCTGTATTTTGATCTTATAAATATTCGTGTGATTTGGATGACTCTAGCATATGAAAATCAATTGACATGTTGTGCTAAGAAATGAATAGTTTTAAAACTCCATAAAAAATGAACAGTTTACCTGGCTAGAAGCACCCAAACTATATGCTTTATTTTTTCCTTTAATCTATAATACATCTAAATCTAGAGCAACAAGATGAATAAGTTAGATCATGTGTAGGTGGGCCTCATAAAATTTGATCACTGCACTACAACTTGTATTGCAATCAATTTAGCATTCCACTCATTTGATTGCTCTTGCCTTAGATGTCTAATACTCCAAAAACTATGTCGAGTGAATGATTCTAGCCTTTGAAAAATTCCATTATGGATTGGATGATTTTAGCATTTGAAAATTTTTCATTATTGATCATAGAAAATAGGTAATTAGGAACTTTCAAAAAACAAGTCTTATTGACAACATGGGACTTTTTAGGATGCTATAATTAGTTAGTCATCATATTGCTTTTTTCACGTGAGACATTCAAAGCCAATGCAATTAATAAGCAGGTCAAATCTTCCAAAGTATGGCCCCCAGTGCAAAAGTTAGGGCTATGAGGAACGCCTGAGTCCTACTTGTAGCACATAGGTGGGTGCACTTTTAGTTAAAGAGATAAGATCATCTAATTTTTCTTACTATGAATGACTACTTGTCTTAAAATAGTGGTGACCAGATAAGTCTAGAAATTGAAAAATACTTTCAATCACACAAACATATATGGAAAAAAACTCTTTAAAGAATGGCTCTAAATGAAGGAGTTAGAGATTGCATTCTTAAATGCTGAAATCATCCAATCTTTGTGACTTTTTTTATTTATTTATACACATGAGTTAGAGATATAACCAGAGGTGGTAATGTGGGGAAGCATCACCTTTACTTGTGTGACAAATGGAGGCCTCTTTAAATATTCTTAAGTAAGTTTTTGAAGAGCAAATTGTTGAGACAATCCAACACTAAATTTCCCATTTAGCCAGAGACATTATATGCCATCATGCAAAAAGTTGATTGTTAGGAACTTCAAAGTGTTTTGGAGATTACATTTTAAAAGCCTAAATTTCTAGACATTTAGTTATTAATAATGAGTAATCAGGCAAAGTACAAAGTCCTAGCAAGAGAACATTGTCATAGACTTGCGTTGTAAAGCCCGTGACCAAGGGTTGCAGGCTTAAGGGAGGCCTGCTTAGCTCACGGGTGTGGCCTGAGGGACGTAGGCCTATGTTCTTGGATCTATGAAACAAGGTTTGATTCTAGAAGGATTGGTTATAAGAAATCTTTGTAAATATTTAGATGTTTTAAAGTAGTTTAGAATACTCTAAGAGAGTGATAGATTACTCTAGAAAGAGTAAGAGCATTCCAGAATATGATCTAGATCATTGATATACAAATACATGGAATAATCTTATCTATCCATTAAGGAGGTGGATGGGTGTGAGCAAGTATAAATAAGGGTTAGCTCCTCATTTATAACTCAGACAACTCAATTGAGGTCAATAAGGGATAATAGGTTCTCTTTGAGTAAGTCTCATTTCTAAGTTCTCTCATTGTTCTAGTGGGTGAGCCAATATAGCTCTAACAAGTGAGAGTGGGAGTGAAAGCCTAACTTGTACTTTTCAAAGGAATTGCGTACAAGAGTTGCATGGTTTTAGCATAGGGAAATTGCTATCCCATGACGGTTGGTATCAGAGTTGAGGTTAGGTGAAGTTGGGAGAGTGGTTCGATTTGGGAGTTGCTTATGGGGATTGTGTGATCCTTGTGCTAGGTCATGGCAAGTGAATCAGGAGTGACCAATATTCTCATGGAAGTTCAATAAAAGAATAGGAGGGAGAAGTCTAGTGATTTATTAAGGGATTTGGCTTTGGATGCTCCCCTAACTACATTGGAGGAAAGCTTTGGTAAGTTAGAACAAACCTTGTCTAAATGTTTGGACAAGTCTAATGCCTTTGTGGACGCATTGTATAATCTTAAGGTGGACATGCAAATATGGATGCCAATACCACTGAGAGGGTGGAGTGCATATTTGATTGCCTTGAGATAATGGAAGGCTAGATAGCCAAGCTACATGATGAGTGAGCCGGTCCAAAGGATGTAAAAATTCAATTGACCCTGTTGGATAAGGTCATAGCTAGTGGGGGAATTTGCTCATAAAGTTAAGATCCTTGAACCTAAAAGCTACATGAAACCTGTGATGCAAGAGAATTTCCTATGGCAGATGGAGCAATACCTTAAAGTTGCTAAGATTTGTGAGGAGGTCGCGGAGGTGGATATAGCCACTATGTATCTTATTTATGAAGCTATGGTGGAAACAAAGATATAATGATGTAGTTGATGGTCACTGCATGTAATAGTTGAGGGTCCCACAGCAAAGATATTGGTCGCTTTGGGGTGCCCACACACCCCTTACGGCTTTGTTCTCCTTGGTTTCTCAGGGAAAAAGCCTTGTTGCTAAGAGAGTTTCCCAAACTCTTATAAACCACTAAGTTGCCTCTCCCCAGACAATGTGGGACTAACTTTCAATACCTCGCCCATCCTGGGATTCATCCCTTAAGGCTTCACATCTTCCCCTCTTAGGGAACACGCATCCCCACGTGATAGCCATGACTAGGTGCTCGCATGCGGCTAGCCACCACATCATGAGGGAAACTGGCTTTAATACCATTTGTAATAGTTAGGGGTCTCACAACAATGATATTGTCCGCTTTGGGGTGCCCATACACTCCTCACGGTTTTGTTCCTCCCCAATTTCCCAGAGAAAAGGCTTCATTGCTAGGAAAGTTCCCCAAACTCTTATAAACCGCTCAATTCCCTCTCCCCAGACAATGTGGGACTAACTCTTAGTACCTCACCTGTCCTGGGATTCATCCCTCGAGGCTTCATGAAACCTGTGATGCCAGAGAATTTCCTATGGCAAATGGAGCAATACTTTAAAGTTGTTAAGATTTGTGAGGAGGTTGTGGAAGTGGATGCAGCCACGATGTATCTTATCTATGAAGCTATGGTGGAAACAAAGATATAGTGATGTAGTTGATGGTCATTACACCATAACTACTTGAGAAGACTTTAAGAAAGATATTGAAGCCCAATTCTTCTAAGAGAATGTAGAGTACTTGGCCTGAAAGAATCTAAAGCAGTTAAAATATACGGAATCTATCTATCAGTATGTCAACCAATTCACTGCTTTGCTCTTGAACATCTTGGATGTGATTGAGAAGGACAATTTGTTCTTCTTCATGGATGGATTACAACCTTGGCCAAAACAAGAGTTGCAGAGGAGGGGAGTGCAAGACCTGGCCACTGCACTCTCAACTCCGGAGAAATTGGTGAAGTTCAACAAAAGGGTTGAAGGCACTAGTGAGGAGAAGAAGAGCAAGGCTAATGGAGGCAACAGTGGGGAGGACAAACTTAAGGGTCATAAGGAAGAAGGCAAGGAGGATCGACATGACTTGAAGGGCAAAGGTAAGTTCATCCCTCATTGCGTTGGTTGCTTTATATGTGTGAGGATCATCTTATAGTAGACTGTCCAAAAAAGAAGACCCTCAATGCCTTGGTGGTTGAAATGGAGAACCACAAGGTAAGGGATGAGGATGAAGGGGAGGAGCCTAAGATGGGGACACGTAGACTTCTCAATGCCATGATGGGGTAGACATTAGGGATGAAGCCTGTGGCCCATACAAGGAAGAGTTTGATGTATGTGGATGTGTGCCTCAATGGTAATGGCACACGGCCTAAGGAGGACACGGGAGCCACTAACAACTTCATCTCGAGGGGGAGGCTAAGAGATTATGCCTTGAGATGAAGAGGGATGAAAGCAAGATAAAAGTGGTAAACTTTGAAGCTAGGTTAGTGATTAGAGTAGCCAAGGAGATACCCATCAAGGTTGGAGAGTGGCAAGGCATCATCACTTTGACTGCAGTGCCTTTAGACAATTATAAGGTTATCCTGGGAATGAATTTCCTTACTTTGGCTAGGGCTATCCTTATAATTGCCTTATGCTATTTGCCTTGCACTTAGTAGAGGGATCTATGATGAGTGTAGAGACAACACAACTAAGCTTACATCGCCTAGGTGCCTTCATAGTGCTATGGTTTGAAAGGTCCAAGGAGAAAACAATTGTTAACAAGGGTGTACTACAAAGGGGAGCTCCAAGAGGAACAAGACCAAGTGGAGATGTGCAGGGAGCAGGATGGTAGGTAGCTATCACATTGATGTGCAGGAGGTACAACAGCGAAGGGTAGCAGCACAGAGGCAAAAAAGGTGTGACGACTTGCAATAGTGCAAAGGTTCACAAGTGTGCAAGAGTGCATACAACATAAAGGAGACAAGAAAAGTCCCTGTAGAGCATAAGAATGGCTGGATGTCAATGTGTAAGGGGAGGAACAAGGTAGGGCATCTCATGAGGATCACAAGGCATCATGGGATATATCCAAGAGTGAAACTTGCGACACCAGTGGAGATGTGTCGACATGGGCGTCAACATTATTGGGTAGGGAAAAATGTCATGGACTTGCACAAGGCTTGTGGTTAGGGTCCACAGGCTCTAAGGGAGGCCTACTTAGCTCATAGATGTGGCTTGAGGGACTTAAGCTCATGTTCCTGGATTTAAGAAACAAGGCCAGGTTTCTGGAGAAATCCTTGTAAATATCTAGATGCTCTATAGCAGTCTAGAATACTCTAAGAGAGTAGTAGATTACTCTAGAAAGAGTAGAAGGGTTCTAAAATATGATCTGGACCGTTGATGTAAAGACATATAAAATAATCCTAGCCATCCATTGAGAAGGTGGATGGGGGTAAGCAAGTATAAATAACGGTTAGTTCCTCATTTGTAACTCAGACAATTCAATTGAGTTCAATTAAGGGATAATAGGTTCTCTTTAAGTAAGTCTCATTTTTGAGTTCTCTCGTTGTTTTAGTTGGTCAGTGAGTGTAATCCTAGCAAGCGAGAGTGTAAGGCTGACTTGTGCTTTGCAAAGGAGTTGTGCATAAGTACTGTACGGGTTGAGTATATGAGTTGTGTATTAGTACTATAAGGTTTTAGTATAGGAAAACCGTGACCCCGTGACAATATGCCCAAGAAGAAGAAGTACATGTGCATAAGAAAATTGCTGATTGATTCCAACCAACGTGCAGAAGAAAAAAATGAAAATTAAGAATAGTTTGATCCACAAAGCTCTCCAGTATACAAGATTCGGGAAAAGAGAGAATTACAAAGGGTCTGCTAGCCTTATCTTGTATTTTTCCAAGGGAATGTTTTCATGCTTTGAACGCTTAACGTTGACATCACACGGTTACAACTTTCCCATGCGCCAAGGCTCCTCTTAGCCAAAAGCTTAGCCAACTGCTAAATTCTCCTTCAAGAAAAGAAATATTAGACATACCGCATGGGCCCTCGCAGGTTCTTTGATCTACACTCAAGCCACGAGGATCTTGTTTTCCACTCTCTCCCTCAAATTTCAATCAAGAAATTCTTTCAAAAACGCCGTCGCTTTTCAGACGAAGGAAAAAGAATTAAGATGACATAAATGTCCTTACTGAATGTCAAAATTTGAGCAAATACAACTTATCTAATTTACTGAATATCCACTACTGGAAGAATAAATGTCCTCGTCATTATCTGCCAGATTAATGGATGGGATCGCTCCCAAGTGGAGCATGTGGGGCTCCAGCAAGCAAGGATCCCTCTCCTTATCAATTTTCGAAAATTAATTCCTTATTAAGGGTATTCTTGTCACACTGAAAGCAGCTTTCCTTTTAAGTATTGAACACCTACCACGTGTCGTTAAAACGAAAACGCAAGGTCGTTTTGCTAGCATACATTTCCTCTCAAAATCGCCCGCATATACGCTCGCCTCTGTCCTCCCTATTCGTTTTTCTCTCTCTGAAATTCTCTGCAACATCCTGACTTCGATTTCGACAGCAACATCCGGATAAAGCGAACGAAGAAGAAGAAGAAGAAAGGGGAAGAAAATGGGGGATCAGCTCGCAAAAGGAGAAGAGCTGGAGAAAAAGGCAGAGAAAAAGCTCACTGGCTGGGCTTTGTTCGGATCCAAATACGAAGACGCTGCTGATTTGTTTGACAAGGCTGCAAATTCTTTCAAACTCGCCAAAGCCTGTAAATTCCCCTCGTTTCCTCAAATTCACTGCTTTTGATCATTTCTACAGCCCTTTTGATTGATCGAATATGTTCTAGGGTTAGAGTCTAGTTCTAACTCATCGGATTCGTTTTGATTTCGTGCGATCATACGCAGAAGGAAATAAGACGAAGGAAAAGGGACAAACGGCCTATTCTTCGTTGTTTGCATTTTGTTTTACTTCTGTTTAGGCGTTTTCGAGTTCTTTCTTTGTTTTACTTCCACTATGCGGTACTGCTAATTTGCTATTATCTGGTTAAAAATATAGGTTTTACGGCCAGGGTTTCTATTTATGTCTGTCTGCTTGATTTCGTTAACTTCTTCTTTCCTTAATTCAGATAGGATTCAAACTATTGTTTGAATTTGTAATTGGGTTTTTTTTTTTTTGGGAAAAAAGCAAAATTTCCAGTTGGCTTTTTATGGAAGGATATTATGTTCTTCGCTTTAAACGTTATTTATTGAAAGAATTTGGTGTAAATGATGGGTTCAAACGAATGCTTTTGACTGTTTTATTCTCTTGTGAGTCAGATAAGAGTATATCTATTTATAGTTCTGTATCATTTGAGTCAGATTGAATGATTTACTAGTGCCACTGGAATGCATTTCCAGTTATGGTTCGTAATTACTCACGGGCAGGGCTGTTCTAAAGTGCTTTCCTGAAAATTCTATATTATGCTTTACTTATTCAAATTCAAATACATTCAATTGCAACATGGTTTGGTATTGCTCAAATCACACTCATGAGCTTGCATATTGGTGACTAATGAGTGCTAGCTCTATGTGGAAACTATGAATATGCTAGTTTCTTTCTTTATGCCAGAGTATTTTTATGACCTGCAACCATTATTATCATGTTGAAAATGCAATTACTCCAATTACACTCATGAGCGTATAGAAAGATAAAAGGTACCTGGAAAATCAACATTAACTTATAATCTCAACTACATCATGTATCATCCACCAAAAGCTATAAAACACACAATGTATGTAATCTTGGGCTAATTGGTTGTTTAGTGAAATAGTTTCTTGGCTCAGTCATTAAATAGGTCCAAATGAACAAGAATATTGTTATAAAATCCTGGAATTCTGTGTGCATTGCATGGAAATATCTTGCTTGGAACAAAATATTTGAATGATCATGAAGGAAAAGAAGCTGCATAGGCAATAGATATCTTACTTATTCCATAGGGGTCAAATGAATTCACTACTCAGTACTCTCATGAGAGGTTTAATGACTAAAGTAACCATATTCACAATATAATGATATTTCTAGTTTTAAAAACTTTCCTTCAAGGTAGAATGTTTAGTTTTTTGAAACATAGACAGATTGTCTATCAAATGATAGAATAATAAAATTGGCACTGTTGTTTGTTTCTGCAAAAGCATATTTGCTATTTGTTGTGTTACTTTGATGCTTGAAAAATACCAGATCCTAAACTATTTGTTGCTTGCTTAGTTCCACCCAATTTTTTGGTTTTATGATATCTTATGTAAACAAATTACATTCCACTAGTGACTTAAAACCTATGAGTGGACAGCAGCTTCCAGTTGCAGAAAGATCTCTCAGCTGTAATTTAGGTTCAATCTCTCAGTTGTGATTGTTAGTTGTTCTACTTCATCATTAGTTATAGTTATCCTCTAGATATAGTATGCAGTATCTGCTTTAAACTTCAATTGTGATTGGTTCTGTTTGTTTCTTGAGGCGTTCTCTTTTGAGCCTTGCATTTTCCTTTTAGTTGTAATAAGATTTCTGTACATTCAGAAAACACAAATGACACATACAGTACAGTTCCATTCATGATGGAGAACTCTAATCAGACTTCAAGAGAATGTCCTCTATCTCCCTAAATGAGCCATGAAGTCATCATGGAGACTTTCATCCTCACTTAGCATTTCATGAAGCACTTTCAGTATGAACTTTGCAGTAGTCACACTGTGCATCTGAATCCATGTCAACCTGCTTTGACCTTGATCATGATTGCATGATTCTTACTGCAAGGATGTAAAGAAGCCATGAATATCCTACTATTTCAATTGGAGTTAATATCTCTGACTTCTTTAGCATTAGACAGACCATAATTGAGGGTATGTCCAGTATTAGGCACATATGTTGTAGTATCATAATTGGTATGCATTGAATGCTGCATGCCTACGAAGTAAACTCTTATAAGTAGCAAGTAAATAGCATTGATTTCTTTTTGTGTTATTCATCATCATCATCAAGACCTTATACCAATTAGCGGTCGGCCACATGAATCTTATTCTTCCGTTCCACTCTATTAAATACCATGGCTTCATTTAGTCCCAAAGTTTTTAAATCTTTTCTCACCACTTCTATCCACGTTTTTTTGGGCTCTCCCCTTGCCCTTTTAGAATCTTCTACTTGTATTGCCTCACTCCTTCTAACTGGTGCTATTGTTGGTCTCCTTTGAACATGTCCAAACCATTTAAGTCTAATCTCCTTCATCTTGTTACCTATTGGTGCTACCCCTAACTATCTTCATTTCTAATTCTATCCTTTCTTCTCTTACCACTCATTCATCTCAACATCCTCATTTCTGCGACGCTCATCTTATGAGTATGATGTTCCTTAACTGCCCAACACTCTGATCCATAGAGCATGGCCAGCCTCATGGCCATCTTATAGAATTTTCCTTTTAGTTTGAGTGGCACTTGCTGATCACACAAAACTCCAGATGCACATATCCATTTGTTCTAACCCGCTTGGATTCTCTAGGTAACCGCCCTCCCAATCTCTCCACTCATGAATCATTGATTCTAATTACCGAAAGTGGTCTTTTGTGTTATTCATAACTAACATTATTTGGGTGACTAGCTAGTGCAAAGGGGTGGTTTGTAGAGTTTGAATAGGGGCATGCAAGAAGCAATTTCGACTTATGTTTTGATATCTGAATATGTAAGCATTCATCCTTTCGCTAGTTGAAATGATGTATACTAGCACCATTCTTGTTCGAGGGCCTTTAATAGTCATGCCAACATAGGGCATCTTTTGTTCAATGTATATCCTCTACATGTTCCACTTGAATTGGTGCTTAGGAGAAGGCAGTTCTTTTTGTATCATTCTCCAAACACTAGGTCCTCTATGGGAAGCTGTTCATGATAGGTGAAGTACCATCCCTAGTCAGTTAGTACTGAGCTCTTCCTGGTGTAATTGTGTTTGCTTATCTGGAGGTACTTATATGTTTATTTTGTTCAAGGGCCTTTAAGAGTCATGCCAACATGGGGCATCTTTTGTTCAATGTATATACTCTACATGTTCCACTTGAATTGGTGCTTAGGAGAAGCCAGTGCTTTTTATATCATTCTCCAAACACTAGGTCCTCTATGGGAAGCTGTTCATGGTAGGTGAAGTACCATCCCTAGTCAGTTAGTACTGAGCTCTTCCTAGTGTAATTGTGTTTGCTTATCTGGAGGTACTTATATGTTTATTAGTATCTATTGCTTTTGAAAGATTTTCAAATTGGTGTGAACCTTCAAGTTCAAGCAATCAATGTTAAATTTCTTCTGTAAAAGTTTGATATAACCTGTATTGGTAGCTGGTATGTGTTACCTTACTCATCTGTCACTGTGTTTGTATTTCAGGGGATAAAGCTGGAGGAGTATACGTCAAATTAGCTAACTGTCACTTGAAGGTCAATCATTTGGTTCTCATGTGATTGAACTAGTTGATTGTTTCCTTTTGCACCTTCAAATGCTGTAATTCATCTATGTCCTCTTTACAGTTAGAAAGCAAGCACGAGGCTGCCTCGGCCTATGTAGACGCAGCAAACTGCTACAAGAAAACCTCTGCACAAGGTTCTTTCTTACTACAGATTATTTCATGGGCTTCTTATTCAGTTAGCATGATGAAGGTTCTTTCTGACGCTTTTTTGTTAAATGTACCTTCCAAAATGTAAAAGGTGGCCATACTGCTAGGTTTGTCTGAAGTTGGAACATTGATGGGAGTAATTTCATCATTGGCTTGTGAAAATTATGTTCTTCTTTTAGTGCAGCAGACTGATATTCTTCAGTGTTATAACTTCAGCTGTATGATGTGTCCTCTTATGAACAATCCATAATTTGAATTTCCTTGTAACTTTTCGAACTTTAGGTCCTGTTATTCCCCTTGTATGTAACCTGTGCTTTTACATCTAATCAGGCATTAGGATCACCATCTTTGAAGCCATCTGGGAGTCTTAATTTGAAAGATGAAATTTCAGGGGCTTGTCTTTTGACTTTGAGACTTCCCTCTTATTGCAAAGAACTTCATGAATTATATGTTTGTTGGTTGCCTTATACAATTTCTAGGTATTTTTAAGGCAATTTGTGCCTTTTTGTTTCTAAGGATCTTATCTTTGTCATAAAATGCAATTTTATTGATCACAGATCTAATTTTTTATGTATTGATCCTGTACTAAATTTTTTTTTTTGAATGAGTGCATTTTTGTGTACCTATAACATAAGTTACTGCAGCATGTATGGTGACTGGGTCCATAAATCTCTATCCATCACCTATCCAGTCTCTCCATTGCTCTCATTCTCATCATTATCCGATTATCTCAGCCTCCTTGTCAAGGGTATTAAAAGGTGTCGGTTAATATAAAGTTTCCAAGCCTTGATCTTGTGGCTGGTATAATTTTTTAGCCTGGGACTTGAATCCTCTGGGTTACCTAATGATCATCCAGCTGTTTGATGTTCCTGATCACCAAAACACCCCACCACTACCACAACATCTGCGACGTGCTAGCAGAGTTGCAGTATCTAAGTTAGCATCACTATACTGGGAATTTGAGTCATCTTTAGAATCCTTAAGTAAAAATGTTTTAGGAGAAATGGGTTTGTGTTGTGTTCCTTGATGATTATAAAATTCTTCCTTTCCAACGAAGATGCGATGTACCAGACAGAGTAATGATTCCTTACTGTGACCGATGAAGAATCCCATAGAATTCCAAGTCAGTCCCATTTCCGGTTGATGTTACACTAGAAAGTGCTTTTTAAGCATGTCAAAATGAAGTCTCACAAAATTTTGCTAACCAATGAAGGTATGATATGCTAGAGACATTTCAGCAATGATTTCTTACCATGATGGATTAAGATGCCTATAAGAAGTCAAAATAAGTCCCACTTCCTAGTATCTGTTTGACTGGAAAATACTTCTTAAACATTTTGAGATGAAGTGCAATAAAGCCTCAATGAAATCTTGAGTGTAGCATTTTGCAACATGTGGAAGTAATGCAAGAGAAAATGTTAAGAAGCCAGATCTTAATGTCAATGCATGTGCGCTATTGTGTTCTAATCTTAGCTGGTAAATTAACTTGTGGCATGTTCAAGTTGCTCCCTTGCCTACTCACTTATGCACTTCTGGCTTTCTATAGAGAAACTTGGAGTAGGTTCAGAATAGCTAACGATGTGAATACAAGATATCAAACAGAGCAAGACTTTCCACATTACTGTATTGATAATGTATTATAACACCACGAGTATGTCAGACTGATATCTTATAGGGTCCTTAGAAGCTTTGTTCATCACCAAAATTCAAAGGCTAGGTTGTTGATTGATGATTTTGCCAACTGTTATTTCATTTTTTAGTTAAAAGTCTTTACGAGCTGTTTATCATGTCTTGCTTTTTGGGTTTGGGTGCTCCTTTTTTTCAGGACGTGGGGTAGATTGCTGGTTCTTTGAGTATCTATCAAGCAGTGCCCTAATATTACTTTATCTGCAGAAGTTTGAGTCCTAGAAATTTTAAGGGTTCCTGCGGCTTGATATTGTTGGCTCTGGTCTCGCAAGGAGCTAGATGAAGAACTTTTGAATAGTAGTTAGAATTTGACCTATGTAAATAAAGATAGTAGCTTACTTTCTGGACGTTAGCAATCAGTAAAGGGTTGTAAGTATAATGTTGGTTTTGTTGACTTGAAACACTGCCTTTAAGATGTTTTCCTGCTACTTCAACACTTCAACCACAGCTACGAAAATAAAGTTCTTATTTTGCCTCCCTTCTCATCCATTAGACTCATTTCCCCGATCTTTCCCTTTCTTTAGACCTTCGGCTACTGATTGTTAAGCTCTCTCTTGTCGAACAAAAGGTGAAATACGTCCTTGTCTTCTTGTTGGAATTCCCTAATCAAGAATTTGAAGTTAGGGTGTCTTTTGTGAGTATCTATAAAGGAGAATGGAAATATTACACAATCCTCAGAACTTCGAGTATTAGAAATTTGAACGGTTCCCAGGAGTTGAAATTGTTGACTTTGGTATCACTTAGCGACTTGAGGAAGAACTTCAGGATAGAAGTTATGATGCGACCTATGCAGAAATATACGTTGGTGTTGTTGTTTTCTGCAAAGTTAGCATTCAGAGAAGATAGTCAATTGCATTTGTCCATTTAGGTTGACTTAAAATACATAATTTAAGATGTTTTCCAGCTACAACAGGGCAGCCCCAGTGCATGAAGCTCCCACCTATGCAGGGTCCGGGAAAGGGGAGAACCACAAAGGCCTATAGTAGGCAGCCTTACCTTGCATTTTGCAAGAGGCTGATTCCACGTCTTGAACCCTTGACCTTAAGGTCACATAACGACAGCTTTTACCGTTGCACCAAGGCTCCCCTTCCAGCTATCTCAACAAAAAATGCTGCAAAGAAACCACAAGGTACTATAATCCCATTCTCATTCTGCCTCTCATCCATTAGACGGATTATCCACATTCTTCCCTTCCCTTGGAAGGGGAGGGAAGCCTTGGTGTAACGGTAAAAGTTGTTGTCATTTGACCTTGAGGTTATGGGTTCGAGGCATGGAATCAACCTCTTGCAAAATGCAAGGTAAGCCTGCCTATTATAGGCCCTTGTGGTCCGCCCCTTCCCCGGACCCCGCATAGGCGTGAGCTTCGTGCACCGGGGCTGCCCTTTTTTCCCTTCCCTTGGAAATTCAGGTTATCAACTGCTAATCTATCTTTGGTGAGATAAAAGGTGAAAAGCAATATGATGTAAGACGACTTGAAACGCTTCTACGAAATAAATAAGGATAGTTATTATAGGAGTTACACCTATAGGATGCCTACAAGCAGAATGAAGTTGTATCAATAGCTGAAGACAACTGAAGGAATCGTGCCAAAGAGCTCTTGAAGTCTCGTAAAGAAAAAAACCAAAGAGAACCTCTCTTCAGAAAAGGTCCACGCCAAAAGTTTATTCATTCCATCTTCAAAATTAAGTACATGAGAAAGCCATTCATCGCTACAGACTCAAGGGTTAATTGACTCACAAGTAATCTATTACTTAACACCTAAACAACTTAACAAGAGATTCTTTTATCCTTCACTCGTCTCTAAGCATGACCCACAACTTAAAAGAGGACATTAAACAACCTAAAACATATGGCCTATAACTATTTTCTGGTGAACTGCAACTAATGGTTTCACTTGTTGACTGTGGATAGAAACTAAAGCTGCATGTGATGCTTCCCATTGTTAAGCAATGGATATCAGAGTTTTCTTGTTGAAATTCCTTGCTAAAACCTTCTCTCTCATCCCAACAATGCCGTGAACTGATAACGTGTTCCCTTTGATCCTGTGACTTGTGATATGGAGATGCAGCAGTCGGGAAATATCTCCTCTGCTTATGTACGTGTGAATGTGAATCTCTGTTTATTAATATGAAACATGTGTGCCCATATGTATGCCTATGGAGGGTATGTGCACATTACTTAGTAGCTGTCTCCTTACAGATCTTCTTTGTGAAATTTATGTCTGGAGTTTCTTCATTGTTTTGGAATTATTTTGATCAGTATGTTTTCTATACCACTAGTTGTGAGTTGCTTCTGATTTTTTATTTTCAAGTCCTACTTTATGTGGGTTCCTGTTAGGAAATGTTTTCATAGTGTTGATACGTTGATGCCAAATGTGCTATGCAGATGCCATTTCCCATTATAATGAGGCAGTGAATCTTTTCATGGAGATTGGAAGGTTAAACATGGCTGCTAGATACTGCAAGGTAAAGTCTCTATGAAGTGTCGGGTTATGATTGTTTATCTGATGTAGTAATTTGAATGTTGTTAAAGTTGTTTTTATCAGTTTTTAACTTCTTCTTTTTTTTCTGGAAGTCTTGCACGATCGGTTATTACAAGCTTTTTGTGTCTGGTTGCTGGAATTCTAATTGTTTCGTGACATTATCTTCTGCTTTATTCTTATTTCTAAACTTAGTTTTGTCAAGTATTGGTTTTTTACATGGTATGCCCAAAAAAGTGTACTATTGACCCTTGTGGTCCACCTCTTCCTCGGACCCCGTGTATGCAGCAGCTTCTGGCACCAGGCTGCTTTTATGTAAGATGGAATGGAAAAGATTTGAAAAGCTAACCTGTGAATCTGTACTTCATGTGCAGGAAATTGGCGAGTTATATGAGCAAGAACAAAACTTTGAGAAGGCAATGGAGTACTATGAGAGGGCTGCTGATCTTTTTCAGAGTGAGGAAGTGACAACTTCTGCAAACCAGTGCAAGCAGAAAGTTGCCCAATTTGCTGCGCAATTGGAACTGTAAGACATCCTTTGCCAATAGCATGGTCAGGTTATGCTGTTTAGGTGGCATTTATCGTAATGATCTGAAAATTGGCTTCTAGATTGAGGTGGACAGTCGTGTGAACTAACTTGGAGCTGTCTTTCCTACCATCATATTGCATATCTTCAGTTGTCTGATTTTCACTGGAGGATATTAGATTCCGACTTGCTGCTAACCAAGCAATAAGAGGTAATGCAAAAAATCAGTCCGAAGAAAGAAAAATGAAGTTGATGGAGGCAAAAAATCTGAGCAAAAGAAGTAACTATAAGACCTAGACATTTTTTTTCAACCACTACACAACCTTATCATTCTCACTTTTATCTCCAATCAGTTTTACTCTTACCACTACTACACTACTAGTTGAACCATGATTTATCACTGACTGGCTTAACATAAATCAACAACTGAATCAAAAAGTTTGGCCTTAAAAGTTAATACTAAACAGAGTTAGCTTGAATTGCCGTTCTATTTTAAATTTTCTAATTTTTTTCCAAATGCCAGCTGGAGTGACTCAAGTGGGGTCCTCTCAAAATGCCTAACCCTCTTATAACTGGCAAAATGTGAAAATAACAGCTACAAAACCTTAGTGCTCCCATGTTCAGGTCACGTCTGAAATGTGGAGGCCTGTTTGTTGACATCGGCAAGGCTCATGCTAGTTTAGCTGCATGACACTCCCCATCTAATTTCTCCTCTCTCATTTCCCTTCTGGAAGAGGTTCTGAATTTCTTTGGTCAATTTTGGTATGAAGTTTATGTCATGGGCTTTCATGTTTCTTTGCTGTTATATGATACTGGTGTTGAAACAGGAGGCTTTTGTTAGCCTCTGCTATCCAGATGGAATAGGTTAACTGCACCGTTGTTTGGATAACATCAATTCTTAAATTACCTACGTGAATCCATTATAAGACTTTGCTTTCCTTGTAATGTACTTTTTGAGGACAATCCTTTGGTTGCTGTGCTACAATTTAAGCATTTTCTTATGTATATATCTTGTTCTTGCACAATAACTACTGCTGTTAGTCCTTCATTAGCGGCTATGGTTTCTGGTTCTGGGAATAAAATTTATTTAGTCAGAATGTATGATTAAAATGCACATCTTAAGTCTGATTCAGGTTATAGACAGGAATAGTCTGAAGCATTAGGTCAGTTCTGGAATAAGCTTGATACTGCACGTTCATAGACTAGGGTTTCCTTGGACCTGGTTGTTACATATAGCTTCATATCATGTGCCATTTTCTGTCATTTTATATATTATTAACAATCAGATAAACTTCAGCGGTCTCAGTTTGGAGTCACATACCAGTTGGCAGGATTTCCTTAGTTTGTTTGGAATTATGAAGGATACTTCAAGTCCATGAGATAGTCATGTTGGAAAATTGAATGATCTGTTCTTTTTGTTTCTTCAGATACCCAAAGGCAATTGATATTTTTGAATCAATAGCAAGGCAATCTATGAACAATAATCTTCTGAAGTACAGTGTCAAAGGAATTCTTCTCAATGCAGGGCTTTGCCAACTTTGTAGGGGTGATGTTGTTGCCATAACCAACTCTTTAGAGCGATATCAGGTTTCAATTTGGGTCTAGTTCCACAAGTTAAGCTTTTGTATTGAGTATGGAACTTCAGTACTGAAGTTATGTCACAAATTCATTGCAGGAATTAGACCCAACCTTTTCAGGCACACGCGAATACAAGTTTTTAGCTGTAAGTTATGATTTTGAAACCTGGCTGTGGATATAGATTTCTTTTTCTTCTGAAAATTATTACATTGTCAGGGCAGCATAATTTGTTTATGATTGATATATGTTGCCAAGGTAACATAATTTGCTTATGATTGATATCTTACTACTGTTTGCTTAATATACTGATCAAAATTCTTCACTGAAGAGGACTACTTCCGGTGTGGCAGGATTTAATGGCTTCAATCGATGAAGAGGATGTTGGGAAGTTCACTGATGTGATAAAGGAATTTGATAGCATGACTCGGCTGGTATGTTTTCTTCAAATTGAACATCTTATGACAATATAGTTGTATGCAAAAAGGAGAGCTGGAAAATGGGACCTGGTTTTTTAATTTTTGTTGTAGCTCATATTAGGCAGGCTAAAGATTGCATCTAATAGCAATTCTATTCCCTTACATGGTGTGAGCTGGCTTGAGATGATTTGAGCTGGATTAAGACACCCGTATTTGGCATGAGATGACTGATAATTCAACTTAACAGTGAGCTAAGATGAGAAGATTTTCATCTCATCTCAAGCACTACTAACAGTGAGATGTGGAGATAGCAGTTCATCTCATCTCTACACCAGTAACAGTGGTCTGGCCCATCTCATGTCATGTCAAGTCAGGTCACTCCCATCTCTAGCACCCTGTTGGGCATATGCTGATTGGATGGGTTTTCGCGGAAACAAGATAAGGAACAAATAAAGAGACTTTTACTGTCCTCAAAACTCCTCGATCTATCTCCCGTTATCTTTTGTTTCAAATTCTCTTCATATTTTTGGAAGTTAGTTTTTAGCTAGCCATCGTAGAACTTTCTGTAATTAGATTGGTTTTGGGATCTAGTTTTGTTAGCATCGGAGTAAACATGCATTTCTGCCTCCAGTTTGATCAATTGCTTTCATTCTACTTGACTTTCACCCCAACTCTTACAAGTTGAAATTCCATTGAGTGCTTATCTCCATCTTGACCACGTTGTCTATCCATTTTGGAGCTTTTCATGATATCTGACTGAATTGACCCAAGATTTGGAAGCTTTTGCATGGCAGTGACCAGATACTTGGGGTACCTTGTTGAATTTACTGCCTGAGGAGCTTTATAAGGTACCCCTAGGTTGTCACTCCCTCTGATCAGTTCGGAATTATTTGCTGCAGATAATTACGTGTTTCATCTTGGGGTTTTCACTTAGAACTTACCACTTCCAATTGATGCTTCTTGCTCCCCTTCAATCTAGTTCAGTATGCACGTACTAACCAAATAATAATCTAGTAAGAGAAATGATATTTGGCTTAAGGCTTTAACTGCTAATATAGATTAGAAGCATTTTGGACAAGCCGCGTGTCTACTTAAGCCAACTGCATAGTTAACCATGTTGGACTGCATTAACCCTCAACTATGATATAAAGGACATGTGTCACGTAAGATCGCTCCTAAGTTGAATTACTGGTTAAAGCTGAGACAAATATCGCTTCTCATCTAGTAAAACTTAACACTTCTTTTAGTCTATCTTCCTTTTGATCTTATGAGGCCTGTAGACTACCTTGATCTGTATTTCTTAACTTGTTCTAGGAGAACTGATTTTTAACTTTTAGCGTGCTGTCTTCTATATGGTCTAGACCTCACTTGCTTTACTATTCCGTTTTCTGAATGGCATATCGTGCCTTTGACTACTGCTTTTTGTGTTGTGCATATCAGGATGCCTGGAAAACCACTCTTCTGTTGAGAGCAAAGAATGCACTGAAAGCCAAAGAAGTTGAAGAGGATGATCTTACCTGATTCTATTCTTGGGATTTGTTATATTAATATGCTTTGCGGTGAGCTAGAGCAGTTCATTGAGCTCTTTTACAGTCTTAATCCATTGTGCATGTTACTGTTTTGGATATACCGAAGTAGACTTCAGTTGTTTCGTCTTGTGTGCATAGATTGCTATTCTGAATGTTGTGGTTTCCTTTCTTTTTTTCTGTTTTTTTTGTGGGGCTTCTGATGATTCATTGTGTTGATAATAAGCTTAGATCCCCGCCCCTAGTGAAAGAGAATAATATGGTTGTATTGAATGTGGTTTCAGGCTGAAATCTTGCGCTTGTGAGCAGGCTAGTATTTCGCTTGTACTCTTCGGTACCTCTTTCTTTTTTCCTCTTTTCTTAACCTTTTTGGTTACTGAGCCTACTCACTGGCTGTATTCCTGGAACCGGAAATCTTGCCCTTCTTGCTACACACAGTTCACTGTATCTCTTAAATGCTCCTTTGCTGCATCCACTGCAGGATTTGGTATAGCAAGCTGGTACCGAGAGTTGCATTGATATTTCCAGCTTTTATTTGCTTTTACTCTTTTGTCCTGGCTGGTAGAATTCCAACAAACAGCCAAACCCAGAACATTAAAAATAATTTGGTGACTCTAAATATCAAACAAGGGAGTCCATTAACGGACCAACAACCAAACCCGTTAGCCATGAGTAGTAATGGGCTCGCAACAATTATCACCGGACGCGGTTGGTGAAACCAACTGGAGGCGAAATTTGTCATTGACACCGATAGAATGCTTGAAGAGCAGCACTCGATCAGAGTAGTTGTAATTTTCAGATACGCATGTTTGATTTAAACTCTTACCCCCACTTCATTTAGGTACTAAACGTTCCAGGGTGCCTTAATTGAAAATCATAAAGTTGGTGAATGATGAAAGGTATCTGCACTATATGTTCTGTCCCTTCTTCGGCATGTCACGTGAGAACTGCTAACTGCACATGCCGACGCCTCTCTCGGATGCAAACATGTGGGCAAGTTTACAGCTATAGTACGCTCATGATCAAGCTCTTATCTTGATTAGGGGCTGATCATATGAATCTTGTTTCTCTATTTTTCTGTAGTGGCTTCATTTGGTCTCAAAGTTTTTAAATATTTTTTTTTGCCACTTATATTTACGTTCTTTTGAGCCTTTCTATTGCCTTTTTGTAAAGTCGACTTGCTATTGTGCCCTAATTTTGCTAAATAGCACAATTGAAGGGCATGCTAGGCTTGCGCTAGCACACCTTGTCTGAGGGTCATTTTAGATGCTGTTTGTGCAGCCAGCATTCCTCATTATCGAAACACTATCGAAACTAGCACGCAGCACTCAGGAGGTGCTCTGACACCTTAAATTTCAAATGCTTATACTTGGGAGGAATTCTTCAGTATGGCGTATCCGTATTGTAAACTGTGGCGTGGCATTTAACCAGTGAATTTGAGTTCGAGTGATTCCAAACTGTAACTTCCCATCTGAGAAATCTCTCCTATCTGTACTCTTTAATTCTCTTCCCTCTCACACAAGCCTCCCTTCCCATTTCTTGCCTTCCCCCCCCCCCCCCTTTCCATCCTTAGGTTTCTTTCAATATCCTACGCATCCTATTCAAAGCCAAAGAATATCTTGCTCAATTTTTACCTAGATCTTTTCTATTGCTCCAACAAAGTGGGGTCTTTGCCTTCCTCAAACAAACAAAAAAAAGTGAGTCATTCTGAACTTTAAAACTTTGGATCCTTGTATTCATCTGGCTGATTTTCTATTCTCAGATCGTGTGGTTATTGATAAATCACTTGGGACATTTGTAAAATGCCAATAGAGAAGGGCGACACAATCGCCCGATGAAGCCACCAGATGGAAATAGAAGAAGAAATCCTTGGACAGGATGTGCACCAAGATCGTTCATTGACATATTTAAGGACCAACCACAATGACTTCAAACAGAATGGATGGAGCAAGAGAACTTCCCTGAGGATGAAATGTCCAACCACTTAACAAGCAGATAAGGTAATCTGTACCATAAAAACTCCGTAGTTTTCGACAAAGAAGATCGCAAGCAAGGTATGGATAAGTTGCAACTTAACTTTTGTAGGGAGAATCATTGACAAATTCGTAAACTGTGATATCTGAAAGGAAGAATTGAAAAATCCATGAAAAATTGCAACAATCACTTGCAGTTATAGATCTCTGTAAGAGTACTTTTGAATTTGTTTTCGGCAAGAAAAATGAATATTGATATCGGAGGCCCACAGATTATTTGGTAAGACACGTACCCAAGATTTTCAGTCGACAAATGTAAAATTTCAAAATTTCCAGTATTGGTCCAGTTACTGCAATTATCAATGGATTTCTGGACACGGCGGAATGCCTCCCAAAAATTGCAGCAGTAATTGGTAAAACCATTACCTATTGATGCAACATTATTTGAGATGACGGAGCCATGAAAAATCCTTTTAATGATTTGCATCAACACATTTTAATGATTTCTTTGATAAGGGACCCACCCAAGTCTCAAATGACTTTTACAATTTAACATTGATAAAGAATAAGTCCAGTCAAGAAAATTTTGTTAATCTCATGAAAGACATTTGAAACAAGGAGGTTAAAAAGGCAGTGTTCTTAATGGATCCAAATAAAAGTTCAGGCCCTGATGGGTACAACCTAGGCTTATATTAGAAATTCTGGCAATGATCAGAAAATCAATTTTTGAGATGGTAAAAGAAGCATTTAGATCTAGAAACATTTTTAAAAAGATCAACAAAACAAATATTATACTAATACCTAAAGAAAGTGATGCAATCACTATTGATAGATTGGTACTGATAAGCCTTTACAATATTAGTTTCAAATCTTTGCAACTAGAATTAAAAATATCCTACCTAAAATCATTAACAAAAATCAAGAGGCATTTATAAAAGAAAGGTGTATACAAGATAAGGGCAGCTTGATGCATGAAGCTCCCGCATATGTGGGGTCCAGAGTCTGACGACCTGAGTTTTAATAATTCTTTAGTAATTCTTTTTGAAAGTGGGGCCCCAAGTTTGAAAACACTTTTGAAAACAAATATTAGAAAATGTTTCCTTTGAAATCTATTTTAAAACCTCGAGTGTCAACTTTCAACTCATCGTTTAATTTTTTTTATAAATTTAATCTAATTTTAAATTTCAAAAACTCAAATAATTTTTTTCGTGAACCTTTTTCAAAACAAATTTATTTCATCACAATACATCCAGTCAATAGCCACAGTTCTTGTGTTATTGCAAATTAAAGTCTAAATACAACAAATATGCATGTATAAAGTAAGAGTAATTGCGACAAACCCTTAATATAGAAATGTCTCGAATCAGCTACTAACCCTATTCTTCTTCATTGATGTCTATTTGAATCTGAGATATAATAAATATTCAAACATTTACAATATCTTAGCAAATTATACTCGGAAGGAGAATAAGATGCATATGAGAAAGAAATCTTGAAAATACAAAATTATTAAGTTTTCTATGCTCCAATCTATGTGTCAGATGTATGTGTTTCCTTCAATAAACCACAAGCATAATCCAATGATAAAATCACGAATGAAATTCTAATTCATTGTCTCAACGTCGAACAAAAATCAATATAATCAAATATCTTCAACATGTGAAGCTAATAACTATAGTCAACAATAATCATGCTCTGAATATACGAGCCAAAAATCATCAAGTCGATATTGGGGATATATAATGGTCATGAGCTCATACTAAACATATCATCATGTCGCATAGTCACAAGCACTATCATTCAGTCGTGACCGTAGCACTTGAGTGACATATATTATTACTTAGTCGTGATTGTAGCATCTAGATCTCCAATGAAAACCAAGTACACATGCTGTCACTCAGTTGTGATCGTAACACCGGAGTGGCAGATACAATCACTTAGTCATGACTGTAACATCTAGATCTCCAATGAAAACCAAGCACACATACTCTTACTCAGTCGTGATGGCAGCATAGTACAAAAATCATGAACTATATGTTGCAGCGCCCATCCCGTGCATTGGGATCCACTGCCATGCTCCCATTGACACCACATGCGGGATACTCGCTTTCACATTGCTTGGGAGGAAGAGGATCCCCACATGTGGCCTATCCATGATAACTACACCTGAATGTAGCCTCCTTGGGCAGGTTGTCCGTAACATATCAATAATCTTAGAGGGCGGGTGCCCAACTCTACTACCCTCATAACATAATATCCACTAGGCTTGCGCTTGTTTTAAAACAAATCCATTCAGGTTCTATGCTTGACCATATTGAAATCCTCAAGTTATATGCTTGTTTAATGAAAATTCTTATAAATCATGTGCATAACTGATACCTTGTACAAAAAACAACCCGACCTAGCTTTTACGTCAAATCATATAAATGTTGAACATGCAACACATTTTCTAAGTCATGCTCTTTAAATAAGTGAATGCTGCATCATAATAATATTATCATACATTATATATCATAATTGCTGCATGTATAATAAATCATAGTATTTAAATCACATCATGCTTAGACAAAAATAATATAAGCTAAAAATTATGTATATTAAATTTTTACCTACCTCAAATGCTGGCTATCCAATTTTTAGAATGATTAATAAACTCAATTTGTATCAGTCAACATATCTACCAAAACATACTTCATTTCATGTTGTTCTCTTATTGACAAATTCTCATTTATTACTCATCATCTTTGATCATCATGATAATCTTGTCCTTATTGACCTTCAATCATAGATATACCTTTTTATTTTTGTTATATCCTCAAATCATGGTCATTGATTAAAGATCAAAAGTTCAAATTGTCCAATTATTCTCAATCTCTATTCATCTTGGACTTATAGGCATTTTATTTTATATGTTTAATGTTTGATTTGTTGATTCAATGGTCATACTAAATTCTGATCAGTAATATCAATAGTTCTAAGGCATCTTAATAGCAAATCTTTAAATCTAAGGTAATAAAAAAAAAATCTAACTATTATATTAGTCTAATTAATAATTTAAATAACTTAAACTATTCTTCTTAAGTTTCAATTCATTCTAAATCTTGTCTATTTTTTAAAATTTATTATGCATAATAAAATTTAATTGATTTAAATAAGATTTAGTAGCAATTGTACCTCTGATAGTGTTTGATTGGCTTGAACGGATTTGATTGCCTCTGATCAAAAGTTTGAGAATGGAAGGCTCATATCAAGTGCTTTGGTTCTAATGGGGCAAATAAAGCACCCAATTGCACAAATTTTAAGTTATGGTAACTAATGAATGGTTAGATTGTAGTGTAAGATCAAATTAATAGTAGATTAGATGATCTAGTGTTAGATCTAAATGAAAGCTCAAATCAATTGCTGATCTATAAGTTAGGTGGTTGATCCATGGTTAGATAGTTATACGGGGGCGGATTGGTTACTCATATATCACTCAATGATAGATCAACAGCTAGATCATGATGGATGGTCAGATCAGTCACAGATTTGGTATTCGGGGACAGATCAATGGTGATCGTGATAGATGGTCAAATCAGTTACAGATCTCCCATATCAGATACAGATCAATGGTTAGATCGGTCATAGATCTGACACATTAGAGACAAATCAATGGCTGGATCATAAATGATGGTCGGATTGGTCATAGATCAAGTGATCTTGTATTCGATCGACTGTCTAATCATGATATCAATGGTTGGATCTGTCCGGTTTGGTGTCCATGGAGGAACAAGAAGGAAGAGAGAGGGACAGATGGGTTTCGGTTAGGGCACACAGTTGGTCATAGATCTCTAATTGTTTCATGCTAGTACCCTATAGACTCCGTCGTCAGTGATGAATGGACTTGCCAACTCAAGCTCCCTTAGTCTCTATCATCGAAACTCAAAGTTTTTTTCTCTACCGCCCCCCCCCCCCACTCCCCACTCATTTTCTTCTGTAAGAAAATAATTATAACGGTAGGCTGCCTCGAACTAGTGACAGACTCCTTGGGCCACCGCGATAGAAGGCTTCGGTGTCAACAAGTCATTCAAAATGTTACATTTCCTACCAATTTGAGCTAATTTCTCCTTACAAACACAAGACACAGGATGGTAAATTTTTAGCCCGTTGTTAGAGGGTAAAACAGATGATTTACTTTTGAAAGAGCAGCTTATTGACACCAACTATGTTATTAGCAACCATGAGGAAAATAAGTCTACATTCGCAGTTCTACTCAGTGAAACTAGTTCGGAAGGAACCAGTAAGCAAGAACGGATATGGTGGAGCTAAGACCTTCTACCACCGTGGGGGAAGGAAGGTCCTTTCCTGTGCTTAGGTGACAGGTTCCAGGCCCTCGTGGGATACGAGTTATCCATAAAAAGCAGGTTGCCCACCGAAAAAAGGAAGATTAATTTTCACGCGCATATGGTGGGTGAGATTATTGCTGAAATGGTTGCCAAGAACAACTCTGCCTCAACAGGGGTTCAATTTTTTGGTGCATATAATACCAAAGCTCTAGCAGATAAGTGGTTTGGTAGTGCAAGTAATACCTACCCGTATTCTTGCTCGCTTGTTGCCATCTAACAAGCTGCAGCCCATGGATTGTCGATCGGTTCTATCCAAACTTGAGCAAATTGTTAATCGACCAGCTGACGAGTTTGAACATTTTGAAGGGTGTAAATCACATTCAAATAAGGGCACACTTTAGCCTAATCATTGATATTTTCTAGACCGGCAAATTCAAGCTTGCTAAGTTGGGGAATATATCATCGTGGGGAAGAAAGTACGGCCACAAAGAAGAGTACATGCTCCCCATAATTGCATATGTTGCATGATGAAATCATGAAAGATATTCGAAAACCCGATTAGCCCTTCTCCAGGATCGGATATGGGGTATATGTTGAACTTTGCATCGATCTTCGCCTCCATCCCTTCGTATCATCCTCATAAATTCCTCCGGCATATCCATCAAAACAAGGTCTTTTATGTTAACAAGGCGATCGACACCTAATGGCATGTTTTTTAATTCCATACAGGAGTCAATCAGTAGAAGTTCAAGGTTAACCATTGCTCCATCCTCCACTTGTACCAAACTCAGTTCACTCAGTTTTCGGAGCTTCAATGCACGTAGACTTGGAAATCCTCCTGCCTTGAAACATAACTCTCTGTCATCACAAGCAGAATTAAGGTGGAGCGCCAACAGATTGGAGAGAGATTGGAGATCTTCAACTGATTGTCTCCTTAGTCCTGACCACAATAGAGTTATCTTTGCTAAGTTTTGAACTGAGGCAATCCAATGTGGTAATCTCTCCAAACGCCCTGAAAGATACAGGCGTTGAAGATTAGGTGGGGGACTTGATAGAGTTTGTAGATCAAGAAACTCATCTTCGTTTATCGATTGCGCTAAGAATGATCGAAGATGCTCCATCTTATTGACAGAAGTGCACAAATCCACCCCATGTTCTTTCTTGAGTTTCATAATGGCCAACCTTCTCAACTGGGTCAGCTTTCCCAACTCTCTGATTGAGCTAGTACCTTGATCTGCTTCCAAGAATGCAAGCTTTTGGAGGGATCTTAAAGAGCCAATATCTGCAGGGATCCTCATGCCAGATACAAGGTTAAAGGTATGAGGTTCGGAAGAATAACGATAGACGATAAGATGGCGTAGTTGCTCGAGCTTGATGATCTCGTAGGGCAGCTCTGACACATTGGTTCCTCTAAGATTCAATACTTGTAGGTTTTGAAGCCTTCCCAGTGACTTCGGGACCTCACTGATATTTGTATTTCTCAAACTTAAGTACCTTAGATGAAACAGGTTTAGAATTTCCTTTGGAAAACTCTTTATAGGAGCATTCTCCAAATCCAAAACCTTCAATCGCCTGATGTGAGAAAGAGACTTGCATGGAGATGCTTCACACAGCTTACCTGTCCCAAACATGAGCAACGAGCGAAGGGACGACCTTGCGTTTTGTGGGATTCCCTCACCACTTCCATGGATTGCTAGACGCCGGATTCTTTCGGGGAAACTTCTGTCGTGGTTAAAGATAACTGAACTAAAATTCTCCTCTCTCGATTTTGATTGGATGATCTCTCGTAAAAGATCATGCACTCGACATCTTTTGACCCTTCTATAATCATGCCACCTCATTACTTGAATCATGCTCCTGTTTATGAGCTGATTGAGGTAATTTTCTGCAATCTCTTCCACGGTTTTTCCAACTTTTGGTTCTATGAATCCCTCCGCGATCCATAGCCGAGTAATTCTTAAACGGTCAATGTCGTAGTCCTCAGGGAAGATGCTTAAATATAAAAAACAGGATCGAAGATTGGAAGGCAAGTCTTTGAAACTTAGCCACAGCACTCTGTTCATACTTTTGAGATAATCACTCGTCTCCAACTCTGAACCAAGGCTTCGGTTCACCACCTCCCATTCTGTCTTGTCCTTCTGTGACAGAAGACTGCCTATAGCGGCAATTGCAAGTGGAAGTCCATTGCACCTCTTTGAGATGTTTCTAGAAAGCGCTTCAAGTTCTGGAGGACAACTTCTATTTATGCTATTTCTGAATGCCTTCTTGCAGAAAAGATCCCAACTGTCTTCCGGGGCCAGCGGTAATAGTTCGTAAACCTGCCCCCAAGAAGATGCTAAATCACCATTGCGGGTTGTGAGCATTATCCTACTACCACGTTCATTGTCAGGTAGTGCAAGTTTAATACTTTCCCATGCTTCTAAGCTCCATATATCATCAAAAATAGCCACATACCTCTTATCTGTCAAGTGGTTCCTGAGTATCTCGATTAGTTCGATTGCTTCAATTGAGTTAATTCCTTTTGGGATCCGCTCTCCCCCTGCCTTGAAGAACTCTTTGACCATGCCTCTTAAGAGATTGTCAATTTTGAATGATTGGGAGATAGTAATCCAAGCTCTGCAATCAAAGTGTCCCTTCACCCTTGGATTCTCATAGACTTTCTTAACAAGAGTTGTCTTGCCCAAGCCACCCATCCCAACAACCGAAATGGTTGCAAGTTTTGGTGATCCTTCAACCACCCATTCAGTCAGTTCATTCCGTCGATTTTCAATGCCTACAAGTTCAGATTCTTCGATAAAAAGGGAATTCAACAGCTGAGGATCATGGGATGCATGGGACGAAGAAGTAGAACTTGAACCTTGGTCTGTTAGTTTAAGATCATAGCGGTCCTTGCCTTCAGAAATGTCCTGGATTTGGGACTTAAGACCTCGAATGCGGGCAGCAATTTGATGACGAATCTTTAGCTTCTTGATGAAGTAACATAGTCGACCAAAAAAGCCAGTGGATTTGTGGTTACGAGCTACCCGAAGCGTGAAATCATCGATGACATCTTCTATTTCATAAGCAACTTCTCTTACGTGTTTCACCCAAGTTTTCACTCCCTCCTCATTCTCTTCCCTCGCATCTGCATCCCTGAGAAATGCTCTCATTCTTTCTAATTCACGTTTGATCTTGCAGAATTCATCATCCAGGCTCGTCAACAATTTCCTTTCTTCCGTTTGCAATTCATCCAGCTTGCGAAGAACAATGCTCACAATACTCTCTGCCATCTCTCTCTCTCTCTCTCTCTCTCTCTCTCTCTCCACCCCGCCGGGTGCGTGTGTTTACTTGTCTTAGCGATTGATCTTGACTTATCCATCGTGCGATGGCTTCTTTTGCTTTATCAAAGCAAAAAAAATCAACAAATAGTGGGCCCTTACATCTTCCAACCTTTATTCTTTTTCTCTTTTTTTTATGAAGATGAAGCGAGCTTTGTTCCAACGGTAGGGTTGTCATTGTCTCACCTTCACTTTACAGGTTCGAAGTGTCTCTTACAATGCAAGGTAAGGCTGCCATTTATGTGAAGTGGAATGCATTCAAATTATGTAATTATACAGGCACTAGAGTGCCATAAAAGTCCGCCCATAGGGCATTACACAAAGTTTTGGAGGCCAAGTCCACGTACTGTTGCAGTTCTGACTGCCGAATCTTCACCTGCGCACTGTTTTCGTAGAATATACGTGTGACATCCCAGGTTTTTTAACACTTTTTTTATTATAAATCTTTTGTTTTGTGGGGCTCTAATATTTTTATAAAATTGTTCAAAACCAAATAGCGGAAGAATAACTTTGAAAAGAATACTTTAAAAATCCCGAGTGTCTTATTTTTCCATTAAAAACAATGATTTTCAAAGGAATGAACATCACATTCCTATAAAAAATCCGGCAGAGTCTCCCCTGTATTTCGGACCTTGTGCATTTAACGTATATAATGCGACACCTGATAATCATCATGTACATATAAATATCCATAATAGAGACTTTGTCTCCCTTCAAATACCAACATACACATTTTCGTTTAATTTAAATAATGAAACATTTTGGTAATGCCAAAAAGGCTAGGTAATTGACCTGTATACCTAAGATCACTCCAGTCATAGCCATTCGTGTCAAACAGTAATGAATACACATTCACATGTCCATTTCTAATAGTCATGAAACAATTTTTTTATTACATAAGAGTTGTAAGAACCTTCAGAAATCTTTACCTATACCTCACATTTACTCAAAATAGCTTTACTGTAGCTTTTAAGTCAAAACTATGTGCCTTTCCCTTTGCTGTAGTTCTTCGAACCTAAGATATTGTAAACATGTACAATATCTCAGCAAGCCTTCGCTTGTGTAGGTAGTTTCATCATCAACACACAAGTTTATGCAGTTCTAACTTTAAAAGGAACAATTTATCACATGTGAAATTTTGTGTCATTTGATGTCAAATAAGTAGTATAATATATTCCAAAATTCATATCATGCCATTTCAAATAGTTTCCATGTCCAATCAATTTGAATCGTCAATTTAACATCCATGCTTACTGTTTCCAAATAATGATAATAACTTAATAAAACATTTAGATGATATGGAAGTTAGTCACGACTCTTCGCATGCCTCAAAACCAATAGAGAAATGCATTTAAACTAGGAAATGCTTAAATGTAAATAAAGAGTATTTCAACCAGTGTATACACACACTCATATATATATATATATATATATATATATATATATATATATACACACACACACGCACACACACACACACACAAACACACACACTCTAAATCTCATCAAGATTTTAGGAGTATAAAACCACTCAAATCTGGCCACCTGCCGTTGGTCATCAGTACTCGTTATTGACCTAAAATACCATGATGCCCTGCACCTGCGCTATTGCGCAATACACATATAAACCCGAAAATAATGGAACCTCTGTGCGACGGACAAGAACCAATCAAGTCCGTGGCTATCACGCTGATACCAAACGGATAGACTCCTTTGTACCGTGTTCATGGAAAACACAGCACACAAGCCATGACCTGTCTATGATGATATGAGCTTGCATTAGGCCCTCAGGCCAGGTATCCACCATATATATATAATTTCAGAAGAAAGAGCATGATCAGTCCTCAATCTTCCTAGCACAGAGTCCACCGGCCCCAATATGTCCGTCATAATATAATAATACTAGGCAGCATCCCATGCCTATAAAACTGATAAAACCATAAAATTTCATGCATTGGTTTTTTTTTCCAATCTGATAGTAAAGTAAACCTGACATTTTAAATAGATTGCATGAATATACCCTTTTGATAGCTGCATAAACTAAAAATATCAAAATCTCAAGTTTCTAGTAAATTCCAAGCATGTTGATGTCCAAACTACCTACCTCCCTTTTTTGTGCTTAACAAATTTGCTATATCCTTCTTTTAATCACTTAGTGATCACCTAACCAAATCAAAATTTGAATTCATTGTCAATACAAATCCATATGTTCATAATTTCAAGTAAATTTACACATTTTCAAATCAAGATAGATAGTCCATCCATCTATTCCCAATTTTTGTCATATCCTAACTAATTTAAGGTCTTAAGATTCATCGGTAATGTTTGATCATCAATCAGACATCAAGGATTTACTGTGCAAACAATACCCAATCGGATGGCCAAGATTGTTCGATTGATTTCCTGCCTAAATCTATCAATCTAGTGTGATTTAGACTACATCAAGTCTTTAGTTTTTCGTCCCTACCCTTAGATTAGAGATTAGACGGTTGGATCATCTTTAATTATAGATCTAGGTTAAAAATACATAAATTTTGCAAACTACCAAAATTCAAGAGATGAGTATCCTAGATCTTACCCTTAAGGAGTGTCTTCAACTTCCAATCGTCACCGAAGAACGTGATTTCCGTTGATTTTTTCGTCGCCGGCAAATCCCTCCGTGGGTACTGTTTTCACTCTTTTTCCCCCATCAAAACTTGCTAAATCAACGAGCAAATATAGGGCTTTTGCTCGTGGTAGCGAGGGGAAGACAATGAACGGCACTGATCGTCGATCAATGACGCCGTTCACTCTGTCTTTTCTGGCGACCGTAAGCTTTTCTCCACTGTCGATCTCCTCCTCCCTTAGTTGATAGGAGAAATGGAGGGTGGAGAATGGGTAGTTTCCTCCCCTCCTTTCTCCTCTTTTCTTCTCCCCCACTCTCTCTTCCTTCTTTTCTTCTCCCTCTCTCAATTGCGTGGAGATAAGGTCTGTTCTCTATTTATTTATTTTCATTAAGTGGGGTGGGGGGTGTCCGTGTCAATTACGACCCCCTCCATTTTTTTAAGTGGTTTTTGTTTTTTTAAAGTTCTTACAATATGACACTTGGAGAACAACGATGCCGGTCTCAACGGCACAGTAGTGCAGTCCCTCTGTTTATGGTGGGATTTCGACCGTAACAACTTATACCGCGAATTTAAATGAGAAATTCAAGTATCATTAGTAATCTGAAAAGCTAATCTTAGAGCTGACTGCTTTCCGTTTATTACTTTGTCCGCTTTGCAAAATTGTTGCTTTGTTTGTTAGGTAGACGCTACATGCAGCTATGCGATCAAGAAAGATGCTGCCGAGCCAGCCGGGTCAAGGTCTTCTTTGCCTTTCCCATAATTACATTTGTTCAAATATTCCTTCCTGCAGTCAAAGGCATTCAACTTAGGCATGCGCCTTTTGCAGCAACCAATAATGGCGTCCTCGGTACAGTCTAGAAAATAGATGATGGCTTCTTGGTAACTTAACGTGTTAGGTACGGTCACTTTTAATCCGTCGGAATAGCATTTGTCTTCTTGTTTTTAGTTGATATTGGTGTTGTAAAAGAGAACTTTGAATCCACAAAGCAAAGAAGTAAAGTTGTTTTATTGGAAAATTTAATTAAAATTTAGATATCTTACCTATAGGTTTACGTGCCTATTTATAGAATTAATAGAAGATTATAATACATAACTAAAAAAATCTATGACTTAAGATCATTTATTTTTTTTTAACTTTAAGCTAGAACACTCTACATTTTCAATCAATCGTAGACTTTTTTTATATTATTATATTATAATTATTTCTACAATGATCTATCCTCTAGAATCTTCTTGATTTGAACTCAACTCATAGGCTGGTGAGTCGTCATGCGTAGAGGTTCATGGGCCATTATGTCTAGAGGCTTATGGGCTGTTATGTCCTAGATCAGATATTTTGAAAATGAGGAATACTAAATCAAGGTGCTTGTGAGCACTTCGTGTCAAAATCCTTTTACATTTTGCAGGATGAGGCCCACCTATAGATAATCTGCTTAGTTCATCTAATTCTTTTGGCTTTAGATGTTTTCTAGCCCAAAAATTATCCAAATTGGCATGTTATAGGATTGTGTTTTTGTTTTCTAGCCATCCATGAAAAGAAGATTTCTTTAGAATTTAGAATCATCCAATTTGCATGATTTTTAGGATAGGACACATCTAAAGCGAAAGGAATTAGATAAACTATGTAGATCATCTATAGACAAACTCCATCATGTAAAAGGTAAAAGAGCTCTGACACATAATGCTATTATTAGTTGCTAGGAGAGGCACCTATTTCTCTCTGTCCAGGTGCTAGAGGGTTTTTGGCATCTATATACAACTCATTGGCTCACGAGAAGTATAAAAAGAAATCACCTAAGGCGTGAAAGTAATCCCTTGAGGCATGGAATTAAGCTTGCGTAGCAAACCAAAAGAATGGGTAAAGAGAAAGCAGCATGAAAATTCTACAGTGCTCTGAGATGTAAATAGGAACATATGTGAGGCAAAATAAAATGGGCCTTTTTTTTATATCTAACTTTTCAAAGATCCACCCCATTCAACGGATTTGGCCTGATTTGGATGTCCTAGAGACCAAAACTCATACTTAAAGGATACCTCTAAGATTAAATGTCATTGGCCTCCATCAGAACTTGTAACATTTTCATTTTCAACTTTTAGATGCACGGTTAAAATATAAACTAGTTGCAAATAATTTTTGTATCTTGTCGAATAAGGCAACCAGAATTAAATTTCGATTATCATTGTTTGACATAAATCTAAACCATTTTTTGACAATATCTTCCCTAATATAAGGGTTTCATAGATCAGATTGGCTAAAACCTAGATTTGAAATTTATTTTAGAAAAAATTAAAGAAAAAAGCATAAAAATCAAACTTTTTCTATTAAAGCATAAAATGCATTACTCACTTTAAATCCTCCAAAATTTAAGGGTTCGTGGATCGCAATCTCTAGATTCTAAATTTGAAAATCATTTTTCAAACTCCAAGAAAAGGATATCATATGGAGCTTCTAAATCTCACAAGTAAAAAACTCCAGTCATCTTTTCTGTTAAGATTTGAATATATTTTTCATTAACAATTATCCAAATTTTATGTGTTTATAATCCCTAACTATTATTATTATTATTATTATTGTAGTCCTTGGCAAATCCTAAAAATTTTAAGAACCAATTAAAATATTATAAATGAGCCCCACATCAGATGTCCGTCAATGTGTATTAATCTCCACCAATGAAAGATGCACAAGGGGACTTACAGTGAAAATTTTCTCAGTAGTAGAGGAACTAATCTGCAAAACTAAAAATTCAGGGCTAAAGTGTAAGAAATTCATAGTCAAAAGTAGTAGACTATAGTTTTTGTGAAGCCCTAGGCTGATGAGGGCAGGCTAACAGAAGGCTGGCAGGCTTCTAGGCTGGGGTGAAGGGTATAAAGTAAGTCCCGCATTGCCTCGGGAGAGGAAATTGGAGAAGAACAAAATTGTGAGGGGTGTATGGGAGCCCAAAAGCAGACAATATTGTGACTGTTGGAACCGCGAGGTGTTACAAATAGTATCAGAGCTAGTTTCCCTCGTAGTATGGTAGCTAGCTGCACGTGGGTGCTTGGTCGTGGCTATCACGCGAGGACGTGTGTTCCCTAAGGGGGAAAGATGTGAAGCCCTAAGCCGATGAGGGAGGGCCAAGAGAAGGCTGGTAAGCTTCTAGGCTAGGGTGAAGGGTAAAGAGTTAGTCCCACATTGCTTGGGGAGAGGAAACTGAGCTGTTTATAAGAATTCGAGAAACTCTAATGGTCACAACATGTTTTCCTTAGGAAACTAGGGAAGAACAAAACCGTGAGAGGTGTATGGGTGCCCCAAAGCGGACAATATTGTGATTGTTGGAACCTTGAGGTGTTACATTTTTGTCCTCTTTTATTATTATTTTTGGAAATTAATATTCCCATGCCTTTGTTTTCACCTCACTCCCATGCCTCTTGATTTTTTTTAGTCATTTATACTTTAAAAATATTGCCCTTTCCAATACATAGACATAAAACAAGTGCAAATGAAGAGACAACCAAGAAGGGGTAGAGACACCATTTTTTAATTTTTTAACAAGAAAAAGTTATGGAGCAAACTACCTAGAAACGATTGGTATTCTTGATAGTCACTAACTTTAGGATCTAAACTTTAAGTAGCCCCATGTTTTAAAATTTCTCCAACTAGAACCCAACACTCATCCTGTTATTTAAGTATCCCATTTCATTGGACGCTCCCTAGAAGTTAGTACTAGTGGTAAAATGAAAAATTCAATTACTCCTTATAAGTCAAAACAAAGAAGAGAGTTGAACTCTCATCTCACCATCCAATTGGGTCCTCATCTCACCATCCCATAATATGTTACTGGTTGATAATTTGATATCTCTATGTACCATCATGTAGTCAAACCCATGATGAAGATACAGCTATTTTTCCACTACCTAGCAAAGTATGTGTTGGGGAAGATAATAAGTGATATTCTTCATACCAAACAAAGTAGTTACACTTCTTTGTTGAACAAAAGTAGTAATATCTTCCAGGATTTATTTTTGACTTTGATTTTGCAACTACAAGCTCAAATCCACAAGAACATCTTCGCATCTTAGAAGAGCTACCTGTAGAGTGTATCCAGTTAAAAAATATCTAACTGGTGGTCTTCTCCAAATTTGCACAAAAGTTAGAAAGACCCTAATAAATTACAGATGTTCAAAGAGAAAAGCATAGCAAAATGCACCCACCACTTGAATCAATGAATAGGAGTTGGAAAGACCATAATAAATCACAAACATTCAAAGAGAAAAGTATAGCAAAATGCACCCACCACTTGAATCAATGAACAGGAGCAATGATCTTATGTTCCTAGAATAAGAGTATGAAAACTTCCTAATAATAAAGATGTGAACCTTGGCAATCTTTCCAGCTTTAGGACAAGTCAACTACCCATCCAGTCACCACAAAGTCAAGTAGTCATGGCTAATCAGCATGACCAATCAGCACAGTCAACAAGAAGCTCTTAGTAGATTATGAGAAGGCAGAAAGCAGAGATAGAATTGATTGCAGGCAATCAGCATAACCGGTCAGCACATTCTACAAGAAGCTCTTAGTAGATTATGAGAAGCCAGATATAGAAATGGTTGAAGGCAGTCAGCATGATCAGTCAGCAGAGATAGAATTAGGGAATCGGGTGGAGTACGTAGAATACAGGAGGCATCCTTTAGCTGGTTTATCACATGTATTGGTTGGAACTCGACGTAAGGGTATGAAAGACATCTTCGTGGAGTTAACTCTCTTTCAGAAGGGAGGTTCATTCTTATCATATAGAATCCTTTTCAACCTTCTAAACCTACCTGCCATGGTCCAACATACGTCCAGAGGTTGCACAGAATAATGAAAAACACTCTACATATTTTCGTTTGGGTGGACAAGTTGGATCCTTGGAAGCTTACACACCTCAATGAGTGCTAAGTGGCATGGTGGTCCAAGAAACATGTGTGCGACTAATAAACTGCACTTTGGAGTGGCTCGAAAGATTTGAGAGACAAGCTGCTTGGAGGAATGTATCTTGGTTAAACATGAGAAGCATTGGGTTAAACGGAATTGTAAGAGTATAGAGGAGAAGCCAAGATGTAGTGCTGTGACGCCCCGAGTTTTTCTAAACCTTTTTCCCCATAATAATAATAATAATAATAATAATAATAATAATATCTTTTAAGAAAAATAGATGGGATCCTTGAAAATGAAAACTCAAAATCTATAATTTTTTTGCGCAGTTTTAAAAGAATTAACCGGAAATGAAAACCTCGGGGGTCAACCACATTAAAAAACTACAGCCATAATTAAAATAAAAACCTAGATACTATGAGCATGCTCAATTTAAAACTACGATAAATACACAAGTTAATTAAAGACAATAATAAATCAAGTTAAAAAGCCACTAGGTTCCATCCATAATCACCACAATAATTACATCTGAAATTAAACGTTCACTACACCATAGCATGAGTCTAATATATATATAAAAGAAATTCTTAAAGGTTTAATACAAGTCTATAAGATATACACTAATTCATCTTCGAATACGAAAAGTGGATTGTCTTAAGGTTCTCGTCCAAATCAATGCTACTCCACCTACTTTCCTTTTCGGCTGTCAGAGTCTAAATATAAGGCATTGCAAAACAAAGCAATGCCTCAGCAAGCTATGCTTGTGTAAGTGATCATATGCAATTAAAGTTTACTAAAATCACATAAGAATTTCATAAAAAAACATATATAATCGAATATTCAAAATGGAGTAACATACTAAATCATAAATCTTCACAAATAAATATCAAGTCAAATCATAATGGCATGCAAGGCATGATAAAAAATACAGTTGCTCGTCCATATAAATAATGCGAGTCCATGTCCTCAAAATACTGTACATACAAGTCATGATAAATATGGCACTGTATTAAGAATAATCCCAAAAGTGTCCCACGATGCTCAATCACCGGTGATGAGTACTTATACTAATCTTGGGTCCTTCCTGTGCAGCCCGCATCAGCCCCCGGAGTCCCTCACGGCCTAGGCTCGGCTTGTCCTGGTTCACCCCACATATAAATCTACATGAGCATACAGAATAAAAGTATGGTTGCTATGTTACAGTGGCAATCTTAACAGGATTTGAACCACTGCTGCTCCCAATCGATACCCAAATGGGAGACTTTCTCCATCCCCATGGGAAGGAACGAACCTGTAGGGGGGACTACCCATGATACCACCACCTATGTACTTGGCCCTATATCACTCAAGAGCGGTGTTTAATCATCATCGTTACAAAGTCAGAGGGCAGATAACCAACCCTACAACCCTCCTAGCATAGTACCCATCATAAATCATCAATAAGATGTAAATCATATAAAGACTTTATAAAATAATCTCAATAAATATGATCAAAGCCCATGATAAAAACAGTACATCACATGTAAAATATTATTGTTCTAAAAAATGGAATGTCATTCTACTAACAAGAAGTAGAGACCTATTTATGTAAACATGACATAAAACACTTGCCTCAAAAACTTTAGACAATAAGTCATGATTATTGAAATCATAGAAAAATTTGAATGAAGTCACCTACCTTGATAATTGCGGTGTTTTAATTAAGCACGTGGGCAATGCTACGTCGCGCGCTTTAATATACCTGTTACACTATAGTCATCTATCACTTGGCAATTCAACGAGATCTATTCCCCTAATACCCTAGAACATCTCATATTCGATGTATACCATCAAGGTCTAAGGCTTGATCATATATTAGTCTGCCTGATCACATATTGGTCATCTAATAGTATTTAGTAATTTAATCATTTAAAGGGTACTCAAAGCTAGGTTTTTATCTCGATGCACCCCGCGTATAGGCAACGCCCGTCTGCTGTTAGGCGCCGTCACTTGAAATGACGACCAGCTAACCACCGTCGTCGGAGACGACAGCCGGACTTCGATCACCGTCGGCAACGCTCATATGTCCAAATGGTGCGATTTTTACACCGTTTTGCTCAGTTTTTTTTGTGTAGATCTCGTTTTTAAGCACATTTTCAACAAACTCTATTATTATCTAATGTTTTTACACGATTTTTATTGCGTTTTTAAAAACTTTTCTCTTACGATTTTTTGAGTTTTTTTGCATCCCTAGCCGTCCGATTATTATGAAAATTTATGAGTTTGTTCTTTGTATTACTATGCACAATATGAACGGTTTAGATTACAATCTGGCACTGTTTCATCAGTTTACGTAGAAAAGAATAATAATGCCTAATATTTCACTGGAAAATGGCAACGTGTTAAAAACTACAAAAACTTAAGGAAAGAAAGGAAAAATCGTAGAGGGTAGCCTACTATCGTCAAACCAGCTAGAATGAGGCTTCCCTTCCCCCCGGGGGAGATTTGGCATCATTGCCGGCATCGGTAACACAAAAAGTGAGAGGGATGGTCTGGCCGTATGAAAAGATAGGGTAGGCTTTTTATAGCCTTATTTGGGTTCCCGCGCCCTGTACGTGGGCCCCATATGTATTTACCATTTAACCCTTTTTTATTGTTTTTAAATTACATATTCTCCAAAAATTTAAAATTTTGGGTTACTACAATTGCTGTACTTTTTGAGTATGATTTCATAATCGGCGGAACCTTAACAAGCATATCGTAGACCTGAATGAAAACAATGAAACCAAACTGGAGTAGTGCACATCCTTTCCACCTTGTCTCACTCTCACCTCACAATCTTGAACACAAAGAGGCCCACAAAGAGTCATAAATGAAAGCAATGCATGCATGCATGCATAGTTTCATCTATAAACACTGGTACTAACCAATCGTGAACATTAGTAACATGCAATTCCTTAAGATTTCGAGCAGAAGCTCGTAGTCGATCTCTGGCGAACGTCAAGAGGGCCGAATGGGAGCAATGAAGGACGAAGTGCGCGTTTGACGACAGAAATGGGAATGGGGGGCGTACGCGGTCTTCGTGTAGTGTATCTCCTGCGAAGGAAGATGGCCGATGAAGTCGGCCGTCGTGGTTGCTAATGTTAAACACAGAGATGGAAACGATGGGGGCAATATTGATATTTAAAATTTTTTTATGGTGAATGAAGATAAATCGAAACTGGGGCAAATTTAAAAAGCTATGCAAAACTTAATTGCAAATTTGCAAAATGATGAAAACCTTAGAACTGTTTTGCAATTGCTAAATTCACAATTCATATAAATCATAAATCATAGATAATCTCAGCCACAAGGTCGAACATGTCTCACCCTATTGAAAATCCACCATGGAAGCTAACTAGAAAGATTCTGGATTTCAATTAGAACCTATGGCTGGTGGAATCTAAATTATCTAATATTGTGGATTTTGCAAAGGGTAAAAGGGTAGCCTTGGTGCACGAAGCTCTCGCCTATACGGGGTCTGGAGAAGGGATAGACCACAAGGGCCTATAGTATGCCTTCCACAAAAGGATGAAACCCGTAAAAAACCCATAAAATTTCCCACATAATTCAATTCCTGCCCCGTAACCAATACAAAGTAGAATCTTTAGATGGTCACGACCATTGGATAACATGGGGCCAAAATCTCTCTCTCTCTCTCTCTCTCTCTCTCTATATATATATATATATATATATATCACACACACACACACACACCCCCTCATTATGGAGTAAGGTCACTCGAAGAGACTTCTGACAAGGAGCAAAGTCGCAACTCAATTTACCAAACCATTGTTTCTTATTCCCAGGTGGAAGAATCCCCCCAACGAAGGTCCATACACCTACTCATGAGCTGATGTGAGGAACCCCAACTTTCTCAAATCTCATCAAATCAATTCATACAAAACCATAGGCAAGCTATATTGATGGCCACAAGATCCAGCATCTTCCACTTTGCTAACAAGCCTGAAACGGTCCAGTTGCATGTGAATTTACTTAACTTAAAGCTTGAAATGGTCCAAGTGCTTATGAACTTGCACAAATTCAAGGTACTTTCTCTACTTAGAATTCTTTTAGTAGGTGGCCATTTCGCACAAGAACTCTTGCAAAATTGCAATGAGTGACATTTTTACCTCCAATAAAAAAGATATATTTTGGTTATATTTCATCTTTTCAGCAAGTTTAGCAACGGGGATAGTGGCCCGGTTGTTCCAACGAAGAGAAGAAATGCCAAAATCACATTACAAACAGTTCACATTCCATATGGATGTCACCCTGCAATAAAGGTCCAAAGGGTCCAACCAGTCATCCCTCTCATTTTTGTAATATACCAAATTACTCGTCTAACTTGTCCCACCTAATTTAACCCTTCGTTGCTAGTTTTCTAAAATTTCATCATATAGCACAGTGGTGGGGACGGACTATGAGGGTTTATAGTACTCAGTCTTATTTGTATTTTTCAAGAAGCTGTTTTTGCGCATCGAACTCATGTGCAAGCTGAGCTTCATCAGATCTACCAAAATAAAAATAAAAATATTTACAAATATTTTTATTTTCTCGTACTTTTATTTATTTATTTCGGAAACAAGAACATATTCATATCCCGTAAATAAACTAGAGTCTCTTCTCTGCACGTGCAGAGTTTGATGCTGAAAAGACACCAAACTCATCTTCTTCCTTTACTTGGCCTCAAAGATTTCGAGTCCCAATGGCTATTTCCCGTCTTTCTCCTACTTCTCCTCCTGCTCTTCCTCTTCTCAGAAAATTTCCACCAAATTCCGTCATGTCCACTATCTCTTCCCTCAAAACTCTCCATTTCCCCACTTCTTACTGCCACCTCCACTACAGCTGTCTATCTCTCAGCCCGCACGCGAGCCACGTCGTCGATTCTCCACCAGTTTCCGGCAGCAACAGCTGCGAAAATCATCGGAAACTTCTTCTCGGGATGAGTAATCTGACTGCTGTCATCGCTGAATCGAAATAGGAGATCTCACGTGGCATAAATCTTGCCATCTATCAAGGAGAGGTCTGTTTCTCGATCTCTACGGTTCTTTCATTGGCATTAGAGTTGTTTGACATGCTAAATAGCTTGGTCCATCAATTGACTTTTGGGGCTACAACTTGTCCTGAATTCAGAATAAGGCTTGCAGTCGGAATTTCAACTTATTCTGCGTTGGTTCCTAGTCATTGAACTGGTCTATTGTTAGCTGAGATAATAATGCTGATTCCTTCGTTTGGTTGTTCTCTCGCCTTCAGGAAATTGTAGTGGTTGCTCATTTTAATTAAGGTTTTTGGCTAATTTGCCACTGATTTTTTCCATTTTTGCTAAAATATCTAGATATTTTAAGTTTGTGCAGATTTGTCATTAAGTTTTGGAAAACTTTGAAAAATGCCATTCCGTTAGTGTTTCACTGTCATTTTTTGTGAAATGGCAAAAATACTCCTCTCTTCTCCCTATTTAAACGCGGAAAACAGACGATCGTCTGCGGAAGAACGACGACCGACACCTACCTTGCTCCTACCGGTCTCCACCTGCACTCCACCCAGGCTCTGCCAGAGCTCAGGCACGCCTCCCGCTCGCGCTCGACCCAAGCTCAGGCCTTGACTTCCACGCATCCAGGCCGTTCTCCATTCACGCTCCGCCCAGGCTCTGCCCGTGACAGCCATGCCTCCTGCCTGCCTGAGGTCTCTTCTGTGTCTCTCTAGCATCTAGCATCATTCATTTGATGAGATTCACCACCGCTCTAGTGGTTTTTCATTCTCCTTTAGTTGTCTTCTGATCTTTATAAGGAAATCTCTGTCCTCTTTAAATTATTTGTTCTCTTATGTAATAATATTTTCTCATATGCATTATACTCCTTCGAAAAAGACATCATCTTGATACTGTTGAGGGTTGCCTGATTGTGCCTTTGTGAAAAATTGGAATGAGAGGTTGTTTATTCACAACCTTTGGTTGGGGAACAATGCATCTTACCAGTATTCTCCTAGTGTTCATTCTTCATTTAATTACTTAGATAGAATCATTGGGCAGTATGGCTCACGTGTGAGAGAACTATAAAACTTCTATGCTTAAGGTGTCTGTTTCATGCCTTCTTTTCAAGGTTTTAATCCTAAAGCAAAGACAAATCAATGGAGCTCTGTTCTTGCACAAGCAAAGTCTAAAAGGCACAAGTAGGCTATTTCTGTAGGAAGCAGAATGCTCTTTGACAATCAGTGAAGTTGCTAGCTCATTCAATGCACTCTACGTAATGCTGCTATCCTGTCATGAAGAGTCTTGGTGCCTTAATAATAGTCAGTACTAGGAGCTAAACATTAAGATCTATACTACTTTGTTGCTCCAATCGAACATGGCAACTTTGATGCATGTATTGGCCAACACACCTCTGTTCTGGCCATTCCATACTTGTTTCAGTTGCTGAATTCCACCACTTGCTCGAAAAGACCAGAGTGTGTGCTGCTTGTTTTTTTATGTTTTCAACGAAGCACCTTCCACCTAACTGTTTGATTTGAGCAAATGTTTGGTCTTCTATCACTGCAATTCACTGAAGATCTACCTGAAAACACTAGTGTCTTGTCACTAGGGCACCATTTTCAAGCCAACAGGTCCCTTAGAGTAGAGAGAGAGAGAGAGTGCTACTTTCTCTGTGCAGTAAAAAGGATGATTGTCAAGATTATGTTTTAACCTACATTGAGGGTCACGCAAACATGTGGAAATGCATATTCAAATGGTGCATGTTGAATTGGAGCATATCGTTGTTCATGGTACGTATTGCTCATGCATGTTAAATTCTTATGCATGCAGATTATTATGGTTGGACATGTGTTTAAGATGTTCCTCGTGGCATTGTTTTGATCTTCTGTAGCAGGGTTTCTTGGGGAGCTTTCAAACCTTAGAATATTGCTTTTATTCTAATGGGTATATCTTCTGTTGGAGTCGTAAAAATTGGTTGATGGGAATCACATTCTTATAACTTAAATGTCGCGAGCTTCCACTTAAGATAGCTGTTCTTTCTCTTGTTTGAATATGTACTGCTCCTGAAATGCTTGGGTAATGTACAGGGGCTTCAATGTTGCTTCCATCCTACTTAGTGCATATGCAGTTGCTTTCACGATCAATTAATTAGTCTCTGGAGGTCACAACTTGATAGGGGTAGAATGCTTTCTTACAAATTAAATGTTAGCAATGGCATCCTTATTGAAGGCAGTTGTTCTTCCACTCACCTGAATATGCACCTCTTCCGCTATGCCGTAGTTTAATGCTGCTGCTGCTGCTTTGTCTCTTTTGTTCAGTAGTTTCATGCTGTCACCGGGAAGAATGGTCTGGGAAGAGTACATTTCAAAGGTCTGTGACTTGTTCCATACCTTGGTATTGATATTTTAAATTTCAAAAGATGCCCATGCCATTTACTTCAGTCTGTTAGTTTCTAACATGTTGCATTATGTGTTACAAGCACAGAGAAAATAGGGTAATTGTTGAGCATTTAACAATGTTAGTCATGGCAACCAAACCTATGCTTTGTCAAAATGTGGTTTTTGAGATTTTGTGTCTGAGTTTCATTTTGAATTTTCCTTTTCTGGAGAAAGCTGCTGCCTTTTTTTTTTTTGTTCATGTGATAATCACTGGTTACTGTGTGATTAATGGCAGCTTCATGCACCGGCATGCCTTTTCTGTTAATGGCTTGTTTGATACCAATTTATCTGTGGCTATGACCTGAAGATTGTCAAACTCACAGCTTAAATGCTTATCTATCAACATTTCACTTGCTAATCTTAAGTGCTAATAGGAAGGAAGCCATGCAGTTGGAATTACTGTCATCACATCTTAACCACTAGTAAAGGCATTTTCCAGTTGGTTTATCATTTCTGGCCTTATATATTCAGCTTAAGTCTTAGTCATATTATTTCAAGGTGTTTGATTGAGATGTTCTGCTAGGGGACATCGAGTTCTCCCAGTCAGTTATGTGTTCTTCATTGCTTCTCACCTTTTTTATTGTATAGTGCTTCCATCTTATCCATCATTTTCTTTTAAAATCCTTAATTCCTTCTCTGCATTAGATCTACCAACATGAACTATATGCTGTAAATGCAGTGGAAAACATCACTCAAATGTGCCATCATGGCAGATATCAACAGCTTTATATTACGCATCCCAAATTGAGTTGGATTTCTCATTGTGAGCAAGGATTTACAATGAGCACTGCATGTGCCGTAATAGAATAATAATAACTGTGGGACTCTTGGCTACAGTCTTTACCTTCTTGCAGCATGATTTCTTGTTGAGAAGTCTATCCAAAAGTCAATCTTCTTGTTCTTCTGATAGTTGCATTCATTGCTGCTGCTTATAGAAGTTCCTGGTACTGGAACATGATAATCTCTATATGGCATATGTATCCTTCTAAGTTCTGTCTTGTTCTTGCTGTTTCCCTTTTCCCTTGGAAATTTTTCATAAGTGGTATGTTCAGCTTCGCATAAAAATATTCAGTTTATATCTTCAATATCTGGACAAGTATTCAAAAGTATGCATGCCAGTAATGATCTTGACTGACACTAATTACTGTGGTAACTTTGGATGGACATGACCATGATAGTATTTCTGTGTTTATTGTCCCGAAACAAAAGAAATAATCTTGTATTTGTTTTCCAGAATTTATTGGTTTTTGTTAAAGTAAGTTTGCAGATTAATGATGCTTCCCACTGACACAAACAAATGGGCCTTGTCGGGCATCCAGATTATGAAGTTACAATAGGAAGTATTATTTTTAAAGGTGAAAACTTGCTTGACATGGACCCAGAGGGAAGGTCTTATGCGGGGCTTTTTATGAGCTTTCAGACTCCTGTTGAGATCCCTGGGGTATGCAATGCAGACTTTCTGAATAAGGTATATAATGCTTGAAGTGCAAAGCAGGGTCTTCCATAACTTGGCCCTATTGAGGTGTGGATTCTTTATATTTGCTAGTATTTTTGTCTAAATATCCTCTTTTCTGTTAGTTATCAACTAGGTTTCATTTCATCCATTTTTTCATGTTTATTTGTTGTACTGAATTACTCACCAAGGAGGCTAATATTCATATATGCAGTTGTTTTCTCCTGAATCAAAGCACTTCAAATGGTTTGCCGATGTAATATGCTGCAGAACTGAACCTGATTCCTTAGTTTCATTTCTTAATGGGTGCAATATTGAGGAACTTGTTCTGCTACTTTATGTTTTGCTTTTCTACAGATTGTGGACGTTGGGAAATGAGTTAAGAGGCATAGCCAAGGGAAATCCAGATGAACTTTACTTGTGAAAATGGAGACAGGAAGAGTTTTTTGTCCATATTCAGCTTTATAGCAAGGGCCTGGGGTTTTTGGAAAGAAACAGAGGATAGATCAGACTTTTGGAAGAAAGAAACATAAACTATTACCTTTTGAAGATTTTAAGAGAAGAAACAATTAAGAAATGAAGGCTGTAAGGGAAGTGACTATGAACTATTTTCTGAGAAAACAAGTGGGGATTCAAGAAAAATTGATGAATGGAGATAAGGGGAGCACTTTAGTTTGAATTGACCAATGACCTTTCCTCTGATAGAGTGAGAAATCTACTTAAACTACAGACAGCAAAGTATGAATAGAGGAGAAAATTGTGGCACTGGTGACTTATTCACTATTTCAGTGCATGTGGGACAACATAGTACGTGGTATATAAAAGAGATGAAATTCCTTAAAATGACCAGAATTACAATTAGTTACCAAAAAGTAAATAACTGGATAAAGATTGATGTTTTACCAGCTAGGCGTTTTCACTATCAACATGTGAAGTAACTGTACCACAAGAGAGGTTTTACATTCCATGTAATGATCATCAACTCCTTTATGTTTATAGTTTCATGAATAACAGAAATACTCAAGAAGAGTCCTTGTCATCTGTAACATAATTAACATAATTAACCTCAGAGGGCACCAACACAGTGCTTTGGTACATTCTGCATTCTATGGGCTAGATTTAGTTCTAAATGATGTTTTTTGGGAATCAGTCTATTGAGAAATTTGTCGCTGTTCACCATGCGAAGACCACAAGAAATGGTAGACCTTATGCTAATGACATTTCCATGACTGGCAGTCTTTCATGTAGTCATCTCTTTCAATTTGATAAAGTGTGGTTTTAGTCAATTAGAAGCAGCTTGGCTTCTTTCTACTTTTCCTCCTGCATTATGCACATCAAACATATACTTCTTTGATAATTGAAGATTTGGAATTCCATGTTACAGTTTTATTCCCTTGAGTTGGTTTCAATCAGGCATTGAGTTTGGCAGTTCCATTTGAATATTTAGTGCCTGATTGGGTGCAAAATGAATGTACTTTTCTCAGGCTGTGCTTTTTTCCAAAGACAAATCCAAGATATTTCAGATGAGTCTTTATACAAGTTGCCATGAGAAAGAACTGTCACAACAAAAGTATGCCTCTTTTTGTAAAATATCCTGGCGGAATTCAATAGGATCACTTTTAGAAATTTTATTTTGCACATTGTCAAGCCCACACAAGGTTAATTACATGATAAATGCTTAGGAGTAAGAACACCAATATTATGTCATTGATGAAAGCCAGCGGTCAATTTTGTCCTAAAAGAACCTGGAAGAACTTGTCGTTCAAGGTTAGTATTGTCTAATAAGATGGTTTAGAAGTCAAAGAAGCGTCTGTTTTTTCCCGATCATTGTAAAAGACAAGACACAATGACTCACGTCTGTGGGTTAGTACTGTTGCAAAGTCAGGGAACAAATTTTGTTGTGGCAGTCATGAATTCATCAACCCATGGTATGCTTTTTGGAAACATGTTGTACTGTCCAAAATGTCTTATTCTGTATGTCCACTATAGCTGGAAGGATTGAATAACAGTAGATTTATATGATTGTTGGAGCTTGGAACACTAGAGCTTGTTGCCAGATGTGGAGTCAACTAACTCTGTGAAATTACAAACTTACTGGTACCCAAACGAACAGCTCCGAATATGTTCCATTTCGTCAATATGCCTATGTAGTGGCTGATAAAGACGTAACTGCTATTATATGTATGTAGCAGGAATAGCTCAATGGGCTACTAATTGAGGTCTGTCTTAATCTTTTTCCTTTCACTTCCAACCATGAAATGTATTCAATAAGATCACTTGGACCCTTCTTTTGTATTGCTGACTAGCTCAAGGCAGTTAGTAGATTGCAGAATCCTTTTTAAGATTTCTTTTTATTAATCAAATCATATCATTCATGTTGTCATTCCTTGCAGTTCTTTGGCTTCTTGTCTCCCAAACTTGCCTCTGTGAACGTGGATCCAAACTTTCTGAACTGTAATGTGAATGAAGGATTTAGTGGTGGTGAGAAGAAGTGCAATGAAATTCTGCAACTTGTGGTATGTCTTCTGGATGGCATGTCAACTACATATCGTTGTATGTCTCATACATTTAACTCTTCTTTTTTTTCTCATTTAAATTCTGATTCTTTGTTAATATATTTCATGAAAGTCCTCCAAATTTCCCCGCTAATCTTGTGGAAACGAGCATATTCCTTTCTCAAATTCATGAGAAGATTGACTGAAGTGCACTTTAGTCTTCCAGTAAATGGGACGAGGACTGCTACCTGCAGATGCACCTCAAACAAGCAGACACAAGATGTGCGATTTAGAATGACTGCAATGTCTTTTAACTTAGAAATAAGGGAAACAATTATGAATTTGAATATTTGAGGTGCATTTGAAGAGTTGCTTCTTTAGCTAGCCTTTGCCAATGGGATGCATTTTGTGATACCAAACCTAATTGACTTAGGGAGGCCAGATATCAGCAGATAATCTGAAAAGCTAAGAGACTGACATATTTGTAGTTAAGATGCTAATTGTTAGAAAAAACTTATAGCATTAATTGAAATATCAGTTTATAAGAGATGTATGAGTGCCTGCTTGTGTTTGTGTGTGTGTCTGTGGGGTGGGGAGTGTGAATATCTATGTGTGTGTGCCCATGCAGGCCCATGCTCCACTTGTATGCCGGGCGTGTCTCTGAATCTAGGCATGTGTAAGTGTTGGTATTTTGATGCTTCTAGCACGTTAAGACCGTTAAGATAGATCATGTTTATGAACTATCTATAAATATTTATTTGGATAAGTGGAATTGATTAAATTTGCATAAAGGGGGCAGCCTCAGTGCATGAAGCTCTCGCGTATGCGGGTCCGGGGAAGGGGCGGACCACAAGGGTCAATAGTATATAGCCTTACCTTGCATTTTGCAAGAGGCTGTTTCCACGCTTGAAATTGTGACCTTAAGGTACCACAATGACAACTCTACCATTGCGCCAAGGCGTCCTTCAATTGATTAAACTTGCATGATTGATAAAAAAAAAAAAAATGGCCTGATAAAGATGTGAGATCATTTTGTGTTGCAATCAAGGTGCCAATTTAGCCAATAATTGTATTCAGTCAAACAGTTTGATAAAGTTAACACTTAATTAAAGGAAAAAAAATAAAAAAGGATCCCCTTGTATAGTTGCAACTATTGATGCACAGTGGTCAAGGCAGGAACCAATGCAAGGATGGGCCTTATTATTCCAGAGGAATCTATATATCTTTTCCAACAAGAAGGCCTTCACCATCTCATAACTGTAATGCACTTGATAATAACTTTAAAACCACATCCAATTCTCAAGTTTAAACTCCCCATTTATGCTTTTATGAGGGTTTCTCCTATTTCAGTAAACTGTTACTCTTGTCTATGCTATTTTACCATTGGAAAATTTTGACTATTACTTGCTATAATTTCAGGCACTCGAGGCAGATTTGGCTATCTTAGATGAAATTGATTCTGGGTTTGATGTCGATGCACTTCAAGATGTAGCAAAAGCAGTCAATGCTCTTCTGACACCTAAGAAATCTGCTTTGATGATTACTCATTATCAACGCCTTTTGGATTATATCAAGCCTAACTATGTCCATATAATGGTATGGAACCACATAAAATACTTAAAGGCTTCTTTGTTGATGAGCAGGGTGACTAAACATCTGAATGACGAATTGATTCGGTTTACTACGATTGCTATTTATTTAATATGGGGAATTTGTGATGGTTTTAATTATTTCACCAACAGCATGGAGGTTCTCTTCCCATTGGCTTGGACTCGTATATTTTTATGGTTATCTTTATCATGTTTTGTAAAATTAAGGTCATGGATTCAAAGCATAGAAACAGCCTCTTGCAAAATGCAAGGTAAGACTGTGTACTATTGACCCTTGTGGTCTATCCCTTCCCTGAACCCCGCATATGCAGGAGTTTCCTGCATAAAACCCTTATAACCACTAGAAACAGTGAGTGTGGACATTATCAAAATCTAACTGTTTTCCAAAGTAATAGTTCCTATCCAGTGAAAAAGTTTGATTGAGTTGATTCTTAAACAATGAAAAAGCCCTCAATGTAATTGCAAGAGTTGGTGCACCCTGCTTGGGATAAGAGCCAATACAAGGGAGGACCTTGGTATTTCAAGGGGAATGTGCCTTACTAATTCAATCACTCCATTTGGATTTGTACCAAGTTTTAAACCATTCAACCAATTCTCAGCTTTCAAATTGTTATTCCACTACATTATCTGATGTTATATATTCTCCTCTATGGAATTTTATTCTTTTTTGTTTTTTGGTAGAACTAAGACCGAGTTGACCCGAAGTTTTTCAGTTTCCGACAATAATTACCATTTAAAGAAATCCTGACTAATGTTCTGTCCATGAGAGTAATTATTTTTATAAATTTTAACCGATGTTTAAGGAGCTGTCGATATTTCAATTTGTTCCATTGGAAGCTTGAAATGAGAGGAGCTGTTGAGTCATTTATGCCAAGAAAAATGATTCTTGTGTTTGTCTGAACGTAGATCTTAATTTTGTTGCTGGTGCCCTTTCTGGAAACCAGAAGGGGAGCCTTAGAGGAATGGAAAAAGTTGTGGTCATGTGACCTTGAGGTTATGGGTTTAAGGCGTGGAATCAACCTCTTGCAAAATACAAGTTAAGGCTGCCTATAATAGGCCCTTGTGGTTCTCCCCTTCCCCAAACGCTGCATAGGCGGGAACGTCATGCACCGAGGTGCCCTTTTTGCCCTTGCTGGAAACCAGTTTAGAGTAGTATCTTTTCCTTAATAATTACTCCCATGTTTTGTGGTTTTACCAAGAGGATGGGAGGATCATCAAACAGGTGATACATCACTAGCAAACAGCTTGAAAAGGAGGGCTATAAAGCAATTTCTGTTCCATAGTCATGAAGACTGTAAGTAAAGTAACGTCATTTGTGTCTACTCTATTTCCACGGACATGTCTCTGTGTTCATATTCGGATGGTTCTTAACCTAATATCTAGAGGTTTGCTACATAGCTTTCGTTTAATCTCAATTGGTAAAGACCCAATTTAGCCTTTCAATCCAAATTCATAAAGGCCATTAACTGCAATTATAAGGTGATCATGCTTGTGAAGAATGTGTCTCTGCAAATGCAAAAGCAAAAGCAATTTGAGTCCACAAAAACTATGAAACCGTGTAGCTAGATAGTTACAAATTATAAAGAGCCCCCTTTGGTTTTTGAGGGACATGTTTGGAGTTCTTTGATGTTTGTAAATATCTTTCTTCCTATTATGTACTTATTTATGAATGTAAGGTCAAAGAGCTGCTCTAGTATTAAGAGGATTTAATTTTGCTTTAGTATTAGAAATGAGGGCGAGGGAGATTGAGAGGGATGTTACCCCGATAATTAAAGTAGGTTGTATCAAATGGAGATGTACCTCTGGAGTTTTGTATGATCAGCAAGTACCACTCAAACTGAAAGAAAAATTCTATAGGATAGCTATAAGGCTGAACATGCTCTATGGATTAGAGTATTGGCAATTAAGGAATATAACATACATAGGATGAGTGTAGTTAAAGTGAAGATGTTGAGATGGATGAGTAACAAGACAAGAAAGGATATAATTAGAAATAAAGATATTAGAGGAAACTTAGGAGTAGCACCAATAGGCAACAAGATGAGGGAGGGTAAACTTAGATGATTTGGGCATGTCCAATGAAGACCAAAAATGGCACCGGTTAGAAATTCGATCTATGTTGAGGCTTAAAAGGTAAGGGGAAGGCCTAAAAGGATGTGGATAAAAGTGGTGAAAAAAGATTTAAAAAATTTTGAATTAAATAAAGCTATCACACTTGATAGAGGGGAATGGAGGAACAAGATTTGTGTAGCTGACCCCAAATCAGGATAAGGCATTCAGGATGATGGTGATGATGAGTTTTGCTTTAGCATCTTATTGGCAAAGAATCTGCTGCATTATCATCATTAGTAATGAATTGGTGAACTACCTTGCATCTAAAGGGAATTGAATTTGTGACTTTATATTTGCTTTCATCTAGGGGAGCCTTGGTGCAATGGTAAAAGTTATCATCGTGTGACCTTGAGGTCACGGGTTCAAGGCATGAAAATAGCCTCTTACAAAATGCAAGGTAAGGCTATGTACTTTAAGCCCTTGTGGTTTGCCCCTTCCTCGAACCTCGCATAAGCTGGAGCTTCATGCACCGGGGTTGTCCTTTGATATTTGCTTCCATCTGATGTGATTAAATTGCATGTTTTTCATTTGCTTTAGTTCCATTGCAATTCCACCTACAATCCTATTATGTTGTGGTATTCAATAATGTAATAGCTTGATGGCCCCACACACAACAATATTGTCCTCTTTAGATACTATGACCCATATCACCTAGTCCCCGAACAGCTTTGTTCTTCCCTTGCCAGAAAAGGCTTTATTGTATGGGAAGTCTTTCTAACTCTTATCAATAGTCCAGTAACTTTTGTCTTAGCAATGTGAGACTAACTCTCAGCGTTATCAGCCACCTGCTTAATGGTACCTTACCCACCTTAAGAAACATATGTCCCTGCGTGTTGGCAACTACACGTACCTGGGACCCACGTGGCTGCTAACCCACACACCAGGTCAGGAGTTGGCTTTGATACCACTGTAACAACTCGAGGACCCCACACAACAATATTATCTGCTTTAGAGACTATGACTCGTATCATCCAGCTCTTACATGACTTTGTTCTTCCCTTGCAGAAAAATGCCTTATTGTATAGAAAGTCTTCCTAACTCTTATTAACAGTCCATTAACATTTTCCGTATCGATGTTGGACTAACTCTCAGCACTACTAGCTCGGAGTAGATCCACCCTTAAGTATAGAAAAGGCCAGCTCTGTGTGCTCTAGGGTAGTGGAAGATCTCAATTGGCTCATCAACATGACTCGAACGAGAACTCTACCCTGCAAAATGATCGTGTAAAGCTACAAAGAACATAGTTGCAAGTCTCCCAATGTATATATTCTCATAATGATAAATCCAAGTGCACACTACGACCAATATGAAATCCTCTAGATATACCTTGGAGGTTGAAAATGGCGATGAGTAACAGATAAAGACTCTGGAATTATGATGACTCGAGTAAACAATCACTTCGTAATTGTACGAGTAGTCCCACTCCATCTTTTGGTTGGCATTCGAAAACCTTCTTACAGACCAAGTACGGCCATACAATTGAAAAGCAAATGAATCCCATGTGATTGCCTCCAAAGAAATACCCTCCACTGCTTATCAACAAAGATCTAAAAGACAAACTAAGAAGATAAAAGAATTTGGCAGATTCCATCCTCATAAAACGGATCCAATAATTTTTTTTTTAGAATAAAAAATACAAAACGAAGAGGAAAAGGAACATCTCAGAGATTACAAAAGGCCGAATGGTTCTGGCAGTGGCTCAAATCGCTGATCAAACACAGGGCTTTGATCAGATTTATCGTCAACACTGTGCAGCCAACTCGTGTTCTTTGAGTCTTCTTTGAGCATAATAGCATCATACCGAGCGCTCTCGTAAGGATCCGGCTCTCTCAATTTTGCAGAGAGCCTCCTTTCTTCATCATTTGTATAACGATCGAGCGACCTGTCACTTCTATAGCCATTCTCCGAGATGGCTCCATTGCTTCCAACAGGAGATGAAGAGTCTGTCACCTGTGCTGGTCGGCCTTTTGGAGTGCCGGAGCGAATGCTTTGAGGAAATATGGAGTTACCCGTCAAGCCTCGGATGCTCCCCATGCCACTCCGGATGTCCTTAAGATTACAAATGCAAATATTTAAATAAGTAATTGATGAACCAGAAAGCTTCATGAGCATGTTCTCCGTGAAATATGAGTGTAACTTGTATAATACCAAAGGGAGGAAACATACCATATGCCTGAGGGCCATATCAAGTGACTTCTTCGACATCGTCCTTCCAAATCCAGTACTGTCGGCAGATGTCACAGGCTTTGCTGCCCTCCGAGTTACTGAATCTGAGACGGTGTACTTTCGAGTTTCAGAGTGGCTCACCTCATGGCCATTGCTGTTGTGTAACCGAGCCCTTCCAGAGGGTACAGACAGCCTTCCTCTGGTAACCACTGGTGAAGATGACTGCCTCCGTGGTGGATTCACAGATGCTGCTGGTTCAGGAACTGCTCTGGCAGTGAGAGCAACACCTGGCCGACTCCTACCAGCAGAAAGTGGCCGATCAGGCAATGTAGTCCTCAGGTTTGGTGGGGCATCAAGTGGGAAGTCTGGCAGCACAATGGGTTGTGGTGGGGGTCGGGCACGTGGGCTTGGTGAGCTGGGACGGGATGCTACACTTGGACTTCTGCTATTTGCAGGGGGAACACGGCCAACAGAGGAGGAGCGCCCAGGGGCTGGAGTTGCAGCCGGCATTGGGTTCCGGCGAATAGGGGTTGATGGGCGGGAATTTGAGCGGGCAGCTGGAGTAATCAAATTTGCAGGAGTTTGTGGACGACCAATGGGAGTCGAAGGTCTTGGGTTTGGAGAAGGTCGGCTTCTGTCAATAGAAGATGCAGTACTTGGCCTGCTTTTGGCAGGAGTGGACGACCGAACTGGGTTTTGGCGGGTTGCTGGAGTTGAAGACCTGGCCGCAGATGGCAGGGTTGAGCGCGATGTGGGGGTTGATGGTCGTGTAGAAGTGACAGATGCCGTGCTAGTGCTGAGGATTGAAGTTCTGTTGGTGTTAGAGGAATATGTAGAGTGTATATTGGAGACGGAAGGGCGTGTGACTGCACTACTTCTAACTGGTCTTGTGGAATGGCTGTTCTCTGACTGAGTTGCGGATAACTGAAATCAAGAAAAACCAAGAGATTAGATATTCAAATGCTCCCATATCTTTGAGAACCAATATGCATATTGACAATCGAGATACTAAAAAAAACTTTATAATTAACTAGGAATCCAGCCGAGTTGGCTCGTCCTAAATACCAACACGAAGTCAGTTTTGGCTAAAGTTGGCAAGTCTTTAATTCAAACTTGACAGTAGAAACTGCATTTTAAATTTCAGTAAGCTCTTAAACATTCAAATGAGAAAAGAGCCTGAAGAAACAGTTTCCCATTACAATAAGAAAGTGATTTCTCAATGCCTCCACTAGAGAACCAGTACTTGATTGTTATCGGTTTGACCTGAAGAAGCCAAATGTATACTTGCTAAATTTTTGAATAGGTCGCCAAATTAATGCCTGATGTAGCTGGACTACAGATTGGCAACTGAAGAGAAACAGTCAGCCAAATTCCAATAAAAAAAATTTTGGACATGGGTTATAAATATCAGAGATTGCTAATGCTCTAAACTGACGATTTTTTATTGAGATATGTACACAATGATTTTGAAAGAATACGAGTCTCATATCAGCATCATCATCATCAAGACCTTATCCCAATTAAGGGTCGGCTCCATGAATCTTATTCCTCCATTCCTCTCTATTAAGTACCATGACTTCATTTAGTCCCAAATTTTTAAATCTTTCATCACCACTTCTATTCATGTTCTTTTGGGCCTTTCCCGTTCCTTTTTAGAATCTTCTACTTGTATTGCCTCGCTCCTTTTAACCAGTGTCATTGTTGGTCTCCTTTAAACATGTTCAACCATTTAAGTCTAATCTCCCTCATCTTGTTACCTATTGGTAAAAAAGACAGCCTCGGTGCATGAAGCTCCCGCCTATGAGGGTTCATGCACCTGCCTATGAGGGGTTCGGGGAAAGGGTGAACCACAAGGGCCTATAGTAGGCAGCCTTACCTTGCATTTTTTGCAAGAGGCTGTTTCCACGCCTTGACTCGTGACCTCAAGGTCACATGACGACAACTTTTACCGTTGTGCTAAGGCTATCCTTCTATCTTGTTACCTGTTGGTGCTATCCTTAAATTTCCTCTAATATTTTCATTTCTAATTCTATCATTTTTTGTCTTACCACTCATCCATCTCAACATCCTTATTTCTGCGACACTCATCCTATGAGCATGATGTTCTTTAACTGCCCAACACTCTAATCCATAGAGCATGGCCGGTCTTATGGCCATCCTATAGAATTTTTCTTTTAATTTGAGTGACACCCGCCGATCACACAAAACTCCAGATGCACAGCCCCATCTGTTCCAACCCGCTTGGATTCTCTGGGTAACCTCCCTCTTAATCTCTCCACTCTCATGAATCGTTGATCCTAAGTGCAGAAAGTGGTCTTTTGCGGAGACTTCTTAAGTATCAATCTTGATTGATGTTCCACTCCTACTCCTCTCCTTGCTAAAATTGCATTCCATATATTCTGTCTTAGTTCGGCTAATTTTAAATCCTTTAGATTCTAATGCTTCTCTCCATAACTTTAGCCTTATGTTTACACCCTCCTTGTCTTATCAAGTAAGACTATATCATCTGCAAATAACATGCACCAGGGAATCTCCTCGTGCAGATGTTTTGTTAACTCATCCATAACTAATGTGAAAAGGTATGAGCTCAACTCCGATCCTTGGTGCAATCTTACAGTGATAGAAAAAGCACCAGTCTCACCACTAGTAGTTTAACATTTGTTACCGCTCCCTCGTACATATCTTTAATTATGCCTATGTACCCCTGCAAAACCCTTTTATCGCCCAACGCCCTCCATATTAACTATCTAAGGACTCTATTATAAGCTTTCTCTAAGTCAATAAAGACCATATGGAGGTCTTTCCTCCTCTCCCTATATTTCTTTACTAATTGTCTTAGTAAGAAAATAGCTTCCCAGGTCTACCATGAAAGCTATTGTAAGGATTTTGTATCACAGAGTCAGTTGAGCTGCAAGTTAATTACCAATAGTTACACAGCAGAAAGCTACAAACAGCATGGTAAATAAGCATCTGAAAATAACAAAAGTTATGAATTAGGACAGACATTACTGATTAACAATATATTTAGACTGTGCATAAAAAAAGGGCAGCCCTGGTGCAAGAAGCTTCCGCCTATGCGGGGTTCAGGGAAGGAGCGAACCACAAAGGCTTATACTAGGCAGCATTACTTTGCATTTTGCAAGAGGCTGATTCCACGCCTTGAACCCATGACCTCAAAGTCACATGACGACAACTTTTACCATTGCGTCAAGGCTTTAGACTGTGCATCTGTGATAATAATAATAATAATAATAATAATAATAATAACAGGAGACAAACAATTTTGAATTAGCATCAATTGTGAATTCTGACTAAGAGTTCCCTTGAAAACACAACAGATTCTTCCCCTAGAACCAGCTGATATTAATCCCATTCAAGTTCCGTGTCTTGCCCTAATTTCAGTTCCAAACCCTCTTAAATCTCACTAAAAAAGACCCCTCCGCAATAGTGCTTAGTTTCTGTTACAAACCCTCCATATCAGTCCTGTCCCTTTTCCCATTATTTTCACATCTTCCAAACCCTAAACCCTAATCTCTGTCCTACTCCTAGTTACACCCTTTTTCCCCTTCTAAGACCCTAAATTTGCCCTAATTCTATCACCATAAAAAAAAAAAAAAAAACCTAACTATATCTTTATTCCATGCTTCATCTACAAACATCAAGAAGATACTACCATGATGCAGTATGAGCATTTAGTGCAGCTGCAGAAATAATACCAAGATTCACTTTGTGGTTAATTGTAAATACTACGAATCTAACAAACTGAGAGTATTCTTGTAGACAGAAAGAGGAGCACACCCTTGAAGCCTTCATGGTTGAAACTGATCCAACTGAGATACTGCTTCTTGGAGCTGTTAGGGAAGGTTGGGCCTCTGAAGCATCTGATGAAGAAAACAGTGGAGTTCCAGGAGGTGTGAGAAGCCTAATCATGCAATCAAAGAAAAAATGAAGTTAGCTGCAAATGTCTTAAAGATCATGTCTTATTTGGTTAACTACTACAGCAGCCAGAGAAATTCTATTTGCAAAGTCCTACTACAACAAGATCCACTTCACTTGGTACAGAGATGGTGGTAGTGATTCATGCAATATGAATTATAGCATCCATCTTTAATGGCCAACCAACACTAAAAAAAGTTCTATCCTTGTGGCAAAGCCTTCTGCCCTAGGCAATTGAGAGGGACCTTCAAGTAACAATATTGTGTGATATTTTTATTGTGCTATTATGCTCTCTTTACCTTCAGCAAAGAGATGGACTTTCATCTCTAATGGGATAGAACTAATTATCACCTTTTGCTTAAAATTTCAAGTACAGGAGCAGCTTTTGATAATGATATTGCTTGTCCGATGTCTCTTTGAGTATGAAGACTGGGCCTCTTGACTTTGGGTGTTCAGGTTTCGTTCTAGTCTTCAAATAGGTTCTAAGAGATAGTATTGGCATTCATAAATATTTAGAATTTTATTCTATATTATGCATTATTTGATACTTTAACATATTGGAGTCCTACAAAGAGCTAGAGAGTTTTCCGATGGAACAGTAGTATGAGACAAAATTGTAGACTATTCATAGAACAGCTTGCTTAATCTTCAATAACCCCTTAAAAAAGAAAAGAAAGTGCTTATATGCAGAATTATGACATTACTTTTTGCAATCCTATAGATTGATACAGCTGTTTATCTATGTCTGGTTGATGGAGACCATCATCCCACGTTTTTTTATGTTATGTTATAGTTTAGTTTATTTTGGATATTTACCACTACGGATATTAGGTTTCTAGTGTGCTATGACTTAAGTAGGGGCAATTTTATCTTTCCCCAATATGGCTTCCTTTTCATCTTGTTCTATAAGTCGGTATTTTTTCTATTTGATATTTTAGCGGAGGATTTCAATGGTATGTGTGGTTACGTGATTTGCATCGGTAATAAGTTATAATTGTTATTTTGCATTAAATTCTTAAAACCTTAGATCCGAAACCTAATCAAAACCGTTCATCAATCAGAGGGATGATCCAAATTAAAATTTCAATCTTACCTTAATCTATAGAGATTTGGAGCGATCTGCAGGTCCTATAATTAGTTTTAGGCCATTCATGCTTATTAAGACTGTTTTTTGCTTGTTAAAATGGCAGTGTAGTTTAATTTATATTTTTCTTATCTAAATTAATTCTGATGTGATCTCAGCATATAGATTAGGTGATTTTGCATTTTGTCCTACATCACTAGTGTTTGCTCTAATTTCTGTAGTGCTTATTTTAACCATATGACTTCTCTGCCACATATTAAGGTCAACGTAAGACTACTAGTTAGCTTAGGAAACTGATTTAGCATGACTGCTTCAGCCTAATACAGAAATGAAACAAACTTGCAGTTAATTTAGGGATTTTCTTCTCCTTGATGCAGAAAACTATGAACCATGAAGTTCAAGATGATAAAGAAACAGGTTAAGATGTCTGGTTGTTACAAGTACAAGACCTTGCTTAAGATTCCCAATATATAACTTATAATTCTTTTATATCAATTTGCCAGGTTATCACTCAGGAAAGAACAAGAGACAAAACAGAGGATGGCCACATGTACCATAGAAAGAGCGAAGAAAGTCCTAAATGCATATCAGCAAAAGCCTTTTGAATTCAGCAATTAATTCTTAAGAATTCAGATAGTTCCTTTGTTTTAATTAACATACAAAATAGGAATTTCAATTGCACAGAGAGATCTTGGACGACTGACATGCCTCTTCTTGATCTTAAATGCTGCTAGACAGATTCCCAATTTCAGATTAACTCTTGAACAAGAGCTGCACTGATGTACCTTGACAGGAAATGATGGGACAAGAGTCTACTGAAACAGATCTGTACTTAGTTCTGATTTAGATCAATAACCAGGAGTACGGGGCTGAACCAGAAGAAAGCTCTTTTTTTAATTTTTAAATCCACCAATACACACATGAAGATGATACAACCAAACTTCAAGCACTATTAACCAATTGACTGACAAAATTCCAAACACAAATGTGCAAAATTGAAAAGAAACTACAGTAAGAAGAAACAGAAAAGGTGTAAATTTATTCAATATTTGCACGGCCGTAGAGTCAGAAAACGAGATAGATTTAGTCAATATTTGCGCAGCCGCACAAACAGAAAATGAGATAGATTTATACAGTATTTGGACAGCCGCATAAACGAGATTCTATGAACACAGAAATGTTCCAACTGCAAATTGTCAGGATAAGATCTAACAGAATGCAGATCTGGAATTCAACATATAGACTAGAAGCGTAATCGAATAAGAAGTATCATGAATACCAATCATAGTCATTCTTTCCGCATCCATCAACAGATGACAGAAGATCGTCCATTCCACTCCTTGATAGCTTCACAGATGCAACTGTAAGTCTTCCCAATTTCATCGAAGCTACAACATTTACACCCAAAATGGTTTAACAACTCAACTACAACAGTAACAGTAAAGCAGATGCAAAAAAATCCTTGTATTCACCATAATGCACGATTCACTGCAGAAAAAATTTGAAATTAAAATTTGCTCCAGAAATAGGAGTACAAATAAAACACAATCTCTCTCAATTTCGCATGAACGGAAGAAAAGAAATAGAAAAAACCTTCATTTCTACAACAAATACATCAAACAGAAGAAAATTCAGAAACTCGACGAGAAAAATCTGGAAAAAGCTAAAGAAAGAACTCGATCTCACCAGAAAACAACATAAGCTGCAAGAGATTCAAGACGAGAGACAAGACGATCAAAATGCCACTAGAAATCTTCCACTGAATCTGTAAATGGCATTAAGATTCACTGTGCAGGGTAGTTCCGTCAACTCCTCGAGATAAGAAAAAGAAAAAGAAAAGACTTCTTCCCAATGTCACTTCAGGGCAGCAAAAGAACACCTCGGAAATGAACGAAAAAGGAAAGTAGAAAAAAGTGGAGAAAATCTCTAACCGTCCGATTCCCCCCTGCTAGGAGCAACTGAGAGAATTCGGTGATTTCTGGAGAAGAGATGTAAGTTCTCGTCTCTATCGGAGGATACTCCAGTGAGACTTCGCCCTCGCCGGTGCTGTGTTCCCGCCGGGAAACCTTTCCCGCCTCCAACCGATTCTCTGGAGATCCTATTCATGGAGCCGGTGAGAATCTGACATCGGAAAGACGATCAGAGAGAGAGAGAGCGCAGAAAATGCTGTCAACTGGAGCAGAGAGAAATGACCATCTACATTAGATCTCTCTTTTTATTTTTATTTTTTTGTACGGATTTTATGGACCGAGCTCAGAGAGAGAGCGAGAGATGGATACTTGGCTTAATGTAGAAAACAGATCGCACTACAAATGGAAGGAAGGTGACCGTGACAGACAGCATCGGTAGTTCACCTCAACGACCACTTGAAATGGTGTTCGCCCGTGGAGATCAGAGCACGAATTTACACCTCCAAAGCACATGTGAGGTCCGCATTTTGGTGTTCCGGACCGCACATCTAGGTACCCGTGCCCTAAAAGTATCTCTTTTTCTCTGGAGACCCAATTATCTTGTTTGGTCATTTCCAGTTAAAAATTCAACGGTCGTGATTTAAAAACTCAAAATGGTGTGCTAATATCATCATCCAATGATCATAAATTTTGATTTCTAGCCAATTTAGAAATTCAACCAGATCAGCCAAAAGTGAATTGATAATAGCATGTGGGCCCATATTCGTAGAAGATACTACTTCAATCTTATTCTCCACCTAATTATGAAGTGGCACTACATATGTACCAATAGTAATTAGCCTGGATGGCTACATCTCAAAAATAGCAAAAATAAGATGATCTTTCAATTATGCCCCCAACAAAACAATGCACGTTTCTAACCAAACTAGAAAATTATAAATGAACGGCTTAGATCATGACTTGGGAGCACGGAGATGCAATTGAAATTGATCACCAATTAAAGTGGTTAAGGAAGACAGCCCCCCATCCATGGTTCCACTTATACTCTACGCATATTAACAGTGGCAAACCCATCTGCTTCGGTGTGCTAAAGGATCTTCTCATACTACTGATAACACTAGTCCAATCATCTGACAGTCCATGCCCCCATAAGCTGATGATAGGGCAATCCAAGCCATCCAACTGTCGCTAATTTGCCCGTTGAAACTGTTCGATTTCTCCAGTGACATCACATCTTATCAACTTAATCTTTTCCTGGCTGCCAATATGATGATGAATTTCAAGCACCATCTCTAACGATGGCCCACCAGATTCGGGGGTCCCACATTTTAATGAAATTCTATCATAAATTAATATGATCGGGGCGCTTCATTAGCAATAATCAACTTGCACAAGCTCCCAAGGCACCGAATGAATAGGATGTGCGAATTTGGCGTGGCATTTACTGGTCCGGCGGACCACCTAAAATGTAGGGATGACAAAGTGGAACAGAAACGTCTAGTCAAGGTTGCGAGGATGATGGATCTTTATTAACCTCCAATTAATCAGATTGATAAAGATATACAAAGGGACACCCCCGGTGCACTGAGCTTCCGCCAATATGATCCGAGAAAAGGGCAGATCACATGGCTTATAGCCACGGTTTTATTTTATATTTTTGTAAAAAGTTATTTTTATGCTATAAATTTAGAACTTCAAATCACATGACAACAATTTTCACCATTACACCAAGGCTTTCTTTTATTAATAAATATACATATATATTCTTTCTTTTCGGTGAAAAAATAATATTCATCTCCTATTTATTTTATGCTTTTGCTGTTAGGTCTTTAAAAGCTTATTACAATTTTCAAAAAATTGTCAACAGCTGATCATATTGATGATTATTTAACTGAATTTTGCTACTGCACATCTACACTAGAATACACTTGGTACTCTAAGAACACACTTCGTTGCAGGTTTAAGTCTGTACTTTACCCTTTGACAGGGCACTAAAATTATAAGGCGTTACGTTATTTGTCTAGTAATTATTAGTTTACAGCAAAAAAATAAATAAATAAGTGAGATAATATTTAAATTTTGCTATTATCAATAAAGCAGGTTCAGGTTCAGAGAAGGGAGCCGTAGCATAATATTAAAATTATCATCATGTTGTCTGGATATTATGGGTTCGATAATATAAGATAAGAATGCATATTATAGACTTTTTACAATTTGTTTATCCGTCAAATTCTACATACATAAGTGCTTCATGCATTGAGCTGTCCTTTTAATATAAGGAGTTCATATTATTAATAATATAAATAATTATATATTTATTTCAAAATTTGCACGGAAAATAAGAACTTAATTTCTTCTTCTTTCATTTACAGTCGAAAAATGAACTAGCTAGAACCTATTATCTTAATTTTTAAATATATTTTAAATACCCTGACGGGAGAAGTGCCGCCTCTAACATCAAACAAGGATAATAAACCCGGAACTGCAAAGAGTAAGATTTATGTTGGAGTTGCATGGCATTATACAAGGAATAAGCAGAGTGAAATTTATGTTATGTTGGAGTTACATGGCATGTATTTCCCTGTGCCTCCGGTCTCATTTTCTCTTTTAGCCCCATCCTTATAATGGAAGGATACTATCATTTGGACCACCATTAGAAAGTGACATTGGATTTGCATGAGACATGTTTGCTATCCACCATCACCATGCCAATTTCTCTTGCTTGTAGCTATAGGTGGAAAATTATCTTTGTGAGTTGTGTTTGTGTCATTTTGAAACCGATCCATGAGAGTACGTGGGTCGAGATGAACACGACACGATTCCTTTAATATAATTGATAATAAATTAAAAATAAATTATAATGTATTATAATATAATTGGGTTAACAAGTCATAGGTCATACAGGTTAACACAACCTATTTAATTACATGAGTCGCAACCATGTCATTTTTGAGTTACATGGATTGACCAAACATGACAAGAATTTTGGTGTGTCATTTTCGAGTCAACCTAAAGATGATACAATCATGATAAAATTCGACCCTAACTTGCTAAGCCCGTGTCAAGTTTGAGTTGTGATATCGTGTCTTGTAGTCTTTTGTGGCCCTACTTGGGAGCCTACCCTTCCTCTAACAAGACTAGAATACCTCCAAGCTCAAAATGGTATTTATCTGACCTAACTATAATAACATAACATGGTGATCTAGCTTGAGATCTTGCCATAATCACCTCTTTTACAAAGGAAGGTATTGAACATGCCAAACTGCCATATATGCTTGTATTTTTGTATTTTCATTATTTAAAAATTCAAAATGACATAGCTAAAACTATCCAATGTGATAAATTTTGGCGTTGAGACAATCGAAAGCATTCTCAAAGAAATGAATGAGTCAGATCATCCGAAGATGGAGCCTAACTAGGTAGGTAGGGTTTCGCAATCAGTCCGGATAGCATTTTTCAAGGTTAAATGCCTAACATGGTGTTAGTGGTGCTTGAGATAAAGTGAATTGGCTTGGGATGACACAATGTCTGACTTGAATTGGTAGAAGATTGATGAAGCGAGATGAGTAAAGATTCAACTTAACAGCAAAGCTAATGAGATGATTATCATCTCAAGCATCATTAACAGTGATATGCCACATTTGATCTCATTTCAAGTTAGCTCACTCCATCTCAAGCACGACTAGCACCTTGTAGGACAATCTTTTTTCCTTTTTCAAAAGAGACTAAATGGGCAGCCCCAGTGCAGGAAGCTTCCACCTATGTGGGGACTGGCAAGGGGCGGATCACAAGGCCCTATAGTACACAGCCTTACCTTGTATCAAATGGAACTTCTATTTTTCCAAAGACACTGCAACAACTATTTCATTTCTATCAAATGGAACTTCCATGAACAAGACATATTTGGGTTAAACCTCTTCACCATTCTATGCTTAAAAAGTGCTCTTTGCCATAGTCACATGAGGTTATGGCATCAATTCCAACTTGCCTAATAAATTAAGATTAACTACATATAACTATTTAGTTTAGAATCTAAGATAGAAATAGGCAATTTAGAGGTTTGTCTTAATGCTACTTATGCAATAACAAAAATGATTTTTTAATCATGATAATTTAATAGTGAATAAAAAAGTTCAGACAGAGAGGGCCTCATACAAAGTAAAATCACAGTGGAAAATTTGACAAACAAGCATTATAAACAAAGAAGAGAGAGATTTTTATTTTTTTTTGACATAATGCCTTTACTTAACACCCAATGCTTGAGATTAGTAGGTCTTTTATTAATCTTGACTGTGATTTGCCAACTACATGTGGTGTCACTTCATGCCGGGTGCATAGAGCTCGTGCATACGAGGGATCCAAGAAGAGGCAAATCACAATGGTTTATAGTACATAGCCTTATCTAGCATTTTTGTAAGAGACTTCTTCATGCTTCAAATTCATGACCTCAAGGTCATAGAAGACAAGTCTACCATTGCGCCAAGGCTCCCTTCTGGCTTATAATTATATATATTTTTTAAAAACCTAAAATATATATAGGGGTGTATTAATTTCAGCTGTTTTATATAGGTGACATTGATTGGCTGAAAAAAAGTAAAAATTAGAAAAAATGGCAGCTAGAAACCTTTTTCCCACCAATCAAATATCACCTTCATTTTATACGTGCAACTCCTTGCTAAAATTATTGCTCCCCATATATCTCAAGAATAACCAGAAGAAGCAATCATGGTTTCTCAAAATAAACCCCCAACTTGCTTCCCGTGCAATTCTAGCTTGGTTCTTAAATAGGTGAAGAAAAATTGGTCCAACTCTAAAAATATTACCAGAGAATCTAAAAAACCTTTATAATAAGTGGGTTAAATATGAATCTCAAATTAATAAGACTTCTTCTGATGAATTAATTAAAAGATATTATGAGTTTATTGTGAAGGTTTAATTGTTTTACGAAGATATGCCTCCTATCAGCCGATGGACATTGTGGAGCGAAGAATAAATTCTTCTTAATTATTGGTGTGTGGTATCCATTAGTTGAAGAGAATTACTTGGTTTGTACAAAGGGGACAAACTCCTAGTTGTGTGAATTATTCTCTCCCCGTGACTTGTCTTTTTTCTTGTAATGCATGTATTTTCTAAGTCCATGTGCAGCTTTGGCCCCTCTCTAGTCCATCTATAAATTCATTTTAGGTCCAAATTCACCCATTTGAATGAAGGAAAATTATGTTCAGACTGCATCCTCGGTGGTGCTCGCAGTCTGCATTGAATGAATGGGGTCTTAAATTTTTTTCTTAAATTGTTTTCCGTATAGAAAAAGGTGGTAAGCAATACGGGCTTACTAGGTAAAATATTATTAGGAAAATCATTCAAAGAGGTGAATGGAATGGAATGGGAGCTTTGGTTCAAAGGTTGAGGTGTTGTCATGTGACTTGAAGGTCACAGGTTTGAGGTATAGACATAGCCTCTCGCAAGAATGTGAGGTAAAATTGCGTACTGTAGACTCATTGTGGTCCACTCTTTTTTGAGACACTGCATATGCGGGAGATTCGTGTATCGGGTTGTCCCATCTCTTTTTAGGTAAACTATCTTAATATTTGCTAAATTATATTTTTATCTAGTTTAGGGGGCAAACCATCTTTGGATAGGGGACAAGTCTACGGACAAAAACATCACGATCTGAAAAGGAAGTCTCATTTAGGCAAGGTATTTTAGTGTGTGGCCAAGAAGCAAAGAGATGGGCAGATGGATTGGAGGGGATGGAGTGTGTCAATTGTTATATCTTGTGTTCCAAAGGTCATCCGCGTTATCTAATTGAGAGTAATGTGTAGATGGGAACCCACTTGGAGAATGTGACTGCAGTTCCTTTGAAGGAAAGCCATATATGAAAAAGCATTTTCGTAAAGGGAATAATAGGATGGGGATGGTTGCCTTAAAAAATAAAAAATTTTGAGAGAGAGAAGAAGATTTAAAAGCTACGATACTTAATCGATAATCGAGGAGAATGAAAGAACAAGATTCATGTATCCGGCCCTACCTAAAATAAGGTATTGATGATAAGGATGATGAGAGAGAAGAGGGAGGGAAAAGGAAGGCATGTGCAGAGGCACAGACAGACTGAAGTGGGAGGGATCACATGCTTCTTCTGACTAAAAATTGACAAGAAGCTGGGAGTACGGGCCCCAGATTTTAGTTATCCAATCCATTCACGCCTGAGTCCCTGACTCTGAAATGTGCCATCTGTTGGAAGCAATCTACTTGATATTCGTTGCCCAAATTTGGTTGTACGCTTGGTATATTGATGTTAATTTTTTGTCTACTTATTAAATATGTAGTCAAACATTTCACAACAATCAGAGTGGCGCAGCGGAAGCGTGGTGGGCCCATAACCCACAGGTCCCAGGATCGAAACCTGGCTCTGATAGAGAGAGAGAAAGGCTTTCGAACCCACTTCTTTTTATTTTACTTAATTTAATTTTCTGTCCCTGGTGAGATATCTTATCTCTCTCACTCAACGTTGAGGAAACATATTAACAGAAGTAGGAATACCATTTTGGATTTAAACCATCGGATTTAAATTTATACACATGGGTCCCATATAGTTTGTGATTAAAACCGTTCATCTTTTAAGCTCACATCTCAGTTGGTTGATTTGAAACTTCCGATCAGCTAAGTTTTCTTTTACCCGTTCTTTTCTTGAACCTTCACAACAGTCTTTTTTTTTTTTTTCTTTCATATATAAACTTTGTTGATTCTAGTCTGAGTGAGACTGTGTGTTGTGTTTAAATGCCTTGTCTTGAGGGTTAGACCGTTTTTTATTTGAATGAAGTTCTTTTCAGACATTATTATCTAATTCCAAGTATGAAACTGTGAACCTAAAAGCCTTGCTAATTGCAAGGGTTCACAATCTCAATAAGCGGATTCTGCTGTGGGAGAAATCCACAAATCTGAGTTGGTTAGTAGGTGCACAAAAGCCTCATCAGTTTAGTAGTTGGTGGGCTGTCCCGGACTTTGGATCATACCATATAAAAGTTATTTGCTCTAAAATAAGCCCATTAAAATCGGCTAGATTTGGCCCAAGGATTCTTGCTTTGGGCCAATCTGGTGATCCGTGATTGATCATAGTCATAAACAAAGGGCAGCCTCAGTGCACAAAGCTCCTGCATATACTGGGAACACAAGGGTCTATAGTATGCAGCCTTACCTTGTATTTTTGCAAGAGACTGTTTCCATGCCTTGAACCCGTGACCTCAAGGTCACATGATAACAACCATAGTCATGAGAACATGAATAATTTCAAAGAAGAAGCAAGAGACTATTTCCACGCCTTGAAACCGTGACCTCAAGGTCACATGATAAGAACCATAGTCATGAGACCATGAATAATTTCAAAGAAGAAGAAGAATACCTTTGACATCCGACCTGGTCTTAGCTTCGCTGGCCTACATGAGAAACATCCGTATCTTTGAGACCATTGAACTTGTAAACCATCAAATGCAATCCCACACTGTTCTGGTCCAAAACTTAAACCGTTTAATTTCTAGTCTGCAATATATAGTGTGGCGGCAATCAATGTTTCAGATTTTGATGGAAAAATGCATGAAAAATAATAGAAACTAGTTATCATGAGCCAAAGTGGGTAGATTGAAAGGACCATAAGACAAGAATAAGCCCAAAACGAACAGTAATGCTTAGGGAGGCTAAACGACAGCCTTCTAATGTAGTGGTGTAAGAAGGGCCTCTTCTCCTGTCCCTCATGTAAGGCGCAGCAGTTAGAATCAAAATCACACAGAAACACAATCACACACAAAACATAGAGATTTACGTGGTTAGGCTATGTATAGCCTACATCCACGAGAGGAGGAGGAAATTTCACTATGAGAGAGATTACACTCGTTTCTGTTCTCTTAGTACTTTTGGCTCTGCCTCTGGTCCTATTTATAGAGGCCAGAGGCGGTATAAAGTTTCTTAGTAGGATTTTAATCCTACTTTCCTTTTTCTTCTCTTATTAGGACTCCTAATCAAGTTTAAGATTACATTTAACTAACTTACCTTATTTTGCAGGATTCTTCGGGCGTGATTATGGGGATGGATTTCATCAATTCTCCCCCTCCATCCTCATGCTATACTCCGCTAGTTTGAACTCATGCCTACTATGTTTTTACATAACAGTAGCTTCTCATAGCTTACCACTTTTGTTAACATATCTGCAGGATTTTCATCAGTATAAATCTTTTCCAGCTTTAGCATCTGTTCTTCTATCACCTCTCGTATCCACTAATACCTATATCAATGTGCTTGGTGAGCACGTGATATATTGAGTTTTTGCTCAGGTCTAAAGCACTCTGACTGTCACAATGTATCTTGTATTCTTCCTGTGTGATACCGAGCTCTTGAAGAAACCGCTTTATCAACAACATTTTCTTGCTTGCTTCAGCCATGTCAATATATTTAGCTTCTGTTGTCAATAGAGCTATGCACTTTTGCAACTTGAACAGCCATGATACAGCTTCCCTGCAAAAGTGAAAATGAACCCTGATGTCAACTTTCTTCCATCAAGATCTCCATCCATATCAGCATCTGTGTAACCTTCCAATAGTGTATTTCTACTTTCGAAGCATAGGCACAACTTAGATGTACCCTTCATGTACGGTAGTATCCACTTCACAGCTTCCTAATAATCTTTGCTTAGAATTAAAAGAAATCTGCTCACGACTCCTACTGCATGAGCAATATCCGGCCTTGTGCATACCATTGCATATATCAGACTCCCAACTGCTGATGAGTAGAGAATCTTAGCCATCCTGTCTGTTTCCTGTAGTATTGAGGGACACATTTTCTTGCTTAATTTGAAATGATTACCTAATGGAGTGTTAACTGGTTTGGCACGCTCCATTTTGAACCTCTTGATTACCCATTCAACATATTTCTCTTATGACAGCCACAACTTTCTTGCTTTCCTGTCACTTGTAATCTTCATCCCCATAATCTATTGAGTTGCCCCTAAGTCTTTCATGTCAAAAGACTTAGATAACTCTCTCTTCAACCTGTTGATCATGGTCATATCTGATCCAACTATCAACATGTCATCTACATAGAACAATAGAATGACAAATTTACCCTCAGGTAATCTCTGGACATACATACACTGATCTGCAGTTATTTTTTTGAAACCTTGACTCGTCATGAATGAGTCAAACTTCTTATACCATTATCTTGGTGCTTGCTTGAGGCCATAAAGATTTTTCTTCAACTTGCATACCAAATGCTTCTTCTTCTCCATGTCGAAACCTTCTGGTTATTCCATGTATATCTCCTCCTCTAGATCTCCATGTAGAAAAACTATCTTGACATCTATCTGTTCAAGATTCAAGTTGTGTCTTACCACCAATCCGAGTATAATCATGATTGATGTCATCTTCACTACTAGTGAAAAGATTTCATCAAAGTCTATTCCTTTCATCTGCTCAAAACCTTTGATGACTAATTGCACTTTGTACTTGAATGGTTCTCCATTGCCTTTTCTTTTCACCTTGAAGACCCACTTGTTCTTTAATGCTCTTTCCCCATTGGAAAGTATTACTAGCTCATAATCTATGCAATTACTATTTATTTGCCAAGTAACATAGAGTTGCATTGTCCTCCTCTAGTAATATAAGAAATGAAATATTGAGTTTGATGTACTCAGATGTAGGTGATTCCATGGAAGTAGAGTTATTGGATGAGAACAAATATTTTATAACCTTTATAGATGATGTATCTAGGAGGGTATGGGTATACTTTGTAAAGAATAAAGAACAGGTATTCGAATGTTTCAAAAGATTCCACGAGATGGTAGAATGACAAACTAGAAATTAGCTCAAGAGCTTCAAAACAGACAATGGAGGAGAATACACATCAAAAGAGTTTAGGGCGTATTGCGCAACACGTTGCATTCGATATGAGAAGACAATACAACGTACCTCACAGCACAATGGAGTAGCTGAAAGGATGAATCGAACCATTGTGGAGAGAGTAGGATGCATGCTCAACATGGCTAAGCTACCTAAGCCATTTTGGGGTGAAGCTGTGAAAACCGCTTGCTACTTGATCAACAAGTCACCATCAACACGACTTGACTTCGAAGTTCCAGAACAAAAGTTGACTGGCAAGAAAGTGACCTATGCACACCTAAGGGTATTCTGGTGCAGAGCTTTTGGACTTTATCCAAAGATATGAGACAAAAGCTATATTTGAAATCCACCCCATGTATCTTCATCGAGTATGGAGATGAAGAATTCATATACAGATTGTAGGACCTTAAGATGCGAAGAATCATCCGTAGCAGAGATGTAATATTTCAGGAGAATCAGTTCTGTGAAGACCTAAGAAAGGCTAAAGATACTAGCACTTTAGCTCAAGTACCAGATTCAGCACCCATTCAGATCAACTCAGAAGCTGCACCAGAAGCTAAACCTAAGGTAGAAGAGTTCGAGCAGGGGGAGCATCAGTCCCCTGTACCAGAAGATGTTACAACATCAGATGTTGAATCATCACCTCAGCCTGAAGCAAAAGCTTAGCTAAAATGCCAACAAGAAGTTGTATTCTGATTCCATTACAGGAAGCAATTGTGAAGAACTACAAGTAGGATGAGGTCCCCCGTAATCTCGTTAAACAGATTCGATCAATCTGTTTAAGAATGCGCAACCGCATGGGTGAGGAAGACACCGAGCATGTCATGGACCTTTCGAGGAAGGACCAATGTTTGTGGACGACCATCATGATGAACCATAGAATGCTGCCAGAGAGTACTCTCATAATGATAGCAACCCATCCTTGGACAAGACCTAGACCAGGAGTAATACAAACCAACCCGTGATCATACCCTGAACGGCTCTAATCACCGACGGTTTCTTGAAGAAGATCACATCAAGGCAGTTCCACACAAGAAGGCTGGTGGCAACACGTGTGTATTGAGAATGGCCATTAAAGAGTCAATTTTTGCCGCATTCGGAGCTATCTGATATTTTATTGTTTTTCCCTTGGCTAGCTTTTCAATCCATTGATGGATCAAGGCAGCTTGAGTATCTGATGGTTTCACCATGAATCCACTTAATACTGTTTTCAATGCAAAGCGGTCGATTGGTAGACGATTCACCGATGCTTCGTCCAAGCTGACATGAAGCTATGGCCCTTCAAGGTCATCCCTGGCCCAGGCGACAAGCCAATGATTATCGTCAACAACAAAGGTGAGGAGAAACAGTTCGCTGCTGAGGAAATCTCCTCATGGTCCTGATGAAGATGCGTGAGACCGCCCAGGCTTACCTTGGCTCCACCATAAAAAACGCTGTTGTCACAGTCCCTGCCTACTTCAATGACTCTCAACGTCAAACCACAAAGGATGCTGGGTTCATTGCTTGTCTTAATGTCATGCATATCATCAATGAACCCACTGCTGCTGCCATTGCTTATGGTCTTGACAAGAAGGCCACCAGTGTTGGTGAGAAGAATGTTCTCATTTTCGATCTTGGTGGTGGTACATTCGATGTCTCCCTCCTCTTGAAGAGAGTGAGGTTAGGCAAACTCGTAACACAACAGGCTTAATGAGGCTTAACCGGTGGAGTATCTCGCCCACCAACATTATCAACAGATCAACGGTAGAACCTGTGCAATGCTAGAGGTTTCTGGGAATGCATTTTAGCCGGGAGATTTTTTGAAGGTTTCGAAAGCATCTGTTAGCAGAAACTGGAGCACAATTATAGTTCCTGCAGGAAGTGCCCGTGATGAAGAGTGGACTGCATTCAGGAACATCCTGGCGGATATCAAGGAAGCATCGCGTCTTTCATCCTACCCAATCAGCAAAATTCAGAACCTTCAGAACGGGTTGTAGGGCTTTCAGATTATGTGGCCGCTGGCTTCATATCGGGCCACAGTACTCAGTCTGCAGCAGGCAACTGAGTTCAATGTTGGCGGGCAGGTTGAATTGCCCTCACAGGATGAAATTGGAGTCTTGGGGGTATCCAAGGTAATCAAAGGAAGCGCGATCATCTGCAGTGGAAAAAAGCACGGGCGGACAGGAATTGCAGGCGCAACTGTGAATGACGCGTCAGAGGAAGCTTTGGACTGAAGCGGAGATGCCGGACGATGTGGATGACAGTGGCCGTACGCTTGTGGAGTAACGAAGACGGCGACAGAGCCAACGAGCATCCGTGACAGAAGGAGAAGAAAGAGAGAGAGAGAGAGAGGAGTTTTGCACCCTGGAAAGTGACATGGGCACCTTTCTCATGAAAAATTAGAGAACCCAAATATTGGTAAGAACACGCCCCAGGAACAAAACCAGCACCCCATGAAATTGATAACAACAACCTTGTTGAGGGAACTCATATTCACGGGTTGGGTGATAATTGAAGAGTAGTCTGGTGACAGCTAGGAGCTGACTCGGTGAACAAGTGTGAAAAGTGATCACAGTGACTACTGTGAGTGGCCTCGGCAGCCACGAGTGGGGGCTAGCTCGTGAACAGTAATTAGATGACTCAAGAGCGTAGTAGGACGACTCAGTGAACAATGGTAGGATGGCTCGGTGAATAGTGGTGGGATAACTCCGTGAAAGAGGCTTGCGATTCAGGTGGACTCGATGATCATTCCGAGCAAACCCGGTGACTATTCTGAGTAGATGCGACCATCCCAAGTGATATTTATGAGCATTTAACAAGGGCGGCCGATGAGAGTGAGTGCGGAGCACTGGTAGGCTTCTAAGTGACAGACTTTTAGGTGGTAAGCTTTCAAATGCTTATGGTACACTTAATGACTTATTAGCACTTAAACTCAGAAGAGAATGTTGAGCAAGGGGAGCAGTAACCCTTTTAGGAGAATGGGCAGATATGCGTAAACTGTTGGTAGAGCTGCCGAAAAGTGCAAACAATTATAGAAGGAAGAGCTGGTTAAAAGACATACTTGTAATTTAGGGGAACTAAATCAATGTACATCCTCCTCCCATGGGTTTGGAGGGGAAGATTATTGGGGTAGACCCCACGTATGGTCCATACCCATGTGAGGAAACCTGGCAACATGAGGACACTATTAGGATAAGTTTAATCAAGATAAGGACCATCAAGATAAGGATAAAAAAAAATAGGAGTCCATCCTTATCTATGTGGAAAAATCCTGTGTGTGTGTGTGTGTGTGTGTGTGTGTGTGTGTGATACTAGGATTAGGTGTGCGAGGATTGAGAGAGTTTGTGCTTAGGATGGCAGGAAGAGGCCTCCTCCTTCTCATCTATGTAATCTGATCAAATCATAGTGGAATCTTCCTCTCCCATAAATGTAGGCCAAGTTTGGTCAAATTACATAAATCTCCTTTATCTCCTTTTGTGTATGTATGATTAAATCGATCCTGATTGCCAGATCTATGAAATTTGGCACATCAGTTCGTGCATAACTGAAAATTGGAAAAGAGTTGCTGAGGACGTACACAGACCGAGTCTTCTCATGAAAACTATGGCCTTCAGTGGCCTATGCCAAATAACTAGTAGGGACACATATCGCGTCAAACTCCAACAACTACATAATTGAATGGAGGATACAAGAGAGTCATACTGAATACTAGTCCATCAACAAGTTGTAGAGCTTGTTGAAAGCCGTCTAGAGCAGTTGGTAGCAGACATTAAGGTTCGAAGTGGCACTTTTCTCCTGTTAGAAAGAAAGATTTCAAGTAGATCTAAGAATTAGAATATACTTTTTAATTGAGAGAGAGAGCTTAATGGACCTGCTCTGTGCAGTGCCTTGGTTTAAAGTTGATCAGATTTCATTAGCAACCTTCTTGGCCAGTGTGATCAGCAAAAATTGAAAAAGTAGTTAGAAGAAGAAGAAGAGAACAAATGCCTGAACGGGTTGTTTTAGCTTTGACCCTACAGTTCTACTGATTCCCACATTCCTCCCTTCAAAATGAGTTTTCATACAGCGTAATAAGCTTCTTTAATCTTACAGTATCAATGGAAGCTCTACCTCTCATCCACTTGACTACATTACTGGCTGTAGATTACCAGGACCAGGGCTTATATCTATCAATGGAGAAAATTAAGGTGAAAAATGTGCCCTACATGTGGGGTGCACCCAACCTCATGTGACCTAAGCAGTTCATCCAAAAGAATTGATCATGTAAGGATGGTTCCTCATTGGCCAAGTAGCAGTTGAGAAAATTAATTAAGAGCCACTTTACATCAAGTGCCACCATCTAACGTAGAAGTCTCATTTATAGTCATCTTCTTGTTTCTCCGAATTCCCACCTAATGGCAGCCCATGCACAAAGCTGGCAACCGCAAAGTGCTTATAGTATGTACTTTATTTTATATTTTTGCAAGAGTTTATTTTCACACCTTGAACCTATAATCTCTAGGTTATTGGGTGACAACTTTCCCATTGCACCAAGGCTCCCCTTCTCTCCGAATTCCTGCCTACTTATAATAAAGCACATGATCATAGATTTAGTCAGTGCCCTTGCCGATCCTCCGGCTAAAGATCGAGGGGCACTGAGATATTGTGCTACCTGATCCTACACATTGAGCACATGGCGCATTTACGATCATTCAGCAGAAAAGGTAGTAGGTGCATGTGCCACCTAAGCATGTGGCTCAAACGATCAGGGGGTCTGACGCATCATCTGAGGTTTAAGATACCGCACTTATGTACTTCAAAACAAAAAAGAGCAGGTTGGTGCAGAAGTTCTCTTACATTTGCTGAGTCCAAAAAACAAGGTGAGTCACAAGAGTATACAGTCTTACCTTGCATTTTACAAGAGGTTATTTCTATACTTCAAACCCATGACTTCAAAATTACACAATAACAATTCTATCATTACATCGAAACTGTCCTTTAATTTACATACTAAAAATAAATGGGAAACACCAGCTCAGCAAATTACTTGTAAAATTTTAAGATATATAAACAAAAATCACGTAAATCCACTAGTCTCTCCCTGAAAACCCAGAAGAATCACAAACCAAATTCAACCATCACACAACCAAACAAAACTATACATAAATCTTGAAACCAAGATCACCCCCTCCTCGATCTTCCCCTTCAATTTATGACATAGAGAACCTCCGCCGCCGCGGTTTTGCGACGTCGATGCCATCATCGACGTTGGATGTGTCCTTGGATCCATGCCTGAAAGGATTCAATTTTCCTAGAGTCTTAGAAACGGACGATAAAAAAGTGGGCCTCCTCGAGGACTTCGCCGGAGCTCCCTGACTCCTCTGTATATCTGAGACGTACATCTTCATCAGATTCAATTCCGATCGAAGTGTTTCATTTTCTTTGATCAACGACACATCTGCTTGTATTTGGTTCCTAGTTGTCAAGGCATCGGAGATGTCATTGTGATTGTCGATCCCACTTCGGATCTTCAATTGATCGTAATAGAGAGCATGAAGGACGATCTGGACCGGTAATCGCTTGTTCTGAGAGGCGTGAAGTCGAGCTTCATGGGAGAGCTTTAGTGGGTCCATCACAGTGCACACTTTCTCTCTCTCAATCTCATCGAGATCTGGGTGTGCCTGAAATCAAACAGAAGGAAAATTAAGATGAATTTTACGTCTTATTAACATAAATAAATGATCATAGTCTAACAATTCAGAGAATCAATTTACGCCTTGTTCTGTGTGGTTAGCCGTGAAGCTGAAATAGCATGTGGGGTCCTGCTGGTTGATGATCCAAATGGTTCATCTTTTCAATCACAAATTTGATCCACTATTCACAGAAAAAAATTCTCCATTTACGATCTGATTTATAAGACATTAAATTTCACCTTCAAGTAGATATCAACGGCTCTGTAAAGATCATCTTCAACCTTCCTCGCTCCCTTGGGCACCAAAGTGGCGATCCCCGTAAACTTGGAAATGCTCAAATCGGCATCGGTGGCGATCTCTGCCAAATACGCGTCCGCAATCCTCGCCACCTTCTGCATGGCGACCGAGGAGCTAAAACCCTCCCCTCCTCGGCTGAAAACATCGGCGCTTCTTTCCTTCTCCACAAACCCCGCAATAATCCTTCTCACACTCTCCAAATCAAACAGCCTCTCACCGTCATACGTAAACGAAAGAACCAACAAATCACCGACCGCCACGTGTTCAAGCAAGGCGGAAATCCGCCTTTCGAGCTCCTTCCTGCAATTCATCGACGCGTTGAGGAAGATCGCGGCACGGAGTAGGCAGCAGAGGAAGCTGATAGGGAAGGAAGCTTTTTCGGAGGGAAGGACGGAAACGATGGATTCGAGGAGGGACTTCTGCCGGAATCTGACGTCGGCGTCGCCGGGATCTGACGAGGTGGTGCCGTTGCCAGTGTGATGGCGGACGAGGTCGCGGAGAGAGCTCTCGGTGTAGACGATTATGGCGGTGGATAGGGCTTGGGTTTTGAGGCCGCGGGATTTCATAGAGGCGATCACTTTCTGGAACGAGGATACGTTGAGGAGGGCGAGTTCTTCGGTCCACCACTCGGGCGGGGAACGAGTTGGGAAGTTCGACTCGTTGCATGCCTGTAATAAAATTTTCGAAAAATAATTAAGACGGTCAAAGAAGTACGGCAACGATCAACCACCCCCACCCCCTCACTTTGATAATGGCACCCTTTTGAGGAGTTGGAATTAACAGTTACCGACCTTGCCGCTTGCAATTTCCACGCATCTCCGCACAATCTTCAGCTCTTCCGCAAACGGAAGCAGATCTTCACACGATTTCAGCACGGCCACTGCGCCGGAGAAGCTCGTAAGGGCAGCGCGGATCAGGAACTCCTCGGTCCGCCCCGCTAGATTTCCTTCGCAGTATTTCTCAGTCATTTCCAAATACTCCGCAGCACATCGGAGTGCCGCAACGTTGTGCGCAGTTATCTCGAAATTGACTCCGTAGCAAAACTTCGCTGCCTTCTCGAAGATTTCCGGCCCTCCAGGAAGATCCGGGAGCTCAATTCGAGCTAGATCTGGTTGGTTCGATTCCAAGATTAGATTTCTGATGTAGCCGCTCTTAGCAATGAGCATGAACTGGTACGAAAAAGAAAATTCACGTTAGAACATACAAATTCCAACCTTGGGTGTACTAGCAAATACTAGATTCTTATGGTTCGTCTTGACCAAGAGAGTTCAGAAAAGGGCGCTAGAAATCACGTGGGACTCGTAACAAGATTACCTTGTGAAGGGAGAATTTGGCCTCGCCCACCTGGATCACAATATCCGAAGGAATTTCTTGAGAAAAGACCCTGCCAAATCCAATTACAACTTCAGAATCATAGCATATAGAAGAAGAAAAAGAAAAGAAAAATTCATGGGTATTGTTCATCTTGAAGATTACCACTGGCCGGTCCTTTCCATGGCCGTGGAGAGCGTACTGTTCCTGACGGGGATAGCCATTGAAGCGCCTGCAAAAGAAGAGAGAACTTCAAAAGCGCGTTTCCACTTCCCCTGCTTATATAAAGATCTTAATTACTTACTCTTACCATTTTCCAGTTCTTTTTCCGAACCCTCACCTTTTCGATTAATTTTACGCAGATTGCGATGAGTTTGTCGACGGAGGAAAAGTAAGACAGGTCGGCTTGACTCTGCTGGAGCTCGGCTACGCTGCCTTGATTCATTAATCGACGACACTAAGAGGTGCGGTCCAGGGACCGCATTTTCTGTTGCAGATCCCTGTAATCCTTCATCTTGTAGCTTAACTTTGGATTGCTTATAAGTAAAAATGATTCTAGCTTCTAAGAAATTATGTGTTATTTATTAAGTGTCTAACTTTCCGTTTTTTATGCACACAATTTGCTGTATGAAAGCTAAGTCACATGCTTGCTTTCTAATCTTATGTATGATATTTAGAAGGGGAGCCAGGACGCAATGGTAAAAATGTTGTCATGTTCGCTAGAGATCATGAATTCAAGCTATGAAAATAGTCTCTTCTAAAAATATAAAATAGCCTGCGTATCATAGATCCTTTCCAAGACCCATATGCAGGATTTATATATAAGACATTTAAATATGAAGCAATGAGATGAACTACTCCAATCACTTAGAGATTGCTCTAGAAAATGTGATTGCTATATCTCATCTATAATGTGTCACACTTTATATATATGAGTAATAATTTTAGCTTGGAATTTCAGGTACAAAGAGTAGGTGACATTTGATTGGCAAGTAAAAAGTTTTTAATTGTCATTTCATCTGACTTTTTTTTTTTCCTAACTAATTAGATGTTACCTGCTCCTTGCACTTAAATAAAATAGTTGAAATTGACATTGCCGATATATATATATATATATGGTAATTTAAGCAAATAAGCATGTAAAGAGAAGGTGACGTTTGATTGGCTGCAGAAAAAATTGTAGTTGTCATTTTCTTTAGCTTTTTATGTTTTTTATTTTTTCCTGGTCAACCAAATATCATTTGCTCCTTGCACCTGCATGAAACAACTAAAATTACCATTGCTAGGGCCGACTTCTTTTTTTTATTGATCAAACCATGGATGTGCCAATGTAAAAAATAAAAAAATAAAAACACATAACTTGAATGGTTTGGACATCAAATATTTTTTAGTTATCTTTATTATCTCTAATTTTTGTAACATCCAGTTAAAACTCAAAAAGGCAACGATGCAAATTGTCCAATGCTTCTGTGTGTGCAATTTTGTATCGTGACTCGTCAAAACATTTAAGATGGACGGTTCAGATTGTCGCCAAAGTGGGACCCAATGCAAAAGTACAGCACTAACTGCAAAGGGTTTGTTGCATTTGTTGCAAAGGGGCTAAGGGAACATCAATTCCAAGATAGTTTTCGCAAGATCCCAAATCATCAGCTCAGTCGGAAGGAATTCTTCGGACAAGAAAACGGCTTGCGGTGTAACCCAAAGCTTCTCTCCTTCTTTTTTACTTTCCGCGCTTTCGTTTACGTGGGCCCGTCAGTCGGGCTTGAATTATAGAGACCTTTCGTCTCTTCTCGTCGGAGGTCTCCGCCACTCAAACATGTGGCGCTCCTTTTACCTTCCGCTGCAAAAAATCTTGGCTACGACGCTGCCACATCAACGCCGACACGTCATTATTCTGGATCGCCGATACGAGCTGTTCCGAGAGGGGATAACATGGTGGGCTCCACAATTCCTGTTCACCGAACTATGCTCCAGTAGGATCAGTACACGTGTCATGTCCGTATCTCAACCACGCTGGATGAGTATAAGATTGCTTGTGAATTCTAAAACAACACTCTCCAATGACAATAACATCATCCCCCAACAGCCCCGGAAACTCCTAATTTTTGTTTAGTGGGACCCACGCGCTACTAATCTCTGCCATTAATCTGAGTCCCTTAACTTTGTAGATCTATTGTACCTTAAATCCAGACTGTTGCTTTTGTAGAGTTTTTAACCATCCGTCCGCTGTAGAGATGGAAAAGACATGAATTGAGGTACGTTTATGGACTCGCACCAATTTTACTCTCTCCCACATAAAAAACAACTGGAACGAGATACAAAAGATTTCTTTATCATCAAGAGCTCAAGAATCATGTATATATAGTGGGATATTAGAAAAGCTAATTATTGCAGGTGTAAACTGTAGCTAACACCTCATTAGCTGAGAAAAAATAAAAATACATTTTTTCTTTATCTTTTTGTATTTTTTATTTTTTTCTCAGCTAATAGACTATTAGCTTAAGTTTAAACTTACAATAATTAGCTGTTGCTAATACTTTTAATATATATATATATATGTGTGTGTGTGCACAAATTGTCCTCCCATGTCAGAAAATAAAAAATTATCCAAAATCTCATTTATAGTACAACGTAATTTGATATAGGCACACTACTGCACGCTCACAGCATAGTGTAATACCATTTTTTGAATGTTAAAGAGTTTTTTTTTCTTTTTTTCAAGTGAGACTTACCATGTAAAAGTAAAGAATTACGCAGTTATAGGCGTTGTCGCGCTTTATGCATTCCACGACGTATGGCCGTATGGGATTAGTACTTACGGGTCCCACAAACTTTAAATTAACATTTTGACCGTCCACATCATCGTTTGAGGGGCAGAATTGGTACTTTCGAAATCACCGTTTTACCCTCCAAATCACGTGGACAACGGTCGTTCCTTCCCGTTAGCTGGGTTCTTCTCTCTCGCATTCAAGGAATTAAAGTGTATTCACGGGTTCGATTGCAACCTGACTGGAATCACAAGATATTAAGACCACAAAATTCTATGACTCATGCTCCAGCAGCCAAAGAGCCAAAAGGTCACTGAAAGGACAGCTCTAGTGCACAAAGATTGTAAAGGGCAGATTATAAAGGCCTAAAGTACGCAGTCTTATCTTATATTTGCAAGAGGCTATTTTCACGCCTTAAACCCATGGCCTCAAGGTTACACGACGACAACTTTTACCGTTACACCAAGGCTCATTAGCTTAATTAGCCCTATTCATTTATTAGGCAATTTGACGCATGCCTAAGTTATGGAGGCATAATTTTGGAAAGATCTAACTCTTGTTTGAACTCTCCGACATTACTTACACACCAAAAATCACTCTGATTAGCTGTTGTTAGCCTATGTCTCGTTCTGACTAATAATCAAAAAAAGAAGAAAAAACAATGGTCAGAGTAAGTTGACTGGCTTAATTTTTCATAAATAACTTGAACACAAGGGGCTGAAAAAGATAAACGGCTTAGATCTATGTTATAAAAAAGAAAAGAAAAGAAAAGAAAAGAAAAAAGCTGTAGTATCTATGCGTGGAAATACTAGGACTCTTCAAAATAAAATTGATCCACTATTTTATTTTTACAAACTAAAAGAAATTTTTTATTAGTTGGCTATAAGGCCGGTCATACTCTATGGATTAGAGTGTTGGAAATAAATGTACATAGGATGAGCTTTGCCGAAATGTGGATGTTGTAATAGATGAGTGGCAAGAAAAGATAAGATAAGATAGAAATAGAAATAGAAATAAAAACATTAAATGAACCTTAAGACTAGCACCAATTGATAACTAGACGAGGGAAATTAGACTTATATGGTTTATACATATTTAATGGACACCAAAGAAAGCACTAGTTAGAAGGAGTGACGTAATCCAAGTTGAAGATTTTAAAAAGGCAAAGAAAATACCTAAAAGAACGTGGATAGAAGTTGTGAGAAAAAAAATTAAGAACTTTGAACTAAATGAAGCTGTGACACTTAATAAAGGGGAACAAAGGAACAATACTCATGTAACTTACTCTTAATCTAGATAAGGTCTTGATAACGATGATTTTATTTTTACGAAATTTTCTTAGTAACTAATACATTGATTTACGTGCATTAATTTCCAACAAAATTCTTGATGAAATTTTCCGTGATGATTGGTCATCTCATGTAGGTTGTCACCTCACTTTCAAGGAAATGTGGGACCATGTGAACCACTCCGAAAGGGAGAATTGAGTTACAAAAGCTATGACTAAGATTGTAAAAGACTAGGAAAGGTGAATCTCTGCAAATAGATGAAACACGTTGATGATACTTGCTAAGTGAGAAGGAGACAAAGGCCTCGTGGAAAGAGAGAGTGGTCCCTGGGGCCATGCCTGAACTTGTGGATGAAATGGTTTGGGTCCTATGGGACTCTAGCCCAAGGTCACGTCCTCTAGCGGACGGATGGCGACACAGGCGTTCCTGTGGGTACGTACAAGAGGTAGGTGAATTAGGCTTCCCAATCATAAATTCTAACCTAATTGGAGAACTTCTGGATTGAGTTTAACCACAGCAACAAAGTTTGGACTGGTTTCAACATGTCAAACTGCTCAGCAAATCAAGCAGTAGATAACTTGGCCAAGAATGGTAGCTGGCACCGGAGGTTCTCCAAAGGCAGCTGCTCTCTCTATTTCCATTGCTGTAGTAATCATCTAGGGCAGTGACGTGCACGAAACGTCTGCATATGCAGAGACCGAAGAACAGGCAGACGACAAGGTTTTATAGTACGCAGTCACATCTTTCATTTTGTAAGAGATTATTTCTACGGCTCAAACCCGTGACCTCAAAGTCACACAAACGATAACTTTATTAAAACAAACTTTTCCTCATTTTAAAAAAAAAAATTGGACTAGAAAATAAATTGGCAAGGCGATTTTCTCTGACTCTAAAAACTATCCAGAATCGATGAGTAAAAACCAGATCTATGAATATTAGAATCATCCAATCACCATGATAGTTTGGAATAGAAGATGCTAAAAGCTGAGAGAAATCAGATGAATGAGTCGGATCAACCAAAGGTGGGTCCTACCGTGTAAAAGTGGGACATCAATTTGGCAACTTTGGTACTCATCATTCCTCCGATCATTTCTAAATTATCATTGCAATTTTCTCTCTGTCATTACTTAATACATATAGAAACGTTTGGTCAAAAATAGGGACCATCTATGAAAGTATAGAGTTACAGTAAGACCCGGCAATTTGCAGGACTGCAAGAGGTGCCGTCTTGGATGGACTGATGCTCTCCTGGCCTCACACAAATGGTAGAGAAGAACACTGGAGAATGGGGAAGTCGACTTAACAACTTGCTTGAAAAAGAGATGCATGTTGGGGCCAACATGTTCCCAAAAACTTAAGACGATAGAAAAGGACATATAATTTCTGAGGCTCTCTAGAAGGCAGGCCCTTTGGCAAATAAACTATATGGTTTAAGAGAGGACATGCAGGGGCATTTCACAAGAACTTAAAAGACTAGTAGAGAGTACACCGGTGATTGCTTTTGACACGCCATTTTTTTCATGCATGGTTATTGTTTTTGGAAGATCTAAGCTGTTCGTCTCGGTCCGCATAGCAAAAGCAGGTAATTCCGAGAAGTCTGGGCATTTGGATGATTCTAACTACTTGTTTTGGGTTTTTCAAAAAATGTTAAAGCAATCGGTGGCCAACATTTTAAACTCAAGTAAAATTGACTATAATTATCTAATGGTTGTGAAATTTGGTCTCCGGAGACCGGCCTATTTATGTCGTTCAGAACAAAGTTTACAGCTTTTAGATCCAAAAAGAATCACCATGAATGAAAAAATTGGGTCACGGTAGGCGCAAATGCGGATGCTTTCTCATACAGATCCACCATGTAACACATGGCTATGGTGGACAAAAAATGTGGAGACTAATTCACCAGTAAGTGAATCAACTAACTTCAATAAGCCAACACTAACAATGTGTAATTGGTCGTAGACAACTCAACATCTTCTCTTGAATATAGTGCTGGTTCGACTGGCCACTTTGTCCTTTAGCTCAAGATTAACTTAAAAAAAGTAGATGAGTCATTTGCTTTATAATTCTTTGCTTGGATGCCCAACAGTGGCGGCCAAAAAAAGAAAAGAAAAGAAAAGCAAGCCAATATTTCATGACGATATCAAAATAATTAAAGGAGTTCACATCTATCACCAGAAAGGCTGGCTTAACCGGGACAACTAATAATATGGCTGCATTTATATCATGCATGGTGATTGAACCGGTCCTTCCAAATGAACTCCTTTTTAATGAAGGAATAATTGTTGGGCATCGTGGGTGCCATCGAAGTCCAAGGTTTGATATATGCATGAAGGCTACATCCATTAACAACAGCCGTACCTTTTTTGATCAGATAATCAACAGTTTTATGTTTGTTTTGATCAATCAGCCATACAAAAACTTCGTATATAGTTTGATCAAATATCTTCCAAAATTTGTAGAGAGGAGAATTACTTTGTAGATAAAAGTTGTCGTCATGTGACCTTGAAGTTATGGGTTCAAGGCGTGAAATTAGTTTCTTGCAAAAATACAAAGTAAGACTGCCTACTTTAAGCAACAGTGGCTCACCCTTTTTCCAAACCCCACATATACAGGAGCTTTGTGAGCCGAGACTGCCCCGTTATCTGTCGTCCTATTAAAGTAGAGAGACTTCAACCTTGAATCTGCTAGAACTGTCACTTCTTCATCTTGTCCCACCCTACGGTGGTGTGAATTTGAAATTTGTGTAATGCCGAAGGAGGTCAGTTTCACTTGACCAAACTTTTTACTCCATGCATGCCCGACGTTGGATTGAGGATTGAAAAGAAATCCCATGCTGAGGTTGTGATGGGGCTGAGATTCTTCTTCTTGTCCCTCCTTGGCTCTAGATTTTGCATCCGAAGTTCAGATCAGGGACCACCTCAGGAGAACGAGGTATTTAGGCCTGGTAATTCGGGTTGACGGGTTGTGTTCGTGTTGTGTCGAGACTAACCCATTATAGTATATGGGTCGACACGAACACGACCAGCTTAATAATCATGTCAAGAACCCGTGATTCAAACACGACACGATTATTAAACGAGTCAACACGACATAACTCATGTAACACGATTAAATAAATGTAAAATAACGAATAAAAAATGGTTTCTGAAGAACCTAGAGCAATATAGGACGATTTTTTATGAACCGTCCTATATTACTATAATAATATAGAATTGTTTCTGATGAACCATACTATATTTTCAACTCAATTGGTTAACAACTTGTGAGTTAGATGGGCCAACACGATGAATTAATAAGTCGCATGTTAAACAGGTCAATACAACAGGTTAACATTGATTGATCCGAATACGACACAATTTTAAAAATGACATGAACACGATAAAACTCGACCCTAACCCACTAAATCTGTGTCAGGTTTGAGTCGTGTTATCATGTTATGTCATATTTTGCCACCCGGGTATCTTTTGCAGTGCAGTGGAAGGCATGATTTTTAACTGACAATCCCCACATTTCTGTGGAACCCACCCAATTTTGTCACTGTTCTTCCTTGCTTTGATGACTTTCGACTCTTCTTTCGACAGCACAGTGGACCAGTCCTTCTCATGGCTGTCTCTGAACTCCTTTCTTTTTCTCTCCCACTCTCTTCCAATCTTCCTCTTCTCTTGGCCTTTGCACGGCGCTGTTAAACCTCATCTAGTTTTGTGCGTATCTGTGATTACTCATGATTTTCTTGACCTCTCCAACCGTTATGGCTGTGTGTTCAACAATGGACAAGTGAAGCATTTAGGACAAGAACGGGCTTTATCATTTCATTCTATAGGAAAATAGATTCTTGCGACGTAGTCCCTTGTCTGGGTGATTAGGCTTCGAGGCTATGCATGTGCGTGCATGTGCGTGTCTGGGGAAGGAGCGGATCATAAAGGATATGTAGTATGCAGTCTTACTCGTATTTTTGCAAGAGGTTGTTTCCACACCTCGAACCCATAATCTTAAGTTCACATACCATTGTTAGTCCCTTATATAAGAGGACAACCCCAGTGCACGAAGCTCCCACATATGCAGGGTCCAGAGAAGGGGCAGACCACAAGGGTCAATATTAAGTAGCCTTACCTTGCATTTTGCAAGTGGCTGTTTCCACGCCTTAAACGTATGATCTCAAGGTCACACAACAATAACTCTACTGTTGCACCAAGGTTCCCCTTCTTGTTACAACTTTATATAACAAAAGAAAATTGATTAGGAGAAGTGCACTTGAGTTACTTGCTTACTCAAGGAAGAAATATACAATTTGGGGCACACATATGTCATGTTGGCATGATCCAATTCACTAACCTAGCAAATAAAGATAAGCCTACCAGGGATACTAATTTTGTTTTCATTGGTTATCCCTCCCTTGGTCCAAAAACCACAGTTTCAGATTATTTTAGTAAAATGTGAAACAGATTTTTTGTGAATAATAGGATGTGGATCACCAAAGCCACATAATCTTACACTTAAATGCTTAGTTTTGTGGAAGCTACTTGCTAGGAGGATCTAAACATAGAAGTTCCTGTGAAAGTGAACTGCTTAAATAGGAAAAGAACATGCCCTGCTTAGTGGTCAGACTCATAACATAAACCATAAAAGGGCAGCCCCAGTGCATAAAGCTCCCACCTATGCAGGGTCTGGTAAAGGAACGGACCACAAAGACCTATAGTATATAGTATTACCTTGTATTTTTTACAAGAGGCTGTTTCCACGCTTTGAACCCGTAACCTCAAGATCACACGACAACAACTTTTACCGTTGCGCCAAGACTCTCCTTCTCATAACATAAACCATATAGGACATAACTGTACTCTGATCTTGATCTTTCCTTAAATGATGATTAGTATTGTATTATTGACGGTAATAGCCTAGGAAAAGTCTATATGCGCCTGCAATATTATCTTCTTCAACTAAGAAATTTGATTTGAAATAAAGTTATAAAACCCGTTTGCCTATACAAACACAAAAAGTTACTATACACATTGACCAGGTCTGGAATCATTTCCGGAAAGGATAGTGACATGTCATGTGGTTATATTATTAAGGCAAATAAAACAAAAAGAGCAAGCCTGGTGCACGAAGGTTCTACTATGCATATGTAGAATACGAGAAAGGGGGAGACCATAAGGGTATATTGTACATAGTTTTACTTTGTATTTTTGCAAGAAGTTGTTTTCACGCCTTTAACCCATGACTTTAAAACCACACGACGACAACTTTACCATAACGCCAAGCTCTCCTTGCGACAAATAAAACGTGAAATGAAAAGAAATGTCTAAGATTAGAAGTCCTCAAGATACTGGGCCCGTGATTGCTACAAGACTTGCTGCCGCAAGAAACAGCAGTTCAGTCTATTACAACTGTGGTGCCAGCAGTCTAAAGCTATGTTCTTATCTCAACCAAAACTTAGCTTGCAATTAATCAAATAAGTGGATAATTCTAAGAAGAAGTGTTGATTTGCTTGGACTTTAGCATGTTAGTCGCGAATAAGATGGTCGTGGGCCCATGTGAAGTTATGGCGTCCACTATCTAGATAGAGTTTGGATATGTAACGTGGATAACAGGAAAATTGTCATCTTCCACTGATTTGGACATAAAGGAAGAGAAGCATACTCCCAATCAGTGTCTGCCATGTGGAGAGAGATCGTACATAGGAGGAATTATATGGTCCTCTCAGGAGTATTAAGGAGTAAAAGTGTGGCCCACTTCTTTGTGTTGTTTTGGAGATCCCATCCGTTCATATGTTTGACCCTATCTAGATGGCCTAGATAACAAAAATCAGATCTAATAAAAGCTTCTAAGTGTCATGAGACTCATCCACGGTGGGATTCAAAAATTAACATATAACTAATTGAGAAGCTGCATTTTTCTAGTTTTGTATTATATAATATATAAATTATTTTTTGGTATATCTTTTAAAAGAGTCCCAATAAGTATAAATGCTCACGAGGGTTTGCTAATATAGAGTTTTACATATAGCAATTACTTTTTTAAGATCTAAGCCATTCATCGTGTTGGGAATGGCTTAGATAGGCTATATACAAAATTTCATGCCCACAGATGCTATTAGCTTATGATTTATTGAGTTGAAAATCAGAACCATTAGTTTTTTTAAACTCAAAATAAGTGATTCAGTTCATTGAAATATACTGATTTCTCATGGGTTACCTAATTTTTGTACCCTGAACACGATGAACCTCGATAACCTTGATTTATATACTTTTCTCTTTAATTTTTTGCAAATTAAATTTTAAATCTCAAAAGTTCTATTTGAGGCAATCTATAAAACCCCTAAGAAATGGGTTCAGATCTTTTCTGGAAAATGATCGCCAGAATTCGTTCATGTTTTTTTTTCTGCCAAGATACACAACCATTTAAGACTAACAATTTAGTTCCTAAACTATTATTTTCTCTCACTTCAATCTCTGAATTAAATTTTATTCTAAAATATAACAATATACATTATAAGGTTCACACCACATGTTCTTTAACATCCATTGGTGCAGGATCTGCGGTGAAAAATTTTATAATAGTTTAGAGACTAATATCCAAAAATTAAATTTTGGGAACTAAAGTATAATAAAATGATAGTAAAGGAATTGTACATGAGAGAGAGAGAGAGAGAGAGAGAGAGAGAGAGATCATGCACCATTCTCAATCTATTGAGTCCAGCCGGTTACCAATCATGACATGTCTTTCGCCCCACTTTCCTCTCCTCTATAGGTTTTGTCCGGGGCAATTTCTGGGCCCATTTACTCCAATTTAAGCAAGACTTTGTGGCTCAAAATGATCATGTAATGGTGTCGTCTATGAAAAGTTTCCGTCAAAGTCTCCGTCAATGAGGTGTGTTCCTTATCATCTCAGTTGCACGTTTAACAGAAGTTAGTAGGAAAACGTAAGCATGGTTTGGTAGATTCAGTTGAATATGCACCGTAAGACAAAAACTCGTAATCATAATAAGGTTATTCTTTGGATTATTGAACTCTATTTTTTCTTTTGCTGTATGCGCAATCTTAACTCTTCTTAACTTGGCGAACGCAATTTTAACTTTTCTTAATTCAAGAAAGAATCTAGCTTTTATGGTAGAGTTGTCGTCGTATGATCTTAAAGTCACGTGTACAAAACGTAAAAACAATCTCTTGCAAAAATATAAATTAAAGATATGTACTATAGACTCGTGATATGTGGGAGCTTCGTACCTATATATGTGTAGATTCATACTAATAAACCTGTATGGTATTAACAGCTTAACCATATGGCTCGTCTCTTATGTTAAGTGGATATTTCAAGTGCATACTATATGCATTAAAAATACTATAGGCCTTTGTGGTCTGTCAAGAGTCTCAAAATTCTGTATCAAGACATAATTAGTATCGGTGGGATGGGCTTGTCAAGTGCACATTTTATTTGAGGAAGCAAGTCCACTTCCAGCAGCGTCTTTATTTATGGTTGTTTCATTAGTTGAATGAGCCGACCAAAAGTATTTGCTCTCTTCCCAGGTGTACTTCTACCTTGGGGAAACTCCGAATCAAGCTACTCCGGCCATTTTGTCCTAATCCAATTCCGCTCTCTCTCTCTCAAATTGGCCCACTAGCCAATGGCTCCAGTCACCGTTTCCACAACCCCACTAGGCATGGAAAATTAAGCGCTAGGAAGCTTCCTAGCAACATCAATTCCCACAATAATTGGTTGACGCCAAAGACCATCTCAATCAAACCCAAGAACACGTCCGTATATTATAAGCCGTCCCATAATATATATATTTTTATTTTTATTTATTTATATGAAAAATGTTAATAACAGTAAATTATTGCAGATATATATAAATAAATATAACTTCAAGCTCGCTAATTAAGGTCTGATGATGATGGGTCCCATACTCTAATTTGTCCCTAACTTTCTTCTCTTGCTTTTACCTTCCATCTGGGAATCTGACGCCACTCCCACAAGCAAAGTTGATTGCTGGGATCTGACGCCGGGCCACACCACCGGAATCGCGACTCTCGCCCTGGGAAACAAACTCTCCTTCTGGGTAACGTTTATGGGACGCACCCGTACCTGCACGCCAAACTGATGATTCCCTGGTACGCAGCTTCATCCCATTGAACGAATTCTAAAATTGCACGTAAAAATTCATGTAAAAAGGGACCGAAGCTTTTTTCTAACAACCAATTGTCTTCTCGACTGTGATTAGCTCGACCTAACAGGTGACCCCACTCCTCATTTCTCAATTTGATTGATCATCAGAGCCCTCGATAAACGAGCCTTATTTAGCTTCATGATCACATGCCTCATTAAGGCTGAACAAAAGATAAAAATGTTGATTTTTGTTGGATTTCATCGTACAGATCTAGTTCCCCGATTTAGCATGCCGGATTGTTCCGTGTCAGATTATATGGAATAGTCCGGCGTAATGGCATAAACTGGATTCTACAAGCCTTGACCATCGGTCCCATCGTCCGATGAGTTCATCTAACGGTGCAGCTTACCAGGTGAAGAGCTTACATCATCTAAGAAGCACAATCACATTGTGGCTGTTCGGCAAAGTGAATACAAGGACTAGAATGACACCTTTAGTGCCTCTTTGATAGGCAGAAAAGAATGGAAATTGATTTTCACATAAAAAGAAATTTTACGTAGAAATTGATTTTCCATGTAAAATATTTGGGTCTTTAGCGTATTTAATTTGAAAGTGTAAAACGCCTTCTAAGGATTTTTTCTTTTTCTTTTTTGTGAAAATTGTTTTATGTGTCTGAAATGAATTAACCAAATCGATTTCTACGCACCAAATACTTTCAACTAGGAAAGTGCTTTTCACTTGAAAATAAATTTCCATAGCCTTTATTTTACATTGAAAGTCAAAGAGTTACAAGTGAAAAGTACAAATGATATATGATTGGCTGGGAAAAAGCTTCCAACTGTCAATTTCTTTAACTTTTTCTATTTTCTGCTTTTTTTAATATAATCAAATGTCACATGCTCTTTGCACCTATATGAAACAGTTAAAGTTAACACATCCCTATTTACATAAGTTAATACATTCCTACGTACATACGTATATATATGTATGCGCAATAATATGTACACTCCTTTTCTACCTAGCCACGACACACACACACACACACACACACACTCTCTCTCTCTTTATATATAAAGGGTTTTATGTATCTATCTACCCATATCTTGGTAAATGTAGACGCTTAAAAGGAGTCTTCAAGAACTCTTAGCTTTTTTGTAATTTTAGTCTATATTTTTGAAAGATCTAACCGATCTCTTAGATCACTAACACACTAGAAATTACTTTGATTGGATCTTTTTAGCAGATGTTTCTTCGTTCTTTAAATTAGAATTATTACTATTTAGAAGCAAAAAAATAATGGGTTAGAATTGTCGTATGGGTGTATTTTTTCACATATAGGCTGAATATGAGGAGCTGAACAAGTTAAATGACTTAGATCTAGAAAATAAAAGCAAAAAAGCGAGACTCTACTATAAGACTCTTTTAAGGTTCACACACATACATGAATATATGTATATATGCACAAAAGGGCAGCTTCTGTGCACGAAGCTCCTGCCTATGTGGAGTCTGGGGCAGGGGCAAACCACAAAGGTCTATAGTACGCACATATATGGATGCACACATAAAAAACAAACAAACATACACACATATATATACTTTTGTAAATACATACATATACACACACACATCCAAAGGTTTTTTTTTTGGTACAACAAAGATTCATAAACATACTGCCCAGAGCCTATCCTAATTCCTAAATCTACTCCCAAAAGTATAAGGAAGTGGGTATTCATCTTCTAGGCTCCTTCAGAAAGGCTACATGTACCTTGTGCATTCTATGCATCAAATAGTTACAACTTCCAACGCTATAACTACATGTTGCATTTTCAAATTCAAAACTTTTTGTTTCAACGATGATGATGTTATTAGTGAAAGTTAAAGGAGGGGATTATACTTAGACGGTAAAGGACAGCCCTGGTGCACAAAGCTCCCACCTATGTGGGATCCAAGGAAGGGGCATACCATAAGGGCCTAAAGTACACAACTTTACCTTGCATTTTGCAAGAGGCTGTTTCCATGTCTTGAGCCCATAACCTCAAGGTCACACGACGACAACTTAGATGGTCTGAACACAAAAATTAAATAACAATAACATCGACTAAAAAGAATTTCTTCCAAACACCACTTGCAACAAGTTCACCAGCTAGGAAATCGCAGTGCATTCACATTCTGAAAGGTGACCTCATAGTTGGAGATCATGTTTTAGCTTTTCCTCAATTAGATTCCAGAATTGCCCAGGAGCTTCTCCTGTTATAATAAACTAATGAATCATACTTGGAGAATCCGTCAGCATTGCAAATATTCAATCCAAAAGTAAAGAAATAATCTCAAATGGAGTTAGCAATTCGAATTAAACCCAAATTAGTCATCCTTGAAACATCCAAATCATCTCTGGTAATCCCTCCCACTGTTGAAGGATCCGAATCCTCAATCCTCCATCAAAGTTGAACTTGGACTGCACTAAAGGTGGTGGATATTTTCAAACTTTTTGAGCCATCAATGTTGCACATAGAATGCTAGGATCGTCAAATTAAGAAGATTATTGAGGCATTCTCTATCTAAGACACGCCAATCAGACAAGAAAACTGTCCAGGGAGGAATGATGTTGGTTGCATAAATGTGGCACGGTGGCACAAGGGTCACGAGTTCAATACTCCCAAGGGTGTGTGTCTACCATTAGACAGAGAGAAGGACATTGTTAAGGAAAAGCACACACCTCCACATCAATCCCCTTCGTATAGATCTTTACTTTTGCAAGTAACCTTTGAATTCTTACTTGTAACTTCGGTACTTGTCGAAGAATAATACGGGCATAAGCACACCAGCACCCAAGAAATCCCATTTCCTTCTTTCTCAAAGGTAGCCTGGTACACAAAGCTCCTTCATATGTAGAGTTTGGAAAAAAGGTGAACCACATAGGGCCTATATTATGCAGTCTTACCTTGCATTTTTGCAAGAGATTGTTTTCACGCCGCGAACTCTTAACCTTAATGTCACGCAGCAACAACTCTACTATTTGGTTCCCTTCTATTCCTTCCATTGTTGCTTTGAACACGTATAATACTCAACGTTTCTTTCTAAAAATGGTATTTTACACGTAAACAACTATGTGCACCTACCTTTCGTTTTGTTTATCTTTCCCCTTGCACCACGTCATATATAAGGTCTGAAATTTCCAATGAATGACATATTTTAAGTCTCTCCTCTTCTCTTCCCTTCCCAGCGGGAAACGATGCAAAGGCCTGCCATTTTCTACTAGGACCATCAGGTACTCTCTCTCTCTCTCTCTCTCTCTCTCTCTGATGATGATGATGATGATGATGATCAAACCAATCATTCAACCCGGGCACGATTGGGTCAATCCGATGTCCATAGATCGAAAACATGATCTAGTTAGCTGCATCTCATATTTTAGATGTTGTGAAGGGGTTTTTCTTTATATTCATCACCTTGATCAGATGTTTCATCAGTTGTGTCAATGGGAGTCTTAAAATCCATAATTTTTTCTTCTTTTTGGGTAATCCATATGTATTGATTAACAAAAACAGCCACAAATTGATTACACCACTATCTTCCTTGGAGCCGAATACCACAAATAAATGTCTTCCCTCTAAATAATCACAAAAGAGAGGGAACAACATCAATCTATTCACATGATAACCTGCCTTGTCTTGTATTTTGCAAGAGACTGTTTACATGCCTTGAACTCAAGAGGCTATTTCTGACCTCAAGATCATACGACAACAACTCTTTCGTTGCACCAAAATTCCCCTTCTCACCCTTCCCCGTAAACAAGACTAATAGAGAAGGACCTTACCTTTCAGATCTCCTTACGTACTGACTTGGCTCTCCTCACGGTCCAATCCCTGCACCGCCCTCCATTGCTAGTCCACCCATTCGAAGTTCTCCTTAATCTGCACATTAAGGAATTTTAGTTTGTTATCAAGCTTTAAGCCAAACAATAAAGCCATCCATTCGGCCGAATTGTTTGAATTCATCCCTAGAAACAACTAAAAGCAGCCAGGACGTATCCAAGGGGATCACCCATAATGCTCCATCGAAGTCAAGCTTAACACACTACTGTGGAATCTAACAGTCGTTTTTTTTAAATTTATTATTACTAATACAAACATGTGGCTCATCAAGAAGGGGAGCCTTGGCGTAGCGGTAAAATTGTTGTCGCATGACTTTGAGATCACGGGAGATAAGAGTAAAACTGCGTACAATAGACCCTTGTGGTCTGCCATTCCCCAGACCCAACATAGAGGAAAGCTTCATCAAGCACTCATATCATTAGCCCCATCTAGTTACCAAGGTTTATCATATGGTTGAACGATATATATTATCATTCTTCTTGGTCAAGACGATGACTTCATTACCATTTTCTTGCCGAAAAACATGACTTCGTAGTCCACCACATGTTACGACTGACATTGTGTCCGACCAGGTCGTTCATGAATTATATTTCGTTACTAATTCAACTACTGCTGCTATTCTAGAAAAAACATCACGGGTGTTCGTATCATTCTGTGGGTCCTAATTTCTTTGGAAAACTTTATTTTTTTTGTTTTATTTTATTTATAAGTTAAGAATTATAAAGTACACTTTTATCTAATCCTGGCCAAAGAAGAAGCGGCAACTCCAACTTACAAACCAAGTACATTTCCACGGAGATGCAAGTCGGGTGCTGCCAACTGTGTAGAGATGTTTTACATGACGACAACTCTACTGTTGCGCCAAGCTCCCCTTCCTATAGTCTATAAAAATTAAGCCAAATCCATATTTGCTTCTAGTTGAGATTAAATCCTGACAAATTATCTCTTCCATGTCAGATCTTGCTCTCGTATAGCAACCTGAATCCATGTTTTCTGCTATGCGGGCCCTATGGGAGGTGTTCCTCCTGATGTTCATATCCATTTTCTCTAAGGCCACAGATGCAAAGCTGAACTCGAGAATTAGCATCGCAGCAGACAATAGTTATTGCCTGAGTTGGAGGATGGCGGTCGAGGCTAACAATGTACGTGGATGGCGCACTGTCCCAGTCGAATGCCTGCACTACGTCGAGAATTACATGCTGGGGGGACAGTATCAGCGAGATATCGAGATGGTTGTCGATCAAATATTTGGCTACATGCAGGAGATAATGGCCGCAAGCGACGGCAAGGATGCTTGGATTCTTGACGTCGACGATACCTGCATCTCCAATCTCCTATATTATAAAGGAAGGCGATTCGGGTACTTAATTTCACCTTATTCCTCTGCAGTTATGGCTTCCTTTTACATATTCACCTTATTCCTCTGCAGTTCTGACTTCCTTTTACATGAATGGTAGTCCGTGCACAAAGCTCTTGCATAGGCAAAGGTTTGGAGATGAGTCGAACCATAATAGTTCAATAGTATGTAGCCTTTTCTTGCATTGCACGAAGCTATTTTCATGCCTCAAATCCTTGACTTCAAGGTCACACGAAGACAATTTTACTGGTGTGTGAAGGCCCCTCTTCTGTAGCTTCCCTTTGCATAAACCATATTATGCATGATTGGCACCGTAAGCCAGTAACTTAATCATGTTCATGTCATGTGGATGATATCAAATCCACGCATCAGTGCATATCTCTTATTAATATCAACCCTTGATTGTATAAAGATTTTAATATTCTTTGCTTTGTGATCTTCTAGGGGAGACCCGTTTGATTCACAGTGGTTTATAGCATGGGCACAGAAAGGAAGCTGTTCTGCAATCCCTGCAATCCTTGGATTGTTCAAGAAGCTGACACAGAGCGGTTTTAAAGTAATCCTTCTCACTGGCAGACACGAAGAGATTCTAGGCCAAGCCACGACCGACAATTTGCATAACCAAGGCTTCATTGGCTATGAACGACTAATTTTTAGGTATGATACTCAGTGGAAGAATGAATGAGAGCCTTGGCACAACGGTAAAAGTTGTCGTCACGTGACTTTGAGGTCAGGGGTTTAAGGCGTAAAGACAGTCTCATGTAAAAATGCAAGATAAAACCATGTACTATAGACCCTTGTGGTCCGCCTCTTCCCCAAACCCCAAGGAAAGTTAGACCACTAGTTTCTTAGAACATAATTGTTCCAATCAATGCTCTATATGTTATACACATGGCAGACGTGTTTTCTTTCAATACCGAACTTTTGATCAAGCCAAGTTTCTCTCAGCCCGTCACATGTCCCATTTAACCACCAAACTCTTGTTAACTTCCTTTGACCAGTTATGTGTACTAAGATTAACTTCAAGGCTTGGTTAAAGAGCATCAGTTTATCATTTTCCTTAATAACAACTCAAAGTAGTTGACTTCGCTAGTCTACATGGCTGTTGACCCAATGAGTTGTGGTTGAAAATGTCCTTTTCTTTTACAAATTCTCTCTCTTTCTAAAGCTCTCTTTTATTTAGCCTAAGAATGTAACTATTAAGAGGAAACATAAATGCAATAATAGAAGGGGAGCCTTGGTGCAACGGTAAAAGTTGTCGTCATGTGACCTTGGGGTCATAGGTTCAAGGAGTGAAATCAACCTCTTGCAAAATGCAAGGTAAGGCTGCCTACTATAGACCCTTGTGGTCAGCCCCTTCTCCGGACCCCGCATAGGTAGGAGCTTCGTGCACCAGGGCTGCCCTTTTTTATAAATGTAATAAAGGCTTGCACTTGTACTGATGCAAGAGCGACTTTATTTACTTCTAACTTGCCTTTTGTTTAGATCTAAGTCATTCACTGTGCCAAGAATGGTTACATGATGTGAATACTGAATTTCATGCCTATTAGATGATTTATTTCATGTTTAAAAAAAAAAAAAAACTTATCTCTTCAATTTATTCTATTTTATTATGTTAAAAATCATGGAAAAAAATATAGAATAAATTGTCTAACAGGCATGAAATTTGGTACGTAGCCCATTTAAGCCATTCCTAACATGGCAAACGGCTTAAATCTAAATAAAAGGCAAGTTAGAGGCAAATAAAAGTTGCTTTTGTGTGCAAAGAGGAATGATGAATCCAAGTACGTGCTTGGACTTATGGTGGAGCAAGTATACTTGCATCTTTTTATAGATCTAAGCTACTCACTACATTCCAAATGGCTTAGATAGGCTAAATGCCAAATTTCACGCCCATTAAAAATTATATCCTACCACAAATCTGAGCCGTTTATCATGTCCTTGGATTTACCATTTCTCGAACATATGTCATGGGTGTAAAACAGATTTTCACTAGCTTTATCATTTTCTGAAGGATTAATTCTACCCTTTTGAAGTTCAATTTCGATGTGGAGAGCTTTGTAGGGAGTACCATAAGCATATTGGTAAGAATAGAGACAACAAGAACTTTACACTTGAAGACACCAATAATGACTCCTATTGTTGTTGTTGTTGTTGTATGGCTCAGAACTCCAGCATATCGGGGGCAACGTGCGGTGCCTTTTAAGTCGGAGATACGTAAGCAATTGATTTTAGAGGGATACAGAATACGAGGAAATGTTGGAGATCAGTGGAGTGACTTATTGGGAGATTATGCGGGTGATCGCACTTTTAAGCTCCCTAATCCCATGTATTTTGTTCCTTAATATCTTAGGACACCCATAACCTTCAACTATCAAATGATAGAAACCATGTTATTTTTGTGAGAGTATGCATCTACAACAATGTGTTGTTGTCATGAATTCCCATGTCATATTTGTGCAACTAATAAATTTTTATAATTACATGACGAGTTATCCTATGACATCATCATACCAACCCTTGCTTGTGAATGAGAATCATTATTGTCATTAAAGCCTTATCCCAATTAGGAGTCGGATATATGAATCTTGTTCTTCCATCGCCCTCTATTAAGTTTCTTTGCTTTATTTAGTCTCAAAGTTTTTAAATCTTTTATCACCACTTGTATCTACTTTCTTTTAGGCCTTCTATTGATTGTTTAACCACAAGTGCACGGGCTATTGTAGTGTAGCTTATGCAAGTACAAGTCGATCCCACAAGGACTTGATTTAAAATGATGGAATTTTCAATAAAATTCAATTAAGAAAAGAATAAAAACAAAGACTATACTAAAAATAAACTAAGAGTAAACTAAAATACAAATTTATTCAATTTCTGCAGTTTGCACAATTATTTATTCAAAAGACAATAGAAAATAAAACTAAAAGGCGTCCTGAATAAGTTTGTCCTTGGATTGCACTGTCCCTGAATTGTACTGTCCCTTAATTGCACTGTCCTGGATTGCACTGTCCCTGGATTGCCAAAATGTGAATAAAACAAAACCAGAATAGCATAGGGACACAGTGGGTATTTAACTAGGGACATGGATGGTATTAACGACAAAGGACAGATGTGGAATTTTTGAGATCTGCCAAAGGCAGAATTGTACTTTTCATGGGTTTCTGGTTTTTAACGAAAAACCAAGTGAAAACGATGAAAACTAGAGAAGGGGAAGAAGGGAAGAATGGAGGAAGGAGGAAGGAGAAGAAGAAGGGAAGAACGCGAGAGGAAACCCAACTTGGGTTTCCTTCCCCGGGACGTCCGGTGACTATGGAAGCCAGCAAAGAAAGAGGAACCGGAGGAGAAGATGGGGAAGAAGAAAGGAGAAGAAAGAGGGAGAGAGAGGAAGAGAGAGAGAGAGAGGAGATATGGGAAAAAACTCGTTCTGGGTTTTCTTCCCCAGGACCGTCCGACTTGGAGAAGAGATGGGACGTGATCCTATCGGTGGAGAAAAACTTGATGGAGCAGGGTCTGGATCTTGGTGGAAAAAAGCAACGCCCCTTCTGGGCGTCGTCTGGTTCAGGGGCTGGCATGATGACGCCGAAGATGGGAAACCTGGAGCAGAGAAAGACACCTCCGGTGGACTAGTTCTATGCTGGGGGAAGTGGGTGTCGTCTGGACCATCCGATCAGGGTGGAATACGTCGACTATCTGGAAAGGAGTAAAGATGCTGGTCAGGGGGAGAAGCCGTCCAGCCAGAGAGAGAGAGAGAGAGAGAGAGAGAGAGAGAGAGAGAGAGAGAGAGAGAGAGAGAGAGAGAGAGAGAGAGAGAGAGAGAGAGAGAGGGGCGTTGATGACTGGGCATGTCTGGCTATGTGAAGGAGGGAGATCGATTGGGAAATCAGAGAGAGAGAGAGAGAGAGAGAGAGAGAGAGAGAGAGGAGAAGAGGTAGGGGGTTTGGTACGGTTGAAGAAGAGGGAGTTACAGAGATGGATTGAAGGAGGAGGTTGGAGAGAGAGAGAGAGAGAGAGAGAGAGAGAGAGAGAGAGAGAGAAGGAAGAGGAGATAGAGTAGAGATAGGTGGGGTCCACTAGCTTTCCTGGTCTTGCTAGAACTCTGAAAGAAGAAAGTCTTCAAATTTGTTCTGTCTTAAGACTCTTCAAAATCCTCTTTTTCCATAAAACTTCATCATCCTCATCTGATATCATTGATTCGATCTGAAGCGTCCACACTTAAGTTGATTGATTTGCAATGCACATAACCCAATTAGCACAATCTAAATCGTTCATTAGCTTTAATAATCATCTAACTACTAAATTTTACAATTCAGCGATTGGATGGCCAATTAAAGCTAAAATAAAATATTTTATGTAAAATCTTAAAATTAATGCTCTAGATGCTCTAATTAAATACTAAATTACGGGTATTTTTATCAAAATTGAACACTTAACACCTTCCCGTTGTCCTTTTAGAATCTTTGACTTGTATTGTCTCACTTCTTCTAGCGAGTGTTGTTTTCGGTTAGTGTTACTCTTATCTTGTTATCGATATCAAAAACATATAATCTCCCTCATCTTGTTACCAATTAGTATTACTCTTAAGTTTCCTCTAATATTTTTATTCCTAATACTATCCTTTCTTGTCTTGCCAATCATCCATCTTAACATCACCATTTCAGCTACGTTCATTATATATACATGATGTTCCTTTACTATCCAACACTTTGATCCATGAGGATGATCAGCCTTATAACCATCCTATAGAAATTTTCTTTTAGTTTGAGTAGTACTCGCTGATCACACAAAACTCAAGAGGCGTATTTTCACTTGTTCCAACCCGCTTGAATTCTCTGGATAACCACCTTCTCAGTCTCTTTGCTCTCGTGAATCATCGATCCGAAGTATCAAAAATGAGCTTTTAAGGGAACTTCTTTGTCATCAATCCAGAGTGATGATCTATTACCACTCTCCTTACTAAAATTGCATTCTATATAATCTATTTTAATTACTTTTATTTTAAATCCTTTAGATTCTAATGCTTTTCTCCATTATTCTAACTTTAGGTTTATAGCCTCCCTTGTCTCATCAATTAAAACAATATTATCTACAAATAACATGCACCATAGAATCTCTTGTGTATGTTTTGTTAACTCATCAATAAACAACATAAAAAGGTATGCAGGCTCAATGCCAATCCGTAGTGCAATCCTATAGTAATAAGAAAATCGTGAGTCTCTCCACTAGTACCCATAACATTTGTTACTACTCAAATATTTTTAATTATCTATATACCCTCATAAAACCCCTTTATCGCCTAACACCCACCATATTAACTCTTTAGGGATCCTATCATAGCTTTTCCTTAGAGAATAAAGACAATGCGTAACTCCGTCCTCCTCTCCCTGTACTTGTCTATTAATTGTTTCCGTAATAAAATAGCTTCTATGATAGATCTCACAGGCATGAACCCAAATTGATTTTCTAATACACTCGTCTTAAGTTGTAACCTCTTCCTAATCACTCTTTCCTAAAGTTTCATGATGTGACTCATAAGTTTTATTTCACGATAATTAATGCAACTTTGTGCGTCTATTTTATTCTTATGAATTGGTACAATAAAGTTTTTTCTCCATTTATCTACCATTTTCTTTGATTATACTATCTTGTTAAATGACTTTGTCAACCAAAGTACTATAGTATCTCCCATATACTTCCAAATCTCTATTAGTATATCACCACATCTCAAGGCCTTTTCTGATTTCTTCTTTTTCAAGGTCTCTTTCACTTCAGGTATCATGTTTTTAAAGTCATTTTTATATAGTCCAACGTTATTTTGGTTTACAATTTTTTCGATATCCATACTCTTAGGACATTTGTTATTTAACAATTTTTAAAAGTAACTTTCCCACCTTTGATTGATCTCGAAAATTTTTATTAGTACCCTTTGGTCATCATTATTAATGCATTACTATTGTCTATACTTATTCCTAATAGATACTCATAGAACATCTTTTTGATACTTTCCTAATAGACTCTGCCATATCAGTCCACATAGTGTTTACTTCTATTTCATTATTCTACTTTTCTTTTACCATCAACTTATTTGTAAATGATGATATCTTCTTTTCTTTTAAGTTTCACTGCTTAGTTTTTGGACATGTATTAAGTTTATTTCCTTTCTTCTATCTCTTAATATAAATATCCATAACCATTAACCTATATTGTGTTGTTAAACTCTTATTGGGTATCACCTTGTAGTCCTTACACATTAATCTTTCAGTATTCTTAAGCAGAAGGAAATCTATTTGGCTTTTATATGATTCACTTTTAAGGTTAATAAGTGTGCATCCCTCTTCTTAAAGTATGTGTTTACTAGCTATGTCACATGCCAAAGCAAAAATGAGGATAGCTTCCCAAATCTCATTTCTTGCTTTGATACCATATCCTTTATGTACCATACCATATCCTTCATTTTCTTTTCCTATATAACTATTTAAGTATGCTCCTATAAATATTGCCTCTGTGATAGAAATATCTGACACTACACCCTTCATATCTTTTCAGAATTGTCTCTTAATTTTATCTTCTAACCCTACTTGTCGGGTGTATGCACCTATAACTTTATAATCTTCTCTCTTAGGACAAGTTTTATTAGTAAAATTTTATCACTGGTTCTTCTAATATTTGTAATTTTGTCCTTTAATTCTTTATCTACCACTATCCCTACGTCATTTCTATTATTGTCCTTCCATATGTACCAAAGTTTATACCCGTCAATTTCTTTAGTTTTAACTTAGTTTCACTTGGTTTCTTTGACACAAGCTATGTTGACTCACATTCATTCTATCATTTTGACTAACCATATACCCTTACTTGTCAGTGTGTCTATATTTGATGTTGTGGTATGAGTCTTATTTTCCTGAGCTAGTCTCTTTACCTGTGTGTCACTTGCAAGGAAATGCCTTATTAGCCCTTGCACATTTTCCACTGCATCTGGGATTCAATGCAGTGTGTAGCTCATGGAGAAATGTCCTAATTGCCCTTATCTATTTTTCACTACATCTGGGCTTCGATGCACCACATTGCTTATGGGAACACCCTAGGCTAATAAAATGTCTTATGCTTTAGATTCATGTTAAAGATTTGCTAAATGATTTTATACTAGCTAGCACCTAACACAACCCTCCTCCTTTATTCGGGCTTGGACTAGCTACGAGATCATGATACCATATAGGCAATTTTATTATCCACAATGGTTGCTTATGAATGAGAGGATATTTTTTAACCAAATCCTCCCTTGTAGATTGACAATTAGAGATAACTTTAGAATAAAGTATCTCAAATAGCCAGCTTATAATTTGAAATAATGATAATAAGATCGTAACGTGTTGATTGGACACTCCACCTAGGCCCTTAATTTGAGAAGCCATTTTAGGTTTTGCAAAAAAAAAAACATGAACAATTGATTTTGGAGTCCCACTTGGGGATGAGATATAGAAAAAAGCATGATATTTTGTTCATTTTAGAGAGAAAATTTTGATATTTAGGTAATAAGATTTGAAAGTTATTTCTCATCATTTTTCTTGTGCCTTGGGAAGGTCTTTTTGAAGAATCATGCTTCACCAGAATAATATTGTTCAATTACATGTTGATAGAATTGATATTCAATCCCCGGATAGTGACCTCTTTTTTTCCAAGAAAGAACCATTTAGATAAATATGCATCATTTTTTTATGCCAACCTAAGATCAAGAGTTTATACATAGTCTTTGGGAAGATCTTATCTCTGGTTCATTGTAGGTTATTTCACTTTTGTTGTGGATCTAGTAGGAAAATCAATAGAAAACCCCCACTAAATCTCATATTGATTTGGTTGAGATTGCTCATGAGTTGCGTCTCATTGATATTGGATTTCAAGGTCCTAGATTCACTTGGACATATAAAAAAATGTAGTGTTGATAAAGAAATAAATAAGCAGAAGAAAAAAAATCATAAGAAAAATGGTTGATTTGCTTCTTATTCAATAGGAGTTCAATAAAGAAGATTGACACCTTGTTTGCTAGTGAAATCCCAATGAAAATCATCGGATTGATCATAATCCATAATTTCATAGATCTATGAAAGAGAATTTATCACTCCTTGGTCGATAAGGACTGCTTGAAAATTTTCCTATTACCCCCTTCACTTTCCAAGGATAAGTTTGGATCATCCCATTCTTCTCAACCTTAGGCTTGAGAAAAGAGGAAAGTCCCTTTCTCTAGATTGTCTGCTCTATTTGGAGAATTGACCTCAAGGATCTCGTAGTTTCCCCTTTTGTAGAAAACTGGACTCTCATCATTATCTTTTTGATGAGTTGGACAACATCCAAATTCAAATTGCATTTTTCCTTCCTTCATAATGCTCTTTTTCTTATGCTAAAGAAGTATTAGTCTCAAAAGTCCACATTCAGTGGCTTATGAGGCATATTTAAATACCAATCTCTTTCATGCAGTCACAAAAGAAAGGAGAACCAAAGCAAAAAGGCTTATGAGGCATATTTAAATACTAATCTCATTGACGCAGTCACAAAAAAAAGGAGAACCAAAGAAAAAAACAAAGTTCTTAAAGATGACAATGACAAAATCATGGAAGCCCAAAAGGATATCTCCAATCATCTTTGTAGTCATTTTGATCAATTCTTTCTTAGTATTTAGAATAAACTAAGGGTAGGCCAATGTGCCTATTCTATAAGTAGGTGATAGATTTGAGATAATGCATCACATCCCTTTTGAGAATGCATGAAATAGTGTATGCATGTTGAGGATATCTCTGGTTGAAAACGGAGTATAAAAGATGTGTAATTTACCAAAATGCTAAGAAATTCATTGCTTCTACTATCATTGAGGAATGTCAAAGGGTTGTCTTTTCCAACAAATCTTCTAAGGCTTCTTGCTTAGGTGGTTGTATGGCGGCCTTATTTAAAGACTATATGTGGAAGGGGAGTCTTGACGCAATGGGTAAAGTTGTTATTGTGTGACCTTGAGGTCATAGGTTCAAGGCGTGAAAATAGCTTCTTCTAAAAATGTAAGGTAAAGCTGTGTACTATAGATCCTTGTAGTGCACCCCTTCCTTAGACCTTGCACACGTGGGAGCTTTGTGCGCTGGGGCCGCCCTTTATATGGAATACAATAGGTAGTCATGTTCTTAGCCTAGTTAACTCAACACTTGCTACAAAACATATTTTAAAGAAATTTATTTAGACTTTCGTATCCCATAATTTTGTCTAGTAAGTCTTTGTAATGTCATTTACCACATCCTAACTAAGAAGGATAGCCTCGGTGCACGAAGCTCCTGCCCATAGAGGGTCCAGGGAAGGGGTGGACCATAAAGGCCTAAAGTACACAGCCTTACCTTATATTTTGTAAGAGACTATTTTCACGTCTTGAACCCGTGACCTCAAGGTCACACGACGACAACTTTTATTGCTGCACCAAGACTCTCCTTCTTACCACATCCTAACTAAAACATTAATAAATAAACTTAAGGAGTTCTCGGTAAGCTAATAAGTTCGAATCAACCTTCTTTTGTCCTGGATGGAAATATATACTTGGGATAATATCTTCACGACTCATGAAATTATTACTCCGTGGGGCCACTTTTGTGTTAAAATGGATCTCCATGAGGCCACTTTTCCTCTCAACCATGTGGATTTCCTCTTAGAATCTCAACTGCACATCTTTATAGATCCGGTATGTAGGTCTGCACTTCAAATTGAAAATCCCCACATGATCTTGCACCAGATGGGTCCACAAATGCAAGTTTAAATTCTCAGATACTCATTGCCATCGTAGCCGTACACGTGGCAAGTAATCCAATCTCTGAACCAGCGAATTGCCCTGTAAAGCTGCTGGTCCGAGATCTACCCACGTACTGCCGTGCCCAATCACGGATCTTTTTAATCCCACTCATTCATGCAGCTTCGTCTCTCTCTCTCTCTACTAAATCTCATCAGAAAAGAGGCAAAAGGAAAAGTTGCAGAGGAGAAGAGAACGTGAGAGGGTGTGGATTTGGATTTGGATAAAGATACCCTAGATTGATTTTGGAGAGAGATAGCAAGAGGAAAAATGAATGATGCAGACGTGTCGAAGCAGATCCAGCAAATGGTCAGATTCATCCGCCAGGAAGCGGAGGAGAAAGCCAACGAGATCTCTGTATCTGCCGAAGAGGTAATCCAATTACATCTTTTGTTTTCTTGAATGTAAACGTGTATTTTCCTTGTAATTTTTTTTTTGTTGAATTGAATCCACTTTATTATCTTTTTGTATGGATGGTTTATGTCAATTTTGTTTTTCTCTATAATTTTTATTTAACTTCGAGTTTCTAAATGAATTTAGGTTGTTGCATCCAACCTGTTTTGTCCAATAAAAAGAAGAAAAAATGCTTTTTTTTCTAATTTGTAATCATATGTTTAACGACCCACTTCTTTTGGCTATGGTTGGCATTTCTATTGCCTCTTTTTCTTTTTCGTTTTTTACAATCTTGGGGGAAGGAGCGTAGGTCTGAGTCAGATTATTATTTATTTTGGTCAAAATTTATCTTCCAATTTGAATTCTTTACTACCTTCATTTTCCAGTATTTTATTATTTCTTAAAAAAATGTTTATTAGTAATTTTCTTTCGTCCATTTGCATCTTCTTATGTATTAGTTTCACTGTCACTGTTTTGTCTTTCTTGGAGCTGTAATCATACGTCTTTCCCCTTATGAGCAGAAATATATCAAGTAAATTGATTTCTTTGTGGTATGGGATCAAACTCCCAAATCCTTGGCCGTGGAAGGTTTAGATCAAATTATAATATATTAAGTGATCTAATCTAATTTAGAGTATCAAAGCAAAAGCATTGAGTTACAAAGGTTAAAGTTTAAATCATAGGACTGAGCTTTTATATTTTATGTCGGCTTATCAAGACACATGCCATGGGGATGTTCAATTCCCATTGTATGTTGCGGTAAAATGTTCTTACCTATTTGAAAGTATCTTGGATTACCTTAACTTTTTTGGTTTAAGGATTTCAGTGACTATGAAGGTCGACAAACTAATCCAGGCATCTTCTTACACTCCGGTGACATTAACCATCTTATGACAATATAAATATGTTAAATTCGTTGGGTATAGCAACATAATCTTGTTAAAAGAATATTAACCATGCTCAACTTGGAGAGCATTGATGCATCGGAGACCGCCGGGACTGAGTAGTAAAGAGACTTGAAGCATATGTTTGAACTTTAAAAGGAGCCTTACATTAAAAGATTGTGACAGTGTTGAATCTCATATTTCATTGCCAGTATGTCCTGTATTTATGTATGGAAGTGCCCGTTAGAGCATCGTGTTGTTCAAACATGTGGTTGATTTCATAGAGAAGGATCTTGCTGGTTATGTTATTAAAAAAAAAAAAAAAGGTTCCAATTGGGAGTGGTCAAAGATTGAGTAGCCTCTGATGTTGTGAAAATGACTATCTGGAAACATCCAGCATGTGTGTATGCGTACCAATTACTTTTTCTTGGCAGGAGTTCAACATTGAGAAATTGCAACTTGTAGAAGCTGAAAAGAGAAAGATCAGACAAGAGTATGAGCGAAAGGAAAAGCAGGTTGAAGTGCGTAAAAAGATGTAAGTGGCGCTATCCTCTTCTTCTATCTTTCCTTCAGTTGAGGTGAACATCTTTATGGTTTACAATAGTGGCTGTTTATCTCTTTCTTGCTGTTAGAAAATTCTGTTAAAACAATAGCATTAGTTAGTGGGAAAACATTGAATGGTGGCCCTGGTCCCTATTTAATGTGACCGTCTTAATTGTATTCCCTTCATATTTTACTTTAAGAGTATGGCCATTAGCCACCTTTTTATTTTTGTTCTTCTTAATGGCAAATACATACCAAATACGAAACTGGTTTCTCTATTATCTCTTCTCTTCTGTATTGGAAGGTTATTTTGACATTTCAACTGGCAATTAGTGTCTAAAGTGAACCTTGCCAAAAATAGGTGCCCCAATATTTAACATTTTTCAGTATTACGTAGTTGTGAAGAAAATCATTGAATTGTAGTGGTTCTAATGTCAATTCTTTTTTGGTGAATACCTGTCTCCTATCTTGACTGATTGATTGTAGGTCTACGTTCTGTTTTTCTTTATCTCAAACATTAAATCATTGTTTTTTGCTATTGCTTTGCTTATTTTATTCCATAGCACCCCTCTACATATCTTTTTTGGACTTATCATGCAAAGCATGTTGGAAAGGCTATTGATTACTCAAAAGACTTGCTAGTCGAATTGATTTGATCAAGACTTTAACTATGTCCAGATGAATGGGTGGCTCAGTTCTTTTCTTTTTGCCTTCTCCCTTTAAAGGACTGATGACTAGTGGAAAAGCTTGGCTTCAAACAAGGTGTTCAGAATGTAATAATAAATAATCCCAGTAAAGCATAGCCTTTCAATCTTGAAACACGCACGACTATCTTAACTCATTATGCCTGATATGGATCCAAATTCTTAGATTTTGTCAAAATAAGTATTGTTTTCCATATTCTAGGGTATGTTTTATAAATTCGTCATTGACTCCTCCTAGATGGAAATTATAACTGATGTGTTAGCGTTCTTTTCTTTTGATAAAAATACATCCTTCTTTCGAAATCCTTAAACATGAATTTAGGAATATTTCCCAAATTATAATATAGTTTTGGCAGCCTTTCTTATCTAATTGTCTACGATTATCTTTTTAAAGAAGACTAGAAAAAGGGCAGCCTGGTGCACGAAGCTCCCGCTTATGCAGGGTCCGGGGAAGGGGCAGACCACAAGGGTCTATAGTACACAGCCTTACCTTGCACTTCTGCAAGAGGCTGTTTCCATGCCTTGAACCCATGACCTCAAGGTCACACGATGACAACCTTACTGTTGCGCCAAAGCTCCCCTTCCTTTTAAAGAAGACTAATACTTAAAAAAGATTTATTGTTTCATATGAACATCTAATTGTAGTCTCAGTGAGCATGTGACTGTTTATATTGTTCTTGTAAGTTTCCTGGATTCTGGTTCTCATATCTTCTTCCATCATCTGAATTTCTTACTTTTCAGTGAGTACTCCATGCAGCTGAATGCTTCCCGACTTAAAGTTTTGCAAGCCCAAGATGATCTCGTAAATGCAATGAAGGATTCTGCTGCAAAGGAGCTTTTGCGTGTTTCTGGCAATCCAAGTACATACAGAAAGCTTGTCAAGGACTTGATTGTCCAGGTAAGGCTGCACACCATAAGCCCTTTATGGTCTGTCACTTCCCTAGACCCCACATCTGCAAGAACTTTGTGCACTTGGCTGCCCTTTTGTGTCGTTATATAGAACTTGAAAATAGAGGTGGCTCATTCATCAAATTTCATGTTATGCTAGATGTTTGACTAACGGTGAACACACAAAAAATGAATTAATTATATAAAAATGGAAAATTAATAACCAAAGACTTGGAGAAAGTCGCAGAAAGGTTATCTATTTTTAAGATGAGATTGGGTGGGTGGAGGCCTATGATCTGTGGACACTGACATGGGTGTCTGCGCACAACAGGGATACAGGTGTCTGAAACAATATCTCCTTAGAAACCAGACATGGGGACACAGCAATTAAACAGATGAATATTGTACAAAGGCTAAATTAAACAAATTCCAAAGAGAAAGTCAAGTAAAAATGCAGCAGCCCTATTGAGAGTTAGAATGAGAGTCCAAAGTCCCACATGAAAGGCTGTTTTTGAATTGAATTCTTGTTAATATGATTGGAAGTGTCCACACAAGTGTCAACATTGGTGCGATGTTGATGCATGTCCGAAACTGATAAAAAGGGCGGCCCAGTTCACTAAGCTCCCGCATGTCCGAAACTGATGCAGAAGGGAAATAGAAGTGTCCCACAAAGCATAGGTGGAGACATAGGAGAGAAGGAAAAAAATGAATATGATGTCTTGCAATCCTTCAAGAGAATGAAAGCAATTGTGACTGGTTTGGGCCAAGGGTGGAAGGGTTAGAAAAGAAGTTGTAGCTGAAGATAACTTTCATTAAAGACAAACACCATTTTGAATGTTAAGGTGAAATGAAGTAGGAGCTGAAGCTAACTTTCATTTCTTTCTTTGGGGATTTATATATGAAGAAACAAAGAAAAATGGGTGCTCGTAATTGACTGATATTCAAAATGCCTGTGGTTGTCAAGTTTCATGAACCATGCTTAGATACCGTTGAGTGTCTAGTCTGACAGCATTGTTTTAGTCCAAGCTAACCTGCTTGCCTGAAATAGTAACTGTTCCAGACATCTTTCAGAGCAACAAATAAATGAAGGGGACTTTTCTTTTCTTCCTTCAACACTGTTTTCTGATATGAAATTTGAAAATGATTATTTAGTGGTTGAAATTCATTTCACATCAATTTCAGAGCTTGCTCCGTTTGAAAGAGCCATCAGTATTGTTACGGTGCCGAGAAGCTGATCGTAGACTCGTGGAGTCTGTACTGGAAGAAGCAAAGAAAGAGTATGCAGGGAAAGCGAAAGTTCATGCCCCCCAAGTTACTATTGATGACCGTGTATATCTTCCGCCACCTCCAAAACATCATGATGCCCATGGCCCTTCCTGGTAACTTCTTGGCCTAGTTAGATTCTGTAAATTTATGAGTAAATGAATAGGTTAGAGGAAAATACAAGAATTATAAATTTACTATACACATCTGAATTCTTAGAAAATAACTGTGACTAAGATAATTGGATCTGGCTTATCATTTGTTTGTCTTATGATCTCAGTTTATTTGCAGAACACGCAAAGCGCATGCTTTGTCATGTCTAGATGAATCACCTAGATTACATTACCATTCCTTCATTGCCACCTAATTCATATATTGTTATTCATTTGTATATGGCTTGACTAAATGTTAATTTAATAGGAGTTTGGCTTTAGTAGATTTTTCTCTTGTTCATGTGTCATTAACGAGCTCATGCAATCAGCAAGCCAGGACCCAGGAACTCTGAGAAGTCAATAAAAAGCACAAGTTTGCCTCCTGTAAATTCACTGTTATATGGAGCTGACTCTGTATTTTGAGTTCCCAAACTTTGTTATGGCCTGTCACTTGTATATCTTCGCCATAGCATAGCATGCATGAATCTTTGTTGGTTTTTTATTTACTTCTTCAGCAACACTAGGACTTTCAATGAAAAGGGAAGCCCGGTGCACGAAGCTCCTGCATATGCGGAGTCCAGGGAAGGGCCGGACCACAAGGGTCTACAGAATGAACTAGGAAATTTTGAGTGCTGTTTGTGCTTTTCCTTCCTCCTGCAGCTGTTCACACTGTAACTGTTCGAATTAGCATGGTCCCTTCAGTGATATTTCACAGATTTCAGGTCCTAAGATAGCTTATTGCATAGGTCACAGGTTCAAGGCTGCTTGTTGGTGTATGTGCCTAACTTTCAAGAAAAGGGAAAAAGGATAGCTTATTTATGTAATTTTCTTCTTATTCTGGCTCATCTTTCTTGCTGGAGTCCTTTTTATCATTTCTTTATTTGTTTCTTTTTCTGTTGGGGTAGAGGATTTACAATCAAACCTTACCTGGTGAAATTATAAATGTACCTATGATCATAGTAAAATACCTGATGCAAAACAACAATATAAATTGGTGGGAATTTGCACAGTGCATATAGCGTAATTTTGTCCCAGAGGACTTCCTGTTGCTGTTTCTGCAACTATGTTGAGGATGGAGAAGGAATAATGAGAATAAAGCTATGCCATATTGCAAATAAGGCTTCCAAATTGTGTCTGTGCTGGTGGTTACGTTGTGCCAAATACCAAATTCTGGATCTTTAGTGTATCTTTTTAATCTCCTAGAATCAAGCAGTCTTTTTCAGGAAATTCAATTATCCCGATGAATAAGAAACTTGATGTTGTTTTAAAAGACAAAAAGCAACTGATTTCATCTCTAGTAAACATTATTTTGCAGGATCACATGGTGTTGCTTTACATGGCATTAGTTTTATGTGTTGTTTTAGTCAATAACAGAGATTCCTTCTTGTGCTTCTCTTGTGGTTGACAGTGCTGGTGGAGTGGTGTTGGCTTCACAAGATGGAAAGATCGTGTGTGAGAACACACTGGACGCAAGGTTGGAAGTCGTTTTCCGTCAGAAGCTACCTGAGGTATGCAAAATGCAGTACAAACAACTTTTCTCATCAAAACTTACGACATTGTTGACCTAAAAACTTGGGCATTTCAAAGTATTTCGAGTGAAAAGCTTAATCTAACAGGACTTGCTAGTGCATGTAACTTGAAAACGAGACCTGTTGATGGCAAACAGAGAAATGAGGCATCACACATCGAAATCCCACCAAGTTCAAACTGATTAGGCCAATATATTGATTCAGTAATTCACATCATTCAGAAAATTATTGCAGCAGATGAGTGATAAACCGCTCAAATGTATACATATGTTGAAGTTGAGTAAATAAGTTTGCTTCTGGTAGGTCAAAATGAGATCGAGGCTTCATCTTTTATGCTTATAGATTTTGGTAGCTTCTTACCTCACTAAAGAGGAGATTTATAGCCAATGGTTAGTGCAGAGCTTACCAATATTCTCTGTTGGCAATGCCAGATAGGGTCTCTTTGAAATGATTTAGTAGTAGAACCTATGTTGACATTGGTCCTCGCAATAAAAGTAATGCATGCTTCACTTTAGCACTTTGCCAAGTTTGTCAAGTGGCTTATTGTGCAAAAAGAGGTGGTCTGTTCAAGTAACTCACCATTCAGAGAAAACGGAAGAAATGTAGATCGTGCTTGTCACGACTAGCTGTGATACTCAAATAGGCTTGATTCTATGATAATGACTAAATAGGAATGTACTGGTATTTTGTTGTATGTTACCTCTCTCATTCTTTTCTTGATTTCCTTTGCACAGATTCGAAAGGCCCTATTCGGGAGGGCAACAGCATAATTCCTCGGATCATCTATCTTGCAATCTGTAATAAGGAATCAGCATTTTTCTTCTTACTGCTTGATTTGCTTTGAAACCACCAAGTAGTCTTGTTAGGATTTTTGGAATGGCAGATTTACCATATTCCTATGGAAGTATGATCTTCTGATATCGTGTTATCTGGAGCAAGAAGCATCATTGCTAGTCTATTCTCTGCAGATCAGGTTCAGTGCAGCGCGCCATTGTTAGGCGGTCTCCTGGTATCTGATCTTCATCATAATGCTTGTTTGACGGCCTTGGAGTAAGTTCCGCGCATCTGATGGACTACGCAATCAGAAATTGTAAGTTGGTATTATTTAACCAATCTGATCATGAGCGCCATGCCATAAGGTAGCCAGACTGAGTGTCAGTTCTAGTGCACATAGGCTAGTTGGTTTTGACCTCTGCTGTAAGCCAAGGACGTCCCCAGCAAATTATTATATCATTGACATATCCCGTAATAAATTTCGCCATTTGATGATGAACTTTTCCATGTTTCATTTAACGAAGCCCTCTCCAAATAAAGTGGGTTAACTCTCAAATACATCCAGTGATCTTTTTCCCTTTACTGGGGGATTCCAGTTCCCTTTTTTTTATTCCGGTAAGCAAATAAAGTGGACTGACGCATGAGTTAAATTACTTCCAAGTGATCATTCGAAGCAATAGGACAATGGATCATACCTTGATGTTCTTGCCAATAGATTAACAAACAAAGATGCACTGTATCAATCTGGTTTTGATTAAAGGAAGACGATATCCATATTTTCTCTCTAAGCTGCAAATAGGAGGATTACAAAGGGACAAGGACGAGTAATCATTCAAGCAAACACGTGTTACAGTAAGGACTGAGATAAGTCTTATAGAAAGAAGAAAATCAGTCTGCAGGTAGCAGGAGGGTTGCACCATAAAATAGCAAGTTGCCGACCCCCTGCCCCCGTGCGAACAAAGGTAATGCTTCTGTTCTGAATCAGTCTCCGACAAGATGATATCCGTAATTCTTGTTTCATAACGGCCGGACAGTTCCTTAAGTGTCCCAAGTGTTGGCCGTTGAAAGCAATTTGGGAGTTACAGATGAATTCAGAAGGTAAGAGTGCCATCACTGAAAGAGGGAATGTCATATGGCTTTCATTTACTTTGCCCATCGGAGATTGGCAAGTGATCAGTTTTATCAATAGATTTTGTACGGTTGCTTTTTTAGCCCAAGCACTTGTTGCTCAGCTGGGCAGGGGATTGTTTGATTTAATTGCACCTCAAGCTTTCAACTATCTGATCGACGGTGATCAAGAAGAGAGTCACTGGGTCAGGGCCTTCTGATCGGTCTGGTTCTTAAAATGGTCCACCATGGTAACAAACACCATACTGTAAAAGTCTTAGCATAGACAACTGACGGTTAATAAGACTAAACATCAGCATTTTAATTCCTTTGCATGTGATCTTTCCCTTTCATACCGCTTGATGGTCAATCTTGATCCTGGTGAGATCAAATGATTTGGTATTTCACTGACTTTCCCAAGTTCTGGACTGCATCTTTTCTACTTCTTGCCCCTTCGCTAGCAAACGAGATACGGGGCACAGAACAGAGAGTTGATCCTGTGCCACAAGAACCAACCCTTCCAATTCATTCAACCAACAGAACATCACCAAATGAAAATTCTCCGACATCATAAAGCCGAATTTATTAGGGGGAAAGAATTTCCTAGTGCCTCACAGAAGCAGTGATTGTCAGTTGTACATGGGGAACAACTGTTAAAAACTCCAGTTCTGCAGATGCAGGGTGCTGTGTTATGATATGCTCGCGGGTTCCATCTTATCAGAGTTTTGCTGCATTGCAGATTCAATTGCCTAAACCGCGTTATGAACCCAGAAAGAAACATTACAGAACAACACAAACACCATCAAACCTTTCTATCAACTAACTTTTTCCAGTTTCTCGATCTCTTCCTGCTGCTTTCTTTCTGCCTCCTCTAGTTCTTTCTTATCGTCCTCTTCTTCCTCCTTTTCATCAAGATCATCAAATTCCTTCTGAGCAGCCATTGCCTTTATTATAGGATCCCTCAATTCAGATATTAGCCCACCTCCAACTTGATACTCTTCCTCATCTCCAATAAGGAATAAGCGCTGATCCGGTCCAGATCTCATAGGAATGTCTACTGCAAGCAGCTTCATGTCATACTGCAGATGAAGAGATTCGAGTTATAAACCCCATGTAGAGTGAAGAACTATAGGTAAAATTCAAAATAATTCTTTTAAGAAATCATATAAAACAGCCATTGGAAAAACTCGAATTGATAAAAAAAAATTGCCTAGGGTATCTTTGGAATGTGAACAAAAGTCTAATGGAAAAGAAACAAGTACACAGGATGCAGAGACAGCCCCATGCATGCACGCAAAAGCTGCTTCAATTTCATAAAATTCAGGAAAACCATTATGTTCTACACCTGGACTTCCATTTCGCATCAATAAGTTGTATGAGATTGTGATTGATTCGAAATAACTAACAGATCTTGACAGAAATGACAAAATTACGTATAGTGGCAAACCATTATGTTCTACACCTGGACATCCATTTCGCATCAATAAGTTGTATGAGATTGTGATTGATTCAAAATAACTAACCGATCTTCACTGCAATGACAAAATTATGTATAGTGGGAAATGAAAGTAACCTCAGACAAAAGCTGGATGCAGAGGTTATGACAATCCTTAAGGAAACCACTTCCATCTACGTGGGAAATTATTGAAGTTTGATTATGTCTTCTTGTGCTGAAATAGATATATAAGACATTATGCCTCAAGTTTGATAAGCTTCCTAGGAGATAGATTCTTAATCTAAGAATGGATTCAGTTTAAGTATCACCTATCAGATATGTATGCTAAGCACAAAATCGAGCAAACAGTGAAATGCATTTTGGTAAAGAATGTCTCAAATAATCAAAACATTAACAAAATTTGCTCGAGTTTAGCAACACATCACACTCTTCCACTCCAACAAAATTAGGACCTAAATCCTAGTGGACTTGAAACTTCGTTAGAGTAATGGTTCAGTTTTCCTAGTTTGAACTTAAAAGAAAGGACAGATTAGTCCCGTTTCCGACTATTACAGGTCTACATGACACACCCATTTTACTTGACCTAAATTTCAATCATGCAGAATAATTTAGAGAGCTCCTAAAGTAGTCAAACCCAACTGAAGTTCTTAGGCTGCTTTGAACGAACCTCTTAGAGATCAAAGTTTGAAGTTCTTAGGCTGCTTTGAACAAACCTCTTAGAGGTCAAACAGTTGGAGATTCAGGAAAAAATAAGGGAGAACTAAGTTCTTACAAGATATTAGAGCAGCAGGAACAGAAAATAGATATCATATGGTTATCAGGTGGCAAAGCAAACCTGGCCCTTTTTCTTCTTCATTTCAATGCTTACAAGGCCCTTTCTCTCAGATCCTTTGATAGGAAAGATGAGAAAACAACGCTTGCTGCTGAGCCTTGGCTTAAAGTTCTTCAACTTGAGCCCACCCTCGGACATTATATACGCTCTCAAGTCTGTTCCAGAGAGAGGTGCCCCCATGACCTCAAGAATTCCAGCAGATGTGTTCAACTTCCTCATAGCCATTCTATAAACCCTATCAGGATTTATGGTGAATCTTGAACGGATATATAAGCCCTGGAAACAGTAAAATGTTACATTTGTAGCAATTAGAAATCAGGAAATGATGTCCGATGGCAAAGATGGGATGCAAAATATTGCTCAACCAAAACATGGAGATTGGTACGTAGCATCACATTGAATCTTGCAAAGAAGCAACTTCAACAACAATAAATAGGAGGGCTCCGCAAGTAATAGGAAGTTGCACTGTTTAAATCATCATCATCATAAAGACCTTATGCCAACACGTTGAACTGTTTAAATGTTAACAAAATATTACATAAATTTTAGAATGCTGAATGTTTTCTTTCCTGATGGGGACATGGAAAAGAACTGAGTATAAGCAAAACCAACAACCATCCTTTACAGTGGTCTAGCATGCCGACAACAGAAAAGAAATTGACTCTCACAATACCATGTTATCACCAGTGAGTATAATTAGTCATTGAGGTAGGAATTACCATAACCTTCCAAAGCCTTATAACAGCTCAACGGTTTATCAGAGTAGTAGTTCCAGATCCATATTGAATCCCATTAAGCCTGAAACAATGCGAGGATGTGCCCATCGGAAACCTACCCAGTCTCCAAAATGTCCAAGCAAAAGATACATCTAAAACTCAGCTGTGCCTTCTCATAGGCATATGAAGAGCCTGTTTGACCAAGCAAGCCAAGATACACAAAATTATCATGCTTGAATAGTTTGAATACACCTGTATTTACCTTGCCTTACCAGACTAACTGAAAATTCATTGTAATGAACTCTCAGCTTGAAGGACTTAAAGGTAGGAAGGGAATGCAAATTTTCCACCCATGATAAAACAAATTGAAACAGTTGAGAATATTTTCTCCAGTTTGGTTCCCTCCTTTAAATATGTTGCACCATGCAAAATGCTATGCATTAACTAAACAAACCAGGAAGCTTCAGTAGTACCATTTTAATTCCCTCTTTTAAACAGAAATTTCAAGGGAGTTCTATAAATTTCTTTGGGCTCAGAATGCTACATTCCTTCATGAGTATTGTTTTAGGTCCCTATTTTCAGCAAATCATGAAAATTTCTTTTTCCCAGAACCAGTGGGTGGCAAGCAGTCTTTTCATAGAAATAGAAGATTTTCCATCTCACAAATAAAGGGGAGGCAAAGAAGAAGCAAACCATGAATATCTCAAGTCAAAGTTAAAAGTAATAAATCCCCACCACGAACTGCTAGGGAACAAGCCAAGCAAGGATGTTCCAAACAGCCTGCCATATTCTGCCAAGTACCCAACTATATATGCTACACAATACCTTATACTTTCATGAATTAAGAATACCTCAACTACAAGTGGCAATATCAGGAGTAACGACTGGAAAGCCCATTAAATGTTTTGTTATTTTTTTCCATCCCCAACTATAAGTAGGAAAGAAATTTTGATTAGATAAATGAACCAACAGCTTTTGAGGCATATGCATAAGACAATGAAAACATAACGAGACAGATTGATGGCAGCGCCGGTGCAGGAAGCTCCCAGCTATGCAGGGTCCGGGGAAGGGGCAGGCGAGACAGATTGATGACAACCAAAAATGAATAGAAAGAGACCAAAAAGCAAACTAAACAATCATTCTGTTTGCATCTGCTCTGAGAACTGCTACAACATGCTCATTGTCAACTTTTAGGACTCATTAACAGAAGTTGCTTGTTGAAACATGCAAGAAAAGGCAAGGAAACAAAGACAAGAATTACAGATACACATGAACTTTTCAAGACATATGTCTGTAAAACAGCCAGCAAACTGGAGTACAGAAGAATGCCTAATATGACATCTAGGTGCAAATGCAGTCAGATAAAATGGGAGTCATGGAAAAAGTAAAACACCAAGAAATAGAAACAATGAAAAATAAGAACAAGAATAAAGGCCAAAGATAAAGATCAACCAACCTCCCCTAATAGCAAATAAAAAATCCAAGAAGCCCCATTTGGGATCTAACAATCAGTTAGCTAGCAAGGAAATCTTTGTAATCTTCAAGCCCAATGTAGGGGCAAATTCATAACCTTTCTGACAATGGCAACTTCATTTACCATCTAATGGAATCCATTTACTCTGAAAACAAAAGTCATATGTAAACAGTTTTTCAGCCCACCATGACAGCGCTAGATGCCAAAAGTTGGTCATATGGCATAGGCAGCCCTGGCCTCTCTTACCCAAAGTTCCATTCGGAAGAAGTCTTTGTCGTCCAAGAAGTTGGTGACCAACATCTTGGCGGTGTTTTCACGACATTGGGATGAAATTCCATTTGAGGTAAAGCTATAAAGATTACAAAATCATCAACATCTCACTTACCTAGTTTCTATAATTGGCTCATTAATCACAATCAATCTCATTCCATTTGTTTCAACACATCAAATACCTCCTCTGTAGCTTCTGATCTTAGTACACGTAAAGCTGCATACTATTAGACCCTTGTGGTCCGCCCCTTCTCCTGACCCTGCATAGACAGGAGCTTCGTGCACCAAGGCTGTTGAAAGTCTAGAAACAGAAGCATCACATAAATCATTTTGCCCTCTCCCAAGTATTTGACCCTACTTCTTCCCATCTATCTAAATTGAAGTCAGGAGAGAATGATCACAAGAGGCATCTTTATTCCTTTAGACCCATTCATAAAATTGGACACAGAAGTCATCCTTCTTTTCATTTGCAATTCCATTGCCTTTAGAATCCATAAAAGCTATGCATTAACCTATTGGAATTTGAAAAGCAAATTCGTAATGCATTCCTTCAGGACCTGTAAGATTCAGTCCTTCTATTCCTTCTGCTTCAACTCATTTCACTACCATTACCAAACTTGACAGAAACAGACGCAATAAATACAACCACAAAATTTACTTGCAAACATTACCAAATTGATGTGAATGCAAAGCAATCAGTCTTGTGGTATTTGAAGACCAAACTAGCAGCGGACATAACTGTAATCATGAGCACTGTGCAGTATCATTCCTTTCCGAACATTATAGTATTTTAGCACGTTATAATTTGACTGACAAGAGGGTTAAACACAAATTGACTTCACGAATTACTCGAACAGTCGAAAGTTACTAAATCAATGGCTTCTCATACATCATTACAACAAACAGCATCAACATTTCAAACTGTTTTAACACAAGCACATCAAATAGATTAGAAAGACTCACAGAGAAAGCGACAATTGCTGATGCCAAAGCAAGAAATCCATACTTGGCCATGCCTTCTGAGATCCCAATAACAGAATTTGCAACCCCAAACATAAGTCTCCACAACAGAATACATACAACAAGTCCCCCAGCAGCCACTAACACCAGAGAGTACCTCTTAAAAAATGCCTCAACTTGCAATATAATGGCATTGCGATAGCGGGAAAACGTTGATCTAATGGCTGACAAGGGTTTATCAACGACACCTTTAGCGAAATTCACATCGAATTTACCAGGGCCTGAGCTTCTGAAAGAAAAAAATCTGGACCCTAATGGGTTCCAAATTGTCTTGTTAAACCCTGAACTTCTTGAGGAGAAAATCCTTCTTCCAATGCCTAAAGGAGACAACCTAGATGGATTTTCAATGGATCGAGGGCATGAATGGTATGTCCGAGAAGAAATCTGTGAGAAAAAGCCATTTTGGGACGTGGGTTTGAGGAAAATTTGATGGGAAAATGAGGGGTTGGAAGGGATTCCAGAATCCAAACGATTTGACTTCGAAAACCCAGATGGAAGAAGTCTCGAAGAGGAATTTGCCAGGGGGCATTCGATGGATTTATTGTATGGATTGTTTTTTGGAGTGAAGATATGAGAAAACATGTCGTTCTGGGCGGTGGGTTTTGATGGAATTCCATGGAGGTATACTCTTTGAAGATGTTGGATGATTTTTCTGGACGGGATTGCCATTTTGGCTTTGGAGTCTCATAAGAAGGAATGCATTTCAAAGGAGTAGTCAACCTGGAGACTCCCCCCTTGTTTCTGAAGAAGAAGAAGAAGTACAGTATTTTTCAGCATTTTTGGGGTTTTTCAGAGGCTTTTCGTCTGTGTCCCGCCCAGAGGGCGTATTTCTCCTCCCTACTTAATACAAAGGGATGAGCTGCCTGCTTGGTGATCTGATCCGTTCCATTCAAAAAATGATCTGATCCCTTGGATTCTGAGCCCATTTGTTACGCTGGATTTACCCCGGAATTTAAATTGGAAGCTATTTAAATGGTCCAAACTTACTCAAGGACTTGGTCCTACACAAGGAAGATCTACATTGGGCCCAACCCTTTTGGGGGCCATTTAGATCAAGGGTTACATTATCAAGTAAATGAACTCTAGTTTGCTTTCGTTAACTAGTATTTGACAAATAAAATGTGCAACCTTAACCATATAACAAATCTTTTGCACGATTGCTTTGTAGAGTTTTTACTAGCCACAAGCAAAATTCACATCAAAACAGACCCTTGAAGCTCTCATTTCAGATCCAATTTTCTATCCCATGATTGGGTTCAGCAAGATAGGCAGGCAGAATGCAAGTCATTGCCATTCATGCACTTTGATCGGTTGATCCTACTCTTTGACGGCTAGGATCCAGACTCTCCGTATAGCAGGGCCTACCACTGAACGGATGCCTATCATCTAAACAATGTGATGATCCAAGGATCACGGTAAAAATGCTTTGTCTTTGGTTGAAGGGATGATTTGGAAGAAAATCCATATTAATTAAACATGGACATGAGGTAATAAGATGCAATGGAATGAGAACTACAGCATTTTCATGTTGACAAAACTTTCAAGGAAAGTCACTGCCCTCCTCATAATTTCCATTTCTCCCTTAAAGCTACAGGAGAAATTACAGTAGCCAGTTGGGTGGCAGGCCTAAGTGCCGGTTCTGATGCAAACTAGCAAATGCTCACCAGATTACATCCTCATAAGTCATGAACCACTCAATTTGATCTTCAGCCATTAACCATACTTCCCCCCAAAATGAGAATAAAACATAGTTCATGCAACTGAATGCCTGCGCCTCCTCCCACTCTTCCCCTCTAGTCCCTGACCCTTCCTCGTCGGTTTCTGCGGCTTCCCGCCGGCAGGTCCAAAAATCCCAATTCTTCCAAATCCCTTAGACAGGGATGCCAATAATGTCTTCCCATTCCCTGACTTCCCCAACATCCCCTGCTTCATGACCACCTGCTCCTTCTCCAATTCACTCAGCCTGACTCTCATCCTCGAGATCTCGAGCTTCAGCTCACGGTTCTCTCTTCGCAGAGATGCGTAGTTGTCCCGTGGTGACATGGCTGCACTTGGGACCCCGCTGCTAATCCGCTGTGACAAGAACCCGTCACCTGAATTGTGGCAGAGAGCATTCTTCAAGCGGAGCTGCTCAAAATAGAGGACCCGGACTACCATCTGGACTGGAAGGCGATCATTTTGAGCAGCATGGTTGGATGCTTCTTGGGAGAGCTTTTGGCAGTCGATGAACTTGCACAGTCTCTTGCATTCAAATTCAGTTAATGATGGATGTACCTGAGAAAGGAATTAAAAATCAATGAATCGGTATTATCAGAGAGATCATTTTGTTCTTATTTAAACAAGTAACAATATTAACAATAGACACATTGAGTTTCTATGGTACAGCCAAGAAAAAAGTACCCAAAACAGTAAGGAAAAGACTTGTCACATTTAAAATAGCTTGCAAATGGTAGCAACTGGAGAACCCCCAGTCTGTTTCCTCCTTGCTTCAGAATCTAATTTATGGACTCCCTATGTCTGACTATATACAAATATTCGTATCAACATTCATCTGATTCCATCTTACGTTCATAAAACTCAGCTTTATGGCACAACAAATTCCCTTAAGGTCATCTTAAAACTGGTCAGGTGCAGGTTACGAAGAAGGTAACAAGGAGAAGCTGTTATATGATGAATGTGTATACTTACTTTTGAAAAAAACATACAAGAAGGCGTGGAAACAGCCTTGGGGCAAAGTTAGAGTTGTTGTCACGTGACCTAGAGGTTATGGGTTCTAGGTGTGGAAACAGGCTTGGTGCAACGGTAGAGTTGTCGTCATGTGATGTAGAGGTTACATGGAACAGTTCTTGCAAAAATGCAAGGTAAGGCTGCGTACTATAGACCCTTTGCGGTCTGCCCCTTCCCAAGACCCCACATACATGGGAGCTTCGTACACCAGGCTGTCCCTTTTCCACACAATAAGCATAATGGAGGATAATTGTTCAAGGTTCCCAAAAGCATCTCCAGGTTGTTTTTTACTGTTATCCACCGAAACTCGAGCCACCAGACAATCTGAAATTTCCAATTTTGTGGACATTAAATGAGAAGCTGGTTTCTTGAAAAGCAACAATTTAGGTTTGTCAGTAAAGCCTTCAAGATTGACAACTTAGAGCCCTCTGGAAACAGAAAATTTGGTATAGTATGGTCTAAAAGTAAATGGACAAAAGTGGCATCACTTGTCCTTCTGCCTGTAAATGCATCATAAAGAAAATGCTACTTCAATAACCAACTCTTCCAACTATAAAATATGAGCTTCTACTTGGTGTACAGGCACATCTAACAGCAAGGTTTTGAAAAATGGTGCAGAAACTGGATAGAAATAAATACGTAGGATGAATAAATTAAATATCAAAAGTATCAGCTAAACTTGCTAAGCAATCTGTTAGTCACACAAGTGCTACTAAAAAAGGGCAGCCCGGTGCACCAAGTTCCTGTGTATGTAGGGTCCGGGAAGGGGTGGACCACATAAGGTCAATTATCTAAAACCAAATGAGAAATGAGTAAACAATTACTATCCAAAAACTAACAAGTCACCAAACTCGTACCATAGTATAAAGTTCAAACAATTACCTTCAGATATATATCAATAGCTCTGTAAAGCCCATCATCAACAACACGAGCATAATCTGGCAAGAGCTCAATAATGGCCATGAACTTCTGCAGCTTCAGATATGGATCTGCTGCAATTTCTGCAAGATACATGTCAATAAGCCTACCAACTTTCAACACAGATGCATGACTTGGAGACTCAAAACCTTCAGATTCATAACCATAGCTTGGTGACTCTTCAGGATCTTCCTCTTCGATCTGCTGCAAGAAATTCACTAGTATCCGATGGACAGTATCGATGTCGAAAAGAGAATCTCCTGTTGGCAGTGAAGGGATAAGAAGATCATCAAGTGAAACCATTTCCAACTGGAAGCCAATTCTCCTTTCAAGCTCGAGCCTACAAGCATCACTTGCTTCCAATATGGTTGCCATTCTGAGCATTCCAAATAGAAAACTCAATGGAACTGGTGAGCCCTTCTCCAGTGGCAAAAGACTGACAATGGTTTCCACTATTAACCTCTGTTCATATTCCACCACAAGTCCAGCATTTGCTTTCATCTTTGCTGGATCCCACGCCTGACGTTTTCCAATACTTTTCAAGGAGCTTTGGGCATAATGTATAAGAGATGCAATGATGCTATCCAATCGAACACCTGTTTTTCTCATGGAGGTGATCACTTGCTGATAAAAATCAATCCGTAATACAGAGAGATCTTCAACCCACCATTCTTGGGTATCAGTCTTCAACTGTCCAGAACCACCATCGCATTCCAAGTGAGATAAGCCAGAGACTAACTGCTCTTTGCTAGCATTCATAGCAATCGCATCCACACATCTGTTTAGTATCCCAACCTCCTCTGCAGTTGGAAGTAGACTACCACATGCAGATAGAACTTCAACAGATTTTTCGAGACTTTGGACCACTATCTCATTCAAATATGTCTCAGTTCGGGAGATGAGATTGTCTTCTCTGTAATCTTCAGTCATTTCAAGGTATTCAGCAGTGCACCGGAGGTGGGCAACATTTACTGTAGTTATCTCAAAGTTTGTGCCATAGCAAAATTTGGCAGCAAGTTCAAATGTTTCAGGCCCGCCAGGTACATTGTTAAGCTCTAACTTGGACAGTTCTGAATCCCTGGCACCTGCCATGATTTTCCGAATTTTTCCACTCCGAGAGACAAGAGGAAACTTCAAGTATTCCAACCAACCACAGAATGATGAAGGCTTTATTAGAACTGATAATAATATGTAAAGGATAATAATGGGAACGGATGGCAATTAGCTCATTCATTCACCTTCTACACAAAATAAATAACAACAACAACAGTTAACCAATGTTAAGAATTAGCATGAAAAAGATGGGTCACAAAATTAGCAAAAGGTTATGGAAGAAAGAATGCTTTCACGATAGTTGCTCAATATACTATATACAAGAGAACACCAAACAGCTATTCCATCTGGGAAAAAGCAATCAATTCTCAAGAAAACATTAAATGGTAAAGCTAAACTAGTAAGAAACAGATTATGCATTTCATTAAATGAAACCAGTTACAGATGCATAGGAGGCAATACTGACCTTGTGCAACAAAAAAGACTGGCCATCAACATCAATTGTTATGTCCCCTGCAACATCTGAAAAGATCCTGCACACAAGTGAAGGCCTGTGAAATTATGCTCTAGATGTAGATCAGATAAAGAGGCCTGCACCTGAGCTAAATCCAATGAAGAATTACATTTATAGTCAAGGCATGGAAAGAGCATTGAAACCAGTATTTCAAGAAGAGCCTCTTCTAAGTAACTTCTGAATGGCAATTACTAACAAATGCTTTTTCTAGTACTTTCTATCGATAAAAAGAATTCCTTATTAAAGAATAAAAATTTTCTTATGTTCCTTGCTATCAAACTCAAAGGTTAACCTTACAACCATAAGCATGATGGTGGAAAGTCTAGATATGATAGAACAATGAAAACCGGAGGGTTTTGAGGGAACTCAGTGCAGATGTTAAATGACCTAATTATACCCATTTTTCCCAGTAAATTTCTAACTTTTTTGTGGAATTAAATTTAAAAGACAGTGCAACGGTCGAATAATTTGAGAAGCCGAACTGGTTTTCTCCTTTGCCTATCGAGAATTCCTTTACGGGATGAAGATTACGACACCCTATTTCTCTCTCTAAAAAACTATATGTTAAGTATGATTTTTCTCTCTCTAGAAAGGAGCAGATTCTTCATTGTAAATAGGATTTGGCATATCTCTGATAACACCAAATATATCAAGTATGATAATGTTAAATAAACATAATATCTCACATATGTCTAAGTTATCACAATTAAACAAACCTGATATCTCACATATGCTCAAGATATCGCACTTAAATAAACCTGATATCTCACATATACCTAAGATATCGCAGTTAAATAAGCTATACATTTGAGATATGCCATGATATCTCAAAAACGCCCAAGAAACGCAATTAAATAAACCCCCCTTAGATTTTCTGCACACATGATCATCAAATAATATGCTTGTAATCAGCTCTGTTGAATAGGTTTGAGAGATCATCGATTGAAAGTTCATGTGGAAATAAAGAAGTAAGAGATCTATAAAATTAATACAGAAGTACATATTTCGTACAAAAATAAATCTCATAAAAGTTACAGATTCCCAACCCATAGCGGAAACTATCATAAAAAGATGACAACAGACTTAAATAGTGTGCCCAGTTTGGCCCATTACATGTATATTATCATTTTGATCAGTGCAAATTCAGGTGGGAACACCCTTTAGCATTTGATGGGAACCTATATTCCAGGTGCATTGACATGAGTTTATTATACCGAAAAAAAATGACATGAGAAAAGGAATACTTAAACATCATAGGTTGGAGCTAAAGAATTCCATAGCCCAGAGAGCAAAAGCTGAAAGTAGAAAATGTAAAACTATAGTTTTAACTTTGAAAACACTGGAAGAAAATGACTGGTTACTTAATCATAAAGCAAAAGAGAGCAAAAGCTGAGAGTAGAAAATGTATAATTATAGTCTTAACTTTGAAAACACTCAAATAAATTGACTGGTTACTTAATCATAAAACAGAAGAACTTCCTTCTGCAACAAAACTATTGAAAAAAGAAGTAGAACAGAAATCACTGTAAGTATCAAACTTCCTTGCCTAACTCCCCAGAGTTAAAGAACTGACAAAATTAAATGAATTTACACCATGAAGCAACGAAGCTAGCACAAATTTATGAGCCATAGATGTGAAATTAAACGTGCAGAAGAAAGCAGGGCGCTTGCATTTCTTTCCCTCAGAAGTAGAACAGGGCTACAAGATTTAAGCCACCGAGAGGAAATGCAATCGGAAAACAGAGCACGTGTCCAGAACAAATGTTGCATCGCTAACGTCATAGCTAATATAACGGAACTACAGAAAAACCAGAAAGTTCAAATTTTCATTTATTCATTTCAGACATCCAAATTGAACACGGAGAATTTAACTGAGGAAATTCAAAAAACAACACTTCCATTGGAAATACAATAATTCAAAAACTTTTTGAAGCTACATTTCTTTCCGAAAAAAGAAGAACATTTGTAAAAGTTTTCATTTCTTCCTCAGCCCACCAGGAAAATCGAAAAGAAATTAACCAAAATCAGGAAATTATGGGTTGAACTAGCTGAAGAAAGAAATTCCAGGGAATTCTTCTCAATACCCGAGAAAAACGTAGAATAATCCACTCGAAATCGAACATGATTTTAGTGGTTCTTCAGATGAAATGAGCTAAGGTGAGATGACATGAGATGACATGAGATCTAGCTTGAGATGACTTAACCTGGATTGAGATGATCAAATTTCGCATGAACTGACTGAAAATTGAAATTAACAGTAAGTTAAGATGAGACAATTTTCATCTCGAGCACCACTAATGGTGACATGGTCCATTTCATGTCATCTCAAGCATCACCAACCCGCTGCAAGATATCCAACATAAGACATCTCCATACAGCAATAGAACGCACAGAAAGACTGTACGCTGTCTTTTCTTACTTGATAATTCAAAACCCACTAAGAAGTAAGAACAAAAATCATAAAATCCTCATAACATCAAAATATCAGGAAAAGTCTGTTAATTCACACCAAAAGAAACCCAGAAAAAGTAAATCATAGAGCTAATGCAATCTCTAACTGCTGCCGATCATTCAGCTATTTGATTACCACATCCAAATAGCGTAAAAAAGAAGAAAAAGGAAAGGAAATGGCGAAGTTTCCTTTACCTTCTGCTCGCAGAACTGCAAAAATTAGTAGTGGAACGCTTGAAGGAAGCAAGAGATGGGTTTTCGGTCACCATGGTTGCTCTCTCTCTCTTTCACTAGTGTGTGGAAAGGACAAGGGGCTTTCACGTCCAACGGAGAGAATATGAAGCAGCTCGAATTACGTGCCCATCCCTGACGGATCTCCTAATTCACAAATATATCCTTGCCACGGTTTTTTCCCTCCTTTTCCATTTCCCGAGTCTGCACGGTAAAAATTCCATGCAGCTCCCACTCTTGAGCTATCAGAGCTGCTCATCTGATTTTTACGACTCGTGATTGAACGATTCTAACATCTACATATATAGACGGTTTCTCAAGCAGCATATTACTGTCCATGTCTCTTTGACTGGAAGCATATTTTTCACATTCTAAACTCACCAAACGACCCGTAGTCATCCACATTCATATAAATCAGATGAAGGGATCTGATCGGGCAAAATCCGGGACCACCGTGGTAAAAGAGGCGCGCTGTACGGCAACTTCTGTGGTGACCGTTAACGCAAGGCCCCGGGGATTTTAAAATGGAGGATAATTAGGCAACTTAAAAGAGAGTGGTAATTTGGTAGTTCTGTTTGAGAGCAAGGGCAATTTGGTAAGGGCAAGACGTAAATAATTGGAGTGGCGTGAAATGGTGCGACAGTTGTAACACGGAACTCAAGAAAGAAGTAATCATGCTAAAAGCAGTCAAGGTGTATTTATCTGCCCATAAAATATAAAAAAGAATATCCATTGCCTTCCCAAAGCAAAGTACGCGCAGATTTTCCCATCTGTAAAAGGAACGGCCACGTCTAAAGCACACGCAAATCTACGAGAGTTTTATATGGGTCGGCCGGTCCGCCTGCCCCTCAAAAGCACAAGATTTACGGGCCGTTCTAAGACGGGCTGCCCACAATTTAAGTGAGAAAAATAATTTCGGTGAGAAGTACATTTTCAATGATCCGAAACGTCTGCCGAGCCATGCTCTATGTGGATGAGCTACGTGCAAAAGATGTGTCGGAATTGACCATAGGATGCAGCTCCATAGAAATGCTATATTGACTAACATTCAGGCCTCCGGTAAGAATCCCTGATACAACCGAGATTCTCGTCGTTTTCGTTGACTTCGGCCTTACTAATGACTAAATTAGTTTTGTTGAAATTTTTATTACGATCATCATTTATTGTTATAAAATAAATTAATTTTAAAATAGAATAAAATGCTCGAGTTAGCATAAGTAGTTCTAGTAGGATAAGTGTTTTCTCGTAGAAATGCCTACGATCAATGACTCTTCGTGCTTTGTGAGGAGGCATATTGGTTGATCTAATAACTAATTGTTTTGTCTTTGATAGGAAATATTTGCATTATCTTTTTATTTTAGCTTATCAGAAGTCACTTTATTTATATTCTATTTTATAATCAAGTTATGGTAATTATTAGAAGTCTTTATAATTGTCAATTAAGATATTTTCCTCTTCATATTTAAATTATAATTAAAAATATTAGGTTTTGTATATTAGATGCAAGCCTCGTCATAGGAGATCTAAGTTTTTCTCGACTTGTACATAAAATGGGAGGTATGATCCCTTCGAAGTGGTCATCTTTTTCACATCTTTTATTCTCTTTTTTTTTAATTTATATTATGGTTCATAACAATTTAGTATCAGAGCATCTCAATATAGAGTGGTTTGACGAATTTATAGTGAATTTTAGCAATTCCCAAACATCTTCCATTTATTTGGGCGATTTTCCAGTTAAGGGTAATTTTTTACTACATATTAGTGTTTTTGTTATAGTCTTTATTGGTAATCTTCCTATTTATGCAGATGGTTTGATCTTTGTTGAGCATGTTATCTTAGTAGGAAGTAGAAAACAAGCTTCTGCATTAATCTTGTTTTACTTTTGGCTGTTCTATATGAGAGTTGTATTAAAATCCACTTTGTTCTGGAGATCGTGCATACAGTGGATGCCATAAATGATCCTATTTTGTACAAAAGGATTAAGATTTTGTTATTAGATTTTGAATTTTTCTTTTTTTATTCTTCACATGGTGCTGATTCTTTCAAAGGTTTTTTTCATTTTTTTAGTTTGATTTGGTCTTCTTAGTCGAAGTTAAGAAGATACGTCGGTCCTTATTGGCTTTCCAATGACTTGGCTAAGGTGAGAGTCAGCTTCTGTCCAATATTCCATTAGAAGATAAGGGAAATTGGAGAAGTTCATGGTTGGTGTAGATATGTTTTTTGTGGGATCAAAAATTGAACTCCAATTATGTAGCACCAAGTAAAGTGTGACGACCCGAGTTTTCTCATGCATTTTTAAATGCAATACCTAATTTCCTAAGGCGGGATGCATCCCTATTTAAAAACCATTTCATAGAAACCATGCAATGCAGCGGAAAACCTTTTAGTTTTAAACTCATTTTGAAAACCCCGAGTGTCATTTGCCTTCACAACAACCAAAGTGGTTTTTGAAAAACTTCAGAAATCATAAATGTTTTTCCCCAAGTCTATCCAAATACAAAGACACAAATTTCAACTGTAATTAAATACAAATACATGTTCAAAGGGTTGAAAGTTTACTTACATGCATAACTTTCTTCTTTTTGATTTACTTACTTGTAGCACTAATATCACATGAGACGTCTTCTATTTATGAGTGTAACTATCCTGAAAAATGTTAAGGATAGGGTGAGTATATAATATACTCAGTAAGAGTCTATCACTACTAGTTTTATAATGCATGTGATGTTTTAAAATCATATGCTCTTTTCAAAACATGTGCATGTCTGAATACTCAAGTTCAATATCGATATAAAAATCCGTTGTCAAACTGAAATACTAACGACTTAAAGGATCATATAATCCAAAATCGAAAGTATCATATACATATATATCATAACATCATGATATGCATAAAATGCTTCATGGAATCTAACTCATGGATCTCTAGTATGGTATGGTCGACCAACCTCATATCATGCCATATGCAATGCACATAAATCATCAAACCATAGGGTCCACTATGCCCACGACCTCCTCGTCGTGTGGTCCCCGGGTACCTGAGGACACTCGGTCATAGCCTCCATGGGGCCTATGACACGTCGACCCAATGCCGTGACACCAGTGGTAGACCCCAGTACCACATGCAGTCGACGTAGGGACTTGCCTCTTTTTTGGCGTGGTACCCATCCACCTATTAGTGGTAGAGGCCGGGTGGCCAACCCAAACCCCTCGGCATAGCACCCACGGGTTTACTTGCCCAAATCACATAAGATTAAAGAAGCCAAAACCTCTTGTTAAAACTTGTCCTATTTGGGTCCCTCACAACTGCTTGGCCCTCGGCACTCCAGCGTCTTTTGGCAACCCTCAAGAACATGCAATCTTTGCAAGTACTTCAATCATGTAATGTATGCACTTGTTTGCAACACATATATATGCATAATGTATATGCAATCATTTCAAAACATGGCTATGTACAAAGCATTTATCATGCATGCTGAATTAAGTCATGCAAATCAAGTCATATATATTAAAACACATGTTCTCAAAATAATAATAGTTCTTTTAAAAGAGTCTAATAGTAATAGAGCACCTACCTGGCTAGGTCACGCTAACCCATTTGTCCTCGTACGTTCCTGAACATAGTTTGGGGACTCAAGGTTAGTTTGACCCATCTTTTATAGGTTTTAGAGTAGTTGGGTCTTATTACTTAGGCATTAGAGGTCCATCCCTATGCCTATGGGTGTCCTAAGGTCCTAATTGGGCCTTGGTATTATCAATTTTCCAAAGGTCTAGTGGCCTCGCCCCACCATCCTATTCTAAGGGACATGCCTACCTTTGATTGGCCTTGATCGTGGATTTTATACTTTGGATGTGTTAGCGTCATCGACACGGACACAACGCCTTTTGCGGCTCCTCAATCGGAGCTCTAGATCTCAAGTTATAAGTGTTTTATTGTCGCACGTACATAAGACCCTTAAGAATTAAAAGACGGAATGATAGGGCGCTGCGCGTCAGCGTCATGCGCCCTGGCTTCCTTAACAAACCAAAAACGACGCCTTTGCTAGCTCGTCTGCGGCGTGCGCGTCTGCAAACGCGCGGTACTTCTCCGCCCGTCCTTCTCTTTAGCGAGCGCGTCCAGGGACGCGCCCGTTTGGTTTTTCAAACAGAGACGACGTGGACTGGAATGTTCCGTCGTCTGGGGGACCGGGGCATCCTCAGGACACCCTGGTTCGACCCTTGTCGAACCAGTGCGGCCCAGGGAACGTCCCGGGGTCCTTGGTGGCTCTCTTAGGCTCCGTTTTGCATGGTTTTTCATGCAAAAACTTAGGAAAATTGACCTTGGAACTATGGGGGAGATGGGTTTTGAGCGATCTCGGACATACCTGGCTCGTTGCTGGGTTTTTCTCCTCGTTTTCCCCTCTAGGTCTTTGCTTCTTAACGGGTTTTCTCCCACGTCTTGGGCTGTCATTAGAGGCGCCCAAGAGCTCTATTTATAGGACTTTTAAAGAGGGTTCTAACCGCCTTTGAATGGAGGTAAAGAAACCTCCAGAATGGCGGTGGTTTCTCATAGAAACCACCGCCATTCCAGAAACCTCTAGGAGGTTGAAGATGAAGGGTGCCCATATCAAAACAGGCCCCTGTGTTTTGCCACTAAACCCTTTTTGTAAAAATTATAGTTTTGCCCCTGAACTTCAAAGGGCCATAACTTGCTCATTTTAACTCCGTTTTGGGTGATTTTGGTCTCGTTGGATTCCTTTTTCCGAGACGCATCTAATGGAACCACTTTTTGGACCAAATTTCTGGGTTCAGTCAAGGTGAATGGTGAAATGACTAAAATGCCCTTTTTCTTTAAAATTGAACTTTTCATGGGATTTTAATATGACAAAAATTGGGGTCATTATATAATGGCCAATAATTATACACGGCTTTCTATTCATCTCTCCATTTATGTATTTTGAAACAAAAAAAGAAGTACTCGCTTAGATTTGTGTGACCTTGAGGTTACAAGTTTAAGGTGTGAAAACAGCCTCTTGCAAATTTGCAAGGTAAGGTTGCATATTGTAGACCCTTGTGGTTTGCTCCTTTCCCGAACCAACGTAGGAGGAAGCTTTGCGCACTGGGCTGCCCTTTTTAGGTGCTCTTTTTTCACATTTTGGTAGCCTAATCTCTAAAATAATTCTTGTTAGCTCTTCCATTTATTACTTTGTCAATGATAGTATGCTTCCATTTCATTGGGCTTTTAAGTGGGGCATTTTGAAATGTCAAAACCACACACATGCTTGAGCACGTCAAACCCCATGGCCTACTAGGTACAAGAGAGGTGTGCATCAAGAACAATTGCTTCCTCTAGATTTGCTAATAGGAAAATGAATCTCCATTTGGCACTTCATACATTTGTTCTGCCTATGTCTAGCATATTGAGAACTTCGATATGATTCATGAATCAAATTGCTACTGCATATGATCTAGTAGGTGGGGGTCCTATTCTTGTTTCCGGGTATACATGTGAATTTTCCATCTCTCTCAACTTAAAAAGGGCAGCCCCATTGCACAAAGTTCCTGCGTATGTGGGGTTCGAGAAAGGGACCGACCACAAGGGTCTATAGTATGGAGCATTACCTTGCATTTTTGCAAAAAGGTGTTTTCACGCCTTGAACCCCGTGACCTGAAGGTCACACGATGACAACTTTACCGTTGTGCAAGCTCCCCTTCTTTTCATCTCTCTCGACTATGGTCAAAAAGGAGCTTTAGATACAATTACAACTTGAAAGGAAAATCATACATATTAAGAGAATTCTCCTCTTACTTGTAAATGGACTTAGATAACTGAATTTCTCTAAAAAGTTTGGTATAACATTTGATTTTTCCATATTACTTTTCAAAATAAAATACAGTGACCATCTTATTTTCTACATTTGTACTATTATTATATTCCTAAGCAAACTCTCCTCCTATTTTTAAGGGAGTTACATAAGTAAAATTCCTTATATTAGAATAAATTTGATTTAGAGAGTCCAATCAAGGAAATATTGCCTCCTTTAATTCTATCCCCATACAATAGCAAAATAGACAAACTTATAAGTGATAAGTGTGGTGACAACTCTCTCTAAGGAACTCAACAAAATAGCCCCCACAACAAAAGGGTAGTTCCAGCGCACGAAGCCCAGGAAAGAGACAGACCACAAGGGTCAATAATATGTAGTCTTACTTTGCATTTTACAAAAGATTATTTCTTTTACAAAAGATTATTTCTACCTTTTAAACACATAACCTCAAGGTCACACAATGACAACTCTAATATTCCACTTGCATGATGCTGCCAGAAGCATGTAAAACTCGTGCAATTCATGTCTCTCGTGTTAACTGCACTTCCTAGCCGTAGATTAAGATCCAAGTCATGTTGTAATAACCTGGAGGCCAGTAAATTATCTCGTCGCTGTCGGGAGCAACTAGGCCCACTGTATATGGTGAGATGTAGTGGAGAGTCCAGGGCGCACGGAACGTGAGCGCATCTCAACCGGCGGTCTTATCTTTTCCTCGGCGTTTTTTTTAAACTGAAGCCTTCGAATCTCCAAAGAAGATCATAGCGGCGGGCAAATTCGAGAAGATCTAAGGCAAGACAGATGATAGCATCCGCATTCAGACCACCTTGTTGTTGTTCTTCTTCTGTGTAAGCATTTCGTGTTTCCACAATTTCCTTTTTGGATTATTTTTACCGAATGGGAATTCCATTTTCATACTGCCATGCCACAAATTTGCACCAATCTACAGTTTGGATGTATAGCCCAACGCACCGTGAAGAACCCATATGTATCCTATGCCATTTTGGCCTTCAGGAAGATTCATTAGTTTGAGCTTGGAAATTGCTACTAAATTTGGATTTGCATACGTCGGTGAGGTGGTTTTTCTGGTTTGCAAAAAACGACATCTTCAGTAATTATCCACTGAAAATAATAAGCTGTGAAAGGAAAAAATGGAAATTTTAAACAAAAAATAACTAGTGCTACTATTTCTCTTGCCGTTGAGTGTTAAATTTTATGCAAAAACTAGCTAGTGCTAGTATTTCTCTTGCTGTTCAGTGTTGTTTTTGCCTTCTGGCTGTATCATAGATGGCCATGAGCTGAATGTTACTGCTTGAGTGTCCTAATTATCAGAATAGAGAGGTGGGTGCTGCAAATGAATGATGCTAAGCAATTTGGGTTTGTGAGGTACTTCATGGGGACCGTTAGTTAAGACATAAGTTAGCATAGGATTGAATTCCCCTTTATTGAGCCTATTGGGAAGGGCTAATTAACAAAGACTTCTGATTCCACGCAGAAGCTATGATAATCTAATATGATGCATTTCACCAACAGATGAATTCCACGGTGCACTCCATATCAGGGTGGAAACTGTGGAATCCACCATAAAGAATTCAATTTCATCTAGACTAGCGGCCTGCAAACCTTTGGTTCTTGAAAGGGTATATTTGTTACCTCTCAACTCCACATTTGAGAAAAATGTATTAACTATGTATACATTTTTGTAGTTTGTCTAAATAAGAGAAGCCTCGGCGCAACGAGTGAGTTGTCGCCACATGACTTGGAGGTCATGGGTTTGAGGCATGGAAATAGCCTCTTGCAAAAATGTAAGGTAAGGCTGCATACTATAGACTCTTTGTGGTCCACCCTTTCCTTGGACCCTGCATATGCGGGAGTTTTGTACATTGGGCTGCCCTTTTATACATTCTCGTAGTTTGTCTCCACAATTGAATTATAATTTTAATTGAAAAAAACTGGATTTTGGAATTACAAAGCTTCATTTTCTTATTTCCATTTGAGTTGGACCAATCCAATTGAATGGGTATCATCAGTAGAGGTTCACTGATGAAGATAAAGAAGTATATTTCTAATCATAACTCGAACTTGAGTAAGAAAAGCTCTATAGTCAGATGATTAAGATCGCCAAAAGTTATAAAGATGGCAAGATGAATAGTTTGGGTCATGTTTGTCAATGAATTTGACATGCAAAACAAGGAAAATAGTTTCCCAATATTTTCTCCATGAAGTATTTCTAGCATCTTGTTTAAGCAGTTTGGGAACTGGTGCAAATAATCTGGTATCAATGGGAAGAATCTTGTGAGTTTTGGAACACACACTCTCTCTCTTCAGTTCACCTTCACAATTTCACACTAATTGGTTGAAGAATTCAAAATAAAAGCCTTCCAAAAGGTAGAAAAGAGAGAAACAGTAATACCTAAAATAGTACTAGCAAGTTATCTGATGTCCAATTTCATTGGTATGACATGAAAAATTTTGGTTTTATGTTGGTGACGATTAGACATATTATGTTGCAGATGTCATTATCATTCTTTTGCACGTCATCTACAACTATCAAATGTGTTCTTGGGTCCCCCTAATACGTACAAGGGCTTTATATCAGGTTAGTTTGCTTCTCCACAATGTCATCTCTTTTAACTTCATAGAATGTTCTACGCAAGCAATGCTTTTTGTACTTAGTACTCATATCAACACTCCACAACTGGAAGTATTCAAACTACCATATTGTCTGTCATAGTGAAATTTAACGAACTGGGAAGTTGACCATTTGCAATGAATGACTCACTACTTTACCAGGTCCAGCTTTTCCTATCTGAGAGGTGAAGGATCCCATTTAGTGTTTATATAGGTCTTTTAATGTGATGTTTGGCCCTGTTCAAATTCTTGTGGTCACCATTTCATGTGATGAGGTGGAAGATTCTGCAGTGCCATCTATCTCTTAAGAGCTTAAAAGTTGTTTTATTGAGGGTGAAGTGCTCATAAATCACATCTTCTCATGAAACTTGCATTTAGTATGCTGCTGCTTTCAATTGAGATCTAATCAGCTTTTTGTTTGGAAGCTTATGGTAGTTCCACTTGCTTTGTTTCCTATTGTTTCTGTTTCCTTTCTAGTCAGAGTTAAATGTTGTTTCTTGGGATGGGTTCTTTGGATAGCGACTTCCTGTTTGCTGTCCTCTTGGGACCCAAAGGTCCATTTTAGTTGGAGGGGGAAGTTTTCTAGGTTCCCTCTCTTCTCCTGCAATGAGGTGCTTTTACATTTGCTGGAGTGATAAAAGAACTGATATTCACTGCCCAAGGAAGCCTTTTCCAAGATCATCTGAGATATGTCGTAATTTCAAAGATGTTGAATGATAAGTCATGGTCTCAGTTGTTCAATACGTTAGAAGATGGCTGGATATGTAGTTCTTCTTAGTTAAGTGTCTGAATGAAAAAGAATAAAAAATAAGCAACTCATGTCTTTATATGGGGAGACAGAATGGCATTCATAGTAATAGCAAATACCAAAAGGGTATCTAAGTTGCATACTGGGTGATGCAGACCAATTTGACTGCCACATTAACTTGATCAACCATCTTGGTCTTATGTTTTATACTCTTCCTTTTTTGTTTTTTGAAATAAATGATCTTGGTCCTTTTAAAAAAAAAAAAATTTAAATAAAGATCTGAGAACAAGGAATCTATTTTTTTGGTGTACCGCACTTTGATGTTGCATCCAGTGTTCTTAATTGTGAAATAACAAGCATTTCACTATAGAAATCTTGGCCTAAAACAGCCAATAATAGTCCCGTGATCCTTCTTATGAAATGATATTTTGTTGACATTCTCCCATGTTTCTTAAATTTTAGAATATTGATGTAATTCCTTCTTTTTTTCTTGGATCTTTCCTGTATTACGGTGGTGCTGACTTCAAATACATAGACGTGAAACATTCATCCTTTCATTTCTTATTTTGTTTTGCAGTCAGGGAGAAGCCAAAGTTTTACCCATTGAAGGCTAGCTTTTGGGATTCCATAAGATCAAGGTAATTCTCAATTTGTACCAGTAATTGAAAAAACATCTCATATTTTAACGAATTTGCATTTGAGATGGATGGAAAAATTACTTTCATCTGGTATATCTTGGTAACGCTCTGTCGATAGTTAAGCATTCCATCTGGCAATACATGTGATCATTTGATCTTCTGCCTAATTCATATATATTCTTTCTTCTCTTCATTTCTGACAACTCCTGCATTACTTAAGTTGGTAAACTGGTCCAGTTCCTGAATTGTGTGTGTGTGTGTGTGTGTGTGTGTGTGTGTGTGTTTCTTGGATTTCTAGCATGGACTTGCTGCACACTTTATGTTTGATGTGACATGATAAATTATTTGCAAGTTATTGTTAAGTGGCCCTTTTAGCTTCAAGTAATTCCATTGTGCTGTGTTTTGTGTGTGTGTTACGGATCTCTAGCATGGAGTTTCTGCACATTTTATGTTTGATGTGGCAAGATAAATTATTCATGAGTTATTGTTCACTGCCTCTTTTAGCTTCAGGTCATTCTATTGTGCTTTGTTATGTCCTGGAACAAAATTTCTTTCTACAAAATACCTAGCACTTTGAAGTAACTGGAGGAAGATAGAAGCAATTAACTTTGCCTGCTGTATTTTGTTGCTGCCAAATTAAACTTCTGCTGTCCCCTTTCAATTATATACTAGAAGTTTGCATCAATGACAATGTTTTGCTTGCTTGTGCAGCTTTCTGAAGAACAATGACTCAACACTAGTTATTGAACCACCAGAGATGCTGTCAGAAGAGGAAGAACCTTTACCGCAAGAGATCTTACTTAGTGAAAAGACTCTACCGGATGGAACAGTAGAGCAAATATTATTTTCTTCAGGTGGAGATGTTAATGTTTATGATCTGCAAGCTTTATGTGATAAGGTGAGAAAGTTAATATCAAAAGTCCGAACAGTCTATTACTTTAGTTGAAGATTCCAATATAGTATGTTCAAAGCCTAGTTAGTTGTTAAATATGTCCATGCTGGGATGTGCTGAAATTTTGGGACAAAGAGGAGATTACCTCGTAGGATACTTCCATAAGGGGGAGCTCCATACTGAATTAGAAGAAGGCTTATACTAGCCGGCAATCTGCCATTCCATTGGTATCCCTGTGGGCCATGAGATACCTGGATCTCTGCCTAGACAAAATCTTTAGGAAGAACTTGGCTATCCTCCTGGTCCTGTTGTTCCAATGAACAACATTTTAGTAGTGAAAACCAAAAGAATCGGCTCAATAACCAATATACACTGGAATAAACAAAAGTCTCACCCAAGCCACCCCTTAATTTCCAATATACCCCCCTCTCCCTCACCTCTCGTAACCACCACCGCTTCTTACTTGTCCAGAACTCCTTTCTGGTTAGTGTCAAGACATTTCACTGGAAACAAGTAAAAGTCAGCTAGTTACACTCTTTGGAAAGATTCATACAACTTTTGTCAACAGCATCTTTAGATGAAAAGAAAGAAGGCAGAGAGAGGGAGAAGTTTATTTTGAATGGTAGTTCATTGAGTAAGGAAAAGCTTACAAGAGAGAGAGACTACAAAACAAAGGAAAAACAGAGGAACAACTACATCAAGTCAATAGTTTGCTGAACAAGTATTACATCTCTGTTGACCCCAAACTTCAGTAAATTATCTGAAACATTGTTTGCAAACCAATTAACTTGCAGGAATTGAACTTGAAAACAATTAGCCATTGAGCAATCTGGATGAACGGTCTCCATATTGCCAATGGACACATTCTATGCTGTCAGCCCATCTGATGACTTTAATGGAGTCACCTTCAATAAGAAGAGGACTAACTTGATTCTGATGCCAAATCTTACCTGCACAGGAAAGACCCATCCCTGCCCAATTTGAATCTCCTTTCCAAATGCCACAGCTGAATTGCCCTTATGAGAGAGAGGGAGAAGTTGAGCTGAGAGAACCAAAAGTCATGAGGCTGTTGTTGCATATGATTTGTATTTGATTGACTTTAAATATTGACTAAAGCACACGTGCACACACACAAAGAAGAGTGCCTTAAATGAGGGCCTAGAGTAACATGACATACTCTCTATTGCTACTTAAATGTACTATTCCTTTGAACATGAACAAATATAAGTATCCATGTTGCTCACTAGTGAGATCTTTGTTGAGGATGTCTGCAATTTGATCTCAACTTTCATAGGTAAGAGCTGTATCTCACCACTCACTAGTCTCCACATTTTCCCTAACGAAATGATGACCAATCTGTGTCTATATCCCAGCACAAAATATTGGCTACTGTGACAGCTTTATGATACATTGACTATCATTGGCTGTTCTGTTCAATTGGATTACATTAAACTTAATGCAAAAAGCTAAAGAGGAGGACATTAATGCCTTACTGAGAACTGTATAATAACATAGTGCACCTCTCTGATAGTTTCAAGCTATATTCTTCTTTGGGTATGGATATCTTTCCAACCAAATGCTCCTTGTGATTAGTGTGAGACCTTTGTTAGGAATGTTTACAGCTTGATCTCTTCTTGCAATAGCGTGGCTACATAGCGCCACTTTCCACCTTTTCCATTATGCGTCTAGTACAAGCATGAAACACATTCTGTGTTACATTGACTATCATTGGCTGTTCTGTTCAATTGGATTACATTAAACTTAATGCAAAGAGCTAAAGAGGAGGACATTAATGCCTTACTGAGAACTGTATAATAACATAGTGCACCTCTCTGATAGTTTCAAGCTATATTCTTCTTTGGGTATGGATATCTTTCCAACTGAATACTCCTTGTGATTAGTGTGAGACCTTTGTTAGGAATGTTTACAGCTTGATCTCTTCTTGCAATAGCGTGGCCACATATCGCCACTTTCCACCTTTTCCATTATGCGTCTAGTACAAGCATGAAACACATTCTGTGTTAGATTGATTATGATAGTCGCTCACAATGATTCTGCATGCATATAAATCTCCTGTTATAGATGTCTCCGGTTGTACTCTGCTTTATTCTGTAATTTGTCTTTTAATTGGATACTGTCCTAATCATGTAATTTTGGTTCATTAATCCTGGTTTGTTATGTTACTTACCTTGTCATGTAATTATGGTTAGTAATAAGTATTAAATAATGACCTGGATAGGTGGGCTGGCCTCGGAGGCCACTATCAAAATTAGCTGCAGCATTGAAAAATAGCTACATAGTAGCAACCTTGCATGCGATAAGAAAATCTTCAGACACAGGTACTTTATCATTTGAGGTTCTTGTAGCACTCTATTTCTGTTAGACAGAGCTGATGTGTCAATTTTTTTTTAATACTTTAATACTATTGCAACTGATATATATATTTAAATAAATGATGAACATCTTAGTGTACTTGGAGAAGTTATTTGACAGAAGAAAATGATCAGAAGGAGCTTATTGGCATGGCTCGTGCTACTTCCGATCACGCATTCAACGCCACAATTTGGGATGTCCTTGTAGATCCTTCCTATCAGGTAAGACTGGGAACCGACTGGCAAACCTTGAAGTTCATGAGGACCCATAGCTTGTTTCAGGTTTAACTTGGTAATGGGACACTCAGTTATAATGTCTGCAAATGCTACATGATCTGGATATGACAGCGGGCATGGACGGGATGTCGGACATGGTGGTCCTAGAAACCCTACCCACCATCTTGTAATCCAGACAGTTTCTGATGATACTGAAAAAAGGTTTTGTCCCAACTGTAAACTAATGCATTAAATCAAACTAATATAATGGAACTTCAAATACTTTGTATAAGCATTGTGTGGTCTGATTGCAATTTGCATGTAAACTGCAACCTAATTGGATCTGGTTGTGGTTGAATTGAAAGAGTTTAAACATGAAACTCATATCCTTATTAGATTACACACAGGAACTGGCTTTAAGGTTTCGCTCTATTATCCAGGTTGACATGTATCTGCCTTTTTTCTGGCACAAGCTACTGTCCAACATAGTAATTATTTAGAAAGTAGCTTGTCCTGGTCATATAGGTTAAAGGCGATTTAAAGGAATTTCCAACTTTGGCAGTGTTAATTTAAGGATTGTCGTTTGGCTTACAGGGTCAGGGTCTTGGAAAGGCTCTTGTTGAACAGCTAATACGAACATTGCTACAGAGAGATATCGGCAATATAACTTTATTTGCTGATAGTCAAGGTAAAGATGCTGAATCATCATGCACTTACTACCATATTTTAAGCGTAGCTGATTACCTGCATAACTTCCCCCATCTATGCATGACTGGTAGCTTAACTGAACTTGCTTTCATTGTGTCTTGTTGTTGAAATTACGTTTGTGTAAACAAATTCATCAAATAGAAGAAACTGAAGAACGAATGACTGTCATGTCAATTACTACTTGCTAGATACCAAGTTTACTTACATTTCCCCTGCCAAGATGCGTGCTATCAAGTTGGGCCTGGTACATGAAGCAGAGGGTATGTCAAGCTGCCCCATTAGCCAAATATGTTCAAGTGGAAATATCCAATGGGTTAAGTAAAATGGGATATCATCCATAATAGAAATAAACATAAAAGAAACAGAAAATAGAATGCCTATGTTAACATGGCTGTATATGTTATCAAATCCACAGCTTATCAGAAAGAACATGGTGGATTATGTAATATGCTTCAACGAATAGCTGAAAACCTAAGATCCATCACATTTTTATATGAATGATTTGTTGTTATCTGAAATTGCAGGAGCATTCTTCTTTTCTTTGAAGAATTACTGTTTATTATGCTGATGAAAGTTGAAATTAAATGCTTAAATCTAAACATCATCTTGTTTCCTTGTAATCTGCAGTTGTGGACTTCTATAGAAACTTGGGCTTTGAAGCTGACCCGGATGGCATTAAGGGCATGTTCTGGTACCCAAGATATTAGCAGTCTTTTCACTGAAAAGATTTGTGTCATAGTCACTTTTGACAAAACTATCATCATGTTTGTGCATGGCCCGTGTGCTGTGTCGAATTAGCAGGACCAATGTCATGGGTATGTAGTTCTGCAAATCTGCATTAATTAGTCTAGTTATTGCAACTAAAAGCTCTGGGAAGTAATCCACTCTGTGAGCTTGCAATTCACGTGCTGCAAGTTTGAACCTGCTCTGTGTTTGTCAAGATGATACAGGCTTAGAACTTTGGAAGTTACTTGTTAATCCTACAGAAACTGTTGGAAAAGTTGGTGTAACTGGATAGATCAATTAAAGAAGCATCACTTTATCCATAAACATGTCCTCCTATTATTTTCTGTTAATGATGTAGCTTATTTCCTGCCTTATCTTCTACCAGTGATATTGACTGGAAACCTGCTGGATGAAGTGGATAGAGTAAAATACATAGTGTTGAAAAGATCAAGTAGATTGTTAAAGGATTAAATACATACATGGGAGGAGATGGAAAACTTCAAAAGGGTTCCTTTCAACAAGTTAGTGGGGAAGGGATATTGACAGCAAGAACAGAGATGGCTGTTTTATCCTTACGGAGACTAAAGCTGTTTTGTCTATTTACAGGTTACAGTTGCATGTTCAGTTACTTCTAGGCATGCATACATGCTCATGATCCACGTCGCATGCACAATATAAACACATACCGTCTACTGTCATTCCATACCGACAATATGCATTTAGACATTTGTCTATATTGTTAGTTTTGATGTATTTTTAATACATCTTGTTGTACATGTCTAATCGTATTTCCATAACACTGTCAGCACAGATATGTCAATTAGGATTTTTTTAAATTTTCTTTGTACATATTTTTTTTTTTCTTTTAAAACATTAGAGAAAATTTAGGAGTAGCACGAATAGACAACAAGATTAGAGAGATTAGACTTAGATGGTTTGGATATATCTAACGAAGACTGAAAACAGCACCGGTTGGAAGGAATAAGCCAGTGCAAGTAGCAGATTCCAAAAGGGCAAGGAGAAAGCCCAAAACAACATGGATAGTAGTGAAAAAAGATTTAAAAACTTTGGGACTTAATGAAGCCATGATACTTAATAGAGGGAAATAGAGACACAAGATTCATGTGGCTGACCCCTAATTGAGATAAGGTCTTGATGACGATGACGATAACTTTAAACCTCATGCACATCCATTGGGGTTTGCTGCAACGGAAATAAGAATCAAGGTAAGTTATACTTGAACAGAAAAATTTTCCCCTTCTATTTGCAGCTTTATAAAATAGCCTTAGAAGCTTGAGTTGTTTGAAGGGGAGCCTTGGCACAACGGCAAAAGTTGTCGTCATGTAACTTTGAGGTCACGGGTTCAAGGTGTGGAATCAGCCTCTTGCAAAAATGCAAGGTAAGGCTGCCTACTTTAGGCCATTGTAGCCCGCCCCTTCCTCAAACCCCACGTAGGCGGGAGCTTTGTGCACCGGCCCCTTTTTAACCTTGAGTTGTTTGTTCTTAAATAATTTCATCGTACTTTTAAGGCTGGAAATATTAGGGGAAAGTTCACTATTCCAGGATAACTTAATTCATGATTCTTATTTCCATGACAAACAGCCCTATATGTCCTTTGTCACATCCACTTTTATATTCAATTTGGAGCTTCGTATGAAGGTGAGCTACCTCAAAGCATGGACCCTTTAGTACTTCTAGGCACCTTTTGACAGTCGAACAGTGTCTATGTGCATGCCTATGCAAATATTTTTATATATTGTAGCTAGCGAACTATGAGTGGAGCTTTGACACAAGATTTTGAGGTCGACATGAAAACAACTTTGTGCAAAATTACAAGATAAAGTTGCGTATTATAAATCTCTGTGGCTCATTTTTTTCCCGGACCCTGTATATGTAGGAACTTTGTGTACTGAGATTGCCTCTTTTTTTAGTTGGCCAACTCCAAGCAAGTTGCAGTAACCGTTATTTGCTGGTCATCACCGTCTATGTATCAAATGTTCCTAGTCCTATAATAGCTAAATCTTGTGTATAGCCTATTTGTAATAGGCCAGGCTCATTAATGGATCACTATAAGATGGTCTACTTGTACTTCTAGCTACTGGTGTAACGAATAGTATCACTTGTGCAACCTTTAAAGCACTTGGTTATGGAAGTTACCCTACTTTGCATGAAGGGAACCACACTTTGATGATCTGATGCGTTCATCTAATCGCTTTGGCCATCAATGTCTAGTAGTTTAAAAGCATAATTAAATTAATCTAACAGCCGAAAAGTTGTACTTTTGGTGCAAAGCCTTACAATGTGGTGCCATTGTAGATGATAAGTCACGGCTTCTAGGCGTACAAGGGTTGGAAGAGTCGAAACTAGTATGAAAAACGATCTAAATTCAATGACCAAAAATATGGATTTTAGGATGTTAGAATCTCCAATCATCTTAGTATTTTTGTTTACAAGATATTCACTGACAGAGATTAGATTAAGGAGTGTGTGTGAGCGATTTACTTCGTAATCCTTGGAATTATTAGTATTCATCTTAGGCCTCTATACGTGTCCTTTCATACACGTCTAAACCCCTTTCAAGGAAGCCAAAAGTTGCTCCACAACCCAAAACACAAACCCAAGGGTGCTCCTCAACCGGTTGATTGGTTATTGCTAAGATTGCACCTTGACTCAGGCAACTCACAATTTATCAATTGGTATTTCTAAATGTGGCTACAAATGGTCTACTCCTTATCGGTTGTATTGACTTGCTTCATCATACGTCAAGTCTTAACTTCCACATATTTTCATATCTTTTAAAACTAATTTATTTTGATAATTATTATCCTCTTAAGAATTGACATTTTTCTTCCATAAAAAATAAGAATTAAATAAAAAATAAAAAAAATTTCTTGAAGCAGTTGCTCGTGAACCCGTGCACTTTCTCTTGGGCACCCAAAAAAATCTAGCATTTCTTAGAAACACAGCAACAGGGTAGAAAAAAAATTATTAAATTAAAATAAACTTAAACTATAAAATGAGATGCAAGTGGAATCAGTTTTTGTTAATACCGTACTAGATGTCATACCAGCCTTGGGTCTAGAATGGTACATAACAGTGCATATTTAGCACAAGGAAATATCTGAAAATTTTACTTAATAATGATATAAAAATACCAAAAATAATGAAAATATTGAAGAAACCCTGGATTAACTCAATCCCTGCCATTCCATGCTTTCGTCTGTAATTTAAAACAGGAATTAAACTACCAAATAATGTATTCGCTTAAGGGAGAAGTATAAATTAGTAAGTGCAACTTGGCGCTTTTAGAATAAAAGATTTGCTTGTTTTTGCTCACAAGCCATTTCTAAACGAATCATTTGTAATTTTATTCTCTGCCTGGCTGAGCCAAATAAGGGGATAAAAGTTGTCGTCGTATGACCTTGAGGTCATGAGTTCAAGACTTAGAAACAGGTTCTTGCAAAATGCAAGGTAAGGCTATATATTTTAGGCCCTTTGTGATCTGACCAGAGCCAAGCTCTGAAATTCTTGTCCATTAATGATCTAGACATTGGTTTTTAAATTGTGAAATGAATGGGAAAATGTTTTGCCGTCCATTTTTAAAACTAAATCATCTCTCCGCAATTTAAAATAGTCCCACCTCATCGAAAGCTTTCCCTTTCTCAACGCCCGCCGGAGTCAAAGCCAACGGCGAAGCTTCTCGTCTCTCTCGTCTCTCTCTCTCTCTCTCCATTTTTATCTATTAAATTCCCCCAATGACACCCCCTCAGAAATGCGAGTTTGTCAGATCGACAAGCCTTCCGTTGCAATCGCAATCGCAGAGAATTTTCTCTTTCTTAAGTAACTTGGACTGTAATTCATCCAAAGACACTGGATATTTTCCATTTCTAGGGTTTAGAGCCCGACAGTGACAGAAAGAGCAGGATAATCGAGCTCTCAGGTGATTTAAGCTATTAAACTGTTTTATCTGGAGTTATCTCCTGCTATACTTCCGATATCTTTGAGAGCTCAGTGCAGCACTTAGAAGTGATTTTTCTCCATTGTTGATGGAATACGTTGATGATTGATAGCGTTACAGTTCTGCAGCATCTCATCTGTTGAAAGATGGTGTCATATGGTCGGTTTAGGTGGCTACGAGCTCTCTGGAGTAAATTCTAGCTATTCTTTTCACTGTGGAGAAAACGTCGATGCTGGATTTTGAAGTAATTATCAGCTCTGTAGAATCCAGTTTCTGAAAACATGTATTTTTCTTTGACAGTGTATGTCTTTTTTCCAGCGCAATCTACTGTCCAACGTAGTAATTATTTAGAAAGTAGCTTGTCCTGGTCATATAGGTTAAAGGCGATTTAAAGGAATTTCCAACTTTGGCAATGTTAATTTAATTATTGTATTTTGGCTTACAAGGTCAGTGTCTTGGAAAGGCTCTTGTTAAACAGCTAATCCGAGCATTGCAACAAAGAGATATCGGCAATATAACTTTATTTGCCGACAGTCAAGGTAAAGATGCTGAATCCTAAACATCATACACTTACTGCAGTATTTTAAGTGTAGCTGATTCCCTGCATAATTTCCCCTATCTATGCATGACTGCTAGCTTAACTGAACTTGCGTTAATTGTGCCTTGTTGTTGAAATTACGTTTGTGTGAACAAATTCATCAAATAGAAGGAATTGAAGAACAAATGCCTCTTATGTCAATTACTACTTGCTAGATACCAAGTTTGCTTACATTTCCCCTACCAATAAGCATGCTATCAAGTTGGACCTGGGACATGACGCAGAGAGTATGTCAAGCTGCCCCATTAGCCAAATATGTTCAAGCAGAAATATCCAATTGGTTAGGTTAAATGGGATATCATCCAAAATATATATAAACATAAAAGAAACAGAAAATAGGTATACATGGCTGTATATGTTATCAAATCCACAGCTTATCAGAAAGAACATGGTGGACTACTTAATATGCTTCAACGAATAGCTGAAAACCTAAAATCCATCACTTTTTTGTATGAATGATTTGTTGTTATCTGAAATTGGAGGAGCATGCTTCTTTTCCTTGAAGCATTACTGTTTATTATGCTGATGAAAGTTGAAAATTAAGTGCTTAGATCTAAACATCATCTTGCTTCCTTGTAATCTGTAGTGGTGAACTTCTATAGAAACTTGGGCTTTGAAGCTGACCCGGATGGCATTAAGGGCATGTTCTGCTACCCAAGATATTAGCAGCCTTTTCACTGAAAAGATTGTGTCATAGTCACTTTTGACAAAACTATCATCATGTTTGTGCATGGCCCGTGTGATGTGTTGAAGTAGCAGGACCAATGTCATGGGTATGTAGTTATGCATATATGCATTAAGTAGTCTAGTTATTGTAACTAAAAGCTCTGGGAAGTAATCCACCGTGATGTTTAAATCATTATTTTGTCTGGGAGCTTGCAATTCAAGTGGTTCATGTTTGAACCTGCTGTGTGTTTGTCCAGATGATACAGGCTTAGAACTTTGGAAGTTACTTGGTTATCCTACAGAAACTGTTGGAAACGTCGGTGTAACTGGATGGATAAATTAAAGAAGCATCACTTTATCCATAAACATTCCTCCTGTTATTTTCTGTTGATGATGTAGCTCATTTCCTGCCTTATCTTCTACCAGTGATATCGACTGGAAACCTGCTGGATGAAGTGGATATAGTAAAATACATAATGTTGAAAAGATCAAGTAGATTGTGAAAGGACTGAATACATACATGGGAGGAGATGGAAAACTTCAAAAGGGTTCCTTTCAACAAGTTGGGGAAGGGATATTGACAGCAAGAACAAAGATGGCTGTTTTATCCTTATGGAGAGTAAACCTGTTTTGTCTACTTACATGTTACAGTTGCATGTTCAGTTACTTCTAGGCATACATACATGCTCATGATCTACGTATTATGCACAATATAAGCACATACCGTCTATTGTCATTCCATACCGACAATATGCATTTAGCTGTGCTGTGAGTTTTGATGTATTATTTATACATCTTTTTGTACATGTCTAATTGTATTTCTAGAACACTGTCAGCACAGATAAGTCAATTAAGGATTTTTTTTTAATTTTATTTTTCATAATTAATTTTTCTTTTTTGCTTTTGAAATATTAGAGAAACTTAGGAATAGCATCAAGATTAGGGAGATTAGACTTAGATAGTTTGGACATGTCCAACAAAAATCGAAAACAGCACGGGTTAGAATGAATGAGGCAATGAAAGTTGAAGGTTCTAATAAAGGGGAAAGGTAAAGGCCTAAAAGAATGTATATAGAAATGGTGAGAAAATATTTAAAAATTTTAGAACTAAAGAATCTATGATACTTAATAGAGGAGAATGGAGAAACAAGATTTATGTGGCCTACCCCTAATTGAGATAAGATTTTGATAACGACAACGACAACGACTTTTAATCTCATGCACATCTACACCGGCCTACTGCAACGGAAATAAGAATAAAGGATTTAAGTTATTCCTTAAGAGCTAAATTTTCCCCTTCTATTTGCAGCTTTATAAAATAGGCTTAGATGCTTGAGTTGTTTGTTCTTAAATAATGTTGTCGTACTTTTAAGGCTGCAAATATTGAGGGAAAGTTTACAATAACTTAATTCATGATTTTTATTTCCATGACAAACAGCCCTATATGTCCTTTGTCACATGACTTTTGCATTCAATTTGGAGTTTGGTACGAAGGTGAGCTACCTCAAAGCCGGGACCTTTAGTACTTTTAGGCACCTTTTGACACTCGAGCAGTGTCTACATGGATGCCTGTGCAAATATTTTTATATATATTGTAGTTAGCCAATTACAAGAAAGGGAGCCGCACAACAGTAAAGTTGTCGTCACGGATTCACAACGCAACAACAGCCTTTTGCAAAATTACAAGACAAGGTTGCGTTTTATAGATTTTTGTGGCCCTTTCCTTTTCGAGACCCCATATATGCAGAGCTTTGTACACCGAAGCTGCCTCTTTTTTTAATTGGCCAACTACAAGCAGGTTACAGTTCTACGGTCATCTACACCGTTGCTTGCTGGTCATTGCCGTCTATGTATCAAATGATCCTAGTCCTATAATAGCTAAATCTTGTGTATGGCCTATTTATAATAGGCCAGGCTCATTAATGGATCACTACTAGGATGGCCTACTTGTACTTCGAGCTAGTGGTGTAACGAATAGTATCACTTGCGAACCTTTAAAGCACTTGGCTGTGGGAGTTACACTACTTTGCACGAAGGGAACTGCATTTTGATTATCTGACGTGTTCATCTGATCATTTTGGCCATAGATGCCTAGTAGATTAAAAAATAATTAAATTAGTCTAAGAGCTGAAAAGTTACTTTTGGTGCAAAGCCCTCGGAATGCGGTGGCACAGGGAGGCATTGCTGGGCTTACAAGGGACGGAAGGGTTGAAACTAGTATGAAAAGCGATCTAAAGTCAATGACCAAAAATATGGTTTTTAGGTTGTTAGAATCATCCAATCATTTGTTTATAAGATATCGGAAGAGAGATTAGATTAAAGTGTGCGAGTGATGCTTTGATTTGGTATTATCTTAGGGTCAAGGGAATCTTAGCACAACGGTCAAAGTTGTTATCATATGATCTTGAGGTTATGGGTTTAAGGTGTGAAAATAGCTTCTTATAAAAATGTAAAGTAAGGCTGCGTAGTATAAACTCTTATGATCTGCCCCTTTCCTAGACCCTACATAGGCAAGAGTTTCGTGCACGAGATCTGCCCATTAGGGCTCAGGCCTTTGTATACGTCCTTTCATGCACATCTAAACCTTCTGAAGAAGTCAAAAGTTGCTCCACAACCCAAACACACAAACCCAAGGGTGCTCCTCAACAAGTTGATTGGTCATTGCTAAGATTGCACCTTGACTCAGGCAACGCACAATTTATCAATTGGTATTTCTAAATGTGGCTATAAATGGTCTACTCCTTATCGGTTATATTGACTTGCTTCATCATACGTCAAGTCTTAACTTCCACATATTTTCATATCTTTTAAAACTAATTTATTTTGATCATTATTATCCTCTTAAGAATTGACATTTTTCTGCCATAAAAAATAAGATTTTTTTTTTATAATAATTTTCTTGAATTGGTTGCTCGTGACCCCGTGTACTTTCTCTTGGGCACTAAAAAAATATAGATATTTTTATAAACACAGCAACAGGGTAGAAAAAATATTATTAAAGGAAAATAAACTTACACTATAAAATGAGATGCTAGTGGAATCAGTTTTTGTTAATACCGTACTAGATATCATACCAGCCTCGGGTCTAGAATGGTACATAACAGTGCATATTTAGCACCGGGAAATATCTGAAAATTTTAATTAATAATGATATAAAAATACCACAAATAATGAAAATATTGAAGAAACCCTGGATTAACTCAATCCCTGCCATTCCATGCTTTCATCTGTAATTTAAAACAGGAATAAAACTACCAAACAATGTGTTTGCTTAAGGGAGAAGTATAAATTAATAAGTGCAACTTGGTGCTTTTAGAATCAAATATTTGCTTGTTTTTGTTCACGAGCCTTTACTAAATGAATCATTTGTAATCTTGCCCTCTACCTAGCTGAACCATGCTCTGAAATTAATGATCTAGATTTTGGTTTTTAAATTGTGAAATGAATGGGAAAATGTTTTGCCGTCCATTTTTAAGACTAAATCATCTCTCCACAATTTAAAATAGTCCCACCTCGTCAAATCTCTCTCTCTCTCTCTCTCTCTCTCTCTCTCTCTCTCTCTCTCTCTCTCTCTCTCTCTCTTGTTGGGAAATCTATTATTGCGATCTAGATCTGAATATCTGTACAGATCTAGTCACTATACTTGTGAATCTAAGATCACACACACATAAACACAAAGAGATTTACGTGGTTTGGCCTGATTTGGCCTATGTCCAGGAGGAAAGGGAAAAAACTAAACTCACCTGATTGAATATGAATACAATGGAGGAGGAGGAGGAGGATCACAACCAGATCCTTACTCGACTCTACTCTGCTTCAGACTCTTTTTACTCTTCAGATCAACTGATCTGTTACTTACTCCTCCTTTTAGCAAAGATCGGATCTATGCTATTTATAGGGTGTAGATGATCCAATTGTCAAGATCTGCAGCGCAGCAGATCTTGACGAATCACAATTTCTGCTTGCCAAGTTTGACTATTCAGTCGGTGCTGATTTTTTACTGTTCTTTCGGTGCTGAATTCCAATTTGTTTGCACCGAATATTAACTTCTGTGTTTTGACCTTTGTAGATGTCATGAGTATGGACCCATCATCTCTCACTCTCTCTCTTGCTATCAATTTTTCTCTATTAAATTCCCCCAACAAACTCCCTGTAGGTCGCTCGCACAGGGACCGAAGATGACTCCCATTGATAAATGCGACTTTGTCAAATCGATAAGTCTTCCGTTGCAATCACAAATCGCAAAGAATTTAAGAGTAGCACCTACAGATAACAAGAATATGGAGATAAGACTTAGATGGCTTGGACATGTTCAACGAAGACAAAAAACGGCACCAATTAGAAGGAATGGGACAATGCAAGTAGAATGTTCTAAAGGAGCAAGGAAAAGGCCCCCAAAAAACATGGATAAAAGTAAATAAAAGATTTTAAAACTTTAAGACTAAATGAAACCATAATATTTAATAGAGGAGAATGGAGAAACAAGATTTATGTGGTCGACCTTTAATTGAGATAAGGTCTTGACGACAATAATGATGACTCTGAACCTCATGCACATCCATAGGGGCCTACTGCAATGGAAATAAGATTCAAGGATTAAGTTATTCTTGAAGAGCAAAATTGTTTCCATCTATTTGTAGCTTTATAAAATAGGCTTAGAAGCTTGAGTTGTTTATTCCTAAATAATTTCGTTATACTTTTAAGGCTGCAAATATGGGGGAAAATTCAATATTCTAGAATAACTTAATCTATTATTTTTATTCCCATGCCAAACAGCCCTATATGCACATTGTCACACCCACTTTTGCATTCATTTGGAGTTTGGTACAAAGGTGAACCACCTCAAAGCCTAGAGCTTTAGTACTGCCTGGCACCCTTTGACAGTCAAGCAGTGTCTGTGTACATGCCAGTGCAAATATTTTTATCTGTAGTTAGCCAACTAAAGGAAGGAGAGCTTGGCACAACGGCAAAGTTGTTGTGGTGTGAACTTGAAATTACGGGTTTAGGGTGTGGAAACAGCCTCTTGCAAAATTACAAAGTAAAGTTACATATTATACACTCTTGTAGCCCGTCCCATCCTTAGACTCTGCATATGCGGAAGCTTTGTGCATTGGGGCTGCCTCTTTTTTTAGTTAGCCAACCACAGGCAGGTTGCAGTTCTAAGGTCATCTAAACCATTACTTGTTGGCCATCACTGTCGATGTTTCCGATGATCCTAGTCCTATAATAGCTAAATCTTGTGTATAGCCTATTCATAATAGGCCACGTTCATTAATGGATCACTACTCAGATGACTTACTTGTACTTATAGCCACCGGTGTAACGAACAGTATCATTTGTGCAACCTTTAAAGCTTGGTTATGGAAGTTATCCTACTACTTGCATGAAGGGAACTGCATTTTGACGATCTGACCCGTTTATCTGATCGCTTTGGCCATCGATGCCTTGTACTTTAAAAGCATAATTAAATTTGTCTAACAGCTGCAAAGTTGTACTTTTGGAGCAAAGCCCTTATAATGGGTGGCAAAAGGAGGCATTGTGGACGGTGAGTCACAGACTAGTATGAAAAAAGGTCTAAATTCAATGACCAAAAATATGGTTTTTAGGATGTTAGAATCGTCTAATCATCTTTGTATTTTTGTTTACAAGATATCCAACGACAGAGATTAGATTAAGAAGTGTGTGTGAGCAATTTGCTTTGTAATCCTCTGCCTGCTTTGAATTAGTATTCATCTTAGGCCGTTGTACGTGTCCTTTGGGCATCTAAAACCTTTTCAAGGAAGTCAAAAGTTGCTCCACAACCCAAAACACAAAACCCAGGGTGCTTCTCAACCGGTTGATTGGTCATTGCTAAGATTGCACCTTTACTCAAGCAGCTGACAGTTTACCAACTGATATTTCTAAATGTGGCTATAAATGGTCTGCTCATCGGTTGTATTGAATTGCTTCATCAAACGTCAAGTATTAACTTCCTCATATTTTTATATCGTTTAAAACTAATTTATTTTAATTATTATTATAATCTTGAGAATTGACATTTTTCTGCCATAAAAAATAAGATTTAATTTTTTTTTTTTTTTTTTTTCTTGAAGTAGTTGCTCATGATCCCGTGTACTTTCTCTTGGGCACCTAAAAAAATCTAGCAATTCTTATAAACACAGCAACGGGGTAGAAAAAAATTATTAAAGGAAAATAAACTTAATCTATAAAATGAGATGCTAGTGGGATCAGTTTTTGTTAATACCGTACTAGATGTCATACCAGCCTTGGGTCTAGAATGGTACATAACAGTGCATATTTAGCACAAGGAAATATCCGTAAATTTTAGTTAATAATGATATAAAAATACAAAAAATAATGAAAATATTGACGAAACCCTGGATTAACTCAATCCCTGCCATTCCATGCTTTCATCTGTAATTTAAAACAGGAATAAAACTACCAAACAATGTGTTTGCTTAAGGGAGAAGTATAAACTAATAAGTGCAACTTGGCGCTTTTAGAATCAAAGATTTGCTTGTTTTTGTTCATGAGCCTTTCCTAATGAATCATTTGTAATCTTGCCCTCCCCCTAGCTGAGCCACGCTCTGAAATTCTTGTCCCACCTCATCGAATTTCAATCTCTGTCTCAGTAAAACTTGCGTCGTCTTCCCGTACGAAGCTTTCTTTTTCACAACGCCCGCAAGAGGTCAAGTCAATGGTCAAGCTTCTTGTCGCTGTCTCTCTCTCTCTCTCTCGCTTTCAATTTTTCTCTATTAAATTTCCCCAACGACTCCGTGGAGGTCACACCCGAGGTGGCCCAAGATGACTCCCACTCATAAATGCCGCTGTCAGATCGATAAGTCTTCCGTTCCAATCACAATCGCAGAGAATTTTCTATTTCTTCAGCAACTTCAACTGTAACTCGTCGAAAGACACTGGATATATTCCATTTCAAGGTTTTCGAGCTCGCCGGAGCAAGATTTCGTGACAGTTACAGAAAGAGCAGGATAATCGAGCTCTCAGGTGATTTAAGCTATTAAACTGTTTTATCTGGAGTTATCTCCTGCTATACTTCCGATATCTTTGAGAGCTCAGTGCAGCACTTAGAAGTGATTTTTCTCCATTGTTGATGGAATAAGTTGATGATTGATCGCGTTACAGTTCTGCAGCATCTCATCTGTTGAAAGGCGGTGTAATATGGTCTGTTCAGGTGGCTGCAAGCTCTCTGGAGTAAATTCTAGCTATTCTTTTTACTGTGGAGAAAACGTCGATGCTTGATTTTGAAGTAATTATCAGCTCTGTAGAATTCAGTTTCTGAAAACATGACGTAGTTTGCTTTGAGTTTTTTCGGTGTTTGGTGGTCTCTGGAGTCAGATCTCAGTGATCCTTCTCTACTATGAATACTAGATTTCTAGTGCGGTTAAAATTTCTGCAGTATTGAATTTGAAATAGAAGAAATTTGCAGATGCTTGGCTTCTGAAGTAATTTGCAGCCTGGAAGCATTAAGTTTGTAGGTTATGCTGTGGTTCATTTGGTTTTTTCGGAGTTAATGAGTTCTCTGGAGTGATATCCTGCCGATTCTTCAACACTTGATGTTCTACAGCAATGAGCATTTGAAATTTGCTATGGTTCATTCAATGTTTAACTGTGTGTGGCCATTTAGAGTGCAGTATTAATTTTAAGGATGGTATATGGATGCTAAGTATCTTTATTATCTAACTTTTACCATAGCAGGGGGCCTGGAACGATGCTAGTACCTGTCTGATAATGGTTATTTCCAGTTGGTCTATGGGCTGAGGATCAGATGATTATGGTTTAAGGTATAACGTTTGTCTTCTTGTGCCTTGACTTTGTTTGGTGTCAAGTGTTTTGAGCCGCAGAAAGGATGTCTTCTTGAATTGTTCTTCTTTAATGTGATGGACATCCTTTATTCTCTACCGTATTTTGTAGCTTTGGGTATTTCGATATGTTTGGCATGGGAGATTGCTTGTGTGGAGCGATTTTAGCTGTCCTGCTGAGTTGCTCTGTCTTATGTGTTGGAGGACAGATCACAGATTCCTTTGAAGGTGAATTCTTTTGAATGTGAGATTTCTTTTTGCTTAAGTTGTATGCTTCTTGGTTATATGTTTTTATATGTACATGCTTAAACCAGATTTTGAATCCTTATTAGCAATTTAGTATGTGTGGTTATGTCACTTGATATACTCTTTAGGTGGTAAACACTTAGTAAATGCAATTTTCACTTGATTGTAGAAATTCTTAGTTAGATTTACCTTTGTAATCTTTTCAGCAAGGGATCAGATCTACATTGATGCGACAAAGTTGGACTTGAAGTATCAAGGGTTTTTTCCAAAATGCCATTACCTTTTGGCATTTTTGCAAAAAAGTTCAACATTTTTTGAGTTTCGCAAATTTTCCATTAAGTTTTCATGAGCTTTTCAAAATTGTCATTCTACTAGTTTTCCATCCTCCTTCCCTGTTAGTTTTTCTTGAAATTTCAATATTACCCTTCTTTCTACGAACGATGGTGAACAAGAGGACTTTGCGCATGATTTGTCACTTCATTAATCAGCGAAAATCTTTGTAATTGATCGTGCTAGATAGAATACACTGAGTAGAAGAAGACCCAAGTCTTGGATTTCTAATTTTCATTAAAAAAGGCATAGAATGAAGAGCTTAAAGTTTGCTACTCGTTGTTGTTCACGTGAACAATAACAGTACTTTGCTCATGTTTTAAACTTGAATTTTCTTTAATTTATCATGTTTTTTATTGATTCAAAGCATTGATTATGTTTTAATTTGTGTTGCGAAGATTTTTACATAAGTTTTTAATGAGAAATCGAAGTTTGAATTGTTGTTGGGCAGGTTGGTGAACATGGTATGTTTGCGATTGAATATCTCAATATTGGTTCATTTTTGTTGAAATTTAACCATTCCATTAGATTCCTTCCTATCAAATTATGTTAGATACCAAGTTACGCTGAGAGTTCTCATCGGAAAGTCATTGAACTTAGTGGCCAAAGTCAGTAACTTAATCACGTCTACATCTGTAAGGTAGTATTGTTGTTTTAATTAAAACTTGCAAGCATACGAATCGTTTGCAATATAGCACGCTAGTGAGGTCGATCCCACGAGGAGTTGAACTAATGTGACGTTAGTGGTCCCTACTTTAAACTATCTAATATAGCCAAATTTAAGTGATTTTTAACCTAAACTAAGAATGAAAATTTAAACATGAAATTGGAGACAAAAACATGCTAATTGGAAAACTTTCCTAGAACATGCACTTTCTAAAATTAAAACTTTTCTAAATTAAAAAATTTTAATTTTATGACTTTCTTAATTAAAAACTTTTCTAAAGTGAAACTTTCCTAAAATGCAATTTTAACAACACTCCTAAAGTAACTTTCCTAACATGAAATTAGCACCTAATTTAAGGGAAACATGCTTTGACAAACTACTTTCCTAATCATGCAAAACTAAGAAAAATAAGTTTATTTTAATAAGTATAACAAATTTGATTACTTTTCAACTAACCAAGATACAAAATAATGGAATCTAACCACAATCATCATGATCAAGATCTTATCCCAATTAGGGGTCAGCCACATGAATCTTATTCCTCCATTCCTCTCTATTAAGTACCCTGGCTTTATTTAGTCCCAAAGTTTTTAAATCTTTCCTCACCACTTCTATCCACGTTCTTTTGGGCCTTCTCCTATCCCTTTTAGAACCTTTTACTTGTATTGCTTCACTCCTTCTAACTGGTGTCGCTGTTGGTCTCCTTTGAACATGTCCAAACTATCTAAGTCTAATCTCCCTCATCTTGTTACCTATTGGTGCTACTCCTAAATTTTCTCTAATATTTTTATTTCTAATTTTATCCTTTCTTGTCTTACCACTCATCCATCTCAACATCCTTATTTCTGCGACGCTCATCCTATGAGCACGATGTTCCTTAATTGCCCAACACTTTGATCCATAGAACCCATCCTATAAAATTTTCCTTTTAGTTTGAGTGGCACCTGCCGATCACACAAAACTTTAGAAAAATTGTCCATAAACAATGTGAAAAGGTATAGGCTCAATGCCAATCCTTGGTGCAATCCTATAGTGACAGGAAAATCACCAATCTTGTTACTAGTGGTCTTAACATTTGTTACTGCTCCCTCATACATTTATTTAATTATGTCTATATATCCCTGCTAAATTCTTTTATCGCCCAACACCCTCCATATTAACTCCCGAGGGACTATCATAAGCTTTCTCCATATTAACTCCCTAGGGACTATCATAAGCTTTCTCCAAGTCGATAATGACTGTGGAGGACTTTTCTCCTCTCCCTATATTTCTCTACTAATTGTCTTAGTAAGAAAAATAGCTTCCATGGTAGACCTCCTAGGCATGAAACCAAACTGATTCTCCGATACACTTGTTTCATGTCGTAGCCTCTTCTCAATCACTCTTTCAAAAAGTTTCATAGTGTGGGTGTGGCTCATAAGTTTGATCCCTCGATAATTGGTGCAGTTCTGTATGTCTCTTTTAATCTTATAAATTGGTACCATAGAGCTTTTTCTGCACATCAGATATTTTTTTTGATTTTATAATCTTGTTAAACAACTTGGTTAACCAAACTACCATAATGTCTCCCATATACTTCAAAACCTCTATTGGTATACCATCGGGCCCCATGGCGTTTCCTGATTTCATCTTTTTCAAGCCTTTTTTCACTTCAGGTATTCTAATCCCACGTTCATATCTATAATATCCAATGTTATTTAGATTTATAGTATTTTCAATCCCTATATTCTCAGAGTTATTGTCATTTAACAAATTTTGAAAGTATGTTTCCTACCTTTGTTTGACCTTATCATCTTTGACTAATACCTTTTGATCATTGTTTCTAATGCACCTAGCATGATCTAAGTCTTTACCCTTTTATTCTCTTACTTTTGCAAGTTTAAACACATCTTTCTTACATTTTCTTGTTCCTAGTCTATTATAGAGCTCATCCTATGCTTTAAGTTTAGCTTCACTGACTATTCTCTTAGCAACCATTTTAGCATTCTTATATTGTTCATAGTTTTCATTATTTCTAGTCTTCTGCCATGCTTTAAAATACATCTGTTTTTCTTTAATAACTTTTTGCATTGTTTCACTCTACCACCATGTCTCCTTTACTAATTGCCTTTTACTTTTAGATACTCCTAAAACATCTTTTGCCACTTTCTTAATGGACTCAACAATATTAATTCACATGGTATTTACTTCTGTTTCATAGTTCCAATTTCCTTCTACCATCAACTTATTTGTGAATGAGGTTATTTTCTCCCATTTTAAGTTCCACCACTTAATTTTTGGATACCTATTAAGTTCATTTCTTTTCTTTTATCTTTTGATATGGATATCCATAACCATTAACCTATGTTGTGAGGTTAAACTCTCACCGGGTATCACCTTACAATCTTTATACATAGATTGTTCATTATTCCTAAGTAGAAAAAAGTCTATTTGGCTTTTATGAAGTCCACTTTTAAAGGTTATTAAGTGTTCATCCCTCTTCTTAAAGAGTGTATTTACAATAGCCAGGTTATATGACAAAGCAAAATGGAGGATATTCTCCCCCATCTCATTTCGTTAACCTATACCATACCCTCCGTGTATTCTATCATATCCTTCCTTTTCTTTTACTACATGGTCATTTAAGTTTGCACCTATAAATATCCCCTCAGTGTTGGGAATTTCTTGCATGACTCCCTCAATATGTTCCCAAAACTGCCTCTTGATTATATCTTGTAACCCTACTTGTGGTGCATATGCACTTATAACATTTATAATTTGTCTCCTAGAACAATTTTTATTATTATAATTCTATTACTGATTCTTTTAACATCCACAACTTTATCATTTAATTCCTTATCCACTATTATTCCTATGTCATTTCTGTTATTATCCTTTCCTACATACCATAATTTATACCCATCTATTTCTCTTGCTTTAGCCCCTTTCCACTTGGTTTCTTAGATACAAGCGTTGTTGACTCTCCTACGCTTCATCGCGTCTACTAACTCCAAACTCTTACCTGTCAATGTCCCTATATTCCATGTGGCAATACGAATCTTATGCTCTGGAGATATCCTATTTACTATCGCCTTTCTCGACCTCGATGGCATGAACCCACGTCCACTTTTCACTGTACCTGAGTTTTGATGTAGCGCGTCACTTTTGAGGGGACTCTTTAGCAGCCCTTACCCATTTTTCACTTCACCCGGGATCTAATGTAGTGCATTGCTTTTGGGAGAATGCCTTAGCAACCCTTGCCTATTTTTCACCGCACTCGAGATCTGATGCAGCGCGTTGCTTATGGAGAATGCCCTAGCTCGAGATTTGATGCAGCGCGTCGCTTTTGGGAGAATGCCTTGGCAACCCTTGCCTATTTTTCACCGCACTCGAGATCTGATGCAGCGCGTCGCTTATGGGGAACGCCCTAGCTCGAGGGAATGTTAAGTTTTCGATTCATGTCATGTTACGGTTGCCATAGTTTTAAGAAGCTGAAGATTATTTTCATTTCTTCCTTACAAAATAATATACAAATGCATATTCATTTGCAAGCAGAAAAGAAATAACAAAATCATCTTCAGCTTCGCCCTTGCCGGCAGGCACCTGATGCAAGGGTTGCCATATTTTAAGAAGCTGAAGATGATTTTCATTTCTTCCTCACAAACTAATATACAAATACATATTCATTTGTAAGAAAGAAATAACAACATCATCTTTAACTTCTCCCTTGCTAATTGGCACCTGACACAAGACCCTCCTCCTTTTTCATCTGGGCTTGGGACCAGCATTGGCGGAGTTGAATCTAACCACAATCAAACTAAGTAAATTAATGTAAGTAATTACTAAAAACAATGAAAGGAAAACTACTCAGTTGATATACGTGTAACCATGGAATGATATGCATGGTTCATTGGATATGAGTGGATTTAATCAACTACTTTGGAAACCTAAGCATGCAATCTATTTCTAACATTAACTAAGTTATCTAACAATCTAATTGAGCTCTTGAAACTCAAGTGACATGATTGTATAGTGCGAGAAATTAACACACACCATTCATGTAAAGAAATTCCAGCAATAAGGTAATTGAAACTTCTAATAAATAGAACATGTAAAATATGAAATTAATCACTTCTAATGTATTCAAACATTCAAGAACAAGGTTAATTAACTATTGGATATAAACCAATTGAAAATTTCAACTAATCTCATTGAATCACATCCAAAAAGTCTTCAACATAATACTCCATAAGACCACTTTCGGTACTTAGGATCAATGATTCATGAGAGTGGAGAGATTGAGAGGGAGGTTATCCAGAGAATTCAAGCGGGTTTGAACAAATGGAGATGTGCATCTAGAGTTTTGTGTGATCGACGGGTGCCACTACTCAAAGAAAAATTCTCTAGGATGGCCATAAGGCCGGCTATGCTTTATGGATCAGAATGTTAGGCAGTTAAGGAACATCATACTCATAGGATGAGTGTCGCAGAAATGAAGATGTTGAGATGGATGAGTGGTAAGACAAGAAAAGATATAATTCGAAATGAAAATATTCGAGGAAATTTAGGGATAGCACCAATAGGTAATAAGATATGGGAGACTAGACTTAGATGGTTTGGACATGTTCAAAGGAGACCAACAACAGCATCGCTTAGAAGAAGTGAGGCAATACAAGTAGAAAGTTTTAAAAGGGCAAGGGGAAGGCCCAAAAGAACGTGGATAGAGTGGTGAGGAAAGATTTAAAAACTTTAGGACTAAATGAAGACATGGTATTTAATAGAGTAGAATGGAGGAATAAGATTCATGTGGCCGACCCCTAATTGGGATAATGTCTTGATGATGATGATGACATGTAGTTGAAATTTGAAACTTAAATGCTATTACATGGATCTTCACTTAATCTCAATTACTCAATTACAAGCCAAATTCTTTTTCAATTGTTCCAACATTCACTCATGAACAAGTATCCTTGAAATCAAAGGAAAATCCTATGCAAAACTAAGGCAACAGCCAATGGAACTTAAGCAATCAAAGATGAAAATCAAGAGGGCTGAAAGAGAACTAAGATGCAATAAAAGGTGAAGACCAAAACTAGATTCAAGAGACTTCCCTAGGCTGTCACTCTAAGGGAAAACTAGCCTTGAATCTTAGTTTAAAAGCAAAGAAAGATAAAAGAAAACAAGACAAATTAACATGGAAGAAGACCCTTCAAAGATGAATCAAAACTCTAACAATCCTAGGTTGAACACTTGAGGAAGAAACATACACCTTTGAAGGAAGTGATAGTACTCAAAGAGTCCACAAAACAATAAGCAAAAGAGAAGAAAGCGGGCTGTAGGAAAGAGGGCATCTCCTTCCAAAGGAGGAGACGTCTTTTTCCTTTTTTGTGAAAAGATCCCCCCTTTTGCTTATATGTTGCTGGGTTTTTATGCTTGTTCTCCTAATTTTTCTGGGTTGCCCTAATGCTAAGGTATGGTGGGGATTAAAGTGTGTAAAATTGAATGGTTAGGATGGAAAAAAGGGTAAGATATCAACTAGGAAAGTGAGTGGAAGGAGGTGGCTGCCTTAAGGAGGAGAGTAGGTGGGAGACGCCTACTTTTTAGGAAAGGGCGTCTCTCCCCTTCCAAAGATGTTGGGCCTCCTTTAAAATAGGAAAGTGGCTGGGGATTGGATGAGGAAGAGATGGAGGGTGTTGGTTGTAGGATTTTGGTTGGTTGGGAAGTTTCTTAAAAGGTGGAATGAGATAGAGTTTTGGAAAGATGCAACTCTACAATGAAAATTCGTAGTGCATCTTAAGGTGAGGTGAAAATTGAAGAAAAAGTGAGAAAAACACTAAAATTGGAAGGCTCTTATCCCATTGGGCCACATGTCATCTTATTCTGATAGATTTTCCTTAATTATCTTAAAAATATCTCATGGATTACTCTCTTGACTCCTCCAATCCTGGCCTTCCATTTAGCTTAGCTTGATGGCTTAGATGACTAACTTTGAAGGCTCCATTGGCTAGGCTTTATGGCTGGCTTTGGAAGCTTTCATTCATGGCTTGACTTTTTGTTCCATCCCTTGGCTTGAGTGGCTTGAATTCCTTAACTTGCCACCTTCTCTCATAGATTATATGGCTAAGGTGGATTAAGTGGCTTTCATGAAGGTGGTGGGTATGCATGGCTTACTTCATGGGCCCACTTTGGCCATCTTTAGCTCCTTCAATCGCATCCATTGCTGGTTCCCAAGATGATCTTGCCCTTGATCTCATATTGGATTGATGATATTTAGTCTTTGACTCAATCTTTTGATCTTGATCTTCAATATTCATTTTGATCGATCTCAGCCATTGGATCATCTCGCCAATACCTTTGCCTTCTTCAAATTTCTTCTGAGGGCTCCACCCCACACCCCTAGGCAAGGGCAAGCCGCCCTTTGCAACCCTCGGCAAGTTAACCGCATAGCTTGACCCACGAAAAACTTTGTGAAGGGCAATATAAGCCGTTGGGCATTCATTTCACTTCCTACAAAAATAAAAAATAAAAAAAAATCCTAGAAAAACATGATTAATTGCATACTTACCTTGGATTAGTTTCTGGATGTACAAAATAACAAACTTTAAGTCATTAGGTCAAAAATGCATGTGTTACGAAATTTGGTAAAAAACACTAATTTACTCTTATAAGTTGTAACACATGGTTGGTTTTAATGCAAATTACACACTTATCAGGTAGCAGGTTTGTTAGAATGTATTAAGAGAGAAATAGACAAGGGTAATATTGGAATTTCATAAAAACTAACAAGGAAGGAGGATGGAAAACTAATAGAATAGCAATTTTGTAAAGCTCACGAAAACTTAATGGCAAATTTGCAAAACTAAAAAAACATTGGACTTTTATTGCAAAAATACCAAACTGTAATGGCATTTTTGTGAAAATCCGTATCAAATTTAAAATACGAGTGGCCAACTCCAGCAAACCACTCTAGAAGATAGTTGACCAGATTACATATATCTCCTTCAAGATTTATCTAATTTGTTGACGAATAGCTTTCATTTCTATAAGTGCTATGCACAATAACAACAATTTTTTTTTTTGACCATTGAATTGATTGGCTTTAGTTTCCACAAATGCTTATGCATTATTGGATAACCAAAGTTGACACGTCTTGATTGGCTTAGTTTTGATGGTAAGTGCATATGGTCAACAGCAGTAGAAAAATTGATCATTGATTGGGCTTTACTTCCCATAAATGCGAATTCATTATTGGATAACAAAAGTTCACTAGATTTGAGTAGCTTTTTCTACCATAAATATTTATGCTTGCCAAGAAGGTAATAACCAATAAATCTAGACAGTATTGGTTGTATGCTTTATAAATTTGATGAAGAAGTCTTTGAAATCAATGGAGAGAGTGAGAGATTTTGTAGCAACTACAAGTGCAAGAATATGGGTGTGTGATGCTTGTTCATTAAGAGTGATTACAAAGATAAATCCCAATGGTGTGATTCCTTTGGTGGTCTTCGAGTTGTTGATGTGGCTTCAATATGCTTGTAGGCATCTGATAGGTGTGATTCTTGTAAAGCTGTTCTATATCTTTTATCCCTAAGCTTGTTTCATTCTATCCTTGTTTCTTAGGAAAATCTTTGAAGGGTGTGATGCCCAATCCTTCCAAGTGATTCCAAAAACATTTTCTCTGTTCTTGTTCCTTTTCTCTCAGCTTATGTGCATGCTGTTTTAGTGTGTATTCCTAGAGAAATTTGTAAGCTTTGATTGAGTTTTGTATCAAGTTCAAGTACTTCCACTTTAACTCAGTTATTATGGTTATCTTACTCCATAATAAAATTCTTCCTAGTCTTTCTCATTTTTCTTCTTTCACATTTGCATTTATTGCCACTAAAACAAAACAAAAGAAATTGTCTTTGTATTTTTGAGAGGCTTGTACTCTTTGTGAATAAGTCTTTGTAGCCAAATGTCAAAATAAATTGAACATGTATTTTCTCAAGCTAGTTTTAGTATATAAACTTTCTTTCTTGAATGTTGAACGCACACATCTAGGGATGGTAACAAAATGGGTTGAAGGAATTTTTGCTGGGCCTATTGCTTTTACATTGATGCTAACTAACTTCAGATCATAGCTTTTTGACCCTAACACTATTTAGACAAAAAAGGTTGTTGTCGCTAATTGTAACATGTGCATGTCAATTTAGGTTAGGTCCCTTGATTGACCATAACACCTAAAAAGTTGATCAAAGAAAAAGGGCAGCCTGATGCACGAAGCTCCCTTGTATGCGGGGTTCGGGGAAGGGACGGACCACAAAGGGTCCATAGTAAGCAGCCTTACCTTGTATTTTTGCAAGAGGCTATTTCCATGCCAAGAACACAAGACCTCCAGCTCACAGGGTGATAACTCAATAGTTGTGCCAAGGCTCCCCTGCACCTAAAAATTTGATTGATAATAATTCATCATCATCATCAAGACCTTATCCCAATTAGGGTTGCCACATGAATCCTGTTCCTCTATTCCCCTCTATTAAGTACCATGGCTTCATTTAGTCCTAAAGTTTTTAAATCTTTTCCCACCACTTCTATCCATGTTCTTTTGGGCCTTCCCCTTGCCCTTTTAAAACCTTGTACTTGCATTGCCTCACTCCTTCTAACTGGTGCCGTTTTCAATCTCCTTTGGACATGTCCATACCGTAATCTCCCTTATCTTGTTGCTATTGGTGCTACCCCTAAGTTTCCTCTAATGTTTTCATTCTTAATTCTATCATTTCTTGTCTTGCCATTCATCTTTCTCAACATCCTCATTTTCACTACGCTTATCCTATGAACTTGATATTCCTTAACTGCCCAACACTTTAATCCATTGAGCATGGCCGGCCTTATAGGCATCCTATAGAATTTTGCTTTTAATTTGAGTGGCATTGGCCCATCACACAAAACTCCAGATGCACATCTCCATTTGTTCCAATCTGCTTAGATTCTCTGGGTAACCTCCCTCTCAATCTCTCCACTCTCATGAATCATCGATCCTAAGTGCCAAAAGTGGTCTTTTATGGGGACTTCGTGATTATCAATATTTATTGGTGCTCCACTCCTGCCCCTTTCCTTGCTAAAATTGCATTCCATATACTTTGTCTTAGTTCGGCTGATTTTAAATATTTTAGGTTCTAATGCTTCTCTACATAACTCTAGCTTTGTTTTTACACCCTTCCTTGTCCTATCAATTAAAATTATATCATCTGCAAATAGCATGCACCAGGAAATCTCTTCCTGCAAATGTTTTGTTAACTCATCCATAACAAACGTGAAAAGGTATAGAGGCTCAATGTTGATCCTTGGTATAATCCTACAGTGGTTAGAAAATCACCAGTCTCTTCGCTAGTGGTCTTAACATTTGTTACCACTCCCTCATACATATCTTTAATTATGTCAATTTATCCCCGCGAAACCCCTTTCTCGCCCAACATCTTCCATATTAACTTTTTAGGGACGATATCGTAAGCTTTCTCTAAGTCAATAAAGACCATGTGGAGGTCCTTCCTCCTCTCCCTATATTTCTCTGTCAATTGTCTTAGTTAGAAAATAGCCTCCATAGTAGACCTCCTGGGTATGAAACCGAACTGGTTCTCTGATACACTTGTCTCATGCCGTAGCCTCTTCTCAATCACTTTTTCAATAAGTTTCATAATGTGGTTCATAAGTTTGATCCCTTATAATTAGTACAGCTCTGTATGGCTCCTTTATTCTTATAAATTGGTACAATAGAGCTCTTCCTCTATTCATTCGGCATTTTTTTATATTTTATAATCTTGTTGAACAACTTGGTCAACCAAGCTACTCTAGTATCTCCCATATGCTTCACAACCTCTATTGGTATACCATCGAGCCCCGGGGCCTTTCTTGATTTCATCTTTTTTTAAGACTTATTTCACTTCAAGTATTCTAATCCTACGGTCGTCGTATCTATAATGTCCAATGTTATTTAGGTTTACAGTACTTTCAATCCCTATATTCTTAGGGCCATTGTCGTTTAGCAGTGTTTGAAAGTAACTTTCCCACATGACTAGTACCCTTTGATCATCACTTCTAATGCATTTAACGTGGTCTCTATGTAGTCACATGTGCGACTAGTCACTAGGCGCAAGAAGGCACAGGGCATGCCACTCGACTTAGCCCAGGCGCAGCGACTTAAGTCGCAGTGCGACTAGTCACTCGCTTGGATGCGACTTGCGCCTAATGCACCCCCGACTCCAAGCGCGCGTTACTTACCCAGTAACTTATAAACTTTGTTTTTTTTTTTTTTTTCGTTTTTCACCTTCTAACCCTAATTTCAATCTTCCAACCTATTGAGAAGGTGAAAACGACCATTCCTCTTCAATCTTTCACAGATCTAAGCAACAAAAGGTGTGGATTTACAAATTTTAGCATTTGTTTATAGTGTCTGTAAAAAAATGTAAAACCAGTACCGTTTTTTCAATTATTTTGTTTTTTGTTAACTATTTTTCATGGATCTTGATGGGTTTTAGTTCTATATGTATAAGAAAACATTCCATTTGAGTTTTATACTTCTTTGCTCTAGATTTGAGTTTGTTTTTAGGTTTTTTACTGTTTTTCTGAAAAAATCAATTACGAAAATATAAAAAAGTCTTCGTTTTTTCATATTTCTTCTTTGAAACGTATTTCTATTCACATATATAGCTTTCCCATGCTTGTGTCTTCATGTGTGATAATTTTTTCATCTTTTTTTCTGTAATTTAGGCTTATTTTTTTAATTTTTCAGAAAATAAAAGTTACAAAAATTAGAAAAAAATTGTTTTTATATATATTTATTAGTTAATACCTATTCTTATCCACATATATAGCTTACCCATGCTTGTATCTTCATGTATGATGCATTTTTCATGCTTTTTTTGTATTTTAGTGTTTTTTTCCCAAAAATAAAAATTAGAAAAATTAGAAAAATATAATTTTGCACCTCATGTTTCAGGCGCGTGCCTAGGCGCCTCAGGCTCCAGGCGCACCCCTTGCGCCTGGGTGCGCCTTGCGCTTGCAACTACATAGCGTGGTCTAAGTCTTTAACCTTTTGTTCTCTTATTTTTGCAAGTTTAAACACATCTTTCTTGCTTTCTCTTAATCCTACTCTATTATAGAGATCATATGCCTTGAGTTTAGCCTCACTTACTATTCTCTTAGCAACCTTTTTAGCATTTTTATACTGTTCGTAGTTTTCATTATTTCTAGTCTTCTACGATGCTTTAAAGCACACTCGTTTTCCTTTAATAACTTTTTGTACTATTTTACTCCACCACCATGTTTCCTTTACTAATTGCCTTTGACCTTTAGATACTCTGTGGACATCTTTTGCCACTTTTCTAATAGACTTGACCATATTAATCCACGTGATGTTTACTTTTATTTCATTGTTCCAGTTTCTTTCTACCATCAACTTATTTGTGAGTGAGGTTATTTTCTCCCCTTTTAAGTTCCACCACTTAGTTTTTGGATACCTATTAAGTTTATTTCCTTTCTTCCATCTTTTAATGTAGATATCCATAACCATTGACCTATGTTGTGAGGTTAAACTCTCACTGGGTGTCACCTTACAATTCTTACTCATTGATCTTTCGGTATTCTTAAGTAAAAAAAAGTCTATTTGGCATTTATGGAGTCCACTTTTAAAAGTTATTAAGTGTTCATTCCTCTTCTTAAAGAATGTGTTTACAAAGGCCATGTTATATGCCAAAGCAAAATCGAAGATAGTTTCCTCCATCTCATTTCGTTCTTTGATATCATGCCCTCTATGTACCTTATCATATCATTCCTTTTCTTTTCTTACATGGCTATTTAAGTATCCTCCTATAAATATCTCTTCTGTGTTGGGAATTTCTTGCATGACTCCCTCCAAATCTTCCCAAAATTGTCTCTTGATTCTATCTTCTAACCTTGTGGTGTGTATGCACTTATGACTTTTATTATCTGCTCTCCTGGAATAAGTTTTATTATTATAATTCTATCACTGGTTCTTTTAACGTCTACAACTTTATCCATTAATTCTTTATCCGCCACTATACCTATGTCATTTCTATTATTATCCTTTCTTACGTACCAGAGCTTATACCCATCTATTTCTCTAGTTTTAACGCCTTTCCACTTGGTTTCTTGGATACAGGTGATGTTGACTCTCCTACGTTTCATCGTATCTACTAAATCCTGACTCTTACTTGTCAATATCCCTATATTCCATGTGGTGATGCGAATCTTGTGCTCTTGAGATAGCCTATTTACCCGTGCACTTCTCGACCCTCATGACATGAACCCATGCCTGCTTTCCACTGCACATGGGTTCTAATGTAGCGCTTCTCTTTCGAGGGGACATTGTAGCAGCCCTTGCCCATTTTCCATTACACCCGAGATCAGATGTGGCACGTAGCTTCCATGGAACGCTCTAGCAACCCTTGCCCATTTTCCACTGCACTCGGGATCTGATGTAGCATGCCGCTTACGGGGGACGCCCCAACTTGAGGGAATGTCAGTGATGGATTCATTTCATGTTAAGGTTGCCATACTTCCAAGAAGTTGAAGATGATTTTCATTATTTTCTCTTCTTACTTACAAACTTGTATACATACGCATATTCATTTGTAAGTAAGAAGAGAAAATAACAAAATTATCTTCAACTTCTTCAAAAAGATTATACCTGCCAACTAACACTTGACGCAAAACTCTCCTCCTTTTTAATCTGGGCTACCAACTTAATAATCCACAATATAATAGATCAACTAATACAACTTAAAGATGCTGGCTGATAATATTGCAAGAATAATGTAGTTCTTTTATCTTGTTTGATCCTACAATGTATGCACTTGGATTTATCATTCCTCTTTCCCCTTATAGTCACCCCCACCCAAACTGGTAAACTGACAAAACTCTAGAAGTCCTATGCTATACATATCAGAGTACTTTTACTGCAATCATTAATATGTAGGATTCTTAAAGTTCCATACAAATAAATAGGAATCTTATAGTTTGAGAATCACCCTTGAAATTGAAATTGTTATATTTCTCAAGTTGTCACCCCTTAGCTTCATTGTACATAAGATGAATGTCCTAAAACACTTTATTTGACTTTGAAATAATTCATGCCCTTCATTTAAGCTCCGACAAGGGCTATATTAACATAGAATTTTTTTTTAGAACTCTAGCTATACACTTTTGTATAGTAGTGGGTCCCGCCTAAAATCACTAAAAGCAACGTACTGTAATTGTGGGAAAATGAAAATTAATGGCCCGTATTTTACATGTGTATAATAATTAGGCTATTTTAGGGGAGTTTGTTTTTACAACCTGTATTCTTAGAATTAGGCTAATTTAGTTAGTTTCCTATTTTGTAGAAATATCCTATAAATCATGGGATTTGAGAGAGCCTAGTTAGTTTCCTTTTCATAGCTAGGATTTTCTGTGTAAAGCTAACATCGGATGTAGTTTTAAAAAATGAATGAAATCCTAAGTTTTCCATAATTCTTCATTCTCAATTTTCATCAGTAATGCCTAAACTAGACCTATTTTGGGACCTACATATACCCTTACTTTAAATACATATGATGGTAGAATCAAGTGAAGGGGAGCCTTGGCGCAACGGTAAAAGTTGTCGTCATGTGACCTTGAGGTCACATGACGACAACTTTTACCGTTGCGCACGGGTTCAAGGCATGGAATCAGCCTCTTGCAAAATGCAAGGTAAGGCTGCCTATTATAGGCCCTTGTGGTCCGCCCCTTCCCTGGACCCCGCATAGGCGGGAGCTTTGTGCACCGGGGCTATGGCAGAATCAAGTGAAAACAGTCCCTAAGCATGTCATAGGAAGTAAAATGGTTCCTCTCCGTTGACTAAATGGACTTAAACTAATAGAGGCCCTATTTATTTGTTTTTGTTCTCCTCTCTGATAGTACATGATGGTCTCACATTAGGATGTGACAAGTCATGTTTTCAGCAAGAACTGAGGGATCATATTTGAGTCTTGAAAGAAAAAGGAAGTAAAATTTAATAATTTTATCTTTTCCAAAAGAAGAGAGAGAGAGAGAGAGAGAGAGAGAGAGAGAGAGAGAGAGAGTAGGATATGGATAACAAGCAAGCAAGACTATATTCCTTACTCGATACATGAGCATTCCCAAGTTTCTAAAAGATCCTAGTGTCTTAATTGTTTAATGTATGCATCTGATCTATGTGCTGTTAAAGCATGCTGATAGCATATGACATACAAACTATTTAAAATTGATTTTATTCTATCATTTAGGTTGATTATGAGAATGTAATAATAAGTTGATTTGCAGTGTTTGCATTGAATGCTATCAAGAGCGAGAATGATCCTCTGAACCGTCTTAATTGGACTAAAGGAGATCCTTGTACATCAAATTGGATTGGGGTTTCATGCTTCGATGCACCATTGGAGGATGGATATCTACATGTTCGAGGATTGTATGTTTGTAATACTTTCAATTTGACTTTCCCATTTTCTTCATTCTGTAGTCTTCTCTTGTGTGTTGTGCTTTGCCCTCAAGTTAAGATCATCTGTTCTCTGTTTTACAAGATATGAATAAAGTAATTCATTTAGTATATCTATGAACATGCTTTGTTGTTTCTTTTGCAGGCAGCTACTAAAAATGAACCTTTCAGGAAATTTGTCATCCAATCTTGGCCTCCTATCTCGTATGGAAATACTGTAAGTCATAACATCTATTTGGAAGGAAAAATAATATTTGTTTGAGGTGCTTCCAAGCTTTACCTGGATATCTCACTTGTTAAAAAAAACATTCTCCCTAAAAAGTGTACGTATGCTCAGTCTTATGCTTTTTCCCTTTGTGTGTGAAGTGATTTTATGTGGAACCAGATAGGTGGCAGCATACCAAAGGAGATAGGAAAAATCAAATCTTTGAAACTTTTGTAAGTTGAATTCATATTTTCATATTAGTATGATTTTCTCATTTGTTGTGAAGAGTTGGGATATTATCTACATTGCTTTCATGTGTATTTCTTTTTCATGTGTAATCTGGATGGATCCATCTCACTTCGCAGCCCTATTGTTATGCCAAAAAATGATAACACATATGTATGCGTGCATGTATGTGTGTGCATGTTCACAATTAGTGCTTTTTGACCTACATTTATGGGTCACCGAGTTTGTAAAAAACCATCCAACCTGAAATATCCATTTTTAGTTTCTGAATATATTTTTCAAGATTTGTGGTTTTTGCAGGTTCCTTGCTTTTAACGACAACAATACTATTAATTTCATTTCTTAGGCTATGGTTGGTTTTAAACCCTGGGGAAAACTCGCCATCTCTTTCCTTTCCTTTGACTCCTCTCCTTCTACTTGTCTTCATATGTTTTAGTTTTACATTTTGTGGTAGTGGAAGGCCGTGTCCTTCAAAATTTTCTTTCTGATCCATTTCTCTCTTGCCTTTTGGATTATTTGGTATATATCTGACTTTTTAGATGTATTTCCTCCCTTCTCTGTTTGCACATTCTGCATGCAGCTACACCAAGTTTCTTCACTTTTCTAGCCATTTTTGGATTTTTTTGAAGTTTATTTGCTCTCTTCTAACAAGTTATTGATCATGTTTTTTTGTCTGCATTTGCTCACAATCCAAGCTGATTCTGTCCAAAATTTGCTTGCACTTTCTATCTTGTGTTTATTGTATTTTTCATGACTAGTGTAGAATCATTTTATCTTCTTTTTTCTTTTTTCTCATTTCAGATTAATTTCTTGATTTCTCTCATTGTTGAACTGATTCTGTCTGGAGTTCTGCTTGCTGTCTTCTTCTTTCTTATGAGTGTCATTTCCTTTGTATTTGTTATGATAAATTTATGACCCTTTCATCCGTTTTTTGCTCATTTTCAAAAAAATTGTTGATTCATTCTGCAGCTGATTCAATCCAAAATTTTCCTGTTATTTTATTAGTCCCATTTTCCATGTACTTCAATGGTTCATTTCTGATAACTAGCAGACAAGATTAGAAAAGGGTATAACAGCAGATAAGGATGGGGAAAAAAGGAAAAAATGTTGGCGATATGAAGTGGGAAGATAGTTAGCTTTTAGAGCTTAAATGGAACCCAAAAATAGCTTCAATATTCTCAGATGTGAAAGTTGATGAAAGTCCCCTATTTAGTATTACTGTATTTATAGATGTGCCAAATCAGGGTGGCCCTGTACTTGGCATTTGACCAAACTACCCTTGATTTTTAAGTCATGACGGCCCATTCACGTTGTGGTCTGATAACATTGTACAACAACGCTGACAGGAAACCTGTCTTTTGACAACACAATATGAAAGTATATATAAAGCATCAAAACAAGCTAAGACATTGACTCCTAGCTGCTGTGGGGCAGTGGCCAGTCCTTGTATTGGCCTTACTAGCTTGTTCATCACTAAGCTCCTGCATCACATTTGTTGTTGCATGAATTAATTTTAAAAAGGCATTCAAAAACAACTTTTTTCTTCACTCTAATAATGCTATTCTACATTTGCAGGCTCCTGAGCGGAAACCAGTTATCAGGACCTTTGCCTGAAGAACTTGGTTATCTTCCTAATTTGTATATTTTCCAAATAGATGAGAACCATATATCAGGAACATTACCAAAAGCATTTGAGAACTTGGAAAAAGCAAAGCACTTGTGAGGGAATGTGAATTTGCACTTTGGCTTTCAGCTGGCTAGAAAGTTCAACCATTTTGAATGTAATTTTCTTCTTTTCGTGTTGGCAGCCACATGAACAATAATTCTATCAGTGGTCAAATCCCGTCCGAGCTTTCGAGATTACCAAATCTTGTGCACCTGTAAGTTAGCTTTTTCTCGTGTTTGTATATGAAGCACAAACTAGCTCCCAGTTTTGTTTGTACTTCAGATGGTGGCACAGTCAATTGCCATTTATAATTTATCTGCTTCTTTGGTTTTATTTGTGCTTTTTCCGTTGACAAAGTAGGTTGCTATTACAGCCTACTGGACAATAACAACTTATTGGGGAATCTTCCACCTGAGTTTTCTCAATTGCCACAATTGACTATACTGTATGTTCTCTTTCCACTTGTTCTCTGTTCAACAAGACTCTGTTATGTACTTTTCTAAAATTATTTCTACTTGTGCTTGTTCCTCCCCTTATAATCGTTATGATTTATCTTACAGCTTATCTCCAATTTCTCATAATAACAAATTCAAAATTAACTGGTAGTGGGTAAAGAATCTAGTCTACGGCCTTCTTTAAGGAAAGGTTACACATTAAAATGCTCCCAGGAAAAGCTTTTAGACTCTTTAGTAGTTTATTGATTCTGTTGCAATGACTAAAATTTCACTTCTTGGAGAGGAACTATAAGAAGCTCTATCTCCTCTTGAAAAGCCAGCTATTACAATATTGCAGTTCTCTTTAATGATCAACATACATGTGACACCTTTTACAGCAAATATGGATTACTTTTCTTATTGTTGATTTTCAAAGTTCGATACTTAGGCACCTTGTGGGTGTTATTTGGAGCACCTAATTTGGGGTGAAGAAATCAAAAGATGTTTTTCCTTAGCAAAAAGAAACGGGTTCATCATATCATATGTAGTCGGTGTATGCTGATATAGAGGTCTGGAAGTCACATACTGGCTTAATCTCATCATTCTGGCTAGAATTAAATTGCTCACATTCCAACTGCATCAGATCAACCCTGGTGGATTCTGGCAAGGAAGACAGACCAGCCAGCGGTGCAGGGTGTTTCAGATAACCCAGGGAAGATTCTGGATTCAAAGAAATATGATAATGGACTCTTCTTTCTGATTTATGCATATTCAAGGAGAATGTAGGGAATCAATTATTGGTGACAGGCGGTTCTTATATGTTTTCTCTTTTCACTTTCTTGAAATGCAAATATATTAGAACAGAAAAAGAACAGCTACTATCAGGCAGTGGTTTTGCTACATACAACTAATCAGAAACAGGCCCCTTTTGCTAGGGTACAACAGCATTAGCAAACCTAAAGACATGCTAAAAATAAAACAGATCACAATTAGACAAATGGTGAACTCAATGATAAATGAGGCAAAGCTACTTCTTGTTTGCTCAAGCTGTAACATTTAGAAGAATCTCGTTCCTCCACCAACAAGCCTCATAGATTTTAAAAGCTTCAACACTAGCTGACTTACAGAAGATTGCTTCGCCATTTGTATCGTGTGTGTGTGTGTGTGTGAGGGACCAACTGCAAGCTGATTGCTTCAATACTTCAGTGAGTTAGGAAAATAAGTATCTGAAGTCTGTTATCTTAATTGTGTAATCAGTATGCAAAACAAGGTTGGTAGTTTCACTATACTTCCATTTATTTCTGTCTTTTCTCCTTTCAGCTGTCCTTGATCCTATCTTCGTAGCATCATTATCATCCTTCTCGTTGTATATATATTTCTAAAATCTGTGTTTCTACAAAGCATTGTTTTTATCAAGGTCTGCCCCTCCATTTTAAATTATCTTACATTAGTTTATTTTTTTATCATTTTAAATCATCTCTCTCATCATTCTGTCAAAACATTATGATTTATGATGTTTTACCTAGAGTCTGACCAAATTCATTTTGTAACTCACAAGTGGGGGGCCACGTTGGTGAAAATTACTAAAATACCTATAAGGGTGTCTTTATCAATATTGGACCCTTACTTCAAATATTCGGATTTTCTCGTCCAAATTCTGGTTTTAGTGTTCTTAGTGTCGTTGCAAAGCTTTTCTCGAGTGCATTTTAATTATTGAGGTCTTGATACTTAATTTGGTGTTTATTTATTCTCTTGGATCACAAAAATCACATGAAATGGAATTCAAAAAGTAGGGTTATTACATTGCACAAGGGGCTATCGGAAAGCACCATGACATTTAAACTATTCTTTAGGAGGGGAGAGTAAGAATTTTGTATAGTGCAGAGATTTTTTATTGCTTTTTGACTGGTTATTAGACTAGCTTTGATATATAAAGAGAGCAAAAGAATAAAATACTCTTAAAGGCTATTCAACCATGCTATACACAGTATTTCTAGCAGTTCCTGGAGCTGATGTGTTCCTTGGAAAATCTTCGGCCGTAAATATGCCAATTTTTAGTAAATTCATTGTTAAAGCATTTACTGCCTCATTATGAATGGATTAAAGAGAAGAAGTATCTTGATTTCATCTCGAAACAAAATTATCTATTATGCTCAAATTGAAACACTGGATATTTGAACAAGCTTAATCTGTCTTTTGATTATCATAGCAGAGAACATGAGAATGAGATGTATGTTTAAGTTCTCATAGAAGGTGCTTCAACTTGGTAAGTTGTTTATTAATAGAATCCATAAGTATGTACTCTCTCTCTCTCTGCACCAGATCTAAATCCTTTGCAATGCTTCTCACTACGAAAAACTAGAGTCATTTTCCAAAAGGCAAAATCCTCCTTGGTCACTGCTCAACTACCTATTCTGCTCTGAGTACTGTTCAGACTTGATCTCTCTATCATGATAAGCACCATTAAATAGGTCATTTGATCTAATATTCTAATATCTCACAGTTCACTTTGTTGCCTGCAAATTCCTCTTTTGGATCCTGATTGTTATGTCGGAGCTAATTTTCTGAACAAGCTAGTGATATCACTTTCTGCCATGCTGCAATATACAACAGGGTCTTAAACCTTATCACCTTCCTTCCTACTGGTATTTGTGTCGTATACTATAGGAGTGTTGAGAATGCTTGAAGCTGATGTAACAGAAGTCATTAAAACAATTCAATTTTATTTCCTTTTGGCCTATAACATACTTTACATGGTCCTTTTTTCTTAACACAGTATTTAATGTAGCTTCTCAAGGTCTTTTATATCACTATCAGTGTTTTATACAAGTTCAATGATTTAACTGTATGCAAAATATAAGTGGATTTTTGCATCCATGAAATAAGAGGTTTATCTGTTTTGACACCAAATGCTAATCTTTCTACTGAAAGTAGTGATAAAATTCTCACTACCATGGCGAGAAGAAAGTTATTGATTTTTAAATGAATCACTGTATTAATTTAAAGCAAGTAGGTCATATATGTTATTTGCACTGTAAAAAACTTATCATCTATGGTGATCACATTTCTCAACAAAGTAGGAGTCAAAAAGCAAGAACATCGCAATCCTGCATATAAACTTGTAATACTTTCTGATTTAATTGCTCCAACTGCTGTTTCATCTTAAAATATTTTATATAAGAGATGCTCTCTAGTCAGTCTCTCTGGCAAAAGCAAATATCAACCTTTGCTTTATCATATGCGAAGAGTAAGTCATGGTGATACATCCTTCAGCTATTGCTAACAAACTAAGATTTTCCATTTCAGTGTGAATTCACGTACAGAAATAAAAAGCCAAAGTCTTTACAGCTGTAGTTTCCAAGCTCTCCTGATTTGTGCACTCCTAGTGTCTTTTCCCTGAGGGTATCCTTACCCTTTATGCACCTAGCTCATCAGGTGCAGAAGACACCCATTATATTGCACAGTCAGCCTCCTCTGGCATCAGGGAAATCAAATGCTTAAGAGCTGCGAAGAAGTTTCTGATATGTCCTCTACATGTGTACAGACATATAGTTTTGTTTAGTTTATATGGAACATAATAAGCTGAAATGTGAAAGTGAAAACAGTAACAGAAACCATTTTGTAGCAGAGCAGAAGGATACAAAAGCAGAAGCTATCACAGCAATACCTATTGAGATACATGCCCAGTTGTCTTGCTAGCAGAAATTCAGTGGCCAAAGTGCCCATTTGCAACAGTCCAACATCTGTTCCTTGATCCCCAAATGTAGCATTTCAAAAGTCCAAAGTAGTTTCTTCCAGCAGCAAAGCTTCTGTTCCCAACAACCACTGTAAAATCCAAATTCTCCAACTTTGGCTGAGAAACTTCCCATGGACATTTATCTGAGATGAAGTGCGAAACGAAGTAGAAACTTTCTCGTCCCAGTAAAGCATGGTCATTGACCTAGAAATGAAGAACCTATTATAGTGAAAAAAGAGGAAAGTCCAAACAGAAAAGTAAACACAAAGAAAGAATGTAATTTACATGGAAAATGTTTCCTGTAATATAAGGAGCAACTATTCTTTGCCTAGTTCCTCTTTTCATATGGAAAAAGATACATTGAGAGAAAAAAGTTGAGTAAATTGAAAGAGAAAAAGAATGAAATTGAGACAAGAAACCAGAATATAAATTGACTAAATGACTACAAACCTAAACTGAAAGTGTAAGAGAAAAAGACAAAAACTGAAATGGAAGAAGAAGGGAAAATGAAGGAAATCAAAACAGAAAAGAGACAGGATGGGAGACTTGAACTATGGGTTGTCTGCGAATCAAAGCATGAAACTTGCAGCTACAGGAGGGAATAGTGAGGCTTGGAGAAGGTCTCCAATCTGAAACCTAAAGCGTGCAGCTAATGGTGTGAGAGAAGGTATTCTTGAAAGCCAGATTCATTCATTTAGCATGCCATTCTAGTAACATGTGATAGAGAGGTTCAGGATCTTATGAATATCCCATTGATTAAACTAAATAAATAAATATTAAAAGAACGTGAAGAATGAGAGACTAGAAAATAGCATGTGGCAAATGAAAGAAGATTCTAGAAAGCCAGACCTTTTAATTTAGTATCTATAGTTCTGCATGACATGTGACACAGAGGTTGAAGATCTTATGAATATCTATTCAGTTTACTGGTAAGTTTGATGTTCTTTGCTTTATTCATAGTTCACCTGCTTAATTCTTTCTTGCCAGTTTATGTCGCCAATGATTGATCCTCATCTGCTACAGCTGCAAAATACTCTAAAATATGAATTTCCAAATCCTTGTAGCAACATGGAGCAGCCCTGATGTTCATACTTGAAATTTTGATTCTCTCTATTTCTTCTTGATTGTTGTGTTATTAACTTGCATTCTATTGAATGCTTTGCTGCTCATAATTGCGGTAACTAATGAGGAATTTAGGTTAATGGGTTTTCTTTTCTTTTCTTTTTTTATATTGTAATTTTCTTCTGCAGTCAACTCGATAACAATCACTTGGACTCTGAAATTCCAGCTTCTTATGGTAACATGTCAAGACTTGTGAAATTGTAAGAGCATTTTCTTAAACTTGTGATCTTGCAGTTGTTTTTGTTTGGTTAAATGATGTTGATGGGATAGACCCCCCCCTAAACCTGGGCATGGTTCAAGAAAGAATAAGCATGTTGTAGATTATTATTTAGTAATTAAAAGTAGTCTTTCTTGAGATCTAAATCCATTAATTTCTTTCAACAGCTCATTATGTTTTATTTTGATGGTTATTGGTATAGGAATGAATTTGATTTCTTTCACTCAAGGGTCATATCATTTGCTCAATGTAGCAAATGAAAAGCACAATCCTCTTTATCAACAAAGTTATTGTCATCTCAAATGTAAACTTGTAGCACAAAATTTGGCACGAACTGAAAAATAATAGGTCTGCAAAACATTCACTTTTATGAATATTTCTCAAGTTCTTGAAACCGTTTCTTATTTTTAAGTGTTTTGTGAACTTCCCAATAATTCACATTTAAATCCTAGTTAGAACCTGAATCTTTTGGTGGTTAATGAAGTTATGGTTGAAATGGCCAAAATATATTTCTTAATGCAGCACATGCATCATGGAAATTTAGCATCCTCACATGTAACATCCAAAAGAATCCACACCCGATTTTGACCTCTCCCCACCTCTCCCTCTCAGCATCCCTAATCCTTCAACCATTTGGTCTTCTTCTTTTGGGAGCTTTAGTATTTTTAAGTTGAATTGGAGGGGAGCCTTGGTACAATGGTAGAGTTGTCATCGTGTAGCCTTGAGATCATGCGTTTGAGGCATGGAAACAGCCTTTTGCAAAAATGCAAGGTAAGACTGAGTACTATAGATCCTTGTGGTTCGCCCCTTCCCTGGATCCCACATATGTGGGAGCTTTATACACAGGGTTGCCTCTTTATTGTTTCATATCAAAGATGGCAATGCAAAAGTATGGTGCTGCTTTCACAAGGCTGGCTGATAAATTGGAGAAAACAGCAAAGGTGCTACATAATCACAATGAGCATGGGCTCTCGAATTTCATTTCTCAATCCATATGAATGGAATAGATAAAAATTCTAAAACATGATTACCATGTAAACAACCCTAGCCTAGTTTTATTCCCTTGCTCACGTATTAATTCATCATCATCATCATCATCAAGACCTTATCCCAAATAGGGGTTGGCCACATGAATCTTATTCCTCCATTCCTCTCTATTAAGTACCATGGCTTCATTTAGTCTCAAAGTTTTTGAATCTTTCCTCACCACTTCTATTCACGTTCTTTTGGGCCTTCCCCTTGACCCTTTAAAACCTTCCACTTGTATTACCTTACTCCTTCTAACTTGTGACGTTTTCGGTCTCCTTTGAACATGTCCAAACCATCTAAGTCTAATCTCCCTCATCTTGTTACCTGTTGGTGCTACCCTTAAATTTCCTCTAATATTTTCATTCATAATTCTATCCTTTCTTGTCTTACCACTCATCCATCTCAACATCCTCATTTCTACAATGCTCATCTTATGAGCATGATGTTCCTTAATTGCCCAACATCTAATCCATAGAGCATGATCGACCTTATGCCATCCTATAGAATTTTCCTTTTAGTTTGTGTGGCGTCAGCTGATTACACAAAACTCCAAATGCACATCTCCATTTGTTCCAACCCACTTGGATTCTCTAGGTAACCTCCCTCTCAATCTCTCCACTCTCATAAATCATTGATCCTAAGTATCGAAAGTGGTTTTTTCCTAGGACTTCTTGGTTATCAATCTTGATTGGGATTCCACTCATACTCCTCTCCTTGCTAAAATTGCATTCCATATATTCTGTCTTAGTTCGGCTAATTTTAAATCCTTTCGATTCTAATGCTTCTCTCCATAACTCTAGCTTTATATTTACACCCTCCCTTGTCTCATCAAGTAGGACTATATCGTTTGCAAATAGCATGCACCAGGGAATCTCCTCATGCAAATGTTTTGTTAACTCATCCATAACTAATGTGAAAAGGTATGGACTCAATGCCGATCCTTGGTGCAATCCGACAGTGACTGGAAAATCACCAGTCACACCACTAGTGGTCTTAACATTTGTTACTACTCCCTCATACATATCTTTAATTATGTCTATATACCCCTGCGAAACCCCTTTAGTACCCAACACCCTCCATATTAACTCTCTAGGGACTCTATCATAAGCTTTCTCTAAGTCAATAAAGACCATGTGTAGGACTTTTCTTCTCTCCCTATATTTCTCTACTAATTGTTTTAGTAAGAAAATAGCTTCCATGGTAGACCTCCCAGGCATGAAACCAAACTGATTCTCCGATACACTTGTTTCATGTCAGAGCCTCTTCTCAATCACTCTTTCAAAAAGTTTTATGGTGTGGCTCATAAGTTTGATCCCTCGATAATTAGTGCAGCTCTTAATGTCTCCTTTATTCTTATAGATTGGTACAATAGAGCTTTTCCTCCACTCATCAGGCATTTTCTTTGATTTTATAATCTTATTAAACAACTTGGTCAACCAAACTACCCCAATATCTCCCATATGCTTCCAAACCTCTATTGGTATACCATTGGACGCCATTGCCTTTCCTGATTTCATCTTTTTCAGGGCCTCTTTCACTTCAGGTATTCTAATCCTACGTTCATATTTTCATTCCTAAATCTAATTCTATCCTTTCTTGTCTTACCACTCATCCATCTCAGCATCCTCATTTCTGCGACGCTCATCCTATGAGCATGATGTTCCTTAACTGCCCAACACTCTAATCCATAGAGCATGGCCGACCTTATGTCCATCCTATAGAATTTTTCTTTTAGTTTGAATGGCACTCTTCGATCACACAAAACTCCAGATGCATATCTCCATTTGTTCCAACCCGCTTGGATTCTCGAGGTAACCTCCCTCTCAATCTCTCCACTCTCATGAATCATTGATCATAAGTACTGAAAGTGGTCTTTTACAGGAACTTCTTAATTATCAATCTTGACTGGTGTTCCACTCCTATTCCTCTCCTTGCTAAAATTGCATTCCATATATTCTATCTTAATTCGGCTAATTTTAAATCCTTAAGATTCTAATGCTTCTCTCCATAACTCTAGCTTTATGTTTACACCCTCCCTTGTCTCATCAAGTAAGACTATATCATCTGCAAATTGCATGCACAAGGGAATCTCCTTGTGCAGATGTTTTGTTAACTCAACCATAACCAATGTGAAAAGTTATGGGCTCAATGTCAATCCTTAGTGCAATCCTACAGTGATAGGAAAATCACCGGACTCGCCACTAGTGGTCTTAACATTTGTTATCGCTTCCTCATACATATCTTTAATTATGTCTATATACTCCCGCGAAACTCCTTTATCGCCCAACACCCTCCATATTAACTCTCTAGGGACTCATCATAAGCTTTCTCTAAGTCGATAAAGACTGTGGAGGTCTTTCTTCCTCTCCCTATACTTCTCTACCAATTGTTTCAGTAAGAAAATAGCTTCCATGGTAGACCTCTTAGGCACGAAACCAAACTGATTCTCCGATACACTTGTCTCATGTCGTAGCCTCTTCTCAATTACCTTTTTAAAAAAATTCATAGTGCGGCTCATAAGTTTGATCCCTCAATAATTAATGCAGCTCTGTATGTCTCCTTTATTCTTATAAATTGGTACAATAGAGCTTTTCCTCCACTCATCGGGCATTTTCTTTGATTTTATAATCTTGTTAAACAACTTGGTTAACCAAACTACTACAGCATCTCCCATATGCTTCCAACCTCTATTGGTATACCATTGGGCGCCATGGCCTTTCCTGATTTCATCTTTTTAAGGGCCTCTTTCACTTTAGGTATTCTAATCCTACGTTCATATCTATGATATCCAATGTTATTTAGATTAATAGTATTTTCAATTCCTATATTCTTAGATTCATTATCATTTAACAATTTTTTAAAGTACGTTTCCACCTTTGTTTGATAATATCATCTTTGACTAATACCCTTTGATCATCACTTCTAATGCACCTAACATGATTTAAGTGCTTACGCTTTTGTTCTCTTATTTTTCAAGTTTAAACACATCTTTCTCACCTTCTCTTGTTCTTAGTCTATTATAAAGCTCATCATATGCCTGAAGTTTAGCATCACTTACTATTCTCTTAGCAACTCTTTTAGCATTCGTCGTCATGTGCCTTGAGGTCACGAGTTCAAGGCGTGGAATTAGCCTCTTGCAAAAATACAAGGTAAGGCTGCCTACTTTAGGCCATTGTGGCCCGCCCCTTCCCCGGACCCCGCATAGGCGGGAGCTTCGTGCACCGGGCTGCCCTTTTTATATTGTTCATAGTTTTCATTATTTTTAGTCTTTTTCCATGCTTTAAAACGCATCCATTTTTGTTTAATAACTTTTTGCACTATTTCACTCCACCACCATGTTTCCTTTACTAATTGCCTTTTACCTTTAGATACTCCTAAGACATCTTTTGCCACTTCTTAATGGACTCAGCAATAATAATACACATGGTATTTCCTTCTATTTCATAGTTCCAATTTCCTTCTACCATCAACTTATTTGTGAATAAGGTTATTTTCTCTCCTTTTAAGTTCCACCACTTAGTTTTTGGATACTTATTAAGTTCATTTCCTTTCTTCCATCTTTTGATATGAATATCCATAACCATTAACCTATGTTGTAAGGTTAAACTCTCATCGGGTATCACCTTACAATCCTTACACATTGATCGTTCAATATTCTTAAGTAGAAAAAAGTCTATTTGGCTTTTATGAAGTCCACTTTTAAAGGTTATTAAGTGTTTATCCCTCTTCTTAAAGAGTGTATTTGCACTGGCCAGGTCATATGACAAAGCAAAATCGAGGATAGTTTCCCCCATCTCATTTCGTTCACCTATACCATACCCTCCGTGTATTCTATTATATCCTTTATTTTCTTTTCCTACATGGTCATTTAAGTCTGCTCCTATAAATATCCCCTCAGTGTTGGGAATTCCTTACGTAACTCCCTCTATATCTTCCCCAAACTATCTCTTGATTATATCTTCTAACCCTACTTGCGGTATTTATGCACTTATAACATTTATAATCTACTCTCCTAGAACAAGTTTTATTATTATAATTCTATCATTGTTTCTTTTAATGTCTACAACTTTATCCTTTAATTCCTTATCAACCATTATTCCTAAGCCTATTCTTATCCTTTCCTACATACCATAATTTAAACCCATCGATTTCTCTAGCTTTAGCCCCTTTCCACTTGGTTTCTTGGATACAAGCGATGTTGACTCTCCTATGTTTCATCGTGTCTACTAACTCCATACTCTTACTTGTTAATGACCCTATATTCCATGTGACAATACGAATCTTATGCTTTGGAGATATCCTATTTACTAATGCCCTTCTCGACCTCTATGGCATGAACCCATGTCCACTTTTCATTGCACCTAGGTTCTAATGCAGCGCGTCACTTCCGAGGGGACGCTTTAGCAACCCTTGCCTATTTTTCACTACACTCGGGATCCGATGTAGTGCGTCGCTTCTAGGAGAACACCCTAACAACCCTTGCCTATTTTTTACGACACTTGGGTTCCGATGCAGTGCGTCTTTTATAGAGAATGCCCTAGCTTGAGGGAATGTTAGTTTTCGATTCATGTCATGTTAGGATTGCCATACTTTTAAGAAGCTGAAGATGATTTTCATTTCTTCCTTACAAACTAATATACAAATGCATATTCATTTGCAAGAAAGAAATAACAAAATCATTTTCAACTTCCCCCTTGCCGGCTGGCACCTGACGCAAGACCCGCCTCCTTTTTCATCCGGGCTTGGGACCAGCATTGGCAGAGTGTGCCTACGTATTAATTGTTGTACATAAAAAGAGCTCTCTCTTTTCTTTTCTTTTTCTTTTTCCCTTTGATAGGGAAAAGAAGGCCATGACAACAATAACCTCTTTTCTAAAGATATTAAGACTTTTAGAACTCATCAGAATCCTATTAGTGAACTTTTGTTTACTTTTTAATTCTTGACCTATAAAAAACATTGATTAGAAACATGTAGAAATAATGAAATAGTTTCCTATGCTACTTTCAAAACAAAATACAATTAGCTGGTTGCTGCTGCTAAGTTAACAAAGTCATGTTCCCTAGATGGTTAGGATGTGTAAACTATTAATTGCTTATTGGAATATATGTGTATGTGCATGTTCTAATATATTGTGGGAAAACGAAAATTTATGGCCTTTATTTTACACTTGTATAGTAATTAGGTTATTTTAGGGGAGTTTGTTTGTAACAGCCTAGATTCCTAGAATTAGGCTAATTTAGTTAGTTTCCTATTTTTTAGAAATATCCCATAAATCATGGGATTTGTGATAGCCTAGTTAGTTTCCATTTCATAGCTAGGATTTTCTATATAAAGCTAACACCGGATGTAGTTTTAAAAAATGAATGAAATCCTAATTGTTCCATAATTCTTCATTCTCAATTTTCATCAGTAATGCCTAAACTAAACCTATTGTGGGACCTACATATACCCTTACTCTAAATACATATGATGGTAGAATCAAGTGAAAACAGTCCCTAAGCATGTCATAGGAAGTAAAATGGTTCCTCTTGGTTGACTAAATGGACTTAAACTAATAGAGGCCCTATTTATTTGTTTTGTTCTCCTCTCTGATAGTAATGATGGTCTCGCATTAGGATGTGACAAGTCATGTTTTCAGCAAGAACTGAGGGATCATATTTGAGTCTTGAAAGAAAAAGGAAGTAAAGGAAGTAAAATTTAATAATTTTATCTTTTCCAAAAGAAGAGAGAGAGAGAGAGTAGGATATGGATAACAAGCAAGCAAGACTATATTCCTTACTCAATACATGAGTATTCCCAAGTTTCTAAAAGATCCTAGTGTCTTAGTTGTTTAATGTATGCATCTGATCTATGTGCTGTTAAAGCATGCTGATAGCATATGACATACAAACTATTTAAAATTGATTTTATTCTATCATTTAGGTTGATTATGGAAAAAAAATTCATTTTGGTCTTCATTGCCGAAATCTATTTTTAATCTTCAACATTATTGTTGGAGATTTTTGGTCAGCCTTCGCTGAGACTAGCCCTGATTGCAGGAAACAATGTCAAAGAAACAACAGATACAACCCAATCGGAGGAGATTATTCAACCCCAATATCCCGGAGAGTCACAAAATATTCAAGCTGCATATAGGCTGGATGGAAAAAATTATCTGAAATGGTCCCAACTTGTTCACACTATGCTGAAAGGGAAAGGGAAGATTAATCATCTCATGGGTAGGGGGCTGAAACCAGGAGATCCTTAGTTTGAAGCATGGGATGAAGACCCATGATTATGTCATGGCTGTGGAATTCTATGATTCCTGAAATTAGTGACACGTGTATGTTTTTGGATACTGCCAAGGACATTTGGGATGCAATTCAATAGATGTATTCTAAGGCAAGAGATGCGGCCCATGTATACAAGGTCAAGTTAAAGACTGTTGCTGCAAAACAGGAAGGTAAAACTGTTATTGAATATGTTAACCAATTGAAATCTTTGTGGCAAGAACTTGATCATTATAGGGTTATAAAAACCAAGTGTCCCGAAGATGCTGCTATTCTCAAGGATTTCATAGAACAAGATCGAGTCTATGATTTTCTTGTTGGACTCAACCCAAAATTTGACCAAGTGCAAATCCAAATTCTTGGTAAACAAGAAGTTTTGTGTTCTAATGAGGTGGTGGCACTGATTCGAGGAGAGGAAAGCAAAAGAGGCCTGATGCTTGATCCACAAAACACGGACAGCTTTGCTATGGTGACTGGAAGTGACAACAATTTAGCCACAAATATGGAAAGAGCATTAGTACTTGGCAATGGAAGATCTAGTCAACCAAAAACTCAAAAGCGTGACTACAAAGACAACTTATGGTGCACTTATTGTAAGAAGGCATGCCATACTCGTGAGTGGTGTTGGAAGCTACATGGAAAACCTCCAAGCCGTGAGTGGGGACAGAAGGGTGAGCAACCAAGGAATAATGGCTAGGCCCATATTGCGGCAGTGCAGCAGAATGAAGCAACACCACAAGAGATAGGTAATCTCAACCAAGAGGAAGTCAAGAGGGTGAGATCACATATTGGTAACCTTGACAAACCATTACGTACTTGTTCATTAGCATATTCGGGTAAGTTTCCATTCTCTATTGGATTAAATGTCTCGGATATGACCTTTACCAACTCCTGGGTCATTGACTCAAGTGCTACTAACCATATAACCCATTCAACAAACATTTTTTCCTCATATTCCCCATGTTCAAGCAGCAGGAAATAACCACAGCCCATGGTTCCTTGACTGCTGTAGCAGCTATAGGAAATGTCAAAATAAACCCATTACTGATGTTAAAAATGGTTCTTCACGCCCCTAGGTTAACCACAAACCTTATTTCTATTCAAAAAATCAATCAAGACTTATGTTGCAATGTGGTTTTTTATCATAGTTATTGTGTATTTCAGGACAAGGCTTCGGGGAAGATGATTGGACATGCTAGAGAACGGGATACACAACTATCTCAAAGCATCAAGTCAATCAAGCATTACCAAGGGCATATCATCTCATTCTTTTGTCTCAGAGGTTTTTTCATCCAATAAAGAAAAAGTTTGGCTTCATCATGGTTGACTTGGACATCCATCATTTAGGGTTATTAAAATTCTGTTTCCCTCTTTATTTAAAGGTCTAAATATTGAACTTTTTCAGTGTGCAGTGTGTGAACTTGCTAAACACAAACGTATATCTTTTCTGGTTATCAATAAAAGAAGTTCTATTGCTTTTTATCTTATTCGCAGCGATATTTAGGGTCCTTCTCCTATTCCTAATGTTACTAGGGCTAAATTGTTTGTTTCATTCATTGATGATTGTACTCCAGTCACTTGGATTTTTTGCTCAAACATAAATCCAATGTCAATACTGTCCTTCCAAATTTTTGTTCTATGATTAAAACTCAGTTTGGGGTCAATATCAAAAGATTTAGGTTGGATAATGCTAAGAATTATTTCAATCAAGTCCTAACTCCATACTTTTAGGGAGAAGGAATAGTACATGAGGTATCTTGTGTTAATACTCTACAACAAAATGGAGTAGCAGAAAGAAAGAATGGTCACCTTCTTGACTCAACCTGATCCTTTATGTTTCAGAAAAATGTGCCTCACTCTTTGGGGGGAAGTAGTTCTTACAGCCGCTCATCTCATAAATTGTTTGCCTTCTAGAGTCTTGGGATTCCAAAGTCCAATGGACATACTTTCAACATTCTATCCAAACCCACAATACAAATAATTTTGTTCCTATGATATTTGGGTGTGTAGCATTTGTCCATGTTCATAGTCAAAACAGAGGAAAGTTAGATCCAAGGGTGTTAAAATGTGTTTTTGTGGGTTATTCTTCAACTCAAAAAGGGTACAAGTGTTACCATCCTCCATCAAAAAAATTCTCTGTCTCGGTGAATATTACTTTCCATGAACAAGAATCTTATTTCACTACTACTTATCTTCAGGGGGAGAATTCGGTAATGGAAGATAAGAATAGGAGGGATTTCTTATTCTTTGATCTGCCATCCGTGTCGAAACAATCATATCCCACAGATCATTTGACTGAACCTATACAACCCTTTCCTGAGCAACCCGTGCCTAAATTGCTTGAACAGCTTGAGCTTGTGCCTGAAAATTCCAATCCTAGGTCCGAACCCGTGACAGAAAATCTAAACTTTGCCCCTGAGAATGTGAGATTTGGCAAAGGCAAGGTGTTTTCAAGAAAGAAGACAGTTGTCCCTGAATCTATGGAAGTCCAAGACTCCAACCCAGATCCTGAGAATGAGGTAACAATTTCTAATCCTTCATTGCAATCAGAATCTCATATGAACAATGATGACTAGGACCCTCTTGCACACTTCCTGTCCTTTAAAAGTTTTTCACCATCTCATAGAGCCTTCCTTGTTAGCCTAAACACTATTGCCATCCCTACCACCTTATTCGAGGCTTTGACAAATGAAAAATGGAAACAAGCTATGAATGTGGAGATAGAGGCATTAGAAAAAAACAAAACTTGGGAGTTGGTAAAGTTGCCAACAGGAAAGAAACCCGTGGGGTGTAAATGGGTTTATACAGTGAATTATAGAGTAGATGGATCTATAGAAAGATACAAGGCTAGGTTGGTTGCCAAGGGCTATACTCAAACTTATGAGATTGATTACTAAGAAACTTTTGCTCCAGTCGCAAAGCTGAACATTGTCAGAGTTTTATTGTCATTAGCAACTAATTACAATTGGGATTTATAGCAATTTGATGTCAAGAAAGCATTTTTGCACGGAGAACTAGAGGAAGAAATTTATATGGAGGTCCCATTGGGTTGTGATAATAATTTAACTGCTCATATTGTGTGTAAATTGAAAAAGGCCTTGTATGGACTTAAGCAATCACCGCGAGCATGGTTTGGCAGATTTGCAAGAGTGATGATAGCCATGGGATATAGGCAATGTCAAGGAGATCATTCGTTATTCATTAAACACTCATCTTCAAGGGAAGTCATAGCTCTCTTGGTGTACGTCGATGACATAATAGTAACAGGTGATGATGATAAGGAGAGAGTTTCTAAGTCAATGTTTGGCTAAGGAATTTGAGATCAAGGCGGTAGGGAGATTAAAATATTTTCTTGGGATCGAGGTGGCTCACTCTAAGAAAGGCATTTTTATCTCCCAACAAAAGTATGTTACAGATCTTCTCAAAGAAACTGGCAAGACCGCATGCAAACCAGCAAGTACTCCGATAGACCTGAATCTTAAACTTGGAGAGGCAGAAGAGGATGCTATAGAAGATAGAAAAATGTATCAACGCTTGGTGGGAAGGCTCATTTATCTATCTCACACACGACCAGACAAAGCATATGCACTGAGTATGATCAGTTAGTTCATGCATAGCCCGAAGGAAGTTCATCTGCAGGCAGCTCACCGAGTGTTACAATACCTCAAAGGGACACCAAGTAAAGGTTAGCACTTGAGGCATGCACAGATGCCGCCTATGCTGGATCAATTGTTGACAGAAGGTCAACTTCGGGATATTGCACCTTTCTTGGTGGAAACCTCGTGACATGGAGGAGTAAGAAACAGAATGTGGTAGCACGGTCTAGTGTGGAGGCAAAATTCCAAGCAATGGCTCAGGGTGTGTGCGAACTACTATGGTTGAAGATCATTTTAGAAGACTTGAAGATTAAGTGGGATGGTCCAATGAGACTCTATTGTGATAATAAGTCTGCAATCAACATAGCTCACAACCCGGTACACCATGATCAAACGAAGCACATCAAAATTGACAGACACTTCATCAAAGAAAAATTGGACAGCGGATTGATCTGTACACCTTATGTGTCTACGCATGGCCAACTCGCTGATGTCCTTACGAAGGGGCTAAGTAGTTCAGTGTTTCAAAGTTTTGTATCCAAGCTGGGAATGACAAATACCTATTCACCAACTTGAGGGGGAGTGTGGGAAAACAAAAATTAATGGCCTGTATTTTACACGTGTATAGTAATTAAGTCATTTTAGGGGAGTTTGTTTGTAACAGCCTGTACTCCTAGAATTAGGCAAATTTAGTTAGTTTCCTATTTTGTAGGAATATCCCATAAATCATGGGATTTGAGATAGCCTAGTTATTTTCCTTTTCATAGCTAGGATTTTCTGTATACATCTAACACCGGATGTAGTTTTAAAGAATGAATGAAATCCTATTTATTCCATAATTCTTCATTCTCAATTTTCATCATATATATTATTGAAACAGGAGAGAACATGAAAAAATGCTTGCTTACTAACATATTAGGCTGCTTCATTAGTTACATTAGTTATGGACCCATCACTTATAAGATATCACTTAAAAATGGAATGGACATATGACTACAGATGGGGCCTACATTGCAAATAACTGAAGAAAACTTATTGTACCACACATTGAAACAACCCCGATCCCCTTTCTCCCCCAAGTTGGAGGGTATATGAAGTCATGCACAATTTGGACCACTTAAGTTGAAACTTAATGAGGGGAAGAGCTTGCCAAAAATTTCACCTAGCTGATCTCCACTCTTCATGCATGGACAATGGACTATATATCTTGCTTCTTATGACTTCATTTCAGCTTTCCAGTTTAAGGAGTTACATCTTGTTTCATACTGGATCTGTAGCAAAGAAATGACTGCCTTATTATCAGAATACATCTCCATAGGCTTATTAAAATATAGCAACCCTTGCGTCAGGTGCCTGCTGGTCCCAAGCTCGGATGAAAAAGGAGGGTCTTGCGTCAAGTGCCAGCCGGCAAGGGAGAAGTTGAAGATGATTTTGTTATTTCTTTCTTACAAATGAATATGCATTTGTATATTAGTTTGTGAGGAAGAAATGAAAATCATCTCCAGCTTCTTAAAATATGGCAACCCTTACGTCAGGTGCCTGTCGGCAAGGGTGAAATTGAAGATGATTTAGTTATTTCTTTTCTAGTTGTCAAATGAATATGCATTTGGATATTAGTTTGTAAGGAAGAAATGAAAATCATCTTCAACTTCTTAAAACTAAGGCAACCCTAACATAACATGAATCGAAAACTGACATTCCCTCGAGCTAGGGCATTCCCCATAATTGACGCATTGCATCGAATCCTGGGTGCGGTGAAAAATAGGCAAGGGTTGCTAGGGCGTTCTCCCAGAAGCGACGCGCTACATTGGATCTTGGGTTACTGAAAAATGGGCAAGGGCTGCTAGAGCGTCCCCTCGAAAGCGACAAGTTGCATCAGAACCTAGGTGCAGTAAAAAGTGGACATGAGTTCATGCCATGGAGGTCGAGAAAGACGATAGTAAATAGGATATCACCAGAGCATGAGATTCGTATCGCCACATGGAATATAGGGACATTGACAGGTAAGGGTTTGGAGTTAGTAGACGCGATGAAATGTAGGAGAGTCAATATCGCTTGTATCCAAGAAACCAAGTGGAAAGGGGCTAAAGCTAGAGAAATAGATGGGTATAAATTATGGTATGTAGGACAGGATAATAAAAGAAATGACGTAGGAATAATAGAGGATAGGGAATTAAAGGACAAAGTTGTGGACATTAAAAGAATTAGTGATAGAATAATAATAAAAAAACTTGTTTTAGGAGAACAGATTATAAATGTTATAAGTGCATACGTACCACAAGTAGGGTTACAAGATATAATCAAGAGACAGTTTTGGGAAGATATGGAGGAAGTCATGCAAGAAATTCCCAACACTCAGGGGATATGTGTAGGAGCAGACTTAAATGACCATGTAAGAAAGAAAAGGAAGGATATGATAGAATACACGGAGGGTATGGTATAGGCCAATGAAATGAGATGGGGGAGAATATCCTTGATTTTGCTTTGTCATATAACTTGGCCATTGCAAATACACTCTTTAAGAAGAGGGATGAACACTTAATAACATTTAAAAGTGGACTTTATAAAAGCCAAATAGACTTTTTTCTACTTAGGAATAATTGAGGAAAAGAAGTGAACGTAATAGGTATCCAAAAATTAAGTGGTGGAACTTAAAAGGAGAGAAAATCACATCATTCACAAATAAGTTGATGGTAGAAGGAAATTGGAATTATGAAATAGAAGTAAATACCATGTGGATTATTATTGCCGAGTCCATTAAGAAGTGGCAAAAAATGTTTTAGGAGTATCTAAAGGTAAAAGGCAATTAGTAAAGGAAACATGGTGGTGGAGTGAAACAATGCAAAAAGTTATTAAAGAAAAACATATGTGTTTTAAAGCATGGCAGAAGACTAGAAATAATGAAAACTATGAACAATATAAGAATGCTAAAATGGTTGCTAAGAGAATAGTAAGTGAGGCTAAACTTAAAGCATATGATGAGTTCTATAATAGACTAGGAACAAGAGAAGGTGAGAAAGATGTGTTTAAACTTGCAAAACTAAGAGAATAGAAGGGTACGAACTTAGATTATGTTAGGTGCATTAGAAGCGATGATCAAAAGGTATTAGTCAAAGATGATGAGATCAAACAAAGATGGGAAACATACTTTCAAAAACTGTTAAATGACAATGGTTCTGAGAATATAGGGATTGAAAATACTATAAATCTAAATAACATTGGATATTATAGATATGAACGTAGGATTAGAATACCTGAAGTAAAGGAGACCTTGAAAAAGATGAAATCAGGAAAGGTCATGGGGCCCGATGGTATACCAATAGAGGTTTGAAAGCATATGGGAGATATTGAGGTAGTTTAGTTGACCAAGTAGTTTAACAAGATTATAAAATCAAAGAAAATGCCTGATGAGTGGAGGAAAAGTTCTATTGTACCAATTTATAAGAATAAAGGAAACATACAGAGCTGCACTAATTATCGAGGGATCAAACTTATGAGCCACACTATAAAACTTTGTGAAAGAGTGATTGAGAAGAGGGTACGACATGAAACAAGTGTATTGGAGAATCAGTTTGGTTTCATGCCTGGGAGGTCTACCATGGAAGCTATTTTCTTACTAAGACAATTAGTAGAGAAATATAGGGAGAGGAGGAAAGACCTCCACATGGTCTTTATCGACTTAGAGAAAGCTTATGATAGAGTCCCTAGAGAGTTAATATGGAGGGTGTTGGGCGATAAAGGAGTTTCGCAGGGGTATATAGACATAATTAAAGATATGTATGAGGGAGCGGTAACAAATGTTAAGAGCACTAGTGGCGAGACTGGTGATTTTCCTGTCACTATAAGATTGCACCAAGGATCGGCATTGAGTCCATACCTTTTCACATTGCTTATGGATGAGTTAACAAAACATCTGCATGAGGAGATTCCCTGGTGCATGCTATTTGCAGATGATATAGTCTTACTTGATGAGACAAGGGAGAGTGTAAACATAAGGCTAGAGTTATGGAGAGAAGCATTAGAATTTAGAGGATTTAAAATTAGCCGAACTAAGAGAGATTATATGGAATGCAATTTTAGCAAGGAGAGTAGGAGTGGAACACCAGTCAAGATTGATAACCAATAAGTCCCCATAAAAGACCACTTTCGGTACTTGGGATCAATGATTTATGAGAGTGGAGAGATTGAGAGGGAGGTTACCTAGAGAATCCAAGCGGGTTGGAACAAATGGAGGTGTGCATCTGGAGTTTTGTGTGATCGGCGGGTGCCACTCAAACTAAAAGGAAAATTCTATAGGATGGCCATAAGGCCAGCCATGCTCTATGGATCAGAGTGTTGGGCAGTTAAGGAACATTATGCTCATAGATGAGTGTCGCAAAAATGGGGATGTTGAGATGGATGAGTGGTAAGACAAGAAAGGATAGAATTAGAAATGAAAATATTAAAGTAAATTTAGGGGTAGCACCAATAGGTAACAAGATGAGGGAGATTAGACTTAGATGGTTTGGACATGTTCAAAGGAGACCAACAACGGCACCGGTTAGAAGGATTGAGGCAATACAAGTAGAAGGTTCTAAAAGGGCAAGGGGAAGGCCCAAAAGAACGTGGATGGAAGTTGTGAGGAAAGATTTAAAAACTTTGGGGCTAAATGAAGCCATGGTACTTAATAGAGAGGAATGGAGGAATAAGATTCATGTGGCCGACCCCTAATTGGGATAAGGTCTTGATGATGATGATGATGATGATGATGATGATGAGGCTTATTAAAAACAATCCCAAACTCTTGCATAAGAGTTTTTACCACATTAGTTCACATGGCTTAGGCATGGGTCTACCTGTAGGTCTGCATTGGATATGGAAATTATACTCTATTTCTTGCTCATCCATGTGACAATATCACTCCAGTAAAGGAGCAACAACCCTGTAATAGACTTTCTATCTGAAGCAGAACATGCCCAATTAGTATTGGGTTGGCTAACAATGTTGGCTCAGCCAGTTTATGCAAATTATACCCTATTCTTGCCCAATGGCCATAGGCATGTTCAATGTACTGAAGAATTCTGCCCTTGTAGCTGATTAATTTGCATAAACTGACTAACTACTCCAACAGCAAAAGCTACCCTTAGTTGTGCAACAATAAGCAAATTGAGCTAATGGCTAATCATCTGTACCATTAGTATTACATTTGATCCAATTCAACATCAGGATCCATATATGTTTCTGCAGGGCTAGTACCTAGATCCCAATTGCAGTCACACATATCAGTCACATCTCTGGGACTGAAACAGTCCTGGGTTGCATGTTACAAGTTTTAATATTCGTTTGGGAGATTTAAGAAAGAACACAGAGGGGGCAACACAATTCAGGCATTCAGATGTATGATATCTTATCAGAAAAGTCATTGCAAATGTCCATTATATGATCTTCTGCCTTTATACCTCTCAACCAGCATGATAATGAGTATGAAATGACCAAGAAAACCTTGACTTAGAACTACTGAATTCCTATTAGTAGAACTAAAATCTAATAGAAATATCAAGCTCTTTAAAACAAAAGTCTTGCTAAGGTAACTCAAATCGGAAGGAATGTGATACTCCATGACTCATGCATGTTCAGATTTTTTTCTCATGCTGTCATAGTGTCCTTTTACACTGTCTGTTATCTTTTTAAGTAGACTGGACTGATTCTTTTCCTCTCCTTTTATCTGCTTAATACTTGAAGCTTTAAGTGCTTTACAAATGACAATGAAGAAATATGCATATGCATACATTTTCTGTCATCTTCTTGTAGAGAGTGGTTTCAGTTAAGTTTGCTCACTTTGGCAGGAGTCTTAGAAACTGCAGTCTGCGGGGAGCTGTTCCTGACCTAAGCAGGATACCTCAACTTACCTTTTTGTAAGTTTATAGTGTATTGAGAATTTCTTGAGGTGCTAGCATTTACAAAGGGATGCCAATGGTCAGTGAGCATATCTAATTTATTCATGGTATTCATATCTCAGAGATCTCAGCCACAACCAGCTTACTGGACCGATACCGACTAACAAGCTTTCCACTAATATCACTACTATGTATGCAGAATTTCTCACTTGACATCTTGAAGGATTGGTTAACTGCTTCCATTTGTATTTGCTTTGCTTGAATATGCTTTGATTTTCCTGACATAAACAGAATGGAAGCACTGATTATAGTAAGATATTTGTGCAGTGATCTATCAGATAACAGTCTTAATGGATCTATTCCAGCAAACTTCTCAGGGCTCCCTTTCCTCCAGAAGATGTGAGCTTTCCAATCTTCTTCTCCCTTTACCCTTATCATTTCCATGGGCATGCTTAGTGAGATGTTCTATACTTAGACTTGGTTGTCTCTGTCTACATTTGATTATCATGATTTTGAACCATATCTGCAGGCCAAATATCATGCATTGTTATCCTTGCAGGTTTCTTCAGAACAATCTGTTGAGTGGTTCTGTTCCATTGTCCACTTGGGAGAACATTGATTTTCGTGCAAACACCATACTGACCTTGTAAGACTTGAAAGCCATCATTTTGTTGTGAATTTCCTTTTTCCCTTTTCATTTTTTACTGTGTATGTGTCTTTTAATGACTAAATTTTGTTCGATGTCTCAAATCTATGATACATTGACACCCGAATGCTAACAGTGGCCTTACATAGTGTGGTGCACAATAGGATACTAATTGAACATATATCACTCTTTTCATATTAATGTATCATGGCAGTGCTCGTTATTGTCCCTTATTTAGTTATAATTTTTATTATGTGACTACTGCAGATATTAATCAAATTACTACAATCTTCTAAGCTGTGTATTATATCATGAGACAGATATGGCACCATGTGTTCTATACTGGAATTCTTTTGATCATCCTCAATGTCAGAGAAGCATATTAGAATTCACAGTTCTGTTTTGCATTGTTTTGAAAGCAAAAATGCTGTGATTTCTATTCATATGTGTATCTTTCTCTCTTTGAACTTCATTCATATTTCTCACTTGATAAACTCTCTCTTTGTGGACTGCATTTTGCAGGGATTTCCAGAACAATTCTCTTTCAAACATAGTAGATATTCTTAATCCTCCTCCAAATGTCACCATTAGGTATCTTTCTCTTTGTTTATGCTCTAGTATCGGCGCACATTTATCTGCAGACATCCTCTCAATCAATGATGCTTTGTGAGACCCAAAAAACTAAAAATTGAACAATCTTTAATGAATTTTCTAGTGTTCAATATTATTCATAATTCCATATGGTTTTTTGGTGAAATCCTGTCTTTTTAACATTGCTACATATTGTCTTTCCTGATCAAGGATGTGTGTGTGTGTGTGTGTGTGTGTGTGTGTGTGTGTGTTATAACATAATTTTATATATTTTATAGAGTCTTGGCAAGAGTAGACTACATGGTGTGTTTGGAGAAGTAGACTTGCCCTTTTTTCATGCACGGTAATAATTTTCATAGATCTAAGACATTAGATAGGCTGCATACCGAATTTCATGCTCATTGGATGCTTTTAGCATATGTTTCTTTCAGTTGAAAATCATGACTTTTGATATTCATGAGAAGACCCAGACTAGAGCATACCAAATTCCATGCTTATTGGATGCTTTTAGTATATGTTTCTTTCAGTCGAAAATCATGACCTTTGATATTCATGATTTTTGGGAGGACCTAGACTTAGTGGTTAGAATCATCCAAATGCATTGATTCTCACGTGTTATGTAATTTCTATATGGGAGCATGATAAATGTTTGGATCTTCCACAAAGTAGCTCTAGGGGCTAGTCTATTCCGCATGCACCATGTGTGCCTACTCTTACCATGATTCTACTTTATATATGCATAAAATATACATACAATAAACCATAGAAAGTAATTATAATCAGAAGAACAATTTCTCTTTCTATTGAGCTTTTTGTTATTTCAGGCAAAAATTATTTGTAATTTCTCCTCTATTCTTAATTGTCCATCCTGATCTTAACCTTGCCTTGTATTATTATTTTTATTTTTTTACAAAGAAATTTCTTGGATCACCTTTCTTTGCATAAGGCATCTGCACAACAAATATTTTTTTGAAAGGTCTGTGCAACAATAATTTCATGAAAAGTTTATTTCTCCCATCCAATTTCAGTCAAATGATATTAATGAAAACATAAACTGTTTTAGAATGGATCTGAAGGGATAAAAATGAGCCTATTATCTTTGCACTTGGGTGGGAGATTTAGACTTAAATGATATGAAATGTGAACTGGACTCCTGTTGGTACAACTAAAACTTAATTCTTTCTTATGTTCTTTGCATCTTTTGGAGGGGAGCCTTGGCACAACAGTTGAGTTGTTGCCATGTGACCTGAAGGTCACGGGTTCGAGGTGTGGAAACAGCCTCTTGCAAAATGCAAGGTGAGGCTGCATCCTATAGGTCCTTTGTGGTCCACCCCTTCAACCCCGCATAAGTGGGAGCTTCATGCACCAGGTTGCCCCCTCCCCCACTTTTTATGTTCTTTGCTTCTTTTCCTTTTAAGGTTGGACATTTATGAGGAAAATGGTGTCCCTTCAAAAATACTGGTAAGCCAAGACTTTTAACCACTGTTTTGAAGAAATCCTGGCATTGGACCAGTTATAGGGTGGTTAATTTTGTCCACCTTACTTTTATTCAGACATTCATGTGCTTAATAATTCAAATATGAACGCCTATCTATTAGTTTCCTGTTTTTGTTTATTTCCTGATTTCGTGTAATTGGACAGATATAGCAAATCTGTATCCAGCTTGCTTGTTTCCTTTTTTGGTGTAATCTGATCACATCTGATTATCTGATCCTAAGCTGTTGTTTCCTCTTTATATAGAGTCTGTGTATGCTGAATAAATTAAGCTAGAATATATATTTTTTCTCTCTGGTTTTTTTCATGGTTTCAGAGCCAATCCTCTGATTCTTTTATGGCTAAAACAGCCATGATAAGCGCTGCCAGAGATAGCTCAGGCACTTCCAGAGATGCCTCTTCCGAAATCTCTTCAGATTTGTCCTTACCAACCCAGAAACCTATGACCCACGTCATAAATGATACCCATTCCCTTCAAATAACTCAACATAAACTAAATGGGACAAAATACCTAAATTATTCTCAATTCGTGGTCCCTGTAATTAGAGGAAAGGGAAGACTCGGCTACTTGATTGGTGCAACCAAAGCTCTGACGGAGGAAGACCCTGGCTACTCAATGTGGGAATCTGATAATTCCATGGTAATAGCGTGGCTTGTCAATTCCATGGAACCCAAGATTGGTCGGCCTTATTTATACTACAAGACTGCAAAAGAAATATGGGATATGGTGAAGGAGATGTACTCTGATCTAGAGAACTCAGCCCAGGTTTTTGAGATAAAATCATCTCTAAGGGACACAAAACAAAACTTTTCAGTGACTGAATATTTTAATAATTTGACTGGGTTATGGCAAGAGTTAGACATGTTTTACAGCCATGATTGGCTTTGTGCTGAGGACAATAAAAAATATAACAAGCAACTTGAAAGGATGGGATCTATGATTTCCTTCAAGTCCTGAACAGGGAGTTAGATGAAGTTCGTGGCAGGATACTTGATACCAAACCTCTTCCAAACATGAGAGAGGTGTTTGCTGAGATTTGAAAGGAAGAAAGTAAAAAATGGGTTATGATGGTAGCACTCCAAGAACCTTCTGAAAACCTATCTCAAAGCTCTGCCCTTGTCTCCAAGAAAAATGTAAGTTCTGCCTCAAGAGATCAGTGTGGGAATAGAAGAAATGATCAGCCTTGGTGTGATCACTGTCGATGCCCTTAGTATACTTGGGACACCTACTAGAAGATACATGGAAAACCAGCAAATTGGAAGCCACGCAAACAAGGAGAACAAGGCTGAGGACTTCAAGCTGTTTCCTAGGAGACTAAATCAAGAAAAAAATTGAAGGAATAATCTGTGTAACCTATGTGCCCTCACAACCACAAGTTGCGGATGTGTTCACAAAAGGACTGCCTGGATCACGTTTTAAAGTTCTTATTGACAAGCTAGGAATGATTAACATCTATTCACCAGCTTGAGGGGGAGTGTTGAAAGATAGGCAGATTCCCCCTATTTTAGGATAGCAGATTTATTAGTTTTCTGTTTTTTTTTTATTTCCTGATTTATTGTAATTGGACATATATAGCAAATCTGTGTCCAGCTTGTTTGTTTCCTTTTTTGGTGTAAATGGATCAGATCTGATGATCTAATCCTGTGCTGTTGTTTACTCTTTATATAGAGGCTGTGTATGATGAATAAATTAAGCAAGAATTTTTTTCTTTTTGTTCTTTGGTTTTTTTCACTATTCTCTAGCACATGCTTCATAGAAGTATCTTTTCTTGCTTTTCTATACCGAAGACAGAAAATACGTTCTTCATAATCCAAACAGAGGTTTATGAATCAAGTGCTTCGTAATCCAAATACAAAGCCTATTTGAACTATATTAGCCATAAATTATTCTCTAGCTGGCATAGTTCATAGAAGTGTCTTTCTTGCTGTTCTAATATCTCTATTTTAAGTACTGAAAATAGAACTGTATGTTCCTGATCTCAGATTAATTATATTTTATTAGATTCTTCTAGTGCTTATCCTCCACATTCTTGTCATTTATTTGCATCACTGTCTTGTCATAACATCATTTATATACTTATTCTGCTTTATACTTGCATATATAACATATCCTTCATGCTTTAGACCAGATTTATTTCAGTTATTTAATTTAATAAAGGTTTTTATTGTATTGCAAGATTGAAATGCATTCCATTTTTTATATAAATCTTCTCTCCATATGTGTTCAGGCTTCAAGGGAATCCTGTTTGCACGAATGCAAACCAAAACTTAGTCCAGTTCTGCAGTTCACAGGATGAAAGGAATGACACGCCTGAAAACTCAACTAAATCTAGAATTGATTGCCCTGTTGCAGCATGCGCCTTTGAATATGTCCAACGGTTTCCTGGCTCTTGTTTTTGTGCTGCCCCTCTTAGAGTTGGATACCGTTTGAAAAGTCCTGGGCTTTCATATTTTCTTCCATACAAGGAATTGTTTATGGCAGAGCTTACATCTACTGCTGGATTGGAGCTTTATCAGCTATCAATTGATTCGTTCATCTGGGAAGAAGGTCCTCGGCTTAGGATGTATTTGAAACTTTTTCCTCTGTTTTCTAATCAATCTGGTATTTCCCATCTATTCAATCAAAGCGAAATTCGGAGACTTAGAGGCTTGTTTACAAGTTGGGGAATCTATAACAGCGAAATCTTTGGACCATATGAATTGCTCAACTTTACTCTCTTGCGGCCGTATTTGGATGGTATGTTTGATGACCACATCTTTAATAAGCAACTATTAGAAGCACCTTCTTTTTCTTGAGGAATTTGACATAAATTCTAGTTTTGAAGAATGAGCGCCAACATAGTCCTGCGTGGTTTTGCAAGAGTAGAAATAACATATTACTTAATCAAGTAAATTTGGAAACTTAAATTTGAATGGATCCTTACAAGTAGTTTCAAATAAATTTTGAACCAAAAGTATAATTGCAGCTTCATTTGACCTATATTTTTTGGAGAATCCTTTTAAATTCTAATTGACTTATTTACTGGGCAGAAACACACTGTGCTGGGGGCTTTAGGAAATTCTCTATTTAGCTCCAATAACATATTAGAAATCTGAGAAACAGCCATTGTTAATCACATAATTCATTCTAGCGTTTGTTTCTAAATAATGCATTTCACGATCTTCTTATTGGATTGATATCAGGAAGTCTCCTGTAACAAGTTACTTGAATCATCAGTTCTTTAGTTTTTCTTCATCTGTTTTTTTCTCCTAACATCCAAGCTAAGATCTCTAGCAACAAACTTTTTTTAAAAAGAATATCTGGAAGCTTCGTCATTTCTGGAAACCGCATTGGATGCCGTCATTGTTTTCTAGACCAGGGGCCAGTACAATTTTGAAAGATATCATCCATATGACAATTATTTCAAGGAAGTGGTTCTTTTCATAATTTTTCCTTCTTTTTTTTTTTTTTTGAGAAGTAGATGTTATCCCTGATGACCTTCCCTACCACAATTTTTTTATTTCTTCCAGCCATTTCACCTTGGAATAAGAAAGTGTCGATATTAAGGATAACATTATACACGATGAATCATCTGATTGTTCAATATTCTTTCTACTGTTGCAGAGCTTCCTCGGCAGAATACAGGGTTAAGCATTGGTGCGGTGGCTGGCACTGTATTGGGTGCTGTTGCCGGTGCAGTAACAATATCTGTTGTTATTACAGTTCTTTTTATGAGAAGATACACTAGAAAAAACAGCATAATGTCAACAAGACGCTTATGTAAGTCCCTCTTTTTCAGGAAAATCTCAATCTTCATCAATTGTTTAACATCTTCAACTGTCATAAAGTAACACACTGTGGGCTGAAATTTGTTGAAGTGGATTGTTGATTAATATATGACCAATAACTAAATATTCGGTGACCATCTTGAATAATTTACATGAGCTGGAAGCTGTGATCAGGGGACTATCAGCTGTATGTCTGAATACGGCATTTCTATTGCTGGGATGCTTTTACTAGTCAATTTTTATTATTTCCTTCTATGTCACTTTGTTTGAACCAGGTAATTGCCAACCAACTATGTCTAGTCATTCACTTAGCTGGATACTGAAGCAAACTGTTCATCATCATTAATCCTACCCAAAATGACTTTTGTTTTATCCACTAAAATGGCCTCACTTAGATGATATGCTATCATATGATCTACTCAATGAGATCATAATCACCAAAACTCCTTGGGTCAGTAAGCTGCATAAGGAGAACTTTGTCGCTTACAATGTCTGATGATCTTTATCTCCTAAACTGAGTTGTAGGGTTGTCTTAAGATTTTCAACAAAGAAATGCATAAAGATCTCATCAATTTATTCATGTTGGGATATTTCTCCTAATCCAGCTTCTGGAGTCAATCTGCATCTGTCATCCAGTAGCACATCTTGAGCACCTCTATACGAAATTCCAGAAACAAGCCAACACAACCTGGGACCAGGAAGAAGAACTATCTCTAAAAACATTGCAAACCAAGAAAGAGGGACAGTTGATTGCCTTTTGGTAAGGGCAATGGAAAGAAAGCGGATCTAGCTTCAAATCGAGGACAATCAATCCATTGAGGAAGCCTTCTTTGCGTCCTATTGCGCTGTTTGAGTGAGATTTTCCTTGCTTGTTCCACTTGTGCCACTTTTACCTAGGCACTATCCATCCTATGTAGCAAGGAAGATGAGATTGCAATCTTTGGCAAATGCATCTAGATGAGTTTCCAATATGGTAGAGTTGGATACGGATTGAAGAAGTGCTACATCCCATGCTTGGCTATCCATTCCATAGGCATTTCTAGGTCATGATGATACAAAAAAGGGACAGCTGGTGCACGAAGCTCCTGTGTATGTGGGCGCCAGGGAAGGGGCGGGCACAAAGGGTCTATAGTACACAGCCTTACCTTGCATTTTTGCGAGAGGCGCTTCCACGCCTCGAATCCACAACCTCCAGGTCACATGACGATAACTCAATCGTTGCATCAAGGCTTCTAGATCGTAATGATATGACCTTTAAAGGCTAAGGGCCCAATTGGCTAGGCTTGCACAATCCAGTTTACTAACCCTTGCCAGTCGGCCCCTAAGTTCTAAGCTTGATATTCCAATCTCGTCTATCTAGTATATTGCAATTTCAGCACTAGCTTAATATGGTTAACAAATTGCATTATTTCTCTACAATTACTCTCAGAAGTTATAGCACTCTGAATGGCAGTTCCCACTATTGTTGAAACATGGACATATGAAGTTAGAGGTTAATTATAATAGTTTTTGCACAGCTTAGGTGTAGAATCTGATTTGTTCCAAAGTTAAAGAAGTCCCAATGAAAATGGCCCGCATCATTTATTGCAAGCTCATTAACACCATTACAAGCTCAATGCAAGATGGACAGTTTAACATCCAAGACATGTGAACCTCCTACCATAACTGAGCTTGCTACTCCACCAGGACAAGTCCAATGCTATCAGATTGAATGTGTTATGAACTTTTTATTTTAATAATGACCAAATATATCATAAGAGGGCCTTTTCTCTGATAACTGGTCATTGTCAAGTGACTCAAAAGAACCGATTTTTGCTTTAGTCCAAGCAGATTGTTGGGGATTTCTTGCCATGGAAAATGCCCTTCGCTATAGAATAGTGAAAGTCCACTTGTTGCACTTCTCTAGATATCAAATCAGTGATTTACCATTCCTGCAGAAATTTCTCAGACTGCTAAAATGGTCCTGTCAATTGCCCTATTAACTTAAGGGAATGGGAAGACAGCAGATTGCTTGGATGATTGATCAATCAATCCAGTAAGACAATTTTTCTTCATTTCCTTTCTCATTGTTCGAGTGAGATATTCCCTGCTTAGTTCACTTCAGCCAGCGATATTACCCCATTTACTATTTGTACTAGGTGGCAAAGGAGATATTTGTGATATTACCAAATTATCTGAGACAGGGTTCCAGCATGTTAGAAGGGGAGTACAGGAAGTTGTTGCAGTAGGCTTGATGAGCTCCTTCAGAATACCTTTTTGCACTGAAGCTCTTCCAACCTCCCCACCCCCCCTTTTCATCGAGTTGGGAAACTTCTTTTAGCTCAAAATGATATGACCATGGAAGGATAAGTCCTAACTTGGAATTCCATTCTGAACTATCTAGGATATGAAAATCTCAACAATAACTTATTGTGGTTAACAATTTGCATTAATCTGTATAGTTTGCTCTTGAAGTCATTGCATTCTGAATGCCATTTCTTATTAGCTCAGTTTATTGCTAAAACATTATAGACAGAGGTATTATGTATTATTATAATTACTTGCAAACTGGTATAACAATTGACTAGCCTCTGATTTGTTCTTTTCCCAGTATCAAAATTCCCAATCAAAATTGATGGTGTGAAAGAGTTTACCTTCGGAGAGATGGCACAGGCTACAAATAATTTCAGCCACTCCACTCAAGTTGGTCAAGGAGGCTATGGGAAGGTATACAGAGGCATGCTCGCTGATCATACTGTTATCGCTGTAAAGCGATCACAAAAAGGATCCCTACAAGGTCAAAGGGAGTTTCTTACAGAGATAGAACTATTATCACGGTTACATCATAGGAATCTGGTTTCTCTGTTAGGATACTGCATTGAAGAAGAAGAACAGGTACAGTCTGCTTTTGCTTTAGGCATTTATTTTTTCTGTTTGCAGTTTAGTTATGCCTCTTTTTTGTGCCCTTGTCTTGATGACCTTTATAGACTCAATACAGTGTATTGCACACAGAGGCAGCACAAAAAATGGAAATTGGCTGAGGGAAAACTTCTAAAGCCATGACATCATACTACCTTCATATGTCTATTAGTGTGTGTTGTAGAGCAGAAGAAGATTAAGGAATAATCATATTATATAGTCTATTCATACCTGTGCTATTATTATGGGACTGGTAGTACTCGTACACTCCTTTTATTTGACAAATTATTTTCAACTGATAGTCAACCTGTTAGGTGTACTGGTTCAAATTCTGTAGCAGATGGCATTCAACATGGAATGAAACGTGTTTTATTCATGGGGGGTGAGTGTGACACCCTGGGTTTTTAACCAACTGTTTCCCATATTTATACGAAAATAATAATAATTTATTTATAGAAAATAGATGGGATCCCAGAACTTAAAACTCATAATTTAAAACACTTTTCGCAGCGTCAAGAAAAATACCATTTCAGAAAACCCCCAGGGTAATTTTACCTCAAAACCACACTGAAGAATAGAACCAAAAGTAAACCTTTTGAGCATGCTCATAAATTAAAACCACGATGAAATTTTTGCAACTGTAAAGATACATAATAGTAAAAGTTTCAAAGCTCCAGGGTCTGTCCAAGATCACCACGTCATCCATGTATAAATATATAACCACTATACAGTGATATGGGTCTAATCTATCAATATATACAACGACTAAGGAGAATGCCAAAAAGCCAATACCAGTCCAACAAAAGTACACCACTCTATCTCTGTATCTGACAGTATTTGTCCTCAAGCCCCCCGTCCAGCTCCACTCTAGTCCACCTTCTTCCCTTTTTGACTGTCGCGCTCTGATTCTGAGGCATTGCAAAACAAAGCAATGCCTCAGCAAGCCATGCTTGTGCAGGTGATATACATTCAAAGTAACTCAATAAAAACAAAGCGCATAGCGCAAGGCATAAATATCATAAAATGATCAAACATAATATAAAGCCTTAAATCACACGATAAAGGACATACCATGTCCATGAAATACATGAGATATCATCAACCATGATATCAGGACATGCACACTCAAAGAAAATCTAGAAACACATGAATGCATGTCAAAAGTATCAACATCATACACAGTCAAACCATATGAGTGTCTCACATATACTCACGGCAATGTAGAGTCAGCTCTCTATACCATCCACTTTCACCCTTGCACCCTCACGGGCACTCAGGCACTCACGGGAACGACGCGTACCACTTTCGCTTTCACCCTCACGGGCACTTAGGCACTCAAGGGGTGAAAAATCGCATCCTACCACAGGATCAATAGTCTCAAATATCAAGTCAGAGCGACTCCCACATGTCAAGAAGACCAACAATCAAGTGAATATCACGAACGATATCAAAAATAGTGCATGCAATAACCACCAGAAAGATAGCACGCACATGAGAAGCTACATGATGAAATCAATCTCATGCATATGGTAAGGCATAAATCATATGTCTCAAAAACTCAAATCACCATTTGAGAATCATGGAAAAATTGTGAATGAAATCACCTACCTCGGTATCGCACTATCCCAACAAACGTGTAAACGATATCAAGGTGTATGCACTGATGTACCTGTCATGCCATAAATCATGTCATGGTTAATGCATATAACTAAAATCTAAAGCCTGATCATCTATTGATCAGCTTGATATGAATCATCTAATAGCATTTAGTAGTTTTGCTATTAAAAAGTTACTCCAAACTAGATTTTTGTCTTAAATCTAGGTTCGCCTTGTTGAGACGATCACAACGCCTCTTTTGGATCATGATTTAGACCTCTGTAGCTCCTAAAATCAAGGTTTAAAGCAATAAAGGGTCAAAACCCTCAAAACCAAGAAAACGGGCCCGCCATATGGCGCGTGTAGTCCACACGTATGTGGCGGGCGAGTCAGAAACCCGTGCAGGTGGCGCGAGAGTCTGTGGACGCGCTCTGCGCGTGGGGGCCGAAACAGCGCGCGTGGCGCATTCCAGCCTCATCGTGTGGCGTGCACGAGTCGCACCACGTGCCCTGTGCGTGGTGCACCCTCGCTGCGTCACGTGGCGCTCACTTGTCCGTACGTTTCCTCCCGTTTTGGTCGTTGTTGCTGGAGACGATGACCAGACTGGTTTGCCGTCGCCGACGACCCCAGGTGCTCTATTTTTTGTAATTTTTACACCTCTGAATCCGGTTTTTCACTTACATTCCATTTCCACCTTCCATTTTCACAAATCCCTCCTAAATCTATCATTTCTTCACGATTTTTGTCTAGTTTTCAAAAACTCCCATATTACGATTTTTTGGATTTTTCGGCGTCCCTAGCCGTCCGATCGTCACGAAATTTCGTAGGTCCTTTCATCTCCTCATCATACTCAATATGAACGGTCCAGATCTAAATCTGACCCCGTCTCATCAAATTTTTTTAGTGAAAACAGTAAGCACGAATTTTTAGTAAACACTACATGTTCATGCCGTTTTTTCGCCGTTTACAAGTCAAGAAACCTTAAAATTTAACACAAAAGGGAAGGGTGAAGTGATCCTACCTCGTTCTTGGCTGTTCAAGGGTGGAGAAATCCATCTCCACGGTGCGTGACTGTCCACGTGAAGCAGAGAGAATTTGAGATGGAGGAGAGTGCGTTTTGAGCACTCTCTCTCTCTTCCTTACCTTATATCATCATCATCATCATCATCATCATCAAGACCTTATCCCAATTAGGGGTGGGCCACATGAATCTTATTCCTCCATTCCACTCTATTAAATACCATGGCTTCCTTTAGTCGCAAAGTTTTTAAATCTTTCCTCACCACTTCTATCCACGTTCTTTTGGGCCTTCCCCTTGCCCTTTTAGAACCTTCAACTTGTATTGCCTCACTCCTTCTAACTGGTGCCATTGTTGGCCTCCTTTGAACATATCCAAACCATCTAAGTCTAATCTCCCTCATCTTGTTACCTATTGGTACTATCCCTAAATTTCCTCTAATATTTTCATTTCTAATTCTATCCTTTCTTGTCTTACCACTCAACCATCTCAACATCCTCATTTCTGCAACACTCCGCCTATGAGTATGATTTTCCTTAACTGCCCAACACTCTGATCCATAGAGCATGGCCAGCCTTATAGCCATCCTATAGAATTTTTCCTTTAGTTTGAGCGCACCCGCCGATCACATAAAACACCCGATGCACATCTCCATTTATTCCAACCCGCTTAGATTCTCTGGATAACCTCCCTCTCAATCTCTCCACTCTCATGGATCAATGATCCTAAGTATCAGAAGTGGTATCTCATGGGGACCTCTTGGTTATCAATCTTAACTGGTGCTCCACTCCTACTTTCCTTGCTAAAATTACATTCCATATATTCTGTCTTAGTTCGGCTAATTTTAAATCCTTTCGATTCTAATGCTTCTCTCCATAACTCTAGCTTTATGTTTACACCCTCCCTTGTCTCATCAAGTAGGACTATATCGTCTGCAAATAGCATACACCAGGGAATCTCCTCATGCAAATGTTTTGTTAACTCATCCATAACTAATGTGAAAAGGTATGGACTCAATGCCGATCCTTGGTGCAATCCAACAGTGACACGAAAATCACCAATCACGCCACCAGTGTCTTAACATTTGTTCCTGCTCCCTCATACATATCTTTAATTATGTCTATATACCCCTGCGAAACCCCTTTAACACCCAACACCCTCCATATTAACTCTCTAGGGACTCTATCATAAGCTTTCTCTAAGTCAATAAAGACCATGTGTAGGACTTTTCTTCTCTCCCTATATTTCTCTACTAATTGTCTTAGTAAGAAAATAGCTTTCATGGTAGACCTCTCAGGCATGAAACCAAACTGATTCTCCGATACACTTGTTTCATGTCGTAGCCTCTTCTCAATCACTCTTTCAAAAAGTTTCATGGTGTGGCTCATAAGTTTGATCCCTCGATAATTAGTGCAGCTCTGAATGTCTCCTTTATTCTTATAGATTGGTATAATAGAGCTTTTCCTCCACTCATCAGGCATTTTCTTTGATTTTATAATCTTATTAAACAACTTGGTCAACCAAACTACCCCAATATCTCCCATATGCTTCCAAACCTCTATTGGTATACCATCAGGCCCCATGGCCTTTCCTAATTTCATCTTTCTCAAGGCCTCTTTTACTTCAAGCATTCTAATCCTACGTTCATATCTATAATATCCAATGTTATTTAGATTTATAGTATTTTCAATCCCTATATTCTCAGGGCCATTGTCATTTAACAATTTTTGAAAGTATATTTCCCACCTTTGTTTGATCTCATCATCTTTGACTAATACCCTTTGATCATCACTTCTAATGCACCTAACATGCTCTAAGTCCTTACCCTTCTGTTCTCTTACTTTTGCAAGTTTAAACACATCTTTCTCACCTTCTCTTGTTCCTAGTCTATTATAGAGCTCATCATATGCTTTAAGTTTAGCCTCACTATTCTCTTAGCAAGGTTTTTAGCATTGTTATATTGTTCATAGTTTTCATTATTTCCAATCTTTTGCCATGCTTTAAAATGCATTCGTTTTTCTTTAATAGCTTTTTGCACTGTTTCATTCCACCACCATGTTTCCTTTGCTAATAGCCTTTTACCTTTAGATACTCCTAAGACATCTTTTGCCACTTTCTTAATGGACTCAGCCATATTAGTCCACATGGTATTTACTTCTGTTTCATAGTTCCAATTTCCTTCTACGATCAACTTATTTTTGAATGAGATTATTTTCTCTCCTTTTAAGTTCCACCACTTAGTTTTTGGATGTGTATTAAGTTCAGTTCTTTTACTCCATCTTTTGATATGAATATCCATAACCATTAACCTATATTGTGAGGTTAAACTCTCACCGGGTATCGCCTTACAATCCTTACATATAGATCGTTCATTATTCCTACGTAGAAAAAAGTCTATTTGGCTTTTATGAAGTTCACTTTTAAAGGTTATTAAGTGTTCATCCCGATAAGTTATATGACAAAGCAAAATCGAGGATATTTTCCCCCATCTCGTTTCATTGGCCTATACCATACCCTCCGTATATTCTATCATATCCTTCCTTATCTTTTCCTACATGGCCATTTAAGTCTGCTCCTATAAATATCCCCTCAGTATTGGAAATTTCTTGCATGACTCCCTCCATATCTTCCCAAAACTGTCTCTTAATTATATCTTGTAGCCCTACTTGTGGTGCATATGCACTTATAATATTTATAATCTGCTCTCCTAGAATCATTTTTATTATTATAATTCTATCACTGATTCTTTTAATGTCCACAACTTTATCCTTTAATTCCTTATCCACTATTATTCCTACGCCATTTCTATTATTTTCCTTTCCTACGTACCATAATTTATACCCATCTATTTCTTTAGCTTTAGCCCCTTTCTACTTGGTTTCTTGGATACAAGCGATGTTGACTCTCCTACGTTTCATCGTGTCTACTAACTCCAAACTCTTACCTGTCAGTGTACCTATATTCCATATAGCGATGCGAATCTTATGTTTTGGAGATACCCTATTTACTATCGCCTTTCTCAACCTCCATGGTATGAACCCATGTCCACTTTTCACTGCATCTGGGTTCTGATGCAGCACGTCGCTTCCGAGGGGACGCTCTAGCAGCCCTTGCCCATTTTTCGCTACACCCGGGATCCGATGTAGCGCGTCGCTTCTGGGTGAACGCCCTATCAACCCTTGCCTATTTTTCACCGCATCCGGGATCCGATGCAGCGCGTCGCTTATAGGGAACGCCCTAGCTTGAGCGAATTTCATATTTCAATTCATGTCATGTTGTGGTTGCCATAGTTTTTAAAAGCTGAAGATGATTTTCATTAAAATCATTAAAATCATCTTCAGCTTCACCCTTGTCGGCTGGCTACCTGACGCAAGGGTGGCCATATTTTAAGAAGCTGAAGATGATTTTCATTTCTCCCTCACAAACTAATATACAAATGCATACTTATTTGTAAGAAAGAAATAATAGAATCATCTTCAACTTCCCCTTCTTAGGTGGCTACACGACCTGAGGGTTGCCATCTTTTAAGAAGCTGGAGATGATTCTCATTTCTTCCTCACAAACTAATATACAAATGTATATTCATTTATAAGAAAGAAATAATAGAATCATCTTCAACTTCCCCCTTGCCAGCTGGCACCTGACGCAAGACCCTCCTTTTTTATCCAGGCTTGGGACCTTATATATATATATATTTTTTTTTTATTTAGTTATTTATTTATTTATTTTCTTTTTCTTAAAATATAAGAAATGTTACAGTGAGAATTACAACAGATTTCATGGAAACCAAAGCTAAAAATCTGATAAAATGTAAGCAAACAAATAGGAAGTAAGGAACCCCAGTTCCTTCCCTATACTTCCTCCCACTTCTTCCTTTATTTTCTCCTCCTCTCGACTCCAGGCAATCCACGCCCTTTATCTTCCTTTCTCAACCTCCTTACTTGATTCTGTAACTGCCTATATTTTGTAATCCTCCTCTCAACCGATTGGATGTTACTGTATCTCCTCCCTTAACCAATGTAGTGTAACCACCTGATCCTCTTACAACTGCCTTAACCAGCAAATTATAACTACTTGATCCTCTGTCAACTGCCTGGAAATTTGTTGATCCTTGTTGCCCAATACTATCCCTATCACAACCATTTCTCTTTCTTGATAATCAGATTTCAGAAAACAAAGACTATAAAATAAAAGAACATAGAAAGTAGTTGGGTGGTGCACTTGTTTCCTATACTAGTTAATTGCAGTTTCAGTGCAGAACATTATACAGTAATTTATATTTAGGGAAGTGATAATCAGAGATGCTTAAAAGGACTATCATTGAAAATGGCCCTTTTTAAATGATGTAGGTGTATTTTGTGGATGATCTAAGCTATTCTTCTTGTTTGGCCTCACTTAGATCATCTATGTACCAAAAATCTCACTGATTGTATGATCTTAGCCTATGTTTCATTGTGCTAAAAACCATGGCCACTGAATCTTAAAACTGAAAAAAAAATAGTGCTTAGAATCGGCTGACTAGAGTGATTTTTCACATCTATCCTAAACAGAGGGGATGAACAAGATGAGTGGCTTTGATCTAATAAAAAAATTGTTCTAGGACTAAAGCCAAATTGAAATAACATAGCTAAGCACTATCTCTGTCATGTTGTATTCATAAAAACGTTCAACATTAAAGGTTAACCTGCATGGCATCATTTTATTCATCTTCTTAATAGCTAAGAGAGTTGATATCTTTAACTTATTAAAGGAGCATTCTAGGATCAGATAGTTTGATACTTAGGAAAGATCATCTGCTTTTTGGCAATGTAAGTTAAGTGTGTTGAATGTCATGTACAGGGGAGTTGATTGGTTATTTCCTTTTCTTTCTTTTATTTTTGTGTGTGTATCAAAGGCTAGTGAGTGGTAAAGAAGTTGATCAGCAAGCTGTTTCTGATCATGTTGATTTTGACGTGTTGATGAGGTCTTTCCTCCATATACCAAAATATAACTTGCTTATTGCATTTTGACCTTTTGTGAAAAATGACCTATTGCCTCTTTGTCCTTGTTTTGTTCATCTTAAAGCTGCATTTAGATACCATTTTTCCCAAAAAAATTCTGGTATCCAATATCTAAATGCAGCCTACAAATCATAGCTTCTCAAAAGTGCTTTAAATGCATTTTTACCAAGCATTCATTTTCTTTAATAGAAGAAACTGTACAAACAGTATCCAACCCCAGCCTGAGACATACCATTTGAAATAATATCCTGAAGTTCCAACCAATCCTTGCAAGTGGGAAGTTGTGTTTCATGGCAATAGATCATTACTCTGCTGCCTTAAGTTCTTTTATGAGGCCAAATAAGATTACTTTGGTAATGAAATGGTATTAGATACCTCTAGTGGCAGGCATCCAATTAGGAGTTTCAGTCAAAAAATTAGTACTCTTGGATGAATGACATTCGTCCCAACTTTCTGAATGAAGCATGGACGCTATTCAAAATTCTTCTGCATGTCTGGAAACTTGCCATTATGTTTCGAGTTCAGCTGACACTAAAATTTACTAATTTGTTTTTGATGTCTGTTTGCAGATGTTGGTATATGAGTTTATGCCAAACGGAACATTGCGGGATCATCTTTGTGGTAAACCTTCACATTTTTCCTTCAGCTAAAAGTCTTTGTAGCAAAAGAGATATCCACTGCTGTTTTTTTCCCCAATTCATGTGCAAGTATATAATGTGGACTGTTAGTAAATTAAAATTTTCTATGTATAAGATTTACCTAACAATAAAGGAAAGTATATTACTAGATTTGGTGATCCATTTCCAAAAGTTACCTTTGAACTTGTGCCAACTTGAAAACATAAGATTTGTTAAGAAAACATATCAATCTATGTATGTTTCGTTAAGTAGGAATGATTGCTGGTCATGAGTAAGAAAATCTGTCAGACATTGGCAGTTGGTTGGTTGTAAAAATGTCAGTGGACCGCTGCTTTATTTTGTTCAAAAGAGTAGTTATTGACCTTACTGTCTCTAGCTGATTCTGAAATATAAGTCAGGTGAAAATCTTTATTCCAGCCATATTTCTCTGAAAGCTGAAGGAACCAATATTTGTCACACCCCGAAACCTGAATCCCTTAAGGGACTTGAGCTACAATGATTCCTATGGTAGCCATTCACATTCATAGCACATAGACTTTCATGTTTCATTAAAATTAAAGTATTCTTTGATCTCACAAAGCACGGCATTTTTACACAAAACATCTAGTACATAACTCCATATTTCATTAAACTAACCCAAACTGCAATCTTACAAACCTTAGCACTAAAACATACATTCCGAAGTCCTATGCATGAGTCTTCTGCCCAAAGCTTATTTCAAACTCAATTCACCGGTATACCTTAGGTACGAGAGTGGCCTAAGAACAACCAAACTCCTATTTGGATCAATGGCACTAGTTTCTTCGAAAACCATGACTTTCAAAAGCCAACTCTGCAGTTTTACTGTAACAACTTGGGTCTAGGCTCCTCAGTAATGATATTGTCCCAGTTACACTGGGTTTTGTTCTCACCCACGACGAGGTAAAATGCGTCATTACTGGTAAAGCCCACCTAGACCCTTATCAATAGCCCAGGAACCTTCTCCCTAGCCGATGTGGGACTAACACTCAAGCCTCACCTTGCCTAGAAGCCTGCCAGCCTAGAAGCCTACCAGCCCTCCAGGCCTGCCCTCATCAGCCCACCCTCATCGGCCAAGGCTAGCTCTCTCCCTTCCTTCGGGGCTCTCGACCTCTCGTGGGGTTAGCCTACCACCCTCGGGGTCGGGGTCCCGCTCTGATACCACTGTAACAACCTGGGTCTGGGCTCCTCAGTAATGATATTGTCTCAGTTACACTGGGTTTTGTTCTCACCCACGACGGGGTAAAACGCGTCATTACTGGTAAAGCCCACCCAGACCCTTATCAATAGCCTAGGAACCTTCTCCCTAACCGATGTGGGACTAACACTCAAGCCTCACCTTGCCTAGAAGCCTGCCAGCCCTCCAGGCCCGCCCTCATCGGCCAAGGCTAGCCCTCTCCCCGCCTTCGGGGCCCCGACCCCGGTTGTTACAGTGGTATCAGAGCGGGACCCCGACCCCGAGGGTGGTAGGCTAACCCCACGCAAGGTCGCTTGGCCCCGAAGGAGGGGAGAGGGCTAGCCTTGGCCGATGAGGGAGGGCTGATGAGGGCGGGCCTGGAGGGCTGGCAGGCTTCTAGGCAAGGTGAGGCTTGAGTGTTAGTCGCACAGACCCAGGTTGTTATAGTGGTATCAAAGTGGGACCCTGACCCCGAGGGTGGCAGGCTAACCCCACGCAAGGTCGCGTGGCCCCGAAAGAGGGGAGAGGGCTAGCCTTGGCCGATGAGGGAGGGCTGATGAGGGCGGGCCTGGCAGGCTTCTAGGCAAGGTGAGGCTTAAGTGTTAGTCCCACATCGGCTAGGGAGAAGGTTCCTGGGCTATTGATAAGGGTCTGGGTGGGCTTTACCAATGGTATCAGAGCGGGACCCTGACCCCGAGGGTGGCAGGCTAACCCCACGGGAAGTCGCGTGGCCCCGAAGGAGGGGTGAGGGCTAGCCTTGGCCGATGAGGGCGGGCCTGAAGGGCTGGCAGGCTTCTAAGCAAGGTGAGGCTTGAGTGTTAATCCCACATCGGCTAGGGAGAAGGTTCCTGGGCTATTGATAAGGGTCTGGGTGGGCTTTACCAGTAATGACGCGTTTTACCCCGTCGTGGGTGAGAACAAAACCCAGTGTAACTGGGACTATCATTACTGAGGAGCCCAGACCCGGGTTGTTACACTTACCAAGTTTAACATTTTTGTCTCACTCTTCACTTTCAAAAGTTTGTAAATACAACAGTGACATTAACAGCTTGGCTATTAACTGACCATTTTTAGTAAGTTTAAGACTATATATGTGAAAAACATCAAGAAACTGTTGTTGGTATAAAACACACACACACACCCACACAACTAAATGCAGAAATTCTAGTACCTAAACGCTATAATCCAGTAAAGAGCTTCAAATAGAGTTTTTCATCCATCAATTCTATTGGCAAACCAGTGGAATTCAGTAGCAATTACTGGAATACAGAAGCAAATAGCAATTCAGTAGATAGGGAAGATTCAGTAGTAAATCAGTGAGATGCAGTATTACAAATCATTAAAAGCTCATTAGTGTTCAGTAGCCAACAGTGGAGGCATCTATCATATCCCGCATTGATCAGATGGGGCCAGTAACCTCTCAGCCTGAGGTCCTTCGCAGCCAGTGTCTCAACTAAGGTCAGTTCTATGAGTCCAAAGAATGCTACAATTTCAATGAAAAAAAAAAAATTAGCATGCTATGAATGTGATTGACTAACCTAGGAATTATTGCACCTCAAGTCCCTTTAAGAGATTTGGGTTACAAGGCATGAAAGAATTCCAATTGGATATTGAACGGTGCATACAGGAAGAGACACTCCTAATCTATCAGCATCCGTAGCAGAGTTGGAGGGCATGCCTTGTGTCTTAAGAGATAAGTGAGGAGTGTACCAGAAGGCAGATTCCTTTTGCTTGTCAATCTGAACAATCCATCAATTGACATCTTCATAATACATGAGAAAGTGACAAGGTAGATGATTTTAAAATCCATGTGCTGGAGTTGGTCTAGTTCGTGGTCTCTGTGAGTCAACCGCAAAGTTACCTAGAGAATCCAAGCAGGTTGGAACAAATGGAGATGTGCATCTAGAGTTTTGTGTGATCGGCGGGTGCCATTCAAAATAAAAGGAAAATTCTATAAGATGGCCATAAGGCCAGCCATGCTCTATGGATCAGAGTGTTAGGAAGTTAAGGAACATCATGTTCATAGGATGAACATCGCAAAAAGGAGGATGTTGAGGTGAATGAGTGGCACAACAAGAAAGGACAGAATTAGGAACGAAAACATTAGAGAAAACTTAGGGGTAGCACCAATAGGTAACAAGATGAGGGAGATTAGGCTTAGATGGTTTAGACATGTCCAAAGGAGATAAAAAATGGCACCGGTTAGGAGTGAGGCAATGCAAGTAGAAGATTCTAAAAGGGCAAGGGGAAGGCCCAAAAGAACGTGGATAGAAGTGGTGAGAAAAGATTTAAAAACTTTGGGACTAAATGAAGCATGGTACTTAATAAAGACGAATGAAGGAATAAGATTCATGTGGCCAACCCCTAATTGGGATAAGGTCTTGATGATGATGATGACTAACATTAGATATCATTTGGTGTTTCATGTATAGAGTGTGACATGCAAGAAGACCATCAGCATCTTCGAATGCTGACATTCTCATTTCAATGATTATGAATCATCTGTCAGTCATTTGGATAGCCATAAGCATCAAGATCAATTGTGAGTTTATATGTCAAATGATGTAGTGCCATGAAGATGGTGAGTTTCACATCCTCAAAAAGTTTTTTGAGTGTGGTTTGCCTTCATCTTAATCTCCATAGTAATATTAGATTTGAAAAAAATGTGCTGAAGATCACAGCTTGGTAGTACATCAAGGGAGTAGGTTTGATGTGCTTTGTACGGGCAATCATGCAAACATCAGTATGTGCAATGGTAGCTTAAAGTATCTGAACCAAGTTACAGCAATGCCCAGGGAGGTCAAAGGAAAGGGCGAGTACAAGACAGATTTATTTCAGACCTGCCCATAAATGTGCCTTCCAGCCTAGTGGCAAGAACTAGGGTCCTCCCATGATAGGTCTTGGGTTCAAGGTTGCTCCTGAATCAGGTGTCTAACTTCTAGAAAAAAATGGAAAATGTCATCAGGAAGGATTCTGATTACCCATCTAAAGGGGCCAGTATGAGGCCAGTTCTGCAAGAGCTAAAACTGGTGATATTCAGCATTTGAAAACATGTTTAGTAAATCATTGACTCAATCGAGTCATGTGGCTTTTGTGATTTTGTCTTATCTGAGTCTACAATGAGCTGCAGAAACTTAGTTGGCATTGCAAATCTGAATGAACGAAGTATGTGCAAGGGATCTCATTTTAGACTGTTCTGTTTTTTCTCATTAGCACTTGTATTAATAAGTCAAGCATCCTATTTTCTTGGCATATCATCCAATATGTGCCATTGAGCAAAATACTTATTGATATGAGGAAGATCAACAAACAGAAGGAAAGACAATGGAATTGTTAACAATTCAGATCTATTCTTGTTTTGTTATTCTGTTCTGTTACAAGAAAAATTGGTTTGGTAATCATAGTCCTAATAAATGTATCCTGTTAGTTATAATTTGATGCCCTAAAAATTTCAATCAGTTGTATAATAACTGGTGTCTATGATGTGACAGCTAAATCAAAAGTAGCCATCAGCTTCACTATGAGGCTGCATATTGCATTAGGTTCAGCTAAGGGCATTTTGTACCTCCATACAGAAGCAGATCCACCCATATTCCACCGTGATATCAAAGCCAGCAACATACTGTTGGACTCCAAGTTTACAGCCAAAGTAGCTGATTTTGGACTGTCGCGGCTTGCACCAGTTCCGGTTGATGAAGGGGCTCTGCCTGGTCATGTGTCCACTGTTGTGAAGGGCACACCAGTAAGTGTGACTCTTATAATATGTTTTTAATTGAGCTTGTCTCCCTACTTTTAGCTTTATTTAATACCAGTGGGTTAAAACTCTTATAATATGTCTTTGATTTATTTGATACCAGTAGGTCTCCAGACTGCTTACTCTAGTGCCAACACCAGCATTGTTCTATTAAATGTGCTAATAGTTTTGAAATATGCTCTCAGTCCAAATAATATTTGAAGTTCTTTTCTTTATTCCTAGTTTTCTTTGCAGAATCTATACTGCATTTTTGTACTCATAAAAACTTGGATGAATTGTAACTTAGCAAAGTTATGGCTTTGGTTTCAAGTTGCTCACTTTCATGGTTAATGTCCAATAAATAGTTTCAGAAAGTCATACATTTTTCTATTGTTTCCTTGTGTCTTCCTGCAAGACTGTCATGGATGGTGCTCAATAATCCAAAGACATCATACAATATTTTATTGCATCATGGACATGCCAGTCAGTGTTGGATGCATATGGGCCTTGTATAGAAATCAGCAAATACAACAAAGTTGTTAAAGATGATTCTGCATATGCAGTTCAGTAGTATTATGGTCTATGTAATGTTTGATATGAAGAACTTAGAGCAGTTCTTGATATCACATATATTTAGTACGGAGTTCAAGAATAGGTGTTCACTTCTGATTAGGTACATGGTGTAGAGACTTGATTTTGTTTATGTTTGTGGTCACATGTGCCCTGTTATAATTGTGAACAAAATGAAAAGATCTCATAAGAAATTAAATTAATAAAAGTGATGCCGTGCTTAGAACATCAAATGATAGCAATAATTGCAGAGTAATGCTGTGGTGATAAAATATCAAGGTCATAGAAAACCCACTGTCTGTTCTCTAGCTCAACCAACAAAGATCCAGGCTAGGAGAGTTCCACTTCTGATGGCTACAAGCTTAAAAGCTAAATAAGTATGTTCACATTGTATGTTCACATTGAAAATGTTATATAAGTGTGTGGGACAATCCCTCTTTTATATCTTTTCTCTTCTTTCCTTATAAAGGTTCCCTATTATTCTCAAGAAGAAATTGCATGGATTTGAAGAACCTCATGTTTGACTAACGTAAATGTTTCTAATCATCTGATGCAAGTATCTTCAAGCTTATTATAGATCATCTTCCTTACAGGGCTACCTTGATCCGGAGTACTTCATGACCCACAAATTGACCGACAAAAGTGATGTATACAGCCTTGGAGTTGTCTTCCTAGAGCTGTTGACAGGGATGCAGCCTATTTGGCATGGCAAAAACATTGTCCGGGAGGTACTTTCTCTTAGGCTCCTTTGACTTAAGAATCATTGTTTTTGGGTCGCCAGTCCCTCTGCAATTCTTTACATGTCTGTTTGGTTTGCCTCTAGATGCATGGCAAGTTGTCCATTTTAACCTATGTAACTCAAAAACTTGGGCATCAGCATATGGAAAGGACATAAATCCTTGACATCTTGAAATAGACTTCTTCAATTACCATCCCTAGCCATTACTGGAAGAAGCTAGAATCCTCGTCTCTGGATCATCTCTGAGCTTCCTCCTTTACTTCAACCTGAGTCCAGACAAAGTTTTCAATTACCATCCCTAGTCAGCATATCAGGGACATGAGATTGGAGGCAACTGCAGAGTTCATTCTGTTACTCCATTGGAAGTGACTAACCACCTTCACCAACTAGTTTGTCTCAATTGCCATGACAATAACTCATGTCCTTATATCAATTATCCATGCGCTGACATCTTTTATTGAAAGATTGGCATCTATTTATAATTAGTTCATAACAACATAAGATATAGGAGTTCATCTCGATATTGTAAATAACATTGAATGACAATATTATTATTTTTTAGAAAAATAATGTCAAAGACATTATTGGAGACAAGATTCGTGCTTTCCTTCAAAATATAAACAAATAATTTGCCCAAGGCAAGCTTAGTACTGTAGATTCTATTGATTAACTTAAGTGAGTCAACTAGTTGTTCCTTTGACTTAGTAGGTTTAAATCAAGTCAAACCAATGATTAAACTCTGATGAGTAAACATCATTTCCTTGATCAGCATCCATTTACTACCTGGCAAGCCCGGGAGCCTTCTTCTGATTTAGCATGTCCTTGTAACATACATTTATATTATAAGGAAACAGTTATATCATATAATGTTGAATAGTAATGTATAAGATCAATGAGCAGAAATATTATGTGGCACAGGATATAAGTTTCAGTTTACTGAACTGTTAACTAGGTTTAATGGCTTTGTCAATGACTCAGTCATGCTAAACAGACGTGTCATGATTGGCTTATGTCTGCAGAACACTATGATGGCTCCAGGTATGCCCTTTTTGTTTATTTCAGATTAACGTTCTCCAAGTGTGCACGGGAGCTAGTATTTTAGGAAAATGATATCCATATACTCATCACCATCGAGACCTTATCCCGATTAGGGGTCGATCACATGAGACTTGTTCCTCCATTCCCCTAGTGTCGTGACTTCATTTAGTCCCAAAGTTTTTAAATCTTTTCTCACCACTTCTATTCACAGAAGCTAAATACTCATTTATTATGATAAAGCTAATGATGGCAATTCTCCCATTTGTCGCACTGTTCTGATTAGATGCCAAAGCCTATTTCAATTTCAAATGCAATTATCTTTCAATCACCAAATTCACATAAACACTTGAGCAATGCTGTAATTGGAACAGTGGAATCTTAACTCTTATCTGTGTGTTTGCCATATCTACATGCTGGAAAAGATTGACAAACTGCTTATCTGTTTGAACTACTTTGCAAAGATACAAAAGGGAGGGAGCTCAGACAGTTTCTTTATGCTAATTTGACCATCTCAACTTGAAGTAATCATTTGATATCCGCTGGGTCCAGGTGAACATGGCATATCAGTCAGGTATGATGTTCGCTATCATAGACAAAAAAATGGGCTCTTATCCTTCTGATTGCGTCAAACAGTTCGTATCATTGGCGCTCAGGTGCTGTCAGGACCTCCCAGATGAACGGCCTTCAATGTCGGAAATAGTGGGAGAGCTAGAAAGTATATGGCGAATGACACCAGAAGCTGAAACCACCACATTGGAATCCATGACAACTGCTTCAGAAATAGCTGCATTCCAGCCATCATCCTCAAAATTCACCAGCTCGTATGTGTCATCCCAAGTGTCTGGAAGTGACCTTCTCAGCGATAACCTACCGGACATTAACCCACGCTGAGATAACCACAAACTCTCTTTCAGCACATGTAGTGGTTGTAACTTGTAACTAATTTGCGTAAGAGATGATAAATTAAGCTTTCCTGAGATAACTCTCTCTCTCTTACTAAGTTCTTTTTCTTTTTGGTACAACAGAGAACTAGGAAGCAAACTACATATCTAGTAACCTATTATCCTAATTCCTTGAACTATTTGAAATCTGCCTAAAAGGCGAAAAGTGCCAGCTCCAACCTCAAACCCAAGCGTAATGAAGAGAGGTGTCTTGTTGTCTGCTGTCAACTGCACTAGATGGCTTTTGGCCTCTCTGTCGCTAAACAAGGACACTTCTACTTGGTGCTACCGTATATTCTCCCTACTACAGTTACCCTATTTCGCCCTTTCACTGGTTCATAAACATCATCGAGAAAAGTAAATTTCCTAATGCCCATCCGCAGATAAAATTGTTTTAAATCATTCATCTCAAACAACTATAACTGAAAATACAATTTAAAGGGAAAAAAAAATATCTAGTAGAAATCTACTGCATAATGAATTGGATGTGATGTTATGATTACATAGAATTTCAGTTGAGACAGTAGTAAAGGAGGCCTTGGGCCCATCTCCACTTTGCGGTGTTGATGGTAGTCAGAATTTCCACAAAATATGAGAGTCAATTCAAAAAGGTTGAAATAAAGTGAAGTGAAGAACACCACCGTGAAAGTTAGGAGATATCAGCACTTAAAAAGATATCTAACTTTGAAAACCAAACATACTGCTGCAGAAGAGGAAGATGGCAACTCAAGTAGGAGCTGATTTAATGAAATCAAGTAAGCCTCAGGAGTTAAAAAGCTGGTCAAGACCTTCAACCAATACACACCACCCCAAAAAGAAAATTTCTCGTCCACTCGTTTCTACGTGCTCAAGCATTAATTTCACGCTACGCCTTGAACACTATAAAAATGTGAGTGGAAGCCATGCCCTACAGAGTAAGCAACACAAACTAAACATGAAACTGAAAAACCATGTCACTGAAACCAAAACATGTGATCTTGGAAAGCATCCGTCCAATCAATGCTAAAAGAGAAAATATTGCTACTCAAAGACTGTCAACCCCAAACGAACACGTAGACAATCTTCACTCACCATACACGACCACCTTTTGACCAAACCCCAGACAGACCAACACAGCACATAAAAACAGGTGCAATAGCATGGCCTATTACTCTGTCATCTCTAGTATCCAACAAAATCAAACGTCTGTACGGACACATACACCTAACATTGCCTAATACAAAATACATATACTCCTCGGTAGCCAATACCAATCCATATACCAAAGTCAACATATCAAACTAAGATTCATTAGTAAAGCATGCATTTCTTACCACCAAACCCGCCATGATCCAGACATTACTAAGCGGGCGGCTACTAAACTGTGTCTAAAGAGATAAAATGAAAACCAATCGGAACCCATTCTGTTATTCCAAAAGTCAGAAGAACACAATCGATTTCGATCCATTTCTACCACAGAAACGGAACCACTTGTAGACATTAAGATCCACTTCTACCACAGAATTGTTTCTACCCCACATTAAGATCCATTTCTACCGCAGAATATATCTTAAGCTTCAAATTACCATAACTATAAACATCTTTTGTATTCACTGCTGCTATATATCAATGCATTTTAGTAAAAGATCTATTACGGAAAATCAAAACCAGAAAGTAACACATCCTGAACATTGAAGCTAAAGAAATCATAGACCTAAAACCAATTTATTCGAAATCAATCAATGTTTACATACTTCGCCCATGGCGGTCTTATTCTGGTTTCCGCCAAGGGTTGGAGACGACTCAGACGAGAAACGAACAAACCTACAAATGACAAGTTGTAAGAGTAGAGGAAACCCTGGAGGCGCTTTCTTTCAATCCCTTCGTTTTACCACGGCACCCTCGTACGATGTCATGGAATACATTATGGCCGGTTTCTTGCCAATCTTGACCGTTGACTTAGTGGACCAAAGTATAAGTTGGACGACTGAGATAAACTCAAGCGGGTTAGCCGTACGAGTGGAAGCCTCAGGCATTTCGGGAGATTTCAAGTAGATTTAAGAAATAAAATAAATTTAAACTTAAAAAAATGTGAGAATATTTTTTCTCATTCCTCAATATGCACAAAATCCCTCCAACAGTAAAAAAAATTGTCCTCCCAAACCTTTGACCCAATGTAATAAGGAGAGGCATCATGTTGTCTATAAGGAATTGACATTAAACAAGTTTGCATGTGCATAATTTACTTGAAAAAATTATTAAGTTAAAAACAAATGTGGACCAAATGTTTTGATAATCTAAATCATTAATCTATTTAGATGTTCAAAGGACAGCCCAGTGCTCGAAGCTCCACATATACAAGTTCAAGGAAGAGTGGACTATATAAGAGTTAATAGTGCGCACCTTTATCTTGTATTTTGTAAGAGACTATTTTCACGCCTCAAAAACCTGTGACCTTGGGTCAAACGACGACATCTCTACTGTAGAGCCAAAGCTCCCCTTGCTTTCATTTGCAAAACAAAGTAAAGATTTTTTATTTATTTTTTTACCTTTTGAAAGGTAGAACAAAACAAAGGTGGTTCTTGAATATGTTTTTATTTATTTATTTAAGTAGGCTAGGTTTTATGGATAATCCATAACTTATTAGCTCTTTGGAACCCTTGACCTAAGCACAGGAGAGGCTGATGCAATGGGTGTAGTAAAAGAGACCATTGAGTCCACAAGACAAGAAGATAGAACTTACTTACTCAAAGAGAAAAAGCAATTCTACTCAAAGGATAGAGAATTTGATACTGATGTCTCACCTATAGGTATACGTGCCTATTTATAGGACTAGAAAGAAGACTCTAGTACATAACTTAGAATTATCTATTATCTATTCCTTTTTTACTTTAAGTAAAACACTCTACACACACTCTACATATTCAATCAATTTTAGACTTTTCTCATATTATTATACTTCAACTATTTCTAACATGGTCTACTCTTTAGAACCCTCTTGATTTGGGCTCAACTCATGGACTCATGGGCCAGCATGCTTAAAGAGACTTATGGGCCATTATAGCCATAGGCTCATTGGCCATTATGTCCTACATCAAAGGCTCTTTTGATACGACCATAGTAGAAGGCTTCACCTCTCACGCTTTCATTTTCACACAAACATAAACGCTGAAACAACGTTGCAAAAGAATCTTTTGGTTTTTTTTAAATATATTTTGATATTTTCATTTATTCTGTTGACAACATAAATGAGAATGATACATAAATCTTCCATCTCTCTCTCTCTCCTCCTTTCTTAGACCAAAAATTCCTTCTCTCTCTCCCCCATTCTTTGATCCTAGTAGGTGAAGGAAGAAACATAAAAATTCTCAAATAATTCTATATGATTTGCACTCAATAACCCATATTCTAAGTAATTTCTTAATTATATAAAATTATTGAAAATATTAATTTCACTTTGAAAAGACATTTAAAGAGGACAATGGCATGGAAGTTTAAGAAAATCTAGTTGATGTTTTGAATATTCGTTCTTTGATTATTGGCTTTTAACTTTGTTTAATATGCTAGTTTTTACTTTTCTCCTATATTAGTAAGGACAACGACTCCCCTCAATTCTTTTGGTAAGCACTCAGAGAGAGATGAAGTCATCCTGTTGGAACATAACTTGGGTGACATTTCTTGAGAGAATTTTGGGCACCCGACAACATTGCCCCAATGGGACATGTTTATCTTGTATAGAGAGGAATCCATATATTTTTTGCAGGAGTACAACTTCCAAAAAAGAAGGCTATTTTTTTTAAAGAACTTTTGAATAAAATTAATACTAAGAAATAGAAAATAAATTATTTGTTATTGGTTTTTAGGTTTGATAAACATGATCTTACTTTCTTTCTTTGGCTCTTAGCTTTATTAAATGCAAGGCAAGAATATGTGCACATGCACGTGTATGTGAGTTGAAGAGAGAAAGAGGAATTAAGATGGATACACGCACACACACACACACCAATGAATATATTACCATTAGAGGCAGAGTTTATTGACTGAAAAATTATTTTCATCAAAAATCTCTTTTTTGGTATACATTTTCATATTTTGTTATTCACAGGAAATACATTTAGAATTTCATCAAGCTTTTCATTTTTTGGCTACCTTTTCAATAAATCCATCTTTCATCCTTTAGGGTAATGATCTTTATAAAGAGAGTAGATCTATGGGAGAATAGCATATACTTGACCTTTTGTAGATATGTATTTTATTCTGTAGGGGTAATCATATATAGATGATCTCACTTTTTCCTTCTTTCTTTTTAGGGTTTTCTTAAAAATAAAGAAAAACAACTTATCTTTGGAGAGAAAAAAGATATTACGTAAAAGTGCGTCACGTGGAAAAAAAAAGAAGAGAGGATAAAAATCAAAAGACTCATTAATTTATACTATTAAAAAAGTAAATTAATTTATTTAATTTAAAAAATGACTATAATTGCAGTGCATTGTTTGGTACTATTTGTTGAGGAAATTCTCCCTCCTAATTTTTAGGGTGATTTAAAAACTAAACTTTCAGTTATTTTTTCTAAATATTTTTACTATAGAGCTCCAAATTATATATTCTTACTAAAATTGTTTAGATCTAATCTTTTAAATGTTCACTAAAATTATTATCATAAATATGTTATCATAATGTCCTAAATCTCTACTACCTTTGCTTTATCTTCTCCTATATTTTTCTTACACTTTAGTTTTATCTTAAATCTTAACAATACTATCTCTCTCTCTTCCAATGTTGGCTTAGCAAATTTTCCCTCCTGCTTTTAAGGGTGATTAAAAAACTAAACTTTAAATTAATTTTCTAAATATTTTTGGTAAGGAGGTCTCAAGTATATATTCTTACTATTTTTTTTAGATATTTAATCTTTTAAGCTTTCTCTAAAGTTAGCATCATAAATATCAATGATCATAACTCTTTAAATCTCTACCAACTTTTTGCTTTATTTTCTCCTACTTTTAGTTTTACCTTAAATTCAAATAAAATCGTCCCTCAGTCTTCCTAGTTTGGCTTAGCAAATACCCCCTTCTACTTTCAAGTGTAATTAAAAAACTAAAGTTATACAATTTTATCAAATAAAAAAGGTCAACCCCAATGCACGAAGCTCCTGTGTATATAAGGTCTGAGGAAGGGGTGGATCGCAAGGGTCAATGGTATGCAGCTTTACCTTGCCTTTTGCAAGAGGCTGTTTTCACCCCTTGAACCCGTGACCTCAAGGTCACACCATGACAACTCTACCAATGCGCCAAGGCTCTCCTTCATAATTTTACTAAATATTCTTACTAAAATTGTTTAGAACTATAATCTTTTAAACCTTCTCTAAAGTTAGTATCATAGATATCACTTTTACATCTCTGCTAACTTTGCCTTTTCTTCTCCTATTTCTTCTCACACTTTTAGTTTTATCTTAAATCTAAACAAAACTCTCTCTCTTCGTGCATATAAATCTCCTGTCATAGATGTCTCCGGTTGTACTCTGCTTTATTCTGTAATTTGCCTTTTAATTGGATACTGTCCTAATCATGTAATTTTGGTTCATTAATCCTGGTTTGTTATGTTACTTACTTTGTCATGTAATTATGGTTAGTAATAAGTATTAAATAATGACCTGGATAGGTGGGCTGGCCTCGGAGGCCACTATCAAAATTAGCTGCAGCATTGAAAAATAGCTACATGGTAGCAACCTTGCATGCGATAAGAAAATCTTCAGACACAGGTACTTTATCATTTGAGGTTCTTGTAGCACTCTATTTCTGTTAGACAGAGCTGATGTGTAATTTTTTTTGAATACTTTAATACTATTGCAACTGATATATATTTAAATAAATGATGAACATCTTAGTGTACTTGGAGAAGTTATTTGACAGAAGAAAATGATCAGAAGGAGCTTATTGGCATGGCTCGTGCTACTTCCGATCACGCATTCAACGCCACAATTTGGGATGTCCTTGTAGATCCTTCCTAGCAGGTAAGACTGGGAACCGACTGGCAAACCTTGAAGTTCATGAGGACCCATAGCTTGTTTCAGGTTTAACTTGGTAATGGGACACTCAGTTATAATGTCTGCAAATGCTACATGATCTGGATATGATAGCGGGCATGGACGGGATGTCGGACATGGTGGTCCTAGAAACCCTACCCACCATTTTGTAATCCAGACAGTTTCTGATGATACTGAAAAAATGTTTTGTCCCAACTGTAAACTAATGCATTAAATCAAACTAATATAATGGAACTTCAAATACTTTGTACAAGCATTGTGTGGTCTGATTGCATTTTGGGTGCAATTTGCATGTAAACTGCAACCTAATTGGATCTGGTTGTGGTTGAATTGAAAGAGTTTAAACATGAAACTCACATCCTTATTAGATTACACACTGGAACTGGTTTTAAGGTTTCGCTCTATTATCCAGGTTGACATGTATCTGTCTTTTTTCCGGCACAAGCTACTGTCCAACATAGTAATTATTTAGAAAGTAGCTTGTCCTGGTCATACAGGTTAAAGGCGATTTAAAGGAATTTCCAACTTTGGCAGTGTTAATTTAAGGATTGTCTTTTGGCTTACAGGGTCAGGGTCTTGGAAAGGCTCTTGTTGAACAGCTAATACGAACATTGCTACAGAGAGATATCGTCAATATAACTTTATTTGCCGATAGTCAAGGTAAAGATGCTGAATCATCATGCACTTACTACCATATTTTAAGCGTAGCTGATTACCTGCATAACTTCCCCCATCTATGCATGACTGGTAGCTTAACTGAACTTGCTTTCATTGTGTCTTGTTGTTGAAATTACGTTTGTGTAAACAAATTCATCAAATAGAAGAAACTGAAGAACGAATGACTGTCATGTCAATTACTACTTGCTAGATACCAAGTTTACTTACATTTCCCCTGCCAAGATGCGTGCTATCAAGTTGGGCCTGGTACATGAAGCAGAGGGTATGTCAAGCTGCCCCATTAGCCAAATATGTTCAAGTAGAAATATCCAATGGGTTAAGTAAAATGGGATATCATCCAAAGTAGAAATAAACATAAAAGAAACAGAAAATAGAATGCCTATGTTAACATGGCTGTATATGTTATCAAATCCACAGCTTATCAGAAAGAACATGGTGGATTATGTAATATGCTTCAACGAATAGCTGAAAACCTAAGATCCATCACATTTTTATATGAATGATTTGTTGTTATCTGAAATTGCAGGAGCATTCTTCTTTTCTTTGAAGAACTGCTGTTTATTTTGCTGATGAAAGTTGAAATTAAATGCTTAAATCTAAACATCATCTTGTTTCCTTGTAATCCGCAGTTGTGGACTTCTATAGAAACTTGGGCTTCGAAGCTCACCCGGATGGCATTAAGGGCATGTTCTGGTACCCAAGATATTAGCAGTCTTTTCACTGAAAAGCTTTGTGTCATAGTCACTTTTGACAAAACTATCATCATGTTTGTGCATGGCCCGTGTGCTGTGTCGAAGTAGCAGGACCAATGTCATGGGTATGTAGTTCTGCAAATCTGCATTAATTAGTCTAGTTATTGTAACTAAAAGCTCTGGGAAGTAATCCACCGTGATACTTTTTGTCTGTGAGCTTGCAATTCACGTGCTGCAAGTTTGAACCTGCTCCGTGTTTGTCAAGATGATACAGGCTTAGAACTTTGGAAGTTACTTGTTAATCCTACAGAAACTGTTGGAAAAGTTGGTGTAACTGGATAGATCAATTAAAGAAGCATCGCTTTATCCAAAAACATGTCCTCCTATTATTTTCTGTTAATGATGTAGCTTATTTCCTGCCTTATCTTCTACCAGTGATATCGACTGGAAACCTGCTGGATGAAGTGGATAGAGTAAAATACATGGTGTTGAAAAGATCAAGTAGATTGTTAAAGGATTAAATACATACATGGGAGGAGATGGAAAACTTCAAAAGGGTTCCTTTCAACAAGTTAGTGGGGAAGGGATATTGACAGCAAGAACAGAGATGGCTGTTTTATCCTTACGGAGACTAAAGCTGTTTTGTCTATTTACAGGTTACAGTTGCATGTTCAGTTACTTCTAGGAATACATACATGCTCATGATCCACGTATTATGCACAATATAAACACATACCGTCTACTGTCATTCCATACCGACAATATGCATTTAGACATTTGTCTATATTGTTAGTTTTGATGTATTTTTAATACATCTTTTTGTACATGTCTAATCGTATTTCCATAACACTGTCAGCACAGATATGTCAATTAGGATTTTTTTTAATTTTCTTTGTCCATATCTTTTTTTTCTTTTAAAACATTAGAGAAAATTTAGGAGTAGCACCAATAGACAACAAGATTAGAGAGATTAGACTTAGATGGTTTGGACATATCTAACAAAGACCGAAAACAGCACCGGTTGGTAGGAATAAGCCAGTGCAAGTAGTAGATTCCAAAAGCGCAAGGAGAAAGCCCAAAACAACATGGATAGAAGTAGTGAAAAAAGATTTAAAAACTTTGGGACTTAATGAAGCCATGATACTTAATAGAGGGAAATAGAGAAACAAGATTCATGTGGCCAACTCCTAATTGAGATAAGGTCTTGATGACGATGATGATAACTTTAAACCTCATGCACATCCATTGGGGTTTGCTGCAATGGAAATAAGAATCAAGGTAAGTTATTCCTGAACAGAAAAATTTTCCCCTTCTATTTGCAGCTTTATAAAATAGCCTTAGAAGCTTGAGTTGTTTGAAGGGGAGCCTTGGTGCAACGGCAAAAGTTGTCGTCATGTGACTTTGAGGTCACGGGTTCAAGGTGTGGAATCAGCCTCTTGCAAAAATACAAGGTAATGCTGCCTACTTTAGGCCATTGTGGCCCGCCCCTTCCCCAAACCCCACGTAGGCGGAAGCTTCGTGCACCGGCCCCTTTTTAACCTTGAGTTGTTTGTTCTTAAACAATTTCATCATACTTTTAAGGCTGAAAATATTGGGGGAAAGTTCACTATTCTAGAATAACTTAATTCATGATTCTTATTTCCTTGACAAACAGCCCTATATGTCCTTTGTCACATCCAATTTTATATTCAACTTGGAGTTTCGTATGAAAGTGAGCTACCTCAAAGCATGGACCCTTTAGTACCTCTAGGCACCTTTTGACAGTCGAACATCGTCTATGTGATCTTGAGGTCGATATGAAAATAACTTTGTGCAAAATTACAAGATAAGGTTGTGTACTATAGACCTTTGTGGCCCGTTCCTTTCCCGGACCCTATATATGCAGGAGCTTTGTGCACTGAGGTTGCCTCTTTTTTTAGTTGGCCAACTCCAAGCAGGTTGCAGTTCTACAGTCATCCAAACCGTTATTTGCTGGTCATCACCGTCTATGTATCAAATGTTCCTAGTCCTATAATAGCTAAATCTTGTGTATAGCCTATTTGTAATAGGCCAGGCTCATTAATGGATCACTACTAAGATGGTCTCCTTGTACTTCTAGCAACTGGTGTAACGAATAGTATCACTTGTGCAACCTTTAAAGCACTTGGTTATGGAAGTTACCCTACTTTGCATGAAGGGAACCACACTTTGATGATCTGATCCGTTCATCTAATCGCTTTGGCCATCAATGTCTAGTAGTTTAAAAGCATAATTAAATTAGTCTAACATCCGAAAAGTTGTACTTTTGGAGCAAAGCCTTACAATGTGGTGCCATTGTAGATTAAGTCACGGGTTCTAGGCATACAAGGTTGGAAGAGTCGAAACTAGTACGAAAAACGGTCTAAATTCAATGACCAAAAATATGGTTTTTAGGATGTTAGAATCATCCAATCATCTTAGTATTTTTGTTTACAAGATATCCACTGATAGAGATTAGATTAAGGAATATCCTTTGAATTATTAGTATTCATCTTAGGCCTCTATACGTGTCCTTTCCTGCACGTCTAAACCCTTTTCAAGGAAGTCAAAAGTTGCTCCACAACCCAAAACACAAACCCAAGGGTGCTCCTCAACCGGTTGATTGGTCATTGCTAAGATTGCACCTTGACTCAGGCAACTCACAATTTACCAATTGGTATTTCTAAATGTGGTTGTAAATGATCTACTCCTTATCGGTTGTATTGACTTGCTTCATCGTACGTCAAGTCTTAACTTCCACATATTTTCATATTGTTTGGACATGTCCAACAAAAATAAAAATGGCACCGGTTAAAAGGAATGAGGCAATAAAAGTTGAAAGTTCTAAAGGGGGAAGGTAAAGGCCCAAAAGAATGTATATAGAAATGGTGAGAAAATATTTAAAAACTTTAGAACTAATAAATCTATGATACTTAATAGAGGAGAATGGAGAAACAAGATTTATGTGGCCTACCCCTAATTGAGATAAGGTCTTGATGACGACGACGACGAAGACTTTGAATCTCATGCACATCCACGCCGGCCTGCTGCAACGGCAATAAGAATAAAGGATTTAAGTTATTCATTAAGAGCAAAATTTTCCCCTTCTATTTGCAGCTTTATAAAATAGGCTTAGATGCTTGAGTTGTTTGTTCTTAAATAATTTCGTCATACTTTTAAGGCTGCAAATATTAAGGGAAAGTTCACAATAACTTAATTCATGATTCTTATTTTCGTGACAAACAGCCTGTATGTCCTTTGTCACATGACTTTTGCATTCAATTTGGAGTTTGGTACGAAGGTGAGCTACCTCAAAGCCGGGACCTTTAGTACTTTTACGCACCTTTTGACGCTCGAGCACTGTCTATATGGATGCCTGTGCAGTTAGCCACCTACAAGAAAGGGAGCCGCACAACAGTAAAGTTGTGGTCACAGGTTTACAACGTGAAAATAGTCTCTTGCAAAATTACAAGACAAGGTTACGTACTATAAATCTTTGTGGTCCATTTCTTTTTGAGACCTATATGTGGGGGCTTTGTGCACTGAGGCTGCCTCTTTTTTTAGTTGGCCAACTACAAGCAGGTTGCAGTTCTACGGTCATCTAAACCGTTATTTGCCGGTCATCGCCGTCTATGTATCAAATGATCCTGGTCCTATAATAGCTAAATCTTGTGTATGGCCTATTTATAATAGGCCAGGCTCATTAATGGATCACTACTAGGATGGCCTACTTGTACTTCGAGCTAGTGGTGTAACGAATAGTGTCACTTGTGCAACCTTTAAAGCACTTGGCTGTGGGAGTTACCCTACTTTGCACGAAGGAAACCGCATTTTGATGATCTGACGTGTTCATCTGATCATTTTGGCCATATATGCCTACTAGATTAAAAAATAATTAAATTAGTCTAACAGCTGAAAAGTTGTACTTTTGGTGCAAAGCCCTTGGAGTCATTGCAGGGCGTAAAGGGACGGAACTAGCATGAAAGCGATCTAAAGTCAATGACCCAAAATATAGTTTTTAGGTTGCTAGAATCATCCAATCATTTGTTTATAAGATATGTGAAGAGAGATTAGATTAAAGAGTGTGTGAGTGATGCTTTGGTTTAGTATTATCTTAGGCCTCAGTAGAAGGGGAGCCTTAGCACAATGGTCAAAGTTGTCGTCGCATGACCTTGAGGTTATAGGTTTAAGACGTAAAAATAGTTTCTTGTAAATAAGGCTGCATACTATAAATCCTTGTGGTCTACCCCTTTCCTAGACCCTACATAAGTGAGAGTTTCGTGTAGGATATGTCCTTTCATGTACATCTAAACCTTCTCAAGAAGTCAAAAGTTGCTCCACAACCCAAACACACAAGCCCAAGGGTGCTCCTCAACAAGTTGATTGGTCATTGCTAAGATTGCCCTTGACTCAGGCAGCTGACAGCTGCCTACTGGTAATTCTAAATGTGGCTATAAATGGTCTACTCCTTATCGGTTGTATTGAATTGCTTCATCAAACGTAAGTCTTAACTTCCTCATATTTTTATATCGTTTAAAACTAATTTATTTTGATAATTATTATAATCTTGAGAATTGACATTTTTCTGCCACAAAAAATATGATTTTTTAAAAATAATTTTCTTGAATTGGTTGCTCGTGACACCGTGTACTTTCTCTTGGGCACCTAAAAAAATATAGCTATTTTTATAAACACAGCAACAGGGTAGAAAAAATATTATTAAAGGAAAATAAACTTAAACTATAAAATGAGATGCTAGTGGAATCAGTTTTTGTTAATACCGTACTAGATATCATAGCAGCCTCGGGTCTAGAATGGTACATAACAGTGCATATTTAGCACCGGGAAATATCTGAAAATTTTAATTAATAATGATATAAAAATACCACAAATAATGAAAATATTGAAAGAAACCTTGGATTAACTCAATCCCTGCCATTCCATGCTTTCATCTGTAATTTAAAAGAGGAATAAAACTGCCAAACAATGTGTTTGCTTAAGGGAGAAGTATAAATTAATAAGTGCAACTTGGTGCTTTTAGAATCAAAGATTTGGTTGTTTTTGTTCACGAGCCTTTCGTAAATGAATCATTTGTAGTCTTGCCCTCTACCTAGCTTCCCCATGCTCTGAAATTAATGATCTAGATTTTGGTTTTTAAATTGTGAAATGAATGGGAAAATGTTTTGCCGTCCATTTTTAAGACTAAATCATCTCTCCACAATTTAAAATAGTCCCACCTCGTCAAATCCCTCTCTCTCTCTTGTTGGGAAATATACTATTGCGATCAAGATCTGAATATCTGTACAGATCTAGTCACCATACTTGTGAATCTAAGATCACACACACATAAACACAAAGAGATTTATGTGGTTTGACCTTATTTGGCATACGTCCAGGAGGAAAGGGGAAAAACTACAGGCACTAGATTGAATATAAATACAATGGAGGGGGAGGAGGAGGATCACAACCAAATCCTCACTCGACTCTACTTTGTTTCACACTCTTTTTACTCTTCAGATCAACTAATTTGTTACTTACTCCTCTTTTTAGTAGAGATTAGATCTCCCCTATTTATAGGGTGTAGATAATCCAATTGTCAAAATCTGCAGCGCAATAGATTTTGATGAATCACAATTTCTGCTTGCCAAGTTTGACTATTTAGTCGGTGCTATTTTTTACTGTTCTTTCAGTGCTGAATTCCAATTTGTCTGTGCCAAATGTTAACTTATGTGATTTAATCTTTGCAGATGTCATGAGTATGGACCCATCATCTCTCACTCTCTCTCTTGCTTTCAATTTTTCTCTATTAAATTCCCCCAACAAACTCCTTGTAGGTCACTCGCACGGGGACCGAAGATGACTGCCACTGATAAATGCGACTTTGTCAGATCAATAAGTCTTCTGTTGCAATCACAATCACATAGAATTTAAGAGTAGCACCTACAAATAATAAGAGTAAGGAGATTAGACTTAGATGGCTTTGACATGTTCAACGAAGACAAAAAACGACACCAATTAGAAGAAATGGAACAGTGCAAGTAGAATGTTCTAAAAGAGCAAGGAAAAGGCCCAAACAAACACGGATAAAAGTAGAGACAAGATTTTAAAACTTTAAGACTAAATGAAGTCATGATATTTAATAGAGGAGAATGGAGAAACAAGATTCATGTGGTCGACCTCTGATTGAAATAAGGTCTCGATGAATATAATGATGACTCTAAACCTCATGCACATCCATAGGGGCCTACAGCAATGGAAATAAGAATCAAGGATTAAGTTATTCTTGAAGAGCAAAATTTTTTCCATCTATTTGTAGCTTTATAAAATAGGCTTAGAAGCTTGAGTTGTTTATTCCTAAGTAATTTTGTTATACTTTTAAGGCTGCGAATATTGGGGGGAAATTCAATATTCTAGATTAACTTAATATATGATTTTTATTCCCATGCCAAACAGCTCTACATGCACATTGTCACACCCACTTTTGCATTCAATTTGGAGTTTGGTACGAAAGTGAGCCACCTCAAAGCCTAGAGCTTTAGCACTGCCAGGCACCTTTTGACAATCAAGCAGTTTCTGTGTGTATGCCAGTGCAAATATTTTTATTTGTAGTTTGCCAACTAAAAGAAGGGGAGCCTTGGCACAACGGCAAAGCTGTTGTGGTGTGACTTTGAGATTACGGGTTTAGAGCATGAAAATAACCTCTTGCAAAATTACAAAGTAAGATTGTGTATTATACACCCTGGTAGCTCACCCCATCCTCGGACCTTGCATATGCAAAAGCTTTGTGCATTGAGACTGCCTCTTTTTTTAGTTAGCCAACTACAGGCAGGTTGCAGTTCTAAGGTCATCTAAACCATTACTTGTTGGCCATCACTGTTTATGTTTCCGATGATCCTAGTCCTATAATAGATAAATCTTGTGTATAGCCTATTCATAATAGGCCATGTTCATTAATGGATCACTACTAAGATGGCCTACTTGTACTTATAGCCGCCGGTGTAACGAATAGTATCATTTGTGCAACCTTTAAAGCTTGGTTATGGAAGTTATCCTACTACTTGCATGAAGGGAACCGCATTTTGATGATGTAACCCGTTTATCTAATCGCTTTGGCCATCGATAGATGCCTTGCAATTTAAAAGCATAATTAAATTAGTCTAACAGCTGAAAAGTTGTACTTTTGGAGCAAAGCCCTTATAATGGGTGGCACAAGGAGGCATTGTGGATGGTAAGTCACAGACTAGTATGAAGAAGGGTCTAAATTCAATGACCAAAATATGGTTTTTAGTATGTTAGAATCGTCCAATCATCTTAATATTTTTGTTTACAAGATATCCAATGACATATATTAGATTAAGGAGTGTGTGAGGTATTTGCTTCGTAATCCTCTACCCGCTTTGAATTAGTATTCATCTTAGGCCGTTGTACGTGTCCTTTCATGCGCATCTAAAACCTTTTCAAGGAAGTCAAAAGTTGCTCCACAGCCCAAAACAAAAACCCAGGGGGCTTCTCGGCCGGTTGATTGGTCATTGCTAAGATTGCACCTTGACTCAGGCGGTTGACAGTTTACCTACTGGTATTTCTAGATGTGGCTATAAATGGTCTACTCATCGGCTGTATTGAATTGCTTCATCAAACGTCAAGTCTTAACTTCCTCATATTTTTATATCGTTTAAAACCAATTTATTTTGATAATTATTATAATCTTGAGAATTGACATTTTTCTGCCATAAAAAATAAGATTTAAAAAAAATAAAAATTTCTTGAAGTAGTTGCTCATTATCCCGGGTACTTTCTCTTGGGCACCTAAAAAACATCTGGCAATTCTTATAAACACAGCAATAGGGTAGAAAAATAAATTATTAAAGGAAAATAAACTTAAGCTATAAAATGAGATGCTAGTGGAATCAGTTTTTGTTAATACCGTACTAGATGTCATACCAGCCTTGGGTCTAGAATGGTACATAACAGTGCATATTTAGCACCACGAAATATCTGTAAGTTTTAATTAATAATGGTATAAAAATACCAAAAATAATGGAAATATTCAAGAAACCCTGGATTAACTCAATCCCTGCCATTCCATGCTTTCATCTGTAATTTAAAACAGGAATAAAGCTACCAAACAATGTGTTTGCTTAAGGGAGAAGTATAAATTAATAAGTGCAACTTGGCGCTTTTAGAATCAAAGATTTGCTTGTTTTTGTTCATGAGCCTTTCCCAATGAATCCTTTGTAATCTTGCCCTCCCCGTAGCTGAGCCATGCTCTGAATTCTTGTCCCACCTCATCGACTCTCAATCTCTGTCTCAGTAAAACTTGCGTCGGCTTCCCGTACGAAGCTTTCTTTCTCACGACGCCCGCAAGAGGCAAAGTCAATGGTCAAGATTCTTGTCGCTGTCTCTCTCTCTCTCTCTCTCTCTCTCTCTCTCTCTTGCTTTCAATTTTTCTCTATTAAATTTCCCCAACGATTCCGTGGAGGTGACACCCGTGTCCCCAAGATGACTCCCAGTCATAAATGCTACTTAGTCAGATCGATAAGTCTTCCGTTCCAATCACAAACGCAGAGAATTTTCTATTTCTTCGGCAACTTCAACTGTAACTCGTCCGAAGACGCTGGATATATTCCATTTCTAGGTTTTCGAGCTCGCCGGAGTAAGATTTCGTGACAGTTACAGAAAGAGCAGGATAATCGACCTCTCAGGTGATTTAAGCTATTTAACTGTTTTATCTGGAGTTATTTCCTGCTATACTTCCGATATCTTTGAGTTTCGAGCTCAGTGCAGCACTTAGAAGTGATTTTTCTCCATTGTTGATTGAATAAGTTGATGATTGATCGTGTTACAGTTCTGCAGCATCTCATCCGTTGAAAGATGGTGTAATATGGTCTGTTTAGGTGGCTGCGAGCTCTCTGGAGTAAATTCTAGCTATTCTTTTCACTGTGGAGAAAACGTCGATGCTTGATTTTGAAGTAATTATCAGCTCTGTAGAATTCAGTTTCTGAAAACATGACGTAGTTTGCTTTGAGTTTTTTCGGTGTTTGGTGGTCTCTGGAGTCAGATCTCAGTGATCCTTCTCTACTATGAATACTAGATTTCTAGTGCGGTTAAAATTTCTGCAGTATTGAATTTGAAATAGAAGAAATTTGCAGATGCTTGGCTTCTGAAGTAATTTGCAGCCTGGAAGCATTAAGTCTGTAGGTTATGCTGTGGTTCATTTGGTTTTTTCGGAGTTAATGAGTTCTCTGGAGTGATATCCTACCGATTATTCAACACTTGATGTTCTACAGCAATGAGCATTTGAAATTTGCTATGGTTCATTCAATGTTTAACTGTGTGTGGCCATTTAGAGTGCAGTATTAATTTTAAGGATGGTATATGGATGCTAAGTATCTTTATGATCTAACTTTTACCATAGCAGGGGGCCTGGAACGATGCTAGTACCTGTCTGATAATGGTTATTTCCAGTTGGTCTAAGGGCTGAGGATCAGATGATTATGGTTTAAGGTATAACGTTTGTCTTCTTGTGTCTTGACTTTGTTTGGTGTCAAGTGTTTTGAGCCGCAGAAAGGATGTCTTCTTGAATTGTTCTTCTTTAATGTGATGGACATCCTTTATTCTCTACCGTATTTTGTAGCTTTGGGTATTTCGATATGTTTGGCATGGGAGATTGCTTGTGTGGAGCGATTTTAACTGTGCTGCTGAGTTGCTCTGTCTTGTGTGTTGGAGTACAGATCACAAATTCCATTGAAGGTGAATTCTTTTGAATGTGAGATTTCTTTTTGCTTAAGTTGTATGCTTCTTGGTTATATGTTTTTATATGTACATGCTTAAACCAGATTTTGAATCCTTATTAGCAATTTAGTATGTGTGGTTATGTCACTTAATATACTCTTTAGGTGGTAAACACTTAGTAAATGCAATTTTCACTTGATTGTAGAAATTCTTAGTTAGATTTACCTTTGTAATCTTTTCAGCAAGGGATCAGATCTACATTGATGCGACAAAGTTGGACTTGAAGTATCAAGGGTTTTTTCCAAAATGCCATTACCTTTTGGCATTTTTGCAAAAGAGTTCAACATTTTTTGAGTTTCGCAAATTTGCTATTAAGTTTTCGTGAGCTTTGCAAAATTATCATTCTACTAGTTTTCCATCCTCTTTCCCTGTTAGGTTTTTTTTTGAAATTTCGATATTACCCTTCTTTCGACAAACGACGGTGAACAAGAGGACTTTGCGCATGATTTTTCACTTCATTAATCAACAGAAATCTTTGTAATTGATCGTGCTAGATAGAATACATTGAGTAGAAAAAGACCCAAGTCTTGGATTTCCAATTTTCATTCAAAAAGGCATAGAATGAAGAGCTTAAAGTTTGCTACTCGTTGTTGCTCACGTGAACAGTAACAGTACTTTGCTTATGTTTTAAACTTGAATTTTCTTTAATTTATCATGTTTTTTATTGATTCAAACCATTGATTATGTTTTAATTTGTGTTGCGAAGATTTTTACATAAGTTTTTAATGAGAAATTGAAGTTTGAATTGTTGTTGGGCAGGTTGGTGAACATGGTATGTTTGCAATTGAATATCTCAATATAGGTGGGTTTTTGTTGAAATCTAACCATTCAATTAGATTCCTTGCTATCAAATTATATAAGATACCAAGTTATACTGAGAGTTCTCATCGGGAAGTTATTGAACTTAGTGGCCAAAGTCAGTAACTTAATCACGTTTGCATCTGTAAGGTAGTATTGTTGTTTTAATTAAAACTTGCAAGCGTACGAATCGTAGGAGTGGAACACCAGTCAAGATTGATAACCAAGAGGTCCCCATGAGAGACCACTTTCGATACTTAGGATCATTGATCCATGAGAGTGGAGAGATTGAGAGGGAGGTTATCCAAAGAATCCAAGCGGGTTGGAACAAATGGAGATGTGCATCGGGTGTTTTATGTGATTGGCGGGTGCTATTCAAACTAAAGGAAAAATTCTATAGGATGGCTATAAGGCCGGTCATGCTCTATGGATCAGAGTGTTGGGCAGTTAAGAAACATTATGCTCATAGGATGAGTGTTGCAGAAATGAGGATGTTGAGATGGATGAGTGGTAAGACAAGAAAGGATAGAATTAGAAATGAAAATATTAGAGGAAATTTGGGATAGCACCAATAGGTAACAAGATGAGGGAGATTAGACTTAGATGGTTTGGACATGTTCAAAGGAGACCAACAACAACACCAGTTAGGAGTGAGGCAATACAAGTTGAAGGTTCTAAAAGGGCAAGGGGAAGGCCTAAAAGAAAGTGGATAGAAGTGGTGAGGAAAGACTTAAAAACTTTGGGACTAAATGAAGCCATGGTATTCAATAGAGTGGAATGGAGGAATAAGATTCATGTGGCCGACCCCTAATTGGGATAAGGTCTTGATGATGATGATGATGAAGCGTACAAATCGTTTGCAATATAGCATGTTAGTGAGGTTGATCCCATGAGGAGTTGAACTAATATGATGCTAGTGGTCCCTATTTTTAACTATGTAATGTAGCCAAATTTAAGTGATTTTTAACCTAAACTAAGAATGAAAATTTAAACATGAAATTGGAGACAAGAACATGCTAATTGGAAAACTTTCTTACAACATGCAATTTCTAAAATTAAAACTTTTCTAAATTAAAAACTTATAATTTTATGACTTTCTTAATTAAAAACTTTTCTAAAGTGAAACTTTCCTAAAATGCAATTTTAACAACATTACTAAAGTAACTTTCCTAACATGAAATTAACTCCTAATTTAAGGGAAACATGCTTTAACAAACTACTTTCCTAATAATGCAAAACTAAGAAAAATAAGCAACCAAATCAACTATTTTAATAAGTATAACAAATTTGATTACTTTTCAACTAACCAAGATATAAAATAATGGAATCTAACCACAATCATCATGATCAAGACCTTATCCCAATTAGGGGTCGGCCACATGAATCTTATTCCTCCATTCCTCTCTATTAAGTACCATGGCTTCATTTAGTCCCAACGTTTTTAAATCTTTCCTCACCACTTCTATCCACTTTCTTTTGGGCCTTCCCCTAGCCCTTTTAGAACCTTCTACTTGTATTGCCTCACTCCTTCTAACCGGTGCCGTTGTTGGTCTCCTTTGAACATGTCCAAACCATCTAAGTTTAATCTCCCTCATCTTATTACCTATTGGTGCTACCCCTAAATTTCCTATAATATTTTCATTTCTAATTCTATCATTTCTTGTCTTACCACTCATCCATCTCAACATTGTCATTTCTACGATGCTCATCCTATGAGCATGTTGTTCCTTAACTGCCCAACACTCTGATCCACAGACCACGGCTGGCCTTATGGCCATTTGATAGATCTATTGGTTCAACTTTTGTAGAAGACCTCAGTGAGAAAGGAAGTGAAGCTAAGTTTATTGTGTAAAGGCTTGATTTATAAAGGATTCCTTGGACAAAGGAATCCTGAACAAGTTTAAGGATAAGATCAAAGACTAGGAACCGTAGTTCCTCCCAGTACCTTCCACTTGCCCAGTTTTTCCTCTCCCTTCTCCCTTGCCAATTCTCCCCCTTTATCTTCCATCTCCCAACCTCCTCAATCGTACATCTTCAACTGATAACTACCTAATATTCTGTAATCATCCCTCAACAAATTGGATGCTAACTATATCTGTTACCCAACTGACTACATCTCTTAACCAACTGGATTGTAACTACCTGATCCTCCCTCACTGATTGGAAATTCGTCTTTCAACAGACCTGTGTAACAACTTTGCATCATTTGTAACTGCTTCCTTCTTCTAGAATAGGTCTGGTATATTGGTGATGTAACATTACCCTCCCCTAGTAGTTTCACCTTGTCCTCAAGGTGAAAGGAGGGAAATTGAGTGTCTAACACATCATGGAGCTCCCAAGTGTTATCACATTCAGGCAGATGCTTCCACTTCACCAGGACTTCCTTCTGACCATTTGGCATTGTTTTGAATTGCTTGATGGATTCGAGATACACCACAAGTTCCAACTCTTTAGTCAGACCAGTAGGCAGTGGCTGAGCTTGTGCAGAGCTTAACAGGGATTGCTTTAGTTGGGAAACATGGAAAACCGGATGGATTCGTGTAGTGGATGGTAGATCCCAGTGATAGGTGACTTCTCCTACCCGCTCCAAGACTGGATAAGGGCCATAAAACTTGGGGCTGAGCTTCTCACTGGGTCTTTTTGCCAACTTCTTGAATTTAAAAGGTTGTAGCTTTAGAAAGACTGGTTCTCCTATTTGGAATTGAACATCTCTACGTGCTTTGTCCGCTTGGGACTTCATTCTAGCTTGACCCACTAATAAGTTACCTTTTAGTTCTTGCAAGATGACATTCCTGTCCCGGATTTGTTGGTTTACTGCCTCCACCACAAACCCTTCATCCGAAAGCCGTAATAAAGTAGGAGGTTCACGTCTATATAGGACCTTGAATGGTGACATTCCAGCAGCCCCTTGAAATGTAGTGTTGTACCAAAATTCCGCCCAAGGAATCCACTGGGGCCATTGCTTAGGATGGTTTGAAATGAAGCAGCGTAAGTATGTTTCCAAGCATTGGTTGACTACTTCCGTCTACCCATCCATCTGCGGGTGGTAAGTAGTACTCATCTTCAGCTCCGTTCCAGCTAACTTGGATAGTTCTGTCCAGAATTGACTGATAAAGAGGTGATCCCTGTCAGATATTATAAAAAGGGCAGCCCCGGTGCATGAAGCTCCCACCTATGCGGGGTCCGGGGAAGGGGCGGGCCACAATGGGCTAAAGTAGGCAGCCTTACCTTGCATTTTTGCAAGAGCTGATTCCACGCCTTGAACCCGTGACCTCAAGGTCACATGACGACAACTTTTACCGTTGCGCCAAGGCTCCCTTGTTAGATATTATGGAACGAGGATATCCGTGTAGCCGGACTACCTCTTTAGCAAAGAGAGTAGCAAACTTTTGAGCAGAAAACGGATGGCCTAATGGAAGGAAATGGCTGTATTTAGAGAGACGATCTACTACCATAAGTATTGTATCCATCCCTTGAGATCTAAGTAAGCCTCCAATAAAGTCCATGGACAGGTCATCTCAAACTTGTTCTGGAATAGGCAAAGGCTGAAGAAGCCCTCCCAGTTTGAGCGCTTGGTATTTATTTCTTTGGCACGCGTCGCAAGAAGCCACAAAGTTCTGGACATCCTTTCTCATTCCCTTCTAGAACACCACATTGGAAAGCCTCTTGAATGTTCTGAAGGATCCTAAATGCCCACCAGTTGGAGTTGAGTGGAATTCGGTGAGTAAGGTGGGAATTCTAGGGGAAGTCTTAGGAATGACCAATCTGTCATGGAATAGTAAGCAGCCATATCTTAAAGAGAAGCCTTTGTGACTACTTGGGTTGATCAGAAGGTCTTGTAGGATAAGACGTAGGCTCTCATCTTGGCGAATTTCATCATCTAGTCCTTGAAATCCTTGGCACTGAACTGTAGAGAGGGCCAGTAGGTTATAGTTGTATTCCAGATCTGCTGGAAAGTCAGGTTGAGAGTTGGCGGAGTCGTTAGTGTTGCCCAGGTCAGCCTTCCTAGAGAGAGCATCTGACACACGATTCTGCCTTTTAGGTTTGTATTGGATGTCAAAGTCGAACCCAATTAATTTGATTAGCCATTTATGCTGTTCACTGTTAAGTACCCGTTGATCCATGAGAAATTGGAGGCTCCTTTGGTCTGTATGGATAGTGAATCTCCTGCCCAGTAGATAATGGCGCTATTTCTGTATAGCTAGCATTACTGCCATAAGCCCCCTCTCATACACAGACTTAGATTGGGCGCGGGGGGTGAGAGCCTGATTGAAGAAGGCAATGGGCCTCCCTTCTTGCATGAGAACTGCTCCAATATCCTTTCCTAAAGCGTTTGTTTCCAGAATGAATGGCTTATTAAAGTTGGGAATAGCTAGTACAGGAACAGAGGTCATGGCTTTCTTCAGCTCATCGAATGCTGTTTGTGCCTCATGGGTCCAATGGAAACTATCCTTCTTAAGAAGATGGGTGAGGGGAGCGGCAGTAATTCCATAGTTTTTAAAGAATTTGCGGTAATAACCCATGAGACCTAGGAAACCTCTTAAGGCTTTAACATCATGTGGAATAGGCCAATTGAGCATGCATTCCACCTTTGAGCTTTTTGCTGCTACCTTGCCTGCCGATATTACATGGCCTAGATACTCTAATTGGTTCTTCTTGTTAACGACTAGTTTATGAGATCCCAACAGGTGTAGCACGGTTGCCAAATGCTCTAAATGTAGATCGATGTTAGCACTATAAACAAGTATGAAAAGGGCAGCCCCGGTGCACAAAGCTCCCGCCTATGCGGGGTCCGGAGAAGTATGTCGTCGAAAAAAACCAGAACGAACTTACGAAGATACTAGAGGAAGATGTTGTTCATAAGAGCATGGAAGGTGGAGGGGGCATTTGTCAAGCCGAATGGCATGACCAGGAATTCGTAGTGACCTTCATGCGTCCTAAACGCCGTTTTGGCAATGTCTTCCTCCTTGATACGGATCTGGTAGTAACTAGATTGAAGATCCAGCTTGGAGAAAATAGTGGCTTCTCCTAACTCATCCAATAGCTCATCAATTGTCGGAATGGGAAATTTATGGGGGATAGTAATCTTGTTGAGGGCGTGGTAATCGACGTAGAAACGCCAATCATCGTCTTTGTTCTTGACCAACAGTACTGGGCTTGAGTAGGGGCTCGTGCTAGCTTGAATAATGCTAGCCTCCCACAGTTCCTTGATGATCCGTTCAATCTCATTCTTCTGACAGTGCGGACATCAATAAGGGCGGATATTAGGGGGTGGGGTATTGTCCTGGACCCGGATGGTGTGATCATGCATACGGGTGATCGGTAACTGGAGTGGTTGGTTGAAGATATGTGCATACTGTTCCAAGAGGGCCGACAGCCAGGGATGGCTTATAGGGCGGTGTGGCTCTCTGTCTATCTGCAAGCCTTGGTACTCAATCACATAACTCGCATTTGAGCTATGCATGACTCGTTGTAGGGTTTTGAAAGACAGGGACAACCATGACAAAGATGGATCGCCCCTAATGGTTACCCTTTTGCCCTGCACTAAGAACTGCATGGTGAGCTCCCTGTAGTTAGCGGAAACCTCCCCAAGCATCCGTAACTAGGCCATCCCGAGGACTATGTCGGTTCCACTCAGGTCGAAAGGGTGGAAGTGGTGTTGGATCACGAGCCCAAGGAGGAGCAGGATGAGATCTCGGCAGACCCCATCTCCCAGGACGCAATACGCATCTCCCACCTATATGCCAAAGGGTTTGGTGGTGGTCACCGGAATCTGCAACTCGGCGGCCAACTTCTGGGCGATGAAGTTGTGGGATGCCCCGGTGTCTACCAGGACCACAACCTCTTGGTGTCCTAGGGTCCCTCGCAGCTTTATGACATCGGCGACGGACATTTCGATGATGGCCTGCATCGAAAGCTCCAGTCGGGTTGTCTCTTCCTCGCGCAAAGCATCTTCCTCCATGTTCGGGCTTTCCAGGTCCTCCCCGCCTTCTTCCTCCTCCCCCAGAATCAGTACTTGAAGCTGGAAATTTTTGCAGGGTGCCTAGGCGAGTATTTCTCGTCACACCGGAAACAGAACCCCATGGCATGCTTTTGTTGAAGTTCCTTCTCAGATAGTCGTCGAAAAGGGTCGCCTCGGGCCGGGGAAGACTCTATGGTGTGGGGGGATCATTCTTGCCAAAGCCCTACCTCCTTCATCTCCGACGGCTTGGTTAGGTTTGCGGGTGAAAATTACGAAATGGCCCTTGTGGGCCAGACTCAAATATGGGGCTCTTTAGAGAAGGTTTAGGGCCCCCCGACAACCTAGGCCCAAACCCGCTTCTATTCCCATGGGCTCTCACTCGATCGAGGGCCTCGTTTTTCTCTTCAATCTTCTGGGCCAAGTCCATGAGCCCAGTTAAGGAAGCGGGTCGAAACATTTTCACTTCAACCTTCAGGTCCTCCCGCAGCCCATTAAGGAAGGCCCCCTTTAACAGATCATTGGGTAGATCCACCAGGGGGCCTGACATCAGCTCGAAAGCCTGGCGGTAGTCGGCGACGGAGGAACCCTGCCGCAGCGATAGAAGAGCCTTGTTGTCGTCGTCGGACTGCGATGGCGGGAACCTTTGCAGTAGGGTGGTCCGGAAGAGCCATTGTCATTTAACAATTTTTGAAAGTATGTTTCCCACCTTTGTTTGATCTCATTATCTTTGACTAATACCTTTTGATCATCGCTTTTAATGCACCTAACATGATCTAAGTCTTTACCCTTCTGTTCTCTTACTTTTGCAAGTTTAAATACATCTTTCTTCTCAGCTTCTCTTGTTCCTAGTCTATTATAGAGCTCATCATATGCTTTAAGTTTAGCCTCACTTACTATTCTCTTAGCAACCTTTTTAACATTCTTAAATTGTTCATAATTTTCATTATTTCTAGTCTTCTGCCATGCTTTAAAACACATCCATTTTTCTTTAATAACTTTTTGCACTGTTTCACTCCACCACCATGTTTCCTTTACTAATTGCTTTTTACCTTTAGATACTCCTAAGACATCTTTTGCCACTTTCTTAATGGACTCAGCAATGTTAATTCACATGGTATTTACTTTTGTTTCATAGTTCCAATTTCCTTCTAACATCAACTTATTTGTAATGAGGTTATTTTCTCTCCTTTTAAGTTCCACCACTTAATTTTTGGATACCTATTAAGTTCATTTCTTTTCTTCCATCTTTTGATATGGATATCCATAACCATTAACCTATGTTGTGAGGTTAAACTTTCACCGGGTATCACCTTACAATGCTTTCACATAGATCGTTCATTATTCTTAAGTAGAAAAAAGTCTATTTGGCTTTTATGAAGTCCACTTTTAAAGGTTATTAAGGGTTCACCCCTCTTCTTAAAGAGTGTATTTGCAATGGCCAGGTTATATGACAAAGCAAAATAGAGGATATTCTCCCCCATCTCATTTCGTTGACCTATACCATACTCTCTGTGTATTCTATCATAGCCTTTCTTTTCTTTTTCTACATGGCCATTTAAGTTTGCTCCTATAAATATTCCCTCAGTATTGGGAATTTCTTGCATGACTCCCTCCATATCTTCCAAAAACTGACTCTTGATTATATCTTGTAACCCTACTTGTGGTGCGTATGAACTTATAACATTTATAATCTGCTCTCCTAGAACAAGTTTTATTATTATAATTCTATCACTGATTCTTTTAACATCCACAACTTTATCCTTTAATTCCTTATCCACTATTATTCCTATGCCATTTCTGTTATTATCCTTTCCTACATACCATAATTTATACCCATCTATTTCTCTTGCTTTAACCCCTTTCCACTTGGTTTCTTGGATACAAGCATTATTGACTCTCCTACGTTTCATCGCATCACTAACTCCAAACTCTTACCTGTCAATGTCCTTATATTCCATGTGGCGATACGAATCTTATGCTCTGGAGATATCCTATTTACTATCGCCTTTCTCGACCTTTGTGGCATGAACCCATGTCCACTTTTCACTGCATCTGGATTCTAATGTTGTGCGTTGCTTCCAAGGGGACGCTCTAGCAGCCCTTGTCCATTTTTCACTACACCCGGGATCTGATGTAGTGCGTTGCTTCTGGGAGAACACCTTAGCAACCCTTGCCTATTTTTCACCGCACCCGGGATCTGATGTAGCGCGTCGCTTATGGAGAACACCCTAGCTCGAGGGAATGTCAGTTTTCGATTCATGTCATGTTAAGGTTGCCATAGTTTTAAGAAGCTGAAAATGATTTTCATTTCTTCCTTACAAAATAATATACAAATGCATATTCATTTGCAAGCAGAAAAGAAATAACAAAATAATCTTTAGCTTCACCCTTGTCGGCAGGCACCTGACGCAAGGGTTGCCATATTTTAAGAAGTTGGAGATGATTTTCATTTCTTCCTCACAAACTAATATACAAATGCATATTTATTTGTAAGAAAGAAATAACAAAATCATCTTCAACTTCTCCCTTGCCGGTTGGCACCTGATACAAGACCCTCCTCCTCTTTCATCTGGGCTTGGGACCAGCATTGGCGGAGTTGAACTACCCACAATCAAACTAAATAAATTAATGAAAACAATTACTAACAGCAATGAAAGGAAAACTACGCAGTTAATATACATGTAACCATGGAATGATATGCACGATTCATTGGATATGAGTGGATTTAATCAACTACTTTGGAAACCTAAGCATGCAATCTATTTCTAACATTAACTAAGTTATCTAACAATCTAATTGAGCTCTTGAAACTCAAGTGACATGATTGTATAGTGCTGGAAATTAACACACACCATTCATGTAAAGAAATTCCAGCAGTAAGGTAATTGAAACTTTCAATAAATAGAACATGTAAAATATGAAATTAATCACTTCTAATGCATTCAAACATTCAAGAACAAGGTTAATTAACTATTGGATATAAACCAATTGAAAATTTCAACTAATCTCATTGAATCACATCCAAAAAGTCTTCAACATAATACTCCATACATGTAGTTCAAATCTGAAAAATGCTATTACATTGATCTTCACTTAATCTCAATTACTCCTTAATTACAAGCCAAATTCTTTTTCAATTGTTCCAACATTCACTCATGAACAAGTATGCTTGAAATCAAAGGTAAATCCTATGCAAAACTAAAGCAACAACCAATGGAACTTAAGCAATCAAAGCTGAAAAATCAAGAGGGCTGAAAGAGAACAAAGATGCAATGAAAGGTAAAGACCAAAACTAGATCCAAGAGACTTCCCTTGGCTGTCACTCTAAGGGAAAACTAGCCTTGAATCTTAGTTTAAAAGTAAAGAAAGATAAAGGAAAACAAGGCAAACTAACATGAATGAAGAACTTTCAAAGATGAATCAAAACTCTAACAATCCTAGGTTGAACACTTGAGGAAGAAGCATACACCTTTGAAGGAAGTGATAGTACCCAAAGAGTCCACAAAACAATAAGCAAAAGAGATGAAAGTGGGCTGTAGGAAAGAGGGCATCTCCTTCCAAAGGAGGAGATGTCTTTTTCCTTTTTTGTGAAAAGACCCCCCCTTTTGCTTGTAAGTTGCTGGGTTTTTATGCTTGTTCTCCTAATTTTTCTGGGTTGCCCTAATGCTAAGGTATGGTGGGGATTAAAGTGTATAAAATTGAATGGTTAGGATGGAAAAAAGGGTTAGATATCAACTAGGAAAGTGAGTGGAAGGAGGTGGCTGCCTTAAGGAGGAGAGTAGGTGGGAGATGCCTACTTTTTAGGAAAGGGCGTCTCTCCCCTTCCAAAGATGTTGAGCCTCCTTTAAAATAGGAAAGTGGCTGGGGATTGGATGAGGAAGAGATGGAGGGTGTTGGTTGTAGGATTTTGGTTGGTTGGGAAGTTTCTTAAGAGGTGGAATGAGATAGAGTTTTGGCAAGATGCAACTCTATAATGAAAATTCGTAGTGCATCTTAAGGTGAGGTGAAAATTGAAGAAAAAGTAGGAAAAAGTGAGAAAAACACTAAAATTGGAAGGATCTTATCCCATTGGTCCACTTGTCATCTTATTTTGATAGATTTTCCTTAATTATCTTCAAAATATCTCATGGATGACTCTCTTGACTCCTCCAATCCTAGCCTTCCATTGAGCTTAGCTTGATGGCTTAGATGACTAACTTTGAAGGCTCCATTAGCTAGGCTTTATGGCTGACTTTGGAAGCTTTCATGGCTTGATTTTTTGCTCCATCCCTTGGCTTGAGTGGCTTGAATTCCTTAGCTTGCCACCTTCTCTCATGGATTATATGGCTAAGGTGGCTTAAGTGGCTTTCATGAAGGTGGTGGGTATGCATGGCTTACTTCATGGGCCCACTTTGGCCATCCTTAGCTCCTTTAATTGCATCCATTGCTGGTTCCCAAGATGATCTTGCCCTTGATCTCATATTGGATTGATGATATTTAGTCTTTGACTCAATCTTTTGATCTTGATCTTCAATGTTTATTTTGATCGATCTTAGCTGTGGGATCACTTCTCCAATACCTTTGCCTTCTTCAAATTTCTTCTGAGGGCTCCACCTCACACCCTTAGGCAGGGGCAAGCCACCCCCTGCAACCCTCGGTGAGTTAACCACATAGCTCGGCCTGCGAAAAACTCTGTGAAGGGCAATATAAGCCGTTGGGCATTCATTTCACTTCCTACAAAAAAATAAAAATAAAAATTAAATCCTAGAAAAACATGATTAATCACATACTTACCTTGGATTAGTTTTTGGACGTACCAAATAACAAACTTTAAGTCGTTAGGTAAAAAATGCATGTGTTACGAAATTTGATCAAAAACACTAATTTACCCTTGTAAGTTGTAACACATGGGTAACTAATTGGGTGGTTTTTATGCAAAATTACACACTTATCAGGTAGCAGGTTTGTTAGAATGTATTAAGAGAGAAATAGATAAGGGTAATATTGGAATTTCATAAAAACTAACAAGGAAGGAGGATGGAAAACTAATAGAATAGCAATTTTGTAAAGCTCATGAAAACTTAATGGCAAATTTACAAAACTCAAAAAACACTGGACTTTTATTGCAAAAATATCAAAATGTAATGGCATCATATGAGTGGCCAACTCCAGCAAACCACTCTAGAAAATAGTTGACACGACTTGATTGGCTTAGTTTTGATGGTAAGTGCTTATGCTCAACAACAGTAGAAAAATTGACCATTGATAGGGCTTTAGTTCCCATAAATGCCAATTCATAATTGGATAACAAAAGTTGCCTAGATTTGAGTAGCTTTTGCTACCATAAATATTTATGCTTGCCAGGAAGGTAATAACCAATAAATCTAGACAGTATTGGTTGTATGCTTTATAAATTTGATGAAGAAGTCTTTGAAATCAATGGAGAGAGTGAGAGATTTTGTAGCAACTACAAGTGCAAGAATATGGGTGTGATGCTTGTTCATTGAGAGTGATTCCAAAGAGAAATCCCAATGCTGTGATTCCATTGGTGGTCTTCGAGTTGTTGATGTGACTTCAAAATGCTTGTAGGCATCCGATAGGTGTGTTCTTGTAAAGCTGTTCTATAGCCTTTATCCCTTAGCTGTTTCATTCTATCCTTGTTTCTTTGGAAAATCTTTGAAGGGTGTGATGCCCAATCCTTTCAAGTGATTCCAAAAACATTTTCTCTGTTCTTGTTCCTTTTCTCTCAGCTTATGTGCATGCTGTTTTAGTGTGTATTCCTAGAGAAATTTGTAAGCTTTGGTTGAGTTTTGTATCAAGTTCAAGTACTTCCACTTTAACTCAGTTATTATGGTTATCTTACTCCATAATAAAATTCTTCCTAGTCTTTATCATTTTTCTTCTTTCACAATTGCATTTATTGCCACTAAAACATAACAAAAGAAATTGTCTTTGTATTTTTGAGAGGTTTGTACTCTTTGTGAATAAGTCTTTATAGCCAAATGTCAAAATAAATTGAACATATATTTTCTCAAGCTAGTTTTAGGATATAAACTTTCTTTCTTGAATGTTGAACGCACACATCTAGGGATGGTAACAAGTTGGGTTGAGGGAATTTTGGTTGGGCCCATTGCTTTTACATTGATGCTAACTAACTTCAGATCATAGCTTTTTAACCCTAACACTATTTAGACAAAAAAAGTTATTGCCGCTAATCGTAACACGTGCATATCAATTTAGGTTAGGTCCGCTGATTGACCATAACACCTAAAAAGTTGATAAAAGAAAAAGGGCAGCCTGATGCACAAAGCTCCCTTGTATGCGGGGTCCGGGGAAGGGACAGACCACAAAGGGTCCATCGTAAGCAGCCTTACCTTGTATTTTTGCAAGAGGTTATTTCCATGCCAAGAACACAAGACCTCCAGCTCACATGGTGACAACTCGACAGATGTGCCAAGGCTCCCCTGCACCTAAAAATTTGATTGATAATAATTCATCATCATCATCAAGACCTTATCCCAATTAGGGTTGCCACATGAATCTTGTTCCTCTATTCCCCTCTATTAAGTACCATGACTGCATTTAGTCCCAAAGTTTTTAAATCTTTTCTCACCACTTCTATCCATGTTCTTTTGGACCTTCCCCTTGCCCTTTTAAAACCTTGTACTTGCATTGCCTCACTCCTAACTGGTGCCGTTTTCGATCTCCTTTGGACATGTCCAAACCGTCTAAGTCTAATCTCCCTTATCCTGTTGCTATTGGTTCTACCACTAAGTTTCCTCTGATGTTTTCATTCCTAATTCTATCCTTTCTTGTCTTGCCATTCATCCATCTCAACATCCTCATTTTCACTACACTCATCCTATGAACTTGATATTCCTTAACTGCCCAACACTCTGATCCATTGAGCATGGCCAGCCTTATAGGCATCCTATAGAATTTTGCTTATAGTTTGAGTGGCATCGGCCCATCGCACAAAACTCCAGATACGCATCTGCATTTGTTCCAACCTGCTTGGATTCTCTGGGTAACCTCCCTCTCAATCTCTCCGCTCTCATGAATCATCAATCCTAAGTGCCAAAAGTGGTCTTTTATGGGGACTTTGTGGTTATCAATATTTACTGGTGCTCCACTCCTGCCCCTTTCCTTGCTAAAATTGCATTCCATATACTCTGTCTTAGTTCAGCTGATTTTAAATATTTTAGGTTCTAATGCTTCTCTACATAACTCTAGCTTTGTTTTTACGCCCTCCCTTGTCCCATCAATTAAAATTATATCATTTGCAAATACCATGCACCAGTGAATCTCCTCCTGCAAAGGTTTTTTTAACTCATTCATAACAAACGTAAAAAGGTATAGGCTCAATGTCGATCCTTGGTATAATCCTACAATGGTAAGAAAATCACCAGTCTCTTCGCTAGTGGTCTTAACATTTGTTACCACTCCCTCATACATATCTTTAATACGTCTATATATCCCCACGAAACCCCTTTCTCGTGCAACATCCTCCATATTAACTCTCTCGGGACCATATCATAAGCTTTCTCTAAGTCAATAAAGACCATGTGGAGGTCCTTCCTCCTCTCCCTATATTTCTCTATCAATTGTCTTAGTTAGAAAATAGCCTCCATGATAGACCTCCTAGGCATGAAACCAAACTAGTTCTTTGATACACTTGTCTCATGCCGTAACCTCTTCTTAATCACATTTTCAAAAAGTTTCATAGTGTGGTTCATAAATTTTATCCCCCAATAATTAGTACAACTCTATATGTCTCATTTATTCTTATAAATTGGTACAAAAGAGCTCTTAATCTATTCATTCGACATTTTCTTTGATTTTATAATCTTGTTGAATAACTTGGTCAACCAAACTACTCCAGTATCTCCCATATGCTTCCAAACCTCTATTGGTATACCATTGAGCCCCATGGCCTTTCTTGATTTCATCTTTTTCAAGAATTCTTTCACTTCAGGTATTCTAATCCTACGGTTGTATCTATAATGTCCAATGTTATTTAGGTTTACAGTACTTTCAATCCCTATATTCTTAGGGCCATTGTCATTTAGCAGTGTTTGAAAGTAACTTTCCCACATGACTAGTACCCTTTGATCATCACTTCTAATGCACTTAAAGTGGTCTAAGTCCTTACCCTTCTGTTCTCTTATTTTTGCAAGTTTAAACACATCTTTCTCACTTTCTCTTAATCCTAGTCTATTATAGAGATCACATGCCTTGAGTTTAGCCTCACTTACTATTCTCTTAGCAATCTTTTTAGCATTTTTATATTGTTCGTAGTTTTCATTATTTCTAGTCTTCTACGATGCTTTAAAGCACACTCGTTTTTCTTTAATAACTTTTTGCATTGTTTTACTCCACCACCACACTTCCTTTACTAATTGCCTTTGACCTTTAGATACTCTATGGACATCTTTTGCCACTTTCTTAATAGACTTGACCATATTAGTCCACTTGATGTTTACTTTTATTTCATTGTTCCAGTTTCCTTCTACCATCAATTTATTTGTGAGTGGGGTTATTTTCTCTCCTTTTAAGTTCCACCACTTAGTTTTTGGATACCTATTAAGTTTATTTCCTTTCTTCCATCTTTTAATGTAGATATCCATAACCATTAACCTATGTTGTGAGGTTAAACTCTTACTGGGTGTTACCTTACAATTCTTACACATTGATCTTTCGGTATTCTTAAGTAAAAAAAAGTCTATTTGGCTTTTATGGAGTCCACTTTTTAAAGTTATTAAGTGTTCATTCCTCTTCTTAAAGAATGTGTTTACAAGGGCCAGGTTATATGCCAAAGCAAAATCGAAGATAGTTTCTCCCATCTCATTTCGTTCTCTGATACCATGCCCTCCATATACCCTATTATATCATTCCCTTTCTTTTCTTACATGGCCATTTAAGTCTCCTCCTATAAATATCTCCTATGTGTTGGGAATTTATTGCATGACTCCCTCCATATCTTTCTAAAATTATCTCTTGATTATATCTTCTAACCTTGTGGTGCGTATGCAATTATGACTTTTATTATCTGCTCTCCTAGAACAAGTTTTATTATTATAATTCTATCACTAGTTCTTTTAACGTCTACAACTTTATCCATTAATTCTTTATCCGCCACTATACCTATGTCATTTCTATTATTATCCTTTCTTACGTACCAGAGCTTATACCCATCGATTTCTCTAGTTTTAGCCCCTTTCCACTTGGTTTCTTGGATGTAGGTGATGTTGACTCTCCTATGTTTCGTCGTATCTACTAACTCCTGATTCTTACCTGTCAATATCCCTATATTCCATGTGGCGATGCGAATCTTATGCTCTTGAGATAGCCTATTTACCTGTGCACTTCTCGACCCTCATGACATGAACCCATGCCTACTTTCCACTGCACATGGGTTCTAATGTAGCGCTTCTCTTTCGAGGGGACATTGTAGCATCCCTTGCCCATTTTTCACTACTCCCGGGATCCGATGTGGCATGTAGCTTCCATGGAACGCTCTAGCAACCCTTGCCCATTTTCCACTGCACTCGGGATCTGATGTAGCATGCCGCTTACGGGGGATACCCTAGCTTGAGGGAATGCCAGTGATGGATTCATTTCATGTTAGGGTTGCCATACTTTGAAGAAGTTGAAAATGATTTTCATTATTTTCTCTTCTTATTTACAAACTTGTATACATATGCATATTCATTTGTAAGTAAGAAGAGAAAATAACAAAATCATCTTCAACTTCTTCAAAAAGATTTTACCTGCCAGCTGACACTTGACGCAAAGCTCTCCTCCTTTTTAATCCCGGCTACCAACTTAATAATCCACAATATAATAGATCAACTAATACAACTTAAAGATGCTGGCTGATAATATTGCCAGAATAATGTAGTTCTTTTATCTTGTTTGATCCTACAATGTATGCACTTGGATTTATCATTCCTCTTTCCCCTTGTAGTCACACGGACCCAAACTGGTAAACTGACAAAACTCTAGAAGTCCTATGCTAAACGTATCATAGTACTTTTACTGTAATCATAAATATTTAGGATTCTTAAAGTTCCATACAAATAAATAGGGATCTTATAGTTTGAGAATCACCCTTGAAATTGAAATTGTTATATTTCTCAAGTTGTCACCCCTCAGCTTCTGTGTTCATAAGATGAATGTCCTAAAACACTTTATTTGACTTTGAAATAATTCATGCCCTTCATTTAAGCTCCGACAAGGGCTATATTAACATAGAATTGTTTTTAGAACTCCAGCTATACACTTTTGTATAGTAGTGGGTCCTGCCTAAAATCACTAAAAGTAGCTTACTGTAATTTTGGGAAAACGAAAATTAATGGCCCGTATTTTACACGTGTATAGTAATTAGGCTATTTTAGGGGAGTTTGTTTTTACAGCCTGTATTCTTAGAATTAGGCTAATTTAGTTAGTTACCTATTTTGTAGAAATATCCTATAAATCATGGGATTTGAGATAGCCTAGTTAGTTTCCTTTTCATAGTTAGGATTTTCTGTATAAAGCTAACATCAGATGTAGTTTTAAAAAATGAATGAAATCCTAATTATTCCATAATTCTTCATTCTCAATTTTCATCATGGTATCGGAGCTTTAGACTCATGAGTTTGGAAATTTTTTTCGTTTTGGCCTTCATTGCTGGAATCTATTTTTAATCTTTAACATTATCGTTGGAGATTTCTGGTCAGCCTTCGCCGAGACTAGCCCTCATCGCAGGAAACAATGTCAAACAATGTCAAAGAAACAGCCGATACAACCCAATCAGAGGAGATTATTCGACCCCAATATCCTGTAGAGTTACAGAACATTCAGGCTGCATATAGGCTGGATGGAAAAAATTATCTAAAATGTTCCCAACTTGTTCGCACCGTGCTGATAGGGAAAGGGAAGATTAATTATCTCATGGGTACGGGGCTGAAACCAGGAGATCCTTGGTTTGAAGCATGGGATGAAGAAGATTCCATGATTATGGCATGGCTGTGGAATTCTATGATTCCTGAAATTAGTGACACATGTATGTTCTTGGGTACTGCCAAGGACATTTGGGATGTAATTCAACAGACGTATTCCAAGGCAAGAGATGTGGCCCAAGTACACTAGGTCAAGGTAAAGACTGTTGCTGCAAAACAGGGAGGTAAAACTGTTACTGAATATGCTAACCAATTGAAATCTTTATGGGAAGAACTTGATCATTATAGGATAATAAAAACCAAGTGTCCCGAAGATGCTGCTATTCTCAAGGATTTCATAGAACAAGATCGAGTCTATGATTTTCTTGTTGGACTCAACCCAGAATTTGACCAAGTGTGAATCTAGATTCTTGGTAAACAAGAAGTTCCATGTTTTAATGAGGTGGCGGCACTGATTCGAGGAGAGGAAAGTAGAAGATGCCTGATGCTTGATCCACAGAACACAGACAGGTCTGCTATGGTGGCTAGAAGTGACAACAATTTGGCCACAAATATGGAAAGAGCACTAATACTTGGCAATGGAAGATCTAGTCAACCAAAAACTCAAAGCCGTGACTACAAAGACAACTTATGGTGCACTAATTGTAAGAAGGCACGCCATACTCGTGAGTGGTGTTGGAAGCTACATGGAAAACCATCAAGCCATGAGTGGGGACAAAAGGGTGAGCAACCAAGGAATAACGGCCAGGCCCATATTGTGGCAGTGCAGTAGAATGAAGCAACACCACAAGAGATAGGTAATCTCAACCAAGAGGAAGTGGAGGGGGTGAGATCACTTATTGGCAACCTTGACAAACTGTCAGGTTCTTGTTCATTAGCATATTCGGGTAAGTTTCCATGCTCTATTGGATTAAATGTCTTGGATATAACCTTTACCAACTCCTAGGTCAATTGCTGACAGAAGGTCAACTTCTGGATATTGCACCTTTCTTGGTGAAAATCGCATGACATGGAGGTGTAAGAAACAGAATGTGGTAGCACAATCTAGTGCGGAGCCAGAATTCCGAGCAATGGCTAAGGGTGTGTGCTAATTACTATGGTTGAAGATCATTTTAGAAGACTTGAAGATTAAGTGGGATGGTCCAATGAGACTCTATTGTGATAATAAGTCTGCAATCAGCATAGCTCACAACCTAGGACAGCATGATCGAATGAAGCACATCGAAATTGACAGACACTTCATCAAAGAAAAATTGGACAGCGGATTGATCTGTACACCTTATGTGTCTACGCATGGCCAACTCACTGATGTCCTTACCAAGGGGTAAGTAGTTTAGTGTTTCAAAGTTTTGTATCCAAGCTGGGAATGGTGAATACCTATTCACCAGCTTGAGGGGGAGTATGGGAAACTGATAGATGCTTCAATCGAATTCAATTTCTAAAGATTTATAATACAGAGTTGCAATTACAATTAGAAAGAAAAAATGCAGAACTCTGTTGGTACTGTTCTGTATACAATGTTCTACTATTACAATTCTCTAGCTTTCGAGGAGCTAGAACCTCCACTTCATTCCTTCAACCATCCTCCTTTCCTTCTGTTCTGTCCTCCTTCTTATGCCCTACCTCCCTCTTCCATACGTAACTGCCTTTTGAAATATCCAATAGAAGTAACTGCCTCTACAGATTGTAAACAGATATAACTGTATGTTGTTTATTTTTTTCCCTTACTTCTTCTTGTATAATATTTGCCAAATCTACTTTCTTTAGGTTCTGTTGATGTAACAATACCCCCCCCCCCCAATAGTGGCACCTTGTCCTCACAGTGGAAGTCATGGAATTGCCTGTGAATGTCTTTCAATAGTTCTTAAGTGCTGTCATGGTCTGGAAGATTTTCCCACTGGATGAGTACTTCGAATTTTCCATTAGGGGACTGCCTAATCTCTTTGATGGCTGCTAGGTATGCATTCACTTCTAGTTCTTCAGTCAAGGCTTGTGGTATGGGTTGAGGCTTTATAGTTGGTTTACAAGCTGGCTTGAGCTGAGATACATGAAAAACAGGATGTAATTTAGCCTGTGGTGGTAGCTTCAGTTTATAAGCTACTTGTCCAATCCTTTATTGAACAGCATAAGGGCCATAATAGGACGTAGTTTCTCATTTGACTTTGTTGAGAGTGATTTGAAAAGATAAGGTTGGAGCTTCAAATAGACAGTCTCCTGGTTGGAAATTGAGAGGATGGCGATGTGTATCTGCCTGTCTTTTCATCTTCATTTGAGCTGTCTCTAAATTGTTCTTGAGGTCACTTAAAATGGAATCACGGTTAGCCAGCTGTTGGTTAACTTCCTCCACCAATGACTCTCCCCCTGTAAAAGTAAGCAACTTGGGTGGTTCTCTTCCATATAGAGCCTGGAATGGTGTCATTCCTGCTGAATGTTGGTAAGTAGTATTGTATCAATATTCTGCCCAACAGATCCAGGACTTCGGTTTGTTACCAATGAAACATTGTAAATATGTTTCCAAGCATTTATTTACCACTTCTGTTTATCCATCCGTTTGAGGATGGTATGAAGAACTCATCTTGAGGGCGGTTCCTGCCTGTTTAAACAGTTCAGTCCAGAATTGGCTGATGAAGACCCTATCTCTGTTGGATACAATAGACTTAGGATAACCATGTAGTCTAACAACTTCTTTGTTAAAGATGTTGGCTACTTCTTTGGCTGTGTAAGGATGACTGAGGAGAATGAAATGGCTGTACTTGGTTAATCGATCAATAACTACTAACACCGTGTCATAACCATGAGCTCTAGGTAACCCACTGATGAAATCCATGGACAGCTCACTCCAAACTTCCTTGGGAATGGGAAGAGGCTGAAGAGGACTTGCTGGTTTATTAGCTATGTATTTGTTTCTTTGGCAGACATTACTAGTGGATATGAATTTTTGTATATCCTGTCGCATTCCTTCCCAATGAAGCACCTGGGATATGCGTTTATAAGTACGTGTAATCCCTAAGTGCCCTCCTCCTGGTGTGGAATGGAATTCTTGTAAGAAGACCGGAACGCGAGATGAAGACCTTGGAATAACCAGTTTTCCATTGAATAGTAAAAGACCTCTTTTGAGTGTATAACCTGGTTGGCTATCTGGATTTGCCAAGATGTCCTGAGTGCCTGAAAAGTTGTTGGTGCATTGGTTAGCCCAAAAGGCATAACCAAGAATTCATAGTGCCATTCATGAGTTCGAAAGGTTGTTTTGGCTATGTCCTCCTCCTTGATTCGAATATGATAATAACCTAATTTCAAGTCTAGCTTTGAGAAAATGGTGGCTCCACCTAATTCATCCAGCCGTTCATCTATTGTTGGAATCGGAAATTTGTCAGGCACTGTCACCTTATTTAGAGCCCTATAGTCCACACAAAACTTCCAACCCCCATCTTTCTTTTTGACCAATAGCACTGGGCTAGAAAAAGGGCTTTTACTGGGTCGAATGATACATGCATTCAACAACTCCTTTATTATCTTTTCAATTTCATCTTTCTGTGAATGCGGATATCTATATGGCCAGCTATGAGGAGGTTGTATTCCGTCTACCAACTGAATGGTATGATCATGCGAACAAGCGACCGGCAGCCCTAAAGGTTGATCAAATACCTTTGAAAATTGTTGTAGGAGAGAGTTTATAACTGATTGGATGCCTTCATGAGGCTGGCCTTTATCCAATTCCATACCTCGTTATTCAAGCATACACCCAAACTCAGCTTTAGGAATGATCCGAAGGATGGATTTAAAGGAGACCATGGAACAAGATAGATTTGGATCTCCTTTCAAGATTATCTTTTGTTTGTCAACTCTGAAACGCATAGTTAAGTCACGGAAATTTGCAGAAATATCCCCCAATGTTTGTAACCATGCTATTCCCAACACGAGATCGGCTCCACCTAGGTCGAAGGGGTGGAAGTCTTGGACCACTTGGATACTGCCCAGATCTAGGCTTAACTACCAGTATATACCCTCTCCTTTGAGGCAGTGGCCGTCACCCAACTGAACCCCAAATCTCTTTGATCGATCCACCTCTAAACGAAGTTCTTAGACGAGTTGAGTGGATATGAAATTGTGGGAAGCCCCACTGTCAATCAAAACCAGTACCCCTCTTCCTCCAATCGAGCCCGTGACCTTCATAGTACTGCTGGACGTAAATCCAGAGATGGAGTTTAGGGATAACTTCAAGGGTTGGTTATCCCCTTCCCATGTGTCATCCCCCTCCGTGAAAGGTGCTGAGATGGGTTTCGGATCCTCTGCTTCGTCGTCAGCGAGGATCAAGATCTGTAACTGACGGTTCTTGCAGCGGTGGCCCGGCTGGTACTTTTCATCGCACCTATAGCATAACCCTAGTGATCTCCTCTGTTGCAGCTCAGAATCGGTGAGCTTCCTAAAATTTTCTCTTCTTCCGCCCATAGATTCACCGGTTTTCTTTTCCTGCTCGATTTCCGGCAGGAAACCTTGGTTTCGGTCGTTCCCGTTGAAGACAATGGCCAATTTATGAAATTTCCCTTGAGAACCTCTTTCTATCGGGCCCGACTTCAACTAGGTCTGGGTGGGCTCACATACTCGAGGTCCAACCTTGTTTTTTGCTGGACGGGCCTATATCTGATCCAGGGCCCAGTTCTTTTCCTCTATATTCTGGGCCAACTCCATAAGCCCAGATAAAGATCCAGGGCTGAAAATCCTGAGTTCGGCCTTGATCTTGTCCCTGAGCCAGTTCAGGAAAGCACCCTTCAATAGTTCGTCGGAAAGGCTTCCTAGGTGGCTGGAAAGTTGCTCGAACGCCCGGAGGTACTCGGAAACGGTACCCCTTTGTTTCAACGCCAGTAAGGCTTCATAATCATCCTCACACTGGGAAGATTTGAATCTTCTTAGCAGGGACAATTGGAGAGAAGCCCAAGATCGAAAAGGGTTTCTTGATTCCGTCCACAAGAACCAATTAAGGGCATCCCCCTCCACTCACACCGCTGCGGCTGCGACTTTTTCTTCCTCAGCTACATGGTTGATCTGAAAATACCTTTCAGCTCGACAAACCCAGCTGTAGGGTTCTTGGCCATCAAATACTGGAAGATCCAGTTTCCGGCCTGTCCAGTTTTGACGTTGTTGTAGATCTTGCTCGACCGTGTTCCGGTGTTTGATCGTTTGAGGTTTCCCCTACTTCGGTGTTCCTCGTGCGACCTCGACTTTCTTCCGGAACATCCTTGTTCTTGATCCACTCCCTTATCTCCACCAAGTAATCTCCTAATGCATTCACATTTGTCTGTAATCTTCCCATATGCTCCCTCAAGTCTCCTACCTCCCCTCTCACGCCCTCCAATTCTTTCTCCATGCTTTCTGTCCTCTCCATTCCGGTCCTAACCATCCCCAAGTTTCGAACCAGCTCTAATACCACTGATAGATGCTTCAATCAAATTCAATTTCAAAAGATTTAGAATACAGAGTTGCAATTACAATCAGAAAGAAAAAATGCAGAACTTTGTTGGTTCTGTTCTGTATACAATGTTCTACTATTACAATTCTCTAGCTTTCGAGGAGCTAGAACCTCCACTTCAATCCTTCCACCATCCTCCTTTCCTTCTGTTCTCTCCTCCTTATGTCCTGCCTCCCTCTTCCATACGTAACTGCCTTTTGAAATATTCAACAGAAGTAACTACCTCTACAGATTGTAAACAGATATAACTGTATGTTGTTTATTTTTTTCCCTTACTTCTTCTTGTATAATGAAGGGGAGCCTTGGCGCAACGGTAAAAGTTGTCGTCATGTGACCTTGAGGTCACGGGTTCAAGGCGTGGAATCAGCCTCTTGCAAAAATGCAAGGTAAGGCTGCCTACTTTAGGCCATTATGGCCCGCCCCTTCCCCGGACCCCGCATAGGCGGGAGCTTCGTGCACCGGGGCTGCCCCCCCCCCCCCCTTTTCTTCTTGTATAATATTTGCCAAATCTACTTTCTATAGGTTCTGTTGATGTAACAAAAACGAAAATTAATGGCCTGTATTTTACACGTGTATAGTAATTAGGCTATTTTAGGGGAGTTTGTTTGTGACAGCCTGTATTCCTAGAATTAGGCTAATTTAGTTAGTTTCCTATTTTGTAGAAATATCCCATAAATCATGGGATTTGAGATAGCCTAGTTAGTTTCCTTTTCATAGCTAGGATTTTTTGTATAAAGCTAACACCGGATGTAGTTTTAAAAAATGAACTAAATCCTAATTATTCCGTAATTCTTCATTCTCAATTTTCATCAGTAATGCCTAAACTAGACCTATTCTAGGACTTACATATACCCTTACTTCAAATACATGATGGTCTCGCATTAGGATGTGACAAGTCATGTTTTCAGCAAGAACTGAGGGATCATATTTGAGTCTTGAAAGAAAAAGGAAGTGAAATTTAATAATTTTAAGAGAGAGAGTAGGATATGGATAACAAGCAAGCAAGACTATATTCCTTACTCGACACATGAGCATTCCCGAGTTTCTAAAAGATCCTAGTATCTTAGTTGTTTAATGTATGCATCTGATCTATGTGCTGTTAAAGCATGCTGATAGCATATGACATGCAAACTATTTAAAATTGATTTTATTCTATCATTTAGGTTGATTATGAGAATGTAATGATAAGTTGATTTGCAGTGTTTGCATTGAATGCTATCAAGAGCGAGTTGCGTCCTCAAAACCATCTTAATTGGACTAAAGGAGATCCTTGTACATCAAATTGGATTGGGGTTTCATGCTTCGATGCACCATTGGAGGATGGATATCTACATGTTCGAGAATTGTATGTTTGTAATACTTTCAATTTGACTTTCCCATTTTCTTCATTCTGTAGACTTCTCTTGTGTGTTGTGCTTTTCCCTCAAGTTAAGACCATCTGTTCTCTGTTTTACAAGATATGAATAAAGTAATTCATATAGTATATCTATGAACATGCTTTGTTGTTTCTTTTGCAGGCAGCTACTAAAAATGAACCTTTCAGGAAATTTGTCATCCAATCTTGGCCTCCTATCTCGTATGAAAGTACTGTAAGTCATAACATCTATTTGGACGGAAAAATAATATTTGTTTGAGGTGCTTCCAAGCTTTACCTGGATATCTCACTTGTTAAAAAAAACATTCTCCCTAAAAAGTGTAGGTATGCTCAGTCTTATGCTTTTTCCCTTTGTGTGTGAAGTGATTTTATGTGGAACCAGATAGGTGGCAGCATACCAAAGGAGATAGGAAAAATCAAATCTTTGGAACTTTTGTAAGTTGAATTCATATTTTCATATTAGTATGATTTTCTCATATGTTGCAAAGAGTTGGGATATTATCTACATTGCTTTCATGTGTATTTCTTTTTCATGTGTAATCAGGATGGATCCATCTCATTTGCAGCTCTATTATTATGCCAAAAAATGATAATACATATGTATGCATGTATGTGTGTGTGTGTGTGCATGTTCACAGTTAGTGCTTTTTGACCTACATTTATGGGTGACCGAGTTTGTAAAAGACCATCCAACCTGAAATATCCATTCTTCACTCTAATAATGCTATTCTACATTTGCAGGCTCCTGAGCGGAAACCAGTTATCAGGACCTTTGCCTGAAGAGCTTGGTTATCTTCCTAATTTGAATAGATTCCAAATAGATGAGAACCATATATCAGGAACATTACCAAAAGCATTTGAGAACTTGGAAAAAGCAAAGCACTTGTGAGGGAATGTTAATTTGCACTTTGGCTTTCAGCTGGCTAGAAAGTTCAACCATTTTGAATGTAATTTTCTTCTTTTCGTGTTGGCAGCCACATGAACAATAATTCTATCAGTGGTCAAATCCCATCCGAGCTTTCGAGATTACCAAATCTTGTGCACCTGTAAGTTAGCTTTTTCTCGTGTTTGTATATACAGCACAAACTAGCTCCCAGTTTTGTTTATACTTAAGATGGTGGCACAGTCAATTGCCATTTATAATTTATCTGCTTCTCTGGTTTTATTTGTGCTTTTTCCATTGACAAAGTAGGTTGCTATTACAGCCTACTGGACAATAACAACTTATCGGGGAATCTTCCACCTGAGTTTTCTCAATTGCCACAATTGACTATACTGTATGTTCTCTTTCCACTTATTCTCTGTTCAACAAGACTCTGTTATGTACTTTTCTGAAATTATTTCTACTTGTGCTTGTACCTCCCGTTATAATCATTATGATTTATCTTACAGCTTATCTCCAATTTCTCATAATAACAAATTCAAAATTAACTGGTAGTGGGTAAAGAATCTAGTCTACGGCCTTCTTTAAGGTCAGGTTACACTTTAAAATGCTCTCAGGAAAAGCTTTTAGACTCTTTAGTAGTTTATTGATTCTGTTGCAATGACTAAAGTTTCACTTCTTGGAGAGGAACTATAAGAAGCTCTGTCTCCTCTTTAAAAGCCAGCTATTACAATATTGCAGTTCTCTTTAATGATCAACATACACGTGACACCTTTTACAGCAAATATGGATTACTTTTCTTATTATTGATTTTCAAAGTTCGATACTTAGGCACCTTGTGGGTGTCATTTGGAGCACCTAATTTGGGGTCAAGAAATCAAAAGATGCTTTTCCTTAGCAAAAAGAAACAGGTTCATCATATCATATGTAGTCGGTCTATGCTGATATAGATGTCTGGAAGTCACATACTGGCTTAATCTCATCATTCTGGCTAGAATTAAATTGCTCACATTCCAACTGCATCAGATCAACCCTGGTGGAATCTGGCAAGGAAGACAGAGACCAGCCAGCGGTGCAGGGTGTTTCAGATAACCCAGTGAAGATTCTGGATTCAAAGAAATATGATAATGGACTCTTCTTTCTGATTTATGCATATTCAAGGAGAATGTAGGGAATCAATTATTGGTGACAGGCAGTTCTTGTATGTTTTCTCTTTTCACTTTCTTGAAATGCAAATATATTAGAACAGAAAAAGAACAGCTACTATCAGGCAGTGGTTTTGCTACATACAACTAATCAGAAACAGGCCCCTTTTGCTAGGGTACAACAGCATTAGCAAACCTAAAGACATGCTAAAAATAAAACAGATCACAATTAGACAAATAGTGAACTCAATGATAAATGAGGCAAGACTACTTCTTGTTTGCTCAAGCTGTAACATTTAGAAGAATCTCGTTCCTCCACCAACAAGCCTCATAGATTTTAAAAGCTTCAGCACTAGCTGACTTACAGAAGATTGCTTCACCATTTGTATCGTGTGTGTGTGTGTGTGTGAGGGACCAACTGCAAACCGATTGCTTCAATACTTCAGTGAGTTAGGAAAATAAGTATCTGAAGTCTGTTATCTTAATTGTGTAATCAGTATGCAAAAGAAGGTTGGTAGTTTCACTATACTTCCATTTATTTCTGTCTTTCTCCTTTCAGCTGTCCTTGATCCTCTCTTCGAAGCATCATTATCATCCTTCTCGTTGTATATATATTTCTAAAATCTGTGTTTCTACAAAGCATTGTTTTTATCAATGTCTGCCCCCCCATTTTAAATTATCTTACATTAGTTTTTTTTTTTTTTTAAATAATCTCTCTCATCATTCTGTCAAAACATTATGATTTATGATGTTTTACCTAGAGTCTGACCAAATTCATTTTGTAACTCACAAGTGGGGGGCCACGTTGGTGAAAATTACTAAAATACCTATAAGGGTGTCTTTATCAATATTGGACCCTTACTTCAAATATTCGGATTTTCTTGTCCAAACTCTGGTTTTAGTGTTCTTAGTGTCGTTGCAAAGCTTTTCTCGAGTGCATTTTAATTATTGAGGTCTTGATACTTAATTTGGTGCTTATTTATTCTCTTGGATCACAAAAATCACATGAAATGGAATTCAAAAAGTAGGGTTATTACATTGCACAAGGGGCTATCGGAAAGCACCATGACATTTAACTATTCTTTAGGAGGGTAGAGTAAGAATTTTGTATAGTGCAGAAATTTTTTTATTGCTGTTTTGACTGGTTATTAGACTAGCTTTGATATATAAAGAGAGCAAAAGAATAAAATACTCTTAAAGGCTATTCAACCATGCTATACACAGTATTTCTAGCAGTTCCTGGAGCCGATGTGTTCCTTGGAAAATCTTCAGCCATAAATATGCCAATTTTTAGTAAATTCATTGTTAAAGCGTTTACTGCCTCATTATGAATGGATTAAAGAGAAGAAGTATCTTGATTTCATCTCGAAACAAAATTATCTATTATGCTCAAATTGAAACACTGGATATTTGAACAGCTTGATCTGTCTTTTGATTATCATAGCAGAGAATATGAGAATGAGATGTATGTTTAAGTTCTCATAGAAGGTGCTTCAACTTGGTAAGTTGTTTATTAATAGAATCGATAAGTATGTACTCTCTCTCCCTCTGCACCATATCTAAATCCTTTGCAATGCTTCTCACTACGAAAAACTAGAGTCATCATCATCATCATCATCAAGACCTTATCCCAATTAGGGGTCGGCCACATGAATCTTATTCCTCCATTCCACTCTATTAAATACCATGGCTTCATTTAGTCCCAAAGTATTTAAATCTTTCCTCACCACTTCTATCCACGTTCTTTTGGGCCTTCTCCTTGCCCTTTTAGAACCTTCAACTTGTATTGCCTCACTCCTTCTAACTGGTGCCGTTGTTGGCCTCCTTTGAACATGTCCAAACCATCTAAGTCTAATCTCCCTCATCTTGTTACCTATTGGTACTATCCCTAAATTTCTTCTAATATTTTCATTTCTAATTCTATCCTTTCTTGTCTTACCACTCATCCATCTCAACATCCTCATTTCTGCAACACTCAGCCTATGAGTATGATGTTCCTTAACTGCCCAACACTCTGATCCATATAGCATGGCCGGCCTTATAGCCATCCTATAGAATTTTCCCTTTAGTTTGAGTGGCACCCGTCGATCACATAAAACCCCCAATGCACATCTCCATTTGTTCCAACCCGCTTGGATTCTCTGGGTAACCTCCCTCTCAATCTCTCCACTCTCATGGATCAATGATCCTAAGTATCGGAAGTGATCTCTCATGGGGACCTCTTGGTTATCAATCTTGACTGGTGCTCCACTCCTACTCTCCTTGCTAAAATTACATTCCATATATTCTGTCTTAGTTCGGCTAATTTTAAATCCTTTCGATTCTAATGCTTCTCTCCATAGCTCTAGCTTTATGTTGACACCCTCCCTTGTCTCATCAAGTAGGACTATATCATCTGCAAATAGCATGCACCAGGGAATCTCCTCATGCAGATGTTTTGTTAACTCATCCATAACTAATGTGAAAAGGTATGGACTCAATGCCGATCCTTGGTGCAATCCGACAGTGACAGGAAAATCACCAGTCACGCCACTAGTGGTCTTAACATTTGTTACTGCTCCCTCATACATATCTTTAATTATGTCTATATACCCCTGAGAAACCCCTTTAACACCTAACACCCTCCATATTAACTCTCTAGGGACTCTATCATAAGCCTTCTCTAAGTCAATAAAGACCATGTGTAGGTCTTTTCTCCTCTCCCTATATTTCTCTACTAGAGTAATTTTCCAAAAGGCAAAATCCTGCGGCAAAACTCCTTGGTCACTGCTCAACTAACTATTCTGCTCTGAGTACTGTTCAGACTTGATCTCTCTATCATGATGAGCACCATTAAATAGGTCATTTGATCTAATATTCTAATATCTCACAGTTCACTTTGTTGCCTGCAAATTCCTCTTTTGGATCCTGATTGTTATGTCAGAGCTAATTTTCTGAACAAGCTAGTGATATCACTTCCTGCCATCCTGCAATATACAACAGGGTCTTAAACCTTATCACCTTCCTTCCTACTGGTATTTGTGTGGTATACTATGGGAGTGTTGAGAATGCTTGAAGCTGATCTAACAGAAGTCATTAAAACAATTCAATTTTATTTCCTTTTGGCCTATAACATACTTTACATGGTCCTTTTTTCTTAACACAGTATTTAATGTAGCTTCTCAGGGTCTTTTATATCACTATCAGTGTTTTATACAAGTTCAATGATTTAACTGTATGCAAAATATAAGTGGATTTTTGCAGCCATGAAATAAGAGTTTTATCTGTTTTGACACCAAATGCTAATCTTTCTACTGAAAGTAGTGATAAAATTCTCACGACCATGGCGAGAAGAAAGTTATTGATTTTTAAATGAATCACTGTATTAATTTAAAGCAAGTAGGCCATATATGTTATTTGCACTGCTTATCATCTATGGTGATCACATTTCTCAACAAAGTAGGAGTCAAAAAGCAAGAACATCGCAATCCTGCATATAAACTTGTAATACTTTCTGATTTAATTGCTCCAACTGCTGTTTCATCTTAAAATATTTTATATAAGAGATGCTCTCCAAAAGAAAATGTCAACCTTTGCTTTATCATATGCGAAGAGTAAGTCATGGTGATACATCCTTCAGCTATTGCTAACAAACTAAGTCTTTCCATTTCAGTGTGAATTCACTTACAGAAATAAAAAGCCAAAGTCTTTACAGCTGTAGTTTCCAAGCTTTCCTGATTTGTGCACTCCTAGTGTCTTTTTCCTGAGGGTATCTGATGGAGCTACGGTAGAAATTTTTGTGGAACAGCTTAAGAAATGAGAAATGGAACTCAATTTATTGATGAAGTGGATGAATTACAGGGAACCTTACAATCACTCAAGCAAAACGAAGACTACTGGAACTAGTAGGAAGTAGGAACCTCAGTTCCTCCTCTGCACTTCCCACTCCCTTTTTCTTTTTTTTTTCTTCCCCTCCTTCTTCACCTCCTTTTATCTTTTCTTTTTCCTTCCATTCCCGTCCCCTTCTGTAATGCATTGGATATACGTATATCCTAACTTTGTAAATGCAATTTGGATATCTGTATATCCTAACTGACTTCCTGACTTGGTTGTTAACTGACTATATCACAACTAATTATATCCTAACCAACTGCTGCCCTGGATCTTCTTTTGGAGAATTCTTTTGCCAACCAGTGTATTTCTGTTTCCTTGCAATTATATCTTCTTTCTGGAATACGTGTGGTGTATGGGAGGTCTAACATTACCCCCCCCAAGTAGGTTCACCTTGTCCTCAAGGTGAAAGGAGGGAAATTGAGTGTCCAAATCCCCATAGAGCTCCCATGTGCTATCACATTCAGGTAGGTTTTTCCATTTCACCAAAACTTCGGTGCATCCATTTGGCAATGACCTGATTTCCTGGACGGAGTCAGGATATAGGACAAGTTCCATTTCCTCAGTGAGTCCAGGAGGTAGGGGTTGAGATTGGGCTGAATTGGACAGGGCAGCCTTGAGTTGGGAGACGTGGAAAACAGGATGGATCCGGGTGGTGGAAGGTAAATCAAGGCGGTAGGCTACTGCGCCAATGCGCTCCAAAATAGTGAAGGGGCCGTAAAACCGGGGGCTAAGTTTTTCATTGGGTCGTTTAGCCAGTTTCTTGAACTTAAAGGGCTGGAGTTTCAAAAAAACTCTGTCCCCTACCTGGAACTGGATGTCCCTGCGACCTTTATCTGCTTGGGATTTCATTCGGACTTGGGCTTTTACAAGATTACTTTTCAGTTCTTGTAAAATTGTATTCCTATCGTGAAGTTGCCTGTTGACTTCCTCCACAACTGACCCTTCATTCGAGAGCCGTAACACAGTAGGAGGATCACGCCCATAAAGTGCTTTAAAAGGGGTCATGCCAGCAGCACCTTGGAATGTAGTATTATACCAGAATTCAGCCCAAGGAATCCACTTGGGCCAGAGCTTAGGATGGTGGTAGGTGAAGCAGCGCAAATAGGTTTCGAGACAGCGGTTGACAACTTCTGTTTGGCCATCCGTTTGAGGATGGTAGCAGTACTCATCTTTAACTCAGTCCCTGCCATTTTGAATAGTTCAGTCCAAAATTGGCTAATAAAAAGACGGTCCCTGTCGGATACAATGGATCGCGGGTAACCGTGTAACCGTACTATGTCCTTGATAAAAAGAGCAGCCACCTCTTGAGCAGAAAACGGATGGCCCAAGGGAAGGAAATGGCAGTATTTGGAAAGACGGTCTACTACCACCAGAATAGTATCCAGCCCCTTAGATTTGGGTAAGCCGCCAATAAAGTCCATAGAAATGTCATCCCAGACTTGTTCGGGAATGGGTAAAGGCTGAAGAAGACCTCCAGGTTTAAGAGCTTGGTATTTATTCCTCTGGCATACCTCACAAGAAGCCACAAATTTCTGCACATCCTTTCGCATTCCCTTCCAAGAGACCACATTAGAAAGCCTTTTGAATGTCCTAAAGGTCCCTGAATGTCCACCTGCTGGAGTGGAGTGAAATTCCCTGAGTAGGATGGGAATTCGAACAGAAGTTTTAGGGATAGCGAGTCTATCATAGAAGAGCAAGTGGCCATGACGCAGAGAAAATCCTTTGTGATGGTTGAGGCCAGCCAATAAGTGCTGGAGGATGGGGCCTAAAGTCTCATCGAGTCTGATCTCCTCTTGTAAAGCTTGTAAGGCTGAATGCTGGACTACTGAAAGAGCCATGAAAGGAGAAGGGTGTATCAGGTCTGATGCATGCTCAGGGGCAGAAGTGTTGTGTGCATCAGTGAAGCCTTTGTTATCTATTCTGGAGAGGGCATCAGCTGCCCGATTATGCTTGCCTGGTTTGTAGTGAATGTCAAAGTTGAAACCCAGTAATTTGATTAGCCACTTCTGCTGCTCACTGCTAAGGACGTTCTGGTGCAGGAGGAATTGGAGGCTCTTTTGATCCGTTAAGATAGTGAACTTCAGGCCTAACAAGTAATGGCGCCACTTCTGAACAGAGAGAACAACTGCCATAAGTTCCCTTTCATACACCGATTTGGACTGAGCACGGGGAGAGAGTGATTGGCTGAAGAAGGCAATTGGCCTTCCCTCTTGCATGAGAACTGCTCCAATGCCTTTACCCGACGCATCCGTCTCCAAAATGAATGGCTTGTTAAAGTTGGGAATAGCTAATACGGGCACCGTCGTCATGGCGTGCTTTAAGTTGTTGAAGGCTTGTTGTGCCTCCATCGACCAATTGAAGCTATCTTTCTTGAGAAGATTGGTCAGGGGTGCAGCAATAATGCCATAGTTTTGTACAAATTTGCGATAGTACCCGGTGAGGCCCAAAAAGCCCCTTAATGCTGTAATATCTTGTGGAGTAGGCCAGTGGAGCATACAGTCTATCTTTGAGTTATCAGCGGCGACTCCATCTGCTGAGATTATATGGCCTAAATATTCCAATTGAGGTTGTGCAAAGCAGCACTTCTTTTTGTTAACAACTAAGTTATGAGAGGCCAACAATTTCAGTACCATTTCTAGATGCTGTAAATGTAGTTGAATATCAGGACTGTAAACGAGTATATCATCAAAGAAAACCAGGACGAACTTACGGAGATAGTGGCGGAAGATGTCGTTCATAAGAGCCTGAAAAGTGGAGGGTGCATTGGTCAGTCCGAAGGGCATGACCAAAAACTCGTAGTGGCCCTCATGCGTCCTAAACGCCGTCTTGGGAACATCCTCTTTTTTGATGTGAATTTGGTAGTAACCGGATTGAAGATCCAGTTTAGAGAAAACAGTAGCTCCACCTAGTTCGTCCAATAATTCATCAATTGTTGGGATGGGAAATTTATCTGGAATGGTGATCTTGTTAAGGGCGCGGTAATCTACGCAAAAACGCCACCCTCCATCTTTTTTCTTAACTAAGAGTACTGGGCTGGAATAGGGACTAGTGCTGGCCTGAATGATGCCCGCCTCCCATAATTGTTTGATGATCCGCTCAATCTCGTTCTTTTGCCAGTGTGGATAACGGTATGGCCTGATATTAGGTGGTGTTGTATGGTCTGGGACCCTGATGGCATGATCTTGTGGTCGGTTAATAGGCAATTTCAATGGCTGATCAAAGAGATGGGCATACTTGTCTAGTAGAAGTTTTAGACAGGGTTGGTCCGAAGGTGGTGGTTGCGTGTCCATTTCTAGCTGAAGGCCTTGATACTCAACCATGTAGCTTGCACCGGAGTAGGGGATGGCACGTTGTAGTGCTTTGAAAGATAAGAGTGATCTGGACAGGGATGGGTCGCCCTTAAGAGTAACCCTCTGGCCCTGCACGATGAACTCCATGGTGAGCTCGAGGTAGTTGGCCGAAACGTTGCCAAGAGTACTCAGCCATGCCATGCCAAGAACCATGTCTGTTCCACTCAGTTCGAAGGGATGGAAATGGTGTTTGATGACCAACCCAGGAAGGTGCAGGACCAGGTTGCGGCATACCCCAGAACCACGGATGCAAAATCCATCTCCCACCTGTACTCCGAACGACCGAGTGTTGGTGATCGGAAGGTGCAGGTCGTCAACCAATCTCCGGGATATAAAATTATGGGAAGCCCCCGTGTCGACAAGGACCACCACTTCCCTGTGTTCCAGAAGCCCACGCAATTTCATAACGTTGGCGACCGACATCCCGACTAGAGCTTGCATGGATAGCTCAAGTCGGGTCGTTTCCTCCCCGCACTGGCCTTCATCGTCGGGGTTCTGGGTGTCCCGATCTTCCCCCTGGTCGCCATCCTCGCCTAAAAGGACCTGCAACTGGCGATTCTTGCATCGATGCCCAGGAGAAAACTTTTCGTCGCATCGAAAGCAAAGCCCCATAGCTCATTTCTGCTGAAGCTCTCTCTGTAAGTCGCCGGAAAGTGTCCCGCCTGGCCGGGGAAGGTTCTCCCATGCGGGATGGCCGTTCTCCCTGAAACCCTAGCTCCTTCGTCGTCTCCGGAGAGCGGGCGTAGGTTTGAGTGGGAAAATTACGAAAGTGCCCTTGTGGGCTAGTTTCAACGGCAGGGCTCTTTTGGGAAGGCCCATGACCCCACGATGTTCTTGGACTATTGTTCCCTTGGGCTCGTACCTGTTCAAGGGCTTCATTTTTTTCCTCGATCTTCTGGGCCAGGTCCATAAGCCCAGATAGCGAAGCGGGCCGGAACATCTTCACCTCGGCCTTTAACTCCTCCCTTAGCCCATTTAGAAAAGCCCCTTTTAGGACCGCTTCGGGCAGATCCACCAAGGGCCCTGATAGTAGCTCGAAGTCCTGCCTGAAGTCGGCAACGGAGGCGACCTGCCTGATCGACAGTAAGGCCTCACAGTCATCGTCGGATTGTGAGGGCCGGAACCGTTGAAGGAGGGCCGTCCGGAAAGTGGTCCATGACTGGAACGGCGATCTCGCATCTGACCACAGGAACCAATGGAGGGCTTCTCCCTCCAAGCACACAGATGCGGCGGTCACCTTCTCCGTCTCCGACAAGTGGTTCAGCCGGAAGTAGCGCTCCGCCCGGCATAGCCACCCCAGTGGGTCCCGTCCGTCAAATGTGGGAAGATCCAGCCGGCGATGTTCCAGTCTAGGGTTTTCTGACTCACGCAGCGAACCGCGGAGATCTCCGCCCGATGCTTCTCCTTCTTCGGATACCCTGGTTCTACCTCGGTCTCCAGCTTGATTTGGTAAGGGTTCATTACTTTCGGGCCTTTGTCTCATCCAAACCCTGATCTCAGCCATAAATTCTCCGATCGCAGCTACATTTGTTTGCAGCCTCCCAATATCTTCCTTCATGCTCCCTACCTCTGCTCTCACGTTCTCCATCTCTTTCTCCATGTCTTCTGCCGTCTCTGACCTAGTTCTTACCATACCCCAAAATTGGATCGAGCTCTGATACCATTGATGGAGCTACGGTAGAAATTTTTGTGGAACAGCTTAAGAAATGAGAAATGGAACTCAATTTATTGATGAAGTGGATGAATTACAGGGAACCTTACAATCACTCAAGCAAAACGAAGACTACTGGAACTAGTAGGAAGTAGGAACCTCAGTTCCTCCTCTGCACTTCCCACTCCCTTTTTCTTTTTTTTTTCTTCCCCTCCTTCTTCACCTCCTTTTATCTTTTCTTTTTCCTTCCATTCCCGTCCCCTTCTGTAACAGACTGGATATCTGTATATCCTAACTTTGTAACAGACTGGATATCTGTATATCCTAACTGACTTCCTGACTTGGTTGTTAACTGACTATATCACAACTAATTATATCCTAACCAACTGCTGCCCTGGATCTTCTTCTGGAGAATTCTTTTGCCAACCAGTGTATTTCTGTTTCCTTGCAATTATATCTTCTTTCTGGAATACGTGTGGTGTATGGGAGGTCTAACAGTATCCTTACCCTTTATGCACCTAGCTCATCAGGTGCAGAAGACACCCATTATATTGCACAGTCTGCCTCCTCTGGCATCAGGGAAATCAAATGCTTAAGAGCTGCGAAGAAGTTTCTGATATGTCCTCTACATGTGTACAGACATATAGTTTTGTTTAGTTTATATGGAACATAATAAGCTGAACTGTGAAAGTGAAAACAGTAACAGAAACCATTTTGTAGCAGAGCAGAAGGACACAAAAGCAGAAGCTATCACAGCAATACCTATTGCGATACATGCCCAGTTGTCTTGCTAGCAGAAATTCAGTGGCCAAAGTGCCCGTTTTCAACAGTCCAACATCTGTTCCTTGATCCCCAGATGTAGCATTTCAAAAGTCCAAAGTAGTTTCTTCCAGCAGCTAAGCTTCTGTTCCCAACAACCACTGTAAAATCCAAATTCTCCAACTTTGGCTGAGAAACTTCCCATGGACATTTATCTGAGATGAAATGTGAAACGAAGTAGAAACTTTCTCGTCCCAGTAAAGCATGGTCGTTGAAGTAGAAATGAAGAACCTATTATAGTGAAAAAATAGGAAAGTCCAAACAGAAAAGTAAACACAAAGAAAGAATGTAATTTACATGGAAAATGTTTCCTGTAATATAAGGAGCAACTATTCTTTGCCTAGTTCCTCTTTTCATATGGAAAAAGATACATTGAGAGAAAAAAGTTGAGTAAATTGAAAGAGAAAAAGAATGAAATTGAGACAAGAAACCAGAATATAAATTGACTAAATGACTACAAACCTAAACTGAAAGTGTAAGAGAAAAAGACAAAAACTGAAATGGAAGAAGAAGGGAAAATGAAGGAAATCAAAACAGAAAAGAGACAGGATGGGAGACTTGGACTATGGGTTGTCTGCGAATCAAAGCATGAAACTTGCAGCTACAGGAGGGAATAGTGAGGCTTGGAGAAGGTCTCCAATCTGAAACCTAAAGCGTGGAGCTAAGGGTGTGAGGGAAGGTATTCTTGAAAGCCAGATTCATTCATTTAGCATGCCATTCTAGTAACATGTGATAGAGAGGTTCAGGATCTTATGAATATCCCATTGATCAAACTAAATAAATAAGTATTAAAAGAACCTGAAGAACGAGAGACTAGAAAATAGCACGTGGCAAATGAAAGAAGATTCTTGAAAGCCAGACCTTTTAATTTAGTATCTATAGTTCTGCATGACATGTGACACAGAGGTTGAAGATCTTATGAATATCTATTCAGTTTACTGGTAAGTTTGATGTTCTTTGCTTTATTCATAGTTCACCTGCTTAATTCTTTCTTGCCAGTTTATATCGCCAATGATTCATCCTCATCTGCTACAGCTGCAAAATACTCTAAAATATGAATTTCCAAATCCTTGTAGCAACATGGAGCAGCCCTGATGTTCATACTTGAAATTTTGATTCTCTCTATTTCTTCTTGATTGTTGTGTTATTAACTTGCATTCTATTGAATGCTTTGCTGCTCATAATTGCACTAACTAATGAGGAATTTAGGTTAATGGGTTTTATTTTTATTTTTTTATATTGTAATTTTCTTCTGCAGTCAACTCGATAACAATCACTTGGACACTGAAATTCCAGCTTCTTATGGTAACATGTCAAGACTTGTGAAATTGTAAGAGCATTTTCTTAAACTTGTGATCTTGCAGTTGTTTTTGTTTGGTTAAATGATGTTGATGGGATAGACCCCCCCCTAAACCTGGGCATGGTTCAAGAAAGAATAAGCATGTTGTAGATTATTATTTAGTAATTAAAAGTGGTCTTTCTTGAGATCTAAATCCATAAATTTTTTTCAACAGCTCATTATGTTTTATTTTGATGGTTATTGGTATAGGAATGAATTTGATTGCTTTCACTCAAGGGTCATATCATTTGCTCAATGTAGCAAATGAAAAGCACAATCCTCTTTATCAACAAAGTTATTGTCATCTCAAATGTAAACTTGTAGCACAAAATTTGGCACGAACTGAAAAATAATAGGTCTGCAAAACATTCACTTTTATGAATAATTCTCAAGTTCTTGAAAATGTTTCTTATTTTTAAGTGTTTTGTGAACTTCCCAATAATTCACGTTTAAATCCTAGTTAGAACCTGAATCTTTTGGTGGTTAATGAAGTTATGGTTGAAATGGCCAAAATATATTTCTTAATGCAGCACATGCATCATGGAAATTTAGCATCCTCACATGTAACATCCAAAAGAATCCACCCCCGATTTTGACCTCTCCCCACCTCTCCCCACCTCTCCCTCTCAGCATCCCTAATCCTTCAACCATTTTGTCTTCTTCTTTTGGGAGCTTTAGTATTTTTAACTTGTATTGGAGGGGAGCCTTGGTACAACGGTAGAGTTGTCATTGTGTAGCCTTGAGATCACGCGTTTGAGGTGTGGAAACGGCCTTTTGCAAAAATGCAAGGTAAGACTGAGTACTATAGATCCTTGTGGTCTGCCCCATCCCTGGATCGCGCATATGTGGGTGCTTTATGCACAGGGTTGCCTCTTTATTGTTTCATATCAAACATGGTAATGCAAAAGTATGGTGCTGCTTTCAGAAGGCTGGTTGATAAATTGGAAAACAGCAAAGGTGCTACATAATCACAATGCATGGGCTCTCGAATTTCATTTCTCAAACCATATGAATGGAATAGCTAAACATTCTAAAACATGATTACCATGTAAACAACCCTAGCCCAGTTTTATTCCCCTGCCTACGTATTAATTCATCATCATCATCATGAAGACCTTATCCCAATTAGGGGTCGGCCACATGAATCTTATTCCTCCATTCATCTCTATTAAGTACCATGGCTTCATTTAGTTTCAAAGTTTTTGAATCTTTCCTGACCACTTCTATCCATGCTCTTTTAGGCCTTCCCCTTGACCCTTTAAAACCTTCCACTTGTATTGCCTCACTCCTTCTAACCGGTGCTGTTTTCGGTCTCCTTTGAACATGCCCAAACCATCTAAGTCTAATCTCCCTCATCTTGTTATCTATTGGTGCTACCCCTAAATTTCCTCTAATATTTTCATTCCTAATTCTATCCTTTCTTGTCTTACCACTCATCCATCTCAACATCCTCATTTCTGCAATGCTCATCTTATGAGCATGATGTTCCTTAATTGCCCAACATCTGATCCATAGAGCATGGCCGACCTTATGCCATCCTATAGAATTTTCCTTTGAGTTTGTGTGGCACCAGCTGATCACACAAAACTCCAAATGCACATCTCCATTTGTTCCAACCCACTTGGATTCTCTGGGTAACCTCCCTCTCAGTCTCTCCACTCTCATGAATCATTGATCCTAAGTATCGAAAGTGGTTTTTTCCTGGGACTTCTTGGTTATCAATCTTGATTGGGGTTCCACTCATACTCCTCTCCTTGCTAAAATTGCATTCCATATATTTTGTCTTAGTTCGGCTAATTTTAAATCCTTTAGATTCTAATGCTTCTCTCCATAACTCTAGCTTTATGTTTACACCCTCCCTTGTCTCATCAAGTAAGACTATATCATCTACAAATAGCATGCACCATGGGAATCTCCTCGTGCAGATGTTTTGTTAACTCAACCATAACCAACATGAAAAGGTATGGGCTCAATGCCAATCCTTGGTGCAATCCTGCAGTGATAGGAAAATCACCGGTCTTGCCACTAGTGGTCTTAACATTTGTTATCGCTTCCTCATACATATCTTTAATTATGTCTATATACCCCTGCGAAACTGCTTTCTCGCCTAACACCTTCCATATTAACTCTCTAGGGACTCATCATAAGCTTTCTCTAAGTTGATAAAGACCATGTGGAGGTCTTTCTTCCTCTCCCTATATGTCTCTACCAATTGTCTTAGTAAGAAAATAACTTTCATGGTAGACCTCCCAGGCACAAAACCAAATTGATTCTCCGATACACTTGTCTCATGTCGTAGCCTCTTCTCAATTACTTTTTTAAAAAGTTTCATAGTGTGGCTCATAAGTTTGATCCCTCGATAATTAGTGCAGCTCTGTATGTCTCCTTTATTCTTATAAATTGGTACAATAGAGCTTTTCCTCCACTCATCAGGCATTTTCTTTGATTTTATAATCTTTTTAAACAACTTGGTTAACCAAACTACCATAGTATCTCCCATATGCTTCCAAACCTCTATTGGTATACCATCGGACGCCATGGCCTTTCCTGATTTCATCTTTTTCAGGGCCTCTTTCATTTCAAGTATTCTAATCCTACGTTCATATCTATGATATCCAATGTTATTTAGATTAATAGTATTTTCAATCCCTATATTCTCAGATTCATTATCATTTAACAATTTTTGAAAGCACGTTTGCCACCTTTGTTTGATATCATCATCTTTGACTAATACCCTTTGATCATCACTTCTAATGCACCTAACATGATCTAAGTCCTTATGCTTTCGTTCTCTTATTTTTCAAGTTTAAACACATCTTTCTCACCTTCTCTTGTTCCTAGTCTATTATAGAGCTTATCATATGCCTTAAGTTTAGCCTCACTTACTATTCTCTTAGCAACCTTTTTAGCATTCTTATATTGTTCATAGTTTTCATTATTTTTAGTCTTCTGCCAAAACACATCCATTTTTCTTTAATAACTTTTTGCACTGTTTTACTCCACCACCATATTTCCTTTACTAATTGCTTTTTACCTTTAGATACTCCTAAGACATCTTTTGCCACTTTCTTAATGGACTCAGCAATAATAATCCACACGGTATTTACCTCCTATTTCATAGTTCCAATTTCCTTCTATCATCAACTTATTTGTGAATGAGGTTATTTTCTCTCCTTTTAAGTTCCACCACTTAGTTTTTGGATACTTATTAAGTTCATTTCCTTTCTTCCATCTTTTGATATGAATATTCATAACCATTAACATATGTTGTGAGGTTAAACTCTCATCGGGTATCACCTTACAATCTTTACACATTGATCGTTCAGTATTCTAAAGTAGAAAAAAGTCTATTTGGCTTTTATGAAGCCCACTTTTAAAGGTTATTAAGTGTTTATCCCTCTTCTTAAAGAGTGTATTTGCAATGGCCAGATTATATGACAAAGCAAAATTGAGAATGGTTTCCCCCATCTCATTTCGTTCACCTATACCATACCCTTCGTGTATTCTATCATAATCTTCCTTTTCTTTTCCTACATGGCCATTTAAGTGTGCTCCTATAAATATCCCCTCACTGTTGGGAATTCCTTGCATAACTCCCTCCATATCTTCTGCAAACTGTCTCTTGATTATATCTTCTAACCCTACTTGCGGTATATATGGACTTATAACATTTATACTCTGCTCTCCTAGAACAAGTTTTATTATTCTAATTCTATCATTGTTTCTTTTAATGTCTACAACTTTATCCTTTAATTCCTTATCAATCATTATTCCTATTCCATGTCTATTCTTATCCTTTCCTACATACCATAATTTAAACCCATCGATTTCTCTAGCTTTAGCCCCTTTCCACTTGGTTTCTTGGATACAAGCGATGTTGATGACCCTATAATCGATGTGGCGATACGAATCTTATGCTCTGGAGATATCCTATTAACTAGCGCCCTTCTTGACCTCCATGGCATGAACCCATGTCTACTTTTCACTGCACCTAGGTTCTAATACAGCGGGTGGCTTCCGAGGGGACGCTCTAGCAACCCTTGCCCATTTTTCACTACACTAGGGATCCAATGTAGCGCGTCGCTTTTAGGAGAACGCCCTAGCAACCCTTGCCTAATTTTTACCACACTTCGGTTCCGATGCAGTGCGTCGCTTATAGGGAATGCCCTAGCTTGAGGGAATGTCAGTTTTCGATTTATGTCATGTTAGGATTGCCATACTTGTAAGAAGCTAGAGATGATTTTCATTTCTTCCTTGCAAACTAATATAAAAAAAGGGCAGCTCCGATGCACTAAGCTCCCGCCTATGCGGGGTCCAGGGAAGGGGCGGACCACAAGGGCCTAAAGTACACAGCCTTACCTTGCATTTTGCAAGAGGCTATTTCCACACCTTGAACCCGTGACCTCAAGGTCACATGACGACAACTTTTACCCCTGCGCCAAGGCTCCCCTTCTTCCTTACAAACTAATATACAAATGCATATTTATTTGTAAGCAGAAAAGAAATAACAAAATCATCTTCAACTTCACCCTTGCCAGCTGGCACCTGACGCAAGGGTTGCCATATTTTAAAAGCTGGAGATAATTTTCATTTCTTCCTTACAAAGTAATATACAAATGTATATTCATTTATAAGAAAGAAATAACAAAATCATTTTCAACTTCCCCCTTGCCGGCTGGCACCTGACGCAAGACCCTCCTCCTTTTTCATCCGGGCTTGGGACTAGCATTGGTGGAGTTTGCCTGGGTATTAATTGCTGTACAAAAAAGGGGCTCTTTTTTCTTTTCTTTTCTTTTTTTTCTTTTTTCCTTTGATAGGGAAGTAAAATGGTTCCTCTTGGTTGACTAAATGGACTCAAACTAATAGAGGCCCTATTTATTTGTTTTGTTCTCCTCTCTGATAGTAATGATGGTCTCGCATTAGGATGTGACAAGTCATGTTTTCAGCAAGAACTGAGGGATCATATTTGAGTCTTGAAAGAAAAAGGAAGTAAAGGAAGTAAAATTTAATAATTTTATCTTTTCCAAAAGAAGAGAGAGAGAGAGAGAGAGAGAGAGAGAGAGAGAGAGAGAGAGAGAGAGAGAGAGAGAGTAGGATATGGATAACAAGTAAGCAAGACTATATTCCTTACTCGATACATGAGTATTCCCAAGTTTCTAAAAGATCCTAGTGTCTTAGTTGTTTAATGTATGCATATGATCTATGTGCTGTTAAAGCATGCTGATAGCATATGACATACAAACTATTTAAAATTGATTTTATTCTATCATTTAGTTTGATTAAGGAAAAAAATTTCATTTTGGTCTTCATTGCCGAAATCTATTTTTAATCTTCAACATTATCGTTGGAGATTTTTGGTCAGCCTTCGCTGAGACTAGCGCTCATCGCAGGAAACAATGTCCAAGAAACAACCGATACAACCCAATCGGAGGAAATTATTCATCCCCAATATCTCGGAGAGTTACAAAATATTCAAGCTGCATATAGGCTGGATGGAAAAAATTATCTGAAATGGTCCCAACTTGTTCACACTGTGCTGAAAGGGAAAGGGAAGATTAATCATCTCATGGGTAGGGGGCCGAAACCAGGAGATCCTCAGTTTGAAGCATGGGATGAAGACCCATGATTATGGCATGGCTGTGGAATTTTATGATTCTTGAAATTAGTAACACATGTATGTTCTTGGATACTGCCAAGGACGTTTGGGATGCAATTCAATAGATGTATTCTAAGGCAAGAGATGCTGTCCATGCAAGGTAAAATTGTTATTGAATATGTTAACCAATTGAAATTTTTATGGCAAGAACTTGATCATTATAGGGTAATAAAAACCAAGTGTCCCAAAGATGCTGCTGTTCTCAAGGATTTCATAGAACAAGATTGAGTCTATGATTTTCTTGTTGGACTCAACCCAAAATTTGACCAAGTGCAAATCCAAATTCTTGGTAAACAAGAAGTTCTGTGTTCTAATGAGGTGGTGGCATTGATTCGAGGAGAGGAAAGCAAAAGAGGCCTGATGCTTGATCCACAAAACACGGACAGCTTTGCTATGGTGGCTGGAAGTGACAACAATTTAGCCACAAATATGGAAAGAGCACTAGTACTTGGCAATGGAAGATCTAGTCAACCAAAAACTCAAAAGCGTGACTACAAAGACAACTTATGGTGCACTTATTGTAAGAAGGCATGCCATACTCGTGAGTGGTGTTGGAAGCTACATGGAAAACCACCAAGCTGTGAGTGGGGACAGAAGGGTGAGCAACCAAGGAATAATGGCCAGGCCCATATTGAGACAGTGCAGCAGAATGAAGCAACACCACAAGAGATAGGTAATCTCAACCAAGAGGAAGTCAAGAGGGTGAGATCACATATTGGCAACCTTGACAAACCGTTAGGTACTTGTTCCCATTCTCTATTGGATTAAATGTCTCGGATATAACCTTTACCAACTCCTGGGTCATTGACTCAAGTGCTACTAACGATATGACCCATTCAACAAACCTTTTTTCCTCATATTCCCCATGTTCAAGCAGCAGGAAATAACCACAGCCCATGGTTCCTTCACTACTGTAGCAGCTATAGGAAATGTCAAAATAAACCCATTACTGATGTTAAAAATGGTTCTTCACGTCCCTAGGTTAACCACAAACCTTATTTCTATTAAAAAACTCACTCAAGACTTATGTTGCAATGTGGTTTTTTATCATAGTTATTGTGTATTTCAGGACAAGGCTTCGAGGAAGATGATTGGACATGCTAGAGAACGGGATACACTACTATCTCGAAGCATCAAGTCAATCAAGCATTACCAAGGGCATATCATCTCAGTCTTTTGTCTCAGAGGTTTTTTCATCCAATAAAGAAAAAGTTTGGCTTCATCATTGCCGACTTGGACATCCATCATTTAGGGTTATTAAAATTCTGTTTCCCTCTTTATTTAAAGGTCTAAATATTGAACTTTTTTAGTGTGAAGTGTGTGAACTTACTAAACACAAACGTGTATCTTTTCTGGTTAGCAATAAAAGAAGTTCTATTGCTTTTTATCTTATTCTCAGTGATATTTGGGGTCCTCCTATTCCTAATGTTACTAAGGCTAAATTGTTTGTTTCATTCATTGATGATTGTACTCCAGTCACTTGGATTTTTTTGCTCAAACATAAATCCGATGTCAGTACTGTCCTTCCAAATTTTTGTTCTATGATTAAAACTCAATTTGGGGTCAATATCAAAAGATTTAGGTTGGATAATGCTAAGGATTATTTCAATCAAGTCCTAACTCCATACTTTTAGGGAGAAGGAATAGTACATGAGGTATCTTGTGTTAATACTCTGCAACAAAATGGAGTAGTAGAAAGAAAGAATGGTCACCTTCTTGACTCAACCTGATCCTTTATGTTTCAGAAAAATGTGCCTCACTCTTTGGGGGGAAGCAGTTCTTACAGCCGCTCATCTCATAAATCGTTTGCCTTCTAGAATCTTGGGATTCCAAAGGCCAATGGACATACTTTCAACATTCTATCCAAACCTACACAATACAAATAATCTTGTTCATAGGATATTTGGGTGTGTAGCATTTGTCCATGTTCATAGTCAAAACAGAGGGAAGTTAGATCCAAGGGCGTTAAAATGTGTTTTTGTGGGTTATTCTTCAATTCAGAAAGGGTATAAGTGTTACCATCCTCCATCAAAAAAATTCTTTGTCTCGGTGAATGTTACTTTCCATGAATAAGAATCTTATTTCACTACTACTTATCTTCAGGGGGAGAATTCGGTAATGGAAGATAAGAATAGGAGGGATTTCTTATTCTTTGATCTGCCATCACTTCCCGTGTCGAAACAATCATATCCCACAAATCATTTAACTGGACCTATACAACCCTTTCCTGAGCAACCTGTGCCTGAATTGCTTGAACAGCCTGAGCTCGTGCCTGAAAATTCCAATCCTAGGTCCGAACCCGTGACAGAAAATCTAAACTTTGCCCCTGAGAATGTGAGATTTGGCAAAGGCAAGGTGTTTTCAAGAAAGAAGATAGTTGTCCCTGAATCTGTGCAAGTCCAAGACTCCAACCCAAATCCTGAGAATGAGGTAACAATTTCTAATCCTTCATTGCAATCTGAATCTCATATGAACAATGATGACTAGGATCTCCCAATTGCTATTAGGAAAGGGATTAGAGAGTGCACCAATCGACCCCTATACCCTCTTGCACACTTCCTGTCCTTTAAAAGTTTTTCACCATCTCATAGAGCCTTCCTTGTCAGCCTAAACACTATTTCTATCCCTACCACCTTATTCGAGGCTTTGACAAATGAAAAATGGAAACAAGCTATGAATGTGGAGATGGAGGCATTAGAAAAAAACAAAACTTGGGAGTTGGTAAAGTTGCCAACAGGAAAGAAACCCGTGGGGTGTAAATGGGTTTATATAGTGAATTATAGAGTAGATGGATCAATAGAAAGATACAAGGCTAGGTTGGTTGCCAAGGGCTATACTCAAACTTATGGGATTGATTGCCAAGAAACTTTTGCTCCAGTCGCAAAGGTGAACACTGTCAGAGTTTTATTGTCATTAGCAACTAATTACAATTGGGATTTATAGCAATTTGATGTCAAGAAAGCATTTTTGCACGGAGAACTAGCAAAAGAAATTTATATGGAGGTCCCATTGGGTTATGATAATAATTTAACTACTCCTACTGTGTGTAAATTGAAAAAGGCCTTGTATGAACTTAAGCAATCACCGTGAGCATGGTTTGGAAGATTTGCAAGAGTGATGATAGCCATGGGATATAGGCAAAGTCATGGAGATCATACATTGTTCATTAAACACTCATCTTCAAGTGAAGTCACAGCTCTCTTGGTGTACGTCAATGACATAATAGTAACAGGAGATGATGATAAGGAGAGAGTTTCTAAGTCAATGTTTGGCTAAGGAATTTGAGATCAAGGCGTTAGGGAGATTAAAATATTTTCTTGGGATCGAGGTGGCTCACTCTAAGCAAGGCATTTTTATCTCCCAACAAAAGTATGTTACAGATCTTCTCAAAGAAACTGGCAATACTGCATGCAAACCAGCAAGTACTCCGATAGACCTGAATCTTAAACTTGGAGAGGCAGAAGAGGATGCTATAGAAGATAGAAAAATGTATCAACGCTTGGTGGGAAGGCTCATTTATTTATCTCACACACGACCAGACAAAGCATATGCAGTGAGTATGATCAGTCAGTTCATGCATAGCCCGAAGGAAGTTCATCTGCAGGCAGCTCACCGAGTGTTACAATACCTCAAAGGGACACCAAGTAAAGGTATTTTGTTCAAAAGGAATGGAGGGTTAGCACTTGAGGCATACAAAGATGCCGCCCATGCAGGATCAATTGTTGATAGAAGGTCAACTTCTAGATATTGCACCTTTCTTAGTGGAAACCTCGTGACATGGAGGAGTAAGAAACAGAATGTGGTAGCACGGTCTAGTGTGGAGGCAGAATTCCGAGCAATTGCTTAGGGTGTGTGCGAACTACTATGGTTGAAGATCATTTTAGAAGACTTGAAGATTAAGTGGGATGGTCCAATGAGACTCTATTGTGATAATAAGTTTGCAATCAGCATAGCTCACAACCTGGTACACCATGATCGAACGAAGCACATCAAAATTGACAGACACTTCATCAAAGAAAAATTGGACAGCGGAATGATCTGTACAGCTTATGTGTCTACGCATGGCCAACTCGCTGATGTCCTTATGAAGGGGCTAAGTAGTTCAGTGTTTCAAAGTTTTGTATCCAAGCTGGGAATGACAAATACCTATTCACCAGCTTGAGGGGGAGTGTGGGAAAACGAAAATTAATGGCCTGTATTTTACACGTGTATAGTAATTAAGTCATTTTAGGGGAGTTTGTTTGTAACAGCCTGTACTCCTAGAATTAGGCGAATTTAGTTAGTTTCCTATTTTGTAGAAATATCCCATAAATCATGGGATTTGAGATAGCCTAGTTATTTTCCTTTTCATAGCTAGCATTTTCTGTATACAGCTAACACCGGATGTAGTTTTAAAGAATGAATGAAATCCTAATTATTCCATAATTCTTCATGCTCAATTTTCATCATATATATTCTTGAAATAGGAGAGAACATGAAAAAATGCTTGCTTACAGACATATTAGGCTGCTTCATTAGTTACATTAGTTATGGATCCATCACTTATAAGATATCACTTAAAAATGGAATGGACATATGACCACAGATGGGGCCTACATTGCAAATAACTCAAGTAAACTGACTGTACCACACATTGAAACAACCCCGATCCCCTTTCTCCCCCAAGTTGGAGGGTATATGAAGTCATGCACAATTTGGACCACTTAAGTTGAAACTTAATGAGGGGAAGAGCTTGCCAAAAATATCACCTAGCTGATCTCCACTCTTCATGCATGGACAATGGACTATATATCTTGCTTCTTATGACTTCATTTCAGCTTTCCAGTTTAAGGAGTTACATCTTGTTTCATGCTGGATCTGTAGCAAAGAAATGGCTGCCTGATTATCAGAATACATCTCCATAGGTTTATTAAAATATGGCAACCCTTGTGTCAGATGCCTGCCGGTCCCAAGCCCGAATGAAAAAGGAGGGTCTTGCGTCATGTGCCAGCCGGCAAGGGAGAAGTTGAAGATGATTTTGTTATTTCTTTCTTACAAATGAATATGCATTTGTATATTAGTTTGTGAGGAAGAAATGAAAATCATCTCCAACTTCTTAAAATATGGCAACCCTTGCATCAGGTGCCTGCCGGCAATGGTGAAACTGAAGATGATTTGGTTATTTCTTTTTTGCTTTTCAAATGAATATGCATTTGGATATTAGTTTGTAAGGAAGAAATGAAAATCATCTTCAACTTCTTAAAACTATGGCGACCCTAACATGACATGAATCGAAAACTAACATTCCCTCGAGCTAGGGTGTTTCTCATAATCGACACGCTACATCAAATCTTGGGTGCGGTGAAAAATAGGCAAGGGTTGCTAGGGCATTCTCTCAGAAGCAACGCACTACATTGGATCCTGGGTGTAGTGAAAAATGGGCAAGGGCTGCTAGAGCATCCCCTCAGAAGTGACACGCTGCATCAGAACCCAGGTGCAATGAAAAGTGGACATGGGTTCATGCCATGGAGGTCGAGAAAGGCGATAGTAAATAGGATATCACCAGAGCATGAGATTCGTATCACCACATGGAATATAGGGACAGTGACAGGTAAGAATTTAGAGTTAGTAGACGTGATGAAATGTAGGAGAGTCAATATCGCTTGTATCCAAGAAACCAAGTAGAAAGGGGCTAAAGCTAGAGAAATAGATGGGTATAAATTATGGTATGTAGGACAGGATAATAAAAGAAATGACGTAGGAATAATAGTGGATAGGGAATTAAAGGATAAAGTTGTGGACGTTAAAAGAATTAGTGATAGAATTATAATAATAAAACTTGTTTTAGGAGAGCAGATTATAAATGTTATAAGTGCATACACACCACAAGTAGGGTTACAAGATATAATCAAGAGACAGTTGTGGGAAGATATGGAGAGAGTCATGCAAGAAATTCCCAACACTGAGGGGATATGTGTAGGAGCAGACTTAAATGACCATGTAGGAAAAGAAAAGGAAGAATATGATAGAATACACGGAGGGTATGGTATATGTCAATGAAATGAGATGGGGGAGAATATCCTTGATTTTGCTTTGTCATATAACTTGGCCATTGCAAATACACTCTTTAAGAAGAGGGATGAACACTTAATAACCTTTAAAAGTGGACTTCATAAAAGCCAAACAGACTTTTTTCTACTTAGGAATAATGAACGATCTATTGTAAGGATTGTAAGGTGATACTAGTGAGAGATTAACCTCACAACATAGGTTAATGGTTATGGATATCCATATCAAAAGATGGAAAAAAAGAAGTGAACTTAATAGGTATCCAAAAATTAAGTGGTGGAACTTAAAAGGAGAAAAAATCACCTCATTAACAAATAAGTTGATCGTAGAAGGAAATTGGAACTATGAAACAAAAGTAAATATCATGTGGCTATTATTGCTGAGTCCATTAAGAAAGTGGCAAAAGATGTCTTAGGAGTATCTAAAGGTAAAGGGCAATTAGTAAAGGAAACATGGTGGTGGAGTAAAACAATGCAAAAAGTAATTAAAGAAAAATGGATGTGTTTTAAAGCATGGCAGAAGACTAGAAATAATGAAAACTATGAACAAGATAAGAATGCTAAAATGGTTGCTAAGAGAATAGTTAGTGAGGCTAAACTTAAGGCATATGATGAGCTCTATAATAGACTAGGAACAAGAGAATGTGAGAAAGATGTGTTTAAACTTGCAAAACTAAGAGAATAGAAGGGTAAGGACTTAGATTATGTTAGGTGCATTAGAAGCGATGATCAAAAAGTATTAGCCAAAGATGATGAGATCAAACAAAGATGGGAAACATACTTTCAAAAATTGTTAAACGACAATGGCTCTGAGAATATAGGGATTGAAAATACTATAAATCTAAATAACATTGGATATTATAGACATGAACGTAGGATTAGAATACGTGAAGTGAAAGAGGCCTTGAAAAAGATGAAATCAGGAAAGGTCATGGGGCCTGATGGTATACCAATAGAGGTTTGGGAGCATATGGGAGATATTGGGGTAGTTTGGTTGACCAAGTTGTTTAATAAGATTATAAAATCAAAGAAAATGCTTGATGAGTGGAGGAAAAGCTCTATTGTACCAATTTATAAGAATAAAGGAGACATATAGAGCTGCACTAATTATCGAGGGATCAAACTTATGAGCCACACTATGAAACTTTGTGAGAGAGTGATTGAGAAGAGGGTACAACATGAAACAAGTGTATTGGAGAATCAGTTTGGTTTCATGCCTGGGAGGTCTACCATGGAAGCTATTTTCTTAGTAAGACAATTAGTAGAGAAATATAGGGAGAGGAGGAAAGACCTCCACATGGTCTTTATCGACTTAGAGAAAGCTTATGTTAGAGTCCCTGGAGAGTTAATATGGAGGGTGTTGGGCAATAAAGGGGTTTCGTAGGGGCATATAGACATAATTAAAGATATGTATGAGGAAGTGGTAACAAATGTTAAGAGCACTAGTGGCGAGACTGGTGATTTTCCTGTCACTATAGGATTGCACCAAGGATCAGCATTGAGTCCATACTTTTTCACATTGGTTATGGATGAGTTAACAACACATCTGCATGAGGAGATTCCCTGGTGCATGCTATTTGCAGATGATATAGTCTTACTTGATAAGACAAGGGAGGGTTTAAACATAAGGCTAGAGTTATGAAGAGAAGCATTAGAATCTAGAGGATTTAAAATTAGCCGAACTAAGATAGATTATATGGAATGCAATTTTAGCAAGGATAGTAGGAGTGGAACACCAGTCAAGATTGATAACCAATAAGTCCCCATAAAAGACCACTTTCGGTACTTGGGATCAATGATTCATGAGAGTGGAGAGATTGAGAGGGAGTTTACCCAGAGAATCCAAGCGGGTTGGAACAAATGGAGATGTGCATCTAGAGTTTTGTGTGGTCAGCGGGTGCCACTCAAACTAAAAGAAAAATTCTATAGGATGGCCATAAGGCCGGCCATGCTCTATGGATCAGAGTGTTGGGTAGTTAAGGAACATTATGCTCATAGGATGAGCGTCGCAAAAATGAGGATGTTGAGATGGATGAGTGGTAAGACAAGAAAGGATAGAATTAGAAATGAAAATATTAGAGTAAATTTAGGTGTAGCACCAAACTCTTGCATAAGAGTTTTTACCACATTAGTTCACGTGGCTTAGGCATGGGTCTACCTGTAGGTCTGCATTGGATAGGGAAATTATACTCTATTTCTTGCTCATCCATGTGACAATATCACTCCAGTAAAGGAGCAACAACCCTGTAATAGACTTTCTATCTGAAGCAGAACATGCCCAATTAGCATTGGGTTGGCTAACAATGTTGGCTTAGCCAGTTTATGCAAATTATACCCTATTCTTGCCCAATGGCCGTAGGCATGTTCAATGTACTGAAGAATTCTGCCCTTGTAGCTGATTAATTTGCATAAACTGACTAACTACTCCAACAGCAAAAGCTAACCTTAGTTGTGCAACAATAAGCAAATTGAGCTAATGGCTAATCATCTGTACCATTAGTATTACATTTGATCCAATTCAACATCAGGATCCATATATGTTTCTGCAGGGCTAGTACCTAGATCCCAATTGCAGTCACACATAACAGTCACATCTCTGAGACTGAAACAGTCCTGGGTTGCATGTTACAAGTTCTAATATTCATTTGGGAGATTTAAGAAAGAACACAGAGGGGGCAACACAATTCAGGCATTCAGATGTATGATATCTTATCAGAAAAGTCATTGCAAATATCCAGTATATGATCTTCTGCCTTTATACCTCTCAACCAGCATGATAATGAGTATGAAATGACCAAGAAAACCTTGACTTAGAACTACTGAATTCCTATTAGTAGAACTAAAATCTAATAGAAATATCAAGCTCTTTAAAACAAAAGTCTTGCTAAGGTAACTCAAATCGGAAGGAATGTGATACTCCATGACTCATGCATGTTCAGATTTTTTCTCATGCTGTCATAGTGTCCTTTTACACTGTCTGTTATCTTTTTAAGCAGAGTGGACTGATTCTTTTCCTCTCCTTTTATCTGCTTAATACTTGAAGCTTTAAGTGCTTTACAAATGACAATGAAGAAATATGCATATGCATGCATTTTCTGTCATCTTCTTGTAGAGAGTGGTTTCAGTTAAGTTTGCTCACTTTGGCAGGAGTCTTAGAAACTGCAGTCTGCGGGGAGCTGTTCCTGACCTAAGCAGGATACCTCAACTTACCTTTTTGTAAGTTTATAGTGTATTGAGAATTTCTTGAGGTGCTAGCATTTACAAAGGGATGCCAATGGTCAGTGAGCATATCTAATTTATTCATGGTATTCATATCTCAGAGATCTCAGCCACAACCAGCTTACTGGACCGATACCGACTAACAAGCTTTCCACTAATATCACTACTATGTATGCAGAATTTCTCACTTGACATCTTGAAGGATTGGTTAACTGCTTCCATTTGTATTTGCTTTGCTTGAATATGCTTTGATTTTCCTGACATAAACAGAATGGAAGCACTGATTATAGTAAGATATTTGTGCAGTGATCTATCAGATAACAGTCTTAATGGATCTATTCCAGCAAACTTCTCAGGGCTCCCCTTCCTCCAGAAGATGTGAGCTTTCCAATCTTCTTCTCCCTTTACCCTTATCATTTCCATCGGCATGCTTAGTGAGATGTTCTATACTTAGACTTGGTTGTCTCTGTCTACATTTGATGATCTTGATTTTGAACCATATCTGCAGGCCAAATATCATGCATTGTTATCCTTGCAGGTTTCTTCAGAACAATCTGTTGAGTGGTTCTGTTCCATTGTCCACTTGGGAGAACATTGATTTTGGTGCAAACACCATACTGACTTTGTAAGACTTGAAAGCCATCATTTTGTTGTGAATTTCCTTTTTCCCTTTTCTTTTTTTACTGTATGTGTCTTTTAACATAGTGTGGTGCACAATAGGATACTAATTGGACATATATTCCTCTTTTCATATTAATGTATCATGGCGGCACTCGTTATTGTCCCTTATTTAGTTATAATTTTTATCATGTGACTACTGCAGATATTAATCAAATTACTACAATCTTCTAAGCTGTGTATTATATCATGAGACAGATATGGCACCATGTGTTCTATACTGGAATTCTTTTGATCATCCTCAATGTCAGAGAAGCATATTAGAATTCACAGTTCTGTTTTGCATTGTTTTGAAAGCAACAATGCTGTGATTTCTATTCATATGTGTATCTTTCTCTCTTTGAACTTCATTCATATTACTCACTTGATAAACTCTCTCTTTGTGGACTGCATTTTGCAGGGATTTCCAGAACAATTCTCTTTCAAACATAGTAGATATTCTTAATCCTCCTCCAAATGTCACCATTAGGTATCTTTCTCTTTGTTTATGCTCTAGTATCGGCGCACATTTATCTGCAGACATCCTCTCAATCAATGATGCTTTGTTAGACCCAAAAAACTAAAAATTGAACAATCTTTAATGAATTTTCTAGTGTTCAATATTATTCATAATTCCATATGGTTTTTTGGTGAAATCCCGTCTTTTTAACTTTGCTACATATGTTATTTCGTGATCAAGGACCTGTATGTATGTGTGTGTATAACATACATTTTATATATTTTATAGAGTCTTGGCAAGAGTAGACTACATGGTGTGTTTGGAGAAGTAGACTTGCCCTTTTTTCATGCACGGTAATAATTTTCATAGATCTAAGACATTAGATAGGCTGCATACCCAATTTCATGCTCATTGGATGCTTTTAGCATATATTTCTTTCAGTTGAAAATCATGACTTTTGATATTCATGAGAAGACCCAGACTAGAGCATACCAAATTCCATGCTTATTGGATGCTTTTAGCATATGTTTCTTTCAGTTGAAAATCATGACCTTTGATATTCATGATTTTTGGGAGGACCTAGACTTAGTGGTTAGAATCATCCAAATGCATTGATTCTCACATGTTATGTAATTTCTATATGGGAACATGATAATTGTGTGGATCTTCCACAAAGTAGCTCTAGGGGCAAGTCTACTCCGCATGCACCATGTGTGCCTACTCTTACCATGATTCTACTTTATATATGCATAAAATATACATACAATAAACCATAGAAAGTAATTATAATCAGAAGAACTATTTCTCTTTCTATTGAGCTTTTTGTTATTTCAGGCAAAAATTATTTGTAATTTCTCCTCTATTCTTAATTGTCCATCCTGATCTTAACCTTGCCTTGTATTATTATTATTATTTTTTTATTTTTTATTTTACAAAGAAATTCCTTGGATCACCTTTCTTTGCATAAGGCAGCTGCACAACAAATATTTTTTTGAAGGGTCTGTGCAACAATAATTTCATGAAAAGTTTATTTCTCCCATCCAATTTCAGTCAAATGATATTAATGAAAACATAAACTGTTTTAGAATGGATCTGAAGGGATAAAAATGAACCTATTATCTTTGTACTTGGGGAGATTTAGACTTAAATGGTATGAAATGTGAACTGGACTCCTGTTGGTACGACTAAAACTTAATTCTTTTGTATGTTCTTTGCATCTTTTGGAGGGGAGCCTTGGCACAGCAGTTGAGTTGTTTACATGTGACCTGAAGGTCACGGGTTCGAGGTGTGGAAACAGCCTCTTGCAAAATGCAAGGTGAGGCTGCATCCTATAGGCCCTTTGTGGTCCACCCCTTCCTTCGACCCCGCATAAGTGGGAGCTTCATGCACCAGGTTGCCCCCTCCCCCACTTTTTATGTTCTTTGCTTCTTTTCCTTTTGAGGTTGGACATTTATGAGGAAAATGGTGTCCCTTCAAAAATACTGGTAAGCCAAGACTTTTAACCACTGTTTTGAAGAAATCCTGGCATTGGACCAGTTATAGGGTGGTTAATTTTGTCCACCTTACTTTTATTCAGACAGTCATGTGCTTAATAATTCAAATATGAAGGCCTATCTATTAGTTTCCTGTTTTTGTTTATTTCCTGATTTAGTGTAATTGGACAGATATAGCAAATCTGTCTCCAGCTTGCTTGTTTCCTTTTTGGGTGTAATCTGATCACATCTGATTATCTGATCCTATGCTGTTGTTTCCTCTTTATATAGTCTGTGTATGCTGAATAAATTAAGCTAGAATTTTTTTTTTTCTCTCTGGTTTTTTTCATGGTTTCAGAGCCAATCCTCTGATTTTTTTATGGCTAAAACAGCCATGATAAGTGCTGCAAAGGGGCTTTCCTCAACCGGCTTAAGGAGGACCTTAAGGCCGAAGTGAAAATATTCAGGCCCGCCTCCTTAACTGGGCTTATGGATTTGGCCCAGAAAGTGGAGGAGAAGAATGAGGCCCTTGGTCGAGTTCGAGCCCATGGAAATAGTTTGGGACTTGGACCAAGTTGTCGGGGACCAACAATACTTCATTGAAGAGCCTATCCATGGAAATCGCCCAACAAGGGCACTTTCGTAATTTCCCACAAACCCTAGCCAGACCCTCGGAGAAGACGAAGGAGACTGGTTTTTGGGGTGATCGACTTACTCGCGCCGTCAAACCATCGTTGGGTCAGGCAATTGTCCAAACAGGAGTTCCAACAGAAACAAGTGCTCAGGCTGTGTTTTCGGTGCAATGAGAAGTATTTGCCGGGCCACAGATGCAAGAATTGGCAGTTATAGGTATTGTTACTGGTAGAGTAAGATGACGAACTTGAGTTTGGAGAACCCTGGCCCCCGACGAAGCCCCACCACGTGATGAGGATACACCCCAATTGGAGCTCTCAATCCATGCGATCATTGGGATCTCGATGGTGGGTATCTGGGTCGACGAGAGGTGGTGGTCTTAGTCGATATTGGGGCATCACATAACTTCATTGCTCACAATCTAATCGCTGAGTTACAATTGCCGGTGACCGACACTAAACCCTTTGGTGTCCAAGTTGGAGATGGACATTGCATCAAGGGAGTTGGGGTTTGTCGAAATCTAGTCCTCCTTTTACCTGGGGTAGTGATCCAGCACCATTTTTATCTCTTTGACCTATGTGGAACCGATATTGCCCTAGGAATGGCGTGGTTGCAGACTCTCGGAGAGGTTTCAGCCAATTACCGCAATCTCACCATGCAATTCTCGGTGCAAGGCAAGCGAGTCACAATCCAAGGTCACCCCTCAGCACGGTCTTCGTTCTCCCTCAAGTCCATGCAGCAACTCCTACTTAGTGCCAGTGAAAGTTACGTGATGGAATATCAGGGATTACGGATCAATACTGAGCCGCATATATCCACAAATCATCCACGGATAGCATCTCTCCTGGCGCAATTTTCACATATTTTTTACCAGCCCCTGCAGTTGCCAAACAGCCGCACTCATGATCACACCATCCGGGTCCAAGATGGTGCTCAGCCTCCTAATATCCGACCATATCGGTACCCACATTGCCAGAAAAATGAGATTGAATGGATCATCAAGGAGTTATTGGATGCTGGCATCATATGTCCCAACACAAGTCCCTACTCAAGCCCAGTATTATTAGTTAAGAAGAAGAATGGCAGTTGGCGTTTTTGGGTTGATTATCAGGCCTTAAATATGCTCTCTGTTATTGATAAATTCCCAATACCAACGATTGATGAGTTACTGGATGAGTTAGGAGGAGCTACCGTTTTCTCCAAGCTAGATCTCAAATTCGGGTACTATCAAATTCATATCAAAGAGGAAGATATTGCTAAGACCACATTTAGAACACATGAAGGTCATTACGAGTTTCTGGTCATGCCCTTTGGCTTGACCAATGCTCCATCCACCTTCCAATCCCTTACGAATGACATCTTCCGTATGCACCTCCGTAAGTTTGTTCTGGTCTTCTTTGACGATATATTGATTTATAGTTCTGATATAGATCTAAACTTGGAACACAACCATTGTCCTACAGATTTTGATATCACATAAACTGGTTGTTAACAAAAAGAAGTGCCTCTTTGCACAACCTACCTTAGAGTACCTCGGCCATGTGATCTCTGCAAGTGGGGTAGCAGCTGACAACTCCAAAATAGAGTGCATGATCAGCTGGCCTATTCCACAAGATGTCAGGGCACTACATGGATTCTTGGGCCTTACGGTATATTACCGCAAGTTCGTTCGGCACTATGGATTGATTGCGGCACCACTTACCAACCTACTTAAGAAGGACAATTTGAAATGGAGTTCCGAGGCACAAGCAGCATTCGACACATTGAAACAAGCCATGACTACCATTCCAGTGTTGGCCATACCAGATTTCAGTAGACAGTTTGTTCTGGAGACCGAGGCATCTGGCAGGGGAGTTGGGGCTGTCCTCATGCAAGAAGGATGGCTAATTGCCTTCTTTAGCCAAGCTCTCGCCCCCCTCCCAATCCAAGTTAGTTTATGAGAGAGAGCTTATGGCCATTGTATTAGCTATACAAAAATGGCGTCACTACCTGATGGGCAGGCATTTCATAATTAGAACAGATCAGAAGAGTCTTCCATTCTTATTAGATCAATGAGTGCTTAACAATGATCAGTAGAAATGGCTGATCAAGCTAGTTGGATTTGATTTTGAAATCCAATACAAACCTAGTTCAGAAAACAGAGTGGCTGATGCCCTTTCCCACCATCAGGAATATTATGCCATGGAATTTTTCAACCAAGAGGCCAGCAGTGATACCGATCCCTCAACCTACTTCCTTGAAGCACCTCGCAGCCACAGACTTCATCTCTTTTCCTTAACTATTGCTAGCTATGAGTGGGCAGAAAAACTAGCTGAGGAGCTTAGTGCTGACCCAAAGCTCAGACACATCATGCAACAGGTACTGACCGACCCCAACAGCTACCCAGGGTATGAGGTGAGACAGGGCGTTTTGTACTACCACGGCCGCTTGGTGATTCCCTGGAATTCTTCCCATATTATGAGGTTCTTGTAGGAGTTCATTCCACCCCAAGTGGGGGACACTCAGGCTTCTTCTGCACCTACAAACGCATCCCTAATGTCTTACATTGGGAGGGAATCCGGCGGGATGTCCAGTAGTATGTAGCTGCTTGTGATGTTTGTCAACGCAACAAATATGCTTCAACCAAACCCGCAGGGTTGCTCCAGCCTCTCCCAACCCCCTTATCAGCTTGGGATGACGTTACCTTAGACTTTCTGGGCGGCCTGCCTAAAGCACAAGGGTTTGATACTATACTGGTTGTTGTGGATCGATTCACAAAATTCAGCCACTTCCTTCTTATTTGCCACCCGTACACTGTCAAAGACATTGCCCTTCTGTTTGCCAAAGAGGTGGTTAGACTTCATGGATATCCCCGATCCATAGTCACTAATCGTGATTGAATCTTTATCTGCTAGTTTTAGCAGGAATTTTTCAAGTTGTCTGGTACTGTATTACAAAGTCTTCTTTTTGAGAATCCAAAAAATTTCAAGGCCTAGGTAATCTTTTGTCCGATACTGTATTAAAGATGAGCTCAGCCTACCATCCCCATACCGATGGCCAGATAGAGGTGGTTAACCGCTGCTTCAAAACTTATCTTCGTTGCTTTATTATGAGGAAACCAAAGACCTGGCTGACATGGGTGTGTTGGGCCAAGTATTGGCACGATACTACTTTCCACAGCTCTATTGGCATGACCCCTTTCTGAGCTCTATATGGCCATGATCCACCTTCCTTACTCAAGTTTACAGGAGGCGAATCCATGGTTGAGGAAGTCAACCGACAAATTACTGATCGCAATGCGATCCTATCTGAGTTGAAGCATCATTTGGACAAGGCTCAATCACGCATGAAGTCACAGTCAGACAGAGGATGACGAGACCTATCCTTCCAGCCAGGTGACTTAGCATACCTCAAAATCCAGCCATACTGCCTCAAGTCACTAGCTTCTAGGATCAATGAGAAGCTATCTCCCCGTTTCTATGGCCCTTACCAAGTGGCAAAACGCATTGGTGAGGTGGCATACAGGTTAGACCTGCCTCCTACTTATAAGATTCACCCTGGCTTCCATGTTTTACAGCTCAAGCCATCTTCCAACCCCTTTATCAGCTCTCAACCACTGCCGGCATGCCTTTCTGACACTCTAGAGCTTCAAGTGTACCCAGCAGCAATCAAAGCTATACGCACCCTCCCAAACGGTGAGCTAGAAGTTCTAGTTCAGTGGGAATCTCTCCTAGATCATGAGAGCACTTGGGAACCGTTTGAGCTCATTCAGAAGCAGTTTCCAGCCTTCCACCTTGAGGACAAGGTAGCTCTTTTAAGGGGGGTTATTGATAGGAAGGAAGGGAGATTTGGGGAAACATATTCCAGGAAACGTGGCCTGCAAGGATTGACAATGGTGACTCAGACATAGGAGGTTAGGAATATGGACAAATGGAAGGATGTCATAGGCTGAAAAGGGAATTGGGTTAGGAGGTTCAGATTTTCTGTTGGAGGACAGGTGGCAGAAGGGGCTTGGCTGAAAGGGAGGAAATTCAGTTACTAGGAGAGGGAAAAAAGGAGGAAGACAGGGGGAGGAATGAAGGAATGAAGGAATCAGGAACGGAGGGGGGGCTCTAGACTAGGTGAGACAGTCTAGGGGAAGTCACAAGCACCTGACCTTTTTTTTTTCTTTCTTCTAACTTCTCTGTTATCTCTGGTTTACAATTGTAGCTTGAACTTACATTAAAATACACATTTCATCCAAATTTCTTCCCATTGTTAAGTTTTGTAGTTGAATTCAAATCTGACAGATCTAACATTCTGAAATGTTAAATATTCGAATTGCTGATTGAACTTTGTCCTCAGTGGCTGGAAAAGGGTCAATCAAACTCTCAAATATTACACTACAATCATTTCTCTACGTCCCAAAGTTAGACTTGTAATTTAGTGTCTATTAGTAAATTGACTAAAGATCTAAATTGTGTGGTTAAACTCTATCCTTCATACTGTGAGTTCAGGTTTTACTCTCAGGGAGGACAATTGGCAATGCTAAGGAGCATGGAGGCTTGTACTACCTTGAGGACAATCCACACGTGAATAAACAAGTTCTAGCCTTAAGTAGTGAATATATTTCTTATAAGGTTATATAATGTCATAAAAGACTAGGACAACCTAGTTTCCCTTACCTAAAAACTATGTTTCCTTCTCTCTTTAAAAATAAAGATGTTTCTTCCTTTTGTCATGAAACCTGTCAATTTGCTAAACATACATGTGTTTCACATCCAAGTCTGTCATACAAGTCATCTAAACCGTTTTTGCTAATCCATAGTGATGTCTGGGGCCCTTCCAGAGTGAATAATATTGCGAGAACAAAATGGTTTGTGACTTTCATTAACAATCACTCTCGTGCATGCTGGGTTTATCTCTCAAAAGAAAAATCAGATGTCAAAATTGTTTTCAAACAATTTCACAAAAAAATCCAAACCCGATTTCAGACACAAATCCAAAATTTTAGTACGGATAACGGGCAAGAGTATTTCAATTCCATCCTAGGAAAATACTTGAAAGAACATGGGATTTTAATCAAAGTTCCTGTGTAAGAACCTCTCAACAGTATGGGATTGCCGAAAGAAAGAATCATCACCTGTTAGAAGTGGCCAGTGCTATTAAGTTCACCACCCATGTTCCCAAACATTTCTAGGGAGAGACAGCTCTCACTGCATCTTATCTAATAAATAAGCTTCTGTCTAGGGTCCTCCAATTCCAAAACCTACTCAATATTCTTCTCCAATGCTATCCCCATTCTCGGTTATTCACCTTTATACCTACAAAAGTCTTTGAGTGCACAACCTTCGTTCACATTACCAGTCCAACCCATGAAAAATTTGATCATAAAGCTATAAAATGCATTTTGTGGGTTATTCTCAAAAGGGTACAAATGCTACTATCCAGCCACAAAAAAAAAAGGTTGTTTGTTTCCCTTAATGTTACCTTTTTTGAAGGGCAATCCTTCTTCCCAAAACCTACTCTTCAGGGGGAGAACTAGGCTTTAAGATTATTCCATCCCTCCTCCTGATTTGGTCCCTCTTCCTGAAACGTCTTTAGAAATCCTTGTCCATGATCCTTCTAAATCTACTCCTAACCCTGACTCACCTATGATGCCATCAACAATAGATAATATGGAAACAAGGGGAGATTCGCCCAAACTTAGTCAAACAGAGCTTCGTGTTTATTCACGACAACAATGATAACCTCAAGAAGTACAAGTTTCCATGCCTCAGCCACATTGCCAAGAATCTAATCCAAAGGTAAATACTGAATTTGGAATCCTTACTGCTAATACTATGCCAAGTGATCTAGATCAGCCAATAGCCCTCAAAAAGGGAGTTCGAACATCAACACAGCATCCGCTGTGGAATTTCCTATCCTACAGTCAGTTATCTCCAGCATTCTGGCACTTGACATTGAAGATTGAAAATGCCATAGTTTTGGAAAATATTCAAGAAGCTCTGGAAAGTCTAGAATAGAAGGATGCTGTACATGAAGAGTTGAGAGCTTTAAAACGGAATGAGACTTGGTACTTGGTGGATTAACCCAAAGGGAAGATTCCAGCTGGCTGCAAATGGATGTTCACAAACAAATACAAATTCGATGAGACGATAGAGAGACACAAAACTCACTTAGTTGATAAAGGATACACATAGACTTTCGAGGTGGATTACACTAAAATATGCACTTCTGTTGCCAAGCTAAACGTTATTAGGGTACTTTTATCTCTAGGAGCTAATCTTGATTGGCCCTTACATCAGATGGATGTTAAAAATGCTTTCTTTGATAGACATCTTGATGAGGAAGTATATATGGATTTACCTCCTGGTTTTGAACGTGAAAGTAATTCCAAGAAGTTTTGCAAATTGAAAAATCCCTCTATGGTTTGAAACAATCACCAAAGGCCTGGTTCAATCTCTTTGCGAAGTTAGTTAGGAGGCATGGATACATTCAGGATTAGACAGATCATACCCTTTTCTTCAAACACTCACAAAGTGGAAAGAAGGTCGTCTTGATCGTGTATGTTAATGATATAATCTTAAGAGGAGATAATCAAGAAGAAATAGAAAAGTTAAAACTGACATTAGGGAAAGAGTTTGAGTTTAAAGACCTTGGGCAACTCATATATTTCCTAAGGATGGAGGTAGCAAAGAGTAAAAAGGGGATTTTTATTTCTCAAAGAAGTATGAAATTGATCTACTTGACGAAGTAGGTATGCTTGGATGTAGACTTGCTACAACTCCTCCTCCTCCTCCTCCTCATCATCATTAAGACCTTATCCCAATTAGGGGTTGGCCACATGAATCTTATTCCTCCATCCCTCTCTATTGAGTACCATGGCTTCATTTAGTTCCAAAGTTTTTAAATCTTTCCTCACCACTTCTATCCATGTTCTTTTAGGCCTTTCCCTTATCCTTTTAGAACCTTCTACTTGTATTGCCTCACTCCTTCTAACCGGTGCCATTTTCGGTCTCCTTTTAACATGTCCAAACCATCTAAGTCTAATCTCCCTCATCTTGTTACCTATTGGTAGGGCAGCCCCGGTACACAAAGCTCCCGCCTATGCGGGGTTTGGGGAAGGGGCAGACCACAAGGGCCTATAGTAGGCAACCTTACCTTGTATTTTGCAAGAGGCTGATTCCACACCTTGAACCCATGACCTCATCTTGTACCTATTGGTGCTACCCATAAATTTCCTCTAATATTTTCATTCCTAATTCTATCCTTTCTTATCTTACCACTCATCCATCTCAGCATCCTCATTTCTGCGACGCTCATCCTATGAGCATGATGTTCCTTAACTGCCCAACACTCTAATCCATAGAGCATGGCCAGCCTTATGTCCGTCTTATAGAATTTTCCTTTTAGTTTGAATGGCACTCTCCGATCACACAAAACTCCAGATGCATATCTCCATTTGTTCCAACCCGTTCGGATTCTCTAGGTAACCTCCCTCTCAATCTCTCCACTCTCATGAATCATTGATCCTAAGTACTGAAAGTGGTCTTTTACGGGGACTTCTTAGTTATCAATCTTGACTGATGTTCCACTCCTACTCCTCTCCTTGCTAAAATTGCATTCCATATATTCTGTCTTAATTCGGCTAATTTTAAATCCTTAAGATTCTAATGCTTCTCTCCATAACTCTAGCTTTATGTTTACACCCTCCCTTGTCTCATCAAGTAAGACTATATCATCTGCAAATTGCATGCACAAGGGAATCTTCTTGTGCAGATGTTTTGTTAACTCAACCATAACCAACATGAAAAGGTATGGGCTCAATGCCAATCCTTAGTGCAATCCTACAATGACAGGAAAATCACCGGTTTCGCCATTAGTGGTCTTAACATTTGTTATCGCTTCCTTATACATATCTTTAATTATGTCTATATACTCCCACGAAACTCCTTTATCACCCAACACCCTCCATATTAACTCTCTAGGGACTCATCATAAGCTTTCTCTAAGTTGATAAAGACCATGTGGAGGTCTTTCTTCCTCTCCCAATATTTTTCTACCAATTGTCTTAGTAAGAGAATAGCTTCCATGGTAGACCTCCCAGTCACGAAACCAAATTGATTTTCCGATACACTTGTCTCATGTCGTAGCCTCTTCTCAATTACTTTTTTAAAAAGTTTCATAGTGTGGCTCATAAGTTTGATCCCTCGATAATTAGTGCAGCTCTGTATGTCTCCTTTATTCTTATAAATTGGTACAATAGAGCTTTTCCTCCACTCATCAGGCATTTTCTTTGATTTTATAATCTTTTTAAACAACTTGGTTAACCAAACTACCACAGTATCTCCCATATGCTTCCAAACCTCTATTGGTACACCATCGGACGCCATGGCCTTTCCTGATTTCATCTTTTTCAGGGCCTCTTTCATTTCAAGTATTCTAATCCTACGTTCATATCTATGATATCCAATGTTATTTAGATTAATAGTATTTTCAATCCCTATATTCTCAGATTCATTATCATTTAACAATTTTTGAAAGCACGTTTGCCACCTTTGTTTGATATCATCATCTTTGACTAATACCCTTTGATCATCACTTCTAATGCACCTAACATGATCTAAGTCCTTACGCTTTCGTTCTCTTATTTTTCAAGTTTAAACACATCTTTCTCACCTTCTCTTGTTCCTAGTCTATTATAGAGCTTATCATATGCCTTAAGTTTAGCCTCACTTACTATTCTCTTAGCAACCTTTTTAGCATTCTTATATTGTTCATAGTTTTCATTATTTTTAGTCTTCTGCCAAAACACATCCATTTTTCTTTAATAACTTTTTGCACTGTTTTACTCCACCACCATGTTTCCTTTACTAATTGCTTTTTACCTTTAGATACTCCTAAGACATCTTTTGCCACTTTCTTAATGGACTCAGCAATAATAATCCACACGGTATTTACTTCTATTTCATAGTTCCAATTTCCTTCTACCATCAACTTATTTGTGAATGAGGTTATTTTCTTTCCTTTTAAGTTCCACTACTTAGTTTTTGGATACTTATTAAGTTCATTTCCTTTCTTCCATCTTTTGATATGGATATTCATAACCATTAACATATGTTGTGAGGTTAAACTCTCATCGGGTATCACCTTACAATCTTTACACATTGATCGTTCAGTATTCTAAAGTAGAAAAAAGTCTATTTGGCTTTTATGAAGTCCACTTTTAAAGGTTATTAAGTGTTTATCCCTCTTCTTAAAGAGTGTATTTGCAATGGCCAGGTTATATGACAAAGCAAAATTGAGAATGGTTTCCCCCATCTCATTTCGTTCACCTATACCATACCCTTCGTGTATTCTATCATATCTTTCCTTTTCTTTTCCTACATGGCCATTTAAGTCTGCTCCTATAAATATCCCCTCACTGTTGGGAATTCCTTGCATAACTCCCTCCATATCTTCCGCAAACTGTCTCTTGATTATATCTTCTAACCCTACTTGCGGTATTTATGCACTTATAACATTTATAATCTGCTCTCCTAGAACAAGTTTTATTATTATAATTCTATCATTGTTTCTTTTAATATCTATAACTTTATCCTTTAATTCCTTATCAATCATTATTCCTACGCCATGTCTACTCGTATCATTTCCTACATAACATAATTTAAACCCATCGATTTCTCTAGCTTTAGCCCCTTTCCACTTGGTTTCTTGGATACAAGCGATGTTGACTCTCCTATGTTTCATCGTGTCTACTAACTCCAAACTCTTAGCTGTTAATGACCCTATATTCCATGTGGCGATACGAATCTTATGCTTTAGATATATCCTATTTACTAGCGCCCTTCTCGACCTCCATGGCATGAACCCATGTCCACTTTTCACTACACTTAGGTTCTAATGCAGCGCGTCGCTTCCGAGGGGACGCTCTAGCAACCCGTGCCCATTTTTCACTACACTCAAGATCTGATGTAGCGCGTCGCTTCTAGGAGAACAGCCTAGCAACCCTTGCCTATTTTTCACCACACCCGAGATCCGATGCAGTCCATCGCTTATGGGAAACGCCCTAGCTTGATGGAATGTCAGTTTTCGATTCATGTCATGTTAGGGTTGCCATACTTTTAGGAAGCTGGAGATGATTTTCATTTTTTCCTTACAAACTAATATACAAATGCATATTCATTTGCAAGCAGAAAAGAAATAACAAAATCATCTTCAGCTTCACCCTTGCCGACTGGCACCTGATGCGAGGATTGCCATATTTTTAGAAGCTGAAGATGATTTTCATTTCTTCCTCACAAACTAATATACAAATGCATATTCATTTGCAAGAAAGAAATAACAAAATCAGAAAGGGAGCCTTGGCGCAACGGTAAAAGTTGTCGTCATGTGACCTTGAGGTCACGGGTTCAAGGCGTGGAATCAGCCTCTTGCAAAAATGCAAGGTAAGGTTGCCTACTTTAGGCCATTGTAGCCCACCCCTTCCGTGGACCCCACATAGGCGGGAGCTTCGTGCACGGGGGCTGCCCTTAAATAACAAAATCATCTTCAACTTCTCCCTTGCCGGCTGGCACCTGACGCAAGACCCTCCTCCTTTTTCATCTGGGCTTGGGACCGACATTGGGGGAGTTACCTGCCACAACTCCTATGGATCCAAGTTTGAAACTTGAAAAGATGGAGAATAGCATTCTAGTGGACATGGGGAGATACCAACATCTTGGTGGGAGATTGATATACCTATCCCATACAAGACCAAATATTGCATTTGCAGTGACTATAGTCAGCCAACATATGCATTCTCTATGTGAAGAACATCTTCAGGCCATCTATCGAATCCTAAGATATCTAAAAACCACTCCTGGCAAAGGATTGTACTTTGAGAAAAATGAACATAGGAGTGTGGAGGCATTCACAGATGCAGGCTGTGCAGGATTAGTTGAAGACAGAAGGTCCACATCTGGCTACTTTAAGAAAGTGTGGGGAAACCTTGTTACTTGGAGAAGCAAGAAGCAATCAGTGCTGTGAATTCAGGACCCTTGCACAGGGAATTTGGGAACTTATCTGGATTAAAAGAATGATAGAAGAACTAAAGATTCTTAGTGAGTGCCCTATGAAGTTGTACTGTGACAACAAGGCTGGGATAAGTATCACCCATAATCCAGGACACCATGATTGCACAAAACACATTGAAGTGGATAGGCATTTTATCAAGAAAAAAATTGAAGGAATAATCTATGTAACCTATGTGCCCTCACAACCACAAGTTGCAGATGTGTTCACAAAAGGACTGCCTGGATCACGTTTTAAAGTTCTTATTGACAAGCTAGGAATGATTAACATCTATTGACCAGCTTGAGGGGGAGTGTCAAAAGATAGGCAGATTCCCCCTATTTTAGGATAGCAGATTTATTAGTTTTCTGTTTTTTTTTTTTATTTCCTGATTTCGTGTAATTGGACATATATAGCAAATCTGTGTCTAGCTTGTTTGTTTCCTTTTTTGGTGTAAATGGATCAGATCTGATGATCTAATCCTGTGCTGTTGTTTACTCTTTATATAGAGGCTGTGTATGATGAATAAATTAAGCAAGAATTTTTTTTCTTTTTTTTCTTTGGTTTTTTTCACTATTCTCTAGCACATGCTTCATAGAAGTATCTTTTCTTGCTTTTCTATACTGAAGACGGAAAAATACGTTCTTCATAATCCAAACAGAGGGTTATGAATCAAGTGCTTTGTAATCCAAATACAAAGCCTATTTGAACTATATTAGCCATAAATTATTCTCTAGCTGGCATAGTTCATAGAAGTGTCTTTCTTGCTGTTCTAATATCTCTATTTTAAGTACTGAAAATAGAACTGTATGTTCCTGATCTCAGATTAATTATATTTTATTAGATTCTTCTAGTGCTTATCCTCCACATTCTTGTCATTTATTTGCATCACTGTCTTGTCATAACATCATTTATATACTTATTCTGCTTTATACTTGCATATATAACATATCCTTCATGCTTTAGACCAGATTTATTTCAGTTATTTAATTTAATAAAGGTTTTTATTGTATTGCAAGATTGAAATGCATTCCATTTTTTATATAAATCTTCTCTCCATATGTGTTCAGGCTTCAAGGGAATCCTGTTTGCACGAATGCAAACCAAAACTTAGTCCAGTTCTGCAGTTCACAGGATGAAAGGAATGACACGCCTGAAAACTCAACTAAATCTAGAATTGATTGCCCTGTTGCAGCATGCGCCTTTGAATATGTCCAACAGTCTCCTGGCTCTTGTTTTTGTGCTGCCCCACTTAGAGTTGGATACCGTTTGAAAAGTCCTGGGCTTTCATATTTTCTTCCATACAAGGAATTTTTTAAGGCGGAGCTTACATCTGCTACTGGATTGGAGCTTTATCAGCTATCAATTGATTCATTCATCTGGGAAGAAGGTCCTCGGCTTATGATGTATTTGAAACTTTTTCCTCTGTTTTCTAATCAATCTGGTATTTCCCATCTATTCAATCAAAGCGAAATTCGGCGACTTAGAGGCTTGTTTACAAGTTGGGGAATCCATAACCGCGATATCTTTGGACCATATGAATTGCTCAACTTTACTCTCTTGTGGCCGTATCTGGATGGTATGTTTGATGATCACATCTTTAATAAGCAACTATTAGAAGCACCACCTTCTTTTTCTTGAGGAATTTGACATAAATTCTAGTTTTGAAGAATGAGCACCAACATACTCCTGCGTGGTTTTGCAAGAGTAGAAATAACATATTACTTAATCAAGTAAATTTGGAAACTTAAAATTGAATGGATCCTCACAAGTAGTTTCAAATAAATTTTGAACCAAAAGTACAATTGCAGCTTCATTTGACCTATATTTTTTGGAGAATCCTTTTAAATTCTAATTGACTTATTTACTGGGCAGAAACACATTGTACTGGGGGCTTTAGGAAATTCTCTATTTAGCTCCAATAACATATTAGAAATCTGAGAAACAGCCATTGTTAATCACATAATTCATTCTAGTGTTTGTTTCTAAATAATGCATTTCATGATCTTCTTATTGGATTGATATCAAGAAGTCTCCTGTAACAAGTTACTTGAATCATCAGTTCTTTAGTTTTTCTTCATCTGTTTTTTTCTCCTAACATCCAAGCTAAGATCTCTAACAACCAACTTTTTTTAAAAAGAATATCTGGAAGCTTCGTCATTGTTTTCTAGACCAGGGGCCAGTACAGTTTTGAAAGATATCATCCATATGACAATTATTTCAAGGAAGTGGTGCTTTTCATAATTTTTCCTTTTTTTTTTCTTTTTTTTTTTTAGAAGTAGATGTTATCCCTGATGACCTTCCCTACCACAATTTTTTTATTTCTTCCAGCCATTTCACCTTGGAATAAGAAAGTGTCAATATTAAGGATAACATTATACATGATGAACCATCTGATTGTTCAATGTTCTTTCTACTGTTGCAGAGCTTCCTCGGCGGAATACAGGGCTAGGCATTGGTGCGGTGGCTGGCGTTGTATTGGGTGCTGTTGCCGGTGCAGTAACAATATCTGTTGTTATTACAGTTCTTTTTATGAGAAAATACACTAGAAAAAATAGTATGATGTCAAGAAGACACTTATGTAAGTTCCTCTTTTACAAGAAAATCTCAATCTTCATCAATTGTTTAACATCTTCAACTGTCATAAAGTAACACACTGCGGGCTGAAATTTGTTGAAGTGGATTGTTGATTAATATATGACCAATAACTAAATATTCGGTGACCATCTTGAATAATTACATGAGCTGGAAGCTGTGATCAGGGGACTATCAGCTGTATGTCTGAATACGGCATTTCTATTGCTGGGATGCTTTTACTAGTCAATTTTTATTATTTCCTTCTATGTCACTTTGTTTGAACCAAGGTAATTGCCAACCAACTATGTCTAGTCATTCACTTAGCTGGATCCTGAAGCAAACTGTTCATCATCATTAATCCTACCCAAAATGATTTTTGTTTTATCCACTAAAATGGCCTCACTTAGATGATATTCTATCATATGATCTACTCAATGAGATCATAATCACCAAAACTCCTTGGGTCAGTAAGCTGCATAAGGAGAACTTTGTCGCTTACAATGTCTGATGATCTTTATCTCCTAAACTGAGTTGTAAGGTTGTCTTAAGATTTTCAACAAAGAAATGCATAAAGATCTCATCAATTTATTCATGTTGGGATATTTCTCCTAATCCAGCTTCTGGAGTCAATCTGCATCTGTCATCCAGTAGCACATCTTGAGCACCTCTATACGAAATTCTAGAAACAAGCCAACACAAACTGGGACCAGGAAGAAGAACTAGAACTATCTCTAAAAACATTGCAAACCAAGAAAGAGGGACAGTTGATTGCCTTTTGGTAAGGACAATGGAAAGAAAGCGGATCTAGCTTCAAATCGAGGACAATCAATCCATTGAGGAAGCCTTCTTTGCTTCCTATTGCGCTGTTTGAGTGAGATTTTCCTTGCTTATTCCACTTGTACCACTTTCACCTAGGCACTATCCATCCTATGTAGCAAGGAAGATGAGATTGCAATCTTTGGCAACTGCATCTAGATGAGTTTCCAATATGGTAGAGTTGGATAGGGATTGAAGAAGTGCTACATCCCATGCTTGGCTATCTATTCAATAGGCATTTCTAGGTCATGATGATACAAAAAAAGGACAGCTGGTGCATGAAGCTCCTGTGTATGTGGGCTCCAGGGAAGGTGCGGGCACAAAGGGTCTATAGTACACAGCCTTACCTTGCATTTTTCTAGAGGCTGCTTCCACGCCTCGAATCCACGACCTCTAGGTCACATGACGATAACTCAATCGTTGCATCAAGGCTTCTAGATCGTAATGATATGACCTTTAAAGGCTAAGGGCCCAATTGGCTAGGCTTGCACAATCCAGTTTACTAACCCTTGCCAGTCGGCCCCTAAGTTCTAAGCTTGATATTCCAATCTCGTCTATCTAGTATATTGCAATTTCAGCACTAGCTTAATATGGTTAACAAATTGCATTATTTCTCTATAATTACTCTCAGAAGTTATAGCACTCTGATTGACAGTTCCCACTATTGTTGAAACATGGACATATGAAGTTAGAGGTTAATTATTATAGTTTTTGCAGAGCTTAGGTGTAGAATCGGATTTGTTCCAAAGTTAAAGAAGTCCCAATGAAAATGGCCTATATCATTTATTGCAAGCTCATTAACACAATTACAAGCTCAATGCAAGATGGACAGTTTAACATCCAGACATGTGAACCTCCTACCATAACCGAGCTTGCTACTCCACCAGGACAAGTCCAATGCTATCAGATTGAATGTGTTATGAACTTTTTGTTTTAATAATGACCAAATATATCATAAGAGGGTCTTTTCTCTGATAACTGGTCATTGTCAAGTGACTCAAAGAACCGATTTTTGCTTTAGTCCAAGCAGATTGTTGGGGATTTCTTGCCGTGGAAAATGCCCTTCGCTATTGAATAGTGAAAGTCCACTTGTTGCACTTCTCTAGATATCAAATCAGTGATTTACCATTCCTGCAGAAATTTCTCAGACTGCTAAAAAGGTCCTGTCAATTGCCCTATTAACTTAAGGGAATGGGAAGACAGCAGATTGCTTGGATGATTGATCAATCAATCCAGTAAGACAATTTTTCTTCATTTCCTTTCTCATTGTTCGAGTGAGATATTCCCTGCTTAGTTCACTTCAGCCAGCGATATTACCCCATTTAATATTTGTACTAGGTGGCAAAGGAGATATTTGTGATATTACCAAATTATCTGAGACAGGGTTCCAGCATGTTAGATGGGGAGTGAACAGGAAGTTGTTGCAGTAGGCTTGATGAGCTCCTTCAGAATACCTTTTTGCACTGAAGCTCTTCCAACCTCTCCACACCCCCTCTTCATCGAGTTGGGAAACTTCTTTTAGCTCAAAATGATATGACCACGGAAGGATAAGTCCTAACTTGGAATTCCATTCTGAACTATCTAGGATATGAAAATCTCAACAATAACTTATTGTGGTTAACAATTTGCATTAATCTGTATAGTTTGCTCTTGAAGTCATTGCATTCTGAATGCCATTTCTTATTAGCTCAGTTTATTGCTAAAACATTATAGACAGAGGTATTATGTATTATTATAATTACTTGCAAACTGGTATAACAAGTGACTAGCCTCTGATTTGTTCTTTTCCCAGTATCAAAATTTCCAATCAAAATTGATGGTGTGAAAGAGTTTACCTTCGGAGAGATGGCACAGGCTACAAATAATTTCAGCCACTCCACTCAAGTTGGTCAAGGAGGCTATGGGAAGGTATACAGAGGCATGCTTGCTGATCATACTGTTATCGCTGTAAAGCGAGCACAAAAAGGATCCTTACAAGGTCAAAGGGAGTTTCTTACAGAGATAGAACTATTATCACGGTTACATCATAGGAATCTGGTTTCTCTGTTAGGATACTGCATTGAAGAAGAAGAACAGGTACAGTCTGCGTTTGCTTTAGGCATTTATTTTTTCTGTTTGCAGTTTAGTTATGCTAGTTATGCCTCTTTTTTGTGCCCTTGTCTTGATGACCTTTATAGACTCAATACAGTGTATTGCACACAGAGGTGGCACAAAAAATGGAAATTGGCTGAGGGAAAACTTCTAAAGCCATGACATCATACTACCTTATATGTCTATTAATTTGTCTTATAGAGCAGAAGAAGATTAAGGAATAATCGTATTATATAGTCTGTTCATACCTGAGCTATTATTATGGGACTGGTAGTACTCGTACACTCCTTTTATTTGACAAATTCTTTTCAACTGATTGTCAACCATTTCTCTTTCTTGATAATCAGATTTCAGAAAACGAAGACTATAAAATAAAAGAACATAGAAAGTAGTTGGGTGGTGCACTTGTTTCCTATACTAGTTAATTGCAGTTTCAGTGCAGAACATTATACAGTAATTTATATTTAGGGAAGTGATAATCAGAGATGCTTAAAAGGACTATCATTGAAAATGGCCCTTTTTAAATGATGTAGGTGTATTTTGTGGATGATCTAAGCTATTCTTCTTGTTTGGCCTCACTTAGATCATCTATGTACCAGAAATCTCACTGATTGTATGATCTTAGCCTATGTTTCATTGTGCTAAAAACCATGGCCACTGAATCTTAAAACTGAAAAAAAATAGTGCTTAGAATTGGCTGACTAGAGTGATTTTTCACATCTATCCTAAACAGAGGGGATGAACAAGATGAGTGGCTTTGATCTAATAAAAAAATTGTTCTAGGACTAAAGCCAAATTGAAATAACATAGCTAAGCACTATCTCTGTCATGTTGTATTCATAAAAACGTTCAACATTAAAGGTTAACCTGCATGGCATCATTTTATTCATCTTCTTAATAGCTAAGAGAGTTGATATCTTTAACTTATTAAAGGAGCATTCTAGGATCAGATAGTTTGATACTTAGGAAAGATCATCTGCTTTTTGGCAATGTAAGTTAAGTGTGTTGAATGTCATGTGCAGGGGAGTTGATTGGTTATTTCCTTTTCTTTCTTTTATTTTTGTGCGTGTATCAAAGGCTAGTAAGTGGTAAAGAAGTTGATCAGCAAGCTGTTTCTGATCATGTTGATTTTGACGTGTTGATGAGGTCTTTCCTCCATATACCAAAATATAACTTGCTTATTGCATTTTGACCTTTTGTGAAAAATGACGTATTGCCTCGTTGTCCTTGTTTTGTTCATCTTAAAGCTGCATTTAGATACCATTTTTCCCAAAAAAATTCTGGTATCCAATATCTAAATGCAGCCTACAAATCATAGCTTCTCAAAAGTGCCTTAAATGCATTTTTACCAAGCATTCATTTTCTTTAATAGAAGAAACTGTACAAACAGTATCCAAACCCAGCCTGAGACATACCATTTGAAATAATATCCTGAAGTTCCAACCAATCCTTGCAAGTGGGAAGCTGTGTTTCATGGCAATAGATCATTACTCTGCTGCCTTAAGTTCTTTTATGAGGCCAAATAAGATTACTTTGGTAATGAAATGGTATTAGATACCTCTAGTGGTAGGCATCCAATTAGGAGTTTCAGTCAAAAAATTAGTACTCTTGGATGAATGACATTCGTCCCAGCTTTCTGAATGAAGCATGGACGCTATTCAAAATTCTTCTGCATGTCTGGAAACTTGCCATTATGTTTCGAGTTCAGCTGACACTAAAATTTACTAATTTGTTTTTGATGTCTGTTTGCAGATGTTGGTATATGAGTTTATGCCAAACGGAACATTGCAGGATCATCTTTGTGGTAAACCTTCACATTTTTCCTTCAGCTAAAAGCCTTTGTAGCAAAAGAGATATCCACTGCTGTTTTTTTCCCCAATTCACGTGCAAATATATAATGTGGACCGTTACTAAATTAACATTTTCTATGTATAAGATTTACCTAACAATAAAGGAAAGTATATTACTAGATTTGGTGATCCATTTCCAAAAGTAACTTTTGAACTTGTGCCAACTTGAAAACATAAGATTTGTTAAGAAAACATATCAATCTATGTATGTTTTTGAAGTAGGAATGATTGCTGGTCATGAGTAAGAAAATCTGTCAGACATTGGCAGTTGGTTGGTAGTAAAAATGTCAGTGGACTGCTGCTTTATTTTGTTCAAAAGAGTAGTTATTGACCTTAGTGTCTCTAGCTGACTCTGAAATATAAGTCTGGTGAAAATCTTTATTCCAGCCATATTTCTCTGAAAGCTGAAGGAACCAATATTTGTCACACCCCGAAACCTGAATCCCTTAAGGGACTGGAGCTACAATGATTCCTATGGTAGCCATTCACATTCATAGCACATAGACTTTCATTTTTCATTAAAATTAAAGTATTCTTTGATCTCACAAAGCACAGCATTTTTACACAAAACATCTAGTACATAACTCCATATTTCATTAAACTAACCCAAACTGCAATCTTACAAACCTTAGCACTAAAACATACATTCCGAAGTCCTATGCATGAGTCTTCTGCCCAAAGCTTATTTCAAACTCCATTCAATGGTATACCTTAGGTACGAGAGTGGCCTAAGAACAACCAAACTCCTATTTGGATCAATGGCACTAGTTTCTTCGAAAACCATGACTTTCAAAAGCCAACTCTGCAGTCTTACCAAGTTTAACTTTTTTATCTCACCCTTCATTTTCAAAAGTTTGTAAATACAACAGTGACATTAACAGCTTGGCTATTAACTGACCATTTTTAGTAAGTTTAAGACTATATATGTGAAAAACATCAAGAAACTGTTGTTGGTATAAAACACACACACACACACCCACACAACTAAATGCAGTAATTCTAGTACCTAAAGCTATAATCCAGTAAAGAGCTTCAAATGCAGTTTTTCACCAATCAATTCTATTAGCAAACCAGTGGAATTCAGTAGCAATTACTGGAATACAGAAGCAAATAGCAATTCAGTAGTAAATCAGTGAGATGCAGTATTACAAATCATTAAAAGCTCATTAGTGTTCAGTAGCCAACAGTGGAGGCATCTATCATATCCCGCATTGATCAGATGGGGCCAGTAACCTCTCAGCCTGAGGTTCTTCGCAGCCAGTGTCTCAACTAAGGTCAGTTCTATGAGTCCAAAGAATGCTACAATTTCAATGAAAAAAAAAAAAAAAAATTAGCATGCTATGAATGTGATTGACTACCCTAGGAATTATTGCACCTCAAGTCCCTTTAAGAGATTTGGGTTACAAGGCATGAAAGAATTCCAATTGGATATTGAACGGTGCATACAGGAAGAGACACTCCTAATCTATCAGCATCCGTAGCAGAGTTGGAGGGCATGCCTTGTGTCTTAAGAGATAAGTGAGGAGTGTACCAGAAGGCATATTCCTTTTGCTTGTCAATCTGAACAATCCATCAATTGACATCTTCATAATACATGAGAAAGTGACAAGGTAGATGATTATAAAATCCATGTGCTGGAGTTGGTCTAGTTCGTGGTCTCTGTGAGTCAACCACAAAGTTACCCAGAGAATCCAAGCAGGTTGGAACAAATGGAGATGTGCATCTAGAGTTTTGTATGATCAGCGGGTGCCATTCAAAATAAAAGGAAAATTCTATAGGATGGCCATAAGGCCGGCCATGCTCTATGGATCAGAGTGTTGGGCAGTTAAGGAACATCATGTTTATAGGATGAGCATCACAAAAAGGAGGATGTTGAGGTGGATGAGTGGCAAGACAAGAAATGATAGAAGTAGGAACGAAAACATTAGAGGAAACTTAGGGGTAGCACCAATAGGTAACAAGATGAGGGAGATTAGGCTTAGATGGTTTGGACATGTCCAAAGGAGATAAAAAATGGCACCGGTTAGGAGTGAGGCAATGCAAGTAGAAGATTCTAAAAGGGCAAGGGGAAGGCCCAAAAGAACGTGGATAGAAGTGGTAAGAAAAGATTTAAAAACTTTGGGACTAAATGAAGCCATGGTACTTAATAAAGAGGAATGAAGGAATAAGATTCATGTGGCCAACCCCTAATTGGGATAAGGTCTTGATGATGATGACAACGACTAACATTAGATATAATTTGGTGTTTCGTGTATAGAGTGTGACATGCAAGAAGACCATCAGCATCTTCGAATCCTGACATTCTCATTTCAATGATTATGAATCATCTGTCAGTCATTTGGATAGCCATAAGCATCAAGATCAATTGTGAGTTTATATGTCAAATGATGTAGTGCCATGAAGATGGTGAGTTTCACATCCTCAAAAGTTTTTTGAGTGTGGTTTGCCTTCATCTTAATCTCCATAGTAATATTAGATTTGAAAAAAATGTGCTGAAGATCACAGCATGGTAGTACATCAAGGGAGTAGGTTTGATGTGCTTTGTACGGGCAATCATGCAAACATCAGTATGTGCAATGGTAGCTTAAAGTATCTGAACCAAGTTACAGCAATGCCCAGGGAGGTCAAAGGAAAGGGCGAGTACAAGACAGATTTATTTCAGACCTGCCCATAAATGTGCCTTCCAGCCTAGTGGCAAGAACTAGGGTCCTCCCATGATAGGTCTTGGGTTCAAGGTTGCTCCTGAATTAGGTGTCTAACTTCTAGAAAAAAATGGAAAATGTCATCAGGAAGGATTCTGATTACCCATCTAAAGGGGCCAGTATGAGGCCAGTTCTGCAAGAGCTAAAACTGGTGATATTCAGCATTTGAAAACATGTTTAGTAAATCATTGACTCAATCGAGTCATGTGGCTTTTGTGATTTTGTCTTATCTGAGTCTACAATGAGCTGCAGAAACTTAGTTGGCATTGCAAATCTGAATGAACGAAGTATGTGCAAGGGATCTCATTTTAGACTGTTCTGCTTTTTCTCATTAGCACGTGTATTAATAAGTCAAGCATCCTATTTTCTTGGCATATCATCCAATATGTGCCATTGAGCAAAATACTTATTGATATGAGGAATATCAACAAACAGAAGGAAATACAATGGAATTGTTAACAATTCAGATCTATTCTTGTTTTGTTATTCTGTTCTGTTACAAGAAAAATTGGTTTGGTAATCATAGTCCTAATAAATGTATCCTGTTAGTTATAATTTGATTTCCTAAAAATTTCAATCAGTTGTATAATAAGTGGTGTCTATGATGTGACAGCTAAATCAAAAGTAGCCCTCAGCTTCACTATGAGGCTGCATATTGCATTAGGTTCAGCTAAGGGCATTCTGTACCTCCATACAGAAGCAGATCCACCCATATTCCACCGTGATATCAAAGCCAGCAACATTCTGTTGGACTCCAAGTTTACAGCCAAAGTAGCTGATTTTGGGCTGTCGCGGCTTGCACCAGTTCCAGTTGATGAAGGGGCTCTGCCTGGTCATGTGTCCACTGTTGTGAAGGGCACACCAGTAAGTGTGACTCTTATAATATGTTTTTAATTGAGCTTGTCTCCCTACTTTTAGCTTTATTTAATACCAGTAGGTTAAAACTCTTATACTATGTCTTTGATTTATTTGATACCAGTAGGTCTCCAGACTGCTTACTCTAGTGCCAACACCAGCATTGTTCTATTAAATGTGCTAATAGTTTTGAAATATGCTCTCAGTCCAAATAATATTTGAAGTTCTTTTCTTTATTCCTAGTTTTCTTTGCAGAATCTATACTGCATTTTTGTACTCATAAAAACTTGGATGAATTGTAACTTAGCAAAGTTATGGCTTTGGTTTCAAGTTGGTCACTTTCATGGTTAATGTCCAATAAATAGTTTCAGAAAGTCATACATTTTTCTATTGTTTCCTTGTGTCTTCCTGCAAGACTGTCATGGATGGTGCTCAATAGTCCAAAGACATCATACAATATTTTATTGCATCATGGACATGCCAGTCAGTGTTGGATGCATATGGGCCTTGTATAGAAATCAGCAAATACAACAAAGTTGTTAAAGATGATTCTGCATATGCAGTTCAGTAGTATTATGGTCTATGTAATGTTTGATATGAAGAACTTAGAGCAGTTCTTGATATCACATATATTTAGTACGGAGTTCAAGAATAGGTGTTCACTTCTGGTTAGGTACATGGTGTAGAGACTTGATTTTGTTTATGTTTGTGGTCACATGTGCCCTGTTATAATTGTGAACAAAATGAAAAGATCTCATAAGAAATTAAATTAATAAAAGTGATGCCGTGCTTAGAACATCAAATGATAGCAATAATTGCAGAGTAATGCTGTGGTGATAAAATATCAAGGTCATAGAAAACCCACTGTCTGTTCTCTAGCTCAACCAACAAAGATCCAGGCTAGGAGAGTTCCACTTCTGATGGCTACAAGCTTAAAAGCTAAATAAGTATGTTCACATTGTATGTTCACATTGAAAATGTTATATAAGTGTGTGGGACAATCCCTCTTTTATATCTTTTCTCTTCTTTCCTTATAAAGGTTCCCTATTCTTCTCAAGAAGAAATTGCATAGATTTGAAGAACCTCATGTTTGACTAACGTAAATGTTTCTAATCATCTGATGCAAGTATCTTCAAGCTTATTATAGATCATCTTCCTTACAGGGCTACCTTGATCCAGAGTACTTCATGACCCACAAATTGACAGACAAAAGTGATGTATACAGCCTTGGAGTTGTCTTTCTAGAGCTGTTGACAGGGATGCAGCCTATTTGGCATGGCAAAAACATTGTCCGGGAGGTACTTTCTCTTTGGCTCCTTTGACTTAAGAATCATTTTTTTTGGGTCTCCAGTCCCTCTGCAATTCTTTTCATGTCTGTTTGATTTGCCTCTAGATGCATGGCAAGTTGTCCATTTTAACCTATGTAACTCAAAAACTTGGGTATCGGCATATGGAAAGGACATAAATCCTTGACATCTTGAAATAGACTTCTTCAATTACCATCCCTAGCCATTACTGGAAGAAGTTAGAATCCTCGCCTCTGGATCATCTCTGAGCTTCCTCCTTTACTTCAACCTGAGTCCAGACAAAGTTTTCAATTACCATCCCTAGTCAGCATATCAGGGACACGAGATTGGAGGCAACTGCAGAGTTCATTCTGTTACTCCATTGGATGTGACTAACCACCTTCACCAACTAGTTTGTCTCAATTGCCATGACAATAACTCATGTCCTTATATCAATTATCCATGCGCTGACATCTTTTGTTGAAAGATTGGTATCTATTTATAATTAGTTCATAACAACATAAGATATAGGAGTTCATCTCGATATTGTAAATAACATTGAATGACAATATTTTGTTTTTTAGAAAAATAATGTCAAAGACATTATTGGAGACAAGATTCGTGCTTTCCTTCAAAATATAAACAAATAATTTGCCCAACGCAAGCTTGGTACTGTAGATTCTATTGATTAACTTAAGTGAGTCAATTAGTTGTTCCTTAACTTAGTAGGTTTAAATCAAGTCAAACCAATGATTAAACTCTGATGAGTAAACATCATTTCATTGATCAGCATCCATTTACTACCTGGCAAGCCCAGGAGCCTTCTTCTGATTTGGCGTGTCCTTGTAACATACATTTATATTATAAGGAAACAGTTATATATATAAACATATAATGTTGAATAGTAATGTATAAGATCAATAATCAGAAATATTATGTGGCACAGGATATAAGTTTCAGTTTACTGAACTGTTAACTAGGTTTAATGGCTTTGTCAATGACTCAGTCATGCTAAACAGACGTGTCATGATTGGCTTATGTCTGCAGAACACTATGATGGCTTCAGGTATGCCCTTTTTTGTTTATTTCAGATTAGCGTTCTCCAAGTGTGCACGGGAGCTAGTATTTTAGGAAAATGATATCCATATACTCATCATCATCAAGACCTTATCCCGATTAGGGGTTGATCACATGAGACTTGTTCCTCCATTCCCCTAGTGTCATGACTTCATTTAGTTCCAAAGTTTTTAAATCTTTTCTCACCACTTCTATTCACAGAAGCTAAATACTCATTTATTATGATAAAGCTAATGATGGCAATTCTCTCATTTGTCACACTGTTCTGATTAGCTGCCAAAGCCTATTTCAATTTCAAATGCAATCATCTTTCAATCACCAAATTCACATTAACACTTGAGTAATGCTGTAATTGGAACAGTGGAATCTTAACTCTTATCTGTGTGTTTGCCAGTATCTACATGCTGGAAAAGATTGACTAACTGCTTATCTGTTTGAACTACTTTGCAAAGATACAAAAGGGAGGGAGCTCAGACAGTTTCTTTATGCTAATTTAACCATCTCAACTTGAAGTAATCATTTGATATCCGCTGGGTCCAGGTGAACATGGCATCTCAGTCCGGTATGATGTTCGCTATCATAGACAAAAAAATGGGCTCTTATCCTTCTGATTGCGTCAAACAGTTCGTATCATTGGCGCTCGGGTGCTGTCAGGACCACCCAGATGAACGGCCTTCAGTGTCGGAAATAGTCAGAGAGCTAGAAAGTATATGGCGAATGACACCAGAAGCTGAAACCACCACATTGGAATCCATGACAACTGCTTCAGAAATAGCTGCATTCCAGCCATCATCCTCAAAAATCACCGGCTCGTATGTGTCATCCGAAGTGTCTGGAAGTGACCTTCTCAGTGATGTCCTTCCGGACATTAACCCTCGCTGAGATAACCACAAACTTTCTTTGTTCGTAAACTTCATCGAGAAAAGTAATTTCCTAATGCCCATCCGCAGATACAAATTGAAAGATCGGTTGACAGGTTGCCTGTGGTGTAATATGATCTCCCAACTGCCCTGGGCCTCAAACCGTCGTTAACAACGGACGGGTTTACAGGAAAGGAAACTCTTCTTGCGAAGACTCTTATCTGCTCCCAAGAGTCTCCAACATGTTATTGATCATGGACTGGAGCCATACATAACTGTAGGCTCTGATTGTATTCTTCGTTTTTATCATCCATTAGCATTGTGGTTCTGTCAAACGTACGGGTAAACTGGCAATGGATTGCTATTTATACTGGTAAAGTGAATGATAAATTATTGGATTGCTATTTCTAGTGGCCTTCAAATAGATAGTTAGATGATCAAAATACAAAGGTGTCTCTGGCAGCAAACACCTTGAAAAATCAAAGGCTAAGAATCATCCAATGATAAGAAGCTTTTATGCTTGACTCATCCGTAGCAACCTCTACCAAATAAATTGATTAGATCATTGAAATAGAAGGCCCCACTTGTAGTGAGACTGAGCGATGCCAAAGCCAAAGTCTCTGAATGTTGGCCGTATAAGCAGGACCCAACTTTGTGGTATTTGAACCATTTATTGAGAAATGTTCATCTTACATGGAGTTAGTCAATCTCGATTTGAACTGATTTTGACATTATTAGATTAGATCATTGTTAATCAACCTAAAGCTAGGCTCATTTTCATGAAATTCTAGCTACTTCCTTGTTAGTCTATCACAAGCTAGGCCAAATTAGATTTATTCTCAGCCTAGCTGTTGCAAATTCATTGTTAGTCCATCCTAAGCTAACAAGAGTTTCACAAAACTCAGCCTAGCAAATTTTTATTGAATGAAATCTTTTAGCCAGGCTGAATTGAGCTAAGTTTGAGGTGGAAAGTCTATTCTTGGTGCAAGAAGGCTCTTTTAGCTTGAGAAAAAACAAGGGATGATTTGCTTTTCACCCAATCTTACAAGAGTTTGAGAAAAAGGGGTTGGGCATCATAAATTGATATCTACACCCTTTTTTAAAATAAATGATATCTAATACTCACGCCCATTTTCAACTAAGAAGGTTTTTACATGGTGAGTTATAGAAGCTATTCATTTTCATTTAAGAAAATAAAGCCATTTACATGGCAGGCCCTAAAAGCTATTTATACTCATTTTCAAATGAAAGTTAGTGGACCTTAATAGTTACTCATATCCATTTTAAATAATATGTTAATTTATATGGTGAACCTCATAAGCTATCTACACTCATTTTCAACTAAAACTATTTATGTGGTTATATGGTAAGACCTAAATGCTATCCACGAACAATTAACGCTATTCACACCCAAAAGCTATATACAAGATTCTTATGACATGATCATGGCCCACCTCAAATATGGTACACCAAATGAATGGTCTTGATCGCCAGAAAGCAGGATCTCAATTCGTTTTAGCTGTCAGCTAAAGTAGATTCTTTTAGTCGGTCATCAAACTGTTCTAAGATGACAGATCTTCAGCCGTATGTTACTGTTGAAGGGTCACAAGTCAAAAGGCTTACCAATTAATCTGATCTGGTCCGAATCATTGAACAAATTATATGCACGTGGCATTTTCTATTGCTTTTCAGTTTCATATAGTTCACTAGAAGGGGAGCCTTGGCACAACAGTAAAAGCTGTCGTTACATGACCTTGAGTCACGGGTTCAAGGCATGGAATCAGCCTATTATAAAATGCAAGGTAAGACTGTCTACTATAGACCCTTGTGGTCCGACCCTTTTCCAGACCCCACATAGGCAGGAACTTCGTGCACCAGCGCCACCCTCTACCCTTTTATATAGTTCACTAAAGTCTAATTTTCTAGTTATGCACAAATCCAACATCACGTCAACCTTTTGTAAAAGATCGAGAAAGGATAATGTTTTGTTTTCTGGCCTCTAGTTTCTCAATGCAGCTCACAAGTTACAGCTTCTCCAGACGAGTTACTCTTCGTTCGGCAAACTCCGTGGCTGATGAACTAGCAGGGCAGGAAATTCTATTGGATGCTATTCATGTTAGGCTTTCAGTCTAATTTTTCTTCTGAGTTTCTACCTTGTACAATTCAACCTGAGCCTTGATCTCTCTCACAAAGTGCATTCTAGACATTTAATAATCAATGGCTCTGTTTATGCACTTCTTTCACAATTTTCTCAATCGCTTTTCATATAAATTTTACATCTTACCTTCAAAGAGGTTTCTTTTTTAGGGTACTCCCGAGAATCCTGACAACAGATCCAATGGAGACGGGATGAGGACTGTAGCTCAGAAGATTAGAGCACGTGGCTAAGAACCATGGTGTTTCATGTTCCTTGTTTACTTGACAATCTGAAAAAGAATATAAAGGAATAAACCTTGCATTCAATTACAACCATTCAATTAAAACAAAAAATGAAAAGAAAAGATCCAAACGTGGCCTAATTGCATAAGATCTCGTGGTATGGAATTGTCCATGAGGGTTAAGGACACACAACCCCCGCTCCGGCAGCCTAACAAGGGAGAACAGAGGATTATCCCAATTTCAAAGGGTGGCTCTAATGGCAAGGCAATGAAAATTGTCATCATATCATGGCCGACAAGCGCTTAGCATTATCATCGCCGCTGGCGTACAAGAACACTTTGGCGATGCATTGTTTAATGTTCAAGCAGCGTTGAAGAACAACTCACTGGGAGAAAACTCCTAGTATTATTTTCAGATCAACTTTTCCACCAACTCCCTTCCCTACTGATGATTAGCATACAATACCCACGAGACTAACAACACGCTCAAGGAAGATCTTTTATATACTTCCTTGGGAATGGCTCATTGTTAGAAACTCGAGAAGCAAGACTTGTCAAACAGTCGCAATCAAATGCTTCTTCATCGGCTTATCTGTCTGACTAATACATTTGGATATAAACTCTCGATGCAACTTGATTTTGTTTGACAGAGGCTGCTTCCAGTCCTAATCTTGGGAATCTACCATATTATTATAAGCATTATTAACCCAGTAATCACGGAATTGATGAGATGACAAATCTGGCCGTACTTGCTGTAGATAGTGGTGCATGTTAATGAAACTGACCGTCACTGCCATTAAGATAAATTCCACAAGCAAATGGCTCGACAAAAATCCAGCTAGTATTCACTCAGCTACATCCAAACGACCATAGTTTTGATCGCTTAGATTCGGAAACAAATGCATTACAAGGTGCAAACAGGAAACAAAAATACTGAGGCGTACGTTCAGCTATGACCGACTAGTAAAATGATGCCAAATAGCTCAATCCACAAGAAGTTACCAACCAAAATGAAAAGTTGCACAAGAACAAGTACTCAAAAAAAGGCCGCTTTAAGCTGTCACTGGCAAAAACGCTCTTCCAGGCTGACGATTTGCAAGAGGTCCATGGCATCCGAGAAGCTGCATCCAGAGTAGAACAGGTTATTTGAGAATTTTATGCTCAAGGAACTTCCAAAATGATGCTCTTTGTTAGAGGGGATGCAAAAGAAAACTAACCAAGAGAAAACCAACCTTAGCATTCACACCATCTGGGATAATACGGTTCTCTTCCTTCCATTTAAGATAATCAGTGCGGCTGAATTTGGTAAAGCCCCTGAAAGCAAGATAAGACAATGATTCAGCATGCATAGAGATAGAAGGTACACTAGACCCAATAAGAGACACAAACCAATATGAGGATATCCTAGTCATATCGAGAGCAATGGTCCAGGTCCATTAGCTGCAGAGCATGTGAATTGAGTTGGCTATCAACTGGATCAAGTACATTAAGAATTAATAACCATAATGCCCAAAACCATGATTGCTACAAGTCAAGCTGAGTCAACCCATTTTAGCCGACTCCAAAACATCTGAATCCAAGCTCAAGCATCAGATGCATTTGCGGCTGACACAGCAAACAAATTTACAAGACAGAATGTACATCCAGTAGAAGGGGAGCCTTGGCATAACCCTAAAAGTTGTCGTCGCGTGACCTTGAGGTCACAGGTTCAAGGCATGGAAACAGCCTCTTGCAAAAAATGCAAAGTAAGGCTGCCTACTATAGGCCCTTGTGATCTGCTAGGCCCTTGTGATCTGCCCCTTCCCCAGACCCTGCATAGGCGGGAGCTTCATGTACCAGGGCTGCCCTTTGAATGTGCATCCAGTGGTCTGGATTCAATTGAAACTATACAGCCAATTTACTAGTGGAGTACAAGACACTAAATTTCTTGGACCATGAATTACCAGACTAGTTAGAGCTACACTAGTTTAAAATTAAAGAATGCAAAGGGAAGAAGAATATCATACCACTTTCTGCTGACAATGATCTTTTGCCGACCTGGGAATTTGAATTTGGCACGACGCAAAGCTTCCTGTGCATGACTGCCATTGCTATCCTTGCAACGAACAGACAGCAGAACCTGGCCAATACTCACCCTCGCACAAGTTCCTTGAGGCTTGCCAAAGGCACCCCTCATTCCAGTCTGCAGCCTATCAGCTCCAGCACATGAAAGCATCTTATTGATTCGCAGAACATGAAATGGATGAACCCGAACCCTCAAGTGGAAAGAATCTTTTCCAGCAAATTTTACCATATATTTGTTGCATGCAATACGTGCAGCCTCCAGAGCCTCACTTGAGACATTCTCCTTCTCCCAACTCACTAGGTGCACACAAAATGGGAACTCATCAACTCCCTTCTTCTTCATACCCACATCATAGATCCTGATCTTGGGATCAGGAACACCGCGACAGTAGCGAGATTTTGGGTAGGGCTTATTTTTAATTTGCCGATAACATCTGGCAGGTCCTGAAAATAGAAGAACAAACAAATAATCAATTACAAATACAATATGAAGCTCAAGCAAGCAAAACACTTCTGCACAGAACTTCTATATGGAATTTATAGAGCCCTAAATGGTCTTTATAATGAATATGATAAATAGCACCAGGAGCAACTTAACGATTAGGAAACACAGGATCATGATGACTCACACACTTATCAATTTGTATCAAATCAAAAAGTTGGGGTACAGATTGTACAAGTTTTATCCCTTCAAGTGTGTGTGTGTGTGTGTGTGTGTGTGTACATGCTTTTCTATCTTTTAAATTTGAGATTTGGCAAATAGCCCTAATCAGCTAATCTTGGTTTACGCCGGGCTTATTGAATTTCCAAGAATCAAGTCAATATCTAGTGGCTCATGAAACAGATGTCCTTGACAAAAGCTATTTCTAATCAAAATATCGCAATTTCTAATATGTAATTCAATGGTGGGGGCAAATGAATCTTTAAAACAAGCTACATAACAAGCTGGAAATGACATTACAGATTATCTGAATCATCCAGACAATGCAATCACAGCATGAAAATTGGTCAAGTATACAAGTCATTAACATAAATTTCAGGCAACTAAAATTGTTTTAAATCATTAATCTCAAACAACTATAACTGAAAATACAATTTAAAGGAAAAAAAAAAAAAAATCTCTAGTAGAAATCTACTGTATAATGAATTGGATGTGATGTTATGATTACATAGAATTTCAGTTGAGACAGTAGTAAAGGAGGCCTTGGGCCCATCTCCACTTTGAAGTGTTGATGGTAGTCAGAATTTCCACAAAATATGAGAGTCAATTCAAAAAGGTTGAAATAAAGTGAAGTGAAGAACACCACCGTGAAAGTTAGGAGGTATCAGCACTTAAAAAGATATCTAACTTTGAAAACCAAACATACTGCTGCAGAAGAGGAAGATGGCAACTCAAGTAGGAGCTGATTTAATGAAATCAAGTAAGCCTCAGGAGTTAAAAAGCTGGCCAAGACCTTCAACCAACACACACCACCCCAAAAAGAAAATTTCTCGTCCACTCGTTTCTATGTGCTCAAGCATTAATTTCATGCTACGCCTTGAACACTATAAAAATGTGAGTGGAAGCCATGCCCTACAGAGTAAGCAACACAAACTAAACATGAAACTGAAAAACCATGTCACTGAAACCAAAACATGTGATCTTGGAAAGCATCCGTCCAATCAATGCTAAAAGAGAAAATATTGCTACTCAAAGACTGTCAACCCCAAACGAACACGTAGACAATCTTCACTCACCATACACGACCACCTTTTGACCAAACCCCGGACAGACCAACAAAGCAGCATAAAAACAGGTGCAATAGCATGGCCTATTACTCTGTCATCTCTAGTATCCAACAAAATCAAAAGTCTGTACAGACACATACACCTAACATTGCCTAATACAAAATATATATACTCCTCGGTAGCCAATACCAATCCTTATACCAAAGTCAACATATCAAACTAAGATTCATTAGTAAAGCATGCATTTCTTACCACCAAACCCGCCATGATCCAGACATTACCAAGCGGGCAGCTAGTAAACTGTGTCTAAAGAGATAAAATGAAAACCAATCGGAACCCATTTTGCTATTCCAAAAGTCAGAAGAACACAATCGATTTCGATCCATTTCTACCACAGAAACGGAACCACTTGTAGACATTGAGATCCACTTCTACCACAGAATTGTTTCTACCCCACATTAAGATCCATTTCTACCGCAGAATATATCTTAAGCTTCAAATTACCATAACTATAAACATCTTTTGTATTCTCTGCTGCTATATATCAATGCATTTTAGTAAAAGATCTATTACGGAAAATCAAAACCAGAAAGTAACACATCCTGAACATTGAAGCTAAAGAAATCATAGACCTAAAACCAATTTATTCTAAATCAATCAATGTTTACATACTTCGCCCCATGGCGGTCTTCTTCTGGTTTCCGCCAAGGTTTGGAGACGAGAAACGAACGAACCTACAAATGACAAGTTGTAAGAGTAGAGGAAACCTAGAGGCGCTTTCTTTGAATCCCTTCGTTTTTACCACGGCACCCTCGTACGATGTCATGGAATACATTATGGCCGGTTTCTTTTCAATCTTGACCGTTGACTTAGTGGACCAAAGTATAAGTTGGACGACTGAGATAAACTCAAGCGGGTTAGCCGTACGAGTGGAAGCCTCAGGCCAGAACAAGGGATATTCTGAGCCGTTTATTTCGGGAGATTTCAAGTAGATTTAAGAAATAAAATAAATTTAAGCTTAAAAAATATATGAGAATATTTTTTCTCATTCCTCAATATACACGAAATCTCTCCAACAGTAAAAAAATGTGTCCTCCCAAACCTTTGACCCAATGTAACTTGGAGAGGCATCATGTTGTCTATAACGAATTGACATTAAACAAGTTTGCATGTGCATAATTTTACTTGAAAAAATTATTAAGTTAAAAACAAATGTGGACCAAATGTTTTGATAATCTAAATCATTAATCTATTTAGATGTTCAAAGGACAGCCCAGTGCACAAAGCTCCACATATGCAGGTTCAAGGAAGAGGTGGACTATATAAGAGTTAATAATGCGCACCTTTATCTTGTATTTTGTAAGAGACTATTTTCACGCCTCAAAAACCCATGACATTGGGGTCAAATGACAACATCTCTACTATAGCGCCAAAGCTCCCCTTGCTTTCATTTGCAAAACAAAGTAAAGGTGTTTTTTTTTTGTTGACCTTTTGAAAGGTAGAACAAAACAAAGGTGGTTCCTGAATATGTTTTTATTTATTTATTTAAGTAGGCTAGGTTTTATGGATAATACATAACTTACTAGCTCTTTGGAACCCTTGACCTAAGCATAGGAGAGGTTGATGCAATGGGTGTAGTAAAAGAGAACATTGAGTCCACAAGACAAGAAGATAGAACTTACTTACTCAAAAAGAGAAAGCAATTCTATTCAAAGGATAGAGAATTTGATACTGGATGTCTCACCTATAGGTTTACGTGCCTATTTATAGGACTAGAAAGAAAACTCTAGTACATAACTTAGAATTATCTATTATCTATTCATTTTTTACTTTAAGTAGAACACTCTACATATTCAACCAATTCTAGACTTTTCTCATATTATTATACTTCAACTATTTCTAACATGGTCTATTCTTTAGAACCTTCTTGATTTGGGCTCAATTCATGGGTTCATGGGCCAGCATGCTTAAAGAGGCTTATGGGCCATTATAGCCATAAGCTCATGGGTCATTATGTCCTACATCAGAGGCTCTTCTGATACGACCATAGTAGAAGGCTTCACCTCTCACGTTTTCATTTTCACACAACCATAAACACTGAAACAACGTTGCAAAAGAATCTTTTGGTTTTTTTTAAATATATTTTGATATTTTCATTTATTCTGTTGACAACATAAACGAGAATGATACATAAATCTTCCATCTCTCTCTCTCTCCTCCTTTCTTAGACCAAAAATTCCTTCTCTCTCTCCCCCATTCTTTGATCCTAGTAGGTGAAGGAAGAAACAAACAAATTCTCAAATAATTCTATATGATTTGCACTCAATAACCCATATTCTAAGTAATTTCTAAATTATATAAAATTATGGAAAATATTAATTTCACTTTGAAAAGGCATTTAAAGAGGACAATAGCAAAGAAGTTTAAGAAAATCTAGTTGATGTTTTGAATATCAGTTCTTTGATGGTTGGCTTTTAACTTTTTTTAATATGCTAGTTTTTACTTTTCTCCTATATTAGTAAGGACAATGACTCCCCTCAATTGTTTTGGTAAGCACTCAGAGAGAGATGAAGTCATCTTGTTGGAACATAACTTGGGTGACATTTCTTGGGAGAATTTTGGGCACTCGACAACATTGCCCCAATGGAACATGTTTATCTTGTATGGAGAGGAATCCATATATTTTTTTGCAGGAGTACAACTTCCAAAAAAGAAGGCTATTTTTATTAAAGAACTTTTGAATACAATTAATACTAAGAAATAGAAAATAAATGATTTGTTATTGGTTTTTAGGTTTGATAAACATGATCTTACTTTCTTTCTTTGGCTTTTAGCTTTATTAAATGCAAGGCAAGAATATGTGCACATGCACGTGTATGTGAGTTGAAGAGAGAAAGAGGAATTAAAATGGATACACACACACCAATGAATATATTGCCATTGGAGGTAGAGTTTATTGACTGAAAAAGTATTTTCATCAAAAATCTCTTTTTTGGTATACATTTTCATATTTTGTTATTCACAGGAAATACATTTAGAATTTCATCAAGCTTTTCATTTTTTGGCTACCTTTTCAATAAATCCATCTTTCATCCTTTAGGGTAATGATCTTTATAAAGAGAGTAGATCTATGGGAGAATAGCATATACTTGACCTTTTGTAGATCTGTATTTTATTCTGTAGGGGGCAGTCATATATAGATGATCTCACTTTTTCCTTCTTTCCTTTTAGGGTTTTCTTAAAAATAAAGAAAAACAACTTATCTTTGGAGAAAAAAAAGATATTACGTAAAAGTGCCTCACGTGGGAAAAAAAAGAAGAGAGGATAAAAATCAAAAGACTCATTAATTTATACTATTAAAAAAGAAAATTAATTAATTAAATTTAAAAATGACTATAATTGCAATGCATTGTTTGGTACTATTTGTTGAGGAAATTCTCCCTCCTAATTTTTAGGGTGATTTAAAAACTAAACTTTCAGTTATTTTTCTAAATATTTTTACTATAGAGCTCCAAATTATATATTCTTACTAAAATTGTTTAGATCTAATCTTTTAAATGTTCACTAAAATTATTATCATAAATATGTTATCATAATGTCTTAAATCTCTACTACCTTTGCTTTATCTTCTCCTATATTTTTCTTACACTTTAGTGTTATCTTAAATCTTAACAATACTATCTCTCTCTTCCAATGTTGGCATAGCAAATTTTCCCTCGTGCTTTTAAGGGTGATTAAAAAACTAAACTTTAAATTAATTTTCTAAATATTTTTGGTAAGGAGGTCTCAAGTATATATTCTTACTATTTTTTTAAGATATTTAATCTTTTAAACTTTCTTTAAAGTTAGCATCATAAATATCAATGATCATAACTCTTTCAATCTCTACCAACTTTTTGCTTTATTTTCTCCTACTTTTAGTTTTACCTTAAATTCAAATAAAATCGTTCCTCAGTCTTCCTAGTTTGGCTTAGCAAATACCCTCTTCTACTTTCAAGTGTAATTAAAAAACTAAATATATATAATTTTTATCAAATAAAAAAGGGCAACCCCAGTGCACGAAGCTCCTGTGTATATAAGGTCTGAGGAAGGGATGGATCGCAAGGGTCAACGGTGTGCAGCTTTACCTTGCCTTTTGCAAGAGGCTGTTTCCATACCTTAAACCCGTGACCTCAAGGTCACACCATGACAACTCTACCGATGCGCCAAGGCTCTCCTTCATAATTTTACTAAATATTCTTACTAAAATTGTTTAGAACTATAATCTTTTAAACCTTCTCTAAAGTTAGTATCATAGATATCACTTTTACATCTCCACTAACTTTGCTTTATCTTCTCCTATTTCTTCTCACACTTTTAGTTTTATCTTAAATCTAAACAAAACTATCTCTCTTCATATTTTGACTTTTAAAAATTAGCTATTATTATTATTATTTTATTTCTACTAATTCTAGGCTTTTACATGCTCATTTCTTTTTTTTCTCGCTTATCAATTTTCTCTTACTTAAATGTACAATCGGGTGCTTAGTCTAGTAATTGCTAGTAAAATGGAAAAGGAACCCTTCTTTTTTTTTTTCACTTAATCTGTGATAAGAAGAGGTTCCCGTTTGCTGGGTCTCCAATATATATAGCAATAACAAAACTCACAAGAAAAACTTGCACGTCTAGCTTGGTTTAGGCCTTCCCTGTTGCTTATTTCAACAAAATTCTAACGGTTCCTGATTGCTTACTAACGTCTTCATTAATCTACATGCTTTAGATTTGCACATGTGGGCCCAAAATTGATCGCCACCGTACAGACAAGACTTCCCACTCGCAGAGCGTCACCTGCTACCTGGCTTGCCGTCTGGAACTCACATCTTGGGTGTCACCAATATCCCGACCGTAATTTCCCGAAGTTGAGCGTTGGTTTTCACATCGTCCTCCTATCATTTTCCCTTTCAGAACTTTGGAACGAGTTCTCCGTCCACTTGGTTTTCGCGTCTTTTACGCAATAACCCTTCCAAGCTCGCTCGCTCTCTCTCTCTCTCTCTCTCTCTCTGTTTGCTGCTGCCGATTCTTCAAGGTGGGTCTTTCTTGCCTATCTCAGTCTTATTTTATTTGGTCGTCTTCTTTCTCTTTGATCCTAATTACAATCTCGTCTCTGAATCCACGCAACTGTTTCAGTATTCTTTTTTTCTGGCCTTGTAATGCCTGTTTCAATCTGGTGACTAGTTTAACAATCTCATATTAGTTTTCCTGTCTTGATGAATGGAGTGTTGACATGATGACCGTGGTATGTTATCGATGGTATCTGTTCTGGGTTTCTAATTGCCTTGTTCAATTACCCCGATTAGATTGGTTTGTTGTAGGATTATATCTCCTTCATTGGATTTATAGAATACCAATTGAAATTTATTTCGATCTATAAATATCTGGTTGTTTCTGCTACTTTGCGCGGTTTCTTAATGATGAAATATTAGTATTTATTGGATTCCTGGACAACCTTTTCTGCAACTCTACCTGAATTATGCATATTTGCTGAAAGGGCAGTTGGGTGTACTTTTCTTTCTTCTTTTTGGGTCAATTTCTAAGCAGAATTACTTGGTTATTGCATTTTTCGTCTTTCTTCAATTTTAATAAATTTTTGTCTGAGGTTTAGGAGGGGAAGAAGGCATTGCTAGCAAAATTATAGCCTATTGCATATGAAATCTACTTTCCTAATTTAAGTCAAACTTCGTAAAGATTTGTTTGATGACCTGGGCAAATTATAATTGTTGAGTATTACTATTCTCATGATTGTAGTAAATCTCCATGATAATTTATCCAAGGCACCACTTGATCCTGGAGCATACAGTTCCAAAGGTTGCTGATGGCATCAGAGTTGTTCTTTTAGCCTATTGCATGGATGTACATATGGGTGTTAGATACAACTAGAATCAAACATTGATTTCCAATAAAGTGATAATTTTGTACATTGTGGAGAAGGTTCTAGCAGTATTGTATGTGCTCGTTCAGTGTTATAGCACTGTCAAAAAAAATGAACATGGACGAGAACTTGGCCAATGACGCAACATAAAAGGGAGTCAACTTGGGTAAGTCCATGATTTACATAGTCAACTTTTCATTACAAAATAGTCTGTTCAGACTCAATGATTGTCTGGGGAGTTAGAAAACAGTGGGTTAAAAGGGTCTTAATGACGGATTGTAAGGTCATATTGGAACTTTTGAGGTGATATTATGACTGCCTTCCTTTCAAGTTTTATATGCTATTAAAATATAAAAGTTGACTAATGTTTGGTTTGTAAGAATCTAGCTGATATGGTCGTGTCTTGTCTCCCTGTTTCTTTGGTTTTTTCTTTTCGTTTTTAGGCAATTAGCTATCTGAAAGTATTTGAATTGATCTTTTATCGATCTTGTGGCTAGAAACATGCTTGACTCACATGAAGCATTTCAGTACTATCCATACAGACAATATAAGGCTGATGAAAGAAAGCTCAGGTTAATTCTCAGTCATTTATTGTTTAAAGTTGTTATTGTACTCTTTGCGCTTGATCTGTTGATAACATGGCTGTGCAGCCCAATCTCCCTCGAGAGAGATGGCTGTTGTGGGGAATCTCTGAAAATAGGAGTTGTAGAGTAGGTGATGTGTTTTAGCAGCTAGGAGAGAATATAGAAGTCATGCAATCTGTTTTGCTCCACTTTGACTGATAATCTTGAAAGAACAAGCTGGGAGAAGCAAATATTGGATTTCTCAAACTATGCTTTATTTGTAGGTTGATTGTCCATACAAATTTTGCAGAAGTTTATATCTCAGGGCTGATTAGTAACAAGGACCTGAGATGCTTGGATTTCTACCTTTTCTTTTTTAGTACACAAATTGGATTTTGGAGGAAGAGAAGGAAAGCAAGAGGTCTAACCCTTCACCAAGGCAATATTTTTTAGAAAGGAAATTTTCTGTAGAATTTGCCATTCCCAGTAGATGAAGGAATATAGCATCTTTGAAATTTCCATTCAACTGTAGAGCTTCCAAGGGCATTAATTTCTGTCATTTATAGTATCAGTTGCAATTTTGGAGTCAGATCAGATCCAATTTATCAAAACCATTCTTTCTAGAGCACTTACGACCAGCAATGATGGTCTTGAATTCTAATATGAGTTTTATCCGTAGTTTTGGAACATGCAGAAATGAGTTGCCCATTCACTCTCTGCAAACTCGTCCAACCTGTGTTGCGCTTTGTTATGCAGTGGTTTTGTTTCTCCCAAATCCAGGAATGAGCTGTCTTTCAAATATATTTGATCCACGTAATGATTCAAAATGGTGAGATTTTGGTTGTTATCTATCTCACTGAGGTTTAGGAAGTTTAGATGACAGGAGATCAGTTTTCAAATATAGTAAGTTGTGTCTGTGTTGGTTAATTTCCAAGAACACTTCTCAATCTTGCTGAGAAGATCCTTGATTTGGGTCAATGTGTGAAGCAGCTGGAAAACCAAAAGGGACACTAGAAAGTGAAATGGACAGTTGACAATAAAAGATCAAGGAACTTGATGATCAGAGCTCCAAAGCTTCAAAATATGCAAATTCTACCAGAAAGTATGTTCCATGCTTTATCATTTTCTAACACCCTGACTATAGTCTAGACAGCAATCTATGACCTATTGCGCTCACAAAGACATCCTGAAGTCCTGCTACATGTATAGAGCATTGCAAACCTTGCTAGAAGGCATTTGAACTTTTCAACCATAGAAGAAGAAGAAAAGAGAAAGAAGAAAAAGGCAAAAATGGTGGAGTCATCATCAGATGTATGTGAGGTTGGTTTTCTCTTCTTCTTTTACATCAGAAAGTTGTTTGTTTCATGGTCACCTGTTTTGTTAGTATTAGTCAGTTTTGGATGCTTTAGGATTCATTAGTCATGTTTAAAGTGGATCTTGTTAGGAATTTGTTAAAGTCTGATGCATACTTTTCTTAGCTTTGCAGGTCCTCAAACAGATTTTATTACGTTGTTTTTAGTGGGTTTTGGAAGGAACTTAGGACATGTAAGTCATGTGTCCTTGTGTTAAAATGTAATTAACCTCGAAATGTTCTCAGCTGATGTGTAGTCCTAACCTGCATTGATTCCCCAATGCTTCTGATATTATCTTCCAATATCATCTGCTACACATTTTGTATTTATTTCCCATGAGATCCCCACATGTTTCCTCTTTCACATAGACTTAGTTTTCCTCTTCTGCTTCCCACATATATTCTGCCTCCTGCATCCAACTCTAAGCAACTATTAATTAGAAATCTACTACAGGAAATTGGCATGCTCTGGTATATGCTTCTTTATGACAATCAAAGCACTATTAAGATGTCAAAGAATCCAGTTTCCCATGCAATTTGGAGGAAGAAAATACAATGTTAAAAGTAACAAACAGGTTGCTTATATGTTAACCAGGGGTCTCTTTGCACAGACACATGCTTATTTAACACATCAGCCTGAGGGAGTACTAAGGCATATGCGGAATGGTGATAGCATATCTTTTATGGAGGTGTGTCATAACTGAGGTTGTTTGGGTCTTCCGTTCCTCTTTTTCGTATGTTTTCGAAACCGTTCACTTTGAACTACTACAAAATGCTCTGTGGGAGCCAAGATCTCCTGTGACATTCGGGCCCTTCCAGGAAATGTTTGTTTCTGCTTAGCTGTGAAAAGTAAGATTAATAATTGGTTTAGTGGCAATAGAGACATCATTTTTGCCGATCCCCTGATTACTTCCTCAGTGCTATATTGCATAAAGTTTGTTTTGATTTTTTATCTCATTGCGGAAACTCAAGTAAGGATATTTACCATAGGAGGATGTCCACTCAAGCATGTGAAGGTCTGTCTCCTGTCAAAGATATTTCGTTGTAACTCTTTTATCGTCATGTCAATTCTGTATCTCTCACATATTTGGTACTTGTATCAAACACAATCTGAAGATGGAAAGTGTTTACTGTTTTAGTGACCTGGCCTCAGTGTAAGGGATTCCATGCTACCAATCTTTCCTATTGTCATTTCTAATGAAGTGTAAACTTAAGCATGCGTAGATTTTTCATTTTCCTTTTCCCTCACCCCAAATCCAGTTTCGGTGGTCTAAAGCTCCTATTAGTTGTGCTCGACAAAGCGTTTTCCTTTTGGTATGGATCTGTTGAGAAGTTTTCTGCTTTCTTCTAGTTTTAACTTCTAATCGTCTGTTTGAATCACAAACTGCCTTGGAATGGAATATCTTAAAGATGAGTTTTGTCAATTGATGCAGTAACTCGTCTTTGCATAGGGATGGGTTTGTGGACACTGCTTGAAGGCTTTCTGCTTCTAGCTAATGCACTAGCAATACTGAATGAGGACCGGTTTCTAGCTCCTAGAGGATGGGGTTTCTCTGAAGTATCAGGAGTCAGGACAAAGTCTCTCAAGAGGCAGGTTATAGGGCTCATCTATGCAACCCAATACTTGAGAGTGCCCCTGATAGCTCTGAACGCCATCACCATTGTTGTAAAATTGGTCTCGGGTTGAGATTTAGCAGGTGACTCGTAGAAGGTTCCCTTCTTAATCAACCTGAATGTGAGTTCCTGAACTGAACTAACACGGTTTGTCTTGTACTAATAACATCTTGTATGCAGTGAACTTTTGCTTTTCTTTGGCCAAGGACTCTTATGCATCTCTCTGCATCCTGTGACATCATAGATTGGGCCCACCATGCGGCGTCGCCATGATTTGAGCTCCCTTCCAGCTTTCATCCATTGGGCACTAATCTAAGTGTGTCTTATCAGATGGCTGGTGCTTTTTATTTCTTTTTTGGTGAAAGGTTGGTATTGTTCAATGACTGCATTGAGGCTGGATCTTGCTAATGTAGCATGGTGGACCTAATCTCAACGCTTCATAGCATATCTTCATCTAACAAGTATGATCCCCAGATCAAATTAGTAATGGGGTTCTTGGCATTACATTTGTGGAAACAGGGATCCTTTTTCTTGTATGCATATTTTTTGGTGATAGTTCTTTATATGCATGTGGTGTTGGGACCACAGTGTACTGTTAGATTGTACAAATGGCTTAGCAAGAATAGCCTCATGATCAGATCGTGTTGGTTCGCAACAACATTTAAGTGGATCCTAAAACCGTTGATTTAGTGGAGCCTTGGCTTGCAATGGATGAAACAGATCCCAAACTGCCACCTCTTTTCATGAACAAATAGACTCCTCTAAACCGAATATTACACAAAGTACTCCCACCCACAGAGGGGCAATTCACACTAACGCTTACCTGCTTGCCCAAAACATAGTCTAGAATAAAGGGCAGCCTTGTGCACAAAGCTCCAGTGTATGTGTATGAGGGGTCTAGGGAAGGGGCAGACTACAAGGGTCAATAGTATGCAACTTTATCTTGCATTTTGTAAGAGGCTATTTCTACGCCTTGAACTTGTGACTTCAAGGTCACACGACTTTATTGTTGCGCCAAGGTTCACCTTCAAAACATAATTTAGAATAAGGGTTCTCTCTCTCTGTCTCTCTCTCTCTCCTCTGATGTTTGGAGTTTCTCTCAGGTGATCAGATTCCACGTGCAGCAAAGTGACAACTTCAGAGTAGTACTGGGATAGGTACTCCACTCTGTGCTCTTTACAATCTTAATACATCTGGGCATTTGTTCACCCGCGAGATCATCCCATGGCACTTCCCTACTGCTTCGGATTCTATATCTAAAGAATACAGAGTATATCATCTGCCTGCTGCAATGAGAAAGCAATACTGAATGGTTTCAGTCGAAATTGCTGGACAATTTCCCTGCCAATTACTATGGCAATCATGCTCCGCAGAACCTTCTGCTGTGTATGAAATATTGCCCCATGCGAGCCAAACAGCCAGGGTAATTGCCATGTTAATCATTTGGTGAGCCTCCACCACAATCGTCCAGAGAAAAAGCTACCAACAAGATTCAAAAAGTGGGGGGAAAAAAAAAAAAATTGCTACCAACACGGTGTTGGTCAGGTTATCTCCTTATAATCCAATTTCTAGGCTTCGTGTAAGGTCGACCATTGATTCTTATGACTAACTGTTGCAACGCCTACCCATGTTGGCACAGAACCATTTCTATCGTCTCCTGATGGTCTACAAGATCAAAGGTCCAGCTTACTCAGACGTTCCCCCATGTGAGCACAAGTATATCAGTAGGCCCCATACTGATAGTATTCCCCACATAGCAGGTGTCATATTCTTTTGATGGGTGGTCTGAGCCAGATGCAAACTTCCATCCAATGCTGAGGCCGGATGACTTACAAATCCTAGAGATTTTAAGTGTACAGTTCAAAAATTGATAAAAAAGAAGAAAAAATTGATGGTGAGCATAGTTCCTGTGGTTTCATATATCATTCAGCTCTAAGCCACAAAATTCTACAATCTGTAAGCAATTTGCCATAGCAGGTAGTGATGGCAGTATACATCATGAAGCTATATGTGACACGGCTAATCCTGCTTCTTACGCTTTGATGATCTTTTCCCTTGACTCTTAGGATCAGTTTCTGGTTCTAGATTTGGAGAAAGAGACCCATCACCGTTGTTACTGACTTCCAGGGTCTTTGCTGATTTCTCTCTTCTTTTTGCTTCATGTGTGAGTTCATCACTGCTATCTTGGTTCAAAGCTTCAGATGCTTTGACAATGTAAACCTGCAACGTAATTGCATCAGCAAACGTGTTAATTGTAGAAAACTGAATACATTTATGATATGCATATATAGAATGGAAGAAGCTATTCAGTTTAACCTCCTATGGATTACAAGTAAATTTCTTGCTACAATTGCAACAGTAAATTAATTTGCGCAGGTGACAAGTCAGTCATTTAGACTGGCTGCTAGTAGTGGTCTAAGTTATTCTGACTGGCTGCTTGTAATGCATAGGTTGCATCCAGCACAGCTGGGGCCCTGTTGTTTAAACGAGCAGCAACTGATGTACTCACTAGCTCCTGTGCAACTTTTTGCCGTCCAAGCTCCGAATTTCTGTTACCAATGATGCTATTACTCTATACTCTTATGCAGCGTGGTTATGAATTTCAGAAACTTGGTCAGGGTTAAACATAATTCAGTTTTCTGGAAGAAATAAGAAGAATTCAAGGAATGGGAAGCACCATTAAGTAGGTACTACTTGCCACATTGCTGTTGGTGAAGGCCTAAGTTGGAAACAGTTCTGTTAACAGCGCTGCTCAGAATTTGAATATACGGAAGGCTTTCTGTTAGAAACGGATGACCGCATTGATGTGTAGATTTCAGTGTGACAAAACAATGGGTCTCAAATTGCATAGTCAACCCTGCAACAAGGCATTACCTCAGCCAAGTGGATGTTTTGCCCTATTGATTGAATCAGAAGCTTCTCTTATTCTTCTAAATTAATGAAAGTCTTGACCACCATCATTCATTGACTTGTTTGATTTTCTGTTTATCCATACTGCTCAAAACAACTTCAAGATGGCAAACTGTTGAAGATATGAGATTGAGACCAAGGTTGATACCTTGACATGGAAAATATCGTTTACAAGATGTCATAGGCAATGGGAATTCCAAACTCCACTGACAATTGCCCCATCAATACATGGCTATTTACTTGAGAGTAAACTTGCATCATTTAAGGTCTATAGAGGACAAGGAAAAGGGTTGGCCATGAATGAAAAGTGACTTTTGTGGTTTCCTATGCAATCCTCAAACATCATTGATTGCCTAAGCATCATGCACAGTGGAACTCCAAATCAAAACAGAAAAATCATGTTGCTAGTGTCACTTATTCAATACCTACTGAAGAAATGTAAAATACAAAATGCATGGGTTACTGAGATGTATTTGAGTGAGACAAACATCGTGGTTGGTGCAGCGCACCTGGAGAAATTTTTTGGATTGACTGATCAGGTAACACTAAAATATTATCTACTTGACCAAGTCAATGATTAAGATGAGCTTTCACTAATTGCAAGAACAGCCATGCTACCAAAGTGAAGTCATGCGCTCAGAAGAAAAATCTGCCAACCATGAACAAGCATGTCGAAAATGATATGATGACACGGTTGTTTCATGGTTGTCCCTGATAAACCCGTAATCTGACCGAATTTATAGCATATTTTTTATATCTTCAATAAGATAAAAGGCATATTACCCTTTCCATCTATTTTTATGATTGTTTGTACATAAAAGGAACACTTTTAGGCACCTGCCTGACATTGCTGGCTTCCTACCATGTCTCTCTTCCAACAGATTACAGCTGGAAGTATGAGGGCAATCTCTTAGTATTGTAAACCTTTCAAATATATTTAACCACTGCTGATTTTCGGATATCATCTCTATATATTCTACATTGGTGATAATTAGCTATTGCATAATCATATAACATTCAACAGTACAGTCTAAGATCTGCAGAAAATTTTAGCACAGAACATGTTTTAGTCCTTGCAAAGAACAAAGCATCAACATGATGTGTACAAGTTAAACAAAATAGATGAAGTTATGGCTTTTGCCTCCAAAATTTGATTTGGGACAGTAACAAATTTAAACTTTGAAGTTATTATAAGCTATAGATTCAGATTCATTCATAGTCTTTTTTGTAATGAAATGTTAGATATTGACTATTTTAAATATAATCTATTGACATATAGCTTTGCAAAGGAGTTCCAGAATAACACCCACTTAAATGGAATCCTGCATCTGTTATATGCAAATTCACCAATCAGGGGGGATGGAGCGCCAACAACCAATGGAATCTGAGTTCTGAATTGATCATTTTGCCATGCCATGACACTATGCCCATAAGTAGTTCAGATATGTTCAGCAAATGATGGTTTAGTCAAAACTCTCTCTCTCTCTCCAGGAAGAAGCCAATGCCAGAGAGACAATTCAATGAAATGAGTCACATAAGCATAAAATGAATCACAATCACCAGCAAATAACAAGTAGAATACATAAAGCTCAGTACTACCTTGAATCTTGCTGGTTCAGTCAATTCAAAAACCAAAGCATCGCCATCATCCAGTCCATGATCTAGTGCAAAAGCTTTCCATCCACCACTAAGACCAGTTCTGTTTCCAAGGTAGTTTACATCCTGTTCTGAACCATGCTCATCCTCCAAGACCATCTTTAGTTCACGAGGAGGAAGGTGTTCTTTGCAGAATGCAGTTGGAAGACCCTTAAGATCATAAAAAGAAGTACATTCAGTGGTAAGCTGAAATTTCTGTTGAATTTGGACAGAGAATATGCTGACATAGTAAAATGTGAACTTACCAGCCAGAAACAACTGTACACATGGGATCGAACCATTGACTTAATGAAAGACGGGTTACCGGATTTTAAATTACTCTGAACTTTCTCCGCACATTTGACAGCATATTCTCGCTCTTCATATGATGCAGATTTTGCCTGTCCAGATGGTACTTTACCAGTGCTGAAATTCCATTATGACAGGAATTAGCAACTCAACAACAAGAAGATAAGAGAAGAAAAAGATTGACCTTTTGCGCAAATACCGAACTCCAACTTCAACCTGTTACAAATTAAAAGACTAACTTAGGATTCTGGAATAGGTCAGATTTGATAGTGAAATCAACATCAACTGTAGGAAAATATAAAAATGAAGATATAACATGATCTATTATTGTATGAAATTGCATATAGACGTGAATATATAACTCTAAGATAGCACCACATGAGTACGAAATGTCAGGAAATACTTTACTAGCGCAGCTTGTTCTATGTAAACCATACTCACTAACAAAATTAGCAGCAACCACAATGATATTAGAGCAGCAGAAAAGGAAAATATAGCCACACAAAGTAAACATCCAACAGTCATTATCAACATTTGCACACAAGTAGGGATGTATATCACATGTACATACTGTTAAGGTACTGGCTACTTACACTACACACAAACCAGATCTTCTTGAATACATAACAACCATCAAGACTGAAGTACAAAGCCATAAATTGAAATAATTGTAGGCAAAATTATATGATAGTCACACTCTAGTCAAGATTTAAGATGATCGATACTCAAGTCAAGATTATAATGCTACTGCTTTGTTATCTGTAGAATGGAAAGCCAAAATATGGGCCCTGCTTATACTTTTGGCCATCTGTGCCACATACTTTTATGTAGTCTAGTGACTATCATATAATTCCTCACAGCCCAGACATGCTCTCCTTGTAGCATGTTAACATGCACTCGATCATTTGATTTTACAGAAATAACTTGAAAACGCAATTTCTCTCAGATGAGGTTAAATAAGTAAAGGTCTTACGTCATCAATATATGAAACTGGGTTCCGTGCTCGTGAAGAACGTCTTAACTCCACCATCTCAAGGCTTGTCTTTGATTTGTTCTTGACATGACTTTGCTATATTAGGTAAAGAAAAAGGAGAAGAAAAAGAAACCGGATTCAAAAATTAATATCCAATCTGAGTGAAAAATCTTAGCATGAACAGTCAGAGAATGAAAATACTATTAAAAGCACATGAAAGTCACCCTTACATTGATCAAGTAACAGAAATAGCATTGCCAATCATATTAAAAGTTGCTGCTGACGTGATTATTTCAAGTAGCCTCTAAGGTAGAAAATAGAAGTGTGGAAACCTGTTTATGGTGGATTTCCTGTACAACTAACTAAATCTTCTCAGAGATTCAAAAATAGCATCCATTCAAGCTTACCAGGGACTTGGTTTCCGAAGCTGCAATATCAAAGAGGTTTTTGGAAATCGTTGAAATTCCCAAATCCTGCAATTCAAGAAAGACAAAATATAAACAAATTCAACAACCATCTTAAATTGTCCAAGCAAGTAATTCATATAATTCTAAGAGAAAAATTAAATATAGAAGTATACAGAGTATATATGCATTGACATGAAGGTTATAATACAAGAAAATTGTGTTAGACATTCATCAATGCTCACTACACACTGGAAAAACTGACATTGGCTATGCATAAATAAAAATACCCAGACCCTAAAAGGAAAATATCGATAGGCTGGCCTTTCTCAGCAACAGGCGAGACAAGAAGCAAAATCAGTTTCCCAATTGGGGCTTCCTAATCAGTACTTCTCTTTCAGATGTGTTACATCACCAATATATCATACCTATTCTAGAAGAAGAAGGCAGTTACTGCAGAAAGAGGGTTGTTACACAAGTCTGTTGAGAGATGATTGAGGGGAATCAAGTTGTTACAAGCAGGTGGTTACACGGTTAAGGAGGTGGGGGGTGAAAAAGGGAAGGGGAGGGGAGGGAAGCAGAGGGGAAGCGGACAAGAGAAAGAGAGGGCTCCAGGAATTGGAGAGTGGGAATTACTGGGAAGGACCTATGCTCTTGGCCCATCTGTTATTTTCTTTCTTTCTTCTCTAAGTTTCCTTTGTAATTGGGTTGCTAATGGATATACTGTACTTCAAATCCTTCATATGAATAAACTTTAGCTAGAGTTTTCTTCTCTACTGGTGATTATCAGAAGTTCAGACCAGTAGCTCCATCAATGGTATCAGAGCCTGGTTCGGTCGTAGGGGTATGGTAAGGAATCGAGCTGACAAGGCGGAGACGACGGAGAAGGAAGTCGAAAACATATGAGCAGAGTTTGGGAGCATGAAAGATGAGGTTGGACGGCCACAAACCAGTGTGACAGCCATCTGAGAGTACTTGTTGGAGATAAGGGGCTGGATGCGGCAAAGGGAAGAGGGAACCGAAACTTTACCAGAGAAGGGAAGACCCAAGGCAACCGAGATCGGTGAATCGTCGGGTGGGGGAAATAATGGGCTACTGGCGACGCCGGACAACCAGAGGACCGACCTTCAACCTTGGAGGTTAGATCTTCCTGTCTTTGATGGAAAAGACTGGTACGGCTGGCTATGTAGGGCAGAGCGCTATTTTCAACTCAACAGACTCATCGACAGCGAGAGAGTAACGATAGTGTCAGTTTATCTGGAGGGAGAAGCCCTCCACTGGTTCCTCTGGTCAAGTGCCCGTACTCCGATCCGATCGTGGGAGTGCAGATCAATAGAGAGCCGCAAATACATGTGAGTCATCCACGCCTGTCGACCCTCCTGGCACAGTACTTGCATATCTTCCACCAGCCATTGCAGATACTGGTCAATTGCACACATGATCACGCCATTCGGGTCCATGACAATGCCCCACCCCCTAATATCTGGCCTTATCGGTACCCACACTGTCAGAAAAATAAAATTGAACGAATCATCAAGGAATTATGGGAAGTTGGAATTATTCGATCTAGCACAAGCCCCTACTCAAGCCCAATACTGTTGGTTAAGAAGAAGGACAGAGGTTGGTGTTTCTGCGTCGACTATTGGGCCTTAAACAAGATCACCATTCCCAATAAATTTCCCATACCGACGATCGATGAATTACTGGATGAGTTGGAAGAAGCCACTATCTTCTCCAAGCTAGATCTCTGATTCAGTTACTACCAAATCTGTATCAAAGAAGAAGACGTTGTTAAAACCGCGTTTAGGACACATGAAGATCACTATGAATTTCTGGTCATGCCCTTCAGTTTGATGAATGCCCCATCCACCTTCCAATCTCTTATGAACGACATCTTCCATCAGCATCTTCGTAAGTTTGTTTTGGTTTTTTTTATTTTTATGACATACTCATTTGTAGTGCTGATATAGATCTACATTTGGAGCATTTAGCAATCGTACTACAAATTTTGGGATCTCATAAATTAGTTGTTAATAAAAAGAAATGTTGTTTTGCCCAACCTCAATTGGAGTACCTAGGCCATGTGATATCAGCAGGTGGGGTGGCAGCTGAAAACTCTAAGGTGGAATGCATGCTCAATTGGCCTACTCCACAAGATGTTAGAGCATTAAAGGGATTTTTGGGCCTCACGGGTTATTACCGCAAATTCATCAGAAACTATGGAATAATTGCAGCGCCACTGACCAACCTACTTAAGAAGGACGTTCAATGAGTTAAAAAAGGCTATGACTTCTGTTCCTATGCTAGCTATTCCTAACTTCAGTAAGTCGTTTATTCTAGAAACAGACACTTCGGGCAAGGGAATTGGGGCTGTCCTCGTGCAGGAAGGGAGACCCATTGCCTTCTTCAGTTAAGCTCTTGCCCCCCGCGCCCAATCCAAGTCAGTATACGAGAAGGAGCTAATGGCTGTGGTGCTGGCTATACAGAAGTGGCGTCACTACCTCTTGGGCAGGCGATTCACTATCCGCAAAGATCAAAGAACATGCAGTTCTTACTGGATCAACGGGTACTTAACAATGAATAACAAAAATGGCTAATCAAACTAATTGGGTTTGATTTCAATATCCAGTACAAGCCAGGAAAGGAGAATAGAGTTGCAGACGCTCTTTCTCGGAAGGCTGACATTGGCACCCCTGGAGATTCTTCCAAACCCCAAGAGGTTTCCTTAGCAAGTTTAGAATGCAACCAAATGGCCCTCTCTACTGCCTAGTGCTAGGGATTTTCAGGACTGGAAGAGGAGATCCAACAAGATGAGAGCCTCCAATCTATACTGCAGGGCCTTCTAGTCGATCTAAGCAGCGATAAAGGATTTTCACTAAGAAATGGATGCTTACTGTTCCACGGCAGGTGGGTCATTCCAAAGACTTCTCCTAGAATCCCCACCTTACTCAATGAATTCCACTCAACCCCAGCTAGTGGACATTTAGGATTCTTCCATACATTCAAGAGGCTATCCAATATTGTATTTTGGAAGGGAATGAGGGACGTCCAGAATTTTGTAGCCACTTGTAACACATGTCAAAGAAACAAATACCAAGTGCTGAAACCAAGGGGACTTCTTCAGCCTCTACCTATTTCGGATCAAGTTTGGGATGACTTGTCCATGGACTTTATAGGAGGCTTACCCAAATCACAAGGGGTGGATACAATTCTTGTGGTGGTGGACCGCCTCTCTAAAGACAGTCATTTCCTACCCTTAGGGCATCCATTTTCTGCTCAAGAGGTTGCTACTCTCTTTGCTAAAGAGATAGTCCGGTTACACGGGTATCCTCGTTCAATAATATATGATAGGGATAGCCTCTTTATCAATCAGTTTTGGACAAAGCTATTCAAGCTAGCAGGAACGGAGCTAAAGATGAGCATTGCCTATCATCCATAGACTGATGGGCAAACTGAAGTGGTCAATCGATGCCTGGGGACATATTTACATTGCTTCACTTCAAATCATCCTAAGCAATGGCCCCGGTGGATACATTGGGCTGAATTCTGATATAACACTACCTTTCAAAGTGCTACTGGAATGTCCCCGTTCAAGGCCCTCTACGGAAGAGAACCACCCACATTGTTACGCCTCTCTGATGAAGGGTCTGTGGTGGAGACAGTAAACCAACAACTCCAGGATAGAAATGTTATCTTACAAGTATTAAAAGATAACTTACAGGTCGCCCAAGCTAGAATGACGTCTCAAGCAGACAAAAAATATTGGGATGTTCAGTTCAATATTGGGGAACTGGTCTTTCTCAAGTTACAACCTTTTAAGTTCAAGAAGTTGGCCAAGAGATCAAATGAGAAACTCAGCCGCATGTTCTATGGCCCTTATCCAGTACTGGAACGTGTGGGAGAAATGGCATACCGTTTGGATTTACCACCCACTACTCAAATCCATCCTGTTTTCCATGTTTCCCAACTCAAACAGTCATTGTCAAACTCCGCCCAAGCTCAGCCCATACCTTCTAGTCTGACAGAGGAGTTGGAACTAGTTGTCCAACCGGAAGCTATCAAAGAAATCAAAACCTTGGTGAATGGTTAGAAGGAAGTCTTGGTGAAGTGGAAGCATCTACCTGAATGTGACAATACTTGGGAACTCTATGCTGTTTTAGATACTCAATTTTCCTCCTTTCACCTTGAGGACAAGGTGAAACTACTAGGGGAGGGTGATGTTACATCACTAATATATCATACCTATTCTAGAAGAAGAAGGCAGTTACTGCAGAAAGAGGATTGTTACACAAGTCTGTTGACAGATGATTGAGGGGGATCAAGTTGTTACAAGCAGGTGGTTACACGGTTAAGGAGGTGGGGGGGTGAAAAAGGGAAGGGGAGGGCAGCAGAGGGGGAGCAGAAGAGAGAAAGAGAGGGCTCCAGGAATTGGAGAGTGGGAATTACTGGGAAGGACCTATGCTCTTGGCCCTTCTGTTCTTTTCTTTCTTTCTTCTCTAAGCTTCCTTTGTAATTGGGTTGGCTAATGGATATACTGTACTTCGAATCCTTCATACGAATAAACTTTAGCTAGAGTTTTCTTCTCTACTGGTGATTATCAGAAGTTCAAACCAGTAGCTCCATCAAGATGACTTAATAAGCGCAAGCAGATTATGTGGTTCATTTGGGTTTCTCCAGCATTGCTCTAAAATAACAACAATTGTTTGACCAAAACATGAAAATTTTACATCTTTATCAAATTGAGCTTTTGGATTTGATTAAATCAAGACTCTTATTTACCCAGCATTAACTCCCTTCAAATTTCAGATGATTCCAGTAATATGAATATGTGGGTTTGATCACCGATCACTCCGAAGAAAGTAAAAGCCGAATAGCCAAAAGCAGAACAATAAACAACGAAAAGAAATGGCACTTGCAGTTAGGTGATACAAAATAATAGCCAACAGCGATCACTTGAAATGCTATCATTTTCAGAAGATTTTCCGTCAATCGTGTTATATATAGAGGAAAGAGTGATTTATGGGTTTGTCAGAAACCTGAAAGCGCTTAAGATTGTGTTGGATTCTTTGTTTGCGAGCTTCTTCGTAGGATTGGTTCTTCCTGATCCTCACCATGCTGAATATGCAAAGGGTTTATAAGTTCTTCTCTAAAACGGGAGATAGTAGCGATAAAACCCGTTCTCCGTCTGAAGGCGCCTTTCGGGATTTTCGAATGGCAAATGTTGCTGGTTTCACCTTTATTCAGTGGTCTCCTGGGGCCCATGGACTTCTCATTTTTATGGTGGTTCTCCCGACGATCATTGGTAAATGGTTGTGGCCGGCGGCACTTTTAATAAAAAAAAGGGCAGCCTTAGTGTACGAAGCTTCTGCCTGTGCCAGGTCCAGAGGAGAAGCGGAGCACAAGGGCCTAAATACGCAACGTTATTTTATATTTTGCAAGAGGCTATTTTCATACATTGAACCCATGACTTCAAGGTCACATGACAACAACTTTTACCATTACGCTAAGACGGCACTTTTAATGAGGGCATCATTTCATATCCACGTCCATTCTTGTAATGTAAGAAGGCTCCCGAAAACGAGCTCCATTTTTTTTATTATCTATTTTGCTTTTTTAGGTGTTGGGAATCAAAGAAATTAGATGAATGGGTTTGATCAATAGACCATGATGTCAAAGTTAACATTTTCTCATAGGATAAATTGACAACTATAACTTGACTAATACTGTAAGAGGAATGCCAAATTGAAGTGCTTTTAAGTGCTACTTGTCGAAGTACTTTTACTTTTTGTATGATAGGATCTATTTACTGATAAATCTATCTAATTTATCTAGTTCCTTTAAGCTTTGAATGTCTCCTAATCCAAAAATCACACAGATTTACATATCACAAGATCATATTTTTTGCTTTCAAATATAAAGTTTTTGGCAGTCTATAAAAAAATATTTCTTTAGTTATTAAAATTTTCCTATCTTCATGTTTTTTGGATTAAGAGATGTCAAATGCCAAAAGAATTAGATGAACTAAACAGATCATTCATGGGTGTATCCTATCATGCAAAAGAAGAGTGCTTTAATACTAAGGACTGGCAAACACGTTGATTTAGCATTTGTCTAACTGTAAAAATTAAAACTTTTCTAAAAATAAAAAGGGAGGCTTAGAGCAATAGTAGAGTTGTCGTTGTGTGACCTTGAGGTCAAGAGTTCGAGGCGTAAAAACATCCAAATGCAAGCATGAAGCACAGCTGGGTTGCCTGGTTTAGGGATTCAAACTATCCGCCTCCCTTCATAATCAACCAGCTGAAATTTTTCTGGTCTGGCGAGTGCAAAAAACATTTTTCTTCAGTTACCTCTTCTAATTCTATTAAGTAAACTTTCCACAAACACCTGAAAGGAAAAAATTCCTCCCACATCCTTTTCAGAATTAATCGTACAGGACCATGTATATACTTTATAGTGGGAAGGTTTGAGGCTGTTGGTGGCATATACACTCATGAAAGCTTAACTTAAAACGACACCCAGAAATTATGTGACAGCTTCAGGCGCCGAATTGCAGTATGGCGTGTGCAGACAAACTAATCTTGTGAAAGTTAAACAAATGCTTGCAAATAGCAGCCCAATTACCAGCCCATAAACACTTCTTCTGGTATCCAGCTTCACAGCACGTCGGAAAATGCTGCCAAAACTCGGGAGTAATGCACCACAAGCAAATATCATCCAATGGTCTAGCCCACTGTAATCTATGCCAGCAAGGATCGCTCCAATGGCAGAAGCCGGTCCTGCAAATCCGGTCAAGGCTGATGCAGCAAGAGCTCCACGCCAACTGTCAGTAGCCCCAAAGATGCAGCTAGCCACCGCAGCACCTCGAGGGAGCCCATGTAGAGAGACTGGAAGGACCATGTGCCGGCCGAGCCCGTAAGCTTTCGGTGCAGCCACACCAAGTGCAAGCCCCTCTGCCAAAGCATGTAAAGCTACAGCTCCACCGGCAAAGAATGACTGAATAGTGACAGCACTCACTGAGAATCCAGAAGAGGATGGAAGATCATTGACGGAAGTCTTTTTCTGGATTGCCAGTCTCAAGATGCCAGAGGTTGAGAATTGTAAGAAAGCTGAACCACAAGCAAGTAGCAATAACGTTGGAAAGAACCCAACTTTTGATGACATGATCAGTTGTAGTGGTCGCCAGGTGGAAAGGACCAAGGCAATGCCAGAAGCTATACCGGTCAGGAGGGACTGTTGCAAACAGAAGGCAAGGGCAAACACTATGAGAATGAAACCACCAAGCAATGGACCAAGGCCAAAAAGGAGCGAAACAAAGAATCCAGAAGCATCCTCTGAGCTGCAAGACAATGTAAGAGGGTATCTTCAGGACCCAATCTCAGTTTCCGGTTAATATAAGCTTCTGAAAATGTAAGATGCATAACGATACCTTTTTCCTTAAAAGAAAAAAAAACATACGATGCAAAAATATGTTCCTACTAAAGCATTAAATACAAAGAAAAATGTTGAATATATATTTTTGTGCTCTATGTTTGTTTGAAAAATATAATGCCTGCTTCGGTAATATAGTCCACAAACCCACCAAATTAGTTGGTCCTCTGTATCATCAAGAGTGGAAATTGAAGAGGCCACACACTTCACCTGAGAACATATTAGTGAATGCACTGCCTATCTGAGGGGAAAATCGTGGATCTGATGGTCTACCTTACTTTCTAAACAAGTATTAAAGAAAAGATAAGGAACATTCTTGAAGTTTGCCAGCAAAAAAGTTCCGCAAACAATAAGAGTCGCCCGAGGAACAACAGCAGAAAAGAAGATGATTAGTGTGAAAGAAACACAAGTTACCTGTAACCATGGCTAAATCTCTGAAGCACAACACCAAGAGTTTCCATAAAAGCTACAGCAAGTGTTGCAGCAGATGCAACATGAGATGGAGATGCTTCCTGAAAAGATTGGAAGAAAGCCATATTAATTACATGCAGCTGAATTTTAATTTGCCATTTTCCAAGCAAAAATGTGCATAAAATTGCTCTCTGAAAAAACAAAAGTGCCCATCCACAGAGGGTTATAGACTTTCTTAAGTTCTCAACAGAGGCCTTCATATTAATTGTTTTGACGAGAAAACCACGGTAACAATAATTACCTTGAACGCATCTGGAAGGACCTCAGCTATTACCATCCAGATCATACACCCTGCAGCAAAGCCCGTACCAAATGGCAGGAATTTTTGGAATGCATCCGCACACATAAATGAGGGTATGGCAACAATAGGCTGCAGTATGACAATTAGATTGCTGTTACGCTTATGAGATACAGATGAAAGAAAACAGCTCACATATATGAAATGGTAGATTTATTGAAACAGAAAAGAATCATTGCTAAATATATTGCACTAGCAATTTTAAGGCTTAGATCACAAATAGGTGGTTTCCATTTCTCCAGATAAACCATCAATCACATATTCGAATTTTTTTATTTTATTTTTTCTAGTACAAAGATTAGATCAACCAACAATTGATCACCTGACCACAAAAAAAGAAATGCATGCCAAATAGCGATGCATATACCCACAAGTTGGATTCCTTATGAATGAGGTAGGGCTACACAATTCAGAAGATCCGCTCAACTCAGCTACCCCTTTGGAGACCTAGATAGTTTTGACATAACAATGAAGAAAGTAAAATATGTTCTCAAAACCAGCTGTCTAGGCAATCTTAGATGAAGCTTCCATATTGGATGGGTTTAGCACCTCACCAAGATCTGCCATGGCTTCAGCCTGATTGGCACACCTTCTTAATGCTCCCAGGTAGTGGAATCTATTTACTGCAAAGTAACCTGTTCACAGCATTCACTTGAGGATGAAGAATGCTTGATATTTTTCATTTTAAGAAGGGTAAAAGATCAGATAACCCCTTCCCTGTATCAGTACCCAGCATCACAGGTTGCTAGGTTCTCATGGGAAGTGGGGTACACTCTCAGTTGCCTTCAGGCAAAAATGAGGCATCTAAGTAGTATTACTCTGATGCTGATGATAGAATTGCAATGGTGGTAATTGTTGTAGCAGGAGAAGTGGCTAATTGCAACAGTAAAAATGACAAAATGATGAATAAACACCTCTGTCGATTCTTAATTACCAAATTCAAATAGTGCTGAATGGCTAGGCAACAGCTAAATTCTATCAGGTGTTACCTGAGGTAAAGATGTAATCACACTCCACAACATTGCATTCTGTGGAGAAACTCCTCTTGATGCAAGAACCATGCTGACAGCCAATCCTTCTGGAATGTTGTGCACAGCTATGGCCAACGTCACTAGAAGACCTTGAGAAAGTCCTTTTGGACCAGCAAAGGAGACCCCAACCCCTGACCCCTCCCCAAAAGAATGAAGAGTCATTATTCCAATGACAAGAACCACCTTACTTGCATCAGCACCTTTTATGTCCAACATGCTTACTTCCCCATATTGTTCAAGACACTGAAACAGAAAGGAGTGCCTTTAGTACCTACACATCTTTATTGCCAAAAATAAAAAACACAGAGAATAACTGTTATGAGAAGATGTCAAACACAGAATGATAATTATCAGAAGATTGCACGAGTGACCAACAGTAAGAGAGCCACTTCAAGACCTAAAAAGGGAAGACAAATCTGAAATAGGATTAAATAGTTTGATAGTCAAGGCCTTCCAATGAAAAAGTTGCCACTAAGCATTCCATTGTAGACAGGTGATTGGAACCTGATCTAATGCATCATTATTGCAGAATCATATAATCCAATTGCAAGCAAATAGACTTAATAGGAGTAATAAGACACATCTGCAGCCGCAGAAAGCAAATCTTGCTCCACGTGCTTCTCCAAAAGATTCACCCTTACGAAACTTATCAACAGCAACAGAACACTATTTGAAATTTTCTTTATGTTAAACTCGGGACGAGATTATGCCATCCAAGAAAAATATTAAATATGGAGAAGGTCAGAACAGACAGTGGGAAAAGGAGGTATGTAATAAGAGAAAGGAGATAAGATCATAAGAATGAATAGTTGAACAACTTCCATATCATAGAATTCCACAGCGAAAAAATGCCTTGTATGCATATTTATATGCCTTTTAAATACAGGGATCCACTACTAACAGCTTAGAATGGATGGTTATATGAACTTCCTAATCATAAAAAAGAATAGAAAGAAACATCATGATGCCAATCCACTCAAAACCCTAAACAATAACAGTAAACTATGTACAAGAGAAGAAGGTAGGCCATTCTGACAACAAAGCTGGCATCAGTAAAAGGTGATCTCCACCCAAATCCAGCCAAATTAAGATCACAGGGGTTAAAAGGATTTCTGTAACAATTGTTAGTTCAATTAACTGGCTGATTCACAATTCCAAAGTTCAAACCAGAAGGAACGGTAGCTATGAACATCAAAGCTTAAACAATTGAAGCTAAATAAGAAGTTAAAATGTTTATTAGGCGTTTTTAATATTTAAGAAATGAGTTCCAGGTTGCTCTCTGGAAATTCAGTTCCTCTTGCTATGCTGCATCAGGAAGTCTGTTGAGTACTTGTCGATGCATTTGGAAATTGGAAACTCGATGATAACTGATAAGAACTGCTAAGAAATGCATAACTAAAGCTAATGTAATTAGCACTTCTCAGACATTTTATTCTCGGTTTCTGCTGCTCATTTTTCAGAGCAAAATTTCCCTTAGCTTTAGTTCGTCTCTAGATTATCTCTGCAACTTTTTACTGTCTCTAACTCTTCAATGAAGATATTCAAGCTTGTCAATTTGTGGAACAAATTCCAGATCTAGTTCTTGGTACTAGATCATGTTGGTTCTCTAATTCTGGGTAGGGCATTGAAGTGCATCTGAATCTCTTCCGTTGCTAAGTATATTATTAAGCATTAGATGCAGTAGCTGAAAGTGGCTCTGTAGCACATACATCGGCTTGATTGTAAGCATGGACTAACAAAATGCACAAAAACAAAAGGTGCAGCATATACCTAAATCTCAGATGTGGATGCTTTATACAAAATCCAAATATAGAAACCACACAATAACAAAGAAAGTAGCTTTCCCATGCCAATTTACGAAGCATCTAGCAGATTAGCTGTAAATAGCTCTCTGAAACAGCAAGATTTGAATATAAGAAGTAAACAAAAGCACATGAAAATAAAGCAATGGATATCCAGCCAAGTGCAAGGTCTCAATGGAATCATAATATGAAGCCTCTGTGACAAAACTCAACTAAACCAGGAAAAAAATAAATAAAAAGAAGTTGTCAATACAAAATTGTTGATATTGTGGTTAAAAATTGGTGATATATTTAAAATGACAAGAAAGAAGAAAAGGAGTAACTAGCCCAATCACCTTTTTGCAAAGCCAAATGAAAATGCCTCCAGTTAGAATCCCAATCACAACCCAGTTGCCACTGCCATATTCCTGCCCTTCCTGCACGAGGTCAAAGCTTGCAGCCAACATAACCCCAGCAGCCATTCCATTGCACACTCCTTCCCACTGAGACTCCAGCTCTACAAAGAAGAAGGGTACTGCACCTAATCCTGTTGCTGCAGCCATTGCAAGAGTAAACCATGCAACTGTGGACGCAGAAACTCTACCATCCCCATTTTTCCTCTCATTGAGCCCAAGTGAACTATCATTAGTAACATGAAAGTCAGACTCTTTACCAGTTCCATCAATAACAGTTCTTTCTGAATTCCTAAGAGAAGCAGTCCTTATCCTTTGTATAGTTTCCCTTACAGGGTCAGCTAGGCTACAACCAAAAATCACAACAAAAACCACCACAAATAACAGGACTGTGCACACCCTTGCACCCATTGCTGTTCAAGTAGGACAAAACTGAAACTCAAAGAATATACTATCTCGCCTCCTTAAGTAAAACATCAGATGCTTTTGTCAATAAAATAACCAGATCAATCTGCTTCCCTTGCATCCCCATTTCATGCCTATTTAAATTCAATTAACCTGATGACTCAAACACATGAAGTTGAATGTTTGAGGACTAAATTTGCTGAAATTTAATCCCCAAAAGAACATCAGTCCCTCAATCTGTTATCTACAAAGACAGGCTTAAAATCCCCAAAGAAATTGAATCTCAGACCTGCAATCACATTTCACCTCAGATCAAGGAGCTGAACCCTCCAGAATGCTAATGAATCCATTTGGTCAACCAAGACTGATTTCAACAAACTTCAACATCTAAAAAATGAATTAATGTTTTAGTAATTGGTTCAAAATATCAGGTCGACTATCAACACAGGCCACTCCCCATATATCCAGATAATTTCTGTAAGCCATTCGAAATCCACACAGAAACTGTGTAAAATAATCTTGGTCAAAAGGTTACGTCCATGTGTCAACACAACTCAGCCTCTTATTTCATTGAAAAAGAAATTCCATAATCCATGTGAATTTATGCCTTTGATCTAACTTCTGAGCAACATCTAGAAACAATAATCAGATGTCTTCCAACTACTGAATTTGTGAGATCCAACAGCTAAGTTACAAAGTTCCCTTTGGAGTTGCTTTATCAACTTCAAGGGCAGCAAGTCCGAAACTCACATTTCTCTATTGTCACTATTCTGATCCTCTGAACTGCATCAGTGAACAAAAAGAATAACATATCAGCAGCAAGTTCCACACATCACAAGTGTAGGATGAGATCTACAAACAGATGCCACAAAATCCGAATGAAGCCAATCTAGACCAACAAGAGAATTTCATTATAAAAAAAAACACTACTATGGCAGATGATAATTTCTGGAAAAAAGCCTAACGCCATTCCTAGAGGCTCAGGGAGTTGCAAAATAGCTCTGTCTATTGAATAGAACTCCAATTACTAAGAGACGTTGTAATGTCATTTCAACCCAAGGAAAAAGAACACAGAGCCGAGATAACTTCTGAAAAAGCCTAATTTACAGAGGAAACTGACATAATTGAACTATAAATGGAATCTCAGTGAAACTCCTTTGTCCTAATTACACCTTTAAGACCAGAAAGGAGCATTCTAGAACAAGCAATTCGAATTCACGAAATAGATGACGCAAGAAAAGAAGATGAAAACCCACTTTCAGATTGACAAAAGCTACTGACAAACGTAAACCTTGACAAGAAGAAACAAAATATCACCAACGACTACCTTTTTGGATTTCCAGATCGAAGATAGCTCATGAAAAAACCTAGTTTCAGCAACGTCCAACCAAAGTCTACGATACCAGAAACAGATTTTAATCACTAAGGAACCGTAATTTTCGATTTGTACGGAAAAATAATGACAATGGAAATGGAAATATCTGTGAAACAACAAAATTAAATGGGGCACGCGATTTTGAAAAGAAACGTCGGAAAACCGTTTCCCGACAGAGATTTGACGGGGAGGAGAAAACTGGCCTCGAGCAGCGATTCCCTGTTTTGTTTGTCGTTGAAAAACTGCCGGAATTTGGAGATGAAAGTGGCAACAGAAAAGGAAAAGGATGTGAATTTACGTAAGTGTCCGGTTTTTTTTTTTTTTCCTTCTAATAAAGTCTTAAGATTTGATATCTGCACTCCCATGATAATTTTGCAAAGAACACTAGATGAACCATACAGCCAATTTGCGGTTTATTTGCTTTGTCAAAACATCTTTTTATAAAATGTAAGGCTGCGCTATTAACCCTTGTGGTCTGCCCCTTTTCTAGACCCTGCATATGCGGGCGCTTCATGCCCCTAGGCTACTCTTTTTTCGCTTTTAATGTTATAGCAATATGACCTTGAAGTCAATAAGGTAAGACTGCTTATTATAAACTCTTTGTAATCCGCCAGCTTCTCCAGTTTCCATACACCAAAGCTTTGTGCACTAGGCTATTTCTTTTTTAACGTTACAGCCAATTTGCTGTCAAACTGGCTAACACTCTACCATGTTCTTTGAGTAGGGTGGGTGAGTCTATGACTCTAAGCTGCTCGTCATCCGAGCTCGTTCTTCATTCTGCTTTCATCTCTTCCCTCATTAGTAAGGCCGGCCTTAAAGTATGAGTACATCTATCCCTTGAGGATCGAAGTTGGTGGCAGTCCAATATAAGTTCCAAATGTGTCTTCCTATGGCACACCCCATCCATCTCAAGAGGCGAATGAAGCAGCAAACTAACTTGCTACAAGGAAGGAAAGCCATAACAAGCTCTTTTGCCTCCCATATTAGATCAAGCCATGCCCCACAACTAGAAGGGATTACCATAACCAGCAACGATAAAATGCAGGTTCCAGCATCACTTGTCTTATCATGTCTGAAATAGCCTGCTCAAGATTGACAAAATGGAGATGCTACATAGTTAATCCTTTTAAAATAGTTGGACTATTTGTCTTAAGCAACCAAGAATGGCCTCAGCCTGTTATTGCACTGGCATAAGAAGGGGCTTTCCTGTACTAGGTCATGGGTTCAAGTCCGTTGGTTTAGGGTTATCCATAAAATTTAGCTGGCATTGTGCAAAAGAATATGCCAGCATCTTTAACCCAGCTGCAGCATAATTCGATGTAGGGGTATTTGGGTTACTCTAAGATCTTTGACATGTACAGTGAATGCCTGTCTGTTCTCTCCACATCATGCTCAGGCTACGTGATTTCCCACCACCAAATATTTTATATGAAATTCAAGTAATTAATTGGAATAGATATTTTTTAATGAGTAAAGTCAATCTATTCATTTCCAGCAGAAAAACAAGTCAATATGTTCATCTTGTTAGATGAAAATATCTCAATTATCAAATTGTCATCGTGCTGGTGGAGAAAATTTCAACAGAGTTGAGACCTTGGTTGAGCTTTAGGACGTCTTTAGTGTGTTTGGATCTTGGAAGGTAGCTAACAAGGATTCATCTGTGTTTGAAGAGATCTTTAGCTCTAATTGTATGCTTGCTATTAATAATTGAATGGTCTTAAAATTGACATAAAAGAAACAGTATTTCAAATCAGAAATGAAACAAAACCAACCTTTATTTTCTCTCTCACTATCATATCATCAATATCTTTTTCTTTTCCTTTTTTATGCAGCAAAGAATTATGAAGCAAATTATTGGCTAACATGTTATCCTAATGCCCAAATATATTGAAATATCCCACACTGTATAACAAAGAGATCCGCTTGTTATCTGCAACCAACTGCACTAGATGGCTTTTGACAATCATCCATGTCTGCACTTTCCTCTCTAATGTACTTTCTTATGTAGTATACTGCTTTTTTTTGCAGCTCAATTTTCTTGCACAAAATACTGGCACAAAGAGTCTCTCACTTGGATGACCAAAAGAAACAAACACCATCACATCCTGTTTAACTATTCTACTAAGCTTGCTGGTCTATTTTAAGTTAGGTTGGAAAATGGAAATCAGAATGGCTACTTCTCATCATCATCATCAAGACCTTATCCCAATTAGGGGTCGGCCACATGAATCTTATTCCTCCATTCCACTCTATTAAATACCATGGCTTCATTTAGTCCCAAAGTTTTTAAATCTTTCCTCACCACTTCTATCCACGTTCTTTTGGGCCTTCCCCTTGCCCTTTTAGAACCTTCAACTTGTATTGCCTCACTCCTTCTAACTGGTGCCGTTGTTGGCCTCCTTTGAACATGTCCAAACCATCTAAGTCTAATCTCCCTCATCTTGTTACCTATCGTGCTTATCCTAAATTTCTTCTAATATTTTCATTTCTAATTCTATCCTTTCTTGTCTTACCACTCATCCATCTCAACATCCTCATTTACGCAACACTCGCCCTATGAGTATGATGTTCCTTAAGCGCCCAACACTCGATCCATAGAGCATGGCCGGCCTTATAGCCATCTTATAGAATTTTCCCTTTAGTTTGAGTGGCACCCGCCGAAATCACATAAAACCCCGATGCACATCTCCATTTGTTCTCAACCCGCTTGGATTCTCGGGTAACCTCCCTCTCAATCTCTCACTCTCATGGATCAATGATCTAAGTATCTAGTGGTCTCTCATGGGGACCTCTTAGTTATCAATCTTGATCGGTGCTCCACTCCTACTCTCCTTGCTAAAATTACATTCCATATATTCTCGTCTTGTTACTAATTTTAAATCCTTTCGATTCTAATGCTTCTCTCCATAGCTCTAGCTTTATGTTGACACCCTCCTTGTCTCATCAAGTAGACTATATACGTCTGCAAATAGCATGCACCAGGGGAATCTCCTCATGCGGATGTTTTGTTAACTCATCCATAACTAATGTGAAAAGGTATGGACTCAATGCCGATCCTTGGTGCAATCAAGCCGGTGACGGGTCAGGAAAATCACTACGCCGCACTAAGTGGGTCTTAACATTTGTTCTGACTCCCTCATACATATCTTTAATTATGTACATATACCCACCGAGAAACCCCTTTAACACCTAACACCCTCCATATTAACTCTCTGGGGACTCTATCATAAGCCTTCTCTAAGTCAATAAAGACCATGTGTAGGTCTTTTCTCCTCTCCCTATATTTCTCTACTAATTGTCTTAGTAAGAAAATAAACCATGGTAGACCTCAGAGCATGAAACCAAAGCTGATTCTCCGATACACTTGTTTCATGTCGTAGCCTCTTCTCAATGACTCTTTCAAAAAGTTTCATGGTGTGGCTCATAAGTTTGATCCCTCGATAATTAGTGCACTCTGAATGTCTCCTTTATTCTTATAGATTGTACTGATAGAGCTTTTCCTCCACTCATTAGGCATTTTCTTTGATTTTATAATCTTGTTAAACAACGGTCAACCAAACTACCCCAATATCTCCCATATGCTTCCAAACCTCTATTGGTATACCATCGGAGCCCCATGGCCTTTCCCGATTTCATCTTTCTCAAGGCCTCTTTTACTTCAAGCATTCTAATCCTACGTTCATATCTATAATATCGATTATTTAGATTTATAGTATTTTCAATCCCTATATTCTCGGGGCCATTGTCATTTAACAATTTTGGGAAGTATATTTCCCACCTTTGTTTGATCTCAGCGTCTTTGACTAATACCCTTTGATCATCGAAACTTCAATGCACCCAATATGCTCTAAGTCCTTACTCTTACGTTCTCTTACCTTTGCGAGTTTAAACACATCTTTCTCACCTTCTCTTGTTCCTGTCATTATAGAGCTCATCATATGCTTTAAGTTTAAATTTCACTTACTATTCTCTTAGCAACGTTTTTAGCATTCTTATATTGTTCATAGTTTTCATTATTTCTAATCTTCCTTACGCCATACTTTAAAATGCATTCGTTTTTCTTTAATACCAGCTGCTTTGTCATTCCACCACCATGTTTCCTTTCGCTAATAGCCTTTTACCTTTAGATACTCCTAAGACATCTTTTGCCACTTTCTTAATGGATTTCACCATATTAGTCCACATGGTATTTACTGCTTCATAATTCCAATTTCCTTCTACCATCAACTTATTTTTGAATGAGGTTATTTTCTCTCCTTTTAAGTTCCACCACTTAGTTTTGGATGCGTATTAAGTTCAGCTTCTTTTACTCCATCTTTTGATATGAATATCCATAACCATTAACCTTTATGTTGTGAGGTTAAACTCTCATAGGGTATCACCTTACAATCCTTACGTATAGATCGTTCATTATTCTAAGTAGAAAAAGTCTATTTGGCTTTTATGAAGTCCACTTTTAAAGGTTATTAAGGTACTTCATCCCTCTTCTTAAAGAGTGTATTTGCAATGGATAGGTTATATGACAAAGCAAAATCGAGGATATTTTCCCCATCTCATTTCGTTTCACCTTTATACCATACCTCCGTGTATTCTATCATATCCTTCCTTATCTTTTCCTACATGGCCATTTAAGTCTGCTTCCTATAAATATTCCTAGGTATTGGGAATTTATTTGTATGACTCCCTCCATATCTTCCCAAACTGCCTCTTAATTATATCTTGTGAGCCTACTTGTGAATGCGTATACTTATAATATTTATAATCTCGCTTCTCCTAGAATCATTTTTATTATTATAATTCTATCACCGATTCTTTTAACGTCCACAACTTTATCCTTTAATTCCTTATCCACTATTATTCCTACGCCATTTCTATTATTTTCCTTTCCTACGTACCATAATTTATACCCATCTATTTCTACAGCTTTAGCCCCTTTCCACTTGGTTTCTCGGATACAAGCGATGTTGACTTCTCCTACGTTTATCGCGTACACTAACTCCAAACTCTTACTGTCGTGTCCCTATATTCCATGTAGCGATGCGAATCTTATGATTTGGAGATTCCTATTTACTATCGCCTTTCTCGACCTCCATGGTATGAACCCATGTCCACTTTTCACCGCAGGTTCCCGATCTGCCGCGTCGCTTCCGAGGGGACGCTCTAGCGACCTGGCCCATTTTTCACTACACCCGGATCAGATGTGGCGTCGCTCGGGAGAACGCCCTAGCAACCCCTTATTTTTCACCGCATCCGGGATCCAATCTGGTAGCGTCGCTATGGGAACGCCACAGCTTGAGCAATTTCGATTTCGATTCATGTATTGGGGTTACCCGTAGTTTTAAAAGCTAAAGATGATTTTCATTAAAATCATTAAAATCATTAAAATCATCTTGACTTCACCCTTGTAGCACTGACGCAAGGTTGTATTTTAAGAAGAAGCCGAAGATGATTTTCATTTCTCCTCACAAACTAATATACAAATGCATATTTATTTGTAAAGAAAGAAATAATAGAATCATCTTCAACTTCCCCTTGTCATTTTGGCCACGTCTGAGGGTTCGCCATCTTTTAAGAAGCGGAGATGATTCTCATTTCTTCCTCACAAACTAATATACAAATGCATCGTATTCATTCGTAGAAAGAAATAATAATCATCTTCTAACTTGCCGGCTGGCACCTGACGCAAGACCCTCCTCCTTTTTATCCGGGCTTGGGACCGGCATTGGCGGAGTTAAATCAGAATGGCTACTTCTAAGAGCGGAAATATCAACCGCCATCCCACTAGCTTTTAATCATCCGGGGCAATTTGGACATGGACAAGATATCAACCAATCAATAGGGGGTGAAAAAATGGAAAGACTTCCAGAAAAAGTGATATCTTTTCTTTAAAAAGAGAATCTCAAATGGCCGTCCGTGAAGTTGGTGGAGACGAAAGAGACATCTCCTGGTCATAAGCCATTTTCTCCTCATCACAACTTGTACCCAGAGTAATGAAATGCTTGGATGAAATTTACCTATAATGAGACGAAAACAATTAGACCCACCAATGAGATGGCAAACCCTGTAAATTTGCACTCACTGGAAGCTTCCAAAAATGTTTATCAATTCCTGCAAATGGATAGTAAAAATATAACAAACCAAAGGTTCAATGAAAGCCCAATTTGTTGGTTTCGATCAACTGACGGTTGTGATGTTCTGGCGTGTGGGATAATCCCAACTGGGCTGCTCCACCGATTGGTCCGGATCAAGTTAATTGGAATGAAAACAGTTCCAAACGTAAGAATAATCATTACACACCCACATTGATTTTGCTAGTATTGTTTTGGCAATCTGCAAGCTTTGTTGATAACAATAGATAAACTATGCACCTACAGACATGAAGCAAAGCAGCAGGAAAAAAGGGAGCCACCAGGATCAATGTATCACAGATAACCAAACTGCAAAAATGGCAGTGGCTCCTGATTTAAGGACAAGATGCAACAAATTTGGATAGAACCATTCAACAGAGAAGCACAGGGAACGCCAGTGACAGTAGTGAAACAGAGGAAAGAAACAAACCTTGCAGATAATCAATCAACAATAATGGGACACATTTTTTCTTTTCTAAATGGAAAATCTGAGTCATGTTATTCTGTTGGTCTGTGATTATGCATACAGCATCCCAAGCAGGGACATGGACGGGCTGATACTGTAGAGATGCATATCATGATTCCAACGAATGTTCTACATGCTTAATTAGTTGATTCTGTAGCACCTTTCAAGGTATGTCTTTTCCGTACTCAAGCATTCAAGCTCCAAATTCTCCTCCCAGTAATTTAAGTATGGGCAGTAATATTGTGGCTTGAACCAAATGTTGGATTCAACACGACAGACTGGCAGACCGGATGATAATCACCCAAAACCAGGAGGTATGTCGGGATCGTCATCATTTCCATCATTTCTATGTTCAGGATTCCCACATGCGGTAGCAAAGCCAGGTGGATCACTGTCATTGAGCCGCACTGCATCAGGTGGATCAGATGGCTCTTGCTTGAATTCGTTGCCAGGTTTTTGCTCTTGGGTTGACACGTTGTGTTCCTCGGAATTGCCATTTGTTTGTGGACAATTCCACTGACCAAAGCCAGGTGGTTCATCTGATTCACTATCATGATGAGTTATATTTCTGTCGGAAGGAGAGGATACGGTAGAAGCATTAGTTTCTGTATTGCAGACTAGCTGCTTGTTGGTAAGGGGTAAATTATCTTCAACTTCCTTCCCTTTTGGGTTCATTAACTTATCGTACACTGATTGAACTGTTTCTGTGATTTCATTTTTCACGTCATCGCTTCCTCTGATGATATCCCACAGCCCATCTGAAATCTGGGCCATTACTTTGCTCCTGCAAACGATGAATATATGGAATACCTTTAATTGAAATGTTATAACCATTTATATGAAATTACATTATTAACCATATCTATATCTTTTGTGATACCGAAAACAATAAACCAAGAAATCACACCAGAGGATGGTTGCAACAAATGAAAATCAGTACATGCACACTCAAACCTCTGAAAGGTCAACCCCTGAGAGCCATCTTCAACCTACCCAATCTCTTGATGAATGGCATCAGAAAGCTGTCTTGGTTTCAATTTCTCAGCTCCGTCACAATTTAGTGCTTCTGATCGCTTAACTGCTGAAATAATGCTGTTTCGTAAATCTTCCTGCACAAGATTGATGAGGGTCAAACTTGATAAAGAAATATTTTAGTAAGACCTGCCAACAATAACAGCAGCGGCAGCAATAACAAAATAATTATAATAATAGTAATATGAAAACGCTCTGATGTTAACCAGGCTCTCTTTAAGGTTCTATATGTAACTAGGACGAGCACAGAGTCATGCTGAAGCATCATGGATTGGACTCGTTAATATCTTACAGTGACACTTTTCTTGTCAATGATCATGCCAGATATAAAATCTTACCTTGCGTTCTGTTTTCTTGTCAATGATCACATCAGACACATTCAGACCCTGACAATCATGCCAACATCATTGTCACATGGCCATTAGTACATTCATAAGGTTTTGCAAGTGTTTCAGCAGTTTCTATTATGGGTAACTTAGGGCCCAATTAGCAAGGCTGACACAATCCAGTTTATGTGATTATGCTGGACTATTCCTTAATGAATTGCATAAGCATTGCCAACCTGACCCTTAGTAGGCTTGTTTGAGGTTTTGTGGATGTTGGGTAAACAAGGCCATTAACAGCCAAAAGGAAACTAAGGAAACCAGCAGGATTTTAGTTTAAGGAGTTAGAACAACTGTTAAGTAACATTGCAGTAATGTCTCGTTCAAAGAAAGGAAAAGAGTAAAAAGGAAGAGGAATATTGCAGGAATCTCTCTAATATGAATGGAACAACTGAGTGGGCTGAGAAAAGTCCAGTTCAGACTAATTTCCTGGTCCAGACAAGTTCTATCTCAATGGCTACTATTTCCAGTTATCCAGCCCCCCCTTTAATCCAGCAGCATATTGTTCAATTTGATTTTGAAAAAAATATGGTTACAACTATTAAGTCTTATTTATAATGCATTCCCGTGACTGGCTATCTAGTGATAGTTTCAAGTAAAGCAACTTCCACCCTGCAGAAGCACTTGATACACCAAAGCCACAACTAAAGTGGCTCCAAAAAACAGTTTCACAGAGTCTGTGGTCACATGCATATGCCTAAAAACTGTCAGTAGCAACCAAAATGCCACAAGCCTACAGATGGAGAATGTGACAGGAGAAGCTTTCCATAACTAATGTGTTGCACAACTTCACAAGACTTGGTTGCTAGGTATGAATATGTCAGATACCTGCGACTCAATTGGTGAAATAGTATCTCTGTCCAAAAAAACACAAACTATGACCACATAGATGAGTTAATCTTTTCTAAACCAACAAAGTTTCTTGTGAAGGCATGGAATCCCCATATTAAATCAGAAAGAATTTTGGCAAAAAAGAGGATGTACTCCATTTGATGGTTGAGTAAAACCATTCCAAACCTTGGGTACTTCTACACTCAGCCAGGTTTCGAACTCCAAGCATACCATAAATCAAGAATTCCAATCCAAAGAAGATGCACTTCCAGCAGGTTGATAACTCACCAGCATGAAGAAATTAATTTCCTGAGTGGCACACTATTTGATGGTAGCAGGATCATGTTATAGCCCAGGGGATCTGCATCTAGAAGCTGCTAGCAAGAATATTTCTCCAAAGGATAAAATATGTTCTGCAAAAACCAACCTCCCTCCTAGCCGGAAAAACTGCCCCTAGTAATCATCTATCACTCCAACAAGGGGGTTCCCTACTGATTCCATGAAAATTTCCCACTTTAAAACTTACAAAGTAAAACCAAATATCTCTTTATTTATGAGTTTTGTCAACTCAAAAAGTTATTATTAAGTGCAGATACAAATAGCTAAAAAAAATTAAAAGAAACAGAACGCCCTCTATTTTAATGTTGAAGAGACTAAGCTTAGTCAAAAGAGTCAAACAACAGCATCTCCGAATACTAAAAACCCTCCAAACAACATCAACAAAAATAACCATAATGTAAGCATGCAAACATAATATATTTTCCATATAACCCTTCACCTAAAATTCTGAAGAGATCTCACATAACACAAGAAAACCTCTAGGACCCAACACATTATCGACATCTTACAATGATACATCACCCAGCACAACAGTCAAAAACAAATTACAAAAAAATCTTTAAGATGCCTAACTACTCCTAGACTGACTATCAGTATAGCCTACCTGTAAAGAAATTATTTAAAACTTAATTAAGTCCTTAACTAGAAGCACAAGGAAACATGCAATCCACAAGTATGTCAATCAGCAGATGATAAGACATATGGAGTTTGAGTCTTCTTCATTTCTCTTCCTTCTTTTCTTTCCTTTCTCCATTTAGAAGTAGTGATGATGCTCCTATTGTCAATTTGTCACCTAGTTCAAATCAATAACTCTCAAGTCTTACTTTCTCCTCATAAGAGCAGGAACCTTTGAAGGAAAAGAACCACATTTTATACAAGCTTCTAAGTATACCTTCCACACCCAATTAGATAAGACCTTCAAGTCAAATCCCTACCAGCTTCAAAACTTTGAGCTCTGGGCTAAATCATGAAATGATTCAGAACAAGCCTTTGGCTGTTCAAAGTGCCTTATTGCCATGATTTGGAATTTTTAAGGACAATACAAGCTCCAAAAGTGGAAGCATGCCATATTCATTGGGCCCCAGGTGCATATGCCTTATGTGGTGAGTGCTAAGCAACCAGACCAGAGTGTTCAGAAAGGGCAGATTGAATGAGAAAGAACATTTTTTCATCTGATAAATTATGCTATGTTGTCCAATCTATATGCAGCTTCATGCTAGTTCAGATACTTCTTGGGAGCTGAAAATTTGACCAAAAAGATAATAATAGGAGATATATGAGATGAAATTTCCCCAAGAAGAAATGAAATAGGTGTGAGATGGAACTCCCAAGCTCATAAAACATTAAGTCTAGGCCTTATGAGTAAAAGTAACTTGGTATCAATATTCAGTAAGCAAGTAACTGGGTATGAGATATCCTCCAAAACCAGACAAGTACAGCAAATGAGGTGCATAGGGATTTGCTACAAATACAATGTGCTACAACATTTAGCCAGCACAATATGTTAACTAGATATACTTCATCAGCAAAAGTACAATTTAGATTGAGACCAGCTGGTTCGATATGCTCTGATCTCAAAGCTACTAGTAGGTACAGCTAAAAATACAGTATATTTCAGCTCAAACTTCAAGTACGCAGGAGGCGAGAGGAAAATTAGATCATTGAACACAAAGCAATAATAGCAATTTAGGGCCCAAGGCTTATTATTATATTCATTGGAACAAATATGAGTCCTCTACTCAGATCTTTTCAAGGATCTGGGCTGCGCCTAATGCAGTCTGCCAATCATTTCCAGATGAGTACTTGTGTAAATTGCAATTAGCAAGCAGCAAGCCCGCTAACATTAATCAACATTTTTCCTTCTAGAAATCAATAAGATCTGCTAAGAAAGGCAAATAAAACACAAGAAAGTAGCCTAAAGAACGGAATGCTGTTAATAGATTGATAAGAACACTTCAATCGCCTATGGTCCCAAATCTCAACCAAAAAGTTTCTAAGTAAATAGGTGACTCTGACATGCATGAAACCGCAATTTGGGCCTTTCCAGAATGAAATTGACACAAATTTCCATTGGGGATTTTGCAAAATGAGCCTCAAAAGACTGAAATTTTCGCATAGAACTACAATCTAAAACACTTGGATGTACATTAAACGCAACCCATAAAAGAAATAGCCACATGACTCAAAAGCGACTCGAATTTGCAGATGCTCAGAAGTTCATGAGAAAATCACCGACCCATAACTGCCACATTATACGCAGATCCTGACACGTGCACTGCGTAACCTACCTAAACATGTATTTATCTGTCTATCAATCATCGAACTAAATCCTAGATCGAAGAGATTAATTCGATCATAGAGAGAGAGAGAGAGAGAGAGAGAGAGAGAGAGAGAGAGAGAGAGAGAGAGAGAGAGAGAGAGAAGGAACTGACGTTGCCCTTGAGCTTGCGGATGATCTTGAGGCGGAGGGTATCGAAATCTCCGTCATCTTTGAGTTTACTGATCACTTCCTCTGCGCCGATCTTCTTCGTGCCGCCACTCTCCTGCATTGTCCCTGATTTTTCCGGTGATCTTCTTCGCCCTCCCCGCACCAGTATTATATATTTGGAAAAGTCATGTTTGGACTGCTCGGTTACTGGCTCGCCCGTTGGTGCGTGGATGATAATCCTCGAACTAAGTTATCAGTGGATAGTGAACTTCTCCGGAGGGATGCTGAACGAACGCTTCAGCTGGAGCCCACCTTGCATGATCCGACCCGGTCGTATGACTGCTCCATCTGGGATGTCTAGTAGGAGAAAAGGCATGTAATTGGGATCTGATTAGGGAGTAGAACTTAGACCGTTGGATTTTCTAAGTTTTTAAACCGTTTGTTTCCAAGCTAAACTTTTAGACACTAAATTCGTCCGATCCACATGATTTTTGAGTTACTATACATCCTGGAGCAATCAACAAAGGTGAGCTCCGGCAAGGTGAAGACATGTACTCTTACACGAAGCATCCTGCTTCCATTTAGCACCAGTCGACCATAAAAAACTCTAGATGTACATTTTCATTTGTTCCAATTCGCTTGCATTTTTTGGGTAACCTCCCTCTCAATTTCACGATTCTCATGAATCATTGATCCTAAATACTTAAAATGATCTTAGCCTGTAACATAAAAAACATACAATTTGGCCTATCTAAGTTATTTCCAACTATAAATAAAGTGCACTTATTCTAAGTAAAATCCAAGTATGCATTTGGATTTATCATTCTTCTCTAGTAAAAGTCTAATAAATTAATCTTGTTCCTCCGTTCTCCTCTATCAAGGTTCAGGGTTTCATTTAATCTTTTTTTTTTTTTACTGCTTATATTATCGTCGTTTGGGGTCTTTTCCTTCCCCCTTTGAGCCTTCAACTTAGATTGACTCACTGTATATCCACTCTATTTTCTCATATCTATAATGGACTATAGACAATGTAGTCAGACTCCCTTCCGATGAATAAATCTATCCATGTTATCTTCAAATGGCAAGATGGGTCTTATAAACTTGGGATCAGGCCCTAATCAAGTGATGCTCGCACACTCTTTCTTCTTCGTAGTGAAGTTGGGCTTAAGACCTACAATGTCTCAATGATTGAGCTGCATGGCTAACCACAAAACGAGGAGTGGAACACAAGGACTTCCTGGTAAAAATACTTCAATGGTTGAGCTTGATCGACATGAAAATAAGATATGAAACACAAGTACTTCTAAATAGGTCAACCATTTAGTACTACTCTTGGTAGGTGCAAACATTTTTATGTCACACGAATGAAAAAAACTTGAAGGGAAGCCTTGGCGCAATAGTAAAAGTTATCGTCATGTGACCTTGAGTTACGATTCAAGGTGTGAAATCAGTTTCTTGCAAAATATAAGGTAAGGCTGCCCCACCCCTTCCCCGGACCCTATATAGGCGTGAGCTTCGTGCACCGGGGCTACCCTTTTGTGACGACCTCGGTTTTCTCATGCATTTTTAAATAAAAAATCTAAATTTCTAATACGGGATCCCTATTTGAAAAAAATAATGCAGTGCAGCGGAAAAATCTTTTATTTGAAATCCAATTTGAAAACCCCGAGTGTCATTTGCTTTCACAACATCCAAGGTAGTTTTTGAAAAACTTCATAAATCATAAACGTTTTTCCCCAAGTCTATCCAAATACAAAGACACAAATTTCAACTGTAATTAAATACAAATACATGTCCAAAGGGTTGAGAATTTACTTACATGTATAATTGTTTCATTTTTTATTCACTTGCTCGTAGCACTAACATAGATGTCCTCTACTCGTTGATGGAATTATCCTGAAAAATGTTAAGGATAGGGTGAGTATATACTATACTCAGTAGGAGTTTATCACTACTAGTTTTGCAATGCATGCTATGTTTAAAATCATATGCTCATAAAAACATATGCACGTTCGAATAATCACGTTCAATATCGATATTAAAAACCACTATCAAACCAGAATACTGACGACTTAAAGAAATATCATAATCTAAGTCGAAAGTATCATATATTGAAACATAAAAATATGCATCAAATGTTCAATTGAATCTAACTCATGGATATTTGGTATGGTATGATCGACCAACCTTGTATCATGTCATATGCAATGCATATAAGTCTACGAAACTATAGGGTCCCACTATGCCCATGACCTCACCGCCATGTGGTCCCCGGGTACCTAGGGACACAGGATCATATACCTCTACGGGGCATATGACACTTTGACCCAGTGCCGTGACACCAGTGATAGCCCCCTGTTCCACATGCAGTCGAAGCAGGGATATGCCTTTTTTGGGCGTGGTACCCATCCACCTAATAGTGGTAGAGGCTGGATGGCCAACCCAAACCCCTAGGTATAGCACTCACGAGCTTACTAGCCCAAATCAAGTATGATCAAATAAACCAAAAATCTCTTTTCAAAACCTGTCCTCTTTGGGTCCCTCACAACTGCCTGGCCCTCGGCACTCCAGCGTCTTTTGGCAACCCTCAAGGACATGTAACTTTTGCCAAAACTTAATGCTCACAAATCATGCGATGTATGCAATAGTTTGCAAAACATATCTATGCATAATGTATATGCAATTATTTACAAAACACGTCTATGCATAAAGCATTTATCACATGCTTGATGAATTAAGTCATGCTAAACAAGTCCTATACTTAAAACATGTATTTTCAAAACAATAATAGTCTTTTTAAAAGAATCTAGTAGCGATAGAGCACCTACTTGGCTAGGTCGCGTTAACCCTTTTGTCCTCGTACGCTCCTGAACATGGTTTGGGGAATCAAGGTTAATTTGGCCCATCTTTTATGGGTTTTAGAGTAGTTGGTCTTATCACTTAAGCATTAAGGGTCCATCCCTATACCTATGGGTGTCCTAAGGTCCTAATTGGGCCTTGGTATTATCAATTTTCCAAAGGTCTAGCGGCCACGAGCCACCATCCTATTCTAAGGTTCATGCCTACCTTTGATTGGACCTTGATCAGGGATTTTATAGTTTGGGTGTGTTCGCGTTGTCAACACGGACACAACACCTTTTGCAGCGCCACAAGTACATAAGGGCCTTAAGAGTAAAAAGGCGGAATGCTAGGGCACTGCGCGTCAACGTCATGCGCCCCAACTTCCTTAAGAAATGAGAAAATCCCGTATCGCTAGCGCATTGCGCATCTGCGGCGTGCGCCTCAGTGGGTGTGTCTGCAGACACGCTGGGTTTTCCCGCCGTCTCTTCCTTTTGGACGCGCCCGTTTGGTTTTTTCCAAACACAGTCAACGCATTACGTTCCAACTAAAATGTTTTCGTTCGTTGGGGAACCGGGGTGTCCTTAAGACACCCTAATTCGGCCCAGGGGACGTCCCTGGGTCCTTGGTGGCTCTCCAAGGCTCCATTTTGCATGGTTTTTTATGCAAAAACCTAGGAAAATTGATCCTAGGACTACTGTGAAGACGGGTTTTGAGGGATCTTGGGCATACCTAGCTCGTTGCTGGGTTTTTCTCCTCGTTTTCCCTCTAGGTTACTCCTCCACAATGGGTTTTCTTCAAGCTTTTGGGCTGTCATTAGAGGCACCCAAGAGCTCTATTTATAGAGCTATAAGAGGGTTCTGGAGGGGGCTCTTACCGCCCTTGAATGGCAGTGAAGAAACCTCCAGAATGGTGGTGATTTCTCCTCCAATCACTACCATTCTAGAATCCTTTAGGAGGTTGAAGATGAAGGGTGCCCGTATCAAAACGGGCCCCTGTGTTTTGCAAGCTAAATTCGTTTTTAATAAAAATTACATTTTTGCCCCTGAACTTCAAAGGGCCATAACTTGCTCATTTTAACTCCGTTTTGGGTGATTTTGGTCTTATTGGATTCCTTTTTCTGAGACGCACCTAATGGTATTACTTTCACGACCAAATTTTTAGGTTCAGTCAAGGTGGATAGTGAAATGACATCTTCAAAATCTAAACTTTTCATTGCTATTTTGGAATTTTAATATTACAAAATTGGAGTCATTACACCTTTACTAATGAGAAAACCTTTGCGGGTCTTACAAACAAGGAATACATTGCCTGAGGCAGTGAAACAAGAAAGTCTTTGTGTACCATAGGGTTAGAAATATGGATCACATATGGCCCACTCCAACAAAATGTGGGTGATCTTAACCTAGCTAGAGTCATCTCAAGCCAGATTTCATCTCATCACAGGAGAGCTCATTCCATCTCAAGCACCATTAAGATTATTAGACAATGGGTAAGGCAGGACAAGACCGCTAAGACGTGTAGAGACATCGCAAATCGACCCTGACTCCGGGACAGAGAACCCCACCAGCATCTATAAATTCGCCGGCCATTTCCTATTTCTTTTCTCCAGCGAACATCCCAGAAGTTGAGACAGAGAGAGAAGAAGATGCAAGTAGTTCATATCCCTTGCTTGGAAGACAACTACTCTTACCTGTAATTCTTCCTTACAAACTCGTTTTTATTTTTCTTCTCTACTTTCATCAGCCTCATCTGATCTTGTTTCCCGTTCCGTTTTTCCATCAAATCAAATGGTGCAGAATCATCGACGAGGGTTCGAGAGAAGCAGCAGCCGTTGATCCAGTGGAACCCGAGAAGATTCTGAAAGCTGCTAAAGAAAATGACGCCCATCTCAAGATGGTCCTCACTACTCATCATCATTGGTATGCTACTGTTTTCCATTCCATATCGTGGCTTTCTGGATCTCTTAATTGAAATTCGACACCTTAATAGAGCTGTTTGGCACGGGAATTGTCCAAGGTTGGTGAATTTTTTCCTTCCTAATTCCCACCGTGGAACATGGGTATAATTATTCGAACATGGATAGAATGAAAGGGTAATTCATATGTTTTAATGCTGCAAATAGCAGGGGAAAGAATCATAATATATGGATTGCTGAGTGCATCAGTGCATGAATGATTATCCTGATGCCAAACAGCCAAATAAGGAGCTCACGTTTGTGGTTGCTTTAAATACAAGTTCTTCGAATTCCTGAATTACGGAATCGAATTATGGTGATTCAAATGTGGAGGAAGAGATTTCCTGGTTGGAGAGGAGTTGGTCAGTGGGATTGTTGTTGTACACTTGGAATCTAATTCTTAAGTGAGAAACAAATCTAAGAGTCTAATTCTTTAAAAGTCCTTTTGCCTCAAATCTAACTTGGGTGGTAGTGCTAAAGCTAACATGACTGAGAATTCAATTCAAAACCCAAATTCGTAATTAGTTTCACATAGCTTGCTCTTTTGGATGGTCACTTAGCAAATATTTCGGCTAATTAGGTGAATTTTAGGAGTACTTTATTATCTCTCTTATTACGTTCAATTTGGGGTAATAAATTTTAAGGGGTTCTCTCCCAGAGGTCACTCCTTAGACAACTTATTAGAAGATTTACGTTCTAGACTTCTTATATTCATGCATTCTGAGTTCTGATGTTACTTCTGATTCTTGATAGGGATCATGCCGGTGGAAATGATAAGATAAAGCAGCTGGTACCTGGAATTCAGGTTTTTGGTGGCTCGGTAGACAATGTGAAAGGTTGCACTCACAAGTTGGAAAATGGAGATAGGTTGTCACTGGGGACAGAGGTGAATATATTATCCCTCCACACGCCATGGTAAACTCTCACTGTTTTTGCTCTTGTTTAACTGTTTTGTCTACATATCTTCTCATGCTATTGCACACTTGTATTCTCCTCTGTGGTTTTAAGGGAACTTTTTCTGATTTATGAAAAAGAAAAAAGAACTTCTGAAGTGAAACAATATATCTCTAGCACAGGCAAGGCTTCACTATGACAACCCCATCTGAGCTTTTCTCGTGCAGCAGAATGGTGGATTGACTAAGATACTGTCCAAATGCAGTCCGTTTGTGTCCCTGCAAGCCTGTTCTCTAATTTGCATCTGACAACAGTACAAGATGAATTAAAGAGTTTGTTCTCTTACTGATATAATTTTTCATGTTGTATGAATTGGTCTTGAAGGATCCAGGGTATTTTTAATTCACATTCCATTTAATTATGTCAGATGTCTTTGTTGCATTAAAGTCTTGCCCTGCATGCTGAAGGCAAACGACAAATCTCTTCTGAAGAGAGCATGTTTAGAATTACCCTTTCATCAACAATATATCTATTCTTTGAAAAGGTTAATATCTTCCTCTTGGAAGGATCCACAACCATTTAGCAAAAGTATAGGATAAGATACAACAATAAGAGGCAAAGATTGCATCATACAAAAAGTGTTACTAGTTCTCCTCTAAGCATTTGTGGTTTATCCTTAACTCACTCTCATGGGTCAAGAAGACTGATTGAGCCACCATAAAAGTTGAGCTTGGTAGTACATAGGGTGATGGACCCAAATGGGAGCTCTTTTCTGGAGAAGGCTTCAAATATTGAAACTCCAATTTTTATAAATCTTAAATGGCAGAGATGCTTTCTGAATGCTCCTGTTCGTTCTGAAAGTTTCTCAAAAACCATGGATGGCATATTCCTCATAAGGACTTTGACTTTAATCTCCAAACTTCTTATATCCATCCTTGAAGAAGCTACACTACTGAATCTAACAAATCCTGAAATTTTGAATAATGAAACTCCAAATCATACCAGTGTCATGGAAGTGTCTAAAAAGTTACCTGATTCTGCTTCTCCCTTGCACATTTAGTAGCCTGTCATAGATCTTGGCTTTTCAGTCCATCAATAGTTAACCTAGCCAAGCATCCAACCGAAGCTCAGCTAAACCTAAAGGAAAAGAGAAGAGGCAGGAGAAGAATTAGGTAATCGAGTTATTCATGTGTGTGGCATATATATGGACTTTATCAATTCCGACAGGCAATATAATTCAGTTGTTCCAAGTGATCTTTTTTGGGGGCTTAACGATGATATGACTGATATTTTCAATCATTGTTGGTGTACACTGATTTCACTAAAGTTATTTTTGACCTTCAAATGAAGGGCTAAGATCGGGTGGTGTAGACTAGGTCTTAATTTGTTATCTGTGTGACGTTTTTGTGTGGTCATTGGCCCTGAAAATCTGTTCAGGAATTTATATACAGGTATAAGTGCTGGAACTCCTAGATGTTTGGTGATCTAAGCCTCTCATCGATTGGGTATACCTCACATGGGCCATGCACCAAAATCTTCCCAGTGGGATGATCTTGATGACTATTATTTTATATTTGAAATTGGATGATTGAGATAATTAAAACACAGCGTGGCAGTGAAATTTTAACAGACGACGTGGTCAAAATGATTTTTGCTTTATTTCAATGCAGGATGTGGCCCAAATGGTGAATGGTTTGGATTGCCAGCCATGCGTACTACCTTCGTATGTGTTACACGTGCACATCATACGATTTTCTCAATGTGCATTGTTCTTTTGATATATTGTTAGACTTTAGAGCATTGAATCAGGATGTGATGTCATTTTTTTTATTGTATGATGCTAAAACCATTACGGACTGATTATCCACAAGTATAGGCCTGCTGGGCTATCTTTTGCCCTTTCTTTTACTGAATTTTAACAATGACCTTTTGATTCAAACAGTTCTTTAAGCGATTTACTTTAGTTTGTTCCTTTATAATGCTGGAATTATATTCATGGAGTTCTCTAGGGTTTCTGTGACTTAAAAGTTTCCTATTTTTGTCTAACATGCTTCCATCAGTCACACCAAAGGTCATATAAGCTACTACTTGACCAGCAAAGAGGGAGAAGACCCTGCAGTATTTACCGGTGATACACTGGTGAGTGAAGGGAAAGTTATCATTTATTTTGCGACAAGTTCATCTCTTCAATGTTTTTATGCTTATGTTCAGATGCGTTATTTGATATCTAAATATTTGCTGCTGCGAAGCATATGGCATGAATATTTCCTTATCAGTTCTACTAGATGGTTTATCCTGATAGAGATTATTTTCTTTTTAAGTTTGTTGCAGGTTGTGGAAAATTTTTTGAAGGATCAGCGGAGCAGATGTACCAGTCCCTATGTGTGACTTTGGGATCATTGCCAAAGCCTACTAGAGTTTATTGTGGCCATGAGGTAGGATCTCTCTTGAATTTCTTTGTGAAAGAATTATTTTTTCTTCAGGTCCAAATAGGGCAACAGTCAAACTGCAGTAACTCTCAACTGCTTCATTTGATTTATCATTCAAGTTATTTGTTCTTGGTTAACCAAAGAACTGCATTTCTAGTTTAGTACTATAGTCTAAGAAGTCAATTTAAAAAAATAAATAAATAAATAACTCAACAAGGAGCTGGAAAATTTCACCTAGTTGACTTGATTGTCATGTTAAGGGGTTAGCTTAATCTATTTTGCCCGTAAAAATGTTGCAATGATCTGTTCATGTTTCCCTAATTATATTTTATGTTTCTCTCATCTGTCTGAATTCTAAATCCTTTGGCTCCCAGTGTAAGATAACACGTAAAATTTTGTGCAGTACACAGAAAAGAATCTAAGATTTGCATTGACAGTAGAGCCGGAGAATGCAAAGATAAGGCAGAAGCTCTCATGGGCTCAGCAACAGCGAGCAAGAAACCTGCCAACCATTCCTTCAACCATTGATGAAGAGTTTGAAACCAATCCTTTCATGCGTGTTGATTTACCAGAGCTGCAGGTAACATGCTGTCCCATCGTGACCAATGGTTATTTGTCAATACTCAATAGAAGCAGTGTACATCATGAAAACTATTGGAGCAATATGATCCTTGGGTTTTTACCATTCAGCCTTTGTTAAATGAAGTAGCGATCGCTGCTGCATGTTATTTTCAGCCTTGTTGAAATACTCTTGGAAACTGCTTGATCAAACACAAATGAGCTAAGAGGAGAGAATTTGTTTTAATAGTAGGTTAAGTCCAAGATGAATGTTTCAGAACTCCGGTTTTAGCTTGGAGATCTGTGACACTATTGACCTAATTGAGAATATCAGCTAAGAAGTGGGATTGTTAATCTCTTTAATCTTCACTGGCTTAGAATCAACTATAGGGACTTTTCATGAAATGAATAAAATTTCTTTAATAACCAATTATGCAAGAGATGCAATATGGATAGCCTTTATCGCGAGAATTACATTGACTGCTGGTGGCTTGCAGATTGACGATAAAACAGCCTTTTTCTTTTCCTAGTGATTGTTTTCAAGGACCAAAAGATTGCCAAGCGGTATATGTTACTGAACACCATCAAATCTTCAAGTGCTCCAAAAGAACACAACCCTCTTCCCTGTTGATTTCCCTCTTTCAGCTGCTTTTCTGAACTGCAAAGAAGTTCCTTGTTTGAATTCTTTCTTATTGTTCTGACTTCCTCATGTGACTTATGGTCTGGATTTCTTCAATGGCATTTCAGCCCTCGTGCTCATATATATGTATGTCATTCTTGAAATTGTTGGGATTTTTTTTCTCAAAAGCTTGCGATTCGACCGTGCAGATCTGTTATCAAGTTTGTAATTTTCCATCAGTACAGGACAAATAAATCAATTTTCCATTTGCAGGGAAAAGTTGGTTGCCATTCTCCGGTTGATGCTCTCAGGGAAATGAGGAAACTGAAAGACAACTGGAGAGGTTAATGGGGATGGTTGGACTTGTTTTCCACTCCCCATTATACCTTCTGTAAGGTGAGTAAGTCTCTTGTGGTTTTGTTTGTAACGAGGATATATCGTGTTCCGTATGCGTGTTCTAAGTGTCTTAAACTATGTACAAATGCGTAAAGATCTGGAATAAGTCGTAGTACATTGTGTTCATGGTTACCATCATTTTCTCTGTGAGGCATGCCCTTACTGTGCTCTCTTTGCAATCCCTGACACTTAATCTATCAGAGAAAAGAGAACTGAATGGAAAAGGTTCTAGCCAAGGAGTTCTCTACCTCTGGTGACTAAGATTTGGTTGAGCTTTTTATACAGAAGTTGGGCTGGTGAAATTCTTTATGCAGGTGCTGATTCTTTTGCCATTTTTATATAAAGGGCAGCCCTGGTGCATGAAGTTCCTGCATATGTGGGGTCCATGGAAGGGGCGGACCATAAGGTTCACTAATATGCAGCCTCATCTTGCATTTTGCAAGAGGCTGTTTTCATGCCTTGAATCCGTGACCTCAAGGTCACACGACGATGACTCCGCTGTTGTGCCAAGGCTCCCCTTCTCTTCTGCCATTTGTATATGTACTGAAAAAAAAAAATTCTTCTTAAACAAGCCTGTCAGCGAACAAAACTTAGTCGATTTTCAGGGTAATTTTCTGGAGACTGCATTCTCTGTCTATGGATCAGTATCAACGCAAGTAGGAGCTTCCACTTTCGTTGAGGTTACTGATTATGGATGATCTCTAGATGGAGTATCCCTGTAAGTGATCCTGCCTTAGATTCCCAGTCGTTTTCTGGCTGCTAAGGCTAATCAAACCTCCCGTTATTATTAAGAATTTTAGATTGATAGCTCTAATGGAAGGCTTAATTCATAATATTAAAGCTAGGAATTGAAGCTTAAGCAAAGAGACCTTTAAGAAGTACAGTGACAACGTATGTTCATTGTTCATTGTAACGAGCCAAACAGGCCTTAAATGAGGACGATCATCCATTAAAACTTGGTGGCTTTAAAAACAACGAGTTGCCTACATGTCTCTTCAGTCGGAGGTGTGTCACACTTATTGAGGGCTCATGAAAAGGGTGGGCAATTAGCTAGAGCAGTAGCGAAACTGACTGTAAAGAAGGTAAATTGGCCATAGGAGAGGTTCGTCATCATGTTCATATTAGAGTATATGGGTCTATACAAATAAGACTCGATTAATAATCATGTCAAAAACTTATGACTTAAATACGATTTGATTATTACATAAGTCAACACCACATCATTCGTGTAATACAATTAGAAGGATGTACCATGTTATTCAAAATTTGTCTTATATTATGACTAGTATAAAAAGATTTTTGGGCAGTTTTTGAAAAACCATCCTATATTGCTAGTAATATAGGATGGTTTATCAAAAATTGTATTGTATTTATATATAATATAAGATGACTTTCAATATAACAGGTTGCGAGTCAGATGGGTTAACACGACAGGTCAACATTGGTTGATCTGAACATGAACATGATAAGACTTGACCTTATTTAACCTTACGGTCATTTTTTTCAGCATTCAAAGCACACATGTGACTAGCGGCTAAGGGTGGTATTTCATAAGCCAGAAAAGGGTGTTTTTTGTAACTATGGCTGGAATGAGCCATATTCTTGTGTCGAATAACAGAGGTGGTGAGCAGTCTCCGGAGATCGACCAAACGGCCTTATTACCGTTGGATAGTTTTGGCATGGTTGAGATCCCCGTGCAGGCCGTTCGGCATGGGAGTAGCTCCTGGACGGAACAGAGGCACTAAAATGTCCTTCAATGTCGCAACAAGAATGCAAGACACAAGAAGTTCTAATTTTCCTTTTTGGTGAAAGTAAGCAGCTCTAATTGCTTACGACAAACCGATGTAAGGAGCTCTGATACACCTACTGGATCGCTGCATTGGCCCAAGGAAACGCAGTAGCTTTACCATTATTCGCCCGTAATGCTAGCCCAAATCCACATACAAACGCCCGCGCAAGGCCAATCTTTGGATGATCCGACACATTCATCAGATACTCCGTGAAGGGCTGGGCGAGGCTAACATAATTAGGTTCACTGGATTATGTAAATCAGATAATACAAGCCTTGCCAATCAGGCCATAACCGTGTGTGACTACGAAGGCGCTGATTCTGTTGCCCAGCAGAATATTTGTCGTGTGTTGGCAAACCTGACACTAGCACCTGTCTGCAGAAGCACGAAAGAGATGAAAGTCATTGCCGTTCCTTGCTTGAAGACAACTATTCTTACCTGTAAATCTTTCTCCTTGATAAGTAACTTTCTAATTGTGGGGTTTACCAGCTGATTTCCCTCCTCACTTCATTATCTGATATTCCGTCTCTTTTTCTTCCCTATCAATGGTCCAGAATCATCGAGGAAGCTAGCGGACAAGCAGCAGCCGTCGATCCAGTGGAGCCCGAGAAGATTGTGAGAGCTGCTGCAGAGAATGGCGCCGATCTCAGGCTGGTTCTCACTACCCATCATCATTGGTAATATTTCTACATCTAAGGGAGTTCAGGTTATTTCCTGTAATACCCAATCCATGGATAGTCATCTTATCATACATAGATTATCTTAAAGTCTTGGGCATAATTGTATCTGTGTAAGTATCGTTATCTGAACAATGGTTGTGACTGATATTCATAGCTGGTGTTGTTACTTGTTGTAACAGGGATCATGCTGGTGGAAATAATAAGATAAGGCAACTGATACCTGGAATTCAGGTTTTTGGCAGTTCCATTGACAATGTAAGAGGTTGCACTGATGAGTTGAAAGATGGAGGTTGGTTGTCCTTGGGGATATATGTGAGGATACACGTCCTCCACACACCATGGTATGCTCCGCACTGTACTTTCATACGTGGAACTTACTGGAAGACCCATAATTACCTACAGCTTCATTCCTATTACATGTGCAGGCACTCACCATGAACTACCTCTATGTATACTTCTCATTTGATGTATTTGACAGGGGGTTAGTAGTGGTGGTTGAGGTGAGATTATGTGACGTGAGGTGAGATTATATAGGCCATATCACTGTTAGTGGTGGTTGAGGTGACTTGGAATGAAAATCATCCCATCTTAACTCACTGTTAACCTGAATTTTCAGTCATCTCAAAGCATCTGATGCCAATTTTGGGTCATCCTCAATCCAGCTCAAGTTATCTCAAGCACCACTTAACACCATGTTAGGCCTTTTACCACTAAATGAAATGCTCCCTTGCAGGCATGATTTTCAGTTTGGTTGTGATATGAGCCTAAGACTTACACTATGACTATATATGACTAGAACTGTGTGAGATATTTTCTTGTTTTCCTCAATACTGAAGTTCTATAATAACCTCTTCAGTTGTAAAGTCTCATTTAAAAGTGACTTCTGCTCAAAGTTGGTGTGTTTGTATTGCTGGAATCATATTTCCTGTAAGGAGTTCTTGACGATTTCCGTGAGTTAAGATATATAGATGACACCATCACTCAAGAATCAGTAAACTTAAATTGTTCCATGTTCTCTGATGTGCTTCCATTAGCCACACCAAAGGTCATATGAGCTACTATGTGACAAGCAAAGAGGGTGACAACCCAAGAGATGACCCAGCAGTGTTTACTGGAGATACACTGGTAAGTGAAGTTCTGCAATATTTTTGTGCTCTACTGAGGCATCTTTAATATCTAAATGTTTGTTGTTAAGAAGCATACTGCATGGTTTTTCCTTAGCAGCTTCCCTAGAATAGTTGATTTATAGAGACTCTTTTTCTCTGTAAGTTCGTTGCTGGCTGTGGCAGATTTTATGAGGGCTCCGTGGAGCAGATGTACCAGGCACTACGTGTTAAGTTGGGAATGTTGCCAAAGGCTACAAGAGTTTATTGTGGCCATGAGGTAAGATCCTCTTGAATTTCTTTATGTGAATCTTGTTTTTCCTTCGTCGCCAAATAATGCAACAGTTGGCACCAGTAACTCTCAACTGGCTTGTTAGATTAATTATTTAAGTCATTTCTCCTCGAATTGAGTAAAGATAACTTTGCTGGTCTAGTGATACAGATTAGAACCTCCTCCAATAGCTTGAAAATTTCACCCTATGACTTGATTCTTTTGGTCAAGGGTTTAGCTCAATCTATTTTAGTCATATAAAGAATGTTAACAATGACCTGACATTCCAATCCTCCCTTTTTATCTCCTTCGAAAGACAAATGTTGAAATGATGTACTCACTTTTCCTAGATGTATGTTTTTCTCTGCTATCGTAACTGTAAGTTTTTTGGTTCCCACTGTAAGATAACACACGAATCTTTTGTGCAGTACACAGAAGAGAACCTAAAATTTGCATTGATGTTGGAACCAGAGAACAGGAAGATAAAGCAAAAGCTCTTGTGGGCTCAGCAACAGCGACAAAAAAACCTGCCAACCATTCCTTCAACCATCGGAGAAGAACTTGAAACCAATCCATTCGTGCGTGTTCATCTTACTGAGCTGCAGGTAACATTTTCCAGCCAGCATCATGGTGCTGTTGTTAATGTCATTAGGGTAAGTGTGAGTCATGGAAATTTATAGCAAAAACTATTGCCTGGATGTTTAAATTGCCCTTAGCTATTATTAAGTGAAGTAGCTGTGACTCCACTTTTTCGAAGGCAGCTTGTTGAAATACCCCCGAAAACTCCTTTATGATAAGACCCAACAATAGACTTTGTTAAGAGGAGAAAACTATGTATATGGGAGGCTATGTCCCAACAGAAAGGTATCAAAACTTTGGTTTTGGATCGGAGGCTTGCAGTGTCATTAACCTCATTCAAGATGAGGCCTAATAAATGGCATTGCAAACCTCTTTGATCTTTACCGGCCTATAATCAGCTCTGGCAAACACTGAAGAAATATAACCTATTGCTAGAAACATATATAGTTTCTACACTAACCTATGCATGTCAGTCTTGATTAAAGAGTTACAATAGACCACAAGAGGAGACTCGCAAACAAGTCATTTTGCCTGCTCCATTGTTGAAAAGACCGGCTGCATCCCCCAAGGATGCCAGACTGTCTCACCATTCAGCATAGCATTTGGTGTGCTACATCTTGTAAAGGCTGTGGTATAAGATTTACATATGCAGATAGGTAGGTTGCAGGAAGAGAACCTCTCTCGGTCGACTGGATGAAGGACCTTGACTAATCAAGTTGGTGTAATGTATGCTGAGACCAGCTGAGAATGGTTATTGATCACGCTTCATTCTGCAAATTCCTTCAAGAAGCATAGCTCTCTTCTTTCTTTGTGACTTTGTTGAACCGGTTTGCAGAAAGTCAAGATTTTCCTTCATCAAAATTTGCCTTCTTAGTTTCTTCCTTTTGACTCATAAATCTGCATTTTGTTGACATGTTTTAATCCCTTGAGTTCATAGATGTCTATGTTCTTCTGAGAAACATGATAGATTGTTGTAAGCATGGTTCCACAATGCAAACCTCCAAATCAAACCATTTTTCTGTTTTCAGGGAAGAGTTGGTTGCCACACTCCAGTTGAAGCTCTCCAGGAAATGAGGAGACTGAAAGACAACTGGAAATGTTAATGGACAGTGGGAAATTACCATCCATTCATGTGTGCCGGCTTACTGTCTCTTGAACTGTCATCCATTCATGTGTGTCGGCTTACTGTCTCTTGAACTGTATACCAGTGTAAAACTTAGAATAAGTGGATCCATTTCACAATCATAGCTAGCTATCGGAGTTTTCTACGGGAGACCTGTTCCACACCATGCAATCAAGAAGATGTTTAATGTTTTGAGTTATCCTTTAATAGGAAATAATTTTCAGGATTTGGGTGGGGAAGACTTGTGCATGCAGTTGTTGATTTTCTGCGCTATAGTTGTGCTGGGAAAATAACTTTCTTACGTCCTGGCACTTTCCAGCCCATTTGATTAACAGTAACAAATCAACAGCTAAAGCTTTTATCTACAATTTATGGATGTTAATAAGAGTTCACAAGTTTGCTACAATGGATTGTCAAATCCCGAAGCTATAGCTAGTTCTGGTATTTAACATGAAAATTTTCATAAGACCAAGTTTTTCCTGCTATTTGCAGTCCTAATTGCTAGATTTGATGTTTTAGATTCCTTTTTTTCTTGTGGGGGGGAGCGCAACGTTAGTGTTCTTGCTAAGGCCTATAGACTGAATGGATATTAGAGAGCTATTGGCATCCAGAGGTAGACTGCAATTTTCAAAGACAGAGTCGGTTTATCTCTCATGTTTAGGTGTTGTACTGCACGTATGCATTTACTTTCCCTTTTCTTTTCTTTTTTCCCCTCTTTTAAGAGTCAAGGTTATCAGACGCTCATAATCATATTTCAGAACAACTTAATCCATGATTATTCTCATATCAAATGATCATGATTCCCAACAGAGAATGATACGCCGGTGCTGTCACCAGGGACTGCAGGTTGCAGGCCCATGTTCACAGGGCAGCAGGTGGAAGTAGAAGTTGGTGGCTTGTTCTGCCGCCACTTTAGAACTACCATAGTTTCATCAAAGTGTCAACACGTTTGGCAAGCATGTTTACAGCCACTACCCAAAATTTTAAACAGAAAATTCATGAGCTTATATCTCTGCAGGCCGTGCCACCTTCCCCATTATTCCATACAGAACTAATCCTCTCAGAACAGTAGCCATCTTCCCAACAAATAAATAAATAGTTACAGAACGTGGTGTCCAATTGGACGCCAGTATCCAGGTACAAAGCAGGAAGTGCTACCGCCAAATCAATCAAACCAAGTAGCTACCAAGCAACCTTGATCAAGCCCTCAAAACACAAGTCTGGGTGTGCCCGTAAAACCTAAAAAGCTTAACCAATACACTTGAACAAAGTTCCTTCAAGGCAAAAAATTAAGCCAGAATCCGGAAATGCATGGATATTAGGCCTGCCATCCAAAACTAAGATAATATTGTCTGCAAGGCAGAAAATCAAGCTCAGCCCCATGAGCTACAATTGTAGTAGCATACCATGCCCAAGAGGATTGATGCCGATGGGTCCCAAAACTGACAAGAAATTCTACAAGAAAAAATATGTACGTGTATTTTGTTACAAAATTAATACAGAAAAACAAGTCACAACTCACACTGTTAAACAACAGACCAAACGCAGAAAGCTGATCTTCTGCCAGGGCTTTCACCATAGTACATCTTCCACACATGGGATTATAAATTGCAGTTACCGGCAACTAATAAATCCAATAAATCTCTAATTTCTATGTTTACAACAAGCATGGCCAACATCACCAAAACCCAAAATACATGGGACAATACTACAGCAGACAGTAAGGTGCGTTCTTCTTTTCTTTGTCAAAAAAATTCCACTATCAGAGCAAACTCACCAGGCAGTTTTTGTCGCCCTTTAATCATAGAAGCCAAATCGAGAAGCATCGGGAGCCCTACCACTCCATGTATCTGGAGGAAAGGTACCTGGGTAACCATCACAGACAAAAAATTGACTCCCTATTCCCTATCGCCCAGTTTTTGCACGCTTCATTCCGCTACTACCAAATGGAGAAACACTACCACTCGGTCGAGGGCTCTCTTCTCTAAAATTAGAGTTTAGGAGAGCTAGTTCACGTAGCTGTTGTCTTTTATAGTAATCTTGTGATTCATCCTGCTCAAGGAATGGTGGAATGTCATGGAATATAAAATCATAAGCTCGAAGACATGGATTTACTAAAATAAAATAAGATTTGGCAAATGGTGGTATACATGATTTTTCACTTTTCAGCACTAAAATGAATATGACAATCAACTTTGAGTAAAGATAAAAACAATGTCCAGAGAGAAATAGAACAACTTGAGAACAAACTGAAGAAGCTTAGGCTCCAGATAAACCAGAAAACACACACACACACACACACACTTAAATTCAGCATATCCAGAAGCACGAAATACTTTAGGCCAGTGATAGCAGCTGCAAATATCAGTAATGCATGCGATATCATGTCATATTTGAGTAGGATGGGAGCATAGAATTATAGCCTTTTTACACGCAGAGAACTCCAAGTTTTTCTCTATAGTTTTTTCTTTTGCTCTTTTTCCTTTCTTTCTGAATGTTAACCCTCCATCCCCCACCACCCCCCCCCACACACACAAATGAGACCACGAAAGAGGTTCCTTGCACCAGTGCACTAGAAGGCCTTTCTTCTCCTCAATAGCTTATGAGAGCCATAAGGAGGTATTTACATGCATGTTCAAATATTCTGATTAGATTTTCCAGAACTAATAATCATTATGGTGGTAAGCAGTTTGCCTCTAGACATGGTAAAACGTTAAACAGCTAATAAAAGTCAGCTTTAGAAACATGCCGTTTTCACAAGGATAAGATAAAACAACTCAGTAAATCAAATATGCATGTCCCAAGGAAAATATTAGTAGACTGAAAGACTTCATCATGCGAACTTCCATTCATAGAAATGCATTAGATTAAATACAATAGATTACATAAATACAACAGTATGAGAGGAATACACATTAAGGGTTTTAACTGAGAGGTGCCTGCAAAATGGTGCAATATCACACACATATTTTTATTTTTGGTTGGTACTGGATCGCATAGATAACTTAGATTATACTTGAGACCGGCTAGCTGTAATAAAGAATCACATAGATAACTTAAATTATACTTGAGAATGACTAACAAGAATAAAGGATGCTCGCAACAGTCATTCTGCAGGAATACATACCACTGGTTTAAGCAATTCTTCTATGATTTCCTGCGCCTGTCTGAGCCGGGCGTCAACAATATTGACTGGTAACTCTGCCTCAACTAAGATATGCAGTGGATCGTTCAGGTGCTCATAACCTGGTCTTCCCATTAGTTTTTCCTCCTTCACAGTTAAAATTTTTAAAGAGATAAGCCTAATAGATCCAAGATCCTTCTAAAACTATCAAAAGATCAAGAAAGTAATATCCCTATCTGAAAGTATAATTTTTTTAAGCTGACTCCCCAGAGACAGGCTGAACATATCCAGAAAATTTATCCTTCACAGACTCAGATGTCTTAGCATCTTAAGCAAAGCAATAACATGTCCCCGCTCAATAATTAGATAGCGGGATACAAATGGCTCAAGAAACGGACCAAGATAATGGGAAAAAAGAACACACAAGAAACAAAATCATCCCACACATCCGCAGGGAAAAAGATTTACAGAATAGAGAAAATGGTGAAACTCAATTAAGATAGCCAGTTGCCTTGGAAAAATAGAGTGGAGGTTCCTCACCTTGCCTGGATCCTTTATTGAACCTTTTCCTCTAATATACACGCGGCATCCTGTGGAAGCTTCAACCCGTTTTAGCGAATTACCCCTAGGGCCCAAAAGGCGCCCAACAAAATTAAACTGACACAACAGAAATGGTAACATCAATTAAGAAGTTCAAGTGAAGTGTTAGCAGTTCCTAGAAGACCAACAGTGTATGCAAAGAGTCACAGAGTCAACTTAATCTTCTCACGTTAAAGACATGTCTTGGCTTTCTAAAAGCTAAAAAACTCAACCTAATACAGAAAACCTTCAAGTACTTGAATATCAGTAAAGGATCTCTACAGTATAGACTTTACTCATTAAATGAGCTCTTCAAATACTTTACACATCAAACAAGGTCTTCGAATACTCAAGTAAGTTTCAAGTGAACTTCAACTTGGCTTTTATCAGGTCCAAGAGTCCTAAGTATCTAAACCTTGTACATAACAAATATGGATAAGACATACATTAGGATAAGTATCTACTGGAATTTCCAAGCGCAAAATCTTCTTGACAAGATATGAACTTGGGCTTGCTGGAGCTCCTTGCCAATCCATTGTCATTCCCTGTGGCACACCTAATCTCTGTTGAGTGAAAGGACAGTTTAAATATTTTTGTCAATAAATACAAAAGAAAACATAGGATGCAGAATATATACTGATAACTAAAAATTTAAATTCTGTGAGAGAGAATCTGTTATTCCAAAACAACCAAATAACAGGAGAATTATATCAACAGGGGCAATGTCACAACGATGCCCAAAAACAGACAGATCTCCAGTTAGAAGCATTATCATTCTTCAATTGAAAAAAGAAACAGCAAAAGAACACATAACAAATTCAGATGTGGCAAAAATAAGTTTACACTTCAGATAAGACAGTTTAAATCAACGTGAGAAATTCACATCAAGATATGGATAAATTTATAGTACAACTGGCTTAAGTACTCGCCAGTACATGGATTGACTCTGGCAACTGAAATATATAACTGCCAACGGTAGCACTGCCCGACTTGTTGATCAAACTCAGACAATTTTGGATAAAATCAGTAAAAATTTGTTTTTTCTTTACTAAGTCAGACTTGAATACTAGAAAGGTGAATTTGAAGCTTGAGAATGAGATGTAAATAGTTTTGGGATTTTGATCTTCAGGATTGACTAATGACAGATTACTGCCCAAAAATCACTCAGATTAGATTTACAATCAGGTATTCATGTCGCATGAAGGACCAACTTCGTGGATAGTGTTTCACCTGTTACACTGTTAATATTGTTGTAGATGGTTCAGTTTGGACTCCGAAATGACTCATCCCAAAGAAAATGTCAGCTATGATTTGATATGTTAAGTCCACCATCTGAACATCTTTTCTTTGATCAAGCCAATTCCCTTGGACCATCTGTAGGCAGTGGCACATTTTGAAAAGAACACCCACGGAAATATATCATACTTTGGTTTTACAGACACGACATAATAGGATTTCAACATTGAAACACGGAGCACTACTGTTAACTGAAAATTTGAGAGGTTTATTGTAATCAATAGATGAGCTAAAGTTTGAAAAACTTCTACGTTAGGGGACCAGTGTTTTCTGACAAGTCAATTCGGGTGACTGTGTGCACCGAGAGATATATTTTGAAGTAATCAAGAGACTCGAAATCCCTCACTTTTTTGCCATTTTTTTTTTCTATTCCCTTCCAAAGACTACTCCCTACAGTCCTACAACAGTACTCAGGAAACTTAAAAGAGTAAATCTTTAAATCAACTCCATCTACACATGATTCAATTAGATATCTAAGTTTTTATAAACATGTACAAACTCAATAAAGTAGTCAAAGAAAATGGATTAACTATAAACTCAATCACCTACTACTGGAAATGAACCAAAGTGGGACAGCGATGAACGCTTTTTTCTCTGAATTGATTGACTAAATCAAGTTTATGGTCAACATAGATTCAGCTTTTAAACCTTGACAATTACAATGGAGAGAGAAAATTGGCAGGAAGAAGAGATAAGATAACAGGTTGAAGATACACCACACCACTGTTTACAGTTATAGGGAAAGAATAATAGAGTTATAGTAGTAATGATAATAGTCAACAGAAAGAAAAAGAAAGATGGCGGCAATGACAATGATGGCATGCTTGAAACTTGTTTCTCAACTCAATCAGGTGCGCTTCCACACTAATTCAAGTAGTCTTCCATTCTTAATACAAATCATGTGATTTGTAAACTCTAATCCCGTAAAAAGTACAGACTTGTACTAAAATATCAAACCTGATACAGGAAGTGCGCCACCAACGTTTTTTGGACTGAAGATATACTACTTCAACAGACTAAACCCAATATGATCAGAGTAATATTCCCCCTTGATCTACTCTTGCCTTTTTCTGGAGACATGTTCTCACTTGATCAGCTAATTGGATTATTCTATCCATGGATTCTCCTTTCCTTGTTGTACACAGGTAAATTGTTCGCTTTTTCTAGATTAGGCTGAATATCAAGAATTACTTGGAAATACTCTATACTTTCCTGCTACTCATTCCACAAAAATTCTATAACCACCTCAAGAAACAGATCTCAGCATGTCTACAGTAGTTGTGACTGTACTATTTCAGAGGCATTTGCCAATTTATTCTCTTTGTTGGTTGGACAGGGTTAGGTGCAACAACCTTGGGTAGGCCAGATAAAAATTTAACATGTTTCATCATTGGTTGGACAGGAAAGTGGAGCAGGTCAATACAAGCAAGGAGGTCAAAAGAAACCACATACAGAAGAGATAACATTCTACACAATTTCCTCATGGATGGTACTAAAGATAATAAGCAAACACATTTGGGCCCGCTTTTCACAACAGCACCAGCAAAACACCATTGTTGGTCTTTTAATGCAAGAACATAAAGGAAAAACTGCTTGTTAGTATTCACAGATAACATTCTACATATCATTTCCTCATGGATGGTGCTAAAGATAATAAGCAACCGCATTTGGGCCAGCTTTTTACAACAGCACCAGCTAAACACCACTGTTGGTCTTTTAATGCAAGAGCATAAAGGAAATACTGATTGTTGATCTTCTAATGAAGGAGAAGAAAACAGTGAAGTTGCAAACTAGATCTGCTATCTGAAAACTTCTGAAGGAAAATTGGGTCAAACATCAACCACGATAAGATTCTTCCAACAGCCTTCTAGAAACAATGTCAAGAGATGATCACGGAACAAGATCCTAGTGCTCCATATAAAGACTACATTTCAGAACCTGTGGAATCTCAGAAGCCAATCAACCAGAACAAAGAATAACTATTGAACCTCGACAATTATTTATGACTACTCCCCCAGTAGATGCCAGGATGATCAATACCAGTCCCATCAAAACAATAGCTTTTATGCTCCAACAGCAGGTGACCACCTAGGAATTGGAGTGTGCTCTTCAGCATTGCTGAATCTGTAAATACAATATTTCTTAACACAGCAGGAAACTCCTGCAGAATATGGAGAATGTTTCCTAATACATTATTTTGTTGAAAATCCAAGGCAAGTGTCACAGAATCCAAGCCAGAAACAAGTACCAAATAGGGTCCAATTGGCAAATCTCATATAGTCGAAGTATGTGTGATTATGCCAGATGATTCCTTACTAATTATAAGGAACAATCTAGCATAATCACACAAACTGGTTTATATAACCCTCATGGATTTGCCTGCCATGTTGACATTACTATCTTGATAGAAGAGGCTATAAATAGAAATTCTATAATATGTGCACATGGTGTAAGTGCTAGTTGGAACCAGTCAAAGATGGGTGCAAGAAACAAAGCCTCAATGGATATATTTTGACCTCGCCACATACTCTTATGGTCCATTCACCAGTTCTGGCATTTTTAGGCATTTTTTTGTTCTGCCTTCACCATTGCTTTAGTATCTTTATAGGTCAACACACTTCTTGATCTCATAGCAATTATCCCAATCTTCACCTCAGCATGAAGCTTCTAATAACATTAAGTCACACAGCTCATTATGGAAAATAACCCAACCCTAGAATCTAATTATATAATCTGACACCTGTATCACTTGCATCATAACTGAGTTCAGAAGAAACACATCTAGTTGCAAAACTTAATGAAAGGTCTAAGTTTTAGGAAGTGCTGTGCCCTTGGAATCTAAGTTTTATATAAAGAGTTCAATTCTCAGAATTACCATCGCTTCCACCCTTAAAGTCGCCTAAATTGAATGCAGATCAAAGTCACTTCCCATCTCCTAGGCTCCTAGCCAAAAACAGCCTCCAAAAGTGAGAACTCATGTTAGAATTGAATTTCACCTGTTTCACTCAGGAGTTTTGCTTGAAGATTATGACTAGTTTCAGTTTGGCACAACCAACATAGTAGATTCTAGGAGAATGGAATTATAAAGAATCAGATTTTGAGAATTTGTTTCTCAGATAAGAATTAGATTCCAAATGCAAAACTCCGCTCCGCAACATACATCCGCTCACAGGCAGACACACAAATTGAATCAAATAAATGAAAAGGCAAGGTACCAAGTTTTTGGTAAAAACTGTTTTGTCTTTTTGTTTGTACATGTTATAGAGGGCTCTACAAGCACTGCATATAGGATACTTGCTGGTTGACTGCCACTCCCAGCTAGAGTTCAGCAGCACTGATACTAAACCTATATTGATTTGTGTGGAACAAAGAATGTTGGTGCTGCTGAAAGACAAGAGCAAGGGATTCTAGGTGGGATATTTCTGTGGGATAGCCAAATTTGTAAAATTTCATGTGAGACCTACAACCCAGACTTTCTAGAAAGATAGAGAAGTCATGTCAAAAGCCCACAGCCTTAAAAGTAACAAAAAATTACAAGAGTCAAGGAAATGCATATCCTGATTTCACCTTCCAAACCACCTCACAGACTCTCAAGGATAGCCTCACCATACCATGCACAACTTTAAGGTGAAAGATAGAAGTTTGGTTTCCTCCTTATTGTCAAAATTGCTCCATCTTAGTCTTAGGGCTGATAGCCTACTATACATTGACCCACAGACAGCTAGACCATTGAATTCTGCTAAATGCTTTATCTAAAACTCATCTAACAAGTAATTCAGTCTAAATCCAGTACAAGAGATGCAGGATGTAACATTCACTTTTTTTCTTTTTTCTTTTTTCTTTTTTTCTGTTAGCTGCACATAAAATTCATATCAGGAAATGATATTCTCACCCCCCTGGATTTTCCTTACTCCCACCCCTTTGCTGGTTTTTTGGGCATTTACTGTTCTCTTTTCAGTTTCCTAACTTAATAGCCAACACTTAGAACAACTAAATGCCCAAAAGACCATTACGGGGGAGGAGTAAGGCAAATCCAGCTGTGGGGATATCATTTCCCATTCATACGTTATTCTTGGCCAAGTATCCAATGGCAAAACAGAGCTGAATGTGATCGAGGTCCTTCAGTGTTAATGCTGCTTTGCAGTTTGTGCAATGAAGTATAGAATGCTCAGGGATGGGAAGATCACTTTCTAAGGTAAAAGTAACAGAGAGACAAAAATACAAGAGAAAATCCAAAAGCAGTCGCCAGTGAAAGAAAGTTTGGTAATGTTATTGCCAGGCTCTTAAGACAGCCTACTCAAGTCATACAGAGGGAAATATCTAGCTCTAGATGCTTTAACTAAAGACAAAAAAAAAAAAATCAATCATGCAGTGACAATTGAAAATAAAAGGAAACCAAGAAGAAATGGGTAATGCAGTGTTTGAATTAGAAACAAAATAAAAAGAAAGGATATAAGCTGGACACTACAAATATTACATACACTTACCTCGTGCCGGAGGCCATTCCAACCACCTAACCCTGTGCCGCCAACATTTGACATAAGATTTGTTGAAGCCATGGGGCTGGGGCTTCCATGCTGCAGGCGGTCAAAGTCACCAAGTCCATGGTTGGACACCATACCTGAGACCCTTATAATTTCTGTTCACAAGGACAGGTACAGAAACATAAGTTAAACTAGCTTGAATTGAGAATGCATGTAAGAATATGAGTAAAAAGAACCATGAAAGGAGATCCCACTATTAGATAAAGATAGATGATTGTTGAGCGAGTGATGCATGCACAGGAAAGCATACGATGTACGCGTCAACTTGCATGCACATCAAACACAGACACAGATACATATGTATACACATATGCAAAATATACACATGCTTATTTAGAGAGAGACAACAAAATGATGACTAGATAGAAAAATAGACTTGAATAAGTTGGATAATAGGAAGTATAAATTAAGTAATTTTGATAGCAGCTCATCGAAAACCATTACAGCATTATTCTAGATGCTGAATCAACCTTTGTGCTGTTTAAAAATTACATATAGATGGTATGCATGGTGAGGAACAGTGTCTTAAAGGTACTTCACTCAGTATTGCCTACTTGCAATCTATAGTCCATTATAGATAATCTCCCATGGCCTCACCATATGCATCTTTGACTTCTTTTTTCTGTTAGCAATGCATGATTTCCCTTATTTCATATCACTCAAAGAAAAGAAGCAGAGCCTTCTTGTTTGAGCATTTTATTTTCAAAACACTCAGTACTGCAACAATGAGGGAGAGAAACAGTACCCCACTACCAAATGTTGACTTCATCAAACAGTTTCAGATATGTAAATATCTAAACAATGGGTATGCATAACCCCTGTAGATCATGTAGAAGTTGTATTGCACTCCCAAATGCTGACTTCACCAAACTATTTCAGATATGTAAATATCTAAACATCGGGTATCCATAACCCCTGAAGATCATGTAGAAGAAGAGCATGTCAATTCGGCGCTGTCAATTGCTTGGACTGGACAAGAAGGATGGATTGGGTTTCTGACAGCATTCCCCTAGAAGAATGATTCCTTTCCGCTCCACAGGATTCAAGAACTAATGACTACAGAAAGCAAATAACTTTAACAATGGCAATGTATTAGTGTTAGCGTTTAGGTTCAAGAATTAACAACAGGTATCATGTGCTGTTAATATCCGCCAATTCCATGCCTACCTATTTCTAGTTTGTGATGTTTGACCATGTAAATCTTCTCACTTTTCCTGATACTGTGTCTCAAAGTCATTACCAAAATCAAACAAGTTGCTAAATTGATTGTACTCCCATGGAAAACAACTCACATGTAAAGGATACCAAGATTTTTATCATTTTTAAATTTAGCTTTTATCTTACAGATTGAAGGAAGAAGAGATTCAATCACCGGCATCTAATAAGATTGACTACTTTTCAATGATTCATGAATCAGAAGCCCGTGGGGCTCACTACAATAAATGGCGTGCAATGTAACCAACAATGTTCCGGAAGGAAAGAAGCACCATTCACCAAGGGCAAAAATAAATCAGGTATGCCTTTCAAACATATATGGGAGATGCATAGCTCAAGTCAAAGGAACAAATCTCTCAATAAAAATGGGCTGGAACTAGCAGGATAGAAATTAGAAGACCTGTCTACATATGAGTTCTTTGAGAATATAAGATTGTGTTTGTCTTCTCATTTCCTACCACTTTCCAGGTTAAATTCTGACTTTGAGTTCATTGCACGTGTTACTATTTACACTATGTCCAAAATCCAAGAGTATGATTTCTTTTGTCAAACTAGTCTGGGTGCAAAAGTGTAACAACCTCAAATTTTGAGTTAATTTCTAGGTAATTATAACATATTTTAATTGGAATAAAAAGCAGAAAGTGAATTGCTTGAAAATTGAATTTGAAGGAAGTGACCCCCTTGAAAACTCAAAATTTATATTTGAAACTATAAAAAATGAAAACTACGCGTCGAGAGGATTCCAATGACACTAATTTAGCGTGAAACAGAAGTCAGTGTGAAAAACCCCCAAAACTTTTACTAATTTAAGAGGGGTCCAAATTGATAACGACACCCCTCCCCCATAACTTGACCCTGATGTGACGTGCGGTAGGGGACAACCCGACATGCGTGGAGCGAAGCTCAACATGCGGTGGGCCAAACACTACGTGTCACTGCTCTGTCCCGTATTGGGCTCTGCAAACAGAGAAAACAAGGGGGGCACTGGAAACATGTAGAATACGGCAACCCCAAACCCCATCCGTTCAATCTCTTATTGGCACAGGCTTCCCCTCTACCCAGATTTTCGGCCACCATTCCTCCAGTCCTTCCTCTATGTTTCTTCTCAGATCCAACCGGGTGCTGGCTATGCCTAATCTTTTCCCCTTTATCTTCTTCTTCCCCCTTCTGCTCTTCCACTGGCACAAGATCGGCGATCAACGCCGGGTGCCTGGTTTCTCCTCTCTGGTTAGCCATGCAAAGGCCCAGAAACCCCTCTACCCCGATCGACTCAGCCAACCCAATAGGCCCGCCCACACCCACCATTCTCCTCAGACCAGTGCAGCCCAACTGACAAGCTGCACCAGTCCCAATACCTTCTCTTCCTCTTTTCCCTCTAGCCACCCACCTAACTAGGCCAGCCACAACCAATCCTGTCTCTCTTTCCCTCTATCTTCTCTCCTTCACCGGCACGGCCTAGCCGTTCCAAGCCGGTGTGCCAGAAACCCTTCTCCTTCCACTACCCTCTTCCTCCACCTTGACTGACCAGAGGCTGACGAGAGTGATTGACCATGCTATTCCCCCATTTCCCTTCTCCCTCAGTCTCTCTCTCTCTCCCTGTCATCCCACCTTCAACCAGCGCAACCCCACAAGCACGCCAGCCCAGCATCTCCTCTCCCCTCTTTCCCTCTTTCCCTCTTTCCCTCTTGCATCTAGCAAGTTAGGGCAAGGTGACTCGCTTGTGTCACCCGCTCTTGACTCGTCTCGTTGAGCCAAGTTGACTCAGGTGAGCCCCATTACTCCTTGGACTTGGAACCCTTATTATGGCCAATCTAGGAAGGCGTTTGCAAATCCGAGATGACCGTTGCAATCCTTGCAACGCAAGTCCGTTTGTTGATCGAAGAAGATCCGATCATCAATCATGACCAAACACTTGATCAGACTAGATCATTAGATCTCTGACCGATCTGACCACCCATGGAGATCTAGTCATTGATCTATCTCTAAATGATGCATCTATGACTGATTGTGGAGATCCTACCATGATCCAACCATTGATTTGCCTCCAAATGGAAAATCTGAACTTATTACGACCATTCATAGCGATCTGACCGTTGGCCTACCTCCAAAGTCAAATCTGCAATGGATAGGAACTTTGCTTTAGGTCTAGATGTAGCTTTCACATTAGACTATCTATTATGAGATCAGATCTAACCCTTCATCTCAATCTAACCGTATATTAGCGAACAGGCTTCTAGATCCATACTTAATTCAAGTATTCCTTCTGATCTGACTGTAGATCTATCACCAAACTCCTAGACCAATTACATATCTAGCCCATTCCTAAGATCTAACCTTTGATTGACCATCCAATGCCAGATCTGTGAGATCAGGCACCACAACTTTTCTTGATCCGTAGTGTTCCACAATTGGAGCTACAAATCAGCATATCCTTACTTTCCAGGTACACGCATCAGCGACAGAGACACAATTAGAGTCATCCATATATGGATCGATGACGAAGCCTACGAAATGGTGAATCAAATGATCAAGCTAAAGGAGTTACACACATGAGAGCCGAGGATAAATGTCATATGAGGTAGGTGGATTAAGATTGCTATTTTGAAAAGTCTAATAATTTCCATGTCTTATGAGCATGATTGTATGCAGATGATGATTTACAAAGTGTTGTATTAATTTGCTAAAACTGTGGAAGCGTGTAATAATTTAGAAGTTTTCTTGTGACACCTTTTAAATTATCAAAATCAAAAAATGAATAACTAATTTAAATATAAAATATTACTGTTAACCTACTTGTAACGCCCAAACAAAAGATTGAAAACCATACTCAAGGACTAGAATTTATTATATAAATATATATACATATATACCTTTAGACGATATTGATAATACTTAGAAACATAATATACATATGGATTAACTACATATGTGAAATGAACTTAAAACATTTGTTTTATCCCAATCTTAACATTGAGACAAATGAGTAATTGGACTACATACCTTGATTTTGAACTTATACTTATTTCACGCGAACATTTTAATAGCTTAAACAAGGTTAAATCTTACACATGCAACTGAGACATAAGGGACTTATATATTGATACTACAAAACTTGGAATGCCTCAAACAACATGAAGGGGAGCCTTGGCGCAACGGTAAAAGTTGTCGTCATGTGACCTTGAGGTAATGGGTTCAAGGCGTGGTTTTTGCAAAAAGCTGCCTACTTTAGGCCATTGTGGCCCGCCCCTTCCTCGAACCCCGCATAGGAGGGACCTTCGTGCACTAGGGCTGCCCTTTTTTATCAACAATAAAGTAAAGATTTTTGAGTTGCTCACAAGGTTTTTGAATTATATGAAGACCTAAGCAAAGGTGCTACAAGTTGTCGTAATTGTAATTTAACGACTTGAGAATGATGAAAAAATTCACATTTAAACTAGGAAAGAATATGCTAAAAAACATGTACATGCAATAAATATTCACAAGCCATAACCTTAAGTTGTAACATGTGTGTCCTTACTAGTAAAGTTTTTATCACCAGTTTAACTAAGATCCACTTAGCGATAAGCGCTTTTAAGATAATGTTTAAAGATTAAATTTTTGTAATTATTGTGCTGGATGTACATTTTTGCAAACCAAAAGAACATTACCTAATTTAGGAATAAAGACTGCATGTTTTGAATGCTCATGAAGATATGTTTTTATAGCTTGTTGAGAATGTTGGTTAAAAATAAATTGACTTGATTAGCTTCTCAAGAAACTTTGAAATAGGGGTTTTATTTTCATAAAATGATTTTGGAGATGTATATGATTTATCATTTGGGTGGGCACTAGATGAGTAGTCGTAAGTCCTAGTGGATGCGGATTGACCGATATTTAGGCAGGCGCTCTGTGAGCAGCTATAAGCCCTAATGATTATAGATTTCGTCAATGGTTTGGTAGGCCCTGTATGAGTGGCCGTAAGTCCTAATGGATACAGATTTATTGATGCTTAGGTGTATGCTCTACAGGCAGCTGTAAGTCCTGGTGAATATGGATTTCATCGATATTTTGGGCAGGCACTCTGGAAGTGCCCTAAGTTCTAGATTGCTCGACTGTGCTCTACAAGTACCGTAAGTCCTAGAGGCCTGCTGTGTGCTTTAAGTCCTAAGATCCTATGCTAGGAGGTGCACTTGGCTACTAACCTCTAAGATGATTTAATGCCACTCCTGTGATAGAAATGGCGGGCAGTAGGTGTATCTCAAGCATTAGACCTCATCTAAGGTGGCAGGATTGTATGCCACCACGATTGGAGCGATCAATTTTCCACAACGATGTGGGCATGTATTTATATATTTACTAGTTCTAAGGGAGAAGCCTAAGGCCTACAGTCCGATAATGGTAAGGTACCCGTAGGAACCAATACCTTGAATGCTTTGCCCAAAGAGGGACCCCATTTATATGAGACCGATTTTCACAGTCATGATTTCAGTTCTATTTGATGCATAAAGAACTATTTGCATTTATAAGCTGACTGATTATACTTTTGAAAAAGCGTGACACGGCTTTTGGTTTTGTCAGATTACAAATTTATTGATTGTCAGATTGCTAATTTAGAACATCTTGATTCTTTTAAACCGACAGTTTTACCTTGGTCGCATTTATTAAGGTATTAGATTAATTGAACATTATGAGTGATTTTGCATGATCATATACTAATTAGTACCTGCACATGAAAATGCATTGAGTTCATAAAGGGAAAAATTTTAGATGACTACTTTTGCAAATCATAATAAGAATGTTAAATACCCCACTAATAAGTAGATTTAAGTATCGAATGACAAACAACCTAAACACTTAAAGTGATATCTTGAATGAATATATAAAGTAAACGAATCTGAAGAACTATATGTCATGAATGAATTTAGAATGCTTAAGTGTGTCTTCATGGAAAATGATGTCAGTACAATTGAATGCTCATGGAATGATACAGCTTAGAATGCTTAAATTCTCAGGAAAAGATGTGATTCATCAACCATAATGAAATTGCACATGTAAAACTGATTTCATAGTGGTACGATCCAAGAACTTATAATTTCAGTACAAACACCTTGGAAATAGCGTGAAGTTTGTTTAAGTATGATATATTCTCAAAATATATTGATTTATTCAAATCATGTACTACATGACAAAATAGCTACTTATTCTACCTACACAAGCACAAGCTTGTTATGAACAGGTTGAACGTGAGAAACAACTACAGAGTTCAGTATTTCATCAAAAGGAGATTTTCCAGTATCAAGATGGTGAGCTTTTATTCTTTAGATTAGTTTTCTTATTCAGTGGAGAATGAGAATGTGTACACACACACACACACACACACACACACACATATATATATATATATATTACTTTCGTGTTGTGGATTCAATTGTATTTAAGGGAATTTGTTGTGACATGATTGTGACCGGAGGTTCTGAGAAGTGATAAGTTTTGTGTATTTATTTTCAAAAGCAATGAATATGATTATTTGTATTGTTTTATCAAGTGTCCGCACGCATGCGTCAAATGCGCATATGTCCAAAAAACAGAGGAAGCTTTGCCGAGTTTTTGGTATAAATGAGACTCATTTCGCCATAAAATCCTTGTATTTTGTGTTAAAATGACACTTTGGAATTTCAGAAAATTTTAGTAGAAAAAAAAAAAGAAAAAGAAAAATTTTCACTGTTTGATTTCAAATAAGGGATATCCTAAATTTCAAAAAAGTTTCCAAAAAGGTATTTTACAAACCCGGGGTGTCACAAAAAGGTCCTAGACACCAGTAAAATTGACTTAACTATCAAAAACATTTTGCTTTTCCTTCTATTTCAGGATTAACTCCAGAATGTAGTCCAGCTTAAGTATAAGTTTCATTTGCTGACTTGATGCATTATTCCCATACTTCACTACACATGCATGCATTTCTTTGATGGTTGTGCCAGTTGCTTTTAAGTTATTACCTTATACTTGGATGTCAAACACTTATATTTAGTTACATTTTAATAATACATAGTAAACAGCACCATCTATATCATGCAGTTATCTATAAATTAGCATGAAATAATGGTGAGAATTGGATATGCACTGCCTTTGAAAAGCGCATATAATAATTGGGCATCCTTTACTCCATTAGCATTTTTGTTAGTTTTGACAATTTGCCAAAGCATATAGGAGAATACAGGACCTACATTGCAACCAAGCTTGAAGTTTACATAATCAATTTGATTTTTAGAAAACTAGGCCTTGCAGTAATTCTCTGCCACTGCCAAGTTTGAATTGCAAATTCGCCGAGCTATGGCTTCTAGCCTAGTGGAGATAAGGAGTCCCTCCCACGGAAGGTCACAGATCCAAGACTAAACCTGTGTGTGTACCTTCCAAAAAAGTAAAATAATAATAATAATAATAAATTGTAAATAGGATTCTACCATAAATCGGAAACATTCAAAGCACCCACTTGGATTTCTCTCCTCAAATAGAATGGGAGAAATGAAGATGTTGTCCCCTAATCAGCCCATGCAGCATATAGTTCATGCACTCATGTGGCATTTGCCTACGGACTTCTACCACTAAAAGATAGTTCTGAACCAAAGTATAGTGAAACGAAAGGACTAAAATACTACTTGGAGCAGTAAAAGACATAGCACCATCTTAGATTGGGTAAAAATCGCATGAAATGCCCCAGCTAAGTTATGTAAAATTCTTCTTTGTAGTAATGAGATCATATAGGCAGCATTTTATGGCCAAGATATAACCGTAGTCCCTATGCCCATTACCAGGTGACAGCGATATAAACCTCCAACCTATATGTGACAGTGTAAACTCAAATGCATACTACCAATTCAAACCAGCACCAAACTCTCGGAGAAACTGAACAAGAAGAAAATATTCATTGTAATCAATTGCAACCAGAACAATCACAACCAAGAAACAGACAACACCGACACCAAATGAAAAAGAAGAGATGAACCTTTGCAAGCACAATAAGCATGCTACAGTTATCTAAATTTTACTTTCCAAGTGCAAGCGAACAGCATTACGTTTCCAACTACGCAAAACCCAAATCCAAAGAAAAGGACCGAAAAACCTAAGAATCCGGCAAGAGCACGAAATACCCAGATCAAAACACAAAAGAAAAGAAAACCAAACTCATCAAAACACTCACCTTGATTCAATAAGCGGCTGCATATTGGAAGAACCTGCATGAAGGGGCCGAGCTTCTGGTGCTCTGCCAACAGCTCTGTCAAGTACTGACTAAAAGAAGAAAAACCCAAAATTCAAAAACACTCAAATCAATCAAAATCCAGAAAAACCAATAATAAAAAAAAGCCCAAATCAAGAAAACCCAGATGATAAATGTTCCATTTGTTCCAGTTTTTTCCAGTACCTGTCAATATCTGGTGTGTTTCTTATCTGTGGAGAAGCTGCCCTTGCAGGAGAAAAGCTGTGTGTATATAATCCTGACATGCCTATGGATTGAAAAAGGGTTTGCAGAGCAGAAAAGGAAAAAAGGGGGGGGGGGATTGAAGAAGGTGCAAAGAAAGTTGTGTATTTTGGGTGCAGGCAGAAAGCGGAGGGATCTTCTAGTAACGTGCGTACGCTCCCTCTCTGCCAAAAAAAAAAAAAAAAAAGAATGTGTAGAATGAGTGGCTTCTTTTGGCTCTTCGATGGGTTTAAATAGCTGTGGGGTTTAGGAGGCTGTATGGCTGCTTTCCCCCTTGTACCTGTGAAACAATCAATTTTACAGTAGGAGAGAGAAACGAGCTGTTAAACTACAAAGAGAGGGAAGGCTAGAGAGAAAGTAGAGAGAGAAAGGAGGGGTGGGGGAGCCATGTGATGCCTTGATTTGGGCCGTCCAAATGACATCAGCATGATCCTGATGGTTGATTTGGTGGGGCAAGCAATTGGATACGATATCGATCAAGTGGTAGCATATGTGTGATCGAATGGTTTAGATTGCTTTATCAAGTACTTTTGATTGCCATGATGATTTGATAACTCTGCTGTGGGACCACAACGTATGTTTGTTCATGTCATGTTTATGTCCATGCATTGCATGTGCATAAAAACTCATTAACAAGCGGGATTGATTATATCCAGCGGTTTCAACGCGCTATATGTACATACGGGGCCCAGATGTTTCGCAATCGAAGTCACTCATCTCCCTTAGATGAACAGAATTATCCCCATTTTGCATTCAAATTGAAGAACAAGAAAGTTCAAGGGAAGAGCGGAGAGAATTTTTCATTGATCAAAGGATTATTTGCACATCATTGGGAGAAGAAGTTTTTGGAAATTGGATGTCTAAGATATGACTACTAAGATAAACGGCTTAGCTCACCAACCAACGATGTTGGTCCCACGGGGATGATATAGCAACTGTGACATATCCTTTACATGGTGAGAGATATATTGAATGTAAGGAAAAGTAAAGGAAGTTTTGGATGCCATGAGTGAGCAATTGCTAGCTGTTATTGAGGCTTTAAATGTTGTCACGTAAAAAGATTGGCTGTGACCACCCCAGCTTAATATATCTCATCAATCAGCCCTACTGTAGAAAGTTCTCGCCCATGCGGTGTTTATGAAAGGAGTAGACCACAGGAGCCTATAGTAGGCAGCTTTATCTTGTATTTTTACAGGAGGCTGTGTTCCATGACTTAAACCCATGATCTCAAGGTCACAAGACGACAACTTTTACAGTTGCGCCAAAGCTCTCATGATATATTTCATCTCATTGGATAATAATAGTAATAATAGACGGATAAATAATTTTGCCATGAACATGGGCCATTCTTGTATTTTTCAGCAATCCAAGCCATTCATCTGACGTGGGCTGTCCCAGATGACCTAGCTACGTAACCTCTCTCTCCCTCTCTACCTTAAGGTGAATATAGTAGTTAAAAGGATAAAACTCAAAAATACATATTAATCTTGAGGGTGATGGAAAAGACCATTTTAGTAGCATATTTATGGCTTTCCCAATTTATATATTGTTCTATTTTTTTTAATTGATTTTGTTTCCTAATCTCAAAAGGCTAAGCTTGTACAAATTGACTCCTGCAAGTAGTAGATTAGGATCTCTTTGTTGCATCAAAACTTTTTATAGTTAAATAAATTGTCAAAAATATCTAGCGTAGTTGGTCACATACAACTCCGTCATCTTTTCTAAAACATGCTTGGTCTTAGGCTCAAGATGCCACTTCTTATAGCCAGTGACTACATTTAGAAGTGCATGTGTGAGTGAGATTTCTTGAGCCATTGACTATGTAATTCTTTACTTGTATAAAAAATATATGAACAATTAGTTAAATCATGCTTAGTGTTTCTGACATTATTTTTTATCGATCCATTATGTTCATTGGATTCACCATCTCCTAAGATGGAAAGGCACTTGAAAGCTCATCTAAGAGGTACTTGGCTTCCTCCTCTTGAAGCATGGACGACACTCGATATTGTATTTATTTTATATTAACACCGTTCACGTTCCAAATGGTGACTCCCGCCTAAGAGGTGTCCATTGGATGAGATTTTTGGTCCCCTCCCACTTAGAAGACACTGAATCCAATGAAAGAAATGAATTACTAAAAGAAAATAAGCCTTGACCTTAAGGCTGTATTTTTCCAAATATATCAAACTTGAGGTGTCTCAGTAAAATATAAGATAAGGCTGCGTCCCAAGCTCTACATATGCAGCAGCTCCATGCACCGGGCTCACTTTGGTTGCTGTCCTACCAAGTAACAATGAACAAACATCACATTTTTGTTGTCCAATCATGCTTAGCCTCAGCTTGATAAATCAAACCGTACTTACAAGGGAATAAAGGGCAGCCCCAGTGCACGAAGCTCCCACCTCTGTAGGGTTTGGGGAAGGAGCAGATTACAAGGGTCTATAGTAGGTAGCTTTATCTTGAATTTTGAAAGAGGCTGATTCCACACTTTAAACTTGTGACCTCAAAGTCCTATAACGACAACTTTGACAGGAAATGTCATTCTAAAAAATATATATATATATCTCTCTCTCTCTCCTTGTGTTAAAAATAGAAGCATAGGATTCCTCCGCATTTATTGGAAGAGTATAGACAGAGCGTGTCGGGGGGCAGAGAGCAAGGTGGTGATTGAAACAAACAAATTTCGGTGATACCAATTATTAATTCATGCATATCCACGGGTTGGTTATCAACTCACAAGGCCCATAATCTAAGCGGAGACCCTAATCTAATCTACAAGAATTAATTACTAATTCTCTTTCAGAATAAAATTTGACGATCCATACCATCCATCTAGTGGCACCCACATTTTGACGGATCATTGATGAAAAGAACCAACGGGGGGATAGTGGCGCGTTAGATGAGATGATCTGAGTCATCTGATGTGATCAGAGATTATATGGACCATATCATGTCGGTGATGCTTGAGCTGAGATGAGATGAAATAATGTCTTCTCGTCTCGTTGTCAATAGTGCTTGACATGAAAATCATCTCAGCTTAACTTGCAATTATATTGAACTTTTAGCTATCTCATGTCAAATTTGATCATGCCAAGTTATCTCAAGCTGGATCTCATATCATCTTACTTCATAAGGTTGATCGTTCGTCAGATCAATACTATGCAACTGATCTAGACCGTCTAATTCGTGGGCTCCAATGCACCATGGATGCTTGGGAAATCATTAACGAACCAAAATCCTAACTATTTGACTGGTAGCTCTGGAATGGACAGTTAGAAAGGAAGATAATGCAGAGATCCGATTCAACAGTTGAATGATCAAATGGTTAGGATCCCCTAAAAAGTTCAATCGTAAGATTTTACCCCTGCAGTGGTGGACCCACCAATTTGAACGGTTGGCCTTGTTCTCTTCCGTTTGATGGATTGTAATTGTGCGATGATGGCGAGGCACCAACCAATAAGAGACTATCCAGCAGTACAAAGTCCGAGAAACCATTCATTTGTATAATGACTAAAATACCATTAAATTCCACAAAGACAAAAATACCCTCACGTTACTCCACTAATTTCCATGCCAAGAACTTCATTCTCGTTTATCGAGAAAGCCCATTGCAAAAAGAAGAGCAAACTGTTACAGTCACTCTCCCACCTTCTGGAGAAAGAGAAAAAGAAAAATTCTTATTTTCCATGGCGAATTTGAGATTTCTGGAAGCTGTTCTTCCTTTGGGGATTATTGCTGGAATGCTTTGTGTGATGGGTAATGCTCAGTATTACATCCACAAAGCTGCTCATGGCAGGGTAAGTGGAAAATTGATGGAGAATCTTTTTGTTGTCTTAGTTATTCATTTGTTTTGGGCTTTAGTGAATTTTTTATATGCATGTTTCAGCCGAAGCATATTGGTAGTGATATGTGGGATGTGGCCATGGAGAGAAGAGATAAAAAGCTCTTGGAGAAAGCTGCACGAAATTAGGTCAGCACTTTTTGTTATCCGTTTGATCTGATTATTCTTTTGATTGTTTTTGGGTTTATATATTGATCTTTTGTGCTTATCTTGCATGATCCTTGATGGGTTTTGCTTGATTTTGTTGTTGGGATTGCATGGTTTCTCTTTTGGGACGATTGGAGGTTTTCCTCTGTGGGCTTTTCGCTCAGCTTGTAAAACTCGTGTCTTGGCTGTCAGGTTCTTTTTAAGGAATTTTAAAGGCCGAACAGACCTGCCGTTTCTGCGGGTTGATGTTTAACTTAATCAAATTGAGTGATTTGGTACTTGTGATGGTATTGTTGTAGTTCATATTTCTGTGGTTCTTGGAGGAGTCTATTGGTATTTACGATTCCGTGTTGTCTGTTAATTATTTGCGGCTAAGATACTTCGTCTTAAATTGTGATTTATTAAACTTGAACGCGAGGAAAGGTGATTGAATAGAGTTTTTTACGGGTGTGATTGCACATCATTTTTATTTATGTAAGGCAACATGAGTAATCTCCTTCTGCAACCTCTTTTTTAACCATGGGGCGCGTTTCTTAATCTTCTCTACATTTGAATGTCCACAATGAGTTTATTTGGTATTTTTCATAAGGAAAAGAATGGCGACTGTTATCTTGATAAGACCATAATTCTTTTAAATTGATGTTGATGAGGCTAGTTTCACCATTGTGGAAGTACTTTTTGACATTTTCAACACCAAACGAGAACTACAACTCCTTTCTTGACCCATAACCCATCATTGAGCTCGTGACTTCTAGCTATCTGTTACATATGAAATGGAGAAAAGGGTATAGCTCCTTGCAGAACCGATCTTTCTAGCAAGCTAAAATCAAAATGAGTAGTCAAAATTATTGTTCCCATTGGAAGAGTGTGGTATGCCTTATTTCTGTTCACTTGTACTGGAATTATGTAACTACTTCTGAGAGATACAGGAAACAATTTATGATGACTTACCTAGTATGACAATAGGGCATGTAGAATATGTTGGAGATGCTGGTTTCCATCTTCCTTTTTTTTCTCCACATAAGAAAAATGGAGGTTGTTGATTGAAGAGAGTGGAGAATCAGCAATGGATAATGCATGGATTGTGGACTGGTGAATGTTAGACGTTGGTTTTGTCAAAGATGCAAGTTTCACCTAGATAAGCAGAACATGAAAAGAAATCTGGAGGAGCAATGAGGATAACTTTCATGTTATGGAAAGGAGACACAAGTGGCAAATACTTTGATGCAGGTTTCACCAAGAAATCTGGAGGAGCAGTGAGCTTAACTTGAAGTTACAGAAAAGAAACACAATTAGCAAGCACTTTGATGATGACAAGGAGGATGCGCGGAAGTGAGGCAGAACCAGAAGATTTAGGATGCTTGATAATCATTTTTTGTGTAGAAAATTAGGTAATAAGTTATCTCACTCCGATGGCAAGCAGTTGCATGCATATAAGGTTGAATTGGTTGTCGCTCTCTCATAGCACTGGTTGAATGTATATTACATAACAAAGCAAGATGAAGGGAACTAAATGGAGAAGGACATTTAGAAATGAGGTCAGACCCCCATTTTCTTACTACTCGTAATTAATGCAAAATTGAACTCCTATATATTATGAACTGATATGGGGGGCCTTCATTTCAACAGATGTGGTCAAAGGAAAGTAAAAATACCTTGCATGGCCATTTGAAAGACATAGATGGTCCCTTACAAGTGAGGGATTAATATGCCTTTGGTTTTTGTTGGTCTCCTAAGATGATATTAGAGCTTGCATACTGTTGTAAGGTAATTATACATTAGCTTGTAATTTTCTTAGCATTACAAGATTATAATAGGAGAGACATCCTCTCTAATATATTCATTGGGGTGAAGGAGATGGTGCAAAGTTCCTTGTAGTTACTGGGCCATTTGTAGTTGGCAAAGACTGGGCCGTTTTATCTGTGACTATTTGGAGCCCTGCCTTTATTTGATTGGGAATTATGGCAGACTTGCGAAGATGGGACACTCTCAATGAGGGTGCAGGAGTGTTACTCAACATGTTATGGGTGAATTTGATAGTCCTAGGTACAGATGGCTAAAGGGTGCTCAAAATTCATGCTTAAATCTGCGAGTAGGATATGCACCTTGCCATTTGGAATGAGATTGAGGAGGCGATGTAGCCATTATTTTTTTGGAGTTGTTGTAGCTATTAGTTTTTTAGATGAAAATTTTAACAGTTGTGATTTAAAAATAAAAAAATTGTATGACTCGAAGCATCCACACATTATGAAGTTTGGTGGCTAGCCAATCAAAGGCAAGCAGAACATGACAAATGCATCAGATCATCTTGGGGTTGGGGGGGCTCCGCACCTAGGCTGCGTCCTTTTTCATGTCCTGAAATCATTTTTCATTTTTTACTATCCAAGGACGACTTGGTTTCATTAGGAAGGACAGGAGCTATTGGGGAGTTCTGGAGGCGCAAAATTTTTTATCTATGGATTCTAAACATTTGTGGTTATTTTCAATGACAGGATTTAAATTCTGTTGCTTTGAATTGTGAATAGGAAGCTATAGAAGATAGGATGGAAACCCTATGAGTGTTATTGTGCTTACTGATATCTATTGCTACGCTATTGGGGCATGTTATACTTGATTCTATAAATTCCATGAATGAATTTTGGTTTATGATATTTCTTATGAAATCCATTTCTTGCTAAATTGTTGGTATTGAACTTCTTCCAGGATGGAGGTTATATCCCTTAAAACATTGGATAACTAGTGTTTTGATTTGACAATAGCATGTTGAGATCTAGTTTTCTTGTTAACACGGAGATCATGGGCAATAGAAACTCTGTTTGAGTTGGGACAACATCGCTGCTTCTAGCATGATATGTATTAGCTGTGGGAGGTGGGATCCAACTTTTCACTTGGGGGTTTTTCCAAAATAGTGATGGCAGATGTAGTGAAGATAGATGGTTCTTCAGGGTGGAGGTAATGCTGAAAGTCAAATTTAAGATTAATTTAAATATTGTTTGTTGGATTTGTATGGGTTTTGGTTGGGGAAAGAAAAAACACAAGCTGTGAAAACTTGGTGCTGATGATGAAGTAGGATTTCATCATTGCGGTAGACTATAGGGGAGAAGGGTGACATGTCCGTCATTTGGAAGAAATGGAGATGCTTAGATTGTGATGAAGCATTTCATCTTCATTTTGGGCTTCTAATGATTATAAGGAAAGGATGAAGTCACGCTTGGATTGGTTGGGTTTGGACAGTTTCTATGGATAATTGGATTTTTGATGGTTCATTGTGGTCTCATGGATACTACCGAACAATAATTTTCTTGGGATTACAATAGTTTGTCATGTAGTTGCTTATTGGTTACCCATTGTGTTGTATGGATTTTCATGCTGTTTCAAATAAAAGCTGGTCCATTGATAAATAATAAAATAATATTGGAGTGGTCTCGGTTTTGGCCTTCTCCTTGCCATCTTTTGGGCCAATTGTGAAAGTTGTTATATATGAGGGATCCCAACATGAAGTGCTGACATGTAAACACTCAGTAGCTTAGTATGTAGATTGAGCACCTAAATCACTCCAACATCTGGTCCCATGTATTGTATGATGTACATATATGCCACAGTGCTCTGTTTGTGGGTCATGGGAAATGGAAGTCCTGAGCCTTGTTGCGCCTTGCTACACATGAGAGCACTTAGTCATCTTGAAATGGTGCATCCTCTGCCCAAGGTTGCACAGTTATGTCCAACGTAATACTCTTTTTCTCAGAGTTTGCACATTTTTATTGCTGATTATTTTTATCATTAGAAGCCTTTTTTATCACAACTAGTACTACTAATTGATGTAACAGAAAAAGAAAAAAACCACCATGGGTGGAAAACTGAAGCACCATAATTGTGAAGCTTGAGATTCTTCAAATTTTCTCTATAGAAAAGGGCAGCTTGTGCATGAAGCTCCCATGTATACGGGGTCCACCGAAGGGGTGGACCAAAGATGGTCTGTAGTACGCAGCCTTACCTTGTATTTTGCGAGAGGTTGTTTCCAGGCCTCAAACCTGTGACCTCTAGGTTACACAGTGACAATTCAACTGTTGCGCCAAGGCTCCCGTTCTATTCTTCAAATTTTCTCTGATAGATAATAAAAATCAGATGAAGCAATCTTTCTATTTGTACTAACAAAACCCTAAACAGTAATCTAGCAACAGAAACTAATAGCAATAAAAAACATGCCCTAGCCATAACTACAAAAACTATAACCCCAGCCCTTGTAAATTTTTGAATTTTTTCCAGAACCCAAAATGAAGCTATTGGTCGTGTTGAAACTCAAGAGTTGTTCCAAAATGCTGAAATACAGTCGTACTTGTACAAAAATCTATACAAAAGAGTTGGTTGAGCCTTCTTTCTTTCCTTTAAGAGCCCCATCTCTCGCGTCCCATTTACTTCATTGTGGATGCTCTGGGTTCTCTCCATATTGAAATTTTTGTTGAATGTGGTTGCTGAGAGTTAAGTACTTCTGACAATTTCAGGCTTTCTTACAGTTGCATTTACGGACAAAACCATAGGGATCTTCAAACCATTTATTTCTTCTTGCAAGTTTCCTTCCATAATTTTTGGAGGTTTCCTCAAGTGTTTTCATTCTGGAGATGGATGTTGTCCCCTCCATGACAAATGGGACAGCAGGCATTTTGGGGCTTGCTGGAAACAAACATGGCGGTGTTCAAGAAAAGATATGCCAAGTAGAAGAATCAATTTTTACACAAGATGTCCTGATACTAGATCTGCATTTGTCACGGAATACTTCTGGTATATCTAAGTGGCGGTAATAGTTTGTAATTGAAATTCTTAAGCTTTTAGCAGCTTTAGGCCAAAGTGATGTATGTTAAGACAGGATTAGGATGTGCTTAATTTAAATTTTGTTGGAAGCCTTTTGGCTGATACTGGTCAAGCCAGGATTACTGGCATGGTTATGCATTTGGGGTCACAATCAAATGTCATTTGATCCAAGTTGGCAAGAGATGTAGATGAATCAGAAGTGTTGGCTCCTGTCACCATTCTCAAGATTTTCATGAGGTATCTTTCAGGTTTGTTTTCTCTGAAGGGGATTTCAGAGCAGATATGCCTGCTTTTGTTTGTATATTTTTTGCCAAAGGCAAACTTACATTATCAAATGTCAATCAAACACCAGGAAATTGAACACTCCATATTCAGTGCTTACATTACCCGAACTTAAATGTCAACATGTGGTAAGGTTGCTTCTGAACTTGGTGGTTGCATTGTCATTGGAGTATGTGGTGAGGGACAACTTGTTAGAAGAAATTTCAACATCTGTAGATGGCACAATAAGTTTTCCTTTTGTGCATATATCCTGCGGCATGCTTGCTCTTCACTGTTATGACTTGTCCGCACAACTTGTTGAAACTGAGAATTAAACAATTATACATAAATAAGTAACTATGGCTTTACTACTTTTTCCTATATAGTCAGGGAATATTGAATTATTGGGAACTAGTTATAATTGGATCTCCCTCTTCAATGAAGAGAAGATTTGGATAGTTTGCCATTATGGAAAGAGAATCGTATGTGCTGATCTTGTTGAGAGCTGCAGCTCACGCCATCTTCATAGTTAAATGAAACTAGTTGTCTTTTTATGTTCGTGTATATGTTCATGGTACAGACGACAGTGGCACTCTTCCTACCTCAGTGCTTTAAATGGTTGTATTCTTATTGTTTTATCTTCAATGCAGCAAGCATACATGTTCTTGAGTTGGCCAATATATGCAAATACGATTATCATGTAGTGCTCCAGGTCATTATTGTACGCTCTCGTTTATATTCATGTTGTCTAGTACGTATCGCTACACGAGCTTATGCTCTGGAACCACACAGCAGTGATGCAAATTTGATCCATACACTATCTGTAGACTGGTGATTTTCGACAGTGAAGATTTTCTGTGTATGGCATGCTCTTTCATAAATGGGGTCGTGCATTAATAAATCCGTCCATGCATAATCTGACCTATGCATCTGTTATTTGATTGTACTCCCATCTCATTTGGCTCATGATTTTTACTTTGTTTAGCAGGAACATGAACAGCAATATCTTGGACTGGATTAGAAGTTGATGGCAACAAATTGCTCTGTACCTCAAAACTCTTGGTATATTTTCTCTTGTTATGTAGTTGTTGGCAAATACTCTGGAGACCATTCTGAATGTTTCTAAGAGTTGGGGACCACTAAGCTCTCTTGTCTATGTGCTGCCTATCAATCTGATGATGATTTTTCAGCTATTTGTTTTCGAATCTCAAATGTTCATCGTTTCTTGGTTTCATGAGTGAATTGGGCAGTAGTTCCAAGTCACATGAAGGAAAAAAATGATATCATCTGGTCTCATTTTCTACCCATTTTGTATTCAAACTAATCAACGGCCAATCAGGCTAGTGTTTGATAAACTATGAAGTGCTATAATCAATGTGGCACCCACAGCAATTCTCTAGTTTTTGGCAGAAGGCACTGCGAGGTTTGAATCGTTTGATAGGTGAAGAGGCACAGGAGAGATGATTGGCATGGGCTGAGACCTGTGCTCTCTACTCGATCTCCCCAACGCAGAGTCCCATCCATGCAGCACACAAGCGCCGAGCAGGCATGCTAGTGTAGTACTTTACTAATCCATCTCCAACATTGGATATCTAGTAGTTCAAAAATTGCGCCAAGCACGTTCCAGCACTAAAAACGGATATACCTTAGTGGTTCTTTGAGATGAAATGAGCTGGCGTGAGATGACATTTTGCTTGAGATGATTGAAAATTCAACTTAACTATGAGTTAAGATGAGATGATTTTCATCTCAGTGCATCTCAAGCGCCCCTAACTAACAGTGTAAGGATGTACACTGTCATCTCATCTTAGCTGAAGCACCCACTAACACTGATATGGTTAGTATCATCTCATGCCACACCTATTAAAAGTTCATCTAAAAATTTTAAATCATCGTACAAGATTGGTTTGAAACTGCATCAGCATTGAACAGCCAAAAATGCATCTTTGTGGTTGCCGTGCGGTTAGTGACAAACATTATATATCTAATGCATGGTTAATTGTTCGTGGTCCCAGCTCGGTCAGATGATTCTGGTCCGTTCATCTGCAAAGTTTTGGGGAAGGTTGTACTTGTACCCAAGGAGAAGCTAAATCATTGATTTACGCGTCGCAGTCCATGTGTGGGGTAAGGATTCATTGCTAGACACGGATCATGTCGATAGCTTACCATTGTCATCAATCGACGGCTCTGATCCATAATTCTGTGTGGGAATCATACTGATCTTTAAAACTCAAAGGTAACGGTCCACTCTCCCACATATAAATGCCACTAAATTTCTTTCCGGCCTAGGGTTTTAGCCTTGGGAGGAGCGAGGAAAAACCCGCGGCTGCGAGGTTTTACTATCAGGATCAGGAAGGAAGCAAGGTACTGCATCTAAACCCTATTTTTCTTGTTCAGTTACTAGGCTTTTTCATTATCATCTGAACCATAGGTTTTGGGTTCGTCCTCTCGGTCATCAACTTACCAGAAAAAAGCTTCTTCTTTTCTTTTTTTCTTCTTCTTTTGGAGAGAAGGAGGTTGTTTTATTTGATGATTTGTTCTCTCCATGCATTTATTGTTCTAATTCTGAATTTGATATGAAGCAGGCTATTTCTGTGTTTTTGCTTTTGTTTTGTTGGTTTAGTGTTGATTGGAAGATCTGATAAGGAGGTTGTGTGTGCCCAATTGAACTAAATGGCCGGGCTGAGAAAGCCAGTCTCCATCATTCCAAATAAGATGATTGATGATCATGACGATAACAATGACATAGTTCAGGAATCAGATATGTCTGAATCTGAATCTGAAGAAGAAGAAGTAATGCTCAATGAGCCTTCTAAGAATCCTGTATACAATAAGGAGGGAGTTCTTGAGAAGCTCGAGGATATAAAGTGGCCTGAGAGTTTAGATTGGATCCACAAGCTGTCAATTGATTATAATCAAGAGCAAGAGATTGATGTGAATGATGACCTTGCTCGTGAGCTCGCATTCTATACACAAGCATTGGAGGGCACCAGGCAGGCTTTTGAGAAACTACAATCGATGGGCTTGCCATTCCTCAGGCCTCCAGACTACTATGCGGAGATGGTGAAAACAGATGCTCATATGGTGAAAGTGAAGGGCAGGCTCTTGGGGGAGAAGAAACTGATTGAGGAGGCAGAAGAGAGGAGGAAAGCTAGGGAAGCTAAGAAAATTGCTAAAGAAGTTCAGGCGCAGAAACTCAAAGAAAGAGCTAAGCAAAAGAAGGAGGAGATTGAGTCGGTTAAGAAATGGAGGAAGCAGAGGCAGCAAAGCGGGTTCCCTACTGGAGGAGGCAAAGGTAATGGTGATGACGATGAGATGATGGGGGGTTTGAATTTTGAAGATGGCAGGGGGTTTGAGAGGTCAAAGAAGAGGAGGCCCGGGGTTGCACCGGGAGATAGATCTGGTGGCAAGGGGGGAAGACAAGGTGGTCCTGGTGGCAAGGGAAAGAAAGGAAGTGCTGACAAAAAGAGGAAGGGCCGTGAGTACAGGGATTCCAAGTTTGGCTTCGGAGGGAGGAAAGGTCTGAAGAAGCAAAACACAGCTGAGACGACGGACAACTTCAGTGGCTTCAGCAAGCGGGGTGATTTTCGTGGAAACAAGAGACGGAAAAGGTGAAATCTCATGTTCTTTGTTCCTTATTGGAACTTCTTATCAAACTACATGAGAAGAAGCTAAACCTTTATTCTTAGGATCAATATATTATTCTTTTTTTTTTTATCACGCAGAATTCTTTCTGACAATATTATACGTAGCATCTCGTGTTAACCGGTTGCTTTTGTAGTCTCTAGCTTGTTTTATTCTGATTCAAGGTCCCATCACTTCCCATCATTTTATAGGTGTAGGAAATCAGTTACCTGTTTATAGAGGCAATGTTTGCAGAAGTCATAATTGATTGGAAAATTCAGTGAACTTGTAATTACTGTGTAATATATCCCAGTATTTTGTTCCATCAGACATAGTTACTAGAGTAAAACATGGCTCTGTAAGTTGAAGCTTGAGTAAAATTGACACGGATTCTACCAGATTGCATTCTCAACTAATGAACCTGGAAACTTGTATCTGTGATAAATATATATATTATGCTCTTTGAGAAGATCAAGAGTACATATAAATTTCCAAGAAGAATGTAGGTAAATAATTCTCAAAAATTGCGAACAATAGATAGGTTCCTGTTGCCGGATTTAGATGCTTGGATCTATCTTCCTGGAGCTTCCATGTTTTGTTTTACTTCATCAGTTTGCATCATTCTGATAGTGTGGATCCGTGAAATTGTCTCTTCATGTTTTCTTGAAGGCTCTATGTCTGAATCAACAGCAGGTGCTAGCCCATGGCATGTCATCTGCTGCCCGGAGCCAATAAGAACTCAGTAGAAGATTGTTTCAATCTCAACCTTAAATTTCATGTTACAAAATCTGGCAACATCTCCTGTGGCCCTGTGGCCCTTTTCGCTTTTCTACAAAGTCGAATTTTGATGTCTCTTTGATGGGACATAAGCATAGAAATTATACTTTTCCCTTATGGCTCCTTCCTGAGAACCGTTGGTTCATATTGCCTTTGAAGTCTTAGGAAAATCATCAATTCTTTTTCTACTATTGACTAACCAAGATATATGTGCAGAAATTGACAGGTTTGAACTTCGAACTGAAGTGGAATGGTCTTGTACAAGCCACCGAATCTGTTTACAAGGTATGTTATGGTATTCATTAGTTATGTAATCATACGATCGTCCTTACTGTGACGTACGAAATACTCTGCACTGTGTAAATGGTGGAAGTAGTGTATTTATGCAAACCCGTGCATATATTTTCTTTGAATACAAACTTTGGCTAGAAGGTCTTATTATATGACATAATCATGTTTACTGCTTCTAACAGTTGTGAAAATCCCCCTCATTTTTTATTCCATGAAATACACCTATTGCCAACAAACACACACAACTATTACTTTTTAAGTCATTATTAATAGGACCTTCTTAACATGTATCCATGCATAAATATTCACTTGTACATAGGACACAAATGCCAGTCCCAAGCCCAGATGAAAAAGGAGGGTTTTGCGTCAAGTGGCAGTCGGCAAGGGTGAAGTTGAAGATGATTTTGTTATTTATTTTTTGCTTGCAAATGAATATGCATTTGTATTTTAGTCTGTAAGGAAAAAATGAAAATCATCTTCAGCTTCTTAAAACAATGGCAATCCTAACATGACATAAATCGAAAACTAACATTCCCTCAAGCTAGGGCGTTCCCCATAAGGGACGTGCTGCATCAGATCTCGGGTGCGGTGAAAAATAGGCAAGGGTTGTTAGGGCGTTCTCTCATAAGCGACGCGCTACATCGGATCTTGAGTGTAGTGAAAAATGGGCAAAGGCTGCTAGAGCGTCCCCTCAGAAGCGATGCGCTGCATCAGTACCCAGGTGAGTGAAAAGTGGACATGGGTTCATGCTATAGAGGTCGAGAAAGGCAATAGTAAATAGGATATCTCTAGAGCATAAGATTCGTATCGCCACATGGAATATAGGGATATTGATAGGTAAGAGTTTGGAGTTAGTAGACACAATGAAACGTAAGAGAGTTAACATAGCTTGTATCCAAGAAACCAAGTAGAAAGGGGCTAAACTAGATAAATATATGGGTATAAATTATGGTATATAGGAAAGGATAATAACAGAAATAGCATAGGAATAATAATGGATACGGAATTAAAGAATAAATTTGTGGACGTTAAAAAAATCAGTGATAGAATTATAATAATAAAACTTGTTCTAGGAGTGCAGATTATAAATGTTATTAGTGTATACGCATCACAAGTAGGGTTACAAGATATAATCAAGAGATAATTTTGGGAAGATATGGAGGGAGTCATGTAAGAAATTCTCAACACTAAGGGATATTTATAGGAGCAGACTTAAATAGCCATATAGGAAAAAAAAAAAGGAAGGATATGATAGAATACACGGAGGGTATGGTATAAGTGAACGAAATGAGATGGGGGAGGATATCTTTGATTTTGCTTTGTTATATAACCTGGCTATTGCAAATACACTCTTTAAGAAGAGGGATGAACACTTAATAACTTTTAAAAGTGAATTTCATAAAAGCCAAATAGACTTTTTTTTACTTAAGAATAATGAAGGATCTATGTCTAAAGATTGTAAGGTGATACCCAGTGAAAGTTTAACCTCACAACATAGGTTAATGGTTATGGATATCCATATCAAAAGATGGAAGAAAAGAAGTGAACTTAATAGGTATCCAAAAATTAAGTGGTGAAACTTAAAAAAGAGAGAAAATAACCTCATTCACAAATAAGTTGATGGTAGAAGGAAACTGGAACTATGAAACAAAAGTAAATACCATGTAGATTAATATTGCTGAGTCAATTAAGAAAGTGACAAAAAATGTCTTAGGAGTATCTAAAGGTAAAAAACAATTAGTAAAGGAAATATGGTGGTGGAGTGAAACAGTACAAAAAGTTATTAAAGAAAACGGATGTGTTTTAAAGCATGACAGAAGACTAGAAATAATGAAAATTTTGAACAGTATAAGAATGCTAAATAGGTTGCTAAGAGAATAGTAAGTGAGGCTAAACTTAAAGCATATGATAAGCTCTATAATAGACTAGGAACAAGAGAAGGTGAGAAAGATGTGTTTAAACTTGCAAAAATAAAAGAACAGAAGGATAAGGACTTAGATCATGTTAGGTGCATTAAAAGCGATGATTAAAGTGGTATTAGTCAAAGATGATGAGATCAAATAAAGGTGAGAAACATACTTTCAAAAATTGTTAAATGACAATGGCTCTGAGTATATAGGGATTGAAAATACTATAAATCTAAATAACATTGGATATTATAGATATAAATGTAGGATTAGAATACTTAAAGTGAAAGAGACCTTGAAAAAGATACAATCAGGAAAGGCCATGGGGCCCGATGGTATACCAATGGAGGTTTGAAAGCATATGGGAGATATTGGGGTATTTTAGTTGACCAAGTTGTTTAATAAGATTATAAAATCAAAGAAAATGCCTCATGAGTGGAGGAAAAGCTCTATTGTACCGATTTATAAGAATAAAGGAGACATATAAAGTTGTACTAATTATCGAGGGATCAAACTTATAAGCCACACTATGAAACTTTTTGAAAAAGTGATTGAGTGGAGGCTACGACATGAAACAAGTGTATCGAAAAATCAGTTTGGTTTCATGCTTGGGAGGTTTATTATGGAAGCTATTTTCTTACTAAGACAATTAGTAGAGAAATATAGGGAGAGGAGGAAAGACCTTCACATGGTCTTTATCGATTTAGAGAAAGCTTATGATAGAGTCCCGAAAGAGTTAATATGAAGGGTGTTGGGTGATAAAAGGGTTTTGCAGAGGTATATAGGCATAATTAAAGATATGTATGAGGGAGCAGTAACAAATATTAAGACCACTAGTAGCGAGACTGGTGATTTTCCTGCCATTGTAGGATTGCACCAAGGATTGGCATTGAGCCCATATCTTTTCACATTGGTTATGGATGAGTTAACAAAACATCTGCATGAGGAGATTCTCTGGTGCATGCTATTTGCAGATGATATAGTCTTACTTGATGAGACAATGGAGGGTGTAAACATAAAGCTAGAGTTATGGAGAGAAGCATTAGAATCTAAAGGATTTAAAATTAGCCAAATTAAGACAGAATATATGGAATGCAACTTTAGCAAGGAGAGGTTTGTGAGTGGAACATTAGTCAAGATTGATAACGAAGAAGTCCCTGTAAAAAACCACTTTTGGTACTCTAGATCAATGATTCATAAGAGAGGAGAGATTGAGAGGGAGGTTACCCAGAGCATCGAAGCAGGTTGGAACAAATGGAGATGTGCATCTAGAGTTTTGTGTGATCGGCAGGTGCCACTCACACTAAAAGGAAAATTCTATAAGATGGCTATAAGGCCAACTATACTCTATGGATTAGAGTGTTGGGCAGTTAAGGAACATCATGCTCATAGGATGAGCATCGCAGAAATGAGGATATTGAGATGGATGAGTGGTAAGATAAGAAAGGATAGACTTAGAAATGAAAATATTAGAGAAAATTTAGGAATAACACCAATAGGTAACAAGATGAGGGAAATTAGACTTAGATGGTTTGGACATGTTCAAAGGAGACCAACAATGGCACCGGTTAGAAGGAGTGAGGCAATGCAAGTAGAAGGTTCTAAAAGGGGAAGGCCCAAAAGAACGTGGATAGAAGTGGTGAGGAAAGATTTAAAAACTTTGGGACTAAATGAAGTCATGGTACTTAACAGAGAGGAACGAAGGAATAAAATTCATGTGGCTGACTCCTAATTAGGATAAGGTCTTGATGATGATGACGACAACACAGGACACAAATGTACATTTGCTCCATCTCTAGAGTTCCCATTATTAGGGCCCTGCAGCACGTGTAATGTTCTGTGCATAGATAAATAGGAATACTGGTCTATTATGTGGATATGAATATCCATACTTACCTTTTACCTGCACGCATGCATTTTTTACAGATGCAGTATACCTTTACCCAAGGCCATAGTATAGGGCAGCCCTGGTGCACGAAGCTCCCGCCTATGCAGGGTCCGGGGAAGGGGGCGGGCCATAATGGCCTAAAGTAGGCAGCCTTACTTTGCATTTTTGCAAGAGGCCGATTCCACACCTTGAACCCGTGACCTCAAGATCACATGACAACAACTTTTACCGTTGCACTGAGTATCCTAAGTAATTATTGTCACCCTTCACTATTTGTGTTCATACATGTTTTAGTTTATAACTTTATGCATGCTGTGTGTGCTTAATACTGTGCCTTCTCATCCTGTTGAATGCCACATGCTATCATCTATATGGCGGACCGTAGTCATAGATTTTAGTATCCAAAAAGCTACTAAATGTGTCACTCTTAGCCTAGTTTTGGGCTTGACATGTGCCATGAAGACATGATTGGGACTCGTAAAATCTATCACCACTTTGATTAAATGATCCTTGCCCCTTTTATTCATTAAGCCTCACCTATGATTCTGCCAGGAAAAGCTAAAATCATGGGTGGAATCTCACAATTGGGTATTCTAATTCTTACTCCCAGGTGGTCCAGATCAAGAGTCTTGATTACACGTACATGTCCCAAGTGAAACCCAGGATCATTTCTTAGGATTTATACCAAGGTCTGTGTCAGGCAACCCAATCAAACTATAGTATTCTTGGTAGATATGATACATGTGTTCTCTCCTAAATAGCCGTGGTCTTGCAGTCTCTATCTGTGTGTTGTATGAGTTGTACCTGTTTACTATTCACATTTGGTTTGAGGTGTATCTGCTTTTGTGTGGCTTTGGACGTTGACAGGAAGAGCTTGTCATCTGATTGAGTTTAAAGCAATCAATTACTGACGAGGAGTGCGCAGCTAAGGAACCTTGAATTTTGTTTCATTCTCCTGTAATGGATAAGCACTGACTATTTGTTTCTTAAAATCTTTCAATTATTTATATTTTGTTGTTATCCTTACTGTGTGACATAGTGATAACACTTACCAGAAATATTTTGTTGAAAGGAAAATGAAATCTTTGCTGTTCATTGTTGGCTACTTTCACATTCCTTACAGCTTCTACAGTGCTGTTACGATGGCAGAAGTGTTTCAAAATACTGTACCTCTTGGAGAGCAAGTTATCAACCTGCATACAAGGAATTTCCATCCATCGGAATAACGTAATTGTCTAACATGATTTAAAGGGGGCAGCTCTGGTGCATGAAGCTCCCGCATATGCAGGGTCTGGGGAAGGGGTGGACCACAAATGTCAATAGTATGCGGCCTTACCTTGCACTTTGTAAGATGCTGTTTCTACACCTTGAACCCGTGACCTCAAGGTCACAGGACGACAACTCTACATCTGTCATAATTCCTGCAAATCGTAGAGGGGGTAATTGTGCACTTTGCATCCATTACCTTTTCCTTCAAAGCAAGAAGGTACTCTTGGTTTAAAGGTATAATTGTTGTCATGTGACCTTGAAGTTGTAGAAACAGGCTCTTGCTAAAAAGCAAGGCTGCATTGTGCAAAAGCACAGCATTGCAAAACTTGCTGATGTGTGGCATCATTCTTCCAACTAGCTAATATCCTGCAAATAAAGATACAAAAGAAAAGGAGAGAAATCAAGGAAGATGGCTCTTGTTCATAATTGGAGTTTAGAAATTTACTTTAATAGACTTTATAATCTAATTCGCCAAACTACTCTTGAAATTGTTTGAGAATTACAGAAAATCTCTGCGGGATTCATTGCACAATTTTTAATGATCGGAGAGTAATACGTGATTCGCATAGGACAGCTCTACAACCCAAGGAGTAAGTGACCTGTATAGTCCCAGAATCAATATCCACACAGAAATTAACAAAACGAAACCATGCGCGCATAGACCAGATGAATGGTTAGAAGCTCTGTATCATTATTTAGAAGTTATTTGAACCATGCGAGAGAAATTAACATGGAGCAACTAGGTAAAGGGGGCAGGCCCGCTGCACAAAGCTTTCACATATGCAGGGTCCCAAGACAGACCACAAGGGTCAACAGTACTTAACTTTACCTTGCATTTTGGAAGAGGCTATTTCTATGCCTTAAACCCGTGACCTTAAGGTCACACAATGACAAGATAGATTAACTAGGTACGCCCGTTAATCTTCCCCTCGCTGCCTTTTTGTGAGATTCCTCCCTATCCTTAGTTGTCTAGCATTGGGGGCGGTCACACATATTTTTCTTTTCTTTTTCAGATAAAGCAAACTATTAAGATTCTATTCTAATTCTTAAATCTAATCTTATAAGAGAAAGTACCACCTCAAAGCTCTGACCAAGGAGAGGCATCATGACATGCACCACCAACTGTGCTCTGACGGCTTCGGCCATTCGTATTTTACCTTACGCCTGCACTTCTGTTTTGCTGGAATTCCTTGCTTCAACTATCGTATAGCATACAAGTGACATCCAGGTTTTATACATAACACTAAGTCTTAATATTGGATGGTTGAGATTGTCTATCTTAGAGATTTTAATGTCTAGCCTATAGTTAATTGAACATGAAACATATCGCTAGGGGTACTTGAAATGAAATCGTAAAACGTCTGAAATTTTTTTTACATGAAACGGAAAGTGTGAAAACATAAAAGTAAACTTTTTTCCTGTTTGAAAAACTTAATACAAAACGTAATGAAAATATTTGGGAGAGAGAGGAAACAGTAGCCGCACAAAATGTAACGAAGGGAGCCTTGGCGCAATGGTAAAAGCTGTCGTCATGTAACCTTAAGGTCACGGGTTCAAGGCGTGGAATCAGTCTCTTGCAAAATGCAAAGTAAGGCTGCTCACTATAAGCCTTGTGGTCCGCCCCTTTCCCGGACCCCGCATAGGCAGGAACTTTGTGCACTAGGGCTGCCCTTTAAGAAACAGTAGCCGCACAAAGGAAATACTTGAAATATTTCCGCTTTAGGTATATACAAAAGCGAATCCGTAATTGAAGAGGTGTTTTTGCTGTTGTTTCAGTAGAGTTTCCTTATCAATTTTGTGTAAGTTTGAGATGAGTTTGTCATTAATATTTTAGAGGTTTTCCAAATGTATAAAATGAGTTTCACGTAAGCTCTACTTTATTCTAAAACGAGTTTCACATGCCCAAAGACAAATGGCAAGTGCCAAGAAGGGGAGCTGTGATGTAACGGTAAAAGTTGTCATCGTGACCTTGAGGTTAAGGGGTTAAGACATAGAAATAGCTTCTTGCAAAAATATAAGGTAAGGCTGCGTACTATAAACCCTTGTGGTCTGCCCTTCCCCGGACCCCGCATAGGCAGGAACTTAGCATATAATTAAGAAATTACAACAGTTGCAGGTCCTTACTATAGTAGTTACCGGGGCCACGTCTGAATGGCACTCAATCCGGGATATTAGTGTTCTTTTCGATCGCATGGCAACTCTCTAACAATATTTACTTTGAATTTACTATCATTTTACGTCAGACTTCCTCAAAGCAACAATAATGAGATTAGTTCTAGATGAAGAGGGATGTACAAAGAGGTTGATATTCAGACTACTCCTTCACCTCAAGGTCGTGCGATGACAATTCTACCATTGCGCCAAAGTTCCCCTTCTGATTTATCCATTCATGAAGTTTCAAAATGCCACTATAAATGTGAAGAGAAAGTAAAGGGAGACTTATCTTTTTGAGGGAATGGTCCTCTAAAGTTATTTGCAATCATCACTTTTCCTTTTTCTTTCTTGAGAGGCACTGTAACTATATTTATCAATCAAACCACAAATATTTGTGCACAGTTCAAAGCTGAAGCACAGGCAAAAACACATTTCAGAATATATTTACAGGATGGTGTAATATTGAATATATTTTATTGCGATAACAAGAGTAATGCAATCATTCACATTAAACACCTCCAGAACCCAATAATTCAGGCTTCTTCAACCAGTATTGCCCAAATCTCTGCCTTGCATACTCCATATAATCGAAGTCAATATCATTTACATGCTCCTGCACACAAAAATGATGAAGAAGATGGTTATTATTCAAATCTGCAAATAAACTTACGAAAGACACAAGGAAATGCGTGTAATATGCAGTAAGTCCATAAAGGCTGTGATTGCTACCGAAATTACTCCCCACAGGCCCCAAACAAGATGGCTCGCAAGAGTGTACATCTCAACTTCTTCGGCTAGCTCCTCCACTTCAAGGTCAACTGCATCCTTGCCTGAGAAGAAAATAAAGAAATATGAGAAGTTAAACACAAGGAAGAAATTCTGTGATGGAAGAATGGAGGGCATCAACAAGGTCAAAGTCATAACAAAAGCACAAAAGATTCTTTGAAAACTTTAATAACTGAAGTCTTAGGACTTCTGATACAATTCTGTATTTACTTGAAGGAAGATAAAAGAACTTCAAATTCCCTCTCAGTTCTAGGCAAGTCCAATGCATCAATTGTGTTTATGAAAGAACAGGATAGACTACTTTTATCTTGATGGCGGTCAATAATCATAACGACTTACCCATAGCTCTCAATTGTTGCCAAGTAAGACTATATCTCTAGGCTCAAGTTTCACTTCTAGTGGTAAAAGAGTACAATTACTATCAAAGGAGTAACAGACAAACCCCAAAGTCAATATGGCCTTGTGGACAGAAGAGTGAGCTCAGAAGACCAAAAAAGAGGAAGGCAAGCACCGCGATAACCCAGCCAAACTGGAGTGTGATAGGAAGAAAGACAGGCTAATTTCTTCACAAGACTATTGGCAAAATTGGCTGGTGATCGTCTCATATGACAACCTCTGGACCTTTAAATTGCCACAGGCCTCATATCTCATCACAAATCTCAGGGGAATATCCACCCCAGCAAACTCAAGAGTACTCCTCTAATTTTGGGACAGGCTGTCTAATTAAACATATCCCAGTACTTCTTGAGCTTCCTGATTAGGAAGAGCAGTTATTTGGAACTAAACTAATGAACAGACAGCAGAACTATAATATTTATCTTGGATGTAGCTGTGCTGCAATCCTCACTGACAAGCTCATGAGTTTTATTTATTTACCTAAAAGGTTTGGTTTAACCCTAGCAAGTGCTTTAAGTTTTATGGACAATTTTTGTTATGATCTTCGGAAGTGTCGACCAAGGCAAATCCCTAAAAATCCGGAAATAGGAAACCATGACAATTCACTCTTATGGTGTCTGCACATGTAAAACATGACAGCAACTGCAAGTGCTAGAAGTAAATCAGTAAAAATACACTGATTGTAACCAATTGTAAAGTAAGTTTTTTTTCTTTAGATTAGAGAGCAGAGATATGTACCTAGATACATACAAATACATCTTTTCCATTCATCAGACCCTGTTATTATGAAATGCCAAAAAAAGGAATAACAGTTAGATCCATTGCACAATTGAACTAGGTGAAACACATTTCCATCATTTTTTACTGAAATTCTGAAAGAAAAAACATTTAGTTAAATGCAGCACAATTGAACTCATTTGAAGTTATTTCTGAATTATTTTTCAGTGAAACTCGATAAAAGCATAAGAAAATGGAAAATTTTAAATGCCAATGTCACCAACCTGGGTATTTACTGTAGTCCAGAATATGCGGTGTTTCGCTATGATAATCAGCAGCCATCTCACAGAAGTGATTTGCAAGATCAAAAGCAATAGGATTGAAACTTGCATACTCATAGTCCTGTGGAACATGTAAAAGTTTAGGAAACAACATGCCTTTACACAGGTTACCAGAAAATTTTGACAATATTGCTGCGTCTAAGTGAAAGAAAGGGGATAAAAGTTCCCTAGAAATCTAACAGTGGGTACTCAGTTAAGAACTTGTCATGTCAACTTAGCGGAAAACAGAGAATAGTCCAGTTATGTAGCCAACAAAATTTGCAGCACTTCCCCATGCAGTTAATTGCTTGGCACATCTAGAAGCCATGAGCTTCCTGCCTAGAATCCAGACTCAGAATTTACATGCGGGTGCATTCCAGTTAAATATGCCCAGGAAAACAGCTTTTTCAGTTACACAGGCATAAAAACTAGTACATGTTGCCCTGCTTGGTAAATTTAATGTAGGGAAAAGAGAAAAATAGCACGTTTGAGATAGAGCTACCAAAACAGCACCTACCAGTAACCAGTTGGCCATCACAACAGCCGGACTTAGCGAATTGAAAGCACTAGATCTTAAAATTATTCAGGATTATCAGCTTATCATTGTTAGAATACTTGACTGATATGCAAAGCCCCAGCTTCTCATGTTGGGAGAGCTCATCATAAATTACAGGTTAAATGTAAAAATTAATATAGCTTCAAGATATTTCTGATATATGAAAGCACCACCAAGTGCTTTATGCAGACACGTGCACAAGGGTCTTTCTGTCACTTCCTCAACTGCCAAAAGAGTGGCCTGCATGTTGTTCTGCTTGTTTGTAAGAGCACAAGTAAGACTCTGACTTGTATTGCCATTTAGATTGAAAACCAAGAAAAAAAGGTGGAGTCAGGTGGAGACTCATTCATCCTATTCTTTACTGTTTTAGTCTTTTCAGTGAGGGAAATGTGGAAGGTAGAGAAGGCCGTCTAATTATGTGATGGAGAAAGAAACTTACTATTATTGTTACTGTCTTTGTCTCCTCATCAATCATTATGTTGCCATACTGGAGATCATTATGACAAAACCCTATCCTCTGGCTCTTCCTCGACAGTACTTTTTCCATAGTAGTTATCTCATCCTCCAAATCATCCAAGCGGAACTCTTTAACTTCTTCCGATGAACAAGACTGTTTGGCTGTACTAAGCCAGTTCCTGAGAAGGAAATATTAGCAATTAATATTTGCACAACCACTACAAGAGTCCTTAATTTTAGTTGTATATTTAACCTTAGTCTCGTCCAAATAAATACATCCTTTGCACCAGGCATGTCAAGCTCATGGAACTCCCTGAGTTTTGTGGCTATAAGAGCAGATATTTCTGGATCACGCAGATCAGATGCTGACAGAGTCTGAGATTCAAAGCCATAAGAACAAAAGAGAAGTTTCAATCAGTTCTACAAGGAACAAGATCACCACTATTGCCCCTTAATTGGCTTTCTATTGACCTGAAGTAAAATATAAGGAGTATTACATCAAGAATCTATCTACTATTACAGATTCCTGCATTCTTGCACTACATTTTGAGCAAGACTTAGAAGACCATAAATTTTTCAGGAAAAGAAAACTGTAACTACCGATTAAAAACTGTACTACAAAATGGAAAATTGCTTGGATATGCCTGAAATTCAAAATCTTAAACATCCTATTTAAATCTTCAAATCTACAACAGCACATCTGTTCTCGTTCCATGTAAAAAAAGATGGTAAATTCCATAAATATCACTGCTATTTGATTCAGAAACTCTAAATGGTTTCTAAATTTTGAAGATCTATATATTAAAAAGGAGCCATGCTAATTGAATTTAATAAAAATCACACATACCCTAGCATGAATGAACTCCTCAACGCGCCCATTTGAAAACCGCCCCAAAAGACGAGGTCCCTGTCCATGCTTCGACATGCATTCGAATGTTCGAATTTCATCTTCTCGATCAAAGAAAACATCCACACCCTCGCCATAAATCCTTACAAGAACCTTTCGCGGGAGGAAACCTCTCTCTGTCAGCCAATTGATTTGATAGACCTCATTAGTCATTGCACCTTTCAGTTGGATCACCTCTAGTGCCTTGCAATCTTCAACATCACTCCAACTGGAAGCCAGAGAATGCAGAATCCTCTTTGCTTCTCTTGGGAGCCTATCTTCGCTGTCCACAACATTATCAATCGCAACTACAACCATCACAAAGTTCCACCAAAATCTCCCAAGATGCACCAGAACTTTTATAAAAGATCAGAAAACCTCTTAATACAAGAACCTTGATGCATTAATCTCTTTGAAATCTGAAAAATCGATCCAACATGAATATAATTAGAATTACCGGAACTCGTAATACGAGAAACTTGATGTATCAATCTCTTTGAAATCTGAAAAATTGACCGAGCATGCACCAGACATGAATATAATTAGAATGATGGGAACTCTCAAACAACATAAAAGATGACATTAATCATTCACACAGAAACCAAATGAAAACCTCACAGAAACAAAAATACTCACACAATCTGATTATTTCATTTATCATATGAAAAAGAAAGAAAGAAAGAAAACAGAAAATCCCTAACCCAGATCAAGAGATCTTTCTACTTTCAGAAATCTTCACTAAAGAAATAGCATTTATGAAAGAGGAGGAAACCCATGAAACCTTTTGAAAGAGTTCAAATTTTTTTAATGTAATTTAAGCTGCTGATCTCAGTCACAGGAAATCTTCTTCAAAGGCATAGGTAGAAACAGACTTCAAAAACTCAAAAATTCAAGAGCTCACCATGATGTGAAATAATCTACTAATTATTCCAAAAGATTTGATAGTCCCTTAGTTTTCACCTTTTTATTCATTTAGTCATCAACATCGTCCGATCTCATTAATTTCTCTTCAACCCTTTGTAAACGTCCTTACACCAGTCAACTCAATTGCATTATCATCATGTGGATATCTTAATCTGCATCTTCTTATCCCTAGTTTAGCCTAGACTCTTTGCTTTATTTGTATATTCTTCTCTTTAGCTGCTCATCATTTTATTTTCGCCTACATATGTTGTCTACCCTATCATATTACCTTTAAAGACTCATTTGTCTAATTCCTACTAATCTATACTCCTCATAAGTCTTTGTTTTCAAGACGTCGAAGGTACAATTATCCTTGCCTGCACGAAACTTACGCTTGGTTTCTGTGCTCAAACAGATCATCTCTTTCTCTACAAATCCCTCAGAATTTTATCAGATCCTAAAAAATCTTCAACTATAGGGCTGCAAAATGATTTTCCTCTATGATTTTCCATATTGCGAAGTTATCTGTTAAGAATTTTGACTAATTATTCACAGAGATCAGCATTGAAATTCTCAAATATCGTTTTCTAAATAACTTTCTACTCCGTCGAAAGGTTCCTTTCAATATGAATCAACAACAGTCTCTAAAGCAAGCTCACCAAATCAGAATGTCAATCCGTTTCAGTGAAACATAAATATCGAGAATAATCAAGCAAGCAACTTCATCCATTACAAAACTCCAACTAGGTGGATTTCTTATCAAATCTCCTTCAGTTTCTGCCCTAGATAGAGAGAAAGATCAACGATAAAACAGAGTGAAGGTGATTACCTTTGGGGGCGAGATCTGCAACTTCTTCCGCCAATCGAGAAATGTGGGACGGAGATCTTGGAACGATTGGAGAAACAGAGGCCGACAAGGACGGTTGCGAACGTGGGTTTTAGAGAGAGAGAGAGAGGATCGAGACGGTGGCGCCAGGTAAACCAAATGCATGTTTGACTGCACCAAATGAACGGACGGCGTTTTATAGAAAGATGGAGAGAGAAAGATGACGACGCGGGGAGAGACCGAATAAACGCAATTTTTGTGGGGGATATTTTGCATTCGAGAATGCTGGTGTAAAGCACGACAACACACAGAGACCGTGTAACTCTTCCCTTCTGTATTGTGGGCCCCATTACCTCATTCATCCACACCGTTCATCTGATTTCACTTGATAATGATGTCAGACGAAACAAGTAGCATCCCAGACCTTCGTTGAATGTAAACCGTCGCTTACGAAGATCTCCTGACCGTTGATCAGTGCATGAATTTCCTATATATGCAGGACCGTGAAAAGAGGTAAACTACAAAAGTCTATATTATGCAGCCTTATCTTGTATTATTTTTAAAAGGCTATTTCTACACCTCAAATTCACACTACGATAACTCGGACGTGCAAAACTGTCTTTCCGATTATCTCCAATAACATAAAACACAAATTTTTAGATGGTAGATGTGCTTTTGGCATAATTTTGCATAGCCTTGGTGCAATGATAAAGTTGCAGTCGTATGATTTTGAGGTTAGATATTTAAGGTATAAAAATAACTTCTTACAAAAATGCAAAGTAAAATTGTACATTGTAGACCCTTATGATGGGCCCTTATCCCACACACTGCCTAGGCAGGAGCTTCGTTCATCAGGGCTGTGCGCTTTAGCATATGTTCAAGGCTAGTCGAGTGAGATGAACAGTACAGATTCATGGCCATGTAGTGGGGCCCATACGAAAGAAGAGGAGTTGTACGGTACTCCTTTATCTTCGTCGCATTCATTCCTGATAATGGGTCTTATTGGTTGCTGAAACATTGAAACCATCTCGGGACTTGTAAATGTCATTGAAAGCCAACATACCAGGTAAAAAGGGCAGCTCTAGCCTCGGTGCACGAAGCTCCCGCATATACCAGATTCAGGAAAGGGGCAAATTACAAGGGTTTAAAATACACTGTCTTACCTTGTATTTTACAAGAGGCTATTTTTGCACCTTAAAACCAGTAATGGAACAAAAAAAATTATCGTGCGATGCGACCACATGGCAAACTAGGCCCCATCTTTTCTTAATCTCCTCCAAAATAATGACAATTTGATGCCTCCAAAGAGTATTTGTCACCCTAACAGTGGGGGATAGATTATGAATTGAGATATTTTTTATTTTTTTTCAACAATTTAATGTGGAGAGATAGGAAGGGGAGGCTGCATTTATAATAAGATATAGAATATGAGGAGAGAACAATTTTTATTTATTTAATTTCTAATGAGAGTACAGTCATGGGAAAAGAAAATTATTTAAAGAATTATTGTCCTCAAGCGAAAGAATTTTTTACCCTAATCCTACTTCGGTTAAAAATTTCTCCCCCTAACCGTGCTCTTTTGGTTCATTCAAATACATTTTTCTAAACCTACGCTATAACATTCAAAATTAATTTCCAAACCTACACCATAATGTACTTTTATAGGAAGGCTTTAGAATTTTGATCAAGTTTTTAGTATTGTATGAAAAAAAATATTATAATGCCCTTGTATTTGTAATTTAAAAAAAATTTATATAAGGGCATTTTATCATTTAAAATAAATTATATAAGGGGCTCAACTCTCTTAATTTTTCACAGCTGTCCCTTGGATGCTTCTGACTACTAGTTTTTTTAGTTAAAAAATCAAATAGTCAGGATTTAAGAATACAAAATGCACAGTCAAAATCTTTTATGCTTCTGATTACTAGTTTTTTCAATTAAAAAACCAAATAGTCATTATTTAAAAATTAAAAAGGAATAGTAAGTTTAAGTGCATAGGCATTCGAAGAGAGACAGGACAAAATGAATCAGTCAAATCATTCAAAGTTGGAGCTTAGCTAGACTGGTATCCGAGTTGGTCCACAACTCAGCCTAGATAGCATTTCTTAATATTTTTCAACTAAATGTTCTTTCTTAGTACGAACTTAACATAGTGAAGTCAGCCAAAAATTTGTTTTTTCTGTTCTTTTTCTGCATGGGGAGGATGGTGGGAGCATGCCATCTTTGGATGTTACTTGACTGCACTGAACCACGACTCTCCGTTTGTCTTTGAGTTGGAATATCATATTTTAAGCTCTAGAGATAGAGAGAGGTTGAAGGAGAGCCTTGACGCAACAATAAAAGTTGTCGTCACGTGATTTGAGGTCACAGGTTCAAGGCATAGAAATAACTTTTTGCAAAAATATAAGATAAGACTACTTACTATAGACCCTTGTGGTCCACCCTTTCTCTGAAACTGTAAAGGCAGGAGCTTCATGCACGGGGACTGGCTGTTTTACTTACCCATACCAGACTCAACCAAATCAATTATTTGGGATCATTTACTCCAAGTGAAAATATTCGGACGTCCACCATAGAGGAAATCTTGAGTAAAAGAATTTCTTACACCTGTTGTTGGACAATCAACGTCAAGAAGAAGATTCTTTATTATGATCCTACGTATGGGACCCTCCATGTCTTCAAAGGCTTGAACGAGAAAAATGCTGCTACTTATAGAAAATTTTAAATATGAAAATCTTTAGTAGAAGAGTTTCTAACGCGGAGCTCCCCCAATAGATGGTGCAATAGATTAGAACAGTCGATATTGGAAAAATATATAAATAAATAAATAGAAAAACAAAAGATATTAGAACAGGCTAAATCGCACAAACGAATAAGAGTACACGTGAGAGCATATTTTAGAGATCCAAACCGTTCATCTTCTACCCTGCTATGGATAATGGATGCCCTACAAGTCTCATCCATTGGCTGATCATACCAAACTATTGTTTTAAGGTGTATTTGATTGTTCTTCAACAAATTTTCAGAAAAATAAAATAAAATATTACAATTGTCCAACATGTTTAAAATCATGTTCAAGATTTCAAGAAAGGTATAGTGGAAAACGTTTTCAAAGATCATAGCTGTTTAAGTTTCGCAGTTTGTTCTTGTCTTTTTTTTTCCAAAAGAAGGATGTATCCATCAGACAGTGTATGATCGGCAGCCGATCATCCCCCTCTTTCATCCATTTCCTGCAACTGAAGTTCCTTTTTTCTTACCCATCTATCGCATAGGATCTTACCTTATACGAGGTTTACAAATCATCCACGGCCATTTGGGAAGGAATTCCATATAGACTTATGAGATCTACTTCTTGCATTATTTTTTTAAAGGTGATAATAGAATACTGTGATTAAAAAATAAAATATAAAGAAACAAACATCACCTAATAGCAAACCTCAAAATGAAAAAAAACAAAAAAACAAAGCTGCACAAATTAAATGCAAAGTGGTCGATCAGAAGTGTTCGGCTGAATTTTGCACATTGAATATAAGGAAGCCGAAACATACACCACTTGGACAAATGCTATCGACCGAACAGAAGTGGTCCTGGTCATTGGACTCCAACTTCCACATTCCCCAACCAACAGCACATTAATAATTGTTTAACTGGCATGAATTTTGGGTTCTTTGATGTAAGTGGTTCCACACTAATTTATGCAATAACATTCAGAATATATTCAATCAGGGCATATCAAATGTCAATTTTGAGCTTATTCACATTGTGGCACTAAACATTCTCTTTGCTTTGGCTGTCTTCAGGTTCTTGTCATCATCTAAACATGTTGTAATTGAAAACAAAGCCAAAATACATGTAAAAAATCATTTGCCAACAGTTCTATTCTTTGACATGAGTAATTACATACTTCGACAAAATGTTATCTTCAATTAAACTTAGAACCCTTATCTGCTAGCAGTTCAAACTCAGAACTCTATCTGCTAGACGTTCTCCCACAAATGGGCATGGGAGATAAAGGGCAGACATCCCTACATCATACCAAGGCAACATATAAGCAGTCGCCCGCCAAGCCAAGACTTGTGATAATGAGTAAGCCCATGGGAGGGACATACTTAGTATTCATGAAGAAATCATGCCAAACATCCTTATTAGCCTGGTAATAACATTAGCTTCTTTAGGACAACATGAAAAGGAAGATTTTTAGCATATATGAAGAACTACTTTCTAATAATACACCCTTCGTTTGGTTGAATTCCATAGCCGTTGCTTCTAAAATTTATTAAGCACCAGACTTATACCCCCCATAGTGGGGAAAGAGAACCCAATGGGAATCATTTTGAAGCATAGCCTATCCAAGGCCCCCAGAAATGAGTTGAATCAATAAAAACCTGAGGCCCCATAAACTTTTAAATTTTAAACATACAAATACCATATAAAAGTTCATCAAATAGATTATTTATCGCTTGCATTGATCGAACAGGAATGCCTTTTTATACAACACCAGCATGAATTGATTTTTAACAAGAACATGAAGATTATTAGATTTGCTAAACCTCAATTCAGGAGCCAAAAGAATCCACAGAAAATTGAACAAAGAAACCTATATCTATCTTCTTTCGCTGTTCATGTCACATACCTCAGCTCAAATATGGCAGAGCTCTAGCAGTCAAATTCCCGGGCTGCACGTCCTGATTTCCATCTTTATGGCCGTGGGAAGTCAGCAGGGAAGGACTTGTACATTTCACCCCACCTCACCAAAACCGACACAGAGCTTTGATCGCACCTCATAGTAAGTATTCAGGAATGTGATGCTGCTGAAGCTTAGAAACCAAATAAGCCAAGCTCACTGGCTTTTTCCTTCTCAAACGTCTCAAAATACTGATAGATGATCGTCACAGCAAGTAGGATACCAGTTCCTGAACCAATCGCTCCCATGAAATCTGCCAAAACTGTTAAAGCACCAATGCAAATGCCTCCAAAGGCCACTGCAGTAGGTATGTAGCGGTTGAGTTCCTTCGGCAAGTTTGATTCTCTGTGACCAGGCATCACCATTTGTTGCTCCTGCAGAGAGACAGACAGGCAAGACGAAGTAAACGCATGGGCCATGGAGGAATAACCAACTGCATTCTGTGGATGCTGTGAAATCAGACAGCCAAATGCAGGCTATACAGCTGGAAGAATTAATTAGCAAAAAAAACCCAACATAAACACACTCCAGCTGGAGTTATGTGGAAATTAGGCATGAAATTAAGTAGCCAAATGGAAGACATTCGAACGCTGACCCAGCTGCTACATATTCAACACTTCTCGACCTCACTAGTTCAGTTTGAATCAAATAAAGGCATCTATATCATCCTTTGTTGTTCACAGCTCTCATTAGTATACGACAAAAGACACCTATTACATTTCTTTGCATCGTTATGAAGTAGACAGATAAGGGTCCCCGTTAATGGAGATTGACAAATAATTCATGCTTCCTTTCACAAGAGTCACAATTATGGACATTAAACATGCTGGAATCATCTTCCTGAGAAAGAAAAGGAAAGATATACCATCATCTCCCAGAAAGTAGATCCAACTTCATATGCTACAATAACTTTTCTTCCACAGATCTGGCCCCCAGTGCATGGTAAAATCATTGAAGATATACACCTATGGAACCATTTGCGCACTTTTGCATGTCAGGGATAGAAATGATCATTTAGTTAAATCAAATTTATCCCTTCAAGACTACCAGGTGAGGATTTCATATAATTCCATCAGAGGTAAAACAGTAGCTGCAGCACACAAATAAGTTACTGAAACCTGCATAAAGGTTTTTAACAAAGACTTCCACCCCGCTTCACCAAGTTTGTAAAGTGTTAAAATCTGAAACATTTACAGCATCCAGGAACTTTTTTTTGATAAGGCATCTCCCAAAAGACTGTAAACTGTCCAAAAAGGGCATGTCTAGCAGTTCTAAAAGCAATCCATACAGAGTTCATAGGTTGAAATGTTGTTCAGCATATGATGACAAGGCTTTAGCAGAAGTAATGCTTTTATTTGACAGCTCTCAAAAAGCACAAAAATCCTAATTATACACATGCGTTCTGCTAATCTCAACGACATGGTATGGAAACTCAATAAGAAAATAATGGACAAACCAAATAATAAGAGACAGCAAACAATCACAGACGCGCAGAGTTCCAGAATAACAAAATCCAATATTGTTATTTGACTGCCGCCAAATTGTGCAAATTAAGCCCAGTCTCAACATGTATCTTATAATTACTTCATGTGAGCAGAAAGTTGAATATGGATTATAAGTATGAACAAGCTGAATAGAGGTGTACCCTCAGCTGCTTAGCCACATCTTTAGCTGAACCAGATACTTCTACCCAAGTTTTTGAGAACAAGGCACATGCAGAGAGCATAAATACAATATAGAACAGTGCATGAAATGGATCTGCCGCCATCTCTGCCAGGCTGGAAAAGTGAAGCAGATAATTTGCAAGCAATAAAAGAGAAGTGTTAGCAGAGAATAGAAAGAAGAAGAAAAAAGAAAACAAGAAGTTCCAATGGAGAAAGAAAAGAAGTTACGATGAAGAAAGAGAACTGATGGGACCAAGAAAGCATGTAGCCACAGGCGAAAACACGACCAGGATAAACAAGAGATTTTAATCACCTTGATGGAGCGGTAATATAATAGGCAATGCCACCAACAGGGACAGACTGACTACTATACTCAGATTCTTTCCATCTCCCCAGCAGATCTACAAGGAAATTTCCACTGTACCTCCTATACAGAAGCTACACCATGCACGAACAGGATTAGATACTTCATTAGGTAAGCCAAAATGTATACCATTCAAATGTCCACCTATATTTATACAAAGTAACTATACCTGAGAAATAAAATAAAGATTGGTAACAAGCGCAGACTGTAGAATGATAGGCATGTTGGAGGTGTAGAACAGTTTAATTGGGTAGGAGCCTTGCTGACCACGAGCATTCTTTGATCTCACAGGTAAAACAACACGGAATCCTTGGAAGTATATCACAATAAGACCAGGATAGTAGCCAGCATATTTGTCACATTCGGAAGATTCTGCCTGTAGAAGGCCTCACGAAGAGCACGGACCTTCTCTGTTCGAGTTATCAGAAGATGGAACAAGGCAATAACAGCACCTTCAAATTCAGCACCTCGGCCACTGTTGATGGTTGTGGGACTAAAAGCTTTCCAGATGATATTTTCACTGCATAGAAAAACAAAGACATTTAGATATTTGATCTGTACAACAAAAAATGAGGGAGGGAAAACAAGGAACCATTAACATACCAGATATTGGTGGCAATAAATAGAGAAATTCCAGAACCAAGGCCATATCCTTTTTGGAGAAGTTCATCCAAGCATATGACAATAAGGCCAGCGAAGCAAAGCTGGAGAATAATAAGAATAGCATTACCAGCTCCAAGCTGACTGACACTACCATACATCCCAGATAGAACATATGCCACTGCCTCACCAATTGCAATCAGAATACCAAGTAACTTCTGTGCACCATTTCTGGGAAAAAACAGACAGATTAACACTTCACATGAGAGAATGATAGATATGGGGAAAAGATTAATGAGTTTTCACTTCCAAAGAGTCAGACTACGTGTATCAGCTTTTGCACAGGATGAAAGAAGAAATACATCAGCCAGCAAGTATGCATATAGCATTTTATGAGATTTTTCTACTCATAGAAAGAAGCAGAACTCATGGTTGAAGACATTTGACATTTTTTTTCTTGATGAAGACATTGAAAACATTTGTTAACAAGACACAGAAATGAGCAGAAACACAGTGCATGACATATTCACTTTTCCCATTTTACTCTTCCTTTGAAGAAGGAGCAATTGACATTTTCAACATGTAAAGTTGAAACAACACCCATAATGTCACAACTATCACAGTAAGGCACACACATTCACAAGACAACACAAACATTCCAAACAATAACCAGCAAGCATTTCAAGCATGCCTACAATTTCTCGGTAACTTTTGACTAAGTCATTCAGAGCTCCGCTAGTAGAAAACCCTCCCATCCAAATGATCAAGGTTTTTAGTTAAAGTTAAATTCATGCATGTTCAAATTAAATTATTAAAGGGGTACATAACAGGACTCTACTTAACCAACTAAAACTAAGAGTGGAAATCAACAAGCTAGTAGGAGATTGATTGTATCCAAAAGAAAATTGGGGTTTGCTAGTATAGACTTTTACCATCAGAGAGTGGACCTAAAAGCCAAAAGGGAGTTATCCAGAGGCCAATGCACAAATAAATAGAGCAGATTGAACCAACATCATAGGTACCATCTTATCTTGGTAGGACAGTAATGAAATACCAACAAGCAAATACAGTTCACTACATATGTTCCCAAACAGACTTTTCTGCATGTCTAAACCACCAGGAGCAAGCAAGCTGAAAGTAACTGATATGCAGCTCTGCTACCAGTGATCATTAATTCAGTGTTAACAGTTCAAATTTCTTCACCTCAATGTAGTAACTCTTTTAAGAACACAATCACGTAATTTCAGCTTTACATAAATATAGACTTGTGACCCATGTTTAATTCTAGCACAGAAATCTTAAGACATTCTTGCACCACTAATAATTTTCCTACTCTAAATTTGCTGATAATTCAAGCATCACTTGATTTATATGTGGACTTTTAATGCTATCAGAAGACATGCATGGGGAAACCAATATTTCAATCCATTAGCAAACACAAACTGATAGCTAACTCCATAACTAGTACAATCAGATTATCTTAGGCAAATACCATTTAACATCTGAAAGGAAGAACCCCTCTTTAAAACAAGAACTATAAACTTAAATAACTTTCACTGAACATGGAAAGCATCCCATTTAAGGTTAAAGTCAATCTAATAAGCAACTACTTACAAGAGGGCACAATCCTCACGAACGCTGTTATCAACTTCAATGATCTTAGAACCTGCCAAGAGTTGCATCACCAGCCCAGACGTCACAATGGGGGTAATTCCCAGCTCCATAACAGTCCCACGGCTTGACGCGAGAATAACACGCATCCAATAAAATGGATCTCCCCCCTGTTGTAGAGTGTATACCATAAAGGGGGAGCTGACTGCAGACCAGAAAGATGAAAAGAGAGATCACAGTATAGATAACCTTCTCCCTGAATGGAACCTTCCGGTAAGCACTCTGTACTTCTGGCACAATGGAGAGAAATGGTCTAACAAGATGCAGAACTCTGAATCCTCCTCCCATTTTTCCTCGTCAAAACCGGATCTGTCAAGGGAACTTTTGTAGATCATTCACAAAACGTTCAGCACAATTGATCAAGCACAAGGAAGGTACACTGGAGAATTTATTAAGTAGAACAAAAGAAACAAGGAAATCAACATAAAGTAATCCTTGAACAAGCTGAAAATGAAAGAAACAAAAGCAAATCAAGTGCACAAACTTGTCGCACAATGATAATTCTAAAGAGCAGCAACTTCCTGCAAATATTGAGTAAAGCTAGAGGAAAGTAAGGAGTACACTTCTCTCACATAGACACGTGGCCATAGTTTGCAGGAGATCTACACTCCTCATTTAGGTCCTGTCCTTGATAGGTTAAGACCAAAACTCACAACTATTGGATGATCTTAGCCTATGCTGCTTTGAGTTGTAAAATCATGAAAATACGTTTCTTCCAAAGTTTAGTGGTTAGAATCATCCAATGGTCATGACTTTTCTATAAAACATATTCTAAATGATGAAGGTTATTTTAATCATGGAAGATAATTCATTTATAACATGTAAATCCAAAAGGTTCAGGAGCAAAAATACCAATCTTTGAAGGCTAAGCAAAGAGAAGAAGAACATGATGGTGGCATAATTTAGGAAAACTAAACCACTGAAACTCTCTAAGAGGAAGGCTTTTACTGATCCATATAGAATTCCGAATTATAAGAACACTTTAAAACCGGTGGTTCACAGACAAAACCATGGAGCATCTTAAACAACTTATCTAATTGATATTGATCTAATATTTGCTAGAGAGAGCAAATCTCAACCAAGAGAAAGGGAAAGAAGAAGGATGAGACTTGGCCCATTTTGTATTGTGATCATCATGCCACAGTCATCTCTGATTTTTATTTGAAATCACACATATATACAATAATAGGTAAAAAAAAAAGGGTATTGATATATGTGCCCTTTGCTCTTCCTCATGAGCCCCCTAATAAATTATACAAATGTCTAAAACTTCAGGTTTGGCCCAAATTTCTATAAGTCAGAACTGTTCACAATGTTTCTTTGCTTAGACGGTTCACACTCTGAAATTCTCATCCATTAGATGATCCTAACTGCCGTTTTTCTTTGGTTGAAAAATGAACCATAGAATGTTTCGCCGTCCATTTTACAACTGAAAGCAGCAGTTACTAGGATAATCCAATGAATAAGAACCTTGGATCATAGCTGATCTAACCCAAGGGAAACATTGTGAACGGTGCAGTCTTCAAAATATTGGCCCAAACGAAGTTGTAGCTGTCTGTAAGTTGTAACCATTTATTGAGGTGCTTGTGAGACAATACAAGGGGCGCATACATCATGACACGAAAAATTATTTCCTTTTTGTATAGTTAACATGTGGTAAAAAAACTTTAGGGGCCTTGTGTTTATTCTGAGATCAGAAATTCACCGTGATTGAAGTCCTAAATAAGTCAATAAACAGTGCAAATAGCAATTGCAGGTTTGAAGTTTTATGCGAGTAATTGTTCTTTCTTCTTTGCTATTTCTATTTAGGCAGCAGCATATCATGCTTTTCTTGTCTTTAGTTAGCTATGTGCATGTTTAGGCTAGACAAATATGATTACTTCTCTTATTCTTTCACTATTGCAGCATATTGGTGTCCAAGCAAGTCTCAATTTGCAGTTGAACTTGGTAATCATTGAACATCGTTCAGTACTTTGAAGCTATTGCCTGACAAGAGAAGTAGATATACAATTACAGACAACACAGTCATGGACAGAAGCTGATGATCCTTAAAATTCTACCAATCAAATCCAAGGCATTGAAGATGGAAGCTGAGAACGACCTCAACTAGGAGGTGGAAACAATGTTCAAGTTGGTGGAAATCAGCATCTACGAATTCTGCGACCAAACAAATCATGCTGGGGTGTATGATAATGCCTCAAACAAAGAACTCGCCATAAAAAATGCTAACACAGAAGACTTCTATGGACATAAAGGATTGAAAGACCAATTCTTTTGAGATGAGGAGATATAGGTTCATGTTAATGTGTATGGAAAGCATCACCCTGAATTTTACAAGTCTGACTCATGATTGTGAGACTTTGATGATTAGTGTAGTAAGGCACAAGATCAATATTTTGACTTCATCAAGGTCTAATGCATCAGTCTGAGATAACAAATACAAGAAATAATTGAGCAATCTCGGCATTCAGACTTGTCAAACAAAATCTGAGGAAAAGAGTTTCTACTAGCCAGATCATCTCCATGATGTGCATTGTTTTGCCTGGCTTAGCAAGAAGAAACAATGACTGATAAAAGTCAAACAGCAAAGACAAAAAAAAAAGTTTGAAGCAAACAACAAGTGTAGGGAAATGAATCCGCAAACTTTCTAGCAAATCAAATCCATATCTACGCAGGCCATTGCTTTAGAGGGTGTAGGTGGTCAGTTGCAGTTTTCATGTCAACTGAAAGCTTTTTATGACTTGTTGGTGCCATTCCAATACACAACACCGATGTTGAAACACTAGATCTCATCCAAAGATGCATTCAAACGTTCCAATATATAACATATTGAACTGGACTCAGAAAAGGAATCATGCCAAAATCAATCTCTCCTACTTATGAAACAAATAAAAGTTCAAATCAGAAACACGGAAACCCCACGTCTCTGCATATCGGGCATCCAAACCAAACCACTTGGACTGACCTTTATCAACAAGCCCGAAATCACAGATATCATAAAAAACACTTCTTCTTTTTTCTGAATGAGTAAACACGCAAAGAACCTCAAATCAATGAACCAAGAGCAATTCCTCTGTTAGATCAATGAAAGAAACCCAGTAAACTAGCAACCAGAAATCCCCACCAAGAGATGATTGCTAATGAATTAAGTGCTCAAAATAAAAAGAAATATAAAAACAAATCTCAAAAACAGAAACATAAACATAAACTTAACTCAGACAGTACGATTATTTACGAATCCAATAAATGTAATCAATCACGCAACGCCCAGCATAGATGGAAAACGGATTTAAACCACCTCTGTCATGATCTGTCAAGCAAACGCTAACCATTAACAAGCCCTAGCAAAAAGAGGTTTTTTAAAATATCTTCTCCATCTATGCCCTAGATTTGGGCTAAACCCCAGAACGAGAGATCTACAGTAGATCTATATCAATGCCGTGTCGATTAACAGATCGGAGACAGGAAAAGAGAAATTACCTGAGATCTGCAACTTCCGACCGAAATATCAAAATCTCCGATCTCCGTGGCGTGTCAACGAACAAGGGGTAGAGAAAATAGGAGCGACAGTGAAAGAGACTCCAAGAGCAAGCTTCCGTGTCCGGAAGAATTTCCGTCGTGTTTGGAGGCGAGAGAGGCGGGGAACTGTTAGATGATCTGAGCTGTTTATTTTCCTAGACATTAGTCGGCTGGATTACACGCCACTGCCTCTTTGTTGGACGATTCTCAGCCCTTGATTTGTAGCAGTTATTTTATTGTTTTAACGGTGTAAATTAGATGCTTGAAATTGTCCACGAACTTTTAGTGCCCGGCTCGTCCCTAGGAGGACTGGATGATAAGTAGTTCAGATAATGTTGGATAGGGGTATCTTAGGTGTGGGCCACAGTGGTTGGTGATCTAAGCCTTCCATCTTGTGGTCCACATCTACTTCTATGCTTAACAAGTAGATCTCGTCCATCAGATGATGCTAGCCCTCTGATTTGGGATGTTTCTACAGTTTTTTTCTTGATTTAGCGTAACCCATGATAGGATTATCTAGTTAATAAGATTTTTTGGTGTGGACCACCTAAGATACCACGACCAGGCATGAAGATCTCATTATTATTAATTTGAGGAATGCTAAACCAAAGCGCACAAGTGCTTGGAGTCAAATCATTTGAACTTTTTTGCATGATGAAGTTCACCTATAGACGATCTACCTAGTTTATCTAATTGTTTTGGCTTTGGATAACAGCTTTCCATGGTTGAATGATTAGTGAGACACTTCCTAGCCTTTGATTTGTGCAGGGCCTTAGTTGAACCGACACCGCTATTTCTCAAGTGAAAATATGCCCACCCACCACATAAGAACTACCGCTTTGTATAGTCAAGTTAGCCCCTAAAAATTGCCAAGAGGTCCCACATGGAACCTGGGCACCATAGGAAGCCATTCATCTCATGGACAACCAGTACGTTTTGGTTCCAAGTAAACAAACATTACTGCCCTGTAGAGACCCCAAAACCAGGGTGTAGAACTAAGAATTAGGTTCATAATGTTTCCCACTAAAGCACTAATGAATCCTTGGACTTGTCATATGGCGTGCATGTGAAGTTAGTGGAGTATCTACAAGCACTGAAGTACATGTGGGGCAGTCGGATGTTGACAAACCAATACCATTTCTGGGACACACCTTTCCTACATGCCAAAAATATTCTACATTGGATGATCTTAACCCTCTGCTGACATTTTTCTTCACATTTTCCTTTGGAAACTTTCCCAGCCGTCCATTTTCCACTGCATTGACCATATGACGTTTTCCATTTCTTGAAAAGAAATAGGCAGAAAAAAGAATGGTCAAATCTCGGTATCTCAGTTTGACACAGAAAAGTTAACAGTTAAAGATGGAATGGGATATACAGACTGTGATCCAGAACAGATATTTACAGTCAATTTCTATGATGAAGTTGAAATGTAAGCATCACAGATTCTCCTTGCACTAGCACATGAGAAAAGATGAATATAGACCAGAATGGACAGACGAACTGAAACTTCTGTTTGGGGGACCAAACTCAATCCTAATCAACAAAAGAATTACCACGTAGTAGCACCAAGAGGTAGGAGAGATAAAAGGCCTGAAATAGCACATGATTTCCAGGAATGGCCTGAAACAGAAAGAGGTCTTACCAACAGTATTAGGGAAACAGAAAAGTAAATGGAATGTGGCCCATCTACAGAATTGTGCAAGGATAAGCAGAGAAACATTAAGGCCTTTATGATTCGTATTTCAATTCCAAGAGAGATATGGGGATCGTATTTAAGCTCCACAAACTGCACTGCCCCTTTATATGTTCAGCATTACCGACAGAATGACACTGCAAAGGTTTCTCTTCTTGTCCACCTTAAGTACAAAATCAAGATGCAAAGAAATCTGGCAGTTGAAAACTTTAACATATCGTCGTCATCACAACCTTATCCCAATTAGAGAACGGGCACATGAATCTTGTTCCTCCATTCCCCTCTATTAAGTGTCTTAGCTTCATTTAGTCCCAAGTTTTTAAATCTTTTCTCACCACTTCTATCCGTGTTCTTTTGGGCCTTCTCCTTGCCCTTTTAAAACCTTCAACTTTGATGGCCTCACTCCTTCTAACTAGTGCCCTTTTTGGTATACGTTGGACATGTCCAAACCATCTAGGTCTAATCTCCCTAATCTTGTTACCTACTGAAACTACTCCTAAGTTTCTTCAAATATTTTTATTTCTAATTCTATCATTTCTTGTTCTGCTACTCATCCATTTCAACATTCACATTTCGGCCATACTCATCCTATGTACATGTTGTTCCTTAACTATTCAACATTTTAATACATAGAGCATGGCCAGCCTTACAGCCATCCTATAGAATTTTCCTTTTAGTTTAAGTGGCATACCCTGATCACACAAAACTACAGAGGCTCGTCTCCATTTGTTCCAACCCGTAAAACTATATCATCTACAAATAACATGCACTATAGGATCTTCTCATATAGATGTTTTGTTAATTCATCCATAGCCTATGTGAAAAGATACAGGCTCAATACCCTTGTTGCAGTCCTATAATGATAGGAAAATCATTGGTCTCTCTACTAGTAATTCTAACGTTTGTTACTGCTCCCTCATATATGTCCTCAATTATGCCTATATACCCTCGTGAAACCCCTTTCTCGACCAACACCTATCATATTAACTTTCTACGGACCGTATCATAAGCTTTTACTAAGTTAATAAAGACCACGTAGAGGTCCTTCCTCATCTCCCCATATTTCTCTATCGATTGTCTAAGCAAGAAAATAGCTTTCATGGTAGACTTCCTAAGCATAAAACCAAACTAGTTCTCTGATATACTTGTCTCATGTCGTAGCCTCTTCTCCATCACTCTTTCAAAAAGTTTCATGATATGGCTCATAAGTTTGATCCATCAATAATTAGTGTAACTCTATATATCTCTTTTATTCTTGTAAATTGGTACAATATAGCTCTTCCTCCATTCAGTTGACATTTTCTTCAATTTCACAATCTTGTTAGGCACATATGTAGAATATAAAGATAGACTCACAAATTTAATTAAAAGCCGGTGCCATTAGAAGTTTAGGCACAAATGATGTAAATTGTTGTGATAGCAAGCCTAGGACATGTAGCAATAGCAAAAATGACATATAAGTAGACGGCCAAAATAATGCAAAATAATGAAGCAGTTGGCTGGATGCAGTAACTTTGATGTATGGGGAGATACTACGTGTGATGACGGATTTTCCTCATATTGCATGTGGATAACTTGTAGGGATGACATAAAGCTAATCCATTTTTTACATGACCAGGGAAGCATAACTTCTTGGTATGAATCGACCCATGTGGGACATAGTGATGTACGACATCTATACTACTTGAGGATCAAGATGGACAAGGTAGAGCAATAAAGCCTGTCCACATTGATCTCCAGGACTCTGTACCTGCAAAACAAAAGAATAAGGGCCAAAGAATAATAAAGATTCAGACAGAGAAAGATGAGTGGTAATGACTATTCTTGTTCACTCTTGGAGAAGCCATAGAAAGAAAGGTCCTCTCATGCACTTTGCAAATTCCTCCTTATTAAAAAAAAGCATAGCAAAGTACATCAATTTCAAGAATATCAAAAAGAAAATGTAAAGAGAGAGAGAAGCAACAGCAACACATGGATGACAAACTGACAATGTCATGTACACACATGGTATGACTACTTGCTGCAAAACAAAGCCTGAAAACTAGCAGGAAAGCTGACAGACAAAAGCAAGAGACGGATACTCAAGATGGAAGCAGTATGGCTACAGAATTAGTGATATAGTACATAAAACTTGACAAAGAATTCATAGGAAGGAAGCGAAAAGAAAATAAGAAAACAATACAAGACTTCAAGATAAGAACACTTCATGACAAAACATATCTTTAGTATTTGTATGAAAACATAGAAAAATCCTCCTTCATACTTCACAAATTGCCAAAACTTTAAAAGAAAAACAGCAAGTACATAACTATTCTGAATACATACCTCTGATTTCAACAAGGAACCAGAAAATAAATACTTACAGAAATAGTAAGACAGCAGTATTTTGCACATAAGACATGCAACAGAACAGTCAAATCTACTTTTCACCTCAAACTGTTGAAAGGAAATAGGCCACTAAAAGGAAATACCAGTCTTTTTTCTCAGTATTTGTTGCTCTGAAACATCAAGACTACAAGCAGAAAAGAAAAGGTCTAAAGGCCAAAAAGAAATGAAACCACCCCATTTCCTTTTTGCCATCAATATCTTTCGCTAAGGTCTACGGTTGATCAAAACTTCCATGGCTAAATATAAAATATTCAGTTGATAAAAAAAATCGTAGCAACTTCTTAAATCCAAAGCTTTAGTGCTTATTGTTTTGGAAGAGAACAGATCAAAAGGTTGAGCAGCAACCGAAGAAGTAAAAACATCCAAACCTGCATACCCAAAACCATTCCCTGAATCTGCAAGGGATTAACTTCTTGTAAACAAAAACGTTATCAAGAACCTGAATCGCAATTGATAAAACCCACAACATGATGGTAAAACTACATCCAGAGTGCCCACCTTTTTCTAAATCCAAATTCAAGGCAAAATTTTTAAGTGTATTAATCATTTAGAGCATGTACAAGTGTGTTTCAGAGGTAAAAAAACCCATAAATCCCATTACTGAACTTAGGTTTGAGAAATGGCATTTGAGGGCTGCAAAATCCTGTAAAACCCTGCATCATTCCCTCCATCTCTCCCACCCCATTTCTTTCTCTATTACATTCATCTCTTCTAATAGTATTAATGCTCCTTTTCCCTCCCTATTTACAATGAGGAAACCTTCCACCAGTGGGGCTTCTTTCCTTAAGAGTGCATATCTATGTATGCACACGCATATATACTTGTGGAAGCAGTATGCCTATGTGTACTGTGGTTTTGTTACTAAATCCTGTATCTTAAATGAGAGAAAATATGAACCAAAGTATGCCTTCAAAAATACCTAAGCATTACTCTTGAAGGAGATCTTAGTTATCACCTGTATGTGGACTTGGTGTTCTCATGGTGCATCTTACATGATATTCATCCCAAGCCCATCTTCTTTGTTTCCCTCTTTTCCTTTCTTTTTGGGTTTATGTAGCTAGAGGACCCTTTTAGTCTATAGTCTAGTTGGTTACTTCATTCTTCTTCTTCTTCTTTTTTCCCCCTCACAAGTGTCCTTTAAGGAGATTTTGTCACCATGTATACAATATTTAAATCAGGAAAGCACATTAACTTAGACCCCTTTAGTACCAACAGATAAACTTATATTTGTAAAGTACTCAGTTGTTCAAAATAATTTACTTTTGTGGTGCATGCATTGCTACAGGGAAAATTTACAAGGAAGAAGAGGGTTTATTGGGCTTAAGACTAAAGGGGCAGTAGGGGCCCTCTCATGCCCTTCTCATGTATAGTAATATTTTAAGAAGGGCTAACTGGGGAATGCAATCGAGGTTTCCAATTATAAATGTGTGTCAGTGGGTAAAAGAAATTCAAATATATTGATAATGGTAGCTAACACGCTGGTAAGATTTGAAGTTCCACACAACCAAAGGTCGCAGGTTTCAAGTCCACTCACTCCACCAACTTACAAAAGAAAAGAAAAGATGGAACTACACAGGCTATTGTTTTGAATAGTTGATGAAAGAATGTCATTTGAGGCTAGTAACTTGAGCATATCAATGGGTGAAACATTAGATACCAGAATATGGACTTATAATGTGAGTTTTGTGTCTCAGTCGTGCACATTTGTATTTAATTCCAACTAGTGAACATATGCAGAATACCATGCAAAAACAAACGAAGCATGGTATTCAAAATTAAAATAGAATATGAAATCCGGAAAGAAATGAATATTGTACCAAGACATGCATGAAACAGAATTGGACATATCCAAGAGGCTTATTCTGTACCAGTTTCCACCAACAGCACCTTTGTGGAGTGGATATCTAGAAAGAAAATGGTATTCAAACCGAAAGTGGAAGCAAACCTATCTGCAAATAAGGTACTGGGAACCTCTTACCAGATTACCATGCCATACTCAAAGCTAAAACGGCAAGTTGGCACCATGGGGACAAAATGAATAGTATCTCAGCTTTATTGACGATTTCCAGCTAGGAGTACAGCAATTAATGAAATAAAGACTGATTCCAGTCTGGACTGTAGCAAGAAATTGCCTTCTCCGTGGTGGACATGAAAAATTCAACCCCACATGAAGAAGAAGAGACAATCAACAATAGGACATTAACAATTCAAACACATAAAAACCCGACCCAAAGAATCTCCGATTCAAAGCAATGCTTGACCCAGCAGGTAGCCTTAGGATCAAACCAATTCTTCAGAAAATCATCCTGACATGACTTCGGCAGAAGAACAAGTTTGCAGCATTCTGTATATATCAAACATTTGCTAAAAGGCACCACGCCTGTTTCTCCTGTACCTGAAGGCCAATAAATTGTGAAAGAATTTATGATTCATGGTATCACCTTTTGAGCCAGTGGCATGCTAAGGCACGTATTCATTCTCAAGAATTGGAGGAGTCCGAGTTCCCATGGCCACTGGGGCTCTAACATTTCCAATTGAAGTCATCTGCAACGCCTCCCCTACTTCTGCCTGTCGTTCCATTGCAGATATTTTCTTATTCTGCCTATATCTCTTCATCCATAGTGCCAGAAAACCTAACAAAACCAAAGCAACAAAACCCCCAACAACAGGCCCAGCAATTTTCCATGCTCTAGAATTCCCACGACTTGGACCTGGACTTGGTGGGCTTGGATTTAGTGGGGGCGTTGGGGCAGGTGCTGGCGCAATCGACGCAACAACAATGGAGAAATGACCTTGACTAAATGTCGAACAGACATTGCCCGGTAGCACATCACTGAACTTAGGCAAACCATCCAAGTCAAACCACACACACCTAGCAGTTAAACCACTCGACACAGGTCGAACATCTGTAAAATGAATCGAAATGGGTCGTCCGGTAGCATTTATACCTACCTCAGGCAAATTCGTGGCGGATGTATTTGCTGCATCATAGGCAAGGAGTCCAAGCACAGGAGCCACAAAGCTGTATCGTGGAAGAGCATAATAGAGAGAAGACCAGTTACCTAAATTCTGGTAAACCAGAGCCAACCGCTTCACATAAGGTCGCTCGACTACTCCAACAGGGATCTCAAATTCCTTATATGCTCGAACTCCCAATCTTTTAAGGCTTCCTCTCCTCAACCTGATCACAGATATCTTTATCCCAGAAAAATTGGAAGGCGGCTGACCATCATAGATGACACCGGTCCGCGGGCGATGAAATGCCCTGTAAGCATAGTCCTGAAGGAGTGCGTCCAATGCCCGAACCGAGCTTCTGGAATCACTGGGCGACTGAGCTCTAACTTCCGGCACCAAAACAATCCACAACAACCCACACAAAATAAGGAAAGCGTATGTAAACTTCATTGACGCTGCAAGATACTCCCGGGCGGAGAATAGATAATTAAAACCGAATGAATTCTCAGACTACCGTCCGTAGATTATCTTAAAGAAACTTCTATCCTCTGGGGTTCCAAATTCAACAGATCTACGGAAAGTAAAAGATACTTGCCCAAGAAAGAAGTGGCTTTAATCTATCAAGCAGCTTTGCATCTTTATACCGTTACCATGACCGAGATAGCTTTTCCCAGAGATTCTTTGAAAGAATTTATTCCCAGACTTGATTCTTCGGCATTTTCTTTCAACACAGACGCAAAGAAACATCACAATGCAGACCAAGCCAGAGAAAAGAACAAACAACCGGGAAATGCTCCAGCAAAGCTGAGATCTCCGGCGCCAGATGGAAGAACAGCATCAGCTTGCTGTATTTTTTGACAATAGAATTATCAGAGAATAATAAATGACAAACAAAATAACTGGTATTCCTCAAATTACCTGATCTTCGTCTCCAAACTACCACATTCTCAACAGAAAATCCTAAAACCTTCAACTCCAAACTTTCGAGAATGCATTCTCCATCAGCATTTCAAAAAAAACTCCGAAAAACCACTGTACATCAAACAGAAACCCCCAAGTCCTTCCAACATCACCGTTTCTAATTTGTCAAAGAAATTCATCAAACCATTTCGACTCCAAAGCCGTAACTACTTTCCCGAATTCTTCCTTTGCCAGCATTGCAGATCAAAATCTTCCAAATGTAACCCAAAACCCGAATCCATTCCTCATTTTTCCAGCGAATTCTTCCATAAAAATCCCAATAAAAGTATGAAAATTAGCCCATTTAATTGACGTGAGATAAATGAGATAATATCTCGGGATTCTCTCCGCCCCAAATTTCGTAGAACCACGATTGACTCTGCGAATTTCAAACCCTCTACAACATGGAAAATCACACGAATAAACCGTAAAGACTCGGAACAACCCTAAACAGCGCAGAAATACAGAAAAGACTGAAAAAGTCAAGAATCATCGCAGATAAAACACTGATAAACCCCACTGGTTGATCGTATTGACGATAATACCCTCCCTTTTTCTTAGATGGCCGGGAATATCCTCGATGACGCCTTAATGACGAAAATGACGGATTCCTTTTGAAGTTAATTGAGTCTAAAGATTTCAAAAATCCGTGTTGAAACGCCTTCGGCACGAATTAAAGACCTTCATTTACATCCGTTAAGATTTCTAATGTACATGGTCCCACCAATACTTGCCGTCCATTTTTGTGAATTCCGATAAAAATCTTAACAGGAAACTTCAACAGAGTGCAACCCGCAGTGGGCCTATTTAGTATGATTAGACCGTCCATCTGACAGGGATGTTCCAGATCTTCTAATTGCTTCAAAATCACGTCAGTTGACCATTATTATTTAAATATTTTTGTGATCATAACCGTGAAACGTGGCTTGCACGTAATCATGACCTTCCAAATTTGTGGACCATACAACCTTTTAGTGGCCAGGGTATTCTAAATCGGCATGATGGTGAAAGGCATCCCAGATCGAACGTGTATAAGACGGACGGTTCATATCAAACATAGGCGGAGACTCCTTTTGCCTAACTCTTTAGGTCGTTGACAAAGTAAACTGAGCCCAGCCTAAACCTGACCACATAATCAAAGGTTGAATTTGACCAGCACGAGCCTGGGTGCTAGAAGTGGGAGGCAAGAAGGGAGACGAAGTCAAGAAAAAAGGTCTCTAAAATGTTTTAATTTTAAATTTTATTTTATTAAAAATATATACAAATAATGATATAATTTATAATTTATTATAATTACAAATAAATAAGTAATAAGAGAAGAGAAGGTAAGAGACCAAATTTTATGTTGAATAGGAGTGGGTTGATTTAAGTCAAAAGCTTTAAAAGGACGATGAAAGGCTCAAGAAATGCGTGGATAGAAGTTGTGAGAAAATATTTAAAATTTTTTGGACTAAATAAAGTTGCGATACTTGATAAAGGAAAATGGAGGAAAAGATTCGCATAGCAAATGCTCAATCGAAATAAAGCCTTGATGATGATAAATTTATGCAAAAATGATAATTATTTCTATTGAAAGCTTACATTTGAGCGATAAAGTACCCATCTCTATGTTTTGAGTTTCAAATCATCCGCAATTTGAAGTTTTTTGAGCAAAGGCATTTCGTATTCTCTGGGTGATTAGGGTTTGAGACTGCTCAAGGTGCGTGTGTTCAATATATAAATAAATAAATCAATCAAGCTTTTCAATTGTAAGTTAGGGTATTTAGTATTCCAATATTCTCTAACAATGGTAAAAAGGGCAACCTGGTGCATGAAGCTTCCGTGTATGCAAGGTCTGGGGAGGGATGGACCGTGCTGGTCTATAATATATACCCTTGCCTTGCATTTTACAAAAGGCTATTTCTGTATAACACTTAAAGGCAAAGTAAAGCTTCAATGTGTAACCCCATTGATACAAAAGGTGTTTTTCCATAACTTGTTCTACATTTAGGATATGTAGTGTCAAAATATTCTCTATCGATGGTTAAAAACAACAACCGGTGCACGAAGCTCCCATGTATGCAAAGTCTAAGGAGGGATGGACCACGCTAGTCTATAGTATATAGCCTTGTCTTGCTTTTAAATAACACTTAATGGCCAAGTAAACCTTGGGTCCAAAGCCCCATTAATACGAAAGAAGGTGTTTTTCCATGATTTCTTCTGCATTTAGATGGGTGTATCCATCAAACATTGATTGCCGTGGAATGTTGAATTAAGTTTCAAGGCTACTAGTGGGCCCATGATGGAGCCATGCAAGGCTTCAATTGGGAAAGACATATACTTGTCAATCTCTTCATAAACACACAATGAAAAGATTTAGTTGACAAGGATGGTTTAGTGACAAAAAGAATTTGATCACGGGACCCACATAATTTAAAATTTGTTACATGGCATCAATCAAATAGGCCAAACAATATATTGTATGCACGCCACCTTCAATCTGTAGAAAAAAGACAGTTTAGTGCATGAAGCTCTCGCCTGTACAAAATTTGAAGACCGAGCAGACCAAAAGAGCCTATAAGCAGCCTTACCTTGCATTTTATTTGGATCAAAATGCTTATTTGGGTCTACCACTTTGTAACTGTGTGCATGGAAAACCAAATGTCAGGATCAATCAAAGGTGGGGACCATTGTGTAAAGTGGGGTTGCCTCTTTGTAACAAAAATTGATAAATTTATATTATAAGCTTACGCATGAATTTGCACAAGTCCACTTTAAGTATATATAGACCCAGCTTAAGCCATAATGACCCAAGAGGACTCGGGAGACATTTTTGATAAAGTAAGGTGCATTTAGGGCATTTACAAAAAAAGGGAGAAAAAGACAAGAAAAGCCAACCAGAAAGAAAAAAGAATCTTTAATAAGTTATAATTTCCCTTGTTTAATTAGAAAATAGTTGAAGATGACAGCTCATAGTTCCATGGAAACGCTCGGAAAGGTAGCGTTCCCTAGTTTGACTATACTACGCGCCAGTGCGCACCGAACACGCCTGTCTTATTGTGCACTTTAAAGATGTCCAAGCCCTGGGTCCCACTACTGCTACCAATAAGTTTCCAAGTGAGGACAACCTCAAGTCTTCGGCTACGTGAGCAATGGGCGTACGTTAGCATTATTGGTTTGCCGTGGGAACGAAGGACCCATGAGCTATTAAATATCTACTGCCACGTCTAGACTCGCCATTAGTTGCCATGGCTCCGCAAAGATTCAGGGTGCAGCGGAAGCGCAGACTAGCATCTGCGGTGTCACATGGGGCCCACGGTCGGTGATCAATTTTTATTTTCTAGAATTTTCCAGCTTAAGAAATTGGCCCCACAAGGAGACAAGGGAGTTCCTTGAAAAAGCCAGCTTTGGATCCTTCGACAGGTCATGCTCCAATCTACGAGCTTTGTACTCCTCGCTTTCAATTGCAGTGTTGGATGATCCAATTACAGTGTTCAATGATTGAAATGCTCCAAGAGGAATGATTTAATGGGATGCATCGTGGGACCCGCTGGATGCCTTCCTTCAATTCAACAACCTGACTGTACGATCCAAATCGTACATGAATCATAACCATTGGATTGGAGATCCGGTGAAATATGGTTGATAATGGTGCAAAAATGTCACTAGTGTGAATATTGGACAATGATCTATCTTTGCTAAATTGTTTAGGAAAATGATTTAGAGGCACAAGATAATGGAACCTTAGCATAATGGCAGAGTTGTTGTTGTGTGACCTTGCGGTTGTGGGTTCAAGGAATGAAAACAACCTCTTGCAAAATGCAAGATAAGACTGTGTACTATTGACTCTTGTGGTTTGTTCTTTCCCTGGACCCTGCAAGCATAGGAGCTTGTACATCCAGGCTACCTTTTGTTTTAGGACATAAAAAGTAACCATTTCTAGAAATGCAGCCTATAATCCTCGTATTTTGAGGAACCAGTCCACTTCATCGTCTTTGATTTGCTTTAGATTGAGTAGAAACCCAAAATTGTTGTCATGGGATGATCCTGGCTTTTCGACTGTGGCTTTATTAGTCATGAACTAGTAGTTAGAAGAATCCAATAAATATGAATTGTCGCAAGTAGCCTAAATAAGTCGCTTTCAACAAAGTAAATGGATTAGATCATCCAAATTTAGAGCCTATCTTTATTGAGCTTCTAATACATGATTTTCCGTGATTCCCCGATAGCACAATTTGAGTCAGTGTGTTCCTTTTAGAGAAATAGTAGAGCAAATACTAATAGGTAAAAGCATGACCTTCATATTCGAAGACTTGAAATACTAATAGATAAAAGTATAACTTTCACAATTTGGCAACTACTTTTGAAGGAGAGCTTTGGCACAACGGTAGAATTGTCGATGTGTGATCTTGAGGTTACAAGTTCTAGGTGTGGAAACAGCTTCTTGCATAAATGCTAAATAACGCTACGTATTATAGACCCTTGTGATCCACACCTTCCTTGGATCCCGCATATGTAAGAGCGGCAATTATTTTAAAAGGTTAATTATGTAAAATAAACCCTAATATTTTGACTTTTTTCATGTCTACTCTAGATTATAATCCTACATAACTGCTCCTTAGATTCAAAAAGTCATTACAATCATACCCTAATTTGAACGGGTGTTTCACACTATTAGGTTTTAACCTGCAAGGCATGCCTATTTACCTTTTCATAGCTTCATTCTCCGGGCACCCAAAATTTGTCATTTGAAAGCCTGTAATCTATGGATTGTACAAGAGATATTTTCATTCCAAACCCACTCACCATCAAACAAATCACACCCATAGAAACCTTGATAAACCAATTTTCAACAGACACATATTCATATTCATATCCAAATCAAAGCAATCTTTATTGTTGTGCTATAAGCTATAACCATTTGTTAACAACCCTATAATCCAAGAAAAAGAAGCAACCAAGAAAGCAAAACACAATCACAATAAAGAAACTCAAGACCTCGAATGGTTATGTACATTTTATTGGTTGTGGGGATGGAGGTAGTGATGGATCTTTATTCATTTTAGACAAAAAATGGATCTGTCTAAAAATTCTTTGAAAGAAGTGTTTGAGAGTAAAAACAAAATGAGCTTTAAATAAATTGTTTATGAAAAATGGGTTTTTTAGGACACAGAACAGAGAAAATGGATCTTGGAAGAAGAATTTGAAATTCGGGGTTTTTGACTATAAAAGTGGGTTAGTGGGGAAAAGTGATTTGTGATAAACAAAGTATAGCAAATAAAGCCCTAACTTTGATGTTGGGGGTTTTCAACTATTTTTCTCATTAAAATTAGGATACCATTGGGGCGACTTTTCAAATTTGGGGTGCAATTGCATACGATAAGAATCCAAGGCAAAAATCAAAATAGTAAAGAAATTAGGGGTCTTTATGTAATTAAGCTATTTAAAATTTTATAAGAACATAACTAAAATCATCCAACACTCATAAGTTTTTTAGTGTCTAGCCAATTTAGAAAAGGCCGAACAAGATAAAAGGGTTAGATCATCTGAAGGCGGGACATAGCTATAGTTTCTCTACAATTAGGGGAACTTTTTCTTAATAAAAATTAGGGTTGCAAATGGATTCCACTCTAGGTGAATTTGCATTAGAAAAAATAAAATAAAGAGAATATCCAATCTTAAAATATATGCCATGATTCAATTAATCAAATTAAATTTGATTCAAAGTTCATTTCTATTTGCATATTTCCTGTGCAAACTTTAGCGAATGTCTTACCCATAGATTCGTTTAAACTGAAGAAGAATGGTACAACATCCAACAATGTCTAATGCAATTAGTCAAAGGCAACTCAGCATCTCCTTTGTAATATACTTAGTTTAAGTCAAAATTAGGTATAAGAGTATATGATTGATTTGCTTTGTGATTCTTCACTTGCACTTAAAATTAGAAGAAAAAAAAAGAGAAGTGTTATAGCATAGCGTGTTTTGATTTGATTCATTTACCTGATTTATTAACTTTTGGGATATCTATTACAACAATGATGTGGATTGGATGGTTCTAGCGTCTAAAAGAAATCCGCTTCTACTTAGGGAAAAAAGGAAGTTAATAACTTAGTATAAAGATGTCCACATTAAAAACAAACCCATAGGATTCTGGAGGCTATGATTTTCAATTCTTGTGATTTTTCTTGCAAGATAGCAAATTAGTCACAAAAATTAGACGAACAGAGTGGATCAACCAAAGGAGGAGCCCATCATCTAAAAATGCAGTGCCTCAGGATCATTTGGTGAAGCTGAAAACACATTATTAGTATGAACATATTCCAGTTACAAACATTTGTTTGTTAGACATAATTAAAATATGTTGCCTCTTGCAAACAAGTTTACTAGGTTTGACCATTTTACCCTCATTGATAAGTCAAGCCTGTACGTTATTTAGGGGTACTATGGTCAATACCCCCAGTATATTATTAGTGTGTACATTTATTAAATGGATAAATATTAGTTTCTAATTAGATATATTAAAAATATGAATAATCCAGTGTATTATTAGGCTATTAGCTAAACAGTCAAATGTCACCACAATCTCATTACACGGGGCTGATTTTTTGAAGATCTAACTCATCCATCCTATTGGAATGGCTAAATACCAAATTTCATGCCCACGAAACCGCTTATGTTTCTTTGAGTTAAAAGTTGGAATTATTGGTTTTTTAAAGACTTAAAATAATTGGTTGAAATTATCTAAATATACCGATTTCTTATGGGTTATCTAATTTTTGTACTCGAAACATGATGAACGATTGGGATCTTCTAAAACTAGACTCTAGGAGCAGAGTCTACACTGGCAAAAGCTCACGAGTGTGTCTACTCTTGCCGGGACACAAATCTTATTAAGATGAGTGCAACGATGTCATTTGCAGAGGAATGATAAACCAAAGCGATCAAATAAAGTGCTAAAACCAAAGCATACAGCCCACTTTTGAATGATCTGCCTTGTTCATCTGATTACGCCTAATTTTGATACCTCCAACCTGAAAATTACTAGGTTTTTTCTATGGTCAGATTGAGTTCATTGTTTTAATAAAATAAATCTTAACCTTCCAATTACTCTGACGAAGAGAAGAAATCTTTGGATGATAGAATCATCCAATTAACATGCTTTTAGAACTAATAAACATCTTCAGTAGAGTAGTTAGATGAACAACTCTAATCATCCAAAGTTAGGTGCCTTCGTGCTTATATGATGCATTTGTGAAAAGCTCGGGTTAATCCTCCTTTTTTTTTTTTGTCAAACTGACGACGAATTACATTTGGAAACCTGATATGGATGTCCGTTGGCGGACCCTTAATTGGGATAAGGTCTTAATCATGATAATGACATGGATGCCCATTTCACGAGTTCCATCCTAAAAATCCAACGGCCCAAAAATTGCAGGCAAAATCTACTAATAGCAGCGTTGTAGTCAACTTTAAGAAAAAATTGGCCAGATTGTAGACAACTCGGCATCTGGTTAGAGATGGCTCAGTGAAAGCTTCCTATAAGGAGACACACTCATTAATGACACTAATTACTGGGTCGCACCCTTGCCTCTATCATGACATTCAATGGCTTGAGCCAAGGGGCGAAAGGAACGCATTTGGTCAGTGGTCCATTCTGGTTGGCATGAGTCAAGCCTAGCGAATTGACTTCCCTTTCCCTGGTTGATTCCACCAAAACTTTGGTGGAATGCACTTTCACATTTCTTCTTAGGTGAAATTTACCACGTCAACATAGATTTAATATTCCAGATAAAAGTTGTTATCATGTGACCTTACGTCACGGGTTAAAATCAATCTCTTACAAAATACAAGGTAAAGCTGTCTCCTATAGACCCTTGTGGTCTGCCCCTTCTCCGACCCCGCATAGCGGAAGCTGAGCTGCCCATAGCCTTTTCTGGAAATGCATTATGCGAAACGGTGGCAACCATCGCGTAATTCAATTCCGTCTTGACTTATGGCTCCCTAGACAATAATTTCACAACCTAGCCTTTTTTTGGGAAGTTCAGAAATCAACATCATCTATGGTGATTCTGACCTTTGATTTTATGGAGCTGAATCAAGACAACGAGGAAGGTATTTAATAATCTTAGTGGCAAATCAACGGTTCGTAGCTGCTCCAGAAAGCTCGCTCACTTGATCAACCGTTTTAAATTACAGAAAATTATGTTCTTCGTGGGCAACTAAGAGTTAGTGCACGCATTGGACGGCAAAGAAGAACGATACTGCGACGCGCGTACCGTAAGCATCGTCGAGGAACAGAGAGAGAATCAATGGTTAGGATCACCCAATCGACATCACACTTTTTACAGAATCGGCCCACTTTGATTGATCTATACAGTCGACCGTACTATATCAACCATAAGTGGGATCCACTATGGCGTAGCTGGTAGAAGGAAAACCTTCTTAAAAGCACCCAACGAGTGGCATGAAAGGGCCTACTTTGGATGATCAGATCCATTCAGCTCGTTGCTCAATGGACGGTCACAACTCACGTACTTCAATTCCCAAAATACTTTTAGGATTGAAGAACAAGTAAATCATCTTGATCTTTTGTTTTAAGAATCGAGAGATGTCATGATGCTTCGGCTGCTCTTGGAGTATGAATAACTAAATTGATAGACCTTTCTCTTCCTATCAAGCCAATGGATCTTCTCAATTGGAGGATCTCATACGAGCGATGAGATGAACGGGTCTGATTATCTAAAGGTGGAGCGCTTCTAAAGAAGTGCATATAAGGCAGTTGGGAGCCATTCTGCCCTTATCGATCATATGCGGTGCCGGTGGGCAAAAGTGCGCGTGCTTTGACGCGGGCTATTAGAGGATTTCCTCGAAGAAGGGGCATACAGACCATGTAAAGTTTCCTATACGTGCAAACCGTATAGAATACCGTACGTGTACGCTTCAACGATTGGAATTATGACACACATACTCTCTCTCTTCTCTCTCTAAGTAGCAGGAGAGAGAGAGAGATGAAAAGGTCAGAGACAGCGTAGAAACCGAGAGAGAGAGAGAGATTCTCCTCTTCGTCACGAAAGTCCAAAAAGTGAAACCGCGAGATTTTCCGCCATTAGTGAGGGCTTTTAAAGCATCAGAAGCAGCTCCCCATTTCTAGGGCAAATCTTTTCCGGTAATTTTCGAACCTATTTTCTCCATTTGCAAACCTCAAATGAGATCCTCCATAAGGGTTAGGGCTTTTGGAGGGGGATCGGGTTTCTTTGATTTCTAGGCCGAGTTTCCGGTTATTTTTTGGTTTGATTCCCGCTGATAGGCGTACGGTTGAGATTTCGCCGGAATCTTCCTAGGATGGAAACGTCTGGTAGTAATTCCGACCCCTACCGGAACTCATCCGGCACAAGTAGCTCAAGAAGATACGGGATGCAATTTTCTGCCTCGAATTTTATACAGGCACCCCTTTCGGCGCTTTTGGAGTATTCAGGGATTCTCAGGACTCGGTCGAGTCATCAGGAAACCGAGAATCCTATCAGTGGGGGAATGGGTGCCGGATTCCGGGACCATGTTCAGAGCAGATTGGATGATTCCGGCGCCGGAAACAGCGGTGGGGAGGTTTCGATAAGGATTATCGGTGCCGGCGAGCAGGAACATGTTAGAGTGGGGCCTCCATCGCCTGTGGGTCAAGGAAGAGATGGAAATTCTGGTGAAAGTGGGGTTTCTGTAGAGCAGATTGGTGGGGCAGATCGACAGGGTGATGGTGGGAATGAAGGGAATGGAGGGGGGGTGCCTTTGATATCCCCGGCTAATTCGGCTAGTAATGGTGCTGAGGGAGAGGCTGGGAGTGGTGTGGGGGGTAGTGGGAGGGATTCATCGTATCAGAGATACGATATTCAGCAGGTAGCGAGGTGGATCGAGCAGGTTCTTCCATTTTCTTTGCTTCTGTTGGTTGTTTTCATTCGCCAGCATTTGCAAGGTATCTTAGTTTCTCCTGACCGTTTCGTTTGCTTGATAATTGTTGAATGATTTCATATCAAGTAGTAGTTATTAGAAACATTGAAATCATCAGTTACACACTTTTCGATGATTGGTTTTTTTTTTTTCTTTTTCTGATGGATGGAATTGAATTCCTCAGAAAAGAATATGGCCTATATGTCCGTTTATTTAGGTATGACTATACTTGCCAATCAGAGGTGTTTTGATACTTCCCCTGATATCTTGTACATGCATTTAGCTTATTTTAAGTATGTAAGGTAATCCCTAGATAACTTTTCCAGATGAGCGTAAAGTGGAAGAAGAATCCATCCAATTATGGAATGACTTTGAGTGCAATGCTGCATGGTTCTTTGGCTCTAAATTAGCAGCATCAGATTCTCATGTACCCATCTTCTAGTGACTCAATGTGCTCGAAAGGAAGGTAGGTTGATTTTTCAAGCTTGTAGAGGGGTAAGGGAAGACAATTACAGCTCTCTGTTTCTCTTCATCATGGTGGGTTTGAGCCTTCTCTGAAGTTAGGTGAAAGGTAGAGATCTAATGAATATATCAGAGCACACAGAATATCCTTTTGGCATCTCACCTACAGTTTGCATTTGATATTGTAAAGTTTTTTGTGCATACTAGTATGGACAAGTTTCAATTAGAAAATGACATTAAGATTGTTTGGCTGTTACCTAGACTAAAAATGAAGTCAGAAGAAAAGCTAGATTGCTGGATGAATGTTGAGGCAGATAGAGAAAAAAGAGTGCACATTTGTTGTAGAATGGAACTTTCCCATCGCGTAGTCTAATGTTTGCAACTGGAGCTGCACCAGAAACCTTTTTAGCAAAATAAGTTCTCAGAAGGGATGGAAGGAGTGCTGGATCTTAGAAGAAGAACCAGTTCTCACTAGGTTGTGGATCAGGCTTATAAAGGCATCTCAAAATTTACTGGTTCAATCTGTATCAGTGTTTCAAATTGGTTTGTGAACAGTGATTAAGTTAAACTTCTTCAAAGAGGTATGTTATAGGAAGAAAGGTGCAGGCACAAGACCAAAGCACCTTCTGGATTGGGAAGAAGTGTGCAGAATCTAAGGAAAATGATAGATTTGGAGTTAGAAACTTAAGAATGAGGAGCAAAGCTCTTTTGGAAGATGGTTATAGAGATTAGGTGAAGAAAAGGATTCCCCTTGATGTGAGATAATTCAAGATATATATTGAGTAGATGATGGTGGACAGATTGCTAGCAATGTCCCTAAGAATAGAGACTTATGGTACATGGTACCCTTAAGTTTATCCTTTATCAACTTCTACTTGAGGATAATTTTTGGAAGATTACGGGCATGTTAATCTTCTTCCCAATGTCTATTTTCACATATTCTTCTTGATGGATCTTCTTTTCATCTTGGATATGCCTGGGATTACATCTAGCCTTCCAAACTAGTGATTATTACCAATTTGGTTAAGTAGTACATTTTAGACCATTATCAAGGAGTCATCAACTACAAAATAAAGTATTGCTATGCAGACGGGCTGTCCCCCCATGGGACCTATACTCCCATCAAATTTGAAGGACTTCACAGTGAAACCTATGGCTGCCTGATACATCATAAACATCTCATTTTTTAAGCTATAGGGGAAGTGCTGGTGAGGTACTTTGACATGTCAATTACTGTCAAGGAGGTGCAAGTGACTATGTACAGATATTTGGACCCTTATCCAATTAATTCAGCTCACTGATGGTGGAGCTAAACTGGGGCCGGTTGACACGTATGTGTTTCTGTTTTGGGGTGAGTAGGATGAGGGTGGGATGCGGTTACATCTAGCCTTCCAAACTAGTGATTATTACCAATTTGGTTAAGTAGTACATTTTAGACCATTATCAAGGAGTCATCAACTACAAAATAAAGTATTGCTATGCAGACGGGCTGTCCCCCCATGGGACCTATACTCCCATCAAATTTGAAGGACTTCACAGTGAAACCTATGGCTGCCTGATACATCATAAACATCTCATTTTTTAAGCTATAGGGGAAGTGCTGGTGAGGTACTTTGACATGTCAATTACTGTCAAGGAGGTGCAAGTGACTATGTACAGATATTTGGACCCTTATCCAATTAATTCAGCTCACTGATGGTGGAGCTAAACTGGGGCCGGTTGACACGTATGTGTTTCTGTTTTGGGGTGAGTAGGATGAGGGTGGGATGCGGTTACATCTAGCCTTCCAAACTAGTGATTATTACCAATTTGGTTAAGTAGTACATTTTAGACCATTATCAAGGAGTCATCAACTACAAAATAAAGTATTGCTATGCAGACGGGCTGTCCCCCCATGGGACCTATACTCCCATCAAATTTGAAGGACTTCACAGTGAAACCTATGGCTGCCTGATACATCATAAACATCTCATTTTTTAAGCTATAGGGGAAGTGCTGGTGAGGTACTTTGACATGTCAATTACTGTCAAGGAGGTGCAAGTGACTATGTACAGATATTTGGACCCTTATCCAATTAATTCAGCTCACTGATGGTGGAGCTAAACTGGGGCCGGTTGACACGTATGTGTTTCTGTTTTGGGGTGAGTAGGATGAGGGTGGGATGCGGTTAGGAATGAGTTGGTACATATGCTTAAGGTTTATTCTGACTATTGGTTTTAACTGCAACCTGTTCCTAAAGGTTAATTTCACAATATGTGTGAGATACTCAAGGTTTTTTTCTCACCCTATTGGTTTTAATTGAAACCTGTTCCATAGGTGCTTGAGCCTGAGCACTAATGCATGTGTCTGCACAAGTAAAACAGATTTTATGGGTGTGAGGCACCCTAATTTTATTGTCACAAATTTATGTATGCATGATTCATCTGCACTTTGGAAAAAGTTCCGAGCTCTGAGGCACCTATATTTTTTCCCTCAGTTCTTAGATGGACGCCTTAAACTGCTTTGCAAGTTTCAGCATGTTCTGATGACATCAGCACAGTATGTGTTATGATACTTCATCAGATTCAATGGCTAGGTGACCATGCAGCAATGCTTGGTACTGCCTTTTGTGAGATGCTATCACCTGTGAATGCACCATTTAGAGGATTTGGAAACTCAGTGGATGGTTACTATTGAATCTCACTTGATCTGGAAAACAGCATATGAAAAGCTGCTGTCAGTGTCCAATTTACTACAATACTGGCCCCACACTTGAGGCACACGATTGAAGTCTAAACTGGAATAACATAGATATCAAAATCATTACTTGAAGATTTCTTCTTGTGTCATTGTTGAAATTCTGGATTTTGGTGAAGAAGCTGGTGGCAACAAACCCCAATTCTGGTATAGCTGAAGTTTTGGTCGATAAGCCAATCCTGACCGAAATCGACTCTGAAACTTAACATGCAGAAAATTACACTAAATATTTTTATTTTTCGGCTTGGTTTTTATTGGTTTAGGCTTGAATAAATTGGTATTTTAGATAGAAAAATCCTTGCAATGGATTGGGAGGTACTTTGATAAAAAGTTCCATCATTAAGGGGTTTAGAAACTAAACAACTGTGAACCCCAATCTCAAAGAAGAAGACTGCTGTGCAGTTGTAAAAGCACAACTTTTGTGGCAAAATGGTGGTTGGGTGATATTTTGTGACAAAAAAATACTACGGAGGGAGATTTTTCTTGTTGGCTTTTGTTTTTGTTTTTTGTTTTTGGGGAATTTTGAACATTTTCCATATTTTCTGCTTTGCTATGGTGGTTTGGATGATGTTATGGACTGTTGAGATTGTTTTTGTGGTTGTGATTTATTTCTATCATTTTTTTTATGGATTTTTGGGTTTCTCTCATTTTTGGATTTTTATATTAAAAAATGAACTTTGGTTGAAACCAAAACTATTTTAATTTGGACCCAGGCTGAAGTCACCTCCAAAATGAAATTGACAACTTAGCCACCGGCAAAGTTTTCCAGATGAAGCAGCATAAAAAAGGGCAGCCCCGGTGCATGAAGCTTCTGCGGGGTCCGGGGAAGGGGCAGACCACAAGATGAAACAGCATCATGCTGCAATAATCTAATTGATTCCGAAGTTGTCAATCTGCACCAGTCACCATACTGTTTTGTGAACTCCAACCGGGATGGTCAATACGTGGCCCGTATCAACGAGTATAAGTTAAAAATATTGAAAAAACGAAAGTAAATCTTCATAATCCTGGTCGTTTTGCATGAAAATACTCCTTGGGCAAACAATTTGGAAAAAAGTTGATCCTATTTTGGTTATGAAGAACTACACTTTGCCTTCTTTGTCAATATTTGGGGTTCGGCTTGAAAAATGGGGTTCTTTTTATCAAATAATGGAGGGGAATTTAATTGACAAGTTTGCCGCTTGTTTTGTCCCATAAAACTGCTTAATTGAGGTTATTTGACTAATTTACACAACCAAAAAAAAAGATAGTAATTACAGTAAAAAGCAAATACTGGAACGAAGTGACTTCTCCCAGCTGGAACACCTGGTACAACCGGTATCTACCAGTATTGACAGGTATTTGGCCTATACCAGTTTACCCATTTTTGGTACCAGTTTTATGACCGGGAATCTGGGATACCGGCTGGTGCAGTACCGGTGTTGACAACTTAGATAGATTTCTTTTCCATAGCTCGCCTAGACCAAGTTCTGATTGTATGCACATCTCTTCATCTTAGTTGTATCTAATTATCTTTTCAGATTATTTTCCATCTCATAGCTTGTCCAATATGTAGCATTTAGGATTCTCTGGTGAATATACTTTTGCAGCCATTGCCTTCAAAATTGACTTCTTAGAAATGTGCTATATACATTCATGCTTGCGTGCTTGAGGGCTGTCTATACATGTGATCAAGATGTGACTTGTGAGCTGTACATGATTGTGGCTATGAGTGTCTAGCATATGTGAGTTAGATTTTATTGTTTAGAATATTGTTTCTTTCTTTTTGGTGATTGTCATTCTCTGTGAGGACTTGCAGGTTTCTTTGTCACAATTTGGATAGCAGCAGTGATGTTCAAGTCAAATGATATTCTGCGAAAGCAAACAGCTTTGAAGGTTCTGTGCTTTAACTACTTGTTTCGATTGTTATTCTGAGATGAATCATGTTTTATTTGCTTATCATTGTTCCGGTTGGTTATTTTTCATTGTCTTTGTGGATGCCAAGTCTAACCAGTACCATGCTTTTTTGTATATGTTACCAAGTAAGGTGTTTTTTATTCTCTTAAAAACATAAAAGTAAATCAGAATTTTGAAACAAGGTCTAGATTTTGCTGCAATTTATTTCAACGAATGTAGAAGATTTTGATTCCTGTCAGAAGTTCAAAATTCTACAATCTGGACCTTACACTAAGTGCTGCTTGTTGGTTGTAGGTTATTATCATTTTGCTTTTGGTTTAAGATTTTTAGGAGCAGATAAGGTGTCCCTGTCTGTGGATGCTCGCATTTCTGTGTGTGCTTGTCTGCAGACTTTGCACATGTAGAGGTGGACCCATTTGCATATGTGCATATTACTGTAGATCATAGTGCCAAGGACTATATAAATGGTATACATAATTTATGATCCTTGAAGGGGAGCCTTGGCGCAGCAGTAAAAGTTGTCGTCATGTGACCTTGAGGTCACGGGTTCAAGGCGTGGAATCAGCCTCTTGCAAAAATGCAAGGTAAGGCTGCCTACTTTAGGCCATTGTGGCCCGCCCCTTCCCTGGACCCTGCATAGGCAGGAGCTTTGTGCACTGGGACTGCCTTATAAGTTATGATCCTTGAGGTAAAATGGGTCTGTGCGTTTTATTGGGATGGACAGTTAATGTTTCAGCAAAGTAATATAACTAACTTTTTGCTGATTTTATATTTTATGTGTCACTCGTTTTAGTTTGGTTGTTAGGATTTTGGACTATTAGACTGGTAGTGGTCAGTTCTTTCATCTGTAACTAGCTAAAGCTTGTGTAGTAATTCAAATCAGACAAAATTCTATTTAACGGTTTAGTCTAGTTGCTCATAACAGTAAGATAAAACTTTTATATACCCATCATATTTTCTGTATTTTATGTATCATGTTCGAGTAATTATTATTTGTCTTGCCATTTAAAGATTTTAAAAAACATCCTTCTTTATTCCTTTGTCAAAGAGGATTTAGCAATTGAAGATTTGGGACTTCTTCATATGTTTTCGTTGTGTACTGACAGCAATGTTTAAACATGATGGGGACTAGAGTCACTTTTTTAGTTACTCTTAGCTTTTGAAGTTCATTGCTTTTCTACTTGTCTCAAATTTCAACATTGGAATTGGCTTTTGGGCAGTTGAAGTACGAGGCATAGCTCTTCTTCTCTGATTATTGACATAATACTGATCTTTGGTCTCTGCAGGGTGAGAGAAAAATATCTGTTCTTGTTGGCATCACATTAATCTTCATGCTTCATGTTGTTGGCGTCTACTGGTGGTACAGAAATGATGATATTTTATACCCACTGGTCATGCTACCTCCAAAAGCAATACCGCCTTTCTGGCATGCTATATTCATCATAATGGTGAATGGTATCAATCTGACCCTCGTAGTCATTGTTATGGATGTAATTTCATTCTATATCACCATCCTATTTGCATAAATCAATATGATTGAGTCTCAGGCTGAAACTAGCTTATGTTGGCTATTCTTGAAATTTTACTGGAAGCGCAGTTCTGAAATGCGGGACATTTGATATAATGAAGAATTCACAAAGTATTGTCTTATTAAGTCTAGAAGATGTGTTACACTAATTTAAAACTAATGATGCCCAAAGGACTAAATGCTCGAAATCAATGGAAGATTATGTTTCTAAGATTCCTGGTCCAGCTGATGTGTCCCTCAAAACATTTGAGCTGGTAGCCAAAATTGCATAATTGTCAGTCAGCCAGATGGCGATGAGTCATTCCCTAGTCAAGCCTTGGACAATGCATCGACAACTTGATCTATAGCAGGGACATGCATAGACCGAATGAAACCTTTCAGCATGGGAGCTATATTTGATGATTCTCGGGAATCTATAGGCGAATTTATCTCTACTAGAAACATTGACAAACCATAGCTCACAATCATCTCCTTATTCTCCAACAAAATGGAAATCATTCTTGATGCACTTATTGATGCCATTGTGCATAATTTTAAGGAGCTTCTTTTTCTTGATTTATGCATCAATGCATCCATGTGCCTGTTTATTCAAGTTGTTGTAATTCTTGGGAGCTTTCTTAATATTTTTTGGTTTCTAGACACCATGGTGCGGCAGGCGGCAATGGTTTTCAAGTGTATACTGCTCATGTATTACAAGAATAGCAGAGGAAGAAATTACCGTAAGCAGGTAATTACCTAGCCTTTTGCACTTCTGTTTAGCTTTTGCATTATACTTTTAGTTTGTGTAGTTTTTTCCCGAACTACTCTTTGCAAGTTGCATTTTCATATCTAATGGCAACTTACTGGTGGGCAGTTCTCTCTCCTTGACCTCACAAAATGCCCACCATGTAGACCAGGTGAAACTGAAGAACTACTGAGAATCACTACAATTCCTTCTTGGAAGTCCTGTTGAGTCACTTGACTGGATTTGGACTGAATATAAAAATTAAGCCCATTATATGCTAATAGTCTAGTACTCTCAAACTTTTGATCTTGTCAACCAGAGAGGGTCGTCACCCATGACACCCACGGACGATTACTTATTTAACGTGGTCACTGCTTGTTGGTCAATGAAACACATTTGGATGTTGTCATAGATGAGTCTTGAAGGTCTCCTCGGAACTGATTGACAAAAATACTGTTTCAGGATTGGTTGGCTTTGAGTTGATATCTGTTACTAAAATGGGGGCATTTTAGTTAGTTTTTCCAAAATTAAGATTCTTTCTTGTAAAAAATCATTCAGAAGCTCTGGTGTACACGGTGCAGTTAAAGTTTGGGTGGGGTTTCAGTTTCATCCTGGACATGGGCTTTTTATGCTAAGAGCGGGGAAGCTGCTCTGTTACTTGCTTTCTCATAGAGGAGCTTTCCACGACTTCACAAGATTTGAATTGCTAGTGGAAAAGTATTGATACCAACACTATGTAGCTCAATTTGTGGGAGCTGAGAATATAAGGCTGACTGGAATAGGAGGCCCTATAGAAAGAAAGTAGGTTGTCATGGACATGCATTGCGCGGCCTGTGACTAAGGCCCACAAACTCCAAGGGAGGCCTGCTTAGCTCATGGAGTTAGTCTGAGGGACTTAGGCCTGTTGTTGAAGGTTTTATGGATCAAGGGCTGATTCTAGAAGGTTTGGTTTTTGTAAGTTTTCTTGTAAATATTTAGAAAGAGGGAAACCTAAATGTTTATGTAGAGATTTCTACAAAGAGTTTTAGAATAGTCCTCAAGCGTTAGATGATTGATACATGTATTAATCCTAGCAATCTATTAAGGAGGTGGATGGAGAAAAGCAAGTATAAATAGGGATTAGCTGCTCACTTGTAATCAACTTAGTTCAAACAAGCTCATTGTAGACAAGTTCAAGTAAGGGATAACAGGTTCTCTTTGAGTGAATCTCATTTTTAAGTTCTTATTGCTTTTGTGGGTGAATGAGTGTAGCCCTAGCAAGTGAGAGTGGGAGTTGAAGGCTGACTTTTGCTTTGCAAAGGAATTGTGCACAAGTGCTGCACGAGTTTAGCAAAGGTGAAATTGCAATCCTATGACAACTGGTATTAGAGCAGGTTGAATTGGGCGTTGCTTGTCGAGTATTGGGGAAAGCTCGTGGCTACATCATGGCAAGTGAGTTAGAAGTGACCAACATCCTAGTGAAGGTTCAACACAAGTCAAGGTGAGAAAAGTCCAAAGACTCGTAATGGAAGTTGGCTTTGGACGCTGGACATTCTACTTTGGATGCTCGATTTGGTAAGTTGGAACAAACTCTGTCTGATTGTTTGAATGAATTGAGTACATTCATCGATGCCTTGAAAAGTCTCAAAGATGATATGCAAAGTACGGTTGATGTGTCCGAGGTTATGGAAGCTAGAACCACAAATAGAGAGGAATGCATGTCTGATTGCTTTGAATATGTGAAAGGCGAGATGACCAGTCTACATGAGGAAGTGTTTGGGATAGAGGGTTTGGAACTAACAAGGAAATCCACAATGAATGTGGAGTCGGCATAGCTAGGCTTACTATGCCTAGGTGCCATAGAATTGTTAAGGTCTGAAGATGCTCAAGAGGAATTGGTGGTCAACGAGGGTGTTACCATCACTGATGGATAAATGAGGAGTGTGCCACAACGAGGGAACTCCAAGAGGAACGAGACCAAGTAGAGAAGTGCCGGAAGCACAAGGGCGCAAAGAATGCAACAACTCACAATTGTGCAAGGGTGCACATGGGGGCAAGGATGCCCATACATTGAAGAGGATAAAGAAGGTCCCCGTGAAGCATAAGCGTGGCTGAATGCTAATGTGCAAGGGGAGAAATGTGGAGAGGTGTCTTATAAGGATTACAAGGCAACATGGGATGCGCCAAAGGTGGAAGTTTGCGATACTGATGGAGATGTCTCGACAAGAGCATCGACATTATCAAGTGGGGGAGAATGTCATGGACATGCGTTGCAAGGCCTGCAAACTCCAAGGGAGGCTTGCTTAGCTCATGGAGTTGACCAAAGACACTTAGGCTTGTTGTTGAAGGTCTATGGATCAAGGCCTGATTTTAAAAGGCCTAGTTTTTGGAAGTTTCCTTGTAAATATTTAGAAAGAGGGAAACTTAGATATTATGTAGAAACTTCTAGAGAGAATTCATCTTAGCCAACCATTGATGAGGTGGATGGAGAAGGGCAATTATAAATAGGGGTTAGCTTTTTATTTGTAACTTAGACAAGCTCATTGTAGACAAGTTCAAGTAAGGGATGATAGGTTCTCGTTGAATAAGTCTTATTTCTGAGTTCCTCTCATTGCTTTTGTAGGTGAGTGAGTGTAGCCCTAGCAAGTGAGAGTGGGAGTTGAAGGCTAACTTGTGCTTTGTAAAGGAGTTGTGCACAAGTGTTGCACGGGTTTAACATAGGTAAAACTACGATCCCGTGACAAGTGGTATTAGAGTAGGTTGAATTGGGCGTTGCTTATCGAGTCTTGGGGAAAGCTCATGGCAGCATCAAGAAAAGTAAGTTAGGAGTGACCAACATGCCATTGAAAGTTCAATAGAAGTCAAGGTGGGAGAAGTCCAGAGACTTGTCATGAAAGTTGGCTTTGGATGCTCGGATTCCTACTTTGGATGCTTGGTTCAATAAGTTTGAACAAACTTTGTTTGATTGTTTAAACAAATCGAGTGCATTCATTGATGCCTTGAAAAGCCTCAAAGACGACATGCGAAGTATGGTTGATGTGTTTGAAGTTATGGACGCTGAGGCCACGGATAAAGAGGAGTGCATGTCTGATTGCTTTGAGTCTGTGGAATGCAAGGTGACCAGTCCACATGAGGAAGTGGCTGCGTTAGAGGGTTTGGAACTAACGAGAGAATTCACAATGAATGTGGAGTCAGCAAAACTAGGCTCACCAGGCCTAGGTGCCATAGAATTGTTAAGGTCTGAAGAACCTTAGGAGGAATTAGTGGTCAACAAGGGTGTTACCACCACTGATGGCACAATGAAGAGTATGCCACAACGGGAGCTACCATACTGATGTATAGGAAGTACAGCAATAAAGGGTAACTGCACAGAGGCACAAGAGGCTTTACTAATCACAATTGTGCAAGGGTGCACATGGGGGCAAGGACACCCTTACATTAAAAAGGATAAAGGTTCCCGCGAAGCACAAGCATGGTTGGATGCCAATGTGTAAGGGGAGGAATGAGGCAAGGCATTGTCCAAGGATTACGAGGCAACATGGGATGCGTCAAAGGTGGAAGTTTGCGACACCGATGGACCTGTGTTGACGAGGGCATCAACATTATCAGGTGAGGGAGAATGTCACGAACATGCATTGCGAGGCCTGTGACCAAGGCTGCAAACTCCAAGGGAGGCCTACTTAGCTCATGGAGTTGGTCTGAGGGACTTAGGCCTGTTGTTGAAGGTTCTATGGATCAGTGCTTGATTCTAGAAGGCGTGGTTTTTGGAAGTTTCTGTGTAAATATCTAGAAAGAGGGAAACCTAGATATTTATGTAGAGATTTCTAGAAAGAGTTCAAGAGTGGTCCTCAACCATTAGATGGTTGACACATTTATTAATCCTAGCAATTCATTAAGGAGGTGGACGGAGGAGAGCACATATAAATAGGGATTAGCTCCACACTTGTAATCAGCTCAGCTTAAACAAGCTCATTATAGACAAGTTCAAGTAAGGGATAACGGGTTCTCTTTGAGTAAGTCTCATTTCTGAGTTCTTCTCATTACTTTTGTATGCGAGTAAGTGTAGCCCTAGCAAGTGAGAGTTGAAGGCTGACTTGTGTTTTGCAAAAGAGTTGCGCACAAGTGCCACACAGGTTTAGCAAAGGTGAAATTGCGACCCCGTGACAAGGTGGTGTGTAGCTATCCCTTTTTTTTCCCCCTCTAGTCCTTAAGGAGTATAAAGACTTATGAGGGAAAGTTCATACTACTAGGAGGGAAAGATGTTTACCAAATATTTGTCCAGGGCAAGGATTTTGCCAAATATGCATTCAGAAATCTCATTCATGCAGACAATTTAAAATGCAACTAAGTGGTCATTGAAGAGGGAGCAGTCTGTGTTCATGGCCGTTACCAAGAGTCATTCACAATTCTGCTATGGTCTCTCTAATGATGTTTTGCATGAGTTATTGGTAATGCTCATTCTCTGGTAAAGATTCAGTGTTTAAATTGGTTATAAGCATGGGGCAAGTCCTGCCATGATTATGTTTCTCTGTTTCAACTTTCAACCTAAAGCACAAAAGCCTACTACAAAAATGGATAGAGTTATTCAAAGCCTCTGTGATGCCTAAAATGTATTTACTTGAGTGTGGACTGTGAGAAGTATGTGCCTGTCTTTCCTCCCTTGAAATGCACCACATTTTAATGCTTATACTGTAAGGAGGTTCATTTGGGTAGTTCTGATGGATATACTAATAAGTATATGTTGAAGGTCAATGACTGGTATAGTTTGTTAATTTTTGTTTTTCAATGAATCAATACAATAAGAGAGATCTCAACATACCCTTGAACTTTTAGCAGAGGATTTTTTTTTTTTTTAAGAGATTCAAGGATATGTGGATCGATACTTCAACTCAAGTTATGGAAATGGTTTGGAGAACTATTGCATCATGATTGTGAGTATCACAAATTATTTATATTGTAACTTATTCTGGCATTCCCGATTGTGCATGAGCCATAACTTGGTGGGAAATAAGAGAGGAGGCATAGCTTTGGTGGTTTCTGACAGCTTTCTAAATCAGAACTTAAAAATAGTTCTGCTTAGTGCTCAGGTCTAGGTCAATGCATTGTTAGTGCTTGAAAGAATACCAGTCAACAGCATTTCAATGGTAACTCAAAAGGTTCTACATTCTAGAAATTGTTTTCTGGCACTTCTATAGGCATTTTGAAACTTCTTAACACTACTTTAGATGAGTTGTGAATGGATGAAACACCTTTTCCTGTTAGATGTTTTTAAAGAAATATAGCCTTTTAGTGCTTGTGATTTTTTTGTCTACTTCTTCCCTCATCATATAGACACATGCATCACTGCTAGATTTATGGGACTAGTATCATGAGACAATCAATTGAATGCATAGTGCTTTAAAAACATCAACCAATTATGAATTATCTTTTTCATGTTATTCATTTCTATATGCTTGTTGCCTTTTTTTTTTTTGAGAAATTTTCTTTGACACGCAGTTTTTCTTCAAATTTTAACATGCTTTAACTCTGAAGTATTTTAGGAAGTTCCAAAGGAGTATCTTCTGACACACTTTTCGGTTTGTTTTCCAGGGACAAATGCTAACTCTTGTTGAGTACCTGCTGCTTCTGTATCGTGCATTGTTACCTACACCTGTTTGGTACCGGTTCTTCTTGAACAAGGAATATGGAAGCCTCTTTTCATCTCTTACCACGGGATTATATCTAACTTTTAAGCTGACATCAGTTGTTGAGAAGGTAAATACTTGCTAATTGATCTTTTGTAAGACTAAATAACAAACTACTCTTGAAGAACATGTTATAAAACGTACATGCACATTTCACAATTGAGTCTGTTCCAAGCTTTCTTTGGATATCTTGCATGCAGGTGCAATCCTTTTTTACTGCTTTGAAGGCATTATCACGGAAAGAGGTGCATTATGGTTCTTATGCTACAACAGAGCAGGTAAGAAATTTTGCTCTATTAAAGCAAGTCATGTAAAATATTAGTAATCCAGAAAAATAAAAAACATGCAAGGTTGTTATGACTATTATAGGAACTATCAGGAACAGTGATAGAGAGAGATAAAACAGCAACGAATTTGTTTAAAACATGATTAAAGTGAAAAGCAAGCCTCAATAGGGAAAATTCTGATGTCTAAGCACTCACTGGCCTCGATGGTGCATTGCAGCTTCATAAATATGTGGTTAAGTATTCACCTTAATTTAATCACCGGTATTAGATCAATTTCAACCATTGGATCAACCTATAATAGCTGCCCAAAGTATAAAGTTAGATCCGTTAAGAAGGCACTAGCACTGTGTGGATAGTGAAGAATGATCAAACTATATGTGGGGTCTGGGCTTCTCTCAGCTCAGACCATTGTTGTCACCTCTTCAAGGACCAGAATGATTTCCCAGCCTGATCGGTCTACATTTGTCTCTGAATGTTGCTGGTTAGTGTTCACTTTTCCCCCATTCCTTGTTGCCAGCACCTGGGTGCCTGTGCTAGGAAAAAGTCCAGTTATTACTGTTCAATAGGACCTGCCAATTCTGAAACTGCATGATTCTGTAACTTCTAAATTGGTTTCCTGCTTAAACCCTTGAAACATATTATATTTTTGTTAATATCAGATAAAAAAATATCACATTCTTAACTTTGGAATTTGCCTAATCAACTTTCTTGAGTTCTGACCTGAACAAAAATGACAATCAAGACTAGCTTGTGGCTCAGCAAATATCAAACAAAGGTCGTACAATGGATCTTTGCCTTCATGTTGACAGCTGGACAGCTTTTTGCAGTTATAAATAGTAGGAAACATATTTTGGGTAGCTATTGCTTCTTAAAGCATATAAGAGGGGAAGATATTGTGGTGAAATATAAAGATGAATTAAGGCTTTGAGCGTCACTGCATTGGACAAGAAATGAGGAAAGTGAATTTTCACATTTATCCAATCATCTATGCACTTACATATGGAGAATCTGATAATATTTTCCTTGTGAAAGTTAAGAATTTGACAACATTTAATATAATATTCAAAGTTTTAAAGAGGGAGAAAATATTTGGTAGTTGTTCATCATTTCTTAAGAGAAGAAAGTAGCAGTGTTTTAACCCCCCAGTTGGCCTTGTGGGATGCTACAAATGGTCTTTTCACATGTTAGAAATATGTCAGTTCCTAGCAAGTGGTGCAAGTATCTGGTCCTAGCATTCCATGAGTAATGAAATACATTCCTCTGTAGTGGAAAATGTAATTAGATAAATAAGTACGATGATCTACATAAACTGATGATAGCAAAATAAAGAGTCCCATAAGGTAAGACGAGCATTTTGGTCCTCTTTTTTATGAAAGGTCTGCATTTTTACCTTTCCTCCCAATTTGTAAAGGCGTCCTACATAACCATCTAATCATACGTCATGTGGTGATATTTATTTTGTATTTTATTATTGCAGGTTGTTGCAGCTGGCGATCTATGCGCTATTTGTCAGGAGAAGATGCATGCACCAATCCTACTCCGGTGTAAACATATCTTCTGTGAGGACTGTGTCTCTGAATGGTGAGCTTTCATGCATCTAATGCATTTCTCTTTTACCTTTTATGGTGTTTTAATGTGGTTACTAGAATTTATGTGAATGTAGATCTTCTTTTTGGTGGACCTTTTTTAATCCTTTGGATTGGTATCCATGTGCCTCTTTACTGATATATGCATGTGCTCTTGGCTTGGTGTAACTGCACAAGTGATGTCTCTGTACTCTTTCAAGGTGTGTGCTCCATGTATTTGTCTTTTCATGAACATGCTAACCATGCATAGATTGGTGCCGTTACATGCATCTGTTATTTGAAAGGCCAATTTATATAGCCTAAGTTTTTTTATGGACAATTGTTTACAATTTGTGCCCCATTGTTCTCACAAGGTGTGGAAATTACTTGGAAACTTGCTGATCTTTAGGTCCATTTCACGAATGTTTGAGTATGCATCTGATCTTTGGAAGGTCAATTCATAAAGCCTAAGCTTGCTTGATGAACTATTGTTTGCAATTTGTGCCCCGTTATCCTCGCAATGCATGGAAATACTTAGACACCAGCTGATCTTTGGAACCTTATTTCATGGGGCTTCCAGTTGCCTAAGCGCCTTCTGAAGCAGAGTATTAAAGTGGCTTGTGATTTCCTTAGCAGCCACGTCTCATGCTATACTCAGTACGTCTTTCACCACTACTGTATTGGCACGCCATAAACTTCTGTAGTACCTGTACAAATTAATTTGATGGGTGAGCGAGTTTGTTGATCTGGAAGGCTTCACGTCTTTCTACATCTTCCTAAATGAAGTTTTAACTGTAACCATACTATTCACCGCAAGGACTTCAAATGTGTTTTGGTCGGTTGGAGGCGTATGCACATCATCTGACACACTTGCACAGCAGAGATGTCTGTTTTGCTGTTTCCAATCAGTTTTAGCCCATTTAGTCTGACTGAACAGTCATGATCGTTGTTTTTCAGGTTTGAGAGAGAAAGGACGTGCCCACTGTGCCGAGCTTTGGTGAAACCAGCGGACCTGAGATCTTTCGGTGATGGTTCAACAAGCCTGTTCTTCCAGCTATTCTGAGTCAGTTCGTCAACTGGAAACTGAAGAAGTTGCTTAGGAGCTGGAAATGCTGCCCGAAACCAACCGGTTCCACACATTAATCCACTGGGTTAAATTCAAATGTATTTTTGACGTGTTTTGTCATCCCAAATTGACCTTGCCGCATTTCTACCGGAAAGTGAGTCAGAATCCAAACGTACAGTTCTGTCTTCATATTCTGTATTCAAGTTGGTGTATCTCATGGGCTCTGTACTGGGATTTTCTGAAACTACAGGGGATGAGTTTCTGACCATATATCACTCATTATATATAAAGATATACTTGTTAAATGGCATACCCATGTAGATCTTCCATGTATTTTCTCAATGTTGAAAACTTGTTGGTTAATTCTGTCAATAGCAGCTTGCTACGGCTTTGTAATAGTTGTTGAGACTAGTTTTAATGGCATACCGACCACCCCACCCCCCGCCCCGGAATTGCATTTTCTTTGGTTTGGTAAAACAGAAGCATTATAAAGAGTACGAAGGTGTATACGTGGTTAGGATGGTGTGCGTGTGGTAGTATGGGCAGACTCCTTTTTTCATCTTATTTTGGTAAGAGCAAACCGCTTATTAGCTTGGGTAAAAGAAGGGGAAAAATGAAAAGAAAATACAAGAAAAGTTTTACCATGCATAAAATTTGGAGCAGCTATGCACCAAATTTATTTTCCATCAAAGCCATTAGTAACATAATCAACGGCTTAGATCTACAGAAAAAAGTTTTACCATGCATAAAAAGGAGCGTGTACGCCCTCTCCTGTCGAGCTTCCTCCGTAATCTGTTCCTTTTGCTGACCCAAAATGTGAAAAATACTGGCCAAGCTTTCCAGCAAGTAGTGTTGTTGTTGGGCATTCAGCCTACTGTATTTCGCGGGCGATGATGAGCGAGCAGACTCAATTTTCTACGAAACAACTCTGGAATCATTTGCTTCCTCCCCAGGTTACTTAAAGTCTCTAGCAAACCAGCAGACTCGGCAGAAGCCAAGAGGATCTCATATGCAGGTTAAGGTCTTCTTCTGTATAATCTATTGGTAAAGAAGGAAAGTCTAACAAAAGATTTGGATGACGCCTTGGATCTCCATGATCATAATCCTTACAATAACAGCAAAAAATTTCATCTTCATCTTCACTTAGTTGCCATGATCCTAATCGTCACACCCACAAGAATAAATTTCATTTTCATCTTCATCTTAGTTCCAAAAACTGGGCAGACTGAATGGACTGTGCTTTTGATGGGTTCGTTACAGTAGATGTTGCTGTGGAATCAGGAAGGGGAGGTGTTCTTGTTAGTGTAGTGTAGACCATTATGCTTTAAGATTTTGTAGGAATTCTTGCACAGTTCCAATGTTATTCTCTAGAACTGCCTCCTTTTCTTTTTGTGGTCGATAGATCACTGGTCGTCAGAGCTCTCCCCTCTGTCTACCGGCCATGGACGACTTCAGGAGATTGGAGTTCATGGAAAACAAAGCAAATCCGATAAGTGAGATTTAAACAGTGCAGATTTCATACCAGCCATTCTCAGATCTCCAAATTCTTAAAGATGGGACAGTGACTCCTCTAGCGAGACTATCTGCTAAATCATTTGCTGATCTAAGGGCGCCGGTAAAACTGATCTCATTTCCTCCAATCAGTGTTTTGATTTTATAGATTACGTACCAAAAGCTCCAAGGGCAGCAACTTTTCATCCAGACATTCACGTTGGACAAGTCTCCTTCAACCACATAGGAGTAATCCGATCGATTTGACTCCTGTTATTGAAATCAGCCATACCCAATTGGACCTGCAAACTCAAAGATTAACTCTTCGGCCTTGTTCCCTAGAGCTCCACCAACCCATTAAGGAGATGGTTTCTCATTCCCTTTTGCACTTAGTGCAATTTCCTAACTATAATCTTTGATGGAGAAATCTTTACACTCTAGTAAAACTGAAGCCCAATGAGCTACCAATCGAAAGATCGTCTCATCTAAAAACTGAGATGAGGATCTTCCTTTGAAACGAATCGAGTTTCTTTTCAGCCAAATACTCCAGATCATCGCCATAAATTGAGATTCCAAAGCATTTTACTTATTGAAATAAATTTTCTCGCATAGCATTTGACGTAAGTTCTTCAAAAGTTCCAGGAAGAACTCATTTCAGGCCAAATTTACGGTGGACTGAGTTTCAAATACATTGAGCTATTGAGCATTCTAGAAAGAACTTTGGTATAATGGTAGAGTTGTTGTTCTGTAACCTTGAAGTCATGGGTTCAAGGAGTAGAAACAGCATCTTGCAAAATGCAAGATAAGACTGCGTACTATTGACCCTTATGAACTGGGGCTGGAGCTGCCCTTTTTTTAGCATTGCAGAAAGAAGTGATCACAGGCCTCTCAAGCTTGATTACACATGGAACATCTTGATGGACCATTCCATCCCCTTGAAATCAGATTATCGAAGGTAAGAGCCTTTCGAAGGCCAGGGTACATGAAAAAGATATCACTGGGGCGGTGCCTTGAGAGTTCCAAATGAACTTTGCATGCGTCCATATATTTTCATGTGCAGTGAGAAGCTTGAAAGCTAACTTCACTGTGAATAACCCGTCAGAAATCGGCACCAAAATAATTCTGTCATCGTGAATTGGGTTTAACTGGCATTCAGTACTTTGAAAATGTCATATAAATTGTAAGACATCGCTTTCTCCATCATATTATTAAATATTTCGGCCACAATAATGAAAAGATGCGGAGAGATTGCATTTCCTTGTCTCACTCTTCACGAGCTTTTGAAAGGGAGACTTGGTGCAACAGTAAAGTTGTCTTTGCGTGACGTTGAAGTTACGGAATCAAGGCATAAAAACAGCCTCTTGCAAAAAAATACAAGCTAAGGCTGCGTACTGTAGATCCTTGCAGTCTACCCCTTCCCCAGACCCTACATAGGCCGAGCTTTTAAAAAATCCTTTAGGCGAACTCTTAACCAAAATTGAAAAGTGCACTGATTTGAGGCATTTCCAAATCCACATTCTCCATTTGGGACTGAAATTCATCTTTTGTATAACAACATAGAGCATTCTACCTGGTCGAAGGCCTTTTCCATATCAAGTTTGCACATGAACCTACCTTCTTGTCATTTATGCACCATGCTTAAGCATTCATTTGCATCAAAAGCACTATCCATGATATTTCTTGATGAAATAAAAGATGATTGCTGGGAAGAAATAACATTGACCAGAGCCTTCTTGAAGCCATTGGCAAGAACTTGGGCTAAAATTTTATGGCTTCCTCCAATCGAGCTAAAGAGTAAAAAATCTTTGATGGATTCAGCGTCAATTTTCTTAGGAATGAAAACTACAAATGACGTTCTAGTATTTTTGCTAGTGCCTTCATCAATTGAATTGAAAGTTAAACCTTCCGGAAGGACTGCAAAGATCTTTGGATGTCAATGTATGAGAAAACGTTTAGCCCAAATTCTTTGAACGTGGTCCTTCCAATCGCACAAAAATGACTCATTTTGATATTTATAGAACTTTGTCATTTCTCAAAGTTTCAACACAGTCATGGCTTAAGCAGGGGTATTTTGAGAGGTTTGGGAAGGCGGGATGAAGAAAGGTATAGCATGTTTGACAGGAGATTTCATGATCCACAAATAAACAGTGCCTCTGCCCATATCCTTGTCCTTCCTCCCCTCACCTCTTCCCCCATTGTCCTCTCAGCCATCTCTTGCTAGTTGGTGATACAACTACTTGTCCGTACATCCATGCACATATCTCAAGTCTTGAAGCATTTCCAGGACTGTTGTAGTCAATTGTTACTTGTTTTTCTCGACTGTTGTTTCTCCAGAGATGACAATCTTTAAGCATAAAACTTTATATCAAAAAGACATCCAATATTTATGCGTCGTCTAGTATCGAGCGCCTTCCTAGCGATTGGTAGGAGCCAAAACAATAAAGGGCAGTCCCGGTGCATGAAGCTCCTGTGTTTGTAAGGTCCGGGGAAGGGGCAAACTGCAAGGGTCAATAGTAAGCAGCTTTACCTTGCATTTTGCTAGAGGCTGTTTTTACGCCTTGAATCCATGACCTCAAGGTCACACGACGACAACTTTACCATTTCGCCGAGGAATAAGAGCCAAAACAATGACATAGGTAAACCCGGTTGGAGATTGAGAATGAAGGGGTAATGGAAGAAGAAAACTAGGTGGAAGAATATTCAATTTTTAGCTTAGTTGAGGTGGAACAATGACCTAGTATTTCGTCATTGCACCATCACAGTATCTTCTTCTTAAGCAATCTGCAAAAATCAGAATAATTAAAGACTGCAACACCTTTAGTCTGGGGCAATCACTAATCTGTATATTTAGTGAGAGATTTAGTCTCTCATGCCTCAAATGAACGCCTCTTTTACTTGCTTCAGCATTTATTTAACTTTTTTTCTGAAAGTTAGACATACTGCCCATGCACAAGCCTTCGAAGTTGGTCATCCAGATGAGAGACTCCTTGTGCCACTCCACTAGAATGGAAGGCATTGGTGCCTCATACTTTGATTTGATTGGAATTAGGAAGAAGTAAAGTTCTCCCATTAACTTCATTAGGCTTCCAAGAGATGGTTTGAGATCTTCACACATTTTGTTTCCTCTCCAATCTCACTATCTTACTGTTCGTTCCTTCTCTTTCTGCAACTCCCAACTTCCCTACGCTCGTCTTTATGTCTCTTGCTCTGTTGTAACATCCTCTCTCCAACCTCACCGTGAGTTTATTGTATCAACGGTTTATAGTTAGCAATACGTAGCATCCAACCAGATGAGTGGTTTGGATGATTGAAATTGGGTCCCACTTGTATTTTGCCACCGTATATTTTCTAGATGAAAGAGCTCTCTCTCTCTCTCTCTCTCTCTCTCTCTCTCTCTCTCTCTCTCTCTCTCTCTCTCTCTCTATATATATATATATATATATATATATATATATATACACGCGCTCATTAATATGCCCACAGAAGTTAAGCCATCAATTTATGATGGGGTGTGTCTTATTTTGAAAGATCTAAATCATTCGTCTTGTTTAAAATGGCTTAGACAAAGGTCCATAAAACTTCAACACTTGAAATGATTTAGATAAGGGCACACAAAACTTGATGCGTTTAGATATTTACAGACTAATTTATAATCACTAGAAACTATAGCCATTGATTGCTTTAATTTTTTTTCAAAGACCAAAAGAAGAGATTAGAGATCCAAATGGCTTGAAATTTTTTTGGGCCTCCTATCCAAGCCATTGAAGGAAAGCGGCATAACAATAAAGTTGTCGTCGTGTAACCTAACCTAAAGGTCACGAGTTTAAGATGTAGAACAGCCTCTTACAAAAATACAATGTAAGAATGCATACTATAGACCCTTGTAGTCCGCCCCTCCCTCAGACCCCGCATAGGCGGGAGCTTCATGCATTGGGACTGCCCCCTCCAATCCAAGCCATTCTTTGTTAGGTGTAGATCTTCCAACAACAACAAAAAAGTTACACTCCATTAGGCCTAAAAATGGGGCGTTGATTTCTTCTGAAGCCATTCTTGCTAGGGGAAAATATAAACATATACACAGCACAGTGAAGTCACCCCGATGACCGGTGTAAACAAAGCCACTGATGTTTGAATCGGTAGCATTTCTGCTTGTGATTAAAAACTCTGAAGGCCAACGAGGAAACTTACAATATTATTAATAAACTATGGAATAGGTGGGGCATTACAGATTCGCAGACCAAAAAATAGCAACGACAATGAGCACATGGAAAAGCCGAAAGATCAAAAAATAATGTTACATGCAGGAATCAGGCGCAAGCGAAGAACTAAGGAAGGCTTGATTCAAACAAGTGGTGGAAGGGAGCATTGTCGTTTCAGGTCTTCCCCTTGTGGGGGCCCTGAGACAGGGCTCGTTGGAGCTGTGGTGTGGCCGCTGATAATCCCCTCTTCTCCTGATGGTGGTGTTTGGACGGAATGGCTACCCTTGCCTGAAGGAATTGGAGGAGGCGCCGAGAGTATTACAGCAGGAGGAACCTCAAAGTTTGCTGGTGTAGTCGAGACAGGACGGGGATCTGCAGCCTGCTGTGCAATTGGGATGGGACCAACCTCTGTCACCTCTTCAATGCCCTCATCCAAGTAGACAACATCTTGCATGGTGAGTTGGTGATACTCGACAATCTCCCGTAAGAACCGGTTTTCACGTGCATAGATGGAATTCTCGTGCGCCAGACGGGCCTTCTCAGCCAGCAGAGTCTCAAGTTGGAGGCGTATCTGAAATATAAACACAGTTGGTGGTTGTAATAAAAAGCAGGCTTTCAAATAATTGAAAGTTATAGTACCATAATATTAAGAATATGTAGATACATGCACATATCATTGTTACATGCACACAGCCTGACCCAAAACCTGGCGAAATTCGCCTGGGGTTAGTTTAAGCTCAGTACGGACCACAGAGATATTGAAAGTTGCAATGATGGATCGGTCGCACTAGAATTAGTTTGTCGTTTCACAAACTGGTCCTGATGTAGTTACAGATGTACAAGACTTGCTTGCAGATGCATAAACCAAAAATCGCAAGTGATGGGCACGGATATAAAAGTTCAAGCATGCAGTTACTTTCATTGAATTTCACTCTATCCATTTTCGGTGACACTGCCACAAAGTGCTTATCTTTCTGTGTCCACAACCTGCATAGATATGCAGTACCCATATTGTATGTGCACAATGTTCCAAAGTGCAGACTGCAGAATGTCAGGTTTAGATAATATAAAATCTTTCTCACCACCAGGGCAGAGGATGTAGCAATATATATTGATCAAAGATATTTTAAAGTGTATACAGAGTATCTGTGTCCATAAACCCCATGTCAACTTGGAAGGCCAAAACAACCTTTTGATTCCTGATACTGTGCTGGTTCAAAATTGAATATGCCAATGATAAAAAGAGCAATGCACAAGTTGGTCCTCAATGGGCAAAAATTTGGTAGTGGAGTTAACAATGTACTGAAGCATTCCAGTGGCATTTTAACACTGCAAAGAGCAAACACTGATCATGACATCAAGTACAATATAACTTTCTCCAGTACCTAACTCCCAGTTTTATTTCATTGTGCATTAGTATATGAAGGATATCATTCACCGTACTCATGCTAGTACCTCAAAAGTTCACTCATTCTTCTCTGGTGGGAGTTCCAAAGGGTGTATGCAGTCTACGCATCTTTCCAAGCCCCCAACCTATTGGCTACATTACACTCTCTTTATTGCATCTTAAAACAAGTTACAGGTTTCATACATGCAAGTAGGCATGTATAATTATACAAACAGTGACAATACTACAAAGCAATGCATTAGTAGGATATAAAATATAGCTCTATCTCTGTTGATTCATTGCGTATATCCATTCTGTTTCACTCATTAATTATCTTAAGAAAGGGTATGAAGAAAATGAAATGCTAAGTCCCAGTGCCTAGAAAAAGTATTTGTGAACAGAAAAGTACAGACCAGATCATCATCTTCTGGAGTGTCTCCTTTCTCTTTACTCTCCCTAAGGATTTTGTTCTCCTCCTCCAGCTGCGCACATCGATGCTTTGCAAAAGCAAGGTCTGCTTTTATGGTTTTTAGCTCTCGTAGAAGAAGCTTGGCTTTAGCAGCCATGGCATTTGCAACCTGCAGTCAGATTAGAGGCCAATAATCATACATTTCACCTTTGCCTGACAACATTGACCAACCAAAAAGGATGACTAGATGATGCCTTCTGCATTAGCTATGGCATGCAAGCTCTATAAGAGAAAGAAAGACTGACATGCCAATTAGGGAATAACAAAGTTTCTTTTGCATAAAATAAGGGAGTGGCCCCATAGAGGTCGAATCTTGAAAATCAAACAAACTGGGTTTCTTGAATATTTTCTGATTAGTTCTTCCAGATTCTGATAGCTTTTTTTATGTATCACTAATAGTAACAGATACAGCACCAAGTTGAGGGCTTGGGAGTTTTGGTCATTTCAACAGTTTTGTCAAGTCTGAAAACTTAAGGTAGGCTCCTCACAGAGCTTAAAAACTAAAACCTAGAAAAGAGATTGCCAATCAACTTAAAACAGGTAACTTTTTCAAGAACTCAGAACTCAATTATATGAGCTGGCTAGGAAAACAAGAAAAATGGATATCAGTAGAGCAACAGAATAAAATAAACATAAAGGAACAAATAGTTTATTTAGAAATTTAGGTCAAAATGACTGACTTTCGAGATGATGCAGCTATGAAGAAATGCACCCACACTGGCCCATCAATTGGTGTGGCTGTGTGAGAAGGGGTGGAAGAAAGAAGAATGATGGGTGGAACCAGGTTCATAAATTCAGAATGACTGATGAAATATGATATTCCCAAAAAAATGAAAGACACTGATAAATTTGGCCAACAAATTCAGGAGCTGCTAGTGAGCATATGTTCAATCAATAGCCCTTAAGCCAAGGACATATGCTAACAGTTGCTTATGATCCAGTGATACACATTTGCCACCTTACGTCGCGAGATGCCTTCAATTGAGTTTCATGGTCCGCCTGCGGCTGGGGAATCTGTGGTGACTGCTGCATGCCAGATAGATCAGTGCCTTGATTTGGCATCCTAGTACCACTGCCTCCTTTTCTCCTAATCTGTAACTTGCGCGTCTCTGAGATGATGTCTTGAGTCCTATTCTCCACAATTGTCAAACCTTCCTGAAGATAAATATAACAATATGCCAATAAATTGAAAGGAGAACTGCAATAAATATAAGATGGTTCCCTATGTTTTGTTTGTTGGAAGCTGAATAAAGTAGGCATTGGAATCCCTAAGCAGTTACAAGATGTTGATCAGCTTGATGTTGGGAGGTGCCCACACACAGACATGTTATCACATCTACATCTGCATGTATGTCTTTATATCTGCATATGTATATATATGTGCACATAAAATTTACAGGTCCAATCAGTTGAATGCATGGACCCGCTTTCAAAGTGGTTCGCATATAAATTAGAACTGGTTAAGTATTAACCTGTTCATTTTTTAAGGAACTTCAGAAGAACATACCTCCAGGGCATTTCCGATGGTACCACCAATGTAATTAAGGGAAGAAGTGATTGCACCTAAACCTTTCTGAAATTTAGGACTTCCATTTTTCCGAAGACCCTCCGGCGACGGATGTGATTGATGATACTGCAAATAGAAACAAAATTTAGACAAAACGTTATATAAGATGCAATAGTATTGCACACCCAAGAACAAAATATCTATACAGATATGCACAATACCACCCGCATGAGGTATAAACCAGGTTTAGATTCCAAAACTTTCAGTTCAACTGCATAATAGCCCATGGTTGACTAAAAAACAATGGAATAAATTTATAGACACAATATACACAAGTTGTGATTGTATTACAACCCATGTATGAAATATCTTAGTATATTTACCATACCAACTGCACGATACCTAGTTAGATTTTAAAACTTGACTTGAACTTATGACAGCCCAAGGCCGGTTGACTCCTAAACTCAGTTGAGTATTCAACTGCAATTTTTTTTAATGCAAAGGTGCTTATACTATGGTGTTATGTTGCTTCTCCAAGTACTCTATCATCTCTTTCAGAGAACTTTACCTCAACCCATTCTTGATTGATCCCAGCCAACTCTAGGGAGTTTCTTGGCACTTGATTTTCATTATATATCATGGGTAACTGCATTGCCATTCTTTGACAATAGTAGCCAATAACTGCCATGTAACAGGAAAACATGATTTAATTCAGAACTCACCTGGCTAGCTGTAGATGTTTCAAGTGTCTGGGGTCTAATTGTGGTAGGTGCTTCAAATTGCTTGGCTACATTATCGTCATCCAGAATTGATTTGGCTTTTCTAGCCAGAATGCCCCAAAATCCATCTTTGGACTCATTCAGAGTTTTCATTGATGTATACTCATAAGTTGTAGATTCCTACAATCATATGCATTCCAACAGCATCAGCATAAAAGAAATCACAGTTATCAAAATCTCTTCAAGGTACTTCATGTAATTCAAGACATCATAAAGAGTGAAATAAAAGCAGACACAACATGGATTCTTAAGGTCAACACAGTAAACTCAAGCAAAATAACCAGGATATAGGATTTGACTTACAGCTAAATAAACATACATGATGCCATTTTCTCAGAAAAACAACTGCAACTTTACACTTGAAAATAATAAGACTACCACATCATTCCAAGGACAAGTAATTGTTTATGAGGATCAGACAAAGCGGAATGAATATTCTCACTTTGTTGATGTAACTGGAGATACAATTTTCAATAAAACACATAACAAGATTAAATAGGTAATAACTATGCATATTTCTTCCTGATCCTGCTGAACAGAGTAAGGCAGACTAATTTCAATTCCACTTTCAAAAACTTTCCTAACTTACCGATTTTGTTGACACTTAAAAGAAAAGCAAACCCAAAGTAAAGGACCAAAAAGGAGGGACAAAAAAAAAAGGTTCACACAGAAGTATTGTAATAGATACTCTGTGTGTGTTTGGGAAAAAAAAAATGGAAAAATAAAGTTCACACAGAAGGATTGCAATAGATACTGCATGCATGTGTGTCTCTCTCCAAAATCATGTTAAAACCCCAAATGAGCTGTGTTTATTCTTCAACTTTTGAAGTTTGTTCAAGTTGTTGCTTTTAGTTTACAGAGGCTCAGGCCTAAGTGTATAACAGAAGTGCATATTCTACTGAACTTACATTGCAGACGAAAATGTATAACTTCATATAACAAGTTAACATCCAGTATCAAATAAAACACAGATCTTTTCAAAACCTTCTGGTCCAAAATTAAGGTAAATCAAATTAGCACTATGATGTATAGCCTACTCATGTTAGAGGTTCAGCAGGGCATAACAAATAGAAATGGTACAAAACAAGATAGTGAAACTAATGAATACTCTCTTTTTCACAAAACATTGGGCAATGCATGCGTGCGTGTATGTGTGAAAAGTAATGGTCTATGGATGTATGTATTAAGACAAGAATTTACTAGAGGACCAGAGATTGTACCTATAAATACTGTGGTGGGCATACCTTTCTACTAGCAAGGTTATATGTACTAAGAGAAAAGGAGTTACAAGAGGACCAAAGATTGGCCTATATATAGAGTAAATTCATTCCAGAAAGAGACTATTCTATAAATTAATAGATCTAGAATAGCAGAATATGAAATTAATTCCTCCTAACCAGCTCTCTTCTCTCTAACGATTGCTTGCCAATCTGTGACAACCAACAGCTCCATTCTTTGCACAGATATTGCATTTAAAGAGTTGCTTTCCACCACAAGGTTGGCCCTCCATTAGGGATAAGAAACCTTTTGATACACATAAACAAAGCCTAAATCACAGGTTCATTAGATTCTTTGTTTCTGATTGGGTAGAAATAAATGTTAAATACTTCATCCAAGTGATTACAAATAACAATGGTCAACGCCTAAAAATTCCGTATTATCGAAAAATAAGCATCAACGTTGATCCTTACATAGACTTGACATTTCCCTTCCCACTCTTATCAACACTAATGTGTCCATGTATAAAAATTTGGGTTAGATAATCCCCCGTTTCTGCTTATGATAGCTCTCTTGCTATCCAACATAAGGGGGGTATAGACGAAACTTTCCCATATTAATGCATGCCTTCCAGGTGGACACATCATTACAAACAAAATCACTCAAAGGATTCGCTCCTCATCAAGCCAGCATTACTGTCAAGAATTTTCAGGATAGAGTAATGAAACTCTACCATATACCAAATACTTAAAGACGCCAAGTCCCAAATTCACCATGCTACCTTGCAATGAATGAAGACAGGATTCCATAATTCCTCTTCATTCTTACACATAATACAACAATTAATGAGGAGACAGTCTTCTTTTTCCGGTTAACAAGAGTCCTTGTTTTATAGTGGCAAAAGTTCCACCTGAAAGCTTGAACAGTGCCAGAATTTTTCTACACCTTTCTCCAAAGTTAGAAACAGGTTCCAACAAACAAGAAAAAAAAATAGGGTTGTAATCCAAAAGCACCATTCTGATCTGAGGCCCATATTCTTGTTCTCAACTACCCTCTCTCCCCAAACCCCCCAACAAAAAACTCCAAATCTTGTGCCAACTTTGTTAATACATTGTTGTTTTCTCAATTGTACGAGATGGCGTAATGTGTTTCTCAAATATAGACAAAAAATTAAAGTTTGAAATAGAGATAACTGTTAGAGGAAAAGGGGCTAAGAAGTTAAGCGCCAAAGGCTAAAACCAAAGTGGTTAGCTGTATAGTTAAGAAGATTACCTTTTTTCTTCTTAAGGGATGCAAATGATATGAAAGAAAGCACATCAATTCATAAGCCATGTTTAATCCTCAATTGAGTTTTTCTTCCTATCTCAGTTGGTTCCCAAAAGTTGGAGTTTATTCAAGCTCATACTGCTGACTCATAGAGGGTAAGAGCTGAATCTCCAATAGAAAAAGAGAAAAACCTACACCTCTTAAAGTAATAATTTTTGGCTTCTAGTTTAATATTCATGAAAGTCCTAACTCACATTGTGGATTTACCATGCATTCCATCCTCCAATCAACCTTAGCAAGCTGCTAAATGACAAGTATATGTTCAGTTGCAGGTTCAAGTTGCCTCGTTCCCCTTTAGCAGGGATTAGATTTAGGGGAGTGTGTGAGTGATTTGCTTTGTAATTATTTGCTTGTACCCAAAAAAAAAAGGAGTATAACCACCAAACCTACTTTGTAGAAATGTCAATTATCCATAAATACATCTAATTATTTCCCCTGAAATTATCTTTTAGGGTAGAAAGGAGAGAGAAGACTCCTTCACAATTGGGTAGGCACTCCTCTACAATTGAACAGGCACTTTAAAAATGTTCACTTTACATTGGATAGGCCCTTTAAAGATGTTCATTTTACAAACATTGGCAGAAGACCTCAGATTCATAATATGGATCTCATGGTAAGCCTCTATCTATGAGCAAAGTCCAACAACAAGTCCCATACTTTCGCACAGGTGATTCAAGAGAAGAAGAGGGCCATACTAATGCCAATAATTGATCATACAAAACCCCTTCAATAACAAGAGTGGCAAATCAGTAATCATGATCCATGGATAGTTTTAGTTACATTTACTCAATTTTCTGTTGAGATTCTATAAAGATCCATAAAAGAAGGTAAATAAATAAGGAAGATCCAAGAGAGAGCTTAAATAGAGAGGAACAAGAAAAAATGAGAAAATAAAAGTAGAGAAATGGAAGAGTGGGATACATATTATTTATCCCTTCACACTTATGTCAGGTATAGTATAATAATTAAGAAGCCATAGGTGCATAAGTAATATCACATTATAATAAACCTAAAGAAACACAACTCATGTTCCAACTCCCACTCTCAACCCACAGTACAAAATTGAATACATTCTACTTGCATGCATATATCAAAGTGGGATGTGAATAATTGCTGTGGACCGAGAATCCACATCACCTTGTCCACGAGTGCATCACTGATAGAGTCAATACATATTAGTTTGACCTTTCAGCTGATATGCTGATCAGCGCTCATATTCTGAAGTTTGCTAAGAGGATTTCTCTCAAGACCCAAATAGCATAAGAGAACTTTAATAGACAACTGGTTGTGGTAGCAAGTTCTGCCAGGTAGGTTTCAACCTAAATTGATCAGATCCCTAACCTATCACGATTTACTAATTTCGGTTGAAATTCCAGGAGTCTCAGTTGGGATTGAGTATAAATGCAGGTTGGGATTCTCAGCATATGAAAACAAAGATAAATAATTAAAATTGAAAGAAATCACAAATCATACTGGAAACCCTATAAGTTATGACCATAGTCATAAGTTTTATAAGGATGGGGAGCCTTGGAGCAATGTGTAATAAACAAACTTTTTGGGTTTTAATTCAGGGGAGGTTGGATGAAGCTCAACTCAGAACCTAGCTCTTGTATTTTTTATAAAAAAATTCACCCTTAAGCCAAACTAAACTCAAAATGTGTTGTGTCAAACCTGACCTAAGCAGCTAGCCTTAATAATCAAACACATATTAGACCACTGCAGAGTTCTCTTCTATACAGCTTTGCTTCTCCAGAAGATCTTTTACCTAGCCTCAGACCATAATGTCAACCATTTTCAAATCTATTCCTCACTCAAGGGTTAAGTTTAAATGACAAATCTAAGAAGGAAAGTTATGCTCATATAGGCCTTCTGTCCACTTTAGAACTCAGATTCAGTAGATGGATAATAAAAGGCCTTCCAATAATAAGAAAAGGGCAAGTATGAGGTCCAACATCTCAATGCACGGTATAACATATAGTTGGTAATTTTCGAATTCCTTCTGCACGTGCTCTCAGTAGAAGTTTGGCATCTCAGATCATTTTTACTCGTGATAGGATGACCACAAATCAAGCACCTTATATTTCCTAATATCTTTTAGAAAGTTGCAGCTTCTATTAGGAATATAGAGACTGTCCGGTGTAGTCTTTGCATCCACTTCATTGATTCTATAGGCAGTCTTCGACCTTTAATCATCAAAATAAGAGAAAACGGAAAGCAAATTGGACCTCGTTGTGTATCGGAATTTATACTGACAACAAAGGAACTTCTAGTTCAAGGAAAACCCTCACATCACGCTTTCCCAGTAACGTATCAAAACTAGAAACACACATCTACAATATGTTTCAACGGATTATCCGTGATTCAGATAAATTTGCAAAAACAAATACAAATACACACCAGATCCCATTACAGTGCAAGCATTTTGGCAAATTATTTTCTACGACTAAAAAGAACACACTACATTTGATAAAGTCAACCGATTCATCAGAAGAATATCAACACAACAAACAGAAATTAGAAATTTCAGCACTACTAAACAAAATTCAAATATGCATCCGCCGCATAAGAACTACATCCGAACCGGCAAAAAAACAAATCCATTCACTCAAAATGCAGCATAAGAACAACATCCGAACCAGCAAAAAAACAAATCCATTCATTCAAAATGCAGCATAAGAACTACATCCGAACCAGCAAAAAAACAAATCCATTCATTCAAAATGCAGCTGTCGATTATTCACTTCCCAAAATCTCCATCAATTTCGCACAAAAGAACACATCCACAATCATTTCCACGGATCCACCATCACGAAACGGCAAACTCACAAATGATTGGAGAAAACACAACCACCGATTCATCTCAAAATAGAAAACCTAGAATCACCTGACACTAACCTGTCTCGGCGACGGATTTGCACTCCGATTGGATTCTCTGTGAGGGGAAACCAAAGCGGATTCCCCATAAGCAGAAGAGAAGGATGAATCACGATGAGCGGAAGAAGCTCGAATCGCCTGCGCAGCGAGAGAGGAAGAAGAAGTATCGTCATTGTTGTTGGAATAACGGAATTCGTCAACTGCATATGTGGAAACCCTATAATTCCCAGAAGACTTTCTGCGATACGCCATCGATCGCAGAGAAGCGGAGGGAGAGAGAGAAGGAGACAGAGAAAGACGAGGAAAGAGGGTGGAATTGAAATTTTTTGGTTGCATAACGAATTCCTGCTTTATATGGAGCGAGGGAGAGAGAAGCGTGGAACCCCAAGATGCAAACCCAAATGCCCCTAAATTCCAATCAAATTCCGTGAATTTGGCACGTTGAGGTAGGTGGGCCATGCACCCCCAATCTCATCTATCTGCCAATCCGTGCGTTCTTGATCTATTCATTTTTTTTGTCTCATTCTTCATCACAACTGTACACGTGGCAAGATAACACATATGGATAGATATCAACCATCCGATGATACTGGGATCTTCTATCCACGACACAAATTACAGCAAGCTGACAATACAAAGTCGCTTACCTTGTCTTCTGGCTTGCAAATGGACTCCTACAACGAAGAAGACCTTTTGCCCATGTAAAAAGGTAGCCCACTGCAACAAGCTCCTGCGTATGCGGGTTTGGGAAAGGAACGGACCACAAGGGTTAATAGTAAGCAATCTTACCTTGCATTTTGTAAAAGACTGTTTTTATGCCTTAAACCCATAATCTCAAGGTCACATAACGACAACTCTACCTTTCGTTCATGTCTTACGCATATATTTCTATCAAGTCATTTGGTTAGCATAAGCAGTTTATAATTTTTGTTCCTTGAACCACTGATTATGAGTGTTTTGATTTGATCAACTGCATAACAAGTTAGAGAATTGCACCAACATATTGTCATTTTCTATTCAATCAATCAAATGTGGAATTTTTTTATCCTGGCAAAATAATGGATATGAGTCATGGAAAAAATTGCAACAGTAAATACTTGTATAGATATATCGTCATCGTCATTGTCATCGTCAAAGCTTTTTCTCAATTAGGAGTCGGCTACACAAATCTTGTTCCTCCGTTTACTTCTATCACGCGTCATTGTTTTATTAGGTTCGAAAGTTTTTAAAAAAATTTATCACCCCTTTTATTCATGTACCTAAATCATATTATTATTAGTGTACCTAAGCCATATTTATTATTAGTTAAGTAATTTGACAAAGTTGTAACTACTTAGTAGTTGTGATCAGTGGGAAGCGATCCATTTGACGCCTTCATTACCATCCTGGTCCTAACACTGCACCCCAATGGCCAAGCCTACACACATGGCGGACAAGACAAGCCCGAACATGCTAGTAGTTACTGTTATTTTACATGAGCTCTGGTGCAATGGTACAGTTGTTGTCGTGTGACTTTAAAGTCACAGGTTCAAGACATGAAAATAACCTCCGGTAAAAAATGCAAGTTCAAGCTGCGAACTATTGATCCTTTGTGATCTGTACCTTCCGCAAACAATACCTATGCAGGAGCTTTATGCACTGAGCTGCCCTTTTTATGAGTTCACCGTTAACGAGCTTAATTAGAAGTACTTGCCTACCACAATCTGGGGTTCAAGCGCTTAACCACTGGGTTGAAGGCTTTTTGCGATTTGGCATGGTTTAATTTGAGTTGTTTATGCGATACACCTCAATCTGTTTGTTATTTATTGATATTCAAAGGAAGATGATATCCACAATCTGCATTTCTGAATAGTTATATCCCTCTTCTTAGTTTATACTTTCCTCATTAGGTTGCTGCTTAGAAGGCTATCACAACTAATAGAGAGAGCATTAATAAACTGATTATTCCCATTATCTAAACATATCACCTTCGGGGGTACCCTCTGGATCTAGCATGACAGTCACAACTTTCCGAGATCACAGCTTAGGATCATCTAAAAGGGCAGTTCCGGTGCACGAAGCTCCCGGCTATGCAGAGTCTAGGAAAGGGATGAATCACAAGAGTCTATAGTGCGCAGTCTTACCTTTACATTTTTGTAACAGGCTGTTTCTACGCCTTGAACTCATAACCTCAAAGCCACATAACGACAACTTTACCATTGCAGCAAGGCTCCCCTTGTTTAAAATCATCTAATAAAATATGAACTCCATGGCAGTTGACCTGCTTATGATCAGCATTTAGACTAAGGATATTAGATGTGTTCACTACGACACCTTTGGACCCAGAAGCATCAGATGCCAGCACGGGCTTTTTAGTTGTTTCCTTGACATTGTTCCATAGTCTTCAACTTGACAGCACTCAGGAGAGGCATGCACAGAAAATCGGAGAGCAAGCGACTACAGAATAGAGTTCATGACGCAGGCATGTCTTCTAGTTCACGGGTTTAGTTGGGCCTCGTTGACAACCCAAGAAACAAGTTCGGGTTCTTAACATATTTTGGGTTGAGCTATTTGGACTCTAGGTGCCCAGTTGGTCCTTATAGACAATTATAAGATTGGAAGTAAGCTTATGTTGTTTTTAGTGTTAAGAGCCAGTTTTAGGCAAAGGCCTTCTACCTGGTGGAAGGTGAAGTCTCTCCTGTAGTAGGTCAGGGGCTGAGGCTGTTCCGGGGTGTGTGTCTCTAGGTTCCAGAAAAGAAAATATTAGAATCGATTCAGTCATACACACAATAAGAGATTTACTTGGTTCGGCCAAATTTGGCCTACGTTCACGGGATAGAAGGTTTCACTATCTAATCAGATACAATAGAAGAGGAGGAAGGAGAGGCTCAGAGCCTCCTTCAACCCTCTTCTGTTTTTTTTTATGTACAAACTCTAACCCACTTACAAACTCTACTAGTACAAACATATGTGTGTGTAAGATTTTTACTCAACATGGGTATGGACCAAGTTGTGCATGCTCCAATGCTGTTTGCATCTCACTGTATGCCCTGGCAGTTTTGCTATTCTGATCAAGATAATTTTTTCTCCTGTTAGCAGCCAGGAATCATCAAATTAAATAATAGGCCTGCGCTAGCACACGCACACAAATATATATATTAGGAAGAGGCGATCACAAAATGGTTCATATATGGTACACAGCCTTATATTACATTTTGCAAGAGAGGCTGTTTCTACGCCTCAAACTCATGACCTCAAAATAACACCAATGACAACTCATGAACTCTAACATTTTTACAAGAGGAGCTGTTTCCACGCCTCAAACTCGTGACTTCAGAATCACACAACGGCAACTCATGAATATGTGTGTGTAGTCTTACCTTATATTTTTGGAAGAGAGGCTGTTCCCACACCTTAAACTTGTGATCTCAAGATTATATGATGACAACTTATGAAATCTTACATTTTTACAAGAAGAACTGTTTCCATGCCTTAAACTCGTGACCTCAAAACCACAAGAGAACAACTCCTGAGATATATATGTGTGTGTGGATGTGAATACAGTCAAGCCTGATCATAAAAGTAACATTGGATCGTAGGCCCAATCAAGGGCTTGAAGTGTGTCGTGACTGTGTACGTCTGATGATAATTAATTTTACTTAGTGAAACACTCCTTTCATTTTTTCATTTGTTTTGAATGTTAAACACACGCACACTTTAGTGGGCTAAAATCCTGCTCACCCGGAGGGACAAAGGCTCCTTCTAGGACCACTGTGCTACAAGGCCTTTGCTTAAAATATTCTCTTGAATTTGATATGAGAACTCATTAAGTTCCAGGAAAAACGTCGGGAAATGCTCAGTTCAGCTGTGGCTTAAATTTCTAAGCCATTTTATAGGCTGTTTTTCTTGGGTTAATCTGCTCCAGCCCATAAGCTGATTGATTCTAGCCCACGTTTGGTAATGGGCCTCTTTAGCTGTACTGCATATTTGTTGGTCTGTTTCTGTCATTTTGCCTTCCCCGGAAACGGTGTTGCAATTCACATACTTTCCTTTGAGACATTTATTTTCTCCTGACTTTGTACCATAGAAAATTCAAATATGGAAAGAAAATCTACGCACCATTTTAACTTTGATGGTGTAAACTCTTAATTTGCGACGCCCTATTAATATAAGAGCCTAGCATACGTACGCACATATATATACATATGCAGGCCTTGAGATGGAGAAGAAGTCTATACCCTTTCTTTTTTATGTATGATGAAGGTCTTTTGTTCATCATTTTCTTCCACATCAAAAAGTAGGCAATCCAATAAAAATCAATACATTTAAATGATTCTAGATGATTATTTGGGTCATTGAAAATTTTAAGAAAAATGAATGGCCATTATTTTTTATAATGGAAACATAGGCTAAAAGCATCCAAGGAATATAAAGTTTGATCTTGAGCCTATTAATGTCATTTCGAATATGATGAATGACTTAGATTTATAGAACAAAGCTTCACCGCCTTTGAAAATAGGGTGTAGACTTATTCTCTCTCACAAAAACGTCTATGTTTATCAAAACTCTATTCTTTATAATTTTGTCCACTAATACCAAATTTTTTTACTATTTTTGGTGTATATATATTTTTTATTTCAATTGGCTATGCATTCACTTAAAATAATGATCGGTTAGTACTTCCAAACGACTTCCCTTATTAAGAGAAGAGCCTTTCACTTGTTTATAGTGGTGAAGGTTGGGTGTTGAAGTACTCTAATTAAAGGGGCTCTCTTACCTTTATTTTGCACGAATTCTTCTCTTTGCTAGATGAAGAAGGTATCCTTTCTCAATTCTCTTCCTTTTTTGCTTACTCTTTTTCCATTTCTCTCAAGTTCTTTAAGATTTTGGAAGCTTTCTTTTGAGTGAGACCAACAATATAGATTATGTTTGACAAGTTTGAGTCTTTGTATGTACATTTTCAAAGACTATTTGTGACACCCTGGGTTTTCTAAACCTTTTTTCAGTTACCTATAATAATAATTATTATTATTTATAAAATAGGGGGGATTAAAAATAAAAAGTCACAATTGGCATAAATAATGCAGCATTCAAAAGAAATGTCCAAAAGAAAACCTTGAGGGTTATCCAAATCTCCCAAAACCACGACAATAAACAAAAATCAAATCATCGACACGTTGAACATGTTCAATCTAAAACCACGACAAATTAAACAAAGTCATGAAAAGACAATAATAATAACATGTTCAAAATACCCTAAAGTCCATCCATGATCACCACATCAGCAAGTAAAGGTATACTATACAAGTGTGGGTCCAATCTATCCAAAATATCAACATCCATGTATAACCTAAAAAGTCTAACCACAAGTCAAAGAAACATACACAATCAGTCTCTAAAGTACCGAGGTCCTCCCTCAATCAAAGCTGCTCCACCCACTTTCCCTTAGCGCTATTGTGATGCTCCAGGTTTTAACAACAATATAATAACAATTTATAAAAACAGTAGGGATCCCTGTTTTAAAACTTTGATTTTTAAAGTGACCAAAACAAAAACTTAAATAAAAGCATTTCTTTCAAAATCCAAGGAGTCATACAACCACAAACTATGGATTTAATGGTGAAATGAAATATCATTTCTGCCGAAAATCCGGCAGAGTCTCATTTGTATTTTGGACAATTGCACATGACAAGTGCAATACAAAATAACCTGATAAACATAATATAAGGCATGACATATAGGAGACTCAGTCACCACACCCATCCACACAATCAATTACTATTTTCAATAAAATGTATACTCCAACAATGGATAAGAAAATCAAGTCATAATAAAATACCCAGGGTCCCTCCATACAACCATCACATCCAATATGAATTCATATTCTTACATCTAGGTGTAACAACCCGGGTTTTTATAATGCTTTTTAAATGCCAAAGATGATTATGATGGAAGATCAATCTCTATAAAAAACATTTTGAAAATCAAATGATAGTGGAAAACATTATTGTTTTAAGACTCATTCTGAAAAACCCCGAGTGCTAATTTTTCTTTTCCTAAAAGGGATTAAAGGTGAAATGAGTACTACATTTCTACTGGAAATCCGACAGAGTTTTTTTTGTTTTTCGGACATTAGACATTTAACGCATGCCATTGCGAGATACCTAATAACATACATTTAATAATTTTAAGAAATAAAACAAGACTTATTATGGTCTGGCCTCAAGACTTGCCAATCATTATTGTTTTAAGACTCATTCTGAAAAACCCTGAGTGCTAATTTTTCTTTTCCTAAAAGGGATTAAAGGTGGAATGAGTACTACATTTCTACCGAAAATCCGGCAGAGTTTCTTCTGTTTTTTGGACGTTAGACATTTAACGCATGCCATTGCGAGATACCTAATAAACATGCATTTAATAATTTTAAGAAATAAAACAAGACTTACTATGGTCTAGCCCCAAGACTTGCCAATCATAGTTGAGTTATGAAAATATACATTTCAAGTTTATTACATGACATTCCCACGCAACTTACTACAAATTTTATGAATCATATCAAATCTATTACCTTTTTTCTTTTCCTGAGAAAACATCAAACTCGCTAGTGCTTTTGCTTATCCTGCCTGCAATGATCTGTAATAAAGATAGTAGGTTGAGTATTCCACATGCTCAGTAGGAAATCTATACACTACCAAAATCAAAAACAAGGCATGGAGCATACATACGAGTTTAAGAATAGGTTTTTCATATGATTGAAAAACATCCGGCAACCTTACCTAAGTCGTCTCATGTAATGCATCAACAACACTCAATTATATGTTTACATTTTACAGGTAGCTAGATTCAAACAAAGGAAATCATTGACTAACTCCATAACATACTAACTTCAAAATGCTTAAAGTAGTATTCGATCAAATCTCTTGTCAATCATTCTCATTCCTTATGCAGATATCATACAGATGGGAAACTTTGCCATATATTAGCTATCTTGGTCACGAGTACTCATCTAAAGAGCACAATCTTGCCCCTATCTGGGGTTACAAAATAGAAAGTGCATGGACTACTATGCTCATGACCAGATCATTGGATTGTGTCTCTCCAGTATCTAGAGAATAACCACCGTAGCCTTCATGGCGACTACAGATACGTCTCGAAAGGGTGTTATGACCACCTCCAATGGTTGTTCATGCCATAGCAATCAAGAAAAACGATGCCACTTTGGGCATGGATACCTCCCACCTTTGGTGATTAGAGGCCGGGAGGCCAACCCGTACAACCTCTTAGCATAGTAACCATTGGGCCTATTAGCCCAACAAATACTAAAGTTATACAGAGATTGCAACGCAAGCATCATACCCACTTGCAATATTCCACGTATTCCAATTCATGCCTCAAATCATGGAAATAAATGCATATATGAAGTTGTCCTTTTCAATTATAAAATAACAATTGAACATATAAGGTATCAATAATAAGACATTCAATTTTTGCATTCTGAGTCATGGAGCCAAGTTTTCAAGCTAGTTACAAAAACACCTTGTGCTCAATTGTTTTTAAAGTACAAAGAAACACCAGTTCATGATAAAACCATGCATGCTAACATTATATAAACAAAAATTCACACATAAATACATTCTAAACTTGAAAATAATACTAATGACGGTTTCAACTTGAAATTTATTTGAAAACTTAGTAGTGTCAGATCACCTATCACTTGTGAAGATTCTCCTTTCTTTCAAGCCTTCGTAGTCATCCTCAATGATAGAATTGACTGCACCTCACTTTACTTAATGCCTAATCCCAAGGTATTTATGGTTAGTTCTCATTCCCATACTATTCACATACACATAACTTAAGATTTCATCCTTTTCAAGGTTTAAGGGTCTATGTCAGCTCAGGATCATGGAACCCTTAGGTTTTAAATCTGTCATTGATCCTAGGCTATAAGTTTGAATCACTTATTAATGGCCTACCATCCCTTTCAGTTTCAAGTAGTACACTTGGTTACAAGGCATTGTCCATGTAAACTAGTGTTTTACAACATTAAATCTTTGCTTTTGTTGTAGCCTAAGTCAAATAATTTAAACACTTCCTCACCTAACTTGATTTGGTCTGCTAATCTTTTGTTCTCTTCTAGATTTAAGGATCTCTTCTATTTGCACATACTAATTAAGTTGTACGACTGATTATTAGTTAACCATCGAGAATAGTATTAGGTCCTCTGATTTCCTATTCTCCCTCTTCACTAGACACCTAAAGGTCTAAAGTGGCCTAATTATAATCTTCCTTTATCCTTACATGCTTTTAAATGATGTGATTTGAGTCCATTTTCATGGTTAGGTGTCGATGATAAATTTCCATCAATTTGGATAATCAAGTCAGCCATTTTAAAGATGCTCCTATGGCTGACATCTATCAAAAATGATGGGTTCTATTTATTTCATATGATCCAACATTATGGATTCATTAGATTTGATTTTCCTAAGGTTATACACATGCAATCTACATTCCAATCCATCATAGATCCTACAATTTTTACAAAATTTACAATTTAAGGTATAATAGTTGAATTATTTTACAACTCAATGGTTGGATATTCATTGTCTGATATCAGATGGTTTATATAAGTCCCTGTACAACTCAATGTGATCTTAGTTACTATTAGTCTCTGTCCACAATCATAAACGAGATTAACAGCAATTTCCCAAAGGATCGTAGTTGCAGGGGTCGGATCACCACTGTCCGACTTCGATTAGACGATCAAAACCATAGACAACGGCCTTAGCAGTCTCTGTTTGCTCAGAATGGACGAGATTTGAGACATGGATCCCCTTTTTGGGTTGATTCCACGCTCAAATCAGCACCATTGATCTATTCGAGGTCGGATTTGTCCCTTTCCAAGCTCTAGATGGATGATCAGAGCTCCAACGGGACTGCCAAAGTTTTTAAGGGTCGTGGCCTTTTGATTAGGGATGTGATTTTTCGTTTGACCTGGCCATTAGGGTCAGATCGTGCACCCTACTGTTTCAGAAACCTAGATCTACTAGCATCCACACAAATCAAGGTAAAACAAGGTTAGGGTTGTAGAAAACTTACCTTTGTGGTGTCCACAATGTCAGATTATTACTGGAGAATATGGGTTTTTGTGTTTTTTGGCTATGCTCCCCATGCACGCAGCTACGCCTTCAATTCCGGCGTTCTTCTTCGATGGTCCTAAAACCAAAGCAGTTTTGCTCCCTAACTCCTAAAGAGAAGATTGGACGGTTGGATCTCTGATTGGGGTCACCGTTGTCGCCGGCAAACTCTATTTCACCAGTGACAAGGGTTTCTTCTCCACCGGTGAAAAACTCAAATTTTCCAGCGTTGGTAGCCTCTTCTCCTCTCCTCTCCTCTCCTCTCTCCCTCCTCCCCCCCTCTCTCCCTCCTCCCCCCCTCTCTCTCTCCTCCTTCCTAGCATCAGGTTCCCGTCGCCGGCTTCCTCCTCTCCTCTCCTCTCCTCTCCTCTCCTCTCCTTTCTTTTTCTTTTTTCTTCTTTCTTTCGTTCATCGTTCTCATCGGGTAGGGCTCGGGAAACAAATCTGTTTCCTGTCCCACTTTGGTTGGGGGGGTGCCATTGTCAAATTCGGCCCCTCCCTTTAATTACTTTAATATATTTTTTCTTTTCTTAATATAACAAAAGCAAGTGATGATGATGTTTTCACCATCATCACAGCACCATGGATCCAGTTAATGGTCTTGATAGCTACTCATGGTGTTTTCTAAACACCTTATCATCGAGCCTAGGTTCCTGCAAGTGAGGCCCATTAATGAATTTACAAAAATACCCTTCACGAGAAAAATCACGATTTATTCGTCTGAACTCGAATTTCAATGAAATTAGTGTCATTAGAATCCTTTTTTCCAATACAATTCAATTATAGAGGTCTTAACACTCAATTTGATATTTATCGAAGCTTTTACTTCCAAAAATCAAATTTTCAAATTCGTGCATTTTCATTCCATCAAATTTTCAAAAAAAAAATTACAATAAGAAAGCCTAAAAATTTAGGTCATTACGCCAGGTCACATTGCAATTTATAATAAAGTAAAGTCTATAAACAAAACTCAAAGTGAAGTCCTAAACAAACCTTGTCATCTCTGAAACATCCTCAATACTCCAGTGAAAACTGTCATCACTTTTGTCTGTTCTATTAGCACATCAACTTGTAGCAACTCTCTGTATCTAGGGCATTGCAAACAAAGCAATACTTCAATAAGTTATGCTTATGTAGGTGATTACGAGAAATAAAACATGTAATAAACACTTTGCAAAGAGTATCAATATCATGTCAAGTATCAATAGAGTAAATCATTTATAAGGGAAATGAAATCATCAAGCTTTCATAATGCAAAGCACATGAATCTTGTAAATCTGAACGAAACAATCAAGATCAAAACATGCTTTTTGTCTAAGGCAATGCAATATCAAAGCAAAACATCATGGTATGCGAAGCATGATCAACACATGAATCAGCATCTGTCAAAATAGATAAAAATTCCCATCCACAAAATAATATGAAACATGTCATAATAAACAGGGCATTGCATACAATAAGCCCTAAGAGTATTCCACGACACTCAAACACCGGTATTGAGTACTCATACCAAACCTTGGGTCCCTCCCATGTAGCTCGTAGCAGCCCCTGAAGTCACTCACGGCTTAGGCCCAGCTTATCCCAGTTTACCCCATATATAAATACCACATGAGCATACAGAATAATAGTATGGGCTACTATGCTGCAGTGGCAACCACACCAGGATCTAAACCACTGTCACTCCCTATTGATACCTAAACGGGAGACTTTCTCCGTCCCCATGGGAGGGGGGAACGGACCCATAGGGGGGACTACCTATGATATCACCACCTACATACCTAGCCCTATACCACTTAAGAGCGGTGTCTAATCATCATCATCACAAAGTTAGAGGGCGGGTGGCCAACCCTACAACTCTCTTAGCATAGTACCCACCAGGTAGAAACACCAGTCATAAAAGTAGCAAAACATCCTATAAATCATAAAAAAACTCCCAAGTGAAACAAACCTCAATAAGCTGAATCAAAATACATGATAGAGTATAAACCATCACATGTAAAAACATGGATAATCGTATAATCAATTGTCATGCTATTAAAAGTGAAGTACTAAACACGTTTTAATAAGCACGATGGGGCATAAAATACATGCCTCAAGAATTTCAAGTAAGAAGTCATGATCATGAAATCAAGGAAAATTTCCAAATGTAATCACCTACCTCAGATGAAGAACCACTCGTCTTACCTTTCAAGTCTCGATAAGACTTCAGTCTAGCTCAATCACCTCAATACTCGCACCTGGATACACAACACATCCAGTCATACTTAGAATCCACTTTATTTAAAACAAGTCGTGTGAGTCGACTTGGCGAGTTGACTTAGGCCTAACTCACCTGAAACAAGGAAACACAGGGGAGTGAAGGTGATTGCCGATGATCGTCAGGCATCCTCTACCTAGACCCGACAAAGCATGGAGAGAGTGGAGAGAGACGAGAACCCAAAGAAGGGGAAAAATGGGGCTTTTAGCCGGTCACCTGGGGGAGGAGAATTCGGTGATGGGGTTTCCAATGCGTGGATCCTTGTGCCGTAGCACAATGGCAAGGAACTCAACAAGGGTTGCTTGTAGGCAGAAGAGGGAGCTTGGATGGGGGTTGCATGCTGATGAAACCCCAATTTAGGTTTCTGTCAGCTCGAAAAAAGAGAAAGAGAACAGGGGGTTGGTTGTCGGTGAAAAACCCATTCTAGGTTTCTTGTCAATGCCAAAAACGGAAAGAAAATGGGTGAGGGGAGGTCGTTAGAAAAACCCAATATGGGTTTCTTTTTTGTCGCCAAAAATCCCAACAAGGAAGGGCTACGCCAGTAGGGGTCTTCCAGTCACCGGAGAAGACATATGGAAGGAGGGAAAAGGTAGAGGTGTGGTGGGCCTGCATGCATGAGCATGACAGGCCAGTTGCTTGAGAAAAACCCCAATCCGAGTTTCCATCATGCCAGAAAGAGGGAAAGGGATGCCGAGAAAGGGCTTCTACCCAGGGAAGGCTTAACGCGCCGATGATCGGAGGCGATCACCGATGCCATTGCCCTAAGCGAGAGAGGGGGTGCGATCGTTAAGGTTTCTCTCCCTACGTTCCCCATGTCTTATCACGTTCTCAATTCATGGGTCATAACAGACAAAATAGGGGGTGTCACTATCAATTTTAGCTACTGTCAATTTGTAAAACTTATGAGTTTTTCCACCCCCATTTTCGTTTCACGCAAAATTAGTGTTATTGCAATCGTATCGACGTGTACATTCCAAATTTGATATTCTCGAGTCCAAATTTTAATCCCATAAAGAGTCATTTTTATAAACTTAATTTCCATGAAATTTAGTTCAAATTCCTTATCCCTATTAAAATTATAATTTAAAATCATGGAAAATAACCTAAATTTTAAAGTTGTTACAGCTATTGCACTCTAATTTTGAGGCATTGCACAACAAAGCAGTGCATAAATTATGGACAAAAGGATTAGTAAACATAGTGGCAATACATGCTGAAAAGTAATCTTGTGCAAACATGATAGGACATAAAACCCATGTACCAAAGTTCGCAAGTAATACATCATGATTTAAGAAATCATGGGAAAACCTCAACTGTAATCACCTACCTCGATAAAAGCAATACTCCAATTAGGCGCGTAACAATATCAACTTGTGTGCTTTGATGTACCTTTCACATCATAAGTCATCCGATCACTTGTGTTCTTACATCTCAAAATAAACAAATTCAAGTGATAACTTCCTTGATCTGGTAGTTAATCCTAGATTAATGGCCCAGATCATTTAATTAACCCTCCATTAGGGTATTTCTGAGCTCTAGACCATCATCTACCATCTTTGATCATCAATCTATATCATGATTGATTCAATTAATATCCCTTAATTAATAAAGGGTCGGTCTTTTTCATCTTATGAAGTTTGGAGACAATCCAACCGTTGAATCACTTTTTGTCACTTATAATCAACATCTGATCATTAATTTCAATCATTTTTATTATGATCCATCTACCTTCTATGTTTGATTAGTGATTTACATGTATGCCCATGATTACGCGTCGATCTCATGGTTAGATCACTCTCTGATTAGCCAATTTGAAGGCACCTGATCATATCAATGGTCAAAATCACTTTCCTTGACAATTACATGAGACATGTTCTTCAATTCCCTAAATCATCTCACATTTGATGCATATAATCAGTTTCTAAGGCCTGATCATCCATTGATCAGCTTAATCTAAGTTATTTAGTAGTATTTTTAAAAGTATTCAAATCAAAGTTTTCAAGTTAAATCTAGGTCCACATTGTTAAGACGATCGCAAAGGATGTCTTGAATCATGATTTGGACCTCAGTAGCTCCCACAATCAAGCTTTTAATGAATGAACATTCCAAAATTACCCAAAATCAATTAAAAATCAAACAACATCATGAGGACATGCACCGTGTGAAGCGCGTACGGAACATGTAACGAGGTGGGCAAGCGCGCATGTCATGCCACGTGTCTTCGACAGCATCCCAGGCGCAACCTGACTAGGTCATCGTCACCAGAGACAACGATTGGACTCCAGTCACCGCCGATGATATCCATGGTGCCAAAACTCACTATTTTTACACCTTTTTTATCAATTTTTCATGTACATTCACTTTATGACATTTTTATTCACAAATTTTGCATGTTTTTACTTGATTTTTACCATGTTTACAAATTTTTTTTCCCTTTTACTGTTTTTCGGCGTCCTTAGCCGTTAAATCTGCGTGAGATTTCATGGGTTTGTTCCTTTTTTCATTATGCACAAGATGAACTATTCAAACTATCCATCTGACACCGTTTCATTGGTTTATTTATCAAAGAACAGTAAGTAATACTTAGTTACCTGAAAACTGTAATCCATGCTATTTTTTAGCGTTAATAGACAGTAAATCAAATAGAAAACAGATTGGAATGGGGAGGAGGAGAAAGAGCAACCTACCTCAAGTCAGGCTGACTAGGGGAGAAGAAAGTTTGTCAAGCTAGGAAGAAGAATGTCGTGGCACACAGAAGGGGGGAAGATACGGCAACATCGTCGTCGTTGCTGACATTGACTTAACTGTCATTGACGACGTGGGAAACGGAGAAGAGTAATGGTGGGGTAGGAGATCGAGAGAGGCATTAATGGGGGGGGAGGCACATTTAAAGCCCCCATAAATGCAAATTTTAAAATTTTTAATTTTAATAAAAATATGTTATTTATTTATTTATTTATTATTGAAATGATTACCAACTATAAATGTTGATAATCATCACCATACTCATTTAATGTCCATTAGATCATGGCTTTTTGTGCCTGGTCTCATGGGCCTCACATGTGCAATTACATTTCCAACCCTTTCGTTTATTTATTAATTGCAAAAATTAAAATAATTAGCAAATTTTCCTCTGGTCTTCAATTTTAGCGTTCTTAATAGTCTTGAATTCCATTTCTCGTGTACATTTCAAATATTGAGGTTTTGGCTTGTGATTTTATTTCTAAAATTTTCAAATCCTCAATTTTCACAAAATTCTACAAATTATTCATTTTTCAGAATTTAAAATTAGCCAATATTACACTATTGTGGTGGTTGTATATTGGAGATAAGCAGCAATAATTTCAACTAAGCACTGGCTAGTAGAAGATAATCTATCTTAAGGGTAGCATTATCTAGTAAAGTGCTTCTACTACTTTTGTCTATCCAATAGTCTTTTGGGTTATATCCATCCATAACAGGTGAAAATAAATGAATGATAGCATCAATAACATGTTTCTTTTCTTTTTTTCATAGGGGGATTGCAAGTCAAGAATTACAAAGGAAATCACTTTTCTTAAATCTAATTCTAACTTCAAACTCTAACCAAAGGATAAAAACGCCAATTCAAACAGTTGATCAACCATAGTCTAGGAAAAATTCCTAGTTGTTAGCAACGAGTGGGTTCAATTTTGGATTTCCTCGCTTGTATTACCAATTCTTTAAGTATGTTTTAAAGTGCAAAGTCCAAAATTTTCCCTTTTAATTTCTAGAAAAGAAATTGTTGGACCTTTAATGCACATTATTAACCTTTAAGTAGGCCCATGTTCTCCTATCTTTCACTTTCACTTTCACTTTCACTTTCCCTTTTTGCTTCTTTTCTTTTTGTCTTCCTTGTCTTTTCCTTTTTCATTGCCCAAACTTAAGTTACATCTCTTGACATCACAAATATGTTTATTCTATGATGGATTTTAAGGGCTTAATCCAAGGATTTACACTCGCAGCTATTAGATAATCACACCAATTAATCTGACAGGACTATCTCATAAAGACAAGTGTAAATGACCCAAGGACTAGTAGGGATAGAACTAAGGTCATTATAAAGGGGTAGGTTATCACTTCCCTTTCTAAAATCATGATTTTGACTTTTGATAGTCTATTATGACTTTTCTTTTTCTTCTTTTTTTATGACTTTATCACTTGCTAAACTATGAGAATACCCTTACGATCAACTAAAGACAAAAGATTCTAGGTATGCATACATGCTCTTGAGAGTGGGGAGAAGTCCACACCCTTCTTTTTTCATATATGTTTTTATTCTTTCATTATTATAGGATGAAAGTGTTTCTCCATTAAAAAAAATGAAATTTGGCTTTGTACAAATTAATGAGTTGAAATTGATGGAATGATCTATAATAATTATTAAAAATAAAAGCTATGATAACCTGGGTTTTCACATGCACTTTTAAAGTGCAAAACTAATCCCTAATGCAAGATCGATCCCTATTTGAAAATATTTTTGTAAAAACAATATAGCAGAAGAATACTTTCCTTTTAAATTTATTTCGAAAATCCCAAGCATCATTTCCCTTCAAGATAAAAAGATAGTTGGAAATTTTTAATTTTTTAAATTATAAAAATTAAAATAGAGATACATGCATCCTAGATCTAGTTAGTCATAGCTCACAGTCCAACTGTAATATATATACATGTTTACAAAAAGATAAGTCACACACTTAAATGGTTTATACAGTCCCTTGAACCTTTATCTTCATCCAAGATTTGCATTCACTTCGAATTACTCTGCTTCAAATCAAATTATTCATAGTCTTGGGACATTATAAATAAAGTTACAATATCTCAATAAGCTTGTGCTTGTGTAGATAGTTTCACATATACTTACCAATTTTTAAAGTCCAATTCCAAACAATATTTTCAAATAATTTTTAAAGTAGTTCTAAAGAATAGAATGATTAAATTAGAGATAGAAAATATAATTTGAAACCACACATCAATCTTATTACTGCAATTTTCATTCTAAAATATTTCGGATAATATGAATGTAAAACATGTGCAAGTTTGAATTATGTTTTTCAAACGATCAAATATGCATGGTAATCTCATATAAATTGTAATATATAATATATCATAAAATCACATGTGTGCATAACTTTTAAATTATATAAAATTTTCATCATCTCACTTGATAAATCAAATGTCATAAGATCCTCAAAATATTAAAGTAGTAACTCGTTAAACTGAGAATGTACAATTCCAAACTAATAATATCATCATGTGTACTTATGCACTCCAATAAATACATCAGCCAATATCATCATACATAGTATCACAAAACAAAAATCTCATTGAACACTATGTTCACGACCAGCTTACTGAATCATGACTCTAATATCTAAAAACCAGCCATTGCAACCTTCACATTAACTGTGGATATGTTTCAAAAAGGATGTCATGAACACCTTCAATAGTTATTTTTCTACCACAACAATCGAGAAAAATAGGTACCTCTTTATGCATGGATACCTAATACCTTTGGTAGTCAGAGGCTGGGAGGTCAAAGCCATATAACCAATTAGCATAATACCCATTAAGCTTAGTAGCATGAAAAAACATATATCTCAACAAATATCATTTTTATCATATAATATTTCTCTATGCAAAATCTTGCATTTCTGTTATTCATTTCAAAACATGGGATTGTTGCATTTTACAAATTATTCCATTCTCAATGAGTTATAAATAAGATATATAACTGTATTTAATAGAATGAACAACACTATTTATCTTTCAATATTAAAAGTACACATTATGAGATTAAAACTATGCATAAACTTTCATGCCTCATTTACAAGTATCTACATACTTAAAAAATAAAAAAACACAAATAACATAACATGGCAAGATATGAAGTTTATGAAGTCATGATATAATTTAAATCAAGTAATAACTATGGTTTAATTATTTTAAATTTACACATTTTAATTGAACTAATGACATGCTCAAAATCCAAAGGGCAAATAGATGTTAAAATTACCTATCTCTTTCTATGATTTTCACAAATTCCTCAAGCTTTTCCATTGGCTCTCACCATGATCCAATGATGAGTCAATATATTTGTGCCTTATTCAATACAGTGAATATAAATTTTATTTTTAATATGCCTACACACACTTAGATATTTAACTTTAATTATGATCTAATGGTCCAGATCATCCAGGATCATTGAACTATTAAATTTCTATTATCTTTTTCTAAATACATATTTAGATCTTACTATCTTAGTCATCTTAGGCTTAGATTAAAGGTTCGGGAGTTAGATTACTTTATAAATCTAGATTATAATGTGCATCAATTAGATTTAACAAAAATAGATAAAAAAAACAAAGGTGGATTTCCCAGGTCCTACCTTGTTGCAAGTGATTCCTAGCTTAGATCATTGCAAGAGATTACAAATTATAGATGGATCACCTCACTGAAGTTTGATCCTAGTCATGGGTCCTTGCCTTCCCCAAATCTCCTATTAGACTCAATCGATTGCTGAATAACTAGAGGGGTTTTACTCCTCGAGTCACACTGGATCAAATTGATAGTTAAGATCAAATATTTGGGCCATTGACTAAGGAAATGGAGTGCTCGAGCATTTAACCACTATCCAACAGCCAGCATGGAAAAGGGTCATACATACATACATACATACATACATCTCTATTTTAGGGTTTTTGGTAATGAATCTATGGTTAGATTAATGTGAAGCCTTGGTTCAATAATAAATTTAGGTGTTTGATTACTAATATACAGTCACATCAATGAGTGGAGCCAGATCAATTACAGGTCAGATGGTCTGGTGTTAAATCTATAGCCAGATCAGAGTGGAAACTTAAAATTGATCACTGATCTAGGTGCTAAGCAGCGGGTCAAAGGTTAGATAGTCTTAAAGGGGCAAATGGGTAAGAGATCTAGTGTTTAGTAACTAATCAATAGTTGGATTATTATGAAAGTTCTAATCAGTCACATGTTAGGGTGTTGCTAACTGATTAAGTATTGGATCGTATGAATGTTTACTGATTTGATGACATATCAATGGCTAGATGATGATGGATGGTAGGATTAGTCACAGATTAATATGATCATGACCATACATCATTGTTAGCTTCAGATCAATATTGCATCTTCACTGGTGGTCAAATTGATTGATGAGTTTTGTTCCTCACACTGCGAGGATTACGATGAAGTCACTGGGTGTCACTATAACGGGGGGATGGTTATAGTCGCCAGATTTTGTTGTTGTCAATGACAGAAAGGGAAGGAGAGGATGAAATGGAGGAGGGAGAGGGCTAATGTGGCTAGAGGGAGAGAGACAGGGAAAGGGAGGGAGAGCATCGGCCTAGCCAAATCTAGCGAGCATGCTTGGTTAGGTGTGCCAGTCGTAGGAAAGAGAAGCAGAGGGAGAATGGATGGGGGGTTTCAACTTGGTGGCCAGCTCAGCTATTGCCAAAGGAGCAAGGAAGAGGGGAAGGGGAAAAGGGATAGTCTAATGTGCCATGCTTGCGTGTGCCAACGTGTTGGCTTGGTTGCACTAGAGGAAGAAAGAGGGAGAAGCGGGGAGGAGAAGGGTTTTTGGGTCACTACAACTGATGGGCAAGAAGGATAGGGGAGGGTGGGTCTCCAGTGATAGGTGATTGTGGTGGCTGGCTACCATGCAGTCGCTGTTGTAGAGCTATAGAGCAAGAAGCAAACAAGGGTAGAGGCAAGAGATGGGGGTTTTGAGAGAGAGAGAGAGAGAGAGAGAGAGAGAGAGAGAGAGAGAGAGAGAGAGAGAGACAAATCATGGGTGAGGGATTTTTAGGTCGTGCACAAGGCCCTGCTTCGACACCATTAGACCAATGGGTTGGACAGTGCCATTGAATAATCTTGCCGACGATAAAAAATGGAAACAAGGGAGGTGAGGTACTCACTTAGGAGGAAGAAGGGGAGAGATGGCCTTAACACTTGTTGCCCACCACTTTCGCTAGCAGTAGGTGTGACAATGGCATGCACCATCTATCATCAATTGTGGTGCTGACAAAATCACGGGATGGGACGTGGTGAAGAAGGAAGAGGCCGCAAGGTGTTGTGATGTGTGGGAGGTCTGTCATAGGGGGTGTTGTTATAAAAAATGAACCCTCTATTTTAGCCAACTTTTATGTTTTTAAATTATACTGATAGGGCCCACTATAAAAATTACTCAATGCCCCTCCATTTCAAAATCTCATGACTTTTTCATTCGGACTTCGATTTTTGTGCTTTAGTGTCGTTGAATTCATTTTCCCAAGTACAATCTACTTTATATGGCTTTTATAAAAATCTCATTTCTTAAAATTCCAAAACTAAAAATTTTATTTTCTCCTTTCTTTGCAATAAAAATTACACATAATAAGCTTTTAACATATAGGGTTATTACACTTAATTGAAGGTTTGAGATGATAGTTTGCTATTTGTTATAGAGCTATCAATCAATCAAAATTGAAATAGATTCATTCCTTTTCGCTACCCTAGCCTTTGGTCCTAATTTATTTAGATCTTGTTCAAATAATTCTTCAAATATGGTCTAAGATGTTTAAATTGTAATTCATTTAGAATCAAATATAAAAATTCAATGACTATTAATTATAAGTTGTCATGATATCCTTATCATATAAAGAAATTTACATGACTATTATAATTCATGTAAAAACCTATTAAACAATTGAAATGAGATTATGTATGGTGAGACATGAGGTGTGAACATATTTTTATGATTTCCTAAAATTATTATTTTTTTTTTCAAATTTGACTAATAATATGCCATACATGGAGTAAAAATAAATGATGCAGGAACTTTTGTCCTTTTTGAACATTTAATGCTATCTTAGGTAGCTAAATTAGAGACATATGATCATTTGGTTGTATACAAGAATTACAAATGGTTATTCAACAAAATTTAACCGAAACACTTCATATATATATATTGAAATCTTTCACCATAAAATAATGTCTAATATTTTATTTATTTATTTTTACAAGCAAAGAATTGCAAATCAAATTACTCAAATACACTTCTAGATCAAAACATCGACCAAAGAGGAAAGTGATGACTCAAACTTGTGACTAAGCATTTTCTATAAGAGATTTTGAGTTGTTAGCAACTGACTATGAAAGACATTTGTTCATTAATAGTTTTGACATTCATTGGTCTATCAAAAATACTTTGGTAAAGAATTTCATGTACATTAAGGAAACTAGAAAGTGAAGCTCTATAGGAGGAGAGACCCCCCAAAAGAAAAGAAAAGAAAAGAAAAGAAACTTGATTTAGTTATTGTTATTAGTATTTACACATTTATACATATTAGTATAGACTTGATGAAAAATAAGAGCAATTTAGTCTTTTAATTTTTTTTATTATATTTTGAATCAGACATATCTTTAGGCACTTGTTCATAGAGTGACCACATAAAAATCAAATCATGAAAACAATGACTAGAACCAATTGGATAAATCAAATTAAGTGTTCAAATATTAACCAAATTTAGTGGAATTATTTGGATTGGTAAGACCGCGCTAAGCCACTGACAACCCTATTTTTTATTGAAGAATTTCAAGTAGATTTAGAAATTAGGATAAAGGGTTAGATTATAGTTTGCTTCTTAATTCTTTAACGTAAAAGTAATAAAAAATAAAAATAAGAGAAAAGAAAAGAACCCAGCTGAAAGGTCGAAGTGAGTACAGGAAATGTACCAGTAAAAACCCGAAAATGCATGCGGGACTAAGTTTAGGTGATTCAAACCATTCATGTGATAGTGGGTATTCATTTGCCGGACTAGGTAGCTTACAGCGACGTCAACCAAAAAGTATAAATCACACCCAACTTTTGATCATTCAAACAATTAGTACAATTGTATACTAGCCCCATACTTTGAATAGTTTCATGCCAACAACCAAGCACAGAAGTTGACCCAAACCTAAGCTGGACCCAACTTTATAAGCCAATATCTGGAAGTATAGATATTGCCAGATTTCTTTGCTCCAAATTGTTCATAAATAAGGCATGTCTTGCAGAAAAACACCGGAAGAACTAAATGTGTAAGTAAGGCTCTGCCTTGGGTGTTCCAGTTGACAAAAAATATAAAAATGGTTCGTCTGCTTGCTACCATTTAGAGGGCTTCACGTCAGCTAAGCCCTTAACTCCGTGATGTAATATTTCCTGCCGAGGAATGCCTTTGATGATATTAGCGAGTCAGACCTTGCAACCTGCCAAGCAAAAGCTTTCACGAGTGAATGATCAATGCGCCTAGCAGCGTCCCACCTTGGCAACCACTGCCTTCTCCTCTCAGCAAATACAAAGGTAAGGGGCACCCCGGTACACAAAACTCCAAAACTCCTGTTTATGTAGGGTCTAAGAAAAGAGCGAATTACAAAACTTATATAATACAGTCTTGTATTTTGTAAGGGACTATTTTCATATTTTAAACTTGTGACCTTAATATCACATAAGGACAATAAATACAAAAGTGCAATCCACAAAATGTGGCCGTTTGACCCCACCTCACGTGGAATCGGTCTAGTAACTTGCATAATTGCTCAATGGCTGATAGAACAAGTGGGCTCCAAACTGTCCCCCTGTTGGGTCATGTCACAGAGAGGTTTATATCAATGAGTGCAGTACAACAGCGACCAAGAATTTTTCCTAATAAAAAACCATTCTTTGCTGGTTAAGAATTTATAACCATTCTTGTCAAGCTGTATGAACCATATATCCATATTCTCCCTTACAGATGAAATTAGCATAATGTCATGGAAACAACGGTGAGAATCATTCCATGGAAACGCCTAGGGCGGGGTGCATCCAAGATGGGGGATGGGGAAATTGGTTCAGAATCATATTTGTTTAGAAGACAAACAAATTGGTCCCCCTCATTTTGTACTTTAAGCTGCACGTGTAAATCTCGCAGATACCATATAAAACCCCTCCCCCTTTCGGAAAGAAAGAAAAAGAAATGAAATTGCAAGAGCAGGGACCATCCAACGATGATCGTCTCTGTAAGATCGCCTTCTCAGATGCCACCGACTATCACGTGTATTTAGCGCTTGTAAGAGTTCTTCTCTTCGCCTCATGAATCTCTCTCTCTCTCTCTCTCTCTCTCTCTCTCTTGTTATATTATGATAGCCACAGCCCTTGAGTTCCTCCGCTCTCTCTCTCTCTCTCTCTCTCTCTCTCTCTCTCATACTACTGAGATTTGAAGAAATCTCCGAGTCGCTTTCCTCGTCTCTGACTCCCATGACGAAAATGACTTATCTTCCACTCAAATAACTTGACTCTCATGATTTCTGCCTCTGCTGTTCTCTCTCTCTCTCTCTCTCTCTCTCTCTTCTTGTGGTTATATGGTATGGGTTTCCTTCTACATGGGAGTTTATCTTCTCTGAAGTCGCTTTTCATTGCATATTTTCTCACGCTGCAGGTGGGGGAGTGTGAGCGGGAAAGCTGGAATTAGGGTTTCCACATGTAGAAGCCGACTGTCATAGATCAGTTCTTAAGAAGATCTTTCGGTTGGTTTTGTGAAACTAGAAATACTTACTGACAACAACGAGAATAAAAAAGTAAGTTTTATTTCTCTTTCGTCGTTTTTAACGCTTATGGGTATTCTGGTTTACTCTTTTAGTCTTAAAGTTAGAGGGTTTTACGTGGATTTCGTTTTCACCGGTTGATCACTGATTGGTTTGTTATTTCCTCGTTTCATTGTAGCTTATTTTTTCGTTATGGGTCGTGGAAGATCGAGCTTCTTGTTTATGGGGGTTTTATCTACTTATTTTTAGTGGATCTTGCTTGCCTTTGCCCTTTCTCTTTTGGATGATCTAAGAGGCTGATATTTTCAGCTACGGAAGATGATATTTACGTGGGTTTTGGTGATTATAAGGTTTGTTAAACTAGATCTAGCGATTGCAAGTCCATTCCTGATGATCTTGGTTTTTGGAGTATATGGGTCCTTTTCTTTTTAAGATGGTCAGAAGACTATGCAAAAGATTATGGTTAGGATCATGAACTTGCTTGTCTTTTGATTATTCAAAACTTATGGTTTTGAAACCCCAGATGATGATTGCGGCTGAAGAGACTGATAAGATGAAACATTTTATGTGTTTTGATTGTTGAAAATAACTAGATTAGAAATCTCCCTGATGTTTTCATGAAGTTACTGATGGTTTCATTTAGAGGATGTATAGGTCCTGGATGCGTGTAATAATTATTTTTGTTGCGTTGATTGCATGTAGAAATACGCTTCAGCAACTTTGATTTGAGATTTTAGACTGTTTGCACTTATGTAGAGGGAAAAATATCCTCTAATTTTCATATTCTTCACCATCCACTGGATTGTTCTTCTTCATCCTCAATAGATTGATAGAAGATTATGATGTTCTTTTATTTACTTTTCTCTCTCTTTTTTTGGGTCGAAAATTTCGTTGCAGAAACTATTAACTATGAAAACATGAATAAACCGAGTAATGAATCGTTTGCCCTAAACAAAGCTCATAAGTAATTTGTTTTGTGGGTGAATTAACAAGTACTCTATAGGAAAATTTTGCTATTAATTTTAAAATGGACTCTAAATCGCTTCTAAACAGATATTCTTTGTGAACTACAACCAGCTCATACACGTTACAGCAGTTGTGTATTTTGGTTTAGATTTCCAAATATTCTCAGTTCCATACCAAAATGAAGCTGGTTTTTGTTTCTTGGGAGTTCATTTTTGGGTTCCCTTAGATCTTTTTCCCATCGTTTTTGGGATATATTGAACTTATTTCTATTTTTAAGGATTCTGAATTTCTGAAGCCAGGTTTTTCTCTATGAAATTTTACCATTTAGTTCCTAGAAATAGTTTCTTATAATATTTTCTTACTTTTGTCTTAATTTTCCTTTGAACAGAATCGTGGGCATGTAGTCTCTTAGGAATTATTAGGTCCATAAGATATTTGTAATTCTGTTCCCTTTTTTATTCCATTGCAAAGTCAGTTTGGAATGCAGTTTGAGAGAACTTCCTTCAGTCCACTCATGGGTGGTTTTAGGGTTTGAATATCTGCCGACTCATTCATTCAAACACTTGGTGGAAAGGAATCAGATTTTGCTACTCTGTGAATGTGTGAATGATGCGGGAGATAAACCTCATCCTTTGCCCTCTATGCTTGGACTGAAGGGAGTTCCCTTCTTCTTTTTTCTTTAAAACCATGCTCTTCGGGTTGCTTGTTCTTTCTTTCGAAGTTAGTGCTTTGCATTTGTGAACGGAAACTCCCTTCTTCCCCAAAAAGAAGGGAACATCTAGAAGTTACTCTCTTTCAATACTTCGGCTGTACTTTTTCACCTTTTCTTTCTTGTTCATCTCAAGTTAGGTGTTGTCTAATTACTGCTTCTTCCGAACTGAATTGAATGCAAATTGTACTTCTTTTTTCCGTACCTAGTTCCTTCTGTTGCCAAGTACAATTTCACCCATCTATTTCATCATTTTTACTTTTATTTTGAAGAGAGAAGCTCCTCTCCAGGCCTTCTGAACACCTTGGGATTCGGTGTTACTTATATTAGTTTTGTCAAGTGAAAGAGTCTTGATTATTTGTTGATTGGTATCTTTGATTCATATATGGAGTGTACATTTGGTACTATTGTTTGGCTTTTGAAATTTACCCAAGAGCTTCTGTATTTCATTCCTCTAAGTTCAGATCATAGTTGAACTTTAATTATGCACTGTATTAACCTTATTCATCTTCCATCAGGGTAAAAGTACGCTAACAATGTTAACTTCTATAATATCGTCTCTTGTCTTTCAACTTTATGGGTGAGATGAATATAATGAGAGAGGATACACTGTCATCTTTCCAATTACATAAGCTCATCAAATTCTATCCCTTTAATTTGGCGAGATAAATACCTAATTAAGTGTCAAATTTCCCTCTGTTGTTTTGAGACTTCAATTGATTCTACATATTTTTTTATTCATTTGTCGTCCATCATTATCATTCATGGAATGTGATGTTGGACTCACTGGTTTTAACAATTTGATTCCTCACTTCATAGGATGCTTTTTTGTTTGTCTGCCAAGTCCTTCAGGACATGAAAGCCTTGAAGAGCTAATTTGTAATACTAAATGGAAAGGGGACTGCCAATTTTAATGAGTAAGGCAGGTAAAATCGTCCTTTCCAGTTTTATTTGATATTATTATTTAGTGGTATTATTTTAAATGAACGCAATATTTTGTCCATAGAGGAAAGGCGAAATGCAAGCTTGTCAACTCTTCAAATTTCTAGTTTTACATTCCAACCAGTGTTTCAGTGATTCCCTAATGTGTGTTCTATCCTTGCTATTATCCATTTTTATCTATTAAATATATTTTTTTTACTTGAAAAAGTAGTAGAACTTGGATTGCTCAACGGAAACCTTATCCATTATTCATCACTTTTTCTCTGTCTCTTCCTCTCTATCATGTAAATATTGTAGTTAAGGTGAACCTCATCGAAATTCTCTCTCATTTGGCATGCTGAGTAGTACCCAATTATTAGTTCATGGCTCATCAGATTAATGCCTTTGTTATTTTTTAAGATTCTTGCATTTTGGGACTTGAAGATGTTCCACATGTTTGTTATTATATTGTTATTAGTGGAAATGGATTTTCTTTTTGGAGAGTCTATTCTTTTTATTGGCTCTTTGTAGCTCCTGGGAATTGATAATCTCCTAACAGCTAATTAGATGATCAAGATCTTTTGGTTAGATTGTAAAGAGCTTATGCATAATCCTTGAGGTTGGGGGTTAGAAAGTGGCATCTACTGGAGGACAAGGAATGAAACAGCTAATTACATCCAAGATACAGTCACCATTATTAAACAGAGGCCTCCATAAATCAATTTCTGAGTGTTACTATTGTTATTGATGCTATTACTATTATTACTTCTCTATTCCTGCTATGATGTTAGTGTTATTAATTGTTATAGATGAGCTAGCTGAGGATTTTATCATGGAGGCAAGAGGGAGAATTTCAAGCATGATGTTCACCCAATTTCTTGTTTTGTTATTGTTGATTCTGAAATGTTTCTTGCCTTTTTCTGCTACCATATATCTTGTTCTCCTTATTCACGTTGTTGTTGTTGTTGTTACTTATGATGTTTGAATTGTTAATGGACATGGATGAGCTTATTAGTCGCGTATGGATGAGCAAGCTGAAGATATTGTCATAAAAGATGTTCATTGGATTTCTTGATTTCACATGTTAACGATGGTTCTTTAATGTCCCCCACTTTTTCTTTATAGATAGTTTAGTGTAGAAATTTTCACAATGTGGGACAACTTATACCGGAAAGAGTTGGGGGACAGTTTTGATTGCAATTACAGATGTTAATAATCAATTTCTTTATTTTATTGTTCATAATCAAATTCCTTATTTTCAGTTGGACATTATATATATATATTGGACTCAAGGTTGCTATATATTCTGATTATTTATTTTGAAATGCAATCTTTATTTCTAATGAGTTTTGCTTATTTTTGTAAGATTTAGCAGACATAAAAAAGAAGGAAGAAGTAGACTGCCGTGAATGCATTGTACCCGACTTATCTTATTTCTTTCATGTTCAAGTATTGTTACACCTTTAGCCCTCTCTCACCATCTTATAACTGCTGTTTTTTCTTTTGATGAAACTATACAACTGTTGAGATTTGATGGCCCATGAATTCGATATTGTTTTGTTTATATATCAGTTTCCTGTTGTAATCTTCAGTTTTCCTGATTTAATATAACCTTCTGAAGTTAAAGTTTGGGACATATCTTGCCAATGCAAGGCGGTGTGATTATCGTCTCTTGGTTCTCTTCCTGTTGCTCGTAAAAAGGTGGGTTTCTGCTTCAGTTTTTTCTCTGATTTTTGCTCTTACGAAGGGGAGTACGTACCCCAGCGTGATGACTTTTGGTGTGGTAACAAGATCTAGTTAAAACCCAAATGCCCACAGTATGCCAAGGCAATCTCACAGTCTAATGCGACAGCATATAATGCGAAGAAAGGAGTTCATTTGACTAAGTTGGTTCCTGGAACAAGACTGGTGTTCATGTAACTTCCTTGTTTTCTTTTGTTATGCTAACTGCTCGCAAGGGCTTGAATCCATGGCTGTAGATTTTTTGCCATGTTGATGACGGAGGGATTGTTTATTTATGAAATTTCTTGGAATCCCCCCATGTCCTTGAATATATTTTTATCAAGAAAAGGAGCAACGCTGCCGAACAGCCAACTAATGTGCACTAGCCCACCTCGAAACCTGGGAGTACGATCTTGGACAACTATAGTAAAATAATACCCACTTTTCCTCTTTTATGAGCCCTGAGAAATTATTAATTTGCTTTTACTTTTATCTAAGCACTGGCACTGTTCTCAGGAGACTATTATAAACTGTCAAAGCTTATTGACTGATGGTGAAAGTACAACACATCTGGATTTATTATTTCTGGGGCTCCGTTGTCTCTTTACGAAAGCCTTCTTCTTTTACACATACCTGATGGTACCCGGAATTTTTTTCCTTTTAAAAATTTTCCAACTTTGGGTTTTTGGTTGGGGGGATTGCACCATGTGTTAGGAGATTGTATGCAGTTTTGGGCCTTGTTTAAAGGTGGGGGTCCATATTTTGTATATTTTATTGATATCAGGGAGGTCCTTGGAGTCTGAAATTGTATGTTATTTGCCCGATGTGGATAATGTGGTTGAATCACCCGCGTAATAAGAAGCTCTTTAGCCTTTATGTGGTAAGATTCTTCAGTAATTTGGTGGTGGTGTCAGTTGGGTGTTTTTTATTTGTTTAACGTCCATTTGGGCCATCTGCAGTGTCTCATTGTGGTAGGGGTGCGCCCTTGTTTGTATTGTATATTGGATTTTGTCTGTGATTGTGACAAGCAATGGAGAAAGTCCAGATTTATGTCTGTCAGAGAAGATAACAGCTTTCCTTTATTCAGTATCTGATGTCACAGTTAGCGGTAGTCTATTCTTAGGGGTTAGGGTCCTGTTGTGTGTATGACTACATTGTTGTGCTGGTTTCCTGTCAGCCGGGGTTTGTGGTGTGGTGAGAATTCTCATCGGTGATAGGTACAACTCTCCTGCTACGGATCTACAGATACCAGTGGACCGAGTTTTTTAAGTCTATGGTATAGAAAACATGTGATGGTAGCCCAATTAAAGTTATCGGCTAAATGTGCAGCGGTGCAGTACCAAGTCACTGTTCTTCCGAGCCTTGCTTAGATGGGTCTCCAGCTAGATCAGTCTTGCCATGGTCTGATGAAGTACTTCCTAAATGAATTGCTTGGACACTATCCAAGCTCGACCTGTCCACTCTGAGCCACCAAAGCTGTTGATCCTTGGAGAGGTTTCGGTGATGGATACAGATCTCTCTCATGTGAGGTTCTTTGGGCGGCTGTTGTCCGTAAGTTGTCTTGGCAGATACAAAGTCTGAAGCAGCCAAGGTGTTACCCACTGCTTATGTTCTGAAGTAGCCTAGCATGTCTGATGCTTTCTTGTTTCAAGCAAAGAATTACAAAGCAGGTCCTCCCACACTTCTCGAAATTAGTCTCAGCCAAAGAGGAAAGTTGCCCTTCAAACCCATGACCAAGCATGTTCTTGGGGAAACAGTTTATGACGACGACGACGACAATTAGTATTATTTTCTACTGCAAAGACTTATAAACTACCTAGGGCCATATCTTATTTTTATATCTTACTTGAAATCTCCTCAATAAAGGAGTGAGTCACTTCGAGCCTCAGAACAAGAGCAACGAGGAGGGGCGCGATGATTAATGTGATAAAATGCGTTAGACAGGCTTTCAAGAGACACAAGGGTTCTTAATTAAATGGGAGGAACAGCCATAACTCTTCGTGAGCTTAGATTTTTGAAGATTGGAATTGTTCGCGACATTGCCTTTGACATAGACGGGATATGATTTAAAAATCTGATCCATTGGGTATGGTCATCCAATGGATGAGAATTTAACGTTATGAACGATTCTGATCCTCAAAAATCTGCCCACCTAGTTATCCGGTACGTTCTCATTTTGGATTATATCGGATAATACCATTGTTTACAAGAAACAATTGTATGAGGTGCCCGTGCATCTGTATTTACCTTTTAGATATTGTTTTAAGTACTACCGCAATATGGCTTGATGGTAGTCTTTGTGTGTGTGTGTGTCTGTAAGCAGCTCTAGTAAGTTTTCTGCTTAGGAGTGAAGATCAGACTGGATTGTGCTCCAAAGTGATACCATGCTGTTGCTTGTGCTGGACTTCCCAGATATCAGCATTTTGTTCAATGGGTTTGAAGCTTCACTTCCCAAATACTAGCAAATTTCGAACGTTTCTTGTATGGATTTATTCACCAGTGGGGTGAGACAAAAGCTGATATAGGTCTTCATGGTCAATGTGGTCCTTAAATATAGAGTCAATTTTGTAGTACAGGCGAGGTACCGAGGTTCAGAGTGTTGGCAATCTGCATTCATTGTTGGACTTCTCATTTGGTGAATGATCCAATTTTCGACTGGAAAGCGAGCAGAGTACAAGATTCAGCCCCCTCATTTTTACTGATTCATTCTGTAAATTCTGTCAATTGAATTCAACCCTTTTAAGATGACAGCACCAAAGGTATTATGTTGTCCCTTAAGTTGGGCTCCTATCCCTTGAAGTGTGAATGTTGTTAACATAAAACATAAATTTTGTTGAATGCCATCTACCTTTCGAGGAAGATGGCCTACCCTAAAGTTACCTGTTGGATAGGATCTTTTGCACGACCCCATCTTAGGAGAGGGCAAATCTGATGAACAGAATGGATAACTCAAAAACGAGGACAAAAGCACCTGCAACCCAAATACCCGCTTATGATATGTGGACTATTATGCACATGCAACCCAAATACCCGCTTATGATATGTGGACTATTATGCACATGCACCATATAGGAACTCCAACAAACAACCCTTAAACTTTGACTTGTTTGATAAGCAACAAAAAAAGGGCAGCCTGGTGCATGAAGCTCCCATGTATGCGGGGTCCAAAAAGGGATAGACCACAAGGGTCAATAGTATGCAGCCTGAGAAGGAAATTGTGGACACCTAACTTTATATTTGTTCGTTCATATGACCCTGAGAATAAAATTATCCTTTGTGACCAGTAAGTGAAGGGTAATTTAAGAAGATGAAGGTGAAGAAATTTTAAAATTAACTTTCACTTAACGGTTATAAGAACTTTTCATGTCCTATGGGGCTTGTGAATGAACAGATTTGAAAATTGGGGGTAGCTTATGAACAAATCGAAGTATAAGGTCTACTTGAATCATCCTGAAACTATGGAGGCAATCACAAACCAGAGCCTAAGTGAAAGCTCAAAAGCCCTCCACGAAAAACTTGAAATCATCTGGGAGAGATTTTGGAAGAAATTAGGAGTTGAGTGGCTAGAGGAAAAAGGATGAGTGAATAGGAAGAAACGTTTTGGTGGCACATTTAGAGTGCCTTTGGGAAAGTTGTTTGTAGAGTTTCTCGTGTTTTGGTTCCTAAAGAAACTCTACAAACAAGTTAGGTGCAGTTGCCGTGAACTGATGTTGTTCTTTTATATATATATATATATATATATAATTTTATAATAATTTCAAGAGTCGAAGATTAGATATTAATGAAGTTCCTATTTTCTGCAGACCTCTCAAATTGCTTTTAGTATTTTTGGAATTATTTTTAGACATATTTTTTACTTAAAACTTTGCCAAATACACTTATCCTCTTTCTCGAAAAACACAAAAAATAAAAGAAACATACGAGAAACAAGAGATACTTTTTCTCGAAATATAGACAAATGAAAGTCAACTCTTAAATAAGCATTTCATGAAGCTTCTCGTAATTTGATTTGATTGATTTATTTCTTTTTTATACGAGGAAGAAGAGGACATAAATTTAGAGGACAATCAGAATAGGTTTACTGCACCTTTTTTTAGTGATTCTCTAGTTTTTTACTTCTAAACTCAAGAAACATAAATGAAAAAGAGTCTACGATAAATGCTATCATTTTCAGCCTTAGTTATTATGTTTTGTAGATGAACGGGCTTGCATAGGATAGCAATCAAATTTCATGATCTCTGAACGTCTCCTTTCTTAGCATCAAATCAAGACTATACATTTTTATTTAAGTTTTCAGAAGATCCAAATCAAATGGCTAGGATCTACCAAATGTAATGCTATTTTGCGATTATCTAATATCTGTAGCCCCTACATATTGAATCCCTCAGTTCTTCAAAAAATAGGCGTTAGGAAACTACTTCTTTGGACGCTCGTGAACCAGCGCCTTCAGTTGCCAAGCACAGCGGGTTTCTTTTTTTGTTCTTTTTTCCACAGAAATATTCCTCTCACTTTCCCTATTTTCAAGAGGAGAAATCTTTTTCCATTTATTTCAGGAATAGCTCGTAATTAATCTGGTCTTCTGCGCGGGAACTGGGGAGTTTTCCTTACCAGTCATCTGTAACAAGCTCCAAACCACATTAACTCTCCATTAACCAGGGTCCAATGACCTCATTTCCAGACTTCAGAAGCTGTCAATTTTTGGTCTCCACAATTATAGGTATCACCGTTCATACAAGAAGACTCGTAGTGTACTGTCTATCGATCTAGCAAGTAGACCACCCAAGAGCTTTGTAAGTTGGGTCTCAACGTTCAGATGTACTCTCCGTGGCTTATAAGTGCATATATTTAGACGGGGCATGTACTCCTTCCTCTCCTAACGTGTATGAACTCTTTGTGAGGTTCCTTTCAATAAGATTTGTAGTGTATTGTCTATCGATCTAGCAAGTAGACCATCCAAGAGCTTTGTAAGTTGGGCCTCAACGTCCAGATGTACTCTCCGTGGCATATAAGTGCATGTATTTAGATGGGGCATGTACTCCTTCCTCTCCTATCGTGTATGTACTCTTTGTGAGGTTCCTTTCAATAAACTAGCAAGAAGCATGGGTGTTCTTTAACAAAAAAGTATGATAATAAATAGAAAAGAGTTTAGAGAAAAAATAGAAGAGGACCTAGTAAATCTTCACTTATTCAACTAATAGTAATGCATAGAAATAAGAGTTACTAATTTGCATATCACATTCATATCGAGAGAGAAGGGGAGCCTTGACATAACGGTAAAAGTTGTTGTCATGTGACCTTGAGGTCATAGGTTTAAGGCATGGAATCATCTTCTTGCAAAATGCAAGGTAAGGCTGTCTACTATAGACCTTGTGGTCCGCCCTTTTCCCGGGACCCCGCATAGGCGAGAGCTTTGTGCACCGGGATATATATATATATATATATATATATATATAGAGAGAGAGAGAGAGAGAGAGAGAGAGAGAGAGAGAGAGAGAGAGAGAGAGAGAGAGAGAGAGAGAGAGGAATATAATAGTTTATATAAGAAGTCCTACTCTTTAACAAAAAATTACGATAATAAATAGAAAAGAGTTTAGAGAAAAAAATAGAAGAGAACTTCGTAACTCTTCACTTATTCAACCAATAATAATGCACAGGAATAAGAATTACTAATTTGCATATCACATTCATATCTAGTGCAGTCTTTATGAGATGAAAAATAAATTATTTCGAAATATATATTTATAACCAAATAGTCTTGATTGTTTCGGTCATGTAAGTTTAAAATTGGACAAATATATCCGAATCATTCAAAGTGTCACCTCTTGAAGTAGCAAAATAATGTTGATAATCATCATTCGAGTAATATTTAATCATAATGTAAGTTGATGTGAAAAATAAGAGTTAGAAAGAAATGAAATTTATATTAACATAGTAATGAATTTAAGAAGACTTAATTTTTATTAGGTGCTTTGTGGTGATTTTCTTCTACTTTATTTCACAGAGGCCTATTTTTATGTATAAGTTATAAATTGTAAGTGTTTGAATTTGATAGAAGAATATAACATTTGCTTTCTAGCCCATCTAAGCCATCAAATAGTGTTAAAATCCTACAAAATTTTCAATGCCTAAAGATTTCTCTTGACTTTTGAACCACTGGTTTCTGTAATGTTCTTGAAAATATGAGGGGTTATTTATCAGCAAAGTAAAGCTGATACCCCACCTACTTAATTGGGTTCTTGCTACTGATCTACGTAATTTCTATAGAAAATTTCATGAAAAATCTATAGGCAAGTGGCTATAGAATGTCAATTAGGAAAAGCCCTTATTAGTATGTTCTATGGTTAATTTTAGCCTACAAATGAGACATCACTCTCCCCAGACCGTCCAAATAGACCGAGAGTAGAACTTAAGCTCACGAGAAATAAGAGTGATAGTTTTTAACTACAAGCATCTTTTAAAATGGCATGGTGCGTGACCCGCATCCTTCATCTGACAATGGGAAGCTTGTGGATCAGAAAGCATGACTATGACTTCAATCATCTCCAGGAATTGCACCTGAAATGGAACTGTTTGGTGCCTTGATCTGTTCCAATGAATAATCATGTTTAGTTCCATTATCATCACTGATAAAAGATAACCATGGATTTTTAGGTCATAATCTAACGGATGGGATGTAGATTTGGCATTAGATCAGGACCATTAGGCACGCGTCATATATGCACACACACAAGATCAATAGTCTTGATTGCACATCCATGTTCTAATCAGACCCCCTCTAGTTATTTATCGTTATGAATAATCTCATCAATTTCCAAGGAGAAAAATAATAGTCAACTTCTTTTGTTCAATTAAAAATAGAAATTTAAACAAAAAGTAAATTAATAAAATCGCAATGAAAACTTAGTATACATATCTGATTGGAGACGGAGAGAAAGAGGGCTTTAAAGGAGATTAATATATATATATATATATATAAACAAGAAAATTTATAAAATTAGAATGGAAACTCAATAGACATAATATATATATATATATATATATATAAACAAGAAAATTTATAAAATTAGAATGGAAACTCAATAGACATAATAATATGTCTGCTCATGCTCTCTAGCGTGCATTCCACTTGCAAGATATTCATTATTATTATTATTATTATTATTATTATTATTATTATTATTATTATTATTATTATTATTATTATTATTGTTACAGCAAATAGTTATGGAGTAATCTACTTTGAAGCATATCCTAGTTTCTAAATCTATATGAAATCTCCACATTGAGGGGAAAGTGCCACCTCGAAGTGCCATGATGTCTACTACCAACTATGCTAGATTGCTTTCAACTACTTGCAAGTTAGTTGATTCAGTTAGGTCATGGTCATGAATTCATCTCCATATGGTGTGTGCTACATGTAGGGGTGTCAATGGTCTAGCTCCATCCAATTAGAACTGGACTATTCTTTTTACCCCATGACCAAAATTGGACCAAACTTAAGTTTGGTTCCAATTTTTAAGGACTAGGACCAAAGTGTTCTATTCTTGTCTAGTTCTTGGTCTTTATGAATCCTATAAGTCTAGCATCTAAGCCACATGAAGATAATGGATACTGAGAGAGCATAAAATTTAGATTACAAAGTTTGGTAGAGATCTAACTTAAGAACATATGGTATGATTGGTCGTTCAACACTAGTTTTTTTTTCCCCCTAAGCTGCATATAAGAGAACAAATGAGTATATATATAAAATTATAAAAGACAGTCTTTCAAATACATCTTGATTTTCAACCTAGTATAAGATATGTAAAGGGACAATAAGTGGAAGCAAACATAGATACTAGTAACTCCAATTTATTTGCTTGTAAAACTTTTTATTGCCGATCTAAGTCATTCATAATATTAGGAAAGACATAGGTAGGCTAAAACTCTAATTTTACCCCCATTGAATGGTTGTAGGCTATGCTATTGCCATTAAAAACTACAATAATACATTTTTTTTAAGATTTAGAATAAGTAGTTAGGATCATCTAAACGTATTGATTTCTAGTGCGTTACCTATTTTTGGCACTTTGCATGTGATGAGCAGCTTAGATCTACCAAAAGAGTTTTATCTTACATGAAAAATATAGGCGTGCACACCTTCCTCTCCTTTTAAGCACATTGTCATGAGGTTGCAGTTTCACCTATGCTAAACATGTGCGGCACTTGTACATAACTCCTTTGCAAAGTATAAGTCAGCCTTCAACTCCTTAATCTCACTTGTTAGGACTACTCTCACTAACCTACAAAAGCAATGCGAAAACTCAAGAGAACTCAGAAAGGGACTTCTTCAATTGCCCTCCAATGAATTGAGCTTAAGTGAGCCGAGCTGATTACAAACCAGGAGCTAACCTCTATTTATAATTGCTCTTCTCCATCCACCTCCTCAATGGATGGTTAGGATTTTACATGTGTTAATACATCAATGGTCCAGATTGTATTCTAGAACCCTCTTACTCTTTCTAGATTACTCTGTCATTCTCCTAGAATATTCTAAACTCTGTTACATAAGATTTATATATTTACAAGGGTTACTGTAGAAACCAAGCCTTTTGGCATTGAGCTTTGTTCCATAGACCTAGGAACTCGGGCCTAAGTCCCTTAGGCCATGTCTACAAGCTAAAAAGGATTTCTTTGGAGCCTATAGGCCTTGGTCACATGCTTTGCAATGTAAGTCCGTGACAAGACTCTTATATGTTTTATTTGATTTGCCCTATTTCATATGGCTAACTTATGATATATTATTTCAATTATATCCAGCATTGAAAAAAAAAGGTGCTCAATTTTTTGGGGCCTTTTTTGTCATATTTAATTCTTTGCTTCATAATGTCCTTAATGAAGAACTGATATATGATTAGGAGTTAGTAGTACTTGAGATGAGATGACTTGATATGATATTAGATGATATGAACCATACCATTGTTAGTGGTGCTTGACTTGAGATAAGATAAAATAATATCTCCTCATCTCACAGTTAGTAGTGCTTGAGCTTAGACAAAAGTCTCATAATTAGTAGTGCTTGAGATGAGTTGAGACAAAAGTCATCTCATTCAATTCATAGTTAAGTTGAATTTTCAGCCATCTAACTTCATCTAATGTCAAATTTGGTTATCTCAAGCTAGGTTAAGTCATCTCAAACTTGATATTATATCATCTCATCTCGCGTCTGTACATTTCTTCTCAAGAACCACTAACACTGTGTCAAATAAATGTGACATTTAGAACCTTAATTAGGCTATATGAGATGGGGCAAATGAGACTAATGAATTGGATCACTGAAAAAATTTATAAGAGTGAGGCTGTGGATCACTCGTTTTTAAGAAAGCCTGTGATATGACTGCAACACAAGCAAGCCACTAGGACGGGTCCATTAAGAACCAACCTTTTATTGGCAGTTCGTAGGACGCTGGCGGTCGCATAGCATTTTCTGATCATTATGGATTTCTACCAACAATATCCGAAAGGAAAACAAATTGGGACTCTATAACGATGCATTCGGGAATTCCAGATTCTAGTTGAAGTTTCTCCGGGTTTCTTCTTTCTTTGTCAACGTAATCCCCAAGATTCATATATGATCGTCCAAGGAAAGGAAGAAAATCGGGATAGAAGAAAGGAGGCAACATGAACTATGAACTAAGGAGAACTCTGTGGGGGCTGAGTTGAATTACTCTCTCGTAGAGGAGATATGTTTAGCCTTGATTTTCGTTGTGCAGAAGTTCTAGGCAAAGAAGACTGCATATTATTGATCTTTATGGTCCGCCTTTTTCTCCGTCCCTGCATACATGTGAATTTCGTGCAAAAGGCCTATCCCTTTTTAAATTCTAGGCACCATCTCTTAGCTTTCCTCATTCGGTGCTACTCATCTCGTGAACTGTTGCACTAAAGTACATAATGTCTGATGACGAGTCCATTGGAGTCCTGGGCGACGACTCATCATGTAGACACGTGAGGTGGTTCTTTTCCGTATGGTTGGTATTGATCCTTGTGATCCATCCTTTTCTCGAACCTGCATACATGTGAACTTCGTGCACTACTTGTCAGCTTAGTTGGTGCACCAGGGCTACCCTTTTTAGAAGTTCTAGGCCCTACCTCTTAGCTTATCCCATCGGGTGCTACTCATCTCGTAAGCTGCATAATGTCTGAGGACTAGTCCATCGGAGTCCCGGGCGACTACTCGATCATGTAGACATCCGAAGTGGTGCTTTTTCCGGTATGGTTTGCAAGTCTGGCTTCCATCCAGTGTTTCTTCTTCAAATGAGAAGCTCCAAACAAAAAATACCGGCTCACCAGGAGCTTCCCGCTGATCTTGCCGGAACCTGATATCGTAGTTTCCTTGTTTGTTGAATTCGTCGTTGGCGATAGTAAGCCCTTGGACTCTGCCACTTTCATGCACTTACTGTGTCTGACCAAAACACACGAACTTCCCGTACCAGGAAGTGTGGGCGATTGGTTTTTGAATTGGACGTAAGCACCATCTTCTTCCATCACAAGGACCAGCCTTTGGAGGTTTAGAGCAGATTATTAACGATGCACTCATTTTTTCAGCCAGGCTTGTTTGTTCTAAGGCATATGGTTCTCTCTCTCTCTCTCTCTCTCTCTCTCTCTCTCTCTCTCTCTCTCTCTCTCTCTCTCTCTGTATATATAAGTGGCTATTTCCAGTAGAAGGACATTAGCTTGTACCAACCGATAAGTATCTTTTTAAATGGTATTTTTCAATGACGACAAGAGGTCAGTCTGGAACTTATAGGCCATAAAGAAGGAAAATAATATGGACTAGAGGGTTGGTTTCAATGAGTTCCCATACAGTGGTCATCGATCATCATTGAAAAGTTTACTTGGTGGTTAAATATATAAATGGACCCTACTTTGTTGATGATCAAGATTTTGCCAGTCATCTCCTTAATTAAAAGCGATCAGCTCAGAACTGATCCCGGCGCTTGTTATTTTAAGTTGTAAATTGGAAGCGTAGAAGTTGGCTTTAAGATCTTGTCTAGTCCAGAGTTACGATTATATGGTTTATGAGATTGAGGCCATCCTTGGCGCAGAATATAATCCCAAAATACTTCAAAGACTCAAATATGGTCAATCAAGTAGGTGGTAAGACCCTTGCCGAGTTCTCCGTGGGCATAGAGCTTGGGAAGCTCGGACGCAGTCAATATTCAAACAAGAGTCCATTATATTGAAAGCTATGCTCTGAGCTAGTTGACCGAAAAAGGGAAGGAAACCTCTCCTTCTTTCGCTAGTGACGAAAATAGCCTTCAACTCAGTTTACTAGTCTGCAGAGTTTCCATAGGGTGTAAACTATAGACGGGTTTAATTGAATTCTATGAAGTGGGTGACCAAAGGTTCAAGCCTTCGCATGGGTGTGTGTATGTATGCCATGAAGTTAGTGTCAGTGATGCAGGAGATGGAGTATACTGCCTTGAAATGACTTAGAATTGAGTGTAGATGCTAACAATGAGATGAGAAGATATCACTTCATCTAACTCAATTTAAGCACCACTAATATTGATATAGCCTATCTCATCTCAAGTCAATTCATTTCATCCCAAGAGCCACTAACACCCTTAAGTTTCAGAAAAAGATTTCTTTATAGGAAGTGACCAGATGGTAAGTTGGTGTGGTGCGATGCCCACAACAAGTGCATGGGTCCAACAACCGGAAAACCTCCACAACAAGAGTAGTCCAACATTTAGCTCAAGAGAAAATTCCTATTTATTAATAAGAGTGTTCCTTCTAATTTAGCAACCAAACGAGCAATGGCTTTGCTCTAACAAATAAATAAAAGTCAGAACGTCTACTAATAAATAATAATTAAAGACTTTCTTCTTATATATATTATTGATATAGTTCTCTAAATAAAATTAATTAAAAAAGCATCCGTTCATGTCAGGATTAGAGGTTGATTGCCAATGTAATCGCTTGTAATTTTCTTTTGGAAATTGGGTTGGTATTTAGTGTACTAAAAAACTACCTTTTTTTGTTGGCCATCTTTTCTCGTTTACGCATGAATTCTTGATCTAGCTGCCCAACAGTCACCGAAAGTACTCAACAACATCGATTCATGACTAAAAGGGCTGTTGGCCGCAGGGCGCTACCCACGGATCGATAAGTTCTTCTCCTGATAGCTGTTCTAGCTCTTTGCTCTTGGGTTCCTTAATTAACTTAGCTGGAACAGAAACTGTCAATTTTTACAGAATAGGTTTGATCCCTTGGGCAAGCCAATCTATTCCAAAGACCATCCACGGATGACTTGTCCTTACCCACCCAGATAGCGTAAAGGAAAGAGGAAACGAGTCATCAGACGAACACCTGCATGGATGGCTAGTCGTTCCGAGTTTCCGGCAAAGAGTCGACCACGTAAACACTCACATGCGGCCTTGCATTTTCCGGTATAGTTTCTAACCGCGGCTTCCAATGTGCTTTCTTCATCTCGGAGCCTTCGAACAAGAAAAACTGACCCACAGCGATAGGGCGTGCGTTCACCTTGCTGGAATCGGACCATACTTCGTCCTCCTTTGATTCTCTCCGAGGCAGTCCGCCTTTCAGCTTGGCCACTTCTACGAATTTACTGTAAACGTCTCTGCTCACCGCATGCTCCTTTGGAACAAGGAAGTAAAGACGATTGGTCTGAAGCTCGACGGTACCGGGCAGGACCGTTCGGTCCGATCCACACTGCAGTATCTTATGGATTGGGTGCGATCTCTCCACCTCTTTTGCTGTGATCCCTTTGCCGAATTTGATGAAATCACCATTTTCTTTCATCACGAGGACTGCCTCCTCTGATGTTTTAGAGCATTGGCACGTGAATTTGGCTCCCATGTTTTCGATCCGCTGGGTCGTTTGTTGCAAGGCTAGCTATAGGTTTGATGTATATAAACAAGAAGAAGATCTTGGAATGATGCCTATGGATAACCGTACTGCAAAATTGGTTTCTTCTATGAAGACATGAGGTTAAGGTTGAATTTGGTGCTGTATTTTGGACTTAAATGCTTATTTTATGTAGTTTTTTTTTATGGAGCCCGGGCTCGTTGCTTGCAAAACCATTCATTTGATGGACCCTCAATTAGGTAGGCCGTGTACTAAGAATGCTTTCTGTTTGAAGATGCTAGCCTTCGTTAGAGAACAAGGATATCGAAATACTGAGCAAATAGAGGGTCAGAATTGCGTGATGCATGAGATTGGGGCTGGGTACCAGGCTAGTTAATGAGTGGTGTGGGTGCCCCCTAGGATGGGCCTCCTTCTAACTCTCGGCGACCAGTGGAACATTGAGCAGGGTGTCCGTCTATCAATTGAAAAAAAAAAAAAAAAACCCATTAATTCTTTGTCTTTGCGCAGATGACCACAATCTGAAAAATAATTTTCCAATTTTCTCTTTTCAAGTCAAAGGCCAAAAAGTTATGCCATAGTTTAGATTTTAATCATTTCAATTAGAAAATAGCCAAAGGAGAGAGGCACTTGCGTGGATGAGATAATAGGATATGTTAGACTATTTGGAGGAAAAAACAAGTTTTGAGAGATGCTACGTAGTAACACATTGATTTGTCTTGTTCCTCGAGCAAGCGACTTGCTTAGTAGTCACTAGGAACATAGAGATGCGTGTGTCTAATAAGAGATACGAGGATTTCTTTCCATTGAAAAAAATGCACGCCAGGCCCATTATTTATATTTTTTTAAGAATGATCTAAATTGTTCATCTTCTTCGCACCTTCACCTTCGTAGATGCTTTACATGTAAATGTTTTGGTTCAGATATCCAATAGAGCCACTTATCAACTTCGTTAGAGGTTCAAGTCATTGCTTTTTCATTCAGCAGGGGATTAGAGAGACTATGAGTGAGAATGCGTGATTGATTTGCTTTGTAATATTTTGTTTGCTAGAAAAAAAAGAAGAAGAAAAGAGCCCACTTACATCTGAACCTAGTCTTCCCTACCAACGAGTAGTGCCAAAGGCTGCACTCTATATAAGAAGCATCTATTAACAGCATCCGAAATCTGCAAGAAAAAGGGCACCTTTGATTGATTCCATACTTTATATGCATTTTTTTTTTTTTTAAGCAAGGAATTACGAAGCAAACTACTTAGAATCCATTATCATAGTACATAAATCTACTTAAAATCTTATCAACAAAGGTTAAACCTCTAACTAAGCACGAAGAGAAGAGGCATCTCGTTGTATGTAACCAACTGTGCTAGATGGCTTTTGGTAATTTATATGGTTATGTAATCCTACTTTGGAATATTGGATATATTATAATGATTATATATTGTATGGGCATCTAAACTATAAGCAGCCAAACTTTAAGTAGAGCCGTCTTCCTCATTGATCCAACATCTACTTGGATTGGTGAGATAATTAAAATAGCAGTTCCCACTTGTATTTTAGCCGGCTGATATTTCTAGTAAAATTTATACAAAGTTCTACCCCATCGGTCTCCGGGGATCAAAACTGAAGTGCCAGAATCATCTAATCATCAATCTTTTGAGCTGCAAGACATCGAAAGCCTGAGGAACAGATGAACGGTTTGGATCATCTCTTGTGAATTTGGCATTCCTCTTATGGCAACGTATTGTTGTCCCTCTTATACAGCTATCTTTACGTGCCTTCCAAGCAAGGACAAAAATACCATCTCCCCAGTAGACAGCGCCCCCTGCGTATCATGGCAATTAGTCAATTATTCCAGTCTTTAGGGACATAAATGCCACGTTTCTCCCTGTAAAGGGTGAGAGACTCTCGCCACGTCTCTTCTCAGTTCATTCGTTCGTTCGTTCGTTCGATCGATCGAGAGAGTTTGTGTGTCAGTTGATCCAGTTTTCATTCCTCGGAGAAAACCCCGTGCCTTCAAATCCACAGGTAATTTGCTTTTGTCGATCTTTGCCACTCTATCTTTTACTCTACTTGAATTGAACTCCTGTAAATTGTGATGACGAATTAGCTACGCTCATCAGAATCAGTCGAAGAACGCAATTCACAGTGTAATTTTCTGCTTTCGTCGTAGAGTTATCACTTCAAATCCGTCGATCTAGTTATTATTCAGCGGCTTCACTTCCCGTTCTCGCTTAATTTCATTATAAGTTTACTATTTTGGATAGATCGGATATACTGCCGATCCGTTTGCTGCTGAATTTCGGTGAATTCTTTTTCTTTTTCCCTTTTTGTGTCTCTTCTGTTATAATTTTTGCTCGCTTTAATTGCTGAATTATGCATTTAATTGAAAAAAAGTTTGTGGTTTTATGATTTTGCAGGAATTCGACCTTTTGTTTCCCTTTCAGCCGATCTGTTTGACTGATTAGTAGTTATTTTTTGGCCTCGGGCTGAATTTAGCTGTTTCTTGAATGAATCCTGGTGATAAATTTGATTTTCTACAAGTTGAAATTTTGAGTTGAACTTATTGAGTTTTTGGTCTGTTATTGATCCATTTGATTTTATCTATCTTGATTATTTCATTGAGTTGCTTGTAATGTTGATTGGTAGTGAAAAATTGATGTTTCTTTTTGTTTAATGTATATTCTTTTGGTGGAACGATTTTGATTTCATAAATTGAAACTGTTCTTTGGTGAAAGTGCTGCACCTGGTATTCCTGTTCTGTTTTTGCTTGCACGTGACATATAATTTTTCTAGTCTAATTCCAGTGAATAAGTATAGTTATGCCTAGGTCATTGTTTTCTTGTTGTTGGTGGTACTTTTAGCTCTCACGTTGGTCTTATTTTTCACCTCTAAAAAGGGAAGTATAACTGTGGTGTCAAGCATGTTATACTTGCTAAAAGAAAGGTAAATGGGCTTTGGGGCATTGTCACTATAAGCAATGCACTGTGTTCTCATACCAGCCTGCTTGGTTTGTGTTATTTGTTGTTTCTCATGAGAAAGATCTTAGTGAACTTGAGGTCAAAATGAGGACTGACGTCTCTTATTTACTTTAGCTGTTTTCTTTTCAAGTGAAGTGGATCAAAGAGATTTTAAGATAGTTGCATTGCATATGCATTGTTTTATTGTCTTTCACTTTTTCCTTTCCTGTGAATGGATAATAATGAACTTGATATCTGTTGTATGTTTCAAGAGCTACTGTCTTTGTTCTTTAATTAAGAAGCTCAACTAAAGTTACAGATGGCAACAGAACAAAATTTCTGTTGAAGGTCTCTGGGTCACGACAAGTAACCTGTATTATATTGCTCCTACTTTATAATGTCTATCTGTTGTATGTTTGTCTCATTTAACATGAGAAAACACATTGTTGATAGTACCTTGCCTTGGGGCACCACATGGCGTCAAAAAGAAATGTCCTCTACTATCTCTAACACTAATGTATTATCATCTAAACACCAAGGTTTCCACTGCGTGGATGCCAACTGCAATTGGTTCTCATTATTATGATAGCTGAGCTTGAACTTGTTGGGCCTGATGGTGATGCTATTTCTCATTGCTAACATAGGTGCTAAGATACCAATATATTAAATATGTAAAGCTTAACAAGAAATTGTTTCAATAAACTAGGTAGTCATGGGTAGTCATCAACTGCAGCAGAAGAAAATGGGTTGGTTTGCATAGTTTGTCATCAACTTTATATTTAAATCACAGTATTCCTGCAGAAACTCCAGGAAGCCAACTTTATATTTAAATCACGTTCTTTAATTGCTCATCAGGAGTGTGTTTGGTTTTTAACTAATGGAATTTTCTGATTTTCTCTCTGAGGTAACCTGCCATGGTTGTTGATCGCTTCCTTTACTAATGACTACAGCATCACCGCCCATGAGCTCAACAGTTTCAACATCTCGGGGAATACTTACATCAAAGAGGCTTGCTGCATGTGAATCACCACTTGCACGACCTTCAGTTTCTTTTGGTCAATCTGAACCTGAGCTCAACGATAGTGATGAAACTGAGCTACTATCGGTGTCTTGGAACCAGGATTATGGATGCTTTGCTGCTGGCACAAGCCATGGTTTCCGGATTTACAACTGTGACCCTTTCAAGGAAACTTTCAGGAGAGATCTGAAAAGTGGAGGATTTGGAATAGTGGAGATGCTGTTTCGGTGCAATATCTTTGCACTAGTTGGTGATGGAGCTAATCCACAATGTCCTCCTAACAAAGTTATGATCTGGGATGATCATCAGAGTCACTGCATTGGTGAATTTTCATTCAGGTCTGAGGTCCGGGCAGTAAAACTGAGACAAGATCGCATAGTTGTGGTTCTTGAACATAAGATATATGTGTACAACTTCACAGATCGGAAGCTTCTTCATCATATAGAGACTACATCAAATCCGAGGGGACTTTGCTGTCTCTCGCATCATGCAAGTACCTCTGTGTTGGCTTGTCCAGGTGTACACCGTGGGCAGGTCCGGATTGAACACTTTGGTTTGAAGGTGACTAAGTTGATTGGTGCACATGATGCTCATATTGCTTGCCTCACTTTGACTATGGATGGGCTTCTTCTTGCAACTGCTAGTACAAAGGGAACTTTGATTAGGATATTCAACACAGTGGATGGAACACGATTGCAAGAGGTAGTGATATGTCAGCATTGGCTTTAGTATGGAGCTGGCTAAATTCTTATTTATGAGAGTTTATCTAGTTGTTAATACTTACCTCATCTAAACACTTAAGCATGTATGCAGTCTTAAAAATGGTTGATTATCCCAAATATGAAAGAAATAGTAGGGTTCTTTCTTTCAATAGAAAGCTGCTTAAAGCGTAGACCTTTTTTTAAAGAGGCTGTTGATCATTTTGGCGAGACTTGTGTTAACGCTTAAAGTTTATACTGTTAAATCAATTTTAGTGACTTTCATATTTAACTAGATGTGGAGTTGAACATGAGATTTTAGCTCTTACTTCAGACAAAGAAGAAGAGAAGGGAAGCCTTGGCGCAACGGTAAAAGTTGTAGTCGTGTGACCTTGAGGTCATGGGTTCAAGGCGTGGAAACAGCCTCTTGCAAAATGCAAGGTAAGGCTGTGTACTTTAGGCCCTTGTGGTCTGCCTCTTCCCCAGACCCCGCATAGGCGGGAGCTTCGTGCACCGGGGCTGCCCTTTTTTTACTTCAGACATAGAAGGGGAGCCTTTGCGCAACGGTAGAAGTTGTCGTCATGTGACCTTGAGGTTACGGGTTCAAGGCGTGGAAACAGCCTCTTGCAAAATACAAGGTTTGGCAGTATACTATAGGCCCTTGTGGTCCGGCCCTTCCTCGGACCCCACATAGGTGGGAGCTTCGTGCACCAGGGCTGCCCTTTTAGTTCACAGACAGAAGTGAGCTTACGGATGTAAAATTCTTCCAACATGCATGAAACATGGGATTCTGATCTAGTTTCATATCTGTGAGATTGTTACAATGGATATTGTTCAAGAATTAACTGATGAAACCATGCTAGTTCAGAAATGACAGTATCAATTGATCTGCTTTTTATCTTTCTGTTAGACCTGTCTACAGTTATTTAAAGTTTGGATTCATGGGATGAAACAGCCCTTAAGCACCATGTGACTACAACAATTCTCCTTGACAAACTTTATGGTGATGTAGCTAGATTCCGTCATGTCACTCATGCCTTATTTATGATGTCCTGGACAACTTATGAGGTTGTAGGCAACCATGAATGCCTTGGGAGATATGATGGACAGAAAAGGCCTTATGAGAAAGAAACATGAATGTTATACTCTGATTTCTTGTCTTACCTGGAAATGAGGAAGCTAAAGCAATGTTTCCAAATTGGTGACATAATTCTCTGAGTGTGGCCATGCGAAAAAATTCCTAATCCTAAGTTTGTCATCCTTGTTCCAGAAAAAGGTGGGCTAAATGTAGTGGAGTCTGGACTTATTTGTCAGAGGATGCCTATAGATTACTAGGAAGACCTTATTTGGTCCCTGAAAGAGGGTGGTTCTTCAAGTAGTTACTTCCAATCTATCTCTAGATTCATGAATGGGGGTGTGTTTTTGCAAGGTGGATTCAGCAAAGGCATATAACAATGTTTGGTAGGTTTATTTTGAATTCTGTTCTGCTAAATCTAGAGGTTGGACAATAGCATTTCTATCATTGCATTGTTTGCATTTTCATTAGTTTTGCATATACAGATTACGAGGCATTGATAGATCAATGCTCTTACATTCTTTCAGTATTTGAAGCAGCATTCAATACAATCTTTAATCTTAGATCAGTACAGAGGGAGTTTCTACTAGGGGAATGAACTCAATTACTCATCTGAAATTTGCAGATATGCATTTGATTCCTAGATAGAGGTAGTTAAGAAATTTATGTTGCCGGCGGGTGTGAACCTCGAGGAACCAGGGATGATAGGTCTAGCAATTGTTGTTTTGCGTAAGCTGATTGTGTACTTGTTGCTGACCTATGCTCCTATTAGCTTGATAACCTCCCCAGACCACTTTCAGCTGTTGTGACTGAAAAGATGGAATGAAATTTGCAGGACGAAAGCAAGATCTATTTAAGCAGCTCTTACCATTCTTTCCACTTGTCATTGTTTAAGAATTCCTGTAGATATAAGCAGAAAGGGAGAAAAGCTTGAAAGAGATTCCAATAATTAGCTAAAGAAAGAGAAAAGTTAAGGCATTCAGTCAATTGGAAAAAGGTCATTAATTAGAAAAGTAAAGATGGTTTTAATTCAGAAAAATTGGCCTGCAATATGCTATTAAAGAAGTGGCCGTGGAAGAGTCACTGTGGAGAAATCTCTTTGCCAAAACATTAAGGCATCTTGGAGACTCAGATTTTGGGACATAACTTGGGTATATGCAAGTGGTTCAAGCCATGTTTGCTTGGCCTTATATTGACTACTTTGGGATAGGAGGACCAAAATTTTTGACTGTTGTTAGAGAGCTAACAGTAAGAGGGTGTTTGGTTGTGAAGCCTTGAGGGATGATCCTAGGACGGGTGAGGTACTGAGAGTTAGTCCCACATCGCCTGGGGAGAGGGAATTGGGCGGTTTATAAGAGTTCGGGGAACTCTCCTAGTAACGAGGCCTCTTCCCATAAGGGAGGAACAAAACCGTGAGGCTGTATGAGCAGCTAAAGCGTTGCTATGGGACCCCAGGCTGTTACATTGGTGTTAGCGTGGATGGGTTTCTTGAGGGATTTGGAAGATGAGGAACGCTTAGTCTCACTTGCCTTTTCTGGATCTGGAAAACTTTGTAGGTTGAAAATGATAAGAGAATCTTAGATCTTGACCCTAGAAGCTCCTTGTATTAGAGTAGGATCTGAAAGCCCCTCATCCTCATAGATTCGAGAGCTTCTAGTGGCCTGCATTTCCGGCTAGGATGACTAGTCAGGATAGATTATAGGAATGGAGGATCAGTTTGGATACTAGGTATTGCATGTTCTCTTTATGAAAATGAGGATTTGATCAGTCATCACTTTTTGAAATGTAGAATGATCAAGGCCACTTAGAATAGAAGTTTTTTTTTTGGTATGGTTTGTGACAACTTGATGGTTTGCTGAACAACTTAGGTGCTCTAGTTGAGGGTTGGTATATTTGAATTACTTGGGAAGATTATGTGGTATATTTATCATTTTATTGGAAAGAACTGGGGTGGAAACTTTAAAGATTTGTCAATGCATGTTGATACAATCAGTATGGAGATAGAAGTTCTTGGTGCGAACTCAGTGTTGATGATAATGAGTTTGTATTTCCTCTATCCATCACCTCCATAGAAGGTGAACATAAGTACTTTTATGAACGAGTCCTAGAAAGAAGAGAATAAATTATTGCACTTGTCAACCTTTTCTAATAAAGGTCTACATGGGCTAGTTGCTGCTTGGGCTACTCTATTGCACCTCACATCCAAGGAGTTTAAGGCCATAAGGATGAAATTGTGAACTCCTTTTGGATTCAATTGAATCTATTTTCAGAAGGCCGAAAGTTTGTAGACACTTTATGGAATTGCAGGTTTCTCATAATTAGTTTGCGGGGAAAGAATTATTGGCCTTGTCATCTTCTTGCTTTATTCATGTGATGGTATAGTAGGTGTGGTGATATTAGTTTCTACAGAATTCATAGGAGCGCAAATGATTTACCATTTTAGCACTTATGCTCAGCTGGAGTTAGTAGAAATTCCATTTTCATAGGGCAATTTCCGCACTCTGATCTATTAGACCTGTTTCTTAATGAAAGTTCTTCCATCTTTTTCAGAAAGAAATGATTGTGTTCCTCATGGTTATTTACAAGAAAACTTTGGATCCAACTTAGAGGTACACTTTTTCAATAATAACCATGCTCAAAATAGAATAAAAAAAAATTGTGATGTTGATTATCACCTGTTCAATTATCACCTCTTAAATTTGGTGTTACTCCTAGCTTAGTCAGAGTCGACTGATCAAAGTACTTAGTTCTATATTTACATGAATTCAACTAGATCTGGTTGCAACTTGTGTTAGTGAGTCTATTGTTACACATTTGTGTGATAGAGCAGAGTCGTTCACATTTTTCTGTCTACAGTTCTCATTAGTTTGAGTCATGAGGTCCTAGGGATACCAAGAATAGTATGGATTTTCTCTGTTTATGTTTTAGATTCAGAATGATCTCTATATATGTAGCACATTGATACCAATGTCCAATGATGAAGGATGTCAAACACAACTTTAAGAGGGGAAAATATATGGTCAATGCTGAAGAATCTCAAACATGAGAAATTGCAGTAAATTGCTGAACTTCAGAAGGCTTGTCAAAAGAACTACCAATCAATAGATCAAAAGAAAAACAATAATGAAATGAGCATTTGAAAGAAATCATCATAAGCATTTGGTGGTCCTCGGATTGTCAATGCTAAAATGGAGAGCAGATGAAATACAGATGGCAAATGGAAAGATTATGAGGACAGTAATGGAAGAAGAAATGCTTCTTTCTGTTATTCATTGGTGAACACCAACAAGATCTGTGAAAAGATAATACGTTGAGGTTTTTGTCAGTTCTGGCAGCTCCGTGTATGCGATCTTTCATTGTCATGAAGAGCTATTCCCTTGTTCCACTGTCTATTGCAATGTGTGGAAATAGAGGACGAACAGGGGATGGGGAAGAAGCAGAATAAGATATTGAAGAAGAAAGACGATAGAAATGTAAACATATTAACCATCTGCTAGATTTGTGGTATTTTGTTGAGATAGACTGGATGGTTAAGAAATGAAATGTTAGTTGTTCTAAGGGGTTTTGGAGTCAGAAGAGAAACAGGTTTCAAGTCATTTTCCAAGAAAAGAGTGGAAAGGGTCTGAGGCTTCTTGGGATCTGCCCGCCTTTTCTTCTTATCTGATTGGAGCCTTGGTACCTCAGCCCACTCTGAATCAACTTAGCATAGCTCCAACTTGATTCGGAAATTTGTAATGGCTGACATAGCTTCAACTTTGTTAACTGAGTCAAACCTTTTCTCTCTTACATTTCACGTGGTTCTTTATACCTGCCTATGATGATTATGATAATAAAATAATGTATGGCTGATCTTTGGTTGGTGGCCTCACAGGTCCGCAGGGGGGTACATGCAGCAGAAATTTATAGCATTGCTCTCTCTCCAAATGCCCAATGGCTGGCAGTGTCTAGCGACAAGGGTACAGTTCACATATTCAGTCTCAGAGTTAGAGTTTTTCGAGAAGATTCACCAAACCATCCTATCGAACAAACTTCAGAGATGATTCATCAAAACTCCTCTACTACTCTCGATGCTCTTGTGTCCCCAAGTTTAGGTGCCAATCAGAGCTCTTCCTTGTTTTTCATGAAAGGTAAGAGGGAGGACATGAATACATTCTGCTTATGTTATTGTATAAGGATCAATGAGAGTACTGTTAGTGGCACACTCAACTTGTTTCTTGGTATAAAGCCTAAATTTTGTTCTAGAATCTGAATGACCAGCTCAGTTGACCACTCTCAACGAGAATGCTGTCAACCCAATTGGATTATTGATCTCCAATGAACAAGAAAATAGACCGAAGAAATCAGAGAACTTGTTACTCCTAAAGCTCAGAAAAACCAGACCACTATTTTGATTAAGTGCCCAACTGTTTTCAGAGACATGACCTGAATTTGAATCTTTAAAGAGTCTAAGGTTGGTTCTAAGTTTCTAGAACCTGTTCTGCATTTGCACAACATTTTCAGAAATATTGGTAAGGTAATATTCTGGTTTTAACATTTTCCAACACATAAAAGAATAGATAAAGAAAAAAGAGAGAGAAACAGCAACAACATTTTCTGAGTCAGGAATTCCTTCTCAATTTAATGTTTGATATAATTCCCTAAATGATTATGAATATTTGCTTACTCCTATTTCTGAACTCTGCCAGGGGTGCTGCCAAAATATTTTAGTTCTGAGTGGTCATTTGCTCAGTTTCATTTACCAGAAACCACGCGGTACATTGCTGCATTTGGATCTCAGAATAGTGTTGTGATAGTCGGCCTGGATGGGAGGTAATCATTTTCTGCCTTTCTTGTTTCGTTGTTGTCAAGAACTGCTTTTGAAATATGAGCCCTCTAGTTATCTTAATTGATTAATAAAGTCTTGCTGAATTCTTGCCTTGTGCATTTCTCAATCAGCTCTTATCTGTTTTTCCCTTATTATGGAGTTGCCCATTTGAAAAACCAAAGTGAAACATCCACGTTAATCTCTGTTGATAGTGGCCTTTGTTACTTCATGAAAGACATTTTCATTGGTTACTGATTGCAATTTGGTAGTCTCAGTAGCCTACAGACAATGATTTCAGAATTGGAAAATGAGCCAAAAGCGGGAGTCAGCACGTCAGTTCTTAAATTATTGTCAGTGGATGCTCCTGCCGGAGATGCTATTGGGTAACTACAACATTCAGGAAACAACCCCATCCAAGCAATGGATATTATGGTTCACCCGTTGGATACACTGTCTGTTTTCGTTCATCAACCAAACTGTTGACGCTTTATGAGAACTATTGTTTAGTCAATGGATGTAGTAGAATAAGTTTCCAATGAAAGGAAATGCCATTGAAATGTTTCGTACTATTTCTTTTTTCGTGAAACAAGCTTTGCCTTCTTTACTCAAGTTCTTGGGACTTCTCCTTTCTCAACATTATGTGCTTCTGTTTCCAGTTTCTACAGGTGTAATTTTGACCACTTGAACGGAGGAGAGATGGTGCCGCAGGAATATGTCCGGTTCTTGAAAACTGACAGTCGGTTGAGACCTGGCTCAGCCTGAAATTTGCAGACCAACCGCTGCTTCTCATGGACGTGTAAATACAAGACTGGTTATCTCTCTGTATATATATGGATACTGCCATCTCCTTTGCTATAATTGTGTATTCGTCATGAGCGCATAGGATATGCGTAGCCTAAAAACAAGGGCAGCCCCTGTGCACCAAGCTCCCGCCTATGCTGGGGGAAGGGGCGGGCCACGTGTAAATATCAATTCAGAAATATTTCCTTCTATCAGGTCTTGTAAGTATTTCATTTCACATCACAGCATGGGAGAAATGTTCAGATTCAGCAGAGCTGCTTCTGTAGACCCACTATCACTATTGCTTAGGATGTGGATTCAACCCTGTTTCAAATATATTGTCTGGCAGTCTGTCCCACATGCTACTAGCATCCCGTCTGACCAGTTTAAGAGCTTGTGGCGCAGCTGCACGTATGTTAGTGCACGAGTCCAACGGGAAGCTTTTTCACGTGCCTGCACTCGTAGAACCGATGATCTTCAGGGGAAGCCTCTGGGCATCGCTGAATGGTGATTGGAACGGCGGCCTTACTAGGTTTGAGCTCATGAAAATGTCCGGCTTTCGATGTTTTGATTTGCGACGTAAATTAAGGTTTTGGTAAACATATCCTGTCGTACTTTTCCTTTTGTCTGAGACATATTTTTGTTAGGTAGCGATATATGCGGCCCTCGTTGTCATCGGAGCCCCAGGGCTCTTAAATTCAAGTGGCCCCAAGCATTATGTTGCTCTTGACTTGGATGGGTTAGGAAATTTTAGCCATTGTTTTTTTGAATTATAAAATGAACGGTGAAATTTATTGCCATTCATTTTTATGACTTAAAGCAACAGCTACTAGGATCATCAATGGATAAAAATTCCAGAGTGTATTCCTTCCAAGTTAAGAGCAAGATTATAACTGATTTGGATCGTTTAAAATTTGAATATACTTGGAGTTATAGAGGGAAAACAAGGGGACATAGGGCTTCTAATTGGAATTGACTATTGGCTATCCAAACGGATAGGATATATATTGAATTTTTGAAATTTTTTTAATCTGTGGACGGATACGGTATTGATTTTGAATATATGCATTTTTTGGAATATATGTAGAATGATGGCATAGATTTTATAGGATTAAAATATCCCTATAATATTTATTAAATTATATTATTTATGAGGGACAAATTAGTCAACTTGTGTGTGCGCGTGTATGTATATATATATATCAAGTATTGATATTGTAGAGGAATAATCCTTCAAAGTGCTTACTTAGATTTATCTTATCCAAGTGTGCTATATTTGTCTCCAGTCCTCTATATCTGAGTCGTTCATTAGTTTGGAAAGGCCTTTGATGGTTTGTGTCAAATTTCATGCCCACAAGATAATTTATCTTATGTTTTTTAAGTCAAACATCACATTATATATCATTATATGTTTCTTTATGTTAAAATTTACAGTAAAAAATTATGGGATGAAGCACTTAATGCATATAAAATTTGGTGCTTAGCCTATTTTGACCATTCTCAGCTTGATGAAGGGGCAAACTGAGATAAGTAATGCGCACTTGGATGAGATAACCTTGCACTTCATCATTTCTCAAACTTACATATCAATTATTCTTACAAAGTCATTACGATTTTATACTTATTACTAATTACTTTTTGTTTTTGTTTTTTTCAATTCATAGTAGCATCTCAAGAGTCTCATTGTGTAGCAATTTAGCAACCTTGCTGAAAAAGGGTTTCGATTTACAAGCTCAATTTGTAGAATAGGGTTTTGATTTGTAGAAACTATAGCAGAAAATCCTACATATTGAAACCTTATATACTATTGACTAGGCCTGGCAATTCGGGTTGACGGGTCGTGTTCGTGTTGTGTCGAAACAAACCCATTATAGTATATCGGTCAACACGAACATGACCAGTTTAATAATCGCGTCAAGAACTCGTGATTCAAACACGACATGATTATTAAACGAGTCGACACGACACGACTTGTGTAACACAATTAAATAAATATAAAATAACTAATATAAGACGATTTTTGAAGAACTATTCTATATTATTATAATAATATATGATTGTTTCTGATTAACTGTTCTATATTTTCAACCCAATTGATTAACAACTTGCGGGTTAGATAGGTTAACACAACGAATTAATAGGTAGGTGTTAAACAGGTCAACACAATGGGTCAACATTGATTGACCCAAATACGATATGATTTTTGGCTTGTCATTTTTTAGTTGACCCGAAAATGACACAAACACGATAAGATGTGACCCTAACCCGCTAAATCCGTGTAGGGTTAGAGTTGTTATCGCGTCGTGTCATATTTTGCCACCCCTACTATTTGACTTAACATTCTCTTTCAAACAAAATTGTTGTTTGCTACATTTATTTTGGAATTCAAGTATTCTTGTAACTTCCACAAACAGATATTTCGGTAATATAACACATTATTTGCAGTGTACCCAAGCAAACAGTTTAGGCTTCCATTAAGAAACGTTACACTTATGTGTTAAAAATCATTAAACAATATACAACTTTGAAGAAGAGAAAGGAATAATAGAAATTTAGAAACATTAGCATTCGAAATCTTAATATCTTAATAGGACTACTGAAAGATCTTAAACAAGCAAAACTCAAATAACTAATGGAAAAATAGCTAAACTTTTTTAACTTCATCTTGAATTAGCTAACGGCGCAAAGAATTTCAAATTGCTTTTAAAAAGAATTAGTGAGACTAAATAGATTAGATAATCTGCCATTTGAATCAAACCGAATGGAATGGATATTGGGTGGAATATGAAAATCTAAATTGCTAATAGTACATGTATCCCAACATATTTAATTTAACTTATTTTGTCATACTTTTAGTTTTAACTTTGTAAGCCTTCTCTTTGGTATACAAAGCTCTTGCTTATATAAGATTAAGAGAAGGGATAGGAACACAGTCTTATCTTATATTTTGCAAGAGACTATTTCTATGCCTTGAATCATGACCTCAAAGTGATGCCAAAGCTCTTTATTAGCCTTCTACGCGGACATGAAAAAGGCTAAGGGCAAGGATAAGGCTTCGGGCAGGGCAAAATCCAGTGGTCTTGATCACTTGTACTTGTCAGCCGCCGGCCCTTGGACCGTGGTTGGCCGACCGCATGAGCGAGATCTTTAATTTGAAATCCATTTTCCCGGAAATATTTCAAAATCTAAGAACACCGATAGATCTTCTACGCGTTCCCTGTTTCTTTGATCCTCAGAAGACTGAGGCAAAAGGCATTGTTTTGCAGTTCAGACTCATGCCGTCCGATGAACCCAAAAGCCCTCATTCCTTGCAATTTGATCAAGCAAACCCCTTCTTTTCCACCCAAATCCTCCCGCCTTACCATAAACCCTTCCTGTCACAAATCCGATCATCATCCCAACAATCTCACCACCTTCATTTCTTCCTTACAAGCCTGCGCTCATCACAAAAACCTTTCTCAAGGAAAGCAAATTCATTCACGGTTGATCATCAAGGGCTTTCTAGAATCACCCTCTTCCATTACTAGCTTAATCAACATGTATTCCAAATGCAATCACCCACTCGACGCGCTTTCAATCTTCAACCAAGCAAGTGACAAAAATCTTTTCAACTGGAATGCTATGATCTCTGGGTTTGTCACAAACAACCTCTCCAAAGACGCCATAAGTTTCTACCGGCAAATGCGACGAGAAAGTATCTTTCCAGATAGATTCACATTCCCCTGTTTAATCAAAGCCTGTACAGATGTGTATGAAGTAAAAGAAGGTAGAAAAATCCAAGCTGAATTACTCAAATTTGGCTGTCAATCTGATGTTTTTGTTGCGAGTTCTTTGGTTAACTTTTACTTAAAATTTGATCTTACTAAAGAAGCTCAGCAGCTGTTTGACAGATTGTCCGACAGAGATGTTGTGTTGTGGAATGCCATGATAAATGGCTATGCCCAAATAGCAGAATTCGATGAAGCTTTGGAGGTTTTCAGGCGGATGGTTTTGGAAGGGATTATTCCGAGTAAATTCACAGTTACTGGAATCTTATCCATTTTCTCAATGACCGGGGAATTGAGAAATGGGCAAAGGATTCATGGGTTTGTAGTGAAAATCGGTTATGAGTCGGACGTAGTGGTAAACAATTCTTTGATTGATATGTACGGAAAATGCAAGAGAACTAATGATGCAAGAGTGATCTTTGGATTGATGCTTGAGACGGATATATTTTCTTGGAATTCTATCCTTTCTGTTTTTGAACAATCTGGCGATCATGATCAGACATTGACATTCTTTGATCTGATGCAGAGCTCTGGAATTCGGCCAGATTCAATTACAATCTCAACTGTTCTTCCGGCCTGTGCACACATGGCTGCATTGATGCATGGTAGAGAGATTCACGGGTACATGATTGTTAATGGATTGAGAATCAATGACAGTGATGTGTTTGTGGACAATGCCATCATGGACATGTACGCGAAATGTGGGAGCTTGAGTGATGCCAGGTTAGTGTTTGATGGGATCAAATGTAAGGATGTTGCATCGTGGAATATCATGATCTTGGGATATGGATTACATGGGCATGGAGATGAGGCGTTGGACCTGTTCTCAAGCATGTGTATGGAAAATTTGGGGCCTGATGAAGTGACATTCGTTGGGGTCTTATCGGCATGTAGCCATGCTGGCCTTGTGGATCGTGGATTAGAGATCCTTGAATTGATGGAACAGAACCATGGAGTGATCCCTACTGTCGAACACTATGCTTGTGCTGTTGACATGCTGGGGCGGGCTGGCAGGCTGGAAGAAGCTTATGAGTTGGCCGCCACCATGCCAATTGAGCCCAATCCTGTTGTTTGGAGGGCATTCCTAGCGGCATGTCGGATTCACGGAGATGCAGCTAGAGCTGAGGTTGCCGCCTGCCGGCTCTTCGAGCTTGATCCCGGGCATTGTGGGAGCTATGTGTTGCTATCAAACATTTATGGAGCTGTAGGCCGGTATGAAGATGTATCAGAGGTCAGGCAGACAATGGTCCAACGGAATGTGAAGAAGATGCCTGGATTTAGTTGGATTGAACTAAACACAGGGGTTCATGTGTTCGTTACAGGCGATCGTTCCCATCCCGAATCAGATCAGATTTATGCTGAACTGAACTCTTTGATTGGACGGCTAATTCAGTATGGGTATGTTCCAAGTGTCAGGCAGATTTAGTATCTCATGGATTGGCAAAAAGTAGGCCAACCCAGTTATTATCAATGCCGGTCAATCACTGGATTTGTTTCCTAAACATGCCAGTTATCCGGTCTATGAGGATGTCTAAAAGGAATTATATTTTTGGACCACCAGAATAAGATGTGTTGTATCATCGGAAGCAGCCCAGATCGTTCATCTAGTAACGCCCATCTTTTTTCTTGTTTATTTCTTTAGCTGATTTAGTAAATGGGCATGGCTTTAACATAGTAATTTTGGCCAGTAGATGTCTTTGATCCCAAATACACAATGAGCTGCTAATGGCTAAGCAAGCTATCACAAATAGAGGGAAAATATTGTTCAAGAGAGAGACATTGTCAAAATAGGGACTGACTTGTACTTATCTTCCTCTGCACAGTTGCACTTTTCAAGTAATCATGGTTCTTTTCAATGCTCTTTGCCAGATGTTTTTCTTGATCTTCCTTTTTTCCTGTTCTGTAGCATTCACCATGATGCACGGTTGCAGTTGCACCCACTGTTTATGAGACGCACAAGTAGAAACCGACTACCTTGGATTCTATGTCCACTGGTTTTTGAGCACTTAATGGGAGAATGATAAGACCATTGGTTATATGTGTGGTTACTGGATCTTCTCCCTGCTATCTTAAATGATTTTATTTTTGGCGCTGCACATAGTGGGAGGGAAATCATCGTCCTGAATAATTCAATTCACAGATTGTTATCCTCATGTTAAACAGTCCTTGGGAAAGCCAACAAGAGTAGGCCGGTGTTTTTTGTCCACATATAATTTTATACATAAAAGCATTGTAAACTGGGCGTTTGGTCTAGTGGTATGATTCTTGCTTTGGGTGCAAGAGGTCGCGAGTTCGATTCTCGCAACGCCCCTTTAATTTTTTCTGCACTCAACTGCATTAGAATGCCTTTGGTCAACTCATCTGGTTTTATGTGGCTGCCGCATACTAAATCGCCACGCGACCTTCGGTGAAACTACTTATTATAGACTCTTGTGGTTTGCCCTTTCCTTGAATATCGTAAAGGCAGGAGCTTTGTGCACCGGAGATGTCCTTTTTTTTATACTAAATCGCCTCTAGTTTGGTCCCTGTTCTATCTAGCCTTATTTAAGTTTCAACACGAAATAGCAAACAACTTGAATTAATACCTTCACTCAAGCCCACTACGTGATCAACACCAAATTACTTGAAAAACTGCAGTTTAACAGCATCCACGAAATCCGAAACATGCTCCAAGCTTGAATTCTGCTTTCACTCGTGCTTAAATGACTTCAACAATAACAACTCACACACGCATAGACAGCACAATGGGGGATAGTAAATAACATTCATGTTGCTGCTATGTGTGGCTGATACTAGACCAAATGCCTAGCAAAAGCAATGATAATAGCGCTGCAAAGCTTTTTTATGTAACGGGCAGCCTCACTGCACAAAGCTCCTGAGTACGGAGGTTCTAGGGAAGGGGTGTACCACAAAGGTCAATGGCATGCAGCCTTACCTTGCATTTAGCAAGAGGCTGCTTCCACACCTTGAATCCGTGACCTCAAGGTCACACAACAATAACTCTACCGTTGCGCCAAGGCTCCCCTTCCACAATATACCTTGAAATAATTTTTATTCCACTTATAGAAATATTTTCTTATGCTCCATTCTTCTTCTACCATGTTAAAAGAATTTAGTAAAGAAAGATAACAAGTAAAATGGCTGGCACTGTCTTTTCATGTAATAAAATTATACACGATTTTGTTTTCTTCCGATTCCCTTATCTTAGTTTGAACATTGGATAGTTTAATATTATGAACAAAATTTAAAGCCGCTCATATTAGCACCCATCATAAAAATAATTTGTTTCTAAATTTTTTTCACTATTTCCAGTTGCATATCTTCTATAGCAGGATAGTTCTTCATTATGCCAGTTAATACCTGGCTTCTTGAAGGCCTCCATTTCTTATCCTCAAAAAACAATTCATATTCAATTCCCTCAAAGAACAACATATCTTGTATGAGATTTTCCACTGGGATGTGGTAAAAATGCTTCGTGCCTATCTCTTCATCAATCTGAATCTCATTGTCATCTTCAACCTCAACCTCAACTTCAGCCTCAATCTCAATTCGAGTAAACCTGAAGAAGAACATATCAAAATAGAAGAAGAATTATATTTTCTCATGCATATAACGTGTTTCTTGTGTATCTTTTAGTATGTGAAAAGGGCAGCCTTATCTTGTATTTTGCAAGAGACTGTTTCTATGCCTTGATCCCGTGACCTCAAAGTCATATGACAACAACTCTACCGTTGCGCCAAGGCTCCCCTTCATCTTTCGGTCTGTGAGTTGTTGGTAAATTATAAACTAACAACCTCATATTTACCGTTGTGTTCTAATGTATTACTGTTCTACTGTATTTACCAATGACTTCGTATTACTGTTCTGTTCTAATGTAATAATCTTTATCGACCACGAAAGAAATTCTACGATGTCCAACAATATAATCGCTATGAAATTCCCAAGTACACGAGACCATATCTTCTTTGTTTTCCTGTCTGAAATTCGAGTACTCATCTGTGAAACAGCTTCCGAACATTACTCCTAAGATCACAATGACCGGGGATACACGTCCACTACACTGATACATACAAGGGACTGTCACTCTGTCGATGGGAGTCAAGTTCATCCCCACTGGTTAACGAATTCTGTCATGTTGCAGAATGAAGATGTCATCGTGTGACCTTGAGGTCACGGGTTCAAGGCGTGAAAACAGCCTCTTACAAATGCAAGGTAAGACTGTGTACTTTAGGCCCTTGTGGTCCACCACTTCCCTAGACCCTACATAGGTGGGAGCTTCGTGCACTGGGGCTGCTTTTTTTTTTTTTTGCAGAATGAAGATAACTACTGTAACACCGTCATCACATGGGAACCCTATCTTCAAACCAAAGGACATCCATTTTATTAGATTGGTTAATTTACATGGTGCCTGCTTTTGTTCATATTTCAATCCTGAAATCAGAATCACATACATATCTAACGCCCTGGTGCTTATTTGGCGATTGCTAATGCTGTCCAAAACCTCCTCCAAGATCAAAGCTTGGATCTTGTGGCTTGGTACTCCCCAAAAGTGATCAGCACCTTGCCAATGGCTTTCCTTTCTTTGATGGCAGAGAAAGCAAGATTTGCCTGTCAACAGTATAAAAGAGTAAGATCAAAATAAATCCTCATATGTGTGTGTGTGCTGTCCACATGGATTTGTACTCTTGCTTGGGACAATTCATATGAAAAGCTGGATTTTGCTAGATACTAGGCACAATAAATCCTCATATCTCTGTCTTTCTGTGAGCGTGCACTATCCACATGGATTGGTACTTTTGCTTGGGACAATTCATATGAAAAGCTAGATTTTGCTAGATACTAGGCAAAGGTCAAGCAACTCAAAAGGACAGCATGATTAAAGTTAAATTTGCAGGCCATGGATTGAGTTCTAAAATACCCATGGGAGAAATGGGTGTTGACTCCTACTGGAACTCTTTTCCCACTCACATGTTACTGTGTTGGAATTTGTTACAAATTGAGAGCTTGACAGGTTACTTCTTCGTTTAGGATACTAGAGCAGGTAAAGTACTTGGGTACTTTTTCTCATTTGAGCTATACATGCAATCAGCTTCTAACCTTAATTTGGAAGTTCACCCCAATAATTGGAGAAAAAAGAAAAAGAAAGTACAAGCAATTTGAGTAGATCCTGACCTCTGCCAGTCTGTATGAATGAGAAATATGGACGGTTATCAAGCCCCTTGCTAGCCATGAAAGTAGCTCTTTCACAGAGTCTTCAAGAACTTTAGGCCGATGAATTTTGTAGCTGCCCCAGTAAAGTCCATGCACTGTCCAGTTCTACGATACAACAAAAGTTGCTTGTAAATTAGATACAGCACATAATCAGATGGGCAAGAACATCTCAAATACATAGGAAAAAGAAGTCACATTGAATAAGTGACTGCATCCAACAAATAGCATCCAAATGCGACCACTTACTGACAACAACTGCTGGAGATTTGGATTCTATTTTGTTTGGAAACCAGAGAACAAAATGCAGTTGAGGTCAAGATGGTACAACACAAGTAAAAGGGCAACCACTGATCAGCTGTACCTTGACAAGAGCAATATTTGCTGGGATGACAGGAACTTCTCCACTGGCAAATCCTATGACTAAAATATTTGCTCCCCAATTCAGTAGCTTCATGCTTTCTTTCGTAAGCTTGCCCCCGATTGGATCATAAAGAACATCAACCCCCTTGAGTTTTCTAGCTTTCAGAAAGGCCTTAACATCTTCTATAATGCTTCCTTTACTCAAGTCCACAACATGGTCGACACCCAACGACTTGAGAAACTGCAGTTTTTCAGCACCCCTGAAAATCCAAAATACATAGCATGAATGAATTGTGCAACGTTTAGATGACTTCAAGATTAGCAAGTCAATTCACTGAAAGGACCCAGGGAGGAGACGTTAAAATTCATGCTGCGTGTAAAGCCATTAATTAACCAAATACCTAGCAACAGCGATGACAATGGCACCGCAGACCTTTCCTATCTGTACAGCTGAGAGCCCAACTCCGCCAGCCGCACCAAGAACAAGCAAGACCTACAGTTCAGCAAGTCAACGTGCTTAAAAAAGTGTCTCAGCAATCTCATTTGATTGTCCACTGAGAAATTTCTTGATCAAAACACAGAAATCTCATTAGATATAAAAATTAATGCGAGAACCCAAGCAGCCACACAGAAATGGTAATTTGACCCGCCTCGCCTGCAAAATATGAGACCAAATGAAGCCTACAAGGTGTTTGCTTGATTCACGTAAGACATTAAGACACCAGCACCGGTCGGCATAGACAGCATAAAGTGATCAACAAAAAATTAAAACTTGACAACAAAATTAAATTACTAGATTCGGAATAATTTAAAAAATTAAAATTAAAATGAAAAAAGAAGATACCTGACCAGGTTTGAGCTGGGCCCTATGAACAAGTGCTACATGGGAGGTTCCAAATGCGACGGGAAGGGCTCCAGCAGCAACCAGATCACATCCATCAGGTACTAAAAATCTTTAATTTCTCACAAAATTAAGACAATCAAAGTTAATTGCTCTTCCCTGTAATGCAAAGAAAAAAAGTCGAAACTGAAAACAAGTACTCACAAATCTTTCTCCTCGGCGACGATTAATTCTGCAAAAGATCCGAGTCCAGCGAAGGAGCAAACCTTATCGCCGATCTTAAACCTGGAAACGACATTTCCGACTGATTCGACGACGCCGGAGTAATCGGAACCAGGAACGAAAGGGAGAGGGGGTTTTTCCTGGTATTTTCCCAAGATTTGGAGGTAATTAGCGTAGTTTAAGCTGGTCGATTTTACTCTGACTCTAACAGCGGTTGGAGAATTCAACGTGGGAATTGGCTGTGATGTTGAGATGGAGATTGGAGAAGTCTCGGAAAGGGGGAGACTTGGATCGCCGATTCTTCTGCAAACTAGGGCTTCCATTGGAGCAGCTAAAGAGAGAAACCCTAACAGAGTGCTGGGTTTGCCCCACTTCTTCTCGGGCGGACAGAGAGAGAGAGAGAGAGTCAACGACTGGTGGGCCCAATGAATGTACTAAGAGGTGGGGCAGTTTCGTCGATCTTAACCGTTGATTGGCAAGATAATCAGTGATGATTGGTGGTAATTGAGCATATAAATTAACCCGATCATCTAAGATCCAACTCTGTGCACGCTCTATCAATTCCATCTGACACATGGTAAACATATGTTGTAATGCCGCATTTTGTCATTGGGTTGATCTGGACCGTTCAACTTGCTTTCCGGCAGTAGATATCTAGTAAGCCAAAAGTCATCCTAATTGGACGGTTCTAAAATCGGGAAAGCGTACGTGGGCCCACCACAAACATCATAAATCATGGCCCTGCAACTGTATAGATTGCTGAAACAGAACCTAACAGTCAGATTAAAGACAAACAGCCATAGTTTCCTACACAGTGAGCTTCAATTCCATCGTTTCGTTATCTCCTCCTCCTCCTTTATCTCGAATTTTATTTTAGGGAGGATCTGAGGCGTTCATTGTGAGAAAATGATTCTGGGGCCACATCAATTATTCGTCTGCTTTGCTTCCCAGCCTAATTCCACCTCCTCGGGGGACGAATCGTTCCTTCCGCCGGAGCTTCTGAAGAAGCAAGGCGTCAATTTCCCCAAGAAGATGAATCCGAACAGTCGCCTGAGAGCTGCTGCTGCTTCGGTTAGCGGCGCCGGAGCAGAATATTCCGGTAACTACTCGTGCCTTCCTCGATGATCATCCTTGCAGTTCTTTGTTTGTGCCTTTTTCTTTCTCAGACTTCTGGGCCTTGTTTTATTTTAAGCATTTCTATTGGTTGCCGTACAAGTCGTTGTGATAAAGGGGATAAAATATTCGGAGTGCAGTTGTGCACACGCTCAATAGGATGGAGTAAGGAGTACACGCTTCAATTTTCAGGGACGGTAGAACTGTTTTTGTGTTCATCATCTTAGGAATGAATTGGATATGCTAGACATCAACGGATGTTTTTAACCTACGATTTTTTTAGGTAAAAAGAATCATAACCATTCATTTTTGTGACTAGGATTGTTCAAATTCATTGATTTCTCATTGGTTATCCAATTTTGACATTCTAATATGATCAACGGCTTAGATTTACAAAAAATGTTGTTCATTGCATGAGAAAAAGGCGTGTACTCCTTGCTTCCATGCGTACTCTTACTGGGATTAATTTCCACAAGCCAAAAAAACATATGTGCAATTGGGGGCACACGTATGGTGATCTCTACCGTCCATTGTCGGCTACAAGATACAAGTAGGTCCCTTTTCTGCGTAATCATAACCGTTCATCTATGACAAAAAGGAATGCTGGAGGATTAGAGTAGGGGGCAGAATTTGATCGTGAAGGAGGATCCCTAGCTTTTATTCGTTGTTGATTTACCAGAACAGAACAATGGTGGGTAGGATCCTCAATGGAAACATTTCTCCCATGACTGCCCATTCTCAAACTAATACTCTAGACTCAATCTTGGGTGCCCAGAAGTATGATTTGGCAACCAACTCTGTAAACTTGCTGAAAACTGATTCACAAATGCTGCATATGGCTGATGTGATTAATCTTTAGTCTTTTGATTTTGGCTTTTACTTTGTTATCAGACCTCCACTCTGAACTTTCTTCAATTACTAACAAGATTGTCACCATTTTAAAAAAACTTGAATAATTCTGAGCTTCTTTGGAATTCTTCAGAGCCATTGATTGGGAAAAGGAAGCGAAAGAAGCCAAGTGTGGCTGGTGTAGATCAGGATGAGTTGGTAGATCCATCAATGTTAGCAGAACCAGATAGTTGCTTCTATGAGTTTAATGGTGTTCGGATACACCACAAGTTGTGTACAGAGGATGAGGAAATGGCTTCCTTGTTTCAGGATCAGACATCTCAAATTCACGAGAGATCGATACAAATCGACTTCCCCATGATTCTACTACATGGTTTTGGAGCTTCTGTGTTCTCATGGCACCGAGTAATGAAGCCACTGGCAAAGTTGGCTGGTAACAAAGTTCTTGCTTTCGACAGGCCTGCGTTTGGGCTAACATCAAGGTTGACATCTTTCGGACATTCGAGCAATACGAGCAATGATACCAAACCTTTAAACCCGTATTCGATGGCATTCTCTGTACTTGCAACTCTATCTTTTATCGACTTTTTAGCCGCTGAGAAGGCAATTCTGATCGGGTAAAGCAAGCTTGTACTAAATACTATGCATTGAGTTCAGAGTTTCTGTTTCCTGCACTTCCTCTTTGCTGACATCTATAACTGTCCAAAAACCCAATACAATGAGATTGCAGACACTCGGCCGGTTGTCTTGTAGCAGTGAACACATATTTTGAAGCTCCTGAACGCGTTGCTGCACTGATCCTTGTTGCCCCAGCAATTGTTGCCCCGCTTATCTTCAGAGAAGTCACAAGAGAGGGTCAAATGACAAGTGAAAACCAGATCGATGATGGCGATTCTAACTCGGAAGATCGAGAGAACCTGTTTGTGAAGATTGGGAAGATTTTATCTAAGTTCTATATGTTCATTGCAAGGGCAACAATGAAGATGCTGAAAGGGATGATGGATATGGTTAGCTCTCTGTATACCAAAGCCGTATGTGCAATTCTGCGGTCATCCGTGGCTATAATGTTGGTAAGTGTGAGTTCCATCTGGAGCTCCAACATGTTTTCCGTTACTATGTCAAAGTATATGCCTTATAACATCACTTCTTTCCTTACTGATATTTGAGTAAAAGGCAGCCTTGGTGCACAAAGCTCCCCCCTATAAGGGGTTCGGGGAATGGGTGGACTTTAAGGGTCTATAGTACGAAGTCTTACCTTGTATTTTTGCAAGAGGCTGTTTCCATGCCTTGAACCCGTGACCTCAAGGTCACACAACGACAACTTTACCATTGCGCCAAGGCTCCCCTTCCATAAGCAGACAGCAACATGTAGCTGCTGATGGCTCGGCCTCTCATGCATACATGTTAGAAGCAACTTTCTCTATGCCTTCACGATTTCTGTGCATATATAAATTGGGCAAGAACATCCATTTCAAGGTGAACACAGGCATGAAGAGTATGACCCAAAAATATAAACCATGTGGGCTACAATGTAGGGTCCAGAACAGATATTATGACCTAAAAACACCAAAACAGGAGAAATCAAAATGGAGTATTTGGCATGAGAACTTACAAAAATAGGAAGCACCCCAGTTTGGGAGCCTTCTTATAATGTCTCTTGGTGGCTTGCAGGTGAGGATGATCATGGATAAGTTTGGTATACTCGCTATACGAAATGCATGGTATGATGCAAATCAAGTCACTGATCATGTCCTACAGGGTTATACAAAGGCAAGTTAAATATCTTTCCATGTATTTCTAAAAAGTTGGTCCCTAATGGTTTGTGGCATAAAGTCTGTACTGAATGTGTGCTCCATTTCTTCTTGTCTTTTCAGCCACTGAAAGTGAAGGATTGGGAGAGAGCTCTTTTAGAATATACTGTAGCCATGCTCACAGAGTCTGCATCTGAAACAAAACCACCACTTGCAAAAAGACTCCATGAGATCTCTTGTCCAGGTAGGAATCATGGATTTTGGTTTGCTAATTTACATTTAGAAACTTCAAAAGATTGACTAAATCTTTCAAGACAACTTAATAGTATTTAGAGCTTCCTCTATTGTTCCAGTCTTCTGTCTTTGCCAGAGAGAGCCACTAGTCCAGTTTCTCAGTTCTTTCTACCATACTCTAACTACTGAACCAAAGTGCTATAAGTGAAGAACAAGATCATTTGAGTCGCTTTCTATGTAAAGATATGGGATAATGTGGGTAACATAGTCCACTGATCTATTATTTTTTGCTTGTGTTTGTTGATTCAATGTAGTATTGATAATTACGGGCGACAACGACCGGCTTGTTCCATCTTGGAATGCCAAGCGGCTATCATCAGCTATACCTGGCTCCAGTCTAGAAGTAATTAAGAACTGTGGCCACCTGCCTCATGAAGAAAAAGTGGAAGAGTTCCTTTCAGCTGTCGAAAAGTTCTTGCAAAGAGTTTTCGGCACTCCGCAGGAGCAAATTCTGCAAGCAACAGCATGAACCACTGCAGACATTTCATTCTTCTTTAGCGAGTCGGCTTGATCAAGAATGACAAGACCAACCATTACAGGATTCCAATCCAATGAAGCACTTTCTTCACTGGACTGTTTCTTACAGAATAAGTAATCACCTTACTAGCCAGTTTCCAATTTTGTGGGCAATAATCCTCCCGAACATTTGCAGCCCTTCATGTGATAACGAGTTCCCAACTTACCTGTGGCTCTGTGTAATGGTCCTGCAGTCAGTATATGTGGACATCGAGGTGGCGAAAGCTAAGTTCCCAGATGTCCTACACGCTATCAAGGTCCATGATCTTTTTATCCTTGATGTATTTCCTTATACTTTTCACGTCCACCTAAAGTACTACGTGAAATTCTTTTGGAAGTGGAAGGGATGCTAAAAGCTTCTGGATCTGTTTGGCCCTCCACTTCAAGCCTGTACTTTCTTTCTGCCTCCAGATTTCAGCAGTAGATCTTCTACAACTAGGCAACAATTTCAACAACCTGTGGAAATGAAACATCACTTGTTTTGGAGATGAGTTCTGCTAGAGTGGCAGTAGCAATCCCAGTACTCATGCTTAAGATATGGTCGCATCGGATTTGCCTGTTCAGCACTACGCACTTCTGTTTGCATTTTGATAAAAAAAAACAGAGCTTATGGCAGAAGCGTCACTAACACAAGGAAAAGCAAAGAACCAATCTTTCTGCCCACAGCTGTGTTCTCACCGCATTAGATCACGTGGAATTTTTTTGAGAAATTCTGCATTTTAGTAATTTCAGCCTTCTGATACCATGAGTTGTACCATTTCCCAGCCAAAAGGCTAAGAGTTTGTGTCCGTGATTGGGTTTGGTTTGGAATTTCTAATGGCCTGCTAGTCTGTAAGAGAAGCTAAGCTTCACCTTTGGATGATCAGACCTGTCCATCTTGTTCTACCTTTCTTAAATAAGCTAAATACCAAAATCATGTCTATTACATGATTAGCTATGCATTTTCGGAGTTTAAACCATGAAAAATCTAAACACTGTAGTAGCTAGAAGCATCCAATCAGCATGATATTTTGCCAGAGTCCAAATAGAAGACGCTGAACATGATGATTGGGTCAGATCATTTAAAGGTGCATCTCAACCAAACCCTTTATCCGCTAGGCCATGTCCTGGTTCAACCGCATCTGACAATTGCAAGTCTCCACAAGTAGAACAGCGAGAATCATCCAAAAAGGACAAATCTGATGTATAGCCGCTATTCATAACAAAGCACTGATTCATTGTTTCAGTCATTAAACAACTAATGAATTTCTATATTTAACATCTTTCCAATGGAAAAAGCGCAGAGCCATCTCATAAAAGTCCTTAATGACCCAACAAATGAAAGGTTCAGATCATTTAACTAGTGGGTAACATGGTATTGTACCTATGTTACCTATAAACAAACGAGAGAGAGAGAGAGAGAGAGAGAGAGAGAGAGAGAGAGAGAGAGTCCCATCATTAAAGATCTGCAGAAAATTCCTCCCCCCTCATCCAACCAACGGGAAATTCTTGAAGAATATTTCAAACTGGCATTCAAGTCATAGGTTGAATTTATCTTATTTTACATGAAATGGAGCATCAACAACACGTGAATCAGCAGCTCATTTGCATGCATCCAAAAATTTGTGACTCTAAAAACCACAGAAAGATTCCGGGTCGTTTGATTCGCTTCTCCTGTCCATGTTCTGATGCTGGCAAAGTCATCCTGAGCATCACCTGAATCGACCATTTCTTTTGCCAATAGTTCGCTTGGCGTTAATCAAATCAGTTGATTGGCTGATAGTACCAGCTGCCATGGACCCAGGGCATCTTTTCCTAAAGAGCATCTACTTGAATGACTCAAAACGCTAATCTTAAAGAATTTCTTGCTGAGATAGTTTTTTTGAACTCCTAATTGCAGTGAATAAACAAACCCCACTCACATAATCACAAGCATATAAACAATTACAAACAAGAATTCCAAGTTTGAACCTTCCACATGCATATGCAGCCAGAACGGACCTACTGCAGATGCAGCAGTTTCCCCTCTTGAATAAGGACATGGGCAATGTCCCCAAGGAACTCCAGGTTTCATTAGGCTAACCCCAAGAATGCAGTAATATACAAGAAGCCACAAGAAAGGTTGTGGTAGTTGCAAGCAATCTTACAATGTCCAGTCAGAAGTAGGAATACCGTGCTTTTGAAACCATTCAGGCATGTGGAACCTTTCATAGAGGACAGGCCTAACATCTTGCTGCAGAGAGAGGTGCTTCAGAAGTGGAAGAAGAACCTCTATAAGCTGATTCCCAGAAGACAATAAATTCAAAAGTACGTAAGAAGCCTATAATATGAACCATTAAAGACAAGAAGAAACAAGATAGTTCTATCAAACAAGTAACAGAAATCAGATATCTGATTAAAATGATTCCAAGTTTTAACTCAGTTCACCTGTTCGTCATCTGGCTGTCCAGCAGAAAATGGAACACATGGTATTCCATTTAACGGTTGCAGCAAAAAACTGAATGGATTGTTATCAACAATGACAGTCCGGCAAAGATCCTTTGAGAGGCAAGAAAGATCCTTGACATGTTCCCGGTGTTTTCTAATTCAGAAAAAGCAGCAATTTCATCAAATGGGTAATACATCCCTAAGTAACAAGAAGCTTCAGTTAGTCATGTAAGACTGTTAATTTAGTCTCAATATTTATCAAGAGAAGAAGTAAAAGCTAGTATGCCCTCTTACAATTAACAATAAGAATGGTAGAGGAAATAGAAAGGGCAAATCAGAAGGACTGGGAGTCAATTGAAAAGCAAAATTTAGAAACCAAACCAAGGGCAATAACTGACCAATACATAATTATTGTATATGGAACATAGTCACAAAATGATGCAGGACGTGAGGGCCCCTAGAAAAGGGAAGTGTGGGTGAGAACCATACAGTCCAAAGATATATTTATAGCGGCTCTCTCTAATGACAACCTCATAGAACACCTTATAGTGAGGAAGATGATAGCACCATTGTTTAACATGACTACGCAGGATAAGTGATAACCCTGCCTTACTATTAGGGGTCTACTGTTGACTTAGCAAAGAAGTCAGTAGTATAGTTGTGATCTTTCTTCCTTGCTGAATAGAAAGAAGCAGAAGAAAAAAAAGTTTGGTCAATAGAGACCATGATAGATTATGAATGGATATTTCAATAGAGACTGCAATGAAGAAATCGGAGCATGAGAGAGGAAACAAGGAGTTTTATGGAGTGATTGAAAAAGAATGTAACTTCTGGCACTTCTACTTTGGAAATGAGGGCCCTCTCCTTCTCCACAGAATGGAGTGCAATCTGAGAGTGAGAGAGGAAACAAGGAGTCCTAGTGAGTAACTGAAAAAGTATATAACATCTGGCACTTAGGAAATGAAGTGCCCTCTCCTTCCCCACAGAATGAGTTGCAATCTACCAATATTGCAAAAGTAAACATGAAGGCTTCTTACACTGGCCACAACAATTGAGATTCTAGCAGCCCTAGAAATGAATGGCCAGAGAAGTAAGTAACGAAGTGGGTATCTGCAACCTTGTTTTATTAATGGTGATCCTTCATCATACACTTTTCTATTTAGCTGTTAGAGGCTGATACAATTCCATAAAAGTTTTCTGCAGCCACACAAAGTATGTAAAAGAGTATGAATATGAAGTGCCAAATAGGAGTGCAGATACCACTTCCCTAAATGCATATCTTATGATAACCTTATTTGAACTGATGAGACCAGTCACACAAAATTATTGCGAGAAACTTTGGTTTAACGCTTACGTGCTAATTGTTGAAGGCCTGTAAAGGCGCAAACTAAATCTATTTCCAAGGTCTATTCTGTCGACAAGTGGTCTAGCGTAGCCTGTCAAAGGCACCAAATATAAAAATTAGATGAATGAAATAAAATTCCCAAAAGTAAGACCTCAAAGATAGTGAAAAAAGTCCAAATGTTCAATAAATTCATGCAAACCTTCAAGACCAGCAGTGAAGAGAACAAGGTCCGCAAATTCGCTAATTTTTTCTAAGAACTCGTACAAACCAGGACGTTCAAACACTGTCACATGATTTACCTTTTGCTTTCCTTCACCTTCCTTCAATAGAAAAGGTTGCTGGTCAAGTAAGTTCCTTTCACTGGGTCAGACTAAAATAATAAATAATTATAAGAATTAGAAACAGACCTTATCCACAGATATGCATTCAAGCTCAAACCACTTTAACCCAGCCTCAGTAGCCTGATTACGGACAATGGCAGGCAAGCTAGATGTCTCATATGCACACACTAGAGTCTCATCTAAATCAAGTACTACCTGCACAGTATTTCAAGTGGCACCGTCAGAGTTGACTCATTAGGTCTTGTGAGGCATTGCAACCACATATGACCTGCATTGGTCTCAGTGGTACTATTGATATCTGAAACAAGAAAATAATAAATAACTAGAGGAGAAAATTTATATTTCACAACTTGACTTCTAGTTATTGTGATCTTAAACAAATGCTCAGTATGAAAATATCAAAGACGTAAGTAGATAAATAAAAAAATAACTGATGGCCTACACTGTTAGGAAGCAGCTTGAGATGATAAGAGAGAAGATAAAAGGGATGAGAGAAGGTGTATTGGGACTAAAAACTACGCCTACATGCTACGCAAATTATAGCCACTCTCAAGCCATAACTTCGGTTATTTACAAGCAAGTCACTGGATACATAAAATATAGGATTTAAAATGAAAAAGGGACTCTTCTAATGCACCCTCTTAAGCTAAGATGTCCATTGGAAAACATTAGCTAGTGTTCCCTTCTTAGTCCTCCCTTTCGTGCTACACTTTGTTAAAGTGCTGTTCTATCACAATAATTTTTGTCCTTGCGTGAGAAATTTTTTTCTAACAATCTGATTGCACCTTGTTTTGACAATAAAAAGAACAGCCACCCCTGAACATGTAGTAGCCAGCTCAATTGTTTGAGAAGCTAGTGCCCTATGTTTTGCTTCAGAACTTGAACTAACGAGTGTCCCTTGTTTCCATTACTGCAAGACATAATTAACTAAATCATCATACCCCAGATAGAAGGAAAAGATCTACATGTAGCTAGGTTTCCTACCAAATTTGTATCTGAAAAACCATTTATGCTTATAATATTCTTCTCAAATCTTTAACAGTACAGTCCATGATTCAACATATCTCATGATGCATTTTGCAGCCTGAAAATGCTCCAGGATAATGCAGAACCAGGAAATACCTGATTAACTGCATAGATTATGTCAAGCTATGTAAATGTGAGCACTGAAGTTATCCTACTATACTCCAGTAGATGTAAGATCTTTGTTCTGTTTCTGTCCTTGCAGCTAGTGTTCTTGTCCCACATATCACAAAGAGCCAACATTTCTTCTTACCTGGATGTTATACACATCTTTTTACATATGCTTCCCACAAGCTTGACTATGATTTGCCACATGATGTTTTCTAATGGCTGTACCACATAAAAAGTCAAAGGAGATAACGATGGAGATGGAGAGGATATGCAGGCCTGGCACTGAAATGGAAGTTGCAATTAGTGGCCCCTGCAACAACAATTGTAAGTGACAGTCCTTCGTTGCCACGTTCTATTGAACTATTTGCAAGCATTGGATAAAAGATGTGACTTCCATCAAATATAACAAGAAGAGATGATGAACTTGAAAGTAAAAAACATTTTATTATACAAATAAAGAAGAAATAGACTTTGGGGAAGAACAACTTTTATGGAGAAGATGGAGCAATAAGATAACATAAATAGCCCCAAGAGCACATTTAATAGTTAGAAGCAGTCGTCTTTTATAGCAGCTCACATGAGACAGGTGTTTACACTTGGCAACATTATTTGAATGACTCTCGCTAGAAAAAGAAATCACATAAAGTTTCTGATATATATTGTCCCCTTACTATTGCTTCATAGATAAATTAGGAACCTATAGTGCTAGGAAATCAACCAAGGAAGTAATAAATGTGCTGGAGGTTAGAGTTAATTTGAGAACAAATCCATGTAAAAATAAGAAGAACTACCACAAAAACTACATAAAGAAGAACCACAACAAGAAGTACTAGGGACTGGTTCCCAAAAATGAGAACAAATGAGATTAAAAGGGAGCTTACCATGCTTACCCTAAAACAGAAGTTGCCCCTGGTAACCCTATTACCCAAAGAAACAGAGCTTAAGCATCTCCTTTGCATGAGCTAGACTATGATGCAACAGACCTTGAAGCAAACAAACTATATGCTAAGAAACAGCAAAATCAGTAGAAAATGCAAGAGTGTTGTCATGGTTAAGTTGGTAAGATATTAGGCATCTGCAGAAGCAATAACGAGAAGCATCCCATTTGCCAGGTTCCTTACATACACATAGGTGTAATAGTAAACTAATACCAAAAGGCAAATTGAGAAACATAATCTACACATGTGCATACGTGTGTCTAATTCAGCAAAAAGGTCTAGCACCTATCTTTTCTTGGCACATGGATGCTTTGTTTTTCCTCCTCTTCTGGAATTCTTAACATTTACTTTCAGTGGTTGAACAATAGGCCCCCAGCAAACCCTCGTCTTTATATGGAGTTGCAATTTCCATATTTCATCGTTTCTTCATCCTTTATTTCAATTCAGTTTCAACATTTTCTTACTTACTCTTGCTTCTCGAAATTTCCATCCGTGTGTCTTCATAGAAGGGAAGTATAGAAACAGCTATCTGTTGGTTGCAAACTCAATATATGAGGGATCCAGTGAACAAGGATCAAAAAGACTTAACTGATAAAGAATAACACTAGCATATATGAAAATAGTTAAGAACTGATTGCAAGTATTTAACACTTCAAAAAGTTACTGTCAAGTTGAAACAGAAGTCATCAGTAGGCCAATTTTCATATTATTCCTTCGAACAGCTAGCTTGAAGTAACTCCAACTTAGAGCTAAACCTGAAGAAAATGTTGAATACAAGCATTCAACACCATTTTGACCGCAAGAAATCCTTCTCTACAATCACTAAGATTACTCTTCGAACTCCCAGACTGTGTAAAGCGTTCAACAAACAGTTTTCCCAGGTTAATACACCTAGTTTGATCTATCATGTTCGATATCAAACTGGAAAACAATCGATCTCCATGCTTTCACCCCCATATACACACGACGTTCATATCAAATCAATAATCAACAAACATGGAATTTCTGCAACTAAAGAAGCTAACCGGACTTTGCCCTTTCCTTGCTACAAAACATAAAACCAACCAAAAATCCCATAAAACCAACCAAATTAGACCCATAAATTTCTATCCAGAACCACCAACAAAAGAGTCAAACTATCCCAAAATTGAGGCAAGATCCACATTATTCAAAACAGAGATCAAATACCAACAGAAGACCGTTAATTTCCGAGCTCCTTTCAAGTTCCTAACGAATAGCATTTGATAATCGTCATAATTTTGTAGCCAAGAGAAGAAATTCAGACATACCGTGAGCTTTTCGATGGTGGGTGGATGGTGAAGATCAGGATCCGCAACGTCATCGGCATCGTCAGCGGAAATGACGGTGTCGGAGAGCTGAACCAGTGGCAAGGGTTTGAAAGCAGGGGAAGCGGAGGTGAGGCGGAGGCTGAGGGAGGAGAAAAGCTGAGTCAAGTAAGGGGTGCCCCTAACAATTTGGAGGAGGATTTGGAATACAAAAGCAAGCCAGGTTAAGAGAGTCCGCCACACCTGAAGGGTCCTGGGTGTGTATACTTGGGCAGGGGCCAGCTCCGCCATGCCCGCTCCACTCTCCATCAGATCAGTCCTTTTATAGATCTCTCTCTCTCTCTGCACCGATCGACTGCTTGATTTTGGATTTCTGTGAGGGATTTGGTCTGTCTCTGTGGCTCCACAAATCGAATTTTGTTCTCTTGGAACGACGACGAAGGGGATGGCAGACAGACGGGGAGAGGGAAAAATCGGAGTTTCATTTGGTGGTCGGTCGACCGGGAAATACAGTTTGTACGCAGAGACCCAATACTGCCGTTGATATCGTCACAATTTTCTGTGGCCCCCCCATAGAAAAATCTGCATCTGACGTCTCTTTTAAATAGTCAGTACTGCGACAGGACAGAAGTTGGCCCCACCTTTCATTTGTCAGTCCCCTCCGTCTTATTCTCCGGCTCTCGACGTCTTCACTGTCCCCTGGTCAAATGATTCTAAAATTCCAAAAAAAGAAAAAATAGATCGAAACCGTTCATCTTTTAAATGACATTTTCGATACATCGATGCCCAGAAATCCAGTCCACCGGATAATGTTAAGGCTTCAAGCTACTAAGATTTTCTGTAACACCCCGGATTTTCAAGACATTATTTTTATAATAATAATGACATTTTAATTAAGAGCATTTGGGATCCCATGAGAAAAGATTTATTTAACATTTTACTAAACCTATCTTAAAAACTCCAGGTGTTAGTTTTCCTTTCTCAAAATGGCGTACATGTAATTTAAACATAAATAAATAATTCATGTATAAATCAACGTCAAATAAATAGGCACTTTTATTTTAATTCAAATAAATGTCCAAAACACAATAATAATATGGCCCAGGGTCTATCCATCATAACATCGTATAAATGTCAACGTATATCCAAACATCTAAATCGCATCCAAATATAAAGTATGCGGATTCATAATAAAATCAAAATGATAATCATCGTTTAATGATTTCACATCATCTATTGCTATAGAAAAATGGTTTTAGCGGTTCTCCCTCAATGGCCTTGCCTTTCCGTTATCGCAGACTCGAGATCACAAGGCATTGCAAAATAAAAGCATGCCAGTATAAATCGCTTGTGTAGTACATAGACAATTAATGTAATAAATGAAAGAAATAATGAACGACGGCGATAAAAAAGTCTAACACTTAAGAAAATAGTGATATCATAATGCCTGTATTCAATTAAATGTCAATTTATTTCCATATCTAAAACATGCAATCATAGAGTTAAAACATGACATGAATCAATAAAATGGAGCATCTGACAACAAGAATAAGGGCACCCTAAGGTAATGGGTCCCACCCACATCGCACTAACATCCCCGATCGAGGGATACACGTAGTCAACCTCGAGTGTCGTCACACAGGCATATCATTTATAACCATGCTCATCATACATGCACACATAATAAGAATATGGGTCATTATGTTGCAGTGGCAACCCTCCATGGGTATCAACCACCGCCGCTCTCCGTCGACACCATAACGGGAGGCTTAGCGTCTGTCCCCATGGAAAGGCTCGAGCCGGTAGGTGTGGACTATCCATGTTACCAAACCCCTACCGAATGCCATCTACATGGGCGGTGTCTATCATATCACAAAATCATCACATCATAATCTCGGAAGGTGGGTGGCCGGCCCTATCCCTCCTAGCATGACGCCCATCGGGCGAGAGCACCCGTCATCAAATATAAAACACGAAAATCATATGTATATGCTAAAACTCAAGAGCACTTATAGCTTGCAATCCCCAAGACATGCCTCATCCTGAGGTTGCTTTATAAAAAGAATGAAATTTAATAAGCCTCATTCTCATTTCCATGTAAATCCATGCATTTTCTATATATATAATAAGAAATAAGTCTCTAATTAAGTATAACTAATTAACATCATGCTTGTAAAAGCATTTTAAATAATTTTATTCAGTAAAAGATTTCAATTTGGAATAACCATCCTGTACCCAATGTCGCATGAAATTCACGGTAAATAATAATTGCATTTTAAAACACAATCACACATGATACTATGTTTAAACATGGTTTAAAAATCAAGGCAAAACATTAGTTGTCGTCAATTACCTCAGTGTGAGACCACTAGCTTGCTAATAATTCCCTTTAACTAGTATATTCAAGTGCACCTGTACATGTCACATCACTATTTTAAAATTTTTCTAAATAAAAAGTGGCCATTTATAAGTTTTTAAGTTAAAACTAGGTCCGCGTCGTCAATACGGTCACAACGCATCTTTCGGATCGTGATTTGGACTCCTCTAGCTCCCAAAAATCAATTTTAAGTGAAAATACCTCATAAATTAACATTTATTAATTTATAGGGTGTTTGGCGGGTGCACTGGTTTACACCAGCGGCCCTGCTTTACACCGGTGACGTGGAAACCGGCGCCTGAGAAGACGACCGGCTTCCGGTCATCTCCGCTGACCCTACAGGTGTTCAAATCACTTGGTTTTTGAACCATTTTATTCCAAATTTTGTCTAGTTTCCATTTCTATCATCCTTTTGCATTGATTTCTCCAAAAACCATGTTTTTTAAACGGTTTTTTCCAAGTTCTTAAAAACATCCATAGGTACTGGTTTTAGGATTTTTTGGAGAAATCTACCGTTTGATCACTCCCAAATTTAAAGGGTTTTCTCTTAGGTCTCTTGTGCACTAGTTGGACGGTGCGATTTCTAGACAGACGAGGTTTGGTCCGTGAAATCACGCTCCAACAGTAGCGTGCACAAAGTTCATAAAAAAATCTGATTTTTTCCTAATTTTTAAATGGTTTTCTAATTATTTTCTCTATTTAATAAATACTAAAAAACAGAGTTTTAAGGCTTACCTTGCACCTAGCCGTGGTTGCTCGTGTTGCCGGGGTTCCACTCGCCGGAAAATCCAAGTTTTGCAGGGCTAGGGTTTTGCGTAAAAACTCAGAGAAAATGCTCAAAGTGGAGCGTTTTGGCAACCTGGAGAGGGTAGATATAGACCTAGAGTCCTAGGGGAAGAGAACCTCTTCCATTCACGCCTCTTTCCATGGCTTCTCCGGCGATTTTGCCGGATCAGTCTGGTGTGTGGAAGACGGGGGTGCCATTATCAATTTGGGCCCCTGTGTAATACGTTTCTGTCAAATGACAAAATTGCCCTTACAACTTCGACGGCTCATAACTCCCTCATTTGAGATCCATTTTTCACGTTCTTGGTGGCGTTGGACTCGTATCGACGAGCACTTTCAAATTATTATGTTTTCAGGAAAAAATTTCATCCATAAATTTTTATTTGAATTTATTTAATAATTTTCTATTTTATCTTAAAAATTAAGGATATTACATTTTATGAACTCTCTGACCCTTTCGCTTCCATCTAATCAAAAGATGGGCGGTTAAGATTTCCCAATGAAGATTTTCTTACTGGCGACGGAGCCCACCAGAAAACAACCGTAAATATGCAATTGTGTGCCCCGATCTACACGCTCGAGTACCTGGATGAATCTTTATATACAACTAGCTGGGCTCTAAGGGTGCCTTTGGTCGGCCGACCTCTACGAAAAAGTTTGAAAAGTCGACCGATTAGTACAAGGAGGAGGAACTTTTGTTGGCCAATCAGGACGCAAAGGATCACCGTCTCCTCTCTCCTTCGTCTCCCCCGCTTTATAATATGCCAGCTTCTGGTTTTAGCGTCTTCCAATCCAACAACAGAAACGATAAAACACTATGAGACCCTTTCAACGTATTTCCTTTCTTTAATCTTTCTTTAGGTAGACCAATCATCCCATACCTCTCCCTTCTTATCTGGCAGTGGGTCCAGATACTTATTATGACTCGTTTGATCAAATATGACGGCACCGGGTGTGCCTTCGAGAACGTGGACGCAGATGGTGCATGGCATGGCTGTCGTAAGCTCAATGTGTTGGGTAAAGTCTTGAGCGTAACTTGCACTTTAGTGTAGAAATGGGTTTTACAAGAGAATTTTTTTTATGTTTATATTTGTTCAGGAAGTATGAAGAGTTCTATCTAGTCCGAAATAATTTCCTTCAAAAGGGCTCAGAAAGGCAAACTTCATCCTTGTAAAAAAAAAGAAGTGAGGCTTCACAGTTTTACTAATCCTATCGTAAGAATGTGATTACAACTATTTTCAACCAAAAGCAGAGTATATTTTGGATCTAAAACATTTATATTTAACACCCAAAAATATCCTCCCATTTTTTTTCTTTCACGGGTACAAATGGTGAATTACAAATAAAAGCACTCACTTACTCTCCTAAATTTATCCATCCTTAATCAAATAGAGGGTGCCGAGATCGAACCCACAACTTAGTGTCAATGACCGCAATGTTTCTTTTCCCCCCAAGTCACTTAGGCTTGTAAATTATAACCACTAGAATTTTCAGCTAAAAAAATAATAACTGGAAGCATTCGACATGCATGAATTTTTTTAAGGGACCCAAATAAGAAAGAGGGCAATACATTTTTGTTACCATGAGATGTATTAACTATTGGGGATTATTTTATATCCACTAGAAATAGTACTACTCACCGAATCATTCTTTTTCCAAATATGTAAGGAAAATTTTTAGTTTAGAAGCCTTGTTTACAACAAATAAGATGAATGGATCAGATTATTGATGTGAGTCCGAAAGGAGTTCTACTAGCATTTCTCTTTTAAGATCCACGGAAGAGATACCAGAGGTAGAACTACTATTCACTTCGACTTAAAATTGGAACAACTAAAGGCGCAAAGGATCACCGGATGGACTAGAATTTTAGAAGATTGCCATGACAAAGTGGCCCAGGAAATTCAACGGTTCGGATGATTCTCCCATGGCCGTGCCCCCACTTGACCGGCCGTACCAAATACTCCCGTTTTACTCCTGAGTCGCCTCTCTGATTCTCTCTCTCTCTCTCTCTCTCTGAGAAAAATGCGGTAGATAGAAATCTCCAACTGAAAATGATTTCTTCTTCCGCTAATCACCTCCCTCTCTCTCTCTGGCATTCCCAACTTCGATCCCAAAACCACCAGATTCTTCTTCTGCTCCCCTTCATTCCTCTCATTCAACAGTAATATTCTCACCAGAAGAAACTTGGAGTTGCAAAAGCCCTGTATCCTTGTCCTTAAATCACCCAGCAAAAGGAGACCCATCAACTTCCCTTCTACAGCTTCTTTAACTTCTGATTCAAATTCCGCTCCGGTTTCCAAACAAGTAGAAGACGAAGATGATTCTGAGTTGGCTCAGGTGTTCTAGGTTTGCAATTCTGCCATCTTCACTAGCAACAAGCTGTTTGTCGAAATGCGCATTCTAGTTCAGACTGTCGATGGTTGTGTTTGGTCTTACGTTTGATTATCCATGTTAGACAATGTGGACATTGTGCAATCCTTCTTTCTTTTAGGTGTCGGAATACCTGAGTTTTTAAACAATAATATAATAACAATTTATAAAAATAGTTAGAATCTCTGTTTTAAAATTTTTTATTTTTAAATGGTTTTTAAACACCAATATAATAACAATTTATAAAAAACAGTTGAAATTTTTGTTTTAAAAACTTTGATTTTTAAAGTGACTAAAACAAAAACTTAAATAAAAGTATTTTTTTCAAAATATGAGGAGTCATACAGCCACAAAACTATAAATTTAACAGTAAAATGAAATATAATTTTTACTAAAAATCTGACAGAATCTCATTTGTATTTTGAATCATTATACATGACTAGTGCAATACAAAATAACCTGATAAACATAATATAAGATATATCATATGGGAGACTTGGTCTCCATACCCATCTACAAACAAATGCTATTTTTAATAAAATATGCTCTAACAATGGATAAGAAAATTAAGTCATGACAAAATACCTAGGGCCACTTCATATAGTCATCACATCCAACATGAATCAATATTCTTACATTCAGGTCACATTGCAATAATAATTAAAGTACAGTTCATACTCGAAACCCAAAGTGAGGTTTTGAACAAACCTTGTCATATATGAATATCCTTAATGCTTTATTAGAAAATTGTCAATGCTTTATTAGAAAACTGTCATCCATTTTACCTGCTCTATCACTTTTACATGTAGTCACTCTCTATATCTAAGACATTGCAAACAAAGCAATGTCTCAGCAAGTTATGCTTGTATAGGTGATCACATTCAATTACGTAATGAATCTCATGAAATAAACATATATAAGGCACGTGAAATAATCAATCGCTCATAATGAAGTAACACATGAAAATCATAAGTCTTCATAAATAGATATCGAGTTAAATCATGATAACATGCAAGGTATGATCAAAACATAGATGTGCGTCCGTCAAAATAATACGAGTCTATGTCCACAGAAGAATATACATGCAAGTCATGATAAATAGGACATTGTATCACAAACGATCTCAAGAGTGTTACATGACACTCAATCACCGGTGATGAGTACTCATGCCAACCCTGGGTCCCTCCCATGCAACCCGCATTAGCCCCTAGAGTTACTCACAGCCTAAGCCTGGCTTTGCCTCGGTTCACTCTACATATAAATCCACATGAGCATACAAAATAACAATATGGGCTATTATGATGTAGTAGCAACCCCACTAAGATCTGAACCATTGTTGTTCCCCGTTGACACCCAAATAGAAGACTTTCTCCATCCTTATGGGGAGGAGCAAACCCGTAGGGGGGACTACTTATGATACCACTACCTATGCACCTAGTCCTATACTACTTAAGGGTAATATTTAATCATCATCACAAAGTGAGAGAGCAGGTAGTTAACCATACAACCCTTCTAACATAGTACCCACCGGGTGGAAACACCTGTCATAAATCAATAACAAGTCATAAATCATGAAAAGACTCTATAAATTAATCACAATAAGTATGATCAAAGCCCATGATAAATACAGTACATCACATGTAAAACATGATTATTCGCAAAAATGGAATATCATGCTACCAACAAGAAGTATAAATATATTTATGTGAATATGAGAAGACATAAAAACATGCCTCAAAAACTTTAGAAAATAGGTCATGGTTGTTGAAATCATGGAGAAATTTGAATGAAATCACCTACCTCAATAAATGTGGTACTCTAATCAGGCGCATGGACGATGTCACGTCACGTGCTTTGACGTATCTATCAATTCATAGGTCATCTATCACTTAGCGCTCTCACATCTAAAAGTAAACAAATCAAAATGATAACTTCATTGATCTAGCCATTAAATTCCAGCTCCACATCCTAGATCGTTTGATTAACCCTCTATTAGGGCAGTCCTGAGCTAGATGTTTGTCTTTTTAACATCTAGACTATCGTATGTCGTATCTGATTTCACTCTTACTCATTTTCATCACAATCCATTTAATTTCTATATTCGTTTAGTGATTCATATGTATCTCTATGATTACGCGTCGATTTGACAGTCGATCGTTCTCTGATTAGCCCATCATAAGGCACCTAATTAGATCGATGGTCAAGATCACCTTTTTTGGAAATTTGAATGAGATCTATTCTTCTAATTCTCTAGATCATCTAATATTTGATGTATCCAATCAAGGTTTAAGGACTGATCGGCCTGATCTAGGTCATCTAATAGTTTTTAATGGTTTAATTATTTAAAGGTTGTTCAACTTTAGATTTTATCTTGATTCTGGGCTTGTGTCATCGAGACGATCTCAACGCATCTTTCGGATTGTGATTTGGGTCTCTATAGCTCTTAAAATCACATTTTTTATTAATGAATGGCTTAGAAAATCTAAAGAAATCAAGAAAAAAGGGATTTTTAATCATGCTGCACGTGATGCGTGTGCAGAGTGCACATGCCACCATGTGTGCGCTGTGTGCACATTCATGTGTGCTTGTCGCGTGTCGCTGCGTGTGTTGTGCCGCGTGTGTCGTGCCACGTGCGTGCCACCTGGTGTGTCTCTACCGCATCTGCGAGCAGCCACCTGAGTTGTCGTGGCCGGGGACGACAACCAAACTTTGGTCGCTGCTGGTGACCCCCAGGTGCCCAAATCTTGTGATTTTTGTACTATTTTGCTCAGTTTTTCACATACCTTTCATTTTAAAGCTTCATATCAAGGGATTTTTATCATTTTCTCATGTTTTTACATGCTTTTTACCACGTTTTTAAAAATCTTCATATTACTGTTTTCTGAGTTTTCGATATCTCTAGCCGTCCGATCACTATGAAAATTCATGAGTTTGTTTTTTGTGTCCTCATGTATAAGATAAACAGTTTAGATCATCATCTGACACTGTTTCATCAATTGGTTTTGAAAACAATGGTAACGCGTATCCCTTCACCGGAAAACAACTATCCACCAGCATTAAAACAACAAAAGAAAACGAAAAAGACTAGGAAGAGAATGAAAGATGGCCTACCTCAGTCAAGTCGGCCACTCTCAGTTGCTTTTCGTTACCAACGCACGCACGGGAAGGAACAATCAACGGCGTCCTCACCGTGAAACTTTGTCGCTCGTGATATCATTGCCAGAGATGTAAAAATAATAGAGTAATTGTAGTTTGAAAACTGAGTTGCATTTATGGTAGGAGGCGCATTTAAGCCCACCCCATTATTACTATCATCATCATCATCATTATTATTTATTAAATTTGTTTTACATTTATGGTGATATGATTACTAGCAATACATGCTGGTAATCATCACCTTGCCTCTTAAATGCCTGTCCCAACATGAATGTGCTGATTTCATGGGGCCCACTTTGTGAAATGATTGTTCTGCCTCTTTCAATAATTTTAATTAAATACAAAAATTAAAATAATTAGCTATTTTTATTTCGATCTCTGATTTTAGCATTCTTAGTGGCATTGGATTCTATTTTTTGAGTACATTCTAATTATTGAGTTTTTAACTCCTAATTAAATTTCTCAAATTCTCAATTCCACAACTACCTCAAATTTTACAAAATTTCATAAATTATGGATTTTTAGAATTTAAAAATAGCAGAGATTACAAGTATGGTTCTTCATTTCTTGTAGCATATATGTAAGTACTTGGGCCACTATATGTATGCTGATGAGCTTGATAATTCAAAGCGCTAAGTTTGGAGAAAGGGAAGTCATCGATTTAATGCAATTTTAGGATGTATCAGTAGTAATCCTTGTGAACATTTCTCCATTGTTGGGAACATACTTACTACGTAGCTATATGATTTAAATTGGGAGTATAGGAGTGGTATCTTACAAAATTTTGTGAGTAATTTAGTTGCACTTTTTAATGTCTGGAGTGTGTGCTAAATTGGGTATCAACCTGGCTTTGCTTAGTAAGCAATGAACCGACACTGAGATTAGTCACGCATTGTAATTTTTGAGATGCAAGTATAATCCATGCCTTACCTGACCTCGAGGTTACAGGTAAAGCATGGAAACAGCCTCTTGAAAAAATGTTAAGATAAAACTACGTTCATAGCCTTCGTGGTGTAAGCCCTTCTTCGAAGCTTCGTGCACAGGCTGCCTTTTTTTATTTTCAGACCGACGGTAGAGATGGTAGCGATGGTCTGGACAAGTAAACAACATTTTCCAAATTGACTGGGAGATAAGCACAAATGTCTTGCGTGTGGAAACATTTTCCAAACTAGAGAAAAAGGAACAGGGGAAGAAAAATGGAGAAGAAACTCTTAGAGTGTTATTTGGGTATGGTTGACTGCAAAGATAAATGCTATTTCAGTGAAGATGCTAGAGTCGTTACCCATGATCAAGTTCCTTATGGACCTTCCTTCGCTGTTGTTGTTGTTCTTAAACTGTTCTTATAATGCTATTAGGTAACCTCTTCCTTGGAGATGTTAGCCGATATTTGTGATTCTGAGCTGAACTCTATGCTCCTACCTTCTGTTGCATCTGATGTATACATGTAAGATGCAGATTGTTGGGGGATTCATTAGCAGGTTTTATGACGATATATATGCAATTAGTACTTAGCTGATGTTGGACAACATGCAAAATGACTGTTGGAATGATGTTTAAAAGAGGTGACATCATCAACTGGTGAATGTTGATGTTTCCAATGCGGAACCTGTATCTGCAGAAGTTCGCCCACGGCCACTGCAATGGTATGGTCTATGCGACTTGCCCTTCCTGTATGTTTATACATTTTGACCAGTCCCATCTGTTATTTTTCCTTTTCAATGATGTCCAGCTGAAGCTTTTCCTTTCTTTTCTCTCTGTTTCCCACAGTAATTCTACCATATTACAAAAATGGGAGCAGGGACAAATCAGAGGGAAATTCTCAGAGGGATATTGTTTTCCAGCGGCATGTTATTGATCAGATGCCAATTGACTGTTAGAATGATGTTTAGAAGAAGTTACATCAACAACTGGTGAATGTTGATGTTTCCAATGCGGAACCTGTATCTGCAAAGTTCGACCATGGCCACTGCAATCGTATGGTCTATGCAACTTGCCCTTTCTGTAGCTTTATTTGTCTGGATCGATAATTGGGGCGGACCAATTTATGCAAAGTTAATACCATGTGACTTGGAATCTCCTAAAAATAAAATAAAAAAACAAGGCAGTCCCTGAAACAACAAACCCTTGGATTGTTAGGCAAGAGTAGGTAAGTGAAAACAATTCTCTGAGGCTTGGGTTGAGTTCTTCCAAACATTTGTGAAGTGTGATTCTTTGACGTTCAATTTTAAAAATAAGCAAGACATTACACTTAGAATGCCCTAAGAGAACCACTATCAGTGCACTTACTCAACATAACTGTCTATGTTATATGTATGTATGCAACATATGAGTCAGTGGTTTTACTCTTCCAAGAGCCACAGTGTGGGATTCAGCAGCTGAAAGGAAGAGAGAAAAAATGGGTTAGTAATGTTTGCTTGCTGAGATCAGTGTTATTATGGACGGGGGAGACCTTTGGTATTGGACTGTGCTTGTGGTCTGGGTGCCTTTCAGATCATTTATCCTGATTACTTCCAGCTGTTCTTGGAGCAGAGCAGTCCCTTTGTCATGGCCTTTTCTTTAGTTATTTGGGTAAGGTAGGTACAAAAGAAGATGTATAATTGAACGCTAGCTGTGCACAATTAGGTTCACTCATTATTTATGCCATTTGGTATTGGATCTCTCTAGTTCAGCATCAGTACAGTTGTACATAATTATTTCCATTTCTGTTTTACTGTGCCCATCAATCCTTTCCCACATGGAGCAGTTCAAAGTTTGCTTTAGGGTTCATGTAGGATCAAGCTTTCCTAGAAAATTTGCTTTGATTAGGTTCAGGTCAAATTAGTCAACAATTTCTTCTATGGGGAAAGAGGATGTATATGACCTTGTTGTTTTGTTGATATATCTTTGTCTGGGTTTGGAGTCTAAACTGCTTGTATCGTGTGATAGCCACTGTACAGTCTATGCGAAAAACTTTACTAACAAAACGTTGTGTTTGCATAAAATAGTGTGAATCAGTGTCTCTCCTTGGTGAATCTATATATGAAAGTTTTCTTTGTCACCCGTTTTGTCGAGGAGACTCTTTTGGCATTGATAGTTTATTTTCATTTCTTAAAGTTCGATGATGATCTTTCTTTTCCTGGAAAGCTTATAATGAACCCCCAGATATTATGTTCTTTCTTCCCTCAATGTTTCTCGACAGAATGACCTTGCTTTCTTCTGTTTTGGTCTTTTGTACTTAGTTTATTCTACTTCAGAAGCCAATGACCTCTTCAATGATTTATTTGGTTGATTTGCACCATGTCTCTCATCACCGTGCACACTGGCTGTCTCTGTCCCAAAGCTTTCCATCTTGAGATTTCTTTTGTTTCTGTGATTTATTTAGCATGAGTCACTGTTCCAAGTCTGATATGTTTTTCAGAACTGTTGCCATAATGTTAGTCATGATCTTTTGTTGTCTAATATCGTTATAAGATTTCAGATGCTTCTGGAGTATATTAGCACAATTTTTTTTATGTACAATGGAAAATAAATTTTTTTATGTAGAATTTTTTAATGCAATTTCCAAACTTCATCCTTACTGTCTGTAGTGGGAAATTCATATTGACAGAAGAAATCATAGGTGTCATTTGTGACGATTTTGCAGGGCAAGAATACATAAAGACGGAGTTGCAAGAGATTATGTGCATCCTTAAGAATGATTTGGGACCGGTAAGACACTGTTGACTGAAGCTATTGCTGGTGAAACAGGCCTTCCTTTTTTCGCTGCAAATGATACCAATTCTGTTGAGGTGATTTTGGTTTTCTTACGCCAAGTAACATGCGATGAAGGGCAGCCCGGTGCACGAAGCTCCCGCGTATGCAGGGTCCAGGGAAGGGGTGGACCACAAGGGTCTATAGTAACACGTGATGATTGCAAAAGAAATAATGGTAATGAACTTTTAAGGTTCTGCAAAAAATAAGTTCAAATTTCCAAGCATAATGCTATTTATCTTGATAACCTGTTTATAATGTCCTGTGGGTTGGTGGTATCTTGAATATTATCCGGTGCATGTGAGTAGTTTGTAAGGCATCTTCTTCTTTCCACGTCATTTTTAGCATTATGTTGGTCCTCCTTTGTTCTGTATATGTTGAATCAAAGGATTTATTTAGTCAGGCATGTGTAGGGAATATACATGATGCATCCAACCTAGTAAAAGGGCAGCCCCGGTGCATGAAGCTCTCGCCTATGCAGGGTCCGGGAAAGGGATGGACCACAAGGGCCTAAAATACACTGCCTTACCTTCCATTTTGCAAGAGGCTGTTTCCATGCCTTGAACCCGGGACCTCAAGGTAACACGACGACAACTTTTACCGTTGTGCCAAGGCTCTCATTCGCATCCTACCTAGTATTGGAGGAGAATTCTCAGCCAATAACAAGGAAATAAGAATGTCTGTAGTTGACTTCTATTCTAGTGTTTTGATATTTGGATGCATTTAATATTGGCTGTAGAAGCAGTTATCTTAATGTTTGAATTTGATGTTTGGATGCATTTTATATTGGCTTTAGGAACCTCATTTTCACATATGCAGGACTGGGTTTGTGGTTTTGTATCTTAGATAAAACTGGAATTCGTGTTGGAGCTAGAATGGAGATTTTGGATTTCACTTGATTTCTGGACTCATTTTACTTGACTTTTAGAAAACCTAGACTATAATTAGGGTCTGGGTTCTTTTTGGTAGTATTTGTTTAGGTTTTGCTTTTGGTTTGATTCAATCTTGTGACTTTCCTTACGTATTTCCTTTTCTCATCATCATCATCAAGAACTTATCCCAATTAGGGGTCGGCCACATGAATCTTAGCTTCATTTAGTCCCAAAGTTTTTAAATCTTTTCTGACCACTTCTATCCACGTTCTTTTGGGCCTTTCCCATGCCCTTTTAGAACCTTTTACTTGTATTGCCTCACTCCTTCTAAGCAGTGCCGTTGCTGTTCTCCTTTGAACATGTCCAAATCATCTAAGTCTAATATAAGCGTGTTCGATTTTACGACTCACACATGGCTACTAGGAAATATGCCCATGGAAATTTTATTGTGACCCTAAGTGTCAATGAATGTGTACAAGCTATTAATTGCCCCGGCAAGATAACTGGATATTTTGATGAGATAGATCAATCCAGTTATGTGATAGGCATTGGCTGAGGCTATAATAATGGAGGCAAACCATCCTTTAAGGCTTACTTGGTTCTGAGGTAGCTTTTTGTATCGAAACAAAAATTCCAAGCAAAAAAGAATCCACATAGTACAATTCCAAAGTAAAGATGACACTAGAAACATCATACTTACATCAGAGAAGGGAAGCTGTAAGCTGTAGATGCTAGATTAGAAAGTACAGATGTCGCTGTTGAAAAAAGAAACTAGAAACATTAATTTCTTGAAGCTCACCTTCTGCTGTCGAATGTTGCGGCCACATGTACCTTCAGTCAATGAGTCTGGGGCTCTCATTTATGCTGGACGGTGGTCCTTCGTGGGGTTTCTCTTCCTGGGAGAGTTACATCCGCTCCAGGAAATGTAGGGTTTGCGACATTTGGTGCACCAAGGCCTCTGCAGGTAATAAATAATACATTGATGTCTTATAATGTGAAGATGTTCCGCTGCATTGTTGGCAACTGACCGGTGGTGCTCCATTCCTTTCTTCGGTTGCAGATTTCAATATTTCCGATAATTGGTATCCTAGAGAGGATCAGGGCAGTTGTACTGGCCAAAGACTTGAGGAGCTTGGCTGGTTTTCCTACGCAAGTCTGGGTTCTTGGGATCTGTTCCACATTATCAGTCAGCTGTCATCTGCTGATTTATGTTTATGTCGCTGGAGTTATGATCTGCACAACGAATGGCTCTCTGTCGTCTTAGGTATATAAAACCAGTGGGATGAGGCACGGCGAACCTGATGATGTTAGATTGAGGCTTTAGATGGTGATTGATGAAAACAATTTTGTAATCTTATGATATGATAACATAAATAGCTTAGCATGAGATATGGTGTTGTATATCACTGTTTGTACATAGTTTTTTTTCATGCCAGTGAAATCAGTTTTGGTGGGCATTCAAGCTATTATACACAGTTGAGAATCTGCTCTTGTTTACTGCAGGATATTTAGACTAATGCGTGTTTGGCAAATTTAGAAGGGGAGCCTTGGCGCGTGTGATTCTGAGATTATGGGTTCAAGGCGTGTAAACAGTTTCTTGCAGAATGCAAGGTAAGGCCGTGTACTATTGACCCTTATAGTCTGCCCATGCACCGGTGCGGCCCTTGTTTTGTGTTTGGGAAATTTCTTTCCATTGTTCTGCTGGTAATGATGATTCAGTTATCATTGAGACAAGTAATTACTATTACTATTAATGTTAATCTATCATTTGATTTTGGTGATGTATTTTGATAATTGGCTTGGGTTCTAACCAATTTGGGTTGTTTAATTCTAGGATAGACTGCTGCTCGACAGATTTCTTGTCAACCCATGCTGTCTACTGCTCGTGATGCAGTCCTTTAATTGCTAGGATAGGCTGCTCTAAGAACAAGCTATTGTAAGGTTACACGTTACTACTGCTTGCCTTTCCACAATCCAGGAAAAGTTCAATGTGAGAAGGCCAGGTCAAACTCAAAAACAGGTTTTCTGTTGAAAAGTTCTTTCTTCTTTCTTCCTTCTTCCCATTGCTCTAACTTCTACCGATGCGTACCAAAAAGACTGCTGTTTCTTTCATGTAATTGGTCAATTGGTCAAAGGACCAGGGCCATGACTCTGGTGGAGTCAGGTTTTAGGACTGTGAGAGGTGGAGTGGGATTGGGCCAAATTCTAGATAAGCCATGTCCCTAAATTCACATCCATCAAATAATTCCTGGCCTTTATTTGTTCAGAATTTTTGACTTCTAAAGAAGGGGCCTTGGTGCATCGGTAAAAGTTGTACTTGTCTGACCTTGAGATCATTGGCTCAAGGCATGTGCTTGTCTGACCTTGAGATCATTGGCTCAAGGCATGGAAATCGTCTCTTGCAAATACAAGATAAGGCTGTGTACTTTACAGCCTTGTGGTACTCCTCTTCTCGAGGCTGCCTTTTAAAGAGGTTGGTAATTTGCCTAAGCCTTATTTGTTCAAGTCTTAAAGTGGACTAGTTCTCGTCCGTTGCATGGTTTTAAAGTAAACGGGAAACTTCCGGGTTATAAAAGTTTTTATGGTAAACTTTCATAGCCTGCAGCTGTTATGAGTTTTAAAGTGCAGAGCCTACTTCAAGGGCTGAGGCAGTTTACTGTCCACTTGAGAAACCATCTGACGGTTGAGACGTTTAGGTGATGACCTTTCCACAGTAGGTTCTAATGGATGAGTGGCTCAGATCACTCAAATCAATCTTGACCTCACCCTGACGTTCCTTTCGGCCATTCCAAAAGAGAGCTATCAATCAATGAATCACTTGACCGGCTTTTCAAACTCCGCCAAACTCATCTCATCACTTCCTAGAAAATGAAAAGATTTTGATCACCAGGTCAGACTAGCAACGTGGTCCAAACCCCTTCCCCTTCCCCTACATCTAACATCCTTGCAGTATGACCAGATCAATACCGTTCAAAATCCGACTAGCAACTTGGTCCTAGCCTTGCCATCCCGTCCAACAGGCACTCCTTGTTCCACATCCATACAGTTGGGCCCAGATCAAGACCGTCCAAAATCCAGTCTCCAACCATCGAATGGCTAGGATCATCATGTCAGCAGGCGGGACCACCATTTCGCAATATCCCAAAAAGATTTTGCCCTTGCAATGAGAATCTAGGCAGAACCTTCTTGGAAGTTGATGCAAACGAGGGAAGTAATTCAGGTCCACCGTGTATACTTTAATTCAGGAAAATAAATAAATTAACAACAAAGAAAGGCGTTTCACTCCTGCGTTTTTTGATATGGACAGCCGCCGCGTTCGCATTCAATGAGAACGGAAGTCCCTTCCCGCTTCTCACGTTTGACCCACTCACAGAGACCTTCTCCTCCCTCGTGTTCTTATTTCCTAGACATTTTTATTCCTCCCAAATGATAAACACACCCACGCAACCATCACCAAACTCTCTTTTCTTTGCCTTTTCGCCGCCACGCGTTCCTCCTCGGTTTTTATCCCCACCCACCATTTCATTCCCCATACACCTTTCTTCCTCCTCTTCTTCTGATTCTAACAATGAAGAAGAAGAGGGAGTGTGAAGAAGAAAAACCTTTTTCCAGATGACGATTACAAACATAGCCCTTATCTTCATTTTCATTTTTGTTCGAGTTTTTTTGGTCCAAGGCCTTGGTTCTGGTTCTACAATTGCCGTCAGTTACGGTTCCGGCACCGTCTGTGGGATACTCGCCGGGAAAACTGCACAGAGTATTGAATGTTTCCGTCAAGGTGTACGCATGCCGGTAGCTCCTAATACTTCTTTCGATTTGGTCTCCGGTGGAAGAGATTTCTTCTGCGGTTTGCGATTTGGTGGGCTGACAATTCATTGTTGGGATATTCCGGTCTCTCCCAATGTTAGCTTTGTACCTAAAAGAATCTATAATGGTACTGTGAGATTGACGGATCTCGCCGTGGGTGATGATCATGTTTGTGCCAGAGAGAATGATTCGGGATTTGCTAGATGTTGGAGAGGCGGGTTTCCACGGAGGGGAAATGTTTCTCTCTTGTCAGTTACTTCTGGAAGAGGATTTTCGTGTGGGATTGGGAGAGATACTAGGACCGTTCATTGTTGGGGGAGCAATAGGATTGGGAGCCAGATAGAGATTGGGTTTCGGAATTCATCCATGTTGAGTTTAGTTGCAGGATATTCTCATGTTTGTGGTATTGATGTTTCTGGGTTTATTATTTGCAGAGGAAATTACTCGGGACAGTTGAATTCTCCTTCCGGGCCACCTTTTGCATTCTCCAACCTCGCTTTAGAAATGAATCGAAGCTGTGCGATTAGAAATTCAGATGGAAGACTGGTTTGCTGGGGAGGGAGAGGAGTTATTCAAAATCCAGAAAATGATTCAGCTTTTGAAACTGTTTCCGCAGGTGATGACTTGAGTTGCGGATTGCTGACTAGAAACTTAACTTTGATGTGTTGGGGAAATGGCTTTAATCCAGCCACAGTTGTTTCTATCCCACAAATCGCTCCAGGGCAATGTATTGAAGCCTCCGAAGGTAATTGTAGCTGTGGTGTATATCCTGATTCTCAAAATCTCTGTTCTGGTTCTAGAATTATCTGTCAACAGTGTAGAAATACTAGTCGGAATTCAACCCCACCTGCCCCAGCACCATCTCCACCTATTGTTCGAAATAGGATCAACAGGGGTTTATTAGCTTTCGCCATTGTTGGTTCAGTAGGAGCTCTGGCCGGCATTCTAACAGTCAGTTACTGTGTATGGGCTAGAACGTGCGCTCGCAAGAAGATCCACAATTCCGTTCAACCCACGATTACCTCTGCCGCAAATAATACTCTTGCATCTACAACTAGTAATGCATTTCATTTCCCTCCCATTTCCAGATCATCCACAATACGCCGTCAAAACTCCAGATTTCGTCGGCAGAGAAGTGGGACATCATCAAAACATGCGGATAGAGCCGAAGAATTCACTCTCAGAGAACTTGCCGCTGCAACAAACAACTTCTCGGCGGAAAACAAGATCGGCGCGGGAAGTTTTGGCACTGTCTATAAAGGAAAACTCGCAGACGGTCGGGATGTCGCCATTAAAAGAGGCGAAACAGGTCAGATAACGAAGAAATTTCAGGAAAAAGAGAGCGCATTTCTATCAGAATTGGCATTTCTCTCAAGGCTTCATCACAAACATCTGGTGGGTCTTGTTGGATTCTGTGAAGAGAGAGAAGAACGCCTTCTGGTTTATGATTACATGAAGAACGGAGCACTCCATGATCATCTTCATGGCAATACCAGTAGCAATGTTCTGAACTCGTGGAGAACGAGGATCAAAATCTGTTTGGATGCAGCTAGGGGAATCGAGTATCTGCACAATTACGCAGTTCCCCCGATAATTCATCGCGATATCAAGTCATCAAACATATTGTTAGATGCAAATTGGACGGCCAGAGTCTCAGATTTTGGGCTTTCATTAATGGGCCCGGAAACTGATGGTGGTATGGTGGAGGTGAAAGCTGCTGGAACGGTTGGATATATGGACCCAGAGTATTATGGGCTCCATCATCTAACGGCCAAAAGTGATGTTTACGGTTTGGGAGTGGTTTTGCTAGAAGTTTTAACGGGAAGGAGAGCCATCTTCAAGAACGAAGAAGAAGATGGAAGTGGGCCCACCAGTGTGGTAGATTATGCAGTTCCGAGGATCGTGGCCGGTGATTTGGCCGGAATTCTGGATAGGAGGGTCGGAATGCCGGGAATAAATGAGGCGGAGGCGGTGGAACTGATGGCGTACACGGCCGTGCACTGTGTTAATTTGGAGGGGAAAGATCGTCCGAGCATGACAGATATTGTGGCTAATTTGGAGAGAGCCTTGGGGCTCTGTGAAGACAGCCATGGCAGTATTTCCATCTCTAGTGCTACCATTTCCATTGCTTCAGAATTGGAATGATTCTTGTTTTTGCCCAGAGGAAATTGGATGAATTTGATTAGATTAATTGTTCTCCCTCTCTTTCTTTTTTTTTTTCATGTCACCTTGAGGTCACAGGTTCAAGGCGTGAAAATAGTCTCTTGTCACCTTGAGGTCATGAAAACCGCCTCTTGTAAAAATACAAAGTAAGGCCGTGTACTTAGAGGCCCTTGTGGTCTGCCCCTTCTCTGACCCCGCAGAGCTTATGTATATATTCCACCTTTGCAATTGATGTTGTTTATTTACTACCTTTGTATTTCCTTTAACTTTCTTCACATTTGGCTTTCGGTTGTTGTGGGAATTGATTTCTTCATTCCCATTTCTAGTAGAGGCCACTTTTACATTGATACACGCTGGGCCCTCATCTCAGATGACCCATCATACAAGTGGGACCAGTGTGACCCACTTCTTCTATGATCTGGACCATCTATGGTAATGATCCATAAGATAGATGGTTTAGATCATTGAACAGAATTGGGACCCGCCGCCGATGCTTTCATCTGGTTTAACATGGGAGTGAATTTGGGTGCTTCAATCATCCATTAAACAATCAACGCGTGGATTTGTTGGATTACCAGGATAGGCCCCACTGCTAACCAATTCAGAAGAAAAGTATATGCGCTGGTCGCACTTGGGCCCCAGCATGAGAGAAAGGGTAGCGTTCCTCGTCTGCTTGCCCGTTTGTTTGACCAAATTTCCGGTAGGCGTCCACAATGGACTTGTACAGAAGCAGAGTTGTCCATGGGGGGACTTTGACATTCACAGGTGTACGTCATCGGATCGATGCTTCTTATCTCAGTCGTAGGATAAAGTTGGCCCCACTAAATAGATCGACGTCAGATTCGATAATTTTGAAGGATGAAAAAGAACCAGGATCAATCTGATCATCTTAACCATTGACTACAATAAAAGAGAGACTTCTCTGTCTGTCTCTTCAGGGTTGCCATTTCTGTGATCTAAACCGTTGATCTTCTGCTTTTTAAACTTTTAAGCCGTCCATTTTACCCCATCAAATCAATTAAGACTAAAGTTAGGAATGAAAAAGTTGGGGGGCTGGTCCGTCTAAGACTGGGCCCAGCATGTAAATGGTTTCGATCACCAAACTCTGACCTGGGTCCACCTTATCCTTTTAGCCGTCCAGGCGTGTAGAGTTGAATTATTCTTTGAATTTGCCGTCACAATCCTTCACCTCTGTGCGTTTCTTGTTGCACAATTGAGGTCGGCAGCGTACCAGCCGTTGAAAATTTTGGCTTCTCCAAGGTGGGCCCTCATCTTATTTATGCCCAATTTTGCATTTCCAGTCCTACTTCCAATTTTGCATTTAATTTGATACCATCAATTGTTTTCCATGTCTAAGTTGCTTCCTCCTATTTCAATCTCGCCGTCTTTGACCAGTCAAAAGAGCAGTGGATCCCACTATTTCAAAGATCTAGACTTTTCCCTGCCGTTGGTCCCACTTGCTTTATAACCGCTAATAATTAAAAATTGTTTTTGTGGGGCCCTTAGATGGAGGGTGTAATTTCCAAATCATGGAAATTTCAAGTTGGTGCGGTCTAGATTAAGTATCTGGTGCATGTGCTTCTCAAAGAAGAAGCTTCTGTTAGTACAGCCAGGCCATGACTCACTGGGTGGGACCGCAGTGGACCCAACATAGGAGTTCTAAAAATTGACCACTGACTGCAAGTACAAATATTTGATGCTTTCTGTGGCAGTCTGGCACTGACAATGTGCCACTAAAAACGGAGTCAAATACAAGAAAATTGTTGGCTATAAAAGCTGTACATGTGGCAGTCTTATCTGTGGCCCCCATAAGGAGGTGATCCTAGCCATCCACTGGCCATCGTATCTCCTTGTTTAGTCAAGATTGATCTTTATGTTGGGATTATCCATATTTAATCTTGGCCGTACATGTTAAGCACTAAATTGGTCAGATCTTGACCCCTCTTAGGGAAGCATGACAGCACTTGAACAGCTACTTGCAAGAGTGCAAATTCAAGAAAGTATTCCCTTTAATCAAACGTGGATGGAATTTATTATATTCCCTGATAGATTTAGATAATTGAAAAACTGGTATTTAAATGTATTTTATTTTCACTAGCCCTCATTTTTCCTAGAAAAATGGTAAAATAGGGTCAAACGCCAAATAATTTGGCTCCTTTTACAAGCAATGGGGTTGCAATAATCTTGATCCCGAAGAAGAAGATGATTGATTTTGCTAATCCTTTAGATTTGCAAATAATTGAGCGTTGCAGATCTTCCAACGATTCGGTAAATGTTAGAAAAATATAAACAAAATTATTCTTAAAATTGATTTTAAGCATGAATTATGAGCACAAGGTATATTCTACTCAATTCAGAATCCACATGATTTGTTACTTCCAAATGAATGAATAGCAAAAATACAAACAATCGCTTACATTCATCAAGATATCATCACCAATATCAATGGCTTAGAATCGTCCAGCTGGGGAGAATTATTGTTGGATAATAGATGGTGGGTCCTGATTGTATTCTAGCTGTATTTTTTTGAACAGACTATTCCAGTCCATGCTACAACTGCCCACGCTTAAAATAAGGCGTTGGAGGTTGCTAGTTGTAAAGAGAAGCTATCATCAACTAAATTAATTGAAAATGCGATCAACGGTGAAGATCATTCCTTTTAAAAATGGACTTTGTTTCAAATTTTCTTTTCTTTTTTCCCCACCTGCTGACCTGACACACATATAGTATGGCACCTAAACTTAAAAAGTATCAAGCCCACGTTTAGCTAGCCTTCTAAATACACATTCTAGAGCGATGACGAGTCGACTCAAAAACCCAACTGAGTTAACTCAACTCAGTAAAACAAGTAGTTCTTAGTAACTCTCTATGAGTCAAAAACACCCAAAAGTTAAAAATTCAACTCAAGTAGTTCATAGACAATTAGGAACTTTTTTTATTTTTTTTATTACTAATAACTCCCATACCTTATACATTTAGGGTTACCTCCTCTCAATCTGCAAACATCGTTTCCCACATTTCTAAGGGAGTGTAATGCATTACCTCGACTTGTGACCTATGTACAGGAGAGGTGCCTCAGCCTAATCACTAGGATATATATGCTTATGTTTTTAATTTCTCAATGGTCGAACATTTTTGCCGTTTGAATTTCTTATCCGTTCATTTTACGTGTTTAGAGTATTAGGGCTCCATTGGCTAGGCTTACATAATATGGTTTGTTGTATCACGACGGATTATCCCATATAAGTTTAATTGGGACAATCTAGCACAATCCAATAAACCAGATTATATAAGCCTTGACAATAGGACCTTTAGTTTCTAAAAATCTTTGACTAAAAAACTATTTAAATCATATGGACCCTACTATGGCAATTTTTAATTATAAACAATCCAAAATGACAATATCTCCTTAAGCAAGATTATCATAAATTGAAAAAGATAAAAAAAAAACCCAACCCATAACCCTAAATCCTTTATTTTCTACATTGTTCAAACCCACCAAGCTCTTTCTAGTCTCCGTGGCATTCAACCCACTGCCCTAAAACCTTTCTTTCTCCCACCGCTCAAATTCTAAGATGATACTTTTCATAAAGGGCAATCCGGTGCACGAAGCTCCAATGTATGTGTATGCAGGGTTTGAAGAAGGGGCAGATTATAAGGGCCAATAGTATACAGCCTTACCTTGCATTTTGCAGAAGACTATTTTCACGTCTTGAACCTTTATGGTCCGTCCTTTCCCTGGACCCTGCATATGCAGGAGCTTGGTGCACCGGGGCTGCCCTAGTTCAGAAACTTTTTATTTGAACAAAGAAGACAGAATAGAATGGTGGGGAATGATTGAGAAACCGCGTTGGTGCTGCCATTCTCTGTAAAGGCAAGTTCCAAATTAGTGAAGAATATGAATATGGTTACTTCATGAGGGAGACTAAGGACTCAAAAGAGCAAGGTTACAATCTGGTGCAGACCAAAATAGAAAATCAATGTTAAAGTTCCCAGAACTGTCTTTCAACTGAAAACCCAACTTAGGCTGGATTTGGAGAAGGGGATTACATTTGTGTTTCTGCAGAAACCAGAAAAGTGTGTTTGGGGGGCCTCCATTTTCTGATTTTGCTGAGAAACACTTCTCAAAGTAATCCCAAAAAGCACTAAAACAAGGAGCAAGTTGGGAGATTCTTCTGGTTTATACAGAGTATGCTGTGCTGCATTAATTTGTGATTTGGGCTCCAGAACTAGCATTTTGGATTGCTGTAACTTGGTGTTACCATATTCCATGACCATCCTATAATCCCTTGTTGATGACGCCATTCCACACTTAATGAAAACACCATTCATTTACCTGATTGATGCTGTTCGGAGATGAAACATGGGGTCTCCAGGAACTACTTAGCAAGTCCTAAACAAAGCGATGAATGCTCTTACTGAATCAAGGGAATGTTGGTATCATTTTCCTCATTAGGATGTTCAGATCGCTTAAGTGTAAAAAGAAAGCGAAATGAGTCCAACTTTGAAATTTTCCCTTGAAAGTTGAGCAGCCTGTAATGCTTGCCCCCACCTATAGCTGTTTTAAACCATGCATTCCATGATCCAGATTCTTCCCTCCCCCACTTTTAATCTCGAAAAGCATATTCCATTCTTTTTATGAACTCTTGTGCTAACAAACTTGTTAGTTTACATTTGGACAAAAAAAGGGCAGCCTAGTGCACGAAGCTCCTGTGTATGCAGTGGTTTGGGGAAGGTGCAGACCATAAGTGTCAATACTACGCAGCCTTACCTTACATTTTACAAGAGGCTGTTTCCACGCCTTGAAGCCATAACCTCAAGGTCTCACTACAGACAACTCTACCGTTGCGACAAGGCTCCCTTCACACTTGGACAAATCTGAAGTTTATTATTCTTATTAGCGCTCCCTGTACGCATCTAAGAAAGAGAGATATACTGAATATATGCTATTTTCATTTCCTCTATAACGTAAGAAATTTGTAAAGAATGATCACACCCTTGGAAATCTTTTCTATACTCTTCTATCGACAACCACTTTCATCCAATCAGAGAGCCAGAAAAGACCCTCATAACCACAGTAAAGGGCTGCAATAATTGCTAATTCTATGAACATTAACAGAAGACATCTCCAGATGGCTGAAAGGATCACCTGTGAAATTGGAACACGCCATTAAGCACTAGAATAGGATGGGGTACCTAGTGTTCAGTGCTTGAGAAAAATTAGGAGAACAAACCTGCAGTTTTGATATCTTGTTGGACTGTTCTTGTGTCTGCTGTTATTTCTTTTTACGCTTTGGCACTTGATTGGCATCTGCCTCCTTGATCTAAGTAAAAATAAAAAATAAAAAAAATGGCAGAATGTATGTGTTCCAGTACTGGAAGACATTAGAAATCCTGCTGTAACAAAGATAGAAAGTGTAACAAGGACCTGGTATTTGGAGGAACCAGTAACCTCCAGATTCACAATAGTGATTAGTTTTTCCACTGCCCCCTTGATGCTTTGACGTGTTCTTTATATAACAGAGCTACAACTAGCTGCAACAAAATAGGATATTATCTAAGAACAGATTGAAACAACCTATGATACTGATAAGACTGCAGCTGCTACTCCTTTGGTTACTCCTACTACAGATATCCACTCCAACTGTGAGACATGCATGCCACCTGTGCTGCTAACAGATATCCAAGCCACCTGTACTGCTAACAGATATCCATGTCACCTGTACTGCTAACACTCCCTCCCACTTATGCACCGTCCTTGTCCCCAAGGATGAAGTCTGGGAAGCTCAATGCCATGTTGTTACGATTCTCCCACGTAGCCTCAGCAGGTGATAATTCCTTCCAGTGAATTAGAACTTCTGGTTGGTCTAAAACAGCTTGTGGTGTAGGAATAATGTGATCTTCAGCACTGATGATTGGTGGGTCGCTCATCATAATGCACCTGTTTCCAATTCTCTTCTTAAGAACTGTTACACGAAAAACAGGGTGGAGTTTAGAGTCAGGCGGCAACTTTAATTATATGCTACTCACCCAATTTTTTTAAAGATTTATTAGGGTCCATAAGAGCGGGCTGATAGTTTCTGGTTTCTTTGCAATGCTATCGAAGTTTGCCTATACGGTTGGAGTTTAAGATAGACTTGGTCACCCACTTGAAACTCCCTATCTGTTCGGCCATCATCATATATCTTCTTCATCCGTGATTGAGCAAGAGCTATGCTGTCCTGGACGTCTTGCTGCACCTGGTCTCTAGTTTTGAGCTCCTGATCACCTGCTTTCACCTTAGTCGTACCAGGAACGTAATGCAACAGATTGCGAGCTGCTTTTCCATACACAATTTCAAAAGGTGTTTTTTGAACAGGAGTGCCGGTTAGAATTGCAACAATGCTCTGCCCATGGCAGCCATATAATCCACTCATTAGGTCTTGAGCTGGTGAAACAACGTAGATACATTTCCAGGGTCCTACTAGCGACTTCCGTTTGACAGTCTGTTTGAGGTTGATAGCTCGAACTGAAGTTAAATAGAGTGCTGTTTAGACGAAAAAGTTCAGTCCAAAATGTACTCGTAAAGATTGAATCCCTGTGGCAAACTATTGACTTGGGAAGTCATGAAGTAAAAAAATACCCTTGCTACAACTACGGTATATGGATGGGAAAGAGGTAGAAAATGCACATACTTGGACAAACGATCAAGATCAACTACCACGAAGATAGTAGTTTTACCCGTAGATGGCGGCAATCTGTCGAAAAAATCCATGGACATGACCTCCCAAATCCTTGTTGGAATAGGAAGTGGTTGTAATAACCCTATAGGAGATGTGTGGTCCTTCTTGTGTTCTTGATAATAGAAAGTGGACCTGCTACGCTAGAAGGTCTTTTCGTACCCTTCATGGGTGCTACCATGAAATTCGCAAATAATAGGTTTTGTCAATTGGGAATTATTGGAAAGATATATCCTATGCTTGAAGAATATAATCCTATCAATGTGCGCCAAGGACCCACTGCTTCGTCTTGTTTAATTTTCTTTAGTAATGTTTGCAAATTAGGTGGGAGATTTGTGCACCTAGGTTGCCCTTTTAATGTTTGCAAATTAGGGTCATTCAATACTTAATTTTTTATGATGTCCATCCATCTTGGAATGCTTTGAGAGATTGCGAGTAAGGAGCTTGTGTTGGGTGTCGTCTCAAATCGTCTTGATAATGCATTAGCAACTATATTTTCTCCACCTTTCTTGTATTCGATTATAAAGTCATAGCCCGTTAATTTGTACAACCATCTTTGTTGTGCACTAGTGGTGATTTTCTGGGTTCATAAATGCTTCAAACTATGGTGGTCAGTACGTACAATGAAAGTTCTACCTAGAAGATAAGGTCGTCATTTTTGAACGGCAAGTACTAATGCTAAGATTTCCCTCTCATAAGTAGATCGTAGAAGGTGTTTACCATGAAGTGCTTGACTAAAATAAGCAAGCAGTCGTTCTTGAATTAACACCAATCCCAAATGCATCACACTCCACAATAAATGGCTTTGTGAATTCCGACAGTGATAATATAGGTGCCCTAGTCAATGCCAATTTTAGAGCATTGAAAGCCTTCTCAACTATTTCATTCCAAACGAATCCTTTTATAACATGTTGGTGAGAGGGGCAGCAATTTTTCCATAGCAATGAATAAATTTCCTATAGTAGCCTATCAACCCCAAAAACCCTCTTGTAATAGTAGTAATTTTTGATGAGTTGATAGTCACACCTTGGTCATTGATCACATGACCAAGATATTGCACTTTCATACGAACAAATTGGCATTTTTCCGGTTTCAGACAAGTTGTTGTAGTACTTGCACTAAAAAACGTGGACCATGGAACCACAATGACATGACCTTTTTGATAAGTTCTTTGCAAGGGAAGCAATTTCCAGCGTGACAAGGTAATGGAGAAGGATGAGGACAAACAGGGTTCTTTTCCTGAACGAAAAGACACACAATAATGCATAACTCATTGTGTACATCAAACTAGACAATTGAACTTTTCCATTTCACTAAGATGGAGGCATCAGGAATTAAATCATAATCTGATTTCCACCACACTCTGGAAGTAGATAAAATGAGTAGAAAGGATCAAAATAAAAAGCTTCATCATGAAGACAAAAGGTGGAGGAAATCAAATGTATCAGACCCTTTGGCAAGGAAGAAAGCACTCATCACAGGACTCCAGGAAGCCATCATTCACAGAATCAGTAAACGGAACAGCCTGCCGTTTAGGACTTGCACCTCTTTCAGGTAGGTGCAAGTCTGAAGTCCAACTCTTAACGGCATGGCCAGATTTTGTACAATAATGATTTCCACATAAGTTCATCATCGTCATTATAATCAAGACCTTATCCCAATTAGGGGTCAACCACATGAATCTTGTTCCTCCATTCCCCTTTATTAAGTACCATGGCTTCATTTAGTCCCAAAGTTTTTAAATCTTTTCTCACCACTTCCATCCACATTCCTTGTCTTCCCCTTGCCCTTTTAGAACCTTCTGCTTGCATCGCCTCACTACTTCTATTTGGTGCCTTTTTCGGTCTTCGTTGGACCTGTCCAAACCATCTAAGTCTAATCTCCCTATTGTTACCTATTAGTGTTATTCCTAAGTTTAATCTAATGTTTTCATTCCTAATACTATCCTTTTTTATCTTGCCACTCATCCATCTCAACATCCTCATTTTTACTACTTCAGCCTATGAATATGATGTTCTTTAATTGCCCAATATTCGATACATAGAGCATGCTCGGCTTTATAGCTATCTTATAGAATTTTCCTTTTAGTTTGAATGGTACCCGTTAAACACACGAAACTCTAGATGCACGTCTCTATTTGTTCCAACCCGCTTGGTTTCTTTGGATAACTTCCCTCACAATCTCTCTACTCTCATGAATCATCGATCCTAATTACTAGAAGTGATCTTTTTCGGTGACTTCTTGGTTATCAATTTTTATTGGTGCTCCTTTCCTTGCTAAAATTACATTCCATATACTAAAATAAACAGCTTCATCCTGAAGACAAGGTGGAGGAAATCAAATATTCTTTGGCAAGGAAGAAAGCACTCATCAGAGGACTCCATGAAGCCATCATTCTCAGAATCCGTAAACAGAACATCCTGCCGCTGAGGACTTACCCCTCTTTCAGGCAGATCAAAGTCTGAAATCCAACTCTTAACGGCATGGCAAGGTTTCTTCCAATAATGATTTCCACACAAGAAGTGGCTGGAAAATGTGGCTCCTCCAGAGCAAACAATGTGAATCCAACGTTACATTACTTGTAAGATAAAACAAACAAAAGATGTATGAAAACTGTGTCCGGGCAAAATAACTTAAAAATTATTTATCCACAGAATCGCATGGCAAGAGAGACAGAAACTTTGCTTCAGGTGTTGGCGAGGGCCGCGCGAACGCGTACCCCCTCTACCACAAATTATGACGTCCACTCTCCCACTTGAGGAGATGGTAGAACAGCTCTCTTCCCAAGTGCAATGGAAGCAGCTACCCTAGGCCATCGGCCATCCTGACCACCGATAGACCCCGTCCAGGTAAGTATGATTTCCTCGTCCTCTTCCATCTATATTTATATCAGATTCTGGCTCTTCCTCTGATTCTCATGCCCCGTATGGGACTAAAAGGTTCCTCCCTCCCTTCGATTTCCAGCATTGGATCAAATCTTCAAAATTTTGCCTCGTTACTAGCTTTATCCTTTGCCAGCCTGGTGCACGAAGTTTCTGTATATGTAGGGTCTGAAAAAGGGGTGGCCCACAGTATGCAGCCTTATCTTGCATTTTGCAAGAAGCCATTTTCACGCATTGAACCCGTGATCTTGAGGTCACACAAGGACAGTCTTATCTTGCATTTTGCATGGCTAACTAAACTGAAAATTGCTTGTCTGTGTTACCTTCTGATCCTTGCACACAGCAAAATCCTACGTGTGGTTGAGGCCTATATTTGGTGGTCTAAACCATTATTTTGTTGGTCATGCTCTCAAAATCTCCATGTCAAACAATCTTAAAGCTTTTAAACGGGCAAGTTCATATAATACCATTGTTTTATAAATCTAAGCCAGCCATTTGGATCAAGGCCTGTATAAGCTGGGGAATAGAAAATGAACGGTTTGAACCAAACAGCTGGACCCCAGACTACATACAGGCCCTGCCACAATAATCTCATGCAACAAACAATCTTGACCCATGATCGCTCAAGTTTTATATCATCAATTTTTAACCTGTTAGTTGTCGGATCGATTGCTAAATTGTACTTTAAGGCTTCAACTAGACCATCTCTGTGGCCCTCTAACTCGGTATTTTCCCTCGTTTGAGATCCTAAGCAGTTGGTTGTGAAGGCTTTATTAGATGCTTGTAGATTGGGCTAAGTGGCTCATCCATGGAGATGTATGGTCTATGGGATGCTTTGCTTTTTCTTTTGGATCTTGACACACACACAAACTCTCTCTCTCTACAACCACCTTTGTGAGCATTTAAGAGAGAGGAGTGCACATAATTGGGTGAAGGGAGGTTTAACTGGCAACCATGTTTCAAGATAAAGAAAGGGCAATTAAAAGCCACAGAAGCCTTTAAGCTAGCTTGAGTGTTAAATGCATGTTTTCTGTGACTCTGTCACTCAGATCCACTATGAAGTTGATAGGTTGGCTATATATTGGAGTCCCCTTTGAAATCTATTGCAAATATTACTCAAACAGTCAAACATGAAATGTCATAACAGTAACTCAGATGGAAAAAAAAAGGCAGCCCAGTGCAAGAAGCTCCTGCCTGTGCAGGGTCTAGAGAAGGGACAGCCCAGTACACAGTCTTATCTTGCATTGTAAGAACTTGTTTCCATGGCTAGAACTCGTGACCTCAAAGTCACATAACAACAATTCTACTGTTGCACCAAGGCTCTCCTTTTAACAATGGAAAGAATGATTTAAATAAATATATATTTCTGCACGAGAAAGAGAGAGAACAGAAGTACATGTTAGAGAATGGAACATGGATGGATCAGAGTCTACCATTGTCAACACAGCTTGACAAAAATAAGTTCCTGCAACACTGGCGCTATTTATGATGCAATAACATCCTGTGGATAAAATTACCCACCGATAACGATCTAATCATTGTCATTGGCACCCTTAAAAAGTAGATATAATGACAAAAAACACACCAGAATTTAACGGAAATTGGCTAGAATATGTTGAAATATACTAAAATACTTTAAATTTACAAGGAATTTTGCCCCCTTAGAACCATTATGGTTACGGATGCCGTTTAGCCGACTCTCCTATTATCAGGTCACCAACTTCTTTTATCTTCTAGCACGGGGCAGGTCAGGCTCCATAGATGGAAACTCCAAATTCTGGCCAAAGTATGCATTGTAGTTGAGATAATTTTGTTTATGTTAGTCAGGAATGACGTTAGCAGTGACTAAGATCCTGCGTATTTGGATGATTTTATCCATGGTCGGTTTGTTATGGAATGCCAAGCAGCCCTAACTAGACAGCAACGTGCATGTGCCCAATGGTTCTCTAATTACATAATCCATCTCAGGATAACTGTTTGCTGGGTACTACCCTGACTTCTGACTTCTCTCATTGGTTGTTTTCTCGTCGGTCTCTGTGGTGGACTCTAAGTAGCCAATAGCAATAAAAAAAGGAAGTCCCATTGCATGGCGTTCCCGTGGAGAAAGGGCAGACCACAAGGGTTAATAGTACAGACCTTGTATTTTTTAAGATGTTATTTTCATGTTTTGAACCCATGACCTCAAAGTCACACAACGATGACAATACCATTGCGTCAAGGCTCCCCTTCAGGCAATAGCAATAAAAGATTGAGCTAAATAGGGCTACTAATATCAAAATGGATTCTTATGGCTACCCAATTATCTCACGCATCATCTTGTCCCTCCATTCAGATAAAGATCATATGAGAATTGGAATGGGAATGGGAATTTTCTAAACTATCCGTGTTACAGTTGATTGACTAATGGTTAGGATTATCTTATAGAAAAGATTTATGGGGCACATCTTCTGTATATAGGCCAAACTTTAGGAAATGAAACTATGCCCGGCGTGTACTATTTAGCTCTCAGTTTGTCCTTGGAATTCGAACGTAAGGTTGAAAAAGATGAACGGTTTAGATCATGGAAACCCAAGGCCCCACATGTACTCTTAGAAGGCTCTAAATGGCTGATGATATGCAGATGTGACAAGCGCTGGGTTTGGCTGAAATAAAGAAATTGAGTGATTCAATTTCAGCATCATATTTATAATTATGTTTGCTTGTTTCTTAAGAATCAGCAAAGGTTAATGGGAATATCATCTTTTTGTCTGCCTTTTCATCCATAAAGCTGGTTGTTCGGTAGACGGGTCATGATCAGGGAAGCATGTTCTCCTGGGCCCTTCGTTACAGGCTGCACTAGTTCAAAATCATAGAAGGCGAAGCTTTTGGTGCAATGATAGAGTTGTCGTCGTGTAATTTTTATACAGTAAACAATGTTGAAATATTATATATATATAGTTGCTGAACCTTGGATGTCTTCCAACTTTCTAATCCTAGAATCATCCCACCAACATATTTTATATGAATGGATTAGATCATGCAACAGTAAAAAGCTCGCGTGTATGTAGGGTCCTAAAAAAGGGTGGACTACAAGGATTAATGGTATGCACACCTTGCACCCGTAACTTTAAGGTCATACGATGCCAGCTCTGCCGTTGCACCAAGCCCCCGTCAAAGATCATGCATAAGTGAGCTCCAGAAAAATATATTTAGCATTTTAACTTGTATACGAACACATACAATAAGATTATACAGAGATTTTGTTATTTAGTATTTCAACTTGTATATGAATACATGCAACCAGATGATTCAGATTTTCTCATAATTTTTCTTATGGTTCGCCCTTTTCCCGGACCCCGCAGAGGCGAGAGCTTCGTGCACCGGGCTGCCCTCTTCGTCGACGTAATTTCCCGTTTCTTGTCAGCTAGCTCATAATTTACATCACGTGCGCCCGTGCTAATTTTTCTGTACTCTCTCTCTCTCTCTAAAGTAAACCCCTAGTTATAATCTTGCCTTGCCTGACAGCCCAAGGAATGAACAGATGAGTGAAAGTATTCACCCTATTCTCTCTTTATCCTCTGCACCCACCATCTCTCTCTTTAAAGACAAGCTATTCTTGACTAATTTGTAGGGTGACCCCATCTCTCTCTAACAAGCAATTGACAAGAGAGAGAGAAGGGACTGCACCAAAATTGCCCACTAATCAACCACACCAACCTCGTCCAACCCAAACTGTCACAAAATGCAACAGCCCTATTACAAGAAAAATCACAATCAATTTCTTTCTTCATACATCTTCATCAACAACATCAGAAGCTAAATCTCTGCATGTTATTACTTACACACAAACAAAAGAATATTAAATATATACCTATATATATGAATAGAAACAACATAAAAGGTGATGCAGAGCAAGAAGGGAAAGAGAAAAAGGAAAAGGAAAAAAGTTACATTTCCCCAAGATTAAAACTACCAGAAGATGAGGAAGTGGATATGGTGATCATCCCATTGTAATCAGAGACACTATCCTGCAAACTCATCAAAAGTTGATTAGTGCTGAAACTCAATGAAGGTTTTGATCTTGGCACACTAGGAACTGCAACCTCTCCTCCCAACATCTGCATCACATTCCTCATAGTAGGTCTGGCATTTGAATCAGGATGGGAACAAATAAGCCCAACCAGAAGAACCCTCCTCATTTCACCATCATCAAACTCCCCATTCAATTTCACATCAACAGCCTCTAAAAGCCTTCCTTCTCTATGCAAAACCCAAACCCATTCAACCAAATTACTACCACTAACCCCTACATCCTTCTCAATTGGTCTTCTCCCGCAGGCCACTTCAAGGACAACAGCCCCGAAACTAAATACATCAGTCTTCTCAGTAGCTCTCCCTGTAAGCAAATATTCAGGTGCCAAGTACCCCATTGTTCCTGCAGTTACAGTAGCATCAGGAGACTTGTCGTGCTCATTCTGCTTGGCCAGACCAAAATCCCCCAATCTAGCATTAAAATCCTCATCAAGCATTACATTACTAGCCTTAACATCTCGGTGAATTACCTGTGTTTCACATTCTTGGTGCAAATAAGAAAGAGCTGAAGCAACACCCATTAGTATCTTCCTTCTGTGTCTCCATGGCAATGGATTTGTAGTTTCAAACAGAGCCTTGTCTAGACTTCCATTAGGCATGAAGTCATAAACTAGCAGAATTTCTCCTTTCTCATGGCACCATCCTTGTAACCTGACAAGATTTCTATGCCTAAGAGTTCCTATTATGGATAACTCTGATAAGAATTCTGCCCTCCCTTGTCCTCCAGTGTGACTACATCTCTTCACTGCAACTAAAGCTCCTGTTTCAGGAATTATACCTTTGTAAACTGTACCAAAAGCACCATGACCGATAATTCTTACAGGATTAAACCCTCTGGTTGCAGTTTTCAGCTCCCTGTAGCTGAATTCTCTTGGGGTTCTAACTATCTCTGATGCTAAAGACTCTGATTTTCTTATATTTTTGAACCTTTTAGAGAAAACCCAGATCAAAACAGCAGCAAAAAGGGCCAAAAAGAAAGCCCCTGCTGTTACAACACCTGCAACTGCTCCTGGATCCTTTTTACAAAGCTGATTATGGCAAGAAGATCTGCTGATCTTTCCTGAATTGTTTGTAACTGAAACAGCTCCAGAAGGAGCTGAAGAAGGTGGTGAGTGGTCCACAGAATCAACCGTCCGGTTCACCACTGCCGTCTCCGGGGGAGGAGCTGGCCAGAATCCGGTCGCCGGCGAGGACAAAAAACTCCACCACTCTATACTGTGAATTTCTGTACTTCCCTGTGTAGATCCTGAGAAGCCCACAAACATAAAATCATCCAGAAACCGACCCAGATCGATTTCAACAGACAGAAGCGGAGTAATGGGTTTGAGAGTCGAGTAAGAAACAGAGACATTGAGAACCCGTCGAGACCCATCATAATTAATCCAAGCATTCACGAGATTTCCACTCTTCAAGTCTATTTCCACAGCATCTAAATCTGCAACCTGTGCAGAAACCATACTGTTCAAGTCCAAACCCACATGGTTCCCGTTAATGTCTTTGAACTCTACATCCATCAAGGTGTCAAATTCAACGGCAACGATGTCATCTCCGGAACCCGTGGCGTTCGTAACCCCTAGATACGGGCCGGAATCTCCGAGAGACTGGTCGGCGGAAGTAATGAGAAACGCAAGTCCTCCACCAATTGACGAAGGGTTGAGATTGGTTACAGAGAAGGAGAAGAATGTGGAGAAGGACACCGGCAAATGGGTGTCGGGATGACGGAATCTGACGGGTTTGCTGTATAAAACCCTGCCTGCTCCGGAATTTGGAACCGGAAGATCACGAGAGAGATGAACACTGATGTTCTTCAAATGGGCATCGCCTATTAGTTTCAGACTGTCAAGGGTTAGCGACCCAAAATCGAATTTTGTAGTTTCGATGCCGAAACTGTTAGGAAATTGCTGTAAGAAGAGAAGGAAGAAAATGGTGGAAATGCTCAACATTGCTAGAGATTCAAGCGAGCCATTACGATGAATTTGTTGGAGATTGAGTTTGTACACCTTTTCTCTGCAAAGTATCTTCGAAGAATCCACAGAAAACCAAGGAAGAAGGAAAACATCAGAGAGAGAGGAGAGGCGTGGAAGGAATCCAATGCGCTAGCAAAATGGATACAAGCCCATTGCCAACGGTAACTTAGACAATGTGGCTCTTGATATTGACACCCCTACTCTCCGTTTTGAGGCGTGTTCTACCTTCTGTCTAATGCCCACACAAACTTTAGGTCATCATGGAATGGAAAAGGGAAGGTCGACTTGGAAAATAGAAAGTGGGAAACTTAGAAACAACACACACCGTCCATCCAAAGAATACATCTTGGATCATCATGGATGGAAGAATAGAGAGTCGGAAACTTAGAAAGTGTGTAAGCAACAGCTCAAATTGGCATGACTTTCAAGCAACTGAAGATCCAAAGTGGTCCCCATCAGAAGCTTTACTCATCTTAACATGGCCCCACCATGTAAAGTTGGGGGGCCCATTTCCACTGATTGGCATTGCAATGAGGTACGAAAGTAGTCTACATATTTGTTTATTGGGTTGGGAGGGTTGGAGCAGGATTGGGCATTAGAACTGTCGTTGGAGAATTTGGGGGTTTTGCATGTGAAGGGCAAGCAACCAAGCATGACTTTGTTTGCTTGTAATTATGGCGGGAGTTGAGCTTTGAGAAATGCTAGTAAGGCTTATGTCTGGGCCTGTTTTCGGACTCAACTTGGGTAGCCCTCTCGTCGTTGGATGATCTGATTTATTCATTGTGTCGGCTTCTTGTATTTTGATATATGTAAAAAATTCATGCTAATTGAATCATCCAACGATCATAAACTTTTAACGGTAGAGATTTAAGTTTAAAATACATATCAAATCATCCAACGATCATAAACTTTTTATTCAAGTCGAATAAGTCAGATAATCCAAAGACGAGGGCATTCCGAAAGCGAGTTCCACTAGCATTTTTGCTAAATTTTTCGACGGCGCTTGTACAATAAGCGGAGTGCGTATTACGCTTTGCTTCCCCTCTTTTGGCTTCTCTTCACGTGGGATCTGGAGGCGGAATATGATGAAGGATGACTCGACAACTCACACTTATCTGTTTCCGTACGTTCTGCAAGGATGACACGTAGAATTCGTTCTGCTCGTTATGGTAATTTGATATTGGCACCCGTTTTCTTTCGTCTATTTCTTTTTCTGGCGACTCAACAATCTTCTCCGTTGGATTATGCCATTAGTTTTTTATTTCTGCTTCGCCGGAGGCCCTCTGGGTCATCCATTTTACACCTCAGGAAATTAGTGGTTAGGATCGTCCGATGAAGATGAGGTTCATCAAATGAACAGCTTGGATTACTCAACATAGTGTGTAAGTGGTGTGTGCACGGAGTTTTGTGTACCACGAGTCAATGTTAGACCACAAAAATTGTGTCATCCAGTTCACTTAGTTTTTGGGCTATTTTTTTATACTTTTTTCACTGCACATAATTACAAGGCAAATTATTTAGGACCTATATTCCCAATTCTTAAATCTACTTAAAATGAAGGAAGGTACGACTTCGAACCCCCCTGTAACAAGGAGAAGCGCCTTATTGACCGCGGCCAGCTGTGCTAGATTGATTAGAGAAGACATTTTCTTCATTTTCTTCGCCTCCATCCTTTCCAACGTATTAGATGAAGAAGAATGCTAAATAGACACTCCATATCCACGTGTAAGCGTGACCACTTCTTAAAAACCTATCACTACCTAATCCTAACTCATTCATGTGACTTTGCGACTGTGATAGAACTTGGGATGTTTACAGGGTGAAAAAGCATGTTGATTGGATAATTTTAGCACAAAGAATAGCTAGCTTCGAACAAAAGGAGTAGCCTAGTGTATAAAGCTCTTGCATATGTGGGCTCTAGAGAAGGAGCGGACTATAAACCAAATCTTTAAATGTTTACATAAATAAAAAAATGAGCTAAAGCAAAAATTAAATAGATACTTACCTCCTGCGAGAGTAGGAGATCCAAATTTGTCCTTTTTATCAGATCTTCAAATCCTTTTCAATTTACGGTGATAGGGAACTAAACACAGCATCCAGGATTAGAGACGCTAAAAATATAGATCTTAATGATAGCTATCCTTTCATCAAGAATACAAATTGTCTAAAACATTTACTGTAAATTGTCAGTACCAATAATACTAAGACTACAAATAGGACATCTGTCATCGTCATAATGCCCATGTTCATTTAAATTAAAATGTTTAGGATCACAAAGGAATGAAAAATTCTAACACTGACGACTAAGGGTCTATATTACGTAATATTACCTTTACATTCTTTTACAAGAGGCTATTTTCATGCCTCGAATTCGTGACCTTCAGGTTACAGGTCGACAACTCAACTGTTGAGCCAAGGTTCCTCTTCTCAATTACGCAAACATGTTGTCACGAGGTCACAGTTTCACCTTTGCTAAACCCATGCGACACTTGTGCACAACTCCCTTTCTTGGCACAAGTCAGCCTTCAAACTCTTACTTGTTAGGGCTACACTCACTCACCCACTCAAGCAATGCGAGGAACTCAAACGGAAACTTTCCCACTCTATTAAGTTTCACAAAGCTTAGATGATTACAATTGAGGAGCTTACACCTATTTATACTTGTTCTGACCCATCCACCTCCTCAATAGATGGCTTGGATTATTACAAATGTCAACTATCTAACGGTTGAGGACTAATCTAGAACTCTCTCTAGAAAACTCTACACAACTCTCTAACCTTATATCTTTTTAGATATTTACAAAGAATTCACTAGAAACCAGGCCTTCTAGATTCAGGCCTAGTTTCCACAGACCTTCACCTTTACTGGCAGGCCTAAGTCCCTAAGGTCAAGTCCACGTCCTATAAGCCTTAGTCACAAGCCTTGCAATGCAAGTCCGTGACAATGTGCTCTGAAAAGTGGTCCATGCATGCTCTCATATGGAGGAGCATCCATTTAGCATCTTGCATGGATAAATCTTACATTGGATAAGTTCCGAAGTACATGGACTATTGAAATCTTTGGGATAGTCCAAGTGAACCCTTGAACAAGCCTGGCAAACATGGTAAGGCCGTAGTAGGTGCTTCACAAGTAATGCAATTAGTTGCATTATCGCTATAATTATCTAAAATTTTATTTGCAAATAAAATTTAAACAAACTTAAATTATAACTAGGTGAAAAAGTAAATTTTTTTATACTCTCCATAAAGGAAAACTAGATTTTACAATTAAGAAAAAATGCACCTACTTATTTTCACTTAACTAGACTTTTATTCACTCAACACAATCAATTCTTTTCCTTGTCATGCGACCTTGAGGTCGCGGGTTCAAGGCGTGGAAACAATCTCTTGTAAAATGTAAGGTAAGGCTGGTCCGCCCCTTCTCCAGACCCTACATAGGCGAGAACTTCGTGCACCGGGGCTGCCCTTTTTGGTCCATCTCTTATTCTTTAGCAATGGCTTCATCGTTCAACTTTGCTTTGTCAATGCAAGTCTAGTTCAAAGATGCTTCTTTGATTACAAGCACAATCAATGCAAACTCACTGATTTTTGTGTACATTAATTCACCAACTTTTATTGGAAATTGAGAAATTGCTACCCCTAAAGCAAATTCCGAATGAGGTCGTATGAACAATGAAGAAAATAGCCTTGATTTAATGTTAAAGGAACTAAAAAAACCCCTAAATCTTCGTCGAGGGAATAAGAAAAAAACTCCTAAAACTTTCAAATTAAGTAAATACCTAATGTCCTAGTTTATTAAAATATAAATTCATCAAAATATAAAATTCCTAATTGAACAACTTTACTAATTTGTGTGTCTTTCAAAATGCTTGTAGGTCGCACACGTGGCTCGCTAGTAATATAGTCGTACCACATTGTTTCCTGTAAGGAAATTTTTGGGATTGTTGCTCATGATTTAATTGTTGTATAATATAAGAAATGCGAACTTTTATCAAAAGAGAAATGATATTCTGAGATGCTTAAATCGAGTCTGCGAGAAATATTTGCATGTTTTCACGTAGAAGACTTGTGGGAACCAAAGTAACTTGGATGTTTGGTTAGCTGATAGTCAATTTTCTAAAGAAAAAGTAGAAAATATTAAAGAAGAAAAAGAAAAAAAAATCAATTTTTGCTTTTCACTTGGCCTGTTCCTTTGAAGGGGAGCTTTGGCGCAACGGTAAAAGTTGTTGTCATGTGACCTCAGTTCACTAATTTCAGCCTTCGCCAAAAGAGGCCTTGCAGCAGCGATATGGTTAGCTCTGTCAGGTATTTACTTTATCAATTCACCTGTTGAAACCGGTCCAACGTTTCGGTCTTGAGATGCTAACTGACAAGGTTCTGAAAATTGGTGTTGCTGTGTTTGAGCCTTACTGCATGTGACCAGTTATGGTGTAGGGCAGTCCCTGTGCATGAAGCTTTCTGCGTATACAGGGTATGTGAAAGGGACGGACCACAAGGGTCAATAGTACACAGTCTTGCATTTTGCAAGAGATTGTTTCCATGCCTTGACCAGTTATGGTGTAGCCGTCTGTAATATCTCATATCCGTGCAGAAGTCTTTGTTCCATATTTCCTCCATTGTTATGATATTGGAAGCCCTCACTCTATCAAACACTAGTCTCTTTTGGGTATTGATAACGTTTTAAGAACTTTAACACACTAAAATAAGCAGATAATACATATGTACTTGACGGCAGCCATCTGATTTCATTGTTTATCAAATGGCCATGGAAACCAGAAATCAGGTCACATTTCACGTCCAGGGGCACTGCAGCGCTCCAAACAGTAGTTGATACTTACCACTAGCATAACATTTCATGGCAAACGCAAAGAGGTTGGTCCATAGGGAGCTTGGAGCTCTCAAAGATAACAACTGTCTGAGTTTCTAGTACTGACCAGAGTTTCATGTTCTGGTCACGGTTGGAGAAGAATCTTGAGGGTCAACTGATGAAGATTTCGAGACATCGATCACGCCGGGTGCTTCTTCCAAACAACTTTGAGCATCATCGTTGGTCATTCCCACTGTAATCTTCTCCAGTTCCTCTCGCGTATGTATATGAATCTTGCATACAACGTTGCAGAACTCGCTGCAGAATAGATCCAAAGTGGGGGTGGGTACGGGCTGGTGGGCATATTCTTGATTGATGAATGGAACAATGAAAAACAGGGCAACCTGGCACATGAAGCTCCCATGGCCGGGGAAGGGGCGGACCACAAGGATCTATAGTGTGCAGCCTTACCTTGTATTTTTGCAAGAGGCTGTTCACGCCTCGAACCCGTGACCTTAAGGTCATGCAACAACTCTACCGTTGCTCCAAGGCTCCCTTTTAATGAAAAGCTGATTACAGCATGTAAAAGATGAGACTGTAAATAGCAGAAATGAGATGGCATCCTGTCGATAGCTATAATATGCATGGGTGGCTTTGCACCACAGGCGCCAGTAGAAAGCAAAATTTTGTCAAGAACATCATTTTAGAGATACTCACTGCCAGGGATCATCTCCCACAAGCATCATGTCATTTTCACTATCAGTGTAAATGACCTGCCATCCTTTCTCAGGGTTGCATAGCAGACCTTCCATGTTAAAAAGTCGCTCAAGCTCAAGGAGCAGGTCATCATAACCATGCATTTTTGACAGATCAATAGCTCTCCCTACCGGATGCCCTTGCTTGTGGACCTGCACTGGGTCAATATAGGCATCATCAAGTAAAAGAAGAAAGAAAGAGGTAGAGCACATTAATCTGCATCACTGCATCTTACCTTAGTACAACTACGCCTAGCAGCACCTGATGGGTTTTGGACTTGAGCTTCTGCAGTTAAGGAGAAACCAAACAGCTTACAGCCAGATTTAGTTTCATCATGAACTTCACCGTGGCAACTCCTTGAATTTGTCTCAGGAGTGACGGGTTCAGATAAATGCCTCAGTGGGTTTTGTATGTTCACTAGCTCTTTTGCAATGAGTTTGCGTTCATTGCTTCTCAGAATATCAATGAGTTTGGAAGTTTGGGTAGGAGGAAAATTGCAACCAGTACCACCTCTGTTGAAATTGGTCGCGTGTGGTTGCATTATAGAACCACAGTTTTCTCCAGGCGAGTCATTAAATGTCATATCATTCAGATGGTTCCTCAAGTACATGTCTCCAATGTCCTCCTGCCTGCAGGGGTGGAGATTATTGGTGAATGTACTGCAACCAAGATCACCTTTTCCCCAAGCTCCATTATCAATCCCATCCCTCCGATGCAGTAGTGATGTAACAGGAAATATTTCTTGACCTTGCAAGACCTTCTGGAACCTTGTAGATTCCCCTAAGCCTATGCTTGTACCAGGAGTAGCAGACTGCACTAGCAAAGACCCATTAGTGCCAGTGTCTACAAAGGAACATCTAAGACTTCTATGTAATGGATTGCATGCCTTGAAGTCCAGTTGTCGATTCAGTCGATCACCAGCATCATAAGGTGATCTAAAAACCAAATTTTCTTGACCTTGCAAGACCTTAGAAGATTGCATAGATCCCCCAAAATCCGCATAATTATCACCTGCTGTAGTAAGAGCAGCAAAATCCAGATACAATGTGTCAGCTAGCACCAGAGTGTACAACTTCAAGACCATGATAAGAAGATTCTTACCGCAAACGGGGACATCTACCGTAGTAGATGACAAACTCATCCGCAGTTTCTTTAACTTTGGGGCAGATGGACTGCTTAAAGCAGGTAAAGAAAGAGATGGTTCAATTTCCCATGGAGACACTCTTTCTTGATGAGCACTCACTATGTCTTCATCCCATCTGACCTGTCACACGTGACACAGCAAATGTTTCAGTTAAAAAAGCATAATTATTCAAGAACACTTCAAGTCCTGGATTAAGACAGTATTTCTCTGTACACAATCAAGGATGCTTCCAGAGAACCATTACTTAAAAGAATCATGGTTTGAAGAGGAAAAAACACAGCTGCATAAACTTCACAAAGAGTAGCTATCAAGAACTAGGCTAAAGATAAGGCAAGTTAATATTATGATCATGATCTTTATGCCACACAGATACAAGTAACTAAATTTGACGAACACTTTCCACTATGCCTGTAAACATTTAGAATAGTGAAGTTCTGACAAAGGTATAATAGTTTGACGACAACTTTTACCGTTGCACCAAGGAGATTAAGAACCAGGCTTAAAGATAAGGCAAGTTAATATTATGATCATGATCTTATGCCATCGGAAATAGGTGCAAGAAACTAAATCTGATGAACACTTTCCACTGTGTGTAAACATTAGGACCAGTAAAGTTCTGACAAAGGTACAATAGTTTGCTCAAACATTTCCAGAACCTGGAAAGATTGAACACCATACATAACTATTGAAAGTATTTCAAACACACCCTATGTGGTTCACATTGGAAGCTTTTATTTAGAGAGAGGTACAGGATCTTGAAAATTTACATCTTTTCTCTTCTTCAAGTTCCTTCTAAAGCTTAGGCTATTGTACAGGAAGAACATGAAGTTGCTTATAAGAATCTCTCTCTTTATTTTGTGGGCCGCCATACATGTGGAATGGTCCAGACCAGGTTCTCTTAGCTAGCTGGCGAGCACATCTACAAGGAGCAAGGGTGCTCGATGTGCACTTCACATAATGTCACAAGCTGCTTTTGAGCTGACAGAGTTTCTCTTGATTTCAGAAGCATTAGTTCAATAACTGGTAGACAGTCAGTGTAGCACCAGTTTAGAGCCCATTGAACCATGACTAGGAAGAACCTGGCAAAAATAGGTTAAGGAGCATGATTAATGGTTGACATGACTCGAGCACCATTGTTATCTTGTGGTTGGTGTACCATAACCTCTTGCAGGGCCATACAGGAGGAAACAAAGAAGAAGAGGGGAAGAAAAGGAAAGCTTCTTTAGGGAGAATCTGGGGGTGACTGATCACAGTGATCTGGATGACTGTAATTGAGTGCAGAAGAAGATTCAACTGATGCTGCTTTCTGATGCAACTCAGTTGTATAGAGAAAAATAGATTTTGCAAGACAGAGTGATATTCAATCTCAACTACCCACATACTTTAGCTAGTAGCTCATACTAATTCAGTACTTGTAGTGAGACACCTCTCTTTCTTTGTATGGTTGACTGCCCTCAACAGATTAATGGTCAATGAAGGAAATCTGTGCACATCAAATATGGGAATTTTCCTAAAGCAACTGAGAATTGCTTCTTATTGAAGTATGTCACGGGTTATTCTGACTCCAGCTCTTGCTCAAGATTCTCGAAGTTTCAAGCTACAGCACATTCTACATCAACTCAGAAGAGTAAAGAACCAAGTGTACTACAACCAATTGTAGGTGGAAGATGAGTATACTCTGCCACTGTTTCCTGAATTTCATCAACTCTTTGATCAAGAGAATAAAATGACCCAAACATAGAACTTTTCAATGTACATGAACCTGGAAAAAAAGAGTTTGTGGAGACTAAATATCTGGATTGAGTTTAGTAAAAGACAATTCTTCGGTTGCACAAATGCTCAAACTCCAATGCAAATAGAATGACATCACTCCCAATGGAAAGATTCATGAAGAGAACTTCCACGTGGAATCCTTGTGTGCGAGCTTGGGAGAGACAAGTGCCAAAGAACATGTTGTACAAAACTTATCTTCAAGATCATCATCAAGAAAGGTTGAAAGGAACAAGTTGAGAAGTGCAAAAAGAGCCCATAGATATGCTAATTTCCTAGATGGCCTTTTTCAATTCTAAAAGTTTCCTTTTTAATTAGTAAAATACACAAGTCCTACAAAACAAATGCCAATTAGAACTACCATAATATCTCCATGGGAGATTGAGCTTAAGATTGGCTTTCTTATTGTAAACATTCAGGGAAACATAATGGCAACATTCAGGGAACAAAAGAATAGCTGGATTCCGAAGCAGGAAGCTTATGGTCCTGTTTCATACTGGATTCATGTGAAATGAAATGTAGAATACAGAAGCATCAGTCTCAATTTGTCATAACCCATCATGATGTGAAAAGTGAAAATATAATGCTAGAAACATAACACCAATGTGCACAACATAGAATAACTTCGGAGAAATTTGTTACTTCTAAAGGTGAAGGAAAAAGTTAGTTGCGGAACATGACTTTTTGCCTCTGCCAATACTTCCATATTTTCTGATGAAGAAGGTTCCAGTCTCTTGGTGAAAAGGAAAAGACAGCACAAACTTTTGGTCACAGAGGAAGCAAAGAACCTTCTAAAACAATTCCTTGTGTGGTGTTTTCAATAGAAAAAGGATTACTGCCAAAGCCTGATCCAGAAACCCCAGCTACAGCATGGTGACAACTTAATATACATGGATGGTATCTAATACTCTAATAGTGCAATGTTTTAAAGGATGGAATAGTATAAGTATCTAAAGGCAATAGTCTGATTTGAAAGGTTATGACTTGGTGACGAGCCATAAGTTTTGCTCATTTAGATAGAAGAAGTGCAGCTGCATAGCACCCATAATCATATCCATGAATGATACTCCTTGACAAAAGACAAAAAAAATAGAAAAAAAAAAAAAAGATTCAGAATTGAGAGCTCCGAATACTTAGAATGGGAACATAAACTTCCTTATGAGTGTGATACAGGGTTTATAAGTTAGCTCTAAATTTGTAGATTGGAGCATGTCTAACAGGTTAGAACAAATCTATGAATTTAACTGCTTTAGAGGATCGTTATTGAAACCACATCTCTTTCAGAAGATCTATATAAATATGAATATTTAAAATGTAAACAAGATACTTTACAAGCTCAGAAAAACTGCAGAATTGAAGTCATAGATGGGATAAAAACAGAAGCTGTGTATGCTTCTCTGCCTCAGCTTCTGGCCTTACACATGGCTAAAGGAAATAATTCTGATGGTCGTTTCCTCTCTCCATCCTTTAGCAAGTAGCATGACAAGATCTATTGGAACAACCTACATCACCTGCAAGCTCCAGCTTTAAGAAATACTAATTTTGAATGTAAGGCTGTGTTTTGGTTCCTGAATTGGCATCTAATATATACATCATCTGTAACATGGTTGACAGGAGTAGCTAAGAGTAAGGACAACAAACCCAGGTTATAAACTGAAAGCATGAGACACTATTACCGTCAAGCACCTCCACTTTGAATCGGGCCATCTATGAGGATCCATGTCACTCATCCCACTTACGACGCCAGTGTATCTGCAGAGGCATACAAATTTCTATGTGATGTGGTAACAAATGATATGATTAACTACGTGCAATAATCAAAGCTTAACTAACCTTCTTTCAACTGCATCTTCCATCTCGAATCTCATCTTGAACCTCATTCCAATTGATACAGGATGCTTGATGCTTTTAAGATACTTTTGGAGAGGTATGACAAACTCAGCAAGACTACCTCTGGATTCCAGTATGTTTAAGGCAGTAAATAAGAATAAGACTTAGAGATTAAGTATTTTACTACAATCTAATTGTATTAAGAGTTTTGCTCAGTGATTATTAACTCAAAATACATAGAAAAAAAATTATTAGTATAGACATAAGGAAGGCTTTTTAAGTGTAGAATAGATTGAGAACAAGCATCTACAAAGAAAGAAAACAAGTAGAAAGAATAACTCAAAGGAAAACTCGGTGCATGAACTTGTAACATTTTCTATCAAGATTTGAGTCCTGAAAGAGTAGGATGCTCTCGAGTGTCCAAAGAAGTCGATGGCCCCTTTTGTACATGCATGGTGATTTTTTTTTTTGAAAGATCTAAGCCGTTCACCATGTTCAATATATCAAAAATAGATAACCCATGAAATTAATGCATTCAGATGATCCTAAACACTTGCTTTAGTTCTTTAAAAAAATTAATAATATTTGATAATCTAGATTTCCAACTAAAAGAAACATACCCTAAAAGAATCCAATGGGTATAAAACACTCTATCTAGCCGATCTAAGATATTCCCAAATATCATGAATGCCTTGGATCTTTCAAAGTATTCACCAGACATGTCAAAAAGAGGCGTCAATTTCTTCAGATGCAAGAATGCGAACTCCTACCAAGACTTTCCTATTAAAATTGCATTGGTAAAGTAAGATCAAAGACTTCAGAATTTTAACGTAACACTTTTCACTAGAAGAGCAAGTTAATTCAAATGATTGTTGGTAATTTGAATTTCACTACACATGAGAAACATAATACTAGTACTAACATTAGAATTTATTTCCTGTAAACAGAGATTTTCCATGATAATACATACAATTGATAGTCACTATGGATATATTAGCATGAAAGATCAGAAACTCCTACCACAACTAACATACTACTTTTTTGGAAGATGATTTCTCAATTCATCTTTGAAAGTAATAAAAGACAAAGACGAGGCTTGGTTTGATTTTTGAGTTCCTTTCGTTTTTATTACTCTTTCCCAGTCTTGTAATGAATAATACAACTGTTGTACTAGAAATAGGCCTGAAAGACCTATCCTCCAACTTACAGTCCTACAAGTTCCTCCATTGAAAAAAAAAGGTTTTATGAGTCTTAATTTAATTACAATTTCTAGGATCATTGAGGAAAGTAATTATCAAAATTACTAGTCAGAAATTTTCATCAAATTTTGAGAGGACTTGAAGCATATGTTACTTAAGTGTTAGCGTATCATGTGATTTATTTGCACACAGGCTTCAATCCAGAAGCACCTTGCTGGAAGCTTGATGGAAGAGATTCAAAGGAACAGGTCTTCTCATGGGGCATGCTCCATTATCAGGAATATAATCTAGCCCCAGACAGGTCCATCCAGCCCCTGGCCATTCCAAGTTTAACTTTGATGAGTTGAATTTTGGTGACCGGATCCAGTGTGCATTGGAGACATTTCTAGAACATCCAGGACTGTCTAAGATTACTTTGTCTTTCCTTGATTGGTTCCTCCTCTCCAATAAGGCCAATGTTTTAGTCCTTCCTCAAGGATTGAAGATTTGGGATGTAATCCAATCGAAGATGTTGTGGAAACTCTCTAATGTTATTCGGTGGCTCACGACATTGGAGGAGCAAGTTTGGCACTTCAAAGACAAAGCATCAGTAGATGGCCGTCAAAGTGACATTCCATCATGTTAAGCATTCAGCAAAATCCATTGTACATGCCCTTGCTCATGTGAAGGTGGTTAGAGCCGACCTACTTTTATATATTAGTATTGATTATTATGCTTTCCTAACCATTTAGGGTGGATATGGTTCTTTATTTTCTGCTTTTCTACACACCACCTCAGTCTGGTTATGTAAGTTCTCTTTCCTTGTTTCTCTAGGTTTCACTTATGAGTTGTCATCCAAAAGAAAAGGAAAATAACTATGAGTCTGACGAAATTGATTTGCTTGCACTGCAAGCATGAGATTGGCTCTTGGACACTAGAGGGAAAGATGATAGATGATGTTAGCTCTGAACCAACGGAGTTAGGTTTCACACTTGCAAACGACTAAAATTTCATTTTATTGTTCAGGAGATGGATACTAGTGGTGAATGATCATAAAATGCATGATCATTGAATTAATATACGACATGGACAAACTCCAACGAGCCAGCATATGTGGGTGATGAAGAGAAAATACTGAGGTTAATAGCAACAGCTATTATTAACGGTAACATGATGGGAGGGAGTGTTAACGCCTCTCCTATATTCTCTCTTCATATGCTTTATTCTTTTGTTTCTTACCCTTTTTAGCTTTATACTCTACATAAGGGTATTACTGTCCATGTTTATGAACAAAGCTCCTTAGAATGCATGTAATTATGGACACATGACCGATTCTCTCTTTTCGCTATTCTTCTCTTCCTTTGTCTTCTTCTCATTTACAAACCTAAAGAATAAGCATCTCTTATCCAATCCGACCATGAAACTTGAACTCTGTTTTCTTTGGCATGTTGATGACTTCACTTTTTAGAGATGTCCTCAATATGCATTTGTTTTATTAACTCAATAAGATAAGCATTGTGCCTGAACTTTTGTTTGATGAGAAGTTTATAACAAACTGGGTTCCACAAGAAAAATGTGTATGTATTGAGAGGGATACCCAGGCCTTATAACTAGCCCAGACTTCTTCTCCCCAAGCAATGTGGGAAGCTTGGCATCCTGTAGCTCAGCATCTTCCCTTTGAGACCACCCATTAAGATTGCCCTTTAGGCTCCCTCGTTCCCCCTTAGGGAACATGCATCTCTGCATGTGACCACTTTTTGTGTCCACCGAGTAACCATGTGCGGTCTAGGCACACCATCACGAGAGGGTCTAGCTCTGATACTAATTGCAATGACTCGAGTCCCAATAGTACATATCTTGTTTGATTTGGCCGAAGCCTCATGGTTTTTCTCTTCTCATAAGAAAATCACATATGTACAAAGAGAGATACCCAAGACTTATAACTACCTTAGACTTCTTCTCCCAAGCTACGTGGGACAAAACTCTCAGGATCACTAGAAGCCTGCCATCTTATAGCTCGACATTTTTCCTTTGGGACCACCTGCCAAAACCACCCTCTAGATAAATAGAAAATTGTTTATATCATTCTATGGTTTAGAAGTTCATGCAAATTACTTAAAGGATATAAGTTGAAATAAATTGCATGTTTTGTGCACATGAGATTTGATAGCATGTTTTCAAAGCTAAAAAAATATGTATTTTGGTTTATGAATACCAAATATGTATATTATAGGATATTTCTGTGGATTTATAAAGGACAGGTAGATAGCCTAATGATTTTATTATATTTAGACATGGAGACCTGATGGATTTGTTTTACACAAGCATAGGCCTAATGGCTACTATGCTATGAGAGTAGTAGGGTTTAGCCACTCGCTCTCTAAAACTTATGATATAAACACCATGCCCATAGCGAGGCAAAAAGTTGGGTGATGACAATTATGGGAAGGCTCCACTATGACGGTCTATCTCCTCATATAGACATGACTATGTATTATTCCAAAGTTGGTATCAGAGCCCAGTTTATCCTCACACAGCCAGTCCAACATATTCAAAAGTCATATGCAGTTGACTAGTGAGAGTCAGTTGACAAGGTATGGATTATAGATGTTAAGTGTTCAATTTTGGCTAAAAGACCCTTAGTTTAGCATTCAATAAGATCATCTAACCGTCCAAATTGCAAAATTTAGCTTGATTGATCATCCAAACCTTAAATTTCTCAAATTCAACGGTTAAATGATTATTAGAGCTTATTAGATGATTAATGTACGGTTTAGATTATTCTAATTTAGCGTTTTATTTTGCAGATCAACTAAAAGAAATTGGATGGCTCGGATTTAATCTCAATGGTGCAGATCAAGTAGAGATCAAGAGGAAGAATCCTAATTGAATAGAGGAGGAAGAGTCCTAACTGAAATAGAGAAAGAAGAAGAGTTCTAGATGGGGATAAGAGGAATTTGTTGGAGAAAAATAAGGAAGAAAAAAAATTATAAAGGGGGAAGTCGTATGAGTGGGGAGGGAGTCTTTTTTTCCTTTGTGCTTGCCATTCTAAGTCTTCCATTTTTCCTCTTGCTTTCATCCAGCAATTCTCTCTTTACAATTTACGTTTGTTCCCATTCAACCTCCATCACACCCAGCCTCTACTGCATCACCACTCTCTCTCTCTAGCATCTACCTCTTCAACCCTGCATCCGTCGCACACCCAATTTTTTCCCTTTTTCCTCTTCCATCATCAACACTACTTTCTTCCCACTCTCTCTTCGGTCTCTGCCTCTGACCATCCTTTTTCTTTCCATTGTTGCAACCCACATCTCTCTTGTTATCCTCTGCACACCACACCACACCACACCACACCGCCCAAGCATACTGCATAAACCACCAAGCCCATCTTCTCCATCGTTTTCCTCCATTCACCGCACAACCCAGTACACCTCTGCTTCCATTCTTCATCTCCACGCATCATCTCATCACCGACCCAGGGTCCTCTTCTCCCATCTGCCCTCCACCCATCTCCTATTTGCTACTTCAAGGTCCATCACCTTCACCCTTTCTCTTCAAGTTGGCACCAGACGACGCCCAGAAAGGGTGTCGTTTTTCTCTCACCGAACGAGCACAACACCCGCCAAGCGATTCAAGGACCGTTTGAACTAGACGATGCCCTGCCTCCATTGATCCAGCACGCCTGGTCCCATCTACTCCGAACGGCATCAGAGACCCATCTTCCTCATCTGCCCAGGCAAGCATCAGAGTTCGTCAACGGCCGAATCACGAGTCCATCCCCTCCGTTCTCGGGCTTCTCCTTCGTTGGGGATTTCTTGGTTTTTGTTAAAAACCAGAGTTTGAATAGAAATTCCATTTTGGCACTTCTTGTTTAAAGCAATGACAATTATGTTCAATTCCATTAATTACATCTATATCCTCTGTTTATTTACATTTGTGTCCCTGTTCCATTTAAGCTTTATTTTATTCATCTTTTGACAGTGTTATCCAGGGACAATGCTATCCAAGGACAGTGTGATTCAAGGATGTTTTGATTAGTTTTATTTTGTTTTCTAGAATTGAAAGTTATTTAAAGTGCATCATTTGAATAAATCTGAATGGTTAGGCTAGTTTTGTTATTCTCTTCAAGTTTCAAATAATTAAATTTTATTAAAAACTCTACTTAAAGCAAGTCCCTGTGGGTTCGACCCGTATTTGCATAGCTATACTACAATAGCCCGTGCACTTGCAGAAAACATCAACAATAAAGATAATTCATACAGGCAATGTTGACTAATGGGAAACAGATGCCACCTATGAAGGTTGGTATACTTTAAGAAAACGAGGAGAATTTGGTCCTTGTATGAGTAAGAGTATTCTTATGAGATTAGTACAGTTCTTAGAGAAAAGAATTAGAGTATGATATTAAGTAGATTGGTGTTTCTAATTGATAAACTTTGATGCTAAGAATACGCTTTTTTCTTGCAGGGAAGAGCAAAATCGTGAGGCTCCAGCTAAAGCGGACAATATATGCATTGTTGGGACTCCGATCGTTATATAATTGACTAAATAACTCCATAACCTTCCTTTGTAATTCAACATGCTTAGTTGTCAATTTTCAAAGAATGTATCAACCTTCTCAATCTACATGTAATTTAATCATGGGATTGGTGTAATGAAGATGCAAATAGATATAAAAAAAAAACAAGAAACACACGGATTTACATGGTTTCCTTTGAATTGAGGTACGTCCTCAGGCTCACACTAGGTTCACTATCTTCATAGCTAGAAAATAGCTGCCATAAGGTAGAGAAGATTTCCCTGCCCCCAGACCCCTATTTGTACTGCAACATAATTCGATACCAGCACAACAAGATCAAGTCAATTAGGTTCCACACTCACAACAATCTCTCACTTGAAGACTAATTATAAGTAGCCATACTTTCATCTTCTGTAAATGATGCAGTTTCTCTATTGACATGAAACTTAATTTGAGTTTTTCTTACCTTCAATTTTGAAGATTTACAAAAGTTGAGCATGCCTTCAACTTCTATATTGTGGACCACCTTGTTCAACATATCTGTAGGATTTTCGATTGTATCTTCTTCAAAGAAAATAAACCTTTCAAACACAACTTAAGAAATGATACATTTTGTCGATATGCTTTGTCCTGTCATGCAAAGACAAGTTCTTTGCCAGATGAATAGCACTGATTATCACTGTACAAAATGCAATTATTTTGTTCCTTTCCCAACTCTTCCATAAGCCCTTATAGCCAAACCATTTCTTCACTCACTTTTATTGTAGAAATAGCAACTATTTTCTATATCCTTGATTCCTTACTCACTGTTACACTCCCCAAGATAAAGATGTATCAACATTACTTCTTTTACCATCAAGGTTTGCAGCCATATCAACATCCAAATGTCTTTGTAAAGTGATCTCTGATCCTCCATAGCACAATGTCATATATGACCTACCTCTCAGATACCTTAAAATCCACTTTACTAACCTCCAATGTTCCTTTTCAAGATTGCTCATAAATCTATTGACAACTCCCACTGCTTGAGCAATATCTGGTCTTATATAGACCATCGCATACATCAAACTACCAATTGCTAATGCATATGGAACTTTAGACATATTCATGATTTTCTTGTGTGTGCACCTCATCCTTCTTTGAAAGTTTAAAGTGGCCTGCCAAATGAATTTTTATCGGCTTAGCATTTACCATCTTGAATCTCTGAACAACCTTCCCATTGCATTCAGCTTGTGTTAGCCTTAATTTCTTGCTTATTTTGTCCCTGCTAATCCAAATCCCAAGGACTGGTTTTGCCGGACCTAATTCCATTGAAAATTCCTTTGCAAGTTGATGCTTGCATATTTGAAATCTCCTGCATATTTGATCCTGTAACAAGTATGTCATCTACATACAATAGAAGAATAATTACAAGTTTGCAAATCTCTTAAAGTAACAACAGTTGTTAGCATGACATTTAATAAAACTATTATTAGACATGAAATGATCAAATTTGATGCTCCACTGTCTTGGGGACTGTTTCAAACCATATACACTATTTTTAAGTCTACGCACCAGATTCTCCTAACCATACTCAGTATAGGGCTTTGGTTGTTGCATGTAGATGTCTTCTTCTAAGTCTCCATAAAGGAAAGTAGTTTTTACATCTAACTGCTGTAAATGCAAACCTCTACAGTCACAATGCTTAGAATTGATCTAATTGTAGATAATTTAACACATGGAAAAAAATTTCAGTAAAGTCAATACCTTCCCTTTGCTGAAATCCTTTTACAACCAGTCTAACCTTTTAGGCTTTTGAGCCATTATGCTCTTCCTTTAGTCTGTAGACCCATTTATTTTGCATTGTTTTCTTTCCTTTGGGTGAAGGGGGAGCCTTGGCGCAATGGTAAGAGTTGTCATTGTGTGACCTTGAGGTCATGGGTTGAAGGCGTGAAAACAGCCCCTTGCAAAATGCAAGGTAAGGCTGTGTACTTTAGGCCCTTGTGGTCCGCCCCTTCCTTGAACCCCGCATAGGCGGGAGCTTCGTGCACTGAGGCTGCCCTTTTTTTCTTTCCTTTGGGTAGCTTAATGAAAACTCATGTTTGATTTGACCACAGAGACTCCATCTCATCTTTCATTGCTAAGTCCCACTTATCCTTAGCTTCCACCTGCAACGCTTCTTCAAAACATCTAGTTCACTATTGTCAGTCAATAATATATACTGGAGTCAAGGAGAAAAATAAACCAAGATTTTTATTTGCCTTGATTCCTTCCTCAATGCAATTGGGGGTATTGTAGGGTTTTTTCTCTATATGAGCATTGTGAGTGGTCATGAGAATCTTCTCAAAGGTATCTTCAAGTTCTACGTACTTTGCTTGCTCTGATTTTTCTTTCTTTTCATTCAACTCGTCATTGTACATAACATTCTCATTGAATACAATCTTCTAATTTCTAAAGATTTTCTTATTTTCAACATCCCAAAATCGAAAGCCAAAATCATTTAAATCATATCCAATGAATATGCATTTTCTAGATTTATGATCAAGTTTTCTTCTATTTCTTAATCAACATGCACATAAGAGGTCCAAATGAGAGCTCTTAAATAGGAAAGGTTTATATCTTTTCTAGTCCACACCTCCTCTAGAATCTCACAGTTCAATCGGGCAGAAGGTCCTCTATTGATCAAATAGACAGCAGTATTTATAGCATCTGCCCAAAACTATTTAGACAACCCAACATGTGTTCTCATACTTTTGGCATGTTCTATAATTGTTTTATTCATGCACTTTGCAACACCATTTTGCTGTGGAGCTCTAAAAATATTTTTCACTCTTCTAATTCCATTAACAATGGAATACTCCTCAAACCTATTATCACAATATTCTCCCACATTGTCTGACTATAAGGTCTTTACCTTTGTCCCTGTTTATGAAGGGGAGCCTTGGCGCAACGGTAAAAGTTGTCGTCATGTGACCTTGAGGTCACGGGTTCAAGGTGTGGAATCAACCTCTTGCAAAATGCAAGGTAAGGCTGCCTACTATAGGCCCTTGTGGTCTGCCCCTTCCCCAGACCCCGCATAGGTGGGAGCTTTGTGCACCGGGGCTGCCTTTTTACCTTTGTTCCTATTTCATTGTCAACCAAAGCTTTTCATTTTTTGAAATACATCTAACATATATTTCAAAAAATAAACCCAAGTTTTTTTACTAGCATTATGTCTAAATGTAACAAAATAAACAAAACCACCAAGAGAATGTACCTAAGCTGGCCCCTATAGATTGGTGGGGAGCAGTTCTAGTGTTTGCAATTTTGGAGTTCTTCCAACCTTTGAGAAACTCGCCCTCTCTGTTTACTATAAAGACAATTTTCACAAATGTCAAGGTTCATAGATTTCATACCTAATAATTTCTCTTTTGTAAACATAACTTTTGTCCTTCTTTCATTCACGTGCCCAAGTCTTTGATATTATGTGCTTGTATCTACCTCTAAAGATTCTATTGGAGGTTACATACAAAGTTCCTTCTTTCTTGCTATGTGTTGTTATCAATGTTCCTTTCGACACTTTCCACGAGCCATTGGTTAAGATCATCTTAAATCCAAACTCTATAAGTTGGTCAACAGATATTAGGTTTCTCTTCAACTAGGTTACATATCTAACATCCTTTAATTGTAGAATTGTTCCATTTGATAAGTTTATCTGGGCATCTTCTTTTCCAACAATGCTACATGATTCATCATCACTCAAATAAACTTTTCCACAATCTCCTTTCACATAATTATGAAGAGTATCCTAAAGTGGCATGAAACGATCCACTAGAATCTACTACTCACAAATCATTATGACCATTCAACAAAAGAACTAAATGATCAAAATAATTGTCCTCAGAGATATTTATCGAGGGTGTACTTTCTAGATTTTGTACTTTGATTGCTTCTTTGCAGCTTTGCAATCTCGTTTAAGATGCCCCTTCTTGCTGTAGTTCCAGCAACCTTCATTCTTTCCTAGGTGAGGTCTAGATTTGTTGTTTCTAGACTTCAATTTCCAAATATTCTTGTTTTAGCTCTTTGAGACCTTCCACATCCTTAGACATTTACAACATTCCCTGATACCTCAGTTGAAGATCTTATGGATTGTCTGCATGATTCCTCACTTAGGAGAATAAACATAATATCTTCTTATTGCAATTTTTCATATCTGCTTGGGTTGCTTATTGTCATTACCAAGTTGCCAAACTATCTACTAATCCTAATAGAAATAATAACGCACAAATTTCATCTTCAAAATCAATATCAACTGATTCTAATTGGAAAGTAATATTGTTGAACTTATTTAGATGCTCTGCAATGCTTCTATTTTCAACCATCCTTATATTGAACAATTTCTTCATCAAAAGTACATCAATTGCGATGAGGGCTTTTGTATATTCTAGATAAAGGAGCCATCAAATCTTCTGTCATCTTCTCTTAGTAGATATGAAAAGCTACTGATGTAGTAAGGGTTAGACGAATCGTACCTAGGGCTTTTCTATCAAGCACCTCCCACTCCCCATCAATCATCCTCCCTGATTTCTTCGATTTTCCCCCAAGGGACAGATGAAGATCCTTCTAATAAAGGTAATCTTTTATTTGCATCTTCCAAAATCAGAAGTTTGAACCATTGAATTTCTTGATTATCACTTTCCATTCTTCCGTCATTGCTCCTACTTGAACCTAGGGCTCTGATGCTTATTATGAAGATGCAAAAGATGAAAAAATAAGAAACACAAATTTACATGGCTCCCTTTGAATTGAGGTACGCTCACTGGCTCACTCCAATTTCACTATCTCCATGGCCAAAAAATAGTTGCCATAAGTTACAGAAGATTTCTCCACCTCTATAAAACACTAAGATAGTGTGTGTCTATATATATAGGAAACTTTCTACCATTCGTTGTGAGTGTGGAACCCTAGGCCCGCCCCTAGACCTCAGTTTGTAGTGCAGCATAATTCGACATAGGCACAGAAGGATCAAGCCAATCAGGCTCCACACAACATTTGGAAATCTAATGTTTATAGTGATCTTGCTGGTGGCTCAAATTTTTGACACATATCCACTGTGTACAATCAACTTTGGAGTTAACAAAGTGGTGTTGCACATGGACTTACCTCTATGAACACTTTGATTAAGCAGATATAAGTTGCCTTTGTAGTTCAATATGCTTTTAGATTCATAAGGTAAGCTGGTATTTAAGGTGATACGACTCTAGAATGAGACCTACAGTATGTTGAATATCACCAGTAGGTGGCAACTCAAAAGGCAGTACTTTCAGTGAGAAATTTAGAAGTATTTTCCTTACTTGAGAATGACCGTCAACAAACGCTTCTTTAAGTAATTCCTGAGCAATTAGGTCCTACAATCAAGCTTGTTATTTTATCTCACATTCAAATTTCCTCAAGGAAAATTTTAGGCAGCTTACGATGGGACTTTCCAATGGTATCTTAACCCTCCTCACTAAGGCATAAGCGTAATCAAGGGATTTCTTGGAACTAGTGGCTGAAGGGGAGCCTTGCGCAACTGTAAAAGTTGTCGTCATGTGACCTTGAGGTCACGGGTTCAACGTGCGGAATCAGCCTCTTGCAAAATGCAAAGTAAGGATGCCTACTATAGGCCCTTGTGGTCCGCCCCTTCCCCGGACCGCGCATAGGTGGGAGCTTCGTGCACCGGGGCTGCCCCTTTAGTGGCTGAAAGTATAATTTCTTTGAATCTGAGATATGGAATTCCTCTTGACTCTCAGGGTTCAACTTCTTCTTCCTTATTGATCGACTGCCTAAAATGAATGTAGAGCTGTACTTCCATGTTTGCATAGTTGGCATGTATGACACTGCTGCAGGAACTAAAGACCTCCTAACTTTATCTTGTAAGAATAGAAATGTCATCAACAAGTCACTACATCTAGATTCATAAATCTTCCCTTCCTATGTAAGAACATAGATAATGGAGACTAACTCCTACATCTAAGGTCCTAAACAAGTTGCAGACATGTTCATTAAAGGCCCTACTGCAGATAGATATACCTACTGGATTAGCAAGCCGATTACGTTCAAAGATACCTACAAACCTGTTCTTTTCAAATAAGCTTTGTGTAAAAAAAAAACTATGGAGATGCATCTTGTATGACAGGAGAAAGGCTTGCTCCAGTTCAAACTTCAAAAAAGAAATGCATCTCAACACCTCATATAATGTAATCCACCATTGGTTGAACTGGAACTCCACATCAGGGTGATGCAATGCTGTTTGGATTACTTAAAAACTGAAGATCCAGACAAGTAATATTATGACGTTTCCACCTGCTAAGCAAGTGAAAAGGTTGCAGGTGATTGATCCCCTGAGAGGACCATAAAAGCTCTAGGCTAGTCTTAGAAAACATGCTTATTTTACAAATTGGGAGAGATACATATTATTAAACAGTGTCACTTGAGATTTACTTGTATTTATATATATGAGGACATCACACAAATTTTATCATGACACGAAGGACAGTGAGAGAACTTTTCATTTCTCTTTTCTTCTTGTGGTTTCTCTTGGGATTTCTGTTCACTTTTAACTTGATTGCGAGAAGAACATCTGATGATATTACGGAGACTAACAAATTATAGCACCTTTAGATCATCAGAAAGCCATTATGCTTACGTGCACTACTACATGGAAGTGAAAAACAAGCTAATAAGGAAGCCAAAACCATTGATATGTATATGAACATTCTTACCCCAAATATGCTGTGTCAGAAGTGTAAAATAAGCTTAACCAGGGAGGAGGTTTATAATCCCAACTTAATACCTAAATAGAGAAAATAGCAAAGTTGCTTACAAAGAGATATCTAGAAAAGTAACCAGGTGATAAATAAATGTACCTTGGGCTATACAAAATGTGAAATATGCTTTTTGTTGATATAGCATTTGCTACTGAAGAGAGAACACTAAGATGCACATTTCGACTGCCATCAATAGAATAAGGAACTACAGTGTGAGGCTGGCCAGCTCTTCTAATCCCCAACCTGAGTTCTCCATTTTCACCCCTACAGGGCAGCAAGTTGACAGGAAGTTTCACTTAGCCAAACAGGAGCAACATTTAAAATTTCTCCTATTTTTACCTCAGAAAAAGAACTGCATCCCCTGAAACAAGATTCTTTTGGCTGACAAAAATACTCCATCCTGTTGTAAGAAGATGTCTGCGTGGCTGGCCTGAAGAAAAAGAAAACAAGGGATCAGCTTCTGAGTTTCAGTATGAATTCAATTAAGACAAGGTTAACATCTTTGGGTCATTATTATGCCAACTAAACTGTATATGGCAATGACGATCAAAAGCTATTCCATATTAGCCAGATGCAGCATAGGCATATGAACAATTCGAGTCATAAAAAGATGAAGATGCTACTTCATATTAAGCATGTCCCCCACCCTTGTCGAGGATATATTTTGATGACTAGCTTCTCTTGGAGAATATAGTAGCTTCCAAAACCAATATTACATATTTATGTAGAAAAAGGGTGTGATTATGCAGGCTCTCTCTGCGGTAGGATATGCATACAAGAATGATACATACTGTAGTAATTCAAGACCAATTGTAAACAAAGTTAGATTCACTTAAGAGGATAAGCATTAGCTTCTGCTAGTTTTCCAGTTAAATATATAAAATGGAGATTTAAGTAGAAACAAGACATGATAGTGCTAGTTTCCTCAAAGCAAGACTTTTGTGTATAATAAGCTGTTCATGTAAAAGGGCAGCCCCAGTGCACGAAGCTCCCACGTATGCGGGGTCCGGAAAAGGGGCAGACCACAAGGGTCAATATAAAGCTGTTCATGTGTAGTTGAAATATCCCCAGTAATTTAAACCAGAATTTGCAATTAAGTTTGATCTACTGAGAATTACCTCTGTAAATATGCCGAAACCTCCATTCGACACCATGCAAGTCCTTGGCGACAAGTTCCTGAGAAGGCCTTTGCTGTTTATAGTCCTGCAATCCAAAGTCAATTACAGGGACACATCATGAGGTACCAAACTGAACTGATTTATATAGGAAGCACTGGAATAAGAGACAAAGGAAATCATTGATCTTACTAGGGGAGGGAAGCAATCTTCCGCAGCTCGACGTGGAACAGAAAATCCACCATGCGTGCTAGTATCAGAAGCAGTGAGTGTCTTACAAAACATGTGTGGGGTTGATTTAGTCAGTAAATCCACTCCCGTTTCATCCTCATCTTCATTCTCCTTAACCTCTAAATCAATTTCCCTCAACTATGCAAGTGAGCAAAATAATAGCCCGCAAATATCGGACAAAATCAGAAAGCAGATTGACAGACAAGAAGCTATTACTCCACAATAGCACAGATGCAAAAAGCGCAAAAATGCTGATGAAAATGAGCTTGGGCTTTTACAATGTTGCAGAAATAACAAAACTTTCGGTAAAATTGCTTGAAACAGATCAGAACCCAGTTAATGAGGACGAAAATAGACAACTACGGAAGCATATAAACATACCTCTGGTTCAGGAAGGAGGGCCACCTGTGCATACACCTCATCATTCTCCTTATCAGCCTGCACCAAAGAAAAAGGTAAGAAAACAAAATTTAAACAATTTAAAAGAGAACCATGATCAGAAAAACATAATTAACTATATAATGACCGGAATCAGCAACTTCCACTCACATGCAACTGAATGCTAACAACCCTGCAGAATATCTGAGGAGGCAAGTCATAAGCAGGCATTTCCAAACATTGATAAGGTGAGGAAACAGTAGCTTGTTCCAAATGACCTTGTGGGAAGTAAACAACCACACTCCCTTTCTTGGGTAAAGAAATAAGTGGGCCAGCGCAAGCGTGCCACAAATCCAAACATATGGAAGAAGAAGAAGAGGAACAAGAGCAACCAGCATTACTACCACACTTATCACACCCTCCACTGCAAAATGCTATCTCCCCCTCTTTCTGTACATCATTCAGATCAATTTCCATGATACCAGAATGGAAAATGCCCGAAAATCAGCAAAAGAAGAGCAAACCAGCTCTATTTTTGGCAGAAAGAGCAGACCCAAGAAGCTAAAAGAGCTACAGAGAGGAAGTATCATATAATAACAAGGAATTGGTGCAGGATTCCTCCTCCAAATCCATTGCAGTAAGAAGAGGAAGCAGCTGAAGAAAGAGACAGAGAGAATGGGGAAAAAGCAAGTGAGAAGAACAAAAGGCAAGCCATTTGCTGTGTTTTGTTTTGTTTTGTTTTTTGTAGTGGGGAAGTGCTGCTTTTAATCGGGGTGAGGGGAGACAGGCCTGACAATACAAAGCCCAACCCTTTTCCTTTTCACTGTTGGATAATGGCAGGACAAAACGGGAGCTATCATGTCATCCATTCAAGTCCTTGCAGGAGAGACAACTAAATGTAACTGTAGCACACACATACACAAAAATCAATTTAAAACAGAACAAAAATCTTTCCCCTTTTGTTTAGCTCTTCAAATTTCCAACCAAGGCATTATAAAAGATTCCTTATGTTTAATAATAACGGAAATGACAAATAAAAAACAACAGAATAGAACCAACATGCTGGCAGATAAAGCGTCAAACTGACTTCGGCAGATTACAGGAATTGGTGGTCTCATCTTTAGATCAAGTGTTCTGCATGGGACCCAACAGAGAAGATGGATTACTGCTCAAATACAACCATCTTCATGCTGCATCTAACCCACAGTGCACTTTGATTTTCTTTTTGGTTTTTGTCTGATCATCTACTGCTGTTTGAGTACTAATTAATTAAATTGACCAGTGGCATGTTTTCTCTAATCTTATTTAGTGCCTAATTTGTAGGCTAATTATTTAAAGTTCTTGGTCCATGGATGCCTATACTTCTCTTTAAGAATTTTGGTTGGCAAAAGTACAAGTAGGGGAACTTATTTAATTGTCTCAGCAGTTTTACATATTAGCCCATGCAATGGATAAGCCACCTACCAATAATCAGCCTCATCTGACAATTGGAAACCTCCAATCCATGTAAATGGATAATTAGAAATTTAATGAGCTATGTTTCTATTTTTTGCCTTGCCGACATCATGGAGTGGCTCATTTGCATCGCGCGGAGAAGGATCTCACCCAATTTTTATAATGTATGATGATTTAAAGCAAAGGCCTTCTAGCACAGTGGCACACAAGGTGCCGGTGTACTAGGTGATCAGGGTTGCAAGTTGCATCTTTCACCTTGGAAAGAAATGGGCATGAATCATACGTAAGTCTACTTATCAAACGGTCAAGATCTTGTAAGCAATGATATTTTTTCCATCATGACCTGTCAACAAGAAGGCCCACTAAATGACACCAATTTGCAATTGAGAGTGAGAGAGAGAGTCTTTTCATGGTGTAGCGCAAGGCTACATCGCTTTCCAGCATCAGTAGCATCAGCCGTCATTATCGCCCTCGACTTTTGCTGCAAAGCATTGGGCCGCGTTCGTTGGTAGGACTCCATCTCTGTCTAACGCCCTGCGCCTTTGGTGCTGCCATTCCCAGCTTTTCTTCCTTTCTTTGCCTCCCCATTCATTCTCTAGGAAAGAGTGCCTTAAATGGCCAGATACTCCTCCGAACGGGCCTTTACCTTCGCCGTAGAAATCGCGCTTCTTTTGCTTGTTCTTTGTAAGTTTCACGCCCACACCCACACAATTACCAAGCCTCCTGCTGGTCTTTGTGTGTATAATATGAATTTGTGTGGTCAGTTGGTTGTCTAGTTAAGTGCCCGAAAATGACGCTGGGCACCCCAAAAAACAGTTGGGAGTTGGGATTTCCACTGAATAACCAACCATGGCTTAAATGAATGGGAGGGGATGCTACTGTCACTCGCCCAAGGGGAAAACACGCCCAAACAGACACAACAACCCTTTATTTATTGCATCAGAGACAAGGCGACGAATAGGACTCACGGCAAGTTGCGAGTAGACATCCAACTTTTACATAATGGCTCTGTGATGGGTCGATCCTGCTTTCTTATTTGCCTGCTTTTTCTTGCAGCAAAAGATTCAGGATGACTTCAAAATGAGGTAAGTCGGGTTAACGTGAGTGGTTCCCATGGTGCTACGAAGCCCAGGACAAGCTTCGTGGATCGAAGGTCCAAGATCCTCTCGGACCGCAGACAACTGATCAGATGTGTTGAAAGAGACTTGGGATAAGCTATTAGACTAACGGACTGGATGGTGCCCACTTGACATAGGTAGGTCGGTCTCAGTGGAAGAAGTATCTACTGTCCTTTTAAGCAAGTACCAAGGTTGCCGCTACTTTATTACACAATTCAATATGAGGAGTGCTGTCTGGGACCATTCTCACATGGCTGTAGGTTTCCTAGTTAGGCAGAGGTCCACACACTCAGTGGGCGGGCGCATGGCATTACACCCGGAGGACTGGTAGGAAGAATCAACCATGCTGGAGGACTACCCAGCAGCCTTGCCCATTGCACCGTATGTGAAACTGTATAACAATGAATGCTTTTTCATTATCAGAAAGTGATGGAGTGGCCTTTGTTGCAAAACACGTTTTGACATTGAGATGGCTCTTCAAAGAGATCTTGACGCTTATTGCAAGTGTAAGGTGCAACAATTTATTACAAGTGTAAGGTACAGCTAACACCTCTATTAGATGACAAAAATACAAAAGATATAATAGTTTTTTGCTTTTCATCATCCAATGAGATGATAACTACATCTTATACCTGCAATAATTTGTTGTTGCTACTTCTCCTCATATATATATAGGTGGGTGTTAATTTTAGCTATTTCATGCAAGTGTAAGGAGTAGATAACATTTAATTGGTTGAAAAAAAGTAGATAATAGAAATGTTAGGAAATGACAGTTAGAAACTAATCAAATATTATTTGTACTTTACACCTACAACTCCTTGTTGAAATTGTAGGTGTGTTAATTTCAACTGTTTCATACAAGTGCAAGGAGCACGTGATATTTGATTAGTTGGAAGAAAGCAAAAAATAGAAAAAGTTAGAGAAAATAGCAGTTAGGAATTTTTTTCCGGCCAATCAAATGTCACCTACATTTTATACTGCAACTCCTTGCTAAAATTAAAGTTTAGGTGAGTAAAGAGAGAAGTAGATTAGTTTGTTTTGTACTAGAAGCAAGCTCGAACTACTAGAGAAATTGGGTGAGCCCCTGAAAAAAGGAAACTAAATAAAGAAAGAAGAGGGGAGAAATTTTTCCATATCTTCCATGAGAGGCTGCATTCTCTCAAGCTAGTAGTCTTCTACTTATAGTCGACTGTTATTTGTATGTATGCATGTATGTTTTGGATTTTCAAAGCCAGTTACTATTTAACACTCACTTCAGATAGATGAAGGGAACCCACTTTTACATTACCTTTGTTTAATCCTGCATGTTCATCTGATTTCTTTTATTCAATTGTTTTGTAGCCCAAAATCAAGCTGATTGATGTTGCTGTGTCCTTTTGGGTTGAGCCCTTAGCCGAGTTGGTTGTGAGACCAAGTCCACTCACCACTCAACAAAAACTCAAGCTGGTATTCTGGTCTTGTTCTTTCCATTGTCATTCTTTTGTCGTTCTCTTTCCACCGTAACCATAAGTTCTATGCTCACTTGTTGGGATGGACAATGTCGGATTGCAACCTGTTTTTACAAACCGGAGGCAGTCACCATGCCACCACTGTGCCATAAGGCCTTTTGCCTATTTTCCATTCTCTATCTACCCTCTATAACTACTAGATCCTCTTTCACAGTAGTCCGTCATCAATCTATCAGTACAGATGAAGAGTTGCATAGCGAGCAGGGAGGGTACAATAGAAAAGAAACCCCTTCCCAATCTGATGTTGTGATTTTCTCCTTATTGACGTGAGATTCTTACTTACTTCACCGTAACATTCCTCTCATAAGGTCTGTGTTAGTATGGTTCCTTTTCTGGGATCTATCCTATTTTCACCTTAGTTCTACCTTTTTTCTCTCATCTACCCTATATCATTTCTAATACCTACCAAATCTGTGGTAGGTTTTTCCATTGAAGTTGAGTTATTGGATGAAACCAAACCTCTTTCCTGAATGTCTTGGTATAGCAAAGCATAAGTGTGTATTTTTCCGTAAAGTTTTGGTCTTTTGCTTCTAAGTACATTGTACATTAACCACCGTAGAGCAAAACAGCAACAAGGTACAAGGCCACCCTGATGCAAGTTAACCACTGAAGAGGGTAAGATCAACATCAACACAACGCTGAACACATCCAGGACGAAGACATTGAATTGCTATGAATTATCCTTTTTACACAGTTGGCTACATGTCTAGCATGTATAACTGCTTGACCTGTTTCTTAACTACATCAAGTTATTGTTACTGTCATGCAACCCCGAAGTTGAAGATTAGGCTTTCTTCGATCATGCCAAACGATCGAAATGACTACAATACTACTACACACTTGGCACATATTCACCCAGTAATGTCGCCACATCATGTGTACCTCCAGCGTTTTGGCTTATCAACATCACACGTCCCCTTAATTTCATACATGTATATATGCACGTTTCAGAAGGGGAGCCTTGGTGCAATGATAAAGTTGTCATCGTGTGACTTTAAGGTCACGGGTTCAAGGCGTGGAAACAGCTTCTTGCAAAATGCAAGGTAAAACTGCATACTATTAACTGTTGTGGTCCGCCCCTTTGAATATCCACATTCCAGTAGATAAGTCGTACATCAGTAAAAACTCAGAGAGTCCGAATCTAATCACTGTCGACAGTAATTATGCTCATTCTAATTAAGAATAGATGGAACATTTCACAAAAAAAAGAAGAGAGAGAGAGAGAGAGAGAGAGAGAGAGAGAGAGAGAGAGAGAGAGAGAGAGAGAGAGAGAGATGGCCACTTGATCCAACAGTGAGGGTCTCAAGGTACGCAGACAAGAAGGACAGAACTATGATAATAATGGCAAATATTGGACCAAAATGTTGCAACAAATGGCTAGGCAAATACGAGCCGGAAAACTTACGCGGATTCGTTACACCAGTAAACAACGAACCATTTTGGTGTTAGCCTATGCACAACTGTAATGCGTGCATATGCAGGGTCCGAGGAAGGAGCAGACAATAAGGGCTTATAGTATGCAACCTTACCTTGCATTTTTGCAAGAGGCTGTTTTCACGTCTTGAACCTATGACCTCAAGGTCACACAACAACAATTTTATCATTATGACAAAGCTCTCCTTACCTTGCATTGTTGCAACTTTACTGTTGTGACAACTTTAAGTTAAGAGTCAAACTTGTCATGTTTAAAAAAAAGAAAGATAAACAAGAAATACACAGATTTACTTGGTTCCCTCTCAATCAAGGTATGTGCGGGGCTCATGCCAGTTTTAATATCTCCATGACCAGAAAATAGCCACCACAAAATACAGAAGATTTCTCCACCCTACAGAACCTGTAAAGCAGGTGGAAGCAAAGACGTTGAAGTGGTGTGCTCACATCTTACTGCTTATGAATTACTTCACCAAGTGAATAGATATAGTCCATCCCAATGCATCCTTGTACAACCATGTCGACTCTAACCATTGGCTATAAGTATACAACAGCTTGAGCAAGTTCAAACTTGAAAGCGGCACAGCTTGGATCCTAAACAAGCCTGGGCAGCAAAGTCAACCGTCGCAGACATATTATACTCATGCACTTACAATCCGGGGCAAATCCAGCTCTGGATTAGTCCAACTCGAATCGGCACTCATCATCCAAACTGGTATCCAGCCATCCTCAAATGCTTTTGTTTTCTCCATTACAGTATCAGCTGATAATCCTTCAATTCCAACCTGCAGACAGATTGCATTACAAAGCTCAAACTTCTTACAGATTGTTAAGAAGTTATCTGCAATCTAGAGAGAGATGATAGGTGGTCTAAGTTAATCGTGTAAACCAAATATGATTTTACTAACCAAGAAAGCTCGCTAAACAGCAACTATTGTAGAGAATTGATTGAAAGATTAGACTTTCCATCATGCTATCCTTCTATAAAAAGTCCAGTGGTATGTATCAAATGTAAGGGCAGCCACGGTGCACGAAGCTCCCTCCTATGCAGGGTTCAGGGAATGAGCAGACCACAAGGGTCTATAATAAGTGGCCTTACCTTACATTTTTTAAAGAGGCTGTTTTCACGCCTTGAACCCATGACCTCAAGGTCACATGACGACAACTTTTACCGTTGCGCCAAGGCTCTCCTTCTGATATGTATCAAAATGTGCAAGAGAGAAATCGAAACGCCATCCATCCATCCCCATATACACTCTGACCTGTTTGGTAAAATGGTAGCTGATTCAGCATCCAATCCACAATGAGAAGTATTTGTGCTCTACAGGAAATTATTCACCTTCAGCATTTTCTCTTGATAGTAAACGTTTCTTAGCATCAAAGACCTCATCATAGAACCATTCTTTGACAGAAAATCGGGTTTGTTCACATAAACACACCCTTCATTGGCTCTGAACATCCCTTGCATCAACAAGAGTGATCTGCCATATCCCTGTCGGACAAAGAGTCATATAATTCTAGCAAATGTATAAAATTACTTTTAGTCATTCATTTGCTGGTGTTCTACTTAAAACCATGCTTGTTCTTAACCTTATGGTGGTGAAGTCCAGGGATCATACTAACTAATTGTGGGTGGGTTAAACAATAAGGGATGGATCTACGCAGTAACCTAAACAAATTTGGAAGTTGCAGGAACTGCCATGAATATATACTGAATCCTTATACTCCTGAAGTTTTAAAGCTTTGGATGAAGAAGGATGTCAGCTGTGTCATTTATTAAACGCAGTTTAGAATAATCCGAGCAGAAGAGCAGTTGAAGAAGTTTGGGTACAACAAAAGTTGTACTATGATCGAAACAAATTAGAAGTTTGGATCCTGTTTTAAAACTTAACCTGCATTTTTAGAACAACCATCTGGGCACTGTGAGTCCACCCAATCAGAGGGTCATAATTTGAGTCATGCTCTTCAATGGACCTTAAACATTTGATTAACTCCACCGGAGTAGTCCATGTTCTAGAGTTACAGACAAAATCAAAATATATTCAAATGGAAACATGGAGATGGATGTATCACGCAAATAAACCACTATATATTCAATAAAAACAGGGCACCCGCTCTGCAATTTCATAAATTACAACGGAATCTTCACAGAACAGCTAGAAATAATTTCATAGAGCTGTTTTGACCCCCAAAAAAAAGTGTGTGTGTGTGTGTGTGTCGTAATTAAAAAAGCACTCTCATTAGAAAATGTACAAAAAATCATGCACCAAAGGGCATTTCTAGCACCCAAGAATTTGTACTTTTATGTTGCTAAACATGGACGGTTGGAAGCTAGTCATAAGCAATGCTTTACATTCAACGAAGCATTACATCATTTCTTGAGGGTACTCATTCCCTTTGACATGCTTCTGTCTAGTCCCTGTGCACGAAGCTCCCGCCTATGTAGGGTCCAGGGAAGGGGAGGACCACAAGGGCCTATAGTAGGCAGCCTTACCTTGCATTTTGCAAGAGGCTGATTTCACATGCTTCTGTCTGATAGATATCCAAATTTTGGGGAGTCAGATGAACAGTATGACTCAATGATATAATAGGCCCCCTATACAAAAGTGGAGGAGTTGCACCCTTTTTGGGGTGTCCTCACGATCTATATGGGCCTTACTTGTAGATGGATATTTAGTGTTGATTGTTTAACCGCAAGTGCATGGGCTATTGTAGTATAGCTATGCAAATACGGGTCGATCCCACGAGGACTTGATTTAAAATTATGGAGTTTTAAATAAAATTCAACTAAAAAAAATAAAATCCAGATTTATTCAATTGTTCCAATGTTCACAAATATTTATTCCAAGGAAGACAGAAAATAAAAATAAAATGCGTCTTGGATAAGCTTGTCCTTGGATCAGCACCGTCTCCTGGACACTGGCCCTGAATAGTCTGGCCCGAATTGCACCGTCTCGGATTAGTCTGCCCCTGAATAGTCTCATTCTGAATAGTCTGTCCTGAATTGCACTGTCCCTGAATAGTCAGAATAAAGATAAGTTAAAACCAGAATAGCATAGGGACACAGTTGGAATTTCTGAAATAGGACAGAATTATAATTTCTGAGATCTTCAGGTGCAGATTTGTAATTTCTGAGATCTACAGGTGCAGATTTGTAATTTCTGAGATCTACAGGTGCAGATTTGTAATTTCTGAGATCTGCAGGTGCAGATTTGTAATTTCTGAGATCTGCAGGTGCAGATTTGTAATTTCTGAGGGTTTCTGGTTTTTAACGAAAAAAAACCAGGAAAACGATGAAACCCGGTGAAGGTGGGAAGAAGGAAGAGGAAGGAGAAGAGGAAGGAAGAAGGAGGGAGGAGAACGCGGTGGGGAGAAAACCCGATCTGGGTTTTCTTCTCCCTGTGACGTGCGACTGGCGATGATGGAATCCGGCAAAGAAAGAGGAACCGGAGGAGAAGGTGGGGAAGAAGAAGATGGGGAGAAAACCCGAGTTGGGTTTTCTCTCCCTGGGCATGCAATCCGGAGCCGACCGGTGGTCTGGGCGTGCTAAAGAGGACGTCCTGGGAATTGTTGGGCCGGTTGGAGCAAAGGCAAAGAGGGAGAAAGCATAGGGATTTTGAGTTTTGGGCGTGGAGGAGGATGAGAGAAATTGAAAGAGGGTGAAGTGAGGAAGGGAAGCAAGCAGCGGTTCTTCCCTGCGGCTACCTCCACCGGTCCAGAGAGAGAAGAGGGAGATCGAGTGAGGAAGGGAAAAGGAGCGTGGGGATGCTGATGTGAAGGAGAACTTGAGAGAGGGAAAGAGAGATTGGAAGGTGATGCTGGTAGATGGAAAGAGCGTGAGAGAGAGATGGAAAATGGCCTGGGTTGTGCGCACAGAGCAACAGGAAGGGGAAAACTGGTGGAAGTTTGGACGTGTCTATCTGGATGAAGAGGTGGACTGGTCAGGTGGAGCAGGGCTGCTTCAGGTGCTGCATGATGGAGGAGATGGGGATTGTTGGAAGTCCAATGCTGCCTAGGCAAAGGTGGTGCGGTAATTGGAAAACCGGTGATGGGGAGTAGGGAGGTGCTGGACTGGACTAGACTGTGTAGACGACGAAGAATAGAGGGCAGACGAGAGAGATAGAGCGCTGAGAAGAGAGGTGCGATAGAGATCAGACCGGTGGAGCAGAAAGATGGGCCTATGACGACGGTGACGGTCTGACAGAAGATCAACGACCCAGCTTGTGCGATGGGGAACTACGTCGTCTGCAGAGGTTTGAAGAGACTGGCGATGGGGATGGAAAGAACCTGGCGTGGAGGCACTGGGCTGTGCCAAACAGAGGTGATGGCTGGAAGAATGGAGGAGAAAAGGTGGTGTTGGACAGGAGAATCGATGGTGATGGAGTGTTGTGGTAGAAGAAAAAAAAAAGAAAAGAAAAACAAAGAGATGATGAATGGCGGGGGACTTGGGAAACAAGAAAGATATGGATTTGGAAAAAGAAGGAAAGCTGGTGGAGTAAAGGGCGTTGAAATAGAATTGAGAAAGAGGAAGATAGGAGAAGCTAAGGAGAGAGAGAGAGAGAGAGAGAGAGAGTGCCTGCCGGCCCCCCTTTCCAAGAGAAAAAAAAAACGTCCTTTTGGAGAGAGAATAAGGGGAATAAAAAGGAGAGGGAGAGAGAAACGTGAAAGAGAAGGAGAAAAAGAGATAGAAAAGAGAGAGAAAAGAAAGGAGAGGGATAAGAGAAAAAGAGAGAAGAGAGGAGAAAGAGAAGGAAGAGGAGATAGGTGGGGTCCACTAGCTTTCCTAGTTTTGCTAAAACTCTGCAAGTCTTCAAAGTCTTCAGTCTCTTTCCGTGATTCAATCTGGAGCATTCACGCTCGAGCCGACCGAGTGATCTGCAATGCACATGACTCAATTAGCGAAATCTAAACCATCCATTAGCTTTAATAGTCATTTAACCACTAAATTTTACAATTCAACGGTTGGATGACCAATTAAAGCTAAAATGAAATATTTGATTTAAAATCTTAAAATTAATGGTCTAGATGCTCCAATCAAATACTAAATTAGGGATATTTTGACCAAAATTGAACAATTAACATTTAGGCATTACAAGAATTGTCTGCACTAAGGGGACTTGCTCAGTGATCTAGACCGGTTATCTACTAACTGCTGCTGCGGACAGCCTTTGCATCCAAATTTAACTCAGTCCAAAAGTTAAACGCCTGAAATTTCTGGCTTCTAGATTGATTTTAAGTATTAGAAAGAATTGTCTGCATCGGCCGCCGGGGAGAATTCTAGTTTACAACTCAGGTCCACTTGTCTGTGCAACTCTAAATGTGTGGATCCATCCGACAACTGATCAAAACATAGCTCTTACTCATCTCACAACACTATAATAGCTATTAAAAAAAAAAAAAGATTCATATGCCAATACACAACACTTAAGTTTGTTAATTGAAGAGTGTAGTACAGCAAATGCATCCCTGTACAGATATGAGAGAGATAAACAATTGACTACTGGCACACAAAAATCTTAAACAAATTCAAAATTAATAAGCAGCTTTACAGACTTCAGCTTTTCTCCTTTTTTGTCAAGAAGGGGCACAGCTCGGATCCCTGTCCTCAATTCTGATACAGGTAAACAAGTCTGCCCAGCAAAGTCATCCTTCTCAGCCATGTCATACTCATGCACTTCAATCCGAAGCAAAGCAATCTCCGGACCAGTTAATGTAAATGTAAACTCTTCATCCCAAACAGGTGTCCAGTTATCCTCAATTGTTCTCGTTTTCTTCATTATGGTATCAGCTGGTAATCCTGCTATTCCTACCTGTAGACATTGATCAGCATACAGCATAAACTTTTGCCAGCTTTCATGGTTTCACAATTATCTCATACTAGCTATTACATCTTAATCTTTTTGTTGTCTGTATTTCAGTCAGTGAGTCTAGGTGCTCTAAGTTGTTCACGTGAAATAAATTGGTTTCACCAAGGAAGCTCACTAGACAACAACCACTGTGAGTGGTTTAGAAGGTTGCAGGTTCCATTATCTTACCCTTGTGTAGAAGTCGGGTGGTGAGTAGGTATCGAAATGGGTACGATGGAAATCCAAACGCCATCCATCCCCCATATATACTCTCACCTGCTTATTGAAATGGAAGCTGAATCAGCAGTCAATCCATAAGAAAAGTACTTGAGACTTGAAGTAGTCAGCTCTGCAGGGGAAAATGTCACCTTCAAAGTTTTCTTCACTGGCAAAGGTCTCTTAGGATCAAAGATCTCATCATGGGGACCACTCTTCAACAGAAAATCTGGCTTTTTCACGTAACCACACCCTCCATTGGCTCGAAACATCCCTTGCATCAACCAGAGAGCTCTGCCGTATCCCTATTCAGAAAGACTCATATGTTCTTTTAATGCTAGCATATGTACAAGTAATTGCTCTAAAGTTATTCTGTTGATCTTGTTCTAGTAAAAATCATGCTTGTCATTGACCTTAAATTGGTGATATCCAGGGTTAGACCCTTATTACAGTAAGGGGAACTCTGGGTTAAACTATAGGGAATGGAAATAGGCAGTCAAGTATCACATAGCTAGCAGTTCCTGTTATCAACATATATTCAACCTTGTCCTCTAAAGAAATTTAAATTTTGGATCCTGAAATATTAACCTGCATATTAAACGCAACCATTTGAGCACCATGCATCCACCCAATCATGGGGTTATAATTTGAGGAGCCAACGCGTGAGCCCTTTGGATATACTCTAAGCAAATTCCTTTGGGTGAACCTAGGCAAATAATAATCAAATCAAGAACTTTTGAAACATAACTGAAATAGCTATACTATCAAACTACCAATGCTGACTGGCAATATCATATAGCATCTAAAGGGGCAGCCCCGGTGCACGAAGCTCCCTCCTATGCAGGTCCGGGGAAGGGGTGGACCACAAGGGCCTATAGTAGGCAGCCTTACCTTGCATTTTGCAAGAGGCTGATTCTACGCCTTGAACCCGTGATCTCAAGGTCACATGAGGACAACAACTTTTATCGTTGCGCCAAATATCATATAGCATCTGAAACTGAATAATGCTGTGAAGAAATTCATTGCACATAATGTGAAAATTATTCTGCTTTTTTTTTTTTATCCATAATGGAATGCAGACACTGCTCGTCCAAACAGATTACCTCTGTAAATAAACAGTTCTGAAGAACACATCACCTACCTGACAAGAGCAGGTCCATCAGATTCTGCCACTCTTACAAGTTCTTGCTCGCTCAAACTAAGGCGTCCAACTTTATTAGGTTCCACCATCAGCATGTCTTTCACCTCGCCCTTTGGTTTTCCAGCTTGAATAGCGATTAGGCGTCTGTACTGAGGTGCTGGTGGCTGCTGTAACTTATGATCTCCATCATCAGGATAGTCCTCATCTTTGTATGATTCACCACGAAAGAGCTCGCTCTGCTTGCCAATGGTGTAATATATAAGAAATGGGACATTAAAAGATCGGCATTTTGGTATTATTACAGCAGAATAATTCAATGAATATAATTTCTAAATGCACCTTATCATCAGCTAACGTTGGAGCATTAAGGTCTTTGACTTCCTTCCCCCATACATCTTCATCCCCTTCAGCTTTTCGCTTTTGGGCTTCATTTTCCTTTTCAGGATAACTGTTCGATTCGAGGTACTCTTTTGGTGGTTTGGTTGAAATTATGATACGGTTCTTCAATTGTTCGGGTGAAGGAAGTGCCTTCATGTGGTCTTCTTGCTCTGGGTAAAACAGCATTTCTCCAAATGTTTGGCTGATCATCTACAAAGAAAAAGTTATATGAAATTAAACACAAAAATGGGTGATAAAACCCAAGAAAGAGGGAAAAGAATGCTCACTTCAGCAACTTTAGCCTGAAGATCTGGAGTGAGGTGATCTTCCAGAGTGACTACAACAGGATATGGAGATGCAGAGAATGCATGCTCCTTAATGGACCTCAAACATTTGATTGGCTCCACCGGAGTAGTCAATGTCCTAGAGTTATGAATAAATCAAAATGTTTTAAGATGGAAACAGGGATATGGATGTATCAATATAGTAAGCCACCAGGATTCCAATCAATAAAAGCAGTGTACTACCTCTGGAAAATTCATGAATTACAAATGGAAACTTTTCTTCACTTATAACTTCCAAATTGACTAATTAGTTGAAGTTGGGCTGCACAACAAACTATTTCATTAGAAATATACTATCACGGGTTTACTAATAAATGGATGAATTACTTAAACTGTCAACCTCATTAAGATAGCTTCTCATACCCTTAACCTACTTTGAGTCAAGCAGAAAGAGAAATATTGCTTATGAAATTCATAAGATTCACAAGCAAACTAATCAGTCCTCTAATAACATAGGAGATAAAAGAAGACTCGGTTGGACTCATCTAGCCAAAGAAGAAGGCTGCTCAAAAGCTACACAGCAAAAGATCACAATCTGTAAATCTGAAACCAGAAAGAGAAATGAAAAGAAAATCTAGCTCAATTTTGTAGCTGTTGGTGCAGGATGTTTCAAACCTCAGACATAACCTAAACAAGCACTAAAGATTAAAATTGTAAGCTCCTGTTGAAAAGCAAAGTACTATATTTCGTAATTTACTTTGTGAGCTCTCTTGAACTTATTTAAGCTCCTAATTCAGAATATAGGAAGTAAAGTGGGATAGAGTTCTTTGAAATCCTAATTTACTGAAAAGGAGTTGATAAGATCCATACACAAAATATAAAAACTAACGTAAGCGGTCACTGGAATTTTGGCTACTTAATAAGGCTGGAAAAGTTGAAATTTTGTGAACTCCATAAAACTTGGTCATAAAACATCTTAAAAACATCCTGATGAAACCAGCTAGAAGTCAATGGAAAAGGGACGGTAGGTGCAACGCTACCTCCAGTGTATGTTTTTGCACCAAGTGCTCTTATCCATGTTCTTGCAATAAGGGACATTCAAGCATCTAGGAACTGATGGATGTAGACACTTTGTGCAAGATTTTATTGATAAAATATTTGAAACACAGTTGGTCGTAGATATTCAATGGTAAATCCATGCGACTTTTGAATCACCATCAATAAACAGGCACAAAATACTGATGATCCGATAGAAACGAGATAGTTGCTGGCCCCAAACATCTTTACACATAACAACAGAGGAAACCTCTAGACAACTCCAAGAAAATTATGTGATTACTTAACTACATAATCACTGTGAATGATCAACGAAAGAAACAGGGCCATGACTAAGTCTACAATGCCATGAGGCAGCATACATGGATTATTGACTTGGTTTTTCAGAATCGATAAAACTATAACTTACTTTTCTTGTAGGGCCACCTAGAACCATCCTAGTCTTTCAGTCATTAGCAGAATACTGTAAATTTGATCATTTTTATGAATCTGAAGTTAATGACTCAAATTTGGATGTCAGCCATAGAGATAACAGAAGATATGACAGGTTGGAGTTAGCAGTGTTCTTTCTTCACGAATCATGGCTCTAAGGACAAAGACAACACGAAATGGGAGTGCAGAAGGTGGATACACTAAGGCAGATGCCAAAATACTAACCAGAATAATTGCACACAAAATCCATTTGTTATTGATTGCCTGATGTTTCCTTTCAGGCTGAAAGGATGGCAGCTTCAACCTGGTTGACATGTCAAGCCTAATTAACATACCAGTGCACAGCAGTGCTAATATTCATTTTCAATTTGTTTTTCCTCTTTAGAACAGGTGCATTCTTCTAAAGCAACTTTCTTCTCTATGTAATTATTGGAGTTGTCTTCAAAACCATGTCCAACTTAATCACTTGAAGTAACAGGATCTGCTTGTTGCAAATGCAAACAGTGAAGCATTGTGACAATAATTTTCAGCAACGTGAGCGTAGGAACTTGCACAAATCTGTGGCTTCATATACTAACTCCTTACCTTCCATGAACAATTTGCACATCATCTTTTGTTGCATTTGGCCACATATCCAGTTCAATTACTCTAACACCTCTCTTTAGTGCCTTTATGATTGGGACATCACTACAGGCACTATTGAGTTGGTTCCCAGTTAAATAGGAATTATGACCTGTGTATATGTAATAATGGGACAATGGAGAAGTCATATCATGATGCACCTGAAACAAAATATCAATTGTCAACTACAAAACCATATGGTTTACACAGTTTTAAGAATGAATTCGAACTACTTCCTACAACAAATAGTTCAGTTATGCAGGAACAAAGGAAATAAAGCTGTATCAACACGAATAGTTTAACATACCATATCATTGATAGTATGATATGGGCACTTACAGAAGCTATCCATCAACCACACAAGGAAGGTAAAGTTTAACATGTTGATGTGAAGACCTTGAACTCCAAACATCGAAATTCGAATCTGAGTGAATAACTTGGCTGGGGCTTTGTCAAAATCTTAACAAAATCCGAAATTATTTTCTGATCCAAGCCACTCCTAGGCATCATCTTAAATAGAACATGCCCCGAAATCTTCTCCATTGGATGTCATAAGGACTAATGCAGTGTCAGGTTGGTGCATATCAGAGTCCAGTTTCAGAAAGTGGTCCAAGAATGTTGGGTCAAATTTACAAGAGTTTTGGGGCATGTCCTGTCTAAGATGGGAGAAACAAAGTGGTTTGGATAACAAAATATTGTGCTACATGGTAAGATTAAACGTGCTTGTGAACTTTGGGAGCACACTATATAGGGAAACTGTATGTCCCCTAATCCATGCATAAAGTGCCATGCATGTAGGGATAGCAGTGGGCTGGGCAGGGCAAGGGGCAGCCAAAACCATATGGCAAAATTTCTTTTAAGCCTCTACTATTTTTACCTTAATGGACAGTCCGAAAACAAAAGCATAGAGGCCTACATTGACCACAAACCATCCACAAATCAAAGGCTTAAAAATTTCCATTGTTGTAGAGCACCTTTTAGCGGATACACGGACTGGATAACTAAAATGGTGGGATTCGCTTGCATCTAGCTTTCTTGCTCCAGTTGCCTAACATATTCTAAGTCAAACAGAGACAGGTCACCTCTATTGGGTAATGACCAAGTCACTGCATCTGAGCCAAATTGAGCAAAGATGGCTACTTCGCGATATTGTGTCAATTCCAGTTTAGAACTATCACGGAATTGTAATAAGCTAAATAGTAAGGATGTGGAAATAGAGAGAGTAGTAGCATTATTATGATAAAAGGAGTGAATATTTATGTTCTTTCCCGTAGGCCACTGCTTAAGTCCTAAGTAAGCCGAATTCCCCTGCTATATAGTGCTATGTATTAGCCTCAAAACAGGTAAATATATAATCATTCAGGAACAAGCAATCCAATCCTCTACCCAACAAACGTCTAAAATAGTTGGTCTTAGGTAATTCAACATCTTCCTTGAAATATGCTTGATCGCAAGTTTGAGTTGTCACTTTTTCCTCTGGCTGTGAATATATTTAGGAAATATTAGAATTGTCAAACCTTCTTATTGCCTGAGTTACAAAATATCCCTAAGCCGGAGAAATCAGATCGGACGGGTCTGATCGATTGCAGGTGGGGCCATCATACAAAATTGGGGATCACTTCAGCAACTTGCTATAATGTCGCCCTTTATAACATCATTCCTCTTTTATCTATATTTTTTTTCCCACAGTTTTGTCTATATTTCAGAAAGAAAGCAGTATTCATAGATAACTCAATGGGGAGACATGCGGTAGATATTTGCATGTGCTAATGCTAGTGAGAGTCACAATGACCATGTGAGAAAGATGATCTACCAGATCGAAGGTCTTGATTTCACATAGACAGATGTCCGATGTGGGACCTCACTATGAATGGTCTGAACTAATCAAACAAAACTATCCAAAAAAACAAAGAAAATTATAGCGAGAGAGGCATGCAAACGTACCCCAAGGGAAGGTGAGAGAGGAAGATTATCATCTCCGAAGAGATACCGAAAAAATGCCTCGAAACGAAGTCCCCTCCGTGGAAAAATGTTGAGATGCCTGAACCGATCGATGATCACTTGGCCTTCTTCCCTGGTAGCCTTCTCTTCTCCCTGGAATTCCACAAGAAACCGCTGAATCTCATCAACTCCCATCACTCCATTCACTGCAAATCTCTCGAACACTTCCTTCACATTCGCCGGCGGCTCCGCCGACGACACCCTGAACCTTCGCCGGAAACAGAAGCAATACTTGTACGTGGTACTCATTTCCAGATCTCTCAATGTCAAAATCACAACAAACTCTTTATGTCTTCAGATTTTTTTGGTGGGTGTATAATTTCTTGCTCTTCATGGCTATTGTAAAGTAGGTGCTTGGTCTTTCCTGTTGGAGGTTCTTTTTGGGTTGGATCCAGTTGGGCATGAAGAAAGCACCGGATTCTGTCCATTTCTTAAGTCGCCTGGAATTATCCTTTTTGGCTGAGGGTGGGTCCTGCATGAACTCGTCTTCTCCGATAAGCTGGACAAAGGGAACATGGAAAGAGCTACCGGTTTATTCCTTCTATTCATAAAGTGCTTCTTCTGGTACCATTTCTTTTTGGAGAAAACTAGACATGGAGGAGCTAACTATAGAAAGTAGAACTTGGTTGTAATTTAATTCAAACTCAAAGAATTCCGACTGGTGTTGCTGATGACCTGTAATCCGTCTGCGTGAGTTGCAGACTTGTTGGAGCTCTGGTGGAAGTCAATGGCAAGTCTATATTTGGAGGCGTGTTTTCAGTATCTCTTTGGAGATGATAATCTTCCTCTCTCACCTTCACTTTGCAGTCTGTTTGCATGTCTCTCGAACTAGAGAACTACAGAAAGCATGCGGATTGCATGAATATGCCAGGTATACGTTTGCCTCTAAGATTCCATTAACTAAGCCCCACTGTTAGATGATCTGACCATTAATCTTGTTCGGTCGGATTGACGAGGACTGACCCTTGATGATTTTAGCTGTGCATTTTGGGTTGTAAGAAAGCATCTAATCCACGTGATCGGTAATTTGCGGATAGCATAAATAAAGGAGGCCTGAACGAAGGGCTCTATGCTTTACTTGATCCAACTCGTTCATCTCATTTCCGACTTTTGATACATCCAGAAAACATGCGAATTAGATGAGTCTGCATACTTTTGATCGCGTGAAACATAAGAAATTAGGAATAAAGAGAAGAAAGGTCTGAGCGTGATTAGGTATAGATTCCCATTTCCGTTTCCTTTTTCTTTTGGTATATGGATTTAGCTTTCCAGAAAAATTGTAAAACACAGAGCACTTTGAGTGCTATGGAGATCTAACTATGGCTTTAGTCCATCTCTAAAACATTATAAAGATCGGGCTTATCTAGACCATGAGATCGTTATGATAGGTAAATTTTAGCCGTTCGAACATATCAGATGAGGTCATATTCACCATCACCTTGGTTATCAATGTCTATACCTCAGCTTGACTCCTAGGTTATGGTTAGGACTCACTTTTACCATTGAACCCTGCGTGATCAAACCACGTACTATTTCCAGAACATTCTTCCTATTGTAATCTGATCATGTGCTTCGAAATAGGGACCTAAAAGTGGTAATGCCCCAAATTAGGTAAAAAAGACTAAAGCAATGGACCTCTTAGAGTCAAAATTTTCATAGTTCCACTGGTTAATAAGTATAATTTCAGCCATATTCTAGCTGTGTAAGAATATACAATATGGTGTCCAAATAATCTTTAAAGTCATGCTTTGAAATTCTAAAGTATTTTAAACTAATATCACAAAGTCTTGAAAGAAAACAAAGCAATTTAGGCGTACTGTTTGATGGTCAAACTTTTTAAAAAAAATTATAACAATGTCACTGGCTAACAAGACTATTTTTCAAATAACTTAAACTTAGAAGTTATTTATTGAACTTTAGGTTTTAGTAATAATATGTCATTTTAAAAATTTTGAGCATTTAAAATTAAAGAAAAACCCTTAGCATTTGATTTTTTGAAAAATCTAAATTTCAAAAATATAATTTTTACTAGGAGCCCCAAGGGGTGACTTTTTTATCTTAGAATTAAGTCTTGACACTATTTTTATTGAATTCAAATGAGGGTATTTTCTTACTTATATTATAATGGTTAAGTTTACTTAAATGACATTATAATATGTATAAAAAGCCTTTGCACTGTAGTGTATGGTGTAATGATGTTGTTTCCGAAGTGTCTATGTTAAAAACACCTCTATTTTCTATTTCAAATAAAAACTTCCCTCGTTGAGCCTAGTCAATGCCTAAAAGCATTTGAGCCTAAGATCAAGCTGTCTATGTCTAAACATTCAAAGAGAGAACATGTTAATGCTACAGCTAATGCTACATAAAGTGGCACCAAAGACCACACACTCTCATTGAGTCCATGCGATACTTTGGAGGATATGACAATACCAATCATCAAATTAGCTCACATTGTAGAACTGAGTTAACGACATAATCATGTTATTAGAACTAATCTAAATCTGCATTTGAAGACAATTAAAGTGATAGCTCATTGTACTTAGGTTATACTCATTCAACCTCTAATCAATGGTGTTTTCTTTGTGTGTTTGCGTATGATCATATAATCAAAGACTGCTTGTATCTATTTAGTAGTCAAAGATTGTCTATATGTATCCAATCGACAAATATATATATAATTAACCTTTACAAGTAGCAGCAATGTAAGTGCAGCACTTAATGTAACTAGAGGAATGTATCCTACAATCACTTTATATATAGTGAAAATACAAAAGCCCTTCCTCTTAAGGAAAATTGGCTCCCTTGTCTTTGTATGATTGCATGCACAAATGCAAAAATTCAAAGTAGCTAGCACCAAGCAAGGATACTTACTAGTAATAGCAACTCGAACTCTTTAGGAAAAGAGGATTTGATTAATTAATTGATAGATAGATTAAGTGCCAATCTAAAATTAAAATAAATTAAATACAAAAATAGTATAAAAATGACTAAAAATTTGTTTGTTTTAAATTACTATATCAGCATCTAACATACTAATGTTTAATATAACATTATAAGGGTGTTTCTATATACTAATTAAAAAAATTTGGCTCTTAGTTTTGGACTTGGTACCTACACATAAAAATTGAAAATATTCCAATAAGATTTGGTTCTTTAAAATGAAAACTAATACTCTAACATCGGTTTTAATTAAATAACAATATCCCATTCTTTATTTTTCTTTTTAGAATGGGGAGCCTTGTCGCAACAGTTGAGTTGTTGCCGTGTGACCTAGAGGCTATGAGTCAGCCTCTTACAAAATACAAGGTAATGGTGCATACTATAGACCCTTTGTGGTACACCCCTTTCCCAACCTCACATACGCTGGAGCTTCTGGGTATAGTATTTATACTATCCATTTCTTGAAATCCGAGGGACGAGATGGTTCTTGTATGGACGTGTTCTATTATGACTAATTTTGAACTTTTCTGTAAATTAAGTTAAAGTAGGCCATAGTCTTGTGGATGGGATGGCCAGATATTTAGTGACTGCAAATGTCTCCATTACTTCAAGCGAACCGTTTCGAGGCATGGCCTTCTGCTCAGATGGAGACCATTAAGACGATGAATGGTATGGATCAACAAACAGTCGGGCCTTAATCTTAAAGATGGTTTGTAAGCATCACCTAAGATTGAGCCACGAGGAGAAATGGTATGGATTGCAAAACTGTGCGGGCCGACTACCTCTAGCCTCCTGATCATTTTATTAGCACGACAGGCCTGCCATTTCTGCTGCACAATAATGAGTCCAACACCTTGATCCATTACGCCTCATAATTGGAATTTGGCCAGTGAAGTTAAACGAGGCCTTAACTGATGAATAAGATGCCCAACTAACTAGAGGGCACGGCCTGCCAAGATGAAGCAAAGAAGATGACTGGACTGGAGTCACCTACTGTTGGGTTTTACTTCTACTTTTAGGAGTCTGATTGCATCAATTCTTGTTTGCTACACATTAATGATCCTGATCCCTTGACTATTAGGCCTCGATTTTGGATTTTGCTATTGAAGCTAAATCAGGCCTTAGTCTTTTGGATGGACAACAAGATTTCCATTATTTTCAATGGAAACATTTGGAGCATGAACCACTAAGATGGAGTCCAGAAGATGAATGGTATGGATCACCAAAGATATGGACCCTACTTCCACTTGTACCTACTTTTTTGCTTGAACCATTGACATCGTTCTGGAATAAATTTTGCTCAATTAAGCTAACTAGGCTTGCTTGTGTGCCAACTATTTAATGATATATTTCCATTCTTTCAATTCAAAACGTGTGGAGAATGGCCTGTTCAGATAAGCCAAGAAGATGAATGGTATGTATCACCAAACAGTTGGGACCTGCTTCTTTTACCTAATTCATTGATCGAATACAACCGGCCAGATGCTCTTCTACTACACGTTAATCATCCTAACCACTGATCTGTCAGGGCTCGTTTTGGATTTAGCCAACTGAAGCTAAACTAGGTGTTAATCTTATGGATGAATGGCCAACTGTGTAATGATACTTTATAAAGATTTCCATTGTTTTAAATGAAAACAGTTGAGGCTCAAGGAGATGGGACTCAAGAAGATGAATGGGATTTATTTATAACCAAAATAGTTGGGCCTACTTATAATTCTAGCCACCTGATTACATCGATAGCCAAAAAATTCTGCAAGTGATTGAAAATATTCTTTTCTACCATTCAAAGAAACAATTGAAATTTTTTTGAACAAGTCCAGATTTTCCATTTTTGTTCCCAAATATAACTTAAAAGTTATCCCATTCTTTGAACCCAACTGAGATTTATACAATTAAGCACAAAGTTAATGAATACTTTGTTAAATGCTAAAATATTGTTTATAAATCTAGTAAAATTTTAAATTCACATGGTAATCATGTGTTGTTTTCCAACCTTTTTCGGAACTTCTCCCAAATATTTGCTTGCCCCTTATTATCCTCCATCCTACAGGAAGCAAAAGCTACCAACAAGACTCTCATTGCCATCCTAAAGAAGTATTATATTCCATTTCTAAAACGAAAGGCATAAAGAGGGTTAGATTAGCCAGAACGACTGATTGAAGCTTTTTTTATAGGCATACCGCACCTCGATCAGAACCCCCACTCCCCTCGACCTGACTTATTTGGGCTGTTAGGTAAGCTAGCGAAATCATGAGCGATAGTGAAGCCAAGCCGAATAGGCTGAAGCCAATTGCTTTTTTATGTCGAAAGCCCTACAACTAGCTATCTTATAGTAGACAACTAACGTAAGCCTCCTCAACTAATCTCGCAAGTAAATGGACCTTGTTAATACGATTGTATGAGTACAGTAGACTTGTTTTCTACACACTAATGATCATAAAAGCAACTTGATGTATTAGCCTAGTGAAGCTCAACCCTTGATTCCTGTGGGCTTATGGATGGAATGGGAAATTATTTAATAGGACTCTTTCGGTATTTATTTCCACTGATAAAAATGAAAAAGTTTGATAAAATATTTAAACAGCCATTGAACATGGGGATGGTTAAGCCCTCAAGGAATCTGCTAGCCAAAAGATATGCAAGCGTGAGGGTAAATGCAAACCTCATGTAGTGGCTTCCTGACTGTGTCAAGGAAACTTTCTGTAGTTAGAAAACAACCAAAGTGAGGCGCAGATACACTATCCATGTGCAATTAATTGATTAATGTTATTGGTTTGGATAGGCAATATCACTTTCATGAGATGGTGGAAGTCGGCAGGCGTGGGAAAGAATGTGGGCTATGTGATGATGGATATTAGTGGTGGTTATTAGTGGACAACCTTCTTCTTCCAATGGTTTCATCTCCCACTGACTCCCACCATCGTTTTCTTATTTAAGAACCTCCATGGAACTCCTAAGAAACCAGTCTTCACTTCGGAGCACATACAAGAAAACTTTGATAATGGGGAAGAAGATCCAAGGAGTCATTCGGAGACCACCATGCCTGCTGCTGCTGCTCTTTCTCATCCTCCCTTTTGGTATTTCTCTTTTTCTTGGATCATAACTGAATGATAGTGTTGTTATAACTGAATGAGGTCGACCATAAAGTAGTCGTCGTTTGACCTCCACAGAAGGGGAGCCTTGGTATAATGGTAAAGTTGTCATCGTGTGACTTTGAGGTCACGGGTTCAAGGCGTTGCAACAGCCTCTTGCAAAAATGCAAAGTAAGACTGTACTATAGACCCTTGCAGTCTGCTCCTTTTCCAGATCCTATATAGGCAGGAGCTTCATCTACCGGAGCTGCCCTTTTTTGTAACTGAATGATAGTATTGTAAGTAATTGCATGACGAATGCAGATGGTTTAGTTTGTCATGCATTTTATGGTTCGTTTGCATGGCAGGATGATCTCGACAGTGCAAAAGATTTAAATCACACCCATCGACGGTCTTAAAGATGGTTATATATATATGGGGGTAGATTATCATCTTATTGTTTGATGGGTATGGCATGCATTGTGGGTCGTTTATGATATATGAACAGTCGAGATCATCCCACTGTCAATCAAGTAGGAATCAAGTTCGTATGAATCATCTTGTAGAAATGAAAATAAGTTTGTTTACGGGTTGTTTGAATGATGATGAAGGTGAGGGTGATCTGCGTTTGAATTATTACTTGGAGAGTTGTCCAAGAGCTGAAGAGATTGTCAAGGAACAAGTGGCCAAGTTGTATGAGAAGCATGGCAATACTGCTGTTTCTTGGGTCAGAAATCTCTTCCACGACTGTATGGTTAAGGTCTCTCTCTCTCTCTCTCTCTCTCTCTCTCTCTCTCTCTCTCTCTCTCTCTCCTACTGCTGCTACTTAAATTAACAAGGTCATTTGTTATGGTTGCAGTCATGTGATGGGTCGATTTTGCTAGAGACGGCCAATGGCATAGTCTCAGAGCAAGAATCAGGAAGAAATTTCGGAATGAGAAATTTCAAATATATCAAAACGATCAAGAAAGCATTAGAAGGTGAATGCCCCATGACAGTTTCCTGTGCGGATATAATCGCTCTTTCAGCTAGAGATGGTGTCGTCCAGGTACATGTTACGGACAATTAATCTTCTAAGAATACTTATAAATGACTGAAATCATCAAGCAGGCAGTAGATAACTAGCTACTTGCATGGGCATGCAGCTAGGGGGCCCTTACATCGACATCAAAACTGGGAGAAGAGACAGCAGGGAGAGCCATGCTGCTGTGGTGGATGACTTCATTCCCCGTATCAACGACACCATGGATCTCGTGCTGTCTCGCTTTCAATCCATTGGGATCGACCCTGAAGGAACTGTTGCACTATTAGGTACACAATCTTTCTTTCTCTCTGCAGGTATAGTAATCAACAAATAATTCAGAAGAGAGACGAGGCTAATTGGGTGATTAGGAACTTTAGGCATCGGAGATGGAAAAGAATGGTGACCAACATCGAAAAAGTTTTGTCACAACGATCAGACGTTTTTTTTATGTTGATTCTCACAGTTCTTAATCACCCAATTTGCCTAGTCGAGAGAACAAATGTCTAGCGCAGTTGGTCACTACCAACTTTGTCACTGGTTCGACTGATCGCTTTTCTCTTTACCCAGGTATTCGATTAAAAGAGTGTGAGTAGGAGTATGAGTTTTTCCATTATTAGTCTTCGCTTGTTAAAATAAATAAATGAAGGAAGGAAGAAGCTGGTCTAAATGAATACAGCTGGCCGTTGAATACTTGGGTCGGATCTTTTATCCGATGAGCCACACCCTGTATATTAACTAAGCAGAGACCATGCTGACTAAATGAAACATAATGCCAAATCGTTACCCTACCCCTCATTTTAGCGCAGCAAATATTTTCTGTTATAATTTTTCAACGTCCATCTAGGCCAACAATTCTGCCGGTAAGGGCATCTATCGAACCAATTTTGTGCATCTGAAATTAACATTGGGACTTTCAAGCAGAGCCTTGGCACAATGGTAAAGTAGTCGTCGTGTGATCTTGAGGTCACAGGTTCAAGACGCGGAAATAACTTTTTACAAGAAACAAGATGAGGCTGTGTACTATTGACCCTTGTGGTCAGCTCCTTCTCTGGATCCTGCAAGTGCAGGAGCTTCGTCAGCCGGAGCCATCCCTTTTATCATACTGCTAGATAATTCCTTAACAGTTGCCGAAGGAGGAATGCTGAACTGACCACCTTATAATGTACGACCTGTAGAAGTACCTTCTGCATTGGTGGGGCTATCTCTGAGCTTAACTCCTGTAACTCCCAATGCATGCAGGAGCTCATTCAGTAGGTCGTGTTCATTGTGTGAACCTGGTTGATAGACTCTATCCAGAGACCGATCCCACCTTAGATCCGGACTACGCCACATATCTCAAAGGCCGCTGTCCATCACCACAACCAGATCCCAAAGCAGTAGAATATGCGAGAAATGATCGAGAAACGCCAATGATTATAGATAACATGTACTACAAGCATCTCTTGAACCACAAAGGCCTCCTGCTAGTGGATCAGCAGCTGGTTTCTCATCCTTCTACGTACCCTTTCGTCGAGAAGATGGCCTCTGATAATGCCTACTTCTATGACCGTTTTTCAAGCGCCATGGTCTTGCTGTCGGAAAATAATCCACTTACAGGGGAAGCTGGAGAGATCCGAAAGGATTGCTCCTTTGTGAACAAGAATTAGTATTCCTGAAAAATGTGCTTTACTAGTATGAAATGGGAAATAACCACTTCACATCCTCTATCGATTTTTACTGGTACAATGATCACACCTAATCACAGTCAAGTCTCTGTACTTTTCATTTGATTTTCCATACGTCCTATTAATGTAAGTTCAGTGTTTCCAGAGTATGTATTGCAGGGAAGAGAGTAACAAGAGCTATCTTTGCTATATTATCCCTGCTATTGACAGCCTAGAATATCGACAAAGCTGTCTGAGAAGGGAACATAAATTCTGTGCCCATAACCCATAGAAGTCAGCTGAGGCTGAATAAGCTTGGACAGAGCTGCATATCGCATTCCCAACTGTATGACCTATATTATATCACAAATGTCATGAATCAGGCTGTTTATCCAATGTGCGACATAAGGAACAGTAATTAAGTAGAAGGTAAACAATGACAACTAGAATGAACTCTCAACCATGTTCAAAACTGGTGATAAACTTCTCAACATTCTCAGCACAAACAATGTTGGAAGTTCAAAACATGCTGTTAGTTAAGACGAGATCCAAGATTTTGAATTAAATAGTGAGTAGTGTTTGCATTTTTTAGGGAGAGATCCCGTATTGCACAATAGGATCAGCCTCCAAGCAGGATGGTTAGTGACATTTATCAACAGTTGATGAAGAAAAGAGATGCGTACAATGCTCTGCATATCTTCAGTCTTCAGTTTCAGCATCCAAACTGGGAGGAGGCATAAAGGTGATGATCCGAGATGCATGCCGCAAATAATCCCTCCATATGAAAACTTTATTTTGTGGCAAACAAGTAAGACCGCATCCCAAAGTGCAGTCCTTCACTGAAAAAGCCACCATGCTCTCCTTTCAAAATAAGATACTGGATGAAACAAGTAACATTTCAGCACTATTGCATATCAGATTCAGTGATTTGAGTTGCTGCAGCAACTTCAATACTCAGACGTAACAAAATAACAAACATCGGCTACCTGGTAGTAGAGTTCTCCCTCCCACCCCACCCCACCGAAACCAATTCAGAGAAATCATGTAAAACTTTGTTCACTCATGTCTCGTGGAAAAAGAAAATATGAGAGAGACTAACTCAGCTATGTACAGAATATGGTATATGGCAAATCTGACAAACGTGTAAGAATTTGGCTGCTTGAAAGTTAGCTTTTTATAGTTATCAGAGACCTCTGAGCATTACAGCTTACTTAAGTAATTATGACTTTTGACATATTTTAGTGGGAGCTTACATATAAAACTTCCTTGTTTTATAAAATGCACTCCAGCATTTGTTAAGAACTTTCTGGTTAACTGTTGAAAGATTTTGCAGTTCCCAAGAAGCTAGCTACAACCAATTTAAGGTGTTTGGTAAAAAGGAGTGCCATTCTGCACACTCCTTTCTTGTTAATGAGACTTCTTTCTCTAGTCATTACTGCTAAAATCTAATGTGGTTCTCCTTTCCCTATATTGATTCTCAATGACTGACCTTACCTTTTTCTCTTCCTATGGACCATCCTCTCCTTCCCAGATGGTTACTATCAAGCCGTCTTGTGAAAATTTGGTCCCTTAAAAAGGTAAGATTAGGCTACTGGACAAGGAATCTTCAGTCATCTTGTTGATAGCTCCTTGATTCCCCTTTTATGATGGAAGATTGAAAGAAAGAAAAAGAGAACTATTTAAAGAAAAATCCTCATTTACAAAGGATAAACTTAACACTTTATCTGGATTCTTGAGAGTCACCTCAAGTTCTTGACACAAAAGTAGCAACTTGAACTATTTTAGCCGGTTCCTGATACTTGTCCCAGTAATCAAATTCTTGAATTTTACAGTTAAACTCTAAAAAAGTGAAAAAACGAAAAGAAAAATTTTCTTCCTCTGCTACAATGTGATAAAAGAATTCCACTGCTCCTCAAAAGTTCCATTACAGTTAAAAGCTATTCACATTCTTGGGAAACTCAGTGAAAACTATATGCCCGTCACATCCAGTGACATGAAAGTCTCTAAGGTACAAATCTATCTCCTTCATCAACAAACAAGATCTCAGCCACAATAATCATTATAAACCTCTTCACCTTTTCTTATCTTTTGATGGATGGGGATACATTATTAAAAGAGGGTATGAGGATAGACTGTGGTTAGTTAATCAAGCTCAAGAAAATAAAAGAAAACAAGTAAAATGAACACAACAGTAGACTATGATAGTAAGTGGCCTTGCTGTAAAAAATAAATAAATAAGAAAAGAAAAAGACAATCACACACAGGACACAATGAACATAGTGGACTTGAGGTTGTGTGTATGTCCATCAAAAAGCCTTAGAACAAAAACCATTATAATCACCGAAGAATAAATCTGAAAATACAGGTAACACCCCTGTTCGCTTAAATCCTGAAACCCCAATCAGACCAACAATTCTAACCTAATCATCCCTCCTTGACTGCTGACTACTACTCTATTCATATAATCTACCACCTATGATTTGCCAGACTTCTATTCTTCTCCTGTATCTCAGGTGTTACAGTATCCATAGACAGCTAAAGAATTAATGAAAGAGGCCATAAAATTATATCTTGAATGATTCGCTGCAAGAAGGTTCAAGAGACAACCGGCTCCCTTGAAACCTTCTCATTTGAAATCTTCTAATCCAGACTGTTATGTATCTAAGTGTAGATCTTAATCTTGAATAACATCCACAACGATAACTGCCTCAACCATGATCATCTAATATATGGTGTTATTCAAAGATTAAGATCTACACTTAGATACATAACATTCCATCCCCCATAAATGAACCTTGTCCTCAAGGTTGAAGTTCAAGGATTCCAAGCAAAATCATCTTTAATCAGTTGGAGCTGTCAAAGAAGAATCATCTTGGACAAAGGTAACCGCTTTGGAGGGGTCATCTTCCGAATAATCATTTCAAGGATATCTTCCTTCACTTGTTTGGCTGCAACTTTATTTTCTTTTGCATCACCCACAATCTTCATCCAGGAAAGTAACTCTGATACCAATTGTTATGTATCTGCAGTAAAAGAAATAAAAACACAAATTATAGTAATAATATTTCATTGATGTAGCCACTTCGAGGGGGCTGAAACCTCCTACCCAAATCATCATCAGTCCTCTACGATAACTGCCTCAACCATGATCATCTCATATATGGTGTTATTCGAAGATTAAAATCTACACTTAGATACATAACACAGACCTTTAAAAAAAAAATCTACAATGTATTTCTGAGGCACTTGACTTTACAAAAAAGAAAAGAACAACTCTTGGGTTTTGTGTTCTCTATTTCCTTTCTTGTTTTTTCATAGGCCACAAAGCCTTCAAACAAGTCCTAAGCTTGACAAAACATGATCTATATAAAATATGTTTTGTTTAATGATGTTGGGGACAATTTGTAATTTTCAAAGATCACAGAAAATAGCAATTTAGATGGCTTCCAAAAGGTGTCTAAAATCACGATATCCCTCTTAAACCACGATTTTCCAAAATTTTGCTCAGACCAGAATTTTGGAAATTGCTACTTGGAAAAGTCTGCTAGAAAATGCTCTCAAGGGAGTGGGAGAACAAATAACAAAAAGACAAAAACACCATCATTATTTAGCAAAGACAAAGCACTTCTATAAGAGCCTTTTTGTCAATACAAGGGAAGGTTTTGAGTTACAAACATTGCCCATGAAGGATAAAAAGAGATATAGAAAGACATAATCCTCATTGTTCACTGAATACAAAATACACTATAAGGGCGTTCTTGTCTAAACAAAAAGAGAACTTTTGGGTTTTTGTACTTAATGGTCCTTTTCTTTTTGTCATAGACAACAAAGCTGTCAAACATGTCCCGAGTTGATAATATCATTAGTTATATAAAATGAAATCTGATTTGATGTTTTTGGGGATAAACTTTTATTTCAACTTATCACGATTTTATATAATTTTGTACCCAAACGAGCCCTAAGGAAGACTGTATTGTGGCTGTTCAAATGTGTTATGTATAAATTAAAATTCACTTTTTGTGATTTCAGCAACACAATTTTAGGGGGTATCCAAGAAAGATCTGAGGAAGGAAAGAAAAAGAAGAAAAATAATGGATCCACAAAATATTGAATTAAAGAGAATGGAAAATATCATAACAACAGTAAATGAAAGAGTTCGTGAAGTCCATTTTTATCTTCCCAATCCCCCTATGCATAGAACCCTAGGTGTTGTTGACCCCTTCATGTGAATTTCAAATTTGAATAAACCAACATAAACAATCTAGAACCTTCTTGGTAACCCAAATAGCAAACTGGAAGACAAGGTATAATTTGAAGACAAATAAATCCATCAACTCTAACTATTTGCATTGCTTCCAAGCCACTCCAACTTTTAGCCCTCAAATTATAGCAAACAAGATCCTTTTCACACATAATCCAAACCATTGGTAGCTCGCTCAATGATTGTCCTCCAGGCTAAGTTTCTTGTAATATGCACCATCATGGATTGGAGACCTGGCAGTTATATGAACTTAGCCCAATTTCAATTTGCAGCTGAGCACAGAAATCAGTTTGCATACTATAGACCCTTGTGGTCGGCCCATATGCCAAACCCCGCATATGAGGGAGATGCATGCGCTGGGCTGCCCTTTATTTCTTCTTACCTCTTGATCTATTCATGTTCTTTCATATATGTGAGGCACATGAGTTGCATTTACATTTTTGCACCTCAAGTACCTCCAATATCTTTATTTGCAAGTCGTAACACTTATTTAGAACCGGTCCCTTTCTTGAATTGATGTCATCCTATTCAACTAGAAAGTCAGCAGCTGTTTTCATCAATGTGTTTCTTAGGAATGTCACCGGTGTCTTCTATCATATGAATGCCTAAATGAAGGAAGTCAAAGGTGTTTCACCTAAGTGCTCAGGTAACTTGATTTTGTAAAGTTGACATTGATTTGCTTCAAAACTCTAGGGATCTTCCGCTGGATTCTGAGCTAACAAAGCAGGCAAGAGTTCTAACCTTTGCAATAACCATTTCACCTTCGTCAAACACTAGGCAATATGGACCAACATCTGTTCTAGACATAAATAGAGCCTGATATAATGCATTCATGTCTTTTTTCTCTTCATATTCGTGCATTCAGATCTTTCATATGTTTGGCCATTTCAACTTATGGAAGGAAACCAAACCGCAAAAAGTAGTTTGCCGCTTTACACAAACAGTCTTAAACATACCACTTGCAATACTGTAGTTTCTTGATTAATTGCATGGAATTCAGCTTCTGGTGGAATACTTTCTGTTTTCTGGCTTCCCATCAACATGGCTTCTTAAGCAAAACCCCACCCCCAACTAAGCTCATTGATGCTGTTTGGCAATTGACTTTCTAGATGGCATTACCATATTGCAGTGGGATCCCAAACTGTTTCCATGAAATCCTCCAGAAATACAGAAACTTTAATTCCTTATTTAAGAAAATGGTCTTTAAAAACCACTACATACAAATTCATCTTCGAAGTAATTATCCATGTTGGTTGCATCGAAGTCTAACAAGCAACAAAGAGTGATACTACGATAAGAACTTACCATCACTGATGCACTGAATCCTATTAGAATATCATAGTTAAAAGATTTGGCGATACTAGCACAAGGAGTGGCGACTCCATTTATGGTTAAGCCCATAGCTCAAATTGTCACATGCTAAAGCCTGAAACTCAAGTTGGTCCAGTCCCAATTTAGCAAAAGAACTCCCAGGACTGAATTTCAACATACAGCATCTCCAAATGGTATTGCTTTCAAACTCAACATCGGTTTCTCAAATTAATCAAGAGGACCACAAAACCACAATGTATGACAAGCAAAATTAAATCACAAGCATGGTTAAAGTCAATTTTCTGGATGATCAGTAGATCAAATCACCAAAATAGAGTTTTGACCATAGTATTCAATCCAGAAAGATATTTCAGATTATTATTTCTATATTTTTGAAATGTAAGTTGAAAGAGCTAAAAACACTTTGAGCTCTGAAAGGCTGACAGAACGTGGACAGAATCAGATCACAAGGTGCATGCTTTAGCTTTTTTATCTATCTCAGGAGCACCATTTCTTCTCGTTTTAATTATATTTTATTGTTCCATATTTTCTTTCCTTGGAACCAATTGCTTGTTGACTCTGCCTCCCTTTTCTGTTTCACTACCGTGAAAATGGACTCGTGTTCTAATTCTGCATGCTCCAGAAACCACACATGCCCATCATACTAGGAGCACTTTTTTTTCAAAGAGTAAAGAATAACCAAATTCAACATCATGCTATGCCCCTTTCATAGATAATGAAGGCAATCAATTCCATTCAAGATTGTCCAAGTAATCTCTGAATCTGCTGAATAGCATCCCCCTCATGTGTAATTTTACAAATTACAGACCAACAAAGAGGCATGCCTTCACTCTAAACACCACATACTTGCACAAAATTTCACAGTCTATAACATGGGAATGATGAATATTCCTTTAACCTCAAACTAGGGGAAAATATTACCCAGAAACATATAATTCAATAAAGATATTGAGGACAAACATTGGGATTTGCTAATATATTGAGGCTCCTGCTAATGGAAAAATCACGTTCTCATGACTATGAGTGTTTTAAAAGGATCAATGCTGTCACAACTGCAAATTAGAACACTAAAACAGCGCAAACCAACTTAAATATGTAGAGAGGAGCAGTCCAGTGCAGAAAGCTCCCGCGTATGCAGGGTATGGGGAAGGGGAGGACCACAAGGGTCTATAGTAAGCAGCCTTTCATTTTTACAAGAGGTTGTTTCCATGCCTCGAACCCATGTCCTCAAGGTCACATGACGACAACTTTACCGTTGCACCAAGGTTCCCCTTCTAACTTAAATATGTAATATCATAAAATATAACAAAATAATCGTCATTATATGATAAATTGAAATGGAATTTTTAAACTTTATATTAGCAACAATCATCATTGAAAGGAAATTAGATGTGTGCCACTCATTCAAATTGAAGGACTTTTACCTGGAGAAAACTGCAGCTTTTTGTCCCAATATAAGGCAAAAACAGGTGGGCTTTGCTTTCCAACAACCAATATACAAGCTCCTGGATGAAGAATAGATGGGACATTGGATATGACAGCCACATATTTCTCATGAAACCTCTCTTTTGGAGGAAAAATTTCTAAAAAGAGGGGGTTCTTGCCATATTGAGCACCTGAATAGGATGCAGGGTCCACATGCAACATCCACTTGGGGTGTTCCAAGAATGCACAGAATAGATACACCAAAAGGTGAGAATCAGTAGGAAGCCCAAGAGTCCATTTTTTGTTTACTTTATCCTAAACTTCACCATTCTCCATATATTCATAATTCTTCAAGCAGGTTCCTTCAGCAAGCTCTGTGAAATTCAACACTTTTTGTACTTAGTTTGTCAATTTCATCAGGATCAACCATGACTGTTAGTAGTTATGCAACAATTAATTTATTTCACCATAAACAACCATGAAATGGATGCCTAGAAACTCAGAACAAAGTCAGCATATAGTAAGATATGAGTCAAAAACTTACTTCAGATCCTCTGTACTGTATAATCAGCACACACACTGCTTTGAGGAAGCAAGCCTTTAACCCAATCTCCTTTCATCAATGCATGAAGCCTTTGGTGTTCAGTAATAGCATCAATACACTCCTGTATAACAGGGAGTGAAGGATTTTGCTGCGGCCTAAGGAGACCAGATAAAGGCAATTGTGCTGCAAACAGGAAGAAGATCCAAACGAGTGTGAGACATGCAATACTTGATAATAGCACCAAGAGAGAAATATCACATGAAATGCTTTGAGAATGGAAACAAAAGATATTCTGTCCTTAGAAACTACCTATTACAACAAATTATAAATGAATCCAAACTATATTCCTAGAATCTATAAGAAATGCCTCTTGCCGCTTACAAATGACATTTTAATGGAACTTTGGTAATAACTTACATACAGATCCATCACGAGCTTGCACAAGAGCAGCACGTAGCTAATGGAGAAGTCCATCTTCATTCAACATAAAAGCCTGTTGCCATTCTTTTGTACCATCAAAGAGAGAAACAATAGAGGGCCCTCCAGCATTTGGTGAATCACTTCCCACTTGGTTGACAGTAATCGAAATACCAAGTTTGGCAGCTGCTTGATTAACCTGCATATGCAATTAAATCGCCAGCTATAAAAAATCCTATAACATACATGTAACTATGTAAGCTACCTCTATAATCCAAAAGATCAGAAGAAAATATAAACCTGGATATGACTTGTTTCAATCTTTTCAAGAAGAGGATTAAGCAAGGCAGAAGAAAACCATTGCCTTAAACGGTCTCGCCACTGTTCAATATCAGGGTAGATACCCAAGTTCTCAAAAGCTTCAATTGTCTGTTCCATTGACATGGGCGGAGGTAGGGCCTCTTCTCCTTTCTTTGGAGGTGTTTTGTACTTCTGGGAACCTGGGGACATTCTCACAGGCCTTAGTGGTGTACTCCTTGTAGTTCCAGAAGTAGTATCAGAATTGCCAACTGTTTGAGGGCTGGCTATTCCAAAACCAAGAAGCATAGGTGGAGTTGTCATATGACTCTGGCTTGGCAAGCCCACTTTTGGTGTTGATTCAATCATCTTCTGGACCAGTGCTGAAAAGAACTGTTCAAGCAGTTTCTCTGTTTGGATTTCTTTCCCAATAATTGATCACTGCTTAGGCCAAGGAGTAGACATTTGCCTATCTGAAGATCCCTGCAAAGAAGAAGAAGAAGCAAGAATAGAAGATGGAGAGCTTGGTGAAGCTGATGATTTGTAGGGAGTGATTGTCTTCCAGGCACTGAGGTTGAGCTTCTCAGGTCCAATTCGCAATGACTGGCTTGAACCAGAGGCTGAATTATGAACTAGAACAAGCAAGCTTGAAGCAGATAACATTGAACTCGTCCTTGACTTAGGTGGTTCCTTCATACACTCAGAATCAACCTGCTCAAAAGATCTCTTCTGCAATCCTAATAGCCCTTGCTGGCGTACTGTTAAACGACCCTGCTCCTTTGTGACATCCTTAGAAAGAGATACCTTCACCATGGAGATGCCTAACATATTCATTCTTTTGTGCAAAGAAAATGCATGAACAAAAGCAGACAGAGTTCCCAGAAAAACCAAGCCCACTCCCAGTTGTAAAATCCTGGTAAAAACATCTGATAATGGACAAAGTACAACAATTAGAGACAAAAGGAGGAACAAAGCAAGATGAATCACAAATTGTTTGTACTAAGAAAGAGTGACTCTGTAGCTTACAAGCCGTGGTCTGTGAAACATGGAAAAGCATGAAATTGTTGATGAAACCGTCTTCCCTGATTGCCAATCTTCCTATTACTACCTGAAATTGGAATAGCAAACAATGGAAAGTTCATAGACAGACTTCAAGGTACACCTTTTAAACTTGAAATCATATTCAAACTCAGAAAAACCTCATTTACTTCCCCCTCACTTTTCTTCTTAACAGTTGAAACTGGAATAGCAAACAATGGGAAATTCATTAACATGCTCCACAATCATTAAAAAAGAAAGGTATCCACTTTTTAAACTTTAATCATACTCCAACGGGCAGGACCTTCATCTGTCCTCCCCTGATTGTCAGGTTTCCAGTCAATAGTTGAAAGTGGAATAGCAAAAAAAGTCATACACAAACTCCACAATCATCATGAAGTAAAATCTATCTATTTCAATATTTAAGCATGAAATCGTATCGAAATTCACAAAATACCCATTTTTTCCCTAATTCACTGCAAATTGCTAGAACCCAGTTTGAAATAAGAATTTGAGAAGCGGTGGAAACTAGGCCGTCATTTTTCTGTTAATAGTTGAAACTGGAACACCAGGCAAAGGAAGAACATACACAAAGTCATCAATCATAAGAAAAAAATGGTATTCTATTCCTTTTAAAACATAGAATCACGTCAGAACTAACTAGCCCCCATTTGCTTTCCCTGTTCACTACAAATAGATAGAACCCAGCTGAACATGAGCGGTTAAGAATGAAAGAAAAACTACGTAATTCTCTTTTCAGGGAAAAATTACCTGGAAACGCACCCTGTCCCATCTAAAACTTGAAATCCTAGTCAAACTCACAAAACCCCCGTTTGCTTTCCAGACTCATTGAAAATGGTTAGAGACCCAACTACGTATAATCAGTCAAGAACAAGAGAAAACAAATTCCATGGAAATGAACCCACTTTCTCTTTCAACATAAAATTACATTCAAACCCATAAAACCCCATTTGCTTCTCCAACTCATTGCATATCTTACAAACACCAGCTAAAAGAAAAGCATATGAGAAAGAAACAAAACGTGGGTCTTCTTCTTACCTGGAAATTTTGGCTAGGAGAGCAAACAGACAAGCAACGGCCGCGGAGAAGATAGAGAGGAAGGTGTGTTTAGAAGGCTGGAGGCTCTTGACAGTGAGGGCTGCAGAAAAGGCTGGATTCTGGTAAACTGAGAACTTCGGTCTGGTTCGAGGAGGGCTCTTCTCACCCTCCATCTTGTTGATGGATTGCTTAGGAGGAAGAACGGGCTTCTTCGTCCCCTTGATGCTGCTGTTTGTAGTTTTCGAGTGAGTGAGAGAGAGTTGTTCCCTCCAAGACGTTGCTTTTGAAAAGGTCGCTTATACTTTGCTCTCGTCTTAATCCTCCCGGGTCCCATGCACCCAAACAGACAAATAATAAGATCCGCGCCGTTTATGTTTTTAAGCCAACTTTGACTAGATCCTACTAGTAAATAGAAAGTTAGATATACGTTGGATCTCATTTGAATCACCTCATTTATCCTCTCGAAAGGAAGTTTGATTTCAAACTCTGACTCGAACAAGAAGAGTATACCATGCTAATGGCAGGTGCAAGCATGCCAGACCAGGACTTCTCAGGAGGCGTCGCTTGAACCTCTAGCCTTTGTACCATATGAACTTGCAACTACTGCACCTAGAGCTGCCCATGGTCCAGTTTCGGTCAGCAGCAGTTCAATCCTAATTTCAAAGGAAGAAAACCAAATTGTTTGGTTCCAGTTCAGTTCTCGCTGGTATTAGTCCTATTAAAGGGCAAAGGGCAGCCTGGTGCATGAAGTTCCCGCATATGCAGGCGGGGTCTAAGAAAGGGGTAGATCACAAAAGTCAATAGTACGCAGTTTTACCTTGCATTTTGCAAGAGGCTGTTTCCACGTCTTGAACTCGTGACCTTAAGGGTCAATGGTATCAGTCCTATTGCTTAAAATAATTCTATAGTATACAAGTGGCATGGAGACGGGCATACGGAGAACAAAAAATTGAGATTACAAAGTTTGGTGGAGACCTAACGCGAGCACATTCAGTGTGATTTGTTATTCAATATTTGGGTAACTTTTTATTTTAAAAAGAGGTGCTAAATGAAGGCTACAAAATGCCATATAAGGAACAAATAAGAATAGGGTCATGAAAGATGGTTATGTGAAGTTACATTGTATGAGTTTAGCCTTTAGGGCTAGGTTTTGGGCTTTTGCAATTTTGGGAAAATTGGGATGTTTTGCTTCCCCCTCCAACTTATTGTCTTAAAATGACTTATTTGCCCTTATTAATTCATCACCAATAAATTTATGTGGAGGGTATTTTAGTACTATAAAAGTTAAGCCAAAAGACTAATCTACCCTTAGATAAACCAATATTAATTGTATAATGATATGGGTATAATAGTCTATTTTTTTGTTCTTCAAGCATAGAGATGTTATGCTAGGTCCCAAGAGGGGGTGAATTTGGCCAGAATGATAATTTTGAAATTTTTGCAAATTTGTGCTCCAAACAATAAAACAAAAATTTAAAAACTTATAATACACTAGGAAAACTAGATACAGGATTTTTTGTAGCGGTTGAGCCAGCCACTCAAGGCACCTACTTTCACACTCTCTAAGTATTCCCCACCTAGATTGCAATCAATTGTGGTGCCAGATGGTGCAGGCATGTTCTTTGTTCCTGGCACATGGAGGAAATTGGACTTGATTCCAGTTCTTTTTGTTTTAGGATCTCTTCATGAGAAAATCATCCTGAAGTATTATGAGCTTCAAATCAAAAGAGTTTATTTCATGTATACTCCCCAGTTAATATTAATCATAAATGAGCAAGGGTGGAGCTCAGTAGCCACACTTTTGGATGATCTGATCCATCCATCTTGTTCGGCCTCTTAGATTAGATAGGTAGTAGAATACATGATCATTAGATAATTTAGCTCTGCATTTTGAATTATAAAATCATAATCGTCGGATTTTTTAACTGAGGAAACTAGTAGCAAGAAGCATCCAATGGACATAATTATTTGCAAAAAAACCTAAGTAGGAGAGGGCAGGTCAAGATGAAGTCAAATAATGTTGGACTATGATTTTTGACTTCATCACAACTACAAGGGACTTAGGGACTTACCTATTATTACGGCCCAATTAAATAGGCTTTTGAAGCTGGTTGGAGAAAACACCAGTCCCAAAAGAAATGATATATGGGGTCTAATGAATAGCATTCTAGAGTGTAAATGGACTCTCAAAAGTTCAAAAAATAACATTAAGTACAAGACCTTGGCTATTCAAATGGCTAGAAATTGTGTTCTTGGGGTATGAACCACTTAAGATGGACTGCACCCAACAGATAAACGGTTCCGATAACCAAACAGATGGCCGGACCCATGCACTTTTCACGCAGGACCCTTGTTTTATGCATGGAATTAGACATCATACAATGTCTGAAATTTGATATCCTCATGCCTTTACTGATCTTGATGAAAATATTGCTCCACAGATTCTCAGCGTTTTAGATTTGTAAAACAAACAAGATTTGTGAGAAGGCATGTGAGTTTTTGGACTCAAACGACAATTCACTTAAGGACTAAAGGGCAGGCCCGGTGTACGAAATTCCTGCCTAAGTAGGGTTCAGGGAAGGGACAGGCCACAATGGTCTAACATAAGCAGTCTTATCTTGTATTTTTGCAAGAGGCTGATTCCACACCTTGAACACGTGACCTCAAGGTCACATGACGACAACTTTTACTATTACACCAAGGCTCCCCTTCACTTAAGGACTGCAACTTCAAATTTTCCTTCTTATTTCTTCGTGGAATAATTGTTGTTCCTTTCAATGAAAGGCATTCTAACACTTACCTAATGGATGCAGAAATGCCTTTCGAGGTAGTTCTTTGCTTGAGTAGCTAAAGTTCAACTTTAGCCGTGGCTTCATCTCAGTAAGTATTAAGATGATCTGCTTAATTGAAAGACACTGAAGAAAGAGAAAGGGCATGTTGGTATGGGGATAATGATTCATGGATTGAGTTTATCCTCTGTTTGTTACTTTATTTTTATCATCCCTGTCTTATTGCTATCTTTTCTTTCATGTCCTTTTATATTAATGGTAATGTCTTTTCTTTTCTTTTATCTTGCAGACCCCTTCTACTTGAAGGGGAGCCTTGGCGTAACGGTAAAGCTGTCGCCTAACGTAAGCAGCCTTACCTTACATTTTGCAAGAGACTGTTTTCATGCCTTGAATCCGTCACCTCAAGGTTACACGACCCTGCATGCGTGGGAGCTTCGTGCACAGGGGCCGCCCTTTTTGCATGGACAACAGCATGAACATGGAAAGAGTTGGATTGATTGTTAAGCCTACCGTGTGTCTTATAGTGGAGGTTTCGTTCCTTGAATATCATGATCATTCGAAAGAGGTGAACCTCACGGACTTACCTCAACTTGACCATCAAAATAGAGGTGGCGCCAAGGAATTCAAATCAACGACTAGCCAGTCCCATCATCCGACAGTGAAACCTTATTTCTTGGCGGTCTTAGAAGTGAAGCCATAATACATTTCTGGCCTTTGCATTGCCTCCAACTACATTAACCTCATAATGAAACCAAACATGTTGGGATTGCATAAAAAGAGCTTATCCAATAAATGGATGCTTTCATCTTGATCTTTTCTTGTAGGGTATTTGAAACCCTATAAAAGATAGATTAATCTTCTCGGATCAACTAGAATGTGATATTTATGGTGATTATTCTAGGTCATGATAGGAATATCAGACAATTTTGAGTATTTAAAATCAGGAGACCTAGCGGGACTCCCCAGCTCCCTTGATGTAAGACATTCATCATGTTTGGAATTGCTTAGATATGCTAGAGATCAAATTTGATGACCCCATTGAATGCTTTTAGCATCATCTATCAATTTCTCTGGGGTTGGATCGGTACTGTAGGATGCTTGTCACATTCATAAGAAGGTTCGAATAGAGATCTTATACACTATATATCTGATGGGCAATCATTCTTACTCCTTGAACTGGATTAATTAGCAACCGCGGATACTCCAAGGACAACAGTCTACGAGTACTGGAAAGAGATTAGCGCCTACTACCTGCAAGCAAATGGTAAAAGGTTTTCTCAATGTATGTAACAACAGCTGGGAATAAGTTATTTCACTAAATCATGTCAGGATCTGGTACTCGGTGCACAAGCAAATTATTCCGAGAAGGTAAAGGTCAGAGTCAGATGAATTGGATGGCAAGAGGAGGTACATACTGCAACCCTCCGCTCTCCCTCCCAAGATGCGGTGGCAGGCAATTTCTATATTCATCATTACACCAACAAATACAAAACTAAGTAGAAGAAAACCTACAATACCTAAAACGGCCGCCCATCATTTCCGTTTAAATTTCATTGAGAGGGTTACAGGATTATAAAAATAAAAATGAAAAAAGCTATTATACAAGACGGCACAAAACATAATGTTGGATGCCGTGAAGAGCCCGCAACCTCAATTCCCCACGGGCTACCTCAACTACCTGCTTATATCTCCTCCCCTCCACGAATCCTCTTCCCTGACTATCCCACCACCAGTTCCGCCGCCGCCAAAATGTTTCTCGGTGGCATAATGCATCTTTATGGCTGCCACAGGGTCCGAAACACCTGTGCAACCTCCACCAACCAAGATTCGTCCCCCTACAACGTTCATTCCCACCACCCCTCTTCCGTGCTGTTGATAACCCAACAGTGTTTCAAACCCATTCCGTTTCTGAAGCTCTGAGAAAACATCCTGGCACTTCGCCTCCACTGAGAATGGTTGCACATTCATCCCCTGGTAGCTCCGGTATACCTGATAATCAGGCAAGTCGCCATTGCAACTCGCATCCGTAGATGGAAACACTGATACACGGCCCAGACTCCTGTCAGTTCTCGCCACAATTGACGACTGTGGCTGCTGCTCTGTCCGCCTCATGGTTGATTGATACTCACTGATTGCTGCTGGATGCTTTGATGATAAAGCAGTAGATTGCGGCAATGAAGAGAGTCCAGTTTGTATTCTGTTGCCATCTGAGAACCCGAAACTAGTCATCGGGAAATCTTCCATGTCCAAGTAACCACTGGATTCATGCCTCGTTGTAACTGAAATCCCATTCTTATTGCTCTCAGTAAAATTCAAGCTGAATAGCTTGTTTGCTTTAGCCGACCCAGACTGTTCACTATTTTCTTGAGGGGCGTTTTTCTTCTGTAATGGTGTCAAATGACTAAGAATCTGACCAAAGAGTTTGACATCACCACTCCTGCGCGACTGCAATTCAGTTTGAAAGGAACTTTGTACCTGCTTGTCTAAACTCTGAGAAGAAGATCTTTGACGCTCATCTGTTTGTTCATGGTTCTTCGAAAGAAATGAAAGCTCAGACACTGAATGGGGGATTTTCAGTCCGTTACGTTTTTCTTGATGTAAATGCAGATCCTCCGTAAATACCTGAGCACTGGAATTCAGGTTACCTTTGGAAATGTTTTGAGGTAAAACTGGCTTTTCGGTAATCATATCAGTGTCCTCATTCTTCTCTTTCTTGTTCAATTCGCACAGAGGATAACCTTTGAGTATCTGCAATGGCTGATCAAGCCGATTCAAAGACTGATGACCCAGCAGATGCTGCTGATAAAAATCTGCACCTATAAATTTCTTATGCTGCTTGTTCCCAGACTCCTCAAAGTTAAGAGTTGATTCTGCAGCTTGGTGAATACGTTCCTCACAAAAGTGGACGGAAGATGAATCTGGTAACGATGAATTTACTTGCTCAGATGGACAATTCTCCTTCTGCTGCCATGACATGATTTGAGACTTATGTTTGCAGGCTAGCATTTGATGCTGGTGATTGTGAATAAAACTTAAACCTGGCTGGAAATTCACCTGCTCTCCAGGTAGGGTACAATTTTCTTTCCCATTTGAATCTGGTACAGGGCCAGACGAGCTACTGCAATTGCTGGTAACTGAACTACTCTTTGCATTCCTTCTGTCATCCGAAACAGATTCAGGCAAAGGAAATTGGTGGCACTCTGATTCGGTTTTAACTTCCTTTTCAAAATTGCCTTCTACAGCCTCCTGTTTCAAGCCAGCCACAAGTTGAAATCTACACTGGCAGAGAACATTTTCGCATTTTCCACAGACAGAGTCCGAAAGAGTAACTGCCAGACCAGTTCCCTGTTCTTTTGTTTCTGAAACAACAATCAAGTCTACACCTTCATGGAGTTGCACAGCAAGGTTGGAGTCTAATGAATCATCTCCTACTGCTGCCCCATTCTCTCGTAACACATCTGGGATTATATCACACCGATTTTCTTCTTCCTTCAAGATTTTGCTCACAACAGTAGAAACTTTGCCCATTTTACCCCCAGGCTGAATATCATCTGGAGCACACTTTTCTATCTTATTATCAACTTCTTCCAGATTCAATCCACCTGTCTCATCCCTCCCACTTGACCTATCCAACTCAATCTGAGGCGGAATGTCCTGACCATGCCCATATCCTTCACTGCTTCTGTTCATCAAGGGCTTCTGTGAATCTGCATCCATCTTCGAACAAGACTGTGTGCTGCAGATTGCAGAATCCATCTCCACCACACAAGCGTCTTCCGTGTCACTCCTCCCTCCATTTGCATCACTCACGGGTGTTCCTTCATTGTCAAGGCATGGATGCATCACATCCAGGCCAAGACATTTACGAGCCTTACTAAAGAAGATCTTGCATTGATCCTCTGATTTTGTGACGACACATCGTGAGATGCTAGCAAAATCCCTTCCATAAGATTGCAGAGCCATCATAAATGTAGACTTCTCCTCATCAGTCCAATCAACAGAATCCAATTCCCCACAACTTACATTTGAACAAGTATCTCCTTCATCAATGTTTTGGGAAATATCAGGTGTGAAAAGTTGGTCTGGGACCATGTAGTTCATTTTCAGGGCTTTCAATTTCTGAAAACCCTCTACAGGGTCTATGGAACTTGTAATACAAGAGCTCATTGCTTCTGAAGAAAGACCGCCACAGATACCAGCCAGTGCATCGGCTGCTGCAGCTTCACTCTCTTTCCCATGAATATCAGCACTGCTTGTCCTTTCTCCAGTCCATTCGTTCCCCTGGGACATTTTGCAATCATAATATCCACCCAAAATTGACCTACCAGCATAAGAGTGCTGGTTCTTCCTCACATCATTAGCATGGCCAGCTACAACTGACGCTACCCCCAACATATCAAGCAAACCAGAATTACCCTCACGATTCCACTTCCCTGAAGTTACAAGATAAGTATTGGTAGAGAAGCACCTTCCTTGCTTTCTGAGCATTAATCTTTTCTTTATTTTCTCAAAGCATTCTGATTTATGGTTCTTGTAGTAAAACTCAATGCAATCTGCAGTAGTCTTGTGGTTGAGAAAAGAGGCAATTTTTGCAAAGTCCTTTCCAAACGTCGCAAGCATCTCCATGAAGATTTCCTTCTCCTCTGGCATCCATGGGTTTATCATTGCCTTTTCCTTCTCAACAGCACAGGGATCTTCAACTAATCCATTACTTGTACTAAACCTTGAATGCCTCCTGTCTTTCTCATCCAAAATTAAAGCTGGCATCTTCAATGTATTCCTAAAAGGCTTGATTTGGGAATCTGAAAGCAGCTTGCTAGTGAAATCTACTATTTCTGTCGTAGGAACCAGGGTTAAGTTACCTGCTGCAACAAGACAATTAGCATGCTATTAAGACTCAACTCACAGAGTGACAGCGCACAGAGAAAGAATCAAACAAAGATTCCCTTATTCAAGATAAAGGTCCCAAGATATCCAAGATCGTCCAGACATGTTAGAATACATGCTTATGGCAGCAGATAATGATTAGGCACGAGATATTGAGAGAAAATAATTTAAATACAAATGCATCTGAAAAAATACAAATAGTTTATTGCACCTTCTGAAAGACAAAACAAACTTTTAGGTAAGTAATCATCAGAAACAGGAAGCCGATTTTGGAAGATTCTCAATTAAAGAAAGCACATTAGAAGCACACTTCTAAATCCATAAGCAAGAAGCTAACCTGGAGAGTAAGCTCTCCACAGTTTGGGAATGTTAGGCAATCAAGACCCACCAACAGGCAATTGACATAAAGTCTAGGACCAGTCAATCACAACAATTTTGGGGGCTACCAGGATTAATGGGACCATCCCACTTCTTCTTTTTTTATGTTTTGTTATAGTTTAGTTTATGCTTTTACTTTAGATATTTACCACCAAGGGTATTGGGTTTATTAGTGTGTTGTGACTTGTAGCTGCAATTTTGTCTTTTCCCCTACTTAAGATCCTTTTCTCTTTTTGTAAAATAATTTTTGATAGATGAAGAACAAAAATAACAAAAATTATATTAAACTTGGTGAATTCCCTGTTCTAGTTTCCTTCCCGTGGGCATGAAGCCTCATTCAATATGAGGCCAAGGTAATATCGTTTCATCCCAATTTGTCATTCGGTATTTTTTTCTATTTTCTATTTTATCAAATGAATTCTGTGCTGTGTGTGGTTACATGACTGCTTCGGTAATAATCTTTAACTGTTATCCTGTGTTAAGTTCCTGGAAACCCTCAATTTGAAGTTTAATCAATTCATTCATCAATCAAAGGGACGATTCAGATTGAAACTTCAATCTTACCTTAATCGATAGAGATCCGGAACAATTTGCAGATCCTGCAATTCATTGTAAGCCATTCAAGCTTATTAAGGCTATTTTTCAGCATGTTAAAATGCTAATTGTGGTTTAATTTATGTTTTTTTTCCTTTTAAATTGATTCTCATCTGATCTCAGCAAATATATTAGGTCACTTTTGCATGTTGTCCTACATCAAAGATCCATTTAGGTCCCTATTAGTGGAAATAAGCCATAGTGCCAAGAGACACTAGCCCAACATCATATTCCCAGGACAATGGTCCAGTAGTTAATGAGAATCTAAAACCAAGTTTTTGCATCCCATGATGAACCAAAAATTACACAACAGCTCTTTTTGGTATACTAGGGCAGTTATTTATGGATTGATACAGCCCACGCATGAAATTAGAAACATATCTAATAGGGTATGCTTTACCATGTTAACCAGACAGAAATGTCATTCTATGAAGGAAGCGAAGCCACTGGCTTTATAGGTGGTAATTACAGGATCAAGACCAAGCTCCATTGGGAGAAATGCCATTCTTAGAAAATTACCAAGCAGTTAAGTTCTTTGGAGAATTTTATTCAAGTAATCTTAGGGAAGGCATATAACATAAAAGAATACTCAAAAAAATTTGACATATTAGAATAAACATAATTACTATGAAAATGCTCCAAATGACATCCAACTATAAGGAAAATATCATTTTTTAAATGAAAAAAAAAATTCAAATATGAAGACATCTTGAATATAACTCTTTAAGTTACTGGCTGCTACAACTAATGCTAGTTGATGGGCTGAGGGTTGTAAATCGATAGTAATGAACAGATCAAGTCCACTAAGGTAACTATATGCATGATATCACGTAAAGCTCATCCACAACGAAGCTAGGGTGATGGTTATCAGATGTAGCACGGGTGTTTCAGTACAATCAAAAGAGCGAAATATGCAGCAGGTTCAAGTCTCAGCATAGCCCATATGCTGATTAGATATAAAGCAATTGTATCACCAACATGCCCATGAAACACGTGATATGGATTCTCATGGAGCCAAAAACAAAGCGATGTGCAAGTTCCAAATACATTTAATGTTTCTTCTTCTTACAATGATTTTGAAATTTTGACTAGAGACTTAATTTGATATTTTCAAATGATGGTCACAACAAAATAACTAACAATGAAGTAGAGATTAAAGATGCAATATCTAACAAATAGAATGAAAAGATATGTAAAAAAACAAATACATAAATAGCATCCAAGTCCCCACAATCATGTCAAGAACATGCATACAAAACGAATAATGGTTTTTCTAATGTATTAAAATTTGGAAGTAATTCATTTTTTTAACAATATATTAGAATTTAGAAGTAGAAAGGGAGCTTTGGCGCAATGGTAAAAGTGGTCATCGTGTGACCTTGAGGTCACGGGTTCAAGGCGTGGAAATAGCCTCTTGTAAAAATACAAGGTAAGGCTGTGTACTATAGGCCCTTGTGGTCCGCCCCTTCCCCGGACCCCGCACAAGCGGGAGCTTCATGAACCGGGGCTGCCCTTTTTTTTATTAGAATTTAGAAGTAATTCATCACGATAGAAGAGAAAAAATAGTGCTTTTACCACATACCAGTAAAAAAATAATATTAGGGTTAACTTAGAACCATGAAAAATAAAATAATATATTAGTGTTTGGTTAGAACCATGACTCTAGAGCTTAAGTCTTGTGCAATATGATTTAACTTGGGTTGCACAACTCTAAATACTCAAAACCCCTTTCAAAAAAGAAAGAAATTTTAAAAATAAAAGGGCATTCAGGTTTCTCATGCAACCCTCGAGCACTTAAAATGTCTTCTATGCAACCCGCTGCAGCAGACATAAAACATGAGTTCCCATATGATACCACAAGCATACAAATAACATGTTAGGGCACATGATACATCATCATCTGACAAGGACCAACAAAATCAAACATCTAACATTCAACCGACATCAACACTGTTACCTTTATGCGTGCCAGTTTTTCTCAGCACTAAAAGAAGCATGTTAATCTATATTGGTCTTGCACATTACAGACGTGCATCAGCAGATACACCCTTTAAAAGGAATATTTTGGACCATGATACACAATATTTGTTGTTTGGGCTTGTGCATAAGCTTTCCTAACAAAAAATTATAATCCATGACCTTGTTACTCCTACATATGCACCCTTAAAAAATAGAAGAAAGTTGGCTGCATACCAGTCAAGGCATTATCTCATTTCAGGATTAGCCAACTGCAAAGCACGTGTCTAGCATTTGTCAGGTTTGCACACAATCAGGGTTCTCCAGTCAAGAAAAAGTATTCCAATGTTCAAAATGTATAAGTAACCCAGAACTCTAGAATCAATCAGCATATAGTGCAGTAAAAATTAAAAGCTGTTCTAGTTTTTAAGAAGATCTCACACATGGCCTGATGAAGTATGTAATACAAAGCTATACACAATTTATTCTGAAGTTATATTGCTATATATCCCTTGGCTAATATAGGATCTATTATTCTACATACTTTGGCTTTTTCACCCAGTCCACTCACCCATAAAAGTCTTAGATGTATGACAGATGTATGACCTAAACAAAACTTGTACCTGTTAATTAAACATACGAGTCCTAGTAGGCATACATGCCTTGATAGCAAGAAGAAGTCCACACCCTTTCTTTTTCATGTATGATGAATTCTTTTTGTAGATCTACGCCATTCATTATGTTCTTCATACCAAAAATAGGCAACTTAATAAAAAAATTAATGGATTTAGATGCACCTAGCTACATATTTTGGGTCTTTGAAAATTTTAATAAAAACAGATGATAACTATTTTTTTATCATGATAACAATGGATAAAAGCATCTAATGAATAAGAAATTTGATCTCTAGCCTATCTAAGCCATTCCAAATATGATGAAGGGTGTAGACATCTTCTCTCTCTCAGAGGCGTGTATGCCTACCAGAACTTAGGCATATAAATGTAAATGCTTGAATAAATACTAAATATGCTAAGATGAAATACCTGTGCCTAAATACATTAACATAATTGTTAGAAGACGTTTGCACTCACAGAACCAACTATGATATTCATGTGCCCACAGTTAACACATCTTGCTGCATCTCCAGAAAGCTTATGCTTGAATATGATAGCAATTAATTTGAAATGAAAGTGAGCTTACATTTTGCCCTAAAATACGATGGGAAAGAACATATGGGATGAATGAAGATCAAACATAGCAGATATGGAGGTCCAAAGCCATCATTGCTCTGGTTCAAACAGAGGCAACATTAAGTTAAATTATCTTTCTAAGGATGTATGTGCTTGCCCACTCATGAATTACATTAGCTGTTTGTTCTTTGATATATTCCAAGTTGACTAAGGAAAGATAATAGTCAAGTTGACTGAAAAGATGAAGCTCAAGAAAAAACTCACCAGGAGAAGTAAATCGAGAGCGAATGGAAGACCGGTGCTTGTGCGACCCACTTGAAGATGAACGAGAACTTAGCTCAAACTGTTTCTGTGATTTTGCACGGTGCTTCCTCAGAGAAAGTAAGCGCATGTCTTCCTTCCACATGTGGTGGAACGCCCTGAACTTGAGAGTAAGAACTTTTCCTTTAAATCTTTGAAAAGATCTACGCATCACAAGAGTTTCCTTAATCTGCAACTCATGTTGCCTCTTTGATACGTTGTTTGCTGATCCCCAAATGTCAATTTTAGATGGATCAATAGGTAGATGTTTATCAAATACTTCAGTTGCTTCTCTCGCAGACTGCTTGTTAGAAGCCAAAACTGATGCAGTTAACCTACAAGCTGCTTCCTTATGTGGGTTTATGCTGGAGGAAGCATAAGCAGCAGTAGAGCTCCCAATTACACAGGTATCATCTCTGTCCCCACGTATATCTGCCGACATTTTCCCATCAACAACGGATGCAAAGCACTGCCCATGTCCACTTGTAGAATCAGCCTCGTCAAGCTCTGTCGAACATTCATTCAGTTTTAGTATATCAGATGAAGAAGCTCTCTTCACCATCGGTAGCAGTTCACCAGACTTAGATGTAACAGTTACAGGGCTGCCATTATCTGCATCTTTAACTTCAGCATGAGCCTCTGAGGAAGCATTACACGAAACTGGCTTCTCCACAATGAACTCAGCAGCAGATCCAGCATTCTCCTTGCTGGGTCTTGGAAGTGTTTCAGCTGGTAAAGACTTCGATGTGGTTGGACGTGTTATGTTGGCTCTAGAGTCAGATACCAATGACTTCAGTTCATTTTCAAACAAATCAATATCAGTTTCAGTTTTCTCCAGTGCCTTCAAAATGTCAATTTTTATCAGCGGCAACTTATTCAGTGCCGTAGATCTCACAAAATTAGAGTCCCCAGAGCATGCATCCTCTGTTTGTAACAATTCCAAAAGCTGAGAACTCATACTATTAATTGGATCAAGCTCCAAATGTTCTACATTAACAGACATTTCCTCCAGACAATTCCGAAATCCATGGGCAGGAGAATCACTGAAATGATTCATATCAACATCAGTATTAGTGGCCTTGAAAAAAGGCTTGTCCTCCACACCTGTTGCACATAAAGCAGAATGTTTAGAAATGCAATCCACCAGTTCATACTGAATAGCCAGGCTAACAAAATGTTTTTGCTTGTGGTCAATAATGCAATTCCATAGTCAAGGCAAACAAGTAGCTTCAGTAACAAAGCATCTTCTGAAAGAGTCAATAATGCAATTCCATAGTCAAAGTGAACAAGTAGATTCAGTAACAAAGCATCTTCGGAAACAAAGTCTTTACATGAATACTTGCAGAAAATTTGTGCATGGGAAAATTAAAAAAGAAACAGAATAAGATAAGTATTGCATAAGAGTTGTGAAAAGAGGATTACTCAACTTGCAGGAGCTATTTTACCCAGAAACAGAAACCTAATTCTAAGTCTCAAGCGAGTATCCACAGAAGAGTTTTATGCAAAATGAAAAAGACTAGTAAAGAATCAAAGCTGCAATAAACTTCCTGAGTGAGTTAGTAAAGAGGTGGACAGAGTCAACTTTCCAAACATCTTTCCCGGCAAAACCCAAATCTATTGTTTATTCTGTGCAGCAACAAGCCAACTCAATTATTCAACACGCAGAGGGATCTTACAAGAGAAATGGGCAATAACTATCAATAAACATAAAAAATTTGATGCCAAAAGATTAAACTGTACATTGAGATGCAGATCCTAGCTATGTAGTCACAGGCGCAACTAGTCGCTAGGTGCAAAAAGGCGCAGCCTTGTGACTCGACTAAGGCCAGGCACAGTGGGTTTAAGGCGCAGTGCGCCTAGGCGCGCGACTTGCTGCGCCTTTTGCGACTCCAAGGCGCACCATAATCAATATAAAACCATTTTTTCCCTTTATTCTTCTTCTTCTTCTTCTTTTTCTTCCTAGACTTTCTTTTGTCTACTTGCTACCATCCTCATCTTCCATTGACAATTGAAGGTTTCTTGAAGTGATTAAAGGTAAGAAATTACAGATTTTTGTTAGGTACTATGTAGTCGCAAGCGCGACTAGTTACTGGACGCAAAAAGGTACGGGCTTGCGACTCGATTTTGGGTAGGAGCAAGTGACTAGTCGTGCGCCCCATGCGCCCCCATTTCCATGCGCCTTGCATTCACATTTGACGCTTTTTCAATTGCAACTGAAGCTACAAGTTTCAGATGGTGCATACCGTCCAGACCCTGCCGCCAGAGGGCTTTGTCCCCTTGGACCCCCACCGGGGCTGTTGCCCCGGACCTCGCATCTGGGGAGGCTGCCCCTGAACCCCCATTTGTTTTTGTAACAAATGTATAAATGAGACCACTATAATGCTTAAAACAACTGATCCATAACATTGTTTTCATATTTTGCATATTTCTTTTCATTTTTCTTAAGTTTTGTTTCCATGACCTTCTTACTTTTCTATATTTCTTACTTTAGTACTCTTATTTATTTTATTTTTTGTTCTATTTGTTAGCAGGGTCCCTCTTATGATTGTTTGATTTGTTTTTATTCCACTCTAATAGATTCCTCTACATTCCTGTATGTTTTTTGAACTTAATTATGTCTTATTGTTTTGGTTTAACTTTAGGTTGTTATACACATGTTGATTTATTACTTAAGAATTCCATTTCACTCATTTGACAAGTATTTATTCATATCTTTATATTTCTATGCTTTCTTTTTCTTTTTCTTTTTTAGATTTTTTCTATATATTTTTTTAAATATTTAAAATCTTTAATTTTGTGCCTTGACACCTAGTCGCATGACTAGGCATGCCTAGTCCCTCTGGGAGCAAGGCACACCCCTTGCACCTGTGACTACATAGGATCCTAGTCATGTAACGGACAGTTTACCAGCTTAAAGCATCATGACGTACACATTCTAGAGGGATAATGTATTGTTATGTGCATCCATATGGATTTCATGGTTCTAGCACAACTCAGAAACCTGGCTCACCAGTTTGCTTGCTAAAAGTTTAGCTTGACTGTCAGCATTTTGCAACATTTGATCAACCAGATCAATTACATGTAGGGCATTATGATTGGCATTGTTGGTATCATCCTATTCACTAATTTGATTCAATAGTCTGTTTCTTTCACTAACTTGGCTCATTTGTGATTTATAAATCCCTTTTACCCATTACCACACAGAATATGCTGGTTTTAAAAATGGCTAACTTGTGATATATCAATATTGTGAAACTAAACTTAAAATATTTAGAAAAACTACAATTATTGCATAGCTGAGAAGCAGGCAGGTCCAACACATCATAATGGAACAATCAAACAGCGGCATTTCTAACAGTAAGATGAATAAAATGGAAGAAAATATTAGTTGAGGTGTACAAAGCACTAGACTGAAGCAGTACACTTTTTAAGATTTATAATGCTTAAGCTAACCTGGTGATGAACTACATGCAACGGAACACGGAGTTGTAGGAGAGGCGCATTCCAAAATACCAGAGATTTTGGGGCTTCCATCAGGCAAGCTCATAGTGCTGGCATTGTGAACGGTCTTCCCACTGCTAGAGCATTGGACCAACAGATTCTTGCTAGTTGTCTCCTCGGGACCTTCAACCTTCTGTTTCTCATACTTTGCAAGCCCTTGTCCCCAACCAAGTCGCTGTTTCTTCCTAGAACATGTCTCTTCAAATGTTACAGAGTTTGTCAAACCTGAAGCAGGATCGCCAGAAGGAGACTGAACTGGGGTTGATTTTCCAGGCGATAAATCGATCTTCAACTCATCGGAGTCTGCTCTGTTACTCTTGGAGCTATTTGAATGGCTTAAGCCAGAGCCACGAGAAGACAGACTACCAGAACGAGACCATTTGAGAGGCTTCCAAGCAATCGAACCCATCGAGTGGTCTTTATCATACAACTGACCTGTGCCCAAGCCATCCACACTACCCGTCTTACCGTGATGATCTTTCAACTGGAGTTGATCGCATGACGTGTTTTCAATGTCAGAACGAGTTAACGGATCATCGACTGACCTCTGAGCACTTACATCATGGGGCCGCCCCAACAATCCACCGACCAGATCTTCACCAGCACCCTCCCACGAATGATGATGCTGATGGTGATATCCTTTCCAATCCTTGAAAGAACCCTTGTTTTCCCTTCTGCTGTATCGCCCTTCAGTGCGGTGACCGAACGGTCTGCAGCTCTCATCTTCAACCATCCTATCGCCCGTTCGAGAGGATGCACAGCCATAGCCAGATTCTTCCAGAAACAACTGGTAATTCCCCTGCTTACCAGGACCTTCAGCAGAAAATATTTTAACAGAAACAAATACAAAAAATAAGAGAATAACCAAATCGCAAGCCGCATCCAAAAACCAGCAAAAAAAACTAAATCAAAAGCAGATAAAAGCTCATCATCTTTCCAAAGACAATATCAAAATCTCACAAAAAGACAACATACTGTAGAAGAACTCCAGATCTGCACACAAAAATTTCAAAAAAAAAAAGGATATAAGGAGAGAGAGAAGATGCCTTTCTTGCTAAGAATCCAATCCAGTCAAGAAAAAATCTCCTCACTCGCCGCTGCAATTCACCGACCCCGAAAAGGCAAAATCAAACAAAACTGACCTTAGTTCCCAAAAATCACCTAAACACCTTTCCAGAGACAAATAAGGGATACCGAAACCCTAAAACCTAAGGATAAAAATACAGGAAGTAGGAAAAACAAGTTACCTGGAAGCCGGCGACTTTCTTCGATGCCTCCCCGGACAAAATCGTAGGATCCGTGATAAGAATCGCTCCATCTCGCAGCAGGAGCTAGCACATCATTCCTCTCGTGCTTCTTCTCCTTGAAGAAATCTTTCCGCTCCCACGGCGAGGGTTCCGGCGGCATGAAATACCACTAAATTGCATCGGCCACAACAAAAATTGAAGAAAACACAAGCACAATCACTTCTTTCCCCCTTTCTCTACGAATACTGGCTCCGGAGCATAAAAAGTCAGTCATTGACGATGCCTCTTCCACTGCTTGCAAAGGAAATTCTCAGATCCAAGCAACCCAAATGCGAAACGCACGCCAAAACCACGCCCTAGAAATCTTCTTCCGCAGGCCTAGTTGTGCCCTAATCCAGAAAACGGAGAAATCTACGCCGTCCGCTCCCTAGTGATCTTCGTCTCTCTCTCTCTCTCTCTCTCTCTTGGCGATTCTTTCCCCACTCGAGTTTTAGGGTCAGAAAGCGGCAGACATGAGAAGGCAATAAAAGACAACACGGGCAGATATGCTATGGAGAGAGAGAGGGGCATCCAACAAAGGCGCCAGAAACAGGAATTGAATCGGTTTTGGAGTCCGCCAAATTATCTCTCACTTTGACCCCCACTTCGCTTTCCTTTTTCTTTTCTACCCTTTACCCCACCTTCCCCTTTAATTAAAGCTTGTGTTCTACAATCAGGTCCCTCCAATTTTTAGAAAATTACGAAAAGACCCTTTCTGCCTCCCACTGCCTAATTATAGAAAACTACCGGGGTATGAAATTCTAAGTCCGCTCTTTTAATACGAACACCCTTCTCTTAATCTCAAGAATGCTACCGAACGGCGGGACAACAGCATGCTATATAAGTTTCCTTATGGATGAATGGGCCCATCTATGGTTGATCTGAGCCACTCATCTCTGCTGAAATTTGGATGCTACTACTTTCAAAACATTCGGATCGGATGAGTCTCATCACAATCAACAGATGTTAAAAACTTTGTATAAACATTGGTCCGCATTCGTCAGCTAAATAACAATTTCTTTATTCCTATAATATTTGATCTACGAGATATCCAAATAGAGAGAGAGAGAGAGAGAGAGAGAGAGAGAGAGAGAGAGAGAGAGAGAGAGAGAGAGAGAGAAACGGCTCAGATCAATCAGAGGTATGTCTTGAGCAAATGTAGGGCGTGATGAAAACATACAACTTGGTAGCACCTGAGGGTAGCATTCCAGTTTACTTTTATATTCTTTTCTTGAAAGTCACGGAGGTCTTTATTAGTCTCCGACTCCATTCCTGTTCTTTTACATTTTCCAGCCTTTTTATTCGGGATTGTCTTATTCAGGATTACTTATGTTAGGTTCGTTGACGGTGTCCCTGAAAGAGCAGTCCCGGTGTACCAAGCTCCCAAGGAGTCAGGAAAAGGGGCAGACCACAAGAGCTTAAAGTCCACAAGCTCCCACAGAGTCTGAAAAAAAGACAGACAACAAAGGCCTACAGTATACAGCCTTACATTTATTTTGCAAAAAACTATTTTCACACCTTGAATCCTTGATATCAAGGTCCCACGACAACAACTTTTACCGTTGCACCAAGGCTCCCCTTCAGTTGACAATGTCCTCTGTTGCAGAATTAATTCTGGTATTGAGTTATTCACGATTAACTTAATCTATCATTTGATGTACTTTCTAATCAAAGAAAGATACGGCCGGGAGCTGTGCACTCTTTGTTTAGGTTAAAGCATCCTTCTCTTTACTTTATTCCTTTGCAGAGTAGCGTATTCTTGAATAAGATCCTACCATGAAGGATTATCCTGCCGTGAATTAGTCATTTCCTTGCTTGTTGAATTTCTGCTATTTTAAAATTGTTTATTTGACATTGTATTATCCATGAATTATTTTTACCACTTCTTGGAATATCTCTCACCCCAGTTTTGCACGAAAGGGGCCCGCCTTTGATTATCTGACTTATTCTCATCTGATTACACGGATGACTCGAATAATCAAAAAATCACGGAGTTTGGAGGGATTAGCAACCTTTAAATTAAGTTTCTAACCGTCCGATTCCCGTAACTGGAAGTTCAACTTTTCAGACGTCATACCCGTTCTGAACTACTAAGCCATTCTCAGAAGAAGAGTTGGATCATCCAACGGTAAGCCGGTTCATGCAAAATTGGGCCCCAAATTAAATACTTGTTTGAACAAAATTTCTAACCATCCATCCACTGTGATCAAGAGTGGAATTTTTCAGATGCTATACATCCAAAGCAAGAGCAATGCAAGAGCAATCTAGTGTTTAGGACGAGCAAATTGTAGTTCAGGTGAGAGAATTAAGATAAACGATAACAAAACTTTAGAGAAGTACAACAATGTAGTCCGTAGGAAAACAGACATCACTCCTGGTTTAATGCTGTAAAAAGTGAAATCTGGGTGACAATGAGAACATATAATCAGGTGATGGCGCAAGATCATGTCATGGTTAAGTTTGGGTTGGAGGCCAGCCTCCAGACAGGTTGCACCAAGATTCATGAGCTCAGGGTCTATGGTAATCGACCAAGCAATTGATGTTCAATAAACCTTGGCCTTACCTCTATTCCTTGAAGATCTTCCCACCAGGAGCTTTCTTTTTAGCTTTTCTCAAAGCTTTTCTTTTCTCTTCCCTGCAGGAAATCCATGCAACAACGACGGTCATTATTTCAGAGCTAGGCAGTGGTGGTTATGGTGAATTACTAAGCGGGAAGTATAGCTACTATCAGTTGGATCAAGAATCCAGAACAAATGTAGATAGACAGTACAAAAACCAATTACAGAAAATGGGTCCATCTCATCATAACATGAAATGGGGTCCTCTTAGTATGGCATTAATCCTGAACTTTGAGTTTTAGTTACAACATGAGATGAAGTGGTGAAAGATATCCACAAGATATATGACAGAGACTATCCACATGGCACTCTCATCAGGTCCCTGCATTATACAGCAGACCATGTCATTGAGATATAACACTTACAGAATGACTAACTTTACAATCATACGATCAGATAACCGAAACTCAGCATGGTCTGGTCTTTCCTTGCTCATCCAGTGACTCCAACATGGCTGTGGCATTCTATGCACCACGCGGGACAAGCAATCTTGAAGTCCATTTCATGCCTAAAATATGTAAATGGGCCCAATAACTGCATCTTAAATGAGTTTATCACATAGTTTCCCTCCAATGATTTGTTCGTCAAAATGCCTTCACTTTGCTTTTACCTTTTCTGTTCATTTGACCTAAGTTAAAGAACGCAGAATTTGCATTTTTAGGTAGTGCTTCCATCTATGACTACAATATAATATGCCTGATAGCCCGCCCTTAATGTGAAAGTAATGAAACTATAATCATGTAAAACCACATTGTTTTAGAGGTGCAAGTTAAGGCATTCCAGTTCATAAGCTTAGACCTCACCTGGCTTTTGAGATTTCATCTCTGGGTTTGAATTTCATTTTCTTTCTTTCCCTGGCTGTGAGTGATGACGCATTCAACCCATCTCCTTGCACAGTGTTTTTAGATATGCTGTTGGCCTTTGCTTTTCTCTTTGTTATCCCATTGGCAGGACCATTTGATTGTTGCAATTTCCTTTCTGGGAGGCTCTCATCTTTGCTCCTGTTAGTCTCAGGAGCAGCAGCCTCTTCCACTGTTTCAGGAGAATTAGATGGTGTTTGGGATGGTTTGGAATTGCTCATCTTCTTCAACTGCAGGAAGTCAGGTAATTGTCCAAGTCGCCCAATGCAACATCAGTAAGATTCTTTGACATGGATTTTGGTAGCTAACATTTCAGAACAGTAAGTGTTCGTAATACTAATAAACCAATAAAGATATGAGCAACATTTTTAATATTAACCACATAAATATGCGAGCTACATGCATTATGATAAATCTCTGAATAGATCTATAGAACTTCTAATCTGGACATCTACGAACATAAAAGGTATATATGCCCTCCATATGAAATACACATTCACAAGAAGAAGATTTAAGAGACAGATAGGGTTGTAACTGAAAAAAGATTTTCACCAATTTTCTTCTGTGAATATATTATGCTTTCCAGAGTGATACCTTGGCCACAAAAAAACCATCCATGTTGTGGACATGAGGGTAAAAGCGCCTTGTTTTTTCCAATGAAGGGTGAAAGCGATGCTCCCTAAAGCGTACAAACCTGGCTCCAATGGAATAGTATTAAAGAGGCAGATAGAACAGGCCAGTTTGGGTAAAGGGTAGAATTTACACAAATTTCAAATTTACCCTGGTCGACCGAAATCCAGTCCACAGGGAACAAGTTTTACATCTCTCTTTCTCAAAGCATAGTCTATGACTGCTTCATTCTGCATATTCCAAAGCAAACTTGCATGATTACCATGTAGATATTAATTTGGACTTTGGAGCAATTCACTTTTAATACAAACCTCCGGAATCATTATAGAACAAGTTGAGTAGACTATGTATCCACCAGTTTTTGAATTAGCATCCACCATATCAATTGCTGCAAGAATAAGTTGCTGCAAGAAACATATATGCAGTTTGAAACTAGTTCTACCACAAAAGAGAAAAAATGAAAAACAAAATGATTAGAGAGCAAGAACTTGTATTTGCTAGTACATGTTTGTTCACAGATGAATCTGTGTTAGATCATTTCAAGTCAATGTACTTCTTTTGGATTACAAGGCCTCCAAATATAATACAAGAACTAAAGAAATCTCAAGTCCAACAACACTTCTAGTATCTAAACTAAAAATGTCAGCCCCGGTGCACGAAGCTCCCACCTATGTGGGGTCCGGGGAAGGGGCGGACCACAAGGGGCCTAAAGTACACAGCCTTACCTTGCATTTTGCAAGAGGATGTTTCCACGCCTTGAACACGTGACCTCAAGGTCACACAATGACAACTTTTACCATTGCGCCAAGGCTCCCCTTCACTTCTAATATCTAAACTGATGACTAGAAAGATCATCTTCCTCAGTGATACCATGCTCCAACATTGCAAAGAAAACAATTGTGGTTAGAGAAACAAGATCCGTGCAAGATTTGAAGAAGGGACTTGTTTTCAAGCTCCACTCTCAACGTCATGATCAAGACATTTCAGTTCTATCATCTGCCCCAACAGTTAGGGTGCTGGTGATGTCTATATTTGCAACTGCTTTGATTAATATGTACCTCAAGTTCAAGAAATGAAGAAAGTCAACCTTTCAGGTGAAAGTTCAACACAATGTCTGAACAAGTGTTAACAGTGTCTTTATGTGTGTAGTTTGGATCTTGATGGCCTCTGGACCAGTTATTTGAAAAGCAAAAGGTACAAGCAGTGCCTTCTCATGTGTGCATGAGCTGGAGTAATTGGGGGGGTTCTAACGAATTTAATAAGCATCACAAGTTCAAGCTGTAAGTTGCTATGAACAAAGGTTCACTTAATTGGGGAACCACGTGAGTATTCATCAAAATAATTTGATAAGTACGGATAAGACTATAAGTCAGGAAAAGCCTAACAAAAATTGATTTAGATCATAGCACATTGAATAAACTTTTTAAAATTTTAGAAAGACATTGTCTCTCCTGGTATTAAACTAAATGAAGCCAGACAGAATATTTTGATGGAAGGAAGCATGACAAGCCAGAAAAAGAAGTAAAACCTTCTGCAGGAAAGCACAGTTCTGTATGTCTTGAGCACTTTTAGAAGATTTAACAGATTCATCTTTAGATATAACCTGCAAGACAAAGTAGCAATCAAAAAAATTTTCCCACTTAACAATTTGCAGAGTAACTAATCTAGAAAAGGAAAATGAATATGAAACAATTCATTTCACTTACCCCAGTTCCACTGCAGGGAGCATCCAAAAGCACTCTATCAACGGAATTTAACCCCAGTATCTTGGGCAGCTGAAATCAGAAGTGACATGCCTTCAGATATCTTTTCTGAGAATTTTTGTAAATATAAGAGTCCAGTTTCATATACTGTTCAGAGCAGAAAATAGCCAATAATACTCCCTCTATGATGTCTTGGCAGACCTAATAATTCACCTACTAAGGAGGCAAATAAGCACCAGTGGTAAATCGTATATTGTAATAGGAGGATTTCAGAACCATCTAAAAATCCAGTATTTAGAAAATAGATAACTCACAGACTTCCTAATCCCACTACTAATAACTTTAAACACTGCAAATGATTTGGAAAGACAGCATCATAATGGAAAAAGATCAAACATTAAATGCAATAGCAGGCGAATGTGTGTTTTCAAGTTAAGAGGCATTTTCACATGAGAGTATGAAAGATCATAACCTGAACTACTGGTACAAACACTAAGTGAACTGAAGTACTTCATATCTAAGTCAACACACTCGAAAATCACACTAGAGAAGTAAATTTGACACTAACCTCCTTTCCGTCGTAGTTACAGACAACTGAGTTTGTCACACCCATACGTTGTAAATTTGCACATAATGACTTGAGTCTAGTTTCCTTCATCTCATTTGCATAAAGTATTCCTGGTGAAAGAAGTACAATGACATCCAGGAACAATTAAATAGAGCCAAGCTCTTGGTATAAGATGCCATTTGAAAAATTCAAAAGCATAACTAACAAGTAATAATTTGAGTAACATCCAAAGCTAAAAATTTCAAAAAAAATGAGCATAAGCTAAGTTTTCCAATAGGAAGAAGAATACTCATATTAACTACAGAGTCCAGAAAAAATCTACAAACAAATTGATTAGGTTTTCCAACCATTCTTCATTCCATCATGAACACTAAGGAAAGATTAAAAAAAAAAAGTGTTACTTGATAAAAAGACCTTTGGTTGATATGAACACTACAAACTAGCAAAGTTAGAACTCAGATCCTGACATGGATGATGAAAAATATTTAGTAGAAAATCAGGACAGTGCAAAAGCATTTGGAGGCTAATTAAATATAATAGATCTTGCAGCAAATTAACTATGCCAAACAACAGAATCTTTATCATCAGCAACCAATCACTAGCAAATAAACATTCCCTAAGGAAAGGATAATACAGTCTCAAACTCAGGTCCTTCTGTTTCTCATACTCAACATATTATTTTAAAGCAGTAGTAGATGTTCTATCATTTCTCATTGCAGCATCATTGTCCAGTCAGGACCAATTTTGTCAGGTCTTCAATGTGCGAGATCTTGCAAACCCTGTCTACGTGGACTATTATTTTAATTCAAAAAGATAAGATTTTTTAGAGTATTTAGGTCTAATGGAATCTTGAGACAAATTAATTAATTCCAACGATTAAATATATGTATTTATTTATTTATCATCAGTAACCAATCACAGGCAAATTAACATCCCCAAAGGAAAAGCTAATATTCTTAAACAGAGATCCCCACTGCTTTCCATACTCAACAAATTCTTTTAAAGGAGAAGTGAATGTTCTATCATTTCCTGCTGCTGCATCATTGTCCACTCAGGACCAATTTTGTCCATCCACAATGAGTGCAACCTCATCGGCCCTGTGTAAATGGATAGTTTTTTTAATGTCAAGAGGGTCATTGCGGCAATAGTCAGAATCAATTGCCTAGGTTAAGCTTCCTAGACAATGACCACATCAATGATAGAAGCACGAACATCTCAAACATTCAGCCTCTAATAGCAGCAGAGATACTTGCTCTAGTTGCTGCAGTGTTTAGTCTTCTTTTTATGCCATATATAGAATGCTTTTAAGTTGCTTAAGAAGGAGCTGATTTTCCTACACAGCAGTCCCATTTAGAACACCACATATGCCCCACTTGTTTTCAAATTAGACACCTCATCAAGTAGATAACATCATTTGGGTATCAAGAAATAGTTACTTGCAGCCCCAGTCATAATGGGTTGCCTACACTGAGTCATTTAGACAAATAACACAAACAAAATAATAACAGCATCCACATCTCAGACATCCTGTTTCCCAGAGACAGTAAAAGGGAGATAATTGCTCTGGCACTTACAGTATCAATTAAGAAGCTGATTTTCCTTCATCAGATTTTCATCCGGGAACTTATGCTTCTCTCACATTTCTGGTCTTACTAGAAAAAGATTCTTGCCAAAGATTTTTTTTCTTGGTGATGAATTCAGTTGTTATTAATTTCTATTCAAGTTTTAATTGCTTTATTAAGTAAAAAAGTGACTAATTGATTAACCTTATTTAAGTTTCATCTTTTAAAAGATTTGATAATAAAATTCAAAAGAACAAAAATAAAGCTGACTAACTGACTTGTAAAGATATAAAGTATGGTAATATATTCATCAAAACTAAACCCCCCAAATGTAATGGTGATGAGTCCTATTGGAAGTAAAGCATTATTCTTTACAAGGGTAAAAGCAGAAGAGAGCTTGAGTTCTCTGAGAATTAACATAACTAAAGCAAGAACAAGACAATATTGTTGCAGAACCAGTAATAGCTTGAAATCATTCAAGAAAAAGAGGCATCACATACCTGTATTCTTCATAAGAGCAGCAATATAGGTTGTTTTACCACCAGGTGCGGCCCTGCAACAATTGTAGACTGACATCAGGAGCCTACTATCCATGGGCAAGAAACTACAGTCACAATAACAATTATTGGTTGCAAAAGAAAACTTAAGGATTGATAAATGGGATTTTGGTTAATATTATCATTACAAGTAAGAAGACTATAAGGCACTAAAGTCATAAGAATGAAGATAAGAGTGATGAAAGAAAAAATGAGCTCCAATCAAAGCAACTGAAAAGTTATAAACCATAAGAGCAGCAATATAGGTTGTTCTACCACCAGGTGCGGCCCTGCAACAATTGTAGACTGACATCAGAAGCTTACTATCCATGGGCAAGAAACTACAGTCACTAACAATTATTGGTTGCAAAAGAAAACTTAAGGATTGATAAATGGGATTTTGGTTAATATTACCATTACAAGTAAGAAGAACTATAAAGCACTAAAGTCATAAGAATGAAGATAAGAGTGATGAAAGAAAAAATGAGCTATAATCAAGGCAACTGAAAAGTTAAATAAACCATATGTGCTTGTTTAGAGAACATATCATTAACACAAACTCTAGCTATAATAAATTCATGGTGGACTGTATTTACTTTATTGGTCTACTGTCAAGAGCATATTAGCAATTTTTAGCAACCTTTTCACATGTGTTTTCTAGTTCAACTGGTGAAAGTCTTTGTAGGGTGGAGATGACATCTTTGGAATAAGAACTTATATCTGTTGGGCTTTGGTCCACTATCTTGAGGATTTTGGAAGCAGAACACAACAAGTTCCTTATTTGGTGAGTTTCCAGCTACATGAAAGCATGGGAGGAGTTCAAGGGAATGTCATGAATATCTGGACTACAAATTGGGAAAGGCAAACGTATTGGCAAGAATAGAGTCATTTCCAAGAAGAGAGTATTTCATGACATACACCTTGAAGCTCATCCGAAATTAATTTTGAAGGATATCTTCTGGTAAACCAAGATGGGGAGCCTTAGCGCAACGGTAGAGTTGTTGTCGTGTGACCTTGAGGTCACGGGTTCAAGGCATGGAAACAGTCTCTTGCAAAAAAGCAAGGTAAGGCTGTGTACTATAGACTCTTGTGGTCCGCCCCTCCTCCAGACCTATGTAGTCGCTAGGCGCAAAAAGGCGCTGGCCATGCGACTTGACTTCATGTAGGCGCAGTGACATAAGTCGCACTGCGACTAGTCACATGCTTGGATGTGCCTTGCACCTAATGCGCCCTTGATTCTAGGCACAGCGACATGCACTTAAAACACTACTTTCGGTTTTTTTTTTTTTTTCTTCATTCTTCTTCTTCCCCATTCCACTGCTTCCTTTCTGAACAAGTAATCTTCCATCCTCTCTTTCTGAACGAGTAGTCTTCCATCCAAGTAATTGAGGTAAGATTGTAACTTTTATTTACTTTCTTTTTTTGTTTTTTCATTTTTCTGTAAAAATGCGGTAAAACCAGTATCGTTTTTTCATTTTTTTATATTTTTTTTGCATAATGCTTCATTTTTCTTTGAAAACTCAGCATATGTATACTCTAAAGGTAAAAACGAAAACGTCACTTCATTCTTTCCATCCGTTTTCATTGATTTAGTGTATTATGCACTATATTTGTAGTTTTCTATAAAAAAATTCACGAAAATGTAAAATACATCAATAATTCGTAATTTTTTCATTTTTTTAAAGCAAATATGCAAATTCTCACCATCATAATGCTAAAAAAGACTGACCCATGAGCTTAATTGACTACTTTTGTTACTGTCTTTTTTTTTCTATTTTTGACAAAAAACAATGAAAAACAGTAATGGCTTTTTTTTTCATTTTTGTAGCAAATGTGTAAGTGTCATCATAGGAATGCTAAAAACAACTTATCAATAGAATCTTTTGATGTTTTTTCTTACTGTTTTTTTTTTTTTTTTTTCACTAACAACAGTAATTTTTTCATTTTGTACTGTTACTTATTTTATTTTGTTGTTCTATTTGTTTGCAGGTTTCCTCTTCTAAATCTCTAATTGCTTGATTTGTTTTCATTCCACTCTAGTAGTTTCCTGTATTCCTATTTCCTATTGATACTACAATGCTTCTTCTAGAGTAATAGATGTGGGGTGAGAATATACAGAGGCACAGGATCCAAATGATAAAAATTTGGTATGGTGCAAGCTTTATCAGAATAGATATAGTGGTGGAATATTTAGATTAAAGCAAATTTGACAGGTAGGCATAAAAATTCCAAAAAATGCTCTCTAGTCACGCCTAAGATATCTAAAAAAAATTTAGATTATATGAATGAAACAAAGAAGAAGAAAGAGACTTAAGAGAGAATAACAAGGGAGATAGAACAGCCAGAAAATTTATTTGGCTTGCATCATGATAATGATGATGATGAGGCTAAGGTGCAGAAGATTGATAATACTAGGGCTGCTGGTATTTCCATTGGGGGTAAGAGGCGTAAGATGCTCACACAACAAACAAAAGGGCCTATTGATTATCTCTTTGCTCCCAACCCTGAGGCCCAGGGTAAGGGAAAGGCACCCATGCAGCAGACAACAATAAATAGAGCATACAAGGAGTTTAGAACAAGAGCATGCAATTACATTGCCTCTTGGTTCTATGAACATAGCATTGCATTCGATGCTGCTTGTAGTCATTCATTCCAAACCACGTTAAAGGCAGTTGCGTAACATGGTCCAGGTATATATCTTATATTTTTTATAATAAATAGTTATATACTTGTTTTAGCCTTTTACCTAATCTTATATCGTATAATCTTATGTGACTAAGGTTTCAAGGCACCCTCGTATCACGAGTTGAGGGTGAATTTTCTTCAAAAGCAAGTAAAGGCGACAAAAGAGTACATAGATCAGCGTAGAGGTGATTGGATTACATATGTGTTCAGTGTCCTTTTTCGCATCCTTGTATTATTGTATATTACTTTCAAGTCTCAAGGTGACACTAACACTAACAACAAGAATGCATCATGGTATTATGCTTTTATAGGTATAGGTGCTCCATCATGTCAGATTGGTGGATCGATGGCAAAGTCGCACCCTTGTCAACTTTTTGGTAAACTATCCAACTAGGACAGTTTTTTTGAAATCTATTGATGAGTCTGCACATGTCAAGAGTGCAAGCCTAATACTTTACATGTTGGAGGAAGTGATTGACGAAGTTGGAGAGAACAATGTGGATCAGGTAATAGTTTAATTTTACATCTATAAGTTGTTATGTATTTTAAATTGTTTATAAGCATATAATACAAGTTCATCCTATATAATTTTACCTTTTTTTGTATTTTAGGTCATAACTGACAATGCCTCCAACTACGTGGCTGCGGGAAGGGAGTTGATGATGAGGAGGCCACATTTATATTGGAACCCCTGTGCAGCTCACTGCATTGATTTGATGTTGAAAGGCATTGGGAAATTACCAGTTGTGAAGAAAACTGTGGCAAAAGCTTGGACAATGACGGTTTTTATATATAGCCACACACATGTCAAGGCCAAAGACAAGATTCAAGCCAATCTAGCAAGGGATGTGCACTAGGCTACTCATGTTTGGGGGATTATAAGAAGTAGATGGAGTTCTCAACTTCACCAACCTTTGCATGAAGCGGGATATTACCTCAACCTGTCCTTCTATTATGAACATGACATTGAAATTAAGCATAACAGTGATATCAAGAATAGTCTAACGCATGCCATTAGTAGGTTATATGATGGAGATGAAGCATACATGGTGATAAATCAGATATCCATCTACAGAGATTCTAGAGGCTTGTTTAGCAATGACCTAGCAATACGCAAAAGAAAAACCCCAGCCCCTTGTAAGTATTTTATGTTATTCTATGTTTTAAGTTTTAACTTCTAAATTTTATTTATTTTTCTAACTTTTTTTTTTCAACTTTTGTAAGTGAGTGGTGGATTACCTTTGGAGCTGAAGCCCCCCATCTTCAAACATTCGCCATTAAAGTCCTCTCCCAGATATGCAACGTATCTCCTTGAAAGCGCAACTGGAGTGTCTTCAAGAACGTAAGCTACTTAGATATTAATATGTAGTTATTAGTTATTAGTAATTTATTATAACATTCATTGTATTTGTATTCTAAATTTATAATTACTTCTTTTTTTCAGATCCACACTAAGAAGAGGAATAAGCTACATGCTAAGACATTGAACGATCTAGTATACGTTTAATACAATCAGTGCCTTCGTTGTCGACATAAGGATCATTTGAAAATGCAAACGCATATAGATCCTATTTTGTTACGAGAGGTCGATGAAAGTGATGAGGGAATTGTTCAAGAAGATGCTGCAGATGATCTAGTGCATTAAGGTGATGACCTCACCTGGTTAGATATTGAGCTTGCCAAAGGATCAAGTGAACATGATGCTCCATCTATTAGGCAATACCAAAGGCGAGGGAGGAGGCAGAGGAGGAGCCACATTTCTCAGTCCCAAGCTCATGCTCATTAAGAACCATATGAGGATATTGGAGAAGAGCAAGGCAATGAGGAGACTGAGGAAGATGTCTACATCTCTCAGGGAGATGATTCTGATGATGGTCTTGATCTTCCTAATGAGGAAGAAATGGCTCTTAAGTCTTAATAGTTAACTTTAACATTTGCTTTACTTCATTTACAAAACCGTTGTTTGATTGTTTATTATTTCTATACAGGAAGATGATGGCGATGATGACGAGACCACAGCAGATTAAGGGAGTAATCCCTCCCTGCTAGGCTGCTACTCTTTGTTTGATTGTTTATTATATTTGTATGTTTCTCAAGCCTCAGCTTACTTCTTTGTGTATAACTGTATGATTGATTGATTGTTTGATTTAACCTTAGGTCCTTAGGTTGTTACTGTTAACAAGTATTTATTCATATCTTTATATTTCTATGTTTTTCTATTTTTTTGCAATTTTTTAGATTCATTCTGAATTTTTTTCTTTTTTTAAATATTTCAATTCCTTAATTTTGCGCCTTGACATCTAGTCGCCTAACTAGGCCCACCTAGTCCCTCTAGGTGCGCCTTGCACCTGCGACTACGTAGCCCCAAACTCCGCAAACTCAAGAGCATCATGCACCGAGATGCCTCCCTTATCTTCTGGTAAACCAAGAAAGGCATATAGAATGATTTCCAAGAGATAACAGAGGATAATGTATGTTTGCGTTTGTCAGTCCAATGGTTATGGGGACTCTAATGGAACTCAGATTCCCACCAAGCTGGAGGCATTATGGCAAAAGCGATAATTTAAAGAGCAGAGGCTAAGCAACCTGGAAATGGAGCCTTGCCACAATGGTAGAGTTGTCGTCATGTAACCTGAAGGTCCCGGGTTCGAGGCTTGGAAACAACCTCGTGCAAAAATGTAAGGTAAAGCTGCATATTATAGACTCTTGTGGTCCTCCCCTTCCCCGACCCCCTTATATGTGGGAGCTTCGTGCACTGGGCTGCCCTTTTAGGCTAAGCAACCTAGGGCAAAAAGGAGTAGATTCAACTTGGCTTTGATGAGTGTTTAATGGGTCAAGGTTTGTATGAGTCATAAAACTTACAAGAGGATTGCGTAGCAAAAACCCAAAACAGGCAATCATGAGAAAAAGGAGTGACTTGTGTGAGTAAAGAATGTCTCGAGGAGTTTTAAGTGGTTTTACGAAGCAATCCTTTTGGGTCACTTGCATGTACAATGGAGGTTGGTTTTCCAAGTCTAGTCTAAGGAATAATGAATCTCTTTAACCCTAGTGAGGAGAATATTGTAACATGCTAGTGTATTACATGTCTCCTAGTCATGTCTCATCACCATCAAAGCCTTACACCAATTAGGGATCAGCTACATGAATCTTCTTCCTCCATTCTCCTCGTCATATTTGTAAGTGGCATAATGAGGTTATGATACCCTTGATAGAGGAATATACCAAACTAATCAGGCATTAAGCAAGCTTTGCACTTTTCAATATTTATTAATTTTCTATCACATATAAAGTTTCCTGTTTCACTTACAAATAAGAAAGATAGTAAAAGTAAAATAATAGTTATAAAAAAAGAGGCAAAACCACTAAAACAAAAATAGTTATTAGAAAAGAGAGAGAGAGCCTAAATCACTTACGCAACATCCACTATTCGTTCTTTCTCCTGAGGAGCAAGTGCCATAACAGGCAGAAAGGAGCTTGCACTTTGTAGCTGCCAGAAAATTAAGTCTCAAAGTTTGAACAAACAAATTCTTAAATCAACAAGCATAAACACTGTATCAAAAGAGAAGGTGGCTTCGATAAGAGTATACCATGTAGTGCCCAGCCATATATTCAGGAGTAGCACCGATAGGAACTTGCGAATCATAGACAACCAGTCCGACCTGCCATCAATTGCATCTGAAATAAATTTTAAGAAGTACAATCGAAAATAACAAAATTAAATAGCAATCAAGTAAGCCTCACCTTCGACCATTTGCTGAGTGGGTCAAGGTTTACCCCTCTGTTTATCAGTATTCCAGCTAGATCCCTCCTACGAGTCTATACAAAATAGGATAAAACGGAAATAAGAAAAAGCAAGCCCAAAGACATGCATCATTCATAGACTATTTTGAAACAGCATTAAACTTGGAAGACATTGGTATTAGTGCAGCAAAAGAATGCATTAAAAGCTCAATCTTGGGAATAAGATAAAATGATTGTGTAAACATACAGTACATGCAGTACAAAATGACAAAACAGGATAACAGAATATATTATGCCTACAGAAGAACTTTGATCAGATCAAATAATTTACAGATAAGAGAAACGATGGGGCTTATATATATATATATATAAGAGAGAGAGAGAGAGAGAGAGAGAGAGAGAGAGAGAGAGAGAGAGAGAGAGCAACAAAAACAAGAGATTTAACAATATGAAGTGGGTGAGCTTTACCTTTAAAGTGTTTGTGCGCAAACAGATGGGCCTAGGCTTTTCAAATGCTTCAATAAGCTCTTGAAGCTCTACGACTGGAAACATCTGTAAACACGAATTTCGAAGGAAAGCATAGATAAGTGACCAGAAGTAAACAAGTATATAATTAGCAAAAACAAGACTAACACTGAGAATTACCTCAATCAAAACCTCAATCAGAAAGTCATTGTACCCATAATAAGAACCCAAATCCAACTTAAGCTGCTGGACATAATCCTTCCTTGTAGCACCCTCCTGCCTTAAAGTCTTAAAATTTGAAAGCACCCGAATCACTACTCAAGAGAAAAAGAAAACAAACAAATATTTGATTAGTTAAACTACAAAATGAAAACCAAACAAATGGTGGAGAAAAGGAAAGAGGTTTTACATACCCTCTTTTATCCTGCGCTGGAGATTCGATAGATCAGGCGGGCGCTGCACCTCTTCTGCAAGTTCCTAGAGATTAACAAACACGGGATAGAGATCATGATATGTACCTATGTGGCTATAAATGTTTGGACTTCATATGATGCAACATAGATGAAACAAGAAATGCGGGTTAGTCAATGTGGGAGGATGGTTCAAAGTAGAGGGGTAGTTAATGAGGAGAATAGTTAAATGGTTAAGTTAGTTCTGATAATGGTTATGGATAAGTGATCTATGACTATCACATATAGCCATATTGATATATGGCTATGCATGTTTATTATCGATGCAATGCTATGCAGATGAATAAGCAACGCCAGAGGTAGTCCTTGTCGGAAGCGGGGTATAAATTAGTTCAGGTAGTTACTGTAATAGGGTAGCTATTAAGATGCAATTAGTTATTAACAATGTACAAATGCGCAGTTTGAGAGTATTGCAGGCGAGGAAAGAAATTATGTGAATCTTGTGCGGAGGTTTGAGACCTCAGAGTGATATAACTATGGAGCGCAGCTCCCTGGAAGTAGCTACATCAGCGAACGGCTATTACTTTAGGTTTTTTCTTCTTATAAAATAGTCTAGATGGAAAAGGGTAGCAATGATGCAAGTCCTCAATAGAAGTGTTAATTAGTTTACATTGTTCCTACATTCATTGTTAAGCAGGTAGTAACTGATTATCACTTGAACTCAATGAAACACGAATGAAAAATAAAGGACCTCCTCTGTAGGCAATCTGAACTCATCAGATTCTTCTTTGATATTGAGCTGCAATTCTGCCTCGGCATCTTCTTCTTCTCTAGCCCTTTTTTCATCAATTGCTCTTGATTTTTGTTCAATATCAGACTCATCGGAATCCGATTCCGCCTCCGAATCCTCCTCTGCAAGACAAAACCGAATAAGTCAAATACAAAGACAAATACATGATAAAAGCATTAGAAGAACAGAATTCAGACTAAAAGCCGCAAAATTTGAAACAAAAATACCGTCTTCGCTTTGGCGGAGGAAATCATCGGTGAAAGGATCATCCTCAGAAGAAATGTCCGAATGGGAATGGTTTTCTGCGTCGCTTTCTTCTTCTCCGGAGTCCGATTCTTCGAGAATATCACGGTCTTTTGGGGACTTTTCAGAGAAAAGATCTGTCTTTTGCTTCTTATTTGGAGTAGGGTTTTGTTGTTTTCCCCCTTTCTTCTTTCTGAGAGAAGCTGCCGCCATTGCTGCAGAGCGTGCAAGAAAATAAGCAAGTTCCAGTAGAAGAAGCAAAGAGTTCCAAAACCCTTTCAGAAAAACCCTTGCGGGTTTTGTTATCATCCAAGGAGGTTGGATTTTAGGGTAGGGCCCGCTAATTGACGACGATAAGCTTGCGTATGTGGGCCCATCATATCGGTGGTTAAGAAAGATTTCCAGGAGCTCAGCCGTTGGAAGTTGGGATGGATTGGATGAAAAACCAAAATAAATGAGAAACCCATCATAGAGACCACCTCATTATGAATTAATTTCTTAGGACCTTGGTCACTTTGTGGTTTTTATCCATCATGGAATTAATATCTTAGTACCTTAGTCACATGTAATTAAATTCTAAGGTGGCTTTCTACCCTTTGGTGAATGCACTTTTAAATTTAGTGTATGTGAAATTATGGATGGTAATGGGTTGGGTTGTGTCAAATTTTTGGTTGGCCCTAATCTTGGTGCTAGCTCTGCCCCTAACCCAACTTTAGCCTTGCTTGAGCACAAAATGTTTTGACCCTAACCCCAACCTTTACAAGTCAAATCTCCTAATTGATTTGAGCTTGCTTACAATATTCAAAAGGTTTTTACCATAGAAAAAAGAGCAAGGACTCTAACTATGCAAACCCTACTAATGCTCCCATGTCTATAAACGATGCAGTGTGGCTGTGAGTGGGTTAAGCCTTGTGCCATCTTAAAGTAAAGCGATCAATTACAATACACATAATACAAATAAAATACCCGTTGTCGCTATACATGTCCTAAAAATAAACACAAAAAATTACGTTGGTATGTACTTGAGGCTATGATAAAGCTACTTATAAGAAAAAAAAAGAAAAGAGAGAGAAACACGAAGACACTACCCTTAATATTAATATAGACAAATTTCTACGGCTATGTACTCTCATCCAGTCTAAGTAACACCCTGATAGACATGCTAGCAACTAGGTCTCATTGTGAAACTGATTCAACAAGTTTTAAAGTTAAAACTACACCTAATACAGAGCATGGGAATTGAAGACATGTTTGCTTAATATATAAGCAAACTCACAATAAGAGTCTTTCTTTTGAATTACTGTGTCAAATGAAATGTAATTAATGGTCATCAATGTTAGAGGAATGTAGATTTAAATCCTTTTCTCCCAAGAAAAATTAGCCCTTGTATTTGTTTTAAGTGATTATTTACTCTTATCACACACAGTGTGAAATTTGACGTGAACAATAATAAATATTTAAGACAATGATTGATGATTACTTGTGTTATTTAGAAAACAGAGCATACTAGGGAAACATGCAGTAGTTGTAGAACACTTGAATGATCAATTATCCACCAATTATCTGCAAGGAAAGGTTGTGTACTTTAGGCCCTTGTAGTCCACCCCTTCCCCGGACTTAGCTTCACAAAATGAGAGAAGGAAAGAATGGAGAAGGAGAGATACGACACAAGTTAGCTGAATAGGACCTTCTCGCTCTTGTAATCCCTATTCCTACCTTATTAACAATAATAAAGGAATAGTAAATCCAAGTCCCAATATTTTTTTTCTTCCCCCACTTAAACAATGATAATTCCTTTGAAATTGCCAAAATATAGTCATCGAGTTAACGGATCCGTTTCTAATTAATCTTGGGTTCTTATAAAATTTACAGTCAAATTTTGTCCACCATATTTCCCTACCAAAATTGGTGAAACACCAAAAATTATCTAACAAGCACACGAACAAAAGGGCAAATCATCCATTGAGATTTGGTTGGACACTTGTATATTAGCTTATTATTCATATGCAAAGGGCAGCCCAATGCAAGAAGATCCTGTATATGCAGATTTAGGCGGGGCAGACTACTAGGGTCTATATTACTGCGCAGCTTTACCTTACATTTTGACAAGAGGTTATTTTCAAGTCTTGAACATGTGACCTAAAGGTTACACAAGGACAGCTCCACCATTGCACCAGAGCTTCCCTTCAGCTTATTGTTCATATGTAGCAAAGAAAAAGAACTGTAATTCATATGAAATGGAGAAATATTTAAAGACTAGGATCTGAGAGCTCTGTGCCCATTTGGATGAGATTTTTTGTTCTTCGATATGATTGTTCTTTGTAGAAAATTATTTTTCTGAATAATTGCATTTGATGCACAAAAATTCATCTTGTTAAAATGCATTAGGAAGTGGTTCCAGCATATTTTCTCGAAGTTGGCCCTCTCATAGATTTGGGCAGGAATTACTTTCGAATGCCAAAACCACTTTGGATAAAAAAAAGAAAAGGCTTCAATAGAAATTAATTTTTAGTTCCATTTTCTTTATAAAAAAAGTAATATGGTTCCATGATGAATTGGGTATAAACCATTTCTTTAGGCTATCTAAACGTAAACAAAATTTGTAAGTTGTTTATTTTTATTATATGTATATGTTTTCTTCTTCCTTTTTTTTTTTTTTTAGTGTGTGTGTGGGAAAGGTCTGATATGTATTGCCTGTGATTGAAGCAATTACATGCAATATTTTTTTTCTTCGTTTGCTAAAAAGCAAGAAATATCCGACGATAATTTATGTTTATAAGATATTTGATTGCCATGAATAAATTTAAATTGTTATGTATTTAGTAGCTACAGGAAGATAAAATTCCAAAAAGTATAAGATGTAACATTCTAATAAGTATTTTGGTGATCCAAAATGCTCATCTTCAATCTTAGGTATCATTACATGGTTTTAACCATTATTTTCTGCAGTTGGAAGTGTACGGACTAAGAAAATATGTGGGTTCAGGGAAGGGGCAAACTACAAGGTCAATAGTATACAACCTTATCTTGCATTTTGCAAGAGGTTGTTTCTATGCCTAGTACGCATGACCTCAAAATCACACGATAACAATTTTGCAGTTGCACCAAAGCTCTCCTTGTATGGATCAAGAAAAGAGGCCCAAATGTCTAGGGGAGATGTTCACAGAGGATGGTTAGCATCATTAAATGTAGAAGACATTTTGGGCTGTAATGCATGGTAGGTTTGGTTATAATGACCTGTTTGATCACCAAATTCATCCCACATGAATTCTAGTTCTTGTATGCTTGTATAAAGGCGATGGTCACTGCTGAACAACAAACAATTTAACCAAAAAAACATACAGCAGGTGGTTCAGAATATATAACAATAGAAATAGGACAAAGCACTGGTTTGCAGTTTGATGGGTTCCCCAACCACCCCGGAGAACAACTTCTTACAAAAGTTATTTTGACCAATATAAACAGGGCAGTTATACCATGCTGATCATACTTGCACCTGGAAAGTATGAGCTCACGAGAGTACTAGTGGGTTCCATAACTTCCATTGATTCAGACCAGGAATCTGGTTGGTTGTGAGCCTAATTTTATGTAAGGCCCATTCATCAGACAGATCATAACTAGATAAATGGCTTGGATCATTGAAAAAGAAGGCCTCACTTGTCATTTTTCCAACTCATAATTTTATTTGCACAACTCAAGGGTATATATATACACACATGCTTGTAAGGAGTGTTATTTTTAATTATTTAATACAGATGATATTTGATTGGCTGAAAAAAAAAAGAAGACATGATAGTTAAAAATCTTTTCGAGACCAATCAAATGTGACATGCAATGGGACTCTTGTTTAAATTATCACTCTTATATATATATATTTGAGATTTTATTAATGAGAATTGGCAGCCCAATGCAACTTCTACCATGATACGTCGCTGGAGTTGATTAGTCATGAATCTTAAAAGTCAATTGACTTTTCTAGTCACAATTCCCAATAACCTTTATGGAGCGTCCAGTAGTCCGAATATACTGGCCCACTTTTGCATGATCGGATTGTTTTATCCGTGGATGTCCCGTAGATAAAAAAAGTATATGAATTGGCTCTTGTTGATCCGAACTTAGATGGTCGACGTATCTAAACCGTCTATTGTAAACATATATTTTTTAAATACTAAGATTATCCAATTGGCATATATGCTGAGAGAGTCAGATCATGCATCTATTCAGCACTCCTCTTGTCACAATTTAGAAAATTTTGCATCCAAAATAAAATAAAATAAAATAAAAGAGAAGTGCCGTGGCGATGCTCCATGTGAGAGGGTCCATAATTGCCAATCACTTTAACTCTCTTTGTTGCGATGGGACACAAAGTTTGGATGATTTGATTCATTTATATGATTGCTCTGACGGGGCACCAAGTCCTTGTACATGTGGGATACATAAAGACTAACCACAAGGATTTATAACATGCGGTCTTATTTGTTTGTTCGCTAGAAACTATTTTAACGCCTTATTTGTTTGTTCGCTAGAAACTATTTTAACGCCTTGAACCTCTCTTTCTTTTTTGTGCCACATGTTGCCACGCAGGAGAGGTATGGAAGTGCAAAAAGGTAATTCTATCAACTTGTTCTGACTTAGGATAATAAGCTCGTGAACTTGGTCTTACTTCACCATCAAAAAACGAAACTAGTACTAGACCATCTTGGTTCAATGCTTCCTAAGAACAGCGTGTCTACCAATTTCACTATGGCGGCTTGATCGAAATAATAATAGCTCATGCCATGTTTAATTGTCGAAATTGATGGATTCAATGTAATTCATTTGAAGAAACATTAGAATCGAAGGGATGAATAAAAAATATCTTAAAATAAATATTTGAACACGGGGTTTCCTCTGGTATAATTTTCCCGGGACCGGTTGAAGTTAGAGGGTTATGCCCTCGGTCGAGTATCGAACTTCAAATTGTTCTTTCTCCTATATCTTTTTATTTATTTATTTATTGTGAAAAGCAAATCGATGGAAAATTACAATCCCCATCCCGCAAATTATAAAAATTGAATCTAATACTATAATACAAAGAAAGGACCTGTGACCTACGTCAGACGAGGATAACTCCACCGTTGCTGCATGTCATGCAAAAATTACTTTTAAAAGCGAAATATAAATTTTTTATGCTAGAATCATCCAATTCACGTGCAGACACTTTGAGCAACTAGACATCCTAACGTGGAGCAGTCAGACGAACCAATCGGATCATTCCGAGGGAGCCCCTCGTTTGTGTGTATAGACGCTCTTATATAAGCGTCTGCATGGCAATCATCAAATAAAAATATAAACATTTAATGTAACAGAAACAATGAGAAAATAAATATTTCCACTCCCCATCATGGATGCAGCTTGGCTTCTCCTTTTTTGCAGATAAATCTGCTCTTAGGTTACCATTCTCTCTTTTTCATTTTTTCTTATCATTAATTGCTGGAGAAGAGAGGAACAGAAAGAAGCCTGAAAGAGAGGAGCACAAAGCGAGCTTCTCTCTGTATTTATATGCAAGACAAGCAAAAGCAGGTCCAAGAGAACGTGGGAAATGAAAGCTACAGCCTGAATACTGTAGAACAATTTATTAGTTAAAAAGAAATAGAAAGTAATTCTGGGTTTTTTTTTGGGTCGTGCTCAACTGGGCCAACGGCATTGGATCACAGAGACAACCCGTGATTCTACTTGTTTCAGAGACAAAAGGAGTCAGCAGATATTTATCTTTTGGCCATCTTAATTGGTGCCCAAGAGTCCAATTCTGCGATGGCTCTTCTGAAAACGTCAGTGCACACGCAATTGGTGTCCCCTAGTCTTCATGCGCGTATCTTTGCCGGATCATATCGTCAAGCCAAAGATATAAAAAGGAAAAGAAAAAGAGTATGGTGGATAAAACAGGAGGCGAGAAGTGTGAATGAATGCTTTGCTGTATTGGAATTTGTTTTGTATTTTATTAGAATATGTTATCTGGGTATTTGTTGTGGATGATCTGAGGGGGTAACTGGGTCAATCTGAAAATATTGATTACTTCGAATATGGTGGAATTGAGGCGTTCATATTTGATTTTCTTGCTGGGTTTTGTTCTAGGAGTGGTTTTGGTTCTGGGTTTTCAAGGAAATCAGCAATGGGCAAAGGCAGTTCAAGTTCTGGGATCAGAAAATCAACAGCAAGAGAGAGACAGGATTATAGAGTTACCTGGGCAACCAGCAAATGTTGGTTTCTCTCAGTATTCAGGTTATGTTACTGTGAATCAGGAAGCAGGCCGTGCACTGTTTTACTGGTTGGTTGAGGCCCCTGCACAATCCGCAGCTTCAAAGCCCCTTGTTCTTTGGCTCACCGGTGGCCCTGGTTGTTCTTCTGTTGCTTATGGAGCTGTAGAAGAGGTTGGTCCCTTTCGTATCTATCCTGACGGCAAGACTTTGTTCATGAATCCGTATGCGTGGAACAATGGTAAGTGAGTGAAGAGGTCTGTTGATCAGAATTGAATAAGTTCTCTTGGTAGTTTCATTGTTAGTACCCCTGCAATCTGAAAATTGATCGACTGTATTTCAAATTCTCTGTGATGTTTTCCTCGGTTGAAAGATTGATCTTTTAATCTTGATATGAGCAGTGGCCAATTTGCTCTTCTTGGACTCGCCTGCTGGTGTCGGTTTCTCTTATTCTAATACTACATCAGATCTATATACTGCCGGGGACCAGAAAACAGGTAATTTCAGCCAGAGATCTACACACACACACACATCTTTGTAAAATGGATGGATCCTATTTGCTATACCTTTTGTATATCTAACAAATTCATCAATATGCACATTTCCATGTAAAGACGGTTTTGTGTTATTGATTTTGTAGCTGAAGATGCATATGCTTTCCTTGTTAATTGGATGGAAAGGTTTCCTCTATACAAATATAGAGAATTCTATATTGCTGGAGATAGTTATGCAGGTAAGAACTCGTATTCATGTCCCTGTATGTTCAATAATCTCGTCATTGAAGATTAACAAAACTGGCAATATATTCAGTTGACGTAGGTTGCTTCTATTTCAGGGCACTATGTGCCTCAGTTGTCCCAAATTGTGTTTAGGAAGAACAGGGGGATTTCAAATCCTGTCCTTAACTTCAAGGGTTTCCTGGTAAGACTCATGGCAGCTGCTGGTCTGTTTAGGAACTACTGTTTTTAATGCCACTTAAATTAGGAGAGGGACATTTGTATATGTATTTTCAGGTGGGCAATGCTGTTACAGATGATTACCACGATCTTGTTGGAACCTTTGAGTACTGGTGGACTCATGGTTTGATTTCAGATGATACTTATCATGAGCTAAGAGTTGCCTGCAAATTTGTATCATCTCAGCATCCTCCAGTTGACTGCCAAAAAGCTGTTCAACTTGCTGACAACGAAAAGGGGAACATAGATCCATATAGCATATTTACGCCCCCATGTAACAATGCTTCTTCCCTCAGGCGCAATATAAAGGGTCACTATGTAAGCTTTCATCTCCATTCCCGCCATGTAGCTCTATAATCAATACTGGGGTTTTGGCCAATAATCAACTATAATTCCTAAATAAAATCTGACCTTTTCCTAAAATCCAACTGTAGTTCCTGAAATAAAGTTGAACCTATTGCTGTTTTCCAAGTTAATAGTTGTTGCATCCTCAAAAATATGTGAATTCAACTGCGGGGTGCTGCTTTCTGCCATGTAGTCTACTCTGCTTTGCTTCTGGAAGAGGACTGGAACATACTTTGAAAGAGGATGAGTCCATGCACCATCTTTAGGCTTACTTAACTATCACAGAAGCGTTTTGTGCAAGTTCATTCACCTCATTTTCTCTTGCAATGCTGTCATTTTGATGAACTTCTTAATGAAGAGTTGGAGGACTGAGTAACCAGCAAACTTGACCATCAATAATTTGTTGATATTTTTCAAGAACTGTGTTCTCTTGCAACTAGGACCAAGGGTTTTGTCCTTCCTCTGATTCATCTTGAGAGACCAAATGAGTCCACATAATAGAGCAGTACAAATGCTTTGGTACGTGGGACTTGATCAAGGATTCTGTCTGCCAAATTTTCTGCTTTTTCACTTTGTATTATTTACTGGTGGATTGAAACAACTGCTCACTGAGAACCATTCTGTGGTTGCGAAGCAGTAAGAACACCTGACTCGGGGGACATAGTTAACAGGATCTCTAGATCGTGTTTTCTTTCCTTTTTTCTTGAAAAAGGTGTCTAGATCAGTTGGCAAGGTTTCTGCAACCCTCACCTTCTTCATCCTTGACCAAAGGTGACCTTTTTGGTGATTGTCTTGTTCCTTCATACCTGTTGGTCAAGGTGCAACCTTGTGCCTACATTTCTCTAGCCAGATTGATTCTCACCTTGTATTCTTAATAACCTTTGCTTTGAGATGTTCTAACAGAAAAAGTTATATTAAGTGTTGATAGTTTTTGACACCTATTCTTGTAAAAATCCTGCATATGTGGGAGCTTCGTGCACCGGGCTGCCCCCCTTTTTTTTTAAAACCTAAAATCAGCAGACAGTATTGCATTTGACCTCCATGCATTTGTCTATTCACCTGTAAATTAAAACTGCTCCATAACTTTTCAGATACACTTACACTATTTTTTCATTTCAGCCTTGGATGTCCAGAGCATATGATCCCTGCACCGAGAGGTACTCAAATGTGTACTTCAATCGCGCTGAAGTCCAGAAGGCACTCCATGCTAATGTTACTGGAATTTCTTATCCTTGGGATACATGCAGGTTTGCCTACTCTCTTTTAGATATGCTTCATGCATACTTAACAATTTTGGAAATTTAATTACAATTTCTTCTGTACTGTAAATTATAATAGAAGAGGTAACTGGCCCCATGCAGTGATATTATCGGGAACAATTGGGGAGACTCTCCTATGTCCATGCTGCCTATTTATCAGGAGCTTATAGCTGCTGGTCTCAGGATCTGGGTGTTCAGGTAATTCTTTTCTGAATGCGTGCCCTTTCTTCTGCTATGTTACTAATGGTTGGAATTGTTCAACAATATTTTGCTCTTAACGCCATGTATATCTGATGTTGAATGCAATCATACCTGACACTTGGCAGAATAGTTAATGGCATCAGTGTTAGTAAAATAGCTCCTTTTGTAGCATTTATCATCTACATTTGATCTTGTGGTAGTTTCTTAACGCTGATTACTAATTAATGTCCACTTATCAAATCAAGAAGGAAAGTTTTCCTTTATTTGTAAACAGCAGAGGTCAAAATGGTAACCACAGTTATGTTCATGTATTCTGTGCTGGATCAGAAGATACTCAACAATATTTACGATGGCAGCTTTTCTGCTTTATTGAAAACTAGTTTTCCATGACGTCTGTATCCATTTTCTATGATGATGTTTCACTTGCATCCCCAATATGCCTGTCTTATGAGTATAGCTTGTTCAATCTTCTGTATTAGGGGACAATTCCAGAATGATTTTTTTCCTGCTTGTGATGGCCTCTCCTCCTGTCCCAGATGACTGACACATGTTGCCTTCTGTGTTACTTTTTGGATCTCGATTTTGATTCAAACCAATGTGAAGTGCCAATCAGTTGAACTGGCTCGCAACTTCTGATTGAAAGATTTTGTGTATCAGTCTCAACATATTTTATGCTGTTTCATTAATTGGGCTAAAGCTGGCTTTGTCCTGCTTCATTCATCTTTGCTTCAGATCTAATGCCCCCACAGACTGTATGATTTCTTCACAGATCACTGTTAGACAATTAGTCTACTGGTTTTATAACAGAAAGGAGCGTATTGTTAGACAGTTAGTCTACTGGTTTTATAACAGAAAGGATAGGCTTCTGACAAAAAATAACAGAAAAGAGGACTAGATAGAGTTCGCTTATGGTAGGGAGGAAGAACATCTGGTAGAAAGGGAGAAATAAAAGAAAGGAAGGGAAATCAAGAGGGGATATGGAAGAACTAACAGAAGAAAGGAATAGTGGGAGGATCTAGCTCCTTGAAAGCTAGAAATTGTAATATGGAAACTCTGTAGACAAAAACCAGTACTTGTATAACTCACATAGCTGATTCTGTTAGCTTGATTTATTGTAATTGGAAAGTCTGTATCTGATTCTTCCATTGAGAATTCATTACCATTTGTTTGAATTAGTCGAGTCTATCAAATGGTATCAGAGCCGGTTCGTACCTAGGGATTGGTTAGATCCCATATGGAAAGAAACGAAGGAATGGAGAAGGAGATAGAAGGAGTCAGGGGTGAGATAGGAGACTTGAGGGAAAGCATGGGGAGATTACAAACGAATGTAAATGCATTCAATGAATATTTCCTGGAAATAAGACAATGGATCAAGAATCAAGAACGCCAGAGGAATGTCGAGATCGACGTAGGAATACGGAAGGGGGAGAACCCTCAGATAGTCATAGACGGAGTTCCTTCTTGCCGGGGGATCATCACCGTCATGAGTTTCAAGGGAGGAGATTGTATTTGCCGGTGTTTGACGGCCAAGATCCCTATGGTTGGTTATGTCGAGCTGAACGATATTTTCAGGTCAACCACATATCCGATGAGGAGAAGATACTAGCAGCAGCCATTTGCATGGAGGGAGATGCTCTCCACTGGTTTTTGTGGATGGAATCAAGAAATCCCTTCTGATCATGGGGTTCTTTCCAGTCATCTCTGCATTGTTTCCGATCTTCTCAATGGGACGACAATTATGAATCTCTTCTGGCTTTGAGGCAGATTGGAAGTGTCTCCGAGTATCTCCGGTTGTTCGAACTTCTCTCCGGTCTCCTGAGTGATCTTTTCGACAATCTATTGAAAGAAGCTTTCTTGAATGGGCTTCGAGAAGATATCAAGGCCGAAATAAAATTATTCAGGCCTACATCTTTATATGGGCTTATGGATTTAGCCCACAAAATAGAAGAGAAGAACCTGGTGTTGGACCGAATAAAGGCCGATCCAATTAGACAGGATGTTGGCCCAAGAACGATTGGACCCATTCATGTTCAGTCGAAGGGAGGGTTGACAGGAGTATCTTTGCAAGGGCATTTTGGTAAATCACTCATCTTCTTCCCCAACCATGAGAGAAACAAAGGTTTCCATACGGAAACCAATCGGGAAAAGAATGCCGACGTACAACCTGCCGGAAAAAGGGAACCCTTAAGGAAACTCACAGATGTTGAGTTACAACAAAGGAGATCCCAAGGATTATGTTATAGATGTGATGAGAAATATCCACCAGGCCACCGATGTAAAAATCCACAGTTGCAAGTGCTGCTCCTAGCCAACGACGAAGAAGATGAGATGGAAATCACTCTAGTAGACAGGGACAACAACAGGACAACGGATAACCAACCTCTGGAGTTATTCCTAAACTCCATTTTGGGTTTCACAATAGGAGGCACGATAAAACTAAAAGGACTGATTGGAAAGAGGGAGGTGGTAGTCTTGATTGATAGTGGAGCTTCCCACAACTTCATCTCCAACCTACTAGTTGAAAAACTCCAGTTGACAGTGGATCGATCACGTTGATTCGGAGTACAAGTGGGGGATTGTCACTGCAGCAAAGGGCAAGGTATCTATTGGCAGATAAAATTGAATCTGCTAGGAATCACAGTGGTTCAAGATTTCCACCCGTTCAACCCTGGCGGAGCAGACATGGTCCTGGTGGTAGCATGGCTAGAAACCTTGAGGGAGATTTCAGCAAATTTCCATGATCTGACCATGCATTTCAAAGTGGATGGGCGTCAGATCATCTTGAAAGGTGCAGAAACAATTAGAAGAGGTTTGGATCTTGGAGTAAGCGTCAAGATGATTACAGGAGATCAATTGGCAATTACTAAGGAAATGGGGCGTCGCTTAGGAATGGGTACTAACATGTATCCATCTTCATCTTTGTTGGGAGAAAGTAAGGATGAGGTTGTTCCTACTCTACCTATTGATAAACTAATTGAGAAGGCTGATGGTTTGCTGGAGTCTTTCCTGAATATAAATATGAGATCGTGAAGAAACTGCAAGCTAGAAAGCACATCTGCGGAAGCGCAGATGGACTGGTGATGGGGTTAATGATGCACTTGCTTTAAAGAAGGTAGACATAGGAATTGCAGTGGCTGATGCCACAGATGTTGCCCGAAGTGCTTCTGACATAGTTCTAACAGAGCCTGGACTGAGTGCTATCATTAGTGCTGTTTTAACAAGCCGTGCAATTTTTTAGAGAATGAAAGACTATAGGATGTATGATGTGTCTTTCACCATCCGTATAGTGCTTGGATTTTTGTTACTGGCGCTCTTTTGGGAATTCAACTTTCCTCCTTTCATGGTTCTTGTCATTGCCATTCCTAATGATGGTACTATTATGACAATCTCCAAGGACAAGGTTAAGCCTTCTCCACTTCATGATAGTTGGAAACTCAGTGAAATATTTGCAAATGGAGTTGTCAGTGGCAGTTATCTGGTTGTCATGACTGTTATATTCTTTTGGGCAGCTAATAATTCCAAGGTTCCGACTTTAAACAAGCATAAGCTAGACAAGATGAATGATGATGCTGTGAAAGCTAACCAACAAATGCTCGCATCTGCTGTGTATCTGCAAGTGAGAATCATTAGCCATGCATTGATATTTGTTACTTGTTCAAGGGGCTGGCCTTTCATGGAACGTCCGGGTCTTCTGCTTGCTGCTTTTCTCATCGCTCAACTGATTGCTAGTGTCATATCTGCTAAAGCAAACTGGAATTTTGCTAGAATACAAAAGATTGGTTGGCGTTGGGCTGAGGTTATTTAGCTCTTCTTACCTTCTTCTTGATCCTATAAAATTCTCTGTTCGATATGCACTCAGTGGGAGAACTTGGGGGTTGGTTCTAGATCATCATCATCATCATTATCATCAAGACCTTATCCCAATTAGGGGTTGGCCACATGAATCTTATTCCTCCATTCCACTCTATTAAATACCATGTCTTCATTTAGTCCCAAAGTTTTTAAATCTTTCCTCACCACTTCTATCCACGTTCTTTTGGGCCTTCCCCTTGCCCTTTTAAAACTTTTTACTTGTATTGCCTCACTTCTTCTAACCGGTGCCGTTGTTGGTCTCCTTTGAACATGTCCAAACCATCTAAGTCTAGTCTCCCTCATCTTATTACCTATTGGTGCTATCTCTAAATTTCCTCGAATATTTTCATTTCGAATTCTATCTTTTCTTGTCTTACCACTCATCCATCTCAACGTCCTCATTTCTGCGACGCTCATCCTATGAGTATGATGTTCCTTAACTGCCCAACATTTTGATCCAAAGAGCATGGCCAGCCTTATGGCCATCCTATAGAATTTTCCTTTTAGTTTGAGTGGCACCCGTCGATCACACAAAACTCCGATGCACATCTTCATTTGTTCCAACCTGCTTGAATTCTCTGGATAACCTTCCTCTCAATCTCTCCACTCTCATGAATTATTGATCCTAAGTACTGAAAGTGGTCTTTGGCAGGGACTTCTTGGTTATCAATCTTGACTGGAATTCTACTCCTACTCTCCTTGCTAAAATTACATTCCATATATTCTGTCTTAGTTCGACTAATTTTAAATCCTTCAAATTCTAATGCTTCTCTCCATAATTCTAGCTTTATGTTTACACCCTCCCTTGTCTAGATAAGAGGATTATATTCACAAATCAAAAAGACTTTGGCAAAGAGGGTCTGGAGCATGCCTAACAACACCTGGGAACAAATGGATGTCATTCAGATGCAGTTACCTGACTTCCACCTTGAGGACAAGGTGGCAGTTTTAGGGGGGGGGGGTATTGTTAGACAATTAGTCTACTGGTTTTATAACAGAAAGGAGAGTATTGTTAGATAGTCTACTGATTTTATAACAGAAAGGATAGGCTTCTGACATAAAATAACAGAAAAGAGGACCAGACAGAGCTTGGTTATGGTAGGGAGGAAGAACATATGGCAGAAAGGGAGAAATAAAGGAAAAGAAGGGAAATCAAGAGGGGATATGGAAGAACTAGCAGAAGAAAGGAAGAGTGGGAGGATCTAGCTCCTCGAAAGCTAGAAATTGTAATCTGGAAAATCTGTAGACAAAAACCAGTACTTGTATAACTCACATAGCTGATTCTGTTAGCTTGATTTGTTGTAATTGGAAAGTTTGTATCTGATTCTTCCATTGAGAATTCATTACCATTTGTTTGAATTAGTCGAGTCTATCAATCACAAATTAAATGATTCTGATTTTGACACAATTTGCTGTCACTTAGTACTTGTGCAATTACCAAAGCTCATGAAAGATAAGCTCTGGTACTCCTATGATGCCGGAAATAATCAAAACTAATCTGATTTAGTTTCCAGCTAATATATTTGAAGATCTAGAAGTAATGTAGATTCAACAACAAAAAAGACTGTGGAATGGGTGAGGAATTTAAATGAGATCTGTTTAGTTTCATTTCCTACTTCACATGCGACCTCACTGCGCCCAAATGACTATATTTACTTGTTATCTGATTTTGAGAAGCCAGTTTTTCCGTGGCCCTCAACCTCCTACTGTCGCGAACTGTTTCACATTAAGGAAGACAGAGGTCCCTATTCATCTAGTTCTGATTGCATTTGTCTGCTAGAACTCTCCATCATGCCACACTTTCACTAGTTCATCTCGTTATTACTTGTTCCAATGATGGCACTCATTGCCTGTTTCGTAGCTTATTCATCCTTCTCTGAACCAACTGAACCTGCTAGTTACATGGAGATTTTTAAGAGCCACTGAAGTGTGCTGCAATTAACGATGATTTTAATGGTTTTTGGAAGAATCAAACTTTGTCAGCTTGTCCTTAGTTTTACTACTGTTGACCTCTACCATTGTTGATTCTTGTTAGGTCTACAAAATCAACTGTAAGATATCACAACAATACCATTGAGTGCTTTAAACTGCCCTTTCTGTGAAAGGCTACAATCAGAAATCATGGCTTGAGTTTGCTGTGACATTTTACCCTTTTAGCTGCAGTTGAGTATCAAAATTGACTTTCTGCAGTTATGATGGCGAGTTCTTTTCTTGGCAACTGAACCCACAACCACTATGTCGTGACCTAACCAACTTGGCAACTGAACCTATTAATACCATTTTTATCTACAGTTATGACGGCGAGTTCTTTTCTTCATTCCTTATTTTTGCATGTTTGGTTACAACTTTGATGTGAAGGACCTCAGTGATCTTTAGTATTTCGCTGACATGGCAGTTAAAGGGACACATTTTGAAGTGTCCCTTACTTAGATCAAGTATTTTGACTTCCTTTCACGGACCCAAATGCTTTGTTGCAAGCTATTCAACTATCCTTCAAGGTTCAAAAGTTTCTACCTCCAATGGTGATCAGGCGAGCTTTTATGGAAGAGGCCAGTGAAGCATCTTATAGTTCCTTGGGGCTTTCAGTAATCACCCAAATAGGTCCTATTACCATCCTTCTCTCCAATGAGTAGGTAATTGTTCCCACAGAGTGTTCTGAATCTGAACTACTGTCTTGTTGAGGCATCCAATCTTGAATTCAACAGATGAAAGTGACCGATCCTTTTCTTTGCTGTTTTGGGTTCAAGCTACAGCAAAAGAGTTGCTTCACTGTATTTGTTGGATATCGAATTAGTGACGGTTCTGATTCATTCCATTCACTATCTAGTTAGTCCCCAAGTTTGTGGATAACTCTGAAAAGAGCTGGACAATTCGTCCATTTACCTGGATTTGATGACCAAGGGGATCAATTCTCAAATATGGAGATTTTGAAACCATCTCAGGATATGACTGCTGACTTAGTGTGCCTGTGGTTTGGGCATCTTTGATATCTAGAAGGTGATTCTCTTTTAGATGCATAGACTCAGTTAGGTTAGATTCTTTGCATTCTTTCTATTATTTAACAGGTGAAAGTAAGAGACAGCAATTTCCTGGTTGTTCATCATAATGGAATTGGTGTGTTAATTCAATGCCATTTCTTAGATACTTCCTGGAGTTCATCATATATAAATAGCAATCATTTGGTCAGAAGACTTGTGAAGAAGTGCAGCGGAATCCAAAATTTGGCATGCCATGGAATATTGTCCTGTACTCCTGTCTGGTGTTCTGACAGAAATGTGTTAGTTTGATTTTTCAGCCATGAATAATAATCAGATCCTGTTCATGATTGATTTTTCTTAGTTTCTGTTACCTTTTTTGAGGACGCTAGTTCTCAAACATAAGGAACCAGCATGTGTTTATAAGTATTTGCACTAATGACTTTTACTTATGCTCTTTGTCACTTTAAACTTTAACAGATGTGCTGTGACCTCTTAGAGTTAAGACTATTGGAGCCAAATCCTTCTACTGCAGTGGCGCTAGAAGGGCCTCTCCTGTGCTTAGGTCATGGGTTTGAGGGGCTTGTGGGTTGTGGATTATCCGTAAAATCCCAGCTGGCCTGCCAAAGAAAATCTTTTTTACGATCATTGTGACCCATTAACAATGCAAGCTAACAATTTGGAATGCATGGTAGAGGAGAAAATAATACCAAGTACATCTGGAACAACCATCTCATTGCTCCATTTCTATGTACTGGAGGTTTTAAGATGTAGTTTTCCAGGTTCTAGAAGATTGTTTCCTTTTCATTTTTTTATATATATTTTATCTACCTTTACAATAGAACCCATGAAATTCACCACCACTGCATTAAACTTTGCCTCTTGGTTGTCTTTGTTGTTCTCTGATGCTTTGGGGAGCTTCTGCCTTTATCATTAAGGTCTAACTTCCCATGCTGGCAATATAGAAATCGTTTCAGTAAATGCATTATCTGTAGTTATTTGGTTCTTTTAACTATAGTGTGCACATTATAGCTAGTTCTAGATCAATCAAGTCAGTTCTTTCTGATGCTGCCGATCTGATTATGCATTGAATTGAAACCTTCTGCAGTGGGGACACAGATTCAGTTGTTCCTGTGACTGCAACAAGATATTCCATTAATGCTTTAAAGCTTCCAACCCTTATCAACTGGTATCCTTGGTATGAGAAGGGAAAGGTCAGTCATGAGAAACTGTAACCTAAAATGTTCATATAGTAATGCTATTGTTGTATTCTAATGAGTCTTTTCTGTTTCTTCTTTTGCTATGCTTCTTCTCTTTCTAAATGCTCGTGACAGGTTGGTGGATGGAGCCAAGTATATAAAGGTTTGACTCTTGTAACTATAACAGGTGCAGGACATGAGGTGCCACGTTATCTTCCTCGAGAAGCCCTAATACTATTTAAATCATTCTTAAAGAATAAGCCAATGCCAAAAAATCAGTCAGACTATTGATTGATTCAGAACAATAACCAGTTAAAGAAAACACATTCAAAGGGGTGAAGAGAGAATAAAAGGACAACAGCTCCTTAATGGTGTACACCCCTGTCTGTGTTTTGTCTGGCTATCACTGATCCAGACTCCTAATGATTTATGTACTTTTAGTGTTAGTGCTTTTGCTACTTAGGCAATACTCCAGCACTCCTTTCATTGTACCATTCATTCAAGGACCACTTGTGATTATAATGGAAGGATTTCAATTTCTGCCTAGTCTGTTATAATATGGTCTTAGTTTTGCTTTTCTGAATTGGTCATGATTGGGGCAGACATTCTAAATGTTAGAGTTGTTATATTTGTTTTCTTGGTTGAGCACAAGTAACTTAGATGATCCATACAAAGGAGGCAGCCCCTGTGCACGAAGCTCCCGCTTATGCAGGGTCCGGAGAAGGGGCAGACCTTAGATGATCCATATAATCCATATAAAATGAAGTTCAACAAGGATTTTGCCAGGCGTTTGTGTTCTGTTTTCTAATCATGTAACCATCCATTTAAAAGCCACAGCATTAAGACTGGGCTTCTCCAATAGAATCTGATGGGTTTTCGGAGCAGGGTTCGGACGAGGTAGGACTTAGCAAATAATGGTTTAGATAGTTAACCAAGCAGACTTACACTTCAAATCAGTCCTTAGAAAAATAAGCAACATACGCGGCACTTATCCCTAGTCTTTGATTTGATTTTGCTTGTTCAATATCAGTAAAGAAGAAGTCTATTTACATAATTAGTATCTGAGATTAAATTGAACAGGAAGTTTAACATCACTGAAATTTTGTTTTAGTTCGTCTGTTTCAAGCCTGTAATTGGGTGGCTTTTGTTGGAACAATCAATTCGGTCAGTTGAGTGTATGCCACTTTTAAGGTCTTTGATGTCATTAGTTTGGTGGCTGCCATTAATTAGGCCTGTATCCCTAGTTAGACTATATAGTAAAATAAAGTCAGCGACAAAACCTTTATTAGAAGCTAACATTTAGAAATTTAAATATACTATTGAATGGAAGTGCTAGCAATTTGCTTACGATCATTTGATCATGTCTGTTTAGAATGTTGGATGCAATAGATTGCATTATACTGGTCCATCAGATCAACGAGGCAAGGGTAGCCCCGGTGCACGAAGCTCTCGCCTATGTGGGGTCTAGAGAAGGGGTGGACCAAAATGGTCTATAGTACGCGGCCTTATTTTGCATCTTTCCAAGAGTCTGTTTCCATACCTTAAACCCATGACCTTAAGGTCACATGACGACAATTTTATTGTTGCACCAAGGCTCCCCTTCATCAGATCAACAAGGCAATGACCTAAAAAAAGATGAAGCATTGGTCCATATCATGACCCTTTTTATTATACCTTCTTAAATTGTATACTCGAACAATGAAAAATATATCATATGAATTAAATGAATATATATATATATATATATATATTTTTTCAACCGAGAAGTTTTATGAATGCTGTAGATGACTTTTCACAATTTCAAAGATTGAAAATCTATATAATTTTACATCCAAAACATGCCATGAAGGAATGAGAATCGGATGCCGATCATCTCGATTTCTCATTAACTATATAATTTTACATCCAAAACATGCCATGAAGGAATGAGAATCAGATGCCGATCATCTCGATTTCTCATTGACTGCTCTCCATCCACCATAATAATATCGACAGTGTCTTTGTTGCCGTAGGCGTCGTAATCAAATCAAATGTACAAAAAAATGAAACCATGGCATCTCGTCCTTATCGTTTGGTAAAGGAGAAGTTCATATTAATCTCATGTTGATCTCGGTTAGCTTGAGTTAGAGTTGCTGGTTCTGTAGAGAACTCTTCCATCTCCCTTTCATGTTCAGCCTCGGCACGATTGCGAGGTTGGTGAGAGGAGCCATCCACGGTGTGGGCCGATGGTGAGGCTGATCCTTCAGTGTCCCGCCGATCATGGTCTGAGTTGTGGAACCGAGGAGACCTTTGGGGGCTGTCAACCTCATTTCGGTAATACTTTAAGAGATGTACTGGCGAGAGGCCGTGGATTGGAGTTGCCGGTCTGCTAGAGAACGGGGTTACACTTCCAGACTGACGGTTCTCCTTTATGTGCTTTCTGGCTGTGTGGTGCCATTTCCTTAGAGCTGTTGCTACTTTTTCGTTGAAGATAGTTGGCTTCATGTTTGAACCCATCTGCATCGTTGTTGAATAATGTGAGTTTATAGTTGAATCATGCACGTAAAAGTTCTCAAAAACTGGATGTTCTATAGGGGAAATAAGTTGGAATTTTGTTAGTTATATAAGCATAGATTGGGCTTTATTTATTACCTGTGTGACTAATGCATAGAGGGGTAGTGTCACATAGCTGCACAGGAACTGTATGAGCACCCTGATCAAAGCACCCAAGTTGATTAATGCTCTTGATTTCTAACCTGAAAATATAAACAACTCTAGAAATTTGAACCAGAACCAGCCATGGTTGAAGGCCACTCACCCCATGGAGATTCTTATTATCACATCCACCATCTCCTCATGGAAGCATGAACGCAGCCCGAATTCATACTGCAGAGTAAGCAAATGATTATCATCCCTAGACAATTACGATGTGAAAAATATGTAGCATTCTCTGTCCTAAATATAGTATATTTTGTTGAAAGAAACAATGAAACGAGTTTAGATTCAATGGCTCTTACCCAAGACCAGGCAAAGAAGGCAAGCTGAAACGCGTTCTGCACCAAAAAACGAAGGCAAAACATAATAAATAGCTTGTAGCGAGATTAAAGCAAAGTCATGTTAAAAAGTAAAGATCAAGAAGGCAAATTAAATAAACAAGGAGAGAAAAAATTGTACCTGAAAGAGAACAAAATTGATAAGGTAGAGTACAAAGTAAGGACGGTTGAACCAAAAGTGTTCGTCGGCTGGCTGAACGATGGGAACACCCTGCACCACATCTCCTCGGTCTTGAATTTGCAGTCCCATTCTTGTTATGATCACTTGAAGCTTTGTTCCCACTAATAGAATGATCTGCACGTAGCCCCTAATATTGTTATTCATTTGTTACTCTACTCGAAAGCACGGCGAGTCGAATTAACTTGAACCAACTCATTGGTGACTCAAAAAACTTGAGTCTAATTTCATCAAAGAAATGATTCACTCAACAAGTCGACCCGATCTGCTGTCTCGTAGACAAGTTTCCGAGTCAACTTGTGAGTTTTAAACCCCATTTCATCACAAGATAAGAGGGAGCAGGTGACACTTACCACTAACGGAATGAAAGGCTGCCATAGATAAGCATACCATCCTGAGACAAAATACATATATATGACTAGTTTAGTCAGATTAACGTGGAAAAAGAAAAAATGTAGAATTATGTTGCATTGTGATAACGTTGAAGTTGCATAAAGATATGGCAAAGCATGTCTAACCGTGTGTATTGAAGAGTAGTAAGACCACTGCGCAGAACCATATTATTGGGCTGCATGTGTGAAACACTGGCAATCAGGGAACCATTTTCTAGGAGCAAAAACCCAACCTAAAATCAGATGTAAAAGTGCAGTTTGGTGCATGAAGTTCTCGCTCATATAGGTCCCAAGAAGGGACGGAATACAAAAGGTCTATAACATGTAGTCCTATCTTGCATTTTTGCAAGAGACTTTTTTAACACTTTGAACCCACGCCAACTCTACCATTGCACCAAGACTCCCTTCTAAAATCAGATTAAAAAGAAAAGATTGTCTGAAATTACCTGATTCCTACCACAACTTTAAAATCCTCATCAAGAGACCTTTTAATGTATTTCTGAAAGTCGAATTTAGTTGCACTTTGTGGAGCCAAATGTGCCTGAAAATCACAGATTAGAGTCAGCATATTGGTATTGACACCAGAACCAAGGGCCCAAGGAAGTGTAAATGTGAGGACACTTTGTATGTTACCATGATAAATCCATGTCTCAGAGTGAAGTAGTCCACTTTCGGAACGGAACGCACAAACTGCCTGAAGAAACAGACCTGAATATGAAATGGAAGAACTTAATCAGACTCTGAGTTTAGATTGAACACAAAGGGTTATAGAAGCAAAGATTGCAATTCAAGATCATTGCTTCAATCTCAACCGTTCATGTGGATAAGGATGGAGATTGAAAGCATTCAAGATGTGGCTGCAGTGTTTATGAGCCATGACACCAAAGTTTTAGTTATTTTACGATATGAGCGGTCTAATGATAAACTTACAAACTAGGTTGATTAGGACATAAGATATCCAGCAAAGAGCCGATTATTGAGGTGCCAAACTTTCCGGTCGATGTGAACTCTTAGGTAAGATCCCTAGAGTAATTTTTATCCGATGAACGACATTCCTTCCACTCAGCACTGTCGTATCCCATGTGCCATTCTCAACCGTTGATTTCTGATTGCAACCCATTGGATTATTAGCAATTATTGGCAATCCTGATTGGTAAAAGCTGGTTCAATCTATAGACTTGCCTTAATGACCCATAGATTTCTACTAAATGTGCACGTACATGTCAAACGTACGGTAGAGATTCGATTGAACCACAATGTGTGCCCGTCATACGACTTGCATTTCGGAAAAAACAGACTTAAACATGCTTTGCTTGTGATTTTCCCACTGGATCACAAAATAATTGACCCTGGTTCTTCCAATCCGAAGCAAGAAGCAGAGTCAGCTATGCATTAAATAAATGAAAAACTGGGAGAAGTGGGTCCAACAACTCTCCACCAATTGTAGCGTTTTCACATACAAAACAGCCAGTTGCAGGTACAATAGTGGTTAAGACTCAACCAAACCCATTAAATAATAAACTCATTTGTCCATTTTGTGACAGCCCACCATGTGACTTCTAAGAATCTTAATTATCCTAGTGGGAGCCCATCTTAGCAACTAAAATAATGACATTTGTCCTGTGGTCACTCGATCTTTAAGGTTGATCTGTACTTTCCATAAGAAGGATCACTTTGAATCCTCGCACATCTCAAATTATCAACCATCCGATCAAATCTAAAGCCATCCATCGGAAAGTTGTCAGTAGGATGACTGGCATCTCCCTTGTCAAAACATATTTCTAGTTACCTAGGCAACATAAGCACGCCTCTATTTATATAGATTTTGCATCAAAACATTGTTGACTGTGAGACGTTGACAGTTTTTTGGTTCCATAAAAGTCTCTCCATCATTTTATGGAAAAGCTGTAAACTAGAGGATTTTCATAGCCGTAGACATCTCAACAAGAGAGAGAGAGAGAGAGAGAGAGAGAGAGAGAGAGAGAGAGAGAGAGAGAGGCATTCTTACAATCCAGATGAGGACGGGGGATCTGCTCCAGAAGTTCAAATGTCGACGACCGAAGGAAGTATCTCTTGCGAACCTGAATCTCTCGGGGTCTGCATGGCAAACGGACCCACGTATATGTAAATGTCTTGTACGCAAGTCCGACCTTAATATGGAAACAAGTTTTGGACTACCAGTTATTACCATGTGAGAATTGATATTCAACAGTTTTGGTTTCTTTTTCCCACTTCTTCCAGCTTCTCATCTGCAACAATGCAATTATAAACAAATAACAAAAGAACCCAAGTCAGAGATCTCGCCCGATTATCATACTTCAGTATCAAGACTATATTCATTTAACTTTTCTCTTTAATTCATACATGGTGTTACTACTGGTGCTTGAGATGATCCAAATTTGACAAGAGATGAAGTGAGATGAATGAAAGTTCAACTTAACCGTGAGCTTAGATGAGATTAGTTTCATCTCAACTAATCTCAAGCACTATTGCTAGTGAGATGAGGAGATATTACTTCATCTCAGCTCAAGCACCATTAACAATGCCCATCTCATCTCATCTCATCACAAGTACCTCTATAACACCCATATGTGTGTCTATACGGATATATACAAATATATATTGTAATTTGGAATCCAAACTAGTCATTTACTCTCTCTCTCTCTCTCTCTCTCTCTCTCTCTCTCTCATGTGCATGTGCCCATTGAATAGTATGTGTAAGTATGAGGGAGAGTCTAACCACTCTGCACCTTTGAAGGCTACCTTCCAAAGTAACTCTCGTTAAAGACTGATAATTTAAGCTGCTTTTGCATTGGGAATTTATCCTACGTTTGAATTTATATGCTCATTGGATGTGGCTTTCTATCCAAGGGCTATAAAGGTGCTATCACTTCCTAAGTTATTACCTTGAGTCGACCCAAAGCCATGGTAGATACGCAGTAAAGCACATGAAAGATTGCCAACACAAAGATGAACATGTGAAGCTGGTGGACGCCATCGTACGATATGAGCGAAACTTTTCCCTGCAAGTCATAATCAAAGACCACCGACTTTCAGTTATCGTCCCAAAACTAGTTCGAAAAAGAGTTTCATATACCATTCTTAAAATGCAGATTGTGATGTAAACCAGCGGAACTACAAGGCAACCTTGATTTACATCCCAAGGAGGTTCTACTGGATGAATGGCAAGGATTGATTGAATCAATGCGATCAATTACGCCTCCCTATCCCATATTTTCCGTTACGGAATAGAAGAAAGGTGCCATGTAATGAAGGGCATAAAATATCTAGAAGAGTGGTGCAACTTGGGTTTAGTGGATTGAGCTGTTGCCAAAAATTTGTAGTGGAATCAACCAAAATTTAACCTGACAAAGAGATGAGGTCAACTGTAGATGGCTAACAATGTTGGGGTGCTAGCTGCTATGGCCAATGAGAAGCCTGCTATATTGTGCACTTTGACTTCATGGTACTAGCCTCTGGCCTGCAAAGTATTCCTGAGTTGCCTAATTATTTAGGATGGGATTACGTCAAACACCATTCTAAATTGTAAATGATGATGAAGCTAATCGTATTAATATATACTAGCAAATGGTGGAAAAGAAGAAGAAGAAGATGAAGCTAATAGTATTAATATTTCGAAACCACTAGTTCACAGGTTCAACTTTGCCCACCAGCAGAAGTAAAGCAAATGATAACACATAAAATTAATGGGGGTAGCAATCTCACCTTTGAGGCACAATGATCAGAGCTACTTCCTCCTGCTAAGATCCGCCGAGTGCTATTTAGTGAATAAGAGTTCCACAAAAGTTTCCGGCCAACACCCTCATCTGAAAGTGTGAATTCTTCTGAGGCTTCTGTAGTAGTTTCACTTTCATGTTTCCTTTTACATGGATGCCATGAGTCAGCTACACTCTGTGGTATACATATTGCTGAGATGGTCGTTTGTCCTACTGTTAGCAGTAAGGATATAAATCCCAGCAGCATAAGCTCTGCACAAAAAGGAGAAAAAGGAGTAAAATTTCAGTCGATTTCGCTGTATTTCATGAAGTATTTATGCAAGGTTTTATGCAAATGACCCACCTGATTTAACCTTCTCAAGTGATTCATAGAGTGCGCGCTTGTGACGCCTTTTTAACCACTGCATAATTCATAATTAGAACTAATTAAAACCCGATAATGATCTTGATTGTGGAAAATGAAAGAAGATATCGATTTTCTCACCTTTCCTATGTGGTGGATGATTTGTTCTATGATAATTGAGATAACAACGAGAACAAAACAGACAACTGCAACAGCCCAAGTGGGTGTTTGCTCCAAAGAGCGTGAGCCCTCGTCACTTCCTCCAGCCATCTTCCACCTTCTTCCTCACAGAAACTGGCGAAGATTCTTCTTGCTCTTCTTTTGGCAGGAAAAGGTGAAGACTGACAAGCTTGTTAATTATCAAATAAATGACAAGAAATTCTTCATATACTGGACTTATAAAGAGAAGAAAAGAGGGAGAGAAGCTTAGACTTGACTTGGTAGGTCTGATAAGCACCCTCTGTAAGAGATGACTGGATCAAAAACGTAGGTTGACCGGGAGGAACAAAGCTGGAAACTGAAGAAAAAATATCTTTCATCAGAAAATTGTAGGAAGTGGGCCTGACAAAGCTTTCTTTTTAGGTTTATTTATTTATTTATTTGATTTTTCAAATTTGGGGTACTTTTTCTTATCTAAGACCTAAGACCAATAAAACTTGTGGTGTCCAGTGACCGCTGATGATTCCTCATCTAGGTCAAATCCAGACGCGTGCGGATTTTATCATTCTTGAATGAGGGATAGCCGTAAAAAAGAAGCCTTGCTTCAAAACATTTGTAAAAGAAGCCCCCACTTTTTTTTTTCTTTTTTTTTAAATCTTTTTGAGGAATGCAATGCACTCTGAATTTCAGGACTGACTCCAAAACCTTGATTAGTTAAGCCCCAGGTTTGAATGATCTTGTTTGGCCTCTCTTAGATTAATTAAATACTAAAGTTCATGACTGTTGGATGATTTTAGCTATTGCCATTTTGATTTTTAAAATCATGACCATTCAATTTTTTGAATGAAAAAGCTATAGCTAGAAGTACTCAATAGGTTTTAAATAGCCTAAATGGTTAAGGCTGAAGAAGATAACTGGATCAGATCATAAGGTAGTTTTGAAGTTAATTTGGAAACTCAAAGTGTGCAGCATTCTTTTTATCTTTTTTAAAGAAAGGGCTTATGGTCTATAACTTGGGAATAATTAGTAAACAAAAGTCTCATTGCCACATTATTATTAAATTTTTGTGAACCACTGCACAATATTGATAGAATTTTAAGGATAAATTTATATTTCTAATAGAAAATTATGATATTAAAAAATGTTAAACAAATGCATGTCTTAAGAGGAGACCTCAAGGTAAGCATGTTTTCTACAAGATCTATGCTATTCATCTTGTGAGGAATTATATGATGCAACCAATCTCATTTTTGCATCATAGGTGTTCTAAAATATTACAATTGGCCCTATTTTGTCACTCTTTTCACAAAATCCAATATGTTTATCTTTTTTTAGCATACATCAATGCAACAATAAAGTTGCCATTGCAAAATGCAAGGTAAGGTTGTGTACTATTGACCTTTGTGCTCTGCCCCTTTCCCAAACCTCGCATATGCAGGAGCTTTTTGTACTAGATCTGCCCTTTTTTTTATCAGATGCATTAAACATAAGAAAATATGTATATTTGAATACAAGTAAATTCTTGATTTTTCTATATTTTGAACTAGAAAAATAGATGGTGTAAAACATAAAAGTGAAAAACAAAACACAACTATATCTTTACTTCAAAAATGCAAAAAAGAAGAAGAAGGAATTTATAGGTATTCAAATGGATATGACTTTTGGTACTCAAGGCATCTAAGATAGGTTGAAAAAAAATGAATGAATTGGATTTATGAATAGAGGGAAAAAATAGTGCTATGATGCAACCACGATGAGAGTGGTTGTATCACCTAATTCCTTTCATCTTGTTGTCCATCCCTTGTTTAATCTAATTGTGAAAAATCATGACATTCAACCAATTTGAATTTTTTATTTTTTAGTTTTAGAACTTAAAGTGTAATTTTTCATCCAAAGTAACATAGATTGTGACCATCCAATAGTGTAATTTTGTAGCAGTAGCCTATTTAAGAGATGTGACTAATGAATGGTATACATCTTCTAGCAAACATGCTTAGATTGATGCCATGTCTAAGTTTATCATTTCTTGTTGGGTGATGGGTAGGGTAGAATAACTATGCTAAAAAAAATAATTTTTGCACCCTTCCTCTCCATGAATAACTAGTATTAAGAGTTCACCTCTCCTTCTCTCACCTCCACATATATTCCATTGAAGTAATAAGAGGAAATATTAAACTGATTGCACTATGGGTGTAGTCTAGCTACCATATTTTCTAGATTCCACCTTTGAATGATCCGACTCATTTATCTCATTGCTCCATATTTCGCGTAGATCATAAAAAAGCACGTAATTTGAATGATTATAACATCTAAAAACATAAGATAAATAGTTCTTAGAAGTGAACAGGTTAGAAACTTCATAAGAAACACAGTACATTAGAAGTTAGAACCATCTATACCGTATGATGTTTCAACTAGAAGAAATTCAAAGGTTGAGCAATGAGATGAACAAGTGTAATCACACATATGTAGTCTCCATAAAAATATGTTTGATAGATTGCACCTTATAGTGCAAATCCATATCGTTTCTTATTTGGAAGGACCACTGTTATTCTAGCCTTAAAGGCAATAATGAAAATTTCTACAAAAATTTAAGCTAGATGAGAAAGAAATGAATAAATATTATTATTAGTTATAGCTAAAATTATACTATTGTTATTCTGTTGATCTAAATGATCACATGATCCTAGCCACTCGATCCGTTAGGCTTTCTTCAAGGCTCTGCGTGGAGAAATAATCCATCTACATAATTTTACGGACAGATTGTTTGGTGCGCATGGGACCGGCAGAACCATGTAGTCCCCTCCCAGCGCTTTACAAGTTAATGGTAATGGCTGCCCAAACATATCCTGATGTGGGCTCGCAGAAGTAATCATCGGCAACGATAACGTTCCGTAGTTGGGCTCTTCTTCCTTTCTTGCTTTATCTGTTCTGTTTATTGACTTTGACTATTGGTAAAATTTCAAATCAATTCGGAATATGCAAGGTGCATGATTAAATCTAGACCCGCCAGTATTGGTCAAAGTTCAATCTGAAAGTATGATCATAACCGTTAGATAAAGGATTGATTCAAAACTCATTTGGCAAAACCACTTTCCAATAAAAGCCTCCTTAAGTATTCCTGCTCCGTATAAATAAAAAAGAAGAAAATAAAAACTTTGAGAACATCTACCATTCCATGTCTTCAAATATGTATTTGGGCTACTCCGATTGACGTTAAAGAGGGCCAACTAGGCTGATTGGATGATCTTAGTCTGTCTTTTGGGTTTTAAATCAGGTATGATGATTAATAAGAACTCAAAAAAAGTGTGTTAGAATAATCCAAATGTACTTAGTTTCTACTTGTAGCCAAAGGTTCATGGCAAACAGCATGACTGACCCAACTAAATTTTACCTTTCCGTGTAATTGTTAATTTGGTGTGTGTAACTATCCAAGTCTTTTTGTGTATGCGAAACGGAATTTGGTGCAACCTACGTGAAGTGACATGAGTCAGATTCAAATTTGCCTTGCGTCAATTAGAAGGGGAAGCTTGGCGCAATAATATAGTTGTCGATGCGTGATCTTGAGGTCAGGGTTTAAGACGTAAAAATAGCCTCTTGCAAAATGCAAGGTAAAACTACATACTATTGACCTTTGTGCTTTGCCCCTTCTCCAGATCCTGCATATGCTGAAGCTTGGTGTACCGAGGCTGCCCTTTAAGTTCTGATTCAAATGACTCGGCCCAGTCACAACTCAGAAGTCAGGCACGACGAGCCTTGCAAGTTTATATTTAGGGCAAGTGTTACACAACATACTCACATAAACTGTCTTAAACAAACGTGTATATAAAGAAAAGTAGAAAACTCAGTGGGATAAATATCTGTTTTCTTCACATGGACGTCGTCATTTCCTCCTTTCTACTCCTTTCTTTCCACGTCGGGGATAGAACTGCTAGTCATTTCTTAAGCCGAAAGGAAATGTCAATGCAAAGATATTTAGAGACTCTCCTTATCACCAAAAGGATGTTTTCTTGGGTATTTCTTGTTTGGCCCCTTTGGTGTGGTTGACTTCTTTGTCATAATGGGTCCGTCATCAAAGTTTACCTACGCTGTTAGGTACTAGTTTCATATAATGAACAAGACCTCTATCAGTTTGTGACTCATAAAAAAGTGCAGCTCCGGTGTACGAAGTTTTCGGGTATGCAAAATTCAAAAAGGGGTGGATCACAACCTTCTTTTGTATTTTGCAAGAGGCTGTTTTCACACCTTGCAGTTTGTGACTCATGCAGCACTAAGCCACAGATGAAAACTGACAATCTTCTTGCGATGGTTCAACGGGGCACAGTTCACATTGTTTCGTCTGTCTCTTATTTTTCTTCGAAGTAGTTGAGTCCATTGGACTGTACGTTCTTCTCTTTCGTGCATGAACTATCAAAAGATATCAGCTTTCTAACTAAGAATTGCTGGATGTAGTGATCTCACTATATTTTTCCAATTGTGGTTCTGTTTATCCTTGCGATAAGTTTTCTCTTGTGATGTTATATGTCGTCCTTTCAAGTTCAAAGTAAGTGGAAAATTAAGCCTCTCGCGTCATTCTGAGCAGAAACCTTTACCTTCTCAAGTTCTCTCTTTTCTTTTCATTTCAAATATCGGCTGAAAGTTAGGTGGTGAGTTAGGCTGGAACCTACAACCATTTAGTGGGGAACGTCACGCCTTACTAACTTGGTTGGTTCTGACTCTCAACCTAATGATTCACAAAATCCTCAAGCTATGAACTGTCGAATATCATTATCTATTTGTCTAACAAAGCAGACGGGAAAAGAACCAAACCAGTGTCACATGTTTTGCGTCCATGAGCCAAGTCTTCTGACTGGACTATCGAGGGATGGGATTGCACCATGAGCCACAGTGCACTAGACCAACTCTCTCTCGTGAAAGAGTGCTAATTGGTTAAGCCACTTAGTTGGCAGTATCATAAATGGCTGTGTATTTAACCATATAAAAAGGGCAATCCAGGTGCACAAAGCTCTTGCCTTTGTGGGGTTCGAGGAAGGAACGGACCACAAGGGTCAATAGTACGCAGCCTTATCTTGTACTTTATAACAGGCTATTTCTAGGCGACCTCAAGACCACACGACGACAACTCTACTGTTGTGCCAAGACTCCCCTTTTAAAATGCCTGAGACTGAGACACATGTTAGTCTTGGATAAATCCATGCACGCATGATATGTAAGACTCGGCCTGCATTGCACGAAACTGGCAACAAAGTTTGGACGGGGCATTTGTTAGGATAACTTACTGGTTGCAATCAGCTGTTTCCTGGGGTGCCTTTACAGTCCATACAGGGTTTTCTCTTCTGGACCCACAAACTCTTTGGTTGTGACACAGGGCACTTACAATCAACTTGTTTAAGTGCCCAAGTACATGTATTGTTTGAGATGAGTTCTGTGATTCAAGGTCAAAGTGGGGACATGATCAATCGTGCAACTGAATCGGCTAATGATTGAATTTTCTTTGTTTTTCCATTGAGCCCGAGTCATTTGCTTAGACTTGGCAATACTAGCATTCCTTGACATATTCTTGCCCTATCCCTCATGGAAAAATACTATTAAACCGCAATAAATTATTAGCAGTTGGACTGAAGACTCCCATTAATTTGGTAAGGTATTATCCATAGAAAGATCCTCGATGAAACAATATGATATGGGTCTCCAGTAACTTGTATAATCTTAACAAGGTTCAACTTTTGCAGCATCTTTTATAAAATTTCATTTGAAATTCAAGGTTGTCTGGCAAGGCATTTTCATACCCTTTTTCTGCTGCTGTGTCTGGAATGTTAATTTATGTACCTTATGAAAAGAGTAAAAATGTATTATTTTGTGACATCGCTAAGGTGGCTCAAGTTGAGACCATATAATGTTGTATTAATTAACACAATACTATTGAATTTAAACAACTTTGACTGTATTCACTGTCAGATGCCCACTTTGTAATTAAGATTCAGGCTCTTGCAAAATGCACGATAAGGCTGCCTACTATAGACCCTTGTGGTCTGCCCCTTCCCCGGACCCCACATAGGAGGGAGCTTCGTGCACCGGGACTGCCCCTAACTTTCAGTGATTATGAGTAACCAACCTTTTGGAGGTGGTACTTACCAGAGAGAGAGAGAGAGAGTTTTGGTGATTATGTCTACGAACTAAGAAAAGTATACGTGCATCAACAAACTAAGAAAAGTATAAATGCATGTGCTTTGATTTTCTTGGCCTTGCCTATTAATCACATTTGTTTTGTATTGAAAACACAAATTTCAAGCACCCAATATTTCTCGTGCAACGAATTCTACGTATCTGAAAATGAAAACTGAAGGCAACAGTCTGCATTCTCGTTAAGTTTTGCTGGATGTCAATATCAAAATGATTGTTACATTCATCACCAAGTCCACATATCTTCGAGAAAGAGGGAAGCTTAGTGTTTGTAATATGCAGGCATTGAGGATCGTGGAATGACTACAATCTATCTGTTTATGCATTTATACAATGGAACGTATCCGTTTTATGAATTGGAAAATCATTTTCTTTGCCATTCACACCGATAAATTGGGGAAAAAGAAAGGCAAATAGGAAAGACAGACCTGGTGCAGTCTCTCACTGTGGTCTTCCTCGACGGCCTGACCTAATATGTGTACCGTCGCCCCACCCACCACCTCTCTCTCTCATACATTATATGCCATTCTTTGAAAATGGTATACAAAAATTTGATGTCAAAGAAATCAGGGTACTGTCAAACTCTCGCCATAACGTATTTGAAAGTGGCTCTATACTTTCCTAAGAAAAATGAGAAAATTCAATCATTAAACAATTCCAAAACTAGATTCATTCTGGGAAGCCATCTTGACTCTTGGCATGGTCTCTCTTGTTCTACTTTTATTTGAGGTATTATACATAATTAACAAGAAGGGGAGCATTGGTGCAATGGTAGAGTTGTTGTGTGACCTTGAGCTCATGGGTTCAAGGTGTGGAAACAGCCTCTTACAAAATACAAAGTAAGACTGCATACTATTAATCCTTGTGGTTTGCCCCTTCCCCGAACCCTGCATACACAGAAAGTTCGTGCACCGGGGCTGCTCTTTTTATTATAGACAATTACCAAGAAATGGAATTAATAGAAAATCAGAAAGTTATGATGAAATGCTTCTGTAGTATTTCGTGAATTCATTTCTATATATAAGTGCCTATCTTCATCAATTATGGGCAGCACCCTTCTAACTGGTTTTATGTTTTAGGGATTTTTTTTCTTCTTTTTCTTTTCTTCTAGATCGAATCCTAATTCTACACCAGCATTACTTTTCCAACTTCTTTGACATCATAGTGCATGCATTATAGTTGCTTGTTGTAGCACCCCCTACTTTTAAATACTACCAAAGGCTGATCAGACTCGTTCATCTGAATTCTTTAGATCCATGTATCTCGTACGTCAAACATCAAGATCATATGACTACAACATCCAAAATTTTTGCCTATTACTTGTTTAATATAGACCAATCTTTAAAGAGCGTCTCCTGCAATCAATTTTTTATGATCAAAAGTACATTTTTCTTTCTGATTTTAAGATCATATAATTCTTTCTGTTTTAGAGCATGAGTCATCCAAAATGAGAGAATTCAGATGGACAGGTCTGATTAACCTTTGATGGGGCCCATCATTCAGAAAAAGGGGGCACTACAACAAGCAGCTGTACCACGCACAATGTGTCCTATCTTAAGTTATGAACAAAAGACATCTATTAGGTCAAGAAGTTGGAAAAGTTCTTACCATTTTAATGATAAAGGGCAGCTCCAGTGCACGAAGCTCCTGCATAGGTGAAGGAGGAAACCACAAGGGTCTATAGTCCGCAATAATTAGTGTAAGCTCCCAACTTTTGTTAGATATACTAAGCTATTATGTTGTTGGGCTCCATCTAAATGCAAAGGGTCCTAATGATGCCTTAAAACTATAATCAACCAATGAGAAAGGGTTGAACACAAGTAAAGACAGACTCAAACGATAGAGACAGAGAAGGAATGGTGACGTTAAGTTCCTGATAAAGGGAACTCAACAGCCTCAATTATTCTCTCATATCTATTAATATATTATATTATTCAACCACAGCCATGTATATTTAAGAGTTGGCTTTGCTTCAAACATTGACTCCAGTTTCGTCCTTCCCTTTTGTTTGGGAAGCAAAAGAACAAACAAATCTTCATCATATTAAAATGGACAAAGGTTCATGCCATGGTTACCAGGAAACTTCATGTCCAGTTTTCAAAACCAGTAGCGTTCATCACAACCAAGAGTTTGTTCTCACTTGCCAGAAGTCTAGTTGCATACATTGACCTTTTTTTTTTTGAACTGCGACCAGATCCAGACCACAACCAAACAAAGGCACATTTCCAACTCGGCTAAGTGATAACACCCAGCCTTGGCGTAAAAATAGATTTGTCGTAGCATGACCATGAGATGACAGGTTCAAGGCATGGAAACAGCTTCTTGCAAAATGTAACGTAAGGCTGCATACTATTGACCCATGTAGTCCACCCCTTTCCTTGACCCCGCATATGCGGGATCTTCATGCAGCGGGGCTGCCCTTTATTGAGGATGTTTTTCTAATGGTCATTATCTGTCCCTGCTTTTCATGTTTGATAGCTATGATTCATACAAAGCGGATGACAAATTCATCCTCTTCTTTGTTTTCAAACAAAAAGAAAGAACAAAGGAAACTCCACTAGATTAAATATAGGCATTCCTTACTAAGCAGATGGTCTCAGCAAATTGTCCTATCGATCAACCTTTGGGTTCGACTTTTGACTCGTAGTCTGATCAAGACAATAAAACTTATGAAACATCATAGAGTGGCCTGCATGGCCTTGGTCCCTTGCCAAGCAGATACTGATCCAATCTGATTAAGGACTACAAAAATTCGGTAGCTTAGTTTTTTGGGATGCAACTAACTAAAAGCAAGGTTGACGGATGAAGGTATTAGGATCATTCAATCAAGGTTAGATCAACAACATCACGTGGAGTTTTGTTGAGCAATCAGATTAATCTAGGAATATAAGTAGAGGAGAACCAATAATGAAATTTATGATTATAAAAGTAGGAAAATGTCTACAAGGCAATAACTAAGAAAATTATTCACATGGTTATTGGAAATTGCTTGTAATTGATTGAAGTCTCAGACGTTCAAGTATGGAATACAAGGAACAAGGCAACCTAATGTTTTTGAATCAGTAAAAGCCCCAAACCTCCACAAAATGCACTCAGCTCTTCTATCTTTATATTAGTCAACAGTAGTTTCTTCATCTTCAACATTTGCTACTTCCTCACTGTTTCTTTCAGTCCACACAGTGATAAACATTTTATTGCACCAAAAACTGTCGCATCAGACGGGAGATAATTTTTCTTTTGACTCAGAGTTCCTTTTATTCCCCACAGTGATTAAGAAATTATCAATCTAGAATACTCAGTATTAATTGACAAGATATACTAAATGAAGAGTTGGATTCAAGGTATCCAATCTGAAGAAACCCCACACGTGGTAACGACTATAGGCTTGTTCAGAAGGAAGTTTCCTGTAGGCTATATGGATCATGATATACAGATAAAACACAGCAACATGTGTCTGATTGATACTTGAAGACCTGAAAAGTCAATTTCAATGATCATGCTACAATGTTTGGCCTGAAGTGATCGATGATAAGGTGATCCAAATGTGCAAGGGTCTTGAACATACGTATGAGATCCCTATTACATCAATGCCAACTAAGTTCAATCCCTTCCCATTCTCAATTTACCACCGATCTACAAAGCTATGACAAAAGAATGCATAAAATATCATAGAGGAGGCCCCAATCAGTAAATGATAGTTATTACTCGTTGACAAACCTCAAGTAACTGATAGGAACAGGCAATTTGTACGCATGTGATGACGAGGCTATGAAAGAATATATTGATCTAAAGGGCAGCCCCGGTGCACGAAGCTCCCACCTATGCAGGGTCCAGAGAAGGGGCGGGCCACAATGGCCTAAAGTAGGCAGCCTTACCTTGCAGTTTTGTAAGAGGCTGATTCCATGCCTTGAACCCGTGACCTGAAGGTCACATGACGACAACTTTTACTGTTGCGCCAAGGCTCCCTTTCTAAAGAATATATTGATCTCTGGTCAAGAAAGAAGACTCTTAAGTAACACCCATCAACTAAAGCATGACACCAGTTGCTCAAAGAATCCTTTAGTATGATTGCAACTAAGAACACATTCAAATGCCACAAATCCAGACCACAACATCTACGTTCTAGACTGCAGGAATACAAATGTTTAGATGATTGCTTACATTGCAATCAGCAAACGATGAAGCAGACAAAAGGACAAGGGAGTTGCGAGGACAGAATTAATAACCCCGATCTGTTTTGGAGCAAATTGGAATCAGGAAAGCCCAATTATTATGCAGCTGGTCTTCTAAAGTACTTGTTTTTCCACCTTACTTTAACAGTTGTTTTTTTTTTTTCAAGGCAAAGGTTGTAATCTTAATCTGACAGCACATCTCATGCTAACAAAACTAAATAAAATCTCAAGCCACTAAAAGAAGGAAACATTGATATGATTTCTCGTGTAATAACTAGCAGATGTGTAATTAACTATTGGATGCTGACCACTATCTGTTTTGTAGGGCATAATGAATGGCTAAAATCATCTTAATTCACCAACTCCCAACACCTGCAGTCCTGCCACAGCTTAGCAGTATTTCTCAAGAACCCTCACCAGATCAATGCAAGAATGAACCTCATAGTTGCATAAGCTTACTAAAGAACCTCATAATTGCATAAGCTTACTAAAGTTCACCTTGTGTGGTCTAGATATTCAGTTCCTCTGGTATCTACATGTAGTTTCCTCACACAATCATATAAGGCACTGCATGAGAATTTATTTCTCAGCCAATAACTTCCAAGATACATGTTCCTGTATCAGATATATGAAATAGACTCAAATTTGCCATTTACTTTTGAAGCAAGTAGATTACAGGAACCCAGGAGAAATCAGCAAATAAGAAATAAAGTTACCCATTGACATTGGGCCTAATCATGGAAATCCAAATCTCCAAATGGAACACTCATTGTTATAAAAACTGATAAAATATCACAAGAAAGAAGAGCAGGAAGCATAACTATAAATAAAGCCATACAGAAATGTAGTCTCTTGAACATATGTTTCTCTGTTATGAATAACCATGATCATCTTTTATGAGAAACAGTGTTCTTCACTACTGATTATCAATCATGACATATTACCTGACCTTAATCCTGGTTTGAAATTTGACTGGAAGACATAGAGCAGATGTAACCACAGATATAATAAATACAGGCATCGTAGAGGTTTGTTAGGTGCCATCTTAGAAAGTGACAAACCAGCTTAGATCTATTACTTGCATAACTATACCTCCCTATCAACCGTTTTCCATCATTTCCTTTGGCGATCAGTTTGTCTCCTTTGAGCTCCAGCCCTGGTTTGTTTAGCCTTCTCATTACAATCCCCTGTACGCTTCATCCGCTCACTTGGTGAATCATTAGAAGAGTATGACATGCCTTTATCATTCTTCTGATGGACTGGTTTCTGTTCTTGGGAGGCATTAGTCCTCTCAACTTTACCTTTTATCTGCCAATTAGATGATTTCATAGAGCCATGAGGAATGGGTTCAGTATCAAATGTATTCTCCTTACAATTTTCAGATGATTCCAGCTTTGGTTTCTCTTGTGCTCCACTGTCACCTCCTGCAAATTTGTTCCCCTGAAGGACTTCCCTGGTTTCGGAAGAATTAACATCATATTGCTTGATGGGTCCTTCCTCTGCAACCACATTGGACAGCTCATCAACTGAATCATGATCAGAATGCTTATTTCCCATTAGTGAAGTCTCACATTCTATTTCCTGTTGGGTTGTAGGTTTCAAATCTTCCTGTTTTGAGAATGTGGTAGCAATTTTGCTGGGACTAGAAGTGCCATTTTCTCCCAATGAAGCTTTATTTGAAGTGGAATCGTCACTTTCAATCTTAGCTTCATCATTCAACAGTCCATATCTTAGAGAGATGGCTCTCCATGTGGCCTCGGTCGATAACCAATCATGCCTTGCAATATATTGTTTGAGTTCTCTCCGAAGATTTGATTGTGGCTGCAAACACATTTGAAACAAATTACTTTGAGTTTCACCAAATTAAAAACTAGGCAAACAAGAAAAGAATTTTCGAGCTACCATAAGATTAAGCACTAGATTTAAGAGAAGCATTAGCAAACCTCAGCATTGCATTCTATGGCAAGGTGGAAAAATGCAACAGAGACGAAATGCTTTCCTACTGTCTCTGCCAGCTTTATCTGCGAAAGCCAGTAAGATGAAGACTCAAGCTTATCAGACCTACATTTGCCGCAACTCTCTGCAGAATGATATGGTGTGACTGAACCCTTGTGTTTAGTTGAAGATGTTGGAGTTCTAACTCCGTCCTGAAAATTCTTGCTTGGAGTCTTCAATTCTGCAACTTGAAAAGAGACGGTGTGTTTTTTGTTGGGTTTAGCCTTGACTTTATCAGACAAGTTCCTGGAATTTCCAGTTGAAGCATTGATAGATGTTTCTGTTCCTGCTACTGAGTTCTCTTTGTTGTTTGATACTGCAGAGGGTTTCAATTGTCTAGAAATCCTGTTTGATGGTTTCAGAAGAGGCCTTTCAGTAGTCTTCACTAGAACATTTGTGCTTCTGCTGACACCAAGGACAACTTTTTGCCTAGTTACAGAACAATTCCTTATTTAGAAAAGATTGTAATGGACAAAGAAATTACAAAATCAGGTGGATCTTAAATTAAGAAGTTATTACCTGGAGACAACGGGGCCGCCCTTGAGATTCTTGCTTTCATTGTCATCTTTCTGAGCTGAATTAGCGGGCCTATGTTTGCCTGATTCTTAAAACATATTAGGGCAATCAACAAGAGAGCAAACAGAGTAAAGGATCAAATGGGTCTTTCTAATACTACCACAAGCAGAACTATCATATCATTCTCTCCAGTAGTTGCAGAGGACAAATTAACATATGGGTTTTTCTATTAGTTGCGAAAGGAATAATTAGGGCCTTTGCAGTACTGCGCAAATAGAACTAACACATGGCTCCTTCTAGTAATTGCACAAGTAGAAGTAACATATGGGCTTTTTTTTACTAATTGCAGCGGCGGAATTATCATTTGGGTCATACAATGATTTGACAAGATCCACAATTCTACAGTTACAAATTCATTGGATTAGCAAAAACAAACATAATAAGAAGAATTGACTGAAAAAGAAGGAACATGATCACATGCATGTAATTGAGGAATTGCTGGAAAAAGGAAAAAAGCGGAACGCAGAGAAGGAGACTACCTGGGTAGGGAGTTGGGTAAAGATCCATTGTAGAGGGGGAACTGTGGTGAGAGGAGAAAGGTTTTGGTGGGTAATAAAGAATGAATGACGCTCCTATTCCCATCCATTTTTTTACAAGAAAGGGCCTACTCTGCTGTCTCATTTGAATTTGAATGTAAAGGGAGAGCGCCAACAGGTCCTTTCCCTTTCCCCAAGCACATCATCATGCCACGTTTCCCTTCTCTTTAATCTCAAACACTCTACTAAGTAGCAGTTAGGATCATTCGCTCCGGAAGATGATGGGCGAAAGTTTACTAAAGTTGTTGTTTAGAAATTCCTAGACTCAGTGCTCAACGTTCCTGAGTCAACAAGGTTTTTTGAGGCCGAGTCTTCACTGTTTCTGACAAACAAACATTTCCATTAGAAAATGTTTGCCATTGCAAACGACTTATAAACTTTAGGTCCCTCAAGACATTTACCGGAGAAATCTAACAGTTCTACTCTGAAATGAACATCTTTAAGAGTTCTTTGCTCTTTGCTATGTAATGGAGCCAAAGTGTGAGTGTCAATGAGATTTAGATCGGAGTCGTGCCTGATGATAGATAGACAGGACATTTGTCACGGTTAGTCTGCCACATTTATATACCATCCTGCATATATATATTGATAATTACATAGCACTTAATGGGGAGCCTTGAGCTAATAGTAGAGTTGTGATCGTGTGACCTTGAGGTTACGGGTTTAAAGAGTGGAAATAATTTTTTGCAAAAATGCAAGGTAAGACTGTGTACTATTGACCCTTGTGGTTCACTCCTTCCCTGGACCCTATACATGTGGGAGCTTCGTCCACCGAGGCTGCCCTTACATAGCAGTTAATGCTTCTGTTTAGTGTGTATTCAGCCTCTTTATAAATACATTAAGATGTGTTCACGATGAAGGAATTTAAAATGAATTTCATTACGTAAAAACTGCTTCCTCAGAAACAAACTGACTTGTATCTTATGAATCTTAAACCATCCGTGTACATGATAAATGATGATTTAGCTAGTTCTCATGTGCATAAGCAGTAGATATTTAGCATAAGCTGTAACAAGGTTTCTCTGTCGAAAGCTGTTTCGTGCTGCAACTGCAACATTGTGTGTTCTAGCCAGCTTGCCTACCAAAAAGGAGGAGTAAGACGTGGAAGAATAGCTATGTTGCAAGCAACCATTAGCATGCATTTCTGGCCGATTTCAACTATCGTATCTTCCTTGGCTTATGTTTTTCTAGTTGTTTTACATCATCACATATTTTTCTGTATAGTAAGGGTGATGCATGCATCTTTATGACCTTCAACAAAAATGTCTTGCATTTTCCTAACATGAAAATTTTCGTTGTATTCATTTCTTGCATCTTGTTTTATCAGTTAAACAGGTAATTTTCTCTGCAAGAAGTGACAATCATTTTTAAGGTTGTAGCCGCAGAGTTCATACTTGTTTCTTCCTTTCTATTGCAGAGTTCATAGCTGTTTCCATAACTCATGGCACAACCGTAGAGTTGTCGTCATGTGATTTTGAGGTCATGACTTCGAGTTATGGAAACAGCCTCTTGCAAAATGCAAGGTAAGGCTGTGTACAAGAGACCCTTTTAGTCTGCCCTTTCGTCAGATCTCGCATAGGAGTTTCATGCACCAGGCTACTTTTTTATTCTCATTCCCATGGCAAACAGTCCTTGCCAAGCATATCTTATAAGATATATTTCTAGTGTAGCATGGAGGTCAATTAATTTTCTCTTCCTATCTAAAGACTATCATCAATGCTCCATTAAACCCACACCATTATAAGTTATCATATTGTAAAATGGAAACAAGGTATGAACAGCACCTAATCGAATGGAAGCACTGAAACTACGATACGATGAAAACAACTAATCCGATGCCCACACAAGAATACATGAATATATCAAAAACCTACTCAAACAGTCAGATAATACTGGAAATAACCCAAAAACAACTCGTTTGCCTCCTCTCACCGGCCTGCCTTCTTATGTGCACTTGGTAGCTGAGACACACGAAAGAGATGCCGGTGCAGGCAGCACCTGCACGGTCCGGTCCAACCTATCCATGTGATAACTCGAGGTATTAATTTCCCCATCACCGTTATCAAATAGACCCTTTTTAGCTAAAGATCTTATCAATTTCCCCTAGCACTAGCAAAAGAGAGAGAGAGAGAGTCATGGTAGAGTCTACATCACCTGTTGGGCTTTACTCCTTGATTTTTTGAGTGATCAAACTCGCTCATTGGATTTTCAGATCTCGAGATGGGCAGGTAACAAAAATTTGATCCAAACAAAACCTATTTAATGAGCTCCTTCGTTGAAATATGATGGTGTTAAGAGAAAAAAGAGTGCCAATCCATATATTAAGGAGAAGGAACCTCTAGAGATACAATCGTTGCATGAGATTTATGGTAGCCACACTCCCTGAGCTGCTGAAAATCCGATGAACAGTTTAATCACTCAAAAAAATTGAGTGGGGCTCAGTAGGTGGTGTAGAGTCTTTCCACACTTTTGAGCATAGACTCCTATCACGTCTCAAACATAAAAGCGGAACAATTCTGATCCGATCCATATGGATCCGGATCTAAACAGACTGGACACATTATATCCAGTTTTTCAGTGGATTGAAAATCCCAAATCCATATTTGATCCATGTCCGGGTAATACAGGCTGGAGCCATGTATTACTTAGCCTTCTTTGCTAAATTAAAAGAAATGGTTTTTGTTCTTGAGAATGCTAAGCGGACCACCTCATGAGGTGTGTCTGTAGAGGTACTCACCTTTTGATAATTCAAACCAATCAGATAATCTCCCCTTCATCTGCTTGCCCCAGGTTTGGATGTCTAATATTTTGAGGGTTCTAGCATCCTGACCTCTGTTTTAGGAGTTTGATGGGACCTTTTCTTTTGTTCCTGAATGATTTAGTGGTTAAGATCATGGGGCTGGTTCTTTCTAATCTACAGACGATTAGATCATATAGGGCTTCGTATGAAATCCTCAAATCATGTAGAGAAGCTAGCAAATGACTCAAAACGTAAATCTATTCATTTCTGAGCATAAGATGAAAACTTAAGCAGATTGATCATTTCTATATCCAACAATAATAAGCATGAAGCTCAAACAGCGATCAACAATTCCAAAGACCCCAATTACACTTCAAAAATTGAAAACAAAGGAAAGAAAATTCCCAAAGCACCCAGTATTTACATTCTTCAGACTGGTCCCTGTTAAGATTACAAGCGAACCTCCAAGAAGAGCAGACCCCTCCAGCTAATAAAGTTGTTCTCTTCTGTCGCGCAACCACCTCCACCTGCAAAATCCCCACTTAAAGTCTCAGCAGTAGAAGACATATGGGAGGTAGAAATCACGATAGTAGAGTAGACTGACAGACGGGTAGAAGTATGCATGGGAACTCTTCAGCCTCAATATTTCTTCGAGGTGCAAAATGGATGGCTCACTTTTGCAAAGGCTCTACCGCGCACTTAGGTTCTACACTTAAATAGTCCTAGGGACCCAAGGCAGATGGAAGGCTCAGAGGTTTCTATTGGGCCTACCAAGCAAGTACATTGTCGCTATACGGTTCAAATTGTGCATGTGACTGGGCCAATCTTCGTCAAGTCCTGTCTTAGGAAGGCGCAGAAGAAAAGTCCCAACCAGTGGATCAGGGTCACCAATGGATGGGCTTTGAGCTATCTCCTATCCAAGATGGGGGCAAAAGATAAACTGTTTGGATCACCCATAATCAGATTACCATTTGTGCTTTTAGCCATTCAAATCATGTATTTACGCTATAATTATCAAATATTTACGTTCTCCCACAGGGAAAGATGGGTGGGAGAGACTACATCGTAGGCCCATGATTTCCACGGGAGTCTACCAAAACAGGAAGATTTGAGCCTGTCTGACAATAGCCAAAAAAGCAGCTCCAGTGTACAAAGTTCCTGTGTATGCGGGGTCCTGAAAATGGGTGGACTACTAAGGGACTATAGCAGATGTCCTTATCTTGCATTTTTGCAAAAGGCTATTTTTACGCCTTAAACCCGTGACCTCAAGGTCAACACATGACACAAGTCTTAAAAGAGCCGTAGCCTAGCAATTCCCCCCACCAGGTGATTTTAGCTGCTGTTGTTCTAAATATATAATGAAAGATGAACAGTTTATCGAAGAAATTGCTAAGCGGAATAATGGTTTGGACAATCTTAAATCCCACTTGTTGTTTGGTGGGGTTTGAGGAGGAGGTTCTTCGGGTATGGGTTGGGAACGGGGACAAAGGGAGGTGAGATTTACCAGTAGTAGTCCCATCGTGGTCGGACTTTGCTCATCCTGTTTTCTCCATAGGGATAGTCCGTGAGCGATCTCTTGCTGTTTTTGAAAGCGCAACAGCCTATGCAGTAGATACCGACGAGGAAAACCAGCACCACCACATTGAGGACCGAGAGCTTATGCCAATCTCTCTTCACGTCTTCCAGCACACCTGCCTTGCACGAGTCGCACTCGTAGCAAAGTAGCCCAGGCGCATTGTTCCAGCGCAAGCAGTCCGGGTCCTGCGCCAGCATGTCGGTGCTCCCATAGCTACATGATGTTGGGGGCTTGCAACATCCAGACTGAGAAACAAGCAAACACTCTCGTAAATCACTTAAACCACTTGCTAAACTTCAATTTATAAATTGTAACGCCTAGGCTGTTAGTGGGCTGGAGTTATTGAAAGCTAATGGTAGTTAAAAATCAACAGCCCATGATGAAATTGGAAGATTGTTTGAGGATTGATCCACTGGACCCGTCAAAAAAGTGCTAATTCTTGGTCCCACTTGTACCTCTGGCTTCATGCATAAATTCTTTGGTTTTAGACCATGCAAACTCTCATTTCTTCACTGAGAGGTATCATAATTATGTGACATTTCTACCGAGCTACAACTGGAAAAGGGAAGTGAGATCTACAGTTGTATATGATAGTGGCACAACTCACCTTGTCGGGAACATTTTCTTTTTCTTGGTGGACTGTCTGAGACCTTTCTATTAGACGTTGATGGCTCCCATCAGAAACTTAGCAGCCTTTTAAAAGCTAATGTACAGAGACGAGCAGTGTTATTACATAACAAGGGATCCAAGATATCGCTTTTCTTCAAAATTTCTAAAGATTCTCTCTCTCTCTCTCTCTCTCTCTCTCTCTCTCTCTCTCTCTCTCTCTCTCTCTCTCTCTCTCTCTCTCTCTCTCTCTCTGTTGAACACTAAGGTTGATTAGGACTAAAATTTTCAATTCCAGTCTCATTATGGGTCCTTCTCTATCCTATAAGTAACTCTAACATTTGAGCCATATGATGATAATAGGTGTTGAGAGGGGCAAAAATTGAGATCACAAAATTTGGTAGAGATCTAATGCGAGAACATATGACATGATTGCTTGTCCAACACTCAGATATTTTTTATTTCAAAAATTTCTAATGAAGGCTATAATACAAATAAGGAAAATCTCAAAAATCAAATATTTTGGGTTTTCCACTACATTTAAGCTAAATATCTAATATATCCTTATTTGTTTATGGACTCACTATATTTAAGCCAAATGTCAAATTTACTCTCATTTATCAATAGGCAACATAATAAAATTGAAGGTATTTTTAGTCTTGTAAAATTTTAGCTACAAAACAAAATTATCCTTAACTGTTAAGTGGACCATCGATTCCAACTAAAGAATCAAAACCTAATTTTTTGCCCTGCTTCTATATACACACACACACACACTGATCAAGTTGAGTCAAATGTTAAGCACAAGATTCCAAAACGAAAGTGGCATTGAAACTTCAAGGATGTACTCGCTCACTCAGCAATTATACCTATTCTGAAAACTTTCACCCTTAAAAACTGGCATGGAAACTTGGCTTTTAGGTGAAAATTTAGCTGAGCGTTTGCCCGAAATCTAGTACTGAGTTCTCATTGATATATACCATATCAATTTCTTATATTAAAAAATGACAAAATGTATATAAAACTAAACGTATTTAGGCATGGGCGCCCAGCTTAGTTGCAAGGGGCCTTTGTTCCCCGGCTAAAAAGGCCATGGGCTTGAGCTTTTCTTTTGTACCCGTCTCCGTTCTCACTTCCGTTCCCTAATCAAGATGGGAGTTCTTTAGACGATTTCTGTTTAAAGGAGGCAAGGGCAAAGGTAGCTGTGTTTTCTAATGAAAACCCAGAAGTAGGAAAAAGGGGCAGCCCCAAGTTCCAGCCTATGCGGGATCTGGAGAAGGGGTGGACCACAGGGCCTAAAGTACATAGCCTTATCTTGCATTTTGTAAGAGGCTGTTTTCACACTTTAAACCTGTGACGTTTAGGTCCCAGCTAGAAGTACTCATCAGTAAAAGACTACGAAAAGAAAAATAGGAAAAAAAAAAGGAGGGCAGACAAAGTCAAGAAGAAGTAAAGCATGGAATAAAGAATCTATCCTTTGTAATTGACTAGTGTTAGTGGTAGTATTTTTTATGCTGCCAGTATCCGTAATACCAGCAATTTGAAAGGAAAGTTAAGTTGGGGGGCCCAGTCGTGTCTAAACACTTAAGGGTGCTGTCCTGAGTGACCATAATAGAAAAGCATTGGAACGGGATTTCTTCCACAAACTTTGAGTAAAGCAAAAGCAAAGAAGATCGACCGCAAGCAAAGAACAGAATTTTGCCGGAAATAACTCAAGCATAATAAACACCACCTTTTAGCTTGATAGATTACTTCAGAACACCAACCCCTACTCTCTCTCTCTCTCTCTCTCTCTCTCTCTCTCTCTCTCTCTCTCTCTCTCTCTCTCTCTCTCTCTCTCTCTCATATTAATGTGAAGAGATTGGACTTACCACTCTCTCCTTCCGCCATCATTCATTACTTCATTTGTTCCAAAAGGAACCTAGAGGGTCATTTTAATTTTAGAAGAGTCCAAGTGTTTCTTTTATAAGCGGCACTCCTTTTTTGTGTAGGTACTTCCACTTTCTTACTTTTGTCAAACACCTCTTTTGATTGACTGTTTTCTTGACAATTTTCAAGAAGTAAACAATCCTTAACAACTAAGGCTGCAAAATATAGATTGACAAATCCTTACAGTTCCATCAAACTAAATTTAGGGGATATGATATCCATAGTCTAATATTTGGTACTATCATTCTACTCTTCAATTTGCACTAGTATAATAATCTTTTAATGACTGTCATAATTCTTAAAGAGCTACCGAATTATAATAGAAATGTTAACAAAATGGCTTGTGGGTATGAAAATAAGGCAGCTATATATATAGTGGATGCACATACTTTTTAAGAAAAAGTATGCGCAGCTAGAAGCCTGAAAGTCCAAGGAGAGGCACTTCAATGATTCAAAACATCAATTTACCAGGCCTTGCCTTCTGATAGGTGTAGATCATTGCTTTCCCATTTTGTAATGATCCATTTAATAAGACCACAAATTCAACGTTGACAATTATCGGATATGGTCCATGCCCAAACAAGTAAATGGGTCGAATCAGTAAACAAGAACAAGCTCGTACTCTTTTTAACCAAATATGCAAACAAGAAGTTTGATATATAGCAGATATGAAGATTATTTGCCCCACGAAAACATAAGTGATTATAGGGAGGAATGAACAAATAAGTAGAAAGAAGACAGCTCAAAAGAGTTGAAGAACCGACCTGAATAGGAGACATATCTTTCTCAAGATAATCAAGAGGAGTCCACGTAGCAAGCTTGGCACAAGTATTAGAACCCAATATGCAACTCCTTATCTTCATCCAGTTAGTCGGGTTCTTAACCCTGTCCCTAAGCCATTTTGAATAGTCTTCTATATGGTATTCCTTGTAAACTCTGCCGGGAACCACCGCACCTTCCCCTCTCCCAGTCACCACAAAACCAAAGATAGTGAGAGAAAGGAGAGTTCCTATCAGAAGCAGCATCACCACAAGATAAACCCATAACGCCCAAGCCACGTTAAAGCATGCACCAACAAAACCAGCCAGAGAGACCACCAGAACAACAAAACCCATTACCAGTAATGGTGTCTGTAAGAAACTCTCACAGGTAGTACTACTTCTAGCCATCCAAAGACCTGCTCCAATCAATGGTATCGATGCTAACAGGGTGAACAGGTTCAAGAACCCAATCAGTGTGTTACTGAAACGATACATCTCTCTCTCTCTCTCTCTCTCTCTCTGAGCTGTTCTGCAAATATATTCCCTTCTCTGCTATCTTTCTTTGTTTCTCACAACTTTTTCCATTTTATATCTCCATGTAGGTGCAGTGCGGTAGGTTGCTTAAAACATCTCTGCTTTTTTCGTGGAAAATCTACATGGTGACTGCGCGTGTATAAAAGTACATCTGGAAGAGCATGTGGGACCCATGCAAAATACGTTCCTAACCATCTATCGTTGGAAACATTTGCCATGTGGCCTATACTTCGTTAGAATTTCTCTCGTTCACTGATTGTAACCTTTCAAATTGATAATATCTTTCTGATCGATCCACCTTGCAGCAACAAGAAAGTAGTGGATAAAACCATTGAATCGATGCTAGATTCGATGCTTAACTCATCTAAGACATTTCTAAGGAGATGAGCGGTTCAGTCACAGGGTTCAGGGGTCCATATGGTATATCTGAGTTACTGTGCAAATCTGTGTATTGATTTGTACGAGCTGACAGCAGGCAAGAGCTACTTTTTCAGTGGTAGCTTCTCTTTTTCTCAAAAGCATCATCTAAAATTCAAATCCTTCTCCCTCGCCATATTCTTTGTTCTATTGTATTGAACACACTAAAGACTAGCTTTTATGTTGGGCAAAAGCCGTATTAACAAAAATGCCCTGGTAAAGCAATTCTCCTTCAATTATACGAGCTGCTTTTGTGAGTGCTTATCTTCTTCTTGGTACTTGTATCCATCACCTACATTCATATCTTAATCAAGCATGAAATTATGTAATTTATAATTTATTGTGCACATTGTGATTATGTTAAGCATTTGGTTTCTAAAAGAATGCTTTTCTGTGGTGCTGCCTTGTTTTAATATAACGAGTCATCCCACTTCCTCTTGTTGATCCAAATTGTCAGTAAAGTAATGTTGGTAAATCCAAATGGATGTCCCTTTTTATATTTTAATATGGATGATTGAAACGTTGGCTTTCTTCCATATAAGTTATAAACTTTGTTTAAACATAATTGGTTACGAAGAAGGTCAGTTTTTCGCAACTGGAAAAGTTGTCGCTGTTCAAGACATGGAAACAGTCTCTTACAAAATGGAAGGTAAGACTGTGTGCTTTAGGCCATCGTGGTCTGCCCTTTTCTCTGACCTCGCATGGGCAGGAGCTTCGTGTACTGCAGCACCAGGGCTTCCCTTTTTTTTTATTAGGGTTGCATGATCACTGTGATTTTTTTTTAAGGTACGGTCAAATTTTACAAATCAAATCACTTACACAATCTCACTCACAGAAAAACACTCCTAAATTTAATCCTTGACTAGAGATAAAATAGTAACTCAAGCATGCAACCAAATGTAGTTGTTGGTGCATAACCAATGTAATTATTAGTGCATCAATTTGAGATCTTTGGAATTGCTGTCTATCTCAGTTGATGAGAATAGAGGGACGCGTAAAATATTTATGACTGGAACAAAGATTTTTGTTGGGAAAAGATTAGCATATGTAATCAAGAAAGAATGGGAAAGAAATGAATGGAATACAATACAATAAGGGTAGATAATGCCTCCTTCTTGTGAGCCCCTAAATAAATGGTCACAAATAGTTATAATTTGGGTTGGTCGATATTTTTAAAAATCTGTATCATTCATAATGTTTCTCTTAGGTTAGATCAGTCATTCCAAAGATTTCATCTATTGGATTATTCTAAAAACTACTGCTTTCAATTGTAAAATGAACAGTGAAACATTCTACAGATCCTTATGGCAATGAATAAAGGTTGGTAAGACACCCCTATAAAGGGTGCCATTCAAACATTCGAACAGATATAAGACATGAGGCAAATCCAACAAAAGATGGGCTCAAAGGCTAGTTATAGATGGGTAAGGATTAGCTTATTTCTAGATGAACCAGGCCCGGCCCCCATACATAGTTTGATCATTGCTCACTATCCACACACGCTGCTATTAGACTCCAAGTGCAAAGAATGATTTTTCACCCAATGCTAGCGCCTTCCTTTTAAGCAGGGGCAGAGTTAACTTTCGTCATGGTCAGCAGTAGAATAGTCCAATGAATGAGAATTTTGAAGTATAAGTCATCTAAAAAAGCAAAACATTATTAACGGTTCTAATATTCAAAAATTTAGGCTTAACCTGAAGTTGGAGATATTCGTCTCACTTACTAAAGGGTTCACAAGGAACAGCGCAAAGGGGTGCATAAATGAATATCCTACAACTATTAATGTCATTTTGTTCAAGAGATTATCCTTTTTCTCTCCACGCGTGAGCATTTCTTACTGTCAAGTTGGTAAGTTGCCATATTCCACAAACTCTCTTGACTACCGGAGAAGTTGTCATATAATTCTTCTTGCATATCTTTCTTGATTGACAAGGTGACACTTGTTTAAAAGCATCAGCCGAATCCTCTTTTGCTAGGCCTTTGGAGATGCAAACTAAGCCCACTCGACTGAGGGTCTGCTGGAATATTGGGCCGGTTATGGGGCCTGTTAGATTGTTTTGTTACAACTAGTCACAATTTAAGTACTGTTCGAGTATGATCAGCACTCGTTACAACTTGACATGTGCTCCAGGATTTATTTATTTATTTGAATGGCAATTATTGAACCATAGTTAATGGGTTACAAAAGCATTTGTTTGCAAAATGAACTTAATAGTTTGGTGTTACAAAAGCACATATTTTTAGAAGTAAATTGATCAACTAATATATCAAATAATATAATTAGAGCCAACCATACATCTTGGATTAAGGAAATCAGGAAGCAAATTAGATTGACTGGAAACTGAAAAAACATATAAAGTAGTTGATCCTAGAGTGGGCGGTTCAACAAATATAGTTTATTACTAAAAAATAAGTAAACATCAGCTTAGAGGAAAACTAATTACGGAAATGTGCCGAAAGTTTGATTTGTTTACATTTACTACAGTGATAATGGTTAGTTATTTATTATCCAATTCTTGCTCACGAAGATAACAAGAGTCTCGATTAACTTTGACCCCCATTCCATGTTAATTGGACAATAGTAGTAGTATCCAATGAAATGGATTCTGGGTTCTATATAAAACAACAGTTCACATTTGATGAACAGGATTGCCCAATTGACATGTTATCAAACATCAGATCCAAATTAGACCTTACAAGATGGAAGGTCTGCATCAGTCGTAGGATGATGCTATGGACGGGGCGGAGCCAGATTTTGTGTTCGTGGGGGCAGTAGAATGGAGAGTAAGAGTTGTACAAGCCTTAGTTTTCCTCCAAAAGACATATAACTCCTTGTTCATAGTAAGATTTTCCTTTCAAATGTCTCCAAAAGCAAACCCTTGCAGTTCACAATAGGTGCTTTTATGCACTTAAACTAAGACAAAAGAGACATTAATCCACCTGATGTCCTAGTGTCTGAGATAGACAAAGCAATCTAAAAATCCTGACAATTGAAATCTTGCAGAAAAATAAAGAAAAAGTTTTTAAGTGGATAGTGCTTTTTATTTAAAAGAAAATGAAAATAAATAGAAAAAGATATAGATAATGCTTCAGTGTTCAATGTTTTAAACCATCTTAACATCAATTTCAAATTTCCAATCCTAGTAGTAAAGAAGAGTCCCAGTAGGCGTTTACATGCTCTTGTGCATGAAAAGAAGTCAACACGCCATTTTTCATGTATAATGAAACTTTGTTTTGTAGATTTAGACCGCTCATCAGTTTTACAATGACTAAGATAGTTTGTAGATAAAAAATTCATATTCATTGGATGCTTTTAGCCTATGTTTCATGAGCAGAAAATATTGACCATCTACTTTTATTAATTTTTCAAAGACCAAAAACTAGTTAGGATAATTCAAACACAGTGATTTACAATGGGCTACTATTTTGGTATGAAAACATGATCAACGATTTAGATCTACAAGAAAAATAATTATTTATCCATTTCAAAACAAAATATAATGTATGAAAAAAGAATAGCATGAACGCTTTCTCACACACAAGAGTGCCTATCTAGCGCAGTGGCACAAAGAGGTCTCCCTCGCCTGGGTGAAGAGGTTCAAGACTATGTATAGGCATGCATCTCTATAACTCTCTTGAACCAAAAAAGCGTGTATGCCTGCTAGGACTCTTCAAAACAATACTTGTAGAAGTTAAGTGCTGATAGGAGTAGACATTATCAACATCTAATGGACTAGATGTTGCCTTTTCTTAATCATGGGGTTATGTTCTCCAGATCTAAGCCATTCAAGTTTGGAGTGTATTAAATAGGCTAGGATTGGAATTTTTATAACCATTGAATACTTTTAGCCTATGCTTCTTTGGTCAGAAATTAAGACCATTCATTTCCATTCCATTTTGCAAAGACCCAAGACTAGCTAGGATTATCTAAGCACAATGCTTTCTAGCTGGTTACTTAAATTTCTGCTGCCGTGCGTACACGCTGAACAGCTCAAATCTTTAAAAAAAAGTGCTTTAGGCTAGCTTCTACACCTACCGGGACTCATTGACAGTTTTGACATCATGCATGCAGGATGTTCCAAAAAATAAACAGTTCGCATCCCGCGTATGTATTAGAATTGCAAAAAGGAGCTTTGGAGCAATGATAGAGTTGTTGTTGTGTGACTTTGAGGTCACGAGTTCAATGCATGAAAACAGTTTCTTATAAAATGCAATATAAGGTTGCGTACTGTTGACCCTTGTGGTCTGCCCCTTCCCTGGACCCTGCATACACGGGAGCTTTGTGCACCGGGGCTGCCCTTATATGTATCAGAATTGCCTTCCCGTGGCGGAGCAATCGCCAATCAGATACTTCGGTAGAGAAAAGTAGGTTTAAACGGGTGGGATTAGGCCAGCTATCCCTGACTCATCATAGCTCAGTACTTGATCACGTCAGATCTGGTTATAAATGGCGCTTGCTCATGATCAGAGATGGTAAATCAAGCTTTCTGGAATGCTTTGGATGCTCGTCATGTTTCTTCCACTGCCAGCCTTCTTTGAATCCAAATCAGAGTGAAGAGGCTCCGTCCCTTTCTGAGCCTAGAATCCCGGATGGCATTGGATGATGGTGTATGTGAATTGGTCTCTGAGTTGGCGCACAGACCTGAATTTCTTTGGGATTGGGCTTCTGTTTACCTATGAAGGGGAGCCTTGGTGCAACAGTAAAAGTTGTCGCGGTGTGACCTTAAGGTCATGGGTTCAAGGCGTGGAAACAGCTTCTTGCAAAAATGCAAGGCAAGACTGTGTACTACAGACCATTTTGGTCTGTCCCTTCTCCAGACGCCACGTACATAGGAGCTTCGTGCACCGGGGCTACTCTGTTTACTTATCTTGGTTGGGTCGACCCTGGACCCATGCTTATTGTGTGGAGTGGTTAGACCCATGATAGCGTGGAGTTGAATTGCTTTGGTGAAGTTGAGCGCCATCACACGTATTTTTTATATGTTGGATTTTGTCCAAATTGATCTTCGGTTGTTTGAATGTATTGGTCAGACCATGATTTATGGTTTTTCCTCAGTAACATTACCCTATCATTGAGGGAAAGAAAACAGATCTTTTCATTTGCTGGAGATTTTATAATTCATGTTTGATCCATGATAGGGCCTAGAAGGTCAATAGTCATTGCGTCGGTCCATAGATTACCGAAGCATTTGTTATACGAATCACCATGAGAAGGAACCTCATGAGTCTGATACTGCCCACCAGCTCAACCCTTTAACTCAAAATATAAACATCTCATATATTTAGCTTATACAACAATTTACAATTTTTCATTCAAATTGTTATCTGTTCTTCATTTTTTCCTGTTACCGGATCAATTATCAACATATAGATGTTATACTTGCTCTTGCTGCTGCTGCACTTCCACTTTCACTATAGAACCAAAACAATGAGAAAGCACGTCCATCAGTAACAAAACCTTCCCACATCACCAATATCATTGAGAAATGAGTGTCCTTTGGGATCCCTGAAACAATTCCTTAACCTCATATCCATGGAGCTGCAAACAGCAAGAACCAAATCAGAGGCTTCGGTGCTTACATGAGAAAAATATTTGCCGAAATTAGCTTTTAAAGATGCTCATAACCAATGAAACAGATTGGTCCTCTGGCTAATGCAAGGTGTTAAGTATGCTACACCAATATTTTTCCATTTTTAAAACAGTAAAATTATGTTAGACCAATTATATAATCACTAACAGAAATTAAGACAACTAGAAATGAAAAGTGTTTTACCTAAAAAAATGGTAGCAGCAAGATGCTACCTGAAGAAATTGGCGTGAGAAGATTGGAGCTTGGGGGTATGAAAATCCAAACATAACCCCCCCGGTTCAGTGCCTGCATCAGAATACTAGATCGAGGATTGGAAAACTTATGACACAGATTCAACTTGATCAACAAATAGAATCTTGTTTGACTGGGTTTTTAGCATTTATCAGATACGACTCGACTTTCACAAATGCAGGAAACAATTAGCATGCTCACGATTCTGTTGATTTGTTTGGATGTAAACTCTACACTAAAGAAGAATTTGCAAGAACAAGTTTATGGGTTGACGAGTCTACGTTCACAAATCAGCTTACTCTTATCATCCTAACCAATTTCCTAACTAAGCCTCTGGTCTTCAACTGCTACTATTTAAGCTAGTCCATGCTAATAAAACCTCAGTTTTCATAGAGCAACCAATTTCTCAATCCTTAAAGCAAAGACTTCAGTTGCTCTTTACAGAAGTTCAATAAACTTCGTTCTTTTCTTGCGACAATTAAACTAGCTTAGGGTAGAGTTTTGAAACTTAAAGAGGGTGAACTCCGAGTTACCAGTAAGGGTGTAGAGTTCTAGAAATTAGGAGTTAAGAGTTGTACTCCAACCTGGTAGAGTTTTGGGACTCGAAGTTCTGAGGAGAACTCAGAGTTCTGTGAAGTCAAGACACATTGTTTGCCAAGGTTTCTGTAACACCCCGGATTTTTAAGAAATTATATATATATATATATATATAATAATGGCATTTTAAATAAGAGCATTTGGGATCCCATGAGAAAAGATTTATTTAACATTTTACTAACCTATCTTAAAAACTCCGGGTGTTAATTTTCCTTTCACAAAATGGCATACATGTAATTTAAACATAAATAAATAATCCGCGTATAAATCAACGTCAAATAAATAGGCGCCTTTATTTTAAATCAAATAAACGTCCAAAAGACAATAATAAGATGGCCCAGGGTCTATCCATCATAACATCCCACATAAATGTCCAACATATGTCCAAAGATATAAATCACATCCCAATATAAAATATGCAGTCCATAATAAAAATCCAAATGATAATCATGTTTAATGACTCACATCACTGACTAATTCTATAGAAAAATGGTCTTGACCAGCTCTCACGGCTTCTCACATTTCCTTGCCTTTCTCGTTATCGCTCGAGATCTAAGGCATTGCAAAACAAAGCAATGCCTCGACATAGTTATCGCTTGTGTAGGTACATAGACAATTAATGTAATAAATGCAAGAAATAATGAACAATACTGATGAAAAATCTAACATTTATGAAGATAGTGATATCATAATGCCATGTTCAATAAGTGCCAATTTATTCCATATGCTAAAACATGAAATTCACGAAGTTAAAACATGACATGAATCAATAAAATGGAGCATACATCCAGAATAAGGGCACCCTAAGGTAATGGGTCCCACCACATCGCACTAACATCCCTGATCAGGAGTACACATAGTCAACCTCTGAGTGTCGTCACACCCAGACATACCATCCATAACCATGCTCATCATGCATGCACACATAACAAGAATATGGGCCATCATGCTGCAGTGGCAACCCTCCATGGGTATCAACCACCGCCGCTCTCCGTCGACACCATAACGGGAGACTTAGCGTACGTCCCCATGGAAAGGCTCGACCGGTAGTGTGGACTATCCATGTTACCAAACCCCTACCGAATGCCATCTATGGGCGGGTGCTGTCTATCATATCACAAACTCATCACATCATAATCTCGGAAGGTGGGTGGCGGCCCTATCCCTCCTGGCATGGACGCCCACCGGGCGAGAGCACCACAATCATCAAATATAAAACACGGAAATCATATGTATATGCTAAAACTCAAGAGCACTTATAGCTTGAAATCCCCAAGACATGCCCCTCATCCCGGGGTTAGCTTTATAAAAGGACCAGCTACTAAGCCTCTATACTCATTTCCATGTAAATCCATGCAGTTTCTATATATATAATAAGAAATAAATCTCTAATTAAGCATAACTAATTAACATCATGCTTGTACAAGCATTTTAAATAAGTTTATTCAGTAAAAGAATTCAATTTGGAATAACCATCATGGCGTAATGCACATGAAATCCATGGTAAATAAAAATCGCAATTTAAAACACAATCACACATGATGTTATGTTTAAACATGGTTTAAAATCAAGGAAAAACATTAGTTGTCGTCACCTACCTCAGTGTGAGATCACTAGCTTGCTAATAACTCCATTTAATTGGTATATTCAAGTGCACCTGTACATGTCACATCATTATTTTAAAATTTTTCTAAATAAAAAGTGGTCATTTCTAAGTTTTTAAGTTAAAACTAGGTCCGCGTCGTCAATACGGTCACAACGCCTCTTCCGGATCGTGATTTGGACCTCTCTAGCTCCCAAAAATCAAGTTTTAGTGAAAACTACACTAAAATGGGGCCTGCCGGACCACCACACCCTGCAACAATATTGTCCATGCCGGAGTGCCCATACACCCCGCACGGTTTTGTTCTTCCCCAGTTGTCCAGGGAAAAGGCCTCGTTGCAAGGAAAGTTCTCATCACTCTTATCAAGAGCCCAGTAACTTTCCCCCTAGCGATGTGGGACTAACTCTCAGTCTTTCACCTTGCCTAGAAGCCTACCAGCCCTCTTGGCCCGCCCTCATCGGCCAAGGCTTCACAGTTTCAACCCTTAGTTCTGAATTCAAAAAGAACTCGGAGTTCCCAGTTCCGAAATGCAGTTCCAAAATTCTGCACCCTTCAAGTGTTCAAAGTCCTTAACCCTGTAAAAGATAATGAAAAAGAAACGGAAAACATGACGAAATGTTAGAACTGAAAATGGGGTGTTACCCAGCACAAAGAATGGGGGGAAGGTTTCAAGATTCCTATGAACAAGAGCGAATACTGCAGCATTAAGAAGCACAGAAACTGGTGCTGTTGAATACTGCAGCATTAAGACGCACAGAAACTGGTGCTGGGAACCTGCAAGAGAAATGGTATGGACTTGAGCACGAACATAAATTCCAGAAAAGGTTGTCAACTAATTAACTGTGAACAATTACCTTTAAGATGTAAAGACAGCATTTCAGTTATAGAAGGCTAAGTAATCAACTCACGGTAGGACTTAAAGCTAAACGTAACTGAAGCTTGGCCCAGACATGTTCTCCTGCAGTTACTGTGATCCAAAAACCTGTGCCAACTCCATAAGCTTAGCTATCCTACAATTCCAAAACCAGCAACCATTTATGCCTTCCCTAAATCCGACATCTTCAGCCCCTAATGGTTCCTGTGACATAGCTTCTGGCACCCACAGTGATGCGTTTCAAGCTTCATTACCTACTTCTAACACCTCAGTTACTGCCAGCTCCTACAAATCGAAACCTCTCAACCTCTTTACCCTTCCCTATATTGGAATTCAAGCTAGACTTGGAATTTTAAATGATTTTTATTGACTCAAAGCAACTTTTTGGAAGATTTAAAGGTTCAAGCGCCTAGACTGTGAAAAGATGTCTTGGTTTCTTAAATCTCTCTTAGTTAGTGTTATTATGCTTCGTATTTGAATAAGTTATTTTATATATTCATGTATTTACATTTGGTAGTGCATAGGTGGTTGCGTGTGAGATGAAAACGTTATTAACATGTGCTAAACTCGGATTAAAGATGTAGCATATAAATTGGTCTTGTAATTTTATTTTCTACAAGCCACTTCTATGAAATTTGAAATCTCATGAGTAATATATCAATGTAACCTCCGTTTTTAGTGTGTTTTGCAACATGAGAACAAATTTCTTCTCTTTAAATCTCTTCCTCGTCCCTCCACAAAGTTGGTTTAATCCCAACACCCTAGCACCCTCTCTAACCATCTTGACCTTTGAATATGATCTTAAAAAAACAACCTCAATTATGTTTCCTGATTTTGACCACCAAGCACATCTTACATACCCAGAACCAACGAAAAATGAGAAAAAAATCAAAGTGGATGAAAGGCATTTACTTTCACTATGCAACTATGAAAATTTGAAAGCTGTAACAGATAGCACATAAAAGAGAATTAGTCGTAATGAGATTATCTGCTGATTGCAATGCTTTAATTACATTTTCACTACATGCCAAATTTTTTAGTTGTTATTGTGTGCTCTTGAAAGCATGTCTGCGGCTGTGTGCCATGCGTCTCTATGAGAGAGAGAGAGAGAGAGAGAGAGAGAGAGAGAGAGAGAGAGAGAGAGAGAGAGAGAGAGAGAGAGAGAGAGAGAGAGAGAGAGAGAGAGAGAGTTTTGACTATTTCAACAATAAACTCTAGCCATCTCTCTTTTGCGAAGTTCTCAAACACTAACACAGGGTTAGTCTAACTTTAGCTAGCTTGAGCTGCTTGAGTTTGCTTTTAATTGAGGCATGATATTGCTTGAGCTGGCCAGGGTAAGATGCATATTTTGTATGACATGGCTTAGAGTTTGTTGTGTTGGAGAAATATGAGGTGGCTTGAGATAGAAAGAGATGAGTGGCTTGGGTATATCAAGAAAAATACAACCCTCTCCCAAAAATATGCCAGCCTGAAAAATTGGTAATTTTTCACTTTGTGAATTGTCATCACCCACCTCGTTGTTGGGGTAAATCCTAGGGGTGGCAAAATATGACATGACATGATAATACAACTCTAACTCGACATGGATTTAGTGGGTTAGGGTTGAGTCTTACCAAAAGTCATGTTGTATTCAGATCAATCAATGTTGACCTATCGTGTTGACTTGTTTGACACCGACTTATTAATCTACTGTGTTGACCTATTTGACTCGCAATCAGGTTGAAAATATAGGACATTTTTTTTTCTTCCCAAAAACAGTCCTATATTATCCGTCCTATATGCTTGTAGTTTTTAAAAACCCATCAATATAGGATGGACTTCGAAAAATAGTTCTATATTCCTATATTCTATATATGATGGTTTTTGAAAACAGGTACTATATTCTTACGGTTTTGAAATTTTACGATTTTTGAAAAACCTTCAATATAGGACGGGTTTTCAAAAACCATTCTATATTCCTATATTCTATATATGACTATTTTTGAAAACCAGTTCTATACTCTTATGGTTTTTGAAAATTTATGATTTTTGAAAAACCTTCAATATAGGACAGGTTTTCAAAAACCATCTTATATGCCTATAAGAGTATAGGACGGTTTTTAAAACCCGTCCTATATTAATGATTTTTGAAAAATCATTAATATAGGATGGGTTTTCAGAAACTGACCTATATTTTTATAGTTTTTGAAAAATCAACAACCTATGAAAAACCCTCCTATATTAGTTATTTTACATTCTTTTAATCATGTTACATGAGTCGTGTTGTGTCATATCAACTTGTTTAATAATCGCATCGTGTTCGAGTGACGAGTTCTTGACACGATTATTAAGCTAGTCATGTTCGTGTCGACCCATATACTGCAATGGGTCAGTCTCAACACGACATGAATATGACTTGCGGATATGATTTGCCACCCCTAGTAGACCCGCATGTGATCCATACTCAATTAAATAAAGAAATTCTGTAGATGTGATGTTAGGGCTTGTAAGAGTGAGTGAGAGAGATTGAGACAGAGAGAAGTAGAGGAGGAGAGTTGAGGGAGGTTTTTAGCCTCCTCCTCTATGAAAACCCCAACTTTTTTGGAATTAATTAGAATTTTTACAAAAATTAAGGTGGAATATTATATTTAATATAATATTAATTTTTAGAACAAGAATCAGGTCTTGAAATATAAATATTTGAAATCATTCATGAAAAACCAGTTAGAATGACTGTAAGCATGCTGAAATTTGAGCTCAGGTGAAAATTTTCTATTTTTCTTAATTTTGTAAATTTACATTTACTCATAGGGGTAAAATGATCATTTCACTTTTGTATAGGGTCCGCAAAAGTTAGGTAAGCTGGTGGACAGCCATGTCACGGAATATAAAAAATGAAGAATAAACATGATGATGAATCTCTTTTGAATTAAATAAGAAAAGTTGAAAAATAATTTAAATAATGCAAAAACAACCCTATAAATACCCCTCCTACTATTCCCACAAAATTCCACAGATCCTCAAGACTCTCTCTCTAGAACGGCGGTCCCCCACATGCACTTGGCATAGGAACCATGATGTCTCTTCCCCGGACCTGCCTTCCAGCCCGACTCGAACAAAATTTTAACTAGCTAGGGTTTTTCCCAGGCCAGCAAAATCGTCTTTGATCTTCCACTTCTCCTGGCAAAATACTGGACATGAACCCAAAATTGGGTTCCCCACACTCTCCTCTTCAATTCCCCTCTATCCCCGTTCCTTCTCCAGCTCCGATGAGGGCTCACCGGCAGGTGGAAACCGGTGAGCATCGACCGTACTTTGACTCTGAATTTCAAAGTTAGAATCGGGTTCTTCGGCACAAATCCATCAAAAGGAAAGAGGTAGGTCAACTTCCCTTCAATGCTTAGTAGAAATCCCCTTCATTTCTAATAAAAAACCCAAGATTCACAGTTGAGTTCATTTCATCAGCAATTGGTTCATCGGTGGAACATATCTAGTTAGGGTAATTGGGGATCCACCTATAGATAGTCAAATGGAGAAATTGAGCCGTCAGAGAGTTGGTGGGACCCCAAAATCCCCAGATCTAGATTTCAAGTGAGATTTCAATTAGATCTAGCCGTTGATCTGGGGAAGAACTGATCTGACAGTCCAAATCAGATTGTCTCGGCCATCCTAGGTCACCCCTCCCTGTACACTACTATCACTGATCATCCCCGTCAATCCATAAGAGCCAAATTGAATCTGGGCCCTTGTTTTGATATGAAAACATAAAATCTTGATTCAGATCTGATTTTAACTACAAATTAAGATAAAAAGAAGCTCTAGATTTCTAGTGAAGAGTAAAATCTAATAGAAAAATAAATTTTAGGTTTTATTCACTATAAAATTCTATAAATTACAAAAAGAGGTACTAATTCCCAAGATCAATCAAATTTGACATGATTAGACCTTGGATTTCTGATCCATCAATGATCTAGTGATGAGAAAACATGGAATCAAGAGTTAGATGTGACTAATCTAAGATGAATTAAGAAATTTAACTTTAATGGAAGAGAAATCTTAAAAATGATCATGGATCTACTTAATCTGAGAAATCAAGCATGATCAGACCATGAACATCAGTTTAAATGATGATATAAAGTTAAGATCATATGGATTGATGAGCCTGATGTGGCTAATTTGGGATAGATTTAGATTTATGCCCTTAATTTTAATAAAATGGCTTAAGATCTTATTGATCGGTTGGATCAAGAAAGATCAGATCTTTTGATGAGTGAGTCAATGATCTAGTGATGATATCACATTAAGATAATGTGATAGATCTTAATAAAAACAAAAGATCAAGATTTAAACTGAATAGAAATCAAAATATGAACATTTGATCAAAATGAATAAATATAATGTATTCAAATGAGCATGTGAATTATTGTAAATGTTCTTTTATTTGTTTAGTAGATTTAATTGTTAGATTTATTTATTTATGCTTTAAATGTTCATGTTATATAAATTACATAAAAAATATAATTAAATAAAAATAGATATTGACGAACATTTACAATAAATATGGACATGGACTTAATGATAATAAGAGCTGTAGTTAGTAGGACAATATAAGGAATATCATTTCCTTAGCCCAATTTAGGAGAATAATAAATCCCATGAATGACATTTTAAGTGTTCATGGATTTAATTAAAATCAAATAATAAGAGTACTTAGGGTTTAATGCTCATAGAAACCTTATGAAGGTTGAGTTAAGGTTACTCTAGTAAATATTGAACATGATAGTTAAGGGGGTTTTCTAATAGAGCCTTACTCTTCTCTCACCTTTGGTCCTCTTTTATGAGGTCTAAATGCCTTCTTATATAAAGATTGAATTAACCACTTTGTAGGTAACTTTTAACTGGTAAGCCTTAGTCAATTCTAAAATAAGGAGCTGTTTAGCGTTAGGAAAGAAATAAACTATCTTCAACGAGTAAGAGATTAACTGGTTGAATAATAATAAGATCATAAAAGGATAGTAAACACATCTAATACTAATAAAAATGGTAATTAAGATAATCAAAGATCAAATAAGATCTATAGGGAGATTTTGAATGATCAAGAATAATAAGAAACATAATATTGTATTAGTATGTATGTTTTTGAATTAGTATGAATGCTAAATTTGAATGTAGATCAATGGATTGGACTTGATCAATATAATCCAAGGAAAAAAATCCAAATTATCATATGTAAGATAATCAAAAGAATAACTATGAAGTATAAATGAGTTGAGGAATGACTGTGTATATATATACATATATGATTTGATAGATACATAAAGGATATGATGATCCAGATCAATGAGAAAATGAATTGTTGAAAGTAAAGGTAGGTGGATTTCAAGAATATATTCAATATAGAAGATACATGTATTTTACACATGATCTTATCCTGATAACTAATGATTGATTAAAATTGCCTTAGAATTGTTTATAAATCAACAAATAATGTTGAAATGAATACAAATGGATTGATTAAGTAATTATGAAATTACTTAATGAGTAGAATGAGAAGATTTGAACTATATAAGTTGGAGCTTCAAATATTAAGGAAATAAGTTATAGGCATGTTCTATTATAACCAGACACACAATCTGTAAGCATGAAATATTATTTTTCATACAAGTATGGGAGCTTGTGGTTTTTATTTTAAGATAGGCTTATGCATGAGGATGCCAATGCTAGGAGAGTTATGAGGGTTTGACCACCCGCTCTTCGAAACTGATTATGATGATGATACTGTGCCTAAAAAGAGGCAAAATGTCAGGTGGGGCAATTATGGGAAGGCAACCACTGTGATAGCCATGGTTCCCCCCATAAGAATATGGATCTGTATTTTTCATCATGGTCTTAGTGGAGTATTAAGCAGTTATTTGGGCGCGCTGTACAGATTAAGATTGCAATTATGGTAGTCCTTTAATTATTTTGCATTATGATGCAATTGAGATATGGCATGATGAGATGCCTTATATTATGACATGATGAAATGCCTTATATTATGACATGGTGAGATCCCTTATATTATGACATGATGAGATCCCTTATTTTATGGCATGATGAGATGTCGGTAAAAATTATTACCAATATTGTATTAGAAGATGATTCCCAATATGGTATGATTATTTATTAATACTTAGTGTTAATATTGAAATTAGTTTGAAAACAAAATATTATTGATGATATTGACTGTATTCATGATTTTCAGTGGTTTTATCTATATGTAATATATACATATAATTCATATGATGAGTGAAGGATAAAATGGTTATAATGAACAGCTGCTTTTGAGATATATTAAATATTTTTCTTAAATCCTCTACCAAGCATAGCTTGCTGAGATATTGTAAATGTTTGAATGTTTACAATATCTCAGATATAGTTAAGGAAGATTGAAAGCTCAAGTCTTGAGGATAATCATCACCAAACTATTACTCAGGATATTTACTTGGTGGAAGATTGTATTGATTGTTTTGTAATTTGGATTGTAATATTTGGATAAGGTATGCAATGACTACCCGGCCTATGAATGTGAACTACTGGATTGATCCTGATTTTAATAAAAGTATTTCTATTATTATTTAATAAAAATTTTATTTTATACAAAAATCTATGTATGATAAGTAATTTGAGGTAGCACTCGGGTTTTTGACAAATCAATTTCAAAGAAAATATGTTTATGCTATTTGAATTTAATTTTTTTTTTTCAAAATTAGGGCCTTCCTTTGCAAATATTTATGAAAATATGTTTTGAAAACCCGAATCGTCACATCCTCCTCCTCTTCTATGTAATCTGATTAGACATTATCAAACTAATAAGGAAGCATAAAATCAAAATAAATAAAAATAAAAATAAAAATTCTAAACATCAAACAAGAAAAATAGGATTCTAAGTGCTTGAGAGAGAGAGAGAGAGAGAGAGAATATTTGTTTATATTACTATAGACTATCAAATGGAGAACTTTCATTATTAAGATGAGTGTAAATATCTTTATTTATATTAATATAGATTGTTAGATGGACAATTTTGATCATTAAGATGAGGTTTGATTGCTAATTTGAAAATGATACAACATAAAGAGACTTTAGGAAAGGAGCAAAGAAAATAGAAAAAGATAGAGTCTACAAAGGAATTTTATGAAAGGTTAGAGATAGAGAGATATTTAAAGAATTAACATGTGCTGAAAAAGATAAGAAATCCTCTAGGGACCCATTATCTAACTAATAAGATAGGATAAATTAAATTAAGTTTAAAATTCAAATAACTTAAATGGCATGTTGAAAAAACAGAGTTCTAAGTGCTAACAAACATGATTAGGTTAATATATAATAGATTAGATAGATAGCATTGATCATTAAGATGTGGTTTGAATTTCTTTGTGTATAGAGATTGATTTATTGACATTAATATAGACTATTAAATGGACACCTTTAATCATAAAGATGATGTTTGATTGCCAATTTGAAAAGGATATAATAGAAGAGGATTATAGGAAAGGTGCCTAAGAAATAAAAATAGATAGTGTGGAAAGGACAAGAAAGAGTTTGAAAAAATTGAGATGTGGTGTAAAAAGAGAGGCAAATTCTTTAGGGGCTCATTTATCTAACTAATAAGTTAGAATAAAATAAAAATAACTAAAAATTCAAATGTATTGACATGGCATAGAGAAAAATAAGATTCTAAGTACTCAAAGAAAAATATAATTAACTTAATATATAATAAATTTTAAGATTTTGTCAACTTAGAACCCTTAAATCTTTCAGTTCGTGACAAAGAATAGATCTTGTTTTATTTATTTCACCAAATTCCATTCCGAAGCCATATCCATCTCAAATCAATAAATGTTAGAATCTATCTACAAACCCCCCTGCTGAAGCAATCACTTTGGCACACGGTGCATGCCATATAGACCGCGATAAACTCGTGAGATACGTACACGTTATGGAAGCATGTTTCGATCACCTGAAAAATATGATCTGGGAAATACACACGTTGACCCACTGTTTCAATTGTCCAAGCCAGTATAAGTTTGAGGATGCTATGTATAATTCATACATAGAAGTTTTTCCCTCAGTTGCAAGCTTGTAAACTATGTTCACAACAATATAGAAACATCCTCGCAATCTTCTTTTGTAGTCGATTGTTGAAAGCCACAAACTAGAGACTTAGAATTGTCAAATAGGTTCGACTTTTAGTGCATGATTCATCCAGAGCATGGCCCATCAGATAGATGTTTTGGATCATTCAAAAGAAGAGGCAGCACAAGTACTTTCCAAACCTCCTCTTCTCATGTAGGTTGTAAATGGTCCTTCCGGAAATAACGGACCATAAAGAACCGAGCCAAAAATACTAAGGTATTGTTCTTCAATCAAATGGAACCAGAGATTCTTTATTGGCTGCCATTCAAAGAACCCAATCATATATTGATTCGGTTCCATTTTAATGCCAAAAGAACCAAAAGAGCCGAAAATTGAAAAAGAAATAAATTATGATACTGAATTACTCCTGTAGTTTTACATTAAACATAGGTTTACTTGAGGATGAATTAGAGTTTTACATCAAAACCTATTTGCTTCTAACTAAAGAAATAGCTTACTGTTTTGAAAAGCCTAGTTTCTTTTCGTTTTATTTCATTTTACTTCTAGCATTGCTTTTGCGTTTTAGTTACAGATGAACCTTAATGGTTTGTTCACTACCCAATTTTCCAATGCCAAAAGATAGTAAATGAGGAAAATGTATCTTTAAGCTGTTGAGCTTTATTATTTGCTTGCCTATTTTGAATCCCTATCATCATAACTTCTTTTTATACATTAGATAGTAGCATGACATATGTACTTTTGGTCGTGTTCTTCACTCGCCTATACACTAATTAAGCACTAAATTTGTGATTCACTCGCATGTAAACTCACAAAACTTACACCTGAAATGGAACTCAAAAATGAGCTTTGGCACTCTAGTCTAGGAATCCACCTTGGAACCAAATAGTCCTAAACCAGTTGAGATTGTAATGTTTCGAAGTTGGTATCGGCGGAACCAAACTGCATACACGTGAGCTTCGTGCACCGGGGCTGCCCCTCAAAAGCATAATTTTTTCAGATGCTAGAATGATCTAATGTATAACAAACATATTGAATCACACAACAACGACAAAACAAAAAAGAAAAAATTTTGAAAAAAAGGGAACTAGACATCAAAATGGGAGCAGTGAGAAGAATAAGTAGATCATCCAAAGTAGGTCTTATCGTGCAAAAATGGAGACTTTTCCCAAATGGACGCGTCCCTTTAGCATTCGTCTTAATCAAAGATAGAGAAGCAAAACTATTCTCCATTTTTTGAAAGAGAGCCTATGATAGCCCCAAAGAAAAGGCCCTTGAAATGAACTCACGTGACATTGAAATAATTATTAGTGAGAATCATATGTATTGCTTTCAAGTGGATGCATAACCTCATCTTGAGATGTTCTCGTGACAGACACAGACACAAAAATGTCAAAGTTGCTAATGACAAGTACGTGAACTCAGTTGTTGTGCAAAACGAACCTCAATGTAGGGTACCCCATCCTTCAGTTTCCATAATATATTTGAGCTTCATTCCTAGTCTAGTGAGGATATAGCTTTCTTGAATTTGACCGTGGATTTTTCTTGCAGTATTAGGAGCCTTCTGTTCCTAATCTGAACCTACGAACACGGCCCACTTTGTGCAAGCAGCTTCTGTATGTGCAAACTCAGAGAGGACAGATAATGCAGAATAAAGGAATCTCGAGGACCGCAGGCCAGTCACAAGGCTTATCTGTGATTGCCCATGTCATGAATGAAGCTTTCTTTCTTTCTAATTTCAATTTAAATGGGTGGCACCACTGTAAGATCTCAAATCCATTGCTGCACTCAAGGAAGCAAACTTAGCCAAATCCTGCGGTAGAAAAGAGCGAGGAACATCATCACCTCCCACCCCAAGAAAATCTCTAGTAAAACCATGCTCCAATTCATTTGCACCCAAATGAAGCTTCAATGGCATTGAGTTCTCCTGTGTGCTACCACTACCCATCATCAAGCTACCAAAATTGTTTGCCGGTTCAAGTATGGCTTCCCCACTTAATAGTCCATCACCTACAGAAGATAAAGAATTCATCATTCGATGCAAATTCTCTTGTTGCTTTCCTTGCCTCATCAACTGAAATTCGTTTCTAGTAATCGGAGATGGCGCTGTAGTGTCCGAAGAAGAAGATGAAGAACCCACCCGGAACCCGCTATGGAACGAATTATTGCTGGCAGTTGCACCAATTTGAGCTGCTTTCTGAAGTAGAGCAGTTGCAGACATGTGGGCTTGGTTCTGTCCATGTTCGTTTTGCTTGTTAGGGTAGAAAGAAGCAAAGCTTTCTGCTGCATTGCCTTTATTATTTACGCCCTCCTCCTTTATGCCCTGTACTGAATTGGGTAGAGAGAGACTGCCCCTTGTTGGAATGTATCCTCCTCCAAAATTAACGGAGGATGATGAACCAAAGAGATTAGCAGTAGCCATCTGGACCAATTCCGGAAGGCTTGTTGGAGTTGAGTTCAAGAAACTATGAGCAACGGATGACATATCCATCGGATTCAGATGAGAATTGACTTGATCCAGCAAAAGAGACAGCCTAGGCTTTTTAGGATCTGGATCCAGAACCGAAGTGTCCCATCCGAAGGTGGTTCGGAACATGGGTAGCTGGTTTTGCATATGATGCGCCAAGCTGAGATTGCTAGAGTTAGGAACTGTGTCTGTTTTGAAGTCTATATTGGTAGCTGTAGCAGTAGAGGAGGAGAATTTCACGCTCTCTTCTGCTAAGGCATCGCAGAATGCTCTATGAGTGATGAAGCTGTCCTTCCTGTAGGTGCATAATATCCATGTTACGAGAATCAACGATGAGATACCCCTAATATCATTCCATCAGACATATCTATGCTTGTATATATTCATTTGTTCATCCAATTACAAAGCAAAAGAAAGCCACATCCGATCTAACAAGTATGTGCATGATCATGGTTGAATTGTTTAGATCCATAAAGAAAGAAGATATTTAATTTACCTGGAGAAGAGTGTTCCACAGTCACATTTATACTCTCTAGTCCCGCATGTTTTGATATGGGCTTTCCAGTCAGACTGAACAGCATACTTCTTGGAGCATTTATCACACTTCCACTTCTTCTCTCCATGTTTCCTACTGAAGTGCTTCTTGATCCCCGTAAGATCACCAAGAGCCCTTGATGGATCATGGTGCACACAGCTCTTCTCAGGACATACATAAACCCTCTTTCTGATCTCTTTGCTGGTTCTCTGCCGAAGTTTCCATGGAAGGTTATGCCCACGACGGTGCAACTGTAAATTCTGATCTCTCTGAAAACCCTTGCTACAGATTTCACAGACAAATCTGTTTGTGGCCATAAGGGTTTTAGGTGAAAGAGCAATCACCTCTGCATCCGGATCTATCAAAAACAAAGACAGAAAATTACCTAGTAACTAGACGCAAAAATATCAGCAGAAAACAAGAACATGAAAGGAATAAATGAAGCTTACCTGGTGTTCCAGGTAGATTTCTTTTCCTCTTGACCACCATTGAATGCTGCTGATTTCCCGCAGTGGCATTTGAGTTGGGACTTGGGTCTTGTCCAAATCCACTAATGATTGATGTTGGAATGTGAAGTGCATCACCCATCATAATCTGCTGTTTGTGGTTACAGATCTACTAGGTTACCAGCTAACTAACTTATTCAGAAATAAAACTGGTTTTGCTGCAGAAGAATAGGTTATCTTTCTCTATACCGACAAAAGGAAAGAAAAACAACAAGAAAAGACTGCATAAACTGGCAAAATTCAAGCATTTCCCAGAACTTTCGATACTGAAAACGTGTCAAAAATCATCCCGAACATGAATCTAAAAGGCCCCCATGAGTGTTTGATTCCGTTCAAAAGGAAAAGTCGTTTTACAGAGGCGGCCCGTCTCTTAGTTTTGGATATCAGAAAAGAATACCAAAACACCATGGACGCTCAAAGTATATCCTCTCTCTCTCTCTTATCTTGAAACCCTGTGTTTCAAAGTCGGTCAGCCATAGACTTAGCTGGTCCACCGTTTCTCTCTCTATCTCTTTCACTTCTCTCTCTCTCTCCTTTCTCTCTCTGACTTACATGTGTTTGTTGATGGTGAGGGCTGTCCCTCTCTCTCTCTCTCTCTGCCCGTCTTGCTTTTGTGTAGTAGAGTTCAGCTTTTCTTTGGCCCCTATTTTAATATAGTGCGGAAATGGAAATGTCACGGATGAAAGGCTCCCGTTAAAAGGTAAAACACAGTGAAAAGGGCAGCATTGTACATTGTGATGAGGGATGAGACGATACCTTGTCCTTGAAAGCAGTCGAGTCCTCACTTTCCTTTCACCCCACTCCACATGATTACGCTATTATTGCTTTACATCTTCTCCTTTTCCGTAACAATTATATCATTATTTATCTACTTCATATATTTTACCATGACACAGTGCATTGCAATGAAAAAAATTCAGCAACTGTAGCTCGGAGTATGAGCATGTAGCGAGGAGCAGCTAAAACTTTCGAAGCAGACATGGTTGGTGATCCAAACAGTTCTTTGCCAGCAGAGTATCTGATGATCTCAACCCTCGCATCGATTATAGAACCTATCATCATTTCTTGGCATGTCACAAAAAACACTATATGTTAGATGATCCTAAGCATTATTTTTTTAGGTTATAAAGGACTTGGAAACATTTAGAAAGTGTCCGATTTTTTTATGCCCTCAAACATGAATAATTCAAATGTTCTTACATTTTTCAAATTCAAAGCAAACTTTAAGAAATCAATTTGAATTGACTTAATAAACTCAAGTTTCACAAAGTATTTGATAACTTTTAAAACATTATTTGTAAATCTAGAAAATAAATAAATAACTTAACTTCAAATCGGAAGATTTTTCGCTAATGTTTATTGACTTTTTCCAAATATTTGCCTGGCCGACTTATTTTTTGTGACTATGCTTCGTTCTAATAGCAGTTACGATCAAAGGAGAAGATTTGAGTGCAAGCCGATCGACAATGACGTGACATATAAGATCAGGATTTGGATCACCAAACATCATTCAGGACCCAGTAACTTTTGCAGCTCTTAAATTTCTTTTACTGCATTACACGGGCAGACACCAGAAAAGAACTCCAAAAGTACACTGCACATCACGTTTCCAACCTGCAATTTTCGTTCCCGTGGTCCGTGATTCCTCCTTTCTGACATGACCTCACTGTCCAACAGTCAAAGTAAAACTAAAAGAATAGAAAATAAAAAAAGATTCCTGATGAACAAGTGGGGCTGCTGCCATGGCGTAGTGTGGACTTCGGTTTCTCTAAATCGGAAGCAGAACCTGTCGCTGCTTCATCCACTTGTCTACTGCTTGATGCTGATTTTTCTTGATCTTTTCCTTCTAAAAGCGGGAACGCTTGAAAATTCAAGCGTCCCCTCTATTTGACTCCTCATTCCTATTCTTTGAAAGGCTAGCCAGCCATTCCCTGCGGTTCCACTTTCTCATAATTGCTCTCTGATGTGCAATTTTATCTACTTCTACTAGTAGATACAAATCTAGCAGCAAAACCCATCTCATAGTTTGTGAAAATTTGCTTTCTGGGTAAGTAAACCGGCTTTGTTACCATCATCACTGCATGCAGAAAAACTAAACTACATGACATAACTTATCATACTCGCAAGAGATAGAGAGAGAGTGCAAATTTGTCTGACTACATTTAGGAGAACAATAAATGAAAAGGAAAAGGAGGGAAGCTGAATGTAATGTTATTGTCATATCATGGCGTGGAGGTGATATGGGCTCTCCTATGACTTCCAGATGAAGTAACAGGCACCAGAAAACAACAAACTTGAATCACGGGCAGGCATATGGTTTTACATAAATAAGTTTTTGTGTACTCAATGTACTTAAAAGTTAGAGTCGCTCAAATAATGCAGAGTCAGGAACAAAGATTACTGGGATCTATTGGGAATATGTTGTATCAGTTGTGTCAATTAGTATATTCAGCAATATGTCAGTCATTTATATGCAACGCATATAATTGTAGTTAACAACTTATTGCTAACAAATTGAAATTTATTAAATTAATATGATAATATGAAAGGATATAGCTTGGTTTGTAGCACCTTCTTACGGTCGTTGAAGACAACTACTGAAAAACGGTTGGGTTATTCAAGCACTTAGCTGGCCGATGGAGTTGGTCAAGTGCCCCCATCTTACAAACAAGGCCAAGGTTATGGTTTTGAATCCACCCACCACTGAGGGAAATATATACATATATATAGTAAAAATCATATTGTACTTGAAAATTAATGGTAGAGTTAGAAGAAAGTGAGTGGGATCACTTGTTAATGAATAATGACCTGACAAATTACACATCTAGTAGGCTGTACCGTGGATGATCACCTGCTCTCCGAAGCTCAAAACAATGGGAAAATTGCAACTTGTATTTATAGAACAATCTGCACTCATTAACAAAGACTCTAGTTTAAAATCATCCACAATTTCTTCTTATAAAAAACATTGAATATTTGGTAGACATGCATTTGAATACACGGTTTATCTCTTCTTCTTTTTTCTTTTTGTTTAGATGTCCAACTAGACAAATAAAAGGAACATGTTTGGAGAAGCTACAACTTGTAGGACGCATCTCGATATTGGATACCAGAAATTTTTCTAGAAAAAAATTGTATTCAAACGCAGCCTTAGAGTTGGAGTAACACAATAGAGAATTTTGGTGGACGTATAGTTCACCCATAGCAAGGCCTACTGAATCAACGGCCGTGATGATTGAACGAGTAGGTTTCTCCATGAAATGACCTTCTCTCATCTAATTGGAGGAGCTCAAATTATAATCTATAGGGGTCCCAAATGCAGTGCTACGTGTAGCACTGCATTTGGGACAACATGCAATATCTAAATAATCTAGTGAGTGTGATTGAAAAGGAGAAAGGAAGGTATGTGTAGGGAACATCTCTTTGGTATTTGGATGGATGTGAATGAGATTTGGGTTAGGAGCTGACTTTGGCCTTTGGATAGAAATAAATTAAGGGAGACAGAAGCCAAACAAGCACTGTATTTTGATAATCACAACGTACAATTGTTTGTTCACCTGCTTTTGGCTTGTAGTATTCGGAGCTTCCTCGCCAACAACCGATACTTTCCTTTGCATCCCCGCTTCCCAAAGCCCAAGACCCTAATTCCCAGGACTTCCTTTCCAAGGCCTCAGACCAGATACGACGTCTACCCCATAGATTCCTATCCACCAATACTACGTACTCACTACTCCACCCAACCCCGCCCCAAAACCTTTTAATTAAATCCAATTCCTCTCTCTCTCTCCAAGGCCCAGGTCGGGGCCATTCAGACATTCATCTACTGAGCAATGCCCTTACATGTATGTTGGCCCTCTCTCTCTCTCTTACATATATATTGGCCTTCTCTCTCTCCCTTATATATATATATAGAGGCTGTCTCTCTCACATATGTGTGTGTATATATCAAGGCAGCTTCGGTTTGGAGTAGCTAGATATTCAAAGAGAGGAAAAGGTGTCGCCCTTTCCCTGGATAAAATAAACATTGATATTAAAATATGCACTCATCCTGATCTTCTTCTTCTTCCCCTCATCTTATTCAAATCTTGTTTGGATTTGTTTTTTGTGTCATTTGTCACTATCTATGTACGTAGACGAATGAGTGAATGAATAATCGGGACGACATACATGCTTAATGCCGACGCAACTCAAAACCACACAAATTCCTTGAACTACTCCTCCATGCATTGCCTCTTTTCTTTATCAAATACTACTACGTAGTGGTACAAGTTGCACGTTTTGCTCTCCTTGGGACTGGTAGAAACGGAACCCACCACATGGGTTTGCTTTTCCAAAAGGGAGTCACTTGGGTTCTCTTGTCTCTCCCACCTACCCTCTTCATATGATCCACCTACATGTTCTTGGTTCTCCAAAAATTGGTGTTAGTTAATGGGCTTGCTTCCTGTACGGTTAGATCACTATTCTTCATCAGATTTCTCCAACATATGATTGGGCCCCGATGGACATCCTAAAAACTGTGTCTGTGATAGGCTAATGTAGAATGTTGCATATGCAAACCTTCTTACCGTCTATTTCATGTGACTGAAAGTATAACTTCGAAAATACTAGGATCATTTACTAGATATCCAAAGTAGAAGTAAACTGAACAGGTTAGATTATCCAAAGGTGAGTTTCTTTGTGCGAATGTGGGCATCTGCACGACTATTTCACATATTGTGGCTCTCTACTATAGCATTTCTCCAAACAAAGAGAAATGCCAGCGAGACTCTTTTTCAGGACTCCACAATGCTACACGCTTCTATGAATGCCCTGCCCATTCAACATTTCAGTTTGTTGGGCCTCCTCATATGGCCTTCCTGCAAAAGGTCATGTCTATTGGATGTTGAATTCCGATAAGCGTATACATTTAAAGAGGAGAGGAAGATTTATGCACCAACTTTTGCATGCGAGGTAAAACTCTTTGTCTTTTTTTTTTTTATAGATGTAATTTGTTCATAATATTAGGATTGGCATAAAGAGGCTAGAACCCAAATTTGATGTCTACTGGATGGTTTTAGCCACTATTTCTTTAGTAAAAATTATGAGTCTATAAAAAAAAGCTAGCTCGTGTTCGAAGCTCCTGCATATGCAAGGTTTGGGGAAGGGGCAAACTACATAGGACTTATAGTATGCAGTCTTACCTTATATTTTGCAAGAGATTGTTTTCATGCTACGAACCCATGACCTAGAGGTCACATAGCGACAACTCAACCATTGCGCAAGGCTCCCCTTCTAAAAATCATAACTATATATTTTTATTAAAAATTTCAAATTCTAAAAACAAGTTATTAGGATATTTCATACACATTGATTTCTATACCTATTTTTGCTATACAAAAAATAATAATGTTTTATAATGCATAGAAAAAGTGGCTTGTACTCTCTCCTCTATAGTGCAGTGTGTATGCTAATCTTATCGGGAATCTTGATGTTTCTATTTACTAGTAGTTTTAGTTAAAGGATCCAATGTTCAAGACTTAAATATCCACTGTTCAACATTCACAAAATCAAAATGGCAAATTAGCCAAAATCACAAAATGATTCATAAATTTTAGTTTTGATTAATTAATCTAAAGCATTTCGACCAAAATGAATGAGTAGATCATCTAAAAATGGAACTAGTTAGGTAAAGTTTCGAAATGAGTCCCCCTGAGAGTTCTCAACGAAAGCAAATGGCAGCGGGGGCTTTGTCAATGTGTGTTTCGGTAAAGAGGCATTTTGGTGAGACTTGGGAAGCTGCATTTGGGTACCCAATGTCGGCTAGCAGGTTCCACAAGAAAAAGGGAGGAACTTGCGTGGGTCTTGTCCTTGTGAATTAATAAGCGCGCAAAAACTGCATACCATGAAAAGGTTCCATGGGTTGTTGATCCCAGCTGCTAATCTTTAGGCTGCTCATCTTTAGGGCTGCATCTTAGTTGTCCATGCACCAAAACAATCTTCATTAGATAATCCTAAACAAGATTACAGCTTTTTGGTAGGTAGTGGGACCGACCCACAACCTAATAATTGTGAACTTTTACCAACTAAGGAAATGCTCAACTCCAACGACTTAAAACTTTATATCCGAAAGTAACAGATTAGAAAGGTCAAGAAAATAAGCAATGACACACACCCCTGAGGTTTAACATCATAAATTGAGGAAGAATTTTGGGAGTGATATATAGCGTAGTGACTCAGGTTTACTATGCACGTAGAGGATACACATCCAACTACATTCGGTCATGGTTGCCACATGAGCTACACCAGTTCTCATGGGAATACTTGATTATAAAAGAGCAGTCTCTCCAAGATACAATACTCTCATCAATAGGCCTCTTAGAGCATGTATCTTATTTCAGAAGCCAGTGGCCAACTGGACTTCCTAGCATAGCAACCAAGTGGAGCTTACATTTTGGCCCAGGCTAGGCTCAACTCACACGAGTCGCCTAATTTTAGGCTAGGTGCAACTCTCTAGAGTTGCCTCTCTCTTTTTTTCATTCATTAAATCGTTTCATATTGGTTAATACATTATATAAAGCATTCACAAACTTTCTCATTTACCAGCCATATTTCAATTTGGCATAAATCATTGACTAGCTTATTCTAGTCTTAACACATATACTTGTACATTCGTAGCTTGCCATTTTCAAAATCTTATGTTTGCACTGTGCATACTATGCATCATGCTGATAATAATTGCTTTATTTCAAAGATTCATCAATTAACAGTTATCTCAATCACAAATCACACTTACTATAAATCAAAGACTATGCATGCACACATACGTTTATTCATGGATCAAACTTTCAAAATTATGTTTACAAATGAAAAGATATGTCCACTTATGGAAAGCATTTGACCGTACGCATACAATAATATGAAATGATCTAAACCATACAATCATTTTATCATGCAATTACCATGACCTTGAGCATTTGAAATCTTACAAGTGCCCAATCTTGCTCGTGCTCTTCCCATGAAGTCATGCGATCATGCAACATTCATTATTATGAACGTTTTCATTGCATACATGTTTAATCATGCAACAACCCTTTATCATGTACATGCAAAATCTTACTACTAACTTCATCATGAGAATATATTTCTTATGAAATGACAACATGCAAAAGTCTACAATTCTAGACTTCACGTTTTACAAAAAAACTATGATCATGAAATCAATTTCATTTCCACGATGCAGCTGACACCTCATGAAATAAATCCATTATGCAATGTATCCTATCATGCGTGTAAAAGTATGCAATCTCCTTTTTACTAAAATATCAAAATACCACTATGGACCACCAATTAATCCAAACACAACAACATGCACACGATGTTTACTTACAAGGATCTTGAAAATATTTCAATCTTAGACCTTGCATGTGCGAAGACATAATGCGTATTATGCAAGGAATCATGAACAATAATAGATCCGTAACAACTTTCTTTCTAAGTCTTGTATATTTGCAACAATTAAGGCATTATTGATACAATTAAAACGTCAAGAGTTTAGACAGTTAGTCAGTATTGAAATGCCAAAAGTTGCTCCAAAACATGACAGAGATATCCTTAATATTATGCACATAATGGTATAACATAGACTAGTAATTCTTCAAGGGTTTTAAGATTAAGATATCAAATAGAACATGTGAACTTATTTTATGAGCCAAAGGCATTCATTTAATAAACAAAAAAAAAACATGTATTCAAGCATAGCAATAATTTTTATGTTTTAAAACTAACTGGTTTAGGAAAATTTCGATGCCCCTAGCTCTTTGGCAAGATTGTTCTTCTAGTGTTTTCTTATCCAAACATGCATTGATTTGAAGGGGAAAAGCTCTTGTTGGACATCCAACTTAGGAGATACATTGTATCTAGACATCCTCTAGCTTAGTGTAAGGAATTTTCTCTAAAAAAGTTATCTTATAGCAATTTAGAAACTTGAATTCTAATACTAGAGTTTTTTCATACTCATTCTATAGCTATTAGAGTAATTAGCCTTTTGGTGTCAATTCCATGCAAAAGAATATTTATATTATAAAAATACAAGTTGTTACATATAGCCCAGAAGATAAACAACATCTCGGATCACCACCCATTGAAGTGTCATCGTCATCATCAAGACCTTATCCTAATTAGGGGTTGGCCACATAAATCTTATTCCTTCATTCCACTCTATTAAATATCATGGTTTCATTCAGTCCCAAAGTTTTTAAATCTTTCCTCACCACTTCTATCAACGTTCTTTTGGGCCTTCCCCTTGCCCTTTTAGACCTTCTACTTGTATTGCCTCACTCCTTCTAACTAGTGTCGTTGTTGGTCTCCTTTGGACATGTCCAAACCATCTAAGTCTAATCTCTCTCATCTTATTACCTATTGATACTACCCCTAAATTTCCTCTAATGTTTTCATTTCTAATCCTATCCTTTCTTGTCTTACTACTCATCCATCTCAATATTCTAATTTCTGCGATGCTCATCCTATGAGTATCATGTTCCTTAACTAGCCAACACTATGATCTATAAAGCATTGCCGGCCTTGTAGCCATCTTATAGAATTTTCCTTTTTAGTTTGAGTGGCACCCGCCGATCACATAAAACACCAGATGCACATCTCCATTTGTTCCAACCTGCTTGGATTCTCTGGATAACCTCCCTCTCAATCTCTCCACTCTCATGGATCAATGATCCTAAGTACCAAAAGAGGTCTTTCACGGGGACTTCTTGGTTATCAATCTTGACTGGTGTTCCATTCATACTCTCCTTGCTAAAATTACATTCCATATATTCTGTCTTAGTTCGGCTAATTTTAAATCCTTCTAATTCTAATGCTTCTCTCCATAACTCTAGCTTTATGTTTACACCCTCCCTTGTCTCATCAAGTAAGACTATATCATCTGCAAATAGCATGCACTAGGGGATCTTCTCATGCAAATGTTTCGTTAACTCATCCATAACTAATGTGAAGAGTTATGGACTCAATACCGATCCTTGGTGCAATCCTACAGTGATAGGAAAATCACCAGTCATACCACTAGTGGTCTTAACATTTGTTACCGTTCCCTCATATATATCTTTAATTATGTCTATATACCCTTGAGAAACCCCCTTACCACCCAACACCCTCCATATTAACTTTCTAGGGACTCTATCATAAGCATTCTCTAAATCAATAAAGATCATATGTAGGTCTTTCCTCCTTCCTATATTTCTCTACTAATTGTCTTAGCAAGAAAATAGCTTTCATGGTAGACCTCCCAAGCATGAAACCAAACTGATTCTCCGATACACTTGTTTCATGTTATAGCCTCTTCTCAATCACTCTTTCAAAAAGTTTCATGGTGTGGCTCATAAGTTTGTTCCCTCAATAATTAGTGCAGCTCTAAATGTCACATTTATTCTTATAGATTGGTACAATAGAGCTTTTCCTCCACTCATCAGGCATTTTCTTTGATTTTATAATCTTGTTAAACAACTTGGTCAACCAAACTACTCCAATATCTCTCATATGCTTCCAAACCTCTATTGGTACACCATCAGGCCCCATGGCCTTTCCTGATTTCATCTTTTTCAAGGCTTCTTTTACTTCAGGTATTCTAATCCTACGTTCATATATATAATATCCAATGTTATTTAGATTTATATTATTTTCAATCCTTATATTCTCAGAGCCATTGTCATTTAATAATTTTTGAAAGTATGTTTCCCACCTTTATTTGATCTCATCTTCTTTGACTAATACCCTTTGATCATCGCTTCTAATACACCTAACATGATCTAAGTCCTTACCTTCCTATTCTCTTACTTTTGCAAGTTTAAACACATCTTTCTCACATTCTCTTGTTTCTAATTTATTATAGAGATCATCATATGCTTTAAGTTTAGCCTCACTATTCTCTTAGTAGTATTTTTAGCATTCTTATATTGTTCATAGTTTTCATTATTTCTAATCTTCTGCCAAGATTTAAAACACATCTGTTTTTCTTTAATAACTTTTTGCACTGTTTCACTCCACCACCATGTTTCCTTTGCTAATAGCCTTTTACCTTTAGATACTCCTAAGACATCTTTTGCCACTTTCTTAATGGACTCAACCATATTAGTCCACATGGTATTTACTTCTGTTTCATAGTTCCAATTTCCTTCTACCATCAACTTATTTTTGAATGAGCTTATTTTCTCTCCTTTTAAGTTCTACCACTTAGTTTTTGGATGTGTTTTAAGTTCAATTCTTTTACTCTATCTTTTAATATGGATATCCATAACTATTAACCTATGTTGTGAGGTTAAACTCTCACCAGGTATCACCTTACAATCCTTGCATATAGATCGTTCATTATTCATAAGTAGAAAAAAGTATATTTTGCTTTTATGAAGTCCACTTTTAAAGGTTATTAATTGTTCATCCCTCTTCTTAAAGAGTGTATTTGCAATAGACAGGTTATATGACAAAGCAAAATCAAGGATATTCTCTCCCATCTCATTTCGTTCACCTATACCATACCCTCTGTGTATTCTATCATATCCTTCATTATCTTTTCCTACATGGCCATTTAAGTCTGCTCATATAAATATCCCCTCAGTGTTGGGAATTTCTTATATGACTCCCTCCATATCTTCCCAAAACTGTCTCTTGATTATATCTTGTCACCCTACTTGTGGTGCTTATGCACTTATAACATTTATAATCTGCTCTCCTAGAACAATTTTTATTATTATAATTCTATCACTGATTCTTTTAACATCCACAACTTTATCCTTTAATTCCTTATCCACTATTATTCCTACACCATTTTTATTATTTTCCTTTCCTATGTATCATAATTTATACTCATCTATTTCTCTAGCTTTAGCCCCTTTCCACTTAGTTTCTTGGATACAAGCGATGTTGACTCTCCTACGTTTCATTGCGTCTATTAACTCTAAACTCTTACTTATCAATGTCTCTATATTCCATGTAGCAATGCGAATCTTTTGTTCTGGTGATACCCTATTTACTACCGCCTTTCTCAACCTTCATGGTATGAACCCATTGAAGTCTCAACTTATATAAAAGAACTAATGAAAAGTCAGCTGAATTTTTGAAAAAAAAATAAAAATTTCTTAGCTTAAGCGAATACATGTGTGCATGTTTCTAATTACATGCCAAAAGCAATCCGGATATATGACTTGCATTCCATTCAAACAACTTTGAGCAATACTACACCGAGCACGATAACATGAGGTGCCCCACTTTCAATGATAGGCCCCATCTTTTGTGATCGACTCATCTCCTTTCATGCTTTTAGATCTACAAGGGCAATCATGATGATTGGAAGAGTTTAGCGTCCGGCAGTCCGTAACAGTCTGTTTCCTGTGATCAGAGTGATTAGGTTTTGGATTATGCTAAAAAGTCATCATGGAAATCATTCTACCTGTTGGATCAGCAAAGTTGAAATCCATCGTCTTAAAAGTAAAAAGTGAGGCACCAAATCATCATATTACCATTTTATTTTATTGTGCTTTACAATAACTTCTTTCACGAGTGAAGAATTACAAAGCTAATCACTCATATACTCGCTAAATTTATTACGAGAATACTTGGGCACAAACAACTTTGCATCTCTCTTTAAGTATGCGTAGTCGCGTATTCAAAGCCCTTCTTTTTTTTGTGTAAAAATTAGATTTAGAATTGTGTACGTGGTATACTCGGTCATTCTTGACTCGTAACATTTTCCGGGGAAACGTTGCTGCTTTACGATAACGTTACTCTTGAGGTTTTGTTCTTATTTGTTGCTGAAGACATTTTCACTTTTCTCCTTCACGGTCCATTATTCGCCTTTTGCAGAAGGCATGAATCAAAACAAAAGATGGTGTCGCTGTCCACCATCTTATGTCCCAACCAAGGATCTAAAAAGCACGTTAAGTGTCAATAATCATCGCTAAAGTAGCATCAAAAGCCGAGTCCACAAGAGAATTTGAAGGATCCAAACACTCATGGGCATGTGTGCATAAAGATTGACAGAACGAAAAGTGGAAAAGCACTACATTACGCACAGTTATAACGTACTAGGCTGACTACTACACATTTCAGGGAGGGTCTATGGCGCTCTTCTAATTCATCTTGGGTTATTTTCGATCGAATTTTGCCGGGGGTTTCTTCACTGAGAAAACCGTGTTTGATATAAGTTAAAGAATCAGTCATTTGAAAGGTAACTTGATCTAGATGCTGTGGCTCGTTTGTACTTTATGGGATAACATTTTTATTCCTTTAAGAAAGAATAAGCGGAGGTGGTCGAGACCTTAGACAGTTCATCATCTTAAGGTCACATGTTCAAGATGTGGAAATAGCTTCTTGCAAACTGCAAGGTAAGGCTGCATACCATTAATCCTTGTAGTCAACTCCTTACCCAAACCCTGCATACGCGAGAGCTGCATACTCCAGGGCTACCCTAGGGAGGGTCCTAATTGTCAAGCAAGACGCTAGAGCTTGCCTGACCAAAGAAGGATTCCCAAAGAATTCAATCGGTGGATAATCTTGGGTGCTTAGAAATTCTAATGAACTAGACCTTCCACCAAGAATAACATCCGTTTCTCACACTGACAGACAGCATTGCACCCGATACCATGCGAGGTTTTAACCCGATTTGAGGCTAGATCTGCTTAACATTTTTGAGTTTAGTTGCAACTTTGCCCGTTGCACAGATCACATTCAGGTTGGATGATGCCAGGACCTAGTTCAATTAATCGAGCATCTTTAGTAGTTAGAAATGATGAACAGGGACCGAGTGATCTTTTGACATCAACAGCATTAACAATACAGTGGTCCAAGGACTGTGCCCCCTGGATTTTTTGCTTTCTTGACTTTAGACAGACGTAAATGGAACTGTGAAAACAAACTGTGGACTAATCCCAAGAGATTGCAAGTGCTTGACAGTAGCCGACCAAGAGAGAGAAGAAAAAAAGAAATGAAGTATTATCCTTTGTGACTCTTGCCCTTGTTAGCTTGATGGATGAGACATGCAGCCGATTGCCTCAAAACCAAACTGCAAAGTCATCAGCCAACATAAACCATTGTGAGGACTGTTATAGGATGAAAGCAAGTGGAAAATACCAGTAAGGAGAAGTGCAAGTAGGCCAACATTTTCAATCATCCAAACCATTTATGGCAATGACGCCATAGACGAACCGCATAGAACTAATCCAACTAGGACAAAACAAGGCCTGCAATTCTGGCCGTTTGGGGCACAAGTAAAATATGGACAAACTGAGTAAACGACCTATTGCGGCAGTCACCAAAACAAAATAGATGGTTTAAATCAATGGAACAAGTAAGCCTAGACTGGTAGACATTCAGCCTCAATATCAGTTTTGTCCTTCGTTACATGATCAGGAGTTTCCAGTTTCCTAATATAGTGGCACATGCATTATGGACGTCACAATTGTCAGAGTAAAAGAGAGGTGTCTAGGTGGAACCTTTTCTTTCACAGCCGATCTGATGGGGAACCTATGAGATGCCATTTTGAAAAGAAGAATATGGAGGAATAATGTTGGACTTGTAATTTGCTAGTCACTTCTAGATGGACAGAACTGTTAGTCAAATCCCCGAGCACTTGAAAGAGTGCAAATGATAGCAGATGTTGTGGCCGTGCTTATATGTTACATAGTCAGAAGGATGTTTTTCATATCCTGCTATCGTTTTTCAAAAGAATTGCAGGTTCTTATATGAAATTAATACTCAAATTTCAAAACAAATTTCATTGAAACCATGGGCTATCTCACTCGAACAGGATGAACATAATCCCTGGTAAATGAAGAAATACGAGGGGACATGAAATTATTGAAACTAAAAGGAAACGGATGAATACTTCGACTAAACAATTAGAAATTCAAACAATAAAAAACAAGGGTCAGAAAGGAAAAACCCATCGCGATCAAAATCTAACATTCTGGTGAACAAAATCAATTTCCACAGATAGTTTAAATAGGGTAGCCTAACAAAATGAATGTCAAATATCATGTATATGAAGGGCCTAGCTAGGCGGTATTGCGCTTTGGGTTTTATATAGTAACCATTAAAAAATTTCAATTGGAAAAACTAGAAGCTAGACACATCCAATAGACATGAATTTTTACATGTAGCCTAAAAATGGTAAGCTGAACAACGTGAATGAAACGTGAATGAATTAAATCATCAAAATATAGGGTCTATTTAGGTGGCATCCTACTTTAAAAATTTTAAATCATGACCATTGAATTTTTTAAACTTTAAAGAACTACTACCTAAGGGCATTTGATGGGCATGAATTCCCCCCAGTAGCCTAAATTAGGTAGGCCAAATAAGGTAAATAGAAAATAAAAAAGGTGAGGCCTAACTAGTCGGCATCATGTTTGCAATTTTTAGATCGTCGCCATTAAAATTTTCAACTGAGAAAACTAGTAGGTAGATATAACCAGTCATCGTCGTCGTCATCATCATCATAAGACCTTATCCCAATTAGGCATCGGCCACATAGATCATATTCCTCCATTCCTTTCTATTAAGTATCATATGTTATTTAGTACCAAAGTTTTTAAATCTTTCCTAACCACTTATATCCACGTTCTTTTAGGCCTTCCCCTTGCCCTTTAAGAACCTTCTATTTGCATTGCTTCACTCTTTCTAACCGATGTCATTTTCGGTCTCCTTTGGACGTGTTCAAGCCATCTAAGTCTAATCTCCCTTATCTTATTACCTATTGGTGTTACTCCTAAATTTCCTCTAATATTTTTATTCTTAATTCTATCCTTTCTTGTCTTACCACTCATCCATCTCAACATCCTCATTTTTGCAATACTCATTCTATAAGCATGATGTTCTTTAACTGCCCAACACTCTGATCCATAGAGCATGACCGGCCTTATGACCATCCTATAGAACTTTCCTTTTAGTTTGAGTGGCACCCGCCAATCACACAAAACTCCAGATGCACATCTCCATTTGTTCCAACCTGTTTGGATTCTTTGGGTAACTTCCTTCTCAATCTCTCTACTCTTATGAATTATTAATCCTAAGTACCAAAAGTGGTCTTTTACTGAGGCTTCTTGGTTATCAATCTTGATTGGTGTTCCACTCATACTCCTCTTCTTGCTAAAATTGCATTCCATATATTCTGTCTTAGTTCGGTTGATTTTAAATTCTTTAGATTCTAATGCTTCTCTCCATAACTCTAGCTTTTTGTTTACGCCATCCCTTGTCTCATCAAGTAAGACTATATCATTTGCAAATAGCATGTATCAAGAAATCTTCTTATGCAGATATTTTGTTAACTCATCCATAACCAATGTGAAAAGGTATGGGCTAAATGCCAATCCTTGGTGCAATCTTACAGTGACAGAAAAGTCATCAGTTTCTCCACTAGTGGTCTTAACATTTGTTACTGCTCCCTCATACATCTTTGATTATGTCTATATACCCCCGTGAAACCCCTTTCTCGCCCAACATCCTCTATATTAACTCTCTAGGGACTCTATCATAAGCTTTCTCTAAGTCAATAAAGACCATGTGAAGGTCTTTCCTCTTCTCCCTATATTTCTCTACCAATTGGCTTAGTAACAAAATAGCTTCCATGGTAAACCTTTCAGGCATGAACCAAACTGATTCTCCAATACACTTATCTCATGCTACAGCCTCTTCTCAATCACTCTTTCAAAAAGTTTCATAGTGTGGCTCATAAATTTGATCTCTCGATAATCAGTGCAGCTTTGTATGTCTCATTCATTCTTATAACTTAGTACAATAGAGCTTTTCCTCCACTCATCGGGCGTTTTCTTTGATTTTATAATCTTGTTAAACAATTTGGTCAACCAAACTACCCCAATATCTCTTATATGCTTCCAAACTTTTGTTGGTATACTATTAGGCCCATAGCCTTTCCTGATTTCATCTTTTTCAAGGCCTCTTTCACTTCAGATATTCTGATCCTATTTTTATATATATAATATCCAATGTTATTTAGATTATAGTATTTTCAATCCCTATATTCTTAGAGCCATTGTCATTTAACAATTATTGAAAGTACGTTTCCCACCTTTATTTGATCTTATCATCTTTAACTAATACCCTTTGATTATTACTTCTAATGCACCTAACATGATCTAAGTCCTTACCCTTCTATTCTCTTACTTTTGCATGTTTAAAAACATCTTTCTCACTTTCTCTTATTCCTAGTCTATTATAGAGCTCATCACATGCCTTAAGTTTAGCCTCACTTATTATTCTCTTAGCAACCTTTTTAGCATTCTTATATTATTTATAGTTTTCGTTATTTCTAGTTTTCTACCATGTTTTAAAACACATTTATTTTTCTTTAATAACTTTTTGCACTATTTCACTCCACGACCATGTTTCCTTTAATAATTGTCTTTTACCTTTAGATGCTCTTAAGACATCTTTTGCCACTTTCTTAATGGATTCAGCAATATTAATCCACATGGTGTTTACTTCTATTTCATAGTTCCAATTTCTTTCTACCATCAACTTATTTGTGAATGAGGTTATTTTCTCCCTTTTTAAGTTTCACCACTTGATTTTTGGATACATATTAAATTCATTTCCTTTCTTCCATCTTTTGATATGAATATACATAACCATTAACCTATGTTAACTCTCACCGCATATCACCTCACAATTCTTACACATTGATTGTTTAGTATTTCTAAGTAGAAAAAATCTATTTGACTTTTATAAAGTCCACTTTTAAAGGTTATTAAGTGTTCATCCCTCTTCTTAAATAGTGTATTTGGAATGGCCAAATTATATGAGAAAGCAAAATAAAGGATAGTTTTCCCTATCTCATTTCGTTCATCTATACCATACCCTCTGTGTATTCTATCATATTCTTTTTTTTATTTTCTTACATGGTCATTTAAGTCTGCTTCTATAAATATCCCCTTAGTATTGGAAATTTCTTGCCTGACTCCCTCTATATCTTCTCAGAACTGTCTCTTAAATATATCTTCTAACCCTACTTGTGGTGCATATGCACTTATAACATTTATGACTTGCTCTTCTAGAATAAGTTTTATTATTATTATTCTATTCTATCACTGATTCTTTTAATGTCCACAACTTTATCCTTTAATTCTTTATCCACTATTATTCCTACGCCGTTTTTATTATTATCCTTTCTTGCATACCATATTTTATACTCATTGATTTCTCTAGCTTTAGCCCCTTTCCACTTAGTTTCTTGGATAAAAGCGGTGTTAACTTTCATACATTTCATCGTGCCTACTAACTCCCAACTCTTACATGTCAATGTCCCTATAATCTATGTGGCGATACGAATCTTATGCTTTGGAGATGTCCTATTTACCAGCACTCTTCTCAACCTCCATGACATGAACGCATGTCCACTTTTCACTATACCTGGGTTCTAATGCAATGTGTTGCTTCTGAGGGGAGGCTCTAGCAGCCCTTGCCTATTTGTCACTACACTTGAGATCCAATGTAGCACATCACTTATAGGAGAACACCCTAGCAACCCTTGCCTATTTTTCACCACACTTGCGATCTGATGCAGCGCGTCACTTATGGGCATCGCCCTAGCTTGACTAAATGTTCGTATTCGATTCATGTCATGTTAGGGTTGTCATACTTTTAAGAAATTGAAGATGATTTTCATTTCTTCCTTATAAATTAATATACAAATGCATATTCATTTGCATGCAGGAAAGAAATAATAAAATCATCTTTAACTTCTCCCTTGCCGACTAGCACCTGATGTAAAGGTTGCCATATTTTTAAGAAGCGGGAGATAATTTTCATTTTTACTTTACAAACTAAAATACAAATGCATATTCATTTGCAAGAAGGAAGAAATAACAAAATCATCTTCAACTTCTCCCTTACCAGCTGACACCTAACGCAAGACCCTTCTCCTTTTTCATCCGAGCTTGGGACTGGCATTGGCGGAGTTAGGTAGATACAACCAGTGAAGCTTCTAATTTGAAACTCAAAATTCAGCTTTGTAATTTCTAAGATTTTTTAAACAAATTATATATAAGAAGCGTTATTAGAGGTTTTGGGATTTTGACATAACCCTTCAATGAGATTTTGTGATAAAATTCATATGAGCTTTACAAAATTTGATTCTTAGACTCGTAATTCCATATGAATTTGGGTACTTCTTTCTAATCTTTGAGTATTATGATTGGAGAAAACTAGATAATCGACAGTAAAAGTATTCAAAATGAGAAAGAAAAAAGAGGTGTAAGTTTAATTAAAAGATAAGGGTAATTTTTGCACTTTAATGTCATATACTTCTTTAAATTCTAATTATACCCTTCAAAATTGTCGGGTTTTAGGCATGGGACCACTTTTCGTCACTAATTTTGACAATCCGTAAATTTCTGGACTAAAGAGGTGCAAGTTTAAGCCTTTATATATTTAGTCAATAAATGCAAGCCCTTTGAAGAGAGAGCATGACAACTATAGGGTAATAGATGCATAAACCACCGAATATTGTAGCCTCTACCTCAATAGAACAACTAATCATAATAAGCGTTCTCGCATTAGATCTCCGCCAAACTTTGTAATCTGAATTTTTCGTTCTCCCAATATCTATCTTCTTGTGGCTCATATACTTGAATTATTTTAAGTGGGAGGATCAATAAAGACCAAGAACCAGACCATTGAACCCGAGTCAAAAGACTAGCAAGAACCAAAAGACTCGTGTCTAGTTTAATAGGTTGAATGCATGATTGGTGATATCTCCTCGTGGTGTTTTGCAGGAAGGCTGTCAGTACAGCCAAATATATGAAAAATTGGATGCCTTATAACCAGTTATCATCTCCATGCAGAGTGGAATAGAGTTTGGAGACCATAAAGCTCTGAGGGAAGGCTGTCAGTACAGCCAAATATATGAAGAATTGGATGCCTTATAACCAGTTGTCATCTCTCTGCAGAGTGTAATAGAGTTTGGAGACCATAAAGTTTTGCGGGAAGGGTGTCAGTACAGCCAAACATATGAAGAATTGGATGGCTTATAACCGGTTATCATCTCCATGCAGAGTGAAATAGAGTTTGGAGACCATAGAGGCCAGGGATCTATTCCTAAAGTTTTGGCACAAAACTGAAACGGCATCAAGCTAAGAGTCTAAATGCAAATTGGGAGGTAAATGAAGGCTAAATGGTAAGAGTCTCAATGCATATCGCAGAAAATGAAGGCTACGAATATCCTAGATAAGACAAACTGACAAAAGGTTACCAAAGGGATACCCAACAGAGAAGTTTAGTTATATGATTGTTTCAGGTCTTTCACTTACCAAATAAAACATCACAAGAATAGCTCAAGTGACTTTAACCAAATATGAGGACAAGAAATCATTTGATACCAATACAAGATGAGCACGGTCGAGTTGTCGTCGTGTGACCTTGAAGTCATGGGTTTAAGACATGGAAACAGCCTCTTGTAAAATGTAAGATAAGGCTGCGTACTATTAACCCTTGTGGTCCATCCCTTCCTGGACCCCTCATATGCGGGAGCTTCGTGCACTAGGGCTGCCCTTTTACCAAGACAAGAACATGAGGTCTCTGTCCGTTAAAAGAGATCATCAGAAAAGTAAAATGGTAGAGCAGAGAGTTTTGAGATCCAAGAGAACACGCTTGAATCCCTATAATATATAAGAAACATGATGAAAAATGTGTCCAAGACATTCTCCAACTTTTTAAGTTCGGTGGAGGAGCTAAAAAGTGGAAATCTGGCAGGTCATCGGGCGATTTCAAGACCAAATATTTCGAAAAAGAGGTCTATCATAAGACAGTTCAAACAGTCATCAAAATCTGCCTTGATTAGAGCCAGCCAATCCATGATTGCATGCAAAGACTTCTACCTCTACCATGTTGGTGGCAAAGGATATTGTTCTGTCCCATGCAATATGTCCAACTTTAAGAAATTCATGTAGGACATGGATGCAGAAAAATCACAGCTCCATTAGGACAGGAGAAGATGGAATCTCAAATTTAGTGATACTATCTTGGTCTTGGTCTCATAGTAAGCATTATAGATGATTCTGTGTATCGCATCCAAAGAAACACAAGTGACATATGATCTCCACTTCCCTATTAATAAACACGCACTAAATTTTCTGAACATGAGCAAGACAATTGACTTTTTAACCTTCTACATGGTAGATTCATATGTCATTTGATATTACGTCATCCTAGAGAGGGTTAATAAATAGATAACTACTGTTTGATACATCTTAACTAGTAGGTTGCAATATGCATACAAGACATACTGTCCAATACTTTATTTTTTCAATTTTAACAACCAGAGTTACAGTCTGAAAAGAAAGGAGTCGTCCATGATTATCTTATACAACTGAACGGAATGCCCAATTGCTTTGCTTCAATTCAACACCTGCCCTGGTGGCAAGGACTAGATCCATTTGACCTGGATGAGGGTGTAGGCATGATCAAGGTAGTAGAAAGGGGCAAGTCCACGGTTGAGGAGATGTCAGAGTAGATTATGCATGGACTTCAACAGTGGCCCTTACATCCATGAATCAACAGCAGGCTCAACAATATGCAGGATAGTTTTCTGCATAAGCCTCCAGGGCACACTAAATCCATTCTGCTTTCGGATATTCTTGCAATCTGGCATCAGACACTTCTTACACTAAAGCAGCATCTATATTCAGCAGGGTTAGTAGATAAGGGCAAGTTCGTGGCTGAGGATGTCTGCAGTAGATTATGCATAGAATTGAACAGTAGGCCTTATATCCATCAATCAACTGTTGGCAGAGAACAAAGGGGGTCAACAATGTATGTAGGACAGCATGCCGCCCATGCCTCATACACTAGATTCATTCTGCTTCAGGATAACTTGCGATCTTGCATCAGACACTTCTTATTACAGTAAAGCACGTTCCATTTTTGTCAGTTTTTCTAGTCATCTTCACTAGAGCTAGTAATTGCGATTACCATTATGACTTGAAACAATCCACTTCTTCCTGTTACTACGCTCTTAGAAGCTCCATGGATGGTCAAATAGGGCGCGCAACCCTTCACTTTATAAATGATTTTGGTGATCCTTATTGTTTTACTTCCTATCATGGTCCTTCTCTGACAGATGCAACAGAAAGGATCTCCATCCCTTCCCTTGAAAAAATGAGTCTTTGGACCCAGACTACATATAGAGCTTATTTGACAAGCTATAACATGCATCAAGAGGTAGTGAATATCCAATGACTAGAGCAGACATTGCTTCATTCAACATACACAACGTAGTGCTAGCATTGGCCCATGCCCGCAATGGTACAGTAACTACAGTTAATGCAGTGACAATTTTGTGATTCAAGAACTTATATAATTTTAAGTAAGCCATTGATATGTAAGACTTGGAGGATCTATGTTATTTCCATGGGATTGACTTAGAGGAGTCTAAAGGAAGGAGACTAGAAAAGAGAGTATGACATAGACTTATTGAACAAGACCGTTGTAATGGATCCTAATTCCTGACTGTGTCATCAGACTTGCTGTCGGTGAAAAGGTTAAGGATCTTCACATCTGCAGAAGATCAGTTGGAGCCAGAAAAGGTTAAGAATCTCACATTTACAAGACCTCACATAGACCATGTAATTAATCAGATATCGCAGTAGCTCCATGGAGAAAAACCGTACAGACTATGAAGCATATCATGAGATGCAATTGAGGTAGATCAGATTTTACACTTCTCTTACATTGGGAGCAATGTGTACTTAGCAACTTGCAATCTCATATGCAAACTGATACCAACACCCAGATAGCTACAGGTCCATTACTGGTTTCTATGGAAGATGGAAGGCTGAGTCATCTCTTTGCAGTTGTAAGAATACACAGTCACCGCGCACATGGCTCTGAGAAAAAGAGGACCTGTATTAAGTTGAGGGATTCATGACTAGTATTCTGACAACTAAAGAGCACTAAATTTGTAGCAAAACACTGCCTTCCATTCCATAAGAAACATACAGGGATAGACTATCACTTCTATAGAGAGAAAGTTAAAGACGGTGAAGTTTTTCAATGTTCCTTGTCAAGATAAGACAGCTTAATTCTTATATCATCAATCATATGAGATTGTAATAACTACTTGATTGACAAGCTAAATACCACCCAAAGAGGGAAAACTTAGCTTGAAGGGGCAGTTAGCATTTAGTAATAATACGTTTTGTTAAACAAAATGGCATTTGTGCAAATACTGTAAGCCAAACTCAAGTGGTTTTAAAGTACCCTACTCTTTTGCTTTGTCCAATTAAGTGTAATTAGGCAGACCCCCACAGGAGCTCCAAACTCTTTTTGTACACTCTTCTCTTCTTCTTTTCCTTTCCCCTTCTCATTTCATAATATTCTGCCATTACAACTCATTAATGATGCAGGTACTTTAATTTCCATAAAGTGCATCACATTGGGGCATAGGAATTATCTGGTCCAATACAATCCTCAATCTTAACAGCACCTTTGGCAAAGTTTTATACACAACACTAGACTAATCAGCCAAAGGTCCTTAAGACTGTCAGCACATCCTTCTTCAGGATGAGTTTTATAGTAGCATGAACAATTTTGTCCAGATCCCCACACCATCCATAAGGAAGTCCAACATTCATGAAAGGATGCAATGATAAATATTTAAGGGGAAAAAAAAAAGAAGCCTTGAGGTCACAGGTTCAAAGCGTGGAAACAGCCTCTTGCAAAATGCAAGGTAAGGCTTTGTACTTTAGGCCCTTGTGGTCTGCCCCTTCCTTGGACCCCGCATAGGCAGGAGCTTCGTGCACCGGGGCCCCTTTTTAAGAAGAAAGGATGCAATATACCAACCATCCTGCTCTAATATTGTAAAATACGAAAGGTAGCTTTAGATTCTTCCTGGTAAACATTGTCCTCCAGATCCAGACTAGTCAAGATGATTCCTCCAGAATACGGAATTGAACCAGCAACCTTTAGGATAGAAATGGTTCTGACAGATTCTAACAAGAGATAATGATCAGAATGATACTTTCCACCATGGCTGTCAATGCAATATTGGAAGATGGTATGTTTTCTCATGCATCAGACAAGCTTGTTTGCCTTAATTCTTTTTTTTCTTGGATTCACAAGCTCTTCAGTTCCTCTTAAGGGTTGTTTTTCAGACTGTGACTCAACATTCTGTATAGTTATCTCTTCATCTCTGCAGCCAGAATCCCGTCTCGAAGTATCTGTTTTTTGCCTTGATCCAAATCCTCATTACAGAGGGTTGCCTACTCCTCAATTTTCAGTTTAGCAATTTTGGTTTCAAGTCATACACTGATGCCCTGCAATTAACCTCAGCTTCCATCAACGTGATTGTCACAATCAACACATAAATTTGATTACATCAAGTTCATCCATTTCATCTTAGATATAAAATAACTTGGACCATATGAGTCATGACGCCAGAAACACAATTGGACAATAGTCCAACATAGGTTTATATAAATACCAGGGCAGCTAAGATATCCAATCTACCAAGGCAGGAAACTGGGAAGGGGACATAGAGTACGAGCATGATGATCCACATAAACTTCACTCTAAGGTCCATCAAGGAATGCCTATCAACAAATCAGGAGAAGCCAATATGTTTCAACAAAAGTGCAAACTCTTTACAAAAACCTAACCAGATTACCAGATGCTGGATACCAAACCAGTTCTGTCTTCTGAAGACCAGCTCATTCCATAGGGCATTTTTAGCATTAACTTCCTTTGATAACAAGCCTTTCTTTTCACCCATTCAACAAGTGGCTCAGTGGCACTGACATAAACAACTTTGATGTCTTTCCTATCAACCTCAAGAAAGACAAAAAATAAAATCATTAGACCACCATTTTTTTTGTCTAGCAAATGCTTGCCTAAGCAAAATTAACAAACAAGGACATAACATAGAAACAATCATTCAAAGAAGATGAGGACTCATGGAAAGACCAAAATGCTATGTTAGAAGTCAACAATGGGCCTTACTAAGCACTCCCCACAGAAAGTATCAATTTGAAAGAAAAATGTGAACAGAATTTTGTGATAGGATTTGGGACGTTCTAGTTAGAAACTTGAAGGGATTTCAATCGCTTTTAAAGTTTCACAATTATAGAAGGTAGCGAGTCTCTTTAGGCAGAAATATTGAGTATATTTTGTATTTTATTTTCAACAGGCTCCAAACTACATAGATTCCTTTAAGGTATTTCTGCTCATGTGCTTGAAGCTTTAATTAGTTTTAGAGAAGCTAATGTTAGTAACAATTTTTCCTAATCATGTACAGGTCTTATCCAACATGAATCATGTTTGGATCAAATTTATCAAAACTTTATCGCTCTCTTGTTGGAACCTAGCTTTTCTCCTTTAACCTTTATTTCAGAAGAATTCAAAATGCATTCCACACATCATGAAAGAGTTCCCATCCTTTTCTCTACTACTGTTTAGGAAGGCTTTCAAGCACTGAACATAAGCACTGGTTTCAAGTATTTCACACAGATAGGCATGCACGCGCGTGCGCACACTAGCACACACACGTTAATATCTAGGCTCACCTCCACACAAAAGCTGCAGGCTTCAGGTTCAGCTATCAACAGAAACCCAAGAGCATCATCTTTGCTCCAAGTTAATATGGTCCTTTTTTCTATAAGGCCAACAAAAAAAAATTCTTTTTCAATTGACCTACAAAACAAGGGTTATGACTAGAAGAATTCAACAAGACAAAATTGATGCAAGCAATAGCTGCGGCATGAAGCTGACCTCAGAACACAGCAAAAGAACACAGGGAAGCATTTCATTTGAAAAAGTTGGACGAAGTCACCTCAATGGCATAATCAAAAGGGCATGACTATTAGCAGAAAATTAGTTGAAGCAGTCAATAAACATATAGGGGCCATTGAAAAGTTGTCGAGGCTTGTCCTCAATTTGGACTCATTGAAATTGACAGTCCTTGCAAACTCTAGAGCTAGTAAACCCAAAGATGATGCATTTAACATGGAGATACTTCTTTATGGCAGCAAAGCACGGTTCATAAACTAAATAAGCCATTCACGGATGTTCTCAGATTAAAAATTCAAACCAAAACATAAACATCTCAACACCCACAATTACACCAAAAAGTTCATGCAGTTAGATCAGAGGCCATTAAGAATCTACGAAACACCACCCCAAACCCAAAATCAAGGAGTAAATTTTAACAATTGAAACTCAGAATAAAGAAGTAATGGCTCATAGAACATCAATTGGCCAAAAATTCCTATGAGAGAAACAATAACAAGTTATAGGCATAATCCTAAACTTCGCTCAGGACATAAAAATGAACCCGATTAGCAGGACCAACTCAAATTCAACAGAAGATCATCATCAAATTCGAAACGAAAACAACATATCAAAATACAAAATTTCCCTCTCCGTGCCATAAAATTCAAATAAAAACAACAGGTCCTCCTCGTTTAAGACTACAAAACCTAAATTAACCAAAACAACAGAAACAAAGAAACTCAGACTTTACATCTCTAAAATCCAGATCTCAGTAATTACCCCCGATCAGATTCAAACTCCAGCAGCAGATTTCCTGTACAGCTTACCGAAAACATGAAGAGCGGTAACAAATCCAATGAAGCAAAGACTCATGACGAGAACAACAGTAGGCGTGATCTTTAAACCAGGAGCATCATCCGTGTAGAACCTAAGCATATTGCTGGCTCCGCCGCCGCTGAAACCTCCAGAAGATCCGCCACTACCACCGGGTTTCCTTCGTCGCATTCCCGCTGCTGCTGCCGGAGTTCCACGTGCCGCTACGCCCACGGTGCCCGGCCGGGAGGTGGAAGAAGACGAAGACTGGGATTGGGAAGCTCCCCTTGCCATGGTTTGGTTGTCGAAATCAATGCGAGAGAGAGTGACTGAGATAAAGGAGAACTTACTTTGTTTACGGGAAAACGCGAGGGAGGGAAATGTAATGAAAGGAATGCTGCCCGGACCGCATGCGGTCGAGCGACCACACTTTCTAGAGCTCACTTTTGAACGATCAAGTCCGTTCATTTCACTGTTTTAAATATAAATATTTATAAATTAAAAATATATAATTATATTAAAAAATCTGATAATGTATACATAAAACCTAAATTCACACTATATAATATTTTTTATATAAAAAAATAAAGTTACAGAAATAAAATAAAAGATTTCGATTATTAAAATAAATTTTAAAAAATGTCATCGTAGTACAATCAGTTTAGCATTTCTCGTGTTGTTTTTCTCAGATCGGATGATTTGATAAGGATTAGGGTTGTTATTAAGATATTCAGAGCTAATATCAATCCTCTCTTTTCCTGTCTTCATAAAGAAGGACAATGGCATAAAGCACAACAGCACCTCAACAGCAGTGAAGCAACTCTGCTTTTTTTATTGTGGGCCCTACAAACTTTTAATCCAAGCCGTCCATCTAACATAATTGATTTTGGATATCTCATGGCCGAAAATTCATTCTAATACTGTCGTTGGCTTGCAATAATTTGTGTTTTAGTTCGTTCAATGCAAATTGTTGCTTTTGGAGAGCTTCTGACCGTCCGAATCAATGTTGAGCAGTCAGTTTTGTTAATTGGACCACGGTATGTAGGGTGTATTATGAAAAAGTGGAGGCTCTTCGCCGTTCTTGGAGTACTATTGCGCTTTATATATGGGAACTGATATTCACACGCCCGAGTTTTATCGTATTTTTACCCAAAATGTTCGCTTTTCATGATATCTGAACCATTCATCTTAATAGTTTTGCAGTGGATGAACCCAGACCTAAAAAACATACACAATATACATTAGACAATTGAACCCTTTCGCAAGAGTACACGCCCATCACTTGAACCTAACCATTAGCAGTCTTGTCCTCGTACTAGATGAGCTATCCACCAAAAATCTAATCTATCTGAGGATCCTAACCAGTCTCCTTTGAGTTTTTAAATGAACGGCACACGATGCTCCGTGTGTCAGAATTATCGAATTAATGAGATTACTTACGCAGAATGCTAACAAGATTGTGAATAATTTGGATCTTCGAAAAGATTATCATACTTGAAGTTATAGGAAGGCTAGAGTGTGACGGGGGAGTGCAGAAAATGCTTTGGTTTTCGTTGACAAAGTCTTAAAGAATGAGTGGTGGAGGAGGACGATGATACATGTGACCCTGAATTAATCACTAGTTGTCGCTTGTGATGGTTTCATCAGGACTATCAATTTGGTTATGAAGTCAAGGAGGCATCTAAGATTAGATTTATGATCAGCCGTTGATCCTTGGTAGAGCTTATATTTATGTCAAAATCAACCCTTCATACCACCAAATTTCTCCCCGCTCATTCAAAAAAGCCTCCACAAGGGCTGGGGTACTCGGCCAAGTTGGGCAAGTGCCTTCACCCACAACCATGATTTTATTTTTTATATTTTTTTTCTGTTATTCTGCTTCTCGGATGCCCCACCTAAACTTAATAAAATTCCACAATTAAAAAAAAGGCACTCTAGTACACTGAGCTCCTACATATATGGGTCAATAGGATACACCATACCTTATATTGTAAGAGACTGTTTCCATGCCTCTAATCCGTAACCACAAGGTCACACACGAACAACTCTACAGTTGCACCAAGGTTCCCTTCAAAACTTCACAATTTAAAGGATAAATAAATAAAGGATAATTTTGATGATACATAATGATGTATTGGCATCCATTCATATGAGACAGCGTGAGAGAGAGATGTCTAATCTGAGGACCCCTTTGGGCCGTAGACTTATTCCCAGAATGAAAATATCGCCCAAGAAGGCAAGAAGGCAGGAGGAAGTTGACACAGTAGTCTATGTTTTCCAAATTGAGCCCGAGGCAGGACTTCCACACCAGCCACGGTAATCCTTTATCAAGCTATAGAATGTTGAATCAATGACTCCCCAAAAGAAGGGGCAGCTCCGGTGCATGAAGCTCCATCGTATGCAGAGTCTGGGGAAAGGGTGGACCACAAGGATCCATAGTGCACAGGCTTACATTACATTTTGCAATAGGCTGTTTTCACATATTGAACCCCTGACCTCAAGGTCACACGACAACAACTCTACCATTGCGCCAAGGCTCCCAAAAAGAGTAGTAATCTGTCTGGGTCTGTCTGTGGGATCACCACTGGTTCGAACTTAACCAGCCGTTTATAAAAAATAATTAACCAGTCTAACCGTACATGAATATGAAAACATTGTTTCAAGTGAGATCTTTCAATATCAAAATCCATTTCCTAGGACAAAGTTGCATGACATTATCACTACTGAGCGTCCTACTGCCGCTGTAAATCCGTACATAAACGTAATGAAGAAATCAAAGGAAGGGCGCAAATCAGTGAAATATCTGCACCCTCTACTACAAGTATTTTGAAACTATACTTCCAGCAAGAAATTTGAGACTTGACGCCCCCTGACTGGGTGCTGATCACCTTAGCACAGAAATGAAGGCAAGATAAAGAAAATAAGATGAGGTACCAACACAAAACCTGGATTTTGCATGCCCCAATTCGAGGAACAACAGCTAGCACACCTCTTGGCTAGACAGAGCAGCATCCGACTTTCTTTAGTGCGGAAACATCGTCCTTGACATTGATAGTTTGCCCTTTCAGTGAGACTGGGACTTGGTCTTCTCCTGCATCAAGGGCCTTCTTGCTAACTACACGGTAAATCTGAGTGAGCACCTCTGTGAAGGCATTCTCCACGTTTAGTGATTCCAAGGCCGACGTTTCCATAAAGTAGGTATTCTCCCGTTCTGCAAATGCTTGTCCATCATCTGTAGAGACGGCTCTGAGATGACGCAGATCTGCTTTGTTACCAACCAGCATGATGACAATGTTTTCATCTGTGTGGCCCCTGAGCTCCTTCAACCACCTCTCAACATTTTCAAAGGTGACGTGGCGAGTAACGTCATAGACCAGAAGCGCGCCAACAGCTCCCCTATAATAAGCACTTGTGATGGCTCGGTATCTGTTTGTTAAGAAAAAGGACGTTCAGGGTGTCAGCACATTACCATTCTCCAACCTACAATTAGAAGTAGACCAATTGCCTCTACGACGAACTCAAAACAGGGAGTATTAGCATCACATTCAGTGCCTATACAGGTGCCAGTCGGCAAGAGAGAAATTGACGATGATTTTGTTATTTCTTTCTTACAAATGCATATACATTTGTATATTAGTTTGTAAGGAAGAAATAAAAATTATCTCCAGCTTTTTAAAATATGGCAACCCTTGCGTCAGGTGCCAGCCGGCAAGGGTAAAGTTGAAGATGATTTTGTTATTTATTTTCTGCTTACAAATAAATATGCATTTGTATATTAGTTTGTAAGAAGGGAATGAAAATTATTTTCAACTTCTTAAAACTATGACAACCCTAACATAACATAAATCGAAAAATAACATTCCCTCAAGCTAGGGCTTTCCCCATAAGAGAAGCGCTGCATCAGATCCAGGGTGGGGTGAAAAATAGGTAAGGGCTACTAGGGCGTTTTCCCAGAAGCGACACGCTACATCAGATCCCGGGTGTAGTAAAAAATGGGCAAGGGCTGCTAGAGCGTCCCCTCAGAAGCGATGCGCTACATCAAAACTTATGTGCAGTGAAAAGTGGACATGGGTTCATGCCATAGAGGTCGAGAAAGGCAATAGTAAATAGGATATTTTCAGAGCATAAGATTCGTATCGCTACATGGAATATATGGACATTGACAGGTAAGAGTTTAGAGTTAGTAGACGCGACGAAACGTAGGAGAGTTAACATCGCTTTATCTAAGAAACCAAGTGGAAAGGAGCTAAAACTAGAAAAATAGATGGGTATAAATTATGATATGTAGGAAAGGATAATAACAGAAATGGCGTACGAATAATAGTAGATAAGGAATTAAAGGATAAAGTTGTGGACGTTAAAAGAATTAGTGATAGAATTATAATAAGAAAACTTGTTCTATGAGAGTAAATTATAAATGTTATAAGTGCATACGCACCATAAGTAGGGTTCCAAGATATAATCAAAATACAGTTTTGGGAAGATATGGAGAGAGTCATGTAAGAAATTCCCAACACTGAGGGGATATTTGTAGAAGCAGACTTAAATGGCTATATAGGAAAAGAAAAGGAAGGATATGATAGAATACACGGAGGGTATAGTATATGTGAACGAAATAAGATGGGGGAGAATATCCTCGATTTTGCTTTGTCATATAACCTAGCCATTGCAAATACACTCTTTAAGAAGAGGAATGAACACTTAATAACCTTTAAAAGTGGACTTCATAAAAGCAAAATAGACTTTTTTCTACTTACGAATAATGAACGATCTATGTGTAAGGATTATAAGGTGATACCGATGAGAGTTTAACCTCACAACATAGGTCAATGGTTATGGATATCCATATCAAAAGATGGAAGAAAGGAAATGAACTTAATAGGTATCCAAAAATTAAGTAGTGGAACTTAAAGGAAGAGAAAATAACCTCATTCACAAACAAGTTGACGGTAGAAGGAAATTGAAACTATGAAACAGAAGTAAATACCATGTGGATTAATATTGTTGAGTCCATTAAGAAAGTGGCAAAAGAGATCTTATGAGTATCTAAAGGTAAAAAGCAATTAGTAAAGGAAACATGGTGGTGGAGTGAAATAGTGCAAAAAGTTATTCAAGAAAAACGGATATGTTTTAAAGCATAGAAGAAGACTAGAAATAATGAAAACTATGAACAATATAAGAATGCTAAAAAAGTTGCTAAGAAAATAGTACGTGAGGCTAAACTTAAAGCATATGATGAGCTCTGCAATAGACTAGGAACAAGAGAAAGTGAGAAAAATGTGTTTAAATTTGCAAAAGTAATAGAACAGAAGAGTAAGGACTTAGATCATGTTAGATGCATTAGAAGTGATGATCAAAGGGTATTAGTCAAAGATGATGAGATCAAACAAAGGTGGGAAACATACTTTCAAAAATTGTTAAATGACAATGGCTCTGAGAATATAAGGATTGAAAATACTATAAATCTAAATAACATCGGATATTATAAATATGAACGTAGGATTAGAATACCTAAAGTAAAAGAGGCCTTGAAAAAGATGAAATTAGGAAAGGCCATCGGGCCCGATGGTATATCAATAGAGGTTTAGAAGCATATGGGAGATATTGGGATAGTTTGGTTGACCAAGTTGTTTAACAAGATTATAAAATCAAAGAAATGCCTAATGAGTGGAGGAAAAGCTTTATTGTACCAATTTATAAGAATAAAGGAGATATACAGAGCTGCACTAATTATTGAGGGATCAAACTTATGAGCCACACTGAAACTTTTTGAAAGAGCGATTGAGAAGAGGCTACGACATGAAACAAGTGTATCGGATAATTAGTTTGGTTTCATGCCTGAGAGGTCCACCATGGAAGCTATTTTCTTACTAAGACAATTAGTAGAGAAATATAGGGAGAGGAGGAAAGACCTTCACATGGTCTTTATTGACTTAGAGAAAGCTAATGATAGAGTCCCTTCCCTAGAGAGTTAATATGAATGGTGTTGGGCGATAAAGGGGTTTCACAGGGGTATATAGACATAATTAAATATATGTATGAGGGAGTGATAACAAATGTTAAGACTACTAGTATCGAAACTGGTGATTTTCTTGTCATTGTAGGATTGCACCAGGGATCAACATTGAGCCCATAACTTTTCACATTAGTTATGGATAAGTTAACAAAACATTTGTACAAGGAGATTCCCTGATACATGCTATTTGCAGATGATATAGTCTTACTTGATGAGACAAGGGAAGGTGTAAACGTAAAGCTAGAATTATGGAGAGAAGTATTAAAATCTAAAGGATTTAAAATTAGCCGAACTAAGACAGAATATATGGAATGCAATTTTAGCAAGGAGAGTAGGAGTGGAACACCAGTCAAGATTGATAACCAAGAAGTCCCCGTAAAAGACCACTTTCGGTACTTAGGATCAATGATTCATGAGAGTGGAGAGATTGAGAGGGAGGTTACCTAGAGAATCCAAGCGGGTTGGAACAAATGGAGATGAGCATCACAGAAATGAAGATGTTGAGATGGATGAGTGGTAAGACAAGAAATGATAGAATTAGAAATGAAAATATTAGAGCAAATTTAGGGGTAGCACCAATAGATAACAAGATGAGAGAGATTAGACTTAGATGGTTTGGACATGTTCAAAGGAGACCAACAATGGCACCAGTTAAAAGGAGTGAGGCAATACAAGTAGAAGGTTCTAAAAGGGCAAAGGGAAGGCTCAAAAGAACGTAGATAGAAGTGTTAAGGAAAGATTTAAAAACTTTGGGACTAAATGAAGCCATGATACTTAATAGAGAGGAATGGAGGAATAAGATTCATGTGACCGACGCCTAATTGGTATAAGGGCTTGATGATGATAATGATGATGATGATGTTAATTAAAATGCCGCACATTTGCAGGGAAATTGCATAATATTAAAGATGCAACTGGAGAGCATTTGATGGCGAACCAAGAGATGACAAATCAATAACCACTAAAAACATAAAGAAAAGGCACTCATTCTTGTGCAAATCCAATGTAGAGAAGACCTAGGGCCATGAAAATGAAACTTGATGCAAATTGGAATAAACACTTCAAGAAAAACAAATTAATTAAGAGAAAGACTAGAACTATCCATGCTCTATGGATCAGAGTGTTGGACATTTACGAAACAACATGTGCATAGTATGGGAGTAACCGAAATGAGGATGTTGAGATAGATGAGTGACAAGACAAGAATGGATAGAATTAGAAATGAAAACTTAAGAATAGCAATAATAGGTAACAAAATGAAGGAGATTAGACTTAAATGGTATGGACATGCCCAACAAAGACCGAAAATGGCACCGGTTAGGAGGAGTGAGGCAATCCAAGTCGAAGGCTTTAAAAGGCAAGGGGAAGGCCCAAAAGAATGCGGATAGAAGTGGTGAAAAAAGATTTAAAAACTTTGGGACTAAATGAAGGCATGACACTTAATAGAGGGAATTGGAGGAACAAGATTCATGTGGTCAACCCCTAATTGGGATAAAGTCTTGATAATGATGATGATTGCTAGAACTATCCATGATTTTGTGACTCTAGACTTATCTACCAGCTTTACTTGCATCAGGCCTCCATTTGAAACGGAGGGAACAAAATTGGTGGGCTATATCTGTATTCACTTGTCAATGCTAGTAAACGAGAAAAGGAATCATATAGTGAATGATGTCAATAGGTTGCCCTTAAGTCACGATCATGTTTGCCCGTACCTGACCTCGTGTACAAGACTTCATTTATTTAGGTTCTTTTCCCAACTAAGATTTTTGTACCATATCGCATATAACTTGAAACATTCTCGAACCCTTACCATTAAGTTGCTCTTAGACTTTTTCTGTTTAGAGCTTACTATTGACCCTTGTGGTCTACCCCTTCCCTAGACTCCGCATATGTAGGAGCTTTGTGCACCGGGGTTGCCCTTTTTCCATTCACCCTATTATCCTTGGAAATGATTTTCTATACGCCAGCAACCTCAAGGATACAAGCAATAGGACTCTCAATAGTGGACAGAAGAATTTTAAGAAAAATGATAAATGAAAAGAAAGGAGACCAGATGCACAAGGATAAAAGTATAGCACAGGGTTGAGGTATCATAATGAATGGCTTGGGAAAACAAAAGCAACTTTAAATGAATATCATCAATTATTTAACAATATGAACTCCTCTAAATTCTGGATCAGCTCTACAAGCTCTAGGATTGTGTGTATAATATGATAATAGTGAATTTACAAGTACAACGTCATAACCAGATAGGATATACAGTTGGAGAGAATACACACATGGATCCCTAAAAGCTGTAGGACTGTGTGTATAACATGATAATAGTGAATTTACTCGTAGAATGATATGACCAGATAGGATATACAATTGGAGAGAGATTCTAGAAAACTGACATAGCTTTTGAACCTGTATGAACTGCATATATGGAGTTTTCTCTCTCTTTTGAATATAATATCCTCTACATGGCCCATCAAGTTGAGCAGAGCCAGATGCATGTTCAATTTGAGATGTAAAAAGATCAAGTCATGATTGAGTTAGAGCTTCCGTAAGAATATCAACCACTTGACCACAGCTAGAGACAAATCCCCCTCTAAATTTTTTTTTTTCAAACAAAGAGAAAAAAAAAATTTCAAGGGTACTCTCTTCTTGCATGGAAAATGAGGCTAGGACTTTGGAGTGAAATGATGTGGCTCACACTGTCACACCACAGTTTCAGACCTTGGTGACCGAGAACCAAGAGGCAAGGATTGTGAAAGCAACCACAGCAGCAACACTTGCAATAAGAAGATATTCAGCCTCGGCAGACTACCGACTGACAATTGTTCTTTGTGAGATGATCAAGAGGTGAGATTGTTGCCAAAAATACACCGATTTGCAATCATCCAAGCAGCCAGTCTAGTATGCATGGACTAGCTCAAGATTGTGAAAGAAGGTGATTGCCGAAGCTGAACACCATGTGTTACTATATTCAAGATAGTCAAAGCCATGAGTCATGATAGGCTGAAATGTATTGGCATATTATTAGAATTATCTTGACGTTTTGGACAGAAGACAAAAGCTGGTGGATCTAAGAGATCAACAAACAGCAGTAAGAAAGTACGAAAAACTCTACAAAACCACTCCTCGTACACAACCAAAGCAAGAAGCCACTCACGAAGGAGTGTGAGCTCTCCAATATGTAAGCTACCCTCATCTAACTTAGATTGGATGTGTATTAATGGGAAACACAATGTCCAACCAAGTAATCAGAAAATACTATAAGGCACCAACCATGCTTCAATATCAATTGTGACTTGGAGCAATGTCACCTGTAGTGATAGAGAGGTTGACTGAAGGAGCCATTAGAGTAGACATGATTTTAGCAAAGTCGTATGTACAAGTAGATCAGAAAACACTGGTGTAGTTTCAGTACTACTAACCTTGAGACATCCGCATGATCTCGAATCTAGGAAAGCAACGATGTCAAGTCATATCTTGAACAGTTTAACATGAAAGTGGAGATATGAAGAGAAGTGTTTGAATGACCGACAAAGTATTCTAGGGCAGCCCCAGTGTACGAAGCTCCTGCCTATGCAGGGTCTGGGGAAGAGGCAGACCACAAGGGCCTAAAGTACACAGCCTTACCTTGTATTTGCAAGAGGCTGTTTCCACACCTTGAACCCATGACCTCAAGGTCACACGACGACAACTTTTACCGTTGAGCCAAGGCTCCCCTTCACCAACAAAGTATTCTCTGTACTCAAAATGTCTTCCAAATGGGAGAGGAAAACATAACAATATTGTAGCCTCAAGACCAAGGATGTATCTGACTTTGAAGCCCAAAAAACAAGCTATCACAAGGATCAATTAAGGAAATGATGACTGGGCCGGTAGAGATCAATAGAAGTGACTGCTTCATACAAACTTCATCCTGTAAAAGCTTATAGCTCATGTAGAAAGACATTTCAAACATCAAGGTGTCTAACAGGCAGTTTCTGAGATAAGACAACTGAAAGAACGAGAACAGTAGCACCAACTTTATGACAGGGCTGAAGAATAAAAAAGGGCAGCCCAGTGCACGAAGCTCCCGCCTATGTGAGGTCTGGGGAAGGGGCGGACCACAAGGGTCTATAGTACATAACCTTACCTTGGATTATGTTTCCATGCCTTGAACCCATGACCTCAACAGGGCTGAAGAATGCAACAGTAATTAAGTCTGGGGGCACTGATGAAACCCCTGATCCTTAGCAGGGTTGTTTCTATCAATAGACCCTTTTGGTTTCCTATTAATATTTTACATGTCTAGAATATTTGCATCAGTTGGGTGTCTATGAGACAGTTAAAAAGGATAAGAATGCCCTTGTCAAAGACAGATTGACAAGTAAAGTGCCTTCTAGACCGATTGACAGAGGACCATCTGTATCAGATGTGAGAAATATTCTGACCTTTTTACCAACTATGAATTGATTTCATCCTTGATATTTGGAGCAGATGGCTAAATAACTTAGAAAGGCATTTGAGGAGCCAGAGTCAACATACAATGGATCATTGGAGTTGAATGTGATATCTAAAGATTGAGTACACCGTTTCACATTTGAAGAGCTGAGAGAGCATTTCTTGGCTATATGACCAGGTTGATCACAAAGTTGACACAGAGGTCTTCAAGAAGTCAAGGTCCAAATTCACCACCACGGGCTCAAGGCGTGGAAACAGCCGCTTGCAAAATGCAAGGTAAGGCTGTGTACTTTAGGCCCTTGTGATCAGCCCCTTCCCCGAACCCCGCATAGGAGGGAGCTTCGTGCACCGGGGCTGCCCTTTAGTCATATAGCGGCAGCCTCTTCAACAGAAGCAGCCATGATAATTGCGGCTATCATTCTGTCTCAACAGTTGTTCAGGTTATGTTGATTTCAAGATGGAACAACATTTGCAGTTGGAAATACTTATTTTCAGGCAAGGTTGTAAATTATCTCTGAGAGAAGTCCATGAAGGTTCTCAAAAGATATTGCATCAATGCGAGCCTATAGGGCTCACAAAACAGCAACTTGCAGTAGACAGACCAAAAATAACCACTATCAAAAAATAGTTACTTAAGGGCATCTATAGTTGCAACTGGGTCAGCAACAACTTGACCTTTCGCAAAAGCTCAAAAACAGTGGAGGATCCTTGCTTGAGGATGGACAGCTTTTTGTATACGAGCTCATGTGAGTTAATACTCCTGTGAGAGAGAAGATGATATCCAGTGTAATATTAACTGGTTCTGAAGATGCTATGTGGCATTTGCTGGATTCATGTCCAAGGTCTTATCTCCCTTAGAAGATGACGAGTTTGAAGCATAATAATTTGGGGAACTGCCAGCCCCCTGTACATAGTAAGCAGGCCACACCCTCTATGAGAAGTAGTGCTGCTCTGCAAAGCAGCTAGTTCGCTAGATTGAGCGTGACAAGAAGTTGATAAGGTGAAAGAGAAACTGCAGAACCAAAGATTGGATTTGCTCTAGTACAGCCAAGTCATAAGTATTTGCATCAGCGTTGGTATTTCAAAGGAAAAAATAATGAGTTGAAAGCTCTGACACCAAAAAACAGTTGGGTATTACAATGAAGATTAAATGCAAACAAGTGGAATGGTGTGCATGTAACTTAATAATAGTGAAGTAATTATAAGCACAACCAATGTGATAAGATATGACATACAATTAGGAATATATTCTAGGAAACTAACTAATTTCAAATCTAAGTTTGAACTTAAAGAGTTCCTCTCATTTAGAGGGGCTACGTATCTTTCTCTGTTTTGAATATGTTATCCTCTACACCAAAGGCCAACAATAGTCAACTACATCTCAAACTTCATACCTGATCCACTCTCTTTCTAGAAGAGCAACCTTGCTAAAATATTTATGGCTTTTTTTCCTTTTTTTACATACAGTCCTGCAGAATATGTATGCCTTTAACAAGGAAACTTTATTCTAACTTCAGCTACCAGATTTACTAGCTCAGTCAAACTTCAACATCAGTATCCATATCACTTACTTTGGCCAGTACTTGCTCTTTCATTTCAGCAATAGCCTCCACTTGAGTAATTAGTTGGCCATATCTTGATCATCATGATCAACAACAACAACAACACCTGTAAATTCAGACATCCATACCCTTGCTCCAGTAGTGGTCATGGCATTAAAATTCAGGTGTCACTCAACACCAACTACATACGTATTTGTCTATGTAGTTAGAGGCGCAAGGCGCATCTAGGAGCAAGGGAGTGCACCTGGAACCTGGAGCACCTAGGCACGCCTGAATCACGAGGCACAAAATTACATATTTAATAATCAAAAAATATCCAAAAATGCTAAATAATCCTAAAAAATCTTAAAAAACAAAAACATCACACATGAAGACACAAGCATGGGAAAGCTATATATGTGGATAGAAATACATTTTAACTAATAAATAAAAAAACATAATTTTTTTTCAATTTCTGTAACTGTTATTTTTGGAAATTTTGAAAGAAAAAAAATACCCTAAAATACAAAAACAGCATGAAAAAAACATCACACATGAAGACACAAGCATGGGAAAGCTATATATGTGGATAGAAATATGTTTTAACTAATAAATATAAATAAACAATTTTTTGTCAATTTCTGTAACTGTTATTTTGGAAGGAAAAAAAAAAAAAACCCTAAAATACAAAAAAAGCATGAAAAAAACATCACACATGAAGACACAAGCATGGGAAAGCTATATATGTGGATAGAAATACGTTTCAATGAAGAAATACAAAAAAAAGTTAAATTTCCGTAACTGATATTTTAAAAAAAAACACGAAAAAACCTTAAGAAAGACTCAAATCTAGAGGAAAAAAGCACAAAACTTAAATGGAATGTTTGCTTATACATATAGAATAAGAACCCATCAAGATTTATCAAAAGAAGTAAACAAAAAACAAAAAATTTGAAAATCCAGTACTGTTGTTTTACATTTTTTAACAAAAAAAGTGAAAAGATGGTAAAATTCATGAATCCATACCTTTTTTTGCTTAGATCTGTGAAAGGTTGAAGAGGAATGGTCATTTTCACCTTCTCAACTCTTAGGAATAGTGAAGATAGGGTTAGAAGATGAAGAGAAAAAAAAAGAGCGAGAGATTTAACTTACCAGGTCGTCGACTGCACCAAGAGTTGGAGGCACGCCTAAAAGGAGGCTCCAGGCACGCGCCTCCAATCCTCTGCGACTTGCACCCTCCCAGGCACACCTCTCACACCTTGTGCCTAAGTGTGCCTTTAACTACATAGGCATTTGTTACTATTAATGATCTTCATTCATCAGCAAAGTACCTATCATGGACATTTCTAAAAGCACCTAGTAAAGTTCCCTACTGTGAAACTATGAAATCAAACATTTGATAGGACCCTTACTTCCACCATTTCATTGACAATATGTGACTTGCCTATGTCTCCTACGTGCAATCAGGTTTTGACTACTTCAGGGCTCTGAGGGGGCAATAGTTAAACAGTAACTTTTGTAGAAGGTAGAGTTAATTTCCTAATCAACATCATCATCAAGACCTTATCTTGATTAGCGGTTATGAATATTGTTTCACCATTCCCCTCTACTACCTATTATGGCTCCATTTCATCCCAATTTTTAAAAATCTTTTCTCACCACTTCTATCCACTTTCTTTTGGGCTTTCCTCTTGCCCTTTTAGAACCTTCAATTTGCATTTCCTCACTCCCTCTAACCGGTGCCTTTTTTTGTCTCCGTTGCACATGTCCAAACCACCTAAGTCTAATTTCCCTCATCCTGTTACCTATTGGTGCTACTCCTAAGGTTCTTCTAATGTTTTCATTCCTAATTCTATCCTTTGTTATCTTGCCACTCATCCATCTCAACATCCTCATTTCTGCTACGTTCATCCTATTTACATGATGTTCCTCAACTACCCAACACTCTGATCTTATAGAGCATGGCCAGGCTTACAGCCATCCTATAAAATTTTCCTTGCAGTTTGTAGTACCCACCGATTATACAAAACTCCAGAGCTACATCTCCATTTATTCCAACCTACTTGGATTCTCTGGGTAACCTTCCTCTCAATCTCTCCACTCTCGTGAATCATCGATTCGAAGTACCGAAAGTAGTCTTTTAGGAAAATTTCTTGGTTATCAATCTTTCACTGGTGCTCCACTTCTGCTCCTCTCATTGCTAAAAATGCATTTCATATACTCTGTCTTGGTCAAGCTGATTTTAAATCCTTTAAATTCTAATGCTTCTCACCATAAGTAGAGTTAAGTTCCTAATTTCTATTTTTTAAGAAATTATAAGAGATATTTACACTTGACATTGCAATATTATGAATTGTGAGGGAGGAATCTGTTTGTAAAGTGCTTAGCGTTTCCTTTAAATAGTGGCAGTCTTCACTATCATGAATGGATCTAGTGATAGAAGGGTTATTTTTCAAGTCTTTAATGAATATATCTTCCTCTCCTAGGACATATACCTTTATGAAATTTTAAAGAGATTGTCCAATATCTACCATTCCATGTACAACATCCAAAAGCTCGCTACTCTAAAAGAATCTCCTCTGAGAAGCAGCTCTCAGCTCAAAATCAGTTACCTATTAACATAGATAGATCCAAAACTTAAGTCAGATGGTCATGCAAGCAAATTGCATGAACAAGCCCATAATCCACAAACACTGATTCAAGAGAGAACAAAGATCTAGCAAGATCCAAGAAATAGGCAGATAACCAACTGAAACATCAACATCAATTGCAACCTCACAGGGCTCCCCTCTGCTCATCAAAATATCTACTTCCTCTGTCAAGAAAAATTCATAAAGGAAATCATCAGTCTAGTTCCTTGGCGTGCATTAGGAACTTCAGCTAGAAGCTTAAGATTTCCAGCAGTTTACTCATTTAGCCACAGAAGGCATAATATTAGCGAATATTCATGAGTAAAAGACAGGTTCAAGGAAAAGGTCTTCCTCATATCTAGCAAGTTTTGTGGCAATCTAGAGGAAACACCTATAATATCAGAGTTGTATTAAAGTGCTGCTGTCTACATGAACGGAAGTGGGGCAGTGCAGGACCGCAGCCCCTTGGTGTGGTTAGTTGCTTAGCAGATCTACAGATGGGTTGTTCACATTGTGACAGTTCAGAGAATTTGAATTAACAGTTGTGACTTCCCATAGAATTGACACAATAAGATGTGACTTTTTCAGGATTCAGTTTTCAGACAAAAGGCATCTCAGAATCTGTGAATAAGACAAACTGTAGGCAACTGAAACACCCTCCTTCCTTTTGTCCCTGCCTCAGGTGGCATACCAGAGGTTTTCCTATAAACTGATTTCATTACCATTATATACATATAGTTTATTTATTAAAAATAGGCGCTTTATATGCATATAGTTTTGAGGAATGTATTGACCGCAAGTGATGTCTGCTTGTTCACCAAAGGGGGCTATTCGGCATAAGGATAGCTATCCATGGATATCCCATTCCTTGCTAGTGGATATCTTTAAACAGGGATAATTCACAGAAATGTGAAAATTTGTAGAACAAGTCCCCCAGACAACTCAATCCATGGAAAAGCTTATCCATGTTATTCCACTGCCCAAGACATGCTCTCAACTATATACAAACCTCCAAGTAGTGGTGAAAATCATAATTGCAAGGTTCTTCTTAGCAATGTCAAGTCCACATAACTGCATTCTAAATTAAAGGATGTGAAGATGTGTTACTTCATAGGTCATGAAAACAAGAAAGTCTACATTATTAAAGGGTTTCAAAGTTGCAAACAATTGTAGCTATGTTCACACACTCAAAATGCCATCAATGCCCTAAAGCAGACACCCGGAGATGATTTAACAAAATACATCAACCCTTCAGCAGGATTGACAAGGACTAATTCTAGCAATTCATTCTTCATCAACGAAGCACGGACAAAGACTGCACTTCCACTAGCATACGTGAACCCAGTATAGATCTGACAAACAGAACCCATAAAAATTGAAAGAGAAGATTGAAAGTTGAAAAGAAGGCAACAAAACAACTCCAAACCAGAACAAAAAGGAACAGAAACCCAAGCGTGTGTTCTAGTTCTAAGTGCAAATACGAGAGTCGTAAAATCTATACCTCTCTTGCCCCGCTGTGTCCCAAATCTGGGCTTTAACTACCTTGTCATCCACACGAATACTGCGAGTTGCAAACTCGACTCCGATAGTGGATTTGGATTCCAAACTGAACTCGTTGCGAGTGAAACGCGAGAGCAAGTTTGATTTTCCGACACCGGAATCACCGATCAGAACCAACTTGAAAAGGTAATCATAGTCATCTTCCACTCTGTAAGAAGAAGAAGAAGCCATTATATTATGCTTCCCTTGGTTAGCCTTCTTCCCACTCTTCCTTAGCTCTCTTTCTCTGAATCGAGATCGAGTTAAGCGAAGGCAAAGGAAGAGAGGCTGGAGAGAAGGCAAGAAAAAATTATGGAGAGAAAAAGAGGGCGAATTGGTCCTTTTTTCTCTTTAATTTAGTGTGCGGGGGTTGATCTTGAGGGAGGCTGTCCGAGGCTCCACATCCTTTAAAAATTGGACATTACAAGGACTGCACGAGGATCTTACCCCTTATGTTAAGGGGCGGGGCCCCTCTCTCTCACTAATTTAAAAGTCAGCTTCGGTGCACAAAGCTCCTACATACACCGACCGGGTCCATGAGAAGGGGCGGACCATAGGGTCTATAGTACACAGCTTATTTTGCATTTTTATAAGAAAATATTTTCAGGTCTTAAACCCATGATATCAAGATCATACAACAATAACTTTGCCCTTGTACAATACTCTCCCACTTGTCTAAGTCTAGCTATTGATGTGAATTGAGAAGCATTTCAAGAGAAACAAAAATGTTGGGATTGCATTCATGCATGAGAAGTAATACCCGCAAGGATTCTCCACTTTATGTCCCTTTTCTAACGGGGCAGGCGTGAGTTTTGGAAGATATTACCTTTCATCTTGTTTGACATCATTGGGTTGCCTGGACACCAAAGATCATGCCCATTAGATTATCTTAGCCTATTTATTTCATTGGGTTGAAAATAATAAATTCTGATTTCAAAAACTGAAAAGAATATGATAGGAAGCTTTCAATTTGGGTAAATTTTCTATTTGTAGCCTAAACAAGGCAGGCTGTACAAGTTGAATGACTTATATCTATGTAAGGGCATCTCTAGTTATTATCCAATTCAACTGCTAGGCACTTGTAGAGAGAAAGATGATGGTTTCTACCATGGAAAGGTTTCATTTATTTTTATTTTTATTTTCTCAATGATCTAAGATGTTCTTCATTTGACCTGTCGATGGCTGAGGCAATGCATCGGATCATCCAAACATGGGATCAGTTCACCTAAAATTTGGAGACTGTTCCAAGGAAGCCCCCGATAGTCCCTTCGGCTTAGCATTTCTCGTTACAATGTGTGCTCTCTCAGTGATTTGTGGCTTTATGTGTGGAATTTTGATATAATGTGCCTTTTTGGGCTCATGAATTTGGGATTTTTGTTGTGATTTTTCTGTGTGTTTGTTGGTCAGGCATACACGTTCAGAGATAGAAAGTCCACGCCCTCTTTTTGTCATGCGTGGGAAAACTTTACTGTAGATTAAAGCCGTTCATCTTGCTTTTCATATTAAAAATAGGTAACAATGAGAAATCAATGCACATAATTCTAACTCATTTTTGTAAGTCTTTCAAAAAATAATTAAAAATAAACAATTGTTACTCTTCACTCAAGAAACATAGGCTAAAGGCATCCGGTAAAGAACGTCAATGGAGTACATTGGGCTAGATTTTTGGCTGACTATAACCCACACCCTAGCACTTTTCTTGTGCCTCTCAGCTGACCTAGCCTGAATAGTGCAAGTCAAATGGATAGGTTCCCCACCCAAAATCTCTCTCTCTCTCTCTCTCTCTCTCTCTCTCTCTCTCTCTCTCTCTCGTAGTTGTTCATATTAAACATATCTCAAAAAAAGAAAAAGAAAAGGACAACAACAAACATATAAATTGATTGACAGGGTTAATATATTAATATATAATCTATTAGTCAATTGCTTTTTCACCTTTAGATCAAACATTCCTATCAACTTTACACAATAGTAACATTGCATAAGATGTTGAGGCAAATAAACTATGGATTAGGTCGAACACCCTAGCTTGCTCAGCTCGTAGAAATTCTTACCCTAACCCGCCTTAGGTCATAAAAAAATTCTCATTAAGGTCGGGCGGGTCTCCTCACTCGGCCTGACCCATTACCATCCATGCATCTAATAAGTGGTATGAAATTTGATCACTAACCTATCTAAGTCATTCAGAACATGACAAATGGCTTAAATCTAAAAATAAAATTTCATTGATTTCAGTTTACACCTGCCTACAAGGACTTTTATATTGACAAATAAAATGGATAAAATGAATTAGTTGAACCCCAGAAAACGTTAGGGTACCTGGAAACCTTTCCAACTGCGACTCAAAATCATCCTTGGATTCAAGGTTTGGGCCATCCATTGCATGAAATGGGACAGGATCCATGTCTAATGATATGAATCACAGGATAACAAACTTCAGAAACATGATAACATGTGTGACAACCAGGCCCATAAGCAAGGAACAAAATAGGAGCATGCCAGTATCGATCTTCTCATCAGACTGGAGCCGAAGCCTTCATAGCCACGCCATATCGGGTGAAAAAAATAAATAAAAATAAAAAAATATTGAAATTCAAGCATTTGAAAATGGAACCTATCAGCCGACCATTCCACACTCATATTTACAGGAGGAGAATTTCATTTAGCCCATAAAATTAGCTACGTATCGTGTCAATATTCTATAAAACCAGACACATCAACGGTTCAAATCCATAGAAATACAGAGAGATCAATTGACAGAGCATTCCTCGGTAACTATTCCAATACAGGATAACTGACTTAGGGGAGTAGACTTCTGTAACCATGCCCCACACAGGAAGCATGAAACGAAGTGAAACCTAAGATCTTCTCCAAGACTTCTAAGAGTTGCTGGTACTTTGCAACCACTAACAATTCCTGTTTAGACTCCCTTGGCAAGTTCCTATCATACAATATTCAATTATGCTGAAAATTACATTACGTAATGTCCCATCTCGGGAATGGCCTCGTGAACAGAGAGACACCGCCATTTGAAGATCCGTCATTATCTTTCTCACTGTTGCTAAACCCTACAATGGATTTGCAGAAGCATCTCTGTGGGATCTACTCCAAAGTTTCATCCATACAATCAGCAACGAAGAAAACTTTACAACAGGCTCTGATTGCATTTTTTCATGCGCAGTTTGGCTAGTTTTCTGAGTATCACCTGGCAACTTATCATTCTAGCTTGGGCATTGGGAATAGAAATTTGAAGGATTTATAGCTTCACATTTTTGGGCATACGGATCGATAGCGGTCCTCTCGTGCGAGAGGAGCAAACTAATATATTTCTACACATTACATAAACTTTCCTAGAAAATTATGCCTACCAGCTTTAAGTTCCCAAAAAAGTCTTGTTTCAGAACTTGAACTTTCATTGCCCATGCTTGAACACAGGCATTAACAACAACTAAAAATCTCAAGTCTAGATAAAATTCCTAATTTCTCGATCACAGTTCTCAACTTCCAGCCAGATCCCCAACCAAATAGGAACAATGTCTACTTGATCTTCTTCTTCGGCCTCAACTGCAAGAGGAAACATAAAATTGTGTAAGACTTAACATTGTTGTGAGGTGAATGCATAGACTGTCGGTTGCGTACTGACATGAACACCCCTTTTCAGAAGAAGACAGAAAAGGGCTTTAACTACCAGTCACCATAAAAGATTGAAGGCGGATGAAAAAAGGGCGGCCCGGTGCACGAAGCTCCCACGTACGTGGGGTCTGGGGAAGGGGTGGACGACAAGGGTCAATAGTATGTAGCCTTACGTTGCATTTTGCAAGAGGCTGTTTCCACGCCTTGAACCCGGACCTCAAGGTCACACGACAACAACTTTACTGTTGTGCCAAGGCTTCCCTTCTAGATTGAAGGCTGATGCAATGTATTAAAATGAATCATAGGATGCTGGGCCAAGAGAGTGCCCAATCACAGCCAACCTCGACTGATAAAACCATACACCAGGAGGCAACTGAGGAAAAATGGATAGGTGAATGACCATTGACTAATATACATTTGCTTGTAGGGCAATAGTTGTTGGACTGTTACAACTGCCAGGAAATAGAGATCTCCAGGATAGTTGCTACCTAGGTACATACAGTTCCACAGCATCTTCTGCTTGCCCAAACATCACAGTTTCTCCACATGTTGAACGTTCTTCTAAATGGTGCATAGAATCAACAGCAGAGAAAAGTACCTGATTACTGTGGCCACATTTCTTCTTCCGGCAATTCACTGCCCTCGGATGCAGACGTGCATAGCACCTAACAACAAGAATAGTGAGTAGATAAAAACATGTGTGAGCAGATACCACGGGTAGAAGAAGCTTTGTCTACGCTACCCCCTTTCAAGAAACAACAAGTCCACCTATAGTGAACAAGTTAATATGTGCACTTCTCATTCCCATTAAGGAACCATAATCTCCATATCATTTAATGGGGCCCTTTGCTTACACCAGCAGGAGCAATTATTGCAATAAAAATGCAGCAGAAGCATTTCCAAAAAGACAAGGCCAGAGTTATGCTTAGCTTCTCAAAAATAAAAAAAGATGCATGATTTAGCGATTAATAAACATTCAAGATAGGCAGAGTGAAAGAAACAAGAGAACAAAAATAGATAGTATAAAAAAACATCAAAGAGACAGAATAAACATGATACTGGGTTCCGTAATAAATCACCACCAAAATAATGGAAAAAACACGTTTTAAATCTCAAACTTTAGTCACATTTTTAAAAAATATTCCCAATTTTTTCAAGTTGTCAATTTGAACCCCTGCACTTGCTTTTTTTCTTTTTCTTTTTTTGAGAAAAAAAAATTCATCCCATGCCATCTAGACAACTAACACTGAAGTAGCTAACAAACTGGAATGCCTAAATGGCAATTGACCATCCAACGTGGCAACTGACTATCCACGTGTGGCTGTCCCATGCCTAAGTGGGCCACCTCTTTTTCTCTCTAACTTTCATCCTCAATGACAGAATCTATCATTTTAACTCGAGTATTTGGGCATGAAAGACACTCTTTTTTCTGCTGACTAGAGTGTAATATACCATCAGATGCTAAAATCAAACTTGGTGTGCCTAAAAAATTTAGGAGTTATTTCACTCTATAGTGAATGATTGCTTATTTCTAGAAATCAATTAAAAACACGAAAAAACTTTCCAACTGGGCAATTCATCACTTCAAATAATTCAAGTATGAAAAACCATTTTCTATAGATCAAATATAGTCTAGCAATTCAAACTCCAACACCATGATAGTTGGAGACCTGCTGTTGATTTACAACATGATCAAAGAAAAATTCAAACAAAAGGGCAGCCCCAGTGCACGAAGCTCCCGCCTATGCGGGGTCCGGGGAAGGGGCGGACCACAAGGGCCTAAAGTACACAGCCTTACCTTGCATTTTGCAAGAGGCTGTTTCCACGCTTGAACCCGTAACCTCAAGGTCACACAACAACAACTTTTACTGTTGCGCCAAGGTTCCCCTTCTAGAAAAATTCAAACACAATAGAATAATTATGCGAGATTTGCTACCCTGCAGGTCAGACATGACCAGTAGTTTCACAATGTGTTTATCCTTTTCTAGTGGTAGAAATGAAATACACAGCAATGAATCAATCGTGACCAGCATCCAAACAACTAGAAAGCGAACATCCATCTATACTGTCCTGCTGATCTGGAAATATACAGCAATGAATCCTCAGAAAAACAACATCCATGACAGCTTCAGGAGATCAGAATAAAAAGGGCAGCCCCGGTGCACGAAGCTCCCGCCTATGCGGGGTCTGGGGAAGGGGCGGACCACAAGTTGACCTGCAAGGTAGATTATTTACTGGTCAAACCTGAACAACGCTCAACCTTCCAGGTTTTCAACGCCTAAAGCTGTAACTTCGCTCTTCGATCCTTCTCTATAGCAAGAAGATAGTGATCAAAGACCGGTAAAACCCAAAAAATACTGATTGGTTACTGCAATCAATCGTGACCAGAAGTGAGGTCATCTCTAGACTAATAATGTGCGCCTACTACTGCAGATAGAAGCAAGATCCAGTCATTAAAAGCAGCTAGCTTGCCTTAAAATCTACAAGCAGATATCCTTGTACAGGTTCACATCCAAACCTGCGGCTACCAGCAGCTCCAATGCTAGAAAACCAAACACATACGTCTAAATTTTGTAGGTCAATCACAACCAATAGTTAGAATTGTGACCTTTCAAGCCACAATCAAGCAATTCAAGCATGACCAACATTCAAGCCAAAGAAAAACACATGCGTACTATTCCCCACAAATATAAAAATGACCAGCAGGGACCTCATTCCCCTTGCAATTCAAATAAAAAAGGGCAGCCCGGTGCACAAAGCTCCCACATATGTGGGGATCTGGTGAAGGGGTGAACCACAAAGGGCTTATAGCATGCAGCCTTACCTTACATTTTGCAAGAAACTATTTTGATGCCTTTGAACCTATGACCTCCAGATCACGCGGCAACAACTCAACAGTTGCGCCAAGGCTCCCCTTCTATTGCAATTCAAACATCACCAACAATTCCAGTCAAAGAAAAGAAAACATAGATACTATCTTCCTTGAATTCTACACACAACCAGCAGTTATTTTATAACATTTCTAGCCAAAAATTCAATGCTATTTCAAGCTAAAAATCTGGGGACCTAAGGATATCCTAAGCTAAGACTCCCTTAAAACCTCTTGATGAGCACCAACTTAAGAAGAAGCAATCATCACCTCGCTTGTAATTTCTCTTCACAACCTCCTCTACTAGCTTTCATTCATACGTTCAATTAATCATCATCATCTCCCACCTATAATACCACCAATTGTTAGGAAATTTATAGGTCAATTTTTCAGCTGGTAAAAGGAGTTTATAGGGAGAAGAATGGAGTAAGAGAATTTGGTTGGAAGAAATATGAGTTGGTGAAAAACAGCTAGCTTCCTAACAATAGATTAACCCTATCTCTCTTCTTTATATAGGTATGTGTAACTAACCTAAGCAAAGCCTTAGCAAAATGAAAGTGGAGTTGGGCTTTAAATGGTAAGTCTTCTCCAGGTGTTAAAAGGGGCTGCATGAATACAAAATGAGTGCCCCATCTATTTGGCCTTGATTCATAATGTAGATGAAAATGTTGTCTCTAAGCCTCTATGCCTCCTAATAAGTTGAATCTTGTCAGTAGTCGCCTATACAATTTCCAGTCTAGGGATGCTCCCCTCTCTCCAACCTCATTTCAACACACGGAGTCTTCCATGTCCTCCCATACAATGCTTCAAATGAGGCTATATCTAAGGAAGCCTGCTAGCTATTGTTGTACGCAAACTCCATCAAGAATAGATGTGAATCCCAACTACCCTAAAAACTTAAGACAATCGCTCACAACATGTCCTCAAGAGTTTGAATATTCTACTCAAGGATGTCTACATTCGCCTTTCCAAGGTGATACTAAATAGCACAATCATAATCACTAATTAACTCCCTTGATATTGTCAAATATTTAGCACTTTCTAATAAGGCAAGTACTTAAGGCCATTTTGATATGCAACAATTAAACATTGAATCCCATAAGAATAATGTCTCCACATCTTTAGGCAAAAATAATCGCAGCCAACTCTAGGTCATAAGAAGGATAATTCCTCTTGTGGTTTTTCAACTGATGCAAAGCATAAGCAATTACCTCCCATGCTACATCAATATACATTCCACGCTCTAGTGAAAAGCATCTTTATAAATTACAAATCCATCATTCCCTTCAAGAAGGATCAACACAAGTGTTGTTGTTAATCTTTTCTTCAAGGTCTAAATATTATCCTCACAATCGAGCATCCACTCAAACTTGAAACCTTTTTGGGTCAGATGTGCTAAAGATGCTGCAATAAGTGAGGAGTCACAGACAAACTATCTGCAATATCCAACAATGCCTTGGAAACCACAAATCTCTGTAACATTAGTCAACTATTCCCATGTCATAATAGCCTCCACTCCCTCTGGATCAACAAAGACGCCCTCTACCAAGATAACATGCCCCACAAATCCAACCCTATTGATCCAAAAACAACATTTCAAGAAATTCGCATATTATTTCTCTCCTTGAGCATGATTCACAAATGCAGCTCATGCTTAGGGTTTGATCTTATAATAGATCAAAATATCATCAATGAACTTCACTACAAGCTGCTCTAGATAAAATTTAAACACCCTGTTCATCAGGTCCATGAAAGCTATCGGGGCATTGGTGAGTCCAAATGGCATTACTAGAAACTCGAAACGTGCATACCAAATGCAAAAAGCTGTCCTAGAAACGTCAAGCCCCCTACCCCTCAACTGATAATACTTTGATCTTAAGTCTATCTTAGAAAAGACAAACACCTTTGCAATTGATTAAAGAGATCATCCATACGAGCAAGCAGGTAATTGTCCCATACTGTGACCTTAGTCAGATGTTAGTAGTTGACACAACCTGAATACTCGGCTCTTCTTCACAAAAAGGATGGAGTTAGGAATGGGAGGCAAACATGCGAGATCAATATCTGCATCTTTATGAATTATCATGTATGCAAATTTAAAAGACAATTCCTTTTTGGAGGAAAATAGCGTCAAAATCACTATAAATTTATTTCGAGTTTCTAAACATCAGTCATACTTTTCGCAAAAAATAAATTACTTACAAAATAACAAACTGGAGTGAGATCCTACGATTTAAATTTTTTGAAGTTCAATACTAAATTTGGTATCAAAATAAGATACAAAAGGATCAGTGACTGAATCTAAATGTGGGGCCATGACATACACATCATCATCAAGGCCTTATCCCGATTAGGGGTCGACCACATGAATCTTTTTCCTCCATTCTCCTCTATTAAGTATCATGGCTTCATTTAGTCTCAGGTAGTCCTTTTTTTCTTATATTTCTCATTTAAGAATACTAGCAAAGTAATCATGTCCCACCCATGAAAATCAACTGCAACTAAAATAATCAGCTGACAAAGTAAGCGTGAGAGGTTCAATTTTGGGAGCTATATTCACCTCTAGGACACTTCAATGACAGAGAGGATACATCAAATAGTCCCATCAAGAAATTCAAATTCAATAAACAAAACATAAAGACAAAAAGAACTAGAAAACATACAACAAACTTACTTGTATCTCCTTGCAGAATGCCATCTTTTCTTTATACAATTATTCAAAGATATATTAATGTAATAACCTCAATTTTTAACCCTAAATTAATAACAAAATAAGATTAATTAATTTTAAAAATTATGCATGAAATTTGGTCTTGAAATCACTAAAACTAGAAAGTACACGTCAATAGGGTAAATTGGTAATTTGCCAGGTACACTAATTAAAGGGAGGCCATTTTCCATTTCCATTAGAGTTCTAATGGAGGAAGGAGGTGATATACCTTCCATTCGAAAAAATTGGATCTTAACCTATAAAAAATGAGCTTCCCCTTCCATTCTCATGCCAAATAACCAAAGAACCCTAATTTTCCCCTGTGCACACCGCAAAAACGAATTGAAGTTTGCACGCACTAGAAGACTCTGATTTTTCATCTCTAATCAGGTAAGCTGCACATGCTAAGATGTTATTTACCTTGTTTTTCAACTTTTCCCTCACAGATCTGGGCTAGATCCGATCTGAATGGCTGTTGGATAGCTTAGGGATTAAAAACCGTGGAGCATGGCTAGACACATGTTTAAGAACACCTCAAATGAAAAATCTAAGCCGTTTATTATGATCTTTGGACCCAAAAATCCTAAGAATGGCGAAAACAGATAAAAAATCGAAAGCTTCTAGGGCTCCAATCAAGGTGAACAGCTGGGGTTCATCATCCCCATTGGACAGTGCACCCAAGATGCCCACAAGGATGCATAGACACAAACTGCGCATACGAGCGCTCTTTCACGCGCACGTGCAAGCGGGACTCTCACACGCGCTGTCCTAGACAACTGTAACGCACGGGCATCCTGGAGACAATGCACTACAAGGACGCCGGGATAAACCCCATCTGCCAGTGTAAATCTGTGTAAACAACCCCCCGACCCCTATGAAGTCTTTCTACTAAAAGCTTTATTTTGAGAGCTACAAAGGTCTAAATCATTCTCGAAACCATCCATTACGATCGCCTTAACGATGTAGACCTAGACTTTAAAACTTATATTTGACCACTTTTAAATTAGTCAAATCATAAAATATTATTCAATAACTTAGAGCTAGCCGATCAAAGGGTGATCAGGCCCCAAAACTTGAACAACTAACTAATATATGAGAATAAGGTTTTTAAGGATCACATTAGGTGTGATTACTCTAGAAATTAATTTAGACCATTGGTCTAAACCAGATCTTGGGAAATTATTGATCTGAGGATGATCTGACCGTCAGATTAAGGTATAAACTTTAGATAGACACAAAAATGAGCAGATAAACATGAGATGGAACTAAATTATAACAAGTAATGTTGGAACTAAGGATAAAATCATAATTAGAGATCTTAGAGGATGATCCAACAGTCGGATCACCCATAGATTTCATTATGATGAAATAAATAACGCAAAATAGTATTGCGGTACTGACAGGTACATATGAACGTACAAGCTAAGAGGATTATACGCTTGAGTTAAGTAATCTCACATCGAGGTAGGCGACAGTATTTAATGTTATGTTTTGATTTTAAAAACCTTGCATTATGATTTATTGTTATTTAATTGCAATTGTTTATTAGTCTGTGATTTTGTGAGACTCAAAGTTTTATGTTATGATAGATATTATATTTTGATAATGTATTGAATGAATTTACAATCGGTTGTTCATGAGATTGATATTACGTATTTTATGCAAAATTAGAAATTATATTTTTTTTATTGCACCACTAAACCTGATGGGTTTTCACAAGGAGACAGTGGAGGCTTGGTAACTAGTCTTTTGAGAGGCTAATCCCGGGATGAGGGACATGCCTTAGGGATTGTGAAGACCCCGATTTTTTAGCACTTTTTATTAAAACTTTTCAAAGGTGAGGACCCAAAATTTTGAAAACCAAAACAGCAAAAAACAATTTCAAACAATTTTCATTTCTAGAAAACCCCGAGGTTCAACCATCGACTCAAAAAAAAATTTTTAAGTAAACATTCTTAAAATAAATTTACTACTTAAGGACTCATCTAGTTAACAGCCACATTCCTATAACAATATACTCAAGTTCAATAAGATAAATATACATACACTGTCCATGTGGAAGGTATGTTGACTGGATTATATTGTCATGGGAGTGTGGCTATTGACTGGATGAGTCCTGTAGTAAATTTATTTTAAAAATGTTTACTTGAAAAAAAAATTGAGTTTTGAATTGATGGTTGAACCTCGGGGTTTTTTAAAAATACAACTTGTTTGAAATTGTTTTTTGCTGTTTTGGTTTTCAAAATTTTGGAGTCCCACCTTTTGAAAAGTTTTAATAAAAAGTACTGAAAAACCCGAGTCCTCACAATCCCCAAGGCACGCCCCTCATATTGGGATTAACCTCTCAAAGGACTAGCCACCAAGCCTCCACTATCATTCTTATGAAAACCCATCAGTTTCAGTGGTGCAATAAAAAAAATATAATTTTTAATACTACATAAAACATATAGTATCAATCTCATAAACAACCGATCGTAAATCCATTCAATACATTATCAAAATCTAATATCGATCATAGCATAAAACTTTGAGTCTCACAAAATCACAAACTAATAAACAAGTGTAATTAAATCAGAATCAATTATGATGCTATGATAATGCAAGGTTTCTAAAATCAAAACATAACATTAAATGTTGTCACCTACCTCGATGTGAGATCACCCAACTCAAGCGTATAATCCTCTTAGGATGTACCTATCAGTACCACAATACTATTTTGCGGTATTTATTTCATCATAATGAAATCTATGGGTGATCCGACCTTTGGATCATCTTCTAAAATCTCTAATTATGATTTTGTCCTTAGTTCCAACATTACTTGTTATAATTTAATCTCATCTCATATTCATCTACTCGCTTTTGTGTATATCTAACATTTATACCTTAATCTGATGGTCAGATCATCCTCAAATCAATAATTTCCCAAGATCCGGTTCAAACCAATGGTCTACATCAATTTCTAGAGTAATCACACCTAATATGATCCTTAAAACCCTTATTTATTATGATACATTAGCTAGTTGTTCAAGTTTTGGGGCCTGATCACCCTTCGATCGGCCATCAGATTAATGTAAGTTTTGAAGTCAAATCTAGGTCTACGTCGTCAAGGCGATAGCAACGAATGTTTCCAAGCATGATTTGGACCTCTGTAACTCTCAAAATAAAGCTTTTAGTTGTTTACACCGATTACCCTGGTGGACAGGGTTTACACTGCGTACATCGGCGTCCCCGTAGTGCACTGCAGTGAGGACGCTCGAGCATTCTGGTTGTCTGGGACAGCGTGTGAGCATCCTGCTCACATGTGTGCTGCGCGCGAGGGCAAAAGAGCGCCCATATGCGCAGTTTGCCTTTGTGCGTCTTAGTGGGCATCTTGGGCACACTGTCCATAAGGGACAATGAACCCAAGCCGTCCACCTTGTTTTGGCTTGATCGAAGCCCCAAAGCTCCAATTTTGGCTTGATCTGTTTTAGCCATTCTTAGGGTTTTTGAGTCCAAAGATCATAATGAACGACTTAGATTTTTCATTTGAGGTATCCTTAACATGGGTCTAACCATGCTCCACGGTTTTGAATCCCTAAGCTATCCAACAGCCATTCTAATCTGATCTAACCCAGATCTGTAAGGAAAAAGTTGAAAAACAAGGTAAATAACATCTTAGCATGTGTAGCTTACCTAATTAGAGCTAAGAGATGAGAGATCGGAGTCCTTTAGTGGGTGCAAACTTTAATTTGTTTTCGCGGCGTGCACAGGGAAAAACTAGAGTTCTCTGATTATTTAGCGTCGAAATGGAAGGGAAAGCTTATTTTTTATAGGCTAAGATCCGATTTTCCCGAATGGAAGATAGATCACCACCTTCCTCCAATAAAACTCTAATGGAAATGGAAAAGGGGTGACGTTATCAAAACGACTCCCTTTAATTATCATCCCTGGCAAATTACCAATTTATTACACTTAAAATGATCATATCTCACTCATCCAAACTCCATTTTTGACATTCTTTATACCGTTCAATTCCTATTGACGTATACTTTCTAGTTTTAGTGATTTCAAGACCAAATTCCATGAATAAAATTTTTAATTAATTTATCTTATTTTGTTACTAATTTAGGGTTAAATTTTGAGGTTATTACAATTAACTTGGCATTATCATATCACACTAGAGATAATATCTAAAAATTAGCAAACCAAAAAATTGAATGACCAGTTCTTCGAGTTGAAAATTTTGATTAGAAAAGATGACAGTCAGACCCCTAATACCAATAGGATTGGCAAATTCATCTTCAAAGTGGATCATTTTCAACTGCAGATCTGAGATGATTTACAAAGCTAAGATAATATCATGCAATGGTCTTCTTTCACTATCACAGCAAATATTTGTGCACTGATCTTTACCACTCATATCCAAGCAATACTCCATATAAATAGTTACCAACAATTTTTGACAGCCATCATGATCGATGTTAGCATATATGATTTTTGGTCTTAAGGAACCCAAACACTCTTCTCCTGTCATCCCATTGTGAATCCATTATCACATGCACCCATGTGACTAGATCATCCCCATCATTCATCAAGTAGAGTTGTCCTTCCCTAGTTGTGCTAATCACTTATCTCCTTGAGGCAACTATCATGTAGAAGGACTAGAGGTTGCAACAGCCCTTGGGTGCAAATTTTTGTCATAGACAGCAAATCCCAAGATGGGGAGCCTTGGCGCAACAATAGAGTTGTCATCGTGTGACCTTGAGGTCACAGGTTCAAGGCATGAAAACAGCCTCTTGCAAAATGAGAGATAAAGCTACGTACCATAGACCCTTGTGGTCCACCCCTTCTTACGACCCCGCATACGTGGGAGCTTCATGCACCAGGCTGCCCTAGACATAGCAAATCCCATGTCATGACGATCTTTTTTTATTAGAATAGGTGCCTAATTGGGAGAATGGGAACCTTGGACCAATGACACGACATGGCTAGTCCAAATTGTGCAAGCATTAGTGATGTCATAGTTTGGCTAGAAGCTTCTTCCTTTGTAGCCCAGCAAACACTATGGATAATCGAAATAGCCAATATTGATCTTGCTAAGTCTCTTTAAACCTTGGTTCATACCAAAATCTGCTTGACCACAATGATTTGCCCGTCAAACAGATCAATGGTTAAGCTTGATACTCTCTCAGAGTCCACCAGAAGGGACACTAAGAACTTGACACCTTGCAACCAGGAAAGAACCTTGGGCAGTTTTTCCTAACCACCCAAGCAATTAAGCAGCCTCCCTCCTTAACAATCCACCGTCAGATGGAAACTAAAACTTCTCCAGCATGACAGATCCAACAGCTGGATCTGCACCTAGGTCAAGTGTGAAGCTTAATGTTTTTTGTTTGAATGAACCACTTATGCCGCTTCAATTAGATGCTGACTAGAGGATATACTGACCTGGACCAATCAGAATTCATTGTGGTTCTTTCTCCAGCTATTGATGGAAATTAATCTCTCATATTTCAGGTCAATGGATGCCACCACATATGGTAACTCCTCAAAGCATCAGTTAACTTGTCCGAACTTTAAACTTGTTTCCTTGCTTCCCACAGAGTTCCTTAATCTCCAACGCCACCTTAGCCACATCAATTATGCTTCTCCTTAATTGCTCCACCTACCCACTACTCCACTTCCCACAGCTGCCAAAGATTCATGCCGGGATGCAGGAACTATTGAACGGCAGACAAACTACATGATAAAATGGAAGATACTAGAGTACCCAACAACCTAATACATTGCAAGCACGCCATATCCAACACAACGACCTCAAATTCGATAACATCTCCCTTATATTATTAGTTTTGTAAGTCAGTTTTAACAGAATCTCCAAAAGCCTCTTGGTACTTGCAACACGGAGATGCATGGATGGAGACAACATTCCTTCCACAGGTAGTGCTTTAGCGGGCAGAGTTCCATTGTGACAGCAAAACCATCTCAAACAACAAAAATGTAAATAAACAACCAAAAATACAGAAAAAAAAATAAAATGATGAAAAACTTACTTCCTGCAAATCATTTTATCCTGGTTATATTTCCTGGCCAATGCCATCAAAGAAGGCTCGATAATCCCTCCCCGAAGCCTCAGAACCAGATGCAGAGTCGATTCTGAGATATTTACAGCTCCGTCATTTAAAACAAACATAGGATGAAAAATATAACAAAAAACAAAATAAAATTTTTTGAAGAAGAACCTTTCTGGATATTGTAATCGGCTAGGGTTCTGCCATCTTCAAGCTGCTTTCCAGCAAAAATCAGACGCTGCTGATCTGGAGGAATCCCTGTAAAACCCCAGTATTTTCAGTTTCAATGCACGAGTTAAGAATTTGGAGAAGAAGAAAATGCGAAATCTAAGGGAAGCGGGTTTTACCCTCCTTGTCTTGGATCTTGGCTTTCACATTGTCGATGGTATCGCTGCTCTCAACTTCTAGGGTTATAGTTTTCCCCGTCAGGGTTTTCACGAATATCTGCATCGCTCTCTCTCTCTCTCTCTCTCTCTCTCTCTACTCTCTTGTTCTCGGCTGTTCCTAGGGTTTGTATGGTTTGTGTTTAGACCTAAGGCTTTATTGCCCATGGCTCTTTAAGTCCCATCGTGGCATGCGCCCTACGCACCTTGCAGACATCAGCTGACAGGCTCTTTCTTAACCAGAAACCTCAACCCTAATTCCGAACCCTAACCCCTGAACCTGAACCCAAACCCAAAGCCCTGCCCTTATGCTTGGGCCCACATATGCCGTTCTCTTCCTAGTCTAACAGTTGGAAACTTGCCTGTCCAGTTGTCATGCCTCCATCCTATGATCCTAAGGTTGTCAATTTAGTTAAAAGAATGTGCAGCGCCCAACTTGTGCATGAAAGGGGCCAATTAAACTCATAACCTCTAGGTCACATAGCAACAACTCTATTAATGCACCAAAATTCGCCTTCAATAGATAGTAATATCTGTAACCCCAATTTTTCTTTTCCTAAATAAAAGAGATAACTATAACTACACATGGAACCCGGATTTCTAAAGATCTAAACGGCTCAAAATCTTACACTTGCTTAGTGTTGAGACCAGAATTTTAAAGATCTAAACCCCTCAAAATCTTACACTTGACTTAGATGAGTTATGTTCCTAAATTCTCATCCGTTGGATTATCTAATTGAATAAAGTTACAAAATAGACAATAAAACCTATTTACTATCCATTTTACTCAAAGCAACGACTACTAACATCACCCAATGAATAAGAATTTTGGAGCACAGATTGTCAGCACTCTGGAATTTCAAAACTCTAAGTCCACTTGGTGAAGGGCTCATGACAAAAACACAAAAGACGCACACACGCGCACACACATATATTGCCATGTGTTCTGAAAGGCATTGGTTCACCCATCCAAGTTTAGCGTGAACTCCCCACGAGTCCATATACCTTCACAAACAAGCAATTGCTTGCAGATGGTCGGAAGTTCAAGGTGACACTTTTTTCTTATTATGAAATTTTAAATTTGAGAATTAAGATGTACTTTTAAATAGTCTTCTTGTAGGGAAAAAAAAATCCAAAATGGAGATTTAAAACCACTAACGTAGACCTTTTAACCAATATCTTGAAGATATCAAACCACAGCAAATGATCTTTGCAATGCCCCTGGACCTGAGGCTAAAAAGGGCAGCCCAGGTGCATAAAGTTCCAGCATATGCAGAGTCCAGAAAAGGGGCGGACTACAAGGGTCAATAGTACACTACCTTACCTTGCATTTTGCAAAAGGCTATTTCCATGCATTGAACCCATGACCTCAAGGTCACATGACGACAACTTTACCATTGCGCCAAGGCTCCCCTAGACCTGAAGTTGATCTTCCAAAATCCTGAACACTACCACCTTGTTAGGCATCACATATTCTTGATCCTTATGTCAGCCAAGACTGTAACTTCCTAAGCATCTAGTTTTTCACCCTGGAACCACAATAATGAAGAGTCTCTCTCAAAGTTTTTCAAATCAATGCAGAGCATCAACAGCAATACTACTGTGGCAAGCTTAGCAAGGCCTAGCCACTTCTCCCTAAGTATGCATGTGGCTCAGAATGTATTGAAAACCGAAAAAAGGATAACTATCTGTCTGCTGTTCACAACTGAATATAAGTTTTTGGGTTTATCCAGATAATCTAGTAAAGAAAATCTCGCCAACACTGTTTATAGAAACAGATCTCTATATGAACATAGTAGATTTCAGATAGAACAATTAGGTTCTCCCAAAATGGGAACTGTGCCTCTCACCCTCCAAACAATTGATGCTTACATGGACCATCTGTTGACTGATGGTGTTAGTTGATCTGGTGGCCACCGCGTAGACAGACGATAGACCAAAAGTCACAAAATTATCAGGGCTATCCAGTCAATGACCAACAATGAGAAGGTTGAGAAACAAGTTACAAGCAAACAACGAGCAGCGAATGGCATCCAACATGCAAAAACCAAATGAATTGGGATGTTCAGGAAAGCATCAAACTGCCATGACTTTTTGGAACTTGGCCAATCCACACGATGGACCTGACTGTGCAGTGGTGATGCCTTCATGCAGAGCACAGTAGTGTTTTCCTTTCCTGTAACAAGAAGTACATTTGTCCAAATAACAGTCATCGCATCGGTGTCTATCTTTACAACAAGAATGGGAGAATAGGAGGGTGGTCGACTGTCATTCATTTCCCTTGGGAGGAGTATCTGTCGCTGCTGGTGCCTTGCAGACAGGGCAAACATTCTTTATCGACAACCACTTCTCAATACAGCCACAGTGGTAACTGTGACCACAGTCCAGTTGCCCAACCTCCTCTTTCTGTTCGTACTCTTCCTGTCATTTGGAAGAACAAACAACCAAGGTTGACATATGTATTTTGTTCTCGATCACAAATTTCTAGAAATCGAACAGGAGAAATTCTAAATGAACGAATCAAATGTCTCTTACCAGGCATATTATGCACACTGTTTCTCCCTCTGGAGGACACGACTCCTTCAAACACTTTGCAATAGTATCTTCAGACAACCCTGTGTTGACATTTCCGATTCTCTCCCCCAGAGCAATTAGTTCCTGCTTCATGACCATAAGCTTTAAGAACTAATAGCAAACCAGGAAAATTAAAGCAAAATGACATGTCCATGTATGTGTGAGTTTATCTGGGTGTGCTAGGTGGTGTTTCTCACCTCGTAACTCATGCTGTCTATGTCAAGCCTCATGTCCCTATGCTGATCATACAAATTTCTAGAACCATAAAAGGCTGAACGATCAATCATCATTATAAAATCCTGCAAATTGTAACATGCCTCTCCAGATCAATCAATGTCCAAACTTGTTTATAAATAAGCAATAACTAAAACTGCAAACTATTTACTCGCCATCCGGAAGCAAAAATGGATACCTCAGATGACAACCTATCACGTGTGTCATCCTCTTCAGAGAGAGATTGCAATCTATGGAAGGATATCCTTGCCCTCCCATCTCTTGCATTGTTACATCTCCCTGTAGAAGTAGAAAGTGGCCTCAAATGTCTGGAAGAAGCAAATGATTCCAAACCTGACAGCAGGCTGCTGTCCATGTTTAAAGTTGCCACATATCCAGACCCTTGATGGCTAGACATGTTCCTGTAAGCAGGCTGCTGTCTGTGACCATAGCTGTGTTGACCTCCTGTAGCGGCTTCTATAGGAGGGACAAGAGTATGACCACCTGGATTTCTACCGTGGATGTGATCATGGCACCTCCCCATCTCAGCACACTCATTACTGATACTGCTTCCTGGTTGGAAGTGGTTCAGCTCACGGCTTACAACATTGTTATCTGAAATTCCAAAATGCATACAATTTCATCAAGAAATATTATATACTAGGCAGGCTACTTAGTGGTCTTATGATCAGAGGTCAAACCTGAAGCCAGAAATCTTGCCCTATTGGCAGGATACACAGGAACATGGCTCCTCTCCCAAGTGGTAGCACGAGTACTCTGAACTGCAAGGTCACCTGTGCCAGAATGAACCATAGAATGGTGGCCTGCTGAACACAAGTTGTGAGGCAGGTTGCTGGGTAAACGACTCCCAGCTGGATTGCTTTCAATGTGAAGGGTAGACCGCCTTCTTATGTTTCTCTGATATCCTTCTCCTGCAATCTGGAGACTGGTGACTCTGTAATTAGAGGCCATACCTACAGGATCGCAATGCCAATGTTGGGAACCAGAACTTGACTCAGCCTGCTCTAGAGGATTGGATGAAATGGAAAGGCTGGATGAACTCCCAGCACTATAATTTCTCCTAGTGAGACATGTCTCGCAGAGAGGTGAAATAGGAGACCTTTTTCTTTTGTATATACCTCTTCCACCATCCATGGAGGGAGCAACTGTGGTTTGTTCATCTCCATAATAATGGGAAAATGAGGCATGGTGAGCATGATTCATTGGGATGGGACAAAAACTGCCTGCAGTTGACATTTGCCTGTAAGGATCATTGAATATGATCGAAGCTTGCTCTCCATAATTTGGTATGTCAGGATCCAGACTTGGTGAATGAAAATCAGTCGATGTTGGCACTAGATTCCAGGGAGAGGTGTAATTCACTCTACTCACACTTGCATTAACTGCTGGCAGCATAAAACTATTTGCTGCAACCACAAAAAGCAAAATTCAGTGACAACAACCATAAGAATTAAGTGGATGTAAGACACTTAGCTAATGTTATTGTAGAGCCAAAGAAATTGATAACATGACCTACCTGAGGTCACAGGAGGTTCAGGATGTTGATGGAAGCTGTTCTGATCATCTTCAATCTCAAACACCCGAGATGTGCTGAACATGTGGTATCTGTGCCCCATATTGGATGTTTGACCAACTGCCCAAAAAGGCATAAGCTCTGGAAGCACCAATAGAGGCCCAAAAAATATATATATATCATGCTCACTAAGAAAGGAAAAAAAAATGCAACTCCATAACACAAGCAAGTGGTAGGCCTTACAACTATGTACAGCAAAGAAAAGTAGAGAAATAGCAAAGAGATGCAACAAAGCCAAAGAAGAGGCATAATCATATAACAAAAGGTGAATGAGGCTAAAGGAATGTGCTATCTACTACGGATGTCCTTCTATGTTTTCATAATCAGATATCCACGAGATCCAATCACAAACTACGCTGAAATAAAGTAAAACAGCAAAACTGAACTCATGGTAATTATTTTGTCAAAAATGGTGATGACAACAATTTCTACTTGGATCCTCACCCACCACTATAAAAGAGAAGCGAGATAGAGCCTAAATTCCAGATGCTATAGCCATAAATTTCAGATACACAGCACAAACCACAGCTAGCCCTTTGATAATTTTATTTCAAATGCAACCAATTACTATTAAGTTCAGATGATTACATATTTTCATGTTAACAATGCAACAGCTGACAGAAGAGTTTGTCTTCAATCTACCTTCTTTGCTTTGTATGCTTTAAAGTTTCACATCTGGGTATCAAAAGACTTAACTATCTAAACAGTATTTTACTAAGTAGAGTTTGTCTTCAATCTATCCTCTTTGATCGATGGGCTTTAAAGTTTCGCATCTGGTATCAAAAGACTGAACTGTCTAACCAAAATTTTACAAAGTTACAGAGACATCTTACTTGTCTGCAAATGAACCTGCAAATTTGGATCTGGGGATACAGTTACCTGTGAACTTTACCGTTGCGCCAAGGCTCCCTTCTATAAAGTTACCTGTGCTGCTAAAAATATTTCCCATGTAAAGAGAAGAATAGAACTTCAGATATCATCGTGTTACCCAACTGCAAATAGACATCTGGTTGTCCTTGTCATTGCACAAGCATTGACATCGAACATTCAACTTTAACTTCATCTACCAATGAACAAAAATCCATTAAAAATGCAAATGAGAAGTGATGCTTAGATTTCTTGCCAAAGGAATCATAAGAAATGACCAAGTATCAAGAACCCGTTAAGTTCAACTGTTCTGTTAAACTTTTGAACCCATGCAAGAAAAATCTGCTCTGACTATAATCCCTCTTAAGAAAATATACACACTTCTTTCCAAAATTACATCTTAGATGAAGGCCAAAACACAAAAAAAGAAATGACTTGTGCTGTGATAATACAAGGGCTATTGTTTAACAACTACAATATAAACTGTACACTGGGAAATATTGTTATAGAAGAAAACTTTTCATGCAATTGTACTTCAATGGGAATTCCTCTTCACTAATCTCACCTTCAGCCTCCTATCCCATGATGTGTTCCAGCTTTTCCCTTACCAAAACAGAAAACACCAATGAGAACGGTTCAAAAACTACCACCTCACGAACCACGAACTTTTTCACAGGAGCTGACCATCAAAAAGCTAGAAATTAAGTTTATAAACACAAGGCATGTTTGGAATGTGGATGGTAAACTGAAATCGAGGGGAAACCAAAAAAAAAAAAACTTTATTCCCAGAGCTAAATCTCATCCCACATAGCTGATGCTGTGATGCAAGCAGAAGAGACCCATTTTTCAATAAGAAGTTGGGGTTTTCAAATTGCCAGCAGAGCAGAGGGAGAGAACTGAAGAATAATGAAATCATAAGATGAAAATATTAAAATAAGACCTAAAGGAGATTTGAAGAATTTCTGTGACTGAGGAAAAGGATCTTTGTTTAGCCAGCAGCTTACCTGGACTCAGAGGAAGCCATTGTACTGCTTTCCTTCAAGCTAGCTAGCTCCAACAAAATTTAAGTCAACCCTCACAATGACTGACACAACCTGCCTGGAAAGGCTGTTAGTCAGACGAAAAAAGTGATCTTCTTAAAATCTGACATATGTTTCCATCATAGACCATTTCTTATGAAACATAAAAATGACTTAATTAACGAACACTCTACACAGTGCAGAAGGTATCAATAAGTTGCTATGAATGAGCTCAAGAACCTTATATAAGGACTACATCCTAGAAAGATACCTGAAAAGGAGTGATATGCTTTGGAAATTAAAAGTACCTGACACTACTATGGATCTAAAATATCAAGAATGTTCTCTTCTCTTAGAAATGGAAATTGAATAGCAAAACAGCAAAGCAATGAAGTAGAAATTAAGAATTGTCGGGCAGGTGACTGAGAGATCCAGAGTTCCTTAATAGAAAGCCACTGAACAGGGACAATGAAACCATTGGACAAACCAAGTGAATGAAGGAACTATAGAGAAAATTTGATGAGACCAGGAGAGAAAGAAGGTGATTTCTTCTTCATTTAATCTTAAGATAGAAACTAATTCTCTGTCCATCCTCTGAGTAGAAGATAAACAACACAATTTAGGTTTGAATGGTTCAAAGCTTACTTTCAAATTAATGATTAATTAATTCAGTTTTGTTTATAGTTGCAGTTAGCATTGTCATTTAGAAGCCAAATTATTGAAGATGCCAGATTTTCCACTTTGATATTCACCTAGGTAAAATGAAAAAATGATGGCCACAATGTTCCTCATCTCATAGACAGCCACAATGTTGCTAATTATTAAAAGATTGCCCAAAAATTAGTCATAGCTTTTCACACTAGCAGTACCAACTGAAAGTTATCATAATCCAAGTCCAGAGCTCATATTGCAAGACTATTTGGTTCACCTGATTTCACTTGTTCATTACTCAAACACTCAAGTGAAACTGTCAACGCTTCACGGCCAACTTACATACAGGATTATCATTCAAAAGCTGAACTGTTAGGTTATAAACATTTGCAAGAAACTATGCATATTCCAACTTCGGTATCTACCATGTTGATGGGCCAAAAGTAAGCCCAGCTGAAGTAACAAAAGTCAGCTTTGGCTGCAACACACTGCTCCGCATAGCTTTAGCAAAGATGACTTGACAGCTAACCACAGAACTTAGCACAATAAAAATACCAATCAACTGTGACTAGTTAAAAAAGCACAGAGGACCATACCATTGGGACAATTGAATGCAGCCAAAGGGAAGTTTAATTAGTGAAGGTGTCAGGTGATTGAGATGATTATGAACTCTAATCAACAGAACTGACCACTGCACTTATGTTAGTTTATATTTTGGCCCCTCAAATGTGAAATCAATGAAGTAGAATATCTTTACCACCTCCCACGTACTAACTTTTAACTTTTAGAATAGAAGTTCAATCCAGAAAAATATCCTATCTGTGTAAGAAGAAAGTGAACTTTCCAACAATGGAATAGCTTAAATCTGAGAGAGGTAAACATCATCCTCCACCATAGTGAACTTGTCAAGGTCATTCATCATTGCTTTAACAACCAGGCGAAACTGCCTTTTTCCTTTTCTTTTCTTTTTTCTTTTGAATCATACAACCACACAAATTCTTAGATGGCATGGATGTTTCTCCAGAACAAACTGATCAGTAGAAAATGCCATATAATGGAAGTAAAATGGTGATAACTAAAGCGGACCAAACAGCGATCTTTAAGAAACAATGCTACCTCCTCAGTGCTTCCAGAAAACATCAGAGAGACTTCTCTAAGACAGTTTTCTGCACGAAGAGTTGTGACAAGCTTGTGTGTGAGGAAGGTATAGAAATATTTAACATCAGAAAAGAAGCTCTCTATCTTGTTAGACACAAGAAACAAGAAGCAAAGATGGGTACAAAGACAATGACTTTGGTACAAGTTTTACGAGAGTTATGAAATTCTTCAATTTTGAACTATTCTTAATCTTTTAAATGCAAATAGAGTATGTGAACTAGATTGCTAAAGTATCACTAGTAATGTGCTAGAAAAGAAGTCCCCACACTCTTTTAACTTGCATATCCGGAGTCCAATTCCATATCAACCAAGTATATAAGGATTGGATTTGGATAACCAAACACAAGCAAAATTATCTCTAGGTCCATTGTTATGATCAGGTTCAAGGCGTAGAAACAGCCTCTTGCAAAATGCAAGGAAAGGCTGCATACTATTGACCTTTGTGGTCCACCCCTTCCCCGGACCCCACATACGTGGGAGCTTCGTGCACCGGGACTGCCCTTTTTTGTCCATTGTTATGATGCTAAAAAGAAATGTAACACACAACAATGAAGAGATTGTGATTAATTACTTCAAGATTTTCATTAACATTTTGGCCCTGTAGCTTTAGCAAAACAAGGAAAAAGAAAAGAGATGGACAATCAAAGAAGAGAAAAGAGAGCATGCATAATCGTATACCTTGAGGCATTCAAGGGTTGACTTGAAGGCTTGAAATATTGCAATTTGGTAAAGAGGAAAAACCAAAGAACAGTCATATGGATTGCTGCTCCAAGTTGGGGCCTTGTCTCAATTTCCGGTCAAGGAAAGCTTGATCACTCAAACTTTAGGTTCCTTCTCAAACTAGAGGTAAACAAAGTGTATAGTCGACGGTAGAGTGGAGAAAGCGAACTCTCATCTAGGTTCAGGTGAAGTTATTTCAAGTTTCATCTAAGAACGGTAATCATCAGGTCCCAACTGCTTGTGAGATTTCATTTGGGGGTTTGCTGCATTATGAATTCAAAATTGAGGTCTTAAAAAAATTACACAAGAAATGAACCAAGAGACATGGTCAAAGCACCCAATTCGCTCCTTTCACAACATGTTCCTGTCTCTGGTATCTTCCTTTAGTCTTCTCCTGTTGGAAGAGGTCAAGTCAATTCACTGGATGCTTCACAAAGGTCAGCAAAAGCTGTTGTTGTGCAGACTCACTTTGATGACCAATGATCCACTAAGAAGACAAAAGGAAAAAAAAAAAAACATTTTAGCAATTTATACCCTTAGAGCTTTGTCCTATTTGTTTCGAACTCTCAATGACCCTAGCCTTAATGCCGTTTCCTCCATTTTGTAAAGCGAAACAATCCACCACTGTTTGTACTGTTTTGATGCTTTGTTTTAACCCCTATGCATTTGTGCCTACATTTATTTTAAAAGCTGCAAGCCACAACACCTACTAAATGTTAGAGTTAGGAAGGAAAATGTTATAACATAATCTTCTGCAACTGAACAACTAGACTCACCATGGCAAACACATCAAAATGATGAACATCATCCTTTATCCTCGCCTTCTTTGGGGGGCACCTCAAAGGAAAGGGGTTATCTACAATCACAAAACCATTGGCATTGGATAGCTCAGGCCCAGTCCGGTTCCAAACAAAAGCACTCAACTAGTAGTCGTATTGGTAGCTGTTTTTACATTAGTTGCAGGCAGGCATTTACTAACAAGATTAGTTGCAGTCTTCAACCATATTATAAATAAGAAAAAGGCTTCAGCCTGTCCCCCTTCGCTTCATTATAGCTACAACTAAAACTCGAAGGCTTTCGACAAGAGTTTCATGTGAATATTCTTCTTATAGATCCTATTTACATTCTACATGACTTGACTTCAAGAGCTATAAGGTCAAGGGTCTCCACCAGCACCATGAACAGGTTAGGCCCACCACATCCCCTTAGAATGAGCCCATGGTAAATACAAGTGGTGAGCATTTTGTGGCTATTCAGGCTCTATGGATGGGTGTCCTATGACCACTAAAGTCCGCACGTTTTGAAATTCCTGGGCAAAATATTTGAATCATGGGCCACTTAATGCCGGCCACCAATGGCTGAAGAGCAAGCCTCATCTTTCTTGATGTTTTGTCAATCAATTCAAAGACATAATGACATTATGAGAGCTTGTAGTGGTTTTATCTTTTACTATATTCATCAAGAAGGAAATTTATCATAATATCAATTAGCAACTTTGAATATCTCAGAGACATTGTCTTGGTGAACTCGTGTCATGTAGCTATATGATTATTAGGAAAACACCAGCCATATTAGTATTTTCGATTGGCGTGGTAAACAAGACTAGTTTCTTCTATAATCATCTAGGGTTTCCTAACTCCCATATCTCCTACCTTAATGTTTATGCATTGTTGCTTTTGTTCACAAAATCATATGTTCAGAAGAAATAACCAAATTCATCTTCAGATGTTCATGAGATCAATACCATCATATTACTTGCAAGTAAAGTGCCCTTTGTCTTTGTTTTCTTTTTCTTTTTCCATTTTTTCTTTTGGTGTGGGTGTTTGTCGGTGGGTGGGTTGGGTTGGGGGCGTGGGTTTGGTTTGTGAATGTCCCCTTTCTTATTACCTTCCCATGGACTGAGCTAACTACATCTCAAGTTGGTTGTCCATGGTCAACTAGTCCCTATCAAATTACTTTTTCTTTGCAGTCATGGTGGACACACTATATAAGAAAAAGTAGCATATAGTAGACAGAGCATGCTCATATATTAAAAAATAAAAAATAAAAAAAATGAATGCACCCATTTCTAAAAATTCATTCTCTCCTTTCTAAATGGCCCTCATGCAGAAGTACCAGCAATATGAAAGAAAGATATGTCTGTAACTCCAGTCATAAATAAGTTCATTTGTAATATGACTATTACTAATCTCCACAATCAGCAATTATTTCTTACCGCCAAACTGATAGCTTTCCTTATATCCCCATACACTTGAAGCCTCCCACCCGATACTTTTTTAAAACACTAGATTCCTGTTATAAGCTCTAGCCTTGCCATTGTCAGGGCCAGCAACATACCAACTGGACCAAAACAATTTCGAATACCACCTAATAGGCTCTGAAGATTCCTACAATATATAATCACCAGAATTACTCGGTCTTCCCCTTTTCTACATCCAGCTGGGAATATCCCAAATGAAGTAGATAGCTGCTTACTCCAGCGTCCTCTTAGTACCCAGCTCAATGAATTTTTCACTCTTCTATGCATTTGTAATATAAAATGGTCCAAACTAGGCAGCAAAAGCCTGCAGATGAAAATAATAGCTCTCCAATTCAATGTCAGTTTGTGTAACAAGTCTCATACATCTCAACTTCTACCCTTTCATAATAGTAGTCGTACCAAATTTTGACACTTTGAAATGAAGTACTGAAATAGTCAATAGTCAAATCAGAAGGAATCTATCTTCAACTCCCTTCTTTATCTTCTGCACTATACTGTCTTCTCCTCTACCATCTGAGAACGCACGTTATGAAATTGATCCAAAAGTGAAATTCCCCAGCTAAAGATCGGGTATCTGTACCTTCTTGTTCTCCTCTATTACAATACAATCCAACAGTTAAAGACTTCAGATTAAACTAAACCAGTTAAAGGCTGCCTACTATAGGCCCTTGTGGTCCACCCCTTCCCCAGGCCCAGCATAGGTGGGAGCTTCGTGTGCCGGGGCTGCCCCCATTTTATTTGAACACTGAGGTCTGGAAAGTTCAACTTGATTCAAATATCTTTCTCCTTTCCAGTAACACGTCTCCCTGATAAACATGCCAAGAAGTTTCCTGCAAACCAGCAATGCTCATCAGTTAAAATCACTTCTTATGATGATCCATAGGTCCATTGAATGAAGGAAACCTAGACTCGTCTTTGCAGTCATTTCAAGGATAAAAATATTCTAACTTGTTCTGATTTCGCCTTACTTTGAAATTCTTTCAAGTTGATCCTGGGATCTTGCATTAGTTCTTTATCTCAAGTATGACTAGATTTCAACCTTCATAAGGTTAGCAATGAAGGAATCCAGTAAATTAAACAAATTCAAAGGAAAACTAATTACTTGCTCCAAGCATCATAAAGCTCCATCTTTATTTCCAAAGGAATGTTAGACATCCTCAATCTGTCTAAAGGAAGTCATAGATCTGTGAAGCCTATTAGAGGTCAGTGTAAGAATGAGCTCAATATCTCCCAAATTCTGAATCAATCCAAGACATCGCAGATCAAGAAAAGCACTTCAAGCCAGTCTAATCAGATAGAGTAAATGGATGTGCAATAGGTCATACCATCTCTTGATCCCAAATAGAGCAATCTCAAGCCCTAGCGAGAGCAGAACATTGGTGTCTACTGTTTAAACAGGGTAGCTGCTTCTTTGCAACACTTAGATGCACTTGGCAGTTTCCCATCATATGGGCTTCAACATCTAGACCCTCAATTCATTGAAACAAAGGCATACTTTAACCAACCTTCTGTCATGAAACCAAGGCACAGATTCAGCAATCTCCGGTGCCAGATCATTTCTACAGGATTGTCTCCCAAATGAATGAACTTTTTCACCACGGGAAGGCACTTTAGATCATCCAGTGAATTTATATGCAGCATATGAACAAAAGACTAATAGATAGATGAAAACAAAGAAGTTGAAGAGGTTTTGTCTGCTTAACTTGGACTACGTTGTTACATAGTCAATAGTTGGACTAGAGCTGGTAAAGATGTATTCCCTATATGAGAAAAGTAGAGAAATGAATGCTACATGAAGCCTTAAGAAGTGACAATGCATGATCACTTTAAAATAACCAAACAAAGTAGAAAATAAAATAAGGAAAGAAGCTAGTAAGCTGATTGTGATGCCAAAAAAGACTGTGGAAGTGGCAATGACATATTTGACAGTGATTGCAATAACAACTGTGTTGATGTCCAAGGAACTAATGTCAGAGATGGTGGTATTTCATGATTACATAGATCAAAGGACATTTTAGGTAGTAAAACATTGATAGTGATCCTGACTGTGTCCATGCATCTGAAAGTTCCAAAGATGCAGAATAATCAGTTCCAGTTCTTAGATCATGATATAAATGATTTGGGACAGCTAGCAACAAGGATTTATCACTAAGTTCTCCTTAAGGCATGGATAGAAAGTTAAGGTGGTGGTAACTTAGAGTGGCATCATTTCTTTCAATTTGCTTATCCTTTGAGCTCCCGACCATCTGGTCAGGAGCTACCAAACACAATTTTATCTTGCCTCCTCCCAAAAAAAGAAAAAGCCTTGACATTTATAAGAAGTAGCCCGATTTTAGTACTTGCTTCCTAATTATGTGATCTAGTTCATCAGTTTTGATTAGAATAGGTGATCATTCAGTTGGAATTCAGATAGATCATAACTTAAAAATGCAGATGAGATGATCAAAAGAAAAGTTGGTAAACTGATAGATAGGGACAGAATGATGGCTTGAGGTTATTTATTTTTATTTCTCCCATAAAGAGCTTTTATACAATCTTCCTTTTGTTTAATTGGTGCAATCTCATCCACTGTCATTCCAATCAGAAGTTTCAGCATACCAACGCTGGGTTGCCAAATTCAGAAAGGTAGACAGAAACATCTAAGTAAACTATCTTCACAGAATTCATCTTATCAACTTCCATTATCAGCAATTTTGAGAGGTCAAAGATACATCTGCTTCCACACCCAAATGTTTAGCTTTCATTATAAAGTCTTCTTCAAGGTGTTCACTGATCTCCCTAAATCTTCATCCATGAATCCATACGGAGGAAGCACAACTGATTAATAGTCTGCTAATCTATTTATTATCCTTAAGTAAGAATGAAATGCTTGTCCATGATGAAAGAAAGATTAGAAGAATACGTAAGACACAAATATCTTCACTTTATTGAAGCAAAAAGGTTTCAATATTTCTTCGTGAACCTATATCAGATACCATTATAGCCATATGATGCAACTAAATTTCCTGCAGATGTTGCTTCTTCTGACCTGTATATTGCGCAATCTCTGTCCCCAAGTAGACGTTAGCCTATTTCTCATAATATGTTTACCTTTTCAGAAAGAAAAGTTCATAAGAAGATGCCTATCCGGTTTCCAGCATAGTGGCAGACCATCTTAGTGGTACAATGGCTGAACATACCTTGTGCTGGAGCCACTTGGACAGGAAGCAAATAAGTTACAGTATCCTAATTCCATATAGAGCATGACTCTGCTCTCATTTTAGAGCAACTTCTTTCTTTATCTCTAAAATAATTCATAAGTACAAACTTCCATACTATCTGATAAAATTGTGACATTAATACACAAAAACAGTAATTCGATCGAAATTGGAAAATGACTGTAGTAGAACATGCCGTAAGATGCAACTTCTTTCACAGACTACAAACAAGAATACCCATCCAGGAATCTATGTAACCATGTCGATAGAGATGACATGAATAACTTCCATCAAAAGTGATACTGCCAACAGTCTGCCTTCCTAATTAACCTAAGAAATAGCCTAGTACTTAAGAATTATGTATGAACAGTTACTTCGTTGAGAGAGAAGATAGTTTTATTTACCATAAGAACATAACGGGTAAAAAATAGGGCAAAGGGGGGAAAATATCCAACCTTTTCAGATTCTCCACAATTAGAAGACTACTACTTGAGTTAACTTCGAACATGACCAAGTTTCTGCATAACTTCCTAGTAAAAAGTGTGACTCATCTTACCCAATTTGTCATAAAATTTCCCATCCATGTTGAAGCTCAGTCAAGTTAACAGTGCATCATTATAGTCGCTACTTATTGGATGTAGCATTTTTTCCCTCGATTTTGACACACATGTGAGACTGCAGACACTGTAGCACTTCCTGGCAATCGGTCTCTGGCTAAATGTCAACATAAGTCAATTGAAAAAATCATCTCACTATATACACTGACAGATAGTAGAAATGCCCCTTGTCATAAAAAAAAATTAAATTAAATTAAATTACCAAAAGGCTGGTTTGGACATAAGAACCTTTAACTATAGATACAAGGTTGTGCTGAAAGAAAGAAAACTCCCCACATCTTTTACATCACACAAAAACCTCATTCAACCAGAAACCACAGAGTGGTTTGAGTTCCTATTCAACCCACTGGTACATTACAATTACAATTCCAGAAATGCAGTCAGAAGAGTGAGTGCTCTTGGTATACAATCAGAAGATGATGATAGTCTTCTTAATAGAAGCAATTTAGTAGATGGTCTGAAACTGAATGGAGTGGTACGGCATAATCCTGGGAACATCATTAACAATCCTAAAAGGTGTCGGCACCATAGACAACCTCATCAGCAGTTGCAGCTTCAATGGGGGAGTTCAAACAATCATCACATGGCCAGAGGATCTGGCAATGATGAAACCTCCTTGCATCCTAGGGGAATAATTGTAGCCTTTTCAGTCCAGATCCAGATTCCATAATGGTCTTAGACATCAGCCCTGCATGGCACAAAGTTTGCAGACAAACTATGATCATTCATTTCAATATTGAAATCACGCTACGGCTTCATTGCACCAGATCTGCTTTGACCTTCTCACACTTGAGTAGGTAACAGGTTCATACTAGGTGATAATAAAGATGCCCTGCCTTTGCCATTAGCCATTCAGCAATTTATATACAAAGTTTACTCCAACCCAAGTGTAAGTCTAGCTCATCCATCCAGCTGTGTATGCAAAAGGACATTCCAGCATGCATGTAAGCAAACAGTTATGACAAATACCAGATTGTTTCAGCTCTCAGAAGGTAAGAGCCACATTTTCGAAGTTACTTGAGGGTGGCAATTAGGAAGAGAACCACATAATTTATCGGCTGTTGTTATATCACACCACATGCATCTTCAATAACTAGATTGGTCTACCAGCTCCTCTCCAATTTGCCACTTAAAGCTGATAAAGTTGAGACATTCCAACTCAATGGCATAGATAGTCAGATCTTAGTTTCCTGTCAAATATTTGTGAGAGCTATATAAATAGAAGATCTTCTTCGGCGAAACATATTCTGTTTTCTCGCAGAATATGAAACAGAACTCTTGTCAAAAACCTTGACAATAGAAGGAGTCCAGCATCTACTTGTAGGATTTGTGATGTGGGCTATATTTATATCCTTGTGTTGCAATTGATCCTTGACTTGGCATGGTACAAGGGACCAACACGTCAATGACAGGGGCTAACTCTCATTGGTCCTGCCATCCTCAATAAATAGTCTAGCTGGCAGCTAAGAATGAAAAACTTCACGAGTATGGTGCAGTGATCAAAAGGAACACCATGTGAGTAAGATAGAACCATTCCACAAATTGAAATATTTGGCTCTTAATAGTCACTATTGCTCGCTTCACCCATAAAAAAGCTGACCTAGTAGAGCCATGGAAATTGCAGATGTCCAATCTCCGGAAGATGGATCTTGATGAAAACCTCAGGATCACATTATGGAAATCATTTCTTCAGAGGCATAGGAAGGCCAACATATGCCTGCAACGCCATTTTGTAATTCAGTTCAAACTTCAAGGAAAAGATTTCCCAACTAAGTTATCCTTCAAATATAATTACTTATAGATGGTCACGAAGGACTCCTGCTTCTGATTAGTGTGTTTCCAGGACTGAAAATGGCAGAAGAAATGCATGTTAGAAACCCAAGTTTGGGTTGATTCCATATCTGAACTATGACTAAAGGAGAAAGGATTAGATTGTCAACAAGTTAAGATGATCGACTGATATGTGTAAGAACAGCTTCCTCAGCTGATGAAGTTTGGCTAAAACAGCTTGAGAAATCAGTAGTAAACATATAAACCTGTGACCAAACTATGTTCAAAGAGTATGTATCCCGAATGTAAGTACGTCCAATCATTGAGAAAGACTTTCTGGAAACCATCTTCACCGGATTGCACAAATTGCCTCCAGACTAAAGCTATGACTCTTTTGTTCAAAGTCATTGAGGAATTTGGTTACATAATATGTAGGGAATCAAAGTCCAGAAGATCAGAATGTACACCTATGTACCTGCATATTCATAAGACAAACTAAATCCAATCATAGGTAATGAAAAGCAAAAGAACATAAAAGAACTTTCCATGGCATTAGCATGTTACCGGACTCCCTGGACATAAATGCTCCAAAACCAACATCCCGTAAGCACCTCAATGGACCAGCAAAGCAATTTAGATTAAAAGAACCCTTTCTACAACAATTGGTAGCAGAATTTTTTAATTAGGCGTACTACAAGTACCTATAAGCTAACATAGCAACTTTTCCGATCAGGGAAAACACAGCAAGAATAGCAATCCAGCGTTTCATTTTCTGAAATTTGAGAAATAGTGGGGCCACATGAGACTTTCAGAACCTGATCAGCTCATCATCGACTTCTGCCAACTTTTTGAGATTGCTTTCAGTAGAAATTTTTCGGTCATTTGTGAGAGACAGAAGATCTGGCAAAATCATCAGCTTTTGCATGCAAAAATGAAATATCCAACCAAGAAATAAAACTAGAAGAAGCCACCAGCAGATAGCATTTAGCAATTGCAAAAATCTAATGGCAATTGGTGGACAGAGAAAAGCAAATAATAAAGAACCACCCAGAAAAAATATACACACACACACACACACACACAAATATCAGTATCATATTCTTCTGCTCAGAGACCCCAATGGAAAATCCCAAATACGCAACCAATTCAAGACAAAAAAATGGAAAACATAAATAAAATTTGGTACCCATCAAATAAACAATTATCTTAACAAATTAATCCACTAATTACATAATCAGCTGATCAATTAACATGACATAAAAGATTACCCAAGGATCTCCACAGGCAACAAGCATATCCATCTCAAAACAGTAACAGCATAATCAGAATCATCAGAAAAAGGAGAAAATCAAGGAATTAAACGTGGGAATTGAGGCGAAAACAAGCACCTCCCTTGCACTTCTTTCGCCAATTGCACCAAATTCCTTTTACCCACGTTAACGCTAAAGAAAGCGAGAAGAAATTGGTTTGACGCTCACGACACCGCAAACCGCCTCCTTGCCCTTAATCGCCCTCTGATAACCAGACCAGAATATAAACCCCCAGCCCCCACCGAAAAGAGAGTTGGGTGGAAGTTAACAAAAATGAAGCGGATATATTTAGAAAAAGGATGAACATTGAAATGATAACGTCCCGCGCGTATGTTTGGAAAGTTACCATACGTGCACAACTTTTAACTGATAGGCCCACCTTTGGTTGATCAGAACCGTTAATCTGAATTCCCCAACCCTGGATGACTGCTATTCCAAAAAAATGATGGGTCTGATAAGTTTCAGATCTAAAAAATGAATTATACAATCATATAAATACTATTTAAAGAACATTGCAGATTTTTTCATCCTGATATTTGGTATAAAAGTCTTCTAGAGTTTGATAAATTATATGAACGGCTCTGATCAATTGAACGTGGCTCCTATCATGTAGAAGTTGGGCACGGTAAAAACTTCCCCTGCATAGGCGTAGGAGAGTGTCATCCTGCATAAGATATTGGACTCCATTGACACGTTTTTCTGAGCTAGGATTTGTAATTTACTGGTCAAACCAATGGATGAATGCCACGTGTAAATATTCTTTGCATCACGTGTAGCGTCTTGGTGTCCCGAAGCCTGTCTTCTACGTAGCTGTTTTCTTCCTCCGCCGAATTCTTCCGCCAAGCCACGAGAGCGATAATCCAGCGTAAGTGAAAGAGCACCAAATCGACGATCAAGATTTACGATTGATACCCAACGTGGGAGCTAGCCCAACAAGTATGCAATAAGCGCAAGTACCGTTGCTTCACTCGTGCATATCATCCATTGATTTATGTAAGTTATCTAATTACTGTACACCAAACATAATGAAGGGTTTGGATCTTCTAAAACAAGATTGGATACATAATCTTTGTTATCGTTTATGGGCATCTTAAATTATAGCAAATAATATAGATTAAGGAAAAGATGAATGCTAAACTAACTAAAAGCCATATTTTATGGGGCCTGTTTCTGAATGCATCTCGTTGTTCTGTACCTACACGTATTGCATGGTGTTGGTAATTCTTGAATTGAAATGCGCTAGCATGAGATTAGATGACATGAGATCTAGCTTGAGGTGACTTGACTTGGGATGACCAAATTTTGCAAGAGATAGAGGGAGATGACTAAAAATTTTAATTTAATCGTGAGTTAATTTGAAATTATTTTTATCTTAGCTCATCTCAAGCACCACCAACTGTGAGATGAGGATATACTATTTTGTCTCATCTGAGCTTAAGCACCATTATCAATTATATGGTATATATCATTTCATATCACATCAAATCATCTTATCTCGAGCATCACTAACCCTAATTGTGGATTAAAAATCATGTGATATTCCTTTTTGAAAGGAAAAAAAACCACGTGATTTAGATGACTAGCATCTAAAATCATCTTAAATACTATACCTAGGAAGGGACAATACACACAACTTTCCAAACTCCATGCTTTTTTATCTATAAGATATATAAATCGAGAGCAATAAAATGAAGAGTCAAATCTATCAAATGAGGGCTATTTTATTGTACCATTTTGTATCTCGTCCAAGTATTTTCCCTCTATCTCTTTACCACAATCAATCGTCTTCCACGCCTTGAATGACACAATGAGAAGGAAAAAGATTCGTGGAAAGAAGGTTTTTGCAATTTCATTTTACTGAAAAAAGGGTCCAATTTGGGAATGTATAGAACTTTTGTCTTTAATATATACATGATCCTTCACTGAAAGTGATATATTTAAAGTTATATTAGTCTTGGCATATTATAATGTGGGACTAAACTTTAAAAGACTATTTCAAAATTTGAAATATTTGATGTAAACTAAAGTTAATAAAAAAATGTTGAATAATTATATCCAAACAAATCAACTAATGCATTTTTCACTTTTCCTACATTCTACCAAATGAGAGTAATTTGCTTAAGACCAACATGAGAATTAGCTAGAAAATTGGGGAAATCCTCCTTTGTATGTTTGATATAACATAACATAAAATCTTTGAAAGAACAAAATAGCTGGCTATGACATTTCATTATAGTGTCTTAGATTTGCATCTTTAAAATTGTGGAGCGTATATGGCTCAAAATTTTTGAAAGGTAGTTAGTAAATAACAAGTACTTCATCCACTACTAAGAGAAATCTTTTTGAGCTTGCTTTGTGTTGATAACATCAACCATCATATGTCTAGCTTGTCAACTTTGAATTTCTCAACATTTGGGTTTGCATCACAAGGAAAAACAAGGGAGCCAATTTTTCATGGCAAAAAGGGGTTTTGCATTTATCAGGTGATTGTAAAATGCATTCATCTGCTTACATTGAGTATTGTATTTATATTATAGTTATATTTGCTCGTTAATTACATTTCTTAGTCAACTATATATATATATATAGACACAAATAACCTTTTAAGTACTGATCATGGTCAACCTTTGATTGCACGACATATATAGACATATAAAGAAAACATCATTAATTAGAAGTTGGCTCGGTATAATCAAATTGACAATTTATGACTTCAATTATTTTTGAATTTTGACTTAGATCAGTTTTACAGCATGATTATGTTGTTAACTTACTTTTACAATGTGAGCTGGTTGATAGCTGATATTGGCATGTCTTCCAAAATTCTTGCAGACTCAAAAAGAGTATATGGCTTTTGGTGCAATGCCCTTTTTGTTGTAAGTAGGAGGTGTGTAACAATGAGCATTGATTTTGTGTCTCTTTAGTTGCTTGATATTAGAGGAGAATATATGCATTATAGTCGATCGATTAACATTAATGGGGCACTAGGCTGAACTTTGTTAGACTGGTAGCATTTTTTCTGACATGATAATTGATTAGGATTTTCACCATTCAAGGCTTATGAGTTGTCAAAACCCTTAACATTAAGATCTTTTGCTATTTCGAGACTCTTTTTTTTTTTTCTTTGACAGGACATGCCTAGTCAAAGACATCAATTTCTAAACACTTTGAGGTGGCGGTGCCCATTTGACTAAAGTCCTTATTTTGCTGAACTCTTTTGGTTGTGGGCAAACCTGACCAATGCAAATGATTTTTTGGACTCATTTTTTGGGACCTTTTGAGTTGATGGGGCCCGTTCGATTGGTGTCCTCATTTATGGGACTCTTTGAGTTGTGGGGCTCGTTCGGCTATATTTCATGTTTTTTAGGCATTTCGAGCTAGCGAAGCCTATTTGACTAGAGTTCTTAGTTTCTAGGACTCTTTGAGATAGCGGGGTTCATTTAACTAGAGTTCTCAATTTCTAGGACACTTCGAGGCAGTAGTGCATGTTCGATTAGAATGCACGTTTCTATGCTTCATCTAATTGAGGGGCTTGTTCAACTATAATTCTTTTTTTTCTAAGCTCTTCAAGTTGGCAGGGCCTGTTTAACTATAGTCGATATATTATGGGACTCTTCGAGCTACGGGGCCCATTTAACTTAAGTCCTCGTTTTTTGAAATTCTTAGAGTTGGTGGGGCTCATTCGACTAGAGTCCTCACTTTTAAGGACTCTTTTAGTTAGTCCCATTTGACTAGTCCTCTTTTTTGGGACTCTTCAACTATGGGGCTAGTTTGGCTATAATCCGTGCTTTGTGGGACTCTTAGATTGCTAGATTTCCAATTGTCTGTGGACTCTAAGATCAACAAATATTAGGTTGTGAGAATTCAACTTATTGTACAAGTCTTTAGAATCTTTAACTGTATGATTTCTTATTAGATTTGAATGATTTTTGGACTATGGGACTTTGGCTAGTTTTGAAGCTTTGAGACATAGGACCCATTTGTGTTTTAAGATTCTAGTAGGACAAGTAATGGCAGAAGATTGGGTATATAGTTTGAATATCCACTGAGTCCACCTACTTCTCTTTTCTTTTTACTTGGAACCATCTTAGCTGGGTGGGTGCCCTCTTCATTAATTGTGGCTTACTTTGTATTGTTTTGGATAAGCAAAAACCTTGGGTAGGAGTAAGGGCCCACTTATATATTTGTGGATAAGCAAGTTCCTAAGGTATGGAATGGGTCCCACTTTTATCTTGTTATGGATAAGCAAGTGCCTAAGTATAGATTGAGGGCTCACTTAAATTATTTCAAAGAAGCAGGCACCCAAAACAAGGATCAAGCCCACGTTGTTTGTTTCAAGGTTAGTAATGGGCCCTAATTTAATTGGATCTAGAGAAGTCTATGCCTAAGACATGGATTGAGGCCACTTTGTGTGTTTCTTGATAAATAAGTACACAATGTAGGAATCGAGATCCACTTGACTATTTCTTGACAAGGTAAGTGCCGAGACATTAATTGGGCCCGCTTAACTATTCATGGGAAAGCAAGTATGAGACATCAACTGAGGCCAACTTAACATTTTTAGGAAAGTAGGTGCCCGAAACATCAAATGGGGCTTACTTGACCATTTTTGAGAAAGCAAGTATGATTGACTCCAATCAGGGCCCGCTTAATAATTATATGAGAAAGCAAGTACTAAGACATCAATTAGGGTTGCTTAAATCATTTTTAAGGAAGCAAGTTGTCATGGGCTTGCTTTGCAAGGCCTGTGACCAAGACTCGCAGACTCCAAGGGAAGCCTACTTAACTCACGAAGTTGCCCTAAGAGACTTATGACCATTGTTAAAGGTCTGTGGATCAAGACCTTGTTATTGAAAATTTTCTTGTAACTATCTAGAAAAAGGGAAAGCTAAATATTTATGTAGAGATTTCTAAAGAGAGTTTTAGAATGGTCATCAACCATTAGATGGTTGACACATGTATTAATCTTAGTTATCTATTGAGGAGGTGGATGGAGTAGAGCAAGTATAAATAGAGATTAGCTCCTCGCTTGTAATCAGTTTAGCTTAGACAAGTTCAAGCAAGGGATAACAGACTATCTTTGAGTTAGTCTTTTCTTAAGTTCCTCTTATTGCTTTAGTGGGCGAGTGAGTGTAGTTCTAGTAAGTGAGAGTGGGAGTGAAAGGTTGACTTGTGCTTTGCAAAGGAGTTGCACACGAGTGCCGCACGGATTTAGCAAAGGTGAAACTGCAACTCCATGACAAGTGATATCAGAGCAGGTTGAATTGGGGGTTGCTTATCGAGTAATGGGGAAAGCTTGCGGTAACATCATGGCAAGTGAGTCATGAGTGACCAACATGCTAGTGAAGGTTCAATAGAAGTTGAGGTCGGAGAAGTCCAGAGACCCGTAATGGAAGTTGGCTTTGGATGCTCGACTTTCTCCTTTGGATGCTCAGCTTGGTAAGTTCAAACAACTCTGTATGATTGTTTGAACAAACTAAGTGCATTCATTAATACTTTGAAAAGCTCAATGATGACATGCAAAGTACGATTAATGTGTATGAGGTTATGGACACTAAGACCACGGATAGAGAGGAGTGCATGTCTAATTTCTTTGAGCATGTGGAAGGCAAAATGATTAGCTTACATGAGGAAGTGGCTGGGTTAAAGGGTTTGGAACTAACAAAGGAATCCACAATGAGTGTGGAGATAACACCACTAGCCTTACTATGCCTAGGTGCTATGAGGCTGCTTGGGTCTAATACGTCCTAGGAGAAAATGGTGATCAAGAAGAAGGTTGACACAATTGTCGGTGTAGATGAGAATATGCCACAACATAAGAACTCTTGGAGGAAAGAGACCAACTAGAGAAGTGCAAGAAGCATGATTGCTTATAGCAACCACACTGATGTGCAAGAAGAACAACAAGGGAGAGCAGCACAAGAATGCAAGAGGCACAACAACTTATAATTGTATAAGGCTACACATGGGGGCAAGGATGCCCATACACGGAAGAGGACAAAGAAGGTTCCCATGAAGCACAAGCGTGACTAGATGCCAACATGCAAGGGGAGAAATGAGGCAAGGCATCTTATAAAGATTACGAGGCAACATAGGATATGGCAAAGATTGAAGTGAGATGTGTTAACAAGGGCATCAACATTATTAGGTGGAGGATAATATCACAAGCTTCCTTTGCAAGGCTTGTGATCAAGACTCGTAGACTCAAGAGAGGCTTACTTAGCTCATGGAGTTGACCTGAGGATCTAGGCCCGTTGTTAAAAGTGTATGGATCAATGCCTGATTCTAAAAGGTTTGGTTTCTGAAAGTTTCCTTGCAAATATCTAAAAAGAGGGAAACCTATATATTTATATAGAGATTTCTATAGAGAGTTCTAGAGTGGTCCTCAATCATTGGATGGCTGATATATGTATTAATCTTAGTTATCTATTGAGGAGGTGGATGGGGGAGAGCAAGTATAAATAGAGATTAGCTCCTCACTTGTAATCAGCTCAGCTTAGCTCAGATAAGCTTATTGTAGACAAGGTCAAGTAAGGGATAACATATTCTCTTTGAGTTAGTTTCTTCTTGAGTCTCTCATTGGTGAGTAAGTGTTGCCCTCGCAAGTGAGGGTGAAAGGCTAACTTGTACTTTGCAAAGGAATTGCACACAAGTGCCACATGGTTTTAGCAAAGGTGAAACTGTAACACCATGACAAAGTTCCCAAAACATCAATTAGGGGCCACTTGACCATTTAAGAGAGGTAGTAGGTGCACAAGAAATCAATGAGGGCCCACTTGAAAGTAGGTGTCAAGACATCAATTTAGCCTTGCTTGACAATTCATGTGAAAGTTGGACCCGGAACATGTGTCACTTGCTTCCTTTTTTCTTTTTTTCTTTTTGTTCTATTAAGTAAGCATGTGGGTGCTTAGATTAGTTGAAAATGACCCCACTTTGATTAGTTCATCTTTTTGTTTGAGTAAGTCCTTATCTCTTCTAATATTTAAAGAATTTGATAGGTGAATGAGCATTTTGTTTTAGCCATAAACGGGCCCCACTTGTTCCTGAAATTTTTGTTGCAATTCATGGGAGAGTTTTAAAACTTTTAGGAACTCCAAACACATACAAGGCATTCATTTTTTGTAGAAATTGGGGTCTACTCTTATAAATGCAGAAAGAGCCATCTTGATTATTTGTGGGACCCATTCTGGCATTTTTTTCGAATGAGCGAATTAGACAAACTTTTTAAGGTACGGCGAGCACTAGCTCACAGTAGAAAGTCCACCAAGAGGACGAATAGAACCAACAAAAATAAAGGATTAAAAGTTCCAGTGTCCATCTTATAACTAAAAGTAGCAATGGTTAGGAACATCTAGTGGATGAGATTTTTGAAGCATGACTTTTATAGCTAAGGGCAACATGAACAAGTTTGGATCTTCATAAATCTTGTCCCACTTAGAATTGTAGCTATTGAACCGTTTAGTAAGGGGACTAATGGCAGCAATTATATTGTCTCTACACCATCCTTCCTCATTTTACAAAGGGTATTGGCAAATCATCTAACTATTAGCAAACAGTCCAAAAAAGAATAATGTTGAACAAATTTTTTTCTCTTTAATGTTTTATTAATATAATTACAACTAATATAAAAGGATTTTAGTTGGCAAAATAACTATTTTGTGCATTCTTGTATTTTATGATTTTCCATTTAAGTTAACAAAACACTAAAAATCTATCTAAATTATTTCAAGTGAAATAATAAAACGATTTAGTCTCATTGCTACTGTATATAGATCATAAAGGGGGCAACCCCGATGCACAAAGCTCCTGCCTATGCAGGGTCTAGGGAAGGGGCGGACTACAAGAGTCTAAAGTACACAGCCTTACCTTGCTGCAAGAGGCTGTTTCCACACCTTAAACCTATGACCTCAAGGTCATGACGACAACTTTTATCGTTGTGCCAAGGCTCCCTTATATATATCATAAAAATGATAAAAGAAAGATCAAACCACTAAGCCCAGGAGAAACTTCGTGGTCTTTTACTTCTCTCTCTCTCTCTCTCACTCACGCACAATATACTATGCATTTGATGAATGTTTAGTCTTAAAACTACAAGAATTAGGAGTGAAGTAGAGTAAAGAAGTGGCAATAAAGGATGTGATGGATTAAGACAGGGAACTTGACGCTGTGAAGACCAATTACAAGTAGAGGAACATAAACCAGTCCTAAAACATGAGGTAAAAGATAGTTTGCTCACGGATTCTTAGGACTTAAGTACTGAACAATCAAGTGTTCCAGGGGTTGAATCAAGGGAAAGAAGCAAGGTGTTCTCAAAAGCTTAAAGCAGTGGCTACTGCCATAGATATCCCTCAAAAGTTGGAAACTTAATTAACACATGTGAAGCTATGGGCCGATGAGGGCGGGCCAAGAGAAGGCTGGCTTGCTTCTAAGCTGGGGTGAAGGACAGAGAGTTAGTTTTACATTGCCTGGGGAGAGGAAACTTGGTTGTTTATAAGAGTTTGGAGAACTGTAATGGTCACAACGCATTTTTCCTAAGAAACTGAGAAAGAACAAAACTGTGAGGGGTGTATGGGCGCCCTAAAGCAGTTAATATTATGACTATTGGAACCACACGATATTACAAATGGTATCAGAGCTAGTTTTCCTTATAGTATGGTGGCTAGCCACACCCGAGCGCTTGGTCGTAGCCATCATGCAGAGATGCGTGTTCCTTAAGGGGGGAAGATGTGAAGCTCTGGGCCGACGAGGGCGGACCAAGAGAAAGTTAGCAGGCTTTTAGGTAATATTGTGAGTATTGGTGTTACAACACCAATATGTGAAGGGCTAAATCTGATTACCCTAGCTTTGATTAGAAAATGAACAACCCAAATCAAGCATGAACTCGAGTAAAAGGGCAGCCCCAGTGCATGAAGTTCCAGCATGTGTAGGGTTTGGGAAAGTGGCAGACTAGAAGAGTCATTCGTAGAAAGCCTTATCTTGCATTTTGCAAAAGACTGTTTTCACCCCTTGAATCCATGACTTCAAGTCGCACAACAGCAACTCTCCTGATGTGACAATGCTCTCTTTAAAGCATGACCTCGAGTAAACAAACAAAAAAATATTAAAAGGAAAAAGTATTGAGCTAGCTTCTCATGTGGCCGAAACCATGCTACTAATGTTGCCTCTCCCATGCACGATAACGAGGCGTGATGGGCATAATGCGTATTTTAGTTTCCCTCCTTTTATTTTTCTTTATTAATTTTTTCCATGTGAATTTTTTTTGAGTTTTTTCATTTTTTAGTTAGAAAAGTTCCTCAGATCTGTGCTCTCCTCCTAGTTCCGAAGGAATCCACTTCCTCCGCATTTTAACGCGAATTGAAATCCCATTTCACATACCCAAGAGAAAACAACAACAACAAGAGAGAGAGAGAGAAATACTTCCCTTCCTCCCCTCACCGGCTCTTTCTCTGAACAGGGAGGGTTCTGCATTTTCGAGATCTAGCGAAGGCATTCCTTCTTTCTGAAAACCTAGCGAGTGTTCTTTCTCTCTCTTGCGAATCCGGGTTCAGGTGTAGACGCGCCGAAGCAGGCGTCATGGCTGCCGCCAATGCTCCCATCAGCATGAAAGAAACCTTGACTGTGAGTTTCTTACTGCATTCTCTTTCTGATTTCCAATTTAGCACATTGTTTTTCTCTTGGTTTTGATTTCACGATTTTGTGTTCTGCATCAGCTGAATTTACATACATTTGGCTTTTTTTATTGAGATCTATCATTTGTAACTAATTTTATTTCTTTTATAGTTGCTGGAATCGAACAGTTTTTGATACTCCTCTTTCTAGTAGGATTTTCTTAGACTGTTGTATTTGACCTGTAGTGGATCTCGGATCTGGACAGATCTGTAGAGAGGGTGACAATGCTGCGTTAGATCTATGGAATGCCAAACAATTCCTATTTCTCTTCTGCTTTCTCAAGTCCTTCTCTTGAATTTGCATTATGTGAAGCTTCTCTGTGTCATTGTATTGATTTAAGATGTGCATTGTTTAAGAATCACGTTTGAAATTGCTTCACTTGCAGTTGCCAAGTCTTGGAATAAATTCACAATTCATCACTTTTACGCATGTTACAATGGAGTCGGAGAAGTATATATGTGTTCGAGAAACGGCTCCACAAAACAGCGTTGTCATCATTGACATGAGCATGCCCATGCAGCCATTGCGAAGGCCGATTACTGCAGATTCTGCTCTGATGAACCCCAACAGCAGAATTCTTGCCTTGAAAGGTTCCTAATCGACCCCTTTGTGCTTTGTGCTTTATGATATATGGTTTAGGTTGTTGATGACCTAATTTTGGTTTATTTAGAGATATGCTGTTGCATCATGGTTTTGTTTAATCTTTAGGAGTCTGATTACATGAAGTTATGCTTTGATGTGGCATTGCTGACAATCTAAAGATTTCCAACAATCTTAAAGAGTGTTTTCTCTATGCGAAAGCTGTTCATTTGTTAGTTTTTTCTGATTTTGCTTTGTGTTATTTTGGATATTCATTGTCTTTTCTGCCTCGAGACACCTGTTTTTCTTTTATTAGTGGTAGGTTGAAACTGGGCCAATGAGCTCAGCATTGGGATCCATATCTACTGATTGCAGTGGCTTGGGGCTCAACCCATATATTGCAGTTCAATTAGCTGATATCTACATGGGCATCTTTACCACATGTTGCTATTATTATTACAAGAAAATTTGCACATTCTAAGCTTTATGATATTAGTCCCATCATGCATTTTAGTATTTTACTGTTATATTTACCTCTTAATTTTTTGTTGGTTAGCAACATATTCAGATAACTGAAAGTGGAAGTCCTGAAATCATCATAAGGTCTTTCATTAAACACTCTTTGACATTGCCCTATATGAGTATACACTGGCCATGTACACGAAAAACTGGGACTGGTTTGTGTGTGTCACGTTCTGGCCAGCAATGGACCATGCTGACACAAAATTAAAAATTGGGAACAAATAATGTTGAAAACTTTTCTTTTAAATCCATAATTTATAGAATACTTTTCAATTTCTTGAAAATTTATGAAACAGTGTAACGTCTAACTTTTTTCTGTAAATATCTCTAAAGGGTTAATAAACGCAATATTGGACTTTGTTGACGAGTGCTGGTCAATCAATTCTGTGATCATGAATTTTTCACTTAAAAGGTTCAGCGTCAGTGCTTCTCACAGCTGTTACATAACTCCCTTGATTGATCATTTACTTGCTATGGTTAACTAGCTTACGCCAAGATCCTGTCGAAGTATTCTTGTCTCAGTTTGCACTATTGCTTTAATCAAAAGCTGCTTTCGCTCACGTGGGTTATTAACCAGCTCATGAACTAGCCTAATTTGACTCTGTTTAAGCTTGGGCAAGTTCTTGCTTAAGTTTAAGTTTTTAGGCATTGCTTCTAGAGCAACAAAATTGTCATTACAATTTGGAAGGCCTTCACAGCAAAGAAATCTTGCTTCTAGATCTATTTGAGGGTCTGAAAAGTTGTATCCTTTAATTCTTTTAGTGCCTAATCTATATTGGTGCTAGTAGTGTTTAAAATTAGTCTTTGGCTTTGGCTGCTTCATGGAAGTACCTCTAAAAGCAATTTTTTTTTATAGTAAATCATATTTCTCGATCACTAATTAGAGATTTGTAGTAGTAAACCCTTTACCTTCAATATCATGGAAATGTGTTATGGTAAGATTGTTTAATAATAAAAACTTTACTTCTCTTGGGCAATAAAAATAGATATAACTTTGCAAAGTAGATGTCAAATGATATGTAGTATATTGGATGTGGCCCCATGGGAGGGATATGAATAAGAATAGTTCATTAATCCCAATACTTTGGTTGTCATTTTCAACTGTGGATTGATAGAAGAACTTTGGAATAAATGTGTAGTCCTATCCCCCAGAAATAAATTCCTTTATTAATTGATTGCTTCACTAGTTAACTTAGATTGTTATAGCTACCTAAACTTGAGCAGTACTTGATACAAGATGGTCATACTCCTAAGTGCTTCAAATCCTAAAGCTTCCCTGTTACTTCCCAGTCCTTGAATTTGCTTCCACATTTGCCCCCTGTAACTAAGATGAATGTTGTGGTCTTCCACTGCTCCTACTTGTAAGTTGCAGCCTATCTCAAGTCCTCTGAAGGTCGTGGCTTCATGGCGTTCATGTTTGGATATGAATACAGACCTAGTCCTTTAAGTTGTCTCGGTGACCGATTCCAAATGTCACATTATGTGCCTTAGCACGAAGACATGGTTAACCAGTTTGCCACAATTCTTTGGGTCTTTGGTTCTCCTTACTTGGTGTTGTTTGGATATGCTCTATGGTCCTGGAAGCAATAGTTATGGAAGTTGGTGTGCCATTAGATCTTGCAACTTGAAGATGTAAACTTGTCGATATTCCTCCAATAATTGATGTTCTCAAATTTTGTTAAAGGGTTTATAATCAGCAATGGTTTTTGTTAGCTAATGCATTATATCTGCTCAACTTACGCTCGACCATCTTTTAGCACTTAAATTGGAGTAATTAAGTTTGGTTTTGTCACTTTCATTTGAAGCTCAACTTCCGGGAACTACTCAGGACCATTTACAAATATTCAACATTGAGATGAAGGCAAAAATGAAATCATATCAGATGCCTGAGCAGGTACCTAATGTGATATCTCTTGGACTTGAGTAATAACTGCTCGAGCTGTTTCTCGTCTCACCCATTTTTGTAAGAGATCACATTTGTTGCAGATCCAATATTTTTTTATATTTTTATCTTATCCCATATGCAGGTTGTATTTTGGAAGTGGATTAGCCCAAAGATGTTGGGGTTGGTCACACAAACTTCAGTCTATCATTGGACAATAGAAGGTGCAATATTTCTTGCAGTAGGGTCATTTTTATTTCTTCATTTTCTGTCTGATGGGTTGATTAAGATTTGAGTTGAGCTCCAGCACTTTATAGTTAGGTTGGACAGTTGGCTGCAAGATTTATGACACTGTAACTTGTATGTCAGGTGATTCTGGGCCTGCAAAGATGTTTGACAGAACAGCTAATTTGACAAACAATCAGATAATTAACTATCGCTGTGACCTCTCTGAAAAGTGGCTGGTTTTGATTGGAATAGCTCCCGGTGCACCAGAGGTAGGTTCTGATGCCATTCCTGCCATAGTTTTCTGCAGTTGCATTCTTGCAAATACTGGGAAATAATTTCTGCTGCTGATTTTCTTTAATAAATGGTTCACCAACATACAATATTGTAAGTCTCTCTCTAATTGTATTTATATGCATACATATGACACCTGGACCTTTGCAAAATTTGAAGTATCTGAGTATTGGATAAGGTTAAAAGATACAATCCAGGCACTGCCATCCATTTCCTACTACAATTGTTTTACTTTATGACTTGGATTGGGCACAAGTCTCAATCAGCGGTACTTATCCTTGCCTTGTCACTCTGCTGCTTCTTGGACTCTTTTTATTTTGTATCTCTTAAGGACTTCTTTTTCTCTTATTTAGTTCAAGAGGCACAAAAAGGTGCTGTGAAATTTAAGTTTAACTTGTGATTTGGGCCCAAGGACCTTTGTACAAGCAAGCCAGTAATACTACTTGGATTACAACTTGCAGTTCAGAGTTTAAACACCCTAAATATCACGAAAGATCAAAATAATAAGGATATCATAATGGTTGTTTGTTTATTGATTTAGAGCTTACTCTTTTTCTTTTTGTTGTTGTTATTCATGCATAATTAGCTTGATTTAGCAAATTACTTAATTCATCAGTATTTGTTAAAGTTGAATGTTCCTTTGACTGCTTAAAAGAGTCAAATGTGTACTACACACAAAAGATGCATGTGTATATAGACATGTGTGTTTGTGTATGGGTATGGTCATGGCATGCGAACCTATATCTGTCAAAAGTATCTCATGGGCTTGTTCTTCCTGTATGCTAGAATTGGGGTTCAGGGCATCCAAAAGGCTGGTACCTGTAATTTACTGTTTCTTTAAGCGATGCATGCTGCTTAGCTATATTGAGAACCCTGGGGCAAACAAGAAGTGGCCAGGCAATATTTGTCTTCACAGTAGAGGATGTTATATCTTAATATTCAATTGCATGCATGGCATAATTTATATATACAAATATGTACTTAATTTGAATTGCTAGACAAAAGTTCATGTTTTTGGATTCATAAAGCTGAACCTGGAAGGAGACAACGTTGGGGTTCTGGACTTGGGTTAGATTAATTTCTTAGCTAAAGTGGAACTAAATCTGATGGAACTTGAATGCTAGATACAGACATAAGGATAATGGATGTACCGCTACAAGTGATGAGAGTTATCTGATTTCTCTTTATTATTTGACCTACAGTAAAAAGATATTGGGGATTTGAAAGTAGTGGTTTAGAAGAGGAAAGGTCCCAAACTATAGAGATTTCCCTGGCAAGAAAGACTCAAGTTTGGATGAACAGATGGGAAGAAATTTATCAAAGAATCCCTGCTTAATTATATTTATTTGTACGCTTTAAGTTGAACAGATGGGAATCCCTGCTCAAAGAAGGGGAGCCTTGGTGCAACAGTAAAAGTTGTTGTCATGTGACCTTGAGGTCACGGGTTCAAGGTGTGGAAACAGCCTCTTGCAAATTCAAGGTAAGGCTGTGTACTTTAGGCCCTTGTGGTCCGCCCCTTCCCTAGACCCTGCATAGGCAGGAGCTTTGTGCACTGGGGCTGCCCTTTTTTATGCTTTAAGTTGAACCAAATCCAACTCTGTATTTGATTAAGAAACTGTGAATACTCAACTCCAGCCACCATGAATAGGAAGCACGAGCTGTTAGATATTTCCTGTCCTATTTGATTGTTCCCTCCTTACTGGTGAAGCTATTATCCTCTTGCAAACTGGCCTCCTCTGGATAAATTTAGATTTATGGTCATTTGAATTAAAGAAAAAAGAAAGGGAAAAAAGGAGAAATTGAAAAAGGATGAAAGAAAACGGAAAGTAGCCTCCTTTCCAACGTCAATCTTCTCTTATCCAGAATGGGGTAAAACACTGCAATCTTCCTCTTAAACCAGTGCTGTCTGACACTCTTTTGGTGCTTTCCTGGTTCCATAAGGCAAAGGGAACCATAAAAGAGCACCTAGAATTTCTTTGTATGGAACTCTTCGAGGAGTTCAAATGTGTATCATATTTATGATTTTACTCTTGTGCCAACGATGTTTGTAAAATCCTACTCAAGGATTGTCTAGGTTTCTACAGATCAGGCATGGTTGAAGAAGTTCTGATGGTAGAGCTTCGAAGTTTACGAGATTTCTGCTCTGAAAGGCTATAGCTATGCTGTTATATTGATTTAGGTTGTTACTCTGCCATCGTAGTGTTGCAGATAAAAACAAGATCGAACTCAAACTTCAAACACCAGTAATAAAACACTTGAACCAAGGGAAATACTTGTGATTTTTGAAACGTGGGTTGGGATTCCAACAAGAAATCACATTTCTCTCTAGTTTTCTGAACTCAGTTTTTTCTCAAAACCTAGATTGAAACACTAGGGCAGAAAACAACCAAAATTTTCATTCAACTGAAGTGACTGCCACCACTTACATAGATATTTGTAGTTCAATAAAACCCCTTTTCTAACTAGACTTGCTAATTTGAAACTTTTCTGTTCCAAGTAACATGAAATTACAAACTTAAAAAATCTAATATTCTAACCATCATTTCGAACTTAAAAGAAACTAAATGACCACATAGAAATCATGTGATTTCTTGAATGAAATTGCATGCTTTCTTATCTTTCCTTTCTTGATAATGATGCTTATCCCAATTAGGCATAGGGGCTGGTTGAATTTTAATTTTTGCAAGTTTATGGGTCTGTTTCTAGATTTCGCTTCTGTGACAGATTCATGTCCTTCAAAAGAAACTCTACCTTGAGTGTGATTTTGAGTTCTTGGGCTTTTGCGCCAAATCTTCTATCTCATCCAATCAACCACAGCTCTTAATTTATTTATTCCATGTCAGATCTTTATCAGTTGCAATGATATTGAGTGTCAAATCTTTATAGATTTCAATTGTTGGTTCATCTTGAGATAATGGCTGCTATTGAGATGATTTGGAGTGCTTGCTTTCATCTTTGGATGCTCTGTTATTGCCCACTTCCATCTGGAAGTTTCTCAACTTTGGCACTATTGGTGATTTTCAACAATGTGTCTTGTAAGTTGTCCTTGGATTCTCCATAACTTGGGCCATCTTCTCCTGACAGTTTATTGGGGAATCATGGAAAACTTCCTCTAACGATTTCTTGACAGTTTCAGTGAAAACTTCACAGGAGTCAGATTCCCAATGAGAAATCATATTCTTTCTCTGATGCCAATATGGTGTTGCAGGTGAAAACATGATCGCCCTTGAGTTTTCTGTTGGGATTCCAATCAGAAGTTATGATGCTCTCTAGTTTTCCAACCTGGTTTTTGCTCTAGACTTTGTTTGTAATACTAGTGCAGAAAAGAAAACACAATAAAAGGGAAAAAACCAAACTTTTAATTCAATTAAAGGATCAAGAAAACTGGGGTCCTCGTCCCCTTAGACATTTATAGGTTCCAAAGAACTCCTTTTCTAACTAGACTTTCTAATTTGAAATCCTTGTCTTCCAAGTAACAGGAAGACATAAACTTACTAAATCTATTCTAAACATCAATTTCCTACTTCTAAATTCTAAATTCTAATCTTTTTTTTCCTTGGCAATAATGCATAGGGGCTGCCTGCTTTTTTATTTTCGTAACTTCCTTTCTGGTTCTGTTTCTTGACGTTGCTCCTGCATTAACATGCATCACTGGCTCATTTTAAGTTTGATTAGGATATATGTTGATTTTCACTTTTTGACGACTGTACGCTTGACTTGTCCCAATCTTTATGTTGATATGTAAATTTTGTTTGTTATGCGTAAACTTTTTTTTGGTTATTGTTTTCCTGATACTACTTTTATCATCCTTGTAAACTCGCTACATCTGCGTTTAATGAAATCTGGATGCAACAATGGTTTCTGTTTCAATCATCTGGAAAAAAATTTATATACTTCTTCAGTCAATTTATTTTTGTCTACATTGATAATGAATGACATGAAATTGAAATGGTTGTAGCTAAAGGGATAAAATCCCATTTTTCCCACAGAAATATGAGGTTTAATTCTTTCATTTGTTCCCAATTTTGGTTTCAGCGACCGCAACTGGTCAAAGGAAATATGCAGCTTTTCTCTGTCGATCAGCAGCGTAGTCAATCTCTTGAGGCACATGCTGCATCATTTGCTTCATTCAAAGTGCGAGCATTTCCTTCATTTTGATTTAGATCTCTGTTGCTTGCATGTGTTGTTGGCATATAAGTTTGATTTTTGCTAATTGGTTTGTCATAACTTATACAGGTTACTGGAAACGAAAACCCTTCAATTCTTATTTCATTTGCATCCAAGTCCATCAATGCTGGGCAAGTTACATCAAAGTTACATGTCATTGAACTTGGTGCTCAGTCAGGTTGACCTGCATTGATATTATGAATATTCTATCAGCTTTGCTTCGGTTCTTTGCTTTCATATCATATCCTTATGTTTTGTTCTTCCTGAAAGAAAATGGTATTTTTTATTTTTTTTTCTATTTCGTCTGAGTTTGATCTTATGTGGTTTGGCATCCCACAGAAATGGTCTCCATTCTAGTCCCGCTGTCCTCTCCCTGCTTGTCCTTCAAACTGTTATTCTTTCCTCTGCTAATACTAGACACTTGGCCGTTATGTCATTGTTCTTTCCAATACTAACTTGTCAATTTCCTCGCCAGGAAAGCCAGGTTTTACAAAGAAACAAGCAGATCTTTTCTTCCCCCCAGATTTTGCTGATGATTTTCCGGTGGCCATGCAGGTAACTTGTGAACCCATTATATGGGCCAAATTCAAGAGATGTACAGAATCAATACTAACTTATTTCTTACATGGGCAGATATCAAATAAGTATAGTTTGATATATGTGATCACAAAGCTTGGACTGCTATTTGTGTATGATCTGGAGACAGCTACAGCAGTTTACAGGAATCGAATCAGTCCGGATCCTATATTTTTGACAGCAGAAGCTTCTTCGGTTGGAGGCTTCTATGCTGTCAATAGGCGAGGGCAGGTGCTACTTGCAACCGTCAATGAAGGAACACTTGTGCCTTTTGTCAGTGGCCAAGTATGTGCACTTATTTTGCACTTGTTGTCTATTATGGAGAAATAAATGTTTTATACTGAATATGGCATGGTGTTATTTTCAGTTAAACAATCTTGAGCTTGCTATTAATCTTGCTAAGAGAGGAAACCTTCCTGGGGCAGAGAATTTGGTAAGCCATATAACCTGTTTTTTCTGCTTGTTATCTCCTTTGGCTCTGAACATTTTGCAAGTCTAGTGGGTAGTTTTCCTCATTCAGTTGCTACTTCTTTCAATAGTTCGATCTCGATCAAATTTCTAATTGTGAGTCATTGCAAAGATAATCTTGCCAGCGGAATGAGGCTGGGCAATGCATCTACATATGCAGTTGTCACTTGCTTGCTAGCATGAAACGAAGAACAATAACATACACGGAATCCACACAGGAGGGGCAGGATTGTGCTCTTTAAGCTGCTTTCTGCTAAAACCATTGGGAATTTAGTACACTGTTCAAATAATAGTTTCCCTCCTCTGTATCTGCTATCTTTATTATGTCTACAATTATTTTTTTGAATTTCTTTTGAGTAGAAACATTTGACACTTTGTATAGTCAATTCACAACCTGATTTCAACTTTGTACTCATCAAGTGGCTGTCAAGTTTAAGAACTTGACCCTCATTAAGTCACAGTCAATCTTGAACTTGACATAGATGAGCCTTGTTTAGTCGAACTCAGCCACACAAATCTGACTCAGCCTTCAAGTAACCCATTTGCACAATTCAAATGCAAGTATGCAGTTAATGGTGGTGTTAAATGCTTGTTCTTTGCTTGACCATGAATTTCTTGTGGTTCCTCAGTTGGGTATGGATTTTATTTTTTGTAATGAGAAAACAAAGGACTCTGCCCATGAAAGTCTCTTTTCTGAATTCTCTTATAGGCAAGTTCAATGAGGGAGCCACATATTGTTGGGTGTTATCATTCATTGATTAGATTCTTAGGAGTGGGGATCCTTGAACACTTGCTGATGCCCTTGATTAGGTTATGGACATCATTATTCAGTGTGTTTCTCTGCTTATTTATGAAGCTCTGCCAATGAGGCCCTTGCATGGGGAAGGGTGGGACAGGAATGCTGCCCAGCTCAGTAAATAATGTAGCAAGGTTGGTTACATTGGTATACTGTTGGTTGCCTTTTCTCTTGAAACTATCTCGGTCATAAGTCTGAACTTTTTTGTTATCCCTTTTCATTATATACGTCTTTATGTTCAGGGAAGAAAAGAATCTTATGTCTCGAATACAAATTGATTCGACTGTTTCACAGACTGATTTTGTGTAAGGCTTACGGCTCAGTGGTGGGTTGTTTTGTTTATTGGGATTGAGTAATAGATGTCCTTGTGCTTCTTGATCGTGTGGGTAACATGTGCTGTCTTGGTTAGAGTTGCTGTTTTTTTCTTGGGGGATAAGTGATTAGTGGTTGATGGGAAAATTGCTGTTTGTTGAGATCAAGTATAAGTTCCTGCATGTTTCTTGATCCTGTACACAATACCCCATTAGACAACTTTAGTTGTCTTCTAAGGTTGGCCTCCTCATGTCCTTTAGTTCTATCTGCTGGACTCTAGTCTTTTTTATAATCCTTAGGCCTTCTATGTTTTCCAAATCCTAGGTTTGATAGTAGGCGTAGAGGCTTACATAAGGAATTTTCTTTATATTCTGGAAAATTTCTGAAGGGGAGCCTTGGTGCAATGGTAAAAGCTGTCGTCATGTGACTTTGAGGTCACGGATTCAAGGCGTGGAAACAGCCTCTTGCAAAATGCAAGGTAAGGCCGTGTACTTTAGGCCCTTGTGGTCCACCCCTTCCCCGGACCCCGCATAGGCAGGAGCTTCGTGCACTGGGGCTACCCCTTTTTATTCTGGAAAATTTCTGACAAATGCTATTCGCTAGGGAATATTTTGTTAAAGAAAGAGGAACCTGCGGCAGCTATCCCAATTTTCAGAATAAATTGTGTCTGTAACTCGAGCGACTATTCTGCTTTATCTAGAAAGAACTCTAAATTGGTGATGCATTTTTATGCCACTTGACTTAGAAGAACATTTTTGTTTGTGTAGTCCAAAGTTTCCACTGTTCTGCATTATGGACTGTAGAGTTAGTCTGCTTGATGCTTGGACTAGATCTTACATTTGCATCACTTACCAAACATTAGTAGCTGTCCATGTTTTGCAAAATTAGATTGTGTACTAACTCATACATAAGCAAGTCAAACTACTTGTTCCCATTGAGGAATGATGCTAAGTTTTATGCAAAATGGAATTCTAATTCAGTTCCTTAACTGTGGTGACAGCTTATGTTCCCATTTTCAAAAATCAATTACCTGCATTAAGCATTTTTGATATTTTACCATCGTACTGAGATAACATGATCTTGAAATGATTCAGGTTGTGCAACGGTTTCAAGAGTTATTCTCTCAGACCAAATATAAGGAGGCTGCAGAGCTTGCAGCAGAATCTCCACAGGGCATCCTCCGGACTCCTGAGACTGTTGCCAAATTTCAGGTATTTTTGATAATTTGCTATTATCCTCTGTTTCTCTCCTTGGCTGCATTGCTTATCCCGATTCTATTATTTTGGTATTGCATAACTGTTTCTCTCCAGACTAAGCACCCAGTTCTATAATTCAATGGTAGATTTAGTTTTAAATGGTGCTGTCAATTTCTTTACATCTTTTCTATGATGTCTTGGAGCTGAAGAAATATACAAACTGTTAACTTTATGCAGAGTGTTCCAGTACAAGCTGGACAAACACCACCATTATTGCAATACTTTGGCACATTGTTAACCAGAGGAAAACTGAATGCTTTTGAGTCTTTGGAGTTGTCTCGCTTAGTTGTGAATCAGAATAAAAAGAATCTTTTGGAGAACTGGTTGGCTGAGGACAAGCTTGAGTGTAGCGAGGAACTTGGGGATCTTGTGAAGGTATCGTCTTCTCCTTCTTCTTATTTTATTCTTAACTGTTAACCTTACAAAAAATAGCTTATCCACCCGCATCTTGATCTAAAGTTGTTTGGTATCGGAATCAGCTTTCTGTGCTTATGGATCATTTGGCTGTGTTTGGGTGCTTTTTATGTGGCTTTCTTCTTTTAGCTCTTCTGATGCTTTGACTTTATATTATTCTGACATCATGATGCAATTTCCTGTTGTAGACTGTGGATAATGATCTTGCCTTGAAAATATATATCAAGGCACGAGCTACACCAAAAGTTGTAGCAGCTTTTGCTGAAAGAAGGGAATTTGACAAAATTCTCATTTACTCGAAGCAGGTAATTAGGCCATATGTGGATATTCTTTAAAATCATTTCAGCATTACATTTGTTTATCTCTATTTCCACAGGCTTGAGGTGTGGAAACAGCCTCTTGCAAAATGCAAGGTAAGGCTGTGTACTATTGACCCTTGGGGTCCTCCCCTTACCCGGACCCAGCATATGTGGGAGCTTCGCACACCAAGTTGCCCTTGTTTTTTTGAATTGCATGACGTTTTTCTGCTATACAAGTCTCAGAATCTTTGGTCAATTTAGCAATAGCATTAAGGTTTTCAGCTTTGAACCACATGCCCCCTTTATACTTTATTTTCTTTTTGCATGGACATGTGTGCTCCTTTTTCTTTTATGATTATTATAGTTCCTATGCATTGCAGGTTGGCTATGCTCCTGACTACCTTTTTCTACTGCAAACGATTCTGCGATCAGATCCTCAGGTACGGTCCAACTTTTGTGTAGTTTTGAGGTAGAGTTTATTTTTGTGAAGATGTCATTTAAAATGTAAGACTTCTCTAACCAAGGTGATATATGGGAGGATATAGAACATTTGGTGTGCTTACTTGTGTAATTCACTCTATTGAAACAGATATGTTGTGTGAAATCTTGAAATCAACTGTATCTTTACGCCTTACTTTGTTCTTTTTCTGTTTATACCTTGTGACTTTTTTCCATCTGTTTTCTGCCTAATTTGCTTCTTATGTAACAAAGTCATTTTCTAATAAATTATAACTGTTTTCCTAATTTTGTATGACAGGGGGCAGTTAATTTTGCTCTCATGATGTCACAAATGGAGGGAGGTTGTCCAGTAGATTACAATACCATCACAGATCTCTTCCTTCAGGTTCTGCTGCTGTATTCTGTGTTTTAAATTGATTCTGTGCAAGTGTCGTTGATCTAGAGTATGCAAACTTTTGCTCAACTGTCTGAAATGCATTCAGGATATGAAATTTGTAGTCATATTTTTGCTTTGACAATATATTCATCAGCATTTTCCAAACAATTCTACTCATATTTCTCTTCATTTTGTTGTTTTTAGAATAATGAATAGAACATGAAATTCATTCTGTTGTTTCTGGTCTTACTAATCACAGAGAAATATGATTCGAGAAGCAACAGCCTTTCTGTTGGATGTTCTGAAGCCCAATTTACCAGAACATGGTTACCTGCAAACTAAAGTAATCATTTTTCACTTAACTGTCCCTCTGCCTTCTTTCCTCCCTACTTCTATTTCATTTCTATTCAACTGCCGAATATTTCTCTCTTTTACAGGTCTTGGAGATCAATCTAGTGACATTTCCAAATGTGGCAGACGCCATCTTAGCTAATGGTATGTTCAGTCATTATGATCGCCCTCGGATTGCACAGCTCTGTGAAAAAGCTGGTTTATATATGCGTGCTCTTCAAGTAAGACAAATTTCATGAAAATTGTTGGAGGGTTGGATCTTGTCTACATATGTAAGCATGATTGTTCACTCTAACTTATCTTCAATGCAGCATTACAGTGAGTTGCCTGATATTAAGCGTGTTATTGTGAATACGCATGCCATTGAACCTCAGGTCTGTATGGTTTTTTAGGTTTCTTTGTATAAGAAAGTGTTAGCTGGTACTGAGTAACTCTTCCTATTTCAGTCGCTTGTGGAATTCTTTGGAAATCTTTCTAGAGAATGGGCCCTGGAGTGCATGAAAGACCTTTTACTGGTTAATCTTAGAGGAAATCTTCAGATAATTGTGCAGGTATTGTTACTTTGTACCAGTTTTGCTTTCAATTTTCCCCTAAAGGAAGGTTCTGACACTTGTCTGTGCAGACTGCTAAAGAATATTCTGAGCAGTTAGGCGTTGATGCCTGTGTAAGGCTCTTTGAGCAATTTAAGTCCTATGAGGGACTGTACTTCTTCTTGGGATCATATTTGAGCTCTAGGTATATTCTTTTATATGGAGAGTTACAGCTCTTTATTATGGTTTGGTTCCAGTTAGTTATTATACTAAATGCTTTTTTCTTTTGTTGTCTGAAACAGCGAAGATCCTGATATACATTTCAAGTACATTGAGGCAGCTGCTAAGACTGGGCAAATTAAAGAGGTTGAACGGGTGACCAGAGAATCCTCCTTCTACGATCCTGAGAAGACAAAGAACTTTCTAATGGAAGCTAAGCTGCCAGATGCACGTCCTCTTATCAATGTCTGTGATCGTTTTGGTTTTGTTCCAGATCTTACCCACTATCTGTATTCAAACAACATGCTGCGATATATTGAAGGTTATGTTCAGAAAGTAAGATTTCTTCAGGAAATTGTGTACTTATTTGTTGTGCCTATAAATAGTTGGACAATTTCCTTCGTTTTAGAAGTTGGCTTAGTTGGATATTGTTATGGCTGCCCAAAGTATCTTGTATGTTTTCAAGCTTTTGATGAAGAATAGGAAATTAACTTAGATATCTGTGGATTTATTTGCTAGGTGAACCCGGGTAATGCTCCCTTAGTGGTTGGCCAGCTACTAGATGATGAGTGCCCTGAAGACTTCATCAAGGGTCTTATTCTTTCAGTTCGGTCTCTCCTTCCGGTGGAGCCTCTTGTGGATGAATGTGAGAAGAGGTGTGTCATCTTTCTCAGTTCCTATTCAATGCTTCTCTCTCTCTCTCTCTCTCTCTCTCTCTCTCTCTCACGCTTCAATTTGTGAACTGCAGGAATCGTCTTCGTTTACTCACGCAGTTCTTGGAGCATCTTGTGAGTGAGGGTAGCCAAGATGTGCATGTTCACAATGCTTTGGGTAAAATCATAATAGACAGCAACAACAATCCGGAGCATTTTCTCACAACAAACCCTTATTATGATTCACGTGTTGTGGGTAAATATTGTGAGAAACGGGATCCAACCCTGGCAGTTCTTGCTTACCGGCGAGGACAGTGTGACGATGAACTTATCAATTGCACAAATAAGAACTCTTTGTTCAAACTACAGGCCAGGTATTTAAACTGCTTTTTACTTATTTAATATTCCTACACATCTAATGGTCATTCTGTGGCTTGAGAGTGCTAACCCATTCTTTCATTTCAGATATGTTGTGGAAAGGATGGATCCCGATCTATGGGAGAAAGTTCTTCACCCTGAAAATGAGTACAGAAGGCAGCTTATTGACCAAATTGTATCTACTGCATTGCCTGAAAGCAAGAGCCCAGAGCAAGTTTCTGCAGCTGTCAAAGCTTTCATGACTGCTGATCTTCCGCATGAATTGATCGAGCTTCTTGAGAAGATTGTTCTGCAAAATTCTGCTTTCAGTGGGAACTTTAACCTACAAAACCTACTGATACTGACTGCAATCAAAGCTGATGCATCAAGGGTTATGGATTACATTAACAGATTAGACAATTTTGATGGACCTGCAGTTGGGGAGGTAGCTGTGGAAGCGCAACTGTATGAAGAAGCATTTGCTATATTCAAGAAGTTCAACTTAAATGTGCAGGCAGTAAATGTCCTGTTGGATAATATACAAAGCATAGAAAGAGCTGTAGAGTTTGCGTTCCGTGTTGAAGAGGATGCTGTTTGGAGCCAGGTAGCTAAGGCTCAATTGAGGGAGGGTCTTGTAAGTGATGCAATTGAGTCTTTTATCCGTGCAGATGATGCCAGTCAGTTCTTAGATGTTATCCGTTGTGCTGAGGATGCAAATGTATACCATGACTTGGTGAGGTACCTACTGATGGTTAGGCAAAAGACAAAAGAGCCCAAGGTGGACAGTGAACTTATCTATGCATATGCAAAGATTGATAGGCTTGGTGATATCGAAGAATTCATTCTTATGCCAAATGTGGCTAATCTTCAAAATGTTGGTGATCGCTTGTATGATGAAGCCCTATATGAGGCTGCAAAGATCATATATGCCTTTATTTCTAATTGGGCGAAGCTGGCTGTTACTCTTGTGAAGCTAAAGCAGTTCCAAGGTGCAGTTGATGCTGCTCGCAAGGCAAACAGCTCAAAGACATGGAAGGAAGTTTGTTTCGCCTGTGTTGATGCTGAGGAGTTCCGCTTGGCACAAATATGTGGCCTGAACATCATTATACAGGTAAGTTTATGCTGTACATGATGACAATACTAGGTTTAATAAAATAACAAACAATTAACCAAGTTGGGCTATTATAATGGGGACATGTGATGACATATCTTGTATATTCAGAAAAATGAAGGGGTATTACAGAAATAGTAGGAGGAAATAAGGTGAATGAACCAAATATCCAATGCATTAAAAAAGAGTGTATGGTACAATTTCCGACACTCGTCTCTAACTTATGATGATTAATACATATTCCCAAAACTACCCATCCAAACCCCGTTCAATACCCTCTTCTCTCTCCCTTTTAAGTTTAGAAATATTTTAAAATCTGCTTGCAATGAGTATTACTCCCTTTCTTTCTTTCTGCTCTGTCATCTGCATTTGCATGTTCCTTTACTGGTTTTCTAGAAGTTTTCTTTGTGACATAGTGGAATTATTGTTGCATGACTTTGAGGTCACGGGCTTGAGGCCTGGAAACAGCCTCTTGCAAAATGCAAGGTAAGGCTACATACTATAGACCCTTGTGGTCCCTGCCTTCCCAAGACCCCACATACATGGGAGCTTCATGCACTGGGCTGACCTTTTCTTTTTTTTACTTATAGTGGAATTATTCTTGTCTAGCATGATTACTCTTTGGCTCAAATTTAGAATCTTTAACATGCCAACTGAAGAAAAGGTTGTAATACATTGATGTGCTTGTTCTAGGTTGACGATTTGGAAGAGGTCAGTGATTATTACCAAAACAGAGGATGCTTCAACGAGTTAATATCTCTCATGGAGAGTGGTCTCGGACTCGAGCGAGCACACATGGGCATTTTTACTGAGTTGGGAGTCCTGTATGCTAGATATCGTCCTGAGAAGCTAATGGAGCACATCAAACTATTCTCAACCCGTCTCAACATTCCCAAGCTTATACGTGCTTGTGATGAGCAGCAACACTGGAAAGAGCTGACCTATCTGTATATCCAGTATGATGAGTTTGACAATGCTGCAACAACAATTATGAACCATTCTCCAGATGCATGGGATCACATGCAGTTCAAAGATGTTGCTGTTAAAGTTGCTAATGTTGAGCTATACTACAAGGCAGTGCACTTCTACTTGCAGGAACATCCTGACCTTATCAATGATCTTCTTAATGTGCTTGCGCTTCGCGTGGACCATACACGTGTAGTGGACATAATGCGGAAGGTGTGGCTTATGTTGTTTTTCATAATTCTTGGATTCACTGGCCATCATCTCCTTATTCCAAAACTAAGATTAACAGTGTAATTAAAGATGGAAAGGATCGTCCAAAATTGCCACTTTTGCTGTTAGGAACTTTAGAAGTTACTGATGAATTAATACCACTGTTTTTATGCCATTCTCCTCTGTGGCTTTCAGGCTGGTCACCTGCTGCTTGTAAAGCCATACATGGTTGCAGTACAGAGCAACAATGTGGCTGCTGTGAATGAGGCCTTGAATGAGATTTATGTTGAGGAGGAGGACTATGAAAGACTCCGGGAGTCCATTGATATGCATGACAGCTTTGACCAGATAGGTCTTGCACAGAAGGTGAAATCAGTACATGTTTGTCTCATTACTTTAATATTCTCCTGGGGTTTGTTTTCACATTGTCTTAATGCTTTCTGAACAGGTTGAGAAACACGAGCTTATTGAGATGAGGCGTGTTGCTGCATATATTTATAAGAAAGCTGGGAGATGGAAACAATCCATTGCTTTGTCTAAGAAAGACAACCTTTACAAAGATGCCATGGAAACATGCTCTCAGTCTGGTGATCGTGAACTTTCAGAGGAGTTGCTTGTTTATTTCATTGAGCAGGTGCAAATCTCCGTGTTTGTATGTGTGTTTTTGTGTGTTAAGCATGGGCGAAAGAAGGTTGACATAGCAATCTTTTCACTTCTAGAAATACACCTTGAAACCAGTAACTTATTTGTCACAATGAGCTAAACTTAGTTCGTGCAGCTTGAGAAAATGAAGCAGGTGGATGTTGTTTGCTGTTGCATAGAGCCTCTATACATGCCAAAGATTCTAGATACCAATAGTATCTGCATCTTTTCAGGAGAAGAAAGTCTGTCATAGGCCTAAAGTTGTTCTGTTGATGCGAGAATCTAGACTCAAAAGTGAATCTAAATGAAGTTTGATATTCCTTGTGCCCCTATTGAAGTGTCCATCTTTTTGGTTCCAAGAGTTGTTTGAGATGGTTTACTATTGTATGTAGTTTACTTCTCTTCACATTCTTTTTTTATTTAATCCTGCCTCCTATTGCATGCGTAATCTTTTAGTTTACCCAATGTGTTTTTAATGGGTCAGGTCTATTATTGTTCAATCTAGGTCTTCTACTTTAAGCTGCTTCTGTCTCTGGAACTAAGTTGTGTCTAAACTGTTTTCCTTTCTATGCCCATGATGACAAGTTTAGTTGTCTTTCTAGCTGTATTTGTACACCGGGAAATAGTCAGTGGGCCAAAACCTTTATATTGCAACAAGAATTTTCTGCTTTTGACTGGGAAAGTTGATCTTTCCCTTCTTGTTTCATTGTTAGTTGGCAAATAAATGCACATCTAATACTGCTGGTATCTTCTACCATCAACAAATTGATGTTTTGGTTGTATTCTTGTTCCTTTTGTTTACTTCTTTTGGGAGCCAAAGTTTGAACTTAGCACATTTTGTATTATTACTTTTTTCTTTGACAGTATTAATATTTTGGGAATTGGGCTGCTTTTTGACAGTAATTGCCATCAATGGTAGGCTTGTGCAAGGGAGGATACATTTTCGGTTCCTCTCCAGGGCATTCTGTTAGGCAACTAAGCCATTCATCCTTTATATCTCATCTTAGATAAGCTATGCACCAGAAATCATGACTACTGGATGATTCTAAGCACTAGTTCTTTTTAGTTGTAAGAAACCAGTGGGTGTAATCTTTGGCATGTATATCTAAATGATGAATGGCTTAGATCTCCAAAAAACTATGTCCATGTGTCTATATGAGAAACCCCTATTGTTTGTTCTCCTTGTTCGAGGCTAGAGTTACCAATGCTCAGAATATGATATATACTTATAAGTGTGCATCTTTCTGTGTGTCTATGTATTTGTGCATGTTCATGCGCATTAAAGCTTGCAGGTCAATGTTCTGCAAGTTGCGAAACTTGTGCTGTAATTTTCCGACTGGATGTCTGCTACATTCCAAAGGCATGCTTGTATGTTTTGCATCATCCATTTTGGTTCATTGTTGTGAATGCTTTTGATATTTGATCTTTTCCAAGCAACCTGGTCTTGTATTTTCTTCAAGCTTCTCATTCTTCTTCCTTTTCCTCTTTCATTTTCTGTGTTTTCACGTTCATTTTATTTTGTGTATTTCAGTGGCACCATCCTGCTTGTGTCTTCCAAGGGCTTTGATTTTACCGTCTTACCTCCATACTGCATTTTTTGCTTTTTCCATAAAATTTTAATTGATAAAGACAAGATGAAACTTATTTGTATTTACCTGCTATTATGCTTTTGTTCTTTAAACAGTCTCCTGTATAACTCTGAAAGAAATGTTGGCTGGATACTATTGCATAGTGACATCATTTGGTGTCAATGTGGTGACGTTTCTGCAGGGAAAGAAGGAATGCTTTGCTTCGTGCCTCTTTGTTTGCTATGATGTGATCAGACCAGACATTGCACTTGAACTTGCATGGACGAACAATATGATTGATTTTGTTTTCCCATACCTATTACAGGTCAGATATATAGTTTGCATGCTCAATTTCTCTAAATAATCTACACTCTCTCCTTTTAATATGTATCTTCCATCGCTGCAGTTCATCCGTGAGTATACAGGCAAAGTGGATGAGCTTATTAAGGACAAACTTGAAGCGCTTAATGAAGTGAAGGCCAAAGAGAAGGAAGAGAAGGACATGGTCTCACAGCAGGTATTTACTTGAAGTTTTTTCCTCAATTCTTCAGTTTTCATGATTTTTAGTTGTTATATAGCATAAAGACCTCATGACATTGGTTTGTTTCATTTGCAGAATATGTATGCCCAGCTGCTGCCTCTTGCTTTGCCTGCACCGCCCATGCCTGGTATGGGGGGATCTTTTGCTCCCCCTCCACCCATGGGAGGGATGCCGCCAATGGGGATGCCTCCAATGCCGCCATTTGGTATGCCTGCGATGGGCAGCTATTGATTCCGGCTGATATGTGGTAAGTCACAGAAGATTATCAGTTACGATGGCAGGTGGTCAAGATTCTTTCCACGGCAGAACGTGGTCTCGGTTCCAAATAAGCTTTTGTTTTGTGGTATTTGTTGTAGGCGTGGTTGTTTCTTGATAATTTTTTGGGTAGCAGGCATTCTTTTAGCTGCGGTTGAGGCTGAGCAGAGCAATTTGTATCCGTATGTGGACCGATTTTCATGAGGTGAGAAGGGTAAGAAGATGGTACAATTGATGCTACATGTTGGGATGGGTACCATTTGTATAGGTTCCCCAGTCTGTTGATTAGAAGCCATTTTTCTTCTGTAATCAATTCATGGTTTTTGAGGTGCGAGACTCGCTTGTCTTTTCTATGCATTTCTCTCCCAATTAGGATATGATATTTGAAAGCAGTCCCGAGTTGTAATACATTTTCAGATGAAAGATTTTTGTTCTTCAGTTGGCTTCTATACCTGCTTTGGGTAGGCTTACTCGTTAATGTTCCAGCAGAATTTGGCATAATTGAGATGATAGTAATATCGGATAGGTTTGTTCCATCCGTAATTGCCAAAATATAGAAAAGAATGTGAAGTGGGTTCTTAACTTAAAGAGGGCGGGAAGAATATCAGTAAAGGGCGATAAAGGACCAAAAGTACGTGAAAATTAGAACTGAACCTGGAGTAAATGAAGTGATTCCAAGTCAATTAGGCGCACTGAGATTAGGGATGATTATGGTACATGGCAAGGGAGGTATTACCAAATGTGAGAAACCGTAGTAGTAGAGAAGCTGAGATGCTCTTAAAAATTAGAAACATCTTTTTTCCTTTTTCTGATAAATATAAGAATAGGAGCGAAGATTCCCTTCCTCTGTGTGTGGTATATTTATGTGGTTTGTCGCGTCCATGAATCCATGACCTGTCACGGTGAGGCTTCTTCTTGCGCCATTGTGCTAGAAGGGTTTGTCCAAAAATCCACATTTCAATATTGGTAAGAATAAGAGAGCTACTAGATTCATGTCATTGCGTTTGCCAAAGAATTTTACCCCGGCTAGCACCCAACACAATCCTCCTCCTTTATCCGGCATTGGAGCGACAGCGAGGTCATAAAACCACACAGGTGGAGTTGACAAAAGAGTTATTAGAGAGAACCTAAATTAACCTGATGAGAGAAACCGTCAATTAATTGATATTTTCTTTATAATGGTAATTGATGAGCTCATACAATATGCCATAATCACATTTTAACAAATTCTCCCTCTGAACATCAACATTGTTACATAAATGCTCACGCACACTTGAGGCGGCTTCCAACCAGTGACCTACATCATTGAGGTTCACTCTTACACCTCTACACTACACCGACACACCCTGGTCTTGGCAGATGTTATCGCACGCGCATTTTGCTGCCAGGCCGGCCATAATTTACAAGCGATATGACTATCCATGGGCCTCGTCTCTGATAATCATATCAAACGCCTTAAAGAGTGAATGAAAATGTGGATTAACTAAATTCAAAGGTGATGATTATACGCGCATACTAGTGTAATGATCGGAGTACATGTAAATCCATTTCTAGAAGGGCGCAAATAAAATTAATATTCTTTTTTCTTTAATTCATAAACTGTCCACAATTCTAATTAAAATTTAAAAATAGAAAATTTAGTTTCCCATTACCCTCATAGTTTTCACTCCCCTTTACCACAAATGTGTTATGAACTCTCCCAGCATTTGCTTTGCCAATCCTAGGTGCATACACAAACGAGCGGCTAGGATCTTCAGCCGCTGTCATTTCTTATCCTAGATGCAGACAGAAAAGAGCGGCTAGGATCTTCAGACTCCGGGTCCCACATACACTTCGCTGTCCTTATAAATCTTTACGCATGTAATAAAAGTGTAGTTTGGACGCACACGTGTCGTCTGGAGAGATAGTAGCAGCTAGACCACAACTATAATGATCCAAACCGTCTATCTCATGCCATGGGTGAGCCTTGCACTACAATTGGAACCCATCAGAAATCATACGGCCCCACCTGAACTTTCAGGAGCTCTAATTTTTGCCAATTGCCGATATAAAAGCTGAAGAAGTGCATGTTTGTAACCTTCTGCAACTAGACCAGAAGGGGGCAGTATTAGTTCGTTCTTCCTAAGCATTTTCTTCATCCAAATTCATTCAAATAACTGCCTTCACATTTCTCTTATTCTCTGAACTGATTGCTACGATCTTCCCTCCGCAATCATTTCTTCTGTAAGCTCCTAAGAAAACTCCCTCTTCATCAAACATCCACTCTCTCCATTACGTCTCTCTTTCCATCTTTCTATCATTTTTCTGATCTGGGTTTTTCCTTTTTCAATCGATTGCTGGGAGACATTGTGAAGTTCCATCCATGGCTCTCTCCGCCTCAGACCTTCCGACGGTCTATTCTTTGCTCACCAATTCACTCAGCGCAGACCAAAACTTGAGGAAACCGGCTGAAGATGCTCTTTCTCAGTGTGAAAGCAGGCCAGGGTTTTGCTCTTGCCTCGTGGTAGCTATCCTTGTCTCTTTGTTTCTTCTTTCCCATTCTGGTTCTTACTTTTATGAATTGAGCATTAGTCTGATGTCTGATTTTTTAGAGTCTGTGATTCTCAGATTAAGAATTTTAAGGCATTCTTGATTTGATCTCTAAATTTGTTCCATCAATTTGGATCGAGTTCAAGGGTTTAGTCAGATATTCGTTGGATCAAATAGTTTCTTCATGTAATCAAGTTTTTGTGTTTCCGTCTTTTCCTTGGTCTGGATCAACTCTTTCTCCATTTTCGTTGTCTTTTTAAATTTTATGATGGAATATTGGCTATGCACGTAACGTAACCCGTTGATTTTGACAATACAGGAAATAATTTCTGCAAAGGATCTAGCTTCTCAGGCGGATGTCCGTCTTATGGCCTCTGTATATTTTAAGAACAGCATTAACCGATACTGGAGGCAGCGGCGAGATTCCTTGTACGTACGTACACACACACACACACACACACACACACACACACACACACACACACACACACACACACACTCTCTCTCTCTCTCTCTCTCTCTCTCTCTCTCTCTCTTCCTGTCCATTTCGCATCCTAATTTGTATAAAGTTATAGCTCTTTACTGTATGTATGATTTGATAATGATTGATATTGCTATGACAAAATCAAGAGATAATATCGGCCACTAGCCGCATTGCCTTTATTGCTTGTATTGGTGGTTATTTGTTATACTTTCTTGGACCATATGTTGGTTACCTATTCTTCTAGCCTCCAGCATGCTGATACACCATCAAGTTACGCTTTCTCTTTGGATTTTTGTACCTCAAATTCTTCTAGAAGCGTGCAAGCATTTGCATCCCTTGTTTGTTGGAAGCTGTCAATTCCACGGCTTGTTTTGCTCTAAGTTGATTGTTTTACATGATTTATTACTTGCCTTGAAACCTTTGGTGGGATAGAGAAATGAGATTGTAACATATTTGATATTCACACTGTTTTTGGGAGACTGAGTTGTAACTTCTTTGATACTCATACTCTTCAAAACTTCTTTTATCTGCACACTTTTCAAGCTTCAAGTCAATAATTTTGATGGTCCCATTTTTATGTGTTTTCATTCCAAATCAGATCTGCTGTTTTTTCTCACAATTTATTGCATTGTATCATGAGAACCATGACCAATCTATGCAGCTCAGTACAAGGAAATGCAGAATTGTGCACACAGCCAGAAAGTGCTCGTCAGTACTTTTAAGCAAGTGTTGGCTGGCACATAAGAAAAAAATTTTGGGCAATGAGGGGAAATAAAGAAATTATCTAAGTTCTTGTCAAGGGGTTTGGATGAGTTGGCGAGGGTGGGGTATTTATAGAAGAAAATAGAAGTTGGATGGGGCAGCTAAATGGGGCTCCTAGACATGAGAATTTGGGTGTCTTGGCTGATGAGCTTAGTGGCACAAACCAATAAATTGGAATCCTAGTCCTAGTTATGGTCTCTTGTTCTTGGAGGAGAAGTGGTCGGAGGGTTTTCCTGGGAGTTGTTTTCTATGTATGATTGAAGGTCTCTAGGTGGCAGGATTGCGTTAAGAGCTTGATAAGGTCGATTAGCTCATAGCAGAAAAATTCCCTTACTCTTTTAAGTTGCAGCGGTTTTGAAATTACTGCTTTACTTTTTATGAGATGCAGCCGAGTTTGTATCCTACATTGGGGGCTATTAAAAGATTTTCAATATGAAATGACTGCTGTTGAGAAAATATTTATACTTCTGATGATTGTAATTGGAGGATGTAACCGCTTTTCCTGGTGTTTGCTCTGTGAACTTCCAATATGCCCATTTATTTTGAATGCTTGTACCTCCCCTCAGGTAAATAATGAAAGAAGAACAAGTCTTTCATTATTCTTATGTTGAATAGTGAAAAGCTAAACTTGGTTAATCATTAGCTTGGACAAATGAAGGTAAGGCACTGAAGCTAAACTTTCCTGCTATATTTCTCTATTGCACCTAAATATTGGATGCATGGATCTCCTGTCTCTGTGCTTTGACTAATAACAAATGTGGTATGGTGGAATACACCTTCCATTTGTCAAGATTCACTAAATAGCTTTGCTAAGCTGTTTCAATAAATGAAACTCTCAGTAAAGAGTTGAGGACAAAAGAATCCAATTTGCTTCGACCTCTCTTTGAAAATATCAAGATCCATTGTAAGTAGTCCCAGTTCCCTTCCATGCCGGTATTTTCTTATACTTGTGTGGAGTTTCCTTCCTTAGTTTTCTACTGAATACTTGTGTTTTTTGAGATCAAGTATGTGGGCAGTACCTTCAGGTTTGACCTGAAGGTAACATTTTCCCATGGGGGTATAAATGTATGCTGGGTCGAGAACTTGTAGACCACTGGTGGTCAACCCCTTTTCTGGTCCCATGCCAAATGGATGTTCCATCTGCAAGATAAAACATTCAGCATAATTTGCCTTTTTCAGGCAGAAGCCCAAACAAGGCTCCATGGATCAAGGTCTAGAATCATTAGGTAATTGTAAAATCAGTTCATTCGGGACAGACTTGCAGTCACTCGTTGGATTAGCAGATTGGATCATTTACATGAGGTGCTTCTTTAGGTGGCTCTTTCCATATTCTATGATAAGGATAACTGAGGATTGATAGCAGGTGTATTTCATTGTATGTACCTTTTTGGCATGAGGAATGATAAATGCAAGTGTGGTTACAACTTCATGAGCAAGTGCTGAATATGCACCTGCATCACCAGTTTGATGTCTAAATTTTAGGGATCTCAAATCATCCATATCACGACTCACAATGATGATTGATACATAGCTCACATGTGTTTGTGATGTTGCAAATGTGCACTTGCATTTGTCTTTCCTCTTTTAGCATTGTGCCTACATCATTGCTTCATATATCTTCTCTGCCTGGCATATATCATGTTTACTACCTTTATTAAATATATAAATTATCTTCTCAAATAACATCTGAACAAGCTCAAGAAGGGTGTCCATTAGTCACTGGCTTTTATGAACTACATATATGATAAGAGGACCAGTAGATGGTAGATGAGTTTACTGATGCTTAGGCCAGGGTTTGTTTCCTCATGAGCATCACCTCTTTTATTTGACTGGTTTTGTTATTTCATTCCATCTGATACTTTTCTTTGTCTTTTGTGATAATGTGGTCTGGAAATGTATCTCTGAGATTTCCTGAAGCTAGAACCTAATGGGAGGTTTTTTCTTCCAGAGGCATAAGCAATGAGGAGAAGTCACATTTAAGAAAAAGACTGCTGTCACATTTACGAGAAGAAAATTATCAGGTGTGTACTTGAGATTGTATTTCTGCTATATATACATTATCTTTTTCTTAATTGGCAGATCCAACCACATCACTCTTGTTTGAGTTTGTCCTCATGTTCTTCATTTTTCATCACCCAAAACCTGGGATCATTACTTTTGTGGAAGACCATATGAGAATTTCAGTGTATCATGGAGTCTATGAATCACCTGATTCTCAAATTGTGACTCTTGCTCGATGGGCATGGCCCTCTTTGTGCATATTTAGTTAGTCTTTTCTTATCATGGCTAGGAAAGATCTTAACTTTGGTTTGGTTTATGTACTGGCTACCAGATAGCACTTCAGTTGGCTGTCCTCATCTCAAAAATTGCCCGTATTGATTATCCTAAAGAATGGTACATTTGCATCTCCCGAGCCTCCTTCAACATTCCATACTTACAGTTTAAACTAATGGAGTATGATCATTGAAGTGGATTTGCGATTCTATGATATAGTTGATGTTTGTTCTGTCTAAAATGCAGTGAACTTGAACATTTTTTGGCATGTTGATGTGAATGGTCGCCATGATGGGTGGTAACTTGTTGGTGTTATTGAACACTGCTGATATGATATTATATCAATGTGGAGTTCTGTTATAATTTGGTTTTGACTCTTTGAGGCATCTTTTTAGCCAAGCTTTCATCTCTTCCTTGCTCCTCAACCCCGCTTATCCATGCACACTCAGCCTCTCGCCACCCATGTGAACGTTGGCTGTTACCATACTCTTACCTCTTCAAACATGATATTCACATATGACTTATGTCACTTAACCTCATTCAATCACCTCAACCATTCCTTATTCATGAAAGGATGGATACAGGGTGGAGATTTTTCATTACATTAGGGGGTCTTTGAATCTAGAATGCCACTTTACAATGATATGAATTCTGGGAACCTCATATTAAATAGCACAATTTAAGCGATCTCAGTAGATGACGAGTTCCTGGTCTGTGCTGCCTTTTCTTCTGGAGGATGTGCACATGGAAGTTTGACAGAAAGATAAATTGCATGAAGTATTTTTAGAAACTTTGCCCCTCAATATTCTTTTGCAGTGTCTTTGCACATAATGGACACGTTTTACTGGACCAAGCTGGGACATCCTTATGGAATAGTTCAGAAGTTGACAGAAGAAACGCTTGCTTCATTACGTCTAAGTTATGCTAGAATGATTACTCACAAAGATGAGAAAGTATGTATATCCTGACAAAGTTACTATTTTCAAGATATTAAAATGAACAAGTGAAAAAATTCTAGCTCTCTTTTATTATCTCTAGATGAAAAGAAATGAATGACGCTTGCAGAAGTTACAAGCCCCAATATGTTAAGGTAGAAATGGGCTCAGAGTCAGGACTGGTATAACCAACTTTGAACTACGAAGGCATATGTCAATTCAACAATGCCAAAGCTGAGGAAGGCAGTACAATGAATTGCTGAGCTCTCTCTGTAGATCTATAGAACAGTGTATTAGCTTGAAACTGGTGTCAATTGTCTAGATTCTGTAACATTCTTGATATCCGGAATGATGTTAATAGAACAATTTTATAGATTTTGTCACTCATTCACAAAAAACTGATTGAATGGGACCTTGGAATTTAAGGACAGAATAAGGAAACACTCAGGAGGGATTGACATACCCCACCAGCACTGAAGACCAAAAAATATATGGGGCAACATTTGGAAAGTGAAAAAAATGCTGTTGGATACACTTTCATCATTTTAGGTTGGTTATAGATGAATCTTGGAAAAACTTGTTTCATTCAGAAGTTTACTGGACTGAAGTGCTAATGTTTCAGTTGCGAATCTTTGCACAAAATCCTTTCTGGAGGATGTTCCTTGGATTCCATCTGGACTGAGTGGAATTGAGAACTAACATACTACCTGGACTTGGTATCATAATCCCATGGAACCTCTTTGGTGCAGATAGTGAGATTCCTTAAGAATCCTGAAAGAAAAAGCCTAATCTTAATTTAGCTTTCCTTTTTTTTTCTTTTTTTGTTTAGTTTATTGATAGGTAGTTGTCTACTGAGTTTCCTCAGTTTACAGATGTCTTTTCCCTTTTTGCATTCTTTCAGATAAACTAACACAAAATCTGACATTCTTTTTCTTTTTGTTTCAATAAATTCTAATCCTTGATATTAGTTTCAGTTAGATTTAGTTAATCAAACAGACTCTGTAGTTATTGGTTGCGGCCCAATGTCCAGTTGGATTCAACTTGGATCTGAACCCAAGTATAATTGTATATGGTCTGAAATTGTTCATTACTGCAGGGACTCCCAAATCTCTTTAGATAGCCAACAGAGTTAATAACAAGGAATCTGGTTTCCCTAAAAGAACCAGAAATGCTGAGAGATGCACTAGTTGGCACTAATGGAATTTGGAATAAAGGCTTTAGAAGAGATAAATGTGTTTCGGCTTAATGAGGAGCAACATGAGTTCTAACCACGCAGGGAAGATGAAGATCACATGCTAGAAAATATTAATGAGAACAAGCAATGTCCACCAACCTTTAGTGACATAATTATGAGATTACTAGTTACTAGGTCTTGGTCATAAAGTGACTGAACAAGAGGGGTAAAGTCGTCATAGTTGGCTAGGCCTCTTCACAATCAACATTTGAAGGTGACATGAAGCTCTGTTACCATTCTTGCTAGTATGCCTCTATGGTGATGATATCTAAACGTTACCTCTTTATGATAACTGTTGGTCCTAGGTGAAAGACATTAGATGCATAGGAGACACTATCAAAGTCACATTAGGTTAATTGAAATCTCTTGATTTGCTAGATGCTAATTTAACTGTACACTTCTATGCTTGCACAATAGGTCATCATCATCATCAAGACCTTATCCCGATTGGGGGTCAGCCACATGAATCTTGTTCCTTCATTCCCCTCTTTTAAGTATCCTGGCTTCATTTAGTCCCAAAGTTTTAAGATCTTTTCTCACCACTTCTGTCCACGTTCTTTTGGCCCTTCAACTTGCCCTTTTAGAACGTTTGACTTGCATTTTCTCACTATTCCTAACTGGTGCCATTTTCAGTTTTTGATGAACATGTTCAAACTAAGTCTAATCTTCCTCATCTTGTTATCTATTGGTGCTACTCCTAAGTTTCCTTTAATGTTTCCATTCCGAATTCTATCCTTTCTTGTCATGCTACTTATCCATCTCAACATCCTCATTTTGACTACGTTCATCATATATACATGATGTTCCTTAGCTGCCAAACACACTGATCCATAGAGTATAGTCGGCCTTTTAGCCATCCTATGGAATTTTCCTTTCAGTTTGAGTGGCACCCGCTGATCACACAAAACTTCAGAGGTGCATCTCCATTTGTTCCAACCTGCTTGGATTCTTTAGGTAAACTCCCTCTCAATCTCTCCACTCTCGTGAAGCATCGATCTTAAGTACCAAAAGTGGTCTTTTAGGGGGACTTCTTGGTTATTAATTTTTACTGGTGCTCCTCTCTTCCCTAAAATTGCATTCCATATACTTTGCCTTTAGCTGATTTTAAATCCTTCAGATTCTAATGCGCCTTTTCATAACTTTAGCTCTGTGTTTACGCCCCCCTTGCATATAACATGCACCATGAAATCTCCTCGTACAGATGTTTTGTTAACTCATTCACAAGAGTCAGGACTAGTTTTCCAATTATACAAGCTTCTATATTTTGTTATCTCAAAGTGCATTCTTTGTCATCCCTAACATCCAACTTTGACAGCTTTACATGATCGCTTTATTCTGCTTAGATTTCATCTGTTAGACTGCGAAATGGAAGTCAGGAACTGGATAGAAACCATCATATTTGCATGGTTCCTTATGTGAGGCTAGATTCTCTTGAATTGATTTTCTTTATTACCAGGCCAGCTCTATACTTATATTGTCTGCTCAATTTTATACTGTATCTGTTGAATGCCATTGTGTTGTTGACTTGTTGGTAAATATGCTTTTGATGAAATAAAGCTGGTACCTATATCCTTTTATGTTTGTCTATTTTTATTCATTAATCATCTTAGAGAAGTTGATGCTTTATTTTTCAAGATGTCAATTGCCTTTAAAGATGCTTCCTTGTTCACTGATGGAATACCTCATTCAGGCAAGAGCTTTTTCCTGTTCTGGCACAGCAGCTTCAGTCAGCAGATATTCTTACTTCTCATCGGGTTTTCATGGTTCTCTTTCAAACCCTGAAGGAGTTGTCAACAAAACGTCTCAGTTCTGATCAGAGAAACTTCTCAGAGGTATAATTCTGTTTAGTCTGACCTTATGAGTAATCTGATTTTTTGGTGTCAAAGCTGCTGCTAGTTTTTTTGAAAGATCCATGTTAAAATTTTAAGTATATGCTGTAGACAAAACTACTCTTGCTTTTAGATTTGGACCCAAGTTTAGGTGCTCATTCTGAAGTCATCTGGATGCTTCCAGAATGGAACTACATTGCGTTCAGCTTCTGTGCTTTCTTTCCTCAATAATCAAGTTGATACCAGGCAGTGTTAGGACATGTGAAATCCATACTTTAGATTTCCCATGTTGCATTTCTAAATGGGACTTCTCCATTAGTATATCGGGGATTCTTCTTCTGGCTTGTTTTTGTTTTGGTTTCAGAATGCATGCTGGTGCTACAACATATAACATGTGTATGCTTTGGTACTATTGTTTTCCAAGTAAAATAAACCCATAATATATGAAAATACCGATGTAAGTTGCTGGAAATCATGAAGCAGTAAGACATTATTAAACTATATTGAAGTAGCGCTTTCATTGTGGCTTCTATCCCATGTCTCTCCCTGTAGAAATTTGTCTCATATTTCAGCTAATTTTTGACGATAACAAAAGGAGCTTTTCAGTTTCATCACTTGCTTTCAGTTCACTATCACCATCCAGTTCTAGAAAAAGATCTTCTAGGCATTCTAATGGATGACAGATTTTCTGCATATGGATCCAAGTAGATGTACTTTGAATTCCTTCAAGTCTCCCATGAGAGTAACCGACTGAAAGAAAATATCTCTATGGTGGTACTGATCCCATTCTTTAAGCATGGACTCTCTGCAGCTAAGTGTAAAAGACTTTCTTCCTTCTTGATGTGTCCCTGTGGTATTGCGTTGCTCTCATCCTCAAATTGGAGGCAGGAATTGTAACAGTGTCTACAGTGCCTCTGGATCTACACTTTGGAAGCTTAATTCTCTCACTTGTAACACTTGTTGGAAGCAATGTCTACCACCATAATCTATTTCTATGGTTGCAACTATTGTAACCAAGCCAGCTTTACTAGGACTGGACCTGGCTGCCAGATCTATCTCACTGGGGAAAATAAATCATGTAAGCAGGAATGTCATTGCGACATTAGACATCACCATTCCACAAAGTATTCATCAAATGACAAGAATGATTTGAATTGCACTAATGAAGGGAATACCTTTAGTGTCTTCAAATTCATTTTGACAAAATAGTCTGTGAACTTTGATTGAACATGTAATTTAAATGTCCATAGATGTAGCTCAACTTAGGTCTGAACTATCCTTGGCCATTGTTCATCCCTTTAAAAAGGCTTTAATCCCACATCAGAATCAGTATACCTTTTAAGGAGCTTTTAAGTTTAAGAAGCCAAATCTGTGCTCCAATTGCCACAAGTTTTTAAGTGTTGGCACTGAAAATCTCAATAAATTAACCCCATATTATGTAATGAAAACTTATAAAGTTTATTAAATGCACTGGAATCCATGGGACAGACTCAGGTTGATGTCATGAAGGCAGTCTGTTTGGGAACCTTATCTTAGTTGAGAAGGGCTTTGTCTTGCAACCCTTAGTTGTTGGTTTAAGTTTACTCGCCATTCAAACATCTGAGCACTTTACCTGCCCAGCCAACTCATCATCATTCTTGCTTTGGTAGAGCTTTGAGGGTCTAGTTACCACATTCTTTGGAGCCCACCTTTGTGTATTTTCTCACTGCTCTAACTTTAGATTTCTTATAAGTCAGAATCATATGGTATGAATGATTCTAGCTTCTGAGAAACTGTGTGCCATTTATAAAGTTTCTAAATTGTTTGTTTCTAAGCACAGTTTCTCAGACACCTTTTAGATGCTAGAATCATCCAAATGACATGTTTTTTAATCTGTAAGACATGTCAATCTTTGTTTGGATCATTCAAAGTTCTGCTTGACAAAATGTGGTTGCTAGACCGCACCCATAGTGCAGTCAGCTTGGCATTCCTCTTATTTAGAAGGATCTAGGTGTACATATATTTGTGTAGATCTATGTAACCTTGTTTTCAATTAAATGAGTGCCATTAGAAATCAATACAAGAAAAGCAAATACCCCTTCCACACGCTTCCTTTCCTCTTCCTGGCTTTCTTGAGATGTGGTGCTAGACAATCTTCACTGCAATCTGATATTGAAGTTTAAATCACTTTTTTTTCTTGTAGTGGATGTGCTGTGATAATTGATACCCACTTTAGATTGTCATGTGCATTATTTCTGTTTGTTCTCTGATCTTATTCATTTGATCGGATCAGCAGATAGCATCAACTAATTGCAAAAGTTCTTGGTTTTGGTGCCCCCTTTTTTTTTCTCATTTGCCATGTTGCTTTTCAAAGATAAGTATGCAAAAGTCACAGGTTGACAAACAGTCATCTTTATTTACTTTTCAATGAATTGTGTATGATATTGTAGGCTTAACCTTTGTAAGAAGGTAATGAAGCAATGGGTTTACATGATGGTAACACTTGCAGGGAATTTGTGCCTAATGCAGGTGGTCAGTGCTGTTCTTTCTTGTCAGAACAGAAGCAGAACGACAAATAATCATGTTTCATGAGTGTGTTACTTTAAAACAATATGTGGATATAACCTTTTCATTTTGTGATGAAGCTGTTGGATTTATACCAATAAATGAAAATAAAGCTCATTAGTAAATTTGGATTTTCTTGCTGCCTAGTGCAGGTGGTCAGTGCTGTTCTTTCTTGACAGAACAGAAGTAGAACAGCGAATAATCATGTTTCATGAGTGTCTCACTTTACAACAATTTGTGGATGTAACTTTTTCATTTTGTAATGAAGCTGTTGAATTTATACCAATAAATGAAAATAAAGCTCATTAATTCTTATAAATATGGGTTTTCTTACTGCAGATATCCTCTAATTTTTTCGAGTATTGTTGGCACCTTTGGCGGAGTGATGTGCAAACCATTCTACATAATTTCTCGGGTCTTGCCCAAGGCTTTACTATTAATTCAACAGTAGAAAACCATGATGATCTTTTTTTAACATGTGAGCGGTGGTTGCTATGTTCAAAGATAATAAAGCAACTTATTATTTCAGGGTTCCCTAGTGATGCCAAATCTGTACAGGTAATTATGTAACAATCTTATTTTGGGGTCAACTCTTTTTTGTTTCAGTCTTCTTTGCAGTCTTGAAAAGCTCTTTCTTTCTTTTCTTTTTATTATTATTTTATTTTACTTTAAATATTGATGCATATATTTTCAGGAAGTTCCACCAGTCAAAGAAGTCTGTCCTGCTATATTGAACTCTGTTCAATCGTTTCTACCATATTGTAAGTCATTTCCTTTTCTATTTTAAATCTTCATGATTCTGTACATCATCTTTTGGATATCTGGCTTCTTCTATATCTTTCTTTCGCCCATTCTAGAGCATTTTTTTGTCATCTGTTGGGCTTGTATGCTGGATTGCTGGACTTCAAGTTATTGTTGGCTCAAGCCCATATCTCAGTTATAAGGTGTTTGGCTGTGTGGCCACTTTGTGTGAGTAAATCACATTTTATCCAGCAAAAAAGGGCGTATTTTGCTGTATTACTCCCTGAAATTCTTCAATTTGTCATGTAAGTGTTCTGTCTTTATTTTCCACAGTTAGGAACTGAAAAAGAACTTTTAAGCTCAAGCAAGAGTACATGTTGAAAAGGCTGCTGAGCTCTTTCATCACCTGAGGTTGATGTGAAGCTATTCATGGATCTAGACTCTAGCTAGCAACACCCTCTGTGTCATCCACCATACTTTGTTTTTAAAGTATAACTAATGCTCTGTTTGCTACAGGTTGTAATTTGGAAATCACATGGGAACAGGGCATGCCCACTGTTCACTGGTGCAACTTCAGTTAGTGGGTTCATTGCTTGTTCGTTGCAATTATTTAGTGAACTTGACCACTAGTTTTCACTCCAGAAGCTTTTAGGAAGGAAGGCTATATTTTCTGTTTTGTTTTCTAGAGTTGTTTGGGAAGAGAACTCTCTTTAGAACCCATTTTTTGGTATAGTGGTGTACTAACACATCAGTTCTCATCATTACGTGTCACATTGATGTGGATGTGCAATTTGAAATTGTTTGGACTGATCATGGACTGACTGGAGATTTATTTCCCTTATCTAATTCTATTATTTTTTGACTGATTTTATTGTTGGGCAACAGTGGACACTTTAGACAACATTTTGGCCTAGCACTAACCAACAAGAGCTATGTTCCAATGGTGAGTAAATGACTTTCTTGTTTGTGTTCAACATCTTTCAAAAGAAATGACTTGCAGACAAGGGCAAGAAATATAAGTCAGTTAAAAATTAGGAGATACCAAAGTGCATTGGCATACTATACTTGAGGAGGGTGTGTCGGGGAACAGAAATGCAATGATCAGGGCCCTGGAGGCAACCATGGGACGTCCCCTGTGCTGAAATTGAGACGAAGTTCAAAACATTGTGGCAACCTTACTCCCCCTAAAAGGATCCTCCTTACAGTTTTTAATGAGGAAAATTTTCCAGGTCAAACCTTTGCATGGCAAGGATGATAAGAAAGGGCTGTGCAAAGCCTTACAATCATAAGTGAATCTTGGGATAGCAATTTGAGTCTAGCATAAGCAATTTACTAGTGACTTTAGCTCCACATTGGGCCTTAAGCTTTCTTTCTGAAGTTTAAAATAAGAAGGTACATTTATGTGCAAGACAAACTTTAATTACCATTCCATGAGGATTAGGCTCAAAAGTATTCTTCAAAAAGAAGAAATTTTGAGTTGAATTGAATTTTGGGGGAAAAGTAGAAATGTTTCTTGAATGGTGTTGAGAAAGTGCCGGATGAATCTCATCAACCATCTGCCTTCCACATCTTTTTAAGCAATAATTTCTCTTCTTATTTGTTTTTTCAAATTAGTAGCATGCCTCTTCTTTTAACTTTAGCAGAATAGTTTGGTACAGGGTCTCAGTTTCTGCATTTCGTTTACTTTTGAGACTTTGCGTAGTGGGTAGTTCACCTTGTTCAATTCTCACCTGCTCTAATCTTGAGGCTTGAATGGGTAAGATTTCCAGTCCAATTCGTGGGAGAATAACATTGTATCTCTCTTTTATTTTGGTTTTCTAATTGTTTCTTTTTCTCATATTTGGATCTCACTCGATTAAATGGAGTTGAGATCCAGAGTATAGGGTTGTGCTCCTTTAAATCAAACAATGTGTGTCAACATTTTTGTGGTTTGTGGATCTGATGGAGCTACGGTAGAAATTTTTGTGGAACAGCTTAAGAAATGAGAAATGGAACTCGATTTATTGATGAAGTGGATGAATTACATGTGGAACCCACAATCACTCAAGCAAAATGAAGACTACCGGAACTAGTAGGAAGTAGGAACCTCAGCTTCCTCTCCGCACTTCCCACTCCCTTTTACCTCCTTCCTCTTTCTCCCCCTCTTCCCTCCTTCTTCACCTCCTTTTATCTTTTCTTTTTCCTTCCATTTCCGTCCCTCTTCGTAACAGTGACTGGATATCTCGTATATCCTAACTTTGTAACAGACCGGATATTTGTATATCCTAACCGACTTCCCGACTTGGTTGTTAACCGACTATATCACAACTAATTATATCCTAACCAATCGCTGCCCCGGGATCTTCTTCCGGAGAATTCTTTTGCCAACCAGCTGTATTTCGTTTCCTTGCAATTATATCTTCTTTCTGAATACGTGTGGTGTATGGGAGGTCTAACATTACCCCCCAAGTAGGTTCACCTTGTCCTCAAGGTGAAAGGAGGGAAATTGAGTGTCCAAATCCCCATAGAGCTCCCATGTGCTATCACATTCAGTAGGTTTTTCCATTTCACCAAAACTTCGGTGCATCCATTTGGCAATGACTGATTTCCTGGACGAGTCGGGATATAGGACAAGTTCCATTTCCTCGAGTCCAGGAGGTAGGGTTGAGATTGGGCTGAATTGGACAGTGGCAGCCTTGAGTTGGGAGACGTGGAAAACAGATGGATCCGGTGGTGGAAGGTAAATCAAGGCGGTAGGCTACCGCGCCAATGCGCTCCAAAATAGTGAAGGGGCCGTAAAACCGGGGCTAAGTTTTTCATTGGGTCGTTTAGCCGGTTTCTTGAACTTAAAGGGCTGGAGTTTCAAAAACTCGTCCCCACACTGGAATCGGATGTCCTCGCGACCTTTATCCGCTTGGGATTTCATTCGACTTGGGCTTTTACAAGATTACTTTTCGGGGCTCTTGTAAAATTGTATTCCTATCGTGAAGTTGCTGTTGACTTCCTCCACAACCGACCCTTCATTCGAGAGCCGTAACACAAGAGGGAGGATCACGCCCATAAAGTGCTTTAAAAGGGGTCATGCCAAAGAAAGACCTTGGAATGTAGTATTATACTATAATTCAGCCCAAGGAATCCACTTGGGGCCGTAGCTTAGGATGGTGGTAGGTGAAGCACGCAAATAGGTTTCGAGACAATGCTTGACAACTGCTTTGGCCATCCGTTTGAGGATGGTAAGCATCATCTTTAACTCACGTCCCGCCATTTTGAATAGTTCACCAAAATTGGCTAATAAAGAGACGGTCCCCCGTCGATACAATGGATCGCGGTAACCGTGTAACCGTACTATGTCCTGATAAAAGAGCAGCCACCTCTTGAGCAAAAACGGATGGCCCAAGGGAAGGAAATGGCAAGATTTGGAAAGACGGTCTACTACCACCGTAATAGTATCCAGCCCTTAGATTTGGGTAAGCCGCCAATAAAGTCCATAGAAATGTCATCCCGTACTTGTTCTGGAATGGGTAAAGGCCGAAGAAGACCTCCGTGTTTAAGAGCTTGGTATTTATTCCTCCTGCATACCTCACAAGAAGCCACAAATTTCTGCACATCCTTTCGCATTCCCTTCCAAGAGACCACATTAGAAAGCCTTTTGAATGTCCTAAAGGTCCCCGAATGTCCACCGTGGAGGGAGTGAAATTCCCCGAGTAGGATGGGAATTCGAATGTAAGTTTTAGGGATAGCTGAGTCTATCATAGAAGAGCAAGTGGCCATGACGTTGCAGAAAATCCTTTGTGATGGTTGAGGCCAGCCAATAAGTCCCGAGGATGGGGCCTAAAGTCTCATCGAGTCCGATCTCCTCTTGTAAAGCTTGTAAGGCTGAATGCCGGACTACCGAAAGAGCCATGAAAGGAGAAGGGTGTGCATCGTGTCCGATGCATGCTCGAGGGGCAGAAGTGTTGTGTGCACTGCTGAAGCCTTTTTGTTATCTATTCTCGAGAGGGCATCGCCTGCCCGATTATGCTTGCCCGGGTTTGTAGTGAATGTCAAAGTTGAAACCCAAGAATTTGATTAGCCACTTCGCCGCTCACCGCTAAGGACGTTCCTGTGCAGGAGGAATTGGAGGGCTCTTTTGATCCGTTAAGATAGTGAACTTCTCGGCCTAACAAGTAATGGCGCCACTTCTCGAATGTGCAGAGAACAATCGCCATAAGTTCCCTTTCATACACCGATTTGACCGAGCACGGGAGAGAGTGATTGGTCGAAGAAGGCAATTGGCCTTCCTCTTGCATGAGAACCGCTCCAATGCCTTTACCCGACGATCCGTCTCCAAATGAATGGCTTGTTAAAGTTGGGAATAGCTAATACGGCACCGTCGTCATGGCGTGCTTTAAGTTGTTGAAGGCTTGTTGTGCCTCCATCGACCAATTGAAGCTATCTTTCGAGAAGATTGGTCGTGGGTGCAGCAATAATGCCATAGTTTTGTACAAATTTGCGATAGTATCTTGGTGAGGCCCAAAAAGCCCCTTAATGTCGTAATATCTTGTGGAGTAGGCCAAAGTTGAGCATACAAATCTATCTTTGAGTTATCACCATGACTCCATCCGCCGAGATTATATGGCCTAAATATTCCAATTGAGGTTGTGCAAAGCAAAGACTTCTTTTTGTTAACAACTAAGTTATGAGAGGCCAACAATTTCGCACCATTTCCGTATGTTGTAAATGTAGTTGAATATCGTAGACCGTAAACGAGTATATCATCAAAGAAAACCAGACGAACTTACTTCGAGATAGTGGCGGAAGATGTCGTTCATAAGAGCCTCGAAAAGTGGAGGGTGCATTGGTCAGTCCGAAGGGCATGACCAAAATCTCGTAGTGGCCCTCATGCGTCCTAAACGCCGTCTTGGGAACATCCTCTTTTTTATGCGAATTTGATAAGAGAGCCGGATTGAAGATCCGGCTAGAGAAAACAAGTAGGCTCCACCTAGTTCGTCCAATAATTCATCAATTGTTGGGATGGGAAATTTATCCGGGAATGGTGATCTTGTTAAGGGCGCGGTAATCTACGCAAAAACGCCACCCTCCATCTTTTTTCTTAACTAAGAGTACTGGGCTGGAATAGGGACTAGTGCTGGCCTGAATGATGCCCGCCTCCCATAATTGTTTGATGATCCGCTCAATCTCGTTCTTTTGCCAGTGTGGATAACGGTATGGCCTGATATTAGGTGGTGTTGTATGGTCTGGGACCCTGATGGCATGATCTTGTAGTCGGTTAATAGGCAATTTCAATGGCTGATCAAAGAGATGGGCATACTTGTCTAGTAGAAGTTTTAGACAGGGTTGGTCCGAAGGTGGTGGTTGCGTGTCCATTTCTAGCTGAAGGCCTTGATACTCAACCATGTAGCTTGCACCGGAGTAGGGGATGGCACGTTGTAGTGCTTTGAAAGATAAGAGTGATCTGGACAGGGATGGGTCGCCCTTAAGAGTAACCCTTTGGCCCTGCACGATGAACTCCATGGTGAGCTCGAGGTAGTTGGCCGAAACGTTGCCAAGAGTACTCAGCCATGCCATGCCAAGGTGGTTAAATTGGGGGGGAGTATTGATAGGGACAGTATTGGGCATAGAAGGCAACAAGGATGTAACAAATAAGTGATGCAGTCAATCAGTTAGGATATACAGAGTTGAGTAGGATATGCTAAACAAACAAAGCAGTTAGTATCTAATCTGTACAGGGGGGTAATGTTAGACCTCCCATACACCACACGTATTCCAGAAAGAAGATATAATTGCAAGGAACAAATACAATCATTGGCAAAAGAATTCTCCAAGAAGATCCAGGGCAAGGCTTGGTTGGATATAATTAGTTGTGATATAGTCATTAACAACCAAGTCGTGAAGTCATTAGGATATACAATATCCAACACAAAGTTAGGGATATACAAGATATCCAAATTGCTACGAAGGGGACTAAAATGGAAGGAAAAAGAAAAGATAAAAGGAGGTGAAGAAGGAGGGAAGAGGGGGAGAAGAGGAAGGAGGTAAAAAGGGAGTGGGAAGTGCAGAGGAGGAACCGAGGTTCTACTTCCTACTAGTTCCAAGTAGTCTTCATTTTTTCCTCGATCTTCGGGCCAGTCCATAAGCCCGTATAGCTAAGCGGGCCGAACATCTTCACCTCGGCCTTTAACTCCTCCCTTAGCCCATTTAGAAAAGCCCCTTTTTAGGACCGCTCGCAGATCCACCAAGGGCCCTGATAGTAGCTCGAAGTCCTGCCTGAAGTCGGCAACGGAGGCGACCCGCCCGATCGAGCGCAAGGCCTCACTCACCGTCGGATTGTGAGGGCCGGAATCGTTGAAGGAGGGCCGTCCGGAAAGTGGTCCATGACTGGAACGGCGATCTCGCATCTGACCACAGGAACCAATGGAGGGCTTCTCCCTCCAAGCACACAGATGCGGCGGTCACCTTCTCCGTTTCCGACAAGTGGTTCAGCCGGAAGTAGCGCTCCGCCCGGCATAGCCACCCCAAAGATGGGTCCCGTCCGTCAAATGTGGGAAGATCCAGCCGGCGATGTTCCGCCTAGGGTTTTCTCGACTCACGCAAATAACCGCGGAGATCTCCCCGATGCTTCTCCTTCTTCGGATACTCCCGGTTCTAATCTGCCTCCAAATTTCTTGATTTGGTAAGGGTTCATTACTTTCGGCCTTTGTCTCATCCAAACCCCGATCTCACCATAAATTCCTCCGATCGCAGCTACATTTGTTTGCAACCTCCCAATATCTTCCTTCATGCTCCCTACCTCTCGCTCTCACGTTCTCCATCTCTTTCTCCATGTCTTCTCGTATCGACCTAGTTCTTACCATACCCCAAAATTGGATCGAGCTCGATACCATTGATGGAGCTACGGTAGAAATTTTTGTGGGAAATCACCTTAAGAAATGAGAAATGGAACTCGATTTATTGATGAAGTGGATGAATTACGTGGAACCCACAATCACTCAAGCAAAATGAAGACTACCGGAACTAGTAGGGAAGTAGGAACCCCGCTCCTCCTCTCGCACTTCCCACTCCCTTTTACCTCCTTCCTCTTCTCCCCCTCTTCCCTCCTTCTTCACCTCCTTTTATCTTTTCTTTTTCCTTCCATTTCCGTCCTCCCTTCCTCAGAATGCATCGGATATCTCGTATATCCTAACTTTGGTAACATGCATCGGGATATTTGTATATCCTAACTGACTTCCTGACTTGGTTGTTAACTGACTATATCACAACTAATTATATCCTAACCAACTGCTGCCCTGGATCTTCTTCTGGAGAATTCTTTTGCCAACCAGTGTATTTCTGTTTCCTTGCAATTATATCTTCTTTCTGGAATACGTGTGGTGTATGGGAGGTCTAACAGGATCTCATCTAGCTTCAACTTTGGATTTACTTCCAATTTATAGCTCTACTTATAATCCAATAAAACAATGTTTGTAAATCTCAGATCTGAGGATTAATGGACTTTGAGCCTGTTTAAGCATCAGCTTAAGTGAATATCTCTCTGGTCTGTTATAGGCTATAAGCCATCAGAAGTGGAACATTTGATGTCTTAGGTCCATTTAAAATGATCCGAGGATCTATAGACTGTCCAAATTCCTGATAAATTTCTGATATGGTGGATAAATTCATATAACACCTAGCTCAGAGCACTGGCAGCACGATCGGGAATGTTCCAAAATCCACATCTGAAAACCAAAAAAGATACCAAAAATTGTGTGAAAGAAGAATAACTGCCGATTAGAAACTTCTCAGCGATGTTATTGTTAGAAGGCTGCAAGATATTGGAAGTTGTTAGGAATGTTGTAAACAGAATAACCCATTTAATAATTCCCTGAGTATATCATTTAGTCAGTGTCCCGTCTTCCTGTAATAATGGCAAACCGCTTCATGCAAAATCACAGTAATGCGTTGTGGATTGCTTCAGGTGGTTGCTTAATAGCTTAGAAGTTAGAACCCCATAATCGAGTCTCAACCTGTTGGTTTTAAGCAGATTGATTATAGTATTGGTCTTATGGCCATTTCCCTGGTTGGTGGTGAGATGAATCAATTGCAGTGAGGTGAAAATCTCACTGCAGAGATTTGCTTGCCTGAAAGCATTCCGTTCATCTAGCAAAGACACAAAGAGGAGCCTCTCTCATGGCAGATAATAAACTCAAGATAGCTCATGGGAGTGGAAATCCAACATTCAAGATGAAAAAAGACACCATTCTATTCAAACTTAGAAGGAAACAAGAGTTAAGGAAATAGCAATCCCAACTGGGACCTGAGTTTACTCTATTTATCCATTTCGAAGTGTCAAGGCGATTTGAATGGCAAGGTAACCAACAATAGATTAAGCCATAATATTTTAGAATCTAAATGTTCCGTATTCCCCAGTATTTATGCTCTAATTGAGTGAGTGAAAAGTATAGAGTATTGGAGTACATATGTCATTTGATTGTGCTAGAGAGGGAAAATAATGTTATGATTCCATGATAAAGGTTATTGGCACTTGATTTGTAAGCTTTTTAGGTGAACTATTAACCCAGAAAACTCATATTGCTAAATCGTTTTGTTTGTATCATTTTCTTGTTTTGAACTATTCTTAGTGTGCTCATAGAAAGAAGCCAAACAAATCATATCCTTCTGTCTTGTACTGGCAGAAACATTATATGATTTTTTTGAATAATAGTAACATGGGTTAGATCTGGCAGTTGATGCTGCTTGTTTAAGTTTCTATGCTGTTTTTGACATTGCTATCTTCAGTTCATTTTTTTGTTAAGTAGCTAAATTTGAACCCATTAGTTTGTAGTTCATATTTGTGAAATTTTTTACATAGTTTCACTCAATAATTGTAGCATAGTGATGTATGGGCCTCTTGTGTTTTCTCATGAGCCACCATTAAAGAAAGGGCAGCCCCAGTGTGCGAAGCTCCCGCCTATGCGGGGTCCGGGGAAGGGGCGGACCACAAGGGCCTAAAGTACACAGCCTTACCTTGCATTTTGCAAGAGGCTGTTTCCACGCCTTGAACCTGTGACCTCAAGGTCACATGACGACAACTTTTACCGTTGTGCCAAGGCTCCCCTTCATGAGCCACCATTAAATGATATGAAAATATATAACTCCAGATACACCTAGATTTTTGAAGATTCCAATCATTCATAATATTGTCCTTGACTTAGATATGGCCTATGATCCAAAATTCTCATCCATTGGATGATCCAAGCAGCTGCTGCTTTTAGTTGTAAGATGGATGGTGAAGTCTTTTACTGTTCATATTGCAACTCAAGAAAACAGTAGGTAAGATCATCCAATGGATGAGAAATTTGGATCATGGCCCATCTAAGTCAAGGGCAGTATGATGAATGGTTCAGATCTTCAAACATATGGGCCCACCTAAGGTTATGGCTGTTCATACAATTTATTGAGGGGCTTATCCTAAAAATAATGGGTGCATATATCACTACCCTAATTGTGTCATAGAGTATGAACTCTACACTGTGCTGGCCTTCATTTCCATTTGGGATGTCATCCACCAACCATTGACCTGTTAATCTTATCTACAAATCTATAACTTCTTCCCTGGTGGTGATTTGCTTTGGATTCTATGAAGCATTTTTGCCTTTCTGGCTAATTAACTTTCTTCATTTGCTAAGCTTGTTTCTTTTGGTTTTCAGGCTTTAAATTTTATTTAATTGATCTTTCTTCTGACTGTTCGACTTAATTTTGCAGATTCATCTTTTCGGGAAAGACATCAGAAACTGTGGTATTTTATAAATAGCGCCTGCATTAAATTGATGAAAATCTTAATCACAATACAGGGCAGACATCCTTATTCCTTTAGCAATAAGGGTGTTCTTCCACTTGTCATGGATTTCTGCTTGAACAAGATTACAAATCCTGAACCAGCAATAGTACCGTTTGAGCAACTCCTGATTCAGTGTATGGTTCTGGTCAAATCTATATTGGAGTGTAAAGAGTACAAACCAAGCTTTACTGGTCGTGTGATTAATGAAAATGGTTTCTCATTAGAGCAAATGAAGAAAAACATATGCAGTGATGTTGGTGATATTCTTGCCTCTCTTTTGCCTAATGAACGTGTGGTTTTGTTGTGCAATGTCTTGATAAGAAGGTAACTACTAGCTGAAACTCTTGTAGATCTTTATATAGAAAAAATCCATATGTTGCTTATCTAAATTTTACTTTTCTTCAGTCAGGTGTTTTGCTAGTATGCATCTATAAGGTCTTGCAGTTTAGTAATGTGCTGTGTGAATACATCTCAGCTTTCTGCTCCCATTGCTACTTTCTGCATTGGCTTAGTACAACAGGATGCTAAGAAGGGAAGTCAAACTAAAGGATGGTTAATCATGGGATTTAGGGGCCAATTAACATGTCAATGGCCTCAACTCAGAAGGTTATGGATGGTGTGTACTTGTTGCTAGGACTAAGGTCACCCATTTTGCCACCCACTTGATGGTTTAGGATATTTTCTCTTGTTGTAAGAGTTCATTGGTCCGATGTTTGCATTTTGTGATTCACAAGCATGTTTTCCAGGTTATGAAGTCTGAGGATGATGCTTGAAAAAAATAAATTGTTGCACACTACAATGCCAGGCTTGGGCCCTTTCCCATAAGGCGAACGCAGACTTTTGGAGGTTCCATGTATATAGTGATTATGTTGATGATATGATGGACATGTTGGTAGTTGCTTGTGTTGACAAGTGCCATTTTCGCATAATGATGGCTACAGCGGGGTCATAGTTAACAATTTGCGGACGATTAGGTTTCTATATCTTGAAGACCTTTGGATTTGCACCCATGGATATGGATTCTGTGGTCCTGTAATGTGGGAAGGGTACCCATATGTCCGACCAATTCAAGTACACCACTGGACATGTAGGCTGTGGCCAATTGTCGAAGCATATTAATGTTTCTCTATCAGGGCCACATATGTATTCATTATGGGACATAGAGGTGGAGTTATAGATGAATGCAGCAGTGATTATGGATTAACTTGTGGGCAGTATTCTTAAACAATTTCTACTTACTATTCTATAGGAATATGCTAACTGGAGTCCCTAGCACTCTCCTGGAATGTGCCCTTTCCTAGTGTATTTTCACTCCAAGGATGTTTTTACCATCTAATTTCTGAGGTGAAAATACCCTATGACATATCATCCAGGACTACGACTATCAGGCTATCAGTTACTACTGGGTATTTTGATTGTGTTTTGTTTGTCGTAGTTATGGTGTTTTTCATAATTACATTGTGAATTCACTGCTTGAGCACTAGAATGCTCAATAGCCCAGGTTCTTTCTTACACTGGTTGATTTATTGTCTTCTATTTTTTCCCTGCACTGGTTGACTGAAAGTGGGTTCTTATCGTATGGGGTCATTTCTTTTTCACTGTGCATTGCTAGTTATATCTTTCTGACATGTTAATTCTTTTGTAGGTACTTTGTTCTCACAACAAATGATTTGGAAGAATGGTTCCAAAATCCTGAATCCTTTCATCATCAGCAAGATATGGTTCAGTGGACAGAAAAATTGAGGCCTTGTGCTGAAGCTCTATACATTGTTTTATTTGAAAACCATAGACATGTAGGTACATCATTCAGCTATTTATTGAGCTTCTGTTGTACTGCTTGAACGGAACTACATGATCTCAGTTGTTGTATTGGATCTACAGTTATGCACTTTTTGACCTAGCTTGCTATTTCCAGCTTCTAGGTCCTGTGGTTGTTTCTATTCTTCATGAGGCAATGAATGGTTGTCCAGCTTTAGAAACTGAAGTAACTGCAGGGATGCTTCTAAAAGATGCTGCCTATACTGCTGTTGGCCATGTCTATTACGAACTCTCGAGCTACCTGAATTTCGAAGATTGGTATTTTTTGTCTTCCTGCATTATACTATCTTCTTAGTTCATTTCTTTATGCTTTGGTTATCGGGATGTTAACCTGTTATATTCTTAATCTATATTTTCTCTGACCTCAGATTTATGCAACCATGTTGTGCGGGGATCATTTCATCAATATTTCTCCATGTTCAGTTAGAACGGAGCATTTGACTTCATTTTATATATTTGGATTCATGAAATTGTTGCCTCTCATCTGTGCTCTATTCAATAATCAGATTTCTGTTCTTATGTTTTTCTTCCTGTAGTAGCTTTTCAGTGGTAGGATCACACAAAATTGGCCCTTCATTAGTTCATTAATCAAGGTTTAGCAAAAAATATTCCGACAATGTACATTATCGTTTCCTGTCTCAGTTTTAAGGATGTTTGCGATTGGGCAGAACTCAGATAAATAACAATGTAATCATGGGAAGAGTGGAAAAATCTTCTGAGTTTGAATAAATATTTTTTTTTTTCTATTTCTTGACACTTACCACAGCTCATAAAGGCCAGAAATCTTGACATGTCACCTGTTGGCATTAGGCCTTCCCTCTCCTTTTTTCTCCCTCTTCCTTGACCAACCAGTTCCATGTTGTCTTCTCCACCTCATCTACACTGAAATCAATCACAGCCACCACATTCTATACAAACTTATCAAGATCCTTATCATGATGTGATGTGGTGCTGCCAGAAAGGTTCATAAGTAATTTGTAAGCCAAAAGGTATGAAAATATGATGGTATAACATTTTTTAATCTTAAACAAATCCTTTTAAACATATTTTTAAGAACTACTGTTGATTTACATAGGAAAATGATATTCCTGCACCTGGTTAGGACTAATGGCAGACCCTCATTTGGTTTTGTGGTAAAAGTACAAGTGGGGCTCACATTTTTGAATGATCTAGACCATTCATCTTAATGGCCTTGTTATAGATGGGCCATGGCCCTAAATCACAATTTGGGTGATCTCATCATCAAATTTTTTTTGAGCAGTTTTGAGTACTTTTAATTTATTAAACAGCCATTTTTAGAACTCAAAGTAGATAGAAAAAGTAATATTTGGATCATTCAAGGTATCTAATCTTTTGGACATAACTTATCTGTGGCAAGACCATTCAAATTATAAAGAAAAGCTTGGCGCATTGGTTAATTTTCCACAAATTTGGATATTGCAATAATCCTGAAGGGCATGGAATTTTTATTTCATCATCATCAAAACCTTATCCCGATTAGGCGTCGGCTACACAAATCTTGTTCCTTCATTCACCTCTATCAAGTGTTATTAAGTCCAAGAGTTTTTGAATTTTTTCTTACCACTTCTAACCATATCCTTTGGGCCTTTCCCTTGCCCTTTTAGATCCTTTGACTTGGATCGAGTCATTGGGGCTGCCCTTTGGTTTGTTTGAAAAAAAAGAAACTTGGATCGACTCACTCCTTTTAACTGGTGCCATTTTTGGTCTCCATTGGTCATGTTCAAATCATCTAAGTCTACCCTCTCTTTACCTATTGGTGCTACTCCTAAGTTTCCTCTAATATTTTCATTTCTAATTCTATCCTTTCCCGTCTTGCTACTGGTCCATCTCAACATCCTTATTTAGTCTACACTCATCCTATGTATATGCTGTTCCTTATTTGCCCAACATTTTCATATATAGAGCATGGCCGGCCCCATAGTCGTCCAATAGAACTTTCCTTTCAGTTTGAGTAGCACCCACTAATCACATGAAACAATAGAGAACATCTCAATTTGTTCCAATCCACGTGAATTCTTTGGGTAACATCCCTCTCAATCTCTTCGCTCTCATGATTTATCGATCCTTAATTTCAAAGGTGGTCTTTTCGAGGTACTTTTTGGTTATAAATCTTTACTGGCCCTTCCCTTCCACTCGTCTCCTAACTAAAATTGCATGCTGTATACTCTGTCTTAGTTCGGCTAATTTTAAATCTCTTAGACTTTATAGTATATCTCCATAACTCAAGCTTTGTGTTTACGCCCTTCCTTGTCTTATCAATCAAAACTATGTCACCTACAAATAAGATGCACCATGGGATCTCCTCATGTAGATGTTTCGTTAACTCATCTATAACCCACCATGAAGAGATGCAGGCTCAATGCCAATCCGTGGTGCAATCCTATGGTGATGGGGAAATCATCGGTCTCTCCACTAGTGGTCCTAATAATTGTTATAACTCCCTCATACATATTCTTAATTATGTCTACATATTCTTGTGAAATCCTTTTCTCATCCAACATTCACATATTAACTCTTTGGGGATCCTATCATAAGCTTTTTCTAAGTCAATAAAGACCATATGAAGGTCCCTCCTCCTCTCCCTATATTTCTCCATCAATTGTCTAAGGAGGAAAGTAGCTTCCATGATAGCCCTCCCAGGCATACAACCAAACTGGTTTTTCGATACACTCGTCTCATGTCGTAGCCTCTTCTCAATCATTCTTTCTCCAAGTTTCCTTATATGGCTCATAACTTTGATCCTACAATGATGTAGCAATAATCCTAAAGGGCATGGAAGTTTCATTTCTCTTTAAATATTGTATACATTCTTTATTCTTGCATTAATCAAAGTTTAATGTTTTAATGTCCTGCAGTTGCAATAGTTGAAAGATAATCATCAATCAACAATTTGTTGCTCCTTTGAGCCAGCGATTTACTAAATGAAGTACAATCATAGGTGTGATACAGGCAAAGAGACTAATGATTGAAACAAAATAGAAGAGAGATAAAGTTAGAGAGAAGTTAAAGACCACATTCACCCACAATTTCTTGATAGATTTGAGTAGGGAACCTTGAATTTGTGGAAGGGCTAGCTACGAAGGTGTCAATTTTGAAACCTGCCTATGGTACTCAAAGAGTAACTTCAAATTCATGCTCTAGACAGCCAAGCATTTTATATTGAACCAATCAATTTTTTATCTTTATAATAATCATGTAACCTTCTTCCAATATCATATGAAGTGCTCTACCATGAGGGTCCATGGTTTTCCCTCCAAAGCTAGCTACTGCAATAGCAAAACTTTATCTATCTTAGACATCCATTGCTGGCTCCAAAATTGAGTTTCTACCAGCTCACTGATGGGAGAACCCAAGCTTTTGATGGCTCTAAGAAGGAACAGGAACCTCACAACCACTAGCCTTGTTAACAAGGCAGTTTGCTTGAATCCACCCAAGCGCAGGGGCAGCCCCGGTGCACGAAGCTCCCGCTTATGCGGGGTCTGGGGAAGGGGTAGATCACATGGGCCTAAAGTACACAGCCTTACCTTGCATTTTGCAAGAGGCTGTTTCCACGCCTTGAGCCCGTGACCTCAAGGTCACATGATGACAACTTTTACCATTGCGCCATTTTGCAAGAGGCTGTTTCCACGCCTTGAACCCGTTGAATCCACCCAAGGCATTGACAATAATTTTATGGCCTCTCCTTAAACATTTCTTCCGAAAATCTTTGCTTCTTTTCCACATAAACCAAGAAAGCTAGAGGGACAAGCACTCAGAATAGTAAGAGGAAGTAGATAAGTGAAAGAGGAATATGAGTTGGCCCCTTCCTTGGGATATCTTTCAGTTAGTACGCTGAATGCTTCCTGTGTTTTGATTCTTTTCTGATACTTAAGTTGGTATACTGCACGCCTTTTGCATTTTGTAGATACAGGGGAGAAGATTTGTGGTTGGAAAATGTAATTTCAATTACATTTGTAGAGTTACTAAATAACATAACTAAGATATCAGAAGAGCTTTCTAATCCAAATATTTTATTGTGCTTTTTATTATTATTGCAGAAGTACATGTTGAGTACAAATCTCTCCTCTATAGAGTCTTGATCATGTAGATTGCTTCCCCTAAATGTTTGCTTGTGCTTTGTTGTAATGACAGTAGAAGAGTCATTAACGACGATGTTATTCTTGTCTTCAAGAGGTTATTTCTAATGTAGAAGAATACACACATACCTACCATGAGAGCATTGGTCGTGCCAAATCCAAGAAGCATGTTTTCAAGCCTAGAAGCACCTGGGAGGAAGAGGCTTATCTTGGGTTTTTGTAATTTTCTACGTTTTGGTTTGTTCTTTAGAGATTTCAATCTACTCTCTGTTAATTTCTAATGAAATGGCAGTTTAGTTTCTCTGTTTGAGTTTGTTGTGGAGAAGTTCATGCTCTGGAGGCAGAAGCCAAGTTGGTTTGGTTGAAGTCGAAAATCTACAGATTTTGGGGGCCAACAAGTTTTGGGATGAAAATAATGCTAACCACCTGGAGTTCAAGTCCCCGTGGAGGTTTATCCATTCAGTTAGGGCAATTATGGACATTTTCATGCAGTCTTTCTCACGCACATCCATCATGGATGGCAATGATAAATCCAATAGATTAGTAAAATTTGAATCTTTTTCTTATTGTATGTGGTATTTATATTTTATACCAAATATGTAACTTTGTTTTCTTAGGTTTGGTGCTGTATTTGTGTGGCCTTTTCTTTCTCAAGCTGTTTTACTTTATTAATTTATTCTCTTTTCAGACATCTGTGATGGGCATGGTATGTGTAATCTTTAGCCATTTTTTGAATAAGTCCACTGGGAGTAGACACTCTTAGAGCATCTACTCCTGTAGATGCTGCACTAGAGACCTTTCTTTGGGAGATCTAAGCCTTTACTCACGTCCAGTGTACAGAAATTAGGTAACCCACAAAAAATAAAGCATTTGAAGGATATTAACTGCATGTTTTATGTCTTTGAAAAAAAAATGGATTGTAATATTTTTGCCATAGAAAATAGGCTAAAAGCATCCAATGGGCATGAAATTTGATCTCTAGGCTATTTAAGACTTTCTGAACATGATGAATGACTTAGATCTACAAAACATTATCACCATAAATGCCAAAAAGCAGGCGTAAACGCTCTTGAGCATCTACTCCTACTGGGACTCTTTGAATTTGGCTCCTTCTGTTTCCAATGTTACTTAATGTTTTTCTCATTTACCTTACTAAATTACTTTGTGACGAGGCAGTCATTATTTGACTATCTCTAATGCACCACTGCTACTTGCTGAATTGCTTTACCTTGGTTTGTCTATTATTTTCTGAGTTACTTATTTTCTCTGACTTATATTTCGAGTTTCTGTTGCAGGTTCAGTAGTTCTTTGTCACATGAACTTGCCAATGACCATCCAAATATGCGTGTTATTCATAGAAAAATTGCATTGGTGTTGGGACAATGGATTTCTGAGGTTAATATAATTCACTAAATTGCTTATTGTTTTGTTTATCTCTCATTAGGATTCTGGATCTGTTTGATTGTAGGAATTAGATGCTTTTGCCCCATCTTGGTATTTTATCATCTGTTTGTTGGATATTGTCTCAGTTATTGGTGCAATTTGTTGGAACCTTTCTTTTGTTGAACTGCTACTTAGTATGTATTTCTTACATGACTTGGTTTTGGAATTCAGTGACATTGTTTAGTATAATAACTCCGTCATATTAAGGAGTTGCTCCCTGGTTTACTAAAAGAAAAAAAATGAAACAGGAAATACTGCATTCATGAAGGGCTGAGAAAATAAAGCAGAAGGAGAGAAAATAGGAGGTGTTAACTATGGACATGGTGCCAATTATTGCTTCCTTGCAAGGAACTTCAAATTTGGTAACCTGTCTCCTCAGAGTTTCCTCTCTCAGTGAACTAGATTAATATCAAATTAGATGTGGAGTCCAAAAGATTCTGTTCATCTTTTCAGATTAGTTTCCGAAATAAAGAGGTCTGGATCCTTTCTTGAGCTTCTAATCCTAACTTTAGCGATGTGAAATCTGCTGGGGGCATTTCACACCAATCTGTGTGACTTGAATTCTCAATTACATAAATGCCTCAAAGAACAGCAAAGGCCAGTGCTACTGTGACAGTTTTATTCTCAATTGCAGGACTAACTACAAAGAACTGCAATAGCCAACAGAATTGTGTCTTTGGCATTTAGGATACTCCCAATGAAGGGGATGGACCAAACATCAGAAACTTCATGGATGGTCTTGGAGATCCTATGAATGGAAAGACATCCATTCAGTAAATCTTTCAGGTGAACCTTAACAAAACACTTAAATTTTGCAGCTCTTTCAGGAATTTTGATGATTATCTATTTTCATTCTGTCTAGACAATTATGTACTAAACTAAAATAAGGTAGTAAATTGAAATAAAATCCTAAACTAAACTAGAACAAAACATGTATAATGTCCAAAAAGAGAACTCTCAACAAAAGAAAGCTGTAAAACAATAAAACTAACAAGAGAATCAAGAACTTTATTAATACATCATCTTTAGAACATTAAAAGAGTAAAGAAAAAAGAAAAAAAAGAAAGGGGACAAGAACTTTTCCGGATCAGAAGTAGATCCCTGAGATCACCCTTGATGTGTCACGAATCAAGAAGGTTCCTATGATCCACTACAAGCTAAGCAAAAAAGTACAAGAGCCTCTTCTTTAATCATAACCATACAATTCTTTCTCTCTTGTTGCGTCCCTCATCAAAGAGAAGAGAGCAAACCTGAATCAAGCCACACACAAGGAACGTTTCAAAACATTAAAACAACCAGACGTGTCACTCATTAAAGAGAGAAACTAAACCCCCCTCTTTCCAAACAAAAAAATGAAATGAAAGTGAGAGATGTCCCAATTTCTCGACAAAAAATATCCAAGCCCCTTTGCACTCCTTTGCTTGCTTATTTAGATGACTTCCTCCTCTATCATGCTCTCATTGGTCCACCTAGTGAGGTCCCCTTATTTCTCTTCTCAGAATATCTCCAACTTGTTCAGATTCATCCTCTCTTGAGTCTCTTTCCTAGCTCCCTCATATCTTGTCCTAAAAAGCCTAATCATCTTCCATATAGAAAATAACCAGATCTAGTAGCTTAGGATAGCCTTAATATGCATCAAATCTTGGTCATTAAATCATCCAAAACTTGATTATTCTTAGCCGTCATTTTCCCATTTTTTCACCAAAGTGGAACAAGTTTTTTCTCTTCCTATTTTTTCTCAAATATAACATGTTTTCTCCAAGCTATATTTAAGGGAGAAAAAATATGTTGCTTTATGTGATTGTGATGGTGAGAGAGAGAGAAAATAAGTGATTGCATGTGGGCTCCCATGCTTGGCTTCCTGAATTCAGAAAAAGTGTAAAAATGCGTGACTCCTCTTTAGGCTAGCATGGGACATCTCATGTAGTTGTGGGTTGAATGGCTTTACTTGTAAGCTTTGTAGGGTGGCAAGGTGGTTACTACGTGCATGAAAAATCTTGCTACTTTTGCATGTATACTGGCAGCCCAAAAAGTGATAACATGCACATTGTTTCTGGGTGCTCCGAAAGTGATATGAGCAGCTCCTCTAAATTTGGAATCTTTTAAAGTATAGGCCATTACTTCTTAACTTGATCCGGGTCATCCAAAATTCATCTTGGTTGGATCTAAACCGTCCATTTTCATTTGAGCTTGAATGATGATCTGAAAAGTTGACTGACTCAATCTAACCAATTATTCTCTTAACAACTTTAGATCTACAACCTACAAAATGCAAAAAAAGGTTCTAATTAGAATTATTTTACATGGTTTAGCACATAATTACCTTCCATGTCTATTTGACCCTGAAAATATACCAAATTAAGGTTAGATGACAAATAAACTATTTAATGCAAATCTATCGTATAAGTATGAAGAATGATTGATCAAATGCACTAAAACACTGCAAAAGTTAAGGTTTTTTTATACAAAAATGAACACAACAATACTTCTGTGTGTGTGTGTGTGTGTGTGCGTGCGCGATTAGCTGGTGCCACTCGAATTAAGGGGCAGCCTTGGTGCACGGAGCTCCCACCTAGCAGGGTCCGAGGAAGGGGAGAACCACAAGGGCCCAAAGTACACAGCCTTACCTTGCATTTTGCAAGAGGCTGTTTCCACGCCTTGAACCCGTGACCTCAAGGTCACATGACAACAACTTTTACTGTTACACCAAGGCTCCCCTTCAAAGGAAAATTCTATGGGATGGCTGTAAGGATGGCTCTGCTCTATGGCTTAGAGTGTTGGGTAGTTAAGTAACAACATGTACATGGGATGAGTGTAGCCAAAATGAGGATGTTAAGATAGATGAGTGGCAAGATAAAAAATGATAGAATTAGAAATGAAAACATTAGAGAAAACTTAGGAGTAGCACCAATAGGTTACAAGATGAGGGAGATTAGACTTGGATGGTTTAGATATGTCCAATAGAGACAAAAAAAGGCAACAATTAGGAGTGAGGAAATTTAAGTAGAAGGTTCTAAAAGGGTAAGGGAAGGCCCAAAAGAACGTGGATAGAAGTGGTGAAAAAAGATTTAGAAACTTTGGGACTAAATGAACACACGCTACTTAATAGAGAAGAATGGAGGAACAAGGTCTTGATGATGTATTTACATGGAATATTTATATGGACAAATTAATTCCATTTATATCTTGGGATGGTCTCATATAGTCTTTGTGGTCTTTTGCTAGTACTATGACTGTGCATTTTTCTAATGGTTGCTTATACTTTGTTCAGATCAAACGAGAGACCAGAAAGCCAGTTTACTTTGCTTTGATCAGATTGCTTCAGGATAAGGATTTGGCTGTTAGAGTAAGCTCCTCTCTGCTACAACTTGCCACAATGCTAAGTCATCCCTGATGGTGCATTAGTTTTGTTGCCTCTTTTTCTCAGCATCTGTAACACAAAAATACACACACACACACACACACACACACACACACACACACACACACACACACACACACACACACATATATTTTATCATATGCACTTCATAAAATTTGCATTTTTACTGACATTTGTAACCTTGCTACAGCTAGCAGCTTGTCGCTCTATGTGTTTCCTTATTGAGGATGCCAACTTCTGTCAACAAGATTTTATTGAGCTTCTGTCTACTTGCTGGGATTTATGTTTTAAGTTAGTAGAAGATGTGCAAGAGTTTGACTCAAAGGTTCGTATTTGAGTTAAAATTCTTTTGGTATGTGGTTTGAATTTCTTGTAGGGCCGAATTACTCTTCCTGATTGATTGTGTAGCTCAGATTATCCATTCTTGTGCTTTTCAAGTATGTATTCATGATTTTTATATATTATAGATACGTACATCTTTATCTTTTGTGGTGCTTCTCTAATTCATGTTGTCTGGAGTGAAGTCTTTTTTATTCTGGTACATTTTCAGGTTCAGGTTTTGAATTTGATCTCAGTGTTGATTGAACACGTTGGTGTGCACATCATCCCTTACGCAAATAAGCTGGTGGAATTTTTCCAGAAGGTACTCATTCTTTTCTTATGTTAGCATGAGTCCATGCATCTGGTTTGTATACTTCTTGTCTGTTTAGTTTTATATTATTCTCATCTTTTGTTTCTCATTTCCCCAAGTGAGTATCAATATGAATAACAGAACAACACTTGCCACGGAAATGATTGTTCCGCACAGAAGAGGCTTATGTGTTCTGCACATAACATGTCCTTTTATGTGGGGCTCATGTCTGAGCGAAGTACATGCAACAAATGGACACAGTTAACTGGTCCACAATGTGTTCACAAGTGATGTGGCAAAATGATGCATGCAAAGAACCCTACAATGTAGCTAGCTTAATATAGCTAATACTACGCATGCAAGTTACTTCCAAGTTGAGCACATTGTAAGGCTAATACTATGCATGCAAGTTATTTGCAATACATATCATAGGCACAATGGTTGAGTTGTTGCCGTGCGACCTGGAGGTCACAAGTTTGAGGCATAGTAACAGCCTCTTGCAAAATGCAAGGTAAGGCTCTATAGGGCCTTTGTGGTCTGCCCCTTCCCCAGACCCTGTATAAGTGCAGGAGCTTCATGCACCAGGTGCCCTTTTTATTTTTTATCATTGAAAGATTCTACAGATGCCAATCATTAACTATTGTTGGCTCATCATCAATGTTCTAAATTAAGTCAAGATAGAATGATTAAGTTGTACTGAAAACCCTCTATTAGCTATCCAGTGAATGGCTTCTTAGATTCATATTATGCTTTTAACATTTTATCTTAGCATGCATGTATCAATTAGTTATCACAGAAGGTGAATTTCAAAGATGCTTTCTTTTTTCTCTACTATATTTTGTGAGAGTTTTGGTCTCCTATTACCTGAGACACATTTGCTCTACCAAGTAATTATTGAAATCACCAAATTGAATTTCCTACTTCAAATGATGAGTTGGAGCTTTGACCAATTGCTCTGATGTTTCAAACTTAAGACTGGCTGTGCAGATTTTGATCCCAAGATATCAAGGCAGCTCTTGTGAGAGTTCAACCTTTCTGTTCAATTTAAATTAGAGCTGCAAGTTGAAAATGATTTGTGCACCCCTATTCTACCTTTATTTAAGTTTTCTTATTGATGTGGATTTTATGAAGTGAATCTTCTTGTTGGATTTGAATTGGGATCTAAGCCATGATCAAGAAAGACGGCACTAAATTAGGTTACTCTTTCTACACAGATACTCTTCTATAAGATGCTTGAAAATTTAATGACTGTTTTCATCTATTAATTGTCAGAAATGCATTTCTTTGAGTTGAGCAAGATCCTACTTGATAAAGGAAATTCACATTTAATACCATTGCTGTGGTCCCCTGAAGGCTCAGACATTTGTTTCACAGCTTCAGCCTTCTCTGCAGATGGGACCCAGTCAATCCCCCTGATCCAGGCGGAGGTTGTCCCGTACTAGTCAGTTTCCGGCAATGCCTTCCTTGGGCACACATGAAAAATTGATACTGTTCTTTTCTTCACCATTCACAGGACAGTCATAACACAAAGGGGAACTAGGTATCCCACATAAAAATGTTAAAAAGCTGTGACTGGCCCTGTTTTCAGTATTGAACCATACAAGGACTGCTAGAGAGAACATCCAACTTACAACACCAGCTGCATCCATGAATTTCTTACTGAGAGCATCCTTCACCTTCTTAGTTCTCCTAAAGAATGTTTCCAGAGGGAATCACTCTTTACCAATGGTTTACTGTGTCTGACATTGCATTTGCATAATGCCCAGAGCTTGTGAATGATTCAGCACTGATACTGTCACATTATCCTTCCCCAGTCATTGTGCACTTCAGGTAATTCCTTGCAAAATCATAGATCAGTTAGTGCAGGTATGTGCACTTTGAAGTACTAAAAGCCAGATCAAGAAGCTAGTTGAGCATACGATTCGGAAACACTATGGTCAAACTTAATACTGAACACTTGTTGGGAAGCAAGACCCTTAGTCACCCTCTGATATTGAGTAAACTTGCCATAGAAAACTGATGGTATTTGGAATTCTTAATTCCATTCTGACTGTTAATAACTTTTTTGTTCTCTTCCTCATCACTTTCTTTGAAAAGCAGCTAGTTGAATGCTCTTCTCTTGAGCACTGCTGTAATTAATACCAGTTCATCTTGCATGAGAAAGACAAATTGTTTTTTAGACAAATTGTAGCTGATAAGCCAAAAATTTCTTTCAGGAAACTGATGGCTAGCTTGATGTCTATTACATTTTTCCAGAGAACTATTTCTTAATCTCAAAATGTATCATCCTGTTGATTATACACATGGGGAAATTCTCCTTATAATTTGACCTTAGTGTCCACAGGTCTTTTCACCTTGGGACCAGTGTGATCATTAATTTTGCTGGCACCCAAAGATACATTGGCATTTGTGAAGTGACCCTCCATATCATGATCAACCTATGAATAGTTTTGGCAAGTTTGTTTTCTGTTTTCTTTCGTATTTTTGTTAAGAATTTTCCATGTAAGTAGCCAGTTTCTTAGAGAAAGCAAAGTGAATGAATTTTCATGTCATTCGTAATTGACAATAAAGTTTGCGTAATTTGATTTTTTTCTTTAAATTATTAGTTTTTGTTGTGAACTTGAATTTTTGTAGTTTTAAGTAATGAAATATTGGGCTTTTGCATATATCAATACACGTACTTTTGGACTTGATGAAAGATATGACTCTCAATATTGAAAGATATAACTTTTATTGCTCTTGTTTTTCTGAAATTCAGATTGATAAATCTTCTCCAAATTTTTATTGCTGCACATTTACTTCAAAAGGAAATTTTTATTACTACACATTCTAATTATGAACTTCAGCCTCTTGCAAAAATGCACAGTAAGGCTGCGTACTATAGACCCTTTGTGGCTCACCCCTTTCCCAGACCCTGCATATGGGGGGGGCTTTGTGCATCGGACTTCCATTTTTTACTGTTTGGCTGTCTCTGGTACAAAATAGTGCCAACATATTGATTACTATTCTGGTATTTAAGCTCAGGAATTCCTTCTTTTTCCATAAAATATCACAGTTCATTTCTTGTTGTTAACTGTCCATGCATCTGATTAAGGTTTGGGAGGAATCTACTGGTGAAAGTCTACTACAGATTCAACTTCTAGTGGCACTACGAAATTTCGTTGGAGCCCTTGGTTATCAGTCACCCATATGCTATAAAATGTTGTTGCCTGTTCTGCAAAGGGGTATCGATATAAATAATCCCGATGAACTCAATCTTCTTGAGGACAGTATTCTGGTTAGCCATTCTACTGGACCATGTTGTTTTTGTATTTGGTTTATTGTTGGCGGTTGTTAATGCTCATGTTTGTCATATTTATGCCTGGATGTAAATTCTGCAGTTATGGGAAGCCGCCCTCTCTTATGCCCCCTCAATTGCATCTCAGCTGTTAGAGTTCTTCCCACATCTTGTGGCAATTATGGAGAGAGGTTTTGATCATTTGCAGGTTAGGTGTCTGTATGAATATAATGAATATATTGCAGATTAATCATTCTAAAATATTTATTCTAGTTTTTGCATAGATACTCATCGTTTATTTTGCTCCCTCTGTTGTTAAACTCTTTCATTCCTTTGTTGCTTATTTCAGCTGTAATTTTTTAATCCTGCATTTTCTGAGAGAAAAATCTATTTGTTTACAATATGTGTCCAGGCATAAACTTAGATATACCTCCATCTTTGCAAAATTTCAAGGGAAAAAGAGGCATATGGTAAAGTTTGAATTGTTGTTGTAAAAAGTGTTACCTTCTTGAGAACAGTCATCATCAAGACCCTATTCCAATTAGGGTTCAGCCACATGAATCTTCTTCATTCCCCTCTATTAAGTACTATGGCTTCATTTAGTCCCGAAGTTTTTAAATCTTTTCTCATACTTCTATCCACGTTCCTTTGGGCCGTTCCCTTGCCCTTTTAGAACCTTCTATTTGCATTGCCTCACTCCTAGCTGGTGTCGTTTTCGGTCTTTGTTGGACATGTCCAAACCATCTAAGTCTAATCTCCCTCATTTTCTTACCTATTGGTGCTACCCCTAGGTTTCCTCTAATATTTTCATTCATAATACTATCCTTTCTTGCCTTGCCATTTATCCATCTCAACGTCCTCATTTCTACTATGCTTAGCCTATGAACATTATGTTCTTTAACTGCCCAACACTCTAATCCATAGAGCGTGGCCAACCTTATAGCCATCCTATAGAATTTTCCTTTTAGTTTGAGTGGCACCCGCCTATCACACAACACTCCAGATGCACATCTCCATTTGTTTCAACCCGCTTGGATTCTGTGGGTAACCTCCTCAATCTCTCTACTCTCATGAATCATCAATCCTAAGTACCGAAAGTGGTCTTTTAGGGGGACTTCTTGGTTATTAATCTTTCATGGTGCTCTAGTCCTGCTTCTCTCCTTACTAAAATTGTATTCCATATACTCCTTAGTTTGGCTGATTTTAAATCCTTAAGTTTCTAACGCTTCTTGTGTTTACGCCCTCCCTTGTCTCATCAATTAAAACTATATCATCTGCAAATAGCATGCACCATAGAATCTCCTCGTGCAGATGTTTTGTTAACTCATCATAACCAACGTAAAAAGGTATGGGCTCAATGCCGATCCTTGGTGCTATCCTACAATGATAGGAAAATCATCGGTCTCTCCACTAGTGGTCTTAACATTTGTTACCGCTCCCTCATACATATCTCTAATTATGTTATATACTCTCGCGAAACCCCTTTCTCGCTCAACACTCTCCATATTAACTCTCTAGAGACCCTATCATAGGTTTTCTCTAAGTCATTAAAGACCACGTGGAGGTCCTCCCTCCTTTCCTTATATCAATTGTCTTAGTAAGAAAATAGCTTCCATGATAAACCTCGTAGGCATGAAACCAAACTGGTTCTCTGATACACTTGTCTCATGCCATAACCTTTTCTCAATCACTCTTTCAAAAAGTTTCATAGTGTGGCTCATAAGTTTGATCTCCTAATAATTAGTGTAGCTCTGTATGTCTCATTTATTCTTATAAATTGATACAATAGAGCTTGTCTTCCATTCGTCCAGCATTTTCCTTGATTTTATAATCTTATTAGACAACTTGGTCAACCAAACTACTCCATTATCTCCCATATACTTCCAATTTTCTATTGGTATATCATTGAGCCCCATGGCCTTTCTTGATTTCATCTTTTTCAAGGCCTCTTTCACTTAAGGTATTCTCAACTTGCGGTCGTATTTATAATGTCCAATTTTATTTAGGTTTACAGAACTTTCAATCCCTATATTCTCGGGGCAATTTTCATTTTGCAATTTTTGAAAGTAACTTTCTCACGTTTGTCTGATCTCATCATCTTTGACTAATACCCTTTGATCATTACTTCTAATGCACTTAACGTGGTCTAAGTCCTTACCCTTTTATTGTCTTATTTTTGCAAGTTTAAACACATCTTTCTCACCTTCTCTTGATCCTAGTCTATTATAGAGATTATTATATGCCTTAAGTTTAGCCTCACTTACTTTCTCTTAGCAACTTTTTTGGCATTCTTAATAGTTTTCATTATTTCTAGTCTTCTACCATGCTTTAAAACACACCCGTTTTTCGGTAATAACTTATTGCATTGTTTCACTCTACCACCAAGTTTCCTTTACTAATTGGCTTTTACCTTTAAATATTCCTAGGATATCTTTTGCCACCTTCTTGATAGACTCAGCCATATTAATGCACATAGTGTTTACTTCTGTTTTGTTTTTCCAGTTTCCTTCTATCATCAACTTATTTGTGACTGAGGTTATTTTCTCCCATTTTAAGTTCCACCACTTAGTTTTTAGATACCTATTAAGTTCATTTTCTTTCTTCAATCTTTTAATGTAGATATTCATAACCATTAACCTATGTTGTGAGGTAAAACTCTCACTAGGTATCACCTTACAATCCTTACACATTAATCTTTCAGTATTCCTAAGTACCAAAAAGTCTATTTGGCTTTCGTGGATTCCACTTTTAAAGGTTATTAAGTGTTCATCTCTCTTCTTAAAAAATATGTTTGCAATAGCCAGGTTATATTCCAAAGCAAAATCAAGGATAGCTTCTCCCATCTCATTTCATTCTCCGATACCATACCCTCCATGTACCCATCATATCCTTTCTTTTCTTTTCCTACGTGGTCATTTAAGTTTGTTCTTATAAATATCCCTTATGTTGGGAACTTCTTGCATGACTCCCTCCATGTCTTCTCAAAACTATCTCTTGATTATATCTTCTAAACATACTTGTGGTAAGTATGCACTTATAACATTTATGATCTACTCTCCTAGAACAAGTTTTATTATTATAATTCAATCACTGGTTCTTTTAACGTGTATAACTTTATCCTTTAATTCTTTATCCACCACTATTCCTATGCCATTTCTATTATTATCCTTTCCTACGTACTAGAGCTTATACCCATCAATTTCTCTAGTTTTATCCCCTTTCTTAGGTACAAGCTATGTTGACTCTACTAACTTTAGACTCTTACCTGTTAATGCCCTTATATTCCATACGGCAATATTAATATTTTGCTCTTGAGATATCCTGTTCACCCACGCACTTCTCGACCCCCATGACATGAACCCATGTCTACTTTCCTCTGCACCTGGGTTCTGATGCAATGCATTACTTCCGAGGGGACGCTCTAGCAGCCATTGCCTATTTTCCACTACACCTAGGATTTGATATAGTACATCTCTTCTAAGGGAACGCCCTAGCAACCCTTGCCCATTTTTCACTATACCCGGGATCCAATGCAGCACATTGCTTACGAGGAGTGCCCTAGCTTGAGGTTTTACTTGCGGGCTGGCACCTGACGCAAAACCCTCCTCCTAAGAGAAATCTAAAGATAAATTTGTAAAAATTTCAAAAAATGCAATGTGAAATTGTGTGGATTTATTGATTCATTTAATTACTGCCACTATATACATCTATACACTCCTACAGGTATACTGTTACATTGATGTTTTATTTGGAGATATCTTTGGTTAGTTAGTAGTGGCATCTTAATCTTCCTTTGTAGTTTGATGCATTATGGCCAAGAAAGGAGGTTAGAGGATGAAAAACATAAACATTATCTTGTTTCTTACCTTTTCCATGTTCTTTCTCTAATAATTTATTGTGCAGCTCAACATACATGTGGCACTTTGTGGTGATTAACATTGTTGCTGTATGAGTCCATCTCTTATCCTTCCAGTATGCCTTCATTGAAAATCCTAATCTTATGGTCAACAGTTTTAGTAAAAAGGATGTCTTTCTACAACTTTAAAAGTAGTAAGGGGAGCCTTTCGAGTCAAGTTGATGATCTTTAGGGTGGTATCATTTTATGTTTATGAGGTTAACTAGGGGCTGCACTGGTGGTGGGAGACTATTAGATAAGGTGCCGTAAATTTTGTGCATACTAAGACAAAGTCTGAGTTAACAGGCTTTATTCAACTTAATCATTGGATCTGATAGTACTTTGTGGCTTTCATGATCAAATTGAGACTTTCAACCATGAAGCAGGTTAGCGTCTACTCGTTATTTACTTGATGTTCTGCAGTTCTGTATCTTAGAGATGGAAAGGCAAAAAGCTATTAAACTTTGCTAGTACTTTTCTTGGAAAGATTTTAGTTGGATTTGGGCAGCTGAGTCTTCTGCTAAACAGGTTGCATTCATTTGAAATGCTGATACAAAGTATCTATGTGCTGCTTTTGGATATTAGACTGGGCATGGATACAAACCCAAAATACTTATCCCATCATGCAATCTTACTTGTGAGCGTGTACTTTCTAAGTTTCATTTAGTCTATATGCTAATTTATTTTATTCTTCAACTTTCTTAAGATACATCATATAAATCAAATGCAACTCTTTACCATTTTGTCCTTTTTATGTTATGAGTTGAATCTAAAGCCTGTCAAATTGCAGGTCGCCATCAGTATCACTGAAAGCTACATAATTTTAGGCGGAATTGAGTTTCTCAATATGCATGCTTCAAGTGTGGCTAAACTGCTTGATGGGATTGTTGGCAATGTCAATGATAGAGGGCTTCTTTCAATGCTTCCAGTTGTTGAGATATTAGTACAGGTATCCGTTTCCTTTGTGTTTCACTCATTATTTTTGAGCAAGACACAGCTAAGATCCTAAATTTTTGCTCCCTGTTGACATTGGGTTATTTCATACCCACCGATAGTAATACTATCTCGTCCTGTTTTGTTTCCTTGTTTCATGAGCATGCATCTCATGAAGGGTTTTAAGCTCAAGTGCATGTTTTTCCTTCTACCAGTACAATTTCATTATTACATGTAGTTTTTAAACTACAGTTGTATTCTCTTATACCAAGCAGAACTTAGCGCAAAAATCTGGACCTGTTGGTTCGCCTGAGCAGGAATCTCTGTTCTAAGTGGTATATATATAATATGCCATATCTTTGTTGGCTTCATCAACATCTAATATTTATAAACAGCTAATATTTATAAACAGGCGTGGCTTTGAAGCCAAGGAGTCACCAGTTCAGGTAGCGGATTCAGAAGCAGAAGCGGGATATGGCTGATTTTTTTAGGAAGTGGCAATAGTTAATCTACAAATCACCCAATTAGTCAATCCTCCAAAGAATCAAAGCAACAGTTAATTTACAAATGAAAAATATAATTATTACCTAGAGAGAAGCATGAGGTTGGAGTCAATGTAGACCAACTTATTGTCACAAGATTGGTTCAAATTGTTGCACTTGATAGAGTAAATAAAACTGTAAGTATTCCACACTCTCTTAGCTGATGACATACTAATAGCTTGGGTAAGAACCCTTTAGGCAACATTCTACAACTCTAGAGCATACAACCCATGTAATGCCCACCATTCCATGGCCTTGAGGTTCCTAACATCCATTCTTGCTTCTTTACTACCAAATCTCCTGGACTTTGTAGCAAAGTTCCAAGTTGCTGTCTTAGTTTAGCAGCCAATGAAGAGCATTGCTAGTTTGGAAAGCGTAGCTTGGGCCATCTACCATACTTCTATATATTTGCCTACAAGAAATGAAATATTATAAATAAAATCTAAGCATGTTAAAACTTACATAAACTTTAATGAAACTTAAAAACTAACAAAAAAAATACTATATAGGCAGTTCTTGCTCTCCCTCCTGGTGCATCTTAGCAAGGTACTTCTCATCATAATACTTTGGCATCAATGCATGTGCCTGAGCTTGACGTGGAATATTCATCTTTTGCCATCTAGATTATGTAATGGATTTTGTTTCTTCCATGTTTGTTGGATCATCCTTCAATGTATCTATAATCTCCCCTAACATGGAGTGCATGCCCTCATACACACCCTCTATTAGATTGCCCTCTTGATTAGTAAACCTGAGCATCTCATGGATGGGATAAGTCATGACCAAAACCTTCTGTACCCCTTCCAAAACTCTTCATCAAGAAGTGTACTCTTCACCTTTGTGCCCCCCTCTCTATTTTTGCATCTTTTGAACCCGCCATCCTCCATCCCAGGATTTGTCATACATGCAAACCTGGGGATTGCTCTTCACATCAACAAATCTCTTGAGTGTGGTGTATGTATTGCAAATCTAGTCACACAGACCTTTGGCAAGTTCAACCTCACCTTGCTTCTAAATATACATATAGAGAGAGAGGGACATCGAATGATTGCATGTATACTTGATCACATTCTTACAAGCGGTGTATGTCTCTTCCATCCAATCAAAAGCCCTTGCATTGTCTTTGAAAATAAGAGTTAAGGTATGTATGACACAAGGCGACCAAATAGTGTTTATGATAAGTAACAACAAAATCAGCAGCAGTCTTACTGACAACAGCATTGTCTGTGCAAATAATGACAACTCTAGAGAGACTAACATCCTCTACTGCCTTCAATAGAAACTTTCCTAGATTCTCACCAAACTGTGTCACTCCTTAATAATTTTCGGCATACAAGAACACCAAACAATGCATGTTGAACCCCAAACTAGACAATAACTGTTGATTCTTGCAATTTATCCACCCATCAGAGATGATGAACACTCCAACGTCATCCCATGCATCCCAATTCCTTTATCTGATCATGGCATCTTTATCTGATCACATCTTATCTTCTTCAAATTCTATAAGATTTGCAACATTTGTCTTAGAATGTTTCACACTTTTGGATGGGGGTTGTACATGCCAGCTTGATATGTTAAGAGATCATGGCATCGTTATCTGATCATATCTTATCTTCTTCAGAATTCTATAAGATTTGCAACATTTATCTTAGAATATTCCATGTCTTTACTATACTTTGACCTATATATGTATCAAAAAAACCTTCTTCATTTGTTTTTGTTTTTGGATGGGGGTTGGGCTTGGGTGTTTGGCTCAGCGTTACACTACCACTCACAATTTAAGTAGTAGTTGTAACACACATCTGCAATTTTATATGAAGCATGCTAGTTCCAGTTGCCTCTCTGGGAATAATTGTTGAATTTTTTGGAATTCATGCAATGCATTTGGTGTACAAAGATCAAATATTAACCATTGCACTTAACTATTTCTGGTTGCAGTGTTTTCCAATGGAAGCACCTTCATTGATTAGCAATACTCTTCAGGTAATTTGTTTTCCTTGGTACTTGGCAGTGTTAGTTCGGATGAAGTTTATTTTCTGTCCTGGATGCTAAATGGCACTTTTCTCCTCATTAAGATACTTGTGTCAGTTGACAGTTTTCTTGTTTGTTATGTGTTCATAGAAATTAATCATAATATGTTTGAGTGGAGGAGATGACAATGATCCTTCTAAGACATCAGTTAAGTCATCTGTGGGAGCTATTCTAGCAAGGATTTTGGTGACGAATATGAATTATCTTGCCCATTTAACATCGGAGCCATCCTTTTGTGTGACCCTTCAGCAAGCAGGAATTTCTGTTAATCAGAATATACTTCTTTGCTTGGCTGATTTATGGCTTGACAAGGTAATGAGGATACAAGGAAAATAAATACCATGATAAATGTTAATCTGAATTTTGCTGCATTCTGCTGCTTTTTTTTTAATCAAATGATGCTAAATGAATGATATCAGTAATTGTTTTTTCGGTTCAGTTTCTTTTCTTACCTGGCATATGATTGTTATTAATTTTTGTGTACATATACTACATATATGGTGCTAGTTTCGAGATTCAATCCCACAATCAGATGTATGATGAAGACTGGGACAATAGTTTATAATGATTACTATGTAAACTAATCCAAATTGAGTAATTTAGTACAAGTTAAAGGGTAACCTCCTATGTGAAAACATGGTAAGGAAAAATAAGTTTTGTCAAGGAACTATTATGGTTCTAAGAGAAAGTAGACAGATATGTGGTTATCATAAAGCAGATCTACAATACCATCACCCCAAACCTAAGATCCTTAGTTAAGGCTTCAACCCATATTAGTTAATTACAGTACAAATCATAGCCGTGTAATCAATTTCTTTGCTCTGTCTTGCCATTCTTGAATTTTTTTCCTTTCTCTTAGTTGTTACTTCCATTAAATATCTGGTGATGTTTTATCAGTTCAGAGAAGCTAAGTAGCAATATGAAGGTGGCTACTATAACTTTTAGTGTCCAAAACTTCAATAAAAACAGTTCATTAAAATTGTCCTCTGATATTCTAAATATCCAGATGCAGGCACGTGTTCTTTGTTTGTTTTTTCCTTTTGGGTGGAATGGCAATGATGGTTTTATTAGAAACTGACTGAAGAAGTCCAATAGACTGTACAGTATCACCTATATGACCACGTCAGAAAAGACGAGTACAGAAAATGGAAGTCATTAAGCAATTCCTTCAGATTCTATAATCTGCAGCTCCTGTAATTGACTCCTTGTCTTGCCTTCATGTCTGCCCATTCATTTGCCCGATCATTCAACTTCCCACTGTTTCATTGACAACGTTCATGAATCTCCAAGGTGTTTCGTGTGGGTTTTTCAACAGGTGATTTATTGCTTTTCACCTTCCCTCAGTTTAGGTAGTGCAATTGGACACACCTCACTCTGCTATTAGAATGCTAGAATCTAAACTGAGTTCATGCAAATCCCATAACATTTTCTTTTGGAAGCTTATCAGTATAGCAACAATCAACTGAACTAATCATGCATACTATGTAAAGTTCACTAATATGCAACTCCTTTTGGCTACAGATCGACAATGTCACAGCCATCCATAAAAAGACTTATGCATTAGCTCTTTCTATTATTCTGACATTAAGAGTACCTGAGGTCCTTGATAAACTTGATCACATTCTCAGGTATTAATTTTCTTTTAATATAAATTATTTGGAAATCTAAGTAAATCAGTAGCATTTCATACATTAATATAAAGGTGTCGTTAATTTGAGTTCCTTCAGCACGTGTACAAGTATTCTATTGGGAGGAGCTGAAGATGTAAATGAAGAAGATTCCAGGTTACATTTCTTGAGTTGGCACTTGTTGCTTTTTCATGTTTTAATTTACTTGTCCATGTCTACTATTTTCTTACATTTTTTCATAATAATCTCTCAAATACTTGTGGCAGTGGCGATAATACAAGCAACACTGGGTCTTATAGTGACTGCAGTGCATTTTCTGCTGTTACAAGTAAAGAGCTGAGAAGAAGACAGGTAAACTGCCATTGACTATTAGCAACTGGGAAGGCCAATGCAATGTGATTTTATAAAGTAGTACTGTCTTTTTATAATTGTAATAATACATCGAAATATTAATATTTCAAGGTAGTCCCAGAGTGTTCTTTGCTTTTTGAATAAATGCTTTAAATTTAGCACATGGTTGACACCATACAACTTCTCTCTCCTGGCAGATCAGAGCTACTGACCCAATCAAGCTCTTATCACTAGAAACTTTGCTGAGAGAACAACTTCAAGCATGTGCTGCTTTTCATGGGGAATCGTCTTTCAATGAAGCCATTAGCAGGATGCATCCAGAAGCATTTGCGCAGCTACAGCAAGCACTGAAAATGACATAGAGAAACGTGATATTTATCCAAACAAATTATTTGATCAATGCACCGACTTCATCCAGCATCTCATTTTCCTTGATTCGTTCATTTCTCCATCACATGAGATGGAACAGTAGTGTAAGTAGCTTCTTCTTTGGGTCTTAATCAGATTTTGGTTTTTGATTTCTCATTAGTTAGCTGCAAAAGATTTAATCGCTACAGATTAATATAATATTTGATATGTTTTCAGGTGTCATGCAAAGCTTCTATTCATTTTTGTATGAGTTGGTTCTCTCAAGTTTTTCGGCTAGCAGCTTCCATCACTTATGTTCGGATTGTTGTAAAATATTTTCAAGAGATGTCAACTGTCATCTGTAGATATACACGTGTGCATTGTTGCTTTTGTGGGTGCAGGTCCAACCACTACTTACCCATCAAATGAAAAACAGCAAAAGCATCAGCATAGGCAATTTTGAGTTGTATTGGCAGATTGAAGCTACCCTCAAATTAAATGTTATGCTGCATACGGGAGGAATATTAATTGCCTTTTTCAATAGAGTGCCAGAATGTATTTATCATGTGATTCAACTATGAATTTTTTGTTTTTAGCAGTCAAGTTTCTGTTAAAACTTTTAGACCACAGTTGAACTCTTTATCGTTCATTTATGTTGGTATTGACTTTGAGTACCATGTTTAACATGTACTGATGGTGCAAGAAACACTTCTGCTTGTTTGGTTCCAGATTTTCATTTCAAGACATCTATAACTGCTACATATATGTAGTACTTCTATTATTCTTCTTGCTGTAAAACTTGATTCGGGATTCATATTAGTGACAAAAGTATTGAATAGATTTGTCTCTCAGGAAAGAGATTGTGCTTTCACTGTATAATTATGTATTATTTCCTTCACATTTTAGAAGGTTGTTTGGCTGCACATACAAAGTCACGTTTAACTGTATAATTATTAGGCCCTAATAATGATCGACTTCGTATTGGTAACACCCCTCCCTCCATCCCAGGGAAAAGGGTTTCATTTTCTCAATATGTATTATATTTAGTTATTGCTAGCCTTACGGGGATTGTGTGAAAGAGACAAGACGGGCAAAAAATAACTTTGCATAGCCCAGGAAGATTGCTCCATTATGCAGGGTAATTTTTTGTCTTTTCTCGAAATTGCACTTTTAGATGAGATGAATCTGAGTAACATACTTGTTATTCAGTACCTAAATTGTCATCCAAGAGATCCATCACATGGTTATTTCTGTGATCCAGACTTTCGCTATCTTATTGTCTCTACCTGCAATGCTGTTATGTTTCTGCTTTTGAATTTCTTCTATATATTTTTAATCTTTGACTCTGATATTTTTTTTTTCATTTTTTACCTAAATGCTGATATTTCCTTCTTCTTTTTTGTACTGCTACTAAGTTACAGTAGTCTTCGTGTAATGGCTTTTGCTAACATCTTTGAGTATGTCACAGCTTGTAAAGGTTCAAATAAAAGGCTCTCTTTGTAATTTCTTCATGAGAAATGCTAACTTCGGGAACCCCCCCTAGGCCTCAACTTTGAACGAGATTAGGGCGTTTAGGACCATTTACTCTCTTGAACGGTTATTCAAGGTCAAAGTTCTAGTTTACAGCATGGTTTCTACAAGTTTAAACTTCTAGCTAGCTAAATGGAAATGGTATAGGAAGAAGTTAGATACCCTTTTAGAGTTTTTTCCTTGAAGGGAGGTAAATCCTTGACAGTTCATTGCCTACAAATATGTGAGCCTATATTCCTGGTACTATTTGGCAATATTGCAATCTTTCACGTTGCAGAAAGCCTTTTTCTCATTTCCTTTATGGCAGGCAAGTTAGCCAGAACCAACAGGTTCGTAGTTGCAACAACGAACACCCTTGAAGGGAGGGAACTTAACTTTGTTAGCTAGAATTGAATAACTTGGTCGTGCATACACAGCATGGTTGAAGACGCATATGGTCCACCACGATTTGGTCCCTGGAGAAGTTCAGTATTTGCATAATGAGATAAATTTCGACTTGGCTCCGCAACAACACATCTAATGGCGCTTAGAGAATGCTAAGCAGATGTGTTAGCTGCAATCTGAGCAACTAACTGCTTGTAACTATGACCTGCCCCCCGTTCTGACTCCATATATAGATTGGCGGGGGTATAGGAGAAGCCCATTGTTAATATACAGAAATAAGTTAATAGATGTGTGCAACTCATACTTAAGGTCCATTCAGAAATACCAATCTCTATCCAGAAACACAAATATAATCAGATACAGGATAATAATTTCAAATTCAAGTGTTAATATTGTAGTAGCATGGTAGCAATTGGCGGGGGTATAGGAGAAGCCCATTGTTAATATACAGAAATAAGTTAATAGATGTGTGCAACTCATACTTAAGGTCCATTCAGAAATACCAATCTCTATCCAGAAACACAAATATAATCAGATACAGGATAATAATTTCAAATTCAAAAGTGTTAATATTGTAGTAGCATGGTAGCATTCTACAGTCTACAGCTAGCTTTTCATGGTCCACATCCTGACGGGACTTCTTATATAGTATAAACCCGTTGTGGTCTACCTCTTCCACAGACCTTGCATATGTCAGGGCTTTGTGCATGGCTACCCTTTTTATCTTTATGAGATCTAGAAATTACTGTTCGTTTGCATTGGCAAAGATTTTTTCGTAGTGTTTTTTTTTTCAGTTCTTAGGTAACCAAGGAGCAACCGATGCATTTGAATAATATGAAGACAGAGTCTTAAAGCAATTTTGCTTTTTCTCAGGTCAGTCAACGGGTACTAACTAGTCGCTTTTTTGCACAATCTACGGACAGTTGCACGCTCTTTTCTAGCTGCCAGTAGTGCTGCGGAGATCCAGATTCTTGGTTCAAATCGACAAGCAACAAGAAGCGAAACTGATCCGCAGTCAGGTGCAAATAGCATTTGAAAAGACGAAATCATTCTTCCAGTGTAGATTGTCCTCATTCTATACTTGTCTAAAAAGCCCCTGACTCTGAATTTGGGAATCACAGTATTCTTAAAATGAGTCATCTCAACCAAAACAAGATAAAATATTAGTTCCCTTGTACCTAGATGCAGGAAATCTCCTTTTATAAGAAATTTAGTTATTGCAGTAAAGACTGATTCCTATTGAAAGCGGGCATGAGTTCATCAGACCTAGTCCCACTGTTCCAGTCCATCCGACCTTTGCAAGGCATGCTCCGAAGAGGCTACAGGTTCCGCAGTTACCTCGCCCAGCATACATATAAACACGGCACCTGCGGACGGGATCCATGAAATGCGTCATTGCTGGGGAGTATATTTAATGCGAAGAACCACAACAGTGCAAAATGCAGGAGAGAACTTCACCATCTGGGAATACCTTAGGGGAAATGACTAACTGAATTAGTGTCTCAATCCATGACACTAGCATGTTTTTCGAAAGATCCATGCCATTCATCTTGTTCATCTTCTCTTAGATACGCTACCACCAAGATGATCGCGACTCTTCATCTTGAATGAAAAATCACAACCGTAGATTTCTTAAAGGAAGGAAAAAATATGGTATGCCACTCATTCATCAGTTTCTTCAACTTGAGAAAGAAAGGCAGACTGGATCATGAAGCATTCACCATTCAGAGAAGGACAATACCGGTTAATGCAAGCTCATAAAACACATGGCTACTAGACACGGCACTAGTTACCATAAACTATTCTCTTGTATTTTTATTTATCTACTTATTAATTGGTTCAATTATACCTCACATAATAAAGCTGCAATCGATTTCCCGCTAGAATATGAAAGCTGCATTCTCCATTGCTTTCCCGTCATAACAGAATAAAGAAACAAACAGAAACAGGGAAAACAAGCATCAGGCACGCTTACACCGAAACCGGTCTCAGCCTTAATGTGGAGGTCCCCCACCCTCTGCCTTCCCCTGGTGAAACTAGCAACCAATACATTCAAGGAAACCAAAATTGGAAGAATTTCATTCTTCAGTGGCACCGTTTGATGCTGCAGTATCCATGGGTTCGACATCTGCGGGCTCATCTTTTGCATCACCTTTCTTACCTGCAATTAGAGTTGGATTACTGATGAGATCTATCAGGCAAATCTTAGCAGTAAACACAAAGAGAACCACAATGGAGACAAACATAAAATAGTAGAAATGTTCAAACACCAGTTCTTATAGCCTAAAGGATAAGTATCACGTGGAAGTGAACCACCTTTTTTCTTCTTTCCACCGCCTTTCCTTTTTGACTTGGTACCTAGAGCCAACCAGGCCTTAATGTCAGGGTCATCAATTGTCTTTGTAGGTTGCAATTCCTGCAGAGCATGGGATGTGATCCTGTCTGATCCGTTTGGCATTAATAATACTGTGAACTTGATATGAGCGACAAGGTCTCCTGTAATCACCATGATATGCATTCAATTAAGACTTCCGAAACAGAACACATTACCATTTCAAAACAGTAAGAAACATTAGAAACACGGGCCCACCTCTCAAGTTCTAAAGCATAGAGCTTATTCCCGATAATACAAATGAAAAAGGTAAAGAATCATCAGATGTGAACACTTACCAGGCTTTTCATGTAAAACAGGATACGGTTGCAGGAGATCATGATTCACACACTCCACTAGTCCGAGACGGGCTCGCTTTTCTTCCAACACTCTGGCAGACATCACAAAACATTACTATTGTAAACATAATATCAAAGACAAAAGAATCTATAATTTGCTCCAACAAAAATGGATTGGAGTTAACGAACCTTGCAGTAAACGGCATAATAGGGAACTTCTGACTTATTTCGCTGAATATAAACCTCGATGATTTCATTTTCAGGTGATAATTCTTGTCAACAGCTCTCTTGTAGATAGTTGTTTGCCTCTCATCCAACAGCTTAGGCTGCAATGTTCATAACAACAAGTGAATCATAATATCAGAATTACTAATACAAATAAGTCGGTAACATGTACTGTCAAAGTTCCAGACCCTTCCTAGATTCATCAGAAATACAAGTTACTGGCTTTTAGCCCTACCTTGCCTTCACCAGTGCTGGTAACTATGTCAACGGCATAGACTTCATTCTCCTCGAATTCTGCATCATCAACTCTGGTCTCAGGACTGGATACATTCAGTATGACCTTGTTCCCATCAATAACGAACTGTTTAAGCTGATGACTGAGAACACCTTCAACAATTTTGCAATCATAAGCAGCAGCAACCTTTTGAATAGCTTCAGTTACATCTTTGTTCTGATGCATCCACACAGATCCAGTCATTAAATTATGTTACCACCAACTTAGCAACAAAATGAATACAAACACCACAAAGGCAGAGCTATAATATAAAAGATAAGAAAATACAACTGTATGCACCAGAAAGGCTCAAACCTCAGATGAAAGCCACTAGAGATATGAAAATCAAAACAGTATCAAACTGATATTCTTACCAATTATTTGGTTTAGGCACAAATGGAAAATACAAACCTAAAATGGAGAAACAGAACTGGATAAAAAGGACTGAAAAAGATGGCATACAACAAATTTATGTCTATAAAATGTGATCTGACTTCTATCAAATAGGACAATCTCACAATGGAGAAATGGAGATCCCTTTCTAAGTCACAGTCCAGGTTACGTAGCTTATTTCCTCCACTGCAAACTGCTTTCAGTCGACCTTCCTAGGTGATAAAAAATAAGTGATAAATATATTTCACAAAGGTCTCTCTAGTCATGTCGTATTATTTCAAATTGGGGAGTCATTTGCCAATTCATAAATTCAAAAAGCTGGAATCAGAATGGGAAATAAGGGTGCGAAAACTTTCAAAGCATTTAAACATCAAAAGTTGCAAAACTTTAGAAAGATAACTGAAATCTTCAGCCAACAAATTTCCAACTGCAATATAGATTACCAACATTTAGAATCAGAAGAAATAGGCTCAATTAGAACAGATAAAAGTAGCAACAAATAGAAAAGAAAAAACTAGAAAGAAAAATGTGGCTGAATGCCTTTTAACTGTACATGAACAGACACTCAACATGACCCAGGATCAGTTATCAGTATATGGGACAATATTTATGTGCAAAACTGTAGTTATCAGAAGATAAAAAACAGGCCAAACAGGACATCTACGGTCTTATGCATGCTCATAGTGGATTCTTCCACAGAATGAATGCCACTGGGACTTTGCATCTGTTCATCCTCAAAAAGAACTACTACTATCTTTTCTTCCTTGCATGGATACAACCATCTTACCACCCTCATTTTTATTTGAGGTATATGACAAGTAGATTGATGAACTATGAAAAATTCAGGTCTTATTTTAGAGATAAACCTTTACTGTATCTTTTGATTAGCCAAGCATATAAACAAACCCTTTTGTTGTCCTTTCAACTCTTCAAATCTTGCATCCCACTAGATCCTCAGGTTAAACTGCCATTGGTATACTGACCCAGAAGCTATTCCACAAATTGCATATTAAAGCTTTCTCTGTGCACTGCTATCATTCAGACCAGTTTAGAACCTTCAATAGACATGTCTGATTTTCTATGAGAGTAATTATGACAAAAGCTTCAAGCTTCACTTGGATGTTGATCCATGGCTTAAAATTACCATCATTTAGAGCTATCCCGTATGCATAACCCTAGAATTGAGAGGAATTCAGTACCTCAACTGAATAGTGAAACTGGTTCTTTCCAAGGTAGGCATTTCTATTGTTGCAGTTGTCATGCAGCCAAGCAATGGTAGAGCCGAAAAACTACTCTTCACAACCACTATCATTGTTTAGAAACACCATCTAATGAGCTAAGATAAGATGAGATTATTTTTCTAGAACTTATATTTTTTTTCTGTAAATGTGACCTTGAGGTCACAGGTTTGACGCATAGAAACAGCCTCTGGCAAAAATACTTGGTAAAGCTGCATACTATAGGCCCTTGTGGTCTGCCCCTTCCCTAGACCTCACAGACTAGGAAGCTTCATACAGCAGGCTGCCTTTTTTATTTGAATCCAACATTTCCTATCACCTGAGAAAGAGAGACTTTGTTGTCCCTCTCAGAGGTCAAAGTCATGTTTTCTCCAGCCATATTTTCTGATTTTTCCATCTTAAGAGTATAAACCAGAAGTTTTCACTGTTTCGAACTTACATGCCAAGTCTTCTTTGTGTGTTAATTACTGGAACTAGTTTGTATCATAACAGCAAAGAAATATGATGCCTCTATCAGAGTAACTCCGATAAAAACTTCCGTTGGATACTAATCCAAAGTTTAAAACAATTATCATTATTTAAAGGAATTATATTGTAATCCCCATATAATTGAGAGCATTGGAGTGGAATTTCTCAAACTTGACAGCAAAACTGGTTCCTTCAAAGTAAACCATCTCTTGACAGTCATTCCATGGAAACTGTAAAAAAAAAGAATAAAAGCAAAGAAATGAGTAAATCCAACGCTACTGCCTTATCAACTGGCACAACCCCTTGACCACCATTTTGGTTTAAATAATTCAAAAACCCCCGACTTGATGAAATAAGATGAGATAAGAACCTGTACAGCATGTGTAAGTCATTTTTATCAAATAAAAGTAGACATAAGAACCTTGTTGTCCCTTACAATGACCCCAGGCTTGGTCTCTCCAACTATCTATAATCTCTGGTTAGACTTCCAAATATAGACCTATTAAGTTATTCTCTATGTTCTGTACTGACGCTTCTTAATGTGTGAATCAGATAAACCAGTTTGTGTCCGAACAGCAAGGGAAATGCACGATACTCAATCGGAGTAACAATTACAGAAGCTTCATTTGGATGTTGATCCTTAGCTTAGAAACAAACATCGTCATTTAGAGAAATCATGTCAAAAGCAGCCCTATAATCAAGAGCAATAGAGTTCCTTAAGCTGGATCTACAACTGGTTTCTTGAGAAGCTACAGTACGGTAGTTGGTACAAAAGCACAATGTCAAAGAAAAAAAAGAAAAAAAAATCTGTGACCAAAAATATCTTGATAGAGCACGCAAATGGTATAGCAGATACAGCTGCAACCTTTATTATTGAGCTACTGGCAGATTCAATTGGTTATGGAACTCCAAGACAACAATAGGCATGATGCTCTATCAGAGTAACTATGACAAAAGCTTCATTTGGATATCAATCCATAGCCCTAGATCATGTATCATCATATAGAGGAAACATGCCCATCATAAAATTAAGGAGAACAGGGTCTCCTGGAGGAGATCAATAACATGCTTGGTTCGGAAGCCACATCCATGGCAGAATTGATGTATCTTTATGATAAAGCAAGGGGATGGTGGAAAGAAACAATGTTCTCAGCTTCCAATTGCAATAAGCTAACAGCAACATTCAACTTGGATGAACCAAATACATAAAGTTACTTCTGACAAAGGAAAAATACAACTATAATCAACAACTATTAAAAAGGGCAGCCCCGGTGCACGAAGCTCCCGCCTATGCGGGGTCCGGGGAAGGGGCGGGCCACAATGGCCTAAAGTAGGCAGCCTTACCTTGCATTTTTACAAGAGGCTGAATCCACGCCTTGAACCCGTGACCTCAAGATCACATGACGACAACTTTTACCGTTGCGCCAAGGCTCCCCTTCTATAATCAACAACTATTACTGCAGAAATGTCATAAAGTTATATCATAAGACTTTATCTATAGCAAATCCAAGTCTCACCTACCAGCAACCAAGTCCTCTTATGTTTTCAACAAAGGAAAAGGAAACCTCCAAGCTTCAGTTGACAAAACCATGGGAAGGTCTTTACACATGCAAGAACTGTTCACCAGCAGGTCTTACCTTCATCTTAGAACCCTTTTTTAGAGAAGACCAAAACCTTTTCATCTTAGAACAAGGCAAAAAACTATCTACCACTAGTAAGCTCACAGGAAAATGATAAAATGTCTCTTAATATGCTTCCCCGTACTATCAGGTCAACAGAGAATTCATCGCACACTTGAACAAAGGCCTGGATTGCATCATTGTTGCAAGTAACACCCTTATGAAATACGAACACAAGTAACAGCTACCTACACCTAAGTGAAAACACAATTCTTGAAAAAGTGCAGCTAACACAAGTCTTGAACAAGTGCAGCTACTATAATATTACTTAACAAGATCAAAATAAACAAACATTTAGAAATACTAGATGCAAAGACATTATTAAGCATAATTCTGAGGTAATAATTCACACATGCATGCACACACATATGGCATAAACGTACCTTTTTCCCCGGTCTGACAAGCCTCAAGGCAACCTCAGCTGCAGTGTTAGCAGCTGCAATAACATCAGCCGCCCTCCCCGTGACTGGTCCTTCCTGAAGGACATGTGTATGGGCAACTACAGCAATGAAACCATCTATATGGCATCCCATATCACTGCAACCAATCATAAAATCACTAATATTTGAGTTACTTTGATACAAAACGAAAAATAGAACAAGGAAATGAAAAGGGTTCTCACATTTTAACAACATCATTTTCCTCCAAAACAGTTTCATCACTTGCTAGAGGAGAGAAATGGCATACAGTGTTGTTGACTGAGATACAAGTTGGAAAAGCCACACCCCTTTCAATCTTCTTCTTCACATTCTTATACATGTACCCAGTTTGGCTATACATAAATAAATAAACAGATCAATCAACCAATGCAGAACCCACACTCACATTAGCTAATAAGAACCCATTAAATATAACATAGCGAATAATCTTTTCAGAGGGAAAAACCCATAAATAACGAATACAACATGTTACAAAAACACCTAAAAAGAAAAGGAAAACGTATCACACTAACGCCAACTGGATGACCAATTAATGGGGGAAAAAACATGAATTTACACCAACATAAAAAACCTCACTCTCTGATAAAGGCATCTCCTTTCTCGCATAAGTCAACAATCTTGGCTTTCGGCTTGCATTCCGAAATCACTAGCTGCAGCGCCTCTGCAAGTTTAGGTGTTCCCTCAGATATAATCACCAATAGGATTACCTCAAACCCAAGCAAATAGAAAACCCCAATCCCAGAAGCAAAAATACGAATTTTATTCAAATGTCTCTTGCCAAGGAAAATACAGCCTAAAGGTACAGACTTACTGTTGACGATCTCAGCAGCGCTCTTGTATTTGTCAACCACTATCGGAGTAGAAAGATCCAACTCCTTCTCTTCCTTTGCTTCGTCGTCTGACATCTTAACCACCAGACGAACTACAAACAAAGCAGAAAAACAGAAACAGTTCAAGGAAAGCTTGAAGAAGAAAGAAGAGAAATCGAAAGCTTAATCTTTACCTGAAGAATCGTGGACGAATAATTCCAAGTATTCTAGGGTTTTGAGCGAAGTGAAGGAAACAGGAGATGAGACAAGTCCTGGTGTCTCTCTCTCTCTCTCTCTATTCTGGATGGCGTTTCGCGTGTGTATGCGTGTATGAGGCGCTTAGGGCATCTGCTCCTTCATCCTGCCATCTTAATTTATAGTGATGGAGTGGGGGCCAAATGGCACGTGCGACGAGCATTGCCTTTTCGGTAACGCACGTGTGTTATGGGAGGAATCCTGCCCAAGTGTAGGATAGACCTGCCAAAATAGACGGCCTGGGGGGTTGCATTCATGCACGGGTGAACCCCGATGTCCTGAGATTTGAACTGTTTAACTGTAGGAACTTTTTGGAATTTTTCTAGGGAACTGACCTCAACTTGAAAATACTGCTAATTGCAGACTTGAAGTTCCTGTTAACATCACAAGTTAGTTGCTTACTTTGATTTTTGATACAAAGAAGGAACTACAGGTTGTTCACTCTCTCTTCTTTGGGCATGTAATTATTATTCTCAATTAGAAATAAAATGATGTTTAGTTTGTGTTTAATGGCGTATGCAGGATTTAGAGAAGGAGAGGACTTCAAAGTTCAAAAGATTTATAATATGCAGCCTTACCTTGCATTTTTATAAGAAGTTGTTTTCACACTTTAAACCCATAACCTCAAGGTCACACGATAACAACTCTATTGCTGCTATAAGGCTTTCCTTTGTAATGAGGAAAGATTTTGTAGAAAAAATAAAACATAAAGAGATTTGGGACACAATTTAATGCTTTAATGCCTGTTATATTTATGATTTATTAAAGAGCTTTTGGATAGTATTGCACAATCTTCATTGTTGGAACTATTTGAACACGATGTTTCCTGGGGAGTCACATCCATTATGTAGAAATTGGGTCACATCCTAGATGTACATAATTTGAGATTAATCTCATACTCCTTCATTTTGCTTACATCTTTGCAAAGGTATAACCTTCTCTCTAGCTCAAGATTAGTGCTTTCTTTTTCCTGAAATAAGTAGATCCTTTCACTTTCATTACAATGATCTTTGTCCCCATATTTGAGCTGAGAATATCTTAGCACCTATTCTTTTCAAATCATAAGGTTTAGTTATTAAATGGAACTCGATGACTAAATAAACAATATTTTCTTAATTAAGGAAAAGTATTTTAATAAATATATCTAGCTTTTTAGTACATAGCATAGAGAAGTAAACAAATTGACTTTGAAATCACCATGGTATTCACATGTATCTTTGGTAACTAGTGTAAATGTTTTTATATTTAACATATAAATAATTTACAATATTTGATGATAGGATAGCCTAACTATACAATATACATACTCACATGTGTCACCAAATCAACCAGTTGCAACATGGATATATAAAATAGTTTAGTTTGAACTTGAACCTTTTCTTTTTAGTAAGCAAACTATGCTTTTATAGATAATTCATAACTTACGAGTGCCTTGAACTCATGATCTAAGCGCAAAAGAGGCCCTTCTAGTGCCACTATAGTAGAAGACTTTAGTTGAAATGACAACACCTTCATACACACATAATTCTTACACAAGTAGTTTTTCTGCTAGTAACTATCATATATCATCTAATCATTAATGTATATATATATATATATATATATGTTTGTGTACAGTGAAATTTAATTGTCACAATGGACTTTGAAAACTTGTATCTCCCTTTTTTTGTAAGATCAAAAAGATGAAAACTATGAAGGAGCAATACACCTCAAACCAGCAATCAAGCATAAACGAATTACCTTTGAATTACCGTTCAAATGTTAGGTGAAATACTTACAAATAGGCATCATTATTAGTAAGCTTATGTTATACTATCTTTAAAGGTAATGCTCCTTCTAAAAATAAAGATGGCAAAATAACTAATTGATATGGATGGATAGCTTTTGAAGAAAATGCTTCTACAATTTAAACAATCTCAGTACTACGTGTGCCTCAATTTTACCTTTGTAAAGTAAGCATCAAATTGAGTTTTAAGTATTTGTTTAATAAATAGTGCCAAGGCTATTAGAATATTTTATTTTATTTTTATGTCTAGTGCTTTTAACCTTCTATTCAATCCAAAACTTGAAGGGGAGCCTTGGCGCAACGGTAAAAGTTGTCGTCATGTGACCTTGAGGTCACGGGTTCAAGGCGTGGAATCAACCTCTTGCAAAAATACAAGGTAAGGCTGCCTACTTTAGGCCATTGTGGCCCGCCCCTTCCCCGGACCCCGCATAGGCGGGAGCTTCGTGCACCGGGGCTGCCCTTTATTCAATCCAAAACTTATTTATACCATTTTCAAGATTCCAACACGAAGAATCCTTTGAACTCTAATTATATATGTGCATATATGTATAACAATTTATTATTTCTACAAGATTATGTGGTCTAATGTAACGGTCGGGGTCCCACCGGCAACGATATTGTCTTAGTTGACACCGGGTTTTGTTTTTCTCCGCTCAGGAAAAAGTCCTCGTTACTAATAAGGTTTCCTTGCACCCTTATAACCAGCCCAGGGACCTTCTCCTTGACGATATGGGACTAACTCTCAGTCCCTCCCATCCCTCAGCGTCCGCACCTTTTGGCCACGGTTCACCTCTCCCCCTTAGGGGACACACGTCCCCTCGTGTCACGCGCGCTAGGCTCGCATGTGATTAGCCACCCACCAACGGGGTTGGGGTCTGGCTCTAATACCACGTGTAACGGTCGGGGTCCCACCAGCAACGATATTGTCCCGGTCGATGTTGGGTTTTGTTTTCCCCCAGCTTCCCGGGAAAAAGGCCTCGTTACTGATAAGGTTTCCCCGCACCCTTATAACCAACCCAGGGACCTTCTCCTTACCGATGTGGGACTAACTCTCGGTCCCTCCCGTCCCTCAGCGTACAAAACCCGGCGTCGACTGGGACAATATCGTTGCTGATGGGACCCCGACCATTACAAGTGGCATCAAACCCCACCCCCAATGGTGGGTGGCTAACCGCAAGGGGGAGAGGTGAACCGTGGCCAAAAGGCGTAGACGCTGAGGAATGGGAGGGACCGAGATTTAGTCCTATATCAGTAGGGAGAAGGTCCCTGGGCTGGTTATAAGGGTGCGGGGAAACCTTATTAATAACGAGGCCTTTTCCCAGAGAAGCCGCGGGAAAACAAAACCCGGAGTTGACCGGGACAATATCGTTGCTAGTGGGACCTCGACCGTTACATCTAAATACTCACTACGATCAAATACTGTATACTATATGATAAGAGAAAATCTTTTCACACTTCTTCCTAAAATATTTGATAAAGATAGTCAAGATTAAATTTCAAAAAATGATAGATAAGACTAGTTACAAATGTTGCAAAACGTTCTTCTAAAATAATCAACGACTTGAATAAAGAAAATTTTTAATCTTGAGAACATAAAATGATCATTTTTCTTTTCAAGACCCTCTTCCCTTCTAGTTTTTTTCCTTTTGTACTTAATTTTCTCTATTGTTTCTTGTTTTCTATGATGTTTTCTTTCCGGTCATTGGTTATACATATCTCTCTCTCTCTCTCTCTCTCTCTCTCTCTCTCTCTCTCTCTCTCTCTCTCTCTCGCATGAATGTGTTTGTGTTCCTTTTATTACTAGGTGTAAAGAAAATATGTCCTATATTTTGGGCATCTCATAATAATATCTAAAATGTGCTATTAGGCTATAAAATTAGAAATATGAAAGTAAGGATTAGGCATTCTTTTTTTTCTTTTTTCCAAATCTTTCTAATTTCTCTCTTATATACCTCTATTCGCTCATTATTCATTCTATCTTGTCATTTGTCTCTCCTCTTTCGAGCCTCTCCATGTTCCACTTACTATTATTTATAATGTTAGGTGCATTCTAAAACAATAACCGCTCATAATTTCACTAATGTAAAATAAAAATAAAAAAAATGTATGCCGACATTGGTTCTAAAAGTAGAATGTCTTACAATCTACCAATGCAAAACCTCATGTAACAATCACCATGAAACATCTAAAAACTTAAAAAATCATCATAAATAACTTCTCTCATTCTTTGAACATGCATTACCGTTAATATAGGATTGTTTACTTGTAATTAGCAAACAGCATTCTATTTAGAGGGACTATAGATGATCAATTCATGCTCCAAAATCAATTCCATCTTGCACATGCACACACCTCCGTGTCACGATTCATGTATATCCAACCCATTCATCTAGTCTTTTAGACTGATTTTGAATGGATCTCATTAATCACCTTTACTCAAGCGTGACCTATTAAAAACTTTTTCCTGGCTAATCAAATGTCACCTGCAACTCTTTGCTGAAATTATCACTTGCCTGCTCTCCTTCAGAGAGCTCCTATTGTCTCTCAAGAGATTAGTCCAACAGATTTATCCCCAAACATCTTATTTTATAGTCTGACTGACTCACAAGAGAGGTTTTAAAATGAAAATTGTGGGGTTTATTAGATTTATAGCATTTATTAGTCAGACTTCTTGAACAAAATCAAGAGAAGCTGATTATGGGGAAAACCCATCATACTCATTTACATATTACTGAAATAGAAACTACAGCAAAATTTACTCGTAACTACCAACAAATGATTTTGAAAATCGAAGGCGACAAGGACCACCAGCATATCTTCTCAACAAATTGAAACAGAGTAAGCCTTTGATCAACGCAGCACACTATCTCGCTGGAATCTGTGCCAAAATTACTGAGGATTAGGCGGTCGGCTATTGGCTGCAGAGACCCTTGATCCCCATTCCAGCAGCTCTTTGCTCGTATCATCCTTGTGAACAATTACCTCAATGAAACACAAGCGATCCTTCTTGTCTCCTGTTGCTGTTTCAATTGCTTCAGTCAGTTCCTCTTCACATCGTACCTGTAGAAGAAAGCATTGCATCCCTCAGAATTTCAGATTTGAGAAATCTATGGAAGAAAGCCCAAGTTCTCGGATTCATTACTACTTACCTTGGCTGTCCAGCATTTCCCTTCGCCATTATGAATTGCTTCCACTAGTGCAGTATAATTCCAGTTCTTGATAACATTATATGGGCCGTCATGGATCTCAACCTCTATGGTGTATCCGCCGTTGTTTATCAGGAAAATGATGGTATTCTGCCCGCATCGAAGCATCGTTGAGATGTCTTGAGCAGTCACCTGCAAAACAATCATAAAATGTATTATCAAGCAGAAAAACTCAGCAAATGTATCAAACCCATTTGTTGAATTGTGTTTCTACGTACCTGAAAGCTTCCATCGCCAATGCAAGCAATCACTCGCTTGTCTTTTGCAGCTTGTGCGTACCCAAGAGCAGCTCCTACTGACCAACCGATTGAACCGTACTGCATCTGAAACTCATACCTGCAATATTCATTTTCAATACCGTTTAGCAAGTGATCAACAAAACAGGGATCCATATTGCATCTGAGTTTCTGTAGTACCCATTTCAATTTTCGTCACTAATCCACTAAGCAATGATCATCAAAAGATGAGAGCAATTAAAGCAGAGAAATCTCGTACTACTGAAATATGTAGTACCCACTTTTTTTCAGTCAACTTAAAAGGGGAGGGAGGGAGGGAGGGAGAGAGAGAGAGAAGGGGGGGGTGGGGTGGTGGTAAATATGTCAACTTACCCGCATCCTTGTGGCAATTTCAACTTCTGGCAGTTAAACCAGGAATCACCGGTCTCAGCAATCACTGCTGTATGTCCAGATAGCATCTCCTGTATATGTTTGAACAGGACGTTCACTCTCAATGGTTCTTTCGGTGCCGATTCAAGGGGAACTCCATCAGGAACATAGATACGACGATAGTTCTCATAAGCAGTCGTATTCTTCTTAACCCTCTTTGCTAGTGCTCGAAGAAAATCCTTCATCAAGATACACCCAAAAGCCGGGCCATTTGCAATTACAACTCGATCAGGCTGGACTATAATTGCCTTCTCTTTTTTCAAAAGCAGAGAATACCCAACAGAACTATAATCATTGAAAATGGGTCCTGCAAATAAATACGCATCTGCAGATTCAACAATCTCTTCACAGAATGCAGTGCTAACTGCACCCCAGTAAGTCCCGATGAATCTGGGATAGTGCTCAGGAACGAGTCCTTTCCCTGAAGGCATTACAGCCACTGCATACCCAGAAGCATCTGCAAGCTCTACAAATGCTTCCCCTGCTTTAGAAACCCTAATTTTCGGCCCACCCACCATTACAGGCTTCACTGCTTTGTTCAAGAACTCTACAGCAGCTTCTACAGCTGCTTCCAGACCCATTTGATTGCTCAATCTGCAAATTAAAAGAGATTAAATTCAAAAGTTTTGCTATTCCCAACAAAATTGTACATTCAAATTCATCTAGCATGTGATTGTCATTACAACTCAATAAACCCATCTCAATTCATTTTCTATCAATGGAAATTCAACATAAAAATCATATGTTGTGATTCCTTCTCACATTTTGTTTTCAGCCTATTCTGAATCTGAACTAATCTTTTCCGCAAATTTAAGCATTCCAAATTCAATTCATCCGCACAGGCTTTATTCCAAACATTCCCAACTCAGTTCGTCCGTTAATTTCAGCAAATTTTAATATCTTTCTCCCTTTCCAAAGAAATATAAATATTTTTCTACAAAATTCAACGTTTCCAATTCAAATTGTTTTCTGCAAATTCTCATGCATTTCTTTCCTACGAAAAAAAAAAAAAAAACTGTTCTTTTCAGCAAAAATCAACATTCCCAAATCAAATCATCTCTAAGCAGCCTAGATAATGGCCAATAAAAGAACCCAGAAAATCAAAACACTCACCTGGGAGAAAGGAAGAAAGGCACCGGTTCCCGACTGAAAGTAGAATGAGGAATACCCGGAAGATTACAACTGATACTGATATAAACAGGCTTACTCTCTTTCAGTGCAGTAGAAATGGCTGTATCTATCAATTCATGAGCATTCTCCAAATCATTAACAACAGCCTGATAACAAGTAACAGTCTGAAAACATCTCGACTCCTGACTGAAATCCGCAAGCCCAATCGTATGATGCAGAATCCGGTTGGTCCCATAATCATTGGAGTTGGGCCCACCCACAATGCAAATAACGGGCAGATTCTCACTGTAAGCGCCCGCAATTGCATTGATGACGCTCAAGCCACCGACGGTGAACGTGACGACGCAAGCTCCGACACCTCGCGAGCGAGCGAAGCCATCAGCCGCGTACCCGGCGTTTAGTTCGTTACAGCAGCCGATATTGTTGAGTTGGGGATCGGCTATGAGATAGTCGAGAAGGGTCAAGTTGAAATCGCCGGGAACTGAGAAGACGTCGGTGACGCCAACTTGGACGAGCCGGCGGGCGAGGTGGGAGCCTAGAGTGGACGCTTCCGGTATGACGATCGGACATGGATGGACGGTGGATACGGTGGTGGAGCAGGGTGGACAGCCCACGTCGTTGTTTGTGATTATGCGTGGTGTATCGAAGCTGCTAGCGATTTTGGTGTCCATGGGATAAGGGTTTGAAGAAATGGGAGGTGAAGAAGAAAGCGGGAAAGCGGAGATGAATTTATTACCGAGAAACTAAGACAAACAAGGAATTGATTTCTCGCCAAGAAACCAAGATTGTGGAATTGGAAAGAGAGAGAGTACGAGGAAAGGAGTTGGCCTGTGGTTCGTCGTTTGTTTGCTGTGGGAATGGCAGGGGGCATATGGGGAGATATTTAAGGAGGTCAGTTAGATGGGTTTCGGAAACCAGGGGCCGTTTCCTTTAAGTTTAGACTGGCAAATCAGATTGCTGTCTCTTTTGCTTGAATAAAGTAGCTGCTCTACTCACTGTAGATGATCTCCACCGTACATCTGGTAGGGCCAAAAAAGATTACCAGAGATACTAAGTACTGAGGTTTGCTTGGGATAAGGAAAACAGGGCCCTACTAAAGGATAATCTAACCATCTATCTGGGAGGATCCATGAAGGATTGGATAAAAGTTCCATTAATTTGGACTTTGGGTTGTCCAGCCAGAATTAGTCTTCAGTTGTTGGAAAGTTGGAACCGATTAAGCTCAATGTCTTACAATGGGTTGGACTGGGTGCACAAAATTCCCACATGTATGCAGGGTCTAGAGAAGAGACAAACAGCATAAGGCTTATACCATGCAGTCTTATTTTGTATTTTTGCAAGAAATTATTTTTACCCTTCAAACACGTCATCATTAGATTACACGGCAACAACTTTATGTTGCTCCAAAGTTCTAAGTCATCCAATGAAAAATATTTATGAATTGTCTTTCTAGCTTAGTCATCGAATGAAGAAGATTTATGATTTGTCTATGGATGAAATGTGGCTCACAAGATGAACAGTTTGAATCACCAAAATTTACCCCCGCCAAAGGCTCCACGCATGGTTTTATATGGCCTTCCCATGAGAAATATACAAGGATTCACATTCACTACATAATCTCAGATAGAACTAATCCAATGCAGTCATAAGCAATGATCTACCCACCATTACTCTGTAGTTGAAATTGGAAGGGTTTAGCCAAGCTCCCCAAAAGAATAGCTAGCTAAGCAATTAGAGGGTTAGGATGATCCAATGGGATGAGCATTTTATTGGATTACTTTGAATTGACAATCATTGGGCCCCCAATGTTCTTCTAGGAGGATGGATGAGAGCATCTGCTCAAAAATGATGATTTCTAGGGGCGTGGAGGATCTGGGTACCAACAACCTTGTTTTCTTCCTTCCATGTATGAGAAAAAAGTTGGTCCTAGTATGTCTGGAACAAGTAGAGCAGCTTCTTTTTGCCACCATCGGACAATTATAACCCTCTACAAACAAAAGGTTTTGGATCATCTGATGTCAGGCCTTTTCTAGGTTCATGCAAATGAATGGTTTTGATCATTCTAAAAACGGGGCCCAGTTGTACCTTTAATGGGACCAAGTGCATTTTTGGTCGGTGATTACCGAATGGAAACTCCTAGAACAATTGGATCTGCTGATTTCAATACCATAGGCGTCACCAGAATCTATTTCATGCATTGAATTCAGCATATTCGTTATATTTGGGAGACAGCTGGTCGTCGGTAAGCTGAACTGATGTCACTTGGAGTATAGAAGGGGGGAATGTGTTCCACGACAGGGACGGCAGCACACAAAAAATGAGAACCCCCATGATAAATTAATATTCTTACTTAACCTTAAAAGCTCCGAATCAATTGACCCAAAAATAAAAGGTTGCAGAAGCTGCGGAAATTAACATTCTGTGAAGGAGGATTAAAATACTAGAAAACATAAACATATATGTGTGTGTGTTTGTGTGTGTGTGTGTGAGCAGTAATTTCAGCAAGGAGTTGTACGGGTGAAGTATAGGTGACATATAATTAGCTGAAAAATTCTAATTACCATTTTCTTGAACTTTTTTTTGTTTCCTGCTTTTTTTCAACTAATTAAATGTCAACTGCGCCTTACACTTGCATGAAATAGCTAAGATTAACACACCTCATATATATAATGCTAAAAATAATGCCTTTTGGATGCTTTTATATACTACTTATTTTGGTAAAAGAATCCAATATTCATGATTTAAAATATAAAACTAAAAAAAAAAGAAAGAACCTCCGTACATGAAGCTCTTGCATTTGTAGGGTCTAAGAAGGGGCAGACAACAAGAGTCTATAGTACATAGCCTTATCTTGCATTTTGCAAGAGGCTACTTCCATGCCTTGAACTTGTGACCACAAGGTCATATGACAACAACTTTTACCTTTGCACCGAAGCTCCCCTTCTTACCAAATATATAATGAATGGACAAATTATGCAATATATAATATGCAAATTAATTACAACATTAAGATAGTCATTTAATTAAAAAAATCCCTTGCACTAAGAGTTTTAAATATGTGTGTGTGTGTGTGTGTGTGTGTGTGTGTGTGTGTGTGTGTGTATGAAAAGTGGTAATTTTAGCAAGGAGCTGCACGTTTCAAAAGTAGATGGCATTTGATTGGCTAGAGAAAAGTTTCAAACTACCCTTTCCTTTAACTTTTTCTATTTTTTATTTTTTCTTGGCCAATCAAATATCACCTATTCCTTGCACCTTCATAAAACATTTATAATTACTGTTACTATATATATATAAGGGCATTTTAACATAAATATATTTAAAAAAATTCCGGGCTACTAATTTTTTATTGACTGAATCTAATATTAACATGAACCTTTACCACTTCAGATCATAGGTGTTCATACTAAAGTTACTGCTTAAGTGAATCTCAGGGTATTATCTCGGGCAGAAACGACCAAGCAGATAAAATTATCAAACCGAAGGCCCATAATCTATTGCCAGCTCACGTTTACTTAAAGCAAAACATAGCCATCAACAATATGGAAAACCCCAAATTCAATCCATCAAGTCCAATGATGAATGAGCGGGATTGGACGAACCCACTAATCTTTGACAAAAGAGTTGTGGAAACTGGAACCACGACAGGGATATTACATGGGCAGCAAATGGTGTCCCTCTTATTGTGCCGCTGATTTAGTAAGTACCGACAGAAAATCAAGAAATAATGTCACCTTGTCCATTCGGAAGAGTCACAATGGTACTATTGAAACTCGTTTCAATCGTGACAACGAGGAACATGGCTCGAAAATTTGTCCCTTATGAAGAGCGTGACTAACATGTAGACACTTGACCACGCACCACAGCTTGAAAATGGGTCGAAAGTGCCTTTCAAATTATTCTAGTTTTGATCCTAAATCTCTCATTTAGGTGGACACTTGCCCATATTTTGCATATCAACTTCAACCAATGACTTTTTGCTGCACAAATTAAGCCCTTGAGCCCAACGGTGGGAGAAAAGTCAGTCCTTTGGGATGGCACTACCGCCGCCCTAGTGCGAAATGTGAAAAGTTCATGCAAAAAATGGAGGTAAAACTTGTTGTCCGTTTATAAGTATACCAACTTGAGTGTAATGTTTACTTTTTTTTCATTGTTTATATCGGGAGGGGAGTCTTGGTGCTATAATAATATTGTCACCGTGTGACCTTAATATCACAGGTTTGAGCCACGAAAATACCCTCTTGCAAAATGCAAGATAAGGCTGCATACTATAGACCATTGTAGTCCGCCGTCTCCTCGAACTCTGTATATGCAGAAGCTTCATGCACCGAGTTATCCTTTATTATTTATAATAGAAAAAAAAAAAAGAAGAAAAAAAAAAAACACTTCTAATTAATAGGAACTGTGTTGGTCTTCAATTGCACATAAAAGAGTAGGGCTGGATGGGCTACTTCCACATATTCTTAACACGAAAACATTAACAAGGCTACTAGAAGGATGCTCATATCTCTAGATGTCTTCCACAGACGGCATGTTATTAACAGACATGTGGCAGCATTAATAGGACCACCCAATTGCAACATTCAATGAACTGTTTGCCTTTGTAAGTGATTCTTCTTATTCTTCTTGACAGGATGGAGCAAGGGGCCAAGGGCTTGTGAGCAAAGCAAGGAATTAAAGAGGAAAGCTGTCTGAGTTGAATCAGTACCTCATCCAACTGCTGATTTGATCAGTGGCATAGAAGAGATTAAGTGGCAAGATGGTGTCTTCTGGGTGAAGGTACATAAACTATAGGGGAAGTTTGTTGCACCAGAGAGTGGACTGTTTCTTGGCAGGTACGATAATATTCTACCGGAACAGGCAGAAAATTTTTGTATAGAAAGGCAAAGGACTAGCCCCACAGACTCGGCCGGTTATACTTCAGCTTGCTGTTGGAGTTGGCATCTGCATCCTAATTAATGTGGTAAGTCCATCCCCAAAGTGGATATGACCATGTGGTTGAGTTTGGGAGGATTTGGGGTAAGTGTAGAACTTAAATGTACAACTAAAGCAGGCACTGCCTAGAGACCTGTTTTGGGAGATGTAAGCTGCGTATAGACTTTAGTAAACCACATGTTTTGGATCTTTGAAAAAATAAATTGAATAGTCGTAACTTCCCAATAAAAATAGGTTAAAGGCATCCGATGGGTATGAAATTCGATTTCTAACCTAGCTAAGTTATTTTGAACACGATGAATGGGTTAGATCTATAAATGCTATCGCCAGGAATGCCAAAAAGCAGCTCCTACAAGCATAGACACTCTTCTTCTATGGGGACTCTAAATGTATAAAACACAGGAAGAAAAAGAGTTTCTGCTCGTTATGCTCGGTGGTGGCCCGCTCCCCTCATTGGGAGACTTCAAGTAAAATTAGCATATGCTTTTAGGTAGTTTGCTTCATAACTGTTTGCTTTAAAAAAAAAGGAAGCAAAGGCTTAAGAAGAAGTCTCTATCCTTTGTAAGAAAAAGAGCTAATATTCCCACATTCCTTTGATACTAATTTCACATCCTCTTTTGGCGTTTTATAGTAAAAGTACACATAGCCCACTTTTTTGAATAATCAAACCATTCATCTTAACCATCTTGCTATAGATAGGTCATGTCTCATAAATTACATATTTTAAATAAACAACATATTGATTTTTTCACCGGTTCTTAATACTGTTAATTTTTTTTTATCATTGATTTTAGAATTCAAAATAGGCAATAGTACAATAATTCAATGCATGTGATTTATGGGTCATAGTTCATCTACTTCAAAATAGCTAATATGAACAGTTGGAATTATCATAAAAGTTTTCCCCTTAGATAAATATACAATAAAACTCTAAAAGAGGGTGCGTCATTAATACTAAAGAAGTGTGGGAATATTAGATTGGAAAAAATTTGTTTGAAAGGCGCTCTATTGTTCAAACGCAGGTGCCCTCTTAAAAGGGTAAGGATCTTATTGGCAAAGCTTATCTAATTTGGTTTTTGTAATTATACCAAGTTATTCCTTATCAATTATATGATTTCATAAAATGCATGCATTATATAAGACTAGCCAAATTTGGGCCTTTATAATGTTTGTATGTATTGTAGTAATTCAAAAACTTGATTCAATTAGAACGTGAATAGAGTTAAGTTAACTTGAAGCTACTTGTTAGTTTTGAAAAATCAAGTAAGACTTTTTTTTTTATAAAATATATACACACGCACACACACATACATATATAGGGGTGTGTTAATTTTAGCTGTTTCATGCAGATAGAAGGAGCAAGTGATATTTTATTTGCAAAAAGTAGAAAATAGAAAAAGTTGGAGGAAATGGCAGTTATAAACTTTTCCCTGGCCAATTAAATGTCGCCTGCACTTTTACACACCTGCAACTCCTTGCTGAAATTATTGCTCCATATATATATATATATATATCCATCTATCTATCTATGTGCATGTGTGTGTTTAGATGTATTTTCAATTTTATGCAGAGTTGGTTGGCATATGATGCATTTGTTTGAGATAATATATGCATTTTTATTATGTGACAAGTTTGCCTAATCGAATAATTCAGATGAGGTTTCCAAGTTGGCTTGTGAGTTTTAAAACTATAGCATTCATAGCATAAAAAAACTTGTATGTATTTCAATTAGGAAAATGTTAGAAGGACAAGTCACTCGGCTCATGGTCTTTGGTAACAAATAAAGTTATAAGGCCCACATGTGCTATGTTGTCATAATTCAGTCCATTAATCTATGGTGAGTTGGTCCATGCAGATCACAAGCTCCCTGTGAAAATCCCAATTTTTCTGAAATTAATTGGAATTTTCACAAAAATTGAGGTAAAATATTATATTTAATATAATATTAAATTTTTAAAAAAAAGAATCAAGTCTTGAAACATAGATATTTGGAATCATTATTGGTAAATTGGTCAGAATGACTGTAAGTACGTTGAAATCTGAACTCGAGTGAAAAATCTCTATTTTTTGTATTTTTTGTGAATTTACATTTACCCATAAGGGTAAAATGACCATTTCACTTTTGTGTGGGGTCTACAAAAGTTGGGTGAGCTAGTGGACAACCAGCTAAGGGAATATCAATAATAAAGAATATGCTTTTAATTTTATAAGAAAAGCAGAAATATTTTAAAATTAAAATAATTAAAATTTTAATTAAAATAATGCAAAACTAGCCTTATAAATACCCCTCCTACTATTGCACGAAATTGCACAAACTACCTAGACTCTCCCCCTCTCCCTCTTTCTCTCTTTTTCCTTCTTTTTCTCTCTATTTTTCCCTTTTTCTTTCTTTTTTCCTTCTCTTTTTCTCTCTCTTCCCCTTACTGCCGCAGAGCGCGTCTTCGAACACACCCGAGGAGAATATTCCCCCTAGAATTGTCGAGCATGTCCACAAATGTGTCATCCTCGACAGAACCAAGGTTTTACTGTGGGTACTTTTTTTTTTTCAATTAGATGTCTATTTTCAATCTTTGAAATATAATCTTAACCATTCATCTTGTTCAGAATTTCACCAATCTTCAAAAGCCCTAGATTTCGCAATGATCAAAGTTGTATTAGCCGCTGAAATCATCGAAAAGTAGTAAGTTTGGCGACTATATATTTTCCAACGTGGATCTCTTTTTTTAGCTTGATGTTTCCATTTTGGACGCTACAGATAGGTACCCCCCATCCCCCTCTATCTACTCCGGTAGTTTTTATTGCAAGAAGATCACCAGATTGAATTTTCTGGCAAGGTTTCTTTGGTGAATCCAGTACCAATGACCTATCTTGAAAACTCCAGTAAATCGACATTTTTTAGGAATTCTAAACCGTTAGATCGGTTCAGAGGGTCCCAAAACCCCCAGACATGATTTCACGGAGAATTTACAAGGCCATCTGGATGTTGATCTTATGGTTTGGATCGGACCGTCTCAACATTTTTTGGTGATCAGCTTCGCAGACACACCTAAAGTGAAACACACAAAGACTCTCACCGTGGGCGCCTCCGTGCATGCTCATGAGTGCGGAGTGTAGGGTGCACGATCACAGAGGACGGCGACGAGCATTGCTTCCCAATTACGGATAGGCCTGGCAATTCAGGTTGGCAGGTCATGTTTGTGTCCACACGAACACGACACGCTTCGAGTTTAGATCAACACGAACACGACCCACATAATAATCGTGTCAAAAATCCGTAACCCGAACATGACACGATTATTAAACGAGTCGACACGACACGACTCGTATAACACGATTAAATAAATAATATAGTAATATAGGACGGTTCTTTTGAAACCGTCCTATATTACTGCTCTAATATAAAAATTATGGGGTGACAAAAGATAAATTCAAACTACATAGGTCTATTATTGCAGGGACACTTGATTAGGCGGAGGTATAACTTTATACAAAAGATATTGAGAACCGTCCTACTCGTTACTCAATCCATAAACTACCTATATTACATGTTACATTACAATATAGGACAGTTCCAAAAGAACCGTCTTATATTGTAATGTAACATATAACTCATATAGATATACATTTACATTACAATAAAGGACGGTTCCTTTGGAACCGTCCTTTATTGTAATGTAAAATGTAACTCATATGGATATACATTTACACTACAATAAAGGACGGTTTCCTATATTACATGTTACATTATATCTATGTGAGTAATGAGTTATATATTTACACTACAATAAAGGACGGTTCCAAAGAAACCGTCCTATGTTACAGTTACAGTATATGACGATTCCAGAGCAACCGTCCTATATTACATATTACAATATACTTGTAGAGGAGAACGTTCTCTATTACATGTTATATATAGGACAGTTCAAGATGAACCGTCCTATATTACATATCATATTGTAATATAAGACGGTTCCAAATGAACCGTCCTATATTACTGTTAGTTCACGATAAATAAATAGGTCGCGTGTCAAACAGGTCAACACGATGGGTCATGTTGATTGACCCGAACACGACACGATTTTTAGCGTGTCGTTCGGGTTGACCCGAAAATGACACGAACACGATAAGACTCGACCCGAACCCGCTAAATTCGTGTCGGGTTCGTGTCGTGTTATCGTGTCGTGTCATATTTTGCCACCCCTAATTACAGAGAAGCGCGTCGTTCCCATTTTGTCACGTTCAGACAGACTAAATCAAATCTGGACCGTTAGAACAGATCTAACACTTAAAATCTCAATTCAGGGCTCATTTTAACTCCAAATCAAGATCGAAAAGAAGCTATGGATTCTTGATGAATAGTAAAATCTAATGAAAATATAAAATTTATGTTTTATTCACTCTAAAAATCTATAAATTACAAAAAGAAGTACTAATTCCCAAGATCAGTCAAATCTAACATGATCAGACTTTTAATTTCTGATCCATCAATAATCTAGTGATGAGAAAATATAGAATCAAATAGTCAGACATGACTAATCTGGGAGGAATCAATAAATTTAACCTTAATGGAAAGAAAATCTTTAAAAAATGATCATGGATCTGCTTGATCTGAGTAATTAAGCATGATTAAACCATTAAAATTAGTATGGATGATGATCTAATGATAACATCATGAAAAATAAATGGCCTGATGTGGCTAATTTGGGATAAATTGAAATCTATGCCATTGATTTGGATAAATTGACTTAAAATCTTCTTGATCAGTTGGATCAAGAAAGATCAGATCATATGATGAGATGTATCAATGATCTAGTGATGATATCACATTAAAAGAATGTGATAGATCTGAATAAAAATGAAAGATCAAGATCTAAACGCTTAATGGGATGAAAAATGAATAGAAATCAAAATATGATCATTTGATCAAAATGAATAAATATGATGTATTCAAATGAGCATGTGAATTATTAAATTCCATTACAAATGTTCTTTTATTTGCTTAGTAGATTTAATTGTTAGATTTATTTATTTATGATTTAATTGTTCATGTTATGTAAATTATATAGAAAATATAATTAAATGAAAATAGATATTGATGAACATTTACAATGAATATGAATATGGACGTAATGATAATAAAGGCTATAGTTAGTAGGACAATATAAAGAATATCATTTCTTTGGCCCAAATTAGGAGAATAATAAACCCCATAAATGACATTTTAAATGTTCATGGATTTAATTAAAATCAAATAACAAGAGTACTTAAGGTTTAATGCTCATAGATACCTTACGAAGGTTGAGTTAAGGTCACCCCAGTAAATGCTGAACATTGTGGTTAAGGGGGTTCTCTAATAGAACCTCGCTCTTCCTTGACCTTCTGACGAGGTTTGTGAGGTCTAAACGCCTCCTTACATGCGGATTGAATTAATTATTATGTGAGCAGCTTTTAACTGGTAAGCCTTAGTCAATTCTGAAATAAGGAAGAGTTGTTTAGTGTTAGGTGAGATGACTCGAGTTTTTGAAACATATTTTATAATTATTTTTCAAAGGCAAGGGCATCCCCTCAGTAAAAAAAATTCGCAAAACAAAGCAGCGGAAATTCTTTTATTTTAAAACTTGTTTTGAAAACCCAAGTCACCACTTCATACACAACATAAGTACAATTTGTGTACAAAATAAAATTCCATTAAAGGAATATGATTTTATTTAACTTCCAGGATCTATCCAGTGGTTCACAGTACACAACCCATTGTATCCTTACAATACTTGTCCAAATACACAATTCAAATTACAAAGTTCTAAATACAATACATGCTCTCTATACAATGTTTCAAGAGATATACCCTTATTATTTATTCTTCACTAGTTCTTCAAGTCTTGAGCTCCTAAGTCTCCTTCTCTGTATTTGAGATATTGTAAACATTCGAACATTTACAATATCTCAGCAAGCTATGCTTGGTAGGGGATAAGAATGTAAGTTATTGATAGTAAAATCTCAATATTCACTTGTCCCATAATTCATTCTATTATAAACACATTCATATACCACTATTATTGATATGAACATCTCATTTCCTTGTCATTTGTGTTCACCTTTATATATACATAGTATATAAGAACAAATCCGTTAAAATTGTAAAAATAATCAATAATCATTTCCATACAAAACTGATCAACTCCTTTCATTATAGGAGATTTGTATTTCAACCAGTTACTATACTGGGATTTTCCCTTCTTGGGAAAAATATTGGTAATATACAATTACCTAGCATTTCATCATACCATCCCTTAAGGCATTTTACTATGCCAATTTCATATGCATCATAATGCAAAATAGTCAAGGACTACTATGCTTGTAGTCTGATCCATACAGCGCACCCGGATAACTGTTCAATAATCCACTTATACCATTCTCAGTGGAAATTACAATATCCATGTCCATATGGGAGGACCATAGCTGTCATAGTGGTGCCCTTCCCATAATTGCCCTACCCTACTTTTAGCCTTTCTTAGGCTTGGTATTCAATATCATCAAGTTTCAGAGAGTGGGTGGCCAAACCCTCTTAACTCTCATAGCATAGCATCCCCAGGCCTATGCCTGTTTAAAACAAAACCACAAGCCTCCAAGCTTGTATGTAAAATAATACTTATACATATCAGACTATCTGTCTATTTATCTAGGACTGGAATATTTTTTACTTCCCTATTCACTTTGGGTTGTTCTTAATTCTCAACTTGACCATTTAATACTTATTTTCCTCATCATTAGGTTGGATCATATTTCAACTTGAGGTATTTACCTTAATATATTGGTATCATACATGTCAATACTTTAAAATATAAGATCATGTATTAGACATGTATCTTCATGTAAATGAATTCTTAATAATCCACCTACCTCAATAAGGTATTCTTACTCCTTGAAATCTGTCATAGTCTCGATCAACATATATCTGTCAAATCATATGTATAATGTTATTTTTCTAATCAATGGTACATAGTACATGGTCTTTTGATCATCCTTATGTAGGATGATCTGAATCTTTCTTCCTTGAATATCATATATCCATGGGTGTAATATCATCTATACAAATACTATCTATATCATACATAACAATCTAATTTACATTGATGTTTCTTTTTCCTTATTGTTTTTTATCATACAAGATCTCATCTTGTTTAATCATCCTTATCTTACTTACTATTTTTATTAGGGTTAGATAATTTTGCTATCTTTTTATGTTCTTATTATTATTCAACCAGTTAGTGTCTTACTTAGTTGAAGATAATTTATTTCTTCCTATTACTAGATAACTCCTTATTTCAGGATGACTAGTACTTACCAATTAAAGTCTGCTCAAAAAGTGGTTAATACAACCCTCATGTAAGGAGGCGTTTAGACCTCTCTTACGTCAATGGGAGGTGAGGGAAAAGCACTTGGCTCTTGTATACCCCCTATAACCACAATGTTCAGAGTCCACTATAGTGGTACTAGCTCAACCTTTGACAAGGTTCCTATGAGCTCTTTACCTTAAGTCCCTTCTCTAATTGATTTTAATTAATTTTCATGGATATGCATAATGTCATCCATGGATGTTCATTATTTTCCTACTTTGGGCCAAGGAATTGGTAAACCATTCCTTATATTGTCTTACTAACTGTAGTCCTTATTAAGTCAAAATCATTCATTCATCTTAGTTGTTCATGAATCTCTATATTTCATTAGTTTACATTTTTGGTGATTTATGCTCCTTATATCTTAACAACTACTTAACAATTGAATAAAATTTGACAATAAGTAAATCATAAACTTGAAAGCATAAATCAAATATAAGTTTAACAACTATATACTAACATTCTTCCTATGAATGTAACTTAAGCTAGTGAAATAAAACTAACATAATCCTAAATTATGAAATACATAAAATTGTACTTCTATCTTAATGGAATCATGTTTAAATATCTAATTTACACTAACATGATCCTCAGATAATCAAATCTACTAACAAATTACTCATTTAGGGCATATCATACTAAAATTTAAAGATTACACTATCATGCTTTCTAACTTAGAACATAAATCACATTTACACCTTTATGTCCAATAAAAGACAATTAAAACTTAGAACATAAATCACATTTACACTTCTATATCCAATAAAAGACAATTAAAGTAATTATATTAAGATTATTATAAGCCTTTAAATATGATCCAACTATTAGATCTTAGGTGTTTTCTTTTAGATAAAGGGTTTTAATTACCTTTAAGACTTTTAATCCATTAAGATCCAAAAATCATATCCACTTGATTTTGTCACATTTCATCTATGATCTAACTTGATTTCATAATAATATCATCCATTTAATCCATCCTAAGGATCTGATCATACTTGATCTCATCGATCAAGTGGGTCCATTTGTATTTTTTATTTTATTTTAGGGTTTTTTACCATAAAGAGCAGATCCCCTAATTTATCCAAGATCTATCCAAATTAACCATAGATATTACTTTATTACATTATTATATCATCATTAAAATAAATTTCCAAGATCTAATCACCTCAGATCTTGAAGATCTTAGAAATCGGACACTTATTTCCAAAAAACAAAATAATTCAGAAATAATTTTTAAATTGAAGTTTACAGCTGTTCATAGGGTCTAAATTTGATTTGGGCCCAGCAGAATTAATCTCTCTCAATTTAGGGTCCAAAACTTGTTAGATTTTCTTGAAAATTATACCCTAGGGGTTTTTGACCCTTCTGGATCGATTGAAAAGCTCAGAATTTTCATCTGATCTCTCTATCACCATGAATTGAAGACTCTGGTATTTACTTTATTTTTACCATTTTTCATTCAAATTAAATTACAAAAAAATAAAAATTAAGCTAAACCATAATAAATATGTATGGGAAGTAGTTCCACCAACCTGATTTGAGAAAAAAACATATATTTGATGCTCAATTTGAGAGAATTACCGGTTAATGATAATATAACCCGATTGTCCCTATTTTTGTGATTTTCTGTTGTTGGAACCATTGGATCTTGAAATTGATTTGGGGATTTTGTATATACTATAGTATATAAGGTTATGGATGGTGGAATTTATCAGATTTTACCTAAAAAGGAGTGCCTAATTGAATTTAGGTCTCTTGTTCCACTTAGAAAGAGGAGAGAGAAATAAGAAAAATAGAGATTGGGGAGAGATGAATGAGAATTTGGAGCTAAAAATCCAAGGAAGATTTGGAAATTTCGTAGTTAAGGTTGTGAAAATTTTTGGAAATTTTTGGGACATATTTATAGCCAAACTTGAATTTTTTATCATTTATTTTGATAAGATATTTTATTACTTTAGAATTTTTTTTATTACAAGTGCATTCTCTATTCTCCACACCCAGGAATAATGTACTAAGCAATTATTGTTACTTCTAGAATGTTGGCCCACTTTGTAGGCCCCACTTTTATGTGAAAAGACATTTTTGCCCTTTGAACTCCAAAATTGGAGAATAATAGGCAATATCTGTCCGAACTTGGAATCAAGCGTACTTAGTGGTGTTGGAATCGTATTTCTAAGTACTTCATGAATATTGAGGTTTTATTTCTTGGATATGAAATATAGGTAAAATTACCATTTTAACCCCAGGTGGAGAAAATTAAGGAATTTTCATTTTAACTCAGAATTGAACGTACTTAATGTTGTTTCGATTAGTTTTCCAAGTACATCCATAGTTTCTATGTTTTAATTCATGATATAATCTCCATAAAAAGAGAATTTTCAATAACCTAATATTCCAGCCCAGAATTTTTAAAAATTCAAACTTTATTAATTTGCCTTAATAAGTTACAAAAATTCAGGGTCATTACATTAGGAAAGAAATAAACTATCTTCAACCAGTAAGACATTAACTAGTTGAATAATAATAAGATCATAAAAGGATAGTAAACTATTTAATCCTAATAAAAATGGTAATTAAGATAATAAAAAATCAAACAAAATCCATAAGGAGATCTTGAATGATCAAGAATAATAAGAATCATAATATTGTATGCATATTTTGAAGTAGTATAAATATTAAATTCAAATGTAGATCAATAGATTAGATCCTTGATCAATATGATCCAAGGAACAAGATCCAAATCATCCTATGTAAGGATAATCAAAAGAAAATTTATGAAGTATAAATGAGTTGAGGAATGATTTCATACATATGATTTGGCAGATACATGAAGGATATGATGATCAAGATCAATGAGAAGATGGATGGTTGAAAGTAAAGGTAGGTGGACCTTAAGGATATATTCAATATATAATAGACATGTATTTTACACATGATCTTATCCCGATAAATGAGTTTTGATTATAATTGTATTAGAGTTGTTATGAACCAACAAATAATGTTGAAATGAATACAAAGGAATTGATTAAGTAATTATGAAATTACTTAAGATAACAAATGATGTTGAAATGAATACAAATGAATTGATTAAGTAATTATGAAATTATTTAAGACAACAAATGATGTTGAAATGAACACAGACAGATTGATTAAGTAATTATGAAATTACTTAATAGGTAGAATGGGAAGATTTGAAATATATAAGTTGGACCTCAAAATCTTAAAGAAATAAGTTATGGGCATGTCCTATTATAACCAAATACACAGTCTGTATTTATGAAATATTATTTTCTATACAAGCATGGAGGCTTGTGGTTTTGTTTTAAGACAGGCTTAGGCATGGGGATGCAAATACTAGGAGAGTTATAAGGGTTTGGCCACCCGCTTTTTGAAACTGATTATGATGATGGTACTGTGCCCAAAGAGAGGTAAAACGTCAAGTGGGGCAATCATGGGAAGGTTGCCACTGTGACAACCATGGTTCTCCCCATGCGAACATGGATTTGTATTTTCCACTTAGTATTAGTAGAGTATTATGCAGTTATCTAGGCATGCTGTTCGGATTGAGATTGCAAGCATGGTAGTCCTTTGATATTTTGCATTATGATGTAATTAATTATGTCATAATGAGACGCCTTATGTTATGACATGATGAGATGCTTTATGTTATGGCATGATGAGATGGTCGGTAAAAGTTATTACTAATGTTGTATTGGAGGATAATTTTTAGCATGGTATTATTGATGATATTGACTATATTTACGAATTTCAGTGGTTTTATGTATATGTATTATATACATATAATTCATATGATAAGTGAAGGATAAAATGGTTATCCAATTGTATAAATTAATTTATATCATGGATATAATGTACTGTTGATTTTGAGATATATTGAATATATTTCTTAAATCTCCTACCAAGCATAGCTTGCTGTAATATTGTAAATGTTTGAATGTTTATAATATCTCAGATACAGTTAAGGAAGATTGAAAACTCAAGGCTCGTGGATAATCATCGTTGAACTATGGCTCAGGGTATTTACTTATTTGTAATTTGAATTGTAATATTTGGACAATGTATGTAATGACTACCGGGGCTGTGTATGTAAACAACTTGATCGATCTTGATTTTAATAAAAGTATTTCTATTGATATTCAATAGAAATTTTATTTTATACAAAAATCTATGTATGATAAGTAATTTGAGGTGGTACTCAAGTTTTTGACAAATCAATTTTCAAAGAAAATATGTTTTCGCTGTTTATATTTTAAATTTTTTTCAAATTTAGAGCTCTACTTTTGCAAATATTTATGAAAATATGTTTTAAAAACTTGAGTCGCCACACCCCCAGAATTCATTGCACATCAACATAATGTTAACCCTATGAATAACTAAAACTTTTGGAACCATTCACTTGAGAGGAATGCTAAATCAAAGTGCTCTTACTTTTTGTATGATGGAGTTTGCTTATAGATGATCTACTTAGTTTATTTAATTCACTTGGCTTTAGATGTCTAAAAAAGGGCAGGCTTGATGCACGAAGCTCCCGCCTATGCAGGGTCCTGGAAAGGGGCGGAGCACGTGGGCTTATAGTAGGCAGCCTTACCTTGCATTTTTTGCAAGAGGCTATTTTCACGCCTTGAACCCGTGACCTCAAGGTCACATGACGAGAACTTTTATCGTTGAGTCAAGGCTATGACTTTAGATGTCTACTAGTTCAAAATTTAGGCAATTTGGCATGTTACTGGATTATCTTTTTTTGTTTTTATTATGGGCTATTGTTTAGAAAGCCTTTAACTATTGATTAGAAGAAGATTTCTTTCGATGTTAGAATCATCGGTGACATGATTTTTGGACTAGGAGAAGTTCAAAGCCAAAGGAATTAGACGCACCAGTTAAACTAGCTATAAGTGAACCCATCATACAAAAAGTAAAAGAAGATTATTTTTTATTTTCTTTTAAGTGTTAGAATTATCCAATTTCGATGATCTTTGGACTAGAAGAAGTCCAAAGCCAAAGAAATTATATGGACTATTAGATCATATATGGGTGGAATTTTTTATCCATCACAAAAGGAGAGCAGTTTGATGTAAAAGCTTGATTTAGCATTTCTAAGCCATCCATTTTTACACCTGTGAATAACAATGGCTTCGATCATCTTACGAGCAGATTATCTGTTATTACGCGGCCCCACTTATTGAACGGTTAGATCACCAAACTCCTGCGCTTTCTTTATGTCAGTTCCTTACGTGGACCCGAACCAAAGGGTCCCCAATCATTATGGCCTACCCTTTTCTGAAATTTCATTGGCTGGACTCGGTGGAGGTGTCAAAATCTGCCACGTGTTGCTTAATGCCGGAGAAGAATCTGGAGCCAATAGAAAACCTTATAAGGTTTCTCTTTCTGGACGTGGCTTTCCTACAAACATTTCCTGGACCTGAATCCCCGCTCTTTCCCCACATCGAAACATATCAAATTCAGCAATACCAGACACGGAATCCAATTCCACAAACAGCAATTCCAGATAAATAGGCAGAAATGATCGTTCGACTTGTTGTGCTGTTTCTCTTCTTCTTGTCGTTTTTCTTCTTCCCAGAAGCAGAAGCACCCGATCCTTATAAGGTAAGATCCTCCACTTCTTTATTATTCCTGCAAATGTCTCTTTTTTCTTTGTTTTCTGTGTTTTTGGGGTTTTGGGATCGAAGCTGGAATGAAAGATCTCATTTTGCTGCGTTGGGTCCGTCGAGGCTGTTCTATTGATTGCCATTATGTCTTTCTTTGAGCTTCTGTTAGGTTCTTGAACTAAATAAACTGTAAGGTCAGTTCTAGCATGAATAAAAACCCATAATTCTCGTATTCTTGTCCTGGGTTCTGTTCCTGTATTTTTGATACCTGGGTTTTGGTTATTATCGTTAGAGGAATCTTATATTTATCAGAAAAACTATATAGATAGGTTTGTGGGTCTGTTTCTTCGCAGTGTTACACAGTAAATGTACCAGATTTCGAATTGGATTGTTCACGGGGAGCTTTGCAGTTCTTTGTCAAGGGGTCATATCAATGACATCCAAATAGTCTACCCTGATGGCAGAAAGAGCATTTTTTATGGATTCATTATGGAAGAGATTACTAATGTTTAGCTGATAAGAGGTAAAGTAGGGCAAAAAATATTCCAGATTCCAAGGGTGGTGAGTGTACCTCATTTTTGCGGATTTTGACAGGTTTTCTCAAATGGAAAAGCTCTGGAGGGTGTTGGGAACCTTTGACAGAAGTGAAAGAAGGTAGAATTTCAGTTGGGATTTACTGGATGTATTGATTGGTTTAGTTGGTTCCTTAAGCAGGGAGAAGGGAATTTTAAGTGAGTAGCTATATCTAACTGGAACTGAGTGTTAGTGGGACGTGAATTGATGGATACAAGGTAGTGATAGTATGTTTCTGGTCCTTGGCATCTTATGCACCGAAATTGTTAGTACATATTAAATTATCAGATGTGTGATACCTATACTGGGTTGCTGATTTTCTATTTCTCGATTCAGTGTCTTGGTAGAATATGGAAATATTATTCTGATCTAGCTTCAGCTTTCTGGATGTAGAGTGTCAGTGGGATGTGAATTAACAGATGTTAGATATTGATAGCGAGGTGCTGATCTGATTTTGGCTTTCTAAATATGGTTTAGTTAGAGTAAATTAGTGGCTGTGAGATTCTGCTAGTTGGATTCCTGATGTGTTTTCAGCATCTGGACCATAGATTTAGTAGGATGCAAATTAATGGTTGTGAGATAATGGTACAATGGTTGCCGATCTGATTTAAGCTTCTGATTTGGGTAGGTGACTCGGAGAATGTACGTCCATACTTGAGTAAGAGCTTGTTCAAGGAATGTGTCATGACACATTTTGAGCATGGACTCTTACCAAGACTCTTGATAAATTTCTATCTGCTGACAACCTCATTTAGGTTGTCTATTCATGAAAAAACTTTTAGTGGCAAAGAGCTTCTAATCTTTGCTTCTAATCCTCAGCCTCCACCAAAAGTGGGAGGTCTTTAGAACTAATCCTAGCAAAGCCCATGCTTTGTTTTATAGAGATTGTTGCATTTTTCACTGTCTATATGTGATGGATCTTTCTATCCTGTACTTTATAACCTACAAAATTCCTGGATCTGTCTTATTGGTATCGAATCTCCCTTTTCGGGAGGGAAATTGTCTCCTTTGTGAATGAGTAGGGAATCAAATATTATGGTTCTTTGTGCAACATAAGAAATCGCTTGTTCCAATCTCATTACTGGAAGGAGAGACCTAGATAGTGATATAACAGTCCATGACTGACATAGTGTATATAAAGCGAAGGTGGAATATGTGATGACATATGAAAATCTGAATATGGATAATGTTGCCCCAGTATCTGATGCAAAGTACTACTGCTTATGTTTGCCAAGTAATGTAAAGTTTTCCAAAGTGAAGCTCTTTCTACGTGAGGGTTGATCCATGCAACCTAAGACTATCTTTCTTGCTATGTGGTTCTTCTTGTGAGTTGAAAGCTGGTGAAGCGAATGTTCACTAAATTGTCTGGTAGCCCACATCTCTAGATTGTGCAAAATGCAAATATTTCAGTAGTGGACAGAGCACATTGTCAAGATTTCTTGCTTGTTCATATTTATCAAGTTGCAGATTAAAAGGTTGACGACCTTTATTTGTATACTCAAGTTTTTACCTTTTTAAAGTGGAAATAAAAATTTGGATGAGGTGTCTCATGTGTCTCTCTATCAATGCTACTATCATTTAACTGTTCTTTGCGTTGCTCTTCTATAGTAAAAAAATCTTGTAGAAAGTTGTTCGATTTATGCAACCATTTTGATAGGATTTGCCTGTCCTACTCAACATAGCATTAGGCTCTGATACCAAATAATGCAGGAAAGGGTAAAAGGGATTGAAATTAGGGTTTCAAAAGAAAAAATTCCAGTAAGTTCCAGGAGAAAATATGCTGGTTTTGAAGTGCTTCTTAACCAGAAAACACTTCTTTTGATTAATCTTTTTAACTTATATGTCCAGGCAAAGGTGAAAACTTAACTAGAAATAATAAGAACCAATCTAAACATTGACTAGAAGTGAAAAAAGAGAAGAATAGAAGAAGAGCAAGAAAACGTGAGAAAACTTTATCTTATTCAACCATCAATCAAAACTACATAAAAGAAAGCTTAATCCCTTTTATAGACATAAGGGGGGCATCACTTTTCTTATCCCTCAAGTAAACTATGACCAAAGACCATTACACTCTTCACTTATGTAAAACTTAAAATATGACTAGATACTTAAAATAGGGTCTACAAACCTAAGCAACATAAATTTTAAAGAAAAGAAAAGGTAGCAAAACTCTATTCAACCTAATCTTCAAGCCTTTGCTTTCTTCTTCCTTTGTATACATGTGTATCCTTTGGATGATCCGTCTTGTACATGAAAGATTTGGTTATGTCTTCTATATTTTCATAGCACGATGTTCCTACATCAGTTTGACAATGTTTTTAATATGATTCATGAGAAACAAGTACAATTATTATTCACTTCCATGATCAAGTGCATAGAGGAATGAGTCAATTGAAGTTTGTTGAAGGAAAAGATGAACTTCAGCACTTCCTAATTCGGAGAAGATACTTGAGTTGCAATGCAATGCTTAGTATGTTAAATTTGAGAAACTATGTTGTAAATATTTCTTTGGGGAAATATTATGTAACATAGTAGTCAAATTGAGTAATAACGTTGGATCCTATTGATGTGGAGCTAAACAGAAGTATAGCCTTTAGAGAAGAAAGAGAAAGAAAAGTGAAGAGTGAAGGAAGAAGAACAAATTTCAACAACATCCAAAACTACTTAGTACAGCATAACACTTAACTTGAAATAGACTAAAAGCCCTAATATAACTCTAAAAACACATTATCAAATATAAAACTACTAAAAGCATTACAAAGATGTCCCTATCAATCCATTTGGGGTGGGGGGTAAAAAACTTGACTCGATCAAGTGAACTCTAGGTATATGGTCCTCAAGTGTCCATCCATAAAATAGTGGCTGGGGCCAAGGATCGATGTCTTCATGCATACATGCGTGATGGGTGGCCTACGGTTTGTGTCAGAATGTCGTGGATTGAAAAAAATGAGAATCTCGTAGCGGAGACATCTGGTAGCTACAGTATTATACCCATATATAAGGATTTAGCTGAAGGGGAGCCTTGGCGCAACGGTAAAAGTTGTCGTCATGTGACTTTGAGATCACAGTTTCAAGGCGTGGAAACAGCCTCTTCTAAAAGTACAAGGTAAGGCTGCATACTATAGTCCCTTGTGGTCCACCCTTTCCCCGAACCCTGCATAGGCGGGAGCTTTGTGCACCGGGGCTGCCCTTTTTATTTGGAGTTTTTGCTGGATGCCAATTATCAGATGAGAGACACCGGAGGTGTGCTGTTTTCAGCTTCTGGATTCAGTCAAGGTCACTAGGGTGTGAACTCAGTATTCAGATTTAGAATCCTGGTGGGATGACAAATGTCATATACCAATCATCAGGTTGCTGATATATTCTAGATTTATCTGACACGATGGTGAGTGGGGTGAGAATTCTCTAGCAGCAATGATGGATAAAATAAATCTAGAAATGGCAGAGAATGCAATGTCTGCTGCATCAGAAGCTGCCCATTTATGATAGGAAGGGTTTGGTGGCAATTCTTAACTTGCTCTGCCATTTCTTGTGAGTTAGATCTATAAATTCCCCCTTGGCTTTGGAATGAAGAAAATGCATGGATGGTGATATATATTATCATAATGATTTTGTTCTTTGGTTAGAACTCAGCTGAGTCCTCCATTGAACTGCTGTGTCTTCTGCACAAACACTCTGTGCTTGGACACGCTATCTCTAGACAGAAACATACTTGAGGGTAAAACACCTTTAGTTGTTCAATGATAGTTTCTTTGCTCAACTGCTTTTAAACTTATCATCCAAGTATACGAGACTTCCTTCCTTTTGGCAATAAATTTTTTTTTTCTGAGTCTCCTATAGTTAGATTCTTTTGCTTGTTCTCATCTAGGATATAGAGCTTCACTCTTTCATGATGATGTATAGAACTAATGATACAAGAAAGAGCTATTCAAATCTGAAATTAAGCAAACGCTAGAAACAAGTGAGGGATCAGGATAACTGAATATGAATTTCGGAGCCACTAAGCTTCTACTATTCAACGAGACATACATGCTTAACCTTATTGTAGATCTAAATCATTCTAACTTGTATTATCCTCTACTTGAGTTGTCTAATTCTTTGTACATCTTTTTACATATTTGCCTTTTCCATCATACTAGAACCTGACATGGATCATCAATGTGTAATCTCTCGGTCAGGTCATCTTTTAGAGGTCTCTTTCAAGGAGGGGCAATACCATCTCCTTTGCAAAGACATGTAGGGTCTTTTTCCTTTGGGCTGTTTTGGGTACCATAATCAATATTATTATACTAAAAAGAAGAAGTTACTGGTGCTTAAAAAAAAAGATGATCAATAATTATGTGGTCTCTTGTGGCATCTGATTGTAAGATTATGTGAGTTATCCAAGCTTTTCATAATGGCCGTAGTGAGTGAAACAGTCCTCTTTCTGCAACTTGAACTTAAAAACTGCTTGCTACAGGAATTTGCTCCCAGGATAACATATTTAAGGAGCTTCCACTAGGAGAGGAAGCTTGTGAAAACACGAGAAATCCTCATGAAAGGAGCCAGACATGTAAAGATAAGAAGTTTACTGGGATTGGGAGTTTGGCTGCTTTTTTTTATTATTTCCTTTTTTCTTTTTTTCCCCCCCTCTTTATTTTCTGCATTTCCCTGTTTTTGGAAGGTAAATTCTAATACTTTTGAAAGACATCTCCAGTGGTATTAGAAAATACAAAGTTTTATAGCATATATTTTGTAGATTGGCTCTGGCATGGGTAGGAAGGATGATGGATTGCAAGGGATAATGAACTTCTATTTTGATAAATTCCATGGTGGAGTTTATAACAGCGTAGCTCAATGTTTGAGTTCTCTCTAGTCTACTACTTTTGCCTAAACTGCTTCATGTTCTGCTTCTTAGTTTTTGCCCTTCCAAATTCACTACGACTAGAGTTACCCAATTACTTTTACAGCAAAGCTGAGCTAACTGCTGCCTTTCCTGACCACATTTCGCTCTCCATCCCCACTTTTTGCTACATTGGTTTAAAGAGCTAAAGATATTATGGATGAGTCTGGCCTGGGAGATTTGCACTCATTATAGACAAGCCAACTGTTGCTTTTATAAAATGCTTTTGTTTAGATAAATGAGATAACAAAAAACTAGTTAGAAACAAAATATAGAAAAATGGTTGTGCACTGGATTTGTTATCTTTCCTACCAAGAAAACTCATTTTAAGAATGAGAAGTGTGTAATTCTTCTGGGAAAGGGTTTGCAGAATGGAGAAAGAGCATGGAAACTAGTAAAACTAAGGTTAAAAAATGCAAAAGACAAAATGGTCAAGTTGTTATCTTCCGGTCTAGCAGCAAGTTTGAGTTTGTAATGCCAATGAGTTTGTAAAGCCAGCCTTAGAGGGTTATCTCTTTATGTTTGAATATTTTCTAATTTGTTTTGGTGGGTGAACATTCACCATTGGCATGTTCGTTGTGTCCTTCTTGAAGCGGTAATTTTCTGAGCATGTATATTGCATTTCATATCTCATTCTGCGATCTTCGATTAATCATAACTTAAAATTTCTTTTCAGATTCTTGGGGTCGACAAAAATTCAAGCCAGCGTGAAATTCAAAAAGCTTTCCACAAGTATGTGCTATTTTATATTCTTTGCCTTTTTATGTGCTTTGGTCACCTTATAGTCCAGTGATGCACTTGTCCTTCCAATCCTTTTCTTTTAGTCTATTATGCCAATGCTTGTACTTTGGCCCACTATTTCTAAACCTTATTTCCTTGCAGGCTGTCTCTCAAATATCACCCTGATAAGAACAGAGCTAAGAGCGCCCAAGCGAAATTTGCTGAGATTAATAATGGTAGTATTTCCTGTTTCTTCCTGCTAGATGTTCTTATTTTTTCTCTTGCAGTTCTCTTTCATATTGCATTCTAGATTTTGCAACAATTTGGAGATTGTTATCTTCTTGTCTTTATATATATTACATGGCTGTTGCTGGAAATTGGGCTTTGCCAATGCCCTTCCTACTTATGCCATGGTGAAGCACTTTACTTTTCATGGCTGCCTTCCGGACTTTAGTTGAGTGAGAGATTCTAATCTTCTAGTTGTCCTCTGTACCATATCCTCTGTTCCTTACTGGCCACTGTAATTTCCTGTTTCAGTTCTTTGATACCTGGCTTCTTCAACTTTCTTGTCTAGTTATTTGTTTAGAAATGTTGACTATGTTTGGCAGTTTTGTTTCATTCATGACGTTTTATATTGTATTGAGTTACAATCTTAAACTAGTTCTAGGTTTATCTTCCTGTTATCTTTGCCCCCTCCAGTATGTCACTTATTTGTTGCAAAACGTTATCCAGGTTGTCAAAGCTCTGGAACATGTAATTGAAAACATTCCTGTGAATTGTATAATTATGTTTGATCCAGTAAGATGAGCTTACCCTATGGCAGAACTTTGACTGACTAATCTACAAGTGAGTTTCTCTTAGAGGATGTATCTGACAACTGACATATATTTCACTCCAATCATCCTGGCAACTTAGACTGCTAATTTCCTCTAGGCTCATAGAAAAACTCAAAGCTGAAACTGCTACATTCTTCTGGAATTTCTTGTGTTAATATGATGAATGAAATTTAAGAATGTTATGCACACCTTGCACTTAATGACCAGCATTCCTGCTTCTCTCATGGACGTTGCTGGATATTGAGTTTAGATTAAGCTCAAAATATTAAATCAGGCTTGTCTCTGTAAAGGTCTTCCCCTGACTGGCTTCCCTGAAGCAAAAAAAAGGCATTTCAATAAATTGCTACAGCTCCGCTGTATTAGTTCCCAGTTAGTTCACCAGATGCATACCAGCATAACCTGTTGAATCTACCTCAAATCTCCTGGATCAAGGTGATAAACGAATAAGGAACCTCTTCAGGAGTCAACTTTTAGAGAAATTACTCATTGTGAAAGTCACCTGGATTCCAGCCTGTTGCTCAACGACCTCTTGAGAAAATTTGCCAACTTAAACACGCCACAGGAACCTGGTTCATGTATGGAAGCCACATTAACTTCAAGTCCTCAAATGCCAAACTTCTTACTAACCCTGAACCCAGCCACCACCAAAGAGGAAAAAAATGGAGGAAGAAGGAATGCGATGTTCCTTTGGCTGTACTTCATATGTTTTTTGCAATAGTTGACAAAAAAGATTTGCCATGTTGCATTGAGAACAAGTGGCACTTGCTGTTGGCATGTCTTGTTCATATGTGAGAGGGTTCTCTAATTGGGTTTACCTGGATCTTATTGGGTTGGATTGGGTAAAGAGTACTCATTCTCTTAGTTGTTTGCAACTAAATATTCCTTTAAGTTTGTGCACTACTTAAAAGCTGTTCTTGTAAATTAGTGTTTTTCAATGAACGAAAGTGCTTCGCTTTTGCTAACAATTGCATCCTTTGAATTATTTGCAGTCAAAATTTTCCCTTCTTGGAGTCTTGAGATGAGATATTTCTAAAAAAAAGAAAAATTATTTTCTGGTTGTTTACTTCGGTCATTGTTTATTTCGTCTGTATTGCAGCATACGAAATTCTTTCAGATGAAGAAAAGAGGAAGAACTATGATCTGTATGGAGATGAGAAGGGTGGCCCAAGATTTGATACGAACAGTCATGGGGATCAAGAGGGATATACCTACTTCACCAGTGGTGGACAAGGAGACAGTGGTTTTAGCTTTAGGCCAGGTGGATGGCAGAGGATGGGTGGACAGGGAAGTTCTGAGTCTTTCGCATTTTCTTTTGGGGGACCAAGTGAGAGCACAAGCTCATTTTCTTTTGGAGACATGTTTTCCAACTTTTTTGGTAATGATATGAAAGGTGGGAACCACTTTGGTGGTTTTGGTAGATCAGATGGATCTAGATCTGGGGTTAGTTCCTCTGGAAGCATCCAGTCTATTAACTCTCAGCTGTTTAAGAAAGAAGTAGCAGATCAAGGATTAACTTGGCTTTTGTTAGTCTATGCACCTTCTATGAAAGGATATCATGTCATGGAGTCCATCGTGGGGGAGGTCACTAATTCATTGCAAGGGGCAATCAAGGTCTGAGCATGTATATGTCTGTTGATGTGTATATGCTACTCTGTTTGTGTTGTACTTAGTCATTATCTTTTTCTTTTACAGGCTGGTAGTATAAATTGCCAAAATGAGCAGGCATTTTGTAAGGATCTTGGAGTATGGCCCTCTCGATCGCCTCGGGTGTATGTTTATTCATATAGAACTAAAGAGAAAGGCTCCTTGATAGAATATAGTGCTGAATTTGATGCTAAGAATCTGAAGAGCTTCTGTCAAGAGCACTTACCAAGATTTTCAAAACGCATAGACCTGGGTCAGTTTGATTTCTCTTCAAGAATCACAGAGACCCTACCTCAGGTCCTGCTACTCTCAACAAAGAAAGATACACCTGTTATCTGGCGCACTCTTAGTGGCTTGTACCGCAAGCGTTTCATTTTCTATGATGCAGAGGTATGTTAGTTTGCACTTCCTTGTTTTTATTTCAAATAGATGGATGTGGTAACCGATTGTTGTATGTTTGTGTAGGTCCGGGATGCTTCAGATTCATTGATCAAAAAATTAGGAGTCAATGCACTTCCAGCAGTGGTTGGTAGGCTGTCAAATGGAGAGGTCCATTTATTAAAAAGAGGGCCTGTAAAAGATCTGCAATCTGGAATCAGCGAAATAGGGGCCATACTTGACAGTTTTGAGAAGAAGAACAAGAAGGCTACTTCAAGTCAATCTAAAAAACATTCACAGCCTGAGTCAATGGACCGAAATATTCCTCACCTTTCAGTCTCAAACAAGGATAGCGTTTGTGGTGATAACACCCCTGTATGTGTCATAGCTGTTTTCAGATCATCAAAAGCAAAGGAGAGACTAGAATCAGTTCTGACCTCCGTAAGTACATGATCAGCTTCTTCTTACTGGTCCTCTCTCTCTCAAATCATTAATAACTAATTTGTGGTTGACGCTGTCCTCATTCATATTCAACTAAGTGTTCATCAGCAATTACTTTGTAAAAGCATTAGTATTCTTCTTAGTGCTTGCCTAAACAAAAACAAGGAGATCCTTTATAAAATTGTAGTCAAAACCTCATGAATTGTGTCCAAAGCATGAACTCTTGCTTCTGTTCGATATATTCAGGTGTCACAGAAGACATTAACGAGGCGACAAAATCAAGTTTACAGCACTAGAGATTCAGTTTCATACTCTCTTCTGGATGCTAACAAGCAACAAGCATTTCTCAAATCTTTTGACAAGTCTGGCTTCAAGTCCTTGGATAAGATTGTGGTGGCCTATAAGCCTCGGAAGGAGAAATTCGCTGTATTCAAGGGTGAATTTACACACGAAGAAATTGAAAGATTCATTAGTTCTGTTCTTAACGGGGATATTCAGTTTAATAAGGTTCGTCAAACACCTATCCTTAAGTGAGAATTAAATTCCCAGTTTTGACTTGTGTACAAAGAGAGGACTAGTCCTACACAAATTTTCGTCATCGTCGTCGGGGGCTCCGGGGTTCTTACTGATTTGAGCCTTAGTGCTATTACGGCAGATCATTTAACTTTGTACATTCTTCTGTCAACTGTTTCTGTATGTACCTGTCAGACAAACCATCACAAGGAATATTCAGTCAACTGTTTCTGCAAGGTACCCATCCAAGGGACCATCACAAGGATTGGGGGACGGCAGCTGGTTTGTTCAAGCAGTGATTATTGTGTACAGAGAGGCTTCATCTAGAGTCCAAGCCTTACACATGTTAACTGTGAAATACTTTCATATATAATAGAAACTACCTCTTCTTAATTTCTTTCATATTGTTAGTGATATAGGGAGGAATGACTGGTTTCATGAATTACTGCAGAGTTATATAAAAGAAGATCTTTTGTCCTGTATCAACAACAATGACGCAGTTGTAGACGTTGTACGTACAATTTTACTTGACTCAATAATTGAAATCGGTTATTTTTTTGCCTACTGTTGCTTTTCTGTAGGTAATCATCCATTTGGTCAATTTGTTCTAATGCTGCAAGGCCAACTGTTGGCTGTAAATCATGTAATGCTCGACTAGGGATCCTGCTGCATTTTATTCCCTAGTAAATTCTTTCTGTTTGCAAAACATCTACTACAGTTGGTCGCGGATAAGAGGCGCCTCTCCAGTTTGTACATGAAGCTTCCTCCTATGCAGGGTTCAGGGAAGGGGCAGACCACAAGGGCCTACAGTACACAGCTTTACCTTGCATTTTTACAAAAGACTGTTTCCACGCCATAAACCCATGACCTCAAGATCACATAACGACAACTTTTACCCTTCTAGCTGGTGGCATCTTGGTTACAAATCAAGTCTTTTACCTTTTGTTTTCTTCATAAATGATTGCTCGGGGATTGGACATCTTGCATGCAACAAATTGCCACGATTCGAGAAGTAAGTTGATGAAAGTAGTTCTAGGGATAAAATGAGCCCATGTAAGATTAGATGATATGAGATTAGTTTGAAATGATTTAACCTGGCTTGAGATGACTAAGTTAAGATGAGATGATTTTCATCTAAACTCATCTCAAAGCACCATATACAGTGAGAAGAAGAGATACTATTTCAAGTACAAATAGGCGCATTGCATTTTGCGGATGAGGAATGCCAGGTTCTATACTGTGGTTCACAGTTATAAAATCAGGCCCCACAGGTGATAATCTCACCCGTTCATCTCATTGCTGCCTCATTTGGATGTTTGGTAAATAATTGAACGGGTGAGATATCTCATTGCTGCTTCCTAAAAAACCATGATTGTTGGAGTATAAATTAGCCTTCATTTGTACAGAGTTGAGTTTCTAGCCTACCCATTTTTCTGTGAGCAAAAGTAAAATTCTAAGATTCCAAAATCATCCAATATACCCAAAATTTAAACTCATAATCATCAAGAGGGAAAGAAATCAAATAAATGTTCATGTGGCTAGGCCTGGCTTATTTAGGCTAGCTGTAAACTATGAAGGGGAGCCTCGGCGCAACAGTAAAATTGTCAGCATATGATTTTGAGGTCGTTGGTTCAAGGCGTTGAAACAGCCTTTTGTAAAAATGTAAGGTAAGTTCTGTGTATCATAGACCCTTGTATGTCGCCCTTTCCTTGGACCTTGCATATGTGAGAGCTTGGTACCCCAGGACTGCCCTTTATATTAATAAAGGTAAAATGTAATAGTTAGAATTTTCAATGATCATGAATTTTAGTATCTAGCCATATCTAAGGCATACAAATGTGATGAATGAATTAGATCAACCATATATGAGGCCTACTAAAGTCGAGTTTTTAAAACAAATTGTTTTTTGCATTGAGTTAAATATGGGTGGAAGATAGTTTGGAGTCGGGGAAAAGGTTAAGAAGAAAAAAAGTCTAAAAATTAGGAAAAGGGTCGATAATAGTTGAAAAAAGACAATAGATTTTCGAATTTATAAAAAAATAAAATAAAAGAAAATATAGCAAACTATTTTGGGCGTTTTGAGCATAAAGGTATATTATGATAATAATACTAAATATCATATATTAGATAAAAACATATTTTATTATAGCGAAACTCTAAGTTTAGAGTTAAAATGTTGAAGGTAACTTAGAAAAGGAAAAGTAGGAAAAGGAAGAAGTTGTAAAAAATGAAGTTTTTTTAAACGGATTTGAAAGAACAAATCGATATAATTTTAAAAAAAATGAGTTTTGTGGGAATAGACATCTTTGGTGTTGAAAAGAAGGTTTTGGCTTGCGGGTCCTAGCAGGCAGCTTGGTAAAAGAGTCTTAAGCTATAAGATGGTTGTGCAAGGTTGAACCTGAGAATTAATCTCACATTACCTAGAGAGATAAAGTTGCGCTGGTTATAAAAATCCGTAAAACTATGACGCATTTTTTTCGTAAAAATAAAATAAAATTACAAGTGTAAAGCCCGAAACGGTTGAGAAAACAAAGCGTTGACCAATATTTTTTTACACCAAAAAGCAAGAGTTTCAGTAACAATGGGTGGAAGTGCCAAATCTTATGGCTGGCCTCTAGGAGCTATCCCGTACTCCATCTATAGTTTCCGTTGAAGTTATCCGTTGGACTTCGAGTGGAGTGGAGCTGTTTCTATTCCACTTCTTCTTGTTCTTGTTCTTCTTCTTCATAGCGTAGTTGAGCGTCGGATGATCGGAGAATGACGCTTGCTGTAAATTCCGCCGCGGGGTTCGTTTCCACGGTGGGAATTCGTTTCTTTCAATTGCAATTTCTCAAGCTTCATTTCCTTGCCACTTCTTCCATGAATTTGGTTTTATTATGTAAATGATGTGGAATTTCTTCGCAATTGCAAGTCAAAATCTGGGTTTCTCTTGAAAAAGCTGAAATTTATTCAGATGTTCGTTTTGAATGGCGGATTTAGTTGATGTTGCTGCTGCATCAATTTTTGCACCTTCTTATTTGTAGCTTGTTAGTTGCAACCTGCCCAATTCTACAAATGACCTTGCAAGGCACAAGTGCCTGTGAAAGTTTGCTCTTATAACAATTAATACCTTTAAACTAATCCGCTCTTTTGGAAGCCTACATATATCTGAATCTTGAGTTATAAACTCTCGATATTTTGTTGTCGATCTGTTTGATATTTTAGGAACTTCTTACTGTTCCAACCTTATCATTTGCTGTCTCTTTTTCTGTGAAGATGAGAAGAATCAACAAAAGAAAGAAAAGAATTTACAACGTACTAGAGATTGGCATATATACGAGGTCCACTAGTTACTAACAAAAGGAAAATAGTTAGGATCAACTGGATTCCTCAGCTCCCCTTTGACTGAGACTCCCTCAACCCCATGATGACTGGAGGAGTCACCTTCCAACACTAATGAACTTCCAATCTTATCTAGAGAAAATGTAGATCTCCATGAGAGAAGAGCATTGGGCTCGGCTTCATTATGGTCTTCTGGTTGACCCAAGTAAGCATATAAAGACCTCTCTACCCTGGTTCTCATCAGACCACTCTACAGAAGTAGATTCATCAATATTCAGTTTTAGAGATCCACAGTCAGAATCCACGAGACACAATTTTATCCTTCCAACCTTATTGAGAACGATTTGTTCTTAACATCTCTGTAGACCTTGGATAGTCGTCAAGTTCTTCCTAACCTTGGCCAATGAGAAAGGGAGGTTCTTGATCTCTACCTGTCTTTGAATATTCTAATATTTTGTTTCTTTACAGATGACCCAAGTGCCAAAGAAAGCTTGGTTTTTCTTTGTGATGTTTTTGGCTTCCTTTCTCCCATCTTTTGTCTATTCTGCATTCAGTATCCCACTATTTTTTCTTTTCTTTTCTTTTGGTGGGTAAATGGGGTTTTGAAGTGGCCTTCAAAACAAACATTACTGATAAGGACATCAATTACATATCTATTCCCTGTCATCCTTATCAAGGTGTAGCTTCTTGATTGTTTTACCAATGGCCTGAGAATCTTGGAAGGGGGCCTATAATATGTCTGAATATTGGATTGGGCAGCTTGGTCCCTCTCTATGAAGTCATTAACAGCTTCATATCTCTTGGATCCTCTTAACCAATAAGATTATCCAGTGGAGACAATTTTTAGGGTAACACCACCTAGAATGTGGCACCGAGAATGAACAGTTTGGATTACCAACCACCTGGGGCGACATGTATTCTTATTTGTGGCTGCACTGCACATGCAGAAACCATATAATTTTCCCAATTTATATGTATGTTTTGATGGGCAACCACCATAAGGGAGCTAAGCGAATGTAATTTATTCAATCTCCTTTTGCAAGTTGAGACATCTTCCCTTTCTTCCTTCTTTACATTTCTTAACTGAATTAATCTTGACATATGTGATTCTCTTTTTACTGGATTAATACCTTATAATCTATGCAAATAATTTCATAATGTGAAATTTTTGCCGTGTTTCCTTTGTGAATGTCAGAATCAGAGGAAGCTGTTTCTCTGCACATATTCATGTTACCCTTGAAGATATAGAGATTTACATATCGGTTGCAGCCTCTACCAGATTTTTAATAATGGCCACAGTTTGGACACAATCCTGCTACTAGCCCTGGGTGGTCTAACTAGAGAAAGGTTAAGCTTCAACGTTCTTGGTTCTTTCAAACCTGCTCTAGGTCAGCCTGTTATTTTATTGTAATAAATCTGGCCAACCAATTTCTAGTTGTTCAATTTAGTGAAAGATTCTGAAGAAATAATAAGTGGATATTTGGAACCCGGGGTGGTGTAGTTGGTTATCATGCTAGTCCATACAGTAGAGGTCCCTGGTTCAAACCTGGGCTCAGATAAATTGCACCCTTTGGCAGAATTTTTTTGACCAACCCCTAATCGGGATAAGGTCTTGATGGTGATGATTTGGAAGTCTCTGCAGAACACTTAATACATATTTTGTCGGTGATAAATGGTTGCATGGATCATCTGCAAGCGGTATACTATACTTTTCTGTGGATATCTGTTATCCTCTGTAATGGATGTTGATTAGAACCGTTTTTTCTTTTATGGTACTGGTTGAAGAGATAGTAATCTAGTACGAATGTGTTGCTGGTAGGTCTGTTGTTCAATGGAATGTATTGTTAGTGGATAGTAAGTTGTTGTGCTAGTTGCTAGGACAGTTATGTAACTAGAGTATTTAAAGCTTTGAGTAATCGAAGTATTTATTATCTGTTCGTAAAATCTCTCTTCATTCCTTCAGATTTGGGAGGAATTCTTCCCTCAAATGAATGTCTTTTCTGCTGGTTTCCAGATCTGTAAGCTTCTATGAGATAATCACAAATGTGGGTTTTGGATATAGTAGAAGGTTATTTCTTGACACATGGGAAGCTGTTATGAGGAAGAAAGCTTCTCTAGAATTACTTTAAAAAGCATGATTTCTATAGTTGCAACCTGTTTGGTTCTTTTTGCTGGGTCTGGGTCATATCTCTTTAGCAATTCATATAATAATGTTTCGCGGGTTCTGCACTTAAATCCAATTCTTAGGTTGTTATATATATTTTTTGTCTCATATACCATTTCTTCTACCTTCCTCTCTGTAAGAAATGATTAATGGATTTTAATTTGTGCTTTGGATGTGTTTGTTCTCAGGGATGAAGTTTCCACTAGGAAGCCAATCCTTTTTTTTTCCACCTATTTAAATTGTACTGCTGACTCGTTGCAGGTAAGAGTACAACATGTTTCAAGAACTTCTACAGGAGACAATCAGCCAACATGGAGGAAAATTTCTGGCAAGAACAACTTTGGTTCAACTCATGTGGGAATATTGTTTGGGCCAGGGAGGCATCTTAAGAGCATAAGACAGCACAAGGTTCTGTTGGCTGCAGAGAGTAGTAATAGAGCTCCCACAGATTCTGCCAGGCTGGACTCTGGAAGTGTTGCAAATGAACTAAGTGGCAATCAGTTTTCAGCAGCTGAACCTGTGCCCTTAAGTTCTACTGTCCACAATATTCAGCACGATATTACTAATAATTATGAAACTATATCCCAAGTGCAGGAGGCTTCTAATGGGCTACCAAATGCTTCTGAGGTGAAGCAGGAGAAAATGCCATCTTCTGCTGCAGAATCTATGCCTAAGAGATCGCCCTTGACAGCAAGGGAGAAGCTAAGGGCGGCACGTGTCCTCAGTAGATACACAGAATCAAAACCTTCCAAGTCAGAACTAGGGAGCAAAGTCTTGGATGCATTGAGGGAAAGTGATAAAGGGAAAAAAAGATCTGGGCTTCCTGAAGCTCCATCGAACCTACTTGATGATAGCAAACGTGGGTTGCCAAAGCAGGGCTTGACATTTGATTTTCCTGGTGGTGCTGATCTTTTCTTCATCATTCTCTCTTTTCTTGTCATCAGCACAATTATGTTTGCTACAACTTATATTGTTTGGAAAGTCGGTGCTATTCATTTTAATGAATACTAAAGCAAGAGGTTAGGGATGTTGAACTCATATGCCCTTACCTCATTTCTTACTCAAAAAAAAAAAAAAAAAAAAACGTATGCACTATACTGTGATGAGACACAATTTTTGGGTTGCTCTTCTGTATGTTGACTCCTATTTTGTAAACTCATATGGGTACAAATTGTTTTCCAGCAATTTTATCTCAATGATGAACTTATACGTCTATGTTTCCCTTAATAGAAGCAGATTAACTGAGATGGTACTGATGGAATCGACTCCCAGAGACTTCTAGGAACAATGTTATTACAGTTTCCTTGGTTTTAGTGCTTTGCTGCCTTGTCATGCTTTTGTTTTGGATCATAGAAAGGCAAACGAAGAAGTAAAGCTCACGAGATCGCTGGCTGATCAATGTCAAAAAGTCTGGCTTCTTTTATCTCTTGGCTGTCCAGGCTATAGAAGATCTATCATTTGAACTTCTGTCATCATCCAGTAAACCCTATTTTATCTGCTGGATCAATATTTGCAGATCCTCTCAAGTGGAACTACAATTATGGTTTGGTCAAACAAGAGATGCTGGCAGATCTAGATAATCTGAGAATACCAGCACAAAAGGATTATACCTGCCTTTCCTCTCACTCTCATCATTGCTCTCAGTTTAGGTGCTTTACTTGCATTTTGGTTGAACATTCTTCTCATTTTCCCCAATAGCTTGAAAGTTCCCAAGAAATCTTTTCATAATTGATCCTAAAATAATGCGTTATTGGAGGTAGCAAACTTCAATCTTGCTGTGTCCACTCTTAAGCTGTTGTATCCACAAGAATCCTACACAATAGAGATCTACCTTTGTGTAAAAAAAGAAGACAGTCTCGGTGCACGAAGCTCCTACATATGTAGGGTCTGGGGAAGAAGCGGACTACAAGGGTCTATAGTATACAGCCTTACTTTGTATTTTTTGAAGAGGCTGTTTCCACTCCTTGAACTCGTGACCTCAAGGCCACATGATGACAACTTTTACCGTTGTACCAAGGCTCCCGCCTATGCAGGGTCTGGGGAAGGGGCGGACCACAAGGGCCCAACTGTTATGAAGATGAAAAACAAGAAACAGAGACATACAAATTTACGTGATTTCCTATGAATTAAGTTATGTCTAGGGGCTCACACCATATTTATTATCTCCATGCCCAGAAAATAGCTGCCACAAAGTATAGAAAAATTTTCCACCCCATATAAAACTGTAGGGTCGTACCAGTACATGTATGCACTGACAAAAGATGCAATTGCCCCCACATTACAAAATAGAAAAAACTGTCTACCTTAGCTTGAACGGAATTGGGGGCTCCAATCTTGGAACCCCTAATTTGTAGCGCAACATAATTTGATATGGACTCAACATTATCTAGCCAATTAGGCTCTACACTCACAGACCAACATGATCATAGATATGATCATGAACAACTAGTATGATGAAAAAAGAGGCGAAGGATACCATAAGTTTTGAGAAGGAAACTAAATTATATAGGTGATTGATAATCATGCAGGGGAAGCTGAAGAAGATGCTTTTTGTATCAGGACTCACTCTATTTTTGCAACGAACTGGGAGAGGCACAATGATACCAAGACTTAAATAGGTTTTTCTGCCGGCGCACGAAGCTCCCACCTATGCAGGGTCTGAGGAAGGGGCGGACCTCAAGGGCCTATAGTACACAATCTTACCTTGTATTTTTGCAAGAGGCTGTTTCCATGCCTTAAACCCGTGACCTCAAGGTCACATGACGACAACTTACACTGTTGCGCCAAAGCTCCCCTTCTTTTTATGTTCTATCCAAAAAATGGAAAAGGAAAGACTAGTGACATACGTTATCTGGGAACATCCCTTAGGCACCCCCTCTAAATAAAAAGAAAAAGAAAAGGAAAAATGTATTGTTTGGAGATAAACAACCAAACTACTCATATCTAATCCCTTGACTTAGATGGGCTATGTTCCAAAATTCTCATCTATCAGATGATCCTAGCAACTGTTGTGTTTACATAAAAATAGTTGGTAAAACCGTCTATTTTACAACTCAATGAAGCAAAGGCTAGGATCATCTAGTGTGTGAGAATTTCATAACATTGCATATCTAAAGTCATGGAAAACATCTTGGATGGTTTAGATCTTAAAAAACATGGACCCGGCTAGAGATATCTGTCTATAATTTTTTGAGGGGTTCATGAGGGAGAAGGAAGGTGCTCATGTATCACTACCCCAGAGGGGGGGGGGGGTGTTGCCGGGGCAGCCCCAATGCAGGAAGCTCCCTCCTATGCAGGGTCCGGAAAAGGGGCGGACCACGAGGGCCTAAAGTACACAGCCTTACCTTGCATTTTGCGAGGTAGTGCTCATGTATCACTACCCTACTTAACAAAAATATGACCATTACTTTGTATGTTCTGCAAAGTTTATCCATATGATCTTTTCAAGTTGTAATAAGAGTACACGTTCAAAAGGAGAGGAAGGAGTTTGCGTTGCTTTTTGCCAACGTGGTAAAACTTTTTATGTAGATCTAAGCCACCCTTCTTGTTCTTAATACCAAAAATAGGTTACATAGGAGAAATCAATGCATTGGGATGATTCTAATCACTTATTATCCATTTTGGCTAAGTTATTAAAAATAAATGGTCATAATTTTTTACCTAAAGAAACATAGGCTAAAAGCATCTCGTGGACATGAAAATTGATGTATAATCTGTCTAAGCCATTCCTAGCTCGATGAACATATTAGATCTACAAAAACATTTTATCATGCATGAAAAAAAAGAGCATGAACCCTTACCGAGACTTAATTTTTATTGAGCAAATTAATTGCTTAGTAGCTCTTTCCCTCCATTGTCTCTAAATACCATACATCAGCTTAGTAACACAGCAAGGTGCATGAAATTCCTGCATATACAGGGTCTAGAGAAGTGGCGGGCTACAAGGGTCTATAATACGCAGCCTTACCTTGCATTTATGTAAGAGGTGATTTGCACAGCTCAAATTTGTGACCTCAAGTTCACATGACAACAACTTTATAGTTGTGCCCAGGCTTCCTATTCTTAATAATATTAAAATAATAAATAATTAAAATTAAAATTGATAAGAAACTAATAAATAAATATAAAAATAATTAAAAGTACAACAGAATTTTGAGTCATAAAACTATTTAAATAATGGTTCATATTCAACGAGTAAGAAGCACAGTTTTGGCTCTTATAATTAAAATATCACCTTGATATTTGGAATATTAGATATCAAGATGAAGAAATTCTGATGAATGAGTTTGATCAATCATTGGTGGCGCCCATCATGCAAAAATAGGAAGCTCTACAAACTTCTGAAAGACTTAAATGTGAAAAAAAGTCAATAGTCACATTCTCTAATTTACACTTAATATTATTTAGGTCAAGAATTCCTGGTAATTACTCAACTAATTTGGTTTTAACAAATTAAAAAAAAACAAATGGCAATTAATTTGATATTTTGCTGATTTTCATTCAGGATATAGATAAGAAGATTGAAGGGGAGCCTTGGCGCAACAATAAAAGTTGTCATCATGTGTCCTTGAGGTCACGGGTTTAAGGCGTGGAACTAGCCTTTTGCAAAATGCAAGGTAAAGTTGCCTACTGTAAATCCTTATCGTCCGCCCCTTCCTCAGACCCTACATAGGCGGGAGCTTCATGCAATGGGGCTGCCCTTTGTATATAGATAAAAAGATGTAAAAAAGAAAAAAGATAAGAAGATGGATTTTCATGAGCTAAAAGTACATTCGGGACCTGCTTAGCTGGTGATCCAAACCGTTGATTAAATGCCTCATACCTCAAACCGTTGAGATTCTTCTACCTAAGTTGATTTTCTAAGCAAGATAATTTCCACTCTTGTTGATCATCCAATGTAAAATATTTTCAGTGCGTGCAATTCCATGCACTGATCTGCACACACACTCCCGTATATCATGGTTGACCTACCAGATAAGGTAAAAGTCCAATGGGGGCCTTAGACTAAGGTGTACCAACGGAGAGGATTTTTGGAACATTGCCAGTCTTTCTATAATGGGCCTTACATGATGAAGAATCGGATGACCAAATTCTAGTTCCCACTTCTATTTCCAGCCGCCGGAGTAAACTTGTAATCTACTCGGCCGACCATCATTTAGAACTGTCACACGAGCAAAATATCGCACCAGGGTTTTAGTTTCCCTTAATTTTCTCTTTCAAAGACAAAATCGGACTAACTCTAACAATAAACCATGGCGTTATAAGATACTACGATAAGACCACCAACACAATCTTGCTGCCTTTCCCAAGGGTGGTATATTGGTAATTTTAGGTCATTTGATGACTTTATAAAAGGTAACTATAACAACTAAACCATGTCCCCTACGAGAAACCTCTTCAGCAGAAAGCGCGAAGAACAGAGACGGCTGCAAAACCCTCCTCATTTTTTGAAATCCCACCATATTCATAATCCAAAGCGCTAATTTTCTTGCAGTTCTCACTCCAGAATTAGAGTTTCAGAGAAGAAAATTTCCAGATTTACTGCCAGAAAATCATGAAATCTCGTTCCGTTTCGTAGAAATTTGTCCGAGGAAAGGTCGGTTGAGCTTCTTCGCAATTTCTTGGTCTATCTTTGCAGTTTAACACTTCATTTTCACTATGCAAACTTGTTACAAAATCTCATTTTGAAATCTAGGCGTAAGAAGAAATTATTGTTTGTGATCTTCTCATCTTTTCCTGTTCGGTGTGAAAATCAGTGCTGGTCGGGAGTTGATTGGATTTGTTCTTTCTTGCTTGCATAGGGCTAGATTGCTTATGAATGGCGTGGAGAGAGATTAAACAACAGGTCAGATTTCTCGTGCCAATGTACTTCCATCCTTAGTACATTGTGGTTTTTTGTTTTACGTCAGATGAATTGATTGTTGTATGATTATCATGAAATTGCATTTTGGCAATTAGCTGGTGTCGGATTGCTTTGTTAGGAAGTTTTTGTTACCTTCGTCAAAGGAAACTACAACACATTCTAAATTAATGCTTCATTAGCCTCTTTGATGGGCGGAACCTCCGCGGAGACTTGCATCGATTCTCTTCTTCTTCTTCTTGTACAATATTCTTACATCACTTGTTTATACATAATCTTGCAACTAATTCTCTTCAACTAAAATGTACCATTCGAAGAAAAAAAATCTCTCCTTATAATTATGCTCCTACAGAATCTAAATACTGAAGTAAGCAACCTGTAATCATTCTTCTAAAATAATGACTAACTGTGCTTTTTCATCCATTAGATCGTTTAAAGAATAGGCATATAGGTTAATAACAAAGTTAAACAAGTTTGAAGTTTTGGACTCGTAACTATTTGAAGATAACTGAGGTGGTGAGAGTCTCAACAATATTTGTATCCTTGCCAGTATTCTCCTCTGGTATCCATGTTGGAAACACACCGACACTGATACCCTTGTGGAGACTTGTATAAACATTTCCAAGCATACTAACTAGTATAACCACGGCCTTTCATGTAGGACTTTTGAAGTTCGTTATAACTTGCAATGAAGCTGAATTTATTTATTTGAAATCTCATTCTCACCTAGATTTTCTTTGGTTTATATATAGTCTCTCAGGGTTGCTGTGTCAGTCACCCGTGTCCATGTCCACAGATCATAGCATATGGCTGTTTAGAAAAATATCCCATGATCGATGAACTACGAGCAATTTGGGGGATGTTAAATAATTTATCATTACGGCTAGTTTCATTTCATCATATCATATGGGCCAAATTCAGGAGTCAGGAGTTATTTGTTTTCCTTTGAGGATGATTTAATTTAGATGTTTGCCATCTGAGTGACAAGCTAGGCCATTATATATTACTCTTTGCTGTTTTTCTATCCATCATCTTCAATAAGTTTGTAATCTGTTTTCATTATGAAAAATAAAATAAGCACTCTGAGCCATCAAAGAGCACTTAACTTATCTTGCAAAGTGCCTTGTTCCCAATCATAAGTTGCAGCTTCACCTCTGTTGGCCCACAAACATCCTGGAAAATAAAAATAAAAATAAAAATAGCTTAATGGAATACGTTATAGCTTGATGTCAAGGCAATCACTTAACACACTGGTGTTAGATGATTTGATTCAATCATGTGTCCTCTATTGGAGTTTTTACCATCTTAATCTTTGTTTAAAGGAATTGACCCCATTTCATTTGTATAATTCAGACGTTATGGCTCCTAGAGAACAAATATCAGTAGCCTATAACCTTGTGAAGTAAAGTTTTTTTGTGGAAGTTTTGCAGGGTATCCGTGTTAGTCTTATAAAAGCTTTGGCTTCTGGAAGTGTTGGCGGTAGAGCGCCATTGAACTCTAGACTCATCAAGAATATAGCAGGTAACAGAAAAGTGTTCATATCTCTTCATTGTGTTACTTTTCCATGTTGACATGAATGGTCTATTTCACTTGTTAGTTTTAACATTTAATATTTTTATGGCACTAATACATGCAGTCTAGTAGTTTGCCAAGAGACTTCTATGAGCATCTATAGTTGTGTTTTAACAGTTTGGGTACTTGCATCCCTGATTACCTCAGCTACCTATAAGCTCAATGTAAACACATCACTAGCTTAGCATGGTTAGTTCCACTTATTACCTTTGTTTTAAAGCTTGGCAGAAGATTAGAAATAATGAAAACTATGAATAATATAAAAATGCTAAAAACGCTGCTAAGAAAATAGTAAGTGAGGCTAAACTTAAAGCATATGATGAGCTCTATAATAAATTAGGAACAAGAGAAGGTGAGAAAGATGTGTTTAAACTTGCAAAACAGAAGGGTAAGACTTAGATCATGTTAGGTGTATTAGAAGCAATGATTAAAGGGTATTAATCAAAGAAGATGAGATCAAATAAAGGTGGGAAACATACTTTTAAAAATTGTTAAATTACAATGGCTCTGAGAATATAGGGATTGAAAATACTATAAATCTAAATAACATTGGATATTATAGATATGAACGTAGGATTAGAATACCTGAAGTAAAAGAGGCCTTGAAAAAGATGAAATTAAGAAAGGCCATGGGGCCTGATGGTGTACCAATAGAGGTTTGGAAGCATATGGGAGATATTGTGGTAGTTTGGTTGACCATGTTGTTTAACAAGATATAAAATCAAAGAAAATGCCTGATGAGTGGAGGAAAAGCTCAATTGTACCAATCTATAAGAATAAAGGAGACATTCAAAGCTGCACTAATTCTGGAGGGATCAAACTTATGAGCCATATCATGAAACTTTTTTAAAGAGTGATTGAGAAGAAGCTACGACATGAAGCAAGTGTATCGAAGAATGAGTTTGGTTTCATGCCTGGGAGGTCTACCATAGAAGCCATTTTCTTATTAAGATAATTAGTAGAGAAATATATGGAGAGGAGGAACGAACTATATATGGTCTTTATCGACTTAGAGAAAGCTTATGATAGAGTTCCTATAGAGTTAATATGGAGGGTGTTGGGTGGTAAGGGGGTTTCTCAGGGGTACATAGACATAATCCTGTCACTGTAGGATTGCATCAAGGATCGGCTTTGAGTCCATACCTCTTCACATTAGTTATGGATGAGTTAACAAAACATTTACACGAGAAGATTCCCTGGTGCATGTTATTTGCAGATGATATAGTCTTACTGGATGAGACAAGGGATGGTGTAAATATAAAGCTAGAGTCATGGAGAGAAGCATTAGAATCTGAAGAATTTAAAATTAGCCGAACTAAGACAGAATATATGGAATGTAATTTTAGCAAGGAGAGTAGGTGTGGAACACCAGTCAAGATTGATAACCAAGAAGTCCCTGTGAAAGACCTCTTTTGGTACTTAGAATCATTGATCCATGAGAGTGGAGAGATTGAGAGGGAGGTTACCCAGAGGATCCAAGGGTGTTGGAACAAATGGAGATCTGCATCTGGAGTTTTATGTGATCAGCGGGTGCCACTCAAACTAAAAGGAAAATTCTATAGGATAGCCATAAGGCCAGCCATGCTCTATGGATTAGAGTGTTGGCTAGTTAAGGAACATGATACTCATAGGATGAGCGTTGCAGAAATGAGGATGTTGAGATGGATGAGTGGTAAGACAAGAAAGGACAGAATTATAATTGAAAATATTAGAGGAAATTTAGGAGTAGCACCAATAGGTAATAAGATGAGGGAGATTAGACTTAGATGGTTTAGATATGTCCAAAGGAGACCAAAAATTGCACCAGTTAGAAGGAGTGAGACAATACAAGTAGAAGGTTCTAAAAGGGCAAGGGGAAAGCCCAAAAGAACGTGGATAGAAGTGGTCAAGAAAGATTTAAAAACTTTGGGACTAAATGAAACCATGGTATTTAATAGAGTGGAATGGAGGAATAAGGTTCATGTGGCCAACCCCTAATTGGGATAAGGTCTTGATGATGATGATGATGATGAAGTGCTAGGTTGGCAGGTCATTGCTGTAATATTGTCTTGGATGTGTACACTTTTGAATTACTTAGGTTGTCCAGTTGAATTTGAATTCAGATAATAAACTGAAGTTGAGTCTTGATTATGCCGCCACAGAACTTGCAGATCTTAGAGAACTTTCGTTTAGAAGTATGAAAATGATATTAGTGCCAGACTTGCTATGACACAATTTTCACTGAGAGAATGTGAAGATCTGTACCAATTTGAGTGGCAATCTTCTCCAAGTTGGCCATGAATGCCTAGGCTTCCAGCTGGAAGCTGCTACTATCTATTTAAGGAATAGCTTGAGATCCAGGAAGGGTCATACATCATTAGAAGCTTTAGCTGTGTTGGTATATATAAATGTCTAAATAAGGAGATGAATGCAATGGAATCCAATGGGTATCCTACTTCATTGATGTAATGAGGATATAGGTCTAGTTCCAGTGTCTGTTGCAAAAGGAGAAACAATGAATTGGAGGATAGAAATTGCGAAGCATGACTTTGCAAAGCTGACGACAAAATCTGGTGTATAATGTTGTTTTATAAAATGGCAAAGGAAACGTTCACTGGGTTTCTTATTGTTAATGATCACATAAATCTGAAATTACTTTACAAGAGCATGACAACTATTTCAGAGATGTCGCAACAGCACAGTTTTCTGATTGGATATAGAACTCAATAAAACCAAGATGATTCTCTGCTCCCAGTAACTTGGTTGAGTTGAAGAGGTTTCCTTGCTAAGTCTTTTCAAACTTGAGGTTGAGGTCTATTCAACACGGAATGATTCATGAGATGTGTATTACCCAACAGAATGTTGTATGAAAGTGAAACTAGTAGAAGTCAAGATTGAGCTCTTCTTCAACTGCAAGGGTTTGAAGCACAAAGGCAATAGTCTACACGGGACCAAACAAAGATTAAAAGGTTTTATTTAGATTTTAGTAGCTGGTTGTAATATTCTGGTAATTTTGTTTAGCATGACTTATACTTTTAACTGGCCATCAGCAATCATGTTTTTGGTCATCATAAACAAATCAATATGAATATTGATCCGACTATTGTTTATTTGTTTCTATTGTGAGATCTTGGTTATTTGTTAGTGTTTTGGCTTGGATTAAGAACTTTAGTTTCAATATTACTCCCTCTTGTAGACTATCTATTTTTGCTCCACAGGTATTTTAGGTATTTGACTTTCATCTTTTGGTCTTTAGTTTGGCTTAAATCTCCTAAAGAGTCTGCAGCAGGAAAACTTGGAACCTTAGATTGTGTTTCCAAGTTCGAACACTACCTTTTGTATTTCCTGACTACTCCCTAATCTTTCTCTAACATTTTCTACTTTCTCTGTAGGCATCTTTGTTTTCTTTCCAGGATCTTCCCGAATCCTACTTCCTCTCTATCATGCACGTCCCCATGCCTTTACTAATTATTACTGTTGTTGTTTGTGTTATTATTCATCACTATCATCATTTTAATATCATAATGCTATTATTTTATAGTTGTGGATTACTAGTACTACAATAGTCATTCTTGTCATTTAGATTCAACAAGTTAATCCTATATGAATTTACAAATACAACTACCTAAATTTATTTGTCAGGTTGCTTCGCTCGTCATTCTCAACTTTCAGTGTGGCTGACATCACATGCAGTACCAGTTTATTCTGATTTTTGCCTCTGATCCTTCCCACTGATACTACTGCAGATTTACATATTCCCTCAACACCCCATGGAGCTGGTGGTGGTCTAATTCCAGCCTGTCATCATTTTATCCAGTAAGCTCATCTGCCTCTTGTTTAACCTCTTTTGCATCTTTTCCTGAAGGGCTTTGGAAAGTTAGACACCCCACCCACCCATGCACAGCCTTAAACAGTGGTCAATGGGGTGAGAGACTCCTCCTTGCACCACTGGGCTAGAAGGCTTTGGTGCACGGCATGTATATTGTTACGTATGGGCAAGTTGTTGCTATTCTTTCACTTTTAGCTGGCAAAATGGCCTATTACTCTCTTCTAGTAAATTCTTCTTCTTCACGCAAGGTATTAGTCTGAAACTTGCAAACATTATTTAATTTGTTAATCTAGTGAATTCAGGCTCTCTACTAAAAATATTAAGGATTTTCTGCAGCACCTACTTTTAATACTGCTTTCTCTTTGTAGTACTACAGTAGATTTAGCTTTGTTTATTGTGTAATTCAGTCTTAATTTAGGTTTATTCTTTAAAATGAAATTTCAATAAAATAAGGAGTCTTTATGTCTCGTTACTGAGGGCCTTGTTTCAGAAAAATATGCTGTCTGGGGGCTTTACCAGGACTAACTAGAATCAGTTGCTGAACTTCATAATGAAATTACAGAAGTTATGCAAAAGGCTGCATCAGGTATATTGAGGGTTTTGAGTTGTTATGATGAAGTTACATTACTTGATATGTGGACAGTTTGAGGCCTTTTAGGTGCCTCTGGACTGCCTTTGGTTTGTTATCACTTGATCTAGCTTGACCTAACATGTATTTCTTTGTGCATACTTTACAGTCATGATCTTATGTATCTTCTTTCTCTCTTAAATATAAACCATTCTTACTTTGGAGTACCTTGAGATACTCTGAGGTGTGGTGTGTTGAAAACAGAGCCTAGACAAACACAGATGTATCAGTAAAGGTGTTGTGAAAATCAGGGGTTAAATATGTTTCCACGGTGTCAAGGGGCTTGGTCAAAATAGTTGCACATATGTAGTTTGTCAAATGCACTTTTCTGATATCTGATTTTCTCATAGTTTAATTTATTCTCTTAGGATAAATTTACCTGGAGAAACAAGCAGGGTTAATAAACCATCCCATTATGTTTGGGAAGTACATGCTCATAGAAGAAACACCTTCACTTCTCTATCTAAGTAACTACCTCTTGTTGAGTAAGCAGCTTTTGATGATTAATTCAAATGTATTTGTGGCTTCTGAAAAGCATCAAATTTCTCGTTCTATTCTGTAGTTAAATGCAGTGTTACATCTAAAACATAAAGCTCAATTTCAGTTTTGATAATATTACTGATGTTTAAGTGTCCTCTTCATTTTGTGTAGGTGCCTCCATGCAACTCCTGAACAGCTAGCAAGGAGAAATGAAGAAATATATGGTTTGAAAGCTCCTAAGAAAGCGAAGCGTGTGAAAAAAGATAATAAGAACCAACCACCTGTTGAAGCACCATATGTACCACCTAAACCTAACAGAACTGTCAAAACTGCTGATAGAACTATTGAAATTTTTGAAGGCATGACACTTGGTGAACTTGCTAAGCGAACTGGCCAGTCAATTTCAACTCTTCAAGATGTTGTTGTGAATGTTGGGGAGAAGGTCGACTCAGAGTTTGATCCTATCAGTGTTGACATTGCAGAGTTGATTGCAATGGTATGATGGACATCTATTTGTTACTTCCATATATATATATTTCCCTTAGAGAAGCACATTCTTTATGCATTGAATTAAGACATGTAAATATGTCATCCTGCTTATTAAGATAAAGTCAAGTCTGTTATAAGTAGAGAAATTATTACTTGTAATTAATGTAATGGGCATATTTTGTTAGGAGTTGAGATTGTAGAAGTAAATGACCTACTTACACCACTAGAGATAAGAGAAATCTACTGTTGCCCCAATACAATATGTTTGGGCATTGATCTATTACATATGTACATACATACCCACATTTTGATACAGTTATAATGATGTTCCATTTGCTAAGTTACTATCTTTTCAACTTTCTGCAGGAAGTAGGGGTGAATGTTAGAAGATTGCACTTGAATGATGGTATGGACGTGCGGCCTAGACCTCCAGTTGTAACAGTCATGGGCCATGTTGATCATGGAAAAACTTCTCTTTTGGATGCCTTGAGACAAACATCTGTGGCAGCTAGGGAAGCTGGGGGGATAACCCAGCATCTTGGTGCATTTGTAGTGAGCATGCCATCTGGTGCCTCAATAACATTTCTTGACACACCAGGCCATGCCGCTTTTAGTGCAATGCGGCAAAGAGGTGCTGCAGTGACTGATATCGTGGTGCTTGTCGTTGCAGCAGATGATGGTGTCATGCCCCAAACTCTTGAAGCTATGTCCCATGCAACAGCGGCTAATGTACCAATTGTGGTTGCAATAAATAAATGTGATAAACCGTCAGCTGATCCTGAAAGGGTAAAAATTCAGCTGGGCTCTGAGGGCCTACTGTTGGAGGACATGGGGGGTGATGTTCAGGTAGTTGAGGTATCTGCAACGACCAAGTTGGGATTGGATAAGTTGGAGGAGGCTTTACTTCTTCAGGCTGAGATGATGGATTTGAAAGCACGAGTTGATGGACCATCTCAAGCTTATGTTGTGGAAGCAAGGCTTGACAGGGGTAGGGGGCCTTTGGTTACTGCCATAGTGAAGGCAGGGACCTTATCCTGTGGATTACATGTTGTTGTGGGCGCAGAGTGGGGGAGAATAAGGGCTATCAGGGATATGTTGGGAAAGTCAACTGATAAGGAAGGCCCTGCAATGCCTGTTGAGATTGAAGGACTTAGGGGCCTTCCCATGGCTGGTGATGACATTGTTGTTGTAGAGTCAGAGGAGAGAGCTAGGATGCTTAGTGCAGGAAGGAAAAAAAAAATGGAGAAAGATAGGCTTACAAAGATAAATGAAATCAGGTTGGAAACGTTGGATGCATCTGAAGAGATGTCTGAAAGGGTGGAGTTGCCAATTATTGTTAAAGCTGATGTGCAGGGTTCTGTACAAGCAGTCACAGATGCATTGAAGAGTCTAAATAGTCCTCAGGTATGTAATCAGTGTCACAACTCATAAGACAGGTTTGTGCTGTCTTCTAGTGAATTGATGATCATTCACCCAAGTAACCTTTTTCCAGCATGACCAAATAATAAGATGTAATCTTCCTTCATAGCTGCATAGGGACAAAAATGTTTTCCTCTTCTGAGATACATTTTAGAGTGTAAAAAACATTGATTAGCATAAATATGCAGAACTGTGATAGTGATCTTACTGATGTTCATGCTCAAAACTGCTAGATAATAACCATGTGTGCAATTTTGACTTGCTCTTGAGCCAGTTTGCTTTTCTTTTATGTAGAATGGATGGCAATAGGGAGATTTGTTGTGCTTGACTTCCTCTTTTATATATGAACACTAATGATTTCAATTGGATAGTGTCATTTAGTAAATTTTCCTCATAAAAGACATAACTTGGTAAAAGTGTTAGCGAAGCAGTGTGGCTGCTGGCTTAAAAAAATCAGAGACATATTTAAAAAAAATTTCTTTATATTTATTTTTTAATTATGTATTAGCTCGTTTGAATTGTAACACCTTTGCAAATCTGATTTCCAGGTTTTTGTGAATATTATACATGTTGGGGTTGGCCCTATCTCTCAGTCGGATGTTGACTTGGCCCAAGCATGTGGGGCTTGCATAGTTGGATTCAATGTACGCGATCCACCAAGTTCTGTTACTCAGGCTGCAAATCGAGCGAACATAAAGGTAATATTCCTTCGTTCTTCTGCTATATGTCTTTTTCAGCTTTATGAAGTCATTGAGTTTTCCTTGTTTATTGTTGGAAAAAAAAATCATACTTCAAACATACCTCACAGTAGTACCAAAAGGAGGTCAGATGATAGTGTGACCAGAAGCATCACTGTGGTGGGAGGCATTTGGAGTTTTGCACCGCTTCTAGCTAGGTATCACATTTCCCATGACTAGGGGCATCACATTTCCTCTGAACCAATAATTATGCTTTCTAGTGCTCATCCTGAGTAATGACAGGGGCACACCTGATATGTTGAATCCTAAATTCAATATCTGGTACCATGTATTTTTCATCCTTTGGAAGTTGAGGCTTTCTGATCCATTCATATTCAATGTCCAATGTATACTACGCCATCAAGATCCAACACAAAACCCACCGTAGAACTGGTCATGCCTCATTGTGTTTCATTGAATTGAATGTTTGTATCGCCAGAGCCATAGTTGGGACTAATAGCGGTTGTTCATTTCAAGCTGTTTCTGTAGGAGGGCAGCCTTTTTGAGCTCATGGAGCAGGCTCCTTGCCCCACTAATGTAGCTTAATACTGTTGTCCGAAGTTTAGCACTTCGTTCTTCACAGCACTGGCATGCTTCATTATATTACAATGAAGTGGCACCCTGCTGAAGTATTTCTCTAAGGCATGATGCAAGTAATCTACTAGATCCACCGGAAGTAGAAAACTAGCTGGAAAATTAAACAATTGTGGGAGAATCCAGTACATCTTCAGGGATAATGCTCTAGCGACAAGCAAGGAGCAAACAAAACCCAAATGTCCCATAACTACTAACCTCTTGAAAAATACATCAAAACTTCATACATGCATGCATTTTAGTAGGGCTAGAACACATTAAAATGTCATGACGTTAATCTTCTTGATCAACCTTAATAGGTTCAATGCCATCTTAGGGCAGCCTAGTGTAACATAGATGAGTGTCTTGGATGTTGCTGTCCGAGAAACCCAAGACACCGTCTTTGAAACTGCAGAAGTGCTGAAATTGGACTCATTGCCATGGAGAAACATATTCACATGTTTCTTTAACAAGATCCACTAAACTCTATCAAAAACTTTACCCAGGAGTAAAATAAAAGCCACTAAAATGTCCATTAGGCATAATGATCCAACCTGCGAATACTATGTTTCAACTGGAGCTCTCTAGGATCAGTCTTGACGCTACTGTGATGTTTGTGTCAGACACACTTGCATTTTGGTACCTGCATTGCCTCTTGTTTTCTGGGAGCCTTGGCGCAACGGTAGCGCTGTCGTTGTGTGACCTTGAGGTCATGGGTTCAAGGCGTAGAAACAGCTTCTTGCAAAATGCAAGTTAAGGTTGCTTACTATCAACCCTTGTGGTCTGCCCCTTCCCGAGCCCTGTGTACGCGGGAGCTTTGTGCACTGGGGCTGCCCTTTTTATCTCCTCTTGTTTTCTCTAGTCATCTCTGCTTTATGGGCTTGTCTATAGATAATGTTTGCAGTAGGGGCGGCAAAATATTACACGACATGATAACACGACACGAACCCGACACGAATTTAGCGGGTTCGGGTCGAGTCTTATCGTGTTCGTGTCATTTTCGGGTAAATGACACGCCAAAAATCGTGTCGTGTTTGAGTCAATCAATTTGACCTGTCGTGTTGACCTGTTTGACACGCAACCTATTTACTCATCACCTTGACATGATTCTAACCTATGGAATGGTTGAAAATATAGGACGGTTCCTGAAGAACCGTCCTATATTGCTAGTTATATAGGACGGTTCTTCAAGAACCGTCCTATATTACTAAAAATTAGATTAAATGTTAAAAATCATTAATACATGAAGATTCAAGCATGAGTAAGCTATATATGTGGATAAGAATAGGTATTGACTAATAAATATAAAAAATAACAATTTTTTCCTAATTTTCGTAACTTATTTTTTGTGGAAAAATTAAAAAAAAAAACTAAATTACAAAAAAAAAAAGAGATGAAAACATTATCACACATGAATACACAACATGGGAAAGCTCTATATGTGGATAGAAATACTTTTCAATGAAGAAATACGAAAAAACGACGACTTTTTTATTTTATTTTTGTAACTGATTTTTTCGAAAAAACAGTAAAAAACCTAAAAACAAACTCAAATCTAGAGCAAAGAAATATAAAACTCAAATGGAATGTTTCTCATACACATAGAACTAAAACCCATCAAGATCTATGAAAAATAGTTAACGAAAAACAAAAAAATTGAAAAAAATAAATACAGATTATAAAATTTGTAAATACATACCTTTTTTTGCTTAAATCTGTGAAAGATCGAAGAGGAATGATCGTTTTCACCTTCTCAGACTAAAACCCATCAAGATCTATGGAAAATAGTTAACAAAAAACAAAAAAATTGAAAAAAAGGGTACTGCCTTTTATGTGTTTTTATAGAACTGTATATAGATTGTAAAATTCGTAAATACATACCTTATTTTGCTTAGATCTGTGAAACATCGAAGAGGAATGGTCATTTTCACTTTCTCAGTAGTTTGGACCATTGGAAGATTGAAAATTTGAAATTAGGGCTGATCAAGGTGAAAAATGATATATAGAACAATATAGGATGGTTTTTAAATAACCGTATAGGACGGTTTTTAAATAACCGTCCTATAATATATATAATGAAATACATGACGATTTTTTTATAACCGTCCTATAAGTTATATAGGATGGTTATTTTATTTATTAGAAAGTTATAGGACGGTTGTTAACATGTTGTTGCATAACCGTCATATAAGCTATAAGAGTTATGTATTTAATTAATCTTAGTTGAGGATGTGTTTAAATAAAAATAGTTATTAAGTATAGAGTAAAGAAAGAGTTATGTAATTAACTCATCTTAATTTCATTAAGGATGAGCTTCAAAAGATAGAGCATATATGTACTTAACTCATCTCAGTTGAGTATCAACTTAAAAACAAAGTTATGTAAGTAACTCATACTGTCATACTCAATTCAATAGTTGTTGAGGTTGAGGATGAGTAAAGTAAGTGTTATGTATTTAACTCATGCGATCTCGCTTGAGGATCGCCTAAAAAGCAAAGTTATGTAAGTAACTCATACTCAATTCAAAAGTTGTTGAGGATAAGTAAAGAAAGAGTCATGTAATTAACTCATTAGGTAAAAATGATTGAATGAGAATAGAAACAGTTATGTAATTAACTTAGTAGCTTGAGAGTTGAGAATGAGTATAGAAAGAGTTATGTAATTATCTCATTAGTAGATAATGAGTATAGGAACGGTCCGAAGGGAATAATTATTAGTTATGTAATTAACTCATTAGGTGAGGTAAGAATGAGATCAGAGAATAGGAGTTATGTGTTAAATTAACACAAATGTTGAATGATATTACTAAGGGAGTTACTAAATTTTACTCTACATAAATGATGGATCAATGGATTATGGATGAATGAGTTATTCCTAATATATTATCATCAATTGGGAGTTAGAAATGAGAAACAAATATTGACTTATATGAGTTAGATACATGATATTCATGAATTTGATTAAAAAGAGATATATTAGATCAATTGGTGATGACATATGAAATTAACATAAGAAAATCATTAGCATTTATAATTTTATACAATATTTGACAGTTAGTTAGTCTCTCACTTCACTTGTACTTGTACAAGTTACAAAACAGTTAACTAATTTTGTACTAAGTGTGACTTGTAAGTTTGTAAATGGCGATAATGTGTAGCTAATCTTAAAATGTTTGATAAGAAAATTAGAAACAGTGTACAGGTGTAGCTAAGTCTTAGGTTATAACTTATAGTTATAGCAAACAATCGACCAGGGCAGGGGCTTTAGCTTAAGACTTCTAATTCAATTGGATAATTGGATTTGGGCTTACTTACATACAAAAAGACAAAACAATTGCCTTGAGAATTAGTATATAAAGAGTTATATAGTTATCTCATTGGTGGATAATGAGTATATGAAGGGAATAGTTATTAGCTATGTAATTAATTCATTATGTGAGGTGAGAATGAGATCAGAGAATATGAGTTATGTATTGAATTAACACAAAAGCTTATCAAGAGAGAATTAGAAGGATATTGATATGATAACTTTGGTGAAACTAAAATTAATTATGGATTGTGGTCTATACTCTATAGTGAAAACTGAAAAGAAGTAGCATTGATGGTAAAATGAATAATAATCATGAGAGAAAAAACACATGTTAAATGATATTACTAAAGGGAGTTACTAAATTTTACTGTTGCATGAATGATGGATCATGGATGAATGAGTTATTCCTAATCTATTATGATCAATTAGGAGTTAGAAAAGAGAAACAAATATTGAGTTATATAAGTTAGATACATGATATTCATGAATTTGATGAAAAAGAGATATATTAGATCAATTGGTGATGACATGTGAAATTAATATAAGAAAATCATTAGTATTTATAATTTTATACAATATATGATAGTTAGTTAGTCTCTCACTTCACTTGTACTTGTACAAGTTACAAAACTTGGTTAATTTTCTACTAAGTGTAACTTGTAAGTTTATTCTTGACAATGTGTAGCTAATCTTAAAATGTTTGATAAGAAAATTAGAGACAAGTATTATTACGTTAGCTAAGTCTTAGGTTATAACCTATAGTTATAGGCTTATAGCAAGCAACCACCAGCTAGGCTAGGGCGCTTTAGCATAAGACTTCAAATTTAATTGGATAATTGGATATGGGAATTGGGCTTACTTACATACAAAAAGACAAAACAATTGCCTTAGACTAGATTGACTTAGTAGACCTAGATAATTATTAATTGGTTAAACTTTTATGTTTTCAGTTTTTATTTTGTTTTTCCGCCACTACAAGGGGGGCCCACACGTCGGATCTAACATCAAGGACTCAAAATATTTGACAAATGATTGAAGTGTAAGTTTCATTAACTCTAGTTGTCACTTGCCAGTTTGGAATTGGAGGAAAGAAAACTATCTGTCCCTGTCAGGTAGGCCGGCGCCAAGGCTAGACGCTTGCCACACACGAGGCAGTGTTGGAAGTCCCGACACATCACAGTCACACTCACAGATTGGTAAAGTACTAATAAACCATATCCATATGTGTAAAAATAGGACGGTTAGTCCTTAACCGTCCTATAAAACATAGCATATAGGACGGTTATTTCACACCCGTCCTATAAAACCCATAACATATAGGATGGTTATGACATAACCGTCCTATAAAACATAACATATAGGACGGTTATTTCACAACCATCCTATAAAACATAACATATAGGATGGTTATTTCACAACCGTCTTATAAAACCCATAACATATAGGACGATTATTTCACAACCGTCCTATAAACCCATAACATATAGGATGGTTAGCCACAATCGTCTCCTATAAAACCTTATAACATATAGGACGGTTGTGAAATAATCGTCCTATATGTTATGTGTTTTATAAGACTGTTGTAAAATAACCATCCTATGTTTTGTGGTTGGTTTGACTCCATTCACTTGGGAGCAGTTTTTTTACTAAGTCGTAATAGGGAAATCGAGTCGTTTTATGTCGTGCCGTGTATCCAACACAACTCAGTCAATTAATCGTGTTACATAGGTCGTGTCGTGTTATTTTTTTAAGAACTAGGTCGTGTACGAGTCATAGGTTTTTGACACGACTATTAATCGTGTCGTGTTCGTGTCGACCCATAACTCTAATCGTGTCGTGTTCGTGTCGCCGCAAACATGACCCGCCAACCCGAATTGCCACCCCTAGTTTGCAGTAGCATGTAGTTGTGGAAACATGACAAAACACACTTATGGTGATAGTTTGTTTTGCCAGTTAGTAACTATTATCTGATACTGATGTGGTGTTAAAATAGGATATTTCCTGCTTGTTCCGCCTAGTGCTATCAAGACAACATGATGGAAGAACTAGTCATGTAAAAATGAATCAATGTGGAGGAACACATTTTAGTTCTTTGCACATGTAACGGTCTTTGAGAGATGTCTTATTCACAGAACCTCATTCATATAAATGCAGAAAGTTGTATCTAGATTTTTGAACATGTATTACAAACTTCACAAGGTCATGTGCAGTTATGTGTGATGCATCTATATATGCTTTCCGATGTGTGAAGAAACAAAAACAGCTATAGGCTTTGAACTTTCCCTTGGCTGCAGATATGCGTAAACCGTGTGATTTACCGCCTTTTGGAGGAAATGGGCAGACTGATCGTCAACAAAGCACCTGGGACTTCTGAGTCCCATGTGGCTGGAGAAGGTGAGGTGTTGAATATCTTTGAGATCAAGGGGAAAGGAAAATCAAATGATGTGAAGATTGCTGGATGCCGGATAACTGACGGTCACTTTAGCAAGTCATCAACCATGAGACTGCTGAGGAGTGGGGTGGTTGTACACGAAGGCCCTTGCGCATCGCTTAAACGTGAGAAGAAAGACGTAGAGAATATTGAGGAAGGAAATGAGTGTGGCCTTATCATTCAGGACTGGGTAGATTTCCAGATCGGAGACATAATTCAGTGTTTGGAGGAAGTTAAAAGAAAGCCCAAGTTCGTATCATCCGAAAGTGGTGCCGTGAGGATTGAGTGCTGATAATGGCATAATGGTGATTCAACATCTAATTATCTCTTGTTTACAATTTATACATCGTAAAAGATGAAATACATCGGTGAGAGGAAGGCTGGTCTTTTTGTCCCCTCTGATACTGAGGGTGAATTTTGGGGTAAATTCATCAATTTTGCTGTTGTATTGATAAGAATTTTTTCCATCCAAGCCATAAAAGCAAAAAATAAAGGCTCTCTATGCCCTTGTAACTTTTTAATTATTTTTCATTTAAACTAATTATTAAGGTTATTTCTTTCCTGAGAAATATTGTATTTTGGTAAATTTGAGGCAAGAATCCTTGATTGTCTCTGTATTTTTCATAATTGTTTTTTTTTAAACACTTCTCTCTATTTTTTTTGTAAGTTGCAGGTACTTCTCCTTGATGTGCAGGTACACTCTTTTTCAATTTTTGTGTGCTACAGTGAAGTATTGGCTTTAGTGAACGATTCCTTGACTGACTTCGATAGCAATTTCTGCTCTAACTTTAAATTTCTGCTTTAGATGCCGAGGCTGTGGCATGAAAGGGCTGATGAGAAAGAGATCAATTTTCCAAGGCTTTATATTCCTCTTTCATATGCAACTTTGTGCTATGGTGGACAAAGCTAGCTAAATAATTATGAATTTGGTCAGTACTAACTTATGGAAATTGATTTCTATTCAAAAAGAGGATTTTTCCTGGAAAGAGTCTTATGCCCTTAAATTGAATTAGACTCAAGGCCAAATGTTCTTAATTAAATTTTTGGGTCTTTGGGGCACTTCAATTTCAAGGCCAGAAGAGTTTTGAGGAAGAATTCTTTTCTGTAGAAATCAATTTCCGTACAATTGCTGCCTCCCAAACATGCAAGGTACCATTTACACCTTCATCCAATTGTCAATGAAAGCAACTACGGTTAAAGGGGCACCCCAGTACAAGAAGCTCTCATGGATGCGGGGTATGGGAAAAAGACGGACCGTAAGGGTCAATAGTATGCAGCTTTATCTTGCATTTTGTAAGAGGCCGTTTTCACACGTTAAATATGTGACTCGCGACAATAACTCTACTATTGAAAGTATACCTTGTCTTCTAACGAAATGGGATGGTTATTCAACGTTCCTTTTGTACAATTAAAGATAAGAAAAAGGTACCTTTTATATGATTAAAGATGAGAAAAGGAGTACTATTTCTATATGATCCTGATTCAACGTTATGATTAAAGAAATGGAGCTTGTTAGCTAGCCGGCTAGTTGGGTGCACCTGGTGGATCAGGGAGAGACATCTTCCTGTCAGTATTCGTCCCCAAAACATGTACTTGATGATAAATTATATGTTCATCCGTGGGGCTCTTGTATGGATGAGCCATGTCTCTAAGATGATCCAATTTATGTCTAGTATCTGTTCATCTGTGGGGCTCCCCGGCCCTTTGGGTGATCATGACCCAGACACTTCTTTTGGGGAGTTAAATTCAGTTCCTGCGTTCCCTTTTATCCTTTAGCTGCAGTGACCATGCCCCAAATATCTCATGTTTGAGGCAACCTCAACCCTTCGAGTCAAGCTCCTTGAAGATCTCTTCAAATCTTTTGATTCATCCATTTTACATTTCAGAACAATAAAGGCCAGGATCATCTTTAGAACGTTCTTTGGGACAGCTATCTAGCATGGCCTTGAAGATGAACGATTTGGAAGATTTGGATCACCATGAAACTGTGCCCCACTTCTCGTATAAAATCAGACGAGACAAACAGATGGCATGGACAAAAATGCTGAAATTCAGGAGTCTCCATAAATATACTGACTCGGCATGGCATCCGATGCGCATGTCGGCTAACACTGCGATATGCCAACTCATGTGGCCATTTATGAAGGAACTGGGTGGAAGGAGATATTCGAAGGGATGAGGTCGTGCAAGGGATCCAACATACTGCATATAAGTGATGGAAGATCTGGCACCTCCCATATTTTGATAGTTCAAAGGACGGACTGGTAGAAATTTTGGAGGGTGAGAAGTAGAGCAGCTTCCAGGTTTCAAGGCAAAGCAATCAACTGATAGAAGAGAAATGGGGCCCAAGTCCCCTCTTGTTGATGTCTGAAGCCAACCTAATATCCAGATCCTTTGCCTACAGTTTTTGGAAGCTGGCACTCATGCATGCATGTATTGACCTTATTATTATTCATTGTACAGTAAATGCCAATGAACTTTCGGAAAGAATAACTGGTCTGCCTTGTTTTATTGACTAGTGTATTATTGGCCATCTTCCACACTGTACCAACATGTACGGTGGGATGATATGGACAAGAATCAGATGGGTCCCACCAAGTCTGCCAATATATAATAGCCACTTTATTAAACACTTTCTCATTGACAGTTAATTGTCCTTTGCTTGGAGGATATCTCAGTATCTTTTCTCCTCTTTTCTGTATTTCTTATTTAATAATCAACTTATCCTTATGAGAGAGAGAAGGAGAGTCTGGGCATAATGGTAAAGTTGTAGTTGTGTGACTTTGAGGTCACAGGTTTAATGTGTGAAAGTAGCTTCTTACAAAATATAAGAAAAAACTGCATACTATTGACTCTTGTGATCTGTCCTTTTTCTGGACCCTACATATGCAGGAGCTTCACCGGGGCTACAAAAGATTCCAAACTAATAAATAATTTTAGTGGGGAGGAGTCTGACAAGTATGTATTTGATGGTTGTGATGTCATGGTAGAGCTAGAGCATTCATGGAATAGTGTATTAGAAAGATACTCCAAATCAAGCAGTATATCCCACCACTGTATGAAAGGGATGTATGTTCTTGGAAGGGTGTTCAGAGCTAGCTAGAGACATGTAAAGGGCAAGTTCGTTGCTGTTTCCACTCTCTCTTGAAAAGGAATTATTTCTCTCTAACTGGAAACTCTGTACTTATTTTAAGAAAAAGAGCTGACGAATTACCTCTCTCTTCTTTGTGGCCACTAATTGCAGCCTTCTCCTTTTTCTTAAAATAAAGCATCCTTAGAATTAAAATCATTAAGTAGTTTAAAGAAAAACAGCAAAATCAAATTAACACCAACAAAAAAATAAAAAAAATTCAAACTTCCAGCATTGCAAACTTGAAGCCATTGATCATGGGTAGCATCATTGGATCCTTGTCAATAGTAAGAACATCTCTGTTAGCCCTTGCTCTAGCTAATTTAACAGCTTCCTTATTAGCATATAGCTTGACAAGAATGATGAACTTGGATGATTTGATGTCATTGAGACAAGTCAATCAGCAGTATTGTGCGTGCAAAAGGAGAGCCTTGGCGCAACAGTAGAGTTGTTGTTGTGTGACCTTAGGTCAAGGGTCCAAGGAGTAGAAACAGCCTCTTGCAAAATTCAGGGTAAGGCTGTGTACTATTGACTCTTGTAGTCTGCTCCTTTCCTGAAAGGGGAGGCTTGGCACAGTAGTAGAAATGTTGTTGTGTGACCTTGAGGTCACAGGTTCAAGGCGAAGGAACAATCTCTTGCAAATGGAAGGTAAGGCTTTGTACTATTTACCCTTGTGGTCCACCCCTTCTCCGAACCCTGCATACACGGAAGCTTCATGCACGAGGGCTGCCTTTTGAGACAAGTCAATCGGAAGTATTGTGACTGCAATTTTCATCTTCTCAATGACAACAACAATGTCACTCATCATCATCGTCATCATCATCGTCATCTTGGTTCTTGCTTGTGCAAATGAATCTTGAACTTCATCTGCAACCAAAAGTTACATGTTGGCCGGTGCCTTTCTTTGATGATCTCTGCAGGCAAGTTCGTTGAGAAGACGCCGGTTCAAGTAAGTTCCATCCTTACGAAGTTTCATGTATCAAAAGTGAGGTAAGGCTGCGTACTATAGATTCTTGTAGTTCATTTTTTGCCTGAACTCTGCACATGCAAGAACTTCATGCACCTAAGCTGTCCTTTTTATGTACCAAAAGGGGAAGAAACATAATATGCTGCTTTCATTTTAGATTAAGCTGTGCCTCAAAAGCATTCTCCATTTCAACGACTGTAACAACTACTTTTTGACGTATAATATGTTTCAGAAAGTAAGTCCTACAGGAGGATTGGGCTTCAGAAAATGGAGATCTTTTTGACTAATCCATCAAATATGACATCTATCTTATGGCAATTGACGCTTCATAGCGTACATTGATCACTTTTGCAAGAGTGCACCTTTGCATGATTCGACTCATTCATGTGTTTGCTCCAGCTCTGGATGTAGATTGGATGATTCTAACGTATAAAAAAGTTATATATATCTTGATCTTTCACCAAAATCTCAAATAAGGGCCCCATCTTTTAAATGGTTCACAGAAGAGCCTAATCTTAATCAAGTGTCTCTCTATAAGTGCATTCTCATGACTTTACTTAAGGCATTAGAACAAAGACTGTGCCTTATGCTAGAATTTTATAAAAAAATCAGGATACATATAATATATATTTTTTAATTGGGATAAGGTCTTGATGATGATAATATAAAAAAATAAAAAAAATTCAAAAAGCTTTACTTTGAAACTTTGAAAGACAGTAGATGGGCTAATTAGATTACCCAACCCACACATATATTAGACATCCAAAGCTGAAACAATCACATGAATGAGTTGGATCATGCTAATGAAAAACAAGGTCTCTGGACGCTCCATTGTAGGGCGTTCATTTAACATCCCTAACAATTAATATAGAGGGCCCAACCCCAGTCCCTACTTAACAGAGGGAAAGGGATGGACCGGATGGTGCTGGTGCAAAGGACATGATAGAAAGGACACATAACGTACTAGATACTTCTGCTTAAATGCTTGACTTTTACTGAGATTATATCTATACATAAATGGATGCGATATAAGTGGATGTATTGGCAATATAGTGGTACCATCTCAGTCGGAGACAAATTCTTGCTTTACCAAGCACGCCCCATGTTTACTGTTTTTACGGGAGAAAGATGGACTTGTAAAATGTAAGGTAAGGCTGTGTACTATTGACCCTTGTGGTTCACACTTTCTCCAGACCCTGCATATACAGAAGCTTCATGTGCCAGGACTGTGCCCGCTATGGGAGAAAGATGGAAAACTGGTTTATCTATTATCACCTTTAAGGTAATTTTCTAGTGGGCTCTTTTGCTATAGACATTCAACCTAAGTGGAACTTCAGCTTGCAGATGAGGGAGTAGTGTCAATGAGATTGCTGAATCTTGTTTTATCTGATTGTTGCCCATGGATCAGAAATTGGAACATGGATACATTTAGTCCCTTCACCGATTGTTTCTCTCTGTTTGCTTGTTTGCTTGGAGGAGTAAACCAAGAATATGAGCCCAAGCCTTCTAGCCCAGAGGTTGGCAGAAGATAGGTTCCTGCCTCCCCGTTGCAGGTTGTGGGTCGGAGGTCGGCATCTCCCATTCTATTAGTGGAAGGAAAGTGGATTTAGCCATTAGATTGGAGCAACTCAACCGTCGGGTTGGAGCACTTCAAGAGTAGAGGGTATGACCTTGTGTCTGAAGTCCATTTAAATTAGAATTGAGTGTATAGTTGTTGTTGTGTGACTTTAAGATCATGGGTTCAAGGCGTAAAAACAACCTCTTGCAAAAATATAAGATAAGTTTGTGTATTATCTTTTTCGGACTTTGTATACATGAGAGCTTCATGCACCTGGGCTGCCCTTTTTTTTTTAATCTTTTTACGCTCGTGTACGGGCACATGGCACGAAAGTGAAGTGTCAGAGAGACCGAGAGGGAGAGAAGAACATTGTCAAAGCCAATCCTCCCTTTTCCTCTTTGTTTTAGAAGGGTTGGCATACTAGTCCTAAAGTCTCTATTAAGCCCTCTAGAAAATGGGAGGTAGCTTCTTATACGTACATAGACTGGAACTGCAGCCACAAACACTGTAATCTTACCATTATTGACCCGGACCTTAATGTGGTCATTGCTTTTAATAAGATAAGATGGTCAGCATTAATGGATAAGTTAGATTTTGGAACTCAAATTCAATTAAGAGATTGCCCATCATTAATAGAGTCCTGATAGATGGCAACCACATGGATTGTTTTCGAAACTAAAGCATAATTAAATTCTAACTAGCAAGTCCATGCAAAACAAGCCACATGACTAACAACAAACAGCCAAATCCACCTTGGAGAAGCTAAATTCAGAGTTACTCTACCTTCACCTGTTTCCATTTATATGGTTCAATTCTTTTTTTCCCCCCTTTTTTGGAGGTCTTGCAGGAAAAAGATAAGCTCTTTCAATTACACAGTGGATTTACCTGGACCAATTGCCCATCTTTGTCTCAGTGAAGTCTTTCAATGGCATGTTTCAGTCCTCTTTCCCGTTACTTAGAAAAAGTGAGTAACTGTTCAGGTACACAATACTATCATTACTGCTTAGACAATTAGACATCCAACCAGTAATTGCAATGACAGAATAGAACGGTTAATCAAGCCATTTCTCGTCTCAACCCCCTAAATTGGAAGAGGGGTACTTTACAAATAGGGAGCAATTGCTTCTCACTTGACTGTAACAGCCCTCTGGACACCTTGCTACTACCTTGAAACACACAATGGGAACAGCAAAATTTTGTAGACTTCTATGAGGGTGTTGGAGATCTAGTAGATTTGACCTGTCTATTTCAAAGATCCCACCCCGAGTAGCCAATGAATTCTAATCTGATAGAATACAAGTTCAAAGTTTAAAAGGCTGCCGACCTGTTGGATTCCAAATGGATGTTGTGGATGTCCATTTGTGCAGTACACCTCGTGGGACCTAATCCTTACTCTTTAGCAAAGAATACTTCATTCAAGTTTGTAAGGAAATATCATCAAAAGATACTTCTCTCAATTATTTAACTACTACTTCACAGCCAATGCCCAGAAAAGATTTCTCACTTAAATTAACTATTACGCAGTCTCATTTGCTGGGTGGGGCGTTGGGTTTGTTGGAACCTCTCATTGAATGCATTTCATGACCACTAGTCACGCTTTAGCTCTTTGTTACTTACTGCCTACTGCCCACATTCGCTAATTCCTTGTGCTATTAAATCATTGGAACTGCATTCCTTCTCCTTGTTCACTGGAACTTGCATCTCTCTGTTCCTGTAAATCATCTCCTGCCATGAATCCTACAAGACCACCACTTGCAGTAGAGGAAGGGTTCTGCCCCCAGGTGCATTTTCTTCGCCTTAACAACCAGAACCTGCTAGACTCTGTCTGGTCTCTGTTCTTCGATTCTAGTCCAAACTCTTGTCTTCATATTTTGGGCTTCCACTGAGGTGAAGAAATTTTTCTTTCTCATTTTCTCAACAGGGGGCGTTCAGAGTTTTATCAGTTTTCCTGTGTCTTTTTCTCTTCCTTTTTGAATGGCGGCGTTTTCTGTGTTTTCCTTTTGGTTTACATTTTGGGAAGTGGGTCATGGACTCATGATGAAACGCATTTCAGTTATGGAAAATCATTTTTGTTTTTGTTTTCTTTTTGGTGGTAGTGGATTTGGGGAAGTAGGAAAGCTGATAATCTTGGTCAGGAATAAGGCACCTTCTGAGTCAGATAGAGAGACTTACCCAGGGGAATTGAGGTCTGATTGATTTGTTTAGACACAACTTCCAGCTAAAATGTGCTTCAGTAAGCTGCGATGCAGATTTTGACTTCTGTATTCGGTGACCATTCAAAACACCAAGGAACAAAACTGCAACAATTTGATGACCATTCAAAACACCAAGGAACAAAACTGCATCAATCCCTTTCACAAAAAAAAGAAAAAAGAAAAAAAAGAAAAACAAAACCGCAATGCATAGTGACTGCCGAATACAGAACAACTGTAATGGAATTAATTTTATGAATGAAGAATCATAAGGAACAGTGTTTCTGGCGTTTGATGTCTAAGTTGATTTGATCAGAATAGAGAGTATGAGCTCCGCGTGTGACTTAAATCTGCTTCGTTTAAGCTACAAATTGTTTGAACTTTCAAATTGTCATCCTTTTATCGAAATAAGGTTGTGTGGAAGTTAACTATAATTTTTGCTGATAGTAACCTTTTCTTAAGTTGTTAGTAACTGTTGAACTTCTCCACTTATTCTAAACGAGCTGCAGATATAGTAGTCCTCTTCAGCTGCATTTATGCATTTCCATATAGCTGTCTTGCTTGTGGTGTATAAGTTGTTTATGAGTACTTAAAGTACTTATCCAGAAGTTTATGTTGAATCTGACCGTTGCTCAATCTAATTGTTCTCTCCAGCAATGCCCATTCCAAAGATATACCCATGTAGACATGAGTGGTTTGCATGTAACTGAAAGAATACAGCAGTGGAAAAGAACTACACTGCAGATTCTGACTATACTGCAGATTCTGTGTACTGCAAGCCAGAACATGGATTCCTCCAGTTTTGCTTAATGACAGAACCAATTCAATAATAATTCAACTACAAGCAACATATATTCCTATCTAATAATCTTATGAGTTGATTTCTCATCTTTCCCTAAAGGTTTAATTAAATTTCGTTTCTAGTTCCATTGATTAAAATTTTTCCTTATAACCTGATCATATTTTGCTCTCACTTTACCTGATTCTAGTCAGCTTCTTCTGCTGGGTATGTTCATTGATCACTTTCACAGTATGGTGACTGTGGATGCATTTAACAAGAACATCATCTTTTTTAGTATGGTTTAAGCAGATATTTGTTCCAGGTCCTCATGTCCACACATCAATCAAGGGAAACATCACTTTATTGCATCCTAGCATACAGTAATTTTGTAGATAATTTAATGTAATTATGACACATTGATAGATTACTTGATTAGGGGTATTACAACCAATTAGGCAAGTAGGCAATAAGGTTGCCATTTGGAGTCTTTCTAATTATCTTGTGATTCATAGAAATAGTTTTCTGTTATTTTTAAGTTTCTAGTTCTAGTTGTAATGAAGTTCTTCTAAAGGAATGCAAGCAAGAGAGGAAGATCATTGAAACGTCAAAAACATAAGTTGTAGAAGTTCTAAGTTCTTCTCAAATTAAACTGAAAAGAGATCTATTTTCCACATGTTAAACCATTATAATATCTAGATCTGTAATAGACTTTGTTGTGGAATATGTTTTCTATGAGATATACTTTGTATTTGGTTTCTACTTCATACTTGACATCTTTTACCTATTTTTTTTCTGATACATATTTATTGGTCTAAAAGGACTTCTTTTCTGACTTCTTATATTTGGTTTCCATGAACCAGAAGTTGAAGAGAGTTTCCTGCAGGACTTGGCTAACGCTTGCTTATCAAAGTCTTGGAGTGGTCTATGGTGATCTCAGTACTTCACCGCTTTATGTCTACAAGAGTGCCTTCTCAGGAAAGTTGAGCCTCCATGAGAATGATGAGGAAGTTTTTGGAGTGCTTTCGTTTATCTTCTGGACTTTCACTCTGATCCCTCTTTTCAAGTACATTTGCATTGTGTTATCTGCTGATGACAATGGAGAGGGTATGGCTTTCATCTTTCCCATGAAGTGTGGGTTTCCCTAATTGCATGAGAACAGTTGTGTTTGATTTAACTTCTATTCCGCCTGCTTATTGTGCAGGCGGCAGCTTCGCATTGTACTCGCTGCTTTGCAGACATGCAAGACTGTGCATTCTACCTAATCAACAAACCGCTGATGAGAAATTATCGGCTTATAGAATGAAAGGAGACACTGATACATGGCAAAGTTCCATGCTGAAAGCTTTTTTTGAAAAGCATCCAAAATTCCGCAATGGGCTGTTGATATTTGTTCTATTGGGAACATGCATGGCAATTGGTGATGGGGTACTCACTCCAGCAATCTCAGGTAACTGAACATTTCCAATCTGTGATTGTAAGACCTTGGATATTTGAATACGTGCAACTGGGAGAGGGATAACAAAAGGTAAACAGATATTGCATGTTCGACCTCTGCTTTTCCAGTTTTACTTTCAGCTTCTTTTCATGTTATCTCATGTTTGGCCAGAATTAGTATTTGTGTGTGTGCGTGTGTGTTATATGGCTTTGATGATGATGATGTATGTATATATGTATGCATGTTTGAAACTTTAGGCAATTAAGTAGCTTGAGCGCTTGTCCAGGTTGAAAAGTGCCTAGTTTCACAATAAAAAGGGGTTCAAGTCCACTCTATTACCGAAAAAGTAAAAAAAAAGAAAGGAATCTTTCAGAAATTAATTTTGTTTACTAGGTCTATATTAAATTTCATATAGTTCAGTGAAGTATTTTGTGAGTTTATACATGTTGTTTGAAATATAGCTTTTCGAGCAATCAATGACATGTCAATCAGATAAGTCAATTTATTATCATGCAAATTTTAGTAATAGTGGATACAGGTGACTGTGAGTATTCATGCTTCCTTATTTTTGGGACAAATTTATCTGCTTTCCCAGTTTCTGTTTAAAGTGGTCTACACTTTTCATTGTTTTGTGCTTTTCAGTTCTTTCAGCAGTCTCAGGGATTAAAGTGAAAATATCAGAACTTCATGAGAGTAAGTACACCATTAGTTGCACCTTTTCCTTATTCAACTTACCATATCCTGTCAGTTCTTTTTCCAGCTTTAGCTAACATGTTAATTGTTTTTTCTCAGATTATGTTGTGGTGATTTCCTGTGTTATTTTAGTTGGGTTATTCTCACTTCAGCATCATGGAACTCACAGGGTTGCATTCATGTTTGCACCTATTGTCACTGCATGGCTTCTATGTATTAGTGGAATTGGTATTTATAACATCTTCAGATGGAACCCGAGTATATTTCGTGCACTGTCTCCATCCTACATGTTTAGGTTCCTTAGGACTACTGGCTTAGAAGGTTGGGTGTCACTAGGGGGAGTGGTTCTCTGTATTACAGGTAATTGTTTTAAATTTTTATATCCATTCAGATTTGATGTCACTTAGTTGACTTGGTAAAAACAAAAGACCTATTTGTTTCAGGTTCAGAGACAATGTTTGCTGCTTTGGGCCATTTCTCCCCACTTTCAATTAAGGTTAAAGCATTTTTTTGGATAAACCATGTCAATTCCTGAAATCTTGTTCAATGTTGAACTTGCATGTGTTCAATGACAGGTTGCTTTCACATTTCTAGTGTATCCCTGTTTGGTTCTTGCATATATGGGTGAGGCTGCATTTCTCTCAAAGCACCACGAAGATATTCAGAGAAGCTTCTATAAAGCCATACCAGGCAAGATATTGATACAAGTTGCTGATACTCAAAATCATTCAGTTTATTTATCCACTTTGTAATCATTTAAGTCAAACATATCCTGCAGAACCTGTGTTTTGGCCAGTCTTCTTAGTGGCTACTTTTGCTTCTGTTGTTGGAAGCCAGGCCGTCATTTCAGCAGCCTTTTCTATGATAAGCCAGTGCTGTGCACTGAGTTGTTTCCCTCGAGTGAAGATCATCCATACTTCAAGTCAAATACATGGGCAGATTTACATACCGGAAGTCAATTGGATGCTCATGTGTCTGTCTTTGTCTGTCATGATAGGATTGAGGGACACCAACATGATTGGTCATGCTTATGGTATGTTCCTAAGCTGTTAGTGTGGCTTCTGGTATCTTTCACGAGTGCTTGTTTTGAGTTTAGTTTCCTAATATCTGACCAGTTTGCTTGAATTGCAGGGCTCTCTGTTGCTACTGTTATGTTTGTGACAACATGCTTGATGTTTTTGGTGATCATAATTGTATGGAAGCAAAAGATCAGTGTGGCTCTCACATTTCTAGTGTTTTTTGGATCAATTGAGTTATTATACATCTCTGCATCTCTTACCAAGGTTTCTGAAGGCGGATGGATTCCCCTTGTTCTGTCAATGATATTCATGGTTGTTATGTATATTTGGAGCTATGGTGCATTGAAGAAGCATGAATTTGACTTGGAAAATAGGGTCTCAGTGAAACGGATTTTGGCTTCAGGTCCGAGTCTAGGCATGGTTCGTGTCCCTGGAATTGGGCTTATTTACACTAATCTGTCGACAGGGGTTCCGGCTATTTTTGGACACTTCGTGACAAACTTGCCTGCTTTCCATCAGGTGCTAGTTTTTGTTTGCATAAAATCTGTTCAAGTTCCTTATGTTTGCGAAGGAGAAAGGTTTCTTATAAGAAGGATTGGGCCAAAAGAGTACTGCATGTTCAGGTGTATAGTCAGGTATGGGTACAAGGACCTCCAACAAGAAAACTATGATTTTGAGAATAGATTAGTATCAGCAATTATAGACTATGTAGAGATGGAAGAAGATTCGGCATTAAGATCAGAGACTGCAGCATCGGATATCATTGATGTTCCAGTCCCGATGTTAAGTTATCCCAACCAGGAAGGGAATACACAGGCTTCATCAGATATCCAACAGGTGAAAGCTGAGGGTGAGCTTAAGGAGACTTTTAGTCTCAGAAACGAGTCAATAGAGATAATGAAAGCCAGGGAATTAGGTGTGGCCTATATTCTTGGGCACTCACATGCCAAGGCAAAGAAATCATCATCCTTGCTCAAGAAGTTTGCCATAAATTTTGTCTATGGTTTTCTTAGCAAAAATTGTAGAGGACCTGATGTGTTTCTGAATGTTCCTCATACCTCTTTGTTGGAAGTTGGTATGATATACTACGTCTGAATTAACAAAGTTAATACATTCTTGTAGGCACACCTTGGAACACAGTACTGTACATGAACAGAGATGACCTTTTATATGATTATAACGATGACTCAATCACAGTGGGTTTCTCATCACTCTTAAGAAAAACAGTTCTTTCTTAGAATTCAGGATTCCAATTATTTCTCCATGGCAAACACAAGCTGAGATGCTGTAGTAGACTGTATATACTTGCCTGGACCAGACCATACACTTCAGAAACAAAAGAGTTGTTTTGCAGGCTTACCATTGTTATGGTTCTTGTTCAAGATTCTAAGCTTAGGATCTATTGCAATTATGGCGATGTTGAAGAACTGTCTGATAGTTGGAGGAATTTGAGTCCTTTTTTTAAGGGTATATCTCTGGGCTATGAGTAGATATTTCTCATGGAAATGTTTGTCCTATTTGCTTGTTCATCATACCTTGTTGGTATTTCTCTGGACCTCATCACTACCCAGTCATATGCAGTCTTTTTGAGATTTGTCCAGTAAATATGCTGTGCTTTAAGTTATTCAACAGTTTCAGGGCTCATCCTCTGTCTTCCAGCAGGCCAATAACAGTGCAGATCCACTGCATGAGCTGCAGAATGCAACACCAGTTCGCTTACAGAAGCTCAGCTTCCATCCTGTTGATCAAATTGAACATGCTCTGAATGGGCCTCTTCTATGTGGATCTAATTTCGGTGTAATTGCAAGAATTATGGTGTTCTGTGTCGAAGTTTTCATGTGATGTCATTTGAGAAGCTTGTACATAAAAACATTAATACTATACATGTATCAAGCTTTGTCTTTATTGCTTGGGAGAGAAATATGGCACCGTCTTCTTACTCCTTTCTTGCTTCCCAAACAGGTCTTCATTGACGTACAAAATGACATTAGCAAGCTTCCATCTATCTATCAGCCGAGGGTGAAACTTTTTCCTTTGACAATCGGTACAAGAAAGATAAACTACAATGTCAAATCTCAGATGGCTAGAACCTGGGAAAGATAACTGGCCTTTGTTGGGTGAAATGACTGAAACTGCTTTCCATTTGATTCTTTGATGCCTAAATATGGCGCTCCTGTGATAGAAACATGCTACTAACTTTTCTCTTTGAGACTCATCAGAGATGTGTATATATATTGCAGGTGCTAGTTGTGTTAACAAGGATAAAATGGGTTAGATGCTAAAAGTATTCTTACTCATTCTGATCTGCAATGCAGGAAATCAATTGTTACACTGTCATTCAAGATTATAATGACCAAGTTACAACTTACAAGTAGTTATAATTTAAGTACTATAGCAAATCAGACATACGAAGGGGAGCTTTGGCGCAATGGTAAAGTTGTTCTCACGTGACCTTGAGGTCATGGGTTCAAGGCATCGAAATGGCCTCTTGCAAAAATGCTTGTGTACTATAGACCTTTGTGGTCCGCCCCTTTCCCAGACCCTGTATACGCAGGAGCTCTGTGCACCGGGGCTGCCCTTTAGCAAGTCAGATACGATCTCAACCAAGGAGAAAGAACTATTACAGTGGCTTCAAGTACACATTGAAGAGAAACAAAAGAAACTTGGTTCATGACAACTGGAATCAGGATCAACCTCCTGAACAAGCATATGCTGATGACAGTTGTTTCATTCCTGGATTTGACAGGAAATACATTTTTATGAGCAAACCAATGTAGTAGCAGAAGGGATGACACTTAAATTGTGCTCAACCATGTTAGTGAAATGATTATTACTTGTCTAAAGACACCAAGTTTGGATTCGGGAACATTGTCAAATTTGGAAAAATATCATTTCAGATGGGAGTTTAAGCTCTTCATTTGAATCTTTAACTAGATTTATAAATACTATTAAAGAATTTAGCAAATTATTGTGAAATTTGAGTTTTATTAGGTGAATTCCTGTTAATTTCTTGAAATCTGCTTTGAACTTGAAAATTGTAGAAACTTATGATTCGTTCAGGAAAATTTTTAAATTATTCAAAGATTTTTGTGACCGCTTTGATATTAGAATTTGGATATATACTATTTTCAGAAGTGTTCAAAAGGATGCGCCTTGTGCTAGTGATGTAGGACATTGGCGGCTTCTTCATCCTCAAAGTGGAAATCATTTATATGTTCTTATTAACATTCCCAAAGAAGCCATTGTTATTCCAGAACACAAAGCAATTCAGCATGCGATAGAAACTGCTGGTGATCAATTTTTTTCAGATTGTATGGATCAAGTTAGATTCTGGAGTGGCTGCAGATATCCTTAAACAAATCTGCCAACTACCTGTAGTAAAGCAATTCAAATTCAATAAGACATCTAGCCTTGCTTATAGGAATGGCAATGGATCGGGTAGAGCAGATTTTTAGCCTACGACCTTGACTCCAGTGCTTTTCTTGTGCCCGTAACTTAACCCTAAGCCTGCTGGGGTTAAAAATTATTTTGCCCCTAACCCTGACCCACATGGGTCAAATGTGTGTCAAATCCCCTAATTGACTTGAGCTTGCTCACAATGTTCAAAGCCTGCACATTCTCTAAGGAACAGCTGTTTTAACCTTTGCTCAGTCATTACTTCAAAGTTTATACTGATATATAAAGGATAAGGCGTCCAATGATTGCAATACAAGAATCACTATGAATTGGATACTTCAATATTTTATTATTTCTAGCAAGTAACAAGAGTATAATTAGTCTCTAGAACAAATCTTTCCTAGAAGGGGCATGAGACCGTAAAATATACTCACTGGACAAGAATAAGCATTTAAGAACAAGCACACAAACATTTGCTTGTAAGCATAAAAGGGCAGCCCTGGTGCACGAAGCTCCCGCCTATGAGGGATTCGGGGAAGGGCCGGACCACAAGGGCCTATAGTACACAGCCTTACCTTGTATTTTTACAAGAGGCCGTTTCCACGCCTTGAACCCGTGACCTCAAGATCACATGACAACAACTCTTACCGTTGCGCCAAGGCTCCCCCCCTTCTATGCTTGTAAGCATACAAAATACAATACTCCAAGCCTACATTATGGTAAGAATATAACAATAGCCCCCATGTATGCATCAATATTACATTGCCAATCTTGTTTCAATTAGTTTAGTTTTGATAGATGATGATAATTACCATAATGCCCTCATATTTATATTTTGGAAAGATTTTATTTTAAGGAAATTATGTCATTTAAAACAAATTACATAAGCTGTGTGGGTCCCATGAGTTTTCACCTATGATCCTAACTCGACCCTAGCCTTGCTTCGTGTAACATCCCTAATTTTTAAAAATGAATTTAAGTAAAATTTTGGATTATCTCAAATTGGGATAAAAAGAGAATATCGGAATCTCTAATATTTGAAGTTTTTATAAGTGCAAGTTTTATAGACATCAAATCAAGTGTTGAGACATCTATATTTGGATTGTATTCGGATAAACGATTCAACCAACACTAAGTTTGCAAAATCGAAGTTCAGACGAATAAATCGCTACTTTTCTTACCAAGGGTAATTTAGTAACTTCACTGTGGGCCTTACTTGCAAAAATATGGTTCTAATAGTCAAGAGATGTTGGAATTCCATTATTAGGGGTAGATAGGCCTTTTTTTATTGATATTACGATGTTTAGAATATTAAAAACATCATAATTAAACTTTCTAAATAATTAAAAAAGAAATTATTAAAATACTTAAAGGAAGGGACCAGATTTGATAATGGCACCCCCCACTTAAGCAAAAAACGAAAATAGACATTAGTCTGTTTCCCAAACCCAACGAAAAAGAGGAAACAAGAGAGAGAGAGAGAGAGAGAGAGAGAGAGAGAGAGAGAGAGAGAGAGAGAGTTATGGGGTTTTCGATCACCAGAGAAATAGAGCTCGCTGGCAACAACGACGGCTCTAATATAAAATTTAACCATCCATTCTACGCTGCACAAAGAGGGGAACAAAACCCCTTAGATTTTGCCATGCTTGGAGGAGGAATGATGGTGGAAATAATGGGGGAGTTGGGAACGTTACAGAGGTAAGATCCTTACTTAAATTCATTGTTTTGTCTTGATTGTTTATTTTTTTGAGAGATTTCATGTAGATTTAGGGTTTTGAGAGAAACAGAGGAAAATGTTGATCTCACAGGTTAATGGAGATCGATCATAACTCCAAGAATCTTTGCCTGAGTTCTAATCATCAAATCTAATGCCATATACACTGATTCGACCAACCCAAACCTTTGGATCATTTGTAGAAGATCGATCCAACATTCTGAATGGGTTGTGACCGTTGGATCACCTATAATAGATAGATCCAATCCGAAATTTGGATATAATAACAAACCTTTATTGATTTCCCTACTTATTGTGAGGATCAGTGACTAATCAGGGCTCTAACCACTTCGCTAACGTTCTGATCATCCATTCGAGGTGGAAAGTGGTCCATCCGACCACTGCACACCCTTAAATTAGCTAAATTTGGCCATTTTGTTGAATATTAGCCATTGGATCATCTGTAAAAGACAGATGATCTGTAAATGGAAAATTAGATCAATGATCCGGGCACTGTTACGCCAGATCAAATTGTAATACTTTGTTAAATTCTTGATTTTTCAATAATTGAGATAGTGTTGTCTCATTCTGTGTGATGAGTGATTGATCGGAGCTTTGGCCATTCCATTTGTATTCTAATCATCACTCCATGTCTTGTTATACACTGATCCCACCACATTCAAAGGTCTACAGTCTATGAACCACAGATTCAACCATTCACAAGGAGGATAGACAGGTTGACCGTCCAATTAGCTACTACTAGGATTCAAATAAAGCAATATTTGATCAATGCCATTGTGTTCTTTAAACTTGGAATTGTCTTAAACTAAAGAAAAGTTCAGATCAGAACATTAATCTAGTAGATATGAATAACTAAAATGAAGTTATTGGTTAGATCACAATTATATATTGAAGATTGACTGTTTAGTATTGTTTATATGGAATTAAATGGAATCTAATCATTAAAATTTCAATTAGAATTGCTATTTTAAAGATACTATACTGGTCTATGAAATTTAAGAAAGTTAGGCAATTTAATTAGATCATATAAAGATGTGATCATATCTTCCATGTATAACTTAGGAACAATAACGGTAAAACATCAGAATAGGCAAATGTGGCCATAAGAGGATAAACTGATTAAAATAATTAATCATGGATCAATGAGAGATCCTAAGTCTAATAGTTTTATGACCTTGAGATGGTCTAAACTGTTAGACTGTAAGATGAGTAAACATATAAGTTATGGATTTATAATGGTATCCTAGTTAGAACTGATATTGTGAACATTAACTTTATGCGCAGCATAGATTGACACGTAAGTTGATTTACGATGGAGAGTGGACCATAAAAGCTATGGAGAAAGGATAAACTGTCTTAAGAGGTAGATAATCTGATACTACCACATTTCAAATGATCTTCAAAATGAGAAAATGAATTGAGAACTATTTTTGGTTTAGAATGTTTTGAATTATTATACCAATGACATGATGCATATATATGTGATGTGAGTGTATATGATTTTCTTATAAATTCATGATTCTTCTTATCTTTCTTATATCTTACAAATGAAGCGTGTGAATTGATATTTGGTTTTAAATTTATATTGCAAAGCTTATTTGGAAAGAATTATGAATTATTCAATTCAAAGTATTCAAATACTTAATTTACTTATGAGACATGAGAAAATAGTGATTTGTATATGCATGAATTCCTTATTTTGGAAAGAAAGCTTTAAACTGCATAGTTTTGTACCCGATATGCATGTCATATGATATGGTTTTGAGATATACGAATATAAAAATGACCTAGATTGGTTATTGAGCTATACTTTGAAAAGAATATTTGAGATATATAGTTTTGCATAAAGTATGCATACTATTTTATATGATTTGAGAAGTATGATGTGATGTGTTGCAAAGGGACCTCAGGTTAGTCTGCCTACATATGTTATAAATAGACCACAAGTTAGTTCGGCTGCATGTGTTGCAAAGGGACCTCAAGTTAGTCTGCTTGCATGTGTTGCAAAGGGACACCAGGTTAGTCCGCCTGCATGTGTTGCTAAGGGACATTTGGTGATTTACCCTACGAGGATAGTTTGCCTGCATGTGTTGCAAAGGGACATATGATTAGTCCGCCTGCATGAGTTGCAAAAGAACACTTGGTGATTTGCCTTATATGGTTGGTCTGCCTGACATGTGTTGTCAAAAGACCTTTTATGGTATTTTGTTTTACTATGAATGATATGTTTTTACATGATGAGTTGGTTATTTGAAATTATACTACATATAGTGGCTCAAAATGGCCATCATGTAGTTTAACTAAATCTCACTTTGAATTTTAAAGTAATGATATAATACTTGATTGGCAAGTATAATATAGATTTTTGTTGGTAACATACATATATGTATATACATGCATATGTGTGCTATGATGCATTCCATGAAATGATTTATGACAACATGATTTTGTTATAAAAAAAATCACTCTTCAAATCATTGTATGTGTATGCTGTGATTTCGGTTTTGTAGTATTAGGTTATCTACTGAATATGTTATATACTCACCCTACTATTTTTACCACAGGTCAACTCAGAAAGAATTAGAAAGAAGATTAAAGCTTTAAGAAAAACCACTTGAAGATTTCTAGAGGATAAAAAGCAAGATAATCTAGAGTTTCACTAAAAAACTCAATCCATCTTGACTATGAGATGATAATCGAATCTTATATGTGATTTAATTTGTAATTGGGTTGTGATTGACAAGTCTTGGGTATTTTGCATGTTAAACATTATTTGAAAGGAGGCGGAGTCTCCAATTATGTTTAAAACTCATACGAATGTCTATAAGGTATTACGCAGTAACATGCGTTAAATGTCTATTGTTTGAAACACAAAGAAAACTCTATTCGATTTTTGATAGAAATGAGCTCTCATTTCATCGAGAATCCTTATTTTGATAAAGGAAAAATGACATTAGGGTTTCCAAAGTGAATTTAAAAGAAAAGATTCTTACGCTGTTATTTGATTTAAAAAAAAAAAAAGAATATTTTCAATAGAGATCGATCTCGCTATGTAAATGTCTTTTGTATTTAAAAAGCTTTATAGAAACTCGGGTCTTTACACTTCGGTCCAAGATCTTTCGACCCTAACCCTTCTTTTTACAAGTGCAAACAATTTTTTGGGGTTCATAAGATAATACTTAGCCCATATGTGCCTAGAATATGTGACCTAAACATGAGATCTAAGCACAATAGAGGCCCTTTTGGGCCATTCGGTACAAGGGAACCTATAGGAACACTTTCTTTTGCCATTAGATATAGCCTCTCAATGGCTACCTAGGTGCAAGAAGCAGACTACAAGGGCTTATAGTACACAGCCTTACCTTGTATTTTTATAAGAGGCTGTTTCCACGCCTTGGACACATGACGTCAATGCCATATGATGACAACTTTTACAGTTGTGCCAAGGCTCCCCTTCATATAGACTCTAATGGATGCCTCAAAATTTTATGTTAAATTTTTACATGGCATAAATTTCTTTGCCAATTATATTATGCTTTCTTTGGTCCACATGGGTGGTTCTTTATCATAAATTTTTCTATGGTGAGTAGTACTACATTTTCATTTCCCTTTTACCGTACATGACATTGCACATGTGCTAAAATAGGAGAAAGAGAGAAAAAAAAGAAAGAGTTTGGGTTTAAAAGTAGTTAGATAATTGATTATTGTTCTGTTCATCTAATCACTTAGCTATTGTATTAAGATAGAAAAATGTAACGGAGGTATTATTCACTTGGTAGGGTAGAGTTCTACTTAATTTAGGATTTTCTAAATCAAATTTGTTTCAAATTAAGGAATTTCAAGTAGTACCATCTTTTATTTTGAAAAGTAATATAGGAGAGTAATTTGCTATGGAATATAGTTATAGTATAGATATGGGAAGTAAGATGTTTATGATAGATGTCCACACCATCTTTTATTTTGAAAAGTAGTATAGGAGAATCAACAACTCTATACCATGCTTTTTAGAGAAATTTAGTTGTCTAACTTCCTTAAAAGTCGGAGAAGGAATTCTCTTGATAAATGCTACCAGAAAAGATAGACATGCTTTGCATGAATAAGCAAAAGAATGAGGATAAGTGAGAAACGTGAGTCGGAGTTAGAAAACTTAAGATTAGTGAAAATAAATTACAAATAACTGTTTTCTAGGACCCAAAAAAAGAAAAAGAAAAAAAAGAGAGAGTTTTGTTTAGATAATTTAAAGATAAGATGACACTATTAGAAAAAATAGGTGATAAATTCAGGGAGTTATGACAATTGATATTTCTGAAACAATATTTACTTGGAGAATGTTTAAAAGACTGGGATATAAATAATTTTAGTAAGAATTTAGCTATTGTACAGTGAAAAAAAGAGAGTAGTAGATACAATATTTACTTGATAAGGAAGAATTCTACTTGATATTTTTTTATATCAACCATATCTCAACAGAAAAGATAACAACAAGTACACATTGGACAATAATCTAGTACTAAATTGGCTAATAGGGTTAATTTGTTAAATATCATATAGTGATGTATAATCCTTCAGCCAAGTGCTTTTTTACCTCTAGATCAGGCTTTCCTATAAGCTTGATATGAAGGGACACTGCATCAGATCTCGAGGCAAATAGACTATGAGATAGGTTGGGTTGGGTCATATTTTTGGTTGACCTTAGCCCAACCCTAACTCACATTGGGTCATAGAAATTCTGACCCTAGCCCGCCCCTTACTTGACTCGATCCATTGCCATCCCTAGCCATGTTCGGTGTAGAATGTGATTCACACATATGGTTATAATCAGGTGACTCGTGAGAGTTAGTCCCATATCTCCCATGGTGAGAGAGCTGGACTAGTTATAAGAATTCGCGTAACTCTAATGGTGTCGACACATTTTAAAACTATTCAGCTTCGTCTAAAGCAGATAACATCGCACCATTATAGCCCCAGCCGTTACAGCTGGTATTAGAGCCAGTTTCTCTTATGATGGTGGACTAGCTGCACGTAGTCTGCAGCTAAGCTGAGCCACACGAGGATGTGTGTTTCCTAAGGGGGGATGAGGGAGCCTTAAGGTTGGTATCTTAATATTGGTGTGTGAGGCACGCAGTTGGTGATGATCCCGAGAGTTAGTCTCACATTGCCATGAGAGAGGAAGCTAAGCTAGTTATAAGGATTCAAGTAACTCTAATGGTGTCAATGCGTTTTAAAACCATGCTACTTTAGCTAAAGCGGACAATATTGTACTATTGGAGCCCCGGTCCTTAAATTGGTTTGACACCTATCTAGACGTAAGCCTTTTCAATATAACCACATTACTACCATTGTGGAAACTACATTATATTTGACACCTATCTAAATGTAAGCCTTTTCAATATAACCACATTACTACCATTATGGAAACTACAATATATTGGGCATCTTCATTTCCTATTGGGACATGCCGGCAAGATCGTTTGGTTTCTTCGTAAGAGACCAGATACTACATAGAATTAATATTAAACTAAACCTATGGATAAAAAGGGCAGTTCCAGTGCACGAAGCTCCCGCCTATGTAGGGTCCGAGGAAGGGGTAGGCCACAATGGCCTAAAGTAGGCAGTCTTACCTTGCATTTTTTAAAGAGGCTGATTCCATACCTTGAATCCATGACCTCAAAGTCACAAGGCGACAACTTTTATCGTTGTGCGAAAGCTCCCCTTCTAAACTAAACCTATGGATAGAACTACCAAATAGGTAGATAGGCAACAAACAAAACACTCACCGATGTATAACCAAAGTAAACCCGTACAAGAACCCATTACGGTATGTACAAAGATCCCTACGACCCAACAGGCAGCTACTTTCCTACGAGACAGGAAAAATAGGAATGAATGGCAGTATATTTCAGCTGATCGATATTTAAAACTATTGTAAGCCAATCACTACTACCACTAGAAGAGGACTTCCTAAGGTAGTGACCGAGTACTTCCCAAGCTAAATAGAACAAATTACTACAATCACAGTGGCGAGGCTTGAAGGGGAGCCTAGGTGCAACGGTAAAGTTGTTGTTGTGTGACTTTGAAGTTACAAGTTCAAGATGTGAAAACAGCCTCTTGCAAAAATACAAGACAAGGCTGCTTACTATAGGCCTTTGTGGTCCGTTCTTTCCCTGAATTTTGCATAGGCGAGAACTTCGTGCACTAAAGCTGCCCCTTTGTTTACAACGGCGAGGCTTCCAAAGAACACAACTAATGGACAAAGCTCAGCATACTTGCTGCATTCTAAAGCAAAATAATCCCTTCTAAGCTCCATAGCATTTTCTCTTTTCTTGAATGGTGTGATGGAATTAAAGTACAGAGATCTTACCTGGATGACCGAGAGGGTCATTCAAGGATTACAAGTGAACTACTCATCAATGGAGGGCAGGTGATTGCTTGGAAACAACGTCGTTCTTGCCATGCCCTGTTTAGCCAGTTAATCGGCAGAGGAGTTGGCCAATCTATTAACTAAACAAAATTCCAGTTCAACCTTTTTGAGATTAAACCACAATATTTGAAGGATCCTGTGAATTCTCCAAGGATAATAGATCATACCTTTTGCTCATGTGATAACATTGCTTGAATTGCCTTGACAGTTATCGTCGTGTGACCTTGAGGTCACAGGCTCAAGGTGTGGAAACAGTCTCTTGAAACATGCAAGGTAAGACAGCGTACTATTGACTCTTGTGGTCCATACCTTCCCCAACCATACATATGCAGGAGCTTCATACATTGAAGCTGCTCTTTTTTTTAGTTGCATTTCTTCTTTTGACATTTTCAGTCTCTTTTGTGTTCATCAATGAGTAATCCATCAAACTCTTTTTTTTGGGAGATACAAGCAGCTGCATAAAATAATCGAATCCCAGACCCTGTCACTATCTCTTGCTTTGTTGTCAAATGTGTGGTGACTTCTCTCGGTCTAAATCGACCAAATAATGGTTGCGAACATGACATTCCACATTATTTTGCCTTTGGATGCAACCTTGAAATGAAGGAGAGCCTTGGCACAATAGTAGAGTTGTTGTCGTGTGACCTTGAAGTCACAGGACGAGTGAAAATAATCTCTTGCAAAATGCAAAGTAAGACTAAATACTATTGACCCTTGTGATCCACCCCTTCCCCAAACCCAACATACATGGGAGCTTGATGCACTGGGGCTTTCTTTTTATCCAACCTTGGTGATAACCCACGTATAATGTAATTGCATGAATGATTCATGGAGAATAAAAAGGAGCAGTCTCGGTGCACGAAGCTCCCTCCTATGCAGGGTCCGAGGAAGGAGTGGACCACAAAGGCCTAACAAGCTGCTTAACAAATAAGGGGAACACCTTGCACCATAAACCGTTGGCGTACTTCCAGTGGACAAAAAGACGGTCAGTGGTTTATTCGGCTTGGAGCGTTGGGCAGACTCCAGCCTCTTCTAATGAGATTATCAACAATGGGAATGAAATTGCGAGCGGCTGTTCAAATGAACCAAGTGTCCGAGGCTGCGAAACAAACGAACGAAGTCATCTAGTGTTGTGGTTCATTCAAGATCACCCAAGGGTTGCTCATGTAAGAGAGGGGTGCAAACTTAAGAATTCTCTTCAAAATTGTCTCATCATCATCGTCATTAAGGTTTTATCTTGATTAAGGGTCCGCTACATGAATTTTGTTTCTCCGTTAAGGGCCTTCGACTTGGATCAACTCATTCCTTCCAACCGATGCCGTTTTCGGTCTCTATTGAACGCGTCCAAATCATCTAAGTTCACCTTCTCTCATCTTCTTACTTATTTGTGCAAATCCTAAGTTTTTTCTTTTTAATATTTTCATTTCTAATTATCCTTTCTTGTCTTATCACTCATTCATCTTAACATTCTCATTTTGACTACGCTCATCTTATGTATATATTATTCCATTGCTCCTATTAGAGTATGGCGGGCCTTACATTTATCCTATAGAATTTTCTTTTATATTTGACTAGCATCTGCTGATTATACAAAACTCTAGAGGCACATATCCATCTATTCCACTCTGCTTGGATTCTATGGGTAACATCCCACTCCATCTCTCACCTTTTATAAATTATCACTAGCAAGTATAGAAAGTGGTCATTTTGGAGTACTTCTTGGTTTTCAATTTTTACTGTTACCTCATGTTACTCATCCTTGCTAAATTTATATTCTATCTACTTTGTCTTAGTTCAAATAATTTTAAATCCTTGAGACTCTAAAATCGTCTTAACAATGTACCATGATTTGACCGAAAATCTAGCTTTGGTTCCAAGCATCCACATCCAAAAGTCTTCTCCACCATGCCAAATCTCCAAATTCACTTAGCAAGAAGGATTTGTTGAAGAGTTGAAAATTATGAATTCCTAGCCCACCAGAGTCTTTCGGAATGCAAACAAGGCCCCAACAAATTGGTGGTAAGATTTTGATTAGGACGTTTGAAGGAGAGCCTTGGTGCAATGGTAGAGTTGTTGTCATGTGACCTTGAGGTCATGCGTTCAAGGCGTGAAAATAATCTCTTGCAAAATGTAAAGTAAGGCTGTGTATTATTGACCCTTGTGATCCACGCCTTTACTGGGACTGCCCTTTTTGTTTTGACGAGAACCTTTCTACCAACGAGAGAGAGGTAATTTCTTTTCCACCCGGCCAATCTAGAGTCCACCTTACGAATGATTTTGTTCCACATTTGTGTGCTTGGTTTCCTAATCACAATTAGAAGGCCCAATTGACGCCCATCAAAGAAGATTTTGGCCAGATGATTCCTTGGCCCATTGCAATCTTGTGGGATCTAAGAATCGCCTACGTTGATGTAATTTGCCATTCATTTACTCCTGGGAATGTGATGGTGTCGTCGGCATACGGGGAATGAGTGAGAAGGGCCCAGACCGAGAGAGTCTTAACTCCAGGCAAAAGGGAAGAGGAAATTGCCTTCTTAAACATGAGATTTAGTGTTTCTTATACAATGGAGGTCATGAGTTTAAGGCATGAAAACAGTCTCTTGCAAAATGCAAGGTAAGGCTGTATACTTTAGGCCCTTGTGATCTACCCCTTCCCTAAACCCTGCATAAGCGGGAGCTTCTTGTGCCGGAGCTGCCCCTTTTATACAATGGAGAGAACAAAAAAAAATGGTGAAAGAGGACACCTTGGCAAAGACCTCTTGAAATGGTGCAACGGTAGAATAGTGTCCTTCTCTTCCACCATTTCCTCATTGATGAGTAGTTGAGAGATCTATTTGCCAATCTCTGAATAGAAGCCATCCTGTGAAAGTATCCAGTATTTTTATCTCCATCTCGGATCTATACACACACCTTTGAGGAGTTTTGAACTCGTGACCTTCACAATTAAAACTCATGATCTTCACCAATCCTTGTCTTTCACCATTTCCTCGTTGACGAGCAGTTGAGAGATCATATTAGTCAATCTCCGAATAGAAGCCGTCCTGGGAAAGTATTTCATCTCCGTTCTCGGATTCACATGCACACACCTTCGAGGAGTTTTGAACTCATAACCTTCACGATTGAAACTCATGACGTTCACCAATCTGTTAAAAGATTTTTATTTTTATTTTTTTCTTTTGCATTTTCTCGCTCTTCCCATTGTTCCAACTCAAGAGTAGCTTCTTCCTCTACCATGTTAAGCTTGGCAACGATGGCTTGAGAATGTTCTTGCTCTTACTTGAGGCTATATTATAAGCTTGTGCCCATTCTTTGGGTCTGGTGTAGGGGTGCAATGAGCTGAATTTCACCAAGAATGAGCGTCTCTAAGATCTTAGACGAGCCACTATGAGTCTTGGAACGCAAAAAGGGACAGTTCCGGTTCACGAAGCTTCTGTGTATATGGGGTCTGGGAAAGGGTAGACCACAAGGGTCTATCACACGCAGTCTTATTTATCATTTTTGCAAGAGGCTATTTTCACTCCTCAAATGCCAAGGCTTCTCTTTACATGGGACCATACATTCCAGGAATAAGCCAAACAAAGTTATTTACAACTGATTTAAATTAATGGAGATTGAGAATTCTAGAACTCTAACCTCAAGTTCTAGAAACAGTGAAATCTTCCATGCCTCGAGAATGCCTAACATTTTCTTCAATATCGACACCAGCAAAAGTAATTTCTGGATCAGCTAACAAATTCTTGAGTCACTGGGCAATGAAATCTCTCACGTGTGTCCACTTTAAACGGGTTAGGTACAGGTAGACATTTTGTCGCCTTCTGCTTTTGTCCACAACCTGCAATTACCGACCTGCCTGTCAGTTTGAAACCTTTACTTTTGATATGTATGGTGAAATATTTTGAAATTTCTAAATGTGCTCTTAAATATAAAATGTTATACCATTTGATCCTTTTAGTCTATATTTCTTTGAGTTAAAAATCTTGATCACCTAATTTTATTATTATTTTCAAAGACTTAAAATAAATAGTTAAAATAATTTAAATACAACCATTTTTCTTTGGACAACCTCTTTTTGATATATACAACATGCTGAACAGCTTAGATCTTTCCAAATTTTCATTATGCATGTCAAAAAGAGATTCGAGCATCCGCTGCGAAGACTCTTTTAATAATATGAGCGCCTCCTTTCTGCTTCTTTTTTTTTCTTAATTCTAAAACAACCATCTTTTTTAGAGCTTTATATTTAATCTTTTTGCAAAAAATCATGCCAATTAGATGATAGCAAGCACTATTTAAAATATATATATTATATATCAATACCTATGATTTAAAGTACACCAAAAGATAGGACTACGACCATGTAATAGGATTAATTTTTTGTATATACAAAATCCAAGATGTTTCTAATAATAGGAATATATTAAATCTTCCAAAAAATAAAAATCAAAGAGAAGAAGCGTCTAAACATCGCCACTCTTTGGCATCTTGAAAATACCAAAACTCCAATAATATTGGAAGGTTGGTTCAAGAGCCTACGTTGAAGGATCCTTTGTTTCACAAGCACCTCCTCTTCTCTATATATCGAGAGTTATTCTACCTAAAGGGTGGAAAATGAGGCCTAAAAGGATGCAACTAAGATAGGCTTTATATTTGGATGATCTACACCGTTAATCATGTTCAGGTTGTCCTATTAGGCTGCCGTTAAAACATCATTTCCATCGGAGGCTTCTGGATGCTATGTTTTTTAGTTCAAATATTCAAAAGACATAATTTAAAAATAAAAATAAAATGGTTAAAGTTGTCCTATGGCTATGAAATTTGGCAGCTAGCCCATGTAAAGCACGAAAAAATGCGTGAATGGATCCAATCAGCCAAAGGAGGGCCCCAGGCAGTTAGCGTCCTTTGGGAAATCATTTTCCACACATAAAGAGTGGTTGATCAGTGGTCGTATCAGCTCATCAAGTGGCTTATCACTTGATAACACTGGGACCCACTTAAGGCTAGTGGCTGAGTTTGAGAGGAAAGAAAAGACGCCTTCTCTTCTCCTTATATACCTCTGCAACCTTGTTTCCCATGACAGTCTCATCATATAATTATCGGGCCCATTTGCAGTGTTTAGGGATAAGGTAGCTGCATAGGCTGACCTTTTAATTTATAGGTGTAGGGTGCCATTATCAGATGGAGATTCATATAATTGGCAGGAGATATTTCGGTAGGTGTAGGATGCCATTATCAACGGTCTCCTTCACCATCCACATTTTTGATAAATATTTTTCTCAAGCGGTCTGAAAAGTGGTTGATACGCCACGAATATGAAATATTATTATAGCTATTGAAGCATGTAAAAGATAAGCATGCATTGTAGGCTATATGCTTACGCCTTTTCTTTTAGAATTGAAAAAATACGATACGATACAATAATACAGACTCAAATTTTAGATTTAGAGGGTTAATGTCGAATCTTATCGTGTTTATATTATTTTTGAGTTAACCTAAAATGATCGACAAAAAATTATATCATGTTTGGGTCAACTAATATTGATTTATCGTCGTATACAAAACCATCTTATAGAGGATCTTATATCCTTGTATCCATATGAGATGGTTTTATATTAGTTATAATATATAACGGCTTTTGAATAACTGTCTTATATTTTATATTTTTTTAATTGTGTTATGCGAGTTGTATTGTTTAATAATTGGATTGTATTGTGATTATTGATTGAATCACAATCATATTGACTCATGTAGTCTAATGAATTAGTTTTGACGTGACACAAACAGTACTTGTGAACAGACCTTTAAATACAAGTAGGCTGGATATTTACATCAAGGCTGTCACGTAATGGACGGATGGGAGTAGAGAAGTATGAGCAAGGACAAGTACAAGTTGTCATATTTTTGGAGGGATCCAAAACCATTTATCTGGTAGGCCCGTCCTGTGAATAAGTAACCTAACAAATCTGCATCGTTGGAGGATTCTAAGCCTTTCATTTTTGGATCTTTTCTAGGCAACATAGAAATTACTAATCAGAGGCAGTGAGAAGGACTTGTGGCCGGCCATCCGAATAATATGTTGGATCATCCCACGTTGCATGTGGGCCCCCAAAAGTTCTCCACTTCCACCCTATAATAAAAGAAATGCTTCTCTAAAACGTGCATATAAGAAATTGATCGGCACAGTTGTAGACCACAAACGTGGAGCACTTTTGATGATTAGAAAATTTTGATCTAATGGGTTCTTAGACGATAAAGTGAATCCAGGATCAATAAAATAAGGAGATCCCATTTTCAAGTGGGGGAAAGATATGAAAGAATGATATCTTCTTCTTCATGCCTGCGAAAGAGAGACGAGTTCGTCTTCAGCATCCTTGATCAACAGGATGAGAGGATGTACGCACCACCGTACATTGATGGTGGGTCCCCACTTGTTTTTCCTTTACTTGGAAGGACGATGATGATCTCCACTTGGTAAAGCCGTAAGAGCCGTATATGTTTGCCAACCCAGAGTAGCATTCAGTTGAATTGACTGGTGGATAAGACCATTTTTTTTGGCAGATCTTATCTCCGTGTCACTGTCAAACAAGGAAGGAAGAAGACGCATCTGTGGATGGTGGGTCTTGCTTTTCAGTAGCAGGTTGAGAGAAAAAGGGGGGAGGAGAACAAAGTAGGAGATTTTGAGGGGTGAGATTTCTGGTAGCAGCTTTAGAAGGGAAGAAGGAAGAGTGAGAGTGCGACTTGTTGGCGGGTCTTTCAATGGACAAATGCTTTGCTGATTCTGGTTGGCCTCGGGAGGCACATTCAGCCCATTTCCCTTCTTTTAGGAAAAGGTCTTTGATCCTTCCTTGGCCATCTCAAGCTGCTGGTACTTCTGGTCTGGTTCGTGGTTCTTTCTCCTTTTCAGCGGATGAAGCTGCAGAAGCAAGGGCCGTGGCCACATCAAAGAGCCATAGCCAGGCTGAGAAGAGGCGTAGAGAGAGAATCAACGCTCACCTTTCCACCCTCAGGCATCTAATTCCCAGTGCAAATAAGGTATCTCCCTCTCTCTCTCTCTCTCTCTCTCTCTCTCTCTCTCTCTCTCACACACACACACACACTCACACACACAATGTAGGGCAGCTGGGTGCACTCTCCAAAAGCCTACTTTTTTTTACTTAATTTGAGAAACATGTTTGGCTCATGCCTTTGAGGTAGGGAACTGCACAAACTGTGTCAACTGTAAATAGAGAAGTGGTGGAGGAATTGATAAGAGAGTATGAGATTGACTAAGATGACATTATGGTCAGGATCCTCAACCGGGTTCAACTCTTCAGGCCCACATGACTAAGTAGTAATCCATTAGAAGTCCATGCTTACATGTCACTAGGAAACCCCAACTTGGGCTCGAAGTCTGGCAGGATCCTTTGGGGCCGTAGGCAAGATGGAATTCAATTCCTCCTTGACCGATACCGCTGAAAATTCACTTGGTAACTCAAGCAATAAAAATTTCAGATTCCAGCAGATCCATGAGGATTCAAACTAAAGGGTGAAGACCCGTGGAATCCACCCTTTGGGTGAAAGTAAGTTCTAGTAGGCAGACTTGTAGTCACAAGTTAGACTAACGAATGAGTTGTGACCACCCAGCATATGAAGGCCTTCAAATTGATCGTTAGAAAAACTTGAGTTTTTGTAGGAAGGTATCTGAAAATGTGAAATAACTAAACGACCGTGACATGAGGAAAGGATGTGTGGGAGGATGATTGGGTGGTAGAGCACAGGAGGAACTTTGCAGGACTACCATTTATGTGCCAGTGGTTCAACTATATATACAAGTAGGTTCCAGTTTGCAGGTCATCCTAAACCATTCATGTGTTAACATCTTTAGTAGATCGGGCCCGGTAAATGACTATTTATGCAGGACAGTTAAGCAAATGAATTTTGTTGGATAAAAATTAAGCAAGACAATTTGCTTGATTAAGATACAGTATGTCTAGATCTATACCGTTAAAGCTGCAGATTAGCGGACTTGATCTTCTCAAAATGAGCCATGCAATTACAAAAGGAAGAAGTATGAAAACTCAGAATTTTAACTTGGGTGATGATTGAACTTAGTGCTCATAGGCTAGGGATATCTCCTAGTTCATTTTTATTAAAGCATAGTTCTACAACTTGTGAGGCCACTCAGAAAGCTCATCTAGTATTACTTGACTCGGTAACAAATCGACTCGCTGCAGCACAAAAATACTTTGTTTCCATTGGTCTAGCTGGCTAGCTCCATTTGTATATGTAAAATCAGAACTTTACATAGAAGCCAACATCACCAAATTATTGCTGAAAATATTACTGGAGTATTTTCTAGTAATCCATGAGTAACTTGGGGTTAACTCGGCTCGCCTTACTTTCAAGTTGAATTCAGTTATTAAGTTTTTAAACTACAATATAAACTATACTTTTCTTAATGGTCTTCCGTTTGATCCAATCCTAATGAATTAAATTATAATTAAGTTTGTCTCTCCTACAATGTGGCTGCCATATAGAGGTGGCAAAATATGACACAATACGATAACACGACTCGAAACCCGACATGGATTTAGTTGAGTCTTATCGTGTTCACATCATTTTCAGGTGACACATCAAAAATCATGTTGTGTTCACGTCAATTAATGTTGACCTATTGTGTTGACCTTTTTGACACACGACCTATTAATTCATCGTGTTAACCCATCTAACCCACAAGCTGTTAACCAATCGGGTTGAAATTATAGGACGGTTCATAAAAAACCATCCTATATTACTCAGAAACAGTCATATATTAGTTATTTTATATTTATTTAATCGTGTTACACAAGTCGTGTCGTGTCGACTCATTTAATAATCGTGTCATGTTCGAGTCACGGATTCTTGACACGATTAAACAGCAAGTCGTGTTCGTGTCGACCCATATACTATAATGAGTTAGACTTGACACGATACAAACACGACTTGCCAACCCGAATTGCTAGGCCTACTGCCGTACCAACTATCCAAGATCACCTTGCACTTACCACTTGTATGGTGGAGATTAATACCCAAAAGTTTGTACGATAGAGATGTTCAAAGCTCATCTTCAATACTTGAAGAACTAAACCAAGATCTTCCGAACCATGCAGCTTGACAAGGCCACTTTGCTAGGAAGAGTGATTGACCACGTGAAAGATCTGAAGAGAAAAGCATTTGAGATTGAAGAAGGCTCCGCCATCCCCACCGAAGTCGATGAAGTGACTGTTGAATGCGACGGAAATGGAGCCCACAGCAGCACAGAAAACCGCCTGATAAGAGCTTCGATCTGTTGCGACGACCGGCCAGAATTGGTGAATGATCTCATGGTAGCAATCCGTGGGCTAAGACTAAGAACAGTCAGAGCAGATATGGCTACTCTGGGTGGCAGGATGAGATATGTTTTCCTTCTTTGCAGCAGAGATGGTGAAGAAAATGTAAGCCTAAACTCCCTCAGGGATTCCCTAAAATCCGTCTTGGGAAAAATTGCTTCAAAAATGACAGCATCGGGAACCCTCTCTGGCAAAAGGCAAAGAGTTTTGCCATCGTATTACTTGGATTAGTCTTCTTCTTTGCTTTGTGAGATGCCTTAGAACTCACGTCAACGAGGGGCATGGAGGCCATGGCGGTGAACGAAGCTACATATACGAAGATATATAGGTTTGGCCAAGAGTTCGCCTAAAACTGGATTGGTTAACCCAAATAGCTTTGCCTACCCAAATAGCCTTGCACTCTATGTAAATAGGCCTTTTAAATGCCGTGATTGTAAGTTTTTATGTTAAACAGCAAAGACTTGAGAAGAAAACTACACAGAGCTTACATTCTAATTCCTAAATCTATTTGAAATCACCTCTGACCAAGCTTAACAAGGAGAGGCACCACGATGTATGCGAGTAATTGCGATAGACCGCTTTTGGTAAGTTAAAGATTTTGAACTCTATAATGTTGTTCAATTCATTTTCTTTCTTTATTTCTTATAATGGCAGCCTCGATGCATGAAGCTTCCGCCTGTGCAGGGTTCGGGAAAGGGGCACATCACAAGGGGAGCCTCAATGCAATGGTAGAGTTGTTGTCGTGTGACCTTTGAGGTCATGGGTTCAAAGCATTGAAATAGCCTCTTGCAAAATACAATGTAAGGCTGCGTACTATTAACCCTTGCAGTTTATCCCTTCCCTGGACCTTGCATATACTAGAGCTTTGTGCACTGCGTCTGCCCTTTTCTTTTATTACTTATAATGAAGAATTACAAAGTATATCGCTTGTACACACTCCTAAATATAATCTCCAGTTATAGATTCACATGGTTTGGCTTTGAATTCGGTGGTACATGGCTGCCACTTCCATTTGAGAGGTTATTCCGTTTTTTGTAGTAGAGTGGATTGTGTTTAGATGAAGGGGAGCCTTGGCGCAACCGTAATAGTTATTATCATGTGACCTTGAGGTCACGGGTTCAAAGCGTGAAATCAGCCTCTTGCAAAATGCAAGCTAAGATTGCCTACTATAGGCCCTTGTGGTCCTCCCCTTCCCCGAACCCCGCATAGGCGAGAGCTTTGTGCATCAGGGCCGCCCTTTAATGGATTGTGTTTAGGTTCTTTGTCAATGTTGGTACTTTCTTTTGGAGAATTTTTTTTAAAAAATATAAATTTAATTATAAAAATAAAATATAGCCAAATAAATTGTCTATATCACCTTTTGCCTGCCTTGCTTTGCCAAATCTCATACCCAGTGTTCTTCCAAAAAGTCAAACAAGTAAACAATCAAGAAGCGACCACAATGTTTCAATCCCATGCCAAATGAGTATCTCATCCTCAATATATATTCTAACAGAAATCAATGGTTGGCATTTTGTTGGTGAAGCCTTGGATGAACTTCCATGCCTGAAGGGGGTTGAAGATCAGTCGATCAAGGCTTAAGACAATTTAAGAAGAAAAAATATATCATTTGATCAGCTGTTAGATAAATGGATTCGATCGTGCCAATGTGATAGATGTTTAAAGGTTTCAAAATCCCACCATGATTAGTTTAAGTTAGATCTACAGTTGCAGTTGGTGGCGACATTTCTTTAGGTTCATAAAGGTGCCTAAGCGAGAGTGTGAGGGTGATTTGCTTTGTAAATCTTCAGCTGTCAAATGTCAATGTCTAGCGCGTGAAAGCGGGTCACAAACAACTCTAGCACTTCACCACTTTTTTATGCTAAGTTAAAACTTTTATTGCAGATCTAAGTCGTTTGCGGTATTAGGAATGACCTAGATAGATTAGAACTCAAATTTCATGCTCATTAAGTGATTTTAGCCTACCTTTTTAGAACTCAAAGTTGCAACCATTCATTTTTATTAATTTTTTCAAGGACCCAAAACAAATGGTTAAGATCATTCAAACACATTAATTTCTCATCAGTTATCATGTTTTACATTCTGAACACGACGAACAGCTTTGGTCTACCAAAAAAGTTCTACCTTACATGGAAAAATTAGTGTATACACCTTCTTCTACTCTTGTGAATGTATGCTTACTGAACTCTTAAAAGAAAATAAATAACTAAATAAAAGTTAGATCAGCAAATAATAAAACAAAACTATGGGTTGGATCTTGGACCCGTTACCAAATTTTACATAGCTCATCCAATCCATTAATCTAAATCTAATTATACAGATGTTAGATATGAAGTTTTTCCGATCATTTTGCATGGACGGCTAGAAACACATTTTTCTAGATACAAGAATCATCCACTCGGACTGATTTTTGGGCTGCTAGATATCGAACGGCCGAGAAATCAGACTAAGAGGCAGGATCGTCCGGTAGTGCCCTTGATGTAAAATGGGTGTCCCACTTGGACCAAAACTTATCAAATTGAAAAAATGAAAAAGAATTTTTGTTAAAAAGAAAATATTAAGCTCCTTCCATCTCTTGTATATACAATTCCAACAATTTTATTAAGATATTTAAAAGCTTGAATTAATTATGAACTCCTAAGCAAACTCTATTTCTCCTTAACTTCTCCGCTTGGCAATTCCAATTCTCCTTGAATTCTTGCCCTGTTGATGTAACTTCTTACCTCCCTAGCAATCATCTCCTGCATCATCATCATAAAGCACATATCTTTCGTCTCCATTCCCACCTTTTGTGCTGGAGTTGCAGTCGAATCCGGCTCCGGCAACGACACTCCCGGCGGCGACAGACTCAGTGACGTAATGGGGTCCACGGACGCCTCATCACTGAGCTCCGGAGAAATTCCAGCCTTCCTTCGTTTCCTAACCGAATCCGAATCCGATTCAGGATCCGTATCGAACGACCTGGCCGACGACGACTCGGCTATCCGACGACGGAGAGTGGAGTTCCAGTGATTCTTGACGGCATTATCTGTACGGCCGGGGAGGAGTCTTGAGATGGTGGCCCACTTGTTCCCGTGAGTGGCATGTGCGGCTACGATGATCTCATCTTCAGCAGGAGAAAACGGGCGGTGTTGGACAGATGGGCTCAATTGATTGCACCACCTTAATCTGCAAGACTTTCCCGATCGACCAGGGATACCGGAGCTGATCAGAGACCAATTCCGGGGCCCATGTTTTTCGACGAGTTTCGTTAGCTGCGCGTCCTCGTCGGGGCTCCATGAGCCTTTGATCCGATTCCCGGCCATTTTTCCGATCAAAGAAAATGGCGGTGGTGGAAGGATTTATGTAGTCACGAGTGCGGAGAAACCGTTGTGTCTCTCTCTTTGGTTAGAGAGAGAGAGAGATGGGACGTTGGTTGGCATGAAGCGGAAACCGCTCACCAAGAAAACCACTCTCCCAAACCGCGTGGTCTTGTGGGTTTTGACTTGTAAGGAAAGACGAAGACCCATGCATAGAACGTGAGACATACGCTGGTCGGTCGACCACAGGATAAAGTTTATACCTGCGGTTGAAAACTAATGTAAGCTGCGAGTGGATGTCTTCCTTGCTCTATGTCCCATTAATCTTCGACATTGGATGTCTTAGCTTTCATTTTTTTTTACTAGATGAATGGTCTAGATTGTGCATGTACATAAGTGCACTGTGAATTGACGGTTAGAATTATCCAATGGAAATAGATGAGTAGTAACGTAAGAAAACACATAATTAGAAATGAAAACACTTAAGAGGAAATGTATGACTAACACCTATAGGTAACAAGATAATAGACATTAGATTTAGATAGTTTAGACATGTCCAACAAAAATTGAAAATAAGATCGGTTAAAAGGGGTGAGGCGATTTAAATAGAAGAATCTAAAAGGATAAGAAAAAGATCTAAAAGAATGTAGTTAGAAGTTGTGAGAAAAGATTTAAAAACTCTTAAACTTAATCAAATAATAAAACTTGAGAGAGGTAAATAGAGAAAATAGATTTCTATAGTTGACGGCGACGATGGTGATCCAATGGAGATGAACATAGACTATGAACAAATTGGATTGACCACAATTGGGTCCACTTTAAGCCCATCTAAATTATTTCAACAATGACATAGATCACATAAGGTTGAGAAGTGGCGTTAGATTTGGCTGCTGGTGTAAAGATACAGTTGTGGTCGGCCAACCACCGCATAGAAACCCCTTTTCCTGTCTCAGTTTATCCGTTTCCTTTTAGCTAGCTGGATTTTCGGAAGACACCCCCGACTGCAAACGGAAACTGATCTTGTTGCTAACTCTCCTTTCCGTTTTGGTTTCTCTTTTTAACGTCTTTCAAACGGTCCGAAAACGCCGTCAATACTTGTCTCGCGCAACATTTCTAGTCTCTTATATAGGTGGAAGAGGGGATGTGATCTCCACCGTTCATCGTATGCGGGTCCATCGTGGATCGACATTTTCAATCGTTAGATATTGGTAGCACCTAGCAATCCATCGTGGAACAATTAAGGTGGGAACCCACAAGTAGGCCCTACCTAGGTCTAGGAACATCCTACACCGCTGATCCTCGCCATCCAATCAAGAACTATGTGAGTTGACACTCAAAACTATACACATCCAACGACCCACAGTAAAAGATCCAATCTAAAACTTATAATTGACTAAAGCTGAAACAAACCCAAGCTTGGTGCGAAGTGGTTATGGTGTTTGGTTAGAGAGGGATGGGGAGAAACCGCCCGTACGTTAGGTAGGCAGTAACTACGTCACATAAAAGAGCGGTTATCCACGGGGCATGATCCAACGGTGGTCGTTTCTCCGCCAGAGCTCTATACGGCTGGATTGAAGTCAACTTCCGGGACGTTTAATCTAGAAAAGCATTCATATTCTGTTACTGCGGTTGGCCTCTGTCAGTTTCATATTTTGGTAAGAAGCGTAAATTAGAGGAAAAACCGGCGGGCTTGCAGAATAGTCGGAGCTGAAATTGATGGATCTACTTATCTTGACCGTCCATAATCTTGTAACGCCGAGCAGAATTTGGGGTGTGGGTATCAAAATGGGAGGGGAAAATCAACTATCGATTAGTTACAGAAAATGACGTCCCGAAGTCGGGAGGTTTCAAGGAACCAACCGACGCTACTTTCACCCAACAACTTTCCGTACAAAACAGAATTGAATCCAACGCTTCCGGCCAGCGGCGGCTGCTGGTCGTCCCCTGGGTCCCATCATTCAGAGCCCCACAACCGTCAAATATGCCGTGGGCCCAACAGAATCAAATCTTTATCGTTGTCTGAGGGTCGCCGGACACGAGGAATCTCATTGGTGCAGAGATCGTTACAAAGAGTTGACGCGGAGGATTAAATAATAGTTTGAGAGGAGTCGTCCCGGTAGGTCCTAAGAAGATCTAAACCGTTCTTCATGTACAAAATTCAGTAACTCACTAGAATCATCGTACGTGTGATCGCGCCCTACCGGATCACTCCCTAACCTTTGATGTTGGGACGGCAGCAGACAGCTTCGAGCTATTCGTAACAAAACCAATCCACCCATTCATACTTAGAATTCCACAATTGCGGCCACAGATTTGGACGGTTTGGATTTTAGCCAAAAGGACAATAAAGGTATTGGACGGTGGGATTGGAAAGAGAAAAGTTGACAAAAACCAAACGCGGGATTAGGTGTATCTCCCATTATAGTGCCGTATATTACACCTCCATTTGGGCCACTTGTTGACTTTTCGATGTTCATGGGCCACCTCCCAACCGTGACTCCATTTGCAAGCCTGCAACCATTTTGGACGGTGGAGTTGGTACGGTTTTATGATGTGAAAATCTCAAAAATTTTGAAGTTATTTACAATTAATTAAAATTTTTAAGAAAATCGAAGTAAAATATTATATTTAATATAATATTAATTTTAGAAAAAGAACAAAGTCTTGAAACATGAATATTTGAAATTATTCATGAAAAACTAGATAGAATGACTGTAAGCACGCTGAAATCTGAGTTTTTTTTATTTTTCGTAATTTTTGTCAATTTACATTTACCTATAAGGGCAAAATAGTTATTTTACTTTTGTGTAGAGTCTACAAAAGTTGGGTGAGCTAGTGAACAGCTAGCTCAGGGAATATCAATGATGAAGAACAGTAAACTCATCGACTGTATATTTTTCGGCATGGATCTCTTTTTTCAGCCATATTTTCCAGTTCTGGTCATTTCAGGTAAGTTTATCATCCTCCCATCTAGCTATTCCAGCAATTTTCCAAGCCTGAGGATCACCATAATGGATTTTCTAGTTAAAATTTTCTGGTGAATCCAGTACGGATGAACCAAGTGGAAAACACATATAAAATGCAATTTTTTGGGAATTCAAAATTGTTGGATGGATTCAGAGGGTCTCAAAATCCCAGGAGATGAAATCTGAGATGTTGGATTATTCAGATTTGGGAGATCTTGGGGGAGCTGATCTGACAGTCCAAATCGGATCGTCTCGGCTATCCTAGGTCACCCCTCCCCATACCACAAGCTATCACTGGTGGAACGCGGGAATTTGTGGACCCATATTGAGGTCGGGCCTTTGTTTTGGTCTAAAATCTTAAAAATACAATTCAAAGCTCATTTTAACTCCAAATCAAGATCAAAAAGAAGTTCTAGATTTTTGGTGAAAGGTAAAATCTAATGGAAACATAAACTTAATGTTTTATTCACTATAAAAATTTGTAAATTACAAAAATAGGTACTTATTCCCAAGATCAGTCAAATATGATATGATCAGACCTTGAATTTCTGATCCATCAGTGATCTAGTGATAAGGGAATATGAAATCAAGAGTTAGATGTGACTGATCTGAGATGAATTAAGAAATTTACCCTTAATGGAAGAGAAATCTTAAAAATAATCATGAATTTACTTGATCTGACTAAACCACATGATTAGAAACTATAAAACAATATGGATGATAATCTAATGATAAGATCATGAGAAATGAATGGCCTGATTTGGACTTAAGATCTTGATTGAAATCTATGCCCTTCATTTGGATAAATTGACTTAAGATTTTTTTGATCGGTTGGATTAAGAAAGATTAGATCATGCGATGAGATGCATCAATGATCTAGTGATGATATCACATTAAAAGAATGTGATAAATCTGAATAAAAATAAAAGATCAAACTCAAAACCCTTAATGGGATGAAAAATGAATAGAAATCAAAATATGATCATTTGATCAAAATAAAATTTATTTATTCAAATGAGCATGTGAATTATTAAATTTTATTATACATGTTCTTTTATTTGCTTAGTAGATTTATTTATTAGATTTATTTATTTACACTTTAATTATTCATGTTATGTAAATTACATGAAAAATGTAATTAAATGAAAATAAATATTGATGAATATTTACAATGAATATGGACATAGACTTAATGATAGGAAGGGCTATAGTTAGTAGGACAATATAAGGAATATCAATTCCTTAGCCCAAGTAGGAGAATAATAAACCACATGAATGATATTTAAATGTTCATGGATTTAAATAAAGTCAAATAGCAAGAGTGCTTATGGTTTACTGCTTATAGGAACCTTATGAATGTTGAGCTAAGGTTACTCCAATAAATGCTGAACATAGTGGTTAAGGGAGTTCTCTAATAGAGCCTCGCTCTTTTCCCACCTTCTAACGAGGTTTGTGAGGTCTAAACGCCTCATTACAGGAGGATTGAATTAACCACGCTGTGAGTAATTTTTAATTGGTAAGCTTTAGTCAATTTTGAAATAAGGAGCTATCTAGAATTAGAAATGCATAAATTATCTTCAATTAGTAAAACATTAACTGGTTGAATAATAATAAGATCATAAAAGGATAGTAAACTATCTAATCCTAATAAAAATGACAATTAAGATAATTAAATATTAAACAAGATCTATAAGGAGATATTGAATAATCAATAATAATAAGAATCATAATATGATATGTATGTTTGGAAGTAATATAAATATTAGATTCAAATATAGATTAATAGATTAGATCATTGATCAATATGATCCAAAGAACAAGATCCAAATCATCAGATGTAAGGATAATCAAAAGAACATTTAGAAAGTACAAATGAGTTGAGGAATAACTGTATACATATGATTTGACAGATACATGAAGGATATGATAATCAAAATCAATGAGAAGATAGATGGTTGAAAGTAAAGGTAGTTGGACCTTAAGGATATATTCAATATATAATATACATGTATTTTACATATAATCTTATCTTGATAAATGAGTTTTGATTATAATTGTCTTAGAATTGTTATGAATCAACAAATGAGGTTGAAATAAATACAAAAGGATTGATTAAGTAATTATGAAATTACTTAAGACAACAAATGATATTGAAATGAATACAAATGGATTGATTAAGTAATTATGAAATTACTTAAGACAACAAATGATATTGAAATGAATACAAATATATTGATTAAGTAATTATGAAATTACTGAATGGGTAAAATGGGAAGATTTGAACTATATAAGTTGGACCCCCAAATCTTAAGTAAATAAGTTATAAGTATGTTTGATTATAACCAGATACACAGTCTGTATGAATGAAATATTATTTTTCATACAAGCATGGAGGCTTGTGGTTTTGTTTTAAGACAGGTTTAGGCCTGGGAATGCCAATGCTAGGAGAGTTATGAGGGTTTGGCTACCTGCCATTTGAAATTAATTATTATGATGATACCGTGCCCAAAGAGAGGCAAAACGTATGGTTGGGCAATCATGGGAAGACCGCCACTATGACAACAATGGTCCCTCCCATGAGAACATGGATTTTGTATTTTTCACCATAGTATCAATGGAGTATTATGTAGTTATCCGAGTATGTTGTACGGATTGAAACTGCGAGCACGGTAGTCCTTCGATTATTTTGCATTATGATGCAAATTGATTATGGCATAATGAGGTGCCTTATGTTATAGCATGATGAGATGCCCTATGTTGTGATATGACGATATGCCTGGTAAAAGTTGTTATCAATGTTGTATTGGCGAATGATTCCCAATACAGTATTATTGATGAAATTAATTATTATTGATGATATTGACTATATTCATGATTTTCAATGATTTCAATTATATGTAATATATACATATAATTCATATAATGAGTGAAAAATAAAATGATTATCCAATTCTATAATGAATCATTGATTTTGAGATATATTGAATATATTGCTTAAATCTCCTACCAAGCATAGCTTGCTGAGATACTGTAAATGTTTGAATGTTTACAATATCTTAGATACGGTTAAGGAAGATTGAAAACTCAAGACTTGTGGATAATCATCACCGAACTATATATACTCTGAGAAAGATTGTATTGTTTTATTTTTTTTATTTGGATTGTAATATTTGGACAATGTATGTAATGGCTATCGGGGCTATGTATGTGAACCATTGGATCGATTCTAATTTTAATAAAAGTATTTCTACTGATATTCAATAGAAATTTTATTTTATACAAAAATCTATATATGATAAGTAATTTGATGTGGCACTCGGGTTTTTGACAAATCAATTTCAAAGAAAATATGTTTTCGCTGTTTGTGTTTTAAAAATTTTCAAAATCAGGACCCTACCTTTGCAAATATTTATGAAAATGTGTTTTAAAAATCTGTGTCATTACATATAAGACCACGATTGATTACATGGTAGCTCAAAAAGGGTACAAATTGGACGGCTCTTGAATCTGGAGAGATGTACTACAATCACAATAAACACTTCATGGGTGAATGCCAGGAGATTTTATTAAATAGAAGATCTAAGGTGCCAATTCAAGAGAGGCCTTTCTTGAGTGGAGCTTGATTGGCTTGATCATGTTGTGCTGATACTTAATTAGCCCTTGGTATGTCAGAGGTGTATCATTGGCTCCCAAAAAAAAAAGAGTAGACGGTTTTTTATTTTGTAATATAGAGATAATTATCTCTTCTAGAAAGTAAATGTACGTGTAGGATTATTCGAGCAGGCAATTTACATGTGGGCCTGTAATTCTGAGATCGAAATTAGTAGCTGAATTATTACTTGTGGGGCCAAGTTAACCATTGATCTTGCAAGCACCTTCCTTATGGTAGGGATAGACTATAACCAAAAATCTTGTTCCACTGGATGATCTTGGCTATTATCCTACGGTGTAAAATGGATGCTCCAAAACTATGAAAGCAAAATCTTTACCATCAGACGGTCAGGATTCTCGGGGGATTAGTTTATGATTGGTCCCAGCGTACATATGGTTCTTCGAGTGGTAGCCCCACAAACACCCTTAGGAAGCATGAACGAAATATCAGCCTTTATACCTCGATATATCAAAATAGTGAAACAGCCGATACAATATTTTGCCCGATATATCAGCCAATATACCCATTAGTTTCAATATAACCAATCCGATATGGCCGATTTGGAAAATCTTGCTGTATCAGCTGACCCCGCCACTTTGTTCTTTGCTCAAAAGCATGGATAAACACATAAAATTGCAAGACATTTCGGAAGAACAATAAATTTATAACTCTTTTTCCTAATTTAGTCCCGGTAAATGTACACGCTTAGGAGAATTATAGACTCTTTTTTGATGAATGGTATTTTTTTATTATTTAATCTGTTCATGAATTTCAGAATACCAAAATTAGATTGCCAGTGAGAAATGAACGCATTTGGATGATTCTAACCACTTGTTCTTGGTTTTTGAAAAAATTAATAAAAATGGACAGCGATGAGTTTTACGGCGAGGCTAAAAGGGGATACGTATGCTAAAAACATTTAATGGGCATGAAATTTGATATCATTGCTCATCTATAGTATGGAAAGGAAGATTGAACGGTCCCAATGGTTTAAATGAAGTTGGAGCATCCACATTAGCAAGATGTAAGGAACCGGGAGTCGATACTGGTAAGAGTGCGCTCGCTCGTGCGTGCGAAGAAGTTGACCCTCCATTTTGAAAATCTAAGCATTCATCTTGTTCAGAATGGCTTGGACAGTAGGACACCAAATTCCAATGCTTTTTAATGATTCAAACTCCTTATTTTTGTCTTTGAAAAAAACACTAAAAAAATTCAGTGGCGGTGTCTAAAACTTTTCTGAAAATTGTAGACACCATGTGAGAAAATAGATTTGAAGGACAAGGCCCACATTTTCCAAAGATCAATCATCTTGACCGTTGGATTAGTGATTCTCAAACCTTTTCTTTTCTTTTTCTTTTTGGGTGAGTCTTGAACGTTCACACCCATGTACAGCCTCAAACCCTGATCAGCCATGGCAAACTGATCATTAGGCTTGATAGACCACCCAGCTTAGCGGTGATTTGGTGCAAGTTAAGAATTACAAATTCCTCATTGGAAGCATATAACAGTAGTAGCTAGGTAACTAAAAACCTTAACCCTAAATCCTGAATACTAAGCCCTAATCTTGAACCCTGAACTCTAAATTCCAAATCCTGAACCCTAACCCTAAATCTTAAATCCTAACTAAAAACCAATTTTAGTTTGGTGACTACTGTAACTGCATTTTGAGGCACCACTGAAAAAGTGGGAACCATTCACAGCCTTTGTAGCAGCTTTTGTAAAGGTGGAGCATCTTGAGATGAAGCCTTATGGGAAGGAATGTTTTTTTGTACAATAAAAGTTGTTGTCATGTGACTTTGAGATGACAGGTTTAAAGTATAAAAGTAACTTCTTATAAAATGCAAGATAAGATTGTGTACTTTAAACTCCTATGATCCTTCATTTTCCAAAACCTGGTATAGGCGTGAGCTTCGTAAATTGGAGTTGTCCTTGTGTTTAGCCATCGAACTAACTACTAATTTTAACCGTCAGATTGAGAAAGAGTTGGTCGGTGGATTTTTGTCTGATTTTCTCCAATGAAGACCAAAGATGAGGAGAAAGTCGTGGTCGTCATCGATGCTGACAATCCATGATAAAATTCCGGGCCACTGGGTATGAATGGATGAACGCGCTCGATCAGTCCACGTAGAAGTGATGGGTCTCAGTTTTGACGGACAATGAGATAGAGATCGTTTATCTCTTTGTAAACGTGCGTCTGCAAATGTGCGCGGATAAGAGTTTGAACGGACTGGATTAGTTACTCTCCCTTTTTAACGGATTCGAATTTTCAATCTCGATTTTATTTTATTGGATTAGTTTCCATCCACAAATTTTAATCCACGCGTAGAAACTACGCTCATCCACGATTTAAGAGAGAGAAACGGTGGGTTTCTTCGGAGGTGGACTGTGAAAGTAGGCGAAAACTTCAGTTCTTGAGGTCGAGGGGGAAAGCAAGAATGGCGGGAGTAAGCCAAGCACCGGTGGGCCAGATGATCGCCGTTGTGGGGCCTCAGTTTTGCTCACCTTACCCGGTTGATCTGACGGTTACAGAGAAGATCATAAGCATAACCGACGGTGATTATGGAGTCGTCGATGTAAACGGGAACATAGTGTTCAAAGTCAAAGGAAAACTGCTGAGCATGAGAGACAAGCGAATTCTGGTTGATGCTGCCGGAAATCCTCTGGTTACCCTTCAACAGAAGGTACCCATCTTCCTTCGCTGAATTTTTTTCCCCCTTTTTTCTTTCCTATTAATCCTGTAATCTTCGTAGTCACAAAATTATCCGAATAATTTAATTTTTTTCCAAATTGTTTAAGAAAGTGTGCTGAATTTTTCGAATAAAATGCTCTGTCGATTTATTCCTGAATCCCCGAACTTTACGACTATCTCTAATTCAATGGAAAACCACCGGAAGGAGCCATCTTTGATTTAGGGATCGATTAGTTGTAATTACAGCTCTGTAAATTAATACGGAGATACCCTTCTGGAGGAAATTGGTTTTCCGTTCATGGCGAGCAATTTTTTGTCCACGGTTGAAAAACATAAACTGCAGCGCGTCGATCAGTCGTCGGCAATGGTGAAGGAAGGCAGAAAAGGGTGCCTGTATCATTTTGCCAACCTGCCATTTTAACACTCCCGCCCCCTGAAAAGGGTACAAATGACTTGTTTACGTGTACCCATATGAACCTTTCGATCATCTTGACGACTAAGATGGTCCCACCCCGAATGGACATCAGAACCGCAAACCCGATCAAAGGGTCTTGGATTACCGGATCAAGGTCAAATGACAATCGCTAGTTGGATTAGCGGATTAGATCATGTCATATCCCAGAGCCTCTCCTGAAGGGAGGTATATTAACAGGCCCGATGGTGCTCATGCACGCAATCTGATCCGGCAATTGGACAAAACAGAAGTAATCCGTTCCGTTGCCGTTAATTTACCTTGATCCTATGATCATAGACGTTGATTAATAATCATTAAATGTGCACCGTTGATGTGTAGTATGAAAGCATATCGGTTTTGAATTGGATTGCCAATCCATCGATGGTGAACGAAATCAACGGCCGTGGCTGGTTATACATTTGCCTACGTGGAACGTTCCATGTTTCTTTCCCATTTGGGGTTGTGACCTCGTTAAATTAATAACTTGGGGACCCAATAGTGTTCATCCTTTCGTTTGCTGTACGTTTCCTGTAGATTTTGACTGCACACCGTCGATGGCAAGCTTACAGAGGAGACAGCACAGACTCCCAAAATTTGCTGTTCAGTGTTAAGAAATCTTCATTGATCCAGTTCAAGACAAAGTTGGACGTGTTCTTAGCAGCAAATACCAAAGAAGATGTTTGCGATTTCAAGATCGAAGGAAGCTTTTTCGAGAGATCCTGCACCATTTACAGGGGAGAATCTAATGCCATTGTTGCCCAAGTAAGATCGCATCTACCCTCGTGTTTTCTCTCCTCTAATTCTTGAGTTAGGAATTGAATTGATGGGATCATATTCAGTTGGTTTTCACTTGCAGTTGGTTAAATCCGCCTGCAAGTGGACTAATGAAACGGCTAGTTATGTGGACCATTAATTTATGGATGGCGATGCAGATGCACAGGAAGTATACGGCCACGAACATTGTGCTGGGGAGGGATGCGTTTGGGGTGACGATCTATCCGCACGTCGATTACGCTTTCATCGTCGCTCTTGTGGTGATGCTGGATGAGATTAACAAAGATAGAGATGGACGAGATTGAGAAAGGGCCCACCTTTGTTTGGTTTATACTTGTTATTACTGTGTAAGACTTATGAGGCGTATCAAAGTTTTCAAATCTTTGCTCGTTATTTTGGGCCTTCGCCTTTTCCTTTAGAAACTTTGACTTGGATCGCCTCACTCTTAGTAGCTGTTGCTGTTTTCGTGCCTTTTTAATGATTTTTTGGTAATTGGTTCTGATCAGTGGTGCACCAGACACAGCATTTTCATAATTAAATATTTCATTCTGGTTGTTGCCACCTACTCAGGCTATCCCACACCACGAACAGCTGCAGGGGAGTGCGGTTCTCGGGGAAGTGTTTGGACCATGTCTAGTATCAGTCTCAATCTACTCTATGATAGCAGTCATAGCTTCACAGGACGCAAGTAATCCCAGTTCTCAAGCAAATCCACTTGGAAAATATACGATGCTGCCTGATCGGATCCACGGATTGGGGTTGGTTTTTATCAGCACAGATCATGGACCATGGTTTTTTTCAGAGAAATCAAACAAGTGGTTAAGACCATCCAAATGCAACAATTTTTCATGGAATTATTTATTTTGGGGTCTCCAAACAAGATTAATGGTTTAAATCTTTCAAAAAAGTCAGCATTTAGATAGACTTCACTACTGCTGTTAGTGTTCTTTCCTTTTGTTTTGTTCTTGCAGCCTTGGTTAATGGTGAACAAATTCATGCAAGCTAAAACTAGATGCATGGAAGATGCACAAAACTATTTTGATAACATTCCAATTAGGAATGCTTGTACATGGATTGAAATCAATGGACGGGCTCATGCTTTTGAATCAGGGAATAGATCTGACCATCTCTACAAAGAGATACACACCTATTTGGAGCATACCTTCAAGGGACGAACAACTGAAGGAAGAAATTCTTCTTGGGCAAAGTGAGAAGCTTGCAATTGGTCTTGGGCTCATACGTACAATACCTTGGGCTAGAATAGTGACTGTCAAGATCTTCGCGGGTGTATTGATTGCCATGGTGCTATCATGTTTATATCAGAGTTGGAGACTGTGGCAAGGGATATGAGCCGATTTCATGGGTTCAAGGACGGCCTTTGTTCTTGCGGAGACCATTGCTGATATCTACATGACAATGTTCCATTAACAGACGACAGCAATGGTCAATGACAAAACTGCAAACATTTCAAGGACAGAAAAACTTAACTCGGCATCAGCGTGCATATGCGTGAAGATAAAATGCACTTTCTTGAAAATTGCATGCGAACAATACATTTCAATCACAGAGAAATGCTAAATTTACATCACATTCACATAACCGTTTTCCAAGAAACCGACACTGCTACCATTACAACATTGAGGGACTTCACTTCCTTCTACTCATCATGCTGTGTCCAGACGTTCCTCCCGTGCCAGTTGGGGATGCATTTGTGTTAACACCACCATCTGCATTCCTCAAATCAATCAGATCTTCAAACAACCTATTTGAGAGAACATAAGGTTTGTGTCCAGTTGCAGGACCCATAGCAGGTCTCGGGCTCCCCAGTGCATCTCCAAGTGAAGCTGGAGCACCGTTCCCTCTTGAGCTGAAAGAATTGAATTGCTGTAAAGGTCTAGCTGGATTCATGGACGTGTATGAGGTAGCGGTGTTGGCAGTAGATAAATATGGGTTAGAAGGTGAGGACATTGTATTATAGTCAGAGTTCCCTGAGGCTACCCATGGAGGGGGAGGATATCTGGATGAGTATTGAGGAAATTGGGGCTGATATTGTCGCTGTGGTTGATATTGAGGTTGATGTTGTTGTTGGGGTTGTGCCCAAGGGGCAACGTAATTGTTGTAGGGTACCTGTCCCTGTGTTACATGATAAGGCTGAGGGTCGTAGGGATAACGTTGTGCATTGGGCGAAACTGGCACCTGATGTCCAGATTGGCCAGAGGCAGAAGGTGTAACAGGAGTATGAGGAGACTGATAACCTTGAGCATTCGGGGAAACTGGAACCTGATGTCCAGATTGGCCAGAAGCAGAGAGAGGCATGGGAGGGGTATGAGGAGGCGATGTTGAGTTTGTTGACAAAGTAATGCTTAGAAGGTCAATCATATCTTGCTCTTTCGGTGTGGTCCTGACTGGAGCTGGTGGGTCAGGTAGAGCCAATTCATTGCCCGTTGTGGAGGTTGAGGCAGCTGGCATGCCTGCAGGTGTGCTTGAGGTTGAAACACTAACCATCTCTAAAGATACAGTAGGATCAGCTTGAGCAGATGTGCTTTGAGATGGCACAACACTGGTTCTTGAACGCCTGGACACATAAAACATAAAGCCATTTCAATCATGAAAGAAACTGATTTGGTGAAACAGTATGTAAAGATCTCAGTGGCATGAAAAAGATGGCTCTTTACATTTGAATGACAATGATTATTGTATTCTGGGAGCTATTTATACCTGCGAGCTAGCTGTGCAAAGTCATCATCCTCTTCCTCATCTTCAACTTGTTCGCTTGCGACTGTCGTAGGTGGCATAGGAGTTTTGGCAGTAGAGCTAGAATCAACTACTTCTGTTGGCAAATAATTGGACAAAGCCGGAGCACTTGACGTTGAGCTAGAGCTAATTGCTTCAGCTGGTAGAAGAGAACCAGAAACTATTGCATCATATTTTACAAGCAAACTTTGTAGGCTGTCATTTAATGCAAGACCTTGTCCTAAAAGTTCCTCATCCCTGGCAACATAACAAGGTCAGAACAACAATTCATTCACATGACAATTTACAGATGTTTTTACTGTATGAAGAGCAGTAGATGCAAATATAGCTTGGAAAGTCGATGACCAAGAAATCAGATCATGAAGGGGTAAGTACTTTTAACAAGATTGTATAGCATTGTGTGACCCCAGGCATCAGATTTATATTGTCAAATTATTCTATAGCCACAATAACTTGGATTAGAGGATCAGCTTTCAGTTCATATTCAGGATTCAAGGACTTGCTTGCCAGTTGTGGACAATTCAATACTTGTGCACTTTCTGTAAGGTCTATGCATTAGGTGCATGACCTCAGAAACTTGGACTCTCAAAATGAGCGAAGAAAAGACTATCTAGGTTCTGTATGCCTTGAACGTCTTCAAGATTGGCTGATATTTAGTTCAGCATCTGGTTTAGTACATCACATTGACTTCAAAGATGAGTACACACAGCTTGAACATCTTCAAAGATTATTGGATACTGGAACATGATCTCTTTTTAGTAGGTTATTTACCCTTTGAAGATCTCCAACTCCCACCATCTCACACTTGCAAGTCACATGTGTACACACTCATACTAACAGACACATGCACATTCTAAAGATTCAAAAAATAACAACCTTATGAGCATAAAATCCATGCATTCTCCAACTGCCAGACATGTGAAGAGATAAAATTTCAAAGTAGCAAGAAAACATTTACACCAGTGGAAACTTACCCAGTTGAATTTACCATCTGCATAAGCTTTTTCTGGTTGGAGCGACATTGGATGACAAGATCCACTATCACTTCATCTTTCACAGACTGCAATGGCAAGGGATGAATATGCAAGATAAATCACAAGCTCCTATTAAAAAATAACAGAAAAGACTTCATAGAAACCAAACTTTTGCTGGGATTCTTTCCAGTCTCAAGGGCAATATCAATGATAGTATTCTTTTGCTTTCTCCGTCTAATAATTGATTGGTTTGACTCACAGGGAATTGTGCCTCATATTTAATAGAACTGGTCATGAAGAATTACACTGATGCAAAAATTTTACCCTGATCATAAATAAATCAAAGTATTCTAAAACAGAAAAGTTGAAGAGAAAAAATATAGGGCCATTTTATAGGGACTTCAGTGGGTCTTAACAACTGCTAGTTGAGACAGCAGATTTGGAGTTACCTTTTTAACATGTGATAAGAAGTTGTCAAGAGTTTCTAAGGGTTTTCATTTCCTTTAGTGCCGGTTTCTATGATATAATTCACTAATACTCCAAGTTCTACACCAGAAAGTCTTAGCTTTTATTTGTTGGGGAGGGGCTGGGGTGGTGGGGACAAGACCCGTTATGTGTGTGTATATATAGTGATTGTGTTTGTACGTTTTCTTTCTTCCTTTTCACCCAAGTATTCCAGAGTTCATTGTTTCCTTCTTCATGTTCCTGAGTTAAAGCACTAGAACTTCTTTGTTGTTTGTGCTGCTTCAGCCTACAACTTGCTGCATTTTTCTTTTTCTAAATTTTGTTTGGGCTGCTGAACAAACAAATTAGTTCAGCCCAGCAAGTTCACTCTCAGAGATAGTAAGCTGCAATCTTGTCTGCTGCTTCAAATTTACCGGTCGGTGGAGTTTTGGGTCCCTGATTATTTTGCTCTCTGCTGAAGGGTTGGTGCAACTTCTATGAGTAGTGCAACTGAATTTCCAAGTCCATAAAAGTTTCAGCGCATCTAATATTTTTATCCTCTGAAATTTGGTTACTTGGAATATTCAGAATAGTAAAATATGAGATGAGTACACTATGTAATATTCATAATGAAGAAATTTGCAGCAAAAAACAAAAGAACTACTTGGCAATCTGTGCAAGGAAGAGGCTTGGTTGGCAATTTATTTTGCACAGCAGGTGCTCCCTGCTCCCTGCTCCCTTCTAGATTTTTTCCTCTGATGTAGAAAAACCAATCTCTTTAGACAATACACGTGCTCCTCACTAGGTTCAGTTATTCAGTCAGAGGTTCTCTTAGCCTGCCTTTCATGGGAAGCAAACATATAATACAGGTGGACTATTACTCAGTAAGGAGCAAAAAGGAAATGTTCACTCCATAGCACCGGATAGGAGATGCCATAAAGTTCTAAGCAGCAATTGTCTAGGCTGTTATAGAAATATGGCATGGTCAAATATCTGTTTCAGCTTGGGGAGAGGAATAGCAGGGTTCACAATATTTTTCTTGTGGAATTTATATTCCTTCTCTTTTTATATTAGTTACTGTAATTTGATTCTAGCCATATTTAATAGACATAAACATAAGAAGACAAGGGACAAATCCAACTCCTTTTCTTTCCATGATGGAGATTCAGTTACAACTCAAAATGCAATGACTACCGAAAACAACTTCTATGAGTACAACAGAACTTACCACAAATTAAAATTTGAACCACAAACGTGGAGTTAGAGGCTACATCCATTCAGAAGGCAACACGACAATAATGTTACCAAAATGAGAAGCAATATGTTTGGGATTGTGCACAAAGACAAGATCATGCATTTAGCAATGACAATCTTGATTATACACAAAGTTAGAGGCAAAAGCTATGGATGGAACAATTATTTTCTTTACAAAATGAAATATTACAATCTCTTAGTAAATGCGTGTCTCATTCAGCATATACAGAAATAGGCAGCAATGGGCATATCTAGCACTTATTGCTCATTAAGAAAGTAGTATCCTCGATTACATATGCCATGTTAAAATCATACAATGCTCAAATTCAGAGGAAGGAGTCATAAAATGCACCTCATGGCCATTTGGGTCCAATGCTTGCAGCATATCAGCTAAAAGTTCCATGACGCTCTGTATGTTATCCAGGCCTGATAAACTGAAAAGTTGCAGGCAGTCAGCCATAATGACATGTTGGCAGCAGACCCCATACATTTAAACTCAAAAGCTGGAACAACACCTGGAAACAAGAACATAAACCCCCCAAAAAAGGAAACACAGAACCAAAGTCAATGCACATGTCCCCAGTCAAAATCCTACCTTAAAATTTCCATCTCTGATGCCATTGTTTCATCAAGTCTTCTAGAAGTATTACTAGGCATTCCATAACCTGCTTGAGCATGTCTTTCTGTTGGATGCGTTATAGGAGGAGTAAATATGGGAGCTGCATCTGGTGAACGCTGTGGGAACTCTACTCCTGATCGCTGCAGTAATTAGATTTCCCATTATCAAAATGTTATCTTAGTTGTATCCTGTATAATTCAATAGCAGTAATAAATGGTTTACAAAGTTATCATTAGAAGTCCCAGACAAAATATAACTGATAAATCGGAATAGCAGCAAAGTATGCTTGCTGAAAGAGACACTTCTTAAATGAGCTCAGATGGTGCAGGTAGACTCATATGGTTGTGCTTTCTAAGGATGATTCTTTTCTAACCAACATGGCAAGTAAGACATACATGATCCTCCATATTAGGTCACGTGTAACATTGTTTGTGAAGTATTCCCCCATATGATAGAATGTATATAAGTAAACAAGTCGAGAAATGATATTAAAATGACATCAGATTCAGTACTGCACAGAAATACAGAACATATCCATAATACTGAATATACTCGTACTGCAGGATACCTATACCTAGATATACATAATATATCTCTAGAACACTAGAAGAGCACATGGTAGCATTCTCTTATATCTGAAGTACAAACATAGAAGTGCTTTTATGTTTAAATCCAATTACAACAAGTGCAGATATGCATATGCACCTGGAGCTGGACACTAGTTTAAGACACAGAGTTCAATAAATATAACTTTCTACAATTATCTGCAGTATGAGATAAGCCACACAAGACACATGAGGCAAAAGTAACTGTGTAGATTCTGGCACCTAGGAAGCTCTAGTGTTTAAATTACATATATGCAAGCCATGAAAGCCATGAACTACAAAGAATTCTGCTGTGTCATGTCAGACACATGAATTGTTGAAGTATAAATGGCTTAAAAATAAGAAACCTTGCTAATAGAACTAGGCATAAGATATCAAAAGACAAAACATTTATTTAAGCTTGGATATGATTGTGCAAAACGAAACTAAGAAAGAAAAATGCTCTGCCAACAGGATACTCTGCTGTTATAGCTGTGGCCAGTTCCGACTTCCAGATAATATGAAGTTAACCAGCATGTTTATGTGGATGATTTTTCTGTATTTAATGGTATGGCAAGGATGGTATTAGACAAGGCACTTGGAAAAATTCAACATGAATAAATTAAGAACCAGGATCAAACATACTAACATTCATTATTCAAGTTCTTATTGTACGAAGAAACCCAAATAAAACTCCATCAGATGGTTCCTCAAACAAGATGCTCACCCGCAATTCATCATAAGCCCAGTAATATTGAGGATATTTTCCTCCAGGCCCACCAAATGCTTCTTGCCAAGAGTCTAGTAATACCAAAATTTTATCTCTCACACGCATATCAGTCTGCAACAATCCATCCAAAAGCTGTTATTCCTCTCAAAAGGAGCATCTAAAGAAAAGACAAGTTAAAATGACGGAAGAGTAAAATAGTGCTAAAAATAACAAGATAAAACAGCATTTCCAGATGCATCACATTCACAGGCAGACAACAAAGATCACGTCCATAAGGTGACATCAGTATATGCAAAATGGATGTACTGCTAGTACACCTGGGAATCAAGTTATAAATATTCTCATGGCCCAAAAACCAAAGAGACACAAGTTTTGCACCATCTTTTGGTTTTTATTTTAATGTTTTTGATGATATGATTCATGCTACAAAAAGCAAAGAGAGACACAAGTTTTGCACTATGTTTGGCCTTCATTTTTATGTCTTCTGATTTCTGGTATATCAAACCCAATCTGAAACCATGATCAGACAGTACAAAAGTGGTTTTATTTGTACTACTCTAGAAAGTGAAGTAGTCATCTGTCAGTTTGGTTGTTTCTGAAGCTTCTGCCTTCCTGAAGTAAAAAAACAACTAATTTTAACTAATGTAATGAATAAATAACAAAACAAGTAATACATTAATATAAATGCACATATTTTTCCTTTGACTGGGAACATAACAGCATATGTTGACAAGTCTTTCAGTTGGAAAGATATGACAACAGAGAAAAATAAACCCACAGAAACAGATCAAAAGCCAAACTTTCTCATATGAAATACAAAATAATAATAATAATAAAACACAGAAGTAAACAACTTAGCAAAATGCACCCATATAATGGTGTATATGTAGATAACGCTCAAAGAAGTAGATCTAGCACTTTAAGTACAATAAACAAGCAAAATTTGGATACACCCAAAAAAAATTAACAAGAATATTTAGCATAAAATTCAGCAAAGATGATGAACAGAAAACCATAGGATAAATAACTTAATTAGTCTAGCCAAGTTCCAAACAGATTTATTAAAAAATCGAACAATGTATTAAAGATCATCTATCATTATAACATTGGAAATTTGGAATATTGATAAAGAGACAATATCTCCTCAAACCTGAGAAAAGACAAAAATGAACTACCAAATCTCCTCAAGTCAAAACAGAAAATATGTGTATCCAATCAATAAAATGCATGGTTTTGATGCATTTAAAAAGAGTTCATTAAAAGTAGGAAAAAAAAGATATGGAGCTCAGACTACACAAAAGTAAATGATACAAGCATACTGAAGCTGATAGTGTGCTCCAGTGCATCAGTTGTGGTCATTGAAACAGTGGGCTCACAGGTTCTGTCCAGCTCACATGCTAAGGAAAATGATAGAAGAAAAGCATGCATAACCAACCATACAAACAGAAAGGACAATGCATGCACGTAAAAAGCATGAATGACCAATCATACAAACAGAAAGGACCACGCATGCACATACCTAGGCTGCACTGAAACACTTGGCTCACAAATCCAATCAAGCTCACACCTAAGGAAATTGATAGAACAAAAGCATGCATAGCCAATCATTCAAGCAGAAACGACCATGCATGCATGTAACTCTGTTGGATATTTAGATGCCATTATGAACGCAAGAAATGTGTCCACGTAACATGTGAAAAACGGATGATACATCCAAGCATCCATAGAGTGCGCTAGCAATCCTGTTAGCTAGAAAAATTAAATCTTGTTGATAATAGATTATATGCCATGTTGTACATGTTACTCATAAAGAATGGATTATGATATATTCAAGGATCACATAGAGTTCAGATTATACCATTATCTAGAAAAGTTAAATCTGGCTTGAAGATCCATAACAAATATTATCATATCACCCTGCCCATTCAGTATAAAAAAACGGTTTATTACTATCAAAACCTTCTTCATTCAGATACAGCTACATGGTTGTTAAACCAAGCTTAAAGAAAAACAGAAGGATCAACCATTTGATATCTATCACGTATATTAAATTATTAAAAAATTAGCATGTTAAAATAACAATTGACAGTCTTAATACTGTCACTAAGACATGAGCTAAGGTATTATCTACAGTGAAGCAAAAAATCAAAGTAAAACCAAATCAAAAGGAAGATTTACAATAGTGTAGTATCTTTTTCCAAATTAACCTGACTTTATGTTCTTATATTCAGGAAAAGAAATCATAGCCATGTCAAGCACATTACCTTTTTCTTCACAATTTTGATCATCTCCTGAAGAATATTCCTCTCAACAACTTGATGATGAACATAATCGCCACAGTTTTTAATCATTGTCTCCAACAGCTGCAAAGAGTACCTAGAATTGTAAAGAGAAGGGCAGGTACACTTTGGTAGCAAACAGAAATCTAATTTCTAACACAGTATATAATAAACTATGAAAACAAATTCAATGTAAAGAGAAATGATAAACTAAGGATCCTGTTTAGGAGCCTCAATGGGAGACTATTCTAGGCATGTGTGCTACAAGATCTATGCCATTCACCTAGTCCATTAACCCTTGGATAGGCTATCTCCAAAAAACCATGCCTATTGGATGATGATATTCAATGTTACTTTAGATGAAATGTCATAACCATTGATTCTAGAAACTAAAAAAGGGCAGCCCGGTGCACGAAGCTCCCTCGTATGAGGGGTCCAGGGAAGGAGCAGACCAAAAGGGCCAATAGTACGCAGCCTTACCTTGCATTTTGCAAGAGACTGTTTCCACGCCTTGAACCCCTGACCTCAAGGTCACACGACGACAACTCTACTGTTGCGCCAAGGCTCCCTACAGCCATTGATTCTAAAAACAAAAAACAAAAATAGCAATAGTCATTCAATTGGCATGGTTCTTCACATGTCGCCAAGGGAAGGAAAACAAGATGAAAAGCATAGATCTTGCGGCACACATGCCTATATAGGAGTCTCCTGTTTAGGCTCCTAAAAGGAAGACTCAGCACACACACACACACTCACTCACATGGCGACAGCTCAACCATTCTGCCTAAGCTCCCCTTCAATATATGGGCATATACACTGATGCACAAGTTTCACGCACATTAGGTACTTTTATCCCTTTTTTTTTTTTGGCTGTGATTCTAAACATAAAGAAACATAGGATAAAATATTCAACTTAAAAAAACATAGGATAAATTAGCACATGGGCATGAAATTTGATATTTATCCCTATGTTGACAGTCCGAGATGTGCCAAGCGAGAAATGCGGAAGCGGAATATGGGTCAAACAAGTCTACTAAAATTTTGTGGAGCTGATAACCTACACTAGTGTTACCTACTTATTTCCTGTGTTCTCTCTCATTGCCTAGCTGATTTTTGCTTCCAATTCCTAAATCATTTCTCACATTCCTTCCGCCTCTGTCAATATGATCCTAAGCCTTTATTGCTCTATGGTATATAAGGTGGGTAAGAAAATTGAGCAATCAGAAGGAGAGCATTGTAAGCGTTTGCCTATCTAAGATGGGGCACGACAAGAAAATGGTGTGGATCATAAAAAAGCTGGGTCATTTGTACTTTTAGCAGCCATTTTAAGCCTTCTTTTGCTCTGTTGTATTATTCAACCCAAGCCTGTAATCTCCAACAAAAGAGGATGACTTCTTTTGGCCGAATAGTCAAGAGGACCAGTGGGATTGAGCACTTCTTTGTATACTGTGATTTGGAAACTGAATACCAAGAAGCATCCAAAAAGCTTTCCTCATCTGCCTTCTGATTTTTGGTTGTTAGAAACACAGCAGATATCTATGCAATTGTACTTAATACTGTTAAAAACCTATTTTAAGTTCCAAATTTGCAAAAAGATTACAAGATATACATTGACAACATGTGCTGTACAAAACTCATCACTGCAGGAACGTGCCTTTCATCAAACAAGTTCAGGGATTGAAGAAGACAAAATAGGAATGAAGAAAAGAAGATGGGAACTTTTCAGAAAAGATATCAAGCTTAGTCTGTCAATTTTGGGAAGCTTCCAGCGTATTTCATTCAGTATCAAGTAGCCTCAAGGAAATAGTGTTGTCAAGGGCATGAATAATTAATTCTTAAAAACCTTATAAAAATCACAGCTTCAAAGAAGCTGCCCTTCTGTGACAATTTCTTCTATCATGATAGCCCGCACTTCAACAGCTGCCAAATAAAAAGGATGCATTTTAGACTTTTAACTTGCTGCACCAAATTGCAGCAGATGAATAAATTATGATCCACAAACTGATTGTGATACATAGAAGAACAAAGATAAGCTTTAAAAGAAAGAGGGCTTCAATCATCTCATCCAATACATCAACCTACTGCGAGCATCCTCCATCATGATAAACAAGTAGAGGAACAGAGGTTCACTTTGTCCAAGCCCTCTACAGCAGTATAGCCTCCATAATCTGTTCAAGCTACTAGTCAACAGAATCAGAAAAGAATATAAGCATAAGATAATCTAAGTAAAGCATGATCCACAAAGGTCCTACTGGTTTTGCATATCACACTTACCTAGCTTTCCTCTTCCTTGACTCTAGATATTCAATCACAATGAAGGCCCCACTAACTATTTGTCCCCATCCAGAAAAGCCTCTTGAAATACACTGGTCAATCACCTAAACCTTTCTAAGCCTCCCTGTAAGGTTTTAAATGAAATGTTACAAGGATACCCACATGGCTAATATGGCAGCAAGCATCTAATCTTAATTCCTTTGCTTACTTATACAGGAATGAAGGTCACAATTGAATTTTGTTAGTGTGATTTTTATCAAAGAAACTTTCAGGACTCCCAAAAATATTTGAGGTTAACAGATTCCAAAAATTTCTTGAGATTTTATCATAGTAAAACCATCTAATAAAGCACTTCACCCAAGATCTCTTCATTTTTCATCCTGGACACAACCACCAAACCCATATTTATAGTGATTTCTGGGATCCAAACCATCAACTGGCACATCAATCAAAGCATTTGGAATTGATATTCTCATAAGAAAAGTTGTCTTTAGTCACCAAAGGCTGACCCTTCACTGCTATCAGTAAGGTTGTTCTGCTGAAGAACGTGCAATGATAGTGAAGAGAGGTGAATAAGATCAAGGAGCTTCACAAGCTAGACACCATAGAGAGGGAGAAATGTCCTTCTCGAACTAAATAACATTCTCGGAACATCAACAAGAAAAATCCTCGTTAAAGATGTGTAAACCTGCTATTAGTGCTTCTACTTCCACCTCTTCAAGTCCAATCTTAGGCTTTTGTTACTTCCAAAATAATTTATTGGAACTCAGCAGCTCTATTGGGATGTAAATCACTCTGAGAGGTCCCACCAAATTCAAGTTTGGTGGTGTGTGTGTGTGTGCATGGGCATGGGCATGGGCATAGGGGGTCACAGAGAGAGAGAGACATAACAACCTTCCCAGTTTTCCTCAAGACTTGTTTCTTTTCCCCGTTTGATAGCAATTCAATCTTCCAAACAAAATTTTCTTTATAAATCATAGAACCAAAACAGCATGTATCCTCCAAACCTTTCTTTGAGCTCCTTGAATCTTCCTTACACACTTGAAGGCTTCACGTTCTTTGATCTCGTTCTATCCTAATATTTTTTGAAGGCTTCACATTCTTTGATCTCGATTTCAAAGCCACTACTACCCTAATAATTTTTGAAGCCCTGAAGTTCCAACTACATATTCCAAAGTATACAAGCATGTCGTTGTAATTGTAGCCGCCTAATTTCTTTTGAAGCCCTCCCATTGTTCAGTTTCAATCTTGTCCACCATGAGCCTCAAAAAACCCAAATGTGAAATTCAAAGAATCTAATCACACTGTGAGGTTCCATTTCTTTTGTCATTCTTGTTGGGAGGGGATTGAACAGTACTGCAATCTTAGTTAAGACACAGCTGATAACTTCCATTGCCTCCTCATATAGTCAAGTTCCCTCCAAGCTCTGCATATCATATGATCAGTTGAACCATAGAATTGGGAAAGAAACTACCAGAAATTATTTTCTGGAGGTTGCTCGTACTCGTGGCAGCTAGCCTTTGCAAATAAGATCCATGACTTAAGCTATCTTCAAACATAACCAGTCATATGCATAAGGAGGCAAATGGAATCGTATGCACCCTCACGAAGAACAATGTGATGAGAGTTTGTTATTGGGAATTTTATTCCCAAGAGATTGTGCTCCTTTATTTCTTTTTGTCTTTGTTTAATAAAACTCTGATCATTATCCAAAATAACAAGAACATGCATATCTATTATTAGATTAGTCAAGTTTACATTCATAGGCCAATCGGAAAATACTGCTGAAACACTAGTATACTTACCGTCAAAGCAAGCAGTTGAACATTTGGATTTTTGTGCTGCAAACGCTTCTTCAAAGCTTTTACCACATCTTTTGCTTGCCTGATTCAATGCAAGCAAATATCACCAAAAAATGAAATAAATGTCTAACAGAAACAATTTTCAAGCAGTACCAATGGAATCTAAACCATTTGGAAAAGTAATCAACAATCTAGCACTAAAACAGTCCATTCAAATGAAACATTTATGATCATCGCAATGACCTCTTCTAGCATTCTTAAAAACAATATCAGACCATTCTTCCATAAAGTCCATTCTTGTCAGAAAATCACAAGCCTCGTCACTGGGATATTTTCTGAATTTCTAACACTATCAGGGAGCCAAGTGACCTTTTATATCAGAAATTTCATTTGTTTCCTCTCGTTATACGGACTCTAAGAATTTATCAGACTGGACTTGCTAGTAGATGGGTCCTACTTTTTCAGAGATGAAAGACAGATTTCACAAGCAACCACAAAAACGGAACAAAAGCAAAATATCGTTCACAAGAAATAATTTATTGAGTCGTCCCTGAAGGAAACAGAGAATGTCATCAACGAAATTGTGTGCTTTTTTTCATTTTTTGGGTAAAAGAAATTCTACATCACTGTAGAAATTCAAACAAGAGAAATTAAGAAATAAGCATATCAACTGAATAATCAGTGGAATACCTTTCCAAACACAATCTCAGCATCATACACATTCAAGTCTCCACACAAACAAAATCACAATTCCAAATTAGAAAAAAAAACGCTAAACAGGAAGGAAACGAACGTATAATTCAAAGCTCCAACAACAATTCAAGAGAGAGACAGCAAGGTAAATCACCAGTGGTCCGAATTGATTGAATCACAAATATCGATATTCAGCGTCCAATCCGGCCCGATCAAAAGATCGCTGGTAGCTTTTTCGACTCGAACAGTAGCGGATGACATCCTTTCCTACCGCTCTTATTCTTCGAATTCGCCAGAGATTGAGAAAGGCGAGAAAGAAGCAAACGAAAAGAAAAGCTAGGGCATGAAAACGGACGAAGGATTTTGCGTGGCAAATGAAAGGGAAGGGAAAGAAGAAGTCTCTTCGTTCTCACTACTGCTGGTTTTCATTCCAACGAAAGAAGATTCGATTTGAAGAGCTTCCTCGGCCATTTCCGCCATTCATTTATATACGCGAGAAAAATATGTTTATTAATAAAATTAAATGAATTATGAAATGATATAATATTTTCCCTTCTTTTTATTTTCTGTTTTTTTGGTCGTTATGTTGTAAACTGTTGTACGAGAATGTTACGGTGAGAGGCAACTCAGTCTACACACAAGACTGCTGAGAGTGAGACGACTTCTCTCTTGTATACGAAGCATGCTAAGAATATCTACCAATGGGTCATGGGTTCCAGCCTAGCCACTAAAGAAGGAGCCTCTCCCCTAGTGGAGTCATGGGTTTTGAGACTGCTGGTGGATTTGGCCGTCTAACTTTCAAAGAAGAAAAATGATATTGGGCAATTCTATTACATTATACTGTTTAATAGCTAAGTCTTAGAAGTGTGGAGTCTGATTTGCTTCATCCTATTATTGTGTCTGTATGGAATTATGTTGCATTATGAATTGAGAGTCCAACGAGTATCGAGTTGACGATTTTCTACTTTATAATATGGAGGATAATTATATCTCTTTGTCAGGATGTGTGTGTATTGTCAAGACCTTATCTTGATTAGAGGTCGGTCACGTGAATCTTGTTCTTACATTCTCTTTTATTAAGTGTTATGGTTTCATTTAATTTTAAAGTTTTTAAATATTTTCTCACCAATTTTATCTATGTTCTTTTGAGCCTTTTTCTTGCCCTTTTAGAACCTTCGATTTGGATTGTCTCACTCCTTCTAACTGGTATTGTTTTCGGTTTTCATTGGACATATCCAAACCATCTAAGAACAATCTCTTCCATCTTATTACCTATTTATGTTATCCTTAAGTTTCTTCTTACGTTTTCATTTATAATTATATTCTTTCTTGTTTTGCCACTCATCCATCTCAATAGTGACATCTCGACGGAGCTCATCCTATGTATATGTTGTTTCCTAAGATTTTGTAGGGCGAAGAAATCTCATGTAACTTGTAACGCTATTTTTCTGGCTATAGAAATAGTAAAATTGGTATGGGTCCGTGGACGTATCTCAATTTTGAATGAACCATTTTAAGTGAATGTATTTCTTTTTCTTTTCTTTTTGCATCTTTGAACAATAAGAACACTTGTAGATGAACATGATTAAGGGCAGCCCCAGTGCACGAAGCTCCCGCCTATGCGAGGTTCGGGGAAGGGGGGGATCACTAGGGCTTATAGTAGATAGCCTTACCTTACATTTTTACAAGAGGCTATTTCTATGCCTTGAACCCGTAACCTCAAGGTCACATAACGACAATTTTTACCATTGCGCCAAGGCTCCCCTTCTTGTAAGATGAACTTGATTGAGCCACGAAATTAATCGGATCATTAGGATGACTACTTCCCCTGAGTGCTTAACCCATAGGTATTATGTCTACAATGTGCACCCTAAGAAGTAAGCCATCTCCTGCGAAGTTGTCTCATCGTATCAGCTCCCCACATGAGTATATGTATTTAAATACTGTCTTATATGTCAGAGTAGCGGATGAGACACTGAAATTTCAGGAGGAGTGAAGAAAGTATACGACACACAAATCATCCAAAAGCTGACGTCTTTTCTCCGACAAGGCCGAGGGCGGTCATCCGACAGCGGTGGAAATACCGCTTTTTTTACTTGAATTACGAAAGTGTTCCAAGTGAGTCTTGGCATAATGGTAAAAGTTATTATCTGATTTTGAGATAATTTGGTGAAAAATACAAAATAAGACTATGTACTTTAAGCCTTTAGAGTACATTTCTTTTTCAAACCCTACATAAGCGAGAGCTTCGTGCACCAAAACTGTCCTTTTCTCCCAGGAAGTCACCAACAATGATTTGGTTCTCTTATCTTCCACCATTCACCCTCGTTCAATACCCCAGCATGGGTCAATGACAGGTGCAATGCACGTGGTACAGGAATATATAAAATTGAAGCCGAAATTTATTTGGACTTTCTGGGGCCCACGGTTGAATAGAGCTCATTCTGGGCCCCACAAGTGCCATCTGGGCTAACCGCTGTTCAAAAGCCCATCTCGATTCTGCTGATTTTGTCTTGATCACTTGATCCTACAGCCGTGATCGTTGGATGCGATGTTCGTTTCTTGTGGGACCAAAGCTATTGGGTGAGTGTTAATGGTCTACAAGTTTAACGGTGGCGATCAACCCATAGATTGTCTAATGTGTTCTTCTAACTTGGATCAAGATAATGACTTTCGGCTTGTCCGTCTGAAAAGTAAATATTATAATTGAACAAGAAACATTGGGTTGGCGAGGAAGTTTTTGTTTAATTTTCATTCCTCCAAGCTTCTCGAAGGGCAATAAGATTTTGACTTGGAATCAGTGGTTAAAATAAAATTTGGGCCAAATGGAGGGCTGAGATAGACTCAAATGTACCTGAGACGGGGGCAGGCAGAAGGTGGCTTGGATCAGAAAACATCTCGGCCCTACGCTTAGATTTGGATTTTACACGTGTAAACGACAATTAGTTACTCCGCATAAAAATGAACATTTTTCTGTAAAAAAAAATAAAGCAAATGGTAAGAAGGCATTTTCAACCTAGAGTTGAAAGCTTGATGAATTTAGTTGTTAGAATATATATATATATATAGCAATAATTTTAGTCGTTTCATGCAGGTGTAAAGAGAAGGTGACATATGATTAGTTAAGAAAAATATAAAAAATAGAAAAAATTAGAGAAAATACCAATTAAAAACTTTTTCCGACCAATCAAATGTTACCTGCTCTTTACAACTGTAATAGAAAACAAAAAAGGTTAGAGAAAATTGTAGTTAAAAACTTTTTATAGGCAAATCAAATATTACCTGCACTTTACACCTATAATTCTTTGTTGAAAATTATCCAGTCATAATTTAAGCTATTTAATGCAAGTATAAAGTGCAAATAATATGTGATTGGCTAGAAAAAAGTCAAAAGAACGTAGATTTTACGCCTGTATTTAAGCTATACATGTGTGTGTCCTAGAATTTTGTAGAAAGTTGAGAAATCTTTTGTACCTTGTGGCGGGTAGTTTTTGGCATGGAGATAATGAAATTGGTGTGAGCCCATGTACATACCTCAATTAAAAGAAAACCATGTAAATTTGTGTGTTTCTTATTATTTATTTATTTATTCTTTAATTTGCATCTTCGTAATATAGTAGTTAGAAGATCATATAGAGTGAACGAGTCTAGCATCTGATCACAAGAAACATGCAGTTGAAAGTTGGAACTTAACAGTGCAGTCATCGGAGTTGAGTCATTGAGGCAAAGAATGGCCTTGCTCGCACTTCTGTCTACGCATAATTGCAAGTGAAATATATGCGTCCATCGTATAACAGCTCCATAATTGGTGTTTCTCATTCATAATCAACGTGGAAAATTTTGTCTGTACAATCACCCACCTGCTGCGTCAAATCCAGGCGGAGTCATCAAATTTTCCGGCCTCGATCCTTGAAGAATCACTGTTCAGGGATAACTCAATCCATTGGTATCCCCATCAAAAACAGCAGCAAAAGGTTTGCTTTGGGGGAGAGAGGTGATAATGGGTTGCCCACCATATCACCTCATGCATGCCACACGTAAGACAGCAAGTCACCAGGCAGAAAAAAGAAGCTTTTTGCCTCAAAAAAAGCAAGAATTAGCCTAACATTACGGCACCATTCAATCATGTTTTCATGGTGGAAACTAATAGTAGGAGGTTTAAAGCCGCATTCAGAGTGTACTACATCCAATCCAATACCAACAACATGGCCAAATGGACTGCACTTTATATGGGGCTGGCTATAAGTCCCCACTAACTTCAGGTATCTTGGCGAATCCGAGCAGATCATTGCGACAATGACAAAGGCAACAGATAGACTTGGTGCAGTCATCCCTCCACAACTACATGGCATTCCTTGCAGAGATAAGAAATGCTTAAAACATAACATGGGTAGGTCCTATGAATGGACCTTTATTAACTTCAAATATCAGTTTGGATTTCATCTATCTCCTCCATTCAACAGACATTCTACAGAATGATAGTAAAGCAGGCAACTTTTAACATTATTGTGGAGCCTTGGTGCATTGGTAGAGTTGTCGCCGAGTAATTGGAGGGCATGTGAAAATAACCTCTTGAAAAAATGCAAGGTAAGGTTGCCTACCATAGACCCTTTGTGGTCTATCCCTTCTCTACACCTTGCATACATGGGAGCTTTGTACATGGGGCTGCCTGCTTTTTTTTGTATTCAAGAAATTTGTCGAAGTGCGTACTTGATGTGTAAATTGCAGTGTGCACTTGAATTTATCATTCCTCGAGAACAACAGTGGATTAAGTCATCATAATAAATAGTTGAAATTAATAAAGATGGCCCCCCAGCACACCCCACGTGAACATACCCACACAGCCTTGTATCCTTTTCTTATCTTTAAGTTTCGGTGCCGGATCTATTCATGTTCATCGTCTAGTTCCTTGTCGACACATTAGTATGGGCCTATGACAGCCAACATCAAGCTGATAGGTCTCTGTAATAATAAATAGTGATGATACAACCCTTGATTCTAGAAAGATAGAAAGGAATGTTAATGGGTAACGCAACCTAAACACGTGTTAGGATGATTAGCCTGCAAAATTTTTAGTGCGACTTGTAATGGCTTTTGGGTGGATTACATGCCAAAGCATGTGTGGAATAGATGTTGTTTGCACTTGCCATTTCTTTAAGGATTACATTAAGAAGTTGGACCTACTTTTGGAAGAGTTCTTCATCTATGGAGATCCTTAGAAATTTAGAATTGATACCAACATATCATCACAGAATAATTGTTGTGTCATTGCAGGAATTGACCCAATCCATATGGTTGGACCTTTGTTGAGGAACAACCATAGAAAAACTCACACCGCAATTGATTATCCTAAGCCTTTGGATCAGAGGATAAGGCATTGTGTCTATATCAAACAAGACCTTCTCCACTTTGATGTCCAGAAGCACCTGGTTAGTTTCCACCTTTGGCTGATGGGACTTGTTAATCTAGTTGGCCCTGCATCACTTAGGCCACGTTCAGAGATTCATGTCCATCAATGCTTCTAACAACTAGTTCCTTGATGAAAAAAAAAATCCAATAATCATGATTTAAACTCTGAAACGGCATACATCAAGTCATCCTATGGTCAGAGATTTTGGTGTGTGTGATCAATTTATAGCAACCAAATATGATGAATGGATCAGATCAGCCAAAAGTGTGGCCTTTATCAGCAATCTCAAAGCATTTTCATGTGATTTTTCTGTTCATGCCATCAGTTAGTATTTTTAACTAATTAATTGCTTATTTGCAGCTCTAACAGATTTATTTAGCTGCTTGTCACCAAAATGTGAGTTAAGACCTCCTAGTCACAGCTAGAGGGTGTGTGCATCCAACATTACATAAGGGCAGCCCCGGATCACAAAGCTTCTGCGTATGCGAGGTCTGAGGAAGGGGCAGACCACAAGGGGCAAGAATAGGCGGTAGCTTTGTGCACCAGGGCCGTCCCAACATTACATGAGGGACAAGAATAAAATTAAATGAGCTCAGATACAGCATAGCATGAGAGGCCGTCTGCTCAAGTGATAAGAAGGCAAGCCTTCTTGAAATTATGGCACATTCCACCATTTAATCTCTCTTTACTTTTAATTTAACCAAACTGCATATTCAACAAAAGCTAGTTTATTGATGGCTATCCTCTTGAGGAACTGATCAACTAATTTACATTTAATGGGTATGTAATAGATGAAACTTCAAACAGTTCCAAAGACAAGGAAACTGGTGTAAAAGGAATTTCTTTCAAGGCTACTGTACCATATATCACACCCCCACTTGCTGTTCAACTTACAACCAAATCTAACATTGAAATCCTCGAATGAGGTGGTTGTTACACTGTTACCTGGACCTCTTCCCTCGATGTCGTTTCCAAGCAATGGCATCCACAAGATAAACACAATCGGCCAGATCTGATGGACAGAATGAGCAAGAAAGATACAGAGGGATCTGGTATAGGTATCTGTTCTGCTGATATATATACAGACACAGAAAGTCAGCCTGGATATTAAAACTCTGTGCTCCCACAAGCTGTATTCCAGAAACTCATTGGTTCCACTACAACTCTGCTTGCAGTCTCTCTAAGGAAGAAGGATCTGGGAAATGGATGCACACGTGCGTATGTAAGAATGTCTGCATATAAAGCTTGAGGCTGGAAAGGCTTTCACATTACGGGAGAGCTATCCAACCTATATTCTTTGTGATAGTAAATCTGAAAAATTGAAATTGCATTCGTTCGCAGAGTCAGTTACATATTCAACCACATTGCTATGTAAAATTTAGCAGTGGCCTCGATATACGTACAGTTTGTTTTCCTTTCCTTTCAATGTGCAAGAGCATGAGAGCCAGTTTTGAGCATCTTCTCATCAAGCAACCATGACCTAGAACTTGCACAGATGATTCTATACATATAAGGCCCAGAACTGCAGCTTGAATTTCTCGTCATTTGACAGAATGAAAAATCTGGTCCTGTCTTGAGTAACACATGCCATATCAAATCAAAACGGTGTCTGGCATAATGGACATGTTGATTTGTGGGCTGTTGAGAACCACTTGTAAAGGCAGGCTGAATGGAACTTGTGCTTGCAGGTCTTGCAGGCAAGCCGAGGAAGGCTATGATTAGCAGTGTGGATGATGCTATAACAGATGGGACATTCTTCAACACCTTGAAATTCTTTATCAAAATTACTCTTCCAGATATTTATTGCTTCAGCTACAGCACCGTTCTGCACATAAAAGTAGACAAAATTAGCTGCCATTAGATCATGAGACAATGCGAAAATCATAGTGTTGTGAGAAGACAAACAAGAAATGCTAGCAGAAAGCTGGGTACATAAGCATGGTATTTGCAATGGCTAATAGAAAGAAAGCAACCACAAAGCACAAATTGGCTGTCTCTAGATAAATATAAAATGTAGCTCCCACCACTAGATAACTCAGAAAGGTTGAGAAAGAAACCTGATGACAGGGAGGAGAAACCACAAATTCAACATGTAGAGTTGTGCGAAGAATGTCAGGTTTGTTGTGGCACCACTGGTGGCAAAGTCATAAGGTTTAGAGGTGCTCTCAGTCATGTCCTCATGTATGGTAGGTGTTTCTTAGGTCGGAAAGAGAATATGAAGGAATTAACATCAAGCAGGATTCAATCTGTGCACTTGACCATCTAAATGAACACCATATTTCGTCTTACAACTTGACTTTTGGTTTAAAATTCATTTCATATGTAAAATAAATATCTGACTATCTGTCAATTGAATACCCATTTTGGTCTGATTCAGTTTCTTCCCCAAGACTTCAATCATCAATTTAAAAGGATGGAAAATCTATGTAAAATAAGGTTGCATTGGGAGGACAAAAAGATCACTTTATCAAGGGAACTTACCAACAAATCTGTTGTAGTTTAATAAGTGTCTCCGAAGGTGATTCAGTGTGCATTATACACAAACTAAGGAGCTGAATTGTCCTGAACTGTAAATGTGCACCTTGTAAATATAGTGATGAATTCATAAATGCTTGTTACTGTAAGTTGCTTTGTCCAATCATAGCAAATACTTGTACTGATGAAGGTAGTGATTAGGAATTGTGGTATCCATTTTCAGCTAAATAAAAGCTTCCAGCATTAAGGAGTTCAATTTCATTTTCAGGGACATACTGGTGCTGATGCAGCAAATGGCCCTACATTAGATGTTCTTGAAGTAACCACCAACATGACCTCACTAAAACTCTGCTTGAATCACTGTTAAAACTTAACTGCATGCTTAAGAGGATGAGCTCCGGATAGATCTTTCAAGACATCCCTTGACATTGTAAAAGATACATTGCAAGAACTCAATGGAGGTTAGAGGAATTCAAGCTATTAAATCTCTTCAGAAGGTATAAATAAATTGGTTTCATACTAGATGTGGATGTAGATTATTTTGTGACCATCTTTCAAAGATTTTCAGGACTTTTTGAAGAAAAAAATCCATGAATTAAACCATGTTTTGATCATTAAAATGATCTTCATAAAATTTTGGGGTGATAAGATTCAATCCAGCAGATACAGAATTCTTGATAGAGCCAGCTTGTTCAGCAAGTGATGGGGCATATAAGGTGAACTTAGATTGAAAGATCATACAGAGAACGGATATTAAATTGAACCAAAGAGCAGAGTTCAGCTTTTCCAGATCTAATGCAAAGACAACTTGAGGATATAGGGTGCTTTGGGCAAAGCTCCGTTACTCAACCACGTATGGTGGATATATGATATGGATGTAGTTAGGAGTTGCTTTGACATAATAAAGATTCAGGATATATAAGTGCATGTAACCCATATTACCACTAAACTATTTTGAGAAGAAACAGAACTAACTTTGGTTAAATAGATGTCCATACAATGTAAACCAAATAGCTTAAAAGGAAATTCCGGGGAAACAAATCTTTGCGTGCAGAAAAGGATTTTCTCAATTGAAAACTTTTCAAAGATTTGATGAAGATTCATTTCTTTTCACATAAAATACCAAATAGCTTAAGAAATAATTCCAGGGAAACAAATCTTATGTGAAAAAAAGCATTTTCTTAGTTGAAATCTTTTCAGAGATTTGATGAGCACTCATTTGTTTTTCTTAATGGAAATTACAGGAAATTTTTTTTGCCCACATCCAAAAGACCCATAAGCTGTAATAAAAGATATTTATACGTTACTGGTGTAATCTCTCTCAAGTATTAGGTCCAATTTCTGAGCTATATTATATTTAAACAATTTTAGCTAGCTTAAGTTTGTTTCTTCGAGCAATTTCTAGGTCTGTAGTAAGCTCTGAGAACTATTGCGCAGGGCTGACAGGAAACAAACCAAATATGCAGAATTGTAGATCAATTAGCATGACAGTCCGAACATGCATAGAACCTTGCAGAAGTGGCATATGACTTAGGTTAATTGGTCTGTTGGAATTCTGTCCAAAAAAGAAGAAAAGAATTGGCCTGATGGAAGACTAAGGTGTAGAACAATCTCCAAGTCACACAAAACAAATATAGAATAACCGATTTACAATGATTTACAGACTGATTCAAAACAACACAGGATTTTAATTTGCAAGAACATAATCAGATTTTGATTGAATATGCATTGATGAAATATCCAATCCATCCACTTTTTCGGCTCAACCAGAGGACTCAAATAGATTAAAACTGTGGAACCAAGAATAACTAATAAATTATTAGATGGTACTAATACAGGAGGAAGTCAGAGAATTTTCAAGAAGAGAGATGGAACTGAGGTTCCTGCTTTTGATTTAACATCGCTGGTTTACAAGAAAATATCACTTCTGTTATTAGATCTTCAAATTTTGCTTTGTAAAGCAAAATCCAAAGCTGCAGCAGTAGGGAAGTTAGAGGCCTCACACTATGCTGAATGAGGGAAAACATCTCAAAGTGAAACAAAAACCCAAATTGACAAATCCAAAACCATTGGATAATTTGGTTGAGTCAGAAATAATGATTTCATAGTTAACTGCAAGATACAAACACAAAATGAAAAGCTTAATACAAGAACTGCAGTTTCATGCTCTTTGTACTATTAGGATAGTTTTAAGAGTAGCTGACCTGATTTCGAATGATTGCAGACATAGACAGCAACCATTTTCTTTGCTTTACATCGCTAATACCAAGACTTTTCGTGCAATCAACATCCACAGGACGCAAGGGGTAACAAGAGGGAAGGCGAATAACCAAATCCATTGCTGTTTCCTCCTTTTTATAGGTAGCAGTTACCTCGTGTGCGGATTTGTTCACACTAACTGAAAAATTCTCATCAGCAGCAACAGCTCCTTTGATCTGCACAAGAAATGTAAATGATGCTAAATCTTTCAATCAAATGTTATCCTTCCAACTTACTACAAGTTTGAGTTGCAAGTGCAGGATTGCTTTTCTAAACAAAAATTTATTCTTACTCATATAATACCAATAATGAGGGTTCACATCCCATTATGCAATCAAAAACCTATAACGTTGACAGTGTTACATGTGGTCAGCAAGAAAATATATGGTGTCCGCACATGAACTCTACATGATCCAACAACAAATTCATGTGCATCCCATGGTTGTTTAACCAACTGATTTATCTTCTGGCTCATATCCCAGAGGGCCAATACCCAAAATCATTTCCAATAGATCATTCTAACCATCTGATTGACTAAGATTTAATAGCTATTTTGTAAAATTCATTGAACCCTCCATTGTTTACCTAGAATAATAGTGGTTAGGATCATCTAAGATGAAGACTTGCATTGCATGACCTAACCATGATTTGTCCCAGAAAATGACAGTTTGGATCACCGACATCTGGATGCAACACATTCTTTTGGCTGCACATGTATATCCTTCTACTTTTACACACATAGACACCATATGAAAGCCATTTATGGACTTCTTTCCAGGTTGACAGATCAGGAAATCCCGGTTATAAAGATATCGAAGGTAGTACTTAGACATAACCTTCAACAATGATGTCAATATTGCTACACTAAATCATGTCGTACTGCAACACTTATTTTATATGGCTGATGTTAAATAGATTTTGGAAGTGAATGACAATATGAAATAGGATTGACTTTTGTTCAGTAAGACAAACAGATTGTCCACTAGATTGAATGCTAAATATCTTTAATGAAATTTAGCTGCAGGTTTATTGCATCTAATAAACATGCAAATATAGCTGCAAAACAATGCCCAAAAACAAGGTTTTGATGCATCGAGTCATGCAGTTAAACTCTCGATAAATGACTTAGAACTAACATAAGCCTTAAAAAAAGGGTAATACCAACCTAAAGTTCTGCAGAATAAGAAAGGAAGTTGATTAGGATATCAAAATAGTTTAGGCAATATGCTTCTTGGATTTGATGTGGCAAGCACAAGTGAACACAAAAGGATATGAAAGACACGTATATGCCTTCAGCAGCAGGCAAGTGTCAATGGAATCTCATGGTTAGGATTTCAAAGGAGCATCCAGTAATTGCATGACCAAATTTTATTGTTTTTGTCTCATGTGATATCTTTGGGTAAGATAACACAGTCAAGTGAAAGGTTTGGCAATATCTCTATATTTAGCAAGAACTAGACCGAATCTAAACGAACAGAGATGCATGGTACATGTAAGAAATAACATGAAGTGATTCGTCTGCACCCAAATGAGACAATTGAGGGTTCAAAACTGGTTTTTATGACCAAGAATACAGCTTATTGTTTAGCAATGAATAAGTTGACAAGAAGCATAGTAAACTAAAGATGTCGTAATGTTGCAAGCCAGTCTGCAAGGGTGTACCTTGTTAGCATGAAAAATTGGGAATGAAATACATCTTCCAATCTGAGCCAGTTATGCAGTGTACATTTGCATCGAAGGAAAAAAATTACCCAGCTGAAACTTAGTTCCCATTTTTGCACAAAATTTGATCTCATGGGAAAGATGATCAAGGCTCTCAACAATCACTCAACTGGCAGAAGAAGGGGCCTCGCACAAGCACACAGAGATAAGAAAGTGAGGGGTATTCCAGATTACATTATCTAGCATTTAATCAGTAAAAGCAGCTGTTGCCAGCAAGGGGACACTTTGACGCTTCTCCTGGATTTGCTCGACCTGCTGTGCTATCACTATTACCACTCTGTCATCACCTGCTCCTTCCTCATCTAGATTTCTGACCAATCGTAGGAAAGCTAGAAGAGATGAAAAGCAGCAGCAAAATGAAATGGCTGTTTCAGATTACAGAAGAAGTGAAAGGAATTGAAGGAGACGAAACAGAGAGAAAATGGATATCCATAGAAAGACTGTAGAAAGATAAACACAGTGGACAGGTATCCCTCAATCTCCAGTGGATGTGGTAGAGGGACTGTAGAAAGAAAAAGCTCCCTTGTAGCCATGCTACTTCCCCTATAAACAATCTTTCAACTTCAAAAAGAGATTTAATTTATAATTAAGTTTTAACTTGATAACTAATCTTTTCAGCCAAAATTTATAGTTTCTTTCTCCATTTATTCTTTCTTTGTTTATTTCTTCCCATATCCTTTTTATTTAGAAAGTTTGGGTTTCTATTTCTTCTAACTAAACAAAAAATAAAATTCTAAAGAAATGGTGCAAAAGAGGAAAGAAATGGAAGAGAATTTATCATCAACCAAACAAACTCAAGAATATTATTATCGAGCACGGGTTGACATATTCAGAATGAATGAATGCATTTTCCTGGGAGGTCCTGTATTTGCTACATGATATTCTTTTTGCTTGATCTAAACCTGTACTCTATTTAACATCCATACACAAAGGAGGTAAGCAGACTCGAACCCAAAAACTATGGCTGTGGTAAGAAGGCCTTGTGTCACGGGCTTAGCTTCTCACTTTGCACCAACTAAGTAAGCTTGACTAAAATCTCTAAGGAGAAGAACAATTGAAAGGACTTGAAGAGAACACTAGCTTTATTGATTTGAAGATGCTTACAACTCTTAGATGCTTTACAAATGAGGGAGTTTCTACAGGTGCTTTCCCCCTTCCACCTCCTCAATGGATGGTGGAGATCTTTACATGTGTTAACCATAAACGGTTGAGGACTATTCTAGAATCCTCTCTAGAAGTCTCTACACAAATATCTAGTTTTACGACATTCCAAGATGTTCTTAGAGTATTCTGGAGACAAAATATTTACATGATGTATTTGGACCTTTTAGATTGTGGGTTTCAAAGTGTAGGCCTTGAGGTAAGGTCCATGAAGTAAACATGGGCTAGATCCATAGTCTTGAACTAAGCTGGGTCAGTCCATGTTATTCTCCCCCACCGGATGTAGCGATGTCCTTAGTGCGTTGCTTGTGAAATCTCTGAATGTGATCTTTGAATTGTCATAGGGACTCTTCCGTCTCCCAACTTGCTTCGGCTTCTGGTAGACCCTTCCATTTGACAAAAATACTCAATGTGACGAGGTCTATATTTTTTGCATTCCTCTTTGCGCCAAGGGGAGCCTTGGCGCAACGGTAAAAGTTGTCGTCATGTGACCTTGAGGTCACGGGTTCAAGGCGTGGAATCAGCCTCTTGCAAAAATACAAGGTAAGGCTGCCTACTTTAGGCCATTGTGGCCCGCCCCTTCCCCGGACCCCGCATAGGCGGGAGCTTCGTGCACCGGGGCTGCCCTCTTTATCAGCAAGTATTTCTTCCACATCCTTATTAAAAGAAGTGGTTACAATGGGTGGTGCTCGGTGGGACTGATTCCTACTAGGGTCCTTGTTTGCTTGATATGGTTTTAAGTTGCTCATATGTAAAACTGGATGGATTTTCATTCTTAGTGGTAGCTCCAATTGATAAGAAGCTTTTCTTATCCTCTTCAAGATGGGGAATGGCCCTTCATACTTCCTTAGCAATCTTTTGTGTAACGGTCTCATAGCCTTGTATTGTGTTGGCAGGAATTTGAGCATGACGAGATCTCCTTCTTGGAACTCTAGTGGGCGTCGTCTCTTATTGGCCCACTTTTTTATTTTCTTGGACACTTTCTCTAGGGAAGCACAAGCTAGGTCTTGCTGCTCATACCATCCTTTGGCGAACTTGTAAGCTGCTGGATTGCTTCCTATATAGCCTGCTAGAGTATTGGACATTAAAGGTTGTTGTCTAGTTGCAAGTTCGAATGGGCTATGCCTTGTGGATTCACACCACTGCAAGTTATAAGAGAATTGGGCGATGTCTAGTAATTTAGCCAATCCCATTGATTAGTGCTCACATAGTGTCTTAAATATAACTCCAGTAAAGCATTCACCCTCTCGATTTGACCATCGGTTTGTAGATGAAAAAGCTGGTGAAGAAGTTTACTCCGAGCCAAGGAGTTTGAAAAACTCCGACCAAAACCTTTCTACAAAGCGCTTGTCCCTATCATTGATGATTGTTTTTGGGACCCGCCAATATTTCACCACATTTCTCAAGAATAGTCGAGCTGCTTCTTCCGCTGTGCAGTCCGCAGGTGCTACAATAAATGTGGCATACTTGAACTAATCGACCACTACCAATATTGTGCCAAATCCTTTGGACTTTGGAAGGCATGTGATGAAGTCTAATGAGATGCTTTCTCATGGTCTCTTTGGAGTATGGAGCGGCTCTAGTAGTCCTGGTGTCTTTTGTTCAATCTTGTCTTGTTGTCACACAAGACAAGTCCTTACGTATGTCTCCACACCATCTCGCATGCATGGCCAATAGTAGTGATCCTCCAACAACGCTAAGGTGCGATGAGTACCAAGATGCCCTGCCCACTTACTATCATGGCACTCTTTTATAAGTTCTTTTCGAATGTTTCCCACTTGGGTATATATATGCGGCTACCTCTAGTGTAGAAGAATCCATCACCCTGCAAGAATCACCTTGTTCGTCCCTCCTTGGAGACTGCAATGATATTCTTTGCCATTGGGTCATACTTCACTCTCTCCCTTATACGATCAAGGAGGGTATTGTTTGGTTAAGTTATTGTAGCAAACTCTACTTTTCGACTTAATGCATCTACCATAGAATTAGTCTTGTTCGGCTTGTATTCCAAGTCATAATCAAATTCGGCGAGGAAGTCCTGCTACCTAGCTTGTTTGAGACTAAGCTTCTTTTGAGTTTGAAAGTAGCTAATGGCAATGTTGTCGGTCTTAATTACGAACTTGGATCTAAGCAAGTAGTGTCGCCAAACTCGTAAACAGTGTATTATGGCTGTCATCTCTTTCTCTTGAGTTGTATACCTCCTCTCTATGTCATTGAGTTTACGGCTCTCATAAACTATGGGATGTCCTTCTTGCATTAGAACACCTCCAATGGCAAAATCAGAGGCATCGGTGTGTAACTCAGATGACTTGATAGGATTGTGTGAGCTTATCACTGGCTCCCTAGAAATCGCCTCCTTCAACTTTTCAAAAGCAGCTTAGCATTAGGTCGTCCAATCTCAGGTTTTATTCTTCTTCAATAGGTCTATTAGTGGTACAACTATTGAAGAAAATCCTCTTACGAAGCACCAATAGTAGCTGACCAGCCCCAAGAATGATCTTAGTTCTGGCACCTTCGTAGGTGAATTCCAACCTTGAATGGCTTTAACTTTGGCCTCATCCATCATAAGTCTCCCATCTTTAATCTTGTGTCCTAAGAAGGAAACTTCCTCTTACGCGAATGAACATTTCTCCTTCTTAACATATAGCTAGTTTTCTCTCAATAATTGGAAGACCTTTCGTAGATGATGCACATGGTCCTCTAATGTCCTACTAGAGATTTGGATGAATCCTGCATTTAATAGTTCCTTAAGTTGCTTATTTAGTTCTAGTTCTGGAGGTACCATGCGGTAAGGGGCCTTAGCGGGTGGTTTAGCGCCTAGTTTCAACTCAATCTCATGATCCACTTCTCTCCTGAGGGGTAATTTCTTTGGGAGTTGTTTGGGCATGATGTCTTTGAACTCCTCTAGTACACCCTTAATAGATTTAGATATTTCCATGAGAGGATCTTCAACTTCTTCTTTTAAAGTGCAAGGAAGGTTGTCATACCTCTTCAATCCCTTCGATAATTGCATGGCAGATAAGGTCATGGACTCCACCTTTGCCTCTCTTGTGAGGGGAACGGTACACATGGACTTTCCTTCCGTTATGCACATGGTGTTGTAGTGTAGGAGTGGAAGCGCATTAACATTGTCAAAGAACTCCATGCCAAATACTAGATTAAAATCATCCATGGGGATGATGCAAAAGTCTACCAACCCTTTCCACTTGCCCAAATGGACTGTAACTCCTTGAGCAACTCCGATAATTAGTTTAGCATCCGTGTTTACTGCTTTTACATGTCCGCTAACCTTGGAGACCTTAAGACCTAGTCTCTTAGTTTCCTCCTCTGAGACAAAGTTGTGGGTAACTCCTATATCGACTAACCCACAAGTGGATGTGCCATTTACCTTGAATCCACGTACATCAATCCTTTGGTAAAGGTCTTGGGTACTTCTAACTTAACAGCACTGAGACATTGTAGGAAAGATAGTTTATAGTCTTCCCTAGTACTCACCTCTTCCTACTATATGATCATGGAGTTCAAGGCTTTCCTCCTTAGACAATCACATGTGAGGTGAGGTCCATCACAAAAGTAGCAAGCTCTTAATTGGGTAGCTTGTTCTTTGTTCTCTCTTCCAATTTGGTGGTTTGGATGACTCAGGCTTGCTCTTATGATTGCCTTTATCTTCCCCGCCTTTAACATGACTAATCTTTTGGCTCTTTGATTTTACATCATCCTTTCTGAATTCTACCAAGGATTCAGTTAATGGTGAGCATATATCAATTTCCATACTCCTTCGATGCCACCATAGTAGGGCATTGTGTGTGAGGTAGAGCGAAGCTATAGCAATCTTCTGCTCGACCTCCTCCATTTGAAGGTGTCAGAAGCACCTCTCCACATTCCACAAAAATGTATAGATTTCTTCACATCTCGTTTCCCACAATAGCTACTATTAGCCAAGGCCTCCTTGCATGATGATACGTCCTCACGCATCACTTTCATCTCATCGCGAAATGTAGTTAGCTCTGTGAATAGCTTATAGAATTGAGCTTGGAACTCCTTATCACTTGCATCCCTCATGGAGTTTAGACTGTCTTCTCCCTCACCCTTTAGCTCTTCCACCATAGCTTCAAGGGTCCCAAACATTGGGTGCTCTAACTCTAACCGAGTGGAGATATTGGCAACGGCTATCTCTATCTTGACAAGTCTAGATTTCAAAGATGAGACCAAGTCTTTAGACTTACCTCTCTCGTTCCTCTGAGCATCTTCGATAACAAGCTCCACATTTGAGGCACAGGAACCATCTGCCATCCTTTCTTTGCTAGGATAAGAACCTTCTTTCTTAACCTGGCTTTGATACCAAATGTCATGGGCTTAGCTTCTCACTTTGCACCAACTAAGTAAGCCTGACCAGAATCTCTAAAGAGAAGAACAACTGAAGAGACTTGGAGTGAACTCTAGCTTTTTTGCTCTAAAGATGCTTATAACTCTTGAATGCTTTGCAAATGAGGGAGCTTCCCTATTTATAGGTGCTTTCCCCCTTCCACCGCTTCAATAGATGCTGGAGATCTTTACATGTGTTAACCATCCAATGGTTGAGGACTATTCTAGAATCCTCTTTAGAAGTCTCTACATAAATTTCTAGTTCTACCACATTCCAGGATGTTCCTAGAGTATTCTAGAGACAAGATATTTACATGATGTATTTGGACCTTCTAGATTGTGGGTTTCAAAGTGTAGACCTTAAGGTAAGGTCCATGAAGTAAACAAGGGCTAGATCCATAGTCTTAGGCTAAGCTGGGACGGCACTTGTCACTTGTCAGACTTAGACGGAGGCCCAACACGCCCTTTGATGATACAGAGATCCTCACATCATCTCAGTATTTGAAGCTTCTATCCATATTTTGGGTACTAATTTTGTGCTTTTATTAGATCTAATTGATAAGATAATAAATAACTTCTAACTTTACTTGATTCAAAGATGAAAATTTGATGTTATGGTGGTTATAGTATCTTCAAAACTAGAAGGATAGCATCTCACTGGGTACTTGGTTATTGCAAAGTTTGTATGTTTACAAGATAACAGTAAGGCTGAAATTACATAGATGGAAAGATCCCCAGGCAGGATAGTTCCCATCAGACATTGTGGAAACATGATACAAGACAGCAGAGGACTCACTCAAAATATTTCAAACACAGAAATCAGTACAGAATTGAATTCATTGCTGTTTAAGGCAATGAAGTTATTTACAGCACAACATGCATCGCCCTTCTTTGACCCACATTTCCATCTCCTTACTAGGATTCCTTTTAGTTGAAAAGTATAGCAGCCCCATCCCACTATGTATATCCAACTTAACAGGCCAAGATTATAGTCATACAAGGAAAGGCAACTATTAGCTTTACTTACCAAGTACATCACCCCTCCCTATTCCTCAATATATATGAGATGACTCATTTCTATGATTCTGTTAGTTGGCTTGATACGTGCAATTGCTATGGCTTGTCAGTAAAAAATACTTAGAATTAGAAATAAAAAATCAAACAAATAAAATAAAAATAAGGCCTGTCAATATTTGTTAAGGTAACTTAGGAGGTGGGTTTGGCTTCTACCCTACAAAGTTTGAACCCATCCCATCTGATATCAAACTCCCCATAATTACCAACTTTCCAGCCAGCTGAAAACTGGGAGAAGAGCCTAGTATTCATGCAATCCAAAATTTAGAATTCAAATCACATATTTCTCAAATTTCAAATTGACCCAGATCAACCATGCATAGAAAGATCTCACGGAATTTGTAAACTTAGATCAAACGAAAGCTTGGAAACTTCAATAATTTGTTGATATTATCCAAGATAATTTTTCTTAATGAAGAAGAGGTTGAAGTAGTCTGCTTCTTGCAATTGCTTGATATGTGGGATATTCTATATGCCGTTCACGAGTACATACAATGCCATTGCCTGTTACATGATAGATATAATGTATAACGCTTACTAGATGTAAAGGATTTTGTCATTAAATTTAAATCTATCATAACAGTAGGAGATTCATATTTCCACTCATATAGTAGGTATTGGAAAAGGGAAATCATATGTTAAACTAAAGTGTAAACCAGAGAATATCATAGCTGGCCCAGCTTTTTTGTGAACCATTCATCTTCTAGGCTCGTCTGACATAGGCCATGCCCAAAAAATATCATCTATAAGTGATCGAAGCCCTTTGATATTGTGAGTTTTAAAATGGAAAGTAAAAATATGACCTTTCATTTTAAAATTCAGAATGCAAAAGGCTAGTATCGTCCAGTGGACGAGATTTTTGGCCATATCCTATCCAAAACAAGCCCAATAAGATGCATGGTTTCGACCATTGAGAGTTGGGTTCATCATCTAATTCTTAGCTGTCCATGCAATAATACTCCAATTTTCTCATTAGAGTACAATTTCTCTTGAAAAAAATTAATGGAACCAGATCATATTCCTAGGATCCCTATTGCCAACTCTTAAGTCCAGACAGCCTTCCATCTGCAAGCAAGAAAGCTGCAGAGCACAGGCACATCTCAAACTGGATAGAATTGTATTATAATAGCTATCCTGCTTTGTATTAAATTGAATAAAATATCAAGTGCTTTACATCATGGATTTGATCAATTACCATATAATTTTACTGATGATCTAACAATTTGCCACTTTGCATAAAGTGTTTGTTAGCACCAAAATGTTAAGTTAAGCAATACTCAAACAACTATCCTACCAAGTGAAGTTAGATACCTGAGATAGTTCCTCCACAAGGAGAAAAGAACTGCACCATGTTTTTGTAAATGATTCAATTGCAGTTGAAGTAGAACGGTCACGCAAACCAGCAAACCAGTTGCGCACATAAGCAGGTAGAACGCGAAGCATCAATCCAAATATTGCACCAGCCAATGAAGCAACTTGCTCACTCCCAACAGGCCAAAGGGACTCCACTGCAAAAAATAAGGAGCTTGTTGTGATGGCACATTTAGCAGCAGTAGCAGCCTTAGATGCCTCCACTGGAAGTTCAAAATCTTTCTTCTTCAAATTGTTTGTTGGACCCTGCTTGAAAGGAATATGCTGAAAAATGCAGTCCAGAATAGCTGGATTGGCGGAATCCTGTATGCACTGAACAAGACTCTCTCGTCTTGGTGAGGACACTGAATGTGATTGCAGATGCGTCAGCAGCAGTGCCCAGGCAATGAAGACATTTACCTACATACAAACAGACATTTTTAAACAATCAAACTCCCACAAGCGATAACCTTTATCAACTTCAACAGATGAGTGTTCAACAAAACTAAAATGGAAAAGACTACATTGAATATTTACCCGACGCTGTGCCAGTAGATCAATCTCAAGAAGTTCAGCAGGTGATCTTTCAATCATGAAAGATATCTCATCCCTCAAACTTACAGGCTGCTCAGATAATTCAACATAACAAGACTGGTCCACATCCTGGTTGTTCGTAACATTCTCATCCAAGCAGGGTGCGGAATCTCCATAGGTGATGGCCACATGACAAACAGGCTCAGTTGAAAGGATAATATAAGCAGCAACCTGTAAGGAAGAAATAGGTTTGGAGGAAAACAGTATTGCATATAAAGAGCTAATAGGCCCTCTGCTAAGTCCCCACAGTTCCACAGAGTGTACTGCTGTATTCTTAACATGGTGAGGTGAATTAATAACATTAAAAGCAACCAATTCCCAAAAATGAGAATGTGTAAGCCGAGTTAATGCTATAACAGATGCAGCCTCTTCATCAGAGGAGCTAGCAATTGCCTCAGCAACACCTGTTGCAAAAAATAAGCGAAGAACATCTGAGAGTATCCGATCTTTTTTATGTTCCCATTCTCCCATTCCCGAGCAAGGAGAATATTTATTGTCTTCTTGTTGGAGTCCACTAAGCCCCTGAAGTAGAGTTAGCACAAATAGTGCAGTTCTAGAAATACTCATAAGAGAAGGGTCCAAAACTTCAACTGTCTGTTCAAGCTTCTCTTTGGTAGCTTCCGTATCATCAGAAGATGAAGCATTTGTTACAATATCATCAATGTTCTCTGCTACTTCCTCCATCATGACTACTGCTGGTTCTATCCATCCATGCAACTGAGATAAAATATAATCCCAATCATCTTCATTAAACTCCTGCCAGCAATACCCAAGTGAAACTGCTGCTAGTTTTGGAAGTATCATCTTTACTGATATTGACCATGCTGCTGGTTCTATACACCTCTGTTTGCGACATAAATCCAATAGCAATGTTTTCTCCATTTGGCTGATACCTCCAGAAATTGCCATTTTTAGTGTTTCTATTCCTCCTTTCATACTTAAAGGATAACAAGATAGGACCACCTGAATCCATTCTTCCAACTCTGGGAAAAAAAATAACAGACCTCAGTGAATTTCATAATTAATATGAAATTCTCTATAATTAACTAATTTATTACTTTTAGAAGGAAAATAACTAACAAAATATACTAGTTTACCATTGTGTTCTGTCTCTGACAACATTAAAGGCGACAAAGAAAGAGCTTTCTGAAGCGAAGCCAAAATAGTCTGTTGAATCGGATCTTCAGTGAGAAAATCAAGTGGAATGTCTTTACTAGATTCATCCTCACTAGAGTTACTGCTTTTATTTCGTAATGGTTGAATAAGCACATTTAAGATAAAAGGAAGAATCCTTAAACAGCTCCTGTTCACAGCTGTACCAATGAAGAGCGTACTTGCAACATGTTGAAAAAGTGCAGCAGCCTCGGCTTCTGTCCAAATATTGTTCTTGATGATCAAACTTGAAAGCAAAGATATTAGAGCTCGCAAAAATGGATTTTGAATTTTCTCTATCTCATCATCTGATGCAGACCATACATTGAAGAAACTTCTTTCACTGTTGACTTCATAGACAAGGGCACCATCAAGTAAAATCCTAACAACTGATGATACCAGGTTGTCATCAGGAAAAGCCTTCCCAGATTTTGCAAATTCGGTCAAAGAAGGCAAGAAGGATGCTAAAACATTGCCACCTTTCCACTTCCATGTGCACAACATTTCAACAGCAAGCCACGCACGAGAATAAGAAGAATCTAATAGAACCTGACCATCAGGTGCTTTTACTGATGAAGAAGTGGAAATTTCTGAAATGGAACCAGCTATAACTTTACTGAGCCCAACACTGGATATAAGCTCATCAATAAAAGCAACAAAGCGGTTATGAATGGCGGCCTGCAATCAGTGAATGTTTAAAAGCAGTCAATTCTACATCTATAAGCTGATTATAACAAAATCACATCTATAAGCTGATTACAACAAAATAGCGTCTTTCATTAAAAGTTCCCAGAAACATACAACAACTCAGAAAGCAGCACATAGTGTTATGTGCATGCTAGAATATGAAACAAAGCATAACGATATAGCATATAATGATGCCAATCCTACTTTTTTGTCTGCTTTGTCTTCAAGACTTATACTTTCAAGAATCTATGAATTTACTAATCTTTACGAATATAGGTTATCTTCCTGAATATGCTAGAATTTACACATCACAATTTTCCTTTTCGATACTCCACCCACTGATAAATTAACATTAAGACAGATCACTCTGATCTGTCTGAATCTTAATTTATCACTGGGTGGAATAGATCAGGAGAAAGTATTCCCTTAAATCCTCAGTAGGGAGCTAGACCTTCTGACAATATTTACACAAGGAGCTGGTCATCATACCATTCATCATATTCCTGGAAAAGTTGAAGATATAACTAGGACAGAAGGATTTCCTTCCTATTGACTTTTATATCTTCAGATTCACTGGACACATCAGTCTTATGGCCAAAATTGGGCACATTTAACCATTTATATTAAAAAAGGACATGCACTCTTGTGTTCAACGTCTATTGAATTTGTTATTCCCAATGACAAAGATCAATTTTAACTTAGCTTCCTCTTTTTGTCTTAATCTGTTAAAGTAAACATGCATATTCCTTTGTAAAGGGTCTTCATCATCTGAAATTCTGCATTTTGATCTTCCTTCTATTATATGTGCTTCCTTATGTATTGTCTTTTTAACCATAGTTGCCAGCATGAGAAGCAGAAGTGGGAAGCAAAAGATGCAGGTTACTTTTTTGGAGGGTGGGAACTGAGAAGAAGAAAAAGGAATGAAAGAATGCAGAAAAATACCAAAAAAGGGAATTTTGCTAAAATGTCCCTAAATGGATTAATATTGCTTTTAAGTCCTTAATATCTAACAAGGATTAATTTTAGTAAATATTTACAAGAGACCTCTAAAGTTGACATTCATTAGATGTCGTCCAAAAAGTTCTTTAAAGTTTCGAGTTTATCCCTATTTAGTTAAAAAATTTATACCCATGATAATTTTCCATTTAGTGCAATCGTGTGCCAATTATCTTTTCCATGTTACCATCTGCAGAGGATTCTCCTTTCCTCACCAAAATCCACAAATGTAGAAACTTAATAGGGAAAAGGAGATTAAGATGATTCCACCCTATATGAGCCAAAAGTATGTGATGGGCCCTGACGGATTGTTGATTCTAGAGAGACCTTCGAAGGATGATGTTCTTTCTAGGATGTCTTTCGTTATGTGATGTTAGGCCTCTGATTAATAGGATTTTCCACCTGTTTCTTTTAGAGAGAAAGAAAGCGACTTGAGTGGTTTTAGTTGGAAACCATGTTGACCCAAGCGCAAAGGGTGCGACTTGCAACTAGTGGGACTAGTCATGCAACTATTACTCTAGGTGCAAAATTAATTAATTACTAAATTACTAAAAAAATAAAAATCCAAAAATTACAAATATATATATATATATAAATGCATGAACAAATATTAGTCCAATGAGTGAAATGAAATTTCTAACTAATAAACAATCCAATGTCAAACAAAATCAACATTATTCGAGCCCATTGATGATGACATCTCGTAGTCGTAGATTGTTGTAATGGTAGAAATTACTATTAGAACAATAAAAAGAATAATAAAAAATGTTAAAGAAAGATACATATTTGAAAGACAAATAGTTTTCAAGGATTTGACCGTAAGAAAAAAAAAAAGAACAAAAGAACAAAAAATACTATATTTATCTTATTTTTGTAGAAAATTACAGAAATAGTAAAAAAACAAAAAAGTTTAAGGAAATAAACAATATGCTCGTAAGCAGTTGTAGTTTTTAGCATTAGAATGGAGACCTATGGAGATGAACGCCAAAAGCAAACAGAAAAATAAAAAATAGTAATATATTTCACGTATTTTAGTAGAAATTATAGAATTTTTTTTAAAGTAGAAAATCATGAAAGATATTAACAGATATAAAAAAGAATGAAATGGAGTTGTTGTTCTTATCAGTAGAATGGAAACCAATGGACAATTGTTACAAAAACAAACAGAAAAATAAAAATTAGTGGTGTATTTGACGTTTTTCAGTAGAAATTACCCAAAAATTAAAAAAAAGGTAAAAAAAAAGAATGAAATGGAGTTGTCGTTTTTAGCATTAAAATGGAAACATATGGAGATTTATTACAAAAACATACAGAAAAATAAAAATAGTAGTGTATTTCATGCTTTTCAGTAGAAATTAAGGAAATTAAAAAAAAAAGATATTTAAAAAAATGAAATGGAATTGTCGTTTTTAGCATTAGAATGGAAGCCTATGGAGATTTATTACAAAAAAAATAAAAAATCGTACTGTATTTCACGTTTTTGGGTAAAAGTTACAGAAAAAATAAAAAACAGTAAATACAACATTAAAGATATGAAAATAAATGAAAAGAATGAAATGGAGTTTTCAATTTTAGCACTTGAATTCAGACAGGTTGAGCTTTCAAATTAAAAAACAAAAACAAAAACAAAAAGTACTGTTTTTAAAGTTTTTTTTAGAGGAAAAAATAAAGAGATAATAATAAAAAGAAAGATTAACTAATCCTTAGTTTCTTACCTTCAATCGCTTAAACTAGGCCTCAACACGTGATGGAAGATGAGGAATAGTCGCAAAAGTACTTGGGATGAAGGGGAAAGAGCTCTGGAAAGAAGAAAAAAATGAAAGAAAAAGGGTTTCATACCACTTACTAGAGACTGGAGTCGAGGACGCAAAAGTCACCCATTGCTAGTCTCAACTAGTCGCACAGCGAATTTTTTTCTACGACTGGCCTAAATCAAGTTGCACAGGCTGCGACTACTTGCACCTAGTGACTAGTCGTGCCTGTGACAACATAGGTTGGAAAGATGAAATCATCTTTAGTTTAGAAAGGGAAATTTGAGATTTTAGAAAATTTCTCATATGGCAGTTAACTAATGCCAGCTTTAGGGGCCTCTAGATAATAATTTTCTAAAATAAATTCTTATTAGACAATACAAGATTATTAAGCATTAACTGAGCAATATTAACCCATTTAGGGACTTCTTAACAAAATCCCAAAAGAAAAAACACAAAGGGTTTGAGAAGAATTACAGAAATCAGAAAGGGTCAAGATGTGTTTCCTTTAGTGGGATTTTTAGGGGTTCTTGAGTTGGACAGTATGTATCCAGCTCGACACTCAACACCCGGCAAACATAAAAAGACATTCTCTCAGCAAAGTCATCTGGAGGTTAGGAAACCTCATATAGTCTGTAAGAGTTTTACAGGATGAATGACAGAGAGAAGACCTTCTCACAACCAAGGGTCATTCCATGAGAATTTGATGGAGATACCAGTAGAATTAAATCAAGGGAAGAAGAATTCATGAGAGAAGAAGAAGGGGTCATGTAAGAAGCAAAGGACATATAGGTTGGATAATGAGAGTGATGAAGACAGTCCAAAGGTAGGTTTAAAATGAAGAGAGTGAAGTGGAAAGGTCTGGGAGCTGACAAAGGGAAGGGGCAAAGAAGGAGTTGGGTTTATGTCATGAGGAAGGAAAGGATGTTTGAGTTAGAGGATTTTCACTTAAATCTTGGAGCTAAAAGGACCCATTTCTGAAGCGTAAAGTGGGTGATATGTTTACTGGAAGTCTTTCAAAACAATACTAAAATGCACCTAAACTAACAGAACCTTAAGTTAGCTAAGTTTCCAGCATACAGAATTCACACAATCAAGGAAATGTGAGCAAAAGATCATGTGAATGGAAATTTAAAAATGCAATTTGACGGTTTAAACCTAAGTTGTTAGTACGGGAAGCAGAAGCAGGAACTGAGCAATTCCTTTTAGAGTGGAAGCAGGAAGCACAAATTCTTAAATTTCTATCTTTTTTTCAATTTTTATATAAAAAGTGTGTCAGTAGAAGGGGAGCCTTGGCGCAACGGTAAAAGTTGTTGTCATGTGACCTTGAGGTCATGGGTTCAAGGCATGGAAACAGCCTCTTGTAAAAATACAAGGTAAGGCTGCGTACTATAGGCCCTTGTGATCCACCCTTCCCTAGACCCTACATAGGTAGGAGCTTCGTGCACCGGGGCCTTACATAAGTTGTTAGTACGGGAAGTAGAAGCAGAAGCAGGAACTGAGCAATTCCTTTTAGAGTGGAAGCAGGAAGCACAAATTCTTAAATTTCTATCTTTTTTTCAATTTTTATATAAAAAGAGTGTCAGTAGAAGGGGAGCCTTGGGGTAACGATAAAAGTTGTCGTCATGTGACCTTGAGGTTACGAGTTCAAGGCGTGAAAACAGCCTGTTGTAAAAATACAAGGTAAGGCTGCATACTATAGGCCATTATATTCCGCCCCTTCCCCAGACCCTGCATAGGCAGGAGCTGTGTGCACCGAGGCTGCCCCCCGCCCCCCTCACACATCTTTATATAAAAAGAGTGTCAGTGCCAAGTAAGAGGTGGATTTTTAATTGTTTTTTATTTTTTGATGAAATTCTGTTGAATTTTTTTATTTTTTGTAACTTTTTTAGAAACAAGCATCTTAAGTAAAACTGTTGGAGGCAACAGAATTAGAGCCCACCACTGAGAAAGGTTGAAAGTAAAACAGTGCAACATACTTCAGTATTTGATCGAGGCTCACAATGGGAAAAGGACGCCATAAAGAACTTTGAAAAGTTAAAAATTGGGACCACAATGTCAACATAATGTTGAAACTGGTGAAAGGAGAAAGAAAGTCTTGTCTAAATTATGAAAATGACCTTATATCAGGGTTGAATTTTCAATGAATACCCTGGCTCTGAAAATAAGTCTGAAATCGTATGCTTTGGAAGTGCTAGATCAAGGTCAAATCTAACAAATCTACACCGAAGCACAGCCCTACAGCCCTTGAAGCACAATCCCAGGAAGTCAGAAGCTAGGTAGAAGTGGGGGATTCAATTTTGGAAGTGTGAATCTTTGAAAAAGGGGAAGCTGCTCTGCTTCCCTCTATTGAAGTAGGATTTAAGGAAGCAAGCTTTCCCACCCAGAGGAAGTTTCCGGACAACTATGGCTCAAGCAAAAGAACATGGTGGAAGTTGGAAACAAAAGGATAATTAAACACATGAACGGACAAAGGAAAAGAACAAGAGGAAATAATTAAAGGTTTGGAGGGAATGACCATGATTCAATACCATGTGAATAATGTGATAAGGAAATAGATAAAGAAGTGAAAGAGCAAGATTGTGGAAAGAGTTTATGTTGTTATCATTTGATAGATAAAGCTACATATTATAAATATACCTTAGTATATAGGATGGCCATAAGGCCGGCCATGCTCTATGGATCAGAGTGTTGGGCAATTAAGGAACATCATACTCATAGGATAAGTGTCGTAGAAATGAGGATGTTGAGATGGATGAGTGGTAAGACAAGAAATGATAGAATTAGAAATGAAAATATTAGAAGAAATTTAGGGGTAGCACCAATAGGTAACAAGATGAGGGAGATTAGACTTAGATGGTTTGGATGTTCAAAGGAGACCAATAATGGCACCGGTTAGGAGTGAGGCAATACAAGTAGAAGGTTCTAAAAAGGCAACGGGAAGGCCCAAAAGAACATGGATAAAAGTCGTGAGGAAAGATTTAAAAACTTTGGGACTAAATGAAGCCATGGTATTTAATAGAGTGGAATAGAGGAATAAGATTCATGTGGCTGACCCCTAATTGGGATAAGGTCTTGATGATGATGATGATGATGATGATGATGATGATGATATAGTATAAACACTAAATAAAGATGGAGAAATGAACAAAATATGCTCATAAGAAATTTGAATATTCTACCATTCAATAAAGTTCAATTTATCAGATTTACTAGACAGATATGTTTAATATGCTCATCAAAAAGGTGAAAATGAAAAACAATAATACTGTAACAATTATGTTGCTCCTAGAAACTTGAACCGTGCTAAGAAATACTAGTTAATAATTTAATATCCAAATTCACTACATGCCAAAGAAAAACAAGCACCTTGTAGCTAACAACAACTGTATTCAGAAAGTAGGATTCACTCACATGAGAACTTCTGCATGCGTCTTCATCTTTCAAACTGGCTGATCGCCTTCCATCCTTGATGAGCAGTGTCACCCACAAAGGCCAGCTCTCACCCTCCAAAAACAATTGATCTAGAAATTTTTGCTCCTCATAACAATCCCAACAAATGTTTTCAAGCACATCGAGAATCCAGTTGCAGCACAAAACAGGAATTATATGTATATAATGGGTATCTTTCTCAAAGATAACAGATCTGACAGTCTGAACTAAAATCATTTCCAACCTCTTCAGACTGTATGAACTTAGATTTCTCCAGAAATGAATGCTTATCTTACTACGAAAACCATGAACTAGTTCAGCAAAAGCAAATTTGCTATCTAAGCGTTTGTGTGAATCACAATCAACTATATCTTCAAATGTTACCAAAGAGCTTCTGATGTTTGTTAAAAAAGAGGAGTTGATTAGACTCTCGTCTACCTGTAAGGCCATGTTACCCTCCCAGTCAATAATAAATATAACTGCCAAAATACATGGAACCAGCTCACAGTCCCCATCTAATATCTTTAAGCAGAAGAAACTACCCTCAAGAACTTTAAGAGCAAATTGCGCCATCTCAAGCATGTCAGTGAGAGATAATTCATGATTTTGGGTCAGATACGTGGCTCCATTGGAGAGTATCAAAGACCATGTGCACTTCGCCCAGGTAAAAGATGAATGCGTAAGAAGTGGGACAAATTTTTTCAGGACTTCCTCAAATACCAAAATCATGGTTTCCCTAGAAACAAAAGAACTTAGGTCATTTTCAGAGGAGCCTCCAAGAACAGCCCTGCAGCATAACATAAGCAAGATCAGTTACATTAACAAGATGAAAGCATAATTTAACAGATAACTGAAAACAGACAATTCTTTCTAAATTTGGGCATCAAACTGAAGTAACCAGTCTTTCCAGATTTGAGGGCCATATGCCGCACCAGAATAGGATAGCACAACGGTGACTCACACTAAGGCAAAAAGAAGTTGAAAATTGATAACTTGGAAGCAGCGGTGGCATAGAACAAGAAATTAAAGCTCAATAAACTCAAGTTAACAGAAGATCACGGTACTCAAACATCAAGGAGAAATATAGTCATAATCACATAGTCATCGCAATACAAAGTGCAATGTGGTGTTTTCTTTTTGGTAGAAAAGCCAGCAATGCATCAAAAGATAGATGTAAGGTAGCCACTTCAAATTTACTTTTCATTTTCATCATACATTTGCAACAGGTATAAACTTCAATTATTGGATTTCAGCCAATTTTCAGCCATCAAAAGATCCCCATCAATTAGGAAGAGAATCATTATTTTGTATGTTCACAAAATGAAATATTGAAATAATAAAGCAATGAGTTGAAAAATGGAAGTCTCAAGCACAGGACAGAATCATAAGTTTTGTCCTGCACAACTCATGCTTGAAAGTTGCATCCTTGAGAAGGTTGACAAAATATATCCAACAGTCCAGGAAAGGAAACTTTCTCATACAGAGAATTGATTAAGTTGGCATCTGCAGGACCCAAAACTGAAGCTAGTGCAGATAATGGTTTTTCCAATTCTCTTTATTTTCCTCACAGTAATGTTTTTGAAACCCTAACCACTAATCTGATAATATTGTATTCCATTAATTAGTTTATGAAGTGTTACCAAGTCTATACTGGCTATCAAAAAGTGCATAACATAATATACATGGGTAATAAAATAGCTTCTTGGTAGGGTGCTATCTTACTCAGGAAACTGTCTATAAAACAAACTAATTAGTTGAAAAATTAGCTATGACCTACAAAAACTAACTAATTCCGGAAGACACTGATTAACATAAGAGAACTCAGAGAATTCATGTAGTGTTCAGTCCACTAGCATACGTGAGCAGGTCGTGAGCAGGTCATATGATTTGCAGAGCAGTTTGAAGTACAGCTCAAGAGATAGGCCTTTCTTTCTAAATGCAAAGAGCGAATGCGAGTCAGTTCAAGTGTTTTACAATTGTAGAATGTAATTAAAAGAGTAATTACTTGAGGTTTTCTGGAGTTGTATCATAAAGCATGCTTAGCGAAGATAAGAGAATTTTACAATCATATCCCACAATAGAATGGAATGGAAAAGTGAAGCAACTTGGACTAATAACCTTTATGTCAAGAATGGACCAAACATCTATGGCGGTGCTTTGCTATGAAATGTGCTTAGCGACAACAACTTCTACAGAAGCCTCCATGAAGAGACGCCCAAGATGAAGCAGATCATTGGACACCTACAAATGTGTTGATTCTCAATCCCAAAGAGAACATAATGAAACAGTTTTCAACTTAACTGAAAGAAGCACATGATTATGTTGATTGGAGATTGGTTTTCTAATTTTCTCTTTGAAAAGTTAGCTCATTGAACAAGACAAGAACACAATTTTATACAAATGGTAGCTCTAGGTGATGCAAGACACACAAGAGAATGAAAAAGAAGGAAACTAAAAGGAAGTCGCAAATTGCCATGCAAAAGGCAACTATTAGTACCACAAGATTGGCAAGACATCAACACTTCTCGATGGTTGACATTGGATTCACAGTTGGAAATGTAAAAACACCACCTATCTATACAAGTAAAAAAACCAACAGTAAACCATTGTTTACAATCTAAGCCAGTCCTCAACCCTCCTTCATCTAACCCAGCTCTTCTTACTCTATAGTCCATACCTGCAAAAGGTATAAGCCTCTATCACATCCACGTCAATGCTAGGACAGGTTTTCAGTACCATCTTTCGTGGTCAGCATGATACAACTTTCTGTATACTCAATCTTATATTGGTGGGTCACATCCCACTAGGTCATGACTGAAACCAAGAGAGATACCTAAAGTTACTTCAATTGACTTCTAACTTTTACTTATCCAATTGAGGATTTTCTCTTGTAAAGACAAGGTGGGTGTCGAGTTTGTTAGTGGTTTCGTGAAGATCATAATAGGAAGGAGATGGAGAAACAGGTTGGCTTACACTTGTCGACTACCACTAATAATAAATTTTCTCTTCTCTCCTGTAAGTAGTCAAGACTGTTGAACTGCATGTTCACTTGCATGATTTCTTTAATGTTGTGATCGTGTTTGATTTCTCTTCTACTTACAAACGCATTAGTTTTTTCCACAATGGGCATCCAGGCTTCTGGTCCACTCCATTTTACACTTGGAACTCCCCATAGGCCTGCCATATTGAAAACATTCTTCTCACTGCCATTGCTTCTGTCCATGGGCTAGCTTGGTCAACTGCAACAGTCCCAAACGGCATGTCCCAATACAGGAATCTTACATTCTGGATCATCAATAGACATGCCTCAGCACTACCCAATCCCTCCTTAGGATTCCTTCCACCCATCCAGGAAAGCTAAATCAATTCTCCTTAATTTAGCTCCCTATTAGGAGCCCCCTCAAACAACACCTAAAGATTCCACAATTTTGCACATTTCAAATGATATAAGTTCCATACAGCACGATACAAGCAAACTGGCAATAACTAACTCCACTGAAATCTTAGAAGGAAATAAAATTAGTAAACAACAGTGAAAGATTGTTCAAAAGGTGGACCATTCAGACATAACATATAAAGATACGTTATGGAGTCTCCTCGAGGAAGTACATGACTTGCATTAAGTTGTCTTGCCCAGTTTTCTGTCAATTAATTAATTAATTAATTCCCACATAAGATCTTGTATTGAAGAACTAACCAGATGGAGATGAAGTGTAAAACTTGATTGAGAAACCCTGCTCTACTGAACCAGCTCTAGCTTCTTATTCTCACATTATTTATCACCAAAGAATTTCTTAGCTCCATGCCCAAAAATCCAAGCAGAACCAACAAAGTCCATCTGCTGAACCAAAGTGGACATCCAGCAAAGTACTATTTAGCACATTCCTCCTGCCAGCAGTCTTTACATTTACGAAATAAGATCCACCATGATTTGTATACCTGACTTGTTTGGTTTCCCAAACCATTTTCCACCAACTAAAAATTGCGCAGCCCAGTGCATGAAGCTCTTGCATAAGCGGGGTCCAGGGTAAGGGGCAAACCACAAGGGCCTATAGTACGCAGCCTTACCTTACATTTTGCAACAGGCTGTTCAACACCTCGAATCCATGACCTTCAGGTCACACAGCAACAACTCAACCATTGCACCAAGACAACCGTTCTGCCAGCATCATCTTGAATTTTCCATAGTCAAAGTTCATGGCATTTGACCAATTGACTTACAGATGCCCATTTTCATCATTCACTAAAAGATTCCAGCAAATTCTATCAACTGTCAAAGTCAGACCAAAGTGGTTGATAAGGAGAAAAACAATGAGTGCGAACTCTGTGCATGAGGTTCTCAGAAGAACAAACCTACTGGGAAAGATTTCTACCTTCTCAAGTATCCAATATGGCTTAACCTTCCCAGGAAGGTCTAGATACTGATAGGACAAGAAGGCTACCTCATCGTCAGGGGTAGAGTCAAAACATCTACCTCTAGTCACAGATATTAGCAGGCAAATAGGAATGCCTCGCATTCCCATGCCTGAACAGTGGTTCAGGCACTGGGGATTGTTGTTACTGTCAGTGGCAATGTTGCCAGAGCAAAGTTTTGATCAGAAAGATGTCTGGAGACGGAGAATAGGTACAACTGCCTCTACTTCTTCATTGAGCTGTCATAAACTATTCTTTTCCTGTTCCCAGGATTTAGGTTGAATGTGGTGATTCACTCATAACAATGGGTCTCAGGATTTTACAACCCATATAACAAGAAGTGGAACACAAAACTGCACAAAAAGAAGCATTTCCTTTGACAGAAAAAATTATATAAAATCCAGCATTCATAAATGACACAATGGCTTAACAAACAGTTGCTCTGCAGAATAGAACTCCAATTAATTCTCAGAAATCATTAGTGTGGCAAGTAGAAAAAGAAGCAAAGCACAATGGAAACCAAAAGCATTATCTGGCTTCTTAAAAATCACGATTTGTGATCCCTGATGGTGATATTAATGAATAGATGACAAGCATCAGCAGTCTGGAATGACCTATATATTAGAAACCTTCAATTTGAAATCATCTAACTAGCTTAACGCTTCAATGGATAAGGGTCCTAGTTTAATTTCACGACAATGTAAACTAAATCATGCTCTAATGGGTCTTGCACATGAAATAAAGATTTGCGAAAAAGGTTTAGGTTCATCCAGATAGGCACCTATACTGCAGAAAGATAACAACTTTTTAAGATCAAAACCTTAACAGAATTGTTATGATTCCTTTTCTTTTTTCAAACTAGAAAACATTGTCTAATACTACTGAGGAAATGCTGGGTACGTGCTAATCATGTAAAATAAAGAAAATAGAAATATCGTAAAGAAATAAAATCACATACCGCAGGAAGCGAACATGGGATGAGTGAAAAGGAGGAGAAAGGGAGGCAACAGTCATGGCAGCTGAATTTAACAACTCATGGTGCCAGTGTTCTAGGTAAGAGACCATCAAATGGTTAGAGCCAATGCCTGTCTTCTTTTCATTAATTATTTGCCTTACTTTCTCCATGAGCATGGCCAACATAGCAACACGATTAACATCAAAGGATCGAGATGCATCCCCAGAACATTCTTCCAATTTTGTGGCATATGCAATAATTGTAGACCATTGTTCAGAGAAAAGTTCATCATCAAGCAACGCAAGTAAAAGATCCAGCCGGGAACTAGTGGAGCGGCAGTTTCCATGCAAACACCAAGGCACAAAGTCATCCTTGAAAACTTGTAGAAAATATCTCAATCTAGACTCGTCGTCACTTTCACGAGGATGCCCTTTCTCAGTAATGACGAACTGTGATACTATTGTTTGTGATCCAAATATCTCAACCACAACAGACAGAAGTCTGACACCATCTGGGGAGTCCTGCAATCATAAGCAGCAAGCATCAGAGTCCTTTCTGAGCAACACATTACCTTTTTGTTCTGTTTTTTCTTTTCTCTTTGAGGTTAAAGATTAGTAGAACTTAGCAGCCAGCTATAAACGCAGTTGTTCTGTATGATCCATAAACAAAAGCTAACATAACATAAGCATGAGAAAATTAATGCTCAGTGCACACGAAAAGTAAACAGAGGAAAGACCTTTCCAACATCAATATCCAACATGAGCTGCAGTGTGAATGTAAAAACAAAGTGGATACAATATTTAAAGAAGATAACCTCGATCTAGACATGGATACAGACTGCAACAGTGCATTTGATCATCACCAAAAATATGAAAAGGGTAAAAGTTAAAACCACAGTTGCCAGAATGGGAAGCAGCAGCAGGAATTAGAAGCTGTAGCAAAAAAAGAAACGAGTGATTTCTGAAGGGGATGAAACAAGAAGCAGTATGCACAGACTGTAAAATGGTTGGAAAGGCAAAATAAAATAAATTATAAAGGAGCGTTCTATGCATTGAGATCATAAGTCTCAGTCTTGCTAGGCACATTTTACCATTCAAAGAAGAGTGTTCTATATGGTGGATGCCCATATATTCAATAGGAAAATATCACCAGGATAAAATACAAGGGGGTCCTACTAGTTCAATGATAACCAACCATTCAACAGATTAGGTGTTCTATGGATAAGTGATACATAAAATTTATTCACTGTTTGATCATTATAAGCCTCTATATGTGGTGTGCGCTTGCTTATATTTTACAGTGCATGCACCACATAGGAACTTGTCAAACAAAATAAACCAATAAGTTCATGCTACAGTTTGTCTTAAATTTTCTTTATGATAAATGCTGATGCACCCAGGATCTTTTCTTGTATTCACATAAATGGTTGCTTGTGATTCATTTGACTGGTTCTTTGATACAACAACATTCTGATCATTTTATTTGGTAAAAGGTCTTTTTTACATAACCTAAGATTTTGCTTTCCATGACAGCACAAAGGGGGATTAGAAGCAATTCTTATAATACAATCAGCCAACCACAAAGTACTAGAACATGGAGTGCATGACTCGATGATAAATGCAAGGGTATCTGCAGCAGTGTCCCTGATGTACCATGCAGCACAAGAATGTTAAGCAAAAGAAAAATAACCAGTTTTCCAGCTTCACTGTTTAAGACCTGATGCCTGTCCGTTGTGAATGGTGTCATAATACATAACAAGTAACAATACTTCTCCATAACAGAAACATGTATATGCATTGAAATATTAATTAAATATGCCAGTGGCGGCATCTCCAAAGCAATCTTCCACCCAGAGTACAGCACTGTGACTTTCATTATACGAGATAGGCAAAATCTGGAATTGACTCTAACAGTGCTGCAGAAGGCGGACCTCAATTGGCCATACAGTAGCTCTCATTTACAAAATGTAACCTTTGCTGCTGAAGCAAATGCTGTTAGAATGAAATTTTTACAGCACACAATAAGTTTCGTCTAGAACTTCAACTCAAAGATTGAAGGTCAGCTTTGGTAAAGGATTCTCCTCCTCCATTATGACAGCACCAACTGGGATGGCCAAAGTATATTAGTTGGAAGAAGAATAGTGAAAAACATCCAAATCAGTCTCTAATAACTATTATTAACCAAAATTACGTGAAAATTACTAAGTATGCTCCCCATTGTGAATTTCAGGGCAAATTCTCTAACACAGGAGAGGAGGCTGATGCATAGGCATTCCTTTCATGCTACCAAATGCCCTAGGACAGCTTGAACTCTTATTATTATCTACTACACTTTTTCTACCCTAGTTGTGGTGGTCTTTGGGTTTTCTTTCTGTTACAATCTCAACCATAGGTTACTCTAGAGAGGGAAAAGTTGAGATCATTAATGCTTTTAGGTCTAGGTCCTTTATTTAGACTTCTTTGAGAAAGAAAAAAGTCAGTTTGATTATGGATTTGCCGCAGAAAGAAGATATTTTTTCTTCTTCCATGAAAACATGAAGAGTTACATTGTTTCAATATTGATATGGAAATACAGCAGAAAGAATATATGTTTATTCTTCCATTAAAACTTGAAGAGTTTCATTGTTTGAGCCTGGAATAGCTCATGATAGTACCTGAAAGAGCATTAGTTACAGCTTTTCCTTGATTTTTTGTCGTCCTATCTTGTCAGCAGCTACTGTGCTGTCAGATATGGTAGTAGAGTGTCTTAAAGGGCATGCTGTGCAATTAATTTTGGTGTCAGAACTAAATGATTCAAGAAGGCTGCAGCATTACCATTCTTCTTCTCCAAAGAATCTATCATCACTCTAGGTCCCAGGAGGCAACAGGGAGTCATAGCTTTTCTTTCTTTCCTTCTCAAAATTTTACTCATTCATAGTGATCCAATATCCGTACATCTTTTCTAGTTATCACATTTGCTTATTAATTCAAACTTCGAGTTTTTATAGTTCTTGGTTCTTCTTATCCTACTGTCACCATCTTATAGTTCTCAAAAGTCACATTTCTCATTGAAATTATTTCTTATTTTTGTCCCTGGCAGTTTAGCTTGTCTCTCGTTAAATACTAACACAATACTTCATCTCTTCTCAGGTAGTTTTCTCTCCAGTAATTTTCTCTTAACAATTAGTTCATTTCTTGCATAGTTTGGCTCTTGTGTCTCACTCCTTCATTACCCATGGTTTTTTTTTTTTTTTTCTGAAAATTCACTCACAGTTTATTAGTTTCAGTGTTTCTTTCATTCTAGTTCTCCAACTATTTCTTTTTATTCTCTTTCAAACTAGTGTCCTCTTCTTGCTACTTGTTAGTCTCTTTCGTTCTCTTCTCTTTGACATTCGAAAGGAAAAAATGTTTCATGATCTAATTTAAGATGGTAATGAAGGATGCTATCTAGATGCCTCCAAAGTGTTTGATATTGGGTCTCCATCAAATTCACATTCAATTGGCAATTTGGTTGACAACACTGGTCCCATACATGATTGAGCCCAATAGGCAGGAGATCCATCAACTAAGCAGTCATCAGAAATGGTGGATAGCATGACCTGCAGGTGCATTGTGCTTCTACGAATGATGATTGGCATCTGGACAATGGTGCAGACTCTATCTATAATGCCTGCACTAAGGAAGACAGCACTCATTCTGTGATTTTGATGAATATTGTCCCTCTTTATGCAACAAACGGAAGTATTTGCATTAAGTTGCATCAGATTCACGAGTATTGTAATCAGTACTCAAATAAGGATGTTCCAGTAGAGTTTCTTGGTGCAGATAGTGTGCCATATGGTGACTGGTTTTCACATGATGATAGTTTTTCCATTGGTGTGCAAAATCAAATTGCTTGATCATACATTTGAACAATTTTGTGTGACCAAGTGCCTCGACGGGAACAAATAGAAATTGAGGATCCCTATTTAAAATGGTGTGGGTTTTTATGAGCAAATTTGGTTCTTCAGAACTGAGCAATAGATGGCATGGGGTATGGAAACATATGCAGAAAAGAAAGATTAGTTAGTTGGGCCAAGGCCTTTAGCAAGATTCCTACAGAGTTAATACACAAGTTTAGGCTTCTCATCATAACATATAAGTGAGAGAGCAGCTGTCAACAACTCAACATTGATTAGTATTTTACCCTAGAGATTCATACTTGTAAATCCCACGGTGAATCATTTCTAACCTTGTGAGAGGGGGGAGGGGCTTGCTGATGCACAAGCATGCCTCTCATGCTACCCAAAAGTCCTAGAAATGCTTGGACCTTTTTCTATTATTAGATAATTCCCTTTTATCAGCCTGTTACTACTAATAGTTGGGTTTTCTTTTATCATTGACTCTTCTTTTGTTAAGATATCAACCATAGGTTACTTTATGTGGTGACAGTTGAGATCATTGCTGGCGTTATTCTAGATTTTTGTTCTTATTTAAACTTCTCTGAGAAAGAAGGAAGTTGGTTTTGATTACTGATAGAAATATAGAAGATGGAAGATACATTCCTTCTTCCATGAAATGTTGAAGAGTTGCATTTCTTTGAGCCTGGAAGAGCAGTAGTAATCCCTTTCTTTGATTTTCTTGTCCTCGTCCACTGCTATTGCACCATAAGATTTAATATCAGAGTACCATGAAGAGCATCTAAGCAATTATAGTGATTCAAAACTTGTTGGAATCACAGGCAGCCTGCTCGTGGACAGTATAGATGATATGGACCAGAAATTGTTCTCCTTTTGGATAAATGTATTTCACTATACATGCGTCCTTCCTTGTTTCTGGTATGAGTTCTTTCCCTGCTTAGTTGTTTTTGTGTAGTTCCTGTTCTTGTTTGAGGTAATACCAATTATGCAGTTGGCTTGCATCTTTGTATTTCTCTTCTTTTTCCCAATAAAATATTCCTCCCTTTTTATATTGGTAAAATAAAATATTCCTCTTTCAGAAAAAGAAAAGGAGAAAACTACAATGCATTACATATTGGAGTTTGAGTACCCAATCTGCACCAGAGATTTGATAATCTAAACCATGAACTTGATTTCCTCCAAATCAACCACCAAAGGCAACTAGTGACCAAAACTTAAGAAATCAATGGAAAGAATTCCAAAAGTTTTGAGTATAAAGTTGTGCTAGTGAACTGAAATAGGCTTTTTGACGCGTGGACTTAAATCTCCACAAAATAAAAAAAAATTTACAGAGAACTTCCTTTTCTGGAAGCTCCTTCAACATCTTGCAAATCTCCAAGAAAGGTTTCAGACCAAGTTCATCAATCAAGCTTCAAACAAAAGACAAGTTTCCTTGACAAATTTTTTGAAGCTTCATAAGATCCTTCCTCCAAACTTCGAAGTTCTACCAGTGACCAGCATAAAAATCTGAAGCCAAGATCTATTAGTGGGGTCTGGTTTTCCAGATCCAACAGGCAATGTCCCATGCACAGTTTCAAGTCCCAGATTCACAGTACACATCACACATCAAGATCTGAGCATTGCCTGCACCAAGATAAACATTACATTGGCCAACTAGATGTGTTTTCTGTTTGACAAACATTACACCTTAGCACTAAAGGTGTTTCCTTTAAATATTACAACACACATGCAAATGGGAATTAGAGCAGAAGGAAATGTTGTGATTGGTAAATAGAACATAGAACCAAGAGTGAGTAACCATCTGGAACTACAATGGACAATCTTTAAACAAACTGGAGGTTAGGAGCCTCGTCAAGCTCTAGGGACATGTTAGTCACACTCCTTAGACAATGAACATATGATTTTATTCCATTAAAAACTACAACGTGTATGTATAGACCAAAGAACTGAAAAATGAAAACATACACTAAATACAAATGTGACAATTATTGCAGGCAGGATATTGTATAAATGCACAAGAAATGATGCCATCCAGCACAAAGGAGGGGAAGTTGCTCTACAGGGCCCCACTTTGTGTCCCGTTTTTGGTTGATCAGACCTGTTCATCTGATTTCACCATCTCTGTCTATTTGTCCTAAAACGGTGCCAATTAGAGTCGTCTCGAGTACAATAAGATGTACTTCCTACCAGAAGACATGAACAGTCAGAAAGACTGCTTGAAAAATGGTCCACAATCGAGAAGTAAAAAGGTTGATTTTTCCAATGTTAGAACCATCCAATCACTGATGATGTTTTGGCATACAACATTTTGGAAATCAGTGAAATCACAAGAACAGGTCTGATCTGATTGACCAAAAGTGGATGCACCATGTAAAAGTGGGGCACCATAAGGCAACTTCCCATCCTGTCATGCTGGATAGCATCACTGCTTTAAGAGTCTCAAATATATAATCTACCAAGCCATGCATGTTTAAGGTGCTTGCCTGACAAATGCATGTAATCATCTTCTCAAATACATGAATATTCAAAGGATGTTTTGGCCATATGAGGATCTTTATAGATGAAAGCAGTTTCCAATTGCCCAAAAGAAGTATGGAAAAGCAACAAAGAGAGCAATACATGCATAGCTGAACAGAAGCACAAATTATCATGTATGGATAATGTATCCTTCATAAAAAAGAACCAACTAAAATGCTATGAAAATAAAGTTGTAAAGGAAACACAAAGAAAAACGTTCAGAGGTTCATGGGAAATTTATCACTACATACCACAGATTTTATCAGTTCAAAAGCATTGGCTGCCATTGGTCCGGCTAAATGAATTAGAGGCCAAGTTTCACCTTTCCCCACTGCGTGCTGCTCCAGTAGAAACAAAAATTTCACAATCTGCTCTACTTGCTCCGAATGTTCTTCCAAACATTCTTCTTTCCAAAATATCTTCAGACAGTACTTTTGGAATGGTGCAGAAAAAGCATTAAGCAAATTCTGTTCCTTTAAAGAAAGATCTGATAGGATTTCAATAATGCATCTCCCCAGCTCCTGCATGTAGCTGCTAGGATACTTGATAGTCACTGCTTCAGCTGTCTTGAGCACATGCTGAGCACTAGTCTCCAGCGGTTTCTCCCCAGGCAGATGCCAGTCCTGGTTTACAGAGCTCACTACTAAAAGGTAGTCATGCCACAAAAGCATTACAAGAATATGCTCAACAAGGCTGACTTGAAATTGATTAGTGGCATGTGCTCCCTCAGTATATCTGCATGGAAAAGCCCCAAAGAAGAACACAAGTCAACAAACCAGCAGCTCAAATAACCACCCCAAAAAAGAGAAGCAGCAAAAGCAAAAATTCAAATCTGCTGGGAACAAATAAACAGAACACAGGAAGCTGTGGAGAAAATATAAACAATAACTACATGAACATACTCAGAAAAATGCATACCTCGATGCATTATTTATTACCCAAAGAAAACACTCTTTAAAAGCCCTGAAGAAAGCTTGTCGATCTGCAGACGAGGATTGCACTGGATTCCTTCCTGCCCATAGATTTTTGAAGAAGTCCAGGAAGAACTCTCCCTCTACTGCTTGAGAGGGTATGGAATCTAAGAACTGAACCAAAGTGGGGTATGAAACTTCTTGTGAGCCATAGCAACCATTCCTTAAAAAATGCCAGAACCGAGCTAGTACAATCTTCCGAACAGTGCCGAGGGACCAGCTTTCTGGGAATTTCTTGGAAAATAGTAATATCATATCCCACATTGACGAATGACATGTCGGATCTTTTTCTTTGAAAGCACCAAGTATGGACGCACTGAGCAGCTTCAAATTCTCTTCACAGTAAACATGAGAAATGTGTTTAATAAAACAACCCAGGACTGAATATGTAGCTGACCGGACTGCAGGACTATTGGACTTGAGAAATTCTAGAAAATATTTGTGAGCGGAAAACATCTTCTCAGCATGAGATATAGAAGTAGCCCTAGCCTTGGAAGCATGTTTTAGTTCAGTTGTTGCACTTCCAATATCAGGTTTCGATACTTGTAATCCCAACAAAATTTCTAGAAGTGTCACCAGTGCCAACAACGAGGAAGAGATAACCTGCAAAATCCAAGGAACAGATAAATGGTGATAACATCAAACTAAAACAACAAATGACACCCATGTCCAACCACATAGAAGATGAAGGACAGAAATACATGAAACAACATTGGCTTTCCATACTCAAGTTATAATATGAGGATAGGATCCATGGATACAGAAACCAGAACATAATCCACATTACAGTGTTGAGTGGCAACATAATAAAAGAAAGTAAGCATGTCAATTAATTTCTTTAATGGTTACATGATTCATCATTTCCTTATAACAGACAAAGGAATCCAATATCCACCACTCTTGCAGACAATCAAGCCGAAAATTACACTGATAAAAGGATAAATATTAAAGAACCCAGCCGGCTAACCACTTAAACAGGTACAAATACGGACTTGCAGCAGCAGATAGGCAATCAAAAGCCAAGGATTTGGAAGTTATTTACAAGTGCAACAGCAAAGAAATGAATCAAATTTTGTTGAATTTGGGAGTTTATACTCCCAGATGATCAGTTGGGAGAAGCACGTATGGTATGTAGCTTTGAACAATAAGCATTCAGCTATTCTTTCCCTCAGTCTTCACATGGGTTCTCTGAAGGATATTTATCAGCATCTGAGGATTTGATATCAAGGATTCTGTGCCAATGAACAAAATTTTGTGAATGACTTGCTTACGCAATGCGCCGTCTTCCAACCACACAAAGGTCTTCCTTGGCTAAAAGGGAAGAGCAGTCCCACTATTTTTCTCAGGAAAATTCCTCTAAAAATGCTCCGAGTGTCTGTACTTCCAAACCACAAATATAGGTGAGTGCTCTGATTACTACAGTATTATATGTTCTCTTGAATTTCTAAAGCAGTGCAAAGTTTAACACATAAATTAGCCAGTTTAGATAAGGATAAAAGAAAATTCAGGTCCAGTGGTTTTGTCATCCCTGTTCATGATTTTAGATTAAAACTGCTGGCATTCAAGAAAATTTAAAAACCTAAAATTTTCTTGACTCGTATAAAGAATCTGCAAACTTCTTTTCCAACAATATTTCTCCCTTAAGCACCTGAAATTACATGCCTTAGAATTGGCATGCCAAAGAAAGTGGTGAAGGTAAGGATATAAGTTTAAGCGAATGAGTGAATCAAGGAAGAACAAACATAACCATCACAAATGAGCTTTTCCATTGGGCTACTAAGACTATCTAAATAAGGTTTCTATAAAAAAAGGGCAGTTCCGGCACACGAAACTCCCGCATATGGGGGGTCCGGGGAAGGGGCGGATCACAAGTGTCAATAATACGCAGCCTTAACTTGCATTTTGCAAGATGCTGTTTCCACGCCATGAACCCGTGACCTCAAGGTGACACGACGACAACTCAACTGTTGCACCAAGGCTCCCCTTCTTACATAAGGTTTCTACATAATGAGGAAAATCTTGTTAGCTGTTCTCTCCCTCTTCGTTGTCTCTTTTGCGCCTGCTGCAATTGTTGTAGACCATTTACTCTCACAACACCTCCACTCTACTAAGTTTAATACATAGAGAAGTCAGATAATATAGCATTACATGAATGATCATATGTGGCTTCTGCATTCTTGGACCATAAACCAAAGGGTGGAGAAGGAAGTTGAGAAAACTTGTTTTCATGGGCTGGCAAAGTTCACAAACCTCAACCAAAATCTTGCTCTGGTTGAAGCTCTCCTTTACTATTGTTTAAGAGAAGAAAAAATATTTCAGTTAAATTGTCAAATTTAGTCTTTTGATTTGTTAGAGATCATATATTTAACTGGTCTGCCAATAGATGGCAAGCCAGTTACTAGCATGATTGGATGTTCTTGTTGGACCATAAGAGTGGAAAGAGAGGGAGGAGCAAAAGCTAGAGTCAGTGCGCAATGACTAAAACAAAATTTTCTAAGGTTCCTGAAGAAATAGAGGTCCATTGTTGCTTCCCTATGTTCGGGCCCATCATTGTTTCTTATTGGTTGCATAATGCTTCCAGATTGTATTCCTTCATATGTTTCTTCCATGTATTTGCCACTTTTGAAGAACATTGATGAAGTAGAAAAATATGTGTGGGGTGTGGCATTATTAGCCAAATTTTATGTATCAGTAGATGATTGGGGAAAAAATGGTAAGAAATTTTCTTCCTTTCCAGGTTAGCACTTTGAACTTTCAGGTCACAAATTTATGATACATCATGGATTTACTTATTATTTGAATATATATTAGCTTTTTGAAAGAGGCTTTTACCCTGGAACATGTTCCAATGCTTGCAAGGAAATTTAATGTCCAGGAGGATCAGATGCCAACACTATTCTCTCTGATAATAGTGGTCGAAATTGTTTTCTATTCCATCTCAGAATAACCACAACCAACGCTCTAAATCAGTTTCTCAAAACCTTGAGAAGTCTACACGATGATGGAGTAGAGCTACAACTAGCATTCCTGATATTATAACTAATTTTGTGTTGGTGTGTTTAATATCGACCTTCTTCATTTTCCTTGAGTGCAAATTGTATGGCAGTCCTATGAAAACCAAGGTTCAGATTTTCTTCCTTATCTCTAAGGAACCAACAATCGATGGCCATGTCTAGAACCATGCTCATCAATTTTAATAAAGTAGACTCTCATAGGTCAGATTGTTGCCAAAAGAAGTTTGGGTCAACTTGAGGGGATTGCCTGGCATGAATAAGCTAGGTAACACAACCATGAGTGGCTCTACATTAGCCAAAGATTTCAGAAACTGGAAAGTTTACAACAACTATAACAATGAGTGGGCCAACCGAAATGAGAGTATAATCAGAGTTCGAGGTCATAAACCTCCAGTCTTCCAAGCCTATCTCAATTCGATGTCAGTCATGCAGGTGACTCCCTCAAACCAGAGACTAATGCCAGGCTCTCCATGTCAGCAGCTAAAGGTAACGTAAAATTTAAGTCCTTGTATATTTGCCCAGACTGAGCCCTAATCGGGATATGGTCTTGATGATGATGATGTATATTTGCCCGGTGACATAAGACTGTCTTTTAATTACATAGTAATTGATATATTGCTTTCAAATACCACGGTTCTTTCCACCCTCCCCCCATTCGATGCCAATCATGTAGACTTCTCCCCTGAACCAGGGGCTACTGCTGAAATCTCCATGCCAACAGCAGAAGGTAACATAGGATTAAAGTCTTTGTATATTTTCTTAGCAACATAAGAATGTTTTTTAATTAAATAGTAATTGATACAGTGCTTTCTAGTACACCCATTTTTTCCCAGGCTTTCCACCATTAGATGCCAATCATGCGGATGCTCCTGCCCCATGCCACCCCCAATTAGATGCTAATGTTGGGCTCTCCATGTCAGCAGCTGAAGGTAATTATTTCTGGGTATGTATGTAGCTTGCAATTATCTTTTGATTAAATAGTAATTGATATAGTGCTTTCTGAAAACCCCAGGAATAATTATGGATATGCTAACATTAATGTATTTCTGGCCCCATCAATTGTCATGTGGAAGCATTTTACTGGATTGCTTAGATGATGAAGCAATAATTGTAAGCTGCTCCAAAGGAACAGATTTCACTGGCAAATAGATGTTCTTTTTCTGCAGAAGAAGAACTTCATGTCATTTTTTGTTCACTAGAAGTCAATCCACGTTGTAGCATTTCCTTGGTCCTAAACGTTATGTATCAGTTTCCTTACTGGTGAGGTTTTTTTGGCTGTTATTTTTGCATGGATGAAACCTTTGAGCCATAATGCCATCTAACATCAACTATTTGAGATGCTACACAACTAAACAGAGGAAAACCAGTCCCTAGTAATCTATGCTAGGAAAACCTAGTAGGGATAGGTTCTTTGGGTACATACTTAGAACAATATATATATATATATATATATTATTTATCAAATTATCTTTGCAAAGTGCATCGTCCACAGTACACGCCCATAGAACCTACAAGCTCTTGATATTTTATCATCTGTCGAGAAATCAAAGCATGTTATCTTCTTAGGAAACGCATTGATTAATCAAGAACAAGAAAAACATATGAAAACTTTTAAGGAAGTCTCTTGTAACTGTGACTATCATAAATGTAAACAGTAAACAAATCTAATCAATTGGGAAGCAAAGTTTGATTACTTACACGTTGATGTATATCTTCCAATTCATCCATGGGAGCTGGCTTATCAGCCATAGCTTGTGGCATAAGCTTTAGATTCTCATCTAAATACAGAAATATCTCATTTGCACATAACATCAAAGCCTCCAATCTCTTTTCTTGTGCTGGAAAGGCTACCTATTTTTTACAAGCAGATAATCAGCTTAAACCTTACGCTTCAGCAGAACAAATAATGCAGAGATATGCTCTTACAAGCTAGACTGGATAACTAAGGGCAAGTTATGCAAGTATGCTACAAATATATATTGGATATGGAGTTAGATGTTGGACCTTGTCTGGAGTTAGATAGTTGGACCTTGTCTATTAATCAAATCAAAGCAAATTAACTAACTGGTACAGTTTTAAGTTTCAAGACCAATAATCAAATAAAACTGATGAAAATTATCCGAAGCTGCAAAATCAAGTTTCAAGTTGTATACCAACATGTAAGCATTTTGGAGGACTACAAAATTAACCCGAGACTTCAACTCATGGTGGGTTGGTTTGAATATCGTGCTTCATAGACCAGTCTTACATGGTTAGATATAGAGGACAACAGTCACCCCACATTCTTAACTGAACCACAAATAATACTTAACCACTAGAACACAAGTTTCAAATGGTTTTTGTCATAGCCCTCAAGTACTTCTGCCATATTAGTTTCCCTTAGCTGGTTCAATTATACATTACTCTCATGCTATTTCTTAGTCTGCTACTTGTGGAAGGATCCTGTTACAATAAAATCGGACCAAGGTTCTCCAGGATATTTGCGTCACAGATTTTTTGGTTCATTAATTTGGTTGCCACAAACTAGTTTGTGTCATAATCTCATTCAGGGAACTCAAGCAGTCAACTTTGCAATGCAATATTAAAGGCTGTATTTTGAAAGCACAAGATTTTTTATTTTTTTCTTTTTTCAATATATGTTTAGGTCTGATGAATAGTGACTTCCCTTGCTGAGAGGGAGAGAGCTAGTTGATTTATATGCAGGGCAATCCCTGCCCCTTCTGTAGTTTTTGCTGTTGCTTCTGATCTTATATATTTATCTTTCAGACACAACAATGAGAAAAGGACAAAGGGGAGAAAACACTCAACGTTGGAAGCAGTAGTAGCTTACATATCTTCACTCGGAAGTATTATCTTCCAGCAAAATTAAAATTGTAACAGAAAACTTAGTTACTTAGTTTTTTTAATCTCTTAATATATTTAAGTTCATCCCCCAAAGAAACAAAGTTATTAACTTTTATTTCAATTTCATTACTTACTAGTCATTAGATCATGATTATTTCCTTTAGATTGAATGCCTTCAAAAAAAAATTATACAATATTAAATTCTGTAAATGTGAGACCGAAATAAAACTATGGAGTAAATGTAAATCCAATCCCATCCTAACCAAGTTGGACAGGCTTGCTCTCAGAAGAAGTGGAAACCTGTATAAGATTGAAAAGGTGTGAAAATGCAACTCACAGTCCCTCTTGAGTAATTTGATAATTGCCAAACTGCACTTGACTCATTTGGGGCAAACAAATAACTTCACATGGATGCACTATACAACAAAATGGTATAGATAGAAGATAGATATAAATTATTTTCATGTTTGACAAATGCAGTGTCGACTGCTATATTCCTCATGGGGATACATCATCTAGAAGTTTCTGTGTTGAAAGCAAAAGAGAGATTCACAACACACTAACAAATCTAGTGGTTATAACAATGAGGTTGAATCACAGATATGAGATATCTAGAAATTTAAAATTGTGTTCTTCCCAAGGTATTCAAAGGCGAAAGGCACACACAAGGCACAAGGTCCTTCTGCCGCCCAATGCGTGAAGTCACAAAATGGCAATAGCCCGGCCAAAGGAAGGCGCTAAGGTGCAAAAGGGCAATAGCCCGGCCAAAGCGAGGCACATGTTTATAGATTAAGCTAATATATACAGCAGAAACTAAATTTTAGTGCACACTTAAACTCTAAATAATTAAGACAAAATTTAAACAATGCTTACATCAAATGGTTTAAAGTTTTTAAAATCCATTAAAGCATAAAAATAGTTCAAAGTTCCTGCAAAAAGATATTTCGAAGCCAACAACCATCTCTAAAATCCATCATCAGAACCACCATTATAATTTTCATTTGTTGGTAATGGCACTCCCTTTGCACGAAATGGATATTTTATCAAAGAAAAAATGAAATCCTGCTGAGAAGAGTGGACGGGATATGAGAGGAAGGAGATAGAAAGAATAAAAATGAAAGATGTGTGAGAGGACAGACATATGAATAAATAAGAAAAGAAGTGGGATAGGAAGAAGAGAGAGAATACATAAAAAAGAATGAAAACATAACTGTCGGTTGTCCTGTCACTGTCACACCTTTGTCCTTGACTGGTGCTGGTTTTAGCCTTGCAAGTAGTCTACGGTGGAAAGTGAACCCAGAAACCCTATTTTTTCTAACAAAAAAGGTGCCTTTTTCTTTTTTAAATGTATATCTACTCTCTAGACAGTAACAGACAGAAATGCCCTTAGTGAATAGTAAGACTAATGATAAAAACTTTAGGCTTTAAGTAATTTTACCAAGAAGACGAAGCCAGCTGTGAAACAATGGCTTTTTGATGCATTAGAGAGAGAGAGAGAGAGAGGAAGTCTTTAGAGGCATCCCATCGCCCTGCGCCTATGCACTTAGCAGCGGTGTACCTCTTCAAACATGCCTCGCCTGACTTCACTAGAGATGCTACATTGTGACTCGTCTCACCTCTGCACCTAGGGGATCCAGGCAATCGCCTTCAACTACCTTGGTTCTTCCCGAAGATGGAACTAGTACATGCCTTCCTTTAACATTTATGTAAGTTCTTCCGGGAGCTGATAATGTTTACTGGAATGTTGGAAGAAGTTGCAAGTATTTTGGGTGCTTCCAGCTCTACTCAGTCAAAGCAGCAAGTGTTAAGTTCTTTTTCCTTTTATTCTTTTTCTTAATGGTCATGGCTGGATTTACAGCCTCAATTAAAGGCCTGTGACATGCTACCTTACCCAACGTAGACTCAGTAATTAACCAGTTCTTGTTCCCTATCATGCATGAACTGTCCTTAGGCATATTATTCATGCCTTTAACTAACAACCACAGAGCACCGTGTTGTTTATTCTACATCAACCCAGCATAACTAACAAGCATACTACCAGCTTAGAGAAACACTCATCACTTGCCTGGACTTTTATGTTCTGATGTAAAATGAGAGTCACCAATATGAGCAGAAAACACCTCTAGGTTGATCATCTCAAAATGATGAACCAGCTAAACCAGCATGTTTTAATCATGTCAACAAGTTTTCCCATTGAAGATATAATTAAGTTCACAGGTTCAGATATGATTTATGGGACGAATGTCAAAGGAATAAGTTAAGCTGTTTCATGCATAAGTTATGGATCACCAAATTACACATGATGGTCATAGAGTATGTCAATTTGTGAAAAACGACCATATTCATCACACATCATCCAAACTTCTCAAATCCATGTCATGACTTTGAGAAAGCTACAAAGTTTTATTCTCATGTGATTTAACAGAATTAACTATTGTATTGTGCTTTCCCAAGCAACTTAAGGCATGGTTCTATAAGTGTTAGTCAGCAATAGAAATCAGCTACAGACCTCCAATGCTCCTGAACAAATCATCAACTGCTACAATGACCATAAAGTTTGAGGTAATTTCATTCCCCATGTCAAGGTAAATCAAATAAGACAACATTTTCAAAATAATCACAACCTCATCACCTCACTAATAATATGAAACATGTTATACATGTCTTTTTGGTGGACAACATATTGCAGCATTACGTCACAAAAATAAACAGGATCTTGATAAATTTGGACAGAAATTTATCCATGACAATCAGCACTATCACTAAAAACACAAAAGTTGAGCAGCAAATAACGATCAAAGATGGAGATTCATCAAACCTGTAAGGACAACCTAGCAGCTTGAGAAACTTCAGAAATCGGATCAAACTGAGACAACCACCAAGGCCCCATTAAGGACTTCAGATGAGGAGCCAAACCTCTCCTGGGAAAAGAAAGATTTACTATATCAAAAGAGCATTCTTCTCATATTTCTAACACTTACAGACAATAATGACAACTGTGCCACAAGCAATCTATACGGAAGGGCATGAATCAGCTAGCTCCATAGATCGGAAATGTTTTCCTACATGCAATATAGTGATATAGTAAATATATCAGGCATACTATGAGGGGCTGTCTTGGGATAACATTCACGCACATAGTGATGTAATAAAAAGAAAATTAGTGAAAAAAACCCTCGACTTGGGCATTTTTTTTCATTTTAATCCTGTACTTTTTAAGTTGGCATTTCAAACCCTGAACTTGCAGTTTTTTCTCAAACTAATCCTCAGCCACTAAAAAAGGTTACGGAGTCAAGTACGACTTGGAAAGTCCAAACTGGTCTTTGAATTGAATACATGGATTTGACTTTCCCCATTGGACTTCTTAATAATAAAATAAAAGTAATTTATAAAACCCAGAGAAGACCTTCGTCATTCTCCTTTCAACCAAGCCCCAGTTTTGCCCTAGTTTGTCCCAGATCAAGGAGAGCGTTGACATTTGGAGCCTAGACTTTGATCCTCGAAATTTGGTTGGATCATTACATTCATTCAAGCCCGATAAACCGAAATCTTCTAATCTGCATCAGACACATTCTTTGGTGCCTAGCTAGACACTCTCTTGCTTTAATCAATGGCTTGCAGTTATACCTTTTTTTTTCAAGTGAGGGATTTGCAAAGCATTATCCACGTCTAGTTTTGTGCAAGGCAACAGCTTCCCAGCAATTGGACCTTTGTACAGTTGAACATATGCACGGCACCCTCTGTTGTGGTGAAGACATACATCCCAACATGAAATTGAGGCTTAATTTTCGTGATTTCTTCTGTGATTCAACCTTCCGGCTTGTAGCATTTATGGCTGATGCATTACGGCCACTGTAACCTTTTCATATTTTTTTATTATAAACTTTGATAGCCAAATATATTTTGTATTCTTTAATGAAAGCAATATAGTTGGATGATTGCTGGAAAGCAGTGTCATAGGGATCCACAGTTGGATCTGTAGCCATTCCCTGCTTAGCTGTAGACTGTAGTCATCTTTTGAAATCACAAAGTAACCTCTAATTTTTTAGGGCTTTCTCCATCTTTGATTTTCTCATGCTTTGCTGATCAATTAGATACATGTTATCAAGCAAGCTGTTCATCTAATAAATAAGCTTACCTTCAATCTGTTAAGATTTCATTAGCCACAATTTACACCTTTTTGAGGCAGCGATTATACCTCAAAATAACAGTGGTCAAGAATCAAGATAGCCCAATAGATTGACCAGATTCTTTGGTATTGCTTATAAGGCCAGCACATGAATGATGCGGCATTTGAAATGGTTGAGGTCATCTGTACCTTTGGCTCTTGGTATACAGAGCCAACGAATTTCTCATTTGGCCAATATCATTAACTCTATTCAATTGACTGATATGCTGATCTACAGGGAGTTCACTCTTTTGAAATACACTTTTCAAGCCAATGGATTTCTGATACGTGGAGCTTGCTTTTCAAGCCATCAATCTCTTTCAACAAGCTTTACTGTCAAAGAGTCCCACTGATAACACCAAAATACATGAAATAGACACAAATCCAACACAATAAACCATATCTGTGCATTCAATGTACAGTTTCACATATAAATCGAACAAAAATTTTTGCCATCTAAGTTTTGTCATATGGCACTTTTGTCATGTGCTCTTCTATGTAGTTAAAGGCGCACCTAAGCGCAAGTCGACAAGTAAGCACCTGGGAGAGTGCCAGGCACAAAGGAAATGAGGCACGGTCGCCTAGGCGCGCTCCTGGGTGCGCCTAGGCGTAGCTTTCAGGCGCACCCCCGACTCCAGGCACAGACCACTTACCCAGTAAAGTATAAACCTCGTTTTTTTTCTCATTTTTCACCTTCCAACCCTAATTTCAATCTTCCAACCTACTGAGAAGTTGAAAACGACCATTCCTCTTCGATCTTTCATAGATCTAAGCAAAAAAAGGTATGGATTTACAAATTTTAGCGTGTGTATACAATTTCTGTAAAAAAACGTAAAAACCAATACCATTTTTTCAAATTTTTTGTTTTTTGTTAACTATTTTCCATAGATCTTGATGGGTTTTAGTTCTATATGTATAAGAAAACATTTCATTTGAGTTTTATACTTCTTTACTCTAGATTTGAGTTCGTTTTTAGTTTTTTTACTGTTTTTCCGAAAAAAATCAGTTACGGAAATAAAAAAAAGTCATCGTTTTTTCGTATTTCTTCATTGAAACGTATTTCTATCCACATATATAGCTTTCCCATGCTGTGTCTTCATGTGTGATAATTTTTTCATCCTTTTTTTGTAATTTAGGGTTTTTTTTTAAATTTTTCTGAAAAAAAATGTTACGAAAATTAGGAAAAAATTGTTCTTTTTTATATTTATTAGTTAATACCTATTCTTATCCACATATATAGCTTACTCATGCTTGTATCTTCATGTATGATGTACTTTTCATGCTTTTTTTGTATTGTAGTGTTATTTTGTTCAATTTTTCCGAAAAAAAAACTTATGAAAATTAGAAAAAATTTTGTTTTATTTATATTTATTAGCTAATACCTATTCTAATACACATATATAGCTTTCCCATGCTTATATATTATTTTGATCATAAAAAATTGCATGTTTAGATAATATTTCATATTAGAATTATGTTTCTATGTTTTAATGCTTTTTAGGAATTTATTAATGATTTTTAGCTATTTTTTAATTATGAAAAATATAATTTTACTCCTCAAGCTCCAGGCGCGTGCCTAGGCGCACCTAGGTGCCCCAAGTTCCAGGCGCACCCTTTGCGCCTCGGTGCGCCTCACGCCTTTAACTACATAGGTGGTCTTTATTCTCATTTTTTGTTTTTTTAAAACTGTTTTCTCTCTAATTCATATTTATATAAAATCATTATATATATATATATATATATATAAGTTGGTCCACCAAAATGAGGTGTAGAGGCTGCTGCTGAGAGCTGTGTTTGTGAGATATTCACTGCCGTTGATGCAAGTGTGCAGGGTGTGTCATCTTGTATTAAAGTGGTCGTGAAGGTCCAACTTTTTTTGCGGTTGCCAAGGCCCTTTTTTTCGATTTGTTGAGTGTAGAACAGCAAGGTGTTTGAGAAATATCCTCTGAGATCAATGAGCTAACCAGTGTGTCATTAGACCTAATCAGAAAAGCTCCAAGAGACCAGAAGGAGAGTTCTAATCTCCAAATACTTCTGGTAAAAGTGGATGGTTTTAAGAATTGGGAGTCCGCCCAGCCACTTGTATGCACATTGAAGCCAAATGGAAGCTAGATAGTTATGACATCATAGCCCCTTGCTCCATGAAGCCATGGAACAGTAAACACTTCACATTCTTGGAAACAGAAAAGCAGGAGATAATTTCCCTCAACCCTATCCACAAGTGAGAAAATTCTTTAAAGAAATTACAGCAGTGTACCTCCTGTGCTCATCAGGGGACAGAATACCTTGGCAACAAGAAGGACGTTTAAGGAATTTGATCCATTCTAATTAAGTTTAGTTGCCCAGCTGATGCAGGAGCCCCCAAAAATGGACTGAAAGAATGTGGATTTCTGAATTTTAGCTGGCCCGTATTGCACATGAGAATGCAAAGTCGAATATTCTAGCTCATGATCCTCCAACCTCCTCTCTAGATCACAGTTTATGTAAATAGTCATACTGAAGGGAGTGGGATTGCAACATTTCAGCAGCCACCTTCACATGCAAGATCAACCCTTGCATCTCCTGAATGAGATAACTTTGATGCGAGGCAGCGGTCAAACTTAGGGGTGTCAACAAGAGCCAAATAACCAAAAAACAGAAGAGAACCAGACCGAAAAAATTAGGTTCTGGTCCTTCAATTAGGAACTGTGGTCAGTTTCCAATTCTTTGTCAATAAAACCGAAATAAATTTGGTCCGATTCCAATTTCATTCCCAAGAAACTGGGCCTGAACTGAAAACCAAATCATCATGCTATGATACCTCATTAATCTATGGCAAGACAAAAAGGTATTCAAGAGGACTGAACAACAATGGAAGAAACCAATCATGTCTAATGAACCCTGAATGATGTCGTATGAACCATGTCCAAGTGGATGTTCAGATCCAGGCAACATCACCATTGCTCTTCTATCTCCTGTAGCAGATGCCTCCGGTTATCCTATTGCTATATTATAAGGACAAACATACTTCTACTGAGCATCCTATATCTAATTTCATCTGCCTTTTGATTCATCAAACTCGCAATCAAATTTCTTTCTGTATTTGCCACCAGTAGGGTTTTAATGAAGTTTAATTGCATAAAGAATGTTCTATATTCACGTGCTCAGAATAGATTACTTGCATCATAACTTCATTAGTAGAATTGAAAGTCAAGAACTGGATGGCATAAAGTTAGCAAAAGACCTCAAAGGAAGGCAAGATAAATCAGAATATCATGTTTAGATTGCTAGCCCTAGTCAAGAAGCTCTAGCAAAGATATTAGAAACCATCTCACACTTGGAAACTGAATGAGGACACATGAACAGGACAGAGATAAAAGACTTTCTCCATTTAGTTTGCAAAGAAACTTTTCACATTATTAAATAAGCTAAGAAGCATTAGTTAGTGATACTGAGCACGAGATCATCTCAAACCCGGCAGTGTTGACGAGATTAGACATTGTCTCATGGGTAGCTCGCCTGACCTCCCTATTGTAGTCAAGAAGAAGCCTTTTGTACTCAAATGCCTATAAGACCAAGAAATACAAAGATCACTAGGTAAAGAAACATAACACAGACAATGAATAAAAGCAAGTTCGAAATTAACATTTAGAGTAAAATCAGAGTTTGGAGATAATGAATTTCATCAATTCTAGAGCAACTGACAATTACTTTGAACACAAAAAGCTTTTAAGATGTTCACTCATCATCATCAAGACCTTATCCCAATTAGGGGTCAGCCTTTTAAGATGATCACTCATTCTAATAAAAAAATATCATTACTAAAATGTTAAAGCAGCTAAAAAATGTTTTCACAACATCTCATAAGGGCAAAAAAGTAACCACGGCTATTTACTGATTGAGGGATCAGAATAACGACCTTTAACTTTTCTAATATCTATGTAATAATGGTTAGTCAGCCAAACTACTTCTCCCAAAATAATCCAAATCATTCTCTTAGCCATTTAGAATTAGTACTGCACTGCAAGCATCAAATAGAGGTTAAAATCAAAGCAAGATTATTATTCTATATACAAGTCTAGGTATACACACAGAGACACTTATATGTTAAAGAATGTGCTTATGGAACCCATTATTGTCATATTTCTAGTTAAGATAAGCATCATAAATTCAGCAGAGATGATAGGGAATCTACCCATCTTTCAGTTGTGGTTCCAGCTTGAAAGTTTTTTCCCAAGTCCAAAACCTTGTTAAACTTGGTGACTATTATTCTGAGATGGCTTGGTTCTGTTTAATTAAAGGGATTTCTAATAATTCATGCAACATCCAAGTATCAACAGAAATGCAGGGATGGAACCCAAAAATTAGCATCACAAACTGATTGATGCAGTCAAAAGCACAACATATGGTTTAAAGAGATCGCACAAATATTGTAAATGATGATGCTTATAAACTACATGCAATAGGCATTACAGATTGTGTCATCGGAAGGCAAAAGACTGAACAGTTGAATGAAGTTGTAAATGGATACTGAAATCACCGTTGTTCACCAGGTCCTCCCTAACTTTTATCAGAACAACATCTTGATCTTTATGCCTATGGCTCTTAGCAGATGATGGGAGAATATCTGATCTCACCTTTACCAAGTTATACTAGTAGGAAGAAAGAAGATATGAACAACAAGGACAGACAGAAAGAGGAGAGGAGAAGAGGAACTCGTGATGTAGCTAACCCTCTTTCATGTCTCCTTCACTAGCAGAATCACATACTACCGAGATTACACTTTGTCCCATTAGTTAGGCATAATTATGGAGCTTGTAGCTTTACAATGACCCCATCATATCACATAATGACAGGACCCCACCACAAGTAAATATATCTTAACAGGTTCATTTTTGTGTACCTCTTTCCCAGCCTTCCCATCTACAAATGTCTCAATATGTTCCATATTTTATTTCTTCCAGCTGTCCTTGTGATAGCATTTAACTAGCAATGGTCTTTAAAATATTAAGAACTTCATCTCAGAAAAATTAAAGAAAAAAAAATTACAGAATTTATCATGGCCATATTAACACCTTATGGCTTTGATTATTTGGACATGCCATTGTTCATATGCCATAAGCATTGCATACAGTACTAGTAAGACGTTTCCATCAAGAGCAGCATCCTATCAGCCAATATGGAGATAAAACACTGAAGAAGAATAATAGACAAAGCATACCCATTGTGGAATGATCTGCACAACTTCTTCTCCAGATCTTTCCTTAATTAGTATAGACAGTGATGTCAAAGCTTTAAGCTGTATAAAAAATGAGGAACAAGGAATTCTCACGTCAAAACATCAAAGAACAGGGAAAGTATGATGAATTAAGGAGAACTCTGGAAACAGTTGTGATATAACTGGCATAGTTAGGATGATCGTTGATAATATAGGGAACACACTATCAGAGTAGAGTCAAATGAACAGAACTCGGCTGGAGCTTTCAAGTGCACAGATCAAAGATAAAATTCCTCTAAAGTTTGCATTAACAAAATGCAATTTTCTGGATATGTTCTTCCATAAGAGGATAACCTACAGTAGGAAACAGCAATTTATCCTTATAAGCATGGAAATCTAGAGAAAGTACATAGATGAGCAGCACTTATTTCCTCAAGTTATGAGCCATAACGCATGAAATGCTATCTTAAGAAGGAAATATTATCAAATGCAGTAAATAGCAGTAAGCAACTTCACTATCACCTGGAAGAGATGTAGAACAGATTGCCCCATCACAAACAATGGCAGTCCCAGTGCAGTCCCGGTGCACGAAGCTCCCGCCTATGCGGGGTCTGGGAAAGGGGCGGACCACAAGGGCCTATGGTAGGCATCCTTACCTTTTATTTTGCAAGAGGCTGATTCCATGCCTTGAACCTGTGACCTCAAGGTCACATGACGACAACTTTTACCGTTGTGCCAAGGCTCCCCTTCGCCCCATCACAAACAATAGTAAACAAAATTCAGAACTCATTAATCCAGCATGTCTTTTCATTGACTATACAATTCATTATCTAAAGACACCCAGCAATCTAACCCTTGCAAAAGGTTTATTTCCAGATCTGTAACATAACTCCATCAGATCCTGTACCTACTTAGTCTTGTCACAGTAAGATTCCAACAGCCGTCCAGCAAATAATAAAATTTATTGCATGATTAACCTGACCATCAGAAAATACTCAGTTCTACCTCCACAATGGTATCATGCATACAATACAAAGTGGTTCAGACTTCAGACCTTGCATTTTATAATGCAATCAGCATAGAAGCCCAAACATGTTGGCCAAGAGCTTATTCAAGAGTTAACTAATGAAATTAAAAGATCGGCTTCAGACTAAATTCATAGTCAGCCCTACAAGAAAAAGTAATTTCATCTACAGAATGTCTCTGTGAAAAAACTAACATTGCTTAAGATTTTCATCCTGAAGCTCCACCCTGATACGAGGGGGATAACAAAGTCTGCACTGATCAAAGTCAACAAGATGAGAAATGGAAATCTTCCTGGAGGCTAACGATTAACAGCTAGATGCAGTACATATCACAGTCTGGTGACAAGGTCAATGATGATAGAAACATCTCCATTTAGGTTTTCTAGTTTCTTTATCTTTGTAATTCTTTCTAAAAGTCTCATCATATTACAAGGTTCAAAAGGTTCTTCTAGCTATCCTCGCTTGAGCCATTCCACTATCCATGTCTATTCACTTTCCTAATATCCTATTCAGAGAGTAAATTGGTTATTATCTCCTTATTCTTCGTTTCAGTTAACTCTACAGCTGCCAGTCCCAAGCCCGGATAAAGGTGGAGGGTTTTGCATCGAGTGCCAGCCGCCAAGTAAAACCAATGGCAAACCCCATACATAAATCAATTTTTGACATTCCCTTAGGTTAGGGTGCTCCCTATAAGCGACATGCTACATCGAATCTCAGATGCAGTGGAAAATGGACAAGAGCTGCTACGGCGTTTCCATAGAAGCGACATGCTACATCGGATCCGGGTGCAGTGGAGAATAGGTAAGGACTGTTAGAGCATTTCCTCGGAAGAATCAAAACCCAGGTGTAGTAGAAAGTATGCATGGGTTGGGTTCCCGTGACATTTGGGAAGTGCGCGGTTAAATAGGCTAGGTGAGAAGAATAAGATTCATATGGCCATATGAAATATAAGCACATTGACATGTAAGAGTCTAGAGTTAGTAAATACAATGAAACACAGGAGAGTCAACAATGCTTGTATTTTAAAAACCAAGTAAAAAAGGGCTAAAACTAGAGAAATTGATGGGTATAAGTTTTGGTATATAGAAAAGGACAATAATAGAAATAGTGTAGGAATAGCAGCAGATAAAGAATTAAAGAATAAAGTTGTGGACATTAAAAGAATTAGTGATAGAATTATAATAATAAAACTTGTTCTAGAAGGAAGATCACAAATGTTGTACTACAAGTATGGTTAGAAGATAGAATCAAGAGATAGCTTTGGGAAGATATGGAGGAAGTCATATAAAAAATTTCCAACATGTTTTACAAGAGTAGACTTTAATGGTCATGCAACTAAAGAAAAGGAAGGATAATAATAGTGCAAATGAAGCGTATGTTATTGGAGAAAGAAATGAGACGGAGGAAGCCATACTTGATTTTTCTTTAGCCTATAGCCTGGCTACAACAAAAACATACTTTAAGAAGAGGGATGAACACTTACTATCCTTTAAAAGTGGACCATATAAAAGCCAAATAGACTTTTTTCTACTTAGAAATACCTAAAGATCAATGTGTAAGGATTGTAAGGTGATACTCGTTGAGAGTCTAACCTCACAATATAAGTTAGTGGTTATGGATATCTACATTAGAGTATGGAAGAAAGGAAATAGACTTAAAAGGTGTCCAAAAACTAAGTGGTAGAACTTAAAAAGAGAGAAGATAGCATCATTTACAAACAAGTTGATAATAGAAGAAAACTCAAACAATGAAACAGAAGTAAATACCATGCCGACTAATATGGCCATTTCCATTAAGAAAGTGACAAATGATGTCCTAGAAGTATCTAATGGTAAAAGGCAACCAACAAAGGAAACTTGGTGGTGGAGTGAAAAAAGTACAAAAAGTTATTAAAGAGAAACATGTGTATTTTAAAACATGACGAAGGACTAAAAATAATGAAAACGATGAGGAATATAAGAATGCTAAAAAGATTGCTAAGAGAGTAATATATGAAGCTAAACTCAAGGTATATGATGATCTTTATAATACATTAGGATGAAAAGAAGGTGAGAAAGATGTGTTTAAACTCACAAAAGTAAGAAAAAAAAGAAAAGAAAAAAGGGCTTACACCACATTAAGTGTATTGGAAATGATGACCAAAGGGTGCTAGTCAAAGACGACAAGATCAAACAAAGATGGGAAAGTTACATTCAAAAATTGTTAAATGACAATTATCCTGAGAACATAAAGATTAAGAGTACCATAAACCAAAATAACATTGGAAATTATAGATACGACCGTAGGATTAAAATAGCGGAGTCCAATAAGAAAGTGGCAAAAGATGTCTTAGGAGTATCTAGGGTAAAAGACAAACAACAAAAGAAAGTTGGTGGTGGAGTGAAAATGTGCAAAGAATTATTAAAGAGAAATGGGTGTGTTTTAGAGCATGCTAGAGGACTAAAAATAATGAAAACTTTAAGTAATATAAGAAGGCTAAAAAGGTAGTTACGAGAGTAGTAAGTGAGCTAAACTCAAGGCATATGATGATCTCTATAATATATTAGGATCAAGAAAAGGCAAGAAATATGTGTTTAAACTCGCAAAAGTAAGAGAAAAGAAGAGTAAGAACTTAGACCACATTAAGTGTATTAGAAGTGATAACCAAAGGGTACTAGGCAAAGACAATGAGATCAAACAAAGGTGAGAAAGTCACTTTCAAAAATTAGAAAATGACAATTACCAAGAGAATATAGGGTTTAAAAGTATGGTAAACCCATTGGACATTATAAATACGACCGTAGGATTAAAATACCTGAAGTAAAAGAAACCTTGAAAAAGATGAAATCTAGAAAGGCCCTGAGGGCTGATGGTATAACAATATATGTTTCAAAATATATGGGAGATATTGGAGTAGTTTGGTTGACAAAGTTGTTTAACAAGAATGTAAATCAAAGAAAATGTCAGATGAATGGAAGAAGAGCTCTATTGTACCAATGTATAAGCATAAAAGAGACATAAAGTTGCACTAATTATCAACGGATCAAACTTATGAGCAATACCTGAAACTTTTTGAAAGAGTGATTGAGAAGAGGTTACAGCATGAGACGAGTGTATCGAAGAACCAATTTGGTTTCATGCCTTTGAAATCTACCATGGAAGCTATTTTCTTGCTTAGACAATTGATAAAGAAATATAGGGAGATGAGGAAGGACCTCCACATATTCTTTATTGACTTAGAAAAAGCTTATAATAGGGTCCCCAAAGAGTTAATATGATGGGTTTTGGGTGAGAAAGGGGTTCCACAGGAGTATATAGTTATAATTAAGGATATGTATGAGGAAGTAGTTACAATGTTGGGACCACTAGCAGAGAAAGTAGTTATTTTTCTATCACTATAAAATTGCACCAATGAACGGCATTGAGCCCATACCTTTTCACGTTGGTTATGGACGAGTTAACAAAACATCTACACAAGGAGATTCCATGGTGCATGTTATTTGCAGATGATATAGTTTTAATTGATGAGACAAGGAAGGGCGTAAAAACAAAACCAGAGGTATGGAGAGATGCATTAAAATATAAAGGATTTAAAATTAGTCAAACTAAGACAGAGCATATGGAATGCAATTTTAGCAAGGAGAAAAGCAGGAGTGAAGCACTATTAAAAATTGATAACCAAGAAGACCCCCCTAAAAGAACATTTCTCATACTTGGGATCAATAATTTATGAGAGCGAAGAGATTGAGAGAGAGGTTATCCAGAGAATCCAAGCGGTTTGAAACAAATAAAGATGCGCCTCAGAGTTTTGTGTGCTCAACAAGTACCAAACTAAAAGGAAAATTCTATAGGATGACTATAAAGTCATGCTCTATGGATCATAGTGTTGGGCAGTTAAGGAACAACATGTATATAGGATGAGCATCCATTGAATACAGATGTTGAGATGGATAGGTAGCAAGACAAGAAAGGATAGAATTAGAAATGTAAACATTAGAAAAAACTTAAGAATAGCACCAATAGGTAACAAGATGAGGGAGATTAGACTTGGATGATTTAGACATGTCTAATGGACACTGAAAATGACACCGGTTAGTAGGAGTTAGACGATCCAAGCCGAAGGTTGTAAGAGGGCAAGGGTAAGGCCCAAAAGAACATGGTAAAAGTGGTGAGAAAAGATTTAAAAACTTGAGACTAAATGAAGCCATGACACTTAATAAAGGTGAATGGAGGAACAAGATTCATGTGACCAACCCCTAATTGGGATAAGGTCTTGATGATGATGATTCTTCGTTTTCAGCTCTATGATCATAATAAGCTCATCAAAATGTCCTAGAAGGGCCATTTGTTTCTTGGAAGTTTCTTAACTGCCACATATCCATTAAAAGTGATAGGTGGAGAAACCAAGGCAGAGTTAATTACTCAATTTTGCATATAGCATTGCTGTCAGCTGAAAAGAACTCAAGTTTGGTGACGTATCACATCATCTTCAAAGTTGATCTGCCAATAATGCACTTCCAATTATCTTAATAGTTAGGAAAGCTTTCGTCAATGGATTGAGTGCAGCTAACATATCTTCTCCAAATGTTTCTTTCAGATCAACAAGGTATACTGTGCAGATACAATAAATTAACATGCCAAACCCCAATGCTGGCGAAGATCGGATAATCACTCAAGAAAAAATATGTTGCAAGCTCCACAGGTTTTTGCCATCATTAAAAGCATCCTTATCCTTCAAAGATAGCTATTAAGGAATCTAGACTTGGAGAATGAACATGAATGAAATATAATAGGTTGCAAGCACGAAGTGACTACATGTCCTTCTTACAGCATAAGTTAGAATACATGACCGCGTCATTAAATACCTAGCATAGAGAAGATGAAACAATAGAGGATTTGTCAAGAGTTAAACAATTGAGTTCTATAAGATAAAGGCTCAAAGATACCTTTGTTGTAGGATCCTTCCTACCCAGCCTCTTTAAGTGTTGCGCCATTTCACTATCGACATCCTGCATTGCAAAATTATCGAGATATTAAATGTGCTGGTTACATACAAATAATGAGCTCAGTAGAATATGTCTACAACTAGTCTTGATGATGGAAACAACTACATGAACTACGAAGTTGCAAAAAGAGGCTTCAAGAACTCGGAAAAAAAAATCTACAGCAGCGACAGAGAGATGCTTGTTGATATTTACACAAGTCTTCATTGTCAAAAGAGTAGTTCACAACATATATACATGCATGCATACATGCATACATGTTGACACACTCTTCTTGAACCATCCTGCAGAATCATGACCATTTACATAATTATTTGAAGGCTGTGTATTTGTCAATGAATGCAATATATGGAAGCATTCAAACAATTATGTGAAAATAGTGAATGATACAAGCTACACAATTTTAGCCCATACATCATGCTAGAATGAAACACTTGAAGATGTGGCCATCTTGCTGGAAGGATTCAAACCACAGAACTACAGTGGAAAAAGAATTAAAAGATGAGGGCTAGCATGCCTAGTGTATCTTTCTTACATGGAAATCTCAGCAAATACATGAAGGGGAGCATTGGCGCAACAGTAAAAGTTGTCTTCATGTGACCTTGAGGTCACAGGTTCAAGGCATGGAAACAGCCTCTTGCAAAATGCAAGGTAAGGGGCTGTGTACTTTAGGCCCTTGTGGTCCGCCCCTTCCCCGGACCCCACATAGGCGAGAGCTTCGTGCACCGGGGCTGCCCTTTGAATCTCAGCAAATACATATCATGGTTGCCTAGTCTATGAACATAACATTCTATTGGCAATCTCAGTGCCAATATCAACCCAGCAAGCTAAACTGTCCCAAAATCTTCGGAAAAAGATTAAAGCATAGCACTAATGGATCTAAGCTGACAGTACTAGAGCAACAAAAGTGAAAATGGAAGTAGCAGACCAAAAAGCACAATTGAGCTTCAGAATGATATAGTAAGAGTGCTCTCTCATATCTTAGGTCCATCAAGAGAAGATTTGATCTCAAATGCTACTAAATTTGTATAAATGATATAATCCTTGACATGGATGATGTTTCATACAATAGGTACATCTGAATTGCTGTTTCATTTTATAAGTATCCTATAATGTGTTAATCTAGGAAAGCCTATATCATCCCTTTGCTCTCTTCTGCAGGAGACTATGGAGGCATATGATGTTTCTCATCCTCTTCTTATAGTTTATGACCCTGCTCCAACTAAGTGAGCTACATAACTGCAACCTTGCAGGAGTTGTAGATGTAAAACATTAAAAGAGTTTGCAGTCCACCAATTCTCATCATTATCAACCTATTGTTTAATCTGATCGAGCATCCCTCCAAGGATTCATCCTCTTTTGTCTGTTCTAATATATGTTTCAGGCTAAATTATCAATTTCACTGCAAAACACAAATTTTCCTGTACCCACGCTATCCTCGACCTTTTCATCACTTTGTATCTGCCTACCATTGTAGTAATTTTTCTTTGCTACGGAAAAATCTTTCAAGTCCTAAAGATGCTTCAGCTGACCAACGTGGAAAGAATCTACAATTAATGAAATAGGAGCATTAGAAAAGACAAATATTTGACAACTGGTTAAATAACTCGAGAAAGCAGCTTCCAGGCATTGCCAGTAGCACTATAATTCTACAACTTTGCTCAATTATGAAAACTTCAGAATATTCAACTTTAAAACTCTATTTATTCCCAACAAAGTGAAGGTACTCTAATCCAATTATTTCCACATCTAGCAGTGGTGGTACATCAGTTAAGAATCTGAACCTGCACTGTCTTATCATCACTTGAGTAATCTTTTTCAAATTTAAAACCTAAAAACTCTTCAGTATTATCAGGTCGTTTCCTTATAGTAGATGGAAAAAGAGTGTGGTCACAAAGTTTGAATTCGGGAATAAATCATCATCAAGACCTTATCCCAATTAGGGGTCGGCCAAATTCAGGAATAAATACACGAGGAAAATATTCAGCAAAGTGAAGAGAAAAAGTTCATCAAAAAGGCATTATCAGGACATGAATTATGTTTTATCCTTGAATTTATAACTGGATCAACAAATAATAGTTGAGAACATGACGAATTTTTGCAAAATTTGAGCTTAACTTGGTAAATTCATGTTAATTTGCTTCAGTTCAACAAAGTGAGAACTTCTAAATAACTCAAGAATTAAATTGGCACATCAAAAATCGGGGCTTCTAGAAAAACACTAAATTATTTGAAGACTTTTGTAACTATGAATAACAGCACCCATTGGTAAATTTTTCTTGTCAGCTCCCAGGAAGTGCTATCTTTATTAGGTCCACAAGTGCATTATGCGTTTTTAGAACGCTGATACATTGTCTAAACTCTAAATTTTGGAGAGACTATTTTAGGTTCAATACCACATTATTTCAATAAGCGCAGTTACAAATTTGCCAATATGAAAGACACCATCTTATAATAGCTAGAACAATAGAAACAAGTCTCAAGTTCATAAACAAGTTCCGTATTACAGACATTATACAAAATTCTTATTAAGTGTTATCCTATATTTGGTGTCATTGATCATTTGGTTGCTGATATTCATCTATTAGCTACTGAAACCGAGAAGAAAATAAGGGATTAAAGAGAGTTACACGAAACGGAACTCCCTCTTCGTTGCCGGAAAGAGACGGTGTAAGCCGAGAACTACCAACGTAGCCTCCGAAACCGATGTTGGGAGTTGTCGAAGGTAAAAGCGATGCCGCGAGGCTGCTAATATCAATGCGGAACTGTTTAATTTGCAACAATGAAAAGAACAGAAATTTGAAAAACAAAAGAAAAAAAGGGATTTCAGAGAATTTACCTGCTACTGGAAGGACGAGTCTTGCTCCTGCCCGCTTCTGCTCCTTTCTGCCTCCCCATGATTACAACTCTCTGCTGTTCTCTCAAGTAGAGATTGTTGAAAACCCTAAGATTTCGAGTCTAATACAGAGAATAAGGTGATGGAATTCGACGACTTGGGTAAAGAGAAATCAATCCAGCAAGAAAACTGACTACGCGGAACGGAATTTTGGAGGGGCAGAGAAAGGACGGCGACGTTCTTCTACTTTGCAGGGTAAGCAGATGACGCCATCGGAGTTAGTAATAGGAGACGGAAATTATACTGGACGGGCATATTTTTCACTTGGAAAATACTAGGGGGCTAAAAGTACATGTATGGCCCACACATCTCAATGATCCAGGCCGTCCATATGCTGTGCAGGAGATGAGCCTTGCACGGCTGCACCAAATTCCGACAATTTTGATTATCCCGGCCCTTTTAATTTGCCGACTTGAAACGGACACCCCATAAAGCAAAACGCAACGGGTTAATTTGATCGATCATCGGAGACTTGTAATAGTTAACAGCTACGATGGATGGTTTTGATCATTGAAGTAGTGGGTCCGGCTTTTACTTTAACCTGCTACACTTCCCAAGGGAAAACACCATAAACAGGTCCCTTCACACCGGCTAGGGTTCTGTATGGCATGGAAATTAAACGTTTTTCCAAAAAGTTCCGACTCTTTCTCAAACAAATTTTAAGAAATGAACAAAAAAATTATGTAATAAAACTCAGATTTCACAATTAATTTGCAGAATTCTCAAATAATATTTATAATTTTTGTTAAAAATTAAAATAGAAAATTCAAACTCATATCTCAGAAATGTTTTTTCTTCAAAATTTACTATTATGGACTTTTCCAATTCATTCCCCAATCAAGACTATCACTGTGCCTAGGATAAGTCCATGAAATTTATAAGCTAGGATAAAACATCATGAAGCCCATGAAATTTTGGAATTTTTCATCTTAATCCTAGACAACGAATTAATTCAAAGAAACTCACATTTGTTGGTTCTTTTCAAATACCAAGCAAGCAATTGATCTCTAGTTCTTCCTCAGAGCAAGGACAAAAGACAAACAGATACTTCAAAAGTGTACAACTCTAAGAACCTTGATTTTTTATAGCTCAATTGCAGTGAGAACAACATGGACATATGATAAGCATCACTAAAATGCGAATATTGAGAGAGATGAGTGACAAGACAAGAAATAATAGAATTAGAAATGAAAATGTTAGAAAAAACTTAGGAGTAGCACCAATAGATAACTAGAGGAGGGAGATTATATTTGAATGGTTTGAACATGTCTAACAAAGACAAAAAAACGACATCAGTTAGAAGTGAGACGATCCAAGTCAAAGGTTCTAAAAGAATAAGGATAAGGTCCAAAAGAACGTTAATAGAAATAGTGAGTAAAACTTTGAGACTAAATGAAACCATGACACTTAATAGAGAAAAATGGAGGAACAAAATTCATGTGATCACCAACTAATCGGAACAAAGTCTTGATGATGATGATGATGATGATGATGAACGAGTAAAAACTTAATTTTCAGTTGAGTTCTGCTACTGCAATTGGCATCAGTTACTAGTATATCTGAAATCGCGCATGTTTACGTCTCCAGACCCAAATCTCATGCTCCAAGCAAAAGCGAAGTACAAGCTGCTGGGTTTGCCACATGCAGGTGTGCCATGCAACGTAGGCTGCTTTTCGAAATTCAGACTGAACTTCTGCCGTCGGATTCGGTACGCACTGTGCCACATTCAATTCATCTTTTAGCTACGCAACAGTCATTAAGTAACAGTGTTTAGAGAGCAATGCACGGGATGGAGCTGGAGAACTCCCGTAGTTATAGAATTTTTAAGCCATTAAGGAAGATTTTGAAGCAACACTTTGACTTTGATCCGTATATGCCTTTTACGATTGAATTTGCATGGCACAATGAATTTTACAGGTACATAACAAATAGCTCCATGGCTTCTGGCCTTCAATGATGTGATTTTTACATATAGAATCTGAGCCATTAGAGGCAGGATACCACCGGCTTCTGTGCTCACAGCCGCTGTATAAGAACTGGTAAGTTCCAAATGCCACTGGCATACCAATCCCCAGAAGAGAGTTGCTTTTCACTGTGAAAGCAATGCTGATAATGGAGTAGGCTGTAATGTCTCCTGTTTGTGGAATGTTCATTTCCCACCTGCAGAAAAGTCTCAATATCCAGAATCAAATAACCTGATGAGAGCATTAGGGCATTCTCGCTCATTTGAGGCAAAGCAGAGTCATTAATTTGGGAGCCTACACTTAGAGTGCTACGAGCAACATTTCAGCTGGGGTTCCTTTTCAGGCTCGTCATCTACAATGAGCATCCCTTTTGTTGGTGGAGAGGGAGAAAGGCTCGAGGTACTGTCCTTCTTCTTTTGTAAAACTCCTGCAGGAGAAACATTAGCAGAAGCAAAGAAGTTTATACAAGTTATGATCAACTGTAGTATGTCTAACAAGAGCTTCTTAGACAAGCAAGAGGCATATTAAGGAATTCATTTTGGTTCACAGGCTATGGAACCCTGTTACATAAATGAATAGACAGATGAAATATGAATTAATGCTGGATTGATAATGATGGATCAAGTTTTCGGCTACATCAGTGCATACAAACGAACTAGTACTACAACTGGGAAAGGTTCCACCTTAACTATAACTGAGCTACTAAAACATTCCTTGATCTATGAGCAAGTTGACGTCCTAAATGGAATACACAGTGACACCTGTACCAGAAACCAAAGAAAAGGCTGTTCCAGAAGATCTAGGGAGAAAAATATTTGGTTGTCCAAGACAGGATAAAAAGAGGGCAAAACCAAACGGTGTCATAAATTGTTCCACTGCCCCAGATTGTCTGGGACTTTCTCCAGAAACTGAACGAAGAGATGGGGCAGACGCGTGAAAGTGCACCCAGCTGACTTTCTTGGACTAGAAATCAAGTGCTTGTATTTGACCATGCAATGCCAACTAAACTAATGTATCTGTTTATGGGATAGCTACTTCAACTTAGAATATGTCATTACCACCAGCCTCAGAATACAAGAACTAGAACCACTTTACTTCAGCTAAGTGTACTATAGGGTTATTACTTATGGGTTGCAATATCAAGATAAACAAATATATATCAGCTAAGTGTATTGAAGTGGTTAGTACTCACGGGTTGCAATATCAAGAAAAACTTCATCTATTCCAGTGCCCAATTTGGCCGACGTAACAAAAAGCCTTGCTCCAATAGATGCTGAATAACTACAACAGAAAACAAGCATCGTATGTTAATTCAACAATAACTTCAGTCCTAAAAAGTGATTCTAATTATTCTAGAAGTAACTTCCACGACCAAGATTACTTCATACATTTCATGACAAAGGCAAGAGGCAAACTTCTTTGAGATGTGTAATCTTTCAGAGTCTGTCCCATTACTAATATAAATGTGTAAGACAGCAAAAAATTGATAAAACACTAAAAGATAAACCAAATGACACCAAGTTTAACATGCCCCGGTTGAAAAGCAAATGGGACATAAATATGAAATGCCATAACTAATGCACATATACATAACCAAAACCAGTCCTTAAACTGTCTCGTATAAATTTGAGTTCTTTGGTATGAGTTCTTTGGGTGACAGGGAGCCCGGGCGCAACAGTAAAGTTGTCGTCGTGTGACCTTGAGGTCAAGGGTTCAAGGCGTGGAAACAGCCTCTTGCAAAAATGCAAGGTAAGGCTGTGTACTATAGACCCTTGTGATCCCCCCCTTCCCCGAACCCCACATACGCGGGAGCTTCGTGCACTGGGGCTGGTTTGATTTCTTTGGGTTTTAACCTGGTGGATAGAATTTATATGTTTCTCGATGGAAACATATGGATAAATGATGAATAAATACATATCAAGCAAACCTGGGGTCCCTTTCTTTCAATGATTTAAACCATTTCTCTTTGACTGTCGAAGTTTGTAGAGAAATCTAGATGGTTGTTTTTTATCTTCTAACCATCCACTTAATGGTCACAAACAGAGGCTTAAAACTTGTCAATCTGGTCAAGTGTTTGGCATAGCATGCCTACAAATAGATGGTTTGGATTGTAGAATGGACCCCAGTTAAATTTTCTACCTGCTTATTTAGTCCAAGAGGACCCTTGACATTAGTCATATAATTCGAGAAGAGAATCTAATACCTAGATATATTAATATTACTTTGATGCTGCTGCTTGCCTGTTCTCTCCCTATCTCCTCGATCCCCTATTAGGCCTTCTTGCAGTGGGCCTTTTAATAATACCTCATAAATGTCCATCATCTGATCAGAAAAAAATAAACCCAGCAGACAGGAATTTCCACCATTGATTCCCCTTGAAAGATGGCCACGACTCACACACTTTTAATACATGTCAATCAATTGCAGCATCTATATTATGGTAATGAGATGGCAATTGGGCATTAGAGGAGAATGTGTTGTGCCAGGATCTAAAAACTAGGGGTAAAATAGTCAACAAAAATATTTATGAAATACCATTAATGGTGGAATTGATGTTAAGGGTGTCTCAGCAAATTCCTCTTTAAAAACTTAGCCTTTAAACATTTAATGACAGTTAATGGTTAGTTGGAAAAAATAATATACACAAGGAGCTCTTAAGCATAACTCTCTAAATTTAAATCAACATCAAAAAGAAATGGTATTTCAAGAATTTAGAACTTAAATTCATCCAGAAGAGTGTTAATTGCCAGAGCAATTACCAGTTTGGCCAAGAAACTAATTGGCTCAGTGAGTGCGGCACTCATAACAACAGAAAGTTTGGTTTTTGGGTATTTGTAATTGCAAGTTCCTCGTCTTGATAGGAATCAATATTTAGCCAACTAGTGATACGTACATATTCTTTTTCTCTCTTTGAAGCACTTTTCTTTTTTCTGAATGGTGAATGGATTTGGACTACAACCTCTTGGCTGCGAGACAAGGCACTTAAGCAACTTGGGTAAGTGCTTGAAACCTAAGTGTTTTTTTTCTGTCAATGACCTCTTCAAACAAAGATAAATATACTTTTGCCCTTGTTCAATGTAGAATACCTCCTCAAAGAGTAGCCAGTAATTCTATGCCCAAGATAAAGTCAATAAGCATCATGTTTGCTTCTGATTTTCATTTTTAGGACACGGAGAAAACATGTCTTTTGGAAGGAGATAATGTTGAGATTTTGAGAGGCAGCCAGGCTCCATGTTAAGAATACAGGAGTATGACAGAAGTCTGACAAGGAATTGTTTCTTGATCAAAGGGTATGTTAGATATTGAACCAGAATGGAAAGGGATTTAATAGATATTGCTCTGGAATTTCTCATATGGTGGCAGGATTCTGTCCCATTGCTGGAAACAACTGGGAAAGATTGGGTATCCTGATAGAGGTTTTCACTCAAGTATTTCCATATGGTTCTGAAGAGGAATCATCTATCCACAATACCAACATGTATGTTATGGCCATTACCTTGTCCCTCCCAGGATGTAGATTCTCTGCCTGGCAAGTTTGACATGATGACATTTTCATTATTAGGTTCATCAAGTGAACAGCTAGGAAAATAGATTCTTAACCTTGTCTGAGTGTGTGGTGTGTAGTGGGTGCATCTTAGTGTCTTCTTACTACGATAAATCAATGAGAAAATAGCGTTCTCGAAATGACTTTTTCTCTTTCAAACTAGGAGGATTGGCATTTGGCCAAGATGTGATCTATCTCTTTCCTTGGTTAGAGTGGAACTTTGGTATCTTCTTTGTTCTTCTCTTTTGCTATTCTGGCCTTAATTGAGATGTGAAATGCTTTCGTTCTCTTAGATCAAGAATTCTATAAAAGAATCCCAAGTAGGCAATCTGGAAGAAAGAAATATAAACATCAAAGGCAATGCACATTCTGGAGAGGTTTCTAGACCAGACTTGGGTAAGAGAATTGATTTCCTAGGATTTTAAGAAGGACAATTATAAAAAGTATTGGTATTTGAACATCTGAAGACCCTTGTGGTCTGCCCCTTCCCTGGACCCTGCATACGCAGGAGCTTCGTGCACCAAGCTGCCCTTTTTTGTTGTATTAGATCATCTCAAGCAGTTTTTCTGGTTTCCACAATGAACCATGTAATGTTCAACTTTATGGCTACACTATAAGCCCCATTGAGAATTATGAGGGATGATGTCAGTTGGCAGGGATGGTTTCACGGGTTCTATGTTGGAAACATCAATGTATGTCAAACAACAAAAGTTGCAATCTCTTTGGATGGCAGCTTTTGCTAGTGGACCTAATTCCTCGAATACGAGCAATGGGTTACTCAAGAAAAGAAAGCTTGTTGCAAATAGGATTAACCCCATAGAGAAGATGATATCTCAACATGGAAGAAGAGAGAGGTTACAGAGTGGAGATCTCCTTGGCCTTTGCTAGTGCATCCTTGATTCAACAATACCTCAACTGTCACCCAGCATGCCAATAGTCATATCCCATCAGAGATAATCCAGGAGAAAGGCTATATGATGGAAACCTTGTATCTTTTGATGCTGACAAAACAGAGTGTTTTACAGGAAGTTGGAAAAAAGCTACCTGACTATTTCCAACAAGGACCTTGTTATATCCTGAAAGTTGTTCTAAGCTTCACAAACTTCCATGGGCTCAAGACGACTGAAGATATGGCTAGAGGAGGACTACAGCACGAAACCGATGATCCCTTTCAAAACAAGGCCAAAGAGGATTAAGTGTGCCAGATGTAATGGAGTCACGTTCCAATCACGTCAGTAAATCCTAGCAAATTACAAAAACAGCGGCATGTGAAACTCATTTTCGTTCTTGCTACACATGCATATTGCCAACTTTGCTCTTATCTTGTGACAACTGCATATTACCATCTTGATCCCTTTTGTTTAAGCAGCCAGTTAAATTTGTAACTAAACTAGGACTTGCAAACTTCATCACATAACTGACAGGAAAACATGGTTAAACACTGCCACTTGTATCTGAGTTGATAACACATCCCATATTGGTACTTGTACTAAAAGAATGATGGCACTTTTGAATAGTTGTCCCTCCTTTAGAAACATTTAAGATGTATTCGCCCTCGAATGAAGTTAATTTACTTTTTTCAGCCATGTACATTTATCGGCAGCATAAACTTCCAAGACTTTCAGTGTTTGCAATATATTGAGTCTATGGAATCCCTTTCAGACTTTAAGTCATTGAATATATACCAGGTTTTGACATTTAAAAAGTAGTAATATGACATTATAAGTTCTGTATTGAGTACTAAAGTGGTGCATGGTTTTAAATATCATCCAAAGATAGAAGAAACACACCTCTCAGCCTCTTGAAGATCAAATTTCTTTGACCTCACCAAATCAGTTTTATTTGCAGCAATTGCCATAATTATGTTTCTGGATGCCATCTGCTGGAGTTCTTTTACCCAATTTCTCACTCGAATGAAGCTATCATTGTCCATGATGTCATATACCAAAAGGGCGGCTACAAGCAGTAATTAAGAGATACGTGATAGGTCAGCCACTGAGAATCCAATAACAAAATGGAAGAAAGCGCGTAGCAGAATATGTTGTGTTCTACTATGACACCAATGATTAATCAAGACACAACTTAAATCCATACAGACCATCTGCATCACGATAGTATATAGGGCCCAGAGCATGGAACCTTTCCTGACCTGCTGTATCCTGCCACCAAAAAAGCAGTAGCCAATAGGATGATCTACATCATGCACTAAACCAAACTACAGCTCAAAGAAGAAACCACAGTTTTAACAACTAAATAATATGTGGAGAATGATTGCAGTGATCTAGTCATATGAATTAAGTCAAATGTGAGCTCTAAAAATATGTAACGTAAGACCAAATAAATTAGCAAATGATCATAATGATCTAGTGTAGGAATTAAGTCCAATGTGAGCTTTCAATATAAGTCAGTAAGGCCATCATCCAGTTGAGCTTGGAACAAGAGTACATCATGTTTAAAGAAGTTCAATTGGAATAAGCATTAAATGATCGTGTAAGTAATTCATAGCATTGAATAGAAACAAGCTTGTTACTATCTTATACATAAAATCTATAAAAAAAAGTCAATATACTAACAGCAATTGTTGTATTCACAGTACAGTAAATATCATTTTACCTGCAACAATATAATACAAAAAGCAAGATGGAAGTATTAATTTGGATAACGCAATACATTCACACATGGCAGGTCATTATTAAATTATCATGAGCTTGCCCTGAATATCAACTAATTTCATGACATGACAAATTATTTCATTTAGCACAGTTAAGAGGTGACATTGTGCTTATGCGAAGTCCTGTGCAGTAAACTTTCAAATTGTATCTCCGTGCAATCATCTAATAAAAAGGATCTCCTAAGTACAATCAAGTGGGATACTGGCTGCTGGAGAGAGTCTTCGATCACCATGACATCCATGGAGGCTCTGAGCAAAATGAACAGGCAACGGTTAAGCTAAGGCTTCTCTCAGCCGTCAAATGTAGTGGGCGCATTTCCTTTTTGGAGTAGGCCCTCTTTTCTGTTTATCTGCTTCTATTTTCCTTTGAGAGCTATCTCAGCCCTCTTGGTTTTCATTTGATGTTTTCTTTTAACTACGATGTGTAAGAAAAGAAGAAGAAAGCATAGATAACCAGATGTTCCAGAAATATGCACAGAATGCAGGAAACTATTGTTCAGAACTGCTATTGGAAATTTAATAATGGCAACAGATAGTAAACAAAGTGTTCTACAGGTTTCACCTAACAGGTCACCCGCGGCAAAGTTGACATCAATTAGATTAAGGGCTTAAGGGTTCGCTAGATAGTAGATATACATTCCCCAACAACATTTCTGTGCATCATTCTTTTTAGTTCAAGTTTTGGAGATGGAAATATCTGCAGATGTAGTGCATCACCAAGTTACAGTATCTTCAGTCCAATCTGATAAGTGGACTGTCAGGGATATTAGATATACCACTGAATACAGTTCATTCAATAGGTCTCTTATGGCAAAGCTGAGGATCATTTAGATCTAAGACTTTAAGGTTTATCAGATATGTATTTCTCATGAACACTATCATGAGTCATTCTGTTCAATTCAAGTTTTTTAGTGATTGGAAATAGTATTCATCTCTAGTTCTTCATCTACTTGCAGTATCTTCAGTGCAATCTACAAGATATCTAACACGAAACCACAAATTGGTTTTGATGGTTTTAGATCATACGTGGCCAATTGGTCCAAGACCTCATCCACAAAAACAGATTGCTTACTACATTTGGAGTGGTACCAAATATATTGAGAATCTCCAAAAGAGATTCATCTGCTATAATCACTAGTCAAGACACAAATGGAACTTTATCAGAAGACCAAATGATGAGAATTTTATTTGTGTTTGTCGAGTGCATTAAGAGCTAAAAAACTTGATAAGGAGAGGAAAAACGCACCCATATAGCAAGAGTAATAGGCACACCTTCAATCATAAGGCGCTTTGTAAGATAGGAAGCTTGCACTGTTGCTTCTTGTTTCTCAGAGAAGACATTATTCACATATCGTAATACAAGAGATGTTTTTCCAACTCTGCCTACATAAAGAAGAAATAGTAATCAAAACACCTTCAAAAGGAACAAAATAGTTTAAAAGAAACCAAGTAATAAAAAGAGGAGAGCTGACAATCAATTGAATAAAAGGGAAAACATAGACTTCAGAGATCTAAAGAAGTTCCACTACGGAACCAATTGTCTAGCAGACGCTACACGTAGAACTTGACGTTCAAAAATCTTAATTCTAGCTGGGTAAGGAGCAAAAGTCATTTCTCCCCTGTGAACCCGACCAAGTTCAACATCTCACAAGAGACTTAAAGATGAGGAGACAAAATATCCATGCTTTTAAAGTGATAAAGCAATTTCTCACAAGTGATTGATTACATCCTCAGCGACTCATATATAACATATTGGTTACAGACACTCCTTAGACTTTGTTTAGGTGACCAAATGTTAGGAATTTAACTAACCTACAGTTGAACAAAAGGTGATGATCAAAGGATGGCCTGGGTGAGTCCATAACCTAGACACATGTTGTCACCATATCAATATGGCATAAACTACCTGAATTTGACCTTACACATCCCATTGGCATTGCATCCAAAACCTACACCCTAGCTAGTCTCTTCTTAAGGCAAATATGTGCCTTGCATCACCACCCAAGAAGCCTGCTATGACTCATCTCAAGCTCAAATTGATTCACTAAAGAATATGGCTTCTACAAAAAATTTCCATCTTCTGTCACATAGAATCAATCAAAATCAAGCATCCTATCAGTAGCCACTCCATACATGGGAAGATAGAAATTCCTGCGCAGGACAGTAATCAAAGGAATCTGCCAGTCGATGTACTTCCCTTCCACTATCTCAATACAATGGTTTCATTAGCCCACTAGAAATCTCACCTACAAAACACCAGCTCTCAAAGGACATAATACATCCCCTACTCGTTAAAACTATTGACTGTCATGGGATTAATTTATTTGCTGTCAGTTTGAAGGAGGGATGACAATATTAAACTTCTGGTTTGGTACTACTTACCAATGTTTGTGCTACTTACCAATGTTTGTGCTAAAATATTTCTATTTAGCTACCACTTATTGGATTCTATTTTAACTGCATCAAGTTTCGCAGTTCAACTAAGTTGCACATATATTTTCATTGGAAAATGCTTTCATACCAACCGAATTAGCTCTGCAAACTTTAACCCAATAATTGACATTAAAAATGATAGACAACAATATATGAACTTCTTTGCTTTGATGACGACACTCGAAGTTCTATTAAGCACCCCATTAATTGGGAATATACAAGTTTCTGGGAATTCTAATAGCTTTTGATGACCAAATGGAGAAAGTGTGAAAGATGAACCTTTCTACTTTTAAACAAGGCACTAGGGCATGAGTTTCCTTATACTATATGTAAACCATTTACTACTAACTCGGACAGAAGATTCAGACTCCAACCTTGAAAAATTACCTACCAAATCACATGAGAAGATAACAATTAGAACCATAAAATATCATATCATGAATTATTATTGCCAAAAGAGCTAGTTGTGAGCTAGAATTCCTTGTCTGAATGTAATCCTTTACATACTTCATACAATCGTTTTCGACTCTTAAATAACACAAAATGCAATCCAGAGAAAGCATCAGTTTTAAACGTGGACGGTAGGGGGGAAAGGATAATGAAAATCAGAAGAAAACCCTAGACGACAATCGTGGCGATTCTAAAAAGTTCAACAGCAAAAATCGCAAGAACGAATTAGTTAAGAAGGAGAAAGTCGGTCGATGAAAGGTGTTTGAATTACCGTCGCCGAGAAGGACAAGCTTGAATGAGAGGGCGAGAGGCTTGGAATTCATCCTGTTATTCGTTGAAGAGAGGGTTCTTCGCTAATTTGCGATCGGCAGAAATGGAAATCTTGTCAACATGGCCCTTGTTTTGTGCTTCCGACCCTGCATTCCTTGCCTGAAATTTGGGAGAGAGAATGGCGTGTGAAATTCGAAAGGAAGGCAGGCGAGATTTGTCAACGTCTTTTCGTTTAGCGATGACTGGGAATTTTGGGTGGGGCAGCTGCTGGGCCTTTCTTTGAGCCCAAACATTCAGTGCTCTGTTCTGTTGAAATTTACCCGAGTTTCAGACATTGAGAACAGAGCAAAAAAATGCACAAAATGGAGATTTTCCTGATAGACATGATCTGTGAAAGATCTAATCCGTTCATCTTATTCAGATCCCTTGGAGCGAACAAGATCAAGGGCTTAGATCTAGGAAAAAATGTCCACAGCATGGTGTCCGCGAATGGCGCCGCTCTTGATAAAATCAGCCTGCAAACATTGTGAATCTAGATTCTAACTTTTATACACCTAATCAATTATGTGTCTAAATCAATATTGATCTGTCTGTCTACATCATCTACGGTGGATTGGGCATAGTTTTGGAGTAGCCGTTAGGAATGTAAAATTATTTACAACAAAGTATAGTATATCTATCTATGAAGGCTTTTATAATTATTTATGATCACTAGTTAGGATTTTAGGTGTTAACAAACGCCAAGCACTTGATCCACTAATCAAAGCTTATTTTTTAAAATTTATTTCCTTCTTTTTTACAAAGAGTCCCGGTAGAGTAGACTCCCCCTGTTTTCAATTACGATGATTATGTTTTGTAGATATAAGTCATTTGTCATGTTTGGAACAGCTTCGATGGGTTAAAAAACAATTTTCAAGATTAGTGAATACTTTTAGCGTATATTACTTTGGGTCAAAATCAAGATCATTCATTTCTATTTCATTCCTTGAAGACTAAAAAAAGGTGGCTTGAATTGTCCAAATGCAATGATTTCTGAAGGGTTACCTAATTTATGTAGGCTATACATGATGAACAACTTAGATCTCCCAAAAAATGCTCTAAGGCCAATGCTAATCCTACTAGGACTCTTTTATAAAAAAACTTGAAATTTTCAAGTACCCACCTAGATTTTTAGTCAGCTTAAAAAACTTTACCTTTCAATTTTCAAAGCAACAGCTATCTTTACCTTTCAATTTTCAAAGCAACAGCTATCTTTTGGGGTTTTGTTTCAGTAAGCCATTTGCTATTAAATTTAAGAAGGAATTTCTGTTTTCAACTGCATTTTTCTAAAAAAGGGCAGCCTAGTGCATAAAGCTCCTACAAATATAGAGTCCAGGCAAGGGGTAGGCCACAAAGGATCTATAGTGTGCAGCCTTATGTTATGGTAAAGAAGAAAAATAGAAGAGAGTGTTTGATTAGAAGCGTTGTTATCTTCTATGATATTTCCCTGTACGTATATCTATACTTTGAGCTATTACAACCACTAACTTATAACAAACTAACTATCAACTAGCATAACAAACTAATTACTAAAGAACTAATATCTGTCAACCAACATAATGGACTAACTATTAAATAACGAATATGGGGTACATAACATCGCCCCCTTCCTTCAAAACACATTGTCCATAAGGTGTGGAAAATCCTATTGCAACTGATTGAGGGATTCCCAAGATGCATCTTTAGCAGCCAACAATGTCCATTGCACAAGCAATTGAGTACATGTTCAGTTGTCGGACTTTACCATACATCTCTCCAAAGTAGCAAAAGTTTATGGCCTTAATTCACCATCAAGATCCATTGGTGGTAAAGTAGGCAATGGAGTTTAAGAAAGTCTTGACTTCTTCTTTAAACAAGAAACATAGAAGACAATGGATTCTAACATCCAGCGGCAACTCCAACTTATATGCCACTCAACCAATTCATTGTAACACATGAAAGGGACCATAAAAATCAGGAGAAATCTTCAAGTTGTGAGGCTAAGCAATGGATTTCTAGAGATAAGGCTGAAGCTTCAAGAAAACCCAATCACCCACTTCAAATTCCCTCTCCTTATGTTGCCTATTACAAAACTTCTTCATGCCTTCTCAGGTTAGAATCACATTATGCTTAGTAGCCTAAAAAACAATAGTGCTTCGCTTCATGAATTCCTCCACTGGCTAAATCTTAGAGATCCCCGAGACTAAATCTTAAAGATCCCTAGAACATGATCCTACAGTGTAGGAGGAAAACCATACTAAACTTAAAAAAGTGGCATCTTCAAAGAACTATGAAATGAAGTGTTATGGTAATATTTAGCATATTAAATCCAAGAAAAACACAACTTAAGTATGACATATTGCTTTCCAAACATTTATTCGCAATCTCATATTGCCCATCACTTTTAGGATGATAGGTAGATGAGAATGGAAGAGTAATCCCTAGCAACTAAAACAACTCTTGCAAAAAAACACTAATTAATAGCTTATCTCTGTCACTAACCATATAGCAAGGAAGACCATGTAATCTGAAAATAGTGGTAAGGATTGCAGAAAGCATCTATGACAACAATATATGGATGTGCCATATGAATGAAATAACTAAATTTGTTGAAGCGATTAACAACAACCATTATCGCATAACACCCTTGTGATGATAAAGGTAAACCCTCAATAAAATCTAACGAAATATTGATCCAAGGTCTTAAGGAAATAGGCAAAGGCTGGAGGATTCCAAAAGGTCTACCTGAATCAAATTTATGTTGTTGACAAGTATCACACTATTTAATACATTGTTAGGTGTCTCTCTTCATACCAAAACTGTAAAAGTCTCTCTTGGCAGCATGAAGACACTCTCCAACATGACAAGTGGTGAGATGATCATGAATCAAAGAAAGAACTTTTGGAACAAAAGGAGAAAGATTCATGCACATGGGACCCTTATAATGTAAGATATCATTGTCAATGGACAGCCGAGGATCCAGCTATGCTTGGGCTTTGTAAAATAAATATTGCATCTCCGTATCAGTGGTATAATCTAGTTTAAGATCAGCCACCCAAGAAGGATTTGGGAAGTAGATTAAACAAAGAGAAGTTTTGCAGTCTTAAACTATTGAAAGATTTACCAGGCTTATAGTCAATAGAAAGATCATATCCAAGTAATTTTGTAAGCCATTTCTGCTGTAAAGAAGTACCTACTTTCTGCACCAATTAAAACTTAAGATTCCTCTGGTATGTTCTTATCACAAAAGAAGATCCAAATCAACTGATCTACCTTGTAACTATTGACTAAGAAATGCGATTAGCCTATTCTATTGCATCAACAATACCCCCATTCTCCTATCTGATGCATCGCATTCTATAACAAAAGACTGAAAAATTAGGTAACATCAAAGGATTAATCATACTAGATTTCAACTTATCAAAGGCCTAAGCTATAGAATCATCCCAATAAAAAGCATCTTTTGGCAGCAAAAGGTTCAAAGAAACTATTAAAGAAGCAAATCCTCGATGAATTTCATAAATAGCCTGCCAACCCAAGGAAACCACACAGCATATCAGGAGAGGTTAGCACTGACCAGTCCAAAATGTCTTTAATTGTATCCATGTCAACTTGCACGCCTTCCACCGAAAAAGTAATCAATTTTTGAACAGCCACACTTACATTTAAAAGAAGTAGCATAGAGTTTATTAGTCTTCAACATGTCTAATACATTCCTCAAATGCTCAACATGTTCATCCACCTTCTTGCTATAAAACTATGACATCTTTAAAAAATAAAAATAAAAACAAACCAATACAAAGTCCCTAAAAGAAAGGTTGCAGTAATCCATTCATTAAACTTTGAAATGTGGAAGGAGCATTGGTTAATCCAAAAGGCATTACCAAGAACTATAATGCCCCTAATGAGTTCTAAATGTTATTTTGGGAATGTCTCTTCATCCATACTAGTTTGATGGTAACACAACCTTAAATCAAGCTTAGAAAAGATAGTAGCTCTACACAATTCATCTACTAACTCAATGACAAGAGGAATTTGGAACTTATTCTTAATAGTTTGCTTGTTAAGGGCTTGATAATCTATACACATGCACCATGAACCATCATTTTAGCTAACAATGCTGACAAAGAGAAAAGAACTATGGTTGCATTTGATAGCACTAGATTCTAATAGCTCCTTTACAGATTCATGTTCGTATGGGGGAAACCATGGCTGTCACAGTGGCAGCCTTCCCATTTGCCTCTCTTTGGGCACGGCATCATCATCATAATCAATTTTAGAGAGCGGGTGGCCAAACCCTCATAACTCTCATAGCATTAGCATCCCCAGGCATAAGCCTATCTTAAAACAAAATGACAAACCTCCATGCTTGTATGGAAAATAATATTTCATACTTACAGACTATGTGTCTGGTTATAATAGGACATGCCTATAACTTCTTTCCTTAAGATTTGAGGGTCCAACTTATGTAGTTCAAATCTTCTCATTCTACCCATTAAATAATTTTATAATTACTTAATCAATCACTTTGTATTCATTTCAACATCATTTGTTGATTCATAAATAATTATAAGGCAATTATAATTAATCTATAGTTATCATGATAAAATCATCTGTCTTATAATTAATCTATAGTTATCATGATAAGATCATCTGTCTTATAATTAATCTATAGTTATTATGATAAGATCATTTGTAAAATACAAGTATCTTCTATATTGAATATATTTTTAAGGTCCACCTACCTTTACTTTAAACAATCCAACTTTCCATCTATCTTGATCATCATATCCTTCATAGTATTTGTCAAACCATATGCATGTAGTCATTCTTCAACTCATTCATACTTCATAGTTGTTCTTTTGATTATCCTTGCATAGGATGATTTGGATCTTTTTTTCTTGGATCATATTGATTAAGGGTCTAATCTCTTGATCTATATTTAAATCTAACATTCACACAAAATCAAACATTTAATCTAAATTATATTTATATTTATTGTTCTTGATCATTTAAGATCTCCCCATAGATCTTGTTTAATCATCCTTATCTTACTTACAAATTTTATTAGGATTAGATAATTTACTGTAACACCCTGGATTCCAATAGTCATAATATTGTCCACTTTGGGGCTCCCATACATCCCTCACGGGTTCGTTCTTTCTTGATTTTTTAGGAAAAATGCATTGTTCCATGTATCAGAGCACACAACGAACACAATATTGTCCTTTTTGGGTCCCTCAACCTATCTTGGGGCCTCCCCCTCAAGGCCCTCACTTCACCCCTCGGGAGGTATTGTTACCATGAGAGACTGCCACCCCCTTTTCAACATGTAATGACTCCAATTTTGTAATATTAAAATCCCAATATAGCAATGAAAAGATTAGTTTTTGAAGATAAGGGCATTTTGGTCATTTCACTATTCACCTTGACTGAACCCAGAAATTTGGTCCTGAAAATAATACCATTAGGTGCGTCTCAGAAAAAGAAATCCAACAAGACCAAAATCACCTAAAACGGAGTTAAAATGAGCAAGTTATCGCCTTTTGAAGTTCAGGGGCAAATATGTAATTTTATTAAAAAACGGATTTAGCCTGCAAAACACAGGGGCCCGTTTTGATACGGGCACCCTTCATCTTCAACCTCCTAGAGGGTTCTAGAACAGCAGTGATTGGAGGAGAAATCACCGCCATTCTGGAGGTTTCTCCACCGCCATTCAAGGGCGGTGAGTCCCCTCCAGAACCCTCTTATAGCTCTATAAATAGAGCTCTTGGGCGCCTCTAATAGCAGCCCAAAAGCTTGAAGAAAACCCATTGTGGAGGAGTAACCTAGAGGAGAAACGAGGAGAAAAACCTAGCAACGAGCCAGGTATGCCCAAGATCCCTCAAAACCCGTCTTCACAGTAGTCTTAAGATCAATTTCCCTAGATTTTTGCATGAAAAACCATGCAAAATAGAGCCCTGGAGAGCCACCAAGGACTTAGGGACGTTCCCTGGGCCACACTGGCTCGACAGGGGTGTCCTGAGGATGCCCCGGTCCCCCAAACAAACGAAACGTCCCACAGGGACGAGACGCGTTGACTGCGTCTAAGAAAAACCAAACGGACGCGTCCAAGTACGCACCCGCAAAAAGGAAAAACGGGCGGAAAACCCGGCGCGTCTACAGACGCGCCCGCTGAGGCGCCCGCTGCAGACGCGCAGCGCACTAGCAATATGGGGTTTTTCGCTCCTTAAGAAAAGGCGGGCGCATGCCGCTAACGCGCAGCGCCCTAGCATTCCACCTTTTCACCCTTAAGACCCTTATGTACGTGTGACACTAAAACGCTTATAACTTGAGATCTAGAGCTCCAATTGAGGCGCCGTAAAAGGCACTGTGTCCGTGTCAATGACGCAGACACACCCAAACTATAAAATTCCTGATCAAGGCCCAATCAAAGGTGGGCATGAACCTTAGAATAGGATGGTGGCACATGGCTGCTAGACCTTTGGAAAACTGAGAATACCAAGGCCCAATTTGGACCTTAGGACACCCATAGGCATAGGGATGGACCCCTAATGCCTAAGTAATAAGACCAACTACTCTAAAACCCATAAAAGATAGGCCAAACTAACCTTGATTCCCCAAACCATGTCCAGGAGCGTACGGGGACAGAGGGATTAGTGCAACCTAGCCAGGTAGGTGCTCTATCGCTACTAGATTCTTTTAAAAGAACTATGATTGTTTTGCGAATACATGTTTTAAAGTATATGACTTGTTTAGCGTGACTTAATTCAGCATGCATGTGATAAATGCTTTATGCATAGACATGTTTTGTAAATAATTGCATATACATTATGCATAGATATGTTTTGCAAACTATTGCATACATTGCATGATTTGTGAGCATTAAGTTCTTGCAAAAATTGCATGTCCTTGAGGGTTACCAAAAGACGCTGGAGTGCCGAGGGCCAGGCAGTTGTGAGGGACCCAAAGAGGACAGGTTTTGAAAAAGAGATTTTTCGCTTGTTTGATCTTATGTGATTTGGGCTAGCAAGCTCGTGGGTGCTATGCCGAGGGGTCTGGGTTGGCTACCCAACCTCTACCACTATTAGGTGGATGGGTACCACGCCCAAAAAGAGGTAACGTCCCTACGTCGACTGCATGTGGTACAGGGGGCTACCACTGGTGTCGCAGCATTGGGTTGACGTGTCATAGGCCCCGTGGAGGCTATGATCGAGTGTCCTCAGGTACCCAAGGACCACGCGGCGATGAGGTCGTGGGCATAGTTGGACCCTATAGTTTTGTGGACTTATTTGCATTGCATATGGCATGATATGAGGTTGGTCGACCATACCATACTATATATCCATGAGTTGGATTCAATGAAGCATCTTATGCATATCATAATGTTATGATATATATGTATATGATACTTTCAATTTTGGATTATGTGATCCTTTAAGTCGTTAGTATTTCAGTTTGACAATAGATTTTTAATATCGATATTGGACATAATTATTCAAACATGCATATGTTTTTATAAGCACATGATTTTAAACATAGCATGCATTGCAAACCTAGTAGTGATAGACTCCTACTGAGTATAGTATATACTCACCCTATCCTTAAAAATTTTCAGGATAGCTCCACTCACAAATAGAAGACGTCTGAGGAGACATTAGTGTTACGAGCAAGTGAATTAAAAAAGGAGACAGTTATACATGTAAGTAAATTCTCAACCCTTTGGACATGTAGTTGTATTTAATTACAATTGGGCTGTGTGCTGTGACTGGAAAGACCTGGGGAAAAATATTTATGATTTCTGAAGTTTTCCAAAAAACTACTTTGGTGGTTGTGAAAGCAAATGACACTCGGGGTTTTCAAAATGAGTTTAAAACTAAAAGGTTTTTCCGCTGCATTGCATGGTTTTTATAAAATGGTTTTCAAATAGGGATGCATCCCGCTTTAGGAAATTAGATATTGCATTTAAAAATGCATGAGAAAACCCGGGTCGTCACACAACAACCCAGAACTCCTCCCCCTAGCAATGTGGGCTAATTCTCAGTCTCTCCCACCTTCGTCCCTTAACCTATTTTGGGGCCTCCCCCTCAAGGCATCTTAGCAACCGCAATAGTTCACCCCTCCCCCTTAGGGGACACGCGTCCTTGCATGTCTTGATGTGAGCACCCACGTGTTGCTAGCCATTTACACTGGGACGGGGTTAGGTTTTGATACCACTGTAACGACCGGGGTCTACCCACTATAACAATATTGTATCCACTGCGCACTTTGCCCATGAAACAACTTGTCCCGAGGGGTAAAGCCCAAGAGGAGTGAGGGACCTAAGGGAACAAAGTCTTGAGGATGACCAAGATGCCTTGAGGGGGAGGCCCCCAGATAGGTTGAGGGGACCAAAGAGGACAATATTGGATCTGCTGTGCGCTATGATACACGGAACAATGCATTTTCCCTGGAAAACTAGAAAAGAACAAAGTCATGACTACTAGCGGTGTATTGGCGCTGTCAGTGGAAAGCGGACAATATTGTTACTGTGGGTAGACCCTGGTCGTTACAATAGTATCAGAGCTTAACCTCGACCTGGTGTGGATGGCTAGCCGCACGTGGGTGCACGCATGAAGACATGCAGGGACGCATATCCCCTACGGGGGAGAGGTGAACCGTTGTCGTTGCTAAGATGTCTTGAAGGGGAGGCCCCAAGATAGGTTGAGGGACCCAAAGAGGACAATATTGGGTCCATTGTGCATTCTAATACACAGAATAATGCATTTTCCTTGGGAAACCAGGGAAGAACAAACCTGTGAGGTGTGTATGGGCGCCCCAAAGAGGACAATATTGTGACTGTTAGAATCCGCAGTATTACAAATGGTATCAGAGCCAGTGCCCCTCGCGGTGTGGTGGCTAGCCGCACGTGGGCACTTGGTCGTGGCAATCATGCGGGGACTCGTGTTCCCTAAGGGGGGAAGATGTGAAGCCTTGAGCCGATGAGGGCGGGTCAAGAGAAGGCTAGCATGCTTCTAAGTTGGGGTGAAGGACAAAGAGTTAGTCCCACATTGCTTGGGGAGAGGAAACTGGGCTGTTTATAAGAGTTCAGAGAACTTTAACGGTCGCAACACGTTTTCCCTAGGAAACTAGGGAAGAACAAAGCTGTGACTGCTGGCGGTGTATGGGAGCCGTCAGTGGAAAGCGGACAATATTGTTATAGTGGGTAGACCCCAGTCGTTATATTTACTATTTGTCTATGTTCTTATTATTATTATTCAACCAGTTAATGTCTTACTGGTTGAAGATAGTTATTTCTTTCTTGATACTAGACAACTCTTCTTTATTTCATAATTGACTAAGGCTTATTAGCTAAAAGTTGCTCACAGAGCGATTAATTCAATCCTCATGTAAGGAGGCATTTAGACATCAACAAATGTTATCAGAAGGTGGGGGAAGAGCGAGGCTCTATTAAATAACCCCCTTAACCACAATGTTCAACATTTACTGGAGTGACCTCAGGTCAACCTTCTTTAAGGTTCCTATGAGCTCGTATACCCTAAGTCCCATTTCTACTTAATTTTAACTAATGTCCATGAACATAAATAATGTCATTCATGGATGTTTATTATTCTCCTAAATTAGGCCAAGAAAATAATATTGCTTATATTGTCCCACTAACTGTAGCCCTTACTATTATTAAGTCCATGCTTATATTCATTGTAAATGTTCATCAATATCTATTTTTATTTAATTGTATTTTTCATATAATTTACATAACATAAACATTAAAGCATAAATAAGTAAATCTAACAATTAAATCTACTAAGCAAATAAAAGAACATTTACAATAGAATATAATAACTCACATGCTCATTTGAATATATCAATTTTGTCCATTTTGATCAAATGATCATATTTTGATTTTTATTCAATTTTCATCCCATTAAGGTTTAGATATTGATCTTTCATTTTTATTCAGATCTATCATATTCTCTTAATGTGATATCATCACTAGATCATTGATGCATCTCATCATGTAATCTGATATTTCTTGATCCAACCGATCAAGAAAATCTTAAGTCATTTTATCAAAATTAAGGGCATAGATCCTAATTTATCCCAAATTAGCCACATCAGGTCATTCATTTATCATGATCTTATCATTAGAGCATCATCCATAATGATTCACAATTTTTTATCATCCTTGATCAATCTAATCAACGATATTATTATGCATTTTTAAGGATTTTGTTACTTTTAATGGTCAAGATCTTAAGATCTATCAAATCAGTTACATACAAATAATTTATTCAAGTTATCATTAGGTTACTAGTGGATCAAAATTCTAAGGTCTGATCATGTCAGATTTGACTGATCATGGGAATTAGTACAACTTTTTATGATTTACAGAAATTTACAATGAATAAAACTTAAATTTTATATTTCCATTAGATTATAATGTTCACCAGAAATTTAAAGCTTCTTTTCGATCTTGAGTTGAAGTTAAAATGAGTTTTGAATTAAGATTTTAACTTTGAGATATGTTTTAACGATCTAGATTTTATCTGAATTGTCAGAATGTGACAAAACGGCCTAGTGAGCTTTATCGTAACTGGGAAGTAGTGCATGTCGATGTCATTTGCGACAACGCACCGACGCAGTGCATGAACGAGCACGTGTGGAGGCATGCTTGGAGCGTGCGCCTTCACGTGCGTTAAGCTCTGTGCGTGCTGGGTTTTGACCCGATGGGAAGGTCCGATCTAGTCCATCATCGATCAACATTCAGATCTAAAGAAAATCAAATGGTGTACCTAGATCTCGGGGTTTTGGGGTCCTACCAACTCATATGATGGATCAATTTCTCCATCTAAGTCGTCTATAGGTGGATTCCTAATTACCATCACTGGATCTGTTTCATCGGTGAAACAGTCGCCAGTGAAATGGATTCAGTAGTGAATCCAAGGGTTTTTGGTTGGAAACCATGGGAGAATGGAAGAGGAAATGTCAAAGACCTACTTGGATCCTGTCTGAAGCAAAGAAAAAGGCCGAAGAGGAAGAAATCAGCTAGATTTTGAAGCTTTAGCTAGACGGCTAGGGTTTGTGTGATTTTTATGTCGCCGAGGTTGTTTGCCATAGTTGAAGAAGAAACGGGAAGAGGGGAAAGGGAGAAGAGAGTGTGGGGAACCCGATTTCGAGGTTCCTGGGTCGTTTCTAATGCCAGATAGGGAAGATCGTAGAGGATTTGGCTGGCCAGGGAAAAACCCTAGTCGGCTCGATCGAGCAGGGTGTTGAGTGGAAGGCGCAACCCCCAACTTTTCAGCTTGCCACAGATTGGTTCCCATGCTGAGCGCTTGTGGGGATCGCTGTTACTGCTAGAAAGAGAAGAGAGAGAAAAGAAAAGAAAAAGGAAGAAAAAAGAGAAAAAAGAAAGGGAAAGGGAAAGGGAAAGGGAAAGATAAGGAAAGGGAGAGGGAGAGGGAAAGAGTGGTAGAGTCTAGGGGTTTGTGAAATTTCGTGCAACCCATAGAAGGGCTATTTATAGGGTTAATTGTGTATTATTTTATTTAAAATTTCTATTATTTCTTAAAAATAATTTTTATTCTTCTTTTATTAAAATAAAAAAGATTCCTCATTATGTTTATTCTTCATTATTGATATTCCCTGAACTGGTTGTACACAAGCTCACCCAACTTTTGTGGACCCTACATAAAAGTGAAATAACCATTTTACTCCTATGGATAAATATAAATTCACAAAATTAAGAAAAATATGAAATTTTCACCCAAGATCAGATTTCAGTATGCTTATAGTCATTCTGACTGGTCAAGTATGATTCCAAATATCTATTTTTCAAGACTTGATTCTTTTTCTAAAAAATAATATTATATTAAATATAATATTCTACCTCAATTTTTATAAAAATTCCAATTAATTCTAAATAATTCCAGAAAATTTGGGGTTTTCACAATAAGCATATGATTCTCTTGCCCTATCCCACCCCATCTGAGGGAAAGTCCCAAATTAAACTATCCCATTGTCACTCCTACTCATCCCCCTTCTTTCCCAAAACAAGCCTCTTCCAAGTGACATAAAATCGTTTGGCCCCACGGTAGGAAATATGTCCATTTCAATTGAAATGGATTGACAAATACAGATGCTTTTTGTATGAGTTTTTATGTGAATAAGAGAGAAAGTTGAAGAAGTTGGAGTTTTCTAAGAAAGAGCTAGAGAATTGTTGCTATTTGAAAATTTGATTAAAATAAGAGCAATGTGCCAAAAAAACATGAATTCACATGTAGAATTCAATGATGGAGTGAGCAATAAGACAATGGGAGGAATTATTTAGTGATCATAGATTTGTTGGTCGACAGGATACTTTAGCATCAAAATATGGCATCCAAAAGGCAAACTTTTTTCAAGTCTCACTACTCCAATTTGGCTCCACTTGCCTTGCAATGAATACAACCATGAACTGAGTTGCAAGAAGATGGTTCATTTGATCTTAAGAGTGGAGATGAGGGTAATATGATATTTGTGTCTTAATATCAAGAAAACATAACTACCAATTGAAAGGCCATCTCAAAACTAACTAGGGATTGCAATGGGACAGGGCTGTATGTGTTTTCACCTGCCCACTTTGGCTCGCTGAGATTTTTAACCCACCACAGGGTGGGGCAAAATGTGAAAACCCCATATTGACCCCACCCCAACCACATAAATTATTATGGACAAGAGAGGGTGGGGTGAGTGGGATAGGAAAACTAAGAGAACGAATGATAGACTAGGGTTTTCTAATACTTTTTATGTTATATGGAAATCAATTTTACAAAATACTGTTGAAATTTAATTTTAAACATAATAACACATGGACATTTTTGTATATATTGTACATGCAAATAGTGCCAAATAGTGTAGGTTGTGTTATCGTGTTTTCCTTATTGCCCCCGCACCCCGCCCACACCCACCTCAAGTCACATTCGTTTGGCTCTACCATAGGTTTGGGTTGCTAATGTCTTGTCTTGCTCCACCCCAAGTAGGTTTAGCACAGGGCAAGTCATGAGTTTGAGCTACCCTATTGCCATCGCTAAATCTAACAACATGTGGGTGTTTGAAATATGGCTACCACTTTGAAACGTGAAAAGAGGTAGGTGGGGTTTTTTAATTAACTAAAAGATAGTTAGGTATTTGAAAATTTTCTATTTAAACAAAAATTAAACATGAGTACTTTTTCTAAGAAAAAAGAAAGCACAAGCTTTTGAAAATATTGCCTAGTGAATATGACATTGTAGATACTATAGTTTCTCATTAAAATGATTTTTATGAGCATGTTATATTTAGGCTCCTTAATTCAATTTTAGTTCCAGAATGTGAATGTAGGTAATATATTTTACAATAAGCATTCATCAATATAATTTGTATTTTACAAAGAGATTAATGTTTTTTCTTTTAGTTTTATCCATAGTTGTCTGGTTTTATGATTAATGATTTTGATTACATATGATTGAATGTTTGAACTACTAAAAAAATGCTAATATTATTATCTATTCCTCTATGAATTATAATGAAAACCAACCTAAATTCTAATAAGATTCTTACCTCTAAGCTGATGCAAGTAGAGAGCCAATAGTAGATATAGCAAATTTAAACTCCAAAAAATTATATTCCAAATTTTTTTGATGCAAATGAAAAGAAGTAGAGTATGTATATCTTCAATTATTAATTTTATAATGTCTTAAATTAGTTGTAGAAGTATTGAATCTAATTTGAAAGGCATGCAATGGGGCATTAGACAATGTCTAGGTGTCTACCACCGACTACGCCGGCATTTGTTAGCAAAATGAGTACTATATTTAGAATAGAACAATGACTTTTAAGAAAACCTATTTTTTCACAATAACTTTCTTTATTGACTCACTTCATAACTTTGTTGAAAATGATGCCTAATGTTTTATTTACCCCTCTAACGCAGACAAGTTAGATAGCAAGTAGAGCTCATTTTAGGAAGGACACTTTGATGTGCATTTAATGACATGCCTAGAGTTAATGCTAATCAACAAGTCTTGTCTCAAACTAAGTTGTAGCATACATGCCCGCCATGTTTAATCAATGTACACTCACTAAGTGTTGATGGTTGAAGGTCGGGTGAACTGATCTTGTTGGGGTAAATTTTGAGAATTGGTACTCTCTCCGTATGAAATATCAAGTTTTCATAAATCTATTAGCTGATTGATTTTAACCTTCATAGAACATGATCTTACTTTACTCATTTATTTATTATAGTAAATTTGTATTTGTCAAAATTAATTTTTAAAAATATGATTAAAAATATTTGATTTTTTAGAAATCATGAATGTTGTTGACTTGTCTGGCTTTCTTTATTGTGTAACACAAGTTGTTTTATATAGATAAAATTGCCCTCAGACAACTTATTGTTTTACGTAATGATGAGGCCATTTGTATCCTTTGGCCTATTTCTTCTTCAACCTTTGTAATGTAGCTCTTTTCTTTTGCAATCATTGGCAAATAATATTGGATAGAGAAAAGAAATTTTTTGTTCTCATAAATAATAATGAAGCTAGTAATAAATCCCAATCATAACAAAAAGGGTGAAACTATTAATCCTTATGGTTTCTACTATTCAAATCTGCCTTCAAAGAAATGGCCTCATGCCATATCTAATTTTGATTATGCTTTTTTACTTAGACTTGGCTCCAGAGTGAGGTAAACAACTTAAGAAAATATTCTTCCTCACAACTATTCTATAAATAAATGCTTACTCTTGCTCTGTCATCCCCCGCATCTTCAAATGAGAACTTCCTCCACCAGTTAAAACCTTCTCTCTTAGTTTAGGCCTTATTTATTTTATTCATGCAAATGACTAAAACAAGAAATGTAAAACCTAAGAAAGGAGAGAAAGTGATGTCCAATGCTTAGGCAAAAAAGACAAAATAGATTACTGCAAAAGGAAGGAGTTCGCTGCATGACAAATAGGGTTTTACTCCATGTCTGGTCACATGGAGCAACATAAGATCAAAGGAGCAACCATCTTCCAACGATTTCTTGCCCATAGACAAGTTTTGTTCTTTTGTTTGAATGAGTTTAGGTCTTATAAACATATTTATACATGATCTCATTTAGTGAGAGAAAGGGAAAGAGAGAAGCCTATGCACATGTTAGAACCTTGAATCAACTTTCTCAATGGTGATTTTTTATATTTCAGCTTTAAGTTAAAATTTAAAAAATCCCTATTTATGTTGATAACATGATTTTGTACAATTTTGTCAAATTGTCTTTTGGTCTCCCAAAATGCATACATTCCAAAATTTTGAATTTGCTATCTCATACTTTTAAAAAGTTATGTCTAAACATAATTTAAGGTTGCAAGGCAACCAAATGGACCTTTAATTAATAGAAAGAAAAAAGATGGTCAAGAAAAGGCCCCACCAAGGTTAGCTTTTAGACTAATTCAAATTTTTAGAGCCCTTCCAAGAAAATGGTAAACCATTTTGTAAAGAAAATGAGAAATCCCAATTCTCCCTCTAACTAAGCTAATACAATCAAAATATTCATCTAAAGGAGAACATTTCTCTTTCTATAATAACAAAAGTACTATATGAAAAATGAATAGAGGTTGCTGAGAATTCTGGCAATGTACAATAATGACAATTGACGAAGACTTTTCTATTTAACATTTTCATGGATATTACAATGTGATTTAGGAATTGGGCCTTTGTTCTTCCCTCCCTTTTCTAGTTGAGTGGCTGTAGAAAACTAAAGAAATATTGATAAATAAATAATTTTGATGTACGCAAATTATGGACACCATGTTATGGAGATTTAGTGAAGACTTGGTTTGCAACTTTTAGTTCTTTTCTTTTGCTCTTGTAGAATTTCTTCTGGTACTCTAAGATTTCAAGAAGTGGGCTTTAACAAGAAGCTAATGAAAGTTTAAATTTTGATTGGAATTAGGGTTTAATATTTTTGAGAACTTTAGCTTCTAGATTGGAGTCAAATTTTGTTAGATAGAAAAATGCTGCAGTGAGTTTTAGGGCTGTGAGGATTTCAAAGGATTCATACTGATAGAACATGAAGAAATACAAAAAAAAAAAAAACCATGGTAAAAGTTTGAAAACTTAAACATTTTGGAAAATAATTTTTATTATTTGAGTGTTTGGTTTTTATAGAAAATAGAATCCCAGTTTTATAGTAATTTTTTTTCTAGGAACCATAGCTACTCATCTAAACTATTACTTAGAAGGCAAAAGAACTTCTTAGGAAAATAAAAGAAATGACCATATGAAATTGTTAGCTATATTTCTAGCCAAAAGGATGGAGCTATCTGTGTGGGCCAATTTAAAGGCCGAGGATCTATATTGCTAAATTTCAATAAATGAAGAGTCAAACATGTTTTTAAGAGAGAAGGATGATCTAAAAGATTTTGTATTTATGATGATTATGAAGTCCAAAAAGATGGAACTTGAAACAAAGATGACAAAGGAAATATCAAATGAAATTCATAATTGCTTTATAAATGTAGAGCTTTTGGTTTTACTTACATTTGAACTGTTTTTGGTTGTGATAATAATTAGATTTCTAGAAGGTACTCTAATTTTTACTAGAAACAAGAAAAATAGGCAAAATTAGGATTTTGAATGAAATTTTAGGATTAGAGTTGAAGTTTTGGGGTTTCATGTTCGTAGTGAAAATTCTTAGAATTCCTAATTTCTTCTCAGACTTATTAAGGAATTCATATTACTAATGACATAGTCAGCCTTTCTCACATAGTTGTAGATGTTATGAGCAGTGACAAATTTGAAGGTCAATCCTAAAATCTTTTGGGTCTTATCGTCCTTGCAAATGTCCTCATACCATATTTATTTATTTATTTTGAGAAAGTGGTGGCTACTTCAATGGAGATATATGGTCTCTCAGCAAAGCAAGTAATACTAATGATGGTTATTTTGGGAGAATGGAAGTATAATTCCAAATTTCGGTCACACGGGCATTGCGCACGTGACTCCTTACTCCTCACTAGTCCTTTTCTTCCCCTCCCAGTAGATGCCCACCTCAAATTAGAACGAAGCTCAGCACAAATAAGCACTCTTCCTCACCAGTAGAAGAAACTCCCGGCAAAACCCCATAACAACTGCCAGAACCAGAGCAAGGAAGACCAAAAACAACAAGCAGTGGAAGGATAATCACAAGCAGAAGAAGCGGATCCGCGTTACGATGGGTACGGATTACTACAAAATCCTCCAAGTCGATAGAAACGCCAAAGAAGACGACCTCAAAAAAGCTTACCGCAAACTTGCCATGAAATGGCATCCCGACAAGAACCCCAACAACAAGAAGGAGGCGGAAGACAAATTCAAGCAAATCTCAGAAGCCTACGATGTAAATCTCCTTCACCTCTTTTGTTATTTCCACCCCCTCTTCAAATCTCTTGATTTCTCTCTGTTTCTTGATTTATAGGTTTTAAGCGATCCCCAAAAACGAGCAATCTACGATCAATACGGTGAAGAAGGCCTAAAAGGTCAAGTTCCTCCTCCAGGAGCTTCCCCATTCTCAGCTTCTGCAGGAGGGCCCACCACATTCAAATTCAACCCTAGAAGCCCTGATGATATTTTCTCTGAGTTTTTCGGATTTTCCAGCCCTTTTGGTGGCATGGGTGATATGGGTGGTTCCCGTGCTGGCGGCCGATTTCCTAGGGGAATTTTCGGCGATGATATTTTTGCGTCGTTTGGCGGCGGCGAGGCGTCGGCTAATGTGCCGCGGAAAGCGCCTCCCATTGAGCGGACTCTGCCTTGTAGTTTGGAGGATCTCTATAAGGGGACTACAAAGAAGATGAAGATCTCGAGGGATGTTGTTGATTCAAGTGGGTAAGTTTGTTGGTCTTCTTCTTATTCGATTCGGTAATTGGGTTGAAATTTGTTTGAATCTTATTCTTAATCGCTATCTGATAGTGTTTTAGGATTGATTTGAGGTTATAGTATGTGCACATTGATGGATGATTTACTGTTTGATGTGTAATGTTGTTTTGGCTTCACTCATTTTATCGGTGCATGAACTGCTTTCATGTTCAAGACTATGCTAAGATTTCCGTAGATTCTCCGGGATTCGGATTTTTAATTAGGTGATTGCCTTGTTATTTTAGGAACTCTGAACTGAGCATCGGAAGTGTTTTTGATATGCATCATTAGCCTTTTGATATTAGCTAAGTTTTTGCAAGAGCAAATTTTATTTTCCTTTCACTAAGAGAAGAGGTCGTACTGAAATACCCTTTGTATGTGATCATCTATTATGTTGTCTAAGAGCTCTCCCGTTTTCTCTTATTTCCCTTCTACGGACCCTTCCATGTTAGTTATCTTATTCAATAATTTGCGTCCTTTGTTTCTATGTGTGGGCTTCATTCATCTTTCTCTGGATTGTAGCCTGCAACTTTCCTGGAGGAAATTTAACAACCTCTCAACGTAAAATATTAACTACGGGACTGTGGACGAGAATGTGGCTGTTAAACCTGTGTCATTGTCATGTTGGTTGATAATAAAATAAGAGTGGTCATGCTTATGATCAAGCCTTAGACATATAGGGTCAGAAAGAAAGTGTAGTTGCTGTTCTGGCTGGCTATATGGCAAGGGACGGCGAGTGCTTTTAGTTACAGTTGGGAGCAATATGGGCTCTAAGTCCTTGTGAGGGCATCATATGTTTCTTGAATCTCCAAGTCCTTGTGAGTGGCCATTGTATGTTTGTTGGAGCACTAAGTCCTTGCGAGTGGGCATCGTGTGTTTCTTGGAGGCTGAATGAAGGGTTGTGAATGTAGTAAAGGCTGTTAGTCTTGAGGGTTGTAACATGACTCAATGAAGGTGACTCATACTGCTTCTTGGTTATGACTCTTGATAATGTAATATGGGCTCTGCTTTCCTTGTTCTTTCGGGGACGCAGAGTTTTAATTTTGTCCCTGCAAATTCTTTTATGTTACCTTTGAGGATAATGGTTGGTTAGGTGCCAGATTGACTTTTTGGAGAAAGAAAGATCATGCGGCAATCCTTACATTTCCTGTGAGTAGCCCAGGTTCAATACAAATAGTCTTCATGGGAAGCTACTAGAGAGAGGGGCAAAGAGCAGCAAAGTGGGTCCTGAAGATCATGATTTACACTGAGATTGGGTGCTCATGGATTTAGTATCTATTAGAAATTATAGTGATTAGTTGAATTTCTGGGTAAATCTTAGGTTGATATGGTGGACCCATCAAGAGAGACACATTATTTTCAAAGTTACTAGATTGCTTACACTTCTATAAGACAACTGATTGATTGATATGCTTTAAGAGTAGAGGCCTGGGAAAGATCTAGAGGTATTTTAGCTGGACTCAAATTCTAAAGAAGTTACCAGTTTTGAGTCTGGAATTAGTTTGGAATATAATTTTGTTAAAGTTAGTTGGTAGAATCAGAACTTAAAAAGGAGTAAAAACAAAAGCAGTACATGAGAAGAAACTGTCTATGGGTTATAATACATCAACCACCTATACACTTGTAGCTAGCCTATACATTCTCTTTTTTCTGTTGTGATATTGTTCCATGAGTGGCAATGGTACAGTCCCTCTACACTGTTCTGACGTTAGGAAGTGAAATTTTTCTCCTTTTTGCTATAATGTCCTTGGAGAGAACATATTTTGCTATAAAATTCTTATAATTGTTTAACTTATATGCTCCTTGCTGTTCTTTGGAATAGTTAGCATCTTCTAGTTGAAAATGAGTGGACAAGATGCATTGTGGAAGTACTACATACATGGCATGGAAGAGGAAAGCCATTTCTTACTGAAGAATATTCCAGGCTCAAGTAAGTGGCCAAACTATCCATTTTAGAGGTCTTGGAAAGAATTATGCTTTAATACTTTTGAGAGGCGAGTCCACATCATCAATTAATTTGAATGGTATCATTAGCTCCAACTTTTTGCCATTCTCAGAGTAAGCTTGCTTGTAATGATGGATTTGTGCATCTCTTGTAATAATGGGGTTAGTTTTGATTTAGTTGTGTTAACTTGGAAAAAGCAATGGTTCCTAGTTGAAAGGATAGTAAAAGGGCAGCCCTAGTGGACGAAGCTCCCCCGTATGTGGGTTCTAGGGAAGGGGTGGACCACAAGGGTCAATAGTACGCAGCCTTACCTTGCATTTTGCAAGACGCTGTTTCCATGCCTTTTACCCATGACCTCAAGGTCACACGATGACAACTCTACCGTGTAAGGATAATACAAGAGGAAAATGAAGTACAAGAGAAAAATGAAATAACCACAATGACATGTATAAGGCTGAGATAACAGGAGAATATAGAGGAATCAGAGCATGGAATAGATGATGATAGTAGAAAAAAGGAACTAAGGAAAGGAAACTCATGAACATACCTTATCTACACAGACCTAAACTTGTTGGAAGAATGGCGAGAAATTGCTCTCCGAAAATTTTTGTTGGCAAAGACAAAATTGCTTCAAAGATGTAAGAGCTGAGTTATAGTCTGGAGTGCTTAGTTGTTAAATATAAAGAACAAGACCATACTGTTTTGATTCTTCTAGGATCACTTAATTAGATTTGTAGAGCAACACTATTTTCTAGATCTTGATATCAAATGCAACAAGAAGAATTCTTATTCAATATGAAAAGCTACTGGAAACTGCAAGACGGAAGCCTTCTAACACTTTTCTAATTCATAAAACCCTATGGCATGGTTTTGTCCTTAAATCAGGCTACTTTAGATGACTTTATCAAGAAAGATCAGTCATCTTGAGTTCTTGGGTCCTGAAAGGAAAACTGTTGTGGAGCAGTGGAGCCATTTGAATGGGATGAATAGGATATCTGATAATTTGTCTAACTCCGGTTGGTGATTAATTTTGGTCATAAGGATCTGCACTACTGAAAAAATTCTTGGTATTTTTTGAGCCGCTGGAGCTGCAAGTTGCTTTCTCATTGTTACTTACTGTAGGTAAAAGTGGATGGAAGATGTCTCTACCTTGAGAGTTCCACAAGGATTCATGCCAGTGTAGTTCTTTTTTTAGAATGCTGAATTAGAAGTATTCATAACGCAGTTCTTGCTCCACCAGGTGTTAAAGGGATGGACACCCCTTCTTACTATACAAAGCATTTTCAAGGAACTAGAGGCATCCTCTGGCTATTGAGCCTCAAAAAGCTTCCAGGATCTTTGCACAACATATCCTCAACCTACTTTGGTCATCTTGCCCTGTGGCACCTGCAGTGCTGATATGTTTAACAGTGTTCTTGCTGGAGAGGATGCAAATGGTGTTTTTAATTATGGCACACATTCTCCATTGTTGTAATGTTGGTATCTGTTTATTTGTGCTTGTTTTATGGGTTTCTCGTTTTACTTGATAGAGCTATCTCACCCCACTTTGTCTTTTCTGTTGTTGCTTCTCAATGAGTTTCTTATTGTGTGAGAGAAAGAAAGGGAAATCCTAAGCATCTTGTCTTTTCCCTCTAAGGTGGAGAAGTACACAAAATATAGCTTGCCAGAATGCAGCATAATGCTGTTTTGTGAGATCGCTGGTAAAAGCATTACTGTTTAATGGCTGAAACACAAATGGCTTTACTTTCATGTGGTTGATTTTCTCAGGAAAAGGTGATGGCTTTTTTGATGTGTGAAAAACAGGATTAGTGGCTTTAAACTTGGGTGGGGTAATCATGATAAAAGTGATTTGCCAGATGAGAATGAAAGAGACCGAAGTCAATAAGTAGAGTGGTGAAAGCAGTATAGTCAGCAGGAATCCAGGCCATTGCTAAATATCCTGGCACTACGTTTGATAATGCACTGCTTCCTGACACACTAAAAGAGCAGGTTTCAGGCAGTGGACATATCCTGTCATACCCAATGTTTGTCTAGGGGGTAGCCTAATTTGCATCCAGGGATGGATTCTTAGCTTGATAAGGGAAAGGGAAAGGGAAAAGGAAAAGGAAAAGGAAAAGGAAAAGGAAGATCCATCTTAATAGCAGGGAGCCAATGATGTTTCATAATCTGACTGAGTTTATGCACGGGAAAATGGATGAACACACTGATAAACATCATTCTTAACATTGGTAGGACCAGGTTGGAACCAAAGAGGAAAATGCTGAGTGCTGCATCAGCTGACTATTATGATTAAGCTACCTAGCAATATCACGAGGGATGATGCTAGAACCGTGGAGAGTACTAACAAGCTTGCACCACACCCTACAGTCAAATAGAAGAAAATTAGCCAACAGAGAAAAAAATTGATTAAGAGGAGCACGTCTAGGGGTTCATGTTTCATACTCAATTGTGGTGGTCAGAGAGACAAAGGGTGCTGGCATGCTTGGTTTGGCATCAAGAAACCATTGCTACTCGTTGCACAAGGGAATGGTGAAGTTTAATTACTGAAAATAGTATTGATGACATCACAAAGGATAGTTATCGATGAATGGGGAATAAAAGACTACTCAGGTACCGATAATTCTTGAAGTAAAGTTGGTATCAGAAAGAATGGTGGTGAAAGCAGGTGGGCTTGTTTGAGGCCCTAAATTCATCTGAGAAACATACGTGATCAGGTTTTAGGTGATCCTAGAGAAGTTACCTTTGTTGCATGTGCATTCTGTATAGGGCTCGACATGAAGGTCCACAATATTAATGTTAAGTTGCTATAGGTGCCATCTTGACAAAACAGCATGTAGGAAACATTTCATTTGAAGGTTTAAGAACTTGAGTACGACTTTCATCGTAGTTGTGGTTACTATTAACCTTTGCAACAACAATGGAAATGACTTTTTGTTGAGCAATTTTTGGAGCTTGCCAACTCAGGAAAAGAGCATTTGTATTATTAGAATTCAACCAAGAAAACTGACAATGAGAAAGTAACCTGAGATATATTATAGGAAACATGAGGGACCTTTCAGACTTTACAACTAGTTATAATGGAGTAGGTTTTAGACGGAAGAGGGGGCCAATGTAATTCTGGATCATCATAACTCAGTGGGAAGCTAGGCCTTACAGGAGGAAGAGAGAACTTTTGGAATGTATCTGCCTGAGAAACTATGGAAGAGGTCAGATGAAGTTGGTGTAACAGATGTTGCAAGATTAGAGGTTGTGGTGAAGATGCTGGGTTTCACAAACTGGGGGAAGACTTTTCCTTAGCATATGAATCTCAACAGTGGCTCTCCTTAGTTTGATCAGGGAAAGAAGATCATGAAGCGTCAGTAAAAACAAAAGAGGAACCATCAAAGTTTGACATAGTAGGCAAGAACTCTGATGAAGCATTGATGATACTCTTTCTGAATGAAGCAATAGCCTAGAAAAGTGTGAGGAAATTAGGCCTGAATTTTGTTATTATAGGCCGTGGGATTGGGATAGAACACCCATCCAGAGTCCATACAGAAAGGATATGATGAGGGATCAATGACAAAGAGATGAGAAGTGACTTAAGCGGGACTGTTTTATTCAGGTGTTCTGGAGGAAGTGAATGCCATATGAGTGCTGGCAGAAAACATAAGTTCTTTCAAATACGGCAAAAGAATGGAGACTTATTTCCTTCAAATGACAAGCAGTTGTAATAATGCCATGGGAATAAACAAGTTCCAAAGAACACTTCTTCTCACTTATGTTTCAATGATAAATCTTGTGATTGTGCTAAATTATCAACACGGAGAAGTTTCAAGCATTTACCAAGTGAACTAATAAATTACGCAAGCAGCAAGGTATGTCCAAAAGCTTGAAGATGAAGTTCAAACACTGAGAAACCATCATTGTAGTGTATAAAAGTTATGATTCATGGTCTTGAGACTTGACATCAGTATAATCTAAAAGAGCCAAACTACAGTGTCTAAGGTAGTTGACTTTTGGGTCTTGTTCGATATGCAGTTCATGAGGTGATGCAGGAAGGAGTACCTATAATACTCCAAAGAGAGCTAGACAGGGTTAGACAAATATTCTCTCGCACAAATTTATGAGAAAAGGATCTGACAGTGAAATGATTGACTGAGTCCCACTGCACATCTTTTTTATCTTGCCCATTGATGACACCTCTTTCATGATTGAAAAAATTATATTGATGGTCCTTGAAAGCTTGTCCTAGAAGCTGGATAACACTAAACCTGATTTACTACAAAAAACAAAGGACTGTCATCATGTTTAGCAAGATATTTGAAAAGTGGGAATGGTAGCACGAGTTTCTCTTCAAATTGTGCTGCCCACCACGTTAGGACTGTCACTGGTTGTCCAATCAGGCAAACTGTTTGCATATTTCTTTGAGATGATGCCAAAACTGAAATCTCGATAAAGATTCATGACCTCATGATAATATAGGATGGACCTGAGATCTCTAATAATGAAGAATGTTCTTTGTCTTTTTCCCCTCGTCTTGTTTTTTGAACAAGTCATAATGAACAGAATATTATTTTATGTCCTACATAATTCAAAGCATGCAACTGTGTGGTCATCATCAAGACTTTATCCCAATTAGGGGTCGACCACATGAATCTTGTTCCTTCATTCCCCTTTATTAAGTACCATGGCTTCATTTAGTTCCAAAGTTTTTAAATCTTTTCTCACCACTTCTATCTACTTTCTTTTGGGCCTTTCCCTTGCCCTTTTAGAGCCTTCTACTTGCATTGCCTCACTCCTTCTAATCGGTGTCATTTTGGGTTTCCTTTGGACATGTCCAAACCATCTAAGTCTAATCTCCCTCATCTTGTTACCTATTTGTGCGATTCCTAAGTTTCCTCTAATGTTTTTATTCCTAATTCTATCCTTTCTCGTCTTGCCTCTCATCCATCCCAACATCTTGATTTCCATGACACTCATCCTATGATCATGATGTTCCTTAATTGCCCAACACTTTAATCCATACAGCATGGCCGGCCTTATGGTCATCCTAGAGAAATTTCCTTTTAGTTTGAGTGGCACTCACCAGTTACACAAAACTCTAGATGCGCATCTCCATTTATTCCAACCTACTTGGATTCTATGGGTAACCTCCCTCTCAATCTCTCCACTCTAATGAATCATTGATCCTAAGTACCGAAAGTGGTCTTTTATGGGGATTTCTTGGTTATCAATCTTAACTGATGTTCTATTCCTACTCCTTTCCTTGCTAAAATTGCATTCTATATATTCTTTGGTTGGTTGATTTTAAATCCTATAGATTCTAATGCTTTTTTTTTTCATAACTCTAACTTTGTGCCCTCTCTTATCTCATCAATTAAGATTATATCATTTGCAAATAGCATGTACTATGGAATCTCCTCGTGTAAATGTTTTGTTAACTCATCCATAACCAACGCGAAAAGGTATGGGCTCAATGCCGATCCTTGGTGCGATCTTATAGTGACAGGAAAATCACTGGTCTCGCCACTAGTGGTCTTAACATTTGTTACCGCTCTCTCATGCATATATTTAATTATGTCTATATACCCTTGCAAAACCCCTTTCTCAGTTAACTCCCTCTATGTTAACTCTCTAGGGACTCTATCATAAGCTTTATCTAAGTCAATATAGACCATGTGGAGGTCTTGCCTCCTCTTCCTATATTTTTCTATCAATTGTTTTAGTAAGAAAATAGCTTCCATGGTAGACCTTCTAGGCATGAAACCAAATTGGTTCTCCAATACATTTGTCTCATACCGTAGTCTCTTCTCAATCACTCTTTTAAAAAGTTTCACTGGATGGCTCATAAGTTTGTTCCCTGATAATTAGTACAGCTCTATATGTCTTCTTTATTCTTATAAATTGGTACAATAGAGCTTTTCCTTCATTCATCTTTCATTTTCTTTGATTTTATAATCTTGTTAAACAACTTGGTTAATCAAACTACTCCAGTATCTCTCATATGCTTCTAAACCTTTATTGGTATACCATTGGGCCACATGGCCTTTCTTGATTTCCTTTTTTTCAAGGCCTCTTTCACTTTAGGTATTCTAATCCTACTTTCATATCTATAATGTCCAATGTTATTTTGGTTTACAATATTTTCAGTCTCTATATTCACAGAGCCATTGTCATTTAACAATTTTTGAAAGTAAGTTTCCCAACTTTGTTTGATCTTGTTATCTTTGACTAGTACCTTTTGATCATCACTTCTAATGCACCTAATGCGGTGTAAGTCCTTATCCTTTTGTTCTCTTATTTTTGCAAGTTTAAACACATCTTTCTCACCTTCTCTTGATCTTATTCTACTATAGAGGTCATCATATGCCTTAAGTTTAGCCGCACTTACTGTTCTTTTAGCAACCTTTTTAGCATTCTTATATTATTCATAGTTTTCATTATTTCTAGTCTTTTGCTATGCTTTAAAACACACCTGTTTTTCTTTAATAACTTTTTACACTGTTTCACTCCACCACTATATTTCCTTTGCTAATTGTCTTTTACCTGTAGATACTCCTAAGACATCTTTTGCCACTTTCTTAATGGACTCAGCCATATTACTTGACATGGTGTTTACTTCTGTTTCATAGTTCCAGTTTCCTTCTACTACCAACTTATTTTTGAATGAGGTTATTTTCTCTCCTTTTAAGTTCCAGTACTTAGTTTTTGGATACCTATTAAGTTCATTTCCTTTCTTCCATCTTTTAATACGGATATTTATAACTATTAACCTATATTGTGAGGTTAAACTCTCACCCAGTATCACCTTACACTCCTTACACATTGATCTTTCTATATTCCGATATAGAAAAAAGTCTATTTGGCTTTTATGAAGTCCACTTTTAAAGGTTATTAAGTACTCATCACTCTTCTTAGAGAATTTATCTGCAATGGTCAGGTTATTGCCAAAGCAAAATTGAGGATAGTTTCCCCCATCTCATTTCGTTCTCCTATACCATGCCCTCTATGTATTCTATCATATCCTATCATATGCAGCTGTGTAGTATGAATAAATATTGGCATGCCTGATTTACTGTGTCTCTCAATTTGTTACACTTTTGGATTTTCTATCCATATGATATTGATAGAATCCTGTCTCTTCTCCACAAGACATGTGGTCACACATACAATTACGCATTGATACTGACGGGGTTTGACATAAATCAACAATGACTCAAAATGCAACCTTTTGATCAATATTCAATTGTCTGCAAATGGTAGAAATAAAGTCTAATTAAAAAGGCAACAGTGAAGTTTAGACTGGAACTTACACTGAATTGAGATAGTTCAGACTTTGGATCATCCAACTTGTGCAGTTTTTGGTTTATTTCTTATCCTGGTTATGCCTGCAGAAGATTATAATCTGTAAGTGGAAAATTGTTTAGCAAATGTTCTGTTCTCAGTGGATTAAATTATTAAACTTCCTTGGATCAGTCTTCAGACATTCTGGGCCATTCTCTTTCTCCAACATTTATGTTATGGTCACCCATTGTTGTTGAACAGTCTGGACATAAGCTACTCTTCTTGACTCCAAAATTTAATGCAAGCTTACATTGATTAATAAGAATATTTTGCTGATGTAAATCATTAATTTAGGGTTTTATTTAAAATTTAAAATACTTTTTCATGCACTCTAAAATGGATTTATTTATTTAAATATTAAAATGCTCAATTTGAGCTTCAAATAGAACTAACATGAAATTGTCTTCAGAAACTTGTCAATGATGCGTAAGCGTGATTTTCAAAGATTTGTAGTGAGATCATCATCATCAAAGCCTTATCCCAATTAGGGGTCTATTACATGAATCTTGTTCCTCCATTCTCCTCTATCAAGAGTTATGGCCTTATTTAGCCTGGAAGTTGTTGAGTCTTTTGAGCCTTTCCCTTGTTCTCCATAGATTATGTAGTTAGATCAATTTTTAAAATTAAGCTTATGAACCTGAACCTGAAGCCCTCTTAATTCCAGGAACTTCTCAGTCACTTCGGTGACATTTGTATCTAGTGATAGTTTATACCCATTCTGTCATTTTCTTCTCTCTGAGGCCTTGCTTCTGGCATCCACTTGCCAAATTGCTTCTCATATTGGCTTGCAGTTCTGATCTCTGTGGTCACATCACCAATTCACCATTGACATGAAACTGGGTACAGTAGACATGGCTGTTGAACATATCATTAATTAGTCTAGACTCTAAGAAGAAAACAAATAAATGACTGACAGGTCATTGGAAAATTAAGACATGATTAATAATTGATTTAAAATTTTGTATCTCATCAATAAAAGTTCTGTTATTCTTTTCTTAATATCAAATGTAGGACGACCAACTTCATCTACCAAATATCAAATGTAGGTCTGTCTTGTTCAATGATATGATCTGTTCCATTTGATATACACAATTGATTATAGCAATGTCGGGGAAGCTTGGTGGCATTTTTTGTTGAGGCAGTGGATGATGGCAAATCCAGGAAATTTCTTGAGTTCTCATTGTGAGGAACGCTTATTTATCTTTTCTTGTGTTTTTTCTTGGCTCTCTGTAGGAGACCCACAACTGTAGAGGAAATTCTGACAATAGAGATCAAACCAGGCTGGAAGAAAGGGACAAAGATTACATTCCCAGAGAAGGGCAACGAGCAGCGCAATCTGATACCTTCGGACCTGGTGTTCATCATTGATGAAAAGCCTCACAGCATCTTCAAGCGGGATGCTAATGATCTGATCATCACGCAGAAAATCTCTCTTGTTGAAGCTCTTACCGGGTACACAGTACAGTTAACAACACTAGATGGTAGGAACCTAACTGTCCCCATCAACTCTATCATCAGTCCCACCTATGAGGAGGTTATTCGAGGAGAAGGGATGCCAATCCCTAAGGAGCCATCCAAAAAAGGCAACTTAAGAATCAAATTCAACATCAAATTTCCTACCAGGCTTACAGCAGAGCAGAAGACTGGAGTAAAGCGATTGTTGACATCTTCCTGAATGGCAGTTCTATACCTCATTTAAGTTCTTGTGGTTCTGTGCTTTTTTTTTTTATCTGCTGAAGGCTCGTTATTTTGGTTGAAAGTTGTATGCGATGCTTTCGCATTTGGGAATTTCAGCAGGGTTCAGAGAATGAAGTGTTTCAAGTTTTCATTCTGGTGTTCAGCAAGAAAAAACAGCAAATATTTTTGATGGACTCAAGAGTCTTGCATGTGATGATTCAAGCCATACTGGGATTTGGTCGCTGTTTACAGTTGGCATCTTATACCTCTAAAAATGTCAGCAGGCTATCCTTAACAAGGGCAGGTAGAAAAGCGTGGCCGAGGCATGCATTTAAAGAGTGATTAAGAGGAGTCTATCTAATGGCATTGAGAGTTGAATTGGTGTTTATTCGGTTTCACTTTCAACTGCACAATTTAGGGAGACTTGGGACTGCCGAAAAGTGGAGTGGATAATTATTATTACTGTGATCAATGTTTTGTTTTGTGTTATATTAAAATATGCTGTTTATCATTATTGTTGTTATCTTTCCTTAAGAAGGATGATATTGAACCTGAGAACAAAAAGGCGCATTTTATGCTAAACCCAGCTATAGGGGCGTAGTACAAGATGCCCGAGCGACTGGACACACAGGGAGGACCGTGACAGAAGGTGACGCCTACCTCTTCAATGATCCAGTCAGTTGACTTATAAACTCTTGATTAGTGGAAGCTTCAATAAGAAATGTAGGTTGTGTGCTTTTTTTTGTAATAGTCCGTTTTAGGCAAAAACTTAAGAGCAGGGTTGAATTCTGGTGCTGGACTCAACCGTAGCACAACCTAACAGAAAAATGGTTTCGACTATTGAATGAAATTGCCCATTCTGGTAGTTTAGTCTACAGATATTGAAGAAATTGCTTCCACTTGTGATGTGGCTGTGGGCTCAAATCCTTAAACATTAAAAATGAAAAAAGATGCTCTGAAGTTCCTAATTCTCCTTCGTACCAAAGCCTTCTAGTGCAGTGGCACAAGGAGTCTCTTATCTGGGTGACTAGGGGGGGCTGTGTACCAGTTGCTCCACAATTTTCAACCGCCGGCACCGCAGGAACAAAGAACCAACCCTATACTCCCACCTTTTGTTATTGTTGTTGATGAAAGCGAAGATTCATTAAAACCCAATGTTCACAACTAGTCTAATGACATTCCCATTTTCTGAACGACAAAAGGCGTAAACCTCTTAAATATGGCCAACTGCAGATACTAGAGAAGAAAAGAATGGGGGCTTCCAAATGCAACTGTGGCCCAAGCTTACTCATGGATGGATGACAATTCGTAACTCCAGAAACAAATATAACGGATTAAAGGGAATGGCACCGACCGATTCAACAACGCATACAAATTATATAAAGCCACAGTTCAGATTTGGTAATCTAACTTTTGGAACACAGCTTTTGGACTAACTACTACTCAGACTTCAGGGTTAATCCAGAGAAAAGGATCTATCATATAATTTTCTCCAGCCGGAAATGTCACATATCTCCATTTAAACAGCATGTTTCCAACGAAACTAGATCCCTGTGTGGGGGTGTACCTGCTACACCTAACTACAATACGCATCTCTAATCTCATGTAACCAGGACTGATTTCATTGGTACATCTTAGCTCAGTTTTACCAAAACTGTTTTGGAGAAGAACAGAAAAGCTGCCCAAGCTCAGAAACCAAAGAAGCCCAGCTCACTGGCCCTCTCCTTTTCAAATGTCTCGAAGTACTGATATATGATCGTTACGGCAAGAAGGATTCCAGTCCCCGAACCGATTGCTCCCATGAAATCTGCCAGCACTGTCAACGCACCAATACACACGCCACCGAAGGCTGCTGCAGTTGGAATGTAGCGGTTCAGTTCCTTCTGTAGATTGGATTCTCGGTGGCCAGGCATCACCATTTGTTGCTCCTGAAACAGCAGTGAGAGCATGAATAATGATCACAAACGGAAACTTCTGCAATTTTGGAAGCATAGTCCTGCAGTAGGCTGCAATAGAAGGATCATACATTAAAACGAAACAATAACAATTCAACTTATGTTCAGTGTGGGCAACCTAGAAATTTGTTATCCACAGCAAAATCAGGAAGACGGACTAGTGTTAGGGATTCAGAGTCATCAATATTGGTCATAGAACAGTTCAAAATCAAAACTCTTTCATACATTGTACGAAACCAACCACAAAGAAAGCTTCATAAGGGCAGAATCGGCTTTATAAAGACAGAGATTACGGAACTAAAACCACAAAAAGGGTTATCTAATAGGAAGCCAATGGAGGATCTGAAACCTAAATCTATATGACTTGGTGCCAGAATTTCTAAAATTTAAACCACCTGATTTACTCCATAACAAAATACATTTTGTTCCAACCATTCTCCCATCTCGTAGTAACAGTAGCATGCGGAGGGGATGGAAGCAAAAAGTCAAACCTTGAGCTGCTTAGCCACATCCTTAGCTGAGGAACCTGACACTTCTATCCAAGTTTTTGAGAACAGTGCACAGGCAGACAACATAAAAACGATATAGAACAGTGCATGGAATGGATTGGCCGCCATATCCGCCAAGCTGTAAAGCAAGACGACAATATAAACACAGTAAGAAGATAAATATGCAAAAGCTAGATTACAGGTTAAAACTAACTAAACTAGGAAAGACGAATTACCAGAAGGAGATGGAAATTAGGAATTGCATGAAAATGAAAGATAATGCAGGAAGAAACAAGATATGTCTCACCTTGATGGGGCTGTAATGTAATATGCAAGCCCGCCAACAGGGATGTACTGGCTTCCTGAGTACTCAGATTCTTTCCATTTACCTAGCAGATTTACGAAGAAGTTTCCACTGTATCTCCTGTAGAGCAACTGTACCAGATAGATACAACTATATAAGTAAGATCAAGTTTTCATCAGGTGAAACAAAGTCCATGTCAATTTTCCATCTACATATTTATGTTCTGCACCCTATTCGGTACAAGGCTTTGATGATGATGTATTTATGTTCCAATACCTGGGAAATGAAGTAAAGATTGGAAACAAGTGCAGACTGTAAAATGATAGGCATATTCGAGGTGTAGAACAGTTTGATTGGATAGGAGCCTTGCTGACCCCGGGCGTTCTTTGACCGAACAGGCAATACAACTCGGAACCCTTGGAAGTATATCACGATAAGGAAGACCAGAACTGTGGCCAGCAAGTTTGTCACATTTGGAAGGTTCTGTCGGTAGAAAGCCTCACGAAGAGCCCGGACCTTGTCTGTTCGAGTTATCAGAAGATGGAACAAGGCAATAACGGCACCTTCAAATTCAGCTCCTCGCCCACTGTTGATAGTAGTGGGGCTGAATGCTTTCCAGATTATGTTTTCACTGTAATGGACCAAAAGACATTGTGATACTTGATGCCATAAACCAATCAGTAGAAAAAGAGAAAGGGTAGAGAACACGTAACTTACCAGATATTGGTGGCAATAAACAGAGAAATACCAGATCCAAGACCATATCCTTTCTGGAGGAGTTCATCTAAGCATATCACAATGAGACCAGCGAAGCAAAGTTGAAGAATTATAAGAATAGCATTTCCTGCTCCAAGTTGACTGACACTACCATACATCCCTGACAGAACATATGCAACGGCTTCACCAATAGCAATCAGGATGCCCAGTAACTTCTGTGCACCATTTCTGGAAATAGAATATAATATCAGTCCCATTAAATATCAACATATTGCAATGACCTGTAGGAAGATGCTTAGCTATTGATAGCTTGGGTTAATTATTCCAGCCAATGAGAAAAGTGTTGACTAAAAGAGAGGATTGGTAATATAAAAAACAAGGAGGGAAGATAACATCGCCTAAACTTATCCATGGAAGAAAAACAACGGATTCCTTTTCAGCCTTGAGAGAGTGGAAAGACATACAACTATTCATAGTCAAAGGTGCACGAAGTGGATAAGTAGATAAGACCTAGTCAAAATCTCATAATTTAAAAATGAGTATGGTGGTTGGTGGGCAGGGCCATAGCAAGACACTCACACGGAAAAATGTTTTGCCAAGAGAGGAAAGATCTTATTTAGTGACATTGACATGATTTTAATTCTGTCCAAATCAAGATATCGGGTACGCCAAAATCATTCAATTGAAATTCCAATGGGTAGCATCTTGACAGGACATATCCGGTGGGGAAAAATGCACAATCAGAGCATTTTCCATGCGCGATGAGGGGTTCGGAGTCAACCATATTCCATCACATGATAAAATAATAGGAAGCTCCAATGTATAACCACTGCTCCCATGTTTTTTTATGAATGCTGATGTAAGTATCTTCGGAAGCGACAACCTACATCAAATCTCAAGTATAGTAGAAAATGGGCAAGGGCTGCTAGAGCGTCCCCTTGGAAGTGACGTGTTGTTTCAGGACCCAGGTATAGTGAAAAGTGGTATGGGTTCATGCCATGGAGGTCGAGAAGTGAGCGGGTAAATAGGATATCTCAACAGTATGTGATTCATATCGCCATATAGAATATAGGGACATTGACAGGTAAGAGTTTGGAGTTAGTTCATATGATAAAACATAGGAGAATCAACATTGCTTGTATCCAAGAAACCAAGTAAAAAGGGGCTAAAACTAGAGAAATTGATGAGTATAAACTCTGGCACGTAGGAAAGGATAATAACAGAAATGACGTAGGAATAATAGTAAATAAAGAATTAAAGGATAAAGTTGTGGACATTAAAATAATCAGTGATAGAATTATAAAAATAAAACTTGTTCTAAGGGAGCAGATCATAAATGTTATAAGTGCATGCACACCACAAGTAGGGTTAGAATATATAATCAAGAGACAATTTTGGGAAGATATGGAGGGAGTCATGCAAAAAAACTTTAACACTGAGGGGATATTTGTATGAGCAAATTTAATAGCCATATAGGAAAAGAAAAAAGTAGGATGTGATAGGATACATGGAGGGCATGGTATAGGAGAATGAAATGAGATGGTGGAAACTATCCTCGATTTTGCTTTGTCATATAACCTAGTCATTGCAAATACATTCTTTAGGAAGAGGGATGAACACTTAATAACCTTTAAAAGTAAACTGCATAAAAGCCAAATAGACTTTTTTCTACTTAGGAATACTGAAAGATCAATGTGTAAGGATTGTAAGGTAATACCCAGTGGGGGTTTAACCTCACAACATAGGTTAACGGTTATGAATATCTATAGTAAAAGATGGAAGGAAGGAAATAAACTTAATAGGTATCCAAAAACTAAGTGATGGAACTTAAAAGGAGAGAATAACCTCATTCACAAATAAGTTGATGTTAGAAGGAAATTGGAACTATGAAACTAAGTAAACACTATGTAAACTAATATGGCCGAGTTCATTAAAAAAGTGGCAAAAGATGTCTTAGGAGTATCTAAAGGTAAAGGCAATTGGTAAAGGAAACATGGTGGTAGAATGAAATAGGGCAAAAAGTTATTAAAGAAAAATAAGTGTGTCTTAAAACATGACAAAAGACTACAAATAATGAAAACTGTGAATAGTATAAGAATGTTAAAAAAGTTGCTAAGAGAAGAGTAAGTGAGGCTGAAGTTAAGACATATGATGACCTATAGAGTAGACTAGGATCAAGAGAAGGTGAGAAAGATGTGTTTAAACTCGCAAAAATAAGAGAACAGAAAGGTGAGGATTAGATTATGTTAGATGCATTAGAAGTGATGATTAAATGGTATTATAGTTCAAGATGACGAGATCAAACAAATGTGGGAAACTTACTTTCAAAAATTGTTAAATAACAATGGCTTTGAGAATATAGGGATTGAAAATACTGTAAACCTAAAGAACATTAGACATTATAGATATGAATGTAGGCATAGAATAATTGAAGTGAAAGAGGCCTTGAAAAAGATGAAATTAGGAAAGGCCACGAGACCTAATGGCATACTAACTATGTAGTTAAAGGCGTGAGGCGCACTAAGGCGCAAAGGGGTGCACTTGGAGCTTGAGGCGCAAAATTATATTTTTCATAATTAAAAATTAGCTAAAAATTATTAATAAATTCCTAAAAAGCATTAAAACATAGAAACATAATTCTAATATGAAATATTATCTAAACATGCAAATTTTTTATGAACAAAATAATATAAGCATAATTAATAAAATAAAATAACTTTTAAGAGTTTAAGAAATAGCTGAAGTATCTGAAGTTGAACCGCTTGATGATGGCATCTTTAAATTTTATGCCTAAAATATAAAAAGCATAAAAGAGTGAGTATTGTTATCTTGTAAAATTTAAAAAAAAATAACTCCAAAATAGAAAACAGCATGAAAAATACATCACACATGAAGACACAAGCATGGAAAAGCTAAATATGTAAATAGGAATACGTTTTAATTAATAAATAAATATATATATTTTTCCAATTTCTGTAACTGTTATTTTCAGAAAAATTGAAAAAATAACACTAAAATACAAAAAAAGCATGAAAAATACAGCATACATGAAGACACAAGCATGGGAAAGCTATATATATATATATATATATATAAGAATAGGTATTAACTAATAAATATAAATAAATTTTTTTTTTGCTAATTTTCGTAAGTTTTATTTTTGGAAAAATTGAACAAAATAACACTACAATACAAAAAAAGTATGAAAAGTACATCATACATGAAGATACAAGCATGAGTAAGCTATATATGTGGATAAGAATAGGTATTAACCAATAAATATAAAAAAGAACAATTTTTTCCTAATTTTTTGGAAAAATTTAAAAAATAACCCTAAATTACAAAAAAAGATGAAAAATTATCACACATGAAGACACAAGCATGGGAAAGCTATATATGTGGATAGAAATATGTTTCAATGAAGAAATACGAAAAAAAGACGACTTTTTTTATTTCCGTAACTGATTTTTTTGAAAAAATAGTAAAAAACCTAAAAACAAACTCAAATCTAGAGCAAAGAAGTATAAAACTCAAATGGAATGTTTTCTTATACATATAGAACTAAAACCCATCAAGATCTATGGAAAATAGTTAACAAAAAACAAAACATTTGAAAACACGGTACTAGTTTTTACGTTTTTTACAGAAACTGTACACACATGCAAAAATTCATAAATCCATACCTTTTTTTTATTAAATCTGTGAAAGGTCGAAGAGGAATGGTCGTTTTCACCTTCTCAGGAGGTTGGAAGATTGAAATTAGGGTTGGAAGGTGAAAAATGAAAAAAAAAACGAGGTTTATACATTACCGGGTTAAGTGGTCTGCACCTAAAGTCGGGGGCGTGCCTGAAAGGGGCACCCAGGCGCACCCATGCGCTTGCCTAGGCGACCGCGCCTCATTTCCTTTGCGCCTGGCCCCCTCCCAGGCGCTTACCTGTCGACTAGCGCCTAGGCGCGCCTTTAACTACATAGCATACTAATAGAGGTTTGGAAGCATTTAGTAGATACTGGAGTAGTTTGGCTGACCAACTTGTTTAACAAGATTACAAAATCAAAGAAAATGTTGGACGAATGGAGGCAAAACTCTATTGTACTAATTTATAAAAATAAAGGAGGCATACAAAGTTGCATTAATTATAGAAGGATCAAACTTATTAGACATACTATTAAACTTTTTGAAAGAGTGATTGAGAAAAGGCTACGGCATGAAAGTGTATCAGAAAACCAGTTTGGTTTCATGCTTGCGAGGTCTACCATAGAAGCTATTTTTTTTATTAAGACAATTAATAGAGAAATATAAGAAGAGGAGGAAAGACCTCCACATGATCTTTATCAACTTAGAGAAAGCTTACAATAGAGTCCCTACAGAGTTAATATCGAGTGTGTTGGGTGAGAAAGGGGTTTTGTGGTGGTATATAAACATAATTAAAGATATGTATGAAAATGCCGTAACAAATGTTAAGCCACTAATGGCGAGACCGGTGATTTTTCTGTCACTGTAGGATTGTAATAAGGATCGGCATTGAGCCCATACCTTTTTACATTGGTTACAGATGAGTTAACGAAACATCTGTACGAGGAGATTCCATGGTGCATGCTATTTGCAGATGATATAGTCTTACTTGATGAGATAAGGGAAGGCGTAAGCACAAAGCTAGAGTTATGGAGAGAAGCATTAGAATCTAAAGGTTTTAAAATCAGTCAAACTAAGATTGAATATGTGGAATGCAATTTTAGCAAGGAGAGTAGGAGTGGAATACTAGTTAAGATTTATAACCAAGAAGTCCCAATAAAAGACCACTTTTGGTACTTAGGATCAATGATTCATAAGAGTGGAGAGATTAAGAGGTAGGTTATCTAGATAATCCAAGGGGCTTGGAACAAATGGACATGTGCATTTGGAGTTTTGTGTGATCGGCGGGTGTCATTCAAACTAAAAGAAAAATTCTATAGGATGGCTATAAGGCCCGCCATGTTCTATGAATTGAAGTGTTGGGCAGTTAAGGAACATCATGTTTATAGGATGAGTGTCACGAAAATGAGGATGTTGAGATGGATGAGTGGCAAGACAAGAAAGGATAGAATTAAGAATGAAAACATTAGAAAAAACATAGAGGTAGCACTAATAGGTAACAAGATGATGGAGATTAGACTTAGATGGTTTGAACATGTCCAAAGGAGATCGAAAACGGCAACGATTAGAAGGAGTGAGGCAATGCAAGTAGAAGGTAATAAAAGGGCAAGGGGAAGACTTAAAAGAACGTGGATAGAAATGGTGAGAAAAGATTTAAAAACTTTGGGACTAAATGAAGCCATGGTACTTAACAGAGTGGAATGGAGGAATAAGATTCATGTGGCCGACCCCTAATTGGTATAAGGTCTTGATGATGATGATGAGACAACTCCTCAACTGATTCCAAATACCAGTAAACCTTCCTTTTTCTACTTTAAACAAGCCACTCAGATATTGTTCTAAGTTTTCCTAAATCTACTACACATACTCTGCAGTGTGGAGGGTGCTGACCTCCAACACATGACCTAGTGTGAAAGGCTGAGGTGCTGTTTTCTACCAACCACTTGCCTAGAAGTCCTTTGGTGCACACCTTCCTTCTGACCCATAAGCAAACATTGGCAATAGCAAGGTGAAAAAAAAAATGCATATTGTCAATATTCTCCAAGCTTAGGCAGCGCCAGTTTTTTCTAAGTGGAAAGGCCTCCCTCCCTTACATACTGAAACTAAAAAAGTAAAGACCTTCATCTTCCAAACTAAACTAGTAGCTACCATACCGATTCATGACCCACAAATATGTCAAAGTTAACAGCAAAGGATTAGATGCATCCAGTTATACCAACAAGAATAAATACTTACAAAAGGGCACGATCCTCACGGACACTGTTGTCAACTTCAATAATCTTTGACCCTGCCAAGAGTTGCATCACCAGACCAGACGTCACAATTGGTGTAATTCCCAGCTCCATGACAGTTCCCCTGTTTGATGCAAGAATGACACGCATCCAGTAGAATGGATCTGCACCAGTTGTGGAGTGTATACCATAGAGAGGAAGCTGACTGCATACCAGAAAGATGAAAAGAGAGATCACAGTGTAGATAACCTTCTCTCGAAATGGAACCTTGCGGTCTGCACTCTGCACTTCCGGCAAGATGGAAAGAAAAGGTCTAACGAGATGTAGAACTCTGAATCCTCCTCCCATTTTTTCACTACAAAATTAAACTAGTCTGTAGCCTACAACCTTCTGCCCATCATTTGTAAAGTATCAGGACCACTGTTTAAGCAAAGATAAAAGCAAGGAAAAAATGACAAAGCTCAGGAAAACAATGAAATAAACGAATAATTCTAACAAAAGAATATGGATGGCCAACAACGTAAAAATCCATGGTATCATCTGAAAATTAGAAATAAATGAAAGCAAAGCCAAGATCCAGAGATGGCCATAATGCAAAACATTTTATCATATCTGTAATCAATTCTCAGCTAGGACAAAAAACCTTGACTTATATATTTTTGCTTGTGGTAAATTCATACTAGTATATATATAATTTTCAACAGAGTCTCACAAGATAATTACCAGAGACATTTCTATTAAGGCTGGGCTGATGGCAAAGTATTTTCCAGAGGTTTTTCTTATAACAGGGAAATCTGATAGAGCATTTTCTCATCAATACATTAACAGGCATCAAGAGACAAACATCACAAGACTAGCATATGTTTCAGTGCTTCATGATTCCCCAAGCTCACGAGAAAGCTTTCAACAAAAGAAGTGCAGGAGAAACTGAATTAAGGTCAATACTAAGAAGAAAACACGGCAGGTAACAGGGAACGATACGAGAAATCAATCCATTGATACATGCAAGCCTAACATAACACTACACTCGTATCCACCTGCATGCAAAGCATATACACAAAAAGGTACATGCAGAACCATTTTCCAACTAAATTATCAGCAAACATACTGGAATTTCATTTCTTGCCCTAGAGAAACAAAAAATTAGTCTCAAATGTTCGTTCGACAAAAACAGAGGCTGTCGTGGAAGAAAAAGCCTAGATTCAACCAATAGAACAACAATCCAATGAACATAGCAAGCAATCCACTAGGAAATGGTGTAAACTCAACTGAACACCGAATTTGTTCAAAATCCGTACAGCACGTACCAAAATTGGACCAGCTTGCGTCAGATTCGACCGAATTTACAGGAAAATATAAAGAGAACAAATCTCCGAACACGCAACGCAGCAGAGAAACCAGAACAGAAGATTTACAAAAATCGGTAGCAGGAAGGTTCATTAAACAAAGAAACGATGAATTCGAGATCTGTAGACATGATCAAAACAGAAAAGGGGTAAAAAATCAGACATCGATCTACATAAAAGAAGGAATGAAACCTTTAGATAAGATTCAGAAACGTACCTTTGGATCTGAAGATCTCAAAGAGGGCGGCCAAATTACCAAAACGGGAAAAGGAGAAAAACCCCCTCCGATAAAAACTTCAGAGACCTTGTGAAAAGAAACGTGGAAGATCGGCTTGTCGTTTTGTCGCGCCCTCCAAAATATCGTTTTATAATCGTCGTCGTAACCGATCCGATATCATATCGGCCACGTCCCTAAGTCGACTTTTCTACAACAGGAGCAGGTCGGGCCTTGCTTAAGGGTTGAGGATCTCGACCGTTAAGATGGTGGACCCGCGTTAAAAAGGCAATGCACCAAAGATCTTCTTATTAATCCTGGTTACAATTGCTAGGTTTTATGAATTTGCTCTTGAAACATTTAGTATGGTCGACCATGTGAATGTGCAATTGTGACTAAGCTAGCCAACAAAATCCAGCGCAGTTGGTCGAAGACAATTTTGCATCTCCTTGGTCTTGGACGAGAGTGCTTGAGTAATTTTCTTTTTTGGAAGATTCACTAAAAAATATTAAAAATTATGACATTTCGGATAAGATGTAAATTTTTTATTTTTATTTTTTTTGTAAAATTACTAAAATGTAATGATATTTTTGCAAAAAAACCCATATAATTATAATCTTTATTAGTTAGACTTAGAAGAAATGCACTAAGGAGTGTTGTACAGTACTATGTCCATCTAACTAGCGTTTGGATTTACTTTACACAACCTTGAGGTCATCATCATCAAGACCTTATCCCAATTAAGGGTCGCCAATTACACAAGCTTGAGATAATTATACTAACTCACCCATGAGCAGCCTTGAATGCATGGCCTCGAGGGAGGTCCCATCTCAAGCCATTGTGCTAGGAGACCTTATCATTTCTAATTCTGACTCTTTGTACTTGTGCTCGTTTCTTTGCTTGTGTTTTGCAATCCTGAATATGCTTGGTGGCAGGTTCCGATGAGTATGGTCTGATGCACGAAACTCCCTCATATACAGGATTTGAAGAAGGAATAAAACATAAGAGTCTATAGTAAGCAGCCTTACCTTGCATTTTTGTAAGAGACTCACATGCCTCAAACCCGTAACCTTCAACTCATATGGCAACAACTCAATCATTGCCCAAAGGCTCCCCTTCTTTTGCGAGAATAAAATTGGAGGAATTCTCATGGAGAGGAAGGATTAAAACCCAAAAGAAGAGCCTTAGGACCAACTTCCCTTCATAGCTCCTAGCAACATTCGTTCCTACCTAGACTCAGATTTCCCCATCAACGGTAAAAGTTGTTGTCATGTGGCTTTGAGGTTATGGGTTCAAGGCATGGAAACAGCCTCTTGTAAAAATGCAAGGTAAGAGTGATTTATTCCAATGCAACTTGTTTATAATATTTTTTTTTCTTTGCAATTTGGGAAAGTCAGAAAGATTATAGATTTGTTAGCTGGTCCAACCTTGTGGAAGTTACCAATTGGGTTAAGTAAAAGTTTCACTCAAGGGTTCAGATCAGATAGGGACCCACCATCTAGTCTATTGGATAAGCTGCACAGTGTTAAAGAACCAAAATTTCCCTTGTTGGTTGCGATTCAGCAGAGCAAACTGACTGGATTATTTAAAAATTTCGTTGATGAACTGGGATCTGTAATTCTTATATTGGAATTGTATAGGAGATTTGTGTATTTTAATTAGCTTTTGTATTTTCAAAGGATTAAATTAAGGTACATATGGGCTCACAGATTTGGTGATCGAAACCATTCATCTTCGGATCAGATGGCAGCATCTTAATCCTTTCAAAGAAAAGAAGTAGACCAACTAATTCCACCTTCCAACCTGGTCCCTGCAGATTTTGCTGGCTAATTTTCTTACTTTTTGGAGGAATCATGACAGGTGAGATGTATGGGGTGCCCCTACATTACATTGTGAATCAGGCTGATGAGCGATCCAATAGGAAAAGAATATCAAAGGATGAGATTTGACGAGCAGAATTTGGACGCACAAGATTGTTCGCTGATCTGTTGAGTACATGCATCTGATGATACAATCGCCTTTAGTTTATGAGCCGGTACATAGTTGATTTTACAAGGGAAAATATAAGCAGCTAGAAGTACATCTGGATGGGCCATTATCAAGTAACCAACGCTGTCTGTGGGAAATCAATGATCAAAAGTTGTATTACTGTTGATCTATTAACCAAAGTTCTCCCATGTTGGTCGATCCTAACCCTTTGATTTATGAAGACTTTGTTGGGGGAATAGCCATTTAGAAACCTCAAAATAAAGGCTTCAAATTGTTGGGAAAGTTCAAATTAATGGCTCATTCAAAGGAGAACCTACTTGATAGCCAAAGCACCATATGACATATCTATTTCTTCAAGCAGAATAAAACGGCAGCCCCATAAATGATGCGAGATCCCAGAGAGGGATAAACCACAAAGGGTCTATAGTTATAACGTCCCAAGTTTTTATAACACTTACATAATTTTTTTATACAAATGTGGGGCTTCGATTTTGAAAACCATCCAGAAAATAAAGAGCAGAAATATTATTTTATTTTAATTTTTCATAAGAAGACTTATAAAAATCCAAAGTGTTATTTTTTTATTTATAAAAACAAGAAATTTCGGTGAAATGAGTGCTACATTTCTATCGAAAATTTGGTAGAATTTCCTTTGTATTTTGGACCTCGCACATCTTTCGCATGCGATGCGGGTTCCTTGATAAACACAATATTATGAAATGAAAGAATAAGGGAGACTCCATCTCCATCCCACCTCATCACATTCACGTATATAACTATTTGTGTTTTAAAAATCAAAGTTAAATAAAAACAAAGAACATCCATAACTTAAAATGTACTTGTCAGGATCAATTTAGTTGCAGCTACACAACCACAACTTCAAATTACATGTTCATATATTCATAAAGCAAAGTCATATTAAATTAAAGTATTATATCAGTTTACTAGATCATCAATCACATTGCAAACTTGATTGATATACCTGGTAAGTCCTCTTGAGATCTCTAGCATAGTCTTCTGCTCCTCTATTTTATTTATTCTAACCTGAGACATTGTTAGCAAGCTTACGTTTGTGTAGTAGTGCCACTTTTATTTTATCGAATTTGAAATCCAATTTTAAACAATATTTTAAATAAAATTTCAAGTTCCAGAGAATATAATGATCAAATTAGAGATAGAGAATATAATTAAAGCCACACGTCAATCTTAATTCATAGTTTCTTGCTAAAATATTTCAGATAGTATCAATATAAAATGTGCACGACTTTAAATATGTATTTTTTTTTTCTCAAATGATTAAATTGTCATAGTAATCTCATGTAAATTGTAATATATAATATATCACAAAATCAAATGTAAGCATAACTTGAGAACTATGTGAAAGATCCACAATTTAACTTGATAAATCAAATGCTATAAGATCCTCAAAGTATTATGGTAGTAATTGGTTAAACCGCAAACGTTGACAATCATAAACTGACAATATTATCATTATGTGCAAATATGCACTCTGGCGAACACATTAGTCTGTTGGTCATGAGTACTCATCTAAAGACCATCAAGCCCATCTACATGAGTTACAAAATAGAAATCCCACGATGCACTATGCTTACGACTAGATTACTGAATTGTGTGTCTTCGATATTTAGAGACTAGCCACTGCAGTCTTCACGGTGATTATAGATACGTCTCGAAAGGGTGCCGTGACCACCTCCAATGGTTGTTCCTACCATAGCAGTCAAGAAAAATAAATGCCTCTTTAGGCATGGATACCTACGACATTTGGTGGTTAAAGGCTATGAGGCCAAATACGTACAACTTCTTAGCATAGTGCCCATTAGGCTCATTAACCTAAACAAACATATATCTCAAGCCAAATGTCCTTAAATCATATAACATATTTCATATATAAAACCATGCATTTATTTAACTCATCCCAAAGCATGGGATTGATGCAAGTTAAAGTATAATCATTTTTTTCAAAAGCACAAAACTATGTGTAATAGAATGAGTAACATAATTTTCATTTTTCATATAGAAGTATGTATCATGGTTAAGAAGATATATATTTTTAACTCACAAGCATCATTTGCAAATATTGCATTCTTTAAAAGCTAGAGCAATATAACATAATGAGATATAAGTTTCATAATAATTACGTAGTCTCAAATAGAAAACATAATAATCAAATTATTTAAAATTTACCTATCTTGATAAAGCTGACAACATACTTAACATCTTAATGACAAATAGATGTCAAAACCACCTACCTCTTAAGCAAAATTATAAATTTAGCTATGTTCCTTCTTCAACTCAATGTGTCGGTCAACTTAGTCAACCTACCGATATTCCAGATTTTCTTGTTAATGTCGAATTGTAAGTTAATAATTACAAAAGAATATTTTAACCATGATTTGGCAATTCAGATCATCTGTTAATTATGAAACCATTAGGTTTTAGTAATCCATCACTAATAGACCATCAAGATCGTACAATCTCAACCTTTTAAGCTATTGTTCTGTGTTTCCATTTATAGTCTACCGATCCGACTTCTGTCAAGTCATAGATTATCAAATTTGTGCCATTGATTATCATTTAAAGATCTATATTTGTATTTCCAAATTCCAACAGTTGAATGGTGGTCTAATTGTTATTTTTAGATTACTGATAGATGATGAAAACTCATCCTGAGCCATTAGAGTTTTAATCACCCATTTATCAACTCTTTATCATTGATCATATGTGAGAATAGTATCAGATCACCCCATGGTCCGTTGTTCACTCTCTAATTAGTGATCCAACAATTAGAATTGGTCGAATCTTGCTCTCAGCATGTTATTAAACAATTTTTAGCCAATGGATCATGATCTAGTATGCTAATTATTTGAGGATTAGCACTGTTGGTTTCTAATTTATAGTCTGATCAGCACACAAGTGTCTAGAATTGCTGATCCGCACAAAAAATGGATGGTTGAATTTACAAGTTTATGTCCTTGCAGTGGTTGGATATATCTTTTACAAATGATCTGACGATTATCATGCATTGAAGGTTATCGAACATAAGACACGGATCTATGATTAGTGCATTAACCAAAGAGGCTACAGCTCCGATTAGCTACTGATCATCACGAGAGGTAGGAAAATCATTCTCAGGCTGACATTCAATCATGGATGGAGGTTTGGATCTTTCGCATTTGGTTACAAATTGACGATAGGAACTCAAATAGAGATTACTAGAGTTCCAATCAATCTTTAATAGCCCATGAGATCAAAGTCATCCATGGGTCTATTAAAACTCTAGATTTATATGCATCCCGCAAAACGAAGTTGGGTTTGCAAAAAACTTACCTCGTAGTGATTACAATCTCCAATCATCGCTGGAGAAGATGTAATTCATTTAAAATTTCTGGCAATTGTTCTCATACGCAGTTTTTCCCCTTTGATTCCATGTCATTCCTCCTTCGATCATGGTGGAAGCAAAGGGGTTTTTGTTCCTCTCTTTGTGCAGAGGAAGGTGAATGGCTTGGCTCCAAAATCTAAGCAGCCATTGTCACCAGCGAACTGCATTTTCCTAGTGACATGAAAACCCCCAAATCTGTTCTTCTCTAGCGTGGGCTAGCTTTTTCTGGTGAGCAAACCTCCTTTTCCCTTTTCCACTCTCTCTCTCTCTCTCTCTCTTCATTGGGTTCGGGAATAGACCGTTGTCTATTTCTTTTGGTTTAATTGGGAGGGGTGCCAGTATCAATTTTGGTCCCTTCTTTAAGTATTTTAATTATTTTTTTTAATTTTATTATAAATACCTAAATATGTGGTTTTGATGGTTCCAGACATCATGATTTCAGTCAAAACTAATAAGTATCATTTGCAAGGGGTTTTCCAACGTATTGTGACTATCTGACACAAATTTCTGCAAATGAGCCCACTTGTAAAATTATTAAATTATCCTTGTGAGAAAAATCACAACGTATTTGTTTGAACTCATTTTTTTAGCAAACTTAGTGCTGTTGTAATTGTCTTTCTGAGTACAATTCAAATATGAAGGTTTTGGGGTCCAATTTGATGTCTTTAAAAAGGTTAATTTTGTGAAACCTAAATATAAAGATCCTCCAAATTATATTTATAAAAATTAATTTAGAATCGTTTGAAATGGAATTTAAAAATTAGTGTCATTCCAATAGTATGCAGCCTTACCTTGCATTTCTACAAGAGGCTGTTTCACGTCTCGAATCTATAACCTCAAAATGTACAACCAAACAAGAAATTTGCGTTGTGATTGTGTGCTTCTGATTATGGGGTTGTCATGTTACATTTCAGGGTTGATGGTAATGGTTTAGAGGGGATAGTTTTGAGTTGAAGGATCTAATTTTTTGCGGTTGAGATCAGTGCTGGTGGTATTCCTAGCTGATGAAACTTGGGGAGAACTGAAATGTAACATTTCCTATTTAGGTATTAGGAAAATTAATTTTTAAGAAAAAGAAAATAAATAAATTACTAAATAATATAATATAATAAAACAAAAAATAAAATACATATAAGGTAAGGAGAAGAGAGAGAGAGTGCTCAAAACACACTCTCCTCTCTCTCAAATCTTCTCTGCCATCACGTGGACAGTAACGCACTGTGGAGACGGATTTCTCCACCCTTGAACAGCTGAAAACGAGGTAGGATCACTCTACTCTTCCCTTTTGTGCTAATTTAAAGGTTTATGCACTTGTAAACGCCGAAAAAACTGCATGAACACGTAGTATTTACCAAAAATTCGTGCTTACTGTTTTGCATAAAAAAAATAGAAGAGACATGTCAGATTTAGATATGGACCGTTCACATTGTGTATGATGAGGAGAGGAAAGGACCCACAAAATTTTGTGATGATCGGACGGCTAGAGACGCCGAAAAAAAAACCGTAGTATGGGAGTTTTTGAAAATTTGATAAAAATCATGAAAAAACGATAGATTTAGGTGAGATTGGGAAAATGGAAGGTGGAAATGGAATGTACGTGAAAAACCGAATTCAGAGGTGTAAAAATTACAAAAAACAGAGCATCTAGGGTCGCCGGCGACGGCGAACCAGTCCGTGATAAAAATATAGTTTGGAGTAACTTTTTAATAGCAAAACTACTAAATGCTATTAGATGATTCAGATTAAGCTGATCAATAGATGATCAGACTTTAGATTTTGGTTATATGCTTTAACTATGACATGATTTATGGCATGACAGGTACATCAAGGCATACCTATTGATATTGGTTACGTGCTTATTTGGGAATAGTGCGATATCGAGGTAAGTGATTTTATTCACAATTTTTTCATGATTCTCAAATATTGATTTGAGTTTTTGAGGCATGTGATTTATGCCTTACTATATGCGTGAGATTGATTTCAGCATATAGTTTCTCATGTGCGTGCTATGTTTTTGGTGGTCATTGTATGCACTGTTTTTTATATCTTTCATGATATCCACTTGATTTTGGGTATTTTTGACATGTGAGAGTCGTTCTGACTTGATATTTGAGACTATTGATCTTGTGGTAGGATGCGATTTTTGACCCCGTGAGTGCCTGAGTGCCCGTGAGGGTGAAAGGGTGAAAGCAGGTGTGTAACGCGACTTTTCGTGAGTGCCTGATTGTCTGTGAGGGTGAAAGCGAAAGCGGTGCACGTAGTTACCGTGAGTGCCTGAGTGCCGTGAGGGTGCAAGGGTGAAAGCGGATGGTACAGAGAGCTGACTCCACATTGCCATGAGTGTATGTGAGACATTCACAGGGCTTGACTGTGTATAATGTTGATACTTTTGACATGCATTAATGTGTTTTGAGATTTTCTTGGAGTGTGCATGTCTTGATATCATGGTTGATGATATCTTATGTATTTCATGGACTTGATATGTCCTTCATCATGTGATTTACGGCTTATTATTATGTTTGATCATTTTATGATCTTTATGCCTTGCGCCATGTGATTTGTTTTATTGAGTTATTTTAAATGTATATCACCTGCATAAGCATGGCTTGCTGAGGCATTGCTTTGTTTTGCAATGCCTCAGAATCAGAGTGCAACAGTCAGAAAGGGAAGAAGGTGAACTAGCGTGGAGTTGGACCGGGGTTTGAGGACAGAGACTGTTAGATATTGACAGAGTGGTGTACTTTTGGTTGGACTGGTATTGACTTTTTGACATTCTCCTTAGTCATTGTATATATTGATAGATTAGACCCATATAACTGTATAGTGATTATATGTTTATTCATGGATGATGTGGTGATATTGGACAGACCCTGGAGCTTTAGAACTTTCACTATTACGTATCTTTATAGTTGTAAAAATTTCATTGTGGTTTTAATTTGTGAGCATGCTCAAAATGGTTACTTTTCATTCTATTCCTTCAGTGTGATTTTGAGGTGAAATGACTCTCGGGGTTTTCTGAAATGGTATTTGCTTGACGCTGCGAAAAGTTTTAAATTATGAGTTTTAAGTTCTGGGATCCAATCTATTTTCTATAAATAAATTATTATTATTTGAGTATAAATATGGAAAAATAGGTTGATAAAACCCGGGGTGTCACATGAAATCAGATTTTAGGTTGAAAGGTGGTCTTGTTCAGAGATCAGGTTGAAGGGAGCCTTGGCACAACGGTAGAGTTGTTGTTGTGTGACCTTAAAGTCACGGGTTCAAGGCGTGGAAACAGTCTCTTACAAAAATGCAAGGTAAGGCTGCATACTATTGACCTTTGTGGTCCGCCCCTTCACTGGACCTTGCATACACGCGAGCTTCGTGCACTAGGGCTGCTCTTTATGTACCATCTACAAGGGGAACTCCATTCTCACTAAGCATCATCACCTGGAGCTCCTTTGCAACATCGATCATTTACATACAGGAACCACAACCTCTTGGCGACTAACTGACAAGCTTAATTGTCGCCTCTAATGTTACATGTGGTGCTGCAATTTGATGCAGACAAGCGGCATGCACAAGCTTGGGAAGGTCCTCCTTGCAAGGCACAAGTTTCGCCTTACTATATATCCTGGAGCTGATCAAAGACTCATTGCTGCGCTACTTGTAATATTTTTTTGACGGAGAAAAGTACGAAAAGAGAAAAAATTATTCATGTGCAGCCTGTGAATCTTCTTTTATTTGGTTTCCTTTACATATTTTAACTAAGTGCCTGTTTGGTTAGCAAAAAACTGATCTCCTAGGAAATGCGTTTCTCCGGAAATCCATCTTTGTTTCACCACTTTCCTAGAGAGCCCTTGGTTGTTTTGCAGGAGAACTTGGAATGAGAATGGCTTTCTTGAGAACAAGGTGATGGTAGTTGATGTCCACATGGAGCTAACTTTTCAGCTGAATTCGGCTTTCCATGTCTAACTGAACAAGGGTCAATTGACCCTTGTGGTCTGCCCCTTTCCCAGACCCTTCATAAGCGGGAGTTTCGTGCATTGAGGCTGTCCTTTTATATCTAATTGAACAAGGGAAATTAGTTCTAGTTGGAATTGGATTTCAGTTCCATTAATTTACTGTTAATCAAACAGGCCTTCAGAAGGGAATTATACGGTGGACTTTCAGAATTCTCACCCTTTTCATCGAATCATCATCATCATCAGGATCTTATGTGGATTAGGAGTTAGTCACATAAATCTTGTTTCTCCATTCTCCTCCATTAAGTGTCATGGCTTCAGCCCTTTATTGGAATGCACTATTGAATTCATACTGAGGCCAAATCCAATTAGATTCCACTGGTGATGATTAAAGGGGCACCCTGGTGCACGAAGGTCCTACATACGTACGGTCTATGGAAGGGGCAGACCATAAGGGTCAATAGTACACAACCTTATCTTACATTTTGCAAGAGGCTGTTTTCATGCCTTGAACCCGTGACCTCAAGGTCACACGAAGACAACTCTGCCATTGCGCCAAGGCTCACTGGTCATGATTCTACCAGAAAATTCAATGTCTTTGTTAGTGGGATTTCGGTATTGTTACCTGATGGGTCAGTCAAGAGAGGATTGAATTCTTCAGTAAATTCTGTCTAGACTTACTGCCTCTAAATCATCAGTGGGTAGCTTTGGATGAGATTCTTCAATTCACTTTCACGTTGCATTTTAATCCTTGAAAAACATAAGACCATGTGCATCTATAATAAAAAAGGGCAGCCCGGTGCACAAAGCTCCTGCTTAAGGGGTGGATCGCAAAAGGTCTATAGTACGCAGCCTCACCTTGCAGTTTTGCAAGAGACTGTTGTCACGCCACCAATGGCTTCCCTTGTAACGTGCATCTAGAATAACATATACAAAAAACTGAGAAGGGGTAAAATCACCATCTAGAATTACTAAATCATGGATTGTTATTCCTGTGCCACACAGAGCAACTACACAACTAATGATTATTAAGCACAAAAGAAGTATACAAATACAATCGTTTCTGTATTAATGAACAGGTTTTAGAACATGAGATAATCAGCGTTTAGATTGTAGAGGCACATGTTTAGATCTCTAATTCACATGTACAGACCAATCATGACCATACATATAAACAAAGGAATAACAGGCAGAAATCTCAAGGAAAATCAAACTTGAGGGGCTTTTCCGCCCAGTCGCTGAGTTTGCCGAGGGGTGTTCTTGTGCCATACGCCTTACACACGTCAAGGCACTGGTTACTGCACTGAGCTCTACAAGAACGGATACAAATACCAGCCCCCAGAGTTGTACAAGACATAACCAGCAGGCAAACCAAGAACATGGAAGTCACCTTGCTTTCCATATTCCAACGAAATTTTGATCTTCTTTTTCTTCAGGATTTCTCTGTTACTTCTTTGAAAGAAACCCAAGAGGTCCTCGTCGCAGTTGTGAGGAGAAGCTGGTCATTTATACAAGATGATTGAAGAAGGGATGATTACTGGGTCATGATCAGTTGGGAATAATTGGGCTACATGAATTCTTTCTTAACGCAATCCGGAAAAAGGGAGGGAAGTTCAATAGCAAACTAAAAATCACTAATTATAGTTAAACTTTAACATGACACGGGTTGCCTTGGCGCCTTGGCACAACAGTAAAAGTTGTCATCGTGTGACCTTGAGGTCACGGGTTCAAAGCGTGGAAACAGCCTGTTGCAAAATGCAAGGTAAAGCTGTGTACTTTAGGCGCTTGTGGTCCGCACCTTTCCCAGACCCCACATAGATAGGAGCTTTGTGCATTGGGGTTACCCTTTACCTTTCTTTGGCCTGTTAGGTATTTGCAAAATTGTCTCAATAGTTGAAACATCCTTGAGAAACTTTTGACTGTTTGATGTCCTATTTTAAACTTTACATGTTCACTACATGTTGATAAATTCTCGTTATTTTTAATTAAATAAGGTTTAATTAATTTAATTAAATGTGATTTTTGGATATTAATAAAAAAGGCAGTTTGGTGTACAAAGCTTCCGTGTGTGTAGAATCCAAAGCAGGGGCGAACTACAAAGGGCCTATAATATACAACCTTATCTTACATTTGTAAGAAGCTGTTTCTATGCTTGAAACCTGTGACCTCCAATTCAAACTGTGACAACTCAACCAAGGCTTTACTCTTTTAGTTTTTTATGATATTGTTATTTGATCTTTGCACTTGGACCATTTGAGTCTGATCTTCTCTTTATTTTATTTTGACTAATAAATCCGTCATTATTCAAAAAAACAAATTAAGTATGATTTGCGTCAAATTCTTTTATGCAATGGTAGATTGATAAACCAATTCAATGGAAAATTCGTTTATCATAAATTATTTAACCAATTCAATGCAAAATACAAACGAATTCACGTCCGTAATCAAGTTTATTTTTTCGAAGTCCTTACAATAGATGATTGCAACGCCAATTACCAATCCTAACGTAAAAGTAGCCGTGTGGTGGTAGCAAGAACTAGAAGACTGCTCGTGTTTCTAAGCCCTGTAGCTGGAAGAATATTCATCCATCACGTAACAAACCTTCTTGAAGTGGAGCCTTGGCATAATGGTAAAGTTATTATTATGTGACTTTAAAGTCATGGGTTCAAGGTATGGAAACAGCCAATCTGTCTACGTAACCATCTCATCTGGCCGTTCATGCAGGCCGTTTAGCCCCGAGTTAGTTTCAGTGCCTGTAACAGTGTTTGAGAGCCGTGTGATGGGTGACTATCCAGCACAGTTTGGAGAGCACTTGTAGTCTACACTGGTGAATGCCCAGCTGTGCCAGGAAAAAGAATCGAAGAAGCGTCTAACTCCTTCATGCTCCACTTGGCTCGGTGGGGGGCGGGGGGGGGGAGGGAACTTTGGCTTTTTTATCAATTGGATTTTCTAGAAAGGGTGATGGGGAGGGAACAGAATTCCTAGCAAGAAAGACAAGAAATAAGCTAACTATTCTCAATCCACTAACTTCTTCAAGAAGAAAACACCTAATTTAGCTTGAAGTCAACTTCAGCCATATGTCGAAGATAAAGAAATCCCAAGTTGTGAAACTATCTCAAATGGGTTTCACTTGCCTGACTTCTTTCGCTTCCCTAAAGGCTAAAAGAGGGGACTAACCCTCGAGGTCCAACTCTACTACATTTACATTCTAGTTGCTGAACCATTCATTCCATTAATTTCTTTCATTCCTAACATTCGGTCAATAGTGACAGGTATAGTAAGACCCTATTCCTTTGTGCTTGACCTACTTAGTAATAAGGAACTAGGAGTAATCAGTTGACACGGGGCGCTGTGATCGGATGTGGGTATTCAATGCCGTTGCTGAGATGTCCAGTGGATTCCTGGGCCTTGACGAATGGCTGGCCACCTTTTACATTAGAAGAGCAAAAGGCCCACATGGTTTGGGTGTTGGCTACATGGGGAAAGATCAACAAGTGTGTCGACGTAGTTGGGCGCATAGCCGTTGTCAATGAGTGCCATAACAGCTCTTGCAAAAATGTAAAGTCAAGTTGTGTAAATTTTTATGGTCCTCCTCTTCCCTGGACCCCACATAAGTGGGAACTTGGTGTTCCGGGCTGCCCTTTTTACATAAACCCTCTCTTGACCTAGAATAAGTAAAAAGAAACAAAGTGGCTGAGACAGATTTGTTTGTCAATGACCCTGGACAAATAAGTTCAATCTCAATCAATATATAGTCAATCATATAATACTTGATGTTCGAGGAAATTCTTGCTCTTGTTGGAATCCTTATCTTATAAAGGTTCTTATAGGGCCCTTACTAGCATTAAGTTCTATTCCATCGTAAAACTATAAACATGTAATGCCAAATAAAAATCAAACTAATGCCTACTTATATGCTATTTAACCAAGATTCAAACACCTTAACAGACAGGAAACAATAACCATGCATCCTATATTTTAACTATAGTCGAGCTCAGGCTAGCCTTTGTTAAATAGATACTTGAAGTAATACAGTAATCTTAAGTATTATGCAACATATATCAATGCATGACCTTAATCTATATGAATTATACTACCATCCATATAGGCAAACTTATACTAAATATACTTTATTCTAAAAAATTAAAATTGGGGTAAAGATTGCTTACAATGAGGGGTCCAATGATGATCAAGTGTAGGCTATTATACTCTACACTTGTCCTGTATTATTATAATCCATTTAAAAATTAAATTAAATAAGAATAAAAATTACAATGGGCCCCACTATAATTTCACAATGTTACCATAAAAATGAGGCATGTCGATTACAACAATAGGGACTCTACCTTAGATGTAGTCCAATCATTCATCTGATAGGTATTGTCTTGGATCCCTAGACAGCCTTTACTCGGCTATTCCCTGCTCTATTTGGTGTAATTGGAGTCTAGCTGAAGGTAGAACGAATTATAGTGTTCTTATATGATTTTTTCCCCCTTTTGGGAAACCTTACGTTGTTACACACCATCGAGGGAACTCGAATTTTGACTTGCATTATTGAGACCCACATTTGTGGGTTCTGGTTTTAGTATGGCTTCTAAACTTATAGTTTGGTCTGGAAGTAGCCTCCAAGCTGACTTCTATCTATAAGTAGTATGGAAACCATTACATGGACCCTTTTTACTAGACAATATTGGTATTTCAGCTGCCTCCCTCTTTAAACTGTATTATAGGGTGTTAGTCATGCTTGAGATGAAATGATCTAACGTGAGTTGAGGTGAGATGGGCCATATCATCCTTAATGATGCTTGATCTGAGATGAGATGTAGCAATATCTACTCATCTCAGCATTAGTGGTGCTTGAGATGAGATAAGATAAAAACCACGTCATTTTAGATTATTATTAATAGGTCTTTGAGATGAGTTGAGATCAAAGTCATCTTACATCATATCACTATTAGTGGTGCTTGATATGAGACGATAAGTTACAGTATCATCTCAAATCACTGGTATTGGTGCTTGAGATGAGATGAAAGCCATCGCATGTCAAGTTACCGTTAGTAGTTTGCAAATCATTTCAATCTCAAGTCATCTCATTCTAGTGTAAAACATACCCCCTTTTCTTTTGTTGGAAATTCGCTGCCTCCTCATATTTTGCAAGAGATGGAAAGAGAGAAACTCCCGTTTCATCTTTGTTTAAAAATATTAAAAAAAACTAGCAAACCCTAGCATTCATTTGAGATGTATAAATCCTCTAACCTGTTTAGCATAAAATTAACAATAGATATCGTTAGATACTTTTGACCCAATTATATGAAATTACATGTAAAAATATTTATACTGTTATACTAAAAGAATATCTGCTCCTACTATCAAGTGTTTAATTTTGGTCAAAATTCCCCTAATTTAGCATTCAATTAGATCATCTAACCGTTCAATTTTACAAAACTTAGCTTGATTTTGAATATAAATCCAATTGACCATCCAAACCTTAATTTGTCAAAATCAACGGTCAGATGATCATTAGAGCTCATTAGATGACTAATGTACGGTTTAGATGAGTCTAATTTATTCTATTTTTTTGCAGATCAACCAAAGGACGCATGGACGGCTGTGATTAAAAGATAACGGTGCAGATCATCTTAAAGGGCAATTGATGGACCAGATCACCCATGAAGATGAATGTGATAGTTTTCTAGAAGACAATGGAGCTAAATTTAGAATCATGAAAAAAAAGTAAACCCTTTCCCCCACTTCTTTCTTTCCTTTTCTTTTTCTTTTTCTTCTTTTTCCTTCTTTCCTTTTCTTTTTCTCTTTTTTCCTTCTTCCTTTCCTTTTCTCTTTTCTTTCTCTCTTTTTCTTCCTTTTCCTTCTTTCTTTCCTTTTCTTTTTCCCTTACTCATTCTCACGTACCCACTTTCCTTATTTTCTTTTTTGGCCTTCCTTCTTAACATACCCAACTTCCCAATCTCAACCACCTCTTCTTCTCCTTTCTCACAATCCAATTCTTCTCCTCTCTTCCCATCTTACTCTCTTTCCCAACCGTACCCAGCTCCTACTCTTTCTTTCGTCTCATCCCAAGCTCTCTTTCTCTCTCTCACGTTCTTCACCCCCTTGGCTGAACCGTAGGAGGGCAGCCTTCATCCAATCTTCTTCTTCCCATCTTCACGCACACAGCCCCTTCCTCTTCCTCTTCTCTCCATTCTCTCATCTCTTCTTTTTCTCCCACGGCCCTCTCTTTCCTTCTCACTCCCTCACCACCCACCTTCACAGCGTCGTTCTCCTCCTCAACTGCTCTCTCTCTCTCTCTCTCTCTCTCTCTCTCTCTCTTATTTTTCTCCTGGATCCATTTCTCTCCATCTGCATTGCACTACAGCACAAGCTACGTCACACCCTCTAGTTCCCCGATTCTCTTCCATTCCCTATTCCTTGTTTCAATTTCAAATTTTCCATCTCTATTGTTCGTCCCAATTCCCTGGCAGTCTGCCTCTACCTTTATTTCTTTATCTCTGCACTACAGAATCCTATGGCCGGCACCTCTCTTCTTCTCACCCAATTCCAGCTCCCATCCTTGCTCCCTCTCATTCCACTGCAGACATCCGATCAAGGAAACCTAACGGAGACAGCTGGTACACACCTCTCTTTCCCAAATACTCTATCCACCACCTTACCTGGTCCAATTTCTCATCACAACTCAGACTGCCCAATTTCCTCTTAGCTACAGAAATCAGACGACGCCCCATCTTTCCATCTGCTCCATGCCATTCCCCTCTCATCTCTATTCAATCGTCTCCACTCCACTCCTCTCCTCTACTCACCTTCCTTTCCATCCTATCAGCGCCTAGACAAGGAGCTCCCTCATCACCGACTTCCCCATCACTATCCAGCACCGAGCGTCGTTTTTCCTCTGCCTTTGTCGCACCCAGTGTCTCCGGCTGGCCCAGAGGTGAAAACCCAAGTCGGGTTTTTCTCCTATGCCTTCTCCTTTTCCCCTCCTCTCTTCTTCTCTCTTCCTCTCCTCTTCCTTTCCCCCCTTCTTACTCCTCCGTTTCTCCCTTTCTCCATCGGTTTCATGGTTTTTCCTAAAAAAACCAGATTTTAACAACATTCCAGTTTTGCCCCTCTCTTTTAAAATTCAATTCCATTTCTGTCCTTTTTCAGAAATTACATCTGTGTCCTTCTTTATTCCAGTTCTGTTTTATCCATCTTTTTTTTATCCATGAACAGATCCAGATCATTTAAGGCTTAACCCAATCAACGGGTTAGCCTTAATCAAAACCAAATCCTCAATTTCTCCATTGTTTCTTATCCGATTTCAAATTAATTTTATAGGTTCATTAGTAGGACATCCTTAGACATAATCAAAGTATCTGATCTTCTATCTGAAATTTAGAAATCAATCTGAGCCGTCCAAATCTTGAAATTAGAATTTAGCCCAGATCTTGACCATTTTGAAGAATCTGTCAAATCTGACCAGTGGATCACTAATCAAGAACGGGTTGAAGATATCTATAAAGGAGGATCAGCTTTTAGAAGACCAGAAGTAAAGATTTTGATGAAAATTGATCTAGGGAAGTAGTTTTTTCTTATTATTTGATTTTATTTGTTTTCTTTAAGAACTGGAAATTCTGTATTTTTGAGAAGTTTATTAGATCTGAATATTGATTCTCATTTTAATAATTTCAGTAATTTTGAGTGATTTATTTTTAATTTTAAATAATTAGATTTTATTGAAACTCCATCATTTTAAATTTAGTCCTCGTGGGATCGACCCGTACTTGCATAAGCTACCCTACAATAGCCCGTGCACTTGTGGAAAACATCAACACCTACTTTTAAGGGAGATGCATTAAATCCTATTAGAAAGTTTAGGAAATCTAAAGAAACTTAAAATCATTAAAATTAGCCAATTATTAAAATTTGCAATCCAAACATTCCTAAATGTAATTTATTCTATTTTTATCTCAAATAAATCAGCTATAAAAGTCAATTTAAAGCTTCCACTTGTTTTCTTAAATGTAGGAATTTGTGATTGTCACCATCTCTTATTTCTCTCAAGGTCCAACGATCATATATCCAATGAATTTTATTTTTAATTTCTTTTTCTCTATTTCATTCTTTCAACTACTAGATACGTTCATATTTTATCACTTTTTCTCAACTTCTAAATATGTTTCTAACTTTTACCAATAATCACTTATAGCATGGGACTTAAGGGATCTATCAAGGTTATGAGACATTGGTTTAAGACGATTCATAACACCAATTTCTTATACCAATGTCCCAAGCCATTGTGGACCTGTCTTACGTCTTGTCCCATAAATTGGCCCTGCTTAGGATCATAAAGTATTATGATCACAGGTTTCTGTCACAACTGAGTTCGATCAAGCATTGCATTTGTTACCATGAAATGTTGATAGATGCTGCGGTTAGACCTGATGAGTACACTCTAAACTAGTGCTGTCTGCTTGTGCCCATTTGTGTGTTTATAGACATGTTTATGCAAAGTTTGGAGATGTGAAAATTTCTAAAGGCGTCGTTGATCAAATGATAAAAAAAGGGGCAGCCAAGGTGCACGACGCTCCTGCATATGCAGGATCGGGGGAAGGAGTGGACTGCAAAGGTTAATAGTACATAGCCTTATCTTGCATTTTGCAAGAGGCTGTTTTCACTCATTGAACCCATGATCTCAAGATCATATGACAATAACTCTACTGTTAAGCCAAGGAACCTAATGATCAAATGATAGAGAGGCGTATAATTACATGGACAACAACGGTTTCAGGTCTGGCCATTAATGGCTATTGCAAGACGCTTTGGTCCTCTTTGATAGAATGTGCAGAGAGGGGGAATGGAACCAGATGATGTTAACTTTCATCACGGTTCTTCTTCGGGCACCCATAGTACACTCTTAGAAGAGGGTCGACGGATTTTCAATCTTATGGTGAAGGAACCGAGATTGAGCTACAAACAGAACATTGTGGATGCATGGTCGACCTTCTTAGCCCAGCCCGGGAGTTGGAAGAAGCAGTTGGGTCTATTGACAGATGCCAATGATGCAAGGGGCAGTTGACATGCCGAAAGGAGATTCACATTGAAGCCCTATAGAAGGCCCACCCTCAGGAAACAGTACACGGAAATCGAGTTAATCAAAGTAAAGCCATAAAAAGGGCAGCCCCAGTGTACAAAGCTCCCGCCTATGTAAGGTTTGGGGAAGGGGCAGGCCACAATGGCCTAAAGTAGGCAGCCTTACCTTGCATGTTTGTAAGAAGCTGATTCCACCTCTTGAATCCGTGACCTCAAAGTCACATGACAACAACTTTGACCGTTAGGCCAAGGCTCCCCTTCTATTCAAAGTAAAGCCATAAGAAAATGAAATACAAATTACTCTTGACAACCTCGAAGCTAAACAGATAAACTCCAAACTCCTTGAAGGATGGGAGGTTCACTCCTCCCCGGGCCAAACCATCAGCAACATTATTGGATGAACGGTGAGAATGTACAAAAGCAATCTCCATCCCGGCGGTGAGAACCTTGATTCTATCCACAATGTGCCAAGCTGGAAAAGGTAGAGAGCTAGATTCGGCCATCCATGAGATAACAATTTTGAAGTTGCATTCTTTAGTAAGTGAACATGAACATGATTGTCTCCACTTGATTTGGCTCCAATTAGGCAAAGGGTCTGTGGAGCCACTTACAGACCAAACTACAAGTTGAGGGACCAAACTCAAACCAGACCTGGTCACATCTGCGCCATTGTGCCACACTCACGCCCGTCACAATGTTCTTGTAGTTAGGACGTCCAAGTCATGATACTGAATCCTCATCACATGAGCACCAACGTACTGATTGAAAAGAGGGGAGGGGGGGGGGGGGTGCAGCTCTGGTACACGAAGCTCTGCATATGCAGGGTTCGGAGAAGGGACAGACCACAAGGGGCAATAGTACGACGCCTTACCTTGTATTTTGCAAGAGGCTGTTTTCACGCCTTGGACCTGTGACCTCAAGGTGCCATTATATCTGCAAAGCAAAAAAAACAGCTGGGTGGGGGGCGGGGGGGGGGGGGGGTGCAGCTCTGGTACACGAAGCTCTGCATATGCAGGGTTTGGAGAAGGGACAGACCACAAGGGGCAATAGTACGACGCCTTACCTTGTATTTTGCAAGAGGCTGTTTTCACGCCTTGGACCTGTGACCTCAAGGTGCATTATATCTGCAAAGCAAAAAAAACAGCTGGGTGCAGTTGGTTTCTTCACGATTGATCCAGGGAATCTTCATGATTTCCTTATTGATGTTTAAGAGACATACAGAGAGGATAGCCCATGGAGATGAAATCGTGGATTTGTCTCTCCTTAATGGATTTTATGAACTTAATTGTTTTCCGTAAGGCTTGGGGAAAGGACTGTGGCAAAGCGCCCAGTGGTGGGAGAAAATGACTCCTTCCTCGTTGTAGTTGTACACTGCGTTGGAGCTTCGAGGTAATCAAGCGTGTGCCTCCTTTCTATTAAGGGATTTCTTGTAAAAGTCCATCCCATAGTTATGTCTGCACTCCAGTTTTTTATAATATCACTAGTCATTTTGTTAAACACTCGTTCATTAGACATTGATAGTTGCTTTTAAGAATTATAAAAACCTACCAAAGTTATTATATTAGTGTAACTTGAAGTATAAAGTTTTAGTCTCGAATATTGAAAGCATATTCATCTCCGACCTTGACTAATAGTTTTCCTACGTCCTAACTAGATACTGAGGGGCTACCAGTTACAATCATAGTACACATGCTGGATACAAGGAAAAGCCTCCTCGTGCATCTCCTTTTCTTGATCACTTTCTTCTCAGAGAGAGAGAGAGAGAGAGGTAGCTTATGTCAGCATTACACAATATATACGATCCATGATGTAAAGGTTTAGGGTTGTATGACCCTTTTGTGCCACTTAAAAGAGCAGCCCTGAGGCATGAAGCTCCCACCTATGCGGGATCCGAGGAAAGGGCGGGCCACAATGGCCAAGATACTAAACAATGTGACAACTTTTGTTGCAATGAGACAAAGATCTAAACATGGATATGATCAGGAGCTTAATGCAGATGATAATGGGATTTTGACTAAGAAAGGCAACCACCCCCTCATGTCCTTCCACTATCAATTGTCATTTCAAGAGGAACATGCTGATTTGGCTGGTACCTATTATCTATATCTTTTCTCCTTGAAGGGTTGTTCCAACTTCTCTTTTAATATGATATTTCATTCCAAGAATCTGCTATTCAATAACCACATGCCCAACCACATATTCTTTTCTTTAAAATATTGGTATATAGTATCCATCCAAAGTCAGCTTTTACATATCTGCTTATCCAACCACACATTTTTTCTTTAAAATATTAGTATATAAATCTTAAGTCAGCTTCTACATATATGTTTATTTTCTGTGAAAAAAGAATTTCAGCAGACTTCTTTGTTAAAACAGAAAGACAAAGGAAAAAGGAAAAATAAATAAATTAAGAGCAGTGCCCCTCCTGCCACCATGATTAGAAAGAGTGCCAATTTTGTTAGTTATTTTTGTTGGGTTTTGAAAGGTCCTGTGCCTGCGTTGCCTAGCATAGTCCTGGACAAGTAGAAAAAGAGTGTTTATTCGGGAACACAACTTTCTGATTAGTAATTGTGATATGATCCGCACACAATGTAAAGGTGCGGAAGTCTAACCATTTACTCAACTGCTTGGAAATTGAAGCATATCTATTGACTCCACTTCCAGCAAGCTTGTCTGCCTTACATTTGCTGATTTCTTCACACGTTCAAATGTGACCTCATGAGTTGGTACAATAGACTTTGCTTCAACAATAATATCCCAAAATCAACAGTAACGTATGGAGCGATAAGACGATTATGATTGTCATATTCCTGAACTTTTCACCGCAAGATAGACCTCCTCCTAACGTAATAAACAAAACAAAGAAAGCAAACCTACAAAAGCCAAAGATGAAGAGATGGAAATGGTTGTCTCCTACCTACCCTTCGATTCTTTTTTTCAGGTCACGAAGGTTGGAGAAGATTTTGAGTGGAGAGACTAGATAAAATCTTATCTTGATTAATGGTCTAACCTAGCAAACCTCATGCAATGCCAAGCCTGTGCCTAGCATTTTGGATTGATTTTTGATAACACAGTGATGGTGAGTGTAGAATAGCACAACGATGTGATACGAGGGGTGTAGCTGTTGCTGCCTGCTAATTGACTCATTGTCTTATCATCCTCATATCATGATCTGATCTAGATGCTTCAGTGCACCCATAGAGTTTGGTGCAGAACTAAAGCGAGTGTCTACATCTAATGACTGGCGAAGGCCTAGACTTGTGGCAAAGTAGGTGCCGCCCCTATAATAGGTTTTAGCTTCTGTGTAAAATGTAAGGTAAAACTGCGTATTATTAATCCTTGTAGTCTGTTCCTTCTCCGGACCCTGCATACGCAGGAGCTTTTTGCACCTGAAATGGCAGCTGTTTGTTATCGTCCTGCAAATTCCATGGCCTTGAGACTGTGCAGCACTCGTGCTGAGCCCCTGTCTGCTAAGCCCAGTTGCAGCCCAAATCCCCGCTCCACTCTTAACTTGTTGCTCTGTGACATGTTGTATAGGAAGGCATACAATATGAGCGGTGAGAAAGTCAAGTCGTATGTGTTGAATTTCGAGGCCATTTATTCTTTAAGGTTTTCTACCAATTGGGTGGAACACCAAAGTTCTCCCTTTATTGGAGTGAAGGATCATTTGTCAAAAGATACCATTACACTACCATCTCCATTTTCAAAGTGTGCAACAAGAAATTAAGTGACCGAAAGTCAAGATAGTGATTGCGATCATGACACTGGCCCAGTGTTTGTGTGGTTTAGATGGATTGAAGGCATCTATGGCTTTAGGAGAAAAGACAAATCTGCTAGTCTTTTAACCATATACAAGGCATCTCTGTATAGATTTATAATTGAAGGAAATGGTCATGAAAATTTACAAAGAGATGGCTTCATCATACTTAATGCAATAGAGAAGCTGTTTATATGTTTTTCAATCATTCTTTTGGGAAAAATAAGAAATTTTGAATCTTCCAAACTTCTTGAACTGCGGTGAAAACACTCCTGCAGACCTCTGGGGGGTTCAAAAGAACAAAATTACTTCATTTAGGATCTTAAAAAATGATGAGTACCTCTCGAAAGCAACCAAATTTTGAGAGCAAAATTTGTATAATCCTTAGTCAAAGCCATAGCTTGTCAACAGATATAGAAACTCTACGTTAGTGGGTGATTAGATTGTGGCCCCAAAGGCAAAATTATTAGCACAGCTATTAACATATTGATTGATGTAGTTGGACAATTTGACTCTATCCCGTGACTGCAAACCGTTCCATAATTAGAAAGATGATGCAAGCCTTGGTAGAAGAAATTATTCAATTGAAATCTAGTAGCAAAATTTCTCTTTAGGGTTCCTGTTAAAAACTCAAAACCCACCTACCCAAAGAACTAAAGGGCAGTCCCGCTGCACAATGCTCCTGCCTATGTGAGGTCTGGGGAAGGGGTGGACCACAAGGGTCGATAGTACGCAGCCTTACCTTGCATTTTTGCAAGAGGCTGTTTCCACGCTTTGAACCCACGACCTCAAGGTCAAAGGACAAAAACTTTACCTACCCAAAGAAAAAGTGCATAAAATTTAGAACCTAAATTTGTGCAACCTGCTAACATTTTCCTTCTTAGCTGCAGCATCCCTCTCTCTCATGTGTGTGCGATAGATGCCGCTTTAATGGTATGTTGTCCTACAGAAGATACACTTGTTTACATAGATCAATTTCGGCAAAAGCAGAAGCAGATTTATCAGCAGAAAAACTAGCACATTTTTGTCATCTGGGGAAACAAAAGCAGGAGGAAGTGACAAGGACATCTCTCTCAGGGCCCCGAGAAGATGCTTTTTCCACAAGTTGGCTAATAATCATAATAAAAACAGGAAACCTACCTTTAAATGTTAAATGATGAAGTAGAGAGAATGTAAGCACCTTCTTGCTCCATCTTTGCTTGTGGAGCAAGGGTGAGTGCCTAAAATATTTGGGGGAATGCAATGTGTTGCTTCGTGTTGAGTTGGGACAAAAAGGTCGAAAGTGGAAAGATGCTAGAAATCTATAGTTTATTAAAAAACTCATTGTCAAGTAACTGTAAGAGCACTTAAACACCTAATTAAACCAATCTAAATTGTAAAATGAGTGTAGTAAGAGATCGGCCAAAGACCTAGTCCACTGGTGGCAATAAAAGGCATCTCCCCTGTCGTGCAATAGTAACGAAGTGACATGACAGGTGTTTAGATAAGTGATCTTGATTACAAAACAAGATCACTAGATCAATAAAAAAAAAGAGAAGAAGAGCAGTCCCAGTGCACGAAGCTCCCACCTATGCAGGGTACGGAGAAAGGGAGGACCACTAGATCAATAACGTCAGCAATAAGAAACTCATTCTTTATAACTCCACCATTAGCACATTGGAAGGTAACCGAGAGACTTTGCTTCATCAATCATGTACCAAAAACGCCACGATCTTCGTCGGTAGTAGTTAATTGCCTTAGCACATTGAATGACTCTCCCTCAAAGACCTGAATTCCAATCCTTCAAAATACTTGTACAGACAACTTCATTGCTTTCAATAACATGGTTTTTCATACCTTACGCATAGAAAATTGCCCTGAGGCCTGACCAACCAAAAGTTTGTAATCCTAGAATTTCTTCTGCAGAATCCCGGCACGTATATTGGATTTTGTCATTTGGTGTGGCCCTCCTTCAGGAGCCCATAGTCAATAGCCATGTTACTGACACTGGTCTACTTAGGCAGTGAACCATTCCCAATGAAGCCTTCTCACCACAGTCAGTACAGACAATAATCAAGCAGTATTACTATGGCAGTACAAGGACCACCAATAATTTCATATGTTTAAGATACTAGGTAATCACCACGACAAGCTCCAGTCATTGACCTACTGACAATTGGGGCCTCAATGACTCCACCAATGAGAACATGAAAGATGCTTATTCTACGCCATTCCGTCCTTGTATGTATGCACTCTGAAGCATACTTCGTTTGCAAGCTTGGAGGAACTTCAGCTTACCTAACCGGCTAACCGAAGTGGTTTTTACAATGAAGGCATGCTTGTGTCATGCTTGTGACATATACAGTTTCTTTTTCTTAATTTTTTCCTAACAGAATATTGGACCACACAAAGTCACAAACTCACGAGCAACCTCGAGGACATTAGCTACCAAGGGCGAGGTCCCTTCTTATCCCACTATGCTCATAGTTGAGCTAACCAGTGGGGTACGACTAGCACGGTCAGTAGCAGATGGGCTGGCTGTTTATAGTGACAGATGCAGCTCTCTTATGGCAAGGGTTAAGTTGTTTGTTTCGTCATGCAGTTTGTCATTTTTCCCGTGTACCTGTTCTTGTATTTTACAAGGGAGAATGGTATTTCACGATGAAATTAACTGGCACCAATGTTATGCACATACATGGAATTAAGGAGTAAGTTACTGTCACGTTCTTTCTTAACAAAGACATATTGGGGCCCGCATGATCATTTTCTTGTAGTCAACTAGGCAATCGTAGATCTTTGATCCATGAACCATTCGGCTAACAATTGATTTTTGTTTGACTGTACCTTGCCGAAGGGATATGCTTCTGGCATTGAACCACAATATGAATGAAGGGGAGCCTTGGCGCAACGATAGAGTTGTCTACATGTGACTTTGAGGTCACCGGTTCAAGGTGTGAAAACAACCACTTGTAAAATACAAGATAAGACTGCATACTATTAACCCTTGTGGCCCGCCCCTTCCCCAAACCTAACATACACGGGAGTTTCGTGCATAGGGGCTGCACTGGTTCGGAAGTTAAGCTTTCCCCAGCAGGCATCTTTCAAGTTTCAATCTGATAATCATCAATGAGGTCGTCTCAGTTATTGTAAGCAAAGGCATGGTTTGCAGAATGCATCATGGACCCCACCACGATATTCGGCCACTTGTTGGTGTCGTCTCCCACCGGAAAAAGCTTAAGAAATAAGACAAGGCGAAAGGGAAATGGGTATACGAATTTTTGGCTTATATATAGAGGGACTTCGGCATCTCCATTCCTCAACATCCGGAAGCTGTTTCTTAGAATGCTTTGGTGGGTTGTGCAAGATGGAGAGGCAGGGCACGTGAATTTCTTTTCCGGTGCAACTTTCGGTCTTGCCCAGGTTACCTTGTAACTTTGTTCTTCATGTGCTCAACTTCTCCATCGTGCCCATCCATCCTCATTATCAATCAACCACTGTCGAAGTGTTCAACTAATCTTATCCGCAGACCTTGCCGCATTTGGGCCTCCGATCTCATGGTAGTCCAAGATCATAATTTCCGTCGATCAACTGAAAAAGATTAGTTTCATTAGTCTTTCTAGGTAAGTACGCATGAAATGTTTCGAATGAGTTCTATATGAACCATGTTTGATTGTCATATCCTTAAATAGTAACTCTTGCTTCTAGGGCATTTGTACTACCCAAAAGTTTTTTGACATTTGAGTTTGTCTTGTCTGAGTCTCTGTGTGTGTGTGTCATTCTTCACAAAATCTGGAGTTATATTTGTGCTCTGGGAGTGGTTTGAGTTAGCTAAGCTGATGAGAAAACTCAACACCCCACTCTCTCTCTCTCTCTCTCCCCTACACATACATGTGGAGGCTTGTTTCTGTCTTTGGGGTAATGGAAGCTGATATCTGTTTCCTTGCTTGTTATGATATATACTAGCACTCTCTCTTCTAAAGTCAGGCAAGAAATTTTTGGCCTTGAAAGGATGTAAAGTTTTTTCGTTAGCCATTTCAGTCCTGCATCTCCATTTTTCAAGAGAATGAAAGTCCAGATACTGAAAGAAGAAAGACAAATACGAATTAGTACGAGTCAACTGAGAACATCCAACGGTATGGATTAGTCGAGTTCTCTCACAGTGATTACGTCAAATCCAGTGCCATGGCTGAGGCTGATTGTGCAGCTTACGAGTACATTTAGATTGGTTTCCAAGGGTGTGGTTTAGTTTCCCATTTCTGTTTCAGTTGAGTATGATGTCACTTCGTTCACATTTTTTATGGGTAAATGTTAGGATACTTTAACTCATTTTAATAATGGCACGCGCTCTTTAAAAATTATTAGTGCCAAAGGTGTTTCGAGACAAAATCGTTGTCACCACAAGGAAGCACAACCTCCAGGCCTACCTCAGAAAATTTTTGTTGATTCCAACGAATATCCACATCCACATAGTTGATATTTTTGGAAAGTCTAAGCCAACTAGGCTTAGATATTTTTGGGTTACAAGCGAAGAAAATATAAGACAAATCACTTATACATACTTCTAAATCTAATCTCCAGCCGAGGGAAAAAGCGATGACTGCGATATGCATATTTGTTGTTTTACAAACAAGTGTTTACCAAAAAAAAGGACAGTTTAGTTTTTATTGGAGAAACCCAGTACATTAGTTTTATTTAGGTCTCAGAACTCAACAATTTAGTTAGTAGATGGCAAGAATCAGGGTTTCCAATGTTTGCAAGGGCAGGTCACCACTTAGACACGCATACTAATTTGTATCCATGTGCCGGAGGGCCTAAAGCAACAGTCTTTTTCAACCTTTTACAGGCACACCCAACCCATTCCCTCACCCCCAACCAGCAAAAAGCCCTCCTGCAATCAGCTGATGTTAAATTTTCCATTTTTCCCCTTTAAATTCTCAGTGAACCTGAACCCGGAGCTTCTTGGCTGTGAAACAGGCACCTTCCAAACTTTTTTAAATCTTTAGAGTGATTCGGACGGGCCAATGAAGATGTAGCATCTATCTACCATCAACTCAGAGGGTGAGAATGCTTCCAGAATCCAGAGTCTGGGACCATAGCAAGTAGCCACGTAACACCGCAGTTTTGCAGGAAGAAGCTCACTTTTGGATGATCTTGTCTTGTTCATCTGATTGCTCCGACTTCTGGTATCCTGTAAACACCGTAAATACCATCTTACGACAACTTTTCAGAATCCAACATCCAAAGTCGGATGCTACTTTTCAGATCTCCTCACCGAGGTGTAAGTAGTTCGTGGAAACAGCCTCTTATAAAGATATAAGGTAAGACTGCGTACAATAGATTCTTATGGTCCTTCCTCTTCCCCGAATCCCGCATAGGCAGGAGCTTCATACATTGGGGCTGTCTTTTTAGGTGCAAGTAGTTCTCTTAGTGACTTCAAAGTATGCATGCATGTATCATGTAGCACACCTGCTTAATTGCATTTGTTGTTTGCGAGCATATCTTTATGTGATTCATGCGCTTACTTATGCATCTAGTCTACTTTTAACATCTTATTGCGTTGATTTGGTATGGACTTCCCGCCAAGCTTTGTTAGGAACCACCATCGTAGCAACAGGCAGACTTCAGTCCAGGGTGAAACCGAAGCGTATGGTCAGCTGTGAAGACCTTTAATTTCAGCTTCCAGATCCGTGCTCCTAACTTATGAGGTCAACATCTTGCCTTCAAAACATAGATGGTTTAGAGCTATGTACGTTTCCGGCAACTGGAAAGTACTCTTGGTGCCATGAACTAGTGAACCTTGAGTTTGTGTTTGATTGGATCTTGTATGCATCTCCTGTTTCGCTTTTTTCTTTCTTCTAGTTGAATCACTCATTTATGAACAGCTGACAGTATCTTATATCGATCTTGTGAATTGAAATGTTATTATCAACACATATCTTGAGTTGACACCAATACTGATGCTGCTCAAACTTTATTGGTAAACAATGTATGAGAAGAAAAGATGGCCTCAAGTTCTAAAGGATGGCATAAAGAGGTTGAGACTACAAAGTTGGATGGCATAAAGGGGTTGAAACTGTAAAGTTGGAGCTTTGATATCAATGACTCCCCATGTGAAGTTCAAGGAAGTACACACAGGTGATAAGGCTCGTCTGCGCGTGGTAGTTCCAACTGTTCACAGCTGAGAAAGCCCGCCTGTGTGTGGTGGTTCCAACTCGTCTGGTGGGCTCATTTTGGATCGGGTGTGATCTTGGTGGCTATATAATTAGATATGAAAAGAACAGCACGAGCGGCTAGCAATTGCTTACAAATTGTGACGAATACGGGGAGTAATAGCTGTGAAATTTTTGGGTGCACCGGCCAAGTTGTTTCTATAGCTTGTTTCTTTGGGATGCTGCTCAGACTCAAGCCATTGTTCTCTTTGCTTCTAAAATAATTTTGTTCGCTGCACCAAAGCTTTCTAGTGCAGTGGTGCAAGGAGTCTCTCACTTGGGACCAAAGTTCGTGGTTGTGCAGGGTGTCTCTATCTATCATGCAAAAAAATATAAATAAAAATTTCTTCACCACTCAAAGTAAAAAGGGTGTAACCTGTCAAAGTGGAATATAGAAAATGAAAAGTTTGGATTATTAGATGCTTCGTGTCCATCACTTCCAGACTGTTCGTTGGATGTTTTTAATAAGAGGTATGACAGCGTAGAGCATGACACTATACCAAATTAGTGTATGGACACTCACTTTTGCGTGATGGGCCTTATTCCTAGTTGATTAGACCAATCCATCTAAAGGTTCCAACTTTGGATGACTTATGCTTGAAAAAATATAGTGAGAATTAGATGAGCCTAGAATCCAAAAGATTGAACTTTTGATTATATGAGATGGATGATTAGATGCATTATGTAAAGAACCATGAAGCAAACTACCTAAAAGTGTTATCCCAATTCCTAAATGTGCTTAAAATCTCCCCAACAATGTGGAAAGTGCTACGTCAAACTCCAACCAAGCATAACGAGGAGATATGCCTTGTTGTCTACAACCAACTACACTAAACAGCTTTTAGTGAACCTCGATGATCCTACCGAATCATCTAATGGCTTTGGCTTCAAATATCTAGTTCTTCAAAAACCATGCTGATTGGATGAACTCTGGTGTCTAAAACCTTCAAATATCTTTAATCACATGAAAAGCATAGTTGGAAACTTCATATAACATCAGTCTACGTCTAATGACCTCAAACGAGGATTATAATTGTATAATCATTATTATGACTTCTTTTATATTATTATTCTTCAATAATTATGATTTTTTGAAGTTATAATTATTCAATCATTATGAATTTTGTTAAGAGATATCAGAAGCCGAAGTAATCGGATGAACTTGGTGGAATCATCCACATGTGAGCCATTTCAAGTAAAGAGGGAGCTTCATAGCAACTTGCACTCTATACAACATTCCTCTTTGAAGAATGAAGATATTGCTCTTAGGAAAATAGTACCCCTTTTTTTTTTTTTACATCAAAGAGTTATGCAGCAAACTACTTCGAACATATTGTCCTAATTCTTAAATATAATTGAAATCCCTCCAATAAGGAGAAAATGTCACCTTGGATCTCCAATAAAGCATAATGAGAAGAGGTGCTATGTTGTTTGTGACCTTTCGGAAAATAGTAAACTTGCTTTGTAAAAGTATCACCTCATTGTTTTGTCATTACTACCTCTTTTCCCTACTTTGTTTCTTTTGTTGAAAAATGTTTAAATTGCATAAATTGAATGCTTTGAACTTAGCTTTGAGGCACACTATAAATACTGCTTCTTGAAGATATAGTTGATAACTCCTAAATGTGCAAGGGATCCTAGCAGCTCTATCTCTAAGATTCAATCAAGTTAGACTTGATCTTGTTTTATTGATTTGCACTATCAAACTAAGATTAAAACTTTAGTTTCCAATTTATGAATCACTTTATAAAAAGGAGCAGCCCCAGTGCATGAAGCTCCCGCCTATGCGGGGTCCAGGGAAGGGGTGGACCACGAGGGCCTATAGTAGGCAGCCTCACATTGCATTTTGCAAGAGGCTAGTTCCACACCTTGAACCCATGACCTCAAGGTCACATGATGACAACTTTTACCATTGCGCCAAGGCTCCCCTTCTTATGAATGCCTTTATAATAAATAAAAAACAATGCAATCATATTTCTCTTTTCTTTAGACCTTAGAAATATGATGATTTGAAAAACATAACCAGATCTCTTTTTTTCTTGTAACACTCTACGAGTTAAGTACCTTCATATCCCAAAAAGTATGATGATCTGGAAAACACAATCAGATCTCCATGAGATAAATAATTTCATATCTCAATAAGTATGATGATTTGAAAAAAATAATCGAAAATCATATCACTTCAAAAATAAGATCATAGATCAAGAATCTAAATTTTCAAAGAGAAACTAAACAGCATGAACATAACATGATGAGGTAAACACATAAATGCTAAAAACTTCCCACGAACAGTAACACTAGAACTACATTGCTAGAAAGAGATTGTCAGGTCTCATCTTTCTTAGCTTGAACTCTAGAATCAAAACTTCACAAGTAGAAGAAACCTTGGAAGAGAATATCTCTAATTAAACAAACTCTAAGAGAGAGAGAAGAAAATTTGCCTCTAAACGAACATAATCTGAGAGAGAGAGAGAGAGAATGATTTGGTGCAAGAATGGCTTAGATGGTGCCTCCTTTATATAGGTGTTGAGAGTAACTACCACATGAAGCCAAAAATTTAAGTAGTTAAAAACATTAACCATGTTTAAAATAAAATTCATTATAGTATAATGATTATGTAATAAAACCAAAAAATTTTAAAAATGACTTCATGCATGTAACCTCCATATGAGTTAATTACAAAACTCATAAATTCAAAAGACCATTGTAAATTATTTTAAATTAAAACAACTCTAACATCTTTTTCTTACTAAAGTGGTAAAGTCAAGTAAGGTTGACTTGTGCCAAGCTTAGTGCATTGGCCACCAAGCAAGACAACAGATTTTCAAGAAAGCCTACCTATATAATGTGGGTGCCCCCATTTATATCAAGTTTTTCTCTCTTCTCTCATTTTGAGTTCAAGAATCACTTTGCTTTTTGGGTGTTCTTCTTATTTGGAAATTAGAGAAGATTCTTCCATATCACTCTTCTTCTTTTTCTTTGGTGTTATTCTTAGTTTGAAAATTAAAGCAGATTCTTGGAGATTGTTCCTTTTCTCTCTCTCTTTGAGACCACTCTTGTTGCTCTTGAGATTTTATGGTCTTGATTGTCTAATACAGTGCCTAGTTTCTCTGAGATCACATCAATATACCACTTGTCTAAGACTTTGGCTCTAGAATAAGTTTCTTCTATCTTTAGATTTAGAACAAAGCAAAGTAATTCACTTTTATCGGCTTGTTATTCTGATTATTTAAGACCTACAAAATCAAGAGGCTAAAGCATAGACTGATTTTGATTATGCAAATCAGTTGAGGTACAGATTAAGTTTGGCTTGCTTAAATCTTAAAGATAGAGTTGTCATATCCTTTACATAATTTGGGAAGCTTCAACTATCTTCAAGAAGCTGCTATAATTGCACCTCTAAGCTAAGGATCACCCAATTCAGTAGTGCAAGATTTCTAACAATGAGGTGAAATACAAGAGGTATACTAAGGTTTAACTATAATGTACTTTGCATGTAAAAGATCTTTAATAGCAACATCAACCACAATTTACTTGTTAGTTTCCATTTAAATTAAACTATGTCTCTTTACTAGGCTGCTTGGTGGTCGGTGGTATAGTCAATCACTCAACAGTTCATCTAGTTTTCCATCTATTATAATCTTCCATTTCCTGCAAGAGATTGAATGACCCAAGAGATCATGTTTTCTGCTTTTGTGATACCAACGATTCCGAACTTCTGTTGATAGATAAAGAAGTTTTCATACTTTCAGCATGGTGGTTCTCTCCTTTCCTTACTGCATTTCTTTCCAAATTGTACCAGAATCCTCTTTTAACTTGGATCAATTCTTTCTACATTTCACATTTTATCCTAGATGTTGTACCAATGCCCTTCCAGCTTCATACGGAACCTCCTGATAGATGACTTTTGGACAAAGCATGGGCTAACCCAAATGGAGAAGAAAAAGCGATGATATTCTTGACGCTGTTTTGCTTCAAAAAAACCAAACGGAAGCTGTGCCTGAATATTGGGCTCTTTTGGATGAATGCTGGATTACAATAACTTGCATACGTTCAGCATTATCAATCATGACTTACAAGGTACCCAACATCTCCTATAGTCTAGTTCTCATAAACAAATAATCGGAAGCCAATATCCACTTGTAGTGATGTTCTGATTTTCTGCTAAAGCAGGGTGCATTCGGGTCTTTGCTCTTGCTTAACTCTCGGAAACATGCTTGCACACCAACAGTTACGTTTGGACTCTGCAGCGAACTCACGCTACACACTCAAACAACCATGCATTCGTGCACTTGTACAGCATTGCTATTCCACTTCCTACTTTTGAGAAAAACAAGAAAATAAAAGCCACACCAGACTCAAAATAGATGCAAATCTGCTAAAATTTACAAACAGAAACAACCAGCAGTTGACCCCTCAACCATGAAATAGCAGAACATAAAATAAATAATAATGCAGCCACATCTCTGGAGTCATACTTCCTGTGTGTAGCACTCGAAAAGTCATCATTTGTTCAAATAAGACAGAATTGTCCAAATAGAAGCTTGTAGCATGGAAAGCATTTTATGAAAAAGATACCAATGGGTACTGCTCACCACCTTGTGGGAATTGCGCTAGGCCTGCATGCATCAAAGCCTACAGTTGCATGCCCATTCCAGTGAACTTAACTGAAGATTGAACATAAATAAAAGTATATTCCAGTAAATGAGCAAGGAAGTTTAGGGAATGAGAATAGTAAAATATAGCATGAAGCTAGAAAAGGAAACAGTTATCAATGACAAATAGCAACACCTACAGCTAAAAAAAGTGTAAGAAGGTACAAGACATAGCACCCAAATAAAAACCACCTCTTTATTCCAAATTCCACAAAAATGTGCAATAATCGCCCTGTACAAGACTTCCACTATCTTAAATGATCATGATTGAGATCTTCTATATTCTAACTTACAAGAATACAGAACACTATGGAGAAACTACTGTCAAAGGGAGCAGACAGTAAGCAACAAGATATGTAATAATTACACCTGAAGGATGCGCAAAGTAGAAAACCAAAGTGAGAGCTCTGATTACAGCAGGAGAGCATGCCAAAACCATTTGTACAATAAGAGTACCTCAATCTCAAATGGGAAACTTTGGACTATTTTAAATTGAACAAAGCTCATGATTCATATATTTGTGAAAGCCAGGGATGTTGTAGTGCCTGTGTTGCTGTTGGCCGCCTCTCAGGATTGATCTGAAGCAAATATTCAATGAACTTGACAATGCCAACGTCAAACCTTCGAAGGTGATGAGCCAGTGAGGACTTCTCTGGAATTATGTACTCCAGTTGGTTGGTTTCCTGGGGACATAAAATGAACCGAGAGATAATAAGTCATAGAATCATCAAATGAGCTTTCCTCTTTCTCCAGTTACTTAACAGTGCAGAAACTTTAACAGCTCCTTGGAGAAAGGCAAATTAAAGTTTGATTTTTCAACTCAGTGCACCTGAATTGTGACCATGGGTCACATGCAAAGTTATTCAGGTTATGCATGGGAGCAGAAAATCCTCCATTTTTTCTTTGGGCAAGTAACGAGATTCACTTTCTACCAAACAAAACATGGGGCAAACCACTTGTATTTGTCATAGAGCGAAAGATCATTGAGGACCTCCCAATAAGTGGGACTCTTTGAATTAAGTGACAGAATAGAAGTCTAGAACACATCAATGAATTTCAGACATTTGGCATCATCAACGAAGTCTTCCAAAGTGTCCTTTCTTTTTCTTTCCATTTTTGTTAGCTTCAACTTCTACATTCCAGGTTCCAGAAAATTACTTCACTTATAAAATGATTCGCATTGAAGTTACATAACAGAACTATCAGTTTTTCTTGCTTGTGTCAAAATATTCAAATGCACTCCAGCAGTCTGAGAACCTTTCTTCTGTTGTCCACATGCTTTATAGGGAGCAGCAAGTAGCAGTAAAAAGTGCAATATTGGAATAGTAGTGAATTAATTGATCATTGAAACTTCTCACCTAAAACCTGTATTTGTCACTAAATTTGTTGGTGTTGTTCTAAAGGATTCACAATCAGTTCAGATTCATATTCCTGGGCTGGGCATGAATCTCCATCTTCCATTTTTCCTTTCAAAGATTTATAAGCTTAAACCTAACTGCTGCTGCATTTCTGATGCATACCTGAGTTGCTTCCTATTTTGGCATCTCTACATGAGGTTTCAAGCAACCTGAATCTCCTGAAGCTTCAAATTGTCTGAAATTTTTGCTTCCCTCAACCTGATCGAACCCTTTTCCTTGACTCTTAGATCTGTTTTTGTAGCTTCCATCAAGAAAATCCAGATACAATTAAGATTCATAATGATCCTAAATAATGTTTAGTGAAGCAAACATTAGAAAAAACTTACTGAAACATAAAAATTATGGAGTAAAATAGGCAGGATGTACATCATTTGGCTCCTTCAGCTAAGCATTTAACTGCATGTCTTGCTAGGAATCTTTCTAGAAAATGCCATTTCAGAAAGGTTTTTTCATCATCATCAAGACCTTATCCCAATTAGGGGTCCACCACATGAATCTTGTTCCTCCACTCCACTCTATTAAGTACTATGTATTCCTCCAATCCCCTCCATTTCAGAAAGGTTTTTTGCCAGCCACATATCACATAGTAGTGTATGTTAGCAATAGTGTCAGACAGGGAAACAAACCTCAACCATGATACCAGTTCAGCACACAGTATATCTGCCAACTGTAAGCAGCACAATGCTAAATACTTGCAGTTGGCAGCATAGAGACTGTTCTCTTATTTGCTCACAGAAACGGCAATGATTATATTGCATTACTGAGATTACCATTCTTTTCAGATATGTAACATAGCCTTCATACTCATCTTTAACATGCTATTAGGATTTTCAACATGCCTATGTGCCATTGTTTGATCAAGCAAACAACAATAACTTATCGTAAGGATATGTAAATAAATAATAAACCCCAGTCCAGTTACATAGTGAAACCCAAGAAAGACAGGATTGCCTCCATATCAATGTGTATTCATAAGAAGCTAAAGTCCAGGTAAAACTTTTATTGCAGATCTAAGCCGTTGATAATATTAGGAATGGCATAGATAGGCTAGAACTCAAATTTCATGTCCATTGAATGGTTGTAGCCAACCCTTTTTAGGTACAAATTATGACCATCCATTTTTATTAATGTCTTCAAAGATCCAGAACAAGTCGTTACAATCATCCAAACGTACTGATTTCGAATGACCTTGAGGTAACTGGTTTAAGGTGTGGAAACAGCCTCTTACAAAAATGCAAGGTAAGGTTGTGTACTATAGACCCTTGTGGTCCACCCCTTCCCCGGACCCCACATACATAGGAGCCTCGTGCACCAGGCTGCCCTTTTTTACCCATTTTTGGCATTCTATAAATTATGTAACTGCTTAGTTCCACCAAAAGAGTTTGGCCTTGCATGGAAAAATGGGTGTGTACACCTTCGTCCACTCTTGAGGTTGTACACTTACCAAGATTTGAGAAACTTCTTCCAGTTGTGACAGAAATATTAGGGTCATGTCTTGGGGAACCAAAGGGGACGCTCAACCTAATAGATCAAATAAGCTGTTAATTTATTCAAACTGCAGAGTATTGCACAAGAAAATAATAATTAGGGAAACAATAATTTTTTCCCACATTCATGGAAAAATGTTCTGTTCCCAATCATCCAGCAAAAATAAATCCACATAAATAGAGTTTATGAGTTATAGTATGCATTGAGATATTTCTCTATAAAAGTTATAAGGGGAGGTTGAGGATTAACCTCATTTCTGTAATAAAGGTCATAGTCACTTGTGAAGTACTTGTGTGTCTCCTGTCCCTTCACTAGCAACTCCATATCAATAGGACCAAGCAAACCAATCATTCGTGCTAGCAACATCACCAGTGAATCATTCGGAAATAGCACCTATTGAAACAGAAAATGCAATCTATTTATTAGAACAGATCTATCATGGAAGAAATAGTAGAAAGATCAAGCAACATAACACATGATGCAGAATTGATCTGTCCATGGGTCATTCTATGTAATCTCTAAGATAGTCCCAAGGTCATTCTGAAGGAAACATACTTAAATTGCTAATAACTGCAAAGTGTCTTTGGATTCAATATTTTGCTCTTTGAACTTTACTCTAGGAAAACAAATGAATAGACTACGATACAGAGTGGAATATGAGCACCAAAACTCAGTAGTAAGAGACTGAAACCAAGTAGGACTGGTAATGAAACCACCCAACAATTTTTTGCCAGACCAATAAGTAAATAATTCAAACAAACAGAGAGATCAGAGCAGTAGAATTTACATCACCAGAGCAAAGCTCAGCCAAGATACAACCAAGAGACCAAATGTCAATCTTTTCATCATACGGGAGTCCCAGGATAACTTCAGGAGCTCTATAGGAACGAGATTGCACATATAAGCACAAGTTGTCTGTCTGAAAGCAACTGCTCCCAAGATCTATAACTTTTATCTCACATCTGCTATAACTTTTGATAAGAATATTCTCGGGCTTTAAATCACAGTGAATTATTCTCAAATGATGCAGGTATTCTAGTGCCTCCAAACACTGCCGAGTTATGCTCTGAGCAAAAGGAAAACAAAAAATCAGTATAGTCATATTCACTTGGCTGGAAAGTAACTTCAGCAATTCTTCTGTTCTTTATCAGTCATATTTCCTGTAGTATAATTCATAGGAAAACTCACATGTAAATATGAGAAGCCCAGTTCATTTCAGAAACATATTTTGTCTCTGAGATTATGATCTTATGAAACAAAACCCCTTAAATAATAGGTTGATCATCTATAAACATTGACTATAAAGAAACGTAAAGAAAATCATTATTTAACAAATCAAGAGAAGCAGCAACACTTACCTGGAGCCGTGGCAATGTGAAATAAATCTCACCACCAGAATCATGATTAAATTTTTGAAACTCATATAAGTTTGCTCGAAGCAGTTCACAGACAATGAAAAGATGCTCCTGCATGGTTGGGAAGCAATAATACGAAAGTTAAGTAATGAAATAAAGAACATAAGATAAATAATCATGTACTATACACATGTGGAAACGATGCAGGATACTGTATATCAGATCCACAACTGTACAAGTAATAAAACAGCTAAACTGACAATAAAAAAAGAATTTTTAAACATGGAAATGTGAGGAAGCAAAGGCATAACAGGGAGTCAAGCAAATAGGCATTGTCAAAGCTTGACATATCCTTGCGGATTTATAGAAGAATAGATGGACAGCCTAGCAACTATCAGTGATAATTCATCAACTATAGTAAACCAGAAGCATATATTCGACCAGAAAATTGTCAGGCAGTGCAATATTCATTATATATTCAGAAAAGAAAATCCGTTTCACCACCCATAGAAGTTATCTGTATCGTCTTTGAAGAAGACAGGCATGATGGGCAAATATGCTATCCATAAAATAGGCCAAACACTTTAAGAAGAAAAAAAAGGACCCAGGCTCACCATTAAACCAGTTCACATTAGGTACTACACATGATTTGGTGATCACAACAAGTGCAATGGGTTTAGACAAACATAAAATGTGAAACAGATATATATATATCATCATCATCATCATCAAGACCTTAGACATACATACATACATACATATATATATATATATATATGATAGAATATTACTCTCTACAGTTAAATATTTTATAATCAATTGTCCTACTCTGAAGTTGCATTTCTTATGAGTAGTTTTCACATTTATATGATAGAATATTACTTTCTACAGCTAAATCTTTTGTAGTCCATTGTCCTAATATAAAGTTGCATTTTTTATGAGTAGTTTTATTGAGACCTCATGGTAAAAACATTTGAATTCTCTTTGTAACATCTTTCAAAAAAGCAGACTTGGACCAAAAGCAGGAACTAGGCCTACTATTAAATGCCCAATAAGGACCCTTATCTGCACATCACAATTGACCTTTTGGAGGAGATTTGTGCCTCTGAAAGATCTTTTATATAATGCCTAATGCTGAAGCCAGTTCTGTAGAAACGACCAGAAAAAGAAATGCAACGGCTAAAAGATGAATAGCAATATTGGCGACAATGAATTTTGCTTTAATGGATGGAACCCCAAACATATCCATAAAGTCATCAATTTGTTCAATTACTTGAGTCGTTCTTTGTTTTGATCTTCCTCCCTGAGAACCCAAACAGAAGAAGGAAAAGAATCCTCATACGTACTCATGACAGGTTAAGTAATTTCCAAAGAGCTAGAAAGGAAAGACTTTGTAGAGTGATTAATAGGAAGCTTTAAGCCCCTATTATTGGTTGTACAAAATCTTTCTTAGTTACAAATTTACTTCTCAACCAATATTATTCCTAGATCTCTTCACTGAAGCAGAGAGTTTCTTGATCAGTGATCCATTTCAAGCAACTATGGTAAGATCCGTTGCTATTTGGTTGCAGTTTGTTGTTACATTCGATTGCTTTTTGGAAACCACACAATTGAGTTCCTTTTTCCCTCTTTTCTGCTTTTTGACAAGAAATTGAGTTGCTTTATTAATTATCTCAAACTTAACAAAGCAGTAAGTTTGGCCCAGAGTAGCAGTTTGTGCCTGTCTGTTCCATGTCCACTGCTCTTTCAGCAAGTTCTTACCTGCAATTGCTTTTCTTTTCTTATTTTTTTGAATGCTGGAATTTTATTGAAGAGGAAACACAACCTACCCAGAGTGACTGAGATGGTCAAATATGGTAAAGTACTGGAGGATACTCAAAGACGGATCAATGTGTGCTAAAGAATACTTGGTAGTGCAATTGCTTTTCTGCTTGGTAGTGCAAACTAAATTTGTGTTCCAGAGAATACTTGTTTAAGCAGCCAATCTAATGTACAATGCAGGATAACTCTGATAAAATGCAGGGACTACGTTATGCTGATACTTTTGACATTTAAATAAAATTCTATCTACTGTGTTTTATATGGATTGTTTTTTCCAAATGGTAGCTCGAACTCTATCCTATGAAGGACCCTTTTCTTTTTGGGAGGAAAGGATGGAAGCTGTTTCTTGGGCTAGCAAATCATGTGTAGGCTAAAGTTCTTTAGTTGGGATTCAATTCCATGAGAGTGCCAGATCAATGACATGTATTCTTTACTCTTACTTGATGCCTGTCTATTTGGAAAGATAAGAGAACTAAATCAAATACGAGGCTTACAGAGCTCATGTCCATTCGATGAAATCTTGACACTGTGCATCAATTTCATCCTAATGGAGGCAAATATCCAAGACAATAGCTAATCATGATTTAGGTGACCAGAGTTCTTTATATAATATCCAATGACATCAGTGTTCTAGATCAATATCCTTGTTAATATTCTTCTCGGTTTTGATATATATTGAAGTAATATGTAAGAAGAGAGTTCTCAAGGTCATTCATCAGTCTGAAGAAGGAGATGCTCGTCAGTTAAAATGTATAAAAAAGGGCAGCCCCAATGCCCAAAGCTCCTGCAGATGTTGGGTTCAGGGAAGGGGCAAACCACAAGGGTCAATAGTACGCAGCCATACCTTGCATTTTGCAAGAGGCTGTTTCCATGCCTTGAGCCCGTGACCTCAAGGACACACGAAGGCAACTGTTCTGTTGCACCAAGGGTCTCCTTCTTGCAATGTTCTTAAGGTTTTTGTGATTTTGCTTTACTTTTTATCCTTGGGCAGCAATGTTCTAAAAGAGGGGCCAGCCAATTAGAATTTGAGTCGAACAAGTTTTGCATAGTCTGCTTCAATTCCATTAGAGCTCAATGTATGTGTTCTAGAAAATACTGCTCTTGCTTTGGTGCTGAGTGAAACATAAAGTTGCAGAAGGATTGAACAATCTAATGGGAAACATCTACAGCTTTCCCAGCTGAAATAAAAATCAAGCTTATAAAATGAAAGAACCTGTTGCTGAATCTAAGAAGTAATCACTATGATGATGAATTAAAGAAGTGACAACTATATCTTTTCCAACCTTGTTAGGTCAAATGTTAGAAACCAGGCGTTGAAAAAAGAGTGGGTTATTTGGTAAGGTGGATAAAGCTTTCACCTGCTTCATGTGACCAGGAAGAATCTGTTAAGAATTTGTCCAGCTGAGAAAAGTTGGAGCCTCTTGTATTTATGAATAGTTAAAGGGTAGCCCGGTGCACAAAGCTCTCGCGTATGCGGGGTCCAAGGAAGGGGCAGACCACAAAAGGCAGACTTGCCTTCATTTTGCAAGAGGCTGTTTCCATGCCTCAAACCCATGACCTCTAGGTCACACAACAGCAACTGTACTTTTGCGCCAAGGCTCCCCTTGTAGTTGGCTGATCTAAAAAGTTCCTAAAGAAACTAATTTGATATTTTACACCATAACATGTGAATGTGTTTATAAAGTAAAAGGACAGCCACGGTGCACGAAGCTCCCACCTATTGGGGTCCAGGGAAGGGGCAGACCATAAGGGCCTATAGTATGAAGTGTGAAGAGAATACCTCTCGAACAATAGGTCACGGTCAAATAATAACTGCAACCAGAAAAAGGTAGGCAAACTGCACAATTGATCTTGCTAATAAAGTAATAACAAAGTGGAAGATAAACAAAAAACTAGAATTCTATGTTTGCACATAGGAAGGTTTCTCTTGGATTAAGGCTTTAGACTAAGATAACTAAGCAGTAGATTGGCAAAGAGATGCAAGGTCTAACCAGATCATTAAAACTTTAACAACCCACCTGATGATAGAAGTAGTCATAAAGTCGTAATATGTGGCATTCGTCAGCTGGATCATGTTTGTTGACATATTTTAGGAGCTTGATCTCATCTAAACTCTGATCAAAAAAATCTTTGTCATTTTTTATTACTTTCAAACAGACATCCAGTCCTGTCTGAAGATCATGTGCCTGAATAACTTTGCTGAAAGCAGCTGAACCAAGGTACTCCGTAATATAATATCTGCCGGCTATAATTGTGTTCAAAACAATAGGGAGATCTTTGTTCTCTTCAAACCCTGTCCTGCAAAGGGTAACATAAGATACGAACAGAAGTGAATCTTTTATACCAGCCAATGAATCCTGAAAATGTTCAACAGGAAGGAAGATAGCTAGTGAACCTGTTTTTCCGATGTATAATCCTCAGATCAAATACTTCGTACTCATCCTCATGATTTTCGTACATCTGAAGCCCACTGCTGGCGTAATGTTCCTCTTTTTCCCTTTCAGTTTCTATATCGTGGGATTCTTCAATTATTTCTTGAGCATCTCCTGTTTCAGAGGAAATATTTCCATTTGAGGAAAAAGATTTTTGGACAATAGAAAGATTCTCATTAGTTGTCTGCAGGAATTCCTCATCGTGATTTCTAAAGCATGTGTTATTTGAGTGATTTGAACTAGTCATGCTTCTATGGTTAGAAGGGGAACCACCACCTGCAATTAAAGATGCAGATTGCATAAGTAACAGCATGCATGTTACACTATGGATGATGGGCACGTAATAGCAAGTTCATATCAAACAAAGAAAAAATGTCCATTTCTTACTTGTGGAAGAACTCCTTGTAGTCGCCAATGGATCAGGCATCTCCAGTTCCTCTTTTGGAAACTGCAACGCCTTCTTTCTAGATGAATGTGTGCCTTGATGTGAATAAGTCATCACATTCTGGTCCCAAGAAACTGCATCAGGGCTTTCATCTACAATATTCAACCGAAATGTGTTCAGCTCAGGTGCCTCTATGCTCTTGGTATCATCAGAAATGACCTCGTAGCATCTATAGACAGAAATATCCGAGTCCTTAATCTGCTCTCTGGCTCTATGGCCATAATCTTCCTTTACTCCAGTGCAGCAATGACAGAGAGGGATTGAGCAACGATATTTTTCGATGCAACCCTCACATTCTTCCACCCCTTGTTCACATTGGATCTTGTCATCAAAATGGGGATGATCTACAACCACAGAGGGCACCTCTGAACTGAAAACATCTTTTCCGTCATCTACAAACACATTCTCACTTGCAAAAAGATGATTCGGATCGTCTAAACAGTTAATACTTGTTACAGAATGAAATGCCCGCGCAGCAGATCTCACATCAGAAGAATTCCCAAATTGATCATCTGCTTCTACCGTCATTACAAACTTATCCACGCTAGGAGAGCCAGAGTCCATACCACCAAATATCGGCTCTTCATTGTATCCCCCACCTTTCTCACTGTACCAAAACGTGTCATTTAACATATCAGGGTCGTTGTAATCACGAGCAGTGCCAAATTGAGAAAGTCTATCAGATGAATCATCAGACTCAACCCGACTGGAAGTCCACAGCCCATATGGGTTCACCATGTCTGCTCAGATTGTGAATGGAAATGATTGACATCAATAGCAGAATAGCAAACTTTAGGGAAGAAAGCAGACCATTGACAGAAATACCGACTCTTTTTTTCCAAACTACGAAAATTTGGCAGCAAGCCTATGCTAAAAAATGACAGAGGAGAACCTCTTCCAGTGATTCCAAAATAATGAAGAATTCACAGAATTTATTCAATGACGCCAGCAATCTCAAAGTTAGAAATCTGTACCCGAACGAAACCTCTTCTAGTTGTTTCAAATAGAAGAGCAATTCTCAGAGACGGGAAAAAAGTCGGATTTCTTCAGTAAGAGACGACAATTTCAATACCACTGAAACAAAAACAATAACGAAAAACAAAGAAGAAGAAAAAAAACCCAACAATTTTGAATCTGGAAATCTTCACCTCTTCTAATGATTTCAAAAAGAGGAGCAACTCTTAGAAACAGGAACAAGCCCGAATTTACTCAGGAAACCAAAAAAAATCTCAACTTCCTGAATCCCATACAACGTAAACCTCCAATTATAAAAACAGAAGGCAAAATTACCAGAAAACAGAGAAAATTTTCAGAATTCCTTCAAAAGGCTCAACCATTTCAAAAGTTTCTACTCAATTAAAACCTTTTTAATGATTCGAAAAGAAGGAAAAACTCCAATCTTTCAATCCATTACCTGACCCATTCAAATCACCAGATGACCCCATACTAACAAAATCAGAAGAATCATCTTCATCGTCGTGATCATCCTCATCATCATGGCCATCCCGTCTAAAACTAGAGTCCACATCATCATCCACCTTCTCCGCCCGCCGTCCCAGCACAATTCTCACCGGCGGCGGTGGTGCCGGCAATTCTTCCAACTCCGAGTAGGAAGTCGAGAACCCCAAACCCCCACTTCGTCCAATATCGTCTCTTAAAGCAGATTCTGCCTCCACGAATCCATTTCTTCTCAAGAAATCCAATACCGAATTCACATCCATTTTTGGATGACATCAAAATTCAATTCCGGAGAAGAAGAGGCGAAGAAGTAGAATCCATAACTGGAGAAGAAGAAGGAGAGGAGGTCAAAAGAGTAAGGTTGGAGCGAGGAGAGCGATTGCATGCTTCAGCAAGGACCCTGGGAGCTTGCCGGACAAAAAACCAACTCAAAGTCAGCAGGCAAATCTCTCACCAACTTTCAAAAGCACAAGTGTCTTCTGGGTTTTGAACTGTGGGCCCGAGAACAATTGCAGCCGTTAATAAAAGAGAAACCGGTTGACGTGGATTTCTTATCACTTGACACGTGGATTGTCATCCACACAACTCAATTTTTTTCCTCGTGATTGAATTTTCTTTTTGCGCATTATCGTGGAGCGCGTCGGATCGGAAGTTCCGTGTGACGCCCTGCTTTTCCACGGTGGAGCCCGATTTTTGTTGATCTCACCCGTTAAACTGATCTCTGACTTTGATGTCTCGTATGATGATGATCCTTAAATCTTGAACGTCGTTTCTGACTCTAGATGTCTGCTGACTGGAATTTCAGATGCCGGAACCATTAAATGGGTGGGATCTTTTTCGGAGATTATTCAATGAAGGGGTAAGATCCGTCCGAAAGTGGGAAGTCCCATAAAGTATGTGCCTTTTATTTTTATTTTGTCGTTGGCGGGTCAAGGGGTATTGGGTGGTGATGGGATTTGAAGGGACTTTCTTACCTTCCATTGAAGGGGGGAATCATTTCCCTCCTTTTCTTGTTTCACATTGTAATGCAATCAGGTACGACGTGGGGCCTCAAATTGATTTTACCCATCAACACGTGGGGCCCGTAAGGAAGGAATATTATACTTCCCTAGCTAAAATGCACAAAGGAGAGCACTCAGATACACTGATCCTAACCACTCATTTTCTCGATCTTATCATAGATGAGTCATCGATCAAGCTTCCTAGTTGTTCTCGATCACACATCTCGTACGTCTAATATTAGATCTCTAACCGATCAGATCATGCTGACTATATGATCTCCAGTTTCTAGTGATCGGTGATCTAGTGAGAGGCTATCAATTTGATTATATGGATAAATCAAATTTAAGTATATTCCAATGCAATATTAAGAGGTCCAGCGCTGCACAAGTATTCAAGATTAACATATGTAAAATGCCAAACAATGTACGGATAAGATTATCCAATCATCGGGAGTTTCTAGTCAAAGTGACTGACCACTCGTATAAACAATCTCAAGCAAAATATGCATTTGTCAACCATACTGTTGCATGATTAGCTTCTGAGCTTTTTATGGGGTTGCCGACATGTATTTTCTTGGATATCCAATTACCTAATTAGGAAGTTACTAGCTTAGGTCTGTGTCACGCTTACACATGAAGGCCCAATCATGCCCAATGGTCATTTGTTGATCGAACGGCTTATATAATTTAGTTTCTGCTCAATCAGTTCAGCTAAAAGAAGTCAATCTTAACCTTCCAATATATAGCACACACAAACGTACATATATAAATACATACATCATCAATTAATGCATCAGATTTGCTTTGGGTTTTACTTGACGGGTGGCACCTTAACACCAAACCCTCGTCCTTTTATTTGGGCTTATGACTGTAGCCACAGAAATATATACATACATACATAAGCAAAAGGATAACTCGATGCACTAAGCTCCTGCATATTTAGGGTTTGGAGAAGAGACAGATTATAAAAGACTTATAGTACTTAGTTTGCAAGTGGCTGTTTTCACGCCTCAAACCTATAACCTCCAAGTCACTCTATGACATATATATATATATATATATATGTATATACACACATACATACGTATGTACATTACATACATATATATATTGATGTTAATTTTAGCTATTTAATGCAGGTATAAAGTACAGGTGATATGTGATTGGTTTGAAAAAAGTCAAAACCAGAAAAAATTAAAGAAAATTATTAGTTTTGACTTTTTTTTCAGTCAATCACATGTCACCTATACTTTACACCTGCATTAAATAGCTGAAAGTATTACTCTCCATAATATATATATATATATAGACACACACGCACATATACACATACACATACATACATATGTGTGTGTGTTAATTTCAGCTGTTCCATGCAAGTGAAGGAGTAGATGACATTTGATTGGCTGAAAAAAGTAGAAAACAGAAAAAGTTAGAGAAAACGATAGTTAGAAACTTTTCAAGGCCTGACAAAGGGGCAGACTATAAGAGTCTGTAGTACTCAACCTTATCTTACATTTTGCAATAGGCTATTTCCACAAACCTGTAATCTCAAGATAATACAATGACACACACACACAAGGGCACAATGCACTAAGTTCTTGTGTATGTAGGGTGCAGGGAAGGTACAAACCACAAGGGTCTATAGTACTCAGCCTTATCTTATATTTTACAATAGGCTATTTTCACACCTTGAACCCGTAATCTCAAGATAATACGACGGGAACTCTACTATTGTGCCAAGTCTCTCCTTCAGATTAAATATATCATCATAATTATTAAGACAAGAAATCGGCTTATATATATATATATATATATATGTATATATCAAAGAAAGAGAGCTATTTCCCATGTTAATTGTGTGAAGGTTGCATGGAACGTGCAGAGTTATTAGATGAATGCAATTTTCACGGTGATAGCACGTGATGTGGTGGTGGTGGCGGCCAATCACAACCAGTAGAGTCACAGTGACATATCTCACGGGTTTCTCTTATATTAAGGTGCAGTTGCACTTTGGGTAGAGAGCTTGCAGTGGTAAAGTTTTGTCCGACCAACTTTTCAGGGAGTGGACATGATACTTAACACTACCCACATCATGATTTTCTTTTCTTTGGCGTAACAACACCATGATTTATGTTTGGGGGGGGGGGGGGGGGGGAGTTTCGGATTTTAAATTCAAAATCAGGTGGCCAGTGACAAGCAGCAACAGAGCATCCAGAAAAGTGAATTTCAAAGGAAAACAGGAGCAGTCCATTGATGCTTTTAGAGTGGCCCGTTGCAACAATCATTCTAGTGTAAGCACTAAAGTGGGGTTCATGACCATCTATGGCTCTTCAAGGTGCCACAGTCGACTAGGTCGAGTACGTACTTCTGTGTGGGAAAATATATCTATAAAGAGGACTGAAAGAAGACCTCAACTTTCATGTCTTGGCTCAAAGATCTTTCTTTGTTGGGTGCATCGGCTTTAGAGTTGGCAGATAGAATGGTATGTGTGAAAATAAACTAAGATTCCCTTACATAGTAATTGATTTCATTAACAACATTAGCGAGTCTCGCACCAAAGCCTTCTACGGGAGTAACACAAGGAGGAGTCTCTCACGTGGGTGATCAGATTTCGAGGCTGTGAACCTAGAGGAGCATGTGTGTCTAACTTTCAAATAAATAAATAAATAATGTTTGCAAGTCTCCATAGATAGAAAGGGTGCTTTGGTACAATGATTGAGTGGTCATTGTGTGACCTGAAGGTTATGGCTTCGAGGCTTGAAAATAGCCTTTTGTAAAAATATAAGGCAAGGCTGCATATTATAGAGCCTTTGTGGTTCGCCCGTTCCTCGGACCCTGTATATGTAGGAGCTTCGTGCACTGGGCTGCCCATTTTTAAAGTCTTCGTAAAGCTGATGAGTGGTGTGTGAGCCATCTAATTGAGTTTAGTGTATCTCCTTCTACTGACCTCTATTATCTTTAAGTGTTTAATGACCATGTAATTGAGTTCAGTGAATTATCTCTTTCATTATGTTTGATTCTGGAACAACTAAATGTCACGGGCTTGCACTGCAAGGTCCGTGACCAAGGCTTGAAGGCTCCATGGAAGACTTATTTGGCTTGTGGACAAGGTTCAAGAGTCTTAAACCCATTGGTTAAGATCCATGGAGGAGGGCCTGATTCTAGAAGGCCTGGGTTCTGGAAGACTCCATGTAAATATCTTAAAAGAGGGAAGGTTAGGGACTTGTGTGGAGCTTTCTAGATAGAGTTCTAGAATAGCCCTTAACCATTGGATTAGTGACATTTGTAATGATCCGGACCATCCATTGAGGAGGTGGATGGGGGACAACAAGTATAAATAGGTGTAAGCTCCTCACTTGTAATCAGCTCAGATAAGCTCAAATTAGCTCAGAGTTCAGCTAAAGTGAATACAGTAGAAGAGTTCCTTTCTGAGTTCTCTTGAGTTCCTCTCATTGCTTGAGTGGGTGAGTGAGTGTAGCCCTAGCAAGTGAAAGTTTGGGGTTAAAGGCTAACTTGTGCCCGGTAATAGGAGTTGTGCACAAGTGCCGCACGGGTTTACATAGGTGAAAGTGCAACCCCATGACATAAAGCTGTGTTGGGGGCCCTTATGGCTGGTGTTGAAAACCATTCATTTTCTAGACCCCATGCTCTTGGACCTTCCAACTGGTTAAGCTTTTAGCACTTCCGAACCTTCTGATCGGTTCATCTAACACCCTAGGATTATTGTGGTTAAAATCTTCACGTAGAGACAGTCTAAGGTGCATGGCCTGTCTACGAAGGCATAGAGTAGCATATCTGCTCTTCAATTAGCTGTTCAAATCTCTTACCTTATGGAGCATGTCATATCACTTGGAGGAAGGTGGAAGTTTAAGACATGATGAAGGCTCCATCATAATATAACAGAGGCACTCTCTATTAAATCATTCCACTTTAATTTCTTTCTCAGAGTCATTGAAATGCTTGCAAGATTCATCATTAGAGGTTTGGGGGTTGCATATAACAATCTTCCTACTTTATTTTCTGGTTAAGTAGTCAATTCGGACAGAAAAAAGGAATCCAAGGCTGAGACCTTCCTGACAGGAAAGGCCATCCGCTTCCTAATGCTGTGGCCCTTGTGGGTTACAGCAAAGGATCCTTTTGCCTTTCGGTACACAGTAAAACCAAGCAAAAAAAAACATACAATACCAGCGACAGTTCCAGCCATAAAAGTGTGGAAGAAGTCCGCTTCACCTCTCGGGCCTCTTTCTTTGATGCTTTGAGTGATCCAACTTGTCAATAGATTAGCAGTCTCTCCAGATGCAAGGCATACCAAAAATGTCATCCAATGAAAATCTCTCTAGGGAACCTCCTTTTGAAATGTGGACAGCACAATATTATCCGTGATTTCAATGGAAGGAAACCCACTAGAGGTGCAGCTCTTGAATGAGATTTTTGGTAGCCATCTTTTTTGAGTTGAGAGGCAGCAACTCTTGTGAATGGCTTGAATCACTTAAAAAATCAAGTGCAAGGCCCAAAATTGGCATAGAGCCATGGACTTCACTTTTTTAGCATGAACTTCTAGCTTGACTCTATTTTACTTTGTTTGTGCAAATACTTTTCATGGTGTTAGCGGTGCTTGAGATGGAATGAGCTGACAAGAGATGAGACCTAGATTGAAATTACTTGAGTGAGTTTAGATGACATGAATTTAGCATGAGATGAAGTGAGATGCCTCAAAATTCCAGTCAAGCTGGGTTAAGATTGGGATTTCCTCATAAAACAAAATACCAGAGTGTGCATGTGTGAAGGTAGGCAAGCAAACAGTAAACGAGGAACATAAATACTTTACTTGAACTTTAGATTGGGCAATAATCTCATTTTTGGATAGTACGAAGGGGGAATGGCAAAAAAATAAAAAATCGGTTAGGTGTCAAGATGAAGCTAGTGCCAAAGGCTGACTCATGTGGATCTCAATGTTAGAATAGTATCTTATCCAACATCAAATATATTTCCTTCGTCTTTATTTATTTATTCTAGCTGGTCACTATCATACCTCTTAAAATAAAAAAACATGTGAAGATTCACAAGCATAATTAAAAGAAGTAAGAATGTAAGAAGGGCTGCTCTTCCTTCCTTTGAAAGCAATTTGCTTTTCCAAAATGCCAATTTTATTTTATTTTTTTAAAGTTTCCATTGGAGTGAAAAAGGATATGAATCTCTAGTCCCACCTAAGCAAAGAGGTAGCCCAAATAATTGCCTTTAAACTCTTGCTTTATTCCAAGCACTCTCTTCAAAGTCTTAGCTAAGAATCTATGGACATTTTTTGAGAAAAGCACAGAGGACTTTTTTGAGGTGATACCAATACCAGGCTCACAACCAAAATTTTCAAAAACATTTAACTTCCAAACATGAAGCAAATTCTGTCTTACTTAAAAGCGTCGCATCATCAGCAAAAATTAGATGGGAAATTTGTGATTGATTTTTACAAATCATAGTTGGAGAAATTTTACCTCTACTGATTGCATCCTTCATCATGGCAAAAAAAGCATTAATGCATAGTACAAAAATATACACTGACAGGGGCAACCTTGCCTAATCCCACAATGTGATTTAAACTAATTAATTCTCTCTCATTTAACAATAATTGAGAAGCTAGGTGTAGAGATAATTAATATAATGAATTTTATAATTTTAGCTAGAAAACCACATTGAACAAGAGCCTATTTTATAAAGTTCCAACTCAAGGAGTTATAAGAAATAAAAGTGTCAGGTTTAATGACAACATCTTTCTAGACTACTCCTTTGTTTTTACAATATGAGGAAAGAATCTCATGACTGGCAAAGAGATTTTCATGAATTGTTATGTTTGGAACAAAAACATTCTACTCCTCAGAAACAAGGTCCTTTAAAAGTGATTTGATCATGTTGGCTAAAACCTTGGTTATAATTTTATAAAGGAAATTACAATACTAATTGGTCAACAAAAAGTACTATACTAGAAGCATTTTCCTCCTTTAAAATCAAACAAATGAAAGTTTTTGTTAAGTGCTTTTGGAAAAGTGCCTCCATTAAATGCATCCCACACCAATCTAAAGACATCATGTCAAATTCTATCCTAAGTTTTTTGGGCTGGTGGGAGTCCATCATGTCTTGTAGGGTTGAGTACAAAACTGTTGCTTTACATTCTTCTACAATGATTGGATTTTCTAAAAGAAATCCTTTAGGAGGGAAAATTCTCTTGCTAATGTAAGCTGAATTGAGAGGAGCCATGTCATCCTCTCTCTATTAAATTGTCACATATGAGCACTTTATCAAGTGAAAGAGTCCAAGCAAAAATGTAATATTTTGAGAGATAGAAGTCTATCTATCACCTTGTTGAGTAAGGAAATTAAAGATTTGACATTAAAATTGGGTCGTTATGAATGGCACCCAAATTATTTTGTCTTCATTTTATTGGTTAGGTGTTACCAAGCTTTGATTATGAATATTCTGCATGAAGCTCTCTTTTCAGTCCCCTAAGTTGGCAATTCCACCGAGATTCGTTGTTAACATATGATATATGTTCATTCACACTCTTGTCAATGCGATTAGCTACTATGAAGAGCCTTTCATATGAAAATTTCAATGTTTGACTGCCAACCATAGATTAATCTAAAATTTGATCTTATTACCTTTTCTCACATAGAATCTTGTATTACATTGGAATAAAACCAATTGTTTTTATATGTATTTCCATATTCTTGATCCATTTCTTTTGATCTTTACTTGCCATTCACTCCTCAGCTGGCATCTTCTACTTACAAGTCTTTGCCACAATGGATTTTGATCATTTGCATAACGCAACAACCATTTAGCAATGGAAAGCTTCATTTGTTTCCTTTAGCTTTCTAGTGCCCAGCCCACCATATTCTTTAGGCTTACATATGTTTTCCCATGCAATTAAGTTAAATTTCTTTTTTTCCTTTCTTGCTTTTCACATGAATGTATGAGCAAAACTACCTATTCTATACATTTACAAATAAGCAAAAGCATAAAGAAAATAGTACAAATTTTTTCTACTAGGTTATCAATTACATGTCAATAATAAAAGACAATCTTTGATCATCCATTATATATATATATATCTATATATATATATATATAGACACACACATACATATATGTTTTTTATTACATGCAATATGATTAAAGCTAGAATGAGTCATAGATAGACCATAGAGGAGCCATGGAGCAAAATTGACTATAAGCAAGATATGACTAACAATAAAGATATCCAAGTGATAATATGTAACAAGGTTCGCAAAATGGCAAGACCATAAGCTTGCAAGGTGTAAACTAGCGCATACCTTAGTAAAAAATGACATAGGAATTATAACTTATATATTGCTAGGCATAAAGGCTGTCCTAAGTTAGGTTTGCATACATTATGTGGGCATAAACTGTGGTTTATTGTTTAGCCAATAATCAACTTAGACTTAGATGCTCTAAGTATGTTGGTCAATTCCTTAGGTACCAGTATCATAGATAAGACCAGGATGTTGTATGGCTCATGATAGTTGGCTATAAGCATCATCATAAGTAGATAAGAACTTAGGTGGTCCAAGCCAAGATCTTGAGGTGCATAGACAAAATGGAATAGCTTTATCCCAAAAGAACCAAAGCACAATCAATATTTCAAAACTAAGATGCATAGATAAAACAATTATAGTTAAAAACTATGGAAAATAAGAAAAGGCTAAACTTAAGCTCATATCTCTGCTTAACAGCTTCAACCATTGTCCTTATCAAGACCTTGTCCCAATTAGGGGTCGGCCACGTGAATCTTATTCCTCCATTCCTCTCTATTAAGTATCATGGCTTTATTTAGTTCCCAAGTTTTTAAATCTTTCATCACCACTTCTATCCACATTCTTTTGGGCCTTCCCCTTGCCCTTTTAGAACCTTCTACTTGTATTGCCTCACTTCTTCTAACCAGTGCCATTTTCGATCTCCTTTGGATATGTCCAAATAATCTAAGTCTAATCTCCTTCATCTTGTTACCTATTAGTGCTACCCCTAAATTTTTTCTAATATTTTCATTCATAATTCTATTATTTCTTTTCTTACCACTCATCCATCTCAACATCCTCATTTTGGCGACTCTCATCCTATGAGCATGATGTTCCTTAATTGCCCAACACTCTGATCCATAGAGCATGGCCAGCCTTATAGTCATCCTATAGAATTTTTCTTTTAGTTTGAGTGGCACCCGCCAATCACACAAAACTTTAGATGCACATCTCCATTTGTTCTAATCCACTTGAATTCTCTGGGTAACCTCTCTCTCAATCTCTCTACTCTCATGGATCATTGATCCTAAGTACCGAAAGTGGTCTTTTACGAACTCTTCTTGGTTATAAATCTTGACTAGTGTTCTACTCCTACTCCTCTCTCTGCTAAAATTGCATTTCATATATTTTGTATTAGTTTGGCTGACTTTAAATCCTTTAAATTCTAATGCTTCTCTCCATAATGCTAGCTTTGTGCTTACACCCTCTCTTATCTCATCAAGTAACACTATATCATCTCCAAATAGCATGCACCATGGAATCTCCTTGTGCAGATGTTTTGTTAACTCATCCATAACCAACGTGAAAAGGTATTGGCTCAATTTCGATCCTTGGTGCAATCCTATAGTGATAGAAAAATCACTGGTCTTGCCACTAGTGGTCTTAACATTTGTTACTGTTCCCTCATGCATATCTTTAATTATGTCTATATACTACTGTGAAATCCCTTTCTCAACCAATACCCTCCATATTAACTCTCTAGGGACTCTATCATAAGCTTTTTCTAAATTGATAAAGACCATGTGGAGGTCTTTCCTCCTCTCTCTATATTTCTCTACCAATTGTCTTACTAAGAAAATAGCTTCCATGGTAGACCTCCCAGGCATGAAACAAACTGATTTTCTGATACACTTATCTAATGTTGTAGCCTCTTCTCAATTACTCTTTCAAAAAGTTTCATAGTGTGGCTCATAAGTTTAATCCCTCGATAATTAGTATAGCTCTATATGTGTAACGCCCTAGGTTTTCATAATACTTTTTAAATTCGAAAGACATTGACATAGCGAGCTCAATTTGTAATAAAATTATTTTTAAAGTGTAAACAAATGCGGAAGAATCTTTTCCTTTAAATTTTCTTTAAAAAACCCCTAGTGTCATTTTTCTTTTATAAAAAACAAGGATTCTCGATGAAATAAGAGCTCATTTCTACCGACAATCCGACAGAGTTTCCTCTATTTTTCAGACATATGACATTTAATGCATGTCATTGCGAAATGCCTAATAAATATTTTTTGACAATTTTAAAATATAAATGGAGACTGTCTCCTTTTCACACATCTGCCCAAATAGAGACAAATCAAATCCAAACAAAACTCAACTAGGAACTCCACACCACAACCAAATCACATAGGTTATCAAACTCTCCAAAATTACATACATACATACATACATACATATACAGCAGTCTCTTTCCCATCTTAGATAAAATGACTTCAAACATAAACCAATCATTACCTGTCTAAGTCAAGAGCTTTTTGTCAGTGTACTCCTATAAATAAGCTCATACTTCTTGGGAATCCTCTACTCTGAGATATTGTAAACAAATACAATATCTCATTAAACTTGTGTTTGTGTAGGTGGAATAAGAAGCAATTATATATAATAATAATAAAATCATGATATTCTATATAATTTAATTTGTCAATGCTGAAACATATAACTAGTATTCAATTATCATTTGGCTTGAAATAATTCAACATTCATCAACATCATAAATTCATGCCAAGCTAGAAAAAAAACATCAATGCATTAGTACTAAAACATATTCTTGAAATGTAAGTATGCAGTCACATGTTAAGCTCACTAATCATTTTTATTTCCTAATACCAGTCTTTGCTTATACGAGCCATTTTACATTACCAAACCAACGTGTTGTCATGTGTATCAAGTACACAGCAAACAATATTATCCTATTTGGCGTAGTGAGTTAGCGCAATGGGTTAAACCTAAAGACACACTAACTCAAAGACACACCTCAAGGCTTTACTCTTGAGAGACGGGTAGCTCGTCCAGCCCGAAGGCCCACCCCCATCATAACAACTCCGTGGCCCACCCCCATCATAACAACCCCTTAGGACGCGTCAAACTCCCAAAACAATGGGGCTAAATCTCAGGGAGCAGTAGCTCGTCCAGCTTGGAACCGGTAACTCATCCAGCCCGAAGGCTTGCCCACATCATAACGACGCTCTTACAAGCCAACTCACAATTTTCTGGTATCAATCTTATATTTTCTCACATAATTCACAATAATGTATAGCTTTTGCATGAACAGTTTAATCATGGTTAAATTTTATCATGCACATTCATCTTGCCTTTCATATAAATTGAAAAGACATGTTTCAATGCTCAAATTTCATATACAAATATGTATATAGCAAAAATCTTAGCAATCTTAATTCTACCTACCTCAAATGGTATTCTTCTAGTTTACTAACGCAAATACTTTTCTCAATTCACATATGAGCTCCCAAATCAATCACGCCTTTGTAAAGTATAAGAAAACATATTCAGATATACGACTTTGGGACTTCTCCTAGCTTCTCCAGTATGAAAGCTCTCTCTAAGTTAGTCACTGACACTAGTTGTTATAAGGCGAAGTGACAGTGCTTAATTTCATACTAAAGGTTTTTCATTAGCTATTGATTGATAGCTAGTTGAATGACCTATGGTTACTGGATTGCCAATCCAAACCATTGATTTTAGACTAGCTATTCACCACTTTTCTTAAGTGGTTGTAAGTTGTTTTCATCGTTAAATGGTCTCATCTTGAATTTTTCAAGTATCTTAACTTATTAAAGGTTAGAGTACACCATGGTAGCGTCTAACTACAAATCAAAAGTGTCAAGTCCTTATTTTTCTACTATGCAATCAAACGATTTCGATTTTTAGATCAATTTCAGTTTAAAATTTTAATTTGTGCCACATCCTAGCAATTTTAGTGCTCTAGAACTTGTTTGTGGTGTCTGATCATCGATCAGACATTAAAAGGTAACTGTGTGAACAATACTGATTAGACGGCTAAGATTGTCCGATCAAATTTTAGCCTAGATATGACATTTTTGTATGATCAGAGCTATATCATGTACTAAATTACCTATCCCTACACTTGGATTGGGGATTGGACGGTTAGATTATCTGAAATTCTAGATCTAAGGTGAAAACGCACGAATTTTGCAAAACACCACAAATCATAAGTTGGGTTTTGTAGATCTTACCTTCCAAGTGTCTTTTCATGTTTTTTCCTCTAAAATGGGTTAGATGGGCTCTGATTCATCGAAAAACCCTCCAACATACGTGTGCGACGTTTCCCCTTCTAACCCGACGTTCCGCAACACTCGGATGGTTCCAAAACCTTAGGTTTTTGGTTCCTACTAGCGTGCTGAGGAGATTAGTCGACTCGATTGATGATCGGAACCGTCGTCTTCTTCGGCGAGGTCTGTGAACTTCGTAACCCAAAAACCCTAAACCCGTTTCCCTACTCACTGGCATGACAGACTTTCCTGGCGAGCTTTCTCTCTTTCTTCTTCTTTCTCTCCTCCCTCTCTTCCCTCTCTCTCCTTTCCTTCTTCCCTTTCTCTTCTTCTCTCCTCGTTCCTCCCTCTTGTTGGTTTTTTTTTTTTTTGGTCTGTTGGGTTTTTGGGGAAAGACAGACCCAATGGATCTCTTATGTGGGGGGTGCCAGTATCAATTCTGGCCCCCCTTTGTTTAAGTGATTGATTTTTTAAAATTTTTTTTTTCTGTTGTTACAATATGTCTTTTTTATTCTTATAAATTGTTATAATAGAGCTTTTCCTCAACTCATCAGGCATTTTCTTTGATTTTATAATCCTGTTAAACAACTTGGTCATTTAAACTACCCCAATATCTCACATATGCTTCCAAACCTCTATTGGTATACCATCAGGCCCCATGACCTTTCCCGATTTCATCTTTTTCAAGGCCGTTTTCACTTTAGGTATTCTAATCCTACATTCATATCTATAATATCCAATTAGGGCAAAAGGAAAGTTTCTCACTTTGTAAGTAGGGAGAGAGAAAATTGTTTCTTCGTCAAGTATCTTGAATCTAAGTTGATTTTGAATATATGGAATTTAGGGAAAACCCCTATTTATAGTTCTGGATGTTCAAAAAATTATTTTGGGTAACCAATAAAGCTAATAAACTAAAATGATAACTACCTTACATGCTACATTAGTAAAAAATGACCTTGTAACCATTTAACACCAATAGATAGGTTGGCATCAAGATTCATAAAACTGCATGACATTGGTCAAGGTCATTCTTGTAATTATGATGATGTAGTTATACAAGTCACCATGAGGGAATGGTAATGGATGCCATCATTTGTCTAGTTCTCACTTCACGAGACACTACATAATATCTTGGCATCATCTATAGCATCCTGACGTCAATCGAAGATAGAAACAAGGGAAGATTATTATTTTGCATCAAAGCCACTTGCAAAGTTTGCATCAATTGATTCTTCCAAGTTTATTCCAAGTAGATTCATTTTTGTTGATATTTATTCTTTGCCCTTATATCAACACATAAGCCTTGAGGATAGCTTTGATATTTTTTTCCTCAATCATTGTTATGGGCTTCAATAAGCACCATCATTCACATGTTGTAAGTGTGAGATAACCAAACTATGGTTTAGAATTTTAAGACCTTTACAAAGGTGAGATGTAATGGCCTTCTCTATCACCTTATTAAAAATTTTCAGCCACAAAAATGAATAGGTACGAGATGGTGAATGACCTTGTTGCACTCCATGGAGCTTTTAGATAATCCTTTACATGGTGGTAGTGGTTATTAAGATAAAATGAGCTATTGTGAGATGAGATGATGTGAGATCTAGCCTGAGATGACTGAAAGTTCAACTTAAGATGGGTTTTGATGAGCTAGAGGAGATGGAGTGAAAGAAAATAAGTAAGATGGAATGGGATGATTTGGACTTGAGTGGAGATGAGTTGGGACAAATGGGTGCAGATGACATGGTATGGAATTATATCCTAGCTAATTTGGTGAATAAATAAAATTATTATTCCTACATTAATTTTATCCATATATATATGGCAGTAGTAAGAAATAATGGTATATCCTAAGGTAATTTTATCTAAAATTTAGATAAATACCAAGAAAATAACATTAGTATCCCTAGGTTAGTAAAAAAGAACATTATTGTCCTTGAATAACATTATTATGGATTTGAATTTTAGGAATAACGTCAACTGGAAGATAAAACAAATGAGACTTGTTTGTGATCCTAGACATGAATGATAGTAACTGTTGATGGGATGATAGTTCAGTATAAAAAAAAATGATAGGCTATCTTAAATGTTTGTCTTCTTTTGTCATACGTGTAACTCACAAGGTTGGACCTCTTTCGTCCCATTTTGCTTGGATGAAAAGTGTGAGAACATGGTGTAATGTTTTAGGTCATAGTAGATTTACATTTAATTATTTAGAATCAGGTAAAATGTGTATAACGATATGTAATCTTAATTTCATGTGAAACAAAATTAAGGATTTGATCTCACAAGCAACTTGTTTGAAGCTAGGGTTTGCTAGTATTTTTGACAAAGATGAAAAGGGAGTCTACTCATTTCCATCTAGTGCAAAATACAAGGGGCAAGGTTAATTTCCAATTAGAAAAAATTGATTTGTTTTACACTAGGGATGAGATAAGATAATTTGAGATGAAATTATTTGCAAACCACTAACAGTGATATGAAATGATATCCAATTTTTTCATATCTCATATCAAACACCAATAATAGTGATTTAACATGAGACGACTTCGTCTCAAGCACTACCAACAATGATATGAAATGAGATGGTTTTCATCTCATCTTATCTTGAGAACCACTAACAGTGAGACGAGGGATACTGCCCCATGTCATCTCATATCGAAGCACCAATAATAGTGGTATGGCACAAATAATTGCAGTTTGAATCATATTATTTCATCTCAGGCACAATTAACACTCTGTTAGGTGTTTCATTGACTAGAATTAAGATATGAGCTTATTTGAGGCATTCATTAATCCAACCTGCCATATTTACTAAAATTCATCTTTTAGAGAATGATATTGATGAATTTCTATTCAATTCCATCAAAGGCTTTTTTCATTTTGAGTTTACCTACAAACCCCTTAATTTGAGACAATCACTAAATTAAATAGCTTGTTTACTTTATTGGCCGCCATTTAATCGGCCTCCATAGTTGATGATGCAGACATATAAGGATGAAATTTCTTATACTATTGATTTAAAACTTGTTTGAGTTCATACAATGACTTATTGCATTTGCACCCGTCCTTGCCTTTTTTTTAAAATGCGTGAGGTTGTTGGATGCACACCCTGTTCTCAAATACGGCAACTAATCAAAGTACTAACCAAATAGAAATCATCTTTACCACCATAGCAAAATAAATAAATAAAGTCAATACCTTCATTTTGAGTAATACCCTTTGCCACAAGCCTTGTTATATAGATCAAGCCCTTTCTTGATTTTGTAAATTCATTTGCTTTGAATTGGTTTTTTATGTTTATGACCATAACTTTCATTTCCTTGACATATCCATCAAATCCAAACTCACTTGGCAAATCACTTCACAAGCACCATCATTGTGGGTTCAATTTTCTACAACAAAATATTTTTGTAAAAGCTCTACTTTACCATACTTGTTCAAGGAGTTAGATGGTGGCTTGATACAGTAAACATAAGCTATTATGTTCACACATGGTCTTTCTCCTATGGTGCACTTTGGTATCTTCATTGACTCTCTTAAATCCAAATCTGGAAGCAACATCTTTTCTCTTACTTCCCTTGTTGCACAACAAATTCTTTGTGTCACTATTTATTCCACACTACATTATCAATTTGCCTAACCTCTTTCATCTGTAGGTACTTTTTGTATCATGTATACACATTGCCTAGTTATTAAAGAGTGGAGTCCCTTGATACAATGCCTTCCACAAACTAAACAATTACTTTGGTTGGCTTATCAAAATAGTTTGCCTACACAATGAGTTACTCTTAGTTTTGCTTTCAAGTACAGATGTTCACTTATTAATTACAAATTAAAATTAGAGTGTAGATTATCCTCTATGTCCTTAATATCCAACCAATGTGTGGGGATATATCGTACCCTTCATATAACCACCATCCTCCCACTATTTAAGATGTCATTTGACAATGGTCTATTCCTACTAAGAAAAATCCTACTGCCTTTAATATGATAGTCAATGCTCATTCCTTTTTAATGGAAATTATGGAATTCACGAAATCAGGCTAGTAAGGGTCAAATCTCCACTTTTGATACTTTCCAAGCGCCTGTAAAGGTTATTGAAATGGCTGATCTCAGCACTAAAAAATTGTCCAACAGGAGGGAACTTTCCATCCACAGTAATGGAAGTAGGCTTCTATTATCCTCCATGAACCAAACATGATCCATTTGGCCTAGAATCTCCTCTTCGAGGCTTTCTTCAAATCAAGGAAAATTATATAAGATGCTATGGTTGATTTATTGCAACATATATTCTCACTCTCCTTATGACAAACTCTTGGGTTTTAGTATCTATTGTTACCTTGTTTCATGGCTCATTCGCCTGAATGATTGTAGAGGTAGTGCAAATGCAATATTTATAGCTACAATATGCATATTTGTGTTTTGATTAACATAAACTATTGTTCAACAAAAATGGACACTGCTCTTTGAGACAACCATCTACTTGGTAGTAGCATGGGTCCACCCTTTCAATGATCTAAACCATCTATTTTGTTGACCTCATTATGATTGAGTCCTACACAAATATATTTTTGACCAACAAAAATTGGATAATTGAGAACTCCCATTATATAAACTATGCACATCGTGGATGAGTCTTACATAAAGATATTTTTGTGCATACATGACCTACAAAAGTTGGATAATTGGGAACTCCCATGATAAGAACTAAGCACTCAAATTTTTGTGCATAAGGGGCAAACTATCACCCAACACAGGATGATGCACAAGCACATCAATATCAAGCTGCCAAAAGCCCAGTAGCCCAATAGTTTGGTGAAAAGTGGTGCCTCTGTGGTTGATGCTAAGTTATAGTTTTGCGGTTAACAACTTCCCCCCCCCCAATTTGTTCTGTAATTCTTTACTTTAACTAAAAAAATATCAAATGTCAATCCTTTCAAACAATCATCAAACAATAGCCTTATGGTTAGATGTAACCATGTGCTTGACCTAGTCCATTAAATGTAAATTCAACTCATGCAATGACATTGATCACCTTCCTTAGACAAAGCTTCATTCAAAGTTTTCCAATAGAAATTCAAGATGGAAAAGGTTGAGTTGAGGTTGTAGGGTTTGATAATATAAATAAAAAAATATTTCCACGTAAAAGAAACAACAATACAAACATGATGTCAAACCTAAAAAATTAAAAAAGAATACAAATATAAGATCCATTTCCATTTGGCGTTGAATAAGGGGGCCCTTAGTCAAGATGAATTCTTTTGTAGAATTCAATTCTGTCTAGGCCGACCCATTGAAAATCCATTTTGAGACCCCAGCTAACGAAGATTCTGAATTCCAACTAGAATCCTTGACCATTGGAATCTACTATTGTTTATTCAACCTACCTGTAAATTGAAGAAGGGCATTCAACAAAGAGGTGAAAATCATGGAATCCACCATGGAATTGAATTCCATTACCAAGAGAACCAAGGGAATCACATTGCCGCTGTCTGCTACTAGACCAATGGCCCAGCATATAAAATGGGGGTTAAAAACGCGACGATGGAGAGCATGTCCTGGCTCACTCCCGCTAGCGGGCGTTTTGATGTCTCGAGACACGAAACTCGAGCCAACTTCGGCCTCTCTCCGCCTCTTTCCTCGTTCTTCTCCCCTTCTTCTCTCAACTACTCAACTAGAAGCACAGGGGAAGCGGTTTCAGGTCAGTCGTAGACAGGAATTGGGGTTTGCAAAATGGTAGCCATGATTGGCATCAGCTCAAGAGATTCGCCCTCCGATCTCTTTAACTCGGTCAAGTCCGCTGCAGACATTCCCTCAAAGCTGCAAAATCTTTGTCTGTTGAAGGAATTTCTTCTTCGTAGAGATCCTACCTTGTTGCCAGAGTTCGTTCCTCGTTATTTCAGATGCAGAATGAGCATCAAAGTCCCGTCCGCAAGTTCCTAGCCGAGTACGCAGATTTCTTTTTTCTTTTTCCTGAGTTGTACTTATTTTCCACAAAGAGAAAATTTCGAATGGTTCTTTGTGCCTGTCTGGATTGCATGATGTTTCTTCCTTCTTGCAAGTGCCTGTATCAACGCGCAAAACGGAAAGAAAACATCACATATTTTATATATTTAGCTTCCATCCGGCATGTATTGACATTTATATTTGAGGCGCCGAGGTGTCTCTTCTTCCATGCTTTTCAAATATCTTAATGAACTCCCTAGATGTCATGTAACAATATTAACTCCCCAATAATGATTGTTAGGGAGCAAACTCTGAAGGCCGACAATCCTTCCGAGAATTTGACTTACCAATTGGACGTCTTCCATCAGGAATCAATCCTCAATCCTTTGCCCCAATCTCTTGGGTCCCAATCTCAGTAACCAATTACATTACAACCAGTGAACAAACTTGGTTGATGGACCTGTTTGTGTATTCGACAAACTCCCACGTGAGGTTTCAAAATGATTGGAAGCTAATAAGAATGCTTAGTTTGAAGGAGCTCAATGTGGAGAAGTTAGAGGACCATAGTAGAATGCTGAATGGAAGACAGTGCTTTCATAAAAGATGAGGACTTTGGCATAAGCTTGCAATCAAAGATGCAGAAAACCATGAAGAATTGCTTTTTGCAATTAGTGACTGAACCATGATGTGAATTAGAGGAGATGTATAATTTAATGTTTGTGGAGTCATATTTGAATGAATATTATGACTAGTATTTGGTCAAGCCATTAGAAATTTAGATGGGCCAATTCAGATTGAAAGATTTAAAAATCCATTATAAAGAATGACGAATCTATTGAATTAGCTCGTTATAAATTAGCGAGTCAAAATAAGATTCTTATCACCATATGGAATATAAGCACATTGATATGTAAGAGATTGGAGTTAGTAGATACAATGAAACATAGGAGAGTCAACATTATTTATATCAAAGAAACCAAGTGGAAAGAGGCTAAAGCTAGATAAATATATGGGTATAAGCTTTGCTACATAGGAAAGGACAATAATATATATGACGTAGGGATAGTGGTAGATAAAGGATAAAGTTGTAGACCTTAAAAGAACCAATAATAGAAATATACTAATAAAACTTGTTGTAAGAGAGAGAAGATCATAAATGTTATAAGAATATATGAACCACAGGTAGGGTTAGAAGATAGAATCAAGAAATAGTTTTGGGAAAATATGTAGGGAGTCATGCAAGAAGCTCTCAACATAGAGGGGATATTTATAAGAGCATATTTTAATGGTCATGTAGAAAAAGAAAATGAAGGATATGATAGGGAATATGGAAGGTATGATATTGGAGAAAGAAATGAGTTGGGAGAAGCTATACTTGATTTTTCTTTAGCATATAATCTAGTTATAACTAACACATACTGAATGAATACTTACTAGCCTTTAAAAGAGATCATATAAAAGCCAAATAAACTTTTTTCTATTTATGTAGTCGCAGGCGCAAGGGGTGTGACTTGCACTTAGAGGGACTAAGCGTCCTTAGTCGCGCGACTAGGTGTCAAGGTGCAAAATTAAGTATTTTAAATTAAAAAAAAAAAGAAAAATCCCAAAATTTTCAAAAAATCTAAAAAAATTTAAGAATACATATAAATATAAAGATATGAATAAATACTTATCAAATGGGTGAAATGAAATTCTTAAGCAATAAATCAACATATCAACAATAACCTAAGTTTAAATCAAACAATCATACACAAAGAAGTAAGTTGAGAAACATACAAATACAATGATAGTTATAATAATGGTCTTCCTAGTCCCTGCTACTCCCTCAATCTGTTGTGGCCTTGTCATCATCTTCTTGTAAATCCAGGAACAATAAACAATGGTTATATAAATGAAGTAAAGCAAATGTTAGAGTTAATTACTAAGACTTAAGAGTAATCTTCCTGCACCTCTTCCTCATCAGGAAGATCAAGATTGTCAAAGGAATCATCTCCATGAGAGATGTAGCATCCTCTTCTTCAGTTTCCTCATCGTCCTGCTCTTCTCTAACATCCTCATTTGGTTCTTGATGAGCTTGAGACTAAGAAATGCGGCTCCCTCTCTGCCCCTCCCTTGCATTTGGTATTGCTTAGTAGATGGAGCATTACTTTCACTTGATTCTTCAGCGAGCTCAACATCTAACTTGGTGAAGTCATCACCTGGATGCACTAGATCATCTCCGTCTTCTTCTTGAACAATCTATTCATTACTTTCATCGACCACCTGTAACAGAATATGATCTATATATGTTTGCATTTTCAAACAATCCTCATGTCGATAACGAAGGCACTGATTATATTGAACATGTACTAGATCGTTCAATGTCTTAATGTGCAGCCTATTGCTCCTCTTAGTGTGGATTTGAAAAGAAAAACTAATTATAAATTTAGAATATAATGAATGTATACTAAATTACTAATAACTAATAAGAACTAAATCTTCATATTTAAGTAGCTTATGTTTTTGAAGACACTCTAGTTACGCTCGTAAAGGATTGCATTGCATATCTGGGAGAGGACCTTAATGGCGAATGTTTGAAGATGTGGGGCTTCAACCTCAAAGTTAATACACCACTCACCTACAAAAGTTGAAGAAAATTAAAGTTGGAAAAATAAATAAAAATATAATATTATAAAATAAAATTTAGAAGTTAAAACTTGAAATAGAATAACATAAAACACTTATAAGGGGCTAGGATTTTTTTCTTGCATATTGCTAGGTCTTTGCTAAACAAGCTTCTAGCATGCCTGTAAATGGATATCTCATCTACAACCATGTGAACCCTCTCTCCATTATATAGCCTACTGAGTCGGAAAGCTGGAAGGTAAATATTCTATATTTTCTGACACATACAAAGCCTTAGAACAATATGATATGTGCTCCATGACCAAAAACTACAAATTTCTATAATACCACCAATTTGGAACATGTTGACCATAAGATGGTCCAAGGAAGGTGGTTTAATTGTTGTTCCTTTCATATCTTTTAACAAAGTGCAATTCATCAGTTGGAAGAAGCGTGGATGAAGGCAATATGGCTGGTAATTCGAGCGCATATCTGTTTTTAAACAATGGAATCAAATAATTACCTGCTTATATATTATGGTTTCCTTTCCTTGATCTTTTGCAGGTACCAAATAAACTATATCCTATGTCATTCATTTCTCAAAAAATAGAAGAATTTTCCAATAAATGCTGCTCTTGGTAGTTAGCAATTATCATCTTACAGAGGGAATAGATGGAGAAGAATTAAATAGTGTGGTGCTGAAGGTAATAATAGTTTGCTATTATTAACTAAATGAGTCTTGCATCTTTCAGAGATCTTGTATGTGTTTTGATCTAATTTTGGCTTGTATTGATAAGTGCTCATAATATTTTATGCTGTTTTCATGGATATTATTTCAGGTCCTACATATTTTGTTATTAATTTCATATTGTAAATAATTTGATGTTAGTTTATATTATTTATTTTTATGTGTTAGTATCTTACCTTATCTCATTGGATGGACCACTGATTTCTGTGTCCTTGTTCTAATTGTGAATAATGTGAGAGATGACCCATGCTTGTGCTCTATGGACTATGCATTCATTTGATATTCTAGTAACTGAGTGTTTCTGAATGGAAAGAACTGCTGTAATTTTAACCATCATGTCCATAGGATGAGCCATCATGTCCATGGAAAGAACTCCGCCAATGCCGGTCCCAAGCCCGGATAAAAAAGGAGGGTCTTGCATCAGGTGCTAGCCGGCAAGGGGGAAGTTGAAGATGATTCTATTATTTCTTTCTTACAAATGAATATGCATTTGTATATTAATTTGTGAGGAAGAAATGAAAATCATCTATAGCTTCTTAAAATACGGCCACCCTTGTGTTAGGTTGCCAGCTGGCAAGGGTTTAGCTGAAGATGATTTTTGTTATTTCTTTTATGCTTGCAAATGAATATGCATTTGTATATTAGTTTGTAAGGAAGAAATGAAAATTATCTTCAGCTTTTTAAAACTACAGCAACCCAAACATGACATGAATCGAAAATAGACATTCCCTCAAGCTAGGGCGTTCCCCATAAGCGAAGCGCTGCATTGGATCTTGGGTGCGGTAAAAAATAGACAAGGGTTGCTAGGGCTCCTAGAAGTGACGTGCTACATCAGATGCCGGGTGTAGTGAAAAGTGGGCAAGCGCTACTAGAGCGTCCCATCGGAAGTGACGCGCTGCATCAAAACCCAGGTGCAGTAAAAAGTAGACATGGGTTCATACCATGGAGGTTGAGAAAGGCGGTAGTAAATAGGGTATCTCCAGAACATAAGATTCACATCGCTACGTGGAATATAGGGACATTGACAGGTAAGAGTTTGGAGTTAGTAGATGCAATGAAACGTAGGAGAGTCAACATCACTTGTATCCAAGAAACTAAGTGGAAAGGGGCTAAAGTTAGAGAAATAGATGGGTATAAATTATGGTACGTAGGAAAGGAAAATAACAAAAATGGCGTAGGAATAATAGCGGATAAGGAATTAAAGGATAAAGTTGTGGACGTTAAAAGAATTAGTCATAGAATTATAATAATAAAAATTGTTCTAGGAGAGCAGATTATAAATGTTATAAGTGCATATGCACTACAAGTAGGGTTACAAGATATAATCAAGAGACAGTTTTGGTAAGATATGGAGGGAGTTATACAAGAAATTCCCAACACTGAGGGGATATTTATAGGAGCAAACTTAAATGACCATGTAGGAAAAGATAAGGAAGGATATGATAGAATACATAGAGGGTATGGTATAGGTGAATGAAATGAGATGGGGGAGAATATCCTCGATTTTGCTTTTTCATATAACCTGTCAATTGCAAATACACTCTTTAAGAAGATGGATGAACACTTAGTAACCTTTAAAAGTGGACTTCATAAAAGCCAAATAGACTTTTTTTTTACTTAGAAATAATGAACTATCTATATGCAAGGATTGTAAGGTGATACTTGGTGAGAGTTTAACCTCACAACATAGGTTAATAGTTATGGATATTCATATTAAAAGATGGAGTAAAAGAACTGAACTTAATACACATCCAAAAACTAAGTGGTGGAACTTAAAAGGAGAGAAAATAACCTCATTAAAAAATAAGCTGATGGTTGAAGGAAATTGGAACTATGAAACAGAAGTAAATACCATGTGGATTAATATGGCTGAGTCTATTAAGAAAGTGGCAAAAGATGTCTTAGGAGTATGTAAAGGTAAAAGGCTATTAGCAAAGGAAACATGGTGGTGGAGTGAAATAGTGCAAAAAGTTATTAAAGAAAAACGAATGCGTTTTAAAGCTTGGCAGAAGATTAGAAATAATGAAAACTATGAACAATATAAGAATGCTAAAAATGCTGCTAAGAGAATAGTAAGTGAGGCTAAACTTAAAGCATATGATGAGCTCTATAATAAATTAGGAACAAGAGAAGGTGAGAAAGATGTGTTTAAACTTGCAAAAGTAAGAGAACAGAAGGGTAAGGACTTAGATCATGTTAGGTGTATTAGAAGCGATGATCAAAGGGTATTAGTCAAAGAAGATGAGATCAAACAAAGGTGGGAAACATACTTTCAAAAATTATTAAATGACAATGGCTCTGAGAATATAGGGATTCGAAATAATATAAATCTAAATAACATTGGATATTATAGATATGACCGTAGGATTAGAATACCTGAAGTAAAAGAGGCCTTGAAAAAGATGAAATCAGGAAAGGCCATAGGGCTTGATGGTGTACCAATAGAGGTTTGGAAGCATATGGGAGATATTGGGGTAGTTTGGTTGACCAAGTTGTTTAACAAGATTATAAAATCAAAGAAAATGCCTTGTGAGTGGAGGAAAAGCTCTATTGTACCAATCTATAAGAATAAAGGTGACATTTAGAGCTGCACTAATTATTGAGGGATCAAACTTATGAGTCACACCATGAAAGTTTTTGAAAGAGTGATTGAGAAGAGGTTACGTCATGAAACAAGTGTATGGGAGAATCAGTTTGGTTTCATGCCTGGGAGGTCTACCATGAAAGCTATTTTCTTGCTAAGACAATTAATAGAGAAATATAGGGAGAGGAGGAAAGACCTACATATGGTCTTTATCGATTTAGAGAAAGCTTATGATAAAGTCTTTAGAGAGTTAATATGGAGGGTGTTGGGTGGTAAGGGGGTTTCTCAGGGGTATATACACATAATTAAAGATATGTATGAGGGAGAGGTAACAAATGTTAAGACCACTAATGGCGTGACTGGTGATTTTCCTGTCACTGTAGGATTGCACCAAGGATCGGCATTGAGTTCATATCTCTTCACATTAGTTATGGATGAGTTAACAAAACATTTGCACGAGGAGATCCCCTGGTGTATGCTATTTGCAGATGATATAGTCTTACTTGATGAGATAAGGGAGGGTGTAAACATAAAGCTATAGTTATGGAGAGAAGTATTAGAATCTGAAGGATTTAAAATTAGTCGAACTAAGACAGAATATATGGAATGTAATTTTAGCAAGGAGAGTAGGAGTGGAACACCAGTCAAGATTGATAACCAAGAAGTCCCCGTGAAAGACCTCTTTCGGTACTTAGGATCATTGATCCATGAGAGTGGAGAGATTGAGAGGGAGGTTACCCAGAGAATCTAAGCGGGTTGGAACAAATAGAGACGTGCATCTGGAGTTTTATGTGATTGGCGGGTGTCACTCAAATTAAAAGAAAAATTTTATAAGATGGCTATAAGGTCGACCATGCTCTATGGATCAGAGTGTTGGCCAGTTAAGGAATATGATATTCATAGGATGAGCGTCGCAGAAATGAGGATGTTGAGATGGATGAGTGGTAAGATAAGAAAGGACAGAATTAGAAATAAAAATATTAGAGGAAATTTAGGGGTAGCACCAATAGGTAATAAGATGAGGGAGATTAGACTTAGATGGTTTGGACCTGTCCAAAGGAGACCAACAACGGCACCAGTTATAAGGAGTAAGGCAATACAAGTAGAAGGTTCTAAAAGGGAAGAGGAAGGCCCAAAAGAACGTGGATAGAAGTGGTGAGGAAAGATTTAAAAACTTTGGGACTAAATGAAAACATGGTATTTAATAGAGTGGAATGGAGGAATAAGATTCATGTGGCCGACCCATAATTGGGATAAGGTCTTGGTGATAATGATGATGATGATGATGTCCATAGGATGAGCGTCACAAAAACAAGGATGTTGAGATGGATGAGTGGCAAGACAAGAAAGGATAGAATTAGGAACGAAAACATTAGAGGAAGCTTAGGGGTAGCACCAATAGGTAACAAGATGAGAGAGATTAGACTTAGATGGTTTGGACATGTCCAAATGAGGTCGAAAACAGCACCGATTAGAAGGAGTGAGGCAATACAAGTAGAAGGTTCTAAAAGGGCAAGGGGAAGGCCTAAAAGAATGTGAATAGAAGTGGTTAGAAAAGATTTAAAAACTTTGGGACTACATGAAGCCATGGTACTTAATAGAGAGGAATGGAGGAATAAGATTCATGTGGTCTACCCCTAATTGGGATAAGGTCTTGATGATGATGATGATGATGTTTATTGTCTTCTGGGGTGATCTTTGAGAGGGAGAGACTCTAATGCCACTAGTAACAAACAGTGCATGCTGTGAAGATACATTTATAGCAATGGCAATTTATAGTTTTTTTAATTCAATGTTGCACAAGAAATAGTTGATGTGGAAACTGGCCATATGACTGTCTGCAGTAAGATGGGAAATTGCTAATTTAAGAAGACATGGTTTACTTGTGCAACTTGTTTATGGTTAAGAGGATATGTGAATGGTGCTTGTAGACTGTTAAGTGCAGTGAAAGATTATCGAACTTGAAAGTTGTTGCTTGTATGTATGGCATGTTTGGAACTAGGATACAAGTCACTGGAAAACTTTCCTTGATAAATGAACTTGTCAACACTTTGTTTACTCATTTTCATGGACCATTTTCCCCATATTTGAGTGTTTTCCATTGTTCAAGGAGAATTTGGGTCTTGTTCAATCATAGAAAAGTATAAAGGAACTTGTCAACACTTTGTTTACTCGTTTGCATGGAGCATTTTCCTCATATCTGAGTGTCTTCCATTGTTCAAGGAGAATTTGGGTCTTGTTCAATCATAGAAAAGTATTATGTTTCATTGCATTATAATTAGCCCCTGACTTATCTATCGGGAAGGAACTGTTGATTGCATTATGACAGGAGCTCCTGGCTGTGTATAATAAGCTTAAGTGATCTATGCAATTTTCTATTACAACCAAGCACTCATGCACTTAAGTAGGGGGTGCATTTACCATAAATGATGGAGAGAGGAGCTATGTAATGTAACATTAATGTTTGGTGTAAATGACAGAGGGTATATTTGCATCTGAGTTCTGGAAACCATAGAAATAATTGCCAAAATCTTGCCAAAATATGATAGGTGTAAAAGCAGATTCTACCAAAATCAAAATCCTAATCTACTTCTAAGATAGTTTCGAGATAGAAACATCTCACCATCACTAGGATCATTGTTAGTTTTATTTAAGAAAAAGAAGTACACACTCCTAACTGAAACTTGGTTCTGTAAGTTTTGGTTACAACTGAAGATGAAATCTGGCGGAGGCATGATTCCATTAAATCATCAGGGGAATCTGGTGGGTTCAAAGGAATTCAACATTTTGGATATGAAAATTTGAGCTAATGTTTAGATGATTTTGTAATTCATGTTTTTGTTACTCTATTGGAATATGGAAGTGCTGCTATATTGGGAATTGATGGCTTTGGTCCCTTTCTTTCTGCTCTTCTTTTTGTTTTTTGTTTTTAACTTTTTATTGCATAATATGGTTGTTGTAATAGTTGGGGGCACTTCATAATTTTCTGTAAAATAATATTGTATTGTATTTTTTACAGGATGCTCATTTGGAAAGGCTTTCTAGTGGAGGACAAGCATCAGTGAGTACAAGTACAGAAGAAGCTTCATCTGATGCTAATCATTTATCTCCTGTTAAAAGTGCACTGTCGTCTTCAATTGAGGCTCAATGGTACATATCACTATATTTTGCACTTTGCACTAAGGTACTACATTGGTTTTTTGTTCCTGTCTATGTACAGCGTGAAGCTTTGTCTGGTTGTATCTTTTCACTTGTTTGTGCTTTCCATGATTTCCCCTCTCATATTCTAGTGCAATTACACTATGCATATTTGTCATTTGACTTACTAAATGAAGTCTGCTTACAGAAACACTCCCTTCTCCGTGAAATTTTTGCAATCTACAAAAGCATACCAAAAGCTGTAAAATAGGTTTGTTTCGAACATGCCACTCTGTTCTGATTATACCTACCTAAATTATTAATTATGAAAACAAGCTTCTACTCTGTCACTTTCTGCTTTTGCTCCTTGCCCATCATTTATACTGTGCAGGCAGTTCACAGTCTCATCCCAATCTTAGTTTGTACAATGGGCTCTTCACCAGAGCTGCTTAGCATTATTTCAGATCCACCAAGTGGAAGTGAGGGCCTTCTATTGCAGGTTGATAATCACATCTGATCTATTTCACTCACACCAATGTCTAGGGAAAAAGATAAACATAACATTTCCCATTTGTTCTTTACTTGAAGCAGGTTTTACATACACTAACAAATGGTATAATTCCTTCACCAGAATTAGTATTTACAGTTAGAACGTTATTTGACTCAAAGCTAAAGGTACAGCTCATCATTTTTCTATGTTTAAACCAAAGCAAGTATTACATAAACCTTTGATCTCATGTTTTTTTATTCCTATTTTGTCTTGGCAGCAGGATGTAGAGATCCTTATTCCAATATTGTCATCTATGTTGAAAAGATGAGGTTTCTTCATTTCCTATTTCGCCATTTTATCTTCATTGAAGGATGTCCTATTCACAGAATTCATCATGTGCTTGTGTAAATCATAAAATGTGCATTTGTAAATATTGTTGATATCGTTGTAACCAATGTTACTGGTTTTAGATGATTAGTCTATGTCGGCCACAGTTTATGCCGTGCATATGTATGTCTGTAAGATATGTTGATATTTATCCATAGATAGTGATAGATTAGTCCCATTTACATTATATTGTTATTACATTTAACCTAGAGGATTCTGTCATATATCATTCATGATTACTCTCTCCCTCTCCCTCTCCCTCTCCTTCTGTCTCTGCACATGCGCGTGTGTCTGTGTGCTCTTGTATTATAACTGGTAGGTGTCTTCGTTAACATCCCCAATGCCTGTAATGCATTCCTTCCAGAAAGAAGAATAGTAGTTACTGAAGTGTTCAATATATTGTAGAAGCATAGATATGCATGCTTTTGCGTGAAGGGTGTTCATATCTTTATGGTAAGAGCTGTGTCCTTGTCAGTGATTAGGGTGTCAGTGAAAAATCAAAGCAATGCAAGCTTATCACTAAATACTGAAGTGGATCTTGTTTCCAAAACTTATGTTGATTATTCTAATATACTTCTACATCACTTTCAGAGTCGTTCAAAGGCCGCAAGATGTTTGTTCCAGAAATCCCACTAATTGTGGATTCCATGTCAGGGCTATTGATTGATAAGTTCATTTAAGATAGCACCAAGTTTCATATTATTGCTGTGAATATGCCTGTGCTCTCTTTCGGCCATGTTCTTTTTCTGCACTTAAACAATGTTACAGTATACAAACTATAGCCATTTATTATTGGGATTCCCCAATTGACTTGTTTGACCTTCTTCGTGCAATTTGCAGAACTATTGCTCAAGCAATGGCATTTGTGTAACATAGATCCCTCTTTGTGTCAGTTTATGCAATGGTCTTGGTTTGGAGGCCAGCTTTAGTGCCATTATTGAAAAGCATCTTTAGAAATCTTTTCTCTGCATTTATTATTGTATCATATTCTTTGAAATGAATTTAATCCTGGTAGCATGAGCCATGGTTTGATAGTTATTTATTAAATGAAAGGCTGAGTTGTTTGGTGACATTCATCTTCTAATAGTTTAGTTCCTCTTTTGTTGTTTTTAATCACTCAGGTTTCTCTTGTATATGATTTTCATGATTGTTTCATTAGGTCTTACCAATTTTACCTCAATTTGTCAATCTTCCACTGGATAAGTTCCAAGCTGAAGTTGCGCAGATGTTACAGGTGATTCTACCCACAAACTCCGCCATAATTATTGCTTCTCTCCAATTTCCATTCAAATTTTGCTCTATTTATGCTTTTCTTGTCCTGATGCAATATAATCATACTTGTTCCTGTTTCCCTTTGTCATTAGTTTCTTTGACCTGTTGCATAATTTAGAAACACCTATTTCTCCCTTCTCGCCTAGCCTAATTTTTCTGGTTATAGAGCATATAGTTTGATTGATTGCCCTCTCGTTTGCTCATTCCATAACTGTTAATTCTTCACATTTAATATTGCCTCCCCATGTTCTTTATTTCAACAAGAAATTGCAGTTCAAGTCAAGAATCATTATTGTTCTATTTATCTACTTACCATGTGTAGACTCACAGTTATGTGGTTGCTGCCTCCTCATGGTTGGGGTCCATGAACAGTTAGCCACTGTCTTCTGTGGTTGATGCAAAATGACATTCATTTGTATGCTTAACTTAATCAGCATTAAAGTAGATGTGGGCCAATTAATGTATCCAGAGATGTTGCTTTCTATAGCATATGGTATAGACTGTATGCTACCTGATCTGTGAAGTTGGTGTGGTAATGCTCATTCATATGTTGATTCACAATGTGGGACCATGTTGTCTGGCACAAATTACTAGGCCTTTGAATAGTTATTGATATTCATATGAAAATTACTAGGCCTTTGAATAGTTATTGATATTCACATGAAAGTTACAACTTATTTTATAATACTGCATGTTTATTGGATGTAAGGATGTTGGAAAATAGAGTCTAGAACTCTGCTGTAATGTTTGTTAAAATGTATGATTAGTATTGTAGTAACGCATGCATACTGGATATAGGAGTGAGGAGGGCTGGTGAGATAGATAGGGGTTATTTAATAGGAGTCGTTGCGTGGATTTCCACTTAATTGTGACTATAAGTATTTGAGCTCATTCTCTGATAGCTAGATAGTTACTAGTACTAGTTGCTTCATCAGAAACCTTGCTTTATTGCTAGACAAAACCCTGAAGCAGATGTGATTCTGATCAGCTATTTCATGAACAACACCCTTAGAAGGTTTCAATGGTAAATCTTCTCTTCTTTTGCATGAGTAAAGCTGTGATTTTGTTTCTGTCAGTTGTTGTGCTTCAGATAGACAGCGGGCAACTGAGTTTTCATCCACTGTGCAGAACTGTTCCATTTTTAAGGCTTAGGAACAGCCTGCCTTTTTTTCTTTTCTTTTCAGAATCACTGATTCATTTTGATACTTCTATTTGTCACAGTAGCTATGATAATCTTATTGAAAAAATTCTTATCCAGGGATCTTCTCACACTGGTCCTACCTTTACTCCAGCTGAAGTGTTAATTGCTATTCATGGCATAGATCCTGAGAAAGATGGGATACCCTTAAAGAAAGCACGTAATATTCAGTTCATTAATCAATGACCTTTAACTGGCTCAGCTAACAAAATATTTGTATACAGGTCACAGATGCATGTTCTACTTGCTTTGAGCAGCGGCAAGTCTTTACCCTACAAGTTTTGGCAAAGGTCTTAAATCAATGGGTATGCCTTTACGCAGATATTTTCTCTCCTTCTCTTCAGTTTATTTCTTTTCTTTTTTCTTTTGGTTTGTTTTTTTTTTTGGGGGGGGGGGGGGGGGGTTGGGGTTTGCATGTCATTATTGCTGAACGTGACTCACTTTTACAGGTTGAACAGATTCCTTTCCCCTTACTGTTCATGCGTACAGTCATACAGGCAGTTGGTGCTTTTCCAGCTTTGGTAAGCTTTTAAGGAACTGATGCCTGTCAGCAGTTTATAACATTGTCAAATGGCAGCATTCTAAATTTCTAGCTGAATTCATGCTTTCCTAGTTTGTATTGTTTGTACAAGTCAGTGTAGTGTATCTGGCACTGGAACTATATATGAAGGACAAATGGGATTTACGAAGTCATAGAGTCATAGTGCAATGCAATGGTTCGAATCCGAATCATGTCACTAAATCATCAAAAACTTGGATGTATCTGTTGTTGGAATCAGCTAGACTCCAACTCACGATGCTTGAGATTTGATATGTTTCCTACTATCTCATGTGGAAAAATCTACCAGAGAGGGAGTGATAGCTCTTAGTTGGTTTTCCTCTCCCTTCATAAGTAGGGTCCATGCTCATTTCTTCACCCTGGATTCAAACTCCAATCATGCATATAAATATTCCATATCTGACCCGGTTGATTTAGTTGAGTCAGTGGATGGGCTGCAAGTTGGTGAGGCCCATTAGTAAGGAAAGTCAGTTGGTTAAGTGTCATGATCATGAGCTGGAGTAGCAACTCCAGGTCAGTCAATCCACCAGCAACAGATACATGTGCTCCTATTTATTGAGTACCATCAGCAGGACCTGTTGCAGAGCCTAATGACTGGCTGTCTGATGGAAGAAGTATGTAGTGAGGGGAGTTGGTTACTGGGCCTTAGTTGAGAGTATGTTCTTTTGTGCATTCTGCGTGTCTCCACAAGAATCTTGGTTCTTTTTCTGTCTAATTTTAATGATGTTAGTCCTTCAAATGATTGTTAAACATTCTCCACTAGACCTAGGGCAAATCCCTGACTTTATAACCATACTGGGAATAATGCCTTCTTTATTCAGAATTAGATACACACCCACAAGCACAGTTGAACATGTGACCTCTATGGTAGGGGCTCCTTATACCACTAGGCTAGAAGGCCATATTGTCTTCCAATCTATGTTATATCCAGTTTATCCGCAAGAGTGACTTCTTTTCTCAAGATGGGACAGACAGATACAGCATGTAGCATAAAGAAATTGCATCCAACAAGATATTTATGCTATATGCTATGGGTGATTGGCTGCTGTTATATTCCTTGATAATCCTTTTCATTGGTTGTTGACTGCTATTTCTGTAGGTAGACTTTATAATGGAGATCCTTTCACGTCTTGTAAGCAAGTAGGTACTTTCGTTTTCCTTGATTATCTTTGTGTGCTTATATTTCTTGATGTTTAATCTTCAGTTTCTAAGTGCCAAATTCTTCTGAGCAATTAGTTCATTAATAGCCTATTTGACATTTCAATAACTGAAATTTCTTTTATGATTTTTGAAACTATTTTGTCTCTAAAAGGTATTACATAAGAATTATCTTAATCATGTTAACCAATTCCCTGTTTACTCAAATTGCTAAGAACTGCTATTTGCATCACTAATTTGTTGCAGATATGGAAATATCCAAAGTTATGGGTAGGATTCTTGAAGTGCACTCTCCAGACAAAACCTCAGTCCTTCAAGTGTGCTGCTTCAGGTGCATTTTTGCCTGCTTTATAGTTAATTAGGTGGTGCTTTTATATGATTGTGTGCTCTGATCCTTGCGATGTTCTTCCTTTTCTTTCTTTGTGAAAGTTGCTGAACTTTTCCAAGTTCAGATCTTCTATTCCTTCATCAGGCTTCCCGTTTTTGTCGGATTTTGGAAATCTAAGGAACACTTCAGTTTTTCTTCTTAAAAAAACTTACTGCAAGTTTGTTCTAGTTTCAAATATAAATTAGTTTGATAAATAAGAAAGAGAGAAATTAGGATAGCCATAGTTCTGACCTGGATACATCAGTCAGACAAGCTGAAGCACATTAAAACATTTGAAGGTTAAAATGTGTTTACAAGAGCATAATAGATCTTTATTTCTTATGGTCTATGGATCTGCCAATTGCATTTACATAACATTTGGTGTGATTCTGTGTGTTGGTACACATACAGGTAAATATCTTTATTTGGTTTTCTATGTGTGCATGTTTCTGGCACCAAGCGGAGCCTGTCTTCTACTTTGGTATTAGGCTCTCATAACTGCAACAATGCTGTTTCTTTTTCACCACGAGATGAAAAAAAAAGAAGCCTTGCTTTTGATTACCAGAAGAAGAAAAGAAAATTATATACAAGAAAAGATTCTTTGCTTTTACCTTTCTTGTTGTTGCTCATAAAGGCATTCTAGGTCACATTGATCATATTGTATATCTATCTAAGCATGGATGACAGTTCTTCTAATACTAAAATGTCATAGCCCATAAGGAAATCACATGGGAATAAAGGAAGAGAAGCAAGTAGAAGTGCTTAAAAAATTTGGAACTTGAATCTTCAAAAGCATTGTTCAGTTTCTCTCGTCTTCAGATGGACTCAATTTAGAGAAATAAACTTCACAATTACGTATAATTTTCACATGGTTAATTTGATAACTCTTTTAATCTACAGTTCGCCAGACGTCATTAAAGCTATGTGCCTTAAGTATTTGATTCAGACACTTTAAGTTAACCTGTACAAGTTCAATACATGGACTTGTATAAGAAGAACAAAATTTGAAGCTGAGAGCTGAACTTGTTACAAATTCAGTTTCTCTGGTATATAAAGTGTGTTTTAGATCTTGCAGTTGGACAAGCACTTAGTCAAAGTAACAAAGTCAACTTGGTGAAATAAAGGGTTGAATGTACCAGTTTTATTGAGTGATGCAGGTCAAAGTAATTCCAAAACCTAGATGAAGGCAAACCAACACCTAAAGAAGTGACATTTCCTAATATAAATGTGAACACTTTCCTAGCTGCATTTGGATACAACAAGTAGACTACAATCTCAAGGTCAAACTTCAATTCTGACCAACTTATCAGGATGTCTTTTGCAACCTACATACGGGCATTGCACACAGGACCATGGAGCCAATCTAAAAAATGTAATCCACCTCACTGACACATGTTTTCAGCGTTTACTTGGGAAATCTGTCTAATTTGACTTGATGAGTTCCACCAGAGAAACAACACAAACTTAACCAAGAATTATTAAATCCCGACAAAAACATTACTTGATCTTTGCATTGATATCTTTCATTACCAGTTAATCTTGAGAACATGTATTAGAAACTTCTAAACCTAGCCTATTTATGGCATTTGGATACCAAAGGGAGGTGTTTTCTTTTTCTTTTCTAAGATGGTTGTGGAATTGAGGTTATAAGTAGATTTACAAAACCAGCTACCTGGGCATGTCATATAGTAATTAGGCATATATTAATATGCAAATGGAATGATGTTTATCAAAACATTTCTAGATAGAGGAAATGATATGTAGCATCCTAGGTTTTCCAAACTTTTATTCATTTTAATTTGAAAAGCCGTGGAAATTTCCTTATTTTTAAAATCGGGATCAGAGTGAAATATATATAAGTAGATTTAAAACTCACCAACTTCATTTCGGGTGTTACTAAGAAAACATTCACATATGAGTAAAATAATAGTCATCTAACCTAAGGATGGTTAGAGATACATGCCACAGGATCTACCACACAATTACAATTAGAGTCACAATCCAATTAAGTAACTTAGGACAATTATGCTACAAGTATCCAAAATGTCAACAAAAGTCTTAAGTTATGTACAATACTCGAAAAAGGGAAATCCTATATACGGGTTTCTAGCTAAAGTAACTATATCAAAAGGTAGGTTCTTTTCAAGTTTAAAGTGATCCTAGCACCTTCGCCTTCCTAGTATCCTGCGCTCCTGAACTACCTGAGGTGTCACCTGAAATGTTTGGTTGTAGGGAATGAGCAAAAACAACATCTCACTGTAGGGTGAGAAACTAATACAAGGTGGAACACCTAAAATAGGTCAAGTAATATCATAAGCATAGGTGTAATTATGTACATATACACATACATACATACATACATACATATAATTTTTGAAAAAGGATGGCTGATACATGTGCGATAAAGGTCACTAATGTCTATAGAAATCAATGTTGGCTGCAAGATTCCAAGTTAAACTTACAAATTTGTTAAAATCTATGCATATCAAACCAATGCTGTCGAACCAAGGCGTAAAACCTTTGATCCACAAATGCATAAAGCCATGCCCACATTGCCGTGAAAAAACTGATCGCTCCAATCACAATGACATATAGTCCTGCCACCCTGAACGAGGTTTAATGCTAGAGACATGACCCACATATATATCACACAGACTAGACACCTGTGCTCGTAGGGCCCTACTGTCACACAGGCAACTACCGTGGCCTATACATCTGCTCGTGGGTAGCTGTATGAACCATAACTCATTGGTCCTCATAGGGGCTACCCGGCTATCACTTAGAGCACTTCCCCATGAGAAGATACTCCTACTGTCCGCCATCTCCATCGCAAGGCTGGTATCAAATCATCTCAAAGGTTAGTGGCCAACTACACCTCCTAGCATAGGGTCTCAGGATTTACAGTACACTACAGGCCTACAGGACTTACGGTACTTATAGAGCACTAGTTGATCGATCTAGAACTTAGGGCACTCCTAGAGTGCCTACCCAAAACATCGATGAAATCCATATCTATAAGATCTTACAACTGCTCGAAGAGCACCTGCGTAAGCATCAATAAAACTGCATCCATTAGGACTTACAGCCACTCATAGAGTGCCTGCCAAACCCTCAATGAAATTCATGATCATCAGGACTTACAGCAGCTCATAGAGCACCTGCCTAAGCATCAATAAAGCTGCATCCATTAGGACTTATGGCCACTCATAGAGTGCCTGCCAAACCCTCGAAGAAATTCATGATCATCGAGACTTATAGCAGCTCATAGAGCGCTTGTCTAAGTATCAGGAAAACCAAAATTAGTTATTTGTAAAAGAAACTCAAAGTTTATGAGGCTTTATCATAGCCCAAGGCCTAGGTGATTAAGCCTAAATAAAGACATTATAAGAGGTTTCAATCTTAGGTTTAATTAATTTTTTCGAATTACCCAAGTTTTAACCCAAGGGCAATTTGGTAATTTCTCATACTTTAGCCTAAATTATCTTTTTACCCTACCTTTTGTATGTCTTATAAACTCTCTTGTATAAATCAACATTATAGTGAACTGGCAAGCGAATTTCCATTAGAGGATGCAACTTAGTCTTCAAAATTTTCACTTAAGGGTAATTTTGTAATTTTCCCATCTTAGGTAAATTTGCTTTTGTACCCTTTATTATTTTTAATTATTAAAGGTGAGTTACATTACACTCAGCAGCAGTGAAGTATCACTAGAATTTGGTTGTGTTTCTAGTTTCACAAGGTTAGATTTTATTTTATTTTCTTTTCTTTGTATTGAAAATTCAGAGTTCTTGAGAATTCTATGTTAGTCATGTTCTTATACTATAAATTCCTAAGACTGGAATTTCGTGGAATTCGAAAATTCCTGTTGTCTTCTTCACCTGACCCCGAAACTAGCAGTTATATACTGCTGTTTGATCCACTTTCATTCACCTCCAAGCTTTCAATTTAATGTCCTTTACGTGATCCTAATTTGGTTTTTCTTCTTTCCCAACTTATAGCTTCATTCTAATTGTAGTTTGATTCAAGGATTTTTCAGTAAGAAGACATTGCACCATTTCTACATAACCGAACCAAGAAATGGAGCTTATTGGTTTTTCACTTTATTGAGTTCATAAGTCCACTCCTAAGTGACAGTTGTAGAGATGACAGTAGCCTTAAACTTCTACTTTCATTTAACAACATTTCAGTTCTAACTCGGGTGCCAATCGGGTGGAGAAAACGACACTAGTTTCTTGCTACCATGCGTAGGAACTGCGTGACATTTCTCCATATTTGGCAGCCCTAAACTAAACAGTAAGGAATCTCTATGGAATTCCAGTAAACCTGCATGCTATTTGAAGTTGATGATGTGTTCTTGAAGACCCATCTTTCATTTTGCTCAGATTTTGCTTGAACCATGAAATATAAGCTTGGGATTGGGTGCACGTTGCATGCCTATGTGCAAGGAGAACAGGATGTGCCAAATCCCTATTGTTACTTTGTTGCATGAATAACCTATGAAAATCATTGCAAAGTTACAACTTGAGTGCATCCATTACAAGTTCATACAACAAGGTAGAAAACCTAGATACGCCTTTGTAAATAATAGATTTAAGGGGTAGCTAGCATGATGAACATCTCTTGTTCACCATGAACCGGTAATGATGAACAAAACAGAGCATGCTAAATCCTCAAAGAAATCAAGGTGAATTCAACAACAATAAAGCCTTAAAACTTGTCATTCTTATACCAAAAACACATAATAATACAATGCAAGTAAAAGAACATGAATTTAGGCACGAAACATTTAATTCAAGGTAAACATTCCTTGTTTTACATGCTTACTAGTTCAACATGCAAAAAACTAGTAACATGAAGAATTTAGAGTGAAATCATGCAATTTTATATTTGGCTAATCCAAGCCTATATTAGGATCTCATCTTACATCGAATCCCCTACTTGATAGTGGAGCTTGGACGGTTAGATTTTTTACTGCCTTCACTGAGTTGCAAATCTTCCAACCTCTGTGTGGAGCTTCAACTCAAGCAGAAGCCTCAACGTCCTAGCTTGCCCCTGGTTCTCCAATAGAGTCTTTCCTCCTCTCCTTTGATTCCTCCACTCATTACTAACATACATAGACCCTGCCTCTCCTAGCTTCTTCTTCTTCTTCTTCTTCTTCCTTGTCTCTCCCCTCTCCTCTCTACTCATGGCTGGAATTCTAGCCTATTCCTTCTTTTTCTTCTTTATTATATACTTAGGGAGGTAACACAAATGTCACATGGGACCAGCCAATTGCCATGGGAAAGTTTACCCACGTGGTTGGCTGGATCTCCCCCATCCAACCTCAAATCTGGAAATCCTCCAATTCCTAGTTTTTCAATAAAAACCTCTACTATCTTGACATTTTGCAATTATACCCTGTTAAGGTGAAATTTCTCAATTGTGACCTGAACAACAATTCATCCATTTATGAAATTCCAAGCTAATTAGTTGAAATTTCATTCTAGGATTTTAATGAAGTTTAGCTTAATGTCTCTCCTTATCAGTGGTCTAACTTTTTCTTTAATTTAACATTAATTTATATTTTATTATTATCTTTCTTTTATTTACCCGCTCAAGGTCAATTTTAAAGAAATTATCAAATCTCCCACTATTTCTTAAAATCTTCATTTCTAATTGCTCATATTAACCTAACAATCACTTCCAATACTTCAATCTAACTAAACTTCTCAATGCGCTCATTCTATTCTTCATTTCCACCTCTAAACCTTACTCTAAAATCAATAAAATAAAATAAGATTTGACATTTCAAGAGCGGCCGTTACAGATCATTGATAGGAAGGAGAAGGTATTGCGAACCAAGATGATCCTCCTCGTCAAGGTTCTGTAGCAGCATCATTCTTATAAGGCAGCCACGTGGGAGGTCGAGGAGGATATGAGGCAATGTTTTCTAGAGTTGTTTTGACCTTCTACACCCATACACGCAATTTCAGGGATGAAATTTTTGTAAGGGGAGAAGAATGTAATACATGTAATTACACTAATATAATAGATAAATTTATACTTTTACAAAAAAAAAGAAGTGAATGACAAAAATTTATTTTATTGATTTTAGAGTAGGGTTTAGAAGGGGAGCCTTGGCTCAACGGTAAAAGTTGTCATCATGTGACCATGAGGTCACGGGTTCAAGGCGTGGAAACAACCTCTTGCAAAATGCAAGGTAAGGCTGTATACTTTAGGCCTTGGTGGTCCGCCCCTTCCCCGGATCCCGTATAGGCGGGAGCTTCGTGCACCAGGGCTGCCCTTTTTTATTTTAGAGTAGGGTTTAGAGGTGGAAATGAAGAATAGAATGAACGAGTTGAGAAATTTAGTTAGATTGAAGTGTTGGAAGTGATTGTTAGGTTAATACAAGCAATTAGAAATGAAGATTTTAAGAAATAGTTGGAGATTTGATAATTTCTTTAAAATTGACCTTGAGTGGGTAAATAAAAGAAAATAATAATACATGTAATTACATGATACTCAAATGAAATAAAAAGCCAGAGCTGTTTTCTCCCCAAGGCCTTTTGGACATGCATTGCAAAAGCATAGATGATGACCCAATCAAAGATGGGGTGGGGCGTGATATTTTCTTTATGTAGTTATCTTTCCTCATAAAGAAGTTCATATGTTATTACCAGTTGCATTTTGATGCTTGCTCATCAAGAGCAATAGTTGGTTTGCAGCTCCGTTGTTGATAAACTTCTAGAAAAATCAGCTGCTTTAACCAATGAAAAGATACCGAGTCGTGTAAATAATTGTGATGAGCAAGGTCTGGTGTGTCCTTTGCCTGTAATTTTCCATATTCTCTGAGCTATCATCTTACAGACCATGAGAATTTTAGTATGTTATGTGTATTTTGACAGTGAAAACCATTTTTATTTTCCAGTTACCAGCAGCACAGCTAGAAAATGCATTAAACAGAAGCCCTGCCCTCAAAGCTCCCTTGATTGCTCATGCTAACCAACTGCATATTCATGTATTGTTACCCAGGTTCACACAAAACCTATTTCTTAGTTTCTTTAATTATCTGTGCATCAATTCTGATATAGAGCTTGGGAATGGAATATTATGAGTAGGTCAACATTGATGGTGCTCTGCCTTGCTCAAGAGTCTCAGACTTGAAGTCAGGCACAGACATCTCAAACCCCGTTTATGGAGAGGAGCAACTCTGGTGCAGAGGATGTGACAGAGATGACTCAAGAATCAGCAGCCGCTGGCTGAAACACCATTAGGGTGACAAGAAAGCAGTTAGCATCGGATGCCTGATTGTATTAAATTACTTCAACGTGAGATCATGCTGCAAGGAGGATACCTGAGCTGGCTTGGCTTGATCAAGGCAGTGAGACTGAGCCAATTTTCTTCACTGAATGACATCATATGGTAGAAAGTCGTCCCTTCTCTCTTTTACGTGGCAAAGCCACTTTATGTACGCTGTATTGTAAAATTGCCACCCCTTCCCATGATCTACCAATTGAACACTTGCAGAATGTCCAATGTAACAAATAAATTTGATCTGTAAGTTAAATGGAAGCATTTTTAGTTCTGATAAATTTCACTTTTATCTTAGGAAGATGATAAAATTTTCCCTAAGTTATGTTTGTTCGGCTACCATTTTCAAGTGGTTTTTTAACTGGAAGAAAACTATAAGGATACCATGTTAGAAACTAGTGGATTTATCTTTCTGATTCTCTGCTATTTTTGGACCTATGTGTCAATGGCAATCTATTTATACTTCTCTTAGTAGCTGCTGCGTTTGGTTTGTTTAACCAATGAAGTGGTAAAATAAAGTTGATGTCCTGTTATGCATAAAATGAGTTGCTAAGGCAGTATACTATTCAAGTGTGCCTGTGGTCGTTCATAATGAACAAATTGATACAGGGCAGCTAATCCATGGAACTTGCTCTCTCACTCAAGATATTCAGATAATTGGGGGATCCAACGCATCAGATTGTCAAATGCCTATCGGCCTGATGGATAAACAGAATTGTTTGTGGAATTTTCAAAGACTCAGCTCCATACTATTAAAAGAATTGTCTGTCATTTGATCTCATGCAGTGCCTATAGATGACCCGTTTTTTATACTTCCTCATAACGTGAAGTCTGTTTCTAACGTGATTATCTAAGATCATAGTCTGATATGCATCCGCCTGTTTTTGAGTCTTATTTTTTACTTTGTAAAGATGGTACATCTACTCTTTTAAATGGAAATGCTTTTACTTTCTACTCAAACAATCTGTAACGCTCTGGACTTAGCAGCAGTGCTGGCAATCAGCAATTTCATTTGACTGATTTTCAGTTCACTAGTATCTCATTGTATGTTCTTGAACTAGCTGATGGCACCTTGTACATATATACCGGAGGTTCCTACAATCCAAGGCAGTCAATGAAATTAGTCTAACCACAAAACTCTGTTAATCATAGAAGCCTACAGTGACCCTGTCAGGGAGTTGTATTGTCACCTACCAATAGTTCTTTTTTTTTTTTTGAATGGTCTCACCTACCAATAGTTGATGCTGCATATTGGATTTCTGTATCAGTCTGAAGGAACATCTAGCATACTTCAATTCTGCTTTTGGGGCGCACTGATGGGGTACACATTTTACGTAGTACTGCAAATTGGCTTCCTACCCCAGGTTATGGTTGACCATTAGGCGGATAGTAAGGAGACTAGGATTTACTCAATTAGGATAGCAAGGAGACTAGGATTACTAGATTATGAACCATGGCAACAAGTAAGGATGATCTTATAGAAAAGAGTGGAGTGTATGATAAGATACGCAGAGATAGCTCTGGAATGTATGCTGAGCTTGAATCCGGGAAGAAATAATGTTGGGACAAACTATCAATCCAACACAATCCAATGCCAACAAACCTCTAAGAAGCAAGCGTGAAGTCAACATAAACATGGGCATGGGATGAGTTAATCTACCAGAGTATGGTCCTTTTAGCTTATAGAGACTATATTGGCTTCTTCCACAGTCTCATTTAGGCTTATAAGAGCTAGCCAAGTTACCAAACGGACCATAAAATTTCATCCTCTTGGATGGCTCTGTAATACATGAATCGACTTGCTCGACTTGTAGGGTGAGATTTGGCCTGTTGATTGAATTGGGACATGAATCGACCAGCCAGGTTTACAAATTTTTTTATTCTTTATCATTTCTATTATGATTCACAGGAAAAGTTGAAGCGCGTTGGCAATAATCAGTCATTTGGGTAATGGCTATTCCAACCCTCTGCTTCTCTCTCTCTCTCTCTCTCTTCAGACTGCTATTAAGGCTGTTGCAATTCCTGAAAGACAACATAAACCAATCTAAGTGGCATCCACCAAGTTAAATCATTCCTTTCTCGTTGCTGTCCTAACCATCCACTCTGATGCTATCAAAGCATGGGGAATTTTGACACTTCACAATCTACTTCTTGTGGCTGCTAAGTGATCACTAAAGTGTCAGTAGACGTGTTGTTATTAGTTTATTGCTGAAGGCTACTTTGTACTATGGAATAAGTGGAAATATGGGCAAGATGGCAATAAAAAAACATAGTTTTGTGCCATGATAAGGTAACTAAAGGAACATGTATAGATCCAAGCATTCATTTCTTAAGTTGACAAGATAGGGTTGTACAAGTAGGCTCTGCCTCATCATACACAATGAGATAAGCTACAAAAAACCAATGATATAGTCAGTGTCTGTCCCTTGTGGAGGATCAGGATCATTTGTCTCTTTTCTATTGCTTTCTAGCAGTTAAGATGGTCACTTCTGTTTCCCAACTTCACAAAATACATTGAATGTGGATGGATTAGTGTTTATCTCTTTATAATTTTAAATTTTCTTCTATATATTTTTCAATTTCTAAATGTAGACTTGATGTGGCTGTCTCTTCATAAAGCATAGGACGTGAAAAGCAAGGAATGATGCCTTCTAAATTGTACTTTTCCTAATTTCACATGGTACATTGAATGTGGATGGGATAGCACTCTCTCTGTCTTTTTATTATTTTTCTATTTTTAAAATTTTTTTTAATATGGGCATGATGTACATTTAAAAAAATATAGACATTATGTACATTTCAAAGAAAAACCTGGGATGTGAAAAGCAAGGAACTAGGCCTTCTAATTGGTACTATTGTTTAGGTGAGAAGTTTTACCTTCTACAAGTTGACTTATCCTTAAATAATACTTTGTTTAATTTATATTTTAGGGAAGAAAATAAGGCAGTAATCTATGTAAGAAAACCATACGTATGTTCAATCCAATTTTGATTATTACTTGATTACTTGAGCACGATGCTTATGTTTCAGAAACAAAATGCTCTTGAAAATTCTTGCTACATTGAAGATGCTGGAATGGATCAAACAAAGGATACACGGCAAAAGAAGACAAAGAAATTATCTATAGTTGGACCTTCATCATGAAGACCCTTCTCCATCTAGACAGCAAATTAACTGATCCAAATTCGGGACCAATTGAATGAGGTCAGAGCTCAGCTGTGGGGAGTGAAAGGGATAGGACCAAGATGAGGAAATGTGGGGATTAGAGAGAGAGAGAGAGAGGTTGAAAGTGAAAAATGATGTTTCACATATAATTTTATCTTAAATTTTGATTAAGTTAACTAGGAGAAAGTCTTCTCCTTTTTCTTCAGCTGCATGCTTACAAAAGTGCTTCTAATTTACAAAGGGAGTAGATGTATTCACCCCCTTTTGTGGATAAAGATGCTGAGAGAGAAGGGTAGCCCATGGGAGGGAAAGGAAAATGGGTGAATACATCAACAGCCATTTACAAAATCACTTCTTTAATAAAAAAAGGGCAGCCCCAGTACACGAAGCTCCCGCGTATGCAGGGTTTGGAGAAGGGGAGGACCACAAGGGCCTATAGTAAGCAATCTTACCTTGTATTTTGCAAGAGGCTGATTCCACTTCTTGAACCTGTGACCTCAAGGTCACATGATGATAACTTGAAAGGGCATATATCAGTACCCACCATAAAACAAAACAATTTGAAGGGGCAGCCACAGTGAATAAGAGACCAGGTATATCATCTCCTTTAAACAAGAACTATCCTAAAGAAAACTGGCATGGAGACATTTCCTATGTATAGGATGTGGGTTTCCATTACTTGTAAAAACCAATACCACCCCCAACATGTGGCATTCTTCCATAGCATTCTCATTTTGCCCACTGGTTAGTGGTGGTTATCCACCTCCACACACCATCTTTCATGGCCACAGAGGCCTTACTCATAGTGCCTGTGGCACAACGCCTTGTGTTTTGACTCTCTCTCTCTCTCTAAATTGTTGTAGCTGATGTTGCTATATTACATGAGTGCTTGTCCTAAAAAGAGGGTGAAATGAAAGTGACATCTGATAATGCACTACACCACAACGCCCATTATTCCCCTCCCCAGATGCTGATTTTTCCTTGTGTCTTCTGAAGTAGACTGGCGTCTTCTTGTTTTTTATTTGTGTCACACATTACTACTTCTGTGACGTTATACTCGTAACCACACATTTAACATAAACTATGAAATGTTCATATCAAACGCAGCAACACCTCGTCATACCTTTCATCTGAGAAAATAAAAAATTATTTGCATGGTTTCTTCTAACTGCTGTCCTCATGACCTTAAGGTCAAGGCGTGGAATCAGCTTCTTGCAAAAATGCAAGGTAAGGCTGCCTACTTTAGGCTATTGTGACCCGCCCCTTCCCCGGATCCCTCATAAGCACGGGTTCAAGGCGTGAAATCAGCCTCTTGCAAAAATGCAAGGTAAGGCTGCCTACTTTAGGCCATTGTTACCTGCCCCTTCTCCGGATCCTGCATAGGTAGGAGCTTCGTGCACTGGGGCTGCTTTTTTTTTTTTTTTCTGGTAACTGCTGTCTTAACTTTCCAAGCAACTGTTTTACATGACTCAATCTTGTGGTGTTTACCTATTAAAACACCATTTAAATGTAGCAAGAGACGCACTAAAAGCAAAGCATGCATGGTCACACTCCTTGTTCACAAACACATTTATTGTTTTACACAAAAGGGGAGCATTGGTGCAGTGGTAGTGTTGTTGTTGTGTGACCTTGAGGTCTAGGTTCAAGGTGTGGAAACAGCCTCTTGCAAAATATAAGGTAAGGCTACGTACTATTGACCCTTATGGTCTGCCCCTTCCTCAGACCCTACATACACTGGAGCTTCCTGCACCGGGAGTGCAAGGTGTGAAAACAGCCACGCCTCTTGCAAAATATAAGGTAGGGCTGCGTACTATTGACCCTTGTGGTCCGCCCCTTCCCGAGACCCTACATATGTGGGAGCTTCATGCATCGAGACTACCCTTGCAGTTGGAAGACCTAAAATAATAGTAAAAGGGCAGCCTTAGTGCATGAAGCTCCCGCCTATGCGGGGTTTGGGGAAGGGGCAGACCACAAGGGCCTATAGTGTACAGCCTTATCTTCTTTTTGCAAGAGGTTGTTTCTATACCTTGAACCCCTGACTTCAAGGTCACATGATGACAACTTTTACTGTTGCTAGCCGCAAATGGATCAAAGCAAAAATTACATATACTGCCTATACTGATAATCCTCATCTATTGTATCATTGATAAGCCTACGTATGAATCAGATGAGACTAGTAATAAGCCTGTGAATGGATGGACAATATCCCTAAGGTTATGGAACCAGAAACTTGCACAATATCTAAACCCAATCAGTAAGAAAAACTATAATTTGATAATTTTCATATACTTCTTAGATCCATGAATACTAGAAAGTAGATAAGCCACTTGTCGCCAACAATGTCTAGCACAGCACTAAAGCCTTCTATCACAATGGCACAAGGAGCTGTTATCTCTTACTTGGGTGAACAGGGTTGAAGGCGTGCATGGGGTATGCGCGTGTTTAACATTTAAAAAAATAAAAATAAAAAATAATGTAGCTGATTGCAAACAATTCAACATCTCCTCTAAAATATGCTGGGTTACAGGTACCGGAAAAACAAAAACATGAGCCAATATATGCAGAAATTTTAGGTCCTGTTGGGCAAGTTGATACAAATAAAACTGAGATTCTAGCAGCCAAAGGAGTCTGCCTCATGGCTCAGTATTTTCTGTTTCCTTGGAGAGCAACCACAAGGCTAGTTACCATCTTGTCACGGGGTCGCAGTTTACACAAGGAAGTCCATGACAGTGTGCCAACCTACTTTGGGCGATCAGATCTTGTTCATCTTACCATTTTATAACCTTCAGTTTCTTGTGATAAAAAAACCACATTTCTAGGATGCTACAGTCATCCAAAGACCTTATGGTTTTTTGAATCACAAGATCTCCAAAGTCCAACAAAAAAGGATAGCTTTGGTGCACGAAGCTCCCGCCTATGTGGGGTCTGGGAAAGGGGCAAATCACATGGGCCTATAGTAGGCAGCCTTATGTTACATTTTACAAGAGGCTAATTCCACGCGTTGAACCTGTGACCTCAAGGTCACATGACAACAACTTTTACCGTTGCGCCAAGGCTCCCCTTATAAAAAATCTATCTTAACAGCCCCCAAATATGGAAAATATATACCAACGCCCATCATCCAGTCCTTCCAACTAGCAAGAAACTAAAAGACAGAGATCTGGCACGTACACTGATGAAATTATTGGAGTGATTTATGTATATTTGTTGGTGCATGTGGAAGATAAAGGGCAATCACGGTGCATGACGCTCTCACCTATGCGGGGTTTAGAGAAGGGGCAGACCAGAAAGGCTTATAGTAGACAGACTTACCTTCTATTTGGAAGATAGTGAACATATTTATTGGACAATATATATATATATATATATATATATATATATATATATATATATATATATATAATACTCTTCTCAAGAGTTGTAGTGTGATTCATGTGCATGTCTTTTGGGAAGATATGGATCCACAAAGAAGAAGGGAAGGCCGCTTGCTAAATCATTCAAACTATTATTTTAACAGCTTTGTGATAATGGAATCAATCAGAACAGAGGTTTTTTTAATTATGGAATTCTTACTGGTTAATCACTTATATTTATTTTATTATAAATACTAGTAACTGGCAAACACTCGTGCAGGTGCAAGATGTGAATTGGAAAGAGAATATTTAAAGTAGAGATTAACAGGAATAATTTTTTATTGACGGATTCTATTGATGGGTAGAAATCGTCAGGAGAAGTCAAATTTTAAATTTTGATAGAATTTCTCATTTTTAATACCTTTTAGTTTTGTAAAAGGCAGCCTGGTGCACGAAGCTCCCGCATTTAGGGGCACAGGAAAGTGACAGACTGCTAACTGGCCTATAATATGCAGCCTTGTCTTGCATTTTGCAAGAGACTGTTTCTATGCCTCGAACCCATGACCTTCATGTCACATGGCACTACTTGGATCCTTCTATTTTGTAATATTTACTAATATGTGATTTTGACCTAAAATTTCTTTCTATAATACCCTTATATTTCTTGACATTTATTGTTGTTGTTGTTATTATTATTTTATAGAATTCCTTTCTCTTGGTAAATTGGTTAAGAGGTACTTGCTTTGTGTAAAATATATTATTATTACTATTATTTAATTACAAACTAAAAATTACAAAGTAAATTACTTACACACTCTTAAACTTAAACCCTGGTCAAAAAAGAGAGCTGTTGCTTGAACGGACAAGACGGAGTATACTAACGAAGAATTCATAGGAAATTTTCGAGTTGTCTGCAACCAACTGTGTTAGATATTTATTGGCAACATGACCTACTCTGACCCAACCAATATATATCCTAGGCTATGCTATGCATGACCTGATTTTGAGTCCATTTGATCATCTTGGCCTTTGATTATAAAAAGAAAAAAGTAAAGAAAAAGCAACGGTTCACATTCATCGACAAGATGTGGATAACTTTTTATATATTACTCCATCTGTTCCATGCCCCACTAAATGAATGTTTTGGATAATTCAAAGAGCTCTTTGTAGTTTAGCCAAAAGTCTAATCATCTCCACCCAAAAATGTGCCCTTTCTGTGGAAAAAAGAATGTGATTGAAAAGTGACGGGAAAGTGCCACGTGGCTCTCTTCTGTTCGTACATCCTATTCACCTTCCAATAGACTGATCTGTGAAGGTGCTGGCCGTTTTCTGTAAATTAATTACAGTCCTTTCCCATGTTGTCGTGTTCTGAGACAAGCAGTGCCGTAGACACAGAAAAGGCATCACGGAAAAGTTTATTGATAAATAGCCATCAAATGAGTTAATCTCTATTATAATTACTGATTTAGAGGACGTCAACGGTTGAGATTAGTAATAAGTGAGAAAAAGATAGATGATGTGATCACCCGTCAAATTAGTCGCTCGATGTGATGTAGGGGCCGCCTATCAGCATCTGATTTGATCGGATGATGATACGGTCTCCCTACGGTGTATTTGAAAAGATTTGATTAAATTCAAGGGGCTAACTCTTTGCTTTGTCATCAATTGTGCCTTTATAATTCCACCCTCACAGGGGGCCCCGCGCATCAAAACAAACGGGCGGTCAGTGGTGCATGAGATCCATTGCCGTACAATTAATCAGAGTAAAAAAATAATGTCAATATTGTATTAGAAGGTTAACCTTTGTACAATGGTTGAATTGTCTCGTGTGACTTAGAAATCATGGTTTCAAGGCTTAAAAATAATTTTTTTTTATAAAAATACAAGATAAAACTATATATCAGTCTTCATCAAGCGAGCGGCTTATCTCCATGTTTTGGAATCCATTCCAAAAGTGGACGTGACCCCTACATCAAGTGATTTTTGTATACTCAGATGAGAGAGATATTTTGTAATGCATGCCTCCCTTGTCTATGCTTTATTATATACATCGATTTTTTTTTTTTTTTTATGGTAGGGGAGGGGAGGTTTGGCACAATGGTAGAGTTATCATCGTGTAATATTAAGGTCAAAGATTTGAGGAGTGAAAACAGTCTTTTACAATGTAAGGTAAAATTCCATACGTAGACTCTAGTTGTCCACCCTTCTCCAAGCACAAATAGAAGTACAAGATAAGTTCATGCTATGTTCTTTCTTCTTTTCTTTTATCACCTGCGCTATTGTATAAATTATAAACTACTCATCTCCCTCTTAAAGGGGAACCTTGGTGCAACAAAAGAGTTGTCACCGTCTGACATGGAGGTCATGTATTGGAGTCATAGAAACAGCCTCTTACAAAATGCAAAATAAATAAACCTCACATATACAAGAGCTTCGTGTACTGAGCTACCTTTTTTTTATTATCTTTGGCTTGCGTGCACGTGCACGCGTGCCTTTCAAAGTCCAGTCCTACGTAAACAAGTCCAAGCTATTACAATGTAGAGATGTTTATTAGCGTTGAATGTTGCTAGATAAACAAATATCCTTGAGAGGATTGTAACATTAAAGATTACTTGACTAATTGGCCTTGAAATCTTCTCGCTCTGTTCGTGACTTATAGAAAACAAAACTACAATCAAAATCCATATTGAAATCGGAAAACTAGTTCTAATCAAATCATATTGGTCGATGTGAAGCAGTTAATATATGCAAGCCAATAATAGAGTTGTATCACCAAGTGATTAAGTGTATCCCATTATTTAAGCATTACTTTCATAATAAATCAGCTGAACATGTAAACAGTCATTATCTTCGGTTACGGGTGTTAGCTTAACCTAGCATCTCCTCGTCATCGTCGTCATCATTGTCAAGACTTTCTCCGAATTAGGGGTTGGCCACATCAATCTTGTTTCTTCATTTTTACATCTTTTCTCACTGCTTCTATCCATGTTCTTTTAAGCATTTTCCTTGCCCTTTTAGAAACTTCAACTTGGATTGCCTCACTCTTTTTAACCAGTGCTGTTTGTGATTTCTGTTGGACATGTTCAAACTATCTAAGTTTAATCTCATTCAATTTCCTTCATCTTGTTAACTACTGCTTCTGTGCTTAAGTTTTTTCTATTATTTTCATTTTTAATTCTATCATTTCTTGTCTCACCACTCATCCATCTCAACATCCACATTTCAGCGATGCTCATTATATGTAGATGTTATTCCTTAACCTACTATCTGCCTTTAATCTAAATACATGTACTAAAGTGAAGCCCTGGTGCACGAAACTCCTGCGTATGTAGGGTTCATGAATGGGCAAGCCACAAGGGTCAATAGTATGCTGCATTACCTTGTATTTTGCAAGAGGTTGTTTCTATGCTTTGAACCTGTGACCTCAAGGTCACACAACTGTAACTCTATTATTACACCAAGGCTTTCCTTCAATCTAAATATATGTACTGCAGAAGAATGATTGAAATTGAATAGATTAAGCTTGGTTAAAGCTTTGGCTTAAGCAAAACTAACTAATTAATCAACACAAATGGGATAATCATCAAGTGTTTGACTCGCTAACGGCCTACAAGTTGGTTCTAGCTTCTAACAAGCCATTTAGTTTGTGCTTCACTGGCTCTTGTAATCAGTTGTTAACATCTTTAAAGGCTGTGTACTTTAGGCCCTTATGGTCTGCCCCTTCCTTGGACCCTGCATAGGCGAGAGCTTGTGCACCGGGGCTGCCCCTTTTAATCTTGGTTACATTCTGATAAATCATACTTTCGACTCCCATGGGACACTACTTCACTTGCATCAGTTTGAACGGGTTTGGGCTAGTTCAACCATTTAGAGAATTTGCCAGGTAGCTTCCACAGGACCGTTGTCTTGCATGGTGCAAAATTGTTTGGTCCGAAATGCAAACAAGCCAGGGAGTGGAACTATCAACCTATCCCTGCTCTGCCACTGTGAGCATAACAAACCGTTGGCACTGAACTTGGCAGAGCACAGGCCAATAATAACCTGCAGAATTATTCTTTCTAGTTGCTTATAAGTTAGGGGAGGCAAAATATGGTACAGCACAATAACATGATTTGAACTCGACATGAATTTATCGGGTCAAGGTCGAGCCTTATTGTATTTGTGTCATTTTTAGGTTAACCAAAAAATCACACGCAAAAAGTTGTGCCATGTTTGAGTCAACTCATGTTGACCTATCTTGACTCATTACATATTAACACATCATGTTGACCCATTTGACTCACGATCTGTTAACTTGTCATATTGACCAGTTTAAGTCTCCACTTATTAGCGCATCTAATTCATGACTTGGTAACTAGTCTCACTCACAATTTGTTAACCCTGTTACACGGGTTACGCCATGTTGACTCATTTAATAAATGAATCACGTTCAAATTATGAATTTTTAACACGATTATTAGTTATGTCATATTCATATTCGCCGACCGACATGCTTTAACGAGTCAATCTCCCTTGGCATTTTTACAAGTACGACTTGCCATCTCTAACAACAGGTTCAACCATGCACAGGAATAACTGCGCTTACACAACAGTTGGCTGACGTGCCTAACTGTAGGTGCAGGTTCCCACGTGGCCTTTTCGTCAAAGACGAGGCCATAACGCGGGGATGATCAAAGAAAGAATTTGGAAAAGCCGTGAAGGGAGTAGGCATTGTCGATAAGCGCGACTTCGTCACGTGTGGTGTAGAGGTAAAGCTGGAATACTTGATGCTGCGCGTATCACACAAACTTGTATGCTACTCAGTTTGTCACATTGGGCTCTATATTTAGGTAATCCGAACGGTTCATCTCATTGGTCTCATCGTGCTACTTAGATTATTTTAAAAACGTACTTTTATTTATATAAAAGTAGAACGTGGTAAAAATTATTTTAAAAAAATAATAATAAATAATTCAAGGTGTGAAAATAATTTTTTATAAAATATAAAATAAGGTTATGCACTTAAAATTGTCCCTTCTTGAGACCCGTGCCGTGCTGCCCTTTTACATCGGAGTCATCCAATGTTAGTGAGGTTTAACATTTTAGATATTGCATGTGAAAGGCTTTGATTACTCAAATATGGAGCCCACCGTGATAAAGTGGGGGTCCGGCACAGTGCCTTCAGCGTACAAGCAATCCTCTTAGTGAAGGTACAGACTGAGAGCACCATAATAGAGGAATGCTGAGAAGACGCTCCAGACGAGAGATTCCATCTACCACTTTTTCTTGAGTCTATCTTTCTGTGATCCGAGTCGTTCATTTGATTGCTTCTGCTTCAAATGTTTACCAGAAGGAAAAATCTCATGGATCGAATGACAGAAGTTCTCCATCATTTATCAAAGCTTCTAAACCGTCCATTTTCAATGAGATCTTCGGGATGCTAGAATAGTTCAACCCACCTGATTTTAGACATATTAGACATTCAGATCTGGATCAGACACATGAATCTATCAGATAGTACAAAAGTGGGCTCCAAGAAAGGTGGTACGCAGACGCATGGTTATGGTGCGTCTAATCTCACCAAGCACGAGATCCTCACGCACCCACTCCAAAAAACAGAAGGGTAATATCGTCATTCGGCAAGCGAAAAGGCCAAAACCCGGCTCGTACACCACATTCTATATAAGCCGCCTCCCTTTCCGCCACCATTTGCCTAATTCCGACCATTTTCTCTGTCTCAACCTTTTAGGAATCTCCTTCGACAAAACCCAGGAAAAGCACAGAAATTCGAAAGGAATAAGATGCAGAGATTCGGTAGAAAGATTTCTCTGTGCAGAGATTTCAATTCTCGCTTCACAAAATCCCGATTCTTCTCCCAGTTGGTAGCGCAGACAGAAGAATCCTATCTCACAGATCACAACAATGTCGATCTTCCCAAAATGCCACCCTTCGATTACGTACCTCCGCCTTACTCCGGTCCATCGGCGGCTGAGATCCTCCGTAAAAGGAAGGAGTTTCTCAGCCCTTCCATGTTCTACTTCTACAAGAATCCCGTAAGCTTTTCTTTCTTTCTTTTTCTACGAAGTTTTAATCGTTGCATGGGCTGCTTTCCCATGTTTCTTGAGGATTCTCGTCTTCATTTACTCTGATTTTTGTTTTCTTTTTTGTTATTTGTTTTCAATTTGAGAAAAATCTGTTTTTGTCTCGGATTTTCCTCTCTCTCGCTCTCTCTGAATTGTGTTGTAGATTCAGATTCTTGGAGTTATAAGGTATTTCTCATTTTAAATACGTAATTGCCTGTTCCATGTGCTCTGTCGTTTTACCTGTTTTGTGATATTCCTGGCAAATCTTTTGGTTTCATTTTAGTTGGAGTTTGATCTGTCGTGAATCTGGATTTCCTTTTTGGGGACGATCCTGCGTATGGTGTATACTCTGAACGTTTCATGTATATGCTTACTTGAACAGTATGCCAAGTAGTTATCAACTCTGTGTATTTCTGTACACCTGTCTTTTAGTGTCCGTGCTTTGCTGTACCAGACCAGGCTTAAATGAGCGGATATTCTGGATGCTTATTGCTCTGTATAATAGTTGACAAACTCCTTTTGCTTTTTGTTTTTGTTTCTTCTTTATTTTCAAGAATTTTTTAATTGATATTGATTATTTGACGACGAAGTTAGCTAAATTAGCTCACTCAGCCTTTGGAGTCACTGTTTTATTATACTTTATTAATAAATACTTTCATCGCACCAAGATCCTTCATGAAAATCATCAAGAATAAAAGACTAGATACGGAAGCGTACCTGAATTCATGAGACCATATGTGATTCTTCATTCTTGCAGTTCTTGATCTTCCAAATTGATGTGTATGAACTTGAGGAATGTTGTTTTCTCTTTTCTGACGATGGAATGTCAAAAAAGAATCATACGTATAATTTGGCTACCATAACAATTTATAACTATATCTCCTTTCCTTATTTCTTATTTTAGCCCATCATAAAACATAAATTAAAGATTATGTATCTACACATAATAAAACTCATACCTTTTGAGATGATTATGGCCCATTTAACCTTAAAATTTATTAGTTCACTTTAACTTAGGCCAAACCCATATTGATTGCAAGAGCCTTGGTGCAATGGTAAAAGTTGTCGTCATGTGACCTTGAGGTCACGGGTTCAAGGTGTGGAGTCAGCCTCTTGCAAAATGCAAGGTAAGGTTGCCTATATAGGCTATTGTAGTCCGCCCCTTCCCTAGACCCCACATAGGTGGGAGCTTCATGCACTGGGGCTGCCCTTTTTATACACACACACACATATACCCCTGTAGCTCTTCTTTACATGTGAGATATCTTTTGGTAATTGTGATATTGATCTGCTGGGCCATAGTGTTGATGGGCCCACAGTAGGCCAAAATTTGTTTGCTGTTAGCCATGATTTGGCCTTTACAGTAATCATTAACACAAGGTTGATTGAGAACTGATCAACAATCCATAAGATTAGCATTTCATTATGGTTATCCATGCTCAATCTAATAGAGAGAAATCTCCATAAGATGTCAACTCGTTGTCAAAAGGATATAAACACCTCTTGGAATTAATTGCATGCTGTTCTCTTGCTTCTACAGTTGAATATTGTTGATGGAAGGAAGCAGTACTTGTTTGATGAGCATGGCCGCCGATATCTTGATGCTTTTGGAGGTATTGCCACTGTTTGCTGCGGGCATTGCCATCCTGAAGTTGTCGAAGCCATTATGAAACAGACAAACTGCTTGCAACATTCCCCAGTTGTATATCTACATCATGCTATTGCAGATTTTGCTGAGGCATTAGCTTCCAAGCTACCTGGGGATCTCAAGGTATGGCTTAGTTCTCTTGATGTAATGTTCTTGCACTTTCTTGATGCAGACATATAGCTGACATTGTTCTGTTACATGTCATAGGTTGCTTTCTTCACGAATTCTGGTACAGAAGCGAATGAGTTAGCCATGATGATTGCTCGTCTGTATACTGGTTCCCATGATATTATATCACTTCGAAATTCTTACCATGGAAATGCGGCAGGAACAATGGGAGCAACTGCTCAAAGTTGCTGGAAATTCAATGTTATGCAGGTAGAGAATCTTAGCCGTATATATAAATCCAACCACCTTATGTGTTACTAGTTCAAAATGCGCAAGCAATGCAACCTACTATTCTTGAGTTCTTTTATTGTCTGTTGAGCTTCTCCACTGCCCAGTAAGAGTCAGTAGCTGTATTTTTCTAGAGTTTAGATTCTCCATGTAACCTTTCAATATGAATATCTTGAACCCATTACCTAACTACGGAATTAGCAGATCTGCTAGACTATTTGTTTTTCTATATTCCTAAACTCATCAGACACATAGAAGAAGCAAGAGGAAGGCAAGGTACTAGAGGGAACACATTTTTCAATGTACGTTAAGCCAAAAAAATGTAATACTGAAAATAGAGTTTCAAAGATTTCATGAACCATCTGAATTTCTCTTCACTAAAAACAATCAATCCTTTTCGCTATTTGATTGTCACTGAGTTGAACCCAGTCATTAAAAGGAGATTAATTCAACATTTTAAAGAGTAAAGTAGCATAATATGGACAACATTTACATTAATATTCTTTTCTGTCTACCTATGTCGCTTACTTCTTATGCAATTATGTTATTGTCAGATTGGAGTTCACCATGCAATGAACCCAGACCAATACAGAGGCTTTTTTGGTTCAGACGGAGAAAAGTATGCAAAAGATGTCCAAGATCTCATTGACTATGGCACCTGCGGGCGCATTGCCGGTTTCATCTCTGAGGCCATACAGGTGCATCATTGACTTGAGCGGTTCTTCATGTTCCTCGCCTGGTCTTTCAATCAGGAATTTTTTTTTTCTTTTCAGTGCTGGTATGAGAACTATCTGCTTCTTTTACAGGGTGTGGGTGGAATCTTAGAACTGGCACCAGGTTATTTGCCTGCAGTCTATAACAGCGTAAGGAAAGCAGGTGGTCTCTGTATCGCAGATGAGGTTCAAGTGGGCTTTGCTCGCACTGGAAGCCATTTCTGGGGATTTGAGTCCCATGGTGTTGTGCCTGATATTGTGACAATGGCAAAGGTGAGTTCCTTCATCCTGTTTTCAATTTTGCGTCTTGATTGTGTTATATTGGGACTTACTTTGCCTGATATCTCCAAGAGTTTGAAAGACCAGTATCGTTATCATGAGATTATAACAAAATGAAATATGATAATATTATGTGGCTTTTAAGAAAATGGGTTCTTCATTATGCTTTTTTGTTCCTTGTGGTATTGGTTGTTATGGTTTTCAGTGTTTCTGTAACTTCAATACTTAATTTGATAATCGTTAAATTTCTCATATTCAAACCCAAGCAAAACAGAACCAGTTAAAATCAACCAAGAAATTCCCTGCAGACATCTGCAACTATGCTCACAAAACTCTAGATCTGTAGCAAGTAGTACTGGATCTCAAAGTTAATTGGTAGGCTCTTATAAATTTTCATTATGATAAACTTGGCACTGACCAACCAATAAATTAAATAAAGAGGCTATCAAATTCAATGCAAGAGGGGCAATTACCAGTTCCTAACTTACCGACAGGAAGAAGCTAAATTCCCTGGGCAGTTCTTTGTATGACTTGAAGTCAAGTGTGTCTGATTTTTTCTTTTTATCTCTACTGGTTGAAGGTGTCTTGAACTAACTCCTTGAGTTTCATCAAACACATCATTCTTTTGTAGGTTGGGCAAGATATGTCTTAATTTCCAATTGACCCAAGAAAAACACTAAGACCTGTACAATCTTCATGGCTATCTAAATTGCTCCCAAAGTTACTAGCATACCTGAAAAATCCTGCACTGGCTTGTAATATTTGCAACCTGACTGTCATTCTCATTAGTCTTCGTTTGGATGTTTTCTGTTTCAGGGCATTGGAAATGGGCTTCCTCTTGGTGCAGTGGTCACTACACCTGAGATCGCTCAGGTTTTAACCCATCGAAGTTACTTTAATACCTTTGGAGGTAATCCTGTTTGTACTGCTGGAGGGCTTGCAGTTCTTAAAGTACTTGAGAAAGAAAAGCTCCAAGAGAATGCTTTTATAGTGGGTTCTTACCTGAAAGAGCGTCTCCAGTCCCTCAAGGAAAAGCATGAAAGTAAGCTCCTGATTCATTTTGAAAGAAATATCTGACATCCTATGAACTAAATGATAGATAGACCCATCTAATTTCTGTTTGGCTGCTTGTAGGATAACTGAACCGGCTTTTACCAAGCATCACATTTACCAATCTTTGGGAATTTCAATGTGCCCATCAAGTACATGCCCATAAATCTGTAGATCCATAGGAATATATGCGTTACATGTCCATGTATCAGCATCTACATAACTTTCTGCTTTGTATTCCTGTCTCATGACAGGGGAGTCTTTGGGATTGAGCCATACCTTAAAGTGTAGGGGTACAAGGTTAATAGGATTGTTGTGAATCCTCTCTTTCAGTGCTCTTGCTGCAATTACTTATGGATGTGATTTGAATTATTTTCCAGTCATTGGGGATGTCAGGGGAAGAGGGCTGATGATTGGAGTTGAACTTGTCACTGACCGGCAACTAAAAACTCCAGCCACAGCTGAAATCTTGCACGTCATGGACCACATGAAAGGTTTGTTCCTCTCTCTCTCTCTCTCTCTCTCTCTCTCTCTCTCTCTCTCTCAGATTTATCTATCTACGTCCATTTTGATAATATCTTTGGGCTCAATCTCTATTTATCTATCTAACATTCCTCGCTTTTCGTAGAAATGGGAGTACTAGTTGGCAAAGGTGGCTTTTTTGGGAACGTGTTCAGAATAACCCCTCCTCTGTGCTTCACCAAGGAAGATGCAGGTATGTTTCTTCCCTCTGACACAAATCTTTCCGTAGGCTGTCCAAAACTTTTCTAGTTAGTAGCTCACCACAATCTCTGACATTCACGAGCAACTGCGTGGTGATTGAGACAACCATCTGGTTGGTTCCTCTCGATGTTTGGCTACTGTCCTGAAATCTCATTAATCTAGAGTAATCATAATAGGGACCTGCAAGCAATTTGTAGAAAGAATATTTCCAAAATTCATGTTCAATATGAAACTCTCCAATGATAATGGTAAGGTTGTCTAATTAGTCCAATGATAACCATTGCACTAGCTGATGACTGGTCCTAATCGCCATATAAGCGACATTTTATCATAGAAGTTAGGACAGATCACTCTCCTTGTTCCCCACCTTAAATGGTGGCAGTATCAGTTGGACCTGCATTTAGCTTTCAGTGTATTTTCGTTTCTTCTTTCTCAATTGTGCTTTTTGTCTCCTCTAATTGCAGACTACCTCGTGGACGTGATGGATTACACAATGTCGAAGATCTGAAAACTTATGTTATAAATATTACCCCATCTCTATCTCTATCTCCTTTTAGCTATCATGTAATCCAATAGTTGTCAATATATGGGTTTCAACTTCAATAAATGTTTTAAGATAAGTTTTGCATGGAGATGATGAGCCACCACCTCGATGTCTCTCAATCTCCTCTTTGAGTCTGGTTCTCCCGAATTACAAGAGTGAATGCTGTTGAGACCTGAACTGACAATTCCTTTGTAATTTCAGTTTCCTTATATTGGTTGTTGGGTAATTTCAGTTTCCTTATAGTGGTTGTTGGCCTCATAATGTAGTTATATCTAGATGGTTTTCCTTTTATAATTCACGAATGTATGGACTCCTTTGAGACGTTCTGCAGGAGAAAAGTATGTAATATAGTCTTCTTTCTTAGTTGCCTTCAGTAGTCCACACTTGAAAATCACGATGCTTGGGCTTTTTGAGTGCGAACTCTGAGGTTAGGGAAAAGGACTCAGAAAGTTGAGGAAAAAGGAAGTTCTTGCACAGTGGGAGCTTTGTAAGAGCCCTGTTTCCTTTCACCCGGTGTTTGCTTCATGGCTAAGAATTTATTTCGTGGGCTAACTTCTTCCAGCTGGGTTCGAGCAGTTGGCAGAGTTGGTAGGTGCCATATCTCAGAACCAGAGGTAATGCCTCAATCTATCCACCATTCAAGAGAATGTAACCAAATGCAGAGTCAAAGAAGGGACGGACCACAAAGGGCTTATAATATGCAGCCTTACTTTGCATTTTTCAAGAGACTCTGTCTTGAACCTATAACATCCAGATTACACGGCGACAAGTCAACTGTTGCCCAAAGGCTCCCCTTTTAAAAATCAGAAATCAGAAACCATATAGGAAAAACACCAGAACTCTGCCCGGTACAAGCACCCTAGGCATGCGTTTCTTCCAATCCGTCGCCGTAACTGCATAGAGAACTGTTACTTTTCTTGTGCTGACGAGTAGTATCTCATCTTTGCATTCACTTATCACACATTCAGGCAAAGGGAATATATATGTCTGTGCGTATCATCACATCTTTGCGTTGCATGCATTCATATGTTATTTAATGGTTCAGTTGTAACAGAAGGCATTATTATGTCATGTTACGAGATGCTTGAACTCTGAGGCAACTCGGGGGTTTCATCTCTTTCCCATAGTTTTTTTCTTTTCTTTTTTTACTTTTTAACTTCTGTTAGAAAGTTGTCTCATGCTAAAATTCCCGTAGAGATATGTTAATCAACCCATACTCAGTTAAAGTATTATAGTCCCTTTGAAAGCAGATCATCATCAAAGGATATTATCAGGTAGTCTTTGAGTGTTTCTATTCACCTCCATTGCTACTATGGAGAAGAATGCTTTCAACATGGATAGACTAGCAAGCATTCAACATTTGAAGACACATTAATTCCTAGATCTTTTCCCTTAAACGGAGATTTCCACTGTGATACAGGAGGTAGTGGCTTGCAGCTTCCTAGATGGCGTACAACTCTATATGCTGATTTCTGAACATTACGATTAGCACTTGACATAAATGTTTGGCCAATAACATTTGAGCATCCCTGGAAGTACATGCTTTAAAAGGACAATCCAACAGTAACGCCTAGTTTCAAGATGCTCAATTCCCCTCAAGTGCAAGGCTTCAGGCCAATACACCTTAATTCATATTCTCCTTTGAGGTTCGGTTGCTCATACACAGTTACCGGAGCCCAAATCAAATTAGTCAACACCATAGCTTTCTCCAACTTTGGTTTTAGTCTGATAAAGAAACTTTGATGAGAAGTGGAAAAGAAAATTTCTTTCTAGCACAACTGCAGCAGGTCAAGACAAAAGCTATACAACTGCAAGATGAGATGAAAGATGTGTCACAGTAAAAGGGCAGCCCAGTACACAAAGCTCCCGCATATGCGGGGTCTGGGGAATGGGCGGTCCACAACGGGCCTATAATAAGTGGCCTTACTTTGCATTTTGCAAGAGGCTGTTGCCACGACTCAAACCCGTGACCTTCAGGTCACATGGCGACAACTCAACCGTTGCTCCAAGGCTCCCCCTATGTGTCATAGTAAGATATGCCAAAATTTTGTCATGGGAAAATTCAAGTTGCAGGAAACAGACAACAAAATGATTAAGCAAATTTCAGGCATTAATTGTCCTGGCAGCCTGGTAGAGCTTTCCTAGAATAGATAAAAGAGACCAAACTAGAATCCATAACAGATCAAAGGTGTTCAATTGGCATAATCACTACATTGATTAGTGCATTGTATTCATAGCAACTCCGCTTGGGCTTTTCATTATTTCCAGAATGACCTGGTTGCTCATAATTGAAACTCAACTCATTAAATAAGTTCCAAGTTCATCTTACCTAGTTTACACTTCCCATTTTCACATATTCACCATTGGCTAACACTAATTTTCTATCTTCTTGTTATCTTTACAGATTTGAAGGTTAAGCCATCTTAACTTCCTAAGTTGGTGCTGTCCCAGCATAGGTTACTCTTGGTTCTGTGTTTTGTTGCTAACATATTTGGAGGTTAATTAGCCATCTATTAAAGTCTATAAAACTCGCTGTTTGATAAAAACTCACTCAAGGTCTAATCAACTACATACATGGGAGCTTTGTGCACCGGGCTACCCTTTTTTTCAAAGTCCTGATTGATGCATCAGTACTTATTGGGCCAGGAATTAAATGGAGTCCTTATACATCCAAAACTGAGACAACTTATGGAAGTCAATAATTGATGCAGAGAGTTCTTAAACATCATTCTACAACTGTCGTGCTCCACTACAGGTGTTTGAAGTGACAATGGCAACTTCGTCTTTCTTACTAATTTCTACTGTTCCTTGATTACTAACATAAGTAGAAGCATGGCCTTATATCAACCAATGCAGAACAGATAAAACATAATCTCATTGGAGCTTGCAAAGTTGTCTTAGATGTTCACTAACAAGAATCAAACCAATATCAGTGTTTATTTCTACAGTTTCATCCAAATAAGAAATTTTAGAAGATATTATGAGAGACCTCCCTTTCAAATTCCAGGAGATTTTATAAACTTCTATTAATAAGCTGCCAGAAAGAATCCGGTTTCAAGCCAAAGAAAGTGGCCGGATAGAGGGACATGCTGCATTCACCAAGTTCTAGAGCATAGACAGTAGAAGTAGTCATGATATCATAAGCTTATCTTTCTTTGCCGAGTTCTACTAACATGTTTGACATGGCAAGAATACCTTCTCTTAGTAGAAAAATTTATACATGGCTTCTGAAAACTCCAAAGGATTTTTTTTAACTTTTCTATTTTTTCTTTTTCAAGTTCTTTAAAAATCTAGATACGCGTTTCTTGGAAGCCCTTATATCCCTCTACTTCGAACTAAGACTCTCCTTTAATTCTCAAGGACTTAAACCTCTCAACTGATCACCCATGTTCATTTTCCTATTCAGAGGTTTGTATCAACTGGGAGAGGGTGGCATGGGGTGGTTCTTTACTTTGTATGCATTACCTAATGGATGAAAGCAAACATGAAATTATATTTTCACAGTCCTGCACTTGGAATTTTCAGAAAAGTAAACAATTGCATTGAATTGATTATACAGCTGTTGCCGAAAATCTAATTTCTTGTATTACTTTCAACCATTAGGTAATGAATGCAAAGTCAGCACCCCCTAAGCAGCCCCCCACAAGAAGACAAGAAATATTGACATGGCTTTGTAAATTTGTATTTGCTCTGGAGGCTAGCATCTGTAATTTCTAGCACCAACTCAACTGTTCATAACCAATTATCTTACAAGTCAAAATGCCTGTTTTCCTTCTAACAAATGCTGAATAACTGCATTTGTTATTTGGCTCAGCAACTTATTGAAACTAGCAGAACATGTCAGTTTTTTGCTCATAATAATGATGGTTGATGTTAGGATTTAGTTTTCCAGCTTCTTGGCAAGAACTGAAAATGAAAAAGGTCAAAAATCAGATGCAGTTATCTCTTCATTGCAGGTGCTTCTTTTAGTTGACAGAATCAGTTTTATGATTGGACTTTTCTATCACATCTCTATGGAGTAATAACTGCCAAGAAGATAACATCTTCAACAAGAGAAACTCTGCATTGAAAACAATAACTTTAAAGAGACGCGATGGGTCCTGTATAATCTCATACATGTAAGTAATGTGCTGTGAACCATTCATCTATTGGTCACCAAGTGGTAACAACATGATGATTCCAGGATAAACCAGCGAAAGGAAACCTAGAGTCTTACATAGAAGTTGAGTCCTTGGAGCAGAATGGTCAAAATTCAGCAGCAGATGTTCAAACAAATAAAATGCTTGTACTGGAACTACCATCATGAACAGTAAAAACACTAAAATCCCTACATGTTGAGTGTATGCAGATTGGCCCCTTTCAGTAATAGGTAACTGAAAATAAACCGACAAACAGATTGAGACAATAGAGCATCCAATCCCATTACTACAGATATATACACAATAGAAAACAGAGTTTTGGAAACTAATATTTAGGACTGAAGATTACTTCTTGAATGCCAGTAAAGGTGGCTTGCAAGGCATCACGAACAAGCACAGTAAGCTGACTTCAAAGCCCAATAGATTGATGATTATCTGTTATCTTTGGCAATAGGAGAATATCAAAGATAATCAGGAAGCTTAACTCTAAATAACAGAGCATGATTAAAAAATAAATAAAAAATGCAATTGTGGAACAGAGAGCATCGTACAAACTAACCAGTCCAACTAGCCATTCAATCGGATGTAAGGTCCAGAAATCCCACTGATGGCTGAAGAAAGAAACTAGTTCAACATGTAATCAAGTTAAGCAGTCAAATTAGCCAAAACCAACATGTTGAGGTATACTACCAACCAGGTTCATTCAGTCAGATATTAAAGTCCATGAGTCCTGTCTGACAATGCAAGAAAAAAAAAGAGTTGAAACTCTATTACAACAAGCAGTCCAAGCCCAAAAATCTAGCATCATCATGTACTATAATAAAACAATTGGGAATGGCAGATGACAACTGGGAGAGATGAAGAGAATATACAGCTTACAATAGAAAGAAAAGGAAGAGAAGATACAGCTTACAATAAAAAGAAAAGTTAGAGAAAATACAGCTGAAGCTCAAGCTATTTTCTAACAGTGCAGGTATTTGAGAATTTCTTCATAAATAAGAAAAAAAAAAATGAAATAGATAAAGTGCTTTTCCATGATTCAGTTCTTGCAATCATTGGAATGACAGGAAAATGATACTCTTCAATTCAGACCACAAATCTGGTAAATTTATACATACATTAAATAGTAGCTTTCAAAAGCCAGAAACAAAATCAAACCCTGCAACTGCTTTCTTCTCTTTGAAGAGAAGTTCTAATTTATCAAAGAGTCAGCAATGAGGATGGTATTGTTGTTGTGGTCATTCTTAGGTAAGCCTTTGGAACCCATGGGAAAAACATGTGCACTTAAAGACTGTTTAATCTCATAGATCATCATAAGCTGACATGCATGCTCATGGTTCAATGCTGACGGGATACTCAGTCCATTATATTGAAGCATATGGAAATTTAACCTTTCCAGGTGAACCCATAGAGAGACTTAACAGATCAAGTGGCTAGCATTATCCAATCTCAGCCTTCTCTTGCTGATCAGATCAATGTAAACCATTCAAATCTGTGTGGCAACGAGCGTCTTCTTAGCTTTCCTTTTAAAAGTGGTTTCAGCATCTAGATCCCAACTTGCGGTTGATAATGCAAACTTCCAGAAATAACCTCCAGTTTAAGCAAGGGAAATAACATTCCCGTTCCCACCTTTGGACATGACTTCTGCTCCTCATGGTTTTTGGGCATTTACTAACATTTTTAATGGTTTTGTAGTGTAAAAACAAAACAAATGAACGCCTAAATGTCCAAAAAACCTGGAGGGGTGGGGCTTGATGGGGTGGTGTCAATAAAAGGGGCGGGACTATCGTTTCCCTTCAACAATTAATATCAAATGGCATCAACCAAGGAACAAACAAGAAAACTACATATGCCCTAAGTCAGAGCTCCCTAGCCCCAAAATCAACTCAAACCTTTCCCAGCCACATGAAGAAGACCAATATCCAAACTGAAAATCTGATAATCCATCAAACTGAGTATCCAACAGTTGAAGCCAATACACCAAAAAGAGTATATCTAATAGGAAATAACATATGTTCCATCCCACAATATTTTTTATGTTTGTCCCAATCCTAGGTACCAAAATGAGGACATCATTCCAAGATCAAAGAAAGCAGAAGTTATCAAAAAGATAAATGCTAGTAAAACAGGGTTATGTTTAGCAAGAGTGGCATGCAAAATGATGACACTAACCTTCCTCTTACTATGTGTATAGGTTTGCAAAAAGGAGCCATTTACCAGAAAATGAAGAATCAAAGATAACATCTTGGAAGGAAAGAAAGAATAATCTTTCAGTAGCGTTGGGGCTGGCAGCAAGATCCCAACAGTTTGTGTCCAACATGAACATTAAAAGTGACACTACAATGTAGGGCATGTTTCTGGAAAATTCGACCTATTACCAGAGAGATTTTAACCAAGTAATGGAACAAGCATCGATGTGGGCAATTTGCCCATGTGGCACATCAAAATTGTAAGTATAAGCCATTGCAGACCAAATTCAAACTAAAAGCTAGTGGACTTGATGACCATCCCCCCATGACAAGTTTCAAATTACCTATCCTTATCCTGGGACTGCACACACAAATCAGTTCCCTGCTTTTTCTTATTTTTGTCTTTGTGTATCTTCTTTTATTTTTTCAACATATAAGGATATGATCCTTCATAACTATGACAGTTGTGATCCTACTGATTGGAAATAATTTGCATTTATATAAATCAAGGCTGCTTTCAAACCACAGTCAAGAAAGGAAAATTCAAGTTTGATAAACAGCTCATTTAGCTTAAAAATCAAGATGTGTTATACAATTAGCCAAAGGCCTTAATATCTTCTTAAATATCTGAACGTCAATGAAATAATCAACTAATAAAATGGTGAAACATCACAATGGGTTACTGCAGGATTCTTATGATAACATGAGATCCTGCCCTACCCTAATAATAATGGCCAATCAAAAGTCATATGCTCCTCCATCAGATAACACGTAGAACATCAGATCTACCAAAAAACCAACTACAATGGAAGGACTGCACCTTGCCTAACAATAATTGCCATCCAATGTCATATGTCCTCCATTAAATTTAGTATGGAACTATGGATCATTGTATCAACTAAGAAACCAAAGAAATATATCATATTAATAAACATATGAAACAAATTTGTGTTCTTTTGATATGGGAGCAAACAACTATCAGTTCACGACTACAACTCATTTCCCTTAAGTTAAAGGAACCTATATAAATGAGAAATAAACAGCATTGTTAACTGTAGAAGGGAGGCCAAAAACACAGTATAACACACACACAATCTAAACAATTCATAAAGACCATGCTAATCAAATCTACCCACACTTCGTGTGATCTACACACACACACACACATGCTAATCAAATCTACCCACTTCACACACACACACACACACACACACACACACACAATTCATAAAGACCATGCTAATCAAATCTACCCACTTCGTGTGATCTATCGAAATTGCTGCCGGCATCACTAACTTCATCACTGTGCTCACTGTCATCTTTACTGCTGCCCCATATCTTTTTCCACACACACACACACACACAATTCATAAAGACCATGCTAATCAAATCTACCCACTTCGTGTGATCTATCGAAATTGCTGCCGGCATCACTAACTTCATCAATTCATAAAGACCATGCTAATCAAATCTACCCACTTCGTGTGATCTATCGAAATTGCTGCCGGCATCACTTTCATCACTGTGCTCACTGTCATCTTTACTGCTGCCCCATATCTTTTTCCAAAGATTGTAAGCTTTTCTCTCATGGAGCTTACAGAAATCTGGATCTTTCCCATCATTTGCAATTCGCATCCTCTTGTATTTCCATTTTAATCGGTGGATCTTGTCTGTCAATTGACTTGGGCTGAACTTGAAGCTGAATGATTCTTGGAGAAAATGGTGGAGTTTGTGCATGTTAGCTGGTGACAAATTGAAGCCTTTGTTTAAGTATTCAATTATACCTGTCAACATGACAATCTCGTCATTCTTGCTCCATCGGACCTGGTGCTGCTTCATACTCTTATTGATCTCATTACCCCATATATATCTGCTAAGTCTGTAAGCTTTTTCTTCTTGGGGTTCAGTGACAACTGGGTTCTCCCCCTCGTTTGCAATTGTCTTCATGTATTTATACTTCAACCTATAAATCTTGTCGAGCAATTGCTTGTAGCTGAAATTGAAATAAATAGACTGCTTAAGAAAGTTGTGAAAGCTGTGCATATCACCCCATGGAAGGTTAGAACCTTTGTTCATGTATTCAACAATGCCTTCCAAAAGAACAATCTCATCCTCGTTACTCCACGCCCGTTGATTACATGTTGTCTTCACAGGCTCCCCATTGCGATCCTTATCATCCGCGGCCCATATTGTTTTAGAGAGTAAATAAACATTTTTCTGATGAATGCTATGGAAAATTGGGCATTCCCCCTTATTTTTCAGTGTCATCTTCTTGTATCTCCACTTCAACTTACGAATCTTATCACTCAGCTGTGTCTGACTGCATTCAAACGGGATAGACTTGCAAATGAAACGGTGAAAGGCGGTCATATCTTCCAAAGGGGAACTAAAACTTTTCTCCCTGAATTCGACAATGCCATTCAAAATCGTAATCTCATCGCCGTCGCTCCAAACCCGTCGAGAAATCGGCTTTTTCAAAAGCCCATCATCCTTATCCTTCTCATTGGTAGCAACATCAGCAAGCTTGGAAGCCTTTCGGGGCCTCTTGAAGACCTTGTTATGATCATCATCATTGGGTTGCAACTTTCGCTTCTTCTCATTCATTTCTGAAACCTTGTCCTTTCCGGCTCGGGATTGAAATCCACTCACTGGGTCATCGTCATTTTCCTCGTCCATGGGGAAAACAGCAGCTTTTGAAGCTTCCTTTGGATCTCTCTTATTGTCGTCACCTATTCGTGGCAGCATCTCATATGATTCGCATTGGACTTGGGTCGTAAATTCTTTGTTGCTTTCTTTCTCAGAATCCGAAGATCGTTTGAAATCCCAGTTTAGGTTGTTCGGCGTGTAATCTTGCTTGGGTTGGGGAAGAAAATTAGGGTTTTCAACTGGAACGTGCTGCCGGAACTAAGTCGGGAATTTGAGCTCCGGAGTTCTTCTAGCGGGAAGCCTGAAGGACGCAACCTAGCAAAGCCGGATCATCTAACCCTTTCGTCCATTCGTCCCCCTATTTACGATACAGCCTAGCCACTACTTTTTTCCGATAAAAGAATTGAATGGTCATGATTTAAAACTCTCAGACGGTGTAGCTCAAATCATCTAACGGTTACGAGCTTTGGCATCTAACCAATCTAAGGCAGGCCAAATACGACGCATGGATCAGATTATCCAGAGACGGGCCTAAGGTGGGTCCTAGCTATGTTGTGTGGTCCATTTCTGCATATTGGAAAGCATTTCTTTCCATTTTCTCAACAAAATCTCGTATACTGAGCTGGTTATTCTTGTGATCTGCGCATGTCTTCACCCGTGCTGTTTAGACTAAAGGCCTGACTCTAATTTAGTTATTGTCATGTAACTTTGAAGTCATGAATTCAAGGCGTGAAAATATCTTCTTGCAAAATGCAAGATAAAGCTGCGTACTATTGATCCTTATAGTCCACCCCTTACCTGGACCCTGCATACGTCATACGTGGGAGCTTCGTGCACCGGGACTGCCCTTTACAATGCAACCTTTGATTACCTATACCCTTTTATGCAGGTGACTAATATTCTTCAGACTATTTCCAAGGAAGCTTGGCTCACTAAAGTCCCTCACAAGTCCGCTCTTAGTATTAGTAAATGTAATAACTTTCATTTTCATAATATAAATATTCCTTTGTATAAAATTGACAACAAAATCTAACTACTCTAATGGTTATAGAAGGATGATGCAAAACTCTAGAATTAGAGTTCAAGTTTCTAAACCACTAGAGATAAGAAGGATAAGTACATGGAGAGCATGGGTTGTTTATGCATAATCTGATTTAACATAGGTCAATCAAGATATGTATGCATGTTCATTCTATAGCTATTTGAAATCATGTTTGCCATTCTATCTTCAGCCTTTACTTGTTGTTTATCTTCCATATTTGTTTTTATTAGTGAAAATGAAAAGAAAAATAGTATATGCTGAAGATAGAACAGTGAAGAAGATCTCATGGTTTTACATCCAAACCTTCGTTACTATTGTGTCTCCAACATTTACTGTTGTACATGTTCTTTTAGTGCCTGATCTGCTGGATTTATCTAGGATGCATCCCTAAAATTTGCATGGCTTAGATCACCAACATAAGGACCAGCATGTATTATAGCAATTGAATGAGGAAAAGAGCGTCGCTTATTTATGGTCAGTTTTGGGACGGTTTTCCATGATCGAAGTACCAATTCGGACAGGATGTTAGGAACGGCTCATACATAAATTCATCTAATGATAGCACAACTCAAGGGAACCGAGGAAATCTGAAATTCTAGCAGCTCAAATGAGCCTGTCTAAACACCTTTGTGGGCATGGCAGAGTGCATATTTTTGTTTAGAAAAGTGCTAGCAGGCAAGGCTTGTGTGGAGCCACTTCTTCAATGACACAAACCATCTACCTCCACTTGTGTCGCTATGAATAGATCATGCACTAAGATCAGCCCTTTTCAAGTTGTTTAAACCTTTTGACTTGTGGACATTTTCTTGGTTAATATAGTATGTTGCCATTCATTTTTTTATGATTTCATTTGGCATAGCTTGATTAAGATATATACTTTTGATGGTTTTGTGTGCTTATAATATCACAATGGTATAAGTTGGCTTATCAATGCATACACATCATTAATCCCAATGCCTTTTTGCACATGCCACCCCATGACATTTCATATTTATACTATCCACTCCATTAAACCTCATCCATAAGTCCCATGCAAAACTTCATTTACATGCTCTCGTACGTCCAAACAATTATATGCCATAAGCTATAGTAGATTTGTACGCATGTGTAATTTACCCATGTCACATGCATTAGTTTATTGTAAAATCTAGGCATGCGCACAAGTCATATTATTTCAGATTTCATTATTGACCAGGTGTTGCCCACTGATTTCATGCTAAATAAGCAGGTGCACTCCTTTCCCTAAGACCTATCAAGACGCATAATATATTTTTCGTTACAACTATTAATTTCATAAACATGCACACTTATTCATTCCCTAAATACATCATAGTGGAATGTTGATTCGTATTGATCAAATCACCATGTGTACACAACTATGGATTTGTTTTGAAATCATATTATTGACTTTGTTTAGATAAAAGTGTGTATTGTATGGAATAAAGCTAAAGTTCATGGTTGAGCTCACTTCATAGTGGATAATTCATGTTATTGAATGTTTTTAAAGTAGAGAAGAAGTTTATGATAATGTACATGTGTGTGTGATATCAAAACTGTGATTAAATTTATAGGAATCATGTATGAGAGGAAATTGATGAGACCCTTGTAGTTTGCTATGCTAGGAGTGCAGTTGGCCACTGACACTCTAAAAAGAAATTTTGATACCCGCCTGAGGTAAAAGCTTTTGTGCGTTTGGAAGGGTCATGGGACTTTCCATTCAATGTGATCCGTTCTCCTCCATGAGGACCGATGTAGGTCGTGCGGTATCCGCGATCGAACGTAGGCATGAGATATTGGTTCTCTCTACGTGCATACAAACGAGATTTGATATGGATATATATGTATATGTCGGTCAACCTCGAGGGGTTTAGACAATTTGCCTTTATGGCCTCAGCAAGACGCTGCTGTCTAATCTATTTGATATTGTGTGATATGTTTCATATATTTGGTACAACCTTTAATGCAATGTACTTTGATTGAAATTTGCAATACTCAATGTGTGTAATATCCTCAAATTTTAAATAATAAATTAAATAAATAAGAATAAAAATTTTATGTATAGAAATTGGTCCTAAAAACTCAAAAACAAAAAAGTACACGTCGATAGGAATTGAACGATATAAAGAATGTCGAAAACAGAGTTCGGATGATGTAATATCCTTAAATTTTAAATAAAAAATTAAATAAAATATTTATGTATAGAAATTGGTCCTAAAAACTCAAAAACAAAAAAGTACACGTCGATAGGAATTGAACGATATAAAAAATGTCAAAAACGGAGTTCAGATGATGTAATATCCTTAAATTTTAAATAAAAAATAAAATAAAATAAAATAAAAAATTTATGTATAGAAATTGGTCCTAAAAACTCAAAAACAAAAAAGTACACATCGATAGAAATTGAACAGTATAAAGAACGTTGAAAACGGAGGTCGGATGAGTGAGTTATGACCATTTTAAGTGTAAGGGTAAATTGGTAAATTGCCAGGCACATTAATTAAAGGCAGTTGTTTTGATAACGACACCCTTTTTCCACTTCCATTATAGTTCTAATGGAGGAAGGCATTGATCTACCTTCCATTTGGCAAAATCGGGACTTAGCCTATTAAATACAAGTTTCCCCTTCCATTCCCACCCCAAACAACCAGAGGAGAACCACTGTTTTCCCCTGTGCACGCCGTGAAAATGAGTTGAAGTTTTCACGCACTAGAGGGCTTTGATCGCCCATCTCCGGCTCTAATCAGGTAAGTTGCACATTTTAACTTGTTATTTACCTGTTTTCCAACTTTTCCCTCACATATCCGGGCTAGATCTGATCAGAATAGGCGTTGGATGGCCTATGGATTCAAAACTATGGAGCGTGGTTAGACCCATGTTAAGGACACCTCAAATAAGAAATCTAAGCCGTTCATTGTGATCTTTGGACCCCAAAACCCTAGGAATGGCGAAAACAGATAAAAAATCGAAGCTTCTGGGGCTCTGATCAAGCCAAAACAAGGTGAACGGCTTGGGTTCATCATCCCTAATGGACAGTGAGCCCAAGATGCCCATTGGGATGCATAGACGAGGACGCACGCATGCTGGTGCTCCGTCGCACGCATGCGCGTGACGCTGTTGCATGTTGTCCTAGATGTTCGAAACACACTGTGTGTCCTGGGCGCGCAGTGCGCTAGTGTAAGCGGGTGCAAACCGCACCGCCTGTGTAAGTCAGTGCACGCGTACCTACCCCTATAAATTAATATGAAGTCTTTTCACAAAAAACTTGATTTTGGGAGCTACAAAGGTTCAAATCACGAACGAAAACATCTATTGCGACCGTATTAACGACGCGGACCTAGATTTAGCTTGAAAATCTACATTTGACTACTTTTAAATTAGTTAAATTATAAAATATTAATTAATAACTTAGAACTGACTGATCAAAGGGTGATATCATGCCTCAAGACTTGAACAATGAGATAAAGTATGATAATAAATAAGGGTTCTAAGGGGCATATTAGCATGAATACTCTAAAAATTGATCTGAACCATTGGTCTGAACCAAATCTTAGGAAATTATTGATCTAACCGTCAAACTAAAGTATAAACGTTAGATACACAAAAAAACGAACAGATGGACATGAGATGAGACTAAATTAAGAACCAAATCATAATTAGAGATCTTAGAGGATGATCTCATGGTTGGATGATCATATATTCCATTATAATATAACAAATAACACGAAATAGTATTGTGGTACTGACATGTACATTTGAACGTACAAGCTAAGAAGATTATATGCTTGAGTTGGGTAATCCCACATTGAGGTATGTGACGACATTTAATGTCTCGTTTTGATTTTAAAACTTTGTATTATCATGGCATCATGATTGATTGTGATTTAAAATACACTTATTATTAATCAATGATTTTGTGAGATTTAGGGATAGCACCAATAGGTAACAAGATGAAGGAGATTAGACTTAGATGGTTTAGACATGTTCAAAGGAGGCCAACAACGGCACCAGTTAGAAGGAGTGAGGCAATACAAGTTAAAGGTTCTAAAAGGGCAAGGGGAAGGCCCAAAAGAACGTGGATAGAAGTGGTGAGGAAAGATTTAAAAACTTTGGAACTAAATGAAGCCATGATATTTAATAGAGTGGAATGGAGGAATAAGATTCATGTGGCCGACCCCTAATTGGGATAAGGTCTTGATGATGATGATGATTTTGTGAGATTTAGAGTTATATGCTATGATCGCTATTTGATTTCAATTATATATTGAATGGATTTATGACCGATGGTTTGATGAGATTAAGATTATCTATTTATGCACAATTAGAAAATTATCTTTCCTTATTACATCACTGAAACTGATGAGTTTTCATGAGAAAGGAAAGTGGAGGCTTGATGGCTGGTCCTTTTAAAGGATAACCCCGGGATGAGGGGCGTGCCTTGGGGATTATGAGCCACGAGTGCTCCTGATTTTCGACATACGTAATTTTTGTGTTTTGGGTTTTATGACGGATGCTCTCACCCGGTGGACGTCATGCTAGGAGGGAGAGGGCTGGCCACCCACCCTCCGAGATTTGTGATGTGATATGATAGACACCTACTCGTAGATGGCTTTCGGTAAGGGTTTGGTAACATGGATAGTCCACACTACCAGTCCGGGCCTTTCCATGGGGACGGAGGCTAAGTCTCCCGTTATGGTATCAAACGGGAGCAGCGGTGGTTGAGACCCTGGTGGGTTGCCACTGCGGCATGACGATCCATACTCTTATTTTGTATACTTGCATGATGAGCATGGAGATGTGATGGTATGCCTGGGTGTGACGACACTCAGAGGTTTAATATGAGTACTCATGATCTGTGATGTGAGTGTATAGGACACTCATGAGACCCACGTACCTTGAGGGTACTCTGTTATTATTGTATGCTCATTTACATGAGATCATATCATGTTTTAAATCCATAAGATGCATGTTTTATCATATATGATGTTTTGAGATTTTATTAGCACTGCTTAAAATAATTATATTCTTGTAGAAAATTGCTTTACTCATTGTATCAATACGATTATTTGATTTTGTTCCATTGATATATATTAAATGTCTATGTACCTACCAAGCATTGCTTGCTGAGGCATTGTGTTATTGTTGCAATGCCTCATATATTAAAGAAAGACAAGATATATGAGCAGTTAGAAGAATAGTGATCGAAAAGTCTCATTGAGAGGTATGTTCTGGTTTCACATGGACTGTGTATGTATATATATATATATACATATATGTTATTGGACTTGATCATACTGTTATGGGAATGAGGCTGATGACTGGATGAGTCCTGGAATAGTAAATCTATTTTAAACATGTTTACTTGGAAATAAATAAATAAATAAATCTTGTTTTGCGTCAATGGTTGACCTCAGGATTTTTTTTTTTAAAAAAAAAGAAATTTGATTGAAATTATTTTTTGCTATTTTGGGGCCCCACCTTTTGAAAAGTTATATATATATATATAAGTATTGAAAAACCCAGGTCGTTACAGTTGGTATCAGAGCCAGTTCCCCTCATAGTGTAGTGGCTAGCCACAAGCGGGCGCCTGCTCTTGGCTATCACGCGGGGTATTACAATATTGTGACTGTTGGAACCCCGAGGTATTACAATGCGATTCACTGTGGACTTCGAGATTTAACCGTTACTGAGGTTTGATATTAATCCCGTTTAATCGTATGCATCCTTATACTTCTATGCATTCATGTGTTTTCTGCATGTTTTTGTCTGACTTAGAATTTACCACTGAGTGGTCGTACTCACCCCCACCAACAATTTCAGGTCAATCATCTGAGCAGAACTAGAGAATTGAGGCAAAGCAGGAACTTTGGAGTAGACAAGTGAAAGTATGATAGCGAAATTAGTACTCATTTCTTTTAGAATAAGAACCTTGAACATTTAGAATAATGGGATGATGAGACAAGTAATTTTGTTATGAATGGAGGAGTTAATTTAATTTAAGTTATGATTTCATTTAAAATTGTTTGGGCTGTGACCAGTGGGTCCTGGTAGTGCTTTTTCTTGTAAAACTATTTTGATTATATGTGAAGTTTTAATGAGACACCAGGGCATGGAAGGTGGTTTTGAAAACTACTATATACGATTTTCAAATGAATTTGCAGAAGTTTGTTTTGAGAACCCTGGTCGTCACAGTAAATCTTTGGAGGAAGTCAACTGTTTGAATATCCTTTATTCTCTAGTGCTCTGAGAAAGTTCTTAGAAGTTTGGCAAGTTGGCAATCACAATTAATCTTTTGAGAAGGCAGAACGACCCTAGTTTCTTGTTGTTACTTTTAGCGTGTCATGCTACCCTCTTACCGCCCTCCCAGTCCCAAAAGTCATTCTTAAAGATTTATCATCAAAAGTTGAAGATGATTTTTATTATTTTCTCTTCCTGCTTACAAACGATCATGTTGAAATTATATTAAAGAATGTAAAAATATATCATGCTCTTTCATTTGGGATCACTCGTGAGATCACATATGTACTCATCTCGTTTATTGGGAGCTTTTTTTGTGCATTGGGTGTATTTTTTTTTCCAAAAAAAAGGATGTGTTTGTGAAAAGAAGAAGAAGAAGAAGAAGAAGAAGAAGAAGAAGAAGAAAAAGAGTAGCTTTCCTTGAAAACAAAAATAATCTGATCTGCACTCTATTTGGCCTACATACTAGACACCGAAATTTGGGGAGATCATATAAAAGGGAGGGACAACAATCAACTAGTGATGACGCTCATCATGTAGAAGTGAAGTTAGACACTGAAAGATAGGGAACATACAGATCAGTCAATGTTTTAGTCTCCCCAAATTACAGTAAGTGAGGCCTTACAAGTTAGGGATGGCAATGTGGTGAGCAAATCAGTTTCTTGGTTTAGCTTTTGAAATTTTATTCAACTCAGACGATTTTAGTTGCAAGTGATAATATTGGTAGCAAGTTTCATGTAAGTATTTTATAAATGACTACTAGGTGAGTTGGTCAGGATGATGTTTTCTTATGATTAAATATCAACTAAAGCAATATATACATGTGTGTATTTATATAAGTCAAAAAATTATAAATACATATGTATGTAGTATTTATAATTTTTATGTATTTATAATTTTTTGACTTATATAAATACACACATATATGCAACTTTCGACTTCATAGTGACTGAACTTCTTAGAAAGATGGTGCCACTAAAATCTTGGTGGATAAAGAATAATGCTTTCAAGCTACTATAGTCCTCAATTTCTTTACGATTAACACTAAGAAGTTTAACTTCACGCAAAGGGCCTTTATCTTAAGGGCAGCTCTGGTGCAAGAACCTCCCGCCTATGTGGGGTTTGGGAAGGGCAGACTATAAAGGTCTAAAGTACACAGCCTTACCTTGCATTTTTGTAAGATGCTGTTTCTACGCCTTAAACGTGTGACCTCAAGATCACACAACGACAACTTTATGGTTGTGCAAAGGGCCTTTATCTTCATACCTCTAAATTATTCTCTCCTTTGAAGAAGGAACAGTTCCCTCTTATCCATCCTAGCTTTGGGACATTGCTCAAGTAATGAAGCGGAGTAGAATAGTCTGCTTACAGGTTTATTAAATAATTACTGTTAGGTTAGGAATTACTAGACTTCAAATTATTGGTGACTATTATCTAATTACCAAAGCCAATCATCGAAGAGGCAATCAGGCAACTATACGGATGAACATTCCATTCCAGTAGGTTTGTGTGCATGATCAGCTTAATCTTTTCCAGTAAGTCTCCATTTTGCATGTATAAATTGATGAGCAAACGCTTGTGCTGTCAAGCTAGGAAATCAGCACAACATAATCAGACTACATGAGTTTGGTGCAATGATCCTCCTCCTTTTATCCTTCGGCTTTTGCAACAAGATGTTCAAGGAATCAAGATCTGGCGCATAAGACATTTTTACTATTGCTTCTTTTATCTTGACTGTATGTACTTTAACTGCAGAAGTGGAGCCTTGGCACAACGGTAGAGTTGTTATCGTCTGACCTTGAAGTTACGGGTTCAAGGTGTAAAAACAGTCTCTTTCAAAAGACAAGGTAAGGCTGCATACTATTAATCCTTGTGGTCCATCCCTTTCTGGGACCCTGTATATGTGGCAGCTTCGTACACGGATAATTATAGCACTAAGTGTAAATAGTGCAGGAGGTTTCCCATATGTTGGGCTACTTCCTTACACATATCTTAAGTATGAATTCTTGAAACTAGAGGCTTCTAAAAGAACTTTACCGTACATTCCCATTAAATCATCTTGTTCATTATGTATGCACATAGAAACGTATAGACGCACATACATATATGGGCACAGGAGCTGGCTACATAGACCACAAAGCATGTTCATGTTGTCGAATAGGTCTAGTAACTATCAAGCTAGCTTAGGAAAAAACTATTCTACTAATCATCTAGACTCTTTCAAAATCATATACTATATTTAACAAAAAAAATTTAGAGCATTTATATGTTTGCCTTTTCCTTACTCTATCTAGATCTATACAATCCATTTTTCTGTGTTACATGAATTCTAGGGTTGGGATTTTGTTTTTGTCATTGAATATCAATTATGTTTTCATTTTTCTTTGTATGGTAGGTTTTATTTCATTTATTTATCTATTGGTGCTGAATGGTAGGTACGTTATAATTGAAGCAGAACTTGATGTGTAGCTACTTGTACAGGAATGGAATTTTGTTGGTAAATCATTAAAAAAAATAATTTTAATTTGTTGGTAGAGAGAGATTTCGTTTTGCTTGCTCATCTACATTTCATTTCGTCTCAAGGTGTGCTTAGGAAAATGCCTCGTTGAGATGATGATTGCAGGGGAAATAGCTATGACAAAAGCACACCTTAGGGGAATTATTCACTATAGTGATATGTGAATGGTAAAAAAGCTGTCTAATGCAGTTGGTTGTGGATAACATGACACCTCTCCTTGTTATGCTTGGTCGGAGGTTCAATGTGGCACTTTCCTCAGTTGGGGAAATTTTAAATATAGTAGTTTGCTCCATAATTTTTGCTTGCAGTTGGTTGTGAACAACATGACACCTCTCCTTATTACGCTTGGTCGAAGGTTCGATGTGGCACTTTCCTCAATTGGGGAAATTTTAAATATAGTAGTTTGCTCCATAATTTTTGCTTTAGAGAGAGAGAGAGAGAGAGAGAGAGAGAGAGAGAGAGAGAGAGAGAGAGAGATTATGTTTAATTAAAAATATATTTAATTCCTTACGTGCACGAAGGGCTTAAATAGACAAGAGTATTGAATATGTCATAATTCTCAATTTCATTCTAGTATTTGTTTTCATTTGGGCTAATTGGAACCAAAAGATCTGAGATTTTGGAACCATATTCTGGTTACTGGTTTTGAAAGAAATTAATTCAAAGAAAAAAACTAGAATTCTGAAGGGAAGTGACTGAACTGTGCAAATGTCTTCACGCATGGGGCTTCTACAAGAAATTTTCCAAGTGAACTCCATTGTGTTTTCCATTTCAAAAAGAAAATTTTTAGGTAATTCTGGCCCAAATGAAGCCAAATTGATAACTATTTTGTAAACATGAACATGCTGCGAAAATGGTGGCGGTATCCAATGGAATGGATATTCCTACCAGAAAACACAAATCAATAGTACTTAAGGCTTAAGGGGTCTTTTAGGTTGGCATGATATTGATTTTCATAGAAAAAAGGATTTTTTATTTTTTTTGATGAAAAGTATGTTAAATCTTGGCATTAAATTAGCCAAAAATAGAGTTGTCATCATGTGAACTTGAGGTCATGTATTCCAAGCGTGAAAATAGCCTTGCAAAATGTAAGGTAAGGCTTTGTACTATAAACCCTTGTGATCCACCCCTTCCTTGGACCCCGGATACGTAGGAGTTTCATGTGCACCGATTGCTCTCCCCTCCCAATTAAATTATGTATGCCAAAGTTTTGCAGGTGTTTTGGCATAATTTGTACTTAGAAATATTCTTTCTTTCTTTTTTTTGTTTTGGAAATCAAGGTAGTGGCACAAGAAGGGCCTTTCCTAAGTTAGGTCACAGGTTCGAGTTGCAAATGGTTTTGGTGTTATCACAAAGTCATAAACCTTGCTTAACTACCTAAAAATGAATAAAAAAATCCTTTCATTAATTTCTTGCCAACCAACTCTTTGTGCAATAGTAGAGTTGTCGTTGTGTGACCTTGAAGTCAAGGGTTTAAGGTGTAAAAATAGCCTCTTGTAAAATGCAAGATAAAAGTGCATACTATTGACCATTGTGTGTAATAACCCCAAATTTTTGTATAAATTATTAAGGAAAATAAATAAAGTTTTAAATTTCAAAAATTTCAGGCTGAAATATTAGGTTATTGAAAATTATCTTTTTATAGAGATTAAACCATGATTTAAAACCTAGAAATTATAGATGTACTCAGAAAACCAATCGAAATGACATTAAGTACGCTCAAATACGAGTTAAAATGAAAATTCCTTAGCTTTATAAATAAAAAGGGTAAAATGATAATTTCACTCATAACAGAAAATCAAAACATGAATATTTGGAATGTATTCGAAAAATCAGTCGAAATGACTCTAAGTACACTAAATTCCGAGTTTGAACAATAAGTGCCTATTTTTCTCTATTTTTGAAAATAAAAGGGCAAAATGGTCATTTGACATTTAAGGTGGGGCTCACAACGTGCTCCAATGTTCTAGAAGCAGCCATCAGTGGTCAAACTACTACCATCTAATAGTGAAGACAGAGGTGGAGTAGTAGCTCCACTCCCCATTAAATTAATCAAAAGTAAAAAACACCATAATTATAGGAAATTTATTTTAAAAAATCCCAAAACGTACCTATAAAGACCTTAGAAAAATCTCCAAATTTTTATAAAAATCCACTACAAGGTGCGCTAGACTCCCTTAAAATCTCAGCTCCAAATTCCTTCCCTATCTACCCCAAATTCTCTTTCTTTCCCTCTAATTTTTTTTCTTTGTTAGAGCGTCCACAGATGCACCTGACCTCCATACCCAGTGGAGACGTTGGATGCGTCAATTGACACATCCTCCCCAGGTAGCTAGGGTTTGAGATAGAAAATCCTAAATCAATTAGGCATCCAATTTCAGAGAGTATTTTAACATTTTAAACCGTTAGATCTGTTCAGACTATCCTGATCTACAAAAGCCCCAAGAAATATTGGTGATGTATCGGTGATATCACCTAAAAAGTTCAAATTAATCTCAAGTCTGGTACTGATATCGTTTCCAGCAAATATTTCAAGTTATTCTGATAAATCTAGTTAGTGAACGATGAGCTTGGACCGTTAAGACTATTCAGCAAAGGGGTTTCTATGTTTCCCCCAAGTTATTTCATCTTCTCCCACAATGTTATTGGAGAAATCTTCGATTGTATGTAAACACGACGAAGCGAGGGTTTCCGATTTTTTACTTCTTCTCTGGTGATTTTCTCTACTCTGGCAACACCAGGTAGGTGGTTTCCCTGCTTCCCCTTTTCATTACAAGTCTACTAATAGTAATCTCTAGCCTCCCAGGGGTCTCCCCGACCGTTCATTAGTCGGAGATGACAGTTCCAACATGAAGGATTAAGATCCCATCATACAACGGCTTAGATGAAAACTCTTAGCTGTTGGATGAAAAGTTGGGACCCAAAAACCCTAGATAGGTGAATTCTAGCCATAGATGATGGCAGATTAGGGATGATCTAGAGATAGGTAATCTGACGGTCCTGATTAGGACATCTCACCCATAGTCGGTCACCTCTGTCAGACCACTTGTAATAGGCTGTAACAGGCCCGGCCACTGGTCTGCCCCACACCCGTAAGCCCAAATTTGATTCGAGCCGTCCAAGTTTTGAACTAAAAGCTCATTTCTTCAATTAAGAGCTCAATTCAGCTCTGATTTTATATATGAAAGTATCTATAGATTCCTTATCTCTTATATAAGTTACTAAACTCATAATATTTATGTTTTTAATTGTATTTATTTATGATAATTACAAAATTTGTGCCAATAGTATTGGATCATGGCCCAGATGACATTAAAATAGAAATATGAATCTATGGATGAATTCAGGAAGTCCCAAAACCTTTAAAACCATGATCATAGTAAAATTTCTAGACCTCTAGATCAATTAATTAAACAAAAATAGTAAGATTAAATATCAGCCCTTAAAACAGGCTGAAATCTTAAAATCCAAATTTTGATCTCAGTTTAACTCCAAATTGAGATTGAAAAGTTGTGTTGGATTCATCTTGATGAGGAGAATCTACTAAACCAACAAAAACATACACTCAGTTTATGAAAATTTCTGTATTTAAGTAGATAAGGGTACTAACATCCTTAGTCTACAAGATCTGGGACGATCAGATTATTCAAATTATTTTGGATAATGATCTAATGGTATACTAACTTAAATAAATGAGTTCGATGTAATTGAATTGGCAGATCTTAAGAGATCTAGCCTTAAAAGTAGTAAAATCCATAAAAATGAATGGTAATCTCCCTGATCAATTTGATTAGGGAGGATTGGATAGTATGGATGTAATTGGATGATGATATAAAGTTAATATTGTATGGATTGATGGACTTAATGATGATAATTTAGGATAGATTGAGATCTATGCCCTTAATGTTAGAAAAATGACTTAAGATCTTCTTGATTGGTTGGATCAAGAAGGATCAAATCATTTGATGAGATGCAACAATAATCTAGTGATAAAATCATATTAATAAAATATATTAAATCTAAAGAAAAATGAAAGATCAATATCTAAATCCTAAAAGAGATGAAAAATGAATAAAAATCAACTATGACCGTTGGATCATGATGAACAGTTATGGCATGTTAAACTTTCATTTGAATTATTGAATGTTATTATAATTGTCTTTTATTGCTTAGTAGATTTATTTATTCATTCATTTATTTATGCTTTAATGCTTATGTTATGAAAATTACATTGAAAATGTAATTAAATGAAAAATAGAGTTGAAGGACATTTACACGGAAGGAATGACATGGACATAATGATAGTAAAGGCTATAGTTAGTAGGATAATATAAGGAATATCATTTCCTTGGCCCAAATTAGGAAAATAATGAAACTCTATGAGTGACATTTTAAATGTTCATGGATTTAATTAAAATAAATTAGAAAGAGTATTTAGGGTTAAAATGCTCATAGGAACCTTATGAAAGGTTGAGCTAAGGTCACTCTAGTCAATGCTGAACATTGTTATTAAGGAGGTTTTCTAATAGAGCATCGCTCTTCTCCTATCTTCTGTTGACGTTTGTGAGGTCTAAACGCCTCCTTACATGAGGATTGAAGTAACCACTTTGCGTTCAACCATTCATCTAATAAGCCTTAGCCAATTAAAAATAAGAGGAGCTATCTAAACTTATGATGGAATAAGTTATCTTCAACCACTAAAACATTAGCTGGTTGAATAATAATAATAATAAGAGCATAAAAGACTAATAAAAATTTTAAGTAAGATAATGATGATAAAAGAAGATGAGATCTTGAATGATAAAAAATAATAAGGGAAAATAAATACCAATATAGATTAGATTGTTTATGTATGATATAGATAGTACTTGTATAGAAGATATTGAACCCTTGCTTATATGTGATTCAAGGAAGAAAGATTCAAATCATTCTACATAAGGATGATCAAAAGACCATGCAGCATGTATCCTTGACTAGAAAAATGACATTATATGTATGATTTGACAGATATATGTTAATGAAGACTATGATAGATTTCAAGGAATAAGAATACCTTATTAAGGTGGGTGGATTTTAATAATGCCTTTACATGAAGATACATATTTAATACATGATCTTATGTTTTGAAGTATTGACATGTACAATACCAATATATTGTGGTAATTTTCTCAAAATGAAATATGATCGAACTAAATAATGAGAAAAATAAGTATAAAATGGATAAAGTCAAGAATTGAGAACAACCCTAAGTGAATAAGAGAGTAGAAAATATTTCAGCCCTAGATAAATATACAGATAATTTGATATGTATAAGTATTGTTTTACATATAAGCATGAAGACTTGTGGTTTTGTTTTAAACAGGCATAGGCCTGGGAATGCTATGCTAGGAGAATTACAAGGGTTTGGCCACCCCCTCTCCGAAACTTGATGATATTGAATACCAAGCCTAAGAGAGGCTGAAAGTCGGGGTGGGGCAATTATGGGAAGGCCACCACTATGATAACCATGGTCCCCTCATACGGACATGGATATTATAATTTCTACTGATAATGGTATAAGAGGATTATAGAACAATTATCCGAGAGCGCTATACTAATCAAACTACAAGCATAGTAGTCCTTAGTTATTTTGCATTATGATGCATATGAAATTGGCATAGTAAAATGCCTTAAAAGATGACATGATAAAATGCTAGATAATTGTATATTACCAGTATTTTTTCCAAGAAGGGAAATTTTCAATATAATAATTGGCTGAGATACTAATCTCCTATAGTGAAAGAAGTTGATCAGCTTAGTATGGCAATGATTATTGACTATTTTCACAATTTCAATGGATTTATCTGCATACAATATGCATGTGTAAAGATGAACACAAATGACAAAGTAATGAAATATCTATATAAATGATAGTGGTCTATGAATGTGTTTATAATAGAATGAATTATGAGATAATTGAATATTGAGATTATACTATCAATATCTTACATTTTTATCCCTTACCAAGCATAACTTGCTGAGATATTATAAATGTTTGAATGTTTATAATATTTCAGATACAAAGAAAGAGACTTAGGAGCTCAAAACTTGAAGAACTATTGAAGAACAAGTAATCAGTGTATATCCCTTGAAACATTGTATTGAGAGCTTGTATTATATTTAGAGCTTTTGTAATTTTGATTGTGTATTTGGACAAGTATTGTAAGGATGCAATGGGTTATGTATTGTAAACTACTGGATGGATCTTGAAGACTAATAAAAGTATATTATTTCAATGAAATTTTATCTTATACAAAACTCTACTTATATTATATATGAAGTAGTAACTTGGATTTACAAAACAAATTTTACAGAAAAGAATTTCTGCTACTTTGTTTTGCAAATTTTTTTTACTACTAAGAGTCATGTCTTTACATAATATATTATAAAAACTTGAATTGCCATATTGTGATTCGAATCCTGCATAGGAGGAAGCTTCGTGCACCACGACTGTCCTTTTTTAATTCCACTACAGGACAATTTTATTTCCTAATTCACTCAACGAGCTCTACACTTAACCTCTAGGCTGTATAAACCCCGTGTACGTCACACAAATGAATTCACCCACTTCACCTGACACTGTAAGAAAATGTTATAGAAATGTCGACACATTTGTACTTAAACTAAAGAGGCCCAGACTTTGAAACGATACGGCACTCCATTTCCCCTGCTACAACACAAATATATGATGACACCATGTTGTCATCACCTCCCTGTCCAGGGCCTTTATCTTGCCTTGTTTCCCATATGAAGTTACCAAATTAGCCTCTTCTCTCTTAGCAAAAGGAGACTAGAACAAGCCCATTTTGGTCAAGTTTCATAAGTTGTGGGTGGTCCTTCACCATCGCTTTCTTCAGGTCCCATATAAAATATAATACCAATGTGCATATAATGAGGGAAACTAGACTTTTTTCTTATTTTCTTCCACATCGATTGAAGAAAAATGAGCCATTGGAAAGCTGGAATCTCGATATTGATGGGCGTAATCATGAGAAAATGTATCTGCAGATTTCATGAAATTGGTCATTTGGCAAAGGACTGTGTGTTTGTTATAGTGTCAACTATTCGTTTTTCCGGATTAGTATTGCGGCGACGGCCGGCGTTTTCCGGCAGGTACTCTCCCAGGTCTTCCATGGTGGCTAGGCATGACAGGTAGAGTTAATCTTTTAGTGCTTTAAGAGATTGGGGGTGGTATTATCGTTCTATAAAAGTGGAAGCTGTGTTTGTAGTGGCTTTCTATTTAATGTGTTGTAAGCTACACAGATTTTAGTTAATAAAGAAGTTTTTTTGCTGAATGCGTGATGGTGGTTTGCATTGAATTTCTTGTGGGTTTTAGTCATTTGAATTGCTTTCTTTATGAAGTAACGGTGATGATCTTTTCTTTGATTTTGGAGATATTTTCTGGCAGTATAGATCTAGACTTAGTTGCTGATAGCTGGGATTTACTGAGACAATAATAATCATTTGTGAGTCTGGTTTTGTCTTGAACAGAAGGCTTAGCATGTTAAGAATCCAAAAGAGAGTACAGTTTTAATTAAGTGCAACTGGAAAGAGAGATGTTATTCGCAAGTTGGATCTGTAGATATTGGTTGAAAGAACTTGATCATGCACGCATAATAATATGCAATCCTTAATGAAGCCAGTAAGACATTTCACTGGCGTTTCTTTGATGCCTGCCAGGACATTGGTTTCAGAAAGCAGTCTCCATTGAGGAGGAAGGCATCGCCTGCCCCAGCTGATGCCAGAACCTTGTGTCGAAGTTTCGTTACATGTTATGGTTCAAGCGGTAGGTTACTACATGTATACGCTTGAAGAACAAAAGGATTTAGAAGCAGGAGACTTCCTAGTTCAGGCTCATCCAAAGATTTATCAAGACAAAAAGGTCTACTCCTACTGGTTCTTGAATCTGCTATTCATATATGACATACCCAAGCAAAGTGATTAAGAGGTACACTAAAATATACTATTGACTCACATTCAGAAAAAATATACAGTGAATCGAAATGTGTTATAATCAAAAGAATGAAATAATTGTTCTGAGATACTGAATGCTGATATCTTTTCTCATGGATCTTTAAAACGGAGCTGTGCAAATAGAAAATGAAACTTAAGGTGCTATAATTTTGATATGCTTTATCTTGCAAACTTGATTCTATCTCCCTCTTCATGGATCTTTCTGGTTGTTGAATACAAATTTTTTTTTGTTGTTGGTATTCTCCATTAACTAATATTTGTAATTATAATGGTTTAGTTACAATGAATCCTGTCAAGATAATGGAGCAAATAACCAATGCTACCTATTTAAAGAAATTCTCTTCAGGAATGTGAGTACATTGAAACAGCACCGCGAAATAATTAATTCATCATTGAAGCCTGAAAATTTAGATCCACATTTCAATTACCAGTTTCCTAAACCTCATGAAAGTCATTCTCCTTTTAAGTCATTATACCAATCAACTGTGTTTTATTGGGAAGTGACAGATATATGAACTGATTTCCTGATAAATGCACGTCTTTCCTCCTGTGGTTAAAACAAAAACCTAAACAAGATTGATCGCTAAAAGAATGATCCCAACCATTCAACCTATGGTTCATATTTGACTTATATCACATGCATATTATATTAGCCGTTTGAAATTTGAACAATGACATTGGTCCTATAACATGACAAGGCCTGTCAGGAGGATGACACCTTTCTCAAGCCATTATCAAACAGGGTGGCACCTTGACACAAAAGGTGTGCTATCACATTGGTATCTAGGATGTGATAAGGATCCTATTTATGACTAGTTCAATGAGGAAGATGACATTCATTCTAAGATCCCGATGAATATCATCCATATTCATAGAGCAAGTGAAAACCCTGAGTTCTGTTGAATGGAATACTACAATCAGCGCTTCACCAAGACTATCTTAATAGGTTTTGTTTTTGTGGATAGGGCCCCTCATGAGTCGACGGTTGCAGCCCATGAAGATAATTTTCCCATTGGTTGTAGCATGACAGTACATTTGGAATATTTAGTGCTATCGAATGTCTATATGGCAAGATTAAGTTCCTACTAACACGAGCATATACTATAACCAAAAACTTTATTCCATCTTCCGAAGAGAGATATATTTGATAGAGCAATGAGATGCCTAGATTTGGAAACATACACTAAAAAGAGAGACTTGGTAATGGGGTTGTAGGCTCTTAGCAAGATTCTTATAGAGGTAAAATACATGCATCGCCTTAAACTATTTGGATGCCAGTTACTATTTGACTCTAGGGACTCTAGGTGGAGGTCTAACTTGTGTAACTGGTAGTTCATTACATGTTAGACACTAATGATTCCCTTCACAGATGAAATTTCATAAACAGGAGAAAATTTATGCTATATGAGTTCCAGAACATCTATTCTAAAGACTTTATCTCCTTTTAATTAAAATTTCTTTTTGGGTTACTTTTTTGTTAGATCTCAGCCACAGGTAACGTATAGAGGCAACATTGGAGATCATTTTTGTTCAGGTTTTTCTTTCATTCATGCTTCTTGTATTAAGAAGAAGGGATAGCAGCAGGTTGGGTCGAGCAAAAATTTGGCTATTCTTAACCTTGATCTAGTGCTTTTGTCTTGACTCTAACTTTGGGTTACCCTAACAATGTGTCAAATAATTGTTATCCCTAACCCTAGCCTGCAGGGTCAATTCGTTTGGAAGTCCTGGTTGACCTTAACGCAAAAATATTTTAGCATTTGAAAAATTCATTGACATCAATGAATTTTTTGCGATAAAAGATTAAGTTAGTCACTTAATTACTAAAAATGCCTTTGCACCTAGAGAAATATATGCAATGCCATTATTGTTAATATATAAATATATTAAAAATGTTTGGGCCTCCTAACTTTTTACTGATTGACCCTAAACTGACTCATAATATTAATTAGGATCACAAGTTTTTACCCTAAGCCCATCCTCATAACAAATTTTCTTGCCCTAACCCAACTCTTACAGGTCAATTACGGTTAGGTCCCCTAATTGGCCCGACCCTTTGTCGTCCCTATTTAGAAGTCTTAAAGAACTTCTCTAGAATCTTGAAGAGTTTTTTTCCAAAGAAAAAATCTTGAAGAGTCACAATCTTGCCTTTAAGAGCTATATCACGGTGCTTGCAAGAGCTATCTATCTCTCTACTTCAATTTTTTTGTTCCACGTATACTCCACCACACCACTTAGGGTTGTGACAAACCAAAAAAATTTCCATTTAAGGGTAGAAAGAATATTGCAATTAAATATAAGTTTAGCACTAGCAATAGGCTCCCCAAACGTTATTTAGTTGGTTGTGTCTTTTGAAAATAAAATAGGTGTGGACCTTTTAGTTGATCCATGTAACTTCCCTTATTCTTGAACGCCAATATCACCCGTTTCTGTAGTTCTACGTATCAACTCCCTTTTCTGACAGCAATGGAATGCATGCAAGCTCTTACTAAATGTGACATTACTTAGGACGTTGAATCGTTGAAGTGCTGTTCTAAGGTGTAAGGATCAACAATATCGGTTCCTTGGATCATCGCAAGAAGTACTTTTATCTTGGAAAAGTAATCATTGGATGTAGATAGGAAGGATCTAGAAAGGAAAATTTTCTTGTGTAGGATTCATGACAAGGAAAATTACAGACAAGTTGATTAATCTCTTTTTCCTAGTATTGGTTCAAAGACTTGAATATGAATAGTACTTGTCGAAGGTGCAGGAATTAAGATCCTCTAAAAGTGGGTGGGGGGAAGCCTCGGTGCATGAAGCTCCCCGTATGAGTTGTTGAGGGAAGGGACCGACCACAAGGGTCAATAGTACTCAGCCATAACTTGCATTTTGCAAGAGGTTGTTTCCATGCCTTCAAGGTCACACGACGACAACTCTACCATTGCACCAAGGCTCCCATTCAAGAATTAAGCTCTTCTACAAGGAGGAAAGGCATGTGTAACTCACCTGGGATATTGTTGTTGTTGCACACAAGTGCTGAAAAAGGGAAAGACCTATTTCCAGGAACCTTAAGAGAGGCATAATTAGAATATATTTCATATATACTATAAAGTGGGTTTTTCATATCAAGTGCAGAAGAGGATAACTGATTTATCAGGTGCTATAGCATAACAATTGCTTCAACGCACAAGGATTCGCTAGCTAAACAACATAATACCTCTCTATGTTTATCTCTGTCGAAGTTATCTACTGTATGTGTATTTGGGCAGCTAAACTTTCTCAAGGTTTCAAACTTATCATGATGATGAATGAAGTCATGTGACTGGAATCTCCCCCTCCGTCATATTTGAAAATTTTGATATTAGACTATTAGTGGAAAGCTGATCCAATTAGTCTACTAAATCATCATTTAGGTGAATAAAATCATGTGGCTATTCGATTGAATTCTTTCTAATATGAGTTATATTTATTGAGAAAATCACCAACATTAGATTTTCAAAAACCAGTGCCGTAGGAGATCATCTCTGTCAACATTACCAGAGTCATTCTCAACATGAGAGCACTTTTCAGGTTTGTGAGTGTGGTGGAGTAGTGCAAGAGCGAATCTCAATTGTGAAGGTTACGATTTTGGAACTCCTCAAGGGTGTATATGTGAGAGTGCGTGTGTCCACTATTAAAAAAGAAAAAGGCAAGACAAAACATGAAAGCTTCTCCACTATCCATATTTTGCTTTTAATTTGTCTTGTCGTTAAAGGAAGCCGTTGCCAAAGCTTGGAATCTTCTTCTTGTGCTTGCTAGAAGCAGTCATACAGTTGTATGTGCCAATCAGCAATAGATCAAACATCTGGGCCTTATGTCACTGAAGATCTTATTCACCAAAGTTCTAGAAGCAGCATCTGAGTAGGCACACTCTGGTTATTACTATGTCAACTTCGTTCTGTGATTTCTTGTTGATGTTCATCTACACTTTCTCCTTGAGTTCTAGATGCACATTGGTGGAAATTGGTTTGTATTTGTTATATGTTTCGCCAGTTGGAGCAATCCACGAGTATGAGAACTATAATTGCTCCTCCTTTGTCTATATTCCATTGCCACACACTTTTCCTCCTTGATTTCCACTTTAAGAGAGGATTGCCATACTCTATTCAACCTCACAGAACCTTTATGAATTCTCAAACATAACTTTGTAAAGCTCTAAGGGTGTGCAAGTGTGGTGGTGGTGCAAGAATGAACCTCTATAATGAAGGTGGCTAGTTCGAAGCTGCTTAAGTAAATTGATAGTAGCAGGGAATGGTGAGCTTGAACCAATATCGCTTATTTGTATCCTGGACTTGGGACAGGCCTTATTGTCATCTACTACCAGATCTTTTGAATTGCAACAAGACCATATAACTAAGAAGGTATGTTAAGGGACAGAAAAATTGTAAGGACAATTGCGTGGGAGAGGAGAGATTTCCCAAGTGAAATCTTTTTAAGCCTAATGCTTCTTCTCTTTTTATGTGAATTGGATATTTTACAAGTCAGTACTTGTTCAGTGTTGTGGAATATGTTTCTGAACATATACTATTTTCAACTCCCCGTATCTTTTTTCTGCTTAATTCAATATGCTAATTGTACAGATAGCTAGCTTCCAATATAATTTGTTCCAGGGAATATCCACCCATTGTCTCTACAACCATGAGGTATTCATTCCAATTTACATTGATTAAGCTCTTTCCCTTCTATTTCCTTCTGAAATCGAAATAACTTATAATAGATGTAAACAACACGAATTTGTCTTTGATCAACCAACTAAATTAATGCTCATTAAAGTGCTTTCACTCATTGAAATATCTCCTGAAACTTCAGTCCGTAAATTCAATTATTTTTGGTTCCCGGATCATACAATTTAAACCTTCAGAATGCTTGAGTTTCCAAATAAAATACGCCGGCAGTCTTTCTTGACTTAGTTTAGGCAAACTTACCTCACTATTGTGGCTTTTACGGCACATAAGATAACATGCATGCAAATACTCGAAAGTTACTTCCTCTCTGGGCAAAGACTTGATGTTTCGTAATAAACAAGGGAAGTTTATATGATAATGCTGCACATAATTGAGTTCGGAAATAAGAGCTGGCAAAAGTCTTAGATGGGAGGCACCTTCGATGACCTAAACCTTTGGATTAGTCATATGTAAACTTTTTCACTGTCGAAGATTCTAGCCTTTCATTTATAAGAGGACTTGTTGATGAATGTAGATCATCAGTATCTAAAAGCCATAACCAGGTGCTTAGAACTGGTTCATGGATCGTTTGATAACTTTGAGTTTCTACATGGATAGTTTGGAGTGGGCTGTTGTACCGGCATATCTCTCTTGTACGTCTCAGGTACAAGGTGGGCATAATGGGATTCGACTGGTTCGTGAAGGCTGGCATGGTTACGAATGTCTCAGCTAGGCAGTGTGTTTCAACTCATTGACATTGGAAAATTCCTAGCTATATCCGTATCTGGCATTGTGATATTCTTGGGTATTTATGTTGCATGCTGAAGGGGCTTCGACGTTGTGTCAAAGTTCTGAAGAACAACAAGTTCATTAACTGAATGCAAAACATGGATAAAAAGAAAAGATCCCAAGGCCAGGTTAAGAGCCAGTAGTCCCAAGTAATGACAAAGGAGGGAGCTATTTACACCAAAACGAAAGGGCCCGTAACCTACTCAACATCTGGAGGCTTACAATGGGAGCACCAGTCTTGGCTTCAATTGAACCGATTTCAGTGATAAGCTGTGATAATATCTCCATGACTGCAAATGACCTCGAGAAGTGAAGTCTTGGCGAAACAGAAGTGTTGTCATTGCGTGACCTTGACGTTACGGGTTCGAGGTAAGGCTGCATACCACTGATTCTTATAGTTCGCCCCTTCCCCAGACCTGCATACGCAGGAGCTTCGTGCATCAGAGCTGCCCTTTCTATGACTGCAAATGACCCAATTAATCTTTTTAATTCCTTAAAAAAGGGTTTTATGGTGTTGCTCAAGTTTTTCTACAAATCTCGGGATTTCAATATGCAAGCAAATATTTTGGCCTTTTAAGGATAAAGAGGTTCTGAACCATAGTAAGATCAAGGTTGCGGCATCAAGCTTAGCAAATTTCGATCAATTTGGTGGAACTCAAAAAAGGATTGGGTAAGCAAACAATGACCACAGACCTCTTGCGTATCACACCAAAAAGAAAATAGGAAAGAAGTTCTTACAGGAAAACTACCTCCAACAGTGGTATTTGAAGTTGCAAAATTTTTAACAGGAATCAGTAGATGTGTACACCGAAGAGTTTGATTTGCTCATGGCACGTTGTGAGGTCCTGCAATCTGACCTGTTTAGGGGTTCCTATTCGGTGCACGTGCATGATATTCTATGCATACCATAGGCAGGATAAGCAAAAGGGCCCATCATCCCATGTTTTGAGTGATCTATTTTTTCATCTGATTCACCCTCTGTGGAGGGCACCAAAAACCCTATCCAACAAGTACCTTTAACCCTTAACGCGGGCCTTACCTCTTAAAATATGGACGGCATTAACATAAAAGCAGAATCTTTGTTGAGTACGATCTACATTTCAAAGGGAGGCGGCCTATCCTAGAGGTAACTTATGGGATGAGATTGTTTATATCTCTCCACTTAGGTGATGGAAAATCTGATCAATGAAATGGATCACTTAGAAAATGTGTGCAAAAGGGCCAATACGCCAAAATATACACCCAATTATGATACACAGGGATTATTATGCACAAGTGATTTGTAGGAACCCGTGTCTAGATGGCTTACCAAAGGCATAGTATTAAAACTCAAAAACTTGACTTGACTAAAAAGTGAGGCTAGTTAATTCAAAGCGGCATGTCAGTGATTCTGGAAAACTCGAGTGGGATTTTAATGAAGAGTTCCTTCAATTTTACATTATCTTTAGTTACTCGTATGCTATGCAAGTTGGTTAGAATGTACTCTGATTAGCAGGTAGAGATGTGTTGCATAATTATGGTTTGAGAGATTCATGTGTTCAAATAACAACTTAATTATGTAATTTTCACGTCCAATGATCCACTTAACAAGTCGATTGACTGGATTTGCTATGGTAGAAAAGGAAAGAACTAACCATAGACCACTAATTCAAGTGTTCATGACCTTGAAAGACTAGAGATTTTGCTAGCTTTGTCTAGTTGATTAGTGGGGAAATGCAACCATAAGAATTTGGAACCTATAACGGAAGATCGGCATGAAATTGAATAAAGAGATTCAGTAAAATGAAGACATCACATGGACTGACCAAAGTGTATATTGCATGAACACAACAGGCGTACATGACTCCAATTGGTTCATCGTCATCATCAAGACCTTATTTCAATTAGGGGTCAGCCAGTGACTCCGATTGGTGAAGGAATAATATCTTTTACACAAGGTGAACAGCTTATGAGAAGGCATACCAACTTAGCATAGACGATGAAGTTGTGCCGATGTGATCTCACAAAAATGGTTGACAAGTTGAACCCAGAGATTGAGAAGTATCCTAATCTTGCATGGATCAAGAAAGAAAAAAATTTGGGGAATATTTATAAACGTTGCTTAGTTTCTTTTACTATTCTATAGAAAAATCTTATCAAGATGATTTATTGTTGGATGTGATGCCAATGAATCTTTTCCATGTCTTGTTACTTGGGAGAGCTATGGCAATATGCTAGAGAAGTGGCAACTCAAGCTTACAACCAAACAGATTTCGGGAGGATGTTGAGTTGTCTGTGACCAACAAATTAATTTCTGCAGTCTACTAAACAAATGATAAAAATTACCAACATGTAGCAAAATAGCAGAAAACACACAAGAATTTGAGAAATTGATTGGAATTGCAATTTATTTTTTCATCCATTTCTATTTGCACAGGGAATATTTTGGCAATTCCATATTGAAATAGAATGGAACTGGAAATAATGCCCTTAAGGCCTGTTTGGCTACTTAGAAAGCAATGATAATAGATTTATATGGAAAAAAGAATCCTCCATATAAAGTATTTTACCCTTCAAAATAAATTCTAAAAAAATTCAGAATGTTGGGGCATGTAAGATTTTTGGGTCTTTAGCATAATTTAATTTGAAAGTGTAAAATATTTTTTTACATAGAATTCATTTTTTCCATGAAAATCAATTTCCATTATTTTCCTTCCAACCAAACAGGTACTTAAGTTTACCATTAGCCATTGGCTCTTTAGTCGTAATGTTGGTGCTCCTCTACCTACACAAGGTAAATGTCAATTTCCTATTGAGTAAAGTGCAACTCCCTTTGGGCTTGTCGCCCAGATGAAATCCCACGTAAAAGAATATCGATGGCAGTGTTTCCATCACTACTAAAATTGAGGTCCAATAAGATGGTTTATACACAAACGTCTTCTATTAAAAAAATAAATAAAGGATGGTAAACCAAAACCATCCTACACTTTGAAATAATATAAGAAGGTTTGTGAAAACCATCTTATATATATTTTATGGTGGTCGGGTGTATATTTTAACTACAGGAAAAATATGTACAAACAGAAACCAACGAGAACTAGAGACAGAGCAATAGGACAGTTTTCCAAAAACCATCATGTATTCAAAACAATAGGACCAATGTAGGATGATTTTTTCATACATTCAAAGTTTGGAAATCCAAGTCATCCAAGATCTGACAACTATAAAATGTGAAAAATAATAACTACACATGATCTCCAACACCAATCTTTCTATACCATCTGGATAGCGAAAACTGTCAGCAAAATATTGAAGGAAAGAAAAAAAAACCCAAGCGTTTGATTCAGTTGTGTGCTACCACAACTAATTAATCTGCTTCTTGAATAACTGTGACCTTCTTCGGAATGTATCTATGATGCTGCCCATCTTAGTTGCCCGGATCATTGTTGTCCAGTACAGCCCTACATGTATTCCTAGCTTGGCTATTGAATTTATTAGCTTACACTCTTTTAACTCCTCCTGGCCCGTTTCCAAATTGGCATCATTCCTTACTCGTATCGGAGTAGTGTACTCTCTTCTAGTAAGACCCACGGAATAGCAAGATATCCTCCAGAATGGAAGTCAATTGGACTTCCCCGCAGGGGACTGCCATTTTCATTTGGATGGGAAGAAAGCTTTTCAGTCTGAGTGATCTGTCTACCACAAGCACGAGTTTTTCTGTTGGTAGTGTTCCTCTTCACTGCTCAACACATTAAAGAAACGTCTTGTAGTGGCTATCAAGTTCCCAATGGGCCACAACATTTTGCACTCATTGTTTCTTCTGACAACGCGCAATCCTACAAGTTCATGACAAAGCAAACGTATCTACAAATTCATCCTCAAGTAAGATGCTTCAATTCAAGCACAATAGCAACAGTGAACAAACCCACTATATATCCAATCATGACTATTATTCTATACTACTTGAGAGTTTGGACCGGAACAGCTGGGGAAACCTATGAAATTTCTAAAGCAAGCACATAGTGGTAGGGCCAACAAAGATACTAGTGGATGGCTGAAGACATTATGGCTATCTTTTACAGTCTATCTTGTGTATTATTAAGCAATGCTAGCTACTATTGACTCATTCGCTAACCTCATTCCTTGCACTTCTGTAAATGGCATCCCTCTTCACTCCATCCTTAATTGAAAGAAAGGAGCCTGTGCTTATTAAAGCATGCAAACCCACAACTTTTTAGACCTCCTTTCTCTGTCTACCATAGACAATGACCAAGCCGTCTATGTTTCGTGCAAATGAAGAGGACATTAGTAGTAGATCATATCAAAACGCAAGTGGGATTCTCATAATCATGTAACCCAGTCTGATCCTGTGGCTGTGATCAAAGAAGCTCTCCCTAAGGTCTTGGTTTACTACCACCCATTAGCCGAAAAGTTCAATAGCTATAAAGATGGCTAACTTCGGGTTAATTGCACCGGAGGAGTACCATTTATGGAGGCAAAAGTAAGCTGCACTTTTGCTTCCCTTACTCATCTCAATGGTTTCGATATTGCCACTGCTAAGGAGGTTTGTATTCAAAGCATTGGAAGTTGATAATGACAACGGCACCCATCCTCTTGTAATCCAAGTGACTCAGTTTGCTTGTGGGGGATTCAAATTGGGCATGGGCTTATCTCAGTCAATCAGCAATGGGTTAGGTGCAGCTCAGTTTGTTCGAGCCATGGGTAAACTTGCTAGTGTAATGGGCTAGCCATCAACGAAAACGGTGTGGGAGAGAGGGAGTTATGGGTATGGGTCCATTAGCAACTTCTCCTCACTTACCAACCTCAGACCTGCTGCATGAAAGTTTCAAAGTGCATACCGAGTGTATTAAAAATAAAATAAAATAATTAAGGGAGGCTTTGATGAAGGAAAGTGACAGTGAAGGGCTAAATGAGAGTTTCACCACACTAAAGGTTCTTGGAGCATATGTTTGGAGGTCTAGGGTTAGGGCTTTGGAGCTGAGCTTGAATGAGGATGCCCAGTTTTCATAAGTTGTCAGAATTAGAAGTATGTTGAATCCTTCCTTATTTGAGGGTTAGTATGGAAATGCATTTGTGGGAGCCCATGCTTTGCTGGATGTGAGGGCCCACTTTCAAGTGTTGCAAAGCTAATCAAGGAAATAAAGAAAAATGCTTCTAACATTGAGTATATCTGGTCTTATATAGGAATTATCGAGAAATCCTACCAACAAAGCAAGAAGATTGAAGCAAGAGTGGCGGCCTTGGTCCTAACATAATGGAAACACATGGGTCTGTTTGAAATGGATTTTGGGTGGAAGGATTCAGTTAATGTGGTCCCTGTGCCCTTTGAGATGTTTGGTTATGTTGATCTTGGTATCTTCATGCCTCCATTTAGATTGGACCCTTCAATGAAAGATGGAGTTAGGGCCTTGGTTTGCCTGCCAAGGGCTTCCATGGTCAAGTTCAAGGAAGAGATGGATGTTCTGGAGAATGGAGACTGCAAGGTTTGATTTGAAGTGTGATTTTAGTAGGAACTGCCTTGTTTTTCTGTTTCTTTTTCCTTATTCTATAATGCATGTGTTACCTTTGGAGCTTCTTTGTTACTTTGTGGCTCGGGGAGTGGTAATCAAATGTTCACGGCCTAATCTGAACCTCACAGAACTGAGGTTGTTCCTACGAAGGTGATTGGGAAGTGGGTTCGGTTTGTTTCAGTTGAGACACATAAATTTGCATGTAATGGGCATATATGTCAGTCAATACTCGTACATTTATATGTGCTTTCGAGTCGATCTTGACAGTTTGTATGAAGCAGAAAAATTAAGACAAGTCCCGGTGCAGTAGGTTCTCAATAGGTATGTGGAGAAGTAGACTCAACCATAGAGCTCTTTTTCGGAAAATATAAACCATTCATCATATTGACTGTAAAAATATCAGGTAACAAGACAGAAATCAATGCATTCGGATGATGAGGAATGATATGATGGTGTGTGCCTTGGATCACTTACATACCAAACATCAAGGTTATTGAATGAATATAATATTTGAAAAGTGTGCTTCTTGCTTGTTGAGTATAGATGAATGAATATAATATCTGAAACGTTTGCTTCTTGCTCGTTGAGCATAGACCATTCTTTAAACAAGATTCCATGTTCTGTGATCAAAAGAAGACTTGTTTAGATTCCAAGTTCATCCAATCTTTGCTCTTTTCAGAGCAACTATGATCCAGAGGCAGAGCAATTAGATGGACGAGTCTGATTAATAATTTGTGGTGCCCATCATGCAGAAGTGGGGCGCATCACAGCGACTCCCACCATTCTTCTTGGATGATCTTAATTGCTTATCGTGGGACTTTGAAAAATTAACAAAAATCAGGTTTGTGATCTTTAATGAAAAATACATAGGCGGACAGCATTCAATAGCCATGACTCTTGGTATGTACTCCTATCTAAACCATTTTGAACATGATGGATGGCTAAAATCAACAAAGAACTAGCAGCGTGCATAAAACAAAAGGGGTGTCTACATCTCCATTTCTACAGGGAGATAAGATTGTAAGGATGAAATTGATCTACCTGATCAAATTGTGGGACAGCAGGCCCCTATGCAAACCATTTAGTTCAAGCCTAATTACTTGCTTAAGCGCATCATCGTGGTTTCCAAGCTTCAGTTGCTTAACTAGACGGTTCCATGAACTTATGAAGCTCCCTATAGACGATTATTTGGAGGACGCTTTCATTAGAGTTCCTCCTCTGAACTTAACCAAAAGGAAACAAGGTCAAAAGTACTTAATAATCTCTTCTACACAATATGTAAGGAAAAGCCAGCTTTCTAGTTGTTAACAGACAAATAGATTTCTATACGCTTTGAAAGCCTAAAGTGAGAGCATCTCTGGCTCCCAGCAAACGGAATGAGAACTTTCTTCCTGTTTCACTGGTTCCCAGGCCCAACCTCACCTTCCCTCATCCTTTCTCAGGCACATGTGCATGTGCAGGTTTTCTAGCATTTCATCAGTTCCAACCACTTAAAAAAGTGAACTAATATTCCCACGCCCCTTTGGGCTGAGGCCACATTTGGGGTTTTGTGGTATTTTCACTGGAGAGACCCACCTTTCTCATAATCCGAATTGTTCCTGTCAATTATCTGGCAAAGGATGAGCCACACATACAGAGAATTGACATTACAAAACCTTACCATTCATTTTCGAACGTATTGTTCAATAGTATGATTTGATAGCATCCATTGATTTGTTTAGACTTGGAGAGACCCTACCTCATGCAATATTTGTCATAGATTTGATACCTTTTTTTTTTTTTATGGCCTGAATTCAGGTTAATCACAAGGTAAAATCTTGAACTAACCTATAGATTTGGCTCGTTTCCCGGGAACAGTTTGAGGACAGACTATTCAGGGGCATAAACCAAAAGACAATTCTACAATCATGCCTCCTCCATACACAGCTCTGAAGGTGCAACACCGATGCAGCCTTGATTTTTCATCTCCGTGTCCAATCTCCCAGTGACATGAGAACCTGCATCACTAATACATCCTCCTCTTGCCAAACCATCCATCTATTGGCCTTGGTATTACTGTCAACAAAGCAGTGACATTAGATGAGTCACCCTTCACCCGTGCCTACCCAATAGTTAACTATTCCCAAGTGACAAAATATTTAGAATGGCATTGATATATTCATCCCTTTTCAGAGAGAGAGAGAGAGAGACAGAAGGGGTGGGACGGGGAAGAAAAGGGTGAATATATCATCGACTGTTTAGAACAGAGAAGATAACTTTTTGATCTGTAAGTTGTTTATAAAAGCTTCAGAGAATCATATACTAACGCAAGTAACAATTCAAACCTAAAATCACTGAAAACATTGAATAACATCAGGCCCGAAAACAACCTTAACCTGAAAAGAAAATTGAGAACAATAAAAAGAACTTCGGAACAGATTTAGTTTTCTAGTTGAAGATACTTTTAGTTTGGTAACACTGAACCAACCTGTTGGTTATTTGTAAAAGCAACAAGCATTTAGAAAGCCACCAAAATGAAGCACATTTTGGCACTCAACAGTTGCAGTGATTGAAGCTCATGCCAATTTATATGGTGAGATGATGGCTTGATTTCAAAGGAGAGCCTTGGCACAACAGTGAAGTTGTCATCGTGTGACCTTGAGGTCACAGGTTTAAGGCGTAAAAACAGCCTCTTGCAAAACTGCAAGGTAAGGCTGCATACTATTGACCCTTGTGGTCCACCCCTTCACCGGACCCTACATATGCAGGAGCTTCGTGCACTGGGATGAAGGCTTGATTTAATTTTCCATTTGGCAACCTATGATCCACGAATTAAACACAAATACCATACATAGTTTATTTTAGAAAACATAGTTACACAAGAAAAACATCACCCGCAGTTATACAAAGGAATTACCTAATTTTGACTGTTCTAGAACCGGCTATCCAAGTCTAAGTAACTCAAAGATTGGAAAAGCTCTTCCTCTTCTTTAATGTATTGACGTAGCATTCTTTACGAATTATCAGAAAGTCTCTCCCTGGAAGGGCAGGAAAAACCTCACCCTGGGAGATGACAATATTTGCCTTCGTAGTCCACCAACTCCTCGCATTTATAAGTTCCTATCAGAAATAAAGTCCAAGATTTCAGTAAGGGTCAGAAAAACAGCTATCCTTGATTGAATATCAAAAGGAAATAAGCAAAGCTTCATTTACAACTCAACCCAAAAATACCCTCCAGATATTCAAAGGGTAGCATCATGTTAACATTGCACTTAATTGGGCAAACTATTTTCTGCATTATTTGCATCTCACTGAAAAAGAACAAAAATAACTGTATTTATTCATCAACGTACCCAACAGAGATAACAGATGCAGATACACTAATACTGTCTGAAAGTCAGATTGAGACGTCCGGGACAGAGGTTTGTTTCTTCAAGCAAGCACCATGGTGCCGTATTGGGGAGAATGCACGAAACTCCATGGAATATAAGCCTTGACTCACCACCAAATATTAAGACATCACCTGACTCCAGTATAACCTTATTTGCCTTATTCACATCTTTCTCAAATCCATATAAGAATTCAGCTGAATCACCTATAGAGAATGAAACAACAGGCAACCCTCTACGAATACTTTCTGTGCTTTCATCTCTATCCTGAATTACAGAAGATAAGATACAGGAGAAATCATTAAATAACTCAGGTAGCCATTCTATTTTTGTGTACATGAATATGTAAGAAAATACTGAAAAACCATGAATTATGGCCAATAGCAATAATGAAACATTTTTAAGACTGCCAGAGATATCATTTGTTGCAGACGTCAAACTTCTAAGTGGATAACAACAAACTAACTTTCATTAATTAACATTTAACAGAAGCAGTAATCATAGGTTCCTATAGTAAGCACATTTCTTAGTGCAGATTAATATGTTTTCTCTGTGCTATGGTAATATCGTTCTTTAGCATGCGCATGGTAGATATTGACATTGAAACATGATATTGCTACAAGTTTGATATGCCAACATTTCTGTTTCTCCTGTGTAAGAAAGGAAAAAGAAACTAGATAAGATAAAAATGGTTTGGGAAGTTTAAGGGCGAGGCATCCTAACAGAATAAACAATAATATCCGAACTGTATGTTTTTTCAAAAATGATTTTTTATACCATTGCATATAATCCACACCATTCCAATATGATGGCAAACAAAGAGATAAGGGAAAAATAAAGAAAGAAAAGAAAAATGAAAAGAAGTCATAGAAAACTTAGAATCCCTCCTTGGACATCACAACTCATTCCAATCAAAATCTACCTATTCATCCATCTTTTACTACAGTTATCAGATGGGAGAAACACTTTCACAAATTCAGGATGCCAATTGCTGTGTCACATGATCCATTAAATAAATAAACTAGAGAACATCTAGAGTTTATGCAACTTGCCAAAGAGGGAAATGGCATGCCGTTAACTTACAATATGTTCAATCCCCTATAGATGTTAACAAAAGCAAATGATCCATTAAATGAAGATAAGAATCTACTCCTTGCACCAAATTCTGTTGGCAGACAGATTGCTGCAGCATAACTTTGCTAGCATTCCCTTCAACAGTGTCGATGATCACTGCAACTGATCCACTTGCTCAACACCAATTGTTCCCATGACCACATAATCATACTTAACATAAAACACATTTTCTGTAATAACTAATGGTTGGTACCTAAGATTTCAAACACATCATATTGCATAAGATAAGGGAATAATGAATGTACCACCAGGCTAAAGGTTGTGAGGGAACAGAAGAAGTAATGTTACTATTTATTTGAGATAAAAATAGATATAGCTAACTTTCATCTCATAGAAGAATCTGGCCATGAAATATAAACACAGCAGGAAATAAAGTACAAAACAGAAGACAGCCTCCATTAGGATGCATTTGAATACTTGAAGTTCCTCTGCAAGACACCGCCAAGCAATCTCTTGCAGAATAACAGCAGCAGAACCTTGCCTGATCAGACAACTCTAATAGCGGAATTTATTTTGTGCATTGATGAAACTTTTTACTGGCTAGAAATAAAAGGAGATTTTCAGTTATGAGAGAAAATTTGGAAACAAGTAATCAGAGGAACAAGATGCACCAACCAAAAATAAAGGAACAAAATGCTCTCAAACTACTTACCTGATGCAGACCAAGCCTCCCACTTTGCATATAGAAATTGACAATGCAGATATCCGGTGTCATTCTTGGAAGTATGTCGTCTGCTGACCTTAATTTGGTGTTTTGCTTTAGAAAGGAATGAGAAGTTTCAATTGCTCTGTCAACTAAATGTTTGAAGTCAGATGGGATACTAGGAGCCTTTGCACCATCAATTGTGCGGAATCTATCTCTGTACAACCTCTCAGGATCCCAAATTTTGCCAAGACACATCATCTGCAAACGCAATTTTGCACCACTGCTATAACCCGGTTGGTAGAATCCTCCTGGACCAAGCCCTAGTTCACGGCAGTTTTTTATAACTTCAATCTGAAAATAAATCAATGCAAGTGCTTTATTTAACAGAACACAGTATGTAAAGAAGACTAATAAAAATAGAGAAATGCTAGCCCAAGTGAAGTCATTATTTACTACTAAATCATTTTATTACAAGAAAAGGAACATCCTGCATTTCCAATGTCTGACAGTGTCTCTAGAGGGATATGGACGGCAAAACAACGAGTAACAGAGCTCACGATCTTTAACAACCTTTACTATCACATTTTGCCCAGCAGAAACTTGTCATCAAAAGGTTCAGGCTTATGGTGCACCTATAAAAGATGACAATCAAATGATTGAGAAATTAAGATCACTTCGGACAAGGTCTTCCTTCACCACTTTTTGAGTTCAAGAGAAAGTAACTTTGGGGATTTTGAGTTGGCATGCTCTTTTGATTTCTTTGATCAGCTGGGTTAGCCAGGAGGTGAATAAAAAGTACCTACATGTCTCTATTTGACAGATATCTTTACTTCTAAAAATTATGACAACAAGAACCAAGGCTATGAGGGACCTTGCTGACTTCATCCCAGTGGCTATTCCATTTCTACCAAAGATCTGTTTAAAACGCTCACAAAAGTGATCACAACCTCGATAGACATAGTGATATCTTTGCTATTCAAGCAGTTACAATTTGCTCCCATACACAGGTATTCTTGGTGGGAAGGGACAAGGAGATGCAGATGTATCCAAGGTACTTTCATCATACACAGCAAGTATTAACAAGTAGGCAGCTAACAGTGACACCTTCATGTTGTATTTGATGAACACTTGACAGAATCATATTATTTACTGGTTGTTAGTCTAGGACATATGATGAGAGCAAATTCATTGGCTTACTACTTAATGAGCAGGGACTCTTGAGTTTTCCCATTTCAGTAAGACGCCCCATTATAAAGTGGTAGTGTTTGTCTTAAATTCCAATTAAACAGAAGCAAGAGGAACTTGTAAGGTAGGGATCTCCATCCACCATAAGCTTTACGATAATGAACCAGAATGACCATAGAAAACTATAGGGAGGTGCTATGAGTGAAAGCTGTAACTTAATTGATGCAAGACTTGCTTCGGTGAGTCAGTGTCCAAGTAATATACATATGTCATGCCAGGTGCATGAGTGTAGCGTAGCGGCACGAGTGAGTTTCAATCATGAAAGCCGTGAGTTCAAGACTCCTCAAGGGTGTGTGCATGAGTCTGTCCCACATATGCAGGGTCCGGGGAAGGGGCAGACTACAAAGGGCCTACAGTACTTAGCATTACCTTGTATTTTGCAAGAGGATGTTTCCACGCCTCAAACCCATGACCTCTAGGTCTCAGATAGATAGATAGATAGATAGATAGATAGAGACACACAAACACATACATATTTCATGCCAGCAGCATTGGACATGCATCCTAACATGGAAACTAGGAAGATCCAGATTATTCAGATCAAACTTTCATGTAATAACAGTCAAAAACATCTACTGGTGCAAATTAGACTGCAGATGTTGCATACAACTCCTACTAACTGAAAACAACAACATCTGTCAAATTATGTCAGAGAAATACATGAGAATGAAAGGAGCCAGACTGAAGTCCACCTACATCATTTGTTTCTGTGTGTACTCAGGAAACACACAACTAGTTAAGACATGCCTGATGCTTTGCGAATTCTGTCAGCTCACAATTACTCTTTTGCAACACTAGGTTTACCATCCAGGATTACATTTTTGGACAGAGGATTTTCTAAGGAAATAAAGCAAAATATTTCCATAGTCTAGAAGAAAAAGGAGGTGTGAAATAAATGAATTTTCCATGCATGTAATTCTCACCCCAAACTGAGACTAGCTGACCAACTGGTTCCTTATGTAGAATATGCTGGTAGTTTGAACAACCAAACATTTAACACTAAGCATACCAGCAACTGGCTATGAAAATCAATAACCATAATTTCAAAGTTGATCAAAATTTTCTAACTATTTAACTTTGTGAAATAGGTACATCTTTCAGGATCTTGCACTATAATGTTCTAGGATACAGATAAATAAGCCACCCTAGATACAGCATAAGCAACTTAATGCATCCAAACTATTTCAAGAAAAAAAAAGAGGGCAGCCCCAGTGCACGAAGCTCCTGCCTATGCGGGGTCCGGGGAAGAGACGGACCACAAGGGCCTATAGTAGGCAGCCTTATCTTGCATTTTTTTGCAAGAGGCTGTTTCCACGTCTTGAACCCGTGACCTCAAGGTCACATGACAACAACTTTTACCGTTGAGCCAAGGCTCCCCTTCTAAAGAAAGGAGACAAATGATAGTAGGTGACATTAAATTAACAAACAAAAGATGTTCTTGTTGCAGCGTGAATCTCTTCAAAGGATTAAACAGTGGCAGCAGAATGTAAACCACCATTCGGGGAAAAAATGGAGACTTCATTCGAATTTAAACATAGCAAGGACAGATTATCCAATATGTTAAAACTATAAACAGACTTCATTGAAATCTACAATGCAATGATTAAAAGTAATCAATGTCATGCACTGAAAAGTCCAAGTAAGTTTTGAAAGAGAAACATTCAAAAGGAACAATACCTGATCACTGAGACTAACATAGTCCTTCAAAAGAAACATTCCAGATTCCAGTTCATGGACATGATGATAGTTCTTGGAGTGTTCGAGTTCCTGTGTGCCGGTTCCTCTTTCTGTAAGTAGAGGAACATTTTTTCTGGAAGGAACTTCGCCACAGATGTCAAAGCAGGAGACACGTAAAGATTCCTAGCAAATAATTATAATTATGAAGAAAAGGGTTCGGTAACATCGTTAAGTTCCCAAATATATAGAAGGTAGTACCATCAAAATCCATGATTCAAAGCTAACTGCAGTTAGTAGTTAGGATAAGTAACTGGGTTTTGCTTTCTCCCTTGCGAATTGCCACATTAATATCGGAACAGAGCATGAACCGAACCAAAACCCAACATCCGTCAACCCAATCACCATCACATTGGCTTCCTCTAAGAAATCCTTCTGGGGGAAGGAGCGGCGAAAATCATTTATAGTCAGAGGCACAAGGCAGCCTACGCAGAACGGGGTGTCACTGATCTCTCATGTTAGTGGCATGTCGATCTTCGTAAGGTGACTCTGCCTCGCAGTATAACAGTTCTCCAATCCTACGGCTCTGACTGTGAATGATTTCGCCGCTCCTCCGCACCAGGTTTCTCAGAGGAAACAAAGAAATAGAAAAATGAATAGTAGGGAGACCTAAATGAGTGACGGAAGAAAAATAAGAAGAGAAGTTACAGGTTTGTGGGCATTCGGAGGACTTCGCCTGGAAAGAAGAGATTTTGAAGATGAGGGCAGCTGTTTTTCTCGCCTTTCCGCATTCAACATCGCCGTCTTCTTGGCAGAACAAGAAGACGAAAAGCGAAAGGGATTTTGGCGGGGAAAGGGGAGTCGTGATGAAGGGAGTAGAGCTTGGTAGAACCAACCGAGCTGCCTCATTACCAACGGGCAGAGAAGGCCAGACAGCAGCGTAGGGGACCGTGGGGTCAAAAAGGACGGGGTGTCCTGATTAAAAAATGCCCCCTTCATTTCTCCTCCATAACGCAACTCTCTCTCTCTCTCTCTCTCTCTCTCTAAGTAACCTCATAAAAAACCTTGCACAATTGCCATTACTTCATGGCGTTTTTTAAGAAAATCCAATGTTTTTTTTTAATTTTATAAATTTGTCATTAAATTTTCCAAAACTTTAAAAATTTGCCATTCTATTAGTTTTTCATCTATTTTTCTGTTATTTTTTACGAAATTATAATATTACCCTTATTCTCTTCTGACAACTCTTTTCGGTGCATTTTCCGACTTATCAACGTCCGATAGCCCCTGTTATACCCAATTTCCAGCACCCGACACTAGTTCCCAGTTCACCCTCCCCTTAGGCCCCTTCTCCCCAGCCCCCGCACAGTCCCTAGCCACTCCTCCTCCCAACCAGGGCAACCAGTCCCTCCCGTCGCACAGCACCCCTTCCCCCACCCCCCCTGCGACTGGCTCGACCAGCCCCCCACCACGGTACCCCGTCACTCCCCCTCCTGGCCGATGCAACCAATCCCCCGCAACAGTACACAGTTCACCCCCTTCCCTGGCCAAAGCTCCTCGCCCCCCCCTCGCTACTGCACCGGAACAACAAGAAGATCCCCAGAGGTCAACTGCACCTGCCCAATGTCCATTGCGAATGGGGTCACAAAGACGCCGAAGAATGTGACAAAAAAAAGGCTGCCGGAGAGAACGAGGGCAATATTAGAATTTAGCAAAAAATAATAATAAAATGAAAAAAAAATCTAACAAAATGGCAAATTTGTAAAGTTTCTGAAACTTAACGGCAAACTTGCAAAATTAAAAAAAACGTGCGTTTTCTTGAAAAACACCATAATTTTTTTCTCTTCTACTTGTGGTTTGTCCATCACAAACCAAACCCTTGATTGATGAGGGAAGAACAAGCAAAAATGTGAGAGGATAAAGACAGAAGGACTTCCTAAGATCAAACTCCCGCTTCCTGCGGGAACGAGGGATCTACCAAGACTCGGGTTGGCTCCAAGGACCTATCGTCCTCGTCAGTGGCAGCTTGTCTCGATCGAGTTCTTCAAAATGTTCTCATTTTCCTCATTTCCCGGCGAGATCGAGACGCCTTTTCTCTGGTCTACAAATCGTGGTACCACACCAAGGCAAGGACGCGATCAGAACTTTTCGCCGAAAACTGCAACGACATTTTCGCAGATTCAAGTTGTCGAGAGGCTCCATAGAGTGAGGTGTAACCCATTTAGAATACCTGAAAAAACTCATACTCATTGGTGGTTTGTACTGTAGCTACTGGTTTTTTCGATTGGAAGGAGTAAACAACAACGAACATGAAGATGTAGCTGATCTTTATTCTGTAAATAGATTAAGAAAAAAGAACTACAAAGAAGCCAAGCATGCAGGGGAGGTTTCTTTGGATACATCAAACCTCTATTAACACCTGCTTTTTTTATAATCCAACCTCGTTGATCCTAACCCCTTCCTCAAATGATGCGACTGAGCAGCCAATATACACTTGATTCGAAGTATTTCTCTCTATCTGGACTAAAAACGGCATTAACATGCCGTGATTAAAATTTAATATTATATAAAGGGTACTTTTATTATTTGCGAGAGCAAGAGAACAAGATGAAACCATCAAAATTTGAAAAGAACGATATTTATACTCTAAAGTCGTAAATTTAGTTGGGCTATGTAGTGATCCATGTGCCATTGTTTTTGCTCTAAACACCTTGCTAAATGGCTAAAGTGATTATAACTCTAAATGATAAGGTTTTAAAGATCCAAACAGTTTGTAATGTTGATCATTATCCAAAATTCCCATCCAATAAATGATGCTGGTATCATCATGATTTTTAGTTTGTAAAATAGACGGTAAAAATTTCCAGTGTCAATTTTACAACTCAATAAAATAGTACCTTAAATCGTCTCATAGATGAAAATTTCAAGACATAGCCCATCTTAGTGAAGGACAACATTTTGAATCTTTACAAACCGAAGCCTACTTAGAATTATAGTTGTTCTTACTCAGTTAGAGGATCGTCAGAAAAAAAACAAGAGATGCACCTTAGATCCAATATATTTTTCATGTTCGGAATGGCATTCAAAAAAGTGCAACCCCAGTGTACGAAGCTCCCGCTTATGCAAGGTATGGGGAAGGGGCAGACCACAAGGGTCAATAGTACACAGCCTCACCTTGCATTTAGCAAGAGGCTGTTTCCATGCCTTGACCCCCTGATCTCAAGGTCACACGACGATAACTCTACCATTGCACCAAGGCTCCCCTTTTGGAAAGGCATTCATGGGCTAAATATAAAATTTCATGCTGTTCACGCCTTCTGCCTATGTTTTTCACATTGAAAATCCTGATCATTCATTTTATTTTATTTTTAAGTTTTTAAAACCAAACCAAGCACTTGGATAATCCAAATTCATCGATTCTTCGTTAGTTACCAAATTTTTGTTCGCCAAACATGATCAATGATGAATGACTTAGATTTTCTCGAGCTTAAGCTATGGAGAAGAAATACGTCGCTACATGCACATCTTGGATCGAGCGAACGCTCACACTCAAAGCATCCCAAGTCAGCATCCTCAAACAGGTTCACCAATGCTCACTCCGAACGCAAACTTACAGGTCTCGTTGAAAATGCATTAAACGCAGAAAAATCCTAGAAAAAGCAGCCAGAATGAAAAAACATTCCTCTTTTGAGGAAACCCGATTAAATGGGGCTTTAGGAAGGAGAACTCCAAAGAGAGAGAGCATCGATTCGAGGCAGTGGAGAGAGACGGGAAAAGGGGAGGAGTGAAAGCTTAGGAGACAAAGAAAACAAATGAAAATAATTTACATTTTTGGGTGAGATGGAAGATTAGTGGCACCACTTTTGTATGTCCAATAGGATCCGAGAAATGCTAACCAATGGAAAGCTACAGCATATGCTTTTGGTTGTTGAGTAAGGTATCTGCACAAGCAATGGTCCACATTAAATAATATAAAACATATTTGTTTAAATGCATAGCCATTTGCATGATTCTTGACACACCTGATGTCTAATGTGGAAGAAATCAATTGAACGGAATGGATCCAACTTGTAAAAATCCAGAGGTTCCTAACAGTGACTATCCTGAGATTATGAACTACTTATCATTCTGAAAGACTAATCAACTGACCAATTTGTTACACAAGGTGCACTTCTGACGCACTGGCATCACAAGGAGTCTCTCACCTGGGTGACTAGGATTTAAGATTGTGCATCGCTGCATGTGTCCAGCTTTCACACACATTCACAAAAGAAAAAAATGATACCAGCTAAGGTTAAGGTGAACGGTTCAGAATGTTCTAAGGTGGCCTCCCTATGCAATTGTAAGATGCTAGACATAAATTTAAGATAGAACTTTTCCATACATGCTATTTCATCAGAATAAACGACTCACATATTTGGGGTACAAGGAATATATAACAGATTACGTTGAAGTAGGGATTGATCTCAACCCATCTTCTCCAACTCATGTCAACCCATCTCGAGAGTGATATCAGCAATCAACTCATGCCGTCTCTGTGCAGCATTCAAAGGGGGAGTTCATGCAGAATTATATGGGCTGCTTTCGGCTCTAAAAACAGTTCAAGTAAACCCAGGAAAATCAAGTCCAATTGTATGCACATTCATGTGTTAACAAAGCAGAAATGAGAAAGATGGGGACTCCTAGTATTCCCTAAATGTCAGATTGAGACGTCCAGGACGGAGATTAGTTTCATCAGTCAAGAACTTGGGCGCAGTCTTTGGTAGAATGGATGGAACTCCATGATATATGTGCCTCGACTTGCCACCAAATATTAAAACATCTCCAGATTCCAGTACAACCTTGTCAGCCTTATCCACATCTCTAGCATCCCCATATAAAAACTCCGCTGAATCACCGAAGGAGAATGAAACGACCGGCAGCCCTTTGGAGAGGCTCTCTTTGCTTTCATCTTTATCCTGCATGGATTGTAAATGTCTCTTAGAACACAAGTGTGCTCGAGGCTCTTCAGAAGTCAAATACTATGTCGAATCAAACAGTTCAAGGATTAGTACAGACTCAGTTTGGCAAATATTAAAATTTTCAGCCCAACAAGTAATCATCTCATCATGTCTTATATTACCCAATGCCTGGAAACTGAAACACGAGAAGCTTCCATTGAAAAATATCCTGAAATGGAAGAAATTGGCAGAAGTTCCTAAAATTGAGACGATGAAGAGGGCCAGATCTCAGAACTTCTATGCCGCCCAGCAATTGTTTACATACTGATGTCTTTATGCACATGTATATTTTGTGAAAGGTTGCGAGAAAATTTTCTTAAATTACCAAAATAGGTTGCTACATCGGCAGAAAAGGAAACTTCCAAAAGTAGGTTTGTGTCCATTTTATACTAATCTACTTTATAAGATAGTGCAAGGACTGATTTGGCAGTTGTGCAGTCTAAACTAGTAAACAAGGCTACTGTTTCCTCTGCGGCACGCCAGAGAGAGAAATATTGTCCAAACCATCCCAAATATACTAGCCGATGGAAAATCAACCAACAAGAAAGAGGAAAAAAATATCACCATTTTTGCTGTTTCTTAATTAGAAACATCTATCACAAAAAACAACACAATCCCTACTCCATTAGCAACGACAATTCCTTACATCTAGAATCATCTAGACTAATAATAACATTTAGTGTTTACTTTGGCTCTTGTTCAGGACTTCAGCTCCTATAGGTCTACTGGTTCGAACTTCAGTGGTTAATCCAGTAAGAAGAAAACGTGGCTAGGTTTATTAAATGAAGTGCTTGAATTACAAAGGATCCATCGACAAGATAAACAAGAATAGAGCTAAAGAATCAAGAAGACTTAGGAACTGAAGTTCCTCCCAATACTTCCCAATCACCTCGTTTCTCCTCCCCCCTCCCATGCCAATTCCCTCCCTTTTAACAGATTGGATTGTAACTACATCTCTCAACAAACTAGATTGTAACTGCATGAACAACTAGATTGTAACTATATGAACAACTGGATTGTAACTACATGATTCTCTCTCAACTGACTGGAAAATCCTCTTCCAACAGACCTGTGTAACAACTCTGCATCATCCGTAACTGCTTCCTTCTTCTAGAATAGGTCTGGTATATTGGTGATGTAACAAGCTCCTACTTTTAACTATAGTAGCTTCATATCTAAAGTTCACAAAATCCTCTGAAGCAAACAAATCTTCAATTGCAATTTTTAGCTCAAGACTAGCCTTCAAATTTTCAATACTAAAATGGAATAGGTGCTGTTATTGTCTGTTTCTCTTACCTATCAAGCGGAACATCGGCACTGTTACTGTCTGTTTTCTCTTACCTATAAAGTGGAATATCAGATGAAGGGTGTGTTTGGTCTTCTTGTTTCCTATTTTATCTTTTGGGAGCACGGTGCTGGTTTTCATGATGGGACTCATGGACCTCGAATGCATCACTCTGGTGGCAACCCAAGCTATGATGACGGCAATAAAAAACCACCATCCACTTATGACTTATTGCCAAGAGAGTAAAAGACAGATTAACCTCTAAAGACTAGGAGACTTGAGGGACAATCCTGTTCATGTTGTTTTTTCAATGGTAAATATGAGCTAAACAACCTCATCCACTTGGGCAAGACTTGTCACATAAGTGCTCCTCAAACCCCGGACCATCGAAACAACAGACTTAGACAAGCATAAAACAGTAAATGTCTAATTGTCAAATCAGGCTGTGAGATAGGTGATACTGCCTGAAAGATAGTGGCATAACACACTTGTAACATGACGAAGGACAAAGTAAGACCATTAACTCTCAGGCTACTATTTCTGCTGAAACAGAAACAATAGATTGTAGAACTTTCATTACAACCAGCATGTTAAGAAGTTTCTCACGATGAAACTAGAAGTACAGAAAGCAGATAACAATAATCGCAAAGACTAAGCTTACTTTCAGTACATTTATTCTATACAAAGAAGTTTGAAGATATGACAGTTAATGGAAATTCTGATTTTCAGATGGAACATAAATGGCATATTCAAAATGAACCTCTTATCAATGAACAATAATTCACTTATTAGATTAGTGGATAACAAAGCTCAATCACACACCTGATGGAGACCCAGCTTCCCACTGCTTGTATAGAAATTGACAATGCAGACATCTGGCGTCATTGAGGGTATATTTTCAACAGAGTTGGAGTTTTTCCTAATGAAGTCCTGAGAAGCTTGAACCGATTGTTCAACAAAATGTTTGAATTCAGTTGGGATACTAGGAGGACTTGCATCGTCAAATGGGCGTCTGTCTCCATACAACCTTGTCTCTGGATCCCAGTTTTTACCCAGACACATCTTCTGTAGATGCAATTGTGCACCATGCCTATAACCTGGTCGGTAGAATCCTCCAGTACCAAGACCAAGTTCTCTGCACTTTTTGACAATAACAATCTACAACCAGTACAAAGCACAGATGATTTGGCTGCAAACATAAGAGGAAGGTAAATAATAGAGATAACGTCCTCACACTCATGGCCAAGAGACCCAAAGAAAATGTGTGCATGAGCTGATATATGCACCCCTTGCTTTCCTTCAAGAGCCCCTCAAAATGGTTACAAATAGCTATAAAATTAGGTGAGCCAATATTTTTTAAGATCAGTACCGTTCAGCGTTTCCTTTGGGTTAGATCAGCCACAATCCTAAGTTCTCATCGATTGGATTATCCTAGCAACTGCTGCCTTCAGTTGTAAAATGGATGGTGAAACATTCCACTGTTCATATTTTAATTCAAGAAAAACCGCAGTTAGGATCATCAAGTGGATGAGAATTCCGGAGTATCAGCCATCTAAGCAAAAGATAAAATTGCGAATGGTTCTGACCTTAAAAAATATGGGCCTAACCTTAATGTGTATTCATTCATATCATTTATTAAGGAGCATGTGAGGAAAAGCAAGGGGCAATATATATATATATATATGAGATGAAAACTGAAAATACATCCAAGGATGAACTTGGGATCTTCTCATGAACAATCATGTACAACTATACGGGCAAATAAGCCATTGCATCAGCAGAGTAACTAAGTGTACTAAAGATATTTCAAGAAAACAATATGAAGATAGGAATCCAGCAAGTACAAACCACAAGCACAAAATGAAACCAGACATAACATGTGGCATTGATAAAGGATTTCATACTTTAAAAGAGACAAATCCAAAGCTATCAGCTCTACTTTCAGAATGGAAAACAAATAAATTCACTGCAGATAAAAATTATCTAAAAGATCAAGAAGCACGAATTATGAAGCTCACAAACATGCAATGAAAAGATCAAGCTCCTGTATAGATAATGTCCAACAAGAGGAACAAGCCAACCTGGTCTCCATGACTGATAAAATTCTTAATGAGAATCACTCCAGGCCTTAATTGTTGGGGTTGAGGACCATTCTTGGAGCATTCGACTTCCTTTCTTCTTTCTTTATTCTTTTCCAATAGAGAGGGTTTTACTTTCACAATGGGCCTCTGTCTACTTGGGCAGATATCAAAGCCAGCAACCCTAGAAGAGGAATCTAGGCATTCTGACCCACTGTCAACGACCCCCTTGTCCGGCAAACTTTGCACATGACTAGGTTCTCCATAACCAGAACATCTATCATCGTTACTAGCACAAACATCTACCATATCTCCATTAATATTATGCACAGGATCCTTGCAAATGGAAACCTGTAAAGCAGCAAAAGTTACAGCTTCATCATATGCATCAAGTGGCTAAAGCAATGTCTTAAACAACTGTGGAAATAAAGCATTGCCACCGTCAACACCACCTCCTCTTGCAAACCGTCCTCATGCCTTGGCCCACCAATATGTGAATGCCTGTCAACATTATCAACGGAATCGGCTTTTGGTGGTCCATCCATTTGACAGACAGGATTCTTGGAAATGGGAGCCTATAAACCAGTAAAAACTAACAGTTAAAGCCTCGTTCATACGCCCATAAAGGATTTAACATAATTTATTAAGCAGCAGAGTAAAAGCAACATCTATCGAGCAGCAGAGCAAAGCAACATAATGCTGCTCAAGCATAAGCATTCACTTAATGTTAAGCTTGTCAAGGAATTGCAAGGAAAAGAACACTATCATAGACATAGAGGAGGACACATGGTAAGTTGCTGTGTCGAACCACACCTTTGCATGGAACCAACACTGCTTCGGTTGATCCAACCTCCTCATCTGATTTCCTGACTTTGGCTACCTTCTATACCAGAAATCACAACAACAGGACAGTTCAAGCATTAAAAAACTGTCATTCTGGTTTTTCTAAGGTGCAAGTACACCAGGAATCTCAATGACAGTAGTTTAACTCTAGGTTTGTGTTAGCAAAGGAGTTTAACAAACTGCATATGTTAAGGGACTCTCAACTCCTGATAAAAGCAACAACCTGACTGCACTGAGTGTCAAAGAGAGGGCCTGGACCTACGATCCTGACATAAGAGACTTTTGGCTACTTAGTGTGCCGACCTCTTGCATCGCTGAACATAACTATAGGGAAAGCAAACAAGTTGAAGATGCTCTAGCTTCTGATGTCCCACCCGAAGGTTGCTTAGCACATACACAAATTTCCCACTCTCTTTTGTTTCTAACAGTCTCAGGGATGATGATCTCCAGGATCCTATCCCCAAGGTTGTTGAAGTTTCTTCTGTTGTTTACCAAAAAAAAAAAAAGAATTGTTAGAAATTAAAATGATAGACAGGCAAGAGAAATTTGCAGTTTTCCTCATAGATTTCTAAAATGATATCCCAAATTGTCACAATTCTGAGCCATAACAGAGAAACAACATCAGGGAAAGCTTAATAAACTAGACAAATAGTAACACTTAAAAGGAAAACAAGCAAGCATCTACCCTACCAGATGTTACAAACTGATTGGCAACTATTGTCTAACAAGCCAACTATACTCCAAGCATTCACCAAGCGGAAGTTTGGTTAGCAAGAAATCCCTTTCCACAGGAAATGCATTTCTAAGTAGAGGCATCTCCACAACGTGCCAAAACATATTATTTTCTGTAGAAATGAACCTTCATATTTTTTACGATAAATGTAGTTGCCCATTAATAATGCTCTGATTTCTATGTCAAACCAAACGGTGGAAATCAAGGAACGCTAGCAACCAATTTCCATTTTCATTGGTTCCCATGCACTTGCCCCAGTCCAAAAGGCCCCATTTGATCAAACAACATGAAACCCCATCGAATTCTCAAAACTGGGCAAGCCCCTTCCTCAGGATTCCAACGAAACACAATATCACGAAGAAAAAATCCGAGATTAAAGCTCGATGAAAAACAATCTTTCAAGTTACCTCCAGAAATGAAACGAAAACAGGAAAAAGAAAACAGAGAAATTTATAAATAAGTAATAGAAGAAGAAGAAGAAGAGATCTTACATATTGCAGAGGAGAATGTTGAAGTTGTCCATTAATATTATGCACAGGATCCTTGCAAAAGGAAACCTGTAAAGCAGCAAAAGTTACAGCTTCATCATATGCATCAAGTGGTTAAGGCAATGTCTTAAACAACTGTGGAAATAAAGCATTGCCACTGCCAACACCACCTCCTCTTGCAAACTGTTCTCATGCCTTGGCCCGCCAATATGTGAATGCCTGTCAACATTATCAACGGAATCGGCTTTTGGTGATCCATCCATTTGACAGACAGAATTCTTGGAAACGGGAACCTATAAACCAGTAAAAGCTAACAGTTAAAGCCTCGTTCATATGCCCATAAAGGATTTAACATAATTTATTAAGCAGCAGAGTAAAAGCAACATCTATCGAGCAGCAGAGCAAAGCAACATAATGCTGCTCAAGCATAAACATTCACTTAATGTTAAGCTTGTCAAGGAATTGCAAGGAAAAGAACACTATCATAGACATAGAGCAGGACACATGGTAAGTTGCTGTGTCGCACCACACCTTTGCATGGAACCAACACTGCTTCAGTTTGATCCAACCTCCTCATCTGATTTCCTGACTTTGGCTACCTTCTATACCAGAAATCACAACAACAGGACAGTTCAAGCATTAAAAAACTGTCATTCTGGTTTTTGTAATGTGCAAGTACACCAGGAATCTCAATGACAGTAGTTTAACTCTAGGTTTGTGTTTAGCTAAGGAGTTTAACAAATTGCATATGTTAAGGGACTCTCAACTCGTGATAAAATCAACAAACTGACTGCACTCAGTTGCAAAGAGAGGGCCTGGACCTATGATCCTGACTACAGAGACTTTTGGCTACTTAGTGTGCCGACCTCTTGCATTGCTGAACATAACTGTAGGGAAAGCAAACGAGTTGAAGATGCTCTAGTTTCTGATGTCCCGCTCGAAGGTTGCTTCGGACATATACAAATTTCCCACTCTCTTTTGTTTCTAACATTCTCAGGGATGATGATCTCCAGGATCCTATCCCCAAGGTTGTTGAATTTTCTTCTGTTGTTTACCAAAAAAAAAGATTTGTTAGAAATTAAAATCAATGACAGGGAAGAGAAATTTGCAGTTTTCCTCGTAGATTTCTCAAATGATATCCCAAATTGTCACAATTCTGAGCCATAACAGAGAAACAACACCAGGGAAACCTTAATAAACTTGACAAAGAGTAACACTTAAAAGGAAAACAAGGAAGCATCTACCCTACTAGAAGTTACAAACTGATCGGCAACTATCGTCTAACAAGCCAACTATACTCCAAGTATTCACCAAGCGGAAGTTTGGTTAGCAAGAAATCCCCTTCCGCGGGAAATGCATTTCTGGGGAGAGGCATCTCCACAACTTGCCAAAACATATTATTTTTCGCAGAAATGAGACTTCATATTTTATAGGATAAATGTAGTTGCCAATTAATAATGCTCTGATTTCTACGTCAAACCAAACGGTGGAAATCATGGAACGCTAGAAACCAATTTCCATTTTCATTGGTTCCCATGCACTTGCCCCAGTCCAAACAGCCCCATTTGATCAAACAACATGAAACCCCATCAGAATTCCCAAAGCTGGGCCAGCCCCTTCCTCAGGATTCCAACGAAACACAATACCACGAAGAAACAATCTGAGATTAAAGCTCGATGAAAAACAATCTTTCAAGTTACTTCCAGAAATGAAATAAAAACAGAGAAATTTATAAATAAGTAATAAAATAGATGAAGAAGAAGAAGAGAACTTACAAATTGCAGCGGAGAAAGTTGAAGTTGTCCATTAATATTATGCCCAGGATACTTGATGTGCATCAAGCGGTTATAGCAATGTCTTAAACAACTGTGGAAATAAAGCATTGCCTCCATCAACACCACCTCCTCTTGCAAACTGTCCTCGTGCATTGGCCCGCCAATATGTGAATGCCAGTCAACATTATCAACAGAATCGGCTTTTGGTAGTCCATCCATTTGACAGACAGGATTCTTGGAAACGGGAACCTATAAACCAGTAAAAGCTAAAAGTTAAAGCCTCGTTCATATGCCCATAAAGGATTTAACATAATTTATTAAGCAGCAGAGTAAAGGCAACATCTATCGAGCAGCAGAGCAAAGCAACATACTGCTGCTCAAGCATAAACATTCACTTAATGTTAAGCTTGTCAAGGAATTGCAAGGAAAAGAACACTATCATAGACATAAAGCAGGACACATGGTAAGTTGCTGTGTCGCACCACACCTTTGCATGGAACCAACACTGCTTCGGTTGATCCAACCTCCACATCTGATTTCTTCACTTTGGCTACCTTGTATACCAGAAATCACAACAACAGGACAGTTCAAGCATTAAAAAACTGTGATTCTGGTTTTTGAAATGTGCAAGTACACCAGAAATCTCAATGACAGTAGTTTAACTCTAGGTTTGTGTTTAGCTAAGGAGTCTAACAAATTGCATATGTTAAGGGACTCTCAACTCATGATAAAATCAACAAACTGCCTGCACTCAGTTGCAAAGAGAGGGCACGGACCTATAATCCCAATATCAGAGACTTTGGGCTACTCCGTGTGCCAACCTCTTGCATTGCTGAACATAACTATAGGGAAAGCAAACGAGTTGAAGATGCTCTAGCTTCTGATGTCCCACCCGAAGGTTACTTAGGACATATACAAATTTCCCACTCTCTTTTGTTTCTAACATTCTCAGGGATGAAAATCTCCAGGATCCTATCCCCAAGGTTGTTGAATTTTCTTCTGTTGTTTACCAAAAAAAAAGAAAGAATTGTTAGAAATTAAAATCAATGACAGGCAAGAGAATTTTGCAGTTTTCCTCATAGATTTCTCAAATGATATCCCAAATTGTCACAGTTCTGAGCCATAACAGAGAAACAACACCAGGGAAACCTTAATAAACTAGCCAAATAGTAACACTTAAAAGGAAAACAAGGAAGCATCTACCCTACTAGAAGTTACAAACTGATCGGCAACTATTGTCTAACAAGCCAACTATACTCCAAATATTCACCAAGCGTAAGTTTGGTTAGCAAGAAATCCCTTTGCGCAGGAAATGCATTTCTGAGGAGAGGCATCTCCACAACTTGCCAAAACATATTATTTTCTGTGGAAATGAGACTTCATATTTTATAGGATAAATGGAGTTGCCCATTAATAATGCTCTGATTTCTACGTCAAACCAAACGGTGGAAATCACGGAATGCTAGAAACCAATTTCCATTTTCATTGGTTTCCATGCACTTGCCCCAGTCCAAACAGTCCCATTTGATCAAACAACATGAAACCCCATCAGAATTCCCAAAACTGGGCAAGCCCCTTCCTCAGGATTCCAACGAAACACAGTACCACAAAGAAACAATCCGAGATTAAAGCTCGATGAAAAACAATCTATCAAGTTACCTCCAGAAATGAAACAAAAACAGGAAAAAGAAAACAGAGAAATTTATAAATAAGTAATAAAAAAAAGAAGAAGAAGAAGAATAAGAATAAGAAGAGAACTTACATATTGCAGCAGAGAATGTTGAAGTTGTCCATTAATATTATGCACAGGATCCTTGCAAATGGAAACCTGTAAAGCAGCAAAAGTTACAGCTTCATCATATGCATCAAGTGGTTGAAGCAATGTCTCAAACAACTGTGCAAATAAAGCATTGCCTCCATCAACACCACCTCCTCTTGCAAAATGTCCTCATGCCTTGGCCCGCCAATATGTGAATGCATGTCAACATTATCAACGGAATCGGCTTTTGGTGGTCCATCCATTTGACAGACAGGATTCTTGGAAATGGGAGCCTATAAACCAGTAAAAACTAACAGTTAAAGCCTCGTTCATACGCCCATAAAGGATTTAACATAATTTATTAAGCAGCAGAGTAAAAGCAACATCTATCGAGCAGCAGAGCAAAGCAACATAATGCTGCTCAAGCATAAGCATTCACTTAATGTTAAGCTTGTCAAGGAATTGCAAGGAAAAGAACACTATCATAGACATAGAGGAGGACACATGGTAAGTTGCTGTGTCGAACCACACCTTTGCATGGAACCAACACTGCTTCGGTTGATCCAACCTCCTCATCTGATTTCCTGACTTTGGCTACCTTCTATACCAGAAATCACAACAACAGGACAGTTCAAGCATTAAAAAACTGTCATTCTGGTTTTTCTAAGGTGCAAGTACACCAGGAATCTCAATGACAGTAGTTTAACTCTAGGTTTGTGTTTAGCTAAGGAGTTTAACAAATTGCATATGTTAAGGGACTCTCAACTCGTGATAAAATCAACAAACTGACTGCACTCAGTTGCAAAGAGAGGGCCTGGACCTATGATCCTGACTACAGAGACTTTTGGCTACTTAGTGTGCCGACCTCTTGCATCGCTGAACATAACTATAGGGAAAACAAACGAGTTGAAGATGCTCTAGCTTCTGATGTCCCACCCGAAGGTTGCTTAGGACATATACAAATTTCCCACTCTCTTTTGTTTCTAACATTCTCAGGGATGATGATCTCCAGGATCCTATCCCCAAGGTTGTTGAATTTTCTTCTGTTGTTTACCAAAAAAAAAAGAAAAGAATTGTTAGAAGTTAAAATCAATGACAGGTAAGAGAAATTTGCTGTTTTCCTTGTAGATTTCTCAAATGATATACCAAATTGTCACAATTCTGCTCCATAACAGAGAAACAACACCAGGGAAAGCTTAATAAACTAGACAAAGAGTAACACTTAAAAGGAAAACAAGGAAGCATCTACCCTACTAGAAGTTACAAACTGATCGGCAACTATCGTCTAACAAGCCAACTATACTCCAAGTATTCACCAAGCGGTAGTTTGGTTAGCAAGAAATCCCTTTCCGCGGAAAATGCATTTCTGGGGAGAGGCATCTCCACAACTTGCCAAAACATATTATTTTCCGCGGAAATGAGACTTCATATTTTATAGGATAAATGTAGTTGCCGATTAATAATGCTCTGATTTCTACGTCAAACCAAACGGTGGAAATCATGGAACGCTAGAAACCAATTTCCATTTTCATTGGTTTCCATGCACTTGCCCCAGTCCAAACAGCCCCATTTGATCAAACAACATGAACCCCATCAGAATTCCCAAAGCTGGGCCAGCCCCTTCCTCAGGATTCCAACGAAACACAATACCACGAAGAAACAATCCGAGATTAAAGCTCGATGAAAAACAATCTTTCAAGTTACCTCCAGAAATGAAACAAAAACAGGAAAAAAAAACAGAGAAATTTATAAATAAGTAATAAAAGAGAAGAAGAAGAGAACTTACATATTGCAGCTGAGAATGTTGAAGTTTTCGCCTGGAACGAGGATGATTTGGTCTGGTTATTGGATTGGAAGACTTACCACGACTGCTCTGCTTCATGATCATGCCCAAAGAAGAAATTCTGCGGAATTTTTGGAGTAAGAGTATGCGACTTAAAAAGCAGGTGCGTTGGAGAATGAAGGGAGGGACAGTTAAACGGCGGCCACTCCCAAGATTGCAGAGGAGAAGTCGTTTATGTTCTCAAGAGAAGAGAGCTCTTCTGCTATGATTATGCAACATGCTTTCCCTTGAAGCAAGCTTTAAGTACAAGTGCTACCTTGTCTTCTCACGCAGCCTATCTAGGACTCACCATCCGATGATCTTACCCGTTCATCTGTAAAGTCCAATGCTTCTTGATTACTAATTTGAGTTGAATATTTTGAGGGTTCATTAGGGTAAAATGCAAAAATCGACTGGCTTGTCTAATATTTAAAAGGCTCTTTTAATAGGGCAAGAATATTAAGAGCAATTAGGTAGGAGCATTTGCCAAATGAGTTGTCGCCCATCACCTTAGGGAAACACCTCTTACAAAAATGTAAGATAAAACTTCGTACTATAAATTATTTGTGGTTCGAAGTAATACATGTGGAAGCTTGTTGCATTACACAGACCATTTTTTGGGTACAGAGTACCACTAAAATAAAAGAATTGCTCTCAGATGGGCGGTATGGGAAAGGTGCAGACCATAAGATTCAATAATATACAGCTTTACCTTACATTTGGCAAGTGGCTGTTTCCACACCTAGAACCTCTAACCTCAAGGTCATACAACGACAACTCTACCACTGTGCCAAGGCTCCCCTTTCGGAAAGGTATAAAATTCCATGCTGTTCACGCCTTCTGCCTATGTTTTTCACATTGAAAATCCTGATCATTCATTTTATTTTATTTTTAAGTTTTTAAAACCAAACCAAGCACTTGGATAATCCAAATTCATCGATTCTTCGTTAGTTACCAAATTTTTGTTCACCTAACATGATCAATGATGAATGACTTAGATTTTCTCGAGCTTAAGCTATAGAGAAGAAATATGTCGCTACATGCACATCATGGATCAAGCGAACGCTCAAACTCAAAGCATCCCAAGTCAGCATCCTCAGACGGGTTCACCAATGCTCAGTTCGAACGCAAACATACAGGTCTCTCAGAAAAATCCTAGAAAAAGAAGCCAAAATGCAAAAAGATCCTAGAAAAATTCCTCTTTTGAGGAAACCCGATTGAGTGGGGCAGTAGGAAGGAGAACTCCAAAGAGAGAGAGCATCGATTCGAGGCAGTGGAGAGAGACGGGAAAAGGGGAGGAGTGAAAGCTTAGGAGACAAAGAAAACAAATGAAAATAATTTACATTTTTGGGTGAGATGGAAGATTAGTGGCACCACTTTTGTATGTCTAATATGATCCGAGAAATGCTAACCAATGGAAAGCTACAGCATATGCTTTTGGTTGTTGAGTAGGGTATCTGCCCAAGCAATGGTCCACATTCAATAATATAAAACATATTTGTTTAAATGCATAGCCATTTGCATGATTCTTGACACACCTGATGTCTAATGTGGAAGAAATCAAATGAACGGAATGGATCCAACTTGTAAAAATCCAGAGGTTCCTAACAGTGACTATCCTGAGATTATGAACTACTTATCATTCTGAAAGACTAATCAACTGACCAATTTGTTACACAAGGTGCACTTCTGACGCACTGGCATCACAAGGAGTCTCTCACCTGGGTGACTAGGATTTAAGATTGTGCATCGCTGCATGTGTCCAGCTTTCACACACATTCACAAAAGAAAAAAATGATACCAGCTAAGGTTAAGGTGAACGGTTCAGAATGTTCTAAGGTGGCCTCCCTATGCAATTGTAAGATGCTAGACATAAATTTAAGATAGAACTTTTCCATACATGCTATTTCATCAGAATAAACGACTCACATATTTGGGGTACAAGGAATATATAACAGATTACGTTGAAGTAGGGATTGATCTCAACCCATCTTCTCCAACTCATGTCAACCCATCTCGAGAGTGATATCAGCAATCAACTCATGCCGTCTCTGTGCAGCATTCAAAGGGGGAGTTCATGCAGAATTATATGGGCTGCTTTCGGCTCTAAAAACAGTTCAAGTAAACCCAGGAAAATCAAGTCCAATTGTATGCACATTCATGTGTTAACAAAGCAGAAATGAGAAAGATGGGGACTCCTAGTATTCCCTAAATGTCAGATTGAGACGTCCAGGACGGAGATTAGTTTCATCAGTCAAGAACTTGGGCGCAGTCTTTGGTAGAATGGATGGAACTCCATGATATATGTGCCTCGACTTGCCACCAAATATTAAAACATCTCCAGATTCCAGTACAACCTTGTCAGCCTTATCCACATCTCTAGCATCCCCATATAAAAACTCCGCTGAATCACCGAAGGAGAATGAAACGACCGGCAGCCCTTTGGAGAGGCTCTCTTTGCTTTCATCTTTATCCTGCATGGATTGTAAATGTCTCTTAGAACACAAGTGTGCTCGAGGCTCTTCAGAAGTCAAATACTATGTCGAATCAAACAGTTCAAGGATTAGTACAGACTCAGTTTGGCAAATATTAAAATTTTCAGCCCAACAAGTAATCATCTCATCATGTCTTATATTACCCAATGCCTGGAAACTGAAACACGAGAAGCTTCCATTGAAAAATATCCTGAAATGGAAGAAATTGGCAGAAGTTCCTAAAATTGAGACGATGAAGAGGGCCAGATCTCAGAACTTCTATGCCGCCCAGCAATTGTTTACATACTGATGTCTTTATGCACATGTATATTTTGTGAAAGGTTGCGAGAAAATTTTCTTAAATTACCAAAATAGGTTGCTACATCGGCAGAAAAGGAAACTTCCAAAAGTAGGTTTGTGTCCATTTTATACTAATCTACTTTATAAGATAGTGCAAGGACTGATTTGGCAGTTGTGCAGTCTAAACTAGTAAACAAGGCTACTGTTTCCTCTGCGGCACGCCAGAGAGAGAAATATTGTCCAAACCATCCCAAATATACTAGCCGATGGAAAATCAACCAACAAGAAAGAGGAAAAAAATATCACCATTTTTGCTGTTTCTTAATTAGAAACATCTATCACAAAAAACAACACAATCCCTACTCCATTAGCAACGACAATTCCTTACATCTAGAATCATCTAGACTAATAATAACATTTAGTGTTTACTTTGGCTCTTGTTCAGGACTTCAGCTCCTTCTTTTAACTATAGCAGCTTCATATCTAAAGTTCACAAAATCCTCCGAAGCAAACAAATCTTCAATTGCAATTTCTAGCTCAAGACTAGCCTTCAAATTTTCAATACTAAAATGGAATAGGTGCTGTTATTGTCTGTTTCTCTTACCTATCAAGCGGAACATCGGCACTGTTACTGTCTGTTTTCTCTTACCTATAAAGTGGAATATCAGATGAAGGGTGTGTTTGGTCTTCTTGTTTCCTATTTTATCTTTTGGGAGCACGGTGCTGGTTTTCATGATGGGACTTATGGACCTCGGATGCATCACTCTGGTGGCGACCCAAGCTATGATGACGGCAATAAAAAACCACCATCCACTTATGACTCGTTGCTAAGAGAGTAAAAGACAGATTAACCTCCTCTAAAGACTTGGAGACTTGAGGGACAATCCTGTCCATGTTGTCTTTTCAATGGTAAATATGAGCTAAACAACCTCATCCACTTGGGCAAGACTTGTCACAGAAGTGCTCCTCAAACCCTGGACCATAGAAGCAACAGACTTAGACAAGCATAAAACAGTAAATGTCTAATTGTCAAATCAGGCTGTGAGATAGGTGATAGCCTGAAAGATAGTGGCATAACACACATGTAACATGACGAAGGACAAGGTAAGACCATTAACTCTCAGGCTACTATTTCTGCTGAAACAGAAACAATAGATTGTAGAACTTTCATCACAACCAGCATGTTAAGAAGTTTCTCACGATGAAACTAGAAGTACAGAAAGCAGATAACAATAATAGCAAGGACTAAGCTTACTTTCAGTACATTTATTCTATACAAAGAAGTTTGAAGATATGACAGTTAATGGAAATTCTGATTTTCAGATGGAACATAAATGGCATATTCAAAATGAACCTCTTATCAATGAACAATAATTCACTTATTAGATTAGTGGATAACAAAGCTCAATCACACACCTGATGGAGACCCAGCTTCCCGCTGCTTGTATAGAAATTGACAATGCAGACATCTGGCGTCATTGAGGGTATATTTTCAACAGAGTTGGAGTTTCCCCTAATGAAGTCCTGAGAAGCTTGAACCGATTGTTCGACAAAACGCTTGAATTCAGTTGGGATACTAGGAGGGCTTGCATCATCAAATGGGCGCCTGTCTCCATACAGCCTTGTCTCCGGATCCCAGTTTTTACCTAGACACATCATCTGTAGATGCAATTGTGCACCATCCCTATAACCTGGTTGGTAGAATCCTCCAATACCAAGACCAAGATCTCTGCACTTTTTGACAATTACAATCTACAACCAGTACAAAGCACAGATGCTTTAGCTGCAAATATAAGAGGAAGGTACATAATAGAGATAACATCCTCACACGCATGGTCAAGAGACCCAAAGAAAATGTGTGCAAGAGCACATAGGGTTGTAATATATGCTCCCCTTATTTTCCTTCAAGAGCCCCTCAAAATGGTTACAAATAGCTATAACTTTAGGTAAGCCAATATTTTTTAAGATCTGTAACATTCAGTGCTTCCTTTGGGTTAGATCAGGCACAATCCTAAGTTCTCATCGATTGGATTATCCTAGCAACTGCTGCCTTCAGTTGTAAAATGGATGGTGAAACATTCCACTGTTTATATTTTAATTCAAGAAAAACCACAGTTAGGATCATCAGGTGGATGAGAATTTCGGAGTAAGAGCCATCTAAGCAAAAGATAAAATTGTGAATGGTTCTGACCTTCAAAAATATGGGCCTAACCTTAATGTGTATTAATTCATATCATTTATTAAGGGGCATATGAGGAAAAGCAAGGGGCAATATATCAATACCCCAATGGGTGAACTTGGGATCTTCTCATGAACAATCATGTACTACTATACAGGCAAATAAGTCATTGCATCAGCAGAGTAACTAAGTTTACTGAAGATATTTCAAGAAAACTCAATGAAGATAGGAATCCAGCAAGTACAAACCACAAACACAAAATGAAGCCAGACATAACATGTGGCATTGATAAAGGATTTCATACTTTAAAAGAGACAAATCCAAAGCTATCAGCTCTACATCCAGAATGGAAAACAAATAAATTCACTGCAGCTAAACATTATCTAAAAGATGAAGAAGCATGAATTATGAAGCTCACAAACATGCAATGAAAAGATCAAGCTCCTGTATAGATAATGTCCAACAAGAGGAACAAGCCAACCTGGTCTCCATGACGGATAAAATTCTTAATGAGAATCACTCCAGGCCTTAATTGTTGGGGTTGAGGACCATTCTTGGAGCATTCGACTTCCTTTCTTCTTTCTTTATTCTTTTCCAACAGAGAGGGTTTTAATTTCACAATGGGGCTCTGTCTACTTGCGCAGATATCAAAGCCAGCAACCCTAGAAGAGGAATCTAGGCATTCTGACCCACTGTCAACGACCCCCTTGTCCGGCAAACTTTGCACATGACTAGGTTCTCCAAAACCAGAACATCTATCATCGTTACAAGCACAAACATCTACCATATCTCCATTAATATTATGCACAGGATCCTTGCAAATGGAAACCTGTAAAGCAGCAAAAGTTACAGCTTCATCATATGCATCAAGTGGTTAAACCAATGTCTTAAACAACTGTGGAAATAAAGCATTGCCACCGTCAACACCACCTCCTCTTGCAAACTGTCCTCATGCCTTGGCCCACCAATATGTGAATGCCTGTCAACATTATCAATGGAATCAGCTTTTGGTGGTCCATCCATTTGACAGACAGGATTCTTGGAAACGGGAACCTATAAACCAGTAAAAGCTAACGGTTAAAGCCTCGTTCATATGCCCATAAAGGATTTAACATAATTTATTAAGCAGCAGAGTAAAAGCAACATCTATCAAGCAGCAGAGCAAAGCAACATACTGCTGCTCAAGCATAAACATTCACTTAATGTTAAGCTTGTCAAGGAATTGCTAGGAAAAGAACACTATCATAGACATAGAGCAGGAGAAATGGTAAGTAGCTGTGTCACACCACACCTTTGCATGGAACCAACACTGGTTTGGTTGATCCAACCTCCTCATCTGATTTCCTGACTTTGGCTACCTTCTATACCAGAAATCACAACAACAGGACAGTTCAAGCATTAAAAAACTGTCATTCTGGTTTTTCTAAGGTGCAAGTACACCAGGAATCTCAATGACAGTAGTTTAACTCTAGGTTTGTGTTTAGCCAAGGAGTTTAACAAATTGCATATGTTAAGGGACTCTCAACTCGTGATAAAATCAACAAACTGACTGCACTCAGTTGCAAAGAGAGGGCCTGGACCTATGATCCTGACTACAGAGACTTTTGGCTACTTAGTGTGCCGACCTCTTGCATCGCTGAACATAACTATAGGGAAAACAAACGAGTTGAAGATGCTCTAGCTTCTGATGTCCCACCCAAAGGTTGCTTAGGACATATACAAATTTCCCACTCTCTTTTGTTTCTAACATTCTCAGGGATGATGATCTCCAGGATCCTATCCCCAAGGTTGTTGAATTTTCTTCTGTTGTTTACCAAAAAAAAAAGAAAAGAATTGTTAGAAGTTAAAATCAATGACAGGTAAGAGAAATTTACTGTTTTCCTTGTAGATTTCTCAAATGATATACCAAATTGTCACAATTCTGCGCCATAACAGAGAAACAACACCAGGGAAACCTTAATAAACTAGACAAAGAGTAACACTCAAAAGGAAAACAAGGAAGCATCTACCCTACTAGAAGTTACAAACTGATCGGCAACTATCGTCTAACAAGCCAACTATCATCATCATCAAGATCTTATCCCAATTAGGGGTCGGCCACATGAATCTTATTCCTCCATTCCACTCTATTAAATATCAAAGTTTTTAAATCTTTCCTCACCACTTCTATCCACGTTCTTTTGGGCCTTCCCCTTGCCCTTTTAGAACCTTCAACTTGTATTGCCTCACTCCTTCTAACTGGTGCCATTGTTGGCCTCCTTTGAACATGTCCAAACCATCTAAGTCTAATCTCCCTCATCTTGTTACCTATTGGTGCTATCCCTAAATTTCTTCTAATATTTTCATTTCTAATTCTATCCTTTCTTGTCTTACCACTCATCCATCTCAACATCCTCATTTCTGCAACACTCAGCCTATGAGTATGATGTTCCTTAACTGCCCAACACTCTGATCCATAGAGCATGGCCGGCCTTATAGCCATCCTATAGAATTTTCCCTTTAGTTTGAGTATCACCCGCCGATCACATAAAACCCCCGATGCACATCTCCATTTGTTCCAACCCGCTTGGATTCTTTGGGTAATCTCCCTCTCAATCTCTCCACTCTCATGGATCAATGATCCTAAGTATCGGAAGTGGTCTCTCATGGGGACCTCTTGGTTATCAATCTTGACTGGTGGTCCACTCCTACTCTCCTTGCTAAAATTACATTCCATATATTCTGTCTTAGTTCAGCTAATTTTAAATCCTTTCGATTCTAATGCTTCTCTCCATAGCTCTAGCTTTATGTTGACACCCTCCCTTGTCTCATCAAGTAGGACTATATCGTCTGCAAATAGCATGCACCAGGAAATCTCCTCATGCAGATGTTTCGTTAACTCATCCATAACTAATGTGAAAAGGTATGGACTCAATACCGATCCTTGGTGCAATCCGACAGTGACAGGAAAATCACCAGTCACGCCACTAGTGGTCTTAACATTTGTTACTGCTCCCTCATGCATATCTTTAATTATGTCTATATACCCCTGAAAAACCCCTTTAACACCTAACACCCTCCATATTAACTCTCTAAGGACTCTATCATAAGCATTCTCTAAGTCAATAAAGACCACGTGTAGGTCTTTTCTCCTCTCCCTATATTTCTCTACTAATTGTCTTAGTAAGAAAATAGCTTCCATGGTAGACCTCCCAGGCATGAAACCAAACTGATTCTCCGATACACTTGTTTCATGTCGTAGCCTCTTCTCAATCACTCTTTCAAAAAGTTTCATGGTGTGGCTCATAAGTTTGATCCCTCGATAATTAGTGCAACTCTGAATGTCTCCTTTATTCCTATAGATTGGTACAATAGAGCTTTTCCTCCACTCATCAGGCATTTTCTTTGATTTTATAATCTTGTTAAACAACTTGGTCAACCAAGCTACTCCAATATCTCCCATATGCTTCCAAACCTCTATTGGTATACCATCAGGCCCCATGGCCTTTCCTAATTTCATCTTTCTCAAGGCCTCTTTTACTTCAAGCATTCTAATCCTACGTTAATATCTATAATATCCAGTGTTATTTAGATTTATAGTATTTTCAATCCCTATATTCTCAGGGCCATTGTCATTTAACAATTTTTGGAAGTATATTTCCCACCTTTGTTTGATCTCAGCGTCTTTGACTAATACCCTTTGATCATCGCTTCTAATGCACCTAACATGCTCTAAGTCCTTACTCTTCTGTTCTCTTACCTTTGCAAGTTTAAACACATCTTTCTCACCTTCTCTTGTTCCTAGTCTATTATAGAGCTCATCATATGCTTTAAGTTTAGCCTCACTTACTATTCTCTTAGCAACGTTTTTAGCATTCTTATATTGTTCATAGTTTTCATTATTTCTAATCTTCTGCCATGCTTTAAAATGCATTCGTTTTTCTTTAATAGCTTTTTGCCTTTGTTTCATTCCACCACCATGTTTCCTTTGCTAATAGCCTTTTACCTTTAGATACTCCTAAGACATCTTTTGCCACTTTCTTAATGGACTCACCATATTAGTCCACATGGTATTTACTGTTTCATAATTCCAATTTCCTTCTACCATCAACTTATTTTTAAATGAGGTTATTTTCTCTCCTTTTAAGTTCCACCACTTAGTTTTTGGATGTGTATTAAGTTCAGTTCTTTTGCTCCATCTTTTGATATGAATATCCATAACCATTAACCTATGTTGTGAGGTTAAACTCTCACCGGGTATCACCTTACAATCCTTACATATAGATCGTTCATTATTCCTAAGTAGAAAAAAGTCTATTTGGCTTTTATGAAGTCCACTTTTAAAGGTTATTAAGTGTTCATCCCTCTTCTTAAAGAGTGTATTTGCAATGGATAGGTTATATGACAAAGCAAAATCGAGGATATTCTCCTCTATCTCGTTTCGTTCACCTATACCATACACTCCGTGTATTCTATCATATCCTTCCTTATCTTTTCCTACATAGTCATTTAAGTCTGCTCCTATAAATATTCCCTCAGTATTGGGAATTTCTTGTATAACTCCCTCCATATCTTCCCAAAACTGTCTCTTAATTATATCTTGTAGCCCTACTTGTGGTGCATATGCACTTATAATATTTATAATCTGCTCTCCTAGAATCATTTTTATTATTATAATTCTATCACTGATTCTTTTAACGTCCACAACTTTATCCTTTAATTCCTTATCCACTATTATTCCTACGCCATTTCTATTATTTTCCTTTCCTACGTACCATAATTTATACCCATCTATTTCTCTAGCTTTAGCCCCTTTCCACTTGGTTTCTTGGATACAAGCGATGTTAACTCTCCTACGTTTTATCTCGTCTACTAACTCCAAACTCTTACCTGTCAATGTCCCTATATTCCATGTAGCGATGCGAATCTTATGCTTTGGAGATTCCCTATTTACTATCGCCTTTCTCGACCTCCATGGTATGAACCCATGTCCACTTTTCACTGCACTTGGGTTCTGATGCAGCGCGTCGCTTCCGAGGGGACGCTCTAGCAGCCCTTGCCCATTTTTCACTATACCCGGGATCCGATGTAGCGCGTCGCTTCTGGGAGAACGCCCTAGCAACCCTTGCCTATTTTTCACCGCATCAGGGATCCGATGCAACGCGTCGCTTATGGGGAACGCCCTAGCTTGAGCGAATTTCATATTTCGATTCATGTCATGTTGGGGTTGCCATAGTTTTAAAAGTTGAAGATGATTTTCATTAAAATCATTAAAATCATCTTCAGCTTCACCCTTCTGGTGGCTACTGACGCAAGGGTGGCCATATTTTAAGAAAATTTGAAGATGATTTTCATTTCTCCCTCACAAACTAATATACAAATGCATATTTATTTGTAAGAAAGAAATAATAGAATCATCTTCAACTTCCCCCTTGTCGGCTGGCTACCTGATACAAGGGTTGCCATCTTTTAAGAAGTTGGAGATGATTCTCATTTCTTCCTCACAAACTAATATACAAATGCATATTCATTTGTAAGAAAGAAATAATAGAATCATCTTCAACTTCCCCCTTGCCGGCTGGCACCTGACGCAAGACCCTCCTCCTTTTTTATCCGGGCTTGGGACCGGCATTGGCGGAGTTGTCTAACAAGCCAACTATACTCCAAGTATTTACCAAGCGTAAGTTTGGTTAGCAAGAAATCCCTTTCCGCAGGAAATGCATTTCTGAGGAGAGGCATCTCCACAACTTTCCAAAACATATTAATTTCTGTGGAAATGAGACTTCATATTTTATAGGATAAATGTAGTTGCCCATTAATAATGCTCTGATTTCTACGTCAAACCAAGCGGTGGAAATCATGGAACACAAGAAACCAATTTCCATTTTCATTGGTTTCCATGCACTTGCCCCAGTCCAAACAGCCCCATTTGATCAAACAACATGAAACCCCATCAGAATTCCCAAAGCTGGGTGAGCCCCTTCCTCAGGATTCCAACGAAACACAATACCACAAAGAAACAATCCGAGATTAAAGCTCGATGAAAAACAATCTTTCAAGTTACCTCCAGAAATGAAACAAAAACAGAGAAATTTATAAATAAGTAATAAAAGAGAAGAAGAAGAAGAAGAAGAGAACTTACATATTGCGGCTGAGAACGTTGAAGCTGTCGTCTGGAATGAGGAGGATTTGGTCTGGTTCTTGGATTGGAAGACTTACCACAACTGCCCTGTTGTCCATTAATATTATGCCCAGGATCCTTGCAAATGGAAACCTGTAAAGCAGCAAAAGTTACAGCTTCATCATATGCATCAAGTGGTTAAACCAATGTCTTAAACAACTGTGGAATAAAGCATTGCCACCACCAACACCACCTCCTCTTGCAAACCGTCCTCATGCCTTGGCCCACCAATATGTGAATGCCTGTCAACATTATCAATGGAATCAGCTTTTGGTGGTCCATCCATTTGACAGACAGGATTCTTGGAAACGGGAACCTATAAACCAGCAAAAGCTAACAGTTAAAGCCTCGTTCATATGCCCATAAAGGATTTAACATAATTTATTAAGCAGCAGAGTAAGAGCAACATCTATCAAGCAGCAGAGCAAAGCAACATACTGCTGCTCAAGCATAAACATTCACTTAATGTTAAGCTTGTCAAGGAATTGCAAGGAAAAGAACACTATCATAGACATAGAGAAGGACACATAGTAAGTTGCTGTGTCGCACCACACCTTTGCATGGAACCAACACTGCTTTGGTTGATCCAACCTCCTCATCTGATTTCTTGACTTTGGCTACCTTGTATACCAGAAATCACAACAAGAGGACAGTTCAAGCATTAAAAAACTGTCATTCTGGTTTTTGTAATGTGCAAGTACACCAGGAATCTCAATGACAGTAGTTTAACTCTAGGTTTGTGTTTAGCTAAGGAGTTTAACAAATTGCATATGTTAAGGGACTCTCAACTCGTGATAAAATCAACAAACTGACTGCACTCAGTTGCAAAGAGAGGGCCTGGACCTATGATCCTGACTACAGAGACTTTTGGCTACTTAGTGTGCCGACCTCTTGCATTGCTGAACATAACTGTAGGGAAAGCAAACGAGTTGAAGATGCTCTAGTTTCTGATGTCCCGCTCGAAGGTTGCTTCGGACATATACAAATTTCCCACTCTCTTTTGTTTCTAACATTCTCAGGGATGATGATCTCCAGGATCCTATCCCCAAGGTTGTTGAATTTTCTTCTGTTGTTTACCAAAAAAAAAGATTTGTTAGAAATTAAAATCAATGACAGGGAAGAGAAATTTGCAGTTTTCCTCGTAGATTTCTCAAATGATATCCCAAATTGTCACAATTCTGAGCCATAACAGAGAAACAACACCAGGGAAACCTTAATAAACTAGACAAATAGTAACACTTAAAAGGAAAACAAGGAAGCATCTACCCTACTAGAAGTTACAAACTGATCGGCAACTATCGTCTAACAAGCCAACTATAATCCAAGTATTCACCAAGCGTAAGTTTGGTTAGCAAGAAATCCCTTTCCGCAGGAAATGCATTTCTTAGGAGAGGCATCTCCACAACTTGCCAAAACATATTATTTTCCGTGGAAATGAGACTTCATATTTTATAGGATAAATGTAGTTACCCATTAATAATGCTTTGATTTCTACATCAAACCAAACGGTGGAAATCATGGAACGCTAGAAACCAATTTCCATTTTCATTGGTTTCCATGCACTTGCCCCAGTCCAAACAGCCCCATTTGATCAAACAACATGAAACCCCATCAGAATTCCCAAAACTGGGCGAGCCCCTTCCTCAGGATTCCAACGAAACACAATACCACGAAGAAACAATCCGAGATTAAAGCTCGATGAAAAAAAATCTTTCAAGTTACCTCCAGAAATGAAACAAAAACAGGAAAAAAAAACAGAGAAATTTATAAATAAGTAATAAAAAAGAAGAAGAAGAAGAAGAAGAGAACTTACATATTGCTGCTGAGAATGTTGAAGTTGTCGCCCGGAACGAGGATGATTTGGTCTGGTTATTGGATTGGAAGACTTACCACGACTGCTCTGCTTCATGATCATGCCCAAAGAAGAAATTCTAGGGAATTTTTGGAGTGAGAGTAAGCTACTTAAAAAGCAGGTGCGTTGGAGAATGAAGGGACGGACAGTTCAACGGCGGCCATTCCCACGATTGCAGAGGAGAAGTCGTTTGTGTTCTCGAGAGAAGAGGGGTATTCTCTGCTATGATTATCCAACATACTTTCCCTTGAAGCAAGCTTTAAGTACAAGTGCTACCTTGTCTTCTCACGCAACCAATCTAGGACTCACCATCCGATGATCTTACCCGTTCATCTGTAAAGTCGAATTACTACTTTTGAGTTGAATATTTTGAGGGTTTATTAGGGTAAAATGCAAAAATCGAGTGTAATATTTAATAGGCTTTTTTAATAGGGCAAGAATATTGAGAGCAATTAGGTAGGAGCATTCGTCAAATGAGTTGTTGTCCCATGATACCCTTTTACAAAAATGTAAGATAAAACTACGTACTATAAATTATTTATATTTCGAACATAGCACATGAAAGCTTATTGCATTAAGAGTACCACTAAAATAAAAGAGTTGCTCTCACATGGGCTCCCTCTTGTCCACTTACTGCAAAATTATTGCTTTCAAGGAAACGGCAGTTGCCATTACTCGTAATAAGTTCGTGCTAAGCAAAAACAGGAGGAAGACCACTAGAGCTACTAAGGACGGGCAACTTACTGGTAACGGATTTGAAGGACCAGATAAAATGGCAGAGCTTCGACTTTCCAGCGGATACAATGCTGTGCAGCCAAAGGCTCCATGTCCCTGCTCGCTCTACTTCTTTCCTCCACGATTCGACTAGCTTTTCCTAGGAAATTCACCATAATAGGATGGCACCATACTTAACATTGGGCAACTACAACTATTCCTAATGTGATTTCAAGCTAAACAAGAACCAAACAATCGCATTCGCCAAATTGGGCGAAGCCGGTTTGAAGGTATTTGGCAGTAACTCTCGAAAAATAGCGCAAATTCTGTCAAGGACACCTGATCCCACATAATTTATATCACTAGGAAAGTCAGGCAATTTGGGTTTTTATCATTATTCTCCTTTTGAACAGAAGTTTATGGCATCACTGTGTGCAGTTAACAACAGTTGAGATCTTCCTCTACCATGTGGGCTTTATGGGATTGTAGAGTCTCTCAAAGATGTAAATGTATGCACTTTCCCAGGCAGCAATGTCAGGCAAATTCTAGCTGCGATGAAGGATTTTTTGATAGTTTTTGCAGCGGCCATGAGGTGAAGATAGTTGAATTCAGGGAGGTTAATGGTTTTTTAAGGAGTACAAATCACAGAGTTAACATCAGCAAGGAAGAATGTGCTAGATGGTGCATAGAGGATTGTTCATGTGCAGCAGTTCTATTTTCTGATGGCCTAGTCAATGGAGGCCAGAAAGAATGTTTTCAATATGAATAGATGGGAGGTGTCAAAAACGTTAGGAGGGGACTTGGATTGAGTTATATGGCTAAGGTCCCATTTGGAAGTGGCAGCCATGGAAGTTCTTCGAAATGGGTATTGCTGTTGGGCGGAGTGGTGGATGTCTTGGCAGTTGCCATTTTGGGAGGACTGGTCTGCTATTTTTAGTGAAGGAGAGGAGAAAAGCTTCAGAAGGTGAGAACTCTTGATTCAGGATTTTGTTATTTGTGTGATAAGCTTGCAGCGGTTCAACTGTTCACAGACTCAGACTCAAACAGAAGGCTGAAAATGATCATCGAAATCCGGGGTGCTGGGTGGGTCTGGAACAAATCTTCCACTGAGTTTCTGCGCTTTGAAAGTCCAGCCAGTCATTGAAATCCCTGTTCAGATGCTCAACAGAGATTATATTCGTCGTAGTTCTTGATCTAACTGTTATTCATTTCTTTCCTAGATTTACATTCTTATAGTAAAGTTTCCGAAGATGCGATATATGCCGTCATGCAAGTCATGAGGAAGCATTAGATTGATACAGAAGATCCATAAAAAACATAGCGCAGCCCTGTGCACCAAGCTTCCATAATGCGGTGGGAAAGGGCAGACCACGAGAGTCCATAATATGCAGCTTTACCTTGCATTTTGCAAGAGGCTCTTTCGCCGCTCAAACCCATGACCTCAAGGTCATATAATGACAACTCTACCATTGCGCTCATGCCAAAGCTCCCCTTCTAAGAGAAACATAGTAGGGGTGTACAAAAGACCGACTAAACATTACTTGGCCGGTTTGAGCATTGTACCAGTCGGGTCTGGTCCGTTAATATGCAAAGGATGAAGACATTCAGTCTGGTCCCCGCCCTACAGTTCAAGCAAGCTAGACCTCACCAAAACCAGGTGTATTTAAATTTTTTTCCTATGCTGAATGCTCACGTTACTACCATTCACAAGGCCCAAGCCCAACCCTCAACCTATGGTAGAAATCCTTCTTGCCAATCATTGCTAGAAAATCTAACTCAGTCCTACCGGTGCATCCATCACATAAGACCTAGCCGCATGTGGAGTATAGGTAAGTTTAGCTTATTAATGGAATTGAATATTATTAATTCATCATTTTACTCATTTTTAAAGTATTCGATAAAAGTAAAGTCTCAGATCACATTTATACACGCGGTTGTATATACATAGTTTAAATTGATAGGTAGTTATAATTTAAAGATCCTAAAAAAAATCAATCGAGACCTATAACTTAAGTGAGTTTTAGATCTATTCATTCTTTTTTATAGGTTATAAATGTTCATAATTTTCTTCAACATACTTTTAAAAAAAAATTGATCCCATAAAATCTTAAATTTGGCTAATTACCTGAATTATTTGAGTATTATCTTTAAAATTCTAAAAGTTCATTGAATCTAATAGTTTAATTGAAACTTAGAAAAAGATTTGGGCCATCCATATTGTTAACCTAGAGACATAAAACCTATCCCCAAGAGTATTTTTACCACTAATTAGCTAATTTAAGCATTTCATATAAGCCTTTTCTTTTTTCACCCAAATTATCTTTACTCATATTAACCCAGTAAAATATATTCATTACTTATTTTCTTTGAAAGATAAGTTAAAGATGAATGAAGATATACTTTTTAGTTGCAATAAAAGTAAAAAAGTGAAGAAGAAAAATGTTCCTAAAAAAGATTCAGAAGTATTGATAAAAAAAGTTTGAAAAATAAAAAAGTAAAAAAAGAAATATTAACTTCAGGCAAGCAAAGTAATGAAGAATTGTTAACTTTAATAGAAAATCTCTACTTATTATTGAAGAAATTTTGAATATCTTTTATACCATTTCTTTGATATCTTGTTCTAAACCTATGTTTCATCCTAGTTAAAAATTTATTGATTCTAGTATGAATATAATCTTGATGAGAATATGAATATATAGAATTTAAACAATAGTATTTCTAAATATCCAAAGGTAATGACATCTTATCTTTTCAAAAGGGATTAAAAATAAAATTCCTTAATAACTCCCGTTCCTTTATGAATATATGTGAGATAAATTTGTAATTATTGACTCTGCTCACATATTTAAAAGAAAGATAATTTGAACGCTTTATTTAAAAGATTTTATTTCTAAGTATATGTCTATTAGTAAGAATTAAATTCAAAATATATTTCAGATGGAGTTCAAAGTTAGAAGTCTACTTAAAAATAAATATTATTCTATATATAGAATTTACATACATACTCACTCTAAGATCTTAGCTTAATTGGAATATATTTAGCATGTGGGTAGGGAATCAGCTTCTTGCAAAATGCAAGGTAAGGCTACTTACTATAAGCCCTTGTGGTCTGCTCTTCCCCGGACCCCGCATAGGCGGGAGCTTCGTGCACCGGGGTAATTTTTATTTATTTATATTAGTATGCTAAAGTTAATGATTTATTAAAGATAATTCTCTTAGAAAAAAGTAAAGTTGATTTTGAAAATAATTTTTGAAATTTTGTTTATAACATGTTTAGCTCAGGATTAGCAAAATGATGGTTAAGAGGTATGTTAAGTGTTTATTTTTGGTTAAAGTACCCCTAATTTAGCATTAAATTAGATCATCTAACCTATTAAATTTATAATTTTTAGCTTGATTTTGTATTTTAATTTCAATTAATCATCCAATCATTAATTTACAAAATTTAATGGTCAGATGATCATTATGAGCTAATTTGTGAATGAAAGTATGATCAAGTTGAATCTATTTGAATTTTGTACGGTACAAATCAACCAAATTGAATATTAAATGGCTTAAATTGATCACCGTCATGGAACAAAAAGCTGCATGGGGCCCACTATACAAGATGGAGATGCCTGAAGGAATAAGAAAGAAAATCCTTCATATATGACTTATAGAGAAAAGAGTCTTGAATAGTTGCTTTCTAAGAAAAAACCAAGGAGAAAAGGAAACAACCAAGATTAAAAAGGTAAGAAACTAAAATACAAAGCGGATTGAAGAAAAGCAGGGGTGGAAACAAAATTAAAAGTTATCTTAACTTCAAAACGACTGCTCTTCACAGTAAGAGGGGAACTGCAAGGCCTCTTCACTTTCCCTCTCTCTGCTATCTCCCCTTCACTGCATTCCTCTACCACCCCCTCTTTTGTCCTCCTCTCTCTCTCTCTCGTTCTCCCTCTCTTTCATTCTCCCTCATCTCTGTCACCTTGCTCTCCCTCGTTCACCCTCTCTATTTCTCCTCCCTCACTACCCACCTTCACCGCACTGTTCTTTTTCTCCCCATCCTCTCTCTCTCTCTCTGGCCGGCTCCAACGAACTCAGGAGGAGAGCTAGTCGTCCTGCTGTTCCTCCATCACTACAGCACCCAGTCTTCCTTCTTCCCTCTCCACATCACCGCCCCAATCAGCTGCACTCCCCATCTCACTCTCCCATCCTCTCTCTGCACCCCAGTCCATCACTCGCACCCCCTCTTTGCCAACTGGTTTCATAGACGCAGCACCTCTCTCCTTTGTTCTCCTCTGGTTACCGTCATTTTCCCTTAAATTTCTAGATGCAATACCCCCAATTTCTCTTTGCATTGCAGTTCCTCATGCTTCAGGCAAAACCCAATTTGGGTTTTCTTGCAACTTCCCTCCTTTCCCACATTTTCTCCATCCCCTGAATCATCATATTCTATGTCTTTCTGTACGGGTTAAAGAAAGGAATTTTCAGAATAAAATTTCATTTTTACCCTTTACAAATCAGTTTTAATCTCATCTGTATTCCTATTCTTATTCGCATAATCCAAGCCTATTTATGTTAGCTTAACTAACTAGCTTTAATAAATATGATTTCTTCAATTCCTAATATATTTCTCATCAGATTTTATTCTTAGGATATTTACTACTTGATTCAATGGTTCTAATCTTCAATCTAAAATATAGAGATTTGATCTAAGTCATTCAAAACTCAAAATCATTTTTTAGCTCAGATCATCAAAACTTTGAAAAATCTGAACAATCCAATCATTGGATCCTTAATCAGAAGTATCAATAAGAGTTTAAAGAAGGCTGATCGACTTTGACTGTATCAGATTTAAAGAATTTTGTCATAATCAAGTTTGAAAGGTGGATTTTTTTAGTTACTTTTCTGTCCTTTTGAACTTAGATTTCTATAATTCTCATGGGTTGAATAAATTTGAGTTTATAGTTTCTTATTATTTGATTTCTATCAATATTTTTAAAATTTTTGGACAATTAAATTGTGCTTAAACTCTATATTTTTAATTTGAGTCCCTCTGGGACCAACCTCTACTTACATAAGTTACATTACAATAGCTCCATGCACTTCAAGTAAAACAATTAACAGTCACAAGAATCTTTTTCCTCTATCTTTATTAAGTGTCATAGCTTTATTTAGTTGCAAAGATTTTAAATCTTTTTTCACTACTTTTATCCACGCTCTTTTGGGCCTTACCCTTTCCCTTTTAGGACCTTCAACTTGAATTGCCTCGCTCCTAATAATTACAAAACCTCCCTACTCAATCACTTATATGTACGTAATATTACACCAATATTCTTATTCACTTTCAAAGCCATGTAAAATGAAATAAAATCAAATGCGTCGTAGGTACAAAACTATGCATAATCAAATTCCCGTGCCACGTGAAAATTGAGAAAAAATGCCGACTTTACTATACAAGAAAAAATGATTTCTATCTTTTTGAGTGTAATTAGAGAGAAAGGTTTCCGAAATCCATGATTGAACGCTCGAGGGCCTTCCACCGATTTCTATAAAAGGCAGCCTGGTGCATAAACCCACTGCTTATGTGGAATTTAAGAAGGGGCAGACGACAAAGGCCTATAATAGGCAGCCTTACTTTGCATTTTGTAAGAGGTTGCTTCACACTTTGAACTCGTAACCTCAAGGTCACCAAAGGCTCCCCTTGCTTCCACCGATTCATACAAACCCAAAAAAACAACCAAAATTTTCTCCAACCGATCACCAATTAGAACACCAAAAGAGACTAAAATAAAACGAAACCAGCTCGGAAACTCACAGAAGTCATCAAGCAGAGATTGGGAAGCTTTTCTCTTAATTCTAATAACTACCGTCTTCTCCGTGGCAGAAGCCAAAGGACAAAGACAAGGAACAGCGGTTTTTACCCGCAGGCAATCAAAAGGTAGTCTCATTTATTAGTAAAGTACTACTAATGAGATATAATTCTACAATATGGGACTTCCTTCAATTCTGAATATTACTGAGGCACGTCTAGGCTCAGAACATTACTGTCTCAATATGGACACTCTACTCTTACTGCACATATAAACAGGTCTGATGTCTTAGAATGGGATGCAAATTTAAAACTACTAGTTTGTGGATGCATTTTAATTATTTGCGAAGAATGATAATCCAGCAAGAAATGCTAACCTTTTATGAAATACTTGCAATATCGCCAACAGAACAGTTGAGCGAGGAGGCTTTCTCCACGGCCACTTCCTAGACCTGTATGTGTTTTACCTGACCACATATTTGATGACCCAATGCTTCCCTGCATGACATAGCAGTCTGGATGAATGGGCCAAAATATTACAAGTTGAATGATGCAAAGCCTTTCGTCTGCTAGGTTGTGCCATGGATGAAATACGCTCCAACATTCAAGCTTTCTTACAACTGAACGTGACCTTCTTCCTTTTACTGCTTATGGTATACAGTAAAGAGTGTAAGACTAAATCCATCAAACAAAAGCCCAGAATTACCCAGGGAAAGAGAACTTCAGTGTACAACAGCACATCCTAGTGTAGCAATGCTTCCCTTTCTTCTGCTTACTTCTCTTCCTGCTAATGAGGACTAAAATCACGCCTACAAGGCAGCCATCAATTATAAACCGTGTTTCTGCTTGATGAAATGCATTTTCATGTAGCTAAAACTAGAGGCAGAAGCTAAACTTTATAATCTAAACAGTAATATTCCAAGTCGCAAGAAATTATATGATGAAACTGGTCTCATTATCATAAGTGTACTAAAATGTAAAAGTTAGCCTTCCTTTTTTTCAAAGGTTTCAATGATCCCATCCTTGCTGACTAGCTTAGATTGCTTGGTCCCAAAACTAACATCTATTAACATCTTGACTTTAGACATTTTAAGGTTGACAAAGAGACGGTGTAGCACAACAAAGGCCAAAAACACAGCACACCGTCTCTTTGACATGCTTAAAATGCCTAAAGATCAAGGCGTTAGTATCATCCAACAGATGAAGCCTTTGGTACTTGGGCAATCTGAGCTAGGCACAGCCTAACGAACAGCTTGGAGCACTGAAACTACCTGAAAAAGGTCGGACCAGCATCTGAACTGGGGGAAAGAGAGCAGCAGACGCATTTGGCCAATGTTGCTGCTGCTTCTTAGCGCCTTATCTTTATTTCATAGATTTGGGACAATGTATTCAGACCTGCAACTAAAGTTTTAATTTTCCTAACTTTTCCAAAAGTTACTTTCAGATACAAGAGAAGTAACGAAATTGTCCAAGCCAGTGTCTCACACTGTCAGAAACTGATTAACTTCAAAAAAAATTTGGTGTCCAACAACATACGGAAAGAGGACATCAAGCATTAACAAAACCATCTGAACAAAATGATGGTATCTACGGATATGCTCCAACAAGAACCTTGCTAACTGGATCGAGAGGGAGGTGGTGATCATAAAATACGTCCAAAATCTTTAAGTCCAGCTGCTTCATGGCTACAAATGTCGTAGTTGTCCCCATCTAATCAAGCAAAATTGCTACTTTCTGCGCACAACACGCCAGCAACAAGTTAGCATAATTTGCACCAGGAATGATACCGAAGCATGCTTAAAAGTTGTAGTAAAATGAGAACTTAGCCAAGTTAGCATGTTTAACTAGGAAGAGAGTTTCCGATCAACCATGTGAACCAAGATAGAGTAGAAAGGGTGAGTCGATAAATAGCTGTACTTCTAAAATGCAACCTTGACTACAAATTACACTGACAAAACTCCAAGTCTAGCATCCACGGACATGGGAATTCAAAGTATAGTTATATCCTACATCTAGGCTGTCACAACAACCCTTGCATTCAAACAGTCAAGTTTACTGGACTTGCTCATAAGTGTGGTTTATTTTCAAAAAACAAGTACTAACTAGGTCGCTTGAAGAACACATGGACTGGCAAAGAGATCACCCATTGATTGATATTCTCACTCCAAAGGGCGCGCGTGACTATTGACAGTCAAGACAGATAATACACAGGAACTTATTGCAGTCGACACGCAGGATTTCATATGAATAGTCATGGTATTCTTTTGAAAGTCTTTCTCACAGAACAATGATGAACGGAAGGGCTGGAACAAGCAAAGAGGCAATGGCAGTAGACAAACCTGTGGTGCTTAGCCTTTGGGACAAGTAAACCACGTTTCTCCAGGCTCTTGTACCGATCCCTCGCAAGAGTGCAGCAACCCTTTTTGGTTCAAATAAAAACTAAATGTAAGATCTTTTGCAGCTAGAAACAACCTCGGCAGCCATATGGATTAAGAAGATATCAGACCTTTAGCTTTCGAAGAGACCCAGAGATTTCTTCAGAAAGTAGGACCTGGATTGGAGCAGGTTCAAATCTGAAATGGAGAAGTAAAACTGAATAATTGTGCACCAGCACTGTAAGATTTGGCGACATGTTCATAAATTTGTGATATGAGCGAGAAAAAAATTACTTTTGCTTCCCCAAGCGCGGTGGACCAGATTTTAGTCTTTCTTGTCTAGCCACATATCGTCTGATATGTCGTTTGTGCTTTTCTTCATCCTCTTTGGCTATTTCTTTCATTATATCTGGTAAACTGAGATCATAATTCCCAAGCATTACTTGCATTCAGCTGATAATTGTTATAAATGCATGAATATAAACAAAAATACCTATCAATCTCTTTTGAGATACTCTCCAGCTTCTTTGCTTCTTCTTCTGCCTTCAGCAGTTCCTTGCGTCTAGCTCTTCGATTCAATTCCACTCGAGTTATTCTCTTCGTTTTTGAAGTCCTGTACAAAGGTACACCAAGAAATATATTCAAACATCTTACCCAATCAAGGCTTAAAAGTATTTGATACTTTCATACTGATCTGTTGCAACCCGGAGTAGTAGATGTATCATAGATAAAGCATCCCATCCATCCGAATGGAAGTATAAATGAAACGAGAACTCATATCCCATCCTACACTCTCCCTCCATTTCCCTTGTACAATTAAAGGAAACAAGAACCCTGTCTTGCTAGAAAAGAAGAATCTTTTCTACAAAACAGGTTTCTGTAATGTTGAAGTTAAAAACCAAAAAAGCTCCTTTCTACAGAATGCCAGGAACCCTTTATGTTGTTTTCACTGAAAGTAAAAGACAGTCCTCAGCTCTTTATCTGAAGAGGTGGAACAAAATCAAAATGATTGTAAACTTCTCAATGTAACAGCTGGAATTTCCTTTAATCAATGCCAATTTGTCTTTCCTGATATTTTGGATTGAACAACATATTAAAATGAGAAAAGCAAGAAATGCAAATAGCTATGTGTTCACAGTTTTGCAACTACAGCTACATTATCCAAAAATTTTGATTAGGCATACAAAACCAAATTCTTGAAAATATCTTATCAAATCTGGCTAAAATGCAAAACTTCTTCAATCTAAGGAAACTTTTGTACTGAAATAACACATTGGAATTCCTTCCTATTTTAACATGAGTTGATGACATATGTGAGAAGCACCAAAATGCAAACATAGAAACACATGGAAGCAGGCAATAAGCAAGTCAGAAATCATGCCTTGGATCAACTCCACTCTCATTCTCCTTAACCCACAGAAATTTTAGCTCTAGTTTTTCTGGTCCTCATTCTCTATAACACTCGGAAATTTGTACTCATTTTTCACATTTCATCTTCTCCTATCTTCTTTCCACTTGTTCTTTTGCTCCCATAATTTTAGTACAAACCAAAGAAAACTTTGGCCACACAATGGTATTTGCTGTGGAGAATTGGTCTATTTGCATAATTAAATACAGTATTTCAGGAAATTGCTCTCCTGTAGGAAACTAGTCGCTTGATCCAAAAACACCAAACTATTTTAGATAATGTGTCAGGATCTTTTCCTTCACAGTTATAAGTTTCTAAGAAGGGGTTTGATGCCCAACAGGATTCACCTGGTTATTATATCCAAAACTAGATGACAAGTACTTAAAAGTGAATTTTTTTTTTCTTCCTGAATGTAGTTAAATGACACATATTTTCACTGTTGAGTGTTGGAATAATTGAGCATTTCGGAGGGATTTAATAGAAGAGACATCCCCTCCTATTAGTAAGTTTCTTATTGATTATTCCCCCATAATGTCCTCTGATGGACGCACACACAAATGAATTTTCTAATTCACAATGTTAAATAAAACTCACTCTGAAATTATTTACATGAGCAAAAGAAAAGGCAAGGAACATAAATGAAATAAGAGCATGCCTTTGCAAAATATCATCAGTTTCACCAGGATCCTCCTCATCTGCATCATCATCTGCATCAAGAAAATACCTCTGCAGGAAGAAGTTATATTAGCAACTCCTAAGTACAACAAGGTTAAGGCAAGACATATCGTGAATAAAAGTAAACACCTAATGAAGATGGATCATAACAGGATGACTAAAAAGAAAGTGATCAGTTCGACTAATTGGATATACAGATGACATGCTTAGAATTAATTTTAGAAGATTTTGCCAATAGGCCCCTAATGTATATTCATAGTTCTTACAGATCACGATTTGGGGAAAAAGTTTGCCAATTAAGATATTTCTAGTAACTCCCAAAATTACTTTATTGACATAGCTTTAAGTCACTCTAGAAGCACAATAATTTCCACCCAAGACTTTTCCCTGTGAATTCTGATGAAATCTTCAATCACTTGAAGTATGATAGCAATATGTCTTTTTTTCTGTAGGAAGAAAGCTTTCATAAATTTTGAGTCATTTACGGGGTATTTTTAATCAACAAAAAGACCTTTAGGAAACACTTTAAGAAGTCAAACTTTTTAGCAGTCTCATAATGTTAATAACAAATCCTCAAAATGCTTTGAAGATTAGGGATTTATAGGAAAACATAAAATTTCAAGTTACTGATCAACAACAACCTTCCACGTATCATACAAATAAATAGCAAATAGAAGGATGATACCAAACATTGACATGCAATCAATCCAACATTAAAGGTCACCAATGAAATAAGATTTTATGTCTACACAATGAAGTAAGAAGTCAGAGTATCATTAAACTCTATAAAGCACTTAAAATATCAATCAAGGAAATGAATCATTCCAGACTACAGCAATAGGACATCCATTTATTTCAAATGACTAAAAAACAAGACTCACATCTTCTTCGTCCACAACTTCACCAGGAACAGTTAGCGGAACTGGCTGAGGTGCTAATTCATTTCTATAGACTTTTTGCATTTCTACGGCAACAGCACGAGCCAATGAATCCTAAATTTACAGCAAAGTGAAGGAAAATAAACATCGGGGTGAGAATTCAGAAGATGCCTTAAGATGGAATCATGGAAGTGAAAGAAAATGACATGATACCTGATGAGCATCAAAAGAAGGATTAAAAGAGCACCCGGCTGGCTCTACTTCTACTGCTGGAATGAGGGATGTGCTTGCCATCTGTTGAAAATTTAAATCCATCAATGATAGAAATCATCAGTCTTTGCAACCAAAGAAACTAAACAAGGTACTTATAATTTAGTCAAATCTTAGAACAATCAGTACAGCAATATCATTTGTGAAACAAATCATCATCGAGGCCTTCCACAGTAATCTGGGGCGCATATACTGAAAATTTTATATTATTTTCTTACGTGTGCGAAATGGTACTCCACATCAAGGTAAATGGAATGTCACAAAGACTTCTAATGAGGCCCTTGAGCTGGTTATCTTGTTTTATTTGAGCATAAATTACTCTTCTACACAACAAAGGGGAAGCTCCTTCATTCCACACCACAAAATACTTAAAGACAAAGTGGCACCCATCATCTGTTTTGATATTGCTGTTTTAAGTTCAAAGGGCATCTAGAACAGACTCTGCCACAAGGTAATGCATTCACTGAAATCTTGAGCCTATCCATTGAAGCACAGTAATAGCCTGTACACTGAAAGTTTGATTTACACATGGAATACCAGCTACAAGAATTTACCTTTTTGGCCTTCACATCACCTTTGTCTGCAATGTTAAGAAAAAACAGAAGCTGAGAAGTTACAAGACAAATTCCCAGGAGAAAAAAACAAGGGGGGAATGGTGGATTAGTTAGAGAAAAACCTTTATCGTCATCCCATATGTCAACCAACGCAGAGGCTGTGTCCTGCTCAACCCAACGAGACATCAAAGTAATCAGAAACATAAACATAAAGTCAGAACAAACTAGATGAAGAATTCAAAATACAAAGTTCATAATCAATTTCAAAACCTTGGTAGCATCCTGGGTTTGTGTCTTCTTTTTCACTACTTGCTTTTTCCTTTTCTTGGACCTCTTTAGAGTTGAAGAAGGAACAGGTTGAACAAAGGCATTCCTCTGCAAGATGCTGTCACAACGGAGGACCTTTTCCCTGTGTTTTTCAATCTTTCGCTTGACAGAAAAATCTGAATGGCAGGAATGGTGACCTCAGAATCAGTTTCTTAACTGTAAAATCAATCTAGAATACATAGATATGTAGAAAGACAATCATCAGTAAAGACCTAAAAAGCACAGATGAAAGGAAAAATAATCAAAACAGGGAAGTTGATAACCAATACTCTATTTCAAGTGATAATTGTGGGTTGCATACATAAACTGGAACATCGTTGAAATTCATAATTCAAAAGGCTTCTTAGGTCATTTAACTATTCAAACTTGCAAACAGAAATACGCATTTCCTCTTTGTAACGTACTTAGAAAACCTAAAGCTTCTAGAAACAGGCTTGCATCGATAGTTCCTTAAGGATAGATAAAAATTCCAAAAATATTTTCGTAAAACCCAACTAACAAGTGACATACAATCCTAGTAAAATAGCAAAATAAATTTTAGAAAAGTGAAGACCCATGAATGCATTAGGAAATCGATAATTCATGCAGCTGGGCAGGTCATTTAAATAAATAAAATGGTAAACAGAAACATAAAGGTAGAACATATCAACTCTGAAGCTTGCTTACGAGTTCCAAAACTTCCTGGCGAGGCAAAGATTACTAATTCACAAGAAGAAAAGTAAAAGCGACAAAAACCCAACTCATAAACAGTGCCCAAAAATTGAGAATGGCCAAATCCTTGTACTTAGAAGCTAAAATTTAAGCCCTGAAGCTTACTTAGAACCCTAACATTTCCTGATGCATGAAATGATTAATTGCTGCAAAAGAAGCTAAAACCCTAATGAATACAGCAAGGAGAAGTACAATCCAGAGCCCTAAGATTAAGAGTTCCAGAATTGGGATGAGATGAAAGAGTGGAAATACCTTTTGATTTGTCGACGAAGAAGAGGGAATCACTGGGTACGGAGGCAAGACTTCCGCCGCTAAGAGCATCTTTGGTGGATTTATCGAAGAATTCTTCGATGTCATCTGTTTGTATGTTAGCGCGCCATGCCTTCTTCCCCTTTCGAGAGCTCTTCGACTTTGCTTTACCCATTGTTCCCTCCCTGCGTTTGCTTCTCAGAGAGAGAGAGAGAGAGAGAGAGAGAGGGAAGATGAAGCGGCGCTGGGGCGGGGCTTTTACAGGCGAGAGCTATAGGCGAACACACGCGTGGTTCTAACCTACGCACGTGCCTGACATGAGAACACTCTATAAGGCAAGAGGTGGTCAATTAGGACCGTTAATCTAGGTGGAATGGAATTCAATTCTTTGGTTGATTCTACACGTCTTGAATTTCTCATGAGGCCACCCGCTACTTGATCCCATCTTCACGGCTTGGATTTCTCGTGAGGCCAGTAAAGATGAAGGAATTGCATTATATGGCGAATTTCGCCTTTACAAACCGTCCTCAAGATATGAAAATGCATATGATTGAATTGTTGGGCTGCTTCTGTTTCATTTGAAAATTTAAGTTCAACTTAAACTCAGAGTTAAGTTGCGGGCAAATGCCAAATGCATTTCTGCATTAACCTATGTATGAATCTGATTTAAGGAAGTATTGAAAAGTGGTAGAAACTAGAGTGGTTGCCTAAAGGCAGCTCTGTGCACAAAGCTTCTGCATATGCGGGGTTTGGGGCAGGAGCGAACCAAAAGGATCTATAATATGCAGCCTTACCTTTCAATTTGCAAGAATTTATTTGCACAAACTCAAGTGCTTACCTAATACCCTTTAATGCTAATTGTAGAAGTACAAAAATGATAGTGATGAACGACCACCGACATACTCTTCTAGATCAACAACCTACCATAAATGAGAGAGATATCTCATTTCATAAAACAATTGGGCTTCTTGGCAGGTAGTAAAAAAGAGCTCTTTGAACAATTTTTTATCGGAGATCATTTACAGCAAGCATCCTTTGATTTAGCCAATGGTAGAGTTGTCATCGTGTGACCTTGAGGTCACAAATTCAAGACGTGGAAACAGCTTCTTGCAAAATGTAAGCTAAGGCTGCATGCTATTGACCCTTGTGATCTGTCCCTTTCTGCAAAATGTACGCAGAAGCTTCATACATGAAGGGTGCCCTTTTTTATCCTTTGATCTAGTGAAGTAATAAACTTTACAAGGCCACACATGAGAATGCTTTTGTTTGATTGAGGCTGCTGAATCAGTAGACAGCCAATAGATAAAAAAAAAGTTTATTTTTAAGAAAAAAAAATCTCATACGGAATTGTACTCCTCAAAATAAAAATCAGTGGTTTTTCCTTTGTCAACCCTGTATGGTTATGGATCTGATTGTCTAGGGTAAAAAATGAAAGGCAAAAGACCTGAGTTCTTCAAATTCATATTTTTATTTGATCAAGGAAAAAACCTTTAAAAATATGAAAGATCAGTTACATCCTTTCATCTCTCCAAACTGCGATTTTTCTGAAGCTGTTATTGCCACTAGAAAGGATCGACTGGATTGAGGTTATTTGTGGGCCCTACTTGATTAAGGGTAGGCTTTGGTTGCTGAAGCAGAGTAGAGGGAACGAAACATTGGATGGGGTGGCCACTTAGGGCTTTTTTGTCAATTAAAGATCTATTATCACAGGGGAGGAAGAGGACATTTTTATGAAAATTAGGTATAACTATGTCTGAGAGAAATAAAAAGTTGTTTCTTTTTTTCTTCTTATATGGGGGGGCACTGGCTTGACTGTAAAAACATGTGTGATCATCCTTATCACGGTCTTACCCACATGGAGTTTTTTATTGATGACGAGCAGTAGTCATTCAATTCTCTAATATAGTTTAGAATCAAAACAACTAGTCATATAGCATTATCAAATTTGCTTAAATGTTTTAATAGTGCTTGAGATAAGATGATATGACATGATATGGACCATACTGTTAGTGGGTCATCTCATTTTAACTCATAGTTAAGTTGAATTTCAGTCATGTCACTCCATCTCGTATCAAATTTGGACATCTTAGGCTAGGTTAAGCCATCTCAAGCTAGATCTCATATTGCATCAGCTCATTTCATCTCAAGAACCACTAAGACATGTTAAAATGATGGTTATGAATTTGTACATGTGATTCACCTAAAACAGGATCTGGCACACTCAGTGGCTTAGATCATTAAATAAGTAGCCTGTTTTGGTGTCTTTACCTGTTCATGTTCACTCCAAGAGCAAAGTAATTATTCCAAATAAAACTCTCATGTCAAATATATATAGCAAGGCAGTTATATCATAATTTCTATAGAAATATAGGAGGAAACAGAAATAAAGAGTACTAACTTGTTCAAGACAATGGAAACAGTTACACATGCCATTATTGACTGCCCAAAGATTAAACATCTCTTGGAGGAGATTTTAAGATCGACTATGTTAGGGGTAGCAACATTAGAGAAATTATTCAAGGGTGGTTTGATCAAGCAATCAGGAAGGGGAAGGTTGAGAGCAATGAGTATCAAAACCTTTTGCTATCTTGCTTGGAGAATATGGCAAGATAGAAACTCAATCGTATTAGAGAAGGCAAAATTTAATGAACAACAGCTGAGATCTAGATGAAGGCCCATGTCATTGAGATATCAAATGAAGATGTATCAAATAATGTGCATAAAAATGAGGAAATCTAAGTGCTTAACCAGTGGAGACAGAACGGGATGAGAGTCAGAGAAGGAAAAACAGTTAAAAATAAATAGGAAAGGCCATAGCAGAATGTTTTTAAGTTGAATTTCGATGGGGTAGCCAGGAGAAACCCAGGGAAACCTGGAGCAAGATGTGTTATAAGAGATTGGAATGGAAATTGTGTAGCTGGTTATGCACTGCATTGGTTTAATCAAACTAGTAACTATGCTAAATGGATGGTATTACTATACAGTTTTGATTTTAGCTAATGATCTTCAAGTTGAATGTAAAAGGGAGCCTTGGCACAACGGTAGAGTTGTCGTCGGGTGACCTTGAGGTCATGAGTTCAAGGCATGGAAACAGCCTCTTGCAAATGCAAGGTAAAGCTATGTACTATTGACTATTGTGGTCCGTCCCTTCTCTGGACCTTACATATGGGTGCTTGGTGAACCGGAGCTGCTCTTTTTATCTTCAAGTTGAATGTCTTGAAATACAGGGGCTCAATGGGATAATACAATGCCTTATGCGAAGCCAGGATTTGCATTCATGGACTAGGGAGATCCACCTGTTAATCAAGAAGGTCGAGAAGGATGGAACCAGCTGAAGTTGAGCCACATTGACAGGGAGGGGAACAAATTGGCGGACTCCTTAAGCATCTTATGTAGCTAGCAATGACGGCCTTAATATATGGCACAATAGGCCCCCTGATTTTCTATTTTCTAGCTTATGTATGGGATTGTAATGGCAGTACTATGCCTAGAACAATGTAATCTTTTTCTCTAATCTAATTTTCCCCTTTCACCAGGAAAAAGAAAAAATTGTTTAAGATGTACAGTGGAATCATGCATTAGTATGTCCCTTTTATATGGATTGTCGTCTGAACGGATCATTGGCAACATTTGATTAAGTTACATCTAACAAATATCATTCATTTGGAAGCTTTGGTGCGTGTGACCTTGAGGTTACGGGTTCAAGACGTGAAAATAGCCTATTGCAAAAATGCAAAGTAAAGTTACTTACTATAAACCCTTATATTTCACCCCTTCTCCAAACTTTGCGTGAATGGAAATTCATGTACCGCGCTGTTTTTTCTGGATTTAAACCTCAAGCCATGCAATAGAGAAAGATATTTTGTGCAGAGTTTTACAAGATTTATCCCAATGATGAGTTGCGTGACCTTGCAATGTACTTATTTATATTCCTTGACATCACGTAAGAGCTCTATATTATTTTAGATGGATTGCTGATGACTGTATAGAAAAAAGGGGTGACCTAGTGTACAAAGCTCTTGCCTATGCAGGGTCTTAGGAAGGGGCTGACCACAAGGGCCTAAAGTACACAACTTTTATCTTAATTTATAAGAGGCTCTTTCCACACCTTGAACCTGTAATCTCAAGGTCAAACAACGATAACTTTTACCATTGTGCCAAGGCTCCCCTCCTGCTGATGACTTTATAGAGCCGTTAGTTAATAAGGAAGTCATGGTAGAATTCAATTCTGCCTTGCCTGGTCCCATTACAAATTCACCGTGTAAGCTAACTGGCAGTCATTTCCGGTTAGAGAGAGAATCCAATCCATGACAGGCGAAATATAAAATGGTGAATTCAAGAGTGCATTCCTTCACCGAAGGGTAGAATTCAATTCTATCTCGATAAGCGCCCGCCCTTACCCTGCAGTGTCTACCTATGGGGTCTGGCATATCTCAATCATAGACTTATAAAATCCAACTCCGCCAATGACGGTCCCAAGCCCGGATGAAAAAAGAGGAGGGTCCTGCGTCAGGTGTCAGTCGGCATGGGAGAAGTTGAAGATGATTTTGTTATTTCTTTCTTATAAATGAATATGCATTTGTATATTAGTTTGTGAGGAAAAAATAAAAATCATTTCCCTCTTCTTAAATATGGCAATCCTTGTGTTAGGTAGCCAGCCGGCAAGGGTGAAGCTGAAGATGATTTTTTTTTTTTTTGCTTGCAAATGAATGTATATTAGTTTGTAAGGAAGAAATGAAAATCATCTTCAACTTTTAAGAAATACAGCAACCCAAATATGACATGAATCAAAAATAGACATTCCCTCAAGCTAGGGCGTTCCTCATAAGCAACGAGCTACATCGGATCCCGGGTGCAGTGAAAAATAGGCAAGGGTTGCTAAGGCGTTCTCCCAGAAGTGACGCGCTGCATCGGATCCCGGGTGTATTAAAAATAGGCAAGGGCTGCTAGGGCGTTCTCCCAGAAGCGACGCGCTGCATCGGATCCCGGGTGTATTAAAAATAGGCAAGGGCTGCTAGGGCGTTCTCCCAGAAGCGACGCGCTACATCGGATCCCTGTTGCATGTTATTTGCAGATAATATAGTCTTACTTGATGAGACAAGGGAGGATGTAAATATAAAGCTATAATTATGGAGAGAAATATTAGAATTTGAATGATTTAAAATTAGTTGAACTAAGACAGAATATATGAAATCTAATTTTAGTAAGGAAAGTAGGAGTAGAACACCAGTCAAGATTGATAACCAAGAAGTCTCCGTCAAAGACCACTTTTCGGTACTTAGGATCAATAATTCATGAGAGTTGAGAGATTAAGAGGGAGGTTATCCAGAGAATTCAAGTGGGTTGGAACAAATGGAAATGTGCATCTGGAGTTTTGTGTGATTGACGGGTGCCACTCAAACTAAAAGAAAAATTCTATAGGATGGCCATAAGGTTGGGCATGCTCTATGGATTAGAATATTGGGCAACTAAGGAATATCATACTCATAGGATGAGTATCGTGGAAATAAGGATGTTGAGATGGATGAGTGGTAAGACAAGAAAACATAAAAATTGAAATGAAAATATTTGAGAAAATTTAGGGATAGCATCAGTAGGTAATAAGATAAGGGAGACTAGACTTAGATGGTTTAGACATGTTTAAAGGAGACTAACAACGGCACCAGTTAGAAAAAGTGAGCCAATACAAGTAAAAAATTTTAAAAGGGCAAGAGAAAGGCTCAAAAGAACGTGGATAAAAGTGGTGAGAAAATATTTAAAAAATTTAAAACTAAATGAAGGCATGATATTTAATTGAGTGGAATATAGGAATAAAATTCATGTGCCGACCCAGTAAGGTCTTGATGACGATGAAGAGACTTATAAAATCCATGTTTTATATGGCACGGGACGCACAAGAGCGAAATTTAGCAGTAGCCATCAAGAATCCTTCCGAGGATCCTCATCTGTAATCAATGTTCCAGAATCTTTCAAGTTGCAACTTCCAATCTCTCTCCTCTTCTTCTCTCGTTCCCTTCTCGAGATACAGGAGATGGGAACTTCTAAAAGGCCATCGGAAAAACTGGCCGTCGATTTCGCCATGGGCGGTGTGGCTGCAGCCATATCAAAGAGCGCTGCCGCCCCTATCGAGAGGGTGAAACTGCTGTTACAAAATCAAGGAGAGATGGTCAAAAGAGGATTGCTAAAGAGTCCTTATAGAGGGATTCGTGATTGCTTTGGGAGGGTGTTGAGAGATGAAGGCGCATTGGCTTTGTGGAGGGGGAATCAGGCCAACGTTATTCGATATTTCCCCACACAGGTAATAATATGCTTATGTTTTAGTTATTGTTCTGTGAAGATGTGAATTGGGTTTCGTTGCTTATGATTTTATGTGGTGGAATGGTTGTTTATGGGTCGTCTTTCATTTCCTTTTACTTGGTGGGTTTGTATTTTCCTTTTCTTTCCGAGTTTTCCTGGTGAGAATTGGGGAATTGTTGCCCGTGTGATATGTGTTTGAACATGGAGCGTATAGTTGCAATGGTGAAATGCAAATGAGATTGGTATTTGGCTCCAATTTGGCTAATTTAGCGATTCGTAGTGGTGGATTTTCTTGCTTATGCTAGTTGAAAGCCGGCCCAGTTGGAGGGCTAGTAACTGTAAATGCCTTAGGCACAGCACAATGTACATGTTTGAGAAGTAACAACATAATGATAACCACTGGAATCTCGACAAAGCTTAAACTGAAACAGCTTGCATGGTTAATTTTTCATTAACCAGGACAAGCAAAATGCGCTTGTGATGAAGGTAAAACTATTCAACTTGCAGAGTCATTTGCAGCCGTTGGATAAAGTGTGAAGCTTCATGGATTGGCAACATGCTATAGTTGAGCCGCATAAATTTTCTATTGTTGCTTCTATAACTGCATGACGCAAGGACCTTTTGTCCATTCTAATGCAGCAGATGGGAGTTTTCAGTTGATTAAGAATGATTTATTTGAGTCATCAGCAATTGCCTCCAAATCTGTGAAGATATTCTGATGGAACTACAGGTAGAATTCCCAGTCACACATCAGTAGGTGGATGAAGAAGAACTGGAAAACTGGTATTAGATCAATTGGTGTCTTACAATCAGTAAGCAGGAGGCAAATCCTGCTAAGGGAATGACAATCGGATCTGTTCCTCTTCAGGTCACCCCTGCCTTCCCTCTGGCCAGGGTCCCCTCCCTCCTTTCACCCCTTCTTTTCCTCCCCCTTCCCTTTCCCCCCCTCCTCCTCCTTATTCTCTTTTCCTTAACCGAATCTGTTTCCTTTCCCCCTTTCCCCTCCAGCTGTCCCCTTCTCTTCCACTTCTTCCGTAACTGAATTGGTTCCCCTTAACTGCCTGGCCTGGGGACCACTTTTCCTAAAGTATGTCAGCCCAAAACGACCTGGCTTCCGTTTCTCCTTCTGCCCATCGTCACCCCCATCATATTCAAAGCAGTCTGTTCACAGTGGGAGTTGGAGAGATTTTTGGCTTGGGGCATTGTATAAATTTGATATATGGTATTGCATCATCTGCTACCATACAAGCTCTGAAAACACTGGAGACATCACCTTATTCATTGGGAGAAAATTCATTATTAGATCATGAAACTCTGAGGTAGTTCAATTCTCAACAATGATTCAAGAGTTGATATGGCAAGTGGTCTAAAGACTAAAACACAGAACTCAATCACAGAACAGGCTGACTGTTGCCTTTGAGTAACCAAATTGTTGACTTAAGTACTGTGCTTGTTAAACTTGTAGGCTTTGAAACCATTAAGGAGACAAGTCAGGTCCCTATTTGATCATTGCTTCATATTGCTTTGAAGAAAAAGAGCTCAAGCAATATTCTGAGTTTAGAATTGATAATGGATACCTCTTTGGTTGCAGTATTCCCCAAGGATTTTTGAGGAAACAGGGTTTGTGACTTTGTTTTGGTAATCAGTATTTATTCAAATAATTAAAAAGGGTAATCCGGTGCATGACGCTCCCACCTATGCCAGGTCCGGGTAAGGGGTGGACCACAATGGGTCAATAGTGCAAGAGGATGTTTCCACCCCTCAAACCTGTGAGCTCAATGTCACATGACAACAACTTTACCGTTGCGCCAAGGCTCCCCTGAGATGTGGTTCAAAAGATAAATGATTGGATCACAAAAAATTTGCTAAGTGCAAGATGTCACCACTAGGATGGAGTAATACTATCAAAGCTTTCATTACTCACAAACTTCATAATCTAATGCAGGCATGAAATTAAGACTAGGAACTACCCATCTTAAACATTGGAGAGAAGGATGACCTACTGGACAGTTGCAATGTGAGGAGAGACAAAGAAATGAAGAACAACATCAATAAGATTTTTGTGCAGGCATAAAGTCCACCGAACTCAGTTCAGTCATCAATCATTTTCATTATCTTTATATCTAGAAGAGGGGTGAAGGGTTACTGAGCATTGGAGATATTTTGTCAGTTTACTCAAAAATAAGACATAAAATGGAAAGTTTGGGACAAAATTGAAAAACGGATAAAGGAAAGGGACAGGGTAGGACGTGCATTTCCTGTATTACTGGTAGAAGCTAAAGATCCATGAAATCTAATTGTTAAATTTTGAGCAGATTCTGGAAACACAAAAGACACGCTGCATGTAATATGAAACCACCCCCAATAAACTAAGGAGAAGACTAATTGGAAACAAGAAGAGAGATATTGCTTCAGCCATCCTAAATGCTTGCATAGGAGGACTGATAATATATCGGCTGTTGAATGCTCTGTATAAGCTTCCTTGCAATTTAAACTCTGCAAGGAGCTTTATGATGCGAATTCTTGACTTGAGTATATTTAGGACCATCTCCACCTCTTGTATTGAAAGCGTGATTCATACTGATTCCAAGATTATGCTAATACTATCCTGCATGTATTGAGTCTTTGACAATGAGTACAGTTCACATTACCTTGACTTCCGCCACTTCCACGGCCTCCCCCAAACTACAACCAAGACCTCTAATATTACTACCACTAAGTCTTCTAGTATTGTATAGGCGTAGGTGAGCACATCTCCAATCCAAGATGCGAGGATGAATTAGACGAAAATAAACCTTATTGGAGGCAAATCCTCACAAATATCCATCACTTGATATATTGGATTTCTGATTATGTCCCAGAATGCTCTGTATAAGCTTCTCAGGATCCTTCCTTGAGATGCAAATTAATCTCTGTGAGGAGCTTTATGATGTGGATTCTTGACTCGAGTATATTTAGGACCATCTCCACCTCTTGTATTGTAGCATGATTCGTGCTGATTCCAAGATTATGCTAATACTCCCTGCATGTATTGAGTCTTTGACAGTGAGTACAGTTCATGTTACCTTGTCTTCTGCCATTTCTATGGCCTCTCCCTAACTATAACCAAGGCCTTTAATAGTACTACCACTAAATCTTCTAGTATTGCATATGTGTAGGTAGGCACATCTCCAACCTAAGATGTGAGGATGAGTTAGACAAGAATAAATACTATTGGAGACAAATCCTCACACATATCCATCCCTGGAGATATTGGAGTTCTGATTATGTCCCAGAATGCATCTAAGCTACATTTTGTCCCTTCCAACCCAGACATCAAGGCTAAGTAGACATTTTAAATCACTAGAGATGACATTTAGTTTTATATACTTAAGTGCTTATTTCCTTGCTGAAACAAGAAGATATTTGGAAAGATTGGTCTAGACGAGAAATAGTCTCATTTGATGAGCATGTCTTACATTCTCATGTATTGCCTCCCCATTCTTAATTGGTGAGGAACATCACGTTAGCACTTACGTGAGGTGCCATGCGATTCACAGTCAATAATTTATATATTCTTTCATCAAGTCGTGTTACTTGCCATGTGACTCATAATGATTACTGTTATTACACCATTGATCACTTGCACTGGTTCACTCATCACAGGCAACAAGGAAACCACTATTTTTCCTCTTTAGAGAAGACAAGATAGACACAGGCCAAGCAGTGTTGCTGCATTTTTTCACTTTGCAACATAGGCAGCTGACACAATAGTCAAGGTAACATACTACAATTACGCCAGGACAACTGTACCAAGTTACAGGCAGAATGATAACCTTTCTTCTCACTAGTTTCCTCTTTGATCTGTTATGAGAAGGGGACTAGAGCAATGTCAATGGCATGCACCTAGTCACAACTTGTGCAAACGTTAAAATGTAGAACAAATAGAGTCCTTAATTAGTCAAACTAGATCGTAGAGTTAGGCTTACAAATGGATAAGATTTTGCAGAGAGAAATGCCAGTGGACTAGTTTCAAAAGATCATGGAACGAGAATTTTAAAATATTACACAAACATATGTGAAAGGTGAAGTATATAGACCATAAGTGACAACCCCCTATAGAAGGTTGTATCAATATGACTGAAGGTTGTGTACAAACACTGGAAACAGGTGATGTTTATGGAGTTTAACTTGCTAGTCAAAGTACAAAGTAGAAATACCTCTATGGTGAGCTTTTAAATCTCAACTCTCTCCCTGGAGAAAGACGGAAGAAAGATAGAGGAAGAAGATGAGAAAAGATAGATTTGTCAATTTGGGCTTATAGTTCCCACAAATCTATACTTGTAACTTTGACCTGACTCTACGGGCTTGCAGTAAAATACTATGTTCAAGATGACGTTTCTATTGGTGACTTGTATCATGTCATTATTGACATCAAGTGACCTGGAGCCTTGGCACAATGGTAGAGCTGTCGCCGTGTGACCTGGAGGTCGTGGGGTTTGAGGCGTGGAAACAGCCTGTTGCAAAAATGCAAGGTAAGGCTGCATGCTATAGACCCTCTATGGTCCGGCCCTTCCCCTGACCTCGCATATGTGGGAGCTTTGTGCACCAGGCTGCCCTTTTAGTGGATATTATTATTAATGGTGCTATAATTCTTTGATATCTTACAGGAACATTCTCTTCATCGTAGTTATCATCAAATACTGAAGTGAATGTGAGTCCTACCTTGATTCATATCAAGGTTTTGGAATGTGACCTTTGTTGGGAACACTTTTGTCATTTTGGACCTGTTTTCCTATTTGGGCAGGATTTGAGTTATACAATCAGTAAAAGTGTTAACAGGGAAATTAGTATTTTTCTTGTCTGTGTACTTGATTACATTTTGAAAATTTTCTTGATGATGCTCTCCGTTTACAAAGCAAGAATTGGATTGTGCAATTGTTGGCTAAGGTATAACACCATATAAAATTCAGTAATGTCTTGTGCCTATTTTTACATTGAACACCATCAGTAAGAATGGCAATTTACTGACTGGAAGTAAGTATCATCTTTCATAGAATGTATCTATTGGACTGTCCCATAGCAGTTTTGATTTATGCAAGAGTTTAATGTCATTAGTGCTGTCGCTCTTTGGATTCCTTGTTGAGATGTTCAAAATAAGTTTTTCTGGTAATATTGTTGATTATCTTGAACTTGTTACCTATAGAATCTGAGCTGGCAATTGAAAATTTTCTGCTGCTCTTATAATTTATTCTGAGGGCCTTACCACTGGTCAGTTGAAATGATTATTAGTTGTTATTTAGTAGTGCTTTGATGTAAATACTGTCTACCAGTTATAATTGTTGGCATTTATAGTCCAGTGTTGGTAAGGCTACTCCAACATAAAAAAAAAAAAAAAGGAAAAAAAAAAATCCTCCTGTCAGTAAGATTTTCCAACCAAGTACCAACTCCACCTATTTTGCAAGCACTCAGCTGTTTAGCATATCTTCTCCCACCCTCTAAAGGAACGGACAACTGACATTAGCCTGAATACTGTGAAGAGTTTTGCTCTTCTTCTCATTGCTTGTCAGCATCGTGGCTACAAACATTTTGATAGCCATATTGAAAGACACTGGCTGTTAGACTGATCCAGTCTATACTTGGAACCTAGACTAGACCAAAGAAAGCAGAAACTTGACAGTGATAAAAATGACAATAGAAGCAGCAATCAAACACTATGTAGTTAGAGTCGCAAGGTGCACCTAGGCGCAAGGGGGTGCACCTGGATCCTGGGGCGCCTAGATGCACGCCTGAATCATGAGGAACAAAATTATGTATTTAATAATTAAAAATAGCTAAAAATGCTAAAAATCATTAAAAAATCCTACAAAAAGGTATTAAAATATAGAAACATAATTCTATGATAAAATATTATCTAAACATGCAATTTTTTATGAACAAAATAATATATAAGCATAATTAATCAAGTAAAATAACTTTTAAGAGTTTAAGAGTCAAGCATGGGAAAGCTATATATGTGGACAGAAATACATTTTAACTAATAAATAAATAATAATAATAATTTTTTTTTTCATTTTTTGTAACTAGTAATTTTGGAAAATTTGAAAAAATAACCCTAAAATACAAAAACAGCATGAAAAATACATCACACATGAAGACACAAGCATGGGAAAGCTATATATGTGGATAGGAATACGTTTTAACTAATAAATAAATAAATAAATTCCAATTTCTTAACTGTTATTTTGGGAAAATTTTAAAAAATAACAATAAAATGCAAAAAAAGCATGAAAAATACATCACACATGAAGACACTAGCATGGGAAAGCTATATATGTGGATAGGAATACGTTTTAACTAATAAATATAAAAAAATATATTTTTTTTTTCCAATTTTTAACTGTTATTTTTGGAAAATTGAAAAAAATAACCCTAAAATACAAAAAAAATGAAAAAGAAAAAATTATCACACATGAAGAAACAAGCATGGAAAAGCTATATATATGTGGAGAGATACGTTTCAATGAAGAAATACAAAAAAACGAAAACTTTTTTATATTTCAGTAATTGATATTTTTGAAAAAACAGGAAGTGTAAAAAAATGGTAAGATTCGTGAATCCGTACCTTTTGTTGCTTAAATCTGTGAAAGATTGAAGAGGAATGGTCATTTTCACCTTCTTAGCAGTTTGGAATAGCGAAAATAGGGTTGGAAGATGAAAAATGATTTTTTTTTTTGATGTTTATAAGTTACTGGCTACACAAACTGCGTCTGGAGTCGAGGCCGCGCTTGAAAGGAAGCTCCAGGCGCACCCAGGTGCACGCCTAGGTGACCGCGCCTCTATTCCACTACGACTTGCACTCACCCAAGCGCACAACTTCCGCCTTGTGCCTAGGCGCACTTTTAACTACATGAATTATACATTGGCTTAGCAAATCAAGCTAGATAGCAAAAGATAAAGGTTGTTTGGAATTGAACCGATCCAGTTTGTCAGCAGTTTGTTATGAGTAATTCCATAAAAAATTTGGTCATGATACTTAAATTTCAAGCTTCCACATCAAATCACACATTGACTTTCAGTTTCAATTGCTTTTATAACTTCCAATTCTTTGCAAGTATTCTTGTCTATGTTATCACTTTGAAAAGGTGACATGCTTTCTTGTCTATAGGCTTTCAACTTTGCCTTCAAAGATTACTTCAGGAGCTTCTTTGGTTTCTCAAAGGAGAAAGATGGTTACCTGAAGTGGTTAGCAGGCAATGTAGTTTCTGGTAGTGCTGCTGGTGCAATGACTTCTTTGTTTTTGTACCATCTGGATTATGCACGAACACGCCTAGGCACGGATGCACTGGAGTGCCGAAGTAGTGGTCAGCATCAGTTTACTGGACTACTAGATGTTTATAGAAAGACACTCTCAAGCGATGGAGTTGGAGGTCTATATCGCGGTTTTGGGGCTTCAATCACTGGGATCACACTGTACAGGGGACTGTATTTTGGAATCTATGATACCATGAAGCCCATTGTTCTGTTAGGACCACTGGAGGTATGGGCCTCTAATTCTTGTTGCAGAACTACTACATTTAAATATTTCGGTACTACTGATTAAATATCAGTAAAAAATTATTGCTTTAGTTTTCTGATAATGACTATATAATTGTTTATAGACTTTTAACATGCATGTGGGTATACCTATTTGAGCTGGCACTTGGGTAGAGCCCCATCCTGTGTTGGCAACTCCTGTTTGAGATGGCACTTAAGGAGAGCCTGACACGCCTCTTTTCTTGTCTTTTTCTGCTCTACTTACATCTGATATCGTTATTAAAAAAGAAAGAAAGAAAAACAAAGTGCAGTCCAGTGCATGAAGCTCCCGTTGTCTGCAGGGTCTAGGGAAGGGGTGAACCACAAGGGTTCTATAGTATGTAAACTTACCTTGCATTTTTTGCAAGCAGTTGTTTCCATGCCTCAAACCTGTGACCTCAAGGTCTCACGACAACTATACCATTGCGCCAAGGCTCCTCTTCTATCTGATATCGCTATATGTACTTAAATATAAATATAATTTTACATGAATTTTCTCTTGATTCTGTGTACTACTATATTGTAAGAATACTTCAATTACAGTGGCTCAACGTAGGCCAAAAAGGGCACCAGTTAGAAAGAGTGAGGCAATCCAAGTGGAAGGTTCTAAAAGGGCAAAGAGAAGGCCCAAAAGAATGTGGATGGAAGTGGTGAGAAAAGATTTAAAAACTTTGGGACTAAATGAAGTTATGACACTTAGCAGAGGGGAATGGAGGAACAAGATTCATGTGACTGACCCCTAATTGGGATAAGGTCTTTATGATGATGATGACTTCAACTATAGTGGTGCCAGGAAGTTGGGTAACATAGGTTCTGGTTATGCATGTCACAAGCTGGAATAAGCATTGAGAGGTTTTGTTTCTTTAGCAAATGACACAGATGCTCTTATCTTCTTCAGTAATACAATTTCTCCGCAAGGATTGTACTATGATTAGCACTTTGTGCTGATCACTTAATGACAGGGTTTGGGTGGTTATCTGTGCAATTACCTCAAATCCATCTGGCTGATGTTTAACAAATGACTCAGATGCTGATCACTTAGGACAGGGTTTTGGTGGTTCACCATCTGCGTACAATAACCTCAAAACTGTCCAGCTGATGTTTCTCTTGCTTCTCATCTTGCTCCAGGATCAGAAAGGTGGTGCTAATCTGGATCTCACCGCTTGACCAAATTGGTTTATTGGAGAATCAAACTAGTGAATTTTGGTCCTTTGGCCCTTGGGAAATGATCCTAGCATAATTCAAAGGACCCAAACTTAACCTAGATCTAGATGGTACTGCTCTTCTCCTCCTTGTGATTGCAGCTTCTTTTGACATTGGAGAATTGACCTAGTGCAGACTCCTATATCATATTCTGGGAAAAGAAATGGTCAGATCAGATTACACCAATATGAATCTCTTTATACCAAGGCAAGGATTCAATCGCTTACCAGGCATTTAGGTACAACTGGTATGTCGATGCATGAAAATGACGACTACTGATATTTTTTAATCTGTCATCAATTTTGTTTTAGAGGTCTCTTTATTGGTAAAGCAGGTTGTATGTAGACTGGTGCCAGCATTGGAATTTATATTGCCAAGAATATGACATGGTTGTGTTGAAATAATTTTTCGTTTCAGTTTTACAGGATATCCATATAAACATGTAAATGCATGGCTGTTTTGGGTTGCCAAATTTGATTACCTTGTCTGAGTGTCCTAGTTGACTTACGTCTCAACATCAACTACTCGTTGCAGGGTAACTTCTTTGCCTGTTTTGCATTGGGCTGGAGTGTCACAACTTTTTCTGGGATCTGTGCATACCCCTTTGACACTCTACGTCGAAGAATGATGCTCACCTCAGGACAGCCTTCCAAGTATCGGAATGCATTTCATGCTTTCAGACAGATCGTTCACCATGAGGGTTTCACTGCACTGTTTAGAGGAGTTACTGCCAACATGCTCTCAGGAATGGCGGGTGCAGGAGTTCTAGCAGGATATGACCAACTTCATCGGATTGCGTATAGGTATGGTTCCGGTTTTGAGCAGAAGATGAGAAGCTTGAAGTGATGAACCTATCGGTATGCCCCCTGCAAGATTGTAAAGCATTTATTGACTGTTTGATAAGCTATTGTGGCTGCATCATGGAGTGCAGATAATTATCAGAGAAAAGCAAAAGGAGCAGCATCAAGAATTGAAGGAAAGATGAGAAATTTATTGGGGTTAAGATTCATCCCATGTGCGCTGAGAAGAAGGAATAAAATTTCATGGGTCTCACAAAATCTTAAGCATGTTGTGTAGATACTGATGGTTATCTGTATGGCAATGAAGAAGGATTGCACTTGCAAGTGCATCCTTGCGGAATTACATCGTTTGGTCTCAATGCAAAAATCAATAGAAAGCTTTCATTATGTCTGAAGCAGACTATGCAAGTGCCTTATTTTTTCCCATGTTTCTTGAACTGTTCCTTTCATACAACCTATCTTTTTATCCTCATCCACAGTGCTGGTATACTAAACATAAACAGTTGTGTGGATGACATGGGAGATCTTTGAGCATTTACTAAACTCTGCCAAAATATATGCCAATTCTGGTAGTGTTATCACTTATCAGTGGCTTTATATAAAGGGCAGCCCGTGCATGAAGCTCCCACACATGCGGGGGTCCTGGGATGGTGCAGATCACAAAGGGTCTATAGCATGCATTCTTACCTTATATTTTTACAATAAGTTATTTCTACACCTTTAACTAGTAACCTCAAGTTCACACGACAACAACTCTACTTTTGTGCCAAGGTTTCCTTTCTTATCAGTGGCTTTATGTGTTTGTGGTAAATCCAATATTTACATAAAACGCTAAAGATGATGTGAAACTCAATATTTTTGGTCATTCCAACAGTACATGCTGGTGTGCCATCAAGCACAGGTCACGTTGCAAAAAAATTTCTGCAAAAAAATTTCTAAGTTGGATGATCCTAGCCACTAAATTTCGAAGGTGTGGTATAGCTAAGAAAGTTCGGAGCAACAAAAACACAAAATCGATCTTTTGAGGGCTAGGACTCTCGGATGTGTGAGACTTTCGGGCATGGCCCTCTGAGCTACTCTCACGTTTTACCTGCTCATGCAAGTCCTCGGATTTATGCGTATATTTCTTTTCTCGTCATACCATCATTTGCTTGTCAAACGAGGATTTCCATGTGAGAAATTGCACACGCTTGTATGTGAATGAAAAGATGGACAACGATATTTTCCATTCCCCTTTTCATCACTTCTACTCCTCTTCTTGTTTTCTATCTGAAAATGACAAATAAAAAAAGAAGAAACTGGATGAAAATATTTTCATAAGAAAAAAGCGGGGGAAATGAAAAAGAATAGAAATATCGTTTCCTAATGGATGAAGATCAGGTGCTGCCTAGCCTTATCCAATGATCAGGATTTTTACATATATATATATACACCGTCAATGCAACGGAGTAGCAGATGAATGGTGTACATCATTGAAGGAGTGCGTCCCACTTGCATTTTTGCCTGCTCATAATTTTCAGAATCATAGTGTGGACATCCATTGCTCATATTCGATAACTCATGCAACTTTCCACTCAAAACTTGAAGGTGAGCCTTGGCCCAACGGTAAATTTGTCGTCATGTGACCTTGAGGTTACGAGTTCAAGACGTGGAATCAATCTCTTGCAAAATGCAAGATAAGACTGCCTACTATAGGCTCTTGTGGTCCGCCCCTTCCCCGAACCACGCATAAGGGGGAGCTTTGTGAACTGGGACTGCCCCTTTTTTGATATCCTCTTATTTACCCATGATTTTGTTGGGTAAGGTGTTAGTCTCCAAATCAGATGAACATGCATTAAGCCATCAAGTAGGTTCCTTTAGTGCATGCCCGGTGCTAGTGTTATGATGCACTTGCAAAACTTGGCTTTGAGAAGCAAAAATCTTAAATCATGGAGGCACTTTTGCGTCCATGTTATTTTTTAGGTATTGCACATAGTTCTCATCTTAAAGGGGAGCCTTGGTGCAATAGTAATAGTTGTCATCATGTGACCTTGAGGTCACGGGTTCAAAGTGTGGAATCAGCCTCTTGCAAAATGCAATGTAAGACTGCCTACTATAGGCCCTTGTAGTCCGCCCCTTCTCTGAACCCCGCATAGGTGGAAGCGTCGTGCGCTGGTGCTGCCCTTTTATATAGTTCTCATCTTACCACAGTGGAAAATTAACAGGGGGTGCCATTATGAAACAAGGTGCAGATATGGGCATAAACAAACTCTCTCTTTTCTTTTCTTTTTCCTTTTTCCTCCCAATCCTTGATTTAGATGCTTTGTGGTTATAGCTTCTTGCGGTGGTCAAGTGATCAAAACTAGTTATTTTACATAGGCAGTGGCCTACAATAGGACCACATTTCTTGGTTCACAGCCACAACATTCAACGAGTTCATTAATAACACCATTACTCTCTCCCACTATTGTTCCCTTAAAAACCCAACAATTCTAAGCATTTTCAAGCTGCAGAGTTCAACCATGTTTTCGTCTTCTTCCCTTCAATGGCTGAGCTTGGTGGGTATCATCTGGCTTCAGTCAATGAGTGGAACAAACTCCGATTTTCCCGCCTACTCCTCCCAACTCAAGCATCTGCTCTCTCTCTCCCAAGTCCAATTAAACAACCTTGCCTTTGCTTCTGATGCCGGAAAGCTCTTCGGTTGGTTTTCCGGTATAGCAGCAATTTATCTTCCCCTCTGGCTAGTTCTTATAATCGGTGGACTTCTCGGTTTAGTTGGATACGGGGTGCAATTCCTCTTCCTAGCTAACCAGATAAATTCTCTACATTATTGGCAGATTTTTCTACTTAGCGTTTTGGCTGGAAATAGTATCTGTTGGATCAACACTGTCTGTTATGTAGTGACAATTCGAAATTTCCCAGCTGACCGGCAAGCTGCCGTCGGGATAACAACAAGCTATGTAGGATTAAGTGCAAAGATATACACAGCCATGGTAGATGCCACTTCTCATCAACCGTTCATGAAGAAGGCTGGCACTTATCTCTTTCTTAACTCTCTTGTACCAATGATAATATCCGTAATAACCACACCATTAGTTAGAGTGAGAGAGAATGAAAAATCAGTGCAAATGAGAGGTGGGTTCGCAGTTTTGTTTACTATAACAATTGGCACAGGAATATATGCCGTGATCAGCAGTATGGGGTCCGTCTCAGGCCAGTTTTCGCCGGCAATTCGTGCCGTCGGATTGGGGGTGCTACTGGTGGCTCCACTTGGAATCCCTGTGGTTAATTCAATTAGAGAAGGATTACTGAGGAGATGGCCATTGAAGGGGGAGACAAAAGTACATGTTTTTACTATTGATGAGACTGGTGTTGGAGGGATTGAGGGCATTGAAATGGAAGAAGGGGTTAAAGAAAGAGAAGAGAGAGAAGTGAGAGAGGAGATTGGAGCTAAAATTATGGTTAGAAGGGTAGAATTTTGGTTATATTTCTTCGTATATATGTTTGGTGCAACACTTGGGTTGGTTTTCCTGAACAACTTGGGTCAAATAGCTGAATCTCGTCGGCTTTCCAAGACATCTTCTCTGGTTTCCTTGTCATCTTCATTTGGGTTCTTTGGACGTCTCATGCCATCTCTCTTGGAATATTTCTTCCCAAAGTAAGTTCTGCAACCTTGTTATTTATGCATGAAGATCAGGGGTGCCCATATCAAAACCACTACTTATTTTTATTAGGACTTTTAATGATTTGGTCATCTAGAAAATTCTCCATTTGTCTGGAAGACACGCACATTCTCTAATCATTCTAGCGAAAATGACCAACCTAACCCGTTCTTTCTTCCTAGCAATGCATGAGCAAGCCTCTGATTGTAGTCTCTGGGGTTAGCAGGGAGATAAAAACTGTGCACAAAATTATCCACGTATACTGATCTTCTCCCTGCTACTGGCACCCTAGCTCAAAATATAGATAAGAGTTGTCTAACTAAAATCCGCCCATGTTTTTGGGTTGTTTCATCTATTTTTAAGGATAATTTTGTTCACTGATTTTTATCCCCACATTCTTCATTCCTCTTGTTGAAGTAGAAATGAAAATTTTCTTGACTTGGGTTTGTTTGTGATTCGTTCAGGAGTAAATACATGCTTCCAAGACCAGCATTTATCGGAATGCTGATGGTCCCAATGGCAGGATCTTTCTTCTTGCTTCTTGACGCTGGTAAACTACCTTTGTATATAAGCACAGCAGTCATTGGAGTGTGCACAGGTGCAATAACAACTCTTGCTGTTTCGACGACCGACGAGCTATTCGGCACCAAGAACTTCAGTGTAAATCATAACATTCTTGTCGCTAACATTCCTATAGGCTCTTTTCTCTTCGGCTACTTGGCCGCCCTTCTCTATCAGAGAGAAGCAGATGAAGGTCATGGGAGATGCATGGGAAGTGAATGCTACAGGGAAACTTTCATCATCTGGGGTTCAATATGCTCTCTTGGATCTCTTCTCAGTTTAATCCTGTACATCCGTACTCGCAGAGTGTATCAAAGATCATAAGGACAACTAACTTGTGTACTTACTCCCGTTATATGATTTACAAAGTTGATACAGTGGGTTAGGTTTTGACTTTTGAGTGAAAATTAATATGTAGCAATTAGTATGCTGTAATTTTGATAATGTAACTGGATTTTATTAAAAGCTTAATGAGAAAGACATATTCCTTTCAGTTGGATCAATCTGTTGGGGTAGTTCAGGTGTTGCTTAGGATGGAAATAAGCATCCTGGTAATGGTGGAATCTGTATGCCCATTAAATATGGAAACTTCAATTTTCATGAAAAATTAAAATGCAGTGAGACGTCCCCTTATTTGCTTTGGTATCTCCAAATGCGTTCAAATAAGCCAATAAGCTCTAGTGCAGCTGGTGGTAAACAAGATATTTCCTCTGGAATATGTCTGGTTGCAGGTATAAGCTGCCTTTCTTCTCATTTGCCTGGGAATTAGATTTGTGAGAGTGTGCGAGTGATTTGCTTGTTCTAAAAAAACATACATACCAAGTTACTAACAAAGGTATTAAGATTAATGAAATTAGTTACAAATTAGTAATATATGAAGATAATATAACAAAAAAAGGGGGGGAATAGAATTAAAATCTATAATCCCATGCAATTGAGCAGGCATACTAGGAGAACCCAATATGCGAGCTGACGCGTCAACAACAGACGAGTACCAAATGTGTGGCATTGAGCATGCTAGGGTCCACTATCATTTTCCATAATGAACAAGCAATCAATGGTCTCAATTTTTACGTACAGATCTGTAGGCGAGCCCAACAGGATTGATGGCTAGTTCAAGTCCTAATGCTATCATCTGAGTAGTCTATCCCCATTGTATTCCTCCAAGGTGTTGCCTACCTGATTGATCCTACCACGAGCTATCATTTATTAGAGGCAAAAGTAGTTGCTATAGAATAATCCAAGTGAACGGTTGAGATGGTTTTGTAATTAATGACCGATATACGTGGGACCAACAAAGAATGCGTGGCATTCTTGAATCCTCTAACTAACCGCATCCTAATGTGTGATCACAAGGGATGATGTTGAGATTCTGTGTCAGTTGACAGGATGGTAAAGCAATTTTGGGCCAAGCACCTGGCCATCTGGGACTCATTTGCACGGCTCAATTAAGGACAGAAGAAACAAAAACAGTCATTCAACTCATATGGTTTTTGAACTACTGGATATCCAAAGTCCGATATCTCAGATGAATGGGTTAGATCAACCAAGGCTGGGCCCCTTCACGAAGAAAGTAGCACCACACGCAATTTCATTGCAACGTGGTCGTTTTCTACTGCAGTCTTACCTAAGATTTTATTTTCCAATCTTCCTTCCAACGCCCACACCACATCTCCAACAGTTCCTCTCTTTGATAGGCTTACAAAAGTTAGATTTAGGGGATGAACATGTCATTCTCATCAATTTCTTGAATAGTTTTCATTAAATAGATATGCATGGGTGCTTTACGGTGGTCCATCTCATCTTAGATAGAGAATTATAGCCTAGCTAGGAGAAGTCACAGTAGAGGTATCCACTATAATGCAATATCTTTGGTCCGTGACAATTGCACTATTTGGGGCGTTCCAAGTAAACAAGAAGGTTGCCATGTAGCATTTCCTCAAGAAAATGCAATATTTCTTAGGAGTTGGGCAAGTGCACCTTTACTGTTTGTGCACTTGACAAGAACAGCCTCAGTCAAAGTTCATACAGTGAACAGGCTAAGTGAAACTTCAGATATATATTATGTGGCTGGGGCCATATTGACATGGGCATATAAAAAGTGAAGTAAGAAATGAAAATTTTCCTTGGCTATTATTTCACCTCCGATTTTCTTGATATTTTTTGTATGGCGTCTTCCCTGATACTTGCTTCTCCTTGGCTTGCACGACTTCTTTAGAACTCAATAATGGCCAAGTGGAAAGAATTCTACATGAAATTCGTCAACTGATCAAATCCGAAAGGAAATTGGTTGTCACAGGCCAGCAATTTTTGGGGGCCATGTGAACAAGCTCACAATGCTTATCTAGTAAGTTATCATTATCTTAGTTGATTAATACTTCTCATCATTCAAAACAAAAGTTAACAAAAGAAAAAAAGGAAAAAAAGAAGGTGATCACAAATTGGTTCCTCTGCCACTGATTTTACCCAGATCAGATGGATCTTGAACTTGAAGGGGAGCCTTGCCACGACGGTAAAGTTGTCATCGTATGACTTTGAGGTTGTGGGTTCAAGGCGTGGAAATAGCCTCTTGCAAAAAATACAAGGTAAAACTGTGTATTATAGACCCTTGTGGTCAGTCCCTTCCCTGGACTCTGAATAGGCAGGAGCTTTGTGAACCAGGGCTGCCCCTTTTAGATGGATCCTGAACTCTTGATCCAAGAAGTCTCCTTAAGGATCCACAGAATGAGAGTTAAGCCATTAACTTGTTAAATCGGAGACAAGAACCATGTGGGCCTTAGTCTCCAGTTCAACTATCATTGATATGTTCCTCATTTGGGTTCCATCTGTCGAGATCTTTTTCTCTTAGCCTTTTTTATGGGGCTGTGGTGCCACAGTGATCGTACCTTGATTGGATGATTCTAGCCGTTAACACATATAGGGTCTTATTATCTACTGTTCCAACAAGAAACCTAAACTGGTGGTTTTTGTAGTCCTTTATCTTAGACAAGTAGTATGTTGATCTCATCACAGTGGTCTACAAGTGAACAGTTTGAACTATGCACAAGTTTTGTCATGCAAGGCGTAGAAACTGATGAGTAGAATTGAATAAGACATTCCCAAAACAGTGGCTACAACTGCATTTCAAAGCTATACGCAGGTACTTCGGTGCTAATTGTAGGAAATACCCTAGTTGAAGCCTCCTCTCACAACTTCGCATTTTTTTGTGGAGTGTGGGGGCTGCCTAATCGATCACCACACCATTAGTCACATTTTCACACCATAAACTCTTCCCTAGTACACAGCACCGAAGAAGACATTTTGTGACCTTGTATATCTGGGCGCCAGCTGTTCAATATTGTAATGGTATAAGATTGATGGTTCAGAAAATTGGAAAGCGATGGTAATAAGATCTTGAGAATTTTCGGAGGACTGATTTTGTGTGTTTGTGGAGATTTTGGAGGCTGGTCTATCTAAGATTTGACGCAACCACAGTGAAACGGGTGAGGAACCGTTTGTTTAATTAGCAGGTGCAGAGACCACACAATTCTCCATGATTTGTCATGGTTTCGTCAGGGATGCGTCCAGTGGGTTTGATGGACCCAAAGGAAATCATGTCTTATGTTTCTGTTAACTTTGTCTGGGAATCAAATTCCTCACACTCTTGGAAAGGAAATGCCATCGTTGATATTAATGGATTCATTGTACTATGAAAGGAAAAGGAGGCAACAGAATTAATTGAACTCGGGCTACCAGCCTTGCTTTTCTGCACACCTAGTTGGAGCACTACCGACCAAGCATCTTTACTGTGATTTCTTTCTATTTTTCGCACTGAGACTGCTGAAATGCAACAGAAAGAGTTTCTCATTCTAGCCCCTCTACTTGCAATCAAAATGATACTGCTACAACAATGATATCCTGCTCCATCTTTCCAATTTGTTCTTTCCCACAAGTGCATTAGCTCAATTGGTCCCTAAGAGCTATCGATGTAGGTCAAGGAACTATCATATGGTAGCTTGTTCTTTGATGTATCATGGTTTATATTAGGATCTTTTTCAGTACCGCACAATAGAAGATAAGGAAATTTATGTGATTCGGCCAAACTCTGCCCATATCTATGGGAGAGGAGGTTTTACTATCTAATTAGATACAATGGAAGAGGAGGAGGAGGAGGCTCAGAGCCAGGGAATTAGATTTGTGAGAGGTGTCGGTCAACCAGGAAAACTTATGGCAAATCCCATGGCATGAATCAATCTTAGATGAAAAAATGAATATTGAAATATTTGTTATTAGTATATTGAGATATTGAGAAAACCTAAAAGGTTCAACTTTAGTGCATTTGATCAAAAGTTGGATTTTGCAAAATCTGAAACTGTTAGTGGTGAAAGTTCTAGGTCTTAAGATATTTGGATTTTTAGATGTCAAATTGATTGACATGGTATAAAATGAAAAATATGATCCATTAAAGCAAAAAACTGAAAAAACTAGAGTTTTGCAGTGTCCTTTTTTTTCCCTGTCTAGGTTTGAACTCATGACCTACCAAGAAAAAAAAAAATTCACTTAGGCTACCAACAAATAAATAGAGTTTTTACATGAGACCTCATATGATTTCTCTATTTTATATTGCCACCTCCTCTGCTAATTAAAGTAGCCCCTTTTACTCCTCTCTTTCTACAATAAAAGAATATGTGCAGTAATCTTATGATTCATCTAATGCATTAACATCTAAACTATACACACCATAGGTTAAACCATTCACATCGTTAGCTATGTGAGACTTAGAATTATCTTTTTAGAATATTTAAATCATTCAAATCAATATGTAAGAATTAGGCCTACATGTTTTAGAATATCTAAACCATTCACATCATTAATCATGTGAGACTTAGACTCACGTTGTAGAATATTTAAACTCCTTATATCACATGTAAGAGTTGGTCAACATTTTAGCTATTTTAAATCATTCACATTATAGAACATGTGAGAGTTAAGCCTACATTTTAAAAGATCTAAATCATTCACACATTGGTCATGTGAGATTGAGCCTACACTTTAAAGATTGAAACTATTTAAATAATTAGCCATGTGAGGCTTGGGCTATATTTTAGAATATGTAAACCATTCAAATAATAGTCCTTGTATGACTTGGACCTACATTTTAGAACTTCTAAACCATTCAAATCAAAGATGTGTAAGAGTTGAGCCTACATTTTAGAAGATCTAAATCATTCAAATCATAGGCTACATAGGACTTTAATGATTTAGATGTTCTAAAATGTAGGCTCAAGATCTTAAATAGCCTATTATTTAATATTTATATGTTCTAAAATATGAGACCAAGTCTTTGAATGGTTTAAATCATGTAAAATGTGAGTATCACTTTATGACACAAAAAATATTCAATTATGAGTTCTAATTCATAGGTACATTGGGTAGACCTCGAGAATGGGCTTTTCTACTTGTATAATATGTGACTTACTGTAAAGTCGTATACAAAAAATGAGTCATCAAGATATTGCAATCTTCAAAAAATACTTGAAAAATGATTTTTGTAAAATACTAGATATTTAAAAACCTTAACAAAATTTAGCACAAATATTCAAAAATTTCTTTTTGACTTTTACAAAATCCTAATTTCTCTCAATTCACAATCCTTGTAGTTGTACTTGACTCATGATGAAGGAACATCTCCACCTAGGAATTGATTTCTCTCAAAATGTAGTTGTATGTCTCACATTTTGTTAAAGACATGAACTAATGCCTACAATTTTAAAATAAAATACCTTTTATAGCTTAAGGTTATGTTCTAACTTAGTTTTTTCTTATTATTTGAGATACAATTCTAATCTTCATAATTTAGGTTTTAAATGAAGTCCTTTTTTGGTTCTTCTTGTTGGCTTCAATGTGGATATCTCCTAGTTTGATTAGCAAGTAACTAAATGTGACATATCCTTAATGAGTAAAAAGAAAATATGCGAAATGTATTGTACTTAGGATGATGGAAAGTCTTTCCTAATTACATATTTAGTCTAGAATTTGGAAAGTTTATTGGACAAATGATGCTTGATAGCTCCAACTCTTATTAACAAGCTCATCATTTAATGCTCTCGTGTTTAACACTAATATGTGAAAGTAAATAGGTATCCAAACTCAATTGAGAAATTCCACTAATTAATTGAACTCCAAATTGACAAGACTATTTCTAATATTTTATCTTCTTATGAAATTTTTGTGGCCTTGCATGGCTCATGCAAGGTTCATGTTGATTGAATAGTGATTTTCTGTATTTATAATCAAGGTTTCCTTTTAATGTACTCTTGAAAATTCCTATTCTTTTCTATTTTATCTAAAACCAATTGCCTTTAAAATCCATTCTTATGTAGGCAAACAATTCCAATCAGTAGTGGTGCTACATTCATCGATTCTCAATTTGCACTTCATCATTAGTCTCATCAGCAGATCTTCATAGAGATTGATAATTGATTTGATGTGTCGACAAATAACTATCAAATTTTGTTTTGCTGGTCTATCACTCTATTAGGTGCTACACTCATTTTCCTTCTTAAAATCTCCCAAGTTAAATGGGAATTTGAATCATATGACGATGAATATTGATAGGCAAGGAAAACTGGTGCTTAGCTTATCAATTGAACGAGAGGAGCTAGGGGTTGGCTTTCTCTATCCTTGGTGGAATATGTAATGCCCCAAAAATTTTGAAGATATTGGGTAGCACTTGTATGACCACGATCACTAAATTGTTTATTTTGAAAGTTAATATGTGGTTAGATGTTTAATATTAATAAAAATATGAAACAAAGGAATTTATGAGAAAAATTAGTACCATTAGATTCTACATTCAAAATGAAATCCAACGCCTTAAAGAACTCCAAAAACGGAGTTTATATGACCAAGTTATGTCCTTTTGAAGATAGAGGGGCACTTTTATAAAATATAATTAAAACATAAACGACCCGAAAACATAGGGGACCATTTTACTAACGGCACCCCCAGGTCGTCTTCCTCCTCCAACCACCACCTTTCCAGCGCCGCTTCTGTAAGGCGGCAACAATGGCAGCACCGCCTTGGCAGGGCTATAAGAAGCCCTCTTCCCTCCTCATCAGCCATCCCTCCTCTTCTCCATCTCCGGCCACTTTGAGTTAGGGTTTTCGGCAAAACCGAAAAACCCTTCTCTAGACTTTCCCCACAATTTTTGGTACCGGCCCAGGTCTTCTCTCCAGGCCGGCCATTCCCCTCTCTGTTTCCCCTCCTTTTCCCATGGAAGCATCGAACAATGGATTTTCCCCTTCCCTGTACTTTTTGGTGACCTGGGAATCAGGCCCCACACCACCGGAAAGAGGGCGCCATCTCTGGCCATGGGCATCGCTCTAGACCACCTAGGTAAGCCCCCATATTTTCCTCTGTAATCTCCCCTTTTCCCAGTCTAGATCTCCGCCGGATCTGGGCTTTTTTGGCTGGGGAAAAGGTTGTAGAAACCGGAGAAGACGGGTTTCCTCCGAAACCCGTCGAAACCCAGTTGTCACAGGGACGCACCCTGTGACGCACATGCGGGATGCGATCCCTGGGGTGGTCCCCGTGTATGTGTCACTGCGGGAGAAGTCCAGGCTCGACAAGGACACACGGGCGTCTCAGAAACCATGACGCGCGGGGCCTGCATGCACTAGTTTGGTTTGCCCGTGACGTTGCTATACTAAAAATATAATTACAGGGGCTATAGGATTCCGATTGAAGATCCGAAAGAACCGTTGCATCCGTATGAATGACAATGACCTAATTAGACTATAAAACTTAGGATTAGAGGACTATTTTATATAATTAGAGCCCAAAAACTTTAGAGATCTCATAGATCTACAAGATCAGAGATGATCAAACTTTATAAATGGATTCGTTGGGTCTATTAGAGTCTAAATTCCCTACATTAACCTTTGACTTATAGATCTGACTATCCAAGTCAAGTGTAAACCCATTCGAAGCATCAAGACATGCGATCTGACCAAAAAGGCAGATCTAGCCATTAATCTAGAGATTTACGTAGTGATCTATAAATGGATAGAAAATGATATTTGAAACCTTGTTATCCATTAATATCCAGGGTTTTATAAGGAGATTCAAGTTCGTGTAGTGAAGAATGCGATTTAAGAAACATCGAGGTAGGTAGTCTGATACTACTAAGTTTTTTTAAGACGCATCTTAAACTCGGACTTGCTTTATTCTCGTGTTAAGCATGTTTTTGATATAATGTTCTTATACCAGCATGCGAAATTGTCTTCATGTTTTGTGGCTTTGAATGCAATATTAGCATGAACTGATTTTATGCATTGCTTGCATGATTCAAAAGAGATGCATAAATTGCATGATTTCGATGAGTGAAATTGAGGATTTCCATGTTATATAGATCATCTTATAATACCAGCACATGATGCATAACCTTAAGGGTTACCAAAAGATGGTGGAGTGCCGAAAAGACGTTGGTGAGGCAATGTGAGGAACCCAAAGATAACATGATTTTTATATTTTTGAGCTATTGAGCCTCGTAGGCACTATGTTAACAGGTTGTTATGTATAAGGTTGGCCTCCCCGCCTATACCACCAAAGGGTGGATAGTATCACTGCCAAAAAGGCATCGTCCCTTCCCTGCTGTGGTAAACAGGGACGACCACTAGAGGTGTTCACGACACCCTTTTCGGGGCCATCCATAGTTGCCATGGAGGCTATGGTGGATTCCAGCTATATGCTGAGCGTGAGCATAGTGGCTCTATGATTTAGGTGTGAATAATATGCATATAGCATTGAGATGGTCATATACGAGCACTCGTGACCAGTTGGCGTGACGTGTACGCCGAGAGACTCATGTGCATGATATTACCATCTGCTTGAATGATGACTATTTTAAGAGTTTCATGATTATTATATTTGATTCATTGGTTTGATACATTTGCTGAGATCTTCGTATATGGATCTATTGATTTCTATTTTATAATTTTAGTCATATTTAGATGAAGTGATTTGCATACGGATTCCATGATTGAAATGACATTAATAAGCTTATGTTGTATGCATAACTATGCATTCTTACACAAAAGAAATTATTGATGTTTTACATTAAAAGCTCTTGGAATCATGCATGTTGCCTACCAAGCTTTCAAAATAGTAGTATTAGATCACCTATTGGGTATGAAAAATACTCACCCAAATCTATTATTTTCCAGATTAGCTCCACACAAGGATAGAAGAAGCATCAGGAAAAGTTAGTACTACGATCAAGTAAAGCAAGAAGGGACAAGCATGAATGTAAATAAACACTCTACCTTTTTGACATGTATCTGTACTTATTTACAGTTGGGTTGTGAGCTGTGATTAGATAGACCTGGGAATCCATTTATGATTTTTGAAAATTTCAAAACTATTTTGTTGTGAAAGCAAATTACACTCAGAGTTTTCAAAATGATTTTAAAACAAATGATTTTTTGCTGCATTGCATTGATCTTCTAAAAGTGTTTTCAAATAGGGATTGATCCCGCCCTAGGAATTAGTTATTGCATCTAAAAATACATGTGGAAACCCGGGTCGTCATAGAATATCAAACCACCATTCTCTCTCATGTTTCACATTGGCTTGTTAAAGTTGAAAATCGATTATTCTTGACATTAACATTTTTACAACTTATACTTTACAAACTGAACTTCACTCCTCGTGTTAAATGAAGTCCTTGACGAGTCCAACCAAGGCCTAAAAAAAAAACTAGTAATTTTGAGTTGATGTTATGAATGTTAGGGGCAAGCAAGCATCTATCTATTTCCAATTGCAACAAATTGTTCTCGTTGAGCTTTTCCTTGGTGAACTCATTGCAATACAAAGAAGAATGCTACTTTCACATAGTAGCTTCCTGTTATCAATTACTCATACTATTAATCTAATTAATATATATGGCCTCCTTTTGATTTAGAATACCTTGAAAATCACAACATCGGCCACTCCTATTTACAGTTAAATATGTTTCAATTCCTAAAATGTGAATCTTAGCTCGGATATGATGCATTATGCTCATCCGTTTTGTTGTTTGGACTGTCAATGTTTAGGTATTGCAAATTTACATGTGTGATAACACACGAAAGGTTTAGTTCAACCAGAGGTGAATCTCACTATGTAAAAATGGGGCATGACTCATCTGTATACCAATGAGGTCACCCTGAGCATTCCTCTACCTATAACTTTGTATGTCATAGATAACCATATAGGAGATAGCTTGTGAAAGATTTGCCAATTGTTGCTACAAAATGAAAAGGATAAGAAAATATGCCCATGTCTAGGGATGGCAACAGATTGGGTTGAGAACCAAATTTGACCAATCCTAACCTTGACCCAAATGCTTTTATCTTGACTATAGCCTTGACCCTAACTAACTTTGAGATCACAATTTTCTAACCCTAACAGTGCTAAGGTAAAAAAATTGCTATGCCAACTAATTAGTATTTTCACTTGGAAGACCATTAGTCAAATCTTTACCAACTATATGAAGAGTGAACAAATTATATAATAAGTGTCCAAAGTAATCAAAACATTGGGTTAGTCACTTAACTATTAAAAATGCCCTTGCACATATAGTTTTAGAGAAATATATGCAAGGGAATTTTAAGCAATACATAAATATGTTGAAAATGTTTGGGCCCCTAATTTTTTTCTAGATTGACCCTAGTCTGACACTAATACAAGCTCGGGTCAAATTTTTTAGACACTAAGTATATTATTTCTGAAAAGGGATAATTAGGCTCTATTCCTTCTAATTAGCCAACTTTAAAGCTGGGGAGCTGTGGCTAAAAAATCTAGTCCAACAAATCATCTTTGAAGAGGACTAATATGTAAGTATTCAGCTTTAAAAAGTGGACTAATGGGAGCCCTCTTATCCTCCTAGTTAGAGGTAACTCAAATCTACTCAAGTCTTCCCCTTCTCAATGAATGTTCAAATATTAAAAAAAATCTTCATATTTTAAATACATTTTTTTGTTCTTTCCGTTGGCTTCAATGAATAATATATACTAGTTCGATCAGTAAACATAAGAGTTGGATACAATTTATCAGTGCAAGGTTATGTTGTCCTGAACCATTAAGGTTAATCCATTTATAGGCTTTCTCCTATATCTTTTTAAAATCTAATGTCTGATGGTTGATTGTGTTTTATCATGACCATGATAAACACGTTAACAAAGAATGAATATTCTTAATCGTCATATTTTTTTTACACTGTAACCTCTCATTCAAGGGTGATGAAAAAGGCATTCTCATTGTTTCCTAATTACATGTTTGATCTTGAATTTGGATAGTTGATGGACAAATAACTCCAATAGCTCCAACTCTTATGACTTGCTTACTTTAACTTAAAACTCTCATATGTAATGCTTATAATATATATGGGAAACTAACTGGATATTCAAACTAAGTTGAGCAAGTACACGAATTAATCCAACTCCAAATCGAATTGACAACTTAAATTTGAAATATACAGCTTCTTATGAGATTTTTTTTCGATCCTTGCATGGCAAATGCAAGTCATGTTATATTTAAGCACTTTATTTTTCTCATAATCAAGATTTCTTCTGAATGTACTCTTAAAAAATATTTAAATTCTTTTTTTTTAATAACAATTGCCTCTGACAACCAAACAATCCCAGCAAGTAATGGCTCTTAATTCATTGCATAGGATTCACATTTGATCACTCGTTTCATTAGCATGTCCTCGTTGAGATCGATAATTGATTTGATGTGTCAACAAATAACCATCAAGCTTTGTTTTGCTACTCTATCACTCTAGCAGGTGCTACATTCATTTGTCGTCTTAGATTTTTCCAAGTTAAAATGGGATTTAAATCATATGACTATGATTTTTGATAGGGAAAGGAAAGTACTGCTCTACCTATCAGCTGAACAGGAGGAGCTAGGAGCTTGTCATTCTATCCTTGGAATTATCTAGCCATCATTCTTTCTCTGATTTCACATTGGGTTTCTCAAGGCCAGAATCAGTTGTCTGACATTAATAGCTCCACAACTTCTAGTTTACAAGAAAACCTAGAAGAATATGACAAGTCTAACCACAGCTTGTAATAACAACGTAATTGTGAGTTGGTTATAATTTTTCCTGAAAAGGTTGATGATTTTTATATTTAGCATGAGGAGGGCTAAGAAAGAACATGCAACTTGATCAAAAGAAACCTAACCGTAATGATCCATTCTGAGTGGTGGATTGAAAGGAATCCTCCATTTTTCCCTTATTTATATGGTTTGATAGTAGATCAATGTCATGAGAGACTATGCCCAAAGGACATAGTGCTCCTTCCTCGTGGTTTCTTTACACATTACGAATGATTGTTGGGTGACAACTTGCTTTGCTCTCTCATTCGCTGTTACTTTGCCGACTCATATGTATGATTGATCTTGTGTTCTTTATTGTGTAACAACAGCATAGAGGTACTTTTGTGAAACATCGTTAGGATTAGTCATGAATTTTGTAGAGACTGGTTGAATGTCTTTTGATTATGCGGAGGAGTTAAAGTCTTGACTTAAGAATCTTATACCTTTCCTAGGAGATTGGGGAACAGTAAGGGCCCTCTTTGGCTTGGGGATAGCTATACATGGATAAACTTTCCATGGTTTGGTTATGGATATGTTATGAATATCGTAGATAAATCTTGACAAAATGTTATCTCTTAGATATGACACTCAGCTAGACATCATTCCAGTCACTGGAGTTTGTAGCACTGGAGTTTGTAGCACTTTAGCTTGTTGTGGTCAAGTAGGTTTGTCGTGCTCCATTTCTTTAAGTTCTTGATCAGTTTTGGCTTGTTAGGCAGTGAAGAGTTTGTTACGTTTGACCAAGACCTGTAACACTTGCCCTTGGTTCCTTGTGCTTGGCTAGGTTTATTAAGTCCAATCAAGTTACTTCTCGATACTCCTTTTAGCTTTCTCCTTGGTTCGGTATATTCTGCTACATCTACTGCATTTGATTGTGTTTTTAGTATTTGATAAAGTCACAAAGCCTTGGAGTGTTGGATTAACGGGTCATGGGTTTACCCTTCCACTGTCATCGCTAGACAAAAGCCATGTAGTGTTGGATTACCTTTCCACCTAAAAGACTAAACTAATGAGAAGTAGGCCAATAATATTTATATCTCTAACACAACCCTCACGTGAGACATGGATTTGATAAAGAGGATCTTAAGATTCAAATTCATAACCTTGTGGTCATTACGGTTTTGAAACTGTGTTAGATTACTAAATTGGCCTAAAAGCCTAAGCTAATAAATAGTGGGCCAACAGTATTTATATCTCTAACATGTAGCACTCTCCTTGGTTTGTGGTTGGCTAGGTTTTTTTGTGCTTGACTGAGTTCTAACCTGATCATCTTCTCTTGTGGTTTGTTGCATATTTTGCTTGGCTTTGGTCGCATCTTTACTTAAGAAAATTTTGATGCTAACACTTAGTATTAGGTATTGCAATGGATCCACCTCATACAATTAAAATAGGACATGGGTACTAGCTATTTTGTTGGATCGAGCGGATGCATATCTTAGGATTCCATTCTTAATTGAATTTGACTTAGAATTCACAATCATACCTCAGATCCCTTGAGGATTTAAATGACGTAAAAGTAGTCTTAAATATGAATTAACTTCAAAAAAAAAATTAGGCCTTAAATATTGCTTACACTTCATTGTAACTACGAGCTTATGCTTTAAGGTTACATATAATCACCTCATTTGTTTGAAAATTTTCTCAAAGTGAAGGCAAGAGCAGACCCAAAGTTGAAGAGCCTTGAGCTACTCCATCCCTTTCCATACATGATTTTAGTCAAATATAAGCTTAAGCTAGTTTCATGTACATACGTGCAAGGAAGATGTAGTTCACATTCATATAGGATGGATGAAGGTGAGCGAATTCGACAACCTGAAGGATGGGGGAGGTCATATCTTATCCCACTTTGTTAGAAGGTTCACCTGAACTAGTTTTAGTTGCTTTCATCCCATGCAACCTAAACGAAGGAGAAAATATTGAGACGACCACCTAGAACCTTTATGCAAGTGTACAGTTGCTAGTGGAGTGGGAACTAACAACCTCTAAGCATTCTTCCACTGTGGATATATATCTCTACGCCATTAAAATGGGCACCACAGCCTCCTAGTGCAGCCTCAATTGAAAGTTTCTGAGGATCTCTCATGATACTATTTTTTACAATAGCTGTTATCACAATCTCCATTTTTGCATTGTTTTTGAGGTTTTTCTTCTTTTTCTCTACTAGGATTTACTATCCCAAACTTTATGTATGGTGATCTTGTTGTATCATTTTCTCTTAATGCAACAATTCCACCATTACACAAAAAAAAAGAAAAAAAAGGTCTATCCCTTCCTCAATAGGAAAGTATGAGTGCTCTTCTTAAAAAGAGGTCAATACAATTGTTCCATCCAATATTTTCCCTAGTTGAAACCCATATGTTCTCCTAGAAAAAGAGGAATAGCAGAGTTCTGCACTGTTGGAGAGAAGTTGCTGGGCAACGCCCCGACATTATCGTAGTGGACCTCACCTTCGGTTGATTAGACCTATTTATCTGATTTCTTTGACTGTGGATGGCTAGTACTCTTAAAACAACACAGTTAAGCAAGAGAGAAAATTGAAAAGTATGCTTTGTGTAAAAGAAAAAAAAAAGAAAAAAAAAAAAGGATGGTCAAAATACCGTTTAAAGAATGATTCACAATCAATGAGTAAAGAGCATATTTTTTGGAGATTATAATCGTCCAATCATGCTAATTTTAGGATTCAAGATATCTGTGGTTAGAGAAATTAGATGAATGCTAAAGATGGGGCTTGTCAAGGTTAAGTGAGGGCATTGCATAGTAATTTATGTCTTGTAACATAGGACCCTAGCATTCCTCCTAGAAGAATATGGCCAGGGGTGGCATTGGGTCCGGTTGAGTAGATTTTTGATCTGCCCTTGCTAGATTGAAATAAAGCGTATGTTTTTCATTGTCAATCAACGCATTATATACAATAATACATGAATGAAAAGTGAAAATAATATATATATCATATCCCTTGATTAAGGGATGATCTGATCTGATCTGATAGGATATGTAATATCTTTAACAGATCCTATCCAATAATATCTCTAACACCCCCAGATGAGGAATTCTTCAAATCATTTGATTCTATTCTGAGGCTTGTTTTTGGGCTGGCTCCTACTTTCCAAGAGGGCAAAGAGGCAACATCTAATCTTAAAAAAGCTCTGGTACCATGCTAGATTGAAATAAATCATATGTTTTTCATTGTCAAGCAATACATTATATGCAATAATACATGAATGAAAAGTCAAAATAATATATATCATATCCCTTGATTAAGGGATGATCTGATATGATAGGTTCTGTAATATCTTTAACAAATCCTATTTGATAATATCTCTAACAGCCCTAACCCTAATAACTAACTTCTGTTCTTAGTTTTCCTACTCTAATATTGTTTGGGTTAAACAATTGTACAGGTGAGTTGGAGTCGAGTCCCATAATTGACCCTAATACATGAAAGCTTTTAATTCTTGACAAATATATTGATACCAACTATCAATTATTGTATCTTTCCTCATGAATAACTTCTAGCTCATGTGAAATAGGCAAGTGAAAGATAATGTAGTTTGAATGTATCATCCAATAGATGTAAGATAAAAGAGTTGATTAATGATAGCTTAGCATCAAACCTTAATCGTCTTTATATCATTTGAATTTGTGAGTGGTGCAGCCAATTAGTTAAAATCAAAGAGGAGTAGATCTAGGGTTTGAGGTTTTAGTTTAATACTTCAACTGGAAGAACAAGAGAACTTTTGAGAAAAGAAAAGGAAAAAGTAAATGCCTTGCCCTTCTTTTTCAACATTAGCTTACTCAATTATCAAAATATGCTTCTATTTATATTTCTAGAAAAATTATATAAAGGCATTTTATCAATATATAAGTACATAATTAACATTTATGACCCCTAACCTTGTTACACATAGGCTAACCAAACTATAATATAAATTGAGGTCAAAATTTTCTCACCCTAAACCTTGCTCCTTATGGATCCACTAGGATTGGGTCTTCTAATTGGGTCGACCCTTGTCATTCTTAAATATTGAGTACGTAGAAATAAAAGTGCTTAGTCCTTGTTCAATGATCCCAGACGCTAATCTATATGTCCACCATAAATTATCCATATTGCTAATTAGGGAGAAAATCAAGGGATAGAAACATAAAATGGCAGCCCTGGTGCACAAAAGCTTCTGCATATGTGTGCATATGCAGGGTCTGAAGAAAAGACAGATCACAAGAGTCAATATTATGCAGCCTTATCTTGTATTTTTCAAGAGGCTACTATTGCATCTTGAATCCTTGATCTCAAGGACACACAATGTGAAGGCATAGAAACGTGGAATCGTTGGAGTAATTGGTTTTTTCGATGTTTCGTCCTTGCAAAGCTTGCGTTTAGGGAAATACGCGCGTACGTTAAATAACAGATATCGAGGTTGATATTACAGCAATGGCGGTGGGTTGCTCCACTCTTCATCCCCCTGTATCTCCACCTCCTCTCTCATTTCATTCTCCGCATCAATCCGTGACCCTCTCTCTTTTTGAATATTGGCAATTCTTCAGAGTTCGTTTTTCTTTTGTTTTCTATTGATTCAAGTAATTTATAAAACTAATATGCTTGCAGGTTGGGAATCGGACCGTCCATCTATGCACTTCAACCAACCAAAAATCTCACGTAATTGCTGTAAAAAATATTTCTAATGCTATGACATCCACGCTTGAAGATGAAGCGAAAATTCAAGCATTTGTCGATCTTTTGTGTGATTATTATGCAAAGAAAGTTTCCATAAGACGAGGCAAAATAACTTATCTGCTAAAATGCAGGTAAAGCAATAGTTTATTCAATCATTTGGCTCACAAAATACTCAAATAGGATATGCGCGCGTCGGCTGTTTGGTAAAATGCTTGAAAGAAACGTATTCTCTGGGACGGTCATGACTGTAGGTTCTAGGAGAATGGATTGTTTTCAGATGGATTTAGATAATTTTGTGAAATGCAGGAACACGGAATTCGACCAGACAAATTCGCATATACGACCGTTATCCAGTCATGTGTTGGGCTAGAGTCTGTTCGTTTGGGTAAAAAGGTCCATGCACAGATCGCTAAAAGCAACTTCTCTATGCATTTTTTTTGTCAATACTTCTCTTGTGAACATGTACCCGAAGCTTGGAGAAATTGAGGATTCAGATCGCATGTTTAAGGTGATGAATCAGCATAGCCCAGTTTCATGGAATGCCATAATTTCGCGGTATTCATCAGATGTTCTTGATTTACAAGCATATGATCACTTCAACCTGACGAGGAAGAAAGGGTTCGTACCAAATATTTATACCTTTGCAAGTGTTTTAAAGGCAATTGGAAGACTGGGAGATTTTCTTAAGGGTAAAGAAGTTCTTCGTCAAGTTCTTGAATTTAAGCTGGAATCTGATATTGTTGTGGGAAATGCTCTTATCTATATGCATTCAAAATGCTGGTGCTTAGCAGATGCCAAGGCAGTGTTTGAGAAGAATTTCACCCATTGTAATGTGAATATGCCATGGAATGCTATGATTTCAGGCTATTGCCAGGGTGGCCATGGTTAGGAGGCTTTGAAAATATTTAATCAGATGTCTCTGAATGATATGCCTCAGGATCGTTTAACTTATGATAGTGTCTTTAGTTCTTATGCTTTGTAAGTATTAAATATGAACAATGCAGTAGCTGATGCATATGGTAAATGTGGATGTGCTGAAGATGCAGAAAAGGTTTCAAAGGGATGAAAGAGAGAGATGTTGCCTCTTGGACCACCATGGTTACTGCGAATTTGCAATGTTCACAAGCAGAGAAGGCAGTCGATATTTTTTCACAGATGTGAGAAGACGGTGTCATAACAAATGAGTTTATTTTTGGTACTATTCTTGTTGGATGTACTAGCCTTTCCTTACTTGAATATGGATAACATGTCCATGGCCTTTCATCTAAAATGGGTTTAGGAGATTCTGACTGTGTTAAAGTGCTCTTGTTGACATGTATGCAAAATGTGGTTCTATCATTAGAGCAGAGAAGATTTTCAAAAGAATTTAGCCCATATGTTGTTTGTGGACTGCCCTAATATCGGGTGTAACAGCTGGACGTCTCACAGCAATGATATTGTCTGCTCATGTAGCCTCACCATTTCATTTATCCCTTATGAGAAAAGGCCTCGTTACTAGGAGAGTTCCCTGAATTCTTATAAACTGCCCCATTTCCTCTACTCAGGCAATGTAGTGGCTATCACGTAGAGAAGCATGTTCCCTAAAGGGGGAAGAGGTGAAGCTCATTTTCAAATAAGTTTTCAAAAAATTAATTCTAAAAACCCGAGACGTCACAGATTGTATCAGAGCTAGTTTTTCTCGTGCTGTGGTGGCTAGTAGCATGTGGGTGCCTGGTCATGGTTATCATGCGGGGACGAGTGTTCCCTAAGGGGGAAAGATGTAAAGCTTTGAGGGATGAATCTTAGGACGGGTGAGGTACTGAGAGTTAGTCCCACATCGCTTGGGGAGAGGGAACTGGGTGATTTATAAGATTTTGCCTCACAACGAAGCCTTTTCCCGTAAGGGAGGAACAAAATTGCAAGACTGTATGGGTGGTTAAAGCAGACAATATCATTGCTGTGGGACCCCCGGTTGTTACATTAGGTTATGCCCAACATGGATTTACAAACACTGCTCTTCAATTCTTTAAGATGATGGAACAATCAGGTATCAAGCCAAATGCTGTTACCATGTTATGCATTCTGTTTGTTTGTAATCATGGAGGAAAGATTGATGGAGGCCTTTTTTATTTTCAGTCAATGAAAGAAATATATGATATTATGTGTGCTATAGAACATTATGCTTGTGTACTGGATCTTTTAGGTCGTGTTGGCCTTCTCAATGATGCCATGGAATTTATTAACGACATGCCTATTAGGCCAACAGAGATGGTTTGGCAAACCTTGTTGAGTGCACGGAGAGTCCATGGCAACACCAAATTGGGAGAAATTGCTGCCAAAAAGTACTTTCAGTTAGACTGGAGTATTCAGCCGGTTATGTTCTTCTTTCTAATGTGAATATTGAGGCCAGAAGCTTGGAGGATGGGCTTAGTTTGAGAAATGTCATGAAAGAAAGAGATGTGAAGAAGGAAGCAGGTTTTAGCTGGATTGCTATCAGAGGAAGAGTCCATAAATTCTTCTCAAGAGACAAAAACACCCGGAGGAGGAGGGTATATATGCCAAGCTGGAAGAGTTGAGGGAGAAGATTAAAGCCATGGGCTATGTGCTGGACGTAACACTTGTATCATAGGATTATTGAGAGAGAGGTACGGACCTTCTGCTACTATGAAGAGAAACCACTTATCAATGCTTAGTCACTCTACAGTCTGAATTTGCTCTCCACTTCGCTTTACTAGATCCATTATTATGAAAATTGGGAAGCGAGGAGTGTTATCAATGCAATAGTTAATTTGGAGTGATAGACAAAAATTGACAATCAACAAACCTGACGTTAGATTGAAGATAGCTCAATCCACATTTATTTAGCTGGTTGAACTGCACACTAGAAGTTTCTATTTTGGGTACATTAATTACCATGTGACTGCATATCACACAGTTGAATTTAAAAGTACTTACCAACTTGTTGCTGAGAGCATTTGATATGTCATGGGTTGGTTATGAGATTCGTCTGATGGAATAATCCTTGATTTTCCTTCTTTAATATGTATTTGGATATCCCAACAAAGGAAATATTACCTAATAGAATCTAGCAAAGGACGTATGTACAATTAGTTTGATTGATATAATGTCAAATGTGCAATACACCTGATTTTGTAATTCTATTGTTAGTTTGGTATTTTTTACTATAGGAATGCTAAATGGACCACCTTATAAGGCGTGTCTATAGAAGCACACTATGTTATGCATGAAGGAGCCCCATCATTTGATAATCTTATTGGTTCATCTTATTGTCCCAACTTTGGATGTGTGGTAGTTCAAAAAGCACGCAGATTGGAGAATTCTATCATCTTTATAATCGGGCTTTGAGGAGTTTGATTTAGACTCTTAGTATACAAAGTTTCTAGCCATCTCTTAGTTGTGATCAGAAGTACATTGTATAGATCTTTGAATCATCCAAATGGCATGCTTTTCAAACTACTAAACATTCACAGAGGGAGAAATTAGATGAACAAGTTGGATCATCTAAAGTTGGGTCCCTCAATGCAAAAGCCTAGGCATTTCCACAAAGACACCTTATGGTGTGCTCATTTTAGCATCTCTCATCATCATCAAACCCTTATCTTGATTAGGGGTTGTCTACACTAATCTTCTTACTCCATTCCCCTTTATGAAGTGTTATGGTTTCATTTAGTCCAAAAGTTTTTCGATCTTTTCTCACCACTTCTATCCACGTCCTTCTGGGCCTTTCCCTTGCCCTTTTAGATACTTTGACTTTATTCGCTTTTTCTAATTAGTGCCTTTTTTAGTCTCTGTTGGACATGTTCAATCTATCTAAGTTTGCCCTCCTTCATCTTGTTACCTATTGGTGCTACTCCTAAGTTTCCTCTAAAATTTCCATTTCTGATTTCACCCTTTCTTGTCCTACCACTCATCCATTTTAACATCCTTATTTTGGCCATACTCATCCTATGTACATGTTGTTCTTTAACTGCCCAACACGTTGATCCATAGAGCATGACCAGCTTTATAGCTATCTTATAGAATTTTCCTTTCAATGTGGGTGACACTGACTGATCACACAAAATTCTAGAAGCATAGCTCTATTTGTTCCAATACACTTGGATTCTCTTGGTAATATCCCTCTCAATCTCTTCGTTCTTATGAATTATTGGTCCTAAGTGTTAAAAGTAGTCTTTTTGTGGACTTCTTGGTTATAAATATTTACTTGTGCTTCACTCCTATTGCTCTTCTTGCTAAAATTGCATTCTATATACTTTGTCTCGGCTAATTTTAAATCCTTTAAACTCTATAGCATCTCCCTACAACTATAGGTTTATGCTCATGCTCTCCCTTGTCTTATCAACCAAAGCTATGTCATCTGCAAATAAGATGCACCATGGAATCTCCTCGCGTAGATGTTTTGTTAACTCATCGATAACTAAAGTGAAAAGGTAGGGGCTCAATGCTGATTCTTAGTATAATCCTATAATGATAGGGAAGTCATCAGTCTCTTTGCTAGTAGTCTTAATATTTGTTACTGCTCCCTCATATTATATGTCCTTAATTATGCCTATATACCACATTGAGATCTCTTTCTCGCCCAACACCCACCATATTAACTTTCTAAGGACTCTATCATAAGCTTTTTCTAAGTTAATAAAGATCATGTGGAGATCCTTTCTCCTCTCCATATATTTCTCTATCAATTGTCTAAGTAGGAAAATAGCTTCCATGGTAGATCTTCCAGGCATGAAACCAAGCTGGTTTTCTGATACACTTGTCCCATGTTGTAGCCTCTTCTTGATCACTCTTTCCCAAAGTTTCATGGTATAACTTATAAGTTTGATCCCACCATAATTAATGCAACTCTGTATATCTTATTTATTCTTATCAATTGGTACAATAGAGGTAAACAACTTTGTTATCCAAACTACTCCAGTATCTCCCATATACTTACATACCTCTATTGGCATACCATTGTGCCTCTAGGCCTTTCCTGATTTTAATTTTTTAAGGCCTCTTTCACTTCATGTATCTTAATCTTACGATCGTATCTATATAGTCCAATGTTATTTGGGTTTATGGTTCTTTCAATTTCTATATTCGTAGGACATTTGTCATTTAGCAATTTTTGAAAATAAATTTCTCACCTTTGATTGATTTTGTCATCTTTGACTAGTACCCTTTAGTCATCACCTTTAATGCATTTAACGTGGTTTAAGTCCTTACTCTTCTGTTCTCTTATTTTGAACACATCTTTCTAACTATCCCTTGACCCTAGTTGATAATAGAGATCACCATATGCCTTGAGTTTAGCCTCACTTATTATTCTCTTCGCAACCTTTTTTCATTCTTATATTGCTCAAACTTTTCATTATTTGTAGTCCTCTGTTGCTTTAAAACACACCCATTTCTCTTTTAACTTTTTGCACTTTGTCACTTCGCCCCCAAGTTTGCTTTATTGGTTGCCTTTTACCTTTAGATACTCTTAGAACATCTTTTGCCACTTTATTAATGGGCTTGGCCATAGTAGTCCACATGGTGTTGACTTCTATTTCATTGTTCTACATTCCTTCTATTATCAACTTATTTGTGATGATGCTATCTTCTCTCCTTTTAAGTTTTACTACTAAGTTTTTGAACGCCTATTAAGTTTAAGTTCATTTTCTTTTTTTCATCTCTTAATGTAAATAGCAATAACCATTAACCTATGTTGTGTGGCTAAACTCAAACTGGGTATTACCTTACAATCCTTAAACATTGATCTTTTGGTATTCCTAAGTAGGAAAAAGTCTATTTAGCTTTTATATGATTCATTTTTAAAGGTTAGTAAGTGTTCATCACTCTTCTTGAAGTATGTATTTGCTACAGTTAGGTTATATGCTAAAGTAAAATCGAGGCTAGCTTTGCCTATCTCGTTTCTTTCCCCAATACCATACCCTCCATATACCCTATCATGTCCTTTCTTTTCTTTTCCTACACGATCATTTAAGTCTAGTCCTATACATATCCCCTTCATGTGGGAAATTTATTATGTGACTCCCTCCATATCTTCCCAAAATTGTCTTTTGATTCTATCTTTTATCCCTTCCTACAGGGCATACGCACTTGTAGCATTTATGATCTTCTCTTCTAAAACAAATTTTGTTAGTAGAATTCTATTGTTGGTTCTTCTAACATCTATAATTTTATCCTTTAATTCTTTATCCACTACTATCCTTAAGCCATTTCTATTATTGTCCTTTCCTACGTACTATAGCTTATACCCATTAATTTCTTTAGTTTTAGCCCCATTTCATTTGGTTTCTTAGACATAAGCTATGTTAACTCGCTTATGTTTCATCATATCTACTAACTAGATACTCTTATGTGTCAATGTGTCTATATTCCATGTGGTTATATGAATCTTATTTTCCTGAGTTAGTCTATTTACCTGTGCACATCTAGAATGGCATGGGAACACCTGCCTATTTTCCATTGCACTTGGGTTCTGATGCAACACGTCGCTTTCTAGGAAATGCTCTATTAGTTCTTGTTCATTTTTCATTGCTCCTGAGGTCTGATGCAACACATTGCTTGTGAGGGATGCCCTACCAGCCCTTGCCCATTTCCCACTGCCTCTAGGCTCCAATGTAGTGTGTTATTTATAGGGAACACCCTAGCCCTTTTAGCATTCCTCTTCGATCATTTTATACTTGTTAGTTCTATGGGTACCATTGGAAGTTTATTCTTTTTGGAAACCCTAGAACTATGGATAACATCTATGCTTTATTGCGAGTGGAGAGTGGGAAACAATGCTTTCAAAATCCAGCCCTAAGTTGCAAAAAACATCAAAAGGGTAGTTTGGTGCATGAAGCTCCCACGTATGTAAGGTTCGGGGAAGGGGCAGACTGCAAAGGGTCTATACTATGCAGCCTTACCTTGCATTTTTACAAGAGGCTGTTTTCATGCCTCAAACCCATGACCTCCAGGTCACATGGAGACAACTCTACTGTTATGCCAAGGCTCTCCTTCTGAGTTGCAACAAACATCGGAGTTAAAAATTGGATGAGCTACAAGATGTCCAGTAGTAGGGAGTTGATCCATGATCATCTTGATTTTCTGCATACAAGAGGTGATAGAGAGATTAGCCTTTCTTCATATTATGAAGTTGCATGGATAGCTGCAATTGATGAGCACTATCAGCAGCCCCATAAGCTTGCTCTAGTCAAACTGAAAGTTCTCAAGTGGTTGTTGAAACAACAGCATGATTTCTTTGGAAAGGGATCTGATGATCCAAGTTAGCACCATCTGATCCTCTTCTTCCCATTTCAAATAGACAGGATTGGGGGATTTAGGTAGAATCAAAAGATTGTATGGTTGATGGAGGAGCAACAACAGAACCATAAACATAGCCCATTTTACATTTAGATTTAACAATCTGTACTAAATGGGTAATATAAAAAGGGCAGCCTGGTGCACAAAGCTCCTGCGTAATGCTGGGTTCGAGGATGGGGCGGACTACAAAGGGTCTATAGTATGCAGCCTTACCTTGCATTTTTGCAAGAGGCTGTTTCCACATCTTGAACCTGTGACCTCCAGGTCACGTGGCGACAAATCTACTGTTGCACTAAGGCTCTCCTTGGTAGACATGATGAAGCAAAGGAGGCATGAAAACTGAGAGAGGAAGAGTGAAATGTGTAGGATTAGACTGTAGGCGATTCTGATACCATATTAGAATTGGGTTGCTCTCTCATCAAATGAAAGAGAGTATGGTTATATATTCATATGTACAACTACAAAAACACCCTTAACAATGTATGCAAGGACAATGAATAGATAGATACATAGATGCATAGATGCATAGATGGGCATGGGTAGGAGGTAGTATAGCATTGAAATGACCCGCTTATGATACATTGTAACATCTCCCCGAGAGCTAAGATGTTTGTTGCAAAACATATGTAACTTGGCAAATAAAAGTTGATGTTATCTCTTGTTATTACTTTTATTAAGGGATCTGCAATTTGATAAGAAGATGAAACAAAAATCAATGTAATTTCTCTGTTTCTGTCTTTCCTACATGAAATGATGATGAGCCTTAATATATTTTCTTTGGGAAAAAGTGGCAGGGTTCAATCCTAGTTTTGATTATGCTTTGATTATCACAATATAGAATGAACTGTGCAGACATTGATTGTGCTCAAGAACTTTCAACAGCCTTAACCTATAATTTTTCCTGCATTCTGGAGCTGGCAACTGTTGTTTGCTTTCTGCTACTTCAGAAAATTAGACAATTATTGACCATCACTACTGTGATTTATGGTAGACATTCAGTGTCTAAGTCTCCAATGCAGTCACTTTGTAACTGTAGATATGATGATACTAGTTCTTTTGATAGAGTAACAACAGAGAACTCATAGCAATTTGATGTAAGATCCATTCGACAAGCTGTAGGTGATTTGAAAGGTTATATAAATCTGGTGAAGGTTAGATATCAGGGAAATCTCATAAAGTTCTGTGCTGAAATAGATTTGATTCTATTTCATCCTCATCTCTATGTGGTTCCTAGATATCAGAAGTCACAAGGGCTTTCCAATTGATTATCTTGAACTTATCCAGCGGGTTAAAAGCGTGATTCTGCCAACTGAGCAGCACCATCTTGATCCCACTTATGTTCCTTCGTTAATAATGGTAGCATCTGTATTTAGTAGGACACATTTTTTTGGTGGCCAAAGTTAATTGCATGTTCTTGATAATGCTTTTTGCTACTATTCAAAGCTTTATGGACCATACAATTGTCTCTCCAAATCTGTTCTTTACTTTTGCATGACAATCTCTTTCTTCAACTTGTTTGTCCTTTGGTTTAGAACCATTTCATGTATGACTGCTAACATACTGCACTGTCTAATTTCTCCATCTACACCTTGCCTTTCCTTCATCAAAGGAAATAATACCCATCAATTTTGTCAGGGGAGCTGGCAAGTATGTGATGAGGTTGATCATCAGTTATCGTTCTTGAGATATAAAACCCTCATGTGGTCCCACAGGATTATCTGCATCTAAGGTATTTTGATGAGGTTATTTAGCTTTGGATTTTGCTCGGGTTTTTATTATAGGTTGTACCAAGTAGCTATGTGGATTACTGTTGAACCTATGAAATCTAATTGCATACTGAAAGGTTCTAGCAATTTGAAGCCTATGGCTTGTGGGTGGCTTTTGCCCTTTAATCCTTGGTACAATTGGCAGTTCATAAAGGTGAAGGCTGTCAATTTTCCTCTGCTGAAGTGACTAACACTGCTAACGCTTATCATCACTGTATCTTACCATGATATATGTTACATGGCAACTTCCATTTGAGCTTCTTGCACACTTGGAATATAAGTATATCAAATGCAACAAAAGTAACAGAAGGCTCTTTAATCTTCAACGGCACCAAAAGGTCAACCAAAAGGGAAGTTACATGTTATTGTGAATGAGGTAAGTCAGTTATTACTCGAACAAGTGGAGTGGTGGCTCTGTTTACAGATCTTCAGAAGCCCAACATTGAAGATTATGGAGATACAAGATCCAGGAATGTCCTCATACTTTATCTCTGCAAAACCATTTTGGGCTAATGCCTGAAGGTATAGTTATTGTTCAATGCCATTGTTTAGCACAATATGAACAAAATTGGTGAGATGCAAATTTGTCCACCATTGTCTCTTCATGAATGCAGGTGTTGTGGTCATTTGCGGTGAATATGAAAAATATGTTGCAAATGTTGGAGACATCAAATTTAAGTTAAAGAATGCTTCAAGGGCCATGTCTAAGCGGGAAACAATGACTGGATAATCAGTGTCCATTGTCGATGTCTCATATTTTGTGGATGTGAGCAATATTAAGCTACTGCAAACTATCAAGTGGCACTTGCATATGCTTTTTATTTTTGTCATTTAAATATAAGTTTCTCAGCTACCAGAAAAAAGTGCTGTCACCATCAAGGTTTGGTGTCAAAATACCAGTCAGGGGCAGACCCAAATGACTAAACTTTGAAGATCTTTAGATCTCACAGCTTTTCTTATAGGAATGTTTCAGTGAGAACATGTTAACTCAAGACTTATCCTTCTGTTTTGGTGGGTTGTAGCTCTCTTCATTTGGCGTTCCGTTATTATCATCAACTTTCATGTAAAGCATATACCGTTCAGCATGTAATCTTTGATAACCATTACCATATGCTAACCAGGTTTCTGTCTTCTCCCTCACAATAACAATATTCTTGCAATTTCTTGCTTTTCATAATGGCAAGAAAAAGAATGCCTGCAAGCCGCTCGGTCATTTGCAATATGCAATTCATCCTTTAATTGTTCTGATCCATCCTTCTATGTTGATGTCCTCGGAAAGTGCTCCCCACATATATTATGGATTAAGTGATACTCCCCATGATGAGCTGGCTTCACTTACTTCACCATTGTCCAGATCAGTGATCATTACACTGTTTATAACTCTCATGATTGTTAGTATGTTGAGCTTCCCATTGTCACCAATAAACCCACGGAGTTTCTCATAGCCGAACATACATAAGGTACATACTCCAAATCATCTCTTTCTTCTACTGTATGCTTTTTCAGGTCATGATCTCAAGTAATTTACTTCCATTTCAGCAACACGTAATGATCTTTTAGGATGCAGCTGTGAAAGATGAACCTGAGTGATTTAAAGCTCTCTTGGTTGATAAAGGGTACAATCAAATGCAAGTTATAGATTCTGTGACACTACTCACCTGGTGGCAATTAGTTCTAATCTCCATATGCTTGTAGTTTTTCATAACTGGCCCATTCGATCTAGTAGATATGAAAACTGATTTTCTTTTGTGGTGTCCTTTGCAAACCCTTATAGCATCCTTTTGACTTCCTACATGTTTTCTAGTATGGTCTTTTGACCTGTCTTTCTTCATATTGAGCTCCCTTGTAGTTTAGCTTATTCTTTCTTTGTCTAGTTCCATTCTTCTCATGGCATAATACATTTACGACTTTACTGACACAATATTACTTTGACTGCTTATGATCCATTCTTAATCTCTGGCATTTCTAAGGCAAGCTCAGAGTTTGCCAGGAAAGATCTAGGCCCCCTTCAAATTTTCTATTGCGATGGAAGTTGTTTCTATTCTTGTCTCAATCGGGAGTACAAGAATAAGCTAAACTAGTTATGAAAATCCTTCGCTAGCTGTCAAGCATGACTTGCAAACGTTATCTGATCTATCTTCGGGTGATTCTTTAACAGAATATTGCTGGTGCCTTGCAACGCTTTCCCTTTTTGGTTCTATAAATTCCGATGCTTTGATTGAAGTTGAGCTGAGCCGAACCCCAACTGATAGACTGCTTCACAGTACCTTTGCCACTTGGCTTGGTGGTTGGGCTCTGCCATGCAACTTGGAGATAGATTTCTCATTCAATGAGTTTTCTTTGCCAATTAGTGGAATAACCAGGCCTCTTTCTCATCATCAAGCACTGAAGAGGATTCGACACAATGTCAAATACATTTCATGTTTTAGCATCTTTGTTCCTCTATAATCTTCTTGATTCTAAATCAGGTTCTCTAGTGTTGTGGGTCGGCTGTCCTAATCCAATGTGATCAGCCATTGGGTATTGCGTCTACTTTGGTGCTAATTATATTCCTTGGCTTCTTAAAAAGCAAGCAGTACAGGTCACTTGTGTTTACTATTATAGAGGTTACTTGGATTACTGACATTTGTAACATCGAGTTTTTCTTGAACTCCAATTACGTTTTTCTTTTGTTTTTCTTTTGGTGATCTCTACTTAACAGATAATCCAGTTTTCCCCGCTCGAACTTGATGTATGGAGATTGAGGATCACTGTCCATGAGAGGCTGCACGTGATACTCTTGGAACCCTGTTTGTTCCATCTGTGAAAGTTGCAGTTGTTTAAGATGTTGTTTCAAGGTTGGAGTGTCTTCATCACCCCTTTCCAGCTAGAGGAGATGAGTGATGGAACCGACATGACAATTATTGATAGTATTGGCCAAGATACAGATGTACAATTATCAGTTTCTACTGTAGGTATTGACAATACAGTTCTGGGGAAGGTTCAGTTTTGCATATAGGAAATTCCAGCTTTTCCGGTAGACTTTTGTTTTGTGAAAGATGTAACTGTTGTTGTAAAGGCCGTCGCTAAGAATTTTATATGCACGCTCGACGAAACAGGCCACCCAGCCACCAACTTATCAAATTGGTGACCATGTCATCTCCGCAACACACACGCACACTCTATCTCTTTTTGAGCTTTTTCATGGGCAATACGTCCACATTTTACCATGTTTGACGTTCCACGGCCTTTAGCTTGTGAAGGCTTTGTGATGAATGTTAGAGCATCGTCTTTCCTTCTGCATCCATCTGTTAGAGGGCAGCCTAGTGCACCGTATGCATGATCTGAGGAAGGGGTGGACCACAAAGGATCTGTAGTATGCAGTCTTATCTTATATTTTTGCAAGAGGCCATGACAATTCCTAAGATAGGATCATGATCTGGTGCATTGCATGACAATTCCTAAGATAGGGTCATGATCTGGTGCATTGCATATGGCATACTAAATGAATGGCTCAAATCCATAAACATGTAGGTTCCGTTGCTTCACGCTCAAAACTCTTTCAGTCGAGCTTTATTGATGACAACAGCGACCATTCTAGTCTGTCTTCCCTGAAATTACTTGGATCTTCTCGTCCCGTTGTTTGTTCCTTCTTGAAACTGAAGTCCCTCTCGGAAAAGAGAAACAAAAGGTGGTGAAATATAATTTTCCCTGCCAATAGTGTGTCGTTTTTATTTCGGTAAACATAATAATGAGGTTTATTTCCTACAGTAGATGCAAGAATATTACCAAATGCAAAACTAAGTTTAAATCTCTCTAAATTAATACAATACATCTGGTCCAACTTGGGCGGCCATAACGAATTCACATATTCAGTGAACTTATATGATTATGTTCTCAAAATTACCATATAAAAGGGTCCACCAACTACATCAATCAATATTCCAGGAAGCATCAGAACGAAACATGAAAATGCTTCTCATATCATATTAATTTATCGAGAGTTTCAATACTCTAGTACTTGAACATTAATATATATTCTTCAGTCTCCACACTACGAAAGCAACCCACTATTGATTTTCTTTTTCTCTGAATCTTGTACATACGCCATTGACCGGCCTCAATCCCTTAACCTTCCGCAGTAGAGGCTCCTCCTTGCGCCACTGCGTTGGAAGGCCTTTGCTCTTTTGACTGTATTTCTTACATTTGGAAAGTCTCTACTTTCTCAAGATGAGTCGATAGAAAGTGAACTCTGGAAACTGACTCCGCCAAACATTTACAAGCACAAACTTTCAACATGAGCTGTGTGGGCATGCCATAACAACATCGACTTTCTAAAACATATAACCTCATGTAGTCCTTGAGAGTGACTCCTGCCAACTTCATGAGTATGTTTCTTCCTATTTCATTTGGTTTTAGTAGGCAGATTATGTTGCACTGTTACCATTCGTTATGAAGCACATCTTTTCCTACTCTTCACTTGGCTTTAACACTAGTTCCAACATATAGGGGCTATGTGGCATGGACAGAAGAGTCCATTGATTGCATTATTCATGGATAAATGTTTTCGTTCAAATATGTTTTCTGTGTTTTGGGGCTGCCAATAGTAAGGTATGAGATCACTATCGCATGGATAGGTTTGTCCATGGTTTGCTATACCCTTGCCGAATAGTGCCGTATGGTACTCTGCTGGCGCCTTAAAGGCATGTACTACACAAAACTTCTTGTCTTTGGTGTGTATCTTATCCTTTTCAATATATTTGTATATATTGCTTCTCGTATCAAAGGAGATTGTGCACCCCCAATTTGCAACAAGGGACTCATCCCTCCACTTTATGCTTTAATGCATTTTGTTTTCTTTGACACAATTGCATGTGAATGTACTTTCCCGAAGTGCAACTCACGTGAGCTTTGCAAGTAAGTCACAGGAACCCTATGAGTATTCTATATAAAAGAGATAAGTTTTATTAAGTGAAAAATGAAAAAATAAACTAGGGACTAGACAAAAGTAGCAAAAGTTGCAACAATAATGGCAATAATAACGATAATATAATCTGCTTAAGGGATTGATAGAAGCAATGATTATGTATTTTACTGTTCTCCTTGAAGATGAACAAGATTCAGCGAACATTGTAACTTGCTTTTGAGCTTCTAGCATGTCTATCGGAGGTCCTCCCTGCAACTCGTCTTTGACTTGTCGTCTATACAATCGAGATTAAGGTAACATTTTCGAGATTAGTTTGTGCAAAATGTTTCCTTTCGCTACAGTTTTTTGGAAGTGGTTTAGAAATGGGTCCATGAAAATATGTAGCTAATAGCGCGTAAACCTCATGATTATGCTACACAAATCAGATCAAATGTGGTTCATTAGTCTTAACACCCACAAACTCGGCATTTTCCGTTAACATTACCGCGTCTTATTTGATTTGCTTTTACTATTTTAGCAGGGTACTCATTGAGGTAGAAGTCATGCCAACTTTAAGGTTGTCCACATATCAATCTTCAAGTGTTTTATAGCAATTTTATATTGCAATATGTCCATGTTATTTATCATGGTGCAGTGTGATTATCCTACAAGAATTCTCTGGCACGCATATCCTTTTGACAAGTAGGTCTATCGTTTTATGGCACGTGAAGGGAACAATCAAATCAAGAAAAGAATCTTCTTAAATTCCCATTAGTTTGCAACTAACACCTTTAGTCCGAGCAGGCATAACATATTAATCAAAGGTTAAGAATCACTAAACAAGCAGGCACCAAAAATTTTCAGCCCCCCCATTTTCTTCTATCCGTATGGAAGAGAGAGAGAGAGAGAGAGAGAGAGAGAGAGAGAGAGAGAGAGAGGCTTCGATTATTAGAGAAATGCACGAATTATTTCCATCGACTAGAAAGAAGAAGATGAAACAGTGAGATGTTTTGATTATTAGGGAAGTGCATGAACTATTCCTTGGACTAGAAACAAGAAGATGAAGCCAATTATTTTGCTTGCACTATAGATTTTCTTTCACTTACCGATGAGTAATAAAAAAAACATTAACAATATATAGTAATAAACATGTTAGTTAATAATATATCTCCACAAAAACTATTACTGGTTTTCTGCTGTGAAATAGAAAAATTCAATAAAAACACAAGTTTCCCAAACACGCACTTAAATTTCGAATTGGACGCATTAGAATGGATTTTTTAAATATATTTTTGTATCTTTAGGGATAATTGCATTCTCTATGTTGAAAAGTACTTACGCTAGTAGCTTTTGGTGAAGTCCAGCCCATATACATTTCGATCCTGTTACATTAGTTTCTGTGTAGGTTCAGTGAAAGAGGACAAAAGCAACAAAACTGCAATATAGATAGCCTTCTAGCAGCGTGAGGTTTCCCTCTGAAGCTCAACGTACAGCTATCTCTATTCCATAAGCCCTCAATATTGGAAATCAGGAAAAGACCCTACGAAGATTAAGTTCTTGAAAATTACTTCTATAGTTCATTCAATAATCTATAAAAGGATGAAAATTCCCTTCATACTATCCTAACATCATTTTTGGTGCTTTGTAGAAAGTTTGGCTTACTATTTCTTACTAAAAAAATAATAAAAAGTTCTGAATTTATACTCTCTAACTCGTGCTAAAAGAAAAAGAGTTTGCTATAGTGAAAACAAATCCAGATTATTTTTTTCAAATTATGAACTTTCTTGGTTCATTCAGGATTCTTGGTGTCTAAATGAAAAGTAGTCTTGCTAAAGGTGTTTATCAAAGGTAAAACTGCAGCAACAGATGCTGTTATCATTCTGATGAGTGCAACATCATCATCAATCATAAAATGTCAAAATTTAAAAGTTTCCAGATGTCCAATCCGACAGTGCACCACTGATAGAAAAAACTAGTTTTGAAAATTAAATCTAAAGAAATATTTAATAACACGTCATAAAAGGTCATGATCCAAGAACAATTTAGAGGTTACTATCAGAAGTACAACATAATCTATAAATTCTCAAACACAATCAACCCCCCTATTGAAAAGCTTCACGTTTGGACGAAGTAAATAAATCATTAGTATAGCTAATAAACTTTTAAACCATAAATGATAAACGCTAGAACAGGGAAATGACCAGACTAAGATGGATGAAGTAAACGCGCATAGGCTGTTAGAGTTAATAAACCCTGAACCCTATATAATCTCAAGCAGATCCGAGGGTTGAATGTGAGATTTTGTTTAGAAAAGCAAGATTCTAGGGGCTAAACCTGGATCTTTAACGCGTCGAAATAATCAAACTGATCAGTGGAGATTTGGATGATAAACTATGAACCCTAGAGCCTATATAAAATGCCTAAGAAGGGCTACATTTTTAAGTTGGGCAAGAGACAAAGGTGGGAGCAGGAGTATTTGTATGGGTAGATTGTTTTGTTGTAATGATTAAGGAGGCACACATGTGAATAGGTGGGTACGTTGTTTGTCCGTGTGTAGTGGAGACAATGGTTTATGCAGCAGGGAAGCGAATAGACATCCGACACACCAGATGAATCCCACACTGTCATTCTTGATACAGACACACCCTTCCTCCATACAGTCCATTTCTGCCTCTCTTCCTCTTGTATTGTTCTAGTAGAATATATAGATCAATGGCAGGCAATAGAAAGCCTGCTACAAATTGAAGGGCCAAATTGTACATGAGGATGCAGTTCATCACTCAATTTGGTCCTACTCGTTACTGCTTTGCTTCAAGTCGTCTCTTAGAGCAGGCTTGGTTGAAAGCTTCAGCTCCGATGACATCAATTGCTTGATGATCGATACAAGCCATTTAGTTAATCGAACAAGCGGACTCGAGTTATATCCATTGATTCTCCCTTGGAAGTCCTTTCTAAGAGTTTATTAGGAGCAATAAAATGGTAGCAGTTGCATGGTGATTAATTCCTTTGTTCATACAAGTATGAGTTCATTAGAAACCTCAAGTAGGTTTAAGGTGTTTTGGTTGTCTAAAACCATTCATTCATCGGAGAATAGAAATGGTTAAGATCATGGGGCGAGTGGACTCCACTCGTACTTCCATTCACTGGTATGTTTTTACGTGCATGTATGATGTAACAGCTTGTTTGACGAGAGAGAGAGAGAGGAATGTAAGGTATGTGTGAGTTTTGGAGTTTCATGGCACGTGTGGCTTGGAAGGGAGAGTTTGGACAAGAGGGGTGACGGCTAGAGAGAGAATGGGTTTTCTCTCCCCGTGAGGGAATTTGGAGGCATTCACAACTAAACATTCTTTGACGCTTCCTTCGCTGCTATCGATGGCACTCCCCCGATCACGAGACTCACCAGATTCCTCCGCGTTAAAAGCCAACCCCAACCCTACCCCTTCCTTGTTTTACCATCTTGCCTCCATCCACTTTCATACCTTTCACCTTTTGTGGATGATTTTCTTTTATATTAATTGCAATCCCCTAGTTTTTTCTCTTAACATCCATTTTCTGAGTGGCCACACAACTGGTTTTGGTTTATTTTCTGTTCGTTTTCCACATTTCGTTCATATTGAGGACAGCTCCATAGTGATAGCTCCTGCATTATAATCTACAACAAATCAGACTTCGGGACCCATCATGGATGAGTCAAGATCCAAAGGGAAAGAGAAGTAGGGTCTTATGGAGGGAGGGGGGAGGGGAAAGCTTGGGCCTACCTATCCTGATAGGACCCCATAAAGGAATGAGAGCAGTTGAGAGGTTCCATATTGCCGAGCCAAAGGGCAGTAATCGGACCAGAGCGTACAATTTGTTTATCTATAAGCTCCATATTAGAGTCAGGGGTGCGAAGCGGCTTTGCCCCTTTTCAGTAGGGGAGTGAAGCTAAGGTATAACAATAGCTATTTCACTATTGAAAACTCTCAGCCTCTTCGCCAAGCAGCTGCTAAGTTGCTCTCTGCCCCAGTCGACTACTCTATGACGGGCTTCCCTATTTTCTAGGCTCTGCTTGCTCGTCTACGCTCCGATTAAGCAACTCATAATTGAGTACACACATTATTTATAACGCTAATAAGCTAGCTACATAAAGGATGCACGCATATATAGAGACTAGAGAGGATTTGGTATAATTCAGCCAGCTAGGGAGAAATACATTAGAGGATCATCATGGCAAATGAGGCGACTTAGTTCCTTTTTTATTATTATTATTTAAATTATCTGTTTCTCTTCCCTTCTTTATGAAAAGAAAGATTCTATTAGGGCATAGGACAGACAGAGCAATGTGATTTTGTGGCATTTTTTCTAGAGTTTTAATCACCATGAAATTAAAGCAATAGTTTCGGAAATTGTCATACATTAAGGGTATTGATACATATGCCCTTGCTTTTCCTCCTGGGCCCCTTAATAAATTATACAAATGGCTACAACTTTATATTAGGCCTAAAATTTTAAAGATCTGAACTATTCACAATATTTTTCTTTGCTAAGATGGCTTATACTCCAAAATTCTCATCCACTAGATGATTCAAACTGCTGTTTTTATTTTGTTGAAATATGAAGTGTAGAATGTTTTCTGGGAACTTTGGGTCATGGCTCGTCTAACCCAAAGAAAACATTGTAAATGATACATATCTTAAAAAATATTGATTCACCTAAAGTTATAGCTGTTTCTAACAATTTATTGAAGGGCTCGTGATGGAAAACAAGGGCTCGGATATCACAACCTTATATAAATGGTTAAAGACAACTCAGTTTAAGCATAGTCACGACGAAGTCTGGAATATTTTTTAAAGAGAACTAGTCTCATATCTGTTGCATTTTTCATGTCGTTTGATTCCACTAATTCGCAATTTAAAAATAAATTTCTTATCTTTGGATCCTCTCCGTCTTAAAACGTAAAATTTCTCATATTTTCTTACCACGCAAGGATAGTTTGGTAATTATGTATTCCTTATAGTATATGGCTTGAGCGGAAACTGAGGCATTCATGTGGGAAGAAATCAGATGATCATTTAGATTTGAGGGCTCCTCCTCTCTTTAAGAAGCTTCAAAGCTTGCAGGGTGTGCAATAGATAGAGAGAGGGAAAGACAGAGATAAAGCCATGGTTTCTGGGAAGCACAAGAGGGCGATTCTGCATGAAAAGCTGCAGCTTCTTCGTTCTATTACCAACTCTCATGCAGTAATGCCTCAATTTCTGAAACTCTTTCTTTCATTGGCTTTCCTCTCCTCTTTTCATTATTCTCCACTTTTGTAGGAATATACTTTCATCTTCACTTAACTTTTCTACTGAACCTCAACATTCTTAGCTTTTTGGGTTCTTCTTCCCCTATTGTTTCACCGAAACTCTTGGCTTTGTGGGTTTCTTCTCGCTCTTACTTTAACTGTTAGAGGCACATGATCCTTCCCTACTTCTCATCCACTTTATTACTTCTGTACTTCTATTCTCAGTTTTCTCTCTTTCTTCATCTGTATTTAGTTTTTTCTTTCTTAAGTTTGTTGTATCTATTCTTCACACCCTTTTCTGTAAATGGTAAAAAATGAGAATGCTAGCAAGAAAACGGAAAAAAAGTAAAATACAAGATAATTCTCTCCTGGCAGGTAGAAATTTGATATTGAAAAGAATTATCCGATCACATCATACGGGATGTATTCAGGCCCTCTGTCTCCTCACAAATGTTTGATGTACATCCATTGCATCTCGATAAATATAGAGAGGTCTTAGGTCTTTCCTTCTGTTTTACTTCATTCTTCTCCAATTTTCTTGGAAGTCGGAACTTGCAAATAATACCACCAAACATACCTTTATTTTATTTTCACTGCCCAAGTAAAATTTTCTATCAATATATGGCGCAAGTGACTTCTGAATGATATTATTTCTTCCTGGCAGCTTAATAAAACTTCAATTATAGTGGACGCATCCAAATATATTGAAGAATTGAAGGAAAAGGTTGAGAGATTGAATCAAGAAATTGCAATTGCACGAAATCCTAGTGACCAAAATCATTTACCTGTGGTACATAACTAATCACTCTATCCATTCTCTTTCATTTATATAGTTTCTCTTCATCCCGTTTATCTTTTATACCAATAAATGACGACTTCCCTATTTCGTCTGTTGCTCTCTGTGCATCAACAGGTTACAGTTGAAACCCTAGAAAAGAGATTCTTAATTAATGTATTTTCAGAGAAAAGTCGCCCCGGTTTGCTAGTATCTATATTGGAGACATTTGAAGAATTGGGTCTTACCGTGATGGAGGCTAAAGTTTCTTGTACGGACAGCTTTCGTCTCGAAGCTGTGGGAGGAGAAGTAAGAACACACATGATGGGTCTTTTTTATATGAAATGCCGCTTTTGGAGGTTTATGCTTGTTACAACTGTATATGTTAAACCAATTCTTACGTATTTAGGATGTCCAACTATGATGGGTGTATTTTTCTTTCCATATAATCATTTTGTTTCTTTTCATAAGTATCTGATAATTGATTTAGCGTATATGGCTCAATGATGTTCTTGATTTGAGTAAAAGCTTCAAATTTTGCAGGATCAGGAGCAAGTTGAAAGCATTGATGCCCAAGTGGTGAAACAAGCAGTGCTGCAAGCTATTACGAACTGCAGTGGTAGTGACCAAGGATGATAGGAAAACAAGTTATACTATCTTGTCTCTTCTCTCTCTCTCCCCCTTTTCTTCTTCTTGTTTGTCATGGGTCAGCAAGACCTTTCAATGAAAGTAGATTTTAGTTTCTGTAAGCATAATTAGTGCTAGCTGTATTCCTATGATTACTGATTACTGAGTTATATTATTAATTGAGTCTAATTAATACAGAAACAAAACACATTTGTGATCAGGTTGATCTAACAACACTTAAATAGAAAAACATCACAGTATTCACTTTCTTGTGCGAAGGACTAACTACTTCTAAGGAAATATAGCTCTAATGTTGTATGCCATTGTCGGATTTCTTGAAAGAACTCCAAGACAAGTGATAAAAGCGCTCAAACATGAATAAGAGCATGAAATGTAAAAGTCTTGATGTTCATCACCAGTATTCAATTGAATGCAAACCTTGATAGCCGTTAGAGTTTGTGATTCCGAGATGAAGCCTTATTTGTTTATCAAAGAGCTTGGCACCCTTAACATGATCAATTGCCTATTTGATCAACATAAACAACCATGAAAATATTTTTTCAAATGTTCCTGCCTTAAAGACAGTGTATTCTGTGAGTCATGAAACGATTTAGAGAGGCACCCATTGCCGAAGAAGTTAGAGCTCGCTTGACTCGATGACCGGTTTCTTCTTCATTTTGTTCCCTAAATCAAGCAATCTTGATAATGTGGTACTTACAGAGAAAATATATTTACCTACAGTATATACATGATCATAACTTTGAAAGATCAAGAGGCATCTATATATGTAAATCTACAACTTTCTCCGTTGCATTAGTCTTTTACTTCAATTGTGGTAGAACCAGACAGGACACTGACTCTTATGTCCCTTGTGGAACGTGGAAGTAGGAAGCAGAATGGCATTTGTTATAGAAAGCTTTTTATAATTTCCTTTAAGAAGAACTTAAAATTCTTTCATACCCATCTTAATATTACCATTTCTCAATACATCTCTTATGAATAATATATCCAAATTTTTTCAGAAAAACAGAAAAGAGAAGGGATCACCAATCGTATCATATTCTAGCAAATGATAAGCCGCTTGTAATTAAAGCGAATATCATATATATGGGTGAAAGAATTGCTATAGGATTGATCAAAGTTGCAACCAAGCGCTGGTTTGGCCTATACCATGATGTAAATTGCCGAAGTTCTAATAATAATTTATCTTTTTCATTTTTGGCACTTAATGTTATCAGTTTTTCTTCCTCATTTAAGTACCACGGCGGATACCAGGAAAGAAATCTGCATCTTCTTAAATTATTATTATTATTATTATTATTTTATAATTTAATAATGGCGATTTAAGAAACCCGCATCTTCTCCTTTGCAAAAGACAATTTCACCATTCAACCGTCATTGGATTTAGTACTTGATATGAACATATATATGTGCGCACGCACGTGTGTGCATGTGTATGTGCACATATATGATATATCAAATAGGCTTTCTAGCCCGCTGGGGCAAGAAGTCTTCCCTGGTCTGGTAATCTGGGTTCCAGGCTGCTCATGTGTGTGAAAAGTAAAAGGGGTTTGATGGCTCAAATTCTCAAAAGATTAAGTTCTATCTCTATTCAGTTATGAAGCATTAGGCAATATTTTTATAGAGGGAAACAGCTTTTTGTAACATGTAAGGTAAGGCTGCGTACTATTGATCCTTGTGGTTTCCCCTTTCCTTGGACCCTGCATATGCAGGAACTTCGTGCACCGGGGCTGCCCTTTTAAGAGGAGGAAATGATCGGAAAGGAAACTCAAATGGCATAAGTAGTCAAAACGAGAACTACAAAGTTTTTAATGTGTTCGATCTTGAGATGTGTAAAACGATTGAAATAGCTTCTTAGATTTCTTTTTTACCTCCAATCTGAACCCATTAGCTTCGATCATAGACAGTCAGTTGTTCATCCCCACATTAATTGCCAGCTGATGAAAATAGCTGTGATTTTGCTTTCGTAAGTCATATTGTCTTTGCTCTTTGTCACCAGTTAGAGTCTTACAAAAGAGCTAATCTTCTAACTTCATCAACAGATTGAAGTCGACACCCTTTTTTCTCCTGTAAGAGATGTTGACCCCTCCAATTAATGAAGCAATTTTGAAATTGAGTTTGAACTCTTATTCTAAGAAATCTATTGGTGCAGTCAAACATATGAGCCCAGTTCTGTCTGCCTTTCGAACCCTTGGTCCTTCCCTGCAATAGTCTTCCATTAAGTTGATGAATTTTAGTTTCAATAACTATAGTTTAAAAACTTGAAATTCAACTTTAAAGTCAGGCAAGTCGAGTTAACTTAAAGCGGCTCCTAGTTTCTCAAAAGTACTTGAGAGGGGTTTTTTATAAAATTTTGTTGATTTCTAATGGTAGATGCAGTATTGTTGTTCGGAGAGGTCTTTTTCTAAATCTCAAACCAATGTAATGTCTTATTATGCAGCAGGCACTTAGTGAAGTGACTTGATTTGTTATTGGTAGAGTAACTCATTGACTCATGAGGGTTTTTTTTATTATAAGTTCATTAAGGCCACCCCAATAATGCAAGATCCCACAGAGAAACAAAATCTCCCAATTCATGCTAGAAACTAGCTTTCAGGCCCAAGTCGGTTGTTCTCTGCTTCATGGCTATGAGTATAGAAGAGTTTCAAGCAACCAACTTCCCTCCGGCTGTTCTTACCAGCTTATGAACTCAATCAAAAGTGTGACACTCCAATTTCTCATATTTGAGACAAGTTAATATATTGAATTTTGGCTCCCTGCAGAGTAATAAATTAGTCTAAACTCTAGAACAGAGTCAAAGCCCTTTTTAGGGTGTAGCTCAACCCTCTAAAGTTCCATGAGATTAGTTCATGACGGAACCAAATTATAGCTACTGTTCCCTCTGACCTTGCAGGCAGCACATACGTTGAAAACCCTCTAGATATATACACGAAGACACATAGAGAGAGATACTTGCAAGCTAATGAGGAAGGCATTTTAGACCTACCTAATTAGCTGTCAAATGCTATTACAACTTTAAAAAAGCTTTCACAAACAAACAAAGTATGTATTTCAATGAAGTGACAAGTGCAACAATCATAGGAAGAGATTCTATATGTCATTTTAACGGACGTGCATGCATGTGTATGAGCAAGAGGAAGCAAATGCTCTCTTAATGTGTATAAGCAAGAGGAAGGAAATGCTCATGCTTTTAAGAGAGAGAGAGAGAGAGAGAGAGAGAGAGAGAGAGAGAGAGAGAGAGAGAGAGAGAGAGAGAGAGCTAGTGACGTGAATGAAGGGGAAGTGGGAGTTAGGTAGGAAAATATGACAGAGCGAGAAAAAGTGAGACATACGTAGTGAGAGAGTATTGTCCTCCATCAAGACCTTAAAGCTCACGGCTACGATCATAAGGCTCCTCTAAAGATAGCAACTCTCTCTCTCTCTCTCTCTCTCTCTCTCTCTCTCTCTCTCTCTCTCTCTCTCTCTCTGTGTGTGTGTGTATATATATATATATATATATATATATATATATATATATATTCAGGAGACTAAGGAGTAGGCGCCTCGCACAGTAGTTTCTGGGAGATCTTAATCATACATCATTTATTCACTTAAATACGAATGATTTCTAGATTGCTTGTGATCTAAACAGTTGATTTTATATGCCAGAGCTAGATTCTTTTGAGAGTAGGTTGGAATGATAACAGAAAAGCCTTCTCTGTTTATGATCTTAATCCTTTAATTTGTTAATATTTCCTACATTTTTCGTCTAAACCTCAATTTTTTCTATGTCTGCTTTCCACTTCGGAATAATGATTTCCGGACGATGATATTTTTTGTTGCTTAGCATATCTAAGCTAAGAAGACATGGAGCCGGATCACTGAGCTTCTGGGCACGCAAAACCTTGGGGTTGTTTCTTGTTAAACAATCCTATGTTTCACTGGAGAAAATTCATTGTCCATTCAGCTGCTATCATCAATGAGTATTAATGTTTATTCACATCTTTGTTTGGTTGGAGCTCGAAATGACTCAATATGGGAAAGAGAATGGCATTTTTGGATGAGGCTTTGCATCCATCGGTTAGAGATATGACTATTGCTGGACAATTTCTTATCAACTTCAGCTTTTAGGTCCAATTGTAAATTAACATGACATCATAGCTTTGTTAATAAAAAATTAGTGAGTTTGAATCATGAGACCTCCCATCCCATTTATGAGTTTAATCACACAACAAGATTAAGAAAGAGATTTAGATTTGCATTTTGTCCTAGTTTAGATCTAAATTAAACTCCGTGTTGATTGTTTAACCGCAAGTGCATGGGCTATTGTAGTGTAGCTTATGCAAGTGCGGGTCGATCCTACGAGGACTTGATTTAAAATGATGAAGTTTTCAATAAAATTCAATTAATAAAAAGAATATAAACTAACAAAGAAATAAAATCCAGATTTATTCAATTGTTCCAATGTTCACAAATATTTATTCCAAGGAAAACAGAAAATAAAACTAAAATGCGTCCTGGATAAGCTTGTCCTTAGATTGCACTGTCCACGGATTAGTCTGTCCTTGAATTGCACTGTCCTGGATTGCACTGTCCTGAATAGTCAGAATGAAGATAAGGTAAAATCAGAATAGCACAAGGATACAGTTGAAATTAAATCAGGGATTCATTTGGAATTAAATCGGGGACACATATGGTATTAAATAGGGGACACAATTGGTATTAAACAGGCGACCCAGTTGGTATTTCTGAAATCTGCCAGGGGACACAGATGTAATTCCTGAGATCTGCCAGGGGCAGATCCAAAATTTCTTCAGGGGTTTTGGTTTTTCACAAAAAAAACTAGGAAAACACGGTGGGAATCGGAGAAGGGGGAAGAAAAGAAGAGGAAGGAAGGAGGGAGACAAAAATGGTGGGGAGAAAACCCGATCTGGGTTTTCTTCTCCCTGTGCCGTGCGACTGGCGATAATGGAATCCGGCAAAGAAAGAGGAACCGGAGGAGAAGGTGGGGAAGAAGAAGATGGGCCCTGGGCATGCAATCTGGAGTCGACCGGTGGTCTGGGCGTGCTGAAGAGGACGTCCTGGGAATTGTTGGGCCGGTTGGAGCAAAGGCAAAGAGGGAGAAAGCATAGGGATTTTGAGTTTTGGGCGTGGAGGAGGATGAGAGAAATTGAAAGAGGGTGAAGTGAGGAAGGGAAGCAAGCAGCGGTTCTTCCCTACGGCTACCTCCAACGGTCCAGAGAGAGAAGAGGGAGATAGAGTGAGGAAGGGAAAAGGAGCGTGGGGATGCTGATGTGAAGGAGAACTTGAGATATTGGAAGGTGATGCTGGTAGATGGAGAGAGTGTGAGAGAGAGAGGGAAAATGGCCTGGGTTGTGCGCACAGAGCAACAGGAAGGGGAAAACTGGTGGAAGTTTGGGCGTGTCTATCTGGATGAAAAGGTGGACTGGTCAGGTGGAGCAGGGCTGCTTCGGGTGCTGCATGATGGAGGAGGAGATGCCGCTTGAGGAGATTGGGTGACTGGAAACTCTAGGACGAGAGAGAGAGAGAGAGAGAGAGAGAGAGAGAGAGAGAGAGAGAGAGAGAGAGAGAGAGAGAGAGAGAGAGAGAGAGAGAGAGAGAAGCAGAAGAAGAAGAAGAAGAAGAAGAAGAAGATGATGACGCCAGCCAGCCCAGGTGTGTCACGCACCTATGGCCGGCCTGGCAGTAGATTTGATGGGAAGCAAAGGAGAGAAAAAGAGAGAACAATGGAGATGGAGAGGAGGAGAGAAAAGGGAAGTAGATGATGGGGAAAGTTGGCCAGCCCAGCCTCCCTAGGGAGGAAAAAAACGTCCTTTGGAGAGAGAGGAGAAGGGGAATAAAAAGGAGAGGGAGAGAGGGATGTGTGAAAGAGAAGGAGAAAAAGAGATAGAAGAGAGAGAGAAAAGAAAGGAGAGGGATAAGAGAAAAAGAGAGAAAAGAGAGTGGGGTCCACTAGAAGTTTAGACTTACTAGAACTCTGCAAGTCTTAAACTTTGTTCTGTCTTAGGACTCTTCAAAATTCACTTTTTTCCATGAAACTTCATCTAATCTCTATCTTGTATCCTTGATTCGATTTGGAGCGTCTACGCCTGAGTTGACCGATCTGCAATGCACATGACCCAATTAGGGCAATCTAAACCGTCTATTAGCTTTAATGATCATCTGACCATTAATTTTGCAATTTAATGGTTGGATGGCCAATCAAAGCTAAAACAGAATATTTTATATAAAATCTTGAAATTAATGGCCTAGATGCTCTAAGTGAACACTAAATTAGGGGTATTTTGACCAAAATTAAACACTTAACACTCCGCATTATGCTTAAGATGGATGTGTGAGTGTGGACCAATGGTGCAATAGTGGGTCTCAATCGTGTAGGTTACTTCATCCAAAAAACGAAAAGAAAATCTGTGCAGGTTATTGGGCTAGTCCTCCTAAGGGAATGGGAGGTTTAATCTAACAATGTCATAAGGTTCAAAAGAAAAATAAAATAAAAAAATTGTCCACAAGATTTTTGATCTACACCATATATATAAAAAAAAAGAAGAGCCAAGGAAAAGTACCATCATTGTGTTAAGAAATTTATGACTTCAATCACACAACAAGATTGAGACAGATTTAGATTTGCATTTTGTCCTAGTCAAGATCTAAATTGAACTCCCTCCTTTGTAGGGGGTTATTAAATTAAAATCCTAGTGTAAAGATAATTAAGTTTGACATTCTAAAAAAAAGATAACCAAGTTCGAGTTGTTGAAATATTATGTCCTTTAAATAGCTTTGAAATCACTTCCTATCCTTTGAGTAATATTTCTTATTTTCTCTAAACTTTTCTTCTCAGTGTCTATCTCTTTACAATTTCTACCATACAAACCTTTATATATATATATATATATATATATATATATTATTGAAGAAAAATGAGGACATGGCCTACCTTTTATATTTTTTTTTACATCTAAGACTCATTCAATTAGGATTCAGATTTACTTGGTACCAAAGGTCTCATACATTGGAAGGAAATCTAAAGGCCATTATTTTGAGGTCTCGTAAGGGAAATCCTGGTGCACGAAGTTCCCGCCTATGAGGGGTCCAGAGAAGGAGCAGATCACAAGGGCATATAGTAGGCAGCTATAGGCCCTTGAATGGATGTAAAATGGATGGTAAGATGGTTATTTAATTTACACCATCCATTTTACAACTATAAGATGTTAAAAAATGAGGGCCTTGAATATTTCTAATAAATATGAGTCTGGTACCAAGAACATTTGATTGAGGCTGAATGAGATGCATGTCTTAGATACATGAAAACTAAAGATACAAAAACATTAGCCCATCTTCAATACATATCATACACCTTTCTTTATAAGCGTTGAGTGTAGTTCTGAAGTGATGGATGGAATGAACAAGCATGCTTCCACTTGTTTAAAAGCGAACCGATTCTCAGCCCTGTGTCCAAATAAATCCCTCCTCATTCTCTTTATATGTAGGACAATTGCATGAGCATCAGTATGTATAACTGTAGCCAATTGGCCCAAAGTGAACTTAAAAGCCAATCTTTACTCAAATGGAAGAACAACTAAATTAAACCCATCAGTAAAAAAGGATTAGGGAACAACCAAGCAATCCTTGGCAGAACAAGGTGCGACGTAGATGACTAACAAGGGACCTCTACAGGACACTTCGCCCACCATCTTCATTTGCATTCTTTCAACCTTAACCATCCATGTATACAAATGTGCACATACAAGTGGCCCCAAGTAACATGGTTGGATGTATTTTGGTCTTTAAAGTGGATGGTCACAAAAAAATAAATCAGCCGTACTCAAAATCAAATCCTCCCCACCAGTGAAACCCTTAGATTGTCGAATAAAGGAGAATTTTGTCAAGGTCCTAGATATTTGGCTATGGTCTCACTTGTCAGTGTACTTACTGATATTTCCCGAAGGAAATTAAATAGGCAAATTACATCGTATAACGACCATTCTTCATCAACTCATTGCAACCCTAAATTAAGTCATATTTTAAAACATGCATTTGTAGATGCCCTATATGATCAAAAGATAAAATTGTAATCTTACATGATATTCAAAGTCAAGGAAATCAAATGAGCAGGCCGGTTCAACAAAACTGAAGCTCATCAGGTAAAGTGCAGGTAACATTTTATTAGCTAGGAAAAAGTTTCTAATTGTCATTTCCTCCTTTTTATGTTTTCTACTTTTTTCAGCCAATCAAAAGTCACCTGCTCCTTGCACTTGCATGAAATAGCTGAAATTAACACAACCGAACCCAAGTTTTTTACATGTTTTATAGGCAAGAGCCTAACCTTTACTTTTTATTCACTTCTAGAATACAAGGATTCAAGCTTTAGGTTACACACACAATATAGGGCATCTCCCTCCCCTTGGTGAACTTACGCATGCCTTTAAATACGCTACAACAAAAACTGCTTGGTGGTTACAACACAACCACCCTAGGTCACTAATTATAGCTTGACAACTTGCTTATAACTACATGGAACCATCTTTCCTTGTTGCCACATGGTGAAACCATCCATATTTGGTTTGGGAGTCATCCCCCTTGTTGCCACATATAAAAACCATCCACAATTGCCTTGGAGAGCATCTCCCTTGTGTCATGTGTTAGGAACTACCTTGGAGCCATCTCCTTTAGGTGTCATATGTTGGAACCACCTATAACTACCTTGGGGTCACATGCCACAAGGATTTTGTGTCACTTGTGACTACATTTTGGTGCCACTTACCATAACATTTTTGTGCCATCCCTCTTGGGTACTTAAGATTAGTATGAGTGCGAGGTGCCACCACATACTTTCCTTATTTGCTATAAGCTAAGGAGCTAACAAGCCACCCCCACTAGAAGAAAGAGCCGACGTCCTTGTCGAGATAGATTGAAGATATTTTGTTACTTGCTTTTCAAACTACCATAATGTAGTATCCCTTTCCTCGCTTACTTCACTTTTTGGGCTGTCTTTCCATTTTACCAAGTAGTCAGTCCGTCTATTTTTCTTACTTTGTTCTTGTGTTCTATGGTCAAGTATATGATCCACTTCATGCCTGAACTATTTTCTGATTGTAGGCGAAGCCCGTCTGGATTGATTTCTTATTACATCTTGGTCCTCATGGAATGGTTTGAGGAAATTGACATGAAAAGTAGAATGAACTTTCAAATCTATCTGGCAGCCTTAATCTATAAGCAATGATGCCAACTTTTTGTATCACCTCAAATGGTCCATCATATTTTAGAACTAACCCTCGAGGCACAGTCTTACTATTGATTTTCTTCCAAATTTAAGGAGTTAGTTTTAGCAATACTTTGTCCCCAACTTGGAACTCCAATTGCCTTCTACCTTGGTCTGCATATTTCTTCGTGGCAGAAATATTTTTCAAGGCTATCCCTTGCCTCATTTAGCATTTCTTGTTTTCATAAGGCAAAATCTATAAGCTGTGGGACATTTACCACTTGTGTGCTACATAACAATCTCATTTGGAGTGGGAGGCTGTTGGCCTATGGCCAACTCAAATGGACTCTTTCACGTAGAAGAGTTTAATTTGGATCCCATTTTGTTGAAGAGTTCCGTCCAGAACCTGCCAGTGAACCTTGTATCATGAACTATGTCTTCTAGTAGACCCCAATATTTGATTACATTCTTGAAGAATAATTGGGCAGCCTCCTCTGCAATGCATGTCAACGTTGCAGGGATGAAGATAATATATTTGGAGAACCTATCAACAACAATAAAAATAGATTGATAGTTGTTAATTTTAGGTAGTCCTCCAATGAAGTCCATGGATACACTCCTCCATGGTTGTTTTGGAATCTATGAGGGCTACAGTAATTCTGGTTCTTTCTTTCTTTCTCTCACTCGTCTTGTTGGCACATCAAATAAGACTTAATATAGGCTTCTACATCATCTTCCATTTTTTGCCAATACTAACTTCGTGATAACAAAGCAAGAGTTCTTTCAACTCCTTGATGGTCAACCCATTCTGCATCATGGGTCTCTTTGAGTAATTCTCTATGCAAAGGCAGCTGTGGACGGTTTTTACCATGTGGCAACAAGGGGAGATGACCCCCAAACCAGATATGGACGGCTTCACCATGTGCCAACAAGGAAAGATGGTTCCATGTAATTATAAGCAAGTTGTCAAGCTATGATTGGTGACCAGACCTATGGTGGTTGGGTTGTAATCATCAAGTAAATTTTGTTATAGCCTATTTAAAGGCACGCTTATGTGCACCAAGGGGAGGGAGATACCCCATACTGTGTATAACCTAAGGCTTGAATCCTTGTATTTTAGAAGTAAATAAAAAGAAAGGTTGGGCTCTTGCTTGTCAATCGTGTGTGAAACTTTGGTTTGGTTGCACAGCGTGTTTGTGTCCCTCTTTATCATGATAAAGAAAGTTGAAAGGCTGACTCAGTAAGTCACTTAGTGTTGCACAGAAGCCAAAAGAAGGAAAAATTTTGTGTGAGAAAATTGCCACTTTGATAGTTGGTATCAAAGCTTGTTGAATGTGAATGGCTGGGTGGTTCTGCATTGGAACAACTCAAAGAAAGAGTTGCTCGCCTTCAAGATTTTGTTGGGAACCCTCCAAGGGATTCCATTGTTGCTATTCAGTCTAGATGGAACATTTGATGGAGAACTTGGAGGTCCTAAAGAAATTCTTTAAGGATTATGTTGCTGCTAATGAGACAAAGCATGAACAAACTCAAGGTGATTTGCTTGCCTTGGTGGATGCCTTCAAAGGTAGATTCCAGACCTTGGAAGATTATGCAGCCTTACTCAAAAGAGTAGAGCTAAACAATTCATCCCAAAATGGTGAGTCTGCAGTAAAACGCAAGGTAAAATTTCCTAACCCAAATCCATTTACTGGAACACGTGATGCTAAAGCGCTAAAAAATTTCTTGTGGGACATGGAGCAGTACTTCAAAGCTGCTCATGTACCTGAACCAAAAATGGTAACTATCACAGCAGTGTTTCCTTTTTATGATGCCAAGTTATGGTGGAGAACTCGTTCAGAGGACGATACCAATGCTGGACATCCCAAAATTAACTCGTGAGATGCTCTCAAGGAGCTCAAAGAGCAGTTTCTACCCACCAATACTGCATGAGTGGCACGAGACAACTTGAAATGTCTTCACCAAAAAGGTAGCATTTGTAAATATGTCAAGGAATTCAGATTGTTGCTGCTTGGTATCAAAGATATGTCTAAGGCAGATAAGTTATTTAACTTTATGTTCAGACTGCAACTTTGTGCACAAACCAAGCTCTGCAAACAAGGAGTTCGTGATCTTCCTACTGTAATAGTGACAATAGATGGCTTGATTGATTACAAATTTGGTAACTCTTCTTCCTCTTTTACTAAAAGTTTTAAGTTTGATAAGTCTATATCAAAAGAAAAAGGCAAGACTAAGTCATCAAAAGATAAGAAATGGGATAAGAGAAAGAAAGAGGATAGTAGCAAATTGAGCCATAGTGTAAAGGCATAATCAAACAAAGGGAGCAACAGATCATCTAGTTGCTTCATTTGTGATGGACCTCATCATGCAAGGGAGTGTCCTAAAAGAGAAAAATTGAATGCAATTGTAGTAAAAAAGGGGAACCTTTAGACTTGGGTGGGTTTGTAAGAGTTAACCCATTACAACTTGTAAATGCTTTGCAATCTGAGAGAAACCTTAATAAAGGATTGATGTATGTTCAAGCAAAAGTGAATGGGGTTGATGTGTTAGCTATGATCAATTGTGATGCAACACATAGCTTTGTTGTTAATATAAAGGCATCTCACCTCAACCTAAGGGTTGTATAGAACTCAAGTCGAATAAAAGCTGTGAATTCAGAGGCCTAAACCATCTCGGGGATTGCTAATGACGTGGATATCCACATTGGTGAATGGAAAGGAAAGACAACCCTCATGTCTATTCCCTTAGATGCCTTTAACATTATATTGGGTACTGAGTTCTTTTTGTAGGCTAAAGTGGCATTGATGCCACACCTTGGTGGATTATTGTTCAATGATGAACACCAACCATGCTTTCTTCCTACGGCGATGAATAACAAAGCAAAAGTAGATGGGAGATGCAAGGTGGAAAGTCTCTCAGCCCTTCAAGTCAAACCAGGCTTGAGGAAAAGACATGAGACATTTTTGGCCACTTGGTGGAGATCGAAGAAGGCAAAACCATGGCGTACCTTATGAGATTATAGAAAGTTTTACAACATTATGCTGATGTAATGCCTTTGAAAATTCTTTAGGTTCTTCCACTTAGATGTGTTGTAGACCATAAAATTGAGTTATTGCCTGGTTCTAAACCTCCCACACAAGTTCCCTATACCCTCACCCAAATTGGCTAAATTGAGGAAGCAGTTTGGTGAACTACTTGATACTGGATATATTCAACCTTCCAAAGCTCCATATGGTGCCCCTGTTTTATTCTAAAAGAAGCAGGATGGTTAATTGCGAATGTGTGTGGATTATAGGGCCTTAAACAAGGTAATGATAAAAAATAAATATCCAATTAATTTAGTGGCTGATTTGTTTGATCGCTTGTGTAAGACCAGGTACTTCACCAAGTTGGACTTATGAGCTCAATATTGGCAAGTTAGAATTGCAAAAGGTGACAAAGAAATGACTACTTATGTGACTAGGTGTGGGTCTTATGAGTTTCTTATAATGCCATTTGGGCAACTAATGCCCCGGCTACGTTTTACAATTTAATGAACAATGTATTTTATGAGTATATCAACTGGTTTGTGCTCATTTACTTGGATAAAATTGTAATATATAGCCATAGCCTAGACCAATATATAGAGCATTTGACCAAGGTACTGACTCAGTTTAGATAGTACAAACTCTACATTAAAAAGGAAAAATGTGAGTTTGCCCAAAAAGAAATAATGCTCCTAATGCATTGAATCACTGAAGGCAAGATAAGGATGGATGAATGAAAAGTTCAAGCCATTCTTGAGTGTCTGATTCATACCAAAGTAATGAAGTTAAGATCCTTCCTTGGGTTGGCTAACTACTATAGAAAATCCCTCTAAGGTTACTCCAAGAAAGTGGCACCATTGACAAATCCATTGAAGAAAGATCGAAAATGGGCATGGATTGATGCGAGTAACCAAGCTTTTGAAAAGCTAAAGAAGGCGGTAGCATCTAAACTAGTGTTGTGGCTACAAGATTTTGAGCTACCATTTGAGGTATATTGTGATGCCTCAAATCATGCTATTGGAAGAGTATTTGTATAGGAAAAACATCCAGTAGCCTTTGAAAGATGGAAGTTGAATGATATGAAGCAGCAATATTCAACACACGAAAAGGAGATGACTACTGTTGTTCACTGCTTGCATAATTGGACGCATTGTTTACTTGGAAATAGATTTGTCATTGTAATAGATAATGTTGCTAACACTTATTTCCAAACTCAAGAGAAGCTTACATTAAAGCAAATTCGATGGCAAGAATTCTTGGCAAAATTTGACTATGAGTGGTAGCATAAGCCAGTGAGACACAACAATGTTGCTGATGCATTGAGTCATAAGCAGACAGTTGAGATTGTAGCGGCCATTTGTAAACTAAAGTTTGACTTCCTTTCATGTATTAAGGAAGTTTGTAAAAATGATGTCTCTTATGTAAAACTTGTAAATAGAGAAGGCTCCACAAGGATATATTAGCTTGAGCAGTATATTCTTTATGCCAAGGGAGGGAGGCCCTGTGTTCCTAGTGGCGAGTTGCATAGAGAATTACTCAAAAAGACCCATGATGCAAAATGGGCTGACCATCTAGGAGTTGAAAGAACTCTTGCTTCGCTATCACGAAGCTAGTATTGGCCAAAAATGAAAGATGATGAAGAAGCCTATGTTAAGTCTTGTTTGGTGTGCCAACAAGACAAGAGTGAGAGAAAGAAAGAAGAAAGACTACTGCAGCCCCTACTGATTCTAGAACAACCATGGAGGAGTGTATCCATGGACTTCATTGGAAGACTACCTAAAATTAATGACTATCAATCTATTTTTGTTGTTGTTGATAGGTTCTCCAAATATCTTACCTTCATCCTTGGCACATTGACATGCTTTGCAGAGGAGGTTGCCAAATTATTCTTCAAGAATGATCAAATATTAGGGTCTACCAGAAGACATAATCAATGATCGTGATGCAAGGTTCATTGTTAGGTTCTAGACGGAACTATTCAACAAAAAGAGATTGAAATTAAAGTTCTCTGCTACAAACCATCCCCAAACTAATGGTCAAACAAACCATATCAATGCTTTGTTGGAAGAGTATTTGAGGCACTATGTCACAGCAAGTTAGAAAATTTGGGTGAGCTTGCTAGACTTAGCGCAGTTCTCCTACAACCTACACAAAAGCTCTTCTACGAGGAAGAGTCCATTTGAGTTGGCTATGAGCTAACAACCTCTCCCTCCGTGTGAAAATTGTTAAGCAGTGCACGGGTGGTAAGTGTCCTACAACTTATATATTTGCCTTATCAAAACAAGAAATGCTAGATGAGGCAAGGGATAGCTTTGAAAAAGCTGTCCAATGCATAAAGAAATATGCAGACCAAGGTAGAAGGCCTTTGGGGTTCCAAGTTGGGGACAAAGTGTTGCTAAAACTAACTCCTCAAATTTGAAAGAAAATCAGTAGCAAGACTGTGCACCAAGGGTTGGTTCTAAAATATGATAGACCATTCTATGTATTACAAAAGTTAGCAGTGTTGCTTATAGATAAAGGCTTCTAGATAGATTGAAAGTTCACTATACTTTTCATGTCAGTTTCCTCAAACCATTCCATGAGAACTAAGATATAATAAGGAATCAATCCAAATGAGCTCTGCCTACAATCATAAAATAGTTCAAGCTTGAAGTGGATCATATACTTGACCACAGAACGCAAGGACAAAGTAAGAAAAATAGACATTGACTACTTGGTAAAATGGAAGGATGGCCTAGAAAGTGAAGCAAGCTGGGAAATGGATACTACATTATGATAGTTTGAAAAGCAAGTGGCAGAATATCTTCAATCTATTCCAACGAGGACATTGGCTCCTTCTTCTAATGCGGATGGTTTGTTAGCTCCTTAGCTTATAGCAGATAAGGGAAGTATGTGGTGGCACCTTGCACCCATACTAGCCTTAAGCACCCAAGAGGGATGGCACAAAAATGTTATGGCTAGTGGCACTAAAATGTAGTGACAAGTGACACAAAATCCTTGTGGTATGTAGCCCCAAGGTAGTTATGGATGGTTCCAACACATGACACCTAAAGAATATGCCTCAAAGGTAGTTCCTAACACATGACACAAAGGAGATGCTGCCCAATCCAGTTGTGGATGGTTTTTCCCATGTGGCAACAAGGGGAGATGACTACACATAAAGGAAAAAATTGTACAGATGTTTTCGATCTTCACCCACTCTTTCTTTTATAGGATGCATCTTCAATCTCTTTTTGTGAAGTTCTCTGGATCTCTGCACAAAGATAGGGATCCTAACCGCAAAGGCGTCGTACTTTGAGGAAAATTGTATATCTTTCATCCGTTTCACTATGGACCTTAAGGAATGCTCCTTAAGCATCTCATTTGAGCAAGTCTCTGCAGCCTCAAGGACTTCAAGTGCATTGGATGATTCGAAAGACTCAAGTATCTCCTGTCACAGAAATTCTTAAGGAAAGGAACATCATACTTAATGCTGCTATCAACAGGGAGTAGATATGCGTCCTCACTTTCTCATTTGCTAGGGTTCCATTGTAAAGGAATTCCAAGAGGTATTGAAGCTCCTCATGGCTCATTTCAGGAAGTGGTGTCTTTTGATGCGGCTTTCCATTCATCACACTCTAACATTGTCCCCAAGATTACGGATCTTATTGCCTACAGCATACAGAACAACAAAAAGAAGTCATGCGGAAATGCCAACAGTCTTGGACTCCTGAGAGATAAGTTCACTCACAAGATGAGACCAGAAATGTAGTTAGATTTGCATTTGATCGTGACTCTGATCTCCACCATATTACAAGAGAATTCCCTTCTTCTAAGGGATTTAGTAACTTGAAAATCCTTTATTTTTGTTTGAAGATAACCAAATTTGAGTTGGTGCCATGTTTAGCCCTCTGGATTATTTAGGAAACAATAGAAAACTCTCTCAATTTCTCATAGCTACTTCCTGTTTTCTCAAATACCTCTCTCCCTCTCTCTTTTGTATACATCAAGATAAGAGAAGTCCCCTCTTCGTCTTACTCTAAAAGGTTGATTAAAGTTTAAAATTGAAGTTTTTAAAATGATGAATGGAGTAGACAAACATCCTTCCTGATGTTTAAGGAGCACCAATACCAGCTTTAGTTCAATACAGAACAATCAGGCATAACCACATAAACCAGATTATGTAACCCTTGGGACTTATGCAAGCTCGAAAACCCGACTTTCCTCAAATGAAAGAGCAAGAAACTATATGGATATGTAAGAAAGGGATGGGAGAGACTACCAACTCACTAACTGCAAGAGAAGAAGCCAACCCCATTCCATAAAGAAAAAGAAGGTGCCCCATAGGTGAGTAACAGGGACATCCGAAGGACAGTTCCTGAAACCATCTTCATTTATTTCCATTCAATCTCCGATTCTCCATTATTAACATGTACAAATGTGCCATGCTAATAGCCATCAAGTAACTTGGATCAATTCTTCGATTCAGAAAGCGTCATATGATGCCCATATGGGTGTTTCACGTGTGCGTGGGCGTCCCTACCAGTTCTTTCTGGGATGTTATATTATGGATGCCCGCATTTCTTGGGCGGGTGGAGAATATGACCAAACTACATGTGGGAGCTAGGCTTGCAGTGATAAAAGATCAAGCGAACTACCTAGAAAACTGACCGTAATTGGCCTAATTGGACAACTTTGTAGCCTTTAAATCGACTGTCAGAAACTAAAGCAGCAAACTATCTACATTCATCACAAAACCATCCACTAAGCAATGCCTTAATTAAAGTCGTCCAATAAGTAGGGACTACTTATAAGTGGTTTGTAAACCATTGGATCGTTGAACAAGTGAGGCCCACATACAACACGTAGCAGACCATCCATCGTTCATCAAATACCCATTGGCAAAATAAAGTATGCCTACCAATGAAGACGAGAGAATCAAAGCCAGGGGGAGAGAATCAAAACCACCACAGTAAAGAATAAATACTTCCCATGTTATTATTAGCAACTTCTTTATCTAAGCAACGAAAGATGAATTCATTTAGGAGCAACTACCACAGAGGAGGCATCGTTGTCCTTCCGGTGAAGCCTTTCCCTCCACTTAATAAAACCAAAGCACTCGTCACTCCACCTTTCATAGTACTCTCTTGGGTGTTGAAGTTAGAAGTTTTACTTTGTTTCTTTTATTCATATGAGTCCCGGTAGGGTGGAAATCCTTCCTAGTTTCTGTGCATTGACATTTAGAATCATCTGTTTAGATCATCCGATTGCATTGATTTCTCATAGGTTACCTAACTTCTATGCCTAGAAGATGATGAGCGGCTGAGATCTTCCAAAACAGTACTCTCAGCAGAGTTTAAGCTATCACAACTCATTAGCATCTACACTGACCACCATTACTGAATATAAATTTCCTAAGTTATCATTGGTCCTTCAGTTAATTAATCAAGGGAACTAGAAGGAATTACAGTAGTCATGATATCCAGAATATATCTTCCCTTTTTCCTCTGTTTTTAAATAACATTACAATCCAACTCTCTCTCTCTCTCTCAGTCTTACTATTTTTGTGAGAATTAAGAGCAAAGAGTTAGTGCAGAAAACAAATTCTTTGGAATAAAAAAATTAGATACTAGAGGAACTGTTAACAGAGTTTGCTCTTCTTCTAGAGGATACACACAACTGTTACAGCTCTCAGAGAATAGAAATTAGGGAGAGAGAAGACTGAGAAGGAGCGTTGTGGTGGGCTACATGAATTAGATAGTAGCACGTTTAATGTTACTTACCTTTTGCATGTTTAAGGAAACATTTTATACTCTATGCATGTCCCAGATTACACTGGTAATAAGGGTGTGGAATCTTAAGACCTTCCAACTGTACGACATTGATGCCCTTAAGAATTAGTGCTTCTGAGTTGATGTCTGGTTCCTTCGTCAAAGAAGCGCCCTTAAGATGATAGTGTGAAGAAGTCCTTTGACAAGTTTTCCTCCCTTTATGTACATGTCTGCAAGGCAGGAACAAGAGAACATGGACGACAAAGTCGTAGCCCCTACATACTCTATGAGATGATCACCCACGATGTTGTAGGTGGATGATCAAGCATTGAAGATTACCTTGAGTCATTTAATTACATCCATGCAATTCTACTAGTTCTCCATTGATGAAACAAATTTAAGGATTAACCCCTATCATAAACAAGTCACGGCTATCGAGCTGAATGGATCTACCCTGCCCCAAACAAAATTTTGAAGCATGTCATTCGTATTTCATCGAAGATTGGACAAACTTCAAGTCTAACTTCGTGTTCTGTTTCATTGTTCTTTTGATCTTCACATGCCTCAAGAAAGTTTGATGTACATGGTCCACTTCAGCCCAATACTAGTTGGACATACTCAAAGGTAAAGATGGAGTTGGAGCACCACAATTTTGATCTTTAACTTCTTTTAACGAAGCCCTGGTGATCTCTACACATAAGCTTGCATTTTTAAGAGCAAATGCATCATACTTGGGAGAGAACACTATATGTTCGATGTGTTTCAGAACAAAATTCATGGCACTCTCCTTTAGTATTGCGTTTGAGCAAGTTTCCGAGACCTCGAGGACTTCAAGAGCATTGGATGAATCCAATGACTCAAGTATCCGATGTTGGCAGAACTTCTTCAAGAAGGGAATGTCATACTTATCGGCTGCTATCAACAAGGAGTAGACATGTTTCCTGACTTCTTCGTTTGGTAAGGTTCCCCTGTAGAGGAATTCCAAGAGGCATTGCAGCTCCTCATGACTCAATTCAGGAAGGATAATAGTGTCTTCGGGTGGGGCTTTGCATGCATCACATTCTAACATTGTCCTTAAGATTTCAGATTTCGTTGCCTGTGGCATAAAGCACAAACAAAAGTCAGCAAACATGACAACTATCTTAAAATTTATGAGTTCAATCATAGAGTGAAGCAGAAAAACAGTCTGGCCTTCGAAATTTTTTTTTTAGCTCAGCGACATTCCCACCCCTTTTTCTTTCAAAAGCAAAAAAATCCTATGCTCTGATGAAAATGGATGATACACATCGAGAACGTCGGGTCCAGTAGATCCAGTAGGTTCTATATCATCAATTGCTTATGAATTGTTGTGCGGTTTTTGAGCTTGCAAACTATTACAAGCCAAAAAGCCCAGTTTGTGATCCATGTCGCCCATCATCAAGGCCACATCTTAATTAGGCCCCACATTATAGAAGGCCATGTACCAATGCCTTCAAAGAGCAGTGTGAGGAGTCTCTCACATAGGTGACCAAGGTTTGAAGCATGAGTGTGTCTACCATTCAAATATAGAGCAATGGTGCAAAGAGTTCCTCACCTAGGGAACCAGGGTTTGAGGTTGTGCATGGGTGTGTGTTTATCTAACTTTCAAATAATAATAATAATAATAATAATAATAATAATAATAATAATATGATGTTAAGTATTCAAGATGTAGCCCACAAGATGACAATTTGAATTAGCATTTGTATCATGGGCATTGGATGAAAGGGAGCCTTGGCGTAATGGTAGAGTTGTCGTCTTATAACCTTAAGGGCACGAGTTCAAGGCTGGAAACAACCTTTTGCAAAATGCAAGTAAACAAGCCCAAATGTAATATGAACGAATTCGGATGAATATCCCTCAAGGTTAAATAATAAAAGGGAATGCTAACGAGGTCAGACATTATAAAGACGTGACCCCTCTCTAAGGTTGGAACAGCTTTATATTGATTTTTCTGTGATGGGATTACGTCAAACACACCAGCAAAGCTCTATGAGCAGGTATAGCTGGTCCATGGCCTGGTTGTAGTTGAATATCTGTGTGGAGTTGATCTCTATATGCACTGCCAAATCCATCCAGAAAATCCATCCTTTCCTTCATTCCCTCCTCCATATCCTTCATTTCCTTGACCCACTTGAAGGCACATGAAATACCCTGTATAATAAAATCCACAAGCTGCTCATTTCATTTAGCCCCATCATTGATCAAAAAAGAAAAAAAAAAGGAAAGGAACTTGTCGTTTAACTCTTTATCATGTGAAAACTGAGGTCCGGCGACGAAAAAACCACAGAATCACACATTTGTGGATCAATTCCAACCCAGCAAATTCTTCATTTCGAATAATAAAGCAATAGCAACTGATAAAAGAATCATAAAGAAGTACTTACCTTGATCGAGTTTGGTTGCAAGAGCGTGGAATTTGCCGGTTTATCAACTTGTGTTTGGAGTTGAAGCTTGTTTATGAAAGCAATCATGGATTTGGCTCCTTCATAGCAACTAAGACAGAGGGTATTTCTTGGAGGCCTGAAAACAGAGGCCATGGGACTGCAAATGCAGCAATCCATCTTTCTTCTTCTTCATCCAAACCAATGAGTTTCTCCACCTTTTATTGGTTGTTTCAGGTTGAATGATTTCCTTTCTTTATTTAAATGCCAAGTAATCGCAACATTTTGAATCCAAGGAAAATGGCGGACGTGCCCTTCTTCGGGGCTTAGTAGGTAAGTTAATCAACTTATAGGAGATCGTAAAAAGAGTAGCTGTATGGTTGGTGCGACCTAAAATTAACGAATCTGAAGGCTGAAACTGCTAGTGGGTCCATTTTTTCAATGATCGAGACCGTTGGTAGTTGCGGTGTGGGCAATGAGATTGAAGATAGCACCATTCACGTATGCCTAAATGTTCCACAAAAACAAGTCGCCTGATCCAATATTTGTCAGTCCAAGGTATGGCTATGGAGGTGGCCTCTTGGTTGATATGGACAGATGCTTATAGCACCTTCAGGTGGGACAATTATACACTTAATTGTAGCTCTTGTATTTCTAAGAGATCCATTAGTACTTTCATTGCTTTATAAAGAATGAAGGGTAAAGTGGCCAAGCAAAGAAAATGAGAATCTATACAACAATAGGGAGATGAGTGGAGTTGTTTAAACCATGCAATATGTGGGCTTTTGAATAGTCTATTCTATAAAAGGAATATTTAGTTGGTGGGGGATGACAATGACCTCCTAACTCGTAAAACAGCCAACATATTCGTAGGTTCAACGGTGGCACGTCTCAACCACTTCTTTCCATTAAAACTCAGAGAGAGAGAGAGAACAGGAATCATGTAAGGTTAGTTAGAACTGAGGCATTTTCGCCGAAGCACCAAGAGAAGGAAGCGTAAGGGACAATTATATACATAAGGTGATGCTCACCTTGAACAACTCGCGTCTTGTTTGATAAGGTGATGAGACAGATTATCTAAATGTGTACCTCTTAATGTCAAATGTTGAGCACCTCTGGTTGTGGTCCATTTAGGGCCTTCAGCCTAGCAATCCTCAACAAATAAAGGAAATATGAGTTCTTAAGATTAAGAGACCTGTGCCGATATCAAAGCAACACCGAACAATTTCTTAGACAGCTCTTTGGTTGATCCGACCCATTCATACATCTACAACTACCCAATCCTCGAGCTGTTTTAAGTAATAGAGCTGGGGCGCTTCTAGGGAAGACATGCCTCATTTTGCCTATGACATCCATTACTTGCATTAGAAGATGCTTGAAATTGACCGCGCTCAAATGCAACATCATATAGGACTGCATTGATTCTAATTATTATCTAATATTAATTACCATAGTTTGAAACTTGAAAACTCAACCCAAAAAGTGAGGCGACATGAGTCAACTTGTTGATGACTCAAATAAACATTGAGCAAGGAGTTGCAGCTGTAAAGTGTAAGTGACATTTGATTGGTTGGAAAAAAGTTTCTAACTGCCATTTCCTCTAACTTTTTTTTTTTTTCTATTTTTCCCCAGCCAATCAAATGTCATATACTCATTGCACCTACATGAAACAGCTGAAATTAACATACCCCTATATATACACACACACACTTCACTTTTATGTAGATTATATTTGGTAGGGAAGTTTGTGGATTATGTTACTAAGTTTGGGGCGTCTTGTCTTCAAACCCCATTCCAACTTAAAACATTTTTCTTATCAAGAGAGCAACTCGTGACTCGATTTGCTACTGGGTTAGTATATCTGACTTGTAGAACTATGCTCATTGGTACCAGTACCTTAAATGCAACATAACATAGATGCACCTTATTGATTCTTATTAGTACTATTATTACAAGGAGTGGCAAGGACACACTCGAAACTAGGCTTGACACCCATGTGATTTTGTTGCCCTAGCTTAGTGAAAACCTAGATTGATGGGTGTAAGCGACCAAGTCCATCTTTACATATATGGCTAAATTTGGGATAATAAATAGCTAGAGCATAAGAAAAAGTAGTAGCACACTAATTTATCATGCACCCAATTTCGATCACTTAGGAAAGGGCACTTGGAGTTTCAGATTTTGAGCTTCTTTTGCACTGGCACGCCCCAAATAGCACCGCAAGTGTAAGGGCTTGTGCATGCATCCTGGATTAGGCATTAAACGTGTTGGAAACGTCCGTGTGAGTAAAGAACTAGAAATTCAAATTTGTGTCAAGCAATGTGATTAAGTACCTAGCGTGGATCAGTCTAAGGCTGGTCTTCAGTGGCGACTTTGCTGGTGTATAAGCAAGTGAAGCCCCAGCAGCTGACGCCCAAAGTGTGCCTGAGATAATGAAGAACTGAAAAATGATGCAAATGACAACAAATTGATATGAAGGCACACACACTTTAAGAGAATGTCATGGGCAAGCATTTACCTATGCTGGTGAGCTTGTACTCTGAAACCCACGATCACGAGTCCATATCTTCGAGAGTCAACTCATACAACAACTCTACCGTTGCATCAGGCTTCCCTTTTCTCAAGAGCCAACTGTAAAACAGAAAGAAGAGAGGAAGGGTTTGAGGGTGAGATGCGAGTGAGCGGGTTCTGAATGGAATGAATGAGGCCATATTTATGAAAGAGTTTCAAAGACTTTTACTCGGTGGCTGTTCCCTGGGTTTCTTAAACCGGACATAAAACAATTGGCTTCTCACCTTTGTTTCTTCCTTTTTCTGCCATCTTTCCACCCAAGGTGGTTTTTGCTACTGCTGCCTGTTCGCATTCAGATACCTTCATTCATATACTAATCAAGGTTGGTGGGACAACCATTACAGGAGGAACACTAACTGGAAGGATTGTCCATGAACTACTTCTGCTGGAGCCCACATTTGCATGATCCGACGAATTCTTCTGATTGCTCTAGTCCAGAGAAGCATGTGAAATAGATAATTCTCACCCTTTCTGTTGTGTCTCAGTGCTTCTAATTCATCATTTTTCAAGCACAACCTCTTAAACACTAGCATCATCCAATCCATATGGTTTTTAACTTCTAGATATCTAATGCAGGAGCAATCAGATGAACTAGTCAGATCATACATAGGTAAGCTCCAAAGGAAGTGGTCCGTGCACCCTTTAACATAGAGCGTCAATTAAGCTTGCATCTCATTATAATATTGCTTATCAATGGTTTCTTCTTGGATGATGAGCTGCTGGAATTAAGCAGCTGAAGCAGAGAGATCGCCTGAACGGTGGATTCGGCTCTTCTACATCCTCTTGAGCACCAAATAATATCTCCAAATTCAAGATGAGGTATCTGAGCTGCAAAAGTGGAGAGCACGTTGTTTCTTGGCTTCGTTAGACTTTTATTAATATGGAGAAGTAGCTAACAAATTAATTTGTATAAAAATGGCCCACTGTCACATGGTAGCAAGCATCTGAGTTCTAGAATCTGATCAGACATTTTGTCCACAGTCATTTTTGTCAGTCCATCTTTGATACGCTGATCCTAGCTGCTCGATGTAAGCATCATTTTCTAAAGCAAGTTTATAGCTGTTAATTTCCCATGACCATTATTAACGGATGAAATCTTCATCAAACATGCAACATAGACGGCAGGGATTATTAACTTTGTCCTTGAGATCAACATTCCCCAATCGCCTAATATTTTAATAAAGAAAAAAGTAAGGCATGAATATTATGTACTATATTTTACTTGTCTTCTGAAAGCCTCTATTTAATTTGTTAATTAAGGCAATAAAAATTTACCAGGTCTAGACAAAAGGAATTCCTCGGAACTTGAAGTCCATTGCACTCACAGAGTACAAGTACATTGATTTCATGTTGCTCCCAGGTTTCTAGTTGGACCATGCCGAATATATTTACCATGCAAAAGAACATTTCAACGAACATATTTTGACTTGGATGTGAATAGGCAAAAATTCTAACAGGTCCACATTTTCAATGATCCCGGTGTAATCACAAGCCTTCTGGCCCAGCTGGTGGCAGAAACAAGCGCCTCTCTTGGCTGTATAATAGGATACCGATTTGAGGTAGGCAGCCATCCCAACAGCAGGTGTGACACACTGTTAACAACTAGTACATTATAAATAAGATCTTACACAGGTAGAATTTACTGTACCCAAAATTACAAAGACATTACTAGGCGAGGAGATTCTCGAACGAGGAAAAGGATCCAATTATGGCAAAAGAATTGAACGAGGAGCCCCTCTCGATGATTGCTGACTCAACATTGATTTCGTGTGAGCTTGCTATTAACAACTCAGACATTACAAATCAGATCTTGCACAGGCAGAATTTAATGTACCCAAAATTATAAAGACATTACTAAGTTGAACTTGCTAGTAACAACTCGACATTATGAATGTGATCTCAAATAAATGCCACGACAGCACCAAAGCCTTCCAAGCGCAGTGACTCCAAGAGTTAACTAGGTGACCAAGGTTCGAGGCTTTGCACAGGCGTGCGTCCACTCTTCAGCAAAAACACGTGCCCTGAAAAGGGTGCATCTGGTAACACGATGACCAAGAAACCAACGATCGTTTGAGCCGTGCGAAGAAGTCTCATCAGATCAGTCCATTAGATTTATGGCCTAGATGTTACTTGCAAACTGCCCAAGCCATCCATTTTGAACCCCAAAATATAAGTGGGGCGTCACAGAGAAACTGATACGCAGCAGCTGATGTATAATTTGCGGGACAAAATCATATGATCAAAGTTATTTGAGCAATAGTCATCCAAGGTACAACCAGGCAGAAGGTCCTGTGTGGAGCAACCTATCGACCAACAAATAATCGAAGTGGAATTGCAGAAGACCGCTCACTAAGTATCGAAGATTTTGTCCTCAGTTTCAAATCCTCTTCTGATCTCAAGTTTCTGTGTTTCCTCTTGCAAAATTATTTTGTTTTCCTGCAAACATTGGTTTCATGTTGCAGATAAACCGTTTAGCGTTGTATTCAGCCTTCTGATCAGCTATGTATTGAATGCATAGCTTCTGCTTTCAGGGCAAAGTTAGCTCTTGATTGCATGAATTTTTCTCTCCACAATTTATATGCTCTCCTAACATCCTCCAACTGTGAATCAGGGATGCCTGTGTTTGCATCCAGCAAGTCAACCCACTCCTTCCATGGTGATTTTGATGGGTCCAAGAATTTTGGTACTTGTGGTTATAAAACAGATGAATAGAACTCATCAACAGTTACTGAGAAGTTCTTCAGATTCCACTAATGCCAGCATTTCGAGCCTGGTTTCATTGTCAGGACGGTTTCTTATTGAGAACAAATTACCTCGCAAGATCAAGACTTCAGGAGGGGCAAGAGGTAGAACTATCCGCGAGAACTTGGCCAAAGATAATTCTATAATATCTCGATGTTGGCAACTTCCGCTTCACAGCCACTGCCATTCCTAGCATTTTACGAATCTGGCACGTGGGAAAAGAGAAAATTTGGCCAATGCAATAGAGGGACTTAACAGTCACCTAGCCTTTGGCTGCCAATATTTCGAAAACAAAATTCTAACAATCATATAACAGCAGTGAGAAATAAGGGGAGCCTTGGCGCAACGGGAGAGTTGTCGTCGTGTGACATTGAGGTCACAGGTTCAAGACATAGAAACAGCCTCTTGCAAAATGCAAAGTAAGGCTGCGTACTATTGACCCTTGTGGTCTGCCCTTTCCCCGAACCCTGCATACACGGGAGCTTCATGCACCAGGGCTGCCCTTTTATATAACAGAAGTGAGAAAGAATCTCCACTCATATGCACCAAACATGCAACGCATGAACCAGTCAGGCTCTTGTAGACTTCGCATCCAAGAAGCAGGTCAGTAGACTCTTTAGTCCGCATATATAGACAAGTAACCATACGAACTCTTTAGTCCGCATATATAGACAAGTAACTATACGAACTGAGAAGTAGTGAATTCCCGTTACCCTGTCGATCGATCACAAAGTGGCATCAAACGTTGTATAACAAGTCTCCAGTATTACAAGCTAAAGAAGACTAAAATTTCAAAATCATATGCAATGGAAGACCCAACTATCAGTGTTAGATAGACTCCGCAAAAATAAGAAGCACGATTACAAATAATAGAACAAACTATGGTTATACTAACCTGCTAAGTCAGTACCACATGGAAGTTTCTTCAAGTACACCAAGTTATATGAAATGATCAGGGTCAACTGTCCATTTTCTCTCCTAAAAAGCAGATAAACTATCAATGGAAACAACAAATTTGCAGTATGCTCATGAGGCAAAAGTTTAAACTCCAAAGAGGTGACGGAAACAGAGCTAACAAACTTAAATAAGCAACGACACTATATAAAGTTGGCAAGCAACAACATTTCCGCTTAAAAAATGAAAAAGAAAAGAGAGAGCAACAATAGTTATGAAATACGGATGAATATAAGCAAAATTTGCCTGTTCTCGAGCATCTATTCTGTGGAACAGCTCTCAATTTTCAACATATCTCGTATTTCTTTAATGCTGCTGGATGCAGATGTGTCCCTCACAAGACAGATTCCTACATCTTAAGATAAAGTCTGCATCTCTGCCACTTCTGTGCTTTGCTTTTAAGATTTTACCAAGTATCTTAACATGATTAAAAGGTCATCTCGTTCAAAACTGCTGGCAACAATTCATCCATCCAATCCCTCTCAGAGCCTCTTAAGAAGGATACAAACAGAACGAAAAATTTTCTAACAAGTTGATCGCAAATTGAACATAATGATTCTGATACATGCAATGTTTTAAGAAATTCTTAACTAAAGAGACCTTTACAGTTCTTGGCCCTGTAATGCAATTTCAATATGGGCCATTGCATTATACATGGACCTCATCATAGTCATGCCCCAACAATAGACCAACCATTGAACAATGCCATAAGAATTTGATTGGCAGCTTACAAGAGTGAAAAACTAAGGCCAACAGTCCATATTTGGTGAGAATGTCGAGAGGATGGGGATGGCTAGGATTGTCTGCTATGATATTCTGGTGCAGGATTGTCCGTACGGAGTAAACAAATTGGAAACTGCAAAGATGGATCACAAGTATAGACATTGATAGGGTAAATTTCCAAAAACATGCAGTTCAGTGACATCTTTGAACACTCTGAATCAACAGCATCCATTTCACAACTTACACAAAAGCAGGCAAATATCAGAGAGAGATAAATCAAACATTTAAGTTCAGAAATTAGTAAAGTCGACAGGTTGGTTTACAAATAGCACCACATCCCTTAGCAATCTCATCAACTATAACAGAAAATACCAACAACTAATGAAAACATAACTAAACCCCAAAACTCCTATATAGGAACATATCTCTTCATCAATTGTTTTCCAGCAACAGCAATTCCAGCAGCCAACCCACCAATTGCCCCTGCAACAGCAGCAGATCTAGGCCCGGAAGCAGCTTTATACAGTGCTCCTGTACCCAAACCAGCAACAACACTATTCATCAAATCATCAGTTCCTCTAGCCTTTAAAACCCCACTTTCCAATCCAGCAAATATCAGTCCAACAACACCAAGAGAATTCCCAAATTTTCTTCCAGCATGACCACCAGAATTCAAAACCCGGTTGACCCGAAGTTTTAAGGTTTCGCCGGGTTCGGCAGCTTTTACACCTTCAACCGAACCTTTTGCGGCACCAATGACAGCACCGGTGAGGTACCCGGATCCAGTGTAGTATTGAAGATTCTCACCCCATGATCGGTGATGAATTGCAGCTTCTTCGTCGAAGAGAAATTCCGGAGATGTTGGGAGATTGTAGATGTTGAGGATGGGGTTTTGAAGGTCGTGGTAAGGGTTGTATTTTCTCCCAGAAGAGTTAGTGGAATCTGCCATTGAAGTTAAGGTTTCTGATAGAAAAGCCCAGGATTTCAAGAGATTTTCCCTTGTCTGATGATTCGTAGGGTAACGAAAACTTGCTTCCAAGGTAAGAAGAAAGGGTTTCAGTTGTGGGGAACCCTAGGGTTTTTGGATTCGCCCACAGTGGAAGGGTTTTTCGAGGGTTTATGCTTCGGGGGCGATTCCCACCACGGTTTAAAGGAAGATAAGTGATCCGAACCGTTCATCTCTAAGCTACAATCCCAATAAGTGATCAACCCATAATCTGCACTATTACATAATATTACCCCTCCATTTAATTGTAAGTGTCCCAAAAGTAACAAGATTTTGGGGCATACCTCTCCAAATGGCAGGCGACAAATTCAAGGTTTGATCCCCCAGCGACCTGGTAGAAGGATGCCGGCCGGCGACATAGCGCTGGCTACGCATAAATTAATAAAAGATTTGCACACACAGGCGACATGTTTGGTCATCTAAACCGTTCATTGTCCACGCTGTAGGAAACAAGGCTGAGAAAATGTTTGCAGAGAAAAGTTGGAGTGGGCTTGGGCCTCCATCACTCTAGGCCGACTCATACATAGCTCATGTACCAAAAGGTATCTCGATCATGCACGTAGTGGAAAATGGACCCTTGAATGTAAAATGGGAAGAGCTAGAGAAAAGCTTCAAAGATTGGAGGATTAGCATCATCAAATTGAGATGCCTTAAGCTATCACATATCTGAATCTGATTTCAGAAGATTAATCAGTTGGATCGTCAGGCATCTGGACCCTACTGGAGTTGGGTGAAAAGGGGGATTCAGCCATGCGATAGATGACACCCAAGAGTCTTCTCCTCCGTTATCTTAACCTTCCATTTGGTCAAGACTTTAATATTATTGCTTCTGAACTTTGTGCCTATATCCACATTTTACTAAATAGTGATTGTGGTCATCCACGAAGAACATCTTCATATGGCTGAAGATGAGATTTTTGGATCACCATGTACATCATTACCTTTGATATGTACTTCCAAGCTCTTCCTGCTAAGTTGTAAAGGCCGCCAGTCTAGATTAAAAGAAAAAAAATCTTACTAGCATTTTATAGTTGTCCATTTTTCTCATAAGAGGGATTGTCTGGCACAAACTCACAATTTTGTTTCACTGGAGTTCATTTTTTCAACCAAGGTTAGAATTGAAGAGATTGTGATCACATATACTTTACCTGCATTTTTTAAGACATTAACAAGGTAGAATGGCTATTCAATACTTCTTTAAGTATGTCGTTAACCAAGGAAGAAATACCCATTTTACCTCTGTTAATGTATTAAAAAACACATGTGAAAAACATGCGATCATGATTCCGTGCATGATTCTCTTAGCGATTGATGGAATAGACAGTGATGGAATGAAATTGCAAGTTTGCAAGTTTGAGCTTGGATGTTTTAAAAGACAAGCCCTCCTACCAGACAGAGGAACAACTATAGGGTACTAATACAAAAAAAAGAAATTCTCTCCTTTTTTGTTTCATTAAAATGTGATCGTCGATTGAGATGGAATTAGATTCTACGGAGGATTCCACTGGACTGAACTCTTGAATTCAACACCATGCCGAATACCACCCATTGTGGATTCTACATGAAATCTGAATATTTTATTAGCTGACTTTTCAAGGTGAATTATCAGTCGAAACGGAATCAAAATCTACATTGAATCCCATCTTGACTACTGGCCCCTGAGAGATCACAAAACACACTATTCATTAGAATAAGGAGTGCTGCCACGATGTAATAACTCTAGTACTCAACTTCTGGATCATCAAAAGTCTAACCACCAGGTCCATTTCTGGCCGAATAAATTGTATTGGTGCAGATCGATCACCAATTGAAAAAAATATTCGTCTGCAACCAAAGTTTTCCGAACTTGCACCAATAGCAAGCACATTCTCACTAAAACGGTATTAAACCTGGATAGCCCACCAACTCAATTCCATCCCAAGTTCGGCATGCTGACTATCAACCCACTACAATGTCAATGTTGAAACTCCTTATTATAAATAAGTCAAAGAGAAAACAAGTTGCACCAAGGTACTAACTTCCTTTGCCAGCCCTTGAAGACGTATATATTTTTACACGAAAAAGCAAAAGCACTTTGGACTTTGTCAAACAACATTTATATTGTAACATTCGCTATTTTAAATTCTAGAAAATTTAATTTTTATGAATTTTAAAATTTTGGGAATTTGAGAAATTTAGAGATGGAATCTCGAGTTAAAACCTCAATATTTGAGATATGCTCAAAAAATGGAGTCCAATGCCACTAAAAACGCTAAAATCGGAGATTGGAGTAAAAATGTTGAATTATTTTAAATTTTGTATTTAAAAGAAATTATTTAAAAGGGCAAAATCGTCATTGCACATGTGGGGCCCACAAAAATCATCACAGCCTTCCAAGTAGTAGGGTGATGATTTTCAACATTAAATGCTGGTCATCAAATATATATATATAATAAAATAATATATATATGCATTTAAGAGGGGGAGTGCCTTAAATGCACTTCCCTCCCCCTTCTCTCTTTTCCCGTGTCACTGGCAACGACTTTCCAGCGACAGTCATCACCGGCAATCGCACGAACGCGACGAGCTCTCCCCTCTCTTCGACTAGCCGGACCAAGGTAGGGCTGCCCCGCTCTTTTCTCCATACTTTTCCCATGTTTTATCAACTTGTAAACACCGAAAAACGGTGTGAACTTGCCGTTTCCGGTAAAGTTTAGGCGTTACTGGTTTCTCTGAAATAACTCGATGAAACGATGTCAGATGATGATCTGAACCATTCATCTTGAGTGTGATGATGCAAGGAACAGATCCATGAAATATCATGGTGATCGGATAATTAGGACGCCAAAAACCCACAAAAACAGTAGGATGAGGGTTTTTAGAAACGTGGTAAAAATCATGAAAAAATGGCAAATAATGAAGGAATTTGCATAAATGGAGGCCGAAAATGAAATGTACGTGAAAAACTGGACAAAATGGTATAAAATTTGTAAAAATGGAGCACCTAGGGTCATTGGCGACAAGATTCCAGTGGTCATCTTCGGCGACGATGAACCAGTCCGATCACCGTCCTCGGCAGCGACAACCTATGATAGGGCGGCAAGCGCGTCGGGCGAGGAGTGCACGTGTGACACCCACGCAATACGCTGTGCTACCGCAGTGCAATGCGCGGCACCACAACAGCGCCATGCGTCGACACCTAGCAGAACCAAGCACAACATGTGGCACGACCGAGCGGGCCATGCGGTGCTCGACATGCGTAATGCGAGGTGCACCATGCGGGCATGTGTAGCCTGTGCGCTGATCCTTGTTTTCTTAATTTTGGGTTTTCTAACTATCCGTTCATAAAAAACGTGATTCTAGGAGCTATAGAAGTCTAAATCACCATCTGAAAGAGGCGTTGTAATCGTCTCAACAAGCCAGACATAGATTTAAGATAAACATCTAGTTTAGAGTACCTTTTTAATAGTCAAACTACTAAATACTATTAGATGATTTAGATCAAGCTAATCAATATATGATCAGGCCTTAGACTTTGGCTGTATACATCAAACATGAGATGATATATGAGATTAGAAGAGCAAATAGCATGAAATTGCAAAGAAAAAAATGATCCTGACGATTGATCTGAGCAACTACTTTCGGATGTGCTAATCAAGAGTGATTTGACTGTGAGATTGATATGTGATCATAAAGATACATGTGACTCACTAAACAAAATAGAAATTTTAGGGGTCATGATGAAAATGACAGGTTTAACAATCAATAATGACTTATGATGTGACAGGTATGTCAGGGCATACTACTTGATATCGCTTACACGCTTAATTGGAGTACGGCATTATCGAGGTAGGTGATTTCATTCGTTATTTTCCATGATTTCTCAAATCATGACTTGGTGATTGAAACTTTGAGGCATAGGTTTGTATGCCCTATCATGCTGCATGAAATCATTTTCGGTCTGTATTACCGATATGCTCGATACTTCCCTTGTATATGTTTTATGCACTATGTTTGGCATATTTCATTTACATTGACTTGACTATTGAGATGTTTGACATATGAGAGTCTTTATGCCTTAATGATTGAGACTATTGAGCTTGTGATGGGATGCATCCCCCTTCCCCCATGAGTGGCTGAGTGCCCCTTATGGGTGAAAGGGTGAAAGAGGGAGTGAAACGTGTCTTTCCGTGAGTGCCTGAGTACCCGTGTGGGTGTAAGGTGAAAGCAGAACTGAAATGCACCTTTCCATGAGTGCCTGAGTGCCCCATTGTGGGTGAAAGGGTGAAAGTAGATGGTATTAAGAGTTGACTCCACGTTGTTGTGAGTGTACCTAAGACACTCATAGGGATTGACCATGTATGATGTTTTGATGCTTTTGATATGCATTTATGTTGTGTTCTAGATATAAACTCACATGGTTATGGCTTACTTGTATCTGCATATCTTTTCGGATTTTGCATGTCCTGACACCATGACTTATGTTGCCTTATTTGTATCATGGATTTAGAATATTCTTCATCGTATAAATCTGAGGTTTTTGTACCATATTACTTCTTATCGTTTTATATTGAATGTAAATCACCTACACAAGAATAGCTTGCTGAGGCATTGCTTTGTTTTGCAATGCCTTAGAGTCGGAGCACGATAGTCAAAGAGGGCAGTGAGTGGACTAACATGGATCTGGACGAGGACCTGAGGACCCTATACTTTTTGTATTAGGAGACATAGTAGTGTACGTCTTTAGACTGGTATCAGACTTTTGATACTCTACCTAGATATTTGTATATTTTGATAGATTAGACCCATACTACTGTATAGTGTACATATGCTCACACACAGATGATGTGGTGATTTTGGATGGACCCTGGAGCTTTGAGACTTTTACTATCATCGTCTCTTTGCAGTTGCATAATTTCTCATGGTTTTGTATTTGAGCATGCTCAGAATATCTAAAAGTGATTTGGTTCAGCATTGGGGTGTAAATGACCCTCGGGGTTTTCCTTATTGGGTATTTTTCCTTGACACTGCAAAAAAAATTTTATAAATATTTGAGTTTTATTTTAGCGATCCCACTTATTTTGTAATAATAAAATTTTTACTATTAATATATATATATTGGAAAAAGATTTTTAAAAACCTGGGGTGTCACACACACACATATATAAACTAACTATGATGCATGACGTAGCCGGGTTGTACAAGTTATAAATTTAAGTCTGGGATGCATATTTGCAACAAAGATCATAAAAAGGTTATTTGACTAAGGAGACAGCGCTTGCTAGACTTCTTGGTAGGTTACACATGACAGTAAAGGCCTTCTGGCGCAGTGGGGCAAGAAGGGGTCTCTCTTGGGTGACCACGACTGGAAGGCAAGTGGGAAGTGGGACTGGGTCTAGAGAAATGAATTCTCAAAGGAAGTTCCAAGGTCTTTCTTAAAGAACCTTTAGGAACCTAGGACCAACCCTAGTTATGACATCTAAGTAGTAATCCAAGTTAAATCAATACGCGTATAGTCAACAGTGACGTGAGTTTCTCACAGAAGAAAGCTGGTTTCTCTTCAAAATTTTCCAGTTTGGCACATTGGTTACTTCATCCTGTCAGTTTAGCTTTCTCCCGAGCTGATATGGATATTCTAGATCAACATCCTTGGTCAGTTTTTCAACATGAAGTTGCTTCCAGGGCTTCCTTGCGGCCGAAAGAAGATGTGAAGGCTAATCAACTTAATGCGTGCTCCTCTCCCAGACACCGATACCTATTGTTGGATGTTCAACACGCACAAGCTTAGCTTTCTTCTTGCACCTGCATTCACCACCACATAAATACTATGGGCTTCGGTCCGTCGTGAGAGATAATGACTGGTCTTACACTAAATGTCATCAGAGATACCGACAGAAGAAAGTAGTATCCCCGGACACATCTATTGACTGGCACTCTCGCTTAGGTTCCTTTTGTATGTTGGTTTTATCAAGGCGTGTTCTCAACGATCCTATCAGTGTCTCAAATTTGTTGGTGACTTTGCTGCTTCTCACGTTACCACTTAGGCCACATCTTTGTTTGATCACACTTGTTTATCTAGTTTCTTTATATTTTGTATATAAAGTTTGAATCAGGAATAAGTTGGTAAAGCAAAAGGAAATCTTAAAATTCAGGAAAAAAAGATTGGAAAATATTTGGAAAAAGTAAGAAAAAGAATTTTTAAGACTTGAAATTTAATTAGCATTTTTTACTAAATGTACAGATAGTATTTGACAGTTTGATAAATAATTTTTCAAAATTGAGTTTGATCTGCTCAGAATTGGAAATATGTAACAAGTTCTAAATTATTCGAGAAAAGATAAGAGATCATAAAGTGGGGACTTTCTCAAAAAAATTCAATCATTCACAGTTTTTTGTAATTATAGTTGGATCACTAAACCATGATTGATTTATTCTAACATTCAAAAACGGTATTCTTTACCTATTGATTCTGGATGATTCTTTTAATCAGTGTTTCTGACCATTCAGGTCTCTGTGACAGGAAGCGCATTTCAAGTTGCAAACTCATCTAATCTGCACTCTTTTGGGACAAGTAGTGATCTACAGTCAGAGAAATAAATTAGTTGATTAGGTCGGATAACCAAGGGTGGGGCCTACAATGGTAAAAGTGGGAAGATGCATGGCAAGTGCCATCATGTCCTGTAGGATAGCATCATTTCCCTGGGTAGATTTAAATTTTGCAGAAATTTTTTCACTTGAGCCAATTACTGGGAATTTAATTTTGCAAATGTCCAAGTCAGGGGAAGATTGGATAATCATTGGATATCAGCATTTCACGAAGGTCATTGCAAATCCCAGTGCTGGCAAGCACTGGGAGAACAAAGACTCGCGGTGACATTTTGCATTACTATGATCTGTACTTCTTAATGTCTTCTTCACTATCTTTTATGCAGTTGGAATTTAACAAAAACAAAACTGCAACTTTATTGTCTCCTCTTCTTTTGTCCAGGTTTAATTGGCAATCTTAAGTCATTGCTAAATTTGCGGATATCAAACATGCAAAATGCCGACTAATACCTCGTGATGATCGCTGGTCTTTGTTCTCCCAGTGCTTGGCAGCCTTATTAATTGTAAACAATCTTCTTCTACAGTGATTTGGTTTTCCTTCTTATTTAAGAAGGGGAGAATAACGTGGCTTTTGGTTCTTTTGTCCGCCTAACAATTTATTTTATGAGTTCTGTCTGATTTAGTGGACGATCGCCAATATTCAACTGATTTACTTTGATCTAATCGCTATACCACGACTCTAAGCATTTAATAAGATTAGGACCCATCATTCGGTCGGAATGTTTCTGATCGTTTTGTTGTCTCTTATCAAGATATGATCAACAGTTTAAGACGATTAATCGCATGAGGTAAAAATAAAGAGGAGCAAGCAAGCAATTATCTTAATGGTCTAATAGATTTTTTCCTTTTTCTTGATACATACAAGTGAAGAATTACAAAGAATATCACTTATATATTCTCCTGTCTAATCCTGACTGAAGGAGAAAATGACAACTCAAACCTAAGACCAAATATATCAAGAGAAGATGCCTTATTATCTGTGACCTGCATTAGACGCTATTGGCTATGGGCTTGAACCAATTACTTAGCATTTCATAGATGTCCAAGTGCAATTATCCAAGCCAAGACTGGAGGATTTAATGGATGTGACGTTCTTTCTTAAATGCCAATAGATGGGAGAATTAACGGATTTCCTAGTCAAGAGGGCAGCTTGCAATGACATTTTCTATAGACTGATCTCCCAACATGATATTATTTCTTAGTGTCTTGTTTATTTTCTTCTCATTTATACAATTACCATTGCAAAAAAAACAAGTATTTCTGCCCTTCGCTTCTAGTCCAGGATCACGTACACGCAAATCTAGATTCATTGCAAATTTGCGGAGATAGAACATGCAAATTAAATGTCTGAAAGATCGTCTCTTTTAGCACGCTACGATGCCGACTGATACCTATGGATTATGACTGTTCTTTGTTTTCCAAGCGCTTAGTAGCCTATTAAATGTAAACAGTCTTTATCTAATATGGTTGATTCTCCTACTTATTTAAGAAGGGAGAATCACGTAGCTTCTGGTCTTTATGTTGAACAGGTTAGGCCACCGTCCCCCTATCGCTGCAGTTTAATGTGCACTGTTGATTTGAGGTGCAATCGCCATTATTTCAACTTATTTCTTTTGATCTAATTGTTAGACAACAACTCTAAGCATTTCATAAAAGCAGGACAAAGTTGCACTCTTTCAGAATATTTTAAATTGCTTTATTGTCTATGATCAACAGTTTAGGATTATTAATCGAGTGAGGTAAAAAGGAGGAAGCTAAAACTATCTTAGTGGTTTAATATATATGTGTGTGTGTGTGTGTATTTTTCTTTTTGTGCAAGTGAATTACAGGGCAAGTTAGTCACACACTCTCCTAAATCTATTCCCCAACCAAAGAGAAAAGTAGTAGCTCAACCCTAGGACCAAGCTAATTCCCGATGAGATACCTTTTTGTCCGTGACGAGCTGAACCAGACGTTATTAGCCATGGCTTAATGGATTAACACCAATGTTCAGATGAAGCACCAATATTCGCCGTGAAATACAATGCCTGTGATGGTATCAGATGGTCTATATATGAAATGGAAAAAGGAGAAAAGGAAAAAGATAACGGGATTCTCCGAAGCATATGAGCTGGTGGTCATTCTATATGGTTGCATCAACAAAGAGTATTGTGTGTGTGCCAAGAAATCAATATCTTTGATTCTTTGTATCTGCATGATATTTTCATTTCATATTCAATCGTCCAAATTCACTGGCCAACCCTTGGTTCAGCTTCTGTCTTCGCTAATGTTAGTCTTTTTCGGGTCAGGCCTGCCCATTTGATTTGGGTACGATAAAGGCCAGTCATCCAAAGGTCCACATTTATCAGTCTAACAGTTACATGTATAATTTAAATAAAATAGTTTTATTGCAAGGATTGACTGTAACTTGTTTCTCAATTCCTTTCTAACCACGTGTAGCCCCATAATTCAAACGCGAAGGACCATCTAACTATATTATTGGAGTAGTTCCGAATATCTGAATTCATTAAAAGTTGGAGAGTATTTACACTGGTAGTCCGCGGTGTGGTCCAAGTAAATATTGAAAACCATTCAAAATGAGATACAGGGTGTGTTGGCATCAAGGAGTAGTAGACACTGCAGAAGAAGAGGAGACTCTCATTAGTCATGATCATCCAAAGAGGCATACGCAAGCTTTTTCATTCATAGTTATATTTTTTTTTGTAGATATAAGCTTTCCATCATATTTTGAATGGCTTGGATAGGCTAGAAATCAAATTTTATGGCCACTAAATGCATTCGGCCTATATTTCTTTGTATCAAAATCATGACCATTCGTTTTTTTAAATTTTTTTAGAGACCCAAAACAAGTGATTAAGATCATTCAAATATATTAAATTCTCACGTACTTGGAACATAATAAATGGCTTAAATTTTATTTTTTTTAAAAGGAAAAGAAAAAAGCTCTAAAGGCAGCGTCTACTTGTTAAAAAAACACACACATCTCCACTGCAGAAAAGAAGAAAATGACCGAGACAAAGAATATTAAAAATAAACAAGACACCAAATGAAATTCCAGCACTCGAAAAAGATAGAAAGTTGAATGTTTGGTGGAGCTCGCTTTCAATCAATCCCAAATGGCGACAAACGTAGAATTACAGGGAGCGTGTGGGCCCCTTAACAAGAGACTTTTGCAAGGTCGTTTGTATATCAGATCGTCAAACACGAAAACCTCATATATCATTAATTACTAAAAGCGATAGGCAACCACTGAAGGGGTGGCCAAAGGTGACACCAAAAAGCTGCCTAACAAAACAGCTAGAGTATCATTGTCTTGACTTTGCTATGTCTCAGCGTTTGTCATTTGCGCATTGATTTCTCCTATTCAAGATAGTTCGAAAGCTTGACTCGGAGCGAGTCCTCAGTTGGCTTGATGTGGTCGAGGAAGACTCGGTAGAAAACCTCAATGCTTATATGTATGCACAGAGAATAACCATGTGGAACTACAAAAGCGAACTTGAGTGAGATTGTTGAACTTCTGGACCATCAAAGGCTAATAGATTGGTGCACACGGTCTAGTTCCGTGGAACACATTCGATCCACAAGATCCAAAAAATTAAGTCCAATGGTTTACCTTTTCTAGGCGGAACCTAAACCAGGGTTCACGCATGGATCAAATGTCTAGGATTCATCAATCAATGTCCCATCACAAGTCAATGAAGCAAACTTGTATTCGGCTGTTAGATCAGCACATCAGACTGCGTAGATGTAGCAGATGTGCCCTCAAATTGCAACCCCGTCCTTTTTTACTTTTTCAATTCAAAAGACAAATATAAAACTTGGTGCTGGTGTAGTAGTTTGTCGTGTAAAGGAACGACGAACTGCCCCGAGCCCACTGCTTTTGCATGGGAGGAGCTGATCTTTGGACCATTCTAGCATCCTAAAAAACATGTTCTTTATATGATCAAATGCGTCGTAGCAAAAAGCTGCTAGTCGGTTCAGAACTAGGCCAAGTCGATACGGTCATGAAATTTCATCGTTTTGCATATTGGACTCCTGAGTTTTATGAAGAAAAATGTTTCTTAGTTATAACAACTATTTTTGTCGCCCATCCGAGTCCTCCCCCTCATTAAACCTGGTCGGCGGATTTTTGGCAAAGTCGGCATTATATCTGCCATTTTGAGTATGACACTTCGATCAAATGTACAGCTCGTCGGATGCTAGAATCCGTCCAATCCGTGTGGCTTTTGGATAACTCGGCATTTAGAGTCGGAGAAAGCAGATGATGGGGTCAGATCATTCAATGATGGGCCACTTCATGCAAAAGTGGGGTATTACCCGGCTACTTGCCATAGCATTGTGCTGTCCGATGGTGGTTACTCTGCAAATCTGTGCCTCAAAGAATAGACCTATAGCGCAACTCGGTCGCCCCGTGGGTAAAATCTGCTCGAAATTTCATGACGTTTAGTTTACAAGTTACACCGACTGAGTCATGAGACTCAAATACTGGCTTAGCCAGTGGAGTCAACTCGATTGAGTTTTAATCAAGATTCTGGGGTTCACTAGTGGGAGTTAAACACATAAAATCTAGTTTCGTAGTCATTTAGAAGTTCTTCGGGTGGTAAACATGGTTACTGCTTCTCATGATTCTAATACCAACGTCATTTCAACAGTAACAAAGAGTTGACAGCATGTGTGCGTTTGGTCCAATTAAAGCCCTCAAAGCGAGCATGAGCATCAATTTTCCAATCATACGCCACAAATGAGGAAATTTTGTGCATCTGAAGACTTTTTAGATGATTAGCGTTCAATAAAATATAAAAAAGAGAGTTTTAGACTATCTACGTGCATATCTAGTTGTTATGTTCGCGGGCAGAGATATAAGTGGGGGTCACTTCCTATCCTATGTGATCGAAATCAGATCGTTCTCGCTTTGGATGGGCCCTCACAGACAAGAACAGACCTATGTTTTGTGGGTCTATGTGATGAATGTGTGAATTACTTTCTTAATCTTCTAAGAGGATAAGTAATGGTTACAAACTTGATGCATGCCTCGAATTGTCCGAATGGATGTTGGTTTTGGAAAACGTAACAGGCTGCCATATGAATGATTTGAAAGTCCGGATGTGTGGTGATCGAAAGAGGTTAGCTCCTTGGCCATGTATTGGATAGTCTATGCACCGAAAGTCTCCTATGTCTGGGTGACCCTAGCAGTACTATCCTGTGATTTAAGCTAGATGACTGCGGGAAGCTCCAAATATTACCCCTTCCAATGATTTCCTATCATCTAATGAAGAAGACTTTGGGGCAGCATTGCCGATCTTGGATGCAGCACAGAAGATGATTTTGATCACCAACTCATCTGGACCTCCAGGTGCCCACAAACCAGTAAGATTTGTGCACTCCATTTTTACAGACTTTACTGGTTTGTGCACACCAAATGTGTATAACTTAAAAATTCTGTTGACATATTGGATGACTATAATATGAATATAGTAATTTTTCGAATGGCATGTATGGCTTTACTTGTGACAATATGGATGATCTTGTGGCATGTAGAAGATTGTTATTTTACATATACGTGGAGGTTTCACTGTAACTCCTGAAAAGAAGTTGATGAATTTTAAAATTTACTTATATATTATCACTTTGAACTCTGTTTGTCTTAAATGAAGAAATTTTTGCTATTTTTCAACTTAAAATAAATAAAAAGGTTTGGAGAAGACCCGAGATGTTACAGATTTGGTATCATGTACTTGTCTTATAATAGTGAACGCAAGTCCTGGCCCTCTATAGTACATGTGCCAGGTCACAGATTAAGTCGCTTGAATACCAAAAAAAAACCAATAGTGGACGCTAAAGCAAGATATTCATCTAAACGAGCTCATGAAACCCACGTATTATTCTATAATGGATAATTAATGTTTGACATGCATTATAATACCAACTCCACTTTGTAGATATATAGTAAATCAGGATAATGGGATGTCATAAATTGAAGAAGAGTAGAGTTTTGACATTGGAAGGAAGGTTCGGAGGATGTCGAGCATGCAAAAGCAAAATCAAGTGGAATTGGATCCCGCGTGATTGACTCTAACAAGATTCTTCACCAGGTCTTCGTTCACACTATATGTGCATGATTTCTTCAGCAGCAAGCTCCCGCACTGAAAATGATGGAATTTGGAAATTTTGTTTGTTCTCTTCTCAGTTCACATCGCACCAAAAGATTACACAGCTGTGAGGAATTAGAAGCCTACTTGCCCCACTGATGAAAATTAGAACGACTTGTCCTGTTTTGCTTGGAGAGCGGATGATTAACTCTAGCCTTCAATTGATTAAAATTTTGTAAAGAAATCACAAGTATACCCATTTCTATCAAGGATTATGATCATTGAATTTTCTTCAGGTCCCCACTCATTTTTATAATTGGTGGTTGACTACTGCATCGAGGTCACAAGCTTTTATAATCTGGTGGTTGACTACCAGATCAATGGCGTAATCTTTTATAATTAGGTAGTTAATTTTCTGGGTGGATAATTTGGCATGATACCCGTCTTACATGTGTGTGAAGAGAATCATGGGGTTAAAGCTTTTTGAAGCGTTCAACAGATGTCTGGGAATAGTTCATCTGTAAGTGTCCTTCTGGTTAACACATCCAACTTTCAAGAAAGCAAGAAAAGTTGGGGGATGTTTTGTTAGGAGTGAATGTATGAAAATTATGAAAAGGAAAACCTTTCCATGCTTCTGCTAATGGCTTTGCCATGAAATCTTTTCCTTTCCGCGGCACTACACCTACCAGTGGAAATTTCTTCACGACAAGATCTAGCCCCTAGCAAATTTATCATGAATTCCATATTCCCTTCCAGGCTATTGAAAGCCAAGATTCATCACACAATAGAGGGCCCTGCCATTTGGGAGAATCTCTTTTGTTGGCGGCAAATTCATGACATTATGTTCTCTAGAATCAGTGGAAAATGTGTCCAGCAGTGAACCAAAGTGCAGGGCATGTGGGGCCATCATTTGTCTGATTATCTTAGGGCTTCACCAAGTGGTGGCGCAACGCGGTTAGCAAAAGCTTCCTAACTAGCTAATTTAGCTATAAATAACGAGTCCTCTCATCACTTGTTCACTCAACACAAGCAATTCATTCCCTGCTTGATCTCTTATTCTTTAGCAATGGCTTCCTTGTTCAGCTTTGCGTTTCCTCTCTTTTTCTTCTTTGCAATTGCCTCTGCTCAGCTTTCATCAACATTCTATGACTCTTCATGCCCAAATGCTCTCTCTACCATTCAAACTGCAGTAAAGGCTGCAGTTGCTAGTGAGAAGCGCATGGGAGCTTCATTGCTTCGGTTGCATTTCCATGATTGCTTTGTTAATGTAAGTGTTTCGTGAATTCACCCCTATACTAGTTTGGACGCTTGAAGTAAAAACAAGCCAGTTGTTCCCGTCTTCACTGGATTCGTTTGGTTCTAGTTTTTGCATGTTACAGTGGAAAGGTTTCCTTTGCGATGTGCACTTGAGTAATGGCATGTCAAATGATTGCATAGATCTTTTACATGTCATAGTTTTATACTTCATTTTTGCCTACACAAAAGTACACATCCATACACCCCCCTATCCTAAACCACGTATCACTGATTCACATCCATTCTATTGAATGGACTATGCCTGTCTATCCCCTAGTAGCATGGAGATGGCCACTTCGAATCTACAGCCTAATTTACAAACGGGGGAGGCGCCTTTTTCTGCCACCACTGTCGCACTTAAAGGCCTTGGTCCATGACTTTGTTGAAGTCCATGTCGGTGCTGAGGGTCTTATCCTTTTTCTTGGATGTAGTTTCTAATGTTGCTTCTTACACGGATGCACAGAGAGAGAGAGAGAGAGAGAGTTCAGCAAGGAAACATAATTAAGGAAGAAAAGTTAGATGGAAAAATATTAATTACATTCTTGACTGCTGACAATCGAGAAGATTTGAAGCGTACGTGTGTTTATCACATTACAAACGATATCTCCCGTCTCTTTTCTGCACCTTCGCCACTTCTATATTTTTCCCAAACAGTTCAATGATATATTTGAACCCCTGATAACCAAGAGCCAAACAGAGAAGTTGACGATGATGGTACTGATTTGTGTGTAATTTCAGGGTTGCGATGGTTCAATTCTACTGGATGACACATCTAGTTTTACTGGGGAGAAGACTGCTGTTCCAAACAATAATTCAGTGAGAGGTTTCGAAGTGATCGACACCATTAAATCTCGAGTAGAAGCAGTGTGCCCCCAGGTTGTATCTTGTGCAGACATTGTAGCTGTCGCTGCTCGCGATTCAGTTGTTGCGGTAAGATACAAGGAATGCCACCTTTCATCAAATTACATCAATATTTCTGTCTCCTCTTAATCCCATTATGGCTTATGCTGATGCAGAACTAGGCCCATATATAAGGGTAGAACTCCTTCGCCTTCACCGTTAGAACGTCATCCTATGGATATAATTGGGCGAGCCTTGGTGGAGAACTTAAAAATGCTATATGCAAATCCTCCGGTTCCATGGATTTTCCTTTGCGGGTCCCAGTATCCATTGGACTAGGATGGCAATGGGTCAAGTCAATTAAGAGGGCTCGATCCTGATGATCCATAAGGTCAGGATGAGGGGCAAAATATTTATAAACTAAGTATTGCTAGGATAAAGAAAATTATGACCCAAGGAGGGTTAGGTTTACTGGTGAAAAACTGAAGGACCCCAAGAATTTTTATAGTTTATTTCAAAATGACAAAATTGCTCTTATATAAATTTTTTTCTAAATACATATATAAGAGCATTGTGATAATTGTTGCTATACAATAACAAGAAATCAATTAAAACTGTATAGCTTTCATGTAGAACTACATATAATATAGATTTGTTTTTGAATTGGTAATACACACCCAACATGTGATGTAGGGTTTGAAAACTATTTCTAAACATTTATAATTTAAGTTCAAAAAATGTTCTTGAATGTTATAGCAGGATTAGTGTTAGGATGAGAAAAGAACTAGGATTAAGGTCAAAATTGAAAGAAAAAAATTCTGGCTCTACCCAACCTATTACCATCTTTGTGCGCCACTCCTAATCAATGATGTTACTTTTGCTTCCTTCAGCTGAATCAGCTCGTCCACCTTCGATATGTATGACTTAAACATCTCTTCCGGAAGCTACCAAAAATGTTAGACTTTTGTGAGGCCCTTGCCCCCCAAAAAGGGATGTCCATTCATTGCGGCCCTCATTGATCATGATGGTCCATCCCAATCAGATTACTGATAACTGACTCTGATTACTCAATAGCTGTTCCCGTGTGGGACCCATTGCAAACCACATATATAGGCTTATTTCTAACATTGCTTTCATGTAGTCGTGACTCCATAATTTTGTTCTGTCAGACCTGGGCACCTCCGCGGAATGTGTCAAATAAGGCCAAAATATAAAACTGGGACTGTTTCCCAGCCCAGAACGTTAGGCATTGCTTAGTTGCTTGGGCAAGCTGTGGTACAAAGTAGAACCCTTTGGCACCTTCGTGATTTCTTCCCCGGCATTTGCAGTGTTAAAACAGATAAAATTGTTATATGAACAGAAAAAACCAGCCAAGGTTTTAGGGTATTTTATCAATAATATTATCAGGGTTTAGGACTAACGATAGCAAAGGATAGTATCACTATCTATGGATTTGTTATACACGTCGCCTTTGGCAGACAGCCACTGTAGCATTTCAATAATGCAAGCATAAGCATCACCGACATATATGATGAAACAGTGAAACAGGCACCGACCATCTCCCACCTCTCCTTCATTAACTGGTACTGGACCCATGATCTTATATAGGCCTTGCTGTTGTTTGACTGATTGTACCATAATCCCTTTAAGTCTACTCCTAACCATAATCCCTTTCCACTTTCCTCTTAGGCGGCAAACCTTTAACTAATAGGAAAGAATAAAGCAGCAAAAGAACAGAGAAGAGGACCAACATATGTTAGTTACTTTTAGTGTTGTTTAATCTTTAATTAACTCTTAAATTTGGCACTTTCAGCTGGGTGGACCTTCATGGACTGTTCAATTGGGAAGAAGAGATTCAACCACAGCCAGCTTAAGCACTGCCAACAGCGACATTCCTCCACCAACATCGGACCTAAGTGCCCTTATCTCTGCCTTCTCCAAGAAGGGTCTTAATACTAACGACATGGTCACTCTATCAGGTATGTACTTTTGTGACTCTAATACAATATAATACATGATGATTACCAAATACCTACTAATCTATTGGTGACTTCGTCTTCAGGGTCTCATACCATTGGTCAGGCTAGGTGTACAAACTTCAGAGCTCGTATCTATAACGAAACCAATATCAATACGGCTTTTGCTACAACTTTGAAATCCAACTGTCCGAGCACTGGTGGAGATAACAATTTGGCTCCACTTGACACCTTGACGTCGACCGTGTTCGATAACAATTACCATAAGAACTTAGTTGGTAATAAGGGCCTACTGCATTCGGATCAACAGCTTTACAATGGTGGTTCAACGGATTCTCAGGTTACAAGCTACAGCACAGGTCAGTCTACCTTCTTCTCGGATTTTGCAAGCGCCATGATCAAGATGGGAGCCATCAGTCCTCTTACAGGCACCAGTGGAGAGATAAGGACTAACTGCAGGAAAACCAATTAAGGATCAAAAGTGTCATTCCCTCTTTTTTTGTCTGAAGAAATAATGTTACGCCTGTAGGATTTGCTTGATGACATCACCACTTATATGTGTGATGCGCTTAGCTCTGTAGTCTTGGCCTTGTGAGAAAAGACACTAGTAACGTGCAGATACATGTTTTGAAACAAGTAATTGATTGTTTTTCTATCTAGTTATTTTTCTGTCTTTGTTGTTCTCTTTCTTTTTTTCCTTTTTACAAAGGCAGAGAATAGATTAAAGTATTTTCTTTTTGGACGATGGATTAAATTAAAAAAATACATAGCATATTGGACAGAATTGCCTCAGTTCCATTCACCCGCTTTGGACTGCACGTTTAGATGGGGAGTTGGCAAGTGAATTAGCAGAGCTAGAACGTGCATCTCTTTCCTTTCTCTGAAAGTTAGATAACGTAACTAATGTGATGGTAGTTGGGACGATATATTCTGGGACAGAGATTGACCTCGATGCGACGTTCTCTTGGGCTCCATCTTTTGCTGGATGTCGGTGCAAGTGATTTAGCTTCTCCATGATTATGATTGAAGGAAAAATTATTTCTATCAGAAAGGTCAATAACAACAGAGAGTGCGTGCCAAATCATCTCAAACAAAAAAAAATTCTAGGAGAAATAATGAAAAGAATGCCACTGGGTGGGATGCCAACATGTTGGGTTGGGACAAACTTTTAGTCAAATCGGTCCCGACCTTAATGCATTTCATCGTGCCCCTTTGCTCGACGCTAGCCGATCGACCCAAAGTTATTCTACCCCTAATGCAGGTTGGGTCAAATTTTCCTGCCTCTGCCTCTGCCTCTGCCTCTGCCCAAAGCCTTACATGGAACAACGAATGAATTCATTCTCTATAGGTATTAGCAAATGTTGCAGATGAAACCTTACCAAAAGGTAAGATAAGCATGCACATCAAAGGTCCGCAGCTCTCCCCATGATTGAATATGATGTAAGGACGGCAACAGGTCGGTCTGGTGCAAATTTCTGGCCATTCGTGTCCAGACCCTAACCTACCTCCCATCAAAGACTTCTTGCCCCCTTGTGCAGTTAGGTTCGAAAATTTCCTACCCCTACACTAGCTAATAGGGTGGTCTCGTTGTCAGGTCCTCCAAAAAAATGACCCATTGACATCTCTATCATTGGGCAGAAAGTTTATACATACAGCGTAAGGGGAGGATTGCCTCGTCCCTTAGCAAGAAAAGAAAAAAAGCAAGACTCAAACAGCATTCTTGCGATTGACTTGCGTATTAAAAGTAGGAAAAATCCATAAGAATCTACATAGTCAGTGGGAATTCAAGATCGGGACTGTTTTTAGCTAAAAAATAAGAATTCCATTACAGAGAATTCAGTTCCAAATGATTGTAAGTGACAATCACTGGTCCAGCTTGCCAACAATAATAAAAAAGTGACAACTTCTGGGGTATAATACTACGAATTTAATTCCCTACTTAAGAATCACATTCCCAGTGCATTCCACCAGTCTTCTTTTTAGAAGAACACTTGTTACTAGCATGCTCGTGGCGAGATGACAGTCTTACTATTAGTATTTTTCAAAGGGCAAAGTAATGCTAAGACCTAATTTTACTGGTTAAACATTCTTATTGTATCGGAAAAACAAGTATAACATCATCGTAAAGGACGTGATGCATTTTCAAGAGCCATGATCCTATAGAAAAAGAGGCGTTTGCTTTCTTTGTTACATAGATGTGAGAAGACCTAGCTAAAACGAGCTCAAAACTGTACAAAAATAATCCGTGGTTGATATGGAATTCAGGGCACTCTGAACATTGGATCATCCATACAGCCATATAATGGGCCTCTCTGACAGCGGAAAAAAATGGGCTATTGAAAGAAAGCCTTTGTAAGAATACAGTGCCCTAATGCAGGTAGGCCAATTGTTATGGCTAATCCCAGTGTTTATAACAAGCAAGAGTATTTCTGCGTGCAAGTCATCATTGGGTTGTTTTTGGCCTAAATCAATACCAACCATTTATTATGCTCACCATGGCAGCAAGAACAGGCCGAGTTTCACGCCGTCCCGTGATTGTCTCCTTATTTCCACATTAGTGACAAAATAATTTGCACAATGCAGCAGTCCAACGAGACGCCACCAAGTAATTGTTTCGCATGACAATGGTCCTGTGAAATCTAATCCTGACATCTAATGTAAATGGCAGGCCTAGCCCAACACCAATCAAACTTGTGGGATTGGGGTTTATGGATAATGTGAATTAGTATCCCAGGTTGTGACTAGAGGTAACTGTATGATTTATCATTTGCATTTATCATTTCTAAATTAGTGATCCGGTACAAGCTAGAACTCACTTGTCGACTCTTGTCAAGTCAGACACTTGATGATGATCCCGTTTACTTTAATTGACAAGTCTTGATTAAGCCAAGAGCTACCCAATCCTTTATCATTAATTATCCTAATTTCTTCTGCAATGCATAAACTTCAATACAAGTATTAGGTTAAGCTAACATACTTAAATGAAGATAATGGCTACTTCCACCTTCCAATCTCCCAAAAGCCAAAAAGACGGTGTCCAGACGAGCTGGAAAATCGAGTACATATGGATTGAAGGTCAAACCATATTCGAAAGAAAATCAGAACAAAATTTAGAGATGATCAGTCCGTTTATGAACATGCATGCTCCGCCAAATATAGAAACATGATTGCGTTGATCAAAGCCTTTCTGGACTAAACTACAGGGTTATGTTATATGGACAGGGTTATCTTCCCATTATGAAATATTCAGTTCATTGACCTTTGTATTTAGCTTATGATGGAAAATATCCACATGCATTTTGTTTCAGCGTGTTAATAGTAGATAACAATTAATCATAGTATAGAAAATATTTCTAATGCCCCTAACCTTTTGTAATGACCCCGAATATTTGTAAATTATTAAGGAAATTTAATAAAGTTTGAATTTTTAGAAATTAAAATTTTGGAATATTAGGTTATTGAAAATTCTCTTTTTATAGAGATTATATTATAAATTAAAAAAATAGAAATTATGGATGTACTTGGAAAACTGATTGAAACAACATTAAGTACGTTCAATTCTGAGTTAAAATGAAAATTCCTTAATTTTTCCATTTGGGGGTAAAATGGTAATTTTACCCATATCCCATATCCAAGAAATAAGACCTCAATATTCATGAAGTACTTAGAAATACGATTCCAACGCCACTAAGTACACTCGATTATGAGTTCGGACAAATATTGCCTATTATTCTCCAATTTTAGAGTTAAAAAGGGCAAAAAGGTCTTTTCACATAAAAGTGGGGCCCACAAAGTGGGCCAAGGTTCTAGAAGCACCAATAATTGCTCAATGCATTATTGCTCGTAGTAGAGATTGTAGTGGGAGTGGAGAATGCATTAGTAATTAAAAATTCTAAAGTAATAAAATATCTTATCAAAAGAAATGATAAAAAATTCAAATTTGGCTATAAATATGTCCCAAAAATTTCCAAAAATTTTCACAACCTTAACCACGAAATTTCCAAACCTTCCCTGGAATTTCAGCCCCAAATTCCCCTTCATCCCTTCCCAAACTCTCTTTTCCTTATTTCTCTCTCCTCTTTCTAATTGGAACAAGAGACCTAAATTCAATTAGGCACTTCATTCCAGGAAGAATCTCATCAATTCCACCGTCCATAACATCCTATACTATAGTATATACAAAATCCCCAAATCAATTTCAAGATCCAACGGTTCCAACAACAGAAAATCACAAAAAGGTGGATAATCGGGCTATATTATCATCAACCGGTAATTCTCTCAAATTGGGCATCAATTATATTGTTTTTCTCCAATCAGGTAGGTGGAATTACTTTCCATTTATATTTATTATGTTTTAGTGTAATTTTTATTTTTCTGTAATTTAATTTGAATGAAAAATGGTAAAAATAAAGTAAATACCAGCCCCTTCAATTTATGGTGATAGAGAGCTCAGATGGAAATTCTGAGCTTTCCAATCAATCCAGAAGGGTCAAAAACCCCTAGGGTACAATTTTCAAGAAAATCTAACAAGATTTGGACCCTCAATTGAGAGAGATTAATTCTGGTGGGCCCAGATCAAATCTAGACCCTAGGAATGGCTGAAAACTTCAATTTAAGATTGTGGAGTCATATGAACTCCAAATTGAGATCAGAAAGAAGCTATGGAAAGCTTGTAATGTCTAGTTTCTAATGAAGTCATAATATTTCTAAAATTTATTTCTGTATTTTTCTGTATTTTTCTATATTTTGGAAATAAGTGTCCAATTTCTAAGATCTTCAGGATCTGAGGTGATCATATCTTGGAAATTTATTTTAGTGATGATATAATAATATAATAAAGTAATATCTATGGTTAATTTGGACAGATCTTGGATAAAATAAGGGATCTACCCTTTATGGTAGAAAAACCTTAAAATAAAAATAAATATATACAAAGGGACCCACTTGATCAATGAGATCAAGTATGATCAGATCCTTGGGATGGATTAAAGGGATGATATGATGATGGAATCCAGTTAGATCATGAATGAAATGTGACAAAATCAAGTGGATATGATTTTTGGATCTTAATGGATTAAAAGCCCTAAAGGTAATTAAAACCCTTAATATAAAGGAAAACACCTAAGATCTAATGGTTGGATCATATTTAAAGGTTTATAATAATCTTAATAAAATTAGTTTAATTGTCTTTTATTGGATATATAAGTTTAAATGTGATTTATGTTTTAAGTTTTAATTGTCTTTTATTGGATATAGAAGTGTAAATGTGATTTATGTTCTAAGTTAGAAAGCATGATAGTGTAATCTTTAAATTGTAATATGATATGCCCTAAATGAGTAATTTGTTAGTAGATTTGATTATCTTAGGATCATGTTAGTATAAATTAGGATTTAAACATGATTTCATTATGATAAAAGATGTGTTTCATAACTTAGGATCATGTTAGTTTTATTTCACTAGCTTAAGTTATATTCATAGGAAGAATGTTAGTATATAGTTGTTAAATTTATATTTGATTTATGCTTTCAAGTTGATGATTTACTTATTGTCAAATTTAATTCAATTGTTAAGTAATTGTTAAGATATAAGGAGCATAAATCACCAAAAATGTAAACTAATGAAATATAGAACTTCATGGACAACTAAGATGAATGAATGATTTTGACTTAGTAAAGGCTATAGTTAGTAGGACAATATAAGGAATGATTTATCATTTCCTTGGCCCAAAATAGGAAAATAATGAACATCCATGGATGACATTGTGCATATCCATGGAAATTAATTAAAATCAATTAGAGAAGGGACTTAAGGTAAAGAGCTCATAGGAACCTTGTCAAAGGTTGAGCTAGTACCACTCAGGTGGACTACTGAACATTGTGGTTATATGGGGTATACAAGAGCCAAGTGCTTTTCCCTCACCTCCCATTGACGTAAGAAAGGTCTAAACGCCTCCTTACATGAGGGTTGTATTAACCACTTTTTGAGCAGACTTTAACTAGTAAGTACTGGTCATCCTGAAATAAGGAGGAGTTGTCTAGTGATAGGAATAAATAAATTATCTTCAACCAAGTAAGACACTAACTGGTTGAATAATAATAAGAACATAAAAAGATAGCAAATTATCTAACCCTAATAAAAATAGTAAGTGAGATAAGGATGATCAAACAAGATGAGATCTTGTATGATAAAAAACAATAAGGAAAAAGAAACATCTATGTAAATTAGATTGTTATGTATGATATAGATAGTATTTGTATAGATGATATTAAACCCATGGATATAGGATATTCAAGGAAGAAAGATTCAGATCATCTTACATAAGGATGATCAAAAGACCATGTAGTATGTACCCTTGATTACAAAAATGACATTATACATATGATTTGACAGATATATGTTGATCGAGACTATGGAAGATTTCAAGGAGTAAGAATACCTTATTGAGGTAGGTGGATTATTAAGAATGCCTTTACATGAAGATACATGTCTAATACATGATCTTATGTTTTGAAGTATTGACATGTATGATACCAATATATTAAGGTAAATACCTCAAATTGAAATATGATCCAACCAAATGATGAGGAAAATAAGTATTAAATGGTAAAGTTGAGAATTGAGAACAACCCTAAGTGAATAGGAAAGTAGAAAATATTCCAGCCCTAGTTAAACAGACAGATAGTCTGATATGTATAAGTATTATTTTCCATACAAGCTTGGAGGCTTGTGGTTTTATTTTAAACAGGCATAAGCCTAGGGATGCTATGCTAGGAGAGTTAAGAGGGTTTGGCCACCCACTCTCTGAAACTTGATGATATTGAATACCAAGCCTAAGAAAGGCTAAAAGTCGGGTGGGGCAATTATGGGAAGGCCACCACCGTGATGTAGCCATGGTCCTCCCATATGGACATGGATATTGTAATTTCCATGAGAATGGTATAAGTGGATTATTGAACAGTTATCCGGGTCACATGTACGGATCGGTACAAGCATAGTAGTCCTTGATTATTTTGCACTATGATGCATATGAAATTGGCATAGTGAAATGCCTTAAGGGATGACATGATGAAATGTCAGGTAATTGTATATTACCAATATTTTTCCCAAGAAGGGAAATTCCCTGTATTGTAACTGGCTGAAATACAAATCTCTTATAATGAAAAGAGTTGATCAGCTTTGTATAGAAATGATGCTTGATTATTTTTACATTTTTAATGGATTTGTCCTTATACAATATGTATGTATAAATGTGAACACAAATGACAAGGAAATGAGATGTCCTTATAATTAATAGTTATTAATGAATGTGTTTATGATAGAACGAATTATGGGATACTTGAATATTGAGATTATACTGTCAATAACTTACATTCTTATCCCCTACCAAGCATAGCTTCTTTGAGATATTGTAAATGTTCGAATGTTTACAATATCTCGGATCTGAAGAAGGAGACTTAGGAGCTCAAGACTTGAAGAACAATTGAAGAATAAGTAATCAGGGTATATCCCTCGAAACATTGTATTAGAACATGTATTGAATTTTGAACTTTGTAATTTGGATTGTATATTTGGACAAGTATTGTAAGGATACAATGGGTACGTATCTTGTGAACCCTTTGGATGGATCCTGAAGTTTAATAAAAGTATATTCCTTCAATGGAATTTTATCTTATACAAAATTATACTTATATTATGTATGAGGTGGTGACTTAGGTTTTACAAAACAAATTCTAAAGAAAAGAATTTCCGCTGCTTTGGTTTGCGAAAAAAAATTTTACTCTAAGGGCCCTATCTTTACAAAATGTATTATAAAATGTGTTATAAAAACCTGGGTCACCACACCTTTGGAGGTATTATCTGTAATATACTTTTACTTACTTATAGCCCTATAGATATCTTAGAAAGGGAAAACTTCACCTTCAATATTTCAAATGGTAATCCAATACCTTCTTTTTTCATGACATTTCATCGAAAAGGGAAAATTTCATATACTTTTCTTTTTCTTTCATCTTTTTCACCATTCCCTTTTGTCCTGATTATTTCTCTCCCCGTAAAAGCTTTTATCCTGGTTCGGGGCAAGTGGAGCCACTTGTTAATTGATTAGTTGCTTTTTCAAATTTGATCATTGAAAAACTAAAAAATTTCAAAAGAATTTAGTTTTTCAAGATTCATTTTTAAATGAGATTCCATAGGTGGGATCACTTCTCAATTAGAGATAAAATTCTCTAACAGTAATTTAAAATTTGTCATAAATTTTAATTTTTTAATTATCAAATTTGCTAAAGCAACTAATTTAATTTGAAAAATGGCCTTGCTTACAAGTTCTTTTAAAATTGATAGGATGAGATTCCATTTAAAAAAATAAAATTTCAAAAAACTTAAGTAAGTTAAAATTTTTGAAACGTCATGATTTGCCACTAATCAAATTTGAAAAAATCTACTAATTTAATTGAGAAGTGACCCACTTTGGCATAAAGTAAAGAAATACTTTTAGGGAAAAAAATGAGAAAAAAGAAAGAGTGAACGAAATTGTAATACTTGCCATTTTGAAAAAATATAAATGCCTAATTATGAGAAATTTTGAAATTTTGCAAAAATTAAATTTTCTAGAATTTTTAAAAATTTTAGAAATAGAATCTTAGATTTATACTTCAGTATTTAAAATGCACACGAGAAATGGAGTCCAACTATACTAAGAATGAAAAAATCAGAGACTGGACGAAAATCTTTTAAATATTTTAATCAAAGGTATTTTAATAAATTGAATAAAAAGGGTAAAATGATAATTTAATGTGTGACGCCCACGGACTGGGTGCTGAAATCTGTGCACTGATAGTCATGATTTCAAGTTGAGGGGGTGACTACGAGCAACATTATGCATTTAATGAGAAATAAAATCAAATTATTTAAAATAAAAAATTATTTATGAGGGACTTTAATGTGCCTTCCCAGCATGTATTTCTCCCATTTATTTCTGTCGGTTTTTCTACTCACCTCGATAGATGTTTTACTGTCGATGGCGACAATGACTGGCAAACAGTGGACGACAGTAATGCATACCCCCTCCTCCAGCGACGGTGAGTTTATCCAGCGACAATCAAGGACTCGCTGTTTCTAGCTAATTTCACACAAATGAAGGGCCTAGACGGATGATCTGAGCTGTCCGACAAGAAAAATAGAGAAAAAAAAAAATGGCAAGATCTGGGCGGTAGATCAAGCCTAGAAAGAATGGACAGCCTAGAAGCTTCATCCCCGATGCGGGATGCATCTTGGATGAATGCCGGAGACGCATGTGTTGGGGGCAACCGCGAGCATGCGGATGCCACATGCATCGTCCTTGGCTGCGACAGGATGCCAACACGTCTTGATGACCAGAACTCACTGCGTGCTTCCTGGTAACGAAGACGCACACTGGCATATTTCGAGAGCATGTCACCCACACAGAGCATCCTCGTGACACCAAATTTAAATTTAATTTTGACCCAGAATTAATTTGGACCATTAAAATAGATATAAAACTTTAATTTGACAATTGTGGAGGCTACAAATGTCCAAATAATTATCCGAGAATTCCATTGGATTTGTCTCCATGACATAAACCTAGATTTAATATTAAAATCCTAATTTGACCACTTCTAATTAGATCAAATCATAAAATATTATCCAATAACTTAGATCCGCCCCCATCAAGTGATGATCAAGCCTTAGAAATTAAACAAACACATCAATTAAAAGATGATTTAGTGAAATTGATGGACATATTTCCAATATCTAACTGTCATATTGACATGCGATCATGGAAACACATTTAAATTATTAAATAAACATAGAAATTAAATTGATTATGATGAATAATACTGGGATTAGCAATCTAACCATTGGATTAAGATATAAAGGACGATCCAATAGTTGGATTGTCTTCAAACTTAAAAAAATGGGAGAAAATAGCTCCCTAATGATCAAGGGACATTAAATTGACAAATCATAACTTATATTGATGATCAAAGCTGAAAGATGATTATTTAGATGTTAGAAAAACTAATATCTTGACATGGATTTGCTTAATTAAGTGTAAATCAGATTATATAGACCATTAATCTAGGATTAACTACCAAATCAAAGAAAACACCACACTGATTGATTGCTCTTGGGGATTAAGGAACACCAAGTAAATAGATGAACATTAAAATGAATAATGAAGACACAATTAGAGTAGTAAATGACATAGTGTGGTATTATGGTCTAACAGTTACTTCAGACCCCGCAAGTTGAGGTAGTTACGCGCCTAATTAAGAGTACCACACATTTGAGGTAGATGATTACATTTAGTATTTCCTTGATTCATGGATCACGATGTGTTCCTTGAGAGTTTCATTTACAATAGGAGTTTGATGCATGAACATGTATGTCAATTTTATGTTTTCCTGAGACCATCTTCAGCATGTGTTATTGATATCTATATCATCCTTTTGTTTCACATGATCTATGCCCTGTTTTTCATTCATGATTATTGATATATTAGAACACCTCATTGATTTGATCTTCTCGAGATTGATTACATATAGATTTTTTATATTGGATTTTGTGTTTTTTGTCGTTTTATGACGGGTGCTTTTACCACGTGGATGCTGTGCTAGGAGGGTCGTAGGGCTGGCTACCCACCCTTTGAATTTACATATTATAGATACCATCCTAATGATGGGCACTGCGTACAGTTTGTGGTAATCATGAGCAGGCCACCCACACACATCTAACTGATTCTCATGCCTCAGCGGTCACTAGTCTTCCGTTTTAGTGTCGATGGCGAGCGGCAGTAGTTTATAACTCAGAATAGTTGCCACTGCAACATAACAATCCATGCTCTTATTCTGTATGCTCATATGGTATAAATATATTGGGTGAAGCCTATGTGGACGAGTCTACGAGCTGAGCGAGCTACCTAGTGTATGACCTACAAGTGAGAAACCTTGGAATTGGAATGAGTACTCATTGTCGGATATGTGAGTGTAGTAGAATACTTGTAGGGCATGATAGAGTTTGCACGCCCTGTTACTCATGACTTGCATCCATGTTTTGAGATTAAAAATTTGACTATATTTAACTCTATCAAATGCATAAGCATGCAGTATCCATGTCTTACATACCATGATGATTTATTATGATATCTTTACATTTATGCACAGATCATGCTTTCTACTATCATTGCTTTTACCACAAACATTTGATTATTCATGTATTGTCTATTTCTAGATACTTGATGATTTGACTTATTATGTGAATATTTTACTCCATGAGATTTATCATGACTTTGACATCTTTATGCCACACCATTTATATTTTATTTAATATTAAATATGATCATATACACAAGCAATAGCTTGCTGAGGCATTGCTTTAGTTTACAATGCCTCATATTTGGAGTATGATAGTAGTAAGGGCAAGCAGGTGGAACAGCAGTAGAGAGAGGTCAACGAGGACCATCTACTATACTCAGAGACTGATTAGATGTATGCTTCTATCTACTTATTATTGACTTCTTTTGGGCTATATAAATACACTTATATTATAGTGAAGGAATGGATCTTACTCTTAATTGTATGTGAATGGATTCATGTTTAGAGTTGGATGGGGTGATCGATGGATGGAACCCTGAGGTTTCTTTATGTTCGCTATTATTGATATCTCTTATCATGACCAATCTTTCTTCATGTTTTTGGCTTTTAATCTAAGTATGTTATATATCATATCGGTTTTAATTGCTATTATGGATTGGATGACCCTCGGGGTTTTCTTTTAGCACTTATTTGAAATGATTACCGTAACTATATTAATACATGTTTTCCCCTTCTTGGGATCCCAACTATTTTATTTATTTATTTATTATTATTATTATTATTATATATGAAAAAATGGTTTTAGAAAACCCGGAGTGTCATAGAAATACAAGAAAGAAAAGAATTACACTTGTTTCTTTTTGATAGGGCAACTTTGTCTTGCTGAGGTATCTGCAGTTATATGACTAAGAAAAAGGATGTTGGAGATAATATTTGTTAAAGCAAGGGTTATTAAATATATTTTCTAATTACCATGTGGCAAAATTTGAATCCTTTTCCTTCTTAGGTCTTAGTGAGAGTATGAGTATATGCTCATAAATGTCGTTAAAAGTAGATGCTATATATATTTTTAGGACATGGCAATAAAGTTTTGAAAATCTTGCTAATTCATCATGTTCGGAATGACTTAGATAAGCTAAAGATCAAATTTTATGTCCGTTGGATGCTTTAGCCCTTTTTTATTTGGCTAAAAAATCATGACCACTCATTTATTTTTATTTTATTTTTTTAAAGACACAAAACAAGTGATTACTATCATTTAAATGCATTGATTTTCCACAGGCCACCTCTTTTTTGTATGCTGAAAATGTTAAATGGCTTAGATCTACCAAAAATATTATAAAAAGCCAAGGTCTACTTCTTAGTAAGCCTCTACTCCCATGGGTGCTCTTTCCTATATGTCTTTTTTCTATCTAATAGCTACTAATTTCTCTCTTAATTGTGCATTTATCTTTATTTGTTCTCCTTTCTAATTTTCTCTCATGTAATGAACCATTTGCCTTGTCACGCCCTAATTTTTTTTTCATAATTTCTAAATTTCTTTCAAATGTAACTCAAACAAATTCTTTCTAATTTTAACTATAAAACTAGGTAGAGACATGTAGGAGTTATTGCAGTTCATCTAAAACTAGGCAGAGACATGTAGGAGTTATTGCAGTTCATCTAACTGCCATAAATTCTTTCTAATTTTATCTGCTAAATTAGGGAGAGACATGTAGGAGTTTTTGCAGTTTATCATGTGAAATTAAGTGATGCCTTTGTTCATCTAATTTCCTCTTCCCTTCTCTCTCTTGAGAATAATATAAATCCGTCCCTAAAAGAGAAAGGAAACTTTTTGCCCCCTGAGGAAAATAATAAATTTATTAAACGTACACAATAGTGACCAAATATATTACCTTTGTTTATCAGAAGTTAACATATTGGATTCTATTACGCTTTATTCTCTGTGTCGGAACAAGTTCAATAACTTCTGTCCTTATTTGTTGAAAAATGCTATCGAAATTCCATTGTTCTTAATTCTTTCACAAACTTATCGGAATATGTTTTACTTAATCTCTTGATTTCCCACATTATTCAATAACTTCTGACTTCTTACATGCAGTTTGGCACAATCCATCCAAATATCAGCCATCTAATTTCACAATCTGAGTCAGACCAATGATGAGGGCCTAATTGAAAAAGATATAAATCTCACTAGTATTTTCCTCTCTTTTTTTGCGGTAATATATATATATATATATATATATATATATATATATATATATATATATATATATATTAAAGCATCTCACTAATGTGAAATGGCTAGCAAATCAATCTTTTATTGTTAAAGGATTCTGATTAACATCAACTCTTAGACAAGATTATTACTGAAGACCTGGTTTATGTGACATGATATGATGGATAAGTTGATCTCAGTAATAAAATACAAATCTTTTTCGTTGCTCCTTCCTGTCTGCCTTGAAATACCATAACCTAATTCAAGACTTTGGCCATTTAAGATAAATGCATTATTTATATTCTGTCCTATGTGGCTCAAGAGAAGCTATCTTATTTTATCAATAAAACCTGTTTCTGGTACCGTTAGAACAGCTCCAAGTTGGAACATAATTATTATCCACTTGAGGACGCTAACTTTGAACGTTAATGGCCATGAGAATCACTTAGAATGTCTGGTGTTTATGTTTTGAGATCCTACAATACGACGTGAGAACCGAAACAAAGTGAAGTTAATCTGTATAGGCGAGCTACGGAGCCCAAATAGGCAGTGGCTGGCTGGAAGATATCAAAACAAGTTTTCCTTCCTCAGGTGAAAAAATAGGCACTTTTGGACATTTACCGGTTAGTGAGGAGGAAGTCGTCCTAGAGTGGACCTAAGGTTGGGTGGAAGCGCATGCCACTAGGATAAAGGGCCTCGCTAGATGGTGGACTCATTCAGGGAAAACTTTGTTGCACCTGTTGAATTCTTCTTCGAGCACATAAAAAAACTATAGGACAGGATTATTCTTCAAACGCAATGTTTTAACTTTTTTCCACAGAAAATAATCAATTCACCTTTTGGCAAGGGAATATCAAAGGTATGGGCGAAATTGTCCTAGAAGAGTAATGCCTTCTGTATAGGGACTTCGTAGTCGTCTTTTTTGGGCTCAACCCGTGTCTCCTATTTAGTCCTTCATTGTTCTAAACTTATTTTCTATGTGAATAAATTTCATTGACCTTTCTTAGGGGAGCAAGGAAAACCAACTGTGCATAATTTTATTTATTGTTTGCTGTCTTACGTCAAATAGTTTCTGAGACTAACAAACTAATAGCCTCCCTTGCCCATCACAAAATGGCTTCTCCTTCTTCCCTCTCAGTTCTTGATAATGGTGCTCCTAGCAACCACAGCCTATTCGCAAGACCGTTCTCCTACATTCTACCAAGAAGTCTGTCCACAGGCTTTGCCGACCATTAAGAAACTAGTCTGCCAAGCAGTTGCAGCTGAACGCCGCATGGGCGCATCATTGCTCCGCCTTCACTTCCATGATTGTTTCGTTAATGTATGACTTGTATCGCATTCTTGTCAAGATAAAACCTGCATAAGCATACTTGACTATGGAGTTTGAAGGTTGGTTTCTCGCTTGCCCTTGATTTTGTAGGGTTGTGATACTTCAGTTTTGTTAGACGATACGGACACCATTGATGGAGAGAGGACGGCCTTCCCCAACCTCAATTCTATTCGAGGGTTCGAAGTCATTGACAGGATCAAGGCCGCGGTTGATAGAAAGTGTGGTGGGCCCGTTGTATCACGTGCAGACATATTGGCTGTTGCTGCCCGTGACTATGTTGTTGCGGTTAGTAGTCTCCCTAAAACAAATTGATGAAATCTATTAAAGCAATTAAGTTTACTAAACGGGCTGTTATGCAATGGATAAACATATTTAAGAGAAAAATATGAGTGGCCAGCACCAAAGCCTTCTAGTACAGTAGCACAAGAAACCTTCTCTCACCTGGGTGACGAAGTTGGAGACTATATGGATATGTGTGGCCAGAAATAGTGGAATCTGTTTGTTTAATGATTCTAGACATTGATTTTCTAGAACTTGTTATAGATTGACGTACACCAGAAATTTTCTTCCAAGAATAACTTTAAGCCTTGTATTAAATTTGGAGGTTTTATTGATGGATGCAAGCCACTGTTTTGTTTTCTAGATCATCCATTTAAAGGCAAGAAAATAAAACCTTGCAATTATCAGATAGGCTGAATTTGGGTACAAGACTAGCCCAGAACGTACGAGTCCTATAACAAAAATAATGTCGATCATAAACAATTAAGCCAGCTTATACTCCTGGGTATTCTTTTTGGAAATAACAATTAACGCTAATCCCTGTCTTAGTTAGGAAAGATATATGGGCAAATATAAGAGAAGGAATTTGTTGTATTGGTTTTTTTTTATACCATTTCCTTTGATATTCACTTCACTATCTTACTAATTACTTTTTTATCTTGTAATTACATAGTTAGGGGGCCCAACATGGACAGTACGACTAGGGAGGAGAGACTCAACCACAGCGAGCCGAACTGATGCAAATAACGACCTGCCCCCACCTTTCTTTGACCTCCCTAACCTCATTGCCAGCTTCAACAGGCATGGCTTGGATCTCACAGACTTGGTGGCACTCTCAGGTGGACACACCTTAGGACTCTCGCAATGTCAAAACTTCCGAGATCGAATTTACAATGAAACCAACATCAAACCCGGCTTCGCTCGACGGCTGCAACGATCATGTCCTCGTGTTGGAGGTGACTCTAATCTCGCTGGTCTGGACAAGACCTCAAACCGGTTCGACTCAGTCTACTTCAAGAACTTAGTTGTGAATAAGGGCCTCCTTCATTCTGAACAGGTGCTCTTCAATGGTGGCTCAATTGATGCGCTTTTGAAGCTCTACAGAAAAAACTATTAAGGCATTTGCAGCTGATTTTACAAATTCCATGGTGAAAATGGGAAATATGAAGCCCTTAACTGGCACACAAGGAGACACAATTAAATGGCTTGCTTCTCCTTTCAGCGCATGCCTTTAGCCAAATAGATTTATGTTGTGTTGACTTTGATTTTCTCGATCTTGTTTCTTGTTATAAACGTTTGCGAGTGGTTTAGTGCGGCATTTTCACCATGCAACCCAAACAGTTGAGGGGAGAAGATGCTTCAGTTGCGAAGTACCTCAAGTAAACAAATTACACAGGGCCAACATGCCATAGTGGTAAATATGTAATTCTTAGTTTTCGCCAACATCAATATAAGTGAAGGCATAACAGTACGAAATTTCCTTATTATATTTAACACAATAACAAAACTAATACATAAGCGTTCTTATTTAGTTGACCTTCCTACAATTTATTCTTACTTCCCCTTGGCTGCCTGTGAGAGGGTTAATGTTCCCCATTTTGACCATGGCCTTGGCAAAGTCCTTGAAGAACTTTGAAGGTCTGCTAACGTACTTCTTAATAAGGGAAGCTGTAGAACTTCCATCCGTGAGCGCCTGATCTGAGTGTAGAAGCCCTTTCTGTCCCAATAAATTCCTATAGTAACAATTATCAAAATATGTAGGAGTTGCAGCATCGAGACCGGCAAGCGTGTTGTTCCGGCCGATCCTTGGGCACTTGGATTGCAGTGACTTGGCAAAGGTATTATCTATGTTAGCATCATTGTATATGCGGCCTCGGAATAATGTGCATCTTGCTAAACCAACGGTGTGGGCTCCTGCAAACCATAATTAGCAGTTGTATAAGTATTCACTGACCATGTGAGCTGGAAGTTACGGGTTTGAGGAATTGAAACAACCTCTTACAAAAATGCAAGATAAGACTATATAGGACTGCCCTTTATAAACAGTAACATAGATGTAGAAAGTCAAACATTTGCATGGGTATCTCATACACATTTGAACCCAAAGAATCACTTGTTGAATTGATTAATGAACTCATGCTCCATGTTCGAGCACCAAGCTTAGGATCAACTAGGGAAAATAAATTAATCAACCAACCTGAAAGAGCGACGAGATCCTTCTTTGAGAGACCTTGATTTGAAAAGCTTGATACAAGGGCGCTTAAATTTGACGTGGGTGGAGGGATAGCAGTGTTGGCAGTAGTTTTATTGGCCGTAGTAGAATCCTTCCTTCCTAATCGAACCTCCCAGGTGGGGCCACCCAACTGAAATTCCAAACTGATGGTTGATCAAAGAGGTAATTAAAGATGGCAGCGCGGTAAAGAAGAAGAATAAATCTTGCGATTTTCGACTGAAATTCCAAACTGATGTTTGATCAAAGAGGTAATTAAAGATGGCACGGGAAACAGGAAGAATAAATCTTGCGAAGTCAGTCACATGCTTTTCTTTTCTTTTTTCGTCTCTGCAAAAATTAAGTCATATGCATTAGCTTACACACACTCCTAAATCTAATTCATAGCCAAAGCCGCATCTTGAACCTGTGAGGAGAAATGTGTAGTTATCCGTGATCACAACTGCGATAGACATGTGTTGGCTATCATGTGCTTCCCTTGCTTGGCATGTATATTTACCAGAAGAATAATGCTATTCAATGTGATAGGGAGCGTTTACCTTGATTAATCAAACTAGTTCATCTGTTCACTGACTCCTCACCTATCGTATCTCAAACATCACCATATTTGATAATTATGATTCTAACATCAGAAAGATGTCCTCTTTAATCGTTGATTTTTTATGATTCTTTACACAGTGTTTATAATTCCATAGTCATCCACTCTGCACCATTTTAGAACTAGTAGTCATCAAGAGTAAGAAGAGATGAACGAATATGAACAAACCAAAGGTGGGTCCATAGTGCAAAAGTGGGGAACTGTATGGCAAGTTCCTCTCATGTCACACAGGATAGCATCACTCTATTTTACACGACATGCTGTACAATATCATACAGAGAGAATTTTCCCCTCCCACGTTCCAAGAAAGACAACATTAAATCAAACATTTTCGGAGTTAGATTGGATTAATTGATATTAAATTGTGATGTTGTTGATTCGTCCTTAAGTAAATCCTTTCATGTGTTCACGTGCCTTTACAGTGAGAAATCCCTGAGGCAAGCAATGCCTGTAAACCATTAGGGAGGCAGACCATCTTTATTTGGCTACAAATTTTCCATTTATATATAGAGCCTTGATAATTTCTTTTCTGCAGAGCCCTGATAGCTCCTTATAGCAAAACCTACCTTTACTTCATTTTAGGCATAATGCAACCTGACAGATTCTCCTCGATTACCTATTCGCTCAATTAGACCTTTGTATATTAAACCAGGATAGTTTATATTTAAAAAGTTAAAAACAAGTGGTCATAAGTATCGGATGGACCTGCACAACTTAAATCTGAAAAACACAAAAAGTGTATGCTAAAAATGCTACTTTAGGCATAGGATATTATCTGGGCTCTTATCTATAACTCGAGGGACAATTCACATAAGAGGAATGATAAACCATGGCTATGATTTCTCACAAACATTATAGGGTGCGCCTACTATTTATACCGGGGTCTACTATTATCGGTACTTATCTTTCTTATGACCAAGTTCTTAAAATAAAGGGAAATTCAAGTTTTAGATATTATTCAAAAGTTTTGGACAATACTTTATTCATTAACCAGTCTTGCCCTGCGTAGGTCCTCAAACACTGTGGAAGCGCTGTTTAGTCTATATTTTAGTGTACGGCCATCGCTGAGTGTGTAGTTCTATTTTCTATATATATGAAAATGTGTACTGTATATAGACTTTATAGAATATAATTGTGTAGTAAGGTGAGGCTAATGTAATGATAGAGTTGTTGACGTGTGACCTAAAATTTCAAAGGACCTACTTATAAAATAGCTAGACTCTTTTTGGGCGACTTCGTGCATTGTGCTGGCCTTTTTTAGTACATAGTTGTGGAGCAACTACTATCTTCCTGGGCCATGCTTTGGTACCTATCCTGATTTTCCTGGCAAGCGTTTGGTCAGTCTACTTCTACCATCATGGCTCTGTATGTTAGTGATTTTGGCACCTGTCCTCAAAATCAAATGTTCATGCGAATCTTTTCTTTCTATTTGTTTTATAAGAGATGCCGAGAAATACTATCCGTACTAATTTTCTTGTCCCACTTAGCTAGTTTATATTTTGGATGATCTAGCCTAATCATCTTATTCGGAATGTTTCAGATTGGCTAATAACAAAAAATCCCTAGCTGTGGGATGATTTTAGCTCCTATTTGCTAGAGTTTTTCATTCATTGGAATTTTCAACTATAAAAATAGCAATATACGTAAATTTTACAAGTAACTTAAATAGGGAGGCCAAAAAAGATTACGAAGTTAGATAAACTAATCTGGAGTCGAGCTAGGCAGGTTTAGATATCAACCGGTGTGGCATTCTCAAATGAGAAGGAATGACAGCTTTGAAAATTAGACTTCCTTGGAAGGTATTTTGGTCTTTTAGTCTATTGCTTTTGTAATCAGTTTACCAATGTTTCTGCTTGGGCTTTCACGCGTCAACAAATACTGACACCAGCTCGGACAAGTTGTTGATGTGTTAGTATCTGATTTGGAAGCAAATAAGTTTACAACGTGAAAAAAAAGGGCAATAGAAAAAGATGCTACCTATCTGGGGATTTTTGTTGGATGATCTGATCCCTCCTACCTTAGATTGGTCAGTATTAAATTTCATCACTATTAGATAATTTTATCTCTGTCTTTTTTTAGCTTTTAAATCGTGTCCATTGAAATCTTTAACTTAGAAAAAACTAGGATTTAAAAGTCTCTTGTGGGCATGATGTTTAGCATACAGCTTAAATAGAGCACGACAAAAATAATGAACGGCTCAGATCATCCAAATCTAGGGCCTAGAGGTTTGGCACAAGCCAATTAGAACATAACACTAAAATACGAATTCAATTCCATTCTAACATACGTAAAGTACAACAGCCATAGCCACATTAGAATGAAAGGGCACTATAATGATGCAGATGCTAGAGTCCAAGAAAAAGCAAACGGGTACCTCCCCCAGGGCAGAGACCAGTCAACGTGTGGAGTATTGTCCATCACTTCCGTGAAGTACCTGGAACCGAAACTTTTCATAAAATAAAAGAGCATTCACAAATATACGCCTGTCCAGCAAACTTAACTGTTCCAAAGCATACTGTAGTCGTCTTGTTCTTCGGATAGGTTAGTAGGACGTTACATCATAGCTAGTAGTACCGCAAAACATCCAATCATGCCAATAATTGCACCACATGCTTGAGGAACGTGTCTACTGCTTAAAAGCTGTAAAACGCCAAATAGATGCCTAGCGCAGTGGTGCAACTCAGCAACTCGCTTGGAATACGCTAGGTTGCAGGTTGGAATAACCACTTTACCATTGGCCTAGAGGATTAGATTTCAGAGAGTGTATGAGTTGAGAATGTGTCGCTGGCTTTTGCTATGTAATTCAAGCTCATTCTAAATGATTTGAACTTTCCTAGATAAAGCCTAATTTTCTTACTTTCTCTCAAATATATTCAGTTTTTTCTTTACTTCTTTCTATTTCTCTCTAACCGATACTATTTCCATGTAAGGGGCACAAAATCATGCCAATTGAGAATGGTTGTTCCAGTTAAATGTATTTTTGTCCATCATATCAGTTGTTGGTTTTAGTCCTCCCTTTTGTAAGGAACACTAACCCATATAATTGGATTTGAGTTGCCAAACGGCAAGGTAGTTGGTTCAATTTTGGCAATTCGAGCTATGTTGTATCAGATGGACATGCAGTTCAGATCAACCAAAGGTAGACCTTGTTAGTGTGCTTTATCGTTGCGAGGCTGTGTCGTGCCAAAGCATTCCTCATCAGAGCTAAGGCCTTCTAGTAGGGTCTCTGCTATGCTTATGCTTAGGTCATGCATGGGTTGCTCATGGGTTACGGGTTATCCATAAAACCTAGCCTGCTTAACATAAAAAAGGACAAACATTCCTCAGGACAACAATGATCAAGTGAAGCTTACTGTAACAACTGAGTCGTGAGCAGCTAGAGCTAGAATATCAGCGCATGATACCACTCCTGGGCACACCTTCTCAACGGCCGATTTTATGACGTCGACGACTTCGAAACCCCTGACTGAATTTAAGTTGGGAGCAGCGGTTTTCTCACCCGTGAAATTTGATGTGTCATCCAAGAGTATGGACCCATCACAACCCTGAGCATAATATATACAAAAGTATATTTACTAATGAGATACATAAATTTTAAAGTACGCCGAAGAACATAAGCAAGAAGACAAATTAAACATACATTTACAAAGCAGTCATGGAAATGCAGTCTAAGTAAGGAAGCACCCATTCGAGCTTCCTTCTTAATTGCAGCAACCACCTCTGCGCGGACGGTCGGCATGGCTTTGGGACACGTCGATGAGTAGTAACTTGGTGAGAGGTCACCATTAGCCACCATACAGAGACATATAAGATAAACTGCTAACGAGGATGAATTGTAGAAATCCATGGCATGAGAACGAACATCAGTTTGCTAAACGGAAACATGGAATGCCTGAGTTATAAAGACAGTCATTGGTCTAAAGGGCAGGCAACCGACACTTTGTGGAGTTCCACCATGAAAAGCAAACCCTAAAAGACGGGCCCATTCACGTGAACTTATGGTCGAGACCAATTTAATCATGTCAAACTTGTTCGTTACCTTTTACTACATCGGCCTACTTCGGAATAAAACTTGCATTTGACTGCATCATCACCTCGTCGTTTTCTTTCTTTCTGTAGCAGATAGCCTCCCGATCAATTGCTTTTCTTGAAAAGCATTAAGTGAAAGCTGAAGGTACTGTTTGAACCTCTTCTTCATACTGCATCAATCTAACAATATGTGGTTTGTGCAGTGCCGTATTAGATGCCTCTTTTCTTGTGAGAAATGTCGTGCTGTATTTGGAAAGTAGAATTATTGGAATGGATCACTCTTTTCTTTTGCTTTTTGGAAATTCCATATCCGGGCTTTGTCCGAGCTTTTTCCCCCAGCATGCAGCTACGTAGACCGGTCTTTGCCGCGACAAGGCGAATGACTGCAATGCCCTCGTCAAAGTATTTTTCTTGGAAGAGTATAATACATGTTATTTTTGTAGGATACAGGTAGGTACCTATTAGACGCTGTATACGTCCGAAGCAGGAATCTTGACAATGAGAGGTGACAGAAGTTGAAATTAATGTGATAGTTTTATCTAAACCGAAGGTTGTTGGTTGCTTGGTTTGGGTAGAGGAAGGCGTTGTGAATGGAGGAAGAAGCATTATAGCCATTGATCAACGCGATAAAAACCCGCTTGGATTAAACCCTTTTTTGTTGAAGCTGGGAGATGATGGGAAGATTCAGGAAATTAACTTTTCGAATTGAGGACGCAAGAGAAACGGACTATAAGTCTACTGTGGTAATTAGGGCCGAATATTGCGAAACTGCATGAGTAAGAGAAACTGGCCTTGATGATGCTTGGTTTTTGAAGTTCCGATTGAAATCCGGTAAGTAGTTAGGTTGATTGGTTTGTACTTTGTTTTAGGGTTTGTTCCGATGCAGATGCTTTCTTGTAAGAAAACTTTGGTGATTATAGTATTGAAACGCTGACTTTTCTGTCCTTTTTGATAGGGTTTGTAAAGAACCTAGGAACCCCAGAAAACGATCAATTGAGCAAATGCAATTTCTGTTAGCAATCTATTTTCTTCGTATTGAAGAAGCCGAGGATAGAGTATCTCCACGTGGCCTTATTATAGATCCAATTAGTGACCAGAACAGTGTCTCTTTTAAACTTCTTCGTAAATGCATAGAAAACTGGAAATGGTCGAATATTTTCCTTCCTCTGGCTTGCACGTCTCGATACATGGTGTTGTATTTTGAAGGTTTTGCTGTTAGTCTTCAAGTTTTTCCATACACCTCTGGTTGAAGTCCGTCACTGGCCTTCAGAAGTGGGTTATGGCTCATAGTGTGATTAACAAACATTATGAGCAGGTCAGGTATGTATTACTACTGCTGTGTAAGTAACTCCTCAATCCAAAATTCTACCAAAGGAAGGAGTTGTGGTAGCTGCCGAATCTTCTATACATGAACCATTTTAGGGACCAATCCATGGACTTAACCTCCTTGTTTGTATCAAAGGATGACGCTATCTCATTGAGCCCAGCAGATTGAGATTACTACTGGGAAGGAAAATCAATATATTACTTACTTAGTTCGGCTATTAGACCTTCAAAATAAGGTTATGTTGCTAGCATGTTTACTTCTAGTTTAAGTAATATATTTGAGTTCAAGATTCAAGTTGCTGAAAAGGTGCATAGAAGTGGTGAAAAAAGAAAATTTTGAAATTAAATGAAGCATAATTCTTATGACCGTGTCAAGATAAAGTCTTCACGATGATGATCCATCATGATGACGATGATTTGGGATGAAAAAGCTCTACCAGCTATGCGTTTGGAGGATTTGCGAATCCAGATCCCAAGTATATCTGGGCTCAAATATGGGGAAAACCAAGTGTTAAAGGTCACAAGTAAATCATGAGGCATGCGTCTCATGCTAATGTCCGATTCCTCTTTTCGTATCATTTTCCTTTCTTTTTTGAGCCTTTTGTTTCATCTCCCATCCTCTATCGAGTGCCGACGCGTTAGCTGACGTGATTGCCGCATGTCCTCTTGTTGCGTCTCAATGGTGTCTAAGACAATGGAACGAGATGCAGCATGTCATGTCAGTCGGTCTGGACCGTCCTTTCCATGTTCCCAATTTATTGCTTACTACTGCTGTATAAATTCTCGATTCCGTACTTCTTTAACCTTGCCACATCCTCAGCTGACTACATTAATCACTTGGACTTTCCATAGTTCCAAAATTCGTTTCTATCGCCTCAAGTCGCCTTGCTAAGAATTGTTGAAGCTTCACATTTGTTTCTCAGAATGGCTGGTAAATTTATTAAGGATTTTTTGCAGATTTGTCATTAGTTTTTGGTCTTTTCGAAAAAAAAAAATTCCAAGTTTTTAGATTTTTACTGATTTGCTATTAAGTTTTAAAAATATTTGTAAATATTTGTTAACTTTTTATATATATAAAATTCTAATATTATCCTTATCTAATAGATATCCGAAACATTTGGTTGCCGAAGAAGTCGTCGGAAGCAGGAACCATGACCTAGGAGCCAGCGGACGTCGAGTAGGGCCACAATCAACCTAGGGGGCAGGACAGGGGTACTGTCCTGTCCCGGCGCGGGGAGGAGGAGGGAGGGGGTAGGGGAGGCGATCTGGCTAGCATCGGTGGAGGGCGATCGTGCTGGGAGGAGGGGAGATCTGGGTAGCGCCAGCCAGGAGGGGACAGGAATTGGGTAGAGCCGGAGCGGGGAGGCCGAACTGGGTACCAGGGGGAGGCGGGAAGGCGGGGGAAGTGCTGGTTGCGTAGGCTGGGTACCGGGGAGGGGGGGAAGGCACTGAGCAGGGGAAGGGGGTGGCCACCGTGCAGTGGGGGCTGCAGGGTGGGGGTGGCCACCGTGCAAAGGGTTGACGGGTGGGGGGAAGGGGGGGCAATTTGCAATGGAACGACCTGCATAGTGCCGGTAGGGGAGAGATCTGCGTAAGTTGGGGGGGTGCGCGCGCGGCAGTGTGTTGATGGTGGGTTGGAGGGGAGGGCTCCCTGTCAGTGGTGGTGGTGGCACCCTCGGTAGCGCCGGCAGGACACTGGCGTGCGGAAGAGATAAAGGTTATATTGAAATTTTGTAAAACTTAACATGAAAAGTGGCAAATTTGGAAAGTTCTTAAAAATTTAATGGCAAATTTGTAAAAATACCAAAATATTAGATTTTTTTGGCAAAATTTTCAAAATATAATGGCATTTTTATGAAAATCTCATTTATTAATAAAGAAAATCCATCTATGGAGGAATGCCTTGTAAAAATAGATACTGGATCACAGTAAAACATCACTATAAAAAGGGCAACTTTGGTGTATGAAATGCCTACTTATGCAAGGTTCAAGAAAGGGACTAACTACAAAAGGTCTATTGTATGTAGTTTTACTGTATATTTTTGCAAGAGGCTTTTTTAACACCTCAAAACCGTGTCCTCTAGATTATATGATAACAACTCAACCATTTGTTAAGGTTACCCAATGGGGAAAACATTACGATACTTCAGAGAATTACAAGGTTCTTTTAGGGAATTCCTTTTGCACTAAAAACAAGTTCTAAGAGACTGAAGTCCAAGCTCCTGCTCCAATTCCTTTAGCCTATCCATCTGATTTTATTGCTACTTTGTTATGATAAGATGAAACTGGCTAATCCCATTCCTATTCTCTAACCTTGTCTTCCCACCTTTGCAAGTGCAGAAGGACAACTCAACAAAAAAAAAATCAGATGCAAGATAATTATGTACAACGTAATGCATATCGTATACTTAAGTAGACTGAGCAGGTGGAAAGTGCAAAGACGCCTAAATTGTCATATACATGGACTAATTGCTTTTCCAAAGTGTGGCCAGCACAAGAGTAATGCCCTTGTCCAACTTTCAGATTAGTTGGGAGGATCTAGGCAGGGTCTAGTGCAGCTGTCTTTTGGACATAGTCATCACTTTTTACACGCTATTCTCGTGCCAATGGATTATGTCCACTCACTAGACCAACATCAACGCTAAACAAATATAGAGTTGAAACTTCAAACTTTAGAATTCTCCCAATGAGGGTATAAGCCCTCCCCTTTAATTTATGAACCCATGGGGGATTGAGCGTCAACGTCATATGACTAGTCTAGCATACGATCAGGTGTTGATCTGGACGCGGCTGGCGTTTGACTAATCAGATGGTATGATATTAAAAGATCCATCCACTGCCCCTGTTGAATACTAATTGTGAGGACGTAATATGAGTACATTACCCAAGGTATGATAGCGACACATGACACAATTGCCCAGTTCTATTAAGTCATGTGAGTCATAAGTTACTTATTGAAAAGCCGCTACAAGTACCCAACTAAACGAGCCACTACATGCCATATTGAATGACGTTACAATGTATTAGTTCTGTAATCTCAATTAGATTAACAATGAAGCGCAATAGACAAATTCACAGCAGAAAAAACCTGGGTTCCATAATGGCACGCTGAAGGAATTGATCATGCTCATTACCACTTTTCTCATCTTCATTAGCTATCAGTAGGTTAATCCGATCCCCACCACCCGATAGCATTACTGCAAGAGCACTAGCAACATCAAACAACAACAGCACTAAAACCCATTTTCTGCTCCTGGCCTTCACTCGCAACTACATGAAAAAACTTATTTGACGACTCCAAATTCTCCATACTAGCACAAATCATTAGTATTATAGAAGCTGATGGAAGGAAATGGGAAAAAGAATAACTACGTCCCCTCAAATGGCTCCCAGTTTATCCATGCCCGTCAGTGTTGCAAATGTAAAATTCCAGTTTATTAATGGTTATAATGGACCAGCCGATTTTATTGATTATTCAGCTAGAAACAAGGAAAAAGCTTACCCCAACCATTCGAGCTCTAAAGTATCTAAAGTACTGCAGAGCGACCAAAACACTCATCTGCATCTCAGAATACTTGTTAGCTCCTTACCCAATATGAGAATCCTTGCCAGAAAACTGTCCCCGATCATCTACTCGCTAGGCTTGCATTACGTGCCTAGAAAACCTCCCCACGGCTTCGCTTATAGTTCAGTTTTTGAACACGGAAAGACAGACGCACAAGTATTCAATATCTATCATCCCCAGATTTTTTTTATTTTTTATTTTAAGTTAAAATTAGCTCTCTTCTAGATCCCTATCCACTCGTAGTTTGCAAACACAACAGGTAAAACTCAGGAATCAGCTTAGTCAACTTGGATCATTACAAATTTTTCTAGGACACAAGTAGAAACCAAGCTGAACATCACGTGGCTTATTTTGGCCCAGTCATGTTGTTCTGGAACAAGAAAACAGAATTGGAAAGCCCAGCTTCTAATCTGGTAGAAGCAATATCAATGAAATAATTTTCTCATAGAAAGATAATTTAATGCCTCAGTTCATTACTGCTATTACATTTATATCATTCAAGAAGACATTCGCAACTGCCTACCCTGCGAACTGTTCCAACAACCAGCTAACATAATTTTACATGCTTAATAACTAACAGAACCTAATTCCAATCAGTTCTATATCATCCACTCCCCACTTAAAACAACACTTGTAGTCATGGGCGGAAGTTCTGGAAATGTTGCTGAATGTCATGCAAATACCCCCAGTTGACAATTATTTGTCTGCTCTTAATCTCACCAGTAGACTTCTAATGCATTTTTGCAACAAATGGGCATTGTCCAGTCGATCAGTTTTTCCATTCATGTTTGGTGGATGTTCCGGAGGGCCGTGCTGATGCTTTTACAATCATAGTCCATAGTTTTCATCCAGTTCTCAAAATCTCCAATCTCCTGCATTTCAGAGTGATGGTGAAAATATGATTCTTAAGTAACACGCAACACATTTAAATAGCTGTGATTCATAAGAGAAACGCAAGCTAATGTGAAGAGTTTCTGCATGAAGAACCATGTTACAATCACTGAACTAAAGTTGTATTTACTTTTTCTCTATGACTTGGCTAGCATGTTTCAAGTTTTCATCTTTCACAACCAAAGAAAAATATCATGACTGGATAATTTATCAAAAAGCACCCTAACCAGTAACCACTGGAAAGAAGGTAATCCACGGAGTGACCAGTACCTTTACTCTGATTGGCATGAGGATAGGACCGGTGGATCAGTGTGCGTCCTAGCAAACTACACCAAGTAGGGGACAGGTCCCATGTGAATGAACTACATAAGTCTTGTGAACTACCGAATTAGTCCTCCCAGAACTAACACATAGGAAAGGAAAGCAAAGAACAAAATTTCTAGGAAAACAGTTTTCATGAATAAATTTGAAGAAAGCAAATTATAGACAGATGTCTATGCTGTCGAGGCACTATAGGTTTAATTGCTTCAAAATTATGCAATATGAAAAAAAGGACCATCCACAAAGGAACACTAAATTAAGAAATGGTGCATACTTGTTCATAGGAAAAAAAACTATAAGAAAACCATAATGTTAGAAATAGAAACTGACCTGTACAGCAGAGTTTAAGGGAATCCACCAAATCATTTCACTTTTTGCTATCTTATACTGTGATGTGCATAGATTAGCATAGCTTGGCTCAAGAGGAACCATAATATTATTGAGATCACAATTAAAGTGGATTCATTCCATACTTACAATCTTTTTCAATTTTTATGAGCATAAAATGTATTGGTCTTTGGAAAGAAGAAGGGCTGGAGAACTACATATTTCAAGGTTTTTCATTCTTACAACCAACAAGATCACCATCGTTACTACATTTATCAGGAAGCATAGTATTACAGAATTTGGGAGATGGATAGATAGTCGCAAGTTTGTTTATTGTCACTATTGGAAGGATATGGATGGATAGCATGACATGAACTTGTGTCAGTCCCTGTAAGTGCAACCTTGGGATGCAACAATTCAGATGAATGAAAGCCTTACAGACTACTGAAGAAGTCCTCTGGAATTAATACACAGAGGGCGAACTCCAAACAGAAATGGGAAAAAGAAAATGAAGGGGACAAAGATTAGCTAGATTCTAGAAGTCCTTTTCTTTGTTATAGATTATGTGAGAGCAAGCAATAGAGAATTTATCATATATATATATATATATATATCTTTGTGCGTAGGTTTTATTGCTAGCAATCCAAAATCACGCCAGAATAATGACATAAATTTGCCTAAAAACAAATCTTTCATGATAACATGATTACTTTAATAAGAAGATAAAGTAGAAATGGAGAGAAAATACAAAACAGCAAAAACTTGCCTAGCCAACCAACCTTCAAAGCAGAGTTCAGTGCACCAGATGCAGCAAGCCATTGATTTGTTTGCCTTGTGTAACGCAATGCGGTACTAGCTAATGCTCGTATCTCAAGTTCAATACGCTTTTCGTTTATGAAGGATTCTTCCACTCCACTATTAACTGTGTCAACTAAAAGTTCTGAAACACGCACTGCAGTTCTCAATGCATCCTTTTTTGCTTTTTCTGTGAAAAAAAAATGCACACACTTCATCAACCAAGAAATTGGTGGCTAGAATTTTTAGAAAGTATAATTACAAATGCTCATTTACTTGTTTCCTGTGCAAATTGCTAGTAGTCAGACAATGATGATGAGTACCTAAACTCCAAAATACTCTTGTGAACAATAAAGTGCTTTTGATACTACCATTAGCATATCTAGCCTGTGTAACCTAGTTATGTATCAAAAGTAGCCTACTTCTGTGTATGGAAGGAGCGACAATGCCTTTCCAAAGGTCAGCAGGAGTCTTTGTATCTTCTACAAATAAATTTTTTTTTCCCTTGTTGCCACTGTTGAGCATTTCTTTCTCTGATTTTAATGATAATAAAACTTATATCATGTGATCTAATCTTTCTATTTGAGTGTGTATACGTATAAGATTAGCAAAGATGTTTCTGAGATTACCCAAGAAGATCCCAAGTCCATTTCAAAACAATTCAAGACTCTCCAAGAAGATGATACAGACTTATTTTCAAGCAAAACTGAAGTCAAGATTGAAGATCCAAGATAAAGTCATCAAGCTCAGACTAGTAGTCAACTACTAATGTAAAGTACTCAATCACCCTACTCGAATAGGTGACTACCACCCTACCAGCTAGTCTCAACTCTCCATGCAAAAACATCAATTTGCAATACTACTGGAGTCGACTAGTCCAAGAGGTAGTTGACTACCCACGTGCTCATTAGAGACTATCACTAGGAGTAGTCAGACATTGAGCCCTCTTTTGCGTCTTTTACCAAGCAGGAATTGAGAACTCACGCAGAGTAGTCAACTACTTTTTGAAATCACCAAACTTGAAGTCTTTTAAAGACGACTTTGAGCTGCTCTATTCATTCTTATTTTGTCCTAAGTCAAATCACTCACACTCTATTGAAAAACACATCTCAAATCCCTTGATTTCCATTGGCTTTCAAGAGGTTTTCACAAATCAAACCCTCCAGCACCTTGTTTTCCATCAATTTCTCATTCAAATCCTAGTTCAGATGACTTCAATAAAGAATCCCATGAAGAAGAAGAAGAGATAAAATGAAGGAATATCTATGAAGAAGAAGAAGAGAGAAAATGAAGGAATATCTACAGAGAAGTAAAAAAGAGAGAAATAAGCCTCTTCAAGTGCAAGAGACTGTATGGTTTCGTACGAATGATGAGAGAACACAATCATAAAGCATTATATCAACAAGAAATTCTTGAAGGAAGGTGGGTCATTTTCTCCTAACTTGAATCCTTTCCTTCTCAATAATGGTTTACAAGATTGATTAGAGGAGTTTATTTCAAGAAATATCAAATATTATCCTCAATTGGTTAGTTTTTCTTATATTTATTTGAAACTATGTGAGGGAAGGGATTAAATGAAATCATATGTGAAAGGTGTGGAAATGGAGTGGGATGTTGATTTCTTTTACCCACTATTTGGGTGTTCCCAAAGTAGGACCTTGGAAGGGGAGAAATGGATAGACAAGCAGCTGTTAAACCATTCTTCAAAATGAAGCAAAAACTGCTAATCAACCCATTCTCATTAGGTCTCCCTCAGTTGAAATAAGACTTCTTCATTTGATGGTTTGCCATATTTTTGTGCCAAAGGGAGGAAGTTTTACATCAATCACTGATTTGGAGTTATTTATCATGTATCACATTGTCACTAGACAACATTTCAATGTGGCACAATCTTGATTAATCATATAGGTTGAGCAAACTCAGGGACCTCTACTGCATGGCATGTATGTTATAAGACTTTTGAGAATGTATTGGGTTCTTACATCAGGAGAACTAACTGCCACTCTTCACAGAATGAGATATCAGTTGTCAATGGTCAATTCAAGTAATGGAGGGAAGGAAGCACCTCAGAGGAAGAAGAAGAACAAGAAGATGAAAAAGATAATACTGAAATAATTTGGAAGAGCAGTAGGTACACCTGCAGCCCATTTACATTGGCTTGAGCACCAAGGTTTGAAGTTCAACTTATAAGCAAAATGGATATGTTGATGGATAGAGTGGTTGGAATGGATACCAGGCCACGACCAAACTGGATGATATAAATGCTACAGTGGGTACTTCAAAAGAAGAAATGAAGGACTTGAGGATAAGGGAGCTCAAGTGAACACCAAGCTCACTTCCATTGACAATACGTTAACCATGTTTTGATGATGTTTTGTTTTTTCTTGTCTTTTGGATAAGTGGAGGTATTTGCAGTCTTGGTCTTTCGTTTTCATGTCTTTGAACATTGAGTCTTCTGCTATTATGGCCCGGTTATTGTCTTGAATACTGTTTCTTATTTTCTTTTGAGATATCAAACTTCATGTACTGAACTGACCTACGTTAATGAAAGGAAGTTTTAGCTTATCTTTTGTTTACCTTTGTCTATCCACTTGTCTTGACAATATTCATTGGCATTTCTATTGAATGGATGCCTAGATGAATTAGGTGGGGCACGTATACTTGAAAGCTTCAATTTGTATCTTTTTCTCCTATTGAGATGATATCCTTGTATCAATATGGTTGTATCAATAATAGGGAATAGTTTATTTCTATTGTATCCTATCTCTCCACCTTTTTATTTTGACAAGAAGAGGAGAGCTTGTGAATGAATATGCATACATTCAGAGGGGTATTTTTGCTTAAATTATTTCTGCTTTAAGTCTACCTTTTAAAAGTTTTGTCATCAACAAAAAGGGGGAGACTGTTGAGCATTTCTCTCTTTGATTTTGATGATAACAAAACCTATATCATGTGATCTAACCTTTCTACTTGAGTGTCCATTGTGTAAAAGATCTCCAAAGATGTTTCCGGAATCATCCAAGAAGATTCAAGTTCATTTCAAGATGACACAAGACTCTCCAAGACATTCCAAGATGATCCAAACTCATTTTCAAGCAAAATTGAAGTCAAGATTGAAGATCCAAAGAGAAAACCATCAAGCTCAAAAAAGTGGTCCACTAACATAAAGTAGCCAACCACCGAATAGACTTTATAGTGTAGTAGTTGACTACTTCAGCTCACTCGGAAATGACTGAAAATGCACTAGTTCTGGAGGTAGTCAACTACCCTGGATAGCAGTTGACTATTCTGAATTGGCAGGAAACACAAAGTGCTGGACGTAGTCGACTAACCTGGTTAGTAGCCCACTACCAGTGTTCAAAATTCAAATTTTACTGCAAAATAGTTGACTGCTTTGCATAGTAATCAATTACCAAGTGAAAGATAAGCCTACGAACTCATCTATGCATGGAGAATTGAGATTTGTAACAGGACCAATCCATTTAAAATAGGAAATTTTGATATCCAACAGCTCTTTTAAGGTTGAAGACTCTTTATTAAAGAGAGATTTGTGAATTTCCAAGAACAATCACAAAGAATCATCAAAATAAAAAATTTACAACTTTTGGTACCTAAATCATCTTGTTTGTAGGTCTGTTTGAGCTAATAAGTACAAATGAATCTTTTTGTATCCAATCTTGCTTAATAGTAGAGTAATTCCCGAAAGTACATGAACAAGCACTAAATCTATTGTATCATTTGCAAATAATAAAATGTTTTTTGAACTAGATGCATTTTCAAAATAACTTTTCAAAAGCTTTTGCCTCTTGCATGATTCATATCCTCAATTTGCTTTCCCATAAATGCATTTTAATTGCTAAGAAGGATATCAAGGTTTTCTTTTTCTTGAACGGATTTTGAAAGAGTGGAATTTAAATCTCCAACTTTTTTTTTAAAGCAAAGTTTTCACTTTTTAAAGCTTCAACTTTCTTTTCCAAATTATTGATTTCACCTATGAAAACTTCATTCTCTCTTCTTAAGGAATCATTCTCAAGTTTGAAAGAGAGGAAATAACTTTCTTAACAATTTTATTCTTAAGTTCTATCTTTTTTAATTCATTCATCAAATCATGAAATGCATCATTCATTCATCAAAAGTACAAGAGTTGGGAACATTTATCTCATCCATCTCTTACTCATGAGCCATAGCACATGGGTTGCCTATTCCATTTTTGGGTTCATCATCCGAGATTGAATCTTCACTCTCACTCCATGTAGCAACCATAGCTTTCTTCATTATTTGACTCTTTTTGAGTAATGGGAACCTTGGTTTAATAAGACTGGGTTGTTGCATTTAAAACAAATGATAGTATTCTTCTTTGACCAAGAATCTATTTTCTTGAAGCTCCTTTCTTTTATTTATTGCTTTTCATTTTTCAAGAAATTCATGAATTTTCTTATAAATTCTTGAAGTCGTCATCATCATCATCGCTGATTTCTTCACTTTCACTTTCATCTTCTTTGAAAGACTTGAGAGCAACACATTTCTTCTTTTTAGGTTTATCTTCCTTCATCATTTCATGGGTCATGAGAGAACCCGTGAGCTCATCAAGTTCCAACTTTTCTAAATTGTAGCTTCTTGGATAGCAGTGACCTTTGCATCCCCAGATTTAGGAATAGACCCGCATTAGTAAATGATTTACCAAGAGATTTACAACCATTTATAATGTTGGTAAATCTAATGAAGATTTCAGAGATAGATTCATCACTCTTCATCATAAAAAGCTCATAATCATGAACAGGCATATTAATCCTACTATCCTTAACTTGCTTGGTACCTTCATGCATTACCTCTATCTTGTCCCATATCTCTCTTACAGTTGCACATGTAAATATTCGGTGGAATTTATAGGCATCCAATGCACAATAGAGTAGATTCATGGCTTTAGAGTTGAGTTGAACCCTCTTCGTCTCCTCCTTGGTGCAATCTTCTTCTTCGATAGAATGTCGCTTATAAGCACCTCTGACTATGGTTTTCCACAACTTATAATCAACCATTTGGATGTAGATCCTCATTCTAGCCTACCAATATATGTAGTTTGTTCCATGAACAAAGGAGGTCTATGGGTGCATCAGACTTCTTAAGTTGAAACATAGTTTTCTCATCCAACAAATACTCTAACATATAAGCAAAAGAAACTTCATTGAATGACCAAAGTTGCAACAATCAGTAAGAAACAAATTTAGGACAGCAACTACAACATCATATTCAATTTTCGAAACTCTAACTTCCATAAAGAAGATCATTGACCAATGATTTGTAAATATTGATGAACAAGTGTGCCCACTTAATATATTTCTCCTTTTCTTTCTTTTCCATAATGGTACATAAACTGCACCAAACAAAAATAACATGATTAATTTTTCATATTCCAATTTATAATAAATGAGAAATTGACCGACTACTCCTTAATCCAGTTACTAATGTACTCGAGCTTCGCCTTTTGCACAATGGAGACAATCAACCAAGAATACTAATACAACTAAATAGTGGTGCTTTGTATCTGATACAAGCAAAGAGCCCATAATGCACTAATGTAAACATATGCCAGGTTTCATCCTCATGAGAACTAGGAAGCTGTCATTGTGATTATGATGACTTCTAATGAACTAGCTAATTAGGAGTAATTTGGCAAGCTGCCTAATTCCAATTATTGTTAATATGGAGTCATATGTTCAAGCAACACTGAAGTTCAAGTTTTAGTTGGCCTATGGAGGAAAAACTGAATGGCAACTTCTTTCAAAATAATACTTCTAATTTGCAAAATTTCCAAGATGAAAAAGTGGAATTGACAATGGAATTTCCAAGGTGATTACATGAAGTTCAATAGTAACGCTAAAGCTCAGGTATACTAAAGAGAGTAGTAAGATTCTAACTTAGTGCTCCTTAATGGACTCCGCAATGAAGTTAAATAAGCTAGGAGACTTGCTCACGTAATTTAACCGAAATCCTTGATTCATGATATAGGTTAGCCACAAGAACCATTGACAATGACAGAAGCCCACTACCCTTACCAACATATGTTTCTTCAGAAGATAGAATAGAGAGAAAAGTGCATATCATCCTCAAATGTGTATGCTATTCAACCCTGGCAGTCCCATCTTTAAAACTTCTTGAGTCATCTTAAAACCTCCTTTATAATATACATCATAGGACCCATACAATAGTCCCTCATATTAATTTAACTTAAACAACCAGTTTGAGATTTCTATTGCTATCAAAGATATAAAATAATTACACGCAAACAAGATATTTATAATGCAGTTAGCTTGAACAAGCAAAAGTACACTTCTAGCAACACTAGTTATGAACATTTGGATGAGGAAGAGATCAAACAGCTCTTACTTACTAACTATATAGACTAGTTTCCTATACCAGGGGTGAGAGAGTCCCTTACACTAGGTTACAATGTAAAATGTTCCTCAACCCACTCATCCAAGCAGAAGTACAAATTCTGCAAGGCAACAATGTCTGGTAATTCCTCACGAACATTATATACTATAGCCCAAGGGCAAAGTACAAAGGAAACGGCAACCTAGCAAAACTAGTATATCTTGAGAATGGTTCTATATTCATTTTGTAGCCACTAATGGTAGATGGACTTCTTTATTGTAACTGAAGTCCATCCGTAGAAGTTTGGCAACCATTTAAACAAGGCACGGTGTCTTGAGAATTTCTTACAGATGCACGTTATTAGAAATGAAGCTCTTTGCACTGCAAATGCAATTCTCAGGAAAGCTATTTCCATTTTCCACCACGTTTTAACACTTTCTTAATTTCAATGGGAAATGGTTTTGCAAAAAATGAGGTTCTGTCAAGGAGTAACAAGTATTACGTTCTTTCAGCCCCTCCCTTAATTATTGGGTCGATATTTTGGGTTAAGGATTTGGCCCAAGAAGAAGTTGGATTTGGCATGCAGGGTTAGGGCCATTTATGAAAGCCCGTGTAGAATGGCCTGACAAGTTAGGTCCATGAAGGAAGGCTAATGAGACATGGCCTGACTCGAGAAGGATTAAGTGCTTAGAAATTATACAAAATTTTAAAATGTCGCCAGTGGAGATATTTTGTAGTAGAGAGATTGAGAAAAAATTCTATTCTAAATGTATCCTAACCATTAGACTGTGAACATGTATAATGATCCTGGCCATCCATTGAGGATGTAGATGGGTTTAGAAGTATATAAATGGGCTAGAGATCCTCATTTGTATAGCATCCACGAGTTCTAAGCTTTCTTGGAGAATAGCTTTCTTGTTTCACTTGAGCATGCTACCTTCCCTTTGAGTGTCTAAATGTGCTAGGTGTTAAGGAGAGAACGCTAGGAACTTGGATCTAGGCTTACCAGAGGACTAGATTGGAGCTTAGAACAAGTACCCTAGCATTGCAAGACTAAGGAAATAGCAAGACCATGACATGGTACTGGATATACAGCTGAATTAGATTTCCGTATGAACCCAAACAGTTGAAATCATGGAAAGCGGGATCAATTTCCATTTCAATCGATTCCCATACATTTCCTACTAACCAAACAGCCGACTTAAGATCATCCAAATAAAAAAGCGAACTTTACTAGGTTTTGGTCTGATCTAAAGAATTTGACATTTCCCATGTCTATATCATTAGGGTTCTGAAATTCATTTGCAGACTAATTTACCAAACCCTATGCTAAAATGCTTGCGAGACTACTGAAGTAAATACTACAGTTAAACACCAAAAACTCTATCCGAGGAAGGAAAAGGAAGAAGAAAAAACAAATATAGCTTACCTGAAAGGGGGAAAATTTTGAGAATTGGATAAAGAAAACTGACCAGTTTGATCACGAATTTGGAGGGATTTATGGTGGTGCTCGTGATAGATATGCAACAGAGACGATTCTAATGGCGTCTTTGCTGATTTCTCCATGCCATTCAAGATTTCCCTCAGTTTGAGAGAGAGAGAGAGCGCGAACGAAGCCAAGAAGCAGAAGAATTGGGGTCGTTAAACTAGCAAATCAGACAGGGATTTGAAAGCAGCAAAAGTACATGTGGGCATACACGATTAACAATCGCAGCCTTTGATTGGTTTTCCATCAAAATCTTCCGGTGGATCTCGCGTTCCTTAGATCTGTGGAGGTAAAATCGGACGGCTTGGGTTGTCTGAAAATAATAGCAGTGATCTGTGACTCCTTGGAGTCCTGGTATTTTCAAAGGCTAAAGCCATCGTCTTATTTTCTGGCCTTTTCACATTTTCTCTTGTCCAGCCTTAGTGTCACATGGGCAATTTTCTCACATGAAATTTCTTTTTCTTTTGCCTTCTGCACACCACTAAGCAACTTACTTAGTCAGCCTTTCAACTTTTTTTATCATAACAAAGAGGGACACAAACATGTTGTGCAACTGAACCCAAGTTTCACACACGGTTTACAGGCAAGAGCCTAACCTTTCTTTTTATTCACTTATAGAATACAAGGATTAAAACTTTAGGTTACACACACAATATGGGGCATTTCCCTCCCTTTCGTGCACCTAAGCATGTCTTTAAATAGGTTACAACAAAAACTACTTGATGGTTACAACTCAACCATCCTAGGTCTTGTCACCAACTATAGCTTGACAACTTGCTTATAACTACACGAAACCATCTTTCCTTGCTGACACATTGTGAAACCATCCATATTTGGTTTAGGAGTCATCACCCCTTGTTGCCACATAGTAAAAACTATCCACAACTGCCTTGGGGAGCATCTCCCTTATGTCATGTGTTAGGAAGGGGACATTGGGCATATTAGTAGGCCTATTCCATCTTAGTATTCGACTGCCCCAACATTTATACAAAGGATTACGTAGAACCATCTCCCTTAGGTGTCGTGTGTTGGAGTCATCCATGACAACCTTGGGGCCACATGTCACAAGGACTTTATGTCACTTGTCTCTACGTTTTGGTGTCACTTGCCATAACATTTTTATGTCATCCCTCTTGGGTGCTTAAGGTTAGTATGGGTGCAAGGTGTTGTCACATACTTCCCTTAGCTGCTATAAACTATAGAGCTGACAAACCAACCCCCCTAGAAGGAGCCGACGTCCTCATCGGGATAAATTGAAGATATTCTGCCACTTGCTTTTCAAACTACCATAATATAGTATTACTTTCCCATCTTGTTTCACTTTCTAAGCTGTCCTTTCATTTTATCAAGTAGTGGGTTCGTCTATTTTTCTTACTTTGTCCTTGCATTCTATGGTCAAGTATACAATCTACGTCATGCCTGAACTATTTTCTTATTGTAGGCGGAGCTCGTTTGGATTGATTCCTTATTACATCTTGGTCCTCATGGAATGGTTTGAGAAAACTGAAATGAAAAGTAGGGTGAACTTTCAATCTATCTGGCAACCTTAAACTATAAGCAACGCTGCCAACTTTTTTGTATCACCTCTAATGGTTCATTATATTTTGGAGCCAACCCTCGGTGCACAGTCTTACTATTGATTTTCTTCCAAATTTGGGGAGTTAGTTTTAGCAATACTTTATCCCCAACTTGGAACTCCAAAGGCCTTCTACCTTGGCCCATATATTTCTTCATGTGGCGGACAACTTTTTCAAGGCTATCCCTTGCCTCATCTAGCATTTCTTGTTTTAATAAGGACAATATCTAAGTTGCAGGAATCTTACCACCGGTGTGCTGCTTAACAATTTCATGTGGAATGAGAGGCTATTGGCCCGTGGCCAACTCAAATGGACTCTTCCTTGTAGAAGAGCTTTTGTGTAGGTTGTAGAAGAACTATTAAGTCTAGCAAGTCCACCCAATTTTTCTGACTTGATGTGACATAGTGCCTCAAATACTCTTCCAATATAGCATTGATCCGCTATATTTGACTATTAATTTGGGGATGGTTTACAGTAGAGAACTTTAATTTGGATCCCATTTTGTTAAAGAGTTCCATCCAGAACCTGTCAGTGAACCTTGCATCACAATCACTTATTATGTCTTTTAGTAGACCCCAATATTTGATCACGTTCTGGAAGAATAATTGGGCAACCTCCTTTGTAGAGCATGTCAATGTTGCAGGGATGAGGATAGTATATTTGGAAAACCTGTCAACAACAACAAAAATATATCAATAGTCGTTAACTTTAGGTAGTCCTCCAATGAAGTCCATGGATACACTTCTCCATGGTTGTTTTGGAATTGGTAGGTGCTGCGGTAGTCTTGCTTCTTTCTTTCTCTCACTCTTGTCTTATTGGCACACCAAACAAGAGTTAGCATAGGCTTCTATATCATCTTCCATTTTTGGCAAATATTAGCTTCCTGATAGCAAAGCAAGAGTTCTTTCAACTCCTGGATGGCTAGCCCATTTTGCATCATGGGTCTCTTTGAATAATTCTATACGCAACTCGCTGCTAGAAACATAAGACCTCCCTCCCTTGGCATAGAGTATATCCTCCTCAAGCCAATATCTCCTTATGGATCCTTTCTCTAACTTGTTTTACAAGTTTTACATAAGAGACATCATTTTTACAAACGTCCTTAATACATGAAAGGAAGTCAAACTCTAGTTTACAAATGGCCACCATAATCTCCACTGTCTACTTATGACTCAATGCATAAGCAATATTGTTGTGTCTCCCCGTCTTATGCAGCTACTCATAGTGGAATTCTACCAATATTTCTTGCCATCGAATCTACTTAGAGGTCAGCTTCTTTTGAGTTGGGAAGTGTTAGCAACATTATCTATTACAATGACAAATCTACTTCCAAATAAATAATTCCTCCAAGTATGCAAGCAATGAATAACAACAGTCATCTCCCTTCCGTGAGTTGAATATCGCTCCTCCGCATCATTCAACTTCTAGCTTTGTAACAACTGCATAAAAACAGAAAAATGAAAAACGAAAAACGAAAAAAAAATAAAATTCACTCAAACTAAAGGGGGGCCAGAATTGATACTGGCACCCCCTACCACGTGACAGACCCATTGGGTCTGTGTTTTCCCAAAACCTAATAGAAAAAAGAAGAAGAAGAAAGAAACCAAACGAGAGGGAAGAAGAGGAAGGGAAGAGGAAAGAAGAGAGGGAAGAAGAGAAAGGGAAGAAGGAAAGGAGAGAGAGGGAAGAGAAGGAGGAGAGAAAGAAAGAGAGGAAGGAAAGAGCCGCCAGAGAAGCCTGCCACTCCGGCGAGCAGAGGAAAAAAAAGGGGTTAGGGCTTTTTGGTTTTCTGGCAAATCGGAGCCATCTAGCCCATTTTAGAGAGGGAAAAATATGGCTGAACACAGGGAAAATAAGATCTACAAAACCCAACTGTTGATTTGTGGTGTTTTGCTAAATTCTTGCGTTTTCACCCTAGATCTAGAATTTCGGATAATCCAACCGTCCAATCCCCAATCCAAGTGTAGGGATAGGTAATTTAATGCATTATGAAGCTCTGATCATCCAAAAATGTCATATCTAAGCTGAATTTTGATCAAACGATCTCAGCCATCCGATCGGGTACTGTTCACACAATAACATTTTGACGTCTGATCAGCAATCAGACACCACAAACAAGTTCTAGAGCACTGGAATTGCTAGGACATTGCACAAATTGAAAGTTTTAGACTGAGATTGATCTAAAAATCTAAATTGTTTGATTGGACAGTAGAAAAATAAGGACCTTGCACTTTTGATTGGTGGTTAGACACTACCATGGTGTACCTTAACCTTTAATAAGTTAAGATACTTGGAAAATTCAAGATGAGACCTTTTAACGATGAAACACCCTTACCGTGGAATTAAGCACTGTCACTTCGCCTTATGACGACTAGTGTCAGTGACTAACTTAGAGGGAACTTTGATAATTAGAAAAGCTGAGAGAGGCCCCAAAGTCGTATAACTGAATATGTTTTCATGTACTTTACAGAGGCGTGATTGATTTGGACGTTCGTACGCAAATTGAGGAAAGTATTCACGTCAGTGAACTAAAAGAGCACCAATTGAGGTAGGTGGAATTGAGATTGCTAAGATTATTTGCTATATATGTATTTGTATATGTAATTTGAGCATTAAAACAAGTATTTTCAATTCATATGAAAAGTAAGATGAATGTGCATGATAAAATCTAACCATGATTAAACTGTTCATGCAAAAGCTATATATTACTATGAAATATGTGAGAAAACATAAGACTGATACTAGAAAATTGTGAGTTGGCTCGTAAGAGCAAAAGGGTAGTTATGATGTGGGCAGGCCTTCGAGCTGGACGAGCTACCGGTCTCTCAAGAGTAAAGCCTTGAGGTGTGTCTTTGGGTTTAACCCATTGCGTTAACTCACTGCGCCAAAGAGGATAATATTGTCTGTTGTGTACTGAGACACATGACAACGCGTTGGTGATTGGTGATGTGAAATGGCTCGTATGAGCAAAGGCTGGTATTAGGAAATGAAAATGAGTAGTGAGTTGACATGTGACTGCATGCTTGCATTTCAAGAATATGTTTTAGTACTAATGTATTGATGTTTTTCATCTTGGCATGAATTTATGATGTTTAAATGATAATTGAATACTAGCTGCATGTTTTAGTATGGACAAGTTAAATTATGTAGAATATCATGATTTTGTATATATATATAATTGCTTCTTATTCCACCTACACAAACGCAAGTTTGTTAAGATATTGTATTTGTTTACAATATCTTAGAGCAGAGGATTCCCAAGAAGTAGAAGCTTGTTGACAGGAGCACACCGACAAAAAGCTCTTGACATAGGCAGGTAATGATGGGTTTATGTTTGAAGTCTTTTTATTTGAGATGAGAGAGAGAGAGACTGCTATATGTGTGTGTGTGTGTGTGTGTGTGTGTGTGTGTGTGTGTGTAATTTTGGAGAGATAGATAACTTATGTGATTTGGTGGTGGTGTGGAGTTCCTGGTTGTGATTTGGTTTGTTTTGATTTGTCTTTATTTGGGAAAATGTATGAAAAGGAGACAGAGTCTCCATTTATATTTTAAAATTTTCAAAAATGTTTATCAGGTACTTCGCAATGACGTGCGTCAAATGTCATATGTCCGAAAAACAGAGGAAACTCTGCCGAATTGTCGGTAGAAATGAGCGAATTTAAAAGTAAAATGACACTCGGGGTTTTTCAAAGCGAATTTAAAAGAAAAGATTCTTCTGCATTTGTTTATGCTTTAAAAATGATTTTATTAGAACTGAGCTCGCTAAGTCAATGTCTCTTGGATTTTAAAAAGTGTTATGAAAACCCCGGGGCGTCACAAGCTTTCAAAGGCTACTAGATGTTTTTCCTGCACCAATACGCCTCCACTAGCATGATCTGAGGCATCACAATGTGCATCAAACAGTAGCTCAAAATCTGGTAGCCGCAACACTGGTTCAGACGCTACCGCCTTCTTTAGCTTTTCAAAATCTTGGTTACTAGCATCAGTCCACGCCCATTTTCAATCTTTCTTCAATAGATCTATCAGTGGTACCACTTTGTTGGAGTAACCTTGGATGTATTTTCTGTAGTAGTTAGCCAACCCAAGGAAGGATCTTAACTCCATTACTTTAGTAGGAATCAGCCACCTAAGATTGGCTTGAACTTTTCGTCCATCCATCATTATCTTGCCTTCAGTGATCTAATGCCTTGGGAATATTATTTCTTTTTGGGCAAACTCACATTTTTCCTTTTTAATGTAGAGTTTGTACTGTCTCAATCGAGTAAGCACCTTGGTCAAATGCTCTACATGTTCCTCTTGGCTACGGCTATATATTACAATATCATCCAAGTAAACGACCATAAACCGATCGATATACTTATAAAATACATTGTTCGTTAAATTTCAAAATGTAGCTGGGGCATTAATTAGCCCAAATGGCATTTCAAGAAACTCATAAGACCCATACCTAGTCACACAAGTAGTCTTTTCTTCATCACCTTTTACAATTCTAACTTGCCAATATCCAGCCCATAAGTCCAACTTGGTGAAGTACCTGACCTTACACAAACGATCAAACAAATAAGCCACTAAACAAATTGGATATTTGTTTCTTATTGTTACCTTATTTCAGGCCCTATAATCCACACACATTCACAATAAACCATCTTGCTTCTTTTGAAACAAAACAGGGGCACCATATGGAGTTTGGAAGGTTGAATATATCCAACATCAAGCAATTCACCCAACTGCATCCTCAATTTAGCTAATTCAAGTGGGGACATTCTATAGGGAACTTATGCAAGAGCTTTAGAACCAGGCAACAACTCAATTTTGTGGTCCACAGCACATCGAGGTGGAAGAACCTTAAGAAGTTCCAAAGGTATTACATCTGTGACGACCTGGGTTTTTGAAACACATTTTATAATATATTTTTCAAAGGCAAAGGCATCCCCTCAGTAAAAAAATTTTGCAAAACAAAGCAACGAAAATTCTTTTATTTTAACACTTGTTTTGAAAACCCAAGTCACCACTTCATACATAACATAAGTACAATTTGTGTACAAAATAAAATTCCATTGAAGGAATATGATTTTATTAAACTTCCAGGATCCATCCAGTGGTTCACAGTACACAACCCATTGTATCCTTACAATACTTGTCCAAATACACAATTCAAATTACAAAGTTCTAAATACAATATATGTGCTCAATATAATGTTTCAAGGGATATACCCTTATTACTTATTCTTCAATAGTTCTTCAAGTCTTGAGCTTCTAAGTCTCCTTCTCTATATCTGAGATATTGTAAACATTTGAACATTTACAATATCTCAGCAAGTTATGCTTGGTAGGGGATAAGAATGTAAGTTATTGACAGTAAAATCTTAATATTCAACTATCCCATAATTCATTCTATCATAAACACATTCACAGACCACTATTATTTATATGAACATCTCATTTCCTTATCATTTGTATTCACCTTTATACATACATAGTATATAAGAACAAATTCGTTAAAATTGTAAAAATAATCAATAATCATTTCCATACAAAACTGATCAACTCCTTTCATTATAGGAGATTTGTATTTCAGCCAGTTACTTGTAACACCTCGAATTTTTAAGAAATTTTTTTTTAAATAATGGCATTTTAAATAAGAGCATTTGGGATCCCATGAGAAAAGCTTTATTTAACATTTTACTAAAACCTACCTTAAAAACTCCGGGTGTTAGTTTTCCTTTCTCAAAATGGCATACACGTAAATTAAACATAAATAAAATAATTCGCTTATAAATCAACGTCAAATAAATCAGCGCCTTTATTTTAAATCAAATAAATGTCCAAAATACAATAATAATATGGCCCAGGGTCTATCCATCATAACATCCCATATAAATGTCCAACATATGTCCAAACATCTAATCACATCAAAATATAAAGTATGCAGTCCATAATAAAATTCAAATGATAATCCTCTCTAATGACTCACATCACTGTCTAAAACTAGAGGGAAAACTAGTCTTCAGCAGCTCTCAAGGTTCATCAACAGCTTTTCCTTTCCTGGCGTCGCGCTCGAGATCTAAGGCATTGCAAAACAAAGCAATGCCTCAGCAAGCTATCGCTTATGTAGGTACATAGACAATTAATGTAATAAATGAAAGAAATAATGAACAACACTGATGAAAAGTTTAACATTTATGAAAATAGTGATATCATAATGTCATGTTCAAATAAATGCCAATTTATTTCATATGCTAAAACATGCAATTCATGGAGTTAAAACATGACATGAATCAATATAATTGAGCATACAACAAGAATAAGGGCACCCTAAGGTAATGGGTCCCACAATCGCACTAATATCACTGATCAGGAGTACTCATAGTTAACTTCTGAATGTCGTCACACCCAACATACCATCCATAACCATGCTCATCATACATGCACACATAATAAGAACATGGGCCATCATGCTGCAGTGGAACCCTCTATGGGTATAAACCACCACCGCTCTCCGTTGGCACCATAACGGGAGACTTACCGTCTGTCCCCATAGAAAGGCTCAGACCGGTAGTGTGGACTATCCATGTTACCAAACCCCTACTGAATGTCATCTATGGGCAAGTGTCTATCATATCACAAAATCATCACATCATAATCTCGGAAGGTGGGTGGCCGGCCCTATCCCTCCTAGCATGACGCCCACCGGGCGAGAGCACCCGTCATCAAATATAAAACACGAAAATCATATGTATATGCTAAAACTCAAGAGCACTTATAGCTTGCAATCCTTAAGACATGCCCCTCATCCTGGGGTTAACCTATAAAAGGACCAGCCAATAAGCCTCTATTCTCATTTCCATGTAAATCCATGCATTTTCTATATATATAATAAGAAATAAGTCTCTCATTAAGCATAACTAATTAACATCATGGTTGTAAAAGCATTTGAAATAAGTTTATTCAGTAAAAGATTTCAATTTGGAGTAACCATCCTGTACTCAATGTCGCATGAAATCCACGGTAAATAATAATTGCAATTTAAAACACGATCACACATGATGCTATGTTTAAACATGGTTTAAAAATCAAGAAAAAACATTAGTTGTCGTCACCTACCTCAGTGTGAGACCACTAGCTTGCTAATAACTCCCTTTAACTGGTATATTCAAGTGCACCTGTACATGTCACATCACTATTTAAAAAAATTTCTAAATAAAAAGTGGTCATTTATAAGTTTTTAAGTTAAAACTAGGTCTGCATCATCAATACAGTTACAACGCATCTTTCGGATCGTGATTTGGACTCCTCTAGCTCGCAAAAATCAATTTTAAGTGAAAATACTTCATAAATTAATATTTATTAATTTATAGGGTGTTTGGCGGGTGCACTGGTTTACACCAGCGGCCCTGCTTTACACTGGGTTACACCAGTGCCTAGTGTACATTGGGTTACACCAGCGGCCCGGTTTACACCGGGTTACACTGGGTTACATGAGCAGCCCGGTTTACATCGGCGACGCGGAAACCGGCGCCTGAGAAGACGACCGGCTTCCGGTCATCTCCGATGACCCTATAGGTGTCCAAATCACTTGGTTTTTAAGCCATTTTGTTCAAAATCTTGTCTAGATTCCATTTCTATCATCCTTTTGCATTGATTTCTCCAAAAACCATGTTTTTTAAATAGTTTTTCCCAAGTTCCTAAAAACATCCCAAGGTACTAGTTTTTGGATTTTCTGGAGAAACCCACCGTTGGATCTCTCCCAAATTTAAAGGGTTTGCTCTTAGGTCACTTGTGGACTAGTTGGACGGTGCGATTTCCAAACAGACCAGGTTTGATCTATGAAATCACGCTCCAATAGTAGCATGCACAGAGTTCCCAAAAATATCCAATTTTTTCCCAATTTTTAAATGATTTTTTAATTATTTTCTCTATTTAATAAATATGAAAAAACAGAGTTTTAAGGCTTACCTTACACCTAACTATGGTTGCTCATGTTGCCGGGGTTCCCCTCGCTGGAAAACTCAAATCTTGCAGGGCTAAGGTTCTGAGTTAAAAACTCAGAGAAACACTCAAAGTGGAGCGTTTTGGCTCATGGGGAAGAATATATATAAGGTTTAGAGTCCTAGGGGAAGAGAAACTCTTCCCCACACGTCTCTTTCCTCGTCTCTCCGGCGATTTCACCGGACTGGTAGAGACGTGTGGAAGACAGAGGTGCCGTTATCAATTTGGACCCCTGTGTAACACGTCTTTATCAAAAGACCAAAATGCCCTTACAACTTTGACGGCTCATAACTCCCTCGTTTGAGCTCCTTTTTTTGCATTCTTAGTGGCGTTGGACTCGTATCGACGAGCACTTTCTAATTCTTATGTTTTTAGGAAAAATTTCCATCTATAAATTTTTATTTTAATTTATTTAATAATTTCCTATTTTATACTAAAAATTAAGGATATTACATTACTATACTGGGATTTTTCCTTTTTGAGAAAAATATTGGTAATATACAATTACCTGACATTTCATCATGCCATCCCTTAAGGCATTTCACTATGTCAATTTCATATGCATCATAATGCAAAATAATCAAGGACTACTATGCTTGCAGTCTGATCCGTACAACGTGCCTGGATAACTGTTCAATAATCCACTTATACCATTCTCAATGGAAATTACAATATCCATGTCCATATGGGAGGATCATGGCTGTCACAGTGGTGGCCTTCCCATAATTGCCCACCCGACTTTTAGCCTTTCTTAGGCTTGGTATTCAATATCATCAAGTTTCAGAGAGTGGGTGGCCAAACCCTTTTAACTCTCACAGCATAGCATCCCCAGGCCTATGCTTGTTTAAAACAAAACCACAAGCCTCCAAGCTTGTATGTAAAATAATACTTATACATATCAGACTATCTGTCTATTTATCTAGGGCTGGAATATTTTCTAGTTTCCTATTTACTTAGGGTTATTCTCAATTGTCAACTTAACCATTTAATACTTATCTTTCTCATCATTTGGTTGGATCATATTTCAATTTGAGGTATTTACCTTAACATATTGGTATCATACATGTCAATACTTCAAAACATAAGATCATGTATTAGAAATTTATTATGTTATGGATACCATGCACTATGTGTTGCAAAAAATCGGGTAGGGCAATCATGGGAAGGCCACCACTGTGACAGTCATGGTCCTCCCCATGCGGACATGGATATTGTGATTTCTATTGAGGATGGTATAGGTGGATTATTGAGCAGTTATTTGGGCGCGCTGTACGGATTTTGACTGCATGCATAGTAGTCCTTATATTTGATGCAATATGGTGCATATCCTTGAGGGTTACCAAAAGATGCTGGTTAGGCAGTTGTGAGGGACCCAAAGAGGAAAATATTGTATTCGTTATGCATTCTGCCGGTGGGACATGCATATATAATGGCATTATGAGATGCTTTATATGATACGGCATGATGATATGCCTTACATCGTTTTTCCAACAATGGTTGGAGGATTGTGTACCTCGTATGGCGAGGGGCATGAGGATTATGTTGATATACCAGAAGAGGCTGGATAATTATGAACCCCACATGATGAGGGGTATGATTCTGAAACCCAGTATAGTCTGGGAATGCAAATTAGGTGACGTTGATTATATTCATAATTTTGTATGTCCTTTAACAATCTTCATATATGTATATTATTGTTATATTAATATGATTGAGGGAGTAGTTTCATATATATTTTCATATGGGTTAATGAATGGGTAGAATTGTATGCAGAGTATGGTTCATGGAATTTAAGTATTTATTTGATGATAAATAATAAGTAAAGATATCTGACTTATCAATGGAATTATTAATAATGATGAAAACATATAGATAATTGGCTTGCAAATGGGTTATTGAGATATGAAACATATTGTAAATTCAATTTACCCTAATTGCTATGGAAATGAATATTCTAATTACTATTGAATAAGTAATGTATTTTAAGACTTAGCATACTTCTTAACTCCCCTACCAAGCATAGCTTGCTCAGATATTGTAAATGTTTTATGTTTACAATATCTCAGATACATAAAGACAGGAGAAGATGTACACAACAAAAGGAATCCAGCAACCATACTTCTGTGCACAGGTATACATTGTATTTAAAGCTTTTATATTGTGTAGTTAGTCATTTGAATTGTGATATTGGACATTTAATATAATGTTATGGGGGCTATACAAGTGAACCACTAGATGGGTCCTGTTTTCAGAAATAAATTTCTATCTTCTAGAAAACTATATATATATATGTATGTATATGTATGTATGTATAGTGTGAGCATGAAGGTGACATCCGGGATTTTGGAAAATTGAATTTCAAAGAAAAATCTTCCACTGTTTTTGTATTTTAAAATGTAAAGGCACGCACCATCTTTTGAAATAACTGCAAAAATAAAATAAAAAAATCATGGAAAACCTGGGGTGTCACATCAAGGCTTTGGGGGCTTAACTAGGCCTAACTTAAAAAAGAAAAAATGACAAAATTTAAACATAATGCAAATGGCGCAAAGAAGGTCAAGGTGGCTAGTATATGAGTGAGTATTGCCACCAAGAACCAACCAATTACCTTGACAAAGTATTATGTACATGTTGCAAGTACTAACATTTAAATAAGAAAGAGTCCAAAGCAGGCAGCTCAATGGTCTAGTAGCCACAAAGATGTACAGCTTTAACTGGGCCCATCCTAAAGAAAGGAAAAACAAGAGTATTTAAATAGAGCACTTAGGGTCCAAGAAACCTTTAGATAAGAGTTTGGCTTAGTTGAAGAAATCATGAGCATTGCAATTAGTGGCACATGGATTGGTCTCTACTAATCCTAAAGTATGTTGATGACTATTATGTGAAATTATAAGGTGTAATTATTCATATAGATTATTAAAGGTGAGATTAGTAGCAGGATAACCAATTTTAGGTGAGAAGGAAATACTTTGCACTTCTCTTGCAGAATTGAAGATAACAACATAAACAAAGTTAAAAAGGAAGCATACATACACCATGGATGGTCACACATGCTACTCATTAGCAGATACACTATACATGAGAGTTCATCATGTCCAAAGCCCCTAAGGCTCACAACCTCTATTTCAATTTGCAGAGATTACGAACAATATGAAGTTCATAATTTGGTGGCGGCATAAATTGACAGCATATTCAAAGTTATACATATAAGAAAATGAAGTAGATTGATTTTTGTGGTGATTTGGCTTGCACCTAGGCATGTTATGTCTTCTTGTGAAGTTGGGGATTATATTGAAAGGAACCCATTAATATCTAGTGGGGAAGAGAGTGAAGGAAATTAAGGGAGGAACCTTAAAGACAATCTGGTAAAATCCAAAGAAGCTCCTCTTCTTCCAAACAGTAGTAATGACTTTAATTTTTGAAATCTTTTTAGATGATGTCTCCTCTAAGGAAACTCTCCCTATTTGTAGTTGAAAATGTAATGAGATGACATGTTGTGTCATTCCCTACTAAGTTAGACTAAGCTCTACCTTGGTGGCAACAGAAGTGGGAGATAAGGGAAGCTTTCCACCACCTTAGTGAAAGAGGTATAGGACAAATTATGCCTACTATTATAGTAAATCAAGTAGTTACTACTAGACTCTACTTGTGTTGATGTGTTTGTCTTTTGGGATGATATGGCAGGGACACATGAGTCCTATTTATGTGGCTCCTTACGATTGGTGATACAAGATTATTACCTACTAATTTCCTTCTTTGTTATACATGTCATCTAATTTAGAAAACCTTTGATAATAGGTATACTGCATTAATTGGGGTGACTAGGCACTTAATGTATATAGCTTCTTTAGGGCCTTAGGGGGCACCCTTTCTTTGGACCCAAGAGACAAAACACCCATGGATGACATGTGGCACCTTCTAGAAAGGGGTAGACATGGTTGATTATAGTCCCTTTGATAAAGTAACATTTCTTTTGCTACATGGTTAGGTTCTGTTGCCTAGTGTGGCCCAATCTTCTGTGTTAGTCATGCTGTATCTCAATATTTTTTTATTATGATGCATGAGTCGGGGTGTTTGTTGATGCTAAGGATGCTCTATTGTGGCAAAAACAAGAGTATCTACACTATGAAATCAATTCAACTCAATATGTTTACTTTTCAGGAATTTCAAGTGCACAACCTAATCAATTCAACCCCAATGAGTTTACTTTTCATGAAATTCTTAGTACATTAAAAATTTAATTTCATGCATTGCTTTCATCCATTAGGTAATGAATGCAAAATCCCAACTGCCCCTTTGGAATTTGGGATGAATATGCACCTAAAAGGGTAACTCCGTGCATGAAGCTTCCACATATGCCAGGTTCAAGGAAGTGATAGACCACAAATGGTCTATATAGCCTGTGACTTCCTAGTTTTTCTAAAATAATTTTTAAAATTAATTTAGAAATTATCAGGATCCTGAGTGGATTTTTTTTTTAAATATTTGAAAATATACCATATATATTAGTTTTCACAACTACCACTACAAGCCTGAATGTCTTCTCAAAACTCTACATATAGCCAAAATAAGTGTGCAAGAACAAGCACTATGTTGATTGTTTAACCGCAAGTGCACGGGCTATTGTAGTGTAGCTTATGCAAGTACGGGTCGATCCCACGAGGACTTGATTTAAAATGATGGAGTTTTCAATAAAATTCAATTAATGAAAGAATATAAACTAACAATAAACTAAAATCCAACTTTATTCAATTTCTGCAGTTTGCACAATTATTTATTCAAAAGACAATAGAAAATAAAACTAAAATGCGTCTTGAATAAGCTTGTCCTTGGATCGCACTGTCCCTGGATAGCACTGTCCCTGGATAGTCAGAATGAAGATAAGGTAAAACCAGAATAGCATAGGGACACAGTTGAAATTAAATCAGGGACTCAGTTGGAATTAAACTGGGGACACAGACGGTATTTCTGAAAAAGGACAGGAAAAACGATGAAAACTGTGTTCTGGTTTTTCACGAAAAAAACTAGGAAAAACGATGAAAACTGGAGAAGGGGAAGAAGGAAGAATGGGGAGAAGAAAAGAGGAAGGAGAAGAAGAAGGGAAGAACGCGGGTGAGAAAACCCTTCTGGGTTTTCTTCCCTAGTCCGTGCGGTGAAGGAGAAGGAGAGTCAAAAGGTGTGGAGAAAATGGGAGAAAACCCAATTCGGGTTTTCTCTCCCAGTACCGTCCGACGAAGGAGATGGAAGAGAAGTTGGCTGGAGGATGAGATGGGGAAGAAGATGGGAGAAAACCCGTGTTGGGTTTTCTCTCCATGGGTTGACCGGTGCTAGACTTGCTAGTAGCTAACAGAGAAGAATTTGTCGAGCAAGGCGAAGTAGGTGCGATAGAAAATCGAGGAGCAGATGAGGTGTCGCACGCAGAGTGAAACAGATGCCTGGTCTGCCCTACTAGCCTGGGTAGATGGGTAAATTGGAGAGAAGAGAATGGAGAGAAAGGGGGGTTGATTTGCCAGCCCAACCAGGTCCTGCCTGGGGTTTGGAGAAGAGCTCTAGAAAGGGATCAGGCGAAGATAAACAGTGATGGAGGGCTGGATTGTGTAGGACAGACAAGGGGCTAGGAGAGAGAGAGAGAGAGAGAGAGAGAGAGAGAGAGAGAGAGAGAGAGAGAGAGAGAGAGAGAGAGAGAGAGAGAGAGAGAGAGAGGAGGAGGAGAAGATGATGATGCCAGCTAGCCCAGGTGTGTCACGCACCTATGGCCAGGCCCGGGCAAGAGATCCGAGGAAGCAAAGGAGAGAGGAAGAGAGAACAATGGAGATGGAGAGGAGGAGAGTGTGTGCTGGTTAAGTGAGGTGCGGAGAGGGAAAGAGAGAAGAAAGGGTGAAAGAGAAATAGTACGTGAGATAGAGGTGAGGAGAGGAAAGAAGAAGGGAGAAAAGATGGAGTAAGGGAAAGAGAGGAGAGGGAGAAAGTCAGCTAGCCCCACCCTCCTAAGAGGGGCAAAACGTCCTCCTGGAGAGAGATGTGAAGGGGTATAAAAAGGAGAATGAGAGAGACGTGAAAGGGAGAGATTGAAGAGAGATGGGAGAGATTAGATAGGAGAGAGATAAGAGAGGAGTGAGAGAAGGAAGAGGAGATAGAATGATAGAGATAGGTGGGGTCTACTAGTATCCTGGTCTTGCTAGAACTCTGCAAGTCTTCAAAGTCTTCAATCTCTTTCCATGAAACTTCATCTGATCTCCATATAATATCCTTGAATCGATCTGGAGCGTCTACGCTTGAGTTGACTGATCTGCAATGCATAGGACTCAATTAGCGCAATCTAAACCGTTCATTAGCTTTAATAGTCATCTAACCACTAAATTTTACGATTCAATGGTTGGATGACCAATTAAAGCTAAAATAAAATATTTGATGTAAAATCTTAAAATTAATAGTCTAGATGCTTTAATCAAATACTAAATTAGGGGTATTTTGACCAAAATTGAACACTTAACATACTACTAGGATCTGCTAGTGACAGTCCAAACAATATTAGATGATATTATAACTTAAATTAAACAAAATCCTTATATTCATATCAAGGTTTATTGTCTCTTCACATCATAATTCTAAACACTAAATGGTTTTTATTCTGAACTAGATAAGTAACTAATTTCATCATCATACTTTCACTCTCCCACTTCAAATTTCTTGTTTTGCCTCAACTCTTTACTCCTGCCCAGAAGACTGACATGAAATTATTGGTGGAGGTAAGCATGACCACTCTTGGGAAATTCTAAGCCAGACAAAATATGCAAAAAAACACATGAATGTATACATGTATTATGATGTAAGGGATTAAACATGATTGCTATTAAACCTCGATAACAATTAAATCCCAAAGTTCCTAAAATATGTTATATAGTATCAAAGTGAACAAATAGTAGCATCTTACTAAGGCCATGAACGAGAATGATCTAAATCCCTTGAGGTTGACCTACATACCATCAATGTCCATATTACAATTCAGTTGCTATGCATGTGGAGAGAACCAACATCTCTTGCTTAGTTCGATCATGGATACTGCATGACCTATACTAGTCCTCATAAGAGAGAATAGATCGTATTAATTGGAAGGTCCCATAACCTTTTCAAACACACAAAAGCCTTTACCTCAAGCGGGTATCAATTTTCATTTTAGAGTGCTAGTGGCCAACTGCATTCCTAGCATAGCAACTAGAGGGGTCTTATTGTAATGACCCCGAATTTTTATAAATTATTAAAGAAAATTAATAAAGTTCAAATTTTTAGAAATTTTGGGCTGGAATATTATGTTATTAAAAATTCTCTTTTTATAGAGATTATATTATGAATTAAAACATAGAAATTATGGATGTACTTGAAAAACTGATCGAAACAACATTAAGTACATTCAATTCTGAGCTAAAATGAAAATTCCTTAATTTTCTCCATTTGAGGGTAAAATGGTAATTTTACCCATATCCCATATCCAAGAAATAAGACCTCAATATTCATGAAGTACTTTGAAATACGATTCCAACGCCACTAAGTACGCTCGATTCTGAGTTCAGACAAATATTGCCTATTATTCTCCAATTTTGGAGTTAAAAGGGCAAAAAGGTCTTTTTACATAAAAGTGGGGCCCACAAAGTGGGCCAACGTTCTAGAAGCAACAATAATTACTCAGTGCATTATTGTTGGTAGTTGAGATTGTAGTGGAGAATGGGATGGGAATGGAGAATACATTAGTAATTAAAAAATCTAAAGTAATAAAATATCTTATCAAAAGAAATGATAAAAAAATTCAAATTTGGCTATAAATATGTCCCAAAAATTTTAAAAAATTTTCACAACCTTAACCACAAAATTTTCAAATCTTCCCTAGAATTTCAGCCCCAAATTCCCCTTCATTCCTCCCCAAACTCTCTTTTCCTTATTTCTCTCTCCTCTTTCTAATTGGAACAAGAGACCTAAATTCAATTAGGCACTCCGTTCCAGATAGAATCTCATCGATTCCACCATCCATAACATCCTATACTATATTATATACAAAAACCCCAAATCAATTTCAAGATCCAACAGTTCCAACAATAGAAAATCACAAAAAAGGGGACAATCAGGCTATAGTATCATCAACCGGTAATTCTCTCAAATTGGGCATCAAATATACAAATTTTCTCTAATTAGGTAGGTGAAACTACTTCATATACATATTTATTATGGTTTAGTGTAATTTTTATTTTTTTGTAATTTAATTTGAATGAAAAATTGTAAAAATAAAGTAAATACCAGAGCCTTTAATTCATGGTAAGAGAGAGCTCAGATGAAAATTCTGAGCTTTTCAATCGATCCAGAAGGGTCCAAAAACCTTAGGTTACAATTTTCAAGAAAATCTAACAAGGTTTGGACCCTCAATTGAGAGAGATTAGTTCTGTTGGGCCCATATCAAATCTAGTCCCTATGAACGGCAGTAAACTTCAATTTAAGATTGTGGAGTTATATGAACTCTAAATTGGGATCGAAAAGAAGATGTGGAAAGCTTGTAATGTCTAGTTTCTAATGAAGTCATAATATGTCTAAAAATTATTCTTGAATTATTCTGTATTTTGGAAATAAGTGTCCAATTTCTAAGATCTTCAAGATCTGAGGTGATCAGATCTTGGAAATCTATTTTAATGATGATATAATAATTTAATAAAATAATATCTATGGTTAATTTGGACAGATCTGGGATAAATTAGGGGATCTACCCTTTATGGTAGAAAAACCCTAAAAATACAAAGGGACCCAATTGATCAATGAGATCAAGTATGATCAGATCCTTGGGATGGATTAAATGGATGATATTATGATGGAATCTAGTTAGATCATGGATGAAATGTGACAAAATCAAGTGGATATGATTTTTGGATCTTAATGGACTAAAAGCCTTAAAGGTAATTAAAACCCTTGATCTAAAGGAAAACACATAAGATCTAATGGTTGGATCATATTTAAAGGTTTATAATAATCTTAATATAATTACTTTAATTGTCTTTTATTGGATATAGAAGTGTAAATGTGATTTATGTTCTAAGTTTTAATTGTCTTTTATTGGATATTAAAGTGTAAATGTGATTTATGTTCTAAGTTAGAAAGCATGATAGTGTAATCTTTAAATTTTAGTATTATATGCCCTAAATGAGTAATTTGTTAGTAGATTTGATTATCTTAGGATAATGTTAGTGTAAATTAGGATTTAAACATGATTGCATTGTGATAGAAGATGTGTTTCATAACTTAGGATCATGTTAGTTTTATTTAATTAGCTTAAGTTACATTCATAGGAAGAATGCTAGTATATAGTTGTTAAACTTATATTTGATTTATGCTTTCAAGTTGATGATTTACTTATTGTCAAATTTTATTCAACTGTTAAGTAGTTGTTAAGATATAAGGAGCATAAATCACCAAAAATATAAACTAATGAAATATAGAGATTCATGGACAATTAAGATGAATGAATGATTTTGACTTAATAAGGGCTATAGTTAGTAGGACAATATAAGGAATGATTTATCATTTCCTTGGCCCAAAGTAGGAAAATACTGAACATCCATGGATGACATTGTACATATCTATGGAAATTAATTAAAATCAATTAGATAAGGGACTTAAGGTAAAGAGCTTATAGGAACCTTGTCAAAGGTTGAGCTAGTACCACTCAAGTGGACTCTGAACATTGTGGTTATAGGGGATATACAAGAGCCAAGTGCTTTTCCCTCACCTCCCGTTGACGTAAGAGAGGTCTAAACGCCTCCTTACATGAAGGTTGTATTAACCACTTTTTGAGAAAACTTTAACTAGTAAGTACTAGTCATCCTGAAATAAGGAGTTGTCTAGTAATAGGAAGAAATAAATTATCTTCAGCCAAGTAAGACACTAACTGGTTGAATAATAATAAGAACATAACAAGATATCAAATTATCTAACCTTAATAAAAATAGTAAGTAAGATAAGGATGATCAAACAAGATGAGATCTTGTACGATAAAAAACAATAAGGAAAAAGAAACATCAATGTAAATTAGATTGTTATGTATGATATAGATAGTATTTGTATAGATGATATTAAACCTATGGATATATGATATTCAAGGAAGAAAGATTCAGATCATCCTACATAAGGATGATCAAAAGACCATGTAGTATGTACCCTTGATTAGAAAAATGACATTATACATATGATTTGACAGATATATGTTGATCGAGACTATGACAGATTTTAAGGAGTAGGAATACCTTATTGAGGTAGGTGGATTATTAAGAATGCCTTTACATGAAGATACATGTCTAATACATGATCTTATGTTTTGAAGTATTGACATGTATGATACCAATATATTAAGGTAAATACCTCAAATTGAAATATGATCTAACCAAATAATGAGGAAAATAAGTTTTAAATGGTTAAGTTGACAATTGAGAACAATCATAAGCAAATAGGAAAGTAGAAAATATTCCAGCCCTAGATAAACAGACAGATAGTCTGATATGTATAAGTATTATTTTACATACAAGCTTGGAGGCTTGTGGTTTTGTTTTAAACAGGCATATGCCTAGGGATGCTATGCTAGGAGAGTTAAGAGGGTTTGGCCACCCACTCTCTGAAACTTGATGATATTGAATACCAAGCCTAAGAAAGGCTAAAAGTCGGGTGTGGCATTTATGGGAAGGCCACCATTGTGACAGCCATGGTCCTCCTAGATGGACATGGATACTGTAATTTCCACTGAGAATAGTATAAGTGGATTATTGAACAGTTATCCGGAAGAGCTGTACGGATCAGACTGCAAGTATAGTAGTCCTTGATTATTTTGCATTATGATGCATATGAGGTTGGCATAGTGAAATGCCTTAAGGGATGACATGATGAAATGTCAGGTAATTGTATATTACCAATATTTTTTCCAAGAAGGGAAATTCCCTGTATAGTAATTGACTGAGATACAAATCTCTTATAATGAAAGGAGTTGATCAACTTTGTATAGAAATGATTCTTGATTATTTTTACAATTTTAACAGATTTGTCCTTATACAATATGTATCTATAAAGGTAAACACAAATGACAAGGAAATGAGATGTTCTTCTAATTAATAGTTATCTATGAATGTGTTTATGATAGAACGAATTATGGGATACTTGAATATTGAGATTATACTGTCAATAACTTACATTCTTATCCCTACCAAGCATAGCTTGCTAAGATATTGTAAATGTTAGAATGTTTACAATATCTCAGATACAGAGAAGGAGACTTAGGAGCTCAAGACTTGAAGAACTATTGGAGAATAAGTAATCATGGTATATCCCTTGAAATATTGTATTAGAACATGTATTGAATTTTGAACTTTGTAATTTGGATTGTATATTTGGACAAGTATTATAAAATGTATTATAAAAACCTGGGTCACTACACTTATAACTTGCCCCAGGTTAGGCTCAACTCTTATAAGTCAACTAATTTAGGATAGGCACAACTCTTTAAAGTTACCTATTTTTATTTATTAAATTATTTCACACTTCTCAATAAAATTTATATAGAGTCACGGTTCAATCACTCCTCACACACGACTCTAAAGAGTTTCACATATTTGTAATACAATCACATAAAACACTCCTTAGAGAGAAAAATTCGAAGCTGTAATCAACATATCATTACTTGCAATTACATATTCATACCACTAGCATATGAATGAATTTGCCTCTCAAATCAGTACTTTTTGCAGTTCACTCTTTTTCTCATTCAACACACATATGCTATAATCATCTATTTCCTTTTATTTTATAAGCATCCAAAAACATGATTATGACCTTATCAAATGAGATCAATGATGGGATTTAACAAACATCAAAATAATGGTCCACATGCAACAAAACAAAGTTGATAGTACATCCCAAGCAAATCCATAGTTGAGTGCACATGAATTTATAGGACAAAGTAGGATCAAAGGTATCAAATTATCCAAATATAATCATAGGAAATCAAAGCTATGATCATATCTAACTAAGCATGGGTGCGAATAGAATCATAAATCACAACAGAATCAATGGTGTAAAATATTTTAAGTCTTGTGCGCACGAAATCATAAGTAAAGACTACATTAATGGTGCATGTCAAACCAAGCATGGGACGCATGATATCATGTGCCAAATGGAAATCATGATATGATAAAATCTTAGCATGGTGCACGCGAAATCATGGTCAATCCAAAATCAGCAGTTTGAAACGATCCTAGCATGATAAGATTTTTTTGGGATCCAATTGGAATCAATGGTGTGAGCAGATGAACCGTATAACAATTATAAGAATGGTGTGCACGCATGTGGCTCCTGAACATTAACTGATGGATCTAAAATCAAACCAGTCAAGTGCACATATGATCGTTAGACAAATAAATGATAGTAGGTTGCGCATAAGATACATGGATTGAGATTAATTTCATGGCTCAAAAAATGAACAAAATCCAACAATAAATTTATACACATCTAATAACACATCAATGGTGTGCCGGGGTTAGATGGAGACCAACTACAATCCAGACAAGTACGCATGGGTGCACATACTTACTCAAGGGGCGAGTAGTCAACTGTTGTTTGGATATAAACAACAGGATTCATGTGAAATCAATGAACAGTAGTCAACCAATCCAAGTAACAGTATACATGTTAAACATGAAAGATGGGATCAAAGGTGTGATTCTAACATATCCATAGATGATAAACAAGTAATCATATGTGCGATGCAAAACAAATGTATTGGTGGTGTGCATGGATCAATGGTCCTAGGTTCACTTACAGCAAATCTAGGATTTCATTAATTGTGAGTGCTCATGATCAACAACAAGTAAGTGCGTATGAATGAAATATGAAGATTTGTGGTAGTAAGTGTGTGATCAATGGCAGTGGATGCGCATGACATCGAAGTGTAAAAATGTTTTGAAATCTAGCTATGAGATCAAGGGCTAGTAGGTGTACATGGCGCATCCATTGGTGAATGAGTGCGCAAGGATCCATTAATGGTGAGCAGAGTTTTGGAAAAAGATCAGCAAAATGTGGGCATGAGTCCAATTGTCTATGGCGTAGCTGCGTGCGCGTGGTTCCCAGGTCTGAAAAATCAAAAGTGCCCTTCAACGTTTCAAGGAAATGAAAATGGGCGTATGCTTATTTGGCCTTAAATCTATGGATAAATCATGAAGGGAATGATGCTTCTAAATGGATCTTAGAAGGAGAAATATGCACACACTATTTAACATAAGATGAATGAATAAATGCCCAAGAGTAGTCATGAGTAAGAGTGCGCATACTTTACATGGGAAATCAATGAGTGAGATACAAATCAAGTCTATAATAAGAGTGAGCATACCTCAATGTGAGTTCAATAGTGAGATCCAAAATAAAACAAGGCCAAGAGCTATCATATTTCAACATGAGATTAGTGGTAAGATTTAATTCAAATCATGGTGCGCATGTATCAACTTGAGATCAACGGTAAGATTCAAATCAAATCATGGTGCGCATGTATGAACTTGAGATCAATGGTGAGATCAAAACTAAATCACGGTGGGCATGCTTCAGTAACAATATATAAATGAGATTCAAAATTGGTTTCATGATAAAGGTGCACAAGTTTCAAATGAATTCATCATGATAGATCAAAATCAAGCGATTTGAAACCAATCCAACCTAGAATAACCTGCACTCCTACCTCTTTAACGACTTTCTTCTACTGCCTTCTTATCCAAAAATGTAGAAAGTAGATGATTGTTAGTGTAGCCTCCTTCCCCCTCCCTCTGTTTCTCTCTCTTTGTTTTTCACATATTCTCTTCTTCTTTCTCTACCTAACCAATTATATTTGGCTTCTCTCTTAACTATTTTGTGTTTTATCATATCTTTATATATGCTTCTCTTTTATATCCTATACCATCCCAAATTCTAATCTTATCAACTCTTTATTAGGTATCCATATCCTTTCATATCCTATGTCTCTTAGATCTTGATCTTATTCTTTTTCCTTGATTTACTAGATCTCAGCCTTCCATCACATTACATTCTAGATTTCAATCTTAAGTTGACTTTTCTATCTACCTAGAATTTGACATCTCCTAGCTTCGGGTAAGGAATTTTCTCCAAAAAAGATGTTAGCATGTCATGTTTGTGGTTTGATTTTTAAACTTAAGCCATTAATACACACTCTACAACCAATTGAGTTAGCTAGGTTAGTTGTTAATTTTTTTTTATAAAATAAATATTTATATTATAAAAATGAAAGTTGTTGCACAGCCTTACCTTGCAATTTTACAAGAGGCTATTTCTATGCCTTGAACTCATGACCTCTGGACCATATAGTGACAACTCTACCCTTACACCAAGGATCTCCTTCTACAACTATGCACCTCAAAAAGTTAAAACATTTGCTGGATAATAGCTTTCAATAGGCTATTAACTCTAGATTGATTAATTCTATGGGATGGGTAAATCGCCAACTACTATTCATTTCTCAAATATGCAAAAATGGCTTCACACTTAGTCATCCAATGCACTTTCACCCATATATTGTGTATGAAGTGTGTGCTCTTTGAAGAAATGGAGATTGGCGTCTCTCTTTCCAAATTTTATTTTATTTTATTTTTAGTTGTTGCTTTATTATTCCAATAATGACGAGCTTACTTTCTACAACATTTTAAAGTTCTATGGACAACAAGCACTATTCATAGAATAATTTATGCTTTCTCTTCAATGTATACAACCATTACACCTTTCGCAAAATTGCAACATATAAGATCCAAGCTGCCCAAGAACACCAATCATTTACTACATACTATATGTCATCATTTCTTGAACAAAGCCCACAAAACACTTTGTTATTAATTTGTCATGGGATAATTAGCATACTAAGCTAAAGCTGCAACTTGATGGTCTTCATGAAGAAGACATTTCCATGTTAATCATCTTGCCTCATATCAGAAACATCATAATAAGTAATCTATCAATCATTGCTTAAAGGTGGTGTCAAAATGAGTGCAAAGGTGAATCTCCTCTTTAGCTCTCGAAGGCTCACCTTGTAAGCATCGCTCTTCATATGCCTACTCAAAATTGAGATCAGGTCTAATGTAATCCATATAAACCTTAAAGTAATTTCATAGTAATTGCTGCATTGATCAATCCTTTTTCACGAAGAGGACTAGCACCTTAAATTTAGGACTATGCCTAGCACAAATTCAATCATCATAACAATCTCCACCTGTGACAGTAATCCAAGATGCTCTTTTGGGAAATGTCTTGGGATTTTTAAATTTTTTTTTTGAATCATAGTTACATAATTTGCTTATGTCTTTTTAACCTTCACCACAACTATGCTTGTCAGCTATTCTCGATATCCCTTAGGGAAGTGTCGTGCTTCCTTTATAACTAAATAACATATAAACCCTTTTGATGCTCCTCTTCCCACGATATTGCTGGCTATAGCGATACACCAAAATAATCTACATGCGACAATCCACTATCGCTAATGTTACTAACCACTTCATTTTCAAAATAACCTCGAAATCATCTAAATTAAGGAGGATAAGATTGACATCCATCTTTTCACCCATCATAATAAAATGCATATCCTAAAGAAACTCTTCAGTCGAAATCAATTTTCCTACTAATGTCATCGCATCCAACTCAAGATATGTGTAACAAGTCCACCACATCTAGTCGAATGTTGCTGACTACGGACTTTCTATTACCCTGTCAAAGAGAAAAGTCTATTGCCCACATTAAAATGTTCAATGAAACTGTTAAGCTCACTATCCTTTCACTCTACCCAACTAAGGAAAATGTCTTATTCAAGAATAGATGTTATTTCTCCTGCTCGAGCCACTGTGGTTGATCACGTCAACAAGACTATTCACTTTACTCAGAAGTCAGTTTGCATATGTAATACTTTCAACTCTTTTACATTTGCAATAATTGAACTTATATATTTATACATCATCATTCTCTTCATCATGTTTCATTTCAAGATTTATCTCATGATCACATTCACTAGAAGTCATTTCGACATTAGTAATGTATGTTTCAAATTCTGAACAATTCACCTCATATAAGATTAATATTTCAAAGTTATCCTCTTCTTGATCATTGTCGATAGCATAAAATCCTTCTCATAAAATCATTCTTCTTCACAATCTTTGATTAATCTCTCAGTATAGTTTGTCATACATAATAATCACTGCATCTACACTTATGGTCTACAGATCAAATACTTCCAGATAGAGAAAAGTTGGGATTCTCTAATACAACATCTTCACAAATCTTTTCAATATCATTTGAATTTGTTGATTGTATTTTCATACTTTAGTTCTCTATCTACCTATTTATCCTCATTGTTATTTCTAAACTATTTTATGAAATAGTTATTATATCCTCAAATGCCAAGTAAATTGCAATCATATCTGACTTTTGCAACGAAGCTGGTACAAAATCATAGACTGGAAGGAGAAAACTTTGAGAAATAAAACTATCCCATTAGTTAAAGTCTTGTTACAACATCATACAATTGAGGAAGCTACCTAGGAAGTAGAAAGTGATATGAGATAGAGGTTTCCAGAGTTGTTTACTGTACTACCTTGAAATTTTTGTAAGTAGGGAAGATTATAACTACTTTTATTTTCATAATATAAATATTCTTTTGCATAGAACTGACAACAAAAATCTAATTGCTCTAATAGCTGTAGAATGAGTATTCAAAACTCTAGAAACTCTATAACTAGAGTTTAAGTTTCCAAAGTCAACCTTTTTGGAGAAATTCCCTACCCAAAACCAAGGAATATCCAGGTGAAATGAATTTGGAGAATTCTAGTTAGGAAAGGATGGGGATGCATAACATTTGGAAGAGATAGGATAGAAAGGAGAGAGATATGATAAGATAGAGAGGAATCAAATAAAGTTAGGAAAGGATTAGGATTAGAATCTGGAAGGGATAGGATAAGAAGGAAAGTATATCTAGAGATATAATAGGATAGAAGAGAGTCAAATAAAGCTAGCTTAAGAGGGAGGAATGAATGTGTGAAATGCAAAGAGCAAGAGGAAGAAGGGGGAGGGGGTAGGCTGCACCAAGGATCAACTACACCCCTTGTTTTTGGAAAAGAAGATTGTAGAGGTGTATTTCGCTTTTAAGAGGTAGGGGGCTAGGTGACATGGGCCCCAGTCTCCAAAGCAGGCAATATTATTGTGTGTGGGGACCTCGGGCTGTTATAGTGGTATCAAAGCCAACCCCTGACTCGGTATGGGCTGGTCGGCACGTGGTTCCTAAGTACGTGTGGGCGCAACACACAGGGACGAGTGTTTCCTAAGGGAGGTAGGATTGCTGTTAAGAGGCGTTTGGTAGGTTTGAGAGTTAGTCCTACATCGCTAAGGAAAAAGTTACTAGACTGTTGATAAGAGTTAGGAGGACTTTACATGCAACAAGGTCTTTTCCGGAAGAACAAAGCCCATGAGAAGGCTGGGTGATATGAGCCCCAGTCTCCAAAGCGGACAATAATATTGTGTGTGGGGCCCTCGGGCTGTTACATAGCAAATCATAATAAACATTAAGGTTCGTTGTGGGATTGTTTTGTTCTTTGTTGTATGTGTGCAACTCTTGCTAAAATGGTGTATATATGGACTTTTACAAGAATACATAATATAATTCTCCACTGAAGCTATTTTACGGTCATAAACCACCTCAACTTTCATTTTCTTTCGTTTAAGTTTGTCCAATGTGATCCCCCGAACCCCTAAATGAACACTTTTAGCAAAACAAAAGCGACGAGCATGTGAGCTCATTCACCACTCAAAAGAAAAGGAAGAAAAGAGAAAATGTGAGAACGGGATGGAAACACCATTCCCAATTTGCAAACCATTAGTTTCTCCACCACTCATGCAATGAGTCAAAATGTCCAATAGGATCTTTCAAGCTAAAACATGTGAAGTCCTATCAAATGAAATGTCCAATCTCAGGCTAAGGTGAATGAGTGTTCCATGTCATTCTGAATTGCATTTCTGTTATTCGTGCAGAGAAGTTGGCCGTTGCAAATCAAATCAAAACTCACCATAGTGAATGTGGAGCCCTATGTCTCCCTGGCAAACACTCCACCACTAGGACACTGTTCATACTGTTGCCAGATGATGGGCATACTAGGGTTCTCTTGCCTTTGAAATAATCTCTTGCTTCCATCCAAGACCTTGTTGTGGCACATGGTTGCATTTATTGCGCCTAAACGATAGCCAGAGATAGAGAGAGATGACCTTCGAGATTCTTCTATACATAGCTCCCCATATTCGGAGTCAAGCAGAAACAACTACGTTCATACCAAGTGGCGAACCAAGCAGAGGAGAACCACAAGATCCTCCATCTAACCCTTACCCATGGACATTAGAAACGTCACGAAACAGCATCACAGTTCCGCTTTTTGTGCCAACGAATGGCTAATCCTACATTACCTAACCTGGTCGGTTACACACTTAAGTGGAACATTGGTCCACATCTGTACCACAACTACCAAAATATCATCTCTACACTAGCCCTTGATAATGACGCCTGATAGAGGGGCCATCGGACATGAATTGACGACATTCTTACACAGAGAAGAGAACGACCAGTAATTGCTGGATCAGCTTGAACTTCTTGTGTTCACGGGGGATCAAGGTTAACAAACTTTAGCCATCAAGAGGTGGCTTAACTTGTTTCTGGTTCTAACGTGAACAGATGCACCATTCTCAGGAAACTCAGGGTTTAAGGTTTGCCGGTAGAACCTAAATGGGACTTCATAGATGAGAGTCTAGGAGCATCTGTTCAAAGTAAAATCAGCGGCAATGGTTTCAAGTTGCAGCCACTATGGGTCAAAACTTGCGGTTGCCTGCTACATTTAGGATTCATTTTTATTTATCTTTTGATACAAGCAAAGAATTACAAAGCCAATGCACTCTCTTAAATCTAATCCCCAATCTACTCTCCAGTCAAAGAAGAAAACAGCGACTCAAGCCTGCGAGAAAGCATACTCCAGGAAAGATGATGATTTGTCTTCTACCAACTGTCCTTGGATGTTGTTGGTCTTACTTACACTAATGGATTCGATCAAGTTCATGTTGCGCATCGAACTTAGGATTGAGGCATTTGAAACCATCTTACATGCTTGTCATAATCCCAATCTCTATAATTTACTCTCTAGAGATCATTGAATATAATTACTTTTCAGCCATGGCAACAACACACTAGGACCCAGTGAGATGAATACGTCTGGAGGATAAGTCATGGTCCCAATTATTAATTATATGGTGAATTCAAATGGCCCCCAGCTTCTTCAACTGCAACCATTTTCTAGGTGGTTTTGCAATTGTTGGAATTATTATTTGTTTTTAGTCACGAAACATCCAAAAAAGGGCTGCCCAATAACACAAACGGTCTTCATTACTCATTAGACCCAAATGTTAAGATTTAAATGCTTAACATCATGAATGGCATTGTACCAGATGATTGGCGAGATATCGATTCAATGGATTGAATTATGAAGACGATGGTAGTAGATATTAGTGGAGGGAATCCCTCGTGAAATGACTTCCCTATGGTCCCGCAACTGCCCAATCCCAACGGGAAGGAATATATATTCTACAAGTCAATGGTCTGCCTCAGAGTGTGGAGAAAAGCTGATGATGACACGCATTTCGATCATCCTCTCAGTTACCGATGTCAAAATTTACCTGATTAGTAAGTGAGGAATTGAATTCGTGAAATTAGATTCTGGTAGCTATGCAGTTTAGAGTAACTTGATATTGAATTCCAAGCGGCCAATCCAATATCTGAAGAGCAATTCATAACTTAATGAGGTGAGAATTCTCACCTGTCCTCCATTCCGAATTTAAGTTGAATTCTCGCCCCATTTCATTTCCGCACAGCCATCAGAATTAGAATTAGATTACAAGTGAAAGGAATTCTCTGGATAATTCAGTTATGGACTGGTAGAACAGGCATTCCGTGAGCAGACTTATTCAGTGCGATCGATGCTGGTGATCACCAGCGAAAGGGAAAGCCAGCAGAGAATCAGTGACCACATGTTTTGATTATTGTAAGAGAGGAGAACTTGCCACTTTAAGTAAGTATGGAGGTATTCTGGTAATTTCATGTAGGAGATGTTGATGGTCTTCCACTACAAGAAGCAAGTCCAATTACTCTATATATTGGTCAGTTGTCGTGTGCAATTGCACTGAAAATATGTTACTCCGGTGCACATCAAACTATATCCTTGTAATTAAAGCTGGGTTGAACCAATCCTCACAACAATGAGGCATTAGCTTTGGTGCAACCACAACCTACACCCACCATGTGGTGACCCGGGTTTTAGAAAAAGGATTTTTAAAATAAAATTTGTAATTTTAAAACTTTCTTGCAGGATTTTTTTTGTTTGAAATATATATTATGTACTCTCTTTTTTTTCTCAATGCCACCTTCAACCCGGTGTCACATTAAAACCTTTACATATAATAGCAGAAATAAAATATACCATTACAAGATCCTTGGTCACAGCCCAAACAATAAGAAATTTAGGTTTATATTAAATATATCAATGTCGCTTGTCTTATTACATTCATCCTCAAGTATTCATTATTTTAAAATGAAAGGTGACAAATAAAATGTCTACTAACTACTTATCCATACTTCTCTTCTTATTCTCCTTAGTTACTTTGGTCAAATCTATTACTTAATCCTCTCGCGCTTCACCTGAAATGTTTTGTAGGGGTGAGTACGACGACTCAGTAGGAAAATACTTAAACCAACGGTTTGAAAACTACGACAACATTATTGGCATAAATTAAGTAGTGCAAACAATTAAATATTATATCATAAGTATGATATGAATGTTATACAACATTTATGCCTTCATAAAAATCTAATGTTTCCAATAAATTCTAATATATCCTTCAAACATTATACATGCACGCTCATTAGGACTTATCAAATAATGACGTATCATAATATGTTATATCACTGCGTGGTAGCGTCCTACCACAAACCCATTTGGGTAATGGTCAAATATCTTCGATGATGACCGACATGTCTATCCATGTCTGATAACTATATGATATACTATGCACATAGAGGACTCATATTCAACTATGTTCGGCCGTGAATATTACACAGGCTACACCAGTCTTCATGAGGGCACTGGATCACAAGAGAGTAGTCTCCCCGTGATACAATACTGTCTACAATAGGCCCTTTTTGGGCAGGTATCAACTTTTAGAAGTTAGCGGCCAACTAATCTTCCTAGCATAGCAACTAGAGAGGTCTTAGAATTTGCCCCAGGCTAGGCTCAACTCTCATGAGTTGCCTAATTTTAGGTTAGGCACAACTCTCTTGAGTCGCCTAATTTCCATTTATTAAAACTTTTTTTTTCTTGCTCGTGGAATTCATATTGAGTCACAATTTTTCATTCCATAATACATCATACAAAATCAATTTGCAAACTTTCATTTTGCAAGCCATATTTGAATTTACATCAATTATTGACTAGTTAATTCTAGTCTTTAGCATAGGTATACATATAACCATGGCTCAACATTTCTAAAATCATATCTTGTACCATACCATGTATCATTCATCAGAAAATTAATAACTTCGTCTCAATTATCAAAGTTATTAAATTAGCAATTATTTTGATTACAAGTTATACTTATCATAGCTCAATGACATTGCACACTTATAGACTCATGAATCAAAATTTTCAGATCACATAATATCAAGCTAGCAAAACCATGTTTACCAAATCATCATTATGTGCACCTGTCTATGTTCAATACCGACTGTTATGTGCCATGCCTAGGTGTTGTGTGCTAGGCTTAGCCTATGCACAGTGCTTTGGAGGGATGCGCCATACTTGAATGAGGTGTAGTGTGGTGAAGCAGTATTTTGTGTCTGATCACAACATAGTGTACTGGAGTAATGGATGTATGCTAGGTACTAAGCTTGTTACTAAGCGCTAAACGCGAAGTTGGTTAGTCAAGTGCAAGGTGTAATGTGGCCTACTCATGCACTAGCCACCACGCATACCACCCAAATATTGGGCACCATGTATTGCACATCATGTTATGTGCTGGATGTTTTGTACATGAAAGTATAAACCAGGTTCATTTTGGAAATTGTGAAGGAGGACCCTGACCATATGCCAAATCCACGTTCATTTTTCGTGTAATATCCTTTGAAGGAATATTAGTTATCTACTCCAAAGTGAAGGCATTAAAATCTATGCATTGTTTGTTAGGTAAGTAGTGTCTCTTGTTGTTTACATACGTGTCTCAACTATAAAAGGAGTCATGCACTTCTTGTTGATTTCCTAATATGACATGACCAGATTATTTGCATATTTTAAAAGGGATAGGTTTAACATGGACATGCACATGCAACAAGTATGAAAAAAATGAAGGCTCTACATCACTTCCCAAAAAGGAAATTACAAGTTCATGTGCCATCTATCAAATTAACCCATGCATAAGGCAAGGCGATCTAACAATAGGTGGAACCTTCAAGTCCTTGGATGACGCACATCAATCAGAAATGATAATCCAAAACGTTAATTTGGAAACTTTCCTTGCACTATTGTTTAGTTCATGATACCCTTCGCTAGGAATAAAAGAAATACTTATCAAGATAAGCCATGATCATGTTCCATCCTAAACTTACACGTTTTGAAATTATCAAATGTTATTAATATAAATCCCTATATGTAAAGCTCTAGAATCTCATCCATTAAGCCATATCAATTATATGTATTCAACTTTCAAACCAAGGTGTCCTGCGCACAAAATTTTCTTCTTCTTCTGTTTTTCTTTTTTGTTTCCCATAAAGTTTATGAAAACAATGAGTCAATTGTGCCAATTATAATGCTATTGATCAAGGCATAACTTTGCGGATCTATCTTCATATGATCTAGCATCCAAATAGAATTTCTGACATGAATATTCAAATCAAAATGCCAAAAGTCATGTGTACATTTCATCATAATATAATTGATCCATCACGAACTAATTCACAAAAAGTCATGCTCATTTAGTAAGAGTATAATTATTTTTTTCTTTTCTTTTTTTCATAGGAGACATGTAATAAAACATAGTGATGAGTTTGCATTAAAAAAAGAAAAAAAAAAAAAACAACCAATTTAAATTCCTATGCCCCTACCTTGTAGACGAGATGGTTCTTCTATAGTCTTCTTTTCCAAAAATGCGTGGTATGGCTGATCCTTGGTACAGCCTCCTCCTCCTCTCTCTCTCTCTCTCTCTCTCTCTCTCTCTCTCTCTCTCTCTCTCTCTCTCTCTCTCTCTCTCTCTCTCCTTCTTATCCTAATTTCATTTGACTTCTTCTTTTCTATCATATCTCTTACCTATTCTATCTAATTTGTTAGCTATCCTCATCTTTTCCTAGTTCTCTAAATTTATTCTTATCTCATTCTCATTTTTATCCATTCTAATTAAGTACCTATCTTCAGCCTTTCCCAACTAACAGATTCTCTAGGTTCATTGCACCTAGACACTTCTTAACTTTTGGTAAGAAATTTCTCCAAAAAGGTTATCTTTGGAGACTTGAACTCTAGTTCTAGAGTTTTGCCTATTCATTCTATAGTCATTAAAGCATTTGGCTTTTTATTATCAATTCTATGCAAGAAATATATATATATATATATATATTATAAAAATGCAAGTTATTACACACTAGTGGTTTTAGGACATTCAACAAGCATTGACCCATAATAAGAAATAACCAGTGATTTTAGGACCTCTATGGATGTAGTGACTAAACTTCTATAGTATTCCTTGTAGGGACATATCTGCTAATCAGTATAGATCTAATGACTAGGATCTTCTTTAAGATCTGTGAGAACACGAACACACACACACACACACACACACACACACACACACACACACACACACACACAAAATAGGAGAGACACATAGATGCGTGGTATGGCCAAACTTAGTTTACATTCACGGGAGATGAGATTCCACTATCTAATCTGATAGTTAAAATTATCAGTCAGTGCCGACAAGTGGCTATTCTTTTTTACATGGGCATAGACCACATGCGAGTCCATCCCAACAATCTCCCCCTCCATGCGATGGGCGGGAAATGCATTAAATCATTACTACTTTATTTAGCTCCCCCAAATTACTAGCATTGCTTCAATCTAGCTTAATTTTCAATAGTTGCCTGTGCTTTTTAGCGGCTCCATCAACCATTTAAGCATATCTGCTACTTCTCCTTGAGGGATTGTTGCTCTCCCTACTCAATACTCTCTCATGAGTCAAAGTGCTAATCAATCATCGAGTGTATTATAAGCATATAGAAGCTTACCACATAGAAGCTTGTTGGCTAGAAGCCTGTCAATGCCTCTTGCACCTACCCTCATCGGTGACCCTCATGTGCTGCTTACAAATATTACTCAGAGTCGTCACACCCACTTAGAATTGTCAAAAAGTCAGCTCAAAATGGTCATTGAATCTACTCAAACTCGTGCGCACTTTTTACCAAGTCATCTCACAACTATTTACCGAGTCATCCTATTACTATTCTCAAGTCATCTGGCCACTACTCTCAAGTCGGCCATACTCATGGTCACCGAGTCCACTCGGAGCAGTCAATGTGTTTACTTTCTGCACTTATTCACTGAGTCAACTCCTAATTATTAGCAGACCACTCACCAACTGTCATCAAGTCAACTCACCATTACAGATTTTCTTGAATAGGGGTATCGTTATCATTTCTTAGAGTGCAACTTATCACTATTAACAAGGCCAAGTAACTATTTATTAGGTGTAGTTACTATTGCAACATCCTCTAGCAAGTCATTTCCTGTAGCAACTCGTTTCTGTACCAACTCATGGCTATTGTAAATCGATACTGTACTAAATCAGTCATGATTGAACTCTGCACTATTTCAACACATACCGTTGCAACTGAGTACAATGTAGCAATCACTGTAGCACCCATCACTATTCCTTCTCTTTGTCCTTCACTGTCCTCACCGTCTAGCATCTCCGCTCCAGCCCACAGCCGAAGTTTCTTTAGACGCATCATCCACCGCTGCACTTGCGATTTCTGTCACGGTAGTCTCCTTCATTTTGCTGTGCCTTTTTCCAATGCCAATCCGCGATCTCTTTCTTCATCTCATTGTCTTGCTTTCATAGTCTCTGGCGATCTTTCAGAGATGTGGTGTCTACAGGTTCAGATTGGCCTCAAGTTCAGATCAGTGCCGTTTTTCTCTCTCGCTCTCCACTTTGTTTTTTGCGGGTCTGTGTTTTCTTCTCAATGTTTGGACGCACTACTCTGACACCACTTGTAGAGACAGATCACCCGATCAATGCGGATCCAAGGATTAGGATCTTTAAGATACGTGAGAACATGAACACACATAATAGGAGAGACATAGAGATACGTGGTTCGGTCAAGATAGGAGATTCCACTGTCTAATTTGAATCAGATTACATAATAGAGGAGGATTAAATCCTCTCTCTACTCAACTCACATAAATCTACATTTCTTATCTCCCTCACTCATGTTCATCTCTGATCTAACATCTCCTATTTATAAAAGTTATAGTGGTCTTACTGGTGTGAATGTCAAGATTTGCGATACCGCAAATTTTGATGTTTTCTATGTTCCAATAATGCAGTCTTTTTCTGCGGTACCAACGACCATCATAGTTGAAATCCATCGGTCAATGCCATCAAATCAACTGTTCTTTCTTACATGAGCATGAAGTCCATCCTACCAATAAAGGAACCATTGCGGTCTTCCCATCTGGTTCCTTGATAATAAAAACCACGACTCGCTAGCACGTGGAGTTTCTTGTGCTGGAAATCGCATACATGGCCCCCACCATAGCTTGCCCATAGTGCCTCACGTCAACCCTCCTCTCCCCCTCAGTCACTATCCCCGTTTTCCTCTCTCTCTCTGGTACAATGCGGGTTACGTAACTATCGGGTCTCTTTTTTGTGGATGTTGAATGCACACAACCACGAACACCTCAAGCCCGTTGGCTATTAGGGTACCAGGGAAGATTCCCTTCTTGCGCCGCCGCCCTAGAATGCATTTGCTTGGTCGTATAACCTCATCTCTAATAGGAAGATAATATAACGACGCTCCTCTCATCCGTTTGTTGCAACTTCAAAATCTCCTGTTGTCTGTGATTTTGATATCTCCCAGCAGGCACTATTCACATGGTAACCTGAGTCTCAAATGTACCACTTCAGCCCGTGGACTTGGTATTGTATATTTTACCCACTATAACATTCATCTTTTCGAGTGAGGTGAGACTAAGGAGCGAGAGAGGAAAGATGATCACTATGTGGTCCCTAGCTCCAGATTCCATTTTGAACAGTTCCACCAGATGAATGTGACTGCTGATGTTCTTACGAAAGTCTAGTTAATGAACTGGTTAAAGCAATGAGTGATCCTGTTACGCGTTCACACTGCTAGGTTGGGGAGTTGTTATTTGCCCTCCGAGGATCAGGAGATGGTTTTTGTCGCTTGTTGAACCCATCAGATCAGTGGACCCAATCACATGCAAAGTGTGCAAGTTGAGGTCGAGGATGGCTATCCAAAACATAATGGTTAAGATTTTTTGTGAAAGACAGACTGCACAGACATGATGCTCAACTTTCTGGCTCCACATGGAAAACTGTGTGGGTGATGAAGATTGTTCGACTTGCAGATCATCAAGACGCAATTAGTCACATCATTCTGGCCCAACGGGCATCCATTACTATCGGATATATAGTTTAGATTTGTCAATAAAAAAGGATAGCACTCGTGTATATAGCTTTATCTTGTATTTAAATAATAATAATTTTTACCCTTCAGACTCTTGACTTCTAGGTCATATAACGATAATTTTAAAATTGTACAAAGGCTCTCCTTCTTAATCTAAAAATGTCTATAATTCACATTTTTTTCTGATCTAAATAAAGATTTGTGATCAATGTTTCGGGACTATCTTATCAAGTAAATTCAGCAGCAATGTGAAGGATTTTAGTTGAATTAACGGATTCACTGACATCTACCAATCTATTGCTCTCGGAAAAAAAAAATCCACCTATCCACGTCCGTAATTTTTTTCTCTGTTAAAACCCACCTAGGCAGATGGTGTCAGACAATAGAACGCCTCTCCTTGTTACTCTTGGTTGGAGGCTGAGGTGACACTTGGAGAGATTTCTCGTAGATCCGATAGAATTTGGATAATAAGTTAGTAGATCATTTGTTTGTTAATTCTTTGCTGAAAAAAAGAAAAGAAAAGAAATAACCTTCTTTTTGTTTCCTACTTAACCTTGTAAATGCCCATCCAGACTATGGAGTACTCGTTGATGTTGTTGACTCGCATCTCTAGCCAGCAACTTTTAGATGCAACCAATGATATCTGTCCTTCATAAATGTTGAAATGATGCTATCCTGACTGTGTTTATGAAATGCCTCCGACCTAGTCCACTTTTGAATCATCTGATTCAACCATCTTGTTCGGTGTCTCCTATTTAACCTATCTGCAAAAAAGCATGGCCACTGGATTCTTCTAGCAAAGTAGTTTTTTCCTTCAAAAAATCTACTGGTTAAGGTTTAAACATCAAAAATCATTCTACGGACATGAATTTTGGTACTTAAACCGAAGAGACTCTGAACAAAATGAACAGTTCACATCACCCAACATGGGACTTAGCCAAGTGTGGGTTTCGGAGTCAACCCCGGTTGGGAGTGAGATGGGCAAGTAACAGTAAGTACAGCAAATCCTAGTCAGTGGCTAAAAGCTGAATCTTATACGTGTATCCTTTCATTTTGGCCTTGTACCGAGTCGGTTACTGTCAGAATATTTTTAGTCTTTTACTTACACCCACTGTATCCATTAAATTCACGTTTATTCAATAGGGTTTCTAATTGGTTGTACCATGTCAAGTGGGTGATCTTTGCCGTTCAAAAGAAAAAGGAGCGGTGCTTACTTCCTTGATAGAACAACTAGGATTGTCTGTTAACCACTGATGGAGTCTGGAGACAATCTAATTTTGGTTTTTTGTCGGGCAAACATAAATTGAATGACTCTGTGGTTGAAAAGATTACTGGGCATTTGTTATTTCAAATTCATTTTGTGTATTTAATGGTTAAATTCTTTCAAGTAAATTGTAACATCATTTTCCGGTTGAAATATTGATCAGTGATACATCCGCGTTTCGAACCTCAAAAATTGTATCGACTTTTGGTTGTTTTCTTATGTATGGCATTTAAATTTCAATCAGTAAAGGGATCGAAGTAACACCCATTTCAAGTAGCAAGATCACTCATTTGATACTTCAAAAGGCATCAAACGACGCCTATGTGGATGTTCCTCCTGCAATTTAAAATGGACATTCCTATCATTTTTGGCAGTAAAATGTATGTATAATTTGTGCACATATCAATTATCTTGGTACGTTACAATATGTAAATCAAATCATATCCAATCAATAAACCTACTTGTGCTTTTAGTACACAGTTGGGTTTTTTTTATGGATAACCTCATTCCCACCGAATGCCTCGACCCAATGATCTAGCACTGGAGAGGCCCTTCTTGGGCCACTATGTAGAAGGCTATTGCTCAAGGAACCTAGCTCCCCAATGTTAGTCTAGTCCCATTTGTTGGTCGCTGGTTTTTTAACTGTGGCGGTTGCCGCCGTCGTTAATAAAGACGGCATCGATTGAAGACTTTTGTACTCTCTTTTGTTGTTGTGAAAATACACTCCCAAAAATCCCTATAAACAGGAATGATTGTGAGGAGCTTTGTATCCCACCAATCCCCCTCCTAACAAGTGGTATTAGAGTGGAAGAAGGGGAGTGGGCTACTGCACTACTCGTCAGCGACAAGCTGCTATGACGATTGAGGAAGAATTGTTGCAAATACAGTGTTGCTACAATGAAAAGCGTCTGCTACAGTATAAAATCTCATCATCCTGCTACAGTAAAAAAGCGTCATCATTCTGCTATAGTGAGAAGCACCATTATGTCGGCTACAGTGATAGCTACAGTGCTACACGCGAGTTTCAACAGTTTGAGTTGCAATAGTGCAGAGTTGTAACAGCACAAGTTGCAATAGTAAAGAGTTGTAATAGTAGAGAGTTGCAGCAGTAACGAGTTGAAAATAGTACACACTACAAACAGTAACAGAATTGCAGCAGTATGCATTCAACAGTAGCAGAGTTGCAATAGTGACAAGTTGCAGCAATAGACCTGACTGATGCAGGCCTATTTTGACTGGTTTTTAAGGGAGATAGATGTTCTTAGCTAAATCGAGCGTTCCAAATGTAGTAGCATTTTCAAATTTGTGAGATTCTCTCCTGAAATTGCTTTAAGTATTATATTTTGAGCTATGGAGTCAAATATGAGAAAAATGATTTGCTTAAATGGCACAAATTATCACAAGTGAAAGGGAAAGATGAAAGAGCTTCTTTTTTATCAAGAAATTACATCTATCTGTCTTTGCTACTCAAAAACTGAAAGAAAAGTTCGAAGATGAGTGGGCTTTCAAACATGAATGTGTATGTGGTTTCATTCGGCAATGGGTTGAAGATAACATTTTAAATTATATTCAAAACGAGACACATGCTAGAACTCTATTGATCAAGTTGGAAACCTTGTATGTGTCAAGAACTATGAATAATAAATTAATTCTACTTAATCAAGTGATGCACCTGAGATACAAGGAATGGAATTCTATTTCTGACCACTTTAACAAATTGACCGAATGCTTTCAACAGCTATCCGATGTTGGCATCACATTTGATGATGATATCATGGGCTTGTGGCTTTTAAATACTTTGCCCGACTCATGGAAAAAATTTCATGTTTCTCTGGCCAATTCTTAGTGGCGCCGTGACTTAGGAATCTGCGAGAAACATAGTTTTAAATGAAGAAATAACGCAACGAGCTCAACTTGCCACCACATCATAATCTGAGATACTAATATCAGAAAATAGGATGAGAAGCAAGATTAAAGGTCAGGACAAGAATAACAGGGGCAGAAGTAAAATTAGTCCAGATACAAGAATTTGGAGTGCCATCATTGTGGCAAGAAGGGTCACATCAAAAAGTAGTGTTACAAGTAGAAAGCTAAGAACAAGACAGAATGCCAAGCAGGAGAGAAGAAATGATGACGGGAATAATCATATAGCCACCACCACTTTAAACATTGTTGTGGCCTGTGATGAGAATGAGATCAACTTAGCCTCTAGTGAGATTGGATGGGTCGTTAACAGTGGTGCTTCTTTCTACGTTACATCTAGAAGGGAGTTTTTTACCTCATACACTCTTGGTGACTTTGGAGTATTGAAAATAGGCAATGAGGGGCTGTCAAAGGTTGTTGGTATTGGATCCGTCTATTTGAACATCAACAATGGGACAAGGCTAATTCTTAAGGAAGTCCAACATGTACTAGATATCCGATTGCAATTGATATCAGCAGGAAAGCTTAATGATGATGGGTACTGTAGTACCTTCTGTGATGGGCGATGGAAGCTCTTTAAGGGAATGCTTATTGTTACTCGAGGGAAGAAATCATTTAGCTTGTAAATGATGCAAGCTTTTATTCCTACTAACTCTGTGAACACAGTTGATATTGCTAGTTCTTCAAAGTTATGGTACAAGTAGCTTAGTCACATGAGTGAGAAAGGACTAGGTTGTTTAGTCAAGAAGAATTTACTTTCAGGGCTCAAAGTTGTGAAGCTAAGCAAGTGCACTCATTGTCTTGCCGGAAAGCAGCAATAGGTTTCCTTCAAGAGCCATCCTCCTTCTAGGAAGTCGGGCGTGCTTGAATTGGTACATTCTGATGTGCGGTCCTATGGAGGTATGAACACATGGTGGTGCACTCTATTTTGTCACCTTTATCGATGATTATTCTAGAAAACTATGAGTTTATGTTTTGAAATCTAAAAATTAGGTACTTGACAAGTTTAAAGAGTTTTAAGCTTCTGTTGAGCATCAAACAGGAAAGAAGTTGAATGTATTTCCACAGATAATGGTGGCGAGTACTATGGACTATTTGATACTTATTGTAAGCAACATGGGATTAGACATCAAAGGACTCCTCCGAAGACTCCTCAGCTAAATGGTTTAACAGAGAGGATGAACAAGACATTGATGAGAGGGTTAGATGCTTGCTTTCTAAAGCTAAGCTGCTAGGACTTTTATGGGGCGAGGCTATATACAGCTGCCTATGTTATTAACCTGTCTCCAACTATTGCCTTGAATGCAGATTATCTTGACAGGTTGTGGTATGGAAAAGATGTCTCTTACTATCACTTGCAAGCATTTAGGTGCAAAGCATTTGTGCATGTACCCAAAGATGAGAGGTCCAAGCTATATATCAAGACCAAACAATGTATTATCATCAGCTATGAGCACGATGAGTTTGGTTACAAGCTATATGATCCTATTGCAAAGAAGCTTGTTAGAAGTCATAACGTGGTCTTTATAGAAGACCAAACCATTGAACACATTGACAAAGCCGAAGGATCAGAAACTTAATATTTTGACTGATTTGGATCCAGTTCCTATTTCAAATACACCAGGTGTAGATGGCGCCAATGACCATGGTGGTGCTCTAGCTGATGTTCAAGATGCTCAGGTTGAGGTTGAGCATGAAGTTGATGATGACGCAGAAGTTTTGCTAGAGGCTGATGATGTTTTGCAGGAGGTTCGTATTGAGGAGCCAATAGTTTCATTGAGATGGAGTTCGAGAGATCCTCGACCCTCCACTCGGTATTCACTAGATGAGTTTGTGCTCCTTACTGACTGTGGAGAGCCTGAAAGCTACACAGAGGTAGTTGAAAGTGAATAGAATTCAGAATGGATTGCAGCTATGAAGGATGGGATGAAATCCTTGCAGGACAACCATACATTTGAGCTGGTGAGATTGCCTAAGGACAAAAAAGCTTTGAAGAATCAGTGGATTTATATAGTGAAGTATGAGCATGACACTTCATGTCCATGATATAAAGCTAAACTAGTGGTGAAAGGCTTTGGTCAAAGAAAAAGTGTTGATTTTGAGGAGATATTTTCTCTTGTCGTAAAAGTGTCTTCAATCCGCGTTGTATTGGGTTTGGCAGCAAACCTTGATCTAGAGGTCGAGCAGATGGTTGTAAAGACAACATTCCTCCATGGTTACTATATATGGAGCATCTAGAGGGTTTTATTGTTAAAGACAAGGAGAACTACGTCTACAAGTTAAAGAAGAGTCTGTATGGCTTGACACAGGCTCCTAGGAAATGGTAAAAAAAGTTTGAACAATTTATGGCCCAATAGGGTTATAGAAAGACCACTTCAGATCACTGTGTGTTTGTGCAGAGATTCTCAAAGGATGATTTTGTCGTCTTGCTACTCTATGTAGATAATATGCTTATTGTTAAACGCAGCTATTTAAGGATCAGTCAGTTAAAGAAGGAGCTGAATAAAGTCTTTGCTATGAAAGACTTGGGACCCGCAAGATAGATTCTCAAAATTTCTATCATTTGCAATAGGAGGAATAAGCAGTTATGGATGTCTCAGCAGAAGTACATAGAAAAAGTACTTTATCGATTTTACATGAATAAAGCTAAAGTGGTTAGTACACCTTTTACTGCTCACTTTAAGCTTAGTACAAAGCAAGTTCTCTTAAGTGATGCTGAGAAAGAGTATATGCAAGATGTTCCTTATGCTTCAGCTGTTGGCAGTCTTATGTATGTCATAGTATGCACCAGATTAGATATTGCATATGCAGTTGGTACAATGAGCCTTTTTCTATAAAATCTAGGAAAAGAGCATTGGAATACAGTGAAGTAGATATTGAGATATCTACGTGATACTTCTGGGTTGAGTTTGGGATTTGGCACAAGCAAGCCCGTGCTTAAAGGCTACATTGATTCAAATATGGGTGATATTAACATGAAGAAGTCTACTTTAGGCTACTTAATTACCTTTGTAGGGGAAGTTGTATTATGGTAGTCGAAGTTACAGAAGTGTATTGCCTTGTCTAGAACGAAAGTTGAGTTTATTGTTGTGATAGAGGCTGGACAAGAGTTATTGTGGATGAAAAAGTTTGTGAACGAACTTGGCTTTATGCAAAAGAGGTATGCTTTATTCTGCGATAATTAGAGTGCTAAACACCTTAGCAAGAATTCTACTTTTCATGGAAGGTCGAAGAACATTGATATTCAATATCATTGGATATAAGATGTCTTGGACTCGAAGTTGCTAGATCTTGAGAATATTTATATTGACAACAATATTTTAGACAAGATGATGAATGAAAACTTCGAAGCAAGTTCAAGCTTTGCAGGGAGCTGACTAGAATGAGCTTCTGCTAGAAGTCCACATGTGAAGAAACCTCCTTTAGTTAATGGGCCTTAAGAGGGAGATTTGTTAGTCCAATCCCATTTTTCAAGCACTGGTTTTTTAACTGTGGCAGTCGCTGACGTCAACTATGGTTGCGGTCATCGTCGACCGACTGAAGACTTTTGTACATTTTTTGTTTTGTTTTGAAAATACGCTTCCAAAAATCCCTATAAATAGGGATGATCAGGAGGAGCTTTGCATCCCACCAATTCCCCTTCTAACACCCAAAGACCACTAATAAAATACTACTAATTAGCTTAGTGGTTTTTGCATGAAGAATAAATTGTTTAAAATAATGATGTGGAGATGCAGTTGATAACTTGTGTCAGTGCTCAAACAAGAGCTACGTATGAGTCTACGGGATTTACTCTTTGAATGATCCAAATCATTTATCTTGTAACTAAGGTGTAGAGCAGTATGCTAAAATTGAATTTCATCTGTGCTATGAAAAGCCATTCAAAATTTGATCTCTCCAACAAATTTTCCTCTACATACCTTGTCCCCCGGCTCCCCTTGTGCACATCTGGGACATACTTTGGCTCATACATGTGTTGTGCATTCTTACACACTTGTGTACCTTTGCATAGTTTGAAGTTGTCGCCCCTCTCGCGCTCCAGTTTGGCTGCTCTCCATTAATGTGCCTCCTGCACATTGGTGTAGCAGCTACCATCTCCCATGGTCCTTGCACGTCTCCGCTTGGTCTTGTCCCTCTTGGAGTTTCCTAGTTGAGACACACCCTTGTCATCAACTGGTCTCTCCTTGGACCCCTCAAACCTCATCACCCTAATGGCACTTAGACGTTGTAAGTCTAGTTGTGCTGACTCCACACTCGTTGTGGATCCCTCTACAGCTGCAAGGTGGATAGCAACTTCTCTTGCCCCCTTCCATTCTTCAGCATTGGGACTGCACAAGGGTTCTCCTTATCAAAGAAGCTCAACATTCTAAGATGTGGCATAGGGATTGTTTTAGCCTTGGTGAGGAAATCCATCCACAGGATAACCTCATAATCCAAAGTATTACAGTCAAAGTGATGGTGCCTTGCCACTCCCTCACCTTGATAGGTACATCTCTGGCAACTCGTAGTACGGACTTCGCTTCAGAGTTAACTGCTTTGATCAAGCTCTCATCCCTCTTCATCTTGAGGCCTATTCTCCTAGCCTCCTCTTCCGAGATGAAGTTATGAGTAGCTCCTGTGTCTACCATAGGATGAGCGTCGCAAAAATGAGGATGCTAAGATGGATGAGTCGTAAGATAAGAAAGGATAGAATTAGAAATGAAAATATTAGGGAAAATTTAGGGGTAGCACCAATAGGTAACAAGATGAGGGAGATTAGACTTAGATGGTTTGGACATGTTCAAAGGAGACTAACAACGGCACCAGTTAGAAGGAGTGAGGCAATACAAGTAGAAGGTTCTAAAAGGGCAAGGGGAAGGCCCAAAAGAATGTAGATAGAAATGGTAAGGAAAGATTTAAAAACTTTGGGACTAAATGAAGCCATGGTATTTAATAGAGTGGTATGGATGAATAAGATTCATGTGGCCGACCCCTAATTGGGATAAGGTCTTGATGACGATGATGATGAAAAATAATTTTGTCAAAGAAGAGAACCGACATGGTTAAAAGTCAAGAATAAGTTAACAAGAACAACAGGGAAGAACTCCCCTGAAAACAAGGAAAGGTAGACAATCATCCAATGCCTTCAGGCTCACAGCATGAGCTCCTTAAAGTTTCATGGTTAAAGGCTGCCCACAATCTCATTGCCAGCTCCAAGATTGTGATTCAATTGCACGTTTATGTTCTTCATCCGTTTTTAGGTTTCAGTGAGCAAAGGCACCATCTTTCATGGAGAATAAGTTGATAACATTGGCGGAGTCTCCCTCACTGGCTATCTGAAAGTGGACCAAACAAGATGCAAATTTCACACCGAACAGATTTGCATGGCACATTAGCATCCCCGCCAATTTGATATAACGATTTCCGACCCGGCACTTGATTAGTAGGTACAGTGCCTTACTTCCAAACCATTACTTGTGAGTCCTATTATGCTCACCTACTTAAACATCCACCAGCTCATATTATCCACACACACATCATGTACCGCCGTCTTGACGCTACATATTCTGGGCAGGCCGTTAGAAATTCTTTTGCAATAACTTTTGGGCTAAGACAAGGCTGGATGTGTAAGGTAAATTAAGCCAAATCAAGTAAACTACCAAAACGCAAGTAAAAAGTAGGTTTATAAGTAAAAACTTTCTCCATCAGGCGACCACCGCACTCACTTTTGCTTACTTATAGCTAACATTGCGTGCTCAGATTTCCTTAACTTTATTTCCATCTTCCCAACTAGCAGCTGAGTAGAGGTTCTATAGCTCTCTACATCTTGTGCAATGGATGGAAAAGGATATACACAGGATGGCTCTGTTGATCTCCGCGGCCATCCTGTTCTTGCTGCTCGAACTGGAAAGTGGAAGGCCTGTGCCTTTCTTGTCGGTAAGTTCTCGATCATTACCAACTTCAGTTCTTAGGCTGGGATCATAGGAATGAGAAGCAAACTACAGTTTGGTATGAACAAACTGATTTTTATTTTTTTTAATTCCAAAATTCAAGGTAATATATTTTCTGTTCTGGATGATTAATATGGACCGAAGCGGAAATTCCTGGGTTTCTTACCAAGAAAATGAAACTACCCGTGTATTTTATGAAAAAATTTCTTCTCTTTTTTTACCAATTAAAAGAGTTTCTTGATATAAATCAGAACCTGACTACCTTGATTTAAGTAAAAGGCACGTTGACCTGTCTACTGAGTCAATAATATCACTTCAAATCAGCCGGATATTCTAATTTAGGGAATCGAAATTCCTGGTTTTGTTTCAACTATTTTCTTCTGAGTTGATAGCTTCCGAAAATAAACCTTTTCTTCGTCGTTGGGTTGCAGGTTATGAAGCGTTTGAGAGAATGGCTTTCTATGGAATTGCCTCAAATTTGGTTGTTTATTTGACGACCCAACTTCACGAAGATACGATATCATCAGTGAGAAATGTAAATAACTGGTCGGGAGCCGTTTGGATGACACCGATCCTGGGGGCCTACATCGCGGATGCTTACATTGGTCGATTTTGGACGTTCACCGTTTCAGCTCTCATCTACGTCATGGTAACAACACTGATCTAACTCACTCATTATTTTCACTTTTCCTCCTCTCTCAAAAGATCTAGCTTAAGTTAATACATGAAATATTTTCCTTTTTTCTCTGAAATGGCAGCTAATACGGTAGTCCATGGCTGGTAGGAGTAGCTTGTGGGCTTGTTTTCTCTCGAAAGAAATGGACAAAGTTCTTTCGTTTCTTTCCTTGCTTGGATTCCTTTGAGTGGATTCCTTGAAACTAATTCTTCGAAAATGACTTCAAAGTTGGACTCTTTGGTCACAAATTCTGGCTCCTAGACCTTCATTGATTGTCAAAATTGGCGAAATTCTTTCTTCTTGGAAAAAAAAGAAGAAAAAGCTCTCTCTTTCATGATAAGACCCTTTGTGGTCCACCCATCCTCGAATCTCACATGGGCAAGAGCTTTGTGCTCGGGGCTGTCTTTTTTATTTTCTTATGGTGGATGCCCGGCATCCCTCATGCCTTGCAATAGCCATGACCTACTACACTGCCTTCTTTTTTTTGTTATCTTTTCTTTTTACCTAGTTATCCATTTTCAAGAAGGCTGATGTGTCAACAAGTGATAGCACATTAAACGAAAAGTCAAATGAACATTTAAAATGAACAAAATGCCAACTTGAAAAGGAAGCGAGTTACACATGAATGAGTGGCTGTGGTGGTACAGGCATCCTTGTTTGATCATTCTTCTATTTGTCAAGGTTTTTCCAATGACAAGTCCTGATAAAATGGAACCCGAAACGAAAGGCGGGGACCATTGAACCGGCCGAGACATGCTATTTGCTGTCCTGGGGCGTCTTTGAAATCATCTTGGCAGGTCTTAACGGCTAAAGGTCCATAAAGTTGTGTTTAGATGTTGGTTTAGTCATTAGTGAGATACTGTTAGTTTAGCAGTTCATTGATTTTCAAATATGCTTTCAACAGGGCATGGTGCTTTTGACAATGGCGGTTTCTCTGAGCGCCATGAGACCCACTCGCATTAATGGAATCTGCAATAAGGCAACAACTTCACAGATTGCTTTCTTCTACTCATCTCTCTACATCATAGCCATTGGAGCGGGTGGGACCAAGCCAAATATCTCAACTTTTGGTGCAGACCAATTTGACGACTTTAATCCTCGTGAGAAGGAGTTAAAAGTGTCCTTCTTCAATTGGTGGATGTTCAGCGCTTTTTCAGGTTCTTTGTTAGCTACTCTTGGGCTTGTGTACATACAAGAGAACTTGGGTTGGGGATTGGGGTATGCAATCCCTACAACAGGCCTTCTGGTTTCTCTCATTATCTTCTACATAGGAACACCAAATTATAGGCATAAGGTCAGGAATACTAATAACCCCACCAAGGGACTGATTCAAGTCATGGTTGCTGCACTAAAAAGCCGGAACCTTGAGCTCCCAGCCGACCCATCAGAGCTTCGTGAGCTCGAATCACAACGTTACATCGTCGCTGGAAAACGACGACTTTTTCACACTCCAGCTTTCAGGTGAGCTTGCTCTACCAAATACTATATATGAGGTTTTACAACATTCAAGGATTTACACGTGCAGCTGAAAGCAATAATGATAACGTTCTGAAAATTGCTATTGGGGCTGCTTCTGTACTCTTAGACGACAACTATTCATACTGTATTTTGCTCCCATGGATGTGCTGGTCATTCTGGACATGGGGTAAAACTACACTACTTATATGTGCCGTTGGGAACGGCAGTTCTGCTAGCCAGTCGTAGCCACATTGGGTTGTTATTTTGATTGTCCTATGCAGATATCATGCTATATATAGCAGCATCTTCTCAATCAGTATTCAGTGCCTTCTCGGATCCAAGTTATTGGCACCCATAAGTTGATGCACTTCCACCACTTACGGGAGGTGATATGAGAAATTATTTGGTCTCTGCACTCTCTAGTAGCTATCAAATTACTACCACTCCGGAATTTGTTGCAATAAATAAAGGTAATGATGTATAGGCCCTTGATTTTCCCCAAAGCACATTGACTGAATATCGAAGAGGGTCCGGTTCCTTTTTGAATAGTATGGATAGTGACCTCTCTCTCTCTCTCTCTCTCTCTCTCTCTCTCTCTCTCTCTCTCTCTCTCTCTCTCTCTCTCTCTCTCTCTCTTCCAATTAGAGAGTTGCATGGGATCTGAGAGTCCATACCCTATTAGTAACTGTGCCCTGAGCGACAGGAGCTGAAAACGCTAACACAAGCACCTTACTAATAGGGCGCACAACAGCCTCGCTTTGTGTTTCTCATTTCAGTAATTGCCTTCTGAATCTTCAGCAGGGGCTTTTAGTCTTTTAATTAGAGTAGGGATCCCGAGAGAGCAGAGCGGACTGCCCTGCTGCTGTAGTTACAAGTCTGTTTATAGTTGCAACTGTTGTCATAGTCAACAAGGTTTGTGGCCCACTTTAGTTAGACATTTGACCTGATTTGCCGGTATTTCTGTTTTGAACCTTTAGAAATTTCAGTTCATAAAGAGAAGAAAATTTAATAATAAGAGTTTTTGGGCAAGGATAACTGTGGGTGCACGATGAACCTTTGCCCGACGCCGCAATGTCCAGAAGAAAATTCACATTCTCAAAGTGAAAATGGAATGTCTACTATTAATAATGTCTAAAAACCTACTAACTCATCATGATCCAGACCTTATCCGGATTAGGGTTGGCGTAATCACCACGAAACATTGTTTGAAAAGGCAAGATGACTTGATAGTATTACCTTCTGTTTTGTAATAATTTGTTCCCTTTTTGTTTAAGGTTCCTTGACAAGGCAGCATTGAGTCAATGCACCGTGACACAAGTTGAAGAGATGAAGCTAGTTGTTGGAATGGTATTGGTATGGCTAGTAACCCTGATTCCCAACACCATAGGAGCACAAGTGAACACACTGTTTGTGAAACAAGGCACGACCTTGGATCGGACGCTTAGCCATGGATTCCATATTCCGGCAGCATCACTAGGAAGCTTTGTCACACTCTCCATGCTCTTATCCGTGCCCATATATGATCGTTACTTTGTTCCATTTATGCGAAGGAAGACGGGAAATCCCAGAGGCATCACCTTACTCCAGAGGCTTGGAATTGGTTTTGGGTCTCAAATCCTGGTTGCTGTAGTCGCCTACATTATCGAATTGAGAAGAATGCATGTCATTAAGGAAAATGGAATTGTTGAAGGTAAGGAAATTGTTCCAATGAGCATCTTCTGGCTCATGCCGCAGTATGTGCTTTTAGGGGTAGGTGATGTTTTCACTTCCATTGGTTTGCTAGAGTTTTTCTATGATCAATCTCCAGAAGGCATGCAGAGTCTTGGAACTACATTCTTCACTAGCGGGATTGGCGTGGGAAATTTCCTTAATAGCTTCTTAGTGACAATTGTGGATAAAGTCACAAGCAGAGGAGGGAGAAAGAGCTGGATAGGAGACAACTTGAATGATTCACACCTTGATTACTACTATGGTTTTCTGACAGTAATTACTACAATTAACTTAGCAGCCTTTATATGGGTATCCTGCAAATATTACTACAAGAAGGAGGACAATGAAAGTTTGGAGATGGTTTCAACTGTTGAGACGGAAGGTAAAGCTATAGAAACATCTAGTTTAGGACTGGTAGCGGCATGAGGTGCTTAAAGTCTGGATATTTACATGTAAGAAGTTTAACTACTAGCGCTGTTTTTATACACAGTAGTAGTTAGCCCTTGACCTTTTTTACTATGCAACGTGAGATTCATCTCATTTCTTTCACTTTTAACTGTGTAACTCTCGCAAAGAAGCTATCTGGATAAGAATATATACTCCAATGCCATCATCTATTGCCTTCTTTTCTGCAAGAAGTATAGCAGAGCACGCACTTCAAAACAGTGGACGCTTGTGGAATACTCATGAGTTTCTAACCCCATCCCTTTACCTAATTTTCATCAAATAGGTTGAAACTATACGTAGCTAAGACTGCAAAACGTCAATAGTTCTGGTTTGCAAATGTATGTTTTGCACGATGTTTGATGAGAGCCACAATTAAGTAGCAGAAACAAGCTACTTCATGATGCGAAGTTTCGAGTTTCAAGGTTTGGTGGCTCTAGTTATAATCTGTGCTCCCCAACCGAAGATTGCCCCAGTTCAAGTCCGTTCGCTTTTTTAATGACCTTTCACAAAAAAAACATCGTGGCTTCAGAAATCTTTTCCAAAAGTGAGTCGGGGTGCTACCCCTAGACTGTCATTTTGCACAATAAAAATCAGGAATTCATGAAATTGATCCACAAAGAAGGGAAGCCTTGGCATGATGGTAGAGTTGTCATTATGTGACCTTGAGGTTACGCGTTTGAGGTGTGAAAACAGCATCTTGCAAAAGTGCAAGGTAAGATCACATTCTATAGACCCTTTGTGGTCCACATCTTCTCTGGATCCTGCATATGCGGAAGCTTCATGCACTGAGCTGCCCTTTATAAAATTGATCCACAAGGAATGGTGTAAGGGAACTCTTTCACCATAAAGTTTGATAAGAACTCTTTCAACATCAAGTTAAGTCTTCCAGAAGATATGGTGGGTTCAGAAGAAGTCATGGAGCTATGTCTAGACTGTCGCTTTGTGCAATAGAGATCAGGTATTCATGAAATTGATCCACAAGGATTAGTGAGTGGAAAAAAGTTTGATACGAGCTCTTCCAACATCAAAGAAACCCCAAAGACAAAGTTTCATGAATTCATAAATCAAACGTTCAAGAATTGGATTAGTGAGTGGAAAAAAGTTTGATAAGAGTTCTTCCAACATCAAAGAAACCCCAAAGACAGTTTCATGAATTCATAAATCAAACGTTCAAGAATTGTAAAGAAGTAAAGTTTTCCAAAGGGGCGAAAGCTAAAGGACCTTATTCGCAAGACATTCTTATATAACGGACTTAGACAGACTCAAGCCTAACTGTACCGGCTAGAGCCTGTGACACACCGCCAAAGAAATGCGCTTTACACATGGAAACTGAGAATGTTTGTACCGTGAAGCTAGATTCCAGTTTAGTGTAACACTAATATTGAAGTTTCATTCCATCAACCAAAAATAAGTCCCAGTTTAATGTAACATGGACAAGTGCTCCAAGAATGTTGAATTGTTTGAGATAGACCCAAAACTGATTTACTTCACTTTATTTTTGTTATAATGAAGCAGTATCTGATTCTTTTCCCAGGCTCTATTATATATTGAGGGATCTAGAGTTCGACACGGGTACAACGAACTATGTAATAAGTTTATTCCTCGATCTGTTTTCTTTTCCTGCTATTTATGGCCTTAAAGCACGTAGAAGACTCAGAAAACAAACAGCCAATCTTTTAACTAATCTTCTACATGACTTAAGGCTACAGATAGCAGGGGAAAATACACAATCTAGGAATATCCTGATCCATGGCTTGTTACTTCCATCACAGATCTCCTCTTGCATCACCTAGTTCAGCTTCAGAACACCTTGGTGACTGAACCATGGATGCCACATTGATAACATTTTCTTCGCATCGATGATTTAATCGGCATCTGCAGCTAATGTGCTAACATTTTTTGACCGAGGAAAGATCATGAAGCTAATTAAATGAACAACAACACACTGGAAATGGGTCCCAAGGTGTCCAATTTGCTTGGAGAATTCAGGCAGATCCAGTAGTAGATCTAACAAGAGTAGCACTATGATTGCTGTAGGTAGTTACAATCAAAGGTTAACTCTGGAGAACGACATATCGACGTAGGAGAGACCGATTCTGCTGCCACTTCTGCCGCAAAGATAGTAGTATCGCTGTGCCATGCTCCATACGCTGTGTTGGATAAAATTAGTAGGTTCCTTCGTACACTTTATCTCCAATTCTAGCTCTGGTTGTTGTCAACATGTCAATCATCCAGCTGTCGGTAAAAGCGTTGCCCTCCCCAGTCATAACCACTTGCAGCAGAGTCGGTGTCAACAAATAGCCCACTCAACCAATCGCCTTATGGTTGTACTCTATGCACTCAGCCCTTTGAATTTTCATTCCTCTTCCGAAGGAAATTCAAGATTGGGTTTTGGAACTTTATTTAATTTTGACAGTTACGATTAGATCTTCTACACTAGATCAATATAAGGGAAGTGATAAAATTATCTGGAGACTCCACTCTAGGCACACTTTCTGGAAGATGTGTGGCATTCATCTTGGTGTCCCTCTCTTGTCGAGGCTAAGAAAAATCAGTCCAATAGAACTAACAATTTTTTTATCACTCCTATGAGCATAAATGCTCAAGAGGGAATGGAGGTATACACTACAATTTTTCCAGGCAAGGAAATTTTTTTATTGTGAAGCTGTTAATAAAACCAGGAATGGCTTAGATAGCATTGACTTTAAATTTCATACCCATTAAAATTAAATAGTTGAACGTATACGAACTTTTAAAAAAAAATCAACAGTTGCAAATTTTCAGCCAAATTAAAATAGGCTATGATCATCCAATGAGTATGATTTTTTGAATGTAGCCTGTTCCAAGGTCAACAAACAAGATAAATGCCATAGATCTTCCAAAAAAAAAATTTCAGTATTCCATTGAGGCTCCAATAGGAACCTTAGTTTATCAATACTCACGGCAGCCTATTCGAGGTGCGTTTAATGTTAGCCGTATATACTGGAAAGTCTGTATGTGATACCAGCTACTGATTTGTAATTAGCTCATTGATACTCTCAAGATGAATCTAATCACATGTCCCACTTGTGATACCATTAAGTTGTTTTCTATTGCAATCTATAGCTTGTACTACCTCAATTGCGAGGACGGTAGGCTTTAATGATTTTGGTCGGGGTTACATCGTGGCCCCATTTCCCCATGTCGATAGGCTTCTATGATTTGTGCTGTGATTCACCGACAATCTCTTGGGTCCCCGATGGATGCTTGTTTGCAGTCACCGTACATGTCCAGTGTGCATGGGAATTTTATGCAGTTGCAAATAAACTCACTACAACCACCTAAAATCAAGGATTTTAGTCTTTGATGTCATTTTCTTTCATAACTTACACATAATTTTAGTTACTCTGAGCTAAACCTCAGCGCGAATAGTAGGCTGACCCGTTAGCTAGGGATCGAGGGACTCGAGCCCTCTGCCCGGATTTTAAATAATGTCTGCTACCAGGGTAACTTGCTGATTTTGTCTTAATCAACCATGCAAGTTTGAGCGTGCTTGTCACTTGGAAAGTGACAAATGGACTAACTGATGGTTGTTTTGACGTAATGGATCGAACAGCCAGGGTCTTTAAAGTGATCAAAACTAGGGTGTAGTTTGACTGTTTGATTGAACATCTAAGGCCATCTTATATCATCGACCAATGCTTGCTTAATCATCGAGTTAAGATCTACATGATTTCTGATTGTTCTGATGTAATGGTAAGGGTTTATCATCAACTGATCTTGTCGTTAATCTGAGGTTAGGTTAGTTTGGTGTAATGATTGGGGTGAAGGGTGAAGCTCATAAGGCCACTTTGATATAATGATCAAATTCCACAGATCAATTGGAACATTAAATGTCACGTTATGTAATTATCAAGGTTAAGGTCCAATTTGATTGTTAAATTGAATACTTAAGGTTGTTTTGAAGTGATGGTCTGGGTTAAAGCCTAGTCATGACCATTTGAGAGTGACCTTAAATAATTTTGACCAGTAAATTATGATCTCAAACCATCCCTGACTTAGGAAGTCACCTTGAACTTTGAATTTTAATCTCAAATCTCTTGAAGGTTGGATTTTGTATTAAGATAATTTGATAATAGATTATTGGGGTGAAAGCCCAAGCTTCATTGCTGGATAATGGTGTTAAGTCCTCTTAAATGTTGGATCATGCTCTTAAATAATTTCGATAGTTCATAAGATGACCATGGTAAAGGATTGATCTTGATCATTCGATTGTATCCTTAACTTGTTGTCATCGCTAGACCGTGACTTGCAATATTCTTGACCACTGTTCCATTTTTTGTAGTCCACTTGATGGCCGAACCGGGTGGCCTTCGGTCATCTTAATCTTTGGACTTAGATTCCTCTAATCAATCGATAAATTGCAGTCATCTTGCTTGTTGGCCATAACCTCAAGTCATTCTAGTTGAAGACTGTGATCATGAGCCATCCGGATGAATGGATCACAGCAGAGGATCATCTTAACCTAATCGGCTAGGATTACTAGTCATCTTAGCTATAATTGAATATCTGACTCATCTTAACCATTGAATTGTGATCCCAAGTCATAATGTGGCACAAAGGCTCCTACGTCCTTCTAACACGTGAATAGTGAGTCAGTGGGTGTAGGTGCAACTTTCTTCCAAATACCCTTTTGTGTTTCCGAAGTGTTGGTTATTGCTTTTGCCAATTTCCCTAAGAAGAAGAAATGGTCTAATCTCCAGCCTGATGCTTTAACGGATGCAGCATTAAACTTTCTTAAAGGGAAGCTAAGAATAACAAAATCAGATATCATATAACTTAGTCCATAAAAAACAAGGGTACTTACTCTGTGGCAACCCGGGTTTTTATAACACATTTTATTATACATTTTGTAAAGATAGGGCCCTTAGAGTAAAAAAAATTTCGCAAACCAAAGCAGCGGAAATTCTTTTCTTTAGAATTTGTTTTGTAAAACCTAAGTCACCACCTCATATATAACATAAGTAGAATTTTGTATAAGATAAAATTCCATTGAAGGAATATTCTTTTATTAAACTTCAGGATCCATCTAGTTGTTCACAGTACACAGCCCATTGTATCTTTATAATACTTGTCCAAATATACAATCCAAATTACAAAGTTCAAAAATTCAATATATGTTCTAATACAATGTTTCAAGGGATATACCCTGATTACTTATTCTTCAATTGTTCTTCAAGTCTTGAGCTCCTAAGTCTCCTTCTCTGTATCTGAGATATTATAAACATTTGAACATTTACAATATCTCAGCAAGTTATGCTTGGTAGGGGACAAGAATGTAAGTTATTGACAGTATAATCTCAATATTTAAGTATCCCATAATTTGTTCTATCATAAACACATTCATTAATAACTATTAGTTATAAGGACATCTCATTTCCTTGTTATTTGTGTTCACCTTTATGCATATATATTGTATAAGGACAAATCCGTTAAAAATGTAAAAATAATCAAGAATCATTTCTATACAAAGCTGATCAACTCCTTTCATTATAAGAGATATGTATATCAACCAGTTACTATACAGGGAATTTCCCTTATTGGAAAAAATATTGGTAATATACAATTACCTGACATTTCATCATGCCATCCCTTAAGGCATTTCACTATGCCAATTTCATATGCATCATAATGCAAAATAATCGAGGACTACTATACTTGCAGTCTGATCCGTACAGCAGGCCCGGATAACTGTTCAATAATCCACTTATACCATTCTTAGTGGAAATTACAATATCCATGTCCATATGAGAGGACCATGGCTGTCACAGTGGTGGCCTTCCCATAAATGCCCTACCCGACTTTTAGCCTTTCATAGGCTTGGTATTCAATATCATCAAGTTTCAGAGAGTGGGTGGTCAAACCCTCTTAACTCTCCTAGCATAGCATCCCCAGGCCTATGCCTGTTTAAAATAAAACCACAAGCCTCCAAGCTTATGTGTAAAATAATACTTATACATATCAGACTATCTGTCTGATTATCTAGGACTGGAATATTTTCTACTTTCCTATTCACATAGGGTTGTTCTCAATTCTCAACTTGACTATTTAATACTTATTTTCATTATCATTTAGTTGGATTATATTTCAATTTGAGGTAGTTACCTTAATATATTGGTATCATACATGTCAATACTTCAAAACATAAGATAATGTATTAGACATGTATCTTCATGTAAAGGCATTCTTAATAATCCACCTACCTCAATAAAGTATTCTTACTCCTTGAAATCTGTCATAGTCTCGATCAACAGATATCTGTCAAATCATATGTATAATGTCATTTTTCTAATCAAGGGTACATACTACATGGTCTTTTGATCATCCTTATGTAGGATGATTTGAATCTTTCTTCCTTGAATATCCTATATCCATGGGTTTAATATCATCTATACAAATACTATCTATATCATACATAACAATCTAATTTACATTGATGTTTCTTTTTCCTTATTGTTTTTGATCATACAAGATCTCATCTTATTTGATCATCCTTATCTTACTTACTATTTTTAGATAATTTGTTATCTTTTTATGTTCTTATTATTATTCAACCAGTTAGTGTCTTACTTGGTTGAAGATAATTTATTTCTTCCTATCACTAGACAACTCCTCCTTATTTCAGGATGACCAGTACTTACCAGTTAAAGTCTGCTCAAAAAGTGGTTAATACAACCCTCATGTAAGGAGGCGTTTAGACCTCTCTTACGTCAATGAGAGGTGAGGGAAAAGCACTTGGCTCTTTTATACCCCTATAACCTGTCACGACCCGGGTTTTTATATGTTGCAATTTTGATAAAAAGGCGAGATCTCTTATTTTATAAGTATGAGATGCATGAAAATCCTTTTCTTTTGGAAAACAATCTTTTATAAAAACCTCGAGTGTGAAAACACATTCTCTAATAATTTAGCTATGACAAAGTTTAAATTAATATTATTCCCAAGAAAGTGTTAGTCACAGCTCCAGCTATTAGAGAGTAACTACAATCAAGTAACATTGAAAGATAAGATAGGGGTTTACTTACTTGTACTTAGTCCGTGTCTCCTAGTACAAACGTTCCTTGCTCTTAAGAATTTACTTTGTATCTGAAAATTGTTGAGGATTGGGTGAGTATATAATATACTCAGTAGGAGCCTATCACTACTAGTTTTATAAATGCATGAGATGTTTTAAAATTATATGCTCATTCAAAACATGCGTATGTTTGAATACTCGAGTTCAATATCAGTATAAGAATCCATAACCAAACTGAAATACTCATGACTTAAAAGATCACATAATCCAAAATCGAAAGTATTATATATGTATATATCATAACATCATGATATGCATAAGATGCTTCATGGAGTCCAACTCATGGATCTCTAGTATAGTATGGTCGACCAACCTCATATCATGGCATATGCAATGCACATAAATCCATGAAACCATAGGGTCTCACTATGCCCACGACCTCACCACCGTGTGGTCCCCGGATACCTAGGGACACAGGATCATATACCTCCATGGGGCATATGACACTTCGACCCAGTACCGTGACACCAGTGGTAGCCCCCTGTACCACATGTAGTCGAAGCAGAGACATGCCCTTTTTGGGCATGACACCCATTCACCTAATAGTGGTAGAGGCTGGGTGGCCAACCTACACCCCTCGGCATAGCACCCACGAGCTTACAAGCCCAAATAATGTACAATCAAATAAGCCAAAAACCTCTGTTCAAAACCAGTCCTCTTTGGGTCCCTCACAACTGCCTGGCCCTCGGCACTCCAGCGTCTTTTGGCAACCCTCAAGGACATGCAATCTTTGCAAGTACTTAAATCATGCAATGTATGCACTTGTTTACAAAACATATGTGTGCATAATGTATATGCAATCTTTTACGAAACATGTCTATGTACAAAACGTTTTCATATGCATGCTAAATCAAGTCATGCTAAACAAGTCATATACTTATAACATATGTTCTCAAAACAATAATAGATATTTTAAAAGAATCTAATAGTGATAGAGCACTTACCTGACTAGGTCGCGTTAGCCCTTTTGTCCTCGTACGCTCCTGAACATGGTTTGGGGACTCAAGGTTAGTTTAACCTATCTTTTATGTGTTTAGAGCAGTTGGGTCTTATTACTTAGGCATTAGGGGTCCATCCCTATGCCTATGGGTGTCCTAAGGTCCTAATTGGGCCTTGGTATCCTCAGTTTTCCAAAGTTCTAGTGGCCACGTGCCACCATCCTATTCTAAGGGTCATGTCCTCCTTTGATTGGGCCTTGATCAAGGATTTTATGGTTTGGATGTGTCCGCGTCATCGACACAGACGCAACACCTTTTGCGGCGCCTCAATCGGAGCTCTAGATCTCAAGTTATAAGCGTTTTAGTGTTGTATGTACACAAGACCCTTAAGTATTAAAATATGGAATGCTAGGGCGCTGCACGTCAGCGTCATGCGCCCTGGCTTCTTTAACAAAACAAAAACTCGACGCACGCTAGCGCGCTGCATGTCTGTGGCATGCGCCTCAGGGGGCGGGTCTGCAGACGCGCGGTACGCTCCGCTCGTCTGGCTCTTTAGCAGGCGCATCCCTGGACGCGCCCGTTTGGTTTTTCAAACGAAGGTCGACGTGGGACGTTCCTATTGGATCGTCCTGCTCGTTAGAGACCTAGGTGGTCCTCAGGTCACCCTGGTTCGACCCTATCAAACTAGTGCGGCCCTGGGGACGTCCTAGGGTCCTTGGTGGCTCTCCCAGGCTCCGTTTTGCATGGTTTTTCATGCAAAAACTTAGGGGAATTGACCTTGGAACTATGGGGGAGATGGGTTTTGAGCGATCTCGGACGTATCTAGCTCGTTGCTGGGTTTTTCTCCTCGTTTTCCCCTCTAGGTCACTGCTTCACAACTGGTTTTCTCCAAGGTTTTGGGCTTCCATTAAAGGCACCAAAGAGCTCTATTTATAGGGCTCTTAAAGAGGGTTTTGGAGGGGTTCTAACCGCCTTTGAATGGCGGTGGAGAAACCTCTAGAATGGAGGTAGTTTCTTCTTGAAACACCGCCGTTCCAGAAACCTCTAGGAGGTTGAAGATGAAGGGTGCCCGTATCAAAACGGGCACCTGTGTTTTTCAGGTTAAGTCTTTTTTGTAAAATTTATAATTTTGCCCCTGAACTTCAAAGGGCCATATCTTACTCATTTTAACTCCGTTTTGGGTGATTTTGGTCTCGTTGGATTCCTTTTTCTGAGACGCATCTAATGGAACCACTTTTAGGACCAAATTCATGGGTTTAGTTAAGGAAACTAGTGAAATGACCAAAATGCCCTTTTCTTTAAAACTGAACTTTTCATTGCTAAACTTGGAATTTCAATATTACAAAATTGGAGTCATTACATAACCACAATGTTCAGAGTCCACTGGAGTGGTACTAGCTCAACCTTTGACAAGGTTCTTATGAGCTCTTTACCTTAAGTCCCTTCTCTAATTGATTTTAATTAATTTCTATGGATATGCACAATGTCATCCATGGATGTTCATTATTTTCTTCCTTTTGGCCAAGGAAATGATAAATCTTTCCTTATATTGTCCTACTAACTATAGCCCTTATTAAGTCAAAATCATTCATTCATCTTAGTTGTCCATGAATTTCTATATTTCATTAGTTTACGTTTTTGGTGATTTATGCTCCTTATATCTTAATAATTACTTAACAATTGAATAAAATTTGACAATAAGTAAATCATCAACTTGAAAGCATAAATCAAATATTAGTTTAACAACTATATACTAACATTTTTCCTATGAATATAACTTAAGCTAGTGAAATAAAACTAACATGATCCTAAGTTTTGAAACACATCTTCTATCATAATGAAATCATGTTTAAATCCTAATTTACACTAACATGATCCTAAGATAATCAAATTTTCTAACAAATTACTCATTTAGGGCATATCATACTAAAATTTAAAGATTACACTATCATGCTTTCTAACTTAGAATATAAATCACATTTACACTTCTATATCCAATAAAAGACAATTAAAACTTAAAACATAAATTACATTTACTCTTCTATATCCAATAAAATACAATTAAACTAATTTTATTAAGATTATTATAAACCTTTAAATATCATCCAACCATTAGATCTTAGGTGTTTTCCTTTAGATTAAGGGTTTTATTTACCTTTAGGGCTTTTAATCCATTAAGATCCAAAAATCATATCCACTTGATTTTGTCACATTTCATCCATGATCTAATTGGATTCCATCATAATATCATCCCTTTAATCCATCCCAAGGATCTGATCATACTTGATCTCATTGATCAAGTGGGTCCCTTTGTATTTTTTTTAAGGGTTTTTCTACTATAAAGGGTAGATCCCCTATTTTATCCAAGATCTATCCAAATTAACCATAGATATTACTTTATTAAATTATTATACCCTCACTAAAATAAATTTCCAAGATCTGATCACCTCAGATCTTGAAGATCTTAGAAATTAGACACTTATTTTCAAAATACAGAATAATTCAAAAATAATTTTTAGAAATATTATGACTTCATTAAAAACTAGACATTACAAGCTTTCCATAGCTTCTTTTTTATAATAATTTGGAGTTCATATGACTCTACAATCTTAAATTGAAGTTTACAGCCGTTCCTAGGGTCCAGATTTGATCTGAGCCGAGCAGAATTAATCTCTCTCAATTGAGGGTCCAAACCTGGTTAGATTTTCTTGAAAATTGTACCCTAAAGGTTTTTGACCCTTCTGGATCGATTGGAAAGCTTAGAATTTCCATCTGAGCTCTCTATCACCATAAATTGAATGGTCTGATATTTACTTTATTTTTATCATTTTTCATTCAAATTAAATTACAGAAAAATAAAAATTATACTAAAACATAATAAATATGTATGGGAAGTAATTCCACCTACCTGATTGAAGAAAAAAAATATAATTGATGCCCAATTTGAGAGAATTATCGGTTGATGATAATATAGCCCGATTATCCACCTTTTTGTGATTTTCTGTTGTTGGAACCGTTGGATCTTGAAATTAATTTGGGTCTTTTGTATATAATGTAGTATAGGATGTTATGAATGGTGGAATTGATGAGATTCTTCCTGGAACGGAGTGCCTAATTGAATTTAGGTCTCTTGTTCCAATTAGAAAGAGGAGAGAGAAATAAGGAAAAGAGAGTTTGGGCAGTGATGAAGGGGAATTTGGGGCTGAAATTCCAGGGCAGATTTTAAAATTTCGTGATTAAGGTTGTGAATATTTTTGAAAATTTTTGGGACATATTTATAGCCAAATTTGAATTTTTTATCATTTCTATTGATAAGATATTTTATTGCTTTAGAATTTTTAATTACTAATGCATTCTCCATTCCCACTACATTCTCCACTACAATCTCCACTACCAGTAATAATTCTCTGAGCAATTATTGGTGCTTCTAGAACGTTGGCCCACTTTTATGTGAAAAGACCTTTTTGCCCTTTTAACTCCAAAATTGGAGAATAATAGGCAATATTTGTCCAAACTCGGAATCGAGTGTACTTAGTGGCGTTGGAATCGTATTTCTAAGTACTTCATGAATATTGAGGTCTTATTTCTTAGATATGGGATATGGGTAAAATTACCATTTTACCCCTAAATGGAAAAATTAAGGAATTTTCATTTTAACTCATAATTGAACGTACTTAATGTTGTTTCGATCAGTTTTCCAAGTACATCCATAATTTCTATTTTTTAATTTATAATATAATCTCTATAAAAAGAGAATTTTCAATAACCTAATATTCCAGCTTAGAATTTCTAAAAATTCAAACTTTATTAATTTTCCTTAATAATTTACAAAAATTCGAGGTCATTACATACTCTATGACTTGATTTCGTTGCAGTCGATCTTAGATCACCTCTTTGCTAATACGCAAATTTATAACTAATTTTTGAGCATTATAGTCCAGCACAAGTTCTAAAACACTTAAAAACTATGGCAATTAGTTTAATCATATATATAATTAGCTAGGAGAAATGAATTAAGGAAAGGAACCTTTGGATTTGACATCCACAGAGCCAGCAACAAATTACAAAGATTTGGATTAAATACAGCTGACCTTTGTGCAAATGAAACTAGCATTAGTCGAAACCATTGCAAACCTATTAAAGATGCTTGAAGAAAATTTGGCATTAACCTCAACAATCTTATGCAACACAATTACTCAAAAGCTAATCTATAATAAAAAGTCATCCGTTTTGAACGATTGTCCATTTGACTTGAAAGAAATACAACGAACAGCAGAAATAATCCATCTTCTAGAATTGAGAAGATGACTTGGAGAAAATAAAAATGACCGCTATGTTCTTAGCCCGCTTTGAAAATGCGATGATAGTCATGTTGTGAAGGCTTTTTGTTTAATTCCCTTCCAAAACCACTACTTTTTTTATGTATTTAATTAATAATTAGAATTGGGATCGACTGAGTCATAAATCATTTAGTATTGGAAGTTACAAGGTAATGATCAGGAGGGGATTTGGCAGTAGACTTGAACCTCTATATATTATCTTTTCTGACCCAAATCATAATTTATTAGCCATGAAAAATGGGATATTAATACGAGATCAGCATGTAAAATTGCAGAGAGAGAGAGAGAGAGAGAGAGAGAGAGAGAGAGAGAGAGAGAGAGAGAGAGAGAGAGAGAGAGAGAGAGATGAATATGATTATTAAATCTTTCAGAGGTGACCAAATGGACTACGTAGATCTTTCCACTTGTAACATACCATGGATTTGGACCTTATTGGCAAGCCCGGATAGGATTCGACCCTTATTTGGCTTCGATGGATAGCGATGCGCCAAAAAGCACACAAGTTAAGCAAAAGAAATTGTATTTCAATCAAGATTTGCAGATCAGTCTGACCTTCCAGTGATTGAAGATCAAATGAAGTATTATTAGATGGACGATAAAGATCAACGACAGAGCATAATAGCAAGTCTGCCTCATTTATTATACCAGGAGAGTGCCCTCAAGTGATCCGGTTAAATTGAATTATCTATATAATTACATCAGTCTCCTCCTTTCTTCTTCTTCTTGCTACATATTAGACCAGTCTTCCGAAGTTGGAGGAGTACATCTATCTTCACAGTACAAAAGGCTGGATCTTACTTCCCCCAAATTCGAGCTCTAAAACATTGACGGACGCTTCCATTGCATTGCATGTGATTGGTAAGTCGTCGGAAAACACTTTCTATGGACTGTCTCAAGTCTCATCTAAAATTCCAAACGAAAAGCATCTGAGGTACCCTTCTCTGTCTTTTGTAGAAGAAGCGAATTTAATTTGGCTTGACAATGTAGCCCAAATTAGGTATTGATTCAAAACTTTCAGCAGATTGGACGTAAACGTTGTCATTGATAGATACCTAACTGTGCGGTGCAGTAAAGGAAGAAATTTGGCACACGCTACGTATTCATTCCAGAAGCAAAATCAGCACACATTAATATCGCCATTAACTATATCGTAACTGTAAACCTTCATTGCAAACCATGTAAAATCTATATAAGATCTCTGAATTGTAGATACAAAGATAAGAAAGTAAGAAAAATAATTATTTTTCTTACTCTACTTTTTCTCAATCATGGGTTCCACCTATTCAAAGAAAGAGAGATGGAAAAAAGAAATGTACTTGGTAAAAAGACAGTCGTTTTACTTACTTCATGCTAACAAACGATCATTTTGAAGGCAATGGTCAAATTTCTGAATTAGAAGATATCACAAACTTGGAGAGAGACCGATGCAGCAGCCTATGTTCTTTCGAAGAAAGTTTATCCAGGAAAGGGATATTTTGATATTGATCTCTCCATACATGATTATAATATTATATTATTCATGATAATAGTGTGGAATAGCCGTAATGATTATCTCTTTCAATCAATAAATTGGGTTTGAGGTAACCCCGCTTGCCTATCAAAAGAAAAAAAGATCGTTTAGCACCTACAGTTAACACTGCAGAAGTAAATCTTGACTTGGCTCAACGTCACATAAGATTGAAAAGGAACACTGACAATTTGATTGATTTTCTTATAATATGTGGATAATTATGGGTCGAAAATTTTTCCCGTCAAGATTTCTTGTCAATATCTTCGGTTGAGCACTCAATTCAGTCTCTTTCGAGTTTGATCAGATTTTCAAACTACATCAATTAGATACAACATGGTAACACGTTGAGCCCCATTTCTGTCGGACACTTAGAGTTTATCCACATGATTTCTTTATCTTTCTTTTAAACTATGGAAGGATTTATCCACATGACATGACCAAGGCAATAAAACCTAGAAGTCCTACTAAATAAAACATTCCTGTGATCCTAACCGTATGATCATATATGATTGAAATATGAACAACTGGTGATCGAATTCACTACCACCCGGTTTATGTATATGCCACTTGAGATTGATCATCCGATGGGGTCTGTAATTCTCTCATGGACTCCCTTGATTAGAAGACTTTGTGGTAATTTCTCCCATCTAACTCATACTCTTCTTAATATATTCAGCATTTTTACATACTAAGAAAAGAAAGGGGATAGGAAATTAGAATCACAGGCAAGGGTGCAAGTCGTTGTGAGTGTAGAGCCTAATTGACTTGATCCTACTGTGCCAATATTGAATTACATTGCGCTACAAATCAGAGTAGCTGGTTGACCTAATCATGGAGAAATTTCCTATGCTTTGTGGCAGCTATTTTCTGGCTGTGGAGATAGTAAAACTGGTATAAGCCCATGGACATACCTCAATCCATCCAGAAGAAATCACGTAAATATATATATATATATATATATATATATATATATATATTTCTGTTGTTTTTCATCTTCATAAGACAAGTGGGGCTCCGAACTGTCTTACACGTAGGTCATACTTTGGATGAGCCACCAATTCTTGACTTATCAGTATTGAAACGTGACAGTTAGAAAATCTAAAGATGACATTAGATCTCAATAGAGGCACACCCTTGTTTGATAGTTTGTATACTAAATTTCATGCTCATTGGATGATTTCAAACATAAATCTATGTTTCTTTGAGCCGAAAATTTGCACCCATATATTTTTTTTAAACCCTATTAGAAGGGTCAAAATCATCCCATTACCATGATTTTTTGGTACTTGAATATTTGTCACGGCTGACCATAATGAACAGCCAAAATTAGGCCCTACTTAAAGTTGCGCACACCATTAGTGGGGGGACTCGTGAACCCTGGACAGCTCAAAGACTCAAAATCACTCTCGGTGTAGAAATTCTACTTATTGACTCACTCGTACATGCTTCACGTAGTAAATGGTTATCAAATCGTTGGGACTAGTTGTAGTTTAACCAGCTACTATATTTCCAAGTGAAAATATGCACTTTCGCCATATAAGAACTGTATGATATTATGGGTTTATACTGCATCATGTTGACAAGCTGTGGTTGGCTCAATAATAGTTGGGGTAGTATAGTCGGCCACCTGAATCTAGAGAAGGATATATATTTTCCATACCCTGCATATGCCTGCAAAATCCACTATTATTCATTCATAAAGCAGTCAAAGTCCCCATGCAGTAACACTTTCAAGTGATTGGTCTGTTAATTTGGTATATCATCGCTGTTCTAGCGCATCAGTCAGCCTATTAGACCCTGGCCACGACAAAGCATTTGATGATAAAGAGAAGCATCTTTCCAGCTTCAAACAATGGTTCAACAGGTGGAAATGGGGCCTACGAAATTCAGCAAGGAAGATTACGCAAATTACGATGCAAATGATGGTCATTATCACTCTATAGAAACTTACATTTTATTGACATTTCTTAGGTACAGTGTACGTATACTTCTTGCCTTGGGCCCTCACTTCTTTTTCACACTCCCTCTCTAGGACAAATCCTGGGCCCATTTTACCCTGCAGGAGACAATCGAATCCACTAATCTAACTGTTGATCAGGAAACAATGCTGATGATGGGTAAGTACATGGCATGTACTTAGAGAAAGTGATAAACAGTTCTTACTCAACTTACCAATCACTATCTTACTGTTTCATTCATAAAACGGTCAAACCAGCCATGCACCAGCAGTTTCTCCGGATTGGCTTAGTAGTTTTAGTAGATGATAACTTTTATCGTCACATTGCAGGTTTAGACCCTGATCACTGAACCTAAGCATTTCCTAATACTTTGCCGAAATGAAGCTTTGAAGATTCTTTACAAATCTTAAAATGATTCTCTTTGTTTCATGATGTTGATCAACTGCCGAAAAGAATCTTGTCGGTTTTTCAAACCGAGGACAACGACCATCGGATCACAAACGACGATTGGCATAAAGTGCCATATATTTTATAGTCAATGCCTGTTTATGAAAAATTAAACTCGCAAAGCTACCTCGACAGCTAGATGCATGTTCAACAGAAGGAAAAAAAGAAGAAGAAGCCAATTACGTACACACAAAAAAGAAGAGGAAAACGGTCCATTTCATTCTTTTGCTGGCGTAGAGACCTCTATTTTGGCGCAAGGTTTGGCTTAGTCCAAAAGGGTAGGCCCCCCCTTCACTTTCACTTAGACCAAAGCCAAACTAGTACAAATTCTGTCAGGCTTCTTCAATCTTGATCGTTCTAATTCTTTCTAAAGTAAACTTAAGATGATTCATTGGCCAGATTCCTATCATTTGACCCAATCCAACGTACTGTTTTCCTTTCACAATGTTAGATGATGGCTTGATTTTTATCGTCTGACTTAATCTAACTTACTTTTTACAATGTTAAGACCAGTTCAACGGCATCATGGAATAACTCATCCTTATATATAACCTAGAACCATATAAAACTCAGTCCAACGTGTTCTTCACTCTTATATATTTTGATCAATCAATTTTTCAATGCGTGCTTGTCAAAGCTCTTTTCGTGGGACCCAACTTTTGAAAAATGGTCCCCAACGGCACCGCAAGTCTTAATGACAATCCATAAACACGTTCTTCTTTACGTGGTCAATCTCAATTTTCAGTCGCAAATGTGAACGCCGTTATGTGCTTCTTTAATGCGTGCATTGGTCTCATGGGTTAGGTGAACTGCCCGTGCCAAACAGACTCTTGATATGACCATTATCAAACACTATATATAACCACGTTGCACTTGTTCTTGGCACAACACTCAAAATTCTCCAGTGTCTACTACTAGCTAGCTAGTCATGGCTTCTTTATCTTTAGTCTCTGCAACCTTGGCCCTTCTTTTCTTGCTCTTTATGGGCACTTCCTCTGCTCAATTATCCACCAATTACTATGCGAAATCCTGTCCGAAAGTCTTCACCACTGTGAAATCTGCCGTCAATTCTGCGATTAGGAAAGAAACTCGAATGGGTGCTTCTCTTCTTCGTTTGTTCTTTCACGATTGCTTTGTCAACGTAATTTCGCTAGTTAAACCTTTTTGTTGCTATCTACGTATGTTACAACTAGTGTTCCATTACTTTTGTAGCTACACTGGCCACAATAAATTAGGAGTTCTATTAGACGCACCCTTAGTGTTCCCTCATGAGCCCCTCACCAGATGGTATACGTAAGGCTATAACCCAGGGTAGGCACAGATTTCTCTAGACCTGAACCATTCAAAATCTTGCTCTTGACATAGTAGTCCATGGTCTGAAACTCATCCATTTGAATGATCATAACTACTATTTTATTGGGTTGTAGAATATATGGTGAAACTTTCTACCATCCATTTAACATCTAAAAGCAGCAGTTCTATGATCATCCAAACGATAAGAATATAGGAGTATGGCCCATCTAAGTCAAGAGGAAGATTTTAAATGGTTCGGATCCTGAAAAATCTGGGTCTACCTAAGTTACAGCCACTGCCTAAGGGGCACGCGAGGAAGAACAGGGGCGTATATATCACTGCCTTGTACCTTTGTTATTTCTCAAAAGACATTCATTAACATGCATTTAGGTAGGTACTTGACACTTGTTGCCTTTCAAGCTGGAGCCCTATGTTGTGCTGATGAACTAAGCCAAGGCCCATTAATGTTTGATATTTTGCGCTAGCTCTCTACCTGGCGGCTTGTCCCGGGGATAATTCCGTGGATCAAGTTGTACATGAATGGTAGTGATCTTATCTCCACGCCAATGGCAAGCCTAAGACATGGATGCGTTCTTAAGCGTGATAAGATAGTGATGGAACCTTGGACGTCTTAAATATTTGTACTATATATGTTTTATGGCTGTTAATACTCAATACAGTAGGAGTAGATCATTGTCACAGATTTTTGCAAATGATGGCCTTGTTTCTTTTCTGGTTTTTTGTTTTGTAGCTCTTTCTACTTTCCTAAGGAATATATCTTGTGATGTTGTAGGGATGTGATGGGTCGATCCTCCTCGACGATACATCAAGCTTTACAGGAGAAAAAAATGCCGCTCCTAATGTGAAGTCGGTTAGAGGATTCAATGTGGTTGATGATATAAAGTCTGGTGTAGAGAAGGTGTGCCCTGGAGTGGTTTCATGTGCTGACATCTTGGCGATAACCGCCCGAGACTCTGTTGTCATAGTAAGTACCTGAGTCTACTTCACAAACAAGTTCATCACGGAGTGCTATGTGGATGAAGCATATTACAATTGCAAGCTTTCTTCTTCTTACTTCATTTCTCATGCTAATGTCACTCGTCTCCGATTGGTGCAGCTAGGAGGGCCTAGCTGGAATGTAAACCTAGGGAGAAGGGATGCAAGGACAGCCAGCCAAGCTGCAGCTAACAACAGCATTCCTCCTCCAACTTCTAACCTCAATAACCTAATCTCTAGCTTCCGGGCGCAAGGTCTATCTACCAAGGACATGGTAGCTTTATCTGGTATGAACCCTCTCTCTCTCTCTCTCTCTCTCTCTCTCATAGCTACCTTCATGGAAATAGGTGGACACTCCATTGGACAAGCAAGGTGCACCAACTTCAGAGCCCGGATTTACAACGAGACCAACATTGATGCTTCCTTCGCTACTACCAGGAAATCAAAGTGCCCAAGGACTTCTGGCTCTGGAGACAACAACTTGGCGCCTCTAGATCTTCAAACACCTAAAAAGTTCGAGAACAACTACTACAAGAACCTCATCAACCGCAGGGGCCTTCTTCATTCTGATCAACAGCTATTCAATGGTGGATCTACTGATTCACTAGTCCGAAAATATAGCAACAACCCCAACACCTTCAATGCCGATTTCATCGCTGCTATGATAAAGATGGCAGACATCAAGCCTCTCACTGGTTCCAAAGGAGAAATCAGGAAAAACTGCAGGAGGATGAACTAATTATAATTTCTTGCTTCAGTGTAATGGATCTTGTTTTCCTTTATCATAGTAGTGTGGTAGAGAGGAAATGGACAAAGAAAATGTGGATGTAAATGGCTTCTTGTTTGTAGTAGCTGTTTTAAGATTGGTTTGGAAAAATTAACCTACTGTTGTATCTAACCACTTGATTAGTTGGACTGAACGGTCAAGTGGATTTATTAGTGAGCTCAAGTTTTCCTTGAACTTTTGCTTGTCATTGCTCAAGTGGATTTATAAGAAATCACAAAGGAAACATTTTCTTGTGTCCATCACTCAATGTATGTTGAGGTATGCCAAAGAGAATCTTCATGTAAGAGTGTTCATGGACGGAAAAAATCACATTCAAGTCACTTTTCATGGTAGAATCCCACACTCGCATGAACCAACCCATTCATCTGATAACTTGGACATTGAATGTCTTGTACACAAAACATCACCATGATTGGGCAATTCAGAGATCTTAAAAACCGTATCGTTAGGAGTTCAGTTTAGCCCTTTGTTACACTAAAAGGCCGAACGGTTCATTTCCTGTGAGCAATGTACGACGTTTTGATGCTAGAGCTCTTATGTGGAGAGTCCGTTTAGACTTCCCCGTATATATTTTCTGAAGACCGACGAAAGTAAAAAATCTCCCGGGATAAAACTCTTTCAGCAGGATTTTCCAAGAAGCTTCGAGTTCTAACCTGAAGAAAGAAGCAAAAGGAAAGGAAAAGGAAAAAGCCTAATTGGGCTTCCGAAACCGAGGATGCGGTACACTTGGATGCTGAGCTATGCTTAATTTGATACATTACTACTACTTAAGGTGGGGCAGTTGGAGAATATTTGATTTGTATAAGTAACCAAATTAATTACTTTGTTCAAATGATGTATAGCACTCTATTCCTCTGATTTTGATGCTACTTTTGAATAAACGGCTTGATTGTCATGGTACCTCTTCCTTTGTACCAAGGACGAAGGCTGCAACGTTAAAGAAAGTGTTAGTTTACCAATCGACCGAGCTTAAACTAATAGAAAGTGAGCCAAAGATATTTATATCTCTGAAACCCCCCTCATGTGAAAGGCCACTTTGAGCTTTTTGCAAGTGGATGTAATAAATAGGAGGTTCTCAGGATTCGAGCTCATAAACCTTTTGGTCAATTAAGCTCTGATACATGTTAGTTTACCAATTGACCTAAAAACTTAAGCTAATAGGAATTGGGCCAACAGAAGTCATATCTCTAACACAAAAAATGATCAATCTATATTTTTTAGATGGTACAATATATTTTGTAAATCATTTCCATAGGAAGCCCAACCCATTTGCATCTTGAGATGCCATTCATGCAAAGGTTCTGAACGAATAGAGTGCTGTCAATCAGGGTGAACCATGAACCTCACTACAAAAAACTCACTTTTGGAGGCAGCAAAAACCCTGAACCTCCCTACAAAAATCTGGCTCATCCGAACAGCGGCCTTCAAAGACTTTAGGAGGCGACTCTGTTAACCTCCGTAAACATCCAGCCAACTCCAAAGTTCTGTTTGAAGCCAATGGCTTAACAGTATATTTAATTAAAAATATTTTTCATAAAACCTACATATATAACAAAGTCATCCACATAAATATTTATTTGCAGAAACAGTAATTACATTCTCATTGAATAAGACCTACGATGTTTACCATATATGGTTCAAATCTACATAATGCCAAATGGGTAAGCAAACAAAATGGTTATACTACGAATACAAATTTCTTACATATGGTTATAAAATGTTTGTGCAAACTTCTATTGGTTTTTCTCGACCAGATTGTCAAACACAGTAACATATGATTTCCCAGGTGGTTAGCTCTAAAATTCCTTCATCTTGTTGAAAATCTTGGGAACCTCTTGTGACCTTGTCCATGAGCTCTGCAGATGGAGATGAAGATATCCTCCCAGAGGTTACCTTTCTCTTCTTTCATCTTATCCAGAATCTGCTAGAAGGACTAAACTGGTTTGCAGAGGCTAATCTAGAGACCATGAGGCCAAAACTGTAATGATCATGTCTGAAGCTGATGCTATACTCTGTAGATGCATCAAATAAAAACATGGCTTTTCGGATGACTCGCTCTGCTTGCATCAGCTGTGCTTTACTCTACAGTGGAACAATTATCAGGAAAAACACAAGTCAATCATAAAAACCACAACTATACAGAAACATTGGGAAATTTGAGAAGTGAGACTTACGATTTAGGCTAGGCTCAATAAATAAAAAAAAACACAAGTAAAAGCTCAATCAACAAGGCATTCCCACTTTAACAAAATATAAAGCAATTTATTGATGCACCACTCTTAATTCATTTCCTCCATACAACACAAGCTACAAACACACAGCTTAGATATTACCTGTGCTAAATTGTGATTCAGAATATCATTTTTTTTTTCTTTCAATTCAAAATGTCTGTTACCTTCATAGGGAGACTTTGTCCGTCCAAAAATCATAACATTAAAGCAGCGCATATTGTCCTGTGAAGGAGCAGCATTGATACCAAGATTTTTTTAAGCAACGATCATGCCATCAGAACAAAATTCTAGTTCTCTCGAAAACAACCAAAATTTCCCGAAAATCACAGTCATAAATTTGCAAACCTTCACCATGCCTAAAAATTCAAGTTGCCAGGACATGTAATGAGTAGCAGCAACTATTTGAACAAATCATATCACACCCACAAGACACACAGAGATCATCTTTGTGTTTGTGAACATTGATTTTTTCTTTTTCTTTTTTAAATGGTTTCATCTACTGACACCTTGTTTGCCAAGTTTTGCGTTCCTTCAGGAATCACAAGGAATATTATGTTATTAGAGGCAATGCTTGAAGGGGAGCCTTGGCGCAACAGTAAAAGTTGTCGTCATGTGACCTTGAGGTCACGGGTTCAAGACGTGGAATTAGCCTCTTGCAAAAATACAAGGTAAGGCTGTCTACTTTAGGCCATTGTGGCCCGCCCCTTCCCCGAACCCCGCATAGGCAGGAGCTTCGTGCACCAGGGCTGCCCTTTTAGAGACAATGCTTGTGAAATTTGACTAACTTCAGTGACCAAGATGTATTTCATAGTATACTGTTGACAAATTTACTAGCCATCTTATCACCCTAAATACTTCTCATTGGGACAGAAGACGTGTACACATACTAAAGGTTGACTATTGAGCGAAGATTAATCAGGATATTTCATTGGACCTTCCGTATAAAGGAAGATTTCATTTTCCATGAAGATCCAAAAGATACCTTTATAAAGTAAATTGCTTTACACCCATTGAAAATAGTAGTAATGAGTTTCATTAAAACTTCTAGGCTATTATAGAAATCATCTAGTCAAGGTTACCTTCAAGAAGAATGTTCGTAATATCTAGTCCTTGAAGAGACTCTTTGTAGCAAGTGCTCTAGTTGTCAGAACATATATTCTCTATTTCAGAATGTTTGATCAGATTAGTTAAGTACTTTAAGTTCATCATAACTCGTTCTTGTAACATAAGAAGCCATTACTCTAGAAATAAATACTTATAACCAAGTTTCTAACCTATATTGTTTCACTACTCCACACGTTCTCATGGATCCAAGCCTTGAGCAATTATACATGAAAGATGCAATAGAACAACCAATAGACTTCATAAATATTTGTGCATGATAATTGAGTTTCGTTCAGTGAACCAACATAAGCAATTCCATAGGCTCATAAAGTAGCCAATTGCATTCGGCATGTTAGAGAAAAAGGTTATCTCAGCATGACTCTTAATTAACAAAATCATATACTACCAAATAAGAAAGGCCACAATGATATTCCCATATCAGAGGTCAATGGATAAAGAGACACATGAAACCTTAGAAACCACATACAAAGAGTCATCAAATTGAAATTTCTCAAAGGAGTCATTAATCAAGTATGTTATGCCTAGCTAGACTAGATCTCATTGATTAGATAAGAAAAATGTTGAAGCATGTCGCACACAAATTAGTGAGATACTCTGGAAGTAATAAAATCAGCAAACGAAAAACATTTCACCCAATTTGAGAAAGAAAGGTACTAGAAATTCATACCCTAAGATCCTGGAAGGTCTTAAGAGTGGAAAAGATTAAGAAACCAATTACTTGGAATATCATATAAAGCTAAAAGTTTTCTTGACTTTCTTGGTTGTTATTAACCATGATTTTGAGTTGGAGTAACACATGATATCAAGGTTAATGTAGTTGAAATTCCAGTAAGATAATGACTTAGAAATTGTTCTCGTTAGAGTTTAGGCCAATGTCACAAATGTTACTTATACTAACCAGGGTTGAGTATGTATTTGCATACTTTTCCTTCTGATTTGGATCTGAATTTGGCTTTAAACCCTCAAATTTCTCGTATTTGATTCTCTTTTCCAAAAGGCTAAGTGATGACGATAGCAGTTGAGAAAGAATTATCTTTAAACAAGACATTCGCATATCAAACAATCAAACACTTAAAAAAATAGTGCTAGGCATGTTTTATAGGTACTTCTGATATTGTTATTGATCCTCCTAGTGATAGGTGCTGCATGTAGGCCTGCATCACAACAATTAAGAGTGCTTCACCCAATTTCTTCATTACAAAGTGCCCAAAAACTAGCTTTTAGTCCAATTACGTACTACAAACATATGTTAATCATGAACAAGAATGTTTATCATTAACTTTCAAGAAAAAGAAAGAAAAAACATTGTAATTATCATAATTACTACAAAAAAAGATATACAAGAGGACCTCCATTGCATAAAAACTCAATCACATAAGGCAAGTAAACCAATTCAATAGACTAGAGAAGCCTTTCCCCTAGTTCCATTTTCAACATAATGAAATAACATGAGTTGTGGGTTCGACTCCACTGTGGTTGCACGGTAAAATAATCTCTCTATTATATTTTTATTTTTCAACAAAAGAAAAGGAAACACTAAAATAGAATGAAGTCACAAAAACCTAACAAACTGGTGGAGGACATTGGTTTGTAATTATACTAGTAGGAAATCAACAATCAATGTGCAGCAGCATGACAACGGCACTATGGGGAACACCCCTTTTTGGAGGCAGTACATGTTAAGTGTTCAATTTTGGTCAAAATACCCCTAATTTAGCATTCAATTAGATCATCTAATTGTTCAAATTTGCAAAACTTAGCTTGATTTTGAATTTAACTCCAATTGACCATCCAAATCTTAATTTTTTAAAATCAACAGTCAGATGATCATTAGAGCTCATTAGATGATTAATATATGGTTTAGATTATTCTAATTTAGTCTTTTCTTTTGCAGATTAACCAAAAGAGGCGTTGATGGATACGATTAAAAGTTAACGGTGCAGATCATCTTAAAGTGCAGTGGATGGATCAGATCACCCATGAAGATGGATTGAATAATTTTCTAAACAATAAAGGAGCTCAATTGGAAATTATGGACAAAAAGAAAACCCCTCTCCCACTCTCTTTCCCCACTTCTCTCTTTTCCTTTTTATTTTTCTTTCCTTTCCCACTCCCACTCCCACTCCCTCTTTCCTTTCTTTTCTCTTTCCCTCCTTATTTTTCTTCTCTCTTTTTCCCTTCCTCATTCTCATGTACCCACCTCCCTTCTCCCAGCTTCCTTTTCTCTTCCTCCTTTCTATTCTCAAGCCCCTTCTTTAAACCGTAGGAGGGCAGCTTCCTCTACCACTTCCCATTCTCCCCCCATTACCTTCTTTTTCTCATTCCCTTCTCTCCATTCTCCCTCTTCTCTCTCCTCCTCCTCTTTCTCTCTTCTCATCCCAAGTTCTATCTCTCTTTCACTACCCTCTCTCTCTCTTCTCACTTTTCTTCTCCTTCTCTCAACCGCACTCTCTCCCCCTCTATTCCTCTCCATTCTTACATCTCTTCTTTTCTCTCCCACTTCCCATTATCTTCCACACCGTATCCACTTTCCTTCTCTCCCAACTCTTCTCCTCTTTCCCATCTCTCTCTCTCTCTCTCTCTCTCTCTCTCTCTCTCTCTCTCTCTCTCTCTCTCTCTCTCTCGTGATCTCCCCATCTCCATCTTCTGCACGCACAAACCCCCTTCTCCATCACCGTTCTCTGATCCCTACAAGCCAAGACTGACCAGACCGGCCAGATTTTTCTCCACATCAGCTTTCTCCAGCACCGCCTTGCCCAGACCCGCATCATACTAGTACCACCATCACTGGTGAGTACTTCACCTGTGTGCTGCTCCACAGAAGCCTGGCCAAACCCGATTGCATAAAACCAATCCGGCCAGATTGGACTGCCCTAAGCTAGGCACATGCCTAGACCAAAGGCGGTGTTTCCACCGTGCCCCTCTCCTTCTCCCTCCTCTCTTATCCTTCCTCCTTTTTCTTCTCTTTCCCTCTTCCTCCTCTTCCTCATCCGGTGTTTTCTTCTTCTCGTCGTCGGTCGGTTCTGGGGAAGGAAACCCGAAACGGGTTTCCCTCCTTCTTCCCTCTTTCTCTTCCTCTCCTCCTTTCTTTCTTCTTCCCTCTCCTCCTTTCCTTCTTCTTCCCTCTCCTCTCTTCTCTTTCCCTCTTCTCTTCTCCCTCCTTCGTTTCTTTCCTTCTTCATTGGGGTCGTTTGGTTTTTTTCTTAAAAACCAAAGTTTTCACGAAATTCCGATTTTGCTCTCTCTCTCTCTCTCTCTCTCTCTCTCTCTCTCTCTCTCTCTCTCTCTCTCTCTCTCTCTCTCTCTCTCTCTAAAAGCAATTACAAATCTGTTCTTTCTCATTAATTCCATTTGTATCCCCAGTTTAATTCCATCTGTGTCACGTGCAATTCCGGTTTTATTTTATTTGTGTTTTTCTTATCCAAGAACAAACTAATTCCAGACAAATCAATTAAGGCCAAACCAAATCTTCAATTTCTCATTCATTTCTTACTGGATTTCAAATAAATTTTACAGAGTCATTCTCAAGACATCGCTAGATCTAGTTAACATTTTGGATCTTCTATCTGAAATACATAAATCATTCTAAACTGTCCAAATCTTGAAAAGACAAATTAGCGAAGATCTCTTTGATTTTGATGAATTTGACAAATCCGACTGGTGGATCTCTAATCAAGGACGTGATGAAGACATATATGAAGGCTGATCATCTCTTAGGGCATCATAGTTGAAGATTTTGATAGTGTTTGGTCTAGGGAAGTAGTTTTTTCTCATTATTTGATTTTGTTTGTTTTCTTTAAGAACTGAAAATTCTGTATTTTTGAGAAGTTGATTATATCTGAACTTTGATTATCATTTCAATAATTTCAGTATTTTTTAGTGATTTATTTTTAATTTTAGATAATTAAATTTTATTGAAATTCCTATTTTTTAAATCAAGTCCTCGTGGGATCGACCCGTACTTGCATAAGCTACACTACAATAGCACGTGCACTTGCGGTTAAACAATTAACAGTACAACTAGCTCCATAAGATACAGAGACAGGTGCGATGGACTACAACATGTGCATCTAATAGTCACATGACAATATCATAGGCTTAGGAGGCTCAAAATCTCATCTCCATAGAAGATTAAGAGGCAGATGTAACTGTCTCCAAAAATACCAATAACTGTCTCCAAAAATACCCAAACCGCCTCCATAAGTTATTTAATACTTGGATGAAATATCCTCCAAAAGTTGTTTAGAGGCACTTTTTAGCGCCTACATGGATTGAATAGCAGCCCCCATAAGGTCTTAGGTCACCCTTTCACCTCCAATTAGAGGTATTTCTCTAAGGCAATTTATCTAATGGTTGTAGATCATATTATAATTAACCTGGAAGCCATCCACAATTATATTTTTATAGTAAATTATATATAATAAGAGATGAAATTAATTACATCATATTTCCAATTTAGATAATGTCAAATGAATAAGAAAGCAAATGATTGTTCTACAACTCAAGTTTCTAATCATATGTACTGGTAATTCTAAGCATATACAAGGTTACAAAATTTTAATTTTGGAATTAAGTTCAACATCAATTTTTCACCTTGTTAGTCAAGGGCATAGACAGAGCCACTGAAATTCTAGGTTCCTATGGGTCCTTGAGAATCCTCCTTAAAAGAGACCAATTAATCTTGTTCTGTGCATAACATCTCATCTTTCAAATTTTGTTCAGCTACCTACAAAACCAATGCAAGTTAATATAACTAAAAGAAAATAAACAATCTATATAGATCAAGGAAGCATGTGTTAGAAATAATAATAAATATAAAGAAAAATGAAGAGAGAAAAACCTGGTCAAATCATATCCAAACTACTAATATAGTTCACATATGACAAATTTCTACAAATAATACAGTATATCACAAGCAAACGAAGGTCCACAGAACCTCAAAGTAAACCATTAATATCTAGCAATTTTTTGGTCCTTGAATCTCTAATTGATGGTAGATCTCTAGGAGAAACAAGCATAAAGAATTCTCTAAAGTAGCATACTGTTAATTGTAAGCTAGCGTCCATGTTGTTTAGTCCCTAGGGCTGGTCTCTTAAGGCTAGGTCTACAAATCTCAAATTACGCCGAAATTAGTAAGGGAATCAACATAAGAAATTAGTAACAGGATGAAAACCCTTTAACATTTAGTAAAAATATGAGACGTCATAAAAAAAATCTCTTAACATAAATGAAGAAAAGAGTACTGAAGCCTCATGGAGGTAATCCATTTTTTTCATGAAATTATATGCTAGCCATGGTGATCCACCACTGCTCAATATATGTAAAGTAAATATACATGTCTGTTGTTGGCGAGACAATGTTGAACTACTACAAATGCCATGAACTACTCTATACAATCTAGTCATAATAAAGGCAGTGAGGCTTTCACACTGTCCAATAGTATCCTTGCTGTAATAATCGGTTAGTTTCAAGCTATCCATATGTTTGACTAAAGAAGTAAAATGTATAGAAACAACAAGATTATAGAAGATCCGTAGTCACCATTTTAAAGAAGAAAAATAATTACAAGCTTCCAAAAGTTTGCTGATTTTTCTAACACTGCTTTTTCTAACAGAGATTGTCATTAAATTGACAGTAGCACTTAAGAGTATAAAAAGCCAAAGTTGCAGTCTTTTTTTTTTTAGACCTTAGAGAGAATGAGTACTCAATTCATGTAACAAGCCTCCTTATTCAACTTTTTCATTTATATACTACCATGAATAAAAATTGAACCTAGGTCCACGAAGCCTGCTGATCATAAGAGCTAGACAAGGAAAAGCCACACTAAAGATCCTATAAGGGGAAGACTTAGTAAGAAACCATAATGTAATAGAGAATACTTCCCACATTCTCTTGGAATTTATGGTGATAATAAAATATGTATGATTAATGGTGTTGAATATATCATAGTATTGTATAGCTTTACTTAGCCTTAGTCTTATTTTTGTTTTATTTTTAGTCCCACACTGTATAGTTAAGAGCATGTAACCATCCTTATTTAGTATATGTGTGTGTGTGTACGTGCGCGCGCGTGTGTTAAGTGTGGTGTGCAAAATAACCAACACACATTAACCCATTCCAAGGGTCTCTCTCTCTCTCTCTCTCTCTCTCTCTCTCTCTCTCTCTCTCTCTTGGCTCCACTTTAACATGGTATTAGAGCCATAAGAGAAACCCTAATTATCTACCTTCTCTTTTCTTTTTCTTTTTTCCCTTTTGGTTTGGCCATGTATCCATTCCAGCAATTCCTTTGGCAACCGTGCTTCTTTACCAGTTACCCCTTTGTCATCTCTGGCATTCCCAGATTGCCGCTACTGCCGCTAGATTGTTGTTGTCGCCGATCTTCGTCACAGACCACTCAGATAAGTAATCATGGCTTCTAAAAATGGTATTTTCACTTTTGTAATTTCTGGATCTCCTATTATTACGTCGGAGAAATTAATTGGTAGTGAAAATTATCCGTCTTGGTCTGTCTCTATGGAATTATGGTTTATCAATCAAGGTTATGAAGACCATTTGGTTAAGAAAGAGGAAGATATTTCGCTGCAAACAAAGTGCAATGGAAAAATATTGATGCACAATTATGCAGCCTATTATGGCAATCCATGGATCCCAAAGTTTTACATCATCTTCACAGCTATAATACATGTTTTAAATTTTGGACCCAGGCCAAGGGCTTATACACAAATGATATTCAATTTTTCTATAAAGTTATTTCTGACATTGTTCATGTTAGACAATAGAACATGGATCTTTCGACTTACATAGGAAAGATTGCGTCCCTTAAGAAGGAGTTCTTATCTCTGATGCCTCCTACTGATGGGGTAGAAGCCCAACAAACGTAGACTGATAAGTTTTTCGTGGTGTCAAATCTATTAGAGATCAAATTTTGGCTAGCCCTTCATTGCCCTCATTGGATGAAGTATTTGTCCCTTTGTTGTGTATCTCCTCTACTCAGACAATTACTTTTGATGGCCCTTTAGATTCCTCAGTTTTGGCTTCTCAGGTAAATACTAAAGGCGATAGTGGTGGTGGTCGTAACCGAGGACATCATCCTCAGTGCACATATTGTAATAAGATTGGACACACTTGGGATCAGTGTTACCAACTACATGGGCAACCTCCTCGCACTTCTAACATTGTCCAATCATTTGACACTCAATTACCCAACTCATCTAAGGGCTCCCCATATCAGAATATTACCCTGACTGTCAGTGACTATGATGCGTACCACTAATATTAGGCATCCAAGTCATCTTCCGTTGCTTTCGTCGCTCAAACTGGTAATCCCAATGTTTACTTTACTTAGTCTTCTTCTATTGGCCCGGGGATTCTAGACTCTTGAGCTTCTGATCACATATCTGGTAACATATACCTTTTCTCCTCTCTTACTTATTCTTCTACTTTACCTACTATTACTTTAGCCAACGGTTCCAAAACTGTAGCTAAAGGAATTGGTTTGGCTCATCCCCTTTCTACTCTTCCTCTCACCTTTATAGTTGTAACAACTAGAGGGCCCACACATGCAACGATATTGTCCGCTTTGGCAAACTGGCCGCCCATACAACTAGCCCACCACACGGTTTTGTTCTTCCTCATTAGGGGAAAATCGATCATTATAAGAAAAGTCCTCACCACTCTTATCAATGGCCCAGTTTCTTTCCCCTTGGCGATGTTGAACTAACTCTTAAAGTCCCTTGCCTCACAACTACCTCACCCACTCTTTGGGGCACTCTAGTGTCTTTTGGCTCACCCCCACTAGGAAACGGACATCTACGTCTCCCACCTGGCCACACACCGGGTCAAGGGTCAGCTTTGATACTATTGTAACAACTCGAGGGCCCACACATGCAACAATTTATTGTCCACTTTGGCAGACTGGTCGCCCATATAACAAGCCCACCACACAGTTTTGTTACTCCCCCTTAAGAGAAAATCGGTCGTTGCAAGGAAAGTCCTCACCACTCTTATTAATAGCCCAGTTTATTTTCCCTTAACAATGTGGGACTAACTCTTAAGGTCTCTACCTCACAATTGCATCACCCACTCTTTGGGCCTTATCAATAGTCCACTAATTCTCCTACTCTTATTCACAATCATTTGGGTCATCCTAATTCCTCCAAACTTCAAAAGATGGTCTCTCATTTTTCTACTTTGTCGTCTCTTGAGTGTGAGTCTTGTTAGCTTGAAAAACATACTCATATTTCATTTCCAAAGCGTCTCAATAATCAGGATATGTCCCTCTTTGAACTTGTCCACACTGATGTTTGGGGTCCTAATTGTACTATTTCTAATTTGGGTTTTCAGCACTTTGTAACTTTTATTGACGATTATTCTCAATGTACTTGGTTGTTCCTTATGAAGAATCGATCTGAATTATTCTCAAATTTTAAGAAATTTTGTGCTGAAATTCAAACTCAATTTAATGCACGAGAATATTTTTCTGCACCTTTTTCTTTTTTTATGTCTCAACAAGGAATTCTTCACCAGTCATCGTGTGCCTACATTCCTCAATAAATGGAGTAGTTAAATGCAAAAATCGTAATCTCATAGAGACAGCATACACTTTACTTTTTCACAATCTTGTTCCTTTTCATTTTGGGGGGGATGCTGTTCTCACTGCTTGCCACTTAATTAATCATATGCCTTCTTCTATGTTGCATGATCAAATTCCCCATTCCATTCTCTTCCCCACACAACCTCTTTATCTTCTTCATCCTCATGTTTTTGGATATACTTGTTTTGTACACAACCTTGCACCTAGGCAAGATAAGCTTTTCGCCATGGCTACAAAATGCATCTTTTTGGGATATTCCAGGCTTGAGAAGGGGTATCGTTGTTATTTTGGAAATTGGCAACATTGACAGAAAAGGGAAGAAAGGGGGGGTAGGAAGAAACTGTTGTGAGTGTAGCTATAATAGTCGGCCTACCCGCAGCTCAGAATATCAGGTCAAAGGTGGATTCCCTTTCTAGGGTACTTTACTAGGCTATGATTCCCAGAGAGAGAGAACTAAACTAAGAAGATGGGCCTTGAGCTTTTTCCTGACACTAATCGATATCTTCTCTCAACAGATGTAACTTTCTTTGAACAATCACCATTCTTCTCATCCACTGTTGAGCCACTCTCCATTTCTGAAAATTTACCTCTTCCCTATATTTCCATGCTTGCAAATGATGTCTCTAGTCCTCTTCAAGTTTATCATTGTCAACCTCCTCTTGAAGCTCTTGCAGGTTCCACTGATGTCCCTGATGATAATCTGCATGTCCCACCAGCTTCGCCTACTTCGGGCCTGCATTCGGTTGACAGCTTGCCTATTGCTCTTCCAAAAGGTGATCAATCTACTTATAATCCTCATTCTATCTATAATTTTTTGAGTTACCATCAATTATCTTCACCTTATTATGCATTTTTTTCCTCCTTTTCCTCTAGTTCTACTCCTAAAAGCACCAATGAGGCTCTTTCACATCCTCGGTGGAGACAGGCCATGATAGATGAAATGATTTCTTTGCATACGAATGGTACTTGGGACTTGGTTCCTTTGCCACCTGGTAAAACTATAGTGGGTTGCCGTTGGACATATACTGTTAAGATGGGTCCTGATGGACAAGTTGATCGACTTAAAGCTCACCTAGTTGCTAAGGGCTATATCAGATTTATGGTCTTGACTATGGTGACACCTTTTTCCCAATTGCGAAGGTTACCTCTATTCGATTATTCCTCTCCATGGCTGCTATGTGGCATTGGCCTCTTTACCAGCTGGATATTAAAAATGCTTTCCTTCATGGTGATCTAGCATAGGAAGTTTATATGGAGCAACCGCATGGCTTTGTTGCTCAGGGGGAGTCTAGTTTAAGGTGCAAATTGCACCTTTCTCTATACGATTTAAAATAATCTCCTCGAACATGGTTTGGATGATTTTGCTTTATTATTTAGGAATTTGGAATGCTTCGGAGTGAAGCAGATCATTCTGTTTTCTATTGGCACAACTCTTCGGGTCAGTGTATCTATCTAGTGGTCTATGTGAATGACATTGTCATCACATGCAGTGATCAAGATGGCATTCAGAGACTTAAACAACATCTCTTCCATCACTTTAAGACTAAAGACCTGGGAAAACTAAAACATTTTCTGGGAATTGAGGTAGCTTAGTATAGTACAGGTATTTCTATTTCACATAGAAAATATGCTTTAGACAACTAGAAAACATAATAAACTAATATTTGATTATTTAAAATCTTAAGGGCAAATAGATGTGAAAACCACCTACCTCTTAGGCAAAGTTCTAGTTTGGCTATGTTCCTTTTTCAGTTCGACTTATAGGTCAATCTCCTCTGTTGATGTTATAGAGTTCTTGTCAATGTTGCATCATATATAATTTGAATGCATAAGAATTTTGTTTTAATCAAAGTCTAACTGTTTAGGTTATCATAAACCATTTAATTTTTCACTGACCATCTATTCCATAGAGGAATACATGATCAGGTCAGTCTTAGATCCATCATTCAATCACCAATTTGTGGTTCATGGTTTAGTTTTTCCTTTTCCCTTGGAATAACCCCCTTGACAGGCCATCTAGATTTAAAAGTTTACTCCAATAAGTCTTGGTGATCTCACTTAGTTTTTTAAGGTCCGATTTCATGGATAATTGTGCAGATATGTACTTTTAAGTTCTATATATTGATGGTAATATTACTTCCAATTATCAATCCAATCCAACAATCATATTTTGTCAAATTGCATAAAAGCAATATCATCAGTTTCTCAGTTGCAACTAATTATGATCTGATGGTCAACACTCATCAGATCATCCTTGTAGTTCATGAATTTTCATTTCTGACATCCAATTCGATATATAACTTTTAAATTCATAATTTTATTGAAATTTAAAAATCATATTTAGATTTATTCACCATGAGCAGTATTCATCATTTTTTATTTGCATATTTATCCAATTTCCATAATTTATATCATATTAAGCAAATTCAAGGTTTAGGAATTCATCTATGACATCTCGTCATTGATCAGACATCATAGAGTTTCTGTTTGAATAGTAAAAGATCGGACGGCTTAGATCATCCAATTTATTTCACTTCAAATCCATACAATTCGAGTTATCCTATCATTCTTAAATATGGGGATCTCACTGGCAGCATCTGATCATCGTCAGTCACTATTTACACAGTAACAGATCGGACGGTCCAGATTGTCCAATCTGTTTTCTAGCACAGATTGCCATTTCAGTTCAATCGTTTAATTGTTTTCAAGTATGATTTACAATTTGAACGATTGGATCAATGTGGATCAGGCTTTAGGAGTCGGATCACCCCTGTCTAGGCTCCTATAAGATTATCAGAGCCTCAAACATTTTGATCAACGCTTTTGTCCACTTAATATGGATGAGATCAATAGCTAGCTCATTTGTGTATAGGGGGTTAGTGCTTGGATCATTCATGTCTAAGCTCCAATCAAATGATCAGAACCTCAAACAGGTGGATCAACACTCCTATAGTGCTGTTCATCAGTCCTTGATTAAGCAATTTCAATTCAAATTGAGCTAATCTAAGGTTTGATAATGTTTTTCAACAAAACAATTGAAATCTGCATGTAAATCAATCTAAAACCTTAGATCTAGCATAAAACACAATGCATCTACTAAAAGCATGGAATTCACGAGTTGGGTTTTGGAATTCCTACCTCACATTGGGTCTCTGGCCTTCCTCCCTAAATGTATTCGTTGGATTGATCATCGTTTTCTAACGATGATCTCCGAGTTCATGGTGCGTCAGTCTCTTCTCCAATTGCCCACCAAGAACCACTAGAATCACTCAATAAACATGGGGTTTTGGGTCAACTTGTCATGCAGAGCAAGATGATTGGCTCGGATTGATCCAAGCCGTCGTCTTCTTCTGCGACGATTGCAAAATCTAACAACACATAACCCTAACCCCTTTCTCGCCTGCACGCCTGTCTCCTACGATAGCTCTCTCTCTCTCTCTCTCTCTCTCTCTCTCTCTCTCTCTCTCTCTCCCTTGCCGGCGCGACCTAGGGTTTCTAGGCGCATCGGGTTTTCCCCTTCTCCTTCTCTCCTCTCCTCTCCTTCTCTCTTCTCCTCCTCCCTCTTCTTCCTCTTCTCCTCCTCAGCGTCAGGTTTCTTCTTCTTTGTTTTTTTTTTTCTTCATTGATGAGGGAACAAACCTAGCATCTGTTTTTGTGTTTTGACTTGGGGGGGTATCGATATCAATTTGGCCCCCTTCTGTTTAAGGTTTTTGCTTTTTCTTCTTCTTATTTTTACCAAAATGCCCTTCATTCATATCTCCTTCATCCATGGGGCCCACAAGGGACCCATAAAGGAATCTAATGGCTAGAACAAGTTTAATCATAAGTCAAACCACTACCACCTGCTAGTGGAGAAGGAGGTGGTAGTGGGAATTCGAAGACAATTTCATATTAAAAATAAATGAAACATTATAATTGCATATAATCATGAAAAATCCCAAAATGCCTATAAATACCTCAGAAAAAAATTTCCAAAAATGTTCACAAAATTCCTTAGCCTCTTCCAAAATTTTAACTCAAAACTCCTCCACCCTCTCTCTCTCTCTCTCTCTCTCTCTCTCTCTCTCTCTCTCTCTCTCTCTCTCTCTCTCTCTCTCTCTCTCTCTCTCTCTCTCTCTCTCTCTCTCTCTCTCTCTCTCTCTCTCCCTATTTATTTCCTTCTGTTAACGCATCCACAAACACACCTAGGGGAATATTCCACCCTAAACCATCGGGCACGTCATCCCCAATGAACAAGGGTTTTCGCCTGGGAAACCCTATTTGAATTAGCTATCCATTTCTAGCGATTCAATTTCAATATTAACCATTGGATCTGTTCAGACTGAGGAGATCTACAAAAGCCCTAAGAAAGTTTGGTGATTTGACTCCTGGATCGCCAAAAAGATCAAAACAAAAACCTAAACGATACTGGGCACCATCTCCGGCAGTAAATCCTTGTTATTCTGGCCAATCTAACCAGTAAACCTTGATTTGGAGCCATTGAAATGCTTCAGGGAGGGGTGATCTACAAAAGCCCCCAGGTATCACTTCATCTCCAGCAACGTTGACGGAGGAATCAAAGTCTGTATATTTTTCGGCTTCTAAGGTTTATGTTATTTCTCTAGCTTAACTTCTTCTTCTCTAGTGACCCCCTCTTCACTGGACCGGCACAAGTAGGTGCATCTCCCTCCCCTCTTTCGTGGTATTTTCTAGTGTCCAGGAGATCTCCCCTGCCATTGATCCATTGGGAACGACAGATCCGGCAATAGGGTAGAGATCTACCATCATGGATGGCTCAGATGAAATCTCTGAGCCGTTGGATGGATTCCTGGGGCCCAAAAATCCTAGAAGATGAAAGTTGGGCCGCTGATAGTCAAGGATGGAGGAGATCCGGCCATGGGTGATCTGACAGTCCAGATCTGGACCGTCTTGCCTATAGCTGATCACCTCCATTGACCGCCTCGGATAGGCAGTAATGGGCGCAGGCCGCTAATCGTCCTATACCCATAAACTCAAATTTGATTTGGGCCATCCAAATATTGAACTAGAAACTTGTTTTTACAATTAAGAGCTCAATACAACTCTAATTTTAGATCTAAAACTTTCTGTAGATTCCATGTCCTTTTTGTAAGTTATTAAACTCATGAAATGTATGTTTTAAATTATATTTAATTGTGATAATAACAAAAATCTATAGTAACAACCTTGGATCATGATCAAGATGATCCCAAAATAAAAATCTGAATTGATGGATGTGTTTAGAGGGTCCCAAAACCTTAAAGATTTTTATCACAATAAAATTTATGGGTCTATAGATTAATTAAATAAACAAAAATAGTAAGAACAAATTTCAGCCCTTAAAACAGGCTAAAATCTTAAAATCCTAATTCTGATATCAATTTAACTCCAAATTGAGATTGAAAAGTTGGGTTGGATTCCTTGTAATGAGTAGAACCTACAGACCTTAGAAATTTTATATTTTAATGCAGGTAAAATTGTGTTAATAAGGAAACGTGTTAATAATTCTTATGATTAATAAAATTTGGAATGATTAAACTATGTAATTATGATCCATTGATGATTTTGTAACTTTGAAACATGGAATCAATGGTTATAAGTGATTGATCTATGTTCAATTAAGAGATCTAACCTTAAAAGTAAAAGATCCATAAAAAATAAATGGTAATCTCCTTGATCAAGGATGATTGGATAGTGTGAATATGTTTGGATGAAGATATTAAGTTAAGATTATATGGATTTATAGACTGGATGATTATGATTTGGGATAGATCAAGATCTATGCCCTTAAATTGGGTAAAATGACGTAAGATCTTCTTGATCGGTTGGATCAAGAAAGATCAAATCATTTGATGAGATGCATCGATGATCTAATAATGAAATCACATCAAGAAAATATATTAGATTTAAAGGAAAAATGAAAAGATCAAGATCTAAACCCTAAAAGAAATGAAAGATGAATAATGACCATTAGATCATGATGAATAGTTAAGGCATGTTAGATTTTTATTTAAATTATTAAATATTATTATAATTATCATTTATTGCTTAGTAGAGTTAATTATGGATTTATTTATGCTTTAATATTTATGTTATTGAAAATGTAATTAATAAAATTAGAGTTGAAAGGACATTTACAAGGAATAAATGACATGGACTTAATAATAGTAAGGGTTATAATTAGTAAGATAATATAAGGAATATCATTTCCTTGGCCCAAATTAAGAGAATAATAAAGCTCCATGAATGACATTCAAATATTCGTGGATTTAATTAAAATCAATTAGAAAGAGTATTTAGGGTTAAAATACTCATAGGAACCTTATGAAAGGGTGAGTTAAGGTCACCCTAGTGGATGATGAACATGTTGGTTAAGGGGGTTCTCTACTAGAGCCTTGCTCTTCTCCTACCTTCTGTTGACATTTGTGAGGTCTAAACACCTCCTTACATGAGGATTGAAGTAACCACTTTGTGTTCAACCATTCAACTAGTGAGCCTTAGCCAATTTGACATAAGAGGAGTTGTCTAGACTTAGGATGAAATAAGTTATCCTCAACTAATAAAACATTAACTGGTGGAGTAATAATAATAAGAACATAAAAGGTTAGTAAGTCATTTAATCCTAATAAAAATTATAAACAAGATAAGGATAATCAAACAAGATCTAGAGGATATTGAATGATAAAAAACAATAAGCATACTAATGTCGTATTATATTATGTAGAAATTATATAGGTATATGTAGAAAAATATAGATAAAGAACCCAAACCCTTGATCAAACATGATTCAAGGAAAATTAGGGCATCCCTTATAGGAGTACATACTTGTATAGAGGAATAACTTAATACGTATGGTTTGACAAATGAACCAAGACCATGATAAGGAATGTGGAGTGAATACCACTTGAGACGTATGAATCAAGACCATGATAGGGAATGTGGAGTGAATACTACTTGAGATGTATAAATCAAGACCATGATACCACTTTAAGGTAGGTGGATGTACAAGAATGTATTAAGGATTCATATGTATACATACATGATCTTTTGTCTAGAATTATAGACCTTCGTAATATAAGTATGCTTAGTACCTTAGCATAGTCATAATCCAATTAAGTAAACCAACCCTATGGTCCAATTCAACTATTTAATGACCTAATTAAATGAGGTGAAAGTAAGGAGATATGTAGACTAAGGAAACCCTAAGAATAGGGCATAGAAAATATTTCCAGCCTTCGTTAAATAGACACATCGTTTGATATGTACAATGTATTTTACATACAAGTATGGTGGCTTGTGTTTTGGTTTTACACAGTCCTAGGACTAGGGATGTTATGCTAGGAAAGTTATGAGGATTTGACCACTCGCTTCCTGAAACTTATATGATGGATATCATGCCCAAAGAGAGGTTAAATGTTGGGTGGGACAATCATGAGAAGGCCGCCACTGTGATAGCCAGGGTTCCTCCCATGTGAACCTAGATTTGTTATTTTCACAATTAATATCAATGGATTATTATACAGTTATCCGGGCCCGCTGTACGGATTGAGACCGTGGCATAGTTGTCCTAATGTATTTTGCATTATGATGCAAATATGATAGGCATAGGTAATGTCATGGCATGATGAGATGCTACTACATGAGTTCCTGGAAACAAAATCCATGTACAATAATTGGCTGAATATTAATCTTTTAAGTTGAAGTATAGCCAGAGGAAGGAACAAGTTTTGAGCAAGTTTCACTATTTTAACTTATTTACCCTATACTACATAAATAACATATATACTCTATGTTGAGATAACTGATGAGTAGGTAACCATGATGGAATGATGACTGAGGTAGGTATTCTTATATTAGTGAAGTAGTATATTTTTGTATCTCTTACCAAGCATAGCTTGTTGATATATTATAAATGTTTGAATATTTATAATATCTCAGATACAAGAAAGGAGACTTAAGGAAGTAAAGTTTGAAGACTTAGGAGCTCAAGACAGTAGAAGACTTGAAGAGAATAATCAATCAAGGTATGTCCCTTGAAGATATGTATTTTTATTTGAGAGCATTGTGTTGTATTGAAAGTTTTAATGTAAGGTGAGGTTTGAACTTTGGATTATGTAATTTGGACAATGTTTTGTAATTATATTACAGAGGTTGTGTAAGAGTAAACTACTAGATGATTCCTGGTATTCGATAAAATTTTATTTTATGTAAAATGTCTATCTATATTATGTATCTTGAGGTGAGACTAGGGTTTTGCTACAAACAAATTTAAAAGAAATGAATTTTTGCTGCATTGTTTGCGAATTTTTTTTACCATTAAGGGCCTTGCCTTTGAAAAATGTTTTACAAAATGTGTTACAAAAACCCAGGTCTTCACATCATCAGTCCTAGATCAAGCAATTTTAGTTCAAATCAAGCTAATCTAAAGTTTGATAATGTTTTTCAACAAAACAATTGAAATCTGCATGTAAATCAATTTAAAACCCTAGATCTAGTATAAAATAGCATGAATATACTAAAAACATGAAATTCACGAGTTGCATTTTGGAATTCCTACCTCACATTGGGTCTCTGACCTTCCTCGCTGAATGTATTCGTTGGATTGATCATCGTTTTCCTACGATGATCTCCTAATTCATCGTGCGTTAGTTTCTTCTCCTATTGATCACCAAGAGCCACTAGAATCACTCAATAAACATGGGGTTTTGGTTCAACTTGTTGTGTAGAGCAAGATGATCGGCTCAGATCATCGATTTGAGCCGTTGTCTTCTCCTGCAACCACTGCGAAATCCGTTAACCCATAACCCTAACCCCTCTCTCTCTCTCTCTCTCTCTCTCTCTCTCTCTCTCTCTCTCTCTCTCTCTCTCTCTCTCTCTCTCTCTCTCTCTCTCTCTCTCTCTCTCTCTCTCTCTCTCTCTCTCTCTCTCTCTTCTTCTTCTTCTTCTTCTTCTTCTTCTTCTTCTTCTTCTTCTTCTTTATTTTTCTTTTCTTCTTCTCCTCATCAGCTGCTTCTCCCTCGGTTCGCTCTTTCTTGTCGGCATGGCCTAGGATTTCCAGGCGCACCGGGTTTTCCCCTTCTCCTTCTCCTTCTCTTCTTCTTCTACTTCTCTCCTCTCCTCCTCCCTCTTCTTCCTCTTCTCCTCCTTCCCGGCATCGGGTTTCTTCTTCTTCTTCTTCTTTTTTCTTTGTGTTTTGACTTGGGGGGGGCCAATATCAATTTTGCCCCCTTTTACTTAAGGTTTTCGTTTTTTTTTTCTTCTTCTTACTTTTACCAAAATGCCCTTCATATTCAAACATTCATATCTCCTTCGTCCGAACTCCGATTTTTGCAAACGTAGTGTCATTGTCATCATTTTTCCGAGTACAATCCAAATATGAAGGTATTAGGGTCTAATTTGACATCTTTCAAAAGATAAATTCAATGAAACCTAAATATGAAGATTTTTTCATTTATATTCATCAAAATTAATTTATTATCCTTTAAAATAGGATTTAAAAATTAGGATCATTACACTAAGGGTCTCTCTCTCTCACTCTCTCTATTGGCTCCACTTTAACAAATGGCATACAAATCAGCTGTATATTGGCATAAAAAATGGTTCTTCTCGCCAAACTTTTTCCAGTAACTATCAGAATCTGGAAATTTTGTTTTCACCAAGGCATGAGAAATTGTGGCACTACAAAAGCAAACAACATGAAAAAATATAAAAAAAAGGGCAGCCCCGATGCAAAAGCTCCCTTGTATGCAAGGTTCGGGGAAGGGGCGGACCACAATGGTCAATAGTACGCAGCCTTATCTTGCATTTTGCAAGAGGTTATTTTCATGCCTTGAACCGGTGACCTCAAAGTCACACGACAACAACTCTAGCATTGCTCTAAGGTTCCCCTTCTAACATGCAAAAATCATGTGCCACAAAAATTAATTACTTCTGAACTGGTGCAGAGTGTACAAGATTGTTTAGCATTTCAACCAATCATCTTGAATTATTTCAGTCATTAAGCTCCATTATTTAGTAAAAAGTGGGGGGTGATATGCTGTTTTCAACAGTAGATATTTCATAGCTAATAGTGCATCCTAACGAAGTAAACATCATATTTAGAAGAACTTACCGTATAAAAAAAATTCATCAAAAAAGACTGAAGCACAGTGATTAAAGTAATTTGATGATAGGGTTAGTACACATCTGATACTAAAAGATAAGTAGAGAAATCTCTGCAGTGGCAGAACGCCACTGAAGACCACCTTTTCCTAGAGAGGAGTGAGATAATTAGAAAATCAACCTGTCATTCAATGAAAACGAAAGAAGTAAGCCATCCTTCAGGTACCTTTACCCTCATATGTAACAAGCATAAGTTGCCTTTAGCATTCATGGGAACCTATTTGAAATGTGTAAACTACACATTATAATTATGGTCTAGTTTAAGAATGGTAAACTTTTCTTGTAAGACACAGTTTAGATTAAATGAGAACAAATCACCTAAGAAAGCTTGACAAATTCTACCAAAATTTTAAAAAAGGTAAAGATATATTAACCAGCCAAAACAATTGCAGCAGGGACAAAAATTGCCCAACAAAGAGATCGCAACACCAAACTCCTCCCTTACCAGCGGGTGTGCTACATAGTAAGCAGGTCTCAAAGTGTGCTGAAAGAAACACAATGCAACGAGCAATTTCCTGAGTCTCATCAACAAATGAAGCAAGTTGCCAGGGACGTGGAGAATTTGTCCCTGCCCAATGAATAACAAATCCTAGCAGAACTATTGAAACAAACTGACCAAGTAAGAATACAAGCAAAATAAATTAGCTCAAATCAGACAATTTGGACAACCAGTGTCAACTAGGAAAATATGAAGCCAAGCTGATTGCTGATACAAGGGAGTCACAAGAACCACAAAAAACAAGTTAGTTTTATGGAGCACAAGAAAAACAAGAAAAAAGAGGCTAAGCCTTTAAATGGTCCTGGGGCATCTAGAGGTTATGATACTCGAAAGAAGCAACAGGCTGAATAGAAGAATGAGCACCTTCACACCCAGTCTTAAGGTTAAATTAGGCCAAAGCAAAGACTAGCGTAGCCTAAATAAGCATAAAATTGAGTGTACGGGTATGTATCTCCCTGCGTCTCATAGACGCAAACAAGTTTACATAGCAGATCGTGTATTTAACCAAAGTGATGTCGCACGATATTAGCATCGTACATAAACTTAGACTATAGCATCTATAGCTAATGAAAAACCATATTCAGATCAATTTAATCACTGCGTCAGCATTTCCGCGCACCAGCAGTCGTGATCTACAAATCAGAATTAATGAAGCTTGAAAAACAGAAGAAAAAAGGAAAAAAAAAGAAAAGGAGTAGCATATCCATACAAGAAAGAGAGAACCAAGAGCCCGTTGCCCGATCTAAGGGCTTCCAACTGATTTTTCAAAACTTCCCTTAAATTGAGTATTGTTTTATCACTGCATCCACCAAAGAAAGGAAAAGAAAAACCTTGCAAGAGGCTGTTTCCATGTCTTGAACCCATGACCTCATGGTCATATGACAACAATTCTACCGTTGCGCCAAGGCTATCCTTCTCTCTCAAACCTAAAATAAACCTCCAAAACACAATTATTCGTATGAACGAAACAAAACAATAACTGTAATTTGAAAACTACATATACATATTTTTCAGACTATCACTACCAGATCAAATCCAAGAGACTGAAAAATGTGAATTTAAAAACAAGTAGAGCATCTTCTGCGCTGACTTCTGAATATTAAAATGCAGATGCTTGTACAGATCAAACAAGCATAATAATATAAAAATCAAAGTCTGATAAAACTACTCTAAATACATCATAAATCAACAAAAGCGAATGCAAAATGCTAGAAGGAAACAAAAAAACCCTCCAAATTAGCAACCGATCTAAAGAAATTTCAGTTGTTCAGTCCAGATAGTTGAAAAGACTAATGTGGATCAATTTGGCAATCCATTCCTTGCATGCACAAGCTAAAACCACAAAAAAGGTTGAAAACACAGAATACGTCATTTTTTTACTTAACATCTCGCAGAAACAACAATGAAACCAGATAGAGATCATTTTGCCAAAGAAATCAGGACGAACAAGAATCAAAAGGTTCAAAGCACAAATCAAAACTCGCCGATTTGTAGGAACAAATAGATTCCACAACTTGACTCTTCAGTAGCCGGAAGAGTAAATAAATCCACAAAGGAGCATCTCGCTAGCAAAAAATAATAATTATAGAATGAAATAAAGCATCAAAGAGACTTCTCTATCGTTGTCTCAGAGATTCAAAAGCCAAAGAGGAAGAGAGACGTAGAGAGCGTCAAAAATTAGTAAAGATTTCAGGAGAGTGTGTGAAAGATTTCAACATGTTTTCAAGAATCCAAGAAAGGTGATCTTCTAACTCTTCTTCTCCTGCATATGTTTTACGTCTCTCCCTCTCAAGGTAGAGCTTGCCCCGACCAAGAGAGACTTGTTTTCTCTTCTGAACTTTAGCTTTCTCTCGGAATCTCGTAGTACAGTTCGCCATGCCGACGAGAGTTTTGCTAAAGTCAGATTTTGAAGGATTATTCCTCCAGTACATGCAACCTAAAAGTCCGTTCATTCTACTTTTATTCTTCTCATGGGACTTTTCTATTCTAAGGCCAATGTAAAACCAGGCACCCATTTTTTTCCTTTTTCGAGGAGTCTCACAGTGGTGCAAGTTCCAGCAAGATGGGCCCCACTAATCACTTGGTCTAGGCTCCGCTTTTCTTTAATGGAAAATTTGAGAACAATTTGGATCCCTCCAGTTATTGAAAAGAAAATTAGAATTTTTGCAAAAAGCCGTTACCTTTAGCGTTTTTATAAAAAAATCTAAGTTTTTATATTTTTGCAAATTTTCCATGGGAATCTTTGCAAATTTACCACATAGTTTGTTTTTTATTATCATTTTTATTTAATTTTTTTAATTTCAATAATACCTTTGAAATGTTTTTTTCTTTACCTTTGAAATGTTTTTTTCTTTGTTTATGCATTTCAGATAACAGACCAGTGACTATCTTTTTGTTCAAGAAGACCGACAACGGACATCTTCATCAACTCTCTTCCTTCGGCCAAAGAACGATGGCAAGTACATCCGCACCCGTCCCCTACCCCATTTCTCTCATCCCGCCACATCACTGCCACACACCTTCCCTCCCCCCGCCATTTCTCTCGTCCGGCTACTGCAGCTCCTTCATACCTCTCCCAGGAGGTAATCTCTCTCCTTCTCTGTACTATATCTATTTGTGCTTTTCATATGGATTTATAAGAGAGGTTTATATGGCAACCTTCATGTTCTGTAAATTAGACACTACCTAATTATGATCTGCCATTTGACTTTATTCATACTGCTGGACCATTGCTGGTGAATTTGCTATCATAAAAAGCCAGTGAATCTTAAATATCTTGTTTTACAAATTACCGAGGGCCTTTTAAGTGTTTCCAAACTCAAAGCCCAGGCAATGACATTAGCAAGTTCTAAGGAGTGAGATATTAAGGCTAAGGCGTAGTTGTACAGTAGCCCAACAGACTACCTTGTGGAAGAAAACAAAATCTAGAAATAAAGTAGCAACTAAAGCATACATCTTTGACCTTTCCCACAAGAGAGAGAGAGTTGACGAAAGGCACAAAAGTTCAGTTCTTTGTTAGCTGAAATGTCAAAAAAGGAGTGATGCTAAAATATATATTCATATGATAACCATCACATAACAGTAGTGCTCCAAAATAGATATCCATCCAAGAATTCCTTCTTTAGAAAGGGACTACAAACATTCCCTGCACGTGTATGCGTTTGAGTGGGAAGTTTGTAGTATTTTTACTAACCTTTGGTCATCCACGTGGTTTTTGGGTTCTCTTTGAGTTGATTTCCTATTTATTGTTAATATTCATTCATTTAGAAGAGAGAAAAAGAAGTCATGTTAGTTATCCAGTATAAGAAGTGGCTTTTAGCAGGAAGGGTTGAAACTTAACATGGCGGGATTTTATTTTCTATTTTTTTGTTTTGGACTGTGGAGAGTGGAAAATTTGATCATTGTAACCATTTGATAAGTTTGTGTCTACATTATGGTGAGTTAGTATCTAATTTTGATGCTGTTAGAGGTACTACCTTTATTTCAACATTGTATGACCAAACTTTCATGGTTTCACCTTACGCTAATGTCTGCTGCAATGTATATTTATCAAGTATATTAAGACTTATGATGCAGTAAAGATCCTCAGGAATGATTCTCTATCTATCTCTATGTCTCTGGTTGAACAAGATTTTATGGCAGTATGAAGATATAGCGGAGCTTCACAATACACAACCAAAAATCTAGGAAGTGCTATTTAGATGTCATCCATCCACCGTAAGCAGCTGATTAGAAAGCCTTTTCCTTCCTACTTTGCATGTTCCAATACACTAAATGAAAGTCTTGCTGGTTATTTTTCAATATGTGAATAATTGAACATTTTTGTGGTGGTAGGAATGCTCTAATGTAATGATTTAATTAGATCTAAAAGTGTGACACCTCAGGTTTTTAGAAACAATTTTCAAAAATTTATTTGAAAATGATTAGGATCCTGAGTAGATTTAAAAAATAAATAAAAAATCAAACTAACATATATAATAGTTTTCAAAACTGCCCTTCTAAGCCTAGGTGTCTTATCAAAACTCCACATATAGCCAAAATAAGTAAATAACAACAAGCACTGCCAGAACCCACTGGTCACAACCCAAACAATATTAGATGGTACTATAACTTGAATTAAACCAAATCCTCATATGCAGATCAATGTTTATATCCCACTACATCATAATTCTAAATGTTCAATGATTTTTTTTTCTAAACTAGATAAGTAAAAAATTGTCATACTTTTAGTTTCCTACTTCAAAGTTCCTATTATGCCTCAACTCTTTACTCCTATTTAGAAGACTGACTTAAAATTGTTGGTGGGGGTGAGTACGACCTCTCAGTAAAAAATTCTATGCCAAACAAAACATGCAAAAATATATGAATGCATAGAAATATTAGGATGTAAGTAGTTAAACACCATCTCTATTAAACCTTGATAATGATTAATCCTAAACTCACAAAAAATTACAGAGAATTTTACAAATCTCAATTCAAAAGTGCATAATATTAGAAGTTGTACCCAATATCTAAAACATATCATATAGTATCGAACTGATCAGATAACACTACCCTGTTGAGGCCATAAAGGCCAATGATCTAAATCTCTGGAGGTTGACCAACATAACCATATATGTCAATGATATATTTCATCTACCATGCATGTAGAGAGAACCATTTTTTGCTGCCTACATTCGATTGTGGATACCGCACAACCTACACCTATAATCATAGGGAAGAATGGATCACAATGAATAGAAGGTCTCTTGACAAGCTTTTACCATAGGCAAGTATCAAATTTTCTTTTTAGAGTTTTAGTGGCCAACTACACTCCTAGCATAACAAACTACTAGGATCTAATCAATTACCCCTTATATACGACTCCAAAGAGCCTCCAAAATGATGCTGATCACATCTTTAGTACTCAATTAAACAAACATTCCTTAGAGTGAAATTTCAAAATCTTGATTTCTATGTTAGAAAACCCAATGCATAAAGCATTCCAACTCTTTGTATCACATATATTCAAATACACACATCCTTGGAAAAATATTTGGAAAATCAAATGGTATAAGGGAATATAACCTTTATTCCAAAAGCTTTCGTGAGAGTGGAGAGATTGAAAGGGAGGTTGCCCAAAGAATCCAAGCGAGTTGGAACAAATGGAGATGTGCAATTGGAGTTTTGTGTGGTCAGCGATGACACTCAAACTAAAAGAAAAATTCTATAGGAAGGCTATAAGGTTAGCCATGCTTTATGCATTAGAGTGTTGGGCGGTCAAAGAACATCATGTTCATAGGTTGAGGGTAGCAGAAATGAGGATGTTGAGATGTATGAGTGGCAAGACAAGAAAGAATAGAACTATGAATGAAAACAATAGAGGAAACTTAGGGATAGAACCAATAGGTAACAAGATGAGGGGATTAGACTTATATGATTTAGACATGTCCAACAAAGACCAAAAATGACACCGGTTAGAAGGAATGGGCCAATGCAAGTAGAAGGTTGTAAGAGGGCAAGGGGAAGGCCCAAAAGAAAGTGGATAGAAGTGGTGAGAAAAGATTAAAAAACTTTGGGACCAAATGAAGTCATGGCACTTAATAGAGGGAAATGAAGGAACAAGATTCATGTGGCAGGCCCCTAATTAGGATAAGGTCTTGATGATGATTGATTCCAAAAGCACCATGCTCAATATCATAATTATCACATATATGCAATCATTGTAAATTTTCTTTATTTCAAACTATTCCCAAACATAGATTCTCATGCACGAAGATCAATTGTATATATGGCTATTTGAATATTAAATCGATAATGCACAAATAATAGAACACAAAATCAATGGTACATGACCTTTTAGAATACAAGGTCATGGTGTATGCATGATAAATAAATTAGAGGATTTCATGTGTATGATGTTTTTATAAATCATTTCACATTGAATTTTGAAGCCTAGAGACTGGACCTAGTGTGATAGGGCATAGATCAATGATGCTCGTCGATACTTGATCATGCTCTTACACTTGCACCAGAGATCAAGTGGCGCATGAGCAGCAAGACAATAGGCCATGTATGCAAGCACTGGCTCATGAATCTTACGGCAAAGTATGGAAAGCAAGATGCACCAACTCTAGTTTATCAATTAAGATAAGGTAGCAATACATAGAATAAGATGCACATGTAGTGGTTAATGAATCAAAGCATGTAGTGGCCATAGAAATGACACACTTAGGTATTGTTTTGTGCCTTATATCATGTAATAGACCTAGAAATGACATAAGCAAATTTCTGGTTCCTCCATCAAACTGTATAACAATCATAGAATGAGATGCATAGGTACTTGGTCATGAAATCAAATCATGTAACGGTCATAGAAATGAGATGCCTGGGTACAGGATCATGAAATCAAACTGTATAATGGTCATGGGAATAGTGTGTGCAAGTGCTGGGTCCTAAAATCAACTCATGTAAGGTTTAAGGTAGAGATCGACTATAATTCACGATGTTAAAATCCTAAGATTTCATGTCAAACAAATCAATGGTGCGTGAATAAGTATACACATGATGCACTTATGTAATAAACCTAATAGTAGATGTTAAGATACTACTTGGTTTATGCTCATTTATTCTCAAGGTGCATGAATAAGTAAATCATATGAAAATGCCTTTTGATGCCAGAAGCATACGCATGATGAAACCATGCAAAAAAATTAATAGTAGATGTTTGGTTATGCTCATTCATTCTCAAGTGCATGGATATGTGAATTGTATAAGGATGTCTTTTGTTGTCAAAATCACATGCATGATGCAATTGTGGAATAAATTTAATAGTAGACAAAAACTTGCCTCAATCTAAACTAGCACAAGGTGGATCTAATCCATGTCTATGTGCTCATGGTACTTGGATCAGAGAAAATTGAGCTAGCAAAAATGAAAGATCAATAGACAAGAGATTATGCACGATTATTTGACTTAAGATCCATGGACCCAATCATGCAATCTATATGTTGCTTGATGGATCATAGCATGAAACAAGAGTGTGTACTTATTTAATGTGCAATATATGGATAAAAATCAAAATTGATTACTAGAGTGTGTGCATCTCCTATGACAATATTTAATGAATAAAGTATTTTACAAAATGTGGGTAGAGCATTCATTCTACAAATTAGTGGATGAAATCCAAACACAAATCATAGCTAATATATGCATGCTATAACATAAATCAACAATTGAAACCCAATGAAAATCCCAGCTAGAGTGTGTATGTTATAGATGAATAACATTGAATTAATCACAAGATGTAGCAACAATCTAGTAAAGAATCAAGATGAGCATGCTACAACATGAGATCAATGATAATTACGTGAAATCAATGATAGAATCCAAAATTAATTTAGAATTTGAAAGTGCATATAAATGAGATCAAAAATTCGGTAAAAAATTGGCCTACCCAGAAAATCCCAGTCCCCTACCTCTTTGAGGTAAACAATCTTCATGATCTCTCTCTCTCTCTCTCTCTCTCTCTCTCTCTCTCTCTCTCTCTCTCTCTCTCTCTCTCTCTCTCTCTCTCTCTCTCTCTCTCTCTCTCTCTCTCTCTCTCTCTCTCTCACATATTCTCTTCTTCTTTCTCCACCTAGCCAATCTTATTTGGCTTCCCTTTTTAGTAATTTGTATTATATCATATCTTTATATATGCTTCCCTTCATATCCTAATCTTTGTTATGTATCCTCATCATTTCATATCTACCCAGAATTCTCTAAATTCTACTCAATCTCTTCTATTATTTTATTACTATAGTTCATCTTAATTTCTTAGGAGATTCATTACACCTAGACATCCCCTGGCTTTGGGTAAGAAATTTTCTCTAAAAAGACTGTCTTATGACTAATTTAGATACTTGAACTGTAGTTCTAAAGTATTATACTCACTCTGTAAATAGTAGAGCAACTAAATTTTTATTGTTAATTCTATGCAAAATAAATATTTATATTATAAGAACTTGAGTTGTTGCAAAAAGATAACATTCAAAGGCTAGATGGCAGGATCATTAAATTGCTTTATAGAATTTGTCTTGATTCATACCATGTTTTTCCTATTTTTTGGAAGTTCTATATGTACCATGTTAATAGAAGATTCACTGAGCTAACCATGGAACAAGGCTTAGCTTCAGCCATTTTTGCCTACACCCCATTCTTGTAAGAGTTAGTTTCCAAGTCCTCCTAATTTAAATGTTGCTAATGAAGAGGATATGCTTCATCGGTAATATAGAATCACTAGTCCTAATTATGTAATGCACCTTGTAGCATGAACTTAGGAGTACTTGCTAAGCTTTGGTCTACAGAAGAGCCAAGTTCAGAAGTATTAAACACACATTAAAAATGCAAGAATCGTATCTTGAATTTAGTACTAACGTGTATTGAAGTTTGTAGCTTTGAAAGAGAATTTGTAGGCCTGTCTTGCCCATACTAGTTTGTACATGTACGAGATGCTATTTTTTTAGGTGAAGGGGTTGAGTTTAGGTGCAATTATTTGTATTGGAGAAGTTTTGAATAACATGATCACTAGAACATTATCCTTTTCTGGTTGAAATTTCTTAATCTATTTTGTGGATGGCTTGTTATTTTCTCTTAGTTACACAAATTGTATTTGATAGTAAAGTTCAAAGACTGCTTAGATGTTCTACACTTTTATAGTTTAAGATATGTGAAATCAGCAACACTGAACACTATCCTTGAAACAAGTTGGTTCATGATAATGTCCTACAATTCTCTTATAAAGGTCCAGAGGATAATTTGTTCAAGTCATTCCAGCTTTTTTATTTTTCTAAATTTGATAAGCTTTTGAGATTTATTTCTACTACCCATTATACATGAGCATATTACAAGGTGGAAGTTCTGACAGTTCTTACCAACCCAAGTTTGTCAGGCTTTTGCAACTTCATTCATCATTAATGGCTGGAAGACAACTTACATAGTTAGGGAGAGGCCACTGCATTGGTGGACAAGTTACAGCTCAATAGATATTTGATAAGCTACCATGCTTCTCTCCTTGTAGGACCATACTATATGTTTTGTAGTACCTCTTTAGTTATTGCTTTTTATTGTAGTATTCTTCCTAAGAAGTGTATATGAATTCCACTTGTAGTTAAAAGATGTACCCTGCAGGTAGTTCTTCCAACATGAGAAGATATTATTGTGGATTCAAACCTATGGTTGCAAAATCAAGGTTAGGGATAAATCTTTGTAGATATTACTATCATTGTCTAGCAAAGAAATGTGGCTACTTTGCTTGGCATGAATAATATCACTCAAAATTATATTCATCAACATGTACCATCAAGTAAGATCAATGTCATTAGGGGCAAGATCCTGAGCTACAGTTGATGATGGTTGTCTTCAAATGATAAAGATTCTACTTGTTGTGATCATGTGTTTGTTTTTCATTTCCTTTACGTTTAAATGAATGTTTTTTATATGTTGTAATGAGATCATGATATGCTTGTGAACATTTTTTAAAAATGAGATCAATGCACTCACCTTAATTGTGGGTGCATTTGGATCTTTAGCTCAAACTTGGTAGAGCACTTGGGAATTCATCTCAAGTGGACGTTGGTTCAAATCCAACAAAATCCATTTACTAATAATTTTCAAAGATTCTTGAATTTGGGCTTTGGATAATCTTCATTGATTCTCTTCTAGTTCGTAAGGACAATCATTCTCCATTTTTAGCATCACAGCATGAAAACAAAGTGTTATTAATTAAAATAGTAGGAAAAAGATTGCATACAACTTTCTAGTTTATTATCTCTTGATTACATCTAGAGAGGGATTCATACATCGACATACGTAGACATCCTCCTCAAGTTTTTAAACTAGTTTATTAAGAAATACATTTTGTGATATTTAAAAATTTTTGAAATACAAAATTAGCTTGCTACTATCTATTATCCCTGCTACTACTTCATCAGAACCTTCATTTACCAACAGACTACTATGTTAACAACTGCCTTAACCATCTACATAGAATAGAAAAAATCACTAATAAAGTCAAATTAAGAAAACAATGGTCTATAAAAGATAAAGAGGGGCAAACTAATAAAATAAATAATAGTTAACAAACATATTTACCTTCACTGTGACCGGTCAGTCATTACACCCTGCAAAGGAGCCTCACATGATCTTCAATTGTGTCCAATTCCACCACATCTTTGGCATCATTTAATTATTCAACTTGCTTGTCTGCTTCTATTAACTTCTTCTTCACCTCGAGTTCTATTCTTTTTCGGTTGGCCAGGTAGTTTTTGAGAATGAGGGTGTTCTGGCATAGGTAAATGAATGATAGACCACAATGAAATGCTTGGTATCCCTGCTACGATTGTACGATAAGCCTTTTCAACAAATCAATGTGGAAGTAGGACTGTAGTAGTCAACAACACTCAATCTTAGCTTCTATATGCAAATAAATGCATTTATATAAGGAATGACAGATACATTCCATTGACGATAGGTACATTTAAATTACTCAATATTGATCTTATGTCTTATTGTCATCCATGAATTGCGCGATGTAACTTTCAATTCAAAATAGGAAGATGTCAATGGTGTCAGGTTCCTTCTGTTATCAAACCCTATGTTTTTTTTTGTTCATATGGCACTGTATCAGTTTACAATCCATTTGCATCTTCCATTATTTTACTAAAGAAGACTATCAGTTTTTGCCCAAAATGTTCTAGAAACTCCACCATTGGAAACTCCCTTACACTTGCAATTAGGGCATTAAAAGATTTTATTAATTTATTGGTTAAAAGGTCACACTTTGAGTTAGTATGAAAATGTGATCTCGACCAACAACTTGGAGGGACTGCAGATAGCCACTGGTATGCCTCATTTGACTTCTTGTCTCATAGCATCATAAAATTCTTCTTTCATGTACACGTGTGTTGCTTGCTAAAATAATTGTTTGAAGTACATATCAAGATAGAGCCTCTTGAAGTTTGCATATAGATATCTAGCACAAAAACAATGTGAAGATTTGGGGAAAAAAATGACTTACAACATTTACTAATCCTTTTTGCCTGTTTAACATAAAAATAACTCATTGGAGTGATTCCCAAGTATGACATAAATTTATTAAAGGAATCAAATCTAACTGGTCCTTATCTTAGCTTTAACAAGTGATATGGCAAAAGGGAATAACTCATTGCTCCCATCTAATCCTATGACATATAAGAGTATTCCTTTGTACTTACCTTTTAGGTGGAAACCATCCAAACCTAGAAAAGGCCAATATTCATCAACAAACCCCTCACTTGAAGCATGCAAAGATATAAACACCCTCTTAAAATAATGGTCTCCTTCCAACTGATTTATTGTTGTACTATCAGGGTTAAACTTAAGTATTGTATGATAATACCTTGGAATAACATTGAAAGAGAATTCATATGATTCTCATATTTTGTTTAATGACGTCTTACGAGCAATGCTAAACTTTATGATATTTCAAATTTAATCTATACAATGAGTATAAGTCTTTCATTTAATATCATGAATGACTTATCCATATCATGCTTCATGACATTATACACCCATTTTTCCAACCATTTGATAGATGTTGACTAGTTAGTATTGCTGGCGATACAAGTATGCTGACCACTAACCTTCTCAACCTGGAAGCTTCAATGTCATTGGTCTTTGAACAATGACATCTCCAAGTACAATCCTCTTATCTACATTCAATAATAAGTTGCCTTTGATGAGATTTGACATTTCCAAGTTTGTATGAAAATTTAATAGCATAAGACTGAATTGTAAGTCAACATTTTTCAACATTTACAAACACCATCCCTTCCTTGATAGCACCCTCACTTTTATTAAATTATATTTCATTATAGCCCTCATCACTTGATGACACATAACCATATATTGAGTCACCTTTCCATGTCCTCATCCTTTTCTTCATCAAATTCTTCATATGCCACCATACTACTTGGCATCTCTTCCCAAATGTCACCTTCATTACAATTTTGCAGTCCTTCCTCATGATGACATATCTAATCATCTAAAACATTCATTCCAACTCCAATATTCTGTTGACTTGTGATATTTGACTATACAAATTATGCCAAAATGCCACATTATCGTCTTCTTCCATCTACACATAAATTAAATAATATACTATTAACAAAAAGCATTCCATAGCAGAAAAATATGACAAAGTATACAAAAAGATGAATATTTGCTAAACATAATGATATGATGTCACATATTATTCATGATGAATATTTGCCTAGTGATAGTACCTATAAGAGAAAGACCATTTACTACATAAAATAATATGATAGAGAATACATGATAGGTAAACATCAACTAAGAAATAGTATGACATGATTGAAAGTTAGCTTTGCTGGCGAATCAACAAAGTAACTAGCCATGGTCAGTAGGGATTTTGTTATAGGATGCATATGCTAGTAGACCAAGAAACCGTATAATGAGCAGTGGAAAGTAAAGGCAACTTAGATAAACAACCTCGATCAATAAAGAAATTGAGGTCCATTTTCTGAAGTGCAATTTGGAAAAGAATGGGTAAAGTGATTGACTGAAGAGACTGTGCAATTAAACTATGGGCTCAATGGGGAAACATAATGGGATTTGAGAAAAGACAAAGCAAACTTGCATTATCGTGTTACAATTTTAGAGGCACAAGGTCAACACCAGATTACTACTAAAAATAAAATAATTAAGTAAAGTTCTTGATTCCAGGCGAGGGAATCTCTTCTAACCAATGTAACTACAAAACTCTGGTTGAAAGAGTTGAATTTCAAAGATCAGAGGCATCACCAATGAGTTTGTGATTTGAGGTAAGCATACTATGGTGAAAATCACAGCACTATATAACTACATAGAAACCTTTTTGAACTTATATGAAGTTTTGCCAATTGGCTAAGAGTATGGATGTCCTGTATACATGGGCATTGAGGAAATCACCACTATCATGCCTTCATTCATTTAAATAACAACCATTGTTTTCAAATCATAATCCATTGTGTAGCAACCCTCAAGAAACTCATATCTATAGTATTACTCTTTCATGTTAGAAATTTTAGGCAGTGCTAATGTAACCAAGTCAGATGTCTATGTGTGCATGGATTTTGAGTTGCAACTCATTGACAACCAAGATGCTTTCCACTCATATTTACGTTTCTTGCTTCAAAATGATTAAAGTTTAAATATTCAAAACAATGTAACAGTTATGTCATTTTCATATCATAACAGAAAGCTATCTATTAAGTTTATTATGCTTCTATAAACTTTTGAATAGTCTAAATATTGAGTCAATCTCAACAGAATCACAAGTTTAGATAGCTAGACATCTATTAGATACCTTTTCCAATTGTATTAAATAACTTTAAGAAAAACACAATAAATCATATTATAGGATCCAATTCAATGTTTCAAAGCTATCAACAACCAACAATTTAACTACTGATGCAATTAACAAAACCATAGAAGCATCCAATAATTTAACCATTCATGTAGTTAACAGAAGAACAGAAGCATAGAGCATAATTTGAGTAAGTTTGCTCAACATATTACAAGAATCTATTTCCATGTCTTCAAGGAAATCAGTAACCAAAATTAGGACCAGTCATTACATAATTAGGATCCATGATTCTATCTTATTGGTGAAGCATATTCCCTTCATTAGTATCATTCAAATTAGGAGGACTTGAAAACTAAATCTTAAAAGAATTGCATGTATGCAAAAAGTGCTCAACCTAAGACATGCTCCATGGTTAGCTTAGTGAATCTTCTACTAATATGGTGCAGATATAACTTCTAAAAAAAGGAAAAACATGGTATGGACCAAGGCAGACCCTCAAAAGCAAGTTAATGATCCTACCATCTAGCTTTTGAATGCTGTCTTTTAAATCTAATTAAGTCACTACATTAGAGCATTCCTACCATTACAAAAAAAATTAAATTATTCATAGATTGAAAGCCAACAAGCACGACTTTTATTTAATATATTGTAAAATGCAAGGTAGCAAGGAAAAGGCTTCATGATCAACTACTTATGGTGGATGATAAACATCTAAATGGAGCTTGCAAGATTTTTGTTTGTGTATTCTGGAGCTCTGGCTATAACTTTATACAACCATAAAATCTTAATCAACCAGAGACACAAAGATAGAGAATCATTCATGCGGAGCTTCATTGCATTATAAGTTTTAATACACTTGATAGATATACATTGCAACAGACATCATTGTATGGTAACAAAAGATCTTCATGATTCGATGGCTTTTTATGATAGAAAATTCACCAACAATGGTCCAAAAATATGAATAAAGTCAAATGCCAAATCAGGTCATCTCCAAACATGATTAGGCCGTTTCTAATATACAAAACCTAGAGGTTGCCATATAAACTTCTCCTGTAAATCCATATGAAAAGCACGAATAGGTATGTAGTGGGTTCCATTGAAGTTCATTGAGCATATGTATAGAGAGGGAGAGATATTACCTCTTGGGAGAGGAATGAGGGAGCTACGGGTAGCCGGACGAGAGAAATTGGTTTGTGTGGTGTGTGGGGGAAGATGGGGAGTGTAGTGGGACAAGAGAAATGGGGTGGGGGGTGTGTGCGGATGCACCTACCATCGTTCTCTGCTGGAGGAAGACAATTGACGAAGATGTCTGTCGTCAATCATTCATTGTCGGTCTTCTTCAACCAAAAATGGTTGCATATCTATTATTTGAAATGCATAAACAAAGAAAGAAACATTTCAAGGGAATTATTGAAATTAAAAATAAAATAAAAATAAACAAGGAATGATGATGGAAAACAAATTGAGTGGAAAATTTACAAAGCTCCCCAAAATGTAATGGCAAATTTGCAATTACGTAAAAACTTTGGATTTATTTTATTTTATTTTTGCAAAAATGCCAAAAAGAGGTGGCATTTTTGCAAAAAAAAAAAAAAAAAAAAGGAATTTCAACATTCCTAAGAAACTCAAACTCATGTAGCTTTCTAAAACTCCTAAAGCAATAAGAATTTAAGAACTCCTAATTGCAGCAAGAGTCATAAAATTTAAAAGTTTCCAACTAAAGTATACAAACACACAACACTGAAATCCAAGTGGACCTTGCCACTAGAAAACTGGGCACCCACTCTTCTTTTAAACTTCAAGAAAAGAAACACCCTTAGTATAAAAGTTTTTAAATTTTCTTAAAGCCCTACCACTAAAAGATTCCTCAGCAAAGTCGAAGTCCAATAATTACAAGATTCCTAGACCAACTCAGAATAATGAATCAATATAGATTCCAATGGTTCAAAGGGTCCTATCCTATTTCAATACGTAGCTTTCTATCTTGAGACTTCTAAGATTAATGGAGTCCTAGCATCACAAATACATAGCCACTGGACCCTAGTTAACACATGAAAAGGGATGCGTAGTTTCTTCCTCCTTAGTTTCTAAACTTAGTCAAAATCCTAAACCTACTCAGAGTCTAACAATTACTAGAATTTTGAGCTAACTCAAAGTCCCAAGTGACTAGAGTTCCCATATTCACAACATATTTGATGGTCCCCAATTGATACATGAGACTAGGTGACCACCATCTTTCCTTTTTTCTGATTAAGTATTCAGTTCAATCGGAATCCTAAATCAAAATAGAGTTTTACAATTTTAGGATCCCTAAAGTAATGTAGAATATGGCCTACTAGACTTCTCAATGGGCCCCAAGACACCTCAAACTGGTCATCTAGTTTCTCTCCTATTTCCAAACTAACGCTCAAGTTAGTCAAAGTCCTAAAACAATCCCAATGTAGTGCAGACTCTCAAACCAATTCAGAGTCCTATAGCTATCAAAATTCTAAACCAACTTAGTGTCATATAGCTTAAAGACTTCTAACCTAATTTAGAGTCCTACATCCATTAGATTTATGAATTAGCTCAATGTCCTATAGCTTGAAGACTCCTAAACCAATTTAGACTCCTACATATTTCAAACTTCTAAACCATTTTGGTGTCATACAACTTAAAAACTCCTAAATAATTCAGAGTCCTACAGCCTTTAGAATATTGAACCAACTCGAAGTCCTATAGCTTATAGATTCTTAAACTAATTCAGAGTCCTATAGCTATCAGACTTCTGTGCTAACTCAGTGTCCTATAGCTTAAGATTCCTGCCTACTCAAAGTCTTATAGGTGTCAAAACTTCAAACCATCTTAGTATCTTACAATAAAAAAACTAAGCTGTCGTGAGTCCTGTTGTTATAAGACTCTTGAATAACTTAATGTCCAACATCTCAAGACTACTAACTTCAGTCATAATCATGTAGCTTAAGACTTCTAACTCTAGTAAAAATCCTATAGCTCAAGACATCTAACATCAGTCAAAGGCTTATAGCTCAAGACTCCTAACTCCATTCAAAGTCCTATGTTTTTGTACTTCTAACTTCAATATAAGTCCTATAGCTCAAGACTTCTAACTTCTGTCAAAGTCTTTAGCTCAAGACCCCTAGCTTTAATCTAAGTTTTATAGCTCAATAATTCTAACTCTAGTAAAGAGTCCGATAACTCAATACTTCTAATCCGAACAAAAGTCCTCTGTCCCAAGACTTCTAACTCTAGTAAAAGCCACACAACTTGAGACTCCTTACACAAGTCAATCTGTTATAGTTCAAGACTTTATGTGTAAATCAAAGACCTATGAACTAAGACTCCTACCTATGTTAGAAGTCTTAGAACACTAAAACCCCCATGATTTAAGAGTCTTAGAATGACAAAAAATTTAGAGACATTAGAATTCTTGGAAGCTGAAATGTCCTAAAACCTTGCCTTGACTAATTGAAATTCTAAAGATGTTAGAGTCCTAAGATAATTAAAGTCTTGAGACATAAGTCCTTGAATAGCTAAAATTATAAAGATGTTAAAGACCTTAGATGATTAAAAACCGTGAGACCTACGAGTCCTTGTATGATTGAAAATTTAGAGGCCTTAAAGCCTTAAATGATTGAACTTTTAGGGGCTTTAGAGTATTTGACCAACTATAAGTCTTGACACCTAATAGAACTAAATTAACTAAAATCTAGCAACTTTACAATCCTGAGATAATTAAAAGTCTGAAGACTGAATAGTCCTAAAAAAACATGGACTCTGGTAAAATGAGCCCCACAGCTTAAAGAGTACCAAAAAATATGTAGTAACCAAATGAGCTTAGTAGCTCAAAGAGTCTTAAAAATCAAGGACTCTAGTCAAATGCATCCCACAGCTCAAAGAGTTCCATGATTCAAGGACTTCAGTTGAACAAGACCCCTAGTTTAAAGAGTCCCACAAATCATGGATTATAGCCAAACATGGCTCATAGCTTAAAGAGTGACAACTCAATGACTTTAGTCAAACAAAGCCTATAGCTCACAAAGGCCCCAAAAATCAAGAACTCTAGCTGAATGGGCCCCATAGCTAAAAACTTCTCAAAATTAAGGACTTTACCTAAATGGGCCCCACAGCTCGAAGAATCACAAAATCAATGACACTAACTAGGTAGGCCTGCAATCAAAAGACACCCAAAACTTAAGGACTCTAACTAGATGGTCCACTGACTAGAAAAGCATCAAAATGATAAAGACTCTTAATTGAAAGGGTTTTATCAACTCATAAACCCTGAACCTCACACATAACTTATCCTGATTGAAAAATATATGCCATGACTCTAAAAATGTTAGGCCTTATCTCTTGATATTGATTAGTAAATGGCAATGCATGCATTCTTCTCCAAGATCGAACAATTAAAGTGACAAAAATCTATGCTAAGAGCTGGCATACATCTCATGCATCTACATATAAAAAGGATATTACTATGCAGTTGAGGCTATAATAGTGTTACCTACACCTAAAACAATCAACGAGAGAACATGTTAACGTTATACTTAATACTATATGGAGAGGCTTCAAAGGATGTACACTCCTATCAAGTTTATGTGATACTTTGGAAGATATCTACAAATTAATCATCGACCATCTCACACTGTAAAATTGAGTCAACAACTAATCCCATTGTAAAATTGATCCAAACCACACTAGAAGACCATCATAGCTATTGATTATTGTACTTGTCTATATATAGTTGATCTCTAATTAAAAATATTTTCCTTGTATAATATGTCTTGTCACCAAAGATTGTCTGTATATATTCAATGATGGTGAACATTGTTTGTATATACCCAATTGTCAAGTGAATGTAATTAATAGCCACAAGTAGCTATAAAAGCAAATACAACACTTGACATAATGAGAGGAATGTATTCCATAATTACTTAATAAATATAAAAACATATTTCTCTCAGGAAAATCAATCTCCTTGTTTCTCTTGTTTATTGCATGTATGAATGCAAAATTTCACAACCAACACAAAGAAACTGTTCCCTAAATAGCTCATGCAAGAAGAACTTCCTAATTTATTGGGTGTAATCTTTTAGTGGATAGTTTAGCCTACATATTATATTCTATTTAGGAACAAGGAATATCCTAGCTGCTAATCATTTGGAGAGTGCGGTGGTGGAGGGGTGCATAGTGATTCTTGAAATTACAGTTGTGCATTTAAAATCATTTGCAAATCAAAATATGGTGGGATGAATTTAATATTATACTAATAATTTGAAAACAGTCTCAAGAGGTGAGAATTGATTTCTAGCCTAAATAGGAGGCACTTAATTTCCTACCCACTTACCTCATCTAGTGAACCAATAGAAAAAATATATTTACTTTAAAAATAAAGAAAAATCAAGCTAATATAAGATCATGATCTAATGTCAAGATTACGAACCACAATCATGAAGTACATAGCCAAAAATGGCCTAGATTATGACCCAATAGTCACTATGAACCATGCTTATATCTGATCGGCTTGATTTAATCTTAATCTCATAATCAGAGACTCACCAAATTGACATAGCTTGATGATCCAAACATTAAAATGACCTATTATGATGATGCAATGCTCAAGATATCATGCACAGCCCAGATCATCATCTGATAAATCATTAGACTAAGCTAAAAAATGATCCCATGGTTGTGATTGCATTTTGACTAGGATTAGCCAATGCTCACCCAGAATGAGCTACATTTATGGTCTAACTATCAAAATGACCTAAACTAATCATCATCATCATCCAAATTTACCCCAATGATCTAGATTTACCATCCACTACTCCAAGTAACCTATGATCATGCGGTGGAAGGCAAGAATGGATCTTGGTTATTGTAATCAAATAAGTAACAAAATGAATGAGATTCTTGATCTAATGGTAATTGGCTACTATTATGATCTAGTGATCAAGGTTCATCCAATGAAATGCCAAAATGACCTATGATTGCCATTCGAAGTTATCATCTAGCTAATCAAATAATTACTCGATTTGGTTTGTGAAGTGTTCCCCCAGAGCACACTCTTAAAATAGGAGGCTAATATATATATATATATATATATATATATATATCTCTGTGTGTGTCTTTTAAACGGTAGTGATAAGGCTATGACCCAAGTCGATCAAATAGTTAGATCAAGCTAGACTACTTGTTTGATCAAGGAAAACTTTTTTGTTATGCCATCGTGTCCTAAGCCAACTTGCTCCTTGGCAGAAGGAGGTGGTCATGCATGCAAACCAGTATAATGTTGAAAAAAATGACGCCCTACTATATATATAGTACAAAAAATAAAAAATATAGACTATTATGCAAAGGTTAGAAGCCAAAATCCGCTTGATAAAGACAAATTAGGCAAAAAGTTGAAAAGACTAATTACTTTACCCTTATGTATTAATTGGATGAAATTCTTTTTTTTTTTTGAATGATGGCCTTGTACTTATCGAGGGAGAAAGACAATGTTTTGATCAAGCAAATCAAAAAGTACATCAAACAAAGAACAAGGTAAGCAAGAAACAACATGTCATGATAGCAGTAGAAATAACATCAGATGAAGTAAGAAACTAGTCCCCAAAAAGCTTTGCAAATTGTTTGTAAAGTAGTGCTGAAATCTTGTACAAAGAAGATCCAAATGAGATCTTGAGAAGCAATTGAAATGCAGATGTAGCAGGCTTTGAGACTATGATGTGTAGGTAACTTTTTACAATGTAGAAAGTAGGATGAAAATCTCCATGAAAGACCAAGAGATTGATAACTTAATGGGATTCACCCTCGGTCATGATCAAAAGAGTCCAGAGCAATTAATTGGATGGGGTAGTTGGTATTAAAGTTTGAAATCTATTCTGCTAGCACCATCTTTAATAAAGAATCTGCTGCAAAATTTGGAACTTTTGAAGCATGATGTAAAGTGACTTTTTTGTGTACATTCCATGATATGTAGGATCTCTTGGATTGTATCCAAGTATCTCCAAGGAGGTGTTTTCTAATTGGGACAGCCACTTGATTATGCTGGGGGACTCTCTTCTACGAAGAGAGGAAGTTTTTGAGTCTGAATCCAAGCCTTAATGCCATATTGTGCAGTAAGAACTTCAGTCTTAGTAGAATCAACAATACCAATTAATGCTACCTGTAAGCTCAAAGATGATCTCGCGAAGATAATTCCTAAGGATTGCATCCACACCAACAAGTCTAGGACTACCAAGAATATAGCATTCAAAATTGAGATTAAAAATATGGAATGGAGGGAACCATCTAGGTTTGGGTTTAGGCTGAATTTTGATTAAAGGATGCAATGAGGTTCCAATTTTGATGAAGCTGTGAATGAGAGTAAACCAAACTAACCTAAATGAGATGAAGAGGATGAATGTCTATTTGAGAAGCACCTAGCATTGCTTTCTTTTCAGAAAGACCACAACATCAAGAGATGGTGTGCCATTGAAGAAGCAAAGCTTGAACTGAAGGAGGAAAAACCCAACTAACTTGAAAGAGACTAAGAACCCAAGGTCAAAATCTCATAGCATAAGGATAAAGAATAAGAATGAGAGAAAATGTGATGCAGTGAAAATTCTGACATTTTGATTACTTCAAATCATTTGAGTTATTTTTTTAGTGATATGGTTATTATATTCTCTTTCAAATCTTAGTCTTAATTAGAGAATGCATTATTAGGATGATTTTAGTTTAGGTTTAGTTTTTATTAATGCGTCTCTTAGAATGGGGAAAACTGGTTGTGATGTTTGTCGATTTTATGAAAGAACAACATTTTTTCTTGTTAGTCTTGAAGAATTTCTAATCTAAACTTAGAAGAGTTTCATGTGTTGCCCAGAAAGCAACACTTATATATATCTTGAAACTTGGAAGAGCTTTTATTTTCTTGTTTCTTATATTTTGGTGCACATATGTAACACCCCGGATTTTCAAGACATTTTTTTTTAATAATAATGGCATTTTAATTAAGAGCATTTAGGATCCCATGAGAAAAGTTTTATTTAACATTTTACTAAACCTATCTTAAAAACTCCGGGTGTTAGTTTTCCTTTCTCAAAATGGCGTACATGTAATTTAAACATAATAAATAATCCACGTATAAATCAACATCAAATAAATAGGCGCCTTTATTTTAATTCAAATAAATGTCCAAAACACAATAATAATATGGCCCAGGGTCTATCCATCATAACATCCCATATAAATGTCCAACATATGTCCAAACATCTAAATCACATCCAAATATAAAGTATGCAGTCCATAATAAAATCCAAATGATAATCCTGTTTAATGACTCACATCATTGTCTAACACTATAGAAAAATGATCTTTAGCAGCTCTCACGGCTTCTCAACAGCCTTGCCTTTCCTGTTATCGCACTCGAGATCTAAGGCATTGCAAAACAAAGTAATGCCTCAGCAAGCTATCGCTTGTGTAGGTACATAGACAATTAATGTAATAAATGAAAGAAATAATGAACAGCACTGATAAAAAGTCTAACACTTATGAAAATAGTGATATCATAATGTCATGTTCAAATAAATGCCAATTTATTCCATATGCTAAAACATGCAATCATAGAGTTAAAACATGACATGAATCAATAAAATGGAGCATACAACTAGAATAAGGGCACCCTAAGATAATGGGTCCCACCACATCGCATTAACATCCCTGATCAGGAGTACACGTATTCAACCTCTGAGTGTCGTCACACCCAGGCATATCATCCATAACCATGCTCATCATACATGCACACATAATAAGAATATGGGCCATCATGTTGCAGTGGCAACCCTCCATGGGTATCAACCACCGCCACTCTCCGTCGACACCATAACGGGAGACTTAGCGTCTGTCCCCATGGAAAGGCTCGCACTCCAGAGTGTGGACTATCCATGTTACCAAACCCCTACCGAATGCCATCTATGGGTAGGTGTCTATCATATCACAAACTCATCACATCATAATCTCAGAAGATGGGTGGCCGGCCCTATCCCTCCTAGCATGACGCCCACCGGTCGAGAGCACCCGTCATCAAATATAAAACACGGAAATCATATGTATATGCTAAAACTCAAGAGCACTTATAGCTTGCAATCCTCAAGACATGCCCCTCATCCTGGGGTTAGCCTATAAAAGGACTTTAATAAGCCTCTATTCTCATTTCCATGTAAATCCATGCATTTTCTATATATACAATAAGAAATAAATCTCTAATTAAGCATAACTAATTAACATCATACTTGTAAAAGCATTTTAAATATGTTTATTCAGTAAAAGATTTCAATTTGAAATAACCATTCTGTACGCAATGTCGCATGAAATCCACGGTAAATAATAATTGCATTTTAAAACACAATCACACATGATGCTATGTTTAAACATTGTTCAAATATCAAGGCAAAACATTAGTTGTCGTCACCTACCTCAGTGTGAGACCACTAGCTTGCTAATAACTCCCTTTAATTGGTATATTCAAGTCACCTGTACATGTCACATCACTATTTAAAAATTTTTCTAAATAAAAGTGGTCATTTCTAACTTTTTAAGTTAAAACTAGGTCCGCGTCATCAATACGGTCACAACGCCTCTTTCGGATCGTGATTTGGACCTCTCTAGCTCCCAAAAATCAAGTTTTTGTGAAAACTACGCTTAAATGGGGCCTGTCGGACCACCATAAGGTGGTTTATACCGGCGGCGCCCCTTTTCCGCCGGTTTACACCGGCGTACATTGGCGCACGAAGACGCACGCCGACGCAGACGCCGCACGGGACGCGTGCCGTGCGTCTTCGGCACCGTGACGCGCCGCGTCTTCGGCACCGTGACGCGCCGCGTCCCGGCCCCGCCTCGACCGCCATCTGGTTTCTCCCCCGCACGCGCGTGGTGCCGCGCTGCATGCGACGACAACGTCGTGTGACGTCGTCCCTCGGGCGTCACCGAGTGCGTCCTGGCGTTAGCGCTAGGGCGCCGACGCCGTTGACGACGCTGGAGAAGACGACCGGATTCTGGTCGCCTCTGGTGGAGCTACAGAGCTCCGTTTTGCGTGATTTTTGTGCCATTTTCTTCAGAATTCTCTCTAGAATCCATTTATGCCCTCTTTTTGCACTGATTTTTCCAAAAACCATGGTTTTTAAACAAATTTTCCCAAGTACCTAAAAACATCCTTAGGTACTGGTTTTTGGGTTTTCTGGAGAAATCCACCGTTAGATCACTCCCAAATTTAAAGGGTATGCTCTTGGGTCTCTTGTGCACTAGTTGGACGGTGCGATTTTCAAACGAACTAGGTTTGATCCGTGAAATCACGCTCCAACAGTAGCGTGCACACAGGTTCCTAAAAATCTGATTTTTCTTAATTTTTAAACGTTTTCCTAATTAATTTTCTAATTAATAAATACAAAAAAACATGGATTTAAGGCTTACCTTGCGCCTGACTGGTGTTGCTCGTGTTGCCGGGGTTCCACTCGCCGAAAAATCCAAGTTTTGCAGGGCTAGGGTTTTGCGTAAACACTCAGAGAAAACGCTCAATAGTGGAGCGTTTTGGCTCCTAGAGGAGCATAGATATAGGGTTTTAGAGTCTTGGGGAAGAGAAACTCTTCCCCACACGTCTCTTCCCATGTCTCTCCGGCGATTTCGCCGGACTGGTAGAGACGTGTGTAGACAGGGGTGCCGTTATCAATTTGGACCCCTGTGTAACACGTTTCTGTCAAAAGACCAATTTGCCCTTACAACTTTAACGGCTCATAACTCCCTCATTTGAGCTCCGTTTTTCGCGTTCTTGGTGGCGTTGGATTCGTATCGACGAGAAATTTCTAATTCTTATGTTTTCAGGAAAAAATTTCATCCATAAATTTTTTATTTTAATTTATTTAAAAATTTCCTATTTTATCCTAAAAATTAAGGATATTACAACATGATTTTGTATCAAAGCTAAATCATTCCATAGTTCACATTTCAAACAAGTCAATGAGGGATAGATCCTCTATTTCTCTTTTGTTCTTTTTTACCTAGATCTCTTGATGTGTTATTCTTTTTCCTCTTGTTAGTAGTTTTATTTATTTTATGTTTTCTACAAGAATACTATCTACCTTGTTCCATTCTTGCTTGCTTCCTTCTTGTTTTTCTAAGTGCTCATCCTATCTGTCTTCCTATATTGCTATTTTGTTTGTCTTGTTGTTCATGGCTATTATAAACATGTGTCCAATAAATTGCGTGGTAACTCTTCATTCTTCCTATATGTCATTTGGTTAGGATAAATTATCATCCGACTTATTCTTATTTTCCTATTTGTTTCTCCTTTTATGCTAGCTAACTACTTATATTTGAACTCTCTTTCTCATTAATTTACACCAGCCACTATATTAGTCTCTCGTTGTGTCTCTTTTTCAATGTTGAATCTTCTACTATGTAGTGGTCAATTGTTTCTTTCTTTCTTGACATGCACTCAAGAACAAAAAGGAAAAAATATTTGATAGTCCTTTTTATGATGGGAACGAGGGCTACTTCATAAATGCAAGCAAGGTGTTCTATACTTTGCCTAGACATATGCACAATCAATTTATGATTTGGATAAAGCCAATGTTGCTATTTATAATCAGTTGGATGAGGAGGAGGATCAGTCACATAAGTCATTGTTTGACAGGGTGGGTGGTGTCATGGATGCCCTGACTGTCGTCCATGCGTTTAAGGATGATGATTGGTGCTGAGACTATGATGAGGATCCTATTTATGATGAGTCCATTCAAGAAGATTATTTCAATTATGAGATTTCTATAAACATTGTCTCATTTTATGTAGTAGATGAAGGCAATTGTTTGCAGTTGTGTCTGACAAAAGATAGTAATCAACTCATAGTTAAGAGTATTTTGGTAGACAACAAATCTCATGGGTGGCTAATTTTCAGCTTAATTAGCATAAGCTATTGCAAGACATTGCATATTAATTATTTGGTGTGAGAGATTGCACATTCATACTTTTTGAGAGATTAATAGAGGCTTTGATGTGCTAGATGTTTCTCTTAGTGCATATGGCATAGGTTGGTAGTGGAGGAAAGTTGGACTAGCTAAAGTTCTTAGTCGAATTCCAAATAGATAATACATAAACATTGGCTCATGGCCTTAAGCTAAAAAAATAACAATGAGCACTTTTGATGTCAATGGATGAACTCTTTCCAACTTGAGGGGACTGGTGAAGTGGAATTCTAAGATTTCAATTACTTTAGATCACTTTAGTCATTCTTTATTCATATTATTATTATGTTCTGTTGTAAATCTCATCGGTAGATTAACTAGATGATTATAATCATTTTAGCTTAAGTTTTTATTTTTTAATGATTCTTTTAGAATGGGGCTAATTGCTTGGGATGTTTACTAATTTTATGAAAGAAGGACATTTCTTCTTGTAAGTATTGAAGAACTTCTAAAATGAACCTAGAAGAGTGACTATTATCCGTCTTGAAGCTTGGAAGAGCTTCGATCTTGGTGCCTAGAAGAGTACCCAAATTTAATTTCTTGTTTCATATATTACACTATTCCAAGATGTTTTCAAAAGCAAAAGTGCATAGGAACTATCTACTTGTAATGCACCATCCTTTTCTTCTAAAGGTTCTTAGCAAATTGAAAAGTTTCATGTGCCACTAACCAAGACAAAGAAAGAACCTTTGGAGGATCAAGCTAGGACTAAAGAAATCTGAAAATCCAAATGGAGTTATTAATTGGAAAGATTAAACTCATAGAAGGAATTAGTTGCCAAATGAGTTGGGAGTCCAAACCCTAAGGTCTTGTTTGTGATGAAACAACTTTATACGTTGAAGGAAGGACAAAAGCTCTTGAAATTATTGTTCTTCATAGGAGGAGAGTTTTGAAGTAGAATGGACCAAGAAATGCAAGCATCAATTTAGTGATAATACTAATTAATGAATGCATGAGGATTTAATATTATCTCCTTTCCTAACAAGGAATTCTGAGTCTTCTAAAATTTCCATAGCAAAATTGGAGATTTTCTCAAGTTCAAGAAAGACACTTAAATTTGGGCATAAGAGGAAACCAATTATATCTTTTACACTTGTACTTAGCATCAATCATAACCTCCAAAGGCTATATTTGTTTTCTCGATACCTCCAAGACTATTTAGCAAGTAGAGCTTGATTAGCATCATCAATCCTTCTTGCTCCCATTCCATATGTTTCCTTTGAGTACAAACAATATTTGAATTCAGAAGATGAATCTTTCTTTTATCTTGCCATCATCTCAAAAGAAGTTGCATTGAATTATTTCAATTTCATCTGTAATACTAGCGAGAACTTTAAACAAGGATAGGAAGTAGACATGCATATGGGCAAGAGAGGAATTAATTAAGGTGATTCTCCCCCCACGAGAGGAATTAATTATGGTGAGTCTCCCCCCAAGAGAGCAATTCTCTCTTCCAAGTTGCCAATTTGATTTGCATCTTTCATTGACCCTAGCCTAATGAGATCTTTTCAAAAGCAAGGAGAAATAGGAAGGCCAAGGCAGCTTAAAGGGAATTGAGAGGTTCTACAACCTAAATAGGTTCCAAAAAGGTCAATTTCTAGTTAAGAAACTTTGATACTAGTTATACAAAAGACAATATTGCCCTATGGTTAGGCTGAGGCGATTTTTCTATAAGTAGGTCATGTGTTCAAGGTAGTGCACCACATCCCTTTAGGGGATGTAGGAATGGATGTTTGTACGTTATGGGGGTATGATAATGATATGTTTGGGAAGGATATATGTATGTAAAGACCTATCATGTGTGTGTTACCAGTTCAAAAGAAAATAAAAATAAACTTTGACACCAACTATATATGTACAATTTATCCCGGTTAACATATTGACCCTAAACTTTTTCATGGCACATGATAACCTTTTTGAGATTTCTAATCTAACTAGGAGAGCTTTGGCAGAAAACAAGAATATCATATCCATAAAGCATACGATGATATCATGTGGGGATGTTTTTAGAATTATTAAGGAATGACATGAAAAGAATTTCGATGACGAAATTTTCTATAAGGTGAGTAGGATGTAATATCCACCCACTGGCGACGATTCTCCGGCGACGGATTTCTCTACCTTGGAACAGCCGGGAACGAGGTAAGATCACTCCACCCTCCTCTTTGTGTTAGATTTCAACGTTTATTTACCTCTAAATGCAGGAAAACGGCATGAAAACGTAGGTTTTTGTAAAAATCCGTGCTTACTGATTTGCATAAAAAATTTTGATGAGACGGTGTCAGATTTAGATCTGGATCGTTCACATTGTGTATGATGATGAGAGGAAAGGACCCACAAAATTTTGTAACGATCGGACGGCTAGCGATGCCGAAAAACACAAAAAACCGTAGTATGGGAGTTTTTGAAAATGTGTTAAAAATCTTGAAAAACGATAGATTTAGGTGGATATTATTATTTTAGTATGTATAAAAACTCGGGATGTCATAGAAACGTAAACTTCATTCTTAACTCCTTGGAAGAGTTTAGACTTGGTTCTATTGATAATTCTAAAGAAGCACTCACCAATTATTGTGAAAAAAAGAGGAGATAAGGGGTCTCTTTATTTGAGCCCTCTCTTCATTTAAAGACTCCTTCAAATGGACCATTCATGAAAAGAAATAGATAGGAAAAAGCTAAGAATAGAGTCAATATTCCCACCATTTAAGGACACAAAATGATCTTCCTATCTTGAGTACCTAGAAATGTTTCTTTCACCTTTTTCACATGAGGTCTCATCATCAATTACTTGAGATACAGTGAATTTGGAAAGTCTAATTTTGATGAACCATTTCATTTAGTGTTATTAGAATGTCTTATACATGGAAAATGCTACTTTATTACACACAAATCTACTACCCACAAACAACCTTGAATTGGTGACCTACCACAAGAGAGGCCCCTTCTTACGTCAATATGTTAGAAGGCCTTTGCTCATTTTTGGCTTGATTTTTTTTTTTTTCCATAAAAATTTCATTGTAGTAACTTTAAAGATAGTTTTTGAAAACTTAAAAATATGTCTGCTTGTAATTTTCAAATACTACTCTTTTTTTTTAAATGGTAGACTCATGCACGATCTTTGAAAAGCCTCGAACTAGTGACCATCACAATTGAGAGCTCATTCTTGCACTACTACACACCCAATTTTCAAATACTAATTGGAAGATACTTTGTAATCATATATGGAATAATCTAACATAATCCCATTGAATGGACTATATGATAATGCCAATTGGACTCTTAGGTATTTGGTGACTAGAACCATTTAGACTTTTTTCTTTTTCTAGTAGGTTAGGTGAGATTGAACCCACGACCTCATGATACAATTTTTATAAGCTATATACCCAATCGCACCCTTTAAATTTCTAGGAGTAAATAATAGATGGAAGCCTTTGAAAATATACATCATATTTACACTCAATTGCAAATGCGAAATTTGAAGAACATAATTTAATAGACAAACCATTAAAGGAAATCCAATAGGTGAAGATTTATGTAGTTTTGACATCAATTATTACTATGTGACGACAATTTTAGTCCTCAAAAACACAATTTACTGATCACTGTAACCCTGGGTTTAGGATTTTAGGTGCATGTAGTAAGCCAATGGGAATTTCATTCCTTGAGAACTAGAACAGAACATACCTCTTGATACAAATAGCTAGACAGCATCGCATATCTTAAAGTTTATCATGGTCCAAATCCAAGCATTGGCAAGTTGTTCATCCTTTTGAGATCCATTTTCCACTGCACAAATTCACATGGATGCACATTCTAGAAAAATATAGGCGTCAAAAAGCATAGTTGAGTACTTTCAATAATTCAACCATATATTAGATAGTCCATCCATGTTGTCTATGATCTATCTACTAAAATTGAGACCCACTTGAAATTCTAACCCTTTGTTTTTTCACATTTAAGTGGATGATTAGAAGAGAAAGAAGGCAGTGGATTATCTTGTATATGATTAATTTGGTAGACAAAGAAATGCTTAATTTTTATATCTGATCATGAGGTGCTGATCTCTCCAATTATTTGATTTGCAAATTCAACTGTGGTGAAGAGGGTATCGGGAGAGAGACTGTTGATAGACCCGTTGAGTTTTAGCTCCGTATAAAATTTGGTTCTAGTCTTATGTTCGCCACTATCATTTTTGGCAGTCTTTCTATTTCTTGTAGATCAACTCAATCCCCTCTTTAGGTTTTCTCATTTTAAAATCTGATGCTATGGCTTTGAATGGCACGTATCTTGTTTTCTGACCAACGTGCATCTGCCCTCTTAGTAAGAGTACATGCTGAACAACTATCAGAATCTTCATACAAGGTTCCGGTGGTGCGCATCTCAAGTCAATAAGTCCTTCCATCCAGCTACTCTTTAATATTAATGATTCGGCTATTAGAGCATTGACATTCGCGTAAAGCCAATCAGAAAGCTTAAGTTTTATAGACAACTGCATCTTATTTCTCTATTTCACTGTCAATAAAAGACACCATATTTAAATATGTATATTGCAATCTGTTGATATTTGTTATTTTAATTTCGGTAAACTTAGGTAAAGAACATGTGTGAAGGATCGTCTAACAGCTTCATACATTGCACCTTTTAAAAGCCTTATTTTCATTCTAGTTTGTTATTCAATGAAAGAAAAATTCGCTAGAATAATGTCTCCATTCTTACAAGCTTATAAGCATTAATTAATCATTGTACACATCATGAAACAATCTCAGCTTAACTGGTTCAAGAATATATTTATATCTTGTTATTAATTAATTAATTAATTAGTTTGATTTCTAATTTATTTTTTTCACTTCACGAGAAGGTCAGGCATTTTGAAAAGATAACAATATGGGCGAAAAGACTTTGCAACCATTTCATGTTTATGATCTAACTCATTTTCCTCCGTCTCATGAAAATCCAAGGAATAAGGTCTATCAATGAAAATACCTGCCATCTTTTTGCTACTATCAAAGACATTCTAAAGGTCTATAACATACCAATCAATCATAAGCTGATGGGAGATGATTCCTGGGACCGGCCTGTTTCTTGTTAATTAAGCCCATCTAAAACTTGGCAAGGTGTGTCTCCATGACTCCATCACGACCGTTGATTATGTGAGTGAAGATCGATAATTATCGTCCCCACAGTAAAACTTTGTAAGCAAACATTGGGGTTTGAAGATCACGAGCAGGCACATTGTAAACATTATTTTACTTTCTTCCTGATCCAGAAGATAATCTTACTATTTGCTTGGAGAGCCCAATGTGGTGGAATCAGTTATCTTAAGGATGAATTTCCCACTCGAATCCGAGTTTTGCAACACCTAAGGTTCTTACTGCGATAGGTAGTAGTTATAAGAGCATAAGCATCGGCAGGCAAACTTTGTGGTCAAGGGTCGAATCTTAAGCTGACCCAGAAAAGAAAAACAAGTTTATTGACCATCCAAGGGACTCAAGTGTTGAAGTTAGGTCATAAGTTGATGTCTTTATAATGAATTTTTTCTTTCTTAGACCCCATTCATTGTCCTTAAGATTTGAAACGAATGTTTGTTGTGTTGAGATGTAGAAAAAAGGGCCATGGAGCACTTATTGGGTTCTAGACTAGGCTTTGAACACAATGAACCACTGCTTGGTTTTCAGAGAGAGAGAGAGACAGTTTAGGGTTGGAGCTTAGAAAGAGTGCTGAGGAATGGTGGGTAAGATAGAGAGAGAGAGAGAGAGAGAGAGAGAGAGAGAGAGAGAGAGAGAGAGAGAGAGAGATAGAGAGAGAGAGAGAGAGAGAGAGAGAGAGAGAGAGAGAGAGAGAGAGAGAGAAAGACCTGGGGAAACGAGGTGCAAGTAAGAGCGTAGGTTGGCGATGAGAGAACCACGCTGCGACATAATAGCCAAAAAATACGGGTCAAACGAGAATCGATGTGCCATTTTCTTAGAAGATACGCATATTGAAAACTATATATATAAATAAGACAGCCCCAAAATTGCCCCTTTTGGTTTCCCTCCCTTTCTCCACCCACCCTGAAAAATGCCTGTGCAAGTGTTTTATTCCAAATCGAGTTTGCAAGCTTCGGCTTGGTTCAAGTAAACCATCCTTTAATTGGATCGGCTACAAGCACTTACCAATCTATGCTCACTGTACACAAGAATTTTGGCGTTCTTAGGGCTATTAGATGGTGCGGACTAGAGGCGTCCTATCTACTTGTTCGAATCGGACCCAACCGGTTATCGATTTAGATCATCTTCGAATTTATCGCCACTTTGTTAATAAGTTAATTAAGACAGGATTCTGACTGGGGTAGGTGTTATCTATTGGTCTTTGAATTTGTTCCTGAGAGGTAAACTTCCATTTGCAATTAATTTATTCAAATGTTTAAATAAAAGCAAGCCATACCTAAATTCATATGTTATATGGTTGTAGTAATCATCGGAAAATGTACATCGCTAGCTGGATTCATGTAATGGCTTAGAAGACACATCAGAGATTATTACAATTATATAATGCGCGCAGGTGAGACATTGAATTTTGAAAATGATAGAAGCATGAAAAGAATGACTTAGATGGATCCTGCTTATAGGTATATTTTCTAAAATTTCAGAAAGGAAAATGAATTAGAGCAAACTCCTTAGACTGAACAACTTGAGCATGTGCACTAATCTTGAGGTTGTAGGTTTAGTCACACCTTTCCTTCCATAGAAAATAAGCAAAGAAAATAACAACAACTAAGAGGGCAGAACCCATGACCACTGCATGAATATCTTTTCGAGTGGGATTTATAGAACAAGCCTATTTTATCTCACAACTTAGTTTGATCAATAAGAAAATGGTTTTATTAACATATCAGTAGTAGTAGTAGTAAGTATGCCAACCTTCATCAAAAACTTAATTCAAGCGTAAGTTATCTTTTAAAATGGCATTTGAAACAAGTTTTTTCACAAGCATAACTCAAGTATAGCAGTAGTAGTAGTAGGTATTCCAGTCTTCATCAAAAACTTAATTCAAGCATAAGTTATCTTTAGTTCATCTCATTTATCTTATTTTCCGTGTCTTTTTTTGTTTTTCTGAATGTTGAACATTCACACGCTCAGAAGCACCTCGAACCCCCAACCTACTAGCAAGATTCCACGGGAGAGGCCCTTGTTGCACCACTGCTTTATAAGGCATTTGCACTTACTCTAAATTAATTTAAGTACATATTCAAAATGAAGTTTTATATAACTGATCTGGGTATTACCAATTTGGCATCTCGTATATTCTTCTACGTAATATATTGTTTTAAATTGATGAATAAGTATTCTCTCTCGGGGCAAAAGAAATCGAAGCAACTACAAAGGGTGACAATTATTGGCTGTTAATATCAGCAAACAACCAGGAATTGGGGCAAGCAAATATTTTTGATTCTCCAATCACCAAGGTAGCTTGCTAGGAGGATTCTCTAAGATATGATGGGAGACTTGGTTTGATAATATCCCTCAATTTTAGGTTCCCATATATGCCTTGTATTTAGGCAGATTGTATAATTGAATAAAATTATTCTTTTGGTCACCAAAAGAAGAGATTGAGATGATATATATTAGACAGACAAATCCAATGCAGTCAAAGAAGGAAAAACACTTAGTCTCAAGAAAGCCAAGCCATTTCAGAGATTGCTTCCAAAAGTCAACAGCTGGAAGGAGTCCACATGAGCAAGCAGTGTCAGAGCTGGCATTTACAGCACTTCTTCCCCCCCCCCAACCACACGCTCTCACCCTTCAACCACAATTCAAGTCTCGTACATCAACTACAAACCATCTAATTTCAACCCTTCATCATATTCCTTTGTTTTATCTTTTGTAAACTCCGGCCCACTTGCCCTTGATACCTTGCCTTTTAAGCACTCTTTTCCCATCCCCATTCTTTCTTTCTCCTTCCTCCGATATCTCTCCGTCTCTCTCTGCAACTTCATCCCCACAGCCAGGGAGCATGCCTGAATGTCCAGAGCTAGGTAGGAATGAAAAAAGAGAAAGGGTGAAACGAAGAAGAAATTCATTTCAACTCTACCTCTTCGAAACAGAAATTTCTAATCCTAAATGTCTTCTACTTTGTGCTTTTTTTGAGATAGAAATGAGAAAAGCCACTTCATGCCCACTCTCTTATCTCTTTCTTGTATGCGCCTAAGTTTATACTCCTCTTTCTGACTCTCTTTCTCAAACATACACCAAAACTCAATCCTAGTTTCCTAACCTTCTTTCTTTTTCTTTTGTTGGTCAGAATTTTCATTTTCTTTTTTTTTATAATCTTCAGGGAGAGATTCGACGAGGTAGGAAAGAAGCTTAAGAGAGAAACTGATGCTTCTAATCAAATGGGAAGGCGACACTTACTAGGTCCTCCTGGGACCTTGAACACAATTACACCTTGTGCTGCCTGCAAGCTCCTGCGGCGAAGATGTGCTCAAGAATGCCCATTTTCTCCTTACTTCTCTCCTCATGAGCCCCAAAAGTTCGCTTCGGTCCACAAAGTCTTTGGTGCAAGCAATGTCTCCAAGATGCTCATGGTAAGTCTAATTCTCTTCGAATTTTTCCTAGATTATATCCCTTCTTCTTCTTTTTTTTCAGCAAATCAGTTCCATAACATACTAATTTTAATTCAGGAGGTGCCTGAAAGCCAAAGAGCTGATGCGGCAAATAGCCTTGTTTATGAAGCAAATGTGAGGCTCAGAGATCCTGTTTATGGATGCATGGGTGCAATTTCAGCCTTACAACAACAAGTCCAGTCACTACAAGCAGAGCTTAATGCTGTAAGAGCTGAAATATTGAAGTATAAATATAGGGAGGGTAGTGCAAATATCATTCCTTCATCTCATGCCACTTTGCTTGCTTCAAGACCAGTGTCGGTTGCGGAACCGCCACCGGTCCCGCCACCGCCTCCTCCTCCCCCTTCCAACGCCTCTTCTTCTTCCATGTATAACCCTCCTTCAACCACCACCGATTATAGCTCCATTTCCAATGAAAATGTTTCCTACTTCGGCTAAATTTAGGATAGTATTATATTTTTTTCCTTATCATATGAATCATGAGGAATAAAAGGTGAAAGGAGGAAGAAGATATTGGGGTATTAGGTTTACATTTTATTTTCCTTTTTAAAATCTCAAAATTCATGGTCAAAAGCTCCAATCATGTCTAGTTATGGATTTTGATTTCCTATTTCCTTTAGATACCCATTATTTCGTGGTTAAATTACCTCCCATGTACGAAAAATAAATTATCTCTTTTTATCTCTTACAATTTTAAGTTATGCAACTAAGAAGTTGGCTTCCTAGTTGCACCAACTTAAAACATAATTGTTTCATGTAGAAGAAAAACCTGAACCATCAATTTCCCTTCTTTTCCTTCTCCCAAATCACATGAAAAAATCATATATACATAGGGTTTCACTTAGACGTCGCCAGAGAATTAACCATCTTCGTCTCCTAATTCTTTTTCTAGAACCCCACTTCCTGCTAGTTTTTCGGCCATGGTAGACACGTGGGGGGAGGATGAGCAGTCAGGTGTACTTTTTGCAAGTGTGGGTGGGATCTTGTTGATGGAACTAAGTCTAGAGTTTCTCACGTGTTTGTCTGTGCCCTAATATTAAAAGAAGAGGGGACAAACGGATGGTTGTTTTGATTCATATGTGCTTTTACGGTGATTTGTGACAAAAAGGGTTGGAAACTTCTAAGAATTTGATGGCATGGGAAGGTGTAAACATAGAAAGTGCCAGTCTTTCTTTCGGGAAACTATAGCAATGCCCCTGGCTCTTCACATGAATATGAAGTGAGAAGATGGTACATTTTTAAGTTGCACCTTATTAATGATTTTTATCTGTGATTTGTTGTTTGGGGGCACATATTGCTTTCGTAGTTAAGGGTAACGTTATAGAAACCTGCATATAAGTTGAGAAGTCACGTAGAAAGAGCATTGCCATTTCCATTAAGGCATTTCCTCCATTGTAATCCATGTTTGCTTTTGGGTGTTTTTTGGAAAAAGGATAATAATGCGGGAGCAAAATCGATTTTACAGATCCTTTTTTCATTTTCTCTTCCTTTTTGAATGTTAATGATAGTGAATTTATCACCAGCTTTTGGTAGCTCTCCGACTTTTATGGACAGAATTGTTTAAGAACAAAAAACCAAGTATTTAGTCCTGTGTCATCTGTGCCTTAGAGCTCCCAATGGCAGGGCATAGGATCAGAATCAAAGGAAGTTCACTCACATATAGCTATCCCCATATCAAGAGGCTGTTTTACATTTGCATGGGGATAACAGCAAGCGAGCTTATCCATGGATAGGGATCAGCTCCCCTGCCTTTGCCATCTCTAAAACATATATAAACTTAAATAGCTCAAAATTTATGGTTATTTTATAGATGTTGAATAAGCTTATCTGTTTTCTGGATTGCCAGTAACAGTTGATAAGACAATTATTCATTTATGGTTTTTATCTGCAAGTTTTGTCCCTATATCAAACAAATCTCTTGACATTTTCTCTTCATGTTGGTTTTGTGTTCGCAGTGAGAAAGAAGAATTTCTAATCTCCTTGACTCTGGCCTAGATTTATATAATTCTGTTTCCCTCTATAGGCACTGTGTGGCATGGGGATAACACAATATGGACCAAATTATCCGGTACAATTATCTTATCCAGAGGCATCGGCAGGTCTAAAACATGGACAAAATTTGTTTAAACATAGATTAAACAACTTTAAAGCTTTGATATTTGTTTCTAAATGTTTTTATCTATGCTTTGTGGCCGCCATCAATCAGGATAAAATAATTATCCATGGATAGTTCCATTCAGGGCTGTAATCCCCATATTCACAAAACCTTTAGATTTTGGAAAGGTTGCAGCCTATATTTTATGTTTATGCAAAAGCCCCAATTTTCTTTCCTTTTCTATTTAGAAAAATGAAGCCGTAAACTATTGAGGCATGAGAAAGCCAGTTGAATGAAGACAGTAAAATTGGTTTTTCCCATTGGTCACTACTTTCTAGGGGCTCCATAAGTTGAATAGGTAAATGGATCTAGTATGTGAATCAATCCATCTTCTAGGTGTAGAGAGAGAAAGAGAGGGATGTAGTTGGGTTGTCAATGATCTTGCCAGCTAGTTTAATTTCTAAAACCCGGCTTTCCTTGGCGTGTGGATTTCTACCTGAGTGGGAAGGATGAAAACCTCACTATATTAACAGGAAAAATCGTGGAGAACTGCAAACTCTCGCCATATCTCATCTTCCTTTCTTTTAGTATTCTCCTTCTTTGAATATTTAGAGATTGCTCGGATGTGATGGAATTCGGTCTAAAGTCGTGGTTGCTTGAAAAAGTCGCATCTTACCTTGTCTTTACTCCACTCCACATAAACAATAAGAGGACAATGAAATAAAGGAACTCTCTAATCCTTTCACACGATAATCTCTACATTCGTCTGCATTGACCAAGCAAGAGTGGTGCAAGGATTTTAAACGAGATTAAAAGAATAAAAAAATGAAATCAATAGTTTTTTATAAGATTGAATCACAAGCCCTCCATTTGTTTATGTGATAGAAGTGTGTTCATTAAAATTGCCAAAGGGAGGAAGAATTATCATGTCAGGTTTTGGTGATCTGGCTTAGCTTACCATGGGCCGTCATTTGATTCACTTGCATATCGAGTTTAGCGTTGCATGTGAAGAGATGATTTCCAACGGACCTTGCCTCCGTTTGTTGATTTGTTTATTTGTGGGTTAGCCTGTATCAATCAAAACATGATCTTAACGTTGCAATAGTTCAAGGTTCCAGGGTTCACACTCTGCATTTAGTCATTTTATTATCGGGAATGGTCCACTGCTGCATACTTGTGTTGCAAGATATAAGCACGTAAACTTGGGATACGGATTGACTAATTGTAAACTTGATTGAAATGGTTCACGTACACTATCATTCATTAATTCTAATTGTGCAAACAAGAGCCTGCAAATTTATTGGTTAAAGCCGGGGAGATCACTCATTTGCCACACTTTTATCCCACTTGACGATTGGTTTTTTTATCTTGCTTTCCTACTTTTTGCTTCGAATTCGGTGTTGAGACTTTGCTCGTAAATGGGTTACCTCGGACTAATACTTCTTCTAATCACATGCCTTGGGCAATTATCTAGTTAGATTCCTAGCTAAGGAGGCAGCAGGCATGTAGTAGGAAACTCCACGCCATCCAATGGACGGCGGCTTGAGAAGGAGAAGTTCACGCCTGAACGCCTTTTCTTTTTCATGTACAGTGAATTCTTTTTAGATGTAGTCATACACGCTTTTGAGAGAGAAGAAGTCCATGCCTTTTTGTTTTAAGGGCCGTGAGTTGTATAAATTTAATCTATTCGTCATATTTGAAATAGCTTAGATAATTATTAATTGGGTACTTTTAGCCTACATGTCCGTGATAAAATAATAATAATAATAATAATAATGCCTATCTATTTTTATTAAAATTTTAAAGACCCAAAACAAGAAGCTAGGATTATCCAAATCCATTAATTTTTATTAACTTGCCTATTTTGGTATAAAGGTCATGATAAAAATGGCTTAGACCTAAAAAAAATTCATCCTGCATGAAAAAAAAGGGCGTGGACTGTTTAGACATCCATTGGCTACCGGGACTCTTTCCATATCCATTTGGCTACCTGCTTGCATCTCTTTACAAGATTCGACTTGTTTCATGAGTTTCTTCACACTCACATATATAGGCAAGCAATTACTTTCTTCTAGTTGGCAAGGGATTTCTCTCAGGGTTACCGTAGTGCCGACTATTGTCAAGAAATTGTGGTGAAGACACTTCATTTCAATTTCTTTATGTTTATTTGGTAAGCAAGCGGGGTTTCTTCATGGATAACCCCAAATCCGCCTTCTTGTGTCACTGCGATATAAGGCCACTGCTCACCTCATTCCAATGTACTTACAACATCACATATTTTCGGCAGAAGCAAATATTTATGAATCAGTTGAGAACGGTATCTAGAAATAAAACTTTCAATTTGTCTGTTATATTTTTGTTTTAGACTTAGAAGAGTGGCATGTATTTCTTTCTAAAATTTTGGGGACGAACACAAGAATGACAATGACAATTCACATGTAGACACGGCTTCCCTTGCCAAAGTCCAGAGGGCGCGAATTCCGGTAAATTGCCAAATGAGTGACTCTCGTATGTGGCTTGAAAAGTCACTTCATTTTTTATGTTTACTGTGCTCATTCTGTGATGAGGAATGCACGTCTATCTTCGTGGTATTATTATCTTCGGAGGACGTCCTTGATCCCAGTTCATCTACTGCAAGATGCCATGGTGCATGACAACTGAATTATTGTTGATATTTCACACTTGAGGAATGTGAGCAGACTATCACATACACACACACACACAGCGCAAAAGGATGCATGCTTTCAGAGAAGGGAACTTACAAAGAGAACGAGATCCAGGTTACCTCAGCTACCATAAATGCTTCAAATAAACTGAGAATATGGGCACAATGCCAAAACAGAGTAGCTAAGCCAGCAGCAGAAAAACAGCTACCGGGTTAGAAGCAAGATTTTCGGCAAAAAGATTAAAAGCCAAAGAACAGGAGCGGACACCAAAAATGCGAGGAAACTTGCAGTGCATATAGGTAGAAACAGAGCCATGATCAATCATAATAACCACACAGAACCCAGCCACAAACAGAACCATTAACCAATACCAGTAGCCTCTATGGTCCTAACAAAAACTAACTGCTGCAACTAATTGAGAGAATCAAACACTTTACCATGGGCAGACGAAATCTGAGGTTGTTAACATAAGCTACATTCTGGGCCACTACATCCGCATTGTCATTAGCTGATCTAGTTATGAACTTAAATCAATCAACGTGTTCAACACAATATATTGGCATCAAGGAGAATCCTTGTGTAATCTCATGTGCTGGATATGAAGAGATAGGGAACAAGTTCCCTCACAATCTGAACTAGTACTACTGTAAAACATGGACTCTGTAGGCATAGCCATAGTCAAGAGATTGAAATAATATAAGAGGCTTGAGAAACTAAGGAACATACCTTTCTTGCCCTTTTAGCTAAGTTCAAGTGTAGTATCTGTTTAATCTAATTTCTCTAGGGGAAGGTCCGACCACCAATAGCTTGCTATTGGGGGTCCTTGAGCCTATGCGTTGGACTACTGCAAGGGCCTGGGGCACCCCGCTAAGAAAGAGCAGCCCGGGCATGAAGCTTCCCAGTGTGCATGGTCAAGGAAGGGGTAGATCGCAAAGAGACTATAGTACACTGTTTTTTGCAAGACACTGTTTTTGTACCTCAAAACTATGACATCAAGGTCACATTACAACAACTCTATCATTGTGACAAGGCTTAGGGTGTTCCATCAAAACTAAATAAAAAACAATCATAGTAAACAAGCCCCGTGTGCCTCCTAGAAGAGGTGGGCGCTGTTGGACATTGAATAAGGCCCGGTCTTGCTAGTGGTAATCATTTTTATTGTAAGTGACAACCATTTTGCCAACTCATGGCAAATGTACGTGTGGGACAAAAATAGAAAGTAAGGGTGTGAAATTCTTGAGCAATCAGAGGGTGAGGATTTTATCATAGTGAGAAGGAAAGTTTTGACAATGGTAGAGTTATCGTCGTGTGACTTTGAAGTCACAGGTTTAAAGTATAAAAATAGCCTCTTGTAAAATACAACTAAGCTTGAATGTGATTTACCCCTTCCCACACCCTCACTAATGCAGAGAGTGAGTCTGCATAGGTCGTGGCCCCAGCAGATAAAAAATTTGGATTCTAGTGAATAAACGTGTGGCTAAAGGCGCCAGTCCAAGCTGGAATAATGTACGGTAAACCATATAATGAAGAGTGCAAAAAGAAGGCATACGCCATGTGAAGAGTCATCATTGACCCAAGCAACTGAATTTCTGTCGCTAATGTTGGTCCCATTTACGATTAGACGATTTTACCCGTTTATCTATTATATCTCATTAAGTTTCCATTGGAGAAGGACTTGAACAATTAAAATTTGAAATTATTGGATGTAACTTGGAGCCTTGGAGGTACGCTTGTTAGCCTCTCGAGGAGAAATCAAATGCTATCTGTTTGCAGTAGAGACGCAGCAAACTTGCATGTGAAGCCATGATTTTAAGACTTTTGGTGATCCAACCCTTTCATTTTCTGGGCTACATTCATCTTCTCCATTTGATCTTCATAATCCCTTCTAATTTGTTAAGAAATTTAACAACCTCTTTTCCCAAGAAAGTTGTTCCCGTCTTTTCACTCCGCAGGATCCTGGTTAGGATCATATTATGGAAAAAGACTTCCACTGTATGGCCTATCTAAAGTATTGTGTGCCCAGAAGATGAGCCTTTTGGATCTGGCAACTTCTGGGCCCGACACATAAAGCAGACATCTGTGCATATATAATTGTGTGAAGAGTGATAACAGCTTATACAAGGAAGAGTGATAACAGCTTATGTATAAGGAAGGACGAGTTAAGTCAGGTGGGGCGCGCGCGCGCACACATATATATATAAGAAATTGCGAGATAAGGAAAGTGGCACTTGAATTAATCCGAGGCAAAAAGAAATATTGGATTTGTGATCACCCAGAGCCACATCGATTTGTTTAGTATCCAAGCAAGGGTAAGACGATCGAAGAGTATTATTATCGGAACGAGCTTCTAAAGGGAATAGTACAAGAGTTTATTCATCTGTAAAGAAGAAAATGGATGAAGAAGATGATAAGAACTCCGATGACTGCTTCTCATACTTAAAACCTAATCGCTTAGATTCATCAGCAGTACACCATACAAAGATGCCTCCAAGCTTCTGTTGCTTCTTAAAGGTCATTACATGCCTCAAAAACCCCTTTATTAGGACCCAGACCACCATTAACATTAATTATAAAACTCGCTAAGATCTTACCTCGTGAGTAGAAGATTGCTCATCGAAATATTTGAGGAACGGTGATACACTCCCCTTATCGTGTGTGTAAAACTGAAAATTAACATAGTCAATAATGTGCAAATAATTTCTCCAGAGTGTAGTGGCCCTGGACGGTCCCTTCTTTGAGTGGAGCAATAGAAGCGAATGAGATATGATCCCATCATTCTTGAGATCGTTACTAGCCGTCTAATATTGTGATGACCCGGGTTTTTCAATGCCATTTTTTTGGTAAAAATGCAGCGAGATCGATCTCTAGTTTTAAAACAATTTATGCAGAAGAATGCAAGAAAATTTTCTTCTTTTTCAAAGAACCTTGTATAAAGAGCCCGAGTGTCAAAATGAAGGCTCAATGCGTAGTGCCATGGCAATTTATAAATCAAATCAAAACAAGTAATTACTCCTAGGATTGTTAGTCACAGTCACAGCCACAGCTACAACAAATACTTACAATCAAGATTATAGTAGTTACCAAAGGAAATTACTAATTAAATCGTACCTTTGCCTACTTGACTTTGGTTCTAATGCCTCCTGATATTTCTTCTATTTGTCTTTTGTTTGATCTGAAAAATAATGGATTGGGTTGAGTATTTATCATACTCAGTAGGTAACCTGACACTACCCTTTTTAAAAACATAGCAATGCATCATACAGAGTTCAAAGTGGTTGCATGAAAGTCATGCTAAATTTGTAATAGGTGCACAAATGTATGCATAAAGTGTAAGTAATGCCATCTATTGAAATTCTTTATCAATCACGAGTTAGTATGCAATACTAACAGTATGTCTGAGTTTAGAAAGTCAAACTCAATAGATTCACCATCTCCTAGTTATAAGATCTACACCCTATGTCAAAGCCATGCGTAGTATATAATGATCAGAAAATACTTAAAGTAGTCTATGATAACATCACGAAGTAACATGCACTGGTCTCAAGTCATCTGGTCACGAGTACTCGTTTACGACCAATTTAAATGCTATATGCATATCCATACTATTGAAATCATAGGGTCACTATGCTTGCGACCAGAACCACTCTGGATTGCATGTCTCCGGTATCTAGAGACCAGTCCACCATAGCTTCCACGGCGACTATGGATATGTCCCCGAAAGGGTGCCGTGAACACCTCCAGTGGTCGTCCCTGTTGACCACAGCAGTCAGGGAAGGGACAATGCCGTTTTTAGCAATGATACCATCCACCCTTTTGGTGGTAGAGGTCGAGAGGCCAAACCCGTACCCCTCAGCATAGTGCCCACTGGGCTTAATAGCCCAAAACCATACATAATGCAAACCTCAAATCAACATAAACCATGCAATTTGTGGCTTTGTTTTCAAAGTATGCAAGCATTGCGTAAAATGCCATGAATCCGTAATGTGTATAAAAACATTATTTCTTAACAGCATTCTTCAGTTAATGCAAGATTTTTCAAATACATAAATCTTGCAAGCAGGTCCCGCATATGTGTATAAGAACAACATAGTTTAAAACACATGCTTAATACAGTATTAAAACAAGTAACTTGATGAACGTTTAGGATGTATTTTGAAAACAGAGTAGGATCAGACTACCTACCTCGTGCGTTGTTACGTCGCTCGTGCCTATCTTCACCTCGAGTCTGAGAATATCTTGGTAAGGTCCTGAGTGAAGTTCAAACATAAGATCTAGGCGTTAATCTATACTATTTTATTGTATAGGCTCCAAATTTGGATTTTAAAAGGTCGCGCCTTAACGGACGACCCAAATGTAGCGCCTAGGGTCTTGCGCGCCATAGTTCTAGAATGCGCGCTCTATAGTTTCTAGTATATGTGTGCATCCTGATCGCACCGCAACCAAGTTGGGTCATGTGCGCACGTTTGAATGGCGTGCCAGGGTGTGCACTGTTGCGCGGACACGTCTTAGGCATAGCTATGGAGTGGTTTGGCTCCTAGGACATCCCATGAGTCCTGGTCGAGCCAAGAAGACTATTCGCACGCGACGCGTGTAATGACAGCCCCCAGGGAGCTTGGCTTGGCTGTGTGTCAAGCCAGGTGTCCCATGGACCGCGCTGTGCGCCCCTGGGAGCTCTCTCTCTCTCTCTCTCTCTCTCTCTCTCGACGGGTTTCCACCCGTCTGGTTTTCTTTGCAAAAGACCAATGATTTTCGATCAAAAATATCCCCAGATCCGGCCAGGATCTGGGCTGGGAATGAGGCAAAAAGGAGGGTCAGTCGGGCCGGGCGGCCTGGAACGGTAGCCTGGTTGTCTGACCCTAGGGTTTTATAAGGAACCCATCTTCCCTAATGGGTTCTCCGGCCGGGAGATGCCAGATACTGCCGGATTTGTGAGAGACAATGGAGGGGAAAGAGAGGAGAATGACGTGGGGAAGAGAGACGTACCTGGGGAGCCCTCCACGCGACGCAACGAGGCCTTGAACTCGCCTCCAAACCCCTATTGCAAGATCTGGTTTTGGGAGAAATTGGAAAGGAGAAGCGCGATTTGGGAAGAAGGGGTGGAGGGTGTTTATAGAGGGAAGAAGGCGGTGCTGCCAATGGTGGTGCCGCCATTGGCGGTGGTAGAAATCTCTTGAAACCGGGGGTTTCTAGAGAAATCATGAGAAGGCTAGAGGAGGAAGAAGACAAGCAGTGCCGTTATCAAAACGGCCCTTGCTGTTTTTTGACTTTTTCATTTTTAGGTACATTTTACCAAAATGCCCTCAATCTTCTAACGCCTATAACTTCGTCATATGAGCTCCGTTTTCATCGTTCTTTGAGGCGTTGGATTCCATTTTGCGTGTAGTATCTAGTGGTACTAATTTTATTCACAAATTTCTAAGTTCCCTATGTGAATTTTGATCAAACATTCAACCACCTAATAAGACCCCTAAACATGTAATAAACATATATTTATTCCAAAATTTACAAGATCATTAGTACATCCCACTATATTTGTTCTTTATACAAAATGTTGGGTCATTACATCATTACCCCGTTAAAAGAATTTTGCCCTCGAAATTCTCCAACTCCTTTCAAAAAAATAGTTCGGGGTACTTCTTTATCATTTCCGATTCCACCTCCCAAGTTTCTTCTTCGATGGTCGCATTTCGCCACAAAATTTTGACTAATGGGATATCCTTATGCCGCAGTGTCTTGATCTTTTTGTCCAGAATCTGTACTGGTTTTGTTTCCAAGGTTAAATCCGGTTGTAGCTCGGTTGGCACCTGTTCAAGAACATGTTTAGGGTCAGGCACATATTTTCTCAACATGGATATGTGAAATACGTTGTGGACTTCTGATAACCGTGGTGGTAGCGCTATCCTGTAGGCAGTTTTTCCTACTTTTTCTAGGATTTCAAATGGTCCAATGAATCGAGGACTAAGTTTTCCCCTTATCCCAAACCTCATGATGCCCTTCATCGCAGATATCTTCACAAAGACATGATCTCTAACTTCAAATTCCAACTGTCTACGTCGCCTATCTGCGTAACTCTTTTGTCTGCTGTGAGCTGCAAGAAGCTGCTTTCTAATAAGCTTTACCTTGTTTGCGCATTGTTCCACTAATTCTGACTGTATGATTCTGTTTTCACCAACTTCATTCCAGCATACAGGTGATCGGCAAGACCTTTCATAGAGCGCTTCGTAAGGAGCCATTCCAATGCTTGAATGGAAGTTGTTATTATACGCAAATTCAACTAAGGGTAGACTTTCATCCCATCTTTCCTTCCAGTCAATTGCACACGCTCTTAACATATCCTCCAATACCTGAATTGTTCGCTCAGATTGGCCATCAGTTTGAGGGTGAAAAGCCGTACTAAAACTTAATGAGGATCCTAAAGACTTTTGTACTGACTTCCATAATTGCGAGGTAAAACGACTGTCTCTATCGAAAATAATACTGAGTGGTATCCCATGCAAACTAACTATTTCCTTAATATATAATTGAGATAGGCTGTCAGTGGATTGATTTTGTTGTATGGGGAGAAAATGTGCTGTCTTGGTTAGCCGATCGACGATCACCCATATCATATCATGTCCCTTTGGTGTCTTGGGTAGTCCTAGGATGAAATCCATAGTAATATGATCCCACTTCCATTCTGGTAGCTCAAGTGGTTGTAGTAATCCTGCCAGTCTCTGATGTTCAACCTTAACTTGTTGACACGTCAAACACCTTGCGACGAATTCTCCTATATCTCTTTTCATACCATTCCACCAGAAATGTCGCTTCAAATCGTAATACATCTTTGTTCCACCAGGATGAATAGTGTACTTCCCTTAAGATCTCTTGTCTTATCTCATCGTTGGCTGGTACGACTAACCTCCCTTGTAGGCAGACACTCTCATCCGCTGTTTTGACAAATCCTGGTTTTCCAACTAATGCTTGTATGTCAGTATCATCTTTTTGTATCTGTTTAACTTTCTCTCATTAATAGTGGACTTTATAATTAGGTGGGCTATAACGGATTTCCCATGACTTATTTCGGGTCTGCATCCTATCACCTCTTGCAGTAACTTCCATCTCCTAGAATGTAAACTTGCACATACCGCTGGTGTCTTTTTACTTAAGGCATCTGCTACAACATTTGCTTTCCCTGGATGGTAGTGAATGGTCAAGTCGTAATCTTTCAAATACTCCATCCATCGCCGCTGTCTTATGTTTAAGTCTTGTTGTGAAAAGATGTACTTGAGACTTTTGTGATCAGTAAAAACCTCAAATGTTTTCCCATAGAGATAGTGTCTCCAAATTTTTAAGGCAAAGACGATGGCAGCAAGCTCTAGGTCATGGGTAGGATAATTGACCTCATGCTTTTTCAACTGTCTAGAAGCGTAGGCAATTACTTTCCTATTTTGCATAAGTACGCAACCCAAGCCGTGTTGGGAGGCATTACTATAGATCTCAAATCCTCCACTGCCAAATGGTAAAGTAAGTACTGGTGCAGTGGTTAGCCGCCTCTTGAGTTCTTGAAAACTCTCCTCGCATGCCTGATCCCATTCGAACTTCTTGTCTTTTCTCGTCAATTTAGTCAGGGGCAAGGCAATGCATGAAAATCCTTCAATAAATCTCCGATAGTATCCTGCAAGGCCTAAAAAACTCTTTACTTCTGTCACTGTTTTAGGCTGATTCCATTTTTCCACCGCCTCAACCTTTGCTGGGTCAACAGCAATGCCATCTTTGGATATAACATGACCCAGAAAATTTACTTTTTCCAGCCAAAAGTCGCACTTGCTAAACTTTGCATATAACTTGTGTGCCTTAAGTGTATCCAGTACTATTCGTAAATGTTCTTTATGGTTTTCAGGGGTCTCTGAGTAGACTAAGATATCATCCACAAATACTATGACAAATTTATCGAGATAGGCTTTGAACACTCGGTTCATAAGATCCATGAATGCGGCCGATGCATTTGTCAGTCCAAAAGACACCACTGTAAACTCATAATGTCTGTATCTAGTTCTGAAGGCTGTCTTTAGAACGTCTTCTTGCCTGACCCTAAGCTGGTGATATCCAGATCGTAAGTCTATTTTAGAAAAGACACGGGCTGATTGAAGCTGATCAAATAGGTCATCGATACGGGGTAAACGATACTTGTTTTTCACTGTAACCCTATTTAGCATGCGGTAGTCGACGCAGAGTCTCAATGACCCATCCTTTTTCTTAACAAAAAGGACTGGGGCTCCCCAAGGAGATACACTGGGCCTGGTGAATCCTTTGTCTAGCAATTCCTGTAACTGGGTCTTCAGCTCCTTTAGCTCTGCTGGGGCCATCCAATATGGTGCCTTTGATATGGGGTTTGTGCCAGGGATTAGATCAATAGTAAAATCTATCTCTCTTTTTGGTGGTAACCCTGGTAAGTCTTCAGGAAAAACCTCTGGGAATTCGCTAACGACATCTACATTCTAGGCTTTAAGACCTCTATGACTTCTATTTTAGCCAAAAAGAATGAACATCCCTAAGCAATGTGCTTTGCCGCTTTTATAGCAGAAATAACACATGCTCCTGCATACTCTCTCCTTCCTTGTAAAGAGACCATCCTCCCTTCAGGAAGGTGAAAAATAATCTTCTTCTGCTGACAATCAACTGTTGCATTATACCGAGCTAACCAGTCCATACCAAGTATGACGTCAAAATCTGTCATATCTAGGTGGATGAGGTCTACACTCATTAGAGTGCCCTCGATTACAAGAGGAATATCCTGGAAGTAGGTGTGAGTGAAAATTGACTTTCCTACAGGTGTCATGACTTCTAAGGAGAAGTCTAACTCCCGGACTATCATATCTATGGAAGAGGCAAATTCACCAAATATGAAGGAATGAGTGGAACCAGTGTCAAACAATACTTTAGCAGATCTATCACAGATATGAAGTGTACCTTCTACTACAGCGTTGGATGCTTGCCCTTGTCCTGAGGTAATGGCGAATACTCATCCTTGACTTCGAGGGATGTGATTCTCCCTAGGATCTTCTTCCGTCTTCTTCTTAAGGCAAGTCCTGGCTATGTGTCCTGTCTCTCCACAGTTGTAACACGGGAATTAGGGTAAGGTACATGGCCTACCGGGGTGATATCTGTTGCATCTTGGACAATTTTTGATGTCTGGCCTTCTTCCTTTAGGATCGAATGGTCTTTTGGGTGGGTGTCGAGGTCCAAAAGATTGGATAGGTCTTTTTCCTTTATCATTTTTCCCTTTATTATTGTTCTTTGCATCTCTAGTAGCTTGTGTTCTTTGATAATCTTTTTCAAAGAGAGACGCCATTTCTACTGCCTTTGTTACAGTGGTTGGTTGGAATCCTATCACTCGATTTCTGAGGCCTGAATGTAGTCCATCAACGAACTTCTCTGCAGCGTCTTCCTCTGTGGAGCAAGCATTAGGTGCAAATCTACGAAGACTTATGAACTTGTTTTCATACTGTTGTACGGAGAGGTTACTTTGCTCCAGGTTCATGAATTCTTTTTCCTTCTGTTTTCATATATGGCGGGGATAGTATTTTTCATTGAATACTAGTTTAAATTCTTCCCAAGGTATAACATTATTCTCTTCAAAATAGGTTCTCTCGACCGTTTCCCACCAAAAGCCCGCCTCGCCTTTTAGTACGAAACTGACCATGGCAACTTTCCTATCCTCTGGGATTTTCATAGCCTTGAATAATTTTTCAACATCAAAGATCCATTTTTCTGCTGTTGCAGACTCATCTTCCCCTGAGAATGATGGGGCCATCTTCTGAAATCGTTCTAGCTGGGCCTCTGTCCTATCGGCAATTCTTTCTGGAGAAGAGGCTCTTGTCACAGGTGCTTGTTGTTGGTTCTGCATGAACTGCCCTATGTGTTGCATGAATAGCTGAAAGGCTTCAGCCATTCCATTACCAGCTCCAGCGGAGGCGGCTGGAGGATTATCAGGTCTTGGAGCTTCACCTCCTCTTCTCCTTGGTGGCATCTGGTTTAAAGTCAATCTCTACCTTTAGGGGACTCTTACCTTATTTGTTTGCCTATTAGTATATCTTGATTATAAGTCCTTTTTCATAACTGGGCTGTGAATAACATGAACCTAGGCTCTGATACCAACTATGACGACCCGGGTTTTTCAATGCCATTTTTTGGTAAAAACGCAGCGAGATCGATCTCTAGTTTTAAAACAATTTATGCAGAAGAATGCAAGACAATTTTCTTCTTTTTCAAAGAACCTTGTATAAAGAGCCCGAGTGTCAAAATGAACGCTCAATGCATAGTGCCATGGCAATTTATAAATCAAATCAAAACAAGTAATTACTCCCAGGATTGTTAGTCACAGCCACAGCTACAACAAATACTTACAATCAAGATTATAGTAGTTACCAAAGGAAATTACTAATTAAATCGTACATTTGCCTACTTGACTTTGGTTCTAACGCCTCCTGATGTTTCTTCTATTTGTCTTTTGTTTGATCTGAAAAATAATGGATTGGATTGAGTATTTATCATACTTAGTAGGTAACCTAACACTACCCTTTTTGAAAACATAGCAATGCATCATACAGAGTTCAAAGTGGTTGCATGAAAGTCATGATAAATTTGTAATAGGTGCACAAATGTATGCATAAAGTGTAAGTAATGCCATCTATTGAAATTCTTTATCAATCACGAGTTAGTATGCAATACTAACAGTATGTCTGAGTTTAGAAAGTCAAACTCAATAAATTCACCATCTCCTAGTTATGAGATCTACACCCTATGTCAAAGCCATGCGTAGTATATAATGATCAAAAAATACTTAAAGTAGTCTATGATAATATCACGAAGTAACATGCACTGGTCTCAAGTCATCTGGTCGCGAGTACTCGTTTACGACCAATTTAAATGCTATATGCATATTCATACTACTGAAATCATAGGGTCACTATGCTTGCGACCGGAAGCACTATGGATCGCATGTCTCTGGTATCTAGAGACCAGTCCACCATAGCCTCCACGGCGACTATGGATATGTCCCCGAAAGGGTGCCGTGAACACCTCCAGTGGTCGTCCCTGTTGACCACAGCAGTCAGGGAAGGGACAATGCCGTTTTTGGCAACGATACCATCCACCTTTTTGGTGGTAGAGGCCAGGAGGCCAAACCCGTACCCCTCAGCATAGTGCCCACTGGGCTTAATAGCCCAAAACCATACATAGTGCAAACCTCAAATCAACATAAACTATGCAATTTGTGGCTTTGTTTTCAAAGTATGCAAGCATTTCGTAAAATGCCATGAATCCGTAATGTGTATAAAAACATTATTTCTCAACAACATTCTTCAGTTAATGCAAGATTTTTCAAATACATAAATCATGCAAGCAGGTCCCGCATGTGTATAAGAGTAGCATAGTTTAAAACACATGCTTAATACAGTATTAAAACAAGTAACTTGATGAACGTTTAGGATGTATTTTGAAAACAGAGTAGGATCAGACTACCTACCTTATGCGTTGTTACGTCGCTCGTGCCTATCTTCACCTCGAGTCCGAGAATATCTTGGTAAGGTCCTGAGTGAAGTTCAAACATAAGATCTAGGTGTTAATCTATGCTATTTTATTGTATAGGCTCCAAATTTGGATTTTAAAAGGTCGCGCCTTAATGGACGACCCAAATGTAGCGCCTAGGGTCTTGCGAGCCATAGTTCTAGAATGCGCGCTCTATGGTTTCTAGTATATGCGTGCGTCCTGGTCACGGTTGGGACATGTGCGCACGTTCGAATGGCGTGCCAGGGTGTGCACTGTTGCGCGGACGCTTCTTAGGCATAGATATGGAGTGCTTTGGCTCCTAGGACATCCCATGAGTCCTAGTCGAGCCAAGAAGACTATTCGCACGCGACGCGTGTAATGACAGCCCCCAGGGAGCTTGGCATGGCTGTGTGTCAAGCCAGGCGCCCCATGGACCGCGCTGTGTGCCCCTGGGAGCGCTCTCTCTCTCTCTCTCTCTCTCTCTCTCTCTCTCTCTCTCTCTCTCTCTCTCTCTCTCTCTCTCTCTCTCTCTCTCGACGGGTTTCCACTCGTCTGGTTTTCTTTCCAAAAGACCTGTGATTTCCGGTCGGAAATATCCCCAGATCCGGCGAGGATCTGGGCTAGGAATGAGGCAAAAAGGAGGGTCACTCGGGCCGGGCGGCCTGGAACGGTAGCCTGGTTGTCTGACCCTAGGGTTTTGTAAGGAACCCATCTTCCCTAATGGGTTCTCCGGTTGGGAGACGCCAGATACGGCCAGATTTGTGAGGGACAATGGAGGGGAAAGAGAGGAGAATGACGTGGGGAAGAGAGACGTACCTGGGGAGCCCTCCACGCGACGCAACAAGGCCTTGAACTCGCCTCCAAACCCCTATTGCAAGATCTGGTTTTGGGAGAAATTGGAAAGGAGAAGGGCAATTTGGGAAGAAGGGGTGGAGGGTATTTATAGAGGGAAGAAGGCGGTGCTGCCAATGGCGGTGCCCCCATTGGCAGTGGTAGAAATCTCTGGAAACCGGGGGTTTCTGGAGAAATCGTGAGAAGGCTAGAGGAGGAAGAAGATAGGGAGTGCCGTTATCAAAACGGCCCTTGCTGTTTTTTGACTTTTTCATTTTTAGGTACATTTTACCAAAATGCCCTCAATCTTCTAACGCCTATAACTTTGTCATACGAGCTCCGTTTTCGTTGTTCTTTGAGGCGTTGGATTCCATTTTGCATGTAGTATCTAGTGGTACTAATTTTATTCACAAATTCCTAAGTTCCCTATGTGAATTTTGATCAAACATTCAACCACCTAATAAGACCCTTAAACATGTAATAAACATATATTTATTCCAAAAATTACAAGATCATTAGTACATCCCACTATGTTTGTTCTTTATACAAAATGTTGGGTCATTACAAATATATACTTAGAGTGTGATGACCTGGGTTTTCGAAACACTTTTTAAATACAAAAGACATTAACTTAGGGAGCATGATCTTAAAGACCAAACAATAACAGAAGATTCTTTTCTTTTAAATTTACTTTGAAAAACCCCGAGTGTCATTTTTCTTTTCTCAAAATAAGGATTATCTGTGAAATGAGGGCTCATTTCTACCGAAAATCCAGTAGAGTTTCCTCTGTTTTTCAGATATATAACATTTAACGTATATCATTGCGAAATACCTAATAAACATTCATTGACAATTTTTAAAACATAATTGGAGACTTTGTCTTCTTTTCATACATCAAACAAAGCAAAGACAAATTACTTTAACAAAATACACACCCAGAACTTTCACATCATAGCCCAGTTACATACATTATCATAACTCACATAATTACATACATTGCAATCTCTTTCTCATTTATGATAAAATATCTTCAAGCATAAACCATTTGTTACTTGTTCTAGTCAAAAGCTATCGTTGGTGGACTCCTAACAATAAACAGCTCCTGTTGCTTGAGAATCCTTTGTTTTGAGATACTGTCAACATGTCAAACCCGCTACTATTCTTTATATCTAAGGTATTGCAAACCAAATCAATGCCTTAGCAAGCAATCACTTGTGTATGTGGATTATGACAATTTTATATAAACAAAATCATAATAATTCTATATAAGATCAATTTGTCCATGTTGAATCATGCAACTACCATTCAGTTATCATTTAACTTGAAATAGTTCAACATTTATCAAGATCATAAAAGCATTCTACAAACAAAGAATATCAATACATCAGTACTAAATCACATTTCTTGAAATACAAAGTATGAAATCACATATCACACTTACAAGTCATTTACATTTCCTGATACTAGTTTTCGCTCTTGCAAGTCATTTCATATATCAAATACCAATCTTCGCTCTTACGAGTCATTTCACATTCACCTGACACCAGTCTTCGCTCTTACGAGCTATTTCACATTCACCTAATATTAGTCTTCACTCTTATAAGTCATTTCACAATTACATGGTGTCAGTCTTATAACTCAACATAGGCTAAGCCAATATTGACAAGTTGCCTGATTTTAATCTTAACAGTAAATCAGTATTTGTAATAGGCAAGAATCAACTCTCATGAGTCACCTGATTTTAACCATATATGTAAATCATAATCTATAGACGGGCCAGACCAACTCTCACGAATTGCCCAATTTTAACCATATCAATGAAGGAAAATGTGCACAAAGGCCAGGACCAACTCTTATGAGTCGCCTGATTTTAATTATATCAACATAACATAGTTTGTATATGGGCCAGGACCAACTCTGAAAAGTCACCTGATTTTAATCATATCAATAGAACAAAACATATAAATGGGCTAGGACCAACTTCACAGGTAGCCTGATTTTAACGGTATCAACAAAACAAAATGTATAAACAGGCCAGGACCAACTCTCACAAGTCACCTGATTTTAACCGTATCAATATAATACAGACTATACATGGGCCAGACCAACTTACACAAGTCATCTAATTTTAACCTTATCTGTGATCACCTAGACCACAGCCTTTAAATGGACCAGGACCAACTCTTACAAGTTGCTTGATTTTAACTATATCTATGATCACATAAATTACAGTCTTTTACAATAAAATCTCATGACAAAATGCTCAAAACAAATCATGATACTTTATTAATATCATTTTATATAAATTGGCAAAGAACACAGACAATTATAGGTTATCACATACCCAAGTACCACCAAACAGTCTTGTAGACCTTCCTTATGAGGTAAACAGTAAATAACACGTGTCTTTACTTAAATATTTAAATTCTTATTCAAAACACAGCATACATATTTAACTTCAATTCAAAATACAACTATACCGAAAAGCATGGCAATCTTAATTCCACCTACTTCAAATGAAGATCTTCAAGTTCACTGACACAATAATTTATTTAGTTTGCATGTTCAGTCCCAATTAGCCATACCTCTGTAACAATATAAACACACATTCAGCTATACAATCTAGGATTTCTCTTAGCTTTCCTAGCATGGAAGCTTCCTCTAAGTTAGCTCATCGCACTATTCGGTACAAGGCAAAGTAACAGTGCTTATTACTGTATTGAGGGCATTCCATTAGCTATTGTTGATTGTTTTACCGCAAGTGCACGGGCTATTGTAGGGTAGCTTATGCAAGTACGGGTCGATCCCACGAGGACTTGATTTAAAATGGAGTTTTCAATAAAATCTAATTAATAAAAGAACCAAAACAAAAACTATACTAGAATTAAACTAACAATAAAATAAAATTCAACTTTATTCAACTATTGCAATGTACACAATTATTTATTCCAAAAACACAGAAAATAAAACTAAAAGCCGTCCTGGATATGCTCATCTGTCCTGGATAGTCAAAATGAGAATAAAACAGAACCAGGATAAAGAAGGACACAGATGGAATTAAATTGGGGACACAGATGGAATTAACAGAGAAAGAACAGATTTGTAATTTACGTTAAAGATAGAGGGGCAAAAAGGAATTTCATTAAAATCTGGTTTTAGAAAAAAACGACTCGAGAACCCAGATGAAGAAGGGAAATAGGGAGGAGGGAAGGGAGAGGAGAAGAGAGGAAAGGAAAGGAGGAGAGGGAAAACCCGAGCCGGGTTTCCGTTTCGGGCCCTGTAGATGGTTTGGTGAAGCGTCTTTGGTATGGGCGTGCTGGCGGGAGTCGTCAAGAGAGGAAAAACGACGCCTTTCTCGTATGGGAGCAACGGAGTGTTGCACAGCGGGTTGGAGGAAAATGGGATGATCGAAATGAGTTCGGTTGGAAACCCGTAAAGAGAAATTGACCGGGTGTAAAAAGGTGGTCCGAACTAGAGGGGGCGAGGAGGTGAATGGAAGAAACCTTGGGTAGATGTGAGATTTGGCTTGGGAACGGGTATGGTTGGAAAGAGAGTGGAGGAAGATGAGAAGAGAGAAAGAGAGGTGCGTTGAAGGAGAAGCGGTGTAGAGAGGAGAACGTGAGAGAAAGGTTTTGTGCGTGAAGATGGGCAAATAGGAGGGTGATGCGGTTGAGAAAGAGAGAGAGCCCGGGAAGGGGAAGGATGCGATGAAGAGGAGGAGCAAGGTGCTTGTTGGGAAAGAGAGGAAGATGGGAAGAGAGAGAGGGGATAGAGAGGAGAAGGAAACCGTGGGAAAAGAGAATAGAGAGGGAGTCAGGTGATGGGTTTGGTGCGGGAAAAGAAGAACGAGAGAGAGAGAGCGGAGATAGGGAGGGGAGAGGACTTTGAGAGGAAAAAAAATGGGGTTGTGGTCTGCTTGGGAAAAGAAGAGTTTAGGAAGAATGGGAAGTGAGGAGAATAAGAGGAGAGTTGGGTACGTGAGAATGAGGAAAGGAAAAAGAAAAAAGGAAAGAAGGAAAAAGGAAAAGGAAAAGGAAAGAAAGAAAGAGGAAAAGGAAGAGGAAAGAAAAGAAAGAAAAGGAAAAGAGAAAAAGGAAGGGAAAGAGGAAAAAGGAAAAAGGAAAAGGAAAAGGAAAAAAAGAAAGAGGAAGAAAAGGAAAGAAAGAAGTGGGGAAAGGAGTTGTTCTTTCCATTTTGTCCATTTTTATTCCATCCCTCTCCATGGGTGATCCGGTCCATCCATAAGCCTTTTAAGTTGATCCGCAGGTTATCTTTTACTCGTATCCATCCGTGCGTCCTTTGGTTGATGCAAAAGAAAAGACTAAATTAGAATCATCTGAACAGGCAGCACATTAGTCATCTAATGAACTCTAATGATCATCTGACCGTTGATTTTGACAAATTAAGGTTTGGATGGTCAATTGGATTTATATTCAAAATCAAGCTAAGTTTTATAAAATTGAGCAGTTAGATGATCTAATTGAACGCTTAAATTAGGGAATTTTGACCAAAATTAAACACTTAACACACCCCCAACCGACATTTTGCTAGTCTGAGCAAAACATGCGAAAAACCAAATTTCAATATTTCAAATTTTATTTTTAAGTCAACTCCTCTTTTTCCTCAGAGAATTATCTTCAATAAATCACATCAACTTTATCATAATAATAAAAATAGGCCCAGAAAAATCCAAAATCCTACCCATATGCCAAAATAATTCCAATTAAGCTTAAATCTCAGAGTGAGTGTGTGCATGTACAGTTTACATATGGAATCATCTTGATCTCTAAATAAACTTCTAACTTTTGAACTCCATCAGAAATATGTTTTGACCTTAAGCCTCACTTCAATGACATACACTCGAGAAACAAAATCTTTTCGGATAAAGGGGTCAAATCATATCTCTCTGTGAGTTGAGTCAATAAAAGCAAAATTTTCTTACATGTACTCATGAAAATTGGGAGTTACTAAGGAATTTCATTGTTTTGATCCCTTTAGAATAGATGCCATTACCTTTGAATATTTAGAAATATCCTCTTTTATATTACATCCATTCATTTCCTCATCAAGACTATATTTCTCCTAGAATCAATAGGTCTTTAATTGGGACGAAACGTAGGCTTAGGACAAGGTATCAAAGAAAGGGTATAAGGTTATTCAAAGTTTCTTTAAAAAATAAGTAGAGGTCTTCTATTAAAGTTGATAATTCTTCCTTTCTTTGATGAAGTGAATATTTCTTTTTCCATTTTTCTTTGTATTCTTCAAACTTTTATAATATTTTTTTCAGACTATTTCAACACTTTTGAATCACTTTGAAGAATATTTCTTTTCTTGATATCCACTTTTCATTACAACTAAAATATATTTCTTCATTCTTCTCTAACTCATTTTTCAAAGAAAATGGGTAATGGATAATTTATCTTGGGTTAATATGGGTAAAGGATAATTTGGGTGACAAAAGAAAAGAAACATATTAAAGGCTCAAGTTGGCTAACTAGTGGTAACAATACTTTATGGGTAGGCTTTATGTCTCTAGGTTATAACAAGGATGGCCTAAATCATTTTCAAGGTTTCCTATAATCTATCAAATTCAATGAACTTCTAGAATTTTAAAGGTAATATTCTAATTATTCAGGTAATTAGCCAAATTTAAGAGTTTGGGATCAATTTTCTTTAAGCTCGCTGAAGAAAATTAGGAATATTTATAACCTCTCAAAAAAAATGAATGGCTCTAAAACTCACTTAGGTTATAGATCTCCACTGAATTTCTTCAGAATTTCTAAATTATAGCCACTTATCAATCTAGACTATCTATATGCAGCTAGGTGTCGGATGTGATCTGAGGCTTGTGCTTTCATAGAATACTTTAGCAAATGAGTAAAAAGATGAATTAATCATATTCAATTCCATTAATAAGCTAAAGTTATTTAGATTATACTTCAGAAAATCCAATTCTCATCATAGTGTAGGAAATGACCTAAAAATTTTTTTTTTGAAAAAACTAAGGAAAACACCTAAAAATCTAATAAAAACTAGAATTTGTTAGAATTCTACACCCCCCAACCTGCCGTAAACATTGTCCTCAATGTTTAAAAATTAGGACCTAAAATGAATATGAGTGATGCTGAGAAAACAACAAAAATACAAAAATATGGTACAGAGGATCAAATCCACTCAATCGATAAACGGGATCCTCAGAGTTGTGGACTCAACTTCTGGATTCTCATAATCTAGGAAAGGCTTTAAACGTTGACCATTTACTTTAAAAGAATGACCAGTCCTAGTATTCTCAATCTCGTGATCCCATATGGAAAAACTTCTTTTCTATATATGGACCATCCATCGAGATCTAAGCTTACCCGGAAATAAGTGAAGCTTAGAATTGTAAAGTAGAACCTTTTGGCTTGGAGTAAAGGATTTTCTCATTATCTTCTTATCATGAAAAACTTTCATCTTTTCTTTATATATCCTATTACTCTCATATGCTTCTTTCTTTGATCTCTTCCAACTCATTAAGTTGGAGTTTGCGATGTGAGCACGTTTATTCATATTGAAATTGAATGTCTTTATTGCCCAATAAGCTACATGTTCCAATTCCACGAGGCAAATGACAAGCCTTACCGTATACAATACGATAGGGAGACATACCAATCGGGGTGCGATGTGCGATCTGTAAGCCCAAAGCGCATCGGTCGGTCGAAGAGACCAATCTTTACGATCGGATTAACGGTCTTTTGAAGGATTTGTTTGATGGCCCAGATTAGATACTTCTACTTGTCCACTTGTTTGTGGGTGATACGGTGTTGCAACTTTATGTGTAATATTATATTTTTTCATTAGTGCTTCAAATGGTTTGTTGCAAAATGTGTACAGTTATCACTTATAATGGCTCGAGGGGTCTAGAATCTAGAAAAAATATTTTCTTTTAAAAATTTAAGAACTATTTTGTGATCATTATTCCTACACGGGATAGCCTCAATCCATTTTGAAACATAGTCTACTAGCTAATAAGATATAAATGTAGCCGAAAAGAAGGTGGGAATGGACCCATGAAATCGATACCCCAACAATCAAAAATTTACATAATAAGAATAGGGTTTAGAGGCATCATATTCCTACGGGTTAGTCCTCTAACTTTTGACATTGCTCACATAATTTCTGAGAACACATGTGTGTCTTTGAACAACGACGGCCAATAAAAACCGCCTTTGTAAAATCTTTGCTGTTTTCTCGGGCGAGAAAAATGTCCACCACATGCTTCACGAATGACAAAAGGAGATAACACTATGTTGTTCTAAGTCGGGGACACATCTCCCAATGATTTGATCTGGGCAATATTTAAACGGTATGGATCATCGAAATAGTGCTTAACATTGGAAAAGAATTTTTTCTTTTCTTGTGTAGTCCAATGTTAGAATTTTCCCGTGACTAAATAATTTGCAATATCGACAAACCGGGGAGGATGGGAAACATGAAAAAGTTGCTCATCGGGAAAAGTGTCTTTAATTGGCAACTCATCTAAAGGCTCTGTTAGGGACTAGGCGAGACAAATGGTCGGCTACCACATTCTCTACTCCTTTTTATCTTTTATTTCAATGTCAAACTCTTGGAGTAAGAGAATCCATCTAATTAGTGGCTTAGCATCTTTCTTAGAAAAGAAGATACTTGAGGGCCGAATGGTCGGTTGAATATGACTATTTTAGATCCAACCAAGTAAGACTGAATTTATCCAATGCGAAGACAAGCTGCTAAGAGTTCTTTCTCCGTAGTAGAATAGTTCATTTGGGTATTATTTAAGGTCCTACTGGCATAGTAGATGACGTATGGCTTCTTTTCTTTTCTACGTCTAGTACTGACTCCTCTGACAAAGATAGTCAACGGCATCACACATGATTTCAAAGGGTAGACTCCAATTAGGTGGTGGCATGATAGATGTGCGGTGGTCAACTTGTCTTTCAACTTTATAAAAGCTTCTTGACAATCCTCCGTCCACTCAAAAGGAGTATCCTTTGTGAGGAGGTGACATAGTGGTCTAGATATTGCACTAAAATCCTTAATGAACCTCCTATAGAATCCTGCATGACCTAGGAAAGAAGCGAATGTCCCTAATAGATTTTGGAATGGGTAGATTGGAAATTAGATCAACTTTAGCTCGATCTACCTCTATACCTTTAGATGACACAATGTGACCTAAGACAATTCCATTAGGAACCATGAAATGACATTTTTTCCCAATTAAGCACTAGGTTCTTCTCTTTACAACGAGTTAAGACTTTTCTTAGATTTTCAAGACATATTTCAAATGAATTACAGAAAGCAGAAAAGTCGTCCATGAAAACCTCTAAAATTCTCTCCACCATGTCCTTTGAAAATGCTTAACATGCAACGTTGAAATGTGGCGGGAGCATTACATAATCCAAATGGCATTCTTTTGTAAGCAAAAGTGCCAAAAGGACATGTAAATGTGGTCTTTTCCTGATCTTCGGGTGCAATTTCTATTTGGTTATACTCGAATAACCATCTAAGAAACAATAGTGCGATGTCCTGCAACCCTTTCTAACATTTGATCAACGAAGGGCAAAGGAAAATGGTCCTTCCTTGTAACAACATTCAACTTTCGATAGTCGATACACATACGCCAACCAGTAGTAACCCTGGTAGGGATCAATTCATTGTTGGCGTTAGTGATTCTTGTCTCCCAGGACTTCTTTGGAACCACCCGAGTAGGACTTACCCATTTGCTATCACTTATGGGATAGATGATTCCCACATCAAGCAACTTTAAAACTTCTGCTCTAACCACATCTTTCATATTAGGATTTAACCTTCTTTGCATTTGACGACATGGCTTAGCTTCATCCTCTAGATAGATCCTATGGGTGCGGATTAAAGGGTTAATGCCCTTTATATCGGCTATGGTCCATCCTATAGCACCTTTGTGTTCTTTTAAAGTGTCTATTAACTTTTCCTCCCGAGATGTTTCTAATTGGGAGGAAATTATTACGAGAAAGTCTCTTTGTCTCCTAAAAAGGCATATTTTAAATGCGAGGGTAGAGATTTCCAATTCTAGCGTAGGAGGTTCTATGAATGATGGAAGGGGAGTGGACTCCCTTATTGGAAGGTCCTCAAAAGGAGGTTTCCATTTTACGTTTCCATGATAGGAACAGAATCAAGGAGGAGCATTAACTTCCTCTATTAATGCATCCTCATTAAACTCATTAAAATGGGCCAAACGGGCCTCTACAGTGGTCCGACAAGGAAGATGACTGACGATCTTGCACAACCGAATTGATCATGTTAACACTGTGCAAATCATCGGTAGTTTCACCGAGGTTGCTTACAAATGTTAAGATGTTTAGCTCTAATGTCATATTGCCAAAGGACGGTTTCATGACACCATTTCTACTGATTGATTAAGGCATTGGACGTAGCCAAAAATGGTCGTCCCAAGATGACCGGTATTTCATTCTTCTCATTCACCATAGGTTGTGTATCTAGAACTAGAAAATCGACAGGGAAACAAAATTGTTCTACGGACTAACACATCCTCTATTACCCCTCTCGGTATTTTTACGTAACGGTCATTTGGAGCGTAGTAGATGTAGGTTTTAGTTCACCGAGACCTAAGCATTCGTATCTGAGAGTATGGTAATAGATTTACACTAGATCCTAAATCAAGAAGAGCTTGGTTAATCTTGTAGCTGCCAATAATGCAAGTAAGAGTGGGGCAACCGGATCTTTGTACTTTGGTGGTGTATGGTGTTGAAGAATAGAACCGACTGACACATTCGGTCAAAAATGCCTTCTTACGGACATTCAATTTTTCTCTTTATGGTGCATAAGTCTTTTAAGAATTTGGCATATGATGGGATTTGTTTTATAGCATCTAAGATCGGTATGTTGATCTTGACTTGCTTGAAAATCTCTAAAATCTCATCATTAGAAGCAGAACTTTGGGGCTTGACGCAACCTTTGAGGAATGGAGCGGGTATAGGACATGGATCAACCAATTGAAACAGGGGTCCTTTGTTTAGAGTTTTCTTTAACTTTCGTGGATTTTTCTACCTTTTCGGTTTTTTGAGGCTCATCTTTCTCAATTCTTTTACCACTCCTAAGAATAGTAACCCTTTAGTTTGTTCCATGGTAGAGCTAGATGTTTCATCGGATGCATTAATCTTGCCAGCATGCACTCCCTTAGAGGTTTGCTTGTGGTTGGTAAGAACTTTCCTTTTTCCATACTTTGCATCATTTGACTCATCATGTTTTTTAATTCATTCATGGTGGTTGGTTTGTTTTATTTGACTTTCTAATTGAGAAATTTTCCTTTCTGGTTTTGAACGTTTTGATTATCCTCAACATGCCTTTTAGGTGGAGGTAAGTAAGGTCCAGAAGGAGGTTGATGAGTTTGATAAGGTAAGGTAAGAAGTCCTTGGTTTTGTTGATGAGGTTGATATTGTCCTGATTGTGGAACATTGCCAGTTGCCCCTTTCTCCCACTAAAATTTGGATGGTTTCTCCAGTTGGGATTATAAGTGTCTGAATATGGGGAGAAAGGTCTTTTATATGTGTTAAGTGCATTAGCTTGATCATGAAGTACATCTTGCAAAGCGGGGATTGTAGGACATTCTGAGTAAGATGTGACGTACTTTCACAAATACTACACACTTGTTCTTCTTTATTTGAGTTTTTCTTTCCCATTTCTATGGCTTCTACACTTTTCTCGCTAGGGATGCTACTTTGGCATTGATATCATCTTTTCAGACATAGCATACATGCCTCCCCTAGCATGGGTGTTATTGGGCTTAGGTCTATCTGTATGTTCTATTCTTCTGAGTCGGCCAGTCCGTGCACTTTCAATTTAGCCATTCCAAATACTCCTCCGCCTCATCTGGTTGTTTGTTGAGAAAGTTGCCATTACACATCATCTCTACAAGCTCGTGCATCTCAGAATTTAGTCCTTCATAAAGAAGGCCGATGATGCGCCATGGTTCATAGCCATGAAGTGGGCAAGTGAGTTGTAGTTCTTTGAACCTTTCCCAGCATTGATAGAATGATTCTTTATCCTTCTGAGTAAAGTTCATTATTTTGCGGCGAAGTGTATTGGTTTTATGGGTAGGGAAAAACTTCTTTAAGAATTCCAAATAGTCATTTCATTCAGTTCTTATGGAACACGATGGCGGTCAGCATTAAACCACATTTTTGCTTTTTCCTTTAAAGAGAAAGGAAAAAGTTTAAGCTGACAAGATGTCTAGACCTATATTTTGTGTTCTTTGGGTACTACATACCTCATCAAATTCTTTAAGGTGCAAAAATAAGGACCCTCACTATCTAGACCATGGAATTTGGGAAGTAATTGGATTACTCCCGTTTTTAATTCTAACACACCAGCATTTTGAGGGAGAACTACACAGGGATGGTGTCTTTGGTGCGTGTAGAAATTTGAAGGTAGTCTTTTAAAGTTCTACCACGAAAGTTTTGATGACCCTCATTATTATTATCCCCATGTTCACTTTGTTGGTCCCACTCCCTATTGTTTCTTCTCCAATCTCTATTTGGTTGATGATTATTCCTCCTTGGTGGAGGTTGATATTCATCTTCTATCAAGGGTGGTGGGTCCTCATTCATGATGAATGGAGCCCCTTGACTTCCATGGGGTGAATTACCCCTTGAGCGTTGATCAGCCATAGATGTGGCTTTGATCTTGCGATATGTCTTTTGGTCGTACTTGGTAACCTTCCGGTTTTGTCGCGTCTCCAAAAGTGCATACAAGGAGAGCTTCTTTTTGTTTTTGTTTTGTTTTTGTTTTTGTTTTTGTTTTTGTTTTTGTGTTTTTGTTTTTGTGTTTTTTTTTTTTTTTGAGAAAACTAACCTAAATGATGCAACCTAACTTCTAGAATGATGCGCAAACAAAAGAGCACACTCAAATATTCTGAAGGCTTTAATAAGCAAAGAATATATTTGATTTTCTTGTTTATCTGTGGGGACGATGCTTTTATTAGCCTAGACTAGCGCTCCTCCTCTCTTTAGAAGTTGATTACTGCTTACTAGTTGGGTTCTGTCCAAAGTGGTTAATACAACCCTCGTGTAAGGAGGCGTTTAGACCTCAACAAACGTCAATAGGAGGTGGGGGAAGAGCGAGGCTCTATTAAGTAACCCCCAATAACCACAGTGATCAAAAGCCACTGGATTGACAGTAACTCGCGTCCTATTAAGAGGGTCCTACGAGCATGTGATGGCCCTATAGGTCTCTTTTGATTGATTTTAAATTAACGTGAAAGGAAGGTTTGCGCTTGAGATGATTATCCTAAGTGGGCGAGAGGTGGTGATGAAATCCACCCTTGATCTTATGGGGGTAGGGTGCCCTTACTAATTAATTTCACACACCATGGCAATTCGATCGACATATAAATCACCTTAAAACTTTAAACATGCCCAAGAATGCAATTAAAAGCAGTAAACTAATGCAAAATCCTAAAATGCAACAATTATAAAAAAATGATTCTATATGAGTTACACTACCAAACAATGCAAATTATTCTAAATGCAAACCCTAATCTAGAAATAAATGAGTGAGGAAACTCACGGTGGGGTTTACGATGAAGATCAAGTGTGGGCCACCTTATCCCACACACTTGCCCCGTATTATACAACCCTTTAAATTTTAAAATGGAAATTGCAATTTACAAGGATCCTCACTACAAGATTCACTCAAAAGGAAAAAGAAAGTCCTATTCTAGGAAAGCAGGGAAGTTTCCAATTTGGTGAAGATCCACTTGCCAAATTCCTCCACTTTCCTATTTCCTGAAAAATAAAATTAGAAATTAGTACCAAATTCAGGAAACAAGGTGATTATGCCCTAAAAAAAATTGAAAAATACACCTAAAATTTCCTAAAATGCTAAAAATTGCAATTCCTAATTTTATGTATTTTTCTGGATTTTTCTGATTTTTTTTAAAATTTTCTGATTTTTTTTATTTTTTTTATTTTGATTTTTTAATTAAATTTTATGAAAACTCTTTTGCAAGTCCCCGGCAACGGCGCCAAAAACTTGTTGATTGTTTTACCGCAAGTGCACGGGCTATTGTAGAGGTAGCTTATGCAAGTACGGGTCGATCCCACGAGGACTTGATTTAAAATGGAGTTTTCAATAAAATCTAATTAATAAAAGAACCAAAACAAAAACTATACTAGAATTAAACTAACAATAAAATAAAATTCAACTTTATTCAACTATTGCAATGTACACAATTATTTATTCAAAAACAGAAAATAAAACTAAAAGCGTCACTGGATATGCCCGTCTCCTCGGATAGTCAAAATGAGAATAAACGAGAACCGGGATAAAGAAGGACACGAGATGGAATTAAATTGGGGACACAGATGGAATTAACAGAAAGAACAGATTTGTAATTTACGTTAAAGATAGAGGGGCAAAAAGAATTTCATTAAAATCTGGTTTTTAGAAACACACGAGAACTTAGATGAAGAAGGGAAGCCGGAGGAGGGAAGGGAGAGGAGAAGAGAGGAAAGGAAAGGAGGAGAGGGAAAATCAAACCCGGAGCTGGGTTTCCGTTCGGGCTGCCTTAGATGGTTTGGTGAAGCGTCTTTGGTATGGGCGTGCCTGGCCGTCGTCAAGAGAGGAAAAACGACGCCTTTCTCGTATGGAGCAACGGAGTGTTGCCTGCGGGTTGGAGGAAAATGGGATGATCTGAAATGAGTTCCGGTTGGAAACCCAGAAAGAGAAATTGACCAGGTGTAAAAAGCAGGGTCTGAACTAGAGGGGGCTGAGGAGGTGAATGGAAGAAACACTGGGTAGATGTGAGATTTGGCTTGGGAACGGGTATGGTTGGAAAGAGAGTGGAGGAAGATGAGAAGAGAGAAAGAGAGGTGCGTTGAAGGAGAAGCAGTGTAGAGAGGAGAACGTGAGAGAAAGGTTTGTGCGTGAAGATGGGCAAATAGGAGGGTGATGCGATTGAGAAAGAGAGAGAGACCGGGAAGGGGAAGGATGCGATGAAGAGGAGGAGCAAGAGTCCGTTGGGGAAAGAGAGGAAGATGGGAAGAGAGAGGGGGATAGAGAGGAGAAGGAAACCGTGGGAAAGAGAATAGAGAGGGAGTCAGGTGATGGGTTTGGTGCAGGAAAAGAAGAACGAGAGAGAGAGAGCGAGATAGGGAGGGGAGAGGACTTTGAGAGGAAAAAAAATGGGGTTGACGGATGCTTGGGAAAAGAAGAGTTTAGGAAGAATGGGAAGTGAGGAGAATAAGAGGAGAGTTGGAGTGCGTGAGAATGAGGAAAGGAAAAAGAAAAAAAGGAAAGAAGGAAAAAGGAAAAGGAGAAAGGAAAGAAAGAAAAGAGGAAAAGGAAGAGGAAAGAAAAGAAAGAAAAGGAAAAGAGAAAAAGGAAGGGAAAGAGGAAAAGGAAAAGGAAAAGGAAAAAGGAAGAAAAAGAAAGAGGAAGAAAAGGAAAGAAAGAAGTGGGGGAAGGAGTTGTTCTTTCCATTTTGTCCATTTTTATTCCATCCCTCTCCATGGGTGATCTGGTCCATCCATCGCCTTTTAAGTTGATCTGCACCGTTATCTTTTACTCGTATCCATCCGTCAGATCCTTTGGTTGATCTGCAAAAGAAAAGACTAAATTAGAATCATCTGAACCGCACATTAGTCATCTAATGAACTCTAATGATCATCTGACCGTTGATTTTGACAAATTAAGGTTTGGATGGTCAATTGGATTTATATTCAAAATCAAGCTAAGTTTTATAAAATTGAACGGTTAGATGATCTAATTGAACGCTAAATTAGGGGAATTTTGACCAAAATTAAACACTTAACAGCTATTAGTTGATAGCTAATTGAATGATCAATGGTTATTAGATTTCCAATCCATACCATTGGCACTGGATTGGCTATCCATCATTCTTCTTAAGTGATTGCAATTTATTTTCACTGTTCAGTAGCCTTGTCTTAAATTTTCTAAGTATCTTGACTTAATAAAGGTCAGCGTACACAATGGTGGCATCTGATCACCAATCAGAAATGGCCAAGTTCTTATTACTCTACTGTCTGATCAAACAGTTTAGGTTTTTCGATCAATTTCAATCTAAAATTTCCCATTTGTGCCATATCCTAGCAGTTTTAATGCTCTAGAACTCATGTGTGGTGTCTAATCATTGATCAAACATCACGAAGTTATTGTGCAAATAGTACCCGATCGGATAGCCATGATTGTTCAATCAATTTTCATTCTAGATTTGAAATTTTTGCGTGATTCATGTTTCATTACATCCTAAGTTACCTATCCCTAAGCTTGGATTAGGGATTGGACAGTTGGATCATCTCTAAATATAGATCTAGGTTAAAAGCACATGAATTTTAGCAAAAGAACACAATTCAAGAGGTGGATATCATAGATCTTACCTCCTAGATGTCTTTTCATGTTTTTTCTCCTCTAGAATGAGCCAGGTTGGCTCAGATCCATTGTGAAACCTTCCATAACAAGGCATGTGACAATCTCCTCCTCAATTTGGCATTCATCCGAGCATGGATTTTTCCAAGAGCTTAGGACTTTGGTTCGTGCTTGCGTGCGGAGGAGATTGGTCGGCTCGGATCGAAGATCCAAGCTGTCATCTTCTCCAGTGACACTTGTAAACTCTAGTGCCTTAAAACCCTAATCTTCCCTTCTTCTCTGGCATGGGTGGGTTTTCCAAGCATGGGAAATTAGCTCCTACTCTCCTCTCCTTTCCTCTTCTCCTCTCTTCCCTTCTCTTCTTCTTCCCTCCCGTGGGTTTTCTTCTTATTTATTTTTTTTCTTTGCAGTTTCCTTAGGGAGGGTTTCAAAAATACCCTTAATCTTTAACTCCTCATATCTCTTCCATCAGAACTCCAATTTTTGTGAACTTGGTATCATTTGAATCATCTTTTCAAGTACTATCCAATTATAGAGGCATTGGTGTCCAATTTGACATTGGGTGAGTATGCCTGTATCAAATATGGCCCCCTTTTAAGTCCTTTTCATTTATTTTTTTTTCAAAAATACCCTTAATCTTTAACTCCTTATATCTCTTGCATCAAAACTCCAATTTTTTGTGAACTTGGTATCGTTTGAATCGTCTTTTCAAGTACTATCCAATTATAGAGGCATTGGTGTCCAATTTGACATTGGACGAGTGTGCCCATATCAAATACGGCCCCCTTTTAAGCCCTTTTCGTTCTTTCTTTCTTTTTCAAAAATACCCTTAATCTTTAACTCCTCATATCTCTTCCATTGGAACTCCAATTTTTGTAAACTTGGTATCGTTTGAATTGTCTTTTCAAGTACTATCCAATTATAAGGGCATTGGTGTTCTAATTTGACATCTTTCAAAAGGGCAATTCAGTAGAACCTAAATATAAAGATTCTCTCATTTATGTTTATCAAAATTAATTTATAATCCTTTAAAATAGAATTTAAAAATTAGGATCGTTACATAAAGAATATGTACAAGTATACTCGAAACTACTCATAATCGACATCGATTGCATATAAATCAAATTGCACAATGATTTTGGCTAGTGATGAAACAGCATTGGCAACCTATGATGAAACTGATTTTGCAGCAAAGTAGCAATCGTCACCACCGACGCTAGCTCAACCTGAGCTAACTGCGTCCATCATGTTATGGTATCGGCTTTTCATTGATGCTACATTTGATGGTTTGAGATTTTTGGCCTCCCAAAAAGTACTAAATTGTCCATATCAATGGGTGATTGAGAATTATTGTTTGAGTAATCAATGGCGAAGGGGAGAATGAAGTGGACCACAACATCAGAATTCACAGGAAAGTCAAACAACTTCACTGAATCGGACTCGGTGTCGATGTACTCCAGAAAAGATTGGAATCAGCAGCTACAAAGCGTAAGTCAAAAATTGTTAGTGGTTTTTCTCCTAATTTTAAATAGAAAATGATTTCAAGACTGTAACACCCCGGATTTTTAAGACAAATATATATATATATATATATATAATAATGGCATTTTAAATAAGAGCATTTGGGATCCCATGAGAAAAGATTTATTTAACATTTTACTAAACCTATCTTAAAAACTCCGGGTGTTAATTTTTCTTTCACAAAATGGCGTACATGTAATTTAAACATAAATAAATAATCCGCGTATAAATCAACGTCAAATAAATAGGCGCCTTTATTTTAAATCAAATAAACGTCCAAAAGACAATAATAATATGGCCCAGGGTCTATCCATCATAACATCCCATATAAATGTCCAACATATGTCCAAAGATCTAAATCACATCCCAATATAAAATATGCAGTCCATAATAAAAATCCAAATGATAATCCTGTTTAATGACTCACATCACTGTCTAATACTATAGAAAAATGGTCTTCAGCAGCTCTCACGGCTTCTCAACAGCCTTGCCTTTCCTGTTATCGCGCTCGAGATCTAAGGCATTGCAAAACAAAGCAATGCCTCAGCAAGCTATCGCTTGTGTAGGTACATAGACAATTAATGTAATAAATGCAAGAACTAATGAACAATACTGATGAAAAATCTAACATTTATGAAGATAGTGATATCATAATGCCATGTTCAATAAATGCCAATTTATTCCATATGCTAAAACATGAAATTCACAGAGTTAAAACATGACATGAATCAATAAAATGGAGCATACATCCAGAACAAAGGCACCCTAAGGTAATGGGTCCCATCACATCGCACTAACATCCCTGATCAGGAGTACACATAGTCAACCTCTGAGTGTCGTCACACCCAGGCATACCATCCATAACCATGCTCATCATACATGCACACATAACAAGAATATGGGCCATCATGTTGCAGTGGCAACCCTCCATGGGTATCAACCACCGCCGCTCTCCGTCGACACCATAACGGGAGACTTAGCGTCTGTCCCCATGGAAAGGCTCAGACCGGTAGTGTGGACTATCCATGTTACCAAACCCCTACCGAATGCCATCTATGGGCAGGTGTCTATCATATCACAAACTCATCACATCATAATCTCGGAAGGTGGGTGGCCGGCCCTATCCCTCCTAGCATGACGCCCACCGGGCGAGAGCACCCGTCATCAAATATAAAACACGGAAATCATATGTATATGCTAAAACTCAAGAGCACTTATAGCTTGAAATCCCCAAGACATGCCCCTCATCCTGGGGTTAGCCTATAAAAGGACCAGCTACTAAGCCTCTATACTCATTTCCATATAAATCCATGCATTTTCTATATATATAATAAGAAATAAATCTCTAATTAAGCATAACTAATTAACATCATGCTTGTACAAGCATTTTAAATAAGTTTATTCAGTAAAAGATTTCAATTTGGAATAACCATCCTGTACGCAATGTAGCATGAAATCCACGGTAAATAATAATTGCATTTTAAAACACAATCACACATGATGCTATGTTTAAACATGGTTTAAAAATCAAGGCAAAACATTAGTTGTCGTCACCTACCTCAGTGTGAGATCACTAGCTTGCTAATAACTCCCTTTAATTGGTATATTCAAGTGCACCTGTACATGTCACATCACTATTTTAAAATTTTTCTAAATAAAAAGTGGTCATTTCTAAGTTTTTAAGTTAAAACTAGGTCCGCGTCGTCAATACGGTCACAACGCCTCTTCCGGATCGTGATTTGGACCTCTCTAGCTCCCAAAAATCAAGTTTTAGTGAAAACTACACTAAAATGGGGCCTGCCGGACCACCATAAGGTGGTTTAAACCGGCGGCACCCTTTTCCGCCGGTTTACACCGACGTACACGGGCGCACGAAGACGCACGCCGACGCAGACGTCGTACGGGACGCGCGTCGTGCGTCTTCGGCGTGCGTCACGGTCGCCAGGACGCGCCGCGTCCCGGTCCCACCGCGACAGCCAACCGAGGCCGTCCCGCACCCGCGCGGCGCCGCGCACGCGTGCGACGATGACGTCATACGACGTCGTCCTCTGTGCATCTCCGCGTGCGTCCTGGCGTCAGCGCCAGGGCGCCGACGCCGTTGACGACACCGGAGAAGACGACCGGATTCCGGTCGCCTCCGGCGGAGCTACAGAGCTCCGTTTTGCGTGATTTTTGCGCCATTTTCTTCAGAATTCTCTCTAGAATCCATTTATACCCTCCTTTTGCACTAATTTTTCCAAAACCCATGGTTTTTAAACAATTTTTCCCAAGTTCCTAAAAACATCCCTAGGTACTGGTTTTTGAGTTTTTTGGAGAATTCCACCGTTGGATCACTCCCAAATTTAAAGGGTATGCTCTTGGGTCTCTTGTACACTAGTTGGACGGTGCGATTTTCAAACGGATAAGGTTTGATCTGTGAAATCGCGCTCCAACAGTAGCGTGCACAAAGCCCCCAAAAATCTGATTTTTTTCCTAGTTTTTAAATACTTTCCTAATTAATTTTCTAATTAATAAATACAAAAAAAACACGGTTTTGAGGCTTACCTTGTGCCTGGTCGGGGTTGCTCGTGTTGCCGGGGCTCCACTCGCCGAAAACTTCAGATTTTTGCAGGGCTAGGGTTTTGTGTAGCATTCATGGAAAACGCTCAAAGTGAAGCGTTTTGGCTCCTAGAGGAGCATAGATATAGGGTTTTAGAGTCTTGGGGAAGAGAAACTCTTCCCCACACGTCTCTTCCTACGTCTCTCCGGCGATTTCGCCGGACTGGTAGAAACGTGTGTAGACAGGGGTGCCGTTATCAATTTGGACCCCTGTGTAACACGTTTCTGTCAAAAGACCAATTTGCCCTTACAACTTTGACGGCTCATAACTCCCTCGTTTGAGCTCCGTTTTTCGCGTTCTTGGTGGCGTTGGATTCATATCGACGAGCACTTTCTAATTATTATGTTTTCAGGAAAAAATTTCATCCATAAATTTTTATTTTAATTTATTTAATAATTTTCTATTTTATCTTTAAAATTAAGGATATTACAAAGACTCACTCCTGGTGAAGGTTAGACTGCCTATCAAATAATCTTGCATTTACTGGGACCCGTGAATTAGGAGGCAGATCCATAATTCAGCCAAATTTTAAGTTACTTATTTCAAAATTTATAGATATTAATAAGCAAATGTAGAACACTGAGCTAGAGAAGTTCACATACAATGAGATGTGGAGAGAAAGAGAATAAAGAGAGTTGCCAACACAAAGTTGCAAGATCCCATATCAACTTAGTGGAATGAATGATGATTAGTATTCAGACTAGGCACAAGTTATAAAAGTAAAGGCAGTATCCAGGAACATTCCATGATAGTTGGGAGTATTTGGTTACATCGATAATACTAACATTCAAGTGAGGCCTTCAATTTTCACTATTTAAGATTAAAAAGCAAAAAGAAGACCAAAACAACCAAATATCATGCGCACATCACTTGGACGCATCTATAGTACAATGCTTAACACTTGGCTATCCCAAGATAAGTACATCAGTAGGTCCAATGAACAAGGGGAATATGCTTTATCATGTTTGCTGTACCAAAAATTTGTAACCCGCAAGAAATCAATGTATTTAGTTGATTAATTGCTTGCTTTAGGTCTTTGAAAAAAATAAATAACAAATAAACAGATGATTTTGACTCAAAGAAATAAATCATCCAATGGGCATGAAAAACATAGGCTAAAGCATCCAATTAGTGTGAAATTTAATCTCAAACATAATGACTCGTATAGATATAATAAAAAGTAAAAGGTTTCAACATAGTTGGTTTTGGTGGACACCATCAAGACTAAGATAATCTTTTTTCACATAATGCAATTATAATCCACCAAAACCAACTATGTTTGTGGCAGGAGACTCATAATGTAAGGATATAGTCCCAAGTCTCATGATCAAGCAAAAATGGAGACCTTGATGGCGAGTACTACTCCTACTTCATGGGCTTCTCGATGAATTAGATCCGATTCTTACTTAATGACACAATGTGCGAATGTCCACCACAAAAATTCATGTGCACATGCAGTGATTTGGGTATGCATGCTATATAAATATATTTCTTACAAGTGTAACACTAATAGTTCTTAATAGAGCTACAAATACTCTGGATATTCATGTATAATTTGAGGTTTCTAATGTTGCTCTTAAAATTTTGCTAAGTAAACTTGATTGGGACTTTATTCCACCTCCCCACTCCCCTACACCCCTTTAACCCCCTCCTCAAACCTCCCAATGTGGCTACCATTCATGCCCCTTTGCCGTGGCCCTTTCACATGACAAGAAGAGAGGGACACTTTAATTGGTGAGAGGTAGTGCATAGGACAAGAGAAGGTGCACTTGGCATGTGTAATACATAAGGAGCAAAGCTGATCTATTGAAAAATGAATTAAAAATATTTCAATGCTCTTGGAGAGGAATATCAATGCTCATGGGTGTGTGTTTGTTTTGGGGTTATGCACAAAAAGAAAATGCTTGCCTACCTAGAAAAGGTCTATAATGAAGGTGAGGGACAGCGTTCGCTTTTCTAAGGATATCTAGTTTAGCGAACTCTCATTTAGCCACAGCTTTGGAGTCTCAGTGGTCTATCAAATAACAGGGCGTGGTTTGCCCCTCGTTTTCGAAGCATGGGAATTTTTTTATTTTTTTTTCCCCCTTGTTACACTGTTATGGTAAATTCTAAGCTTATAACTCACCTATCCACTTGTGCACACGCATATACCAACGGGATGACTGCCTAGCCAGCAACCTGCTGTACAAACAGGAGAGACACATCTTGTCTGCGACCAACTGCCTTGCATGGCTTTTGGCGGGGAAAAGATTGCTTGAAGTGTTTTAAGAAATTTATAAGAGATGCTGAGATGAAGACTTTAGAGTTAGTCTGGAAAATTAATGGAGGATTTCTATGTACGTACCATAAAAAAACAGCTCGGCACGAAGCTCCCACCTATGGGGGGTCTGGGGAAGGGCAGGACCATAAGGGCCTATAACACAGTCTTACTTTGTATTTTTGCAAGAGGATGTTTCCACATCTTGAACTTGTGATCTCAAGGTCACACAACGACAACTTTTACCGTTGCGCCAAGACTTCCCTTTTATATGTACGTGACATTATATGGATATATTTTAGTCTTTTCTTGCTTCCTTTTCCTACTGTTTGGTGTGGGAAACTTAACTGATTTTTGGTATCTATAGTCGTTGACATAAGAAAGAAGATTATTAACAACCTCGGAACAGGAGTTCTATATTTTCCGTGCATCTTTTATGTACAAGCACTTTTGTTTTCAATGGTGAGTGGATTTGATCTTCTATTATATGGAGAACCTCAGAAAAAGAGTTATCTATTTTCAAGTTATCTGTTTCCATGTGGGGCCAACATTACTTATATGTCTAACACACCTCCCCATGTGGGGGGCAACTGAGGAGTTCATAATTCATAATTCTTATAGACGTAGCTAACTTGTTGAAATTGAAATTCCATCAAGTAAAACTGGAGAATTATAAATCTCCCAAATAATAGATGGGAATATCGTAAACAGGGCCATTGCGACCCCTATAACAAGAATAGTTCTCCATTGAACCCAAGCTTTTTCGAGCTACTCAATGGCTCTTCCACATAGTTCTTATGAATTTCAAATAGTACTCAAGATCTTCTCTTTTTTATTATCTAATAAATCACTTAATGAAAGTAGGTTATCTTCCCATTCATTTCACAACTTCACTTTCATGATCTCTTCCCGAGCCAAATGTATGTATTTGGATATACATACATTTTCACATATAAACTACCTACAGCTAAATATTGGGGATGGCTTCTCACAATAGTTGTGATGGAGAAAGTACCACTTCATATCAAATGGATGAAAAATGATGCAAATACATTGATAGGGATTATAAATTCTCCTATTTTCATTCATTAAAAAATACTTAAATTGCTTGTCTACCTTGAGAGAAAAATTAATTAGAGAAATATAGATCTTAAAATTTGAGCTCATGACTTCTCAATCAGCAAAGCTTTAGTACCATATTGGTTTACCATTCAACTTAAAAACTACAGCTCATAAGAAGTAGGCCAACAATATTTATGTCTACACAAACTTACCTTTTATGGATCATAAGTATAGCTAACTTCTTATGGACCCTTTCAACAGCATGACGTAGATCATCTCATTTCATCATCAATAAAACTTTTACCATTCAAAAAGATACTTCTTTTGGGCTTGAATATTTTGTTGTAAGGTGGTTTGACCCCACTCCCTTGAGATGCTTTTAGAAAGTTGGGGTTGCCCTCGTCTTGGGGCAATGTAGGACAATAGTTACCAAGAAACTTCATTTTGGCAATCATACCTATTGGGAATCTTCTTGATCAAGCTGTACATGAACTTTTTTCATGAACTCCCATTTCCTATGCATTTCTAACTCAATAATTTATTCTTATTTTTTAATTCCAATAATTTAGTTGCAGTTATTAGTTCTTTCTATTAAAACTAGCTCAGTTAAAATACTTAAAATTAGAAGGATTTTGGAAACTTCGTTTTCCAAACTCCATTTTTCTGTCTACGACTGTGGTTCCACTTTCATTTCTGCTAACTATAGTAGTATGACTATGGAATAGTACCTACTTGGAGCTATATGGTAATTAATTTGGATATGTAGGAAGAAAAGAGAATAACACTCTTCATTTGGAAGACCAGATCTTACGTGGTGAAGTCAAAAATCTTCTCCTCCTAGATGGTATTAACCCTCAGTTTGGCCAAGAGGCAATGTTTCTCCTTCTAAGGGAAGAGTAGTCTGAAGAAGAAGTTAATGGTGGTAAAAGCAGGTTGGACATGTGCTGACGAAATGTTTGGCGACACAAACCGTCCATTTTAAGAGCCAGGCTAAAGTTAGTAGCTTCTCTGAAAAATGTTATCTATTTGATGATGCTACCCTCCACTTTGTTAAAAATTTCTTCTATCATTTACTAACTTCTTTATTCATCCAATTTTACACACCAAAAATTGTTAGTGGTTAGGATAAGCCAATAGCAAAGATTTTTGGGGCATGTCCCATCCAATTTAAGAATTTAATCCATCTATATTTGCAAAATGGATGCATCTGCAGCCAAGGTGAGCCGACATGGAACAAGTATGCATCGATTATAAAGTTCATCTCAAATTTGCACATTGCTGGCGCCTATGATGATTTAGACATGATCAATTGACGCATCAACTGCCTACATGGTGCAGACTAGCATGGAGCCATCTCACTCAGGGTGCCTTAGACAAGGATGCACAAGCAAAAGATAGGATTATAACATGAGCAACATGATCTGAACTTACAATATCATGGGATTTTGTAGACACCAAATGCTTAATGAACACGACATTATTCTTCATCAAGTAGGTGGAATGTCCATACTATGAGGGCTTGATTTGGTAAGAAATAAACTTGCCACAAGTCCGACAAGTCCGCCCATCCTAGTTCCTTCTCAGAAGGGGAAAAGAAAATAATAAAACATGGATCTGGTGATAAAAAATATATGGAGAATGAACCATCTAATGGGAGCTCTACCAACCACATAAATGGCTTAAAATCGATCATTACCGGGCAAGAATACAGTATAGAAAGTCACCCACACGGGATGGGGGAGTTGGTTGGGGCCATGGTTTTGCTTTCCAAACACCCAAATTGGCATCTCCATGCAGGTCTTGTCCTGAGATGTGTGGATTGTGAGCAACAAGATTTGCAGAGATTAGCCCCACCCCAAACGGGTGTAAATACCCTCCACATCAAAAGTAGATCCTGGGGACCTTATAATTTCTACTATTTGCATCCCTGTAACCTCATCACCTGTTTGGAAACAGTCTCTTGCAAAAATAATGTAAGGTAAAGAGGCCCACTATAGATCTTTGTGTTCTGACATGCATGGAGCTTCATCTATCGGATTGTCCTTTTTCTTCTTTTTTTTCTCATCTGTGAGTGACCTGCCTACCAGTGTAATGAGGGAATTATTATTGAATTTAAAGTAATAAGAAAGTTACTTTTCTTTTTCTCTTTGCAGAATTTCTCGACCATTTGGATATGAACATATTGCGACCCCAAGCGCAATTTTGTCCAAAGTTCCCACATTGTCAAAATTTACGAAATCCATCCCTATTTTTAATTGAACAACACGCCACAAGCACTAGTTTACAAATTCAATTACCGTTTTAACTAGTCCATTAGACACGCTGTTTTATTGAAAGACGCCTACCGGAGTCTGTTGACAATATGATGGGTGGTGGGCACGGCATTATGTTGCTCGACTAATATATTAGATGCTCGTATTATATGGCTTTTTATGCTTTAAATCACTACTTTTGATATTTAAAAATAAAAAAAGTAGTGGCTAAAATTATTCAATTAGCATAATTTTTCATAAGCAGGCTAAACATTGGTCCCCAATACCATGACTCGTCTCAGTGATTGGTCTCTCGTCCCTATTGACGGTTCTTGCTGCATCCTTGTATACCAAGTCTCCGTTGCGAAGTATAGACCATATTAGCTAAGGAGTACAACTACCAAGTAAGGACTTGCTTGAACAAGGACTACAAATCAATGAGTGCCCCGTGACATTATAAATATTTTGGGGTAAGAAAAATATTATATAAAAAAAGGGTTTGTGTGGCTGTTTGATTATCTATTTAACATTTTTGTTCTAAGCACTAATTTTGTATTCGCTATAACATCTAAGAAGGTGCTTTTCACCGTGTCTCTTCATAAAGACAATTGTTACATGTCCAAGGGAAGAGGAAGAGGAAACAAGTAGCCAGATGGGTTGTGGTGGCCATTTCTCTTGACTTTCTTTCCCTTTTTCCCTTTCTTTTCTGATTACTAGAATACCCCAATTTAGGGGGGTTCAATTCCCAAAAGAATAATTTAACTCGAAGAACCTAACCCACATTGCACTTTCTGGTCCTTGGTCTTCTCCTATTTAAGGATTGACCAAAGGATTTAGATCATATGATCAAGGTCCAAGCAGAGGCAATTGGCTGGATTTAGTGACGACTCATTGGCTATAAACCGCAGATCTTGCTTAAGTAGACCCCATTAAAGCAAGGCTTGCTATTTGCAGTCACGGACAGCTTCCTGATTTTCGGCAATCCACTAGCATTTTCCATGACCTGGTATACAAGCCACAGATGACCTAAGCTCTATAGCAGCATAATTAGCCAGTTTTCTGTCTCTATTGGGTAAAAATCAGCCATTCACTCCAATGAAAGGTCGAGACTCCTTGGTAACATAAAAAAGCATTCCATTAAATACCTTTGCTTTGTGTAAAACTCAACCCATTCACTTGGGTGAAAGGTCGAAGCTCCTTTGCAATGTAAATCAGCCATTCGCTTTAGGTGAAAGTTCATAAAGTCTTGATGTCAGCACCAAAAATGCGGTTCCCTTTCGGTGCAACTGCAACTAACTTTGTTGCGCGGCAGTTTAGATCGACTCCTACAAAGCAGGCTTTGACTTGCAAGAGTTTGAGTCTAGCCTGATAAATCAGTGGACTGGTGGGGCTTATTAATTGAACCAGTTCTTTTATGGGTACCATGAATTACATCACTAGGAGAGGAACTAAAATTCTCCCATTTGGGACGAGACTTGAAACACTTTGAGGATGGCCAATCAGGCCTTAACTCCAGCCAATCTTGACATCCTCCATCACGTGTGCCTCACCTGCCTTTCCCTTCTGCCCCCACACTTATCCCACATGCAAGAGATGGAAGTCTACCTTCTTCAAGATATAATACATTGAAATTTTATTTTTTATTTTATCAAACCAGGAAAAATGAGCCATAAGTTATTTCTGCACTTGTTTGTTTTAGTAATGGCATTGTTCTCTTGGATCGCATTAATCTTTTTCAATTAGCTCCGATACATGTTATTATATTGGCCAAAGCAAAAAGGACAGTCGATGTCACGGACTTCACAAACATGACTCATTACTGCAGATTTAACGATGATTAATTGACTATGGATCCACAAGCTTTGTTTAGGGTTGCCCTAAGAGAAGTTAAACTATTGAGTTTAGTATATCGTCTTTGCAGAATGGATATCCGTTTAACATATATGGGCCAAGAATATTTGGAGCCACAAGAATAAAATCACGCACTTCTAGAGGCTGCCATAACCAGGTCAATTGAAGTTCAATTTTGACTGGTCATCATTAATAATCCACGTCGATCTGATATTGGTTAGGAAAGATAAAGAGGAAGCACTGTTGTCTTGTGCCTCATATCTATAAGGGCATTAGTATAATTTTAGGCTTATTAGTTAATAAGCATTTTAAGAATGTTATATGTAAACCCATGTTATGTAATGTAATGGGTGTGAGAGAGTGAAAAATTAAAAAGTGAGAACTTTTAGGTTTTTATTACTGTGGCAAAGAGGAAGAAGATTAGTGGCTAATCTTCAAGGGTCTTTATAATCAGTCACTATTAGTAGATTTCTCTCAGGTTGTTTTCCTTGTGAATGTAGAAAATTTGCCAAGCAACGTACGTCTTGTATTTTTCTTAAATGTGTATATCCTTCTTTTTCTATATTATTTTTCTTTGATTTCTTTGAATCGTCTTGATGCAAACATTTTTCTATGTCAAAGGAGATTATCAACTTCTGTTGCAATCACTGAAGTGGGTTTTATCCCTGGCATCCCCTCCTAGCAAAATTGCTGGTTGTAGCTATGGCAATGCAAGGAGTGTAGACAATTCCACGACTTTAAGATTAGTATTGAAGGCAATTTTGCCAATGTCATTGCTTAGGCAAGAGGTGCTACTTAGTATCCTTAGAGCCACAACATTCTGCAGAGATTGTAGTCTCATCATCATCAAGACCTTATCCCAATTAGGGGTCAGCCACATGAATCTTATTCGTTCATTCTACTCTATTAAATACCATGGATTCATTTAGTCCCAAAGTTTTTAAATCTTTTCTCACAACTTCTATCCACGTTCTTTGGGCTTTCCCCTTGCCCTTTTAGAACCTTCTACTTGTATTGCCTCACTCCTTCTAACCGGTGCCGTTGTTGGTCTCTTATGAACATGTCCAAACCATCTAAGTATAATCTCCATCATCTTGTTACATATTGGTACTACCCCTAAATTTCCTCTAATATTTTCATTTCTAATTTTATCCTTTCTTGTCTTACCACTCATCCATCTCAACATTCTCATTTCTGCGACACTCATCCTATGAGTATGGTGTTCCTTAACTGCCCAACACTCTAATCCATAGAGCATGGCCGGCCTTATAGCCATCCTATAGAATTTTTCTTTTAGTTTTAGTGGCACCTGCTGATCATATAAAACTCCAGATGCACATTTCCATTTGTTCCAACCCTCTTGGATTCTCTAGGTAACCTCCCTCTCAATATTTCCACTCTCATGGATCAATGATCCTAAGTACCGAAAGTTGTCTTTTACGAGGACTTCTTGGTTATCAATCTTGACTGTTGTTCCACTCCTACTATCCTTGCTAAAATTACATTGCATATATTCTGTCTTAGTTCGGCTAATTTTAAATCCTTCAGATTCTAATACTTCTCTCCATAACTCTAGCTTTATGTTTACACTCTCCCTTGTCTCATCAATGAGGATTATATCATCTGCAAATAGCATGCACCAAAGAATCTCCTCGTGCAGATCTTTTGTTAACTTATCCATAACTAATGTGAAGAGATATGGATTCAATGTCAATCTTTGGTGCAATCTTATAGTAATAGGAAAATCACCAGTCACGCCACTAGTGGTCTTAAAATTTGTTATCGCTCCCTCATACATATCTTTAATTATGTCTATATACTCCTGAGAAACCCCTTTACTATCATACACCCTCTATATTAACTCTCTAAAGACTCTATCATAAGCTTTCTCTAAATCGATAAAGACTATGTGTCAGTCGAAGTCTCTTTGATTAATAGGTTGCCACATCTCCACCATTAATGATAGAAACCTTCCTCGACCACATCACTCTACATTTATTACTCCACGCCCACAAGAAGCCTCCAAACTAAACTATCTCATATTCTCGATGCCATATGCACCATTTGATCAGCATGGGCGGCACGATTTCACCCAAGTCACCATTTGAAACACAATGAAATGTCGACAACATCCTCGTGATCTCTATAGTAGAACTTGACCCTAAATCATGGCAATTTTCCTCCATCTCAGGTTCTACCGCCAACGTCAAGTTGACAATGTTACAATAAATCATTTGTTTATTTTATGAGGTTAGATCAAATGAGAAAATTGAATAAGAATATAAATATTTTCCCGGGAATCTAGTCATAAAAAAGTGCCAAGTAAAAATGGTCAAAATAAACCTAAAAATTAATCAAGTAAACTATGTTTAGCCGCACATTATGTCACAATCTTAAAAGTCAATAATCCATGTTGCCTCTATATTATAAGCTTTGTATGAGCAGGACTTAAATAAGCCCTCAAACAAAGACCAGGCAAAATGCAGCTCTATAAGTCGGAAAGCCCCTCTCCTTCAAAACACCCAACTGTAACCCAAGAAGCCAAAATGCCCACCAGTCCTGATCAGTCCCAAACTCTCCTTCAAATCAAAGAAGATGACAAGTTCTTCAGCAGGCTACTTTCCAAGGAGAGTTCCATGGCTAACTCTTCATTCAGAGTTTACCATGGAGTTGCAGCTGGTTCAGTTCCATTCATGTGGGAATCTCAACCAGGTACACCTAAAATTTCCATCTCCTCCACAAACCTGCCTCCCCTGACTCCTCCTCCTTCATATCTCTTCAATTCCAAGAAAAAACCAATAAAGAAGCCCTCAAGATCCAATCCTTTCAATAACATAATTCCAAGACTCACCACACTTCCAAGAGTCGCTCTGAAAAAAGCCCAAATGTCCCCAAGATCTTCTTCATCATCTTCCTCATCATCATCATCTTCGTCTTTGTCATCATCTTATCCATCATCTCCAAAGATCTCAAATTTTCATGGTCGAAGCCATATCTACAGCCCAAGATCTTCATTTTCTTCGCGAGGCGATGATGACGATGAAGTGGTTGGATCGCCTACATCGACTTTATGTTTCGGTCGTAACATCACCAGTGGGCTTCGGGGGAATTCCTTACTATCAATCGTCGGTCATGGATCTAACCAAGGTACTGCCTAGAGGTTTTCATTTTCTATCTTTTTGTTGAAACCTTTGGGATGTATTACTTCTTGTTTGAAGTGAAAAATGTATGGGTAGTGGCTCAACTACCATCATGGAAAAATTGTAGCCAAGTGATTTTAATCTTAGAATTATATGGTTGATGTTGTTAGCGTAAATCCAAGCCGAGTTCTCCACATGATTATCTCTTCTTCAACATCATCATATTCTTGCTTCTTGCGTCCTTTCATCTAGGCTTCAGATTGGAACTTCCATGAGATCCAAGCACAGAACGAACTTTAATTGGGTTAAAAACATATAATGAGGGAAAATATTTTTTACTAATTAAGAGGAATATTACCCATTTGAGGGATTGAAAGTCCAGTCCGTGAAAAGTGAGAAAGCATATAAAGAAAAAAGAATATAAATTAAAAAGGCCATTGTTTGTATGTATTATGGATAGTTTCTAATCCATTTTCATAGAAGATGGTGCCATGTGATATTTCTTCCTTTTATTAGGGGTATGTATTGGGTGGATGAATGTAAATTAATGCAAAGCTGAAAGATCGGTACAGGTTCCCTTCTTCAAATAATTAATTTGAAATTGAGTAGCTGTAGGAATCTCTCGCCTCTCTTTGCCGACGTGCATGCGAGGTAAGTAAGATGGCAAAGTTCAGTTAGCATTTATGACATAGATTAATGTTCAGTTCATATAACCTCTATATTTGCGTTTCCCGCTGACATTGTTAATGCTTTTTCTACGTGTTATTTACGCTGTCCAATAGCTTTCACACTCCATCTGTAGAATTCAAGTGTGCACAACCCCATTTCTACTGTCAGAAGCACAAGTGATGGGTCATACATTCAAGTTTTCATTCGAGGAATGCTGGGATAGTGCGCGCACCACAGCTGCTTGCTGGTTCGCCCACTTTTGCATAATGGGCTCACAGATGGACCAGGAGACCCATCCATCTGATATTTATGCCTCTGGATCATTATTGCTCTACTAAGAGCAAAGATTGGATGAGCTTAGAATCTAAATAAATCTTCTTTTAATCATGAACAGTGCACCTTGTATAAACGAATGGTCCATGTTCAACAAGTAAGAAAATGAACGGTTCGAAACCTTGTTTCAAGAACGGTTCATATTCAACAAGTAGGAACCACAGTTTTCAGATGTTATATTCAGTCAATAACCTTGATGTTTGTTATAAAAGTGATTCAGAGACATCAAAATCAGATGAACAGTTTGATCAAAGATTTGTAAGACTCATCATGCAAAAATGCGGTACACTATCCCAACATTCCTCTTTTCATTATTTAATGACCTTCTTCATGGCCACAAAATTATCCGATGACGAACCCAATTGAAGGATTGAGATTATTTCCGTATCAAGCATCTTCCTATAAGCTTGTGACAGGACAAGCTCCCCTGAGATTGTTTTCAGAGTTGACCTTGTAATGTGCACGGATTATACAAATCAACTTTGAGGTCTGGTTTAGATAGTTCTTGGGAACTATTTTTTTTTTTTCCCTCAGATCTAGGGTTAATCATGTGGTTATCAAGCTCAAGTCCCAATAAATCCTCTCTAGGTTATTTCTTATGTAGCTGTCATTCAGAAGAAGGTGACTTATTGATGATCCTAAGGACGCTAATAGTGCATACGTGTGTTTGAGAGAGGGAGAGAGAGATGCATTATAGTCATTTTAGTCGGTTGGGATATTTTAATAAAACTCAAAATAAAGATGAAGGACTATTTTGTCAATGAGTGGTTTCTGGGATATATAATATTCACGTCTATTTATAGAGAGACAAAAGGGAAGCACTGCAAAGATTGTTTTGATGGTATACAAGGACATATGTACGGCTCCTGGACCTAATTTTTCCCAAGCAAGCAAGGGTAAACCCCAATGAAAATAAGGATTTCCATTACCTACATTTAAAAAATGAGTAAAAATGGCAGAAAAATAGAAAAAAGACAAATAATGTGCGAAGCATTAAGAGAGTTTGATTTGCATAGATTAGCCAGCTTGCTCACTGACTCTAGAACCCAAACATCAAAGTCACACATTATATTATTGGGCGTCACAGGACATAAAAGAAATATCCCTTGAAGCAATGAGCCTAACCATGACGCTGCTGGTAGTAACACAATTAATGAATCAAGTTCCACTGCTTCCATGGGTGGAAATCAGTCACCTACCACGTACTAGAACAACTTGGGGGTTAGGCTTTGTAAATAACAAATGGAATATTGCAATCAAATAAATGGATAATCCTCTCCGTCCCCACTTCATGTTTTTTCTTTTCTTGATGGATTGTACCAGGGCATGGGCTATCTTTCAAGCTAATTTCTATCGTGAAAGGCAAAATGATTTTTGTCAAGAGCCCCCAAATCTATTATGAGGATTAGCATTCAAAGGGGAGATATGAGCTGGAAGAATACAAGTGAGGCCCTCTTATTCAATGATCCAAATCATTTTACATTTCGCCTTGCTTCGGATGGTTCACTCACTAACGTAGTCCTACGTTGAGTAATAAGCTTTGGACTTGTGAAGGTATTTTGATGTGTCTAGGTTTTAGCTATATTACCAGATAAACCAATTTATGCCATAAGATGAAATCCTATAATTATGGTGCTGTCCTGAATCTCTTTTAATGACTAATCCAAGGCTTGGGTCTGGTACATAAATAATAAAATGATAGAACATGTCTGTTGGCCTCCCGCTTCTAATTGCTCATTTATATGGTGTCTGCCTTTGCAGACTCTAACGATTTAGACTCACGGAAAGCTTCAGCTGTCCCATGATCAAAGCCAATCATCTGCTAGACGCCATCTTAGATAGCGATGCCCAAAGATCTTCTTCTTTGGCAGTAAAATGGTCGGCTGGAAAGCTATAGAGCGATCGTGACATTTTTTTTTTCTTTTTTGAATGGTAAATCTCTATTGATCAAACCAAATCCAGGTGACCCAGAGGGTCAGGAGTGTTGGATGTTCTTGAGGCATTGCCTATCCAATATGGTATCAAATTAGCTGAATGATTTGCCACTTCAATGCTTAATTTTCAAATAGAAAAACCAATTGAATGATAATTGCACTGATAGAAACTTAATATAGAGAACCTGACTGATCCACTGTAAAAGGTAGCATAATCCAGCCCCTAAATAATGTATCTACAATTAACTAGTACTGGGCCACCTGAAACCTATTATCTATTGCATGCGCTTAACCTTTTAAACGTAATTAGATGACTGCAGAAAAAGGAGAGGAATGTCATTATAAGCTAGAGAGTGCAGCCATCATTTCCCTTTCGGGATATTTTTCCTGTCAAAGTCTAAGGCATGGTGAGCCATGGAATGGACCGCATAAACTAGTATTGCCATGTGAGTTGTCCCTTTATTTGCTGCCTCCCATCCTGCATGATGCGCTATCGTTCTAATTGCCTTTATTACTCTCTAAAAATCTATCCACCTTTCTTACTCTCTAGCTAGTTTTCAGTGGCTCTGATTTCAGCATTCCTACGTACTTTCTTGTTTGCTTCCAAATTTGTCGGCCACTTACCTGTTAGTGCAAGTCAGTAGGACCCTTAGTATATATGTTTAACCTGCACTTACCATTTTGATATGTATGGTTGGTAATGCTCCAACCAACCAAAGTAGAGTGAAGAGAAGGGATCAACCGGGAGGACAATCATCTTCTGGATCACTCTTGGAGTCATCTTTTTGGTCCCATGTCGGTAGGATATGTTTTCCTTGATTTTAAAAATCAATCAGTCAACCCAGTTTTGTCCTACACCAAATGGACATCTCGTCTGTAAGATAAAGAAGATTGCAAATCCAAAACAAGCTTGACGGAGCATACAAAGACCTGCAAGTTGTGGTTTAATTAATTGGTCCAACGGAATCGACAGCATGCATAGACATCTCATCTGCAGAATCGAATAAAAGGGACTGCAAATTCAATAGTAAAATGTGTGCATCAATTATACGAGAGTTCTTCTGAGAGAACCTAAATAAGTTTGCTGAGATCAGAAGGCTGCAGCCCCGTGGCATAATAAGGCCTAAGAAGTACTTGTTATAAATGTGTCTGATGGACATCCTCTCTTTAGCTGTTCTCTAAAATAATAAGATTCGTCCACATCACACAGAGTTCATTTGTGGAGCGTTGGCCCACCAGAAAGTAGAAGTTCAGTTTCGCAGTTAAATGTACATGTCAAGCTTAGTTTTTGGTGATCCGAGTCTTTCATTATTTTTGCCCCGTTTTCGATAGGCCAAGTGTTCTCCATTGAATGCACTTGGCCACTATTTCTCTGATACCTAAAAAGCTGCTCTATAGTTTCACTTGGAAGTTTTGGGGGAACACAAGTGCAATTAAGTGAAGTTGGTTACCTATCTTCGAAGATCCATACCATGTAATAGGGCAGGGAAGCTATGTATGAACCATGCGCCAAAATGCGAACCCATCTGACAATTGAGAGGCTTCATATGTGGCCTTCTAGTGAACAACTAGATGTTCAGAAAGGAACAGTACTGTAAATTCAACAATAATCCATGATAAGGTTTAGACTTCTATATAGCCCATACATATCACGGACTTCGGACTGCTAGATGGTTGAATCCTTTCTCCCAACAACGTTCTCTAAATGAAATATATGGTTAAAATCCACTGCGTATGCGGTTCCCACTTGTAGCTTCCAGTGAACTTGTACATCTTGATCCACCATCGACCATATAAAAGCTCATAAAAAAGATGCTGCTCTTTCTCGTTCACTTTTTTCTTCAACCCTTCTGTGGAAAAACAACTATTCATATATACTTCTGGGATCCACCCCACACACACAAAGAATAGGAGAGACAGAGTTTTACGTGGTTCAATCAAATGGCCTACATCCACGGGAAAAAAATCTTTTTCATATGATCATATTACATATCTCCCTCACTTACAAATATACTGTATTTATAGGGTATACAGTGATTTGAATGTCAAATTTGATGGCAGTATAGTCTTCGTTTATCAGTTGTCAGTGTTGAAATTCTTGAGTCACGGTGCGGTGCCAACATTCTAGAATGTCTGTTGTTATTTACTCATATGGGCATGGACCATAACGGGTCCACCCCAACAATCTCCCCCTCCAGGCACATGGGAGGAGAATGTACTAAACACTGCTACTTTGTATAGCTCCCCCAAATTTCAATCACAGCTTCTCTCTAGTATCTACACATTTCAGCAGTTTTGCTCCCCCTGCTCAATACTCCATAAAGTGCAAATCACTCATCGAGTAAACCGCAAGCACCTAGAAACCTTACCACTTTGAAGCTTGTCACCTAAAGCCTACTAGTGCCTCTTGCACCCGCACTCATCGGTCGCCCTCATCCAGCATTTCTTCAATTTAATTGTCTCCATCAAGGTCCACATGCTCCTCAGGTTCATCTGATGCATTGTCAATCATTTCTTAGTTTCTTGCTCTTGTCATCCACCTTCTTCCTTTAACCTAGACCACCTGCACGCTTGACGGCAACAGTATTGGAGGTTTTGATACTTGTTGCTTGCAGCATCCTTTTTCCCTTTTTCTTACTAGTTCTAGATGATTCAGCACAATAAAAAACAACACTTACGTTAGAAGAGTAGTCATTACCAAAGCTGTTACCCATTGTTGAAACATATACAAGCCCTTGAAATAGTCCAAGACCAATCATACCATCCTTATTGATCTTTCGATCCTGGACTATGCTACTATGAGTAGCACATAACCCACTCTTCCCCTTGAGAACTTCTCACAGGCTCCATTACCCAAAGTGCACCTTTTGTCACTGTCGTGGGCCTTACAAAAGTCGGCGCTCCCTTGAGCACTCTTCCCACAATTCTTAAATTTGCATCTTTCACTTCCACCATACCAGACAGCAATCAGTGCGACCACGAGCACTCTTAGTGCAATCCGGTATAGCACAGCGCTTCTGTCTATCTCCTTCACCCTATTTGGTATCTTGTCAGCTATCCCCATACCATCATCTGTAACAAGTAATGGGATCTATCATCTTATCCACCATCATGGTCTTGCCCATCGCTGTTGTGGTTGTAACTTCTAGCCCCACTACACCATAACCTTGTCTGCTACTTTTAGATCTAGTCGTGTTGATTAACATCGCTCTGATACCACTTTGATAGGGTCAGATCCCCAATCGGCGTAGATTTGACTGCCAAGATATTTAGATTAGAGGATCACACAGTAAACACACACACAAAGAATAGGAGAGATAGAGTTTTACATGGTTTGGCCAAATGGCCTACATCCACGGGAGGAAATTCTATTTCATCCTATTAAATTACATATCTCCCACACTTTCTCTCACTTATAGATGTACTGTATTTATAGGGTATACAATGATTTGAATGTTAAATTTAATGGCAGTATAGTCTTCGTTTACCATCCGTCAGTGTTGAAATTCTTGAATCACGGTACGGTGCCGACATTCTAGAATGTCGGTTGTTATTTACTCACATGGGCATGGATTATAGAGGGTCCACCCCAACAATTTGCTGATGAAGCTCCTCGGAAGAAGCTTGTGCATATATTTCTGGGGTGTAACAGCTCGAGGGCCCCACACACAACAATATTGTCCCCTTTGGAGACTAGGGCCCATATCACCCAAGCCACTTACGGCTTTGTTCTTCTCTTACAGGAAAAGGCCTTGTTGCATGTAAAGTCCTCCTAACTCTTATCAACAACCTAGTCACTTTTTCCTTAGCGATATGGGACTAACTCTTAAACCTGCAAGCACCACTTAACAACAGTCCTACCCCCCTTAGGGAACACGCGTCCCAGCGTGTTGTGCTCACACGTACCTAGAAACCATGTGCATACTAGAACTACTATTAGGTGGTGCCTGGCAGGTCTGAGAGTTAATCCCACATCGCTAAGGGAAAAGTGACTGCGCTGTTGATAAAAGTTAGGAGGACTTTACATATAATAAGGTCTTTTTTCGCAAGGGAAGAACAATGCCATGAGGGGGCTGGGCGATATGGGCCCCAGTCTTCAAAGTAGACAATATTATTGTGTGTGGGGCCCTTGGGCTGTTACAGTGGTATCAAAGCCTAGGTTCAATCCACTCATAGCCAGTCGCATTGAGTAAAGTCTTAAGCAGTCTCAAAAGTAAGATGTGATTGATGAGTTTGAGAGTAACTCATAAAAGGGTCTTGTAATGAGGGAAGTGATGGCACTTACGAGAGTTGGCAAGTTCTAAGAAAATAGTAGAGATTTAATTTTGATATGAGTAAGAGAAGTACTCTTATGAGATTAGTATAGTTCTTAGAGTAAGGAATAAGAGCATTGGAGTATAAAATTAGTATGTCTAAATGAAAACTTCATCAAATGATAAATCTTTTTATGTGGGCGACCTTTTGAAGATTCAATTTTAACTTGGACAGTTTGCATAAATCTATGAAGAGTATGATAAATACTATGCTATAATATTATGATGATAATGAAAGAGGGATCAGAAGTAATTGTAGAGGTCTTGAGAAAGTTAAGAGAATTCTAGCATTGGCTCGTACATATAGTGAATATATTCAAAAATTTTGGTATTATGAAAACTCACTGGAAATATGACAGAATAAAACTTTGATATGGATGAATCTGTTCATCTGTGAAGTAAGAACAAGTTAGTCCTTAAATACACAAAGATAGTGACAGCCAATCATCATTGAGAAGTGACTACCAATCTACTAATTCTTAAGAATTCTAGTTATGAATTGGAGGTGCATAATGGTTAGAGAATATAATAATTATTTTATAAGAATGATTATTAAATGATAAGACAGATTAGTAAATTGGTGAAAAATTGAAGCATGGATACAAAAAACTTAGCAAATAAATTTAAATGATTTGTGAGGTTGTTGGTAAAAATTGAAGAATGGTTGAGATAGATGTCACACTATATGGGAGTATCTAACATTTATTATTTAATTGCTTTTAGATCAAAATGTATTTGTTATACGTGAATATCAAGTAAAAGACCAATTGAAGTGGATAAGGAGAAGTAAATTCCACAAGGATTGACTTTACTGGATTGAGATGCTAGAGTTATAAATAACTTTTGGTTGGAAAGATCATGAAGTAATTCATCAATCAAAGAAAACTTAATGAGGATAATGGAAAAAGATTTGAACATGAACATAGTGAATGAATTATTATAAGGTAAGAGAATTATGACATGATAATGAACATGCCGGTAATTCTAATGGAACTTTTATGCAAGTTTGGATACTAGAAAATTGTAATGCTACTCTAAACGAGAATGTTTGATCTATGATCATAATTTGATCATAATTTTTAGGCATGACTATGAAAGAATTCTTAAAGGAGAGAGAATTATTAAATGGATTCAAATCCATGGGACTTGATGTATTGTTAATAAACCTTATATGTATTAAAATACCCTAGTATATATAAGATATAATTGATGAAAGATACTACTTGATCTTTTGGGAGTTCTAGTTCCATTTTGAATGTGAATATTGTTTGAGGATATAATAACTATTTTATAAAATAGTTTAGAAATAACAATGAGGATAAATAGATAGATAGAGAACTAAAGTATAAAAATACAATCAACAAATTCATATGATATTGAAAATTTTTGTGAAGATGTTGTATTAGAGAACCCCAACTTTTCTTTATCTGGAAGCATTTGATCTATAGACCATGTGTGTGGATGTAGTAAGTATTATGTACGATGAACTATACTAAGAGATAAATCAAAGATTGTGAAGAAGAAGGATTTTATGCTATCGACAATGATCAAGAAGAGGATAACTTTGAAATATTAATCTTATATGAGGTGAATTGTTCATAATTGGAAACATATGTTACTAGTGTCGAAATGACTTCCAGCGAATGTGATCATGAGATAAATCTTGAGTGAAATGAAACTTGATGAAGAGAATGATGATGTACAAATATATAAGTTCAATTACCGCGGATGTAAAAGAGTTGGAAGTATAACATATGCAAACTGACTTCTGAGTAGAGTGAATAGTCTTGTTAACGTGATCAATCATAGTGGCTTAAGCAGTAGAAATAACATCTATTCTTGAACAAGACATTTCCTTGAGTTGGGTAGAGCAAAAGGATAGTGAGCTTAACAGTATCGTTGAATAGTTTAATGAGGGCAAGAGACTTTTCTCTTTGACAGGGTAATAGAAAATCTGTAGTCAGCAACATTCAAATAGATGTGGTGGACTTGTTACACATATCTTGAGTCTTAAGTTGGATGCGATGACATTAGTAGGAAAATTGATTTTGACTAGAGAGTTTCTTTAAGATATGCATTTTATTATGGTGGGTGAAAAGATGGATGTCAATCTTATCTCCTTAATCTAGATGATTTCGAGGTTATTTTGAAAATGAAGTGGTTAGTAACACTGGTGACAGTGGATTGTCGCATGTAGATTATTTTGGTGTATCGCTACAGATAGCGATCTCATTCTATGGGAAGATGAGCATCAAAAGGGTTTATATGTTATCTAGTTATAAAGGTAGCGCGACACTTCCCTAAGGGATATCAAGAATAGCTAATAAGCATAGTTGTGGTAAAGGATGAAAAGACATGGGCAGATTAGGTAACTGTGATTCAAATATATATATATATATATATATATATATATATATATATATATATATCCCAAGACATTTCCCAAAAGAGCTTCTTGGATTACTATCACAGGTAGAGATTGATATGATGATTGAATTTGTGCTGGGCGTAGTCCTAAATTTAAGGTGCTAGTCCTCTTTGTGAAGAAGGATTGATCGATTGTGAAATTACTTTAAGGTTTATATGGATTACATTAGACCTAATCTTAATTTTTGAGGAGGCATATGAAGGGCAATGCTTACAAGGTGAGCCTTCGAGAGCTAAAGAGGAGATTCACCTTTGCACTCATTTTGACACTACCTTTAAGCAATGATTGATAGATTACTTATTATGATGTTTCTGATATAAAGCAATATGATTGACATGGAAATGTCTTCTTCATGAAGACCATCAAGGTAAGTTGCAACTTAGCTTAGTATGCTGATTATCCCATGACAGATCAATAACAAAGTGTTTTATGGGCTTTGTTTAAGTAATGATGACAGATAGTACATAGTAAATGATTGGTGTTCTTGGGCAACCTTGGATCTTACATGTTGCAATTTTGCAAAAGGTGTAATGGTTGTATACATTGAAGAGAAAGCATAAATTATTCTATGACTAGTGCTTGTTGTCCATAGAACTTTAAAATGTTGTAGAAAGTAAGCTTGTCATTATTGGAATAATAAAGCAACAAATGAAAAACTAACTATACTCTAAGTAAGAGTATTTGATGCATGATCCTTACTCAGCTGTAAAGCACGATCTCCAACTAATTATTGAATGGCTTAGAGTCTAGTCCTTACAAAGATGTGAGTTATGATTAGATGAACCTAATTGTGAGTTGATTACCCTTGGAGTTCTTTTCATATGCATGAAATTATTTGAGCATAAATTATAAGGTATGATGACAAATGGAGAGAATTTGAAAAAAAGAAGAAGAAAAGAACATGCTGACATTGATGAAACAAATAAATAAATTTAAGGTTGAGTATCATAGTTGCACAATGAAAGCAACTGTTTATTGCTTCAAGTAGATTAAAAAAAAAAAAAAAACTACACTAATAGGTAGTGTAAATGTTTAGAGTTTGAAGTTGTGGATCAGGTACATCTTGAGGATTTTTATAAGATGAAAGGAATTATGAGAACTTGAATTCATGATTAGATAATGATGTTTCCAGAATTATTTGAAAGATATCATGAAAAGAATTTCGAGGACGAAATTCCTCTAATGAGGGAAAAATGTAACATCCCTAATTTTTAAACCTTAATTTAAGTAAATTTTGGTGTTCTAGAAAATAAAAATTTTATGGGCATCAAATTAGGTGTTAAAACCTTTATATTAAGATTGTACTCAGAAAAATGAATCTAACAATACTAAGTTTGCTGAAATCGGAGTTTGCTAATAAGTTGCGATTTTTCTCATAAAAGGATAACTTGGTAATTTCATTAAGTAGGGCCCACCTTGTCAAATATGAAATCCTAAGTAGACCCATACTTATTATTATGCCTTGGTCTAAAAACAACGGTGTTTCATTGACTAGGAGACATCATCATTGAGTAAAACATATTACATATGGTTAAAATTCATTAATTAATAAGGAATGAATAAAGAAAAAAATCATTAATCATTAAAGGAGGGTGCCATTACTTAAGTTGGAAACAAACCACTAAGCTTGTTTCCAAACCCAACACGCATGGAGAGAAAATGAGAGAGAGAAAGAAGGAGAAGAAGAAAGAGGAAGAAGGAGGAAAGAGGAAGAGAAAGAGAGAGGAAGGAGGGGAGAAGAGGGATAAAGGAAGAGAGGAAAAACCCACTACTTGATTTCCACTATTAACACCAGTAAGGGAGAAAAACGATGACTCACACTGGATTTAACCGATGAAGAAGATGACTCAAGGCGGGAAATAGTAAGCCAAGGTTTTTAGTTGATTAGAGAAAGGGATGAACACAATCAATGATCTAAACCGTTCATTGTGTTCCTCCCAACTGCGACCAAAACCAACCCCTTTAAGAAGATCAACAATCGGGGTCGATCGAATGGAGATATGGATGCAACAGTACTGTATGGCCACAATCGCACCGATCGTGACCATCTAGCAATGACCTGACACTCCTGATGATTATTGGGTGAGGATCAACATGATTGTAGTTAAAATCACTACTGATCTTCTCCAATATATCTCAAATTTCAATTTGGATGTAATGCACACTATAAATTGTAAACATTTCTAAATTTTTTTTATGGATGATTAAATATGATTAGGATCATGTAGGTTAGATCTACTGCCTTAAACTGCTAATTAACAAAGCTAAACCTATAACCCTAGATCTAATGGTTAATTCATCACATAGAGATCTTGACAAATGTAGATTGTTGGATTTCTACTAAATACACATAATGAATCTGTTAATCATTGTTATCATCCTACAAAACCTGATCCAATGGTTGGATTGACTGGGAATTAAAATTTTAAACTTGTATGACCACCGAAATTGAGTGAACCCTAGATCTAACCATCCAGAATTGGATCTAGTCGTGGGTCAAGAGATTTAGTGTTACCGATTTGTGAAAAAGTAATTTGTAAGCTCACAAATCAATAATTTTAGATATTGAAAGAGGGATTCAAACAGTGGATTAACAATTAGCGGCACAAATATATGTTTCTAGTAATCGTTGGAGATATGATCCATGATTCATGGTTAGGAAAGATCAACAACTGATTAAATGGTCATGATCACACTGATGTGCGCTTAATGATAGAAAAGTGATCTATGGTCGATCTTAACCATAGATTTTCAAGTAAGACCTAGATTGTAAACTGTGAAGAATTTAAAAAGGAACGTGTGTATGTTTTGCAAACATGCAAGTAATCAAGAATAAAAGCATGAACAGTCAAATCTTAATCGCGGACCAGTCAATGGATTTGATGGTTTTAAAGCTAGTGGAATGGGTAAACGTCAAACTTGGTAGGTGAAATTAAGATTGCCATGTCTTTCCGTATAATTGTATTTTGAATTGAAGTTAAATATGTTTTGAATAAGAATTTAAGTATGTATGCAAAGATACATGTTATTTACTATTTATCTTTGGAAGGAAGGTCTGCAAGGCTATTTGGTGGTACTTGGGCATGTGATTACCTATAAATGTCTATGTTCTTTACCAATTTATATCAAATGATATTAATAAAGTATGATGATTTGTTTTGAGCATTTTTTCATGAGATTTTATTGCAAAAGACTGTAATTTATGTGATCACAGATATAGTTAAAATCAAGCGACTTGTAAGAGTTGGTCTTGGTCCATGTAAAGGTTGTGGTCTAAGTGATCACAAATACGGTTAAAATCAAATGACTTGTGTAAGTTGGTTTGGCCCGTGTATAGTCTATATTATATTGATAAGGTTAAAATCAAGTGACTTGCGAGAGTTGATCCTGGCCCATTTATACATGTTGTTTTGTTGATACGGTTAAAATCAGGCGACTTGTGATAGTTGGTCCTGGCCCATATACATACCATGTTATGTTGATATAAATAAAATTAAGTGACTCGTAAGAGTTGGTCCTAACCGGGGGTACATTTTTCTTTATTGATACGGTTAAAATCAGGCGACTCATGAGAGTTGGTTTTGGCCCCATTGCAGATATTGATTTACTGTTAAGATTAAAATTAGGCAACTTATCAATATTGGCTTGGCTTGTGTTGAGTTATAAGACTGACACCAGGTAATTGTGAAAGGACTTGTAAGAGCTAAGATTGGTATCAGGTAAATGTGAAATGGCTCATAAGAGCAAAGACTGGTATCAAAAAATATAAATGACTTGTGAGTTTGATATGTGATTGCAAACTTTGCATTTCAAGGAATGTGATTTAGTACCGATACCTTGATATTTCAGCATCTGTAGCATGATTTCATGATTTTGATAAATGTTGAATTATTTCAAGTTAAATGATAAATGAATTGTCGTTTGCATGATTTAGCATGGAAAAAAAATTGATATATATATATATATATCATGATTTTGTTTATGTAAAATTGCATCTTATTCCACATACACAAGCGATTGCTTGCTAAGGCATTGCTTTAGTTTGCAGTGCCTCAAATACAGAGAATAGTAGCGGGTTTAGCATGTTGGCAATATCTCAGAACAGAGGATTCCCAAGCAATAGAACCTGTTTACTGACAAGAGTGCGCCAATAAAAGCTTTTGACTAGAACAGGTAACAAATGGTTTATACTTGAAGTTATTTTATTAGAAATGAGAAGGAAACTGCAATGTATGTAGGGAGTTATGATAATGTATATGTGACTGGGCTGTGATGTGATGTGGAAGTTCTAGGTGTGTATTTTGTTAAAATAATGTCTTTATTTTGTTTGGTGTATGAAAAGGAGACAAAGTCTCTAATTATGTTTTAAAACTTGTCAATGAATGATTATTAGGTTTTCACAATGACATGCGTTAAATATTATATATTTGAAAAACAAAGGAACTCTATCAGATTTTTGGTAGAAATGAGTTCTCATTTCTCAGAGAATCCTTGTTTTGAGAAAAGAAAAATGACACTCGGGGGTTTTCAAAGTGAATTTAAAACAAAAAATTTCTTCCACTGTTGATTGGTCTTTAAAACAATTTTTATTAGAGATCAATCTCGCTATGTCAATGTCTTTTATATTTAAAAAGTGCCATGAAAACCAGAGCTGTCATAATTGACTGCTATTAAGTGGCGTCTAGCAGGTCTGAGAGTTAGTTCCACATCGTTAAAGAAAAAAGTTATTAGAGTGTTGATAAGAGTTAGAAGGACTTTACATGCAACAAAGCTTTTTCCCGCAAGGGAAGAATAAAGCCATGTGGGGGGTGGGTGGTATGGGCCCTAGTATCCAAAATGGACAATATTGTTGTGTGTGGGGCCCTCGGGCTGTTACAATAGTATTAGAACCAACCCTTGACCCGGTGTGGGCTGGCCAGCACGCAGTTTCCAGATATGTGTGGGCGCAACATGCGAGGAAAAATTACTAGGCTGTTGATAAGAGATAGAAGGACTTTATATGCAACAATGTCTTTTCCCGTAAGGAAAGAACAAAGCCATGCGGGGGCTAAGTGATATAGGCCCTAATCTCCAAAGTGTACAATATTGTTGTGTGTGGGGCTCTCAGGTTGTTACATGGGGTCAATCATCGACTACCTTATCCATATGGGACCTCATTTTCTGAACATACCTATATTCCAAATGTTTAAGGTACATGCCTTTTGTTCATATTCAATTATTGCTTACATATTTGACTAGTACCTAACTAATACGTTCTAAGTTCTAACCTCTGCTTAATTAGGCCCCATTGTGCCATATTTTCCCAAAGCCAATCCTACCTCATCATATCGATTACAAAAAAAATTGAAGTTTATCATAACTAATCCTTGCGATTTCATTGCACTATTCCTCGTTGCTACCTTTATCATCAATTGTATACTTTGAACTGTTAGTGTGCATGTCATCTTCATGTGCCTCAATCTTTATACAACCATCATTATCAAGAATAATATATGATTAAGGAAGAAGGTTATGATATCTTTCTCATATTATGACATAATATTATATAAGAGGCCTCCTGTGCAGTAATCGTTGTAGTTGGGAACATAGAGTTGGTGAAATCATATTGTCTGTGTGTCGACACAAAAGTTTACATTTGCATGCATCCAGAAGTACTTGCAGGACCCAGTTGGTGTTTGGCGATTCATAATATTCAACGCTTGTTTCATGTCTTAGATGTGATGATCTGAGCAGCCAATTTATATTACAGAGTAGAAGTCGCAATCGATGGAAAGAAATCGTTGGTGTATCCTCTATTTAAGGTGGGCCCAAAGATGGATCTAGATCACCAAAGATCTGGATCCTATACGTGCTTTTAGCTCAAGGTATAAATCCTCCCAGATATTCTAGATATATATTCTTTGATACTCTAAATTGCTCACTTTTGCCGTCTAGCACAGTTGATCACAGAGAACAAGGCCTCCACTACTTGTTATGCATAGTTGGATGTTGAAGGTGGCACTTTTCACTTACCAAGGAGATTTTAAGCCGACTTAAAAATTAGGGTATAACTTCTAGTTATTAAAAAAGGAAAGAAAAAAAAGGGTTCTCTATTCAGGAAATTCCTAAATAGACCGTGATTATCTGACCTTCTCTAGCAGATGATGATAATGACTATCATTCCCTCAGCAGAAATGGATGCCCTGAAAACCATAGCATTGTTGTTGCGGATTAACAAATGGTTTCTTGTAGAGTTGGATTAGAGAAAAGTATGAGTGGGTCCACACCATAGTTGTTGAGGTAAGCACATCTCCATTATTGTAATCTTTCATATTGATAGTGAAATTCTACTTGCAGCATCATTCGTCGCTGTAACCTCATTATGAATGAACACGTAAATCTCTTGTGTTGTGCTCGCAAGTTTTTATTCTTTTTGTTATTCAATTTCTTAATTTTGTTGCACTCTATTCTGGAGGGCTTTCTTATATTATTAGAATAAATTAATTTTTCATATTGAAGAATTAATTTTGGCATCTGGCAACCGATGTTTGGCTGCAGCAGTCTTGAAGATGAGCAGTTTAGAACTTGGATCAACAAAAATGCGCGTGATATGTGCTAGCTTGTAATTTCTCATTTTGTGATGTAGGCATATTTTGTTCACCGATCAAAACCACTAACATACTTCCCCCTCCGCATAAGTTTTGCGCTAATTAAGGAACAAGCCTTCTAATTTTATTTTTTTAAATAGTGTGTTGTATTAAGAGAAATACAAAATGAAGGCGGTGAAATGCCAAGCAGATACATGGTTCTTTTGAGAAAGATTTTCTTATAAAAACAAACACGGCCATTGTGAAAGAACTGATAACATACAGTAATTTGGCATATTAATGGAAGCCCTTGTGAATTATCATAATAATTTGGTGCATAATTATCCTAACTTGTCTAGTAGGAATTTTTTATTTATTTTACAATAAAGAGTTATGAAATAAACTACCTGAAACATATTATCTTAATTCTTAAATATACTTGAATTTCCCCCGACTAAGGAAAAATGATGTCATCTCAAACTAGAGGCGATGTTGGCTTAGATGGCTTTTTTTCTAGATTTTTTTCTTTCAAATTTGACTCCACGATGCCCTCTATTATTTGAATTACTTTCTTTATCATAGAGCATGATGTATTCAGAACTATATCCTCTCAAATGGAATCCCCCCAACCCTTCCATTGGAACTACATCAAATTAAAAAAATAAATCTGTGGATAATGTTAATTTCTAGGAAATTATTGATCATTTTGTTGGTGTTTGTTATCTCCTGGCTGCTGTATGTTATTGTTGTCTGGAGCAAGTAGTTCCAATGGAAGGGTTGGTGTGACATGGGCATCTTTTGGTATATTTAAATACGCGGGTATTATAGGTCATTACTCTCATGTTTAGTTATTGATTTTTTTAAAAATATTACTCAATTTCTTTATTTGACATTGATGGTAAACAACGAAGGTGATAGAAAAAGTCGTACAAAATCAAATTAGACTTTCACCCCTTTCTTTTTTCTTTTATTATTATTATTATTATTTTATTTACTAATAGAGGGTTAGTTAACGAAACAGAATGTTAGTTTTTGGAAAAGAAGATAAAAAAAAAGGGCTAGTTAATGAAATATACCTGATTAAGCATTCTACTAGTTTAATTTTTAAGCCTTTTGACGTAGAAGCTATCTTGGTTGATTAAGCACTTCAATTTTACCATATATGCCTGGTAGTGCGCTTATAGAAAAAATTATGATGGTTTGGATTATTACGTTCTGTAGATTGGTGACATCATTCATTACAATAATATTTGGGTATTATAGCATTCTGTAGTTGTCTATTTTAATGACCATGCACATTCTGTCTAATTCTTGAGTGCAACTACCTTCTTTTTTTTTTTCTTTTTTTTTTTAATGATTGAACCTCTTTCCACAGGGTGGTTCTTGCTAGTCATGGCATTTGGGTCCAAAATCGCATACCTCTTTACCACAGGGTATTATAGTGAGAATATTTCCAATAATATCACTTTCGTTGAACATTTGGCTAGCGTATAACGCCTGAATGCGAGTTAAATATCTTTCAAGTACTTGGAAGTAGTTTTTGGCACCATATTAAGCCTTACATAGAAATTTTTAAAGAAATATGTATGCAAGTGATACTGGTTTGTAGTGTAGTTTAGCCGCTGTAAATTATTGAGGATAAAATATAAGTCTATTGTTCTCAACTATGCCTTAACCATAAAGAATGCAATTAACTAATTAATAATGACTCCTCGCTCACTTTAACCATGTTTTCATGCTAAGGAACATCCATCTAGCAAAAGTAAGAACGATTATTAGAATTAGCAACTTTTCATTTCAATCAAAATTACTTAATCTATAATACAATAAATGCAGTTGCCTATAAATAGGAAAATTAACATCATACAGTTCATTGTTGTGGAAAAAAGTTTGTAAGATTGTACAAAAAAAGAGACATTCTTAATAAATTATAATTATGATTTTACAAAAAAAGAGGCATTCTTAGTAAATTATAATATAAAATTATACATTCAGCATACATGCATGAAAATATTTTATAACGAAAATGATTGTACTTCGACTATCCATATAAAAATAAAGGTTATGTCTTTCATTGTGGGGTGAGAAAGTTTTTAACATTGACAATTTGTTGCTGATTTGAAATTTGTATCTGTACATAAAAGATATATGAAGGTAACTTTTAGAAACCACTAACATTTTCTTCTAAAAACTGAAAGTAGTATAATAGTCATTAACATTCCATATTTTCATTCTTCTATTAACTTCCTTTAAGTTTATTAAGAATTCTTTTAATCTAATTTAGGTAGGAGACACCTTTATTCAAAAGATTGTTACATGTTTCTACTTCTAAATTTTGGAACTAATCCTAATTTATATTCCATATAGTAAGAAACTTGACTTCTACTTAAAGAATACACAAAATACCTTCTGTATCAATATTATTAACATTTTCTCCTCTTTGCCATGGAGTCATACATTTTCCTTTGATCAATATTTATGGAAAGCACATCACTATAACAATGTATATGTAGTGACTTGGAAACAACCAGCTGTTTGTAGTAACAGCCAAGTATCTCACAAATGTATATAATGATGAGTTCAATTCACTTTTGCTTCTGTTAAGAAATTGTTGAATGGGTAGCAAGTATGCAGCTATAAGCAAGAAATCAGATGCATTCTCTAATGAGAATCTTTAATAAAAATAACAAAATTTCCTAAAATTAGAATTGATAATAAATGACAAAGATGAGATTGATTACACCACATCTATGAGTATGTCAATTTGACATACAAATCGTAAAGCAAATTAAACTTTCATCTTTTGCTCTAATAGAAGGCTCGTTAATGAAATAGAAGAAGTTCAAGTGAAAAGAAAAAGGCTTATGCTTGATGCTCAATTATTTCCTTTTATGCATGCAATTCTATGACCATTTATGCGAGGAGTAGCATCCTTGTTGTCCTATACTTCAAAGACAACCCTCATGTTGAATATACCCTTGAGAAAAGAAAATTCATATTAAGGATCAAGTCTTGTACGCCATGTTTGAGATATGCCAGTAGGATTTTATAGAACTGCTGAAGTTTGGAGGGTAAAGGCCTTTGAAGAGGCTTTAGGCTAGCTAGAGAGGACAATATTGCATGAAATAATGATCAGGAGAGGAAGAAAGAAGAGACTGGTTGGAGTTAATTTTGTCGTTTTGGTAAACAAGAATATCTTCTACATGTGGTCATGTACTCTCCTTAGATGACAAAAACATCAACACCTTCACTAAAAGTGGGTTTGCAGATATCAAGGGCCTATTTGAAAGTTCATCCAAACTTTAAAGTTGCATATCCTTTTTTCCTTTCTTTTTGTTTGGAAAGTTAAGTTGCATCTCTATTTTAGTTAATTATAAGTCTATAACTATAGTGAAGATAAACAACAAACAAAGAAGAGAGAGATAAATAGCAATGATTATTGAAATGAGAAAAGGAGGGTTGGTTTTAAAATATATTACACTATAGAGATTGGATCTGGTCATTCTTCTTACATCCTTACATCAAAGGGACTTCTATAGGAATATTAGGCCTCATATGGCTGCAATATGATGAGGTACATTCACCTTTCCACTGTGAACTCCAGTTGTGATTGATTTGAATCTCTTATGGCTCATATTATGCCAACTAGACAATTTGATTTGAACCATCCATTAGATCTATTATGACTGATATCATGCAACTATATAATTATATTCACCAAACAACTAGACAACTATGCCTTTATCTGTCAAAGAGGATGAGCAAAAACTTCATAAAAACATACTTGGCTTTTGATGATAAAGAAAAAAGGAAAAAAAGAAAGAAAATGAACACATTTAGCAAAATGTAAGATCATTCAAAATGGTGTCATTTTAAGCCAGTGGAGGGAGCAAGTAGAGCTATCACTTACATTGTTTAATATTCGATTGAGTACTACACATTATGTATCAATATATTGTAACATGGTGACTAACAAAAACAATCCTCTTGTCTTCTAGGTGTTGTCAAATGGCATGAGTAACGAACTTGAATTAAGGGGTTTTGACATATCACTCCTCCTTCCCTCTTTTAGAGGAAATAACGCTGCTTCCACACTTCACCAAACTCAACCCAATTTCCTTTTGTCAAGTTTAAAGGTTATAAGAATAAAAAAATAAAAAAAAATAATGTTTATCTATAGTTCAGTATTCTTGGTATTGGGATTTTCCTTCAATGACAAAAAGTACTATGTTTTCTTACTGGTAAGATATTCAAGCAACATAATCAAATGAATGGGTTAGATCATTCCAACGGTAGGTCCCTTCATGCATAAGTAGGGAGCTACATGACAACTTGCTATATTTCTACACTTTACTGTAGCATTCCTCTATTATTATAAAGTTAGATGAGCTGGAATGAAACGTACGAGTAAGCCCAATGTACAAGGTAAAGCCAAAAGTAAAGTGAGGCCCATATGTCTTTGGTACTAAAAGTTAATTGTGGTTTTTACATAAAATCCCTTTTGACTCTACTTTACAATGCATGCTTCTTCATTAATTATATTATTATGCACCTCTATTTCTAACAAAACCTTTTTTACTTTTTACATATATTTTTTAAGTGACAAGTTGTCAAAGAAATATAGTAGACTCTTTTGATATTGACTTCTTAGAGAGACTTCTATCTCTCTAATGACAAAAAAAAAACTTTGTTTTGACCTTTACATCTCTCTATATAGTAGAAAAGAACATGTGCAACCACCCTTTAATCAACAAACTCATTCATCTTCCTTATGAGCTATGACTTTAGTTGGGGTCATATACTATAAGATCTAAGGTAATCAAATAATGGGACATGTGAGACTTAGACTAGCATGTTAGAATAGTTAAACCTTTCAATGACATGTAAGAGTTGTGCCTACATTTTAGAACATCTAAATTGTTCACTTGAGCACACATTAGAATGATCTAAATCATAGGCTTGTAAGAGTTGGGCCCATATTTAAGAAGTTCTAAACCATCCAAATCATAAGCCACATAATACTTGAGCCTACATTTTTAAAAGGTATAAATGTTCTAAAATGTGGGCACAAGATCATACATAACATATTATAAATATATTAGATTTCTAAAAATGTGGGCTCAATTTGATAGATGGGTGTAGATATAGAAACTAAGACTTACTTTTAAAAAGTGATCCCACATATTCTTTTAAGGAGACGAATAAATTGGACGATTAAGAGGTGGTGCCATGATGTTTTTTTAACATGGAGAGAAAGTTATAAATATCAAAACTAAGTGATGGACTCATCTTTCTATTACAGAGATATTGTCAATATCAATGTAGTATAATTAGTGAAAGGGGCTGCATTCCAAATAGTAGGGCTTTCATGTAAACATAGCAAACTAATTTACTTATATTGAGAGAAAAAGTCGATACCAAAATGTAGAGTAATAAGATGAATGGGTTAGATCATTCAATGGTGGACTTGCTCATTTAGAAGTGGATGGCTACACAGTTACTTGGCATATTTTCGAATATAATTGAGGCCCATATTGCATTATCGATATCACTAGTATGATGATCCCCTTCTTAGGTAATAATGGTAAGGTGGGTTTTGAAGTGGAAACACGGTAAAAAATGAGTTTTCTAGGTATTAATAACTCATGTTGAAGGAAAAATAGAATGAGAAATGCTAATTTGACCTGAGTTTAGGATGACCTTACCTTTAGATAATTAGACCCAATCATTTGTTTAGCCTCTCATAATTAGGTGGTTTGGCAAAATTCATCTCCATTGAATGCTTCTAGCTATTAGTTTTTTTCACTTTGATGGTTACAATTTAAAAAATTAAAACACATAGATAAAATCATTTGATAGTCATGATTTCTAGTGTCTAGCCAATTTAAAGAGGACGAAATGAGTAGGTCATATCATCAAAAAGTTGGGCTTAGCAGGGTGGGTTTTTGGAGTTGGTCTGGAAACTCATCCCAATAGCATTTCTCAAAACTGAATACCAACAACTATAAATTAAAGAAAAAGGATATTTTCGTTTGCAAGACTAAAAACGAGAAAATTGGGTTGAGATTGATAAAGTAGCAAGGTGCCAGGACACTGTGATTCCTCTAGGAAGGCAGTGTCATTCGCTGCTTGAGGAGGAGGGATGCATGTCAAGACGCTTGAATTAATGGGCTAAGGTTGAATACTACTTCATTAATAGGCTACAACTATGTGCTCCGGTTCTACTAGGTTCTCCTGGACCGAGTATTCCACAATGTAAAGAGGGAAATGACCCTTCAATTCCTCCTGAGATCCTTCCACGTATTCATATCATCACTGCTGGTCACCAAGTCACTGAATGACCTTCTTCACGACTCTGTTACATCTGGACGAGCCACATGATGCTGATTTTTACCTTATTTTCTTGGTCTGCAATATCTGTGATCTTGAAATTCTACTTTCTCCTTAGCTTCTCTATGCTATCCATCCTTCTGATTTGAGCAGTCAAACCTTCTTGCGGACAGATCTTCTATTGACCATGAACATACACATCAGAGAATCACCATCGTGGTCCTAAACTCCTGCAAAGAAAGCTGGAAATGGAACTTGCATTTGAAAATTTGCAGGGCTGCATAAAAGGGTGAGAGCATTAGAATTAATACTTCCATTAGACCATTCTATGTCTCTAAGTTTCTTGCTTGATAGCAGAGGGTTTTCAGGAACCAGCATGTAACTTGTTGCGCAAACTGTCGCTTCATGAAGGAAATCAAGTGGGAGCCATTTCCAGTCTACTATGTGGGTTAAACATGTTCAACTTTGAAACTCCATGCGCAGAATGTTTCACCATTATGTGATTCTACAGGCTAGTCTACTTTTGCTTGAGTGAATTTGAACACAACCTACAACTTTTGTTGGGCATAAAGTGATAGCAGTTACAACGCTAGCTCTTGATTGACGAACCTTTTTAAGGGCCCAGGGGTCACTAATCTATCAGATGGTTGCAAGTCCATCCAGTAGTCGCCTGATTTAAGGAACCTTGTATAACTCTACGTACCTGGGATCACAAATACAATTTCCCCGTGTGAAACCAGAAGTTGAGCGTCAAACTGGATCCTCCAATACTACCCACTCTATCCATCAACATAGCCATGCAGTGCTGGTGTAAAAGAGCTAGATCACTCAAAAGGCTACAGATAAAAAGTACTAAAATCTTGACATCATGACAATCCAAACCACTCGATCCATCGGCATAGCCATGTAGTGCTGGTGTAAAAGAGCTAGATCACTTAAAAGGCTACAGATAAAAGTACTAAAATCTTGACATCATGACAATCCAAACAAAAGGATATTGAATAAAGCAAAGGTAAATATGATGGTTTGGTATTGCATATTGGCCTAACTAAGATGCCAAATTTTCGGCTAAAAGAGGACATTTTCAGGGTTGTGGAGGCGACTTAACCAAAACTTTAGCAAATCCCATTAGTAGGCGTCGGGTCCCGCCCAGGTTAGCTGATAAACCGACTGGCATGTCCCGTTTCATTTCGCAGCTTTTCACGCGTGATTACAGGACCCTCCATACGCTCCCCACATGAGTAGGTCCCGTGACTTTTCATTTTCCCATTTTCCTGCTGCAATTCTCAGCCCAAAGGTTAGATAAAGGGCAACCCCATGCACGAAGCTCATACGCCCGTATGTAGAATTTAGGAAAGAGGCTGACCACAAAAGATTTATAATACGCAGCATTACCTTGTAGTTTTGTAAAAGGCTGTCGCACGCCTCAAACCTATAACCTCTAAGTCACACAGGGGTTATCACTAAGGTTTCTTGTAACTCTTGTTGCTATGGCTCCCCCGTAACTCTAAAGCAAGATAATTTCTATAAATCACTTTGTTGAGGCAACCTTTGCAAAAAGCTGTTACACGCCTCAAACCTATGACCTTTAAGTTAGACGCGATAACTCAACCGTTGTGGGTAAGACTTCTTGTAACTCTAAAGCAAACTCAACCGTTGTGGCAAGGTTCCCCGTAACCCTAAAGCAGGATGATTTCCATGAGCCACTTGGTCGAGGCAACCCCACAAGAAAAGAGAACGAAAAGTGTGTCTGTAGATTCTGAAACTAGAGTAGCATCCAACTGTCCTCCATCTCGTCCCACGAGATTTGCCTGCCATTCCGTAGAGGCCACGAAATCTTTCAAATTTTCGAAGACAGTACCCGTCTAGCGAGTAGCATGCAGCAGCTGACCAACCCATCAACTAGATTACTGTGGACAAACACTTTCATCTCTAGCCTCCAAAACAAAGCGTGAGATTACTTTGAGGCCCTAGTTTGATGATACCAAACCTTCTTCATCTCCATACTATAAGATGGAGGAGACAGACAGCTGAGATAGGTCATGCACCAAAGTGGGAGAAATCAGATGGACTGGTCATAGCAACCCAAAAGGGACCGATCATGCAAAATTTGGGCACATTATATTATCCTTCCTCTGTCCTCTATGGTTTTGCTCTGACCAATCAGTGACAAAATCATGCTCACTTAAGAGCATTAAAGGTGAAGTTCAAGACTAATAAACACTTCTGACCATATTTTGCCTATTGGACGTAAGTCATACATTATCCACATATTGGACTTTTTGAGTATTGCAGAACCGGGACCCACTTGTCCCACTGGTGCAGATCAAAGGCTAGCTTTCGATCAATAAGTATCCAAATCCAATGTTAAATCAATGCAAATGCCACCCATCCAATGTGACCCCCACATTGGGCCCAGTCTCGATGAGTTAAGAACCACAATCTTCGTCATTTCCGGGCGCTCCAGCCCACTGCTGCTCCCCGCTCGGTCTTCATCTTACTCGTCACCTTTGAAATGCCCTTTCCAGAGACCCTCCCTAATTTTCGGAAAAAAATCAAACGGTCACCCTTCGGACTTCTTTCCGACAACGCGCAAGCCACCGTACTTACTTGAACGTCAGTCTGTTTTCCATCAACTCTTCCCATAGACCGCCCGAAAGCCACTGGAATTTCTCTTCCTTCTCTGAATCCCAGTCACTGTAATACTTTCCGCCATGGCTGAAACCTTCAATTCTGGCACTAAACAGGAACTAGAAACTTCCCAAGCGGTGACATCTAATGCAACTGCGAAGAAGGAAATGGTCACTGGAAGAGCAGAGATTGACACTTCGCCGCCTTTCGAGTCGGTGAAAGAAGCCGTTACGCACTTCGGAGGAAGCGCCGTTTGGAAAACCAACCACAAGGTTGTAGATGGAAAGGTAAAAAGCTTCTTAATCTGTGTGTTTGTAGTTTGGGTCCTTATTCTGTTTCTGTTGGGGTGAATGTTAAAGGCTCAAGTTTCAGTTGCTTTTTCTGAAACTTCGGGAAATATGTGTGGAAATGTTTGCTTTCTTTCTTTCCTTTTTCTCTTTTATTTAATTTTTTTTGGGTTTTACTCGCTTATTTTGTTATTTGTTTAATTTAGTTTATTTTTGGGCCTTTTGTATGAGAGATTGCTTGCGTTTTAAGGTTTTCCTTCTGCGGATTTTGTTTGGCAAATGTGGTTATATTTTTGTTCCATTTCTGTACTTATAAGCTACATATATTTATTGTTTCAGACAATTTATCTTAATTTTCATGAATTTTTTATTAAAAAGTTCATCTTTCAATTTTTTTTTTTTTGGGGATCTATTGTCTTTTCTTGCGGATGTATATTTGAGCAGAAATTATGTTATTAAATTGCAAAACTTTTGAGCTTTCCTTCGTCCTTTTTTTCTTTTACCTTCCCTTTATCTATATAAATGTAGTAGTAGCTTGATGGTCTTTGAATTTTATTAATTTCTTTTACTTTGCAGTTTTGTCTTTTTTCCTCTTTGGCAAAATGTACTACTGGCTTTTTCCTTCATTTTCTTTTTGGTTATGTTGTTGCATCGCCTTTTGAATTCATAAATTTCTATGTGAAAACATTTCTTAGGTTTAATTACTGTGTTTCACTAAGGACCTGCATTAAATGATTAGCTCTGCTTGTAATGTGAAAGATTCTTCCAGTATGGAAAGAGGATGTTCGGATTAACTTCCTTTCTCGACAGAAGTATTTGGTGTTTTGCCTTCATTGTGTGACAGAAGGCGATTTAAGTTTGTCTTATTGGATCTAAAATTGGGTTTGATTCTAGGCAGAGATGTATCTAGTATCTGGGCTAGAGAGCACGAAATTGTTCTTGAGACTTTCTCAATAGCTTGCACCTGCCAAAAGGGCAAAACATCCACCTTAATTCCTTTTTCATGGGCTATAAGACATGTGCATAGAGTAGAAATGTTGGCAAAAAAGGAAGAGAGAAATTCCTATGCAGAAATATCTGTCTTTCATTAAAGCCTCACAGACTGATTAAAGTACATTAATTGTAACAAGCAACCAGTAGTCAAAAATTTCTTTGGAGGATATTACATGTGATACAAATTGCATACATATTTCTAATACTCTCTCTCTCTCTCAAGGTGATATCTTTTCGGACTCATGAGTAGCTTGTTAATCAAATTCACATAGTGATCTGTCGGAGATCCTGCTGTGACTGTTTAAAAACTGAACAGGACATAATATGGAAAGACAAAAATTCTTACTCGTCTTAATGGAATTCAGTTTCTATATGTTTCTTTCTCAAATAGGAGACTACTTTTTGATAGCTTGTAAGCGCTCTGCTGATCATCTAGGATGGTGATTGTTGTGTCAGGTTGCCAGCCAGCATAAAATCTTTTGACAAATCGTTAACATGAATCTAAAAACCTAGTGAAGGAGAACTGAGAAACAAATTATGTACAATGGTTGTTTCATGACTTAGTGCATGTCGCACATGGACAAAAAGAGATGATGCTGGCAAAGGCAAAAGCTTTGATGTTGGAACCAGAATATGGAGGCCACGAACTTAGGTTGCATTTAGAATTCCTTGACATATTCCTTCAGCAAGAAATTCCATTCACATATCCTTCACAAGAATCATCATCATCAGCATCAAAGCCTTATCTCCTTTAGGGATTTGCTACATGAATCTTTTTCCTACATTCTCCTCTATCAAGGGTCATGGCCTCATTCGGTACAAAAGATTTTAAATCTTTTCTCACCAATTCTATCCATGTCGTTTTGGGCCTTCCCCTTGTCCTTTTAGAGCCTTCAACTTGGATCGACCCACTCCTTCACAAGAATAAAATATTGAAAAGAAGGGATAATAATGGTACTACACTAAGATGAATATTAATTTTAGTTGGATAGTGAGAAGAAAATAGATATATAAAGCATGAAAAGTCTTTGTGATGACAACAAAGATGCATAACGTATATGACAATGTGAAGAAAAGATTCATATTCCATGACAATGTGTGATTAACCTGAGAAGAAACAAGGTGGGACATTATTCTCTTTTTTTCCTTTTGTTTTTCTTTGTTTGCAATTTATATATATGCCTTGTGGAGCCACAATCTCTTGTCTAGCTTTTGCTTCTTGATTCTTGTTTTTGGTGAGTGCTGGACATCAGAACTTAAAGTCGTGTTGTTTTTGAGAATAAATTTTTGTTGGTAAGATTTCATGTATGGATCTCAATAGCAGAATGATTCCTTGTTCCAATGGCCTGATTATAGAAGTTCATCTGGATCTAGAAAGTTAATTTCCACCATTCATATATTCAGGCATATAGTTGAACTGTTGTAGCAGGAATCTTCAAAGAAAGCTGCACTTTGGCCCCAACTCCTCTCCTGCTCTTGCTCTCACATCAGAACCTCTAGATGGTCCTTTAGCACCTCCTTTCTCTCTTCCATGATTCTGTATTGTGCTTTAAAAGTTTCAGATTCCTTTTACTTGGTGGCTCCCCCTTCTGCATCTCAGGTTTCCTGGGGATATTAGCCTTATTTCTACCAAATCTCTAAACTGCTGAACTTTAAAGATTTACACTAGCAATATATGTGGATTTTTGGCAAGTTTCTCTTCTTTCTATTCAATAAATGTTAGTCCCCATTTATATATGCACATATAATAAAACATGTATATGATAATATATATGATTATTCTATGTGTATGTGTAGGTGGTAATCTGAATAGATAAAAGATAAAAGGACATGGTGGCAAGGTGTGGTAGTAAAAGAAATTGATAGGTGCTCTTGCAGGTTTGATGTAAAAGCTAGCAATCTGCACATTTCTTTTGCTGGCATTTGATATCTAATAGGTGAAGGGGAGCCTTGGCGCAACGGTAAAAGTTGTCGTCATGTGACCTTAAGGTCACGGGTTCAAGGCGTGGAATCAGCCTCTTGCAAAAATACAAGGTAAGGCTGCCTACTTTAGGCCATTGTGGCCCGCCCCTTCCCCGGACCCCGCATAGGCGGGAGCTTCGTGCACCGGGGCTGCCCTTTTTTGATATCTAACAGGTTCTTATCCAGCCAAAAAAAAAAAAAAGAACTCAAAGAACAGTCTAATTGAGATTGCTCATGTTGGCTGGCAATGCCCACATTTCTCTTTCTGGCATTTGATATCTAACAGGTTCTAATCCAGCTAAAAGAACTTAAAGAACAATGTAATTGAGATTTGCTCATGTTGCTTTGAAGTCTTTGAATTCACCCTTGTTGGGCAATCTGAATTCCACTTGCAATTTATGGTCAGTTAACATTGTGGTTTTGGATGTAAAACTGGCATTTTGTATATTTTATATGCAAGTTTCTTTCTGGCCTACTGTTTCTAGTCTGGATGTAAAAGAAACAAAAGAACAGCTTTAATGGAGGATTTATCGCTAGCACTAGATTTTGCAATGATCGCTTAACTATTTTCAGCCTCAGATGCTTGTCTTTCCCATCTGTCTCAACTGCTTGCTCTTGTCAAGAAAATCATTAAGCTATTTCTTAAATGCAGGGTACTCAGTATGGAGGCATCAACTCAACCAGCTGCATTCCTTTGCTGTTTCTGAAAATTTAGCACATTTTCATGATAATCCCAATTCTGTTAGGAAAAATTGAACAACATTTCTTGATAGACTAGCTATCAGAGTTTCTCAATAGAACTTGGTCACTGAAAAAACGTGAAAAGTAACAATTTTCTAGTAATTTTAGTTTACTTTTCTGTCATTTTAAGTTTTACTTAGATTCTTATTAAGCACATTGGAAGGTGGCATGTTTAAATATTATTTCTGGAAAGTCTGGTCTTCTATTGCTATCAGTTTTTATTGAGGTTGTATTATTTGATAGAAATCTAGATTGTGTTTTGTGTATATATTCTTGAGTTATGAACGGAGATTGTTTCTCCAGAAGCAAGACAGGGAGGTTGATATAACAAAAGTAGGGGATCAGGCTGCGGAACTGGAGAAGTATCTGATTGTGAAAGAAAGGGAAACCCTTGAAGTCTTGAAAGAATTGGAAATTACAGAAAGAATTGTAGAAGACCTAAAATTGAAGCTACAGAAAGAAGCATCTGAATCAATTAGAATCCAAGAGCTGAGTCCAGATTTGGAAACCGAAGCTTCCAAAATAGTAAAGCTCCCAGAGCCAAGTCCAGATTCAGAAACCAAAGCATCGGAAGTTACTGGAATCCCTGAACTGAGTCCAGATCCAGAAGCCAAAAACCACAATCCTGTTTCTCCTCAACAAATGGAGACCAATCTGAATTCAATGAGTCCAACTACAGGTCCCACTCCTCCAGGATTGATCTTAATGGAACTGAAGCAGGCCAAGGTGAATCTGAGCAGGACAACAAGTGATCTGGCGGGGATTTGTGCATCTGTTGAATCACTCAGCAAGAAACTAGGGAAAGAGAAAATCTTACTCCAGAAAAGCCGGGAGAGGCTAGCTTCAAGTTCTGCAAAGATTTCACTTCTGGAAGAAGAGCTAAATCACACAAGACTCAAACTGCAACTAACCAAAGATGCAGAAATCTGGGGTTGTGAAAAGCCTCAAGATATCACAAACAATATCCATCAACTGAGTTCAGAAGCGGAGCAGTTTAAGAATATGGCCGAAGCTGCTAAATCTGAAGTTTCTAAGACAATGGCAGAAATTGAACAGACAAAAACTAGTATAAGAACAGCTGGAATCAGGTGGCACGCAGCCAAGAAGATGGAAGAAGCAGCTAGAGCTGCAGAAGCTGTTGCTCTTGCAGAGATTAGAGGTCTTACAACCAACGAAAACTCGTACATAGGGTCTCTAGAAAAGCTCGCCGGAGTAACTCTTTCTTGTGAAGAGTATGCTGCACTAACCAGAAAAGCTCATGAAGGCGAAGAACTCTCGAGAATGAGAATTGGAGCTGCCATGCTTAAAGTAGATGAAGCAGATCTATCTAAAATGGCAATACTAAAGAAGGTAGAGGAAGCATCAGAAGAAGTCAAAGTCAGTAAGAAGGCACTAGAGGAGGCCCTCAACAGAGTAGAGGCTGCAAATAGAGGAAAGCTTGCTGTTGAAGACGCTCTGAGGAAATGGCGATCAGAAAATGGGCAGAGGAGACGCTCTGTTCATAACTCAACCAAGTTCAAAAACTGTTACGCATCTCATCATCGGAGAGATTCTCAGCTGCTTGATGTGAATGGATTGAATATGGTCAAAGATAGGTCAAAGAGTGTTTTAAAGCCAACACTGTCGATTGGGCAAATACTGAGCAGCAAGTTGATGCTCCCTGAAGAGATTGATGGTATGCCAGAGAAAAGTCCTGAGAAACGAAAGATTTCACTGGGTCAAATGCTGAACAAAAGATCGGGAGCTTTATCCCCTCAAAAGACTCGAAAGGAATCAGTTGTTTATAAGAAAATCTCTACTAAGAGGAAGAAATTTGGCCTTGCTCATATTTCCCATCTCTTGGCCCATGAAAGCAAGAAGAATAAGAAGCCAGCTCCTGGCACAAGGCAACGGTAGATATCACTGATTGAACTTGCTTACTGCTTTTTTCCTGGTTTAGAATCAGGTCTGCTTAGTTCCTGACCATTAACCTTGATCTTATCCTCTTTTTCACTTGTTCTCTGTTCCTGTATGTGATTGTGATTACATATTATATTCCTTTAACAGAGCCTTGAGTGAGTGTTAAAGAAAAAACAGGTATAGAATTCCACATTTCTCAAATTCTAATATAGCTTCTAATCTTGATATTGAAGTTTTGGAGTGCAAGAAAAAATCAATAACCAGGATCTCAAAAAAGCTTAAGCAAAGGTTGTTTACTATAGATCCTTGTTGTCCATCCCTTTCCCAGAGGCTGCCATTTTTTGCAGGAAGTATTATCTTTAATTGTTACCAAAGATTTTGCTTTTTAACGCATTTAGTAGCTATAGAAATTGATGGGGTTTTGAATGATAGGAATGCAACGAGAAACAGACAAGCAGTTGGTAGCAAGAGTCAAGAATCTGTATTTGATTCTATCTGTTCTAGATCATATTCAGCTTTTGGCTATATCATCATAATTTCAGACCATCCAAAAGCAGACCAAACATTTTCCATTGACATGCATCAGGAACGTGTTCCCGCATAGGTGGGAGCTTCGTGCACCGGGACTGGCCTTTAAACACGAGGTAGTTAAGTGGTAGAAATCATATTGTGTTTTCAGATTGACAAAAGCTTTAATTGGATTGACTATGTCACGGTCATTACAGTGCTTTTTCCTCTCCCTTAATGTCCTACTATTCTGTACTGTTGGAAGCCAAAATTCCGTAAGACCAAAGAGAACTCGAAGCATAACCATCATTTTGTTGAGAACATTTTACACAGAATGATGCATGTGTTCGTACATTGACTAACCAAGTTTGGCTTTCTTGTTCTCTTATTCTTCTTTTATTACATGCAGTGTAAGAAGCTGGTCTTTATGTAAGGCCCTCTAGTCCTAGCAAATGCAGAGCAGTTACTTGAGACAAAAGATATTTGTTCTTCTCTCCATGTCCGCAAGACTGCAGGAGATGGAGCCATCCCAGCTTGAATTACCCTCGACTAAATAAGTAGGCACCAGCTACTGCTGAGAACGAGGGAGAAATATGATGTGTTCTGAGTGCGGAAGCCATGATGCTTATATGTGTCACCATTGCCTCTTACCTCCCTATGTGCAATAACAAGAATGTTCATATCCTGTAAATCTAATTTTTGCTCAATGGATTGAACGGAGTCAGCAGAGAGTCCATTATTAAACAGGTTTGGTGAAAACGTGTTTTCATTCTGCACTTTCAGGAGCTCGCAAAAAAAAAATTGCACGTTAACATGGATGGTAGGTGTTAGAATAGGCTGTAATCACAGGATTACAGCTGATATTTCCTGCTGCAATTACGAGATTACAATATATATTTCCTACTTTTAATCGAGGTAGAATTTGGTGCTAGTCAACACGTAAAATATAATATGTAAAGGATGCTAGTGGTGATTGAGATAATCTGACTTGAGACAAGATAATATGGGCTATATCACTGTTAGTGGTGCTTTAGCTGAGCTGAGATGAAGTAATATCTCCTTGTCTCACTGTTAATGGTTTTATCTCATCTTAGCACACCGCTAGTGGTTTCATCTCATCTTAGCTCAGTGTTGGTGGTGCTTGAGATGAGATGCAAAATCCCATTCTCTACCCATCTTACTGTTAATGGTTTGGTTCCATCTCAAGTCATCTCAATCTTGCCCCTAGTGTAAAACAGAGGCATTTTTTCCCGGTCCAAAATTTAGTCTCACCCCTGTATTTTGCTTGAGCTGGAAATGATCCATTTCATGTTATCTTGAAGGGGTGGATCACAAGGGTTCATAGTAGGCAGCCTTACCTTGCATTTTGCAAGAGGCTGATTTCACGCCTTGAACCCGTGACCTCAAGGTTATATGACGACAACTTTTACTGTTGTGCCAAGGCTCTTCTTCTCCAGATTCTGCATAGGCGGGAGCTTCATGCACTGAGGCTGCCCTTTATCTAAACCATCTCCTCCAACTCATTTGAGGGATTACATTTAAGATACTGTCCCTACGATTTGCTTTTGAATTTCTCTTAAAAATAAAATAAAATCAACAGCAATGTCACATTCGAAAATAATTAGAAATATCAGTCCAAACATAAAATAGAACTGGACTTCATTGTGCCTTAGGTGTTTTTAGGGTTGGGCCTGCTGAAAAGAGTTGGGCCTCAAAATTGGACTGGATCTGGTCCTGGGCCCAGGCAGCAGGAAAGGATCATTGGGTCTGCACAACTAGGCTTCTATCATGGGCCCAAAAGATGAGTTCATCCCCAGCCGTCCTGAAATGGAAACTGTTTAACGGTCAAGATCATATGCGAATCTAGAGATGGACACCAAACTGTTTGACTCTACAAGCGTCTGGCCCACGTACAAATGTCATACCCACGAAAACTGGTCCAACCCGAAGTCTTGTTGAGACACCAAATTTTGGAATATCGGATTGTCGTCGCAGTTCCTGCTTCCTCAAATCGTATTCTATTTTCTGGGTGGCGGAGGGAAAATGATGACACGATCTCCTCGCGTAGAGGCTATCATCTCGTCGATCGTCTCCGTTCATCCTCATGAGATCTCTGCCCTAATTCATTCATCTGCATGTTTTTTCTTCGTAAGTCTCCTCTTCTTGGATCGAAATTTCATCATTTCCAGATCTGTAATTTCTTGTTTCCTTAAATTCCATCTTATCGAACAAATTTCTGCTGAAAGAATCAGATGATCGTTCGATGCAAATGGGTGTTGATATACGTGCCTATGAATTCTTCCTTCATAACAGGGCGAAAGCTCTATCCCTCTATTTGGAAACATCTTCTTAAGAGATTGTGATTTCATCTGCTCGAATTCGTGCTTTGTTTTTCTACTCAATAGGTTATACTGCTTGGTTTGTTGTTTCCGTAACTTCTGGTAGACATGAACAGTCCTGGTGGCTCATTTAGCAAGCCTATGAATAAACTTGATTAGATGGGGTATCTTCTGGTCATGGTTACTGCAGTAGCACTAAATGCATAACTATGGCTAGTGTTTCGCTCATCCACAGAGGATTCTGCATTCATTCGTCCCCTTTGGATAAATCTTAGGATTCTTTCAAGTCTTAGATCTTTGAGGAACCTGATTGAACTATTTGACTGCTCCTATTTCATTGGCTACGTTGACCCTTGAAATGCTTATATAATTAAGCTGTCAGCTAGATGATGCATCATTGAGTCTTCTCTCTTGTACCCTTCTTTTGTAGGCAATTTTCCAGTCACTGTGCTAGATTACTGTTTGTTGTCTCAATTTGAACCCATGTTTTATGGTGTACTTTCTGGGCAAGAATATGGTTTGCTTGCCTGTTGATATCTCCAACCAAAGGAAGTCTCAACTTCTTAGGGGAATATTTGAAAACCTTTAGTATCTATTGTTTGTTTAGCGGCTCTTAAACATTGTCTCCTGTAAGAATCATGTTACACATTTATGCAAAAATAGTTGAAATATTCTCTCCAACTTCACAAATTAACTACAGTTTGTTATAGAGTTATCCTCATAGTACCACTGGACAACATGATTATGTGATTATCTTGACCAACTCCTGATTGATCTGCTGTTGAACTCTCATTGTGGTTTTGTAACTCCATTTCCATTCAGCATAGGGAGACACATTGTTTAAGTCTGTTTGCAGCAAGTACTATTCTGTTTTAGTTGTGGAGGTTGTGCTTGGTAATCTTCCCCATGATTCTGTTGTTCTTTGGTCCTGCCTTGCTGGAAGCAAGATTTTTCTGAGCTACAACTTGTTGCTTCATGCATTTAACCACACCAGCAAAGCTGGAGTGAGGAACCCACCCAATATTACACTTTTGAAGAGAACAATTTGTCATATCAGGGAGGGAAAAAGCCAAAATTAATACCTATAATGCAGTTCCCAACTCACACGAAGGCAACAGTTAGTCATTCATCGCTAGGGTTGAATGACATGCTAAACGTCCTATGGGGAGGGAACCTGAACTTAATTTGTTTAGCGGAGAGACTCCTTGACATTCCGGTTGCTAATTGTGGAGCTCTCTAGTGGTTCTGCTGCTTGGATTGAAATGGTCTTATCTTAATCAATTTATAAAAGAAAGAAAGAAGAAAGAAAAAGGAGTATCTTTACCCTATCAGTCTGTGTACCTGTCTGGGCTGCTGACTGGTACAAACTGGTGGTAAATTGAGTACCAGTCCTGTAGAGACCACAGACTCTACCCCAAAAAAAAATAATCCCAGAAATTCATAAAAAAAATAAGAAAAAAATCCAGAAATACATGGGAAAAAAGCAGGAACCTCGAGACACATCATTCGCAACCCAAAAACCCAAAATCTTCATCATATCAGCTCTTTATCTTGTATGCCATTTACATGTAATTGGTTTTCATTCTTGTGCTGAATCACGCCAACAAAAAGATTGTTGCCCTGCAATAGTGATCGCCTTCGTGTGATTGGTGTTCTTTACAATTACCAATTCAAAGTACAAAGCGCACTGATCCAAATTCCAAACTCCCTTCTGATCTCCAAAGAATTGATTCTTCAGCCGATTCCTCAACTGACCTTCATTACATCAACACTTTAGACTGTTGCTTTAACAGATACATTCACATATAATGTCAGTAGTGTTCTATGAATATATGCATATGTTGCTTCCTCTAATAGGAGTTAGTCTGTGCCTACAATCATATACAAGTGACAGGGCATCTATGAGCATATGTATTCACCACTTTCTTGAGCAGGGTTAAGTTCATGACTTGCATAGCATACTAGCTCCAGTAACAATTTTGCTTTATGCTTGGAGTCTAGGAATATGTTGATGGTGCCCCATGTTAAATTTTCCTTACTCCCTTGAACTTTGATGAGTTGTTGTGAGACATCCAATTTGTAGATGAGCCTCTGATTTGCAGGTTATATTACTTGGTTCATTTAGGGTGTTTACATTCACCACTTTTCTTTCTGTAACTCTATACAAAAAGGGCTGCCCAGGGAAAGAAAAGGGGCGAATATATCAATGCCCTTCTTTTATTTCCTTTAAGGTTTCTTGTTGATGGTTACTATTGGAACTTTTGTGGTGTAATCATGAAGTGGTTGTGTTCCTCCTTTTTAAAGCTTTTGCTAATGAAATGAATTTCTTGATATTTTCTTTTATTCTTTCATTTTAACAGATTTTAAGTGCATACTTTGTCATCCTTCCATTACGTGATGAAGGCGCAATATCTTTAGGCCTAGCCAACCTCCCTGAGCTCTTTGTGGGATCGTTAGCACTCACGCTGGTTGCTGCACCTGTTACAACAGTCATCTTTTCATTGCCTAATCTTTCCAAAGGGAAGGTGTGATAAATTGTCTTTTCTGTTCTAATTTTTTTTATTAATTGTGATGTTTCAATTCTATATAGGAACATTGGATGAATGTGAGCCTTTAACTATTCAGTCCTTTTTCTCTTTTCCTCTAGGAATACTTTCTTAGAAAGCAGATTAAATCCTGAATTTCGTTTCTTTTTGTCCAATGTTATCTTGAATCTGGACCATCTAGTCGATTGTTTTTCAAAGCAAACACTATCCTTAAAATGATATCTCTGCCCCTTTGCATTCCCACCCCTTTGTTTGCTTTTACTGAAAATGGCTTCATTTTCAAGAAAAGGCTTAAAACTGAACTCCAAATGCAGACATTATGGCAATAGGATGATGACATGATGTAAAAAGCAGATGGAAAATGTAAATAAAATCTCCCTTTATTTTTCATCTGAGAATGTTAGTCTCTCATCATCATCGTCATCAATACCTTTTCCCTATTAGTAGTCTCTCCTGTTTTAAAAATTTCCAAATTGGAGATATCTAAATTATGATGTTGGATGCTTTGCCTATCTACTGAATCGGTTCTGTCTCTCATGGTTTTATTTGACGACTAAAGTTTCTAACTGAAGGTTCAATATATCTGTTTCTGTAGGAATAAAATGAGACATAGCTTAATTGGCCATAGGCAGTGAATGCTATGTGAATTTTCATGTCCTAGAAACGAAGTGATATGCAATGTTTGTCCACATTTTGTGTTAATTTTACTTTAATATACTTGGTGTTATCTTTTTTAATCAGAAACTATGGTTTTGGTAATTTGGCATGACAAAGTAGGTTTCTTCTATGATCGCGAGCATATTCGATTCGCTAGTCTGTCAAGTTCTTCTTCCAATACTTGAGATAAAAGTTTAGAAATAATTTATTTAATTAAATTAATGATCATATTTTTAACAATAAATTAGAGAGAACAATAACATAACTATGTAAGTCTTAATATTTCCCACTAAGTACAAGCCTACAAACCACACCAAAAGTGTTCAAGAGAAGAAAAATGATAAAAAATAGTAAGACAAAGAAGACAACACCCCCCCCCCCCACCCTCTTCTTATATCTTGGTTGCAGATTCTAAGATGTCAACATAAAAACCTGATAATTCATAGAAGTTTCAAGATTATAAAATTGCAAATAAGTTTAAAGTTCAATTAAAAATTTTAAAACAGGAGCAGATGGACTCATGTAGACTTGGATAATGATCAAAATATTACATTGAGCCCTACAACAAGTATGACAGTGGCATATGCTAAATAAAATACAGCTAGTAATAAATATAATGAAGAAAACAACAAGACACATGCATTCTTGACAAACAGTAAAACATAAATCAATTATCGGAGTCATAAATTAAAGGAATCGGCTATTTAAAAATTAAAAACCCAACACAGAACAATAAAAGAAATGCTCTAGTCAATCAATCTTATTCCTCCATTCCACTCTATTAAATACCATGGCTTCATTTAGTCACAAAGTTTTTAAATCTTTCCTCAACACTTTTATCCACATGCTTTTGGGCCTTCCCCTTGCCCTTTTAGAACCTTCTACTTGTATTGCCTCACTCCTTCTAACTGGTGCCGTTGTTGGTCTCCTTTGAATATGTCCAAACCATCTAAGTCTAATCTCTCTCATCTTGTTACCTATTGGTGCTATCCCTAAATTTCCTCTAATATTTTCATTTCTAATTCTATTATTTCTTGTCTTACCACTCATCTATCTCAACATCCTCATTTATGTTATGCTTATCTTATGAGTATGATGTTCCTTAATTGCCCAACACTCTAAGCCATAGAGCATGGCTGGCCTTATAGCCATCCTATAGAATTTTCCCTTTAGTTTGAGTGACACCCGCCGATTACATAAAACTCCTGATGCACATCTCCATTTGATCCAACCCGCTTGGATTCTCTAGGTAACCTCCCTCTCAATCTCTCCACTCTCATGGATCAATGATCCTAAGTATCGAAAGTGGTCTTTCACGGGGACCTCTTGGTTATCAATCTTGACTGGTATTCCACTCCTACTCTCCTTGCTAAAACTACATTCCATATATTCTGTCTTAGTTAGGCTAATTTTAAATCCTTTAGATTTTAATGCTTCTCTCCATAACTCTAGCTTTATATTTACACCCTCCCTTGTCTCATCAAGTAGGACAATATCGTTTGCAAATAGCATGCACTAAGGAATCTCCTCATGCAGATGTTTTGTTAACTCATCCATAACTAATGTGAAAGGTATGGACTCAATGCTGATTCTTGGTGCAATCTGACAGGGACAGGAAAATCACCAGTCATGCCACTAGTGGTCTTAACATTTGTTACCGCTCTCTTATACATATCTTTAATTATGCTTATATAACCCTGAGAAACCCCTTTACCACACAACACCCTCCATATTAACTCTCTAGGGACTCTATTATAAGCTTTCTCTAAGTCGATAAAGACCATGTGAAAGTCTTTTCTCCTCACCCTATATTTCTCTACTAATTGTCTTAGTAAGAAAATAGTTTCCATGGTAGACCTCCCAGGCATGAAACCAAACTAATTCTCCGATACACTTGTTTCATGTCGTAGCCTCTTCTCAATCACTCTTTCAAAAACTTTCATGGTGTGGCTCATAAGTTTGATCCCTCGATAATTAGTGCAGCTTTGAATGTCTCCTTTATTCTTATAGATTGGTACAATAGAGCTTTTCCTCCACTCATCATGCATTTTCTTTGATTTTATAATCTTGTTAAACAAGTTGGTCAACCAAACTACCCCAATATCTCCCATATGCTTCCAAACCTCTATTGGTATACCATCAAGCCCCATGGCCTTTCCTGATTTCATCTTTCTCAAGGCCTCTTTTACTTCAGGTATTCTAATCCTAAGTTCATATCTATAATATTCAATGTTATTTAGATTTATAGTATTTTCAATCCTTATATTCTTAGGGCCATTGTCATTTAACAATTTTTGAAAGTATATTTCCCACCTTTGTTTGATCTCATCATTTTTTACTAATACCCTTTGATCATCGTTTCTAATACACCTAACATGCTCTAAGTCCTTACCCTTCTGTTCTCTTACTTTTACAAGTTTAAACACATCTTTCTCTCCTTCTCTTGTTCTTAGTATATTATAAAGCTCATCATATGCTTTAAGTTTAGCCTCACTTACTATTCTCTTAGCAATGTTTTTAGCATTCTTATATCATTCATAGTTTTCATTATTTCTAATCTTCTGCCATGCTTTAAAACGCATTCGTTTTTCTTTAATAGCTTTTTGCACTGTTTCATTTCACCACCATGTTTCCTTTGTTAATAGCTTTTTACCTTTAGATACTCCTAAGACATCTTTTGCCACTTTCTTAATGGACTTATCCATATTAGTCCACATGGTATTTACTTCTATTTCATAGGTCCAATTTTCTTTTACCATCAACTTATTTTTGAATAAGGTTATTTTCTCTCCTTTTAAGTTCCACCACTTAGTTTTTGGATGTGTATTAAGTTCAGTTCTTTTACTCCATCTTTTAATATGAATATCCATAACCATTAACCTATGTTGTGAGTTTAAACTCTCACCGGGTATCACCTTACAATCCTTACATATAGATCGTTCATTATTTCTAAGTAGAAAAAAGTCTATTTGGCTTTTATGGAGTCCACTGTTAAAGGATATTAAGTGTTCACCCCTCTTCTTAAAGAGTGTATTTGCAATGGATAGGTTAATGACAAAGCAAAATAGAGGATATTCTCTCCCATCTCATTTCGTTCACCTATACCATACCCGCCGTGTATTCTATCATATCCTTCCTTATCTTTTCCTACATGGTCATTTAAGTCTGCTCCTATAAATATCCCCTCAATGTTGGGAATTTCTTGCATGACTCCCTCCATATCTTCCCAAAACTATCTCTTGATTATATCTTATAACCCTACTTATGGTGCATATGCACTTATAATATTTATAATCCGCTCTCCTAGAATAATTATTATTATTATAATTCTATTACTGATTCTTTTAATGTCCACAACTTTATCCTTTAATTCCTTATCTACTATTATTCTTACGCAATTTCTGATATTTTCCTTTCCTACGTACCATAATTTATGCCTATCTATTTCTCTAGCTTTAGCCCCTTTCCACTTGGTTTCTTGAATACAAGCGACGTTGACTCTCCGACGTTTCATTCATCATCATCATCATCATCATCATCATCATCATCATCATCATCAAGACCTTATCCCAATTAGGGCCTTACCACATGAATCTTATTCCTCCATTCCACTCTATTAAATACCATGGCTTCATTTAGTCCCAAAGTTTTTAAATCTTTCCTCACCACTTCTATCCACGTTCTTTTAGGCCTTCCCCTTGCCCTTTTAGAACCTTCAACTTGTATTGCCTCACTCCTTCTAACTGGTGCCGTTGTTGGCCTCCTTTGAACATGTCCAAACCATCTAAGTCTAATCTCCCTCATCTTGTTACCTATTGGTGCTATCCCTAAATTTCTTCTAATATTTTCATTTCTAATTCTATCCTTTCTTGTCTTACCACTCATCCATCTCAACATCCTCATTTCGCAACACTCATTTCATGAGTATGATGTTCCTTAACCGCCCAACACTCGATCCATGAGCATGGCCGGCCTTATAGCCATCCCATAGAATTTTCCTTTAGTTTGAGTGGCACCCGCCGATCACATAAAACCCCGATGCACATCTCCATTTGTTCCAACCCACTTGGATTCTTCCGGGTAACCTCCCTCTCAATCTCTCCACTCTCATGGATCAATGATCCTACATCTAAGTGGTCTCTCATGGGGACCTCTTGGTTATCAATCTTGACTGTGCTCCACTCCTACTCTCCTCGCTAAAATTACATTCCATATATTCCGTCTTGGATTCGCTAATTTTAAATCCTTTCGATTCTAATGCTTCTCTCCATGGCTCTACCAGCTTTTATGTTGACACCCTCCCTTGTCTCATCAAGTAGGACTATATCGTTCGCAAATAGCATGCACCAGTGAATCTCCTCATGCAGTATGTTTTGTTAACTCATCCATAACTAATGTGAAAAGGTATGGACTCAATGTCGATCCTTGGTGCAATCCGACAAAGGATGTGAAAAATCACCGTCACGCCACTAGTGGTCTTAACATTTTGTTATCATCGCTCCCTCATACATATCTTTAATTATGTCTATATACCCCCGAGAAACCCCTTTAACACCTAACACCCTCCATATTAACTCTCTGGGGACTCTATCATAAGCCTTCTCTAAGTCAATAAAGACCATGTGTAGGTCTTTCTCCTCTCCCCTATATTTCTCTACTGATTGTCTTAATAAGAAAATAGCTTCCATGGTAGACCTCCCAGGCATGCAACCTAACTGATTCTCCGATACACTTGTTTCATGTCGTAGCCTCTTCTCAATCACTCTTTCAAAAAGTTTCATGGTGTGGCTCATAAGTTTGATCCTCGATAATTAATGCACTCCGAATGTCTCCTTTATTCTTATAGATTGTACAATAGAGCTTTTCCTCCACTCATCAAGCATTTTCTTTGATTTTATAATCTTGTTAAACAACTTGGTCAACCACACTACCCCAATATCTCCCATGTGCTTCCAAACCTCTATTGGTATACTATCAGCCCCATGGCCTTTCCCGATTTCATCTTTCTCAAGGCCTCTTTTTACTTCAAGCATTCTAATCCTACGTTCATATCTATAATATCCAAGTGTTATTTAGATTTATAGTATTTTCAATTCCTATATTCTCGCTATTGTCATTTAACAATTTTCGAAGTATATTTCCCACCTTTGTTTGATCTGTCATTTATAATACCCTTTGATCATCGCTTCTAATGCACCTAACATGCTCTAAGTCCTTACTCTTCTGTTCTCTTACCTTTGCAAGTTTAAACACATCTTTCTCACCTTCTCTTGTTCCTAGTCTATCATAGAGCTCATCATATGCTTTAAGTTTAGCCTCACTTACTATTCTCTTAGCAACGTTTTTAGCATTCTTATATTGTTCATAGTTTTCATTATTTCTAATCTTCTGCCATGCTTTAAAATGCATTCGTTTTTCTTTAATAGCTTTTTGCACTGTTTCATTCCACCACCATGTTTCCTTTGCTAATAGCCTTTTACCTTTAGATACTCCTAAGACATCTTTTGCCACTTTCTTAATGGACTCAGCCATATTAGTCCACATGGTATTTACTATTCTCCGACGTTTCATTGTGTCTACTAATTCCAAACTCTTACCTGTTAGTGTCCCTATATTCCATGTAGCGATGCAAATCTTATGTTCTGGAGATACCCTATTTACTATCACCTTTCTTGACCTCCATAGTATGAACCCATGTCCACTTTTCACTGCACCTGGGTTTTGATGTAGCGCGTCGCTTCTGAGGGGACGTTCTAGCAGCCCTTGCTCATTTTTCACTACACCTGGGATTCGATGTAGCTCGTCACTTCTAGCAGAACGCCCTAGTAACCCTTGCTTATTTTTCACCGCACCCGGGATCCGATGCAACGCGTCGCTTATGGGGAACGCCCTAGCTTGAGCGAATGTTAGTTCTTGATTCATGTCATGTTGGGGTTGTTATAGTTTTAAAAAGCTGAAGATGATTTTCATTAAAATCATCTTCAGCTTCACCCTTGCCGGCTGGCTACCTGAAGCAAGGGTGGTCATATTTTAAGAAGCTAGAGATGATTTTCATTTCTTCTTCACAAACTAATATACAAATGCATATTCATTTGTAAGAAAGAAATAATAGAATCATCTTCAACTTTCCCCTTGCCGGCTGGCTACCTGATGCAAGGGTGGCCATATTTGAAGAAGTTGGAGATGATTTTCATTTCTTCTTCACAAACTAATATACAAATGCATATTCATTTGTAAGAAAGAAATAATAGAATCATCTTCAACTTCTCTCTTGCCAGCTGGCACCTAACGCAAGACCCTCCTTTTTTATCCGGGCTTGGGACCGGCATTGGCGGAGTTTTAGATGAATTACAACTAATCCATAAAAAGAGTTGATAGGAATCCTGAATTTTACCTCTAACTGCAAAATTTCTAATGTCAATCAGCATTTTGCAATTGATTCGTGTTTGTAATGTTCTTTTGATTGATGTAGTAAATCTAAGTTGACTTGGGTCTTAAATCTTGTAAAAGCATGACCCTATATCTTGTAAAAGGATGTTAAAAGTGATGAAGAATTCAAAGTACAAGATCTCAGATCTCATGTACTACTTTTAGACATTCACAAAGGCCACATGAATTCAAGCTGATGAAACAGCTGTTTCAGTTGTTACAGTTCATATTGGCTAACCTAACTACTAAAACGGCCACCATTTTTTTCGGTGACAAGGATAATTTGGTTGTTGCCTATGTGTGTTCATGTTGTGAGTCAAGGTCGTTTCGGCAAAAATGAGATATAGCTGAATTGGCCATATGCTTGTGCATGCTGGTGAATCAAGTGATATGAATTCATGTCCTTGAAACAAGTGATAGCAACAATGTTCCATGTTCTGGGTGTGTTATGCTTTAGTGATCTTTTACATTATTCATTCAATTAATAACCATGATTTTGGTGATCTGCTTAACTGATTAGATTTGTACTATGTTTGTGAGTGCAGTCTGTTTGCTTGTCTGTCAGATTCTTCTGCCAATACTTGAGATAAAAGCGTACAAACATCTGCTAACTGTTTACATTTGTACTTTGTGAGTGTATCCTGTTTGCTTGTCTGTCAGATTCTTCTGCTAATACTTGAGATAGAAGTGTACAAACAGTTATTTCAACTTAAGTAACAATCAAATGAACATTAAAATAGGTAAGATACAAAACTACGCAAGTACTATGAGGTACTACTAGGTGCAAGCCTGTAGACCAATAAGAAATACTTTAAAAAACAAAAGAAAAAACAATGAAAAATAGTAGAACAATAAGACTTAGCCCAACTAAGATCTGGTCACATTTTCTACAATGCCAAACATGAAAACCTGATGATTATTAAGCTTTCAAATATATAAAAAATGTAAACTAATTTAAGAGGTTAAAACTTGGGCTGATAGATTTTTATGTATATACGTTGATAAATCTCAATATATTAGAGCTACTCTTTAACAAGAAGAATATGACATATATTGAATAAAATAAATCTAGTCATTGCATAGTTGTCAATTCCCTTGTGGTGGCTGTTCTATTTTGGCTATTGGAATGGAACGATCCAAAATTTTGTTTAATCATCATCATCATCAAAGCCTTATTCTAATTAGGTTTGACTGTGTGAATCTTGTTCCTCCATTCTTCTCTATGAAGTGTCGTGGCTTCATTTAGTCCAAAAGTTTTGAAATCGTTTGTCACCACTTTTATCCACGTCCTTTTGGGCCTTCCCCCTATCCTTTTAGAGCCTTCGACTTGGATCGACTCACTTTTTCTAATTGGTGCTGTCTTCGGTCTCTGTTGAATGTGATCAAACCATCTAAGTCTTTCCTCCCTCATCTTGTTACCTATTGATGCTACTCCTAAGTTTTCTCCAATGTTCTCATTTCTAATTCTATTCATTCTTATCTTGCCACTCATCCATCTTATCATCTTCATTTTAGCTACATTCATCCTATGTGCATGTTGCCCTTTACTGCCCAACACTCTAATTCATAAAGCATGGCCAGCCTCACAGCCATCCGATAAAATTTTCATTTCAACTTGAGAGGCACCTGTAGATCACACTAGACTCTAGAGGTACACCTCCATTCGTTTCAATTCACTTGGATTCTCTGGTTAACATCCCTCATAATATCTCTGCTCTCATGAATTATCGATTCTAAGTATCGAAGGGGAGCCTTGGCGCAACGGTAAAAGTTGTCGTCGTGTGACCTTGACGTCACAGGTTCAAGGCGTGGAAACAGCCTCTTGCAAAATGCAAGGTAAGGCTGTGTACTTTAGGCCCATGTGGTCCGCCCCTTACCCGGACCCCACATAAGCAGGAGCTTTTTGCACCAGGGCTGCCCCTTTAAGTATCGAAGTGGTCGTTTTGGGGGACTTCTTGGCTATCATTCTTTACTACTGCTCCACTCTCATTTCTTTCCTTGCTAAAATTGCATTCATATACTCTGTCTTAGTTCAGCTAATTTTAAATCTTTTAGACTCTATAACATCTCTCATCATCTCTAGCTTTGTGTTTACACCCTCCCTAGTCTTATCAATCAAAACTACATCATTTGCAAATAAACATGCATCATGGAATCTTCTTGTGCAGATGTTTTGTTAGCTTATCCATAACTAATATGAAAAGATACGGGTTCAGTGCTGATCCTTGGTGAAATCCTATAGTAGTAGGGAAATTATTGATCTCTTCGCTAATAGTGCTAGCATTTGTTACCGCTCCCTCATACATATCTTTAATTATGTCTATATACCCTCATGAAACCCCTTTCTTGCCAACGTGCACCATATAACTCTTTAGGGACCATATCATAAGCTTTTTCTAAGTCAATAAGGACCATGTGGAGGTCCTTCCTCCTCTCCCTATATTTTTTCAACATTGTTTAAATAGGAAAATAGCTTTTATAGTAAACCTCCCAGGCATGAAATCAAACTGGTTTTCCAATCCAAAATTTTGTTTAATTGTGGATGAAATTATTATTGCACCTTCTGGAAATTCCACTTTGAAGAGGGTTGATAACTGTGAGTCATTGGTAAATAAAATGAAGAAAACAACCAAACTCTTGCATACTTGATTAATAAGAGAGAAAAATTATCTGAATTAGAAATTGAGGGATGAACTATATGGAATTAAATGTAGAAACTGTAAAAAGTGAAGAAATGGAGTAAACAAAAAACATAATGGCTTAGATACCTCAAGTTATGTCTGAATTTTGCATGTTTTAGATGAATTTCAACTAACCCACAAAAGGGTTACTAAGAATTTGGAAATTATCTTGAGCCCTGGCAATCCCAATTCATCAATCAATAATTTTCAATTTATTCATACTTGAAATCTTCTTTTTTCTGAGTTTTGTAATAGATCACAACTACTTTAATCTAGTAAAAGCATGTTGAAATGGTGAAAAATATAAAGAATGAGAACCTGGTCCCATAGACTGCAACCTAACCATTCTTGAAGAGAAGCTGATGAACCAGCTGTTTCAGTGATTGCAGTTACTTCTTGGAATATATGGACTATGTTTTTAAGAAATAAGGATAAGTGGGTTGATGTTTGTGTGTGCGTGAGGGGGTTAAAGCAGTGTGCTTCAATAGTATCTTGCCTCCTAAGCCTGCTAAATAGACCTGCCTGTGTTTCCTACAAGGAATTGTTAGAGCAAGTAGTAAATGTTAGTTGATACTAGCTGTCTTTTTCTTTTTGCAGTTGAAATAAAAACAGATCCATTCATATGCCAGTGTTCTTCTTTTCTTTCTATCTTGATCCTCTCCGTCCCTCACTCCCCAACCCCAAATGCAGTGACCAATTTATCAGTTGATTCAATCCATTCTAGAAGTAGTCCTTACAGTCATTGCTTGAGATAAAATAACCTTCAAAAGTTACATTCTAACTGTCTCCTTATAATTGATTGTGCTGAAGTTATCATTTACTGAAGGATTCACTCATATTTGATTTTGGTGTTTTGTGCTTGGTGCTTCTGGAAATTTCAGGCCTTGGTTTTGATACACAGGTTTTTTAGTGTATCTCTTGTCATATTCTTCATCCTGTGGCATGCTTCCACTGCTGGAGATTCACCTTTGACTTCCAAGGTTAGATTTGAACCTGGTAATTTTATATGTAAGTGTCCAGTTCAATCTGTGATCTACATTTCCTTGCAAATTTATTTCATACATCCTGAATTTTTGTGCTGTAGGGTTCAGGTTCTCGTTCCTCCCTTGTAAAAGAGGATACAAAAGCCAATGTTAATCAAGGCAATCCAGCTATTTCTGGAGGATGGGTTCACCATGGGTGGTTTTATATTTCAGTTAGAATTGGCCTGTTCCTTTGGGTAGGACTGGAGTCATGCTGAATGTTCGGTGATTAAGCATTTAAATGATTATCTTGAGCCATTTAGTTTAAGTTGATCATCTAATGGGAGGTTATTTGTTTTATGAAGGTTGCGCTACTTAATCTTATTACTATTTCTTCGACTTGGGCCCGAGTAATTGATGTAATGGACAGCGAGGTCTGCCTGTTGTCTGATAGCAATAAAATGGTAAAGAAGTGGGTTTTATGGAAAACTAAACTTCTTTTGTGCTCAGGCGGGTTCAAGATTATTTGGCTTTGTTGGTGCTGGTGCTACACTTGGGCAGCTTTTTGGCTCATTATTTGCAGCGGCAATGGCTTGGTTAGGACCTTGTATGTGGCTTTTTCTTCTCTTGTGGTTGTGATATGTTTGGTAAGTTCTGTAGGAGATCCTGATCAACAATGTTTGATTATCTTCTTTGTGTTTCCTCTCAGTTTTACTTCTATTAGCCGCACTCTTGATGGGGCTTGCTGCACAAACATCAAAAGGAATCTGCCTGGATATATGTCATGAGTCGGATGAAGTATCGTCCATCAGGTTTGTAGAAGTGCTTGATTTTAACTTGCAACTTTAGATATTTAATACACGGGTCCAAGGCATGGAAATCAGCCTCTTGCAAAATGCAAGGTAAGGTTGCCTACTATAGGCCCTTGTGGTCTTCCGCTTCCTCGGACCCCGCATAGGTGGGAGCTTCGTGCACCGGGGCTGCCCCTTTAACTTTAGATATTTAATAGGGTAATAATTTTAGGAATAAACAACAAGTGGCAGTGTTTTCTATAAATGAAGAATAGTTAGCTATTCCTGGTTGCTTGGATCATTTTATACCTTTGTAAGAGTTCAAATTGCACAACTCCACTACTGCCGTCCTAAGCTTGGATAAGGGAGCAGGGTTATGCATCAGGTGCTAACCGACAAGTAAAACCCTTTGCAAACCCCATGTGTGAATTGATTTTTGACTTTTCCTCATGCTAGGGCATTCCCTATAAGCAAAGCATAGCATCAAATCTCGTATGCAGCGAAAAATGGACAAGGCCTGCTATGACATTCCCTTGAAAGCGTATCCTGGGTGCAGTGAAAAATATGCAAGGGTAGCTAGAGCATTTCCTCTGAAGCTACACGCCACATCAAAACCTAGGTGTAGTGGAAACTATGCATGAGTTATCATGCCATTTGGGAAGTGTGCGAGTAAATATGTTAGGTCAGGAGAATAATTCGTATTGCCATATAGAAAATAGGCACATTGACATGTAAGAGTCTGGAGTTAGTAGATACAGTATAACACAGGATAGTCAACATCTCTTGTATCCAAGAAACGAAGTGGAAAGGAGCTGAAACTAGAGTAATTGATGGGTATAAGCTTTGGTACGTAGGAAAGGACAATAATAGAAATGGCGTAAGGATAGTGGTATATGAAGAGTCAAAGAATAAAGTTGTAGACGTTAAAAGAACTAGCAATAGAGTTATACTAATAAAACTTGTTCTAAGTGAGAAGACCATAAATATTATAGGTGCATACGCACCACAAGTAGGGTTAGCAGATAGAATCAAGATATAGTTCTGGAAAGATATGGAGGGAGTCATGCAAGAAATTCTCAGCAAAGAGGGGATATTTATATGTATAAACTTTAATGGTCATGTGGGAAAAGAAAAGGAAGGATATGATAGGGTACATGGAGGGTATGGTATTGGAGAAAAAAATGAGATGAGGGAAGCTATTCTCGATTTTGGTTTAGCATATAACCTAGTTATAGCAAACACATACTCTAAGAAGAGGGATGAACACTTACTAACATTTAAAAGTGGACCATATAAAAGCCAAATAGACATTTTTCTACTAAGGAATACCTAAAGATCAATGTGTAAGGATTGTAAGGTGATATCTGGTGATAGCCTAACCTCACAGTATAGGTCAGTGGTTAGGGATATCTACATTAAAATATGGAAGAAAGGAAATGAATTTAATAAATGTCGAAAAACCAAGTGGCGGAACATAAAAGGAGAGAAGATAACATCATTTACAAATGAAGGACATTGGAATAATAAAACAAAAGTAAAAACCATGTGGACTAATATGGCCAAGTTCATTAAGAAAGTGACAAAAGATGTGCTGGTACTATCTAAAGGTAAAAGGCAGCCATTAAAGGAAACTTGGTGGTGGAGTGAAAAAGTGCAAAATGTTATTAAAGAGAAATAGGTTGTTTTTTAAAGCATGGCAGAGGACTAAAAATAATGAAAATTTTGAGCAATATAAGAATACTAAAAAGGTTGCTAGTAAGTGAAGCAAAACTCAAGGCATATGATCATCATCATCATCATCATGACCTTATCTTGATTAGGGGTTGGTAAAGAGAAGATGAGGAAGGTATGTTTAAGCTCGCAAAAGAGAACAAAATAGTAAGGACTTAGACCACATTAAGTGTATTGGAAGTGATGACCAAAAGGTATTAGTTAAAGATGACGAGATCAAACAAAGGTGGGAAAGTTACTTTAAAAAATTGCTAAATGACAATTACCCTAAGAATATAGGAATTGAGAGTACCATAAGCCCTAATAGTTTTGGACATTATAGATGTGACCATAGTATTAGAATACTTGAATGAAAGGGGCCTTGAAAAGGATGAAATTAGGAATGACCCTAGGGCTTGATGGTATACCAATAGAGTTTTGAAGTATATGAGAGATACTAGAGTACTTTAGTTGACAAAGCTGTTTAATAAGATTGTAAAATCTAAGAAAATACTAAATGGATGAAGAGCTCTATGTACAAATTTATAAGAATAAAGGAGAAATACAAAGTTGCACTAATTATCGGGGGATCAAACTTATGAGTCATACCATGAAACTTTTTGAAAGAGTGATTGAGAAGAGGCTACAGTATGAGACAAGTGTATTGGAGAATCAGTTTGGTTTCATGCTTAAGAGGTCTGCAATAGAAGTTGTTTTCCTGCTTACACAATTGATTAAGAAATATAGGGAGAGGAGGAAGGACTTCCACATGGTCTTTATTGTCTTACAAAAAGCTTATGATAAGGTCCTCAAAGAGTTAATATAGTGAGTGTCAGGTGAGAAAGGGGTTTCATGGGAGTATATAGACATAATTAAGAATATGTAAGAGGAAGTGGTAACAAACATCAGGACCACTAGTGGAGAGACCAGTGATTTTCCTATTGTTATAGGATTGCACCAAGGATTAGAATTGAGCCTGTACCTTTTTACATTGGTTATAGATGAGTTAACAAAACATTTGCATGAGGAGATTTCATGGTGTATGTTATTCATTGATAATATAGCTTTAATTGATGTGACAAAGGAGGGCGTAAATACAAAGCTAGAGTTATGGAGAGAAGCATTGGAATCTAAAGGATTTAAAATTAGCAAAAGTAAATTAGACTATATGGAATGCAATATTTGCAAGAAGAAAAGTGGAAGTGGAGTACCAGTAAAGATTTATGCTTGGTCCGAAGTTATAATGTAGCACCAACCTTACCTTGTTGTTTAATGATTCTATCTAAACTCTTAATATGAAGGTAAAAATTAGCTCATTACAGATATACAAATGAACCTTCCGGGGAAATGACAATCAAATTGGTTAAGCAATAGTGGAGTAAGGTTTCATGTGGAAGATAAAGCTACATGATGCCAAAACTTTTCTATAGAAGAAAAACGGCTTAGGTTTCATATGGAGTATAAAAGTGAGCTTAAAACAGAATCAAATAAAAGAAGAAGGGCTGGTTTGTTACTTTGGAGCTTAAGAACAAACAAAACTATTCCTAAGAGAATGAAAAACAGTGGAAGATGAACATGCAAACATAATTCTTGATTGTTGCCTAAAACTGACAGACGACTCAGGCACCATCTAGAATTTGATTCATCTGAATTGCAAAACCTTTATATTGTGGCAAAATTGATTGGGCACAAATTCTTGAAGTGTAAGGAAGCCATGAGACCCCATACAAACGGCAAAGGTGAGCTAGAGACAAATTTGACGGCCTAACAATTGATGACGCTAGAGAAGAAGACAAGGACTAACAAAAGAGTTAATGCAAAAATTGAAAACTCTAGAGATCCAGTCCTCTGGTGTTTTGTCAACCAGTTTCAAGGCTCTCAAAAACTACCAAATACCGACCATACAATAGAGAAATTGTCTTGAAACCCTTATTTAAAACTTCAGATCAGTCCTAAACCTTGAAGCTCTTTTCTATATTTTATTGTTTGAGCCAAAGTAGTAAAGAACTTGGTAGCAGTCTCAGAAACCTGATCTTCTGTACTCATCAAAGCTTCTGAAATTGGACTGACACCTTTCTAAAGAATCCAGATTTTTAGCCTCAGTCAGTATCTGGATTTCTAATGTACTACCTCTTGGGAAACATCCTGAGTTGGGAAGATTGCAGATTTCCTCAGCTCATACAAGCATCAGCAGCACAGATGGCTTTCTGAATGTGCTTAAGGCACTCCTGAAACAAGCAGGAAATTTATGATAAATCTTGAAAATTAAAAATTACCTTGTTGGAAATCTTCTGGATATTATATGGGCCCAGTTTCCAGTCTTTCTGAGTCTCTGTCAACCATGTGTTTTTAAATAATCATTTGGATGAGATGGGCTTTAGGTGCTCAAAGGTTGGTGTTTAGAACTCAATTTCAAGGAAGTTGAAGTTGGTATCCTAGGGTCTGGTGGGCAGAGTTGAGTTTAGTGATGCAGGAGAGAAAGTCTTTTGGACATTGAAAAACTCTGTTGATTTTTTTAAGTCCATGGAGGATGAGTCAATAGTATTAATGAGTTCCAACTAAGCTGCTGGCCTGTGATGTTTATTTTGATAATTGATGAGGTCTTTTATTTGGTGGACTTCAGTTTGTCACGGCGCAAGAGAGAAATGACTTTTGTGTTACTTAGATCCATCTAGTGCCAAAAGAATGCGTCTGACTCCCACACTAATGTATATGGAGATCACCACTCTGTTCTGGGAGTCATTTCTCATAATTTCAAAGGGAGGACAGTATTTTGAATCTAATTTTGATGCAATGAAACATTCCCTGTTTTGGATTATTTTTATTGATGAAGCTTTGAGTGAATGTTCATATGCCATTAAAGTAATATCCTTGTTTGCATGTACTTGTCTGTTATTTCTTATTCTTTTCCGTATATGACCCTACACCTGCCACCATTTTGTCATTCAATGTTCACATTTTGCTGCTATTATCATTGGACCCAGCATTATTATGTAGGACTGCAGGAAGCTGGAGTTTCTTACATATTAAAATGGATCAGTGGACTTAGGATTCTGGAATTTGTACTTTGTTTCTTGTGGCAGCTTTTATTTGTAATAAAGTTTATATATGGCAGAAGAGCGACAATCTGACTTGGATATTTTTCTCCAGGGAAGCTGTTCCAGATTTGCATGTTGAGGCCACTGGGCAGACCAGACCTTCTCCTGGAGGATCATGCACTAAATCACCTAGATCTGCAATGAAGCCTCGGATTTCTGTCATATTAGAAGGATTGCTATTGATATTATCATCAAATTACCTCCTTTGTGTTGCTTTATTCCTATGGCTCAGTGCAGTTGTCTCTTCTTTCTTTTACTTCCAGGTATAATGACGTTTTTTTCTTATGTAAACATGTTGAAATTTACAGCAATTACTTAAGCTGTTATGACTAATGTACATAGGTATTAGATTGATTTGTATTTGTGTAACACTCAACCTACATATTGAATTCAATGGCAATGAGGATGCAGAAATGTGCATGAGAAGATGCTTTTCTTCTTCCTTGGGCCAAAATATAAAAATGTTAACAGAGTAGGAATTTATGAACTTTCAGCAAATGAGAGTGTTCATGTAGTGCAAAATTTGTTCTCCCATGAGTATGTATGCCATCCAGTTTAAGTTTTATCCTAATCTGAGCTAAATCTTATGTTGCACGAATTTGTTTTCACTGTTTCCTTATAATTATCTTCCTTGGCCGTTCTATCTCCGTCTTTCTTGATAGTTTGTTATCAATGAATTCAAATCTGAAAGTGTGATAATCATATATGATGTTAGGACTGTTTTGCAACATTAATTTCTGAATTGATGAATCTGTAGTTCAGCACAGAAATGTATCTGTTTCAGGAACACCTGACTATTACAGATCCTACACATTTTATGATTAAAATCTCTTGTTCTCCTTGATAGTTTGTCTTATTTTTCTTCTAATAGCTGCAGTCTTCATTCTAGTCATTTCCTGAAATTTCTGATTCCTATCTTCTTTAAGACCATTTAGATTTCTTTATTCTTTATTACTAGAACAATCTTTGGACTGCTTTTCTTTAGCAGTTCACTTCTGTAGCTTGAATTTTCTTATGATTTAGGGTCCTCACAGGACTCTCATGAAGAAAGAAGCAAGTGACTTCATTCCTATAGCTGTTCTTGAGGCAGATGACAGACCTGGTCGTGAATGTGTGCCATGTTTAGGGTCCAAAGGGGTAGGGGGAGGGAGGGGAAGAGAACATAACAACTTTAGTTAGGAAACCGGGTTACAGATCTGTTTTGAGGGTTTCTTCTGTAAGCAGTACTTAGTTGTTTCTTTATGTTTTATTTAGGTTTTCTTTCTCCCAACAAGATATTGTCTTAATGGGGGAAATGATTACTTTTTTATGATCTCTAAGTCTTTGTTCTTGTGATGACTGTCTGGCAGAAAGTAACTATTATTGCAACGACCACTGCAAGCCCTCTTGGCAGAAGAAGATTGCTTGCAGAGATCAATAGCTTCATTGCTGTGTTTATCCTTGCTGGTCAGCTTACTTTGACGGTATGATGTTTGTGTTCAATCTTTTTTGTGAGAATAATCATTATTTTGCTTTCTCAGCAATTTTTAGCCCTGTAATTTGCATTTCATTTATATCAATAAAAAGTTTCATTGGGAAAAACAAAACTGATACTCTGTTTATGCAAAGTGCTTGTCCTGCTCCTTTCATCCTACAGTGTAGCTATTGCATGTGTTTGTCTGTCAGCTTGACCTCATATAAATTAGTAAAACTTTTTAGGTGCCATTTGTTCTGTCAGTTAAAGAGTTGTGTCTATATGTTGAAGTTCCTGCACATCCCCATTAACTATTTTTCAAGGTCCATATATTTGGAATTGAAACTGGTTCCTGCATGACCCCATTAACTAATTTTCAAGTTCCATCTATTTGGAATTCAAACCTTTGTCAGTACCCGAAGTATGGTGGCGTGTCCTACTTTTTTCACCACTTGTTTCAGACATAAGATGCGGCTCTTGTATAGTCAAACAGCGAATCATGCAATCAAGAGGGAAGAAACTGAAAATAGTCCCTGTAGTAAGATTAGAACAGAAAAAACATGCAAGGAGCTCTGTGTAGAGTTAGCTACTCTTGTTTTTATGGGCATGAGTGACTTCTGCTTCCTTCCATACACTTCCTTGCCTGTTGGAGATGGATGAATAGTTGAAAGTTCAAACTTAGAAGCCATCTAATTATTCTAAGGACTACTTATATATGTTAGTCAATCTGTTCTGATAGGTTTCCATTCTGCACTTCTGAATAACATGTGGCTATCTAAGTGATAGATTTCTGCATGATTTTGAGTTTTCCCTTTTTAAGATATTATATGATTTGAACTTAAGTTGGCCAAAAGAATCCAAAAATGATTTGGATATGAGAAATCATTCTTGCCAACTGATTTGGATATGAAAAATGTTTCTTGCAACTATCTGGAAGCATTTCTCTAGCCTAAATTTGCATGGTATATAGTCCATATGATGTATTTTGAATTTGGTTTAAAGCCTTTTAGCTCTGGTTTAGCGGAAAAAATTTAAGTTGGAAGTCATTATTGCTTCCCCATGGTTGAGCTATTGTATGTTTATATCCTGGATTTAAGTCAAATAAAATAGTTGCCATCTAATGCTGCATTTCTCTAACCAATTGTATACAGGGACGTATTCTCACAGTTGCAGGAATTACTGCAGCTATCTGCGCAGCTCCTTTTGTTGCTTTCTCAAATATGGTTGCTCTTGCTCTTTGGCCAACATGGATCGTGGTGGCCATGTCTGAGACTCTTCGGAAGGTCCGTGTTTAAGACATTGTTTTCCTCAGCCTGATGCTATTTCAGTGTGGCAGCATTCGTGCCCCTGTAGCTTGAACATTATGTTTTAGGAAATATTGCATTATTTTGTAGTCATCTATTAAAATAATTAATTTCTTTTACTGCCAACCATGTCAATAGCTTCCGACTTCTTGACAATGCAGTGCTTTATCTTATGAAGAAAGATAAAGACAAACTTTTATTCTCTGCTACAGCCAATTGTTTTAGTAGAAGAAGGTCTATTCTGTCATATAGCTTTTCCTGGACAATTACTTTTCTAATTTGTGCCACCAGATGCATACTTATTGATTATAGAGTGCTTTAGCTTGAGCAACGACCTTCTAGTGCAGTGGCACAAGAAGGGACTGTCCTGTGCAAGGTCTGGGGTTCGAGTTGAGCTTATGGGTGTGAGTGTGGATGTGTGTGTTTGGCTTTGGGGTTATCCGCGGAAAACTTTGCTTGCTTGCAGAAGAGAAATAAGTGCTTTAGCTCATAACAGTGTACCAGTTCAAATGTTTTACGCCAATTGTTTTCGTAACATAAGAAGCTTTCCTACAGCTTACTTTTTGTATAGAGTACCAAGAGATACTTGAATTGCATTGTGAGAGTTCAATTGTTAAACTTTGAACTAGATGTAAAATCATGACAAATTAACCTATTTAAAATGAGCTTACATCATTTGAAACTTAGAAGGGGAGCCTTGGCGCAACGGTAAAAGTTATTGTCATGTGACCTTGAGGTCACAGGTTCAAGGCGTGAAAACAGCCTCTTGCAAAATGCAAGGTAAGGCTGCCTACTATAGGCCCTTGTGGTCCGTCCCTTCCCCGGACCCCGCATAGGTGGGAGCTTCATGCATGGGGCCTTCCCTTTTATCATTTGAAACTTATATTTCTAACATGCAGTGCTACGACTTCATGAAGTATCAAGTTAGAACTCTTACTATTAAGCTAAGCATCCAAACATGTTTTCATGCATTGCAGCTACATGCCAGGGACATCATAAAATAGTCACCACATAGTTAAGAAAGGTAGCTTTTTAGTTTGGAAACACACTGAATCAAGAAAGATAGTTGGTAGAGTAGTCTATCAAATTGGGAGAGGAACTAGAGCATGTTTGTCCTCCTCTATGTGAACTTAAGGAACATTTTAATTTCTTAAAGGTGGGCCAAGGTGGTGTGTGTGCGTTGGTGTGAGATTGAGGGTCAACCAAGATTTCCATTTAGTGTGGTCCGCCTCTTCCCCAGACCCCACGTATGCGGGAGCTTCGTGCACCGGGGCTGCCCCTTCAATTGAGAGAGGAAATGTGCTGATATGGTCTAGGATATAATTAGTTAGAAACTGTAGTAAAAAAATTGGAAATCTGTGGATCATCGGTTAGATACACCACATGAAAGGATGTAGAAGCACTAAGGATCAGAGGTGAATCAAGTTGCGTACCTCAAAATGTGACATTTCATGTTGATAATACAGGTGGGTTTTCCTGATGTTGGTGTTGATGGTACCGACTGTGATGCCAGGTATGTATGTGTTTACTGTTAAAAAAGAGATCATACTAGAATAAGGAAGAGATCTATGTGCTTAGAAGCCCTCCTAGTCAATAATTAAATTAGCTAACCTGAGCTGACTCTCTTTTTGCCTAGACTAAGCCAATGAAAACACCTTTAACTTGTCCGAGTCAATAAAAACTCATATTAATCATGACTCACCATAATTTTGACTGAACATCTTGTTTAAGTCTTGAGTCCTTTTGGTGTGGTTTCTCACATTATAAAAATGAACTAGTGCAAGTGCACCTGTAGGTTCAAAATGAATTTGAGATGTATGTGAACTTATGTACATAAGAATTACTGGTGGCACTAAACTAAGCACACTGTTCAGGATCTACAAGTTTTAAAGTGGGGGGCAGCCCTGGTGCATGAAGCTCCCGCCTATGTGGGGTCCGGGGAAGGGGCGGGCCACAATGGCCTAAAGTAGGCAACCTTACCTTGCATTTTTGCAAGAGGCTGATTCCACACCTTGAACCCGTGACCTCAAGGTCACATGATGACGACTTTTACCGTTGCGCCAAGGCTCCCCTTCTACAAGTTTTAAAGTGCTTGAGAAAAAAGATTCTCAATAACAGATGGTTTCTCTCCTACATGGAAGAGCTAAGAATGAATTGGCTATTTATAGGATTAGTATTTGTGCAAATAATTTTATATATGCAACCTATCATAGAGAATTTGTGACTATCATTTAATATTTGTGTGTGTGTGTGTGTGTCTAAGAAGATCCCTGGTTTTTCTTATTGACTTTTCAGGTAGTCACCTATGTTATCACAAGACCTGGAAGGGAACTCCTCTTCACTGTTGTTTCACAGGATGAGAAGTACAAAGCCAAGGTAGATCTCCTTAATCAAGTGGAAAGCCCATCTTTTTCTATTGCTTTGCCCATCTTTTTCTATTGCTTTATAAGATTGCAGAGTAGATAAATCATATTGATGGGCTCAGAGGGCCATGCCAACATGTGCTATAGGATTGGTTTTCATTGACTTACTTGCATGTTACAGTTGAGAGGAATGATATGCTCTGACATGTCTGACCAGAAAACAAAAGAGATTCCTTCCACTCACAATGTGAAGCAGTCCATCCATCCTAAAGCTACAAAAAGCTGATTTGAGATGGCACCTTTTGCATGAGAGGCAATTCATGGCCATGATATCTTCCTTTTCGTTTATTTATAATTTCTGTAGTGTTATCGGAGTCAGTGCTTCACTAATTTCACATGCATAGTTTATGACTCAAGTCGAGATGAAAAAGCGGAGTCACCTTATTAGTCAGTCAAGCTGAGTCAACTGCTTTGTCCATGGCCTCTTCTGGTCAGCATCTCCTTTGTGAACCATGGGTTCCTTAAATTAATGGATGGTCTTTATTATTTATTTAATTGATTGTTTCTTTGTTTAGATATTTGCTACTTTGTTTATTGAAATAAATGGTATATTTTCTTTTCAAATTCCGTTCTTTGTTATTAGTGTTTTCAGTTCCTTATTTTGTATTCCAACTTCCAATGCTATTTTTGCCAGTACCTGTGGTAGTGATTTGACACTTCGTCCATACAGTACCTACAAAGGCACATTCTTTTACTGGTCAGGGATGTCTGGCCATCTCATTCCTTGTACACTTAATGAAGTATCAGACTAGGTATGTCTCTGTTTTCAAGAATCACGAGATCTCTGAGGAAAATAGTTGATGCAGGTATGCATAGATGTCATTGTTCAAAGGCTCGGAGATGCCACAGCAGCAGGCATATACAAGCTGCTTTTTAGCAACCGGAATACAAGAATATCCACCATTACTATTTATGCATTACCTGTATGTATGATCATCCTTTCTTCCTTTTTCTTTTTTTGTTTCCCCTCTTTTTGAGACAGATGCATCGCCTCAAACCTGTGATCTACAGTGGAAGAGGCTCCTTGCACCACTATGCTAGAAGGCTTAGCTTGCCCTATGTTAGTTGTTGACAGATAATGTCTACAAATTCAAAAAGAGAACAAATACAACTTTAAAATAAAAGTAACCATCTAGAAGTAAGCAATAGCTTATGCACCAACAAATAGCTGACTGAGGTGTGGGTCTATTGCCACTAGGAAGTCATGCAAGCTTACACCTCATCAAGTAGTTGGCACCGGACACTTGTACACCATCAGGTGGTGATTAGGAGAGCTATCACTAACTTATAGTGCTGTTCTTGTGTGCTGCATTGTCCACAAAGTAAATTTTATAGTATATGGTTGGACATTTTTGTGATTGGGTTCGCTTTTGCATTAATTGGGATTTTGTCCCACATTCTTTCAGGTATGCTTTTTGTGGCTGGCCACTGGATTCCACTTGGGACGGCGTCAAGTGCACCTTGCCAAGCTCCGAACCATTTCTATTCCATAGGATCATAAGAGTCAACGGATCAAAAGGTCAGCTGAGAACTTTTCATTATACCAATTATTCGTAATTGGATTCTTCTGCATTCTGGAAATCAAAGCCTCCAAGAATGATACCCAACTAGCTGGTTCAAAAAGAGCAGAAAGTCACCAGAGTTATCTATGCGTGGGCAATGAAAAGAAATAGTTAGGAGAGTTTTCAATTATATGAAGAGCAAAAGCCTTCTAGCCCTGTGGAAGAACTGGCACCTCCCTGTAGCAGGTCTTGGTTTAAGGTACCTCAGCTCAATCAGGGTGAGTGCAGAAAATACTGGTACCAAAAGAGGACATCGACTCAACAGATTCTCGGAGGTAGTTCTGTTCTCTCTTAGCATAATTTGCAAGCCTCTTTACTATTTCCTGTAACTAGTAGGTCACCTATTTCCTTTCTTACCAATGTAAGCTATTGGGTCTGGTGACCTAAGCCATCTAAATCATGATTGGTACTGGCTCTGCAATTCTCCTAATGTAATTTTCTTTAAAATTGATTTTTCCCAACACATCACGCTTGAGAAAAGCAACCAGATGGGACAGAATGTAATATGCCAGATAAATGACAAGTGGCAGTCTTATTGTTCCCTTGTACTCTGCTATTCCATTTCTTAGTGTTATGTCTCATCATTTAAAATATGACAATCAAAAGCATGTAAAGACAGAAAAGAAATCACACCTAATGAAACACCATGAGATTATCATGTGTGAGGAATCTTCCTTATGCCTACTAGTGGATTAAGCCTGTATTAAAGTTTGACAACTCAGCAGCAGTCTGTCTCAGACGAAGGCTACAACCATATACTTTTTGGCTGTAGGTAGCAGCCAATTTGCTGATAGGCTTTGAATTGGCTGATATGGATTCACATGGTTCCAGAAACAAAGTGTTAGAGAATGGTATGAGTTCTAGTATATAGTTTTATTAAACAATAATTTGATACAGATCTGTTAGAGAATGTTATGAGTTCTTATATATAGTTTTATTGAACAATAATCTGATACAGATCTGTTAGAGAATGTTATGAGTTCTTATATATAGTTTTATTGAACAATAATCTGATACAGATCTGTTAGAGAATGTTAGTAGTTCTGGTATATAGTTTTATTGAATAATGATTTGATACAGATCTTTGCAATGTTGTTACTGCTTGTCTATTTGCTTGTTTCACAAGTTCTGTTTCATTTTGAAGAAATAAAGGAAAAATCATCATAATGAAAGAAATGACTTGCTATGATAATAACAGTTGGTAAAATATTAAAGCAATGAGTACTGAAGTTCCTAACGTATACCTTAGTACTAATGAATTAGATTCAAAAGGCAAATAATACAAGAAACAAGAGCAAATTCATCAAGTTTAAATTTCTAAACATAATTAATAGATATTAGAATTCCAAAATTTTTTAAAAGTTGGTGCAAATGTCATATATATGTGAATTATGCGCAAGCACGTCTATCTCACTTAATTTACTAAAATTAGTTTCATCACTCAAAAGTAGAAATATGAAAAGACAACAAAAAATAAAATAAAGACAAAGATAAAAGCAAAGCTATAACTTTTATTGAGCTAAGGCATTGTAACACAGTGGCTCGAGAAGGGCCTCTCACATAGTACGTCATGGGTCCAAAAATGTTTGTAGGGTTGTGTGTCAAACATTAAATTTAGAAATAAAAAAATCTAAAACATGTAACAGTACTACAACATAAAATGGAAAATGACAAGAACAAATTATATTCCCATTAACAACACATCCTCAAATCTTGTTGAAAGCTTCATTTCCTATCATAGTGCTGCCTAATGAATTATACAGGTACCATAAAAAAGAGTCTAGAGTTAGTAGATATGATGAAATGTAGGAGAGTCAACGTCGCTTGTATCCAAGAAATCAAGTGAAATGGGGCTAAAACTAGAGAAATCAATGGTATAAGATCTAGTACGTGGGAAAGGACAGTAATAGAAATGGCATAGGGATAGTGGTGGATAAAGAATCAAATGATAAAGTTGTTGACGTTAAAAGAACCAGTGATAGAATTATACTACTAAAACTTATTCTAGGTGAGAAGATCATAAATGTTATAGGTGCATAGATACCACAAGTAGGGTTAGAAGATAGAATCAAGAGACAGTTCTTGGAAGATATGGAGGGAATCATGCAAGAAATTCCCAACATAGAGGGGATATTTATATGAATAGACTTTAATGGTCATATAGGAAAAGAAAAGGAAGGATATGATGGGGTACATGGAGGGTATAGTATTGGAGAAAGAAATGAGATGTGGGAAGCTATCCTTGATTTTGCTTTAGCATATAACTTAGCTATAGCAAACACATACTCTAAGAAGAAGGATGAACACTTACTAACATTTAAAAGTGGACCGTATAAAAGCCAAATAGACATTTTTCTACTTAGGAATACCAAAAGATCAATGTGTAAGGATTGTATAATGATACATTGTGAGAGTTTAACCTCACAATATAGGTTAATGATTATGGATATCTATATTAAAATATGGAAGAAAGGAAATGAACTTAATAGATGTCGAAAAACTAAGTGGTGGAAATTAAAAGGGGAGAGAATAACTTTAGTCACAAACAAGTTAATGGTAGAAGAAAACTAGAACAATGAAACAAAAGTAAACGTCATGTGGATTAATATGGAAAAGTCCATTGAGAAAGTGGCAAAAGATGTTCTAGAAGTATTTAAAGGTAAAAAGCAATCAGTAAAGGAAACTGGTGGTGGAGTGAAAAAGTGCAAAAAGTTATTAAAGAAAAATGGATGTGTTTTAAACATTGACAGAAGACTAGAAATAGCGAAAACTTTGAGTAGTATAAGAATGCTAAAAAGGTTGCTAAGGGAATAGTGAGGCTAAACTTAAGGCATGTGATGATCTCTGTAGTAGATTAGGATCAAGAGAAGGTGAGAAAGATATGCTTAAACTTGCAAAAATAAGAGAACAAAACGGTAAGGACTTAAACCACATTAAGTGGATTAGAAGTGATGATCAAAGGGTACTAGGCAAAGATGACGAGATCAAATGGTGGGAAGTTTACTTTCAAAAATTGCTAATTGACAATTGCCTTAAGAATATAGGGATTGAAAGTACTACAAACCCAAATAACATTAGACATTATAGATACAACCGTAGGATTAGAATACCTAAAGTGAAAGAGGCATTGAAAAAGATGAAATCAATAAAAGCCCTAGGGCTGGATGATCTACCAATAGAGGTTTGGAAGCATATGGGAGATATTAGAGTAGTTTGGTTGACAAAGTTGTTTAACAAGATTATAAAATCAAATAAAATATCGTATGAATGGAAGAAGAACTCTATTGTACCAATTTATGAGAATAAAGGAAACATATAGAATTGTACTAATTAAAGGGGGATCAAACTTATGGGCCACACTCTGAAACTTTTTGAAAGAGTGATTGAGAAGAGGCTACGGCATGAGACAAGTATATCAGAAAATTAGTTTGTTTTCATTCCTAGGTGGTCTACCATGTAAGCTATCTCTCTACTTAGACAATTGATAGAGAAATATAGGGAGAGGAAGGACCTCTACATGGTCTTTATTGACTTAGAAAAAGCTTATGATAGGGTTCCTAGAGAGTTAATATGGTGGGTGTTGGGCGAGAAATGGTTTCGTAGGGGTATATAGACATAAGTAAAGATATGTATGAGGGAGCGATAACAAATGTTAGGACTATTAGAGGATAGACTGGTGATTTTTCTATCGCTGTAGGATTGCACTAAGGATCAACATTGAGCCCGTACCTTTTCATATTGGTTATGGATGAGTTGACAAAACATTTGCATGAGGAGATTTCATGGTGTATATTATTTGTTGATAATATAGTTTTAATCGATGAGACAATAGAGGGTGTAAATACAAAGCTAGAGTTATGGAGGGAAGCATTAGAATCTAAGAGATCTAAAATCAGCCGAAGTAAGATAGAGTATATGGAATACAATTTTAGCAACGAGGGGGGCAGGAGTGGAGCACCAGTAAAGATTGATAACCAAGAAGTTCTCCTAAAGGACCACTTTCAATACTTAGGATTGATGATTCACGAGAGTGGAGTGATTGAGAGGGGAGGATAAGGTCTTGTTGATGATGATGATGACCATAAAAAAGATTGGGATTTTACCTTTGAAAAGAAATCCTTAAATTTTCTGAATCTAGTCTCTAAAATCTTAAACTAATCTGGAAATGGCTAAAAATACTAGAAGAATAAGGTTATGCACATAGACATGATACAGCACAGACTTGCATTGGCTGATATGACCCATATCAGCTGATACATAAGCATTCCAGCTGGGCCGATAAATCCTGAATATTTTATTAGCACTGATTTAGGGGCTTCACATTGTACCATATATATGTGTGTGTGTGTGTGCATCAGGTGGTAGCTGACAGGTGGTATCTGACACAAGCTTTGCATATTTTCATTTTTTTATGTATACAAGTATTCTTAATCATGGTGACCTACATGAATTATATAATTTCTAGTCATTATAGTTGCAATGAGTTCTTACTTAGTGCTTGAAACATTGAACTTACCTGGTTTCACCATGGTCTTCCTTTTTGCTCTCTTTTTTGATCATCAGGTTCTATTAGTAAAAGACTGAATGAACTTACCACTTAACATTTAAACATACAAAGTGTATTTAGACAAATTAGTGGTTCAATTATATATGTAAATAAGCAGTTGCCTCTACCTGAGATAAATTCAACCCACATGATGATAATCCTAAAATTCTGCTTGGATCATCAATAGGTTGCCTGATTCTTTTTTCTTTTTCTTTTTTTCCTCTTTCTTGTTATTAGTTTATTTTGCATGTTCTGGCTTTTGGTTTATATTTTATGTTTCTGTTCAACCTGCTTGTAGAACCTTTATATTGACTGTGAACTTCTTGTTTGAGCCTGCTCTAGATATTAACATGATTGTAATCTTATGAGATTACCTTTCCTTTATTGCTTGCTGCTAAAATTTTCATGACAGTTCAGTCATATTGACTTTTTCTTTGGTGCACTTATACATGGTCGTGATTCTTCTTATCCCATGCTTTTCCTTTCAACTCTTCTCTATTGCTTGATTCGTCTTTTAACCGAACAGCTTAGAACTGACGCAAATCTTTCCTGCCCTGATCCCTCAAAACCTGGAAACTGACCTCTAACTATCTACGATGTCAAAACCATAAGAATTGAATTCCCATGACTTTTCCTTGGAATTTTACTATTTTCACTGTAAACTTGCTCTTATTATCCACCTCCATTAAGCTTTCATATTTATTTTTCTCAGTTTTATTTGCCTTCCTTGTTTAAGGTGCAGATTGTCCCTTTCATGTACATCATGTCACCTCCTCACTTCCCAGCTTGCAAAAAGTTCTGCTTATAAAATGTCAAATAATGAATCATACCTAGTTTCAGAGGAAATTAGGGAGTCAAAGGAACATCTCTTTTTTATTGTTGTTGCTTGCCACTCTTTTCTCATTCAACTCCAGCTTCTCTTGAATGATACTCCTTTCTAATTTACTTTTCATCTGCAATTGCCGTAGATATTGAGAATGTTAAAATGTATTCTGACTTATTTGCTCTTAGATCAACAGAGGAAGTTACTGTACATGTTACCTACAACTCTAGCAAATTCTTACCTGTTACGTCATGCTAGTCATTATGATCATGCACTCATGTTGTTTTGGTCCTAGAAATTTCTCCATTACTTTGTGGTTTTTCAATTTCCTATTCCTACTAGTTTCAGTATTCCGGCAGAGTATGTCTTTGTAGTTGTTGAGGTATCTTTAGTGAGCCATATATTTCTGTTAGTGACAGAGTTGTACCTGAATATGCACCCTTTTTTTTTATTATCCTGTACTTTTTCATATAGCGTTACTATTACCACCATCCTTGATAATCGGATGGGAGTTATCCATTAGCATGATGCAAGTCCTAGCACCCAATGTAACTTCAGAGTTTTCATAAGTCTGGTATTGAAGCGGAACGAGAGAGACTTTTCCATCGAGGATGAATGAGATTTTGCCTTCGTCAATGCTCAGTATTTTTCTTTTTGAAAGGCAAGACTCAGTATTGCATTCCATCTTCATGTACTTCGGTTGGTCACAATGGTTTTGGTAATGCCAGTTGGTCTACTTTGAGTATATCATAGTTTAGCAGCCAAAGCAGTCTAACATAGTTGGTTGCAGACATCATGGCGCCACTCCTCATTAGACTTAGTTGGAGGTTTGAGGTGGCATTTTTCCTTTATTAAGGAGATTTTTAGTAGATTTAGGAATTAGGATATTGCTTGTAGGTATTTGCTTCATAACTGTCTCCGCTTTATGCCCGTGGGATATGCTTGTGGGACTTGGCCTCCCTCAATCCGTATCTTTTGCTTTTGCGGAAAGAAACAATTAAGGCAGGAAATAATAAGAACGTGGTGAAAGAGAAACCCATCATAGGGACCACCGGAGAGCTTCAGCTGTAATCTCCACTTTTGGAACTCTCAGATGATTTGAATCTCGAAGATCCACAACTGGCTGAGATCAAAGCCAAGACCGACGGTTCCTTTCTCCACCATGATACCAAAGTTTCCCTCTTCTAAATCCACCGAGAAACCCCTAAAATTTTACCCCAAAGATGATATTCCGAAGCCCCTGATGAACCAAGGAAAACTAAGGTACCAAGCTCTTGTTGTCTTCTTGGGGTTTTCATGTTTTTGTTTTTGTTGCTCATGGGATTATTAGGGCAAGTATCATCACTCCTGTAATGGCGATTCCAATACTCAAAGTTGGTAAATCAATTGAAAAAAGTTGTTGTAAGCAACTGCTTTATAGCTTGGTTTTTCTGAATAGTGTATTATTGATATAAACTGAGTGGTAGAAGTTTCTTGGACCATATTTTCGCTGTCTAAGCAGTGGATATCAGCTATTTTGTGTTGGTAGGTGACCTATGTTCTGATTAAAATAATTCAAGAGTAAGGATGTTGTCTACATATAAACTAGAAAGTGCATAGATAAATCTGATCATTCAGACCTTGAAATAAATGTCTGGCAAATACAACCAACCGTCCGCCTTAAAAAATACCAAAATCATAGCTAATTGAACGAAGCATTTTGTTATAATAGTAATAAAAACAGCCGCCTATGTATGCAAGAGAGAGACCTTTGCTAAATGGGTTATGCTGGCGGGAGCAGTCAAAAAAAAATTCCATGTTTTATTTGTTTCTAGCTTTTCCCTCTATCGTTTTATTTCTAAAGAGATACCAGTAAAGAGGGTCAAGTCCTATGAAAGTGGCTACACTACAAAATCGTCCCTGAGCCAATTATTTATACATATATAGAGAGAGAGAGAGAGGGGGGGGCCTTACTGCAATGGTAAAGTTGTTGTCATGTTACCTTGAGGTCAGGGATTCAAGGCGTAGAGCTAGTAATGTATTTTTAATGAAGTTATAGAGATATCTTCAAAATTATTTTCTTTTAATTGCAACAGTCATCATAACTACACTTGAAATTCATGATGCTCACTTTTTTCTATATTTAATTGTCCGAAATGAATTTCTAGATTCATGGATTCATCAAGTTGGTAAAAAGAGCCAAATTATTAAATATTGTTGATTAATGCAATTATGTATAATCCAAAAAAAATCATAAAATGTTTTTTGACTTCCCTATATTATTGTAAAGAGAAATAATATTCCCACGCCCTTTTGGCTAACGCCACTCTCAGCTGAGGTTTGTGGTAAAAATAGTTGTGGGGCCTATTTTTTGAATGATCTAAAAGGGTTCATCTTAAGTGTCTTACCTTATATTCGCCAGTCCCCAAAATCATATACTTTGGAAGATCATGCCATTAAGTTTTCTGAGCTGTTTCAAGGGCCGATCAATTTTAGGGCTCAAAATAACTCCGTAAAACAATGGAATGATCATCCTAAGAATGTGATTTTAGGATAGGTTTTTTATGGCTTGACAACTAAAATGGATAGTTTTAATTATTAGAAATGTGGGGCCCTCGGGTTAAAATACCTCGAAACCTCAATTAGGGGTGTGACAATAGTCCAAAGGAAAGTGGTTTTTGGTAGCACATCCTTGCTAGGCCCGATGTGAATGATTTGATTCATTCATGTTCAGCTTACTTTAGATTGGCGTGCTTTAGATTAGCCTAAATAGGGCAGGGCGAACAAATATAAGCATGTCAGATCATTGAAAGGTGAGACCTAGCTGGTCTGCATCCTTTTTGCTGTCTTACTATAAAAAAACACTCTTAGTCCAAAATGGGGATGGGAATACCATTTCTCTACTCTTCCAAATTGATCTGCTTGTTGAAAATTACCAATATTAGTACGCAGAAAGGACTCAAAATTGATATTCCAATTTTACTGCCTTCCATTGTACACACTCAAAACAGCAGTTTTTTGTTTTGTTAATAACTAGAGAGAAACCATGCGGGTAGGAGATGAATGTTGGGACTCAGTTCGTTAAAACAAGATGGGCTTAGTTTTATCATATTAGTGAACTAATTTATGATGATGGAATCATTCCCTATTAGTTTCTAAGTTTCTTTTATAACTAGTACAAACGCCTTCAATGAATAGCGATGGGGCTGAGAAACCAGTTTAGTGAACAAAGTGTACCAATGTCTCTCATGCAAATGATCCACTTATGATGTTCATGGACTAAATTTAGCCTGTTTTTGGCCAGTCGGACTGAGCGTGCGAGAGATAACTGTCCCATCTTATTAGTTGATCAGATTCTTTGGTTATAATGGCGATCCATTACTCTTGGTGTAAGCATGACATTTGAGATCCTCACATTTCATGGGCGGATCCACTGGAAACATGCTGGAACCGTGAAAGCCCTTGTTCTTCTTAACCAGATTTAGCTTCAGTCTTTTTTCACTATGGCTTCACCATTTGCAACAATTTGGAGCGGACAGAAATGTTTACAGTTTATGGGCAATAAGTGAGTTCTTCATAAGTCTGACGTGCTTGCAATTCATTTGTTCATCTTCAAGCGTCAATGAGCAAAAGACACCAAAAATGAAAAGGTGAACAATAAAGCGCACTAACCTATTAAGTCAATCTTGAGTTTCCGGAGATACCTGCACTTCCTTATTATAGTAGCAATACTCACTTTATTCTGATGTTGCCTGATTGACTAGGGATAAAGCTGTACTGTTTAATTGATCTTATCTATAGGCCTGGTAAAATCAGCATCTAGGATCATTGGTCGCAGATGATTTTCTCTAACATTTGTTATTCTTTATGTGCCGAACATCCTGTGTGGGGCTGATTTTAGCTGTGGCCTTCAAAGCAAAACCTAGGAAATAAGATTGTTTGGATAATTGTACAGTATGAAGGGGAGCCTTGGTGCAATGGTAAAGTTGTCATCATGTGACCTTGAGATCACGGATTTAAGGCATGTAAACAGCTTTTTGCAAAGATACAAGGTAAGGCTGTGTACTATAAACCCTTGTGATATGCCTCTCCGCCGAACCTCACATAGGCAGGAGCTTCGTGCAGTGAGGCTGCCCTTGAATAATAGTACAGTATTTGGAGGCATTTTTGCAATGCTTCCTTGGCTTTATAGAAAAAGTGACAGGGCATGCCCATGTGATTGGACCTGATAATGCCACTTCAGCATGATTTGGACAATTTCGTCAGGCAAGCCACGTTCATGGCATCAAAAACAATGGAGAAAATCCTAAAAACTGAATTGATGAACTCGAATTTTTTCAGGTTACAGAGACATTTGCAGTTCATGTATTTGGTGGCAGCAATCATTTGGTAAAAATGTGCATCACTTTGTCAATTTGTTATAATTAAATAAGAAGTTTTAGGATCCTGGATCTTTGTACTGGGGTCAGGCTGACGAATAATCAAAAACATGTTTGATGATGCATCGCATGTGTGTCCAAAACAAGGTGTCTCATATGCTTCATTTTCTAATGTCACTCTCTTCAATAATAGTCGAGCAATGTTTGGAGGTTCCTTTATTCAGGTTGTGGCAGCAAACGAGAGTTAGACACCAGTAAGTAGAGGCCAATATTAAGCCAATTTGAAATTGATAAAAGAGACATCCAACTCTGCAGCATCTCTTCGTTCCTGCAGCACTTTTTCCTGTCAGCATATCCTTAAAATTGACCATTTCCATAAGGTAAAGAGTGAATGGAACCGAACCCAAAATAATTGATGGCAATAAATTAGTGGTTTCCAGACCTACTCGTGGCATCTGCATCAATTTATACACATGAATAGGGTTGCTTCACTGTTGATAGGCTTTAGCCAGCCATTCTCAATCAATCAGTTGGTGGCTGACAAATAAATGCTTCGAAGTAAAAGCTTCAAGAGTAACGTTGGATCAGAAGCTACATCACAATCAATGAAAGGCCAACAATTGGACCATTCAGATATGGTACATAAACCTGATTGAGCAAGGTCAAGAGACAAAGTCCAATATAGGTATGGAAGACTTGCGAATGAAAGCAATGGGACCCAACTGCTTCATGACACAAATCGTTCGTTTGCTGGGACCCGTCTTATACAGGCTATATATGGATTCTTAAGCTCTGACAGGTACGATGTATGTGTTTTGAACTTTCCAAGTAGTCCCACCTGAAGTATGATCCACATTAAGATCACCTCACCCATTGGATTCTAAGGGGATGCTTTTCTGTAAGATGGGGGCAAGAGTGAAATGGCGCAAATAGATGGAATGCATACAGATGAACTTTGAGACATTTAAGTACAATGGTCTCCATAAGACTGCATCAATATGACTATTTATCCGTTGAATCCTTATATAAAGGTTCAGTCCACTCACAAAAAGTGATTTCTAGTTCTGATGATAAAAGTTTATTTAAATCACCACCCAACCATCCATTTAAAGAGCTTACTTTCCTCTCCATTTTTATGATCCAATTGACTTTCCTCTACAATTTCTGGTTCACCCCTATAAGTTGATTCTGTAAAAAAAAAATACCCCAAACCACGGCCAATATATTCTATAATGCCTTCTCATTTTCCAAGTTGTCACTGATATTGAACAGTGGATTTTCCCATATATAGAGGAACAACAATCACCTCTGCTTCTCCCATAGAAATGAAGCAAGACAACCAGGCCCTCTATATAGTCCCAAGAACGGAACCATATATGCATATCAGAACCCGATGTAAAGGCCATGTCTATCGTCTAACTGCCCATTCGACAAGCCCAGTTTCATGTGACTTATGAAGCTACATCAGCGTGTTTCCATATGAATCACGTACAAGGTGTGAACCCAGGGGTTTCTGTGGTCAGCAATTGATCAAGTTTTCAAGTAAAAGCTAGACTGATACGGAAGATGAGACTTGACGTTTACAGCCCTTTTGCTCTGATAAGCCCCCCCTTCTTCTTTCAATCTCCATAATGTGGGGAGGAAATTGACTGACTGTTAAGCAAGTTCACGTCAAATTTCCAGAGAGAAGGGTCACATTCCAAAGCACTTGTGGCTAGCTGCAAACACCTCCTTGGTCTGTTTTCCTGAGTCCCTCAAACCATGTATTTCACTTTCAAAAAGAAAATGAAAGCCATCTTTATACTCCTCCTTTACTATCTGACGGCTTCTTTTGCACTAGTGGTATTACTCCTATCCTCTCTCTCTTCTTCCTTGAGCTTCAACCTAAATCAAGCCTCTAAATGTACTTCCCAAACTTAGGCCTAAAGCAACGATCTTCCTGTTGATTATTCTGTCTCTTCTACTCTTTCCTAACATCAAGTATCAAAGTTTTCTATAACCATCCATCCGGTGATTTTGTTTCCCAAGCTATCGAATCGTATGTCGGAAGAAACACCTGGTAGCTGACAAGTGAACGGCCACAAAATGAATGGTGTTATACCATCAATCGAGTTCATCAGATGAAGGGATTGAACCAAGCATCACTTTAGCACTCTTCAAGATGAAGGAAGAAATATCCTCTTGACATGAATCTTGGGTGTAGCATGACCATCTTTCTATCAATAGTTGCACCCCTTGAAATAGATTTGTCACGCCCTTGAAACTTCCATCAAACGTTCAGTCCCTGCTGATGAATACCTCCCAATATGTTGACAAGTACCTTCTGTTTGGCTTGATGGGACAACTGAGATTATCTAACCGAAGTAATTATCAAGCAAAACCGAAAACCTAATGTGGATCTTGCAAGTGATAGTATAATCATGAGCAATCCAGCTCAATGGCATTAACCGGGTTATGGAAGCTTGCCAATCCCATTCCATGCAGGCTACGCTTTGTATATATATGGCTTTCTTGTATCAATTTAGTCTCTACTTAGTAAAATCTTTAGATTTACCTTTGTAATCTAAAGTTAGAGGACCCAACTGTTTGCTAACTGAACTTACCGGGGCTGGGATCCAAACTGTCTTGTACGACTAATTCCACCCACATGAAAAATTTTCACTCATCCAATAATTCTAGGCATTGTTTCGCTTTTCCCCCAAACTGTTTATCTAAGGCAACCTTTCATTTAAAAAAAGGAAAAAAAAAGAAAAAAAAGAAGGGGGGTTTATCTTTCAGCCCTTGGTTAAGAAGTGTAATGGTAGCAAAAGATTGACTAAGCTAAGTCTTAATAGCCAACACGCTATTGAATCGGTTAAACTAATAATGATTTGAGCATTACAACTCCCGTACGTCATCCCAATTATACTGGAGCAAAGCTTTACTGTTTCTCTAGCCTCTGTACTGGTCTTCCATTTTTAGCATTTTCCATTTTGCCATTTGAGTCCTTGAAAATTTGCGACGTTGATAAACGTAGCTCAAGATTTCCCTACAGTTTGAGCTTTCCACAACCGGAAAGGACCATTTCTTCATTCTTTGTCCCGTGGATGCAAGTCCCAGTTTCTGATGAACCTATTTTGTGTCTAATGCAAGTTTTTTTAGTGTTTTCCAAGGAAACATCAATCTTGGCGTGAGTCAGGGGGAAGGGGAAGCCAGCATCGTGGAAAATCTGGGCCCATCTTCTGGTCCCACTGTGATGATCAACATCAGGCCCAGAAGTGATGCACATCAATGAGATGCTTCGGAATATGGGCGCAATGGTCGAGGTTTGATGCTAAGTTTGGTAAGCTCCATTTCAATCAATAGACAAGATTGAGTGGGGCTCATCACCTAATTTACAGTTCAGCAACTCTTTCAGTGCGCTTAGTTTACTCTAACCCCATCAATCAAGAGGCGAGAAGGCCCCAAACATGAAGATTGAGCCCAAGGGTTCACCCCAACCATTTATGTCCATCGATCCCTTGCCTTGCATCTGCCTTAAACCAGAAGTCTTCCTCGTCTCGTTACTAATGAATCCAGACAGTTTAGTTTTCATTCTCTTCTTGATAACGAATTAATTGGGGCCTAGGATTTGTCCCATGGGGTTCAGTTTTTGCCAGGGACTCGCTCACAGCAGGATCCCTCAATGACTGCTTGTAGAATGCCAGACAAGTCGCTTCTTGTATAACTCATCTCTCATATTTCCCAAAATATGGACCCAAAACCACCAAGACATACAATTTCAAGCATGCATCGAGAACTCATATGCTCCATGTCCATATCTCTGGAAATATAAGCAGGCAAAACACAAGCCAGCCTACTCTTTTGTTTTTCAATTTTTCTTTTTGAATGCGAACATTTCATTAAATAATAAAAACAGTACATCCAATGATCATATCAAAAACATAGGAAACCAAACAATCAAAACACGGCATAAACTAAACTTTAGACTTCCTAGACCTTAGTTGAAAAACTCGACTTGACTCAAAAAATAGAGCGAGTTGAGTTAATTCGAAGCAACTCGTGGGTAACTCAAATATAGTACTCTAACAAAAAATTTAATAATATTTTGCCTACATCTAATTACATTTAAAAATTTTACTTTACACACACGTAGTTGTTGAGTAAGTTGGTTAAAAAAATTACATTGTCGTTCTGGAAGTCTTGGCTTATACGTGAAATTGTGCCCATGCCCTTAAGATATATATATTGTTCTTCCAGTTTTTGGATGGACAGCATGCTAAATTAAGTACTGCTGGCCAACAAATTAATGAATTTGTTAGCCAGATTCTTTCTTATTTCTTAAATAAATATACGTCATTCAAATTATAGGGGAGCACGCTCTAATATTTTTCTATCCGGCAAACTGGTATCTATTTTTATCCTTTTCTGCTTAGGCGTTTGATTCCCCGGGAAAGTTGCCACGCCAGAAATCGTATCCCGAGTTTTCACTCCAGTATGAGCTCTCCACCACCCCCAAAGGACCATTTCTTCCCCCTTCTAATGCCATAGATGCAAGTCACAGTGTTTAATGCACCTTCTTTTGTTTATCATGTATATATTTATATTTATATTTATATTTATGGAGAAAACGAACATAATGGTGGAGAAAATTGGGTTAATAAAGTTGCAGAATCTGAAATCAGAGCCACGAACATCAGAACTCCGCCCCACCTGTTGTTTCACATTGTGATGAACAACAGAAGATTCAAAACTGACGTTGATGAGTCTCTTGTTTTTAGCACAGATATGCCAATTTGTGGTTGGCCTGTTTCAATCAAGAAGATGGTTCCGGTGGAACTATTACCTACTTACACGGATGAGCTACAATTCTGAATTCCTAGTTTTATATTACATGCTACAATTAGGGTCATGTAGCAGGAACAGTGCTTGGAAGATTTGCGTCCCCATATCTAGAAAGTAAAGATTGAAAGAGAAATGAACCTTTTGGCACCCATCTTTAATTTGATTGGCTATCCAACTCCTGATCTTAACCTCGTATGATTGGGAAAGAACAGGTAACATCATCTGTTGGAGAAGGTTTTTGATGCATAATATTGTCCATCTAAGATACGATCCAAAAGATGAATGGTTAGTGTCACCTGCTCTTGCTTAGTTATGCGTGTGAAAATCCAAGAACAAAATAACTCTGTATGAAAGAGATATGGGGGTGGATCACATATTTACACTTAGGAAAGATGACCATTCAAATGTATAGGTTGGACCGTATTGTCAATGGCCCAAGCCATCCATCCCATCAACCACGTTTGGAATGAGCCATGAACCCGAACCATCTGACAACAGTGTTACCTTTTTTTGACATAAACAGATGATTACCACAAAAGTGGCATCAAACTGCAGACCACAAATACTAAGTAGACAGAGAAGTGAACTTACCAACAGTAATGAGCTATGATTGGATGTTCCTCCCATCATTTTCGGTGATGCGTACACGAGACTTTACCAGATAGTTCCCCTAGCTGGTTTGGCGACAACCTTCCTTTGAATTGAATGGTTGTTGCGGGACTACGACACCAGCTGTTTCAAAGTTCAAAATGCAAATTATTCAATTCTCTACGAAGACTTTAGCTAGGGCAACTGGCATTTTTTTTTCTTTTTTGAGAGTTAGAAGTAAAGATATCATTATTGGCAATCGAGCAGATGGCAAAAATAATAATAGATGATGCGGAGAAGGGTAGTGATAGTAATCCACAGGAAGCTCAACGAACTCTTGAAATAGCTGAAGCGAACTTGAATAGAAGTGAAGGCAAGAGGCAAGAAAAAAATTTTGGTTGTTTATATGAAAATTTTCACAATTCTTGTAAACCAATTGCAAAAGAAAGAGCCAAAGATTCAGTGATTTCTTTATAAAATTATGCTAAATTTCATATTTATATCTTTAATCCCGTTCAAGCATAGCTCAACCCAAATAGGCTATGTCTGCAACTATTTTAGTGGCAACTTCCAAATTAGAGCTAGCCGAAATCAGTAGCAAATTTGACATGTGAAGATAATCTTTTGTTATTAAATAATTTAAATCGTGTAACTTTTAAAAATTATTTAGTCAGTCAAAAGCTGTCTAGCATAGTTGATTGCAAACATCACTTCTCATCACTATGCTTCGTGAGGGGTTTAAGGTCACACTTTTCTCTTATTGGGGAGATTAACTTCAAGTAGATTTAATAATTAGCTAAGGATTTATGCTTCTAGATAGTTTGCTTCATAAACTTTGATATTAAAGAAAAAAACCAATTATTTAGCTTTTTTTTTCAATACAAAAATGTTTGAACGTCTAATCATACTTACTTTTTAAAAAAATGTTCCAACGTTATCCTTTGTGTCAAGGCTCCTCTTTTCAATGTAAAAAAATATAATAAAAATGTTTTTCATTAATATATATATAGCTTCTTAAATATAAAATTTAAAAGAAAAAATCTAAAACTCAGCCAGAAAAACTGGGATTCATGTATGAGGAGAGCCAGCATAATTTGCATAATGCAACGCTTTTTGCTTTGAAGCTGCGCTTTTTGATACAATTATTTGGATCATAAGCCCTCAAAACAACATCAATCAGACAACATTCCTGAGTGGCCTGCGCTTAGGCTACGTCTAAAATCGGATAGGAAGGCTGATTGAATCGCTCTCCGAACACCTGTTTCGAAAGTTACGGGGGCGAGCCAACCTAGAAGTGGGATCAATCCATTATCGTGTGGCCTTCCTCTCAAATCAGGTGCAGATGATGGTGTTTGGAAGGCTAACCTCCCCAAAGCTGTTGAGTTGTTGTGCATTTCACCAAATGTGAACGCAGATCTTAGACAATTGTCGTGTACGACTCGCTGGGAACTTGTACTCGAAGATAAGGCCAAAAAGCTAAAGGTCTGATGTGACATTGCTCCAGTCCACTTTTTATTTCAAGCTTTGCCTGCCATGTGTTTGCTGATATTACGTAAGGGTTATCATATTCCACTTCCCATTTTCCACAATGCCGTCTTTATCACATCAGAAATGCCTCTGCCGGGGATTGTGTTTTTGAGAACCTTAATTAATAGCCTTTTACTAACTAGTAATTAAGTGATTAAAGAAGAGCCACATAATGAGTTAAGTCATCATTTGCCTGCCTTTGTAAGCCAGAATTCTTAATTATACCACATGGTGAATGAGCATAATTTCAAGGAAAATGAGGCTGCATGCAAGTGGAGCATACCCTTTATTTTTAATCATAACCATTTATGTGTTGCTATGGATCAGCCATATATATGTACCGAAATATGACACGGTGTTAAGATTGTAAGCCTCTTGCTTTCAATTTAAATGTGCTATTAAAATGAAAAAGGGCAAAGGGTTAGAATCATCAAAAGAAGGAGAATTTTGGCTAAGATGGATGGAGTAGATCCAATGTTTTGATTATTGAACAAGTAGCCACCACTTGTATTCTCTTTTTCTTATTCTTTAAAAATATGACCATCCATCTGATAACTCCTTCACGCATAGTATCTAGTTTATTGGTGCAGATTAAATTTAGCTCTTGCAATATTCTGAACGTAAAAGCAAAACATTACTCCAAGAAAGGAAATAATAACATAATAAAGATTTTCATGATAGTCCATTTTTTAAAAAACGGGGGCCTGTAATTCGTTTGGGAATGGGTTAGTCCTGTACAGTCCTCTTTTTTTCTTTTTCTTTTTTTCCTTGAACAATAGATTTGTATTCATGCACTATAATCTCATTCTAGTGACCAATGCAACTCAAGCAATGTTGAGCCCAAGAAAAGTTCACACACTATTTTCATTTATGGTGAACCTTTGTTGGTAGGTCTAATCTGTTTATCATGTTTACAATGGCTTAGATAGGTTAGAAATCGAATATCATATCCATTAATTGCTTTTATTCTATGTTTTCATGAGCAGAAAAATAGTGACCGTCTATTTTTTTATCTTTTTTAAAAGTCTATGATAATTCAGATAAATTATTTTTAATGGGTTACCTAATTTTGGTATGGAGAACAAGATGAAAGGCATAGATTTAAAAAATTAATAATAATCATATATAAAAAAGAGAAAAAGAAAAGAAAGACATGAGCTTCTTCTCACACTTAAGAACATCTATACCTAGACTAGAAAAAGAAAGCAAACTTTGTCATTGTTGAAAAAGGAATTAAATATTAAAATTTTCTTTTAAATAAACACAAACATGGACCGTGGGGTACGCCTAATAAACCCAGCTTACCTACTAAAAAAAGAAAAAGGCATACAAATTCTTATATATTTCAATGCTTATTGTGGAAAATCTGCGGCGTTTCTTGCTGCAGCTAGCATTAGCCAAAACAGGAGCCCCGTTGCTTTGGAGCGAGGCATACCATTGGCTAATTACTCTACTACCTGCCGGCTCTCTTTTGGGAACTAAGGGGCCCAAGTGATGCTGAACTCTATGATGGAACAATTTTAACTTCCATGGAACACATTGTTGAATTCACCTATTTGTGAAATCAACCATATTAGATTCCTCCCGTCATGGATTCTATCTGGGCTTTCCACGATGGATTTTCTACTGTGCCAGGGAAAGATGGAATTGAATTCCAGGATGAGTCTGTCTCACAATCACCATGAGAAATGTATGTGCAGGAAAATTTTCAGAAAATTAGTGCGTAATAGTTGTATGGAGACTTTGTGTAATAATAAAGCTGTCATCATGTGATTTCAAGACGTAGAAATAGTCTTTGCACAAATACAAATAATACTGCATTATGGTCTAATCCTTTTCCAGACCTCTCGCATGGGGGGAAGCTTCGTGGACGGGGCTGTCCTTTTAACTATACGGCGACATTTGTGCAAGTGTACGCAAAAGCTATGTACATATGTGGACGACGATCCTGTGACTTTGCGAGACACCGCTAGGCTCGTCCACTAGGGTAAGCCTGACGTAGTACATTCTATGACATAATTGCCAGTCCAGTTTTGGTTCTCTAAGCGAATATTCCATCATATTCCCCAATTCGGGCAAAACAACAGGCTGCCATCTATTGAAGCCTTTTGGGAAGTTAATCAAACGGACCCATCAAATAGCGAGCTGGAGCCTGGTTGATCAGCTTTACAAGGAGTTTTACAGCCCACAAACTGCTTGAAAAACAAATCAAAGAAGATGGGCAATTGAAATGCTAAATGCCATTATCAAAACAGAAGCCTTTTATGATCTGGAAGATCCTGATGAAACCCTCAATCTTCTTAAAAATCTTCTTATAAATAATCTGAGGTGAACTGGAGCGAGCACAAATTGAGCAAGCGCTCCCTGTGCACCAGTAAGCAACGGCCAATGCTCGCTTACGGTCGCCCAACGTATGGATACCGTCCAAATGGCAAATTGCGCACAGAGTTGGTGCCGGCAAACGGCCGAATCACGGGCGAACAGAACGACTGAATCTGCTTGCTACGGCCACGGTTGTTAAAGTGTTTGGACAGCATGAATCCCGTGGACAGGAGCGAACGAACCAGCGAATCATGATATTTCCAATTTATTATGATATGATTTTTTCTTGCTTTTTCTTTTTCTCTACCACATGATTTTGGTTCATAAAGATACAGTCAGATTTGAAAAGAAAATTACAAAAAAGAAAAAAGAAAAGAAAAGAAGATACTCTCAATTTTCCACAGAGGCCTTCACTTAGCCCCAAGAAAATGAGATGCAATTAATTCACCATTCAAGAAGTTGTAAATTTAATTAACAAATTCAATGAAAAAGACATAAATTTCTTCTGGGACACACGCGATCCCAACATAATAAGTTCCACTACTGTTTGATCCTGACCATTCAACTGCTCTGCCTCCCTAGGTACTTGGCGATCCAAACAGCTCATCTTCTGAGGTGGATCTCTGATAAGTAATGGACTAAAATCATATAACTCTATACTAGTTGTTGAAACAAAAGTAAGTATTTTTTATTTTAAACCCAAGAAAGAGAAAAAGAAAATATGAATATTTTTATGAAAAAATTGAAAAATATTTAGTAATTGTTTTTCCTAATTAGTAATTCATGTGTTCTTCTCTCCGTCACATGTTGCATTATCTTTTTGTATTTGTGTGTTGGCCCACTCGTGGCTTTTGATTAAATAAGTCCACTCATACGCGGGCTTTTACTCTTCGCTTTCGTCGTTTTATTGCTGTTGAAAACGACAGGGTCAGAGAAAATACTTGGTGTGCAGTCGGGATATTGACGCGTTTAAGCGAACGACGTGTACGGTTGAGATCGATTAGAAGGTCTCCCGTTGGCGAATGGGAAAGGGAAGCGCTGCTTACGTGCGGTATTGAAAACTGAAATGTAGTCTTCCCACGAACTCCCTCCCCGCTTAAATACAAGCACCGAGAGAAACACGGCATCCATTTCAACTGCAATCCCCAAATAAAACCAGCTTTCCCAAACAAGAATTCGCAGCTCCGAAACGGACCAACGACCGTTACCAATCCGACGGCAGGGAATCGACTGATCCTCCAGTTTGTTTCCAGAAAGCTCCGGAAGAGGGAGAAAACTCTCTCGGCGGGGAGGAGAAGAGTGCCGTCGCACTGACCAGAAGAGTTGAGAGCGAAGGTGGAGCCATGAACCGGTCTCCGGCATGGGAGATCGGTTCGAATTCCGGCAATTCCATATCGGAAAAGGAGGTTTTGTTCGGGAAATATGAGATCGGGAAGCTTCTGGGCTGTGGCGCATTTGCGAAGGTGTACCGCGCCAGAAACATCAGAACGGGACAATCCGTGGCGATTAAATCCATCAGCAAGCAGAAAATCATGAAAGGAGGATTGGTTGCGCATATTAAGCGAGAGATTTGTATCATGCGCCGGCTGCGTCATTCGCACATCGTGAAGCTGTTCGAAGTTCTTGCCACCAGATCTAAAATCTACTTCGTTATGGAGTACGTGAAGGGCGGGGAGCTCTTCTCGAAAATCTCCAAAGGCCGGTTCTCGGAAGATCTCTGCCGCAAGTACTTCCAGCAGCTGATCCAGGCCGTCGGATTCTGCCACTCGCGTGGTGTTTTCCACCGGGATCTCAAGCCGGAGAATCTGCTTCTCGACGAGAGCGGCAATTTGAAGGTATCAGATTTCGGACTGAGCGCCTTACAGGATCAGATGAGAAACGACGGCCTGTTTCACACGTTGTGTGGGACGCCTGCCTATGTGGCCCCTGAAATTCTCGCGAAGAAGGGCTACGATGCGGCCAAGGTTGATATCTGGTCCTGCGGCGTAATTCTCTTCGTATTGATGTCCGGATATTTGCCGTTCAACGATCCAAACTTAATGACGATGTACCGGAAAATCTACAAAGGAGAATTTCGGTGTCCGAGATGGACACCGCCCGATATCCGTCGGATGCTATCTCGCCTCCTTGATACGAATCCCGAGACGAGAATCACCATCGATGAGATAATACGAGATCCCTGGTTTAAGAAGGGAATCAAGGAAGTGAAATTCCACGAAGAAGATTGTGGCTCCGCGTTCAAATTGGAAACGGAAAAAGAAGAAGACGACCGGAATTTGAACGCTTTCGACTTAATTTCCTTTTCCTCCGGTTTTGACCTTTCCCCTCTATTCACCGATTCCGAAATATCGGCTTCGGATCGCGAACGTTTCATTTGTGCCGAATCGGCTGATAAAATCTTTGAAAAGTTAGAGGAAGTGGTAAAAAGTGGGGAAGGAGTGGAGATAAGGAAGAAGAAGGGATGGAAAGTGGAATTGCATGGGCATAACGGTAATTTGGCTGTATCGGTGGAGATTTACCGGTTAACAGAAGGGTTGGTGATTGTGGAGGCAAAGAAAACCGGAGGAGATGTGCGGACCTTCGATGTGTTCTGGAAAAAGAAACTCCGGCCGGCGCTGAGTTGCTTGGTTTACGACCCGCAATCTCCGGTTTCCGGTAACGATTGAGCCGGCCTTTGTCCTTTCTATTAATTTTTGCCCTCTCTCCAGAGGTTTTTTGCCTTGTTCGTGTAGTATATTGGTCATCGCCGGGAATCTGAAACAGCATATTTCCGGCTAGTGTGTCAGATGTTATGTCATTACTACGTTACCGTGTGTGAATCCGAATGGAATAAGGGGCCCGAGAAGAAGCGAGAACAAGGAACAGACAGTTTGACCGGTGCTTTTTGTCTACCGGCAAGCTAGTGTTTCCCCGTTTCCTTTCTTATTAATGTATATATTTAGCTACTTATGTATGTACAGCTCTCATTAAATCAAGGACCTGCTTAATGGATGCAGCTTTCAGCCAAGTCTTGCCATCCATGTCCGAGAAGTGCCAACTTCTTATTGGCTTTCCGAAATGCTTATACAAGCGTTGTAAAAGGGTTCTTGTTGCCTATGGCTATGATGCAAATAATCAAACCTGATATGGTGCCTTTTTGCCTACTGTGCTGGTAGGGGTGGCTTTCAGTCTATTCCTCTTGGACCAAACATGGGTTATCTACTCCAAGGTATTGTCCTTTCTGTTCTATCTGTGTTGGTGCAAGGAATTTATATCTCAACTTGAACTAGTTCTAACAACCGTATGTTTAGGCCCATGTTTGACACGGGTAAAGTTTCCATGGTGCCACAGTACTGAAAGAGACCGGTATCTTGTTTTTTTGGCACAGAAAGCTGATGACGTGCATCTCTATTATCATGCCTCTAAGAATTCTGAAAAATAAGGTCGGAGAAGAAAATGAAAAACTGAATTAGAAGCCTACTAAGAATCTATCAGAAAATTTTAAAACCACTTCGGGCTTAAATAAATAAAAATAGAGGCAGAGCCAAAATGCATAGGGTAGAAATGGGTGTAATCTGTCTCTCATAGTGAAAATATTCCTCTTTCTCCTCTCATCAACATACATAAATCTTATTGTGTTTTTGTGTGATTGTGTAACTGTACGTTTGATCCTAACAGCTATGACTAATAAAAGCAGCCACCAAGGACGCCATTAGAGGCTTCCGAGCAGTGCCCCAAAGGTATGACACATGAACGTCTTTCTCGATATTACTTTGACCACAAACTCGGTATGTGCTACATCTATGCTGATCCACTGTTGCAGCTGCTCCTCCAAGCAGGCCCACAAGTAACTTTCAGCCATCTTGATGGTGCATTCAATGAATTGCAACCTGTAAAGTCTCCACAACGTCAAATATTGGTAATGATAAACGTCCTGGATATGCTTTTGGGAAGTTATGATGGCAGCACCTGGAAGGGGAGGCCACCAGAATTGGCTATGCCATAAGTAAAATGTGCCACAAATTCGGTACAATTCAGATGAATACCGCATTCGGGCATTGCTGGATGATTTAGATGGTTTGTCACCAACCATCACAGCATATGAACCTCCAGCTGGGTGGACTGGAGGCATCGTGGACGCCACTACCGACGGTGCCGTCCAGGACATTTGTAGTCCTCGGCCATTTCCAACTAAGCCCCATTTTATCTCGAAATCATTGACTGCTAACTACTGATTCAGCACTTTAAGTTACCATAATGGAACCATTATTGATAATTCAATAATTTTCCATCTAATAAAAGTTGGTTCGCAGTTGTGGATGATTGGAATGACAAGCAGCAACTTGAACCACTTTCTGATATCCACGGCCATCAAACAAATCTTTGAGGTTAAGAAGTAATAATGTCAGACTAAGATCATCAAGGCAACAAGTTTAGAAAGTGGCTGATTGAAATGGCAAATAGCAACCTTCTTTCCTTTAAAGGTGGACATAAATAAGTTGAACCACTTTCCGGTATCTACAGCCATGAATATTAACATTTCAGGCCTAAAAATGTTAATATTAAAGTAAGTAAAGTTGATAACTACATACTGGGGTACGCGATGGTTAACAAGTTGTATAATGACCACGGAATGCATTTAATTGAAATCATTAGAATTAAGGTAAACATATACAACATAAACAGCTTTTAGAAATCATTGGTTCAGATTGGTCTAATGCATGAGATTTCAGGAGCATGCCCAACAGGTCCAGATGAGGAAGGGTTGTGATCATCGGAACTGGTACATGGACAAACTAAGGGCTTACCATCATTTCATATTTATTTTATTGAATTTCAAAGGTTTGGATATATATATATTAGAAGTATTATTCATATGGTAACAAGAGATTAGCAGCCGAAAATCATTAAGTAACAACGTAATATTAAGTAGTACTAAAGTATATCATAGTAAAACATTTTAGGGTACTTTAGTCCTTAGAAAATATATATTTTTTAGATCGAATAGTCGCAGATATTAGCCCTCATTCTGTATCACTTATAAAATATATGGATATTTATAATTAATTTCATATAAGTCTAAGAATAGAATTTCTCATTCCATATCTTATCTGTTTGGATTGGTTCAATTTGGATAATGGTTGATCCATTACAATTGGCAGCCCTAGACAAACCACATGGATCGTAGCCCAGTTTCCCACAAAATGCAATATGCCATTGGGTCCACTTGTCATTAAGGGGTTTTTACGTTTAGGGCTTCAATACAAGTACCTCAAAAAGCTCTCAGATCTAATTTTCTTGTTCTGTATTATTCCACTATGCCAGATTTTGGTACCATTATCTCTGTTTGGAAGGAAAATAAAAAGTGACATTAACCCTTTTGGGGTCGAGGGGCCACAAGTTCTCCTACAGGAATTTAACAACACATCAACTTAACTTGAGATGGAGTGAGCTGACTTGAGATGACCATGTGATTGATAATAGTCCTTGAACTGGGTTGACATGAATTAATGCCTTGTCGTCTCATTATTAGCTGGGTGTGGACTTAGGGAACAGTTCCACTTATAATTTTCAACTCAGAACTCATGAGTTCTTTCTCACTCAGGGGAACTGGTGAGTTCTCAATATTTAGAGCCTATCTCACTTATGAAAACTGGTGAGTTCTATAATATTATTAGATTATTTTATGGCACAATTTACAATAGATTTTTAATGTTAATATATTGATAATATGAGAGGTTGGCTTTAAATAGTAAAAGGGACTATAAATGTCACAAGGGTCTCGCAAAGAAAAAACAAACTAAACTATCATATTCTGTGGGCCCTGAGGAAAGTAATAGTTCACATTCAGTTTTGATGGTCAATTTGGGCATAGGGCAAATAGGTAGCTCATATAATCCTTCAGGGACTCACCCGATCGACGCCTTGAATTAATGTCATCCTTAAAGTGGGCTCACTTTTGGCTGTCAAAGTTTACTAATAAAGATATGAAGAAATATTTTTGAAATAATGAAAAGCGACATTTCTTATAGACAGTGGCCACAAGTTTTCACTATCAAATGGCAGGACCCCACCCTTGGATCATTGCAAAAAAGCAAGTATCCGAACGTTCAAGCAACAGCACCAATGTGTAAATGGATAGACATTGAATCAAGGTCAGAAACCCAATCATTCAGTCACGAATGCTAGGCCGAAGGTAATAAAGGACGTTATCTAGAAGCAGTTGCAAACTTCGGATAAACAATGGTTTTAAATGCAACTCCCAAAGGATAAAGTTAGAGGATGCTAGAATTATCCAAATTTGAAACGATTCTTGATAAGGTACTTCTAGGCCTTCGGCCTAGCATTTTCTCATACTTTTATTGGCCAGTGATGCCTGCAGCTTGCAAATGTTACGTGTGAATTATCAGATTATATTGATCTGATATGCCCGGAGCTGCTGCATTGGCCCCCCGTCAGTATCAGAACTGGATAAGTCCTATGTGAACCGAGGTTCTTTTATCCAGCAGTTTCATCTTTAATTGATCCAGACTGTCCACATGGTGCGACCTATCTAATCTTTTGATTCCTATAGTGGGAGCTTGGACAAGCACAGTCCAAGGGAAGACATGATAAGGTTATTAGAATGCGGTATACATCTATTTGATGTTTGAGAAATTTCCACATGATGGAACACACAAGACAACAATGTTAGGCGTTGTATTCGTAAGACCCAAGTTGCTGATTCTGACGTCCAGCATGTTCTGCCCATCTGATACTAAGTAATCAATTGTGTAATGACCATGTGATAATGCAACTGCAAGTACTTTTGTGGACATAAAATAACAAGATTTTATGTGGAGGAATCGAACTTTGACATTTTCTCTTGATCATGAATGAATGGGCCTTGTCTTTTTTTATCTAGCAATTAATGATCATATATAGGATATACTACCATTATTGTCATGTGATATTGAGGTCATGGGTTTAAAGCGTGGAAATTGCCTCTTGCAAAATATAAGATAAGGCTGCGTACTATTAACCCTTGTGATCCCCCTTTCCTGAACCTTGCATATGTAGGAGCTTTGTGTATCGGAACTGCCCTTTTACATAGGATATACTACCACTCAACGGTTCGGCACTGTTATATGTTATATGTGCAGTGGAGGCCTGTCTACCTTTTCACAATATATTAGTACTTTTTGAGGAGGAATGATAAACCAATGCACTTGCACTCACTTCTGCAACAAGGGGCACACCTGTGGATGATCCAATCCATTCATTTCATTTCTCTGAAATAGAAAAAATATGACAATATCAAGATTCTAGCATCCTAAGAACCGTTTTTATCCGGTTTTGTTTATATATGTTTATATAAAATCTATAAACCGCTGCTTTCTGTGATCAATTTATGCATTCCTGAATCATCTAATCTATAGGCTTTTTGAACTACTTGATATTCAAAAACAAGAACAATGAGATGAATGGTTTGGATCATTGAAACATAGGTCCATTAATGCAAAGAGAGCCGCTTCGGTTTAGCATTCCTCATTTTTTCACATTTACATGCCAGCTATAAAAGCTGTATGTTAGCTCCAGCTGTTTGGTGGTCCAAACTAATTATTTGCTTCGACTTGCCTTAGATAGGCCAAGCATTAAAAACTATGCTATTGTGGGAATAAATTAAATGGTTAGTTATTGTGGCATCGAAAAGGCAAATGGTTTTGATCACCTAAGCGTGAGCACTCTGAACCCTTCTACTGTTCTTACACCCTTTGTTTTACAGGTGCAAACACCACACAATTTCTTCTTTCCCCTGCAGGCATGCACCTGTCGTATAGCTTTTAACTTTTGATAATGAGCTCGTTCTTTGACGCTCGTTCATATTTCGCCAAGATACAATATGTCAAGGCTGGAATATGAGTAAGGCTCATTGTTCAATGATCCGGACATTTACTTGCCAGGAATTTCTATGATAAGCCAAACGCCAAAATTCCTCCTCCGTTGTCAGCCTAATGTTTGCCTTTGAGTTTTGGGAAGCATTGCAGATGAAAACAAACCGGTAGTATTTCCTTTTCTAATTACCACCAGCCTTTCTAATAATCAGTCCATAAGAGCCATGGCAGAGGCCCAGTCATGTCCTCGGATTAACAGAGCCATTTTTTCAATGATTCAAACCATTGATTTCCTAACCCTTGCTAGGGTTTCTTTCTTTTGAGAGGGATCTAAGTCTTTAATTTGTGGAGACTTCATTGATGAATGTATACTGTACTTTCTGATTTTCTTGGGATAAGGTCTAATATTTTAAGTGGCTTACTGGGTTCAAGAGGAAGCAACCTGAAGTGACCTGTCACACGATGTCCTGCACTGCAAATTGGTGTACTATCACCAGCCCTTATCATTGGCATCTATCATTTATGATTTGGGATAATTAAACATTTCTAGGTCCTTCAAGCTGAGATGCACGGAACCATATAGTCCGAAAGTTCTAATGGCCTCTATCCTTTGCCACATCTAGGCGCCAAAGCCGCCCCCATAAAAAAGCTCTTTCGATTGATCTTTTTCGTTTCTCTTTATGCTCCGGCAAGTCATAAAGGACAGGTCCCATCCACTCATCTGCTATTCTTCGTGGCTTAGACAAGTTAATAAAACATGGGGCTTTCAGATCTGCAGATATAAGGATTTCATTCTTCGTAGTGCAGGAGATAAAGGACAGGGAGGAAGATTCATGGAAGCCGAGGATCATTCACAAGGTTGTGTGTGGAACAGTGCCCATCCATTTTAATCTTTTACTGTGGTTAGATTCCCGCAATTTTGGGAGGCAGGGACCATGAACTTTCCTAGCTTGGTTTCTTATATATTACCTCTCCTTAAAAGAACAAATAGACGATTGGCAAGGTTTATGTAATCCTGCTTATTGGTTTATGTAATCCCTTTTGAGGGCCTAATTTTTGTGCATCTATGATGAAATTTTACTAGAGAAAGCAAAAGGTATACAATGCTGAGATGAATCAATTTGGTTAAGTTTTGAGACTTGTATTGGGCGAGGGCCGCGCGAACGCGTACCCTCTCTACCACAAATTATGACGTCCACTCTCCCACATAGGAAGATGGTAAGCCAACTCTCCTCCCAAGTGCAATGGAAGCAGTTGCCCTAGGCCATCGGCGTTTCTGATCACCGATTGACCCCGCCCAGGTAAGTATGAATATTCTCCTCCTCCTTTTCCCCCTGTATATGCGAACCATTTCCAACCTGTTCTCTTGCCAACCAATGTGGGACTATCATTTCTTTTCCCACCACCCTCCCCCTTCACCTTTTCACCAATAACAATGCTTAGTGGGACTGGCCCCACGTGGAACCAAAATCCTGCCTGAACTCATGTGCTGTCAAACATGTAAGTGCCATATGAGAGGTCATAAGTTGAACCCTAGCTTCCCTTTACAAACTTAATCAGCAAGTGCTCAAAGACAGATCCAATGATCACACCGATGTGCGCATCAATTTGGCGAGGCAACTAGGAAATGGTGTTGCTTGTTGTACTTGGAGAGTGACAAGAGATATGATTGTACTGCCCGGACATCTTACACTCTCATTTTTTGTTTGCTTTTATCACTTGTCATAATCTTGGTTTATTTAGACATGGAGTGCAGGCAATTCACTCTGCCATTTGGTGCAGGCAGTAAAAAACAGGGAGGAAGCTTCGCGGAAGCTAAGGATGAGTCAAGGGGATATGGTTACATATGCAGTGCTCAACCTTTTTGGGATTTTCTTCTGGTTGGGTAGGTGCATCTTTTTGGAAGGTCGCAAACTATGAACTCAAAGGTTTTATGGGCTTCTGCTTCCTGTAAATTTTATATGCCAACTTTTGCCTACCTTCTCCCTCTCTAGGCGACATTGGATTCTTTTTTCTTTTACCCCCACCTCTTCTTCCTGGTTCACCTTTCCACTGATAAACAATGCTACACTCACACAAGTGGAATCTAAATGATAGGAGGACTTGAATGATCCTCGAAGAGGATTGTGAGGCTCATGACATGGTGCCATCACTACGAATCATCGATTTGGTGAGCCCTTGGTTGACGATTCACTTCTCACTAACCTAAGGGTGGGAAACTTCACTTCTTAGTTGCCATCCAAGAGTAGCTTCAAGGGAAGACTCAATTTGAACAGGATGCCAAGAGAGGATGTATTCTAACGATCAATTTATGGGGGACACATGAAGACGTGAATTTTGTAGGCCAGCTGTTGATCTTCTATACCATCGGCGGACAGCCCTAATGCGCTTGCTTCCATGGTGAGTGGATATCCAATAAAATATTCGAGTCCAGGGAATTTGTTTGACCTTGTCCAATAGAGCCCTTGATGGATCCGAGGTTTAGACTAGGTTCATTGAACTAACATGAAGCATGTGATCATTCACCTAAGATATTGTAGTTTTCTTACATGATAAGTTGCTGCAATTTATAGCCCACTACTTTTGACAATTGCACCCAATGTTCAACCCTAATACTCTTGAGTTGTCCTTTTCCCGTTCTCTATATATGATACCCTTGTCGGGCCTAGACCTGAATAACAGCTAAAGGTAATCGTACGATACCTGAATTCTTAGTCCAATGATTCCACCAAAGAAAAGGGAAATGGTGCCGTGGATCATTGTGTATTTCTTTAAGCCCCTAGACGTAAGGTTGTAGTATGTGAAGACCTTATCCAGTACCCTTTTATCTGTACTAGAAAATTGAAAAACATGTGCTGAAGAGGCTATGTGTAGTCAGAAAAAGAGATCGTGGATGGGAACAACAGTAGGTGGGAATAGCATCTCCCACGTAGCAAATCAAGGGAAAGAGTTGGCAGATTCCTGTTGCACTTGTCCTTCTCGAATTAGTTTTAGGAGATGTTTAAAGTAGTGCATGTACTAAGTAAAAAATGTGTCTAATTTTGCCGCCGTACACATGATTTTGTGCTTCACTAACTTACTGGCTCTCGAATAGAATAATATGGTAATCATCAGCCAAGATCTTGACATCCTTGCCTACCTGTTGCCGAATCTGATCGATATAAGTTGCAAAAACCCCCAATTCTTTATTCATGTAGTAGTGTTTATATACGCGATTATTTACAAATCTATGGGAATCTTATCCCTGTAATTTCTCAGTCCTAAATAGTAATCTTGTAATCTTTCTATTATACATGTCCTGATTTTCCTCTGATTCCTGATTTTCCTCTAATTCCTAATTTTCCTCTAACACCTGTTACCCAAAAAGAGAGAAAAAATACTCCTTGCCCTGCCCCTGTGCGTCCACATGCTCGACAGAGCCCGCCCCACTTGATATCAGGGGTTTGACTGTGTGACAAGCTAGCAAGAATTGAAGCAAAGCCAAGAACCACTGATGTGTTCTATGTGTGGCAATGAATGGGTGCTTCTCATTTCCTCTGTTGACGACCACTGTATAATCCGATGAACAGGTCAGATTATCCATAGGTCAGGACCCTTGTGCAAAAGCAGGGCTCTTAGTAAGGCCAGCACGACATAGGGTTTATTTAGCATTCTTCCCAAAATGTATGACTGCAAAGAAGATTGAAGAAGGAAACTAAAATGATGAACCCTAGGCTGAAGGGCCTAAATGGACCTTCCCTGGAAGCATCCAACATTTCGCATTAAGAGGGCCTGCCTTTGAATGATGTAACCTATTTATTTCATTGCTCTAAGTCTGGATAACAAGTGAATCAAAACTTATGATGCTTGGATGATTCCAACATCATAGAAATAGGATTTTTAAAATTTTGAAATTGCACTGTTGTTACACAAAATTTTCTGACCACCTGTTTCTTGTGATAAATAGTACAATCGTTTCAAGTGTTAGAACTATTTGATGCACATGCTATTTGAACTACTAGATATCCAAACTTAGAGCAAGAGATGAATGGATAAGATCATCCAAAAAAGGCTCCCTTAATGCTAAATGTCCATTTAGGGCTTTCAGTCTGGCATTTTTCTCAGCTAAAAGCTTGGCATTCGAAGCACTTGCATTTTAACTATCTATATGGTATATGTAGAACTAGAATATGTAGTGTCAAGTAGCTTACAAATTTTGACATTTTGGTTTCAATCAAGTTGGTAGTAGAAGCAATGGCAAAGAAAAAGAGATCAAATTGGATGTGGAAGAATGCAAGAATCAAGGAAACGTGTTTCCAAACACTGAGTAGGTTTTCTTGAGCTGTTTGTAGACATATGTATGATGAAGCTAAGGGTATAACAGATACACAAAGCTTCCTAAGTCTAAAGCGGGTGAGTCATGGTTATGTGTTTCTCCTACATGCACCTAGATATGATAATCAAGGTCTAGATGCCTTTAAGAAAGTGTCTTAGTTTGTTTTATGTGTGTATTCTCTCTTGATAATGAATTTTGCATCTACTAAAAAAAGAGTAAAATCATCTAACCATTCTTCGACCGATCAAAGACAACTACTTGCAAGTGCTACAAATTAATCCCAAAAATGTTAAAAGAGGCTGCTTAGCTTTTCGAGTGTTGGATAGCGGAGGCAGTCCCAGTGCACGAACCTCCTTCCTATGTGGGGTCCGAGGAAGGGGGGGACCACAAGGGCCTATAGTTCGCAACTTATCTTGCATTTTGTAAAAAGCTATTTTCACACATTGAACCCATGACCTCAAGGTCGCATGACGAGAACTTTTACCGAGGCTTTCCAAGTGTACAAAACTAAGAAATTCACGTGGAAAAGTAAAGACAAAGTCTCTTCACGTCAACGACTCCTAGTTCAAATAGGGTGGGCTTGCAAATACTACTTTTAATGGAGTAGTTTCAGTGGGCAAAACAATTTTCTCCCGCAGAGGGCTATTTTGGGTCACGAGATTTGTTTGTGGATTGGGTTTGAGCAAAGATTGTAAGACCCAGTTGGAGAGATTGATTGTGGAATTACAGTAAACCCATGATAAGATCTTACAAAGAAAAGATTATTCTGCAAACAAACAGTTCTTTTATTGCTCGAATACTCTATTCTATTCCATTGCTTTGTTTCAAGTCCCAACTTTCAGGTTTACTGCCAAGGCTTGTTAATGCTTTTGCATGTAAATCATTTGAGTGGCTAACTTGTCTAATTTTGTAGAAGCCATTATTGCTCTGTTTCAAGACCCAACTTTCAGGGTACTGCCAAATCTTATTAATGCTTTTGCACGGAAATCACATGACTCACTCACTTGTCACATGACTCTCTCACAGCCTAGCGTGGACCGCATATGACTAATGCCCCCGCCACAGAGCCTGTTTGGTTGGCAGGAAATGGACTGAAATTGATTTTCATGGGCAAGAAATTTCCGTGGACAGTATTTTCTGTCTGCAAATTGAATTATCCCAAAAATCTTCTTTTCCCGTGGAAATCAATTTCCATCCATTGCTGCCAACCAGACAGGTCTTAAAGAAGAGAAAAACTGTTCAAGAAATTGTAATGCTAACGTGCGCTAATAGCGTGAATAAAATTATGCAGGCAACCATAAAAAATTATGATTCAGCAAAGGAAAAAGACAGGATAGAAATAAACTGACATCCATTTCCTAGATAAGACAATACCGTAGGTGATCCAAACTGCTCTTCTTCTGGGACACATCTTTTAGACCGTCGATGCAACAAGCAAAGACGATTCCAGTCATGGGCTCTAAATTTGATGGCATAGAAGTTACAATGCCAACAATAGCAAATCTTAGCCAAACAGATGGTTTAGATAATCATTGGAAATACATGTAGGATATTGCCCATCCAAAATGTGCCATATAAGATGAACAGTTGGATCACGAGCCAGCTTGGCCCTAGTACACTAACAAAGAACATGCTATAGTCCGCTGCATCTTTAGGAAAGATTCAGGTAGGATCCATTTTCCTCAATGATCCGAACCATCCATACTCTGGGGCAAGCTATGGATAAGCCATGTATAACAAAGTTACACTCCATCTGATCATTCTAGGCCTCTGATTTCTGTCCTTCAAAATGACAGTTAAAGGGGCCAAAAAGCAACGGTTTACATATGTTGCCAAAAGCACCATCAATCGAAGGCGTGTAATCATCAACAGTTAATAATATTTATCTCTTAATCTTATCCATAGCTTGAATGGTTGTGATCATTGAAATACAAGGTCCCACTTGTATTTTAGTCTGCTAATAGTTTCCAAATGAAAATACGGCAACCCACCATATAAGAATTCCTCTCATATCATAATTTATGAATTCTGGATTCATGTCATGTTGGGGTTGTTATATTTTTAAGAAGCTGGAGATAATTTTCATTTCTTGAATATCTTTCTTGCCGGCTGACGCCTGTGACAAGACCCTCATCCTTTTTCATCCAAGCTTGGGACCGGCATCAGCACAGTTATATCATAATCTATTAATGGAAGAAATAAATGTAGATACATAATTAATGGCTTTAGAGTAAAACATCTCGTGTGTCAAGTAAATTATTTTATAACAGATGTTCGCCAGATTCAGGGCCAAAAGAATTGTTTGCTCGAATGTAGCAACTTCTGGTTAGCTTTATTCTGAAGGTTAGATGCAAAAATCTCCAGCTTGATGCGCTTCCACCACTTCCTCCACCTTCAGGGCTTTCATCCCATCCATTTGCCAATGATACAATGACTTGATACGGGTATAACTTCGATTAGATCTGGTAACATTTTTCAATCTACATATTGGTAAAGATCATAACCTTTGATAAGGAGAATCACTTATTGATGATCACTGTTAACTGTTCCTTATTTATCAAGGAGCACTTATTGTTTGTTACTGTGCTGCATGCTTGCTGGGGGCCAATACTTCAGCTTCAGGAACATCAAATGATAGCTTCCTATTTCTGCTCCTGCTTTGTGCAAGATGAAAATTTAGGCGTAAGTATGAAAACATTATGCATGTAATTTTGAACTAACAATCCCTTGGTTACAAGACACGGTTAACTTGATTAAATGAGGGGAGCAAAACGAGGACTTCCCGCTTCTGAGGAGGTCACCTATCTATTACTCTTGCAATGTAAAGACCATTTTTTTTCTCTTTTGAGTGGCGCAAGACAATGGTAAAGATCATCAAAGCAGGAAATCAGTTTAAACTGAAGGGCAGCCCCCGTGAACGAAGCTCCTGCCTATGCGGGTCTGGGGAAGGGACAGACCACAAGGTGCTATAGTAAGTAGCCTTACCTTGCAGTTTTTGCAAGAGGCTGTTTCCACACCTTGAACCCGTGACCTAAAGGTCACATGACAACAACTTTTACTATTGCGCCAAGGCTCCCTTCAGGAAATCAGTTTAAACTATCAGAGGAAATTTCCAGTTTGCTAAAGGAGATCATATTTGGAGTTAAACCAAGGAGGTTCATAACACAAATAACAGCAAGTAAGAACTTCAAACACTATACCAGTTTTTCATGTTCCACGGAGGGCACGAACTCTGTCCTGAATCAAGGTCCTTTCCCAGTCTGCTATATCTGAAAAAGCATGTTCTGGAAGGCTCTCAAAAGGCTCTTTCCATGGGTCATTCTTGGCTAGATCATAAGTGGCTCCACGAATTGCTCTCTTGTTAGGTCCACAAGGCCTCTTTGATGTCAGCTTGTCATAAGCTGTATTCAGCTGTTTAGTAAACACATACAGGATCAGAACCAAGCCAAAAGTATGGAATATAATTTAAGGAATATGCACTAGCATTATTATCTGATAAAAATGGAAAGCCGGATATTCTTCAATTCAAAGTCACTAAAACCGGATTACTTTTCAAGAGACTGACAGGACTCATGAGCTTGGATTTGGACAACTATGCTTAAATATCTGTTTAAGATCAAAGGAGACACACGAAAACATAGTCCTGTCAGAGTAGGCATGTGGATGGTAGTCTATGTGTTTTACATAACCTGAGATACCCTGAATTTTCTGAAGTGTCCAACTGGAGAGAGACAGATACCTTTATTTTCCCAAATATGGAAGAAAGCACCGTAACATATATTACATTACCAACACCAAAGAAAAAAGTATACTGCTTTAAGAATACATAAAGACAACAATCAAAGTCTCATAAGAGAACAATCTTTAGACAAATAGCATGGACAAAGTAAAGACATCTTTTGTAAATTGAAGCTTCATTTTTTTATTACTTGTATCATGGGCACATGATAATCTACAGGATGTGATAAAGACAGGTCATATATCTCAACTTGGAACTTACATCCATGCCACAAAACCAGAACATGTACGCAATTGCAACAGCAGGAGCCCTCCCCAGTCCAGCAGTACAATGAACATACACTCTACCTTTTCCTTCAGATATTGCCCATTCCAGTGATGAAACTGCTTTGGGTAATCCCGCTCTAAGTGAATCTGGATCAAAGTCCTTGGCCTAATATTGAAAATACAAATATCTGATGGTCAGTAGGAGTTCAGAGTTCAAAGCAGCCATAATGTCAAGTTCTGACAGCACAGCACAAACAAATTGTATCAAAGAAATATTCAGGAAAAAAGATTAAAGAGAAAAGAAAATATCGAACAAGCAAAAGAGGAAACTGAAACACCAGAATCCTGATGCTCTAAAGCAAAGCCGTGAAGTTCCCATGACCTAGTCACCTTTGCATCCATAGGTGACAGATGTAAAGGGCACTTCAACAAACAAAATATTCTACACTGGTGCTTGTATGGTTAAATGAACATGAGTTAAACCACTGTACCTTACATAAATAACAGGAATGCTAAACTGACTGCACTATGATCTGCAGTCTAGCAACTATATTTTGTGGGGCAAATGTATATGTGATCCAACTTCTTCATTTTCTTGTTCTAGATTTAGATGTCCTATAAATAAAAAAATCATGCAGTCTGCCCTTCACTAGACCTTGCATATACAGGAGCCTCGTGCACCAGGCTGCCCCTTTTTTTTATAGATAAAAGATCATGCAGTTTGGATGATTCTAGCCACTATAAAACTCTGCATTTTTTATGAAGCTTTTAAACTGTCCATTTCCAAGCACAACATTTCAGATGCTACAGTTATAAATCACATGGTTTTTTATCTATAAGACATCTAAATATAGGGCAACGAGATGAAAGAGTCAGATCATTCAGAGGTGTGCCCCACAAACTGTAGTTTGGATGATTCTAGCCACTATAAAACTCTGCATTTTTTATGAAGCTTTTAAACTGTCCGTTTCCAAGCACAACATTTCAGATGCTACAGTTATAAATCACATGATTTTTTATCTATAAGACATCTAAATATAGGGCAACGAGATGAAAGAGTCAGATCATTCAGAGGTGTGCCCCACAAAATGTGGTTGCTAGAACGCACCCATAGTGTGGTCAGTTTAACATTCCTCCATAAATAATAGTGACTTGCGAGCCTAAAAACATCTTGAAAACAGGAAATTTGCGGAAGCCTAGGGGGAACTTGAATATATATTTTTTACTCCATCTGCATTACAAAATTACATAAACAACTGAATTTCAAGTTTTTCCAAGTTGAAATGACAATCCTTGCCTCCTGATGCAAAGCAAGTGAACCTGCTAACTCCTCCAGCCCCTAGATCCACCATCAAAAATAAAAGTTGTTAAAAGAGGAAAAAATAGGTTCAGTTGATTACAGAGACCCACGATGTTTCACAAGCAACAAAGAAATAAGCTTGTCGGGTGTTCAATTTATAAGAACTCTGTGTATTTTCCAATATGTTTAGATGGATATGTTGCTACTCTGTCAGGTTCTGTGTATCGTGTGCTTGTTTTGCATTAGCTTTACACAGCATTTTGTTTCGGCCAACCATCTTCGAGTCCAATTTTTTATTTTTTTATTTTTTTCTGGTGGTTATTGTTAAGGGATTTGGTCTTGCACTCTTTTCTGAATGAAATTCTTCCACCATTGGAAGAAAGGTACCTAGCAACTCCTAATTTCCATGGTTTGGCCTTCTTAGTGAGCAAGTTGATTGAATCAGGTTTGTTTAACATTTTGAGCTTGGAATGCATTTTCAGGCTACAAAACTTTCTAACTTAGGCTCTTGATAAATATAATTCCACTCCTTTTCCCACCCTGACTTGTACTCAAATTCAAAAAAAGTTAATTACCAAAAATCATGTTATCTTTATCCTTAATCTGTTCAAATGAATCAAGAAAAGATGAAAAGGAGAAAGAAAGAAGAGAGAAGAAACAAAAGGAGAGATTTAGGGGACTGAGTGTTATGAAGAGTTCCAGCTATGGCTATGTGAGGAAGAGCCAAATGAGTATGTGAGACAGATAGCTTCAATGTTCTATGGAAATATTAATCTTTAATTTTAAATCTGGGTTTGACAGAAAGTCAAAGGTATTAACCTCCGCACTTGCAAGGTGGCAAGTTTATTATAGCAGATGGTATTTTATATCTTGGTTAAGTAACATCTAAATGTGTGCACAGATTACAACAACAACAACTTTTGGTCTTCTAGCCCAATACTACCCTATTGATGCAGGCTATCTGAAAGTGAAGGTCTTTATAACCACTAGCCATCTACCACAAAATGCTAGGACATTAATTTAATCATCAAAATTCTCACTATGCAAAGTTCTAAACACACCCTATAAGTATTAAATATTACATATATGTGATTTATCACAAGTGGTTACTGAGCTGCAACAACTATGCTTCTTGGTCACAACCAGAACTTGTGTGGTCGTTATGCATGGATGGCTACCTCATAGTACTTTGAGTTGATGAAACAAATTTAGGACGAGAGGTTAACATCAAATTCTCAAAAACTACATGGAGAACAGTAGTTTAAAAATTAAATGCAATTTCAACTTGAATAACAAAGGACCATTAAATGCATCAGCTAAAAACTTGGCAAAGATATACTTAATTGATCAAATCTCTACTTGAAAATAGTGACATTTGTTAACTGATGCTACTTCAATGGCAGCAGCTAGATGATGATAATATATGGTATGATTCCATTAAGGAACATTACTTTCTCCATTGCAAATGTAGTAGGTACTGTTATAGCTTTGCCAAAATTATTATACATATGCATAACATAGCTCTTTTAATAGGCAAATCGTGAGACAAAAACAATTTCAGAAGAAGTCTATCCCAGACGAGTATGACTAATACATCATCATTGGTAGTGATCAAACTGCTGGAGACAGACAGAAATGGAAGTTAAAATAATAAGTCTGCCAGAAAGCAAAAGAACATGCGAACACTCATGAAAATAACTTACCTGTGAGAGGCAACCCTATGCAAAGATATCTAACATACGCAAACATCCAACAAAGAATATTGCAATCTTCCTATTCCTAATTCTCATGTGAGCCTTACACAACAAGAGATCAAAATAGCAAAATATGTGGACAACATATAGGATGTCAAATTGGATGTAACTCAGCACTGAATCATGCCGTCAACATATAACCAGACTCTGAGGTACTCTCACAGTTACACATATAGAAGAACTTACGGTTATACTGAACACTCAGCTCGTTTTTCTAATATTTACGCGTACCCACCCGGCACTTTGACCTTCAAAATCTAAGATGTACTAACGGATCCCATTCCGGTCTGGCATTCACTGTGTATTTAGTTCTGTAACATGGTGAATGGTAGGCAACCCTAGCTGTTATTTCCACCAATAAAACATCAAATCTTGCCACCCAGTCAAGAAATAATCCAGGGTCCATCCTAGCACTAAAATTCTAAGTCTTGAATTATACAATCAATCTGATCAAGTCCATGTATAAGGCAAACTAGTCCATCAGATATACAATCTCTCCTATTCGCCATCAGTTATAGATGACTAGCTCACAGATCGACAAACCCTCAACTGCATGTGTCCTCATGGTACCTAGAGGTCCACAGATCACTATTAGGTATTATAGTATCTAAGTGTCAGACAAACCACAAAATCATCTCCATGGACCCAGTCAGCGATTCTACATTTGGCTAAAATTAGTCCAGTTTACACTGTCATTCTATAGACCCTTTCTGGATTTAGAGCGAGACTGAGTTGGAACATTTCTTCCTCTTCTCATTCTGGCAATTTTATAAGTTGTGATACACAACTGAACTTAAATCATCGCATTACTACCATCAATAGTAAGATTACTATGACCCAGTGTATTGTAAGCCATCAATCCATTGGTATCGCCTGCATCACCAGATTGAAACTGGAATAAACATTTATTGGCATGTCACCAAAAGCCTATCCAACTCACCAAGTTGTTGTGCTTGCTGACTTAAGAGTAGCTTCCATAAATTGATGGCTCACAATTCATGTTTCCATGAACATGACGATCATAACTTGCTCCCTAACCAAATGAGGCAAGAGAACAGAACTCCAACAAACAAAATACAACCAACTAGAAGCATCCTCTGGCTCGAATATCAACCTATAGCAAATGTTCCAAACTCCAGTAATATCTTTCAATTGGCTAGCAAATAACCACCTAACTACTCCTATGCGCTAGATCTTGCTTAATAAGAAGCATAACAGCACTTGAAAGATATACCCGCCATTTTTAATATCAACCCTCACATATTAACCTTCAAAGCTAGAAATGCCAAATACAAAAGAATAGATATTTAAAACCTTTCTTATTTTTTAGCGTCAATTTTCATCTCAATGCCATTCCCCTTTGGTCCAAGGGACTTTAACAGATAATAGTAAGGTCACTCAGTCTAATAACTTGCGTGCCTTGGAGTATCAAAATTCAAAATCTAGCTCAGTGCCTTCTCCTAGAAGTTTGTATTATAAATGATCCATGAAAACTTACACCCTTTTAAGTAACTATGAGTTCATTAACCATAATTGCTAAAGGTGCTCTATTTCATAAGAAAGCTGATAGAAAAACAAAATCTAAAAGGTTTCCAGAGCATATCATGTGAATTATCAAGTGGACTCATCAAAAGACTTTCAGCCCTAATGTTCTTCATGTTATTTCATTTGCTCTCCTGTCTCATCCAAGCCTTGTCTTGTTGATGGAGGACTCTGATCTATATTAATAATGGAATAACATGGACCCAACTTCACTTAAAAATGTGTTTGGCATATTCATAATTCATGATAAGTCTGATAAATTTCAATCCTGGAAGTAAGCATAGAAGCTCTTGTTCTGTCTAAAAACTTAAAACTGTAACCAAAACATAAGGGTCTTACAGGCCTTCTCATGTGACGGATACCAAGTTCTTTACATCGCTTGACAATCAAATGCAAGTCAACTCCCCAGTACTCTATGTCCTTGTCCTGTTGCAAATTTAGTATGTAAGCTACATTCTCGTCCCATTTCAGATGATCGATGTCTTCAGGCTTCTGAGGTTGGGAGCCAACAATTAAACTGCCAGTTATGTGCGTGTAATTCATGCCTGAGACGAGTTATCAAATGTGCTGTTAACCCCACAAAGAACAAAAAGTCAACTTATAATGATAACCTAGAAGCCCAAATATGAATCAAATGCAACAACGTAGACCATACAGTATTTCAGCAAATGCAATAAAAAAATAGTACAAAGCTTTAATGAAGCAATTGAATTCAAGTCAATCCAAATGGAATACGCTGGATGATAAGAAACTATTAACAACACATACGACTTAAAGCACAGACTTCCAGAAATTAGCATAGTAATGGGAGCACGAATCGAAGCTTTGAGCATTTATTGGCATAGCCTTCATCTTTCCTTCGATTATTCAAACAGATCAAAATAGCTAAATTCAATGATGAAACATCAAAATCAGAAGTATCAAAAAGGTTTAAACCATAGCAAAAGAATCCTTAACTTTTACGAGCATTCACTAAGTTCCCTCATTCACTGAACTCTATATAAATGGTCCTGATCTATTATCAATTATTCCAAATAAATAGCATCAAGATAACAATGGGTAAACTATAAAAATTCAAACCCATTGATTAAAATAGAAAATATATGAAACTCTAAACAAACAAACACACCTTAAGACAAGAACAGAAGGCCACAACGAGAGGAAATCAATACAACAGTAAAAGGCAAATTAAGCATGAAACCAAAATGGGTTACTGAAATTCACCTAGGTCGTGATGGTATTCATATGGGTTCCTCATCATCCTCTTCATGGCAATGTTGTATTCTTCCATTTTTTTCCCAGAACTGCTTTTGGAGTTTCCATCAACTCCACTTCCTGACACTTTGCAAGAGATTGTGTTAAGGAACTTCTTAGATAGCACGAAACTGCAACTAGATTTCGTGTTGAAACGAGCCTCGTTGTCGAGAAATTTCAGAGATGGAAAGACTGAAGAAAAGGAGCCATTACAAGCAAAACCCATTTGCCCCGTCTCTGTAAAAGCCCTCTATTTTGCACTTTTGCAGAACCGAAAAAGTGCACGGGAGTATTCTCGAAAGGAGAAGTTCTGGAACCTGATTCCAATATCGGTGCCTTTTTCTGCAATTTTCTCCCCTCGTAGTCAGGTGAATTGGTTAGACCCGCTTATCTTTTGTAAGGACACCCTTCGCCTTGTCTTTGCCTACAAATTGTCCTCTCTTTTGGCAGACATATGGAAAGATTTCCGATGGAGGAGAGGAACTCGGATTCTATTACCAGACTGATAGAATAGGAAACCAGTCCGGTCCAAATTAAAGTATACGATTATCCCTAACGTGGTGCTCAATTTGAACAAGGAATTAGCCCAAATTTATCTTTACTTGTAAGTAGCTAAAAGGTATTTGTCTTTTTGTCAAAAAGAGGTGCACATTTAAACCCTCGAAAGAAACCATCCAATTTGTGCGTCATAAAGTATGTTCGGAAAAAAGACCCTTTTGTTGCTTTTGTCTCACTTGGCCACAAATCAGTGACCGGAGTTTCCTTTTACTAACTAATTATCCCAGGAGAAGGAAATGTCATGTGCAAGATTTTACCATGAGATTAAGCTAAAAACTCAAACGATTCTCTTAGATTTAGGAAAAAAAAAATTCTCTCAACGTGGCACTCATTCAATTTGACTATCTTGCTCAAGCTAGAGTTTTGTTATATGATGGATGAGCATATTTTCCAGGAGAAAAAAAATATGAACCACCAGATATATAAATGGAGCCCATTTGTAGAATGACAACACCATTGGATGTGCAGTGGATCATATGTGTATTGGAGGATTCTGAGGCTAGCCAGTATTCAAACGCAGCCCATAAGTCATAGCTTCTCAAAACACGTTCCTTTCTCCTCTTCGGATTTTCCTGTTCAATTGGGTACCTAAAAGAAAATTCAGAAACAAACCATGTATTCAAATGCAATTTTACCAAACATTCTGTTTATAAAAAAGAATGTAGAGACAACATCCAAATGCAGCCTAAGGCCCCCACAGTTTGAGGAGGTTTTGTTGATGTGTGCAGACTATTCTTTCGTCTTCTCTTTTCCTTTTTCTAGCACTTTACTTGAAGCCACAATTTTAAGGCTTGCATTGTCAAGTGGGGGCGAAGTTTGGAGCATTGCTTGCCACTAGCTTGACCCAGCAGCCTTTAATTTTGGTTTTGGTTGAATGCTCATTCATATCTCGGCTTAATAGACACATGGTTTGGATCATTAAGCATTTAGGTCTCACCTCCACTCTGCCTACTGATATTCTAACGTACCCCACTGACCACTAATCTAAAATGTCCAATCAATAGCTCCTTCATTGCGTCACTAATCTGGCAAACATCTCACTTAGAGGTGGTTTTAGCAGGCGAATATGCATTCGGAAACTCACATATGCTTCACATTCAGTGACTACAAAAGGATCGTCATGGACTTGGGATTGGGGCTGTCCAGTTTGCGTGATTTTGGTAGTCTCTGGATAGATAATGTGAGTACTGTCTGATGAATGAATCATGAGTAGAGCCCCTATGCGACGTGGGTTGTTGCTTCATTTGGGGTTACCACGGGCTGAGCATACTGAAATTGGAATCACGTCACAAAGATGACGATGCAACCCAAGACCATATCAAAAGAAGCTAATTAAAGCTCGAAAAGAATCAAATGTGGCAGAAGATACCCCGTTTTCCATACCTTGAAAACCTATCCCCTTGTAATTTATGATACTATACGAGCCTTTAGTGTGGGGGGACGAATAGAAACAGGTTGTAGTCGTCTTGATTGTGTTTTGTTATCTTTTGAAGGATCTGATACACCAAAAAAGTCGAGTTTATAAGCCTGCCTGACAATGAGACCCACTGGTCGAACAGAGACGAAAGTCTGCAGAGTCCCTAATCTAGAAGAATGCTTGAGCAGTAACACCCCTATTTTATCATGCTGGGCATACCTTTGGTTGATGAGGCCCGTTTATTTGATTTATCTAACTCTCGACATCTCATGTACTAAACATCATCAAGATTGGATGATTTTAACATAAAAAAAAGTAATTATAAGTCATTCATTTTGTACCAATCTTTAAACGTGGTTTATGACCATCAATTTTTGTTTGACTGAAAGTATGATTTTCAGTTTCGAAACTCATTTTGATTGTTTAGGAATCAAAGTCAACCACAATAAGATAAATCAGATGCATGGGTCTGATCAGCGAAATGTGGGACTATCATGGTAAAGTGAGGCACAACATCCCTACTTGTGCACTGGGTGCACAACTCAAGCATTCCTATTTAGTCTATTAGGCTCACTTGTAAATGCAATGTTATTGACTTGCTCTAGTAACTACTAGTAACTCACGAGGAATCATATGATGCAACAAGTCTCAATGCGGTTGCATCACAAGCAGCTTGTAAAATGAGTTTTGGGCCCCCTAATTTAATTTCCAAAGCAATCATCTTATTCAGCCTATCCTAGATGCTAATCTTTGAATAACTTTTTTCAATGAAATCTTTTGAATAACTTTAAGACATTAAGTTTTGGGCATTTTCTAAGTTATAAAATGGATAATATAATGCAGAAAAGTCTACAAAACCCACATATATTTCACAACTTGAAAAGTGGAATTTAAGTTATTTGAAAGATGAAACAACTTAGTACTAGGTGGAATAAAATAAATGATTTGAACTATTGAAAAACCTAAATAGGTCCTAAAAACCCATTTTACAAGCCACCTATTATGTAATAGTAGCTGAGACTAGTTGCATCATATTATTTATATTAACCCACATGTGCACATACAAACCAACAGAGAGAGAGAGAGAGAGTGTGTGTGTGTGTGTGTGCCAAAAGAAATTTAAGAGGGAGACTCAATTTTTCTCTATTTTTATAGATATAAAATGTTAATTTGATTCAGTCTCCCTTGAATGGCTTGGGTACAAAATGTCACATCTTTTAAATGCATCCGACACTTTATTTGTGCATATATTTTGGTTTGTATAATGGACAGTGTATAACAAAAATGCTCTTATTCACTAGAACAATTCGTACCCATAAATAAAGTGCTTATATGCATTTTATAAAGATGTTAGATTTTGTACCTAGGCCATCTAAGTGCACCGAATCAAATGTACATCTTTGCCTCAAATTTCTTTTGTGCGTATATTTTGGTTTGTATAATGGACAGTGTATAACAAAAATGCTCTTATTCACTAGAACCATTCGAACCCATAAATAAAGTGCTTATATGCATTTTATAAAGATGTTAGATTTTGTACCTAGACCATCTAAGTGCACCGAATCAAATGTACATCTTTCCCTCAAAATTCTTTTCATCACTTGTTTCTTCCTACGTAGGAAGATGCAACCAGTCTCATCATGGTGGCATCATAGGCTTCCTTAAAAGTGGGGGAGAGGCCTATTTTTCAAGTTTTTTCTATAATTTAACCCATTCATTTGATTTTTCAATTCATAAATAGCCTAGGTATGAAAAATCATGTCTATTTCATATCTCTAGATTTTCTATTTTTGGATATTTTGAAGTTAAAAAATACATTATTCATGTGCTTTGAGGATTTTACGTGTTATGTCTTCTTCTTCTTTTACTTTAAAACGTCTAAAACTAAAGAACTAAAATATATGTACTAGAGAAGGATTTTCATAACTAGGCTATTTACGGTGAGATGAAAAGATTGGATCAAACAAAAAATAAAAAAAGTGGCCCCATCACTTGCTTTTAAAGATGTCTATGATGCAATCTTGATGAGAACAGTTGCATCATATAATTACTAAAATGAGGGGAAGTAATTTTCTTTATCCTAGAGAAGAGGATTATCATTACGGTGACTTTTCATTTTTCTAAATTTTCCATTAATAGCTACTAAGAGAAAGAAACAAGAGATAAATAACTATAGTATGAGAAATGGGTTTGTAGATACTTCCATTGCATTTTAATACTTAACTACTCACAGCTACTAACTGCCACTATCACCCCATACCCAAGGGAACTATCTTCCTATGAATGGTTCGTTTTAATCCATTTCCTGATTCCTACTAACACTAATGAGAGGATGTTGCGGTAGTCGCACCATTTTTATGTTTCCTAACTTCTTGGCTTTATGGCATTCCCAAAAGCACTTACAATGCACTAACAAGTTTATCAATGAAAATCTATACAAATCAACATGCTAATTCAAACTACAGACTACCTAATTACCCTAAAAAATGAAATGAAAAAAAAAAAAAAAGAAGTTTACCTATAAACCATTTTCTATGCCTTGGGTGAAAATTAGGAATCGTTGTCATCGTCATCATCGTCAAGACCTTAGCCCAATTAGAGATCAGCTACATAAATCTTGTTTCTTCATTCCTTTCTATTAAGTACCATGACTTCATTTAGTCTCAAAGTTTTTAATCTTTTCTCACCATTTCTATCCACGTTCTATTGGGCTTTTCCCTTGCCCTTTTAGATCCTTCAACTTGCATTACTTCAATCCTTGTAATTGGTGCCATCTTGGATCTCCTTTGAATATGCCAAACCATCTAAGTCTAATCTCCCATTCCTTTGAACATATGCCATTTTGGTTGGCCACATGAAACTTAGGATCAACAGCAAAGATAACAAATTGACTAGGAAAAGAGAGACATTCCAAAAACATGATATCGTATCTATACATAGCAAGCAAACTAACTTGCACACCCAGTAAATCAAGTTAACAAATTACAGGCTCTAAAAATAAAGTCCCACCCATTCTCAGCAAAGCAGCTCAGACTGGAGGAAGTTCTAAACAGAGTGGGATGTATATAGTTTGTTTGGACGTGAAAGATGGGAGTTCTCATCCTGACTTCCGCATAGATATAGTATCTGATGTGAAGAGAGCACTTTGTGTATGCTCTTTATTAACTTTGAAAAATATGCAGGCTGGCACATAGACGAGATAAACCACACTAGAATTCGTGCAACTACTACCCCACATGCCATTGAACAGATAAGACTACTATAATTATGTGGGATAAAAAGAAACACAAGGTAGAACCATTGGTTGGGCTAATGGTGTTGGCTATGGTCCTCGCATGGTTGTTCACATTATTGAAGACGTCAGAAATCTTGTCACCAACTGTTCTTCTCTTTGTTCATTATTTTCTCCCTTATCTTTTAACCAAGGAAGGAGTTACAAGACCTATGTACAGAAATGGTCTTGTAACTCCTCCCTTGGTTAAAAGATAAGGGAGAAAATAATGAACATAAGAGAAGAACAGTTGGTGACAAGATTTCTGGTGTTGATCTCTTAATAAAATTCCTTCTATCTCTTCAAAGAAGAGAAAAAACATTGTTCACTGGAAACATTTCTAGAAAATTCGAAATTGAATATACTAAACATGAGAAATTTTGGTTTAAAGTAGGATTAACAGAGAAATACAAGGAAAGCTCAAGATACTAAATCATAATCCTAACCTGAAACTTCAGCTTTACACTAGGTAAAAACAACTTTGTATTTATAAAATTTCTTTTATGGAGGTGATTTTATAAATTAGAACTATTTTCTTCTGCTTTTTTTTTTTTAGGAATGGTTTTCTTCTTCTTTTTTCTTTTCTTTGAGATTTACACTAATAGTTGTGAGGGCAATTTCCCAATGATAAGATCTACTTTGGAAAATAGAACATTGAAAAACTTGAAGGGAAGCCTTTGGCACAATGGTAGAGTTGTTGTCTTGTGACTCGAGGCCATTGGTTTGAGGCATGGAAATAACATCTTACAAAAATGCAAAAAATGTTAGGTCAGGCTGTAATGGTCTTTTCTTTGACCGCCCATTTTAGAAGATTTGAGAACTTCTGTGATTTTGGGGAGAGAGAGAGAGAGAGAAGGTGGTTATTTTAGAAAGCAAAGTGGAGAGGAAATGGGCATAGACATGTGTGATCGGTGCGTCCATCACTGGTCTGGTGCTGTCAATTGATTATGATGGCAGTCTCAGTCTCAGGAGTAATTCTTCCTGCAACAATGTGAACACTTTGCCTTTCAAACAAACACAACGTGAATCTCCTACCATTCCCCTATAAAAGGAAGAGTGTGACTTCAGCAGCTTCATCTGAAAGCGTCATAATCATTTATCAATCCTGTTCACCTGTTGCTCCTTTGATCTGTTCATTTTGGACAGAAGTCTTCTTGTAGTGTAGAAACCGAGGACAAAATCCACAGAAATACTGTATACGTACAGTTGAGTTTTGGTTGAGAAGACATGCATGCAAGCCACCCTGGCCTTACCCAAGCTTTGAGAGAGTCCGGGTCAAAAGAATCGTTCTTCGTTGGTGCTAGCTTTCAAGAGTGAGGTCTCATCTTTACATCAGTGGAAACAATAATGATTAGGCTTTAGTTATTCGGATTTCTTAGACATTTCCATTTGTGGCAAAAATCTTGTGCTAGAATCACCTCGTATATATGTGGACCGGTGCTAACTTTTTTTCTTGGAATTTCTTTGGTGCATAACGACAGGGAGAGAAAGGAACAAAGCGTCAGCTACCCTTAAAAAATGGATTTCCACTAAAGTCTTTGTTGCAGTTTCGAAGGATCCACACCAATTGCACTGCTTGTGAGGGATGGCAGGCCAGGAATCCTCTGAGATTGGCCAGCCAGGATGAACTTAGCTTCATCAGGAAAAGCTCCAAACTTGCCTGGCAACGTCTTCGATCAGACGCAGTAAACCAACATCCCATGCATTTTTGATTATCTTCCCGTAGCTCAGATGGTACTCCACATGATTCTCCCTTTCATATTTTTTGTGCCTACGGAAGTATGAGGGTCAATCAGCTGGTTCCAGTAATCATCTCAAAAGCATGGAACCAGCCGTTGTTAAAGTAATTTATACCATCTATTCACAATATGCCCTGAAATTGAACACATTCTTAATCTTGCAATGCATTTGACGACTTTTCATGGTCACTTTGTGAGTCCGCTGCAGCTTTATATACCAAGTATTCCTCAACCAATTAGACAATTTATGATTGAAATGACAAGGGGAGCGTGCATGTGCCCCAGCTTTTACAGACATGTGGGCTTATCATCTCCAGTCATTTACTGGCAATCCACTAGATAGACGCTTCAGATGGACAATCATTCCTCACCATCCGGTTAGATTATTAAATACAACTTCGGTATAGAATTTAATACGAGTTCGTCCCTGAAAAGATTAATTCGCTTGGCAAGATTTGGATGAGCTTTTAGGTTTTGATCAAGGGAAGGCACATAATGAATGTAGAAATGAAGTGGGGCTCAAAATTGCACTAGAAAGGGTAGCTTTTGAAACAGCTGGCACGCTTCTCAAGTTTGCTGGTGGGTCCTGCAAGGTTCCCACACAAGTGGATCTTCCCTGTACCACTTCTGAATCAACCACAGCATGACATGCAGGCCGCTAATCTAGTCTTTCAATGGAAAAAGCAAAGAATTCAATGGGTAAGGCCCATCTGAAAGTGACGAGTCATGGGAAAGAGAATAGAACCATAAAGAAGGGATAACAACCTCGGAGGATTTCCCATCCACTCAAAACTGAATGGAAATCAACCGGCCCTTTCCTCCCATTCACGTTTGTTTCCTTTCTATCGCCATAATCGGATCAGCCAGGGCCGTTCATCTCCATAAATAGGTGTCCGGCGCGCATTTGCTCTCTCTGCATGCACTAGCTTGGGAAGGAAAGGACTCCCACCTGATGAGATAGTTTATACCAACAGGCGTGCATATTTCGGGAGGAATTATATGATGCAATCTGTAAGTCACTTTTGTTGTTCTTTTCCCGATCCAAACCCTTCATCTGACTTGGCCTATCAAAATCCAACGGCTCGACGAAGTGATCTGTCACATAGACTAATCTAATTTGGGTACAAACGTGAGCTACTGTCACACGATGGTAACTAGACTTTGCAAAAAATGTTTTGGAAAGTTAGGTTTGGAACTACAAGATCTTAGGGGTGATCAGACTTGAGATGAGATGAGATGGGGCATATGAGTGTTAGTGGTGCTTGAGATGGATCTATGTGGGGTCATCTCAACTCAGCTCAAACTAAATTTCATCTCACTCCATCTCAAAAACCATCGGTGGCATACCCATTGCAGGGACCATTGTTCCTGTTGGGCAGCCTCCTTTCGGATGCGTTTAAAATTTCTAGTGTTAAGTTGATAGCATAGATAGGGTCACGGCCTTTACAAGAATGGCCCCAGATGGCCAACCCGGCTGTCACTGGTGTTTAGTTACATTAATGAGGATGAATGACGTCTTAGCACAACCCAAAATATCAATCAGAGGTGGGGAAATGATATTCACACTCCTTCAAACACTTTAACAGCTCATTGAAGATGTTGTCATTGATATAACAGACCCAGGATAATGTTAAGCAGGGGCACTCATCTTGTCCGGCCCCATCTACGGATCAGGTTTAGACATGGCTCAAATTACACAAACAAGGATGAACTACCCTATAATCAGGGCCTGGTTGTTCTTTTGTATATATATATTAGAGGAATGACAAATCCAAAGTACCACTTTACTGACCTCTTATCTGTTTTTATTAGATCTAAGCCGTTCACTGCGTGGGAAATAACTTAGATGGTCTTCAATATACAAGGAAGAAAGCCGCTTTCCTTAGATAGCTCAATCCACATGCCAAACAAGTGGCTACATATCCTCTTTTAGGAAAGATCGCTATTATTGAATTACGGGGGTCCATATCACTAATTACCGTAATTTTCTATTCCAGACACATTAGTCTGAGCTTCACTTCCATCAATCAAAAATCACGATCAACGTATAGAAACTAACAAAAATAGAAAGTGAAAAAATATATTCCATTTACATCCACGTGCGCACAAACACCTGCGAAAGACAAAATTTACAAAAAGGAAAAAAAAAGAAGGGAGGGAGAGAGAGACAGGGGATCAAACCACATTCCCATTGTTGCCAACAGTCCCACGCTCTTTCTCCACTTCAGAGCTTGCCCGATTTGCCCCTCCAATAATTATTCTATCCCTCAGTTTCCCAGAATACCCTCTCATGTATTCCTCTCCCCAGTCCCAAAGATTCAACACAACGTAAGTCCCAATTCCTCCAATCAACCCATACGCAATGGAGTACGTCAACGGCATCAAGATCAACGTCATAAACGCCGGGATAGCCTGCTTCATATCCTCCCAGTCTATCTCCACCACACATCTCATCATCAGAACACCCACCAAGATCAGTGGCGGGCCCACCGCCCAAGGAGGTATAGACGCCAGCAACGGCGTAAAAAAAAAGGCCAGGAAGAAGTGGCCAGCCACCGTTAATGCCGTAAGCCCCGTCCGTCCTCCTTCCCTTATCCCCGTCGACGACTCGATAAACGCAGTCACCGGCGACGTTCCAAGCAACGATCCTACAACGATCGCAGTCGCATCGCTCATGAACGCAAAATACTGCCCTTCAAAGTCACCGTTCTGATCCACAACTCCCGCAAACCTCGCCATTGAATAAAGGGTCCCCGTCGTGTCGAGGATATCCACGTACAAAAACGTAACGAGGGCTTCCCAGAAATGACCTTTTCCGATGCCAGAAAAACTCAAAGCGCCTGCGGTAGACTCCATACGATGAACGTCCACGATCTTCTTGAAGTATCTGTGCGCTTCGTCTCCGGCTGGCGTATCAGGAAAAGCCGTTACGCTTGTGTTTCTGAACCAGGACACAGCAGTTACGAAAACGATACCGTAGATCATAGCGCCTTGGATGTTTTTGATAAGGCAGTAAGCGATGATCACAAACCCGACGACGGCCAGCCAGAACGTCGGACTTTCCATCCGGTTATTCAGACAGTAAATACCGCCGGAAATTGTGCCCCCGGGAATCAAAGATACAGTGCCATTTGGAGCGGCTATAACCGGCGCGAGTGACGCACGGGATGAACGTGGACAAGCCGCGAGAGTCACCAGAGTTGACGAGCTGTAACCCACCAGCCCAACGCCCTGGTTGTTTTGAAGTCCGATAAAGGCGAGGAAAAGCCCGATCCCGGCGGAAGAGGAAATTCGCACGGGTTTAGGGACGAGTTTAGCCAACTTAGCGCGGAATCCTACGGTGGAGATAAAAAGGAAGATCAATCCTTCGGTGAATACAGCTGCGAGTGCGGTCTTGTAGGGGACGTTACCGGATCCATGGAATCCGACTACTGTGTAAGCGAAGTAAGCGTTTGTACCCATCCCCGGAGCCAATCCCAGAGGAAGATTGGCGAAGACGCCCATTATGAGAGAGCCGATGAGGGAGGATGCCACCGTGGCAACGATCAGGTCCTTACGTGTCTTTTCGAGACACGTGGCGTAGCCTGGGTTGACAGGTGGGAATTTACACGAGGCATCCGGCGTGATGACCTGGCCTCCCCGAGAAGTGCAGTTAGAGAGAGGAAGGTTGGCGATTGAGCAAAGGGGAACGCAGTCCAAAATCGAGCAGGTCCCCCCGGAATCAGCTAGAATGCTTGCGTTAACGGCGAGGATGTATGCCATGGTCAGGAACGTCGCCGTTCCCGCCCGGACTTCCGTCGTGAAAGTGGTTCCACGCGCGTCGAGCTTGAAGCGCTTTCCGAGGCGCGTGGAAGCGATGTATTTGTTGAGGCGGGTGGAGATGGACGGTGGAGACGAATCGGCCGCCATGGCGGAGCTTTTGGAAGTCCCACTTCTGGAAAGGGTGGGCATGCGTCTATATATTAAGGAAGGGGGAGGAGGTGTCAATATTGAAGTGGGGGACGGCGGAAAAAATGAGGTAGGTGGCTTTTGTGTACATATATGGTATCTCTTCTTTGCTAGTGGAGAAGGAGGGCCTTAAGATTCCGTCGTGGGATCTTTTCGGGGGCGAGTCAACGTCCTCGTTTTTGTTCTTCTTTTCTTATTGGCGTTTGACTGCGAAAAGGGTTGGGATCGGCCACGGCGGCGTTGTGCGAATTGGCAGGACCAGTTCTTATCTCTGGGCTGTGATCAAGTTTGAGTCGTTGGTCCATTGTGTCAAGCAGCAAGCGGACGGTTGTGATTGTTTAACTGCTTCCGTTTTATCCCACCCCACTCAAGTAGAATCACCTCAAGAAATAGTACACAACCTTACCTTCATTCTTCATTTTTGTAAGAGATTATTTTGAAACCTCGAATCCTTTGACCTCTAAATCACAAAATAACAACTCTACAATTGCGTTAAGACTACCCTTGTCAATAATTTAAACATGTTGTGGCTGCTAGCTAGTTGGTTGGAGTCATGGGTTTGTTTTCCATATATAGACCCAACTTCAAATCTCAGTCCCAGACTTACTTTGATGTGCATGATTTTATGGATGATTGGCCTACAGGAAGACCAGCCATATGGGGAGTCTGGGGACACCTTGTGATATGAAAGAAAGAAATGGATGGTTTAGTAACCAAATAATAAAATTGATGCCATGTGAGTGAGCCCACAAAAAGACCCTCACTTATTGTAACAGGGATAGAATCGATCAGGAGCACAAATTTGAATACAAAACTGGAAACTGATGTGCATAGTATAACCTTGAAGGCCAATTTTTTGTTAAGAGCAAAATCAGAGACAATCTGTGCACATTGCAGCTGAGTCATATACATTAAAGCAGATGCTGGCATTGGCAATCTCACGAACGGATCAAGCAGGTCAGGAAACAAAAAGCTTAAAAGGCAGTTCTAGTGGATAGAGCTAGAGCCTGAAAAGTGAACTTCATGTGATTTCGCTGGTTTTCACAACTTTACCAACAATATTATAAGGGGCAAAAGGCAATCAAAACTTGCATTTTCTCAGTGCAACCCTTAACTTTATTAAGCACTTCATTGCGAGCGAGATTGTGATCCAGAAAAGGTTTAGAGCTTGTTATGGTAGTCGCCCAGCCAAAAATGTATCAAACTTCCATTGAATTCATCCTGACCCTGTATTTGTTAGGCTAAAAGTGCGGCATCAGTGCACGAAGCTCTGGCCTATGCAGGGTCCGGGAAAAGGGCAAATCACAAGGGTATATTATATGCAGCCTTACCTTACATTTTTGCAAGAGGCTGTTGGGCTATGCTGCATAATTGTCACGTACAATAAATCCCAACTGGCAGCCTAGGAGATAACACTTTTATGTAAAAGACCTCTAAGCTCCACATGGCTATTTATTTAATTAGTAAAGGACATAACTCCTCATTTTTATAAGTATGATATTGGCTTCTGAATCTTTTCTTTGTACTAGAGGGAGGCCTCCTTAATCCCAATTTGCTACTTTACTTTTTCCCCGAAGAGGGAACAGTATTGGCTCAACTATAAGTGGCCACAGTGAGAGGCAAAAGCAGAGCCCACCCTATCGACATGACGTTAGTACAATCCAAGCCCTTCATCAGATAAAAATCACAGGCATTCCTAAGAAGTACTCTAAGTAGAGCTACTTGTTCAATGATCCAAAACACTGATTTGCAGCCAAGAAGGAAAAATGAGCTTCCATCACTGACTGAATAAATCAATTATCAGACAATCATAATTCCAGAGATGGCATGCAAGAGAGAACGACAGAGCAATGATCCTTATTCATTGTATAGAAAACCTTGATTCATATCCATTGCTCAATTCCAGAAGAAAATTAACAGTGTAGGAGACAAAGTTATAAACTAATCAACTAAGGGGTTTTCAGGCAATGGTATCTCCACAGAGAGGGACCCTGTATGAGTAAGAGTCAATCTCTTGATGATGCCATTTAGATTGAAGAATCTCTTTTGTTTCTCACAATATCATACTATCATTGGCCAAAAGAAAATGATCGTACAAGCAATTATATTAGTCTCTTATGATTGTAGGTCCAGTCTATCGGATGTATGGCATTTTTGGTGGCCTTAAGCTTGTGATGGTTTTATTATATGGTGGAGTTGGAAAGTGGGACAAATAAAGAGAATAATTGATGGGTGAAAGTAGTTGGTTGAGGGACATTCTCAGTTTGTAGTTTATGGGTGCAATCATTAAAACAAGGAAACTTATTATATGGTTGGGACCTTTCTCTCTGTTGCTGGACAAGGAACCACTGAGGTTTCTTTTCCCCTTTGCTAAAAGAAACACTTGAATTACCCCACCATTTTTGTTTCAGATGAGATCATCCTTCTTTTTAGCAGACTTTTCTGTGTTACTTGGTACAAAATATCTAGCTTAAGGCAAGTGCATGCATTTGTGTGTACATGCAGACCAATATAGCATTGTAAGTTGTAAGCCAGAAAGGAGAAGTCTAAAGAAGCTGTTCGTGTGGGACTAAGGCTGCCCCGTTTGGCACGGCCAGATTCCAGCCTCATGTTTTCCTTCTCGTAGAGGACTTTGCTGCAAAAACTGTAGTTAAAAGTTTCCAATAGTTGAATTTTTTTCTTGGAAATGTCCCTGACTTTTTGATTCCCTAATACATCCCGAAGAATTCAGACAGTTCTTACATATTTTAAATTCAATGCCAATGGTTGAAAATTAACGTGGATGTACCGAATTAATATTCAACCCACAAAAGTTTCATGCTGTCAAATATGTAACCAGGAAAATGGAGACCATCTTGTTTCATTTTGGCCTAAGCTCAGACTGATCATGTTCAAGGTTTAATTCAGATGAAAATAGAGAGATCTTCAAGAGATCAGCCACATTAAATTAAACAAGTAGTTTTGTCAATGCTTTAACTTCAATATGTTAAATTTTCATTAGTTTTACTTGAACTAACTGGGACCTTATAATTCTTGTACTTAGGTAGGGTGCACTGCATCATATACTGGTATAACTCTTTTACTTTCCCTCGTTTAGAGGTACTGTAGGTGAGTAGGTTATAGATATACTGTTGAATGCCAAAGTATATATACATAAGTAAGTTGCTTAGAGACATAGACCATTACTTTAATATATATGTTTTACATTTTTACTAGTAGATCAAGATATATTTATCTATAGGACCTGTATATTAGGGACAAGAAGGGGAGCCTGGGTGAAACGGTAGAGTTGTGGTTATGTGACTTTAAGTCATAGGTTCAAGGTGTGGAAACAGCCTCTTGCAAAATTCAAAGTAAAGCTGCATATTATTTGACCCTTGTAATCTGCCCCTTCCCTGAACCCTACATATGCGGGAGCTTCATGTACCAGTGCTACCTACATACTAGGCAAAGAGGTCTTTACCCTTGTTTGTATGCTAGGCAAGCTCTGCCAGACCTGTCTTGCCTTCTTTCTTACTCAAAATATTTCTCTACTGTTTCAAAAGAAAAGCAAATAAAGGCTACTATATATTATGTGATCCAGACGACTTGGCACCCTCCTAGAATACGCTTGGCTACAAATATCCAACGATATATATGCACTTTCCTCTTTTGTACTGCACTTCTTCTCTTAAAGAGAACTTATCATGACAGTAAGGACTCCATAACCAAAAAAACTTGGCAGTCATCTTCTTTCAACTTTGGCCCAAATCTCAGACTGATTCAATTCATAGTTTCCAGTTGAAAATAGAGTTTTTTTTTTTCCCTTTCTGAATGGTGAAAATGGAGGCATTTTCAAGACGTATGCCAAGATAAGGATTAGGAACTAAGCAGATAAGTACTTTTGCCAATGCCTGCAGTTCAAGACGTTGATCTGTGATTAATGTAGAGATGAAAAACGCTATGACCCGACAAAGATATATTCAAAAATCTTAAACTTCAATTAGCTTGGTAATTATAATTACTCATAAAATGGTAGGGGACATAATATTAAAGAACGCAAGAAACCGTAAAGGTCCCCACGAAAATAAACAGCTGGGGCAAATCAACCAAAATTTCTAAACAATAGCATCAGCAAGTGAAAGAATGAGAGTCCATCTTATACGGGCTAGAGGACTAAGCACTTGAAAAGTTGTTGGACAGACTGAATGAGAAACATTCACTGAACAGCCGAAAAGGCATATGGTTTGGCGTTTCCTCTGGTTTAAATCTACATGCCAGCAATCTCAAGTCACCCACTAAGGAAAGAGCCCGCTCCTGCCACCGACTTCGATGGCGTTCTACTCCACGTTTGAATGCAATGTTTGTCGTAAATAGGTCGTTGTAAACAGGAGGCCTTTGACAACGTGAGAAGGCAACCAGTCAAACAGCTTCAACAATCCACGCAACTAATCACAAGACTCATGAGATGGACAAAGGCTACAATAATGCATCAGAACGTGGTGATTTTCAATTTGAGTGATGCTGCGTGAGAGTGTGAAAGACAAACCTTTCTTGACCTTTTTAACTTGATTGATAAAACAGGAAACTACCCATGTGCATCTCTTACAAGAGGCCATGCTTTTTGATAATTCTACGAACGACAGTTTTAGCGCAATATTAGAGTTGTCGTCATGTGACCTCTAGGTCATAGGTTCAAGGCGTAATTGTTGGTTCAAGGTGTGGAAACAATCTCTTGCAAAATGCCAAAAAAGCCTACGTACTATTGTGGTCCACTCTTTCTCTGAACCCTGCATATACAGTACAGGAGCTTTGTGCACCGTGCTGTCCTTTTTGGTTTTTGATAATTCTATCATTTTGGTAAGTAATGTTAAAGAGATCCACTATTTTTTTCTTTAAATTTTAATTGATGGTTCGGTTGAACGCGGCTTGAGAGCGTATTAGACTGAGGCACACCGCTTCGTTATCCTTCCACTGTTGAAAGCGGGAGGTCTTGGCTGCTCTGTGGCCTGGTGGTGTGCCTCCACTCTAAGAACCACATTGCCCAAGCCTTTGCCCGAGCCACACAGCTCAACTGCACAAGTTTGAACTGGCAAGCCAAAATTTGGCACCTCAGATCCTGCCCACAGAGTCGAACTAACCATCCACACCATTTCTCACTTGTGCATGCCATCCTTGCCTAGGGCCGATGCTGATCTGCTCTGCGTCTGTCCAATTTTACCGGGGTGTAATTTTTCTTTGAATGGAACCAATGTGGGCTATGTTCCAATTTTATCTGATGTTTGCACCAAAATATGGCTTTTGATCAATTGGCCTTGGTGTCGACATACACTTGTAACCAAATTTCTCTAACACGAGGATTCGAAAACCTTATTTTCTGGAGGCTTACCTGACGAATGCAGATTCTTCTTTTTCTTTTTCTAACAGGTCCATTTTAAAGCAAGAAAACAGAGGCTTATAGTCATCAGATAGCTTGACACTGGTGATGTACTATGGTAAATGATTTGGACAGTTACATTGTAGATAGACCCTTGGAAATATGTGCATCCATCAGGTAGGTAGGAATATAGACCCTGTGATGATTCTCCAATGTAACTGTGATGAATATTATAATAACTTGCATTTTTATAATATAGACCAAGCAAATGCAAAAATAAAAGGCTTAAAAGTCTTGCCAGGGATCCGTAACTCATCTATAGTAGGGCCTAGCGGCTAAAATGGTTTGAATAGTAAAGCAAAGAGACTGCGTTTGTATTCCAGCTGCTCCTTAGAAAAAGATGCACATCCATCGTATATGAGAATTGTACGTTGGATCCCTTTGTCTGGAATCTGTCAATTTGCATTACGAGGTGGCCAGGCAACTAGTTTACTCAAACAATAGGAGCCCTCTATCACAGTCAATTTTAATTGGTTGGAGAAATGTATTTGCCGTCATGAATGGTCTCATATACAGAGAAGAGGCGGATAAACTGAATTGAATTAAAATGTGTTTTGCCTGAACGCTAAATGTTAGCTGCGGATATCTTCAGGTAGACCTTGTTCTCAATTCATTAGTATTTAGATTAAGACGGCTTAGGGCCCGATTGGCAATGATTATGTGATCGAATTTATATAATCCAGCATAATAAGGGCCCTTAATAATATATTAGGATGGCAGGGCGGGAACATGAACCTTGAAATATCTGAAAGATTGAGCAAAGGCCTTCTAGTACTGTGGCACAAGAATGAGCCTATCCTACGGTTGGTCACTGGTTCTCGGCGGCTCTAGGGTGCGAGTGTGTCCAACCCCTCAAAGTTCTTTGGCCCCACCTATAAGGGAATGAAAGGGTCCCCTATTTCACCATTGTGTCAGTATCCTTTCTGCCAGGGCCTTTCCATTGCTGCTCCCTATTCTTCTTCATGTCCATCCCTAAGCTAAATGGGAAAACGATCTCCCACGGGATTCTCTATTGGCCAAAGTAGTGAAAGGCCACTAATTGAGAAACTCAAACATGATCATGGACCAAAGTATGGAAAGCCCATTGCTTGACAAACTGATCATATATTGACACCATCTGATATGGTCAATTGGGTCGAAATTTCGTTGTACAACACCCACCAATTAAGTATATGTTTTGTTACCTAACTGTTTAGGAGCCAATGAGTAGAATATTCGACCAAGACAACGATAAAGTCTCTACGTGAGATATTCTAAAGATGACGGACAGGGATATACACTGCGATTGAGTGGTAAGCTCATGATTTAGGTTTTGGCGATAGTCTCATTTAGGACAAGCCCAGCATAGGAAATGGTTTAGATCGCCGAACACCGAAAAAATGGTCTACCGGGAAGGTTCGGATCACAAGGGTCAATAATATGCAACCTTACCTTATATTTTGCAAGTGATTATTTCCAGGTCTTGAACTTGTAAACTTAAGGTCATACAATAAAATTATTGGTCTATATTCCATGTTAAATGGATACTCATTCACCAAGAACCAAAGGTTGTTCCTAAAGCAGAGATGAAGCCCACAGCATCACCATCATTATTACGAAAGGACCGAAGCCAGGGGAAGTCACTGCAAGACCAAGATTTGGGCGGAACCCACTAAACTCCTGAAAGTATTGTGCCTTCAACAATGCCAACTCTTTCCATTTTTCTGTTCTTTTTCTCCAAAGCATTAGACGACACGAGCGGCCAAACTTTACCTGTGACCTACCCCCAAGACTACGCTCCATCTCCTGATACTGGGCAATAAAGCATTTGCTCTGATATCTAGAATCCTGGTTGAAAGATTAACAGGAAAAAGGGTTGTTTCAGAGAAAAGGTTTCCGTTTGGAGTACTTGTTTTTATTGGACATTTTAAGGTGATTGACGTTCCTCTATGGCGAGGAAACCAAGCTTATTTGCAACTGCCGCCAAGCTCAACATTTAAGCTAATGTTAGTTCAGACTTGGATACCATGTAAATTCCGGAAGCAAACATGAAGAAAAGAAAACTCGAAGATGAGTTTTTAGGTGCAGTGATGAGCAAAGAGTCCCGTCACAAGTTGAGAAGAATTGGCAAAGAAGTTGGAATTCAAGGAAAACATCGAGGATGGAAAATATCATGTTGTCGAAATGCAAATACCTCGAGATATAGGAGATGGCTGTGCCACAGGTGGAGATCAGCTTCGACATGGATGACTTTTCTTTCCTTCTCTGTTGCTTGAGCCTATCGTTTGAAAAGCCGGACTCTTTTGCAGCCATCTCCTCTTCCCAGTGTTCATATTGTAACTTCTAACAAGCATTTTGCGCATGCGATAGACCTGGGGATGTCCAACCTATTAGGCCCATTTCACATAGGCTATCAAGTCTTCTCCATGTGATGGTCTTGCTTAACCTTTCAAGTTACAAGTTGGATCAATGAAAGTGAACAAATCAAACAGCGTAAAACTGTGGAACAATTAGATCATTCATCCGAAAACCATTCAAAAATGGAAAAATGGAATTCTTGAGCGGCGGGGGTTAAGGTTGTCTTGTGCATTGTGCATTGTGCATGAGACTTTGTGGCATAGGCCATCTAAGGCAACTCAAGCAAGAAAAGGCAATGGTTATCTGGAGAATTTTTAGAATGGCAAATTGAAGAGAAGGCACGAAGATAAAAGATATGGATCATAATAAACTTAATATTTATATCTCTAGCAATAATATCTATTTCTTCCAAATTGCTGGGCTTGATCACCATAGATGAGCTCTATAAGGACTCTAGCTAGCGTTCCTTACAAGTCATATGGGTGGTTCTGAAATTTATCATCAGAATCTCCATTAGCTACTCGGATGATTTCATTGTCCCAAGAAGAACTTTTGGGGAATAGTCGATCGTGGTAACAAGTAAAGGCCAAGAGATAAAATGACTTTGCTTGGTTTTAACTTTGCCTTCCTCTATTTCAACTTGAATTTGCTTTTGTTGCGTTCAACAACCATGACATGGGACTGAAATCTGCAATCAGATTGGCAGATCAGGTAAAGTTTTGTCTCTGCTCTTTTGTAAGCAAGCTGGCTGGTAGGCAGGCAACTACCTGCTCTATGTTGTCTACGTATAAGTAGGGATTGAGTCCATGGGCTAATGTCTTCTAATTGTCAGGGAATGGATTTTTTTATATATTCATTTTGAGGATTGCTACGATGGTGTGAGTTCTTATTGCATGTTACCATCTGCTACTCCACTGTTACATGAATGGTCCCACCTTTCGTTTTGATCTCTCCAACTTTGAATATCACGTAGACAAGGACGTATGATAAAAATTAAGATAATTGGATGGTTCTATCTGCATCCACAAGATCTACATATGCTTTTGGCTATTATATGTAGACTGTTGTTTAATAAAAAAAATTCTGATCAATCATTCCTGTGATCAAAAATACATTTTTCCATATGCTAGAGTGGTGACATATAATGTCAAAGAAATCATGATGAATGGGTCAGAACAGCCAAAAGCGGAGCCCTTCGTGTGCAGGTAGCTAGGGTACCACACAGTAATTTACCATTTGGCAGCGCCCTGCGTTAATATTCCTCTTTGGTTTGACTCCGTCACACGGCAACAGAAGCCATGCAAACGAAGATAAGAACGACGTCTAGTTTACGTGTAAGGAGGGTGGAGGTCTCTGTTGACTGATTCTCCAGTCCACACGGACAACAAGTGTCATATAGGTAGAAGTAGAACAAACTTAAGTTTGTCATGCAACTTTATATTTTTTTTACAAGAGACTGTTTCTACGCCTCAAATTCCATAACCTCTAGGTCACACAACAACAACTACACCGTTGGCCCTAGGCACCTCTTTTAAACATTCCTTAAATATATAACAAAAATTTATGCAGCAAACAAAAGAAGCCAATCTAGTGATGCACGGCCAGGATCCGCTGAAATTGTGGGCCACGACCGGATGTAATGCTTTAGCTGTTAAAAACAGTGTTTAAAAACTTGAAAACTCGGACAGCTACTAATCCTAGCTTTCTACCGAGTTGAGTAATTCTACCGGTGATCGGGTACTAAAATAGTTAAATAATTATATAAAACTAATAAAAATCTTTTAAAATATAAAAGAGTACAAAAAATTATCAAACTAATAACAACAATTAACCTAAAACAAAGATTTGAATTTCTCACTTCAAAGCCCATGTAGACAGGCCATAGCAGTGTGTCATACATTAGCAGTACCTGTCCAATGAGAAATAGCAACCCTCTAATTGCCGAAGATTGTTTTACCATTTGTTGCGCTACGCACTTTTGACCATAGAATAACAAAAGCTAGGACTTGTGAAACGTGTTCCGTGGGGTCCATTCATGTATTTGCTTGATCCAGATTACTCCTATGGTTGGGCCCCATTCAATGGAAAACAGCTCGGCATTCATATCATCAGACTTGCACGCATCAACGATCCTGATCTTTCAACAGGCACTAGAAGAGACGGATCTCAGGGCATCAAACCGGTGCCATGAGCTCCAGTGAAGCACTTGCAGCCCATGTGCTTGCTGATGTGGATTATTCATCTAGTAGGTCACTGGCTTGCTCAATCTTGAGCCCCACTCGCTTCAACGGCAGCGATGAATTGAAGAAGTGAAATTCACGTTATCCTCCATCCGATCCACCCATTTCCAGCACGCAAGTACTCCATCTGGACAAGTTTAGCCATTAAATCCTTCATTATTTCCGTAAACAAATACATAAATCTCCATTGATTTTCATCTCATTATTCATTATTATTTTATTTTATTTGTAATAGCTTATCTGTCACCCATCGTCCGCAAAATATGACTTCGTATCTCCTTTTCCTTTTCCTTTTCCCTCTGAAAGAAGAACGCGACCAAAGCACCAAGAGAAAAGTCATGCCATTGATGCAAAATCTGTGAGTTCAATCCCGGTTTTTCTTCATTTTTCTAGATTTTCAGGTAGATTGCACCGTTTACTTCTCTATTTTCAGCTACGATAAGGAATCGGATATAGGGAGGAGCAACTCTAACCAATTGTTTTTTGAAACTTAGGTTTTGATGATTTTCACGAGTGAGGAGAATCTGTAGAGATTAGGTTTTCTGTTTTCTTCAACGCAAGGAGTTTTGGGATGTTGAGATTGTTGAGGTTCGTATAAGTCAAAGTCATGGTGCTGGAATATGATCCGGAGCAGAACGTAGGCTAGGGTTTCACAGTAGCGCGTTGGTATTAGGGCAGCTTGTGGAGGAACCCTCAGTTACGTTCCGTTTCTGTGGTTTTATAAAGGAATTAGGATTTTCTGTTGAAAATTAGTTGTTTTGTTGAGGGAGGATATCGGCGATCTGTCTGAGGATAATGTGTATACTGTGCGTCACTCAGAGGTGGTCTCGGCGCGTCGCGACCATGCTTCCTTGGTTAGTAATCCCACTTATCGGACTGTGGGCATTGTCACAGCTGTTGCCGCCCGCTTTCCGGTTTGAGGTCACTTCGCCGAGGTTGGCTTGTGTTTTGGTTCTTCTGTTTACGCTTTTCTGGTATGAGATTTTGATGCCACAATTGTCTGCTTGGCGGGCGAGGAGGAGTGCCCGCCTTAGAGAGAGGCGACGATTTGAAGCAATGGAGATGCAGAAACTTCGGAAGACGGCAACTCGCCGGTGCCGGAATTGCCTTATGCCGTATCGGGATCAAAACCCTGGTGGAGGCCGGTTTATGTGCTCATACTGTGGGCACATTTCGAGGAGACCAGTTTTGGATATGCCAGGTCCTGCCATGTTGGGCATTGGTAATTCAGGTATTACGGGGGATTTGGTTGGAAAGGGTGGAAAGATATGGAATGGGAAGGTGTGGTCGGATAATGGGTGGATTTGCAGTCAGGAATGGGGAGATAATGGCAATTGGGTTGGTGGGTCGCTTGTTGGAAAGTCAGGTTATTTGGGGAGGAATGGGGGTGCATTTTTTAGCAGAGATGACCGCTGTTTGACAGAGAAGTCATATTCGGGAATTTTTGTTTTTGCTTGTAAGCTGCTGGCATCTTTCTTCTTTAGATTAAGATGGCTCTGGAGAAAGATTTTTAGGGTCAGTTCTTCAAGGGAAGATGCTTCAGATGGAGACAATAAAGGACTGGTGTTCAAGAAAGGCGAAAATGGTGGAAATTTGCATGAGAGCAAATGTCAGAAAGCTCGCAGGAAAGCCGAAGAGAAGAGGCAGGCTAGGTTAGAAAGAGAACTGCTAGAGGAGGAAGAGAGAAAGCAGAGGGAAGAAGTTGCCAGGTTGGTGGAGGAAAGGAGGCGTCTAAGGGACGAAAAGTTGGAGGCCAAAAGAGAGCGTGGCAAGGGTTCAGCTCCTGATAGAGAAAGAGAGAATAGGAGAGAAGCAGAGAGGCGGCGGCAGGAGAAACGGAAGGAAAAGGACAAGGGTTCAAGTAAAAGTAATTCTGATGGGGAGGAGATCGAAAGGAAGGCTAGCAGGGAAAGTGAATGGAAGCACGATTTTGACAAGAAGAGCGAGAGTGAGACTAGGGATGCTCAGAAATCAGCAGTGGAAAGTATCAGGAGCCAAAACATGGAATCTGGGCATGGCTCAAAGGTTGCCATGAATAATTTCAGCAGGGCTAATGTTAGCGGCAATAGGTACTTTGATCGCATGAAGGGGTCTTTTCTATCATCCTCTAAGGCTTTTAATGGGGCTAGTTTCTTTGGGAGGGGAGCTCAAGCTTCTACAACAGCTGCTACAAAAGTGAATAAGCCTATTGGTTCTGGTGATAATATCCAAACTTCCTCTAATATAAGAGAATTGCATTCTGCTGAAAACTTGACATGGAAATTAACTTCAAATGGGGATGATAAGGCCACTGTTCACCGACCTGTAAGTTGTTATTCGCTATTTCCCAGCACTAGTCTGATGTATTTATCTTTATTTAGTTTTATAAATTAGGCTTGGTATACTTGCTGCAATTTTTGCATTTTTATGGTCAGAATCATTGAACTCACCAAATGTTTACAGTTTACAATAGTCTACTGTTAACTAGGTCTATTAGGGCACTCTTGGTCTAGTGATTTACTTCCTTTTTTCCAGGTGGGGTCGGATCTGCAACCACAGCAAACTGTGCAGAAAAAATCATGGCAGCAATTATTTACTCGTTCTTCAGCTGCTTCTTCATCCTCAGATGGAAATGCTATATCTAAACCAAATCAAAGTCACCAAGTTGCTGGTGGAATCGCACAGTTACCCAATCAATCATCTCTAACTTCTCAATTAAATAACCAAATCCACTTTGGCTTACCCTTGCCATTTACTGTTTCTCCCATATCTTCTGGCTCAAAGAGTAGTATGTCAGTTTCTCTGTCTGCCGCTGAACCCATACATCCTCTTGTTGGAGAACCTGCACAAGATATTATTTCTGAAGAATCAGAGCTTTTTGAGGATCCTTGTTATGTTCCAGATCCAGTATCCTTGCTTGGGCCAGTTTCAGAGTCACTGGATAACTTCCAATTGGACCTGGGATCAGGATTTATGACAAATACTGAGCCAGAAAGATCTCACATTCTCAAGAATGTGGCTGCTTCTGCAGAAGTCAACAAACCTTCACCAATTGAGTCCCCTATGTCTAGATTACGACTGGCTGAAGAAAGGCATATTAATTTGGGTCAATTACCTTGCTCTCCAATTTCTCAGGAGCCTCATACTTCATCACTGAACGGATCTGGTACTGGACATGAAGAGAACACGTGGCAGATGTGGGGCACACCTCCACTTGGTCAGGATGGATTAGGGTTAGTAGGTCGGCCTGCCAGCTGGCTTTTACCTGCAGGACAGAGCAAATCTAGCAACGAAGAAATTGTATGTCAGTCATCCCATAAGGCTATGATGTCACAGTTTGCAAAGGAGAACCAAACTCTTCCTGGTTCTATTGATAATGATATTTGGCAACTGAAAACCATTTTCCAGCCTTTGCCAGGTGATGGCGAGAACCATTCTCCTCCTCATAAAACCGGAGAGGATCTTTCTCAGAATTATTTGATTTTTAACAGCCCAAGCCAATCAACTGCTGGCCATACTTTCGAACTCTCTCCAGCCAATTGTTGGTCCAAGTAAGTTCTCTCTCTCTCTTCTACAGTTTTGCCCATTCTTCTCTTTCTATGAGTGTTTCTTGTTGCTGAGTTGCTCACATTAAGTTTTGCCTTGGAATGATACACAGTTGCCTTAATTTATCCAGATGTAGCTGTCTTGTGTTGTCCATGAGTGCTAAATATGTGCATATTTGTTGCAGTAACTGAGCAATTATTTTGAAAGTTTTCTGAAAACAATTAGCCTGTAAGGTAGCCTGTATTTCTCCTTAAGGTTAGTTAAGTGGTTCTGCAGTGCAATTAAACTTACCTTAAACTTGACACTTTCTTATTAGGATACATCTTCATATTTCTGCATAGTTTTACTATGTCCAGGGTACAAGGTCTGCTCTGTTACATGAAGAGCAGCTGCAAGACTCCTCCATACCCTGTGAAAAGCTGGAACTGCAATTGGATTTTGACTGCAAACATGTTTGATTCACTGTCGTGGTCCTTTTGATTTGCTTCATTCTTTTTGGAAGCTTTTCCTTAACATGGAAAGCATGCCTCCCTAATCTTATAAGTAGACTCCAAATGCTGGAGGCCTTTCTGGAAGGGGGCATCCTTTTTTTTCAACTCTGAGCTCATTTGCCTATACACTGAATCTCTCGAATTCCACATATCTCCTGTCATTTTCCTCACTCTTATGTTCTTTGGCCCAGCAGAACTTGTGCTAGTGCTTGCACATGTAAGTCTTTACTAAGTACAATTTTACATTCATATTTTGAAGTGGTTAGAATTGGTTGCAGTTATTTTTCTTGATTGCAGTTTTTTAGTCTCAGACATGCTGATATTTGGGCACCTTTGCTTCATTAGTATTGCATATAACTAAAGGAGTAAGGAATTCAATTTGTATAAACCTGACACTTCTGACCTTAAGCTTAAGCTTAAGCATTTTTATGCTGCACTTGCCAACATAGTTGGTTTTAATCAGATGTTTCAATCCTTAACATTAAAGCATTATTTGCGGAAATATATGTTCAACTACCAGCATTTCCTTTACATCAACTTTTCACTTCTCAGATGCTAGTGCAAGATTCAAAATAAAATCCATAACAATATTCAAAAAGAAATCAGCAAGTTATTTCTTGGATGCCCAGGATTTGATAGCATTGCTAGAAAAAGAAATTCCTTTCAAATATTAGAAAATCTATCAGTATCCAAGAACAATATGCATTTATTCTCCACACTCCTAAGTCCTATGTCTGATTGTGGATCTTTATTTACTCTCTCAAAAGGCCTAACTTGACCAAGACAATTAGGGGCTTGGAGTTGAAACAAAATAGCCGTTGGTGGATTAGCTTTAGGCATGATCTGCATGCAGAGCAGTTCATTTCTTCTGTGCAAGCCTGCAATACTTTGAAGTGAATATCAGAGCTTGAAATGAATGATCTGACTGTTAGAGGCTGAAGAATTTATTGAAGTACAGGTTACAAATGCCAGAAGTATAGAAAGTTGGTTTCCTATTTACAGCAATGAATAGTCAGAGAATCTACAGAAGTGATTGGCTCTGAGCTGGGGAAAGATAACCTCTGAGTGAGCAGAACATAATTGACTGTGAAAATATGTGTATTATTTGGCGATGATGGTTCCCAGGATTTCCTGAAGAGGGAAACTGAAATAATTTTCGTTGATGAAGAGAAAGATAGCAAGAAAAGCTTGAAGGTAACTATCGTTTGTTTATAAATGAAATGACTCAATAATGGGTTCTCATCCATGATCCATTTCCAAAACACAAGATTGGGGAGAGAAATTAGATAGCTAGAATCAATGAAGAATGATGTTGGTTTAAATGGCTTAATTACATGACAAGTTGATGGGCATAGAAGTAAATTGGTTAATGCTTACATTGTCTTATCTCTACTTTAAGCAGCCTCTGCGTATGGTTGGTTCCCATGGTGGAGCACATTGAGAAGAAACTAATTTATTTGAAGAATAATTTATCCCTTTTTTGGGAAGCAATGGCGCTCACAAGAGCATCCTTGTTTTATCTTACTGTAAATTCTACTAAGATAGTGGAGGGGGCATTTAGAAGCATGGGAAAGACATTTTTAAGAGTTGGAACAGAACAATGTAGAAGACTGAGACCTAATGAAGTGGCCTGGATTACTAGGTTTTAAGGAAACAGGCTTTTCTAGGGCGAAGAAAATGAGACAATGAAGAAGGAGAAACCCGTTATGACATTTAAGGAAAGAGAAGAAAAGGAGCACTTCCTTGGAAGATCATCATAGCGAAGGATCAGGATGGTTGGGTAGTAGGATAGGAGATAATTAAGTAGGAAAAGAGGATCAGGTATGTGGCAGTGGTTTCTCATATGAACCTTCTTCTATGATTAGAATTGGGTAGTGGATATGAAGGTTGATTTATTATTGTACTGTGTTTAGTTAAGTTACGGTTACAAATCTCTGTAAGTTAGTTGCTGAAGGAAGCTGTACTAATTTGCATGAGATTGTACAAACTATGAAATATCAGCTCATTTAAGCATGGTATCAAAACTCCTAGGTTTGGTGCAGAACTTGACCGAGTGGATGCATTCTCCTATTTTCTGCATTTTGCCTCTTGAACTTGCTGAGCTTTATTGAGTGCAGGAAAAGAGCTTTGCCTGTGTTACGTGTCCACTGGTAAAGCTACCACTAAAATTATAAGGCATATGTGGCTGCTTTTTTTCTGTGTTAATGGATTACGGATTGAGCTGCATTGACTCATTTTGCACAAGTCTGCATCCACATTTTAAGTTTTTGATGCCATGCTTAATGTTTGTTCATCTTCAAACATGAAATAGTCCTCCTAAAACTAACATATCTCATGAAATACGAGCTTATTTGAGCATGTTATCAAAACTCGTTTGCTCAGTGTGGAACCTGATAGAGTCAATGTTGTTTTGAATATTCTACATTTTGCTTCATGAACTTTCTGAGTTTTACTGAGTCCTGGAAAAGAGCTTTTCTAGGGGTAAATATCGACTGGAAAACCACTGCTAAAATTGTGAGACAAATGTGGCTGCATTTGTCCATGTCAGCGTCTTAGTGGTCCCTTTTGAGCCATATTGACTCATTTTGGGAAAGTTTGCATTGTGTCCACATTTTAAGTTTTGATGCCATGTTTACTTAATGTTTATTTCTCTCAAACTTTGAAAAATTAGTGTTTGAGAATAAGGCCTGGTCATAAAAAGACCTCCTTGGTGGAGTGAAATAAATTCTCGGGGTGTCCATTTGATTGCATTTCTGGAATCACCTTAAACTATCAATGATTTACTTATAAGAGGACATCCAACTTCAAACCTTGAAGAAGCTCCATGACGTCAGATTATTAGATCCTAATCCTAAGATGGTCTGAGAAATGCCAATCGCATAGCACTGGTAGGACCTGTAATAACTCCACTGACAACTGTTGAGCGCTAGATTGCCAGAGGGGGATATAATCAATTTTGATCACAAGAAAACTCTCTGAGACAAGTTTGCCTGACAAATCTCTTCAACGTGGTTCTTGCTAGTTCCAATCTCCCCAGAAGCATATTTGTCAACCATCTTTGCCAAGAGTTTCTACATTTTACCCCCCTTAGCCCAATAACTAATACAACTGAACAAATGTTTTCTCCTTTTCTAAGTGAGAGCTCTTATCATGAAATATTGTGTAGTTTTACTTCTTCCAAATAGGCGCAACAGTAAAAGTTGTCGTCATGTGACCTTGAGGTCATGGGTTCAAGGCGTGGAATCAGCCTCTTGCAAAATACAAGGTAAGGTTGCCTACTATAGGCCCTTGTGGTCCACCCCTTCTCCAGACCCCGCATAGGAGGGACCTTCGTGCACCGGGGCTGCCCTTTTTTTTTTAAATAGGAATCTACATGTCCCTCCATGAGTGAGGAGCTCTGCAACTCATCTTAGTAAAACTGCAGATGGGCTAGCATTTACAAGATTGGCTACATAGGTGACAATGAAAAAGTGGTGCACCATGCCTTTGATCCTGTCATGTAAAACATTTGTTCTGCGTGTACCACCCTTGAAAGTCATCCACAATTTCAGGACTTGTCTCTCAAGAAATGAACTCACCTTAGGGAGACCTGTAACAGTACAAAACCTGTTTGTACAGGTGTACACACTGTCAAGCAAGGAATATTATCTAGAACAATTGCCAATCTCTGCATCTCTTAAATTATGGAAAGAAACCTTGGATCAAACAGCCTTGGCGGCCGTCTTATTCAATGCAATCTTGAGCTTCTCTGCTACCAACTACTGCATACGAAAATTAAGGAAGAGTATTAATGACCAATTGCCAAACCAAAAGTCCTCTGGATGGAGTGTTATCTCCCTACTAACTACAATCCCAGCACATAAAGATTACTGCTAGCCATCGCATAGAGCTCTCAAATTCCAAGATGCCACTCCCTGGAAACTCCCTTGGGTTCCTTCCAAACTCAAACCTATAGTTTTCTCTGCTCCTCATCTCCCCATCCACATCTTTATCAAATCTCCACAACCTCTTACAAGGTGGGTCTAAGGTTCATCACCTTAACCCTTCTACTACCAACGCTACTTAGTAATTCAGCTTAGAAATATCTTTTGAAACTGCCTGATGATATTGTTTATGCCCTCATTATATTGAAAGGATTCTTGCTCAAGGTATTCAATGCCCTGAGCAACTTTATTAGACATTTGAAGAGAGTCATGGAATAATTTGAGCACTGGCTCCACCATCTTAGTTCTATGTCCCTGATGGTTTTGGCCATTCCTTAATTGCAAAAAACAAACACTGGAAGCTATCAGGTGTAGTGGAGGTTCCTCACAAGTTTTGGTCACTTCTAACTGCTGTCATTGCCTAGACGTACTGCTACCTGGCAAATCTCTGGATGTATTGTCCTCTTGTCTGGTTTTCCTATCATGACAATGTGGATTTGTTCCTAGTTCATGAGCATAGTGCGTGATACTTGGAATGAAGTGCTTGTGTCTGGTCAGGCATGTGCTCAAGGTGTCAGTGTCTTTTCTCTCTGTTAAATCATCCCTCACATTTGTGTTGGGTTAACAAGGACCTAGAATGTAATGCAAGTCTTGTGTGCAGGCATGCATACATGTTTTCTTTGATTGTTGGAATAGTAGTATAACTCCCCTATTAAATATAGAATTTCATTGTTGCTGCCCCTACCGAATTGCAAACCTTGTTATTGCTCAAGGTTTTAGATATTTTCATGGCCTTTTCCTTTATGATGTGACTCAAAGGGTGTGATCTGGTGAATGCAAGAAAAGGGTTGCTGACGCTATAACATCTTTTCTTAGGAGATTCAAGCAATAGAGATCTTTCAACATTTCATACTCATATATGCTTCTTTAGAAGAGAACTCTTTTTTTTATCTAATCAATGATAGATTGACAGGAAGTGCTTCGGTTGCAAACTCTGGTTTGTCAATTTGGTAGGTTTCTTTTTCCAATTGGTTTCTTTCTATCTGGTAATATTTTTAAGGAAATGATCTGCATGCCTTTTGTGTTCCCTGTATCTGCAGGTCAGTCCTTCCTTTCTGAAAGAAACTATCATATGAACTGTTTGATTATTCTATGAAGTAGATTTTAGTCACAAGTCTGACTTGGCTAGGTGGTACCTGGATATGAGTGTTCAACAATATGTATCCTCGCGAAAACTAACTTTGCTTGTTGAATTGGGCTTTGACTGTTGACATGAATTGACCAAAGGATTTTGGTTTTGGTGAAATCTGTGAGCGAAGTTGGTCCTATGTCTAAGTTAACTAGGTCAGGGTCTTATATAGATGTTTATTCGTGCTAATTATTTGGGAATGAAACTACTAGTGGTGGTATGACCTGCTCAATTAGAAACAATGCTGTGATAATAGTCAGAGTCAGCATGTTCTTTACAATCACGAAGTTATTCTCAAGTAAGTCATACACAACGCTGTCATTTGTCAAATCATACTACCACTTGTGCCTTCGAAGCAAAAGCACTCCTGGGTCCTATGTCAGTCAAGCCCCCAAAAGCGGCAGTAGGATCAGGAAGCATGTTCTGGAAAGGGTAAGTCATTATTGTACCTGGATGTGTCTTTGAACCTTGTGCTTAATGCTATTAAGGGTTTCTCTCTTTAAGTCTTTTATGACCGATGCAAAAGATGCATTTCTTTTGAAAATGATAACTATGCAAGTTCTGTGTTAAGTGGGGTTTGACCTCAAGCATCTGTTGGAAATGTGGGTTAGAAAAGTTTTATACAAGTTCGGCTGTTTTTTCTTGTACCTGGGTGATTGAATGCTTGTTAATTTCATGTGGCAGTAATTCTTGATAATTGGACAAACCAAAGTTCTTATGAGAGTGATCTTTCCTCTTATGATTTGCAGAAGGGAATGGACTCTGCAGGGTCCAGGGGAAGGTGCCGGAAATTCAAACCACACAAGGGCTCCTATTGGAGGTCTTTCCAACCCAGATGTACAGTCACTTTGGTCATTTAATTAAATAGAGAGGATATTCCACCACTGTTACAAAAGGCAAGCAGCATCTCTTGAGAGCTCAAAAGCCGGTTCCTCTGTATTATCTTCTTAATGAGAATTACTGTCACTTAATGTTCATGGATAGATGATAATATGCATGCGTTGGTGCAGCCTTAACCAGATATCTCTTTATCAGCCCCCTATGGCTGTTGAACTCAAAGGTTAGTTGGGGCCGGTTTTATGACACTTAAGAGGTGGAGGTTTTCTGCATAGATTCTGTATGATTGTTTTCTCCTGTACTGGATCTTATCCTGGATAGGCCAATGCCCAAGAAATGCATGGACCGAACGGATTTTAATCCCGGATTCATTAACGTTTTCTCGTCATCGGTTATGAACTTTCTAAGAATGCTATTTCTTACGTTAGAATACCTGTTAGGATCACAGTGCAGCAGATTTTCATGAAGGCTTATTCAAGATGGAGACGGGCGGATGAGTGATTTGGGATCTCCCAACGTCTGAAACCATTATTTGGAATGTATGGGTGCAGATGCCGAGAGAAAGTCTGCTTTCTTTAGGGATCGAAATCTAGAATCTAGGCAAGTGAATGAACGCCAGATTCGTATTCAAGGATTAATTGAATGTGTATTTCTTAAAACTAAAAAAATATAAAAAAAAAGCATAATAATGTTCTCCTTATGGCATCATGTTCCTTTCACGTTCTCTTCTTCTGCTGTAGAAGTTACAGAAATTCGGGAACTTGCCAATGTTCGAGGACCTGTTGATTCGAGTGAAGTTGGTTTTGTTGATGGGCACCTACGTGTATAGCTTCATCTTGTAAGAATTGCCCTCGACTAGGCTGGGCTTGTTGAGCACTCGACATAGCTATTTCAGCTTGGATCCTTGCAAGCTCGCACTGAGTCATATATATCTCATGTTGCAAACGGGATATAACACCAACACACCCGTAAATGGGATCTTGAATACGCGATTGGGCCTCTAAAGACATAGAATCGGCTGCTGGTGCTCGTAGCTGCACAGGGAGTTGCTGCAGTGACATATAGAAATAGTTAGTTTGTAATGCAGACAATAGATTCCTGGCAATTAGTTGTTCTTTATATCATGTAAACTTCAGATTCTTTTGGTTAAATAACAAGGCGAAATGAATGGAAGCAGAACATTTCCACCGATCAAACTGTTCATTATGAAATGAAGTATTTCCTTCTAAAACCAATATTTTATCTACATATCCGTTTCCTTACTGAGTATCTCTACAAGAATTATCCGGTTTCTGTGAACAAATGTAACATGGATTAAGTAGGATGCAAAACAGATAATTATTACATAAAAAAGTTTGCACGTTCCGAAGAGGGAATATGTATTTCTATTGATATTTCATCCGATATATAATATTCTTTAATACAATTAAAACCTTCGATATTTGATTGCACATCCAGTCGAGAGCTATATGAGAAAAGGACTTAAGTTTGGTGTGTTAAAACCCATTATCATTTTTTTTATTGAATGCCGACACCCATTACAACTTTTTCGGTAGAAATAATAAATACTGTAAAATTACTAGCAGTGCAAATTTAAACAATCCGAGTTGTAGGGGGACGCATGCCCTTTTTATCTGTTTCAAAGGCCTTAAACAGTAAGGCAGGTTGGTCATGAAACCACAAACCACCTAGAGCTATTAGTGAACTTCAACATTCCAATGGACCATCACGAGCTGGATATGACATGGGTCTATAAAACAATTAGATAGAATGTATTCATAACTTTGAATGGATTGGATCAATACAGTTGCCTAAGATCAATTGGATAGTCCAAAGTCGGATTTTTTTGTTTAAGAATGCGAATATACCCCTATTTAATTATCTATATAAAAGCTATTTAATTATCTATTTAAGTACAAATTAATGAGAATATAAGCTTGCATTAATGTGTACTCAACGTCCAAATTTCAAATAGACCAATTGTTTACTTTCTTTCATATAGTAAAGATATCTATTGGTTTAAGAGAGCTTTAAGCTTTTATATACCTGCAGCATTTTACTGACATTGCTGGCTCCAAAGATCCTGCGAACGCAGTCAAATCTTTGAGGATCTGTTGAAGGGAAATATGGGGCCAAAACGCAATCCTCGGTGCATCTCCGCTTTAGATACTTGCAAGCTGCACATCGACTGTAATTGGACATGGTCGGATTCTGTTAACTACAAAGATGGATGCTGCTTGGATTAATGAAATCCGTAATGAGATTTTCTTACCCATTGTGAAGTTCTGAATATAAAGGAGAGGAGGTGGGGTGTAAGCCTAATGTTAGTAATGTTACAACGGCTACAAAATTCAAACCTTGCTGGAAGAAAAGGCAAGCTGGTAAGTGCAAGAGAGAATTCCCAGAATTGGAGATGAATTAAGGTGGCTAGAAATGGAGAGCAAGATAATTTGCCAAGTTATAGTAAGATTGCAGGCAATTAGAACTTGAAAACCCAAAATGGGGAAGGTTAAAACCGCTCCGGACAATTTCCAGCTCTAAGAGAAATTAAAAAAGCGAGTTGAATGACGTTGGAACTCGCACCAATGGATTGGATTCACTCCACTGAATGAGTTCGACGGAAGTGATCTTCCCTTGTTCATCTGTCTGCTTGCATATGGGTCGCCACATATCCAAAATCTACTCCCCATTCCAATCTCCCCTTCTCCATTTAAAGTCAAAGATTCTACCTACGTGGCAATTCCAACCCACATTACCAAACTTCATCATTTCGATTTTTCTCAAAAACCTGTTTTCTTTTCCCTCTCTGTTTGTCGTTTTTGTTTTAGATTTCCTCTGCAATCTGTTCGGGATTCTGGATCAGCGTGGACATGGCATGCGGCCGCTACTTGTGGAGGAATTTGGCATCGTCTTCCTCTTAAGTATTCGTCGACTTCTCACCGATCCTGATCTCGGGAGGGAGGGAGGTTTTTCTTTTACCTCCTCTTGTTTCACAGCTGAGTTTCTCCAGCTCATCTTTGTTCTTTCTGTTTCATGTGTTTGTGAAATTTGGCGACAAAAATAGCCGGTTGATTTCGGCAACATATATATACAAACAGTGGAAATGAGCAGGATCTGTTGTGTTGTATTTCTGCTCTTGTTGTTTGTAAATGCATTTTGGAATTTCTGAGCAAAAGATTTCCTTGCTGCAATTGATGAGGTTTTTCGCAAAATCTATGAATGAATCGCCTCTAAAACTGGCAAGTGAAATTGGAATGACAAGTAGGCATTTTCACAGCGGAGATTATCTTGCTTAAAATCATGTTGATAGCAACAGTGAGCTTTCTTTCCAGTAGCAAATCCATGGTGTGTTTGCAAATGGATCAAGCGCTTTATCTACCTATCACAGATTGATTTTCTACTTCCCAACATGCCATATGAACTAATTATGCTCTAATTAGTTGTCTTACGAGAAGCACATTTTTCAACTGTTGTGCATAGTCTTTGCAGTGAGCATTGCTTTGAGCTCGACTTCACTTTACCCATTGCTGTTGTGGATTTGAATCTGCTAGCTGTATGGGAGTTTTGTGAAGCCCTAGTGTAATTGTCTTGACAGTTTCCTGCAGTTCCTTGTCTATTGCCTTCTTCCGGCAATGTAGAGAAGGAACTTCAAATTTAGAGACACGATTTCTGCCTGAATCAATAAAGGATTCATGAAATTAAGGTTTTGTAAGTGAGTCTTTCTTAGAAATCTGTTGAATTGATACCCTGGGTGGTTTATCTCCTAATGTTGAGCTGACCTGTAAAACAACTTCCTTTTCAAGAGGAGCCATTAATATGAGAAAACATGAATGGATGCAAAATGAGGAGGTGAAGGGTTTCTTTTATAGCACAATTTGATACTTAGTAGAGGTGGAAGCATACATTAATGGTGTCATATGTTCTCCACTATGTTCCTCACATGAGACAAGTACTAGCATATACAACAACATGAAGTACAAGCATGCATTAGTGGTGTCATATGTTCCCTACTATGTTCCCCACATGAGACCAGTACTAGTATGTGCAACAACATGAAGTATAAGTATGCATTAGTGGTGTTTTATGTTCCTCGCACAAGATAAGTATTAGCATGTGCAACAACATGAAGTACAAGCATGCATTAATAGTGTCATATGTTTTCTACATGAGACAAGTACTAGTGTAATGACCCCAATTTTTGAGATATTAAAATCCCATGAAAAGTTCAGTTTTAAAGATAAGGGCATTTTGGTCATTTCACTAGTTGCCTCAACTGAACCCAGGAATTTGGTCCTAAATATGGTGCCATTAGATGCGTCTCGGAAAAAGGAATCCAACGAGACCAAAATCACCCAAAACGGAGTTAAAATGAGCAAGATATGGCCCTTTGAAGTTCAGGGGCAAAACTGTAAATTTTCCAAAAAACGATTTAACCTGAAAAACACAGGTGCCCGTTTTGATACGGGCACCCCGTCGTCTTCAACCTCCTAGAGGTTTCTGGAACGGCGGTGTTTCAAGGAGAAACCACCGCCATTCCAGAGGGTTCCCCACCGCCATTCAAAAGCGGTTAGAAACCCTCCAGAACCCTCTGAAAAAGCTCTATAAATAGAGCTCTTGGGTGCCTCTAATGGCAGCCCAAAAGCCTTGGAGAAAACCAGTCGTGAAGCAGTGAGCAAGGAGGAAAAACGTGGAGAGAAAACCACCCACGAAGCAGGTACGCACGAAAAACCCCCAAACCCATCTCCACCATAGTTCTAGGAACGATTTCCCTAGGTTTTTCCATGAAAAACCATGCAGAATAGGCCTCCAGGGGAGCCACAAAGACCCCTGGGACGTCCCCAGGCCGCACTGGTTCGACAGGGTCGAACCAGGGTGACCTGAGGACGACCCAGGTCACTAACAAGCGGGACGATCCAACAGGACCGTCCCACGTCGACGCAGTCGACGCCGTTTGGAAAAAACCAAACGGGCGCGTCGCTGGACGCGCCATCTAAAGGAACGACGAGCGGCGTCGTCTCGCGCGTCTGCAGACGCGCCCGCTGAGGCGCACGCCGCAGACGCGCAGCGCGCTAGCGTGCGTCGTTTTTTTTGGTTTCTTAAGGATGCTGGGCGCACGTCGCAGACGCGCAGCGCCCTAGCATTCTTCTTTTTGTCTTGAAGACTCTATGTACATTCAAAATTAAAATGCTTATAACTTGAGATCTAGAGCTCCGATTGAGGCGCCGCAAAAGGCGTTGTGTCCGTATCGACGACAAGGACACATATAAACCATAAAATATCTGATCAAGGCCCAATCAAAGGGGAACATGACCCTTAGAATAGGATGGTGGCGCGTGACCGCTAGGACTCTGGAAAACTGAGAATACCAAGGCCTAATTAGGACCTTAGGACACCCATAGGCATAGGGATGGACCCCTAATGCCTAAGTAATGAGACCCAAATGCTCTAAACCAATCAAAGATAGGTTAAACTAACCTTAAGTCCCCAAACCATGTTCAGGAGCGTACGAGGACAAGAGGGTGAACGCGACCTAGTCAGGTAAGTGCTCTATCACTATTAGATTCTTTTAAAAGAACTATTGTTATTTGAGAACATATGTTTTAGATATATGATTTGATTTGCATGTGATTTGTATGAATAAATTCAACATGCATGTTAAATGTTTTACACATAGCCATGTTTTTGAATGATTTGCATATACATTTTGCACATACATGTGCATGCATTGCATGATTTACGTACTTGCAAAGATTGCATGTCCTTAAGGGTTACCAAAAGACGCTGGAGTGCCCAAAAGACGCTGGGTAGGCGGTTGTGAGGGCCGAGCGGTTGTGAGGGACCCAAAGAGGACGAGTTTTGAAAGATACATTTTGCATGTATTGCCAAGACATGTGCTACATGCATAGGTTGCATGATAAGTGTAGCCTTGATCGATGAGGGCGGGCTGATGAGGGCGGGCCGACGAGGGCGGGCCGATGAGGGCGGGCCAGAGAGAGCTGACAAGGCTTCTAGGCCGGTGCTTCTAGGCCGTCGGGCTTCAGGTAGGGTTATGACTTTGAATGCAATACTAGCATGAGCAGATTTTATGCATTTCATGCATGTTTTGCAACTGATTTCAAAAATTGCATGATTTACGATGAATGAAGTGTCATATGCCCCGTGGAGGTATATGATCAAGTGTCCTCAGGTACCCGGGGACCACACGGCGAGGAGGCCGTGGGCATAGTGGACCCTATGGTTTGATGTGCATTTCATGTAGCATGATATGAGGTTGGTCGACCATACCATACTAGAGGTCCATGAGTTGGACTCCATGAGGCATCTATTGCATATCATGATGTCATATGATACTTTCACTTTTGGAATTATGTGACCTTTTAAGTTATGAGAATTTCAGTTGATTATGGATTCTTATACTGATGTTGAACTCGAGTATTCAAACATACGCATATTTTGAATTTCATTTGATTATGGATTCTTATACTGATATTGAACTCGAGTATTCAAACATACGCATGTTTTGAATGAGCATATGATTTTGAAACATCTCATGCATTTATAAAACCTAGTAGTGATAGGTCCTACTGAGTATATTATATACTCACCCAATCCTTAACCTTTTTCAGACATCAATAAGTACTCAAGGACAGGATACGTCCGTATATATATCATGGTTCGGAATGACTTAAAGAGGACATCTATGTTAGTGCTACGAGCAAGTGAATCCAAAAGGAAACAAATACACATGTAAGTAAGCTCTCAACCCTCTGGACATGTGTTTGTACTTGAATTCTGATTAGTACATGCATTGTATTTGGATAGACCTGGGGAAAAAGCATTTGTGATTTCTAAAGTTGTTCAAAAACTACCTTAGTTGTTGTGAAAACAAATGACACTCGGGGTTTTCAAAATGAATTCCAAATAAAAGATTTTTCCGCTGCATTGCACTATTTTTTTCAAATCGGGATCCCACCTTAGGAATTTAGATTTTTCATCTAAAAATGCATGAGAAAACCCGGGTCGTCACAACTAGCATGTGCAATAACATGAAGTACAAACATGCATTAGTAGTGTCATATGTTTCCCACATAAAACAAGTACTAGCATGTGCAATAACATGAAGTACAAACATGCATTAGTAATGTCATATGTTTTTCACATGAGACAAGTACTAGCATATGCAACAACATGAAATGCAAGCATGCATTAGTGGTGTCATATGTTCCCCACATAAGACAAGTACTAGCATGTGCAACAACATGAAGAACAAGCATGCTTTAGTGTCATATATTCCCCACTAAGAATAAGATATAGTGTAAATTTATTATATATATTTATCATCAATATTCCTTAAAAATAATTGTTTCATGTCTTTAAAAATTGCCAATGCACATAAAATTTTCATGACATGATCAATATATATTTTGAACCATGAAAAATATTTTGTGACATAATTTAAAAAAAATTTGATCATAAAGAAATAATTTAAATTGTGTAAATTATTTTTTTAAATGATCAAAATTCAATTTAAAAATAAAATTTTTATGCCGAAAAAATATGTAATAATGAAATGCATGAATGTGTGTGTGTGCTTTGCTAATATTCATATCCATTCACACATATAAGCACACGATATCAAAAATAAACTTTGAGAGTTAAATCTTCAAGTCTTCAATTTTGACTTTTCTTGTATGAGGCTTGCTTCTTGTGCCATGAGCCTTTTAGCAATCTTTAATTCTTCATAAAATTTGTGATGTCTTATGTTGATTTGAATAATTGCTTCAACACATACTCAAAAATAATTGTTAGTATAAATGCTTAAATGCTTTGTTATCATCAAAATAATTTGATATATCGATGTTGAAACCTCTGGTGCTAACAGAAGTATGTAGTGTAAGGGTACCACAGATTTCATTCAACAGGAACATGTAAGGGTGAAACCTTACAACTGAAATGTGGAAGGTAGAGTAAGACCCACACCCCCCATCTCATACACATAATCATTTATGGCACATGGAAGGTATCATAGATCTTGCAAGTCTCATCAATGATTGGACCCAATTAATGAAGGGTTTAGAGCATGTCAGCAAATGGGGTTGTTTGAGATCATTTTTGGAGCTATACATTCTCTCAATTAATTGGTGTGAATATCATCAGTATTTATGTTTTCTTAGAAGCTCTCAATCATAGTGCTCTCCATTCCTTTTGAAGTCAACCACATAAAGATTTGGAGTAGTCTCTTGTTCTTGAATATATGGGTCATGCATAGCTTGGCCTACAACCTAAACGGATTTCAAAGAAGTAGATTGCACTTAGCTCTGTCCCCCATATACATATGCAGTAGTAGTAAGAATAAGAATCTAAAGTTAATGTTGCAAATCCTGCATCAAAGACCATTTTTTCTTTGGAGAAGGGGCAGACCACAAAGGGTTTATAATAAGGGGTCTTACTTTTGCATTTTTGCAAGAGCCTATTTTCACCTCTCAAACCTATAACTTCCAAATCACATGGTGACATCTTTACTATTGTGCCAAAACTCTCCTTCTTCATTGGTAATTCTATTATTATTTAATTGCTTTCTCTTCATGCACAAAACGTACCCATGAATCTGTTTACTGAACGGCTCTCTCCGTTGTCTTCAAACTCTTGCTATATGGGCACCCGGTGGCTGTTAGGATCAATGTGTGAGGGAAATACATCTCGGTATTGTTTGCGTAAATGTACCAGCCCGGTGGCTCCCACTTACAACAATATTGTCCACTCTAGGTAACTGACTGTTACAGATGGTATCAGAGCCAACCCCTGACCCGATGTGTGGCTGGCCACACGCGGGCACCTAGTTCCATTGTTAACACACAGGGCCGCATGTTCCCTAAGGAGGGAAGATGTGAAGGCCTAGGTACCCCGTTGATGGGAGACGACGGAGGAACAAAGAGTTAGTCCAACATTGCTAAAGGAAAAAGTTGTTGAGTTGTTGGTAAGAGAGGTGTGTGACTCTTCTTGCAACAATGCCTTTTCCTCAAAAAACTGGGAAAGAACAAAACCGTGAGGGGCCTCGTTGTATGGGCAGCCAGTTACCCAGAGCGAACAATATTGTTGTAAGTGGGAGCCACTGGGCTGTTACAAATAGTATCAGAGCCAACCCCTGACTTGATGTGTGGCTAGCCACATGCAGGCACCTAGTTTCGTAGTTAACACATGGGGCCACGTGTTCCATAAGAAGGGAAGATGTGAAGGCCTAGGTACCTTGTAGATGGGAGACGGCTGAGGGGCAGATAGTTAATCCCACATCGTTAAGAGAAAAGTTGCTGGGCTATTGATAAGAGTGATGTGTGATTCTCCTTGCAATAAGGCCTCTTGAAGAGAGTTCTCCGTATGGAACAAAACCTTGAAGGGTGAACTATTGCCGCGAAGGCTGAGGTATCATTTAGCGGTGAAGGTTGAGGGATGGATCGGGAGGTACCCAAAGAGGACAATATTGTATCCGCTGCGCATTCTACCCATGGAACAAGGCCTTTTCCTCAGGAAATCGGGGAAGAACAAAACCGTGAGGGGGCTGGTTGTATGGGCAGCTAGTTACCTAGAGTGGACAATATTTTTGTAAGTGGGAGCCACCGGGTTGTTACAGTAAACCAATCTAAGTTCACACTTAAGGCCGGAGGTGGGCAAGCACTTGGAGTCTGATTCTTAGGTTTTTTTTTACAAATTTAAGGGATGTGCTTCCACGTAATTCCTTTCACCTATTGATCCTAATTGCTTTGCCAAAATAAAAATGGGTAAATTTCAAGTTAAATGCCAACTGAAAAAATTGAAAAATCCATTCTCAACTCATTAAGTGGGAATCCATGTAATTATTTGTGCAAACTATTTGGTTATACCAGCTTGGAGAATTCAATTTCAAGTAAATGGAAGTGCACAATCACTTGAATCTAATATGAGGGTTTAATTTCTTACTTAAGAATTAGATTCCCGTTAAGTATCAAGTATGTCTTGCATCTTTTACTTAGTATTATATGGGTGGGCCAAGAAACAGAGACTCTATGTTAGTGTCTTGTAAGGAGTTTTTAGGGCCGGGTGTGCTTTTGGGGTTTCTCATGTAAGGGTACAAAGGAGGAAAAATAAGAAGAGAGCTTCAAAGTATGAGCTTGGGTTTTCAACAAGGAAGAAAGGAAAAAGAACTAGGCTAGGTTCATCTTTGTAAAACTATTCTCGAAGTTAATGTCGATTTTTTCTTTTACTCTCTTCATGGACGTAGGTGATTTGCTGGACTATATATATATTTGTGTCTTTCTTTATCTTTGTGTTTTCTTGCACTTAGTTTCTTGTTTTTCTATTTAGTAGTTTGAATATATCCTTGTGTTCGCTTACAATGATCCATCAAGGCTTCCCTTTGGCACTAAGATCTACAAGTCTTATATTGTTTTTTCACTTTTATTGGCCTACATCTTAAATAATAGTTAAAATTGTTGAGAGAGAAGAAAGAGAGAGACCTAGTGAAACTAGTTGCATCATATAAGAGAGAGAGCTCTCCAAGGAACTAGCCTGTTTGTTGAAACTTCAGGCCCAGTAACTTTTTACGAAATATAGACTAAGCAAACTTGTTTACTAAAAACCACAATCATTTTGGCTGTTAGAAGCTATTATATATTGAATTTTGCCAAAGGTGCCCATCCATTACTAGAGATGCATTGCATCACAAGCCTCATTATTTTCCCAATTTTCTATAGAAACATGGAGGAGCCGTCTCATTATCTTATAATGGATGCCAAGTCAGGGATGAATTGTGTACACTAAAAGTATTCCCATATCAGAATCTTCTACATTTCTTAAGCTAACCACGACGCAATCTTTAAGTGATTCTCCATTATTTAAATGCCTTGCCTTAAACCTACGCTTTGTGGTGAGTGGACTTTGTACCAGTAATTCTTAATTGAGGAGTGGACTTTCTACCAGTAATCCTCATTTCAATTAAGTACATGATTGGAAAACTTGTTTTTATTGTATTCTTTTTTATTTGTAGCGGAAAACTGAACTGATTTTCTAACCTTGTCCACTTTTTACTATATCTGCAAGCATTTTTAAATAATTTCCCATTCAATTCATACTTACCAGTGTGCTAACCTATCCTTGTCCACTCTTTGCTAATGCTGGATTATCTGCCACTAATTATCATGCCATACTATTGCTGTAAATACAGATCTCGGCGCTCCAGACAATTTCCGTCTCTACGAGAAATAAAAAAGCGAGTTGAATGACGTTGGAACTCTCACCAATGGATTGGATTCACTCCACTGAATGAGTTCAACGGAAGTGATCTTCCCTTGTTCATCTGTCTGCTAGCATATGGGTCGCCACATATCCAAAATCTACTCCCCATTCCAATCTCCCCTTACCCATTTAAAGTCAACGATTCTAAGTACGTGGTAATTCCAACCCACATTACCAAACTTCATCATATTCTCCATTGTTTCTCTCTCCATCTCAGCTACATTAACACCAGCAGCCTCAGGAGAGAGAGAGAGAGAAAGAGAAGAAAAATGTGCCCACTTCGGGTGATATTGATCTTCTTATCTGCCACGCTCGCCGGATTTCTTCTCTTGAAAGGCATCAAATCCACGCCGGAAATTCAAAACCCCAACGAAAAAGAAGGCGATTCCATCAACCCTCTCCAAGACTCAGTTCCCCGTTCTTCCAAGGTACGCCTCTGACATATTCTTCTTTTCCTGGGGTTTCCACATCTTACTGCTTTCCTTATTCATTCTTGAATTCCGATTTTTCTCAAAAACCTGTTTTTTTTTTTTTCCCTCTCTGTTTGTCGTTTTTGTTTTAGATTTCCTCTGCAATCTGTTCGGGATTCTGGACCAGCGTGGACATGGCAAGCGGCCGCTACTTGTGGAGGAATTTGGCATCGTCTTCCTCTAAGTATTCGTCGACATCTCACCAATCCTGATCTCGGGAGGGAGGGAGGTTTTTCTTTTATCTCCTCTTGTTTCACAGCTGAGGGGTTTCTCCACCTCATCTTTGTTCTTTCTGTGTCAGGTGTTTGTGAAATTTGGCGACAAAAATACCCGGTTGATTTTGGCAATGAGCAGGATCTGTTGTGTTGTATTTCTGCTCTTGTTGTTTGTAAATGTATTTTGGAATTTCTGAGCAAAAGATTTCCTTGCTGTAATTGATGAGGTTTGCCGCAAAATCTATGAACGAATCGCCTCTAAAACCGGCAAATGAAATTGGAATGACAAGTAGGCATTTTCGCAGCGGAGATTATCTTGCTTAAAATCATGTTGATGGCAACAGTGGACTTTCTTTCCAGTAGCAAATCCACGGTGTGTTTGCAAATTGGATTAAGCGCTTTATCTACCTATCACAGATTGATTTTCTACTTCCCAACATGCCATATGAACTAATTATGCTCTAATTAGTTGTCTTATTTTTTAAACGGCCTTCTTAAGATGAGTCTTTTTGCCTTTTCTTCCCCTGCGGTGAGTGGAGTCGAACTCATATTCTCTTGGTCGGAGACAAGTAACTTATCAACTCGGATTAGGATGATCAGATTGAGAAGGCTTTTTAGGCATGGCCTATTGATCAAGATTTTACACCATTCGCTTTCAACGTCTTCGACTGTCCACAATAAAGGGTCAGATCATAAGATGTCACCCCTAGTTGATAGTTTGGATTAAAAGGATAATATTAACTTAATACTTTTAATGACAGTAGCAGATAAGCCACTACTGCCCAGTGGCTATGTTGAGGCGTCTCTTTTGTAAGTTATGAATTTGAGACAGTGCATTGCATCCCTCTAGGAGATGTAGTTTGCTTATATCACAGTCAGTACATCTTTTGGGAGTCCAAATTCTAGTCAAATGATATCCTCAAAGATTATATCCGGTGGATGATCATAAACGACCAATTGAGTCTTTAAGATCTTTCAGCAGCCTGCCCAAACTTTATGAGATTTAATCTGATTGCCCCTTACTTGACACTGCACTGTTGGGCATCACCGTCCATCATGAAGATACAGCAAGGGTAAGCCTGTGATAATCAAGGTTCAACCTGAATGATGCCTTACCTTAAGAAAATAATCATTAAGATCAAACGGGGGACACCGGATCCTGCAGAAATTCTGCCATGTTTTTTATGTTTCCGCTCTTGGGAATCTTGGTGCAGCAGGAGCAGGGGGAATTCCTAGGGATTGCATGGAAAAGATGTTTAGCAATACAAGTGTTTATCTGGGCAGGGCAACAAATAATAAAGCCGAATGGTAGGCACTTTGGCAGGGAATTCAAATGGCTAATGAAATTGGTGTTTCGTGGGGACTCTACTTTGGTTCTCAATACTACGAAGAAAAGGTAAAACTCCATGCAAATTCAATAGCACTGTAGAAGGCTACTAAAATCAGTGAAGGCACGTTTCAAGCACATTTACAAGGGGTAGCTAACTTTTTGGCCCTTCAATAACTAAAAAAGAGATAGTCCCGGTGCATGAAGCTTCTGTCTATGCAGGATTTGGAGAAGGAACGGACCACAAGGATTTATAGTATGCAGTCTTATCTTGTATTTTTACAAGAAACTATTTACACACTTTGCACCTTTGACCTCAAGGTCACACGACCGACCCCCTCAATAACTGAGTCATCTAATATTTGGAGAGGCTCAATTCCTCCGGGTTTAAGTCTAACTCTTTTGAATGATCTGAGGGAAGTTTTACGTGGAATACATTCAGGCTATAAAGCTTACATGGATCGGGTAATTCATGCACTCATAGATGAAAGGGTGGAAATATGAAAAAGAACGCCCCTGAAAACAGAAAATCAGGGAATACTTTGTTCATACGGAGAAATGTTAGGCCGAAAGCCTTGTAGGAAGCTTCAGCCAAAGCGCCTCAGTATGTACTATTGCGAGTTACGATTTAGACTTTGCTATACCGAAGTTTCTAACCGTCCTTTTCTTGCGATTAAAGTTGCAGTTTCTGAGATGTTAGAACTATGGAATCCGCATGCTTGTGGAGCATCGGTCATTGAGATCTGGAAAAATCAGTGGGTCGGATTATTCTGAAGTGGGCCTCTTGAGGAAAAAGTTAGGGCGCTTCCAAGGAAGCTCTCTATAGGGAATTTAGCTACCGTTAACGTTTCGCCCTGGATTCAAACTATTAGATGCTTCGTTCCCGTGGAAACGACCCAGCCAGAAGCCACGACGGTCAAATTTATCCACCAAATGTACAGAGAACCTTAAGGAGAGATGAGGAGAAGAGGCAGATCATCGGAAAAGGTAATTGCGGAATCGGAAGGAGGAGAGATGGAGAAGGAGGAGAAAGAGGGATTCTACGCCTGCTATCTCCTCACTTCTTTAAGCCCTCGCCATAAGGGCCAAACCTATATCGGGTAATTCATCTCTTCTCCGGTCCTCTTCTGTTTGGATTCCTTTCGTTGAGCCCCTATACCACCTTTTTGGTTCTGGGTCTTCTTCCCCCACCCAGCCGTCTTCTCAGTAAGAGGGGAACTCTAAAATTGCTTTCATCTTATCTACTTACCAATTTCCCAATGGGAAAGACATTGGCATCTCTGCTTTTTTCATGTCAAGAACCTTGGTCTTCTTACCCAAAGATTTTGCCAGAGAAGCATTTAAGGTGACCCTGCAATTAATTTTTTCTGCTCCTAATTTCATGATGCATGCGATAATTTTTATCAGGTCAGGATTCTGTTATGGTCATGCCCCTTGTTACCTTGAGGATTTGAGGAGTATTTGTTCCTTCGGTAAAATTTTGTAGTCCTGAGCTTAAGTTTTGGAGGCGCAACCCGGCACAGGGTTATCTAGAGAAAGGAAAAAACTAGAGTAGGAATAGTCATAAAGGGAATCTGCGAGAATCGCTACCAAGAAAAGGTAGAGCATGAGCCGCTAAAGCATCGTGTATGTTGGCTGCAGAGCATGGTGTTGGGATCCTGTTTAAGAGTCTACCTTAGGATCTTATTACCTCAAGGTTCTAAGAAGTATTGGCTAGCTTCATAACAGTTTCCAGCAACCAACTCGATGTTGTTCTTGGCAAAAGATCAAAAAGATTCAACGGTTATAGAATTACTACACCCGATGATACATTTAACAACAGAACTGACTAAGAATTACACTTTGAAAGACCAAATAGTCCAATTCATACCAAGCGCAGATAGGAGCATTACGTCATCTGTGATCGTGGAGGCTTTATTCAGCGGTGTGTCCAAAGAAATATGTTTGGTTTCTTTGGTCTGACTAGAGAAACCTGTATTTTTGTTTCTTTGGTCCGATTCGGGGATTAGATAGCTGAGTTTCTCATTGTAATTTTGTACCATCCATTCCATTGATGTTGAATTCTGTTCAACGGCCCAAGAACTAGGAGCACATCTTTTGTTGTTTCCACTGCTTAAAGTGAGTCTTTCGACCATGAAGAAATAACAAATCCCAAACACTTCTTGTTTCTCAGCTTAAGTGGAGAGCAATGTACTTACTTTTGTTACTGTGCAGTCGGTGACTCAAAAATTTGGACACCTGCTTGATGAGGCTTCAGGCGAATATAAAAGTCCATTGAGTTGGGCTATTCGATCATGTTGCTTGAGTGACAACATTGTATTATACTCCGATCTTTGAATTCTTTGGCACTCATTTTCTTCTTTGTAGTAAGTGTTGATAGCAATTGAACAAGCAGGTTTACAGTCAATCCACGGCGCAGAATTAGGCAGCACAATGGTGAAATAAGGTGTGGTGCGCGGAGGACGAAACTGAAGCGGCCCTGGGAGATGGTACTCTGTATATATGGTTTCCCCTCCAATGTTTCCGCTCTGCAGGTTATTAATTTTCCAGAGCATATGCATTGTGGTTTACTTAAATTTCTGGACAATAAAACACTCCATGCTGTGGAGGATTATTCTTGATAGTTCAACAATTACATTCTGATGCACAAATTTGGTTGCTTCTGCAGTTTGAATGGGCATGGCAACACCCAAGAGAATCCCTTGCTGTAAGAAAAGCAGCTTCAAGCTTCAAGTCCCTTTCAGGGGTCGCCAATAAAATCAAGCTTGCTTATACGATGCTCACACTTCCAATCTGGCACAAGTAAAAAATCTCACACCATTGCTTTCTCTTAATATATAGTGAAATTTCATCGATTTTGATTATGGTTCTCCCCCATCCTTCACCACTGCTTTTTTCTCTTAATATATATTGAAAATTCATCGATTTTGATTATGGTTCTCCCCCATCCTTCAGCTTAAACCTTACGGTAAACTTCCTTTCAACAAAATACATGAAGCACACTGCAAGCTGTCCAAAATTGCCGGAGCAGATTGACATCCAGGTCCGTTGCATGGACAATCTTCCTTGCTATAAGGAAGGTTGGCTTTCATATGACAAAGATGAAGAAGAGGATGAGAGAAGCAGTGATGACAATGGACATGGAAAGGCTTCAACGGACATACCACCCAGTTGTAGAGTGGGGGACAGGCATAGCACGAAGAAGACAGTATGTGATCCTCTTCAACAGGTTGAAGAGAATAATTTCAGACAAGCAACTGATACATTATCAGAAACAGTTGATCACACATTGCCAGGCTGTCCCCTCAGATCCCTGGAGGACAGGGTTAAACATGATAGGAAGACATTCATGAGTAGCATTACCGTCAAGCGGAACAAGGACCGCAGCTCCAACAACAATTTGCTGCCTGGTGGCTATCTCAGTTCTCCGGAATTCAGGTGTAAACAAGACGAGAGAACACTTAGGTCCAATATTTCATCTGAGTGGATTGAAGAATGCAATTTGAACAATAATCCACTCTCTGCTTGTTTGTTGAGTTCACCAGAATTCAGGGTTAAACAAGATAAGAGAACACCTGGTTCCAATATTTCATCTGAGTGGATTGAAGACTGCAATTTGAACAAGAATCCACTCTCTGGTTGTCTTTTGAGTTTGCCAGAATTCAGGGCTAAACAAGATAAGAGGATATTCAGCAAGAGTATTCCATTTGAGCAGATTGAAGATTTCATTTTGATTCGATCACCATCAACTCCAAGAGATAATGATAATCCTCTATCAAGTGTTGGTAGTTGTTTCTCACCTAAAGCCACTCTTCCGCACCAGTCAATACACCCATTGACTCCAAGATCTGATGATCCGCCATCCAACCTTTTATTGCCTGAGGTCAATGTGACTGGCCACTCAGCTTCAAGTGCTGAAGATGGACCAATTGATCTCGTCTCTCCTGAAATTATTGTAACTAATAAGTTGATGCCATTAAGTCACACAAATCGTTCATGCACTAATAAGTGGGGTTCTGTAAATCATGAGGTCATTGACTTGACTAGATCTTCGCCCATTTTCATTGAACTGTAGAATTCTGTGTAATGAAATAATATTTGCAGTATATTCTTACTTTTCGTATGTCAGCATCTCTTTCTGCAGACCGTTACCGAGTTGTTTCGGCAATCGCAATGCTCTAACAGAAAGACTGCTGCGACTGTTGCCAAGTTGTTTCAGCACTTGCAATACCTGCAGAACAACGGCAACTGTTGGCAAGTTGTTCCAGCAGTCGCAATGTCCTCACAGAATGACTCTTACCAAGTTGTTGCCAAGTGGCCAGTAAAAAAATCTTATTCTAGTTTTAGATTAGTCTTCAAACCCTCCCAAGAGCAGATGTGCCTTCAGAATGCTTTGAGATAGAGATAGGTCTCAATGCATAAGCTTTACCATGGTCTACCTTCTCCTAGAATTATTCATAGTTTTGTACTCCAGTGTCAAAAGACCCCTCGCACCAGCTAATCAAGTCTTAAAAGTTCAGGTGTCGTTGGTCAATGAAGCTGAATTGGAGACGCTTTCAGCTTAATTCGAGAAACACAGAAAGCAACTTGATAGAGTGGCTTCGGTCACAAGAGGAAGATTGTTTCAATATATATTATAGGGGGGCACGCCAAAGAGGCCCTGTCAACGACCCAGAGGAAAGGTTGTTGCTAATAAGGTTGCAAAGTCTAGTAAGCAAATTAGTTTCCTGTTCGAGTGGTCTCTCATTTGAAATAGTAGTGAACAGAGCTTTCTTTACGAAGTAAAAATCCTAGATATTTGAGTTCTAAAGAAATTTTTAAATTTGATTTATATCGAGATCGGCTCTATTTAAATAAATAGAGAAAATAAAGTCAGTGAGTAGTCTGAAGTTAGAGCCTGCTGGTTTCTTAGTTGAAGGTGATTTCATTTTTGAATTAGGATTCCCATCTTCAATATATAAAAGACCAGAGTAGAAGTTACCCAAATTGATTGAGCCTCGAAAATTCGAGGATCTATATTGTCTGTCCGCTCAAAGAAAAAGATTTTCTAAAAAAAAGGGCAGCCCCAATGCACAAAACTCCCGCCTATGCGGGGTCCGGAGAAGGGGCAGATCACAAGGGCCGAAAGAAAAAGTTCTGCGGATAGAAATGGAGCAATCAATCCCACACATGATGTAAATGCAGACGAAAATGATAGACAGTGTTAGCTTGCTAGCCAAGGATGTTCAGTGGTGAAGCCTTTTTTTCTTATGTATAGGGGACCTGCAATTATGAGGGTGGAGACATTTATCTTCAGGGGCCTGCAATTATAACGGTGGGGCTCCTAGCTTTTGTCCATACGAGAAGCTTCAGCAAAATCGAGCACCACTCACGGTTTCCTTCCTTGATAACATTGTCCTATATAGAGTTTTAATGATTTTGTTCAAATATACTTGGCTTTGAAGCTTTGAAGCATGAACAACAAGTCCTTTTTACACCCATGATGTTTCCTTCACTACATTTCGGTTACCTAAACGATTAAATGACTTGTAAAACTCTTGATTCAACTTCATTGTATTAGACGAAGAATCAGATGGTGAAAATTGTGACCTAGAAATCCAACTATGTAAAAGAGATCATCAGAGACTATAACATGATCCATAAAATGGCTTCCATTTTGTACCTTCTTATGCTCTCTTAGAGAGATCTACATATTCCAGCCAGGTTTCGATTTTGCACTAATAGAATATAGAAAAGATTTTCGTCCAGCAAGTTACCATCCCGGCACGAATGAGCATCCGTCTTAGACTAACAAACAGAGAAATAAGATATGGAAAGCAGATAGTAACCAAGACAAGGCAAATGGCTATGACAACTAAATCTGGGAACTATTATCTGCACATCGTTGAACGTTGTGGAAGAGAGAGAGCACCCTCTAAAGCATATTTTGGGCAATCACTCATAAAGAAAGACCCATTACGTGCCTGGAATTTAAGGAGTGGAAAACATAACAAGAACCAAGATGAGTGCAAACACTCATTTGCCCAAAGATCATTGGCTAATATTATAAGTTCACGCACAATCATAAGCGCACACAACAAAGTGAAAAATGATAAAAGCAAGATGATCAACAACACAAAATTCTTTGAGACAACAAGTAATAGCATTTAGAAGAATATTAGGAAATTTACTTAGATCGATAAACATTCTTGTCCACAAGTATGAATTGCGGTCCAGAAATGTTGGTCCTCGGGCACACTCAAGTTGACTGCGGTAGCTCTTGTTGTTGCTGCTGCTCACCTTGCCAAGCCCAAACGATGTCCTTGAGAGCAGGTCTTAAATCCTGTCTACATAGCTTCTGGTATTCCAGTGTATCCCCACTTGTCTTCTTCAGCTCCACCAAATGGAATGACGGAGCAACTTCAAATATCTCAGCATCGATAGACAACACCCCTTTCCTACCTTCCCTTGATCCTTCCAGTTTCATCAACCCTCCATCCTTCTTCTTTACTTTTAGCCTCAACAGCTTAGCAAGACCTTCCAGCTTTGAGATGATGACAGACGCAGGCTTCATAGACGTGAACCGTGCTTCTCTCTTGTGCTCTTTTTCCTCAAACAAACCAGAGAGGTCAAATCCTGGAGAAAGAGAGATGATATCAAAGGCATTCAAGTAAGCAGGTTTCAGCAATTCTGGCTTCCTCTCAGCGTTACTACTGTCATTAGAATTAATAACTGTATCGGCGTCAGTGTCACCAGCAACCAACTCCTCTTTTTCATTCTCAACCGGATTTGTACCAAGACCCTTCCTGAACCAAGGGTTCTCCATAATTTTTGCAATGGAAAACCTAGTACCCGGGTTGGGATCCAAAATCTTTGTTAGCAGTTTGCGCACTTCAGATGGAAACCAATTAGGACATCTAAATTCTGCTTTGCCTATCTTCCTGTACATCTCCATCAAATTTGAATCATGGAAAGGAAGATAACCTGCCATAAGAACAAACAAGACCACCCCACATGACCAGATGTCAGCTTTAGCTCCATCATACCCTTTTCTGTTAATAACTTCGGGAGCAACATAAGCTGGAGTTCCACATGTCGTGTGAAGTAACCCATCTTGGCGCTTAGAATCTGCAAGGGCACTCAACCCAAAATCTGAAACCTTCAGGTTCCCGTTCTCATCCAATAATAAGTTTTCGGGTTTCAGATCTCGGTGATAAACGCCTCTACTGTGGCAGTAATCAACTGCACTGATCAGCTGCTGAAAGTATTTTCGTGCAACATCCTCCTTGAGCTTGCCCTTGGCTACCTTGTTAAATAGCTCGCCACCCTTTGCATACTCCATTACAAAGTAAATTTTGGCTTTGCTAGCCATGACCTCATAGAGCTGAACAACATGTGGGTGTCTGACCAGTCTCATCACTGAGATCTCTCGCTTGATCTGATCAATCATTCCGACCTTCAACACCTTCTCTTTGTCAATCATCTTTATGGCAACGCTTTGAGCAGTTTTAAGGTTCCTAGCATGATACACCTTCGCAAAGGTGCCTTGTCCCAGTAATCTTCCTAATTCATACCTCTGCATCAAGATGCTCCCTTTATTTTCCATTACAATTTGAGAAAAACTAATATGCAGTACTCTGCTAACGTGTAACACCCACCTGCTATATAATATATACTATTTACAGGGCAGGACTATCACCGCTATAAAAGCTCAACCGTCTTCACAGAGGCCATGATTTAACACGAGAGGATCTCTGTAACTTGTATTTCCATCGTGCACGTGGGCACGGAGCAGTGAAGGGTTGTGCTTTCTGTGTCCAATCTCATCAAGGATGAACAGGGAAGGTTTGCGGGCAGCTACAACTTCGTTGATCTTATAGAAGCATTTCTCAACGTTCAAGCACATCTTTCAGCATTCCCAGGTCTTTGTCTTGCAATAATCAACAAGAAAATGCTGAAAGCAATACAGAACAACCAGGGACGAAATCGCAGTAGAGCGGTTCAAGAATGGAGCAAGAAGACTCACCAACAAAGTGCAGTGTTCTGAAAGAAAAACATATAATCAGCATCAGTGCTAGAAAATCAATAGATAGAAGAACTAAATTTGTGAATTCTAACCAACAATAAGCGAGAGAACTAAATACTAGAGAATCAATTATTGTAGTTTCAAACGACGCTCCTTTTTCCTCCAACAAATTATTAAGACCCATCCCACGAGAAAGATGCATGATTATCCTCTAAGAATTCAAAATTTTCAGGGTGTAAGGCGAGGAATACCACACTAAGAACGTAAATTGCTGCCAACTATGCAAACCTTCCAACAAAACACAAAAGGAATGAAAGAAAAGCATTTATTTCATTTTTCAGATCTCACAAACTACAGAATCCCTCTTTGATTACACAAATAACCATGCATAAGGCGTAAAATAGACAGAAAAAGCGAAGACAGGAACCCACAGACGGTGACTACAAATGGAAAACGAAGAACATTAATCCGAAGAAAATAAACCAAAGTTTCAAACTACGAACAACTGAGCAAACAAAATAAGAGAACAAGCTAATATTTCAACCAAAAAACAGACTACTGAATGAAATCAAACACATTTCCTTTGAGAAAATCCCTTACAACCTCACCAAAATCTGTCAGATTAACACATACAACGTCAGTCTCAACATCTACAACCTAAAAATCATGAATATGGATGACAGAACCAAAAATCCAGACGAAAACAAGACCGAAAGAAAGATAAAGAAAAGCAGAACTCCCAAAGAAGATATCAAGTTTGGTCATGCATCATCACCTACCTAACACTTGCTTGAAGAGGAAAGGATTGAAAGCCAAACCCTAATAAGATCCCTCGGAAGGGACGAGGCCCTCGGATGCAGGGAAGTGGGATTATCAGGTCTAACCCCAAAAATTGAAGAAAAATCAGGGAACCCATGAAAGGAGAGAGAAATGAGAATCGGGAAGAATCGAATTACCTGCAATCCGAGAAGGAAGAAGAACCACAAATTGGATCCGAACTTTTCGAGGAAGTGAAACACCAAGAAGGGGTGGAAAATGGCCAACTAAAATTCTAGCTTTCACACTTCTCCGTATCACCCGTTTAATACTCCCTCACACTTCAGATTACCGGTAATGCCCCTGCTTTTCATCACTATTTACGGGAAAAAAGAATACGTTCGAAACCGTTTATGTGCCCACCGTTTCCCCCCAAATGATTCGCTCGCTTTTGTCCGTTTCAAGACGTTGGGAAACGGTAATACGGTGGGCCCTTTGGACTGCATGATCTGAACCGTTTGTTTTATTCCTTGTTTGAGTGGCAGGCACCTTGCTTAGTTATCTCAGAAAATTCACAACGGTGTGGGTCACACCTAAAAAAGCCAACAACACTGCAAGGTATGAAAAAAGGGCAGCTTATAAGAGTAAATATTAAGTAGCGTTGTTTTATATTTTGCAAGATACTATTTTTTATACCTTAAATATTATTAAAGATTTTTTTATAAAAAATAATATATAAATATAGTTAATTGGATTTTCATATGATATTCTTTTTCTTCTCTCTTTGTCTTAAAATATTATATATTAGGGGGCAAAGGGGTCACAAGAGTGAGTCTCAATCTAGAAGGTGACGAGTTCATCAGTAGCCTATTTGGCAAGTAATCTTGTTTTAATTCATAGGTTACGAAAGATCCAGAGTCAGAATCTTCGTTAAGAGTTTACATAAAAATATGACAATTGAAATGGAAGATGACAAGACATAACCATGTGGTTAATTTGCACGTTTAAAAATTGCTGGGTACTCTGCCGCGTAACCCTAACAGGGATCACAAGATTTAAAGTATAAAAATAACCTCTTGCAAAAATATAAGGTAAGATTGTATATTATACACTTATGATCTGCTCCTTCCCAAAACTTTGCATAGGCGAAAGCTTTGTGCCCTTGTGATTGAAAGTATTAAAATACATACAGCTACAATCATTGAAAAGAATGTAATTTTTTGTTTTACTAGTAGTCTAAGCAATCCTCAATAATATAAATGGATTACATCTTTTGAAAATCTAGCCTAAAATCATAAAATTTGATAGATTCTTAAAAAAAAAGCACTTTGCCTTAGCGTTGAAAAATTAAAAAAAAAATTGGGGATTCTTTTGGAAAAGGTATTTAAGGGTCAATGACTTATAAATTGTAATAAAAAGCTTGAAAATATCAAGCCTTCTTAGTATAGCATAGTCTATTATTAGAAGAAATATTTTCTTTTCAATTTAAGTAGTAATTTACTTATCTTAAGAATCATGGTATTTACAAAAGCCAAGCTAGCATCTTATTTTTAGAATATCTATTTCATTTATATTATTCACAATCCTTTGGATGAATCTACACAAAAATTTAATTTATTGGATGTTGCAATCTCATGCATATCTGGACTTTGAATTACAACCACCGAAGTAAAAACTAAAATAAAAATAGATATTAAAATCATCCAATTGATATAATTTTTTCAGATGCACGGACGAGATAAATATCTCAAATCTAAAAAATTAAAAATTAAAATGCAGCGTCAGGGTTGAAAATACTTGCGGTTTATTTACCTCTTTGAAATCTGGCAATTTAGCCAATTGCGGATCCACTTGTCAAGCGGACGACCGAGGCGAGGTCTCGTCACGTGATTTGTTCCAATGTAACTCTAAACGTGGCAGATATGTTTTAAACCAACGCGCTTTGACCATACACGTTTCCTCGAAATTACGTGGTCTGCAGGTATCGGGGCAGGTGGAGCCCGCTGCATGGTGATCTCGACCGTTTATCTTCGGAGTCATATCTTAGATGGAGGAGGGGGAAAAATCTTCTGGACGAGATATCTTAGCCGTTCATTTGGTTTAAATTTTTGCTGGCCAGGATCATCGAGCGGGCCCCACTAGCAAAGTTTTGCTGGCTACATTGCGCTTTCCATCTTATTCTTTGTCCAATCATCGCCGTTTGTTCTGGTATTTTTTGTGCTGTGATTAGGCAGACGCGCATATTTCTATCACTTGCGAAATATAAGCGGCAAAAATAGAAGTTGGGCCCATGCCCGAGAAATCTTCTTACTTAAAACTAATTATCCTAATTATTATTTTTCTTGACGTGCGAATAAAACCCAGATTTAAGAGTACTTATGCCAACAAATATATGATTTGGACTTTGGATGACTTTGCTTGTACTTTTAGCAATGCACAGCCATCAAAACTGGTATGATTTCATCAATAATGTTAATGGACCAGATAGTCAGTAGGTGTAAACCTATGGAAAAATCACAACTGTTCATCTATAATTAAACAGCGAACTCTGGCCCTAATATAATATCTTTTTTTTTTCTTTTTCTTTTTTTAAGAGCATTATGTGTCCTTACTCTTCAAATCTTTTTATATATTTAATTTAATTTAATTATTTTTCTTTTTAATTAAGAGTAGGTAGAGATTAAGACCCATAATTAATGAATAGGAAAATCTTGTTGGAGGAAGACTCGTTGCATGCTTCATGCAAAACCACGTTGCAACTCCACTGCGCTGTAAGATGAATGTCACGTGACAAGCCTCATGCGTACCACGTGATCGGGCTTTATGTGCCGTTGTCTAGTAATTGTTGAAAACACAAGAAGATTTTTCTTTCGTCCGATCCAGCAATAAAAAAGAAAAAGAAATAGTTGATAATTATATATTTACAAAATACTGTCTAATAGAAAAATCCCACTAACCTCGCCTAAAGTAGGATTTAGGCTTCCTCAAAACTCTTGATCACATGTTCTAGTTGTTGCTTTCTTTTTTAGTAGCAAATTGAGACTACGAGTCTGCGTGAGTGAATTTTTTTTAAAAATTTTTTGTTTCAAAAAAATTATTTATTTGGCCAAAGTGGTACTTATGAAGTTGAACGATAGGGAATGGGCTAAGCAGGAAGCATAATTATGTGATGGCTGGTGGATGCGCAAATTTTCAACTTCGAGATTAGGGGTGAATACAAAGCTAGAGTTACAGAGAGAAGTAGTAGAATCTAAAAGAAATAAAATCAACGTAACTAAAATAGAGTATATTGAATGCAATTTTAGTAAGAAGATAAGTGAGAGTGTAACACTAGTAAAGATTAATAGCCAATAAGCGCCCAAAAAAGACTACTTTTCATACTTAAGATAAAAAATTCATTAGGGTAGAGAGATTGAGATTGAGGTTGAGATAGAGGTTAACAAGAAAATCCAAGCAAATTGAAATAAGTAAAGATGTGTCTCTAGAGTTTTGTGTGATCGGGAGGGTACCTAACAAATTGAAAGGAAAATTTTATAAGATAACTATAAGGCCATAGCATTGTGCAGATAAGAAACATTATGTACATAAAATGAATACAGCCGAAATGAGGCTGTTGAGAGCCTTCTGTTGACAAAGGGATTGAATCAAGTGCTCTTTCTAGAATTTGTATAAAGAAATAATTTCTCTTTCTATAAAGGTCGGCCAACAGATATCCATTAACGTTGAAAAGAAGCATGTGCCTTTTGTAGGCCTTGGAGAAATTTTCTTTATGTTGAGGCAGTTGTAAAGTATTTTTCATGGTAGGCCAGGGTGGTCTGCCTGTTCTACCTGGCTAAGAAAAGTGGAAGTTGAACATATTTTTTGGACTTTTTCACATATTTGAAATGCTCATCTAATTCAACTTTGTTCAGATGGCTCATGTACCAAATTTCAACTCAAACAGAGATCTTTACATCTATCAAAATTATTTGTCTTTTGACTGCAAAATAGGTAATTTATGATAGAGAAGGGGAGTTTTTTTATTTTCATCCACCAGAAACCATCTATTTTACAATCAAAAGATAAGTAGTTTTCATGGATCTAGAGATATTTGTTTGAGATGAGATTTGGTATCTAAGCCATCTATACAAGGCAAAATTAGATGGGCATTTTAGATCTCCAAAAAAATCCAAAAAGTGGGCCTACACTCCACTTTTGTAATTTGGACTTAATTTGATGAATTTATTTCATCATCATCGTCATCCAAACCTTGACCCAATAAGGAGTCAGCCACATGAATCTTATTTCTCTATTTCTGTCTATTAAGTACCATAGTTTCATTTAGTCTCAAAGTTTTGAAATTTTTTCTCACCACTTCTATTCACGTTCTCTTAGGCCTTCTACTTGCCTTTTTAGAACCTTTTACTTGCATTGCCTCACTCCTTCTAATTGATGCCTTTTGAATTTATTTGTAATTGAAAAATACAAAAAATTCAATACTTCCAAGAATTTGAAATTAAACATTTGAAAAACTTAGGATTTGAAAGAAACTCAATTATTTAAAGAATTCTTAACTATTAATACAAGTAGTCCAGGTTTACTTCCTTGAACTGCGGCAGAGAGGAGAATCCTCCAGCTCTTGATCCATTGAGCACCCACTAATGATTCATTGGAAGAGCTTTTCTATGCTGCATAAAGATGGTGGGGGCAGCAGTTTGTCTATGCAGACCACTCATCTTATACCATACACCTTAGCTATGGAAAAACGTTCTGATTATCGATGATCATAAAACATTATCCAATAGCAGGAAAATTAATGGCTTTGATCCTTTTAAGCGATGTGCTGTAAGATCTTGACCAACCAGAGGCTTGATTTCATGCCTTCAAGGATGTAGCTGAATCGATAAAACGGCTTAGATCACCCACCACCCAAACCAATGTTTTAGTTGGCTGTGAGTCATTCAGGCAAACACCATATAAATCCTCCTACTAAACAAACGGTTAGCCTCGAATCCATCATTATAGTGAGTCCGCATGATCATTTGTAGTACATGCTCATGTGGGATCACCAAAACTGATCAATTATTAGTCTTCCTTCCTAATTTTCTAGAATTCTCTGCCTAATCTGATTCATGAGGAAAATACCCACGTCGTATGACCAGTGAACTGCTTCTATTTCTTGTTCATTTTTCTTTTTCCATTGACAAGTTCATCTCTCACTTGAATCTAAGTTTACATTTATACATCATTGAGTCCAATCTGTTTGTCCTTGAGTAGCTGATGGGATGGTAATGTGTATGGACAACCTAACGCAGAGGTGCACATGCTCCTTCGGCAGGACAACTAGGGCAGTCCCAGTGCATGAAGCTCGGGAAGGGGCAGACCGTAAGGGTCTGTAGTATGCAGTTTTATCTTGCATTTTTGCAAGAGACTGTTTCCACGCCTTGAACCCACCACCTCCAGGTCACACAACGATAATTTTACTGTTGCGTCAAGGCTCCCCTTCCTCATCAGGATCACTGCACCTTCTAATTTCTTATATTTGGCCATAGAGTAAGAGAGGCATTGTGAAGCAAGCAATCACATTTTGCCTATACGTTACAAAGTTGGTAAAATGGATGCTCATTTCTTCCTTTGATGGAATATTTGCTGGCAGAATCATAAGGCTACTTGCTTTATTTAAGGGCCGATAAAGAAGGCTCAAATAATCCAGTTTACTGGATTGTGCTGGATTATTCCATGTAAATCCATATGAAGTATTCTGACATAATGCAATAAGCCAATTTATACAAACCTTGCCAATTCTGTAGATCATTTCTTTGTTAAGACTGTATTATAGACGAGTCATACGCCCAAGTTCAACAGCGTTGACACCTCTACAACACCTACTTGCCTCGTTTTTAAGTGGATGGTTCCAAAGTGAAGACACAAAGGCAGCTGAAAAAAGGATCACAAATCAAAGGCTTAGAATCATCCAAAGGTACAATTTTGGTGCATGACCTGGACCAAAGAAAGATACAACAATGACAAAGGCAACTACTTGGAGAGGGTCATTCTCCCACCATTTCCAACGACATTCTTGTCTTCCATTCCTCCCACAACCTTCAAGTAGAAAAGAGCTCTGCTACAAATTGGTTATATACGCGCATCAAAATACAAAAGACAGTGTCTAAACTAATATAAATATATTGATAGAGCCACTTCAAAGAGGCTACACCCACATTGATGCCACTTTCAAGAGGTTAAACCTCTGTTAACACCACTACATGGGGAAAAACCTCCTTACAAGACTTAACTTTTCACTCTACTTCCAACAAGATCCTAACATATATTTGTAACTATATAATAAATCATACCCAAGTAATTGATGCCACTTCCAGAAGGTTAAACCTCTATTAAAATACCACTTCATAGGGGCAAAACCTCCTCACAAGACTTAACTTTTCTCTCTACTTCCAATAAGATCCTATATTTATAACTATACTAATATCTCTTACCCAAGTAACCTCCTAAACCCTAAGAAAAAACAATATTTCTTCTCTGCCAAGTAAGTTAACAGATATGGTAAATATCCTATCTAATCTAACAAATCCCTACACTTTCCTTTAGATTTTGCTAAACAGTTTCGTACCAATAAAAGAGAAAACAACCATGCATTGATGAGTGTCACGTACATCTGCGGGAGTTTTGATTTAGTTCTAACTGTTGAATTAAACTTTGACTAAATCTTCCATCCTACAGTTTTCAGATTTTCCAGGCACCTTATCATTTTACAAATCTTCGAGATTTCCATACGTTTGCTGTGGTTCCATCCATGTATCCCCTTTCACCCAAATGCAATTAATCTCTCTATACTAAAATCAACAAGAAAATCAATATTTTACAAAATTTCTTCTGGGAGCTTTCTTTGCCAGCACTTGTTTTAAGGAAGCTGATTTGAGTACAGGAAGAAAATTCTGCTACACAACGGCAAAAAGTTATGCCTCAAGATAACCATAAAAAGGTTAACCCACTTGTTCAATTTAATACCGGATTCCTTTGGCAACTTCAAAAAAGTGTGCCACATTTTCCTCAGGTGTGCCAACTACAATGCCATGTCCAAGATTCAGAATATGTTTACTGTTACCTGCTTTCTTTACTGTATCATGGATCCGCTTGGAGATAAATTCTTTTGATCCGAAAAGTGTGCCAGGATCCACATTGCCCTGGATGGCAACATTAGATCCCAATCGTTTTCGACCTTCTGCCATATCAACTGTCCAGTCCAAGCTAACAACATCTACTCCTGTTAATGGCAGTCTCTCGAGCAAGCCTCCTGAGCCACTGGCATAAAGGATCAATGGGAGCTCTGGATGAGTCTTTTTAACAGAGTCCACAATTTGCTTCAAGTATGGGAGACTGAATTCCTCAAAGTCAGCCGGACTAAGTTCTGTTGCCCATGAGTCGAAAATCTGAACTGCTTGAGCTCCATTGTCTGCCTGGTACTTGATGTACTTTGCCATAGAGCTTGTAAATTTCTGTAGTAATGCATGTAGAACCTACCAAAGAAACAACTGTATCAGGACTTGAAATATGGGGTATTCAACTTATAATAAACAAGATGGTCCATTGTTGGAAATTCACTCAATACATGTAAAGGGCAAGAGCTCCGGTATTCAATATTCCGAGCTCACTGATCTGCTTGGCACTTAATGAATTGAATGGTGATTAAAGTTCCCATGACCAAGTAGTTTATTGAAATAAAACAAAAAGATACTAATATACAAAAGAGAGGAGCAGCAATTTCAGCAAGCAGTTGTAGGTGTAAAGTGCAGGTGACATTTGATTGACTGGTTAAAAGTTTCTAACTGCCATTTCCTCTAACTTTTTCTGTTTTCTACTTTTTTCCAGCCAGTCAAATGTCACCTGCTCTTTGCACCTGCATGAAACAGCTGAAATTAATACACCCCTACAAAAGATTAGCATTAACCGCCCAAGAAAACTCAGAATTCTATTCCTGTCTTAACAAGTTCTCAACACCTTAAAACCTTGTGTTTGTGATAATCTCATACCCGTATCCATGGTAGAACTTCATAAATTGATAAGCACTGAGTTGTATGTATGGTAGTGCAGATGCTTGTTAGCTGTCATAAAAAGGGTCTCCATAAATTAAAGAGTTAAAGGTTGTCCAAAAAGGGAAATTTTTATATGTAGACCATCCATAATTAGGGTTACAAAGTCCTGATTATTAAACATGTTAGGTCTACTGGTGTTTGCTGCCACTCATATATTTGTCGTGAAAACTTATTCATATCCACCATATGTCTGCCTATATAAGCATGTACTTGTGTCATCATGCATCTACTAATGTATGCATGCATACCATATATAAAATATCTTCCTACTTACTATCATATAGTACGAAGCAGTCCCAAAGTTTGGACTTGGAAATAAATTAGCAAGGCAAATATTCAGGAAAATTTGGGAAAAGGTATTTTTCGGATGTGAGTTTCAGCTTTTACTTTGAAATTTTAACTATATTTAACCATAATATTTGAGAATTTGATGAATTATTTGTGGAATTTGAATTTAATTATGGAAGTTTATGTTAATTTCTTGAAATTTTATTTAAACTGAAAAATGTCAGAAGTTTTGCATTGTTTGTGAAAAAGTTGGTACATCTGAAAGTCGTGACTTTTTCATAAAATTTCCAGTTATTTGGAAAATTTTGTGACTATGGTAAGAAGATGTCAGTATGATACCTTTCTCAAGTGCCCACATGGACACACCCATGTCCTATATTGATTAATTTATCTAAGTTATGTAGCTGCACTTATATCACCTAGAAAGCTTCACAAGAACGTTTCATACCTTTGGCTGAGAGAAAGCTAGGGTCTTTATTTTCGTGAAGTGCTTTGATGATCCACCTTCAACTACATAAGATGCCAGAGTGAAAGGAGCCCCAACAAAACCCAGCACAGCTGCTTCATTCATTACCTGACAAATAAAGAAAAAGTAATAAGCCATAGTTTCCTTGAATATTTCAAAACATTATTGCTTTCAGTCTCTGGAATGCACCATAGTATTAGAGCTCAGCACCAAAACAATATATCAATTATGTGAATCAGAGCATACTCGAAGGCTTCAGAAAATAAAAGGAAGGAAGCAATGCAAAAAAAAATCATGTAGAAGATATACAAATAATAGCATAACAAACCTCTTCTCCCAAGATACTCAATGCCTCCCCAACATATGGAACTGATTCTTCAGGAAGAAATTCTCTCACTTGATCAACATCAGTAGCTGTCCTTAATGGATTATATATGACTGGTCCTTTACCTTTTACAATGTCAAAAGGTATATTCATCCCAGGAAGAGGAGTAAGAATGTCGGAGAATAAAATGACCTGTTGCAAGACATGGAAAAAGCATATTTACAAAGTCTGCACTCAGGAAAATTTTCTCAAGGAAATTTCTCATGATCATGGAATAACAGCATAAAAGTTGGTACAAGGAGAATAGGGAACTGCAGTATAATTCTAAGTTATTAAGAATAAACCTAACATCAAGTTGTGGAGTTCCCCTACAGCGCAATTGCACCACATGATAAACACATGATAAAGATGCATAAGCCAGCTTTTCTCATAAAGGACAGGAGAAATATATCTCTACATAGCCAACATATGCGCCATAAAAGCAGATAAGTCAAGCTGGTAAGCATCTCCACTGTTATATGCCAAAACAATAATTGCAACTAAACCTTTGTATTCCAGTTTGTCTTATTTGTACCTCATCTTTCTGAACGAGATTGTTTTCATATACAGTAATATGGTTCTACCGAGGATCAAGATATAAGAAAAAATGAAAAAACCAGAGTGTACTTGCAGCATGGCTCTGTGTATATAATCTGACTCCGTAGCATGAACCTAAAACTTAAAACTTTTCTTCTTTCCATTTCATAAACTTCAACCAAGTGCATGAGAAAATAGTGGAACCAGAAAAAGAAAAAAATAAAGCCCAAAATTCAGATTCGCCATACAATAATGAAGCAAACTCCATTAGGTAACTTTGATTTGGGAATAGAGGAGGAAGAAGGGAAAGGTATGGGAGCAACGTTTCTCACCCCATCAGGTCTGAAAACCTTCCAAGGCTGTAGAGAGATTTCAACAATGAGGTCAACATTTTCTGATCTTTCACGAAAGGAAGGATACTTCTCGCAGATCACTTGATAACTCTGTCAAGGAGAAGAATCGACAAATTACATCAATGCCACCAAACTAAATACGTCCATGGTTTATACACACACTGTACATACAAAAAGTTAAGTGCAACAAAGTACATCCTCAATGGGGAGTGATGAATGGAGGACATAATTATAATAATTTTGTGACAGTAGCATATAGTATGTAGTGCATAATTTCATGAAGGACAACCAACTTAAAGCAAGTAAAATAAGCCATATCTGGCACTCTTTAGAATGTATACAAGATCTCATCCGCAATATGCACTACAACCAAGAAATCTGATAGATCAAAGTGTAAATGGAAGAATCCTGCAACATTATCTACAATGCAATAGCAAATTCGGTGACCTAACCTGAGCCATCTAAATTTCTCTAGTCTATGGGTATCTGCAGGAAGATCTACGAAGTGTAGCATCAAGATGCATGATAAATTTCTCTCACTTTGATAAATGGCATGTTCAACTAAATGGACTTAACTGCTGGAAAGTGAGAAGAGGTAAAAGAGCTTTTCTTCCATCACATTCTAGAGAAGAATGCAAACTATATTCCTACTGGCAATAACTGAAGGTTAATCCCTCGATGCTGTATTTGAGTTTTATATTCAACCCAAAATGATTTACATCACCATGCAAACAAAGTGCTGAAGTAAAAAATTTGTAATATACACTTAAAAGAGAAGGCAGTGTTAACCATTTGTCAAGGGAACAGAATGGTGAGAACAAAGTACTTTCAAGTTCACTAAATAAAATTGCATTTTCTGTTATCATCCTGTCTCAGTCTAAAGATCAAATTAAATTATAATTTCATATGCTAGAAATCGAGCTAGTCTTCTAGCCTAGGACAGAAAAGGCAGCCTCTCTTGAGCTCAGGAGCTGAAGACTGCTTGTGGATTTGCAGTGTATGTGTGTCTGCATGCATGTTTAACAAAGGGGAAAAAAACAGAGTACAGATAAGCCTTTACAACAAATATTGGTACTATTTGAAATACACACTCAACATCATTAGTAGGAAAGTTTAATTATAGCTGATCTATAGCTAGAAGCATAATTAGTCTTTTGGACTTGTTTCAATCTAGAGTTAGGGGTCCTTTGGATATTGGAGTCACAAACAAGCAAATGCTTAGTCTATAAAAAGCAATCTTTTAACTACTAAATTCCAAACCAGTGGGCACCATCGTGGATAAGTTAAAACCTCAGATTGAGGACATGTGTAATCTATGAAAAGTAGAAAACCAACATAAAGTGCCCTCCTTTCTGTCTTTTGTCGAGTCTATTCTTGATTCTGTTCTGGAATGGAATTGAGTAAAAATCTTGTGATCTCTATTTATATTGCACCAAATAGTAAACCATCCTCCACGTGGAGATAAGAAACAAGGAAAAATCAAACCCAATAATAAACCAAAATGGAACTCCACACTTTCCCAGAAAATGTTTTAACTTACAAAGATGTCATGTCAAATTTCTTCATCCATTTTGCATAGCACACATTGGATGACAAGATGGTAATTCTCCCTCTTGACCAAGTCAATTGTCTAGATATCCTGAACTATAACTGTCAACTCAAAACCTTGGATTTAAAAGAAAGCTTGCACCTATCAAATGCACTTCCGTGAGAAAGAGAACCATAAGTCATGAAAGTCAAGGATACAACAGCTCGTCTAACTAGGCTCTAAGAACATTGGTGGACAGCCTGACAACAGACAACCTCATGATACATCTTCCTCGGACCAAAGGCCCACCAAACTCCCCATCTTACATGGAATTCGCAAGAGAAACTCTTTCCTAACTCTCCTACCAGACAGCAACGAACCCCAAGGATGGAAGCCTTTACTGGACGCACACTACAACCCAAGCCTGCCTTCCTGCTACTTTTGCAGTGCTTGCCTGCACAATGCTTCTCTGTCATTCTTAACTTGCAGGAGAAAGCTTCACTTCTATAGGCAACAAGTTGCCAAGACGAAGGCCTCACAGTCCTTGAGGTTGCAGACATTTTTTTTATTCCACTGTATTCTTCATTCTTTGTCTTCAACGCGCGCCGCCCCCCCCCCCCCCCCCCGGGCATCATGGACAAGCCCATTAGCAGTTCACCATTTTACTAGTAATAAACATCAGAACCTGCAGAGGCCTGTGCGGCTGTGCATAAGATAGTACATTAGGTAAAGTGGCCTTTATGAAAATGATCCTTTTCCCAAATGGTAGATAGTAGATCATTTAATTAGACTGCACCATCTCAAACAAACATATGATAAGATACTTTAACTCATTCCATATCCAAGGGCATCCATGAGGCTAACAATCTTTTAGTCTACAGATTGAACTTTCTTCTTGTCACGAACAAACAGACAGATAAAAGAATGCAGCCACATTTTACATATTATCCTGACAGATAAAACATTTGGTACTTCCTGAGAGTGAGAGGAAACTGGAATAAACTATTATGCTCATAATTACCACCGACTAGCATACCTATTATTAACAGGAAGCAAATGAAGTCTAAGAGATGACAAAATCTCAGTATGGGAATCTTCTGTAATTTTAATTGCATGCATCATCTTGAATAATCTGAGAAGTTTTACTAGCATTTCACTTTTAAAGGATATGAGAAGCTTGAAAGCAATTTTTGTTACTGCTGATCACTTGAATTAAATGATAAAGGCAAGGAACTTGCAAACTTCATGGCTTACCAAATTTCAATGCCAAATATTCCTTACTATAAAGAGCCCCAGACAAGATAGTTGTGCTTATTTCAATCTGAACTCCAGTTAAGGGTTGAAGTTGAGCCACGATTTTCCAAATGAATATGATGGAGCATTCATGTCTCCAACACAAGACCTAAATATCACTGTTGGATCTTTCGAAAGCGAAGTATTAAATGAATGCGTCTAGTAACAAGAGTCTTTTTTCCTGATCTTCTGGGAAGATACTAATCAAGGCGAACAAAATCTTAATGACAGCTACAGAACATTTTGATATTTTGAGAGCATATAGAGTACATTCCACCCAAAATTATAGCAATTGTCAAACCTGCCTTCATGTACCTCCCTGCTTGCCTCATAAGCCAAACTGGGGGTCTTTTGACTTTTTCCCCACGAACAGCATGAAGTAGGAGGGGTTCAGAAACACTGGTGACTTTGGGCTCTGCAACAGATTCTGTAGAAAGAAAAAATAACTTTAGAAATTGAAGTTTAGGGACAAATTACATAGGGAACATGTAATTAGTGTTCACAACACATATCAAGACTACAAGTCAAAGAAACAGAAGCATATAATTATTCTGAATGCTCACAGATGGAATCAACTCGTCAAGGACGGCACTACAAGCCAACAGTACCTAGCATGTTGAAGAAATCCAGCAACAACACAGACAAACCAAGAGATACATCCATGATAGATGCAATGACTAGAAAGTCTTTGAAGTACAGATCTCTTGACCCTCAAAGGGCTTTCTCATATGAGTGATGTGTCTAGTAATAAAGGGTCAAGTACGTATATTCCATTCAATGTCCACTTAGAACTTGATGGTCCTTAGTAAGATATTTAAGATCTAACCAATTTGAACACAAAGCTGACAACAGCATACATTTGGAGGTCTTTTCATAGAATTAGAGGACCAGTCCTTACTGGAACAGATTTCAACAACAGATTAGTCTCAAACATTGATGCAAGAATTGACCATAAAACTTCTAGACATTTTCCTACTTTCATTCATGCACAAAATGCACCTTGTGGATTTTATTTCTATTTTTATACAAAAGGCAGACTATGACAGAATATATTTCATTTCAGATGCAAGTAGAATGCCATTCAAACAGTGATAGGCTTCTTATCACTATAATTATTTATGTACAAGACCATATCTCTAGAACTATGTCAGCTGAAGGCTGCTAGATTTGTGTATAGTAAGTACTTCCCTAATTTTAGTATGTCAGTCATGCACCATATCACAGTCAATGTTGCAGACAAGGATTAACCTTTCTTGTAAGATAACACAGAGTATCAAAGATGGAGAGAAGGAATCTGAAAGGTCTAGTTTGTCAAGAAAGGCATCTTTGAGGCCAAATTTGTAGCGGAGCTGACACCATAATATTGTGCTGGACACAATCATCACATCATGGAATTGCTAATGATTCAGAGCCACCAACCAAAGTGCTCCATTGGTCAAGCATCCTACCTAACATGTGGGATATAGTTATTGATCTACATTCACCAAAAACTGGTGCCACAGGATGGCAATTAGCCTGACATTTACATCTTAACTGAACCGCTGAGGGCCTACAATCAGCAGTTTAAGCTAAAAAGGTGGGAATCTGCATTCTAAGTTAAATGTCCATTAGAACAAACAATCGTGAATGGGTAATGGGTAACAATTTGGGGATACAACCAATCCCTGGGTGGCGAGCAAATCCTATAATTCCTGCAGATGTACTTCATATACAGTAAGCAAGATGGAGACAGTATCATGATCACAGCATCAATTACCAGTAGTGAAAACCCACTACTATACGAGAAACCCACCCCGAATGTTTAAGCAATACAACTAACACAAGCACATCATGAGATCGATGACACAGCATTGGGTTCTAATTTTTGCTTAAAATCCAACACTGAAGAAACCTCGTGTAGCCAAAGTAAATATATCAACTTGGTAATTCACTTCAGATACTTCCACTCCAACATTCACCATCACGAACTTATCACTAAAGAAAAATATACGAAAATGCTTCTTTTAAACTAGATAATATCTGCAAACATCCGCTATGGAAATTGTCAAGCCAAGCTGCACTATAGGGAAACAGCCGAAAGAAAAAAGGTTCGCATCAAGGTAAATTCGAATCCAACAGGAAATCCAGGAACCAGAACCCTAGGTCTAAATCTGCAAACACCGACGAATTAAAAAGGAAAAACTAGAAGAAACAGACAGGAACAACATACCCCATCATATTATCCAAAGAGTAGAAGACAAACAGTAATTCACTTCGTAAATACAGTTTCCGAATTACTTTATTCATCAGAATAAGGAGGACAATGAAATGGAGGAATAGCTGAAAATTCAGGAAGGATATTACCTCCAACAACGCATTGAATTCTGACGCTGGATTTGGAACGAGAACTAAACGTGGTGGATTTGGGGAAAATTGAAGGAGAAGGAGAGAGAGAGATGGGGCTGAAAATGCAAGACATTTTCTTCCTCCTTGAGAAATTCAAGCAATTGATTTCTCCATTACTTCTTTCTCTGGCTGGAGAAAAGGGGTATAGCAGGCGGTGGGAGGAAGAAATTCCCCGAGTAATTTTACATAAATGCCCTTCTTTTCTTCTACTGATGATGTTTGCCGCTGTACTCTTCTTGAGTTAACTCCGTGGAGAACGCAGCAGGGACAGTTACTTTAGTTGGCCGTAAATATCATGTGGAGGTTATTTCCATCTAAATGTGAGGGTGTTTTCGACCTCCCAATAATAGGGACGATCTTATCCTTTGTATTGTAAACTTATCCTTTCCAACCTCTTACAAAAATACAAAATAAAACCGTACGTTGTAAAGCCTTTGTAATCCATCTCTTCTTCGAACTGCTTATTTGAGAGTTTCATGGGCCAAGCTTCCAGTTTCTTTTTTCTTTTGAAATATTTGTTGAGATGTGCAGCTCTATACCATTTTGTTGTGCCAGATCTTTCACTAATCTGGCAACCAGGATCTTTGGAGCTAAGAATTATGCAATAGCACGCATACATAATAGGAGATGAGAAGATTTACATAATTCGGCCATCTCGGCTTACGTCTATGGGAGAGGAGAAAAACACTATCTGATCGGATTACAAAAGAGGAGAAGGACTAAAACCAGATCCTCTCTCAACTCTACTCATACAAACATTACATATCTTCTATCTCTCACTTTTTCACGATCTAAAATCTCCTGTTTATAAGAGTTACTGGTGTATGTGTGTCAAGATTTGCAAGCGGTAAAGCCTTCAACCTACAGCACCGCTGGCCGTCAATATTGAATTTCATTGGGACGGTGCCGACGTTTTAGATGTCAGCTATCTTCATCACATAGACATAAATCATAGCAGGTCCACCCCAACAAAATTGGCCTGGATGTTCACAGATCTAAACCATTCATCTTATGGGTCACAAATAGCTGAGATTATATTAAGGGGGACTTGCCTGAGAGTGGGAGATGAGTGGCTTGGATCAATGAAATCCCGTGTCTTACATGTACGTTTATTCTGCTCTTGGTGGTACATTTGAACGGGTCAAGAGACTTTAACTGGCCACCGCTCATAGAGCAGCCCAAAAGGTTACACTGGCAGCGGCGGTGTGAAGCCTTAGGTATACTGTAATCCAAGCCATTTATTTTATTTTAGAGGGAAGAGTTACCAAGCAAACATCTTCTCAATCCCCAAATCTACTTAAAATCTCACCAACACAGGCAAAGTGCCACCTCTGACCAAGCAGTGTAACGAAAAGAGGAATCCAAGCCATTTGTTTTATTTTAGAGGGAAGAGTTACCAAGCAAACTATCTTCTTAATCCCCAAATCTACTTAAAATCTCACCAACACAGGCAAAGTGCCACCTCTGACCAAGCAGTGTAACGAAAAGAGGCATCATATTGTCTGCAACCACGCAGCCTTAAATTAGTGAGATACCGAAACCTACAATCGTTGGCTGATTTGATTTATGTCATTTAAAGTTTAAATCAGGGCCATCAAATTTTTCAACGAAGAAACCTACTAGCTAAAAGTATTAGATGGGCGTGAATGTTGCTTGTACTGCAAATAGAATAGGCCAAATAAGATAAATATGTCAAATCATCCAAAGGTGAGGCTTATCTAGGATGCATTCATTTTGTGTTCCCTTGGAAGAACTCTTTTTCCCCACTTTTTTTTTTTTTGGGTTCTGTAGAAGCCAGAAGGGGAGCCTAGCGCAACGGTAAAAGTTGTCGTCATATGACCTTGAAGTCATGGGTTCAAGATGTGAAAACAACCTCTTGCAAATGTAAGGTAAGGCTGTGTACTTTTCTCCAGACCCTGCATAGGCAGGAGCTTCGTGCACTGGAACTGCCTCTTTTTTCTGTACAAGCCAAGAAACAGTTTGACTAACCACCCTGAATTTCACTGCAAAAGAATACCTTCACAATCTATCAATTTTCCAGTGCTGTGACATTAGAGGGAAGGCGACCCAACATTGTAGTGGTCTGGTGAGGCCTCTCCCCAGCAAGTCTCCTTTCTTCCCAAGCAATAGATGAGAGAAGAAAGCAAATGAGGAAGTAACATTGCAACCTACATTTTCCACATGAGAAATAGTGAATGTGTAAAAATAAGACTTGCTACCTGTACACTGCGGACTACTTGGTTGAAATTGTACAGCACCAAGCAATTTCATGCATGAGTGGAGCGGTAAAAATGTTAAAAAAAATTAAGTAAATTGGATTAAAAGATAGTGTCAACTCTAAGCTTCCTATTGGTAGGAGCTTTCTCTATAATCTGCTTCTGCAAATCCATAAATCCTGCGCCTTTGTTAGCAAATAATCTTCGGAGATTGATCACCGACAGCTCACTGAAGCTAGCAACAGCAAGATCAGCCTGCTCGAGCTCATAACTGCAAAAAGAAGTGCACTTAAATCATTTTCTCCAAGTGGAGACCATTTCAGGTATTCAATGACATGGCTCTTCCTAGTATCATGCAAATACATGGTACTTTACAAGAGAAAGCATAGGCAAATTATAGTGCAAAAATGAAGAAAATAGATTAAAATGCTAAATTGATTTTGCAATTCTGGCTTAGCAAGACCTAGAAGAGATCAGGAGACAGATTCAGCATCTGAGGAAACCCTTTCTAGGATAATTTGTGAAGTTCATAGTTTCGATGGAGTTCAACTCAGCTTTTATCATTTTTTTTCTTTTTACTTTGAAATGACAGTTCACTTCAGTTCAAAATAAGGAATACAGATTTTTCTTGAGGAACCAAAAGGTACAAGAAGCATAAGATCAATATTTAAGTGCCTGTTGATAGTGAAAACCGACCAGTTAAATTCATATTTGAGAATTATCCAACATAGATATAATAATAACATGCAGTGCAAGGCATTGCACTGAATAATTGATTCTTAAGAAACATGTTGGACTGGTTTGTGTTTGACCCAAGTATATTTTGAACTATCAACTGTAGTAATGTACGAAGCTACAGTTCAAAACCCAACAGATTCGAATATAAGAAGAGAAGAATAGTGACACATACGCAGGATGAGCACCGATTAATGCTACTACCATCATTGTACAGTTGTGAGCAGCTGTTATGCCCCTTGGATCATCCTCAAATACTATGCACTTTGATGGTCTCCGATCCAACTGAAGCACGATTAGTAAGATAAAGCGACACCATGATTTTGTAAGACAAATGAGCATGTTTTTACATGTTACATTTGAACCAAATACTGTTATGTTGGGAAGCGCAGTAAGGCTTTTTAGCTAGTAGCTGCTTGGAGTTGCCAATGAAGTGGCAAACAGAGAAGAACAAGAAACATGTAAAATTCTTGAACAGGAATTATCAGTTTGAGCAAGATAATAATGATGAGATAGTAAGCCATCAAGAACTTCAAAGAGAAATGTTTTCACATGCTTTAAGAAAGAAAGAAAGAAACTAACCTTTCAGCGACATAGCATGCATATAACTATGAACTTCACTGAACACCCAGTAATAGATCAAGAAATTTTCAGATATGGCAATTAGAGGTACCTTCATTCCATACCTTTACTGCGGCAGAGAGAAATCTATGAGCAATTGATTCCATTCCATCTTCCTCTGTCACAATAGCCTACAGCATAGGTGAAGTCAACAACCATCCAAATGAGGCCTTTTCATGTCTCTATTCTGACAGAATAACGAAAGAAACACAACCTAACCTGGAAATACTTTCGGAGACCCATCTGCTGCAGAGCTCCAAGGAGATTTACTCGATCAAGAGATGAGGCAACAGCACAAGGTATGCCAGCAGTATAGACAGCATCCAACCATTCCTTCAGACCTTCTACTGGTTCCCTGAGCTGGACATGCAAACCAAAAGAGTGAGTGACAAGCCCTTCAATACAAAAGCAGGACAAATTAATCTGTCGTACTCAAAAGTCTACTTAGAGCACTGTTTCACTGACACAGATGGACAAAAAGGTGAAATGCTTTATTTGGCCTTGTCTAATATAATTTTCCATGCTACAGCTGAGTATGTAGATTACACCAACGTGACATATGCATGAAGTTGCTTGTATTTTTAAATGAGTTTTCACAAATAATGCCCTTATCTGTATTTGGCATCATTGCAAACTATTCTATAATCACTTCAAGTTTGCTTTCTTCACTTTCCCAGCACAAAACCTGAATGTATGAAGACAAGAAAGAGCTCTAACTTTAAGGAGATTCTCTAAGTATAATTCAGAGAGCCGTGATCTCAATCTTTCAAGTTTGCTTTCTTCACTTTCCCAGCACAAAACCTGAATGTATGAAGACAAGAGAGAGGTTAATACTCAACACATGATAATTTGAGCAAACCAAAATACAAGAAAGCACAAAATGAATAGCCATTTGCAAAATAGCAAAGAGAAAAATTACCCAAGACAATAAGATTAAGAAAAAAGTACTTTGTGAATCACGAACATATTCAGAGACAAGTAGCATTGTGAATCGTAACATAAGTCCGTCAGTAATAAGTTAATTTTAGGTTGAAATATTGCATTCAAACTCTAAGACTTTGGACCATTAAACAAAATACTTAATTTAAATTGACATGATTTTGTGTACCTGAATATTCATTAGATGCATTACTAGAGACACTAAGTACTTAATTTATATTCACATGATTTAGATTTTTCTATATAAGAAGGGAGCCTTGGCGCAACGGAAAAGTTGTTGTCATGTGACCTTGAGGTCACGGGTTCAAGGCATGGAAACAGCCTGTTGCAAAAATGCAAGGTAAGGCTGCATACTATAAGCCCTTGTGGTCTGCCCCTTCCCTGGACCCCACATATGCGGGAGCTTCGTGCACTGGGGCTGCCCTTTTATGATTTTTCTGTATCTGGATCTGGATCTTCATTAGATACCTTACAAGAGACACTATCTCTGATGTCCAATATTTACTGTTAACTATTAAGAGATGTCTGAGAGTGTCCTTCATGAGCTTGCATTTTTAATTGATGTCATAGCTCTACCCAGCCTTGTCACATCTTGAATATTACTTTACCAATTTCAAATCCCAGAGGGCTCCAAGATTAAGAGGATCAAGTAGGTATTCGAAGTCGGATTTCATTAGAAAAAACAAAAGCTGAGCTGTTTGGATTATCAAATGTCTGCCCACACATGTACCTTTAGCTGTGAAAAAACCCTAGTATTGATTTTTGCGTGCAGATATCATACAAGAAGGAAAAACCCATTACTGCAGATAAAGAGACAAAAAAGCATTCAACAGAGAGAATTTCAACAGTGAAGATGTGATGAGGAATAAATTTTGCACCTAGGCTCTAGGATTTATTGATGTATTGTAGAATAGATAATCCAATGAGATCTTACATAAGTTGCATCACTAACTCTAGTGGGCGGGAAGGAGGGAACTATTCAAAAGTGTAATAAGTACAAGAATTATTGCATTTCCACAGAAAGATATGTCTCAACGAAATGGTTCACTAGAAACTAGTCTACTAAATCCAATAAGTACAATTATGCAAACCTTATATAGGACATGATCAGCACCTGCATAAAGCATGGATCTTTGTGTTTCATCATCACCAGGAATGTCCTTTCCTGCTCATTAACAAAGAGAACAGTAATATGTTGGACATAGAATCATCTCATTATGAGCAACCGATTTAGAAAAGAGTAACAGGATTACCATACGAAACATCTTTTTGTTTTACATCACCAAGAATTCTGTGACAGTAAAGTATACACGAAAATGACATGTTGCTAATATATTAAGCAATCCTGCAAGTTGTTTAGTGATTGCAAGCTCAAGGAGAGGGAAGCAATAGGAAGCAGCTTTTACAGAAAGAAGAAAGACTATACATCAAACATATGCATGCCCAAAAAGAACTGCTACCATAACCAATTATCAACTTTACACCGCCACATAATCAATCACAGGGCCTTCAGTAGTTCACAAACCATTTGCAACCCTTCCAATTATAGCTGAAGAAGAAGACGACAAGATATCTTGAGAGGAAAAGTTAGTCTAAACCACTAGAAATATGCAATCCTTCTGACTGTAACTGAAGAAGAAGAAGAAGTTTTAACCAGAGGAATAATGGGTCACATCCACTTAAGTTATAATAAGAAGATTTTTACTGCATAACAATGAATGTGGTGTTAAATTTAGATTCAGCTTATCTGAAATTTGTGTTGAATTTTTGTGTGTTTTCTTTAAAGAGTGAAAAATGATCTTGATGCTGATTATACAATGCAAAAAGCGATCTTGAAGTAAATTTGTTGCTTCGTAAGTCTTATCAAAGTAAAGGAGATTGCAACAAACTGATTCTGGCATGTTGATCCAGCACTAATATCCCAACTGATTTTCACAGACTGCCCTAATTTCCTTCATACCTTGATCTATTTCTTCCTTGTGGTAGCTTCAACAAATGGGGAAGGTTCAGCGTAGAGGCAATCTTTTAAGCACCTGGAGCCTACTTATGTCAGTTTTATCAAGTTTGGTGTTTTCATATGGTTGCATAATTGCAGGACTATGAATATTAATTGATGTAGCCGCAGGGTTGGGAGATTGAGCTGACACTGATGGTGTCTCTGACTCCCCCTCCAATCTCATGCCAATCATAAATAAGATTCTCGTCAAATGGGGTATGTGCCTGGGACCAATACCTCATGGGAATGTCAGGGTGCAACAAGTGGCTTTTGTGCTCCCCACTCTATCCAATGAAAACCCAAGCAAGAAGCACAGTCTCTGCTGCTAAAACTTTGGCATATGAGTCTAGCATATGCAACCTTGAGAACATGGATGAGCGTGATAACTGTCAACACAGAAGAACATTAGGAGTGTTATCTCTAAGAACAGCAGGGGGTTGATGAGATATGTGGATGTAGAGAACACCTCAGTCCAAAGATGCTCCTTACAGCAAAGTGAAAGGTCATAGACAAGCCTGACTCAAGACAGTGCTTACAGTAAACAATCCTATTTATAAGACGTGGACAAGAGAACTGGAATATTCTTGTGACAATGAAAAAATCCCTGAATGATTGGGAGTTATACTCACCCTGCCATTACTCCTGAGGATCATGATACATGGTCTCTGATGCTCAGTACATAAATGAGAAAATGAAAACAGATAATAATAAAAAAGGACACTGGCCTGACATTTTGATAAATAGATCCACGTCATTCCCACAAGTTGTTCCCAAGGCTTGCACACAATAAATACAAGTACAAAGAGCCCAATATATAATAGAAATAATCACAAGAAGCCTAATGCAAATATATCGAGATCTGATAACGGTCATCAGATAACATTTCCTTCACTAAGCAAAATTCAGCAGGAGGAACAGTGATTGCATTGGAATAGTAAAAACGACACAGCAGAATAGTCTGCGGACAACCATGATCAACACCAATATTCTACAATCACAGCCATGTATCCTCTGAATATTTGCAATCGACTGACATCTTCCACTTGTCCAAAGAGAGCAGGTACTTAACCACATATCTTAAAGAAAAGGACCAGGTTTAGGTCAAAATCTAGAACAATGCATCAGTAGTTGCTCCACCCATAAGACGAAGCACATGTATCTTAATGTCTGCCTAAGGACCAGGTCTTTAGAAATATAGAATCAGAAAACAAAAGATGCAGCTATTAAGCAAAACAATCTAATGATGGTAAACAAGTTTAGATTTCTTCAAATTCTGCAATCCTGGGTGCACACAGTGGAAGAGTACATATGATTGCCGTCCCTCCTGACTTCCATAGAATTTAGTTTGATGTCTCAGAACTACTACATCATACAATTAGCACTTCATTCAAGTCCAACAATGAAAGCATTTGGGTACATTACTCTTCAACCCCATCAATGAAAGGGTTTGGAACCTTTGGGTTACATGGCTTAATCTAAGCTTCTTAGAGCAGCAAATAAGCTCAAACAGAAAAGCTCCATAGAATCAATTAACCATGACCTGTTGTGAGTCTATGCTTATCTGAATAAAGTCTCCAACACTCAAAAAATAAAATAAAATAAAATAATCTACCATGAGGATGAAAACACAAACATGAAGACACAAGACATGTATTTTGTAAGATGCTGTCTTTCATGTGAGAACATACCATTCCGTTGAAAATGTCTCACATAATGTAAGTTTGTATACCAATATATGAGAAAAATTACAAATAGCAGAAGATTTTGATCTTTTATACTATATTGTCCTTTCGAGCATATATGAGTAAATAAAAGAACTACAAGATAATATACCTTCTTCGGAGGCAAGTTGCTTCCAAGCATTCAACTTCAAAGATCCAGTATCAGCCTGAAAGCACATGATACTACTTGGTACTGCATTTTAGGGAAAGAAATGCAAGAAATAACAAGCCCCCTGCTGATCATATGTTAGCAGCAAGAAAGAATAAAATGATACACACTCCTACATGTATAACTACAGCCAGGTTGAAGTTCATTTCCTCATGACAAGCCCTCTGCTGATCAATTCCTAAAGCTGGAACTGCATGTGATTTGAAACATAAATACTTGTTCTACAACAATTAGGTCAGAATCTTAGTAATCTAAATTTGTTGCATACAGCTCGGAATAGAATACATAATAAAATTCCTTCATATATATGGAGATGCAATAACAACAGAAAATTTTATCAGAGTTTCTATCACACCTAAGTAGCGTAGCTTTTCCTTCTAGAAAGGAGAAAAGAGAGGGGGGAAGAGAAAGGAAACTTCTCTTAGAAAGTGCAAGCTTCGCATCATTGAGATCAGTGTATCAAACACCTTTCTATGCTTAACCTTTGTACTCATGGTTTAGAAGCATGGTCTCGTTAAAGTTAACAAAGTGACTCAGCGAGGTTTCATCAGACTTTAGTGTAGGCTTAGTCTCAGATATGTTAGGAAACTTTCTCTGAAAATTAGTTCTTAGTTTCTAGGGATTAGTTTTGATCTTCTCTTAGTTTGTTTCCATAAATAATAGAGACTAGGATTAGATTTGAATCTGAAAATCTCCTTTCCTTTTATTCCTAGTTTGACCCTTATGTTAAGGGATTTCCTTTAGCCTAATCCGTGGGATTCAATGGCAAGTCTGTTGCCATGCTTCCCTACACATATTAGTGTAATTTTTTCTCTAATAAGATATAGAAGAATACATTCCTTTTCTTCTAAACTTTTATGGTATCAAAGCTTAGGCTCTTGATCTGCTTTTAAATGGCTAAAACAGCCATGACTGGGGCTAGAAGAACCTCTAATTCATCGGAAACAACTGCTGGAAGTTTCTCATCAAGGACGGCCATGTCAAACAGTGGTACAGACCACTTTTCCCCAAATACTTCATTCCAATTAACTTCTTACAAGTTAAATGGGAAAACTACCTAGAATGGGTTCAATCCATGAAGCTGGTGATTGATGGCAGGGGAAAACTTGGGCATTTGATAGGAGAAGTGAAGCAACCAGAGGCTGGAGATCCAAATATGAGTGCATGAAGGTCAGAAAATTCACTAATCATAGCCTGGCGTATCAACTCAATGGAGCAAACCATAGGTAAACCCTATCTTTTTCTCCCCACTGCAAAAGATATGTGGGAGGCTATAAGGGAGATCTATTCTGACTTAGAAAACTCATCTCAAATCTTTGATCTAAAAACAAAACTGTAGCAATCAAAACAAAGAGAAAGGGAAGTCACAATAAACTATAATAAGATGGTTTCATTATGGCAAGAATTGGACCAGTGCTATAATGATGAATGGGACTGCCCTATTGATAGTATAAAAATTATAAAGGAGGAGAATGATCGTGTGTATCTATTCTTGGCTGGCCTCAATCGTGATTTGGATGAAGTTAGGGGTCGGATCCTTGGAAAGAAACCTCTGGCATCCCTCCAAGAAACCTTTTCTGAGATTAGAAGAGAAGAAACCAAGAGGGAGGTTACGTTAACCAACCAGGAACACAAATTTGTAGTGGAAAATGATAATTCTGCCCTTATTTCTAGAAATGCTGATCCCAATAGTGAAAGAAGGAAGAAACCCTGGTACGAACACTGCAAGAAGTCATGGCACACAAAGGAAACTTGCTGAAAACTCCATGGAAAGCCTCTAAATTGGAAGAAGAAACCTGGAAATGACAACCGGGCATTCCAAACCTCACATGAAGAGAACCGGGGGCAGCAAGTCAATTTAGAAACATCTCCATTCACAAAGGAACGGCTAGAGCACCTGTACAAACTCTTTCAATTTCCACAATTCAATGTTAACCCCTCTTATTCTTTGGCCCAAAAAGGTAACTTCATTACTGCCCTTCTTAGTGTCAATCCCAGTCAAAGCAACTCTTGGATCATAGATTCAAGAGCAACTGATCATATGACAAGTTACTCCAATTTTTTCTCAACTTACCATCCATGTGCAAGGAACAAAAAAATCAAGATAGCAGATGGATCTCTTTTGGCAATTGCTAGGACAGGATCCATTGTTATATCACCTTCCTTAACTTTGCATAATGTTCTTCATGTGCCTAACCTTTCTTGCAACCTTTTGTCAATTAGCAAGTTAACCAATGATATCAAGTGTCAAGCTAATTTCTATTCCTCTCGGTGTGAGTTTCAGGAACTAGCCTCAAGCAGGATGATTGGCAGTGCTAGAGAAAGTGGAGGGCTCTATTTCCTTGAAGATGGAACTGACTCAAGAAGACAAGTTCAAAGCACCTATTTTGTTTTTTATTCTACTGAATGTAATGTTATGTTATGGCATTATAAATTAGGACATCTAAGTTTTCATTATTTAAAACACTTGTTTCTTAGTTTGCTTAAAAATAAAAGTCCATCTTCATTTCAATGTGAAATTTGTGAGTTAGCCAAGCACCAGCATTCCTTTTTTCCTCCAAGATCATATCAAGCATCACAACCTTTTATGTTAATCCATAGTGATATATGGGGACCATATAAGGTTTCAACACTTTTGGGAAAAAAATGGTTTGTCAGCTTTATTGATGATCACAAGGAGAAGTTGGATATACCTTTTAAAAGAAAAATCTGAAGTTGAAGAAGTTTTCAAAAAAAAAATAATTTCATGGTGGAAACACAATTTCAATAGAAAATAAGGATTTTTTGAAGTGACAATGGCAAGGAATATTTCAATAAGATCCTAGGTAAATTTTTTTTTGGAAAAAGGTGTAATACATCAAAGTTCTTGCACTGACACACCCCAACAAAATGGGGTAGCTGAGCGAGAAAACAAGCATCTTTTAGAAGTTGCTAGGGCACTATTGCTCACACATAAAGTTCCAAAGTATCTTTGGGGTGAAACTATACTTACAGCAACATATCTTATAAATCGAATGCCTACAAAGATTTTAAAATTTCAAACTCCCCTAAGTGTCTTTCAAAAAAACTTTCCCATATCCAAGTTGTCCTCGAACTTACCATTGAAAGTATTTGGATGCATTGCCTTTATACATGTTCATGCTCACCATCGTGGCAAACTAGATCGTAGAGCAAGAAAGTGTATTTTTGTAGGCTATGCTCCAACTCAGAAGGGATATAAGTGTTTTGATCCTACTTCCAAAAAAAAATTTGTCAGCATGGATGTCACTTTTTTTGAGTCTTCACCATTTTTTGAAACTCATCTTCAGAGGGGGGCACCTATGGAAGATTCTGATTACTTAGATGTTTTTCAAAGAGAAAACGCTACCACATTGATTCCTGATGGACCCAATGTTTTTAAACCTCTAGAACCTTGTATTTTAATTGATGAAAACCCAGGTTTGAATCTAATAGAGCCATATCATAATCTTGACAAAACTAACAATGAAAAAATAGGTACCAAAGAACTTTTGGTCTACTCAAGGAGGTACCAAATTCAAGGCAATGACACCAATGCTCCTCAACAAAGTCAAGAGTCCAAACCAAAGGCTGATCTAAACTCGACTAAGTCATCAGGTAATTATTCCTTTGAACCTATTCAAACAAATTCACCTAATTCCAAGTCTATTCATTCTGAGTCCAGCACTTCTGATCTTAGTATTCCTATTGCGAATCGAAAAGGTGTTAGAGCTTGTACTAAACATCCCATGTCCAATTTTGTCTCTTACAAAAATTTGTCCCCTACTTTCTTTGCCTTTACTTCACAATTGTCTTCTGTGGAAATACCAAAGACTGTACAGGATGCTTTACAGATTCCTAAGTGGAAGGAGGGTATTCTTGAAGAGATGAAGGCCCTTAAGAAAAATAAAACATGGGACGTTGTGGATTTGCTGAGAGAGAAGAGAACAGTTGGATGCAAATGAGCGTTCACAATTAAACACAAGTCAGATGGATCGCTTGAGCAATACAAGACTCGTTTGGTGGCCAAAGGCTTCATTCAAATATACGGTATTGACTACCTTGAAACTTTTGCACCTGTTGCCAAACTAAACACTGTTAGAGTACTTTTGTCAATTGCAGCCAATCTCGACTAGCCCTTATAGCAGTTGGATGTGAAGAATGCATCCTTAATGGGAACTTGGAGGAGGAAATCTACATGGACCCACCACCAGGTTTTGATAGGAAGTTTGGCTCAAAAGTATACAAACTAAAGAAATCCTTATATGGATTGAAACAATCACCAAGAGCCTGGTTTGAGAGATTTACTCAGTTTGTAAAGGGTCAGAAATATGGTCAGGGGCAAACTAATCATACCATGTTCACAAAACACTCAATTAATGGGAGAATAGCTATTCTCATTGTGTATGTGGATGATATTATCCTAACTAGGATTATACAGCTAAAATGGAACGGTTGAAAAGGTGTCTTATATCTGAGTTTGAAATTAAGGACTTTGGACCACTGAGATATTTTCTTGGAATGGAGGTTGTTCAATCAAAGAAAGGGATTGTTGTCTCACAAAAGAAATACATCCTTGATCTTCTCAAGAAAATGGGAATAAGTAGCTTTCGTCTTACAAAAACTCCAATTGATCCCAACTAAAGACTTGGAGATAGTAAAGGTGATCCTGTGGACACATCTCGATACCAAAGGTTGGTTGGTAAGCTGATTTACTTGTCCTACACACGTCCTAATATTGCTTTTGCAGTAAGCCTTGTGAGTCAGTTCATGCATTCCCCTCATAAACAACACCTTGAAGTTGTGTATCGAATTCTAAGGTACTTGAAGAGTTCTCTAGGAAAAGGTTTATTTTTCAAGAAAAATGAACAACGGAGTATTGAGGTGTACACAGATGCAGATTGGGCAGATCAGTCACTGATAGGAAATCAACATTGGGTTATTGTACCTTTGTGTGGGGAAACTTAGTGACATGGAGAAGTAAGAAACAAAGTGTCATTGCCAGGAGTAGTGCAGAAGCAGAATACAGATCAATGGCTCCTGGAGTCTATGGTTAAAACGAGTTTTGGAAGAGCTAAAGCGAACTGTGACCATGCCAATGAAGTTGTATTGTGACAACGAGGCGGCTATCAGCATTGCACACAATCCTGTTCAACACGACAGAACAAAGCACGTTGAGGTTAACAAGCATTTTATAAAGGAGAAAATTGAAGCAGGAGATATTTGCTTGCCATTTGTTCCAACTTCAAAACAAATAGCTGATGTTCTTACAAAGGGACTTTTCAAACCTAACTACGAATTCTTCATCAACAAGTTTGGATAGACCTCTATGCTCCAACTTAAGGAGGAGTGTCGGATATGTTCGAAACTTTCTCTCAAAATTAGTTACTAGTTTCTAGGGATTAGTTTTGGTCTTATCTTAGTTTGTTTCCATAAATAATGGAGATTAGGATTAGATTTTAATATGAAAATTGTTGGGGATTTTCATCCCCGCCCAAGATCATACACACAAAAAAAAACACAGAGTTTAACGTGGTTCGGCCAATAAGCCTACGTCCACGGGAGAGAATGATTTCACTATGAAACTGGGGTTTTACAGAGAGGTATACACGGGGGTTTTTACAGAGGAATGGGGTTCTACACTTGCCCTCTTGGTATCCCTATTTATATGGAATTTTCGGGTCTGATTTTCAACCCGTTTTACACAAATTCAAAGGTCGGTGGCGGTGGCCGACGGCGGCGCCCGCCGCTGTTGAAGTCAGCAGTCAGCACCGACTGCTGCGCCCGCCACCATTGAATACGGCGGCCGTCTGAAATGGGTCTGGACCAACAAATCTCCCCCTCCAGGCCCATTAACTGAAGGAGGTTTCTTCACGTATGGACTTTTAGCAGAAGCCCATCCCGGCCAATTCTCTGCAACTCTCGAACTTGCTTCGAGGTAATGCTTTTGTCATCATATCTGAACTATTATCGTCAGTATGAATTTTCTCAAGCTCTAACGACTTCGAGTCCAAAATATCACGTATCCAATGATACCGAACATCAATGTGCTTTGACCTTCCATGAAAAGTAGAATTCTTGCTAAGGTGTATAGCACTTTGACTGTAGCAAAATAACGCATACCTCTTCTGCATAAAGCCAAGTTCGTTCACGAGCTTCTTCATCCACAATAACTCTTTGCATGCTTCCGTCACAGCAATAAACTCAGCCTCTGTCGTAGATAAGGCAACACACTTCTGTAACTTTGATTGCCATGACACAGCTCCCCCTGCAAAAGTAATCAAGTAGCCTGAAGTAGACTTCCTCGTGTCAATATCACCAGCCATATCTGAATCAGTGTAGCCCTCAAGCACGGGCTTGCCAGTGCCAAATCCCAAACACAACTTAGAAGTACCACGTAGATATCTCAATATCCACTTCACTGCATTCCAATGTTCTTTTCCTGGATTTGATAGAAAACGGCTCACTATACCAACTGCATATGTAATGTCTGGTCTAGTGCATACCATGGCATACATAAGACTGATCCTTGAAGAGCTTCTTCCAACAATAAGCATATCGTCGACATAGAGTAGCAAGATGATGAAATCATCTTCTGAGAATCTCTGCACAAACACACAGTGATCTGAAGTAGTCTTTCGATAACCCTGTTGGGTCATAAACTGCTCGAACTTCCTGTACCACTGTCTGGGAGCCTGCTTTAAGCCATACAGACTCTTCTTCAGCTTGCAGACATACTTCTCTTTGCCTTTAGCAACAAACCCTTCTGGCTGCTCCATATATATCTCCTCCTCTAAGTCACCGTGGAGGAACGCTGTCTTCACATCCATCTGCTCAACCTCCAGATCAAGGTTTGAGGCCAAACCCAATACAACTCGGATTGAAGACATTTTAACAACAGGAGAAAATATCTCCTCGAAATCAACACCTTTTCTTTGACCAAAGCCTTTCACGACAAGTCTAGCTTTGTATCGTGGTTGTGAAGTGTCACCTTCGTACTTCACCCTGTATATCCACCGATTCTTCAAAGCTTGTCTGCCTTTAGGTAATCTTACCAGCTCAAAAGTGTGGTTGTCTTGTAAGAATTTCATCTCATCCTTCATAGCTGCAATCCACTCTGCATTCTCTTCACTTTCAACTGCCTCTGTGTAGCTCTCAGGTTCTCCCCCGTCAGTGAGGAGTACGTACTCATCTGATGAATATCGAGTGGAAGGTTGACGATCTCTCGAACTCCGTCTCAATGAAACTGCTGGTTCCTCAGTAGGAACCTCCTGCTGAATATCATCAGCCTCTGACGAAACATCCATGTCTTCAGCAGCTTCATGTTTTCCCTCAGCCTGATTATCTTGAACATCAACTGGAGCACCACCATGGTCATTGGTGCCATCTACACTTGGCGTATGTGAAACAGGAACTAGATCTAAATGCGTCGAGTATCGAACTCGAGTTTCTGATACTTTGGCTTTGTCGATGTGTTCAATGGTTTGGTCTTCCATAAAGACCACATCACGACTTCTAACCAGCTTCTTTGCAACAGGATCATATAGCCTGTAACCAAACTCATCCTGCCCATAGCCGATGAAAATGCATTGTTTGGTCTTGACGTCTAACTTGGACCTCTCATCCTTAGGTATATGTACAAATGCTTTGCACCCAAATACCCGCAAATGATCGTAAGAGACATCTTTTCCATACCATACTGTCGGGAACATACGCATTCAAGGCAACTATTGGAGATAGGTTAATAACATAGGCTGCGGTGTATAGCGCCTCACCCAGGAACCGGCAGGCGGCTTTGCGTAAAGCAAGCATCCGACCCTCTCCATCAATGTCCTGTTCATCCTTTGCGCTAAACCATTTAGGCGAGGAGTCTTCGGAGGAGTTCTTTGATGTACGATCCCTTGCTTCTTACAATAAGCATCGAAAGGACTACAATACTCGCCACCGTTGTGTGTGCGAATGCATTTCAGCTTCTTCCCCGTTTGCCCCTCAACGAAGCTTGAAATTCTTTAAACTTGTCAAGCACCCGATCCTTAGTTTTCAAAACATAGACCCGAGTTTCTGGAATAATCATCAATAAATGTGACAAAATATAATGCACCACCAAATGTGCGTACCTTCATAGGACCGCATACATCTGAATGTACCAATTCAAGCACGCCTGGCTTTCTGGAAGAATGATGGCTTTTGAAGGAAACTCGTTCTTTGCTTCCGGCAAGACAATGAGCACATTTGCTCACCTTTGTAGCTTTGAGCCCTGAAAGCAAATTCTTCTTGACTAGACAACCTAGTCCTTTCTCACTCATGTGACTGAGCCGCCTGTGCCACAACTCTGAAGAACCAGCAACATCAACTGCGTTCACAGAGTTAATAGGAATCGAAGCTTGCATCACATACAAGCTAGATGATTTCTTCCCTCTGGCAGCCACAAGCGCTCCCTTAGAGAGCTTCCACTGTCCATCGCAAAAGGTACTACAGTACCCATCATCATCAAGCTTTCCGGCTGATATTAAGTTTAGTCGGATATCTGGTACATGTCGAACGTCCTTGAGAATCAACCTTGTTCCGTTGTTGGTGTCCAAACAGACGGATCCGATACCAACAACCTTTGACAGCCCATCGTTACCCATCTTCAACACTCCAAAGTCACCAGGAGTGTACGAGGTGAAAAACTCCCTCCTCGAGGTAACATGAAAAGAAGCACCACTGTCAACAACCCATCCAATTTCATTGGAGGCTAGGTTGATTTCATTTTCATCACAGACCACAACAAGGCCTGAAGTAGTGGCAGCTACACGATCATTCCCCTCATCATTTCTTCTCTCCTGCTTGGCATTTTCTGTTTTGTTCTCGGCTTTCCACTTGTAACACTGCCTTTTAATGTGACCCTTCTTGCCACAATAATTGCATTCCAGATTCTTGTATCTGGTCTTAGATTTACTCCTGCTTCTATTATTCTTCTCCTGTCCTTTGATCTTGCTTCTCCCTCGATTTTCTGAGATCAAAATCTCAGACTGTGATGTGGTGACAACTTGAGCTCATCGCCTCATTTCTTCATTTAGAACTGCGCTTCTCGCAGATTCCCATGTCACAGCACCACCTGGAGCAGAATTAGCTAGAGAAACACGAAAATTTTTCCATGAGTCAGGCAAAGTATTTAAAAGCCATAAACCCATGATATCATCGTCAAACCTGACGCCAACATCGGATAGTTCTTTGAAAGCATCCGGTCAACTCGTTCAAGTGGTCGGAAATAGAACTCCCTTCCTTGTATCTCAAGTGCATCGCTTGATTAAGTAGGAATAACTTATTATTCCTTGTTCTCGACGCGTACAAGGTTTCTAATTTGATCCATAGAGTTCTAGCATGTATTTCATTTTGAATATGATTCAAAACATTATCTTCTACCCATTGTCGAATAAAACCACATACCTGTTCGTGTTCAAAAGCCCACTCTTCTTCGGACTTATCCTTCAGTTTTTGAGTAGCAAAAACAGGTAGATGTAATTTCTTCACAAAAAGAAGATCTTTCATTTTTCCCTTCCACTTGTGATAGTTAGTACCATTTAAGCAAATCATTTTGCTCATGTTTGCCTCCATAAGTAAAGAAAGAGTACTTACAGCAATTTCAGGAGAAAATCTTACAAATATGAGAACACCACTGCGTTTGCCAAGAACTGGTCTATCCCCCTTGAGAACCCGCCAAAAATAGGTCTACTCCAATCGAATCCTTGTTGCAACTCGTTACTATTGCAACTCGGCTACGGTTGCACTCGAATCGTTGCAACCGGTATTGTTGCAATACGCTCTTGTTTCAACTCGGCCTACGTGCAAATGCGCTACTATTTGCACTCGTACTGTTACAACTCTATACTGTTGTAACTCCGTATTTGTTGAAACTCGAACTGTTGGAACCCGCCTGGGTACTGTGCCAACTCGCATCTTGTAGTAGTAATCTTGTAGCGATCGTGGCAGAGCGGTAATGATGATGCTTTTACTGTAGCAACATGATAACGTGATTTTCACTGTAGCAGCAATGATGATTACTGTAGCAGGAATAGTTTTCTTCCTCCTCTCGACCGCCGGAACTGTAAATCCGTTTTCTGCCTCTGTTTCACGGCAGAACCGAGCTCTGATACCACTTGTTGGGGATTTTCGTCCCCGCCCAAGATCATACACACAAAAAAAACACAGAGTTTAACGTGGTTCGGCCAATAAGCCTACGTCCACGGGAGAGAATGATTTCACTATGAAACTGGGGTTTTACAGAGAGGTATACACGGGGGTTTTTACAGAGGAATGGGGTTCTACACTTGCCCTCTTGGTATCCCTATTTATAGGGAATTTTCGGGTCTGATTTTCAACCTGTTTTACACAAATTCAAAGGTCGGTGGCGGTGGCCGATGGCGGCGCCCGCCGCTGTTGAAGTCAGCAGTCAGCACCGACTGCTGCGCCCGCCACCATTGAATACGGCGGCCGTCTGAAATGGGTCTGGACCAACAAAAATCTCCTTTCCTTTTATTCCTAGTTTGACCCTTATGTTAAGGGATTTCCTTTAGCCTAATCTGTGAGATTTAATGGCAAGTCTATTGCCATGCTTCCCTATATATATTAGTGTAATTTTTTCTCTAATAAGATATGGAAGAATACATTCTTTTTCTTCTAAACTTTCACTTAGAATGATGCATCTCATCTCAATCTATAATCAATATTAGAAGTTTGAATAAGATGAGTGAAGAGAGGAAATAAAGAATAAGGAAAAACATTTTCTGCATGAATTGAGTCTGGGATAGTGGTGATTCAAACATGTGTGAAATGGAGGGAAATCCCTTCTAATGAAAGAACTCATATGTTATAACTTGAGTTTTTACCTCTGAGACTGTGCACTTAACTTATCTTTCTCCCTTTATCATGTAACCAAATTACATTGGAATTATGTTCTATTGGTTTGTGTGAATTCATTACATCACACCAATTTCAGATGAGATTAGCTTTGTCCAATTTCTAAAGAGACATATGCACTACATCACTCAGTCATAAAACTCTAAGGTTGGCACAAATTACAAATAAAATCAAGTTGTGAAAAAGCTTGATTTGGCCACAATGCTGTCTTAGCATGCTTGCAAGTCAAAGACATACTAGCAAACCATTTTCCAAATGAAAGACTTATGGTCCTCTCCAAAAAATATAAGTTGTCAGCTTGGCTCTATTTCCCCTGGATTTTCCATAATGTTCCATTCTGCTAGGTAAAACAGAACAGATATGTCTGTGTACCGATACTGGTTACCATGGTTCCAGTGGTTCCAGCCAATAGTGTGTTCTGATCAAAGCCAAAACTGTGGATCAAACTTCAGAAAATGGTAGAAACAGCTACATTTTACATTTTTTATCCATTTTCCCCTATGCTCAGACATCTAAGAGGGCTACTATGGTGATTTAGAGGGTTAAAGCAAAAGAAAAGCCTCTCTTCTGATGAGTTTTACAAAAGCATTTTTGTCCTGAACCCTATTTAACTAGAGTTGGAAAGAAGATGACAGCACAGCCTTCCAATTCCTATTTGCATCTTTTCTGCAATTGAACACCATAAGAGCAATACATTCTGTTTTAGAATAAAAACAAAATGGGGACCACAATAGAATTGACAACTGAGAGAAAAAGAGGCATAAGTGAGAAGCTACAGTACTAGTTTTTGGAAATGCCAATGGGCACCTTATGTTATTCAAAGGAATAGATACAGAGGAGGTCTATGATAATTGTTTCAATGGGAAAAAGCATGAAGAGATAAGTAGTGAATTTTATCCGCAAACAGGCAGGTATTTCAATATCTTTAATTGGCAACGAATTTCTCAGTTTGTAAGTAAACTGCAGCTGACCCTATTTGGGATAAGGCTTTGATGTTGATGATGATGCAGTAAAATGCAAGATCAGCAATTTCTACTCCCAATACAGACAGAACTTGTGTCCCATGTCCAAAATCTCATAGTTATCATGGTTTACCAAGATTTGCAAACCATAAAGTTTACATATAACTACCTGAAAAGGAATATTTATCAGTCCATCCATATCCCGACATAAGAAGTCCAATGAGGGCAATACTAGAAATGACAAATCTCCAAAAAATTTCAGACAAATAGCTATTTCATAAATCAAACAATTCTTCTTACCACCACATTGTCCCATGAGAAAATGAGACCGAATGCTTCATCTGGCTTCATTGCATACCGTATTCTTTGCAGAAAGCTTTCTTGCATTCGGTCATTCAGGAAATCCTACCAACAAATAGAAATTATCAGCTCCATAATCCCAATCATAGTGGCACCAAACTCCACAAGAGAAGACTAGGAATGATGAAACATAAAAAGTAGAAAGTGGTCTAAGCATCAGACTTGTAACAGGTCGAAAGTCCCTACCACGTCAACCTTTAGAGGCCCATTAGGTCTAAATGTTTCAAAACCTTCCCCGTACTCAGCTCCAATCACCTGAAACGTAACCAAAAGAAGTTTTAACGAAATATTAATTCAACAGCAGCATTTCAGGCATCAATAAATCTTCATTTACAACCAGAAACAAGAGAACGCTTCAATGACTCATTTATTGGCCAACATAAATTCTCAAATTTCATCCTGAACTAAGTTCAAATCAACCATCAAGTAGTTGAATAAAGCCCAAGAAAACTGCTACGTATTCTGAAGTTAATAATTGAGAAGTAATTCTCCAGAAAATGAAAGATCGAGAAGTTACAGTTCAGCTGATGCAAGCTTTGGTTGTACAGCTCTTCACGCTCAGACAGATACAGGTACTCACTAAAAATAACAAGAAAATTTCGCTACTCAATCCGTATATCACGGAAAGCACAGTAGCCATGAAAACAGTACAAAAGTTTCAAGGTAGTTAGGGAATTTAAGTTCAACATATCATACAGATTGCAACCAAAAATAGTCTTCAATTTAATGTCCTAAAATGAACTCAAAATTCCCAGAAATTACAAGGCAGGAGATTTAAATTGAATCAGAATGAAAGCAAATTAGCATGAAGCTCAACTCAATGAGAAAGCAGAATGCAAAGTAACTCTTAAACAAACCAAAATATCTACTCAAAAGAAAAAAAATACCCCAATACAAAATATCCAGCAATCGAAAGAGAATAATCAAATACCCGCTGAAAGATAGAAAGTTCTATGAATCAAAAGGACAAAACAAAGGACAAAATGATGCTTAATACTCTACCTCTTCCATGAAAATGTTATGGGGTTTGTTCGAAAATCCCTCAGAAGCATTTTCGTTCGACCCAGAAGCAGTGCTGGCCACCACATGGTTTCTTCGGTTTGGGCGCTTCAATGTATACAGAAAACCCGCAAAATGAAAAACAGAAATTAAGAAAAACAAAAGCAGAGAAGAAGAATAAATCATAAGAAACTGGCAGAAGTGTAGGCACTAACACAAAACTGTAGCTTAGCAGGAAGCGGCGAGATACGTAGGCGAGTTGTGGGGGATGGAGGAAGCCGAAAGGAACAACTGAAATTGCAGTCCATGAGTTACACCCGGAGAGAGTCGAGGAGTCTGTAGAAACATTATTTTAAGCAACTTTTCAAGCCCACATCCTTTTCTTTTCCGTTCGAGTCCGACTCAGCGGAAGGTAATATTCGGATAAACTCTAACGATCAACGTCACTGGTCCCACAGATGCTCGTCTTATTTGTAACTTGCGACCGTTGATTTCTGTATACCATCATCAGGAAACCTAAATCTTTTTTATACAATCGTCATGGAAATTAATATATTAGCTAAACAACGGATACTGTGGTGGACCCTTAAGCTAGATGGAAGGACCAAGATCATTCGATTAATTGGGGACCAATTCGCCAGGAAAGTAACTATCCATGGATTGAGTTATACATGGATGGTGAATTCCTCTCCTTTGGCTATCTTTTGTTTTTTGATATAGGGAAAGAATACTCTCAGACTCCTAACAACTCGTACCTTCAACCAAGATCAAATATGCTTAACATTTGTTGGCTTCCTATCCTTGCTTGCAGCCTTAAAATATAGATTTTATCCTTGGATAATTTCATTTATCTTAGTTGTTCAAATTAAAAAGGCGTAGTCCGGTATACCGAGTTTCAGTATATGCCAAATTCAAAAAAAAAAACAAAGCACAAATATTTTGCACAAGCTACTTCCACACCTTGTACCCATGACTTGGAAGTCACACGACAGATGAGGCTCCCCTTCAATTATGCAAATTAGAGGGTACAAATTCAGGATAGGACAACACACGGCCTCTCAGAAAGGTGTCAAGACTTACCACTCTTTTGGCTGCTCTCTTCTCTGTAGTCCTGACTTTCTTTTCTTTGTTCTCTTCTCTGTGCTGGGTCACCGTGATTCCTATTTCTGGTGAAAAAGGTTTTGCTCTTAGATGATAGCATAAGTTGCATATATAGACTTTTTGGAGAAAGGAAAATGCTATGAGGCACTGGCCTACAGGGAACTGCCAATGGAGGGTCCTAACTGAGAAGGAATCACCCACTTAATCGCTGGCCCTGCTAAACCAGGACATGATTTGCAGTCCTAAACAGCATCCCAAAGGCAACATCGAGCTAGCAGGTCTCCTTAAACAGTACAATATTTTTGCCAGATTATGATTCTAATTGTTTATTTAATAGACTAAAACTTCGAGATTAACAGGTAAAGCACAAAGTATCATTAATTAGACCTGATGGAATAGTGGACGTGGTATGAAGAGATGAAAAAATAAGAAGACAGAGATCACTTAGTACAGTGGGTGTGGTAAGTCAAGCCTATCAGTTTCCTGTTATCATTCTCAGTGGAAGGGGTACGGAATCCAATTGAATCCAATTTATGCAACCTGCCAATCTGCCAGGCATCTCACTAGCGATTTTCCATCAGTTCCTATAAACACCACAAATGAGATGGTGGAGAAGACCACAACAAAGGCGTAAAGTACCATATCATGTCAGACAAGGATTGCATCAGCGAAATAGAACCGGTTTGTTTCTCTTTCCGATATTTTGTTGAATGCAGGCTGTGGGGCAAGGGAGATCGTGGCTCCCATGGAAAGTTGAAATCAAGCCTCTCCCAGCGAGCTTGTTGTAGTCCACATTCAAGCTTGATTTACTCTGTTGTACAAATGAAACTGTACAGGCTCTCTTCAACCCGAACTACAGTGGAGACAAAAATACCTTCACACATGAACCTCATTCTCACAAATGAGTCTTCACTGCGAAGCCTGGTTCATCAATCCTTCCGACCCTAGAAATTCCATCAGGAATTGAAAAGAACCCTTCCCGTCAGTGTGACTAAGGAAAGCTATGACAGTACAATGGGTGTAGCCTTATTGGAGTTGAGGAATCTTGTCACTCTCACAAGTGGGGTGCGACCTAAGACTCAAGCTGTCAAACTGTTTATTGCCATTGTTCATACTTGTTGCCACTGCTTCGAACTGGCGCAATTGTCAAACGGGATCTGGTAAGATCTGGGGGAGTAGAGAACGAGTAATGCATAACTTCTGCATTTCAAGTCCAATTGCATGTCATAATGATCTTTGAGAGCTTAAGTACCACCTCCATGCTTGTAATTCTTCTGCAGATATGTTTAAACAGATGAGACACCGGCAGGCCGGAAAGGCAACACCAAATCAGCTGGCAAGATGTTGGATTTTCCTTCAGAAAGAACAAGTATCTGAACATCAGCAGGCATCTCCATCTTGTAGTATTCAAACTCATATTCCACCTGCAAAATGAGTTCAAGTAAAATGAACTTACAACAGTAAAGTGCACATTGAGTAGCATACTAAGACTATCTTGTTTGCTCTTAAGTCATTTCCAGCAGCAAAACATAACTGGCATTGACAGAGGTCATATGCACTAAAATTACCTTTTGAAACTCCATTAGATTCTTAAGCAGTCTTGTGTTTGTAACTCCAACAGCATTGAGTGTTGCTTCTTTCAACTGAGTTTCATCAATGGTTAAGTGGGTGCCTTAAGCTAGCTGCAGAACTCCAGTAACCAGCCTATGGTCAAGCCAGCCATGTCACCACAGTCAGTACCAACATTAGCCACGATGAGTGCTCCCCAAAAAAGCATACAAGAAAATAGAAACTTAAGTAGAAGTATGCCATATTAAAATGATGGATGGCTATACTTGCTTCACATCTAGGGAAGGATTAGGTACATCACCTGTCTGTCTGGTAATCTTTCCTTGGTCCAAATGTAGCTGTGTTCAGATATTTCACAGAGGGGTACACACTGCGTGAATGGTAGGAGGTTCTCGATTGCAAAATTTAGTTGATTACTAAACACAGGAACACTCACTGCTAAAACCACTGAGGTCCAGTGACAAGTTCCCTACGGGCACAGAGTCAACTCTAGCACGTACCTGCTCAACCACAGCTCTTTCTGATTACAACAGCGAACCCAAAAAGCAAATATGCTGGAATTTATGTCAGAATGCCTTGTTAGGATATCAGACTACACAACTAAATAGCAGCATGCTTGCCACATGACACCTCAGTTAAAGGGAGGAACAGGGAGAAGCCCATTAAGTCTCAGAATGTTTTAACATTGTACCATATCATGCATATAAGATGAAATTCTTCTGGAGATATGCACGGGTAAGAATCAAGAAACAAAGCGTTTGTAAAGACATCATTATAGATTGATACAAAAATATACTACTGGACAAGCAGAAGAATCAATACGTTATATATTCTTCACTAGAATAAATTCAAATGAGTAATCTGTTAGGGGCACGATTGGTAAGGCTTATATGATCTGGTTTATTGGTTTGTGACAGATTATTTCACATAAATTTGGACAGAATGCCCAGCATAATCCAACAAATGGATTATATAGGGCCCCTAGTGAAAGGATAAACTTTAACACGTCTCAAAATGTTGGAATGTCCTTGCTTCTTGCTAATGCCAACCCCTGAAACTAACTTATAAACACTTTCCTCTCACCCCAATAAAAACAATTGTAAGCATCCTTGGCGCTTTCAACATTTGATGGTGCATTCACAAAGAACTTTATGGTTTCCCATTTGATTCTGGATGAGAAAAACCAGACCACCATCAGAGGAACACCACCAGGATCCTTTTCCTATAGTTTTGACAGCCGTGAAGAGATGTAAAGTTTCGGTGAAGTATGCAAAGAATAAATATGCGTATAATTCCAATAGAATGAGACTCTAATTAGTATGGGGTGTAGTTATCCACTAGACAAGAAAGCAGAGAACTTGGTGCATGCATGCATCAGAATGATCAAAGTTTCTAGCTTGATCAAATCACAAGTAGACAGAGACATATGCACACAATGGAAGCACAAACAGAACTTCAAGAATGAAAAACATTTATAGTAATGAAGGGGAAGTGAAAAAAGTTACCCTAGACAGAAGATGCAACAACAGGCACTGAGCAGAACTTCAACAGCATTTTAATATGACACAATGAGTCTGTTTCAAATATATAACCCCACCAATGATTGACACGGGATATCAACATGATGGAGCCCCAATTGTTGTACTCGTGACAGAGAAATCAAACTTACAAGAACATCCCAACACTCTAACCACGCTTTCCTGGAACTTGCTGAACTTGCCCTTTTCTTAATTACAAAGACAAACAATATACAGAACTTGGCCTTTGCAGAGTACTCTGCTATACTGACATTAGTCTTATCCACATTGTCTTCCTCTATCCTTAACATATACCCTACTTTGACAGTGGCATGAAATAACCAAATATTGCCGCTAGTTCTTCTTAAAGGAAAGACCAATAACAGGAAAATCACTTGAGAAGATAAATGATCCCGTGGAAATGAGAGAAAATAACAGTAATGGGATAAATAAGAATTCTTAGCAGCCGGATGAGAATATTTTGTACACAGAATCGAGGGAAAAAAAATCATCAAGTTAGGATGTCTATACCAAAAACCTGCAAAGGATCGACGAGAAATAACAGAGAGAATAACGAGATGCATCGGAGAGAGAAAAAAACCTAGAGTTTTAAGGGCATTTCGGGGGTAATAAGTATTACCTACCAACCTGATCAAAGAGAAACTCGGGGAAGAGATCCACTGCGCCCCAATCTTTACCATTGAAAGTAGCCGGATAGGATTCCGGCGAGGAGGCCACGGTTTTCTCGAAGCTCAATCGGACGGCTCCCAGAGGGTTTGCCAAACAATCGAACGCCATACCCACCATCTCTCTCTCTCTCTCTCTCTCTCTCTCTCTCTCAGCGGGTTTTGGCGGGAAGGAACTACGTGACTCTTGTGCGTTTCGCGCCAAAATTTTGCCGGCTAACAGACACCTCACTACGGAGACAGTCAGCGTCACAATTAATCTAGAAAGAATCACAAATTCTGGGTCCACTTTCAGAACCTTATGCGGGAATCTATACCGTTAAACTTGTAGACCGTCAAGAGGAGACTAACAAATTGGTTGCCTACCAAGATAAATCTAAAGAAAATCAGTGGTTGATTCGTTAATTAAATTGCCTGTCTATTGATTTGTCCCCAATGCGATGGGTTCTTTAAGCTTCTAAGAATCTACTTATTGTTTATAAAATTTCTAAACTGCCCACTTTTAATTATATTCTAAGGCTTTATATATTTTTTATAAAGTTTTCAAATTGCCTCCTTCTAAGCATGATGCATGATCAAATGCTTTTTAGACGTTAAAATCATCCAAATCGTGTGCATTTTAATTTATGAAACATCAAAATCTGAAGAAATGAGGTGAATGGTTTGGAACATGTGGGCTCTAGAAAATAAAGTGCAACCCCGGTGCACAAAGCTCCTACCTATGGGCAGGCCACGTTGGCCTAAAGTAGGCAGTTTTACCTTGCATTTTTGCAAGAGGCTGATTTTACGCCTTAAACCCACCATCTCAAAGTCACATGACAACAACTTTTACCATTGACGCATGTGAGCTTTAGAAAATGTGGCCACCAAATGATTTGTTTTTGGATTTCTTGAAAACAAGCACAAATGGGTGGAGCGACCTTCAAGCCAATGGAGATGTTAGTATTAGTATGCAAGATTTGTTATGTTTTCAAGCCATGAAATACTGGTCATGTCCAATTCTTGAACTCATTGCCAAATTGGCTTGGCGAAATCAAACTTGAGGAAGTAGATGGCATCTACATTTTAGGCAACTGGAGCTGGGGTCCAGCTATGTTTGTTCTTGCTCATTCCATAGTTTCAAGGAAGCTTCCACATCTTGAGGCAATTAGTTTGGGATGGCTGGCAGATAGTGCCTTAATGACTGTGTCAATTTGATTTTCGGTTCACCTCGAGTGATATAGCATCAGTAGTAATAAGGCCACCGTAGGAGAGGGAAGTGACACTAGAGGTTGCAGTTTTAAGGGGCTTACTTGTTTTTTTTCTCTCTTTTTTTCATATCATGGATGTTCATGTGGAATACTGCAGTTTCCCACAGATCAGGCTAAGTGGAGGGTTGGTATTTAAATTTGGATTTGGATTTGGATCTGCACGCTGTCTGCTTTGTCTATGATTAAATTCAAAGTTTTCGGTGTTCATGACAGGACCATTTCTTGATCCTACCAAGTACATGACTGATTCAAGTGGTTGGGCCGATCACAACACAACGGCCCATTTTATTCTCTCTGACTAATATGGTTCTAACTCCATCTATTAGGCCACTGTAAGTTTCCTCTTCTCCACCACTAAATATTTGCTCTACTAAACACTCTTTGAGGCTCCTGTTTACCTTGGGAACTAAAGGGGCAATTCTGGTGGACAAAGTTCCTGCATATGCAGGGTTTAAAGAATGATGGACCACAAAGGTCTGTAGTCTGACCTTGTATTTTTCTAAGAGGCTATTTTCATGCCTTAAACCCGTGACCTTGAAGTCACCTGACAACAACTTTAAGGAGAACTCTGCAGTTAAGCATGCTTGAGTGAGAATAGTACTAGGATGGGTGACTTTAGGTGAAGTCCTCGTCTTATTGTTCACAAAATAAAGCAAAGGAAACAACTCTTTTGATTAATTTGTATATGATCAAAGTCGTATATGAACATAAAAATAGTATCCATTTTTTTTCTTTTCCATTTCAACAGACTTATGTAGACGTCGTTCCGTCCAAAGCTCGTAGAAATATGTCTCTAACTTCCCTGCAGAGGGGGATTCAAATGCAGGAGAGAGAGAGAATATAGAAACTCAAACATGTAGCAGCGCAGTTAGTGACTAAGACAGTGGCTAAGGCATGTACAACTTGTTTCCACATTTGCATCTCCAAGCCTCCGGATAGTATTCGGCAGTGACAGGCGTTCCCGGTGGAACGGGCACGTGAACCGGCTTACACGGCCTGCATTTGCCGCATTTCGACGTACATCTTGGAGGAGATGAACCGGGCCCACTCAGATATCGCCTTCTTAGACTCCACCAAGCTGGCCCTGCTCCGCTGCTCCCTTCTCTTTCTTCCGTCACGCTCTCGCTTCCCTGTACGCGTACGTTTTTTCATATCGTTAGCACCCTCAAACAAGATACCATTCCTTCCCTTTATATTCTAACATGCGCCGCTGATCTGATTTGCAAGTTGTGGGTTGTCTCAAATACGCCGCTCTTGTTGAGAAAGGAGTCGCCGGGAGCTCTCAGGTGGGGAAAACTCAGATTACACTATCTCCTTACGTGCTAACTTGCGCACAGGCAGTGGCGGGCCACATTTGGGCCTGATTCAATGGGTCCCGGAAGAGATCATGCTAAATTCGGGGCTAAATCCGACATATCTACCACAGCCACGGCATTGACACGGCCCCAGATTTTTGACGGGAATCCAACGGCTTAGAAATTCTGGTACCGGTTAACAGGGTCAGCCAACGGCACATGTTAGCAGTCTCATCATCAGTGGCTTTCTCCGACTGCCGTAAGTTATAATAGTCGGAAGCGTCAAGCCTAAAAACCAAATCCAGCGGCTGGAAATCCTAGACTGGTTACGCCCAGACGCTAACCGGCGCATTTTAGCTAGTTCCTTGCGTTATAATGATCAGAAAACAGTGACAGAGAACTAGAAATTTCATGACAGACCTCTAGGCAAAATTCTACTTAAAGAAAGTGGAAAGTAATAACCAACTAAGACTATAAATAATCCAGGTAAGACCAAAATAATCTACCTGCATATAGCAACCGATTTTCCTTCCGCCAGAGCTTCTAATGTCTGCAAACATTAGAGAAAAGATGGAAGAAGTCAGAGAAACTTTCTTGCATTTTCAAACAAAATTTCACGACATTTAGCTGCAAATCGAGATCAGTATTTACTGGTTGAAATTCAGGGAAATTGGGGATGGGTCTTTCTTTCATGAAAATGAGACTCGACACTCACCCAGACACGAACTTCTTGTACTGATGGTGCTGAGAAGAGCACAAACAGAGAAGAAACATATAGAGATGCAGTAAAATGCAGGCGTTCTGGGCATGAAGCTGTTTCTCCTTCTACTCAAATCCATGAACATGGAACATAAACACAAGGAACAAAGGTAAAAACAGAAAACAAAGAAGAGAAACAGTGCAACGATAATCTTCTCTGTTTTCTTCAGCTCAAGATCTAGGGTTCAAGCCCTGTCAAAGAGGAATCAATCACTCGATATTCTCCCCATCCATAAAATGTCAGTGCAAACCATCCCTTCCAACTCAGTTCTCTCTCTCTCTCTCTCTCTCTCTGCACGTCTCTTGGCCAATTCGAAAAGCAGAGAAAGCTAAAACAGTCACTCCAGCTCTGTGAAGGTACAACAAGCAGAAATCAATTTAATATATTCTCTTTTCTGTCTCTCCAATCGCTCTCTCCAGACTGCAACATTCAAAGGCTCTGTTTAAGAAGAAAACAGGGAAGGAAGAAAAACATGTTCTCCTTACCTCCTTATGAGCCGAAGGGGTTACCTCACACATTTACCATTTTACCCTGCCATTCTTTTCCCCTAAATGGAGCTCATACATTTCATGGGAAACTGTATATAAATGTAATATTTTCCTGTTTTGGTGTATGTTTTGGCCGAGTGCAGCATTGGCCTCCTGGTGTACGCTTGGAAGTAGTAATCTTCGGGTGGCGAAGAGAAAAGTGAAGAATAAAAGTGCACGTTTCCATTGTTACGAAAAAAATTTACCCGTCTCTGTTTGTCTATTTTTTCTGCTTTTAGTTTCTATTTTTTGAACACCCTCACACATATGGAAATTTTTGTTTGCTATGGTCGGATAGTTTATTACTTATTTTCCATCTTCTTCATTTATTTTTTTAGAGAAGCTGGGTTAAGTAGAGTGCATAACTCTTGTCTTAAGAAGTCGAGTGATCTACATAGTGTGGCTAGCATATTTCTTTTGGTTGGCAAGTGGAAAGGGACTAGTATAGGTTGCATGCAGGAATAGCTGCTTTTTTTTTAGTAGAGATTAAATTTAGGAGAGTATACAAATGATTTACAATGTAATTCTTCACTTGTATGATGAGGGTTTAAAGCAGTGCCTAAACTAGTAGCCAGAAGCATCCGATGAACATGAATTTTTGCAAGTGTACAAATAAGCATCTAAAAAAGTCAATGAGTGAGTCCAGGAAGTTCCGTTGGGACAACATTGCAATCAGAAGAAAGAAAAGGAGAAGTAATAAAAGCAAAGGGTCATCTTTTACTTATTTTATAGTTAAATTGAGTGACTCAAATGGCATTACTGCTCATCCAAGATAAGGATCATTCATCTTGTGGGTCCTCATAGATGTGTTATATATAGACCACAAAAATGCTAGTTGATTGGCTTCAACTCATAGTCCTACCATGCTTTATTTTCTATAATGGAGAAACAAACGAGGTTGAGAAAAAGGAAGGACAAAAACAATAAAGTGATAAAAAAAGGTTGGATAAGTTAGTTGATTTGGGCAAATATGATGGGCAAGCTTGTCACATCGGAGAAGAAATAATTGGAAAGGAGGGGAGAGGAAAGAGCCACATTGGGTATTGGAGTCGGCAGGTGTCCGGGCATCCCAAGGCCGTTTGTCGGAAAGACTTCTCTCTATCAATTTTTATTGCCTCTTTTCTCTCTCTCTCTTTTTTATTATTTTGTGCCTCTTTTCTCTCTTTCCTCTTTTACCACGTAAGAACTTGAGGGGAAGCTGGGCTCCACTTTCTCAGCCTCCTCTTCCAACTCCTAGGCAACACCAACTAATTCAATGACACCCAATTTCTTGAATGATATTGGCTAAGATTACATAATGGACGGTTAAACCGACCCAGATAGAAAAAGATAAGGGCTGGGATTGTCTGATGGAAGAGATATTCGATCCGGGAATGGCCCGTTTGAGATAGGGCCCCAAAACTGAAAATTTTAGATCACCAAAAAGCCTAGCTCAGTTTTACTTTTTGACTTAGGTTGGAGTAAACTTACACTTTATGGCCGGCCTAACGTCAAAATAGCAAGTGTCATTCAAAATAAAAGAAAAAGGAAAAAAATCACAAAGAAAAATATGTTTTTTCTTTTTGTTTATGAAGAATCCTGTGGTGCATTTTAATCTAAAATCACGATAAGCCCAACAGGCTTATTGAATGAGGCGCGAGGAAGGAAGAGAAACAAAAGGTTCCAAATGGGTAGTACTTGGTCAAGAGTCAAGAAACTAGCTTTAATGTTATATGTAAATTTCATAACCGTCGGATGATTTTAGCCTTGACTTTCTTTGCTTTTAAATTATGTCTACTGAAATTTTTTTGCATCTAAAAGCTTCTGATGGGAATGATTTTTTATATACAGCCTAAATTACACAGGACAAACATGATGAACGGTTTAGATTATATCATAGTAGTGTCCCTCTCAACAACATTTGAATGATTTAACTCCGTCACCTCTCTCTCTCTCTCTAAGTATATATATATATATATATATGTGCACATAAACATTATAAGTATTGTTTTTGGTGCTGTTTTCTTCTCTGGAATAATATTATTACTAGTTAGAGATATCTGGGCGTGATGTAAGGATATTTCCAAGAGGGTGAGCGGTTGGGATCATCTGAACCCTGCTGTAACTTTTATTCTACGCGTAAATAATTGTACTTCTACAGAATCTGAGACACGAGACAAAAGCTCCCATCAAGGCTTGGGAGGACGTGTTAACTGCCTTTCTTCTTCCTGTGGATGAATCCATTTATGTTTTTTATGTACGATGTAGTGACCTGTAACGTCGAAATCTATTTATGAATATGATCTGGGAGGGTTTCTTCTTTTTATTTTATTTTATCTTTTTTCCTCCGAATCATCAACAGGGCTTATGGGTATTTGGTCCTTTAAGAAGGAGATGAAAAGAATCCTTCTAACCTGGATTTTTCCACGTCAAAATGTCTACATTTCTGAGGTTCAGATGGACCATAGTCCTCAAATCAGATGTAGTTCTTTCCAAGTTAAACACCCAACCACCCATGCACAACCTCAAACCTGGTCACCCAGTTGGACTCTTCCTTGAACTATTATGCTGGAAGGCTTTGGTTCAGATCTACTGTTCTGATCTAATGGCATTTGATGGGTTGTTTATATACGAAGTCTAAGGGGGTTCATGTCCTGGGTTCTCAATGAGGTCAGTACCTGCGATAGACCACAGGAGGCTACATGTTATGCATGTTCAGAATGAGTACATTTTGGGCTAGACTATTTCCTTATATTAGAGCGAAACTCTACTCCTTTACAATGTGCTAATCTGTATTCGGTCTGATTTAAGAACTGAAACGGGATAAGTAAAAAGGAGCAGCCCTAATGCACAAAGCTCCTATGTATGCAAAGTTCGAGGAAGAGGCGGACCACAACTTGCATTTTGCAAAAGGCTGTTTCTACACCTTAAACCGGTGACCTTAAGGTCACACGACGACAACTCTACCATTGCGACAAGGATATGAAACGGGATAAGTCATTGACAAAAATATTACAGTAGCAATTGGAAACACTAATTCTGCTGGTCCATTATAAGCTCTTATCTGATATTTGCTTCTGATTAGCAACACTCGTTCCATTTATTTCAATAAGCACTTGCAAGAAACGCCATAAAAACTTATTGTGAGTGTTGTCAATTCCAAGGTTTTACAATCACAGTTAAGACCTTCTACTCTCATTTAGAAGCGTCAATGGATCATCAAAATAGTTCCTGGACCTCTACGTTTCAGTTTGCACAATAAAATGTTTTCATGAGCGCCACTACTATCTTAACTATTTGGAGTTCCTTTTGAAGATCTCTAAGAAAAGCCACTTAAAATCCATCAAAGTTTAAGGTGCATCACTACCAAGAGATTAAATAAAATACATTACAATCAACGGATTGTTTTGAATAATTGTAATCTTTGTGAACGCCAATAATACATATTGGGTTCCGAAGCTTAGCCCAATTCGTTAAGTGCCTCGTCTCACAACTAAGAGGTTGAGGCTTCAAATCCACTCACCACTGAGAAGACACAATAAAGTAGGGGAAATTTTTTTTATTTACATGGAATTCGATGCCTCCGACAATCACCATTTACATAGAATATAATGAGGCAAAGAATGACTCTGGTTTCTCAGTTACTCTGTAAAAGTACAGGCCTTTTCCCCTCTCTATTTTACCCCTAACGTCTTCCCAGTGTCTGTTTTTTTCCTGTATTCACGTATCCCGTCCTTTGTTTGGCAGAGCCTGCAACTCCCGAACAGATTGCGGACCCGTCCCATTTCCTGAATGAAAGAAGAAGAAATGACATTACTTTATTTAAGATGGATCGGCAGGAAAGGAGAAAGAAGATGTAGACTGATCGTACGTCTCTGGAGGCATCACCTGTTAAGTTGCAGATGTGGGGTGGTGTCAAATCAGTGCATAATGGTCTCATCCTCCAGTTTACCATGTTTGAGGGGATTACCTTTCTTTTGTAGCCTTTGTTTGTTGTTGGTAGATTCACAAGGCCCAAAAAGAGTAGCTGCTGCACGCACACCTCTTTGACGTGAACACTCAACCATTTTGAGTCTTCTAAACACCTACCAACAAATCCATTTAAAGCTCTTGGGACCGCACATGCACCATTTCTGGACTGTAATTCATTCAACATTTCTGATTATTTCTTGTCTAGGGGAACGATATTCTGTGCCAGTTGAGTGGCCCACGCTATGTACTGAGTGACTCAATTGGGTGATGCTTTCTATCTCCCAAAAATGAGCCCTGCCCACCTCCCTACGAAGTATATATGGTGGTCGGACGACCAAAACTGCACACCTTCGTACTGACGGCTCAAAGATTACGAACGGGGTCCAACCCTTCGGACACAACCGTGCACAGTCTCACTGGTCTCCCACTCCTCGCCCCATTGCACTAGAAGGTTTACATGATTTGGCTTTTACTGGCATTTTCAGATGCCTAAACTAGAGTTTGTTGTCAAAAGTGCAGGCATGATTTTTGGCATGACCAAACCCGTTCTTCCTGTTCTCACTCCCCTGGATTACTACAAACCAACAATCACTGTGATTAGATGCTCACAGTCGTATGTTTCTTTGCACTTTAAATGTCAAACATCTTTAAAATTCAAAAATCAGTGGCTAGAATCATTTGATTGATGCGACTTTTCATAAGCAGGATAGCATGTTTGGATCAGAGAAAACAAAAATGAAAAGATGGCAAGTGATATTGTTGGTTTAACCCACCCTAAGTGTGAAAGGCCCTACTTTTAGGATCCAAGTGCAAGTTTATTTGCCTTGCGTTTGAAATTAATTTGATAAATGAAAGTTTAGGATTTGAACTCATGACCTCTTGTTAAAGGCTCTGAGACCATGTTACATTACCATTCAACCAAAAAGCTTAAGTTGATAGGAAGTGGGCCAACAATATTTATATGTTTAACACATGTCTAACACGGATTACCATTTTCTTTTGAAGCTTGCATCTTGTCCTCTATATGAGTCGACATATTTCTTTTATTTTATTTTTACACCAAATAGTTACAAAACAAATTACCCAGAAGCATATCCTAACTTCTAAATCTACTTGACATCTCTCCAATGAGGAAAAAGTGACATCTTGAACTTCAAACCAAGTATAACTAGGAGGGACACCATGATGTCTGCAATCAACTATGCTAGAAGGCACCTTTCGGCTTCTATATGAGTAGACTTAGCTATTGAAATTCTTCATGAATTGCCTCTTTAGATGATGGATGATTTTCTCTTGCTTCCTATTTCATCCATTCGAACATATCTTTTTTAAGTCTCTTATCTTAATAAAACACTTACCACTATTCTTTACAAAAAAGAAAAAAGAAAAGAAAAGAAAAGAAAAAGAAATGCTTCTCTTTACTTTCGCACCTTGGATTGCAAATGATAGGTCCTTCCTGGTTGGCGCTGCTATTCATGGGGACAAATTCCATTTATGCAAGACCTGTTCCTAGTAGTGATGTGGGGTATTCCTCTCATTATCTTCCCATGCTATGTCTCCATTTCATTTTCTTCACGGGAATTGTATAGCATCTAACAAGTAACAATAAATGAGTAGAAAGAAAAGATTGAAACATAGGTTAAGGGACGAAGGGTCACTATCAAAACAAGGGCGTGGGCACATCATTTCTCTTGGGGCATTCATACTGCTCGTGAGATTGAACTTCACGTACTCATTGGATGCAGGGATTACTAGGATATGTTGAATGAGACTTTAGGACCTGTCTGATAAAAGGTTGACGTCGAAGTGATGTTCACATGGCTTAGTTTGACCACACTGTCTTGTCTAATGCCATCTCTTTCCATCACTTTGACTAACAAAAACTGGCATGTAAGGATGTAAAAGAAATGAAAGAGTGAAGGAGACGTACACAGGATGTGAGAGAGCTGAGAACATGGGACTTGTTGGCTTGGAAGATGTGGTGTTAAGGGCCTTGTATAGTTTGTATTCTGCAAAGGAAGTACTCTTTTAGTAGAAGAGGCACTGCATACTCAGCCCCGACCTGCGCATTTCAAGTACATATAGGCATATTCACAGATAGTTCAAGCATTCAAAGGCACGATGAGTGCACAATTTTTTCATTATATGCATCGCTTCATTTACGTCCTCGTACATGTAACACTAGTGGCGGAGGAGGATAATAGTTTAAAGACTTCAACTATTTTCAACAAGTGACAATTTGCAGCATGTATCTAAGTTAGTTCAAAAGAAGGGGAGCCTTGGTACAATAGTAAAGTTGTCATTATGTGATTTTGAGGTCATGGGTTTAGGCGTGAAAATAGCTTCTTGTAAAGATGTAAGGTAAGGCTGCGTACTATAGACCCTTGTAATCTGCCCCTTCCTCGTTCCCCGCATAGGTAGAAGCTTTGTGCACATGGGCTGCCCTTTTTATCTAAGCCAGTTCAAGGAATCCATTTAACTGCAAGGCAAAATTTTAGCAGCAACTAAGGAATGGACTTTTTCTGCTTCATGTTTAGCTAATCCATATAGGACTAGAATTTTATAATTAGTTAATGACGGTATGAATTAAGTAATGTTCAAGGCGAATCTTCTCATTTCACATCGTATACATACTCTAATATTACTGGGCCTATTGAACTAGGCCAACCATATGAAGGTGGTAGATTGCCTTGGCCTCTCCCATGAAGGGTAAGAGGGAGGAGGTAGATCAGGTGACTCAAGTTGTTCTTTTAAATTCACGCCCAATACAAATGACTCATCGCATTCAGATTGTTTATGCCGCCTCCTCTAAATTAGCCACCTTAGGTAGTTTTCTTTGTAGTGACCATTGCAATGATCTTTGAAAAAATCGGAGTCTCACATCTATCTACTATGTATACAGCAAGCAAAAGATCACTACCTAAGTGAACGAATGATCCACTCTTCATGGGGTTGATGAGAAGCTAGTCCTGTCGTGACCGTGTGCCTTGCCAACCTTCCCTATTGATTTTACTTTTGACATGTATCTTCACTAGTCATATGATTTGATGTGAACAATCCTAACAAAGTTGGGGAAGTTACAAAAGGCTGAAAGTGAAAAGTTGGGAGGACATTGTGACATTGAAAGTGGATGAATGACATACCACTTGAGACATGCCAGTGACTCTACCATTCAACTGATCTTATACATGTTATGTAAGCAAATTTTGTTGTGTTATATGAGAAGAGACACAATTATACGAACTTGTAGGCATTTGCATTTTATTACATGACTGTGAGTGGGGTTACCTGTCTCTAACAAATGTCATTTGCAATTTTCTGAAGTGAAATCTACCTTTATTATCAGTCACAAACCTGTTACAAACTCTTGGATAGAAAGTTTTAAATAAATTTTCTGATGAATTTTTCGACATTAACAGGAAGTTCTACGATTAAATTTGAAACCCATCTTTGTAAACCTATGAAGATAGGCTGAGTCGGAACAAAAGATTGATAGGTTGAGTTTCAACAAAAGAGTTAAGTCTATGAGTCCACAACATTAAAATATTCATATGTAATTGAACCTTTATCAACTAATGGATCTAACTCCAATCGTGACAATAACATGACAGCAGAGTAAGCTCACAGTGATCAATAATAGTCTAGAACATTTGGTACTCTACCTGCCTCTAAGATATGCACAAAGTGGGTTTATACTCTTAGAATTCCATTGAACAAAAATGAAATCTCACGGAATCAGTTTTTAGTTGAACCTTTATGTTCTAATTTATGATGGTTTTAGATTCTGTTTTGGGCCACAATACCTTAACCAGTACGCCAAAAGACTTAGGATTGATAGAATTCATCGAGTCAATTTCTTAAACCAATGTCTTATGTCTTATAACATTGCTGGACCCCCTTGCATCTCATGTCACAAGCTGCCCTCACTTAGGATAAAAAAAATACCAATATGCTTCCGCTATCGACATCCACGGTGGTCCACTCTATATGGCTCACTTTGGCACCAAGTAGACCTTTCTACAAGTAACTCCTTTTGGGATTTGAACCTCTTACTTGATCACCAAATAGTAAGATTTTAACCAAGACTAATGGAACACATCAAATCTTTTTTTTTTCTCTTTTTTTTTCGGCATGAAGCAAACTACTTAGAATTTATTATCCAAATCTAAATATACTTGAGATCTCCTCAACAAGGTGAAAATGCAACCTTGAACCTCCAAGTTTCTTAAACCAATGTCCTATGCCATTGGTGGCGCCCTTTGTCCTATACACAAGATGGTCCAAATTAGGATCGTAACAATAAGTCACAATCTATAATCCAATTAAACACCTCTACCAAACAGGTTTATAATTTTGTGGAGAGCACATAATCGCATAATCATTAGCCTTGCCAATTGGGCACTTAGTATTATCTCTAATCTAAGTGTGAAGCTTTCATCTAAAGTTGTATTCATAGCCTATGCTAAGTACAGTGTATTACTAGCTAGTGGAGGACTAAGACAGTTAGTAAAGAACTAGTGGGCTAATGTAGCTCGTGGCAGATTGGGAAAGTTTTTCGAATTGGTTAACAGTGAAGTTGGGCCTTGATATTAGTCGACATTTTTAATGCACAGTAGAAAGGATACATGTGGGCTTGGGCTGTGATTTTTGTCCAATCCAAGACGGAATTCTATAACACATTCTCTCTGCTGCCTCCAATGCAACAACATAAAGAAGAAAATTAAATGCCAGTATTTTTTGCCAATCAGTTATGTATTTCAGTGCCAATTAGACACAGAAGAAAACTGGTTTTCATTCACTCTCTCCCAATTCTTCCTATACAAAATCCGGTGATATATGCACAATGCAAGTAAAAGTATTTGCAATTGTAAACAAGAGGACTTACAGACAAGTGATCCGTGCATGTGGTCAGACAAGAAGTCCCTTGGCGCTGTTGGTCTGAGTTTCTATTGGTCTGAGTTTCTCCTAATGCATTTCTTTTTGCAATTATTTTCTCTTTTTTGTGTAAACTTATCACAATCAATGTTAAACTGAGATGGATTATAATCAATTGTTGGACAATTGTTGTTCTTGAGGTGATAGTGTGATAGGTGCCAATTCAAAAATTTAAAGACTGACACGAGAAAAAGAAAAAGATAGAGAATATTATTTTCGATTATATATTGATTATGTTTAAACAAGAGCCTCTCCCTTCGTGACTAGGTCAATAGGCACTCACGTTTGAGCTCAAGATTCATTAGAATTAAAAAGAAAAAAAAGAATCATAACCATAACTGAATAGTAGCAAAACAAAAAATTTCTCAGTTTGCTTGGTTTCTTATGCATTTGAGGCATTTATATGCCTCTGCTGATTCTTTCCCATAAAATCCAACACTAGCCATACTCTTTGATTGGAGGCCTATGACTACATTCATTGTCTTGCAAGAAAGATGGCGCTACTCTAAATAGTTAAAAAATCTTACTACCATTTCTCATTTGCTTTAGACATGTCTAATGAGGAAAATTATATCCCAACATCACAACTTTCTTCAACTTATTTTCAGCAAGATGTAACCATAAATTTCATGCCTATTATTTGAATATCTAGCCCAACTCTCCAAGATATAAGGAATTAAGAGAAATTTAAGTGTCAAACATAAACAATGAGTTTTAGTGCATTTCTAACAAAAAGTCCATTCATTCTCAACCTTCAAATAGATGCAACTTATTGTAGCTCAAATGCATCAGACATGAAGATCATGGGTGGCACTTTTTTTTTTTTTCCTCTCTAATGATTTCCTGAAGGTTGAAGCAAGGGTGACTGTTTTCCTAAATTATGATTTGCATTGTGTGTGTGTGTGTGTGTGTGTTTGTTTTTCAAGTTGAAAGTGGGCATTCATCGATAGAGAATGTTAGACACGTAAATAATGTTGGCTCACTTCCTATCAACTAAAGCTTTTAGGTTCAACAGTAATCCAACAGACTCCTTGCAATAGAATGACCGAGAAGTTCGCAAGAGAGAACGACAACGATAAAAAAAGGGATCAAAGGCTAAAGGAGGAAAGCAACTGAAAAGAGAGCAACCTTTCACAAGTTGAACAACATTACATGTGCGTCTCCGTGGATAAAAGATCATTTGGTTAGTCCATAACTTAACCCACCTCCGAAGAGCCTACAACACTTTCAATTCAGATTAGAGTGAGGTTTCATGTCACATGTTTCACAAACAGTGATTGGGTTAAATGTTGAACTTGTTCTAATCCTAAGTAAAATGATTGGCACACTTTAATGGTTGAATATGAATTGTTGCTTGTTTCATTCTCAACTCCGTTGATTACTTTCACAGATGATGATCTGGATTACATGATTCTATCATCTCAATTTTGTTTGCCATCATCCGAAAATACGGAGCCACATTATTTATCACTACAAACACAATATTTGCTTTTTTGAGGGTAAGCAGGCTCCTACTCATTGTAGCTCTCTGCCATGAAAGAAACCTGTTGGAAGAGGATGGTATTTTACAAAAGTATGAAGAAGGCTTTGGAGGAGAGAGAGAGAGAGAGAGAGAGAGAGAGAGAGAGAGAGAGAGAGAGAGAGAGAGAGAGAGAGAGAGAGAGAGCTTGCATTGATTCTCAAAATTTTGCTTAATACAACTTGTGAGTAACTACCCCTATTTATACTAGTAGCACCTCTTTAACCAATGGTTAGGATTGTCCCAACACACCTTTAATCTTGTGGCTAAAATTTGTTATCTAGATGTCTCTACAAAATATCTAGCTCTATTGTCAAAGTATATAGATATTTCTGATTAACTTTTATAGCAAATACTTTCTAGAAAGTGGGCTTTCTAGAATATAGGCTAGAAGATGAACTTTTTATCTATTCAATGTGAGCCTTTTAGAATATGGGACCTTACCTAATTAAATTAGGCCTAAATCAAGTTTCTCATCCCAAGCAAGCTTCTCATCTTGATAAATTCAAACTTCAATGGCTTGGTGAAGATATCAGCTGCTTGATCTTGAGACTTCACGTACTCTAGTTGAACTTCTTTTCTTGTGACACATTCTTTTATGTAGCGATACAGCGTATCAATGTGTTTACTTTAGCCATGAAAGACTGGATTCATTGCTAAGGCCATTGCTAATTTGTTGTCAACATAGACCTCTATTGGCTCTTCTTGCGGCATGCTAAGTTCTTTTAGCAATCTTTTTAACCATATTACCTAACAAATAAAGATGTAGTAGCCACGTACTCTGCTTCACAAGTAGAAAGGGTGACTATTGGCTACTTCTTTAACATCCAAGTAAAAGTAGTATCTCCCATGAAGAACACGAACCCAGTTGTGCTTTTTTAATTATCTAAGTCTCCAGCACAATCGCTATCACTATATCCAACAAGCTTACAATCATTAGTATGAGAGTAAAATAAACCAAAGTTGATTGTACCTTTAATATATCGAAGAACTCTTTTTGCTGTCTTGAGATGAGTGGTTGTTGGTGCTTCTATAGAGCGATTGATTAATCCAACAACATGTAGAATATCAGGCCTAGTGCAAGTTAAGTAGCTTTCCAACCAAGCTCTTGAAATTTGTTGTATCTACTCTTCCTCCTTCATCATTCTTAAATAGTTTGATTTCACACTCCACCGGCATGCTAATGGGCTTGTAGTCATCCATTTTGAACTTCTTAAGTAGCTCCTTTGCATAACCTTCTTGAGTAATGAAGATGACATCTTCCTTTTGCTTTACTTCAATTCCAAGATAATATGACATGAATCCAATATCAGTCATCTCGAACTCTTTGATCATTGCTTTCTTAAATTCTTCAAACATCCTTGGATTGCTTCCAGTGAAAATTAAGTCGTCCACGTACAATCATACAATCAAGATGTCTCCATCTTTGATCTTGACATATACTGCATGCTCATGAGGGCATCTTGCGAAGCTATTTTCTTAAAAATATTTATCTATTTGACTATTCCATGCCCTTGGTGTTTGCTTTAACCCATAGAGGGCCTTTTCTAACTTGAGGACTATGTATTAGTGTCCCTTTACTTCACAGCCTAATGGTTGTTCGATATAAACTTCTTCTTCAAGGAGTCATTTAGGAAGGCAGATTTCACGTCCATTTGATGAACCTTCTATCTATTTTGAGTAGCTAAAGAAATAATTAATCTAATAGTTTCTAAGTGAATAACAAAAGAAAATACCTCATTATAGTCGATCTTAGCTCTTTGACTGTAGCCCTTTGCAACTAATCTTGCCTTGTATCATTCAATTTCCCCTTTAACATTCTTTTTTGCCTTGTATACCCAATTTACACCTATCAGGTTGTGCCCTTTCAGTAGTGAAGCCAGTTGCCATGCATCATTCTTTATGATTTCTTTGATCTCTTTGTCCATGGCATCTCTCCACCTTTTATTTTGTATAGCTTCTTAAAAACTCAGTGGTTCGTAATCAGCAAAGAGACAGAGTAGGGTGAGATCTTCTTGCTTTTTAGTAACCTCATAGAGCTCTTGTAGACTTCTTGTGCATGGTGTCCTTGAACTTGAACTTTCACTTGATGATGATGAATCTCTATGATTGCTTGCAGTTGGTGAGGTTGGAAGTGTGATGTTCTCTTATTTGCTCATCTTCATTTTTAGGGAAGAAGTTGTGACTTTCTTCATGAACATTCCAATCCCACGAGCTTTCTTTATCAAATTCCACATCTCGGCTGATAATAGTTTTCCTGTTTGTTGAATTTTATAGTTTGTAGTCATTTGAATTTAAATCATAACCAATGACGATGAACTTTTCACTTTTATCATCTAGCTTGGCTCTTCTTTCATCTAGCACATGTGTATAGGCTATACTTCCAAATAACTTTAAATGAGACATCCCAGGCTTTCTTCCTCTTCATTTTTCTTGTGGTGTGTTTTCTTATCCACTTCTCATTGGGGAGTGATTGGACAAGTAGATTGCGCATGCTACTACTTCTACCCAAAACTCCTTTAAGATTTTCTTAATTTTTAGCATGCTTCGAGCCATGTCGAGAATGGTTTTATTCTTCCTTCCAACTACTCCATTTTGTTGGGGAGATCTTGGAACTGTTAATGGTCAACAAATTACATTTTCTTGGCAGAATTCTTGAAATGCTTTTGAAGTGAATTCTCCTCCTCGATCGGATCTCAAGGCCTTGATCTTGCATCCACTTTCTTTCTCCATTGTAGCTTTGAACTTCTTGAACGTTCCAAATACTTCTGATTTTTCCTTCAAGAAGTAGACCCATGTCTTTCTAGAAAAATCATCAATAAAGAGAACAAAGTAGTTGCTTTTACCCAAAGAGCTTGGTTTGATTGGACCACACACATCCGTATGTACGAGCTTGAGCGTCTTCTGGGCTCTTAAATGTGACTCCTTGGGAAGCTCTTTGTAATCTGCTTCCCAAGTAGGCATCCTTCACAGAATTGATCGAGATGACTAATAGAAGGTAATCCTCTAAACACCTCCTTCTTAGACAGCAATTCAAGTCCTTCGAAGTTGAGGTGCCCAAATCTTAAATGCCAAAGCCAAGATAGATCTTAGAAACATGCCTTAAGACACTTGGCAACATCATTTTGAATGTTCAACAAGAACATCTTATTTCTTCACATAGGTACTTTTGCAATCAAATTATTTTTATTATCTTTTATAAAAAGATTATAATCTTTCATAAGAATATTATAGCCTTTCTTTAAAAGTTGTCCAAGGCTCAAAATATTATTTTTCATGTTGGGCAAGTAATAAACATTTGAAATAAATTGATGTCCTCCATTCTTTAAGAGGATTAGGATGTTACCTTTGCCTTTTACTACTACTTTGGATTCATCACCGAAGGAGACATTATCGCTCACTGTCTCATCAAGGTCCACGAACATGCTTTTTTTCCCGCACATGTGGTTACTTATGCTGGTATCAAGGTACCATGTATTTTCTTAGCTTCCTTCATTATTCTTGTATGCCAATAGGAGGGTGCCTTCTTCTTGGCTCTTCTCTTCCATAAAATTGACATTTTCTTCAACTTTGTTTTCAGGAGCAAAATTTTTATAATTATAACACTTAACTTGAAATTTGTCATACCTTGTTCCTGAATAGCCTCTTCCACCACCTCTTCTCTAGCTTTCTCTTCTCTCTTCATTACTGTTGTTGTTGTTGAAGCCTCCTCTTCTACGTCCATGACTTCTTCCTTGGCCACGACCTCTTCCTCGTTGACCTCTTCCACTTCCAAAACTCTCTTGTTTTGAGTTGAGTTGTATCTTGAGAAGTTCCTCCTCGATTTCTTCTTGCTTTTTATGTTTTTCTTCATAGGCTTGTAATGAGCCCATGAGTTGCTCTATAGTCATTTCTTCTAAATTCTTTGTTTCTTCATATGTTACAACAATATGGATGAACTTTGGATCTAAGGAGCATAATATCTTATCTATTATCCTCACATCATCTAAACTCTCACTATTTCTTTTTAATTGATTAGAAATGGTTAAAACTCTAGAAAAGTAATCAGAAATAGTTTCGCCTTTCTTCATTTGCAAAGATTTAAATTCTCATCATAATGTTTGAAGACGTACCTTTTTTACTTGCTTGGCTCCCTTATAAGATATATCAAGTTTCTCCCATGCTTCCTTTGCCAATGTTGCACTTGAAATCTTCTCAAACCCATCTTCATCAAGAGCTTGATAAATGAGGTAGAGAGCCTCCTTGTCTCTCTTTCTTGAATCATTCAAACTATCCCTTTGGGTTTGGGAGAGAGTAACATCATCTTTAGGTTCATTGTAGCCTTTTACTACAATGTCTCACACATCTTGTGTTCCAAGGAGAGCCCTCATCATGATGCTCTAATTATCATAGTTGCTCTTGTTGAGCATAGGAACTTGGAAGGGAACCATGCCACCACTAGCCATAACTCTTGAATGATCTTATAGCTCTAATACCATTTTGTTAGAAGAGGATGATATTTTACAAAAGTATGAGGAAGGCTTTGGAGGTTAGAAAAGGATTTACAAATGAAGAAGGGACATGGAGAGAGAGAGCTGTATTGATTCTCAAAATTTTGCTTTATACAACTTGTGAGTAACTACCCCTATTTATACTAGTAGCACCTCCTTAATCAATGGCCAGGATTGCGCCAACACACCTTTAATCTTGTGGCTACAATTTGTTATCTAGATGTCTTTACAAAATATCTAGCTCTATTGTCAAAATATGTATATATTGCTAATTGACTTTTGTAGCAACACTTTTTTGACAGTGGGCTTTCTAGAATATGGGCTAGAAGATGGACTTTTTATCTACTCATTGTGAGCTTTCTAGAATATGGGCCCTTATCCAATTAAATTTGGCCTAAATCAAGTTTACATTTCCCACAAAACCTTGGAGGCTGCTTCTTCTTCCTGTTCTTTGGATTTGTAAAATAATTTTATTAATCATAGAAGTAGATATATATATATATATATTAGGGTAAACAAATGACATGGACATGTCAAGATGTAACTGCATTCCAAGCATACAAGGAAATAATTGGATTCCTTGTTTTGCTAGGGAGTTTGATAATAATTTGTAGACCCATGAACATGTGAGTAAGAGACTCGCATTTCTCTAAGTCTAAGGCTCAATTCCTTCACTAGTGAAACAGCACTGTATAAATCTCCTTCCCCTAGAGGATTGCCTCTTTGAACAAATGCCTTCCTTTTCTAGTGCAATGGTGTAAGAAGGGCCACTCCCGTGGTTCCTAGTAGGTCACAAAGTCGAGGTACTCCTGTGTTAGTGTGGTGACCTCGGTTTTCAAAACACATTTCAATAAATATTTGCAAAGGTAGGGCCCTGGTTTTGAAATTTTTTTAAATACAGACAGCAGAAACATTTTTTTAAAAATTGATTTGTCAAAAACTCTAGTGTCACATCAAATTACTTATCATAAATAGATTTTTATATAAAATAAAATTTCTATTGAATAACAATAGAAATACTTTTATTAAAATCAGGATCGATCCAATGGTTCACATACACAGCCCTGGCAATCATTACATACCTTGTTCAAATATTACAATCCAAATTATAAAACAATCAAGCCAATCTTTCTCAATGTAAATACCCTGAGCAGTAGTTCAGTGTTGATTATCCTCAATTCTTAAGCTTTCAATCTTCCTTAACTGCATCTGAGATATGTAAACATTCAAACATTTAAAATATTTTAGCAAGCTATACTTGGTAGAGGATTTAAGAAATATATTCAATGTATCTCAAAATAAACAATTCTTTATATCCATGATATAAAGCAATTTATACATTGAATAAAATTTTTTATCCTTCATTCATCATATGAATTATATATATTTACTACATATAAATAAAACCATTTAAAATTGTGAATATAGTCAATATTATCAATAATATCTAATTTTCAAATTAATTTCAATATTAACATTAGGTGTTAATATATAATCATACAATATTGGGAATCATCCTCCAATACAACATCGGTAATAATTTTTATCGGGTATCTTATCATGCCATAATCAATTGCATTATAATGCAAAATAATCAAAGGACTACCATGCTTGCAGTCTCAATCCGTATAGCGCTTAGATAACTGCTCAATACTCCACTGACACTACAGTGGAAAATACAGATCCATGTTTGTATGGGGGAAACCATGGTTGTCATAGTGGCGGCCTTCTCATAATTGCCCAACCCGACATTTTGCCTCTCTTTGGGCATAGTATCATCATCATAATCAGTTTCGGAGAGCGGGTGGCTAAACCCTCATAACTCTCCTAACATTGGCATCCCCAAGCATAAGTCTGTCTTAAAACAAAACCATAAGCCTCCATGCTTGTATGAAAAATAATATTTTATACTTACAGACAGTGTGTTTGGTTATAATAAGACATGCATATAACTTATTTCTTTCAAATTTAGGGGTCCAACTTATATAGTTCAAATCTTCTCATTCTACCCATTAAGTAATTTCATAATTACTTAATCAATCACTTTGTATTTATTTCAACATCATTTGTTAATTCATAACAATTCTAAGGCAATTATAATCAATCTATAGTTATTAAGATAATATCATGTGTAAAATACATGTATCTTCTATAATGAATATATTCTTAATATCTACCTACCTTTACTTTCAACAATCCATCATCCCATTGATTTTGATCATCATATCCTTCATGTATCTGTCAAATCATATATATATTCATTCCTCAACTCATTCATACTTCCTAGTTGTTCTTTTGATCATCCTTACATAGGATGATTAAGATCTTTTTCCTTGGATTATATTGATCAAGGGTCTAGTTTATTGATCTATATTTAAATCTAATATTCATACTAATTCAAAAGCATATATACTATCACAATATTATGTTTCTTATTATTCTTGATCATTCAAGATGTCCATATGGATCTTGTTTGATCATCCTTATCTTACTTACAATTTTTATTAGGATTAGATAATTTACTATCTTTTATGTTATTATTATTATTCAACCAGTTAATGTCTTACTAGTGGAAGATAGTTTATTTTTTTCCTAATATTAGACAGCTTCTTATTTCATAATTGACTGAGGCTTATCAGTTAAAAGCTGCTCACAGAGTAATTAATTCAATTCCCATGTAATGAGGCATTTATACCTCACAAATGTCTCTAGAAGGTGGGAGAAGAGCAAAGCTCTATTAGAGAACCCCCTTAACTAACATGTTTAACATTTACTGGGGTGACCTTAGCTCAACTCTCATAAGGTTCCTATAAGCATTAAACCCTAAGTACTCTTGCTATTTTATTTTAATTAAATCCATAAACACTTAAATTGTCATTCATGGGGTTTATTATTTTCCTAATTTGGGCAAAGAAAATGATATTCCTTATATTGTCCTACTAACTATAGCCATTACTATCATTAAGTCCATGTCCATGTTTATTGTAAATGTTCATCAATATTTATTTTCATTTAATTATATATTTCATGTAATTTACATAACACGAACAATGAAAGCATAAATAAATAAATCTAACAATTAAATATACTAAGCAAAAAAAAGAGCATTTATAGTAGAATATAATAATTCACATGCTCAATTGAATACATCATATTTATTCATTTTGATTAAATGATCATATTTTGATTTCTATTCAGCTTATATCTTGATCTTTCATTTTTATTCAGATCTATCACATTTTCTTAATGTGATATTATCACTAGATCATTTCAATAGAAATTTTATTTTATATAAAAATCTATGTATGATAAGTAATTTGAGGTGACACTCGGGTTTTTGATAAATCAATTTCAAAGAAAATATGTTTTTGCTATTTGTATTTTAAAATTTTTCAAAATTAGGGCCATATCTTTGCAAATATTTATGAAAATGTGTTTTGAAAACTCGAGTCGCACAGTTAGTGTCATCATCATTATCAAGACCTTATTCCAATTAGGGGTTGGGTGTAATCATGCATTAGTGTGCTAAAAAATATTCAAATAGAAAAGAAAGAAGATGGTATCCCTGGTCATATTCGATGCTAATGGATTTGAATGATCTGATAAACCAACATTACCACCCCCTTGGTCAACTTCTGACTTTCATTTCTTTCATGTCTACTTCTAACTTTAAGGTGAGAGGACTGGTGCTTGAGGCTCCATGAGCTAGCTGAACTACCTTCAAGTTCAACTCTAAGTACGGTCATCAACATGATGAACAAAGGCATTGATGGGTTTATAAATGGGATCAGGGCTTAGTTAGTGAGACTGTTGATTTGATAGTCTAGCACCAAGCAAGTGAATATAGCAGGTCTAGTACCCTTAAGTTGAATTTGAAACTTGTGATAATGCATGATCTATACAGAGCAAACACAGACACTAAGAAGCTAGAAATTATTCAAAAAAAATTCTTACTCGGAGATGTTCCGTCACTATGCATAGATGGTGGGTACCAAGTTTTCAAATTTCCTTTTTTTCCTTCCTTTTTCTTTTGGTGGGTGAGGTAATGAGTCATCTGCTCCTCTGCCAAGCCCTTGTATAGAAAGAGTATATATGTGGGAGGATTGGCCAAACACTGTCCATGTTTTCATCCTTCTATAAGTGAACATGAAAGATTGAATTGATGTACTCTACGTATATTATTCAAGAGTTGTCATTGTGTGATTTTAAGGTTATGGGTTCAAGAAATGGAAACAGTCTCTTACAAAATGCAAAGTAAGGTTGTATACTATTGACCCTTGTGATCTGCCCCTTCTGCGCATCCTGCAAACGTAGGAGCTTCGTGCACTAGGGCTGCCCCTTTTACGCTCACCAAAAATTGATTTCATTGCCATATGATAAAAAAGTTAATATACAGCACTCTTACTTATTCTAAAATAATTTGTGTTGTTATATGATAAGATTTTCAAATTTTTTATCAACAACTCATATAATTAAGAACAGTCAAGTGAGGGTGCTGCATGGAATGGTCAAGAGGCGGGTCAGGGCTTTTGACCGCCCCTTAAGCCCTTATCCTAATGGACTTTGGTCACAAATTTCCAACCCTAATATCATTCGCTAAAAAATTTCCTGCCCTTAACACTGACCCGTTTGAGTCAATTAGCGTGGGTTAACATCCTTAATAAAGTCCAACAGGCGTCCACTGGTCTGGCACATACTATAGATCTATTTGGGAGTATATTAGAAGGATCAAACCATGATACCCAGTACTTCACCAGCCGTCTGCTTTTTTCCTGGCCTCTTCTTTGGGAGATTTAAATGTCTACATTTTTCCTCTTTGGGAGATTTAAATGTCTGCATTTTTCTTCTTTGGGAGACTTAAATGTCTGTATGTTTCTTCTTTGGGAGATTTAAATATCTGCATTTTTCCTGAACTCTTCTTTGGGAGATTTAAATGTCTGCATTTTTCCTGGACCGAAAATGTTCTTAGACTGCAAGAAGCGCAGGTGCAAAGAAATTGGAATCTATTTTTCTTATCACTATTTTTTGGAGCATGATAATGGAGGTTGGTAGAAACGTTGTTGAGGCCATTCTCCTGTATCACAGACTTCCATTTCAATTTACTTCTGCAAATTGTTAGAGTCAATGACTACCACCACCACCACCACCCCCACCCCAAAATAAAATAAAAATAAAAATAAATCTAATGAACAGTCATTTCCTGTTTGAGATTTCAACTTGGAGGAAGAAATGAGAGGTTTTACAGGCAAGAAAATATATAAAAAAAGCAGTGATTCTCATTATTTGTTTCTCTGACTGTCAGCCGTACCATGCTTGGATTCGATGCCACACAGCAGCATCACATAGGTTATACTAGAATGGCATTAAATAAAAGTATAATTGGAACGAATAGTTAAACGTGGGGTACAATTGAATATGATCAGAAAAGCAAAAGTCCAGGATTTCTTTAGCGAACTTAACCTAGAAAAGTATCACTGTCAAGTATCGACCCATCGCCGTCCATGTTTACTCTCTCTCTCTCTGCTATCACTCAGTCTTACATATATATATAAGCAACAAGAGTGGGTCTTGCTTCATTTGTTCGCTTGCTCTTGTTTATATCTGTAATATTATTGCTTCTATCTCCTTTAACCATCATGCACCTCGTCATCATATCCTCTAGTCAAGAATCTCAACTCCTTTAGTCTAAATCAACTGACGTCTAAGGGTTTGTCTAGTTTCTCCAAAGAAATAGAAAGAAACTCTGTCAGCCAAAATCAATGCATGGTCTTCTGGTGAAATTTATTTCCATCTTTGTGAAAAAAAAGGCCCCATTGAGACCAAGACTGCATTCTGATTCGTCGATTGTTGTCTTGTGCTTGTTCCTATTCATTTTAGAATGAAGTTAGGATTCTCCTCTCTCTCTTTCTCCCTGCAATATCATCTACAGCTGTGCTGCCATTTACATGGTCTACGTGATTCTTACTCGCAAAGCAATGGCACGAATGGCTTAGTAATTCAATGAACCCTGCTTCTTGCTCCTTGTTGATTATAGATGTAATTTTGGGCAAGCGCCTATGAATCCTTAATTTTTCTAGGTATTCATGCATATAATAAGAAAGAAAGGCAGCAATGTAGATCAATTACATGAGAGGAATGATAAATATAACGGCAACTTCTAGTGGTCATAATTCAAGTGTCACTTCATTTACCTCTAACGTATTTGTTTTTATAGATTTAAGCCACTAAGGAGTTCACCGTGTCCAGAACGAGGACTAAGTATCAAATTATCGTGTGTCTTTGTTGTGATTTTTAACTATGAGTATACCACAGTAACTTCAAAAATTTTAAAATATTGGACAAATTATCTAACAGAAATGAAATCTCGTACTTAACCCATCCAAGCCATTAGTGACATGGTGAACCGATTAGATCTACAAAAAGGCAAGTGAGAGGTAAAGACAAGTCGCACTTGAATTTATCATTAATTTCTATAATTCTACGAGTTATAATGGGCTTAGATCTACATAAGTTAATTTTATGAGTTGTGGCATACATGTTTATACAATGCTTGGCAACTCAGCACACTTGGCTGTGTAGCTTTGAGCCATTTAGATGTGCAGTTTTGGCCGTTTAACGTATAAAAAAAAGGGGGTTCTGATCATGATCCTTTGTCGAAAGAAAGCTGATTTTGGATCTAAACAAGTCACTGGAATTTCAAGGGGAAGTTATGCATTAGTACTACTTTTTTTAGATATCACTTTAAAATGTCATATTTGTTTGGCTAAACCATGTCGCAGTGTCTGTTATTACATCCAATCTTGACTATAAATATTTAGTGGCCTTAGATATATCGATCAACTCAAACGAAAAATATGGTACAAAATATAATAAAAGTTAGGCCACATATAAAGCCAATGACTTCCTCATTATAGTAAAAAGTTTCTAAACATATAAAATAAGAGCCTAATGGCTCAAAAATGCTCTTAAAAGATTATTTTAAATATTACTTGGAAACTTCATATGCGTTTGGACCATCCATATATGCTGAATCAATATAACGGTACAGCACTATAAATTAGACAATCTGGGTGCACATTGTGGAAGTTAAGCCTCTCCAACGCCACAGTCAACATCATAGAACCACATTCTCATAAATATTACGTACCACATATAATGTGATTTAAAAGATAGCGATGCAATTTTCACAATGATATATACAGTGATGGCAGTATTCTTTAAATAATTTCCTCGAGCTCTCTCTCCTTTGTCAATAGGCAAATGGCCCAGAAAGCTTCAGGGATGGCTCTTCTGCTAATTCTGGTCTCGGTGTTGTTTCCTTCAGTTACTGAATCTAGATGGGCTCCTAGATCCATGGAAAATCAACCCCAGCTCCACTGTTTAAGAGAAATGGATACTAAAAAGCCCACACCTATGGGTGCGAGTATGGAGAAAGAAGATCCAGGCCAGGCCGAAGTCATGTTACGAGATTTCGATTTTTTTGGAAGACATGGTAATGTACCAAGTCCTGGTATTGGCCATTGAAGTTAATGGTTTGTCTATTTAGCGCCCTTGTTGCATTGTGTAGTGTTCGAAGCCATGGTGTTGGCCAGGCTCACTAAACGAAGAGGTTACGTTGTCGTTTTGATTACACTAAGTAGAATAAGATAGGGTTTAGTTAGGTTACAGGGCTTTGTTCCAGAAGCAAGCTAAGAGGCAGTTTGAAGTTCAGATCAATGTCCAACAGAGAATAAGCTGCAGCTAAAACTCTTATTAAAATATTGGGTGCAGATTTGTATTATCTTTTGCAATTGTTGCCGGGTAAGTGAGACCAAACTTGAGGGTGTAAGGTACAACCCCCAAACTTGGTTCTTTTTGCTGTATCTCAATCATTTTAAGGTGATATTTAGACATGTGTAGGTGACTATTTCTTGTTTATTATGTCTTTCTTCTGTTTAACATGCTCTGCATAGGAATTTAATTTGTGTGTTTTATAAGCTGGTTAGCTGGTTCTACAAGGCATGTGGGTAAACATAATCAAGTATCGTATCCTATGGAAAATGTAGCTTCCTAAGTAGTTTATGTTTCACAGCACAACCACCTAAAATTGTGGATGAAAATCATGTGTTGTTAGAGAATGAATCTGGTAAACCCAGCATTAGTAAAGGAACTCAAGTCAAATTCACTCGTGTACAATGTTCAGTTAACAGCAAAGCTGATGCACTGGACCGAGAAAGGGTATTCTCGGAGGATACTGTGATCAGACATTTTTCACATTCAGTTGTGATTTTAGTACTAATTTCTGTAGCTGAAACAATACTTGCATAAGTTTTAGTTTGATCTTTACTTGGTTTCTCACATGTGGTTGCATGATAAGTCTTATGTAATGCAGTGAGTGAGTGAGAGAGAGAGAGAGAGAGAGTTCTCAATCACCATGTAAATACCCATGTATCAACCATTAAAAAGATATATAGAGAGAATCTTATCCTTATATAAACATGGATTGATATTTTAATGATCAAAACTGTTATTCTTGTCAGCCTTCTCATCCATTTGACAATCCTAGGCCTTGGTTCTTTGAGTTCTATAGTGGATAATGAAACTAAAAGAAAAAAGGGGTAGCTTCCATATCCAAACTTTTTAATATTTTTATTATTATTTATAAACAGTTATGTGGACCAGCCATTTCTTAATCTATGCAAATCAGTGTGTTGCCAAAATGACCTCGTCCACTCAAATCTGTTCCTTTTCTATCCTTTGAAAAATTGTCTCTTTGCAGACATTGTAGAGGCAAATGCAGAGAGTTCTTCTCTAGTATTCCATTGTTGTTTCATCTTTTTCTTTATCATCATAAGAAACCTAGATATTTCGAATTGCCCTAGCAACCCAAAAGTATAAACTTGAAGGAAAATGACACTGGCACCTTCTTGACTCTCTCTCTTTTTTGAAATTTCAGCGGCTAATACAAATGAGGTTTTCTTTAGTATTCCATGCTTCTTTTTTCTTTTTCTTTATTATAAGAAGAAATCTAGATTCAAAAATACCCTTGCCAGCCAATAGTTGAAAGTTGAAGGGAATCAGCATCAGCACCTTCTTGACCATAGTTTTCCAAATCCACCAAAATCGGCAGTGGCACTTTCTACAGTTAGAGTTTGTGATTCTTCAAAAGAAGATGAAAGGCGACAGGAATAAAAGGTTAAAGTTCAAGGTTGTCCTCACAGACATCAATGCTGGTTGAAACTGACCAACATATGAAGAGTTTGCGGTAGAAAAAAAAATTGGGCTCTCACGGATCAAATTTTAGAAGACGAGGATGATCAAGAAGCTACCATAAAAGCTCTCGATTTGCTTCCATACATATTTTGACAGTATTTGCCAGAGAGAGAGAGAGAGAGAGAGAGAGAGAGAGAGAGAGAGAGAGAGAGAGAGAGAGAGAGAGAGAGAGAGAGAGAGAGAGAGTTAGGGAGAAGAGGGCATTTTGGATACAAAATAAGTTGACCACTCTGATTTGCCCAGACTAGAAAGTGACCAATCAACATAACTATTTACTAGTTTTTAAAAAATTCTGTATGAAATTTACACAAAACAATGATTTATCATGTGGACAATAGAGATCGATACCCTTGCAATCCTAAATTTCTGAACGTCATGCTGGATTGCTGACCCATTCCAGGAAAACTATGGTGGAGCATGTTATATGGCACAATCAATGCTACCAACCTACGCTATTCTATGAGAGAACAATTAATTTGTATGGTCATTTCTGGGTCGAAGGCCTTTAGCAAGAATAAATAGTACAGATCAAGAGCAATTTCTTTATTTTTTTGCATGCAGGGCCTACTATGGAAGATCCAGATTGTCCATTAGATGGGCCAATGTTGGAACCTAATGGCTTGAAAATAATGCCAATCGGTCAAGTTAATTTGCTTCCAGTTAAGCACATTTTGGTTAGTGCCGCACAAAACCATAGTTACCAAATACCTTGATAGCACATATTTTTTCAAAATCTTGTTTTACGTACCAATACAAAACCATCTCTAAAATAATCTAAAACTTACATAAAACTCATCTAAAATGTTTAGGGAACTCTTAAAATACCAATGAAAACTAGATTAAAACTTTGACAAATTTGATGAAAAACTCCATCATAACACACGACAAATTTCCTTAGTTAAACCATCGAGTGGTAATCAGATTTCCTAATCTGCAAGACATCTCGGGCGTGGATCTAACCTATATTGCACCAGATGATCAGGGCAGATCAATTGGAGGCTAATCAAGTGTAGAATGCATATTGCCTCAACTTTTGCAATGAGGTTATGCCCTAATCTTGTTTTTTAAGTGTGTGATTAAACAATTTTTTTCATTTGAAGGATGCTAAATTGACCACAAAGGGAAGCGTGTCCAACAACTACACTTTTGGAGCCCACCTTTGAATGATCTAACTTGTTCATGTTCTTGCTTTACCCGTGGATATCTATTGGATAAAAAAGCATGTAGATTGGTTGATTCTATGGTCTAAGAAGTTGTGTTTGGTAACAAACAACTTATAGACTTTGATGAACAATAGTTGAAATTTTAGATATAGAATCAACCAATCCACATGCTTTTATATCCACTATTTGTCCTCAAAGGTTGAGCAAGGAAATGAATGTGTCAGATTATACAAAGGTGAGCTCCGACAAATGTAATTGCTAGACACACCTCTTTTGTGGTCAGTTTATCATTGCTCATTTTATTTAATCCTTTCATAATGTACAATTGAATGCTAAAGAAGGCATAGCTTGAATGCTAAACAAGGGATAGCTATCAATTTGATTGTGGTGGTTGTTTATTTTGGCTACTAAACTAAAAATTTCATATTTTGTTAATTTTAAAATGAAATTCTATAATAATTTCTGAGAGTATTTAATGTTTTAAGAAAATATATACATAACAATAGAAAAGAGCATAATACAATGAAATTTACCAAAAACAAAAGGGCTGAAATATGCTATAATACGCAAAAAGGGTCAAAATATACTGAAGTAGAGCAAATATTCCCAAAAAAGAACATGCAGCGGGAATGAAATAATCTTGTAATTCTGGCTTACACAGTATGGGATTGACACTAATGCAACAAGGCAATAATATTTGGAGTCCTATTAAGAACAAACATGATATTTGGAGTCCTGTTAAGAACAGACATGCTCAAGAGGAGCGTAAAGAGTGTACACTCCATTTTTTATGAACATAAAATATTTTTTCTTTTTAGATTTACGCTGTTCATCATGTTAGAATACAAAAATATATAACCTATGAGAAATCAAATCATTTAGATAATCGAAACCACTTGTTTTATGTCTTTGAAGCATGTAGTAGAAATGGATGGTCGCAATTTTTTACCTAAAGAAACATTGCTAAAAAACATTCAATGGGCATGAAATATGTTATCCAGCCTATCTAAACCATTCTTCACAACGAATGAATAGAGAGGCATTTTTTTTGGAACTTGTATTTTATTTTGAACCAATTCCAATAAGATTTGTTGGAGTGATCGGAGGAAAACATAATTTGTCTTTGGAACAACGTTATGCCAGTTTACATGTTGGTGGATTTCATCGAACAAAATGCTTGGAGAAGCTTCTGAAGGGGAGTTAAAGAGTGAAAATGAACTGCTACAGACGGATGGCAAGCTTCAAACCACAGATTGTACGAGTTTGGAACTTCGATGGCTCTTTGATTGGACATTTGGGGGCCTTCTGGGGAAGAGGATTCCTTCCAGTTGCAGGTCGAATAGTTGTATCTAATTAGAGTTAAAACACTGCTTCAAGGAGTTGAGACTGTTTAACGTCAATATTGGTGCTGAGATTGGATGAAGCACGTTCCTGATTTAGTAAAAGAAGCGACATTTTTCGACTGTTCTTGAAAAGATTGGAAAACAGATCGTTGAAGCAGAAATATAAAGTTCTGCTGTAGCTTCTGGTTTCTATAATCATCTGCTGTTATGCGATTCTCTTCAGTGATTTGGAGCAGAGATACACTATCTTTATCGTAGTTTTGTGCAGATTCCACCAGTTTTCACCGGAGTATCTCAACTGCTTTAGCTTTCTTTTTATACCATCCGGCTTTCTACTTTCTTCAGCTGGTTGTGGTGCTTTCCAAGTTAGATATCAAGTTTTCTATTCGTATTCATCGGGCACAGGATTTTTTTCTTTCTTTCTTTTTTTTTTTTTTTCCATAAAGTATAATCTCTGGTTCGTATTTCATCGATTTATATATGTTTTAATGGGAGCAAGTTTTGACGTTCTTTTCCAGTAGGAATTGAAATTCTTCTTAAAAATGCAGTCGGTCTGAGACAGTTTTTTGAGATGAAATCAAGGTTTCTGCTCTATCTACTCCATCATTCATAGCATCTTGGGAAAAATCTCGCATTATGTGGCATTAACATCATTTCTTGTTATCAAGTACGAAATTGAGTACTTCCAAAGGTTGTCTGTCATTGACGGTTTGCGGGAAGAAATCAAGGTTTTTTGCAGTATACGCACCGTCTTCCCAAGCTTTTTATGAAAATCCATCGCTTTATATAGTATTAGTTCAAAATCTGGTGATTTGTCAAATACAAATCTGTATTCCCATGCTTTAAACGTTATTCCTCTCTTCTTCTTCTTCCTCTTAATCCAACTGGCAACGATTTTAGCAAAAGCTAAATGTTCCGTATTGAACTGATCTCCATTTAGATCTACATTTGCCTGCATTTCCCAAAGTATATGTTTTTCCGAGCAGAAATTCTCGTTTCAGTTTGATTCCTCTAGATCTGAGCTTTTCCTGACCTCATTTCGAGCCAAAATCCAGGTCTGCGCATTACTTCTTTACCAAGTCTTTAATAAGAAGCTTGTTCCATGGATTCTGCAACAAAAACTAGCAAACCTGCTTCCCATATCGCCGACATTGTGCACCGATTAGCCAAGGTTTGCCCTTTAAGATCGATCGGAGTTTTCTCTGATGGAAATCTCGATGATATTCCCTCAATCGAAGGCGCCAGTGATTCCATCGGAGAAACCAGCAATGAGAACGACTACCAGAAAATCCATCCCCAACCGATCGAGGAAACCCTCACCAAAAAGCAACCAGAAGTTGAAGCTGTTACAGCGATTTCCAAGGTTTTTTCAACTCTCTCCTCCCTCAGATCGGCCTACATTCAGCTCCAAGAAGCCCACTTTCCTTGCAATCCCGAAAAGATTCAGTCTGCTGATAAAAAAGTCATTTCGGAGCTCAAATACCTTTCAGAAATCAAGCAGTGTTATAGAGCAAAACAGAATGTTGAAACCATAGTGAAGGATTCTTCTCTGTTTACAGACATTCAGGAATATGAGAACTTATTAGAGAAATTGCAAGCCCAGCTTCAAGCTAGAGATGAGCAAATCCGAAAATTGCGGCAGGAAGTTGAGGAATTGGATCGAAAGAATGCAGAGTTGGAGGACAAGATCAGGAAGAGAAGGTCAGAGGAAGAGAGCATTCTGCCTTTGGGAGATCTCACCCCAAGTTTGTTCACCGAAGTCTTCGAATTAGCATCCAAATCCATTCACGATTTTGCTAAGCCGTTGATAGCATTGATGAAAGCTTCAGGCTGGGACTTAGACCAGGCGGCTTATTCCATAGATGGTTCAGTTATTTACGCGAAAAGGGCGGATAAGAAATACGCTTTCGAATCTTATCTCTGCAGGAAAATGTTCAGCAGCGGCATTCAGCTGGACGAATTCGGGGATGACGATGTTATTTCAAAGTATAGGGATCCTTTTGATGCTTTGATAGAAAATCCAAATTCCAATTTCGCCAAGTTCTGCCGATGGAAGTATTTGTCTGTTATACATCCATCAATGGAGCGGTCTTTTTTTGGGAATTTGGATCAGAGAGCATTTGTTTTGAATGAGGGGCATCCCCGGACGCCAGTGTACCAGGTGTTTGTGAAAATGTGCCAGTGGATTTGGGTCTTGCAACGCATGGCTGTGTCCTTCAATCCAAAGGCTGAAATGTTTTGGGTGCCGGCAGGGAGCAAATTCTGCGAGGATTCTACGGAGAGTGTGGTGAAGGATGTAAGCAGTGTTGCAGAGGAAGGAGGAAATCTAAAGGTTGGTTTGATTGTCATGCCAGGGTTTAGAATTGGGAAGGGTATAATCCGGTGTAGGGTTTACCTGTCCCGGACGGCGTGAGAGGAGTAAAGTCTCTTTGCTGTGCATATTATTATCAACTTTTTGGGGGCGGGAAGTGCCTGTGAGGCGATCTTACCTGGATCATGTTAGGAGTCGTCGCATCTGGGAAGCCCCTAATTGTCACATCATGTTGCCTTGATAAAGGGTCTTATCCTTGTCCCTGTCCTTATGAAAAAGTTGGAAGTAGTGCCATATAGTAAAATTCAACAGTAAATTTACTTGTTCTGTAAACAGTCCTCGCTTGTGTTTTATCAACAGTTAGATGATCTGGAGTCCGGACCACTCTTCTGAGGGGTCCTGTTTGGAACCCCATGGTAAACTCACTGTTGGAAGGTTATAATTGAGCTCAACGTCTTATACCAAAAGGAAGGTACACACTGTTGGAAGGCTATAATTGAGATCAGCTTCTTATACCAGCAGGTGGGGTTAAGATTAGTTCAGTGAGTGTCACTTTAACAGAGGTTTCCACTAGGGCTCACCATATGTAAACATTACCTTCAATTTTATGGCCTCGTGGTTCTGTTTTCTGTTGACTGTTTGGCCAAGAGATTGCATGCCGTGGACAAAATTATCCATGGGTAATAATCTACCGAAATACGATGCCCTAGGCCGGAACTCAAGCCATAAGTGATTAGGACTGGCCTGCCTGGGTGGTGGGCTTAGGAGTTGGGCCCCGACTACTATTTGGCTTAAGATCTGTAGTCTGGGGTACGTTGTCCTTCTCTGCCTCTCCGTAATACGTCTCAATGATGTATTCTTTCAGCGCTAAACCATGGAAAAAGTATTTTAACGAAGGAGAAACCACAATTAAGGGCTGTTTTTACCTATAATTTGATAATTATATTTTTTTCGTGCCTGCTAATAGGAGAGAACATATCTCTTGGGGTGAGTAATTTAGCCTGTGGATTGTTATCCCCGTGCCAAAAGGAGCTATTATAAAGGTGCTTGTTCATATCTGGTTCATGTCCTCCTTCTCTACAATCGGCTGACCACAAAGGATGTAATAGGTTATTTCTCTGCTCGAACTCATGACTTTCAGGTCACAACAACAACTCTACTGCTACGCCAAGACTTCTTCAATGAAAAAAAGAGAATGATTGTTCTTTTCGGGCTTGAATTTGAGCAATGTATCCGGAATGTGGTATTTCCCTGCCTTCAGATGCAGCGACTTCTTGGACCTCCGCGAAGAGGTTGGCGTAGGGACTACATTTCGCTTCTAGCATCGCATGGGCAGAGTGAGATACGATCGGTGTCATTCAATCCATTTCTAGAGATTGCAATAGAGTTGAGGAATTATTGATTCATCCATTTGGGAAGGGGCTGTTATATCACGGATGTCATATTTTCCAGGTCAAAATATCAGCTCATGAAAAACTACCTGATGGATTCTTCAATGACCAAGACCACTGCTTTACCTGGTCTTCTATGGATGGGCTGCATCCAAAATTTCTCTCGCTTTTAATTTCTTTCAATGGTGAGTGGATACGAATCCACAACGTTTTGGTTGTGACACAGGCTACTTATCTGGACTAAGTGAAAATGTTCTCTCATTTGACGATTCCAAACTTCAGACCTACAGAAAATTTCTTGATAAATGCAGACTTCCTTTTTCATTTTCTAATATCCATCAAGAAGCAAAGAAATCACAGGTCTGTAGTCTTGAAGCAGTCTGAAGTTTGACCCATAACTTATCCTTGATAGCACCTATTAAATAAATGATTTTTTTTTTTTTTTGGTACTAGCAAAAAATTACTAAGCAAATCACTTCTACACACTAGTAAATCTCAGCCCATATAAATGGTTTAGACCATTAAGCACGTGGTCTTCGCATCAATTGGCAAATGGCAGTGATGGTGTTCATTAGGGAGAAAAATGAGCAAGTGTTCTGAGGCGGATTCTAACTTCTTGTTATCCTACACCGATGGGGTCAATAATGGCCCTGTAAAAGGTATTAATCCATGTGAAACATTATGGGCCCAATGCTTTTCATGGCTGCCAGCACGTCGAACATTACTACTGTGCTTTGAGCAGATCACCATCGACTGCTCTTTATGATGGCATATTGAAATTGGCATGCAGTCTGACCACTCAGTTTAGACCCAATTAAAGATAATTATGGCACGGAGTCAAGCCCTAAATGGGTTTTCTATCAATCATCTATAATATATTATAAAATTAATTTTGATGAGAATGACTTTTTCCTGGGAAAATAAATTAATTCATCTACACTTTAGTTGTCACAACCCCGTCGGGCCCACAACAAGGATATTGTCCCGTGCGGGTTTTGGTTCTCCCCCACGTCCAAGGGAAAAGGCCTCATTATTGTGAAGGGAGAGAACCCCCCTTATAACCCACAGACCATCACCCCCCCTAGCTGATGTGGGACTAACTCTCCTGCGTCCCGCCCTCAGACCATCTTGGATCCCCTCACAAGGCCAAGCCTCAGGCCATCTTGGCACGGTAGCCATCTCCCGCCTACAGGACACACGCCCCCGTGTCTCACCACACGAGCTACGGTGCGGCTAGCCATCCACCCACGGGGTCGGGGTTTGGCTCTGATACCATTTGTCACAACCCCGTCGGGCTCACAACAAGGATATTGTCCCGTGCGCACGCGCACGGGTTTTGGTTCTCCCTCGCGTCCAAGGGAAAAGGCCTCCTTGTTGGGAAGGGAGAGAACACCCCTTATAACCCACAGACCATAACCCCTCCTGGCCGATGTGGGACTAACTCTCCTGCGTCTCGCCCTCAGACCATCTTGGGTCCCCTCACAAGGCCAACCCTCTGGCCATCTTGGCACGGTAGCCATCTCCCGCCTACGGGACACACGCCCCCGTGTGTCACCACACGAGCGACGGCAGGCTGGGCCATCCACCCTCGGGGTTGGGGTTTGGCTCTGATACCATTTGTCACAACCCCGTCGGGCCCACAACAAGGATATTGTCTCGTGTGCATGCGCACGGGTTTTGGTTCTCCCCTGCGTCCAGGGGAAAAGGCCTCCTTGTTATGAAGGGATAGAACCCCCCTTATAACCCACAGACCATCACCCCTCCTAGCCGATGTGGGACTAACTCTCTTGCGTCCCGCCCTCAGATCATTTTGGCTCCCCTCACAAGGCCAAGCCTCAGGCTATCTTGGCACGGTAGCCATCTCCCGCCTACGGGACACACGCCCCCGTGTGTCACCACACCATTTGTCACAACCCCGTCGGGCCCACAATAAGGATATTGTCCCGTGCGCACGCGCACGGGTTTTGGTTCTCCCCCGCGTCCAGGGGAAAAGGCCTCTTTCGTGTAACAGAGTTCTGCACAGCGGAAGATATTGTCCCCTCTGGGTCTCTTCAGAGTATCTTGGGCTATTGCTCAGGGTATCTTGGCCCGAAGCCTCAACCTATCTTGCGCACCCTCAACCCATCTTGGTCGCCCTCAGGGTTTTGTCCCAGGATTACCCTCAGGGGCCTCCTTCGTGTAACAGAGTTCTGCACAGCGGAAGATATTGTCCCCTCTGGGTCTCCTTAGAGTATCTTGGGCTATTGCTCAGGGTATCTTGGCCCGAAGCCTCAACCCATCTTGCGCACCCTCAACCCATCTTGGTCGCCCTCAGGGTTTTGTCCTGGGATTACCCCCAGGGGCCTCCTTGTTGTGAAGGGAGAGAACCCCCTTATAACCCACAGACCATCACCCCCCCTAGCTGATGTGGGACTAACTCTCCTGCGTCCCACCCTTAAACCATCTTGGCTCCCCTCACAAGGCCAAGCCTCAGGCCATCTTGGCACGGTAGCCATCTCCCGCCTACGGGATACACGCCCCTGTGTGTCATCACACCATTTGTCACAACCCCATCGGGCCCACAACAAGGATATTGTCCCGTGCGCACGCACACAAGGCCAACTCTCAGGCCATCTTGGCATGGTAGCCTGTGGGTTATAAGGGGGGTTCTCTCCCTTCACAACAAGGAGGCCTTTTCCCCTAGACGCGGAGAATAAACTGCGCGTGCGCACGGACAATATCCTTGTTGTGATCTCGACGGGGTTGTGACAAATGGTATCGAGCCAAACCCTGACCCCGAGGGTGGATGGCTACCGCACCGTCGTCCGTGTGGTGACACACGGGCGTGTGTCCCGTAGGCGGAGATGGATACCGTGCCAAGACGGGCCGAGGTTGGCTCCTGTGAGGGGACCCAAGATGGTTTGAGGGCGGGACGCAGGAGAGCGGTCCCACATCGGCCAGAGGGGTGATGGTCCGTGGGTTATAAGGGGGTTCTCTCCCTTCACAACAAGGAGGCCTTTTTCCCCCGGGACGCGGGGAGAATTAAACCCGTGCGTGTGCGCACGGACAACATCCTCGTTGTGGGCCCGACGGCTGTGACAAATGGTACGTAGCCAAACTCCGACCCCGAGGGTGGATGGCCAGCCGCACCATCGGCCAGTGTGGTGACACACGGGGCGTGTGTCCCGTAGGGCGGGAGATGGCTACCGTGCCAAGATGGCCCGAGGGTTGGCCTTGTGAGGGGACCCAAGATGGTCCGAGGGCTGGATGCGGGAGAGTTAGTCCCACACGGCCAGTGTGGGTGATGGTCCTCAGGGTTATAAGGGGGGTTCTCTCCCTTCACAACAAAGAGGCCTTTTCCCCTGGACGTGAGGGAGAACCAAAACCCGTGCGCGTGCGCACGGGACAATATCCTTGTTGTGGGCCCGACGGGGTTGTGACATTAGTAGAGGGTAATTTTTGCTAAAAACCGTTAACCTATAATATACGGCCGGTTACTAGCATTTTAATTCATAAGATAGATATGAAGGTGTTTTAGTAACGTTTCTTCCACACTTGAAACTTTGGAATGTTATCCATTTTTTCAAGGACTTATCAGCTCGTCTAATATAGATTAGGGCTTTTAGTGAAAATCTCTTTGAAAAAAAAATGTTGAATGTTCACACCATGAGCATCTCCAATCTATGACCTACTAACTACACCAGGAGAGGCCCTTCTTTCACCACTACCCTAGAAGGCATTTGGTAACAAAGATCGCAGCCCCAGTGCACTAAGCTCCTACCTATGTGGGGTCCGACGAAGGGGTGGACTACAAAGGCCTATAATACGCAGTCTTACCTTGCATTTTTGCAAGAGGCTATTTCCATGCCTTGAACCTGTGACCTTAAGGTCACATGACGACAACTTTTATCGTTGCACCAAGGCTCCCTTCTCCTAGAAGGCATTTGGTCCGAACCTTAAATAGTTGTGGCCCTAGAAACTGAGGGATTTGCACCAAGATTTGGCCCTAGAAGCCTACCCATTCAATAACTCAAGGCGATTAGCACTTAATGCTGGTAAAAACTAGACACTTGTGATTCAGAAGCTATATACAATTACAAACATTATTGCACTGGAAATGAATTTATTCTTTTTCCAGTAAATCGTTTTCTAGCTTCAATTTTCAGTTAATTTGATAAAATCCGGCCACTATATTGTCTCTCACTTTAGTGTAAAGAAACTGCAAAACTGAAACATGCCAAAAAGCTTAAAAGAATATATTTCTTCCATGACGATATTCCTGAATGTGTACAAAATATAAATCAGAAAAGGAAGAAAATAGAGTGAATTGCTCCTCATCTAGAGAACAGCTTAGTGAAGAAATTGCCGGAGTTGGACTTCTCTAAACATGCTACATGGACATATCTTCCAAGATTGTCCACTTTCCTGGGTTCGCCCCTGGTGTCTTTCTTGCACACTTTACATGTCTTGTCCACCCACCCCTCTTCCACGTATTGCCCATCGACTACCAAACCACATCAAACAAGATTAGACAATAAAATAGTGAAGTTTGAGAACTCACGAGTAACAGTCCAAGCCCTTTCTTTTTAATATATGCTGATTCCATTTGTTAGCTTCTAGCCTGTTTTCTTAATTAATACATGCAGATCTTCTTCTTTTTTAGCGTGAGAAGAAGTGTAAGTTTACATCATTCTCTTTTTAAAACATGCTGATTTTTTTTTTCCATCTAAGTTATTCATCATGTTCTCCATTGCCCAAAATAGATAACTCAATGAAAATCAATGCACTTCACCTACTTATTTTGGACTGTTAAAAAATTAATAAAAATGAATGGTTACTATTTTCTGCTCATTAAAACACAGGCTAAAAATACCAAGTGAACATGAGATTTGATCTAACTTATCTAAGACATTTTAAACATGATGAACGAAGTAGATGTACATATCAAAGTTTCATAATACTTGAAAAATAGGGCACGGACTTCTTTTCACACTTTAGTAAGCGTGCTTACGGGGTCTCGTATGTAAAACTTAGAATATTAAACTACTTTCTAAACTTGAAAAAAATGTCCTACTTGTGGCTTTTGCAAAACTAAAATGGATGAGATAGTATCTTACATGTACCTACTGATTTTTACTTCTCAGTTAGACAGGCAACTGACTTGTGTTTTTTGAAAGATTAAAAGCAATCATCAGTTTTCTTGCTTGGTAGCAGAACCTCCTAGTTGGGGCTTAAATTTATGCTAATCAAAAGGTGGATCACAATAGACTAACGCGAGTTAAAACCTAGAAAGATGAATAGTACAAGTGAGGAGATTTACCCTCAATGTAGGATTTGAAGAAGTCCTTGTATGTCCCTCCAATCCTTCTTCGAAGTGCTCCATACTGCCCCAGCAGCAAATATTGTTATTTCTTAGAAGGCATTTTAGAAAATAAAACATGTGTAGATGGATGAAGTCAACGGTTTGTGTAAACCGGCAGATAACATGTACTAGTACCCTTCCCTCCTTTTTTCCCTTGTAGGTAAAGGAGGAATCCACCATAAATTCAACTCCATCCTGGCTGATACCATTGAAAATCCACCTTGGAAAGCTAATTAACAAAGATTTCGGATTCCAGGCCAGAATCCATGAATTCAATTCCATCTTTTAGAAATCTTGTTCTGTACAAGTATGTGGTATTTGTTGGATAAACCATCTAACGGTTGACGTGCCTATGAAAGACTGGGCAAATCTTGGATAGAACATAACAGAAGAACCGAACCTGATCACCTATTTACTTGATAGTGCAAACGAAGTAGAGACATGAGGTGGTTTAAGTTAGCTTGAGATCTCACTGCCCCAAGCCACTAGTTGTGTGAGTTCTATCGATAGCTTAACTCCAAAACATAAGAAAAAGAAATTATATTTCAGGCCTACACGTATTGCTAAACAATATTTACCTGTTGCCTGGTCATCCTACCACCAGATTTTGTGGCCTCCGTTGCATCTTCCAGCAGTTCTGCATCCTGAGCTGATCTCACTTGGGAGAAATCAAGGGCTTCTGTTATGCTCCCAAACAGAGATTGATTTCTCTTCTTTGGCTCCTCTTTCTCATTCTGTTGCTCTGATTTGGCCCAAATTCCACCTATATTAGAGGGTCTGTGAGCCATACGATTAGAGATGTCTCGAGACAGCCCTAAACATGGGCAGCTACTGTAGCTCTGAGAGGAAGACAGAGGAAAAACTCTCATCCCCACTCTCTCTCTCTTCAATATGCCACTGCAAATTTCCTACCTAGTCTGGTTTCCTTCAGGTCTTATAGAGGAAGGAAAATCCCATGGTTGTAAGACCACATCAGACGATGAACGAACCTCTCAAGATTCCATAAACATTGTTCTCTTGCTGACATGGAACAGCAAGTTATTGCCACGTGGCAGTGAGCATTTGCACTTTGGGTAATGTCAGTGGCATATGCTAGAGAACGTGGCCCTTGCCTTACCTATTGAAACTTGTGTTGGGACGTCAAACAAGAAATGGAAATATCCAGTGAATCTTAGCAACCAGTGGCCAGGGGAACACAAAAAATGAATGGAGAAGGAACACAAAAAAGGAATATCATGTGACATATATAATTTGTAGAATACATAACTAGTGGGAATGTTAGCACCACACAAAGTCGCACATATCACACGGATACACTAGCATGGCAGTGGGATTCAACAGTGCTGATAACCTTTATGTAAGCCTTGGTCCAATGGCCTCATGCCTGTGTGAGTATGTGCGGGGTTGGCTTGGTAAATTCGCTAACTAGTAATTGCTTCATTAAGTGGAAGAAATTAGTAAATGGATCTGAAACAAATTGAAGAAATTGAAATGTAACCAGTGGCGTGACACTGCAAAAAGATCAGCCCTGATTGAGACTACTACCACAGTCAAACATTTTGATACACTCTGATCCTATCGCCAAGTGCATATTCACAAAATTAATGTCAATAGCTATGCTTCATTTTTTCAAAGAAGATAAGAATTTTGTTGATTGGAGGAGAAAAGATCTCCCCGCGGCCCTTCATGAAGATCGAGATGACCAGTAAAGTGCCATAATCAGAAAAAGGAGAAATAGAAATGATCAAATCTCTTCAAAGAACAATTAAGAGTCATGATACATCAATTCAACGAACTCTAAAAGATGTAAGGATGACTTCATGGGCAAGGCTATCAGCTGTTGTATTATTACTTTATTGATGAAAACTTTTATCACACCAAGATCTTCCACAAAAATCATCAAGAATAAGAGACTAGATGCGAAAGTATACCTGAATCCATGAGACCGAATTTGATTCTTGAGTCTTGCAGTCCTGATCTTCCAAATTGATGCGTATGAACTTCCTGGAGAATGATGTTCACTCTTTTTTGATGATGGGATGTCAAAAAAGAATTGTACATATAATTTGGAGACCATAACCATTTATAATTGTATCCCCTTTCCTTATTTCTTATTTTTGCCATCATAAAATAAAAATTAGAGATTAGGTATCTACACATAATAAAGCCCATACCTTTTGAGATGACGTTGGCCCATTTAACCTTAAAAACTTATTAAATCACTTTAATTTAGGCAAGACCATATGATAGCATAATATATATATGTATGTATATATATCACTTTATAATTGTATATCACAGTATAACCTTATGAGCTCAAAAAATTTGCTATCATGTTTAGAAAACTTCTTCGAGCAATCTCGCCTATTAGCTATATTAATATAGGATCAAGGCAATCTTCGTTACATTTGTCGTAACTGGATGTGTAGCATAAAAATTACATGTAGTGTGATCTAAACATGCTTATTTCTAATTGGTCCAACTTTATTCCTTATGAGATTATATTAAAACCAAATCAGAGTGAAAAATAAAAATTGAATACTTTATTTCTGTAGAAAATATCTATAAACACAAGATGTATCTAAAACGAAAAGCATATAAATACAAACTTCTACTAATTCAGTATATCATCAAATGATACAACACCCATATGTGTAGTATGCTCATGAAAGACCTTGGGTAGTAGCCCCTTAGTAAGTGGATCCGCAATCATGGAGTTTGTGTCAATATGCTCTATGGATACTTGACCACTCTGAACTCTTTCCTTAACAACTAGGAACTTGATATCTATATGCTTTGACTTCGTCGAGCTCCTGTTGTGGATGGAATATTAAACTACTGACTTATTGTCACAAAATAACTTAAGTGGTCTTTCAATTCCATCCACAATTTGTAGCCTTGTGACAAAATTTCGCAACTATATTCTGTTGATTATTTAACCGCAAGTGCACGGGCTATTGTAGTATAGCTATGCAAATACGGGTCGATCCCACGAGGACTTGATTTAAAATTATGGAGTTTTAAATAAAATTCAACTAAAAGAATAAAAACTAACAAAAAATAAAATCCAGATTTATTCAATTGTTCCAATGTTCACAAATATTTATTCTAAGGAAAACATAAAATAAAAATAAAATGCGTCCTGGATAAGCTTGTCCTTGGATTGCACTGTCTCTGGATTAGTCTGTCCTTGAATAGTCTGTCCTGGATTGCACTTCCCTGAATAGTCAGAATGAAGATAAGTTAAAACAAGAATAGCACAGGGACACAGTTGTAATTAAACAGGGGACCCAATTGGTATTTCTGAAATCTGCCAAGGGACACAGATGGAATTCTTTTAGGGACACAGATGTAATTTTCGAAATCTGCCAGGGGACACAGATGTAATTCTTTTGGGGACACAGATGGAATTTCTGAAATATGACAGAATTGTAATTTCTGAGATCTGCAGGTGCAGATTTGTAATTTCTTCAGGGTTCTGGTTTTTCACAAAAAAAACCAGAAAAACACGTTTTGGGAGAAATCTGGAAGAGGGAGAAGAGGGAGAAGAATAGAGGAAGGAGGAGAAGAGGAAAGGGAGAGAAGAAAGATGGGGAGAAAACCCAACTCGGGTTTTCTCTCCCGGGGCGTCCGATGAAGAGAAGAAGAGGGATTGAGAAGAAGGTGTGGAGAAAATGGGAGAAAACCCAATTCGGGTTTTCTCTCCCAAGACCGTCAGGATGAGTTGGGCTATGCGAATTTTCAAACTAACCGGAGAAGATGGTGATGAAGGGAGAAGAAGGAAGGAGAGGATGGGAGAAAACCCAGCTCCACGGGATTGTGCGGACAGTAAAGGGAAGGGGAAGAGAGGAAAGAGAATGCGAGTGGAAACGATTTGGGTTTCCTTCCCGGACTTCGTGTGGCGATCTGGATCGAGCAGATTGGGGAAGAAGAAAAGGGAGGCTGGGTTGCACAGGTATTGGCTGGAAGAAGCTGAGGGCGGAGGAGATAGAGAAGGGGATGATCTTTGGCTTCGAGCGGTGGAGGTTTACGGCTTCTTTGGAGAAGGGACGGAAGGGAGGAAGCTGGGCAAAGGAATGCCGGTCGAGAAAGAGAGAGCCGGAGAGAAGGATACGGGCTTGAGCTAGTTAGGTGTGGTGGTGGCGTGGAGGGTGATAGAAGCGGGAGTAACGAGAGAGAGTGAGAGAGAGAGAGAGAGAGAGAGAGAGAGAGAGAGAGAGAGAGAGAGAGAGAGAGAGAGAGAGAGAGAGAGAGAGAGAGAGAGAGAGAGAGAGAGAGAGAGAGAGAGAGAGAGAGGCCTCCCAAAGAAGGAAAAAAACGTCCTTTTGAGAAGGAAGAATGGTGTTTTTAAAAGAGAGATGGGGAGAGACGTACATGAGAAAAGGATAAGAGAGAAAATGATAAGAGGAGAAAGAGAAGGAAGAGGAGATAGGTAAGAGAGATAAGAAAGAGAGTGGGGTCCACTTGGAATTACAGTGGGCTAGAACTCTGCAAGTCTTCAACTTTGTCCTCTACTAAGATTCTTCAAATTCCATCTTATTTCCATGATTCAATATGGAGCGTCCATGCCTGAGTTGACCAATCTACAATGCACAGGACTCAATTAGCGAAATCTAAACCGTCCATTAGCTTTAATAGTCATTTAACCACTAAATTTTACAATTCAACGGTTGGATGGCCAATTAAAGCTAAAATGAAATATTTGATTTAAAATCTTAAAATTAATGGTCTAGATGCTCTAATCAAATACTAAATTAGGGGTATTTTGACCAAAATTGAACACTTAACACACCCCAACCAGCATTTTGCTAGTCCCTAGCCAAAGATGCAAAGAAATCAACTCAATTTTTTTTATTATTTTTCAAGTCATCTCCATTTTTTTCTCAGAGAATTATCTTCAATAAATCTATCAACTTTAGCAAATTAATAAAGATGACTGAATAATTCAAAACCCTACCCATATGCTAAAAATATTCCACTTAAGCTCATATCTCAGAGTGATTATGTGCATATACAGTCTACACATAGAATAATCTTTATCTTTAAGTAGACTTCTAACTTTTGAACTCCATTTGAAATATGTTTTGACCTCAATCCTTACTAATGGCATACGCTCAGAAATAAAATCTCTCAGATAGAGGGTTCAAATCATATCTCTTTTTTAATTATGTGAGAAGAGTCAATGAAAACAAATATATCTCACATATACTCATGAAGAACCGGAGTTACTAAGGAATTGTTTTGATCCCTTTGGAATAGATGCCATTACCTTTGAATATTTAGAAATACCACTCTTTTAATCCTATCCATTCATTTTCTCATCAAGATTATATTCATCCTAGAATCAATAGGTCTTTAATTGGGACAAAACATAAGCTTAGGACAGGGTACCAAAGAAAGGGTATAAAGGTATTCAAAGTTTCTTCAAAAAATAAGTAGAGGTCTTCTACTAAAGTTGACAATTCTTCTTTTCTTTGCTTTTTTCTAAAGTGAATATTTTTGTTTCCATTTCTTTGCATTCTTCAAACTTTTTTTTTTTTTCTTTTCTCAGAATCTTTTCTTGTATTTCAATACTTTTGACTCACTTTGAAGATTATTTCTTTTCTTCATATCCACTTTTCTACTTTTATTGCAACTAAAAGATATTCTTTCCTTCTTCTTTAACTTATTTTTCAAAGAAAAATGGGTAATGGATAATTTATCCTGGGTTAATATGGGTAAATGGTAATTTGGGTGACAAAAGAAAATGGCTTTATATTCAAGGCTCAACTTGGCTAACTAGTAGTAAAATACTTTTGGGTAGGCTTTATGTCTCTAGGTTAATAACAAGGATGGCCTAAATCATTTTCTAGGTTTCATATAATCTATCAAATTCAATGAGCTTCCAGAATTTTAAAGGTAGTATTCTAATTATTCAGGTAATTAGCCAAATTTAAGAGTTTGGGATCAATTTTCTTTAAGCACGCTGAAGAAAATTTTGAACATTTATAACCTCTCAAAAAGGATGAATGGCTCTAAACCTCACTTATGTTATAGGTCTCCACTGAATTTCTTCAGAATTTCTAAGTTATAGCCACTTATCAATCTAGATTATCTATATGCAACTACGTGTACAAATGTGATATGAGACTTTGCTTTTATGGAATACTTTAGAAAATGAGTAAAATGATGAATTAATCATATTCAATTCTATTAATAAGCTAAAGTTATCCAGATTATACTTCAGAAAATCCAATTCTCATTATGGTATAGGAAATGACCTAAAATTTTTCAAAATTTTTTTTTTTTGAAAAAAACCAAGGAAAACACCTAAAAACTAAAAGAAAACTAGAATTTGCTAGAATTCTACACCCCCCAACCTGAAAGAAACATTGTCCTCAATGTTTAAAAAGTAGGACCTAAAATGAACATGGGTGATGTAGAAAACAACAAAATACAAAATATGGTACAAAGAGATCAAATTCACTCAATCCACGATCGCTTGAGGATCCTCCAGAGTTGTGGACTCAACTTCTGGATTCTCATATTCTAGGAAAGGCTTTAAACGTTGACCATTCACTTTAAAAGAATGACCAGTCCTAGTATTCTCAATCTCGACAGTCCCATATGGAAAAACTGCTTTTACTATGTATGGACCGGTCCATCGAGATCTAAGCTTACCTGGAAATAGGTGGAGCTTAGAATTGTAAAGTAGAACCTTTTGGCTTGGAGTAAGGATTTTCTCATTATGTTCTTATCATGAAAAACTTTCATCTTTTCTTTATATATCCTATTACTCCCATAAGCTTCTTGCCTGATCTCTTCCAGCTCATTAAGTTGGAGCTTGCGATGTGAGCCTGCTTTATCCATATTGAAATTCAATGTCTTTATTGCCCAATAGGCTCTATGTTCCAATTTCATAGGCAAATGACAAGCCTTACCATATACAATACGATAGGGAGACATACCAATCGGGGTGATGTGCAGTCCTGTAAGCCCAGAGCGCATCAGTCAGTCTAAGAGACCAATCTTTACGATCTGGATTAACAGTCTTTTGAAGGATTTGTTTGATGGCCCGATTAGATACTTCTACTTGTCCACTTGTTTGTGGGTGATACGGTGTTGTAACTTTATGTGTAATATTATATTTTTTCATTAGTGCTTCAAATGGTTTGTTGCAAAAATGTGTACCGTTATCACTTATAATGGCTCGAGGAGTCCCAAATCTAGAAAAAATGTTTTCTTTTAAAAATTTAAGAACTATTTTGTGATCATTATGCCTACATGTGAGAGCCTCAATCCATTTTGAAACATAGTCTACGGCCAATAAGATATAAATGTAGCCAAAAGAAGGTGGAAATGGACCCATAAAATCTATACCCCAACAATAAAAAATTTCTATGATAAGAATAGGATTTAGAGGCATCATATTCTTACGGGTTATTCCTCCTAACTTTTGACATTGCTCACATAATTTACAAAACACATGTGTGTCTTTGAACAACGATGGCCAATAAAAACCGCCTTTAGCAAAATCTTTGCATTTGTTTTACGGGTAGAAAAATGTCCACCACATGCTTGAATGACAAAGGAGATAACACTATGTTGTTCTAAGTCAAGGACACATCTCCTAATGATTTGATGCGACGATATTTAAACAGGTATAGATCATCCTAGAAATAGTGCTTAACATTGGAAAAGAATTTTTTCTTTTCTTGTTTAGTCCAATGTTCCGGAATTTTCCCCATAACTAAATAATTTGCAATATTAGCAAACCAGGGAGGATGGGAAACATGAAAAAGTTGCTCATCAGGGAAAGTGTCTTTAATTGGCAACTCATTTAAAGGCTACGGTGGGACTAAGCGAGACAAATGGTTAGCTACCACATTCTCTACTCCCTTTTTATCTTTTATTTCAATGTCAAACTCTTGGAGTAGGAGAATCCATCTAATTAGTTTAGGCTTAGCATCTTTCTTAGAAAGAAGATACTTGAGGGCCGAATGGTTAGTGAATATGACTATTTTAGATCCAACCAAGTAAGACCTGAATTTATCCAATGCGAAGACAAGCACTCGAGTTCTTTCTCGAAGTAGTAGAATAGTTCATTTGGGTGCTATTTAAGGTCCCTCTTGGGCATAATAGATGACGTATGGCTTCTTTTCTTTTCTCTGTCTAGTCTGACTCCTCTGACATAGTCCTTTGTCATCACACATGATTTCAAAGGGTAGACTCCAATGAGGCGGCTACATGATAGGTGCAATGGTCAACTTGTCTTTCAACTTTATAAATGCTTCTTGACAATCCTTAGTCCACTCAAAAGGAGTATCCTTTGTGAGGAGGTGACATAGTGGTCTAGATATTGCACTAAAATCCTTAATGAACCTTCGATAGAATCCCGCATGATCTAGGAAAGATCGAATGTCCCTAATAGATTTTGGAATGGGTAGATTGGAAATTAGATCAACTTTAGCTCTATCTACCTCTATACCTTTAGATGACACAATGTGACCTAAGACAATTCCCTTAGGAACCATGAAATGACATTTTTCCCAATTAAGCACTAGGTTCTTTTCTTTACAACGAGTTAAGACTTTTCTTAGATTTTCAAGACATGTTTCAAATGAATTACCGAAAATAGAAAAGTCGTCCATGAAAACCTCTAAAATTCTCTCCACCATATCACTGAAAATGCTTAACATGCAACGTTGAAATGTGGCAGGAGCATTACATAATCCAAATGGCATTCTTTTGTAAGCAAAAGTGCTAAAAGGACATGTAAATGTGGTCTTTTCCTGTTCCTCGGGTGCAATTTCTATTTGGTTATACCCTGAATAACCATCTAAGAAACAATAGTACTGGTGTCCTGCAACCCTTTCTAACATTTGATCAACGAAGGGCAAAGGAAAATGGTCCTTCCTTGTAACAGTATTTAACTTTCGATAGTCGATACACATACGCCAACCAGTAGTAACACTGGTAGGGATCAATTCATTGTTAGCGTTAGTTATTATTGTCACTCCAGACTTCTTTGGAACCACCTGAGTAGGACTTACCCATTTGCTATCACTTATGGGATAGATGATTCCCACATCAAGCAACTTTAGGACTTCTGCTCTAACCACATCTTTCATATTAGGATTTAACCTTCTTTGCATTTGACGATATGGTTTAGCTTCATCCTTTAGATATATCCTATGGTTGCAGATTAAAGGGTTAATGCCCTTTATATCAGCTATGGTCCATCCTATAGCACCTTTGTGTTCTTTTAAAGTGTCTATTAATTTGTCATCCTGAGATGTTTCTAATTGGGAGGAAATTATTACAGGAAAAGTCTCTTTGTCTCCTAAAAAGGCATATTTTAAATCTGATGGTAGAGATTTCAATTCAAGCTTAGGAGGTTCTATGAATGATGGAAGGGGAGTGGACTCCCTCAGTGGAAGGTCCTCGAAAGGAGGTTTCCATTTTTCTGTTTCCATGATAGGAACAGAATCAAGGAGGGCATTAACTTTCTCTATTAATGCATCCTCATTAAACTCATTAAAATGGGCCAAACAGGCCTCAAGTGGGTCTGACAAGGAAGATGACTGAAAGCGATCTTGCACAAGCGAATTGATCATGTTAACACAAAGGTGCAAATCATCGTAGTTTCACCAGGTTGCTTACAGATATTGAAAATGTTAAGCTCTATTGTCATAGTGCCAAAGGACAATTTCATCACACCATTTCTACAATTGATTAAGGCATTGGACGTAGCCAAAAATGGTCGTCCCAGGATGGCTGGTATTTCATTCTTCTCATTCACCACCTAGGTTGTGTATCTAGAACCAGAAAATCGACAGGGAAGCAAAATTGTTCTACCTGGACTAACACATCCTCTATTACCCCTCTCGGTATTTTTACAGAACGACCAGTTATTTGGAGCGTAGTAGATGTAGGTTTCAATTCACCCAAACCTAACTGTTCGTATACCGAGTATGGTAATAAGTTTACACTAGATCCTAAATCAAGAAGAGCTTGGTTAATTTTGTAGTTGCCAATAATGCAAGTAAGAGTGGGGCAACCAGGATCCTTGTACTTTGGTGGTGTATGATGTTGAAGAATAGAACTAACTGTTCGGTCAAAAAATGCCTTCTTTTGGACATTTAATTTTCTCTTGATGGTGCATAAGTCTTTTAAGAATTTGGCATATGATGGGATTTGTTTTATAGCATCTAAGATCGGTATGTTGATCTTGACTTGCTTGAAAATTTCTAAAATCTCATCATTAGATGCAGACTTTGGGGCTTGGCGCAACCTTTGAGGGAATGGAGCAGGGACTGGACATGGCTCAACAGGTGAAAAATGGTCTTTTTCTTTAGATTTTTCTTTAGGTTTTTCTACCTTTTCAATCTTTTTAGGCTCATCTTTCTCAAATATTTTACCACTCCTAAGAATAATGTGACTTTAGTTTCCATGGTAGAGCTAGATGTTTCATCAGATGCATTAATGCTAACCGCATGCACTCCCTTAGGGTTTGCTTGAGGTTGAGTTGGGAATTTTCCTTTTTCCATATTTTGCATCATTTGACTCATCATGTTTTTTAGTTCATTCACAGACTTTTCTAATTGAGAAATTTTCCTTTCCTGATTTTGATTAACTTGATTATCCTCTACATGCCTTTTAGGTGAGGGCAAGTAAAGTCCAGGAGAATGAGGTTGATGAGTTTGGTATGGTGGTGGAGCAAGTAGTCCTTAGTTTGGTTGTTGATGACTCTAGTATGGGCCTGGTTGTGAGACATTTGCATTAGGTCCATTTCTCCAATTGAAATTTGGATGGTTTCTCCAGTTGGGATTATATGTCTCAGAATATGGGGAGAAAGGTCTTTTATAATTATTGAGTGCATTAGCCTGATCATGAAGTACATCTTGAAATGCAGGGATGGTAGGACATTCCTGAGTAAGATGTGATGTACTTTCACAAATGCTACACACTTGTTCATCATTAGTTAAGGTTTTCATTCCCATTTCCATGGCTTCTACTTTCTAGCTAGGGTTGCTACTTTGGCACTGATTTCATTTTTTTCAGTCATGGCATACATGCCTCCCCTAGTAGATGTGGTAGTGGGCTTGGGTCTATCAGAATGTTCTACTCTTTCTGAGTCAGCCCAGGTCTGTGCACTTTCAACTAGCCATTCCAAATACTCCTCCGCCTCATCTGGTTGTTTATTCAAAAAGTTACCATTGCACATCATCTCTACAAACTGGCGCATGTCAGAATTAAGTCCTTCATAAAAGAAGCTGATAATGCGCCATGGTTATAGCCATGATGTGGGCAAGTAAGCAATAGATCTTTGAACCTTTCCCAGCATTGGTAGAATGATTCTTTATCTTTTTGGGTAAAGTTCATTATCTTACGACGGAGTATATTTGTTTTATGTGCAGGGAAAAACTTTTTCAAGAATTCCCTAGTCATTTCATTCTAAGTCCTTATGGAACCTGGTGGTAGTGCATTAAACCACATTTTTGCTTTTTCCTTTAAAGAGAAAGGAAATAGCTTAAGCCTGACAGTATCTAGACCTATATTTTGGGTTCTTTGGGTACTACATACCTCATCAAATTCTTTAAGGTGCAAATAAGGACTCTCACTATCTAGCTCATGAAATTTGGGAAGTAATTGAATTACTCCCGTTTTTAATTCTAACACCGCTGACATTTTGAGGAAGAATGACACAAGAGGGTGTACTGGTGCGTGTAGGTTGAAGGTAGTCTCTTAAGGTTCGTCCATGAGGATTCTGATAAACATCATTTTCTCTATGGTCACTCTGTTGGTCCCATTCCCTGTTTTCATTCCTTCTCCAATTTCTTTGTTGATGATTATTCCTCCTTGGTGGAGGTTGATATTCATCATCAATTAGAGGTGGTGGGTCCTCATTCATGATGAGTGGAGCTTGATCACCTCTAACATTACCATGGGGTGAGTTACCCCTTGATCGTTGATCAGCCATTGTTGGTCTGTCTTTTTGGTCGTACGAGACTAACCTACCGGTTTCGTCGCGTATCCAAAAGGGCATACAATGAAAGATCTTTTTGGTTTTTTATGTTTTTATTTTTTCCTATCCTAAATGATGCAACCTAAATGCCTAAAATGATGCACAAAACAGGACACAATCAAGCAATCCCCTAAGGCTAGCAAGCATAGACATTTTGATTTTCTTGATTTTCTGTGGGGACAACGCTTTTAATTAGCCTACTCTAACGCTCTTACTCTCTTTAAGAGTTGACTACTGCTTACCAGTTAGGTTCTAACCAAAGCGGTTAATACAACCCTCGTGTAAGGAGACGTTTAGACCTCAACAAACGTCGACAGGAGGTAGGGGAAGAGCGAGGCTCTATTAGACAACCCCCAATAACCACAGTGATCAAAAGCAACCAGAGTAATAGTAATTTGTGTCCTATTAAGAGGATCCTATGAGCATGTGATAACCCTATAGGTCTCTTTTGATTGATTTTAAATTAATGTGAAAGGAGAGGTTGCGCGCTTGAGATGATTATCCTAAGTGGGCCAAGGAGTGGTGATGAAATCCACCCTTGATCTTGTGGGGTAGGGTGCCCTTACTAATTAAATTTCACACACTATGGCAATTCGATCAACATATAATCCACCTTAAAGCGTTAGACGTGTCCTAAAATGCAATTGAAAGCAATAAACTAATGCAAAACCCTAAGATGCAACAATTATAACATATGCTTTCTATATGCTATTAAGTACCAAACAATGCAAATTATTCTAAATGCAAACCCTAATCTAGAAAATAAATGAGTGAGAAGACTTACAGTGAGGTTTCTGATGAAGATCAAGTGTGGGCCACCTTGTCCCACACTTGCCCTGTATTATTACAACCCTTTAAAAATTGAAATTGAAAATGCAAATTACAAGGGGCCTCACTACAAGATTCACTCAAAAATAAAATTTCTAATCCAGGAAAGCAAGAAAAATCTATCAATTGATGAAGCTCCACTCCAATTTCTTGAAAAAGAAAAATAACAATTAGTACCAAATTCAGGAAATAAAGTGATTATGCACTAAAAATGCCTAAAGATGCACCTAAAAATTCCTAAAATGCAATTCTTATTTTTTAAATATTTTTTTGGATTTTTTTGGATTTTTTTATATTTTTTGGATTTTTAATTAAATTTTATAAAAACTCCATTTCAAGTCCCCGGCAACGGTGCCAAAAACTTGTTGATTATTTAACCGCAAGTGCACGGGCTATTGTAGTATAGCTATGCAAATACGGGTTGATCCCACGAGGACTTGATTTAAAATTATAGAGTTTTAAATAAAATTCAACTAAAAGAATAAAAAATAATAAAAAATAAAATCCAGATTTATTCAATTGTTCCAATGTTCACAAATATTTATTCCAAGGAAAATAGAAAATAAAAATAAAATGCGTCCTGGATAAGCTTGTCCTTGGATTGCACTGTCTCTGGATTAGTTTGTCCTTGAATAGTCTGTCCTGGATTGCACTGTCCCTGAATAGTCAGAATGAAGATAAGTTAAAACCAGAATAGCACAGGGACACAGTTGTAATTAAACAGGGGACCCAATTGGCATTTCTAAAATCTGTCAAGGGACACAGATGGAATTCTTTTAGGGACACAGATGGAATTTTCGAAATCTGCCAGGGGACACAGATGTAATTCTTTTGGGGACACAGATGGAATTTCTGAAATATGACAGAATTGTAATTTCTGAGATCTGCAGGTGCAGATTTGTAATTTCTTCAGGGTTCTGGTTTTTCACAAAAAAAATCAAAAAAACACGTTTTGGGAGAAATCTGGAAGAGGGAGAAGAGGGAGAAGAATAGAGGAAGGAGGAGAAGAGGAAAGGGAGAGAAGAAAGATGGGGAGAAAACCCAACTCGGGTTTTCTCTCCCGGGGCGTCCGATGAAGAGAAGAAGAGGGATTGAGAAGAAGGTGTGGAGAAAATGGGAGAAAACCCAATTCGGGTTTTCTCTCCCAAGACCGTCCAGATGAGTCTGGGCTATGCGAATTTTCAAACTAACCGGAGAAGATGGTGATGAAGGGAGAAGAAGGAAGGAGAGGATGGGAGAAAACCCAGCTCCCTGAGTTGTGCGGACAGAGTAAAGGGAAGGGGAAGAGAGGAAAGAGAATGCAGGAGTGGAAACCTGATTTGGGTTTCCTTCCCCGGACCGTGCGGCAGTCTGGATCGAGCAGATTGGGGAAGAAAAGGGAGCTGGGTTGCCTGGGTATTGGCTGGAAGAAGCCGGCTGGCGGAGGAGATAGAGAAGGGGATGATGGCACGAGCGGTGGAGGTTTACGGCTTGTTGGAGAAGGGAGCAGAGGAGGAACCGGGCAAAGGAATGCCGGTCCCGAGAAAGAGAGAGCCGGAGAGAAGGATCCGGGCTTGCCGGCTAGTTAGGTGTGGTGTTTGGAGAGAGAGAGAGAGAGAGAGAGAGAGAGAGAGAGAGAGAGAGAGAGAGAGAGAGAGAGAGAGAGAGAGAGAGAGAGAGAGAGAGAGAGAGAGAGAGAGAGAGAGAGAGAGAGAGAGAGAGAGAGAGAGAGAGAGAGAGAGGCCTCCCAAAGAAGGAAAAAAACGTCCTTTTGAGAAGGAAGAATGGTGTTTTTAAAAGAGAGATGGGGAGAGACGTACATGAGAAAAGGATAAGAGAGAAAATGATAAGAGGAGAAAGAGAAGGAAGAGGAGATAGGTAAGAGAGATAAGAAAGAGAGTGGGGTCCACTGGAATTCTAGTCTGGCTAGAACTCTGCAAGTCTTCAACTTTGTCCTCTACTAAGATTCTTCAAATTCCATCTTATTTCCATGATTCAATATGGAGCGTCCATGCCTGAGTTGACCAATCTGCAATGCACAGGACTCAATTAGCAAAATCTAAACCGTCCATTAGCTTTAATAGTCATTTAACCACTAAATTTTACAATTCAACGGTTGGATGGCCAATTAAAGCTAAAATGAAATATTTGATTTAAAGTCTTAAAATTAATGGTCTAGATGCTCTAATCAAATACTAAATTAGGGGTATTTTGACCAAAATTGAACACTTAACATATTCCATGAGTGGATGCCTTATAACATGTTATAAACTCAGCTGCTGTGGTAGAAGAAGCTATGATCGTCTACTTAGCACTCTTCCAAGAGATAGCTCATCTAGCAAGTAGATAGATATAGCTTGAAGTGGATCTACGGTTGTCTTAGCATCTAGCAAAGTTGGAATTGGAATACCCAATGATCTCTAACTTATCCAACCTCTTGTATGTGAGGATGTAGTGTTTTATTATCTGAAGATACTACATGACCCGTTTGGCTACTTTCTAATGATCCATTCCCGGATAGCTCAAATATTTGCCTAACATCCCAACAATGTACGCAATATCCGGACGCGTACAAACATAAGCATACATTAGACTTTCCACTGCTGAAGCATAGGGAATCTTCTATAGTTCCTTAGTTTTAAAATCATTCTTGGGGCATTGGTCAAGACTAAACTTGTCTCCCTTCGCAACAGGGGTGTCTCCTAGTTTGCAATCTTACATGTCAAATCTCTTAAGTACCTTTTCGATATAGCTCTTTTGTGATAATCTAAAAATACCCCGAGAGCGATCTCGATGTATCTGAATTTCCAATACATAAGATGCGTCCCCAAGATCTTTCATTTCAAATTTCTTTGATAAAAATCTCTTGATTTCATGCAACAAGCCTATATCATCACTGGCAAGCAATATGTCATCGACATATAAAACTAGGAATATGTGTTTACTCCCAGTGAACTTGTGACATACATAATCATCAATCGCATTCATCTCAAAACTGAATGAGATAAGAACTTGATGGAATTTGTAATACCATTGACGAGAAGCTTGCTTAAGCCCATAGATGGATTTCCTTAATTTGAAAACATATTCTTTGCATCTCCGGACACAAAGTTTTCTGGCTACAACATATAAATCATCTCATCAATGTCACGATCGAGAAACACAATCTTTGCATTCATTTGATGTAACTCAAGGTCAAAATGTGCTCCTAATGCCATTATTGTCCTAAAAGAGTCTTTCGATGAAACCAGAGAGAAATTCTCATTATCATCAATGCTTTCCTTTTGAGTAAAGCCCTTTTCAATAAGATGCGCCTTATATTTCTATACATCACCCTTCGAATACCTCTTGGTTTTAAATATTCATTTGCAACCAATGGGCTTCGCACCTTCAGGTAATGAGACGAGTTCCCAAACATCATTGTCTTTCGTGAACTTAATCTCTTTATGCATAGCATCAATCTATTTTTGAGAATTAGTACTTTGCATGGCTTGATGAAAGTTGATTGGATCATCTTCCACCAATCCAATGTCATCCTTGTGTTTTTTGAGAAATATGATATAATCATCAGAAATTGCACTTCTACTTTCTCTAATAGATCTCCTTAATGACATCGGTTCTTGAGATTGTTGAGTTTGTTCTTCAGGAATAACCTGTTGACCTTAATTAAAGAGATTTTCAATATTGTCTTATGGTTTTGGAACTGCTTCTTGAACAATATCAGGAATAAGAGCCTGATCATTGTCAATAACAATTGCAGGAACATAAATGGATTCCTCTTCAAAGATAAAGTCTTTAACCTTATCTCTCCCCCCAAACTCAATATCCTCAAAGAACCAGGCATTTCCCATCTCGAAAAAGGACATGGTAGTAGGATCATAAACTTTGTACCCTTGAGACTGTTCAGAGTACCCAACAAAATAGCTGCTGACCATTCTTGAGTCTAATTTCTTTTCATTTGGCCTATTAGGCTTTGCCTTAGCTAGACAACGCCAAATGTGTAAATGCTTTATATTGGGCCTTGCCCGTCCATAATTCATAAGGAGTTTTAGTCGCTGCCTTAGTTGGAACTTTGTTAAGGATGTAAGTTACAGTTTTGAGTGCCTCTCCCTAGAGTGAATTTGGTAAGGTAGTATGACTAATCATGATCCTCACTATATCCTTTAATGTTTTATTTGGCAAATGGCCCTGGACGTTGTTCACTTGATTAGTCATATCTGCTGTAGTATTCACTGCCATGGTCATATCTAATAGCCTTAATGCTTTTGCCAAGTTAGTTCTCCACTTCAGCCTTAAATGCTTAAACACGTCTAGTGATTGAGACTTCTCATGAATGAGATAAAGGTAGCTATAACGCAAGAAATCGTTTATGAATGTAATGAAATATTGTTGACCATTCCATGAAGCCATAGGGAATGGCCCACAAATATCTATATGTATTAGTTCTAAGACGTCTGAAGATTTGTTGGCACCTAATCTCCTTATGTTTGTCTGCTTCCCCTTAATGCACTCAACACAAACTTGAAAGTTTGACAAATCAAGGGGTCAAGAATTCCATATGACATAAGTCTTTCAATTCTTTGTTTAGATATATGTCCTAAACGCTTGTGCCAGAGTGAAGTACAATTCTCATTGGTTAATTTGTGTTTTATACCACGTGAACTCACATGCAAGGTTTCATTAAAAGAGACAATAGTATCAAGTAAATAAAGGTTATTATAAAAAGACAAAGAATTGGTACCAACAATATTTGATTCAGAAAGAGACTAGACTAATTGTTTCCAAATGAACAATAATAACCAAATTTGTCCAAAAGAGAAATAGAAATTAAATTCCGTCTAAAAGACGGTACAACATATGTCTCTTTTAAATCCAAATAATAATCGGTCTTTAATAATAACCTAAATATCCCTATCGCCTCAACCTTCACTAATTTACCATCGCCCACCTAGATGAATCCTTTAGCATCATTTGGCTTTCAACAACTTAGGCAACCCTACATAGACACACTTATGTGAGTAGTAGCACCGGAATCTGTCCACCAAGTGTGTTTAGGTATAAAGCTAAATTAACCTCAAAACAAACCAAAGTGAGAAGCGTACCTTTCTTTGCACGTCAAGCATGATATTTGGTATAGTCCTTCTTCATGTGTTCAGGATTCCGACAAAAGTAACAGCCAAATTCCTCATTTTGTTTTTGTTGCTATTTCTTTTGAGGTAGACCACTTGCAGCTTCCTTATCTTTCTTTCTTTTCTTGTTCTTGTGCTTAGAGGTACTTGCCACGTAACTACTTTCAGTCTTATCTTGCTTCAGCCTTTCCTCTTCTTGCACACAATGAGAAATGAGCTCATTAAGAGACCATTTGTCCTGTTAGCAATTGTAGCTGATTTAAATTGATTGAATTGAGCAGGAAGAGACAGCTCTAGCTTTAGTGCATTTAGTTTCGAAGTAAGATGAGACATCTCTATGATGTACTCCCTGATATTTCCTTTTCCTTTATACTTCATTGAAATCAAGTTTGACAGAATTGTACTTGTTTTAGCCTTATCATTTTAGCAAAATGCTTTTCAATTTTCTTAAGGAACTCTTTGGCAGTAGTTACCTTTTTGGACACAGCACCCTTGAAAGTTTTTGGAATTCCACGCTTCATGATCATAAGACTCATGTGATTTGAACGATCTTACTTCTCGAAGTCCCGTTTTTCCTCAATGGAACTTTTGTCTATAAGAGCAGTGCGTTGTTCAATCCTTAGCACAAAGTTTAGATCCATGCAGCTAAGAACGATCATGATGTTCTCTTTCCATTCCTCTAAGTTGGTCCCATTCAATAGGGAAATAGAATTGATGTTGGTAGATATGATAGAAGCAGATGCATTAATTAAAAATAGAACAAAACAACATGTTCACATAAGTTCTATATCATACTTAAATTAAATTAAATTAAATTCAAATAATGGTAGGGCCCATCACAAGATACTTAACACAATATTAATATTTAGTCTTTGGACATAAATATTAACTTGTAAGTGGTGCTCTTGGTATGATAATCAAATATTGATAATAAATCTTGTCAAACAATAAGCCTTTCTTTGGACCGACTTATTGTTCACATGGGGTACCCAATAATTGTCACATATTTATTACCATAGGTGTGCATGTAATTCTGCCAAATATTGACCTTCCTTTGGGTTGGTCAATATCCGCATGAATTACATACCCACAACTATTTTGATGTTAAAAAATAATTTGATTTACACAAGAGAGGCTACTTTGGTAGCATGTTGTTTCAATCAACTTATTTTGAAATATTATACATCTAAAAGAAACTTGTACCAAGATTTGAATTTAATTTTACCCTTGTTGATTATCAAATATTCCAATTCTAGGGCCTAATTGCCCTCTTATCGGTTTGATCCAAGCAATTTGGCACTATTTTATGAATTTAACCTAACTAAGTGTGATCAGATCAAGGTTTAGTACCAAAATCATGTCCGCATCTTCAAGACCTTTCCAACGGACTTTGCGGATCTAAAATCAGGTTTATATAATTCCCAGGAATTGGGTTTTTCTATTTCGGTCCACTGTTCAATGCCCTGGATCAAAATCCGGGCTAGAACGCTAATTTTCGACTAGTGTCACCAAGATGCACACGTCTAGAACGCTTGACGCAAACGTGCTACGTGTGTCCCGGTCACCAGGAGATTCTTGTGTGCGTCCCAGATTCCAAGATGCCTAGCGTCCTGCACGATCCATGACAGCACAGCATTGCTTTTCCACTAGCATGCGCACGCGATGGAGTGCCTGCGCTCGTCATCCCGCCAGTCTATTCTGTGCACAGCGTCCTGGGCACATCGCCCAATGGAGATGATGAGCCTGAGCCGTTCATTTTGTTTTGATCAGATCGGGGTCCCTGATGACCTGGATTTTGTTTTGTTTTCGCCATTTCTAGGGTTTTGAGGGTCCCTGAATCCATTTATTGGTTCAGATTATTCATTTAAGGCATCTATATGATAGGTTTTCTACTATACCATGGTTTTCCTGAAAATCTCTGATCTAACATCTGAGAGAGAGAGAGAGAGAGAGAGAGAGAGAGAGAGAGAGAGAGAGAGAGAGAGAGAGAGAGAGAGACGCCTTGTTGTATTCAGGAATCGAAGAAAAACTTATTAAGAAACTTGTTTCTCAATGATTTAACGTGAAGAGGCTTTGATACCACTTGTTGTATTATTACTTTATTGATGAATACTTTCATCACATCAAGATCCTCCACAAAAATCACCATGAATAGGAGATTAGATGTTGAAGCGTACCTGAATTCATGAGACCGGATTTGATTCTTAAGTCTTACGGTTTCTGATCTTCCAAATTGATGCGTATGAACTTCCTGGAGAATGATGTTTTCTCTTTTTTGATGATGGGATATCAGAAAAGAATTATATGTATAATTTGGAGACCATAACCATTTATAATTGTATTCCTTTTCTTTATTTCTTATTTTAGCCTATCATAAAATAGAAATTAGAGATTAGGTATCTACATATAATAAAGCCCATACCTTTTTAGATGACTTTGACCCATTTAACTTTAAAACTTATTAGATCGCTTTAATTTAGGCTAAACCTATATGATAGCATATAATATACAATATATATATATATATATATATATATATATATAGACACACACACATGCTATCATATATATATATAGACACACACATATATACGTCCAAAATCTAACATCAGCAACTTCATTGGTTGAACGTGGAGATTGACGGAGACAAACCTCTTTCCAGCCGTAATGAGTTTGATTCTATGAATGAGTGCCGTAACCCATAAGGTGGAGAACAAGGTTTGGTCATTCATGAGATTACATTATCTGGCCCAAGGATAAATTCTTCCACAACTCACCTACGCAACTATGATTTAACCTCAGCCTCATTTGAATCCTCTTGGCAAATTAGCCCTGCATAGTTACAAATTATTTCTCCCTTGCTGTCCCACATAACCCCTCTAGTCCCTGAAAGACCCAGGGCAGCCAAGAGATGCGCGGTCAAAATTTTACTTGAATTGGCCTTGAGTGGGAGGCTTCCACCTTGGCCTCACCTTATCTTTCTATTTGCCACTATCAACAATTTCTTCCCATTTGCGAGAATTTCATCACAGGCGAACCCTTCAAATTCTGGGTGCCTTAAGGCACGTCTAGCTGTCGAAACAAGCAGCTTACGGTGCAACCATAAACTCCATGAAACAGCCAAGAAAGACATTCGATAATATTTTGCTTCTTTTATTTCTTTTTGGAAAGAACCAATGAGCCAAAAGAGCGTCAAAGGAGCATGGCAGAACCCACTTCTAAGTTAAATTTTCTAAAGACTGCGTTCCACGTTTCCTGAGCCATGCGACATAGCAGGAAGAGCCATTCCTTTCTTCTGTGGCATGGTGACAAAGAAAGGAATATGAAGGGCCGAACAAAAACCCTGGAGCATAAATTGTCAAAGGTGGAGGCTCCCAAACGTTCTGTCTTTGGATAGAAGATTGGTAGAAAATTTTTGTAGTGAAGACATGTTTGGGCAAGGAATCCAAATCATCTTATCGCAACTGCCTGGGAAAATTAACACTGAACGAAGTTTGTTCATTAGGTTATTAAGATGAGTTTCTTCAAAGCCTCTTTAAGGACCGATTTTAATGCAAAGTCCAAAGGGTTGAGGTCTGTGCTGCAAGGTAATCTCTTGGGTAAACATCCAGCCGTCCAGCTGCTCTAAAAAGTCTTGGGAAAGCTTCTTTTAGTGCCAGATCACCAAGCCAATTATCTGACCAGAATTTAATCTTGTCACATCTACCCGCATAGAATCTGGTATGCAATTTGAAAGATGGGAAAAGTTTTGTTATGTCCCTCCATGTTCTAGAGCCCCTGTTCTGGTTCTCCTCGACCCACCAATGGTGCTGTGGTTGATACATTTCTTTTATATGTGATCTCCATAGTAATCCCTCATTTTGTCCATGAAGCCACAGCCACTTACATGGAAGAACACCGTTTTATCTCCTGGATGTATAACACATCATGGGCATTAAGATAGAGACATAAAGTAGATTGGGAGATTTGCCATTGATGATTTAGTGAGTGTAATGTCACGGACAGTTAGCTGCCCACCTTTAGAAAGAATCTCTCTTCTAATCTGCAAGCTTATTTGGTTACTTGTGAGTAGCCGGCTCCCAAAGTTTGGCATTTGGACGTCCGATAATGGCTGGGAGTCCAAGGCACTAGCACAAAAGAAATTGATTTTTGCAGCCCGACTCTCTAGCCAAAGAAGAGAGATTATTACCTTCAAGGTTAACTCCAAAAACTTCAGATTTTTCAAGATAATTTTTTGTCCAGAGACCATCTCATAAGCCTTTAAGATAGCTTTAATTCGGCTCCATTATCCTTCCCAGTAAATTCCAATCAACAATGAATCATGCGCATGTAACAGATACAATATAAAATGACTTGCTTTAGGAACCTTCACACCCTTGTAAAGATTTGACCCGCACGAAACCTTCATGAATTTATTGAATCAGTCTGCCACGAGGAGAGATAAATAAGAAGACATCGGGTAGCCTTGGCGAAATCCGTGTGCTCTTGAAGAATCCTTTTGGAGAGCCGTTTACAAGAACAGAGAACCCACCATATCGAAGGCATTCTTGATTCCAACTCTTCCATTTTTTACTGAAGTTCATCTTGCTGAGGACTATACCCACAATCCTCCATTCAACCTAGTCAAAAGCCTCTTCCATATCCAATTTACATATAAAGCCTTTGATTTTTGCCTTGCTCATCATACCAAGACATTCATTGGCTGCAAGGGCACCGTCAGTGATATTTCTTCCACAGACGGAGGTGGATTCTTCCAAAGTCGGTGATATTTCTCCCAGTCAATAGTTACGCTTCTCTTGGTGAAATTTTTACAACAGGATTTGGTAAGATGGTTTTGATTGCTATTAGTACTCTCTCTCTCTCTCTCTCTCTCTCTCTCTCTCTCTCTCTCTCTCTCTCTCTCTCTCTCTCTCTCTCTCTCTCTCTCTCTCTCTCTCATTTCAAAGTTTTAAATCCTGTAAGCCGCTTTAGACCCTAAATTTCCACAATTCTAGGAAGCTCTCTTAACTAACCAAATCAGACCAAATTAAGTACAGAAAATACCTTTTATAGTGGTGATATATTGAACGAAAGATTCAAGATACACATACACTTCCAAAGGAGAAGTAGAATAAGAAAGATTAGTGGGAGCTTGCTAGCAAGGCTTGTGATTCTCGTTCAAAATGAAAGTCGTTTGCCTTGGAATCATCAGCACACCAAACAAAGATACCATGAAGCTTGCCCTGCTTTTTGAGTGTTCTGCAAGCATTAAAGAAACCACCATCTGGTGACAAACCACCCGTACCATCACTGATAAAGCTAACTAAGACTTTACCCCCGTTGTAGTTAGAGCTTTGGTTGTGGAAATAGTTCAAAAACTGTGATACATTTGTCCCCTTACCATATGCATAGAACTGGAAGTTGACATAGTCTATGACATGCCCATATTTTCTCCACAAAGCCAAATAATGGCTCTGAACATTATCATCATCAAAAGGGGCGATAGAAGCAAAAGAGATAACACCACTGTTCTTAAGATTTGTAAGGAGTCGTCCAATGCATTCGGTAAATGTGTTGGGATCCACTCTGAAGTGCTCGTAGTCTATATCAACACCGTCCAAATCATATTGCTTAACGATTTTTGTTAGAGAGGAAACAGCATTTCCAACCCAAGAACCTACAGAAGATGGACTGAAATAAGCATGTTCATCGTTGACACTATCCCCGCCTAGGCTTAAAGCAACCTTCACATTTCCGTGTCGACTCTTGATCGAATGAACTTGCAATGGACCAAGGTTACTGGAGTCCCAAAATACGTTAAATTTCCCGCTGGTGGGGGACGGAGAAGCCGAAGTTGTATAGTCGATGGCAAATGAGAGAATGAAATGGAAATTGACAAGGGGGTTTATAGGGACATCGGAGAATGTTACATTGTTGAACAGTGCTCCAATATATTCCCGGAAAAGCTTGGATGTTGGGGCGGCTTGGGTTGTCATGGAAAGAGGTGCGAGAACTTGAACAAAGAAGAGAAAGAAGATGAGCTTAGAGGAGTCCATGGTAGAAGGTGTTATTGGTTTGTGATGTGCCAATGCAAGGAATGTGACGAGGGGCTATGGCTTTATATATTGTGTAGATGTGGGTTGCTTTTAGAATGATTAAACTTCGAGTGCGCCCCTTGTCCCACCCGGGGTGGTCTTATTTTTGTATTCGACGGGAGGGGCTCGAGACTGCTTGTGGACCTTTTTCTAGTTTTTATCAGTACAATGGTCTCCTTTGTTCATACTAAGTCAATGATTGAGATCAGCTAGAACATTGGATGTCGCATGGGGTGTTGTGATACTATTTTCATTTGATGGCCCCACTTAAGCCTGCTTATTCCTCTGTATGCTGCTACAGTTGGACAGTTTGCTATGTGGACAATAAGCTGTAGATTGAGCCAACCATCGATGGTGGTTTTCTCCCCTGCTACGTGCAGCTGTAACACGAAATAAAACTGGTTAAGAGCAAACAACCCAAGGTTTTGGGGCTATTTTATTTATATTTGAATAATTTTATTCATGGATCAGTTCTCGGTTTGTATCCCACGCCAACAGCCCTGATTCGGTTACCCCGCAGCAAATTTTACTCAGTAAAAAGTCCATGCTCTTCTTTTCATGCATGATGCTTTTTCTTCTTTTTTTTTACATCTATACCGTTCACAATATTTGGCATCACAGTAGAGATAAATTCTTTTGGATGGTCCAAACTACTTTTGGTCTTTGAAAAAGTTAATAAAAGTAGATAACATTGTTTTTATTGAAAGAAACATAAATGAAAAGCATCTAACGGGCACGATATTTGATATGTAATCTATCTAAACCATTCCAAACATGAAGAATAGCTTAGCTCTTAAAGAAGAAGAAGAAGAAGAAGAAGAAGAAGAAGATGATGCTATGCATGAAAAGAGTTTTCCTTACCCACAAGTTGGGAGTTTTCTAGTGATTTTGATTCTTTTCAATTGATCTTTCTTGTCTCCCGGTCGACAGGTCAAAGGTATAAATTAGGATCAAACCATCTATCTTTCATACCGATTTATAATCTATAGTCCCATATTATAAACTCAGCTTCAAGAAAGCATTGTAGTAAAGGAATTGAACAAACCTTGCACATAGGTCTAAACCGTTCACATGGTGAGCTGCATAAAGATGGGTTTCCATCTGGTGGATGCATCTCTCAGGCAAAAGCTAAAGGTCAACTCCGAATTTTTGTGTTGTCTTTCTGTCAGTAACAAACTCCTGGCGGACAAAGGATTATCAAACACTATCACATTCTTTATGGACAATTTATCCAGGAAAGATTCACGAACAATGTCCTCAAACCAAGATCCATAAAGAAGTCCAATGCTTAAAACTAGTGCGTCTTAGTATGATTTCCGTTCCCTCAACTAACGTTTTCAAAGTTGTTGGAAACAAAGCTCTTCTGGAGCTTATCCAAACATAAACTTTGTTATCTTTCCGTAGGGAGTGACGCAGTATACACTGACCCCATAAGCGTCGTCCACTGTGGGTCATACAATCTCAATCACGTGTCTTGCTGTGGATTGACCATATAAGCATCTAACCAGTAAAATTTTACCAATTTGAGTGCAAATAATAGTTTGATTTTGCTTTCCACCGTCTCTTTGCAAGTTAGTGGACAGATGACGAATGCGTGACCCAATAAAGATCATACCTGTACAGTAGCCCGTATCAGTGTCATAATCAGACCTGGACAGTAGCCCGTATCAGTGTCATAGATAAAGGAAACTTCGTGCCAATCACAAATTTGCCCAAAGGGCCGTGGGCCACATCTATTGAACATGGGTTGCCACTTAAAATTGATCTTTACATTCAGTAGTTACTACATCTGAAGATAGCCTCCAAACTTGCTTTTCTCCTCAAACTATGTGCATCTCTATTTCATTATCAAACAACATAGACCATGCCAACCTTCAGGAGTGACACAGATGGTACCTTAAGTGCTACATCTGGCCCCCGACAGTTCCTTCTCAAGAAATTGTAACCGAAATCAATAGCTAACCGCTTCAAGAGTGACGATCCTTGCTTTGCCTTCACTTGGGAGTGCCCAAGGATGAAAGCAGTACCCGCATTCTGAGCAGCCAAAAGCTCCTCAAGTTCATCTCGCACATGCTCAGCAATTTCCGTACTTTCATTCGGCACAAATCTCACCCTTCTTTCAACACCAATTGGCTCCATCTCAATCATATCCCCAATGCTCTCCACTGTCTCAATCCCAAGTGATACACTTGCTGGTTGCACACTCTCCTCCACATCATAAGCTGGTGGACCAGAGAATGCTGTTGTTCCAATAACAGCCAGTACACCATCATCTAACAACTTGCCGGATTGGGATTCTTCCACACTGATTTTGTTACTTCCTCCATTTTGAGCTGCATCAAACTGAATGAATTCGGCTAACCTGGCTACAAGCTCTGTCTCGAATGAATCAATGTCCTGGTGAACATCCCGATAGCCATAACGTACTATGCACCTGTAGGACCGATGAGCTGGGGGCCCAACACGGCCCACAAGGTAGCGCTCGGCAGGGGGCACATAAGGGACTGTTACAGACTTCACACACACAAAGATGAGGACTCGGTGGAAGGCAGGGAGGTTGGTGACAAAGTGGGAGAAATTTGCAGGTATGCCAGAGATAAGATCAGTGAAGACCAAGCCAATGCCGGGAACGCGGGCGATGCCAAGGCTGGGCCCAAGGGCGAGGAGCCAGTCTAAGGAAACCTTGTTATGGAGATCAAACTCGTATTTCTTTATAGTGGCATAGTGCCAAATAAACATGACAGTCATGAGGAAGAGGGCTAGGAGGATAGGGAGCCAGGCTCCCTCGAGGAACTTAATGAGGGAAGCCGAGAAGTAGAGGCCTTCAATTGAACCAAAGAAGAGGAAGAAGGCAAGGGCTACAATAGGAGGTTTGTGCCAACAAAGGATGATGACTAAGGAAGTAAGGCAGGTGGTTACAAGCATTACCGTCATCACTGCTAGGCCTGCATATATATAAAAGAAGTCAGTCAGATGCACAATGACAGTATATATTTTCAGACACGAGGAATTGGATTATTGATATCAACAAAAAGAAAAGGGAGAAAAGAAAGAAAATAAAAAAAGAAACTATGAGGAAATGTAAACCAAAAGAAGTCTTGGATAGGGAGTCAGTTTAGTTTCCAGATGAAGTAAACTCAGGTTGTTGTCCTGTCCAATGTGAACTTTGACTTCTCAATTTCAACTAACCTATTAACAATAACGCTGTAGGTTTTCTAACTATAGGTGAATGCATCTCTTTGAGACTGGAACAATATGATAAGAATGGAAGACAACAGTCATAAGGTCAGATCACCAGAACGAGATTCAGTTTCACAATGAAGATTGAGAGAAATTCATTTAGTGGGACAATCAAGTGTAATCAATAACACCTAAGTCAATCTGATCAACTGCCACCAGCTCAGTTGCAAACTGAAACTAACCTGCCTTAGAGGGTAGTTGCTACAATATATGGTCGAGATAGTACAAGTTCTCAAAGTTATAGAGAAGTCTGCATAAGCGACTACATCAGCTCTTTTTAAAGTGTTAAAAGAATGCAACAAAAGGTCATTTACTGTTCTCTTGTGAAGAATGTTTACCATAATTATCTATGATTACCATTCCTCAAGTTTACAGGAAAACAGCACCATGGATATGAGTAAGCAAAGACAGTATACCTGAAGCATTTCCCATGTGTTTTGTGTCTCTGAATCCAACAGCGACAGCGATGCAGAGGATCATGAGCATCCAATTGATCTCAGGAATGTAGATTTGGCCATGTATTTTGTCAGAGGTGTGAACAACCTTAACCCTTGGGAAGCAACCAAGTGATTGGCTCTGACTAATGATGGAGAATGTGCCACTGATGATTGCTTGGCTTCCCACCACAGAAGCAAGGATGGCTATTACAAGTACAGGCCACCTCACACTCTCTACAAGCAAATGGTCCAAGACATCATATTTCTTTTTTTTTAGAAGAAAAAACATTAATTAATCAAAGAAAAGAATGACTGCTGCTATTTGAGTTCAAGGTAGTTACAAGGGAAATTTTTACTTCATTTTCCTCTGTTATATCTAAACTAGATGAGAGTAATCAAGCATTTAGAAATACTACTGTATACTGGAAAGGACAATAGTATTGAAGAAAAGCTTGAGAAGTTTGACTGTAACATTAACTTGTAAAATTTGAACACAGACAACAAGATCGATCAACTCAAGGATGAGTCCTCCACTGAGTCCACAATTTGTGAAAACTGAAAACTAAAAAGTGGTAGACTAGTTGTCACACAAAGATACTACATGCCATGGCGGAATTCAGTAACTGGCAAAAGAACTAAGGGGTGCTCAATAATCAAAAAGCTTTTGAAAATCAGAATGAGAAATTCTATATGGGACTGCACCACCAAATTCGATGCAAATGGGACTGTGTAAGTTATACAGGGCAAATATTTCAGATTGCTAAAATATTGAAAAAATATTTATCAGAAACATTTTTACGTGTATCACTTTTTTATTTTGTTTCCTTTGTTGTTTTTCCTTATTCCAATTAAGTAATTTTCCTCACTGGCACATCTACTTGAAATGTTATATGAGTATAGCATCTGACACAGGTTGCATGCGATGAAATGGTAGCAACCTCCAGAAGAATTCTTTTCATCTTCTTCCTCTAGTTGAATCTTAAGTGAACATAAATTCAAGATCAAAGCAAGTTTTTGAGTTTTGGACTTCAAAGTGAAAATTGAGATTTCTTTATTAACTATATGAAATCTCACAGATAACCCGTTCACCCTACTTGCAGATTATTTATATGCAGGGCAACTATGAAATACCACAGTCGTTTACAAGTGGGAACATGTCCTAATATAGTGCAGCATAGAGCTTAGATTTATTGGACGACTCTGTTTCCTTTGATTATCAACATCAGGTAGAGTTCTACACTGGGGCATGCTTATCAACATCAGGTAGAGTCCTACGCTGGGGCTTGCTTATCAACATCAGGTAAAGTTCTACGCTGGGGCTTGCTTATCAACATCAGGTAGAGTTCTATGCTGGGGCTTGAAGGAAGCATGCATCAGCACGGACATGCTAAAAGTTTGCATTTATTTTCTGTCACTTGTAACATTTGGAAGCTTGGTTTAACTGTTGGTTGTAAGTGTATTATTGGACACCATCATTTAGTACTTCAAGGTGCTTTTCACAGTTTCAAAGGGCTTATAAGGTGTATTTTTTAGGTATTAGCTATAGTGTTTTACAATGGTTTGTTAGCATGAAAGAAATCAAATCCTCAATATCTGAACATCTAGTTTGGCTCACTAAAATGTACCTGGAACGGAGACATAAAACCCAATCTGATAACTTGTATATATATGATGGTGCCTTGACAAATAAGCAGCTTGACCCATATATGCCAAAATCAAAGCCGGATACACTAGAAAAGTAAAAGCAATCTGCAGTAGCATGAAATGAGTTAGATATTTGTAAAATCAACAAATCAAGAACAAAAATTTCAAGGTAGAGTACCTGAATAGCAATGTATGAGAAGTGGCCAAGATCTGCAAACATTGCTTCAGAACCTACAAATGTGGTGTAGGAGATATTTAGAATTATTAGAAGTAGGCTTCTGAAACCAAAAAGAAGCAAGGTAAGTGGTCTCCACAATGCTGCTGATTAACAAATGATCTTTTCTAAATAACTAAAACTCCACTATCCTTTAGGCACTCCAGGCCTTCAACCTTTTAAACATGGACAAAACACTTGGTTTCCTAGTTACCCGTATCTTGTTTACCAAAGAGTGACAAAACTACACTTGAATCTGAGCTTGTTGTAGAATTGATGTGTGTTTGAATAGCCAAAGAATACTTCATATTAAACAAAAAACTACAACTTCAGTCAAAGAATTACTAGCACTTAATCATACATAATTGAGAACATTCCTAGACCTGTACAACAGAGAGAGAACATGTTTGTTTTTACATGTTGCAAATGCTACCTGTTATGCACAATAAAATTCCACCCAAAGACATCCAGCCGCCTTTCCCTGTCTTCTTTAGGAACTTGTACATGTAATACGGAGAAAGGGCTTGATAGACATTTGGATTCCAGCAAAAGATATTGTATAATCCAAGCAAACTGATGCACAGTAGCCAAGTCAACACAACTGGTGCAAAGAAGAACCCAACACGGTGTGTGCCATAGTGTTGTAGGGCAAACAAGCAAACTAAAATGAAGCAAGTGATTGGAACCACGGCATCTGCAAATACCAAATACATCACTAATATCATATAGGAGATGAAATTCATATACAGTTATTGAATGAGTCAACTTGTGAATAGAGAATTGAAAAGGTTAGTTCTGAATCCATAGAATAGCACTTTCTGGATGAAAGCCACAGAGAATGATCTGTATCTTAGTTAGAGGAAGAATGGAAAAGCATTTACAGTGCGTGCATCTACTGAACACCAGTGGCTCAAATAGAAACACAGAACGAAATAAAGAAAATAATAGCATGCTGAATATTTTCCAACTCTGTTAACACAAAAAAAAGTATCTAAGTCTCAGCTGGAGAAAGCTTATCAATGACTGTAAGAACGGTAACTAAGAAGCCAATCTGGAATATGGAGTTTGTTCATCTTTTTTCCATAGAAATGCTGGATGTTTGTAACTTCTTCCAAGCATGATGATAAGGATTATTGCTCCAGTGATCCCATTTATCTCAAGCCAATTGAGAGTCATCATTAGGATTCTTCTAGGATGAATTGGAAGCTTGGGCCTTTTGGTCTCAACAGTAGAAACCACAAAAATATTAGTAGGGCTTTTCGTAGCATTTGTCCCAGTTCAGTTGCTGCTCATTCAGCTGTCCATTTCTAGCTGCACTCCTGCATGGCATCCCTGTTGTGACTTAAAGCAACTTTAGTGGTAGCTTAAAAACACTTTTAGTGAAATACATGGTGCTCAACACTGCTGTGGATAAGGGGCAGCCCCAGTGCACGAAGCTCCTGCCTATGCAGGGTCCGGGGAAGGGGCGGGCCACAATGGCCTAAAGTAGGCAGCCTTACCTTGCATTTTTGCAAGAGGCTGATTCCACGCCTTGAACCCGTGACCTCAAGGTCACATGACGACAACTTTTACCGTTGCGCCAAGGCTCCCCTTCGACACTGCTGTGGATCTGTTAATAAATTTGAGATTCATTAATTCTGAGAGAATTGAATTTGACAATTGCTGATGCCAACTTTTTAAATGTAGTTATAGTTTAACTCAATATTGGAAAAACACATATTCAACGTAGAACTTATATAAAGGCTTGTATGAGTATGACATGAATCAACGAAGCCAACTTGGCCAACATTATATGGGAGTTTCTCATTCACTTGGTCATGTTGATGATCAGTGTTTAACTATGTACAATTCATGCTCAGTGGTGCTCCACTTCACCTGTGTTTGCAATGGAGTCTTTATATGCTGGTTGAACAACAGCGGAAGGTTTACCCCCTATAAAAGGACAAGCAGGGTCTTGAATTTGGTCATCTAAATGATTAATGTTCTCTGCCCCCATCTTAGATAGGCCCTGCCCAAAAGGATCTGTTATTCTGTGTTCTAGTTGCAGGTCAAGCATAAAGATTTGAAAAGCCTTGAACAATACCCGAGATTCTTGACCTTATTAGCTGGTAAGGCTATGAACTCTCTAAAGAGGAAGTTATCACTACTAAAAGTGGTCATTTAACTAATATTGTTTCAATCATCTTTAAAACCATATGCATAGAACTCTTTTATTGAGTATTACTTCAATAATGAAATATGTAACCTTCACAAGAATTCTATGCCTTCAGTCTTTCAGGAAAGCTTAAATGATGAACTAGATTTATTCATATCTATCAGGCTTTCAATTAAGTTGAAATAGTAATTTGCCAGCACACTAGGATATCAATATTATTAAGAAATTGAAAATTGTTATAAAAAGAAGAATTTAAGATGCACGAGGATAAAGAGCGATGAAGCTTACATTCATGGTGTACTTTCGACATGGATAATTCAAGGCCTGACACAGCAGAGAAAACTGGAGAAAGGAATAGATGCCCTTATTATTAGCACATCTGATGAAAACTCTCATAGACGCCCTTATTATTAGTACAATCTGATGAAAACTCTAATCAAAGGGACAATGTGCAAACAGTGGTGAACCATACCAGAAATAGCTGGAGTAAGAACGCCATCACCAATCACCATACACGTACCAAGGAGAACAAGAAGTAGTAGAGCAGTATGCAATTTCTTGTGCTTCTCAAGAAAACTTTTTACCCTTGAACTGTTCTTTGTCTCGGGAGGGCTCTCAAACTTATATGTAGACAGTTGTTCATCTGCGACTTGCCTGTTAGGCAGAAGGCTTACTTTCGCATGTCTGCATATTAAAGAATACAAAGCAAATGTGCCACCTGAAACACCAAGCACATAAAACATTTAAAAGATGAGCCAAATTACAATATTCCAAAAAAATGTTAATAGTTTCAATACTTACCCTCTCCATTGTCATCAGCTCTTAGAACTATGAAGACATACTTGAACAGAGGGACTAAAGTCAGAGTCCAGAAGATAAAAGAAAGCACGCCAAAAATCTCCTCATTTGTCTCTGAATGTGTAATGTCCTCTGCAAATGTGCTCTTGTATACGTACAAAGGTGATATGCTCAAGTCTCCATACACCACACCTAGACTCTGATATGCTAGAAGCAAAATGGTTTTCCAGGAATCCTTCTGAAACCCAGATTCAGCATTCAAACTCTCAGGGAAGTATTCAGCTAAGAAGTCCAAATAATAGAAGGAATTCCAAATCCAATTTGAAAGGATTATCCAAAGAAAAATCTACATCCGTCTTATATTCATTTAAGAAACTACAGATTCTGGGATTGGTGTTAGAGAAGTTTAGGACAAACCTTTGAAGAATCCCAACATTTACCATGCTCGAGATCCATGCTTAAACAAGAAATCAATCTTCAGGAACTTTCACACTTCCAGCTGCAGTGGTTGGGAGAATCTGCACCAGAAATGATCAAACATTTATACAAGAACTGTGACAATGTCCTTGAGCAGAAGAAGAAAAGGAAAAATATCATTTTGTAAAAGTGGATGCGAAGGAGAAATGCAGATGCAAATTCATATTGCCCCACCCATTTCTTTATCTTCTACAATAGTGTATATCTAGAATGAATTTTACATGTGATTTTTTCACCATTTCCGTTGCTCTTCTACCAAATATAGCTGCAAACTGTGTAAATCGATAAGCAGAGATAAGAAATGGTGCAGCAAAAGCATGTGAGCAATTGTCAAACTTTTCCATATGTTGAATGACTTCAGAAAAGCCAACTAATGAGGATTTGATACGTGGAGAAAAAGGACACAGTTTCCACAAATTTGCACTACAGAGACAAGCATTTGCCACCCAGTTCTCAAAATTTTTCTCCACGGCAAGAGAGAAAGATCATGTCGAATGAAAAAGTTGACCAAGAAGGAGAGTAAAATCGGAAGAAACACAATCACGTGAGTTGAAAGGCATCTGATTTTTCAACTCAAAAACACCCGTATGGTATGGGGCTCACCAATGTCACACCAAACGTGCAATTAATGGTGATCTGAGAGCATGCAAATAAACCGATATGCACACTTGACAAAGTAAAATTTCTTGTCCTACATCAAGTTTCCGCCCTATCTCCTCCATGATGTGCATTCTATAATCCAAGAGAAGACGAGCTATTTGGAAAAACTATAGAAAACAGTCATGTCTCTGTTTCCAACCTTTTTCTTTCACTGGGGTGCAATTCGTCCGGCTTCCCCGTTGCCTTCATCATGTACTAAACTAGTAAGCATCCGTGTTCAAAAACCATGGGCAGAGATAAAAAGAAGTCGTCTAAGAAAGTGGGGAATCGATAAAACAAGGGAGAAAAGAAGGAAACAAAAAAGATTCACGGATCAGAGTAACACGAGAAAAATAAAATATATATATTAAAAAAAGGAGAATCACTTGATTTGGAAGATATCAAATTCCTTCCAAGAAAAAACCCAAATGTTCCAAGAGCACTAACCTCACAACAAGGGGTAATTTCAGAGAGTGAAAAGGAACCACCACTAGGCACCCTCTTTCACCCACTTCAAACTCGTTCACACAGTTTGATTCTGCAAGAAAATGCCAGCAAAGAGAGGAAGAAGCCGTGCCAATCCAGCCCGACGTTTGAGCGGTACACTAACCAGAGCGGAGCCAAGCGACTTCGAGAGAAACCAACAGAAATGGGGAGGCTTTTCAGGTCCAGAAGCGAGTACTGGAAGAAGAAAATCCAAATCTTTAGGGAATTTCTCAAATGCCACACCACGTGAAGAGCGACCTTCCTGTCCATTCCAGCTGAAACCGCTCTTTACTGCCGAGAGTGCCACCCACCGCCGTTTCGTAATCGTCCGGACAAAAACAAAGACAAAAATATAAATTGCATCACACAAGAGAAGGAAAAAATAATGAAACATGCATCAGCTTTATCGTCCCCTTTCCGCTAGTGGGTTTAGCTTTTTATCGACACCTTTGCTCTCTTTCTCTCTCCCCTTTAGTTCTAACACACAGGAAAAGACTTTATTTTCGCTTTATTTCTGTAAATCTGGTAGAAATCACGTCTTTCTCCCTCCTGCTGCTGTAGCTCAATCCCAATTTTACTGCTCAAACATACAGTGCTACAGTGCGATGTTGCTTGCAGTTTGGGTGATGTCTTCAGCCAGTCGTTTCTTTACGAGATCTATCACAATCATTGAAAGAATATACCAGGTTTTGCTTCTAGAACCATGAGATAGATGAGTTTTAACTCACTATTGCTGCATATTTTTGCATCATTACGGCTTCAAATCTACTGTGCGGGCTGTTGGGCAAACTGCTCATCTGTTCGCCTTTATTTCTTTCCCATCTCTGCATATTAGCTCCCATCCGTTGATCTCCTCGGACTTGCGTAGATCTGTAGGCCGATTTCTTGCACATTTAGATGCAAAATTGTGCCATTATGGTAACGCAGAAACGGTTCTTCCCTTCTTCTAAACCTTGCCGGGCTTATACAATCAACTTATCCTCATTTATGCAAATCTTTACAACTATGGAGGTTGCTTGAGAACTCTTTGATTGCGCTTCTGCCAAGAACTACTGACAAGATGGAAACTTGAGGAGCAATAGAATGGATCTGGAGCATGTTTGCAGTAGGAGATGATTTCAAATAACATCGCAGCTCAAGCAAAGCATTTTGTTGGCAACCAGACCTGCGGAAACGATGTGTAGACTAATCCATCATACAATGCAAGGCCAGTGAAACAGATCTTTAAAGTTCTGAAACCGTTAATATTTCCGATTGGCAGCAACAGTAGAGGGACTGCTTATTTTCTTTCTTAGAGCAATTTCTTGAAGCTACTTTCGCAGCTATTTATCTCGTAACTGTGATCTCCTTTACGCTTTCCAAGCTTAAGGTAGTCGCAAGGGAGTGATTCCTCCATGGCGATTTTCTCTGAGCCAGGAAATATCAACTTAAAACAAGGTTAATTTTATGATCATTCTATTGCAAAGGATAGAATTCGATTAATTTATTGATCTTCGGAAATAATTAATATTTTGGATAGGGTCAATTTGGAAAGAAAGCAAGAAACTCGTGGAATCAAGCGATTAGAAGGCTTTGAAAGACGAAAACACGCAGAGAGAGAGAGAGAGAGAGAGAGCAATTTGGAAGCTGATGGATGAAAATATTTGATTCGATAAAGTGCGGGAATAATGCAACTTGAAAAACGAAGAAATAAGGATTTTTTTCGGTTTTGCAGGCCGCAAAATCCGACTGTGTCGGAACGAATGTTCGCAGATCGCAGTTTCGATTCTTGCGGTATAAGGAAATATATTGATTTGATTTGAGAGTGAGGACACGTTAATGAACGAGGTTGAGCAGCGAGAGGAAGGCACATGAATATTAATCTTGGCTTTCTCGTCAAATCTGTGGGCTGATTACGATGGGTCCATGCCCATGTGAACAAAAACCTGAAACTGATGCAAAAGTAAAAAAATCCATGAAGTAAAATTGGAATTCGTGACCGAGAAATTGAACAGTTAAAATCTTACACCAGATTTGTACTTCAATCGGATCATCTGAACCCTATATATAGGGGATGATCTCATCTCTGAGTAGGAGTAGTGTATCAGGAAAGCAAGAATGTGTGCGTGATCTGAAGAAAGAAAGAGATGGAGAAGAGAGTAGAGCTGAGTAAAGATCTGATTTTGATCTTTCTCCTGATCAGTGTAATCCAATTCAACTAATGTCAGGTTTTTTCTTTTCCGTGGATGTAAGCCAAATCTGACCGAATCATGTTAATCCCCTTGTGGTCTTTGTGTGTATGTGTTTATGTTTCTCCCAATCTCAAATCTCCAGATCTGGTAGTTAGATCTGCGCAAATTGACAGATCTAAACCTCAGTAAGTGGTATTAGAGCTCCTAACAGATTATTAGCTTCATCGGCTTGCAGGTCCACTTAGCATAAAGGCTCACATGCACATGTATAAATAAGTTTGGTGCTCACACTACGGAAGAACATAAACGGGAAAGTTGAAGTTGGTATCCTTAGAGGTTGTTTGGAAACTTATTTTTATTGTCTTTATTATTATTATTATTTTATAATAGAAAATTAAAATCTTATTTCTCTATTAAGTATCAATAGTCTCTATAAACATGTTCAAACATGTAAGTCTAATCTCTTTCATCTTGTTACTTATTGGTGTCATTTTTAAGTTTTTTCTAATATTTTCATTTCTAATTATATCCTTTCTTATCTTGACACATCCATATCAACATTCTCATTTTAGCTATATTTATCCTAATGTACAAGATGTTCATTAACTGCCAACACCCTAATTCATAGAGCATGGCTGGTCTTATAGCCATTCTATAGAATTTTTCTTTCAATTTAAGTGACATCTACCGATCACACAAAACTCCAGAAAGAACATCTCTATTCTATTGAAATTACAATGAAAATTTTTTTTCCGAACACACATTTAATTCTTGATCTAAACCATTTATTTGGTGAACCTTATTATAGAGAGCCATTCTAAAGTTCAACATCATTTTAATGTTGAACTTAATAATGCTTCTTTGATGGACGCCAAGAAGTTAACATATCTAAGTCAAGGATACCATTGAGATTTGGATTTGAAAATCTGGGGCCACATGAAGACGTAGAGAGAAGTGTGTGTGTGTTTGGGGGGAGAAGAAGAAGATAAATACAAGATAAAAAAGGATCTTATACCTTCTACGAAGAATGATAAATTTAAGTGCCTCTTGAATTGATTAATCTCAGTGTCATTTTACTTATCCCTTGCTTGCTTGTTTTGTAGATCTAAGAGTGTTAATTATGCCCAGAATGACTTAGTTGGTGGACGTCCTGCTGTTGGGTGGGTTGTTAGGTAGAACATTTCCATCTCACGGCACTTCACATCTATCAGTTCCAACCGCTACGTGCAGCGCATAAAAGGGAAGCCCCGGGATGTACAAAGCTCCCACTAATGCAGGGATTGGAGAAGAGGCGGACCACAAGGGCTTATAGTACATAGCATTATCTTGTATTTTTACAAGAGACTCTTTCCATACCTAGGACCTATGACCTCAAGCGCACATGACATGACAACAACTTTTACTGTTGTGCAAAGGCTCCCTTCTACTAGCAGCACATGAAAATGGAAAATTACAAAATATGTTGACCCACAGCCAGTAGAATGCTCTAACCTGTACAACGTAGCATTACCTAATATGCAAAGTATGTCTATAGAATCACATATATTAAGCAGAAACCAGTACAACAAAAATTCTCTCCTCGAGCAATGTTAGTTTTCCATTTCTTTAAAATTTCCACTGTGTGAATTTTCTGAACCGTTCACTTTCCACTACAAAGCAGTCTACTGTAGAAGATTTATGATCCAGGCACATAGAAGATTAGAAGATGAAACTAGAGATTTGAGGACCCAACATGCACTTTTTTGTTGCATCCTTGTGCACAGGAATACAAAGTAAGCCCCAGTCTTTCAACGTCCAAAATGTTTACGGAGAATTCTTTTAACAATGTGGATAGTTCGTGCACTAGAATCCTATCATATAGACGATTCTATACCTTAGATTAATTTTCTAACCGCCATCATCATCAAGACTTTATTTCGATTAGGAATCAGTCACATGAATCTTGTTCTTCCATTCCCCTCTATCAAGTGTCGTGGGATCATTTAGTATCAAAATTTTTAAACCTTTTCTCAAAACTTTTATCCACATTCTTTGGGCTTTCTCCTTGCCCTTTTAAAAACTTCAACTTGGATCGTCTCACTCCTTCTAGCTAGTGCCATTTTCGGTCTTAGTTAAACATGTTTAAATAATCTAAATTAAATCTCCCTCATCTTGTGACCTATTGGTATTATTTCTAAGCTTTCTGTAATGTTTTCATTTCCATTTTCTATCATTTCTTATCATGTCACTCAACCATCTCAGCATCCGTATTTCGGTGACGTTCATCGCATGTAATGTTGTTCTTTAACTACCCAACACTTTAATCCATTAAGCATAGTTGGCCTTACAACTATTTTAAAGAATTTTTCTTTAGTTCGAATGGCACCAACCGATCACATAAAACTCCATAAGTGCATTTTCATTTGTTCAAACCCATATAGATTCTCAAGCTACCTTTACTCAATCTCGTTGCTCTAATATATTATTGATCATTAAGTATTGAAAGTGGTCTTTTGGAGGACTTTTTGATCATCAATCTTTACTAAATGTCTATGCTCTTCCTTGTCTTATCTATCAAAATTATATATTTTTCAACTATTCCATAGCAAAACCGACTACATAGAAGGTTCGAATCTTTGAAACACTAGGCTCCACTCGCATTTTTGCACCCTCATATTCCAACTGAAAGTACGTGCGCGTCCGTCATCCAACAACTCTACTTGGCACTGGACCCACAAGAATCTAATGGTTTCTTAAGGGCAACTGATCCACAAGAATCTAATGGTTTCTTGGAAGAAACTCACTCGATTGTCCTCGTCAAGACAGATGAGCACGTCATAACTGGGATTAGTATGCAGGGATCCACTAACTAGTTTTGATCGCCAATCACCGTACATGGGTATAATGGTGGTTGGGTTGGAGACGTTGATTCATAGTGACCTGGGTTTTCTGCTTTGCGAGTTGTATCTTGCCCTGCAACTCAACACCAGTAAGGATGCATATTTCATTGGCCACACCGTATTGGCTGTTGTCTAAGCATTGCGCTGCTGTGGATACTCCTAACCGTTGCTTGGCGAACGAGCAAGTGATTGGAGCAAACATCAGCTATCCAAATTGATTCATTAGCTAACTTCAAAGAGAAACTCCATGATAGTTGAAGCGTCTACTACGAATTTTATCGGTTTGATCTGACCTCTCCAACTGGAGGAATGCTTTCTCAACTTAGCTTTTTTGAGAAAACACATTGTTCAGAAGGGAGCTTTGGTGCAATGGTAGAGTTGTATTTGTGTGACCTTAAGGTGATGGGTTTAAGGCATGGAAATAGCCTCTTGCAAAATGCAAGATAAGACTGCATACTGTTGACTCATCTACGCGGGAGCTTCGTGTATCTGAACTGCTCTTTTACATCACTAGTTTAATCCGGGGCCGGTTACGATGACATGTGGCTTTCAAACTCTGTTAACTAATATCTCAGGTTAAACGGGTCTGTGTCTTCTCAAGAAAACTCCTACGACTTAAGAGTGGTCAACCCTCCTACATATATCACTCCTACTCTAACTTTGGTCATCTTACTAGGCTACAAACAACACAGATTGGCGAATATAGTGGGTGGACCTACTATGATCTATGCCCGTGTAATAAAAATAGCCGACATTTAGAAGGTCAGCGCCACACCAACTCGAAAAGATAAAAAGTGATGGCCGATGGTGCCGTAAAAGATGACTATAATAGCTGCCAGCTTTGATGATCTAACAGTTGTAACTATTATAAATATGATCTGAGAGAGGTGAGAGATGAGAGAAAAGAGATGTAGTGTTTGTATGAGTAGGGTTGAGAGATGATCTGGTTTAATCTTCCTCCTTTTTTATATTCTGATCAGATATTATTTTTTCTTTTCTCTCATTAACGTAGGCCGAGATGGCCGAATCACGTAAATCTTCTCTTCCTTATGTGTGTGTCCTATTTCGTAATTCTCAGATCCAGAGATTTTGGTTGCCAGATCCGTGAAAGATCTGGCACAACAGTGTTTAGTTGACAATGTGTAGCGAAATTTGGAATCAGTTTGGCTTTCCTTTTAAGATTTTATAGAAGCAGTGGCTAGGGTTAAATTGAACAGACTCCGTGGCCCAATGGATAAGGCGCTGGTCTACGGAACCAGGTTCGATCCCAAGGCGGAGTCGCGTAAAAAGTTCCAACTGTAAAACGTCGAATTTAGTCCTTCCTACAAGAAATTGGTTGGGTGGAGTTGTGTTAAACCTAGCATAACATATGTGGTGTTTTTTGTTGGTATGCCACCTTTTTGGTTCTTATTGATTCTCACTTTTGCAACTTTTGAGTATTCAGGTATTCTGGGTTCAATCCCATAGGAGTCGTGTAAAGTTCCACTCTACAACCTGAAATAGGATGGGTGTTACAATCAAGTGAGACCTGGTTTTAGGTTTCTTGATGGGAATGTCACCTATGGAGTGGGAATTCACGTTGCAGAGGAAGAGAAACAGGGAGGAGAAGGTGAGAATTCTGACACAACATCAGGCCGGTTTGGCAAGACATAATCTGCCGGTTTATGCAGTTATGCCTGATTATTTCATGTAATCATTAAAGAATCATAAGCCCATAAACCGGATTACATAAGCCTTATCGCTCTGGTCATGTCTTAATCCTTTTTATTGGATTATTAGTGTGGTTTGCCTGATGTATTACTGGAAGTACAGTAAATGATTGAAGAGCCCACGAAAAAGATGGAGGGTTAACACTTGGTATAAATGGGGGTGTATACAAGGGTCAATAGTATGCAGTCATATCTTGCATTTTGCAATAGGCTGTTTTTATGCCTTGAACCCTTGACCTCAAGGTCAAACTACGACAATTCTACTGTTACACCAAGGCTCCCTTTCTTAGGACTCACCTGGTAAGAATTTTAAATTTGTATCAAGGGAGACAAGGATACGAAATGGTCGATACCCTTGATTCTAACGTGAGTTGTGACTCAATTATTTAACTTTCCTAACTAGTCTTAGACCCTGTAAGTCATGACTAAGCAAATGATCAATGCAGTTAGGGGGGAATGAAATCCATGACTTTGACTCAGAAGAACTTGACGCCAACTTTGCAAGACAATCTGCAGAGTTATTAGCTTCTCAAAGCATATGACAAAACCTTAACACTGAAATTACTCTGAATTTGATGACACACTTCTCGAGTCCTTGGCGATCTTCCACATTATTGATTGCATTCTTCGCCTTTCCTCTGCTTGGACCACTAACTAGGATTCTCCAATGATCTGTATGTGAATAATATCCAACTTAGCAGCCATGTCTAAACCAAACAACAAAGACCACCCTTCAGCTCCATGGTTTGTTTGACGTTCCAGAAAGATACTGTAACCTGTCACGAATTTGCCTTGATCATCTCTAATAGGCTCACGTGCGCCAACTTCTCTTGAATTACCAAGTGCCCAGCGTCAATCGGAAGTTTTCAATTCCACCCAATATTAGGACAGCTCAGTTGGGCTTTGAACGTTATGTGGAACGACTGAGTGAAAGTTTGAGGGAAAAAATTATTTTAGAGGAATATAACTGTGGGAAATGTAAACTTGATTTAGGCCAAATTTAATTAGGTAAGAGCCCATATTTTAGAAAGCTCACTTTCTAGAAAGTGTTGCTACAAAAGTCAATTAGAAATATCTACATGCTTTGACAATAGAGCTAGATATTTTATAAAGACATCTAGATAACAAATTGTAGCCACAAGATTAGAGGTGTGTTGGCACAATCTTAGCCATTGGTTAAAAAGTGGTATCATAGCTACAAGATCGTTCAAGAGTTATATGGCTAGTGGTGGAATGGTTCCCTTCCAAGTTCCTATGCTCAACAAGAGCAACTATGATAATTGGAGCATTGAGATAAAGGCTCTCCTAAGAGCACAAAACATGTGGGACATTGTAGTAAAAGGCTACAATGAACCTGAAGATGATGCTACTCTATCTCAAGCCCAAAGGGATAGTTTGCTCATTTATCAAGCTCTTGACGAAGATGGGTTTGAGAAGATTTCAAGTGCAACACTGGCAAAGGAAGCATGGGAGAAACTTGAGATATCTTATAAGAGAGCCGAGCAAATAAAAAAGGTATGTCTTCAAACATTAAGACGAGAATTTGAATCTTTGCAAATGAAGAAAGGCAAGACTATTTCTAATTACTTTTCTAGAGTTTTAACCATTTCTAATCAATTAAAAAGAAATGGTGAGAGGTTAGAAGATGTGAGGATAATACAGAAGATATTACGCACTTTAGATCTAAAGTTCATCTATATTGTTGTAACATATGAAGAAACAAAAAATTTAAAAGAAATGACTATAGAGCTGTAATGACCCCGGATTTTTATAAATTATAAAGAAAAATTAATAAAGTTTGGGCCCTCAATTAAGAGGAATTGATTGGACGGTCCAAAATGGACTGTCCGATCTTCCTAAAGAAGATTCGGCTCCCAGGACGCTGTGCGAGACACTGCACGCCACACATGCGGTGCGTGTACGACATCATCCCGATGGGACGACAGTCTCGGGCGAGAGTGTCCATCTTGCATCCCAATGACGGGAGCATGGCGACGATTCCGTCCGCCTGGCCCATTCCTCCCAAATAATCTGAGCCGTCCATTCCGCTGTGCCCAGATCAAATTTGGACCCTAGGAACGACTGTGAACTTTAAATGAAGATTGTGGAGTCATATGAACTCCAAATTGAGATCAGAAAGAAGCATTGAAAAGCTTGTAATGTCTAATTTCTAATGAAATCATAGTATATATAAAATTATTCATAAAATGTTTTGTATTTTGGAAATAAGTTTCCAATTTCTAAGATCTTCAAGATCAGAGGTGATCAGATCTTGGGAATTTATTTTAATGATGATATAATATTGAAATAAAGTGATATCCATGGTTTATTTAGATAGATCTGGGATAAATTAAGGGATATACCCTTTATGGTAGAAAAACCCTAAAAATACAAAGGGACCCACTTGATCAATGAGATCAAGTATGATCAGATCCTTGGGATGGATTAAATGAACGATATTATGATGGAATCCAGGTAGATCATGGATTAAAAGCCCTAAAGGTAATTAAAACCCTTGATCTAAAGGAAAATACTTAAGATCTAATAGTTGGATCATATTTAAAGGTTTATAATAATCTTAATATAATTAGTTTAATTGTCTTTTATTGGATAATAGAAGTGTAAATGTGATTTATGTTATAAGTTAGAAAGCATGATAGTGTAATCTTTAAATTTTAGTATGTTATGCCCTAAATGATTAGTTTGTTAGTAGATTTAATTATCTTAGGGCTATGTTAGTGTAAATTAGAGATTTAAACATGATTCTATTAGGATAGAAGTACAATTTTATGTATTTCATAACTTAGGATCATGTTAATTTGTGTATAATTTTATTTCACTAGGTTAAGTTACATTCACAGGAAGAATGTTAGTATATGGTTGTTAGACTTATATTTGATTTATGCTTTAAAGTTTATAATTTAATTATTGTCAAATTATATTCAATTGTTAAGTAGTTGTTAAAATATAATGAGCATAAATCACCAAAAATGTAAACTAATGAAATATAGAGATTTATTGACAACTAAGATGAATGAATTATTTTGATTTAATAAGGGCTATAGTTAGTAGGACAATATAAGGAATGATTTATCATTTTCTTGGCCCAAAGTAGGAAAATAATGAACATCCATGGATGACATTGTGCATATCCATGAAAATTAATTAAAAACAATTAGAGAAAGAACTTAAGGTAAAGAGCTCATAGGACCCTTGTCAAAGATTGAGCTAGTACCACTCTAGTAGACTCTGAACATTGTGGTTATAGGGGGTATACAAGAGCCAAGTGCTTTTCTCTCACCTCCCATTGACATAAGTGAGGTCTAAATGCCTCCTTACATGAGGGCTATATTAACCACTTTTTGAGCAGACTTTAACTGGTAAGCACTAGTCATCTTGAAATAAGGAAGAGCTGTCTAGTAATAAGAAGAAATACATTATCTTCAACCAAGTAAGACACTAACTGTTGAATAATAATAAGAACATAAAAAGATAGCAAATTATTTAACCCTAATAAAAATAGTAAGTAAGATAAGGATGATCAAACAAGATGAGATTTTGTATGATAAAAAACAATAAGGAAAAAGAAACACCAATGTAGATTAAATTGTTTATGTATGATATAGATAGTACTTGTATAGATGATACTAAACCCTTGGATATATGTTATTCAAGAAAGAAATATTCATATCATCCTATATAAGGATGATCAAAAGACTTTGTAGTATGTACCTATAGGATGATCAAAAGACCATGTAGTATATACCCTTGATTAGAAAAATGACATTATACATATGATTTGACAAATATATGTTGATCAAGACTATGATAGGTTTCAATGAGTAAGAATACCTTATTGAGGTAAGTGGATTATTAAGATTGCCTTTACGTGAAGATACATGTCTAATACATGATCTTATGTTTTGAAGTATTGACATGTATAATACCAATATATTAAGGTAAATACCTCAAATTGAAATATGATCCAACCAAATGATGAGAAAAATAAGTATAAAATGGTAAGTTGAGAATTGAGAACAACCCTAAGTGAATAGGAAAGTAGAAAATATTCCAGCCCTAAATAAACAGACAGATAGTCTGATATGTATAAGTATTATTTTACATACAAGTATGGAGGCTTGTCGTTTTGTTTTAAACAAGTATAGGCCTGGGGATGCTATGCTAGAATAGTTAAAAGGGTTTGGCCACCCCCTCTTTGAAACTTGATGATATTGAATACCAAGCCTAAGAAAGGCTAAAAGTCGAGAGGGGCAATTATGAGAAAGCCACCGCCGTGACAGCCATGGTTCTCCCATATGGACATGGATATTGTAATTTTCACTGAAAATGGTATAAGTGGATTATTGAACAGTTATTCGAGCGCGTTTTACATTGCAAGCATAGTAGTCATTGATTATTTTGCATTATGATGCATATAAAATTGGCATAGTGAAATGCTTTAAGGGATGGCATAATGAAATGCCAGGTAATTGTATATTACCAATATTTTTCCCAAGAAGGGAAATTCCCAGTATAGTAACTAGTTGAGATACAAATCTCCTATAATGAAAGGAGTTGATCAGCTTTGTATGGAAATGATTATTTATTATTTTTACAATTTTAACGGATTTGTCCTTATGCAATATGTATGTATAAAGGTGAACACAAATGATAAGGACATGAGATGTCCATATAAATGATAGTGGTCTATGAATGTGTTTATGATAGAATGAATTATGAGATAATTGAATATTAAGATTATACTGTTAATAACTTACATTCTTATCCCCTACCAAGTATAGCTTGCTGAGATATTGTAAATGTTCGAATGTTTACAATATCTCAGATACAGAGAAGGAGACTTAGGAGCTCAAGACTTGAAGAACTATTGAAGAATAAGTAATTATGGTATATCCCTTGAAACATTGTATTGAGATCATGTATTGTATTTAGAACTTTGTAATTTGGATTGTGTAATTGGGCAAGTATTGTAAGGATACAATGGGCTGTGTACTGTGATTGGATGGATCCTGAAGTTTAATAAAAGTATATTCCTTCAATGGAATTTTATCTTGTACAAAATTTTGCTTATGTTATGTATGAAGTGGTGACTTGGGTTTTACAAAACAAATTCTAAAGAAAAGAATTTTTGCTGCTTTGGTTTGCGAATTTTTTTTACTCTAAGGGCCATATATTTACAAAATGTATTATAAAATGTGTTATAAAAACCCGGGTCACCACAAGAGCAACTCATGGGCTCATTACAAGCCTATGAAGAAATACATAAAAAGCAAGAAGAAATCGATGATCAACTTCTCAAGATACAACTAGACTCAAAACAAGAGAGTTTTGGAAATGGAAGAGGTCAACGAGGAAGAGGCCGTGGCAAGGAAGAAGTCATGGATGTGGAAAATGAGGCTTCAACAACAATAACAATAATAGTAATGAAGAGAGAAGAGAAAGCTCAAGAAGAGATTGTGGAAGAGGCTATTCACGAACAAGGTATGACAAATTTCAAGTTAAGTATTATAATTGTAAACAAATTGGACAGTATGCCTTAGAATGCAGAGCTCCTAAAAACAAAGTTGAAGAAAATGCCAATTTCATGGAAGAGAAGAGACAAGAAGAAGGCACCCTCCTATTGGCATATAAAAATAATGAAGGAAGCCAAGAAAATACATGGTACCTTGATACCAGCGGAAGTAGCCACATGTGCAGGAAAAGGAGCATGTTTGTGGACCTTGATGAGATGGTGAGCGGTAATGTCTCCTTTAGTGATAAATCCAAAAATAGTAATAAAAGGCAAAGGTAACATCCTAATTGCTTAAAGAACAGAGTACATCAATTTATTTCAAATATTTATTATGTGCCCAACATGAAAAAAATAATGTTTTGAGCCTTGGACAACTTTTAGAGAAAGGCTATAATATTCTCATGAAAGATTATAGTCTTTCTATAAAAGATGATAAAAATAATTTGATTGCAAAAGTACCTATGTTAAGAAATAGGATGTTCTTGTTGAACATTCAAAATGATGTTGCCAAGTGTCTTAAGGCATGTTTCCAAGATCTATCTTGGCTTTGGCATTTAAGATTTGGGCACCTCAACTTTGGAGAACTTGAATTGCTATTCAAGAAGGAGATGGTCAGAGGATTACCTTCCGTCAATCATCTCAATCAATTCTGTGAAGGATGCCTACTTAGGAAGCAATTTAGAAAGAGCTTCCCTAAGGAGTCACATTCAAGAGCTCGGAAGATTCTCGAGCTCATACATACAGATGCGTGTGGTCCAATCAAACCAAGCTCTTTAGGTAAAAGCAACTACTTTGTTCTCTTTATTGATGATTTTTCTAGAAAGACATGGGTATACTTCTTGAAGGAAAAATCAGAAGTATTTGGAACATTCAAGAAGTTCAAAGCTGCAGTAGAGAAAGAAAGTGGATGCAAGATCAAGGCCTTGAAATCTAATTGAAGAGGAGAATTTACTTCAAGAGCATTTTAAGAATTCTGCGAGGAGAATGGAATTCGTCGACCAATAACGGCTCCAAGATCTCCCCAGCAAAATGGAGTCACTAAAAGGAAGAATAAAACCATTCTCAGCATGGCTCGAAGCAAGCTAAAGAGTAAGAAAATACAAAAGGAGTTTTGGGCAGAACCTGTAGCATGCACAGTCTACTTGTCCAATTGCTCACCAACGAGAAGTGTACAAGGAAAGACACCACAAGAAGCATGGAGTGGAAGAAAACTTAGGATATCTCATTTAAAGGTATTTGGAAGTATAGCTTATACACATGTGCTAGACAAAAGAAAAACCAAGTTCAACTATAAAAGTGAAAAGTTTATCTTCATTGGTTATGATTCAAATTCAAAGGGCTACAAACTATACAATCTAGTAAACGGGAAGACTATTCTTAGTCGAGATGTGGAATTTGATAAAGAAAGCTCATGAGATTGAAGCGTTTATGAAGAAAGTCACAACTTCTTCTTTGAAAATGAATACAAGCAAATAAGAGAAGATCAACAAGAGAACATCACATCACTAGCCTCGCCAATTGTAAGCGATCATAGAGACTCATCATCATCAAGTTCAAGTTCAAGTCCAAGGACACCATGCACAAGAAGTATACAAGAACTTTATGAGGTTACTGAAAGGCAAGAAGATCTCACTCTACTCTACTTCTTTGTTGATTACGAACCATTGAGTTTTCAAGAAGCTATACAAAGTAAAAGGTGGAGAGATGCCATGGACGAGGAGATCAAAACAATCATGAAGAATGATGCATGGCAACTGGCTTCACTACTGAAAGGGCACAAGGCAAGAGGTGTAAAGTGGGTATACAAGGCAAAGAAAAATGCTAAAGGAGAAATTGAAAGATATAAGGCAAAATTGGTTGTGAAGGGCTATAGTGAAAGAGCTGAGATTGACTATAACGAGGTATTTTCTCTTGTTGTTTGCTTAGAAACTGTTATATTAATTATTTCTTTAACTGCTCAAAATAGATGGAAGGTTTATCAAATGGAGGTGAAATCTACCTTCCTAAATGGACTCCTTGAAGAAGTTTGCATCGAACAATCATTAGGCTACAAAGTAAAGGGATATGAACACAAAGTACTCAAGTTAAAAGAGGCCCTCTACGAGTTAGAGTAAGTACCAATGGCATGGAATACTCGAATAGATAAATATTTTCAAGAAAATGGTTTCACAAGATGCCCTCATGAGCATGCAGTATATGTCAAGATCAAAGATGGAGACATCTTTATTGTATGCTTGTACGTGGACAACTTAATCTTCACTAGAAGCAGTTCAAGGATGTTTGAAGAATTCAAAAAAGCAATGATCAAAGAGTTTAATATGACTGATATTGGGCTCATGTCATATTATCTTAGAATTGAAGTAAAGCAAAAAGAAGACGGCATCTTCATCACTCAAGAAGGTTATGCAAAGGAGCTACTTAAGAAGTTCAAAACGAATGACTGTAAGCCCATTAGCAAGGCGGTGGAGTGTGGAATCAAACTATCTAAGAACGATGAAGGAGAAATAGTAGATGCAACAAATTTCAAGAGCCTAGTGGGAAGCTTACGCTACTTCACTTACATGAGGCCCAATATTCTATATGATGTTGGATTAATTAGTTGCTATATGGAAGCACCAACAACCACTCATCTCAAGACTACAAAAAGAGTTCTTCGATATTAAAGGTACAATCGACTTTGATGCCCACTTAATTCCATTGAAATTTCATGGTATTTGTCAATTCACTATGACATAGCATCACATGTTCAGTTTTTACTGGTTTATATCAACGAAATGTTACTCCTATTGTACAAGCATGGGTTATCTCAGTCATGACATAGAAAATATAAATAGTTTGATAATAATTTTCCCACTTGACTGCCCACCTTATCACACTCAAATACTAAGGAGATGAACAATTTTGATCAATGTATAGCGAGTTTTGAAATACATAAAATAACTATTGATCACATTGAATGCATAGAGTCACCGATTCTCTATGATTCATAACCATTGGCCTGCCAAGCCCCACTTACATACATCATGCACTTGAAATCCTCTCCATCTCTCCTCACAATATATGAGTATAGTCACATGATCGCGACTATTCTCCTTCTTATGTCAAAAAGATTTGTTCCGTTGGATGAACTTAAATGTTCATTTTCTACGTTGTATTCAATATTTTTGCAATAACAATCAATTCAAATGGAGGTGCATTGGCTACCTAAGATGGACCGAAAAAGGATGAGTGGTACATATTAACGAAATGTTAATCCTCTTGTACAGCTGGGCCATGATTTTAGTGATCAAACCATTTGTATTTTCTAAGCCATTTTTAAGACAGCCAATGTCCCAAGAGACATCATCAGTTGAATTTGTGATCCTATTTTTATAAGTTGTAATGGAGGCTTAGATGCCCATCCAAACAAGGGCCATGGTCATTGAATGGATGTGTTATTTGGGGCTTTACGAAGGATATGCTTATTTATAAATTTACATATTGAAAATAGAATATTGTTTAGGAGTGGATGGTAACAACATCTTTGCCTTGTTTTAGGAGGTGACATACTTTTTTCTTTTTTTTGTAGGAAAATAGCACTGATGCCCCTGACCTTATGGATAATGACACTAATACCCTTTTACAAAGTCCTTTTAGTTGCCATCTTTGCTCTTAAATAGACAAAATTGCCTTTACAAAAATCTAATGGGACATTAAAATTTCATCTTTAAGTTTGGGCATTGAGGAGTTAAAAAGTGACCCAAGATAGGTAGAAATAAGGATCTAAAAAGAAAAGTCAGTGCAATTTTACAAAAAATAGATTGTCAGTTGCTATTAGGGTAAGAATTAAAAGATGAGGTTGGACTAAAATATCTGATGAGATTCTTTTTATTGGTAATTTTGTCCTTTGATGAGCAAATAAGGACTGCTAGAGGAACATAATTTGGCCAGAGGGCATCAATGTTATTAGACCATAAGATTAGGGGCATGAAACGGCCTCCTCCTTTTTCCGAACTATAACAAGTAAGAAAAAAATTAAAATAAGATAAAATGGATAAACTTAGGACAACTAACACCCTAAGGAGGGGTTGGTAGACAATCCCTCAAGATCCACTTTCTGAATCAGAAGGAATTAGTTAATTTCTGTTTTGTGAGCAAGACTTTATGCGGTCTTTTACCCTTTTTGCATGACTTTTGTATTTCAGCTGGATCACCTAGATCACTGGCTCTAATAAGACCTATTGCCATTCATGAAACAAATAAAAATGAAAAAATTGGGGGTGGGTGGGGGTTGGGAGGAGGTAAAGGAGTATGGTTCAGCAGTTGTGTGATGCAAAAAGAGTCGTGACCTAACTCTACATGGCATATGATCATGGGCCCGCTAGATCTTTTATATTATGTTTACCAGTTTATATACTATTTTTTTATCTTTTACAATAAGTTATTAAATTTTAGGAAGTTAAGTTTTATAAGAACTTAGTAGAAATTGGAGTTCTAGCTTAGAGAGAAATCTCTCTCTCTCTATAGATAGATAGATAGATAGATGTTATTAATCTTGTAGAAAGGACAGTTCTTATCAAAATTTGAAGAATATTTTATTTTCTCTTTCTTTTTTCCTGTAGATTCAAGAATAATGCGGAGTTTATCTCGTAGATATAATACGTGTTTGAAAAAGAAGACGGTGTTCTCTCTCTTTTGGCGTTTCAATTTAAGGATGGAGACATCATTTTCCTTGCTCTCCATCACGCAGAAAAACACAACATTTCCCAAGACTAAAAAGAAAGATGGAAGCGGAGAATGTTCACGTCAAAGCAAGCAAGTGAGACTGCTTCTCTCGTCTACTATTTTGGTTTTCTTATTTATTTTTCAGTTTGCCTTTTATTTTCCGAAAGGTTAGCAATGGCTTGGTTGGTACGAACTAGTGCATTAAAAAGCATGGTGCAACTATGTCAAACACTAGTACTGAACCCATCCAGTTAACGTCCTTGTCTTAAAACAGTTGGATGTTGTGTTTCCATTGCTTAGCCAACGATTACTCTGTGTAGTATGTGATGTAACTATAAGAAGACAGTAGTATCTTAAACCCATCCAGTTTATGTCATCGTGTCTTTTTCTTTATGGGTGTCCACAAGCATTCTAATTAAAAAAGGCAGCCCCGGTGCACAAAGCTCCCGCATCTGCGAGGTTTGGAGAAGGAACGGATCACAAGAGGCTGTTTTCATGCCTTGAACCCGTGACCTCAAGGTCACATGACAACAACTCTGCCAAGGTCACAAGCTTACAACCTGTTCTTTTTGAGAAAGGCTAAGTAACCAACTTGGCTAACGACTAGAACCCCAAATGATTAAAGCATTTATCATCAGTAGCTTACTAATGTATAAACTAAATTGAAGAATTTTAAGCGAAAATTTACATTGACATCATAGTCCATTGGTCAGGATTGTTTGAGAGGATCATACTTTCATGGACGCCGGTCTTCAGAGTGGAAAAGACTAATTAGGTATCTAGCTAGGTCATGTTGGTCTTCTGAAGATCTGCCATGCAAGAAGGGGCCTTAAACCTCTCTCAAGAGCTCATGTTTTAAGTGGGAGCATCCATGACTCCCATTTGATCCAATTGAATTGGTTCTGGGATATAGAAACCTGCTCTTATCCAAAATGATAATACAGTTTCTTGTTCCACTGATGAAAGAGAATACTCCCGAGTCCCAAAGTTGAAGATCTTTAATATGATGGAAAGGAATAGCGAAAGAAGAATCTGTTTATTAACTGTAAATCACATATTTCTTTTAATAAGGAAAACAAATACAGCTTACAAATTCCATTTAACATCGGCCATGATATTTATGTGTCAGAACATAGCTCAGATGATAATTTACACTGGTAACTAATGGAACACGACGATGAGAAAGAGAATCAACTTGCCAATGTTACCCACATGCACCATCAATGAAGTGGATGGTGGCATGAAGCATACATATGAATTTATGCATACAAATATGTAATTCTTATTATATTTAATACCATCAAAATTTCGAAAAGCTAAGCACAGTCTATGTAGGTTAATCATGCACCACTGGACTATCTCCATAGAGCTATCAACTTTTATGGCCAACACCAGGACTTGGAACATCACCATGTCTGCCAAAGAAAGAAGAAGCTCTTTGAACAACTTGAACCTTACCTGTGCTTTCTTCTTTCATCTTTGCCCCAAAATACAGAGGTTTCTTGGCTCCCATCTCTTTGAAACTGCGAAGCTGAGCTTCATTTCCTCTAAATCCAGCCAGACTTCTCGATTCAACAGGAGAAGAAAAGAGAGATCCCAGTAAAATCACCACAAAACAAAGCTTCCACGGGGTCTGGGCCATTCCACCGTCGAGAAAATTCTGTCTGCTGATGGAACTCTCTTGTTGAGGATTTAAAAGGTATCGTTTTTGTGTCACTAGTGAAGATATTATTATTTACATTCATCATAATCTATATTATGTATGGAAATTTGTTTAATGGGTTTGACTATTTCTGTCTTTCGCTGTATATATTTTTTTCCCTTTTCTTGTTACTGAACTACTATGAAGATTATTATTACATTAGAGACACTTTAGAGACAGATTGTCATCCAAGCACAATTCATCTATGAGCCCACTGAGGGCGGTATGCGTAAGCTAAAACTTATTCTCCTTGATAATTCAATTCTCATAGTCCAAAACCATTAGATGTAATTCATGTAGATTGTCATTCAGTTCAATCGATCCTATGCTTGTTCATTTGCAGGCCATTGCCTGAACAATTATAACAATTTATTTGATATGGTTTTAGAGCTGTCGCTCACGTATATAGTGATTATCAACAGAACAACAGTCATGATCATGATAAGGACCACACGTACGATCCCAAAACAAGTGTCTTATAAGATGCATGCATCAATCTCACGTTACTATCTAACTCCCATATCATTGTTCCTTTTTGTTTTATCTAAATTGCAGCCTCCATATTATTTCTCTATTAAAAGGAATCATCCTGTAGATCAACTACAAACTACAACTTGTTCTGTGGTAGGCCTATCATATGATTGCAACGTATCCCCACCAATTTGTATTGTCAAATTGATATGCCACCTCTTGAAAGGCCATAGCCTAAAACGAGACAAAGTTGAATCTTCCTGCTAGGGTGATTTGATATGATGGATTGCCTTTTGTTAGATGGTTGACAGATGTAATAACTCACAGCCAAAGAAGCTACTAATCTTATGTTTCGGATTCTTCAATCAATGTTCTAGCTCATATTGATAATTCATTCAATAGGATTATTTGTTCTGATCTTTTGACTCTTAAAAAGACACTAATTATGATTAGGATTATTCAATCAATGTTACAGCTAAATTTGATCATTCAATAAATGTGATTATTTGTTTTAACTCATTGAATGAACAGTAAATCAAATCGCATCAGCCTTAGTCCTTCAAAGAGATGATTTATGCGCAATAATTTTTCAGATACAGTCAGTTCATGCTCTCTCTCTCTCTCTACATCTCTTCGAATTTTTTGGTCTCATAATTGAATAGTTAATAGCAAGTAAATTAATACTTTTCTTTTTTGTGTAGAGTAAATTAATACTTGATGTATATAATCTGTTGAGATCCACAATTTAACCAATGCCCTCCCTATCAGAGAGGGTTGTCTCCAGCCTCTAGGTCAAAAGAAGCATGCGTTTTCTTCCTTACCCATAAAGCCCTCGTCCAAGGAACCTCAAAGATAATGAAACTAGAATAGTTAATAATTTACAGAAAATTAAACGTCGAAATTTGGTGCTTAGACCCGGTTGAATGATTACAGTTATTTGACTAAAAATGCTTTGTGTGGGATAACCTTGATGACTTACCAAATGAACCATAGTTCCAAAATTCGGTAGTCATCTCGGGAAACTCGTCTGAGTTATGGCAAATCAAGTCGACTCGCTAATTCACTGGCAGTACAACAAAGTAGAGTAGTCTAAGCTGGGACTTGGCACAGATCTTGCTGTCCACAATAAAACACCATAACCAACTAGCCTAGGTGTTATGGTCCGGATAGAATCTCAAGTAACTGTAAAAAGCAAAGGATAAGGAGTAGCTTTGAGTTAAATAGGCTTGCCTTACTTTTGAGTTGAGTTGCAAGGTAGAGTTTTTAAACTATTAATTAAACTGCCTGATGAATGGCAATGTAATGCAAATAGGCCTATATAGTCACTAACTAATCATTCTAGTGGAACTCTTATTTTAAGTTCATACATCTTAAAACATCATTAATTGAACGTGGAGTTTATGAGGTTTATAGAGAAGGCAAGGGACAGCCAAGGTAATTTCCTGTCTTCCGTCCTAAAAGAAAGTAGTTGTTTGCAGGAATGAACAAAGAGCATGTGTTTTGCCGCCCCTATGGCTACTATCTAGCTACATAACGGCTTGGGTGCGGGGGTCACCATGTTCCTTTGTCTCTAGATGTCAACTTCTAGGGACTCAACTTTTCCTCTGCCACCCATGCTTGTTATGACTTGGCAGCATATTGCCATGAGAATCATATCCAAAGGGACATGTTCATGACGTATATCTGGATTTCAGAGCATACAGTGAGTCTTCATGCATCCATCATCTTATGGCCAAAGATCACTGCAGACAACAGATACTTAATCGAGAAAAGGGATGACCACCAAGGGCCTGTATTATGCATTCTTACCTTACATTTTGCAAGAGGTTGTTTTCATGCCTCGAACCTGTGACCTCAAGGTCACACGGAGACAATTTGACCATTACACCTAAGCTCCCCTTCAACTATCCAAATTATGTAGCATATGCAAATTCAGTACGCTTAGACGAGTTTAATTAATGAAAGGGTGGTTCGAGCCATTGTGCAAAATCGTGAACATGATTGTCCATGGAATGAGGAGTAATGATATCCACGCTAGAATAGTTTGAAATGGCACTACGACTTGGTCGATCAGAGCTTTTCAGCTTGCTTGGGTTTGCTGTTAAAAGCAATCAGATATGTTCAAATGAAGCAGGGGAGATGCCGCCACTAATATTCAGATATTGGCACTTGATGAACTTTACCTAGATGAGATGTGCTTAGTGATCAGATGAAACAGGTTTTGTATATGGATGTTTATTTGATGAGTCCATTTTCTGGGCGTATATGAAAAATTGCTGTGGATCCATACTAATAAATTTTTACGCCATCAATAGCTAAATTACATGGCACACTTAGTTCGCCAAAAATGATGAGTTAATGTTTTCCTGCCAAGACTTTAAACAAGGCTTATTGGATGAAAAGACTAGGAATATTCAATCGAGATAAAATCAATGTCTATGGTTAGGTTAGGTTGTTATTTATTAATGGCCCGGGTCATATGTACGTGGTACATGCCGGCCTCAAAAGTCTACTTATTCCTCTTCGGGGAAATGACTTTTTCAAACACATTTTTCTCACAGACGCAGCATTAAGAGCTGCAAGTCGGATGCCCGTTCTGGCCGAACAAATAAATGAAAACCATAGATTCAAATGGAATCTTTCCCTTCTATGAGCTGGCAAAGATACCCTGTTTCATTGCAAGTTTTCTACACATGACTGAGACCAATGCTGCCTGGATTCAAGCCGTCCAGACCGACAAAGAACTTAATGCTTAATTGGAGAACGGTGGTGGCGAAGTGCTTCACTCCTAGATCAAGGACTGACTTATGAGACTGGCCCATAACCTAAGTAATGCTAGATCCACTACCCTAGGACCGCTCTCGCTTATAAGACAATTACAACTAGCACCCGAAGACAGAATCAGCTATTGTGGGACGACTCAACCAGATCTGGTGTAGGGCATTTGCAGACATTAGTACCTATGCAATGATGTTGCAATTCTTATTGGAAATTTTTAGTTGCCTTTTTTCTTTCTCTCATTACAATTAGTTGCAGATTTGGTTCTTATATTTCCTATAAATATCAACATTTGGTTATTTAGATACTAAAGGATTGGGACTATTAGTTGCTTTAACTCTCTCTCTCTCTCTCTGCCTCTTGAGGAAACAGAAGAAGAAGTCGCTACTATTTATTTGGAAAATCAATGAAGTCATCTTGAAGAACTTTTTTGAAACCTCGAAGAGTTCAAAATGTTTTCTGGAAGAGGAACACCTGCTCATCTTTTTCTTTTCTCCCTTGAAGAAAGCTAGCAGCACTGGCAACCTCAACACATGCGCAACTTACTGTATGTGTACAGCTAGCGTGCCCCTTAAATCCTGGTATTTACTGAAAAAGATGAAGGTAGATAATTGAAATCAATTAACTGGCTTGCCCAAAAGGACATCACATTAAGCATACAACCCAGCTGAAGCCTGTTCGTCTTGAAGCCTAGAGCTTCAATTTTGGTGTTTCTTGGAGAATCCTATCTTATTTTGTATCTATTTTCCGCTATGTTAGAATTGTTGTTAAAGCGATACCAGTTCAAACGAGAGTAATTTAAGTCTAGAAGATCTGCACAACATTTTATTTAAGGGAATGTATATTAAGTGCATTAGAGATAATTTGGATGTAATGTTTTTATTCTCTTAAACATACTCCTAAATGGAGAAATCTCTATTAGGTTCCTTAGCCAAGAGGTGTATATGTAGATTCCTTTATATTGTTTCAGCAATCATTGTTAATTCTGTTCAAGTGGCCATTCTATTTTGGCCATTGGAATTGAGAGTTTTGGTGTTTCGCCAATTTCACACCGGAGTTTAGGTCAAATTATTTGGTAAGAAACTTCTTTTAAAATAAAAATATACAAAAAAAATATCTGGGCTTTACCCGAATTAAGCCAAAGAATGAACCAAAATATGTCAAAATTTACCGAAACATGCTAAAATTTACTACAATATTGATGAGACACACAATGTGCCTTATTTGTTCTATTTTCCTAACGGAAATGAAGCATTCCGGTTATGAGTTGAGGCTTTCACTAAATATCTAATTTCTATCTTTTACTCTTCTGTGCCAAGTCTAGTAGCAATCAACAATGATGATGAAAAAAATCTTAAATAGGCTTGCGCCAAATTTATCACCTTTTTACTTTCTTAAATAAGTCTAAATGTATTCACAAGATGAGAAGATATAAAGGTGGGCAGAGATTCCTCTCAGTTCCAGTGGAAAATGGATTTGATAAAAAAAAGTTGGAAAACAACCAAGACGAACCTTGAGATCATCTCATGATTGAAGAAAATTTTGTTGGAGACGTATGGAACAAATCTAGAAAAATAAAAATAAAAATGCTACCTATGGCATTGAAGCATTGCAATGTGACACGCAAGCTGCACCTGCTGCCATTTTTCGTGTCTAGAAGGAATCAATCTATAACTCTTCCAATTATCCATTCTTGATGAATCAATCAGGAATTGTAACAAACTGGTCAGGTGCAAATCAAAAATTAGATTGGCTAAACAAGACAAGCACAGTAATGGATGAAAAAACAAAGAAGAATAAAGAGTCATATACAAGAAAAAAAAGTTACTGCCTCAAGGTGGAAGGCCTTGAGCGAAGGCTTCCTTGCACAGTGGCGCAACGAGTATGTCTCCTGGGTGAGCAGGGTTCCAAGCTGCTCATGAGGCGTGAGTTCAGTATTCAAAAGAAACAAAAAGAGTAGAAGGCCTTTCCGTTATGCAAAAACCACATGGATGAAAGCACCGAATTTATTATCTGAGAAAGACATTGTTAAGGCATCACTTACCTAAGACTCAGTTTCTCCAAGTATATACTTGAAGCCACTTCTCTAATCATCTCTTTAATGGAAACCTCAAATCTCTCTCTACGACTATCAATGGGTGGATTGGATTCACACATGTCAAGATCATGATCTACTCAAACTTAAGTAAAATTGAATCTTGTTTATATATTTCTTAGCATCATAACTTTGGCATCTTGATGAGCAAAGGTCTTCAAGCACAACAATGAAAGAAGCCTCTCTCCTAGGTGACAGGGGCTCCATGCTGCTCATGATTCTTGTGTTCAATATTCAAAATAAGCTTCAATGTCTTGATCCAATTACAAAAAGATATAATGAAGAAACTTGTTGTACATGTATTTTAAAGAAAGGCTGTTAGATATGAAACTTAGTTATTCTAAACAACCATGATAATTTTGAATATATTTGTTAAACTATTATCTTTGAATTTAGTCAAATTCTCTTAAAAAATTTAATACCTGCACCACCGCAATAGACAAAGCTCATAAACAAAGGTTTAAGGATTTTGTATGTGGATAAAACTCAAAAGCTAAACGTGTTGTTTCCACTCACTTGTATTATAGCATAGAAAGGAAAGCTTAGGACAGAGCAAGAAAAATTCAAGGATTTTTTCTTTTACTCTTACAATTATGCCCTCTAAATGAAATTTGTAGACTCCCTTATTGTTGCCACAATAAAGTCCTATTGTCAAAAAGAAAACACCAAGGAATACTTCAACTCATTCTATAACTCATACATCAAAGTAAAAAGGTCAACAATATAGGCAGACGAGAACACATTGGAGCCATGATACATCTACACCATCCTCAGACAACCTTATTATTTGTCTACATGGGAATTGGTATTTTATCACAAGGGCTAGAAAGAGCTACATTTCCCACTTCTAGGAAGGGCCACATGGCAGCTCTTGATGCTTTGCTTCTTTAGCTTATGGAAGTGGCACCCACTAAGTAACCCCTAAGCAGACCATGCATTAAATGATTCATTTAATGAAGAAACCTTCATCATCTTAGGAGAGTTTCTCAAAATCTTAGGTGCATTATCATCCCCACAACATCATCAAGGGAGAATCTTCTCTTGTGTAGCCTATGATACGAAGACAACTCAAGACGGACCCATGTCACATCACTTGATGGAGCCGACAAGCATGCTACAATTTTTTAATGAAGCAATAATGACACTTGTCCATCTTTACAAAAAGGGAAAATGCTCCCTAATCCTAAGGGGCTACCTAAGCATGCCATGTCACTATCTATTTCCTCTATAAAAAGAGAAGGCTTGTCTTTCAAAGGCTAGATTTTTGGATGGAGAAAAAAGGTTAGAAAATATGAAGAAGGGGACTCAAGTGAAGAGAAGTGATCCCCTACCATCTCGAAGAAAATAAGTTTCTTATGAAATTATAAAAATACCATTGGTCTTTTACCTTCATTCACTATGTCATGAACAAGATACCATAGACCTCTTCATGGGACCTAAGCATTACAAAGAACCCAATTCACCTACAGGAAGTCCTAACCCTTCATAAAGTCATAGCTCTTTTTGTTACTCTGTGTATGTGATGAGGTTGGACTACAACTAGAATTGTAATTATGGAGTGATTGTAATTTTCTCTATGCCAGAGGTTTTGATACTCATATATTCTATCTGAGAACATGTGAGCATCTTTTTCTTCCTCTTTGGCTCTCTCTTCTTTGCACTTATCTTCATTAGAAGCCTTTGAATGTGTCAGTGACCATAAAATCATGTGAAAAAGGAGAAGAAATAAATTGCTAACTATGGGGGCTTTGGGCTTTCTTGATATTGTATATGCGACCTCAACTAATGTACAAAGTCCATGGCATATGTATGGTTCCTTGTTAATTTTATTTACATTTTTATCACTGTCATAATAAGAAAAGTTCAAGGGTAAGTCATACTTTCTATTTAAGTCGATCACTGTGTAGCTAATTTTGCTTCTAACATGCTAGGTTTATAATCACTTCTTAAAAACTTCATTAATATAGCCATGAATATGTAAACAAACTAATAGGAACCACCTTGTGGGCCAATTAGGTGCAATTCTCACAGTTCCTTCCTACTTGGTAACAAAGGCATGAAAACCTTAGTAATTAAAAGGAGTGCGGACCAGCAAATGCTCTATCTTGCTATTTTTCCTTTTCTTAAGGCAAACCTGGTTAGGAACCCAACGCCTTGCACCTGTCAGTTTACTAAGCATACCTGCTCTTTTATACTTCTTTATTTAAATTCTAGCATCCGCATCATAAAAACTATAGTTAAAGCACTTAGTTAACTCTCAAAGATTACATAACCCCATAATTACTAGTCTCTTTGGCCCCCCTTACATCATATGCGTCACATTAATTTTTGCTTGTTTATTTTTCTTCTTGGAGATCTACTTAAGCACCTAAGGCCTTGTGGCCTAAAAGACCACTAAGTCTTCCATTTTTGTTGGGTCAAAGGACATTGTTAAGGACCACACCTTCTTATAACATTAACCACACCAAAAAAATGCCTCACCAAGTACGTGACCCCAAACAAATGGTGTTGTCAAATCTTTTTTTTTTTTATACCAAAAATAGTATATAAGACTTAAAATTAACTAGGAATCTCATGGGCCTAGCATAGCATCTATGTGCACCCATTCTAGAATCGACCGGGAAGGCGAATGCCGCAGGCTTATTGGGTCATCGACAGTGTGTTCTTGTGTTTAGGAGGTTTATGATGAACTAAGCAGTTATCCTTCATTGATAACTTAGATTCATAACCTAGAGAAAAGCTTTAGGACCTATAGATATCTATAGATCATGTTTGTAGCTTAATTATCGGGTTGGAAAGCATTAGGCACCATCCCTACTCAATTTATAAGTTGATCTTTACTAAATGGGTTGGTCGAGTTATCATAGTTTTAAATATATAAGATAGTTGACCTAGTTTCTATTGCTTTTTATACTAAAATAAATGCATTAAATTTTGAAGATATAGGCATGCTAGAATTAAAATATGCTTAAAACATGCAAAAGGTAAGTGGATGATATGTAGCTATAAAAGGGATTCCTTCTACTACATTTAGTACGGGCATCTCCCATTATGGGCAATTATTAAGATAATCAAACTATAATCAAAGAAAGTAATCCTCTGATACTTTATGTTAGAGGATTCTTCCTATTATGCGAGTAGGAAGAATCTTTAACCAAGCTAGGAGGACCCTAGGAAGGAGGGAGCTTGGCTCCTCTCATTCTCTTCTTCAAAGGAAATTCTTACTCTACTCTATTAAAATATTATTCTATAAAGAAGAAACTCTATTTTAGAAAATAGGAAACCAATATTCTCTTACTCTATATGTAACAACTCTAATATGTACAAAGACTGAAAGTAAGAATAAGAAGAGAGAAATAATACCTGCCCAATATGGAACAGAGTATATGAGAAGACTATAAGACCATATAAATAGTTGATACTATAAGATTGGAGTTCCCCTCAAATATCCTCCAAGTAAGAGAAGATTGCTCTTTCTACTTCCTCTTGGTAGCTTTTAGAGCTCTAGATTCCTTCTTGTGAAGTATTTTCTTGCCTAAGAATGAATGATTTCTCCTTGGGATAGTAACCCTTTATACAAGCTTTAAGTAGGGACATTTAGATTGGATTTGTTTACATTATCATGGATATAATGGTAAGTATTCATGGTTATGTGACCATAATGATGTCACTTGGATGATGTAGTAAAGGTGAGGTGTCCTCTCAAGAGTAGAGTAGTAAAATTCTATGGTGTTAGGATGATTTTTGTTGGATGATGTCTTGAAGGGTAAGGGTCGTCTTTTCCTTAAGGGCTAAGGAAGTTAAATAATTTAAGGTTAAGAGTATTATTGTAAATAGATGGAATCTCTTAGAGAGATGATTTTGGGATGCTAGTGGAATTCTAAAGTTTTAGAATGATGGGTTAACTAAAAATTTGGTGAAGTTTGATAGAGATTGCTTGGATTAGGTAAGATTTGATGGGTATTATGAGTTCTTAGTAGTATTTTGGTTATTCTCCTATCGTGTGGATCCCACTTGAAATTTACATGCAGTTAGGTTCCTAGAGAAAACAAATTTCCATTGAGGATTACATGGATGCAAGACTATGCCATACTAGTTTATGCAAAGGAGAGTTCCCATGCCATGCATTTGAGAGCCTCCCCCAATTCTTAGAGTAGAGAAGGCTTTCTAGTTAGGCTAGAGGATCCTTGAGAAAAAAGAGACCTTGACTCATCTCCTTCCCATTTCCTCTTAGGATTAAATGAATGCAAAATTATAATCCTAGATGATGCAAAAGAGGGTTCACAAGCCATGCATTTGACAATCTTCTACTTCTATTACGATAAGAAAGGCTTAATAACTAAACTCGATTGTCCTTGGGGAAAGGAAAAGCTTGACTTTTCTCCTTCCCCTTTCCTCTGAGAATGCTAAACTATTCTAATCAAAATAACTTGACTATTATACTAGAAAGCATGAAATTTAAGCTTAAAAAAATAAATTGGGAAGTAGGAAATCTATTATAAGATCCTACTCTATATGCAAAGGCTATTTTAAAATGGAAGAACATAGAAAATTAAATGAGAGAAAAGGACATTATACCTAATTTATGAGAGGAAGAGATAATATGAAAATAAAAAATCCAAACAATATTCCATAGAAAACCAAATAACTACAGAGAATGTTCAAAATGACTTAGATAGCAAAAAGCTTTGATTGAAGCCCCCTCAAGTATTACTCAAGCAACATAATCACTTTGTCACTATCTTGTAAAGCTTTCCCAAACTTCAATAGGTTTTGAAAATCTAAGAGATTTTCAAGAGTACAACACCTTACTATTAGGGATGCTTGCCTTTGCTCTTGGAGAACACCCCTTTATATAGGCTTCTACATCTATAAATTAAAATACGTGGATATCTGTATTTTTTTACTAGATATATCTAGGTTAGATAGTATGAAACTTGGTCATGAATCATGATTTCTTACATGTTGCATTACTTGAGTCATGTGATCACATGGACATGTCACCATTTGGATGCTATCACCATCTTCTAGAAGGAGCACGTGCTATGTTCAAATGTAATCAGATTGATCAGGATAGTTCATTGAACATTCCTAAGTTCAGTGATAGTCATTTCTCTCTCTTTTCTTTATTATTACCTCTAAAAGGATAGAGGAAAATACTTGTCTTCTCTTTCTAAGAACCCCACACAAAATTAGGGACAAAACAAGACAAGCTTATATTTTATGGGAAAGGGCATAGCTCCTTTGAGCCAGAAGGACCACCTAGCTATGAGGTGGACCTATTCAAACCTAGCAAATTATAGGCATGTCACTTGCCAAGGATGTGGGTCACAAAATTGATGGTATGCATTATCATACACACATACATATCTGTTAGTCAACAATGTACTCTACTGATAATTAATATCTTTGTGTATAAAAAATTAATTTTACATAGTATCTTTTTTTCAATTTTTGGGTGGAAGATGTTGTGCTCTTTGATGGAAGTGGTTTCAAGATAGGCATATTTGTGCACATATATGGCTATGTGGTTATTCTCCCTTAGGATTAGTGGCATCCAAGCCTTTGAATATGTGGCTTATGAAGGATCCATGCTTAGATTATTAAGACAATTATACATTTTATAAATGTGTCGAACATTTTCCTAGCAAAATAGAATAAATGGAGGCTTGGTTCCTATTTTTATACACAATATGTATTCTGTGATCCATTTCTTATTTATATAAGAATCCAATAGAAAGAAAAAACAAAAAACAAGTAAGGGTCCATTCTCCATGCTTTGGACTGACTTTCAACAATCTAAATTGTCTCCTTTCCTAGTTTCAACAGATGTGATATATAAGTACAACAAGCCTTATGGGCCATGTAATCTTCTTTTCCATCATCTTCTTTATTTTAATAGGAACTTGTAATTCATTATCTAATTGCTACAAAAGTGCACCATGTTGCCATGGCCTTCTTCCTTTTCCTAATGGTATCTCTATCTTTCAATGCCAATGAGATTCACCTAGCAAAGGGCCTTGTTGTCTCTCATGGAAAAACTCCAAGGCATGATTCTCTCGACGTGCTCCATGTTATATTAGATTTGGCAGGAAAAGGGTTTGAAAGTCAAAACTGCTTTGAAAGAAGTATGGTCTATTGATGTTCAATCTCCTTTAAAATGGAATCACCTTGCCCCCTACACAAAGTAAGGGAACAATAAATTGATCAGTTAATAGAAAACACAAGTTACTCTCTTCCATTTGACATACTCAATTCTAGATCCACCCATGTAAATTCCATTAGCCTCAGAGTGACCAATTAAAACATCTTTAGAAGGTTTTGCTTCTCAAGCAATAAACTTATGATTAGCACAAATAAAATCAATGTGTTACTTTTTATTAAAGGTTGAAGAAAGGAAAGATGTTACCGAAAGGACTAATCCATATGATAGTGAAAATTGGGCTTAGCTTGTAGCACACAAAGTGTGCGTTGTTGTTGCCTCCAAATCATTTGTAATCCTTGAAAACTTCCCATGGATCCAGTTTTAGGCTAGATCATTTCAATGAAGACAGTCATGGCCCTAGTTAACAAATTCTCTGAATACTTGATTTTTTTTTATCCTCATAGTTCAAAGGCTCTTACAAATTTAAAATTTAAATTCAATGCAAATATATTCAATCAAACATGAATATAAATAATCATTTACAAAAGAAAAAGAAGAAGAAAAAATGAAGAAGAAGAAGAAGAATTTTATAAAAATTGAGTGTTAGCTCCTAGCCTAGCTAGTGGCGTTAGAGATATAAATATTGTTGATTTACTTCCTATCAACTTAAGTTTTTAGGTTGTATAGTAATTCAATTTGGCATGAGAGCTTTATTAATAAAGAAGTTGTAAGTTTGATCTTGATACCTCCCATTTATCAAATCCACATGCATTGGTCCTTTTGTGAGTTTGATCTTGAGACCTCCTATTTATCAAATGAATGTGCATGAGCCCAAAAAGGATCTTCGAATCCCTAGATCTCCCATTTATCAAATTCATGTGTAAGAGACCAAAAATGGCCTCCCGAGTGAGGGAGTGTACTAGAGATACAAATATTCTTGGCCTATTTCCTATTAGCTTAAGTTATAGGTTAAATGGTAATCCAACATTAAAGCATATTCTTCCTAGCTAAAGGTTGTGTGTTCAAGCTAGCATGTAGAAATTAAAAATTAGAGATTAAGTATATTCAATATCCCAAAGTCAGAAACCTTAATCTTCCTTCCATTAAGAAAACTAGGAAAGGAGAAGGCAAAATGTTAAGATTCAATTAACCACCAAATTATAGATGACCTCAGCAATGAAGTAGTGCTTTTATCTTCTTTCTTCTTCTTCTTCTAGGTTTATTCATTTTTATATTTATCTATAATGTTTTATCTTAGGTCCTTGAAAGTTCTAGAACTATTGAATGGCATAGAATTAGTGAATTATCACCATCATTCATGAACTTTGAATTAAAATATAATTCTTAAATTCTATTTTTGCATTTTTTTATTGCTTAGAGCTTGCATTCTTGATATTATTTAATAATACAATATTACTACCATAACCTAAATTATGGCCTATATTTGAGAAAAATAAGTAGGTGTAGATGCAAGATTTGACATTATCTTGATCATCACAAGTCAAAACAAAGGAGCCTCGATGATGATTCACTTTTGCTTGTGGAGACTTCATTTATTTAGAATTCCAAGGCAAATTCAATAAAAATAGCATTATAAGATCACAAGGATGATGCTACAAAGCAAGGGTAGAAAGGGCATCATGTTGCATGACTCATGACTTGCGGCCTCATATGACCTTTACTTTGCTCAACAAGACATAAACACGTATATGTCCCCTTCTAGAAGAATCTATGAACATGTATGTGTTCCCTTCTAGAATAATCTAAGGGGCCATCTCATTACCTCATCCAACAAGCTACTATGATACTCCTAGATGCCTCAAACAATTTTCCCTTGCAAAAGATGATGGAAGCATCTATATAATGATGCATGCATGTGGCCCGCTTGATGTTGGCTCACCACATGACCTAATTTAAGGTGGTGCATGATGAAGACAATCACAAAAAGGAAAAAAATAAACATGCAACTTGATTAGTTGAAGGAATCCCTTGGAATACTATATAAAGAGGTGCATTCTTAAGAGCAAAGGCAAGCAAAGTTCATGGTAAGGTTGTTTTGTTCTTATAAACCTCTCTTAAAAAGGTTTTAGAGCCTTGAGAGGGGTTTCAATTTAAGTTTTCCCCAAGAGTCTTCTCTAAGAATATTTTTTGGAGCATTATATTGAGAATTTTTAGAGTATAATCTAGTTTTATGGTTTTCTCATTTCTCTGAATAGTTAGGTATACTTCCTTTTCTCTTCTCTTATTTAATTTTCTACTTTCTTACATTTTAGAATGGTTTATGCATATAGAATAGCCTCTGGAATAATTTTCTTTATTTTCTTTTTTTACTCTCTAGAGTAAATTTTCCTAGTTTGCCTACTATAATTACTAGTTTCCTAGAGTACAGTAGCTTCCTCCTCTAGAGTTGGGAAGAAGCAAAGCCATGCTTTTTATTTTTCCATAGACCTCTTATTTCTATCCTTGGTTAAGGGGTCTATTTCTTTAGTTAGTAGGAGGGACACCTCTAACACCAAGTCTAGTAGGAGACCTCCCAATGCACTTCAATCGCTTGTGTAATTGCATTAGTTAAAGCACAATGATGAAGCTTTCCCTACTCTCATAGTAGGACGAAATTTTTTACTAGAAAAAAAACAAATTCTAGCGTCCCCTGCAATTAAGTGAACTATTTTACGCAATGTAAAGAAAGATTTCTCATGTTCCTCCTGCATGAGCTACAATTTAATGCAATACTCTTACTTTATATTTTATGAACTTTTTTTTTTTTCTAACCGAAGGTAACCGAACCATTTCATTTAGCAGAAACCGATCTTGTCGAATACCTTCCAAATTAATCCATTCTTTGGATATCAAGGTCTAAAGGCTTACTCCCTAGATAATGAGTCTAAATATATCAAAGGAGGGTGATCTTTCACCCTACCTATCTTCACAGAAAATGCAACATGCGGGAATTGATACAAAAAAGAGACCAGTGGCTAAAAAGGGGACTGTCTAGTTCTAGAGTGTGTCCACATTTTGGGCCATCGCAGTGGGACCTCTTGATAATGGATGTCTAATTGCGTCTAATGAGTCCATCTATATACATGCATATGGGACTATCGACATACATGCATGTGGGCCTATATTTGAGGTAAAAATAAGTGAGTCCCATTAATAATGGCTGTTTAACCACGTTTATTGAGCCGACTATATACGTGCATGTGGGACCATCTATGTACTTGCATGTGGGCCCCAATAGTAATTTAGGCATGCAGAGCCACTTTACATATTAAGCAAATCAGGTCACCATAAATAATAATATGGGACGCCCATATTCTAGTATTTTGAATGCTTTGGAGTTCTAACTAAATGAGGAGCTCAAGAGTGAGAACTCATAATGGCTTTTTTGGTACCAACTTTACACCAGACACAAATTTTTGCTTTAGTTTCATTCATAGATTTCAAAATTTGAGATTTTTACTCTACCGAGTTTGGCTTTTATTCCATTCTAGAGTTCCAGATGTCTTACGGGCTTAAGCATCATTCAGAAATGCTAAGCCCTAGAAATCGCAAACTGCATAACCCTATAGGAGCCTTGTCGAGGTGAATAGGGTGTTTTCTGAGGAATTTACAACCATATGATGCGTATATTTCACTTTCTAAAATAAAACTACGATAGATTACAGCATTGCCAATGATCTACAATGTCTATCAAGTGGATTGTATTACAGATAGGCGTAGCCTTTATTTTTTTATTTTTTATTTTCATTTGGAAGCATGTTTACATTCCACAAATCCCTAGGAGACCCTGAGGAAGATTTTACTTGCCACTACGGGGAAGCGAAGTTGTATGGCCACTCTATCGCGTAATCTACAAAATGAACAGTCTAGATTATTCAAAGTGTTCGTCTCACTGTCCTTTAGGTATAAACCTCTCATCTTTTCTAGAACGTGCTCATTTATCAAACAATACCCAACTTTCATTTGACAATTCACTAAACAAGAATGCTAAAGCAGGGCCAAAATACAGTAGAAGTGCTTGGAAATTTACCAAATATTACAAGCTCCCGTCAGTGAACAACAAAAGCTATTTTGTTGGCCAAATCAATGGATTATTTTCTTTTTAAAAAAAAAAATGGATTGTGAGACTTGTGATGACTTTGAAACTATAAACTTGCTCTACTCGTTAATAGATCAGTATAACTTATGGTTAACTTCTTCTAAAAGAATTTCTAATTTAACAAAAAGAAAAGAGAGTTAATTGCCGGACACAAACATTTCAAAAAGGGGTTAATTATCTTGCAAATCTTGTTATTTTTATTTTTATAATTAAAATTTTTAAATCACATACCCACTCAATTATTTTTGAGTTTTTGTCGAGCTTTTATTTAACTCTGACTCAACACTCTTTACATCGAGTTGAGTTGAGTTTTTAAACTATAGTGGTGCCAGGTTCCACCAACCACGTACACCGATTGGCCTGCACGAGCCCTTGCCTTAATTGCTGTTAGTTTTTTTCCATGTGCTACTGGTGGTGGATCCATTAGATCTCTTTATTCATCAACGAAACATGAACTTTATTCCAAAAGGAGAGAAGATAAATCAACAAATGATCCGATCGAGGTAGTAAAAGAGAGATTCCTGTAACAACAATGGTCGGCCATCTGTAAAATCGAGAGGATAACAAGCTTCCCATGAACAATATAAATACACCGCAGCAAAGTTTTTGGATATTGCTTGGCATCCTTTTGCAGAACAAACTATAAAATTCTACCTGAGACCCGGAAAGTTCTATGAATCTAGCGAAAAAGATGTAGCGATTTCTAGCATCGACGTAATACAAGAGGTCAATAGATTAGATCTTCCAAAGTAGGTGTCAGAGACAGGGTGAGCCTCTGTCCATCCGTAACCGTAAGCATGTATTCGGAACGCGCTTAGGCAGGTGGGACATGCGCGTTGCCTATGACGCTTATACACACCGACAATTTTAAAACAATATTTCGCTAGGGTATAAGCTGGAAAAGACACATTAGCCTACAAAGGGCCTATCGCTCTCTAGCGGAGAACTTTCCGCACATAACTTATTGACCATTTCAACACCTCTCTTCTATAAAACCCAATTTATCCAACGCCACCACACACGCACTACTCCTCTCTCTCTCTACCAGATTTTCATTTTCAGAAAAAACTCTACTCATGGCAGGCATGTATCAAATGCAACATATCTGTGGTTTGCTCTTTCTATTCTTGATCTTGTTTCCACATTCGTACGCCAGACTGCTCAATGAATTTCCGATGGACAACCTTGCTGCAACAGTACCAGGTCTAAATCTTGCTCTTCCGAGAGAAAAAGTTGCAATCTCGCCAGAAGAGCCTAAAGAGTCACAAAACCTCGCGCAAAAGTATGGCTCGATGCTGCTTGATCTTCTTCCGAAGGGCTTCGTTCCACCTTCCGCTCCAAGCAAAGGAACCAACAACTTGGTTGATTAATAACAAACAGAAGATAGTGATTCACTAACGGGTCAACCTTCTCTCTGTCTGTCTATCTCTCGGACTATTTCTTTTGACATGTGAATATCGGACTGAGGATTCCAATCTATGTTTTAAGAGTTCTGTAAGGTGCCTTAACATGCAATTGGCATTCGTAGGTTGTTTAATCAAGTAGACGTTGCGGGCTTTCCTCCTATTCTTCTTCTTTTTTCCTCTTTTATTTATTTATTTATTATTTCCTTTTTTACATTTAGTGTTCCAGAGGTATTCATTCAACATGTAATTTATGTTTCAAGTTGATAAATTAGCTTTTCTTCATTTAGGCTATGTGATCGAGGTCACGGATCGTCTTCTGCTGTTTCCATGTTTTTATGTTGAAGCCATAAACAGAATTACAAAGATTGATTTTCATTTCCTTATTCCATAATCCATCTGGCGATCCATCACTTATCATATAACCGTCACTCTTTAAGCGACGTTGGGTTACGTTGGATAGATGCTAATAACAATGTGGAACCTTATTAACATGAAGGCCAATTCGGGTTGGAGTGCACCCTGGGCCGGCCTTGATGGCTAAGAATTTATGTGTAGACTTCAGTCGCAAGCTCACAGAAATGTGGATTGGGCAGAACCTCATTATTTACGTGCTCTCTCTGGTCCTTCTGTAAATGCCAATGCTTGCGTGGCCTCTGCATCTGCTGCAATCTCAAATGGTTATCGTGGATCATAACCCATTTGCACTTCATTCAACTACGGTAGTAACAGCAAGGAGTCAAGAGAGTTTAAAAGTCTGGAATGTTTTGCTGGAAATACTTATCTAGTTGAGCCAGACCGTTGCCGTCTATCTTGACCATAGAAGGGCTCAAAAGTGGAAAATTTCCAACAACTCCTGTCTGATGATAGATTAAAAATGGACGGTGGAAACAAAACATAGCCAGTGCTTCGAACTTCAATTTCGAGGATAAAAATTCGATGACGGAGGACTTAATTACCTGATAGTTATGCCGCGGCCTGATGTTGTCATCGTATAGTCCTGTATCAGCAACCTCCAGATGTACGGTGGGGATGATGTGGGTATCTAAAAAACAATACCTGTTACGCGGGATGAACGAACGAGATTTAAATAATATATCTTACATTGTCCTTTTGTGTAACGCCTGCCGCTAGAAACACAAGACACGACCAAATCATTTTGACTATGGGTCAACTGCTGGCTTTCTATGTACAAATAAGGATTAAAAATATGCTCTAATCCTGTCTCATTAAGGTCATTTTCAACTAAAAGTCCACAAACAAGGATGATAGTGCCCAGTGTCACGGATTAGCTACTCAGACTCTTGTGCGGCGGTACTTAGATTGGCTTCTCATCCTGAACCAACTAAGTAAGTATTACTAGAAACTCAAAGGAGAAGAACAATTAAAAGAGAAGTTAGAAGGAACACTAGTTTTATTGCTCTGAAGATGCTTGCCACTCTTGGATGCTTTTGCAAGTAAGAAAGCTCTCATTTAGAGGTGCTTTCCTCCTTTCACCTCCTCAATGGTGAAAATCTTTACAAGTGTTAAACATCCAACGGTTGGACACTATTCTAGAATCCTTTCTAGAAGTCTCTACACAAGTCTTTGATTCTACTACATTTAGGATGCTCCTTGAGAATTCTAGAGGTAAGATATTTACATGATGTACTTAAGGCTTCTAAATTATGGTTCCCTTTGATGGATCTAAGTCCTCCAAGTTGAACTCATAAGCTACGCAGGCCTTCATTAAATTTTATGTGCATTGGTCATGGACTTTGCAATGCAAGTCTGGTAACCTTTGACTAGAACATCTAAAACGATGATTCACGTTATGCAAATCATAGACCAATCTTGTTTCTACAGAGTTCTTATATGGTCTACAGCAGCGGCAAAAGAAACTGGCGGGTCTGGCTTTCAGCTGATCTGGTAGGCCATCCCCCAAAACCTTCTTCAATTGATAATCCTAGCTGTTATCATTCTAAAGGAGAGAACGGTCAGAAATATTCATTTTTCCCTTTGTTTTTGTTGACATCATAACTTTCTTAAAAAAATTCTTGAGCAATTAGAGGTTAGAATGCTGAGATTTTTTTTTATTAGTGGAAATTCTTCAGTAAAAATGAGGTTTCGAAGTAAGGATACCTATTCATCACGACATTGAATACAATCTACCCAAGATTACATTCCGTTGGATGGTCTAGATCAATGTGCCTCGAATTCAACTGGATGTAAAAACATTTACAGCTTATATTGGATAATTTTAGTGCTAATTAAATATTGTTTAATTCAATGGGAACCTGTTGATACCATCAATAAAATTAGCATGGAATCGATAACCATTGGATAATACTGGAGCAGGCCCCACACATCAAAATAAATTATTTCAAGCGTAGTAGCAACAGATTGACGCAAAGGAAATGGGAGCTCACAATTCTTTCCGAAGGGACAAGACTGACAAAATGGCATCTTAGACTCGCTAACAGGAACTTGAAATATAGATAACACGGATTTCATGACACGCGGACCCTGGATGGCCTAGACGCCGATGCCATATATCCGAAGAGACCCGTGGGTCGGCAAGTGTTGCTATGAGATTAGCTTTATTGACTCATAATATGCGACCCATCTCCAGTGCATAAAAACCACGCTCATTCCTTCCTCGAAGTACTTTCCCCATTCGTAGATCCTGCACAAGTAAAAATAAGGGATGAAATCCTAGAAAAACAGCATTATCATTAGCGAATTAAGTGTGAAACAGAAAGTAAATTTTTGTAAATTTGTGGTACTTGCAAAATATTATGGGGAGACAAGGATCTACCATAATCATGGATCCTGAGACCCTGGTCATTACCCACGAAGATGAGATCCTCACCGTTAGAGGAGTGTGCCTTTATTTAGATCTGCAGTGAGATGATTGGTAGCGCCAGAGTCAGGATGCCATTTAGTATCAAAAGGAGGATTAACATTGTTTGCAACCATGTCTTGCGAGCTGCTAGAAATAGACGGCACAGCAGATTCATCGCCCATAATAGTGTGATCAAATCTCCGACTGCATCAAAGAGGAACATGTCCATAAATTCCACAAATCCCACAAGGGGCACTATTGTTTTCGAGGGGTATACCATCACCACGACCTCGGCACCGTTGCCGGTTCCGCAATTGGCATTAGATCGGCTGTCACCTCCTCGGTTGGAGTTGTTGTTATTGAACTTGTTGGATCTAGAAAAAGATCCACTCCGTGAAGAGACATGGGCGCTAAGATCTCAAACAACTTGTGAGGCTTGAGAACTTCACTCTTGGGCAGTAAGAAGACTGTAGATCTTCATCTGCATAGTCATCTAATTGGGTACTCACAGCCATGATCAGTGGCTCGTATTCAGAACTAAGGCAACCGAGGATCCGGAGAAGCAGATATAGATCGGTTCCGAAAGGGATCTTGGCGGCCAGGAATTTACCCACTTTAATAAAATACTCCATCCGATTGCTCATTTTGATTAATGATTCAAAATCCCAAGACTCCCTTAGAAGATAACTACTTGCCAGAGGTTACTTGTGGCAGCCCCTGTGCACGAAGCTCCCATCTATGCAGGGTTCGGGAAAGGGGCGGACTACAAGGGCCTATAGTAGGCGACCTTATCTTGCATTTTGCAAGAGGCCGATTCTACGTCTTGACCCCGTAACCTCAAGGTCACATAATAACAACTTTTACTATTGCGCCAAGGCTCCTTGCCAGGAGTTACTTGCGATCTTTATAATATATCCGTCTGATCACTTTTTAAGACTGGAAACACCACCTTCACTTTAGCTGCTAGGGCCCTGAACTTTCTCACGTACGTTGCAAATGATTCATTCCGTAACTAAGATATGACCTCCAACAATTCATTCTAGAGGGCGAGTAGGTGCTACATCGCCACTGCTAAGCGATCAGCAAGAGCTTCGTCCTTTTGAAAATAATCGGCCATGGATGGGTTATCTATTCTCATTCTCTGCGTTTCAAAGCGAAGTTGCAAGATGTCGTCGTGATTTGGAGGCATATAAGCGCTCCAATGAATCCCAAACTTCTTCGGATGTTTGGCAGCCGGTTAGTTGGCAACGTATGCCTTCAATGAGGGAGAGAGAATCTTGCTTAACCCATGCACGATGAGAAGGGTTTGGTTTAGGGATTGTGTCATTTCCTGATTTATCATTCGAGAGCCACCTTGTAGAGCCCATATCAATCCTTCGTAAGAGCGGTGCTTTCTACAATCATCAGCTCTGGTACTTTTCCCTTGCAGAGCCCATATCAATCCTCACTGGAAACTCTTGCAGTCCTAGATCAAAGCATAGATTCGCCATCGTCATCTGCTTCTGTATCTGTGGCAAATGAATTCAAAGCATAGATTCGCCATCGTCATCTGCTTCTATATCTGTGGCAAATGAAGGCTCCCAATGAACTGTTCTGTCTGGCAGAATTTCTTGCTCGTTCTCAATTGGAAGGATAAATGAACTTTTTTTTCCTTTTGAAAGGCATAGATGAACTAAAATTATTTTTGTTGCTTTAGTTTAGTAAGATACGGAAGGATAAATGAACCTTTTTTTCGTTTTGGAAGGGATAGATGAACTAAAATTCCCTGAGTCCTAATATTTTCACGTACTTAAACTAGTGTCCGTCATCTGATACTAGATACCAAGTTTCGACCAAAGGCGTGCACCTTGTTTGGGCCCCCATGTATAGTCCGTCTATAAAAATTCACGTCAATTGGGCATATCTACCCTTTCTTTCTTGACATTTTTAATATCAACGGTTCTCATTTTTATAACAAGGAAACATAGGCTACAAGAATCCAATCAGAGTGAGTTTTGGTGATGTAGGTAATCTAGGGAGTTTGAACAAGTTGAACTGTAGGCTAAGATGATGAAAAATTAGGGTTGATATTGTTATGCACAACAACGTTGAGATCACACAACACACACGCAAAAAACACAGAGATTTACATGGTTCGGCTATATATAGCCTACATCTACAAGAGGAGGAGAGGGAACAATCCACTATAGAGAGAGATGTACAAACGATTGATTCCTTTAGCTTTGCCTTTGGATCCTATTTATAGATCTGGCGATCAGGTTCGATTTAATCGCACACATACAAACAAAAGAAGATAAGGAGATTTACGTGGTTTTGCCAAACATGGTCTACGTCCACGGGAGAGGAGGATTCCACTATGATCTGATCAAATTACATGGATGAAGAGGAGGAGGCTCAGAACTTCCTCCAGCCCTCTTCTCTTCCTCTAAGCACAAGCCCTCTCACACTCTCACACACCTAATCCTAGTATTACATATATATAGGATTTTTCTCACATAGATAAAGATGGACTCCTATCTGTTTGATCCTTATCCTGATCAATCCTTATCCTAATCAAAATTTATCCCTATCAGGTTTCTTCATGTGGGTACGGACCACACGTGGGTCTACTCAACAGATATCAAGTGCTGTTTTTAAGCATTTAAAATATCAATACTCAAATTCTCATTTCGTTCCATTTAATATTTCCAAATTTTCGAGTGCTTACCAAATCTGTATCTTCTATCCATGCGCCTACAAGAGAGTCGTAGACGATAACATCAACTCATCGAATACCTACAAGAGTTTCTGCCCAAGTTTTTTAAAAATAAATAAAAATAATAATTGTATTCATAGTATGGATGTTTTCGTCAAAACAAAAAGGAGAAGAACAGAAACAAGCAAGCAATGACCCTTTGGCTATGTGATCCAATTGTAGTCATGAACACGCACATGATCCATATATAAATTTTAACAGAACAGAACTCTTGTACAGCAATCTATGGATCACGTTTACTCTGTCACCCAGTATATGACGATTGTGCCGCAAGTTACACATATGGTGAGTAATATAGACCAGATGAGAGAAGAAGAGTGTGGTCCACACTCACCAAAGCTGAAAGTCATACGAACTGGGTTCGACTGTGTGGAAGTACTCGACAGCATGGATAAGGCATAGAAAGATCTTCCCATCTTGGCTGTAAAGAAAGGTGCCTCACCAAAATAAAAGGCACCAAGGCAACATCATTGCGCATGTATAAGGGAAAACGATGAAAAGAAGAAAACATTCGAATAGGTTCTTTGCATTTGTTGGGTACCCATGATCCACTTTTAGTTAAATCAGCCACTTTGCTAGACCTAGGTTTGTTGGTCAGGTTTTGATAGAGCCCAACAAAACCAATTGACCCAGTCTTGTGCATTGCAGTTTCAAGGTGGAGAGAAATCAAATCATTAAGCAAAAGGAAAATTAATAAAAAGAAAGTATATTATAATTTTGGGTTTTTTTTGCAAAAATGTCATTACATTTTAGTATTTTTGGGAAAAAGTCCTTTTAAAATTATTTTTTTTTACAAATTTATCTTTAAGTTTTGTGAGCTTTGCAAAGTTGCCATTTTAGTTGTTTTCTATCCTCCTTCTATGTTAGTTTTTTTATATCCCAATATTACCTTTCTGTTGATGTTTAACCGCAAGTGCACGGGCTATTGTAGTATAGCTATGCAAATACGGGTCGATCCCACGAGGACTTGATTTAAAATTATGGAGTTTTAAATAAAATTCAACTAAAAAAATAAAATCCAGATTTATTCAATTATTCCAATGTTCACAAATATTTATTCCAAGGAAGACAGAAAATAAAAATAAAATGCTTCTTGGATAAGCTTGTCCTTGGATTGCACTGTCTCTGGATTAGTCCTTGAATAGTCTGTCTAGATTGCCGTCCCTGAATAGTCAGAATGAAGATAAGTTAAAACCAGAATAGCATAGGGACACAGTTGTAATTAAACAGGGGACCCAATTGGTATTTTTGAAATCTGCCAAGGGACACAGATGTAATTCTTTTGGGGACACAGTTGGAATTTCTGAAATAGGACAGAATTGTAATTTCTGAGATCTGCAGGTGCAGATTTGTAATTTCTTCAAGTTCTGGTTTTTCACGAAAAAAACCAGAAAAACACGTTTTTGGGAGAAATCTGGAACAGGGAGAAGAGGGAGAAGAATAGAGGAAGGAGGAGAAGAGGAAAGGGAGAGAAGGAAGAGGGGAGAAAACCCGAGTTGGGTTTTCTCTCCCAGGGCGTCCTATGAAGAGAAGATCGAGGAAAACCCAATCTGGGTTTTTCCTCACTGGGTTGTCCGGTGAAGAACTAGGCAGTGCAGAGCAATGGGGGCAGGGCTGATGGAGAGATGCAACAGACCCGATCTGGATCGAGAGCAATGCTGCGTCACACGGCTCTGGAGGAGCAGAGGTGAAAAGGAAAAAAACGATGCCTAGTGCGCGTGGAAGATGATGGGAAGCAGGGGAGTGCGATGGTGTGTGGAGAAATTCTGCGGGCGAGAGGAAGATGACGCTTGGTGCGTGGAAACCGATCCGGGCTTCGCACGGTCGGCTGGACTTGATTGGCTTGCTCTGGCCGGTGGAGGGCTCTTCGGGTGACAAAAACGGCACCCTTTCGGGTGTCGGGCGGTGAAGAGATGCAGGCCGGTGATGAGGGAACTCTGGTCCGGGCTGGAGAGATGGTTGTGGTAGAAGCGAAGTAAAGCAATGGCTGGTCGGTGGTACTCGAGAAAGTCTGGACACGTTGGTGAACGCGAGAGAGAGAGAGAGAGAGAGAGAGAGAGAGAGAGAGAGAGAGAGAGAGAGAGAGAGAGAGAGAGAGAGAGAGAGAGAGAGAGAGAGAGAGAGAGAGAGAGAGAGAGAGAGAGCCCAGCCTAGCCTCCCAAAGAAGGAAAAAAACGTCCTTTCAAGAGAGAGAGGAAGAGGACTTAAAAAGAGAGAGAGACGTGTGAAAGAGAAGGAGAAAAAGAGATAGAAGAGAGAGAGAAAAGAAAGGAGAGGGATAAGAGAAAAAGAGAGATGAGAGGAGAAAGAGAAGGAAGAGGAGATAGGTGGGGTCCACGAGCTTTCCTAGTTTTGCCGTAACTCGCAAGTCTTCAAAGTCTTCGGTCTCTTTCCATGATTCAATCTAGAGCGTCCATGCTCGAGTTGACTGACCGCAATGCACAAGACTCAATTAGCGAAATCTAACTCGTCCATTAGCTTTAATAGTCATTTAACCACTAAATTTTACAATTCAACGGTTGGATGACCAATTAAAGCTAAAATGAAATATTTGATTTAAAATCTTAAAATTAATGGTCTAGATGCTCCAATCAAATACTAAATTAGGGATATTTTGACCAAAATTGAACACTTAACACACCCCAACTTGACATTTTGCTAGTCCACAGCAAAAGATGCGAAGAATCGGCTCCAATTTTTATTTTTTAGGTCATCTCCATTTTTTCTGAGAGAATTATTTTAAATAAATCTTTCCACTTTAGCAAACTAATAAAGATGACTGAGGAATTCAAAACCCTACTCATATGCTAAAAATATTCCACTTAAGCTCAGATCTCAGAGTGAGTGTGTGCGTCTGATTTACACATAGAATAATCTTTATGTCTAAGTAGACTTTTAACTTTTGAACTCCATCTGAAATATGTTTTGACCTCAATCCTTACTAATGGCATACGCTCAGAAATAAAATCTCTCTGATAGAGGGTTCAAATCATATCTCTCTTGTAATTATGTGAGCAGAGTCAATGAAAACAAATTTAGCTCACATATACTCATGAAGAACGGGAGTTACTAAGGAATTTACTTGTATTGATCCCTTTGGAATGGATGCCATTACCTTTGAATATTTAGAAATACCATTCTTTTAATCCTATCCATTCATTTTCTCATCAAGACTATATTCATCCTAGAATCAATAGGTCTTTAATTGGGACGAAACATAAGCTTAGGACAAGGTACCAAAGAAAGGGTATAAAGGTATTCAACGTTTCTTCAAAAAAATAAGTAGAGGTCTTTTACTAAAGTTGACAATTCTTCTTTTCTTTGCTTTTTTCTAAAGTGAATATTTTTGTTTCCATTTCTTTGTATTCTTCAAACTCTCTTCTTCTTTTTTTTTCTTTTTTTTTTTTTCACTTTTCTTTCTTTTCATATTTTTGACTCACTTTGAGGAATATTTCTTTTCTTGATATCCACTTTTCTACTTTTGTTGCAACTAAAAGATTTTTTTTTTTCTTCTTCTCTAACTTATTTTTTGAAGAAAAATGGGTAATGGATAATTTATACTGGGTTAATATGGGTAAATGGTAATTTGGGTGACAAAAGAAAATGGCTTTATATTCAAGGCTCAACTTGGCTAACTAGTGGTAAAAATACTTCTGGGTAGGCTTTATGTCTTTAGGTTAACAACAAGGATGGCCTAAATCATTTTCTAGGTTTCATATAATCTATAAAATTCAATGAACTTTCAGAATTTTAAAGCTAGTATTCTAATTATTCAGGTAATTAGCCAAATTTAAGAGTTTGGGATCAATTTTCTTTAAGCACGCTGAAGAAAATTTTGAACATTTATAACCTCTCAAAAAGGATGAATGGCTCTAAAACTCACTTGTGTTATAGGTCTCCACTGAATTTCTTCAGAATTTCTAAGTTATAGCCACTTATCAATCTAGATTATCTATATGCAACTGCGTGTACAATTGTGATATGAGACTTTGCTTTTATGGAATACTTTAGAAAATGAGTAAAATGATGAATTAATCATATTCAATTCTATTAATAAGCTAAAGTTATCCAGATTATACTTTAGACAATCCAATTCTCATCATGGTATAGGAAATGACCTAAAATTTTTCTTCTTCTTTTTTTTTTTTTTTTTTGAAAAAAACCAAGGAAAACACCTAAAAACTAAAAGAAAACTAGAATTTGCTAGAATTCTACACCCCCCAACCTGTGAAAACATTGTCCTCAATGTTTAAAAAGTAGGACCTAAAATGAATATGGGTGATATAGAAAACAACAAAATACAAAATATGGTACAAAGAGATCAAATTCACTCAATCCTGATAAACAGGATCATCCAGAGTTGTGGACTCAACTTCTGGATGCTCATAATCTAGGAAAGGCTTTAAACGTTGACCATTCACTTTAAAAGAATGACCAGTCCTAGTATTCTCAATCTCGACAGTCCCATATGGAAAAACTTCTTTTACTATGTATGGACCGGTCCATCGAGATCTAAGCTTACCTGGAAATAGGTGGAGCTTAGAATTGTAAAGTAGAACCTTTTGGCTTGGAATAAAGGATTTTCTCATTATGTTCTTATCATGAAAAACTTTCATCTTTTCTTTATATATCCTATTACTCTCATAAGCTTCTTGCCTGATCTCTTCCAACTCATTAAGTTGGAGCTTGCGATGTGAGCCTGCTTTATCCATATTGAAATTGAATGTCTTTATTGCCCAATAGGCTCTATGTTCCAATTCCACAGGCAAATGACAAGCCTTACCGTATACAATACGATAGGGACACATACCAATCGAGTGCGATGTGCGATCTGTAAGCAGAGCGCATCGGTCCGCCTAAGAGACCAATCTTTACGATCTGGATTAACAGTCTTTTGAAGGATTTGTTTGATGGCTCGATTTGATACTTCTACTTGTCCACTTGTTTGTGGGTGATACGGTGTTGCAACTTTATGTGTAATATTATATTTTTTCATTAGTGCTTCAAATGGTTTGTTGCAAAAATGTGTACCGTTATCACTTATAATGGCTCGAGGAGTCCCAAATCTAGAAAAAATATTTTCTTTTAAAAATTTAAGAACTATTTTGTGATCATTATGCCTGCATGGGATAGCCTCAATCCATTTTGAAACATAGTCTACGGCCAATAAGATATAAATGTAGCCAAAAGAAGGTGGAAATGGACCCATGAAATCTATACCCCAACAATCAAAAATTTCTATGATAAGAATAGGATTTAGAGGCATCATATTCCTACGGGTTATTCCTCCTAACTTTTGACATTGCTCACATAATTTACAAAACACATGTGTGTCTTTGAACAACGACGGCCAATAAAAACCGCACTGCAAAATCTTTGCCGCTGTTTTCTGGGTAGAAAAATGTCCACCACATGCTTCTGAATGACAAAAGGAGATAACACTATGTTGTTCTAAGTCAGGGACACATCTCCTAATGATTTGATCTGGGCAGTATTTAAACAGGTATGGATCATCCCAGAAATAGTGCTTAACATTGGAAAAGAATTTTTTCTTTTCTTGTTTAGTCCAATGTTCAGGAATTTTCCCTGTGACTAAATAATTTGCAATATCAGCAAACCAAGGAGGATGGGAAACATGAAAAAGTTGCTCATCAGGGAAAGTGTCTTTAATTGGCAACTCATTTAAAGGCTCTGTTAGGACTAAGCGAGACAAATGGTCAGCTACCACATTCTCTACTCCCTTTTTATCTTTTATTTCAATGTCAAACTCTTGGAGTAGGAGAATCCATCTAATTAGTCTAGGCTTAGCATCTTTCTTAGAAAGAAGATACTTGAGGGCCGAATGGTCAGTGAATATGACTATTTTAGATCCTACCAAGTAAGACCTGAATTTATCCAATGCGAAGACAACTGCTACGAGTTCTTTCTCTGTAGTAGAATAGTTCATTTGGGTGCTATTTAAGGTCCTACTGGCATAGTAGATGACGTATGGCTTCTTTTCTTTTCTCTGTCCTAGTACTCCTCCTACAAAGATAGTCACTGGCATCACACATGATTTCAAATGGAAGACTCCAATCAGGCGGCTGCATGATAGGTGCAGTTGTCAACTTGTCTTTCAACTTTATAAATGCTTCTTGACAATCCTTAGTCCACTCAAAAGGAGTATCCTTTGTGAGGAGGTGACATAGTGGTCTAGATATTGCACTAAAATCCTTAATGAACCTCCGATAGAATCCCGCATGACCTAGGAAAGATCGAATGTCCCTAATAGATTTTGGAATGGGTAGATTTGAAATTAGATCAACTTTAGCTCTATCTACCTCTATACCTTTAGATGACACAATGTGACCTAAGACAATTCCCTTAGGAACCATGAAATGACATTTTTCCCAATTAAGCACTAGGTTCTTTTCTTTACAACGAGTTAAGACTTTTCTTAGATTTTCAAGACATGTTTCAAATGAATTACCGAAACGAGAAAAGTCGTCCATGAAAACCTCTAAAATTCTCTCCACCATATCACCGAAAAATGCTTAACATGCAACGTTGAAATGTGGCGAGCATTACATAATTCAAATGGCATTCTTTTGTAAGCAAAAGTGCGAAAAGGACATGTAAATGTGGTCTTTTCTGATCTTCGGGTGCAATTTCTATTTGGTTATACCTGAATAACCATCTAAGAAATAATAGTCTTGGTGTCCTGCAACCCTTTCTAACATTTGATCAACGAAGGGCAAAGGAAAATGGTCCTTCCTTGTAACTGACATTCAACTTTTGATAGTCGATACACATACGCCAACCCGGTAGTAACCCTGGAAGGGATCAATTCATTGTTGGCGTTAGTTATTCTTGTCACTCGGACTTTTTGGAACCACCTGAGTATGACTTACCCATTTGCTATCACTTATGGGATAGATGATTCCCACATCAAGCAACTTTAGGACTTCTGCTCTAACCACATCTTTCATATTAGGATTTAACCTTCTCTGCATTTGACGACATGGTTTAGCTTCATCCTCTAGATATATCCTATGGGTGCAGATTAAAGGGTTAATGCCCTTTATATCAGCTATGGTCCATCCTATAGCACCTTTGTGTTCTTTTAAAATGTCTATTAATTTGTCCTCCTGAGATGTTTCTAATTGGGAGGAAATTATTACATGAAAAGTCTCTTTGTCTCCTAAAAAGGCATATTTTAAATCTGATGGTAGAGATTTCAATTCAAGCTTAGGAGGTTGTATGAATGATGGAAGGGGAGTGGACTCCCTCAGTGGAAGGTCCTCGAAAGGAGGTTTCCATTTTTCTGTTTCCATGATAGGAACAGAATCAAGGAGGGCATTAACTTCCTCTATTAATGCATCCTCATTACACTCATTAAAATGGGCCAAACAGGCCTCAAGTGGGTCCGATAAGGAAGATGATTGAAACTGATCTTGCACAACTGAATTGATCATGTTAACACAGTGCAAATCATCAGTAGTTTCACCAGGTTGCTTACAGATATTGAAAATGTTAAGTTCTATTGTCATATTGCCAAAGGACAATTTCATCACACCATTTCTACAGTTGATTAAGGCATTGGACGTAGCCAAAAATGGTTATCCCAGGATGACTGGTATTTCATTCTTCTCATTCACCACCGGGTGTGTATCTAGAACCAGAAAATCGACAGGGAAGCAAAATTGTTCTACCTGGACTAACACATCCTCTATTACCCCTCTCGGTATTTTTACAGAACGATCAGCTAGCTGGAGCGTAGTAGATGTAGGTTTCAATTCACCCAGACCTAACTGTTCGTATACCGAGTATGGTAATAAGTTTACACCAGATCCTAAATCAAGAAGAGCTTGATTTATCTGGTAGTTGCCAATAATGCAAGTAAGAGTGGGGCAACCAGGATCCTTGTACTTTGGTGGTGTATGGTGTTGAAGAATAGAACTAACTTTGTTCACCAAAAATGCCTTCTTTTGGACATTTAATTTTCTCTTGATGGTGCATAAGTCTTTTAAGAATTTGGCATATGATGGGATTTGTTTTATAGCGTCTAAGATCGGTATATTGATCTTGACTTGTTTGAAAATCTCTAAAATCTCATCATTAGATGCAGACTTTGGGGCTTGGCGCAACCTTTGAGGGAATGGAGCAGGGACTGGACATGGCTCAACAGGTGAAACATGGTCCTTTTCTTTAGATTTTTCTTTAGGTTTTTCTACCTTTTCAATCTTTTTAGGCTCATCTTTCTCAATTATTTTACCACTCCTAAGAATAGTAACGGCTTTAGTTTGTTCCATGGTAGAGCTAGATGTTTCATCAGATGCATTAATGCTAACCGCATGCACTCCCTTAAGGTTTGCTTGAGGTTGAGCTGGGAATTTTCCTTTTTCCATATTTTGCATCATTTGACTCATCATGTTTTTTAGTTCATTCACAGACTTTTCTAATTGAGAAATTTTCCTTTCCTGATTTTGATTAACTTGATTATCCTCTACATGCCTTTTAGGTGGGGGCAAGTAAAGTCCAGGAGAATGAGGTTGATGAGTTTGGTATGGTGGTGGAGCAAGTAGTCCTTGGTTTGGTTGTTGATGACTCTAGTATGGGCACGATTGTGAGACATTTGCATTAGGTCCATTTCTCCAATTGAAATTTGGATGGTTTCTCAGTTGGGATTATATGTCTCGAGAATATGGGGAAAAAGGTCTTTTATAATTATTGAGTGCATTAGCTTTGATCATGAAGTACATCTTGAAATGCAGGGATGGTAGGACATTCCTGAGTAAGATGTGATGTACTTTCACAAATGCTACACACTTGTTCATCATTAGTTAAGGTTTTCGTTCCCATTTCCATGGCTTCTACTTTTCTAGCTAGGGTTGCTACCTTGGCACTGATTTCATTTTTTTCAGTCATGGCATACATGCCTCCCCTAGTAGATGTGGTAGTGGGCTTAGGTTTATCTGAATGTTCTACTCTTTCTGAGTCAGCCAGTCTGTGCACTTTCACTAGCCATTCCAAATACTCCTCCGCCTCATCTGGTTGTTTATTCAAAAAGTTACCATTGCACATCATCTCTACAAACTGACGCATGTCAGAATTAAGTCCTTCATAAAAGAAGCTGATAATGCACCATGGTTCATAGCCATGATGTGGGCAAGTAAGCAATAGATCTTTGAACCTTTCCCAGCATTGGTAGAATGATTCTTTATCTTTTTGGGTAAAGTTCATTATCTTACGACGGAGTGTATTTGTTTTATGTGTAGGGAAAAACTTTTTCAAGAATTCCCTAGTCATTTCATTCCAAGTCCTTATGGAACCTGGTGGCAGTGCATTAAACCACATTTTTGCTTTTTCCTTTAAAGAGAAAGGAAATAGCTTAAGCCTGACAGTGTCTAGACCTATATTTTGGGTTCTTTGGGTACTACATACCTCATCAAATTCTTTAAGGTGCAAATAAGGACTCTCACTATCTAGCCCATGAAATTTGGTAAGTAATTGAATTACTCCCGTTTTTAATTCTAACGCACCAGCATTTTGAGGAAGAATGACACAAGAGGGTGTACTGGTGCGTGTAGGTTGAAGGTAGTCTCTTAAGGTTCGTCCATGAGGATTTTGATAAACATCATTTTCTCCATGGTCACTTTGTTGGTCCCATTCCCTATTTTCATTCCTTCTCCAATTTCTTTGTTGATGATTATTCCTCCTTGGTGGAGGTTGATATTCATCATCAATTAGAGGTGGTGGGTCCTCATTCATGATGAGTGGAGCTTGATCACCTCTAATTCTACCATGGGGTGAGTTACCCCTTGATCGTTGATCAGCCATTGTTGGTCTGTCTTTTTGGTCGTACGAGACTAACCTACCGGTTTCGTCGCGTATCCAAAAGGACATACAATGAAAGATCTTTTTGGTTTTTTTTTTTATTTTTTCCTATCCTAAATGATGCAACCTAAATGCCTAAAATGATGCACAAAACAGGACACAATCAAGCAATCCCCTAAGGCTAGCAAGCATAGATATTTTGATTTTCTGTGGGGACAACGCTTTTAATTAGCCTACTCTAACGCTCCTACTCTCTTTAGGAGTTGACTACTGCTTACCAGTTAGGTTCTAACCAAAGCGGTTAATACAACCCTCGTGTAAGGAGGCGTTTAGACCTCAACAAACGTCGACAGGAGGTAGGGAAGAGCGAGGCTCTATTAGATAACCCCCAATAACCACAGTGATCAAAAGCAACCAGAGTAATTCGTGTCCTATTAAGAGGGTCCTACGAGCATGTGATAACCCTATAGGTCTCTTCTGATTGATTTTAAATTAATGTGAAAGGAGAGGTTGCGCGCTTGAGATGATTATCCTAGGTGGGCCAAGGATTTGGTGATGAAATCCACCCTTGATCTTGTGGGGTAGGGTGCCCTTACTAATTAAATTTCACACACCATGGCAATTCGATCAACATATAATCCACCTTAAAGCGTTAGACGTGTCCTAAAATGCAATTGAAAGCAATAAACTAATGTAAAACCCTAAGATGCAACAATTATAACATATGCTTTCTATATGCAATTAAGTACCAAACAATGCAAATTATTCTAAATGCAAACCCTAATCTAGAAAATTAAATGAGTGAGAAGACTTACAGTGAGGTTTCTGATGAAGATCAAGTGTGGGCCACCGTGTCCCACACTTGCCCTGTATTATTACAACCCTTTAAAAATTGAAATTGAAAATGCAAATTACAAGGGGCCTCACTACAAGATTCACTCAAAAATAAAATTTCTAATCTAGGAAAGCAAGAAAAATCTATCAATTGATGATGCTCCACTCCAATTTCCTGAAAAAGAAAAATAACAATTAGTACCAAATTCAGGAAATAAAGTGATTATGCACTAAAAATGCCTAAAGATGCACCTAAGAATGCCTAAAATGCAATTCCTAATTTTTTTGGATTTTTTTTTTGGATTTTTTTTTTGGATTTTTTTTTTTGAATTTGAAAATTTTCTAATTTTTTGAATTTTTAATTAAATTTTAAAAACTCCATTTCAAGTCCCCGGCAACGGCGCCAAAAACTTATTGATTGTTTAACCGCAAGTGCACGGGTTATTGTAGTATAGCTATGCAAATACGGGTCGATCCCACGAGGACTTGATTTAAAATTATGGAGTTTTAAATAAAATTCAACTAAAAAAATAAAATCCAGATTTATTCAATTGTTCCAATGTTCACAAATATTTATTCCAAGGAAGACAGAAAATAAAAATAAAATGCTTCTTGGATAAGCTTGTCCTTGGATTGCACTATCTCTGGATTAGTCTGTCCTTGAATAGTCTGTCCTGGATTGCACTGTCCCTGAATAGTCAGAATGAAGATAAGTTAAAACCAGAATAGCATAGGGACACAGTTGTAATTAAACAGGGGACCCAATTGGTATTTCTGAAATCTGCCAAGGGACACAAATGTAATTCTTTTGGGGACACAGTTGAAATTTCTGAAATAGGACAGAATTGTAATTTCTGAGATCGCAGGTGCAGATTTGTAATTTCTTCAGGTTCTGGTTTTTCACGAAAAAAACCAGAAAAACACGTTTTTGGGAGAAATCTGGAACAGGGAGAAGAGGGAGAAGAATAGAGGAAGGAGGAGAAGAGGAAAGGGAGAGAAGGAAGAGGGGAGAAAACCCGAGTTGGGTTTTCTCTCCCAGGGCGTCCTATGAAGAGAAGATCGAGGAAAACCCAATCTGGGTTTTTCCTCACTGGGTTGTCCGGTGAAGAACTGGGCAGTGCAGAGCAATGGGGGCAGGGCTGATGGAGAGATGCAACAGACCCGATCTGGATCGAGAGCAATCTTTGCGTCACACGGCTCTGGAGGAGCAGAGGTGAAAAGGAAAAAAACGATGCCTAGTGCACGTGGAAGATGATGGGAAGCAGGGGAGTGTGATGGTGTGTGGAGAAATTCTGGGCAGAGGAAGATGACGCTTGGTGCGTGGAAACCGATCTGGGCTTCGCACGGTCGGTGGACTTGATTGGCTTGCTCTGGCCGGGTGGAGGGCTCTTCGGTGACGAAAAACGGCACCCTTTCTCGGGTGTCGGGCGGTGAAGAGATGCACGGTGATGAGGGAACTCCTGGTCTGGGCTGGAGAGATGGTTGTGGTAGAAGCAGAAGTAAAGCAATGGCTGGTCGGTGGTACTCGAGAAAGTGCTGGACACGTTGGTGAACGCGAGAGAGAGAGAGAGAGAGAGAGAGAGAGAGAGAGAGAGAGAGAGAGAGAGAGAGAGAGAGAGCCCAGCCTAGCCTCCCAAAGAAGGAAAAAAACGTCCTTTCAAGAGAGAGGGGAAGAGGACTTAAAAAGAGAGAGACGTGTGAAAGAGAAGGAGAAAAAGAGATAGAAGAGAGAGAGAAAAGAAAGGAGAGGGATAAGAGAAAAAGAGAGATGAGAGGAGAAAGAGAAGGAAGAGGAGATAGGTGGGGTCCACGAGCTTTCCTAGTTTTGCTAGAACTCTGCAAGTCTTCAAAGTCTTCAGTCTCTTTCCATGATTCAATCTAGAGCGTCCATGCCTGAGTTGGTGATCGACGCAATGCACAAGACTCAATTAGCGAAATCTAAACCGTCCATTAGCTTTAATAGTCATTTAACCACTAAATTTTACAATTCAACGGTTGGATGACCAATTAAAGCTAAAATGAAATATTTGATTTAAAATCTTAAAATTAATGGTCTAGATGCTCCAATCAAATACTAAATTAGGGATATTTTGACCAAAATTGAACACTTAACACTTTCTCTATTTTGAATTCAAGTTATATACTTTAGAACCGTAACTCGTGATTAAGTTACAGATTTTGGCCAATAAATTCAATGACTTCCTTGTGAAACTTTGTATCTAACACAATTTGATAACAAGCAATCTACTGGTACAGTTAGATTTCAATGAAAAACAACAAATAGTGTGATATTCAATTGTAAACATATCAATTTTACCAACTTGTGCACAAACCTATTAAGCTTCTTCAATGAAATTCAACAATTTAAACTTCAATCTCTCACTAAAAATTGACATAAACTCTTCCTAATACAAATTAGAACATAATGAATGCTTTGTCTCAATAAAAAATACAATAAATTAGAGAAAATTTTAAATTTAAATCGTAAGAAAAATACTATTAATTTTCAAGCAAATAGCGATTAGTAGGAGATTTTAATCTCTTTGTTGATGATTTTTTGAATGAAAATTAGAAATCTAAAACTTGGGTCTTCTTATTCTCATTTTCTTCTATTTTGCACAATCAATTTCAGAGATTTTCATTTATTAATGAAGTGAAAAATCACGCACAAAGTCCTCTATTTCACCATCGTCTGTTTGCTAGAAAAGTAATATCATAATTTTGAAAATTTTAACTAGTAAGGACTTTGGAAAGCTAATAGAATGACAATTTTGAAAAGCTCATGAAACTTAATGATAAATTTACAAAAATCAAACAACCCTATAATTTTTTTTGGTAAAAGAAGTATACTATAATTATGAGGACTGTTTGGACCTGTGAGGCCCTAATCCATTTAGTTCTTTATTTTAGCCACGCTAATTCAGTCTTCGGACTCAGAATGGCTAAAGCCCAAGAAAGTCAGCTTCTTTTGGGCCCGACTAGAAAGGTTCATATAAAGCGGTTTACGGTTTCATGCCAAACCAGTCCTTCCAAGGGAAAATACCAGGTTGAGGGAAATCTCAAAGTTACCTAGGTCATAATTTAAAAGGGCATATGTGTTTGAGTTCCTGAGGGCCTATATATATATATATTTAAATTAAGTCTAATAAAGCAGGCCAAGACTTGTGACTCAGCTAAGCTAAAGTCCAACCAGAGCAGATAAAAGTAAGGATGGGTGCAAAGTGGAAAGAAATCTTCGAAGTAACCCAAGTCATAAAACAAAAGAAAGGGAATGAAGGCCTATAAATACGTTAGTGGCGATGGGCATGTTTGAACTTTCTGCGAGCCCATAATCTATTCTTTTGAGCCACTTCCGAGGGCTGGACCAGGCTTGACACTAAGGTAAGGTAATGCACAACCAAGTAGAATTTCTATATGTTCATTATGACCCCAATTCCTAATAAAGACAAATGCAAAACGCAATATAACCAAGTCTACTTGGGGAGAGTTTTCTGCCTCACTTGCCTAACTCTTCTCGTTGTTTTGGAGGTCTAGATGGACGAAGAATATTTGGCAAAATCTTTCTATCAAAAAAAGTGGGCCCACAAATAGGACTGCACCATACAATTTACTGTAAACCAAGGTTGAGGCCCTACTACAATATAGCCTAGAAGCCTCTATATCATCACTTTGCATGGACTAATTAAAGTAGATTACGTCTGAAAACAAGAAATCGACAATGCTGTTTTTCCATGTTCCAAATAGAATAGAAGAGACGTGAAAGTAAAAAAGAAGCAAAGTAACAAGTGGATTCTGCCGTTTGACTGCTCCTCTTCTTGTGCTTACACTTTAGTGGGAGTTGTTTAGTAAATTCCAAGCGCATATAGACTATATAGCCTTCCAACTACTTTTTGCTAGGTTACAACTATACAAACATTTACCGAAGAGCTAATTGATTTAGATGGGAGGTTTTGAAATATGAGAGATGCCAACCGACTGAAAAGGACTGTGTATCCAGAAACCACAATTTTCTGGAAGCACCTTTGCGTGATCTGACTTGTTCTCTCTTTGCTCTAGCTTTAGATGTCAAATGGATAAAAAAAACTATATTACTTTGTTCATTGTAGACTTATATTTTAGACCATTGTTTATCCAAGTTTTTAAACTACTTTGTTTTTTTAGCAAAACTCAGTACATGTTAGAAGATTAAAATTTACATACTTTTTGATCCATTAGACATTCACAGTTAGGAGCAAAGAGATGAACAAATTGGATCATGCAAAGGTGGATTCCAGAAAATATGGTTGCTAGACACCTTCCTTTGAGGCCAATTTAGTATACATATTGAAATTAAATTAAATTGTCAGTACTTCAAATTTTAGAAAGAAAAAGGACACCAAGAGTATTTCTTCCTTACAATAGAGGGTTGGCTTTTTTTCTTTTTTCTTTTTGAGGAATGCTAGACTATCACATTATGAGGTGCAGTCCAGTAATCTCATTTTTTGGAGCCCACTTTTGCATGACCAACTATAGTCCTAACATAGAGAAAAAAGGAGGTTTCCTTTTAAGACTTTTGTCCTAGGAATATACGTACCATTCTCCCCTTGAATACTATTTCTCATGTTGCATCTCCATCTGTTTACAACTACAAATGACATTGGCCTTGACGAACCCGAACTACTCATAAAATCAATTCATCTTGGTCATGATTCCACCTGACAGGACCAATCTAGCTAAACAATCCGTGTGTAGCTGCCCTGAATTATCAACTCTAAACAATATGGATCACGTGTGCAAGAACCACTTGAACTTGCTCATAAGAACTGGCTTGTTCATCATCCAGTGCTTCTGCTGTAGTAATCTTCTTCAACATATCTAAACCCTTTAGATACATTGTCCTGAATGAAGTGATATCTATCATCAATATGTTTGGTCCTATCGTGATACAGATGATTTTTAGTCTAAGTTTGACACTTTGGCTATCACAATACACAATAGTTTTATCATGTCTCATATCCAAACTATCAATCAAATCTCTCAACCAAATAGCTTCCTTCACTGCCTGAATCATTGGCATGTACTTTGCATTTGTAGTAAAATATCAACCGTGGATTGTGATGTCGCCTTCCAACAAATAGCATAACCTACAAGTACGAAGATAGAACCTGTTGTCTAGATATGAATTTTCTCCAAAACGAAGCACCAGCAAAGCTCATAGTCTCTCTCTCTCTCTCTCTCTCTCTCTCTCTCTCTCTCTCTCTCTCTCTCTCTCTCTCTCTCTCTCTCTCTCTCTCTCTCTCTCTCTCTCTCTCTCTCTAAGCCTTAAACTTACAGTTTTTTCCAAAACCATGACTTGACTTGTAAAGCTGAAAACAAACCCGCGAAGTTACACACTCTGTTTCCTATATGTCTAAGCTCTTGCATAGAGAAAAAAAAGAGATTTAAATTTAGGACTTTTGTCTCATTAGGAAAACTCATACTTAACAATATCACTTCGGACTCTAGCAAACTCTCTCTCAAGAAACCTTTTGAAAGGGAGGAAAGGATAAACTGATTAAAACGTTACGGTTCGACGAACTCTCTCATACAAGATGGGTTTTGCATAGCTTTTTATAAGCATTTCTGGGAGTTTCTTCAGGATGATTTTTGGAATGCAATTTTTTTTTAATTTTGGTCCCAGAGAAAGATAGTGTGAAATCTATCACAAATTATAGCCCAATTTTGTTGATCTCTTTAGTTTACAAAATTGTGAGAAAATGCTTGCAGAGAGGTTCAAAAGTATATTTTGCTCAAACTATTGATCTGTGCCAATTTTCCTTTGTGAAGAATTGACAACTTATAAATGAGTTATTAGTTGCAAATGACACAACTATGGCGCACAACAAAGGGGAAAAGTGGTGTTCTTTGTAAGTTCGACTTTGTAAATTCATATGCCCAAACGGTGTTGCCTTTTCTTCATTATATGATGAGAAATATGTGATTTGGTCCAAAATCCGTTGGTTGGATTGGAAATTGCATTCACAACTCCTAATATTCTATTCTTCTAGATGGTTCTCCAAAAGGTTTAGTTCAAGCCTCAATGGATCTAAACAAGGTGACTCTTTATCCCCTTTTCTTTACACTATTGTAGCGGAGTGTTTAAGTTAAATGTTGATAAGAGCATATTCTTTGCGATGGTCTTTTCAATCGGTTTTTCTAACCCGCATATATCTCACTCTCAATTTGCTGATAACCTCCTTGGTTTTGTGGAAACGAGGTTTCACAGGCTAGAAACATTAAAATTACATTGAAATCATTTTAACTTGTCTTGGACCAAATGATGAAGTTTTACAAATAAAAGGTTCTCGGCTGTAAATTGTCAAATCACCAATAGAAGGATTTCACCAATGAGCTCAACTATAGCATCAAGAGTTTACCATCCACATTAGGACTATCTTTAGTCATTTGGTTGACCTAAGAAGGAACACTAGTAGGAGCTTGTTGAAAGAATTGATAGTGGATTGGAATGTAGGAGGGAAAAGTGTCTTTCTTTTGGGGTTCGCGTCACACTTCTGAAATCTAGTTTGGGTAATATTCCAACTTATTACCTTTCTTTATTTTCTTATCTAGTAGCTATTGCAAATAAAATTGAGAAACTCCCAAGAAGGTTCTTATGGGGTGATTTGGAAGAGCATCAAAAGTATCACTTGATTAGATGGCAACGAGTTTGTTGACCAAAATAAAAAAATAGTTTGGCTGTCCAACCTATCGAGGTATTCAACCTGACATTACTTATGAAATGGTTATAGAAGTTTGGTGAAGACATCTCTCTATTAGAGAAAATGCATTGAGGCCATCCATAGGATAGGTTGAGGTGCATGGAATTAATCTCTGATTCAATAAAGAGGTACAAGAGATCCATGGATTGACATTCAAATTTCCATCACGTCTATGATGAAGGCATTACATTTCAAGTTAGAAGTGATCAAAGAATTAGTAGGGGTGTAGAAAGTTCCTATTAAAGGGTGATTGGTATGTTTAGGTAGTTTGTGCTAAAAAAATCATGTTAGTGGTTTCCTATTTTGAGAGACTAAGGTCAAAACTCTGCCGTATAGCTTGTTATTGAACCATATTCATGGTGTATTTCAGAATTTTGTTCTATAGACCTCCATGTTAGTGGAAAAATCTATGAAAAACAACATATAACCAGCTGGATAGATTCGGATATGTAGTTGGGCAAAATTGAGCCCATTTTAGAGAGAGAGAACTCCATGAGAAAAGTCATTTTTCTTAGTGATAAAAAGAAGTTGTGAATCTCATGATTGATATATGCCCTCATAAGCAACTTTTTCAACTCAATGCATCCCTACATGTATATTTTGGACAGCTAGATAATCTTTTAGCATACATTTGTTTATCACTTCAATTTATGATACTTTATACATTTTTTGATGGCTAATAAGATTAGAGATAATTTTATGATTATATCGTTTAGCATTAATTGACATATGTTAATTTAAGAAACTTTTTACCGTGTTGGATGGCTAAGAAGATTAGAGATGATCATTTGCTTATATTACTTAGCATTTGACAAATGTTAATCTAGGATGCCTTATATTATGTTGGACAACTTACAATAAAAGTGATCTTACGCATACATTGTTTAGCATTTTTTATTTTTTATTATATAGTGAAGATTCATAAGCAAACTACTTGGAGCCTATCCTAATTACTAAATCTACATCCCGATAAGGGAGAAGTGCCGCCCCAAACTTCTAGCCAAGGAGAGGCACCATGATGTATAAACCAACTTCAGTAGATGACTTTCAACTGCATTGTTTAGCATTTGACATATATTAATTTAGAGGATACTTTATACAATAGTTACCAAATACCTTAATAGTGCATGTGAAACTCGTATCTCCAAAATCTTGTCTGAACCATCTCTAAAATAATGTGAAATTTATGTGAAACTCATATAATATATTTGGAAAACTACTAATATACCAATTAAGTCTAAATATTTGAATTCTTTCCTTTGTGCAACCAATTCTCCTTTTTCCTTCTTTTAATCTCTCTCTCTCTCTCTCTCTCTCTCTCTCTCTCTCTCTCTCTCTCTCACACACACACACACACACACACACACACACACACACACACACACACACATTTCGTTTTCTATTAAGACTTCCACATTCCTTTATTTGACCAATGGAATGGGAGGCTAAACTAGGTGGGCCCATATCACCACTTTAGGTTGGGTCCACAACATGAAATGAGTATCCAATGGAGCCATGGAGCAACTTTTTTAGCATCTACTATAGAAGAAAACGTTTCACCCAAGTTGTGAGGACCCTACAGGCAAACTCATTACTACTCTTCTCCCTATAAGAAGAGGGATGGTCTTCTTCCTAAGTGGGTTAGACAGAGAAAATAATTTTGGATAGCCTCTTTGAATCTTTCCTTTTCTCTCTTGCATTGAGAACCCTCACACAACACTCTACTAAACCCCTTCCATGACCAGCAAGCATGGGGAAGCAAGTTTCTGTCCTTCGAAAAGAACATGTGCCTTTTAAGAGTTTACGGTTAAACCCTTCGAGCACCTCTTCTCGACTCAAATCCAAGCCGAACACCATGGAACCTTCCCTGGATGCATGACCATTGGTAGAGGTGGTTTGCATGCTCAGTTAGAGCCCTAATATGCCCACAACCCACTGTCTTGCAAATACCCAACATGCATGAGATAGTCTGTCAATGGCCAGAGATTTTGCTACAAACTATTGTAGTCCTTGAATCGAAGTCTAAAATCACTTCAACTTCCATATGTTTGTCTCAGAATATGTGAGCATCTATTTTCTACCCCTTTGAACTCCTTTCTTCATTGTATTCTCTTATTTATACTTTTTTGCCTCAAAACAATAATAAACCATGTGAAAGGTAGCTCAGCAAACCACTGGCCCTTACGGCCTTGGTCTCGCCTAAGCAATCTCTAGTGATAAGTAACCATCCATGGTGGACATAGTTTTACTTGTAGATTTTATTTATACTTTCATTGTCGTCATTATAAGGAAGATCTGAGGGTATGTCCTATCTTCAGTGTAGATATATTGTCATATCTCCACCTCTACCATACTAGATTATATTACCTATTCTCAGACTTCGCTTACATAGTCATCAACTTCACCAGTGGATTAATTAGGACCAATTTTGGGGGCCGGATGGATGCAACTTGCATAGTTTCTTCCCATCCGGCAGCCAAAGCATGAACCTAATCTCTGGAAGATGTGGACAACTGTGCTCAAGTTTGTCATTGTTTCTTTTTCTTAAGGCCGGCTAGGTTAAGGACCCATGACCACGCGTCGACTGAACGACTAAGCTCACCTCCCCTTTTTTACGTTTCTTTATTTTAATTCCCATATCTACATCATCTATATCATGTCCTGTCCAAAACAACTATTAGACCCTTGGAGGACACTTAACCCCACAAGTTCACTAGCTATTCTGATCTCCTGGCCGCATCACGTACATCACAATTTACTTTATGTTTGTATACTTATTTTAGAAGGCCTGGTTAAGAATTGAACATACGGATTGAAGGACCACTAAGCCTTCTGTGTTCATCGAGTCTGAGCACTTAGTTAAGCACTCCACCTTCGTTGGTGATTAATACAGCAAAAATTGCCTCTTGAAGTGCGCAGCCTTAATTGGCTGCCATGGTGCTGGACCATGCCTGCCAAAGGCTATTAAACAAGGTTGAAAAACCCATTGATAACCCCTTGTCCTTGCTTGGAGTCCAATTTATGCAGAAAACAAGGGTACGACTCCAAAACCCCATTTTTGTATCTTCAGCAGAGCGTCTATGATGCCATGATTAAGAATGTGAGTTGTGGACTACAATCAACTTCTATATACCTATATACATTGAAGTCATCAAATCGAAAGGTAAAAAATCTCTGCAATAAAACTGCTGATGGTTGGTTAAAGTTCAACTTTGATGGATTGAGCCTTGGAAATTTGGGAGTGGCAGGCAGTAAGGAAGTAATCCTGGATCACGATGGCAAAATTTTACTAGAATTTGAGGGGCCTATTGGACGGAATGATTCTACAGAAGCTGAAGTTACTACAAAAAAGATAGGAGTTACCTTGGCCCATAAATTTAAACATCAACCTATTATTATTGAACGCAACTTTAAAATTGTGACGAGATGGATTCAAAATCCAAATGCAACAAGATGTAAATTCTCTAATTTTCTTGATGAGAGTAAGGATTTTTTAGAGTTAGACAGCTTTCTGTTAACCATGTTCATCGCTTCGGTAATGAGAGAGTTGATTGGCTAGCAAGGGAAGGCAGACCATAATAGAGGTCGAGAATCATGATCATGGAACGGGTCACTCATTCTCAAAATGGTTTGTATTATTCTATTGTATGAGGTGAACCCTATCGCTATACTTTTCCTTTGGTTATTTCAAGTCTAGATCTTCTCTAGCAACTGGCTCTTAGATTTTCTATTCTTAAGATCCTTAGGTTAGTAGTATAGTTCGCGTGGAAGGAGACCACACTACCTTTTAATCCTTTTGTTTAAAAGACCTAAGCCATTCATCATGTTTGGGGTACAAAGGTTAGCCTATCTAAGGTATTATGAGCAGGGATAATCCTAGAAACTTGTTTTATTGGTTTGAATTTTTTCTTTTGAAATTGATGGTCATGAAATTCAATTCAAAGAATCATAGGGTGAAAACACCCAATGAGCATGAAATCTCATATTCACCCTATCCAAAGCATTCTAGTAAATGGTTTAGATCTACAAAAGATTATCATAATGCATGAAAAAATATAGTGTAGACAATTACCGAGACTTTTAAATTTAATTGCCTTTCACTATATATGTATGTATTTATATAGTCTTGATTGGTGAGGGTATGTAGTCCAGTTTATTGGATTATATCAGATTATTTTGCACAATAATTTATATAGAATAATCTGGCATGAAGCAACAAGCTCGATTATATTAACCTTGACTGTTGGACTGTAACCACAGCTCTAAATTTTGTGAGTTGAGTCCAAAAACTCATCTGAGTTACATAAGTTAGTAGCAAATTGAGTCAAGTCCCAGTTGACTCGCTACATAATAAAGACATTAGATTTGGTGGGAGATTTGAGCATGAGATCTCCCAACACTAATATCTCATCCTAACCAAATAGCCTAGCAATTATTTATACATATAAAGTGGAAAAACTAGAAATAATTATCAACCAAAAAGTTTTTCTATTAAAATTACAGTTGAGTATTTTCGAGTAACCTACGAGGCATGTCAAGTTACCTTGACTTGCCTGTCTTTCAAGTTGAATCGAGCTTTTGTGTTTTTAAAATATAGCCTAATTGAAGGCTTGCTGGCTGCTGCCTAGCCAAAATGGTGCTAGCGGTAACATAGCAAACTCCCTGCTAGCGAATGAGAGCCTACTGATACTGATCCCATCAAGCAAATTGAGTTTATGGCAGACTAATATGTAGTTATGGTCATCAACTGGACTCCAATAATATGGAGGTGAAGGACCATTTACCTTAAATGACTCTACTAAATGTATTTTAAGTGCACGATTCGCCACGACATGCTAAGTCAAATGTGCAAAAACACTTAGTTACTCATGCTTTACACTCTCGCTGCTTCTGATTCTAAAGTACTTAACGAAGAAAGAACTTGTGTTTTACACTTTTTAGTGGCTGATTCAGTATTAAATAGCCACTAAAGACGCGTAGAGCACAGCGTCTCTTTAACATTAATTATCATTTTGATGGGTTGATGGGTTGGTACGAGTACCACAACTGCCTGCTGTGGTGCTGTCCACTTTTGCTGGATGGCCCCACAAATCCATCTGATTTTTAGCTTTTGGATCACTATCGCTTTAAAAAGAGCAAGGATTGGATGAGCTTAGTATCTAAAAAATGTTCTTTTGATTACAGAACATAGACGGTAAAAAAACGTTATTTAAAGAATGGTCTATATTCAACTATTAAAGAGCACAGTTTTCAGATGTTATATTCATTCAATAACCATGATGTTTGGTACGCAAGTAATTGAGGGCAAAGGCATAGAAATCAGATGGACAGGTCTGATCCATGATTTATAAGGCCCATCAAGCAAACGTAGTACACGCCACAACAAGCAGCTCGAGTGCGTGCACATCCCATCATTCCTCTTAAAAAAAATTTACTCATTGGATTTGTTGAATCTTGTCGGCCATCTACAACACTGATTGTTAAAAACACCTTAATCTTTTGGATCGGGTATCTGTACGTCCTGGGATGTGGCCCTACTGTTGAGAGTGGTTGCTCGTTATATAGACTGTCTTAATCATTGAAGACGTGTGCCACATTAATATGATATCTATCAGGTTAATCAAGCCAGTTTTCTTGTTACTTACTGAATCTGCCTAATTACTACAACACTGAAAAACCACTAATTAGATGACCATCAGATGCAAAGATCTTTAGTTGATGAGTGTTGTCTATAGATCAAATGAATTTGGTTTCAATTAAATACAATTTAAAGCAGATATTTAAGATCCATAATATTTGAACTAGTGATTGATTCAATCACTTAACCAAGTTGGCGAAGTGTCGTGCCTCACAGCCAAGAGGTTGTGGGTTGGGACACACTTACAAGAAAATAGCCGAACTTACCCTTGGAAGGTTGGACCCTTTGCTAGGTCTAGCACTACTCTCTTCTACAAAACATGCTTACATCTTTTTCTCAGTCCGAAATCTGTCGGTTTTTGCATCTTCAGCAACATTAGCATTATCTTTCATAGGTTTAATTTCTAGACCTGTAGGTGTTGCGCTCTAAGTGTTGGTTGAGCTTATCCTACTCATCCGGCAAATAGGATTCACAGGGAAATGAACCACGGATCAACGAAGTTAAACAAAAAGGACAAGCGAGCAGAACGGGAAGTGATCGTTACGTGCTCGACTGAGGCTCAGCGCGGCCCAATGCTTTGTGCTGATGTAATCCATGCTTTTAACTGTTTGTCATTTGGTAAACGATGCATGTATACATTAAGAAATTCTCAGTGATTACTCTTTAGAATTGTTTTCTGAAATTCTTGTACAGTTAAGATTTCGATGTTTTGGATCCTTGCCAAGTCCGAATGCTTTAACTGCTAATTATGTTTATATGAAGGCTTGGCGTGCTTCTCAATGCATTTTATGTGAATCACTTAAAACTGAAACTTACTGAGAGTGGGATAGAGGCCGGAACCATACACTAACCTAGGAGGCTGTATGCTACAACTTATAATCGAATGCAAGTTCTACTTTCATTTGTCAATAACACAGACTAGCACAGAAAATATCGAGCACTGCCCAATTTCTCAGACACAGTAATCTGCTTTCGACCTTTTCTTCCTCTCCAATATTAGGTAACAAAATAACTTGATCCATTTGATAGTAGGGGCATATGCCTGAATTGTGCAGGCAACGCCACATTGATTTGCTCAGATATATTATCCACTCCATGGATCCAGGCTCGAAGCAGCTATGGGACCTAGTCATTCAGGTAACTAAATGATCCAGATCGAATATCTAATCAAAACTGGTTGTCCACATTAATAGTAAAACCATTAGATAAACCTTGAATGTTAACTGATGCTTGTTTCCTCTTACACTTCGGCTCCAAAGCAGACGCTTAAGGATGTCTGCTCGAGTAAATATCAAGCCAACTTCAATCTGGCAAAGCTTATAAGGTGGATGATCAATCTAGGAGTACAACTTTTATCGTAACTGTGGTATTCAAAGGTGTGGCGTGTAGGATCAATTCTCTCATAAAATTTTAAAAAATGACGCCTGTAATAATAACGTTTTGCTTGTAGAAAAATCTTGAAGGGGGGTCTTGGTGCAACTGTAAAAGTTGTCATTATGTGACCTTAAGGTCACGAGTTTTAGGCATGAAATCAGCCTCTTGCAAAATGCAAGGTAAGGCTGCCTACTATAGGCCCTTGTGGTCCGCCCCTTCCTCAGATCCCGCATAGGGCTGCCCTTTTTTTGTAAAAAAATCTTCAGTTCAGTAAATATTTACGGTAAATCTAAATGGAGAATGGCTGTCATCTCTTTCGGTGCCTCCCTAATGGTTCATTAGGATTCCATGAAGTTCGGCTATTATCGCAACAAGGGCATGTAGCTATCATTTTCGTTTACCCATGACTTACTGGACGCGAGGAGGAAGAAGTTAATATGGTTATGAAAATGGGGACTGATATGGATTACTGGAAATTCTCGAAATGTTCCTAATTTTCAAATGTTTTTAGTTATTTTTAAATTAAAAAAATTATACCATTAATTAATCTAATTTATATGCTTTTTCTCCTATTACACATTTAAAGCTGGAGCAATCGAATTAGATGAACAAGTTAGAATTATGCAAAGGAGACCTCTGCGTTCGGGATTACTTTGACAAGCACCATATGATGGCCAGTTTCGCATTCCTCTTCTAGGTGAAATATTAGGTTCAGTCCTGTAATTGGGAAAGTTCCCGCAACGGGCAGGATTTGCCAATGAAATTTCCTGGAAAGTGTGCTATGACCCGCTCTGTTCACATCGTAGTATAAGGTAAGTTGGCCAAGAAGCATATTAGGCTATCCATTTCTACTAGTTTTTTCTTTTTCTTTTGAGAAAAATGTACAGGCACCCTTGCGATTGTCTTGATTTATCAAATTGACTCATCAAAGAGGCCCTCTCTATTAGATCCGTCCAAAAAACTGACAGAATTGACGGATGGGGCCATGAACCTTATTGTTTAAATTTTTTTCCGAGTTTTTTTGGATTCAAAGGAATTAGAAATGTATGCAAAAAATGCGAGGGTGAAAATAGAGTTTATTTTCAACCAATGGTTAAAAAAAAGTGGGAAAGACAGAGAACTGTTGACGACCTCTGGCGACATCCAAACTTAGTCACATGTTTATGAGACTTCGGGATCGCCTTGGCTTTGGGTGTAAACCTTTATTCTCAGATGTTTACGTGAATCAGAAACACATAATTAGCGGAAGCAAAGTAAAATAGATGAACTTATCTTCAGTCATAGCAGTAGATCTGAAGCAACTTTTTTAGGAGATCTTCTGATTCAAAATCAGTACACAATGATGGCAATGACAAAGTGTCAATTAAACCCTGCTTTGAATCAGGACCCCTTATATATAAATGTTTAATAGATAGTTAATGGCAGCATCAAATATAACTGCCATGAGCAGGCACCACACATGACTACGTTAGAATTTTTATCTGTAAATGTTATGGACCAAATAAGTTCTAACATTGGGTTCTTAGAGCTGAAGAGAGGAACTGCCAATTCTGAGATGATCCTGAAAGAGGACTAGAAGGCTGTTTTTCAATTAAATTAGATTACTAGATGATATGTCTTATATTACAGTTCTTGAGATCTTCAAACCTTTTTGCCACAGTGCCACACTTGCACCCCAGATCTTCAACCCTATTGATCATCGTGAGATCACTTGCATTGAAGTAAGATAGATCAACTAGATAGGATGGTCAATCAGGATTGAATCGCCGAAGAGATGTTTATGAAAGAGATAAACAACCAGCCACCTTCATTTTGGACTCCAGACTGTTTTGGATGGAGACGACAATTACTAGATATCCATGCATTCTGAATCTTCCCCAGCTATTTGCAACCTTGAATCATGGACAACGCCATTCGATGAACAGCCAATTCACCAGTTACAATCAAGTGCCAAACAGTCCAGTTGTTTTTTAATGATCATGGTAAGTTACTAAATCATTATTGTTAAAAACCAACCAGAAAAGCGACCTTCAATTTGGGAGAAAAATCAGTGTAAAACATGCCCTAGTTCTAAAGTTGGGTTTCTCAAACTTACGTTGAACCATTTGGATAATGGATTATGAACAGAAGTAAAGGATTTGGTTTTGTACCAAATGATCCAGAAGAAATGGGATTTTTATATTAAAGAATAATAAAAATAATGGATTCCTTGGCCCAAGCCGTCCTCTCCATCTTGTCTTGTCGACAGAGGGGCCCTCTTTAATGAGAATCCAACAGATATGGTAGCTTGAAGAATTGACAATTGGAGTTTGGAAGGCTAAATTTGATAAATCGATATAGTTGCGTGAGTGTCTGAACATCTCTCTCTCTCTCTCTTTCGGTTTTTTTCCCCTGAATGATATGCCTTTTTTCTTTTCTTTTTAACTTAATATAAAAGCCATTTAAAGGATAGTGTGGGAATCATAGTTTTAACTCAGTGATGGGGCAAATTTTGTTGAGGAAGAAGGAACTTACAAAAATACAAATTGAGCAAGTATGCAAACTGCCAATAAAAAAGAAAGAACTGGTGGCAAAGTGTAAGCCTCCATATGTCCTGCTGTGCACAGTCATGGACCTAGAGTCGATCGAACCACAGGGAACCCAAATACTGGATATTCGCAACCCGCCAGGCAAAAAGAAAAGAGAGAAAGGGGCCAAGAACCATGGCCACACAGTAAGAAAAAGATACAAAAAAGTCAGCCAGCACCTTGAAATTCACTTGCTTGGATTCTCATTGTGTAGTCCCTCTTTGGAGAGTTTGTCGTCCTTCTCATTTGCAGTCGGAAAGACATGTCTAAAAGTGACTATTTATTTGGCACAATTGAATGCTATTTCATTAAGGGCATTCACAAGTTTCCCAAGGGTTTCGATTTAGATCAGTAATCCACCTGACGACATTTTGTGAACCACCTTCAAATAAATTTGTTTGGGCTAAGGTTAAAATATAAAGCTATAAAATAACAGCACTATGGCCTAACAAAGTTACTTATAACTTACGTATATGAAAAATTTTAAATATAAGTTTTAAATTAATAAAAGTATAACTCACTTGTTTTAATTTCAGCTATTTAATGAAGGTATAAAGTGAAAAACACGTGATTTGTTGAAAAAAAGTCAAAAGTAGTCATTTCCTCTTCTTCTTCTTTTTTAAAATTTTTTTCAACTAATTATATGTCACGTGCACTTATACTTATATTAAATAACTAAAATTAATATCTTTCTTATTTTAAATTAATACTAGTCTCCTAAATTAACTCAACTCGCCTGACTTTTAACCCGAGTCAAGTTTGTGAGCTTTTAAAATTTAATGTGAATCCCCTCGTTGAGAAAAAGGAGAATGATGACAAGAGAAGTCCTAAATATGATAAGAGTTAATTTGGACCATCCACATCACAATTAATGCACGATCCAGAACCTTGATTTGGTGGGCATATCGTAGAGATGGCGCCATGGCAAAACATATTTATTTATAACAAATACTCGCTGCTAACCAATCATTAATAGATTCCACTGTCCAAATGAGTGGATAAGCAAAGCGTGGTTGACGTTGAAATCCTAAACACCGACGGCTATAAATGCGCAAAAGAAGAGATGTTCATCCAAGAATCAAGATGCCTGAAGGGTCAGATCAATCTAAAATTGTGAAGGCAGGTCGTGGTCAAGCTTCTGTTCTTGTTTTTTTTCTTTTATAGTATTCTTAAGAGGAATGCTGGGATGGTGTGCTCACCATAGGGGCTTGCTTGGTGTAACCCACTTTTGTATGATGGCCCCATAATCATTGATCAAATCTTGCCATCTGATTTTTATACCTTTGGATCAAATCTTTCCATCCGATTTTTATACCTTTGGATCACTATAGTTCTAAAAAACAAAAGAAAGTATTGGAAGAGCTTAGATGTTAACAAACGTTCTTTTGGTCTCATAACATGGACGGTAGGAAACCATATATAAAAATGGTTCAAGATGGACGTTGTGTTAATTCAATAACTTTGATGTTTAGTATATAGGTGATCCAGAGGCATAGAAAACAGATGAAAAAGTCTGATCAACGATTTGTAAAGCCCGTGTACAAAAGTGGGAGGCACCTGTGGCGCGTGCACTATCCCAACATTCCTCCTTGAAAACAACTGTGCATCAATGTCTAAGTTCTTGTTTTGGTAATCCCAGCAATGTCAAAGTTGATGGATACAGCTTTTGTCTCTCTTTTCTTGACTCCTGCATCTTGAGGTACTTAGAACTAAAGACCTGGCTCAAAAATGTAATCAGCCAGCCGTAACGTCGGTCCACAGTCATGCATTCATATGCAAGGGGAAAAGCTATCAGTAGATAATTGACGTGTTTTATCTCCTGTCCATGCTTACAAGTATTTTCCTATTTGGAAATGAGATAGATGGGGATGAAAGCCCACGTCACGATTTTGTGAGAATCACAACTTCGGGCTCACATTGCGAAATCAATGCGTTAATCCAAGTTGCATCAACCAAAGACATGTCTAGCATGGTGTTACTGGTTCTTGAGATATAGCTTGAGATGACCAAATTTGGCATGAGATGAAATGAGATGACTGCAAAGTCTACTTAACTATGATTTAAGATGAGATGATTTCATATCAACTCATCACAAAAACCATCTCATCTCATCTCATCTCATCTCAAACACCAGTGATGGGTACATGGCATTGTCTTACGCCGATGGATATCTCCCATCTTTTGTAAACACCAAAAGAAGAGCGATAAATGATACCTCCAACCCATCTTCTGCCTTTTGGATAACAGTGATGAAAAGATAAAGGAAAAGGTCAGGAAACATCAATTTTAATGTGAGGAAGTGTCCTTGCAAACAGCCACATTCAACTCTGCATATCAAAAGGTGAAAATGGGTACTGATGATTTAATGATACGAAATTCTGCATCGTGGGGCCACACCAACCAAAGAGTCTTTCGTGAATGTCTGTAGAGTGTACAAAATTTATGTCAATTCAAGATCACCCAATTCATCTGCACGGCCGATGATGGTGGGCGATGCCATTGTGGCTCGGTTAGCTTCCACGCTAACTTTTCTATTGTGGGGGCCCTCACAGCTAAAAGACACGCCTCCCAGGCCTCTTTCCCCTTCGCCCTTTTCCAGCCTCCCCTATTTATTTATCTTCGAAGCATTCAACCATGAATTAGAGAGAGAGAGAGAGAGACACAGAGAGAGAATTTTCTTCTTACCAGTGAAAAGGCCTGAAGAAAGAATAGCGGTGAGTGAGAGGGAGTTCTCTTCTTAGTGAAGAATCTGAAAAGAGGAAGCCGAGAGACACACAGAAATTTTCTTTAGGCAGTGGAGAGAGAGAGAGAGAGAGAGAGAGAGAGAGAGAGAGAGAGAGAGAGAGAGGGAATTGCGTTCTCGGGCAGTGAATAGTCTAGAGAGAGAAAGCCAGAGAGTTCAATTTCCATGGGCAATTACAGATTTAGATTGTCTGACATGATCCCAAATGCCTGGTTCTACAAGCTCAAAGACATGAACAAGCCAAGAAATCAAACCATCAAGAAAAAACACCTGCCAACTTCAATACCTCCACCCTCTCCTCCCACAAAAGACCTCCCCAGACACTCTTACTACTTCACCACAGATCTCAACAAAGACACATTCTACAGTTCTCCCACAAACATCAAAGCTTCAGACACCCATTTCCCAGACTCACCAAGGAAATCCAGAAGAAGATCCAAAAGAAGAAGTCACGGATCTTCAAAATTAGTCACTTCCTCCGTTTCAGCTGGTTGTAGTTGCAGAGCCACTTTTGATTCTGTTTGGAAATCAGATACAGTTTCAGAATTCCCAGATTCCCCAGAAAGCCCAGCATTCAGGAATTCTCCAAACGATGTACCAAATCCTGTTCCTGACCCACTTGAAGGATTTTCTTCATTTTCAACCTCCTGCAACTGTAGAGTCACTTCGTCAGCAACTGATATAATCATTGACATGGAAAGTCAGAAGAACTTTAGCAGAAAACTGGATAAATGCAGCTTTGATTCCATCTCAGAGCTTGAACTCCCTCGCATCTTGACAAAGCCAGCAAAGTTAAATGACTTGGACCAAACTGAGAGGACAGAAACAGAACCCATCAGAAGAAGAGAGACAAGCTCTCGTGGGCCTCTCTCTGTTAAGCTTGTCAAGGAGGGGAGTATCAGGAATCTCAAAGAAGAGAAGAGTCCTGCTAGGAAATCTACTTCACAGGCTTCTCAAGGACTGAAAATGCGTTCCAATTCTCCGAGGTTAGCTAGCAAGAAGTTACAGGCCTACAATCGGAAGTCTTCTTCCACGACAATGGGGTCAAAAACACGGAGAAGAAGCGTATCGGATAGCTTTGCAATTGTGAAATCGTCGTTAGATCCACAGAGAGATTTCAGAGATTCTATGGTGGAAATGATAGTGGAGAACAATATCAGAGCGTCAAAGGACTTGGAAGAGCTACTGGCGTGCTATCTCTCCTTGAATTCGAATGAGTATCATGATGTTATTGTTAAGGTGTTTGAGCAAATTTGGTTTGATCTCACTGATATTAGACTGTAAAAAGATCTTACAAAATGTATGTTTTCTTCTTATGAATTAGTCATATTATTAAAAGACTAAAATTTATCTGTAATTCTAGTGTTGGTGGAGTAGTTTTGTTTCTCTGCATCCATTGTCTCAATGCTCAGAAGATTGAAAGTTTGGGCCTTCACCTTCATCATCATTAAGAAATTGTATAAAGTTCTTGATAAGTGCATACCATTGTTGGTAGTCTGTTCTCAATGAATGAGGCCTGAAGAAACAAACCATGTCATGTATTTTCTGAGATTCATTGGAAGAAAAGGTGTTTTTAATTTCAGTCGGATATTGCTTCAGAAGCTTTCGGCATGGAAGACTGACTGATTTGGAAACTGATGCAATGTGAAAGGCAGTAACTTTGGCAGAGCTCAATTCAGCATGTAGCAGCAAACCCTGTAAAATTTAAAATTTCTATGACAAGGAAACAAGCTAACTTTCAACTCCCAACAAATTCGAAATCTGATCATCAAAACTTCTGAAAATGCAAACAAAATCAACGAAACAAGCTAACTTTCAACTCCCAACAAATTCGAAATCTGATCATCAAAACCTCTGAAAATGCAGAAAAAATCAACTCGTATCAGTTGGAACTCCTGCATTTAGCCAAGAAAAATGGCTATAAAGATGGGGCATATCATTCGAACATCTTTTATTTTGGAAGGACAGTTAGATTTATATTTGATTATGGAGATCACAAATTACATTTCTTCCTAGAAACTTGGTTTCTATGAACAGGAAAAGAGGCTACAAGTGCTCTGTTTCTGTCAGTTCTTAAGATAAAACACGACATACTATTAACTATTCCCTTGCATTTTCCCAGATCTCTATCAGAAGTAGCGGCCCAACAAATCAAACCAAGAGTCTAATTGTACCTTCACTGACACTTTCTTCCAAGAATTTCAGCTCTAAGATAAAAGAAGTGGCTCTTTAGTAAGTCTTTTCTGGAAAAACAAAAGGGAAGCTACTTCTATTAATCAAATTATGTGGGTCCAAGCAGAAATGGGAAAGCAGCAAAACACAGTAGAAAGATCTCCAAATTCACAATATATTCCTATATGTTTTTGGATCTGCAAACAGTAAAAGAAACTTTAAGACTTCACCCACCACACAAATAGCAATCTGCAATGCAAAAGTTATTCTTATAAGCTTCAAAACAGTCCAAAAAGCTTTCAGAACCCAGAAGGAAATTTCAGATGAACAGTCAAAGAAACACTTGAAACTCCAATGTCAGATTCCAACTGGGAAAGCTTCATGAACAACAGGTAACTCTTCTTTTTGGATTTTCAGATTTTCTGCTTTTAGACATTATAAAAACAAAAGGCTACTTTTAGGAAACAAAAGAATCTGTGAATCAGTACAGTGTCAACCCAACTCCAAGATTTCAAATGTAAGTCGTTTAACTGAAGAAAGATGAGACACTTTTTCCAAGAATTACAAAATCAGGGTGACTGTAAAAGCTGAAGCAGACCTTTAATTTGAATCTGCTACAGTGGATGAACTACAGACGCACCTTAAAATTAGGAACCGTAGTCTATGCTCGTCCTTATAAGTAAAACTCTCTTTTATGGTCATCGCCCGACCAAAAAATACCAGTTCACTCGGGCGGCAAAAAGCAAAAGTGTGAAATTTTTAGGTGATTCAATTATTCATCTTCCAGTGACCATCTTTTTTCTTGAAAAGTGCAAGCGGTACAACCTGCTACTAGTGCTTATCTTAGATAGACCTTGACCCCCTCTCATGCATCAGATAATTTTGACCATCTAAATAATAGCCACACAGCAAGGCGCCTCCCCTGGTTATGCTTGGTCATATACAAGGTGGCACTTTTTCCCTCACTGGGGACATTTCAAAATACATTTATGATTTATTGCAATGTTAGCTAATAGATTGCTTTATGATTCACCAATGTAACAAAAAAAAAAGAAAAGAACCTGAATAATAGCTGAAGAACTTGTGCAGTTTGTTTTGGAGCTCTTTTATCCGTCAATTTTACATCAGTAAGGACTAGGATTATCTGATGGAGAATATTTGTTCAGCACGGCCTATCTAACGCAGGGTCCGGATGACAAACCATTTGGATCATAGAAAAAATGGACCCATTTGTATTTTAGGCCGAGGAAAATTGTAGTTTATGGTTGAGTGACCAGATGAAAACTTGTGACTTAATCTCGCACAAAAGTCACAGGGAAGATGAATGGATTCACATGTGTGAAATCCAATTTGCCTTAATTTTTTTCATTAGGTTACCTAATCATAATTAGGTTGTCTCTATAGGTTGACAAAATCGTAATGTATTTGTTTTCACAATGAAGTGTTTAATGAGTCCGACCATGCTGTTATAACCTCATTTTATTGGGTCCTTACTCCTGACAACCAATTTGAGTTCGACAGGAGAGTACATAAATATTTATCATTTATTTGCCATTTTGAAGCGACCAATATGGTCTTGTTTGATGGATCAAAGGGCTATGATCATTTGATCAAGTAGACCGCAAAGTAATTGCCAGACTTGGGGCAAGATAGATCAACGGATCCAATCAGATCCACATATATATATATATATATATATATACACACACTAGGTTCGGCCCTTGCAGCATGAGATCATATAGGAAGGTTCAATTGCTGGTGAATAAAACGTGAACGATGTTGAAAAAGAAACGCAAAAAGACCTCCAGAGAGAGAGAGAGGTGGGGGGGGCTGATCAAAATATTCAAAACGCAATCAGACAATAAATCTAAGAAACATGTTACTTAGAAGAATTAGGTGCACGAAACTTGACCTGATCATCTTAATTTATTAGTAATATTGGCCCCAATCTTGACACACACATGTATCAGGCCCGCTAGGTATCAATGAACTCTACTGAAGCTGAATGCCATGCACTGTTCTATGGGTTGAACTCTGCAATCAAAGCTGAATCCCATGCAATGTTCTATAGGGTTAAACTCTGCAATCAATGTCGTACGCAGCCAATTACGGATTCGCAGAACGTTTTCTCATGGATGAAAGCTAATCCGGACTGCCCATGGCGTTAGGAAGATCTTGTCATTCAAATCAAAAGAGTGGATACAGTGAGCTCAGGTGTCATTTCACCACGTCAAACGTTCAGCAAATGAATCCGCTGAAAAGTTGGCAAAGCATGGAGTTGATCTGGACGAAATAAATCTTCAAGTGTCCTTCCTTATTTCATGTTTCTTTCTTTCAATGGTCTTAGCGTGATCCCCCACATGCTATGGATGGTTTCCATCTCTGCAGACTAACTCAGTCTACACTTTCTTGTAATTTTCTCCACTTTAATACGATCTAACATTAAAAAAAAAGAAAAAAATGTAGACATACGTATATTGTCCTCAAAAATAAGTCCAAACTAAAAGATACGAAGTAAATATACGTAAATAAGAAATGCCAGGCGATCTGAAGCAGCCATATATGTTAGCATCTTACTTGATTAAACGATGAACTGAAAACTATGGGCGATTGAACGTGAACCGCTGTAAATAAGTTTATCTTATCATTTCCCTTGATTGATTAAGGTTGATCCCGCCAGGGGATTGTGTAAATTTGAACTATCTACTGCTACAGTTGGATAAACTTCAGTGTTACACGATGCAACTATTACAGGGGAGCCAACTTGTCAAGTTTTACTCAATTCGGTCTCAGACTCTACACAAGCTCCTAACCAGCTAATCTAGACGTTATGTTTTTTAAAAGTTAACGAAAATTTTGAACCTACATAAATTTGAAACTATAGAAAATACCTGACTTACCATCAAATGACTCGAGTTAACTCAACATGCCACACTTTTGAGTCAAGTACTTTTCAAGTGGGCAAACAGTGGTTGACATATCCCGCACAATGGTATCCTTGCCGCAAGTACATCTAGTCACAGGTGCCATGCAGTTCTCCCTAGTAAATGCCACCATGACCATGTAAAAGTGTTTTGCAACTTGCCAAGGAGAAACGGTATTCTTTCTCCTTTCCAAAATAAAGGCACTTCTCATTTAAATTGTTAAATATCACCCTAACTGGCTGTTGATTGCACTTTGGGAATTGGAATATCATTCATTGTTGAAAGTACAGAATAAAGAGATGAATCCACTATGAAAACATGGAGTACTGATATCATCCAATGAGTAGGGATTTTTTTAACTTCTAAAAATGATTGTGTTGCAAGTTTATAGCTAGAATACTGGAGAAAGTTTTGATCCGACGCTTTAAGTAACCTTCTGCATGTTCGAAGGTCTGAGTTCTTCATTAAACATTTAAAAGTAGACATTGACTGCAATTACCTAAAGAGAAATCATAATGCACCTTCTTTCCAATATTTTCAACTATTTTCACCTTGTAGGTTTTTTTCAATAAAGTGATAGATCTTAAGCAATCTATAGGAAGTGAACAGAAATTGGAGAAAAGTTTCTCTCTTGACAAATCAGCTTAGCGGTGTAATCACACCACTTCATAAAAACGAGTCAACTTGTGGTTTATGTAGTAGGGTTTTTCAAAATGTAAAAATATAATTTAATATATTTGTTGATTATATATCTAGCTGGAAAAGTTTCTTTCCTTGACTAGGCAAACTGTTGCTGGTCTAAGCTGCAAAACACAAAGGGGTCAGGTTCCGAATTAATGCACTGCTTTTTTATACTATGATTAGAATGCATCAGAATTTTGTAGTTATGTGCACTTACTTGGGTGAGATTAGTACTAGAATGGGTGACTAGTTGAGAAGTCCTCCAACTCAAAAAGAAATATATACAATTTAAAAACTCTATTTCAATTGAACAAGCAGAATGCTTCACAACACATCTATATATAATACACACTCTCAAAGTCCTTGTGCACAGTAGTCTAATGACAAGTGACCCAAGTAGACACAAATAATGATAAGATCCACCCCTATCTCCCATTATGGAAGTTGGTGGATTGACTGGATCAAACCTGCCAAATACATAGAGTCATTAGAATTAATTAAGATTGACCAACAATAGTTTTGGAAATACTTAAAAAATTAAAATATGTAATTAAGGGCAGATATGATGAAAATTAGGATCTCTGATTCTCTGAACTCCTATAAATTCAAGAACGATGTTGTAATATCATTCAATTGTTCTCCTCTCTTAATAAAGTGTTGTACTCTCCCTCTTCTTGTGGATGTAGGCTAAACTAGCCAAATCATGTAAAATCTAGTCTCTCTATCTATCTGCTATGGAATGTTTCTACTTTAAACATTTTATCCCAAGAAATAAACCTCCATGGACATAAAGAAAGATCCTATTACAAGTACTTATATGTTATCTAGAATTGTTAGGGAAATTGTGAAATAGCTATGTTGCAACTAGTGGTTTCAAGTTTCAACTAGGTAACCTTTTTCCATAAAGAGTCTGTGCTACAAAAGACGTGGTCCATGCATATACTGCAACACTTTGCAGTTTGCATGAAATGTGTTGTACTCTCCCTCTTCTCGTGGATGTAGGCTAAACTAGCCAAATCATGTAAAATCTAGTCTCTCTATCTGTCTGCTATGGAATGTTTCTACTTTAAACATTTTATCCTAAGAAATAAACCTCCAAGGACATAAAGAAAGATCCTATTACAAGTACTTATATGTTATCTAGAATTGTTAGGGAAATTGTGAAATAGCTATGTTGCAACTAGTGGTTTCAAGTTTCAACTAGGTAACCTTTTTCCATAAAGAGTCTGTGCTACAGAAGACATGGTCCATGCATATACTGCAACACTTTGCAGTTTGCATGAAATGCGTTGTACTCTCCCTCTTCTCGTCGATGTAGGCTAAACTAGCCAAATCATGCAAAATCTAGTTTCTCTATCTGTCTGCTATGGAATGTTTCTACTTTAAACATTTTATCCTAAGAAATAAACCTCCATGGACATAAAGAAAGATCCTATTACAAGTACTTATATGTTATCTAGAATTGTTAGGGAAATTGTGAAATAGCTATGTTGCAACTAGTGGTTTCAAGCTTCAACTCGGTAACCTTTTTCCATAAAGAATCTCTACTACAAAAGGGGTGGTCCATGCATATACTGCAACACTTTGCAGTTTGCATGAAATGCATTGTACATGATCCAAACATGCTAGTCATCCAATTAATTGCTAACAAATGTATATATGGAACAAATAAGGGCCATGGTCCAAAATGTTTACAGTCATGTAACTTACATGGGGTCAAATGGCACTTTTTGCACGTTGACAATGACCACACATGGACAACTTACACCCCTTTTTTCCTTTATCTTCCTTTTGAAGGGCTTCGATTGGACCACAAGGATCATTCAATCTAATGCACTATTTACATATTATCAATATAAAACTAGAGTTATAGAGAGAAGCATTAGAATATCAAGGATTTAAAATAAGCCAAACTAAGACAAAATATATAGAATACAATTTTTGAAAGGAGAGGAGTATGAATGGAACACCAGTTAACATTGATAACCAAGAAGTTTTTGTAAAAGAACACTTTCGATACTTAGGATTAATGATTCATGAAAGTAGAGAGATTGAGAAGGAGGTTACCTAAAGAATCCAAGTAAGTTAAAACAAATTGAGATGTGTATCTAGAGTTTTGTATGATCGTGGATGCCACTTAAACTAAAAGAAAAATTATATAGTATTGTCATACTTTATGGATCAGAGTGTTGAGCAATGAAGGAATATCATGTTTATAGGATGAGAGTTACGAAAATAAAGATGTTGAGGTAGATGAGTAGCAAGACAAAAAAGAATAAAATAAGGAATGAAAGCATTAGAGGAAACTTAGGATAGCACTAATAAGTAACAAGATGAAGGAGATTAGACTTAGATGATTTAGACATTTTCAAAGGAAACAAAAAACAGCACCGGTTAGAATGAGTAACACAATGCAAGTACAAGGTTCCAAAAGGGCAAGGAGAAGGCCCAAAAGAATGTAAAGAGAAGTGGCGAAAAAAAGATTTTAAAACTTTCGAACTAAATGAAACCATAATACTTAATAGAGAGGAATGGAATAATAAAATTTATGTAACCAACCCCAAATGAGGTAAGGTACTAATGATACTAATGATGGACGGTGTTCTTAGCCGTCAACCCATGACCTCTATAACTCAATTCTCATCAAATCGGGCGTGGAGAATAAGAATAGTAGTAGAGTCTAGCACCTCTAAATTTAGCGAAAGCACCTTCCTTCTCTGTTTTTTCCTGTAACTTGTTTCAATTTCAAACTGTTGAAAAAGGAATCCAGCCAAACGAAAACTCTCTTAGTTAGAAAAAGTAAAATGCAAATTCCGGGAAGATATGATTGAAATCGCAAAATAAGGTAGGCGTGGAAAGAGAAAGGAAGCAATTAGAGGAGAGCGACACTAAGTTGGCGACTGCAGTGTCCCTTCTTTCTCCGACACGGTAGATTTGTTAATGTAGGTACTACGAATCTTCAACGAAGCAGCAGCTGCTATTTTTCCCTTACGGTGGAAGACGCATTCTTCCCATCCCGTAGACGATGGGTTGTTGCGAGGAGTAGATCGAGGGTCTGTGTCGGCGGCCACATTTTTAAAATCCGGCAGTCAAAACAACCAAGATAAGAAAACACAACCCCCGCAGATTCTGGCTTATTTTCCCGTCTGCCCTTTGGTCGATGCCTTTCCAAAGCTAGACTCTTAGCCACCGCATCTCCCACCTCCCTGGTCAATAAATTTGACATGGGCAACTCCGTGTAAGTAATCAGGGTCAGACGAATCCGAGGGGATAAAAACACAGATGGAGCAGTCTTATCCTTAAAGCAGATAATTTCTACCGCGTGAGCAAGTACTTTTCTTCTCCTGTTTCGATACTGCCTACTGTCAAATTTTTGGACTGCCAAGTATCGAACAATTAATGTAGCGTGCTGCCCATCCACTTTCTATCGTGCATCAAAATTTGTGACATCTAAAAGGGCAGCCTGGTGCACCAAGCTTCCGTTCCTATGACAGGTTCAGAGAAGGGCCACGCCATGAATCCATGATGGCTATGTATATTTTGTACCGCGCCTAGCGCGTGCTAGCTAGCTAAGCTTTATTATTAGAGTTAAGACTGTTTTCATGCTTCCAAGCCGTGAACTCCAATTCTAAAACTTATAAGTTAATTTCTCATTAATTGATTTTAAATCAACCAGTAGAATGTAGAGGAGCAGTAATTAAAGCATCGACGAATCACTGGCGTAACTCTGAGGTATGGTCCAGCTGTAGAACCTTCTGAATCACCGGTTTTGATAGTTGAACAAGTGGGCTCCAATTCACGTCTAACTGCTCATATTGGTCCCAGGTAATATGCACATCCATTGTATGCAGCTCCTTCTAATCATTGAGCAGATTGATATCTTATGTAGTCCATTTTCATATTCGGTATCCCTACTTGGAAAACGAAATAGCCAGTAACGTTCAATCTTTTCAATGATCCAAACCCTCTATGCGATGTGCTGTGCTAGGGGAAGCTAAGCACCAAAGTCGACCCGTCGGGAAATTGCAGCGCGTGTGGATGTCACTTCTGCATCAAATAAACTCAGCGCAACCGCTTACAGTAGAATATCTAGGCATCACTCAATCAGCGGGGGCTTTATTCTTCATCTCGCTCGACTGTCGGTGAGGGAAGAGTGTTTGAACGTGTAAAAAAAATTAAAAAAGCGGCCAATACGTGATTCCCCACCTTTCCTGCCAGCATTCGCATCCCCAAAAAATCATATTGTCACCCCATAATTTACTATCTGCACCCACTCCTTTTGTCTTTTCCTAAAGATAACCTCCCTTCCACAGTAAATGGCAACACAACGCACTTAATCTTGCTACAGTCTTGCTAGTCGTTGGTTCGGCCTGGACGTAGCGTGTGGTTCGACTTGGCCAGCAGGACGTAGTAACGAACAGACTTAGTTTTCACACAATCACTTTCGCAAACAGAAGGCAGATTGAAAATGAGCAAGCCGTACAAGAGCAGACAAAATCCGAGTTGGTACCACATCAGATATTGTCGTATGTTTTCATGGTGGTCCACAATATCAACAGTGCCAATAACCTCAGCCACATGTGACTGTGCTGGTAGGCCCGTTACCAGGATTTTGAACAGACTTGCACGAGTGGGCTTAACGTTACTCCTTGTATTTATTAACTTCAATGCCAATGTTGAATACATAGTCACTTCTTCTAAATTGGTCCATTGGATGAACGTACAATCCCTTGTGTTGGATCTATCTTCGGGAGATTTTTCATTTTTAACTTATGGGGAAAGTACTTCTTGAGAAAAGTTCAATTCCTAGTGAAATCATGAAGAGAAATTGTTTCTTATGCCAGATCCGTACCTGATATAGTAAAACTGGAAACCATCTCAACTAACAAGTGAGGCAAGTTGAGTTGACTCGAAGGGCAATTTCTTTTGCTCAACATTGCATATGCAAACGGCTCACTGAATTGGTTAGACCCTTAATACACTCAGAGAGGCATTTAGTCTAATGTCAATATCTTCTATTTGGTTGTTTCGACTGTAGGAAATCAAGTTAATCAAACAGGCATAACCAATTTGCAGTGACAACTTGAGGTAATTTGGGCGAGTTCAAGTCGACTCAGCAAGCTTTTATGAATGAGATCCAAACGATTGCTTATATACACTTCGAAGTTTAAAAATATGATCAACTTCCAGCGGTCCTAGTAAAGAGTACTCTTCATCTATTTGTTGCACTTTAGTAAGAGTCCATTACGCCGATAATAATATGTAGATTTACAGTTAAACATTGGTAAATTAATTGCCATCACTGCAAAAAAATTATACTAATTTCTGAAGGTATTTATCTTATAAAAAAACCTCATTAGATTAATATCATACGTGGTGCAAGTGACTTGTATTATATTAACAAAGTTTAACTTCAACAGCCACTGAACTGTATTATATTAGTGAGCTTCGATTAATTTAGAGGTGTATTATGAGTTTACGATGGGAACCATGTATTAGTTTAGTGGTATATTATCTAAGTTTAAGTATGGCCGATAATCAAATCAAGATGCAAACTCTTTTCACCATCTAAAATGGGGGAAAGAAAATCCTCTTTTTGATGCTCAGATGGGAAAGTCTGTGTCACCGAGACCATTGGTTTGTGGACTATCAAGAAGGAGCTATATATAAAAGATCACAATTAATAGGAAGCCCAACAGACCTTTAACAGGTTAGTTTTCCTGGACAGAATCCCAAATAAGGAATGGATAAAGGGACGAAATGAAATCAGTGGAAATCTAAGGATTAGATGGTTTTCTTTTAGGAATCCCAAATAAGGAATGGATAAAGGGACGAAATGAAATCAGTGGAAATCTAAGGATTAGATGGTTTTCTTTTAGGTTCATGGAATTGATCACGTTGACCACATATATATACATGTGGGGCTCAGAAAGTGACAGTTAGGAAAGAGCGTAACAGCTACGTCTCTCTTTAGCATTTTCATTTTAGCTGTTAGCACAATAACAGCTATCAATGAAACACCTAAGACGTGAAGTCATTTTCTCATAGATTAACCGTGATTTTCTTGCCTCCTCTTTGTCATTTCTGCCACATATGCTCGTCATTTACTATAGAAAAGCCAAAGGAATGTACAAAGATAGTTACTTTTACAGAAAATGGTTTCTGTTTGTTGATCGGGACCTGAATCCAGTACTCTCTCGCCCGTGCTAGTATTACCTTGAACGGATGATCTTGAATCCATGCATGGTGCTGGGGGAGGAACCTTTTTTTAGCCGCTACTGGGCTAGGAGGCCTTTGACATGGCATACAAAAGGCACTTTAATTCATCAAGAATGTCAAAGGTCGTTCCCAAATGAAAAATTGAACTGCAGAAAACCTGCCCAATGTATATCTAACGCATAGCTTGAAAACTCAAAAATCTGACTTAACTGAAAGTGTGGCAAGTCGAGTTAATTATAAACGACTGGTTGGTAACTAAAAAAACTCAATTGAAATTTTTATGATGTTTTATTTATTTATAATTCTATACATATATTTTAGATTTTCACTTTTATGCATGTGACTGCAATGTGAGTTGATTAGGATATGTTAATGCGTCTGGGAGTCTCATCAACTGACTCAATTTGCTACTGAATATAAGTATTGAGGCCAATCTTCCAAGTGGCTTTGCAAGTTTTAAACTATGTTTTGGCTCAAATTGTCTTCCAATCTCCGATCAAATGCAAACCAGCAAACAAGTAGCATTTATTATTATCAAGAAACATTAGTAAATAAATCTAGCATAATGTGAATCAGTGAAATCATTGAAGACATATCTTACTTCTGTCACTTCGTGATCTAAATAATATCTAGGAACAAGAGAAAATATAAGATGATGAACTTACACATAAACCTTGATTGTTAGTTCTTTTGATAATCTATACCCAACTTGACAGGGTCATATGTACCAAGAACTCCAAGTAAAAAATGCTTATGAGAGGGAGAATATGCATTTTCTTTCTTTCTTTCTTTCTTTTCTTGAAAGTTAATGCATGAGAGAGGAGGAGAGAATTAGAAAATCATATCTGATTGTAATTCTCTCCATCGTATTTAATGAGCAAACCTAAACCCAGCTCTCATCAGGTTCATTAGTTGATTTTACCCTAAATCTAAAGCTCCTAACATCACTTGAGAGATGTTTACCTATAATACTAGGAACACAAGCAACCACGACCCACTAACAAGTTTCATGATAACTTCAAGTATAACTCAGTTAGATCCTTAACCATTCAAATAATTTTTTAAGTAACCACTCTAGACTAATAATTGAAGGGGGGCCTTGGCGCAATGATAAAAGTTGTCATCATGTGACCTTGAGGTTATGGGTTCAAAGCATGAAAACAACCTCTTGCAAAAATGCAAAGTAAGGTTGTGTACTATAGGCCCTTGTGGTCCGCCCTTCCCCAAACCCTACATAGGCAAGGGCTTCATGCACTGGGGCTGCCCTTTTTACTCTAGACTAATAATTCAACTACTAGAAATTTTTTATGTGATTTAGTCTACCAAGACTACCACTATAATTTGGCTAGAGACTATCTACAACACCCTAGATGCAGAGTACGCCCGACATATATAGTGTTGCATGTTTCAAACAATGCAAGAGTTACTTTTCACTTCTGAAATGAACAATACATTGTGAAAGAGAGCCTTGGCATAACAATAGAGTTGTTGTCATGTGACCTTCAGGTCACGGGTTCAATACGTGAAAACAGCTTCTTACGTAATCTAAGGTAAGATTTTGTACTATTAACCCTTGTGATCCACCCCTTCCCCGGACCCTGCATATGCAGGAGCTTCATACACCAGGGCTGCCCTTTTCAATTAACAACGCATTGTTCGTTGTTAACACGTTAGCTATGGGTGCCAGATGCCAACTATTCGTGATGGCAGGTCTTTAGGACAAACTAGCATACGAATTGAGATGAATGTGGCATAGGATCATTTTAATTGCTACTGATAATGTGTTAATCCGAAACAAAGTCTATTAACAATGTACATTTCTAATTGATTTAAACTTCATTAGAACCTAGTGTCACTGACTGTTCTTGCACAGCCCATGACCAAAGCTTATAAGTTCCAAAAGAGGCCATTCTAGTTCGTGGACTCAGTCTAAGTGACTATGGTCTACAATAGAAGATATGTAGAAGAAGATCTATAATCTAGAAGGCCCGAATTCTAGAAGTGTCCTTAGAAATATCTAAGTTCTAAAATGTAATAGTCTTAAGATATTTTGTAAGATGGTTCTAGAGAGCAATCTAAACCATACATGTGTAATGATCTTAGCCCTCCATTGAGGAGGTGGAAAGGGGGTGAACTCCTATAAATAGAGGGGCTCCCTCATTTGTAAGACATCTTGTAAGAAATGAACCAATCAATGAATTAGTGTGCAAGTTGGTGGTTCTTTTCTAGTTTTATGCTCTCTTCCCATATTTTCTCGTAAGTTTCTGCAATTCAGGCTGAACTTAACCTTGGTGCCTTAAGTGCATTTCAAAACTAAGTGCACGGGAGTCTGAAAGTCTGAGCCTATGACACTAGTTAGAGTTCCTTATTAAGTACCTCTCTACATGGGATTCTTCAACGATTTGAAGATATCTTCAGTGAAATACATGACAAAAATGTCATTCACGTATAGATCCATTACAGAGACTATCTTGTAACTTCTATCATTTGATAAGATAAGATCCTTTGTCCTGTTACGATTCTCCATAGAGTTGGCCTGTCGCTATTATAGGGATAGTCTAAGGTTTTCATCCGATTTAAAAGTTTCCTTTAAATACGGGGACTTGTCTTCTGACGTTTGTTTGGAAGGGAAAAAATAACTTTTATCTTTTGGGCTTTTCTATTGCCGGTGTATTTAGCACTAAAGAATCACCTACCAAATATTCCTTTATAATTAAAAATTAATTAAAAATGTATCAGTTAAGCCGTCAATTCGAATGCATGACTACAGGCCACAGCAGTACCTTCTGATTTCTTGTTTTTTTTATTATGGTGAAAGATATTCTTGTTCTTCTTGGTCAGTCTCCAAAGCCACTGTAAATGAATAGACGACTTACATGGTCCCTTGTTTTGATATTAGCACTCTTATTCCCCAGTATTTGCTTAGTTTAGAGCAAGGCATTGGTAACTAGTAAGGCAGCAGCAACTACATGCCACTAAAATGAGAGCCCTTGTAAATCATGGAAATATGGAAACCAATTTCCGTTTATTCATTTCTGAGAACTAAGGAGGATCGGATGATGTCTTTACATGTTAAATCCAAGGATTTGCAACTGCAACTAAAATGACATGTGGGCTCCAAGAGTTGGTGACCGACCTTTTATATGCATTCAGTCCATATCTTGATGGGACATGCTCGCAGCAAAGATCTTCTCTATGATCCAGAAAACTATCTTCTTCTGTTTTTCTTTTGAAATGGTGAACTCACGCCCACACTCGTACAAACCCACGCCCTTATAAGGAGCATTGAATTATACCATCAGGATTCAAAGCTAACTCTTGTGCCATGGCGCCACCATACTCTTACACCCACCATCGTTTTTTAATATATACAGTGAATAACTCATAAAGTTTCAAGACAAAAAAGGCAGCACTGGTGGACGAAGTTTCCACTTATGTGGGTTTTGGAGAAGGGGCGAACCACAAGGGTCTATAATATGAAGTCTTACCTTGTATTTTTGTAAGGAGATGTTTCCACCATTTGAACACATGACCTCAAGATTATACAACGGCAACTTACCTAGGCTGCCCTGAAGAAAGTTTCAAGACAATGAATCAAAAATCTAATGAACTAAAGCATTAGGACTTTCTGATTTGTTATGCTTATTTATGTCCACCAAATGATTGGTTTTGATCCAAGGAAACGTGAATAGATTTTGCCTTTGCGACATATATCCTTGGTTTTTTTTTTTTGTGCAAATATATACCCTTGATTTTACAGAGCAATTTAAAATTTTCACGCAGATAATGGCTCTTGAATGTAGTTAAAAATCTCTAAGAGAGGAATTAGTCCCCTTTTAAGCCTTAAGAGAACCCTTAAGGAATACTATTAAACCAGTTAAAGAATATACTCCTACTCGAAGGATAAGAGCTAACTTAAGGGATAAGAGCTAGTAGTCATGTAAGAATAAGTATAAAGAATATATAATTGGGCCTTCCACCACAATCGGGCTAGAAGGACCTCGAATAATATAATGAAGCTGTTACATGTTGAATTCCTCTATTTCCCCTCAGAAGACCTATATCAATGGCTCAGAACTGTCAAAGCGGATAGTTCTAATATGTCCCTCATAAATTAAAATCCAAAATGAATTGCTCGGCCGGAGAATTGCAACAGTTGGTCCAGCTAATAATTTGCTAGTGACAGTATGAGCATCCACCATATATCAGTTGTTAATAAATGATGCTTTCTTTCTCTACAAGTAGCTGTGTATTAGAAAGGGTGTTTAGTAAACTGACGACTGTCCTTAGATTATAACACGCATAGGCACCACAATTTCCTGAAAATTAAAGAGCAGGAAAGTGACCTCTATAATGTAGAAATGTATAATACAAAGAGCTAAGGTTGCCAATATCCAGCACAGACATGCAGGTATCATCTTCTAAAATGCAGGTCAATGAAGGTCATCATTTAACATCTTTTACGAGCCTAGTACTTTCATTTCCTAGTTAATGACTGCAATAACTAAGCTAAACCCTTGTATTTGCAGAACATGAGAAACAAAATTGACCAACAAATGCACAAAAACTGACAGAGAGAGATGGTAGACGGTATTAGCAAGGTTAGCTAGGAAAGATACATGACAGATGGCATTTGACAAAGTTGAGAAACATAGACAGCAGCAAAACCTTACCGATATTTAGAAGGACAACTGAAATATTGCTATTCTTTTCTATATATCTATATATATGGAACCACACAAGTAGACGTACGTTCCTAATTGCAATTCTAGTTTCATCACATTCATGTAAGTCCCTTGACAAACAGAAAGACATGCTCTTTGGACGTGTAACTTTCAGACATGAAAAGAGTCGTAAAGCTGACCCAAAGCCACACACTAGCTTTACTTTCCACCATATAAGCCCACACTCTAGATGAAAAAAAAAGAAAAAAAAGCTTATTCAACTGAAGAAAGTTGAGAGTAGGACATCCGCTATGCCTTAAATGAGAAACAGGACTTGTGCAAAGAACATGAAGAGCATAAAGATAACGCCTCAAATGGACAAACATTGACCATGCTTGCCTGGGCTCAGATTTCATGGCCATCTGAAAAGCTTTGAAATTCTTGTTTAACTTTATCAGAATCCAGCTTCTTCCCTTAAAGTGGATCTTGCCATGCTTCTACACTCTGCTTAATTACTTAACTGTCATCTTCCTTGGATCTTGACTACTTGATTTCATAATACAGTTTTCTCTTGCTTTCTAACCATATATAGCAAGTGGTTGTTGCTTATGTAGGATTAGAACGCCATCGTGGCCTTTATTAATTTGGAACAGATAATCTATCCTCGATCTAAGCAACAATCTGTATTAGAAACTTTTTATTTAATTATGTTTTTCGAAAAGTAAATGAAAGAAAAATGTAAGCCCAATTAAATGATATAATTCAAACTAAAAGCTTATAAAAGTTGGACTATGTTCCGTTCAGAAGTTCTCTCAAATCATGAATAATATGATTTCCCTGGTTTTTTCAAGTGTTAGCGACAAGCCCGCAACTTGAAGACGAATCAGCCATGGCAATTTCTCTCAAATGGGCTTAGTATAGTTAAAAGTATCCATAGTTACAAATTTTGGTTTCAGAGATAAATCAGTAACGCAAATATTCGAGAAATCCCAGAAACATTCATCAAAAATATATAAAAAAGGAGGATTTAACAATTATTTGTGCAATTTAAATTTATTTGGTGAGTTAATTTTAATCTCGTTTTTAGAAAAAAATGTAGGAACTTTTGGATTGTACAAAAGAAAATCAGGGCATTAAAAACTAAGGATTTATCGGTAAAAAAAAAAAAGTCTTGATTTTCTGGAAACCAATGCCGATGCCTTATTGGTTGCACTGCCGTGCCAGTATTCATCATAAGTTTGAACGTAGACAAAGCCTTTCATTTGTAGGGAGAGCTCCATCTGAAAGGGTACTTCACACCTTCGACTTGCAAAAGCCAAGCACACGGTTGCATCCTGAAAATTGATAGGACGACAGTTACAAGACAGGAATTTCCATCCATGGCATTCTCATTTTTACAAGAATAATAAAGCAGATCAATTACACACTCTCACTTAGCTAATTTTGATTTGTCCTTGTTGAAGTGCATATATTAGTGAGACTCACCATACAATTGATCCATGCTGTTCTTCTGATCCTCCTAAAACCTTTGATACCTATTGGTGCAAAAGATATGCCAAAATGGCACATCGAGAGCCCAAGAATTATGCTTTCATGTTGTCAAACATGAACAGTTAGAAGCTCTTTCTAGCAAAATGCCTTTTCTTGGATGCTACTCGATTCATTTTGGCATGGCTTTAACACCACTAAATATCAGGGAGTTAGATGAACGGTATCGACCAATGATATAGTGGAGCCCACCATACAAAAGTGCAGGAGTTGCACACTCTTGAGTAATGATTATCTTTTTTAATTAATGATGCGTTTGCCTTTTAGAGTCTTGCTTAACTGTGATAAATGATAATTTGTACACTCACATATGCCTTCCTAAACTCTTACAAGCACATCTCATGCGTGCCACATGCCCTTTGGGAATGGACTTCCATAATCAATCCATTGGGCTGTTTGCAACGGAAATTGGAATTATGGATTAAATTCTTTTTGAAATAGTGAGAATTTTTCTTGCTATTATAGCCTGAAAACATAGAAAAAATTACTCTAGAACAAACACCCGCAGCTTCTGAGGTTATTTCATCTATGTTTGAACAATTTTATCTATGTTTTAAGGTTGTAAGTAGGCAGAGAAATTTTATATTTCAGACCAGCTTAATCCAGGATTTTTATTCCGATTGTAAACAACCCCTTTGGGATGTACGTGATCTGCCTCGAATGTCTGACCTACTAGAAGAGAGGCACCTTTTTCTGCCAACCTTTGCTCCTTCCTTCGATTCTTTCAGTAGCTATCCTCCGTTTTGACGAGTCAGCCCCACCAGGAGCCATGTCCTTGTGACAATGCAGTATGTCTGATGTTGGCCATCAGAGAGCAAGGAAGCACTCTTTTGCAGAGGGTTCATATTGCTTGTGAGTTGCATTTGCAGCATCTCTCTATCAAACGTTCAAGACAGCCACAGAATGGTGGCTGAAAAAGCCCTTTCGAGAGTTTGACCAACTCACAGATCCTGCTGGTGAAAACCTGGGTTGTCCTTGGTCTATGTTGGTAGGGTTAAGTTCTTCGATAATGTCCCACATCAAATGATAGTATCTCTCAACTTGTCACTTAAAAGTGTAAATTATCAGCAATTTTTCTGAACGATTAAAAGCTTTTCTTTTCCAGTATTACAATGTCCCACCATTTTAATTCCCCAAAATGTAAATTATCAGCGTTACTACGGTAACGACCAAGCTCCTCCCAGCAAGGGATGTCCAGATCATGAAATGGTACTACACGATTGAGCGGTCGCGTCCAAGATCGCAAATGGCCCACGAAATATTTTGTTTCATAATTTTTCCACCTACTTTCAGATTTCCTCTTGTCAAACCAGAACTTTAGCTTCACGTTGGCAGGGTAAAGGAAATCATTCTCATTAAAGACTAATTATAGCTTGAACTCCTCAGCCTCCAGCATATCATTGCATCTTAAAAACTTATTCATTTCAAAATCGCAATAAACCAAACAACACAGAGAAATTGGGGGCCGAATGAAAAGGCTTACATAATCCAACCCCGTATAAAATCTGAACCGTTCAGCTCACGATGGCCTCCCCATTACATCTACAATAACTTGAATCATGGCAATTCGCCATCCTAGCTACCTTCAACTAATTATGCACGTCTTTTGTCACAAATTGGGAGCAGCTCATATAAAGTTTCCAACCATTATACCCGATACCCAAATTGACGCCATTTAGTTGGGCCTTAGAACAGACCGATCGGGTTTCCTTACGTACAGGTCCGGCCATTATGTACAACTGACTCTTCTTATTGTTTTGCATTAGGTCAGGCCCTACTAAACCATTCCCTATTGGTAAAAATACAATACTAAACCATGTTTCGCTATCTTCTGTTTTCATATCATAATTAAGAAGCCTGGATTCTAGAATAAAACAGCTAGGCAAATAATCAAAAATTTTGGGAAACGTTTGGAAAAAACCCGGAAACAAGGATTACTAGGATGAGAAATTATTTTTTTAGCCTGGTTTTTAACTAGTTTTACAAATAAAATTTGAACATTTCACAAGTTATCCATGAAATTGGTTCTTACTTGTAATTGTGTAAATTTTGTACTGGGTAAATTTCATTTGAATTCGAAAAATGGGAGAATTTTCTGATATTGGGGATTAAGTCGGGGCATCTAAAGTTCAAAACTTCGTAAAATGAATTCCCATTATTGGAAGACTTTTTTTACTAGGACACAAGCAGGTAGATGAATGTTGTGTCTCACATATAGACAAAGACTTTGTTGTTACATTGTTGGTTTTACTATTACTATTACAACTACTTACTAACGATAACCACATAAATGAATACAAGTTGCAAGGTTGATGGGTACTTGATAAGATACGATAACAATTCAATGATCTTTCATCTTTACGAATCTGTTTTTCCTCCCACAGGTACAATCTGTGGACCTACAGAGAATGCCCAAGTCCTTGTGATCCCCTTGATGGAAAGCTAATGTTGACTCCAAGAAGCAGACGGTTTGAGTAGTCCTTTCTCAACAACGAAGTTGATACATGTATTGGTACAGCTAGATGGTACTCCACATTGCACAAGAAGGTGGCATGTCAATTTAGGGGGAGTCGCATCATACCACAGGGAGTGCTAGTTTGGTTTATTATAAAATGATTGGATGAGTGAGTTAATGAGAAATGATTGTGAGGGAGATGAGTGAATGTAGAGGAGAATGACTGACTGAAAGGAGACTACTTAAATGGATATTTGATGGGACTTCGTTTTCTATTTCCTCTTACCTGGTACTTGGTGGGTGGTATTGCTGGAACCATAAGAGTTGGATCCCGAGTCCGTGTGGACCTTAAAATGTTGATAGTTCACCCGATATGAAATCATTGGTTATTCGATCATCACCCAACCACAGAGAAAGATATAATACGATGGTCTTACGATTATATGAACGGCAAAACTACGAAGGGGGCAGATTGTGGGTGATTCGAACCACTTATTTTCCAGTTCCGTGTTAATGTGTCAGCTCAAAAGCTCATCCACTGGGGATAATAAATGTTAGAGAAGTGATATAATCACTCCTATTTTCTCTTGATTAGCCTCTTCATAATGCTTTGGATGACTATAATTCTATCAGAGTCCAGATTTAAAAAGATCCAAGTAGTTCAAAATTGGCCTTGACATAGATGTGCATATTCCAAAATTCTCATCCATCAGATAATGCTAACCCACTGTTTTCTTGAGTTGTAAAATGAGTACTCAAAAGTTCCGTCATCTATTTTAGAACTGAAAGTAATAATGGCTAAGATCAACTCATGAATATAATAAACCATCTAAGTCAAGGACAATATTAAAAAATATGAATCTTCATAAATCTAGGCCTCCTAAAATTATTGCAGTTCCTACCATTTAATAGATACTAATAAATAAAAATATAAGGGCAATCATATCACTTTTCTAATTCTGTGACTCAAGACTTAACAAGCCGTGGGACGCCATAACGTTTTAGTATAACTAGGACCAGACTTGGAAGATAAACGCGGAGTGTGAATTGTTTAGAGTCTCATAGATGCTTTGAAGTAATCTAGACCATCATATATACTCTCTCTCTCTCTCTCTCTCAGATCTTAACCATACATCTCTATCTCTTGTTCCATGCTCATTTTTCATGCGCCAAACATGAGGATGAGAGATATTTAGGTCCAACTATGCAAGGACCAAGAAGATCAACTTTTCATGTCGCCCAAGATCCAATCATTATGCTTGCTCCGATTCACGAATAGACCCTAAATTCTAATTTTGGTTTGTAAGTAGGCCCTGAATTTCATTTCCTTTGCACTTGCCCCCCAACTTAATAAGCCTATCCCCAAGTTGCCCCTTCGGACAGAATATGTTTTACATGGGAGGCAGTGAGATCATTTTCATTTCTATTCTTCTTAAATAAAACCAAGCGATCCTTTATAAGAAAAACTCTCAATTTCAGCATTGCATATCATTCCTCATCTATGGCATCGATTGCAGCTTGGTATAGGCCAAAATCAAAGGATTTCTTTGAGGGATTTCTCCCACTCAACCACTCAGGTACGCACTTTCATGAAGTGGAAAATATTATATCAATAATTTTCTCAAGCAAGCAAAGCTACTAGAGGTTTTATACAATACGCAATATGAATAAGCCAGAAGTTGTCGTTATCTACTTGCAACTGATCCATGTGCCAATAGTCCTCTAAAGTGGAATTTAAGTGGACCACAACTAAATGGACCGCCAAAGGCAAAGTTTCAGATGGCAATAAAAACATCATAAAGAAAGAGAAAAGCTGACAGAAGACTGACTGACTTTGGAGATCTTTTTTCCCATCCATTACAAAAGTAAAGCACGAGAATTGCTTCAGAGCCATGGAAACGCATGGTTCCAATGAACTGCGCCTTGCTGAAAATAGCTATAAAAAAAATTTCCAAGATTTTCATATACAAGGATTTGCATATATCTAAATTTGCACTTCCATCTAAGAAATGGTCCCTTATTTTCATAAGAAGATCTTCCTCATATGATTTGCTGACTACTTTAGAAGCCATTTGAGTGAAAAAAGGGAGCTCAAAATTCTCAAAGTAATCTTTTGAATTTGGCCTATAACACAGTTACAATCGATGCTTAGATGAAGAACATGGACCGAAACACTGAAACTGGGAGTTTTTCTCCAAAATAATTGCATGTTAAGAAGAATAACTTTGAAATGACCAAACCACCCCATAGAAATAGCTGTTTTAATAGAGTCCTTCCAAAGGCGCTACTTACAAATGAGTTCATTAAGTTGGGGGACGACTTGCAAACAAAACAAAGTTCAGAGCCTACTTGCAGACCACAGTGAGAGTTCAAGGGCTAATGATGAACCAGAATCCATTATTCTCTTAGCAGCTGAAAGATAAGCTCCCCTGACCAAACAATCATACAAGAGAGTGAGAGACAGTAATCGATTCTAACTTCTTATCATTTTAAGCCAAGAATAAGTCTCCATGTCATTTCTGCAAGAAGATAAATCAGCACTGGGACAATTGCCATTGCAAGCACAAGTCTTCTCCTCAATGCACCCCACCTCATGCAAACTATGCCTCTTCTTCGTCCTCCTCTTATCAAGAGATCGAACCATGGCACCAACATAGCGGGTGCAACGTACCACATCATGTCTGATCTAGATAATCTCCATCTTTCCACCGCCTGCAACGGATCTAATCAGCTATGCAATGGTTAATGGTGAAGGTTTGCAAATTCACCATATGGGCACATCTTTTCTTCCATCCAAAAATTGAAATTTCAATCTATTAAACATGCTTCATGTACCTAAAGTCCATTAGAATCTCTGATCTGTTCAGAAATTTTATTGTGACAATAATGTTCTTTTTGAGTTTATTGATCGTTTTTTTGTGGTGAAGGACAAACAAACGCGAGTCCTCCTGTTCCTCGGCTTGACCAAGGACAGTCTTTACAGGCTTCTCCCTTGTTGTTCTTCTTCTTCTTCTTCTAATTCGGCATCCAATAGATCCACTCTCCTAGGCAAAAGAATAACCAACGATCGAGAGCAAGCCCAACTAGGCCTTCGTCACTCTAGATCGATCAAGCATATCATCGTGAGCATTATCTCCAATGCGATGATCTCAAGTCTGAATTTCAATTGTATTATTAGTGTAACATTGGCAAGGCTAGTCGATTGTCCCTAGCCTCCACTAGATCTCTTACTGACGGTAATTTGGACCTTATTTTTAGTGATTTATGGGGCCAGACCCCACTTTTGTCTATCAATAGATGTCATTTCTTTGTGATTTTTCTTGATGAACATTTGAAGTTTACATGGATCTATTCGATTAAAAAGAAATCAAATGTCTTCAATGTTCTAACGTCCACGATGTTTCTACTCAATTTCATATTGTAGTTGGAAGACAATTCGATTAAAAATTAAAAGACATCCAGTAAGAATTGGAGGTGTGAATTTTGATCTTTTATCCCTACCTCCAAAGATATGGGGTCCTTCATCGTCAGACGTGTCCCTAGAATCATAAGCATAATGGGGGGGCCCAAAAAAAGATCTAACAAATCTTAGTTACTGGTCTCTCTATCATGGCCCACTCATCTATATCGTTCAAATACTGGGCTCACGATTTTGAAACTTTTATATGCTTAATCAATAGACAACAAAGATCAACCATCCAATTTGATTCCTCCTTAAATAAACTCTACCAAATTCGAACTATTCATTTTTACGACTGTTATGATGTGCTGCCTATCTAATGTTGTGTTCCTACAATAGAACAAATTTAATTATCGGAGGTCTAATGTGTGTTCTTGGGTTACATTAATGATCACCTAGCTGCAAATGCCTAGATTCCAAAGCCAGTAAAATTTACATGGCCATCCACTTGCAGTTTGATGAGTCCCATTTTCCCTTTCAAAACTCATCCCTTTTCGGGGCCAGCTAAATTTGTCTACCATTCACAATAAATTTTATTCTCTCTACATTACCATCCACATATGGTTTAATGAATCCTATTTTTCCTTACATTACTCATTTCTTCTGGGGGGGACCTAGATTTGTTCACCATTCAGAACTCTTTCAAACCGCAGATTGCTATTTCCACTTATTTTTCTTCTCAACTAACTTTCACTCCAAATCTTTTACAGTCCCGTACTCATATCTCAACCATTCCTACAATATTTCCAACAAGTACTCCTATATTAAATCATTCCATATATTCTCCTCCATCTCAACTTCCTAAACATCTTCTTACCAACCCAATTTTAACATCCTCCCCACAATCTTGCCAACCAAATACTTTTAATCCCCGTCCACTTTCTCAATTAGCCCACCTCTGCAAAGTTCTAATTAGGAAGAGAAAGAGAAGGGAGAGAGTCAGATAAGAAAGAGAGAATAAGAGCAACAAAAGGGGTCTCACCTCTCTTTTGTGGCACTAGTTTTTAGGTGCAAGAGAAAAAGAAAGAAAGAAACGTGAGAGCCAAAGAGAAGGGCTTAACAAAAGTTTCCCACCTTCTTTGTTACACTGTTGTACGGTGCTATAGAGAGGAAACTAAAAAAAAGGGTCCCATTTCTCTATTGCCTTTTATATATGTATGTGTGTGCGAGCTTTTGTAATTCAGGCTGAACTTAGCCTTGGTGCTTTAAGCGCATTTCAAGACTAAGTGCTACACGGGAGGCTGAAACTCTGAGCCCGTGACACTAGGCATCTTTTTTTAAGAAGAGAGGAGGTGGCCGCAACACCTACCTATTACCCATCCAATGGCTCTCCTAACCAAGATCCAGAAGTGTCTCTTGAACCTACAACATTTTATGAAGCCGTAAAATAAGAGAAGCCACAAGTAAAGAATTTCACGCCATTCTTACCAACGGCACGTGGACTTTTGTTTCCCTTTCTTCCGAAGATGAACGTGGTAGAGAACAAATGGGTTTTACCGCCCAGCCCAATGCAGACAACACTCAGGCTCGATATAAAGCCCGGCTTGTAGCCAAGGTCTATAATCAAGTAGAATGAATGGACTACAAGGAAACTTTTAGCCCTACCATCTAACCAACCACTACTCAATCACATCCCCTCAACAATTGCACCATATAAATAGACTATAAGACAGCTCGATGTCTCCACTGCATTTCTGCATGGAGATCTTTAACAAGTCGATCGTCTTCATAGCCCAACCTCAGGGCTTCAAAGGTCCCAAACATTCGTACCACATATGTTATCTTTAGAAGTCTCTGTATGGGCTAAATCAAGCAACACGTGCTTATTCCATAAGCTAGGCGACTTGCTTCAACGCCTTGGATTTCCAGGGTCCAAAAGTGATGCATCCTTCTATATTTATAGTCGCGTGTGTTAGGGTGGACACGCATCTGATCTATACCCATGTGAGCAGGAAATCTTATATATATGTTAGGTTTGGTGTATGTGAGGGAGTGAGAATTTGAACTAGAAAAGGTGGGAGGAGGCTTTGCCAGAGTTTGCCTGAACCACGTAAATTTCCTTTATCCTATTGTGCGTGTCATTAAAAATACCTAACATCATGACCATCATTTCTTGTTTCTTTCTTTACATCGACAACATTGTTGCGACGGAAAACAATTGCAATGCAATTGATCGTGTCACTCTTCTTAGAAGTATCTTGCTTTAAAAGATATGGGATCTCTCCACTATTTAGTAGTCCCAACAATCAGGTGGCATTATTCTACCTCGGCACAGATACATCAAAGACAAAATGGATAGTGCCAAACCTTGTAAGACGCCCAGGGCATCGTCATTCCATCTAAGTTTGGTTGCTCACCTATACATGCAAGATCCAAAATTATATTGCCAAACTGTTGGCAATATAGTATCTTTCAATCACTCGTTCCAACGTAGCTTTTTCGGTTAACAAGTTGTGTCAGTAAATGCAAAATCCGAATGATGAACACTGGAAAGTTGTAAAATGAATACTTCAATATCCCATGCCATTTACAACCTTAGAAACACACTTAGGTTTGTTATATCCATATTTCAAACATTTACATCTATGCTTTGAGGCTGCAGATAGCCAGCGAAAAGATTACATTTCTTCCTTTTCTTTTGGAATGCTGAACAAACATGCAGTGAGCACCTCGAACCCAAGACCTTTTGGTACCAGGGGAGAGGCCCTTCTTGGGCCACTGCGCTGGAGTAATAAGATATATTATCCATGGATAACTTGTTTTTAAACAAAGGGGTGCAACCAAAAAAGAAAACCCCTGTAAGGGTGTTTATCTGCTGATTTTGCCTTCATTAGGAGTTTAAATTCACTTCTTTACATGATAAAGGGATTTGAACAATTATAATCTATGCATATGGACTAAATGAAGGCCAATTCTCTCCATCATTATTGAGCATATTTTGAGTACATCAAATGCAAGATACAGATTATAAACAGAAAGCTTTTATGTACAGAACTGAATACATCTGTAAAACTGACAGTGAAAACAAAAAAATCATTCCCAATCAAGCACACCAAAGCATTTCTCAACCGTGTAATGCTAAACATATCAAGCTCAATCTCATCAAACGCTGTCAAACGGACCAGAAATTAAAAGCCGAAAACCTTAATCCTGCATCTCGTGCTGCTTCTTGGTCACCATCAAAGTAATACATTTCTTCCTTGTGATTTAACTGTATATTTACTCGTATGTGTATGTATGTATTTATCATTTCAATTGTGTGATAGAGTCTCAGCTGATGACCTAAGTCCTGATGAATCTTGAGGAAATATATGCCAAGAAATTGTATAGAAGAGTGATGATAATAGTTACCAACATCTGATCAATTAAAGAAATGGTCCTTGTCACTTGATTGTGTTTGTGATTAAGAGATGACGGAGAACACATGAAGTCCAGACAGTAGGGGGGAATACTGCTTTCCCTCTCTCGCTCAAATGTTGCTTCAACAGCAACACTTTCATATTCACCTTTGCTCCATTCCTAAATCAAAACGAAATTTCATAGTAAGAAAAAGTAGTGCCATTTTTTTCGAAGAAGGTTATAGTGTCAAGTAATTCAAACTTGGCAAGAGATTGTCTCTGTGTCTTTGACAGAAAAGGTACATCACCAGTTAGCCTGGATAAATGTGATGCCCCCATTCAATAGAACCTTGGACCATTGTGTTAGGACTTAGGGCACTCAATACTTCCTGGAACATTGTGTTAGGCCCCAACACACAACATGTTGGTCTTGCTTCCAATTTCTCATTGGTTGCCTCTTCTATCTAAATCTGAGCCAACCTTGGTCTTGGACCCAATGGCTGAGAGACCAATGTTATAAAGTACGAACGATACACAGAAAGGCCGGGTAAATTAATGGTTTTGACAGTTAAATAAGTGGACTTCGCGTGTATTTACCAGATGTGTACCCCCGTCTTATTAACTGCCCCTCTTTTAAGTTTTGAATTCACATACGTGGGCAAAACTATTGGAGTCTAAGGTTGTATCGTATAACCCCACTCTTTTCCATTCATGGACTTGGCTTTCATCTATTTGATAGGTAAGCCAAGTTGAAATCCTTCGTCAAAAGGATGAAATATTGACAGGCTTGTGCTTTAATTGTTAACTATGAACATCTAGGTAGGGTTGTTGAGGCCCACTAGGACATAGAATTACAGGCTAACCACAAACGCACAAACTAACAAACACAAAGATGTTTTACCTGAAGTTGCTTTCCGGTGGAGATCACAATTGCGCCGATACTCGTTCTGAAAGAAAATGGGCCCCGGGGAGAATGGACATGGAAGTCTGCATCTTCGCTGAAAAGGCGGAGGCTTAAAGCGTGAGAAGAACACTCGCGTCCTTCTTGTGGATCATCAACCAAATGATCACGCCTATATTTCTGCAAGCACAATAATGATTCCCTCTCCTGGATTGTTTCTTCACGTTCTTTCTTTGTATACTCTGAGATTATCTGCCCCACGATCTTGGCTACGTTCTCAAGTTCAACAAAAATGTTTTCCATTTTCTCGCTGAAAATTAAGAGAAATTCATTACGATGGAGGTTTTAGGCAGGGAAATTGGGAAGTTGATAGCGATTATGTTTCAGTCACCCATTTTGCAGACCAAAAATTAGCATTATTCTCACCCTATTCCTCGAAATATTAATCTGAGAATGCATTGTAACTTAATTTACTAAGATACTATTTTGTTATGACTGCCAAGTTGGGACTGGACATATGATATATTATTTTAGTGCAAATATCAGTTTATCAGGTTTTAACTCTATTTCACATATCATTTCTCGCATCTAAGGTCTTTCATATAGAGATGTTGTGAAATACTGGAGTGCTCTTTGCATCTCATCTCTTACTGTGTATTACCAAAGGAAATGGTAAATTGAGGCTCTTTGACCGAGCCTCAAAGTAAGGCTCTCTCTCAACCCGCCGCTTTCATTGTTGGAGAAATATTATTTTCGTGATAGTATATCACAGATAAATTACCTCCACGGCCAGATGGATGGTGATCTAAAGTGTTTTTATCTTTTAGGCCACATTCTAGATAGTTGACACCCTATTCCTCTCCATTTAGCCACCTTAACACTCTCATTGGTTAAGATTTAATGGCAATCTACTTCTTCTTTTTTTATTTTTTCCTTTTTATATAGGTAAACTATGACTTCAAACCAAGGAGACGAGCTTAATCAACTAGGCTAAGTGTTGCTTCTCTTTTCTATACGGCACATTCGTAAACTGTACGCAATTTTCCTAATTACCGTTACAATATCAACTTTGAAACCAAGTTTTAGAAAAAATGATAACTATGATTTCTAGAGACCTACATGTTCACGTACATAGACAAAATACAACGGAAAATCACCAAACATGAGAGAAGCTATAGGATGGTGATTTGATAATGGATGAATGTTGTTTTTATTATGTACCATTGCTATATTGCTTGGAGTATTGAATGGCTAATAATGACTTGGTGCATGCTAACAAACCGTTCGGTGTGTTTAATAATGTAAAGGTTCGGTTTCCCGAGTTGCTAACTAAGATTAAAGAAAAACTGAGGTTAGTTCTAGATTTTGCTACGAGTCTCAGTGGCAGGATATCTTTTAATGGGAGCAATCGCAGGAACAAGCAAATCATTAATGGTATGTGGAAATTCCCTCCTTATGTATAAGCTGGACTTTGATGGGGCAGAGGGAATTATTAGAGACCACAATGGGTGGCTATGTTGTGGCCTTTCATGTTTCCTCGCAGGAAAACTAACCAGATAGCTAAAAAGTATGCGTTGATGTTGGGCCTCCAATTGATTAACGACTTGGGTATTTCTAACGTGCAATTTGAAGGTGACTCAGTATTCATGGTAAATGCAGCAAGGGAAGAGGAGCCGGTTGGTTGGACGAGTCATCACTTAATGAATAGGGTGATGGAGTTCAAGCAATGGAATACCAAAGTCACTATTAAATATATCCATCCAGAAGAAAATTACTGTGCAAGTGAGCTTGTCTTTGAGACGGCATCTACTACCTGTTCTCACTATTTGTTTGATAACGGTTTACTTTGTATTCAATTTTATAGTAGGCAAGGTGTTCTACTGATGAATATTATTTATGTATTAATTTATACCTTTATGGTCTCTTTTCTAGTAGGAGTTAAAGTAATTTTGTTTATTAGAAATTAGAATTGTTTCAATTAGGAATGAGATATATGAGTTTTGGCTTTAAAATGATTTAACTTGTGCGTTTTTCTTACATGAGTAATCTTAGTAGTTGAATTTGTTGGATTGAGATCTAGACATCAGATCAAGAGATTTCATTAGTGAAAATTAACTAAAGAGAATTTCAAGATAAAAATGCTTTTACTTTCTATTTTTAGAAAGTTTCTACATCTGATGTTTTCTTTTCTTAATACTACTTTCCTAATTAGGAAGTATCCTAAATGAACAAGTTTCATATATGTTTCTTTTAATTATTCACTTATTATCCTAAAGGAAAACACTTTCCTCATCTTAAAATAGAAAAGTCTGGGCAAAGTTTGACTAATGTATGATCAAGAAAAAAAATTCTTATTTTTGAATGATTTAAAAGGCTTGCTATTTGAGACATTTAAAAAAAAAAATTGTTTGAAAGAGAAAAGAAAATGAAAGAAAGAAGAAGAGAGATAGGAATGTTTCTTAGGCAAGATATTTAAAAAAAAAGAAAGAAGAATTTCTTGCTTTTTAACCTACTTTCTCATCAAATAAGGAAGTTAACCTCTCTATATAAACCCTAAAATGGCCCATCTTTGGAGGTTATTCTTCTTGCTTCTCCATGAACCAAAGAAACTGTAGATAGCATGTATCCTTGAGGATGAATAAGAGAAGAAGATCAACCATGAAGAGTTTTTTAAGTTTGTTGCATGAATCATCTATCACACAAGGCTAAACATCAAAGCTTAGAGAGAATTAGAATAAAAGATGAGTTTTTGCATTATCTCATTCATATTTCATGTTTAGATTTTAAATGTATGACAATTTTCTGACAAAAGTTCTCAAGGAATGGGTTTAAAGTTTCCATTTCGCTTTGATTCTAATATTCATAGTTTAGAATAGATGGTCATGAAATAGCTTTTACATATAAATGAATGCTTCCTTGATAGATTATACTAGAATTGGATGAGTCATGCCTGTAGTTTATATATAATTTGTGCTAATTTAGATGGGTCATGCCATGAAAACATGCATTCTTTCTTTAGAGACAATTCTTGTTTATGGCTGAGAAAATTTCTAGGTCATACATATGAGAGACATAAGAATGATTCCTAAGCTAATCTCTATCATCTAAGTTTTCATTTAATTTATTATCATTCTAGCTTTAGTTTTGTTTTAATTTAAAAAGAAAATTTTCTTTAGTTTGGTAGAAAATGTATTGTCCCTGTGGTTCAACAACCCTTCATACTCATCCTACGATAGATCTTGTACATTGCCAAGGAAAGGTTTGAAAAATAAACATCATCCACTTCGCTAAATGCTATCTGGCATGGTCAATTTGGAATTGGAGGAATGAGTTCATCCATTCCTATTCACCTTCTTGTTCACCTAATTGTGCTTGGTTCTCTTATGTGGTTCAGGTTCAAGAACTGGGTAATCACTGTTGTGGGTCAAACTCGTTCACACCTTTCCAAGTTTCTTTTTGTCTCAGTGGCATCAAATTGAACTTAAGCCTAAAAATTCATCCACTCTCTGGATCAGCTAGACACCTCTCGTTGCAGGAATCTTCAAACTGAACTTTGATAGAGCTCCTAAGGGTGGCAGGCTGGAGGAGGCATTTTTCGAGATTTCAGGGGCCAAATCATTGTTGCATACTCTGTCACTCTTACACACAAGCCAAACAACTTTGCAAAATGGTATGCTATACTGTTTTGATTGAATTTGATCTCTGATTTGAATTTGATTGGTGTTCGGGTAGACAGAGACTCCCTTCTAGTTATCCAATTGTTATTAGCTCCTCAGATGACGACTGGAACAACGGTAGGAGGATGACGTCAACTGGGAAATGAGAATGATGATTATGTCAATTTAGGGGACGCTCTCCCAAGTTTCCCTTCTCGGCAATAATCATGTCTACAGGGAAGGCAAATTTCGGGTTGTCGAATCAGAGAACTCTGGTTTGAAAATATTCTATTTATAATTTCTTAAACTTGTTCTGTCCCCAGTTATAAGTTCCCATTGACCACAACCTATTGGATCCAGGACATCCACATCTTGTAACTGAATAGGTTTATACACAGATTTATGTTCAATAATTCCTGGAGCGTTCACTCGTGATCACTTAGAACCTCTCTTCCATCAATAGGTACTTCCAACGCCTAGACCACACGGCGTTACATGGCCTTCACAAGTGGAATATCTACAGTGGATTCTTTTTACCCCAAGTGGACTGCTTTCCCCTAAAACATCTTTCCAACCGATGATCCCAGCCATCCAGAGTGTTGAAAAACGATAGCATAGGATGAAGAGTCCTGGTATTTTCAATCAGATGATCTTATATTCTGTTTTTGTTTCTTTTTTCATTTCAACAGTTGCGATTCACAATGCCGAGAAACCTAAGGTTTCAAGTATCTAATAAAAACAATTTTTGGTGTATGAGTAATTTTAAAGGATTCTGAATAATATGAATGAGTTAAATCTTCCAAAAATATATTTTAAAGTAAAGAAAAAAGGCAATGGAAATACCAGGACTCCGCGACGAAAGCTTTTGATGAACACAAAATCTGTTCCCGTGTCCGATTTGTAATTTAGCATGAGCAAAGGGCAATTTGGTCCGATGCTAATCTAAAAATGAGAAATATCGCCGACATATCCCCATGCCATGTCGGCGGACGTAATATTAGTCGAGTTTGGATGCTTACCTGAACGTCCGGAACGTTTCGGGCCATATTTCTTGCAGAACTCTCTCCGTTGCCCTCTTATCCGACCGAAACCAAAAGAACTCCAAACTCCCATCATTTCTCCTGCAGAAATTGGGACTTAAATCTCTTCTCCTCTCCACGAGAATCCCAAACATCCGATCTGCAACCTCCATGGCCGATCTCAAGTCATCCACCGGTATCCCATGGCCCATAATCTGAAATGCTCCAAACTCAGACGCCAACGTCAAAAGTCTCCGAATCGATACCTCGTCTCCAGACACAAGAGAAGTTAGATAGATCTCGGGAAGAATACGCCCAGAATCCCTCGCCGAAATGTAAGATTCCGGAAGGAGGAGGTCCGGGACTTTGAGAGATTTCTCGAGGAATTCGGAAAGTATCTTATCGTTGACTGCAGCAGATTTCAATCCCTTGCCGGTGGCAATTGGCGACGGTGGCGGAACCGAGGAGAAAAGGTGACTTTGGAGCGGGATAGCCATGAGCAATAGATTTGGGAGGAGATGATTAGCCAACACAGACTGTTGTTATAGAGAAGCCGCCCTTCTTTTTCGAATTTCCTTTGTTTCGGGTCCCACGATATTGCGCGTGGTGCGTAGCATGCACGTCTTGCCGTAAGGTAGCTCCGACAGAAAGCCTGGAAAGAGAGTTGGGACCTGCTAGCGGGTCCTTCGTGCTGTGCGTGAATTCATGGAGGGCGACGCTAATCTATGCAGTTTGCACTGTTCACGGTTTTCAACAGCCCTTATTCCTCCAGCTCCATTCTAGGGGATGCTTTTTGAGGGATAACAAACCGTGGACAAAGTTATATGACCCTTGCTATTGACAGCTACTATAGATGAAACTGTTCGCGGGGAGATGTACGGCACCATAAAAACTGCAGCTGGTAGTTAATTTGGTCGATGTTTTAATAGCAGGAGATAAGATCATTACCCGCGGATAAGTTTTACTCGGTTTGTTGTCCATGCCAAACAGCCCCCAATGCTTTTTCAGTCTGATCCATGGTGATTAAAACCGTCGATCTAATGAGGTCCTATGCATATGAGCTGTAACATAGAGGTTGGAAAGTTGAACAAAAGAATGGCTGATGGGCAACTTTGTTAACATATCTTATTGATGTTTCGAAGGTTTGGTATCAAAAAAGGATAAAGGGCAGCCCCCATACACAAAGCTCGCGCTTATGCAGGGTTTGGCACAAAGCTCACGCTTATGTGAGATTCAGGAAAGCAGCGGACCACAAGGTTCTATAATAGATAGTCTTACCTTGTATTGTTACAAGAGGCTGTTTCCACGCTTTATACCATGACCTCAAGGTTATACGATGACAACTTTATCGTTGCACAAGGCTCCCCTTGTACCAAAAAAAAAACAATTAAAAAAAATAGAGGTACTTTCATAGGGTGCGTTTGTCAATTGTTATTTTGAGTCCTGGTACTTTCATAGGCTAAGACAGTGCCTTATTTCTAAATGCTACCTTTTTATTGCCTTTTCTTCAGATACAAGGTAGTCATCTTGTTTGGTCCTTTGTTTTTAGCCTGCTCATGAAAAATCGGGCCAATTGGATGATCATAATTTCTGTTTTTATCTTATTTTTATTTTTATTTTAATAGTTGCGATTCAAAGCACAAGAAACATGAGACTGCAAGCAACCAATTAAAGTATTTTTTGTTGTGGAGGTAATCTCAAAATCCTACATAATAAAAACGGGTTAGATCTTCTGAAATTCAAGCCCAAAATTATAAAAAGGCAGTGTTTGAAAATAAGTTGCTGCCTCTTGTTTTTTCATTATATTTCCAGAAATGAAAATTAAGAACAATTCTCATTTCTATACATTTTAGACTGGTATGCAGGAGTGGTTGTCTTTAATAATAAAAAAAAGAAATAGAAATAAAAGATTTCTAATGCGTTTCTAAGGGTTTTTTCAAAAACCGAAGTGAGAGAAACACCAAAAACAATATTCTTCACGAACAAAATATTGGACTATTAAATTCATTAATCCTTGGTCAAGGTTTTTGAGTGTCTATTTATAGATGGCTGATCAGACAACACCAACGTCATTTTTAAGCAATGAAACACTAGATCAAGGATTATGTCACCCCTGGACAACAAATTTGAAAGTAAAGAAAATCAAAACCAGGTGTGGCGAATTGGCTCGAATCATGGGTTCACTCTCCATAGATACAAGCGACTTCAATTTTGGGATGAAACAGACACCCCACATCACCCACACCATCACAATCATCATCTTCACTCCTCTTTCTCTCTACTTGCAAATTCACTGCTACTCTTGAATCTCATGCTTTCCCAATTATCCATGGATTTGGAAGAACCATCCGAATTGGCGTGTTCAACCGTTCAATTTTTAGCTAGATTTGGCACAACCAGGGGCGGATTATAGTCGACATTAATGAATTCCAGTCACCAAAATTATAAACAGTGTGTACGGTGATGATTGATAGAGAGAGACAGCAATCAAGAGAGCTTTTCTTAACATTGAAGATCTTTGGTTTGCTCCTGTCCTAAGCAAAGCCATGTTTCAGATCTGGATAGTTATTTGGATGAATGAATTGCTGCTTTCCTAAGCAAAGTCGAGCATATGAGCGTTTTTGGGAACTGATTGGTCAAAAAGGTCAGTTTAAAATTCGGGAAGAACGCCGACCAGTAAATCTCCCTATAGTAATAATTACTGAGCCATCTTTTTTGGCGTTTAAAGAAGTCCATTCCTGAATTTTTCATTTTTTATATAGACAGTGATTTAATTTTTCATTTGAATAATCTTAGTCACTTGGATATCTGAAAAAGGTGAAAAAATTCAATGGCTGTTATTTTGAACCCAAAAAGTAGTCCATAAGTCTTATAACTCGTTATCTAGCTTATTTTGGCCATTTCAAACACGGTGAACAACTTAGATCTTTTAAAATAAGTCACCATGCATGAAAATGTACAGCATCGAAATGTGCTAGAGCGCGGACTCTTACCAAGAATCCTATTACTAACATTTACTTTATATCTGATTTAAAATGAAAATCCAACATTTTTCGAGATGCTCGTGTGAATGGGCTCCTTGGTGAGGCAACTAACTACAAATGAAAATTATGTATACAAGTGCCTGCCAAAAAAATATGATGGGTATAAGAAGAATTCAATTAGGCAACCATTGCACACATGGGTCAAAATTTTAGGACGAACCCAATGAAAGCAACCCTCTACCTATCTGATTTAAGGTTCTTGTTCAGATCAACTGTGGTAGCCCATTGCACACATGGGCCCATCAAGTTATTTGAAACTATTCAAATTTACTATAAATATAGTATCAAACTACTAAATTAATTGTTGCCATAGTTTGTTTACAATATATTTAGTACAGGATATCAAACTTAGTAACCCAATTGACCTCCACACATAGGGTAAGGTTCATAATGGCGTGACAAACGTGGGCACTGCCAAGATGGGTCATAGCTTAACTTAATGTCATTTCCTTGGTAACATGAATATGCATATGCTATAGTTACAACCGGCCACAAAGAAGTCTAGGAGGTTCAGCCCGTTCAGGAGTCGCTGCTATACGTTTTCATTGGGGGAACCACCCACAGTTTTCTGATTTATATTTGTCAGACAAGACCATTCACAAATCGTCTTCTTCCGATGCTCTAAAGATCTTTGATCAGATATTCTCTTTGCTTGTTCAATATGGACCAATGTCATAGCCAAATCCATGTCAGGACACTAGATCCAGTTTTGTTTAATGAACAAACAAGACGAGCTGTGACCGAAGCAGAAAGTTAGCCTTATTTCTTCATAAAATTGGTTATTAAGTGCCAGATTAGGATGCACCCTCATTTAGGTGCTCTTCTAAAGAAGCACCCTATTTCATCTTCAAATTATATATTTTGGGAGCAACCTATTGCGTCTTCAAATTATAGAGTTGCCTCCAAAGAAAGCTTTTATGCAACAATGTTTGTTGTATGTTCTTTGGAGTCCAGGGCTGTGCAGAAGAAACATTGAATCAACCCGTTGCCTTTCATCACTTCTCTATTATTCCTTTCCCCAATATAGCTACAGAAAAAATATGGGACCTGTAACTTGCTTGTATCTTAATTTCCAAACATAATAATAATAAGAAGAAGAAGAAGAAGAAGAAGAAGAAGAAGAAGAAGAGGAGGAGGAGGAGGAAGAAGAAGATAAAGCCGTGGGTAGAAAAACAGGGTCGTCTACAAGCTAATGACACGGTAGAGATTGAGCACGTCTCATAAGTTGAAAGCACAACAATTACAGAGCATTTCTGCTTAGTGCTAAATTGTATCACACATTTCTTAATGCAAACCACACTCTTTTAAGTATATTTACAGTTGTATATCACTTTCCGCACATGGAAGGTCCCCCGACAAACTCGAACTCAAGGAATTATCATAAAAGAACTCCGAATCAAGATGATTATCAAGCATTTAACGCCTTGCCCATGTAGATCCTTGCTTTCTACCATCTCGAGGAGTCTTCAAAGAGCAACCACTGGAGAATATTCTTCGAATTTCCAAGGGCGTCTGGAACCCGATGTTCTCTACAGCTCCAACTGTCTTGAACAATCGCTGCTTGTTCACTTCCTCAACCAAAGTTCGGTGCAATGGCTGGCTCCGAATATCCACAAATGATTGGATCCTCGTCAAGCAACGGTCATTTGCGTGCCTCCAGCCAAAATGGCTGGAAGTCCTAGAAGATTGTGGTGACTTATAATGGCTGTTACAACATGTTGATCCCGAAGATTGGCCAGGCTTTGCGTTTTGCTCAGGGCAAAATCTTGAGGAGTTGTGGTTCTTAGTGAAATGGTGCATTTCTTCCCTTGGGCTCAACTCGTGGTCATGCTCGCTAGCGGAATGGTAATTCCAGTTGGAATAACAAAGAGAGCTCTGGGAGCTTGTGTCATCATCGGTTAACAATTCATCTGCACTTGACATCATATTCTGATGATCTGTTCGGCAAAAGTGATTTTAGTCCGTGAAAATGCTAATGGTAACAGGATAACAATTGTGGATCTAAATCATCTGGTAGCTAGGCAAAATTGTACCAACAACTGCTCACAATCTTTAAATCTTTTCTATGTTGTTTTCAAATGACCACCATCTAAACATTACAATCGAAGAGACCAAATTTCTATTATCTTAAAAAGTTGCAAGTGAAAAACAAGATTCGCACCTCGAAGCCAATCCCTGTCAAAGGCTACTCTATTGCTGTTGAAGTACTGGGTACCATGGTGAGGGACCATACTCAAGAGAGAAGCTTGGGAGGAACAGGGTGAGGGGGGAGAGCAGAAAGGGTAATGGGATCCATCATCTTCATCTTGGTAGCTTAAGCTACTTCCGTGGTGGTGGGTACGTGATTGGTCCCATTCCTTCCACTGTGGTACTAGGGCCGAGATCTCATCATCGATGACCTCGGCAATTTGAATTGGATCACGATCAGTAATTTCCAACTCCTTCACCATTTCCGTGGCCACATCAATTGAAGTGTCGGTGATGATGTCGAATGGAAAATATATGTTCCTCATGTTACCTGTCAATTACAAGTAAAACCGGTTTCAATTTCCAATAGAAAATAATGCTTTGCTTAGGCTAGGAACCGTTATAATGTGGCCCTACTTCAGTCGTCTAATTTCCTAGTACGAAATTCTCCGGCTGGTCTACTTCCTATAGAAATTGAAACTAATTTGCTTAGGGGAAAATGAAAAAGAGGAATTGATACGAGGATTACCATCTTCATCAGCAATCTGAACTTTGAGAAAGATGGTATCATCTTCAGGGTTCATCTTCCCAGTGATCGTCATATCACTGCTCCACGCCACCTTCTGACCATAAACAGTTGGTGGGGGTCGGTTTGCTTGAACCGCCGGTGTAATTTCGTCTGAAGTCGGCTTGTGTGTTCCTACATACTTGGGCACGGGGACAACCTCACCCTCCTCAGCCAGGAGAAATGGATCAAGTAAGAGCTCCTTGGCTGATAACCGCTTTGAAGCAGTCTCCAAACATTTTCCGACAAATCTTCGGGCTTCCAAGTCATGAATCCGATAGAATGCATTCGGCAATTTTCCCTGCATAATAGAAAGAGATTTATGGTTCAGATTTCATCAGCCTTATATTTAGAATCCGTGCAATGGAGATCGAACTTACGGAAGTCACTTTCTTGTAGATTTGTGCGGGGTTGCAGCATTCGCTATAAGGGAACTCAGAAGTAACCATCTCCAGTACACACATACCGAAGGAGTAGACATCGACAAGCTCGTTGTACTCTTCTTCATATAACTCTGGTGCCATGAATTCCGGTGTTCCTAAGAAAGAACGAAGAAGAAGAATCACATATGCTGCATAAGTTTCAGCTTGGATCTCATCTGGAGCTGAGTAACTCGGTCAAGTTAAATGAATCTATGAATTCAATTAGGGGGTTGTTTGGTTCGGGATAACAAACCAAAGACTAAGTTATCCGTGCTAGTTATTGCTTAGATAGGCAGGTCGATATAACAGCGGTGAAACTGTTAGACAATCGGTGATAAGATCATTATCCAAGTATAACTTCTGCCCATGTTTAGTCATCTCCACCATAACAGACCGGCCTTTCTAAAATTTATATGAAGTAAGAAAGCATAAGTAAAAAGATGGGAATAATTTAGTGGTTTTTTGGAGGGTAATACATGACAAAATCACACACGCACACATAAAAGAGAGAGATTACCTATAACACTATGGGCTGCTTGTGAGCCTCGAAGGATTGCAGCTAGGCCGAAATCGCCGATCTTGACGTGCCCCAAATGGCCATTGACAAAGATATTGTCACATTTAAGGTCTCTATGGATTACGGGAGGATCATGGCCGTGCAAATAAACAAGGCCATGTAGGATCTGGCGCGCCCAATTCTTGACAGCTCGGATGTCAACTCCCTTGTACCTCCTTCGGTACCTGAATTGAATACAATTATAGAGAGCTTCCAGTATCAAGTTAAGCTGCAGCATATAATTGCTTTTTTGAGGTAAAACAAAGGACCGAGTCCCCAATATACTCGGGCGGTTCATTTATAAGTTAAGGGCTTAGAAATGGCAGAAGGCCTAGCAGATAAATATTATTGGACCATTAAGTAAATAGACCCAGTTGTTGATCTACCCTCCTATTTTCCCAAAGGAAATAAGGCATCCGTTGGACTACTTTATTAGATACGCCATGTATTCCATATATATACTATTCAGTAACTCACCAATTTGGCATAATAAAAAATGTGTGAAATTGTAAATATGGATCTCACGACCTGAGGCCTGTCCGTCGTGAACCATAAGCAACTCATATTTTGGTTGGATTGATTACTATATGCCCAAGTTTGATGTATAACCAGTCTTGAGACATTGTGCTGGCAGTTTCAAAGTCCACCCAATCAACTGGACCTCGTCTCCACAAAATTAATGCAATTCACCAAGGACCTTCAACATGTAAATATGAGAGAGAGAGAGAGAGAGAGAGAGAGAGAGAGAGAGAGAGAGAGAGAGAGAGAGAGAGAGAGAGAGAGAGAGAGCGGAAGGAAATTACTCTCTCAAGGTGCCAGACGTAAACATCTCAGTGATGAAGTTCAACGTTCTCCTATCTATGTCAATCCAAGAGGCATAGAATTTGATGATTGACTCGTGGTTAAGGGTGCTGAGGAGATGAACTTCAGAATATAATCTTTCCAATACATCCGGCGACCGGAAGACATCGTTCAGTTTTGCCTGGCTCCAAGCCACCTCCATTCCTTTCAGCTCGTCGAAAGCCCTGTAGCTGTTTTATATGGATCAAAGAAATTAAACATGAAAATAAGAAGCAAATGCCTTCTGACTCACTGGCACAAGAGGGGCCTCTCCGGTGTACCTAGTAGGTCATTGGTTCGTGGTGTTCATGAATGCATGCCTTCAACATTCAAATAATAATAATAATAAATAATAACATGAAATACAAACTTCCCTACAAACATGAAACTCTAGCATTCTGTGATGTTTGAAAGGATACACCGTCTTTGTTGCTCCTTTGCCAAGAACTTCATCAAACTGCAACGCACGATTTGCAATGAGTGCCGAAAGAACCCATAAAACAAAATTTTAGAAGACTTTTGAATTCTTACAAAATTGAGTGATAATCTGCTGACTTATAATCTATACATCCAATAATAGTGTATGGGTATATATCTTGCAATGCCCTCTACAACAGTAAAACCGATAAGGTTCTTGCTCATATAAATGGTGTAATTGATACACAATATTAATGTACCATGAACAATGAAAACATTACCATTTAGCAGGCTCTCATTCATTCACTCACACAGGCAAGCGCACACAACCGCAGCGGATATCCAAGTATCAGGCTCGAAGAATAGTACAAATAACAGAGATGCATGAGCGGAGATCAACTTTCATTGAAACTGTTCTAAACTTATAAAGGTTTTATGGTATCAAGTTAAATCTTTTCCAATATTTTGCACCAAAGGAGCCGATCTTATGGATTTGTTGCCAAGTCGAGTTAACTAGGCCAAGTTTCACGTTGATCCATAGAGTTCCGGAAGGTAGATATGAATCGTGGATTGGCTTACCTGCTATAGCTAGGCCTCACATGATAACATGTTGTCTCTCTTTCAGTTAGATTTTTAGCCATAAGAATATTTAGTTGCTTGATTACTATAAAATTCTCGTTCTTACTGGAAATTTCTGCTATAAATTCCTACTCATATAGCTAACAAAATGTCTAGCATAGTTGCTGATAGACAACTGGACATCTTCCCTAGAATAAACATGGTTGCATGTTGGAGTTGCTGCATTTCCCTTTGGCGGGAGACTAAATTTAGGAGAGTGCATGAGATGACTGTCTGTGAGTGATTTGCTTTGTGATTTTTGGTGTGTACAAAAAATATCCCTATTCATATAAGTATAACAAAAAAACGTGACTTAGTCAAAAATATGCTTCCCAAATCACAAAAAAGCCCTTGACGTTAATCGCATTGGAACAGTGGATCTACGTATAAATCCAAGCATCTTAGTTGTCCACTTGAATTTGATGGAGAAAGATGCTCTAAATCAATACCAAGCCTTCAATATCACCAAAAATGCACTCTTTTCCCAATAGGTCCACTTTACATTAGGAATTTTTACTGAGAATCCCTAAATTCCCACATACACCCCTAAGTTTTCCAGTAATAGCGGCTACGTCCAAAAGTCCGAATCATCACTTCTAAGCGCTTATAAAACATTATTATATTCTTTTCAGAATTTTTTTAAAGAGATGTTCTGAGAATATCCTTATAATATCCATACAAATAGTTAAACTAGACCCTACTCGAAATAACAACAACAACAATAATAATAATAATAATAATAATAATAATAATAATAATAATAATAATAATAATAATAATTGAACTGGACCCTTGAACAAATCCAGTCAAGGTTCCTGAGGGAGAAGTAGATGCCCCTAAAGATGCCTAGTAAGGATGTTACACATGAAGAACTTCTAGAGATTATTTTGAAATTAACTGAAGCTTCGAATTGAACTTCTAATTTGAGGAGCAATATTTGGGACGACCTCGCCAAAAGTGTGCCCTAAATCATTTTTCCATATAAGATCAAGGCTTTTACTGTTGAGAATTAGCTGTGATTAATAAACGTAAAATATGATTTTAATTAATTGAATTTTTGTTGTCCTGTCTTTGAATGGGTAGAGACGGTTGTTAGCATAATATAGATGCATCGATTCAATCAAAATTAGCACCATATTATCCACTGTTTTCTCTACTATTACCAACGTACGGGCTATATATTGCCGTTAGAATTAATCTTCGACAAGTGCTGCTACATGAAAACTTCTATGAAATTTATAATATGTATCCACTTCTGCTCATATTTCTACCAGTAATTCCTTTAATTTAACAAAACTTCTGAAGCAGTTCATGGTTCACTTACACAACCGAAGGCCTTTTTTCGGTCTTCTTCCTGGTTCCCTTCTTGGGATATATATACTTGTAGAGAAGAACAAAGAATAGGAAATATGGAATATATATACTGGAGAATTCTCTAGTAATAGTTGAATTCTCTGGTATATTTACTGGAGAAAATAATCTTTCAATCGGTCTATATGTTGGAAATTGATGAACATGTAGATTCAAGAAAAGAAAGGAAACTAAATAATCCAACAAGCGAAGAACTTACGCGTCCATACCGACCAGTGGGATCGGTTTCGACGTAGCCATAACCAGACTTCACCCCATCGACGCGTTCTCCGATTCGTGCCTCGAACATGATCTTCCAGTTGAGAGTGTGACCACCAAAAATGAAGACAAAAAGGAAAGAAAGAAGAGGGGAAAACACAGAAAAAATGGAATCCAAGAAACGATTGAAGGGTTGTCGGAGAAGCGAATTCTCCTAATCGGACTAGCTTGTGCTAGATCCGCGGCTTCCCTTCGTGGTTCTCGTAGGAAAATACGCCGAATAGGAGCCAGAAGAGCCTGGAGTAGTCGATCCTTAGCACGATCCAAGCCATTTCCACTACAGCACGTGAGAAGTCGAAGTCCTTGGCAAACATTGATGTAACAAGGGACAAGGAGGAAAGGCTGATGGAGAGACGTGCGATTTTTTGCTAACAAGAAAGTTTCTAGGGAATTTGCTTTCCTAGTGCGTCTTTACTTGCCTAGTTATGTAGGAGGGTGGTTTGAGAATTCTCACAGATTAGGGAGGGGATTATTCTGAACTTGAAGAATCTGTGGCTACGCTTTGTTGGTACCATTTGTGGAGAGATTTGATGAAAGAGCGGAAAATTTGCAAAGTGGGGGATGGAGTCAAGTGTTGATGGAGAGAGTGGGGGATGAGGAGGCTAATAAGAGATTGCAGAACGGACCTGTTAGTAGGCCCCACATTGGCTACTTAACTATTTGTGGGTCAGCAGAGAGAGAGAGAGAGAGAGAGAGAGGATGCAGGAGGTTCCATTTGCGTCACATGTCACGACTCACGGCCATATCCAGTGCAGAAAGATTCGACTTGGGAGTGTGGCTTGCAAGGGCAATGGACGTGGCTTGGTTCATTTCAAGACTGATTTTGAGCCGCCTGATAGAATTAGAATTGATTCTTTTGCATTGACCAAAAATACCCTTGTGAAATTGGCTTTTCAACTTCGGAAAAGTGTGGATAAAAATGCTGAAGTTTAGCTTCTCATGTCTTGAAAGGATGGACAATTTCACAAAGTCTTTGTGTCGTCAGCTGATTCATCCAAAGCCACGTCAATCTTATCTTTTTTCCCCTTTATTCGTAAATCATGTTAATCTTATCTATATCGTCTGAATTATGTCGGATGTTTCCGGAGTCAGCTTCTCATGCCTTGTAAAAGTTAGGAAGAAGGGTCAATGCTTATAAGATCCAAGGACCCAGAATCATTCATATATTATCTCTCATTTCTTTACGAAAAGGATGATTTTTGCCATCAGCTAGCCATCTGGTGTAACTGGTCACAGACAACAAAGAAACTTTCATCGTTCTTGGTTAAAAGTTCGAGTTATCGCTTTCTCCCTTCCTAGAAAGGTTTCAAGTTGATTTAGGAGGATAATAGGTTAGTGGATCGTTGGCTTCATAGCTTTTATTTGTACCAAAAGAACCGGACCAAGAGTTGAACTTATTTGTAGTTATACCGCAAACTGTTTTATATATAGTTATAGTGTAAATTGTTTTATACGAATTTTTTTCCTAAATGTCATTATTTTATTTTTTTACAGCTAAGAGTTATGAATCAAACTATCTACAAGCATATTCTAATTCTCAAATCTACTTAACTTGTGACCTCGAACCTCCAAGTATAACGAGGAGGCGCATCATGATACCCACGACTTACTATGCTAGATGGCTTTCAGCCCAAATGCTATTAATTTCTCCTTATTTAGTATATTATCTTCCCTCTTGTCACTTTTATATCACGTTATGTCCAAGGATGGAGTCCTAGTCAGAGTCGCCACTCTAAAGCCTGCAAATAAGTCAAGCCCCATCTTGTGATGGAGCATGATTTCTTTTGGAAAATCTATCCATTCATCTTTCTTGGAATGGATTGGACAGGCTGGACAATAAATTTTACGAATAGTAGATCCTTGTAGTCTATTTTATGTGCACTTGAACTCATGAACACTAATTTTTCTATTTGTTTTTAAATACCTAACACAAGGATAGAATGATTTAAATGCACTATTTTTGTGAATTATCTATTTTTAGTATAATGAACAAGATAAATGACATAGATCTTCCAAAAGAAATCACTTTCTATCACAAAATGAAGTGTCAACTTCCATGCACACTTTAGAATGCCGCCTCTGGGACTCGTAAGAAAATATACTTAAAGTTGCTGAGGCTTATGTATAAAAAAAAGAATAGAGAGTTAGGAGATATTTACGTAGAATATTATTATCTCTTTTTTCCTGCTAATTATTTGTAAGATCATCTATTTGCTATATGTCTACCACCCTCTTAATTGATCATCACTAGCAATCATCTTCTCTTGATTGGAAGTGATGGAGAAAGTCACATTTTTCCACTAGCAATTTCAGTTTAGTAGTAAAGCTTCTTCCAGTCACCCTATCACATAGTTGTTCCTATTCTCCTACTTGGATGTTCTTCATCCTGCGCTCCCATGTTATAGTAATTGCTGCAATAAAGTGCTAAATTACACATAGTAAGACTATGATGATCACATAAAACTCTTATCTCACTTAAAACACGATGATTGCATTGAGTGAGTTCACTAAAACTAATTTTTTTAACAAAAATTAGGGACTAACTTGACTGTGATGATTCAGTGTGTTTATGGTATAATGGTACAAGAATGAGTCTCAATAGTAAAGGTCACAAATTTGAAACCCCTCAAGTTTGTGTGTATGCTTGTGTCCTTTGATTGTGATGATTGATTGGTGGAGAGGATACAATGAATACAAAATATTATGGACTCCAGTTCCTTTCAAACTTTAAATGGCTTGTCTTGAAACTCTAAAAGTGCCTCTTCAGCATGGAGATAGCTATCCATGGTAAGCTTTTCAATGGATATGATCTTATCTCTTGTTGGAATGTCTCACAGGATACCAGATGAGAACTCTGAAAGAAAAGGAAAAAAGTAAAGTCTAAGCACCTGTGGACACCCTTATTTCATCAGAATAAAGTCTTATTATCACAAAGGAACCTTGGTGCAATGGAAAAATTGTCGTCATGTGACTTTGAGGTCATAGGTTCAAGGCGTAAAAATAATCTCTTGCAAAAATGCAAGGTAAGGCTACGTACTATAGACCCTTGTGGCCTGCCTATTCCCTGGACCCTGCATATGCGGGAGCTTCGTGCATCGGGGCTGCCCTTTTTTAATAACAAAGGATTGTCCTAATTTGCACCACAATTCATGCATTAAGGCTAGGAAATAAAATCCTCTTCCGACTCGTAGTGTGGTAGCTAACCAAAATGAGGGCATGTCACCACCTCAAGTGGAGACTGCATGCATGTCATATGTACCTAGAGGGAAGCTAATCGTCACAGATTTGCATTACAAGGCCTGTGACCAAGGCCTACAGGCTACATAAAAGCCCTATTCAGCCTGAGATGTGGTCTAAGGGACTTATGCCCATATTTTTGGATCTGTGAAACAAGGCCTAGTTTATAAAGAATTCTTTGTAAATATCTTAGATCTTCTATAATACTCTAGGAGGCTAGCAAAGTAATCTAGAAAGAGTAGGAGGGTTCCAAAATATGATCTAGACCTTTAACGTATTGACATATGTAATAATCTTGATCATCCATTAAGGAGGTAGATAGGGGAGAGCAAGTATATATAGGGGTTAGCTCCTCATTTATAATCACCTCAGCTCAGTTTAGTTAAGCTCAATATATTTAGAGAATTTCCTTTTTGAGTTCCTCTCATTGCTTAAGTGGGTAAGTGAGTGTAGCCCTAGCAAGTGAGAGGGGGTTAAAAGGTTGACGTGTGCCTACCCCGTAACAGTTGTATCATAGCAGGTTGGCACCCGAGGTTGGTATCAGATTGAAGGTTCTGCAGTTCAAGTTGGGACTTGCTTGTGGAGATCGTCATGGCACCGAGTCTGGAGTGAGCAACATGCCTATGGAAACCTAGCATAGGTCAAGAAGGGAAAATTCTAGAGATCCATCAAAGGAGTTGGCTTTGGATGCTCACCTCACTATGTTGGAAGAAAGGTTTGGTAAGTTCGAGCAAACTTTTTTTGATTACTTGAGATAATGGAAGGAGATTTAGCCAAGCTACATGAGGAGGTGGCCAGTCTAGAGGATGTGACTATTAGATTGGCCCTGTTGGAAAAGGCTGTAGCTAGTAGCGGAGGATTTGGACCAAAGGAGTTTGCTCCTAAAGTCACGATCCCTAAACCTATAAGCTACAAGGGAACTTGTGATGCTAAGGACTTGGAGAATTTCCTGTGGCAAATGGAGTAATACTTGTAAAGCAACCAAGATTTCTAAGGAGGCCATGAAGGTGGATATGGCAACGATGTATCTTTGTGATGATGTGATGCTATGGTGGAGACGAAGGTATGGTGACGTAGCTAATGATCGTTCCACCATGGTCACTTGGGAAGACTATAAGAGAGAGATCAAATCCCAATTCTTCCTAAACAATGTGGAATACTTGGCCTGGAAAAATCTGAAGCAGCTAAGGCATACGAGATATATCAATGAATATGTTAACTAATTCACAGCTTTGCTCTTGAACATCTCATATATGAATGAGAAGGACAAGTTATTCTTCTTCATGGATAGGTTGCAACCTTGGGCAGAACAAGGGTTGCAGAAGAGGGAAGTGCAAGACTGGGCCACTGCACTCTCAACTACAGAGAAATTAGTGGAGTTTGACAAAAGGGCTAAAGGCACTAGAGAGGAGAAAAAGAGCAAGTCTAATGGAAGCAACAATGAGGAGGACAAACCTAAAGGTCATAAGGAAGAGGGCAAGGAAGGTCGACATGACTCAAAGGGCAAAGTTAAGTTCCTTCCTCAATGCTCTAGTTGCTTTATATGTGATGGGAATCATAGGGCAATAGACTATCTAAAGAAGAAGACCCTTAATGCCTTAGTGGTTGAAAGGGAAAACCACAAGGTAATGGATGAGGATAATGGGGAGGAGCCTAAGATGGGGGCACTTAGACTCCTCAATGCTATGATGTGGTAGGCATTAGGAACCAAACCTGTCCTTGCAAGGAAAAGTTTGATGTATGTGGACGTGTGCCTCAACGGCAAAAGCACACGAGTTATGATGGACACGAGAGCTACTCACAACTTCATCTCAGAAGGAAAGGCTAAGAGATTAGGCCTCAAGATGAAAAAGGATGAGAGCAAGATCAAGGCAGTAAACTTTGAAGCGAAGTCCATACTTGGAGTTGCCAAAAATACACCTATCAAAGTGGGAGAGTGGCAAGGCACCATCACTTTGACTATAGTGCCTTTGGTTGATTATAAGGTTATCTTGTGAATGAATTTCCTCACCAAGGCTAAAGCCATCATTATGCCACACCTTGGAATATTGAGCTTCTTTGATGAGAAGACCACTTGTGTGGTCCCAATGTTAAGGATAGAAAGGGGCAAGAGAAGGTGTTATCTGCCTTACATCTAGGAGAGGGATACACATCAAGTGCGAAGTCAGCACAGCTAGACTTGCATCGTCTAGGTACCATTAAGGTGCTATGGTCTGAAGGGTCCAAGGAGAAATCAGTGATTAACAAGGGTGTGCCACAACGGGAAAACTTTAAGAGGAACAAGTCCAAGCAGAGATCTGCAAGGAACACAGCAGCTGGTAGCTATTACACCTATGTGCAGGAGGCACAACATTGGAGGGCAGCAAAATAGGAGCACAAGAGGTACGACAACTCACAACTATGCAAAGGTGCATAAGTATGCAAGAGTGCACACAACATGAAGAACATAAAGAAAGATCCATCAGAGAACAAGAGTGGCTAGATGCCAATGTGCAAAGGGAGGGACATAGTAGGGCATCTCATGAAGATGACAAGGCAACATGAGACGTGCCCAATGGCAAAGTTTGCAACACCAGCTGAGATGTGTCGACAAGGGCGTCGACATTATCATGTGGTGGAGAATGTCATGGACTTGCATTGCAAGGCACGTGACTAAGGCCTAGGGGCTACACGGAAGCCTTGTTTAACCTATGGATGTGGCCTAAGGGACTTAGGATAGTATTCTTAGAGCTCTTCTATAATTGTAACACCCCGGATTTTTAAGACAAAATTTTTATTTTTTTTTGACAATTTAAATAAGAGCATTTGGGATCCCATGAGAAAAGATTTATTTAACATTTTACTAAACCTATCTTAAAACTCCGGGTGTTAATTTTTCCTTTCTCAAAATGACGTACACGTAATTTAAACATAAATAAATAATCCGCGTATAAATCAACGTCAAATAAATAGACGCCTTTATTTTAAATCAAATAAACGTTCAAAAGACAATAATAATATGGCCCAGGGTCTATCCATCATAACATCCCATATAAATGTCCAACATATGTCCAAACATCTAAATCACATCTAAATATAAAGTATGCAGTCCATAATAAAATCCAAATGATAATCCTGTTTATTGACTCACATCACTGTCTAACACTATAGAAAAATGGTCTTTAGCAGCTCTCAAGGTTTATCAACCGCTTTTCCTTTCCTGGTGTCGCGCTCGAGATCTAAGGCATTGCAAAACAAAGCAATGCCTCAGCAAGCTATCGCTTGTGTAGGTACATAGACAATTAATGTAATAAATGCAAGAAATAATGAACAATACTGATGAAAAATCTAACATTTATGAAGATAGTGATATCATAATGCCATGTTCAATAAATGCCAATTTATTCCATATGCTAAAACATGAAATTCACGGAGTTAAAACATGACATGAATCAATAAAATGGAGCATACAACAAGAATAAGGGCACCCTAAGGTAATGGGTCCCACCACATAGCACTAACATCCCTGATCAGGAGTACACATAGTCAACCTCTAAGTGTCGTCACACCTGTGCATACCATCCATAACCATGCTCATCATACATGCACACATAACAAGAATATGGGCCATCATCTTTGCGGTGGCAACCCTCCATGGGTATCAACCACCGCCGCTCTCCGTCGACACCATAACGGGAGACTTAACGTACGTCCCCATGGAAAGGCTCGGCCAGGTAGTGTGGACTATCCATGTTACCAAACCCCTACCGAATGCCATCTATGGGCGGTGTCTATCATATCACAAACTCATCACATCATAATCTCGGAAGGTGGGTGGCGGCCCTATCCCTCCTAGCATGATGCCCACCGGGCGAGTGCACCCGTCATCAAATATAAAACACGGAAATCATATGTATATGCTAAAACTCAAGAGCACTTATAGCTTGAAATCCCCAAGACATGCCCCTCATCACGGGGTTGCTTTATAAAAGGACCAAATTTACTAAGCCTCTATACTCTTTTCCATGTAAATCCATGCATTTTCTATATATATAATAAGAAATAAATCTCTAATTAAGCATAACTAATTAACATCATGCTTGTAAAAGCATTTTAAATAAGTTTATTCAGTAAAAGAATTCAATTTGGAATAACCATCCTGTACGCAATGTCGCATGAAATCCATGGTAAATAAAAATCGCAATTTAAAACACAATCACACATGATGCTATTATTTAAACATGGTTTAAAATCAAGGCAAAACATTAGTTGTCGTCACCTACCTCAGTGTGAGATCACTAGCTTGCTAATAACTCCCTTTAATTGGTATATTCAAGTGCACCTGTACATGTCACATCACTATTTTAAAATTTTTCTAAATAAAAAGTGGTCATTTCTAAGTTTTTAAGTTAAAACTAGGTCCGCGTCGTCAATACGGTCACAACGCCTCTTCCGAATCGTGATTTGGACCTCTCTAGCTCCCAAAAATCAAGTTTTAGTGAAAACTACACTAAAATGGGGCCTGCCGGACCACCATAAGGTGGTTTAAACCGGCGGCACCCTTTTCCGCCGGTTTACACCGACGTACACGGGCTCACGAAGACGCACGCCGACGTAGACGTCGTACGGGACGCGCGCCGCGTCCCGGTCCCACCGCGACAGCCAACCGCGGCGCCGCGCACGCGTGCGACGACGACGTCGTATGACGTCGTCCCTCGGGCGTCACCAAGTGCGTCCTGGCGTCAGCGCCAGGCGCCGACGCCGTTGACGACGCCGAAGAAGACGACCGGATTCCGGTCGCCTCCGGCGGAGCTACAGAGCTCCGTTTTGCGTGATTTTTGAGCCATTTTCTTCAGAATTCTCTCTAGAATCCATTTATGCCCTCCTTTTGCACTAATTTTTCCAAAAACCATGGTTTTTAAACAATTTTTCCCAAGTTCCTAAAAACATCCCTAGGTACTGGTTTTTGAGTTTTCTGGAGAATTCCACCATTGGATCACTCCCAAATTTAAAGGGTATGCTCTTGGGTCTCTTGTGCACTAGTTGGACGGTGCGATTTTCAAACGGACTAGGTTTGATCCGTGAAATCACGCTCCAACAGTAGCGTGCACAAAGTTCCTAAAAAAATCTGATTTTTTTCCAAATTTTTAAATACTTTCCTAATTAATTTTCTAATTAATAAATACAAAAAAATACGGATTTGAGGCTTACCTTGTGCCTGGTCGGGGTTGCTCGTGTTGCCGGGGCTCCACTCGCCGGAAAATTCAAGTTTTGCAGGGCTAGGGTTTTGCGTAGCATTCATGGAAAACGCTCAAAGTGGAGCGTTTTGGCTCCTAGAGGAGCATAGATATAGGGTTTTAGAGTCTTGGGGAAGAGAAACTCTTCCCCACACGCCTCTTTACATGTCTCTCCGGCGATTTTTCCGGCACTGGTAGAGACGTGTGGAAGACGGGGGTGCCAGTATCAATTTGGACCCCTGTCTAATACGTCTCTACCAAATGACCAAATTGCCCTTCCAACTTTGACGGCTCATAACTCCCTCGTTTGAGCTCCGTTTTTCGCGTTCTTGGTGGCATTGGATTCGTATCGACGAGCACTTTCTAATTATTATGTTTTCAGGAAAGAATTTCATCCATAAATTTTTATTTTAATTTATTTAATAATTTCCTATTTTTATCTTTAAAATTAAGGATATTACAATAATAATCTAGAATACTCTAGTAGACTAGTAAAGTAATTTAGAAAGAGTAGGAGGGTTCCAGAATATGATCTAAACCATTGATGTATTGACACATGTAATAATCTTGACCATCCATTGAGGAGGTGGATGGGGAAGAACAAGTATATATAGGGGTTAGCTCCTCATTTGTAATCAGCTTAGCTCAGTTTAGTTAAGCTCAATATATTTGGAGAATTTCCTTTCTGAGTTCCTCTCATTGCTTAAGTAGGTGAGTGAGTGTAGCCCTAGCAAGTGAGAGGAGGTTAAAAGGCTAACTTGTGCCTAGCAAAAAGAGTTGCGCACAAGTGCCATACGGATTTAACATGAGTGAAATTGTGACCCCATGACATATTGAAGACCTAACTTTTCCTAACATGGAGAAAATGTATTGCCAAGTTATGAGGCTCCCACAAGCTGACTCATTATCTTCTTCCTCCATAAGAAGAGGGATGATTTTCCTCGTACGGGGTTGAACATTGAAAATATTCTAGGGAATCATAAGGTGACCTCTCCAGTTTGTTGCCTCTACTTTGCTTACTCTAAGAACTCTTGGAAAATACCATATTGAAGAAAGAGGATGCATTTTAGTAACCCTTCTCCACTTAGATTAGAGACAGGCAACCTAGAATCAGTTTGGGGTACCTAAGCCTCAATGAAGCTGATCTGCACGCTCAAAAGAAGTCTCAATCTGCTGGAAAAGTGGCTGCTTTGTTAATTAGCTGGCCCATAGCCAAAATTGTAACTATGAAACAACTATAATCATCTTCGAATTATTGTTTATAGATTATTCCTATCTCCATGTATGTCTAAACACATGTGAGAACCCTTTTCTTCACTGCTGAACTCTCTTCACATTTGCACTCCCTCTTTTATCCTTTTTTGCCTCAACGCAATAAGGGGCCACGTAGGAAGAAGCCGAGTAAATTGATTGTCCCAGGGGCCTTGCATTCGCCTAGTGTCATGTAGGTAGCTTGAAGTATACAAAGTCACTATATGTGGCAGATCTATGCTTTCTATTGATTTTGTTTGTGTTTCTATATATATATATATATAACTAGCTGTTTACTTGTCCATTGACTTTGCCATCGAATTAGTAGGGATTGCTTTTTGCGGGCTGGGTAGATACAACTTGCATAAGTTTCTTCCCACCTAATAACCAAGGCACGAAAGCAAATCTCTGGAAGTTGTGAACTACTAAATGTTTAAGGTTATCCTTTCTTTTTTTCTTGAGATGGGTCTAGTTAAGAGTCCATGGCGATCGCCAGCCACTCCACTACGCCCGCCTATATTTTTGCATTTTATTTAAATTTCAGTACCTCATCATGTGCATCATCCCCTATCAGGATGATTAGTGAATCCTTATAATTAACATAACCCCACACATTTACTTAGTCATTCGGACCTTGTCTTCCACTGCGTACATTATGCTTATTTTATGTGTGTTTACTTCTTTAGACAGGCTAGTTGAGGGCTGGAAGGCCTTATAACCTATAGGACCACTAAACCTCCCATTTTTGTTGAGTTAAAGCATCTAGTTAAGGACCAAACCCCATAAAAGTTGGTAGGACAAGAACTACCTCTAACAAAAGCGCGTTCCTAGGTACAGGGTGGCAGACTCTGTTGACCAAAGGCAATTAAATCAGGTAGAAAAATCCATTGATAACCTCGTGTGCCCAGCCTGGAGTCCAATCTGGGTAGAAAACACAAGTGGCGACTGTAAAATCCCATTTTGAATCTTTAACGAAGTATCTATGTCGCTGCAACTAGGTGTGTGTGAATTTGCATTCCATGTACCTGCAGCACCTTATAGAACTCTAAGGAAATATGATTTTTATAAGACTTGATCTAAATCATATTAGGGATCCCAGGCAACAGAAGTGCTCTACTCTAAACGTACATAAAGTCAATAATGTCAGCAAAAATATTTTTCTTTTAATATGATAAAATTTATTAGAGAAAAAAAAGCTAAAAATCCCATTAATAGTCATATTTAACTCCTAAATCAAGCGGTTATAAAGTTAGATGCATATAAAGAGACTCTGGTCACTTGCTTATTACAGTGGGTACTTATTTTTCCAAATAGAGAGCAACATGGTCTCTAAAATAGGACAGTCGGTCATTCTCAAGCTCCATAAAAGGGGAAATAATTGAACGGTTACTAAGCTAATTAAGATAAATTTGTGGCAGAAATAAATAAAGACCTTAGATTTTTTGCTTATATTAGCTCCAAGTGGACTACCAGTGAGCCTAGCCAACTACTTTAGCCAGCTACAAGGCAACTGTAGCCACCTACTCTCTCTTTTCCTCTGCACTGAGTAGAGAGTTGACATATTGAGACCTACTCAAAATTTATCTTTTTAATTCTCTTTAAAGAGAAATCCACTTAAAATATTCCTTTAATTTAACTCTTTTGCGCGTGGATCCTATCTGATTGACAAAATCACCGTTGTCCAGGTATGAGATTTTTTTTCTCTTTCAACTGATTGACCAGACGTTGCTCACACGTGTCCAGTTTATTGACTTTAAATAATATGTAAATGGAAATAGTTTCTGTTTTCCTTTGTTTTTTTCTGCTGATTTATATGAGCCTCATTAATTTTATATATTCTAGGTTAGACTTCTTCTAAGAAAGCCCCGTTTTGATACAATGAACTTACTAAAATGCTAATAATGCAATGCCTTATTCTACCTACCAAAACAGGGAAACTGCTTGGTTTTTGCTTGTGTGGATGAAGTACATCTTGGGCCATCTAGTAGCCAAAATATATATATATATATATCTTGGGCCATCATGTTTTGTGATCCAGACAATTCATCTTCATTAAGACTTCACTGCCATTGCCTTTCAACTTTCTAAGCTGTCCATCTTTTGCTACAAACTAACAGTCACCATCATTTCAATAGGGAAGATTTCTAGTGCATAGTCTACCTAATATGTTGGTAGAAGATGAGCGGCATGAATGACTGGACATATGAGCCCTACTTTGTAATATAGCCTTTTAGCTACATTAGAAGGACTCCTTAAAAATAAAATGAATAAATAAATACTGATATAAAGAAAACTGCCCCCAGAGGACGAAACGGATTTACCAAAATGCGGAAGGTGGTATGGTAAAAGTGTATGGCAGATCCATGAATATCAAAAAACGAAAGGGTCTGTCGAAAAACATAGTTCCAGGCACTGGAACGGCAAACTTTGGGGTGGTTGAGAAGTGGCTTTTACTGTCGAGTATTATCGCTGTTAAAGATCACAAATCCATCTGTAAAAAAATTTCTGTTAATCCATACCTTAACCCTTATCTCTCTCCAACTCACACACATGGACGTGCAGGTTAGTAAGTAAATAATCAGCAAGCTCTACTCTCCCTCACAAGAAGAATGTTGCAGAGTTAGATCATTCCAAAGCTTGTCTTTGAAAAGAGATGCAAACTAGGGCAGTATCAGAATGATTACTCCCAACCACTTGCTAGTTAGTGTGATCATGAGAACTAGCCGTATGGATCTCTTAGGTGTCATAACCTAAACCACAATATCAAGATTACACCCACCGATTGGATAAGGTGTTTGAGTTCTAAGCCAATGTTGGATGTGTCCTAATGTGATCAAGCCTCTCAAAAGTATACCCACCCAAATAATGTCATTCTGAATGATCAAAACTGCTTGATTTGTGGATCCATTTTGACTTCCCACAACTAAAGCCACGTTGTCGATCTCAAGATTGCACTTACCCAATTGATTTGGTGGATTCTGCTTCCCCGGGAGTTTGCTCTCTCATGCCCCATTATGGAGTTATAATAATCTGAAAACCTTGCTAGATCTAGAGGGAGAGAGATAATAAGAAATTTAGCAACAGTTTGCATTCAAATGTGTTTCTTTTCTTTTCTTTTTTTCTTTTCAATGCAGAACAAACACGCCCATGAGCCCCTCGAACCCGCGAGGAGAGGGACTTCCTGTGCCACTGCTAGCTAGCTCTAGAAGGCATTTGCTCACTTTCAAATGGTGTCAGATGACTAGGATCCGTTCAGTATACATGTTTGACGTATTATCTCTGCATTGAGACCCCCCGACCAAACCATATGGAATCTTCATCTCAGATGGTTAGAGAGAATTTGTAAGCACATTTCTAGTAATCATTCTAGCAAAGCTCTTAGCCAATCCATTTAAGTGGCTTCTTTTACCCAAAAAATTCATTGAAAATGATCTATAAAATGGAGAAGTGAGATCACAATGCTCCTCCCATAGGCTTACTCGAAAAGCCAAACACTCCTTGGACGAAGGAGAATTTTTCTTATTAGTAAGCGAGTGATTTCAAGGAAATCACATGTTTTATTATTGATATCTTCAATCTTTGCCTGGCAGGTGGCCTTACCGACGACTTTTGCGTTAGCAGGGATTTGTGCTCGCAGGTTGCTAAGATAAATTAAGCAAATAATATTAATATTAGCATTATGATTGTTGTTAAAGCATATTATATTGGTTCAACGCTTCAAATTATATATTGGCATATTTTCTTACAAAATAGTCTACATTCAAATCTAGTATTTAATAGGTACAGTTAGTGATTGGTAAGCTAACTATAGTTTTGAGAATTAAGGAGAATCTATTGGCCTTAGTAAAATCTAAAATATGAAAGAGCTCCTGTATAATATAGCGTATTACGTGCATCGAGCTTACGGATTCTAAAACCTAACTAAACAAGCAGTATAATGATCGAGTATAATCATCCTTATTAGGTCCCTTTGGTGTAAGCTCTTCGCTCGCATGATTATTCATGCAAGGACTGCCACTAAGAGGCGATCAAGTGTCCAGCTGATGACATTGGCGGTTGGAGTCAAAGATTAAATCACTGTCACGATTGGCCTAGTTGGATTCTCAATTTAAGCAGTTATCAAGAATTACCTAATACTGATTAAACAAGTGGTGCTCCACCTATTAAGTAAATGTCCAATAAGAGATGAATTTTCTCTTGAAAAAGATAATCTCGCATTAACAAAACATTTGACCTCCTATTCCATGCACTGATAAGACATCATTACTTTCTTTCTCTATAGAATTTCTTCCATGGAAATCACTCCATGGCTTTCCTTGAAAAAAATGCACTCTAGCTCAACATTGATCTAAACCGTTTATTTGATTCGAGCTATCTTAGATGCCCTAAGAATATAAAAAGAATTTTTTTAAAAAAACTACCTATTGTATATCGATCATGCTTGTTAGACGCTTAGGTGTTGTAAAATGGATAGTTTGGCAAATTTCACCGTCCATTTCACAGCACTAAAAAGTCCAACAAGCATGGTCTTAGAAGTATTTAATAGATGAGATTTTTTACGTGTGAGGCATACAGGCATGCACTTTCAATGGAAAGCCTTGGAAAGCTTTCCATGCTCTCTCTCTCTCTCTCTCACACACACACACACACACAGTTTCAACTTCAGATAAACATGTATCGAAATAAGTTGTTGAACCTGGGAAGTGCTTAGATTATGACTTAAGGATGTGATGCAATAGGACAAAGTGTCGTTTCATCGATGTATGGAACTTCTTAAGGTCCAACGGATCTAAGGAAATTATACTACTTTATGCACTTGCAAGCTACACTTATCATTGGACCCACGTATAGAAATTTTCTTTTCTCTCAGTGGTATTCTATCCCCGGAATAAAGATAAAAAAACTTGAGTGGAAAGCAGTGGTTCCTCTCATCCTCTGGTGCTTGTGGAAGGAAAAGAATGCGAGGGGTTTCTCTAAGCAGTGGTTCCAGAATTAAGATTCAGCTCATACATTGGATGCATGCTCATGGAATGGCCAATCAATACCCTACATAGGAATTCCTCGCATATTGGAAAGAGACTATGGAGAAGGGGACTAAAACTAAAAAGTAGCCCAAATGGAATCCTCCTCCTCAAGGTGCCTTTAAGCTTAATTTTGATGGCTGCTCTGTGGGGAACCCTGGCCCGGCTGGCTTTGGTGCTGCTTCAAGAAATCATGAAGGGAAGATTATTTTTGAGTTGTCAGACCACTGGATACCACGGATTCTATGATGGCAGAAGTGGCTGCGCTATTTCATGCTATCAAAGTTTGGAAGCTTCTGCTTCAGTTGCCTCTCATTGTAGAAGGAGATTCCAAGAACACAATCCTGTGGGCATCCAAGAAAGCTCAGGTGCCATGTGATGACGTCCATCCCTATAAATTATCATGAAGACTCCCGCAAAGAATAGAATTCTGTTAGATATAGATGATTCTAATCTGATTGAGAGTCCTAATCAGATAAGGAAAAAGAGAAAAAATTTGTATTCATGTAGGATACGTCTAGCTCTCTTCTGGTCTCTATAAATAGGATCCAGAGGCAGAGCTCAAAGTATCAATCAAATGTAAAGCTTCCTCTATAGCGGATTGTTCTCCCTCCTCCTCTCGTGGACGTAGACTATACATAGCTGAACTACGTAAATCTCTATGCTTTTCTATGTGTTGTGATCTCAATGTTGATGTACATAACACCATGGAGGGTGCACGATTGGCTGAAGATGATCTGGGAGTGGACTGATCATCATTAGATCTCTTTTCAGCATTGTCTGAGATCAGCTAATGACAAGGCTGATGCACTTGCCAAACAGTGGTCTACAGTGACTGTATTACGGTCTAGTTCACAAATTGATTCCTCCGTCTCATGCGGGATTACTGTTCATGGCCTTCTTTGTTTTTTTTTAGAGTGACTGTTATTTGTAATCTTCTTTAGTGGGGTTTTTGTTAGTCTTGGGGGGATGGCTTTACTCCTGGCTTCGCCTCATGTTTTCTCCGTGGAGAAACACCTTGCTCATCTACCTTGTAATGCATCATCTTTCAAAAATGAGAAGTAAAAACATGTCACCTTCTAATGAGCCATTGCATGGCACTTATACATAGAGGGTAGAGCACGTTTCCTTTCAGTTTTCTCCTTTCATTAACCATGTGGTCAACAAAGTAGGCGTGCGCCAACAGCCCACCATTACCCCCACCACACGTCCACAACCCACCTCTTCCCCCATTCCCCGGCGGCCCAAAATCGTTTCGGGGGGCACTTCATATTATTGCTCAAAAATTGGATGTGTGCTAGCCTAAAAAATTAACATTTTGAGCATTGGACTAGGCAATTTTTTTGCTCTTTTTCTTGAATGTTGAAATCGAACACACCATAAGCAGGAAACTCTGTATAAGCAACGATCCATTCACTAGACGAAACACAATTTTTGGATGGTAGTTCAATCATGGTATTCTTGGACCACTTACTATGTAAATAAGGAGGCCCTACGCTAAATTATGAAAGGGTATAATTTGAGGTCAGGTTAGATTTCTCAAGATCTGAACAGTTCACAATATTGCTCTTGCATTAGATTGTCCATTTTTCAAAATTATCATCACGTGGATGATTCTAGCCACTTTCTTCACGAGTTGTGAAATTATGTAAAGCTCTTTTTTATTATGAAAGCTAGACACAAACATGCCCAGCCTTCAAACATGGTTACTGAAGGACACTTGGTATTAGTTACAGACATCATGGCAACTCTCCTTATTATACTTAGTTAGAGGTTCGAGGTGGCACTCTTTCCTAATTGGAGAGATTTAAAGTAGATTTAGGAATTAGGATATGCTTCTAGGTAGTTGCTTCATAACTCTTCACTATAAAAAACAAAAACAAAGACAAAAAAGCCTCAAGACCTGGCCACTCAGATAAGAGACTCTATGCCACTGCACTAGGAAACATTTTAACATCCATTTTACATCTAAAGCAACAACTAGGATTATGAAATGGATGAGATTTTGGAGCATGGCCCATCTGAGCTAGGAACAAGATTACAAACGATTGGGATCTTTCAAAACATTGGTCCATTTGGAGTTAACAGCACCATAAATGCATCTAATGAGGAGCTAAGGAAGAAAAAACAAGGAGTACATATGTCACTACCTCATAAATAATTAATTTTGAAGAAATCAGTTGATCCGGCCAGATAAAACTACATATCAGTCCCGGCCCATTGTATAAAACCGTGTTTCCCTCAGGGTAATTTGCTATGAGATCACGCATCACGGAACATTTCTCTATAAAGTAAACTGAATTGAAGATCCATGCATAATCCTGATACTGTTGACCTGTGACTGTTGGGCCTGGACCTGTAAGATTCATGGCTCAACCAGTTCTCAGTGTTCTTATACTTCTTTCTGTAGAAGAATCTTCTTACATGAATGGATGCTGTTTCCTATCATGGGCAGTTGACCTGTGAAGTAATAATAAGAAGCCTCTATTTGATCTTAAAGCCGAGTGGCTTTTATGTGTTTAATTAGGAATAATAACAACAATCGTTCATCACTCGCATTGTCTTTTTTACGCTAATCATAAAATGAGTACCTGCGTCCAAATATTTGCTACAGCGACGCTTAAAGGTTGTATTAGTTGAGGTGACCCTTTCTACCCATATTTCTAAAAATCACGAGCGAGCCAACCCGGAAAACTTGTCTAAGATACTTGACTCGGTAGCAAATCAAGTTATTTTCGAGTCCACTTATTATAAAATAAGACAAAGTGATTAGAGCTATGATTTGAACACAAGACTTCTTAAACAACAACAATTCATCCAAACCAACTCACCTATGGTTTATACATGAAATTGTACATATTAGTAAAATTTTAGTTTGAATTTCCTTTGAGTATTTTCGAGTCACCCTCAAGGGGCTTCAAGTTGACTTGACTCGCCTGACGTTCAAGTTGTATCAAAGTTTCAAGTTTTTAAACTATGCTTCCAACACAATAATGCAAGAAGAAGCCTCTTCTATGGTCTGTGTCATGGGCGTAGGGCTGCTCATGAGCTGGTGTATTCAATGTTAAAATGTGGACAGGTTCATATTAGTTCCTAAACTATTAGACATCCAATGTTGGAGCAACCAGATGGATGAGTCAAATCATCCAAAATTAGACCCTTTCATGCATAAGTTAGGTGCTAAACAGCAACTTGACATTTTGTGGCATTCTACGAGAATATTCCTCTTACTAAAAGGCATCTCAAGTAATAGTTAAAGGATGCTTTTAATAATGAGTAGATAAGAAACTTGATTTACAACTCAAAAAGGACGTTGCTATGTTAGGCTTTCTAGTAACAGCCTGTTTCTTGGCCCTTATTTGTAATATAACAATCTATAATAAGAGAAAAGGTCCACTGGTGCACTTAGCTTTATTTCTTTCTTGTCTCGTGTTCTTTGATGTTTGATTGATTATTGGGTGAGGCTCTTTGGCAGTTCCTCACTAATCTTCTAAAATCTCTTGTACTTGTCCAATTCCAAATAATTCAATTACGTGTGTCTCACCTCCTAGTTACACAAACTCTGTGTATAAAAGAATTTCTTCTCAAAATAGAAATTCTTTGTAAGAAATCTTTGAAACCTAACCTAGAAGAAGAGGGAGGTCTAGCCTTTGGTAGATCCTCAAGCAACAAATCTTATATTGGGTAAAGTGGAGCCTACTTGATAATGATAATCTATTACTTACTAAAGCAACATAGTTTGTCATCGAAGTCCATTACTTTCCAAGTGGCATGTTTGCCATTCATCTTTGTTCTTCTTTTTTTTTAAGTTTCTAAATATTTTTCCCTCTTTCTTTTTTTCTATACTACAAATCTCTAGAGACTCTCTCCATAACCTTTCCAAATGACATGATTTTTAACCATACAAATCACATAATTTTTAATCTAATACAATATGTAAATCTAGAGCAATGAGATGAAAAGGTGGGATCATTCAAAGGTAGGCTACATAAATGTGGTTGCTAGACTACACTTATTGTCTAGTCAGTTTAGCATTCCTTAACAAAGAAATCCTAAGAACATTCCTGGAACACCCCGGATTTTTAAGAAATTTTTTTTTATATAATAATGGCATTTTAAATAAGAGCATTTTGGGATCCCATGAGAAAAGATTTATTTAACATTTTACTAAACCTATCTTAAAACTCCGGGTGTTAATTTTCCTTTCTCAAAATGGCGTACATGTAATTTAAACATAAATAAATAATCCGCGTATAAATCAACGTCAAATAAATAGGCGCCTTTATTTTAAATCAAATAAACGTCCAAAAGACAACAATAATATGGCCCAAGGTCTATCCATCATAACATCCCACATAAATGTCCAACATATGTCCAAAGATTTAAATCACATCCAATTATAAAGTATGCAGTCCATAATAAAATTCAAATGATAATCCACTCTAATGACTCACATTACTGTCTAAAACTATAGGGAAAACTAGTCTTCGGCAGCTCTCAAGGTTTATCAACCGCTTTTCCTTTCCTGGTGTCGCGCTCGAGATCTAAGGCATTGCAAAACAAAGCAATGCCTCAGCAAGCTATCGCTTGTGTAGGTACATAGACAATTAATGTAATAAATGAAAGAAATAATGAACAGTACTGATGAAAAATCTAACATTTATGAAAATAGTAATATCATAATGCCATGTTCAATAAATGCCAATTTATTCCATATGCTAAAACATAAAATTCAAGGAGTTAAAACATGACATGAATCAATAAAATGGAGCATACAACAAGAATAAGGGCACCCTAAGGTAATGGGTCCTACCACATCGCACTAACATCCCTGATCAGGAGTATACGTAGTCAACATCTGAGTGTCGTCACACCCAGACATATCATCCATAACCATGCTCATCATACATGCACACATAATAAAAATATGGGTCATCATGCTGCAGTGGCAACCCTCCATGGGTATCAACCACCGCCGCTCCCCGTCGACACCATAACGGGAGACTTAGGCTCCGTCTCCATGGAAAGGCTCAGACCGGTAGTGTGGACTATCCATGTTACCAAACCCCTACCGAATGCCATCTATGGGCAGGTGTCTATCATATCACAAACTCATCACATCATAATCTCGGAAGGTGGGTGGCCTACTCTATCCCTCCTAAAGATGACGCCTAACGAGAGCACCCGTCATCAAATATAAAATACAGAAATCATATGTATATGCTAAAACTCAAGAGTACTTATAGCTTGAAATCCCCAAGACATGCCCCTCATCCTAGGGTTAGCCTATAAAAGGACCAACTAATAAGCCTCTATTCTCATTTCCATGTAATCCATGCATTTTCTATATATATAATAAGAAATAAGTCTCTAACTAAGCATAACTAATTAACATCATGCTTGTAAAAACATTTTAAATAAGTTTATTCAGTAAAAGATTTCAATTTGGAATAACTATACTGTACGCAATGTCGCATGAAATCCACAGTAAATAATAATTGCATTTTAAAACACAATCACACATGATGCTATGTTTAAACATGGTTTAAAAATCAAGGAAAAACATTAGTTGTCGTCACCTACCTCAGTGTGAGACCCCTAGCTTGCTAATAATTCCCTTTAACTGGTATATTCACGTGCACCTGTACATGTCACATCACTATTTTAAAATTTTTCTAAAGAAAAAGTTGTCATTTCTAAGTTTTTAAGTTAAAACTAGGTCCGTATCATCAATACGATCACAACGCCTCTTCTAGATCGTGATTTGGACCTTTCTAGCTCCCAAAAATCAAGTTTTAGTGAAAACTACCCTCAAATGGGGCCTGCCAGACCACTATAAGGTGGTTTAAACCAGCGGCACCCTTTTCCGCCGGTTTACACCGGCGTACACTGGCGCACGAAGACGCACGCCAATGCAGACGCCGCACGGGACGCGCGCCATGCATCACAGTCGCCAAGACGCGCCGCGTCCCGGCCCCACCGCGACCGCCATCCGGCTTCCCCCTGCATGCACGCGGCTCCGCGCACACATGCAACGACGATGTCATGTGACGTCGTCCTTTGTGCGTCCCCGACTGTGTCCCAGCGCCGCCGCTGTGGCGCCGACAGCCGGAGAAGACGACCGGATTCGGTCGCCTCGGCTGAGCTGCAGCCCGTTTGCGTGATTTTTGCCCCATTTTCTTCAGAATTCTCTCTAGAATCCATTTATGGCCTCCTTTTGCACTGATTTTGCCAAAAACCATGGTTTTTAAATGATTTTTTCCAAGTTCCTAAAATCATCCTTAGGTAATGGTTTTTGGGTTTTCTGGAGAAATCCACCGTTGGATCACTCCCAAATTTAAAGGGTATGCTCTTGGGTCTCTTGTGCACTAGTTGGACGGTGCGATTTCCAAACGTACAAGGTTTGGTCCGTGAAATCACACTCCAACAGTAGCGTGCCCAAAGTTCCTAAAAAAATCTGATTTTTTCCTAATTTTTAAATGGTTTTCTAATTATTTTCTCTATTTAATAATTACTAAAAAACATAGGTTTGAGGCTTACCTTGCACCTGGCCGAAGTTGCTCGTGTTGCCGGGGCTCCACTCACCGAAAAATCCAAGTTTTGCAGGGCTAGGGTTTTGCGTAAAAACTCAGTGGCTCCTAGAGGAGCATAGATATAGGGTTTTAGAGTCTTGGGGTTGGGGAAGAGAAACTCTTCCCCACACGTCTCTTTCCACGTCTCTCCGGCGATTTTTCCGGCACTGGTAGAGACGTGTGGAAGACGGGGGTGCCAGTATCAATTTGGACCCCTGTCTAACACGTCTCTATCAAATGACCAATTTGCCCTTCCAACTTTGATGGCTCATAACTCCCTCGTTTGAGCTCCATTTTTGGCGTTCTTGGTGGCGTTGGATTCGTATCGGCGAGAACTTTCTAATTCTTATGTTTTCAGGAAAAAAATTCATCCATAAATTTTTATTTTTATTTATTTATTAATTTCCTATTTTATCCTAAAAATTAAGGATATTACATTCTTCTCTCTTTATAAAAATTTCGTCCTCGAAATTTAGCTACATATCTCTATGTAAATAACTCTGGATGGATCTTTCGCATCTCCTCCTCAGTCTCCCAGGTAGCCTCCTGTAGTGAATGATGCTACCAAAGGACTTTGACCAAGGCAATGGTCTTATTCCTTAACTCCTTGACTCTTGTATCTAGGATGCGCACTGGTCTCTCCTCAAATGTCATGTCAGACTATAGCTCTCCTGGAATCTGCTCCAATACGTGTGAGGGATCTGGCACGTATTTCCTCAGCATAGACACGTGAAAGACGTCATGTACATTTGCTAGCGGTGGTGGTAAGGCTAGCTAGTATGCCACTGACCCAACTCGGCGTAAGATCTCGAAAGGTCCAATATACCTGGGACCAAGCTTCCCTTTATTTCCAAACCTCAACACCCCTTTCATGGGAGAAACCTTCAAGAATACATGCTCACCCTCAAAGAACTCTAAGTCCTTTCGCCTCTTGTCTGCATAACTTTTCTGTCGACTGTGAGCTGTCAGTAACCTCTTCCGAATGAGTTGGACTTTCTCTGCACATTCTTTCACTAACTCAGATTTCACCACGCGTCTTTCTCCTACATCACTCCAACATAAAGGTGACCGACAAGGTCTGCCATAAAGTGCCTCATATGGAGCCATGCCAATACTAAACGTGATGACTATTATTATAAGCAAATTCCACCAAAGGTAAATGATCTTCCCGCCTACCCTTCCAATCCATAACACAGTTCGTAGCATATCCTCAATAGTCCTGGATGGTCCTCTCGCCCGTCCGTGCATACGAGGATGGAATGATGTCTTGAATTTCGCCCGACCCTAATGCCTCTTGCACGCTCTTCCGATTTTGAGGTAAATCGCGTATCTCGATCCGATATAATTGTCAAGGGAACGCCATGTAGACTGACGATCTCCTTAACATATAATTTCACTAAGCTATCCACGGTCTGATTTTGTCTAATAGGAAGAAAATGAGCGGACTTGGTCAACCTATCCACAACGACCCATATCATGCCGTGGCCGATAGCGATCCTCGGAAGACCCAGAACGAAGTCCATGGTAATATGGTCCCACTTCCACTCTGGAAGGTCCAGTGTCTGAAGTAGTCCCGATGGACGCCGATGCTCGCCCTTGACCCGCCGACAGTCAAACATCGTGCAACGCACTCTCCAACATCCTTTTTCATACCATTCCACCAGAAATGCCTCTTGAGATCCTGATACATCTTTGTACCCCCAGGATGAATTGTATAAGGGGATTGGTGTGCTTCTTGAAGTAACTCGAACTTCAATTCGTCATCTGCTGGTACTACCAACCTTCCCTTAAATCTAACCCCTCCATCTGGTCCCCTCGAAAATCACAATCCTCGTGCTTCCTTGTCTTTGCCCACAGGCCTAAGATCCCGTCAAAGAACTTAGACCGAGTCGTCACAAATTGGCAATCATCACACCCGCTCTTCCTACTCGTGGCATCCGCAACGACGTTAGCCTTCCCAGATGGTACCGTATGGTGAAGTCGAAGTCCTTGAGATACTCCATCCATCCGCACCGCCTCATATTCAATTCACTCGAGTAAAGAAGTACTTGAGGCTCTTATGATCATGAATACCTCAAATCTCTCACCATAAAGATAATGTCTCCAGGGACTTCAACGCAAATACCACGGGCTAATTCCAGGTCATGTGTTGGGTAATTTACCTCATGTGTCTTCAATGCCTAGACGCATAGGCAATTACCTTCCCATGTTGCATCAACATCTTGCTTCCTAATCCCTTGCCTGAGGCGTCGCACAAACTACATAACCGCCGCACCAGATGGTAAGGTCAATACCGGAGCAGTAGTAAGTCTCCTCTTGAGCTCTTGGAAGCTCTCCTCGCAAGCCTCGGTCCATACAAATTGAGTGTCTTTCCTAGTCAGGGTGGTCAATGGTAATGCGATCTTAGAGAATCCCTCTATGAAGCGACGATAATACCCTGCCAAACCGATAGAACTGCATATCTCAGTCACTGTCTTGGGCCTCTCCCAGTGTAGTACTACCTCTACTTTTGTTGAATCCACGGCCACTCCATCTTTAGATATGACGTGACCTAAGAAATGCACCTGGTCTAACCAAAAATCACACTTACTGAACTTGGCATACAACTGATGTCGACGAAGTGTGTCCAATACCATGTGGAGATGCTCCCTATGTGTATCATGACTAGGCGAATAAATCAAGATGTCATCCACGAATACGATCACGAACTTATCCAAATAAGCTCGAAAGACACGGTTCATTAGATCCATGAACACTGCAGGTGCGTTCGTCAATCCAAACGGCATCACTAAGAACTCATAATGACTATAATGACTCCTAAAGGCAGTCTTCGAGATATCCTCTTCTCTAACCCTCAGCTGATGATACCCTGACCTCAGATCTATCTTGGAGAACACTTGTGCCGATTGGAGCTGATCAAATAAATCATCTATGCGTGGCAAAGGGTATCGGTTCTTTATAGTAACACCATTCAACAACCGATAGTCAATGCATAGTCTCAATGATCCATCCTTTTCTTCACGAAAGGACCGGTGCTCCCCATGGTGATCCACTCGGCCCGATGAAGCCCTTATCCAAGAACTCTTGCAATTGTACTGAAGTTCTCTCAACTCTCGGAGCCATCCCGTATGATGCCTTAGAGATAGGCGATGTACCCGCACCAAGTCAATGGTGAAGTCAATCTCCCTACTTGGCGGCAATCTGGTAATTCCTCGGGAAATACATCAAGAAAATCACGGACAACATCAATCTCGTGTTATGGCTGCTCCTTTTTCCTCAACAAATACATATGCGAGAAATGCGTTACACCCTCGTGCATAAAATCGTGCCGCCTTGATAGCGAGAAATGATGCATGTACCGCCTCGATCTTTCCTACCCTGGAACACTATTTACGGTTGCCCAGGTATAAGAAAAGTGACTCGCTTCTTTCGGCAATCTACCATAGCCCAATAGTTGGCTAACCAATCCATCCCAAGAATAACATCATAGTCTACCATGTTTAGTAAGATGAAGTCTGTGTCCATACTCACGCCTGATATCTCTACAGGTATATCTCAAGATATTCTCAGTGCCTCTTGTTTCTCCCACAGGTGTCATAATATCTAATCCAAATGCTAGTTTGTGTACACATACATCAAGGCAAGATGCAAAAATACATGATATAAAAGAATGTGTAGACCTTGTGTCAAAAAAAACTTTGGCATGTCTATCCGAGACTAGAAGAGTACCTTCTACGACCTGGTGTGATGCCTGTGCTTGTCCTGATGAGATGGCAAATACTGCCCTCAGGCTACGTGGCGCGTTACCTGCCCTGTGCTCCCATCTCGGTCTGCCTCGCCCCTTAGGGGCGGTCCCACTTAATGAAATGGCCAACGTCTCCACAGTTGAAACACCTATATGGCTGTCTCTGTAAGGTGTATAGGACCTGCCTCGTGGTTGGGGCTGCCTCGCTTCTTGTGGTCGGTCGACATTGCACCCTCGCCCAGTGCCAACCCTTACACCTATCACATCTCTTCCTCTCAAGGTCTCTCTTAAATTTGGCCCGTGGTGGATGACCCGATGCCCCATGTGTCCGCATAGCACCAAATGGCCGCTGCCCTTAAAGGGCCGTGGAACGCACTCCCTCTAGTCCTAAGAGAGTTCTTCTCATGCATGGACGCCATATCAGCAGGCATCTCGCATATGGATCGTGAAGAAATCACTCGATCTCTCGCCCAAGGAGTCAACCCATCCACAAATCCGTCTTGCCTCCGTGTCCGAGGCCAGTGCGTGAGGTGCGAATCTCCTCGCCGTGTAAATCGGTTCGGTGCTGCCGAACCGTCATCTCTCCTCAGGGGTGGCAAACTCCTTCATGGATCGCAATGCATGAGGTGGAAAATACCGAGTGTCGAAAGCCTGTTTAAAGGCTGCCCATGTCATCGTCTCGATCGTATCCGGTCGGGTAAGTGTGAAAGTCTCCGCCACTGCCGGCCTCACCTTTCAAAGGTAGGAGGCTACTCTAACTTGATCATGTGGTGAGATCTTCATAGCGGCCGAATGTCCTCTCCGCCTCAAATAACCATCGCTTGGCCTCCTCCGTGTTACCATCGCCATAAAAGGGTTTCACCATCTTTTGAAACCTTTCCAATAATTTGTCAGTCTTCTTAGAGTCACTCGTAGCATCGCCCTCCGTGGCTCTAGGTACTGATGGTTTCGTACCTTGGCTTGTGAGGACCGACGAAACCATGGGTGCCACTTTAGGTGGTGGAATAGGGCTAGAGTTAGCGGCGCCAATGGCCCTAACCTCGGGCCTGTGTATAAGTGGTACGAGTCCTGACATTAAACGATTCAATAACTCAGCATCTCGATCCCCTTGATCAGAGAACTCAGCAGGTGGAGCCACGGGTGTAGCAGGGGTAGACCTTGTCCTTCTCCGAGGAGCCATCTATCAAAATTTTACATGTCACTAAGTGTACGTTCCTCTCTCATAGTTTCTCTCTCTACAACTATTATGGACTGTTATTCACATATAAATGGACATTCACAAGGATTATGATGGACTAGACTGGGCTCTAGAGACTCTCTCCATAACCTTTCCAAATGACATGATTTTTAACCATACAAATCACATAATTTTTAATCTAATACAATATGTAAATCTAAAGCAATGAGATGAAAAGGTGGGATCATTCAAAGGTAGGCTACATAAATGTGGTTCCTAGACTACACTTATTGTCTGGTCAATTTAGCATTCCTTAACAAAGAAATCCTAAGAACATTCCTATAACACCCCGGATTTTTAAGAAATTTTTTTTTTTTATATAATAATGGCATTTTAAATAAGAGCATTTTGGGATCCCATGAGAAAAGATTTATTTAACATTTTACTAAACCTATCTTAAAACTCCGGGTGTTAATTTTCCTTTCTCAAAATGGCGTACATGTAATTTAAACATAAATAAATAATCCGCGTATAAATCAACGTCAAATAAATAGGCGCCTTTATTTTAAATCAAATAAACGTCCAAAAGACAACAATAATATGGCCCAAGGTCTATCCATCATAACATCCCATATAAATGTCCAACATATGTCCAAAGATTTAAATCACATCCAATTATAAAGTATGCAGTCCATAATAAAATTCAAATGATAATCCACTCTAATGACTCACATTACTGTCTAAAACTATAGGGAAAACTAGTCTTCAGCAGCTCTCAAGGTTTATCAACCGCTTTTCCTTTCCTGGTGTCGCGCTCGAGATCTAAGGCATTGCAAAACAAAGCAATGCCTCAGTAAGCTATCGCTTGTGTAGGTACATAAACAATTAATGTAATAAATGAAAGAAATAATGAACAGTACTGATAAAAAATCTAACATTTATGAAAATAGTGATATCATAATGCCATGTTCAATAAATGCCAATTTCTTCCATATAAAACATAAAATTCAAGGAGTTAAAACATGACATGAATCAATAAAATGGAGCATACAACAAGAATAAGGGCACCCTAAGGTAATGGGTCCCACCACATCGCACTAACATCACGATCGGGGAGTACACGTAGTCAACATCGAGTGTCGTCACACCTGTGCATATCATCCATAACCATGCTCATCATACATGCACACATAATAAAAATATGGGTCATCATGCGGTGGCAACCCTCCATGGGTATCAACCACCGCCGCTCCCGTCGACACCATAACGGGAGACTTAACGTCTGTCCCCATGGAAAGGCTCGACCAGGTAGTGTGGACTATCCATGTTACCAAACCCCTACCGAATGCCATCTATGGGCGGTGTCTATCATATCACAAACTCATCACATCATAATCTCGGAAGGTGGGTGGCGGCCACATCCCTCCCCAGCATGGCCTTAGGGCGAGAGCACCCGTCATCAAATATAAAACACGGAAATCATATGTATATGCTAAAACTCAAGAGTACTTATAGCTTGAAATCCCCAAGACATGCCCCTCATCCTAGGGTTAGCCTATAAAAGGACCAGCTAATAAGCCTCTATTCTCATTTCCATGTAATCCATGCATTTTCTATATATATAATAAGAAATAAGTCTCTAACTAAGCATAACTAATTAACATCATACTTGTAAAAACATTTTAAATAAGTTTATTCAGTAAAAGATTTCAATTTGGAATAACCATACTGTACGCAATGTCGCATGAAATCCACAGTAAATAATAATTGCATTTTAAAACACAATCACACATGATGTTATGTTTAAACATGGTTTAAAAATCAAAGAAAAACATTAGTTGTCATCACCTACCTCAGTGTGAGACCACTAGCTTTCTAATAACTCCCTTTAACTGGTATATTCACGTGCACCTGTACATGTCACATCACTATTTTAAAATTTTTCTAAAGAAAAAGTTGTCATTTCTAAGTTTTTAAGTTAAAACTAGGTCCGCGTTGTCAATACGGTCACAACGCCTCTTCCGGATCGTGATTTGGACCTCTCTACCTCCCAAAAATCAAGTTTTAGTGAAAACTACCCTCAAATGGGGCCTGCTAGACCACCATAAGGTGGTTTAAACCGGCGGCACCCTTTTCCGCCGGTTTCCACCGGTGTACACTGGCGCACGAAGACGCACGCCGACGCAGACGCCGCACGGGACGCTCGCCGTGCGTCACGGTCGCCAGGACGCGCCGCGTCCCGGCCCCACCGCGACCGCCATCTGGCTTCCCCCTACAAGCGCGTGGCTCCGCACACGCGTGCGACGACGACGTCATGTGACGTCGTCCTTTGTGCGTCCCCGACTGCGTCCTGGCGTCAGCGCCAAGGCGCCAACGCCGGAGAAGACGACCGGATTCCGGTCACCTCCGGCAGAGCTACAGAGCTCCGTTTTGCGTGATTTTTGCGCCATTTTCTTCAGAATTCTCTCTAGAATCCATTTATGCCCTCCTTTTGCACTGATTTTTCCAAAAACCATGGTTTTTAAATGATTTTTCCCAAGTTCCTAAAATCATCCATAGGTACTGGTTTTTGGGTTTTCTGGAGAAATCCACCGTTGGATCACTCCCAAATTTAAAGGGTATGCTCTTGGGTCTCTTATGCACTAGTTGGACGGTGCGATTTCCAAACGGACAAGGTTTGGTCCATGAAATCGCGCTCCAACAGTAGCGTGCCCAAAGTTCCTAAAAAAATCTGATTTTTTCCTAATTTTTAAATGGTTTTCTAATTATTTTCTCTATTTAATAATTACTATAAAACATAGGTTTGAGGCTTACCTTGCACCTGACTGGAGTTGCTCGTGTTGCCGGGGCTCCACTCGCCGGAAAATCCAAGTTTTGCAAGGCTAGGGTTTTGCGTAAAAACTCAGAGAAAACGCTCAAAGTGGAGCGTTTTAGCTCCTAGAGGAGCATAGATATAGGGTTTTAGAGTCTTGGGGTTGGGGAAGAGAAACTCTTCCCCACACGTCTCTTTCCACGTCTCTCCGGCGATTTTTTCGGCACTGGTAGAGACGTGTGGAAGACGGGGGTGCCAGTATCAATTTGGACCCCTGTCTAACACGTCTCTATCAAATGACCAATTTGCCCTTCCAACTTTGACGGCTCATAACTCCCTCGTTTGAGCTCCATTTTTCGTGTTCTTAGTGGCGTTGGATTCGTATCGACGAGCACTTTCTAATTCTTATGTTTTCAGGAAAAAATTTCATCGATAAATTTTTATTTTTATTTATTTATTAATTTCCTATTTTATCCTAAAAATTAAGGATATTACAATTCCTTAGTTTAGGAATCCTAAGCCAACAAATGTCTAGAGAAGTATTTCACAAACAGCTTGATATATCATTTGGAATATGCTTGGTCACATTTTAAAGTCGCCATTTTCCCCTTTCATCAGGATTAGATTTAGGAGAGTATATAAATTGGTTTGTTTCTATGATTTGCCTTGTAATTATTTGCTTGAAAATAAGAAGCAAAAAAAGAAAAGAAAGGATAAAGAAAGAAAGAAAGAAATCCTAAGAGAAAAGAAGTAAATAGGCAACCTCATCTTAATAATTTAAGTCATCTAATGATATCTAATAATCTACATTAATGTAAACAAAGAAATCCTAAGAGGAAATAAATGCCCTTAAAATTATGTGTATGAAGTAACCAAAAAAAAATTATATTAGGCATTATTGTTAAGTATTTCTCGATTATTCTATCGAGGGATATAATTTTTTGTCTCTTTTGTTTCATATATATAAATTAATTAAACTATAACACAACTCTATCTCTTTCTATTTTATAGGCATCCTATCTTGGAAAACTAACCTCTAAGAAGACTTTGGCTGCATATATGGCTAAATCTTTAGCGATCAAAATTGTTCATCTTCTTAACACCTTATGAAATAGACCTTAGATTAAAATAGATTTTCAATGAATCATCTACCTCTATAGTTCAATTTAAGAATAAAAGTAGAATAATGTTTAAGAGTGAATTATTAATATCTTATCCTATTTATCATGAGCATTGGGCTCCTTACTAGTACCAAATAGGGTGAGAAAGAAGATGAAAAACAAACTAAAATGAGATTTTCTCTTCTAAGGGTGAGAATTGAATTCATAGGGTAAAGATTTTACTACCTTAGATAGAATTCAATTCTTGTACCAAATATAGCTTAAGGACTATGGTCTTGCTTTGGTAGTACCCTTAGAAATTCTACCATAATTTTTCCAAATTAAGGCCCTAATTATAAATTTACATCCAAGAGTAACCCAAAATTAACTCAAAGAATGTGAAAATACTAAAACAAGCAATGAAATCTACCTAGAATGAAGCTTTTCTTTTCTTTTCTTTTTTTAGGCTGTAAATGAGATAAGGTACTTACAATTTAAAGAAATCTTGGGGGGCAAGTGGCAAATACATACACAATCAAGAACAACATAAAAACTTATTTTTATGGGTTTTCTTCACCATGTTTTTTATCACGAAGTCTAGAGGGCTTGGACCTCACAATTGTGTATTCCAGTTGTATAACCACTACAAAAAGGAACACAATTGTGTATTTCGGTTGTATAACCACTACAAAAGGGCAACCTCGGTGCAGGAAGCTCCCGCCTATGCGGGGTCTAGGGAAGGGGCGAACCACAAGAGCCTATAGTATGTAGCCTTACCTTGCATTTTGTAAAAGGCTATTTCCACACCTTGAACCCGTGACCTCAAGGTCACACGACGACAACTTTTACCGTTGCGCCAAGGCTCCCCTTCCACTACAAAAAGGAATTGATGTACCTAATTTGGTAAAGAATGAAGTGCTCATATCTCTTTTAGGTGGATTTTACAATTATATGATTTTTGGGTCTCATACTTAAAAAATGCGAGGTATGTGGCACATGCCTTTTGAAAACTTAATTTTTGGTGATTTTGAAATCAAACTTGGTAAGTTATGGGTGATTTTAAAACATTTTCAAATTGTACTATCTTGATTGTCCATCCTTGGTGTTTGAGATGAAGGATGGAGGCTGAAAATTTATTTTAACTGGTACCAAATTTAAAATATACTACACGAAAAAAAAATCTTCCCTTGTTAGACTGGAACAAGCCTTTCACATGAGAAGGCCTTATCCGTGAATTTCTTTAGCTGGTTTTAATCTCTAGCCATCCATGGGCAAAAGGCCAAGTCCAATTTGGTGCATTTCGTCACCTTTACTAGAGCTACGCAACGAAATGAATGACGTTGATAATTACAAAGCCTGTCCCACCTTTGTCCGGGCCTGTTCTTTTAATGTGTAACATAAGAGCCAATACTTATCCATCAGGCAAGAAATCTAACAAATTCCAGCAAGGGTATTTTCGGAACCTAACTAATCGAGCTGACCGCTGTCCAGACATAACCGAGACACCGCACAGCCAACTTCCAAATCCATTTAACAGAAAGACGAGAAGAAACACAGACGTAGAAGGACGAAATGTCTCTCTCTCTCTACTTTCTCCTCTTCTCTCTCTCCGCCGTTTCCTCATCAATCGCATCTCGGGTCGTTCCTCTCTTCGGAAGTCATCAGAAAAATCAAAATCTTGAGAGACCCATCTCCATATTCGACCTTTACGATACTTCAAATTATGGAAAATTTCAGCTCAGCAATGGATTAGCTCTCACTCCTCAGATGGGGTACGCCCATTTCTTCTTCTTCTCCATTATCAAGTATCCGTTGGTTACTTGGTTTTCACTTTTCATGATTTATTTGTATATTTTGTCTAAATTTCTTTGTTTTTTCGATTGTGATTGAATGTTCTCCCGCGTTTTACGGAATTTTCTGACTATGGGGCTTTCTGGATTTATCGTGCACTTTTGGCGATGATTAAGGAGGCTTAAGCTTAACTGAACTCCCGAACTTTGCGTGATCCCCGCTTGAAATCGAACACGTTTGAACCGTGGATTGTATTTGATTGATTTTCATGTTGAACTAGGAGATAACAATTAACAATTACTTGGATTTCTGTAAACCCCAATTTTGTCTTCTTTTTTACTATTTCTCTGACCCAAGACTCTATCGAAAGTTTGATTGCTGCTTTCCCAGGTTGTCTCAAACATAGGGTGAAAATCCTCAAAACTCATGGCCTTTCACAAAAGCAGGTTTTCGCCTCGAGCATTATGATGGGCTCCACAGTTCTGATGTGATCATCTAACTGAACCAGTGATTAGTCTGAGCCAAAGCTTGATCATGATTTCTTCTCTGAATTATGTACTTATCAGTATGTCAATATTTTAGATTTTATTGTAAACGGATTTTTTTTTTTAAATGATTAATTGTGTCACCTTACTTGATCTGTTTGTCATATTTTGTTGTTAATTAAATAATAATCCTGCCAGTTAAATAATTATCAGCCGACGTGGCAGACCACCACGCGGTTTTGTGGTACCAGGGATATAATGGTTTCATCTTGAGAATAGGCGCTTGCCTAGAAAGGAAAACAGTGATTGGTTGTTACAACCGTTTATAATCCTTTTATTTATCATAATAAATTACTTGAATATGGTGATGACATGATGGTGTCATAGTTGTCAATTTTATTCTGATGTTGTTGCTCGTCTCTTAAATCTTTCAATACACTGCCACTGTTCTTAATTGTCTCATCCTCATCAGCTCTAACTTTGTTCTTGTCAACATTGTGAGTGATCGATCTCAATTCTCATTAGTGCCCATTATCTGCTTAAAATAGCAGAATCTTCCTTTGCCATCCGCTTACGAGTGACACTTAGGGCCAATAGTGTTTATGATTTTCAATCTTCTCTGTGATTTCCCTTCAACAATATTGTAAAATGTCAGCTAGTTGAAGGCATGCACCATAAGCAACCTCTAACCATGACCTCCACGAGAGAGGCTACTTGCAACACTGCACTAGAAGACCTCTACTCAAACAGAAATGCATAATGCATCAACCAATATATTTCTATCAAAGATTCATATATTATTATCACTGAAGAGGAGAGGAAAAGGCCCAGGTTGTAATGGACGGTGATTAGATGATTCGATCCCTTTTGCTCGGACTCGTTTTACCTTTTTGCTGTAGTTGTGTCTGAAAGTACTTAAGCTCCTCTTATGCTCTGTTGAACCTTGACATCAACTCAGAATCCAATGGCAAAAGTCATAAGGCTTCTGCCAAATCCTCTAGCATCAAGGCTATGAAGTTGACTGCAAAATGGATCCTAGTAAATTTGTCTTATTATGCTTCTAAATCTTTCGTGCAGCAGTGTAACTCGGTTGAATATTACTTACAACCTCAGCTGTACTACCAGACCGGACATGCTTAACAAATTCAAATATTTGGGACAAAGCATCAGTAGTGTTGACAATGTCTGATGTGCCCACTAAGTAACTTTGCTGCTATAAATTAAAAAACTAACAGAAAAAAGTGTTTTGTACCCCTCCCACTGTAAACCATGTCAGAGACTTGTGAATTTTAGTGAATACCTAACATCTCCTCAGTTTTCCTTTAGCTCATCAAGATGCTCTTCATAATAAGAGGGGGCCTTATATCCCAGCCTGTGCAACAAACTACATTCCATTCTGTTGGTCAATATACCACTTGGCAGCATAGGAAGATATGTGCATCATAACAAACTCTGCAACTACTATGCCAGCAACATCAATTTGCTCATTTTAGCCAAACTACTTCTCATGCGTGATTGAAATGCAGCAAACTTGTCTGTGGATCAAAACAACTGTCAACAGTTTCTTCTTTCACAACAATGTGCCTCCTTTTGGTAGTTTTTCTTTGCCTTTGTTTGGGTTTAGAAGAGTGTAGAACTTGGAAGTGCAATTTCATCCTCTCTTCAATAGATTTTACTGTGCAAGCCCAGATCTCCCATAACCTCTTTTTTCTAGTTTGTAAATGTTAGTCCCCCGATTACTTCTCCATTTTCCAATTGACATCACATAAAAAAACGCCTGGAAGCCACCACATTTTTGGTACTTCTAGATAGATTGTTCCTTAAATGGCATTATGCCTTCAGCCAGTGTGACCTTATCATTATGCATGCAAAGGGTTTGATTATGATGACTCAACCAGTCTACAATGAACCCATGCTGAATCATCAGATCTAGCAGATGTAAAACCAATGAGTAACGACTCATAGAAGGCCATGAACTCTTTTCCACTGAACACAAAAAAAGAGAAAAACAAAAGAAATGCCACAAGAAAACAAGTCAGTCATCTTAGGAAACAGCAACGTGGAATTAAAAGTGGAAAACTTTTTGGTTATTCAAATCAGTTCTGCAACTTGTTCTGATCAGAACTTCCAAACTATTTACATAATCTCATCCTAGTATGTTACAGACTACTTTAAATCAATTGAATGTTGTGGAAATTCTGGTCTAAGACAGAATGGCTGGGAACCTACTGAGAAACAAGTTCCAGTTCTTAGACAATTTTGTTTGATTTTACAACCTAGAGCGTTAATGAAATAAGAGATATCTCGTAATGGAGTAGTTGCAGATACAGATGGGACAATTACCAAGCACTTCACAACTAAGCCTCTATATATGATAGAGCCAAGAAGCATGGGAATGTAATATTCCCAAGCATCATTTCCTCTATGTAGGTGCAGACAACGTGCCAGGAGTGGTTGGGAACAGTGCCTTTATGTGCTGGAATCACCATTTTGCCTGCAAATAGGCACTATTTGGATATGATTTGTTGGTTAGCACATGTAAAAGCACACTTTGTTCTATGTATACATATGCATAAATACATACATGTATGGCTACACACACATATCATTTCCTTCATCAGATTTTCTATTTCTGAATGACTGTTATCTTGGATAATTCAGAGAATTTTTGGGATAATCTTATTTTGATTTCTTGATGAAAAATCTAAAAAGTTATCTTATTTATGTATTGGTGCAGATGGAATAGCTGGAACTTCTTCGCTTGTAAGATCAATGAAACAGTTATTAAGGAAACTGGTATGATGTTTGCTAATAACCAGGATTGGTGCTTCTTTTATTTCTGTCTAACCAACATGCAGATATAATTTAGTACTTTCATATGTGACATACGCACATGTTATTGCATATGTATGTAAATTTACTTGTTTATGAATTTACCTAGGTATTCATTTTGATTAACATCCTTGCATTTCATTAGAACTTCTCGCCAATGCTGGATGGAATTTTCTGTTATGTACTCATTAGAGATTTCATGTGATGTTCCTGGTGTTGTTTGACTGAATTTGTGATTTACATGTAAGTAACATACCTGAGAATATGGAAGTGAGATCTGGAGTGTATGGTTGCATAATAGAAGAGTGTCATCAGTGAAAAGGAGAACAAGGATATCAGCTTCCTACTTGTCCAAATCAGCTTGCGATATGCATACTTACACACATCATAAATGTGTTTGTGTGTATGCGTATCATATGCATAAGACATGAATATGGAACCAAGCTTCTGAATTTACTTGTGTATATACTTGTGTTGCAATTTTGCTTATTGAAATTCGTCCCCACTCACATGTCTGACTGTTCAATTATGTATTCCTTCTTAAATTGCTGCTAATTTTCTGTAACAGTTAATCTGTTTCATATGGACTAACTCCATTCTGATCCTTACTTCCATCTTTCTGTGGACAGCTGATGCACTAATCTCAACCAGGTTGGCTGACCTAGGTTATGTTTATGTTAATATAGGTACCTGCATCTAACATTCTATCTTTGAGATGAATATAGCCATTTCTTGATTGTACCTTTTGATGTGTTGATTTTGATTCCAGATGATTGTTGGTCTACTCACAAACGAGATGAAAAGGTTTGTTAGAAACTTTGTTCTTTCTCATGCTTGACATTTTTTGCTAGTATTTTCCTCTAGCTATTGAAGGGTAGCCTTGATGCAACGGTGGAGTTGTCGTCTTGTGACCCAGAGGTCAAGGGTTCGAGGCATGGAAACAGTCTCTTGCAGAAATGCAAGGTAAAGCTACATACTATAGACCCTTTGTGGTCTGCCCCTTCTCTGGGCCGCGCATACATAGGAGCTTCGTGCACCGGGCTGCTCTTTCTATTTTCTTCTAGCTATTGTGTCAGTGCTGTTAGGTGACATGTAATACAAGTATGTGTATTTGCAATGTGCCAAAGTCAATTTCTCATGAGGATATATCAACACAAGTAATTGCACTGAAGATTTATGTGAATAAAGATCCATTCTGAAAGTCTGTTGATTGAAAAGATATGTGTTAGAAATCCTGGCTGGATAAAGACTACAGATTTTTGCTCTCTCGACTCTTCACTTTTCACCAGTGGTTCTGTCAGAGGTACACTCAACATCTACTAGGGTGATCCTCAAAGCTTTAGAAAATTCCTAGTCTCAGTATTCTGAGGCATCCTTCAGCTTAGAGATGAATGTTCGGCCTACCAAGAAAGATATTATGTCCCCTGAGAGTACCTTAGGGAGATGAAAAACAATTTTATCAGTTTGCTAATTTAGTCAGTTGAGTCAGTCCACTCAAAAGTCTCCCACCCTTAGTGTTCTGCTTCCTGGAGCTTAGAGGTCCTTATCACGGTAGTTCTCCTTCCCGTGGCTGTAGTTTTGATATACACCTTACATAGCTAGCATTTCAGCGTCTGATCTTTGGACCATAGCACTCTCCAATCTCAAGAGTCTGATGGCATGGCTACAATAGCCCCTCATGTCCTGCCACGGGAGTCATGTTCCCTGGCTGGCATCTACCCTTTGGCACCCATTTTCTACTGTATCACCACATTCCTTGCCTTAGCCTTGCCCCTGCTGTGCTCACCACTTATTCCTAGGTTCCCAACTTTGGATCCTCATCCACAATTTGTGTCACACCATGGACGAGAAAAAACTGTGTCATCTCCATTGTATGCATTCTGGCATGAATTATCATTTACTTGCACAAACTGACAAATAGATATTGGAAAACAACATTCAGGAACATGCTAGGACAATTAAAGGGTTAAAATGCTGCAGGAAGTAAGAACTGAAGAAAAACAGCATACATAAACTGGCATCAAACATTTTCTCACCAAGAAAAGTATAAACTTTGGTATAAAAGAGATCAAAAGTAATAGAAAAACGGAACAGGAGTTACAGAAAAGGTTGAAAGCAGTGAAAAGGACAGAAATTAAGCGTAGACTTTCAGATATAGGTCAAAAACTAAAGTATCAAAGATAAAGAATACTAATTGTTATAGGATTGAAATGGGAAAATAATAATAAAAATTAATAGAAAAGGTCATGTAGACCTATATCTGCATGGATGATGACATAAAATATGTAGATCATAACAACTAGAAAATAGCATATGTTACCAAAGGTGAAAAATAAAATGAAAAGGATGAGGAATCGGCCTTAATTTGTGAATCTAGCCTGAGAACTTTGTTCTGCACAGAGATTACAGGATAAAATATGAGGAAATGGTTAATAAATAGGAAAGGGAAACCCATAAATGACCAAAAATTCTCAATAAATCATGCACATGTTTAGTATATTACAAATGATCTCTCATAAAATTGAACAGTGGTTATATCATACCTTGAACTGAAAAATATCCAATTTTTATGAATCTGGCTTCAATCAATGGATTCTATTGATATAGCCTTTTGACACCCAATTCTAGGAGACCCAGGTTATGGTATAACATACAACCATAACGTCTCCAAGAAATTTCAAAATGGAAAAAGATGGTACAGCAAGAGCTATGCTTTTGGACTCCCCGATGTTTGACATGAATCTGATGTTCTCGATATGGTATGAGAGCTGGCTGATATCCCGGGAACCTGAAATCCAACATGAGCCCAATTGTGATACATATCATGCAGTGTTTTTTATGTTTAAGTCAACATTGAAGAATCATCTCATTCTCACCTATCTAATCTTTAGTTGCCTAATTGACAATATGTTTGGACGAGGGAGTTTGTTTGACTTAGTTGTTGCATGAGAGGCTTGTTCTGAATCCCTATCTTTATCTTTACATGCATCTTTTGGGTCAACATTCTCTGATATTCCTGGAATTTGATTGTGCTTAGATACAAAAGAGATGTACTATTAATTTCTATCTATTTCTTGTAGCATTTGTTTTAGAAAATTCAAATACTGATTAGTACCTTGTGCAGGGTGAGTTGTTACCTGACCCAAAAACATTTCCCTCCGGCATAAAAGCTCTTGCAGATTATGTGCATGGCAAGGGCCTCAAGCTTGGCATTTATTCTGATGCTGGGTAGGATAAGTTTTCGACCATCATATATGAGAAAAATAAATAATTATGTTCTGATAATGCATATCAATTATTGCCTGTGTTTCGGAATTACATGATCATCATTGCAGTTTGTCTTGTTAATAAAACACTGTGACCTGTATCCATCTGTCTTTATCTGAATGAAGTGAAACTTGAAACTTTCAGGGTTTTCACATGTCAGGTTCGACCTGGATCCCTCTTCCATGAACGTGATGATGCAGAAGTGTTTGCTTCTTGGGTAAGATTCAGATTCTTCTTAAAACAATTTGATTGCTTTCAGCATATATGATCTGCGGGGAAGATGAGAAAATGAGAATGTGTATTTGATCTACTGATTCATGCACTGTTTTTATGGTGGTAACATTAGATGAGATAATTTGATCTGATCATTTTTGGGTAAGTATTACACCACGGTTTCATCCTTTTCTTTTTCTACTCTGACATTCAGGGTATTGACTATTTAAAGTATGACAACTGTTACAATTTGGGGATCCCTCCAAAGAAACGGTTTGACCTCACCTTCATTTTGAGTGCTTTATGTCACATCACAGTTTTGATTAAATAAGCTGTTTGCAATGACTTCTTTGGTTTTCGAAGTTGATTTCTTGCATTACTTTTCAGCTATCCTCCAATGCGTGATGCTCTTAATGCAACAGGATACACCATTTTCTACTCACTTTGTGAATGGTAATTTGCATTTTGAAGTATTCTAACATATAATTGATAAATAATATTTTCCAACAAATACATCCTTCAGTTCAAAAGAACCAACTTTTATTTCACTTGATTTTTTTTCAAATAGGGGCCAGGATGATCCAGCCTTGTGGGCTGGTGGAGTTGGAAATAGTTGGAGGACAACAGATGACATAAATGATTCTTGGGCAAGGTCAGAAATTTCACCTTTCAGTAATTAATTGTTACCAATGGTTTTGGTACTTCATATTAATCAATTTTGTTCTATCATTAGCATGACAACAATTGCTGATCTCAATGACAAGTGGGCTGCATATGCAGGGCCTGGTGGATGGAATGGTAATGGTTTTACTGTGAAGTTCGTGGTTGAGTGTCTTGTATATTGGTGGATGTTTTCCCTAGCTAAGATTGCTGTTTATGGCATGGAAATCTGTCAGTGATATGCTCATAAATTTCTCTCTGTAGACCCGGATGTGTTAGAGGTCGGCAATGGAGGTATGACTCACCAGGAATATCGAGCACATTTCAGTATCTGGGCTTTAATGAAGGTTTTCTCCTATCTGAGCTCGTGTACAATTTTTTTCATTGGATAAGTATAGCTGGCTGGGATAAGAATTTTTCCTCAAAGTTGTGGTAGAAACACATTACCGGCTCACTTTTCATCTAGACTATAATGCTGCTATTAATCCAAGCAAGTAATAAGTGAGTCTAAGCTTTCCTGTTCATCAATAAGTTACCAAAAATAAGTTCACCTATTACTATCAATAAAATGATATAAACCAGCATTGTTGTAACTGTTCTCATAAACGCACAGAGGTGCTGCCATCTCATGTATGGAAGTTTGGCCTTTTGTTTCATCTTAGATTAACTAAGATTAAAATTTTAATCATATAATTACGTCATTTCAGCTTTGTTGACATCACATGATGCTTAGCCTCATGCCTTAGCAGGACTAAAATTTTTGCAGACTATATTTCTTTGTCATCTCTTCAAGACTTCTTTAGCAGTCTTCATGTGTGCAGGCTCCTCTTTTGATTGGTTGTGATGTAAGAAACATGACAACAGAAACATTTGAGATTCTAAGTAATACAGAGGTTATTGCTGTAAACCAAGGTAATTTATCTTCATTTTAACATTTGATACCTATTTAATGTTATCCCATGTCATTATGTAATGATTTCCTTCTCTGCCTCAGACAGCCAGTACAGAACCCAATAGTACAAAATATTTTGTAGTGAACTTTCTGGTGTGTTTTATACTTGATAACAACACAAAGGACCTTGCCATTGTTGCAGACATTCTTGGCATCCAAGGAAGGAAAGTTTCAGTTGAAGGAAGTGATGGTTGCCGCCAGGTTCTCACACTTGCATTATTTGATCACCTGTTACTGATTACTGCTATTATCAAACTTTTGGACGACCCTGCAGTTCTTATTTTACTCATCAATCACTACAGAGCTGCAGTCTCATGCAAACACACAGCAGAAGCCTTTTGCACTTAATGGATTTGTTGAAGTCAATTTAGTGATAGATGGGCTGGTTTTATTGTAAGTGGGTCTCTTGATAGATTATTTCCCTTCCTATTGCAGGTATGGGCAGGTCCTCTATCTGGAAGCCGCTTGGTAATTGTGCTCTGGAACCGATGTCCAAAACCTGTCACAATCACTGCAAAATGGGAAATGATTGGCCTTGATCCAACCATCAGTGTTTCTATAAGAGACTTGTGGAAGGTGAGACTCCATAAATAAAGGACACATGACAATACATGCTTATATACTTAATTACATACATACATTTATAATGCCTATAGACGTATACAAGAGCAAGCATTGTTATGCATGCGGATAGTTGTTTTGATCCTTCTGTATCTCTTTCCATGATTTCTTATACAAAAGTGCTTACATATGAACCCACTGATGAAACAGCACGAAGACCTGCCTGGAAATGCAGTGAGATCATTTGAGGCTAAAGTCCAGTCACATGGGTGCGAAATGTACATCCTTACTCCCTTTGGTGTGTCTGTAATTTAATCTGCTCTCATACCTAATGTCTATTAACTATAAATACGAATATCATTAATTGGATAATCATCTGATATGGCACATAAATTTGAGGATGAGCACTATGAGAATTTTTGCATCTATCAACGTTGCTGGACACACTTATACCTCAGAACTGCTGGTATCATATCCAACAAGGAGCTTCCAGCCATATCATAACTCTTATGGTTTGAAGGAGATGATAGATGTCTTTATTCAAGCCTTACCCTTTTTCCTCTTGAGTTAGTTGGTCGGGTCATTGCCCAAAAAGTATTAAGCTGCAATAGTTCTATGTCCAGATTTGGCTGTGGATGGTGTTTTTTTCTATTTGGTTGAATGGTCAGAATTAATAGATGTGGCTCCTTTAGGTAAATAACGTACTAGCTTAAGTTGTCTGAAAATTTTATTGCATGAACATCTACAGTGAAGATTTCATGACATCCATGGACATTGTTCACAAACATGGCTTTCTATGTCCAAAATCAGTATGCTAATCCACAAACATGGACATTGGACCACATATTAGAATATATTAATTCACAAACGAGGATGTTCTTCTTGTCTGGGAACACTGGCTCGGACATCCCTACATCCTGTCAAGGATGGAGATTATAAGAAATAGATCTTTGATCCATGATGAAGGGTTGCTTCTGAGAACTTTTGTGTTGTAAGTTGGTCGTGCATTTTAAGTCTTTGAAGTGCAAATTCTCTGTCAGGGCCAAACAATTACATGCAGAATAAACAGCGGGCATAGGTGACTAATGTTGGAAAACAAATAAAGAATTTGCCTGGCAATTCAATGCTCACTAACATCTAACATATCAAACAATTAACTGTATTTGACTTTCCTGATCTTTGTGATTATCCATGTATGATCTGGTCAACTGTGCAAGCAGATGAAACCAAGGTAAGTATCTTTGTGTTTATCCATGTATGACCGGGCCCATCCATTTGATTTCACTATCTCTAGATGACTGTTTCTCTAGATATCCAAGGATCGGATGGACCTGGAATTGGAAAAATAAATGTGCTGTTGATCATGTGCTACTGTGGGAAACTTTGCTTAATATATGGTACATAATCAATGAGTAAGAAGTACAATTTTTAGATATAATAATCATCCAATCACCTTATTGTGTGGATTGAAAAACATCCAAAGAGCCTAATGACTCGGATGGGCGGGCCAATCAATAAGAGGTAGGTCTCATCATGCAAAAGTGGGGTGCATTACACCAAGTTACTCTGTGTGCCCACTATGCTATCATTCTTCTTGTTTTTTTCTTTTCTTTTCTTTTTCTTGAATGGTAAACCGATGATGAATAGAAGAGAAATGTCAAGCAGTGACCAAAGAATAAGGAACCACAATATGGTAGCTTGTGCGACCATAGTTATGATAGATAATTGAATTAAAAAGTTTCTTGGATCAAATATAGGACTGAACGTTGAAAGCCATCTAGCGCAGTTGGTCATAGACAATATGGTACCTCTGCTCGTTATGTCTTGGTCTGAGGTTCGAGGTGATACTTCTTTTGTGCTGTGAATAATTTAAGTATATTTAGAAATTAGGGTAATAGATTTTATATGGTTTTCTTCATAACTCTTTGTTGTAAAATTATAAAATAAATGCATGAGTGGATGCCAACAAAATCTAGTGCAGCTGGCTGCAGACGACTCGACATCCTCTCTCCTAAATTTACACTTGTTGCATGTTGGAGTTGTCACTTTCTTCTTTTAATAGGGGATTAGATTCAGGCGAGTGTAAGAGTGATTTGCCTTTTCTTCCGGTACCAGGAAAACCCAAAAAAAAAAACCCCGAAAACAAAAATACAGATTGATCGCATCACGTTATAAGTGAAATATTTTTCTTGTAAGGAAGCTCCAAGGGAAATGCTTGTCTTGTAAGGAAGATATATTCTGAGTCCTGATGAGAGTTTACTCACGAGAGGATAGGAAAGAGTCCACGCCCCATTAGTCATGCATGGTAGTCTTTTTTTTTCAAGGATACGGGCTCATCATCTTATACTCTCAAGTCCTGGACTTCTCTCTCCTCTTCTTGAGCGTGGACTCTCAGCTCTATTCTCCCAAATCAAGCAGATTGCAGTTCTGGGGTATGGCGAAGTGCTCGAACCAAAGCACCTATTTTTGTATGAAAAGACCCACTTTTGGATAATATATTTGACCTATTCACCTAATTTATATTTCTTACATGGTGTTATTGGTTTTTGAGATGAAATGAGCTGAAATGAGATAAGTTTATGTGAGATCTAGCTTGAGATAATTTAGTATGACTTAAGATGATCAAATTAGGCATGAGATGACTGAAAATTCAACTTGACTGTAAGTTGAGATCACATTCATCTCAAGCACAAGAGAAGATGCTACTTCATCTCATCTCACCTCTAACACTGATACAAGTGGTATAGCCCATATTATCTCATATCTCGTCAGACCATCTCATCCCTAATGCCACTTTCAGATATCTCCTAATGAAAGAATTTTTCAAAAATGTAATTTTTTTTATTGTTGGATTTAGACTGTTGCTTTAATAAAATTTCTTACTATCTACTAACTGTGATTGAAAGTAGAAATTTTTCAAATTTTAGAATCATTCAGTTAGCATGCTTTACGAACTATCAGACATTGAAAAGAGCAATCAGATGAATGGGCTGGACCAGCTGAAGATGGGGCTCCTAATACAAAGTAGGGCGCTTTGGCTCGAGCAATTTGTTTGAGAGCATTCCTCCATTCCATTGAAAGAATGTATGTTCAAATTCATCATGTTAGAGCCCGTTATAAGAATGCTTAAGGAGGATTCGTCCTAATTCTTATACAATTGAGGTCATCAGATTGAGCTGACCATCCGTCTAATAAATCTCCACAGCCTTAGATCATGCGAAGGGAACAACTCCAACGTCCAACTAAAAATGGCCTGAAAATGGACAGGTAACATCGTTGGTTTAATCGAAACTTGTTCAGTGAACGTGATTTAAGCCACTTGATATGCTATCTAATACCCGTGTTGAAGTCAAACGCTAGGACTTACTATAATTTATGCAAGAGAGAGAGAGAGAGAGAGAGAGAGAGAGAGAGAGAGAGAGAGAGTGGTGGGGGTGTTTAAACAGGAGCATGCTGTATTGTCAGCTAGAAACATGAAACGGACACAGGTATTAGCTAATCCAACCAGTCATAATATTTGCCCTCTGGATGGGCAATGCACCAAAAGTCTCATTCATTGGATAATTCAAACAACTTCTTGTATGAGTTGTTAAATGGAATAATAATCAACATCAGATTGATTCAATTCGTGCCAAAAGCCATCAAGTACAGTTGGTCACAGACAGTATGGCGCTTCTCCTCGTCGTGCTTAGTCAGAGGTTCGAGGTGATACTTTACCCTTACTAGAATACTTCAATTATATTTCGGGATTAGGATAATAGGGTGGTAGATTCTGGGTAGTTTGCTTAGTAACTCTTCGCTGTGAAGAAAAGGGGAAGAAAATTGATACAATTCATTTTATAAGTCAAATCAGTATGGGTTAAGATGATCCAACAAATGAGATTTTTAGTACATATTCCGTCTAAGCCAGCATATACTGTGACTTGGGTTAGATCAGTCCATATCTGGGCCACATTTGTATATATAGCTGACAGCTAATTCTTTTCTTATACAAGCAAAGAATTACAAAACAAATCACTCGCATACACAGCTAAATGGCTAAATCTAAACACCACCCAAAGGGAAAAGCGGTGACTCCACCAAAGACCAAGTGTGTGTGTGTGTGTGTGTCCGAATAACTCTGTCAGCGTTTTAAATTTAAGGCTTCACTTCATCCGTGATTCATATTCCCGTCCCAAACAAACCTTGCAAATAGAAACAAGCCCCTGCTTATTTACAACAAAGAAAAAGAGAAAAGTGTAAGCATACTTTTCAATCATTCAAGAAGAGAGAAGGAAACCTTGTGGACAAAGGTGGAAGAGCCTAACCTTTGTTTCCAGGCAGAGGGGTAGAGTTGCAGAAGAAAATTAACAAGCGAGAATCAAAAGCGAACGAGTTGTGGACTCCGGCCTTGAGGGATGACAAGCCAAGAGGCACTTAATTTAAGACTTCCCATGGCATTCCAGTTAAGGGGCTTGTCTAAAGTGCTCCCATGCCATCAAGTTAGAGGGACTTGGGAGATATGACTGCTATAAATGAATCCAGGAGCAATACGGAGGAACCGCTCCAATTGATGGCCCCATGGCTATATCTTAGCGGCGGCGTGCCATTTCCAATTTATTTTCTCACCCAAAGGTAGAAGATTTATTTTCTAACTACATGGTTGCCTCAACAAGCATCTCCAATAACTGGCAGAAGAGCCACTAAGCCCTGTACTCCAGTCGCATCTTAGAAGGGTGGCTACTGGAATGATTTTATCAGGGGTCCTGGGTCAATGGCATAAATCCAGGTGAAAAGAAACCCATCCCAAGTCAGCCACCGAGCATCAATCTAGGAGAGTGGCTCCCATCACTTGTAGAGGTGAAAGCTAAACCAAGCTCTTTCCTGCTGCAAGGACTCTCTAATGTACATCTATAACGGGCAGAAAAACAGGGAGACCATTAGATTCTAGAAATGCCCAACGTCCCTCCTAGCTCAAATAAGAAACATCGGTACAAGCTAAATCAACAATAACCAAACCGTGTTTTTATCACCCACGGGTAAAAATCTGGGTTGAAACATTAGCCAAGAGTTCTGTATATAGTAACCCATCAATGAAAGGGGATGATGATGACATGTTAAAAAGAAAAAGAATGTACAAAATGATTTTGAACCACATCAAGAGAGACTGTTTACAGCTATGAAAGCGAGACAACTGAGACTAGTTATCGTTTTACTTTTCCCCTTTTTTCTACCTTTATCTCTGTATATCACCCCCTTCCTGCTGCCCTCAGACAGACAAAGGAGGGAAGTCTTCTTCATCTTTCAGATGATATGTTTGTTTTGTAACCCTGCATGTTTGAATTAGAGAAGTTCAAATACAATCAGGACAATTCTTTCAAGTTAGAAACCTGTATTTACAAAGAAGAGCTTTCATACCTTTCCTGTTTTACACCCAAAGCCGGTCTTGGCATTGTCGAGGCTGTAGGCATTGGTCCAGAGCCCGGGCCATATTGTACAGCATTGAAATCAGGTTTTCTACCTGGTTCTGTAGCAGAAGCACCCAAGTGCACCGATCCAAAAGACCCAAATTCAAGTCTCTCTGATGGGAGCAAGAACCCCCCGTTAGCATGGGAGAATCCCCTTGCAGCTGGACGACCGGGCTGCACAAACTCCAACGCACTGGGCTTTCCACGTATGTTCCCACCAAAAACTGGAACTTGTGCCTGCAGTGCCTCACAACTGCCTTTATCTGGCAGTGATTCCGGCGGTGTTGTTGGCTGGCCATTGTTACGGGGCCTAGGCAACTGAGTATTGAACACTGGAATGGGACTCCTTCCTCTCCCAGGCGAATTCTTGTCCCTGAATGAACGACTGTTCTGCAAATTTCCAAGCAAAAGAGCACATCTGAGATAAGGAGTCACCCAACCAGAGTGAAAAAGAAACTTGAGTTGCATGCAAGTTTTCCCAAACAGGACAATTTAATATACTCCTATGAAGAACATAAATATGATTATCAAAGATAAATATTAGAGGCTCAGCAAAATGCCTAGTCGAGCTTGAAATTGTACCATCACATTGGGAAAGTAAGTGCCTGTCCCCCGTGGCTTCGGAAGTTCTTCCACAACAAAAGCACCAGACACTGTTGTTGAGTTCACCGGATAATAGCCAGAAGCAGGAGAAAACTGAGATCCTGGAACAACTCCATTTGCATTCATGTGAGGATACATGTTTCTTTTCCAATGTGGTGATTGGCGGAAGCCATCCCACGAAGGTTTGTTGCGGAACTGAGAAGGTGAGGGAGGACGAATAGGTAGAACAGAACCAGACCAGATGTATTCATGGCAATCCTGACTGTAGCGTAGGTTTTTAAGGTGATTATCACAGTCTCCACCTAGGTCTAATAAGCCATTGAGAGCTTCAGGATTTCCAGTTGAGGCTGTCAAGTCCCTTTCCCTAAAACCAACATCTGAGCTGCCACAACTACTAGAATCCAAAAACTCAGAGGAATCATTTATCACTGAAAAGTGACGTCTAAGATACAAATCTTTCGCTTGATAAGCTTCAGAGCTCAAAACCAGAAAATTATCGGCTGAGTTGTCAGTGGCAGAACTTTCATGATTATTATGTGACTGGAATGTAAGGCTGTTCGCAGAGTCCATCTCATGCAGATCTTGCCGTGAACCAAGGCCAACATCATCGTTCGAAGCTTGGAGCGTAGAGCATAATTTATTCTCTGGCAAACTGGACTTCAGTTTAGCTTGCCCTGGGGTTCCATTACTAACCCTTCCATTTTCCTGGAACTGGTTAGAGAAATAAAGATGAGGCGCACCATGTACCTTTCCAAATGACAAGGAACCCAGTTCTCTATTAGGTAGGAAAGGGCTATGCATATCACTTGTGATTCTTGTACCTGAACCCCGGCTAGTAGCAAGATCCTTTGCATCTCCTACCATACGCCTACCAGAAACCACGGTTCCTTCCATTAAATAATCAGACTCTAACATTGTTGAAGAGGAAGCTTCTTTTGGACATGTTTGTGGTTCATCCCCAGCAGGCTGATGATAAGACTGCCTTCCAGGTTGCATTGCAGTCAAAGGATTCCTTTCAGACTGTGAGATCCTGATCTTATTGATCTCCTCACTTAATACTCCACGATGATCACTTTTAGTTTCCCCCGTTGAGCCACTGGAAACAGTGGACAGTGATCCTGAAACTGTATTTTCTTCCGTACATTTTGGACCATCAGTCTTCACAGAGCCAGACCCATTAATGTCAAACAGCACGTTACCTCGATAATTAGGGGCAGGATCTTGCACATCTGGCCTCTGCCCATTACCATGTCTATCCAATGTATTCATGAAGAATTTGTTTAGCTCATCCCCTATGCTTTCTCCAGGTAATAGAAGGATTCGTCCGAGCTTTCGTGCTCCATATGTGAAAGCACTACGTATTCGATAGAAATTGCCTGTGCAAGGAAAGCGAGATGTTAACTAGCAACAAACTAAAAAAACACATCACTAGTAAGAAAAAGAGCTGGGTAAACAGATGCTTAGAAGTGAAGCATGTTTCCTGTTGATTGTCAGAATTTTATAGAACTTGAGAAAGCACAATCAAACCTTTGCTGACACTGCGCCCTAGATTATTATTTTCTTTCAGTGGATCAACTATGTTGAGATGCTTTTGTGGAAATGACCGCAAATTGTTCTCTTGCCCCTTTGAAGGAACAGAGAACATTTCCACACAGCCCCTAAGAAAGTCCTTACTAAGCAAGACATCACCCCCATCAGTTTCTGGTGCCTCCGCTGTAGAGTCACAAGCAGAGTATTGTCTCAATAAATAGCGTAAGGATATCTTCTTTTTGTGAACTATTGAATAGCATGTACATATTCACGATTACATAAAAAAGCATTCAATTTGTAATTTAGTTGATCAAACAGATGCCGCTTACCCACAATTTCCGGCAAAGAAGACACTGCAACTGGACCATTTAAACTAATGCAGTAGTTGTCCCAATCAAATTTGCTGAAATAGTCCAGAAACCTGTAAAGAACCTGGATTTACGAAAAGTTTTAATAAGAATATTGCACATATTTAAGCATCTAGACGTGATTTTAGTGAAAGAGAACAAGTCAAACATCGATGCCATCATAAAGTCTGTTTCCATTAAGAACTCACTGCTAAAGGGCCTTGTAAAGATGAGTGGAAAAGATGGAAAATATATAGAACCAATGTCTCCAATGCATATGTAGAAATTAGACCATGATGGGCACCAAGAATGCGGCTCTCATAATAACACCAAGCTTTAATCAGTATAATACTGCGCTTAAAGAGATGATCCTTTCCAATAAAACGATCAACCTGTGAAAGCACCACTTTAAATGTTCAGTTACATCAAATCTTTCTTCTTCTTCTTTTCTTTTTCCTTTTTTTTTTAAATGATTATACCAAATCTATTATTAGAGCACATACTATTTGTATGGGAGAACACAGAGTAGCATAACTCTGGATAAGCAGGAGCACAAGTTAATTTGGTTCATGAGTAAAGATTTAATCTTAAATTTAAAATAACAGAGATAAACTCTGGCACCATACCTGCTCAAGAAAGCATAGTGTACAAAGTCCTCCTAACTGATTGAAGGATATGTCTACCACAATATTCTGGACAAGGCATTTGACAAGCTTTACCTGTCATCATAATCAGGAGAAACACAATCTTATATTATTTTGAGATGCAATGAAATAAAGGAACAAGGGCACATGATTGGTGAAACATAAGAAACATGGTCAACCAACAGATGTGGAGAACAATAAGTTTCAGAAATCACTAATTCCAAGACAAATAAATATATAAAACACATGCATCCTTTCTGGTGAGAAATTAGTAACAAGAATGGCCCAAGCATATACTGTATATCTGTTGAAGCATGATATGAGTGAGATTGCAACCATGACCATTCCTATAGGTCAATCATTTTCCTGGTATTTAGAATGTTTCAGGAGTCATGCATGTGTTAGCTACGAACAGATGATACAGTGTCAGTAGTAAACGTCATTCTTATGCTGTCTAGAAACTGCTATAAACTGAGGACTTAATGACAACTATCAAGTGTGAAATTTTTACATCGTTTCAGTCTCACCTTCTAACTATATTCAAAATTAGCCTTAGTAACCACAATAAGCTTTTGAAGAAAATTTCATAGTTCTAATTTAATCTCAAAATGAGCTTTTTAACTGTTATACAATACCATAGAGTATATTTCAAAGTAACTACAAGATCATAGGTATACTCATTTGGCTTTACTTTAAACAGGAAAAAAAAGTTTCAGTTGAAGGAGGATGCCTGCTGAAGGAACTTCCCTTATATTTCAGATGCAAAAAAATTTTGGCTTTGCAAGCTCCCCGGTAACTAACTATCAACCAAATTATCCCAAGCATCAGAGTCATTTTCACACAAATTACAACGAAGTGAATTTGTCAACCTAAGGAGAGAAGTGAAGGATCGGGAAAATTATATGCTTATCATCGGGAAAATTATATGCTTATCGTAGGAAGCAAGTTTCTAAAGACAAGTGATGAAGTGCCAAGGGAATTGTCTATCTATTGGATGCAGGTTATTGAGAAGAGGAATGCTGAGCCAAAGGGCTCAAAGGAAGCACCAAAACCAAAGTGCTCATTTTGGGATGGAAGGGACCCACTTTTGAATTATTTGACCAGTTCATCTCTTTGGTCCTGATATAGATGTCCATCAAGTAAAAATGCATGCTGATCATATGATTTTAGCATCTGGAAAAGTTTTTTATTTATATAAAATAGATGGTGAAACTATTAACTAAAACAACAGTCTAAATTAAATGACCAAAAATACACTTTTAAGATGCTAGAATCATCCAAAATTCCTGATTTTTTACTGGAAGATGTCTAAAACATGATAAACGAGACGAAATGGTCAGATCATTCAAAAGTGGGTCCCCTACATACTAAAACGAGTACATTGCTCCTGGTGCTTTGGCTCAGAATTCCTCTACTGAAAACTTAAAAGAAAAAAAATTGAGGTTACAAATTCAGATAAACTTTTAATAAAGAATACAAGTTTTTAACTTACAATACAATCCAATGTCCAGGATTAACAATAAGGGTGTTGACAGTCCAATTCCACCTAATTTTTAAGGCAAATAACTCACCTTCCAAAACGAACTTCTGTGGAATCTCGGATCTCATCATACCAGAGATTTTCTAGTAACTATCCTTAAGCTGCTTGGCTTTCACCACTTAGACCTGCTCAAAGTTGCAGGAGATAGTTCAAGAAATCAATCTCCCATAAGCAAAGTTGGATGGCCTCCCTCTCACCCAAAAATCTCATATTTCTCTTACAGAAACAGCAGGTCTGATTTCTTCCTGCCTTAACCCAAATATTAGCTAGCTCATTTATTGTCTTTTACAATCCAACTGGATGAATTAGCATTTTTTTAAGTTAAAAAAAGCCAAATTTCAGACATTTCAAGCACTTCTCTTTTCAGTTCAAACTAGTAGATTCCTAGATTTTCATTCTATGCTAGTAAAGACACATGCACTTGCACATGTGGTGAGTTGGATAGAGAGAGGGGTGTAGCTAAGGCAGTTTAGAGGAAAGTGGTCTTCTCTCCCTTCTTTAAATGGCATGCTTCCCACTCTCTTTTTCATCATTTCTTACACTGAATGCCTTTGGCTTTCTCTATTTCTTTGTCAAGAAACTTATTTTCCATTCTTTAAGTCTACCCTTCAAGGGAATTTGCTTCAGATGCAGTATGGATGATATTTTAATGCATTCTACAGATACCCTACCAATTTTCAGAAAATACAATATTTGCCACCACATTTTTTATGAATAATATCTTGTCTTGAACTCTCTTCTTCTTTTACTACCCCTTAGTATTCTCTTTATGTATATTATAGATCATAGTATCCTCTTTATATATATTACAGATTACTTTTATGTACATACCTTATTCGGAATATTGTTTCCTGAAATTTATATAGTTAACTTTACATGCTATAAGAATTTTTACTATTTCCAGTCAAACCACTCCCTTTCAATCCAATGCAGATGCTACATAATGGGCCAGTTGACCAAGTTATTGAGGATCTTTTAAGTCAGGGTATGTAAGGCATCTTTGCTACATTTAACATGGGGATTTTCAGGGATGAGAAGATGCAAGTTAAACTATGCCACTTGCAGAAATGCAAGGTAAGGCTGCATAGTATAGGGCCTTTGTGCTCTGCCCCTTCCCCAGACCTACATATGCGGGAGCTTTGTGCACCGAGCTGCCCCTCTTTTTCTTTTTTTTTTTCAGAAGACGCAAATTAATTTATGCCTTAATAATCATCATCATCATCAAGACCTAATCCCGATTAGGGGTTGGTCACATGAATCTCATTCCTCCATTCCCCTCTCTTAAGTGTCAAGTTTTAATTTAGTCCCAAAGTTTTTAAATCTTTTCTCACTACTTCTATCCACGCTCTTTTGGGCCTTCCCCTTGCCCTTCGCCTCACTCCTAGCTGGTGCCCTTTTTGGTCCACGTTGGACATGTCCAAACCATCCAAGTCTAATCTCCCTCATCTTGTTACCTATTGGTGCTACTCAATTTCCTTTAATGTTTTCATTTTTAATTCTATCTTTTCTTGTCTTGCTACTCATCCATCTCAACATCCGCATTTTAGCGACACTCATCCTATATACATGTTGTTCCTCAACTACCCATCACTCTGATCCATAAAGCACGACCGGTCCAGCCATCCTATAAAATTTTTCTTTCAATTTGAGTGGCACCCTCCAATCACACCAAACTCCAGAGGCACATCTCCATTTGTTCCAACCCACTTGGATTCTCTAGGTAACCTCCCTTTCAATCTTTTCACTCTTGTGAATTATCAATCCCAAGTATCAGAAATGTTCTTTTAGGAGGACTTCTTGATTATAAATCTTTACTGGTACAATCTCACTCCTCTTCTTGCTAAAATTGCATTCTATATACTCTGTCTTAGTTCAAGTAATTTTAAATCCTTTATATTCCAATGCATCTCTCCATAACTCTAGCTTTGTGTTTACACCCTCCCTTGTTTCATCAATCAAAACTATATCATCTGCAAAAAACATGCACCATGAAATCTCCTCTTGCAGATGTTTTGTTAACTCATTTATAACCAATGTGAAAAGGCACAGGCTCAATGCAAATCCTTGATGCAATCCTATAGTGATAGCTGGTGGTCCTAATGTTTGCTACGGCTCCCCCATACATATCCTTCATTATATCTATATACCCCTGTGGAACCCCTATCTCACCTAATACCCACCGAATTAACTCTCTAGGGACCCTATTATAAGCTTTTTCTAAATCAATAAAGACCATGTAGAGGTCCTTCCTCATCTCCCTCTATTTCTCTATCAATTGTCTAGGCAAAAAAATAGCTTTCATGGTAGACCTCCCACTCATGAAATCAAACTGGTTGTCGGATACACTTGTCTCATGTTGTAACCCCTTCTCCATCACTCTTTAAAAATGTTTCACAGAATGGCTCATAAGTTTGATCCCCTAATGATTAGTGCAATTCTGCATGTCACCTTTATTCTTGTAAATTGGTACAATAGAGCACTTCCTCCATTTATCCAGCATCTTCTTCGATTTTACAATCTTATTAAATAATTATGTCAACCAAACAACCCTAGTATCTCCCATATATTTCCAAATCTCTATTGGTATACCATCAAGCCCTAGAGCCTCTCCAAATTTCATCTTTTTCAAGGCCTCTTTCACTTCAGTTATTCTAATCATACAGTCATATGTATAAAATCCAACATTATTTGGGTTAACAATACTTTCAATTCCTATATTCTCAAGGTAATTGTCATTTAGCAAACTTTTAAAATAACATTACCATCTTTATTTAACCTCGTCATCCTTCACTAGTACCCTTTGGTTATCACTTCTAATATACTTAATGCGGTCTAAGTCCTTACTCTTACTTTTGCGAGTTTAAACATCTTTCTTACCTTCTCTTGATCGTAATCTATTATAGAGATTATCATAAGCCTTGAGTTTAGACTCACTTACTACTTCTTAGCAACCTTTTTATCATTCTTCTATTGCTCAAATTTTCATTATTTTTAGTCTTTTGCAATGCTTTAAAAAACAAACATTTCTCTTTAATAACTTTTTGCACTTTTTCACTCCACCACCAAGTTTCCTTCATTAGTTGCCTTTTACCTTCAGATACTCATAAGACATCTTTTGCCACTTTCTCAATAGACATGGTCATATTAGTTCATATTGTTGTCATGTGACCTTGAGGTCACTGGTTCAAGGCGTGGAATCAGCCTCTTGCAAAAATGCAAGGTAAGGCTGCCAACTTTAGGCCATTGTGGCCCGCCCCTTCCCCAGACCCCGCATAGGCAGGAGCTTCGTGCACTGGGGCTGCCCTTTATGGTGTTTACTTCTGTTTCATTGTTTTAGTTTCCTCCTACTATTAACTTCTTTGCAAATAATGATATCTTCTCTCCTTTTATGTTCCACCACTTAGTTTTAGAACACCTATTAAGTTCATTTCCTTTCTTCCATATTTTACTGTAGATATCCATAACCATTAATCTATGTTGTGAGGTTAGACTCTCGCCATGTATCACCTTACAATCCTTAGACATTAATCTTTCGGCATTCCTAAGTAGGAAAAAGTCTATTTGGCTTTTATATGGTCCACTTCCAAAGGTTAGCAAGTGTTTGTCCCCCTTCTTAAAGCATGTGTTTGTTGTAGCTAGGTTATATGCTAAGGCAAAATCAAGTATAGCTTCCCCCATCTCATTTCTTTCTCTAATATCATACCCCCATATACCCTACAGTATCCTTGTTTTCCTTTTCCTACATGACCATTAAAATCTACTCCTATAAATATCCCCTCTTTGTTGGGAATGTCTTACATGACTCCTACTTTATCTTCCTGGAACTGTCTCTTATTCTATCTTTTAACCCTACTTGTGGTGCATATACACTAATGACATTTATGATCTTCTCTCCTAGAACAAGTTCTATTAGTATAATTCTATCACCGATTCTCTTAATGTCTACAACTTCATCCTTACTGTTTTATCTACCATTATCCCTACGTCATTTCTATTATCGTCTTTTCCTACTTTCCAAAGCTTATACTCATCGAGTTCTCTAGTTTTAGCCCATTTCCACTTGGTTTCTCATATACAAGCGATGTTACCTCTCCTACGTTTCATCATATCCACTAACTCTAGACTCTTACATGTCAATGTGCTTATATTCCACGTATCGATAGGAATCTTGTTTCCTTGACTAAGCTTATTTAGACACATACTTCTCAAACGACGCAGGAACTCATGCATACTTTTCACTACACTTAGGTCCTGATGCAACACATCACTTCCGAGAGAACAGTCTAGCAACCCTTGCCTATTTTCGACTACACCCGAGATGCAATGCAAAGCTTTACTTCTGGGGGAATGCCCTAGCAGCCCTTGTCCACTTTCCACCGCAGCCAAGACCGATGCAGCACGTCACCTACAGAGAGGGCCCTAGACTGAGGGAATGTCATAAATCAATTCATGCATGGGGTTTTCCATGGGTTTTCCTTGCCAACTGGCCCCTGACACAAAACCCTCATCCTTTATGCCTCAACTTGTTGCATATTTCTTGGATATTTCCATTAAAAACAAGACGACAGGAGCTTGATCTCTGAAAAAACGTTAAAAGGTGGAAGGTTAAGGATATATATCTACTGTTAATTCATTAATCCTTTGGTTAACCTATACATTCAAAAATTAATTTGGTGAATGAACAGTTCACATAAATGCTTCTCAAAGAAAGAATCACCATGCTAGGCTGAAAGAACAAAAAGGGTCCAGCTTAATCGCTTCTTCTCAAGAGAATTTGACAAATTGCTGCATTTAGTAAAGGGATACTATTTAAGAAACCGAGCACTTTGGAGCTCTAACAAATATTTTATGTAGCCAAACAGCTTCCTGAAGGCAGTATTGACGCAGCAGGAAGTATCAATAAAGCTAAAATTCGATTTTCCCAGGGAAGACAAAACCAAGGGTTGAGAGATTTCTGGAACCAGAAATGACGCTCTCTAACTCAAACTTTAAACTACTTTTTTTCAAAATAGCCAAAGCCTTGAATTTTATATAAAGCAAGAAGGAAAGAGAAAAGAAAGCAAATTCAGAATTTTATTCAATGCTCAAAAAATGACTGTAATATGCGTTTACAGCCCTTTTATAAATTGCTAAACTTCCTTCCCAATAAATAAAACTTTTAGTACATGCAAAATAACTTCTAATTAGAATAGGAAACTGCTAATACAAACTCTAAATGAAAGAAATACTAGACTAATCTCAAAATAGGAAACTTTCTAACACTAGACCAATAAGAACGTTGCTAGTCCTCAAAATAGGTAACTTTCTAACACTAGATCAATGAGAAATATTCTAAAACTAAGATAATGAGACCAACTGAAAATAGGAAACCTAATTCAACTTCTAAAAACCCCATGTTACTGTTCATGTGAATATTTTACTTTCCTTATTTTTTCTTCTTTTGTAATTCTTGATGATTTTTTAAGTATTGTGGATGCTCCAGGATCATATTCTTTGCCCTTGACAAAACTCGTCCTCAAGTTCAAGAGTTGGATTGCAAAGTTCCTTGGATGTCTCATTCAAGCTTCAACTTCATCTTCATTTCTTCCGACCAACTATAGGTTGCTCTTACTTCACCAGAGCCTCTTATGCTTTTTAGGGATTCAACCACCAAATTATAGGCTGATTTGAAAGATTTTTGTTGGGCTGGTCTCAGTCAGATATTGCAACAAAGACATATAGTCAGTTTGAATAGTTTAATCTTGGTCTGGCTTTGAATAATTCTTCCCTGCAAAAGATTGTTGTCACCAATACTTTCCTCTTGGGTCTGCGGAGGAATGTCGGATTGCAATAATACCTCTCAGAGCTTATCTTTTATGTCTTATTGGTACTGCTTTCAGATCTCCTTATTTTCTTTTCGTAGCACTTCAAATTCTTCATTCATTTTCTTCTGCAATCTTCAATTTTTTTTGTTCAGACATGTTGTACTTCTTTTCCAAGATCACTAATAAATTCATGATGGAACACCACCGGAATGGACATTGGGCCTCTAATAACCTTTTGACACACAGAAAGTATCAATAAAGCTAAAACTCAATTTTTCCAAGTGAAAGAAAACTGAAAGTAGAGAAGTATCTGGAAACCAGAAATAAAACTCTCCAACTCAAACTTTCAACTATTCTCTCTCCAACTCAAACTTTGTACTATTTATATTCATTATAGCTAAAGGAACGGAATAGTAAACAAGAATGATAGAGAAAAGAAAGCAAACTCTCAAAGTTTATTTAAAACTCAAAAAAAATGATTGTAATATGCGTTTAGATCACTTTTATAAATTGCCAAACTTCTTCTCCAAGAAATAAAACTTGCAGTCCAACCTATATGGCTTCTAATTAGAATAGGAAACACAAACAGGAAACTACTAATACAAACTCTAAAACAAAGAAATACTAGACAAGTCCTCAAAATAGAAAACTTTTTAAAACCGAACCAAACTCTAAAACAAAGAAATACCAGACAAGTCCTCACATGCATAGTAATGTGTTTACTATTCACATAAACCGTAACACATGAACAGTAACTTTTTACTTTCCTACTTTTTTTCTTGCTTTGTAATTCTTCATGATTTTACGTAATGAAGATGCTTCTGCATCAAGTATGCAACTCATGACCAGGAAGGATCTAATGGAGCAAAGCAGATAAAGAAGTAAATGGCAGCAATCACAATTTCCTCCAACCAGATAAATGCCAAAATAAGAACCACAATTCCAGAGCACAGCCCACTTTGTATTTTAACAAGATTATGATTAAGTAGGTGGCAACACATGAATGCACAAACATCAAGAAATATCCAAAGAAGCATAAAACTGCAAGGTGCAGATGATGCCTTTTATGAAACCTTGAGCACTAAACATTAAACGAACACCATATACCAACACTAATACATTGCACTCAGTTGAGTTGGTTAAGAGCCTTATCTCACAACCAAGAGGCTGCTGGTCCAAGTCACAGCTTACCTACCAAAAAACCAACATTGCAGCCAAATGGAAAAGACCAGCAGTTCTAAATAATATCAATAGGATAGAACATAGAATTTGAGCCACAATGATGACCATCCCAGCACAAAAATATATTAAAGAACCAGGTAAGGGGGCTCACTAACACCTTAAACTCCCAAAGTTTCATGACTAGCATTTGCTAACAGTCAGTCAAACCAGAGCCTAAACATGGCCAGAAATGGTATAACTAAAATCACTTGCAGGCATTAAGTGTAGACAAGCATGCAACTAAATTCAAACTCCAATTATAAATAAAGTTAACTTCAAAGAGTGATTTCAAGCAACTAGAGAAATTAGAATCTAAACCTCAGCATGAATATATTGCACATCTTTTACTTCGAACTCTGCAGCCTTATTCTGCTCTTCTTCTTCAAGGACAGTACGAACATCATTGGCTAAAGCATCTTCAAAATTTTGACTGCTAACTGCAGTCAGATCAATATCTCCATCAGGAAGATAGGTTTTCAGGGGCACCGATCCAAATGGAAATACCTGTAAACACACGGAGAAAAGTCAAACATTGGATTAGATGCTTTTAACGGAAATGAGCAGAAACCTCTCCAGCAAAGCCCAAGGTATACTGTTCATGTGAGTTCTGCAATTGGTGTATGCCTGTACCAAATTCACCATCCAGAAGGAAGTAACAAATATTGCCTAAGTATCATAATCTTTGAGCACATCAGACCTTAATAGACACCATATTGCTTCAGCAACCAGACAGCCTACTTTAGGCATGTTTGGATGTCCCAACCTCTTGGGAGGGTCTCAAAATGCAGTGCTGTAAGCATATGTCAGGTGCATTTCTCCTCAATCAACAACAGGTAGAAGAATATCAAATCATTCCAGTGCAATTCATGGATAAACTAAAGAAGTACCAGCCATCACTTATTATCATGATTAAATCTAGGTACGGGAAAACCAGAGCTACTAAATCAATTTTTGATCATCATCACATTCCAGGCAATCTAATAGTTGCAGCCAGTTTGACGGATCAGTCCTGACTCCTGCCGCATCCACAACATAATCCAAAGCCAAAAGAACTTCATCAAGCACTAGACCAGCAGCTGGCATCACAGACGTAGTCACACTTTTATATGTTGCAATCACCCAGATCAGACAATGAGACGGTCAATTCCGCTGAAATTTAGAAAGGATATCCATATGTTCATTGCACCAAATTAATTTGGATGAACAATGCCTTTTTGCCTAGTATGCACTGTTCAAGTAGTGAATGTTTTGAATAAATGAATCTAGAAAGTTAAAAATCAGATATTTGATCAAAAGACAAAATGAAGCCAACGTGTACAAATGTGCTTTGGATGTGATTTGCAACCAGATGATCTGCAAATCAAGCTAAGATTGTAAGACTAAGCATTATCAAATTGGAGTGTGACCTCAAAAGCTTTCATCCATCAATCACACAGATTACATCACTGAGAATCCAAGACTATTGTTTTGTATCAAATAAATTAAAAAGATAGAAGAAAAAAAATGTCCATGGGCAAAGAGTATTAATCATTTGACAAACTATGCTCAACTCTACCATACTACAGGATAAGCTGAAATTTTCTAGGCTGTACTCTTGTCTTTCCTTCTCAATGGAGATATGGACATCCACTGACCTTTTGCTTGGAAAAAGTGCTGTATAATCAGTAATAATCATTTGAGGAACTATGCTCCAACTCTACCATACTTCAGCATAAGCTGAGATTTTCTAGGCCGTACACTTGTCTTTCCTTCTCAACGGATATGGACATCCACCAGCCTCTTGCTTGGCAAAAACTGCTTAATCTCTCTAAACCAGGAAATGGGCTGCAAGGCTGAAGAAGATTGTCACTAAAATCTCTGAGATATTACTATGGAAACATTAAGAACCAGGGAAGTAAGATTTCAAAATAAGCATTAAGCATACCACAGAATGATATTTTTATTGGTTGCTGAATCATCCTTTTCTCTCCACAGAATCATGCTGCATGATCCCATATAGCAGGGAGATATTTTTATTGAGTGATGAATTGTTCATAACCCTCAGAAGAAACCTTCTGCATTCATATCTTTCACGAGATCAATATGTAGCGTATCCCACGTATTAGGCCCTAAAATCATCCTAATAGATCATTTATCCTAAATATGTACTCCTGCGTGCTCATCAGTTTATTGACAAAATTTCTTTCTGGTAAATGAAAAGCTACAGAGCTTCACGAACACAATTGGAATTTATAATTGTAAAGCGTTAAGTGGCAAAATGCGGATTTTGAAAGTTCAAACCCTGCTTCTGCTTGCTATATGCATAATTTACCAAATTTAGTGAAAATTTAAAGAGAGAAAGAGCGAGCACATATCATTTATCGACTGGATCAAAACGTTATCAAAGAGAGAGTGGTTATCACCCTTTCAATGATGGTTTATTGCCATTACAGTGCCCAATAGAAGAGAATGTTACTTACACAGCTGTGGAGATCCTTGGTACATATGCAAGAGAGATTCATCAATTTGGGAACTGGGACAAAGATCCAAAGCAGAAAACTGAAGGGTCCAGCAACAGGCAAAAGTTTGAGCCTTTCTTTTTAGTTTGGACACATCATTTCTTTCATTCTAGCAAAATAGTAAGAATAGTAAATTTATTTGGGGCCACAGCATCCCTCGGGCCACTGACTGAAGTTGGAGTGGATGGAGAGCTGAATTAGTTTCTCTCAAGGAAAGGTTGTATCTTTTGAAAAGGTAAAGCTTACCATTATGCACAGCTGCCAAAGGAAGAAGTGTGTGATCTGAAGAGAGGGTTTTGAGGAGCAAATGCCTGAAGCAAATAAGCATTGTGAAAGCAATGAGGAAGACAAACAGGACACTTGTGGGAAGCATTGCAAAATGAACATGAGGTATGGATTAAAAGCCACCCTATTTCACTAGTAGAGTGATAGTATAGATTCACGCAAGTCTTCTAGTTAATTAGGTTAACTTATGGGCATTATATTCCATGTCAAATTGCATCTGGGAATCACCTCTGGGAGTCTCTGAGTCACTAATAAGTTGCTTCATCTCTAGGAGTCCCTCCTTTAAACAAGAGTCAGATAGTGAGTGGAGAAACAGGAAAAGGCACCTATTTTGGAATCTGTGATTCTATTCTACTACAGTTTCTCAAGCAATTAGCACGAATATTAGCAAAAGGATTACATAGGAGAATCTATCTATCAAGAAAGGGATCGGATATTCGTGAGTTACCTAGATTTAAGAAGATATGATCATCCCCATCATAAACTAGCTAGGAGGGGATAATCAGGTTGAGCTCATCACCAAATATTGAGCCCTATGGATTTTCAAGCACACATTTATGGCTCATTTAATCAAATCTAGGATGCACTAAACATATTGGACCATGGCCCACATTCAGACCCTATAGACCATAGGTATAACTGTCAATAATAATCTAGACGTCCTGCAATTTTTAGACTGTTTACTACAATCACCTCCATTATAGGGCATTCATTGGTTATTACCATTGAATTCTGTTTATTCTCTCACATTGCAGTGGAGGGATATCAATTGAGGAATTTGGTTGTGTGAAATGAGTTTATTTACAAATGTTTAAGTACATAAAAAAGAAACATAGTGACAAGCCATTGTCAATAATCTGGCAATGCTTCAGGTCAGCAATCCCATTCTGAGAGGGAGATGTACACAGAATAATTGTGAGGTACTAGTCTATAGCATGTGATGTCTACTCACCTCATGTCACTACCTAGGTACTTGAAATAGTGTTCATTATGCGCCAAAACATAGTTTGAAAATGTGCAAAGATGGAGCAAACATCTAATTTATAATTTAGGAAATAGACAAGAAAACAGAATGCAAGGTAAGGCTGTGTACTTTAAGCCCTTGTGGTCTGCCCCTTTCCCAGACCCCGCATAGGCGGGAGCTTCATGCACCGGGGCTGCCCTTTTTACAAGAAAACAGAAGTAAACACCATGTGGACTGATATGGCTGAGTCCATCAAGGAAGTGGCAAAAAATGTTTTAGGAATATGTAAAAAGGTAAAAGGCAACCGGCAAAGGAAACTTAGTAGTAGAGTGAAAAAGCACAAAAAGATATTAATGAGAAATGAGTGTGTTTTAAAACATATAGGAAGCTAGAAATACCGAAAACTTTGAGCAATATAAGAATGCTTAAAAGGTTGCTAAAAGAATAGTAAGTGAGGATAAACTCAAGGCATACGATGATCTCTATAATAGATTAGGGTCAAGAGAACAAAGAGTAAAGACTTAGACCACATTAAATGCATTAAAAGTAATGACCAAAGGGTACTAGTCAAAAATGACAAGATCAATCAAAGTTGGGAAAGTTATTTTCAAAAATTACTAAATGACAAATGACCTGAAAATATAGAAATTGAAAGAACCGTAAATCCAAATAATCTTGGACTATATAAATATGAGATCAAGATACTTGAAGTGAAAGAGGCATTGAAAAAGATGAAATTAGGAAGGCCGTGGGGCACAATGGTATACTAATAGAGGATTGGAAGTATATGGGAGATATTGGAGTAGTTTGGCTGACAAAGTTGTAGAATCAAAGAAATGCCAGATAAATGGAGGAAGAGCTCTATCAAACCAATTTATAAGAACAATAATTATTGTGAGATCAAACTTATGAGCCACCATGAAACTTTAGGAAAGAGAGATTGAGAAGAGGCTACAACATCAAACGAGTGTATCAAAAAACTAGTTATGATTTTATACCTGAGAGGTCTTCCATGAAAGCTATTCCTACTTAGACAATTGATAGAGAAGTATAGGGAGAGGTGGAAGTACCTCCACATAGTCTTTATTGACTTAAAAAAACTTATGATAGGGTCCTTAGAGAGTTTGGAAGGACCTCTACATAGTCTTTATTAACTTAGAAAAGCTTATAATAGGGTCCTTAGAGAGTTCATATGGTAGGTGTTGGGTGAAAAAGGGGTTTCACAGGGTTATATAGACATAATTAAGGATATGTACAAGGGAACAGTTATAAATGTTAGGACCGCTAGCAAAGAGAATAGTGATTTCCCTATCACTATAAGATTGCACTAGGAATCAACATTAAGCCCGTACCTTTTTACATTAGTTATGGATGAGTTAACAAAACATCTGAATGAGGAGATTCCATGGTACATGTTATTTGCATATTGAAATTGTTTTTATTGATAAGGCAAGGGAGGACACAAACACAAGGCTAGATTTGTACAGAGATGCTGTAGAGTCTAAATGATTTAAAATTAGCTAAACTAAGACAAAATATATGGAATGCAATTTTACCAAAAAAATGAGCGGGAGTGAAACACCAGTAAAGATTGATAACCATGAAGTTCCCCAAAAATATTACTTTCAATACTTGGGATCGATAATTCAAGAGAACAGAGAGATTGAGAGGGATGTTACCCAAAGAATCCAAGTGGGTTGGAGCAAATGGAGATGTGCCTTTGCAATTTTGTGTGATCGCCAATTGCCACTTAAAGTAAAAGGAAAATTCTATAGGATGGCTGTAAGGCCAACCATGCTCTATGGATCAGAGTGTTCAGCAGTTAAAGGAACAAAATGTACACAGAATAAGTGTAGTTGAAACGAGGATGTTGATATGAATGAGTGGCAAGACAAGAAAGGATAGAATTAGAAATGAAAATATTGGAAGAAACTTAGGAGTAGCACCAATAGGTAACAAGATGAGGGAAGGTAGACTTAGATGGTTTAGATATGTCCAACGGAGACCAAAAATGGAACTAATTAAAAGGAGTGAGTTGATCCAAGTTGAAGGCTTTAAAAGAGCAAACGGAAGGCCTAAAGGGAACATGGACAAAAGTGGTGAAAAAGATTTAAAAAACTTTTGGACTAGATAAGGCCATGACCCTTGATAGACGAGAATAGAAGAACAAGATTCATGTAGCCGACCCCTAATCAGGATAAGGCTTTGATGATAAAGAGGAGGAAATAGATCTAGGTAAACAAGAAAAATAATCAACAAAAGCGACATAATACATGGTTTAAGAGAATAGCTGAGGAGGGAACCTATGATCCAAAATGGCAATTTCAAAAGAAAAAGAAGATTTATTGCAATATGTGAATGACAAGAAAAATACATCATGCTTACCAAGTTTGCAATTAGTGCACAAAAAATGACTTGGGAACTCCTGAAAAAGGATTTAATAAAAGAACGAAACTAGAAATGCAGGTCAGTACTTGTCAATGTAGCCCAGATGAGGGCTCCATCCTTATGAATTCTAAGTAGGCACAACAAGGGGACTAACCCTTCTACCTAGTGGGGGGGGGGGAACAAAATATTGGTCCAGCATCAGGATTCCTTCCCCTATTGAAACTTGGACAGGAAGTTCATGCCCCTTCTAGAATACTTGGGCTTCATTCTCTTCTTTTATTGGTACCTACTTTATTCCTAACATATGGAAAGGTGCCCATTCTCCCCTTACAAGTGGATCCACAACACATTACCAAGGATGACCTAACAATTATGATCTGCATCCAAATCTAATACATTATGAAGAAGCCCTTCATGACAATCTTTCAAATAGAAGTAAAAAGTAAACATCTACTGCAGCTCCAACAGACAGTAGAACTGATAGGAAAAAACCAAAGAAGTCAAGATAATTGACAGATGAGTATGTATACCATTAATAACATTGAATAGATAATAGTACATATGTTGCAATAAAATAAAGAGGAAAACAACTTTAAAGGACCAAAAGTCCACTTATATTTGTTTACCCTTCAACATTTTCCATGGACATTCACTGCTCGTATCATTTCCGTAGCGATTCATAGGATGAAAAGAAGCACTGAATCAAGTTAGAAGAACAAGTTGCTAACAACCAAAACCCCACTTAAAGGCCAAAAGAAAAAAAGTGGGAAAACTCATCAGAAACAATACTTGGAAACCACGATAATGACAAAAGAGTGGCATATAACACAGAGATGTGATGAGATATAGCCTTCTAGCCTGCTGGTATAAGGGGCCTCAACCATGGTAGGTGACAAGTACAGGACTTCTCAAGAGCATGTATGTCTAATTTTCACACTAGACGAGAAAAAATGTGTTAATAGAGATAGCTCCACAACAGCTAAACAAGATGTAAAGTAAAAATGAAAATAAATAATATAATTTTAAATTATTGAAAGAGAGGAGAAAAAACTGGCAAAGTACACGCATAGCTTGAAATTCCTGGCTAAAAAGAGTATTAGGAAAACAAATAAAGCATGTAACAGATAAAAATTAGGGTGTAGGGTGGGGTGGTTGGGGGTGGGTTGAAAAAAAAAAGAGAAGGAGAACAAATGCATTAAACAAACATCAAATCTGATGAAATCTTGTGCAAGTAAAATGGAAATCCAATCATGCACCCTTTGTTGTTTTGTAACTAATGTATAACAAACAAAAAGGAAAAGACTTGGTTTGCCTCAAGCAGGAAAATTCCATGATTCAGGCTCTATCCACTGCTTGGCTTCATGAGTTCTTGATGATTGATTCAAGTAGATTTTAAAAGAGACCAAAAACAACAGATGTAACAGCACCAGAACATTAAAAGTCACTAGGGTGTCTGTTCCTTTAAAGCGAACACAAAGGCTAATACTGGCTAATAAACACCCATATTGATTGTAGCCAATACAGTAAAACAGATCATTTGCAATCTATTAGCAACTGATACAAGGATCTGAAATGTATTGAATTTGAAACCCCAAGAGCATCAGTTGGTACAAATTGATCACTATCTTCTGAACATAGTAGAACAAACCTGCAATTTCAGTAACTAATACAAGGTGTGAAATGTTAAGAACCCCCAATAGTGTCAGTTGGTACAAATTGATTGATATTGTCTGAAGTTTGAAGTTGAACCATAAATAGAAGCCAGTGTTTTTACAACTTCAGACTTCAGGATTCAAGTGCCCCATTTTCTCCACAGTAGTTGAAGCTTTCTAAATCAGTGATTTGATATAAACCATGAGATGATCGTTCAGCACATAAAGTTCAATCTCAAAGTATCTATATGACATGACCTACTGACATGGACTGTCCACCTCAGCCAGCAACAAGTAGCCAATGCTACCTCTCCAGGAAGCTTCCATTTGGAAATAAATCAACAGAAATGGGCATGTTTTATTACTTGCTTAATGTGTTGCCACTTCTAGATAGATTTGAATAGCATCCAGCTTTAACCCATGCATATTGTCACCATGAAAATTGCAATTAAACTTGGTATCAGATGAGCAACTAGGACCCACTAATAAAACATGATACAGGTTGCTAATTTGTCTCCCAATCTAGTTATAAATCCAAAACTATAGATTAGCTTCCTCATCATGTTATATGGTTTCCTTATTTCAAGTTCTATTATTATACGAACACTGTTTTAGCACCACTAACATGCAAAATTTTACTTCTTATTGCTGTACAAGCACTGGTACTTTTCCTCCCTATGCTTACATACATTTGTTTTCACAAGTTTTACAACTACGAGTTTCACCTTTTCCACCTCTAACAATTCCTGGGTATATGAGAACTTGTCAAACTTTATTGAGATAAATCACAAACCTGTTCACCATGTAATTTGTAATTTCTTTTAATTTGATACCAACTGCAACAACATCCACATCAATACCATGAACTGGTACTCAATTTCATCAAGCTTCAACTCCATCTACAATAGACTCTTCAAATGCAAAATAATCACAAGCAGGACCCTCTGGTTCTTCTTGGTTGGACATCCATGTCAGTTCATAATTTCATTTTATTCTGATACCAACTGCAGCCTGATCCACATCAACACCATATACTGATACTCAAATTCATTTGAGCTTCAATTGCAACTACTATTGACTCTTCATGTGCAGAACAATCATGAAAAGAATTCCATAGTTCTTATAGACTGGACTTCCATGTTATCACCAAAAATAGCAACGGATTCAATCACTATATCTTGTCCATCATCAGATGAAACATCAGGATTCTTCTCAATCAATCCTTGGTAGCTGATCTATATCTCTTAATCTGGCCTCAGATTGGCCAGCGTGATTATACCTCTAGTCCTTCCTCTCAATCACAACCAGAAAATAAATAAATAAATTATTGAAACACCAAAAAATTTTAATAAGTTCCGTGAAAAATCATATCTTAAACCTAAAGTGTCATCCAGAAAAAAGATTAGTGCCCTAATTTATGTTCCAGATCTATTACTAACTTTGTGGCAACCAACTTGTGTCTACAAACTGCTCACACTCAGACAAAGAAACTTCCTACACAAGCAATTTGACTTTCCTAAACAAACTCGTTAAGCACCCAACTTAGAAACTACGATTTGACACAGGTGTGTGGATACAACACAGACAGGTGTTCTGCTCCCTAAAAAACCAAACAAGGGGACATGGAAAATAAATAAATAAATATTGAAGGAAAAAAAACTAAACAAATAAAATATAGAGCAGATGCCAAGTAAAAATGCAGGGTTCCATTGCAGTTATAAATGAAAATCCAAACACCCACATCTGTTTTTGACTTGAATGCTTGTTAGCATGTTTGGAAGGGTCCACACAAGTGACAGCACAGGTGTCCTGTCAATGCATGTCCAACATGGATATAAGAGGGTAATTAAAGTGTCAGACAAATCATAGCCTTAAAACATATAAAACCAGCTGAAATAACTAGAAATCTTGAGAAAAAATGATTTTCAGACTATTGATCAATAAAACCATCAGAACCCCTCTGCTGAGCCAGTATGATGCCGTAAAATCTACCAAATGCAACAAGGAAATCAAATACATTATAGTTTATCAAGCTACAGAACGAACAACACACAACTGACAGCAGAAAGGAAAAAGGAAAAAGGAAAAAGGAAAAAGGAAAAAGGAAAAAGAATATACAACAAGCTCTCAACAACTAAGCCATCTCCATCATCCTCCGATCACCAAAACTCCCTAAAATATGTCTGAAATTAGCAACTGCGGGAATGCCTGCCATATAAGCATTTGGTAGTGCACTGCAATTCAAATGGCAATATATAACTGTATAATAATCCTGATCAAACCTCTTCAACGAAGCTCCCAAAAGAAACCTTCATCTTAGAAGAAACAGTCAGCCATCTTTGAATTCTGACCTTACAAGTATCATCCCCACTTCCCATTCCTAGTAGATCTCTGTAATACAATACAGACCCACATGCAAGTTTTATTTGCAGTTGTTAAAGGTGAAACCCTGCATGTTTCATACCCACTTCCCTACACACATTTGAATAGATAAAGGTCCAATTTTATAAATTACAATATTCATGATAACCTAAACAGCAAATCCAAGAACCGCTTAATTCAACATGGAACAGAATTTCCTTCTAATCTATTAAGAAATTTAAAGTAGGAACAAGAAAATGTTGGAGCAAGTGGCAGAAAGTAAATGGCAATTAAATAATTACAGCTTTAAACCAGCTCATAGAACTTACGTCAACCTATTCGGCATGCAGGAAAAAAAGAAGAGGACATTTAGCATTGTTTGATCAATTATTTCCTTATATCGAAATTTCACAATAAACCCAAAAAAATAAATGAACACTACTAACAATGCACGTGAACATTACTAAGGATTCAAACATCCCAAGGACAGAAGTAAAACGCCAACACTTAATGAACCAAAAAAAAAAGCAGCTACTAAATCTACAATAACCAAAGTAAAGACAAGTATAATCAGAACAAAATAGTACAAAGCTCAGATAATCATCAAGCAACCAATATTAAAACATAAGCAGAAAAGATAAAAACAATTAGATTCTTCAAACTTGTCAATGACCATAAACAGAATCAAAAAACAAAAGCAAGAACATAGAAGAATCCTCACCTCGCTACCAGGGAAGCCTCTAATCAGCCTCTGTACATAATCAACAACAGCTTTTCTCCTCTGCTCAGAAACGACAGTTGGTTGAATCCTATATATTATTTCTTTTGTTATTTGCTCTGCTTTTCTCCAGCCTTCTTCGCCAATCGACAATGGGGATGGATTAGAAGAAGAAGTAGAAGAAAGAGATGGAAAAGGTGAAGGTGAAGGGCTCTCTTCGGACAAGGGGCCGTTTGGCTGTGGGGCCCAAACCTGAAGATCGCCCATGCAATCAAAACTCACAAAATTCAACCCCGAGCTATGCCTACTGAGACCTTCAATAACCCAGAAAACCAACGATAAAACAGGCGGCTGCCCAAGCAAAAACCCGCAGGGATACCATCGGAAATTCTTAAAATAAGCTCTTTAGGGCAAAATATCATATGTGTCGGCCAGAATCATGGTGTAAGCGGCCGGAAAGTAACCAAAAGGGAGAGCTTTTAGAAGAATCTTGATATGGGTCGATAAGGAATTGATCAAGAAATGGAAAGAAAACACAATAAGATAAAGAAAATGGGAAGAATTGGTGAGAAACCCAACTGCTGAAGGGGATATTTGGGTGAAATTTCGATCCGAGGTTTGTTTTAAGAGATTGGTTTTGGTCAGTTTCTCTTTGTAATCTCTCTGAAGAGAAAAAACCCAAAAGCTTCTCTGACAAGATGTTGAAACCCAGTGAGAAAACCAGATTTTACTTTACGACGCCGTTGTCCGTTCCTCCTCTAGGGGCACATCTGTCCACCTACTTTTCTTCTCTCTCAAAACGTCACATAAGCCTCTGGGTTTTCCTCACAATTTTGCCCATCCCCAGCCTTCTCAAAGCTCTTCCACTTATTAATAGACATTTCTTTTTCTAGCTCCTCCTCTCTTCCTTTGGTTATTCTATTTTTATGTTAATTACAATTTATTTTTTATAGTGCTGGTGGGCTCAATTCATTTTTCCAATTGTGTTAATAATATACTTCATTTGTTCTTTTGAAGATTGATTATAACTAATCCTACCAAGCCTTTAGGTCACCCTTTTCAATTTTCTGTTTAAAATCTGGTTAAGAGTGTCATTTTGTCAATAGGTTGAATCAATCCTCAGATCGTCCATTGACACAACTTTATCGAATATTAATGTAGTAAATGGGTAAGTCAATCGATTCACCTTCAGTCATGTCTTGACACGTTTTGCTCAAATGTTATTATGTTGAAAGTGTGAATTGTTTCTATGGTTATGGCTTCTGACTTTACCTTGATTGTTTGTGTTGTAAAGTTGAACCATTCGATTTCATTGGTGGAACAACACGTGTTTTTATGTTTACTTATCTGCTAGCCAGAACATCGACTGTTTTGTAATGACACTTGTAATTTCAACTAGGATTTGGTGTCAAATAGACAGAGAATCATTGTCAATTTGATCAATCGATCCATATAACAACTACTCTTCCCATATATGTGATCAAATACAAATATGGCACATGGCAAAAACTAAGAGTTGTTTATTTAATCACACATCTCTGGCGTTTCTAAGATATCACAGCATATCTCAAATGTGCATCTTATTTAACTGTGATATCTTCGACATATCTAAGATATCAGGTTTATTTAACCATGATATCTTCAGTACATCTGAGATATCAAGTTTATTTAACCGCGATATCTTTGGCATATCTGATATATCAAACTGATTTAACTGCAATATCTTTAGCATATCTTAGATATTAGGTTTATTTAACTTTAGCGGGAGTTGATATGTTTGCCATTTTAGAAATGTGTCAAACCCTGTTTACAGTGCAAAATGCGTTCAATTGTTGTCACGACCCGGGTTTTCTTATGCATTTTTAAATGAAAATTCTAAATTCCTAAGGTGGGATCCCGATTTGAAAAACAATGGTGCAATGCAACGGAAAAATCTTTTGTTTTAATCTCATTTTGAAAACCCCAGTGTCATTTGCTTTCACAATACTCAAAGTAGTTTTTGAAAAACTTTAGAAATCATAAATTTTTCCCCAGGTCTATCCAGTCACAATCACACAGCCCAACTGTAAATAAGTACATGTCCAAAGGGTTGAGAGTTTACTTACATGTATAATTGTCTCCTTTTTAATTCACTTGCTTGTAGCACTAATATCTCCTGAGGCGTCTTCTATTTGTGAGTGGAACTATTCTGAAAAATGTTAAGGATAGGATGAGTACATACTATATTCAGTAGGAGTATATCACTACTAGTTTTGCAATACATGTTATGTTTAAAATCATATGCTCTTTCAAAACATGTGCATGTCTGAACACTCAAGTTCAATATCGAGATTAAAAACAATCATCGAATTGGAATATTGACGACTTAAGGAAATCACATAATCCAAGTCGAAAGTATCATATGTATATTATAACATAATGGTGTGCACAAGATGCTCCACTGAATCCAACTCATGAATATATTGTATGGTCGACCAACCTCATGTCATGCCACATATAATGCACATAAATCCTCAAATCATAGGGTCCAACTATGCCCACGACTTCACCGCTGTGTGGTCCCTGGGTACCTAGGGACACATGATCATATACCTCCACGGGGCATATGACACTTCGACCTAGTGTCGTGACACCAGTGGTAGCCCCTGTACCACATGCAGTCGAAGCAGGGACATACCCTTTTTGGGCGTGGTACCCATCCACCTAATAGTGGTAGAGGCTGGGAGGCCACCCCAGACCTCTCGGCATAGTGCCCATGAGCTTATTAGCCCAAATCATGTACGATCAAATAAGCCAAAAACCTCTTTTTCAAAACCTGTCCTCTTTGAGTCCCTCACAACTGCCTACCCAGCGTCTTTTGGGCACTCAAGCGTCTTTTGGTAACCCTCAAGGACATACAATCTTTCAAAAATTCAATGCTCACAAATCATGCAATATATGCATTTGTTTGTAAAACATATCTATGCATAATGTATATGCAATTATTTGCAAAACATATATATGCCAAAACATATCTATGCATAAAGCATTTATTCATATGTATGCTGAATTAAGTCATGCTAAACAAGTTGTATAACTTATACTTAAAACATGCATAAAACAATCATGGCTCTTAAAAAGTCTAGTAGCAATAGAGCACCTACCTCAAAGTCTCCTGGAGTCGCGTCCTTTAGCACTCAGCCCGTCCCTGAGTCTCATTTATAAACTCTTGGGTATGAATGGATACAAGGAGTCCTTATTAATTTTAATCTATTTAGACATTAGACCGCTAAATCTGTTGTTTAGGGTCAATGGTCCTTGCCTAATTCATTGTCAGGCTAGCTCTTATAATATGGACCTACTTATTCAATAGTTAAATTCTATGAATGATCCTATGATCCTAATTTTAAAGTCTCATTAGGTCCGCATGTCCCGGTTCCCAGGACATCCGTACATCCTAGTTGAACCGCGACCGCCTCACATGCGTGTGCGCCTAAAGGCCGTGCCAGAGACCGTGTTTTGCACACGCACATTCATGCTCAAGTGACGCGCTATGACATGCATCATCACGCGGACGCACCTTGTAGCATGGCGCGTCTCAGCTCCCAGGGCACCCCGTGCATCCTGGTCGAGCTAGGACCCGTGCCCCATGTCGCGCACATACCCAAAGGCCGCACCTAGGACAGTGTTCGCACGTGCACAAGCATGCCTAAGCGATGAGCTATGATGTGCATCATCGCACAGACGCACCTTGTAGCATGGCGCGTCTCAGCTCCCAGGGCACCCCGTGCACCCTGGTCGAGCTGGGACCCGTGCCCCATGTCGAGCACGTACCCGAAGGCCGCACCTGGGATGGTGTTGGCACGTGCACAAGCATGCCTAAGCGACGTGCTATGACACGCATCATCGCACGGACGCACCTTGTAGCATGGCGCGTCTTAGCTCCCAGGGCACCCCGTGCACCCTGGTCGAGCCAGGACCCGTGCCCCATGTCGCGCGCACCTGAAGGCTGTACCTGAGGCAGTGTACGCACTATCGTACACCTAGAACCCGTCCCAGGGACTCAGTCCCAGGTGCATGTGGTGCTTGGTGTCCTTGGGAGGCCTGGCTCGTGTAGGTCCAACCCAAGCCGTCGTGGGGTGTTTTTCCAGCCAAGAACCCAGCTGAAAACGACCGGAAAGGACCAGATCCGGCATGGATCTGGCCTGAGGGAAGCAAACGAAAAGGAAAAGAAGGAGGGACGGCTTACCTTGTAGCCGGAGATGGTGCTCTTCCCACCTGTCCAAACCCTTGTTGCCAGAAAAAACTCGATGAAGGTGGAAACTCCTATTGCCAAACCGGAACGGAGAAGGGCATGGAGAAAAATGGCAATGGCCGGCCTGACATAGGCCTGGCCGTTGCCGAAAAATGCAGAAAGATGGGTTTTCGGTTTTTGCCAGAAACCTCAATCTCAAACGACTGGAAAAATGCGATTTGAAAAGGGGGAAGATGGGGTTTTTATAGAGGAGTGAAAGGCGGTGCCCCTCAATGGCAGTGCCGCCATTTTCCCTGGTGTATTCTAGAGAAATCGTGAAAAAAATGGGTTTCTAGGAGGGTCTAGAGGTTGAAGACGATAGGGGGTGCCGTTATCAAAACGGCCCCCTGCGTTTTTCGTCCTTTTTCGTTTTTCTGTTTAATTTCCAGAAATACTCCTATCTTTAAATGGCTGTAACTTCTTCATACGAACTCCGTTTTGGGTGATTTTTGAGGCGTTGGATTCCATTTTTCGAGTAAAATCTAATGGTACTAAGTTCCCTCACAAATTCCTTCATTTACTATTTTAAATAAAGTGAAACATTCAACACAGTCCATTTCCCATAGAATGTCCAATTTTTGTTAAAAAATAGTGTAAATTGCTCGGGCATTACAATTGTAGAGTGAGAAAATTCAACTTAAAACTAGTGTTTTCTAGTGAGAGAAGAAGAGGGAGTCTTCAGTCAGAGCACTTCAAGCCGGCGACTTCAACTTGGGAAGCTGATGGCCCGAGAAGTATTTTCCATTCTAAGCAGGACTTCGGGAAGAAGTTGGGTGGTTTTTTCGCATACCCCAAAAGTAAATCTGTGTTTCAGAACCAATTAGGTAGATCTTTGGCTTGGTTTTGCTTGCTTGCTTCTTTCAGCAGATTTTTGGTGGTTTATTGTGTGTTTTTGGAAGGGAAATATGGCTGCATGGTTATCATTTTCTAGGATTTGAGCATATTGTTGCTTGTGCAATTGGATTTTGGAAAGAAAACCCTATTTCCAAAACCCTTCTTCTTCTCAATCTCTCAATTCAGTTTTCTGCAAAAGAGGAATAAAGGGAAAGGAAACCCCTACTTCACATTATCTCATTCTCAATCCAATTCTCATATTTTCTCTTTTTCTTCGATCGTTGTTTCGATTCCGATAGGATTCCTGGTAAAGTACTGGTATGTGCAAATCCCTATCTTTTGCTTGTTGGATATTTTTCATTTTCACATTTTTAAATGGATTTTTGTGGAAGATCAACTATTGATTTTTGTATGGAATTATGGATTCATCTAACAAAAGGTTACCACCATGACTATATTGCGCATCTCATAGTATTCTATTACAAATATACTGTCATTTATTTAGGATCATCATCTCGGAGCTATTACTACAGCATGTCTCTTACCATCGTTCAAACATTTTATAAATCGTTACTTAAACTGATTCACTGATCAAATTTGTTTTTACCTTTTGCTTGTAGAATATGGTCTGAGAAATGGAAATGAAGGGCTGGTCACAATAGTAGCCGAGAAAAGGAAATAGAAATATCCATTACCACATCTAACACTTATTTAGGATCATCAGCTTGGAGCTATTACCACAGCATGTCTCTTACCATCATTCAAACATTTTATAAATCGTTACTTAAATTGATTCACTGATCAAATTTGTTTTTATCTTTTGCTTGTAGAATCTGGTCTAAGAAATGAAAATGAAGGGCTGGTCACAAGAGTGGCTGCGAAAAGGAAATAGAAACATCCATTACCACATCTAACATTTATTTAGGATCTTCAGCTTGGAGCTATTACCATAGCATGTCTCATACCATTGTTCAAACACCCATAAATTTTTAACCTTATAAATCATTACTTAAGTGACTAGGCATTGCTAAGTTTAAACTGATGAGAAAGTCACATATATTCCCCAACGTTAAATGATAATGAAGCCTAATATTTCAAATGCAAGTCAAAAACTTTGAATGACAACATTTAGCAGTAATTTGAACTCCATAAATGAAGTAATACCATTTGAGATTCCAAAATGTATTTATGAAGGTAGGTTTCCATGCAAGACAAGGAATTTGAAATGAAAATTTTGCATTTTTCATCTTATTGTAAAAGTTTTTTTCAGATGCAGAAATATCATAGTGGAATATGACAGAAGTTTCAGGAAGTGACTAATCTGTAAGTGTCTCAAGAACATAGCATTTTACCTCCCTTCACATGATGAAAAACTTCTCTACAGAAATTCATCATGGTTTGAAGGGTATAACAACCATGGTTGAGCTTAAGACGCCATTTAGAGGAGGCCCATCAAAGTGGATGCTTTTTAGAGGTGGCATAACCATCCAAGTATCAAATATGGAACTCTATACCTTGACATACCATTCAATCAGCACATGCCAAAGATAGACTATGTTGTTGATCTCATCTAATGAGTAAGCATATCATCTAGACAGTCCATGTATCCCCCCTCTACTTGGAAAGGAAACTACTACCACCATGCAACACCCAAAATCTATGTAACCAATGCCAGTAGAGGTAAGCACTTAAGAATACTCAAATCTAAGTTTTTTGTACAGATTGAAGAGAACTATGTAAAAGGTATAGTAATACAGATTGAAGAGAACTTTGGAACAATTTTTAGTACAGATTGAAGAGAACTATGTAAAAGGTATAGTAATACATTCAAAGTTATTTTAATCCTCTCTAAAACTTCATCTCTAACCTTGCCCTTCATGTGCAAGGCGGCTTAGAAGCAGTTAATCAAAGTACTGAACATGGGAAAGTTATTGTTTTTAGCTCAATTTACCATGATGCTAGTAATTGAGTGTTTTCTTAAACATGCCTATTTGGTTCTTCTTCTTGTAGGTTGCTCTCAGCTTGTTGGAACTAAAATTAATGTATGCAACAATTACAAACCAAGGAAGCAAATGGTGGAGCTCAGTGAGGTTGATGGAGATGAAGACAGATTGGGATCAGTATTGGTATCATGATGTTGCAAAAAGCATGAAAATTACATGTTGAATTGCAAAGATATCATAAAAAACTTGCAGATTGCAATTGTCTCTCGTTATTTCTTAAGTTTTTGTACAGTCTTACTAGTCTTATGAGTTGAGTAACTCTTCTTCTTCATATAAGAAATCCTCTCTGCCATATAGTATTATGATGTTTGTTTTGAGACTTAATTGTTTTGTTTAAGACTTACTATTTCTACGAGTTTGGAGTGGATGACCAACATGTTGCTTTAGTAGCAGCTGTCAACTGTGGGAGGGTATCACAGATTTAACATGCATTATTCCTTCTTCTTTTTTTGGTAACATTAATTAGAGCTGGCAAAATTTTGTGGACAAACATAGAAGATATGCATCATTAATGCTCATCTAACTATTGCTTCCTTTTTCTCTTTGATTCATTTTCTCATGATGAGTTTTTTTAGTATATTATTTCATGTTTACTAGTATATTTCATGTATCTTGCTGTAGGCATTCATTTCTTAAGCAGCTGCACCAAAGTTCAAATGGGAAGATGATAGCATGAAGCTTCGATCAGCTGCCAAGCTTTTTTCTCAAGAATGGGAAGGTGATGTCACAGTTGTTATGCTTGCTACATTGGCCCAGGTAGATCTTAAATACTTCTTGCTCCTTTGCGTATTTAATTTTCTAGCTTCCTGTATTTAGATTGGTTGGATTAATCTATAAGGTTGTTGACAAGTTTTCCTTTTTCTATCTTTGTGTCATCAGTATTCAAAAATTATTCAGAATCCATCTCATGTGGAACTTCAAGGTGATTTGTTGCTAGCTAAAAGAACTCATAATGGGACTATTTTCAATGTTGTGATGAAGGAGGATCTAACACTTCCCCATAGGAGTTCTGATTCAGAAGAATACTAGGACTCTTCTCAAGGTGTAGCTGCCGAGTGCTTGCAAGTTGAACGTCTTGGTGAGGAAATGGTAAGTTGCAATTCTAGTACAGCCTCTGATTGTAGTGATGATGATAGAACTATCTCAAATCACTTTCACGAGTTGGAATCCCATTGTAATGCACCTGATCATTCTGTAGCAGGGAATGATAACAATGATGCTACCATAGTTGTGCTGCATATTGAGTTGATCTAAGTAGGGAATGTCAAAAGGAATCCCGATTATCAAGGTCAAATGATATGGATTTATACAAATACCATGACTACTTCAAATTCTCATTGTTATTTGCCAAAAAATTGGCACTAGAAGCTATTGTGTTTTTGTTGACACTATGATTACATATTTATGTATACTATAAGTAAAAAATATTCAATTTATTATACGGGAAATTGTTCTCTGTTTCCAATTTGTTTTGGCATGAGATTCCTCAAGTGTTGGTAATTTCCCCATGTAATGGGTGCTTCTTCATTGTAATTAGTCCTCCCTTTCAATTCAAAATTGGACTTTGCAATTTCCCCATGTAATGCATGCTTCTTCATTTTAATTAATCCTCCCTTTCAATTCAAAATTGGACTTCTGAATCTGTGCTTCTTCCTAGAATTCACATGCTTGGCTTATAGCTTTGTTTCTCAAAGGTGTTTCTACATCTATGGCAGGAGACGTTCTTCTACAATATTTTCTTGCTACACATGGTATGTGTAACATGGCACTATTGTATTTTAATACCTTAGTTATATGTACCTTCAAGCGTGTTTCAATCACATTGAAAGTAGGTACACTTAGAAATTAGAGGCTGAACCATGACTTAGTTTAATACTGAATATGGTGCATGACTATGGCATCTTTATATAGGAGGACTTCCATACCTGCATGCGTGACTATTGCTTTTGAAGACTTGAGTTAAAGGGTTTTTAGTTTATCATATACTCTTGGTTGCACATATTTTAGGGAGGTTAGAGGCAACGTGACTAAGGAACTGACTGGTCGCCATTGAGTCATTGGCCGTATTTGTTGCTTGATGCTTTTGCCATGTAGTTTGGAGTTAGAAGAATGTCTTACCTGTTTTTGACACATTACTTAACTTCATATTTAAATGTAACTATATTTCTTTTGGTTGTTTTTACGTTCACAGAATCGGGAGTGTTCACATGGGTATGGATGTAGCATGCTTGCTAAATTATTTACTGTTTCAACCCTTGTGACATTGGGTAAGAACAAATACAAATGCCATGAGCATCATAAATTCAAGATTCTATGCCCAAAACATGACAGATTGGCCTTCTACCAAGTCCCTAAAACTCAAATTTGTAGTGAGGTGGGTAGAAAATTACAAGGTAATGCACTTACTTTGGTTCATCTTCTTCTATTCTCGAAAAGAACGACCTTAATATCCTCATGATCCCTCTTGCAAATGTATTTGTACAAGTAGTCCATGTCTTCAACCAACCACCCCAACCCCTGCTATCAGATTATTGTTTAAGAAATTTCAATGTATAGTTTAAATATGGCATTAACATTCAAATGCTCCATTCCCCATCCCTCCCCTTTCCTCTTCCTAAGAGTTATCTCAACAATTATATCAGCAACCTTTTCTAGGGGTAATGCAGGATCATCAAGCCATGTAACTTACGAGTTGGCAATAATAATTGTCGATTGTTGCTTCTTACCGCCACAACTAGATCCTTAGTTGAGGAATGCTAGATGCAGACACAAGGCCTATAAATATTTTGAGAAAAATAATAAGGAGAAACACACTTGCTTGAGGAAGATAGACACTCTTTGGGGCTCAATTTTTTAATATTGGCATTATGCACTTTGTTAATGTAGCAAAATAATAATCAACTTATCCCATTGAGATGAATTTTATGCTAGTTTGATGAAACTATATACTTTGATTTGAAAGTTCCATACTTTGAGGTCATTGAACCCTTTTGTTGGTTAATATATTAAATTTTATTAAAAAATAACAAAATATTTCTCATGACGTATTTCAAATATCACGAGAGATATCACAAAATAAATGGCATATCTCAGATATCACACAAGATATCATAGAACATATGACATATATCTCAGATATCATAGAAAATATCATCGAAGATATCGCAGGAGATGTGCCAACAAAAATGCCAAACATACACCTTTAAATAAACCCCTCTAAGCATTTTTTGGATAATAAGATGCAAAACTTTTAAGCTTTCATTGCACTTTCTCTTATTTGTATGTAGCCTCTACAATTTGGGTCTAGTATATACATAGCTCTTCAAATTTGATTTGTTCATAAGTTATCCCTAGCTCAAAGACGATTTTGTCCATTAGCATCTAAGATGAAAACTACTAAAAATGGTTGTTAAGTGGTGGGTAAACTTGGCATTTCACGTGCTTCTTCTTCTTGTAATAAAAGATAACTAGTTTCCCTACATTCTCAAGCTTCGTACCAAAAGCTCTAACTAGTAGAGCAGACACAAATGCTCAGCTATAAGTTCATTTTCTAACTCAATCTAAAGTTAGTAAGGCATGAAAATGCAACAAAACATTAATAAATATTTGGTTCCAAGCAAACCAATGAAATTTGGGGGAATTGTAATTTTGAAATCCAAGCATAAATGAGCTTTTCCCTAGAGGTTTGGATGGTTTCTATGAGTGTGGCCCTAGGGAATCAATGCATTATTAAATGAACATGGAATGCAAGTTGGTACTTGTTAATATCAATTATTCCAATCTCAATGTTTTCTTCCTGAATCTACCCTTCAAACATGCATATTGTAACATTCACTATTTTAAATTCTAGAATAATTAATTTTATGAATTTTTAAAAAATAAGAATTTGAGAAATTTAGAGATGGAATCTCAAGTTAAAACCTTAATATTAGAGATGTGCTCAGAAAATGGAGTCCAACGCCATTAAAACGCTAAAATAGAAGATCGGAGTAAAAATGCTGAATTATTTTAAATTTCATATTTAAATGAAATTATTTAGAAGGGGAAAATCATCATTTCACACGTGAGGCCCACAAAAAATCATCACAGCCGTCCAAGTAGCAGGGTGATGATTACCAGCGTTAAATGCTGGTCATAAAATATATATATAGTAAAATAAATAAATAAATAAAATATATGCATTTAAGAGGGGGAGTGCCTTAAATGCACTTCCCTCCCCCTTCTCTCGTTCCCCATGATCGAGCCATTGACAACGACTTTTCAGCGACAGTCATCACTAGCAACTGCATGGACGTATGAGCTCCCCTCCCTCTGACTAGTCAGACCAAGGTAGGACCGCCCCGCTCTTTTCTCCATACTTTCCAGAAAATAGCATGAACTTGCCATTTTTCGGTAAAGTTTAGGCATTATTGGTTTCCCTAAAATAACTTGATAAAACGTGTCAGATGATGATCTAAACCGTCCATCTTAAGTGTGATGATGCAAGGAATAAACCCATGAAATTTCATGGCGATCAGATGGCTAGGGACGCCGAAAAACCACAAAAATAGTAGGATGAGGGTTTTTAGAAACGTGGTAAAAATCGTGAAAAAAATGGCATATAATGAAGGAATTTGCAGAAATTGACGATGAAAATGGAATATACGTGAAAAAATGGTGTAAAAATAATAATAATAAATGGAGCACCTGGGGTCGCTGGCGACCGGATTTCGACGGTCGTCTCCGGTGACAATGAACCAGTTCGGTCACCGTCCTTGGCAATGGCGGCGAGCACATGCGAGACACGCGGCGAGACCGCAGTGCGACGCGCAGCACCACAATAGTGCCACCCATCGACACCCGGCACAACCAGGGACGACAGCGGCATGATCGAGTGGGCCATGCGGTGCGTGATGCACACGACGCGCGGGGTGACATACGTGCGCCACACAATGTGCCACGTTCGTTCATAAAAAATGTGATTCTAGGAGCTATAGAGGTCCAAATCACAATCCAAAAGAGGCATTGTGATCGTCTCAATAAGGTGGACCTAGATTTAAGATAAAAATTTAGTTTATAGTACCTTTTTAATAGTCAAACTACTAAATACTATTAGATGATTTAGATCGAGCCAATCAATATATGATCAGGCCTTAGACTTGGTTGTATACATCAAACATGAGATGATCTAGGAGATTAGAAGGGGCAGATCTCATGGAATTGCCAAGAAAAAATGTTCCTGACGATCGATCTGAGCAACTACCTCAGGATGTGCTGATCAAGAGTGATTGATCGTCAGATCAATATGTGATCATAAAGATACATGTCACTCACTAAACAAAATAGAAATTTTAGGGGTCATGATGAAAATGAGAGGTTTAACAATCAATGATTACTTATGATGTGACAGGTACATCAGGACGTATGACTTGATATCACTTACGCGCCTGATTAGAGTACCGCATTATCGAGATAGGTGATTTCATTCGTGATTTTTTCATGATTTCTCAAATCATGACTTAGTGATTGAAACTTTGAGGCATAGGTTTGTATGCCCTATCATGCTGCATGAGATCATTTTTAGTATGTATTACCGATATACTTGCTACTTCCCTTGTATATGTTTTATACACTATTTTTTGCATATTTCAGTTACATTGACTTGACTATTGAGATGTTTGACACGTGGGAGTCTCTATGCCTTAACAATTGAGACTATTGAGCTTATGAAGGGAATCATCCCCCTTCCCCCGTAAGTGCCTGTGTGCCCCTTGTGGGTGAAAGGGTGAAGGCGAGTGTGGAACGCGCCTTTCTGTGAGTACCTGAGTGCCCTGTTGCGGGTGAAAGCGGATGATATTGAGAGTTGACCCCACGTTGTCATGAGTGTACCTGAGACACTTATAGGGCTTGACCATGTATGATGTTTCGATGCTTTTGATATGCATTCATGTTGTTCTCTGGATATAGACTCACGTGGTTATGGCTTACTTGTATTTGCATGTCCTGACACCATGACTTATGTTGCCTTATTTATATAATGGATTTGGCATATTCTTCATCATATGGATCTAAGGTTTTTGTACCATGTTATTTCTTATCGTTTTATATTGAATATAAATCACCTACACAAGCATAGCTTGTTGAGGCATTGCTTTGTTTTGCAATGCCTCAGCGTCGGAGCACGACAGTCAGAGAGGGCAACGGGTGGATTAGCACGGATCTGGACAAGGACCTGAGGACCCTATACCTTTTGTATTCGGAGACATAATAGTGTACGTCTTTAGACTAGTATCGACTTTTGGTACTTTACCTAGATATTTGTATATTTTAATAAATTAGACCCATACCACTGTATAGTGTGCATATGCTTACACATGGATGATGTGGTGATTTTGGATAGGCCCTGGAGCTTTGGTACTTTTATTATCATCGTCTCTTTGTAGTTACATACTTTCTTGTGGTTTTGTATTTGTGCATGCTCAAAGTGTTTGAAAGTGATTTGGTTTAGCATTGTAGTTTTGGGGTGTAAATGACCCTTGAGGTTTTCCTTATTGGGTATTTTTCCTTGACACTGCAAAAAATTTCTAAATATTTGAGTTTTAGTCCAGGGATCCTGCCCTATTTTGTAATAATAAATTTTTTACTATTAATATATGTATTGGAAAAAGATTTTAGAATACTCGGGGTGTCACATATATACAAAGAAAAGAAACCTAAAACCAAAAATAAATAAAACAACCAAATGGGGTCTCATGAATTAAGTCATAGTACTTGATCACAATTTTCAAATATAAATTTAGATACTCAAAAAAGTCGTGGTGACATTCTCCAACTAATCCCTCCAATCTTGTGCTATGATGACAAAATTCAGTACCTTAATCTAAAGAGTTTTATGTTCTACAGTCTTTGCTAGACCATCCACAAGAGCAATTAAGACAGCTCCGGCCAAGGCAATTGAAATATAAAGAAGAACATATTTTAACAAATGATTTGCGACAAGAGAAAGGATTAGTACCTTTACTCAATAGGCAAATATAACTTTAGAAGGTCTATGCTTATGAAAATTGATTATTATGTTTGAGACAATAAGAATACCATCAATTTTGATTTGTTGCTTTGAATATAAAATATAAGGATATTAGACATATTATTGAAATATATTAGTGGGTAGGATCAAAGTAGGGTGTTATATATTTTATGCTTGCGAAATATGAAGTTCTGATAACGTACTTTTCATAAAATTTTCAATCCATTACGACTTCTAGATTTCATATTTGGCCTCCTCCAATAAAAAAGTATATAATTTCCATTGTTGCTTGTTCAATTGTTTGTCTTGCATGGTCTGAGAGATTTACGAGATCGTGATTGTTCATTTCTAAAGCAAGTTTCTGTATTTGGCTAGTTCCTACCACATTTACTTGGACAACTTGGGGATTTAGGACGAACCAATGATCTTCTGTTATACGTGGAAGAAGTACATGAAATGCTAAGTTTACCCCACACATATAATGGCCATTTTTAGCAGTTCCCAACTTAGGGGGCCATGGACAAATTATTTGAAAGTTGGGGACAACTTACGAACAAATCAAATCATAAGAGCTACGTGCAAATGACACCTTGTAGGGTTTGCTCCAATATTTAATTACTTTATAACTAGAACTTGTAATTTTTAATGGGGTTTGGGGTCAAGTGAAGCTTTTGGATAAATTGGAAAAGGGATTAGTGGATAAATAATCACAGTGGATTCAGTCGATCTTTATGGCCAATATTCTTCCCTTGATAATATCAAAAAATAAGGATGCATTTGTATCACGAAAAATGAGCATTTTTCTAAGATGTGGAATAACTCAACATTCACTTCTTCCAAATTCTAGCAACTTATTAATCCCCCAACTACATAAACGTGGCATAACATTTTATTTTAAGGTTAATGCTAGTTATCTCATACTTGGCTAAAATGCAAGTTAAAGGCAAATGAGATTTGAGTCTTTTGCGACGTTATTGCACAATTAGGCCCATCAAATTTAGGCCAAACATAGGCCCAAGGCCAATCTGTTTGTTTTATTACATTTGTTTATCAAGCACATTTTTGTTCATTGATTCCAGGTTCCTTATGTGCACGACAATCATCAATGTTAATACTAACCCTCAAACTATGTGGATTCTTGAGATCGCGAGTTAATTCTCATAGTTATGGGTACATATCAAATGAACATCACATCCATCAAATAAGCCTCTAAAAGATTTAGATTTGTGGCATGCTCACCAAATAACCATCTGTGTCAAATGTTGCCCCACTCATTGCTATTGCAATTTTAATAATTGAATTTTTTTTATTTTTTTTATGAAGAAACTAAAAATGGTTGTTAACTACTATACTAAATGATACAAAACCCTCATTGGTTAATGCATCCCTCGTTAGCATTTGCTTATTTTTTGCATGTGAATCTCCATCTTTAACATTTTAAAGTTTCTTTAAGTGATAGACATGCTCCAAAATATCACAAAACCAAACAATAACAATAGGTGGACATTGCATCACTATTTTCATTGCATTCACTCACACTACAAGATTTTCATGAAATACTTGAGGGTTTTCTGCCACATTTAATTGCATGTGATCTCGTAAATTAGCAAATATGAAGTGCCATAATTCACTTGTAGAGTGACACTGGTAAGAGATTTTTTTAGTTGTGCCCACAAATGTAGGAAACCAATACAGAGATAAAATTGAAAATTTACACCAATTAGACGATCTATAATCATTTATGTAGATGGATGATGTTGATCATACATGTGTTGGAGGGATAATTTTGACAATTCACCTCTACTTCTCTTGATACTAAAAGATGCTCCCCATGGCAGCCCACTTCATGTATGTGTTTGTGGAGGATCTTTTAAAAGGTCTAAGAGAGACTCCTTTATGATCTTTTAAAAAGTCTAAGGGTCCTTTAGAGACAATTCAGGATAGACCCACTTATCCAAACAAGTGGGACCCTATTAGAACCAAAAGAAAAGGGTGCTGTGGAGGGCCTTTCTAAATATGAGCAATATTAGGGCTCTCCCAAAGAGAGTCCTTTATTTTGTTCACTCCTAAATTTCCTCTATGCCTAAGACTTTTCCTAAACCATTCAATGAGAACCCACTTTATCCAAAATAAAGTAGGCCCCATCAAGGTATAATTAAAAAAAGCCCCATGTAGGGGGCTTTTAAGTCCAAAAAATTCTCAGACTCTTACTTCCAAATCTCCCAATGTCTATGATTTTTTTTAGATCTTTTGATTTGGGGACCCAATTTATCAAGGTAAGAGGGACCCACCATCATTAAAAATTTTCCCTATAGATGCACTATCTTATTTTTAAATATTTAGGACTCTCCAAAAGATAAAGAGCCTTTCAAGTAAAGAGCCCTTCAAGTGTCAATCTTCTAAGATACTTATCCCCAAACATTCCATAAAATCTTAAGATTTTTTAAACCTCCACATTGGGACTCACTTTATTTAAATTAAATGGGACCCCTCCACTTGAAGAAAATGTCCTATGTGGGCCTTTCTATCTTAAAAAAATAGTAGGACTTTCCTAGAGAAAGAGCCCTTTGTATTTGTTGCTTCCTATGTAGCCTATTTATTTAAGACTCTTAAGAGCTTTCCAAATTCTAATTTTTTTAGGGCCCCACTCATCAAAATATATGTGATAGATAAAAAATAACCCCTAGAGGACCCTTTGTATGTCTAAAAACATGAAGGACTCTTCTTGAAAGAGAGTCCCCCATGTTTGATCTTCTTAGAGATTATCTTTTGCCGGAAGAACTCTAGAGGTTTTAAAAAAAATTAGGATTCTTTTAAATCACCAAGAAGGGACCTCCAAAATGATAGAAAATGTTGTTGAGGGCTATCCATATGTTTGAAATAGGTTGGGACTGCTCCAAAGAGTTACTTGTACGTGAAATTCTTTCTTAAGAATAATGTATGAATCAAGACTGTTAAAGTGTCCCTGAACTTTGAAATACATACTGAAACCAAAGAGTCGTAAAGGAGTAGGACTACAATGGATAACCCTTAATGAAGCATCCCAACAAGTCTCCAGTCCTCTTCAGGACTCTAAGAAAACAAAAATGGACAAATGAGGTCCACCTCAAAGTCCCATCACCCTTAGCCTTTCAAAAAATTAAAATTTTCCTACAAAGAATTTTTATCTCAAAATATATATTAAAACTCTTTTATGGTTTTGCAAAACAACTAGGACCCACTTAGAGGACTAAATTCTTTGGGAATTTAACCTTCTAAGAGTATAATTACCTAAAAGTCTCAATCTTCTAGTCTTCAAAGGATGATCCCATTTTTTCTATAACTAGCTTTCCAAACTAAATTGAGAAGCCACTTTCTTGAATGGCAATGACTCTCTCTCTCTCTCTCTCTCTCTCTCTCTCTCTCTCTCTCTCTCTCTCTCTCTCTCTCCATGATTCCCTTCCGCTCTTTCTTCTCTCATCCAATCACAATATACGATTATCCCTATTCCCCACATTTTCATTTCCTAACCCACTTACTCTACACCTATACTCTCCTATTCTCCTTATAACTCTTGTTAAGTGTTTAATTTTGGCTAAAAGACCCCTAGTTTAGCATTTAATTAGACCATCTAACTCATTAATTTGGTAATTTCTTAGATAGAATATAAAAATTAGCTCAAATTGACCATCCAACCATAAATTGTAAAAATTAACAGTCAGATGATTAATTGAGCTAAGTGGATGCTTAATGTAAGGTTTAGATAACTCTAATCTAGGCTTTGGTTTTACAGATCAACTAAAGGAGGGTTGGATGGCTCATATCTAATTTCAACGATGTAGATCAATTTGAAGATCAATAAGGCAAGAGACGAAGGGTTCCTAAAAGAAGAAGGTTTCTTAATAGAAGAGGAGTCCTAAATTAGAAGAAGAGAAAAACTCTTAAAGGAAAGGAGGAAAATTAGGAAGGGAAAACCTTATAAAGAGGGGGAACCGTAGGGAGTTTTGGAGTTGTTGGAGTTTTAGTCTTACTTTGTTCAATTTTTGCTTTCCTAAGTGCTTATTGTGTTTCCAGTTTCCCATCGTATCTCTATTTTTTCACTATTCCTATCTCTTTCCCTTACACCTCACACACAATGTTCCTCTTCCCAGACCTTCTTTTTCTCCATCACCCTCTTTTTTTTTTTCTTTTTTCTTTTTTTTCCAATACCACCACCGCACTCCTCTTCCACTTTTCCCTATCTCTTCCACATTCACCGTTCCAAGCTCTCACCCGACATCCAACGCCCAGGCTAGCCCAATAGAAGCCAGGCGTCCTTGCCCTGAGCTCCTCTACTCCATACGAACCAAGCGACGTCCCAAGCTATCCCCTGATTCCAATGGCTCTGCACCTCCTTCCCCACTGACCATATGCCCAGATAAAAAAAAAAAAAATGACACCCAGGAGATGTCCGACCATGCGACGCCCAGTCTATTCTCCAACACAACTAGGCACAAGTCCCCGATCTAGCGTCATCTTCTCCGGCAAACCCTTCGGCAAACTCTATTTTACAGAATTTTTTTTAAAAGGAAGTTTGGGAAGAAATTCCAATTTTTCCCTCATTAGAAAATTTCAAATTACATGTTCTGTCCTGTTACTATTACTATTTGTGTTTTATGTTATTCTAGTTTTGGTTATTCGTATTCTATGTTATTCTGTCGTTAATCCAGGGACTATCTTATCTGTTCCTGTTTAACCAAATAAAGGGTTCTGGTTTAACTATGAAAAAACTCTAATTTCTTATTTGTTTTAATTCAAAATTTCAATTAAATTTTATAACATAATCTTAGGATAGATTATAGTTGAATTGTTGTTCTTGATCTTCAATTTGGGTGCTGAAAATAGATCTAAGCCATTAATTCTTAAATTCCTTAATTCAATTAAATCTCTAAAAATTTGATGAATCTAACAAATTCCTTCATTAGATCATTAATCCAGGACATGTTGAATATATTGATGGAGTTTGATCAAGGTTTGTGATACCATAAGTGAAGAAATTGGACAGTACTTAAGCTAGGAAATTAGATTTTTCTTAATTTTTTCTAATTTTAGTTTAGTTAAGGTTTTATTGTTTCTTTTTCTGTTCTTTCTATAATTAGACCTCTGGAATTTCACTATTAAACTGAAGATGAAGTCTGATTTCTTTCTGTTAATTTTTGTCAATTAATTTAAATTTTAAGTAATTAAATTTTATTAAAAACTCCAAAATCTTAAAGCGCGTCCCTGTGGGATTGACCCGTACTTGCATTAGCTATACTACAATAGCCCATGCACTTGCGAAAAACATCAACAACTTTCTATGCATTCAACCTCTCAAAGAACCTATAATTACCACCTCCTACCCCCAGATCAAGCAAAAAGAAAAGCTTATCTTGAGATTTAAGGAGAAATCCCCCAAAGTTTAGTCTCAAAAATTTTCCCTGAGAGTCTTTTTAAGAGTTTTCATAAGTGATTCTCTTTTCTTTCTTAGTTTTGTTTTAGAACTATCTATAAAGAGTAAAGCTCACCATGCCCTGAGAGAGAGAGAGAGAGAGAGAGAGAGAGAGAGAGAGAGAGAGAGAGAGAGAGAGAGAGAGAGAGAGAGAGTGTTGATGTGTTTTACCGCAAGTACACAAGCCATTGTAGTATAACTAATGCAAGTACGGGTCTATCCCACGAGGACTCAACTTAAAAGGTGGAAGTCTAAATAAAATTTAATTGCCAAAAATTAGAAATAAAAAAATTCCTAAAAATGGAATAAAGGTTCAGATCTATGCAACTTCTAAAAATTACCAAATTTTTAATTCAAAAATAAAAAAATAAACCAAATAACATGAAAAATCTACTTCCTTAGCTTAATCACTATCAATTTCTTCAAATATGGTCTTCTTAGAGTTAATCAGCCTTCATAAAAATCTTCAGCATGTCCCTCATTAAAGATCTGCCAATTGTATTTGTCCGATTCCTCAATATTGTAAAGATTTGGAGTAAATGGTAATTTTAGAATTTGGATGATCTAGATCACTTTATAGATTTCAGATTAAAGATCAAAGACATTAATTAAGTTCAGAGATGTCATAGGAATGAAATATAAAAGTTAATTGAAAATCAGAGATGAAACATAGGAGAAATTGGGAGTTTTTAGTTATTTACGGCTAACTTGTTGATTGAGTTAAGCCTTAATTGATTTGGCTCAGATTGGGCAATTTCTGGATAAGCTGAATGAAGATAAATTAAAACTAGAACAGAAGCAGGATACAAAGGGAATTAAAGAAAAGGACTGAAATGGAATTAAAATCAAGTGCAATGAGTAAAACTAGAATTTATCCAATTTTCTGTTTTAAACCAAAAATTAGAAAGGAAACCCAACGAGGAGGAAGCCAGAAGAAGATGGAGGAGAGGAATAAGAGAGGGGAAAGCAGGGAAACAAAGAGAAAACCCTATCTCCCTGAGGTGGCCGAAGATGAGGAAGACTAAAGAGAACGAGGGAGAGAGAAGATCTGGTGCTGGTTTGGGTGGTGGAAGTAAAAGCAGGCTGATGTTTGTCTGGCCTTGGATGACGAAGCAAGATTAGGTTTGGGGTGTCGTTCGGTCTATGATGCAAGGGGGGATAGTGAGAAGAGGAGAGAGTAGAGCCTGGGGTGAACAAAGGGAAGCAAAGGGCAGTCTGGCTGGTGGGTGGTGTTGTGTGAACGACGCGAGAGAGAGAGAGTAGGAGGCAGCGTGGTGTGGTGAGGAGAGGATGACGAGAGAAGGGCGCTTTGACTGGTAACCTAGGGAACTAAGGGAAAGAGAAGGATGAAGCAGGAGGGTTGTGCGGTGAGAGAGAGAGAGAGAGAGAGAGAGAGAGAGAGAGAGAGAGAGAGAGAGAGAGAGAGAGAGAGAGAGAGAGAGAGAGAGAGAGAGAGAGAGAGAGAGAGAGTTGTCTCTTTCTTTTCTTTGAGCCTTAGCATGCTCTTTACTTTTTGGATATTGCTTGCCATTTATAGGAGAGTTTCACAAGAAACTTTTCCCTTTTTTAGATAGATTTCACCATATTCTAGAAAAAAGGTTTGTATGACTGGATCCCCTAAAAAGATGCTAAAAGTAGGCCCCATTGATAACCAAGACAGCATCCATTTTATCTTTGCTATGGTCGGGTCCATTGTTAACTAAACTGAACAACACTCCTCCTTTCCAAAATGGTTGAAGAGTCATGTAACTCCAACTTTCCTAACAAAATTAGACTCTCTCTTACTTTAAAGGTAATTTAAATTTCATTTAAAGTTATCCAAGGGATCAAAATTCCAAAGACTAAAGGAATCAACTGGACATAAGTCACAAAATCAATGGGGCCAGTTGATATCCAAGACTGGGAGGCCACTTTTCCTGAAACTAGTCCCAAAAAGATCAGTGGGTACTAGTTGATGTCCAAGACTGGGCCCCCACTTTCTTGTCAAAGTCACACCAACTTCTTATTAGAGTCATGGGCTTGAATGACTCCTAAAAGGGAATTAAGTGTAAATAAGTAAGTCCATTTGACATCCAAGATTGGGCACCCACTTTTTCATTCTTCCTCCGCCCTACCAAATTTCTAAATTAAATGGAAGACTCATAAAACAGTTCAGAGTCTCATGGATGCAATTAAAGTCCTATGCCCTAACACTTTTAAATCCAATCAAAGTCCTGAAAAGCTTAAGAATCTTAAAATAAGTTAGATTCTTATGGTCCCAGACATCGAGCTATAGGAAAATACTTACGAATCAAGAATTCTTAACCCCATTCAAACTCTAGTAATCTTGGAGTACTGAGATGGTTGGAAGTCCAGGGAATTTAAAGTCCTAGTTCAAGTCCAGAGACTTAAGAGTCCTAGATCAACTAAAACTTTTAGCGACTTTAGAGTCATAAGACTATAAGTCCAGTGACCTAAGAGTCTTTGTTCAATTGAAACTTTAGTGGTTTTAGAGTTCTAAGATGACTTAATAGTCCTAACTCTATTGACTTCATAAAGTCTTGAAATGACTAGAAGTGCAGTGACCTAAGAGTTCTACTTCAACTGAAACTCTAGTGACTTTAAAGTTTTAAGATGTGGACAACTAAAAGTCTAAGGACTCAAGAATCATATCAACTGAAACTCTAGCGACCTTAAAGTCTTAAGATGACTAAAATTTCAATAACCTAAGCATCCTAAGTCACCTAAAACTTTAAATACCTTCGCGTCTCCAAACAAATAGAATTCCAAAAACCTAATTGTACAAAGGAATCAAAGTATTGAAACTTTAAAATTCTAAAAAATGGAGGACTCTAGCTAAGGACCCACGTAGTTCAAAAAGTCCCAAAAATGAAGAAGTATGGTTAGATGAGTCCTATTAGCTCAAAAAGTCCCAAAACACAAAGACTCCGACCAAATGGGTCCCATCAACTTGAAAATCCCTAAATAAGAAAGGATATATAAAGTCTTCCACACCTCAAACATCTCAAAATTTTATTCTTTTAAGGATTTGAACCATGGCAGTTTCCTTGGTCATCAATCACATCACCATGCACATAGTTTACCAATTCCATTGAAGTTCAATCACTTGTAGTGATCTTATTGAGCACTAAAAGGGTTTACATTGGAAGGGTCCTATCAACTCAAAAATCCTAAACATCAAAATCCTAACTATGCATAACTTATCATGTCTAAAAAGATACACCACAACTCTAACAAAGTCAATCCTCATGTCCCCTTAATGTTAATCAATGAATATATGCATTTTTCTCCAATGTCAAATGACTAAAGCAATGTAAAATATTATGCCTAATACCGCTATGCATATCTTGCATATATACAAAAGGCATATTGCTATGCACTTGAGGCTATGATAAAGTTACCCATACATGAAGACCATGGATGCCATTGATTCTTGTATTTCATTTTATATTCAATATGCCAATAGTCAATGGTATTTTTCTTTGCTTTATGTGTATTCAAAGAAAATGTAATTAACGGTCATGTAACTGAGAAATGAAATCTTAGCACCCGAGGTAATAAGAGATATATACTCATAATAACTTAATATATAGTAAAAATAAAAATAAAAATTCTCCCATGAGAAATCAGCCCTAGTATTTCACTTGTGTGATTTCTTATATTCATCAGTTATAATGCAAAATTTAATGCAGACAACATGGGCCTAAAATTAACAAAGTTGAAGTAACATCTTTTGGTTATCAATGACACTGGAGAGAGATTTTCTAGTTGGACCTGCCAAAAGGAATGGGCTTGCACAAGTAGATGAAACTAAAAGCATGTCAATTGTAATCACTTCCATGTACAAACCTTGAATGATCAATATATTGAAATTAATAAAATTGAAGGGACACAAGGAAGAAAATGTCTAGTTCGACCCCCCAAAGCGAAGATAGTTAGCACTTAGAACACCATGTCAATACTTTGAAAACAACTTTTACCCTTCTATACTTAGTTTCAGTAGATGACTGGTACAAATTACATTGACACTTGGTTGGATGTACATAGCTGTATAATAGGTGCATGCATTTTCCTTTTTGAAGGACATATGGATGAGAATAATTATACATAAGTAGGGTCCACTTGTTTGATAATATGAATTGTTTATCTAGTGGATTATACTAAATAAGCCACAAACCAAAGCTTAGCTAACTCGGATGTCATCTTCTATTCTTTAGCATTCAAATGGATAGTTAAAAGATGAAATGACAATGATTTTGTAAAAATAAAATAAAATGGGAAGAAAATCCACACACTTTCATTAAGAAAATGAAGGTATATATATATATACACACAATTTCCACATCATGTTTACAAATCAAAATCCCTAGAAAAATTACCATGCTAAAAGAAAGTTTCCAAATTCTAAAAATAGAAAATTTCTAGATTTTGTTGCCGGGGATTATGGAGGATCATACACGATTGTCTTGGTACAATAAGTTAGGGATGTCATTCACTTTTGAAATTTGATATTCCTAGAATTGTGGATGCCCACAGATTCCAAATAGCCTCCCTCAAGCCAGCGCGGACTCAAACTCCACTGAGCTTGCCATCAATGTTGTGGGTATCTACCTCATGCCTCTCTTAAGTCAATAAAGTGTGAGTTCCAATACGAGTTAGCAATGAGTTGAATGTTTTTGCATTAAGCCCCTTTGTCAACAAGTCTGCAAGCCAATTGTGCCAGGGAACAAAACTAAGAGCCAAGAGCTTACGGTGAAAGTGTTCTCTTATAAAGTGACAATCCAATTCAATATGTTTAGTTCGTTCATGGAATACTGGATTCCATGCAATGTGCATGGCTGATCTACATAATAGGGGAATAGGTTCTGTAATAGAGAAGGGCAAGTCTTTTAGGACATTACATAGCCAAACCAGTTCTGTAGTTGTCATTACCATTACTCAATATTCAACTTTGGCTAATGATCAAGATACTGTTTGTTGCTTCTTCGATTTCCAACCAATAGGAGTGTCTCATGAGAAAATAAGCATTCATGAAACTGAATGCCTGGTAGTTAGGCAAGTAGCCCAATTTGAATCACTGTATGCCTTTAAACTAAAAGAGTTCATACTGGAAAAGAAAAGGCCCTGTTCAGGATATTTCTTAATATGTCAAATCAATCTCTTTGCCATATCAAGATGGGACGCTCTAGGTGCCTGCATGAATTGGCTTAAAACTTGTACATCATATGAGATGTATGGTCGAGTCACTGAATACCTAGGTCACAAGGCAAGTGAGGACGAAACCCCACTTTAGAAGAAAGGATGTAACAGTACTTACCTTCCCTTTCGGAATCCCTTTTCTCAAGATAGTAAAATACCATCCACTATTGATACCAATCTATCCACTATTAATGGAAATGCAAACTTACCTTTCGTATAAGACAAGTTTTCTAATCTGAAAAGGTAAAATCGCCCTATCTCTTAAAGGCCCAGGTCAGCCAATCTCCCCACAAGTCTTTGATATGTAGTCACATCTTCAAGTAAGTCCCCTATCTGACTCGATAAATTGTGTTGCTGTGGAATAGGTGTTTATGCTACCTTTGCATCTTCTAAACCTGCTTCTCTTATAATATCTCCTGCATATTTTTGTTGATTTACACAAATACCATCTTGACTTCTTCTATACTTTGAAACAAGTCTGAAAAAATTTCTTAAATTGAATACATTTATCTCCATTATTTTCAGAAAGTATAAGGTCATCCACATATATTAATACTGCTAAGGAACTATCCCATCTGAAAGTGTGAATAGTGAATGATCCCATGGACTTTGCTTAAAACCATAATTGAGAAGAGAAGTGGAGAGTTTCCCAAACCACTGTCATGGTGCTTGTTTAAGTCCATACAAGGACATGCAATTTACAAACTAGTGAATCATTGGGGATTTTCATACCTTGAGGAGGTTTCATAAGTACTTTCTCATCAAGTTCTCCATGTAAAAATGCACTGTCTACATCCATTTGATATAGGTCTCATCCTTTAATTGCTAAAATAGCCAATGAGCACCTAACTATGGCAAATTTAGCCACAGGAGCAAAAGTTTCATTATAGTCAAGTCCTTTTACTTGACGATATCCCTTTGCAACTAGTCGTGCTTTGTACCTCTTGACCATATCATCCTTTTTCCTTTTGTTGAGGGAATTAGACTCCATGTGTTATTTGAATAGAGAGCTTTCAACTCTTAATTCATTGCTTCTTCCCACACTAGTTTTCCAACAACATTTTCATAAGTGTCTGGTTGAACATTGATTTCTTCTGGTCTTGCATTGTTAGTAGAGGATACCACAAGATTTTTATAAAGGAATGAGTTTTGAGATACCTTACCATGCAATCAATTGATTAGAAGGGTAGACTTGGTAGGGTGGGCTATAGTCTTCTTGCATGCCACTACATAATTTTCAAATCATTGTGGCATCCTTCCTTCCCTTTGTGGTCTTGAGTCCTCGTTTATCACTTCTCTTTCAATTGCCTCATTTTCTATTGCAATATCAGATTCTCCCATGTCTTCTTCTTTTGTTTCTTTATTTTTCTCTAACCCAATTGAGTCTTCTACATCTCCATGTTAGTTTAAGCATGTTTTGACTCTCCAAGTTCAATCACAATCGACAATGGTTGCACTTGAGCACTTTCCAAAGGTTGTACATTTTTTAAAGGAAAAGAACCCTAATAAAAAATAACATCTCGAGATTCAAAAAAATTTCTAGTATTGTGTTCCATTACCCTATAACCCTTATTTCCTGTGATATATCATGAAAAATACACTTTCTAGATCTCGCGGCAAACTTATCATTTGGCTTTAGGTGTAACATAAGCATAACACAAACATCCAAATACTTTAAGATGATCATATAAGGCCTTTTCTCTAAATAAAATATCATATGGGGATTTTCATTAAGTATTGTGTGGGAAGAAGATTTATCAAATGTGCTGCTATCATTACACATTCTCCCCAAAATCTTAAGGGTAGATTATCTTGAAATCGAAGTGCTCTTGCAACCTCCAATAAGTGCCTATGCTTTCTTTCTACCACTCTATTTTGTTGGGGTGAGTGCGAACAGTTGGTTTGGTGTATAATTCCTTTGTCTAAGATGAGCTTCTTGAAATTCCCATACACAATCTCTTGAGCATTATCTGACTAAACTGATTTCACCTTTGTACCGAGTTGAGTTTGCACCATTTTCAAGAATTATTTAAATTATAATGGGACCACTTTTATTTTTCATTAAATGAAGCCAAGTACCTCTCAAACAATCATCAACAATAGTAAAAAAATAGTGAGCTCTAGAGTGTGTGTTAGTTTCATAAGGTCCCAAGTATCAACATGGACTAACTCAAATAAATTCCTTGTTTTATTTCTACTAATAGGAAATGACAATTGGGTTTGTTTAGCCTTGTGACATGTGTCACATGGGGAAAGGCTTTTATTTTCAATCGAAACATCAAATAAACCTTTTAATCTAGAAAATAGGATATGTCCCAACCGCCTATGCAATAATTTCGGTTGATTCTTCAATTTCTTAGCATTTGCCCATATCTGACTTTTTTCTTCAAAATAGTAGAGGCCCCCTTCCATTCTACCTACTCCAATCACACTCTTGATGACAAGGTCCTGTAAAACACATCCATTTGGAAAAGAATGTTACTTAACACTTTAAATCTTGGGTAATTCTACTAATTGAAGCTAAATTACAAGTGAACTTTAGTAAGAAAAGAACATAGTTCATAACGATATTCTGATTTAGTTGAATATTTCCAACACAATCAACTTGTGACTTTTTTCCATCTGGTAGTGTAATTTGTGAAATAGATTTTTCTGGAATTTTGCATTTTAGTAGCTTTGAATCTAACACAACATAGTTAGATGCTCTGCTATCCAAAATCCAATTTTGGGAATAAGAAATTATACCAACAAAGTTTACGGTATGCGTTCCTTGTTTATCCCAACTAAGTATGGCCATCAACTGATCAAACTGGGTTTGGGATAACCCAGATAGGTTTAGAATAATCGGTTGTTTGCTTGCTTGTTATTGAGAATCCACCTCCTCTCCCTTAGTTTTAGTTACTGCTGCATTAATGGATGTCTTTGCTTGAAAGATCTTTTTCTTCTCTTGCCAATTTGAGAGATATCTGACAATCTTAAAATAGTTCTCCTTTATGTGACATGTCTTCTTACAAGTGTTAACACTTTGGTTTCTTGTTTGGATCTCGATTCTTTTCCCTAGTATATACTCTGAAAGCTGCTACCTCCACAATTGGCCTTGTCATCGTCATCTTTTCTGAACTCAATGGAGAATAGGCAGTTGTTAGTGATAGTAATAAAGAATGTTCGATCTTACAACACCATAAGAATCATTCAATCCCATTAGAAAATGGTGCAGTTTCTCTTCTTCTTTTTCCCTAGCCAAGATTTTTCACATACAGTTTGCCCATCCTCGTCCATGAGACTTGGAAAAACTATCAAGTTGATCCCAAAGTCCCTTCGTTTTTGTATAGTAGGCCGAGATTGTCACTCACCTTGTCTGGTGTTAACGAATTCTCTTTTTAGCTCTTGAATACAAGGCCTACTTCCTTGTGAAACCTTTCTTCTAGATCTCTCCACGTGTCTCCATTCACAAAAACTAGTTTGTGTTTCGATCGCGGTGCATTGACAATGACTCTCCTCCATGTTGAATGGTTGGTTTCCTTTAGTGGATGAGACACCAATAAGTCACCTAGTCTATCTGAATTACTCAAATGATAATGGGCTGGTTTTTCATTCATGGTTTTGGTAGAATTCTTTGTTTGGGTGTCTGCCATAGGATTTGAAGAATTTTTTTTTGGAATTTGCTACTCCTGGAATTTGGATGCCCATAGATTTTGCAATAGCTTTATTACAAAACATAATAAACTAACCAATTTTTTTTATCATTGAAAAGTAGACCCAACACATACTATTAATAACCTATAAATCTTTCTTACAAAAATGTATGCATCCATGATATAACCATAATTACAAGTCTCCGAATAATTGGAGTTTATTTGGACAAGTTCCTCTCTTTTTTATTACCTATTTATCTTATAACATTTCAAAAGTTTTTATATGTTTCTCAAAGGTAATGCATATTTATCAAAATAAACACATTTTAAAATAATACAAAATTTTCAACAATGACTTATCAAATTATCAAAAGATGCCTATTATCCACACTCTTGTCTCTAATAAAATTTCAAATGGAAACCAACTCCTCTGGCCAGCCCCAACTATAGAGGTAGGTTCCTCTCTCTTCGCTCTCCTTTCCAGTGGTGTTTATTTCCTATTTCTCCCATTTGTTAACACCAGAAATGGGGACGGGATGCTAATTTTCAATGACAAATTGAACGCTACTATTCTTGTGAAAAACAATCATTGTAACAGTACTAGATTGGTGATCTGGACCATTCATCTTGTGTATCATAAACTGACAAACACAACCCTTTTAATTTGATGGAGATCCAATGGGTGATGACGCCAAAAAAGTGGAAAAACAATAAGAAGGGGAATTTTTTTCTTCTCATAAAACTAATTAAAAAACACCCTTGATTTATTCAAAATCAGAATATAAAAACATCATAAAACAAAAATTCATGAAAATTTGAACAAAATGACATAAAAATCGTTAAATTTCATGACTGTATGCGTCACCGGCGATGACCGAAATCCAGTCATCTTCTCCTATGACAGTGATGTCATTTCGGTCTTTTAGGACATCTATCCGAGATGCACCATGGTGACACGCGTGCTGGGCGTAGCTATGCTTGTAGACGATGCATGTGTTGTTCCTGGCCACGGCAGAACACCAGTGCATCCTAGTGACAGAGACACACGCGGGGTGTGTTCTTGGTGTGCATGCATCTCAATGACAGAGACGCACATGGGGACGCATTCTAGGCATGCGTACATCCCGTGACGCCACTTTTAAATTTAATTAATCCAAAAATTACTGGATCATCCAAATTAATTTGAAATCTTAAAATCTCAATTGTGCGGGCTACAAAGGTCCAGATCATGATACGAGACATCCATTGGATTCGTCTCGATGACGCAAACTTAGATTTAACATCAAAACTTTAATTTGAACACTTTTAAAAAGGCTAAATCACAAAAAATCTCGACCAATAACTTAGATTAGCTAGATCAATTGATGATTAAGCTTTAGAAACTAAATGTATACATTAATTATATGATGATCTAGTGAAATAGAGGAATAGATCCAAAAATTTAGTAAGAAAAGTGATCTTGAATGTCAATCTGATCATGGACTTTAAGGCTGACTGATCAGAAAATGATCTGACCGTCAGATCGACATATTATCATGGATATACACTTAGATTACTAATTAAACATAGAATTGGATTGGTTATGACGAAAAAGACTAGAATTGATGATTAAATGCTGGATTTAAGTAATAAAGAATGATCTAACAGTTAGATCGTCTTCAAACTTAAAGAGATGAAAGGAATTGACTCTTTATTGATCAAGCGACACTAATTGCTAAATCATAACTTATATTGATGATCAAAGATGATAGATGATTATCTAGATGTTAGAAAAACTAGCATCTAGTCCAAGATTAGCTTGATTAAGGGTTAAATAGATGATCTGGATTGTTAATCTAGGATTAACTACCAAATTAGAGAGATCATCACTTGAATTAGAGTACTTTTGGGGATTTAAGAATACCAAATGAATGGATAAAAACTTAGATGGATGATGAAGACTCTATGGGAGTAGTGGATGACTTAGTGCGATATTGTGGTTTGACAGGCACGTTAGAGCCTGAGAGTTGAGATAGTCTATGCGCCTGATTTGAAGTATCGGGTATTGAGATGGATGATTACATTTAGTAATTTCCTTGATTTCATGGATCATGACATATCATTTGGAAACCTTGAAGCATGAGTTTTATGCCCTATCATGTTTTCATGAGAATACCATCATCATACATGATTGATATTATGACGTCTTGCTCCACATGATTTATATTTCATTTCCGTGTATGACTAATAAAATATTAGCATGTCTTTTGACTTGATCTTCTTGAGATTGTTTACACGTGGGTGTAACACCCCGGATTTTTAAGACAATTTTTTTTTTTAATGGCATTTTAAATAAGAGCATTTGGGATCCCATGAGAAAAGATTTATTTAACATTTTACTAAACCTATCTTAAAACTCCGGGTGTTAATTTTTCCTTTCTCAAAATGGTGTACATGTAATTTAAACATAAATAAATAATCCGTGTAGAAATCAACGTCAAATAAATAGGCGCCTTTATTTTAAATCAAATATACGTCCAAAAGACAATAATAATATGGCCCAGGGTCTATCCATCATAACATCCCATATAAATGTCCAACATATGTCCAAAGATCTAAATCACATCCCAATATAAAATATGCAGTCCATAATAAAAATCCAAATGATAATCCTGTTTAATGACTCACATCACTGTCTAACACTATAGAAAAATGGTCTTCAGCAGCTCTCACGGCTTCTCAATAGCATTGCCTTTCCTGTTATCGCGCTCGAGATCTAAGGCATTGCAAAACAAAGCAATGCCTTAGCAAGCTATCACTTGTATAGGTACATAGACAATTAATGTAATAAATGCAAGAAATAATGAACAATACTGATGAAAAATCTAACATTTATGAAGATAGTGATATCATAATGCCATGTTCAATAAATGCCAATTTATTCCATATGCTAAAACATGAAATTCAAGGAGTTAAAACATGACATGAATCAATAAAATGGAGCATACATCCAGAATAAGGGCACCCTAAGGTAATGGGTCCCACCACATCGCACTAACATCCCTGATCAGGAGTACAAGTAGTCAACCTCTGAGTGTCGTCATGCCCAGGCATACCATCCATAACCATGCTCATCATACACGCACACATAATAATAATATGGGTCATCATGCTGCAGTGGCAACCCTCCATGGGTATCAACCACCGCCGCTCTCCGTCGACACCATAACGGGAGACTTAGCGTCTGTCCCCATGGAAATGCTCAGACAGGTAGTGTGGACTATCCATGTTACAAAACCCCTACCGAATGCCATTTATGGGCAGGTGTCTATCATATCACAAAATCATCACATCGTAATCTCGGAAGGTGGGTAGCCGGCCCTATCCCTCCTAGCATGACGCCCACCGGGCGAGAGCACCCGTCATCAAATATAAAGCACGGAAATCATATGTATATGCTAAAACTCAAGAGCACTTATAGCTTGCAATCCCCAAGACATGCCCTTCATCCTGAGGTTAGCCTATAAAAGGACCAGCTAATAAGCCTCTATTCTCATTTCCATGTAAATCCATGCATTTTCTTTACATATAATAAAAAATAAGTCTCTAATTAAGCATAACTAATTAACATCATGCTTGTAAAAGCATTTGAAATAAGTTTATTCAGTAAAAGATTTCAATTTGGAATAACCATCCTGTACTCAATGTCGCATGAAATCCACGGTAAATAATAATTGCAATTTAAAACACAATCACACATGATGCTATGTTTAAACATGGTTTAAAAATCAAGGCAAAATATTAGTTGTCGTCACTTACCTCAGTGTGAGACCACTAGCTTACTAATAACTCCCTTTAACTGGTATATTCAAGTGCACCTGTACATGTCACATCACTATTTTAAAACTTTTCTAAAGAAAAAGTTGTCATTTCTAAGTTTTTAAGTTAAAACTAGGTCTGCGTCGTCAACACGGTCACAACGCCTTTTTCGGATCGTGATTTGGACCTCTCTAGCTCCCAAAAAACAAGTTTTAGTGAAAACTACGCTAAAATGGGGCCTGCCGGACCACCATAAGGTGGTTTAAACCGGCGGCGCCCCTTTTCCGCCAGTTTACACCGGCGTACACTGGCGCACGAAGACGCAAACGCCGAACGGGACGCGTGCCGGGGCGTCTTCGGCACCGTGACGCACGCGCGGTCGCCAGGACGCGCCGCGTCCCGGCCCCACCGCGACCGTCAACCTGCGCGCTCCCCACACGCGCGCGCCGCGCACTCGTGTGACGACGACGTTGTGTGACGTCGTCCTGGGTGTGTCTCAGCGTGCGTCCTGGCGTCAGCGCCAGGGCGCCGACGCCGTTGACGATGCCGGAGAAGACGACCGGATTCCGGTCGCCTCCGATGGAGCTACAGAGCTCTGTTTTGCGTGATTTTTGCGCCATTTTCTTCAGAATTCTCTCTAGAATCCATTTATGCCCTCCTTTTGCACTGATTTTTCTAAAAACCATGGTTTTTAAACGATTTTTCCCAAGTTCCTAAAATCCTCCCTAGGTACTGGTTTTTGGGTTTTCTGGAGAAATCCATCGTTGGATCACTCCCAAATTTAAAGGGTATGCTCTTGGGTCTCTTGTGCACTAGTTGGACGGTGCGATTTCCAAACGAAAAGGTTTGGTCCATGAAATCACGCTCCAACAGTAGCGTGCCTAAAGTTCCTAAAAAAAATCTGATTTTTTTTTTCAAATTTTTAAATGGTTTTCTTATTATTTTCTCTATTTAATAAATACTAAAAAAATAGAGTTTTAAGGCTTACCTTGCACCTAGCCATGGTTGCTCGTGTTGCTGGGGTTCTACTCGCCGGAAAAATGAAATCTTTTCAAGCTAGGGTTCTGCGTAAAACTCAGAGAAAACGCTCAAAGTGGAGCGTTTTGGCTCCTAGAGGAGCATAGATATAGGGTTTTAAAGTCTTGGGGAAGAGAAACTCTTCCCCACACGCCTCTTTCCACGTCTCTCCGGCGATTTTTCCGGCACTGGTAGAGACGTGTGGAAGACGGGGGTGCCAGTATCAATTTGGACCCCTGTCTAATACGTCTCTATCAAATGACCAATTTGCCCTTCCAACTTTGACGGCTCATAACTCCCTCGTTTGAGCTCCGTTTCTCGCGTTCTTGGTGGCGTTGGATTTGTATTGACGAGCACTTTCTAATTCTTATCTTTTTAAGAAAAAATTTCATCCATAAATTTTTATTTTAATTTATTTATTAATTTCCTATTTTATCCTAAAAATTAAGGATATTACAGTGGGAATTTATATGATTTATCTTGTGTTTTCACTATTTTTATGATGGGTTTTTCTACCCAATAGATGTTATGTTAGGAGGGTCATAAGGTTGGCCACCTGTCCTCTAAATTTACATATTATAGACACTAGCCTTGATATTTTGGCAACTGCGTGTGAATATATTGGGTGAAGCCTATGTATGCGACTAGATGTGGGCAGGCCTACAGATTGATTGAGCTAATTGGTGTGCGAGTTATAGGCAAAGAACCTTGAAATTGGAATAATTACTCATTGCCAATGATATAAATGTAGTGGAACACTCTTTAGGCATGATTATGTATAACGCCATGTTTATCATGATATACATTCATAATTTTTTATGATGAAACTGATCTTTACTTGATTTTGACATATGCATGACTATGCATTATTCATGCCTTACATGTCATGGTGATTGGATATAATATATTTATGTTTTAGCAAACTATGCTTTGGCCGCCATTGATTTGTTCAAAGTCATGATCTTTCATGTACTATTTACTATGGATGATTGATGATTTGACGTACTATAAATGTTTTACTCCATGAAATTTACCATAACATTGATACTTTTACACCATACTATTTCATTACATTCTTATTAAATGTAATCACCTACACAAGCAATAGCTTGCGAAGGCATTGCTTTGTTTTGCAATGCCTCATATTTGAAGCGCAAAAGTGTTAAGGGCAAGTAGGTGGAGCAGCATTAGAGAGAGGGGATTATGAGGACCATCTACTACACTAGAGACTAATCGGATGAATGCTCCATTTCATGTTATTTGACTCTTTTTAGGCTGTATAGACATACTTGCTTATGTTGATGGTATTGGACCGACCCTTACTTGTACTATATATATATATATATATTTACACGTGCGAGTGGATGTGAAGATCATGGATGGGACCCTAGGGTTCATGTATATTGTCTTGATTTTTATCGCTTATCATGACTGATGTTTTAATCAGATTTGGTTTTTAATTGAGCATGCTCTATATTATATCGCATTGGTTTTATTTATCACTTTGGATTTGGATTTGGATGACCTCGGGATTTTCTTTAATATGATTATTGTAATTATATTAATTATTAATTCTTCTCTCAAGGATCCTGAATATTTTACTAAACATATTATTATTATATATGGAAAAAGGTTTTAGAAAACCTGGGGTGTCTGTAATATCCTTAATTTTTAAGATAAAAATAGGAAATTATTAAATAAATTAAAATAAAAATTTATGGATGAAATTATTTCCTGAAAACATAATAATTAGAAAGTGCTCGTCGATACGAATCCAACGCCACCAAGAACGCGAGAAACGGAGCTCAAACGAGGGAGTTATGAGCCGTCAAAGTTGTAAGGGCAAAATGGTCTTTTGACAGAAACGTGTTACACAGGGGTCCAAATTGATAACGGCACCCCTGTCTACACACGTCTCTACCAGTCCGGCGAAATCGCCGGAGAGACGTGGGAAGAGCCGTGTGGGGAAGAGTTTCTCTTCCCCAAGACTCTAAAACCCTATATCTATGCTCCTCTGAGAGCAGCAGCTCCACTTTGAGCGTTTTCCATGAATGCTACGCAAAACCCTAGATCTGTAAAAACTTGACTTTTCCGGCGAGTGGAGCCCCGGCAACACGAGCAACTCCCGGCCAGGTGCAAGGTAAGCCTCAAAACCTATGTTTTTACGTATTTATTAATTAGGAAATTAATTAGAAAACCATTTAAAAATTAGGAAAAAAATCGGATTTTTGGGGGCTTTGTGCCTTCTACTGTTGGAGCGTGATTTCATAGACCAAACGTTGTCCGTTTGGAAATCGCACCGTCCAACTAGTGCAAAAGACACCCAAGAGCAAACCCTTTAAATTTGGGAGTGATCCAACGGTGTAATTGCCCAGAAAACTCAAAAACCGCACTCAGGGAGGTTTTAGGAACTTGGGAAAAATCGTTTAAAAACCATGGTTTTTGAGAAAATTAGTGCAAAAGGAGGGCATAAATGGATTCTAGAGAGAATTCTGAAGAAAATGGCGCAAAAATCACGCAAAACGGAGCTCTGTAGCTCCGTCGGAGGCGACCAGGAATCGGCCGTCTTCTCGGCGTCGTCAACGGCGTCGGCGCCTGCTGGCCCGGCCGCCAAGACGCACACCCCGACGCCCGAGGGACGGCGTCACATGGCGCCGCGTCGCGCGCGCGTGCGCGAACGTGCGTGGTTGGGCTGCCGCGGTGGGGCCGGGACGCGGCGCGTCCTGGCGGCCCGTGACGCACGCGCGCGTGCGTCCCGTGCCGGCAGCGCGGCGCGCGTCCCGTGCGGCGTCGCGGCGCCGTGCGTCTTCGTGCACCCGTATACGTCGGTATAAACCGGCGGAAAAGGGCGCCGCCGGTTTAAACCACCTTATGGTGGTCCGGCGAGCCCATTTGAGGGTAGTTTTCACTAAAACTTGATTTTTGGGAGCTAGAGGTCCAAATCACGATCAGGAAGAGGCGTTGTGGCCGTATTGTGACGCGGACCTAGTTTTAACTTAAAAACTTAGAAATGACCACTTTTATTTAGAAAAATTTTAAAATAGTGATGTGACATGCTCGAGGTGCACTTGAATATACCAATTAAAGGGAGTTATTAGCAAAGTAGTGATCTCACTCGAGGTAGGTGATGACAACTAATGTTTTGACTTGATTTTAAACCATGTTTAAACATAGCATCATGTGTGATTGTGTTTTAAATTGCGATTTTTATTTACCATGGATTTCATGCGACATTGCGTACGGGATGGTTATTCCAAATTGAAATCTTTTCTTGAATAAACTTATTTCAAATGCTTTTTACAAGCATGATGTTAATTTGTTATGCTTACTTAGAGACTTATTTCTTATTATATATATAGAAAATGCATGGATTTACATGGAAATGAGAATAGAGGCTTATTATTTGGTCCTTTGATAGGCTAACCCCGGGATGAGGGGCATGTCTTGGGGATTGCAAGCTATAAGTGCTCTTGAGTTTTAGCATATACATATGATTTCCGTGTTTTATATTTGATGTGGGTGCTCTCGCCGGTGGGCGTCATCTTGGGAGGGATAGGTAGGCCACCCCACCTTCCGAGATTATGATGTGATGAGTTTGTGATATGATAGACACACTGCCCATAGATGGCATTCGGTAGGGGTTTGGTAACATGGATAGTCCACACTCTGCAGTCGAGCCTTTCCATGGGGACGACGCTAAGTCTCCGTTATGGTGTCGACGGGAGCGGCGGTGGTTGATACCCATGGAGGGTTGCCACCGCGGCATGATGGCCCATATTCTTGTTATGTGTGCATGTATGATGAGCATGGTTATAGATGGTATGCACAGGTGTGACGACACTCGAGGTTGACTATGTGTACTACGATCGGGGATGTTCGTGCGATGTGGTGGGACCCATTACCTTAGGGTGCCCTTATTCTTGTTGTATGCTCCATTTATTGATTCATGTCATGTTTTAACTCAGTGAACTTCATGTTTTAGCATTTGGAATAAATTGGCATTTATTTGAACATGGCATTATGATATCACTATTTCCATAAATGTTAGACTTTTCATCAATGCTGTTCATTATTTCTTGCATTTATTACATTAATTGTCTATGTACCTACACAAGCGATAGCTTGCTGAGGCATTGCTTTGTTTTGCAATGCCTTAGATCTCGAGCGCGATAACAGGAAAAGCAAGGCTGTTGAGAAGCCGTGAGAGCTGCTGAAGACTAGTTTCCCTATAGTTTTAGAAAGTAATGTGAGTCATTAGAGTGGATTATCATTTGAATTTTATTATGGACTGCATACTTTATATTTGGATGTGATTTAGATCTTTGGATATATATTGGACATTTATATGGGATGTTATGATGGATAGACCCTGGGCCATATTATTACTGTCTTTTGGATGTTTATTTGATTTAAAATAAAGGCGCCTATTTATTTGACGTTGATTTATACGCGGATCATTTATTTATGTTTAAATTACATGTACGCCATTTTGTGAAAGGAAAAATTAACACCAGGAGTTTTTGAGATAGGTTTAGTAAAATGTTAAATAAATCTTTTCTCATGGGATCCCAAATGCTCTTATTTAAATTGTCAAAAAAAAAAAAAAATTTCTTAAAAATCCGGGGTGTTACAGTGTCACAATTTGGTATTAGAGCCAGGGTTTTCTCCATTGTCACCACTCCAAGGGTCCAATTAGATTAATAGCTCATAAGTTAACACTAAACCTAAGATAGATGGAATACTTATGCAATGAGATGTTGGAACTTTGACAAATGGTTCCTCGAAGGAAGATTAGGTCCACCCTCGCTCCACCAGTTGCCACCCCACCGAGTCATCAGGGCAAGGAGACCATGACATAGACTTATTGGCCAGAGTGGTACAGGGCTTGATACCACAAATACAGTCCATTGAGTGAGGTAATTCCTAAGTATGAGTTACAGAGATTCATATGTGGGATATTGAGGATTGCAAAATAGATGATGCCATAAAGGTTAGTAGATTTTCTTAGAGAATATGAGATCTTGAATCCTTCTAGGAGTATAAGGAGGTATACTTTTATGGGAAGTGCATAATTCTTAGATTAACATATCAGAATAAAGAACATAACTAGCATTTCTAGTGAGAACCTTACTATATGATAAAAGATATATTTATATGGATTGCTCTTGAGAGTCCAAGTCCTATTTTGAAGATGTGAATAAACCTTTAGAGGAGCCTAACAATTATTGTAATAACAATAGTATGATAAGAATGATGACGAATAAAAAATGATTATAGGTAATGAGAACTCGAGAAAGTGGAGAGGAGTATTGCATTAATTTAAACTTGAAGTAGATTTATTTGACGAATAAATACTAATATGGTGAAATTTATTGAAGATTTGATGAGGTAAGATCCTAATGCTCTATGGATGAATATGAATTATAAGATGAAACTTAATAAGTTCCTGTGCGTATAGAAATATTGATAGCTAGTCATCAATGAGAAGTCAATACTTATGAATTATTCTGAGGATTTTATTTATGATTTGGAGACATATAGCACTTAGAGGATGTAACAACTATTTTATGAAAAAAGTTAGTAGTAATGACTTAAATCAAGTGATTTGTAAGGAATGATATCAAACAATCTCCTTGTTAGGGGAAGGGATGGCATAAAAGGGCTAAATTGAATATCATACTATATATGTGTAATTGATAAGATTGGTTATTTGATTCTAAATCAGAGATTTCTATCATATGAAGGGAATGAGGTAAGATGAAATTACTTATAAATGATTAACATCCAACACTGATAGAAATGACAATGTGACCCCCAATGACTAAGAAAGTTATTATGGAAGATCAATTTCATTGGATTTGAGATTGATAGAGTTGTAATTTATTTTGCTTGTTATGAACATGAAATAAATCATTAGTTAGAGGAAATTTAAGGATAAAGATGAGTATACCTAAAATATAATTACGAGGATTCTAATGATAGTCGTTTGAGAGGATGTGTTTCCCCATTTTCAAGATTTTTATCTTAAAGGCTCTTAGGAAGGACTGTAACGATCAATATTTTGCCTTATGAGCAGCTGATGATACTAAGAGAGTTTGCCACTTTAAAACAGAGAAATTAGATGATTCAATGGTATTAAGCCTATTTACACTATTAAGAATAATTGCCCTAATTCCATCACTTGTAAGAGGTTACAGATAGAATTGTGATGGATTGACACCTGGATTGTGGAGGTAGTTGATCTTAATGCATTGCACATTGGTGACAAAGGCAACAAACATAGCTTTTATGGTGAGGAAAAATTCTCTTAGGGCCAAGGGGGTTGACTACAGAGACTCAAACATGGATAATTCGAGTCAGCCCAGTAAGGGTAAGAGACTTTTTTTATCTATATAGTTACATAGGCTATTGAGCCAGTGATATCTGAATGAGCAGTGTTGGAATGTGGATGAGAGGAGGTGCACTACTTGTAAGGACATGCACCTAGACAATTATGTGCTAGAGCGGTAGACCACCGTAGTAGCAGTAATAACATTGGTAGCCATCATTATAATGGCAATCCTTGAGATACTGTCACTACGGAGAGTTAGGACATTTCTTTAGAGACTGTCCCAGAGGACAATGTGTCTGACTGACTGACATTAAAGATAAAACAGAAATGGCCCCACATTGGTAATGGTGAGTCATTGTCATTACTTGAAGCAAGTACAATCCTCAACCCAAGTTATGGAAGGTACTCTCATGGTTTTTGATAGACACACCAGAATCCTTCTTAATCTAGGATCTAGTCATCCTTGTAATGTTGTATATATATGACAGCTCTCAGATTGGAAGTTATGATACAGATGGGCAAGTTATTGGAACTTATAAGTACTTCTAGGGAGTATTGGTGGAGATGATGTGTGAGAGGATAGATACTGGTCTTATCTTACTAGATTTTATTGATCATGATGTCATCCTTGGGGTGGATACTATTTGTTGAAGGATGGGGAATTGTAGTGAGAAGAAAGGTACTTTTACTGTACTTAGCTATTGACCTTGCTCCTAAGAAGGGGCATCACTGAGGTTGTGTTAACTCTGCCTTGAAGGCAATACGGTACTCTTCTTATGTACCCAGTTGTAATAGCCTCAAAATTTATATTTAATTTTTAGTAATAACGTGAATTTATAAAATTATGAATTTTGCAAATTGATTCAAGGACTGAAACATCAAGAATTGAATTGTACTCAAAAAAATAGAATCAGCAACACTAAGAACACCCAAATCGAAGCGCAAGCAAAAAAATTATCCAATTATTTCACAAAGGGCAAATTTGTAATTTGTCAAGTGGGACCCACAGTACATTGATGCGGTCCTAGGATTCATATAGATAAAAACATATTAGAAAACCTACTAATTACGTTAGTAATCGAGATTATCTCACCTTAATTGTATTTAAGGCAAAAACCCCCCTTTCCTATACACTATCCAACTCCAACTTCTCCATCGATTTTTCCCATTTTCCTTGATCAATCATGACCAAATCTATCTAAGTTCAACACCATAGATGGATCTCATCTTCTTCCACAAAGTTACAATGACGGATAGGTTGAAGAGTGTCGCGATCGTGCCTTTTCCCTCCATCTCTCATTCTCGAGTAAAACTATCAAGATCAAATTTTTCGCAAATCTAAGAGGTATGATTCAGTTTTCTTCTTGTTTTTCACTTCTGTTAGCTTTTTGTCACTGCCTTTTATCGTTCCCAGAACCTAGATTGGAGATTTCATGAGGTTATGGTTTGAATCTAGGAAAAACCATGACACAATAGAAAACCCATCTCAAAGACAACTCAAATGGATGATCTGAACGGTCCATTGTATTCAAGGACCCTCTAAACCCTTAACAACAATGACAATAGATAAAAATAAATAAATTTGGGTTATCTGGGACTTTGATCAAGTAAAAATAGTGTGGACGATCTGACCGCATTGTCCCTGATGGCCACTAGTTTAATTCGGTGTAACAGGTTTCCGCTGATGTAGTCCTGTGTAAAGGGCCCGTTGATTTAATCCGATGTAAAGGGTTTTTGCTAGTGTAGTCTAGCGTAAAGCGCATCCGATCCATAGTTTTTATCTGGATTGTCCAAAAATGAACTAAATTGTTCATTTTGCAATTCTAGGAGTTATATAAACCCAATTTTTTATCCGAGATGTCTATTGGAATCTTCTTAATGACACGGACATGATTTTTGTATTAGAATCTTGATTTGATCACATATAATCTGATCAAATTCATGAAATGTTATCCAATTACTTAGATCAGGCCGATTAGAGGTCGATCAGGCCTTAGAACTTAGACAAATAGATGACCCAAGAGATGAATTGAGAGATTTAAGGACCAGATCATGCGTATTCACCATAGAAATTGATATGGACCATTGATCTGACTAGGATTTTAGAATTTATCCATTAGAGAGTAATCTGACCGTCAAATCAAGAAATAAATTATGGATATACACTAGAATGGGTAGAAGAACTTGAAATTGGACCGATTTGTGATAATTAAAGTTGAAATTAATTATTCAATCGTAAATAGAGGCTTTAAAAAACAATTCAACAGTTGGATCGCCACAAATTCCATTGAGATGGAATACATTAAACCTTTTATGATCAGGCGACATTAAATTGGCAAATTATAACTCTGATCAATAATTAGATAGAGCAGGTGAGTATTGAATGTTATGAAAACTGATTTAGTAAAGATAAATTAGGAGATCTAGACTGCTGATCTAGATCAAAAGCTAGATCAAGGGATCATTATACAAATTAATATATAAATAGACATCTGAAGAGAAAAACTTATATGGATTTTGTTGAGGAAAATAAATGATGCAAAATACTACTGTGGTACTGACAGGTATATCATAGTGCATGAGCTGAGGGGATTATGCGTAGGATTTGGTTGTTCCTTCATTGAGGTAGGTGACAACATTTTATGTTGCATATTGTTTTTTAAAATATCGCATATTCATATAATTTGATTGACTGCGATTGTTTGCAACATAGTTTCTCATTTGTACTCATGATTTATAATTTATTATGCTATGATTTGATATGAGATTTTGATATTGCATCACTGAGATTGGATAATTTCCATAGAATAGATGGTGGATGATGGCTAGTCCTTGATAGGCTAACCCCAAGATGAGGGGGTGCCTTGGGATGGTGAGCCACAAATGCTCCTAATTTTATGAGATATGTGACTTTTGTGATTTATGACGGGTGATCTCACTCAATGGATGTCATACTAGGAGGGATTAGGGCCAGCCACCCACCCTCTGAATTTAAGAGATGATAGACACCTGCCCACAGATGGAACTCGATAGGGTTGGTATCATGGGTAATCCACGTGACCGGTCAGGTCCTACCCATGTGGAGGAACGGAGAGTCTCTCGTTACTATGTCGACAGTGAGTGGTAGTTGGTAGACTCAGGAGCTTGGCTATAACTATAGCATGATGATCCATACTCTTGTTCTACGTGTATGCATAATGAGCATTGATATATTATTATGTGTCTGGGTGTAATGACACTCAAAGGAGTGGCATGAGTACTCATTACCTGTTGTGAGAGTATATGGGACACTCATGAGACCCACTTATCTTGGGTGCCTTGCCTATTGACATTGTGTTCATATGAGATTTTACCAGACCATGCTTTACCTCTATGAAATACATGTTTTATTCAAAATGATATTTTGCTAACATATTGATGTGATTTATAACATTTGTATTTCATGGATATTGTGATCTACACTTATATCGACATTTGTTATTCGATTATTCTTTTTATGCATAATTATCATTACATTAAATGTCTATGTACTTACACAAGCAATAGCTTGCTGAGACATTGCTTTGTTTTGTAATGCCTCAGATACTGAGCGCGATAGTAGAAAATGCAAAGGCGTAGAAGGACAATGATAATAGTCGGGACCATATTGATCTTGCTTACACATAGTTCGACGTGAGTGATTAAATAGACTCCATTTCAGATTATCTTTGTGGGCTTGTATATACTCATAATTAAGTTGGTTATGACACTACGGACACGTTATTAAGTATATTGGAATATTATGATGGATAGACCTTTGGCCATATTATTATGTTTTCTAGATACTTATTGTTTAAAATAAAGGCACATTTAGTTTTGACGTTGGATGTGATATTGGTATTGGTTTAAATTTATTGCAACATATGTATATTAATTTAACAATTGTTTTGGTGATGTTTTTGGAAATGGCATAATAGCGGGGGGGTTTTAAAAGAATGTTTTTAATATATTAGTAAATAGAACCCTTTCATATTAGGGATCCTAACTATATTTATTATTATAAAAAAATGTTAGAAAAACCAGGGGTGTTACACGATTCCTCCTTGTTGTGTAATTGTGGATGACAGAGAGTGACCACAGATTGAGCACACAAATGGTGTGCAAGAATCCAGAACTTTTCCTTAGGAGGTTTTAGGATTTTTCACCACGAAATATTGATTTGGCATCAAACATAGTGTCATTTTCTAATATGCCATACTAGATGGCCTTGGCTGAGCTGAAAGAGTTCCAGCTACGAAAGTTAACTAATGAGAGTTTGTTAGACAAAGTGGGTCTTCATGGAATGCATTAGTTCTATTCATAAAATAGAGATAGAACCTTGTTGTTATGAATTGATTTGTTTGTTTGATAAAAACAACAATGGAGAACCAATATTCTTTATCACGTACTGATGATCTAATTTATCTATATTGGTTGATGCATGATGGTCATGGAGATTGATTTGAGGTATGATCACCATTAGTCAAGGCTTGCATAATAAGACATATCTAAGATGATTATTAGAACAAGTTATGATTATTACTGGTTCTAGACAATATCAATTGATGAAAGCAATGCATTGACACCATGTATGGATATGACAGGCTAAGCTTCTAAAGGTTGTTAAGATGTGTCGTGATTTTATAGTGAATGATATTTTTGTATATTCCATGATTTAGAGGAGCACAAAAAAAAAAAAAAAAACCTTGTGCATTATTCCTTGTATTTGAAAGACTCATCTTTTGCGGTAAATATATGTGAGTATGAATTTTGGTCAAAGAAGGTGATTTTTCTTGACACGATACCTTTACTAATAGAGGGACAGTTTATGAAGACTGTGATGACTTGGGACTAGCTAAGCTAATGACTAAGGTTGATAGTTTTCTTAATTTGGCAAATTGTTATCAATAGCTTATTGAGTTCTCCAGGATAGCAGTGACATAGATATTATTTTATATTACGTAAATGAGCTTGATTTCTCATGAAGGTGAGAGGTGTGACAGTAGAGTATGTTTAGTATGAAATCATTTTCTTACGTGTAATCAGCTTCTGAATTATGACTTATACTTGTGAGTAGTCATGAGGGCGGCCTAAGAGGCGACTGATGAGGGCAGGTGTGAGAGGTACTGACAGGCTTCTAGATACTCATAGTATGATTGTGTTGTGGACTAGTTATGTTTGGCATGGACTGCCTGTTGATGAGCAGATATGCTCCGGTTTTGATTGGCATATATTTCCTGTGTATGAGTTGATATGATATGCTCTAATTGATATACATTGCCTATTAGTGAGGTAATGTGCTCTACAATAGATTTGACAAAGAATTGCCTATATGTGAGTTGTGGTACTTCAAATTTCTTTGATATGGTGATTTACTTGTGCTAAGTTGTAAACAAGCGATTAACTCTTGGATGAGAGTATGGTTTATGCTAATTGCATTATGTGAGTTATTAGAATCCGGAATAGCACTTACATTGGGTTGTATATATGAGTTGCTATCAATGGAGACAACATGGTATGGAATTATTTATTGACATTGACTCTGGAATGATGGTACAATCTGTAGATCTTATGATATGGGGATGTTTTTAAAATCATTGAAGAATGCCACAAAAGAATTTCGAGGACGAAATTTTTATAAGGAGGGGAGGATGTAATACACGCCATTTTGAGAAAATATATAAATGCCTAATTATGCAATTTATGAGTTTTGTGGAGATTGGACTCCCAGGAATTAAAAAAATATTACAAATATAATCATGGACTAAAACCTCAATATTTGAAATGTACACGAGAACTGGAGTCCAATGACACTAAGAATGCTAAAATCGGAGACCGGATGAAAATTTACTAATTATTTTAATTTAGATATTTAATAAATTAATTAAGGAGGGTAAAACTATAATTTCACAAGTGGGGCTCACAAAATCGAGTGCTGAAAACCATGCTTGTGAGACATCATGAGGACAGTATGGCGTTGTTGCTGGTAATCATATCACATCTAATATAAAAAAAAAATTAAATATCATATATTTATGGGGGGGGGGGGGTGTTTAAATGTGCCTCTCCCCCTTCATTTAAGTCTCCCTCAAAATTTCCCCTGCAATTAAGCTGGCTAGTTCCCCGTGCCACTGATGACGGCGCATAAGATGATTATCTGCATGTTAGAAAAACCAACATCTAGTCCACGATTAGCTTAATTAAGGGTTAAACAGACAATCTGGATCGTTAATCTAAGATTAACTACCAGATTAAAGAGATCATCACTTGGATTAATGTACTTTTGGGGATTTAAGAATACCAAGTGAATGGATAAAAACTTAGATGGATGATGAAGACTCTATGGGAGTAGTGGATGACTTGTGTGTTATTATGGTTTGACATGTACTCCAAAGCATAAGTGTTGAGATAGTCTACACGCCTGATTAAGAGTACTGGGTATTGAGGTAGGTGATTACATTTAGTAATTTCCTTAATTTTATGGATCATGACACATCATTTGGAAACCTTGAAGCATGAGTTTTACGCCTTATCATGTTTTCATAAGAATACCTTCATCATACATTATTGATATTATGACTTCTTGCTCCACATGATTTATATTTTGTTTCCATGTATGACTGATAATTTATTAGCATGTCTTTTGACTTTATCTTCTGGAGATTATTTACATGGGAATTTCTATGATTTATCTCGTGTTTTAGTGTTTTATAACGGGTGTTTTTGCTCTATGGATGCTATGCTGGGAGGGTCGTAGGGTTGGCTACTCGCTCTTTGAATTTTTCATATTATAAACACTAGCCTTGATATGTGGGCAACTGCCTGAGGTTCGTGGTAATCATGGGCAGGCCACCCATGCACATTTGATCAATTTTCATGCATCAGGAGACACTAGTCTCCCATTCTAATGTTGATGGTGAGTAACAATGGTTTATACCATGGAGCGGTTGCTATTGTAGCATGCCAATCCATACTCTTATTCTGTATGCTCATGTGGTATGAATATATTGGGTGAAGCCTATGTGAGCTGCCAGATGTGGACGGGCCTACAGGCTAAACGAGCTACAGGTGAGGAACCTTGGAATTGGAATGAGTACTCATTGTTAGTGGTATGTGTAGTGGGACGCTCTTAAGGCATGATTATGTATAACACCCTATTTATCATGACATGCATTCATATTTTCGATGATGAAATTGATCTTTACTTGATTCTGACAGATGCATGATCATGCATTATTCATGCCTTACATGCCATGGTGATTGGATATGATGTCTTTATGTTTCGGTGTAAACTATGCTTTGATCGCCATTGATTTGTTCAGACTCATGATCTTTCATGCATTATTTATTATGGATGACTAATGATCTACATAAGCAACAACTTGTTGAGGCATTGCTTTGTCTTGCAATGCCTCATATTTGGAGCGTGGAAGCGCTAAGGGCAAGCAGGTGGAGTAAAATTAGAGAGAGAGAGAGAGAGAGGACTGCGAGGACCATCTACTACACTAGAGACTGATCAGATGTATGCTCCATTTCTTGTTATTTGACTTTTGGGGCTATATAGACATACTTGCTTATGTTGATGGTATTAGACCAACCCTTGCTTGTACTATGTATATATTTACACATGTGAGTGGATGTGAAGATCATGGATGGGACCCTGGGGTTCATATATATTATCTTGATTGCTATCCCTTATCATGACTAATGTTTTAATTAGATTTGGCTTTTAATTGAGCATGCTTTGTAGTAATCACATTGGTTTTATTTATCACTTTGGATTTGGATTTGGATGACCCTCGAGATTTTCTTTTATATGATTATTGTAATTATATTAATTATTAGTTTTTCTCTCAGGGATCCTGTCTATTTTACTAAATGTATATATGGAAAAAGGTTTTAGAAAACCTAAGGTGTTACATTGATAATGATGAGCTCCAAAAGACTGATAAGGTAGAAAAACACACTGAAAATAAAGAAACATATAAAGAAAGGGACCCCACTCCACTTGTTGAACCATGTCCAATCCCTACTTCATTCCATCAAAGGTTTCGTTAAGTGACAAAAAGTACCACTAATGATGAGATTATGGAGATATTCAAGCAAGTCAAGATCAACATATCGATCTTAAATGCAATAATACAAATCCCATCACATGCCAAATTGTTAAAGTATTTATGCACAATCAAAAGGAAATTGAATGTGCACAAGAAGGCATTTGTGATTGAATAAGTAAGTTCAATTTGTTAGCACTACACACCCCAGAAATACAAGGATCTAGGTTGCCCTACTCTCACTTGCATCATTGGCAACCATAAAATTAACCAGGCCTTATTAGATCTTGGATCAATTATTAATTTGTTACCATACATAATCTATGTTCAGTTGGGATTGGGAGACCTCAAGCCAACATGCACTACTCTTCAATTAGCTGATAGATTAGTGGTAATACCTAGGGGCATAGTAGAGGATGTATTAGTTCAAATAGAGCAATTCTTTTTCCCAGTTGATTTCTTAGTTTTGGACACACAACTAGCGCTAAATGAGCAACAAGAAATTCCTATCATCCTTGGATGTCCATTCTTGGCCACGTCTAATGCCTTAATAAACTATAGAAATGGTACTATGAAGCTCTCATTTGGCAACTTGACACTAGAATTTAACATATTTGATATCTATAAGCAACCATGAGAAATCTCAGATGACTTGCACTGTGTTAATATGATAAATTCAATTGTACAATATCATTTTCACTCATCTTCCTTGTTGGACCCACTTGAGGCCTATGTGGCTCACTTCAATGAATTTAATGAAGATGCATTAATAGAGGAAGTTAATGCCCTCCTTGATTCTGTGCCCCCTATGGATATCGAAAAATGAAAACCTCAGTTCAAGGAACTTCCATCGAGGGAGTCCACTCCCATTCCATCCTCAGTTGAACCTCCTAAGCTAGATTTGAAACCTCTATCTTTTGAACTCAAATATGCTTATCTAAGAGATGAAGAAACTTTTTTTGTTATAATTGCCTCTCAATTGAAAAAATCACAAGAGGAACAATTGATCAAAATACTTAGGAAGCATAAAAGTGCAATAGGTTGAACCTTAATGGACATTAAAGGTATTAGCCCTTTAGTATGCACCCATTGAATCTACTTAGAGGATGATGCTAAACCGTGTTATTAATTGGCAAAGAAGGTTAAATCCTAATATGAAATATGTGGTTAAAGCAAAAGTCCTTAAATTGTTTGATGTGGGAATCATCTATCCATAAGTAATAGCAAATGGGTAAGTCTTACTCATGTTGTTCTGAAGAAGTCTGGAGTGATAGTGACCACTAATGCCAATGATGAATTAATTCCTACTAGAGTTATCACTAGTTGGCATATGTGCATTGACTATAGAAAATTACATGCTGTCATTAGGAAGGATCATTTTCCTTTGCCTTTTGTTGACCAAATGTTAAGGGTTGCAGGATACCAGCACTATTATTTTCTAGATGGTTATTCAGGGTATAACCAAATAGAAATTGCACCCAAGGATTAGAAAAAAACCACATTTATATGTCCTTTTGGCACTTTTGCTTACAAAAGAATGCCATTTAGATTGTGTAATGCTCCTACTACATTTCAATGCTGCATGTTGAGCATTTTCAATGATATGGTAGAGAGAATATTTGAGGTTTTCATGGATGACTTTTCTATTTTTGATGATTCCTTTGACACGTGCCTTGAAATTTTAAGAAAAGTCTTATATCATTATGAAGAAAATAACCTAGTGCTTAATTGGGAGAAATGTTATTTCATGGTTCCGAAGGAAATTGTCATTGGCCACATCGTGTCATCTAAAGGAATAGAGGTATATAGAGCCAAAGTTGACCTAATCACGAATGTACTCATCCCCAAATCTATTAGGGACATTTGCTCATTTCTAGGTCATGTAGGATTATATAGGAGATTTATTAAAGATTTTAGTGCTATATCCAGATTGTTGTGTTACCTCCTTACAAAAGATACCCCTTTTGAGTGGATTAATGACTGTAAAAAAGATTTTATAAAGCTGAAAGACAAGTTAACCACTACACCTATTATGCAGCCATTTGATTGGAGTCTACCCTTTGAAATCATGTGTGATGCTAGTGATTATATTATAGGAGCTGTACTATGACAGAGAAAAGAAAAAAAGTCATATGTCATTTACTATGCAAGTAGGACCCTAAATAGCACCCCAATGAATTATTCCATTAGGGAGAAAGAACTTTGAGCAGTTGTCTTCGCATTGGATAAGTTTAGGTTTTACTTAGTTAGATCTAAAATAGTCATCTTCATCGATCATTTAGCCCTCAAGTATCTTCTTTATAAGAAAGATGCTAAGCCTAGACTAATTAGATGGATTCTTTTACTTCAAGAGTTTTACATTGAAATAAAAGATAAAAATGGAGCAGAGAATGTTCTAGCTGATCACTTGTCTCGCTTAGTCCTAATAGAACCTTTGGATGAGTTGCTAATTAATGATACTTTTCCTAATGAACAACTTTTTCATGTCTCCCATCCTCCTTGGTTTGCTGATATTGCAAATTATTTAGTCACAGGGAAGATTCTTGAACATTAGAATAAATTAGAAAAGCAAAAATTCTTTTCTAATATTTAAGCACTATGTTGAGTTGTTTTACCGCAAGTGCACGGGCTATTGTAGGGTAGCTTATGCAAGTACGGGTCGATCCCACGAGGACTTGATTTAAAATGGAGTTTTCAATAAAATCTAATTATTTAAAATTAAAAAATAAATCACTCACAATTGCTGAAATTATTAAAATGAGAATCAATATTCAGATCTAATAAACTTCTCATAAATACAGAATTTCCAGTTCTTAAAGAAAAACAAACACAATCAAAGAATGGGAAAAGACTACTTCCCTAGATCAATTTTCATCAAAATCTTCACTTCTGGTCTTCTAAAAGCTGATCCTCCTTTACAGATATCTTCAACCCATTCTTGATTAGTGATCCACCATGGATGGACAGATTCTTCAAAATGGTCAAGATCCGGGGCTAAATTGTGATTTCGTGATTTGGACGGTTCCGATTGATTTCTCGAATTTCAGATATAAGATCAAAAGCGTTGGTTATGTCTAGGGATGTCCTAAGAATGAACCCGTAAATTTAATTTGAAATCGAGAAGAAAAGAAAGAGAAATCAAGGATTTTATTTTGATTAAGGCTAAACCGTTAAGAGGTTAGGCCTTAATTGATCGTGTATGGATTGAGCAGTTCTCGGGATAAGAAAAACCAGATAAAACAAACCGGAATAAAGAAGGACACAGATGGAATTAAACTGGGATACAGATGGAATTAATGTAGAAAGAACAGATTTGTAATTTAAAAGAGAAAGGGCAAAAATAGGAATTTGATAAAAATCGGTTTTTAAGAGAAAAAAACCAGACGAAAACCAAAGAAGAAAGAGAGAAACGGAGGAGGAAGAAGAGGGAGAAAGGAAGAGGAGAGGAAGAGAGAAGGAAGAGAAAAAAGGCCAGGAATGGAGGAATGGAGGAAAACCCGACTTGGGTTTTTCTTCCTTTTTGCCTCGCCACCGAGAATAAGCCGAAGGAGGAGTAGTGGAAGAACGCCTGCTGGGAAGTGAACTGGGTATGGATTCCGGCGTTTGGCTTTGAAGCAAAGGAGCTGGGTGGGAAGAAAGAGGAGCAGAGGGCGTTGCGTGGTGTGGTGTGGAAGGGAGAGGAGATGAGGAGTTGGCTCTCAATGGTGTCGCGTTGTCCTGGATGCGTGCACGCCTCGGCTACTTGGAGGACGACGAAGACAAAGGACGCTTGGGTGGTGGAGCAATGGAAACCAAAGGTAGAGTGGGGAGAACTTGGAGGGACGACCTGGGCGGTGAAGATGGAGGAAGGGAAGAGAAGGTTGGTGCGGAGGAGCAAAGCGTGTTGGTGATGAAATGGAAGTGATGGGGTGTTGTGCAACAAAGGTGAGGAAAAAGGAGAGAGAGGGGTCCGTAGGTTGTTAGTCTTCCTTGTAGCTTCTCTACAAAGGAGATGAGATGGTGGGATTCTAGAGACAGAGAGAAGCGTATAGAGAGAGAGGAGAGGGAGAGCGATGAAGATAGAGGTAATGAGGAATCTAGTCAGAGAAATAGAAGGAAAGAAAGGTGAGGAAGGAGAACGTGGGGCTGGGGGAGGTGCGATGGTGATGGGATGGAAGTGAAACAAAGACAGAGGGGAAAAGAAGAAGGAACGAGAGAGAGAGAGAGAGAGAGAGAGAGAGAGAGAGAGAGAGAGAGAGAGAGAGAGAGAAGTGGGTAAGAAGGGCGGTGAAGATGGGGCGTGAGAGAAGGGAAAGGAGTTAGGGGAAGAGAGAAAAAGTCCCAAGAGAAGAAGAGGAAGAAAAAATATAAAGGGAGAGTTGTGTACGTGAGAATGAGGAAAGGAAAAGGAAAAAAGGAAAGAAGGAAAAAGAAAGAGAAGGAAAAGGAAAAGGAAAAGGAAAGAAAGAAAAGAGGAAAAGGAAGAGGAAAGAAAAAGAAGGAAAAGGAAAAGAGAAAAAGGAAGGGAAAGAGGAAAAGGAAAAGGAAAAAGGAAGAAAAAGAAAGAGGAAGAAAAGGAAAGAAAGAAGTGGGGAAGGAGTTGTTCTTTCCATTTTGTCCATTTTTATTCCATCCCTCTCCATGGGTGATCTCGTCCATCTATCGCCCTTTAAGATGATCTCGCACCATATCTTTTACTCAGTATCCATCCGTGCGTCCTTTGGTTGATCTCGCAAAAGAAAAGACTAAATTAGAATCATCCGAACCGCACATTAGTCATCTAATGAACTCTAATGATCATCCGACCGTTGATTTTGGACAAATTAAGGTTTGGATGGTCAATTGGATTTATATTCAAAATCAAGCTAAGTTTTGTAAAATTGAACGGTTAGATGATCTAATTGAACGCTAAATTAGGAGAATTTTGACCAAAATTAAACACTTAACACACCCCCAACCAAAGATTTTGCTAGTCCCGAGCAAAACATGCGAAAAACCAAATTTCAAGATTTCAAATTTTATTTTTAAGTCAACTCCTCTTTTTCCTCAGAGAATTATCTTCAATAAATCACATCAACTTTATCATAATAATAAAAATGACCGAAAAATTCAAAACCCTACCCATATGCCAAAATAATTCCAATTAAGCTCAAATCTCGCAGTGAGTGTGTGTATGTGTCAGCTTTACATATGGAATCATCTTGATCTCTAAGTAAACTTCTAACTTTTGATCTCCATCTGAAATATGTTTTGACCTCAAGCCTCACTAATGACGTACACTCAGAAACAAAATCTCTCAGATAAAGGTGTCAAATCATATCTCTCTTTTAATTATGTGAGTTGAGTCAATAAAAGCAAAATTTTCCCACATGTACTCATGAAAATTAGGAGTTACTAAGGAATTTCATTGTTTTGATCCCTTTAGAATATGCCATTACCTTTGAATATTTAATAATACCACTCTTTTAGATTCTATCCATTCATTTCCTCATCAAGACTATATTTCTCCTAGAATCAATAGGTCTTTAATTGGGACGAAACGTAGGCTTAGGACAAGGTATCAAAGAAAGGGTATAAGGATATTCAAAGTTTCTTCAAAAAATAAGTAGAGGTCTTCTAAAGTTGATAATTCTTCCTTTCTTTGATTTTTTCTAAAGTGAATATTTTTGTTTCCATTTTTCTTTGTATTCTTCAAACCCCTTTTTTTTTTTTTTTTTTTTTCAGACTATTTCAATACTTTTGTATCACTTTGAAGAATATTTCTTTTCTTGATATCCACTTTTCATTACAACTAAAAGATATTTCTTCATTCTTCTCTAACTCATTTTTCAAAGAAAATGGGTAATGGATAATTTATACTGGGTTAATATGGGTAAAGGATAATTTGGGTGACAAAAGAAAAGGCTTATATTAAAGGCTCAAGTTGGCTAACTAGTGGTAACAATACTTTATGGGTAGGCTTTATGTCTCTAGGTTATAACAAGGATGGCCTAAATCATTTTCTAGATTTCCTATAATCCATCAAATTCAATGAACTTTTAGAATTTTAAAGATAATATTCTAATTATCCAGGTAATTAGCCAAATTAAGAGTTTGGGATCAATTTTCTTTAAGCTCGCTGAAGAAAATTGGGAACATTTATAACCTCTCAAAAAATGAATGGCTCTAAAACTCACTTAGGTTATAGATCTCCACCGAATTTCTTCTGAATTTCAAAGTTATAGCCACTTATCAATCTAGACTATCTATATGCAATCGCGTGTACTGCATGTGATCTCGAGACGTGCTTTTATGAATACTTTAGCAAATGAGTAAAAAGATGAATTAATCATATTCAATTCCATTAATAAGCTAAAGTTATTTAGATTATACTTCGAAAAATCCAATTCTCATCATAGTGTAGGAAATGACCTAAAATTTTTCAATTTTTTCAATTTTTTTTTTTTTTAAAAACAAGGAAAGCACCTAAAAATCTAAAAACAACTAGAATTTGTTAGAATTCTACACCCCCCAACCTGCCAGAAACATTGTCCTCAATGTTTAAAAATTAGGACCTAAAATGAATACGAGTGATGCAGAAAACAACAAAAATACAAAATATGGTACAGAGGGATCAAATCCACTCAATCCTGATAAACAGGATCCTCGAGTTGTGGACTCAACTTCGATTCTCATAATCTAGAAAGGCTTTAAACGTTGACCATTTACTTTAAAAGAATGACTCAAACCCTAAGATTCTCAATCTCGACAGTCCCATATGGAAAAACTTCTTTACTATATATGGACCACCCATCGAGATCTAAGCTTACCTGGAAATAAGTGAAGCTTGGGAATTGTAAAGTAGAACCTTTTGGCTTGAGTAAAGGATTTTCTCATTATCTTCTTATCATGAAAACTTTCATCTTTTCTTTTTATATATCCTATTACTCTCATATGCTTCTTTCTCGATCTCTTCCAACTCATTAAGTCGAGTTTATGCGACGTGAGCCTGCTTTTATTCATATTGAAATTGAATGTCTTTATTGCCCAATAAGCTCTATGTTCCAATTCCACAGTAAATGACAAGCCTTACCGTATACAATACGATAGGGAGACATACCAATCGGGTGCGATGTGTACTCGTAAGCCTCAAAGCGCACGGGCCGAAGAGACCAATCTTTACGATCCGGATTAATGATTGAAGGATTTGTTTGATGGCCCGATTAGATACTTCTACTTGTCCACTTGTTTGTGGGTGATACTGTTGCAACTTTATGTGTAATATTATATTTTTTCATTAGTGCTTCAAATGGGATGTTGCAAAAATGTGTACCGTTATCACTTATAATGGCTCGAGGGGTCCCGAATCTAGAAAAAATATTTTCTTTTAAAAATTTAAGAACTATTTTTGTGATCATTATTCCTACACGGATAGCCTCAATCCATTTTGAAACATAGTCTACGCTAATAAGATATAAATGTAGCCAAAAGAAGGTGGGAATGGACCCATGAAATCGATACCCCAACAATCAAAAATTTCTATGATAAGAATAGGTTTAGAGGCATCATATTCCTACTGTTAGTCCTCCTAACTTTTTGACATTCAAGCTCACATAATTTACGTAACACATGTGTGTCTTTGAACAACGACGCCAATAAAAACCGCACTGTAAAATCTTTGTGCCTGTTTTCGCGTAAAAATGCCCACCACATGCTTCCGAATGACAAAGGAGATAACACTATGTTGTTCTAAGTCGTGACACATCTCCTAATGATTTGATCTCGGGCAATATTTAAACAGTATGGATCATCCCGTAAATAGTGCTTAACATTGGAAAAGAATTTTTTCTTTTCTCGTGTAGTCCAATGTTCAGAATTTTCCCCGTGACTAAATAATTTGCAATATCAAAGAACCAGGGGAGGATGGGAAACATGAAAAAGTTGCTCATCTAGAAAAGTGTCTTTAATTGGCAACTCATCTAAAGGCTCATAGGACTAAAGCAGACAAATGGTCACTACCACATTCTCACTCCTTCTTTATCTTTTATTTCAATGTCAAACTCTTGAGTAAGTTTAATCCATCTAATTAGTCGTGGCTTAGCATCTTTCTTAGAAAGAAGATACTTGAGGGCCGAATGGTCGTTGAATATGACTATTTTAGATCCAACCAAGTAAGACCTGAATTTATCCAATGCGAAGACAACCGCTAAGAGTTCTTTCTCCGTAGTAGCATAGTTCATTTGGGTACTATTTAAGGTCCTACCGGCATAGTAGATGACGTATGGCTTCTTTTTCTTTTCTCGTCCCCAAGACAAATTCTACAAAGATGGCCACCGGCATCACACATGATTTCAAAGGGTAGACTCCAATTAGGTGGCTGCATGATAGGTGCGGTGGTCAACTTGTCTTTCAACTTTATAAAAGCTTCGACAATCTCGGCCCACTCAAAAGGAGTATCCTTTGTGAGGAGGTGACATAGTGGTCTAGATATTGCACTAAAAATCCTTAATGAACCTCCTATAGAATCCTCGCATGACCTAGGAAAGAGCTAATGTCCCTAATAGATTTTGGAATGGGTAGATTGGAAATTAGATCAACTTTAGCTCGATCTACCTCTATACCTTTAGATGACACAATGTGACCTAAGACAATTCCCTTAGAACCATGAAATGACATTTTTCCCAATTAAGCACTAGTTCTTCTCTTTACAACGAGTTAAGACTTTTCTTAGATTTTCAAGACATATTTCAAATGAATTACCGAAAAACAGAAAAGTCGTCCATGAAAACCTCTAAAATTCTCTCCACCATGTCACCGAAAATGCTTAACATGCAACGTTGAAATGTGAGCATTACATAATCCAAAATGGCATTCTTTTGTAAGCAAAAAGTGCCAAAAAGGACATGTAAATGTGGTTTTTTCCTGATCCTCAGTGCAATTTCTATTTGGTTATACCGAATAACCATCTAAGAAACAATAGTACTGATGTCCTCGCAACCCTTTCTAACATTTGATCCACGAAGGGCAAAGGGAAAATGGTCCTTCCTCAGAATAAAGATTCAACTTTCGATAGTCGATACACAAACGCCAACCGGTAGTAACCTTGGTAGGGATCAATTCATTGTTGGCGCATACATTCGTCACCCGCACTTCTTTGGAACCACTTGAGTAGGACTTACCCATTTGCTATCACTTATGGGATAGATGATTCCCACATCAAGCAACTTTAGGACTTCGCTCTAACCACATCTTTCATATTAGATTTAACCTTCTTTCGCATTTGACGACATGGTTTACCTTCATCCTCTGGGATAGATCCTATGGGTGCGCATTAAAGGGTTAATGCCCTTTATATCGCCCATGGTCCATCCTATAGCACCTTTGTGTTCTTTAAAGTGTCTATTAATTTGTCCTCCCGAGATGTTTCTAATTGGGAGGAAATTATTACAGAAAAGTCTCTTTGTCTCCTAAAAAGGCATATTTTAAATCCGATGGTAGAGATTTCAATTCTAGCTAGGAGGTTCTATGAATGATGGAAGGAGAGTGGACTCCCTCGTTGGAAGGTCCTCAAAAGGAGGTTTCCATTTTTTGTTTCCATAATAGGAACAATCAAGGAGGGCATTAACTTCCTATTAATGCATCCTCATTAAACTCATTAAAATGGGCCAAACAGCCTCTAGTGGGTCCGACAAGGAAGATGACTGAAACCGATCTTGCACAACTGAATTGATCATGTTAACACCTTGTGCAAATCATCGTAGTTTCACCAGTGTTGCTTACAAATGTTAAAGATGTTTAGCTCTAATGTCATATTGCCAAAGGACAGCTTTCATGACACCATTTCTACGCTTGATTAAGGCATTGGACGTAGCCAAAAATGGTCGTCCCAAGATGACCGGTATTTCATTCTTTCTCATTCACCACCTGGGTTGTGTATCTAGAACTAGAAAATCGACAGGAAACAAAATTGTTCTACTCGGACTAACACATCCTCTATTACCCCTCTCGGTATTTTTACGTAACCGTTTGGGCTAGCTTCGAGTGTGTAAGAGATGTAGGTTTTAGTTCACCCGCACTCCAACTGCTCATATACCGAGTATGGTAATAGATTTACACTAGATCCTAAATCAAGAAGAGCTTGGTTAATCTTGTAGCCGCCAATAATGCAAGTAAGAGTGGGGCAACCAGGATCTTTGTACTTTGGTGGTGTATGGTGTTGAAGAATAGAACTAACTTGTCATCAAAAATGCCTTTCTTCGGACATTCAACTTTCTCTTTATGGTGCATAAGTCTTTTAAGAATTTGGCATACGATGGGATTTGTTTTATAGCATCTAAGATCGGTATGTTGATCTTGACTTGCTTGAAAATCTCTAAAATCTCATCATTAGAAGGTACTTTGGGGCTTGACGCAACCTTTCGAGGAAATGGAGTGCATAGACATGGATCAACAGAAACAGGTCCTTTTGTTTAGAGTTTTCTTTAACTTTCGGTGTGATTTTTCTACCTTTTTCGCCTTTTGAGGCTCATCTTTCTCAATTCTTTTACCACTCCTAAGAATAGTAACAAACCTTAGTTTGTTCCATGGTAGAGCTAGATGTTTCATCGTATGCATTAATGCGTTAACCGCATGCACTCCCTTAGTGGTTTGCTTCGTGGTTGAGCCGGAACTTTCCTTTTTCCATACTTTGCATCATTTAACTCATCATGTTTTTTAATTCATTCATGGACTGGTTGGTTTGTTTTATTTGACTTTCTAATTGGAGAAATTTTCCTTTCCTGGTTTTGAGCGTTTTGATTATCCTCAACATGCCTTTTAGGTGGGGGCAAGTAAGGTCCAGAAGGGGGTTGATGAGTTTGATAAGGTAAGGTAAGAAGTCCTTGGTTTTGTTGATGAGGTTGATATTGTCCTGATTGTGGAACATTAGCAGTAGGTCCATTTTTCCAACTAAAATTTGGATGGTTTCTCCAATTGGGATTATAAGTGTCTGAATATGGGGAGAAAGGTCTTTTATATGTGTTAAGTGCATTAGCTTGATCATGAAGTACATCTTGAAAAGCATGGATTGTAGGACATTCCTGAGTAAGATGTGACGTACTTTCACAAATACTACACACTTGTTCTTCTTTATTTGAGTTTTTCTTTCCCATTTCTATGGCTTCTACTTTTCTCGCTAGGGATGCTACTTTGGCATTGATATCATCTTTTTCAGACATAGCATACATGCCTCCCTAGCATGGGTGTTATTGGGCTTAGGTCTATCTATATGTTCCTATTCTGAGTCAGCCCCAGTGTCTCAGTGCACTTTCAGCTAGCCATTCCAAATACTCCTCCGCCTCATCCGTTGTTTTGTTGAGAAAGTTGCATTACACATCATCTTCTACAAACCGGCGCATGTCGAATTTAGTCCTTCATAAAAGAAGTCGATGATGCGCCATGGTTCATAGCCATGATGTGGGCAAGTGAGTTGTAGTTCTTTGAACCTTTCCTCAAGATTGATAGAATGATTCTTATCCTTCCTGAGTAAAGTTCATTATTTTGCGACGAAGTGTATTGGTTTTATGGGTAGGGAAAAACTTCTTTAAGAATTCCCTAGTTATTTCATTCCAGTTCTTATGGAACCCGATGGCAAGTGCATTAAACCACATTTTTGCTTTTTCCTTTAAAGAGAAAGGAAAAGTTTAAGTCCGACAAGATCTTGCCCTATATTTTGAGTTCTCTGGGTACTACATACCTCATCAAATTCTTTAAGGTGCAAATAAGGACTCTCACTATCTAGACCATGGAATTTGGGAAGTAATTGGATTACTCCCGTTTTAATTCTAACGCACTTTCAAACATTTTGAGGAAGAATTACACAGGATGGTGTGGCCGGGTGCGTGTAGGTCAAGGTAGTCTTTTAAAGTTCTACCACGAAAGTTTTGATGACCCTCATTATTATTATCCCCATGTTCACTTTGTTGGTCCCACTCCCTATTGTTTCTTCTCCAATCTCTATTTGGTTGATGATTATTCCTCCTTGGTGGAGGTTGATATTCATCTTCTATCAAGGGTGGTGGGTCCTCATTCATGATGAATGGAGCCCCTTGACTTCCATGGGGTGAATTACCCTCGAGCGCTGATCAGCCATAGATGTGGCCTCGATTCGGCAAGATGTCTTTTGGTCGTACTTGACTAACCTTCCTGCTTTGTCGCGTCTCCAAAAGTGCATACAAGGAGAGCTTCTTTTCGTTTTTTTTTTTTTTCTTTGAGAAAACTAACCTAAATGATGCAACCTAACTTCTAGAATGATGCGCAAAACAAAAGAGCACACTCAAATAATCCTAAGGCTAATAAGCAGCAATATATTTGATTTTCTTGATTATCCGTGGGGACGATGTTTTTTATTAGCCTAGACTAGCGCTCCTCCTCTCTTTAGGAGTTGATTACCGCTACCGGGCTTGGGTTCTCATTCAAAGTGGTTAATACTACCCTCGTGTAAGGAGGCGTTTAGACCTCAACAAACGTCAATAGAGGTGGGGGAAGAGCGAGGCTCTATTAAGTAACCCCACAATAACTACGTGATCAAAAGCCACCGGATTGACAAGAATCTCGCGTCCTATTAAGAGGGTCCTACGAGCATGTGATAACCCTATATGTCTCTTCTGATTGATTTTAAATTAACGTGAAAGGAAGGTTTGCGCGCTTGAGGTGATTATCCTAAGTGGGCCAAGAGGTGGTGATGAAATCCACCCTTGATCTTATGGGGGTAGGGTGCCCTTACTAATTAATTTCACACACCATGGCAATTCGATCAGCATATAAATCACCTTAAAACATTAAACATGCCCTAAGAATGCAATTAAAAGCAGTAAACTAATGCAAAATCCTAAAATGCAACACTTATAAAAAAAATGATTCTATATGAGTTACACTACCAAACAATGCAAATTATTCTAAATGCAAATCCTACTCTAGGAAATAAATGAGTGAGGAAACTCACAGTGGGGTTTCTGATGAAGATCAAGTGTGGGCCACCTTATCCCACACTTGCCCTGTATTATACAACCCTTTAAATTTTAAAATGGAAATTGCAATTTACAAGGATCCTCACTACAAGATTCACTCAAAAGGAAAAAGAAAGTCTTATTCTAGGAAAGCAGGGAAGTTTCCAATTTAGTGAAGATCCACTTGCCAAATTCCTCCACTTTCCTATTTCCTGAAAAATAAAATTAGAAATTAGTACCAAATTCGTGAAAACAAGGTGATTATGCCCTACAAACAATTGAAAAATGCACCTAAAATTTCCTAAAATGCTAAAAATTGCAATTCCTAATTTTATGTATTTTTTTTTGGATTTTTCTAATTTTTTTTAAAACTTTCTGATTTTTTTTTTGGATTTTTAATTAAATTTTATGAAAACTCTTATAAAGTCTTCAAGAACGGCCAAAAAACTTGTTGAGTTGTTTTACCGCAAGTGCACGGCTATTGTAGGGTAGCTTATGCAAGTACTGCCGATCCCCACGAGACTTGATTTAAAATGGAGTTTTCAATAAAATCTAATTATTTAAAATTAAAAATAAATCACTCACAATTGCTGAAATTATTAAAATGAGAATCAATGTTCAGATCTAATAAACTTCTTAAAAATACAGAATTTCCAGTTCTTAAAGAAAACAAACACAATCAAAGAATGGGAAAAAACTACTTCCCTAGATCAATTTTCATCAAAATCTTCACTTCGTCTTCTAAAAGCCGATCCTCCTTTACACATATCTTCAACCCATTCTTGATTAGTGATCCACCAATGATTTGACAGATTCTTCAAAATGGTCAAGATCCGGGCTAAATTGTGATTTCCGTGGATTTGACTACTCCGATTGATTTCTGAATTTCAGATATAAGATCAAAAGCGTTGGTTATGTCTAAAGGATGTCCTAAGAATGAACCTCGTAAATTTAATTTGAAATCGCAGAAGAAAAGAAAGAGAAATCAAGGATTTTATTTTGATTAAGGCTAAACCGTTAAGAGGTTAGGCCTTAATTGATCGTATGGATTGAGTGCCTCGGATAAGAAAAACGCAGATAAAAACAAAACCTAATAAAGAAGGACATGTATGGAATTAAACTGGGATACAGATGGAATTAACGCAGAAAGAACATTTGTAATTTCGTTAAAGAGAAAGGGCAAAATAGGAATTTGATAAAATCTGGTTTTTAAGAGAAAAAAAAACCGATTTAAACCAAGAAGAAAGAGAGAGAAACGAGGAGGAAGAAGAGGGAGAAAGGAAGAGGAGAGGAAGAGAGAAGGAAGAGAAAAAGGCCAGAATGGAGGAATGGAGGAAAACCCGACTGGGTTTTCTTCCTTTTTGCCTCGCCACCGAGAATAAGTCGAAGGAGGAGTAGTGGAAGAACGCCGGTGTTGGGAAGTGAACTCGGGTATGGATTCCTGCGTTTGGCTTTGAAGCAAAGGAGCTGGGTGGGAAGAAAGAGGAGCAGTAGGGCGTTGCGTGGTGTGGTGTGGAAGGGAGAGGAGATGAGGAGTTGGCTCACTGTCGCGTTGTCCGGATGCGTACGCCCTGGCTACTTGGAGGACGACGAAGACAAAGGACGCTTGGGTGGTGGAGCTGGAAACCAAAGGTAGAGTGGGGAGAACTTGGAGAGACGACTCCGGGCGGTGAAGATGGAGGAAGGGAAGAGAAGGTTGGTGCGTGAGGAGCAGCTGCAGGTTGGTGATGAAATGGAAGTGATGGGGTGTTGTGCAACAAAGGAGGAAAAAGGAGAGAGAGGGGGTCTCAGAGGGTTGTTAGTCTTCCTTGTAGCTTCTCTACAAAGTGGAGATGAGATGGTGGGATTCTCTAGAGACAGAGAGAAGCAGATAGAGAGAGAGGGAGAGGGAGAGCGATGAAGATAGAGGTAATGAGGAATCTAGGTCAGAGAGAAATAGAAGGAAAGAAAGGTGAGGAAGGAGAACGTGGGGCTGGGGAGGTGCGATGGTGATGGGATGGAAGTGAAACAAAGACAGAGGGGAAAAGAGAGAAGAACGAGAGAGAGAGAGAGAGAGAGAGAGAGAGAGAGAGAGAGAGAGAGAGAGAGAGAGAGAGAGAGAAGTGGGTAAGAAGGGCGGTGAAGATGGGGCGTGAGAGAAGGGAAAGGGAGTTAGGAAGAGAGAAAAAAGTCCCAAGAGAAGAAGAGAAGAAAAAATATAAAGGGAGAGTTGTGTACGTGAGAATGAGGAAAGGAAAAGGAAAAAAGGAAAGAAGGAAAAAGAAAGAGAAGGAAAAAGAAAGAGAAGGAAAAGGAAAAGGAAAGAAAGAAAAGAGGAAAAGGAAGAGGAAAGAAAAGAAGGAAAAGGAAAAGAGAAAAAGGAAGGGAAAGAGGAAAAGGAAAAGGAAAAAGGAAGAAAAGGAAAGAAAGAAGTGGGGGAAGGAGTTGTTCTTTCCATTTTGTCCATTTTTATTCCATCCCTCTCCATGGGTGATCTGGTCCATCTATCGCCCTTTAAGATGATCTGCACCGTTATCTTTTACTCGTATCCATCCGTGCGTCCTTTGGTTGATCTGCAAAAGAAAAGACTAAATTAGAATCATCTGAACCGCACATTAGTCATCTAATGAACTCTAATGATCATCTGACCGTTGATTTTGACAAATTAAGGTTTGGATGGTCAATTGGATTTATATTCAAAATCAAGCTAAGTTTTGTAAAATTGAACGGTTAGATGATCTAATTGAACGCTAAATTAGGGGAATTTTGACCAAAATTAAACACTTAACACACTACTTCTTGGATGATCCATATCTGTTTAAGTACTGCCCAAATCAAATCATTAGGAAATGTGTCCCTGACTTAGAGCAACATAGTGTCATCTACTTTTATGATTTAGAAGCATGTGATGGACATTTTTCTGCACAAAAAACTACTACAAAGATTTTGCAGTGTGATTTCTATTGGCCGTCATTGTTTAGATACATACATGTATTCTGTAAATCATGTAAGTAATGTCAGAGTTAGGAGGAATACCTATAGGAATATGATACCTCTAAACCCTATCCTTGTTATTGAAGTTTTTTATTGCTGGGTCATTGATTTCATTAGCTCGTTCCCACATTCTTTTCTATACATTTATATCTTATTAGCTATAGGCTATGTATCCAAATGAATTGAGGCTATCCCATGTAGGTATAATGATCATAAAATAGTTGTTAAATTCTTAAAAGAAAACATTTTTTTCTAGATTTGGGACACCTTGAGCCTTTATAAGTGATAACTGAACACAATTTTGTAACAAACCAATTGAAACACTCATAAAATATATAATATCATATATAAAGCTGTAACACCATATCGCCCACAAATAAATGGACAAGTAGAAGTATCTAATCGGTCCATTAAACAAATTCTTCAAAAGACTGTAAATTCCGATTGTAAGGATTGGTCTTTTAGACTAACCGATGTGCTGTGGGCTTATAGGACTGCACATCAAACCCCGATTAGTATGTCTCCTTATCTTATTGTATACGGTGATGTAACACCCCGGATTTTTTAAGACATTTTTTATAATAATAATAATAATAATGTCATTTTAAATAAGAGCATTTGGGATCCCATGAGAAAAGCTTTATTTAACATTTTACTAAAAGCTATCTTAAAAACTCCGGGTGTTAGTTTTCCTTTCTCAAAATGGCATACATGTAAATTAAATAATCCGCGTATAAATCAATGTCAAATAAATCGGCGCCTTTATTTTAAATCAAATCAATGTCCAAAACACAATAATAATATGGCTCAGGGTCTATCCATCATAACATCCCATATAAATGTCCAACATATGTCCAAACATCTAAATCACATCCAATATAAAGTATGCAGTCCATAATAAAATTCAAATGATAATCCTCTCTAATGCCTCACATCACTATCTAAAACTATAGGGACAACTAGTCTTCAGTAGCTCTCAAGGTTTATCAACAGCTTTTCCTTTCCTGGTGTCGCGCTCGAGATCTAAGGCATTGCAAAACAAAGCAATGCCTCAGCAAGCTATTGCTTGTGTAGGTACATAGATAATTAATGTAATAAATGAAAGAAATAATGAACAGTACTGATGAAAAGTCTAACATTTATGAAAATAGTGATATCATAATGCCACGTTCAAATAAATGTCAATTTATTCCATATGCTAAAACATGCAATCATAGAGTTAAAACATGACATGAATCAATAAAATGGAGCATACAACAAGAATAAGGGCACCCTAAGGTAATGGGTCCCACCACATCGCACTAACATCCTTGATCAGGAGTACAAGTAGTCAACCTCTGAGTGTCGTCATGCCCAGGCATACCATCCATAACCATGCTCATCATACACGCACACATAATAATAATATGGGTCATCATGCTGCAGTGGCAACCCTCCATGGGTATCAACCACCGCCGCTCTCCGTCGACACCATAACGGGAGACTTAGCGTCTGTCCCCATGGAAATGCTCAGACAGGTAGTGTGGACTATCCATGTTACAAAACCCCTACCGAATGCCATTTATGGGCAGGTGTCTATCATATCACAAAATCATCACATCGTAATCTCGGAAGGTGGGTAGCCGGCCCTATCCCTCCTAGCATGACGCCCACCGGGCGAGAGCACCCGTCATCAAATATAAAGCACGAAAATCATATGTATATGCTAAAACTCAAGAGCACTTATAGCTTGCAATCCCCAAGACATGCCCCTCATCCTGAGGTTAGCCTATAAAAGGACCAGCTAATAAGCCTCTATTCTCATTTTCATGTAAATCCATGCATTTTCTTTACATATAATAAGAAATAAGTCTCTAATTAAGCATAACTAATTAACATCATGCTTGTAAAAGCATTTGAAATAAGTTTATTCAGTAAAAGATTTCAATTTGGAATAACCATCCTGTACTCAATGTCGCATGAAATCCACGGTAAATAATAATTGCAATTTAAAACACAATCACACATGATGCTATTTTTAAACATGGTTTAAAAATCAAGGCAAAACATTAGTTGTCGTCACTTACCTCAGTGTGAGACCACTAGCTTGCTAATAACTCCCTTTAACTGGTATATTCAAGTGCACCTGTACATGTCACATCACTATTTTAAAATTTTTCTAAAGAAAAAGTTGTCATTTCTAAGTTTTTAAGTTAAAACTAGGTCTGCGTCGTCAACACGGTCACAACGCCTCTTTCGGATCGTGATTTGGACCTCTCTAGCTCTCAGAAATCAAGTTTTTGTGAAAACTACCCTCAAATGGGGCCTGCTGGACCACCATAAGGTGGTTTATACCGGCGGCACCCTTTTTCGTCGGTTTACATCGGCGCCACGAAGACGAAGACGCAGATGCCGCACGGGACGCGCGCCGCGTCCCAGCCCCACCGCGACCGCCAACTGGCTCCTTCCAGCACGCACGCGGCGCCGCGCACGCGTGCGACGACAACGTCTTCCCTCGTGCATCCCCAAGTGCGTCTTGGCGTCAGCGCCAAGGCGCCGACGCCATTGACGATGTCGGAGAAGATGATCGGATTCCGGTCGCCTCCGGTGGAGCTACAGAGCTCCGTTTTATATGATTTTTGCACCATTTTCTTCAAAATTCTCCCTAGAATCCATTTATGCCCTCCTTTTGCACTGATTTTTCCAAAAACCATGGTTTTTAAATGATTTTTCCCAAGTTCCTAAAATCATCCTTAGGTACTGGTTTTTGCGTATTTTGGAGAAATCCACCATTGGATCACTCCCAAATTTAAAGGGTTTGCTCTTGGGTCTCTTGTACACTAGTTGGACGGTGCAATTTTCAAACGAACGAGGTTTGATCCGTGAAATCACACTCCAACAGTAGCGTGCACACAGGTTCCCAGGAAATTCGATTTTTCCTAATTTTTTTCATGCTTTTCTAATTAGTTTTCCTATTTAATAAATACAGAAAAATAGAATTTAAAGCTTACCTTGCGCCTGGCTGGATTTGCTCATGTTTCCGGGGTTCCACTCGCCAGAAAAATGCAATCTTTCCAAGCTAGGGTTCTGAGTAAAAACTCAGAAAAACGCTCAAAGTGGAGCGTTTTGGCTCCTAGGGAAGCATAGATATAGGGTTTAGAGTCCTAGGGGAAGAGAAACTCTTACCCACATGTCTCTTTCCACGTCTCTCCGGCGATTTCGCCGGATTGGTAGCGACGTGTGGAAGATAGGGGTGCCGTTATCAATTTGGACCCCTGTGTAACACGTCTCTGTCAAAAGACCAAAATGCCCTTACAACTTTGACGGCTCATAACTCCCTCGTTTGAGCTCCGTTTTTTGCGTTCTTGGTGGCGTTGGACTCATATCGACGTGCACTTTCTAATTCTTATGTTTTTAGGAAAAATTTCTATCTATAAAATTTTTTTATTTTAATTTCTTTAAAAATTTCCTATTTTATCCTAAAAATTAAGGATATTACAGGTAAGGCATGTCACTTGCTTGTGAAATTGAAACATAGAGCTTACTGGGCAATTAAGACCTTTAATTTCAATATGAATAAACCAGGCCCACATAGGAAACTCCAGCTCAATGAGTTGGAGGAGATCAAGCAAGAAGCCTATGAGAATAATAGGATATAAAGAAAAGATGAAATTTTTTCATGATAAAAACATAATGAGAAAATTCTTTACTCTAAACTGAAAGGTTTTACTTTACAATTCTAAGCTCCACCTATTTCTAGGTAAGCTTAGATCTTGATGGACTGGTCCATATATAGTTAAAGAAATCATCAAGATTGAAGATGCTAAGACTGGTCATACTTTTAAGTAAATGGTCAACGTTTAAAGCCTGTCTTAGAATACGAGAATATAGAAGTTGAGTCCACAACTTTAGAGGATCTTATTTATCAGGCTTGAGTGGATCTAATCCCTTTGTACCTTATTTTATATTTTTTTCTATATCACATATATTCATTTTAGGTCATACTTTTTAAACATTAAGGACAATGTTTCTTTCAGGTTGGAGGTGTAGAATTCTACAAATTCTAGTTTTTGTTAGTTTTTTTCTCTTAATTTTAAAAAAAATACAAATTTGCAAAAAAAGGAAATAAAAGTTTTAGGTCAATTCCTACACTATGATGAGAATTGGATTTTTTTGAAGTACAATTTAGTTAACTTTGGCTTATTAATGGAACTGAACATGATTAATTTATTAATTTATTCATTTTCTAAAGTATTTCATAAAAGCTAAGTCTCATATCACACCTATACATGCAGTTGTATATACATATTATAGATTAATAAATAGTTATAACTTATAGATCTTGAAGAAATTTAGTGGAGACCTATAACTCAAGTGAGTTTTAGAGCCATTCATTCTTTTTGAGAGGTTATAAATATTCTTAATTTTCTTTAGCATGCTTAAAGAAAATTTGATCCTATTAATACTTAAATTTGGCCAATTACCTAAATTATTAGAATATTACCTTTAAAATTCTAAAAGTTCATTAAATCTAATAAATTATAGGAATCCTAGAAAAGGATTTAGGCCATCCTTATTGTTAACTTACAGACATAAAGCCTACCAAAAAATATTTTTACCACTAGTTAGCCAATTTGAGCCTTTTGTAATCCTTTTTTCTCCTTACCTGAATTACCTTTACCCATATTAACCTAGTATAAAATGCTCATTACCTATTTTCTTTACAAGATAAGTTAGAGATGAATGAAGATATACTTTTTAGTTACAATAAAAATAGAAAAGTGAATATCAAGAAAATAAATATTCTTCAAAAAGATTCAAAAGAGTTATAAAAAAAAAGAGAGAAAAGAAAAGTTTGAAGAATGTAAAGAAAAGTGAAAAAAGAATATATTCACTTTAGCAAAGTAAATAAGAATTGTTAACTTTAGTAAAAGACCTCTACTTATTTTTGAAGAAATGTTGAACACCTTTATACCCTTTCTTTGGTACCTAGTCCTAAGCCTATGTTTCGTCCTAGTTAAAGATTAATTAATTCTAGGAGAAATATAGTCTTGATGAGAATATGAATGGATAAGATTTAAAGAGTAGTATTTCTAATTATTCAAAGGTAATGGCATCCACTCTAAAGGGATAAAAAAAAAAAAAATTCCTTAGTAACTCCGATTTTTCATAAGTATATGTGAGATAAATTTGCTTTTATTTACTTTGCTCACATATTTAAAAGAGAGATGTGATTTGACCCTTTAATCTAAGAAATTTTATTTATAAGTGTATGTCTATTATTGAGGATTGAGGTCAAAACATATTTTAGATGAAGTTCAAAAAGTTAAAAGTTTACTTAGACATAAAGATTATATTATATGTTGACTGTACACACATGCACACACAAACTCACTTTGAGATCTAAGCTCAAATGAAATGTTTTTAGTATATGAGTACGGTTTTAAATTATTCATTCTTTTTTATTAATTTGCTAAATTTGACAGATTTATTGAAGATAATTCTCTAAGGAAAAATAGAATTAAGTTAAAAATAAAATCTTGGAATGATGTGATTTGGTTTTTCGCATGTTTTCCTAAGGATTAGCAAAATACCGGTTGTGTTAAGTGTTCAATTTTGGCCAAAATACCTTAATCTAGCATTCAATTAGATCATTTAAGTAATTAATCTTGAGATTTTGCATAAAACTTTGTATTTTAGCTATAATTGGCCATCCAACATTGAATTATAAAATTTAATGATCAAATGATTATCACAGCTAATCAGAGGTGTAATGAACGGTTTAGATTATTCTAATTTAGTCTTGTGTGTTGTAGATCAATCAAATAAAAATTGGATGATCCAGATTAACTTGAATGAATTAGATCAAGATTAGAAAATTTCTCGAAAAAAGAGGAAATTGAAGATAATCAAGACATTAAATGCAAAAATTTGGATAAGAGAGAGGAAATTGGAGTTTGAATCAAAATCAAACTCTACTTTCTCTCACCGGCCAGCATCTAGATGTCGGACTGCCTAGCACTTCCTCATCTCTGCTCTCTTATCTCCCTCTCGATTTTTTCTGTGTCGACCGGCAACATCATAGCCGCCCTAGAAATCTCTTTGTCAGTCCCTCCTTTGTCTCTCTCTCTTTTCCCAGTCATCGCCTTCTGTTACATCGGGGGGTCACTAACCAATCCAGTCGCACTCTCTCTCTCCCTCTCCCTCTCGTTCTCTCTCTGCTCTCCCTGCTTCCACCACCGGACTAGCATCCAGATCGCACGGCAGCCACCAGTGATCGCACCACCTCTCTCTCCTCTGGTCAGCTCCTTCTTCTTTCTCTCCTCTATCCACACTAATCCTAGCACCGCATTGCTTTGCGTCGATCTTCACTGACACAGGTTTCCTTTGTTTCTCTCCTTCTTCCATTCTCTTTGTTGCTTCTCCTCTTCTTCCCTCCATCTCTCTGCTCCACTCTGCTTCCCCTCATCTTCCACCTCCCATTGTTTCTTGTTTTTGTTAAAAATAATTTTTTTTATTTAATTCCAATGTTGCCCTTGGTCTCTTTTCTTAAATTTCCAATCTGTCCTCATTTTAATTCTATCTGTATCCCTGTTATTCTAGTTCAGTTTTATCTCAGTTCTACCTATTCATGGACTGTGTAATTTAGGATTATTTATTTATTTTGTCTTTTTAGAACTGAAAATGCTTAAATTTGCATTATTTAAATAACTTTGAATTTTTATTTTACTGTTAGCTTATTTTTGTTATTTTTTATTTTTAGATAATTAAATTTTATTTAAACTCCATATTTTTAAATTGAGTCCCTGTGATATCGACTTGTACTTGAATCAACTATACTATAATAGCCCGTGTACTTACGGTAAAACAATCAACACTACCCAATCAATATTGTGTTGAATGTGAGACTCTTCCTCTATATATAACTCATATGTGAAAGCTATAAACTATTAAAGGGTTAGCCAACAATTTCTAGTGCACTTGGTGCCAGACAACTGGGCATCTCTCTCTTGAAATAGACTTGTTGTAAGTTTGGCCGAGAATTAGATTTTGATGAGTGCATCAGTAAGACTGGAGCGATTTACTTTGTAATTCTTCGCTTATAATAAAAAATATATTAAATAGGTGAGACAAGGTTTGTGGGCCGCGGCATCTCAAATAGGCTCGATTTTGTCCACGAGCCTGTTGTCATATAGGCTCAACTTATTACATCGCAGAGGGGCCGGGCCGGTAGCCGGAAGGAAGTTTCCGCAGAATTAAGTTCTGTTCCGAGGGACCATTTGATTTGAATATCCGACGTGGAAGGCCGACTGAAAAAGAACTTCGGATTCCAGATGGAGTCTACATGATAGGTAGAATCTAATGTGCGGTGGATTTCCAAGACGACAGATGCATGTGATTTCGACGGTCTCGATCAGTCGATCTAAAGGAAGCTCGACCTTCAAGTGGGCCCGCCACGTTGTATAGGCCCATGCCTCGTTGTGCTACTGCGAGCTCGAGTCGTGTATGTTGAAGGTCTCTCTCAAGGTCACTTGGTCGGCATATTTCAGTTTTCAGGTTTTCCCTTCCGGGAGTCCCGCAGCATCGAGCTACGGTGCCCACCATGGCCAGAACTCGCCGGATCTTTCACCTATCCATCCTTCTCTACTTCTCGCTTTTGTCTCTGGCATCGGTTTCTCAGGCATACAGGCCAGGGGACATCGTTCCGATCAGCAAGATGGGTCAATACCACTCTGTAAGAACTAAAAACCCTAACTTTCCATTCTGTTGATTAACCGACAATATTAATGTGTATTTTATTTGATTTCTGAAAATCTCAGTCTAGAACTGTTTGGCACGATGTCATTGGTCGGCATTGCCCAATTTTCGCAGTAAATCGCGAGGTATTTTCCAGCCCTTCTCTCTATCTCCTTTTTCTTCTCATCTGTAGTTATTGATCTAGTGTAAAAAGGACGTTCTTTTAATTTCACCTGTTTATGTTCTATTTTCGCTTCTGGTTTTCTGTAGGTTTTGATTCCTATAGCAAAACCTACTGGTTACACGGGTGCTGATCCTTACAAGCTGTAAGTATAATTTTGAATTTCTGTGATTTATTCTTTACGTCATTTTCGTTGGTAAGAAATTCGTGTGCTTACTGGGGGGCTAGTTAATATCATTTGATGCAGGAAAAATGGTTGTCACTTCAATTACAAAGATGGATACCGCCGCATTGATTTTATTTGGATAAGTAAAAAAATGAATCCCAGCACATCTTTAACATTATGAAACACAAACAACCTAGAAGCATATCTTTGACCCAGTCATGTTGAGGTTTATCTGGAATTACTCTCTTTGTTTCTTCGAGAGCCAGTTTCATCATCACAAATATAACATACAGCCTCCCATTGTTGATGCTGGTGGCTGGGGGGATAGCAGTTCTGGATAAGTGTGTGTATGACAAATGTGAATTTTGGAAGGTCTAGCTCAGTTGGTCACAGACAACTCAGCATCTCTCCTGGAATCCGCTTGGTCATAGATTTGTGTGACCTCTTTCTCCTTTAGCTGTGGATTAGATTTGGGAGAATGTTTGAGCGATTTGCATTGTAATTCTCGCTTGTGCCAAAAAAAAGGCTAGACCAAGGGTGTACATGCCTCATAAACTTGTAACTTTTTATGCTGCTTATTATGTAAAATCATATCTTGTACTTTACAGTCCCTAATTCACAGTTCCACAAAGGCAAAACATTGCTTAATTGCATTTCGGCTTTCCTAAGAGGATATAATATTATTGGAGTGACCTACCATTTCATCATCATCGTTGTCATCAAGACCTTATCCCAATTAGGGGTTGGTCACATGAATCTTGCTCCTTCATTCCCCTCTATTAAGCGTCATGGCTTCATCTAGTCCCAAAGTTCTTAAATCTTTTCTCACTACTTTTTTTGTGCCTTCCCCTTGCCCTTTTAGAACTGTTGACTTGGATCACCTCACTGCTTCTAACTGGTGCCTTTTTTATCTCCATTGGACATGTCCAAATCATCTCTCCTTCAACTTGTTGTCTATTGGTGCTACTTCTAAGTGTCCTCTAATATTTTCATTTCTAATTCTATAATTTCTTTTCTTGCCACTCATCTATCTCAATGTTTGCATTTCGGTGATATGTACATGTTATTCCGTAATTGCACAACACTTTGATCCATAGAGCATGGCCAGCCTTACAGCCGTCTTATAGAATTGTCCTTTTAGTGTAATTGGCACCCTCCGATCACACAAAACTCTAGAGGCACATCACCATTTGTTCCAACCCGCTTGGATTTGGAGTGACTTACCATTTAACTAACAATACATCATGTTTTTGATGATTGACTGCTTATTTCTTCAGTAAGTTTTTTGGAGCACTGTCCCTGTCTGTTTCTTGAATTCTTTTAGCTGCACAGCCTTAATGTTAGTTGATAATTTTCATCATGTGTATTACCCTTTGTAAAATGGCAAAATAAATAATGCAACGTTGCTTTTCATATTATTTCTTTGAGAATTCAATGCTTCACCTTTAAGATTTTGCTGAATCAACCACTAGTTTAATATACAGTTGGGATTTTTTTCTCAGTTTTAATCTTCTCTTGTAATTGGCCTAGCTGCTAGTGCTCATTTTTGAAACCAGTCCTTTTACATCTTAAATTGCAAGTGGATATAATGTTCTGTCTTTTTGGAATTTCTTTTGATGCAGATCATTTCAAGTTGGAAAGGAGAAGTTTCTTATTCCATGGCTTCTTTTGATAAACCGCAAGAGCTCGGAAGTTCCAATGGTCGATGTGCATTTGGTAAAATTTGCTATGTACAGTTTCCTTATTTACTGATCCGGACTTAATTCCAGAAATAAAATAAATGAATGGTCCTTAGCCACATTATCACTTCCACATCATTACTCTTGCTTGGAAGTTGGATGGTTTTATTTCATTTCTTGTTTCGGTGCAATGGATGAGTCTAATCATGTGACATGTGGCATCTTTCGTAGAGGCAGTTATTTTCTAACATAACTACCTATTTGGTTACCATGTGGGATTTTGGAGTTCATAAAAATGAAATTCCAGCAGTAACTACTTGAGTGTGAGTGTATTGGAAGAGAAGAAAGAAGATGAAGAGGTCAAAGATGATGTTGGAATTGTGAGTTTTGAAGGGCCCAGTACCTGAAGTAAGAAATGGTCCTACTCATTCCTTATCATTGTTAGAAGATGAAGATGAAGATGACACTGTGAGTTTTGAAGGGCCCAGTACCTGAAGTAAGAAGGGCAGCTACTCATTCATTCTCATTGTAACTCATTGCAACTTTCTTCTTTATAGTGTATATCTTTTGCCAAGATTTGACCTAGGGATCTCGGATGTTTTCCCAATTCAGGACTTACCACATTAAAAAAAATCGTGTACTCTTGTGATTATATTGTAGTTTATTTGTGATTACTCATTTTGGTTTAGTATTTGGGGTTAACAATATATGAGGTTAATGCCCATTTCAGACCATTTACTACTATCAGTGTTGGTTATCGCTTAGATGTTTCTTCTGTTAATAACTTCCACGTATTTTTGTTCCTTTGTAAATATGGCAAATTTGTGTATGAATCTAAACTTTTGAATCTAAGCTCCAGTTTGTCATTTGGGATGGAGGTTTAACATTGAAGTCGGACTTGCTGCAGAGATATTCAGGAAATGATTTACTAGGTGTCACGGCTAAAGTTGTAGACATGCCACACCACTGTATGTGATACCAGCTTCAATAGGTTTTACCTTCTTTGCTTTTTTTCTTGAACTTTGAAATTGTATCATGAACCTTGCTTGTAACGATTTGCTTGTTTGGTAGCATGCACTGAAATTAGCAATGCTAAACCATGTTAACTATAATTCATATCTTGCTATGAGTTCTATTTTTGGCTGCATGTAATGAATGTACTTTTCTTGGGGCTCGTGGAGAGTCATCCAAATTTGCTCCTTCACTTGGAATAATATATACTTGTGGGCTTGGCTTTTGTAGCTTAGAAGTTTAAGCAACGGCATTTTGATGATTATTGCTTTTAGTTTTATTTAGGGCATATAGTAATGTAGAGCACTATCACGCTGAAAATGCATTGAATTAAGCAAGTTCTCTCTGACTGAGCACATACCACCTGCCAGCTTATTATCTATGACATACACATGTGATGTTTTTCAATGTGAACTACAACCAGCTTTATACTTTTGTGTCCTATAACAAATAAAACTATTAATTGATTAGTGCCATGGTAGCGGAACTTGTTGACTTGGCATGGAACTTTGCCAAGTGGATGTAGTTTTGGATTTCCTAAATTTTGTTTCTTGTGCTTGCTGAGTTTGCCATGTCAAAGAAATAATCTTTACTGGAGGTCCAGGGCCTTGTAACATCTTAAAAATCTAAGCTAAAAGTTATAAGCCAAAAATGACTACTTTTTGTTCATGTCAGTTGAGTATGCCACATCAAATCTATGTTGATGTGGTTTTCCTTCACTCATATTCGACATTTTGTTTGCTTTTTGCTACCTCACTTAGGATAGCGAGGAAGTAGCATGTAATCTAGAACCAGAAAAGGGAGAACATAAATAAAATTAGGGCATAGGGCTGTTAATATTGTAGAAGATGTTAAATGAGGTAAAATTAAGGAGGTGTTTGTATGTTGAAATAATTGAATTGCTCATATCCATACATATTGCAACAAATGTTTCACAAGTGATTCCATGTTAAGAGACTTTGTACAACTTCTTTTGTCTCCTTTATTCTAGTTCCTGAACAGAAGTTTACTGTCACTGGTAAAAAAGCTGAGGTAAAAGTTACCCTGCAAATCACTTAAAATGGGCAGCCCAGTGCACAAAGCTCTCTTCTAATTATTTCTGCTAATTTAACACTTGGTTTTTGGTCATAAGACCGGGTTTGGAGTTGTTGTGCTGGAATTTACACTAATGATGTAATCATAACGGTTGAAAATATTTAAGGTATCCTTAGAATAAAATGGTGTGTCTGCTCTCAACTTCTTGCTAATAATTTGAGTGTTTTAAGATCTTTGTTGGGTATTTCCATGGCAATATAGTGCATATCACTTACTTATCCCTAGAAAAAGTATTTGATAGATTTACTTCGGAAGATTGGATGCTTGGGGCAGAACTGTGTAATTCTAACAATGTAATAGTAAGTTGTCCATTGATAGTTGAGAGTATCTTGATGGTAGGGATGGGTACACGAGATAGTGTTGCCAAATTATTTGAGTATGACTTGATTAAATATTGCATTTCTATTAAGTTCAGTATTCTATTCATGAAATCTCCTCTCATTCCTTGTTGGAAAGGGTCCTCTGTAGATTGACATGTTTAAAAGAATTTCTTTTATGATTAGTGAATCTGCAGTCTAAAGATTTCCTATAAGTTGATGAACATTTGAGGGAGGTATGTTTCTCACTTGGAGAAGTAAGAAGCATCCAGTTATAGTCTCCTTAATTGCTAAGGCTTAATATAGCATAATTGACAGGCCACGTGTGGACCAATTTGGTTATGATCTGATGTGAAGGATAACACGTATACTTACTTTGAGGGCATTGACCATGCCAAACCCAAGAAGCATATTTCCAGGTCTAGGAACAGCTAGGCACCTTTTGGCATATTGTTAGGTGTCATTTAAGTCTTTTTTGCTGGTCAATGATGTTATAAGCAGTTAGGACCATTATACCCTTTTAAATGACTTTAAATGAGGATTTATGCCTTTTCATTACATTTTGGGTTTTGACTAGGAGGGATATGTGTAAAAACATAATTTCTAGATTCTAATGAAGAGGAAAACTCCAAGAAGGATTTTCTAGCGTTTAGGTTTGGTGTTTTGGGACTTGGTTCACAAATCTTCATTTTGACTATTTTATGGTTCTTTTGGTGGCATTAGAGCGGCAAGATCACTGTGATGGAGTTCCTGCCTATGAGGCTTATGGTGGAGTAATTTCAGAGAGAATTGAACATGAAAATCCTTAGTCATGTGACCTATGTAGTCATAGGCGCGATTAGTCGCTAGGCGCATGGGGTGTGACACAATTTTGGGTAAGTGCAGGGCAAAAAGTCGTAGTGTGACTAGGCGCGCATGCCTCACGACTTTTGCTCCCTCGATTCTAGGCGCCAGATCGATCTCAAATCGTCGATCGTCGATTTTGCTTCGTCAAAGATGGGAACAGGTAGGATGAAAGCAAGAGGAGAAAGAGAAATGCAGATTTTGCAAGAAACACATACCATTTTCATGCGTCAGTCGTCTATGTCTTAAAACGACACGAATCACCAAATTTTCTTGGGGCTTTGGTTCTTACTTGTGCGCGGAAGAGAATGATTGACTCAACCGTTGTCTTCTCTGGCGAACTGCTGCAATTCTGACGAACCCGCAACTCTCTTTTCCTTCTTGCTGGCATGTTGCGGCTTTCCTTGGCAAGCTGGCCTCTTCCCCTCTTTTTCTTCCTTCTTGCTCTCTCTCTCTCTCTCTTGTTTTTTCATTTTCTTCATTAGATCCGACTCGGGTCTGTTATGTTTTTAAGTAAGGGAGTGCCATTATCAATTATGGCCCCTCCCTTTATAAGAAAAATCTAACTTATATTAATGGTTTTTTAATTTGCGCCTTGTTGTCAAGTCGCGTGATTAGGCACACCTATTCCCTCTAAGCGCAAGTCGGACCCCTTGCTCCTAGGTGTGCCTGTGACGACATAGGGCACGACCAAAGCAACCCATTTTTCAATCAGTTGGTCTTCCTGAACTCATGTTAGGCATCAACCTTCTGAAACATTTTATCCTTTTAATGATTTTTGTAATGATTAAGAGGATGTTTTGGACACTTGAGAAGAAAGATTTGAAGGCAATTGGTCATTTACCACGAGATGGATTCTATGATGAAGATAGATCTTCCTTCTTTTAATGTGTCACCTCATGTTGAGGATTTTCTATGATTGGCTCATGGAGATAGACTGATTCTTTAACTATATGGACTCCCAAAACAAGTTGGTGTCCTATAAATTGAAAACAAGCACGTTTTTATGTTGAGTGGAGTTGAGCATGACACACACATAAATGGGAAAAAGCACTATTTGGTCCTGGCCATGTATGAAATAACTTTCACGGGGTCAATTCCTTCCACATGATCATGATAGAATACTGCTTTTGCAATATCAAAACTATTGGCAGGGCATGTGAGGTCTTCAAGATTATGCCACAAAATTTTCAGACTTCCTATGCTGTGAGTTGATGGAGACTGATTTCCCCAAGCCTGCTAGATTTATAGGTAGTTTGAAACTGATTTTATAAGAGAAGTAGCCATGCAAGAGATTTGGAGTTTGAATGAAGTGATCTGGTTGGCCACTAAAGCACGAATGTAGATAGAAAATCTTTTCCCTTTGTGGCCAATCATCAGGGTGGGTGTAGGACCTTTACATTTGATGAGGGACAACAAAGGTTAAAGAAGTCATGCTAGGCGACCAGCAACCTACATATTCAAACCTAGTCACCGAGGAACATCTTCCCACCAGCTAGACTTATTAGAAAAAGAACTGGTGCCCTAGAGGCAATCAATTTGCAAAGGCATGCAAATGAACCAGTAACCAATCCGTATGCTTTTCCAATGGAAAATAGATATTACTGCTATGGAAAACCACGACATCTCTTCTAATCCCCACAACTGCATACTGGGGTGTCAACACATTGGTACAGTACGAGGTACAGCAGCCTGACCTGCAATTAGACGAGTAATTTGATGATAGCCATAACAAGAAGGGGATTTGTCATATTGGCAATGGGCATGTGCAAATGAGGACTGAAATTTTGGAATATTTAAATGACTTTAGCCTATGAAAAATTGGACTCCACCTGAGTTGTAGAGCCATAAGTGCATGGTGGAAGGACTGGTTTGTGACATGATTGTGGTTGGCGGCTGTGAGAAAAATATTGTATCAAATGTTGTGGTTGACATGTTATGACACCACATCCCAAACTGTTTCAAGCATGTTGGATTCATGATGGACATCAGCTGGGACATAACTTGCCAGTGTAAGGTTCCCTTTTTTGGACAAATGTGTATTTTGATGAGATTTAATTTAATGTGGTGGAGATGGATATTAGCCCATATAATTTAAGGCGTCACCAGTAGTATGATTGTGACACTATTCATAAAGGCAAGGACAACATTTCATATCTTAAAAAGAAGGAATTTTTTTGTTGTTTTGTTCTTGTGCATATGGGCATGGCAGAATCAACCTAAATCTTCTCAATTGGAAGGGGGTGTCCTTCTTCTTGCTCAGAAGTTTGTGGAGGATGGCAAGGAAATGGGAAAGTTTATTTTATGTTGGCAAAAGGAAAGCACCACAATTCAGATATCTAAGAGTTTGAGTCCTCTTCTCGAGAAATTTGCAGCAATGTTTCCTGGTGAGTTGTTGGATGGGCTGCCGTTGTAATGACTTTTTTCTTTGATGATTATGAGTTGTTAAGTAAATGATTTAGGTTATGTAATTGGTGGTCCTGTCTTTGATTAGGAAATGACTTATTTCTTCAATGATTATGAGTTGTTAAGTGATAAGCCCATTACCACTGGCATCTCATCTTTAAGTCATAAGAACAAAAGAGAATTTCAACTCCGCCAATGTCTTGGGTCCCCAAGCCAGGATAAAGGAGGAGGGTCTTCGTCGGTGCAGTGCGGTAGGGAAGGTGAAGATGATTCTATTATTTCTTTCTTACAAATGAATATGCATTTGTATATTAGTTTGTGAGGAAGAAATGAGAATCATCTCCGACTTTCTTAAAAGATGGCAACCCTTTCTGTATCGGGTAGCTACGGCAAGAGGAAGTTGAAGATGATTCTATTATTTCTTTCTTACAAATAAATATACATTTGTATATTAGTTTGTGAGGAGAAATGAAAATCATCTTGACTTAAAAATATGGCCACCCTTGCGTCGAGTGACAGTAGGCAAGGGTGAAGTCAAGATGATTTTAATGATTGTAATGATTTTCATGATTTTAATGAAAATCATCTTGACTTCCCAAAACTATGGCAACCCCAACATGACATGAATCGAAATCGAGTCGCTCAAGCTAGGGCGTTCCCCATAGCGACGCGTTGCATCGGATCCGATGCGGTGAAAAATAGGCAAGGAGTTGCTAGGGCGTTCTCCCGTAAGCGACGCGCTACATCGGATCCGGGTGTAGTGAAAATGGGCAAGGGCTGCTAGAGCGTCCCCTCGAGACGGCCGCGCATCGAGAACCAGTGCGGTGAAAAGTGGACATGGGTTCATACCATGGAGATCGAGAAAGGCGATGGTAAATAGGGAATCTCCAAATCATAAGATTCGCATCGCTACATGGAATATAGGTACATTGACGGTGTAAGAGTTTGGAGTTAGTAGACACGATAAAACGTAGGAGAGTCAACATCGCTTGTATCAAGAAACCAAGTGGAAAGGGGCTAAAGCTAGAGAAATAGATGGGTATAAATTATGGTACGTAGGAAAGGAAAATAATAGAAATGGCGTAGGAATAATAGTGGATAAGGAATTAAAGGATAAAGTTGTGGGACGTTAAAAGAATGGTGATAGAATAATAATAATAAAAATGATTCTAGGAGAGCAGATTATAAATATTATAAGTGCATATGCACCACAAGTAGGGCTACAAGATATAATTAAGAGCTGATTTTGGGAAGATATGGAGGGAGTCATGCAAAGAAATTCCCAACACGAGGGAATATTTATAGAGCGGAGACTTAAATGGCCATGTAGGAAAAGATAAGGAAGGATATGATAGAATACACGGAGGGTATGGTATAGGTGAACGAAACGAGATGGGGAGAATATCCTCGATTTTGCTTTGTCATATAACCTATCCATTGCAAATACACTCTTTAAGAAGAGGGATGAACACTTAATAACCTTTAAAAGTGGACTTCATAAAAGCCAAATAGACTTTTTTCTACTTAGGAATAATGAACGATCTATATGTAAGGATTGTAAGGTGATAGTGCATGCTAGCTTAACCTCACAACATAGGTTAATGGTTAGGGATATTCATATCAAAAGATGGAGTAAAGAACTGAACTTAATACACATCCAAAACTAAGTGGTGGAACTTAAAAGGAGAGAAAATAACCTCATTCAAAATAAGTTGATGGTAGAAGGAAATTGGATTTATGAAGCAGTAAATACCATGTGGAATACTATGGAAATTTGAGTCCATTAAGAAAGTGGCAAAAGATGTCTTAGGAGTATCTAAAGGTAAAGGCTATTAACAAAGGAAACATGGTGGTGGAATGAAACGGTGCAAAAAGCTATTAAAGAAAAACGAATGCATTTTAAAGCATGGCGAGAAGATTAGAAATAATGAAAACTATGAACAATATAAGAATGCTAAAAACGTTGCTAAGAGAATAGTAAGTGAAATTTAAACTTAAAGCATATGATGAGCTCTATAATAGACTAGGAACAAGAGAAAGGTGAGAAAGATGTGTTTAAACTTGCAAAGGTAAGAGAACGAAGAGTAAGGACTTAGAGCATGTTAGGTGCATTAGAAGCGATGATCAAGGGTATTAGTCAAAGACGCCGAGATCAAACAAAGGTGGGAAATCTACTTCCAAAAATTGCTAAATGACAATGGCCTCGAGAATAGAGAATTGAAAATACTATAAATCTAAATAACATTTGGATATTATAGATATGAACGTAGGATTAAAATGCTTGAAGTAAAAAGAGGCCTTGAGAAAGATGAAATCGGGAAAGGCCATGGGGCACGATGGTATACCAATAGAGGTTTGGAAGCATATGGGAGATATTGGGGTAGTTTGGTTGACGAGTTGTTTAACAAGATTATAAAATCAAAGAAAATGCGATGAGTGGAGGAAAAGCTCTATTGTACCAATCTATAAGAATAAAGGAGACATTGTTTGCACTAATTATCGAGGGATCAAACTTATGAGCCACACCATGAAACTTTTTGAAAGAGTCATTGAGAAGAGGCTACGACATGAAACAAGTGTATCGGAGAATCGGTTGGTTTCATGCACAGGAGGAGTCTACCATGGAAGCTATTTTCTTACTAAGACAATTAGTAGAGAAATATAGGGAGAGGAGAAAAGACCTACACATGGTCTTTATTGACTTAGAGAAGGCTTATGATAGAGTCCACAGAGAGTTAATATGGAGGGTGTTAGGTGTTAAAAGGGGTTTCTCGGGGTATATAGACATAATTAAAGATATGTATGAGGAGCTTCGATATGAAATGTTAAGACCACTAGTGGCGTGGTAGTGATTTTCCTGTCCTTGTCGGATTGCACCAAGGATCGGCATTAAGTCCATACCTTTTCACATTAGTTATGGATGAGTTAACAAAACATACGCATGAGGAGATTCCACAGTGCATGCTATTTGCGAGACGATATAGTCCTACTTGATGAGACAAGGGAGGGTGTCAACATAAAGCTAGAGCTATGGAGAGAAAGCGAGAATCGAAAGGATTTAAAATTAGAGAACTAAGACGGAATATATGGAATGTAATTTTAGCAAGGAGAGTAGGAGTGGAGCACAGTCAAGATTGATAACCAAGAGGTCCCCATGAGAGACCACTTCGATACTTAGGATCATTGATCCATGAGAGTGGAGAGATTGAGAGGGAGGTTACCCGAGAGAATCCAAACGGGTTGTAACAAATCGTGATGTGCATCGAGGGGGTTTTATGTGATCGTAGGGTGCCACTCAAACTAAAGAGAAAATTCTATAGGATGGCTATAAGGCGGCCATGCTCTATGGATCGAGTGTTGGGCAGGTTAAGGAAACATCATACTCATAGGCTGAGTGTTGCAGAAATGAGGATGTTGAGATGGATGAGTGGTAAGACAAGAAAGGATAGAATTAGAAATGAAAATATTAGAAGAAATTTAGGGATAGCACCAATAGGTAACAAGATGAGGGAGATTAGACTTAGATGGTTTGGACATGTTCAAAGGGGGCCAACAACGGCACCAGTTAGAAGGAGTGAGGCAATACAAGTAGAAGGTTCTAAAAGGGCAAGGGGAAGGCCCAAAAGAACGTGGATAGAAGTGGTGAGGAAAGATTTAAAAACTTTGGGACTAAATGAAGCCATGGTATTTAATAGAGTGGAATGGAGGAATAAGATTCATGTGGCCGACCCCAAATTGGGATAAGGTCTTGATGATGATGATGATGAACAAAAGAGAATTTCATGTACACGACTGTACTCAGTATGCCCCTCTTTCTATAATTATCTATCTCTCTTTCTAGTTTCTACCTGATGATTATCTCCTTCTCTTCATTATCTTCATTAGAAATTAGACACCCTATAACAGCTCAATTCATCTTAAGTGTCGAATGTACAGAGCGCTTCCTTTTCAGATTCAAGGACCATATTCAACTGCACTAATTTGAATTTCTTGGACACTTTCCTATCATTTTAGAGAAATTCAATAAGTTAGGAATGAGAAAGACACTAATAAGGGATGAAACTACAGATATTGGTTAATCAGGATATTTTACAGCATCAATTTAATTGTAGTTGTTCTATTCCCTAATGGTAGGACGCATGCTTTCAGGAGGTAAGTTCCTCTAATTTGTCTCAATGATTTGATATGGTAAATGTCTTGGATGGCTTATATAGAGAAATTCCTAATGCCTGTCAAGCAGGTCATGGTACGTTATTTACACCTATTCTTTGGTTTGAAGAAACTAATCCCCCTGGCCTTAAACATTTAGATAACAAATTTTAATTTCCTTCAAGAATTGAAGCTGCTTATGCAGCAGAGTACTATGATATGTTATGCAAAGTGGAAGAAATAGTACAGTTAGTTTTGCTAGAAAAGCATGTCAAAATCGAACTTTGAGATTTCATTATCTGTCTTTAATGCAGATTCTAATAGGTGGTTAGTAAATGATCTCCTGAAATCTGTGATTTTGTCTCCTTAGTATTATCATTAAAATACTGATTTTGCACTGTATTACTGGTCCTCAAGCATATATTTGTTGTTTTGATCAGATATTGAAATCCATGATGACATACGTAAACATTTCTGGGATCCAGAGTATTGGCCAAAACGTGTACTTGTCAGATATACATGGTTGGTATCACTAGAGCTGCTCCTTGTATATAGGGGATAATATTTTAATTCATTTTATTCTTATATTTTGAGATGATGGTGGCATGGGAAGGCAATCTTATATTGCTGGAAAATTTAATAAAAGTGAAAATATCATTTATCTTTTAACTCTTTGAGACAATAACTTGTAAATTTGTTGATGGATAATGTCACGAGCTTCTCAGAGCTGCCTTTTCCCAAGTTTCTATTAACTTGTATAACATATGACTGATAAAGCTAGTACTCATACTACCATAGTTTGGATTGTCTTAAGAAGTAGTTTTCATTTGCTTTTTCAGTTTGAAAGTTAAATCATCTTTGCAGATGTGGGATCTTTTAGCAGCCATGTTTTCTTGCAAAATTCATTCTTCAGACCTTTTATTATAGTTTCTGGGATGTGGGTTTGTCAGCCGAAGGTTCTGTCATTTGAGAGATTCAGAATGATCTATTAGATTCCTTTGTTATAAGGTGCTAAGGTCTTCAAAAATACCTCTATTAACGACATAGATCCTAAATTGGAGTAATAGAGGAGCAAGACACTGGGCATTTTGGCAAGTTCTTGACCTTATTCTATTGGAACGCAGTCTTGAGTTGGTGTTTATTTTAGAACCAGTAGAATTCTAGTAAGGTTGAAGTGGAAGAGATGAATAAATCTCAGCGAGCAATTCATACCTTGATTAACCCTAAAGGCATTGGGAAAATAGGCCTCTGTCCTTTTTACTGTGGATGCCACTAACCATGTGGAGTTTAGAGAAGACCTTTAGAGTGACATATGTTATGAAAGAATTTGGAGAAAAGACTGGGGGAGTTCCCCTTTCACAAGCTGATTGTGCTGAACTTAGATTGATCATCGAAGAGGAAAACTTGATGGATATTGGTTTTAGTGGGCCAGAATACATTTGGATCAACTGTCAAATAGGAAAGGACAACATCTGTGTGATATTGGACATGCCTCTGGTTAACGTGGAATAGCTTCAGGGTTTAGCAACTAAAAATTATTTCACCATTCCCTGTTTCTCAACACAGATTGTGAAACCAAAAGATCACAAACAAGACCCTTCAGATTTGAGAACATGTGGATGTCTCATCTTAAGTTCAAAGATTTTTTGAACAACAAAACTCTGGTTCTTGGGCCAAAAGAATCTGCTTCAGGCTTAGGAACCTTCAATTCAAATTTAAAAGTATAATAGAAATGAATTCAAAAACATTGATGAAAACCTGTGGCAACTTTGTGATACCTTTAGCCATCTTCAAATGAATAAAGGTCAGTAGACATTGGATGAAGAAGACCTTCACATCTAGACCCTTTGTCAAATCAACCTTTGTCTCAAAATGTAAGAGGATCATTGAGTACAGAAACCTGAGTCAAATGGTTAATTAGTACATAATATTTTCATGAAGTATTCTAGTGCTAGAAGAGTTAGGAGTAACATCTTTCGAATTAGAGACGCTTGAGGTTTATGGAGTGAAGGTCAATCAAAAGTTTCCAAGGCCTTCACCACATACTTTAAGAACTTCTACAAAGCTAAGCTAGTCTCATTCTCATTATCAATCAAAAACTTTCAAGGAAGACGCTGTGAGTCTATTAGGACAGTGACCTTAGAGGAATGTAGAGAATCCTTTTTTTGTGCAGGCCCCTGCAAAGCCTCTGGACCAGATGCTATAATGCTTTTTTCTGTTAGAAAAAATTGGGAATTTGTTGAAATTGAGATTGGGCTTTAGCTAGAGATGCCTTTTCTGGCCCTCATCCCAAAAACTAATAGCTCTGTGAGCGTTGATAAATTCAGACCCATCAACCTATGTAATATGCTCTACAAAATTATTATAAAGGTGATAGATCATGCATTCAGACCTTTTTTGAAAAAATTGATTGACTAAAACTAAAACTCCGTTATTCCATGCAGTCGTACTGGCCAGTATTTATACTTCATTCTGGTATTGACTAGAAAGCTGATTTATTTATTTATTCTTGTTACCCACAAATTAACATGTGTTAACAGCTAAATCAAGCTGCATTCTGGTCAAAGTCCCATCCTATTTTATGAGGTGGGATTATTTCACTGACTTAGCACCATTTCCTCCATTAGTCTCTCTGTTGATGCCCTAGAGCTCCAAAACAAATGAAGAAGACGACCCAAAAACTCTACAAACAGTTGTTTATTTTGTTGGAATGTTTTTCTTACCAAAATGACCAAGAACCATAGGTTTTTGGATGATTTTGTGAGGTTTTGGCAGAGATCTCATCATATCCATGTTGTCTACAACCGTAACTTTGTAGACATTCAAGAAGATGATACGGTAGCTCTATAAATTGTCTCTTTTGCAATAAAGAAGATGAATGCAATCTTTATCGCACTAAAGCTTATACGCTATGCCTGGTGTTTTCTGGTAATGTTTCCTATTGTTACTAATAGAAAATTTTCAGGGATTCTATAAGATTGAACTCCAGTTACTGGTAAAGGGTGCAGCACATACTCTAGTTAGGGAAACTTTACATAAGATTGAACTTTATCTAGCAAATGTTGATTGTCAATAATGTAGTATCCCAAGCTCATACACTTTACCTGTTATTTCCTTGTACTGCTTCCTATTATTACTAACACAAAATTTTCAAGCTTTGGCCACTTCTTCAGTACTTGGCTTGAGTTGCCAGGTATCTTGAAAAGTTTGACCAGGTTGAACTTACCATATGCAGCCTGATTTATAGACAATGTTCATTTTCTCAAGAATAGTGGAAGGCCATAGCTATGGAATCTCAATGCTGGTGCGGTCAAATTTCATGGCTCATTACCATGATGAGCCATGGTATGAGCTATTCAAGAGTCCTTAACAATTCCCAATGTGGTATAAGCTTCAAGTTTGTAGTGAACTATGTTATTCCCTGTGGCTGATAAAAAGGTAGCAGAGGTTTTTGCCTTAGGACCTTAGGGATTTTGATGAATACTAGTACATTTTATTTAAATGTACTGATAATGAGACTTCATGTTTTTAGTACTATCCATATGGTTGTTCGCTAGCTTTCTTCTCTTTGCGTCTTTCATTCAGCATCTTTCTCCCTGTTTCTACTCTTTCTATTTCATTCACCTCTTCACTCTAAGTTATCAAAGTTAGGTAATAAGAAAGATGAACTTTGCCATAGTTCTGAAGTATGAGGGTCAACAAATATTTCTTTTAAATTTTACTGTTGACCATCATTCGTCTGCTTGACCAACTGGTAAACTCCATACTACGGTTGGTAAATACCTTTCACTGTGTTTTGTGAAAATAAAATAGGCTGGACCTGCAAATATCATCTTAATCACAATATCAAAATTAGACTTTGATCATTCTGCAGCAATTTTCAGTCATGCAATTGAGTATACACACAGTCCTTGCTATTGGAAGATTAATAATAAGTACATGAATAAGGGGAGCCTTGGTGCAACGGTAGAGTTATTGCCGTGTGACCTGGAGGTCACGGGTTCGAGGCGTGGAAACAGCCTTTTGCAAAAATTAAGGTAAGGCTGCATACCATAGACCCTTTGTGGCCCGCCATTTGCCCGGACCCCGCATAAGTGGGAGCTTCGTGCACCGAGCTGCCCTTTACATGAAATTGGCCATTTATCTTTTCTTGGTGGTGGTTATGTGCTTATTAGATGTGGTTTATGATCTATGCAGAATATAGGAAATTTTTTTGTGTCATTTGCTTGAAATGCTTGAAAGAATTGAAAATAAAAATCTAATTTCAATGTCAGGGAGGAGCAGTCCGAGATAGATGTTGCCAGTGGCTTTTACGTCATTTTTGGATCAGGTAATAGGCTTGGTTACCATGCACTAGTGAAATCACTGTAAATACTAATAACCATACTTTGCCCCAAGAAAAGAAATCGTTGATCAAGAAATTTGGCTCATATTTGTAACTGGAAAACATTTCAGGTTTTCTTCTGATTTTAAGGATAGTCATGGAGACTATTCAATTTTCTTGATTCTTTGACTTGCAGCTGTTGTTGCCCTTTGCCTTAAATTGTGTCCTTAGCCTTGGATTTCAGTGAAGTGTCTTTTCAGGAAAAAAAAGAACGTTGCAAGAAAACCTTGGATTTCTGTGAAGTTGTTTTCTATTGGTGGAGATGCAACTGCAATTCCTCTCTAGAGCTGAAGGAAATTGCAGTGTTTGCTGAAAAAGAAAAGATTCAATATTTTTTTTGGCTAAGCAAAACTATTAATTACCTAGAGATGATCAAGAATTTGACTTTGTTTTCTGTTGCTTTATGTTTTATCCCTCTCGTTGAGTACCAGTCGGTTCTAACTCGATGGAGATTTTGATACAGCTACTGGTTGTTTTACAGGGCTCCTGTTGTCATTTATTCTTGCGATTTATGTTTTGCAGTCTTCTCAGGACAAACTAGCAAGGTAATGAAGTCTCTTCTTGTATTTATCCACGCACTCCTCTCTATGTTGTGGTGAATTTCAGCTGCACAATGGTAGTTAATGCTGCACGTGGAAAATTGTGTAAAAGATAATTAATGCACAGACGTCATAAGTATTAGCAGTGTTCTCTTCATCACATCTCTTTTGTTGAGGCAGTTTCTCAAGCTATAAGCTAATTTTCAGGTTTGTAAGAGAGACTGTTGCAGAAAGCAGCATGCCTGGCGGAGGAGTAGCGAAGGTTGAATGATGAGTTTATGTACATCCTCAAATACCAAACATTCAGAGAATGAATTTCAGAAGAGTCGCCAAGCCATTTCCAGATTCTGCAAGTGTAGTTTAAGGGATACGGAATTCCAAATTTAGGAAACCATGGTGACTGTGTTGCAACGTTCTGGGATGCCGGTGAATGACACATTCATGTATTAACCTCCGTTTCAAACGTGAATCATTTACTGTTCTTTTCTTTGTCCAACTGATAGACTGCAAATGATCAGACGGTCATCTTTTATGAGCTGCAAAAGAAACCAATTACATGGTGTAAGTTATGGCTGCATGTGAAAGTATACTGAGATTTGCGCCTCCCAGAAATTTTATGATCGAAAATGTTGATCTTCTGGGCGACATCTTAAGGTAGACCACACACCAGAAAACCTCCAGGCTTAAATGTCTACCTGAATATTATTAGAGTACCAGTAGGAGTCGATGCACAGAGAAGAGGAGGGGATGAAGTCCAGGCCTTTGTTTTTCACTCATTAGTAAAACATTTTTTTTAGATGTATCCCATTCATGATGTTAGGGCTGGCTTGGGTAGGCGTAGCGATCGAATTTGATGCTCGTTGGATGGTTTTAGTCTATTTCTTTTGGTGAAAAATAGAAAAGGGGCAGCCCACAATGCACGAAGCTCCTGTACGTGTGGTATGCAGCATTACTTTGCATTTTTGCAAGAGGTTATTTTGGTAAAAAATTATGACTGTTTATTTATTTATTTTTTTAAATCACAAACAAGTAATTAAAATTATCCAAATACATTAATTCTTGTTAATTACTTATTCTGAACAAGAATAGTTTTACTATGCGTGAAAAGGGGAAAAGACAGGCACGAGGACTCTTTGTTCTCTTCTTGAGCACTCTTATATGGACTAATTATTATATCTTAAAGGAAATTAATGGCCCAGAAAGTCTAAAAATAAAGGTCGGAGAATCTTAATATTGAATGTTTAGCATTACGTAATGGAGTAGTTTATTGAGGAGAAATGATATATTGTATATAGTTTGCCTCTTAAATGGATTATCTATATTCCATTGATAATCTGAGGTTACTAAATAGTTTGCTGCTTAAATACGTTAGTAGATATCGTAGTCATAAAATTCACCGACTAATTAAATTTTTTGAAAAAATTCTCACTTTTTCATCTCCCATGCTCCTTTTTGAACACATAAATGCTCTTATGTCTTTCAAATTGAAAGCAAACTTTTTTGTTTGAGATGGAATGTTTTTTGTCCTTTAAGACTATCTTATAAGAGGAATGCGAAATCAAAGTACTTGTAAGTACTTCGCGTAAAGGCGCTTGTAATTTTTGCATGATGGGGTTTACTTATAGGTGATCTATTTAGTTTATCTAATTCCTTTGACTTTGGATGCTTCTTGGTCCAAAAATGATGCATGTAAGATGAGTCTAACATCCAAAGAAATCTTCTTTTCACAGACTGCTATAAACTTTCTAAACAATGGTCTATATTGAGAAACATAAAAGATGATCTGGTAATATGTCAATTTGTGATCTTTCTAGACTAGGAGACATTCAAAACCAAAGAAATTTAGTAAGCCAAAAAATATGGATCATGCAAAAAGCGCCTTTGATTTAGCATTTTTCTTTTTGATGAAGATTAATGGCATCATGTGAAAATATGGATCAATAGTAGGTAGATTTTGTATGACACTACAAAAATTAGGTAAAGATTCAAAAGTTCAAAAAGATGAATAAATTAGTCAAATTTTATAAAAAGTACTGCTATTATGGCTATGTTCTATATGCCCTTTGTCCACCCCTTCCTTGGACACTCATACGTGGGAGCTTCGTGTACTGGGCTGTCTTTTTTTTTTTTCCCACTATTATGGCTAGCTTTAATTTTGGGTTAGGTAGAGAAACAAATAAGGGAAATAATATACTAAAGCTCTTTTACTAGCCTTAAAATGAGGCTCCCTCTCAAGACAACACTTGCTTGGTTAATCTAAATAAATAGTTAATGCATTTTACTTTTCAAAGGTAGTCAAGTAGAGTTTGAGGTTAAATGGGACATGTGGGGGGCGAAGAGGGAGCCTCCCTTTGAGGCAGCCTTACTTTATTTCAAAAATCAGTTTTTATTCATGGAATTCAATTTTTTTTGAATAGGCTTCAGTAGACTAGGCATTGACCTTGATTGTGATTGCTCTAATAAAATTTTAAATCTCTAAAAATACATTTGTGATTTTCTTCGCAATGATACGATAAGGCTCTTTAATAAGGCCTCAAAGTGAAGCTTCATCTAAGCACCCTAAGTATCCCATTCAATCTAGACTCTATTTAATTACCTTTTGACTGGTAAAATGCACTTGCTACTTACTTGAGTTATATAAAATATATGTAGTCTTGAGAGTGAGTCTCACTTTGAGGCCTAGTTAAGTACTTTAGTGTATCACTTCTCATCACTCAAGCTTACCCACACATTCTCCTAAATATAATATACGAACATAAAAGGAAAGTGACGACTCGAACATGTGACGAGCAACTTTAAAGCCTGTGTATAATCTCCATTAAGCAATAACCACGCCATGTTACTTACAGAAAGAGGAGGGGAGAGGGAATGTAAGGTAGAGATTTAGATGGCCGATTTGGTCTAAGGCGCCAGATTAAGGTTTTAGTCTGAAAGGGCGTGGGTTCAAATCACAATCTCAACAGCTTACAACCAAAAACTCGAAAAGCATGATGGTATTTTTTCTATAAAAAAGAAAATCAGATGGTTAGCTGAAGTTAGATCACAGTCAGATCAGATCATTAGATAAACACTTTGATTTAGTGTTAAAGCTTGCTCTGTCCTTTTCTCAACAACTACAAAATCACCTCGATTCCTTCTCTTTATGCTCTTGGTCATTGTTTAGGATTTATAATATCTAACAAATATTTATTATATTACTTAATTATTTTTAAGAGTTTTTAATTACTAGACAAGAAGGAGGGCATGGCATAACAATAAAAGTTATCGATGTGATCACAGGTTAAAGACATAAAAACAACCTTTATAAAAATTTGCCAACAAATATTTTTCTCTTTGACCAATCGCGTGTTAACAATTTGAACCGTACCGACACGTGGTGCCTGCGACGAGTCTACAACTTCCCTTTGGAGAGCACCCTCGTCATCGCTTTCCTCCTCATTTGCAATCTTTCCGGCGTTGGAAATTTTTCGACGGTGACTGCAACGGCGCTTCGAACTCTGTTCACTAAGAAAACCCTAGGTCTAGGATTAGGGCTCCAACATGCGAGAGGCGTGCAGACTTTCTCCCTTCCAGATCTCCCGTACGACTATGGCGCACCCGAGCCGGCCATTAGCGGGGAGATTATGAAGATTCATCACCAGAAGCATCATCAGACTTGCATCACCAACGACAACAAAGCTCTGGAGCAACTCGAGGATGCAATGGCCAAAGGCGATTCTTCCACCGTCGTCAAACTGCAAAGCGCCATTAAGTTCAACGGTGGAGGTTCGTTTTTTGTGATTGTTCCTTTTCCGCTTCGTTGTTTCTATGAATTGTGAGGTTTATTTATTTTTTCACTCCGTTACTGTTTGTTGCTCGCTTTTGTACCTGTTTCTATATTTGGTTGCGGTAGAGGTGTTATTTTCTTCTTCTTCTTCCATCATGTTATTGTGGATGATTCTTGTGTCGTCTATGTAAGATGACTCCAAGATGTTCTAGAATGAGGGTTTATCGATGCACTTGGCTAATTGGTGAATAACACTTGAAAATCCTTGGAAGGATGCTTGAAACATGACCTAATTGACCTAATGCGTTGGGGGAAAATCGTCCTCAATGAACACCCTTGCTAACTGGAACACCTACTTTTGTTGGAAGCCTTCAAAGTTGCTGGTCTTTGATTATGCCTCCTGTGGATCGTGGACTGCTTACTAGTTTTCGTGTTTTAAAGTTAAATGCCAAATGTTCCTTCAGAAGGGGGACAAAGGGAAGTATTTGTGCAGTGAGCTCAACAGTATATAGGTGGTATTCACCATTCAAGAAAAGGAAAAGTGAGATTTGCAGTATACAGGTAGTATTCGCCATTCAAAAAGAAAGAAGTATACGGGTAGTAATCTAATCCCCCATTCTTGGGTATCTCAGAAGCTTAACCTTTGGTTGTTTTGATAGGAATACCGTGCAATCAAATTATAGAGTACAAATGCTTTACATCTCTGCCTCCTAGTACTTGCATCTGCAAGGTTCTGGTTATTTCGTTTTCTGTTGTACACTTTTCTTGTGGGTGACAATAAGGAAAATAGCATGTATGACGTTTTGGGTTTCTGGTTTCCTATGGCAGTTAATTCTTCTTGCAGGACATATCAACCACTCCATTTTCTGGAAAAATCTCGCTCCTGTTCAAGTAATTTTATGTCCCATCTATTTCTGCTGACTCAATCTCAACCGTAATATATTCCCACTTAATTCTGACAGGAAGGAGGAGGTGAGCCTCCACAGAGCTCTCTTGCCTCTGCTATTGACCAAAATTTAGCTTTTTTCATTTTTGGCTCCAAATAGGCGCTCGGAAAAGAAAAGAAAAGACTATCAACGGCATCACTAAGCAAGGGTTTATAACTGCAGTTAATTTTTATATTTGACCCAACCATTTCGAGCCCCATTGTAGCGTTCATGAAAATGGAGCCTCCTGGTATGCCAAAATTTTCCTAGTAGGAACATGCATCTCCGTCTTCCGGCTTAATCCCTGTGGTTTGTAGATGTCGCCAAAGCAGGAAAACCAGCCATGGATGCGGCACAATTTACAGGTGGCAACCTCTGCATCCACTTGTAGTTGCTGGTGTTTTCATAACATTGTTACCTCTGCTAGGTTTTTTCCGAATGGTACTGGGCGAATAAAGGACATAAGTAATGCATGGCTGCAGGGACTATGGTTAGTCGAAGTTGCCATGGCCAGGAGTTTAGCTCACTAGAGGTGATTTGATAGTTGATGTAGGTGGCGAGAAATTTCCTTTTGCACTGGAGCCAATCTTGCTTCTAAAAGCAAACACTAGTCCTCTGTGGGATCTTACTCGTGTTTTTGAAAATCTAATTCCTTTCAAGTTAATCAGAAATTGCATCCGTCGGTCCAAATCTCTTATATAAAATAGAGGGAGATCTATACCTTGTATCGCAGTTTGATATTAGCCGCTTTGCCATATCATTTTGGTTTTAGTAAATAGTGGTTCTATTGATCAGCTAGTTATCCTCTGATGTGTGTCCCGAAGAAGTCGGTCCATCGCTGTCTGCCGGACGCTGATAGTTCGCCAATTGCTTCATGGACAAATTCTGCATCTAATGCATTCTGTTAACTGATGCTTGAGATGAGTCAGCTGTCTTGACATGAGATGAGATGGGCCATATTACTGTTCGTGGTCCTTGAATTGAGGTGAAAATCATATTATTTCAGCTCACTGTTACCAGCGCTTGAGATAACGAGAAATCCAATCTCAACCTAACTCCCCGTTAATGGCTTGAATATTACTTCATCTCAAGCTTTATTGTTGAATGTGGAAACTACTCCTAGCATAAAAAGGGGCATTTTCACTCATCCCCAATTTGGCCCCATACATGTCTTGTATAAGATGGAAGTGAGCCATATCATGTCATATCAACCCATCTCCTTCAAGTTATCCTATAGCTAAAGTAATATTTCAACTCATCTCGTTATCTTAGCCAAATCTTACCTCATCTCAAGCTAGCTTACTCCACCTCAAACACCACTAACACCCCAATAGAAAATGTCTCATTTTCAAAGTTTTCCTCTAATGGTGTTAGGACAAGGAGGAAGACAAAAAGTAGAAAACAAATAAGAATAAGAAGCTAAGTAATAAATTGTCATAAATGAGTCTAAAAGAATTACAAAGCAAATAACTCATAAAGTTTCAATCATTAAAAAATACTTTTAAATGTAATTCAACAATTTTGTTAGACGATCGCTTTTTTGGCTGTGTTTGCAAGATTCAGTAGGTTTATCTTATTGTTCCACCTTTAGATGTCTAGCATATTAAAAATCACGCCGTTAATGATTCTAGCATCTAAAGAGCTTTATATTATTTTTGGAAGTTTCAATCTCTTATATTTTAAAGAGCTAGAATTAATGTTTGGTCACATGGTAGAATGTATGATTTTTACATATTTATGCTATTTATAAAGAGATTTCTTCTTCCAACTGTAAAGAGGATTATAAAAATATTTTCTAAAAAAGTATGTTCTAATTTCCTGATTTCTATATTATGGTCCAATAAATAAATGGTACATCTTATTTCTCATATAACATGTATACAAAAGATTTTCCTTCACTTTTAGTGGCAATAAATCCTCATGTAATCCACCTACATTATAAATGGCCTCCTAATTTTAAGGGACTTATTAGATGAGTGAGTTCGATCAATCGTAAGTTTGGGTTTGAATTACTCCTGGAATTATTTATAGTTAGAGAAATGCCTATTAGTATTGAGTTTTTTAACTCACTCCAAGACTCTATCTAGCTAAGCCTCACATTTGGATGACCTTATAAATCATCTTGCTCAACTTTCCTCATCTAGGCTGTTTGGAAAAAATATGCCCATTAGATGTTTTTAGCTAAAAAAATTTCTATTAACATTTCCAAAGGTCATGATTCAAGTAGTTGAAATGCATAGTTAATATCACCCTACAGTCATAAATTTCAGTACCTAGCTAGTACGAGGGATGATGAACAAGATAAATTGGTCAAGTTATCCGTAAATGAGAACTAAAGAAGCAAATGATTGACGCATCAAAGACCAAGAGAAGAATGAAGCCCTACATCGATGTCTGTTGGGGTATTGAGAATGTAGTATTGTTTCACGCGGTCTCAGACTCAGTAGGTTGCTTGTTTCCTTGCTTCGATATGAGTTGAGAAGTATTTGGAGAAGTCCCCTATAATATAAAGCTAGTTCTGTTCCACTCTTCTCTCAATGTCAGTGGTTCGAAATCGGGTACAGTAACCAATATTGTGATATTGGAATTCACAATTATTAACATTTATTCAATTGGCATTAACATATAATAAAAATATTTCCTCCAAAAATACCTGAAATAGGGATGATCATAAAAAAAGTGAAATATTTTATAGGAATAATATTCGTTTCGACTAGGTTTGGGAGCATGTCTGAAACTCAATTTGCTAATATTTCTCTTTCTACTTGCTCGGGGTACAATTGAAGAATTATAAAGTAAATTATTTACACATATTAACTTAGGAATCTATTGGCAAAAGGGGAAAATGGTGAATTGAACATGTTGACCATTGATGCAAGTTGTGTTGCGACACATTGGGAGAGGCATTTGTTGGCATTTCTCATTCTACCTTATGAAGTATAAATTATTATTACTAGGTTTATACTTTTTCGGCTGTAGCTGATCCAGTACTGGCCCACACGAAACCCAATTCCTCTTCATCTATCAATCAGCTAGACGATAATCAGATCTGTAAATTCTGGACCGTAGCTCAACTATTATTGGCCCACCCAAGAGGCAATCCTCCTCAACCAATCCACAGTACTTCAGAAAATTTGGGTAGTAGTTCATCTACCATGCCCGAGATAGCATTCCACCCTTTTTCCACTGGACGATAACCTATCAATCAGCCTATTTATCATCAGATCTTTAAATTTTCGACTGTGGCTCATCAATTAAGGGCCCACTTGAAATGCAGCCCTTCTTCAATGGTCAATATCTACTAATAGCTCGAGATGATCATTTTGTGGGCCCACTTGCTGGGGCAATCTCGGTCACTTATTCATCTTGGACCCACATTCACTCTAGATCTGATAAGGGTTTCCATCCAACGTGCACGATAGAAAGCCCCAACGCAAGCTGGCGTCCCTTATAAACGCTCTCTTCTAATTGGGACCAGGCATCGCAAACCCTAAGTAGCCGAGTGGAGGAAGAACCTCAGATTTAGGGTAAGGGTTCTGCAGAAACCAGCTAGCCATGGTACGATCTCTCGGCGCGGAAATCAAAACTCCAGTTTCCGTCTTCTTCCTCTTGTTTAAGTGTTTTGTTTTCTCTTTGTTTGTTGCAGACATTCAAGCGTAGGAATGGTGGTCGCAACAAGCACGGCCGTGGTCACGTGAACTTCATCCGTTGTTCTAACTGCGGAAAATGCTGCCCCAAGGTATTGGTTTCAACTTTATGCAAGTTTTTGTACATTTCAGTTCCATCGCTTTCTCGTGTAGAAATGGGAATTGGAAATCCTGTCTCGTTAATTCTTCGGCCCTTTATAAATCGACATTTTAATGCAAAATCTCGCTAAAACATTTGGAATTTGTTTGGCATGGGACGGTCCTTTGTTGATCGAATAATCCATGGATGGCGTGTATTACATTTTCCCGTAAAAAATAGTGGATAATATTTTAGCACCAAATAACACAAGGTTTATGGAATTTTATCAATGTTTGAATAATGTTGTCTATCGTAAGGCTTCAAATAGCGGGAAAGAAAACTCATTGTTGATGGCTAGCTCAATCGTTGCCTTGTTGTCAGTAAAATTTGTTACGAGAAAGCAGTGTCTGAAACCCTAACGTCTTCCCCTTTGTCAGAATATGGTATTTGAAATCAAGATTTTCCAGTGGCAAAATTTTAATGTTTGATTATTGTTTTATGTAAATTTTCCAGGACAAGGCTATCAAGAGGTTTAATGTGAGAAACATTGTTGAGCAGGCTGCTGTCAGGGATGTTCAGGAAGCTTGTGTTTATGATGGTAACTGTTATCAAATTTCCACTTCCATTGTTCATAATTTTCCTTTTCACGGTGCTAATTGAAATCTGTTCACTTCTAGGCTACACGCTTCCAAAGCTCTACGCGAAGATGCAGTACTGTGTCTCTTGCGCAATCCACTCCCATGTTGTGAGGGTTCGATCTCGTGAGGCTAGAAGGAACCGTGAGCCTCCACAGCGTTTTAGACGCCGGGTACTTTGTCTATCCCTCTCTTTTTATTTATTTTTTGTTACCCAAGGGTCAATCTCTGAGCTCTGTTGTTTATTCATGTTGTTGTTGATAAATGGGAAAATTGATGCTGCTTTAGAGCAAAATCAGTTTGTTGCTTCCATGTAATTTTGTACAAAGGCTATTGTCAACAACTAACAAGGGCTAAATGGAAAAAAGAGAAACAGTTTTCAGACATTATGGTTGAGACTGGGTTCATAATACTCACTAAAAACATTGCTTATTGATGGGATCATTTGGTATATGGTATTTTTCCAATCCTGGGATCTTTTGTCTTTAGTGTTAATTATTGAGTATAGAAAAAAGTAGCGAAATAATTGGTTACCGATGCATGACTGAAGCTTATGTTGGTATGGTACTTTGCATGGCAGCTGATATTGTTTTCTGGTTGAGAATCTTAGATCTAAAGTTCTGATTATGGCACCCCAAAATTTCTTGTTGTTGGTGCATGGAGATCTTTAAAAATATCCCTTGCAAGAAACACGGTTATCTTCTTGTTTGGTTAGAGGATGTGAAATGTCACAGCACAACACTGGTTATCATTTTAATCTGATGTATCCAACAAGAGCTTCTTTCTCACCTTGTTGTTTTGGTTAGAGGATGCCTTTGTGGATTTGGCTGAAATGGGGCAAAATGTTCGATGTCATCTCTTTTGGTTGTGCTTATAATTTAATAGTTCCTCCTATATATATGCATCTCTGATGAAATGAGAATCAAATCTCATTTTTATGAAGCTGTATCCTGTAATACACAAGATGTGCTAGAATAAACAGTTGTGTAGATAACTTGTAAAACCAACTGTATTAAACCAGTGCTCCCATTGTATAATTGATTGTTGGATTGGAAAAACCAAAGCCACTGCTCCCATTGTATAATTGATTGTTGGATTGGAAAAACCAAAAGCCACTGCTCCCATTATATAATTGATTGTTGGATTGGAAAAACCAAAAGCCACTGCTCCCATTATATGGTAGATTGTTGGATTGGCAAAACCAAAAACCAGTGCTCCCATTGTATGATAGATTGTTGGATTGGCACCTACATCCCCTGTGATGATATGATATAGAAGAGGTCTGTGTTTGAACGGAAGGCGTTAGAAATATCTATGCTAAAAAAGTAGAATCAGCTTATAGGAGGTCGGACATTCATATTCTTTGTATAATAACATGGAGTCGGAGCAACATATTGCAAATCCTATGCTTAATGCTTAATATAAGCCTAAGCGGAAGGGTTTATTGTCTTGGATTTGGGTTTACTTAATTTGCATGTTTTATATTGTACCATGAAAGTATTACTTGCTATTTTATTTGTCCCTGAGTAGTTGAAGAGGGATGTAAGATATTTATTAGTGAGTTCAAAGGGTAGCTCTTAAGATTAAGAAGATACATAAGCTTGAAAATGGAAATTGGTGGAATTAGTGAGTCTTAGATTCATTGTTAGAGTTTTTGAATTCAAAGAGAGACTACGAGATAGCTTGTAGGCTAGGTGTAGCATTTTTGTCGTCGTCATCATCATCATCATCATCATCATCATCATCATCATCAAGACCTTATCCCAGTGGGCCACTTGAATCTTGTTCCTCCATTCCACTCTATTAAGGGTCATGGCTTCATTTAGTCCTAAATTTTTTAAATTTGTTCTCACAACTTCTATCTACGTCTTAGGCCTCCCCTTGCCCTTTTCAAAATTTCGACTTAGATCATCTTGCTCCTTCTAATTGATGTCATTTTCGATCTTCGTTGGACATGTTCAAACCATCTAAGTCTCATCTCCCTTATTTTGTTACTTATTGGTATTACTAAATTTTCTCTAATATTTTTATTTCTAATTCTATCTTTTCTTGTCTTGCTTCTCATCTATCTCAACATCTACATTTTGGTGATGTTCATCCTATGTACGAATTGTTCTTTAACTGCCAAACACGCTAGCCCATAGACCATGGCTGGCCTTGCAATCATCCGGTGATCACACAAAACTCCTGAGGCACATCTCTATTTGTTTCAACCCACTTGAATTCTCTGGGTAACCTATCTCTCAGTCTCTTTGCTCTCATGGATTATTGATCCCAAGTATCGGAAGTGGTCTTTTAGGGGATTTCTTGGTTATCAATCTTTACTGGTGCTTTAGTCTTGCTCCTCTCCTTTTTCATATACTCTGTCGTAGTTTGGCTAATTTTAAATCTTTTATATTCTAATGCATCTCACCATAACTCTACCTTTGTGTTTACACCCTCCTTTGTCTTATTAATTAAAATTATATCATCTGCAAATAACATGCACCATGGAATTTCCTCGTGCAGATGTTTTGTTAACATAACTAATGTAAAACGGTATGGGCGCTATGTGAATTCTTAGTGCAGTCTTGTAGTGATAGGAAAATCATTGGTCTCTTCGCTAGTGGTCCTAAAGTTTGTTACCACTCCCCCATACATATCCTTAATTATGTCTATATACTCCTATTAAATCTCGTTCTTGCCCAACACCCACCATATTAACTCTTTAGGGGCTCTATCATAAGTTTTTTCTAAGTCAATAAAGATCATGTGGAGGTCCTTTATACTCTTTCTATATTTCTCTATTAATTGTCTAAACAGGAAAATAGCATCTATGATAGATTGAGATCTTCTTCGGACTTAATGCATTAATAAATGGAATAGCATCAAATAGCATCTTTCTATATTGCATATATGTGGAACTCAATCTTATGTAGAAACGTTATTAGCACTAGACCTCCCAAGCATAAAACCAAACTGGTCCTCTAATACACTTTTCTCATGACGTATCTTCTTCTTAATCAATCTTTCAAAAAGTTTCATGGTAAGCCTCATAAGTTTGATCCACTAATAATTAGTGCAACTTTATATGTCTCCTTTAATCTTATAAATTGGTACAATAGAGCTCTTTCTCCATTAATCCAACATTTTCTTTGGTTTTACAATATTATCAAACAATTTTGTCAACCAAACTACTTCAGTATCTCCATATGCTTTCAAAATTCTATTGGTATACCATCGGGCCCTGGGGCATTTCCTGATTTTATCCTTTTGAAGGCCTCTTTCACTTCATGCATTCTAGTCCTTCAGTTGTATATATAATGTACAATGTTGTTTGGGGTTTATGGTATTTTCAGTTCCTTCATTCTTAGGGTAATTGTTATTTAGTAATTTTTGAAAATAACTTTCCTACCTTTGTTTGATCTCATTATTTTTTTCCGAGTACTCTTTCTTTACTTGTAGTGCACTTAACATGGTCCAAGTCCTTACTCTTTTCTCTTACTTTTGCAAGTTTAAACGCATCTTTCTCATCTTCTCTTAATCCTAATATATTATAGAGATTATTGTATGCCTTTAGTTAGCCTGACTAACGAATCTCTTAGCAACATTTTTAGTATTCTATATTGTTTAAAGTTTTTGCTATCTTTAATTTTTGCCATGCTTTAAAACACACTCATTTCTCTTTCATACCCTTTTACCTTTAGATACTCCTAGGGCATCTTTTGCCTCTTTTGTAATGGACTTGGCCATATTAGTCCATGTGATGTTTACTTCTGTTGCATTTTTTCAGTTTTCTTCTACCATCAGGTTGTTTATAAATGATATTATCTTCTCTCCTTTTTTGTTAAACCACTTAGGTTCTGGATATCTATTAAGTTCATTTCATTTCTTCTATATTTTAATGTAGATATCCATAACCATTAACATTTATTGTGAGGTTAGACTCTCACCGGGTATCACTTTACAATCCTTACACTTTGATCTTTCAGCATTCCTAGGTAAAAAAAAAGTCTATTTGGCTTTTATATCATCCACTTTTAAAGGTTTATAAGTGCACATCCCTCTTTTTGAAGTATGTGTTTGCTATAGCTAGGTTATATGCCAAAGCAAAATTGAGGATAGCTTCTCCCATCTCATTTCTTTCTCCAATATCATATTTGCCATGTACCCGATCATATCCTTTCTTTTTTTACATGACTATTAAAGTTTGCTCCTATAAATATTCCTTTGTGTTAAGAATTTCATGCATGACTTCCTCTATATTTTCTTGGAACTTTCTCTTGATTTTATCTTCTAACCCATTTTGTGTTGCATAAGCACTTGTAACATTTATGATTCTCTCATAGAACAAGTTTTATTAGTATAATTCTATTACTCGTTCTTTTAACGTCTACAACTTTAACCTTTAATTCTTTATCCACCACTATCCCTATGCCATATTTATTATATCTTCTGGAGAACTTGAGCCCATTTGATTTCAACTTACTGAGTATTATTAACTTTTAGTTACTTCTGTATGTTGTACCCCCAATAATAGTTCCCTTTTGAAACTTGTTCAGTGACAACTAACAGTTTGGGTGTCCAGCTTCATATAGTTGTTGTCTCCCAACTCCTGAATTAGTGATTTATTTTCTGATACTACGTAATAAATTGGTTAATCTGCGGTTCACTCTCATTGAATATATGTACTCTTTGGTATCATAGTAATTGATATGGTATATGTATTAGGTTAAGTTTGACTAAATGGTCCTTGTTTGCTTGTGCTGTTTCTGCAGGATGATATGCCTAAACCTGGGCAAGCACCCCGCCCAGCCGGTGCTGCTCCCGCTCGTCCTTGAGTATGCTGCAGTGCTTCGTTTAAGTCATTGCCGTGGTACCCATCATCTATTTTGGTTGCGAAGGATTTTACCATCAACCAATTGCACTGTATTGTTATTGTTTAGATTAAAACCATGTGAGACTTATATTTTTTGTTTTGAAGTCTATTAGTCTGGATAAAAAAGAAAGCTAGTTTTTTGAACAAGTGTGGGATGTCAAACTTTTGCCTTTAAAGTTTTGGATCTGAAATGACTTGTATTTCTGCGAGGTGATAGTTTAGGCTGTGTTGACGTTAATGTGTGCCTGAGTATAGCTGCATCTTGATAATATGGACCTCGATACTTGCCAGGTCAAGGCATGGCCTTGTTTTGGCTAATGAACAAGGGCGAATGGAAACCCTGCTCAATGTAATGGTCCATGTTCAAACGCATTTCATTATAACCTCAGGTGTTAGTCCCGAAGAGTTTATAATTTTTTGTCTGAAATCAATTCCCAACTTATGCTCCCAGAGATGCAAAGTTAGTGATTAAAATGAAAAAAAAGGAATTTGGCACATTATCCTTAAACATTACGAATAATTGGTCGAAACTGAAGTTATTCCCAATCGTAGGTGCATATCGTTTCTAGTTGGCAGTTCTCCCATTTTAGCACAACTTAAGCGCGGACATGTTTTACTATGCCTCGAGATTATCCGGAAATCTGACTCTTTGCTTGGTCAGAGGGGAGGCATGCTTTAAGGTAATTCCTAAATTTGCTTGAAATTTCCTTAACAAGGAAGTGCCACTTTGAGCCTCGAACCAAGTGTAACAAGGAGAGACTTTGTTGCCTGTAGTTGCACCAACTGCAGTAGACGGCTTTTGGTCCTTAGCAATCTTTATGCAGTAAATAACAAAAATGATTGAATTTTCTAGATAGATATAACATAAGAAATTATAATTACATAGGAAAAGAGGTGGTCTGTACCTATAATAGAGAAAGCTTACGGCCTGAAAAAATAATCTGTTTAGGAAATTAGTTATCTCATTCCTCTACTAAGGGCAATTTTCAATGTGCTATCCAATTGGATTGTGGCTGTGATTTTGTAGTCTACTACCTACAAAATTCTATTCTGTCACTGATTTATCGGATTATTCCAAACTATGTGCTACTTGCCCAAATTAGTTCCATGTATCCACTCAGATCCTTACTGAAGGCGATCTTAATCAAAGTATTCTTTTGTATCCCACATTTGGTGTTTACGTAAAATTATTTGAATTTTTTTTTGGTATAACCCAGAATTACAAAGCAAACAATTTAGTAATTTGCTATCTTAATTTCTAGCTCTATTGAAATCTCCCAGCAAGGGAAGAAATTACCATCTTGAACGTTTGACCAACTGAGCTAGATAACTCACGGCAAGCTATTTGAATTCAAACCATCCTACATTCAACGAGAAATAAAGGGACAGTGACTGGAATTACACATTTTTTCTAGCGCCCATCATGGATGAAGTTGTAGAAAGAAGACGGCAAATTAGCCAAAAAATAGCGTAATTTCTTGACGAGACTAACTAGCACACAACTAATAATTAATTCTCTAATCTTCTCTTTTGCTCCATAGTATGCTTGCCTTGGATGAGAGGCTTAAATTAATTCTCTGATATTTGCATATTTCTCCAGAGTGAGTGTGTGCCCTTCCATCTTGTACTCTAACAGAGAAGCCAGAGGCGTAAAACATGCAAGGGAGGTTTAAGCTTCCCAACTTAGGACCCAGGAAGAATAGATGAACAAAAAAATTTAGAACATGTTCGGAAAGAGTTTCTGAGCATTCAAATACTTTTAGGGGGTTGTTTGCACCCATGGAATTAGTTACATTTTGAAGAAACTAATACATGAAATTAGAATCAGGTAATTGAATCCACTGCTAATGCATGTAATTTCTAGTATTTTTCTCATGCACCACCTCTTATTTCTACTTACTATTCCAGAACATGTTAGTCCATGATTTTATTCCCGTCGCAAACAGTACCTTCGGATCCTAAGCTAATTGGTTTGGCGGATCCTATATTCAACCGTGGATCCAATCTGAATTGCAGTTAGATTATATAAGATGTGGACAGATTTTCAAGTCTAACAGGCCATAACCTAGGTGTATCCGAACCCACAGCTCTTGGGTTGTGGGTTAGGCCAGACTCTTAATGAACGATCACCAGCTATCCCAGTCTGTTGATAACCTATATTCTAGAGATTCTATTATTGTAGATGAACTTCAACTAGATGATTCTAAGGTTGCTAAACATCTGATTGATCACATGTGGATCCACAAAAAGTTCGCCATCTTGGAGTGCATTTTACCCATGTATTGTGACATGGCATAATAAGGGGAATGGAAAGGAGGATGCTACAATGAAAGCTCATGCATATATATCTGGGGGTCCCTGCGATTGCTGGGCCTAGTTACATGATGCCATCAATATTCTATTGGAACCAGCATTTGAGGGCTTGAACCCGGAATCCTGTCAATGATTCCCACTTAGTGCTGCAGGTAGGACTATAGGTGGGTTCCAGATCTACTTTTTAAACTAATTCCCACTTGCTCATGATTAATTAATTTCCCTTCCACGACCCAAAGTTATCTGTGCAAGGTAGGATGGCTAACATACTGCTTGGGGAAGTTAATATAATCCTGGTTACGTCTATAGCACCATCTATCACATGTAGCAAAATGGGGTTTTCTTTATTGAATCTTTTAAGAAGACGTTGATAAAAGGAAAAGTAATGTTTATCAACTCCTGATTTACAATAGAAAATCAGAAAAGTGCTCCACCATGGAAGTGGACAAGAATGTGAGATGGGATAATCATAAAAATATTGCTTAAACCCATTGTCTTCTTCGAAGTAAGCAAAAAACGGGTACAATTGAAGTAGAAAAAAAGACCTCCGTAGCTGTGATTCAGGTCATGTTGCTCGAATTCGAGCCACCAATCCCTAGGCCGTACAAACGGACAGCTAAATGAATACAGGCAAAGGATTTTGAGCTCCTAGCTAGCATGGGCAGGGCAATATATTTATTCCATGCAGAAGAACAAGTAAGTAAATTAGTAGTGGAAGGAGACACCAGACTTGATCGATCCATTGTTTATCTATGGATTTCACTTCATTTGACACTTCTTTTATGGCTTCTTAGTACTACTAAATAATTGAGCAATCTTTAACAAATTAGAAAAGTTAACCAAATTTGAGAAGTTCTTCTACCCACTCGGACAAGGAGAATCATATGAGGACACTGGTCCTGTATGCACCTTTCGGCGGCATCTATGTAGCCATGTTTCTTTTACCTGTCTTTGGGTTGGGTTGTGTCGGTATCTAATTAAGTAGGCACGACTTTGATACACTATGTCGATATCGTAGCTTTCTTTGTTTCTATAGTTCTTTTGGTGTGTGTGTGTGTGGGTTCCTGAGTAGAGTTTCATAGTTTTTTCCTAAATCTATTTTTGCATTCACTTGTTTTTGATGTTCTTAACTATTATAGATGTCTTGTAATTTGAACCCATTACAGAGCACAGCTCGAATAAATGAAGTAGCCCGACTGTTCAGTGAGTTACAGCTTGTAACTACTACTTCCATCACACAGGAGCTGTTTGCAACGGAATAAGAGCCATAAATTAAAATATTTTAGAAAAGTAAAAATTTTCCTTTGCATTTTCACAAAGAAAATTGATAGGAGCACCTTTTTAAATAACATGAAAATCCATTTGACTCCTATTTGATGCTTTTTTGACAATTCAAAAAGCATAAAATGCTTCGTATATGGGTACGAATATTATTTGAAATAGGTGTTCTTATCATTTTCCCTTAATTTACAAAAGAAAACTTTTCCTATTCTAGAACAGCATAGTCCATAATATTTGTCCTCATCGCAAACAGCTTCTTATGTTTCTATAATAAGTTGAAGTACAAGCATTCCCGTTCTTCTTCTTTAGGTTCCAAGGTACCCGGCTTCCTCAGTCTTGGGATTAACCTCGAGGACATTTTGCAAGATGAGAAGACTATAGCCACCTTCTTGAGTTATGACTCGAGGTATGAGTGTCTGTGTGTATGTTGTATGTACGTAAATATATCCACATGTATATTTGTAAATAATGCATGGGCATATTCAACTAGAAAAGGATTTTATAAGTATCCACACATTTATGTTTATGGAGAATCAGAAGTTAGTTATCACCATTCAAAAGAAAATCAGAAGGATCATAACACACTTGCAAATGGAAAAAATGAGGCCATCTAAAAGAAAAGAGATGCAAAAATTACTTTCTTTATTGATTACTATAAACATGCAAGATTAATAAAACGGACACTTGCCTTTTCCAAAATAAAAAAGGAGATCTCTTATAATAATAAAAATTTAGAACACACAAGATGAGGAATTAAAAAAGAAAAGAAAAGAAATACGAGGATCATCTTGACTCTGGTCGTCCACTTACTCTAGTTAGTGGAAGAGTGGGGCCGTCATGAAATGATAATGACATGTGAGATTTATGGAATAATGTACATCACTTATTACGGTACTTGGATAATAGAAGAGGCTATTTATGACAAGCCAGGAGATCTAAACCCTTTACCACAATTGACATACTTTTGGAAGAACCAAACAATTTTGAATGCTTAAATCATGGGTTAACAAGTCATGTTTTAACATAATATATGTCTATGACATGAAAGTCACATGGCCTTCCAAGAGATCAATCAAGATTCCTAGTTGAAAATGCCATGTGGGAAGGAATATGCTGCACTTATCATAAGTTTTTGCCAATTTCTTATGTACTTATATATTTTTGGTCTTTGGATTTACTAATGGTTTGTATTAGTTCACCTGTACCTCACAAATATATAGGAGCCTTGTTTTGGATAAGTAATTCTTAGTTATTTTGCAAGCAAATGTCTAGCATAGTTGACGGCAAACAACTTGGCATTTCCCTCGGAATATGCTTAGTCACAAACTCAAGTTGCTTTGTTGCCTTTGGCTGGGATTTGATTTAGGAGTGTGTATAGGTGATAGTATGGAAGTGATTTGCTTCATATTTTTTCACCTGTAACAAAAAAAACAAATGTTATTTGTTTCTAAATTCAAGATGTGTCAGATAGTAGTTTGAAAGTTTTACCTAGAATACATCACTCGTCTAGTTGAAAGCCTTATCGAGAAAAGTTCAATGGTCTTGTCAATCACTGCATTGAGTTGGCCAAGTTGAGTTAATACATCAACTAGTATGTTGAGTAAGTAATAGTAATCTTTGTTTCATTTATTTAGGAAATATATATACCACATGATACTTGTATTATAGTGAAGTCTTTGAACCTCAAAGGCATAGTTAGAGAACCTTTTGGAATATAGTCGAAGCCTTCCAATGCAAGGAATTGATGACTCTATCTCTAGGATACAAAAGACAAACTTAATCTGTTCCTATACTAATTTGCACTCAAAATGTTTCAATCATCCATTTGTCTCCAATAATGAATGCCCTAAACTAATAAATAAATAAATTCAATCTTTAAAAATTGTAAATTTGTTTGTCTCAATATTTTAAACTTCTCAGAGATAATGACATTTAGTTTCTCAATCTTCTAGATAAGAGATCAATCAATCACAACATCCGAGTCCCAAAAGAATTAATATCTTAATTGTTTAAGATACTAGACAATACTGAATCTCTCGAAGGAGAAAGAAACCAGATCTTGTACTCACTATGAAGATATATAGAATGTAAACATTAGAAGGACTCAAATAAAGAATAAGAAGAGCTTTACAAGATCAGAAACTCTAGAAACCAGAGTACTTATAAGAGTGATATCATCTGGTAAACTCGTTCTAACTAGACCAAGCCACTCAGAGCATATAGTCTAGTACTCTAGAAACCTGATAATCTTTTAAGTGGAAGAATCCTTAAAAGAGATAATAAGGAGAAGGTACAAGGAGAAATGGCATAGGGATGCCCCATAGATTGAGAATGCTTTATGGGCAAGGTACATCCCTTGAGAGATAAGCTACCTCAAAACCGCCCTACACAACCTCTAAAATCACCCTACCTCTTTCTATTCACTCTAGTGGTTCCCAAACAAATTGATTTGTCTTTGCAGTGACAGCCTGCTTTTTTGGACTTCTCTCATGGACCTACCATATCTATGTGTGGGTTCACTCATGCACAATTTTTTGTAATTAAAATGAGGAGAGACAAGCCCTTATATAGGCAAGTCTCTTCTCCTTTGCTCTTCTTAAAAGTGAGATGGGATTATTGTCCCCTTACTTAAAACAAATTCCATTATTTTACATACTCTACTTTTCTTAAAAGCAAGCTGAGACTATTGTCCCTTTGACTTAAAATAAAATTTTAACATTTTACATAGATTGAAATCAAGATTAGAAAAAAAAAAAACATTACTAGAAAAGAAAAACTGGCTTAAATTTCTTAACGAGGTGCATTGATCCAAGAATTGCTTAAGTCAACTCATTCCTCTTGTTGATACCCCACTAAATAAAATCTGACTCATTTTTAATCTACATTCTAATTTGATATTTTAATACTTTTACAAAATCTATTTGAAACAAAAAATAAACTCTTAATATTAAAGTATTGCCAAAGATCACATCCCAATATACTATCTACTAGTTACTCAAATGATCTAGTCTTGATTTATGAGCTTGGTTATAAATTGCAAGTGTGTTTTTATGTTGTGACCAATTATCATAGGCATCTAGATGATCCTATCTAAAGTGCAAAAGGTGTCCGTGATAGCCTCCAATGACCACTCAAACTAATAGTAGGATCAATTGGCAGATACATATAATCTATGAATGTACTAACTATACAAGACATAAGGATGGATTTGCAGTCTCAAATTTTACTATCTTTTTTACTATTGTAAATTAAATGGTGTGTGGATCCAACCTGTCTAATTAGGGAGTCACCAAAAGTTGGGTCCCTTGTGTAGTTCTTTTCTATTCTTTTTTTTCAAATGGTGATTTGAAGGTCCTTTTGTCATTTTGCATGCTTATTTAAATATAAACCTTTTAGTAGTTTTTTAAACGATGGTTACTAGTCATTCTCCTAATTTTAAAACTATTAATAAATAGAAATGCGGGTTTCAACTGTTTTGCTGATCAATACTATTTATATTCCACGCACCAGCAGTCTTAATACTTTTATTTACTTATTTTTTTATTTCATTAGGAGGAGATAACAAGCTGCTATAAAAATTTCCACTTATTGTTGAAATTTTTTAAAATTCTATATTAAAACTTTGCACTCTAATTTCCACCTTAGAACTTAAGAACTATGATAAGCCAATGGAGAAATGTCTTTGGGCATGGATTATGAAAGATGAAACTGCCAAATGAATGTTTCAATCACTTAGAGATTGCCTTATTTGCACTAGTTATGAACCCTTGTACTTCTATTTTCTAAACACCATACTAAATCCTACTCTTAAATATAAGGAGTCTATACGATTTCTCTTGTTTAATGGTAAAAACTAAAAAATAAAATAGACAAAACATTAATAAATTTATAAAAATACAATAAAAACTCAATAAATTAAAATTTTACTAGATAAATACAATATATTCAGTCTCAACTTGGGCCAATGTGGTAACCTAATAAATTCAGAAAACTATAAGATAATATGTTTCCAAAATTTCATTAAGTTGCTAGTGATTACATAGGAAAATATTCCATATAACCAAAAAAATAAAATTTCTTTGCTAAACTATGCATTGACTAAGCTTTACGGTTAAACAAAGCATGTGTACTAATTGTGCTTCAAATTATGGCAATAACTTTTTAGTGGCCTTCTAATTTTTCATGAAAGTTAGTGAGTTGCAAGAGAAGATTATCTACAAGTCCACATATTAGTTACATACGATTTCTAACTTGTCAATAAACTTCACCAAAATGAAAAAAAAAGAAAAGAAGAGGAACTTGAGACAAAATGAAAAAGAAAGAATACAATAATATTGTAACATTGTAGAAATATATATTTTTTAGGGAAATGATATTCTCACCCTTACATTTTGAAATTACTTCCACCCCTCATGGTTTTTTTGGACATTTCTTGAAGTTTTTACATGTTTGTATTGTAAAAGTCAAACACATTACCACCTACATGTGCAAAAAACTAGGAGGGAGCAAGATTAGTGTCAACAAAAGGGAATTGATATATCATTTTCCTTGACTTTATTGAAATATAGAAATACATTATGTTTTACATCAATATGACTAGATGTTGAGAGAAATCCATTTAGTTTGTGATTACCTCTTCTAAGATTTATTTAGATAGCTCATTTAGTATTTGGACTTCTTTCATGTAAATGTGGTTAAACTTGTTATAGTAATGCATATCATAAGTGTCTATGCCATATTAATTTGTTAAGGGCTTGCAATAAAATAATACTTCATTGAATATATAAGAAATCCATAATTCCATTAGTTTATCTAGGTTTTAATGAATCTTAGTTATTAAACAGCTACATTTTGAGTAGAGCAATAAGAAAAAAATCTTGACTATATTTTGCTTTTAGAATGACTTAAGGAAGATGTAATTGAGCTATGAATTTTGTAGATAATTCTGTACAGAAGTAAAATGAAAAAAAGAAAGAGAAAGAATCTTGTATAAGATCATTCACTTAAGGCATTAAAATGGTTTTGCATATAATTGGTAGAGATATATGAAATTGAAAAGGACAAAATTATAAAATGGATCTATGATGGCCCAGCTCAACTTTTAAATTACAATAAAAAATCAGACTATCCATGGTTTCTATGTGGCTCATTAAATTAAGAGGGAAAAATTAGAATGAATACAATCTCTATTCGAACTATGAAAAATGCTTGTTAGATAAGCTTTTGAGAATGTTTTTTGTTAGTTTCGTATGGAAATACTTCTCTCTCTCATATTTTGAGGATAAAAATTTTTGTAAAGAGGAAAACAACCTATTTTATTGTAAGATATGTAGAAATCTTACTTAAAACTTGTGACGACTCGGGTTTTTGAAACACATTTTATAATATATTTTTCAAAGGCAAGGGCGTCCCCTCAGTAAAAAAAATTTCGCAAAACAAAGCAACGGAAATTCTTTTATTTTAAAACTTGTTTTGAAAACCCAAGTCACCACTTCATACATAACATAAGTACAATTTATGTATAAAATAAAATTCCATTGAATGAATATGATTTTATTAAACTTTCAGGATCCATCCAGTGGTTCACAGTACACAACCCATTGTATCCTTACAATACTTGTCCAAATACACAATTCAAATTACAAAGTTCTAAATACAATACATGCAATCTATACAATGTTTCAAGGGATATACCCTTATTACTTATTTTTCACTAGTTCTTTAAGTCTTGGGCTCCTAAGTCTCCTTCTCTGTATCTAAGATATTGTAAACATTTGAACATTTACAATATCTCAGCAAGCTATGCTTGGTAGGGGATAAGAATGTAAGTTATTGACAGTAAAATCTCAATATTCAACTATCCCATAATTCATTCTATCATAAATACATTCACAGGCCACTATTATTTATATGAACATCTCATTTCCTTATCATTTGTGTTCACCTTTATACATACATAGTATATAAGAACAAATCCGTTAAAATTGTAAAAATAATCAATAATCATTTCCATACAAAATTGATCAACTCCTTTCATTATAGGATATTTGTATTTCAGCCAGTTACTATACTGGGATTTTCCCTTCTTGGGAAAAATATTAGTAATATACAATTACCTGGCATTTCAGCATGTCATCACTTAAGGCATTTTACTATGCTAATTTCATATGCATCATAATGCAAAATAATCAAGGACTACTATACTTGCGGTCTGATCCGTATAACGCGCCCGGATAACTATTCAATAATCCACTTATACCATTCTCAGTGAAAATTACAATATCCATGTCCATATGGGAGGACCATGGCTGTCACAATGGTGGCCTTCCCATAAATGCCCCACCCGACTTTTAGCCTTTCTTAGGCTTGGTATTCAATATCATCAATCAATAATCCACTTATACCATTCTCAGTGAAAATTACAATATCCATGTCCATATGGGAGGACCATGGCTGTCACAATGGTGGCCTTCCCATAAATGCCCCACCCGACTTTTAGCCTTTCTTAGGCTTGGTATTCAATATCATCAAGTTTCAGAGAGTGGGTGGCCAAACCTTCTTAAATCTCCTAACATAGCATCCCCAGGCCTATACTTGTTTAAAACAAAACTACAAGCCTCCAAGCTTGTATGTAAAATAATACTTATACATATCAAACTATCTGTCTGTTTATCTAGGGCTGGAATATTTTCTACTTTCCTATTCACTTAGAGTTGTTCTCAATTCTCAACTTAACCATTTAATACTTATTTTTCTCATCATTTGGTTGGATCATATTTCAATTTGAGGTATTTACCTTAATATATTGGTATCATACATGTCAATACTTCAAAACATAAGATCATGTATTAGACATGTATCTTCATGTAAAGGCATTCTTAATAATCCACCTACCTCAATAAGGTATTTTTACTCCTTGAAATCTGTCATAATCTCGATCAACATATATCTGTCAAATCATATGTATAATGTCATTTTTTCTAATTAAGGGTACATACTACATGGTCTTTTGATCATCCTTATGTAGGATGATCTGAATCTTTCTTCCTTGAATATCATATATCCATGGGTTTAATATCATCTATACAAATACTATCTATATCATACATAACAATCTAATTTACATTGATGTTTTTTTTTCCTTATTGTTTTTGATCATACAAGATCTCATCTTGTTTGATCATCCTTATCTTACTTACTATTTTTATCAGGGTTAGATAATTTGCTATTTTTTATGTTCTTATTATTATTCAACCAGTTAGTGTCTTACTTGGTTGAAGATAATTTATTTCTTTCTATTACTAGACAACTCTTTATTTCAGGATGACTAGTACTTATCAGTTAAAGTCTGCTCAAAAAGTGGTTAATACAACCCTCATGTAAGGAGGCATTTAGACCTCTCTTACATCAACGGGAGGTGAGGGAAAAGCACTTGGCTCTTGTATACCCCTTATAACCACAATGTTCAGAGTCCACTGGAGTGGTACTTGCTCAACCTTTGACAAGGTTCCTATGAGCTCTTTACCTTAAGTCCCTTCTCTAAGAGGATATACTCATCTACTTGAGGTTTCTCAAAGATGTACGCACTAAACATTTTTTTCCAAGATGTTTTATGAGATTCTACTGAAAACTTTTGATAGTAATCTATTTCTGAAAATAAATATCTTAAAATGCATAACTTGAAATGGAAAGAACATGAAACCTTGTTAATACATATTCAAACATCAAATCATATTTTCCTTTTTTTACTAAATATGATACAATTTAACTCTCTAAACTTAGAAGCAATTTAATTTTTACTTGACAAGTTGTAAATGGGAAGCAGCATCTGAACAGTACGGGCAGTTTGGTAATTGTCACTGACAGAATTTTTTCTTTTTTTAATAAGAGCAAATAAACTCGCTTTTGGCAACACAATTGTTTTTGGTTTTTATCCCACCATTTTGTTACAAAAACTCCAAAATCCGTTGTCAACTGATAACGGAAAGTCTGGAGTTACCAAATCGCAACAATTTGTTGCGCCTTCTCTTTCTTCCAAGTCTATTGGAAACCCATCCGTCTGTCTTCTCCCGCAATGACAACCTTCATCTTCTCCGGCGATGACGATATGGTGATAGGGTTCTGCTGGTAACAACTATCTCTCTTTCCGCACCCTCCACCCCCACCAACTGCATCAGAAGCATTCATGTTTGACATGTGCAGAAAGATGGGATAAAGTTTATCTGTTCGTGCTACTACCAGTCTCTGCAATTCTATCTTTATTTGAAGAACCAGTAGCAACGAACGGATAACTTTATCCCATCCTTCTGCACATGTCAAACATGAATGGTTTTGATACAGTCGGACTTCTCATATTTTATATTTACGAACTTTATGCGCTCATGTATTTATCAATTTTTCTGAAACATGGTTCTTTTATCGATTAATCTTTTATAACATGTTATATTACATATTTTATACTAAGAGGTCAGTTTATTCATGCCATTTCAGTCGTGTTTTGCTTGTTCTGACCAAAGTATGAGACAATCTATTAAAAAATAAAACTAAAGAATCTTGAGAAAATGGGATAGACTACTTTTATTCTAATAAACTATCCTTCATAAATCATAGTTTTTTAATTAAAACAATATGATTTTCAGGTCGTTGGCCCTCCCAACTCATTTCTAGAGAATTCTCAAGGTTTTTCTCTTTTGAAAACTAAAATTTTGTCTGATATTTCAAGATAGAAGATGATGCATTTGGTTCATTATTCCGGGACTTCTTTGCTTGTCAACTGTGAGAGGGATAAATGCTAATTTCATACTCTTAATATTTTATACATTACCTTTTCACCGTGGATATAACATATGAAAGGACCAGCTATAACTGGAAGGATGTAAGGAGTCTGGCTTCAAGTTCTTACAATTTAAGATTACAATGATGCTGCAGATTGACTAAGATTTTGCCCATAGCATATTTCTGTATCATTTAGCCCTCAGAATAATGACAAACAATTGGGAGTAAGAAAGTAAAATGCAACCTTCGATCAAATCAGCTACCCATTTAACCCCAAGTGGGCCCACCCATGTAATCATCTAGCATAGCGGGTCCATAATCGTCCCATGTCATGCATTAATACAATTTATGCGAAACCTTAAGATGAATTAGGATTGATGGCCACAGGCTACAAAGTCGAAAGAAACAGCCCCCATTGCTAATAGAGGCAGAAATGGGTTCAAGAAGCTGATCGAATCTCGTGAATCTAATGTTATAAGACCGATAAAATTATGCATAAAATCTCGCAGCTGACTCATGTCGGGGGTAATAAAATACCATATTCTTCCCGTCTACATTAATAGAGAGTTGTCCAGGGCTTTGTGTCCACTCTCCTCTAGTCATTTGTTGCACTTCCATTGCCATTTCCAACACCCTCCTCTCTCTCTCTCTCTCTCTCTCTCTCTCTCTCTCTCTCTCTCACACACACACACACACACACACACACAAACGCTTTCATGGAGATAAGACAAATCAAACTTTTGGACATTTAAAGTTTCCCCCGAACTCAGCTGGCAAAGAAAAGAAAAACAAAATTATCATAAGCAAAAAATGAAAAAGACCCATCTCTTGTTTTTATGTTCCTCTTTTGTTTGATCCATCAACAACCCATCCTCTCTCTTTCTCTCTCGCTGTCTCTACTTTTGGGTATCTCTGCAACTTTCTCTACCATGTGCCCTAACAAAGAGTCTCATGCATCATCTTTTTGTGGTGAGTATTTGGCTCACAAGGAAGGAGGAGAAGCTGAAGGAAGAAAGAAAGGAAGACAAAGAGGGAAGTTAATCCATGGCTTTGCAAGCTCACAGTTTGTAAACGAGGTAACCCGATTTTGCTGTCCTTGATACTATAATTTCGATGCTTTTTTGTTTGTTTTTATCGGAAATCCCGATGTTTTAAGATCAAACAATAATGAGTCTTGCAAAACTTCATCACTTCTTCTGCGGCTTATTCTAATTTCAGTCCAGGTCGTTGTGGCCATTTTTTGAAGTCTTATGTTCTTGCATTTTATAGCCTCTCTCTCTCTCTCTCTCTCTAATATATATATGTATATGCCAAGTATTGTCATTTGTTATAGAAAGAAATCTCACTCTGTTTGTCTACACTCTATCTTCCTAAAATTGAAGGGAAATCTGTTTCTCGACGTCATTTTCTTCTGTCCTTTGACCAAAGAGAAGATATGGTTTCCAGGTCTGGATATATCTTTCCAAAAGGATACACACAGTTCATTTACTTTCGAACTTAATCCTGTGCCATTCTAAAATGACAACAATACCACAATGTTTTTACCAATGCCCTCACTCTCTCTTCCAAACTTGGGTCTGTCACTGATTACTGAAAATAGCGGCATCCGACGGATTTTGGTCACTAAACATATAAAGAAGGCGGTTTATACACCCACCGTTCTGAATGCTGTGTATGCTAGCTAGCTGCATGGCTAAGGAGCCTCCAGCACAGAAATGCAAGGTGGGCTTGGCCAATAGGCCACTTGCCACCTCAATAGCGGTCTGCATGGCTAATGAACAATTTATAACTAGCGCTGAGGCGCCATGTTGCTTTCTACAGCTGCCACCTTGCGTTTCTATTCCACAGTCTCTGTTTCATTTTCATGCCATTGGTCATGGATGTTTGAGTTCAACCTGTAGCTCTATGTTTCAACCTTCAGTTGATTGGTTGACTATGGGCGTTTGAGCTTCAGCCTGTAGCTTGACTAGATGGTGCTAAGTGCTTCAAGTTTGAGTTCTTTTGGGTTTGATCTAGTTCTTTCTTCTTCTTCTTTTACTTTTCTCAAAATAATAATCATAATGCAATTATTGAGACTTTTTTCAGAGACCTGCCATGTGTACTTTGCCTGGAGTTCATGTTTAGAGTGCTTTATGGGTGATTATATTTGTTAAACAATCATGATTAAACGGATCCGATGCAGCATTTAGAATTGTTACGTGCATATGAAAATGCATGTGAGCAATTTCCATGAACCAAATCTCGTCATTAGTATATTAATACATACGTACACAATTAAATAGTTTCCATTGTATTTTTATGTTTATACATGCATGTCTGCGTGCACAATGATAAGTGTTTTCACTATAGCAGAGAGAAAGGACCATTCATGCATTTTAAGAAAAATCTGAGGTAAGTCTAGTTCTTCTTCTAGTTTTTTTCATCTAAAAGATTTACTTGGGAAATCAGAAACAATTAGAATAGTCTCAATTATATATGGAATTGTTTAATTTCTTTAAATTTAAGATTCATGATTAATTTAATTTTGAGATTGTCTCTGGGCTAATTATCAGTCATACCAAAACGAAATGCAAACTCAGTTTGGCACGGTTTGAGGGAAATGGATTTCAAATCCAACAACCACAAATGGCGTAGGGACATCTATGTTCTTCGATGGCGTGGCACGGCATGGTTTAGACATTTGTTTATTCTTCTAATCATGTTAGCATTTTGTCTTAAATATCTTTTCCTCACCACATTAGTCACCTCTCATGTCTCTGGACTAACTCTCAAGTTGCTGCTCTCCACCATCTCTAGTCCCCATTTCAAATAAGACCAGATATTACAAGTAGATTAAATAGTTGGTGTTAGTAGTACATTGATTAGGCTAGTTAAGTTTGTATCTTTCGCTGAATCATCCCCAACGACACCAGAGGGGCAGTAAACAACATGTTTTGTCCTATGAGCGGTCCATCAGTGAGACAGTTTTGAGCCTATATTAATCTGATCCAAACACCAACAGTGGGATCCGAGGAAATTCTTGGTTAAGCTGCGATCTGATTAGGATCCAAATGGATCGTAATCGACACTTAGGGGGAGCTGAGCAATGCACTTCCCCTTGACACTGTTGGAGGAAATTTTTATAGGTCTAATAAGATTTCAGTTCCTGTAGCTAAACTGATTGCTTTTAATGAAAATTTGACGAGTAAATTTTATTTTCTTTTACTATTTGGCTATATGTGAACTTAAAGAAAGCCCTTTTATTGGGAATCTATGATCATTGCCTGGCAAGGGAGCCATGGAACCACTTTTGGTGGCTCATCCTAGTACTGAATCGTGATCTTAGCACGTGGCATTTATAGCAGGAACATTTCCTTAATCAAAAAACAACGAAATGACGATCATAAGCGTCAGGCTGTCAGCAGTCAAATAATTGAGATGCTGTAGGGCAACGGAGCTATGAAAGACGAGACCTTGCAGTGTCTCTGATCAGCCCACTGGGACATACAAAAAGAGTGGATTCCATAGCATCCCATGTGGGTCCGCAAAGAAAATCCAAACAAGCTAATGTCATGTCTGAAATCATCTTATATACTTGCATCTCAACAATTTAATTTATTTAAGAGAATTAATATGTACCCTGTTGTCCTAGCACAAAAAGCGATTTGGGATTCATTTGCCATCCAGAACTATACTTTTTAAGGGTACTTTTTTTAGATAATGTAATTGTAATGGTATACGTAAATTTATTTTAAACTTTTTTTGAAAGATTATTTTAAACATTTTCTGAATTGAAACGGCAGTTTTTCTTTCATTTAATCATTTTAATCTCTCCTTACCCTACTTACCTAATTATTTTGAAGTCTACTAATAACTTCATGAGCAACTTTATCACCTAAAATGACACCAGATGATCATGATGTAAACTACAAGAGTTGATTAAAACAATTTATGCTGCTTGTTTCATACATGCATAGGGCAATGGATGCCCGAATCTGATTGAACACGGATCCATCGACCAAAGATGGGATCTGAAGAAATCTCTGATGAAGACGCTCCGATTAGGATCAAAACAGGTTGCTGCATCAAAATCTGGTATTTGATTGTTACAGCAGAAACAATACGCAAAAGGTGGGAACTTAAAATATGCAGCAAGTGGGACGCTCATAATGGACAGGGAGAATATACGAAAACGGAAGGATGAGAATAATTAAAGCACATATTATACTTTTACAGTTTGTATGCAGACAGGAGGTCTAGAACAGATAAGATTCACTAACTTGGGTTTTTCTTTTTGGTCCCTGAATTCTTTCTGAGTGTTTGTATGCTTCTTTATATGATTATATAAATTGCATTAATATAGAGTAGATGGAGACAAGGACAGTATCCAATATGCAGATGAGTGCAAATTTGATTTAAAAGCTAGCTGACAGAACCACACTTAGAATTAATAATGGGATCGAATCACATAAGGCAGACCAATCACACATTAAACAATTAAACCATGTTATCAGCCTTTTAACCAATCACACATCAAACAATTAAATCATGTTATCAGCCTTTTAACAGCTAAGTTATTGGAAGTCTAAACAAAGATAGGACTGTCATCACTAGACAGCCTTTGAGTGTCATTTCCCTATCTTTTCTTTGTTGTTTTACTACATTATGCTGATAACTTTTCTTACCAACATGCAGGTGGTAGAAGAGCTAATATCTCTGGGAAGAATGACATTCCCTATAGTAATAACAAGCTTGCTTTTGTATTCAAGATCCATCATATCCATGGTGTTCTTGGGGCGTCTAGGGGAGATTGAACTGGCAGGTGGATCCCTCTCAATTGGGTTTGCAAATATCACTGGATACTCAATCATCAAAGGCTTAGCCATGGGGATGGAACCCATCTGCTGCCAGGCATATGGAGCCAAAAGATGGGCTGTTATGATCCAGACCTTTAGAAAGACATTCTTCCTCCTTTCACTTGCCACCATACCCATTACAATACTTTGGCTAAACATGGAGCCAATACTACTATGGTTAGGCCAGGATCCAGCCATTACATCAGTAGCTAGTGTTTACATCACATACTCCATGCCTGACTTGTTAGCGCATGCCTTTCTCCAGCCTTTGAGGATTTTCCTGAGGACCCAAAGCCTAACAACTCCTATCTTAGCATCTTCCACCATTGCTCTCGTACTCCACTTCCCAATTAACTACGTTCTTGTGGTTTATCTCAACTTAGGGCCCAAGGGGGTGGCTCTAGCCTCTGCTTGGAATACAGTTAATCTAAACTTGGCCTTGCTAGTTTACCTGGCTTTTTCGGAGACTGCAGTCAAGCCGTGGGATGATATAAGGAATTCATCTTTCGAAGGTTGGAGGCCATTGATGGCCCTAGCAGTGCCGAGTATGGTATCGGTTTGCTTGGAGTGGTGGTGGTATGAGGTGGTCATGCTACTGGGGGGATTACTGAGCAACCCTGATGCAAGTGTAGCAGCCATGGGAATTTTGATACAGACAACTAGTCTGATGTATGTTTTTCCCTCGTCGCTGAGCTTGGGCTTATCAACAAGAGTGGGGCACGAATTGGGTGCTGGTCAGCCTGCCAGGGCAAGACTGGCTACTTTTGTTGGGCTGGTCATGGCATTTACAGGTGGTCTGCTGGCCTTTGGTTTTACAATCACAGTGCAGCACAGATGGGGAAAGTTGTTCACTAATGAGCCCAAGATTCTTGAATTGACATCCATCGCCCTCCCAATCGTCGGATTTTGTGAAATCTGGAATTGTCCACAGACAGCTGGCTGCGGAGTATTGAGGGGAAGTGCCCGGCCAAAGGTGGGAGTGAAGATAAATTTTGGTTCATTTTATGTCATCGGATTGCCGGTTGCAGCACTTATAAGCTTTGTGCTGAAGGTTGGGTTTCAAGGGCTATGGTTGGGGCTCATGGCGGCTCAGGTGACTTGTGTTTGTATGATGCTTTATACTGTGCTGGGAACTGACTGGGAGCAACAAGCCGAAAGGGCTAGGGAGCTGACAGAAACTACAGAGAGAGAGAAAAATGATTTGGAAGCCAACCTTCTCCTTCATTAGGCAACATTGAGACCTTTAAATAAATCCCCTATCAAATGGGGAACAGCTTTGTCTCAAAATGCCCGCAGATGGCTCAGAAGAGCTAGGTATGAAGCGGGAATTTTCCTTCCATTGATATGCAAGAAAAGAATGTTCTAGAAAGATTCACAGAATTAGAAGAACTATTCTTGTAATGAATACAGCATAGCTTTAAGCCCACATTTTGCAGGAGTTACTCCATTCTGTTAGAATCATGAAATGGAAAAGAGAAATAAAGAGCCCGCAACACTTTCACAAATTTAATCATTCTTTTGACTTATATAATGGGAATATATACAAGCTGCAATTGATTCGATTCATTCATGAGAAGATATATATAAAGCTTTCATCATCGGGAGCCAATACGCCTAACATTTCAATGTAAGAACGACATCTGGTTGGAAAACCAACAGCGGGAATGTTTACAACAAGCAAGAATCAACAATCACAAAATTATAGCTAAATTGCTACTAAAAAGAAATATCTTTCTTTCAACTTTGCTAACTAGTATTGTAGAGTTCCCATCTTCAAAATTCCATACATCCCCGCCAGTTGTAGATGTGATAAGTACAATCTTCTTTGCCGCGTCTCGAATCTCCAAAAGAGTACCATTGGCTAATTTTAGCCACTGTCCATTGATGTAGTTAAAGTTTATTTTATGCATGTAGATCTTTATCTGAGCTCCAAACTGGGGCTTTTGGGACAACACCATCTGCCACAAGGCCAGCTCCGTCTTCAGCACTTATTAGAGGATCTGATTCACTTTCCTTTGCCTGGAATAAGTCCAAGAGAAGGGAGAAACTTGGCACTAGTGAGATCACAAGGAATGAAATATATAGAAGCAACGTGAAAGTAGAATTATTAGCATCTAACGCAATGATAAGACTAAATTGTTCACCACCCCAAAACATGAGAAAATAGAAAGACGAACTTTTCCAATACAGCATCTCTTACGACCTTTCCTGCTACCAGAACGACTAAATTAGCAGCCTAAGACAGATGATTTGAGACCAACTTAATAGAAAGCAAATTTACATCTATGTAATTCTGCTATTTTATCATACTAGTTACAGAAACAAATTTACATCTATGGGGTATTCAAATAGTGTCTACATACATGGGTCTTCAATCACCTCTTACTAGTACATCTTCCCAGGGTGGAGACCTCACTGTAGTATATATGTACGTGCAAGAAGTCTTCCTCTTTTAAGGACCTAACAAAATAAGAGTCCTCCTCTGTCACCTCTGATGTGTCCTAAAGTCACGTCCAGGGTAGTGATCATCATCATGATCGCGTCGTGGTGAAGGTGGGGCTCCTGATGTAGTAAACTGTCAATAGTAATCTAGAAGGTGTGGATCTAGGCATTGAAGCTCATACTCTATGATCCAGTTATAATTAGAAACAGGCCTGTCCTTCCAATTGACAAGGAATTTTTAGATAACCCTCTTGTCTACTGGACACTATTCCAAGTATGTTCTCTACCTACTCTTTTGCAGGACGAACCTGTGGCTACGGAGGTAATGGCTGCATGGGTGGCACATGGGGTCAAGGGCTTTGGATAGGCTGGCTGAGATCAATGCTCCTATCAGGGTTAGGGTTAAGACTAAGATCAATGGGTGAACTGGTGCAGTGACAAAAAAGGAACTAAATCCTCCACATTAAACATTGAACTAATTTTCCAATCAGGACGAAGATCCTGATTAGAACTAATTTTCCAGGCACAGCCGACAACTAGTTAAGTTATAAACTTCTTTTTTTTTTCATCTTCTAACCCTATTTTCACTACTCCTAAGAGTTGAGAAGGTGAAAACAACCATTCATCTTCAATCTTTCATAGATCTAAGAGAAAAAAGGTATGGATTCATGAATCTTAACATCTTTTTACATTTTTTGTTAAAAATTGTAAAAAAATTAGTACTGATTTTGCAAATTTTTTGTTTTTTGTTTACTTGTTAGGATAAATCTTGATGGATTCTTATTCTATTGGTATAACCAAGCATTCCATTTGAGTTTTATGTTTCTTAGCTATAGATTTGAGGCTTTTCTAAGGTTTTTTTTAAAATATCAGCTACAAAATTTTCACAAAAAAAAAATCGTTTTTTTTGTATTTCTTCATTGAAACATATTTCTATCCACACATAGAGCTTTCCGATGCTTGTGTCTTCATGTGTGATGTTTTTCTCATGCATTTTTGTTGTATTTTAGGGTTTTTTTTTCAATTTTTTCGAAAATAACAGTTACAAAATTTGAAAAAAAAATATTTTTTATATTTATTATTTAAAACATAGTTCTATCCACATATATAGTTTTCCCATGCTTGTATCTTCATGTGTGAATTTTTTCATGCTTTTTTGTATTTTAGGGTTTTTTTTCAATTTTATCGAAAATAAAATTTACAAAATTTGAAAAAAAAAATTATATTTATTAGTTAAAACGTATTTCTATCCACATATGTAGCTTTCCCATGCTTGTGTCTTCATGTGTGATTTTTTTCATGCTTTTTTTGTATTTTACGGTTATTTTTAAATTTTTTCAATTTTTTTTATGAGAATTATGATAGCTATGATAATTTGAACCATGAGCCTGAAGATCCCTTCAGAGATGATTGAAGTGAGCAGTCTTAATCTCTTAAAAGTTTTTTTACTTGACTATGCTTATATAAAGTTATTTGACTTGACTATGCTTATATATTATTTTGTTTATAAAAATTACATGTTTAGATAATATTTCATCATAGAATCATATTTCTATGTTTTCATACTTTTTTAGGATTTTTTAATGATTTTTAGCATTTTTGGATATTTTTTAATTATTAAATGTGTAATTTTGCACCTCGTGATTCAGGCACTCGCTTAGGCCCTCCAAGCTCCAGGCACACCCCCTTGCGCCTAGGTGTGCCTTACACCTTTAACTACATAATTTATCGCTGCTTAAACTAATCCTTCATTTGATCTTAGAATGCAAAATTATATACATGCCGTGCAAAGGACTAGGCTAACTCAAATGGCCTATGTGATGCAGACATTGGTATGAGATCTACAAGCTTCCCACATTTGTATCCATGAACAACTTCAAAAGGACTCGTACCAGTTGTCACGAACTCAGCAATTGATAAAACAGTATCCCAACTCCTAATATGCTCTTCCACTAAGCACCTCAACAAATTTCTTGGGCTTCGATTCACAACTTTTGTCCAACCATCTGTCTGTGGGTGGTAAGCAAAAGAGAATTAAAGCATAGTGCCCATCATGTGTCGTAGTGTCTTCTAAAAATAGCTAACAAACTTGACATCCCTATCAGACACTATAGACTTTAGTAACCCATGTAACCAAAATACTGACTCCAAAACAATACTGGCAATCCTAGATGCGTCAGTAGTCTTAGAGTAAGGAATGAAGTGGTTCATTTTAGAAAAATGGTCTACAATGACAAATATGGAATCATGCTTCCTGACAATCTTGGGTAGTCCTCACACGAAGTCCATGCTCAATTCTTGTCACAGGGCATGTAGCACTGGCAAAGGGGTGTACAATCTTGTATTCTGTTTGTGTTGCTTTGCCAATTGACAAGTACTGCATTGTCTGATGATATTGGCAGCATCTCATTGAAAACTTTGCCAATAGAACCTATCAAAGACGAGCAATCGTCTTGTCATGATCGAAATGGCCAGCGACCCCCGCCCACATGGAGCTCCCAAATGAGAAAACCTCTCAAGGAAGTGTGGGGAATACACAAAAGAAGGCCTTTAGACAAATATTCATCCTGCAGGACATAGTCCCTATCACTTCATATCTAAGCCTCAGTCAATGATGTATAAACCACTCCAAAATCCAGGCACAATAGATAGTCCTCTCTCAAATGCTCAAACTAGATGACCTCAACTTGTAAGGTGTGTAGTAATGTCACCTTATGACTCAATGCATCTATAAGTTTGTTCTCGACCCATGCCTTATGTTTAAACACAAATGAATATTCCTAAAGAAATTCAACCCATTTGGCATGCCATGGATTTAATTTCTTTTGGGAGCTGAAACATTGCAGGGCCTCATGATTAAAGAACAAGACAAATTTGATCGGTCATAAGTAATGCCTCCAATGTCATAATGCCTAAACGATTGCATAGAACTCCTTGTCATAGGTGAAGTATTTTTGCCGTGCATCATTTAATTTCTTACTGAAAAAAGCCACGAGATGACTCTCTTGACTCAGAACTCCTATACCTATAACCAGATGCATCGCACGCCACTTCAAAAACCTTTGAGAAGTCAGGTGGATGCATTACCAGAGCTTTAGTCATCTGCTCTTTAATTTCTTTGGATGCTTTGGATGCAATGTTTGTCCATTTAAACTCCCCCTTCTTCATGCAATCAATAATGAGAGCCATAATGGAACTGAACCTACGGATGAAGCGACAATAGAAGGTTGCTAACCCATGAAAACTGCAGACCTCGTGAATATTTTATGGCGCGCTCCACTCAATGATGGACCTCACATTCTTGGGGTCTACAGAGATGCCCTCAGGAAAAACCACAAATCCTAAGAAGATGGCCTGTTGGGAAGCAAATGAATTCTCAAGATTTGTGGAGCTTCTCTGTCATCAGCATCTCACAGATCAACCTCAAGTAGATGAGGTACTGTTCTTGGGTTAGACTATAGATCAAGATGTTGTCCAAGTACACAACCAAGAACTTACCAATAAACAGCCTCAACATGTGTGTCATGATCCTCATAAATGTACTAGGGGCATTCAAAAGCCCAAAAGGCATGATCATCCACTCATATAAACCATCCTTCATCTTGAAGGCGGTATTCCACTCATCTCCTGGACAAATATAGACATGGTGATAGCCGTTCTTAAAATCAATCTTTGAAAAGATCGAAACACCCACCATCATGTCTAGCATATCGTTGAGCCCAGGTATGAGAAATCAATACTTGACTATGATTTTATTGATAGCTTGACTATCCACACACATCCTCCACGACCCATCTTTCTTGTGTGTGAGCAATGCGGGCACGGCATAAGGACTCAATCTCTCCTGGGGATTAAATCAAAATGGTGCTAAATATCCCTCATGGGAGGTAATTCATTTGGTAAATTATCAGGAAAAACTTCCCGGTTCTCATGTAGAACGGATGCTACCTCATTAGGGTACTCAGGAGCTAGCAGTGATCGGGTCTCTTTTGCCAGTAGGGCATAGATGAAAGACCCATCTCTAATATCCCTCGCAAATGCAATAGCGTTGACAACATGTAGGCCTTTAGCTTTCGCCTTGCCCTCTATGACTGCTTTATTGTAGCCTTCTTTTCGCTCAGGTGGCACTTTGGATGGTAGAGGATTGAGTCAAATCCTCTTGCTATCATGCAAGAAAGAGCATGAATAGACCCGTCATAAATAGTAACGTCTATATCATAAAGCCACGGCCTGCTTGAAATAACGCGACATGCATCCATAGGTACCACATCACAACATAAGGTGTTTTTATATGTTAAAAATTCAATAGGAACCTGACACCTCTTAGTAACTGGGAGTGATGAAGAAGCATCAACCCACTCAACTTTGTAAGGTCTCGGGTGGAGAAGGGGCAAAAATCCTAAGCAAAAGATAACATAGGGTGAAAATTATATTCATGCAGCTCCCACTATCGATGACAATTTACAATTCTTTTCGCCACTCTCGACACATGGATGAAAAATGTTCGTCCTACGCCAAACATCACTGCCCTTTGGGTGCGCAAGAGCACACCTAACTACAGTCACACATGAGGTATTACCCTCCCCATGGGACCTACAAGTCTCTCGCACCATGGCAACTTTGACTGTTCGTCAAATGGGCTCCTCATCATTGACCTCACCAACGGGCTCATAAACCTCCTCAGGCCATCCTTCATACCCATTGTCCACATCCTTGCCTTCTATAAACAGAGATTTAAAGGGGGTCCTAGAAGGGCATTGTGCAGCAACATGCCAAATCCTTTAACATCTATAACACCTAGTGTTGTTGTTTACCCTTAAACTCTCTCTTAACACAACCTTTCCTTTATTGACATTAGATGCCGAATTTGCTCGAGTTCTAGGTTGTTGATTCCCAAATGTCGATTTAGCCCCGGATTCATATTGCTTAGTGAGCTGCAATTTGAGATACCCTCTAATTCTTGCACTATCCGATACGCGTGATCTAAGGAATTTATATCATGGAGAATAAGTTCTTCCTAAAGCTCAGGGCAAATGCCTATCCTAAACCTAGACAAGGTCACAAAGTGAACCTCCCTTACATTGTACCTCATCATAAATTCATTTAACCAAGCAATATATTTAGTGACAGATAGACCTCACTGGCATAAGTTCTGCCACTAATCTAGTAACCTAAAATGATAGGACATGGGAACAAATTTTTCTGTCAACCTGTCCTTCATTTTCTCTTGAGTGGAAATGGGTGGTTGCATGGTTGCAACTCGCTGATGCTCCAAATTGATCCAATAGAGCCTTGCTTGCCCAATTAATTTAATCTTAGCAAATTGGACCTGCTGCTCTTCAAACATTTTATACTAGTCAAAGTAATGATCCATGTTTGAAAGCTAGTCAAGAAATCGCTTTGGATTCAATTCACCATCATAGGAGGGGCCTCAAGCTTGACAGATTTCAAGGCCCAATTTTCACCGATGTGTGGCTCATAATCGTGATGATGGTGATTACCACCGTCTTTGTGGTTACCTCGCTCCTGCATGGCTAATCTAGCACACTCATTACCTATAAAAGATTCAAATCATGACTCTAAAGCCTCAATGTGGGTACCCTAATCATCTAATCACGTTGTCAATTCAGCATGCTGGTTGATTACACGATCATTCAACTCAGCCAACTATGCCTGAATTTCTTGAAGGATTTTGCTGAGTTGTAAATTCATTGGCTGGTAAGACTGACCACTATGGGTGGACATATACTAGGATGCCTTGACTCTTGACTACTAAACAACCTACGACTCTATGGTAAGTACCCTAAACATATATGCAATGCTCTAAATCTAAATGGAATGAGCACACAAGACCTCTAGAATGCAACTAAACACGATGACCTAGCAAAAACCATGTTTTGTGATACATGTGAAACACGAAAAAATCTAATGCAAATTCGAGGGGGTTACAAATGCAAACTAATGCAGATTGTAAGCAATCTTATGCTCTGATACCAAATTTGACGTAGGACAGCATGCAAAATGAGCTAATCTATATGCCAAAATCATATCAGAATTAACTTAAATAAGAAAGCATAAATTAAACTATGACGAATACTTCAACATGCAAAAATCAGTCTTAATTAGCACGAATAGCCTATAATGAGTTATAGGATCTGCAGACTACCCCAAATCTCTACCGATTAAGGTAAGATCAAAGTTTTAATCCGGATAATCCCTATAATTGACAAACGGTCTGATTAAGCTTCGAATCTAGGGTTCAAGAATTTTATGCAACATAAGAATTCTAGATTATTACCTACCCAAATCACGTAACCACACGCAGCTCGAAAATCGTCCTTTAAAAGACAAGATAGAAAAGTACCGACTTATAGAACAGGATGAAATAAAAGTAATTCGGCCTGGTACCGAATGTAGCTTCATGCCCATGGGTAGGAAGCTAGAATGAGGAATCCACCAAGTCTAATGAAATTTTCATTCATTGTTCATCAAAAACTACTTAGCAAAAGAAAAAAGATCTTAAGTAGTGAACATCCAATCTTAATATAATAAAAAGACAAAATTATCCCTACTTAAGTTACAACACATAAAGAAACCTAATACCCTTAGTAGTAAATATCCCAACTAAACTAAACTATAACATAATATTAAAAAAAAAGAAAAAAAAGTGGGATGATGGTCCCCATCACATGTCACATCATGTGACTGTGCTAGAGATAACAATGGAAAATTATTGGCTACGTTCTTCGCTCCTTTGGCGGTGTTTTTGGGCTGAGAAGAGGAGAATTAGGGATTAAGCCAATTCCCCTAGGTTAGGAGGAACGGAAAGACTCTTAAGCTTCATAGAGTTGAAATGAATCAGCATCAAGAATCTTCTTATCTTCAATAAAAGTTTAGATTCCACATGAACCTTATTCTTCACACCTTTTGCGGTGTTTATGGGCTGGGAAGTGGAAGAACTAGTGGTTACGCCAGTTCCACAGGGTTAGCAAGAGTTGAAAGACTTTCAAGCTCCATAGAGGTGAAATAAATCAGCATCAAGACTCTTCATATCTCCAATAAAAGTTCTCGCTCCATAAGAACCTTATTACTCCACTATTGGAGATTTGAAGAGTTATGATGCTGATTTATTCCAACTCTATGAAGCTTGAAAGTCGTTCACTTACCCAATAGAATCTGCAAAATTTGACAGATGCAACTCCTTCAGGATAGAATTGGGAATCTAATAGTATCTTTCCACCATCAATGGCTCCAAAATCACAGGGTATTCACAGCCTCTGTGTGTTTGTGTGCGTGCGTGTGCGCACACGCGTGTAGCCTTTCTATTTCAAATGATCTCCAACAGCTCCCTCGCACTCATCTTCACCAAATGGCCGACACTAGGACATCAAAATGGTGTTTAAAACAACCAAGAGAAGGAAGCCAGCAGGAAGTTGATTTAACCTTCTCCATCCTACTAACACAACACATGTCTGGGATCTCCCGAGATTAGAAATGTGGATCCAAAAAACAGTATTGAAGGAACAAGTCCATATGGCCTGAAAGTTAAAACTAATCTTCAGAAGGCCTTAAATGGACACATCACTTCAGAGTAAGTATGATAATTCTGCTCTTTCCAAAGCATAAATAAGTACAAGGCAACCAAAAGTTCCTACAAAACTATTGCTATAAGCTAGGAGAGAAGACTGACAAATCACTATGTTGGCCATCAACACGGAATTTCCTACATGATAAGAATGGATAATAAGCAGTTGAACCAACACAACATCCCATAGCAAACTGAACACATCCTCGCAAGTCCTAACCATGACTCCTGTAGAGATAGATATAACATGGTTGTGAATTCCATTTCAGTCACCGTTTCAGTTCCAACCAAAAACCGAAATTTCACAAAGGATTTCAGTGTGTTTCAGCCAATTTCAGAGTTTTTTGGCATTTTGTTTTTCTTCACCAAACTTGAAATTGTGGCTGAAATGAAACAACATAAACAACTATGATATAGTGTGATTTTACCTTGAATAGCAAGACTGTCAAGTTCCAGCTGTCAAACTTTGGCATCCTCAAAAGAAGTTCTATTTTTCATGGAAAATTTCATCAAATCCAAACTTTGTCCCATCATTTATATGTTAAAATATACTTTCCATGGTTGAATAGAGTAGATCTATGTTGAATTAGGACAGAGATTCCTAGATCAAGCAAAATTTATTTATAGAATGGCAAAATAAAGTGAAATCTAAAGTTTACTCAAGTGACATGACAGGGAGCCACAGTAGCCAACATGCGTCCTGATGATATCTAGTTTGTAGATTCCATCACTACAAAACAATTATCCACCATAAGTAGACCCTTTGTGGTCTGCCCCTTCCCCAGACCCCTCGTATATGGGAGCTTCATGCACCGAGTTGCCCCTTTTTCATGTACATTTATGATTAGTATATCAGTTACTTATTGCATCGCGGTATTGCTTATCAGATGAAATGAAGTTCATTTTGATGCCAAGGTTTTCATCCATGAGGAAACACATGCTATAGAAGTAAATATCAACCATTCACAAGAGCAAATATAATAACAACTGCAAGAATATATTCAAATATAAAAATGACTTGCAAGCATCATAAAATTAGAGCTACTTTCATCAGATTATGTAATGCAAACAATAATCCTTTCAGTCGACTTATCAACAGAATCACACAGAACCAACGAACTATTCAACTGGACATGTTTGAACGAGAATCCAAGAACCAAAATTCAGAAATGTACATATACTACTAGACATCACTTGATAAATAAATGCAACAGATTAGAGATAGAGAGAGCTTATAGTACCTGAGACAATTGTGCAGATGCCTCATTAGCCTTCTGCTGACTCTCAGTAGTGCAAAAGTAAGAATAGAGGATCATTCCAACTACAGCAACCAGGATACCAAAAATATTCCGCCAGCTAAATGGATCACGAAGAAGAATATATCCAAAAGCCAAAACCAAACATGTCTTTAGATGTCCCAGGACTTGATAGGTCACAGGTGAAGTCCTTCCAATCACAAGAAAAGTACTAAAGTTGACAGAGACAGAAATCAGGCAGGACAGGACAATGAAAACCTGTGTAGAAATTATATGGTTTAAAATTACATACTTGAAACTAAAACAGATATTTGAGCAATGAATAAGATAAGAGACAACCAAATGAAACTTTCAATGCTTACCAGAACTTGAGGTGTGTACTTGAAAGAAAAAACATTTTGATTTGTCAAAAGTCCATCAAGGAACGGGCCAATTATGAACAAAGTCATTGCTTGATAAGGGCAAGACTGATACAAGAGTTGGGTAGAAGAAACCTTAAACCTCTTCTGGATAGTGTTTGTCATCTGATAATCGATTAAGGTCCTCAACAAAACATGTCAAAAGTCTAACATAAAAGGAACTGTTCATGTCAGAATTGGTTTCTGTACCATGTAAACTTTGGGAAGAAATGTCCATGCCACTAGTAGGAGCAGAATAAAAATCATTAGGAAATAAGAGATGGTAGAACATAAACTATGAAGGCAATATAGATGAAAGTTCTTCAACTTATAAAGATCAAATCTGAGAGGAGCTCCCCCATTAAAAACCAGAGTTTAAGAATTTCTTGTTTTAGAGTAAACAACAACCTTGATTAATGATGCTACCAAAAGCTTGCATCCATGTAGTCAGTCTGGGAATAATATGATACGAGAACTTTGCAGTCAACCCAACCAAAGGGATGTACAGTCCAACGGGACTAAGCACTAACAAACAGTTCAAGTTGATGAATTAGAATATTCATGTTCACTTATTCCTTTTCAGCCGATTTGGTTGTTTAAACTGATCGTCATCTTCAATGAGACCCCAACCTCAGATAATTGCCAACTAGGACACCATCCTGCAAGATCTATGAATTTTGGTTGCTTTTCCTTTAACATGGAAGCTTCATTAAATGAATAATAGAAAGTTAATACCAAATAGAAGAGGATACAATTTGAGAAATGCAAGTTGTAAGAACTGCAAGTAGAGATAAGACAGAACCCAAAGCATTGAGCTGCAGATCTGTCACGGTTGCAATTCCAACACCCAATAGAAGGATGGCAAGTGAGAATTGGATACTCCTACTGCAAATAGAAGAAACAAACTATTAGCTTAACACAATCATAAGTAGGCAAAACAACAAAAAGAGAATAAATAACAGATGACAGTTCGGAAATGGGATTGGTGAAACAGGTAAGAGGACAAATGGTTGCTTGAATGATGCATGATTGCTATTGAAGAATTCTGTGACTGAGACGCTGTAGAATGAGGTCGTATCATGAATTTTCAGAGTAATATAGAAAACAGTAACACCACCAGTCAAGCAGAAACAATGAGAGCAATTGGACCAAAGAAAATAAAGGCAGTGTTGAACTAGAAATTTTCTAACACCAAAAGAGGGAACTTATAAATATTTTATTTGAATGGTAACCCTAGGAGAATATCTCCAAGCAGAAAAGACAAGCAGTCAGGATTTGTATACGGCCAAGCAATTCTCCTTTTCAGCAATTGATATTTGATAGAGGAATCCTAGTAGAAATGCACAAAGAAAAGTATCAATTGAAAGTCATACAATGAACTGGTCCATTAAGTAAATCAAGCTTCAAGAAGACTAAGTTTTATACATCTATCTCACTCATGAAAACAGTTTCATATGTTAGTTCAAAGAGTAGAATAGTTCAGGACTAATCATAGTTATAGTTCATTGCCTTTTCCTCAGATACTTCTGTTTCATATTTTGCAAGGTTATTCAGTTTGATCTTTAAGCTTGTGACTTCTTCTTCTTTTTTTCCAATCATTAATTTGCAACTTTTGTTGGGCTCTGCTGGTATAAAGCATAGCATAACCCTAGTTCACGTCCTCAACCTACTCTAGATCTATCCTTGTAACATCTCTAATTTTTAAAAATGAATTTAAGTAAATTTTTGGATTATCTCAAATTGGGATGAAAAGAGAATATTGAAATTTCTAATTTTTGAAGTTTTATAAGTGAAAGTTTTATAGACATCAAATCAAGCAAAGAGACATTCATATTTGGATTGTACTTGGAAAGACGATTCGAACGACACTAAGTTTGCTGAAATTGAAGTTCAGACGAATAAATCGCTATTTTTCTTAAGAAGGGTAATTTAGTAACTTTCCTAGTGGACCCCACTTGCAATAATATGGGACCAATAGTAATGAAGTGTTGGGCATGTAGCAATCATACACGTTGACTAGACTATGCTGAGTGGAATGATGAGGAAGAAAACATGATGATGGAGTGTTTAACTTATAAAAGGAAAAGATAAAAAGAAATCATTTAAATAACTAAAGGAGGGGCCATCTTTGATATTGGCACCCCCCGCTTAAACGAAAATGGAAAACAGACGTTGGTTTGTTTCCCAAACCCGACGGAAGAGAGAGAGAGAGAGAGAGAGAGAGAGAGAGAGAGAGAGAGAGAGAGAGAGAGAGAGAGAGAGAGAGAGAAGGAGAGGAGGCTCCGGTGTCGTAAAAACCCAGCCACGCCAGAGAAGAAAGAAAAGAGGGATTTGGGGTTTTTCATGTCGTAGGGAAAGATAGAGCTCGCCGGCGATGAAGGCCGCTTGGATTTCAAATCCGTATCGTTCACATTGTTCACCCCAACGTCCTAAACAAAACCCCTTTGGTTCTGCCATGACCGGAGGAGGAATGGTACTAGATCGAAGCACGAACAGTACGCACAGGAAAAGTCGCTGGGAAAAATCTAAAATTTCGTCTTCTCCGATAATGACTGAAGAGTGGGAACGTTATAGAGGTAAGATCCTTACTCAAATCCATTGTTTTGTGGTGATTGTTTACTGCTTTAAAGGATTTTGTGTAGATCTAGGATTTTTGGGTAGAGTTTGATTGATTCATCATTGAAACACGATCATACCGTGGATCTCACCCGTGATTAACAAACAAAGATCGACTAGAACTCTGACTGTTTGGTCTGAGATTTCAATCATTCAAATTGGGCTCGGATAATGATGATCTGACTATTTACAATAGATCCTAGCCGTAGGATCATCTGTGGAAGATAGATCCGACGTTCTGAACGGGTTGTGGCCATCAGATCACCTGTAACAGATAGATCCGAGCTGTTCATATGGTTCATCACAAAGTCTAGAGTAGAAACCCTCTGGTTAAATCGTGATCTGACGGATTTTCAGTGACGATCCACCTAGACAAGAGCGCACAGTCACGATCATAGACTATTGCTGGAAAACGACACTCAATCCAACTTATCCAGTGAAGGACAAAGATCGAAAACACATATTTGAGGTATAGATCTTCACCAATCGTTGTAGATTTCAATTTTTGTGAAGAATGTATACTATAATTGAAGATTTGGTATGGTTCAGCCTATGAAATTATATCTAGGCTGTTGATTAGAAGATTATTTAGCTTTATACGCCCCTGTCACCTAAGATCAATGATCGATCAAAACCCCTACAATTCCATTATGGTTATGATCATTGATCTGTGTACTATATGCCTAGATCAAATTGTCTAACCATTAGATCTTTGAAAATCTCTTGTTGATTTGAATTGGAAGTCTAATCAGTGGGTAAATTACAGGGAATTCTTAACCCAATGTTAAAAATTGATTATTTTGACTTGAATTGAATTGAATTGAATGAGTTTCAAACATGGAATGAAGTGTAGATCTTGTAAGTTTTTGGGGCAAAGTACCAAATGACTAGTTAGGTTTTGACATATGATGTGGCAAAGTGGTTGGATAGTTTCATAACTAGTACCCGGGGGAAAATAAGCTTAACAAGATAAAGACTTACACTTGTAACCATAACTGGAAAATAAGTGAAGAAAGCTAAGGATTGATACCAGAAAGATGGAGTTTTCTACATTATAGACAACATTCGAGTAAGGAATTATTAGCTTTGTTCTTATCATGGCTCTAACTACTGATTTTGGATGGTTAAAACTTATTAGAGTTGAATGACAATTTTCAATTTAAAGCTAGAAGTAAAGTTTGCATTGGATATTGGTGGATAGTATTACGGATTTCTCTTTCTTACTAACATGACCATGATCTTACATGGAAACAGGTATATTAGTAATTTCTTAAGGTATAATTATCAGCTCGAGAAGAAAAACACCATAATCCAATGAGTTATTGATTTTAAGACTCGCGCTCTCATAACTTACGAGAGATCCTTATTGTGTTACCGCTGGTTTTATAACATGATGAAGAGACACTTGGTATAGTCTTAAATTTTAAGTACTGGTTGAAAGATTATCAAATCATAATGGTGATATGATATTTGGCTTAAAGTATAAATGGGAGAATTGAAAATAATACGAGCTTTCTATTGATTCATCATAAGAGGTAGGTGAGATCTGATACTGCCAAGTTTTGTGTGTGTGTGTGTGTGTGTGTGTGCGTGTTCAATTCAAAGTATTCAAACACTTAATTTACTTATGAGACATGAGAAAATAGTGATTTGTATATACATGAATTCCTTATTTTGGAAAGAAAGTTTTAAAATGCATAGTTTCATACAAGATATGCATGTCATGTGATACGCTTTTGAAATATACGAATATGAAAATGACCTAGACTAGTTATGGAGCTATACTTTGGAAAAAAAAATATTTGACATATATAGTTTTGCATAAAGTATACATACTATTTTAAATGATTTGAGAAGTATGATGTGATCTTTTGGTGGTGATTACCCTATAAGGTTAGTCCGCTTGTATGTGTTGCAAAGGAACCACAGGTTAGTCCACCTGCATATGTTGCAAAGGGACCACAAGTTAGTCCGCCTACATGTGTTGCGAAGGGACCACAGGTTAATCTACCTGCATGTGTTGCAAAGGGACGTGAGGTCAGTCTGCCTGCATATGTTGTAAAGGGACCTCAAGTTAGTCCGCCTGCATGTGTTGCAAAGGGACCTCAGGTTAGTCTGCCTACATGTGTTGCAAAGGGACACTAGGTTAGTCCGCCTGCATGTGTTGCAAAAGGACATTTGGTGATTTACCCTATGAGGTTAGTCTGCCTGCATGTGTTGCAAAGGGACATTTTGCGATTTACTCTATATGGTTAGTCTGTCTGCATGTGTTGCAAAAGGACACTTGGTGATTGGCCCTATATGGTTGGTCTACCTGACATGCGTTGTCAAAAGACCTTTTGCGGTATTTTGTTTTACTATGAATGACATGTTTTTACATGATGAGCTAGTTATTTGAAATTATACTGCATATAGTGGTTTAAAATGACTGTCATGTAGTTTAACTAAATATTACTTTGTATTTTAAAGTAATGATATGATACTTGATTGGCAAGTATGATAGATATTTTTGTTGGTAACATACATATATTTATATACATGCATATGTGTGCCATGATGCATTCCATGAAATGATTTATGACAACATGATTTTATTATCAGAAGAATCACTCTTCAAATCATTGTATGTATATGTCATGATTTCAATTTTGCAGTATTGGGTTATCTACTGAGTATGTTGTATACTCATCCTACTATTTTTACTACAAGTTAGTTTGAAAAGGATTAACAAGGAGATTAAGTTCTTGAAGACCACTTGTTGCTCTAAGGGGATAAGTAAGAAGGTAATTTAGAGTTTCATTAAGAAACTCAATTTCGTTGACCATTAAATAATCATTCGATATTGTACGTGATTTAATTGTAATTGGGCTGTGACTGATAAGTCCTGGTGCGTGCATGTCATAAGTTATTTGAAAAGGATACAGAGTCTCCATTTGTGTTTTAAATACAAACAAATGTTTATCAGGTACTTCGCAATGACATGCGTTAAATGTCTATTGTTCGAAAAACAGAGGAAACTCTACCGAATTTTCGATAGAAATGAGAGCTCATTTTACCAAGAATCCTTGTTTTAAGAAAAGAAAAATAACACTCAGGGTTGTTTAGAATGAGTTTTAAAACAATAATGTTATTCCGCTGTTATTTGATTTTCAAAAATAATTTTCAATTGCGATCGATCTTGCCAAATAAATGTCTTTTGTATTTAAAAAGTCTTATAAAAACCCGGGTCATTACAATCCTTTACCAAGCTGAACTAGTAGTGGAGTATGTTAGTCGCAGTTAGGATCAATATTGATTCAAGCAACAGGAGTACTCATACCCTTCAGAACCCAAAGCCTTCCTACTGACTAGTATATTCACTTTGACAAGGAGGTGTTGCAATCTATATTAGAACTGTCGAAGGTGCAACTAAAGGCACACTTGTTGAAGATCTCCGCCAAAATGTGAGCAAAATATTAACAAGGTGAATTCTGAGTTGGTCTTGTTAAACCCAATAAAGTTAGCCACAAAGTACTACAATTTGACTACTAAAGAGGTGATCCCGAAGAAGTCGTTAAATAGTCATTTGTCACATTCATGCATAATAACATGCCAAAACCAACAAAAAGCAAGAAGAAAACAAGAGTCAATGTCCATAAGTCTCCACCTGGAAAGGAGTCTTATTTCAAAACCTCAGTCAAGTTGGCTATGAAGAAGCTACTCAATAGTTCTTTTGTTACACTACATAATCACCTCCCAACATATTATAAAAAAAAAGTAAAATCAAACTTACATAAAAAAGGGCAGCGAGGTGCACGAAGCTCTTGTGTATGAGGGGACAGGCAGGGGGCGAACCACAAGGGTCTACAATAGGCAGCCTTACATTGCATTTTGTAAGAGGCTATTTCCATGCCTCCAACCCATGACCTCAAGTCACATGACGACAACTCTTTAATTGTGCCAAGGCTCCCCTTATTGAAAATAAATAAGAAACATCTATCAAAATGTAAGTATAAGAAATAAGATAGCATAGACATTCACAAGGTTTCTTATGTCCTTTGCTTGTTATTACCAAGGTGAATTGTGAGTTGTCGTGTTCTCATGTTGGCCCAATTATCGCACCAAATTAGCATGAAAACTTTATTATCCGACTCAAAACCCCATCATCATCATCAAACCCTTATCTCAATTAGAGGTCAACTACGCGAATCTTGTTCCTCCATTCACCTCTATTAAATGTCATTGTTTCATTAAGTCCAAGAGTTTTTAAATATTTTTTTACCACTTCTAACCACGTCCTTTTGGGCCTTCCCCTTGCCTTTTTAGATCCTTCAACTTAGATTGACTCACTCCTTCCCAGTGTCGTTTTCGGTCTCCTTTGAATATGTGTAGACCACTTAAATCTACCCTCTTTAATCTTGTTACCTATTGGTACTACTCCTAAGTTTCCTCTAATATTTTCATTTCTTATCTTGCTACTCATCTATCTCAACATCCTCATTTTAGCTACGCTCGACTATGCATGTGCTCTTCCTCAACTGCCCAACACTATAATCCCTAGAGCATGGCCAACCTTATAATTGTCCCATAAAATTTTCCTTATAGTTTGAGCGGCACTATCGATCACACAAAACTCCAGAGGCACATCTCCATTTGTTCCAACCCGCATGGATTCTTGCATAACATCCCTCCCAATCTCTCTGCCTATGTGATTTTATGATGAATTAACTCCGCCTGTGTGATTTTATGATCTCACTGGGTCCCAAGCCTAGATAAATGAGGGTTGTATAGGTGCCAACCTGCAAAAAATCCTTCAACAAACGTTATGGCATGGATCTTATAAAATTTAACCACAAGTACTACAATTTGACAACTGAAGATAGTGATCGCCGAAGAAGTTATATGGTTTGTGTCACACTCATGCATAATACCCGACCAACACAAACACAAAATAAGGGGAAAAAAAAGAGACAATATCTACAAGTCTCCACCTAACAAGGTGTCTCTATGTCAAAACCCCATCCAAGTAGAATATGAAGGAGCTGCTCAATGGTTCATTTGTTACACCACGTAATCATCTCACACCATAACATAAAACAATGACAAATCAATACTCATATACCTATTGGAAATCTGCAAACTATGAGAAGAGGAAAAACTAGTTCAATATAGACTGAAATTCATCAAACTAATCAGCCTTGTTATTTGGATTAGATAATCAAGATTCATACTGACTCACCTGAACATTTTCCTGAAGAAAAGGGTTTCCAGAAGAACAGTACAAGGGATGATAGCCAGCTTGGTCATCTGTAATTGAAAAAGAGATGGACAAATAAATTAGCAACTGAAATTCCCTATACTCAAAAACTGAAACACTGAGGAAGAGCTTAAAGGTTTAATCAAAAAGTCTTATAGATGGATGAATGATCAAATGCAAACTAAATGATGCATGCCTTAATGCACACTGAGGGCAATGCCAATCCAAAGAACTATCAGAATGGACATTTGAGGACAATTGTTGTACAAATAAACAAACAAAACCTATCTTCCAGAAACAATCTAATATTTTCTTTTTCCTATTTTTTGTTTGTTTATTTCTTGTAGGCTTGATACAAGCTTGAAACTCTGATTGTTCTTCCTGCTTTGACTATTAGCCAGCCAACACAAAAGTAACAATCAGAAGTTCAAGCTTGAATCACAATAACAAGAGAATGCCAGATCTTTAATGAATACTCAAAGTGCTTTGAGATGCCCAGTTTTGACTGCAACAGTCTTACTTAGCAGATAATCTTCAGGCAAGTGATAGTTACATCAAAACTGGGCATCTCAAAGCAATTTGAGTATTCATTACTTCAAAGCAGAGTTATGAAGAAAACATACAGATCTTTAATTCTTGGTTACAATAGCTTAGGTGGTCCAGGGTCAAAATCTCAGGCTGTGAGCATGTCGAAAGACCACCTTCACCTCAATGCCTGAGAATGCAGGACAGGCAGTTTTCCAATTGTAGGGAGCAAAAGTACATAAAAAGAACAGATTCTATTAGAACACAGCACGTCAGATATCAGGCCAAGAAAGTTGGGCAATATGAATGCAATATAATAACATCACCCTTCAGACTAAATAAACAATTTTACATAGGCATGTTTACACATCAGAAATTGAAATTATCTCCAAATATGTGTCCTAGTCAAATAATTAGGAAACGAATCATACCTGATAGAAGCCAACAGAGTTGAAACCCAGACTAAGATTCAGAAGTCCAATAGAGATCCCATTAAGTACGCCAAAGCCCATTACAGCTCTGGGATCAAAAGGTTTGTGCTCGAACAATTTCATCCATAATGCCACATGAAGAGAACAGAACGTAACAAGAAGATGCCAGCTTGTCAAAGTTGTTGCTGCAATCAACAAGAAATTTTACATCAAGATCTTAACGAGGACCAGGTGGAAGCACAACCAGTTAACAACATATATAACTCTTAGAAGGCATAAGCTCAGAAGATTACTGCAATACATAAGCTCAGAGCTTCAACACTAAATCCAAAGGTTTTCACGACTGAAGGATGGATTTTCCTTGAATTGCATTGTTTCAATCATTTCACCTTCCCATCAATTATTTCACGCAAGAAACAGGTAACTCATCAAAGAGGAAGAGCTCCATTCCAAACTTTTTCATTCAACCTGCCCCCAATTCCTATCTCTCAAGTTCAGATCAATCTCATACTGCAAATGACACATTGTCTTCACCCACCAAAGAGAACTTTTATGGTTCCCAGTTTCTTGTTCTAGCTGCTAGCTCTGCAGCAGTATCAAGTAGCAGTGAGCTGCTTTTGACTCATCTTCCCTATATTTTGTGGTATATTGTGAAAGCTTTTTGCTGAGGACTCCTACACTTATATTCCTTCCCAGACAAAAGATCACAGATTAAAAAAAGGCTACGTGAAAGGTCTTAAGTCCCCAAAAAGAAAGTACTTCAGGGATAAGGTTCCCTGGTTTGAGTTCCAACGAGAAGGTTGAAGGATAAGGGCAGCCCCAGTGCACGAAGCTCCTGCATATGCAGGGTCAATAGTACGCAGCATTACCTTGCATTTTGCAAGAGGCTATTTCCACGCCTTGAAGCTGTGACCTCAAGGTCACACAATGACAACTCTATCATTTTGCCATGGCTCCCCTTCAGAGAGAGAGAGAGAGTCCTATTGGGCCTAATTCTTCAAACATCTAAACTGTCCAAAATTTCGGCCTTTTCTTGAGTTATGAGATCTTATCCATTGGGGAGACAAAGTAGATTTACTCCTATTGGTTCACTTTTGGAAGATCTAAACCATCCAAAATCTTAGGCTTGTCTTCAACAGGCTATGCAACAAAACCTCACCCATTACAGAGAGAGAGAGAGAGAGAGAGAGAGAGAGAGAGACAGAGAGAGAGAGAGAGAGAGAGAGAGAGAGAGAGAGAGAGTCCTATTAGTCCCATATATTGGAACACTAAACCATGCAAAATCTTAGACTTGTCTTAAACAAGCTATGCACCAAAATAAATTTTAAGGGCTAACCACATAGGAAGCACATGCCTCACCCTAGTAAACCAAAAAGGGCCAAATAAGACGTAATGGCTTGACTGTCCAAAGCAACAGGTTTCACTAGCTCATTTTCATTCAAAACTGGGTGGGCAAGGCAGATTAAGATCAAATATCTTTTAAAACATCTGAGACAAACCTAAGGAATCAATTTGGAGTCCTCAACCAACTAGTCGTTGTAATAATGTAAATTGGTGGAGATCAGAGAAGGGAATTCAGAAAACTGTTCTCACCATGCCAAAGTACAACTGGATGCTTGTTGACATGGAAAAGAATACAGCTTCAAGAGATTACATTTCGAGCTAACAGAGGATGATTATTCAGCCTAAGAACATGAAAGTATATAAACTCCAAGCAGTTGTTCTCAGAGAACTTCACATAAATCGTTTGTAGAGTAGTGGAGAGCTGTAGAAGATTTTGGTGTGACAGAATGGAAAACGAAAGAGCAGCTTAGCCAAAACCAAGCTTAAAGTGTTGTCTCATAGACGGCCATGTTAGAATGGAAAACAAAGAGCAGCTTAGCTAGAACCAAGCTTAAAGGTGCTGTCCCATAGACTACCAGAAAACAACATACACTGCCAGAAATTCAGTAATCAGGAATGAAAGGAAGGAAGCACAGGAAATGGTCATGAAATGGTCATTACCTGCACACTATGCCAATGTCATTTCATTAACCGTCACATGTTGCTACAATGAGAGAGCGTCTGATATGTTGGTAGGGTTGGCATTCAAGCCCAGGATGAGCTCATAGCTTTTTGGATCAAAAGAGGCACATCAATCAATTCATTAAGTTAAAAGAACATGAAAATGAAGCAGCTCCAATGCTGAAGACTATGAAGATGAAGAAGATCTTAACATGGAATAGGGAAGCAGCAAATGAAAGCAACCAAATGGCAGTGGCTGCGCCAAATAAGAGCTTTACAAATATTGGATTCAAAAGAACAATTTTTGGGATAAAAGAGCTTTGTGCGGTGGCAAATGCAACATGATCAGTACAGTGATCCATGGAGAAGACCGTTCTGCTGAGTTTATGAGAAATATTATCAGAAGGAGAGAACTATTCCAACATATACATAGATGAGGAAAGATAACAAACTTGTTAAGGGCCGCCTTTACTGAAAATACTACAATGATAAAGTGGACTTTGAAGTGGTTTCCAACTGCATGCCATATGCAATGGATAGACCACGAATTTGAAGATTCAGAACTAGAGTCATCCACAAAGATGAGTCAGCAACCTATAATATTAAACAGAGAAAAACCACTGGAACTCAGCTCAGCATCTTTGCCTAAAAGCAACAGGGCTTAAACATCTAATTCCCTGACTACTCATGAACTAATCAAGGAAATACCAGCTGAAAGATCCACATTCCAGTGAGAGAAGTTGTAAATTGAAGGCAAAGTTGTGATTGACAAGTATCCACTGTGAGAAGAGGTTCCTAAAGAGGATTAAGAAATACTACATCAGTTCAAGGAAAGATCTACCTGTAACTTTCCAAAGGCCAAGCGCATAAACAATTGTTCGGTTTTAATGTAACATCAGCATGACAATACCATAAAGTCATCATGGAGACACATAGGACTACAGCAAGTTAAAGTTGTAGTTTCCTTTTTCAATGAGAAAGTGCAAATTCTAGCAATGAGTACATTGATAAAGTATGAGGATTTTATTACATTTGCAACAAGATCACACTCAGTGCCCCTTGCACAGTCAACTGATAATAAGCTAATACATTCCACAAATATTGCAGCATTTATTCCATAAAAGTATCTGCAACTAGTAGGAGCTAATATCACAAAATGTGTACACTCCTTAGATAATCAATAAAAGGAAAAGAACAAAATAAATAAAACCAAAGTAATAAAGAAAGTTGAAGGATCAGTACAAATTAATATCATCTTTACAAAGCTATGTTTAATGACATAATGAGCATGTCCTCCTAACTTTTTGTAGACCGAGATGATGAAGAAATCCTCAAAACAAAAGTTACATTAGAATCATTTGATTAAAAGGGCACTTGGCAAGTGGAGTCAACTTTGAAATGCTACACCACAATGATTAGCAATCTTTAGGAAGTGGTGAGAGAAACACTGATGACATGAAAGTAGTGGCAGCGGTAGCAGTGAAAGCCAATTCCTACATTTTACTGTGTCATTCTCAACTCTGCAAGAATAAGAATTAGCTCCTCTGCATGGAAAATCAGAAAGCGACAACACTGCAATTGTTTATTATGAATACTTGTACAGGCATGTTCTGTCTCCCTGTGTTCCAGGCAATTCTCAGGGAGAGGATAATAGCCCCGGTCATGGGGAGAGCAGTTTACTAGCTCGGATCCAGGAACCCTAGAGGACTTATTGAACATTGTTGGAGACTATGCGTCTCCATGCATCCACACAACGGTGGAAGATTTTCCATATCTCAGGAAGCAGTACTTGGTTCTTAGTTAGGAGGTTGACAAATTCTCACAAAAAGCAAAAGGAAATTAAAGCAATTCCAACAAACAGGTAAAACTAGAAGAGATTTTGGTTATCACTTGTTCCTGTGGTGACTCACTACTATAATTTTCCGTCAAAACTTGTTCAGTATAATTCGTAAACTGAACCAAGCAAAATACATTACCTTTTCTTAGAAATGAATGTAAATAAGTTTGATTAATCTGCTGAGGATATGGAATGTGGAATAAAATAAAAGGAAATGAAATGAAAAAAAAAAATTGCAAAAGAAAACTACAAGAGAGAACAGATACAAAGGAAGCATGAAAATGACACATTATAAATAAAATTAAAAAAATTCTTTTGTTTAGTAAGTAGGACCTAACCAATAATCCTAAGTCCAAAATGTTTCATATTTTCACTTTTTCTTGAATAGTCAAAATGTACATATTTCGAAACACTGAAATTTAAAATATTGCAAATTTCATGCACACCCTTGATTTGCAAGAACGTATTCAGACAGATAAATCAATGGAATCATATCCAAATCTATATTGATTTGGTAAACTTTTCAATCAAAACTTCTTAAGATAATGAAATCTTTAAAGAGACCAAGGTATAGGAGATGAAATGCATAGGATTAAAAAATGTTAACCTAGGGAACATTTCATGTTGGAGGCGTTCATTATCTAGAAGGAAAATTTCACAAGGAAAGTCATGAATGAAATTTTGAGGCCGTGTTTTTATAAGTAGCATATGTTAAGATCCCAAAATTTCTGTTTGTCGTGCTTCATTTTATCCATTTATTGATCATGCTGTCAATTAGTCAGGCCATAAAAAGTTTATGGCCTATCAACCAGCTAGGATTACCGCTTAAATTCCCATCAATGGACATCGTCTTTCCTCTATCACTTGACTTGTTATACAAATGTCCGTACAAAGTACTACGCAGAATGTTCAAATAAATCCTAGCGGGATTCAGAACATATTATAACTTTTGGCCACTATCGTCACAACTCGCGCGATCAAAAGGTTAATCCGAAAATGAGAAACTACAAGAGACTAAGTACAATTAAGAAAAACAACGAAATTTCCTCCAGAACAGCACAAATTACTTGACTAATAGTAACTGCAATTAAAATTCAAGTTTCAGCCACATATTGGAAAACCCAAGTTCAGATATCTCAGAATCAGCAATTCAAATCAGAAAATGAAATCCTTGGAGTAAAAGATCGCTCCCATACCAAAAGTGAAACCTAGAGTGCTGATAAGTGCCTTGTTGCAAATAACAATTGAAACTGAAGAAACCACCGAAAGAGACAGAGCCCCGATGGTTCCAAGCTGAAAGCGCTCGTTTTCACTCATCTTTCCTCCTCTTGCTTACTCACTGAGATCTGGATCAAATCATCTTCACTCATCAAATAGCAGAAAATAAAACCTAAAATGAAAGTAAGTAGTGGTTCCGAACTGAGAATCTACCTCATTCCAGAATTGACGAAAAGATCGCCCAATTGGAACCTAAATTGCAGGTCAAGTGGAAAGCATTTCGATTGAAACGGCGGATAAAATGGCCACTGAGTTGCAGCGAAAATGAGGATGAAATGATGCAGGAATGGTAGACTCCGAAACCCTAGATCTACTTCAAATGGCAAAAGAGCAGATAGAGAGAGGATCTACATGGAAGGAGAGGAAGTTCGCAGCGTCTCTCCCTTCCCCCTTCCACACCTGGAAATATGTTATTTTAGATGAACAAGCGCCATGTACAGGGTGACCATACGCCCTTGGTTCTGTTCAATATTACTAAAGTATCCCTAGTTCAAGTTTATATACGGATCGGCCGATCACCAGAAACGATGCTGCGCATCGATCATTTTCTTACAGAGATCGGCCGATCACCTTAAGCCCTTTTCCTTTGATTCGTTTTCAGAAGACCAGTTTCACTATCTCCGTTGTGAGAAAATAGTATATAAATAAAAAGCAAGACTTTAATTAGGATAAAAAATGCTTGTACTTTCAGTCGCTAGTGTAAATCTTTAATTTTAGTCGGCCGTGTAGAACTCACTTAAGATAAGTCAATCTTCTCGTCCTTCCTTGTGGAATCTTTCTTCTGCGTTACAAATTTCTCATCTAATTGTAATTATCAAGAGTACAAAGTAGCAGCTGATGGTTAAGATTTCACCGTCAGTTGTTTTTAGAGTCCAACATGGGGCCCGCCTTACAAATAAACAGCTAAGATCATCACAACTCTGATGGTATGAGCCGAATAATAAAACATCCAACTTGTGATTCTTGCCCCCTTCGGAAGTACAAACGAGCTGTTGTTATCACAGATTCACATACGGCCAATGAAAAAGACGGAGAAGGGCCCAAAAACCATCTAAACTACCCTGCATTTCCGGATAAAATTGCGAGATTACCCCTCCCGTTTCTCTACCCACACGTGATTTGCAATGCGACGGTATGTTCGCGAATGTCGTTAGCCGTGTAGATTTTATCCGAAGCCTGTAACTGTAAATCTACTCGCGTTGGCTGCATCCAACTGAAATGCCCGTATGCGTTTCTGTTTTCGGAGATTGTGCATAGCGACGACAGAATACAAATGTCAGTTGCCGGTCACGAGCATACGTACTGGCTGTAATTGTTCACCCCTCATTTTGGTAGGTATTACAGATGGACCAATGGGGGGTTCTTTCATTTTCTTGCCCCACATGGGCCATGCCTACATACATTGTCTTGTAGTATTTCATAAACTTAAAAGGATTAGTTGTATTAGGAAAGTTTGAAAATGAGCTTGCACTCATTATTGGCATTTTAAGATTACCTTGACTTAGTATAATTACAAAGTTTCAATTTAAAAATAAACTGGGAAGACAAATATTTGAAATTGTGAAACTCTAGAAAAATTGTGGGGGAAAATAAGAAAGAAAAGCATGGCTAAGAAGTTAACTGAACATTTATTCATTAAATTTGTCTTGAATTTTAGTTTAATTTGGTAATTTTTTTCATTACATATATTCAAAAAATGTGAGGGCTTTTAAGTTGTTAGCTAGGATTAAGTAGAGCCGAGACTCAAGAATAAATTCAATTATTTTGGGACAAAATCATTAGTATCTCCTCATCTCACTCTTAATGATGTTTGATATGGGTTGAGATAGAAATCATTTTGTCTTAACTCATAGTTAAGTTGAATTTTCAATCTCCTCATTTCATCTAATGCCAAATTTAGCTATCTCAAGACAAGTTAAGTGTCTCAAGGTAGATGTCATGTCAGCTCACCTTGTGTCAACTCATTTCATCGTGAAAACTACTAATGCTTTACACGTTGTATTACAATGCCAATGAAGTTGTCAATAACCACCGACAAAAGTGGTTAATAGAGCACAATTGCTACCATACAATAGAATTTTACACTAAAGTGGCCTCAATTTGTCATTTCTCTTTTACATATTGTTTCCCTTGTTCAAGGATAACAAGTTGCATTTTACCTTTTGCTTAATCCACTCTACTTTTAATATTCACACTAGAAAAGGTGGCTTGGTGCACAAAGCTCCCCCATGTATGAGGTCTAAGGAAGGACCATACCAAAAAGGGTTTATAGTATACAACCTTGCCTTGTATTTTTGAAAAAGGTTGCTTCTATGCCTTGAACCATTGACCTTCAAGTCATATGCCAACAACGCTACCGTTGACCTGTAATGACTCTAATTTTGTAACATTAAAAGCCCAAGTTAGCAATGAAAAGGTCACTTTTTGGAAATAAGGGTATTTTGGTCATTTCACTAGTCACCCTGGCTGAACTCAGAAATTTGGTCCTGAAAATGATACAATTAGGTGCGTCTCGGAAAAAGGAATCCAACAAGACCAAAATCACCCAAAACGGAGTTAAAATGAGCAAGTTATGGCCCTTTAAAGTTCAGGGGCAAAAATGTAATTTTTACTAAAAACAGAATTAGCTTGCAAAACACAGGGGCCCATTTTGATACAGGCACCCTTCATCTTCAACCCCTAGAGGGTTCTAGAACGGCGGTGATTGGAGGAGAAATCACCGCCATTCTGGAGGTTTCTCCACCGCCATTCAAGGGCGGTGAGAGCCCCCTCCAGAACCCTCTTATAGCTCTATAAATAGAGCTCTTGGGCGCCTCTAATGGCAGCCCAAAAGCTTGAGGAAAACCCGTTTTGGAGAAGCAACCAAGGGGGGAAAACGAGGAGAAAAACCCAGCAACGAGCCAGGTATGTCGAAGATCCCTCAAAACCCGTCTTCACAGTAGTCCTAGGATCATTTTCCCTAAGTTTTTGCATGAAAAATCATGCAAAATAGAGCCCTGGAGAGTCACCAAGGACCCAGGGATGTTCCTTGGGCAGCACTGGTTCGACAGGGTCGAACTAGGGTGTCCTGAGGACGCCCCAGTTCCCCAAACGAGCGAAACGCTCCTTACCGCACAGGACACGTCGACCGCGTTCGAAGAGAACCAAACGGGCTCGTCCAGGACGCACCCGCAAAATGAAAAAGCGGGCGGAAAGTTGCAATTTGGGATTTCCCGCTTCTTAAGAACAGAGGGGCGCATGACACTGACGTGTAGCGCGCTAGCATTTTGCTTTTCACTCTTAAGGTCCTTATGTACATGTGACACTAAAAAGCTTATAACTTGAGATCTAGAGTTCCGATTGAGGCGTCGCAAAAGGCGTTGTGTCCGTGTCGACGACGCGGACGCACCCAAACTATAAAATCTCTGATCAAGACCCAATCAAAGGTGGGAATGACCCTTAAAATAGGATGGTGGTGCGTGGCTGCTAGACCTTTGGAAAACTGAGGATACCAAGGTCCAATTAGGACCTTAGGGCACACATAGGCATAGGGATGGACCCCTAATGCCTAAGTAATAAGATCAACCACTCTAAAACCTATAAAAGATAGGCCAAACTAACCCTGATTCCCCAAACCATGTTCAGGAGCGTACGAGGACAGAGGGGTTAGCGCAACTTAGCCAGGTAGGTGCTCTATCGCTACTAGATTTTTTAAAGAGCCATGATTGTTTTGAGACAGCATGTTTTAAGTATACGTATATGACTTATTTTATGACTTGTTTAGCATATAAATGAATTCAGCATACATGTGATAAATGCTTTATGCATAGACATGTTTTGTAAATAATTGCATATACATTATGCATAGATATGTTTTACAAATTATTGCATACATTGCATGATTTGTGAGCATTAAGTTCTTGCAAAAAAATTGCATGTCCTTGAGGGTTACCAAAAGACGCTGGAGTGCCGAGGGCCAGGCAGTTGTGAGGGACCTGAAGAGGACAGGTTTTGAAAAAAGAGAGGTTTTCGCTTGTTTGATCTGATTATGACTTGGGCTGATAAGCTCGTGGGCGCTATGCTAAGAGGTTTGGGTTGGCCTCCAGCCTCTACCACTATTAGGTGGATGAGTACCACGCCCAAAAAAGGCAACGTCCTTACGTCAACTGCATGTGGTACAGGGGGCTACCACTGGTGTCACGGCACTAGGTCGACGTGTCATAGGCCCCGTTAAGGCTATGACTGAGTGTCCTCAGGTACCCGGGGACCACACGGGGAGGAGGTCGTGGGCATAGTTGGACCCTATGGTTTTGTGGACTTATTTGCATTGCATATGGCATGATATGAGTTTGGTCGACCATACCATACCAGATATCCATGAGTTGGATTCAGTTAAGCATCTGATGCACATCATTATGTTTATAATATATGATACTTTCGACTTAGATTATGATATTTGTTTAAGTCATCAGTATTCCGGTTTGACAGTGGTTTTTAATATCAATATTGAACATGATTATTCGAACATGCATATGTTTTTATAAACACATGATTTTAAACATAGCATGCATTGCAAACCTAGTAGTGACAGACTCCTGCTGAGTATAGTATATACTCACCCTATCCTTAATATTTTTCAGGATAGTTCTACTTACAAATAGAAGACGCCTCAACAGATATTAGTGCTATGAGCACGTGAATAAATAAAGGAGACAACTATATATGTAAGTAAATTCTCAACCCTTTGGACATGTATTTGTATTTAATTACAGTTGGGCTGTGTGTTGTGACTGGATAAATCTGGGGAAAAATACTTATGATTTCTAAAGCTTTTCAAAAACTACCTTGGTTGTTGTAGAAGCAAATGACACTCAGGGTTTTCAAATTGGATTTCAAATAAAATATTTTTCCGCTACACTGCATTGTTTTTTAAATAGGGATCTCGCCTTAGGAATTTAGATTTTTCATTTAAAAATGCATGAGAAAACCCAGGTCGTCATATGACCTTTATGCTTGTAGTATGCAACTCTTAATATTCACACTCATACTACGAAATCCCATCATTCATATATTCCTAATCTCTGAGTGCTGTTGATTGTAACCTTTATTTTGAACACTTGAGTCATCTATGTTTGCTTGAAAAGAATAAGTGCTAGCATTATGACTTTGACATGATAGTCAATGGTGCTCGAGTCACTTAAATTCTCAACCAAAACTATGCTTTTAGTTGCTAGAATAAATGTATAGAGACACCCTTATAATCAAAACATTTTTAGAAACACTATTCCCTTTTTTCTCTTGTTACAAGCTAAGAATTACTTTGCAAATGTGATAACCCGGGTTTTTGTAATACAATTTTCAAAGGCAGGGCTCCCTTGGTGATAAAAAAAAAATTCACAAATAATGCAGCAGAAATTCTTTTCTTTTAATTTCGTTTGTAACAAAACCCAAGTCTCACCTCAGTGTACATAATACACATAGACATTTTGTATAAAATAAAATTTTATTGAATACTAGGAATCATCCAGTAGTTCACTTTTACACAACCCATGTATTACAATTACAATTCATTGTCCAAATACAATCCAAATTTCAAAGTACATAGCCTGATTACACAATCTTCAAGGAAAATACCATGATCAATCTTACAGCATTTGATTCTTCCAGCTTTATGTCCTCAAGTCTCCTCCCCTGTATCTGAGATATTGTAAACATTTAAACATTTACAATATCTCAGCAAGCTATGCTTGGTAGGGGATACAAAAATATACTACTTCGCTAATACAAGAATACATACCTCAGTTATCATTCTATCGTGTTTATTCACTTGTGGATCATCTCATTATAGAATATATACATCATTTATATAATATAGGGTAAACCCATTAAAATAGTGAAAATACTCAAAACTTGTTCCTTCCCTTGGCTATACTCCCCCTTAGGAGATCAATATTCAGCCAAATCTCATAAGGGGATTTTCTCTTAAGGAACTCTAGTATTGCATCGTACTTGGCATCTCATCATGCCATGGCATCTCACTATGCCTATCATATGTGCATCATAATGCAAAATACTCAAGGACTACTATGCTGCAGTCTAAATCCGTACGGCGCAACAGAATAACTGCATAATAATCTACTGACACCAACTGTGAAAATAACAAAATCCATGTCTATGACACCCCTGGGTTTTACCCAACAATTTATTAACAATTTATAAAAATAGTCAGGATCCCTGTTTTAAAAACTTTAAATTATTTTTTTAAAGTGACCAAAAACAAAGCTCCAATAAAAACATGTATTTCAAAATCTCGGGATTCATACAACCACAAACCATGGATTTAACGGTGAAATGAAATACCATTTCTATTGAAAATCTAGCAGAGTTTCCTCTGTATTTTGGACCATTGCACATGACAAGTGCAATACAAAATAACTTGATAAACAAAACATAAGAGATGACATGTAAGGGACTCAGTCTCCACACCCATCAAAACAATCAAATACTATTTTCAATAAAATGTATATTCCAACAATGGATAAGAAAATTAAGTCATGACAAAATACCCAGGGTCCCTCCATACAGCCATCACATCCAACATGAATTCATATTATTACATCTAGGTCACATTGCAATTTTAATTAAAGTACAATCCATACTCAAAACCCAAAGTGAAGTCCTGAACAAACATTGTCATCTCTGAACATCCTCAATGTTTCACTGGGAAATTGCCATCACTTTTACTTGCTCTATCAACACATCAACCTATTGTCACTCTTTGTATCTGAGGCATTGTAAACAAAATAATGCGTCAGCAAGCTATGCTTGTGTAAGTGATTACGAGAAATAAAACATGTAATAAACACTTGCAAAGAGTACCAATATCATGTCGAATATCAATAGAGTAAATCATTTATACGGCAAATGAAATCATCAGGCGTTCATAATATAAAGCTCATGAATCTCATAAATCTGAATGAAACAATCAGGATCAAAACATGCTTTTCGTTTGAGGTAATGCAATATCAAAGGAAAACATCATGGCATGTAAGGCATGATTAAAACATGGATGAGCATCCATTAAAAGCAATAAGAATCTGTGTCCACATCAAAATATAATGCATGTCATGATAAAACAGGGCACCGTACAAAAACAAACCCTAAGAGTGTTTCATGACACCCAATCACCGATAATGAGTACTCATACCAAATCCCTAGGTCCCTCCCATGCATCCCACATCAGCCCTTGGAGTCACTCATGGCCTAGGCAAGGCTTAACCATGTTCACCCCACATATAAACACTACATGAGCATACAAAATAAAAGTACATGATACTATGCTGCAGTGGCAACCCTACCAGGATCTAAGCCACTGCCACTCCCCTTGGACACCTAAATAAGAGACTTTTTCTATCTCTATGGGGGGAACAGACCCATAGGGGGACTACCCATGATACTACTACCTATGTACTTGGCCCTATACTACACAAGGGCGATTTCTAATCATCATCATCACAAAGTCAGAGGGCGGGTGGCCGACCTTACAATCCTCCTAGTATAGTACCCCTTGGGTAGAAGCACCTATCATAAAGCAGCAAAACATGTTATAAATCATGGAAAACTCTTAAGTGAAATAAACCTCAATAGGCTGAATCAAAATACATGATAAATTATAAACCATCATATGTGAAAACATGGATAATCGTATAATAAATGTCATGCTATCAAAAGTGAAGTAATAAACACATTTTAACAAACACGATAAGGCATAAAACACCTACCTTAAGAATTTCAAGTGAGAAGTCATGATCATGAAATCAAGAAAAAATCTCGAATATAATTACCTACCTCGACAAACACAATACTTCAATCAGGCGCGTAAGCAATGTCATGCCGTGCGCTCTGACATACCTGTCACATCATAAGTCATCCATCACTTGGTATTTTCACATCTCAAAATAAACAAATCCAAGTGACAATTCCCGTGATATAGTAGTTAATCTTATATTAACAGCCCAAGTCATCTGATTAACCCTCAATTAGGGTAATCCTGAACTAAATGTTGGTCTTTCTATCATCTAGACTGTCATATGTCATCTTTGACCATCAATCTATGTCAAGATTCATTCAATTAATGTCTTAAAGGGTCAATCCCTTTCATCTTTTGAAGTTTGGAGACAATCCAACTGTTGAATCGCTCTTTACTACTTAGATCTAATATTAGATCATCAATTCAAATCATCTTTATCATAATTAACCCAATTTTCATGTTTATTTAATAATCTCAGTGTATGTCCAAGATTATACATCGATATGATTGTCAAATCGTTCTCTAATCAGTCAATCCTAAGGCACATGATTAGATCGACTATCCAAATCAAGCGCATACCTCTATAAGTTTTAATTTCTAACATTTAAGGTAATTTATTCAATAATTCCAATGTTTTTAACCATAATCCATGGTCTGATCGCCTTTCCTAATCTTTGATCATCACCAATCGAGTTTTGGACAGTCAGATCGAATCTTCCATCAAATAGTCCATAATTAGTCTATCTTTCTTGTCACAATTCATTATTAATGGGTAATTGGAGTTACATTTTACACACATCTACCTTCCGATTGTATTTTTAACAGTCGGATGCAGAGATCTCAGTTTTTTCCTATGCACCATTAAGTTTTCGTTTAGAATTTCAAGGATTAATTGATTCCTAATCAACGATCCATCTTTACGGATGAAAAGATTAGGCCTTATTTATCCTAATCACAAAATTACATTTTTAGAGTTTCACGGACAAATGTCATCGTTGCCGAAAAAGGTGACCAAATTCTGGTCATCGCCAATGACCCATTTCTCAATGGATCTCAAATAAAAAATATCGGTATTGTAGATCAAGCTCTTACCTATTATCCTTTGAAGTTTGGTGGTGATCCAACTTCATTTGGTATTGGAAAACTTGAAAAATATTTTCCAGTCGTGGATTTCTATCACTCACTGGCATCAACTTCAATGATTCGATTCTCCATCGTTACTTGTGGAGAATAAAATGATCATCTTGGATCATCCATCTGAGTAGTCATTTTTTTCAGGCAGCTCCTTGCAATCCGACTACTTAAAATGCTCTTTTTCTCCCCCTTTCACCGGATTTTCATGCAGTTGTCCGTGACTCTCTCTCTCTCTCTCTCTCTCTCTCTCTCTCTCTCTCTCTCTCTCTCTCTCTCTCTCTCTCTCTCTCTCTCTCTCTCTCTCTCTCTCTCTCTCTCAGCTTTGGGAAGGCAAACCTGACGAATGTGCCAGGTTTCCTTAGAGGGGCGCCCGTATCAAATACGATTCCCCTCTGTTTAAGCCCTTTTTTTTAATAGGATGTTACAATGCCTGCATGGGCAAGGACCATGACTGTCAGAGTCGAAGCATTGACATGATTGCCCCATCCAACCTTTAGCCTCTCTTTGGGCATGGTATCCATCGTATCATACATTCCATGAAGTGGGTGGCCAAACCCTTATAACTTCCCTAGCATAGTATCCCAGGCCTATACCCATATAAAATAAAATCACAAGCCACCACCCTTGTATGTAAAATACATTATACATATCAGACGATGTGTTTGTTTAACTAAGGCTGGAATATTTTCTATGCCCTATTCTTAAGGTTTCCTTAGTCGACACATCTCACTAATTTCTCATCGTTTGATTGGATCATTAGATTGGATCAATTAGATGGATCATGGGGTTGTATCATTATTGTTATAAGGTATCAGGTATACTTATATCATGAGGGTCTATAATTCTAGACAGAAGATCATATACACACACATATGAATCTTTAATACATTCTTGTACATCCACCTACCTCAAAGTGGTATTCACTCCATATTGTTCATCATAGTCTTGATTCATACATCTCAAGTGGTATTTACTCCATATTGTCCATCATAGTCTTGATTCATACATCTGTCAAACCATACGTATAAAGTTATTCCTTTATACAAGTATTCTTTCTACATGTATTTGGGTTATCCTATGAGGAATGCCCTAATTTTCCTTGAATCATATATGATCAAAGTTTCAAACCTTCTGAGTTCGCAATCTACACTATAAGTAAAATCATAGAACAATACTATACTCTACGTTATATTTCTTTTCTTTTTGTTTGCGATCCTTCAAGATCTCTCTTAGATCTTCCTTATCTTATTTATAATAATAATTATTATTATGATTAGATAATTTGCTAACATTTTATGCTCTTATTACTATTTCTCAACCAGTTACTGTTTTATTGGATTGAGGATAATTTATTCATCTCTAAATCTAGATAGCTCCTCTTATTTCTAGTTGGCCAAGGTTTACCAAATACGTGTCATTCTGAATGTGGTTAATTCAATCCTCATGTAAGGTGTTTAGACCTCACAAACATCAACAAAAGGTGAAAGGACGGCGAGGCTCATTAGAAAGCCCCTTAACCAGGATAAATAATATGAAATAGGATAGCCTTAACTCATTCTTCAATAAGGTCTAATGAGCTCATAACCCTAAGTTTATTTCTACTTGATTTTAATTAATTCTATGAACATTACTGTGTCATTCATGGAGGTTTATTATGCTCTTAAGTTGAGCCAATGAAATGAAAAATCGACCCCTTATATTGTCCTACTAACTATAGCCCTTACTATGATTATACTTCATGACGTATATGTATTTAGTGAAGTCCATCTATATGTCATCAATTACCTATTTTAACGTATTTTTCATAATTCTATGACTAAAAGAAATTACACCAATAATTTTAAGAAATTTAAGGATAATCATGCTAAAATTGAAAGTATTAACCTGAATTTAAATTTGCTATTTAAAGAAATTAACTAATAACATTACAACGTCTTAGAAAATTAAAGATAATTACACTAAAATTGAAAAATAGACATGGATCACAATTAAATCAAATTTATTGTAAAAGACAATTAACTAAGCATATGATCAATTTATCCTTATGATCCAACCATCCGATTTGTCCATGTTTTAGATATAGGGTTAATATTCCATTAAGAGTACAACCCTTAATCTTTTATTTTTTATTGATTTAATTCTCTAATAAAATGATATTAGTCTTAGATCATCACTTTTATAGGTCTATTTGGTCTGATCATTCTTGATCTACTAGATCAAGAGGATCCATTGGGATTTTCCATGATCATTTTTACTTTTAATGGTCTAAACTTTAATTTAGTTCATGTCAATCTAATCCAACCATCCCCATGATAATTTATCATTATTATATTCTTAATGGATCCAAACCCTCACTTCTGATCATCCTATATCTACTTGATCAAGGGTGTTAGTAGGTGTATTTTTAATTAATAGAAATTTTTAATGATTAAAATATTATTTTTATGGGTTCAGCAGGTTCCCCTCATTAAGATCTATTCATAGAAATTTTCTAATAAAAAACCAGACTTTAAATGAGTGAGGAATTTCATTTTTAAGTTTTCAGCCATTTTCAACGGCTGATCTTAATCTGGAATGTTTTGATCAATTTAACTGATATAGAGGCTTGGAAATTCTACCATGATAATTCATTTTAAGGTTTTGATATATCCTGGATCCAACCATTGGATCATATTTCCATTTTAACATTAATTTGATCATGATCCACTACTGTTGGAACTAACCCTAAAATTTATTTCATATAAATCAAATTAAAAACCTCAATATCATTATTTCATTATATTATACACTACAAGGAATCTATAGCTTCTTTCTGATCTAAAACCTGAGTTAAATTGAGCTATTAATTGAAGAAACAAGATTTTAGTTAAAAAAATCAACGGCCCAGATTTGATCTGGCCATTAGAACTTGTTTTAGAATGTAACTAGACAATCCTAAAATGTGGCTAAATGATCTGAGCGGGGTCAAGCTCAGTTCAATGCTTGATCTGGGAGATTGGTTGAGATGGTCCAATCTAGACCGTCGGATCAACCCTTCTCCAAATCTCCCAAATCTGAAACATCCAAGGGCCAAGATTTCTTACCCTAAGGTTTTGGGCCCAAGGAATTCATCTAGTGGGTCAGAAGTTGCATTTGATCCATCCATAGATGAGATCCTAACCCCTGTTGCTGGATCCCTCGTTCTAGACGGATCAACGACCAGGGGAGCTTAGGGATGGCCAAAAAACCTCAAGGGAGTGCCGAAAAATAACAAGGGAAGGAGTGTGCACCTACTTGGTCTTGTCCAGTGAAGTAATTTCACCGAAAATGAGAGAATCGCATCAAAAAATAAGAAATCCACTTCAAAACCCTAGTTGCGTCGGATTTTGTATATAGAGAGAGATTTCTTTGGTTTTGTTGCCAGAAAAGGAATAAAATCATAGGAGAAACATAGATCCCCACGTTCTAGAGTGATTCATAGGTGTGAGATTGAATTATACTGGTTGGATTGGCCAAAATTTCATGAAGAACTTACCTGAGACGCTATCAATACCGGATTTGATTTTCATTTTGCATTTTTCGACGATTCAACTGTTAGATCATCATGATTTCTTAGGGCTTTTGTAGATAATTCGAGCTCGAATCAATCCAATAGTGGAGATGGTGACTGGTTGGATGGAATTTCATAATTAATCAAATTAGTGATTTCTGGGTAGAACCTAGGTTCCATTGGGGACGACGCTTCCAGGGAAGTGCCTGACAGTTCCAATTGACTTGGATCGTCTCATGCTTCTGGGGAATTGCTTAAGGCAAAATGAATAAAAGAGGGGAAGAAGAAAATTTTGGGGAAGATAAGGGAGGATTCTGGTATTGGGATTTCAGGGGATTCTAGAGCACCTCGTGAGGGATTTTTAGGAAATTTTATAGGGTATTAATAGGGATTTTTGAAATTTTCATAATTACATATAATTATCATGTTTCAATTCTTATTATTATTAAATTGTCATTAGATTTCCACTACCACCTCCTTCTCCACTAGTAGGTGGTAGCGGTTTAAGTCATGATGGTGATCTTCCAGACCATTGGCCTACCCTGTAGGTCCCCCATAGTTGTGAAAATACCTTTTTGCCCTTTTAATTCCAAAAATGGAGAAAAATAGGGTTTATTCATATAAACTTGAAAATGAGTGTACTTAGTGTCGTTTCAATTGGTTTTCTAAGAACATTTCAAACTTTTATGTCTTATGTCTAGGTTATTCATAAAATTATCATTTTACCCTTTTATTTATAAAATTAGAGAAAAATAAGGATTTTTCATCTGGACTCAGAATTTGACATACTTATAGTCATTATGATCTATTTTTTGAGTACATTACAAATATCCAAGTTTTAAGTCTTGATTTTATTTTTATAAAATAAATTTTCCTGGGACTCAAAGTTCTAGTTCCACTTTTAAAATTTCAACCTTTAATTTTTAATAATTCAATAATATTCATAAAAAATTCGGGTTATTACAGTAAATCACTTAGACTCTCAATTCTGAAATACTTCTAAATCTAATACCTACAAAGGAGAAAGTGGCAACTCAAACCTGTGACCAAGCATACATCAAGGAAGATGCTTGTTTGTGACTAACTGCACTAGACATTTGTTGCCTTTTGGAAACACTATTCCTTAAGTTTTGCTTTTCTTCTTTCTTTTTTCTTTTCTCTCTCTATTTTTGAAAATCAGGAGTATCCTTATGTTGCTAAAATAAGAAAAAAGTAGGAGAAGGCCTTAAAAAGCATGAGAGAGAGATGGTGAATATTGATCTCAAATTAATAACTACACTAGTATTTTCCTAAGCATGTATATCAACTAATTACATATTATTAAAAGAACAGTGTGAAAGGAAATGGACTTGAAAAGAGAAAACGTCTAGATTCTCCTTTTACTCTTTTATTTCCTTCTAGAAAGTAGAAATCAACGAGCTAAAGGAACTAAGAGGAACAATCAGAAGGATAGAATTTAAAGGCCTTTATGGGGGTAAATGACTCCCACAAGCCACCAAAGTTTGAGGCACTAGGTTACTACATGACCTTTCAATTAGGCATTAGGGGTTCAAACCATCCTTCAAATTCTAAGAAAGGATAAACCAACCATGTTGCCAACAAATCCATTAATCAACAAATACATGTTTAACTGAACCACCAAATCAATTGAATCTAGCACGTGAAGTAAGCTATTTAGATCTTAAACTAAACTCAAATACATCAATAAGAAATGCTTAATTAAAACATCCATTGAAAAAAGGGAACATGATAAAAGTTGTAGTTCTGTGACCTGTTCAACTAAGTGGTCCTCTGAAGTGTGTGCATAAAACCTAGGGTCATTGGCCAATTGACACATCATAGACATTCTTATCGCTATTCACATCACAAAACAAAATAAAATGAGGTGCCACAAACTCATGAAACCAATATTCTCATACAATAATCTTTATGATATGAAACAATTAGACTCTAAAAGGACCAAAAATATGTTTTGCATAGCCAGGAAAGCTATCATTGTAAAATCCTAGGTTAAAGGATAGCAAACTGACTTTCATGTACTCAGCATCAATTCATCCTAATCCTCATTTAACTATGAGATTATAACAACATAAGAACATTGCCAACTCCATTTAATGTATACATATACTAATACAGATACGTGGATAGACCTCCAGTGCAATGGATTAAGACAACATGAATGACTAATAGTGAGAAGTTAAACAAGGAGAAACACTAAATCAAGGAAACTGTGCATATCTAACAAGTGCAGGGAAAGAGAGAAGAAAGTGCGTGAATGACAATGTCAAGTAGATCAACACAAATGTAACAAATAATAGCTTGCTCGGTTCTCTTGCAAACGCGCTTGTAAAATAGGGAAATATGCCATGTTTCATAACAAATTTGAAGATGAATTAACTTTTGGACTAGTCATGACTTGAGGATATTTTTGAGGTAATCTGGTGATTGTTCTCGAGGGAGCTTATATGAATACCACCAACTAAAACTTTCATAACCACCCTTGACCATATGTCTTTTCTTAATTCCAAGCCAAAATGAACCCCTAATCACTCTTATTATTTTCCTCTCCTTGTCCTTTCTCCTCATCCACCACCATGACTAACACATAAACCAACCATTCAACCATTCTTTTCTAGTCAATGTAGCAAAACCAAGACATAACCTATCAAATAAGCATAAGAACACAGGAGAGAGAGAGAGAGAGAGAGAGAGAGAGAGAGAGAGAGAGAGAGAGAGAGAGAGAGAGAGAGAGAGAGAGAGAGAGAGAGAGTCAAAGTCTTGATTTGAAGTATAGTGAGATATTGGAAGGTTCAAGCCATTCACGGTCTTGATTTGAACTTTTCTGACTCAAGATTAGCATGATCAATGATCCTGATTAGCTTTCAGGGGGTGTTGGATTGCACAATTCACGGCTTGTTTGTAGCTCAAACTCTCCCCCTCCTTACTTATATGTATATGCAAAGAGAGAGCCTATCAATCAAAGTAATCAATAAGCTCCCCCAATTTATTGAAAACATAGAAAATTAAATAACTCTATCTTTTAGAAGTCCATGAACATCCTCACATAACATCTTCATTATAGAAAGTTACTTGAAGTTTTAGAATTAGTTAACTCCTTAGCTAAAGCATCTACCACCATATTCCCCTTTCTATGTATGTGTGCCACACTCCAAAATTTGAGAGAGGTAGCGAGTAATGAAACATTTGTAGTCAAGGTCCTCCAAATTTGATCTTTCCTTATGGAATTGGAGTGCTAGCTCTTTATCATTAACTCTAAATTTTTATTTTTTCAAAGAAATAAAATAAGTTATTTAGCCATTTGTGATAAAGTTGTCATTGTGTGATCTTGAGGTGATGGGTTCGAGGCGTGGAAACAACCTCTTACAAAAGATTATGTACTGTAGACCTTTTCTGGTTAGTGCCTCCCCTGGATCCTGTATATGCAGGAGCTTTGTGCACTAGGTTGCCTTTTTTAGCCGTTTGTAATTCATAAGTGAGAGTGCACCGTTTGACAACATTGATATTTTTTTTTTCATTTTTTAGAACTTACAACCTAGTTAGTTTGATCTTTGACAACTACATAAAGCAAGAAAATTCCCTTGGTGGTGTCTGAAAACTCCTCCAAGCTATTCCCTTGATTATTGCTTAATTGATTGTTGTGGATGCTCATATACATGCCCATCACCAAAGGGATATTCATAAGAACCCTTCAAAGATGAGGATGTAGATAAGCCATGACGTTGCTCCCCTAGTTTTCAACCTCTCTCATTCGCCTATGTGACAGACATGTCCTACGGGCCGAATAGTTTGAATCATCACATAGCCATTGAAATGGCGTTCTTAGAATGATGGAGACGGGCATTCGTTCTTCAATAAAGATGATGGCTCCTTTCTGGCCGAACATGAACGTCCAAAGTGAAACTGGGACATGCTTCCTCAATGGTCTAAGCGTCTTATCTTCTACTCCTATGGGTGAGCCATGTGGCAAAACCCAAGTCCATGTGAAGACTTTAAGAGCGACTTCATCTAAAGAGTTTCCCCATCATCGTCATCCTCGTCTAACCCTTATCTCACTTAGGAATTGACTAGTTGAAGGATGCTTGGCGTAATGATAGAAGTTGTTATCATGCGATCTTGAAGTCAAGGTTTTAAGGTGTGGTATCAGCCTCTTACAATATGTAAGGTAAAACTGTCTACTATAGACTCTTGTGGTCTGCCCCTTTCCTAAACCCTGCATTGGCAGGAGCTTAATATACTAGGACTGTCCTTTTATTAAATCTTATTCTTCCATTCCTATTTTTAAGAGGGGTTGTGGCCTCATTTAATTCAAAAGTTTTTAAATTTTATTTTACTATTTTTATCTATATTTTTTTGGATTGCCTTCGACTCATGCCGTAGGTCTCCCAGGGACACACCCAAACTATCTATAAGTGCTACTCCAAATTTTTGCTAATATTTTTATTTTTAATTCTATTATTTCTTGTTTTAATGCTTTATATCCCGAGAAACAAAGTCATTTCAAAATATGCCCCATTTTCATACACGTGTGATGAGGAAATTCAAAGACAAGCAAGGTTTCCTTTCGACAAATGCTTAATTGCACTGGTCCCACCATTACAAGTTTCATTACACGTGTTTGATGATGGAGGCGAAACAAGGTCCCTCTCAGGTCTCAGCTTATGAACAGGAAAAGTTTGCGAGTCCTCCAAGTCAGCGACACTCGCATATTACTTTAGCATTGTCCAATATTAAATATGTGCAATCTCTTTGGAGCGGCTGCGCTTTTATTTACATTAATCTCCACCCCGTCGCTCCAACTTGAGCACTTAAGAAAGCGATTCTCCTGTTCTATACTTCTTCTATAGGCCGTTGCAGAATCCCTGAAATATATGGTGATGCACGAAAGACGTCATTTCTCACGCGCCTGTTAGTAAGGCTGGTAAAAATTTCTTATTTGCTACGCTCCAACTGCTCGACCCATCTCCACCTTCCAATTGCTCAAGATTCCGATCGCAGACGACCTTTCAAAGGGATGATGAGAAAATCTCAACGCATCAACGTGTATTTGCCAATCAATCAGCCGTTGAAAATCAAAGCTTTGTGAATAATTTAGGTGTTAGTTTCATCCGTAGCAAGATCTACAAGATAAATGGTTCGGATGATCGAAGCAGCTGACCCCACTTGTACACTTACTCCCGCATATTTCCAATTGCAAATATGTCCTTCCACATGCAGAGCTGGTTGCTATTCATTAGATCTACGGTCGGGATCACGAGATACAAAGAGCGGAGTGAGACAAGCCAAGCCAAGCGGACAACTGAGTCGGAGTTCGGCTGTCTCCATCGAGGGGGTCAAAATCAGAGCATCTGTTTGCCTACTGCTCCAGGAACGTCCAAATTGCTGCGATTTAGTCGGTTGCTCGCCACGTGTCTTCTTGCCATCTGCTTTTGGGTTTCTCCAAAAATCCCCACCCCCGCCCTTTCCCACTATTGCTACTACATAAACATTGCTCTCTTTCTCTCGTCAATGGGGAGTATCTTCTCCGAGACGCTTCCTCCTGCACTTTCACAGACGCAGACTCCTTGGTTAAGGACAGAAACAACAAGGAAAAGTTAGGTTTAGGTTTTCTTCTTCTTCTATTCTGCAGAAGTATGAGCTGAAGATGATTTCCTGCGCTTGATTTTTTCTTTTTGTTTTCTGTTGAGTTTTCTTCAATTTTGTTTCTCTCTCGCAGCAGGATTACGCGTGCATAGAGATTTATGTTGAATTTAATGTTTTTGTATTCATGGTAGATCTTATCTCTGCGCGGGGAGGAATCTCTGTTGAGAACAGAGGTGAACGCTTGAGTTAACCCTTTTTTTGGTTTGAATTCTGTTATTTGCTGACTTTTTTTGGTACTTGATCTTTTTCAGAGTGATTTTTTACGAGTTTTTCTTGTGCAAGTGCTGATTTTGATGAGAGAGGGAGTATAATTCAGGGGTGGTTTTTGGAAAAAGAAAAAGAACTTTTGCCTGAGGGAGGTCATTTTGGGGTAGTTTGGTGATTACTTTGATGTTTTGTACTGTTTGCGGTAACGAAGGCGTTTCATGAATTGGATAATGAGAAAATTGTTTGATTGAGCTGCTGAGAGTGGCTATGCTGTGGTTGAGTGAAAGGAAGTATGCTAATGTGTGTTGAGATTAGGCTTTTATTTGATGCTTGGAAGACATGCAGTTAGTTTTTAAAGGGGTTTGAAGCGAAGTTGTGTAAATTGGGAGGAGAAGAAGTGAATGTTTGCGATATGTGAGTTAAAAGAGGTCTTCCTTGTAGTGGGTTTTTGGTCTGCTGAAATTTGGAAGAAGTGACTTGGACTCACTGCACCAAGAAGGAAGTGGTACTTATATGAGCGGATTTAGTTCTGAAGAAGGTTTAGGCGTTTGGGTCTGATTTGTTTCTGTTGGGTTTTCTAGAAGGTGAGAAACCAGGCCGACTTTCTGCTGTCAAAGGAGTTGGAAACTTTTTGTTCTGTCACGTTTGCTGCAACATGAGTTGCAGTGCGGCGAACAAAGGAAGTGATCAACCAGGAGCTAATAAAACTGTGGACGTTGGCTTGCAGCTGGATATACACTCAGTTAGAAAAAATGGTTCAGTCTCGGTTGAGCAGTTCAGTATTGATGAGAAACTGCTGATTGACCCGAAATTGCTGTTTGTTGGGAGGATGATTGGTGAGGGAGCACATGGGAAAGTCTATGAGGGAAAGTAAGCACAAACAGTCTGGACTTTTTCCTTTTTTGTTTAAATTTTACCATGTTTCAAGTCCTTAAGCATCAAGTGGTTGAATGACAAAGGGCCAATATGTTATTTCCATGAATGGATGCTTAATATTTTTCGAAAAAAGAAAAAAGGGCAAGTATGGTTGCTTAATACTGGCAATTAAATCCTCCTCTTGCCCAAAGCTAATGCGATGGACTGTTTTGAGGATTTGGTGTACCATATAAGTCTCTTTCGTAATTCTGATTGTTTATGAGACATGCGCCAGACCTGTATCCAATTGGAGAAACATAGGTTTCAAATTAAAGGCACTGACTGTATTAGATTTTTTTTTCTCTTATGGAACAGCAGTAGATGATGATAGTTCTTGTTGCTTCTGGTCTGTCGCGTTTAAAGACAATTTTCAGATTACTCAAAAAATAATATGACTTGCTTTTTTTCAGGTATGGTGAGCAAATTGTTGCTATAAAAGTTCTGCATAACGGCAAGAATCTGGGGGAACGAGCTTCTCTGGAAGGTCGTTTTGCCCGAGAAGTTAATATGATGTCAAGAGTAAAACATGACAACCTTGTCAAGGTGTGTTTTATATATCCTAATCCCTACTTTCCATTCAGAACTGGCAGTATACAACTTTCTGAAGGTGGGATGGGCTAACCTGCTCCCTTGAGTTCATTTTCCTGTAATACAAGCACTTTGATTAGGTCACATCAATAAACTGTTACAGTTTTGTCTTGTCCCTTTTATGTCTCAATGCATTTCACTTCTTGTATTATTTGTCCTCTTTCATGCAGTTTATTGGGGCATGCAAGGATCCTTTTATGGTGATAGCTACAGAGCTCTTACCAGGGATGTCACTTCGAAAATATTTGATCAGCATTCGGCCTCAACAATTAGATCTGCATATTGCAGTAAATTTTGCCCTTGATATAGCTCGAGCCATGGATTGCCTACATGCCAATGGGATTATACACAGAGATCTAAAACCTGGTACTGGGCTGCAAATCCATCATAAGCAATTTAAGCATTTAAAGATACTCCACAAATCTGTCCTTTCGAAGAAAATATTTAGCTGTTTAAAGATTGAAGCATCAATATATATGCAGGTTATTGCATCCTCAAATTAGTCTTACTGAAATTAAACTTATTTGACTCTGATGGACTTGTTCTAGATTCTAAAGCTTATTTCTAATATAATGTTTGTTTATCATTATGTTAAGTCCTTTCTAGAATATTCAGACAGGTGAAATGTTTGTATATTTAAAGATAGGAATAGAGTATATCTATTCTGGTACCACAAAACTTCCTAGAAAAATAATGTGATTTACCGTCCATATAGGCTCCTCTCACTCTCTCTTGGAAGTTAGACACAAACACCCCATGCACAGCTTGAACCCTGGTCACCCAAGTGAGAGACCAGCCACTGGGCTATAATGCTCTGGTGCCCTAATAGGCTCTGTGCCTGTGTCATATTTGCTGTAAGTTTTATCACTTCAGTGTTGGTAGGCATAAGACATGTTATGTTGGACATAACCAAAAATCACATCTGCTTTGAGTACTCTCCACATTCATCGACCTTAACTATTTTCCCCTGGTGTTAGCACAAGTCACTCTTAGAAATAATGATTATAAAAACTAAGTGACCATTTGACTGGCATTTCTGAATATTGATAGGACAGTGAACCACAAACTAGTGAGTATGTGCTGTTTAAATCTTGCAATTTAGAACCAGAAAATCTTAATTGAAAATTTTAAGTTACATAGTTCATGTATAAATCTGGGCCCTTTTACATCTGAAGTTTTTATTTATTCCTGGTCCTTGATGAGTACTTTTACACGTATCTATTATGCAGACAATTTGTTGCTGACGGCTAACCAGAAGTCTTTGAAGCTTGCTGATTTTGGCCTTGCAAGAGAAGAATCTGTTACTGAGATGATGACAGCAGAAACTGGAACATATCGTTGGATGGCACCTGAGGTTCGTCTTCTTTAGGTTTCTGAAAATATTTGCAGTATTAAATATATTAGTGATCAATGTACAAGTATCATGAGATGAAGTGCAGGAACTCAAACTTGATGAGAAGAGGCATTGATTAATTGTTTTCAAGTCTTGGACAGGTCTTTTATGTGAGGTGCAGCAGAACTCAAGTATTCTTACTGTAGCTGCTTATTAGTTTTGCTTAGTTTTTTGGGTGAAAAATGTACATAATGAAGCTTGCATTAAATTTTCTAGAACATTAAAATTTCTGCAATCAGTAAAATTTTGATTTCTTAGAGAATATTTCGTATCCACAAAAATTAATACTTAGTCATCAAAGAAGCTCACAGTTATTTTGCTGATGTTAGCTTAATTCTTTTAGAATGAAAAGGAACTGAGACTTTTTTCCGCTAATATCATGTCCTCATTATATTTTTATCATCTTGTGGAATCTAAATCTTGGTAATTCTTCTGTTGTCTGTCATTTGATCTTCTCTGATGGAGTGTGTTCTCCACCCAACAGCATTCGTATGTATTAAACATATTTTTCTTTAGACGGCTTGGGTGGTGGGTTCACAGTTTCACTTCATTTGAGGGCCCGCAGTTCCATTAGAATATACCTAGCTAGCTCTCAAACTGCTCAAGAGTCCAATGTTTTTATTCCACATCCTGCTATGATTTTTGTCTGTCTGCATTTGGTATGGAATACTATGGACCCTCCTTTAGAAGGGGAGCCTTGGCGCAACGGTAAAAGTTGTCATCATGTGACCTTGAGGTCATGGGTTCAAGGCGTGGAATCAGCCTCTTGCAAAATGCAAGGTAAGGTTGCCTACTATAGGCCCTTGTGGTCTGCCCTTCCCCGGACCCTGCATAGGCAGGAGCTTCGTGCACCGGGGCTGCCCCTTTACTATGGACCCTCCTTTATGCAGAGACACACACAAAAACACGTACATAATGTACATACATATAAGTATGTGCACCCAAATGTATATCCCTCTAGCTTTGCTGTACTTACATTTTACGTTCACTTCTCCAAAGGACATGATTGTGTGGCAAGCCCGTGCTCAATTAAAAGTGAAAATGCTGTCTCCGTTTCCTGATTGCACCTATTGTTGTCCATCTGATGACAAATGCTTTCATTGAGGTTCCTATTATTTCCCAATTCAACCTACTGCTTGACCAATTTTACACCTTTAATTTCTATAAACCCTCTTTTCATTGAGTTGCAGTGTGATCTTGCAGTTGTATAGTACTGTGACCCTGCGTCAAGGGGAGAAGAAGCATTACAACAACAAAGTTGATGTCTACAGCTTTGGCATTGTCTTATGGGAGTTGTTAACCAACCGAATGCCATTTGAGGGCATGTCCAACTTGCAGGCTGCGTATGCTGCTGCTTTTAAGGTGCTGCTCAACTTTCTTTGTCATAACTTTTTGATAGACTACAGAGCAATTTTCTTTTTTTCATTTTCTGTGGAAATTACATAATATCACATGGTTTGGAGGTGTTGCAAATCTAAACCGGCTAGGGCAGTAACTGATTGCAAATTGATTTCATTCAAAACTATGCACGTCTTACCATTACACAACAGATGGCCTTTCTCATTTGTATAAGGAATTTGCAATTGGAGTTATGTATTTAATGTACAGAAAATTTAGAAAGTGGTATAGCAGGCCTCTATGGGAAGGATATTTAGTCTTCTAAGAAAATAGAGAGTTAATATGGTGAATGCTGGGTAAGAAAGGTATTTTCACAAGGATATATAGACATAATTAAGGAAATGTATGAGGTAGCGGTAACAAATGTTGGGGCTACTAATAGAGAGACTAATGACTTTCCCATCACTATAGGATTGCAACAAGGATTGGCATTGAGCTCATACCTCTTCATGTTGGTTATGAATGAGTTAATGAAACATCTGCACAAGGAGATTCAAATGACATAGTTTTGATTGATAAGATAAGAGAGGGTGTAAATACAAAACTAGAGTTGTGGAGAGACGCTATAGAGTCTAAAGGATTTAAAACCAGCCGAACTATGGCAAAGTATAAGAATTGCAATTGTAGATAGGATAGGAGTGGGGGAGAAGCACCAGTAAAGATTGATAATCAAGGAGTACCCAAAAAGGCCACTTTCGATATTTGGGATCGATAATTCATGAGAGTGAAGAGATTGAGAAGGATGTTACCCAAAGTATTCAGGCAGGTTGGAACAAATCGAGATGTGCCTTTGGCGTTTCGTGTGATAGGTGGGTTTCACTCAAACGGAAAGGAAAATTCTATAAGACGGCTATGCTCTATGGATCAGAGTGTTGGGCAATTGAGGAATAGCATATACATGGGATGAGCATAGTCGAAATGAGGATGTTGAGATGAATGAGTAGTAAGACGAGAAAGGATAGAATTAGAAATGAAAACATTAAAGGAAGCTTAGGAGTAGCAACAATAGGTAACGAGATGAGAGAGGGTAGACTTAGAAGGCTTGGACATGTCCAACGGAGATTGAAAACAACACTGGTTAGGAAGAGTGAGTCGATCGATCCAAGTGGAAGGATCTAAAAGGCCAAGGGGAAGGCCCAAAAGGATGTGGTTAGAAGTGGTGAGAAAAGATTTAAGAACTCTTGGACTTGATAAAACAATGACACTTGATAGAGGTGAATGGAGGAACAAAATTCGTGTAGCCAACCCCTAATTGTTTATTCTAGTATACATAAAACCCATAAACAGGAAAAAATGTCTTGGAGTTTTTAGATAGGGATGGTAGTGCGTTGGTTTAAACCTGTGATCTGTCTTGCTCACACCTACTTAGAGTAACAAATCAATCACCTACACCTGTGATGGTGCAAAAGTTTGTGACCTGAGGTGGGTAAGCAGAGAGATTTTGCATTTAACAAATATTCGTATGCGAAATGTGCCTATGGTTCATTATTATGCTTTAGTTATAAAAGAAAGGCATTGTTGTAAAATTAGATGCAAAAGCTTTTGATTATAGGTTCCTTTTTATTAAGTCTCTTTAACTTAGGTGTCTCTTTTCTTAGCATTAGCAAAAACAAAGAATTTTACTTGCACATTTCAGAAAAAAGAAGAAAAACAAAAGAAACATCTTCATTTCTATGCAGAAATGGTGATAGTGACCCGCCTTGCCCATAACAGTTGATGGGGTGGGTCAAGGTGGTTTTTCACTATCTGGTCTGTCTTCACTGGTTGCAAATCTTAGTGACCTGTGGTGGGGTGGGGTGAGATGGGGCGGGGCAAGAAAAAAATCATGGGGTGGGGCAAGAAAAAAATCATGGGGTGGGGCAGGGCAGGTTTTCACGTCCTCTACTCCTTTGTCCTCCCTAGTTTTAGAGAGAAAATTGTCAAAAAGAACCTGAGGACTTTGCACCTATAGAATACTAACACAATTTCGATGGGTACAGCAAAAGGAGCCTTACATGAATCATAAAAGAAGAGGTAGCTAAAATAGGATCCACATGATTAACATGTGAGGCATATTTCTATGTTTACATGAGTGTCCATATATGATAGTGTTGATGTGTTTAACCACAAGTGCACGAGCTATTGTAGTATAGCTTATGTAAGTATGGGTCGATCCCATGGAGACTTGACTTAAAAAGTGGGAATTTTAATAAAATTTAATTATCTAAAATTAAAAAATAATAATAAAAATGATTGGAATTGGAATCAACATTTAGATCAAATCAACTTCTAAAAGTTACAGAATTTCTAGTTTCAGAATAAAGAAAAATAAACTAAACAGCAAGAAAAAAAACTACTTCCCTAGCTTAATCACTATCAATATCTTCAATTCTAGTCTTTTGAGAGTTGATCAGACTTCATTGATGTCTTCAAAACGTCCTTGATTAGAGATTTACCGGTTGGATTTGTTGGATTCCTCAAAATCATAGAGATCTGGTCTAAATTGTGATTTTGGGATTTGGATAGTTTAGATCAAGGTATCATTTCAAATTAAAGATCGGAAACGTTAATTACGTCTAGGGATATCCTAAGAATGAAATTGGAAAATTAATTGAAAAACAGATAAGAAACAGAGGAGAAATTGGGAATTTTGGTAGTTAAGGCTAACCCGTTGATTCGATTAAGCCTTAATGGATCTGGTTTGAATTGGATTGTTCCTGGATAAGCAAAACATAGATAAAATAGAACTAGAATAGACAGGGACACAGATGGAATTAAAGCAAAAGAATAGAAATGAGATTAAAATTAAAGTAGGAAGGGCAAAATTGGAATTTAACAACAAAATGGTTTAAAACGAAAAAACCAGAGGAAAGAAGGGAAACCTGACAAGGAGGGGGAGCAGGTGGAGGAGAAGGGGGAAAGGGAAGAGGAAGGAGAAGGGGGAAAGGGAAGAGGAGAGGAGAAGAGGAAGGAGAAGGGAAGGAAAAGGAGGGAAGCCTGGATCGGGTTTCCTTCTACGGACCGGCCAACGATGGAAAGAGATGCCAGAGATGGGTGCTGGGCTATCTAATGCTGGGCTGGTATAAGGGCAGCCTGGGCTGGGCGCTACTGTGCTATGCCGTGCAGTGCTAGAGAGATACTTATCGGTAGAGAGAGAGAGAGAGAGAGAGAGAGAGAGAGAGAGAGAGAGAGAGAGAGAGAGAGAGAGAGAGAGAGAGAGAGAGAGAGAGAGAGGTTTGGCTTGGGTAGATGTTAGGCAGGGGAGCCGATGGAGAGAAGAGGAGGTTCTGGGCAAAGGTGAAGAGCTGGGAATGGTGGAGCGTTCTGGGCTAGTGGGAAAGAATCGAATAGATTGGGTAAGAGCTTGGATTTTCTGGGATTTGGTTGGAGGAGAGGGAGCTGGGTTGGGTGGTGGAGAACATATAGGTGGAGAAGGTGCGATGGTCTGGAAAGTTGGGCAAGGCTAGAAGAGAGGGAGCAGAGTGCTGGTTCTGGTTGTGCAATGCTGGACTGAAGGCTGGGGCATTGAAGGAGCGGTGCAGTGCTAGGTGAGCAGCAGAAAGAGAAGAAGAGCAAGAGAGTGTGGTGCCGCCGGTAAAACCAGGGAGTGCGTGAGGTGCTGGGGTAGATGAGTAGAAGAGAGAGAATTAACAGACATGGAGAACGAAAGTGAGAAGGGAGAAGAGAAAGGTGATGGTGCGCGTGTGCGAGAGAGACAGAGCGTGAACAAGAGAGAAGGTAGGGAGGAGAAGGGGGAAAGGGGTGATGGGTCTGCCTCTTCCTACTGGTCAACCAAGGGGTGAGAAGAGAAGAGGGAATGGAGAGAGAGAAGGAAGGAGAGATAGAAGGAAAAAATAGCAGCCAGGCTCACTCCTATGTCCAGCCCCAAATAGGAAGTGAGGAGAGAGAATCCAGGGGTGATGGGTTTGTTTCTTCTTATCATATCTTCACTTTCCTTTAAAGTAAAGAGTCCTTTTTACTTTGGGAACTTTTTCAGCTTAGCAGCTTTCCTTCTCTATGCTTTCCTTAAAACATAGTTTCCTTCAACAATTCATTTCATCTGTGTAATCTGCACCATTGACTTTTGATCTAAGCCATCCAAGCCACTTTTAGTTGATCTGCAAAATAAAAGACTAGATTAGAATCATCTGAACCGTACATTAATCATCTAATAAGCTCTAATGATCATCTGACCGTTGATTTTGACAAATTAAGGTTTGGATGGTCAATTTGAGCTAAATTCAAAATCAAGCTAAAGTTTACAATTTTGAACGGTTAGATGATCTAATTCATCATCATCATCATCAAGACCTTATCCCAATTAGGGGTCGGCCACATGAATCTTATTCCTCCATTCCACTCTATTAAATACCATGGCTTCATTTAGTCCCAAAGTTTTTAAATCTTTCCTCACCACTTCTATCCACGTTCTTTTGGGCCTTCCCCTTGCCCTTTTAGAACCTTCAACTTGTATTGCCTCACTCCTAACTGGTGCCGTTGTTGGCCTCCTTTGAACATGTCCAAACCATCTAAGTCTAATCTCCCTCATCTTGTTACCTATTGGTGCTATCCCTAAATTTCTTCTAATATTTTCATTTCTAATTCTATCCTTTCTTGTCTTACCACTCATCCATCTCAACATCCTCATTTCTGCAACACTCAGCCTATGAGTATGATGTTCCTTAACTGCCCAACACTCTGATCCATAGAGCATGGCCTACTTATAGCCATCTTATAGAATTTTCCCTTTAGTTTGAGTGGCACCCGCCGATCACATAAAACCCCCGATGCACATCTCCATTTGTTCCAACCCGCTTGGATTCTCTGGGTAACCTCCCTCTCAATCTCTCCACTCTCATGGATCAATGATCCTAAGTATCGGAAGTGGTCTCTCATGGGGACAAATGGAGCCATACCTCTTGGTTATCAATCTTGACTGGTGCTCCACTCCTACTCTCCTTGCTAAAATTACATTCCATATATTCTGTCTTAGTTCGGCTAATTTTAAATCCTTTCGATTCTAATGCTTCTCTCCATAGCTCTAGCTTTATGTTGACACCCTCCCTTGTCTCATCAAGTAGGACTATATCGTCTGCAAATAGCATGCACCAGGGAATCTCCTCATGCAGATGTTTTGTTAACTCATCCATAACTAATGTGAAAAGGTATGGACTCAATGCCGATCCTTGGTGCAATCCGACAAAGGTGACAGGGAAAATCACCAGTCCACGCCACTAGTGGTCTTAACATTTGTTCTGACTCCCTCATACATATCTTTAATTATGTCACATATACCCACCGAGAAACCCCTTTAACACCTAACACCCTCCATATTAACTCTCTAGTGGACTCTATCATAAGCCTTCTCTAAGTCAATAAAGACCATGTGTAGGTCTTTTCTCCTCTCCCTATATTTCTCTACTAATTGTCTTAGTAAGAAAATAGCTTCCATGGTAGACCTCCCAGGGCATGAAACCAAACCGATTCTCCGATACACTTGTTTCATGTCGTAGCCTCTTCTCAATGACTCTTTCAAAAAGTTTCATGGTGTGGCTCATAAGTTTGATCCCTCGATAATTAGTGCAGCTAGAATGTCTCCTTTATTCTTATAGATTGGTACAATAGAGCTTTTCCTCCACTCATTAGGCATTTTCTTTGATTTTATAATCTTGTTAAACAACTTGGTCAACCAAACTACCCCAATATCTCCCATATGCTTCCAAACCTCTGGTATACCATCAGGCCCCATGGCCTTTCCTGATTTCATCTTTCTCAAGGCCTCTTTTACTTCAAGCATTCTAATCCTACGTTCATATCCATAATATCCAAGTGTTATTTAGATTTATAGTATTTTCAATCCACTATATTCTCGGGGCCATTGTCATTTAACAATTTTTGGAAGTATATTTCCCACCTTGTTTGATCTCGGCGTCTTTGACTAATACCCTTTGATCATCGCTTCTAATGCACCTAACATGCTCTAAGTCCTTACTCTTCGTTCTCTTACCTTGCAAGTTTAAACACATCTTTCTCACCTTCTCTTGTTCCTAGTCCTATTATAGAGCTCATCATATGCTTTAAGTTTAGCCTCACTTACTATTCTCTTAAGAACGTTTTTAAGCATTCTTATATTGTTCATAGTTTTCATTATTTCTAATCTTCCGCCATACTTTAAAATGCATTCGTTTTTCTTTAATAGCTTTTTTATTTTGTTTCATTCCACCACCATGTTTCCTTTCTAATAGCCTTTTACCTTTAGATACTCCTAAGACATCTTTTGCCACTTTCTTAATGGACTCACCATATTAGTCCACATGGTATTTACTGCGTTTCATAATTCCAATTTCCTTCTACCATCAACTTATTTTTGAATGAGGTTATTTTCTCTCCTTTTAAGTTCCACCACTTAGTTTTTGGATGCGTATTAAGTTCGGTTCTTTTACTCCATCTTTCGATATGAATATCCATAACCATTAACCTATGTTGTGAGGTTAAACTCTCATAGGGTATCACCTTACAATCTCTTACATATAGATCGTTCATTATTCCTAAGTAGAAAAAAGTCTATTTGGCTTTTATGAAGTCCACTTTTAAAGGTTATTAAGTGTTCATCCCTCTTCTTAAAGAGTGTATTTGCAATGGATAGGTTATATGACAAAGCAAAATCGAGGATATTCTCCCCCATCTCGTTTCGTTTCACCTATACCATACCCTCCGGTGTATTCTATCATATCCTTCCTTATCTTTTCCTACATGGCCATTTAAGTGCTCCTATAAATATTCCCTCGCATTTGGGAATTTCTTGTAGGACTCCCTCCATATCTTCCCAATCCTGTCTCTTAATTATATCTTGTAGCCCTACTTGTGGTGCATATGCACTTATAATATTTATAATCTGCTCTCCTAGAATCATTTTTATTATTATAATTCTATCATTGATTCTTTTAACGTCCACAACTTTATCCTTTAATTCCTTATCCACTATTATTCCTACGCCATTTCTATTATTTTTCCTTTCCTACGTACCATAATTTATACCCATCTATTTCTCTACAGCTTTAGCCCCTTTCCACTTGGTTTCTTGGATACAAGCGATGTTGACTCTCCTACGTTTTATCGTGTCCACTAACTCCAAACTCTTACTCGTCCAATGTCCCTATATTCCCTGTAGCGATGCGAATCTTATGATTTGGAGATTCCCTATTTATTATCGCCTTTCTCGACCTTCATGGTATGAACCCATATCCACTTTTTACTCGCACGTGTTCTCGACGGCAGCGTCGCTCCGAGGACGCCCAGCAGCCCTTGCCCATTTTTCACTACACCACGGATCAGATAGCGCGTCGCTTCGGGAGAACGCCCTAGCAACCCTTGCCTATTTTCAACGCATCCGGGATCCGATGCAGCGTGGCGTCGCTATGGGGAACGCCCTAGCTTGAGCGAATTTCAGATTTCGATTCATGTCATGTTGGGGTTGCCATAGTTTTAAAGCTGAAGATGATTTTCATTAAAATCATTAAAATCATCTTCGACTTCACCCTTCTTGGCTACACGATGCTGGGTGGCCATATTTAAAATTTGAAAGATGATTTTCATTTCTCCCTCACAAACTAATATACAAATGCATATTTATTTGTAAGAAAGAAATAATAGAATCATCTTCAACTTGTCGGTGGCTACCCGATACAAGGGTTGCCATCTTTAAGAAAATTTGGAGATGATTCTCATTTCTTCCTCACAAACTAATATACAAATGCATATTCATTTGTAAGAAAGAAATAATAGAATCATCTTCAACTTCCCCTTCTTAGAGCTGGCACCTGACGCAAGACCCTCCTCCTTTTTATCCGGGCTTGGGACCGGCATTGGCGGAGTTGGTTAGATGATCTAATTAAGTGTTAAATTAGGGGTATTTGGACTAAAATTGAACACTCAACAGATAGTTGAGTACATTGTTCTGAAGGACATGTAGCATAATGTGGGTAGGGTCTTCATGAGCATCTAGAGACAAACTGTTCAACATCATCCCAGGAGTTGAACGAAAGTATAACTGATGCACAATTTTTTTTATTTCTGAGTAATAAAGAACCTCAACTAGGGACCAGAGTGACTTCTTTGGTATAGAAGATAACTCAAGAATAACATGAAACTGCTCGAGGAAATTATCTGTGTTGGTTGATGGAATGGGGCAAAAAGGATGAGCAACGGATCATGTTAAGGCAACTATATTTTGGGTCAGGCTGAAATGACAATCAATTCAGAAGATTTCTCACAGCAACAGAGAGGAGATTCTACCAGTGAGATATATGGCACATAGTGCAACAAAAAGGGACTATGAACTGAAATTTGTGGGTTTCTGAATTGGGTTTGTCATTAATAACCAACTGCATTGACACTGCAGGCATGATTTCATTCAAGTTGACATCTAATACAATTAAGACACATGTCTCATCTCTTTGTTAATCAAGATGATAATAAACTTGTTACTTTCTCTTTTGAGAAGGTAAAAAATGATAATAAAATTTGAGAATTTCATCAAATCCAAATGTTGAGTATATAACAATGCACCCAGTGATTATCACATGATATTAAATGCCAGTTATGGACTAATTTGTGGGTTATCCTGTCAGAATATCTTGAAACAGGGTTACTCTTAATACGTGAAGAGGTAAATGGTTGAGCAGAGTGGTTTTTTTATTGACAGATCTTATTTGAATAAACTAAAATTCTGGACAGGACATTCACGATCACTTCTTTGTGTGAGTTCCACATTTAGTTATGCAAATGACCAATCATATGTCATGCTTTAGTTCAACTTAATAGAATACTAATGAAGGAAAAACTTTGCTGACGCTGAAGTAGGTAAACATAAGCTTGAGTAGTTACCCCCTGTCTACTGCAGTCAGCTTCATGTGTGCCTGACTGACAGAAAAGCTTCTCCTCGGATTCCCACTGCCGGCTCCTAGGGCCGTTTCTAGTCAAGGCCTTCAAGTTCCCTTGTTTGCTTGGGACAGCTGCAAGGCTCTACCTCATTTAAATGATAAAAGTTGTCTAGTGATACTGGAGGTAGGAGAACACTCGAGGAAAAGAAAAGTGGCAGAGGCCAAGGTGAAACAATCAACTACTTTATGGCTTCTCCACAATGAACCTGCTTAGCAGGCAATTCTACTGTGCACAACTAGGAGGGTTGAAACCAAATATCGTATAAAGAGGGGAAACGGAAGCAGTAAATTTAGAGCTTGGGGTTTTAGATGTGGTTTGCTAGTAGAACTGTGAAACAGAGAAGTGATGCAGAGAAATAAGTTGGGAATAAGTGAACAGTTAGAATCTCATTTCCCTTGATTTATTGAGTTGGTGATACTTTAAAAGAGTCACAATGACACTCTCCAGTTGAAAACCTAGAACCTGATTAAGGTGAACAACATAAACAACAGAAAGCTTGACAGGGAGCTCCGCAGAAAAAGTGCAATAGTGGGCTCCGGCACAAGTCTGGACGCATTATCAGGACTTACAGACAATGATCTTGTAGAGGGAGGATTAAGGCTGTAGCGCCATGATAATATGGTTTCATAGGTTTAAGGTTGCCTAGTGAGGGTCCTCCTAGTGTATGCAGTTGACTACAAAGTTGGGAAGTAATATGAGAAACTGGCTAAATACATGAAGTGCATACTTGCCTTACCTTGGCGAAAAAGAAAGTAATATGTAATAGTGACTGGGATCTTGTGAATCAGAAATAAACTGATAATAGAATTGAAGAGAGTGGACAAGTGTCAGTGGGTTGGGGCCGCTGCAAGTATTAGGCAAGTAAGCGCAAGACCCATGTTGAAGGGTCAAATGGGGAGTCATTTAACAAGATGCAAATCAAGACAAAAGTAATAAAAACAAACCTAGAATTACTTCTTGGACCCTGAAACAGGTGTACTTGTAGTGGCAAAACCTACTAACAGGTTAGATCATTGTTTCATGAAATATCAGGACTGGATTCGGGTGCAGTTAATTCACATATGGCCTTGAGATCATGCATGCGGGGTGTTTAAACAGAATGGAAGATCATATAGTATATACTATGCCATGTACATGTCCCGGTATATTTTATTTTACCTGTTGTGAAAATGTGAACCAAATTGATGCTTAGAGATCCAAAGGTAATCTTTTGTAACTTGGTGACACTAAATTTCATGCTCTTAATGCTTAACAAATTTCAGACATATAAAATATTACGGTGCCCTATGGCCTAGCTTTTGTAGATGCATATCCGTTGTGGTTGGTCAGACTATTTATTGGATATCCCAGTTATACCATAATCTGAGTAATTTACTGAGAAATTGCAGTTATAAATTCTGATCTAGAGCCACAAAGCAGCTTCTTTCCTCTTTTCAGAAGCAAACTTCAACTCTGGGTCACTCTTTCCGGAAGCTTGATTTATTAGCTTTATGTCATATTTCTGGCCATTCCTCTTTTCAGAAGCAAACTTCAACTCTGGGTCACTCTTTCCGGAAACTTGATTTATTAGCTTTATGTCATATTTCTGCCCATCTTAATTAACTTTAGAAAGCAGATAATGCCATCAGTGTACACCCGGTATCTAAAAGCTCACTAAGCCTCTGCTATTTATTTGACATATTTATGATGGTCTGTCTCTCCAAGTGTAAGTTTCTTTTGCCCGTGAGATTGATGGCAGCTGTTATTAAACAGTGGAAAGAGTGGACTCTTGAAGGGGAGTCATGGCGCAACGGTAAAAGTTGTCGTCGTGTGACCTTGAGGTCATGGGTTCAACGTGTGGAAACAGCATCTTGCAAATGCAAGGTAAGGCTGTGTACTTTAGGCCTTGTGGTCTGCCCCTTCCCCAGACCCTGCATAGGCAGGAGCTTCGTGCACTGGGGCTGCCCTTTAAAGGGTGGACTGTTGGAAAAAGAAAAGGTTCCTTTTTCCCAAGCAGTCACCATTTTTACTATACCATATGAAACTCTGTTTAAATAATCAGATACATGCCATTGGTGTCACTAGCACCTTCATTATCTTCGTAAGCATTGTCATTATGATCAGTGGCAGCAAAACTTTTGTATGCTATTAATTGTATTTTAGCATACTTCTGAAGTATCTTTTCATGATCTTCTGTTCCTTCTTGCATGCAGCAACTAAGGCCAAGCATTCCCGAGGACATGCCACAAGATCTCTTATTTATCTTACAGTCATGCTGGGTTGAGGACCCCAACTTGCGTCCCAGCTTCAACCAGATAATCCGCATGCTCAATGCATTTCTCTTTACTCTTCCAGTGCCCATTCAGCAACATGAAGTTGCAGCATCAGCATCAAGCAATGCCATAATCACTGCATCGTCTGCACGTGCAAGGCGGAGGTTTTCTTTCATTCCCCACCTTTTCCCTCTCAGGAGGACAAAGAACGTGCCACGAGCGGGCGAAAATTCGTAACATCAATATATTTTCTTTATATTAAATCTTCCAAAGATTTATCCTCCAAGTTACTCGTGTCTAAGTACCTCAACCATGACTAATTCCAGTCTAAAAGAAAGGGAAGGCAAATATATGAAAGAACAGAACAGTAGTTAAAGGCTGCTTGCCCCTTCCATTGCATGTGGAACATGCTACTAATAAGTGAAAATGAAGATACTTCGCTCAGCTGGTTCCCAACATGTGTAGGAGACTCACCACTAGTTAAAATAGAAGATATTTTCCTGTTGTTCATTTATTCTAGATGTTTTCCCGGAGACAATTCTGAAGCAAATCGATAATCTGCACTTATCCAGGATTTGTTTCGTTGAGAAAGATTTGAATCAATTTCTAATTTTAGGAAATTTAAGACTGTTAAACTTAGGTTGCTTTGTAGGGGAAATGATATGTTCACCGAGTCTACTCGCCACGGTTCCGGATTCATTCCCTCATGATAGTTTGCTGGGTGTTCTTATCAAACTGCATGTGATATAAAAACTGGTCTTGGATGCATATATCATCTTTTAGGGTGCCACAAACTGTTCACTCACCGGGTGTCTTTATCATTTTTAGGGGTAATGATAAAAAGTATATTTGTGCCCTTTCTTGGCTATTTCTCTTTCCCTTTTGCCGTCGGTCATTTCGTTGTTCCACTGACCGAGAGGTAGTGGATTGCGTTGGCTGACTTCGTTCCTCTGTCTGTCGTTCCTCCAACAAAGCAGGAACTCAAGCCGTCGTCTTCCTTTCTCTCCACCTTCTGTGGGATTTCCGGTGACCGTTGAGACACACTAGGAGCCGTCAAAACTCCCCTTTACAGGAAGAAAATGGGTTAGATCTGTTTAAGAGAGAAACCCATCTCTCCTTCATGTCGATCTTCTACCTTGCCGTCCATCTCAGAAATATCCTCGACCATGATCTCTACGGCTACCTTCCTGGCCGACGTCTCAATGCCTTCTTCTCTGCATTTCACCGACGAAGTTCTCGCCGATTTCGTCTTTTGGGGTGATCTTTTGTCCGCCTTTGTTTGAAGAGCGGTCTGTTCGCCAGAAAGAAGATCCGTTAAAGATCAGCACTGTTCTGTCAAAAGATTAATTTGCCCTTACAACTTCAACGGCTCATAACTCTCTCGTTTGAGCTCCGTTTCTCGCGTTCTTGGTGGCGTTGGACTCGTATCGATGAGCACTTTTTAATTCTTATGTTTTCAGGAAAAATTTTCATCTATAAATTTTTTTATTTTAATTTATTTAAAATTTTTCTATTTTATCCTAAAAATTAAAGATATTACAAGCTCAGATACCACTTATTAGGATCGTTTGGATTGGATCTAATGAATCGGAAATCAAAATTCACACACCAGATATACGCAGTTTGGTTATCATGCCTACGTCCGCCAAAGAAGAGATTAAAGAATTAACTATCTAAAGATTACATATGAGGAGAAGGCTATCTTTGTTGTATACAATTCTGTCCACACATCTATCTCCCTCTCCCCTGCTACATGTTTTAGTGTGCTTTTAACCTAGATTGTTCTAATCTCACATGGGCCACCCAACATGCAAAGGTAGAACTCCCTTGGCAAGATTTTGACCAATTTGCAAGGCAGCTTGATTCTTCTCTTAATTTTGAAAGGTACAACATTAACAGGGCTGGTTTTACAATGATAACTAGGGGACATGCAAATGGAACAGCCATCTTAGCCGTTAAAGGGGCAGACCACAAGGGACACATTTGTAGAGCTAGCCCTGCTTTCTGCCTCAGCCTTCTGCTTCTAGCCGTTCTTTCTAGCTCCCATAACAAAGTGTCAATCACCGGCTCTGTTGGAATTACCTTCACTAGCTCTGGTTCCTTACAATTGCCTTCTCTAGCAACGCCACTTCTCTCAGTTTCTCCTTCTCACTTCCCATACACAGGATCCCAGCCAGTGCTCCGTGTCTCATCTGCACGGGTCCCTCCCTCATTACCCTCACAAGCTCTTCCACCACTCTTGGCTCCTGTTTCATTCTCTTCTTATACACTTCAACAGTTGATAAGCAGTACAATGTAGCTGCTGCCAATCCTCTTGCCACCATACTTCAAAACATGATAAATGGTGCCGAACCTACCTTCAGCCTCCATTGCCCTCACCTTATTTGATTTTTCATAGGAGAGTACCTAAATTGCTTCCATGGCATTCTCTTGTCTATCTTTGTGGCCATTGTGTAGTTGTAGCAGATGGCCTAGAAGCAACGGAATGGCCCCAGCTTCAGCAATTGAGGAGCTAAGCTTTTCATTTCCGCCCCACTTGCTCCTTGATTGCATCAATTATGTAGTTAGTCAGAATCTGATCAGCTGATGGATGTGAGAGAAGAAGAGTTTCTCAACAAAGAACTTAGCTATCATCTCGTCAATCACCTTCTCCGCTGGACGCAACGAAATTTTCAATTGCTTGCTCCATTTTTTGACCAATTTTTGTACTGGCAAAACTCTTGTGGTTGATGTGTCTTCTAGTGTCTCTCCAGTGACTGGACACGTAGTATTTCCATGCAATCCAGCATTCAATATTCGCCTGACCAAACATCTCTCCTTTCTCCATAATAACCGGGTTTCTCATCACTGCCTTGGTGATGGGGCACCGGGCGAAACATTGGAAAAATCCAATCAGTGGCTGGATCCGAATCATACACATTGGAATCTACCCAAGTCTTTTGAAAGAACACAAATTTACTGTAACTAAATGAGATTGATGACGCTTGACGTCCTGATTATGTGCATACACATGAAACTCCCACGCTTATTGAACTGTGTTTCGAGCTTTTTGATCTCACTCATCTTTCCTTCAAAACCCAAACTTCCAATCCCCAAAAGACCTTCTCGGTCCGATCTCGAGCAGGAAACAGTTCATTTTCAATCCCTTCGATCATCCCACGATCTCCTTAACTCCAAATCAGCCTTATCAATGAAAATAACGGAGTTGTAACACCCTTGCTGTATCAAGTTCATCAGTTTCTCAAGCTCCCTTGCTCCGTCAATAGATCTAAAGCTAGCCAAGGGAAAAGCAGTAACATATCAGTTGACTCCTTTGTGATCTTACAAGAAGTGGTCGAAAAATGCTAGGTCCTGATCAAAACGGCAATTTTGCTTCCTTTAGAACAAGACCCCACAAGGGTCGACTTCGCCAGAGCAATGCGATCATCTCTTTGAAGTAAGCAATGGTGGGCTTGGGAAAAGCAGAGATCGAATCCTCAAGAGAGCAATGTGAGGAAATGTGTTTCATGGTTGGTGTGAGAGGGATTTGAGATTTATGTTTTCGAGGATAAGGTTCAAATAGAAGTAATAGGAAAATGAAGTCGAAGTTTTTAAAAGGGTAAGGAGAAGGTTGAAAAGAAAGTGGACAGAAGTTGTGATAAAAGATTTAAAAACTTTAGAACTAAATGAAACCAGAATGTAAATAAAGTGGTGAGAAAAGGTTTTAAAATTTTGGAACTAAAGGAAGCCATAAAACTTAATAGGAGGAAAAGGAAGAATAATATTCATGTGGTCGAGTCCTAATCGGGATAAGATCTTGATAATGATGATAGGATAAATATATTATTTTGATAATCTTAATCTTAATCTTAAGTTTTATTTAGAAGAGTGATAAAGTTGCCCAGAATGTTACACTTGACTTAGATGGGCCATAGCCTAAGTTCGGATCCATTTAATAATCCTAGCTCTTGTAGTTTTCAATTGTAAAAGGGATAGTAAAACTTTTGATCATTCAATTTATAATTCAAGAAAATAGTGGCTATGATTATCTAATGGACGAGAATTTTGGATCATAGCCCTTTGTAGTCAAGGGTAAGTATAAGTTCAGTTAGATTATGTCAACTAGTTTGTGTGTGTCTTCAGGGGGATGGAATTGCTGATCCTGGAAATGAAAAAGAAAGGTTTCCATATTTTGCAAACTAAATATGTTAATCAACACCACTAATTCTACGTGGATGTTGAATTCTCAAGAGAGGGTTATTGATATTAATTCCATGGCCAAAGCTTGTGAGAGGTCTCTTCAACCTGTTCATGGCTAGATCAATTGGTTTTGGGTCAAATAGAAAGAACTAGAAGATTCCACCTTTAAGAAGCGCCTCCACCTAATGGCTTAAGCCGCTATTCCCGTTTCCTCGCTGACCCATTCATAAATAGCGCTACTGTAGTTCTTCACAAATAACCCCAATTTTGGTTGTTCTTGGTGCTGTTTGTTAGTGTTATTGTGATTTGGTTGCTCTAGTTCGTAGTTAAATTTTGTGTTAGAAATAATAGGTGGCTATTTCGTCGTCGTCATCAACACCTTATCCCAATTAGGGGTCGACCACATGAATCTTATTAATAAGTGGCTGTTTGAGCCATCTAAATCCATTTTTTAGTAATAAAACATGCTAGTCGTGATGTTCCTCTGTGGGCGTAATGTCTTTAGCCTTAACCAACCCATGGATTGGTACACGCGATCTTGGGTCTGATTTGTAGGTGACACGTCCTTATGGCCACCGGATTGTGATAGTATGTAATTGGTTTTTATTTTTATTGGTAAAAATAGCATATATATTTTTGAAACTATGACATTGTTAGATAAATACGAACACACACCCTTGAGCAGACTAGAACTGTTGACGTGCACAATTGAGACCTAGTCTTGCAGAACACCTGTTCCCTTTAACATGGATGCGAAGCACTACCTCGAACCCATGAATTATGAGCGAGACATCTCAACTTAACCACTAGGCTATATTAGCTTATTTGCATTATACTAATTAATTTTTATTTGTCACTCCTTTCTCTAAAACTCTAAAGACATGAAAAGAATGATCACTTGCATGGTTTGCTCTTTCTCACAAGTTCCCCATTGTAAATACCTTCTTCTCCCTGTAATATATGAATACTGATTTGCATTCACCCTTTTTTTATTGGAAGATAAAACTTTTATTGCAGATCTAAGCCATTCATACTATTAGAAATGGCAAATATAGGCAAGAAATCAAGTTTTATGCCTATTAAATTGTGGTAGCCCATATTTTTCTACGTAAAAATTATAAGTAAGTATTTTTATCAATTTTTTGAAAATCAAAAGCAGTAGTTAGGATTATCCAAACTCATTGATTTCACTCGTGTTATTTATTTTTGACATTCTGAACATGATGGGCAACTTAAATGTACCAAAAAAGTTCTGAAGGAAGGTGGAGCATGAACTCATAATATATTTGGGAAATAGCACTACGTATTGTGTTAATTTCAGCTGTTTAGTGCAGGTGTGAGGAGCAAGTGATATTTGATTGGCTGAAAAAAAGCAAAAAACATAAAAGTTAGAGAAAATGGCAGTTAGAAACTTTTCGCTGGGCAATCAAATGTCGCCTGTACTTTATGCTTGCAACTCCTTGATGCAATTACCTCGCCCCTATATAATAATAATGCATGAAAGTAATTTATTTTAGAAATAATCTTTTATTGTGAGTGCTTGTGAGGAGAAAATAACTTTTTATTTTATTTTACACAATGCAGATGTTTAAGAAAATAAAGAAAAAAGAAGTTGGGTTCATTGTTTAGTCATTCAGACCATCCATCTATTGAACCTCATCGTTGGCGAGCCATGCCCCAAAAATTCTAATCCTCCAACTTGTTCCCGACCCTACCACTTAAATCCTTAGGGCTACTTTGGTTAAGATCATCCAGTGGAAATGATTTCTGGGTCATGATCTATATAGGAAGGCCGGGCGATGAATGGCTTGGATCATCCCCGTGTACTTTGAACTAAGTTTGTAACTCGTGAATATTAATAATAACTGTGAAAGATATTTAATTAATTATACAACATTTATGTCATCACAGTCTCATCGGTGTAGTCTATCCTCTTTCCTCTCGTGTCACGCGTGCATTCAACTTGTAATAAATAAACTAAAGGAAAAGAAAAGAAAAACAAAATCAAGATTTTTAAGAAGCTAGAAGAAATGATTTTTCTTTTTTCTTTTTTTATTGGCTTTTTGTAGATTTGCTATTGTTTTATGACATTTTTGGAGAAGAATTTAATATTTTTATTTTTTTGTAAATTTGGCATTAAGTTTTCAAAATTTTTGTAAATTTGCCATTTAACACAGATAGCGACAAGGCGGGCATCAGAAATTGGGAGCACGATTGCATTCGACCTGGGAACCGAACCGAGGTGCTAGCGCCGGGTGGGGAGGGGGCGATCTGAGTAGCGCCGGCCTAGGGTTGGGCCATCTCGGTCTGGATAGCGCCTGACCGGGGGGCGATCGGATAGCCGGTACTGGGGGTGGGGTGGGGTGGTGTGTGAGGGAGGGGCTAGCCAGGTGGTGGTACAGGTGGGGTATGGGGGAGGCGGGGGAGGGTGGCTGGTACCGCCAAGATGGGAGGGGGAGGCAGTGGGGTGAGGTGGGGTTGGTCGGGTGGGTGGTATGGGCGGAGTAGGGGGTGGGAGGGTATCCCAGGAGACGGGTATTGGGGGAGGGGTGTACTAGGGGACAGAGGAGGGGCAGGGTACAGGGAAGGGTGAAGAGGGGCGCGAGCTATTCGGGTGCTGGGGAGGTGGAGGGCGGGGAGCTGGTAGTGTGGGCGTTGGCCGGCGGTGCGATCTGGGTAGCGTCAGTTCGGGGTGGGGAGAGGGGTGGATGTGGTACAGGTAGCGCCGGAAAATGTGTCGGAAACAGCAGGTGTCGAAGGGACAAAGATAATGAAAAGCTAACGAATGGTAAATTTGCAAAGTTTTTAAAATTTTAATAGTAAATTTGTAAAAAGGTGAAAATATTGGATTTTTTTTTTCTTGAAAAAACCCAATAATTTTAAGAAGGGAAAAGAAAACCTTTATCTTTCATGTGTATCTCATGTTTTCAGGTTGCTATCTGTAAAGGGACCACTTAGCATGCGGGCCCACAATATCGGAAGCCTCAAGAGATCTAGCTCTTAATCAACAATCATAACCATCCAATACCTGGCTTGATGATGAAATAAAATGCCGGTGTTGCTCCCAACCGCAAGATAAGAGGACTAAATTTGGTTGTAGACAGAGCATAACAATGTTAGCCCGAACTAGTCCCCATCATAATGGTGATGGCTGTGTGGTGATAACAGCCGTTGAAGAAGCGGGCCCATGCCTTTGATGGCTGCGATCTCAAGAAGACGATCGATCATGCATCCTGTATGCTGCCTGGTGTTATGCAAGAACGGCTGCAAGTTTTTAATTTTGGTTAAGGAACAACGCCTGTATGTACTGCGCACATGACAAGCGCATTCTCCCTTTCGCTGCTGCTTCTTCTTCCTTTGTTTGGCCGGGCGGAGTCGCTGATTTTTCAATTGAGCCCGTAATTGTTTGGAGAGAAAACCATTTCATTTCCCGGGGATATGGATCAAGTTGATCTCTTCCTTTGTCTGTCTCTCTCTTAATTCAGTAGTCTCTCTATTATCGATCAATACTCTCTCTCTCTCTCTCTCTTGAATTTAACTTTGGGAAAGGTCGCGGAAAAGAGCTGGATTCGTGAAGATCACCGTTTCGAAGGTTTTCTTCTTACCTCATGAACAAGGCTGCTCTATGACTTCAATTTTTGAAATTCAGTTTTTTCTTTCTCGAGATTTGGGATTTATTGGTTCTTTAGTTCAACTTAAACTGTGTAGTTTCCTGTATAATTGGATTTACGCCTGAGGAAACAGCTGGAGCGTTTTTTCTTATGATTGAGATGATAAGGAAAGGACAGTTTTGTAATGATCGAGGCCGTCTTTAGTATCATGGGTGTCTAAACTGAAAAGAGTTTTTTTTTTTTTATTACTTTTGCTTTAAACTAGTCCTGTAACTATGGAATTTTTAATGAGTTATGTTGTTTTTTATTTGTTATATGTAATAATTTGATGGGATATTTCCAGATTCTCTTGCCCTGTTGTTGCATTTTAATTGGGTTTCTTTGAAAATTGTTGCAGAAGCTGAATTGATGGATAGTTCACAGGACGCTTCAAATGTTGAGGTTAATGGGGATACAAGGAAGGAAAGGTTGGTTGAGAATTGCAGTTCTTCAGGTCCTGTTGGCTCAGGTTACCGCTTATTTGATCGACAAAGGTCGATCCGCCAAATAATGGGAGGAGGGAAAGGTAAACTTCTTGTGTTTTTTGGTAGTCTTAGTCTCTTTGATGGGTTAGGGGTTTGTAACTTGAACTGGGCTTTGTCAATCAACTTTATTCATGTTTACAGAAAAGAAACACAAAGAACAAGGCCGAGTTCCAAATTTGACGAGCTTAATACTGGATGATCGATGATAACAAATATAATGACGTTAATTTCAAATGGAATTTGATGACGTCTTTTTATGACATGTTAGAAGAAACAATCTATTCTGGTTCCCTCTTGATTTGGTTGATATACGGACAGGATACTAATTTCTGTTTTCCTTATGCTAGATCTCTGTGTTCCTAGAGTAGGTTAGCTTTGGTTAGTTGGATTCCAGCATATCCATGCTATAACTTCAGCAAGTCCAGTAATAAATTTCACGCTAGATGCTAGAATGCCAAACACCTTGAATGGCCCCATCAGACTGCTGGCGCATCTTGAACAGGTGGATGGAAAGTTTTGTCATGCTTTGCAGAACCCGTAGAGGCTTCTTTTGACCATTTCACCTGAAACACAGAACTGATTTTGGAAAATGCCAAGCATGGTTCACAAGGTTGACATACATGAATATAATCAACTGCTACTAGAAACCATATGGATAGAAACCAAACTGTGTGTTTGTGTATCTTACTGAGTTTGTTGTATCTGGAAAAGACTTCCCATAACACTGGATATGCATCACCTTGTTCTTCTGCAAGCTTCAAGCAGAAAACAAGTGGTAGTAACCAGTTACAGTATGTGCTTTCATTAGGAGACACCCTATGGACAAGGCTAAATTGCATTTGTCTTTTCTTTCTTAAGCAGAATTATAACTACATTCATAGCATAGGATTACAGCGTCATAAATAATAGAATGCCAAGATGGGGAAAACAATGGAAAACACTATCAACACAATTATGATATGATCTGTGAGAGCTGGCAGTTTGCTTCTCAATAAAAATGAGTTATTTCCTAGCCTTTAATGCTTCAAGATGATTCTGTATTCTGCTCAATGCGACAGGGGCAGCTGAAGGACATAGATAGTTACTTAATAGACAGTTGGCTGCTATGGCACGGTCTTTTCTGCCTATGATTGTGAGTGAACCCCCTTTCAGCTTGCATAAAAAAGAAATGAAAGGCACAAAACTCAAGTAGGTCATATTTGACTTTGATAGTCAGGACAAAGTAGTAGTAAAGATCCATCATGATTCTGATAACTGCCCAATGTGTTGACATATGTGTGAGAATTGTCATGAATTGAGAGTTGACAATGCTGGCCTTCTTATTTACTGTTTTTGCTATACCTTGCTGTTATAATATTGATTATGTAGCTAAATTGTGTATGTTTAGCATGATTCTCATGTACAAGCAACAGTGATATGGGAAAATGCTCACGCTTTCACTAATTATTTTTCAGATATGAGCTCATGAACATGATATTTAAGTTATTTGATGTTGAGAAGGACTTATTTGATGAAAAACCTGATTTGATAGAGAAGATCATGTCATTGGAGCAATTTGATGATCTATTCCTCACACTGGAGGCAGTTCCTTTGGAAGTTCTCAAATTCCGTATCTTTAAGTTTGTGCAATAGATGCTTTTCTCATTTGGAAAACTTCCAGACCCCGTGCCCACTTCTCTTTCCATCTGTAGATTCTTGTTTTTAGGTTTTTTTTTTCCAATAAATCTGGATAAATGTACAAGCTAGATGAATTTCTTCCTTCTTGGACTAACTTGTACATCTTCGATCCAAACTAATACCTTTGCCTTTCATTCAAAAGATATGTGCATTTAGTTTTCCTCGAATATCATGGTGGTATAAACTGTATTTTCTTGATCCCTTCCAGTCAAAATATATATTTTTTGACCCTTACACAGAATTTAAGAAATAAAATCTGGATAGAACTTGGCCAAGTAACACAGATTCTACTTGATCAAGTCAATGACAGTTGCAGCCTTATCTGTTTGAGTGAGTTGATAATGACTTGGAGAGTTGTTAAATTGCACTTATATTCCATATAAGGAAGTCTCAAGATGTATCACTCCATGGAAATCTGAAATTTCGATCTTTACTTCTTCCTTGTGATTGAAGGTTTGAAGCATCTGTCCTGAAAATGCTTACCTCAGTCAAAGTTCTTTTTCCCTTCCATAAGTATCTTATTTATCCAAGCTATCTTATTGTCAGTTACTGACATACTATCACCACCTTTGAGTTGGGGTCCTCCATAGGTTCTGTTTGTTTTCCACCTCTGCTGGAATGTGCCTTAATCTTTCCTTGAAACAAGAGCTGTAGTTTTTGAATGATTTTTCCTTTTGCACTATTAATCTTTCCTTGAAACAAGAGCTTTGGCGCAACGGTAAAAGTTGTCGTTGTGTGACCTTGAGGTCACGGGTTCAAGGCGTGGAAACAGCCTCTTGCAAATGCAAGGTAAGGCTGTGTACTTTAGGCTCTTGTGGTCCACCCCTTCCCCATACCCTGCATAGGTGGGAGCTTCATGCACTAGGGCTGCCCTTTTTTTACAATTGATTCTTGTATTGGACTTGTGCACCATCCTTGCAGCTTACAACCACTCTATTGTAATAGAAGTAAGTTTGTGAAATCCAAGAACTTGACATCGGACAGCAATTAGAACTTCCGCTAATGTCAAGCATGATGCGCAATTGCTTTTAATTCAACACAATAAATACAATAAATCTCTAAAAGGTTGAATTTTTAAATTGCAATAAATTTTACTTTTTAAGGCCAAAACTGTTTCAAGAGAAAAGTGGTTACAGATCATTTACCAAAGGGAAAAAGTGGTTCCAGATGTCTTATGTTTTTTGGAGAAGCTTATTAACTGAAATCAGATTGAGTATATGACAATGCCCAAAATCAGCTATATCTATGTTTAACCCAACAACAAGATCAATTAAATAATCAATTCCAGGGTCTGAGTTACAGATGTGATCACCTCCAGGATCTGATTTGAATCAACAGAAGTAACCTATTAGTTTCGGTGGACCTGCATAATCCTGCAAAAGTTTAGCAAATTAACCCAAAAAACCTGGAAAGAAGAAAATGGATTAGGTGTTATTTCTATCCCTTCCTCAATGAATGCATCTTTACTGTGCATTTTCAATAAGACTTACCACGTCAAGGATAACATTCTGAATGTTTTGGAGATGATCCACATTAGAGGATACATAACATAAATAAGTGAGCTCCAGGTTCATTACTCTCACCTGTACATCACGAGGAGATTCTGGAAAAAAATTTCAGCATGTTAACCTCATAAGTAATCATTATAATATTTTAGCCAACTATTTACAGAGTTGAGTAGGGTCCTTGAGGAAGTGATTCGAGCTTGTCGTGGTCTATCAGTCCCTTTCCAAAATCCAAATAAAGCAGCTAAGAAGCTTTTATGAGAAGCTTCAAAATGATTTCTTCTGGAAGGGTTGGATGGAAGTTAAGAGACCCAAGTTTGTACGATTCATGGGACAGTGGTCTCTTTTAGTCAATGCTGAGTCAACTTGTTATGAAATAACCTGCTTTTTGGTAAAATCCTGTATTTGTAACAGTGGAACAACATTTCTTCTTTCAAATAGCTCTTGGATATCTTTCAAGGGAAAAAGTGCTCTTCGGAGGAATATTATTTTGGGCAAATATGCAACATGTAGTGAGTGGACTGAGATTTGAGGTGGAGGTAGTGGCGTGAGACCACAATAATCCATATGTTACTTTTAGTTCAATTTTGTTCAAAGTTAAGGTTCTGGCTTAAGTGGGCAAGGTAAGGTTGTGATTGACCTTTTTTCTTGTAGTGTTTCTTTATACTTACCCATCTTTATGGCCAGAGAGAGAAGGTTGATGTGTTTGACTTGTGTTGAGAGATGGCGGAAGGTTGGTTTAGTGATAAGCACTTTGTGTGAATCCTAAGGTCAAGAAACAGGATTTGTCTTCTTGAGTTATTAGGTCTTTGAGAGGAATCTTTGTTTCTTTGTAAGATCGGAGGGTTTGGTTTTGTTATCTCAAAATGTCCTTTTGGTTGGGTCCTGGTTTGGATCAATTAATAAGCTTATGGTATGTCATTCTTCTCCATGGAGCCCATGTGTTGGAGTTCTGTGCATTTATGACAAGGGTTGTAGTCCATTATCTCATCTATTCTTGGGTTTCATAAGGGAACTGGCCAATATCAACTAACTCTCTAACATTGGAGTTTGTCCTCGGTCATTTTGTAAAAATGTCATGTTGAAAGAAATCCGGTCATTTTCTTCTACTTCTTGCCAGTGTAAGCCTACGTATTTTTGTGAAGGAGCATGTTAATGTTGATGACGTGCCACACAAGATGAGATTGCAGTTGTCAACAAGAATGCTATTTGGAGAATTATTAAGTCTTGAAGAAAGCAAATTCTTTATTAAAATCCCATGACGACAATAACGTCCTTCTCGACATTGCAGTTTAGAGAGCAAAACAAGCACTTTTTCATAAAAGAGATACTTAACAACAAGGGGAGACATCTGATCCTATTGCTAAAACAACTATTATTGGTGTATCTAGTCTCTAAGGGATTTACCATTTTGCCCCTCCAAATAAAATAATGAATTGAGCTTATGGGTGGGATAGGAACTCCTCTAAAGAACAGTACATCTCTTAGCCAAACTTTAGGGGAATAGTAATCACTTGCTAGTATTTGGTTTGGACTCAATCTATTGAAAGGCACGGTTTACGTGTTGCTGGACAAGAAATCAGGGGGTTGACATACTATCTAAAGATGGGCAATTAGGTCTGATGTTTGTTTGAGCAATTTCTGATCTTTCAATGGCATATTATCTCTTCCACTGAAGCTTCTGCTATAATAATTAGCAGTCTCATTCTCTATTACCTGGCTAAAGTAATGGTTTTTTCCTGATAAGACCGTCCTTATTTAAAGAGGCTCTGTTGGCTAAGCTTCAGCTAAGTAGAAGAGCAATCTGGATCACATCAAACAGTAATGTGTTACTTTGTTTACAAGAAATTCACAGGAAAAGGAAAAGAAATCATTTCTGAGAAGTGATTCGAGATTGGTACTTTAAAGAGGACCAAGGAACAAATTGGATCTCACCAACTAGCAATATGTTAATGTCTACCGTCAACATGTGGGAAGATAAATACAGTTCTCAGGAACTCGAATTGCTACAGCTTTTTAGGGACAGAATTGTTTGTCTTTAAAACTTGTCTTGGATGTCAATTCATCTGTAAAAGAGTGTGGCAAAATCAGTTCAGAAATTCAGGGCATCTAGTAGATTTTTCTGTTGCAGGTTGAAATATGTTATTATCATATTCTCTGCATGCTATTTATATTATTTTAGTGCATTTATAGTTATCAGAATACAACTCCTGGTGTATCATATACTTCTATCTAGTTTATATAGCAGCAGTTTCTTTCATGATATGCATCTTTTTACGAATGTCTGAAGGTAGTAGATCCTTTGCCACTTGTGTCTGAAACCGTTTGTCACATGTGTCATCACTTCCTTGCTTCCGAGATCTTCAATTGGCAGAAACACGATTAAAGACAACCTAAATTGAGCTTTTCATCATTCTTTGAAGCAGCAGACCTTCACAGATCTTTGATGATCATTTTACACTTTTGCTATACCTAATTCATTTGGTGTTTTCTTCAGCTGCTGACGTCTTCTTGTGGAAACAAGGGCGTATTTCTTTTGGAATTATTGTTGTTGCTACAATTGCATGGCTCATATTTGAGAAGTCTGGACTGTCGTTCTTAACCTTTTCTTCAGACATACTTCTGATTTTAATAGTAATCCAGTTTGTTCGAGCCAATGCTGCTGTGCTTCTAAACAAGTAAGGATGTTCTGTGCTTCTCATTTCTTGGTCCACAGCCTTTAATAGTCATAGATGAAATTCAAAGCATGTTTTGGATATTTCAAGGTATAATTATTTCTGAGCAGACAACTACAGCCATTGCCGGAATTGGAGTTATCAGAGGAAATGGTTAACAATGCAGCAGCATCTTTTCGTGTTAAAGTCAATTACATGCTGCTCATGGCGCATGATATAACTCTTGGAAAGGACTTCAGACTATTTTTTAAGGTTAGTAGCCTTCCTATCTTACAGTTTGCAAACTGTTAACCTGCAACAACCAAATTCATCATAGTTATGAAAGATTGTATTCTTCCATTGTTTCTCTGCCAGGTTGTTGTCTGCCTGTGGATCCTGTCTGTTATTGGAAGCATTTTCTCATTCTTCACGCTTGCTTATATTGGTAAGTTTGTTCACATTGTTATTCCAACCAATCTTTAGACATACATGGTCTTCCTACCATTTTAGTTCTTTTCCTTCTGTTGGTAACAGGGTATTAATTTAAGGATCAAAATTCAGAAACTACAGCATGGCTGATGCTTGCCCACTTGCTAAAGCTGGCCCCAAAAACAACTTTCCCCGAAATCTTGCTATGAGCATTTTCAGCAATGTGCTTCATCAGTTGTCTAAACTCTGAAGTGCACACTTATTTTGACATCCTTGCTCCCATTAGGCACATTAATCAACCTTTTGGATGTTACCTAAAAGTATTCCATGGCCCTGTTCCAAAGCCTATACTAAACTGATACGACCTTACCAAAGTAACAGCAACCAAGGATAACTGCTCGGGTTGTTTTGGAATGCCAATGTTGATATCTACAGAGACATTAAGCAAAAAACTGAAAACCATGCATAGATGTGCATAGGAAAAGACATGATTCTAATCATAATTCCGTTAATGGGTATATACGCCAGACATCCATCCTAGCAGAAGTGTTCTAATATAATAGGATAAAGTAGGATGAATAGGCTGTATTTGACACAGGTGAAGGCTATTGCCTCTGATAAGCCGAATGTCCTTGTACGTCGGGATGCTCCACAACATCAGGAGCATAAAAAATTCCAAATGGAAAAAAAGATAGCAGAAGCTACCTGACCTACCAGATCTTCATGTAAAACTAAATGTAATGAGCAAGCTTATCTAGCTCTGTATGCACAGCCAATGGATTATTTGATCCATGTATATATATGGACATGCTATCAGTGCAGCTTGTATGGCTTTGGGCGTGTTGGTGTACATGTCTCAGTTCCATGCCTAATTGTGCACGCACCCATTCCTGGGATGCATCCTGAATGAGTTTGCTTTGAACATAAGCTACTAGATTTTCTCGGCTTGATGATTCTAAGTTCGTGTATGACGTAAAGGCTTTCAACCTGTGGAACATGGACCTGGACATTGTTTAGTAACTCTGTCAATCATTGCCCGCCCAGTTGACCTAGTAAGTTATCCGAGTCTGAATTGGGCCTTTCTGAGTCAGTCATCGAGCTGTTTGACCCCTTGAGTTCATTTGACTGCTTTGATTATTGACTCATCCACCTGCTTAACTTGCTCTCAACTTTGCCGGCTTCCATTCTGTAGCTCTCTACACTTATTGATGCTGGTGCAGGCACTATGTGCTTTTGAACCAATCTGGAACATCTGCACACCTGGATAAAAAGGAAAAAAAGGGCAGCCAGTGCATGAAGCTCCTGCATATGTGGGGTTCAGCGAAGGGGCAGACCACGAAGGGTCTATAGTAGGCAGCCTTACCTTGCATTTTGCAAGATGCTGTGTCCACACTTCAAACATGTGACCTCCGGGTCACTGGGCAACAACTCTACGGTTGTGCCAAGGCGCTTCTTCTATCTGCACACCTGGATACAAGTATAAATGTATATCCTACATTCTGGTTTGCTGATTTGAGATAACAACTTTGGATGACAGGAACTATCATGTCCATTACCATTCCTGCATTGTACAATCAATATGAAGAGCACGTGGATAGATATGCTGGCTTGGTTCACAAGGAAATATCTAGGCAGTATAACATAGTGGATAAAAATGTTATTCGCAGACTACCAACAGGCTTCTCCAAAGACAAAGATACTTGATCAGCTAGAGAACAAATGTAAGACTTAGATTGCTTTTGTTAATTTTTGCACATTGTATGGCTATGTTGGATGCTTGTGAATACCCTATTCTTTCATTAGACTACCCCTGTGGATTGCAGCTTCTCAAGCTGTCGGATTATTCTGTTGATAATGGTTCTAGCTGTTTAGGATGAGGATGTCAAAGTGCCGAGAAACATATCGTTAGTGATCTTATTCTTTGCTATTGAAGCTCTTAATACATGGATACAACACCCCTGGAACATTGGGTTGTTTGTTCATATATCATCTTATGTCTCACATTTAAAAGAGCAGGGTAGTAAGCCGCCATTCATGGACACTTAATCATCCCCATGCCAAACTCCACCTTCCTGATGAATGGAATTGGAGTTGGTTTTGGTTGCATAGCCCATCTATTATCAACAGTAGAAGATAGATAAAAGGTCTATATCATGAAAATGGGCCCACTTGTACTTGTAACAGGGCTCATAAGCTCAGCTCCCTTCTATTTGGCGACCGGCACTAAATGTTGAACATCACCCCTACCCTATCAGCGGACGGACTATCCCTAGAAAGCTAGGTTATCCTCAAAACTCTCATGCATTACAGCCCTTGTTGTCTGCTCAGTTTAAACTTTAAGAGGATAGCAGGCAGTTCTTCAGTTAGATGATGCTTAAAGAATGATTTCTTGATAGTCATCGCTTGCTTTCATTTAATGCTACCTTACAACATTACACTAAGTTGCCCGGCAGCCCCCCACTCCACATGATCGGCTCTGACCCTTTCGTCTGATTCCTCTGAGTCTTGAATCTGAAAAAAATGTACTTTTGATCGGTGGACACCCAAAGAGCACAGTTCTGGGTGGTTAGGAGTTGGACCCCGCCGACGGCCGCGAGTTAGGCATTGTTAATTTGCTGAAATAAGATGAATGGGTATTGATGAAGCTTAAAATATCGAGGAATGATAAAATCAAGTGCTTACTTGGATTTTTCTCATCCTAGTTTGCTTAATTTGCCTCTAGCTTGCCTCCTTTGTAGATCTCATGCGCATGAAAATTGACATTTAGGCTATCTAAACCTAGGCCTGGCAATTCGGGTTGGCGGGTCGTGTTTGTGTCATGTAGTGTTGAGTGTCATGTAGTGTTGAGACTGACCTATTATAGTATATAGGTTGATACGACCACGACCGCTTAATAATTGTGTCAAGAACCCGTGACTCGAACACGTCACGATTATTAAATGAGTCGACATGACATGACTCGTGTAACATGATTAATTGAATGTAAAATAACTAATGCAGGACGGTTTTTCGTATAAGAATATAAGCGGTTGGTTTTTCAAAAATCGTAAAAATATAAGACGGTTTTTGAAAACCCGTCATATATTGATGGTTTTCAAAAGTGATAAAAATCTATCATATATTCCTATAAGAGTATAGGATGGTTTTTGAAAAATCGTTCTATATTAAAGGTTTTTAAAAAATCGTAATAATATAGGAATAGTTTTAAAAAACTATCTTATATAGAGTATAGGAGTACTAGTATAAGATGATTTTCGAAAACTCGTCTAATATTAAAGGTTTTTCATAAACCATAAGAATATAGGACTGGTTTTTAAAAACCGTCCTATACATATAGGACGGTTTTTGAAAATCATCCTATATTGATGGTTTTTAAAAAAATATAGGACTGGTAGTATAGGACAGTTTTTCAAAAACTGTCGACGGGTTCTTAACAGGTTGCGGGTCAGATGGGTCAACATAACAAATTAATAGGTGGTGTGTCAGACAGGTCAATATGACAGGTCAACATTGATTGACCTGAACACAACACGATTTTGGCGTGTCATTTTCGGGTCCCTAAAATGACACAAACATGATAAAACTCTACCCTAACCCGCTAAATTTGTGTCAGGTTTGAGTTGCGTTATCATGTTGTGTTCGAGTCGCGTTATTGTGTCGTGTCATATTTTGGCACCCCTATCTAAACCATTCTCAACCTTGCAAATGGCTTAGATCTATACAGAGTCAAGCTAGAGGCAACTAAAAAGTGTACTTGGATTTATCATTCCTCGTAACGTTATTATGTACCGTTAAGCATTTTGAGACGTCAATTTAAAGGTTTTTTCTTTAGTGGCAAGCCATCCATTCAAGTTGCCGAAATAATCTAGCATCATTCAGTCGAAAAGAATTTACAGGCTTATGGGCTATCCATTATTGAGGTCCAAAGGATTGATGCTTTGGATCACCACGGGCCTGGACCCATTGTACTCAATTACAAGGCTACAATATAGAAACCGACCCTTGTGGTGGTCGACAAACCGGTAAGTGCAAGGCTATACACATTTAATAAAGTATGAATGAGGGCTTTTCTACGATGATGCAGCATGCCCCAAGTATACATCTTTTCATTGGATAACCGTTGCCTGTATTATTGTGGTGCAAAGTGGACTGGACGGCTCAAAATGTTGAAAACTAGCTCTACAAAGGGCATAAAGCTGCATTCTTACTTTTTTGCATGACCAGGTTCACCTATAGATGATCTGCTTGTCTTATTTATTTCTTTTTCCTTTTAGATGTCTTCTAGTCTAAAAATCATGTAGCTTTTGGATATAGATAAGTGTTTAGAAAGTTTCTAGCTGTCTACGAAAAAAATATTTCTTTAGATGTTATAATCATCTAATCTTCATAATTTTTTAGATTAAGAGACATCCAAAATCCAAAGGTGAAATTCTTCGCGAGAAATGCTTGACTGACTGAATTATAGTGTCGTCTAGTGACCACATAATTTTATGAGGAACACCTCTAAATGATTTGACTCGTTCATCTCATTGCTTTATATCTAGATGTCTTGTAGATAAAAAAATCATTTGCTTTGGAGGAGCCTAACATCTAAATGCATTTGAAATGTTGTGCTTAGAGAGGAACAGTTTAAGAACTACACAAAAAATAGACAGTTTTACAGTAATCAGAATAATCCAAACCATATGTTTTTTTTATCTATAAGACATCTAAGTGTAAAGCAATGAGATGAACAAGACGGATCATATTAAATGAGCCCCATAAAATGGGTTTGCTAGACTGAAAGTCATAATGCAGTCAGTTTAGCATTCCTCTTCTTTTATAAAGGCTCTGCCGAGAAATGAAAGAAACAAGCATCCTCGTGGTCAAGAGAAAATATGACTATATTTGAAGTTTATAAATAGAGTCCGAGTAATGGTAATTCCAAGTGCACACTTACATTTTATCCCTGTCAAATGTGTACTATACAGCCAAGCCATCCGAAAGCGTTTTAAGAAATAGTGGGCACTTGACATGGATAAAATGCAGACCAGTGGGACGCATCAATCCTCTTTCTACTGTGAATGCTCATATTTTAATTTGGAAGAATATGGGTGAGAAGAACTGCTATTAGGGCCAACATTTTAATGATCCAACCCACTTTGTACTAGGCCAGATTTTGGATAGAGACTGGGGAGGCCGACCTGAATGAAGCTGAATTTTGATCAGTTTTATGTGTTCCTAAGCACTAGGATTCTGCTGTCTCTCACGCTACAGTCAGTCAAGGAGATTAGGTGGTTTGTTACTTCTGGTGAGGTTTCTCGGATTCTTGGGGAAATGGTCGATGAAGTAAAGTCTACTGTGACTAATCTGTCGGTCCCTTTCCACCACGCGAAGAAATCATCAAAATTATCGGCGAATGAGTTTGTTATGAGGATGAAGTTTCTCCCATGGTGAATTTCTTATTGCTGATATTGTTATCATTCAAAAAGGAAAAATGTTAGATTCTAGCATAGGTCGTAGCATAAGTAGTAGTTGGAATGATCTTTTATCCTTTAATCACAATTTGAGATGATTAATTCTAGATACCTTGGGGAAAGGAAGCTTTGGTGCAGCGGCTGAATTGTCGCCGTGTGACCTGGACATCACGGGTTTAAGGTGTGAAAATGACCTCTTGTACTATAGGCTCTTTCTGGTCTGCACCTTCCCTAACATTGTATATACAGGAATTTGGTGCACTGGGCTGTCCTTTTAACTATAAATATATAAAAAATAAAGATGGATTTTTTTTTTCTCTTGCAATTTAAGGTAGTAAGAAGGAGGGCCTTGGTGCATGGTTGAGTTGTTGTCGTGTGACTTCGAGGTTATGGGTTTGAAGCATAGAAATAGCCTTTTACAAAATGCAAGGTAAGGGCTACATACTATAAACCTTTTGTGATCTGCTCCTTCTTTAGATCCTGTATATGCGAGAGCTTTGTGCATTGGGCTACAATTTAAGGTAGTAGTTTTCACGGAGAGCATTAGTAGAGTGATGACAATCATAAGAATAGTGAATGGCCATGTCTCCCTTGGTGGAGTTTGCCAGTTCTTCATCAATTGTCTCCACCACTTTGAAACCCTTTGCTTGGCCACCCACATTGATTCTAGTACCAGGCAATGGAACATTGACATGGTGTTGGAAGAGAGACAAGGAGGGAGGGAGTTCAAGAGAGTTTGCCTCTAACACAAGAAATTAGGTTATCAACTTAAGAACACACTAACCTTACAATTAACTATGCCTAAAAAAGATTTTAGATTAGATTAGGGGTGGAAATGTCAACTCCTACAACTTTACCCAAGTAGCCTTGCCCTTGAAAGTCTCCTTTTTTACCTCCCTTACTTCTCGTGGTATATTGACGATAGTTTGACGAGAAAATCGAGAAAGATGCCGCACCCAGGACCGGGAGGACGCATCGAAAACAAATCCCATCAACTCAGTGTTGAAAAGACCACCCAAAGGAGTCAATGCCCTCCACTCTCTTCTCTCTACGTGAAACGGGAAATTGGCAAGGGTAGCGAGGTTTCCAGGTGAGAAAGGGAGATCTGAAAAATCTTCAGTTTCTTCCAAACAACTCCTCCCTCAATCTGTAGAAACTTCTCTCCGCGTTGTTGCTCTCCTTCCAGAATCTGTTCTCTCTCTCTCTCTCTCTCTCTCTCTCTCTCTCTCTGCTTCTGTTCTCTTTGTGGGAGAAAGAGAGACCCAGAAAGCTACAACGCAAGGAAAGAGGACATAGGAATGAGGAATAGATTTGCGTCTTTCCCACTATTTTAAATCAGTGATCACGCGTAGTGGAATTCTTTCTCCTCCTTTTGCTGGCCTTTCCAGGAAGAAAGGATTGATAGAGAAATGGGAATGGGGTATTGAATTTGTATCTGGAGGTAATAAACCCCCGGTGCAAGTTTGGTGGTTGAGCAAGGAAACGAGGACGTAATTATAGAAGAGAGAAGTGCTGGAGAGTGGAGACACGTATGTGATTGGACCCACGAAGGAAATTTGGGATTTTGGGTTGGGGTTTCTGATCTCCATCATGGCGATAGAAAACGCAGTTATAAATCTGGGCTATTTGGTTTTGGATTTGGGATTGCAGCAGTCTGAGTTTTGGTATAGATCGGAATGGGTTTGGCAAGATTGAGGTTTTTCTTCTATTTATCTTCGGTAGTGTAATGAGAATGGAGGAAAATGCGGCAGCTTTTCATACTGTTCTTAATTCAACCGAAGCTTTGGGGAGAGGTTTTGATGTGAACTTTGACACAAGGTTACTCTACTGCAAAGGGGTTGCAGGTTCTAGGATTGTTGAGGTTGATCAAGAACATACAAAGGATCTGTTTGTCTATGATGCTATTCATGTGCCCAATGTTTCCAGGGATATTAGGTGTTTTCAAGAGAGCAGTAAGCGTGAGAGTACAGGAGTCTGCAGTTTCAATGAGGTATGTTTTAGCTTTTTCCCTCTTTTTTCATTCAGTTTCTTTTTTGTTGCGGTTTAATTGTTGGGTTAATCTATGGGTTGTAAGGGCCTGTTTAGTGGTGTAAACAGCTTTCCTTTTACCTACTGCTTCATTTGCATTTGGTAGGATAAGTGGTTGCTGCTAAGAGTCAATATAGGAGATCTATTTGTCATGGTACTGGACAGGTGATGTTCAATGAAGTTGTTAACTTGTTTCCGATTGAAATAAAGTTTGGACTTCAGAGTGTCGTGGAGAATTATAGGAAGCAGACAGAACTTCTTACCTACTTGTTCTTATTAAATTCATTTACTAAGAGCCGGATTGAAGATAGGCTAATGATAGCTGAAGAAAAGTTGAATAGGTGCCAGATGTACTTTTTACTCCTGGATTCTTGTTAACGCAGTCAATACTAGGAATCAAGCTTCAATTATTTGAGGCCTACACCTCAAATGTTTGTTCAACGTTGGTTTCATTGTTAATGGGCTGTAGTAGCTCAGTCTCAATTATATGCATCTTGCAGCTATTGCTAATGTAAATAGTCCCTCCCAACAGAGTTTTTCTTTTAAAAAAAAATTATGTTAGTGATTAGCAGCTATAAGAACACGCCCTCTGCCATGTAATATCAAACAACATCAAAGTTTATCTTGTTCTACCAAGCTTGTGGTGAATTTGGCACAGAGATCCAATTTTTTGCTAAGAAGATTGGAGCCTTAGTCACTATATAGATTTATGGCAACAAAGCAACCACAACCAGGGGATTAGAGAAGAACTAGAAAATCTATATCATCAGGAAAGATTGAAGGAAGATTTATCTACTAACATCTGTCACGATATTAGGTCAATTAAGCCCCAAGCAATTGATTATCATCTGTTCAAGAAGCACCCACAACCCTACTCTCAAACATCAACGCAGGAGTTACCTCCTGGAGAGATGATTTTTCCTCACAGTGACACCCTTTTTTGTAGGCTCTAGAACAAGTGCTTAATCAGTTGCTTAAAGCTGGGTAATAACGTATTTACAGATCTTAAACCTATCGTAAATAGCATTTAGTTGTCAATCTACTGTAATCACAAAGAAGGTGGCAAAAAATTTGAATCCATTTGTAGGAGGACCAGAGCATGTAGATACACCGGCATGTGTCAAATGAAGGGTCAACACATCTAACATGAGATTTAGGAGGAAAAAAACTTGATGATGCTTGACAAATTCATGTTGGTAGGTGATATAGAATCAAATACTTTTAGGTTAAGATGCATTTCATAGCTAACAAAGTGATGCTCTACTAAGGGGGCCGCCACGGTGCACGAAGCTCCCGCCTATGGAGGGTCCGAGGAAGGGGCGGACCACAAGGGCATATAGTAGGCAGCCTTACCTTGCATTTTGCAAGAGGCTGATTCCATGCCTTGAACCCGTGACCTCAAGGTCACATGACGACAACTTTTACCATTGTGCCAAGGCTCCCCCTCGATAGATGAAAAGAGGTGTTCCTAATGTGACACAACTACTATTCTATAGAATCTTTTCTTTGCAAAACCTCCGATCAATATTTTCCATGTCCTAGGGATCATGAAAAACACGTGTGGAGGAAAAAGTGACTTAACAGTCTAGGATTTTGTTCAACCATGAAGAAAAGCAAGTTACAAGTTAAACAAGAAAATATTGAACAGAAATATGAGGGCAGGAAGTCAGAAAGATAAATGTGCCCTTTCTCATTTATACATGGCTTTGTGTTATATGTCAAACACAAAAGTCTGACCAGTAGAGATGAAGTAGAGGAGAACTTCGTAACATACTGGTTGTTTGATCAAAAGCACCAGAGTAAAAGATCCAAGATGCTGGATGGTGTTAGATATGAGCATCTTATGTGGCAAGGTGGTGCTAAGGGTGGATGGAACCCTTTCCTTCATCTTCTTGAACATCTCGTAGCCAGCTGCAGGAAATGGAAATTGAATCCTCTTGGTGGGTCCATTATGTGGCTGAACACTAGTGTCTTCTGAACTTGATGATCAACAGCTGGCCTCAGTTCATGCCATCTTTATGATGGTACCTACCCCATCACCTATATGTGGTTTGATGAGTAACTTCGTAATAGCTACAGAAATGTTGAACCATCCCTGCCTATGTCCTCCCTGCCTTTTCCATTGCTCTTCTACTTCCATCCCTGATTACGTCACTCCATTTTTTGGGAATGTTGAGAACATGAGCAGTGAATTTGAAACGAGCAACACAATTAGCCCAGAATAAGAAGTCATGTTTCTAAACCGTTCATCATGCTGGACTAAGGGATAGGTCAAAGTGGTGATAAGAAAGAATACCAGAGAAGATGTTTTTCAACATTCTGGAGATCTCAAACTGAATCCACACATGAACAGAAACTTCATACTGTCTATTGTTTCACCATATCAAACTCTCTGTTTCATCCACCAAATCAAACTCAATCAGAGGTCCCAAAGTGCAGCACACTAGTCCCTGAGGAAGTTATTTCCTTGTTTAATTGATGAATATCTGTTTCATATCTTCAGAAAGAATTTCTGATTCATTTTGAAGCAACTGATAATACATTCCTTGCACCTGAGTGTCACAAATGTTCTCTGTAGTATCCAGTGTGAAACTGTTATTGATCTCAGTTAACTAGTCTCTAACAATGCAATCATCTTTTTGTCCAAATCTCATGCCCTAGTTCTGATGCAGAGGACTTCTAGTACTACGATCCAGTTTAAAATAGCCTCCCAAGTGTTGAACATATAACTATTGCTGGACCACTTCTTATAAGCTCGAGCTTTTAAGTCAAATGGTAATCTAACATGGTATCAGAGCCTTGCTGACCACTTTTAGGTCGAATGGTTATCTAAAAGAGATAATTATTCCAATTTGACTTACTGTTCTTCAAAAAAGAAAAACAGTAATTACGCCACTAACCTTGATAATGGTGGTATGTAGATTGAATTTCACACCCCTATTTTTGTGTTGATTGGCCATTGTTTAGATCTTAGAGGACATTAAACTTACTGGAGAATCACAAAGAGATCAACCTTAAGAGGTGAGAGCGATGTGCTCATTTTTCTATCAGAAACAGCATAACTGTAGTCCAGAACGTGATGAGAATAGGATCTAAAGATGGATCCAGGTTGTCAACTATAATCCATTGCAGATCAGCCTTTTAGATTGGATTCTGGATAAAATTGTGCCATTGTGGTAAAGAGAAACTAAGCCGCATAAAATATCAATTACATGGAAAACTGAGAGGCTCCACCTTACAACTCTTGAAAGTTTAATTAAAGATCACCAAGAATGATTTGTTCACTTGTTCATCTAACCAGTGAGGTATGAAATGAAGTCTTATGGCAGCAGCCTTTTTCCTTGATGTTAACTCCCAACCTGGATGACATCTGGCTTGAGTGGTCAATTCTGATAAATAATACTGTCTGATGGAGGAAGAAGTTGAAGATAGGTATCAGATATAAGGATGAGGGATGCTTTGTTACCATGTAAAAGAAGAAAGCTAAGGCTAATGGAAGAGATAGATAGGAGAGAATAATGGGGATGGAAATTCTTTTTGTTAGGTTAAGCTAATCAGATGCCTTGTCTTCTTGTTTGTAAGAACTAGCAAACCAAAAACTCTAGAAGTATTCTGCCCCCAAGTAAGGGATATGTATTCTTTATAGGTGCTGGTGTGAATCTGTTGTTAATATGATTTTCCCTGTTCTTAGTTTTTCTTTCTCATGGTCATTCTTTTATAGATTCATTTTGTTTTAACAAATTTAATTTGTTGTTGTTGTAAATTGAGGGGAAAAATGAAAAAAAAGAAGGATCCACCAATTTACGATTTAATCATTTGATGATTGGTGGCCATAAGTTTTGTAGAATGAATTATCCAACATCATTCATCTGTGTCTATTACCATATATGGGACAAGAATTTTTGAGGAAATATGCCAATTTTGATTTTGTCAAAGATTAGACTTTTTCTTTTCAATTCTCAGTGAAAACATCAAGTCTTCTAACTTACAGGCCACAGAAAAGATGTTCAAAGTGAAAGATGAATAATTACACGTTAAAACTGAAAAATCATTCTCTCTAAGATTTTGTTTTCTAAAACGGCTTTTACCCTGTGAGAGCAGCATTTGGAGAATGTGGAAAACTGGAAAATGCCATCTTACTGTTATAATCTTAATTAACCATAAAGAAAGCTGCTTCAAGTTGTTTAATTGTACCATAATATATTGTGGGTCATCAAGAGCTCATTAGAGGATTTTCATGGAGCTGCTAATAGTTTCAACATCATTCTCTTATTGTTTGCCTTCCTGAATGACCACAGATGGTTGAGTACTTCAACAGAAGGGCACATCTATCAGGTTCAGTTCCTCTTGGAAGCTTTAATTCTGTATTTAGCTTTACTGGGACAAAGAAAATTGATGCTGCAGCTACGAAAAGCCTTGCAATAGATGGAACTTTTATTCCCCTCTGCAAGGTTCAGCTGGTAAAAACCCCTTTAGTATTGCAAGAGTTTGTCAAGCGCGCTGTTCCAAATTCATGGGAACCGTTGTCCTTATCCAGGTAACTGCCTATTACTGTCTACTAACAGTATTGGATACTTCCAGTTTTATTTATTAGTTTCTCTATCTGTTTCAACAGCTTTATTGAAAATTTTGGAACACATGTCATCACATCCGCGACAATCGGTGGTAAGGATGTAATTTATGTCAAGCAGCACCAGTCATCACCTTTGTCAACCATGGAGATAAAAGACTATGTTCAGGACATTGGAGACCAAAGGTTCTCTGAAACAGAACACTATACGAGTTCAGGTCCATTGAAATTAAAGGATAAGGCTAGTGCCTCATTTATATTTTTTCTGTAAGCAATAGTGCTTCATCTATTTGCTATTCACAATTCTTCTTAACTGTAAATTCATTTGTTTTGGATACACAGGCTGTAGATCCTTGTTTTAACAGTCAAGGGATACATCCTCAACCCCCTAGTGCTCCTTATCTCACTGGAAAAGAAGTATGTACCATTACTGCGATGTTCCTTAATATTCTTTTGCATGTCATGGTCTCTAAAAAATATTACAAGATCTGCTCCTACAAACCAACCCCCCCCCCATCTAAACAACAAATGTATGATCTGATGTAATTTATCTTTGTAGAGTGGTCCAAGGTCATACTACATGCTATTCTCTTGAACATTGACACTACACTATTCATCTTTTTTGTTTAGCTCCAGACCTTGTCTTTTCTATTCTAAGATTTATGTTTCTTCTTCTACTATGTTGTTCTCTGTTTCTCACAACTATGCGTGCAATATACCTTCATATGATTTATGGCCACCTAGGGTAGAATTGCAGAAGCATAATTGCTACATTTTGATCATGTTTCTTCTTCTACCATATTATTCTCAGTTTTTCAGAACTATGTGTAAGATACCTTCATATGATTTATTGCAGAAGAACAATTGCTAAGTTTTGATCTTGTGATAGTTCTAATCACCAATAGAGCACCCTGCTCTGGAGACTTGTTCATTCCAAGAGAAAATGCCCACACTAAAATGGCCTGCATGCTTGCATAAAAGGGTGAAACTTATATGCCGTGCCTAGAAGTTTTCTGGAAGGATTTTATTTATTCCCAGTGTCTGCATGCTGGCAGCTGCTCAGGCTATCAAATTGCAAGCAGTTATTTGACTGCCTTCTGGTCCTTCGGTTATGTGGGGCAATCTCTTTTGCTGTTGTCTCAGATAATAGAGAAATAAGTTATAATTCTCTCTGATGCCTTTGTTGATTGGCTTGCAATGCTTAATGAGTAGCCTCCCTCTTCTCAATAATGGTCAATCTGCTCAGATCTCTTCATATGCTTTCCACCTTCATTTATAGTCGGGCTCAAATACTTTAGAAGAGCATTCTGCTATCTTGAGTTGTAAATATTAGCAATAGAGATGACTCTTTTTAGCCATCTCAAATTGCCTCCAGCATCATGTCGTGGCAATGTGGGTCTACACACCTCCCATATCTTCTAAATCTTAAACAATCAATACATTTTGTGTCCTTATGGTCAGATCTATACTGGATTTTAAAGTCATAAGTCTTTGTAATACCAACCAAAGAACCCTCAGAGTCCCTTGGATGTCATGCTTAAGGGGCAGTTGGCTGCTGATTGCAGGCTCCTATTCCCATAAATTTAAGAAATGAAGTGCTAACCCTGTTATTTGACCCCATGCAACTTGGCATAGAGTTCATGGTCATCCCTTAGATGCATGTTAATAGTGTACCGAGGACACATAATCCTCTACATACTAGACTGCCCAGACAGTTCTGCAGAGTCTAAAATGAGGTGCTAAACCTTTCTGTATGAACTGTGTCAGCCGGAAAAGGTGTATTCAGGATGTGGACTCTTACCTCCATCAAGGCACATATACCAAGTGTATTCTATGTTACCCAGATTAGTTGCATTAGGATTGTGGACTGTAACTCCATCCATACACACATTCCAAGTGTATCCATGTTGAACGGGACACTTTTCCTTAGTTAATGGGTGCTAGCAACTGAATAAGGATGAAAGATTTTGCACCTAGTTGACTATTGGATATTTAGTCCATCAACCTTTTTTAGCTGGGGAAACTTTAATGGGCGAGTGTCTCCTGTATTTTTGAGATCCTTCTCTGAACTCTTAAGGAAACTAGATCGCTTCCCTAAATGATAGTGATTTTGGCAAATAACATAAGTTCAGTTAACAATGTTTTATCTCTCCTTGTGATAATTACCCTGACGATAATTAATTGGCCACAGTAGAACAGGCCCAACTTCTGCAACACAGAGAATTCTGTTTCTTTCAACTAGGTGAATGAAATTCAACTAACAAGGAACTTTTTTTTTGTCCCTTATAACTCTGTGATGCAGTAAAGCAGTGATGTCAAACCACTATGTTAGTTGTAAACTGAAGTTTACAGGTACAATCAAGCAACCAAGAGTTTACATGCAGTAAAGCAGTGAAGACAAACCAATATGTTAGTTGTAAACTGAAGTTTATAGCTACAATCAAGCAACCAAGAGTTGGAAGTCATGCAATTTGTTTGATTCTGAAAAAACACCCATTAAATGATCATTTGCTCAATCCTTGGGACTGTGTAGAATCCATCCACTTTCTTCTCACAAGCTGCAAATCCAATCATTATGTTGTTTCTGATTTTTATGACTTTTATACTATCCCAACTCCTAAAGCTTAAGCAACTAATTCAGTTGCTATATCAAGACTTTTCCAGTGGATGTCTTAAAAATAGAAAGGAAAAGAAAATGAGGAACTCCACTAGATGACAACTACAGGAAATGAAGACCCTTAAACATTTTATCTTCACACAGTTGGTCATGTCAGTGGGTTTTGGGATTAGCCTCTTTTTAGCACACGACTACATGTGATGGGGTTTGGACTTTGGAAAAACCTATTAATTGGGTTTAAGGAAACTTGAGTGGACCACTGGGTCTCCGCTCCACTGTTGTCCTATAAGCTTTAGATTGATTCTAACTTATTGGTTAATCTTCCCAATTTGTTCCTGCTCAAGTGGTATCATTGACAACCTTAGTTGATGATTTAGCTGGCAGTCAGTTGCCATTTTTCAATTCCAAACTGGAATTCTGCTCTGTTCTTCTTGACCCTACATTTTTCTTATCAGTGTGAAGGTTAGGCATCCTATTCATAGGAGAAGTTCTGATGAAGCTTTGACTGGCTTTTACTTTCTCTTTATTTTTCACTTTTTACATTGGTGAGCAGGGTTTCTTCAGCTGACCCTGAACAATCAGCACAGGTGAAATTTTGACCAGCTGTTACTCTCCATGAACCATGTTAGTCCTGTCATTTGCTGTCTATGTGATTCCACTTTGCTACCCATTCTCAGCCAATCCAGCATTGGAGAACTATCTCATTGCCACACTAAAACCAACCGACAATCTCTCTAAAAGTATTGCAGTGATGTTTGAACCTAGCCGAACTTCTACTTTAACAGCCATTATACAGCATTTGCAACCCAAACCACTCCTTGCACACACAGTCATACCCAAATATCCATTGTCTATCATCTGTGACCCATCTAGTTGTCTAATTTATCTAGTCACTGTAGATTTGGCTTGGAGTAACTTTTGTTTGCTACCCAATATTGTCTTTTCGCTGTTACAGTACTGCCTGAGTTCTTTCCTCCTCTTTCATTTAGTGTCCTAGTTCTATTATCTTTCATTTCAGTATGTGCACCCTCTATCTTCCAAGTGCCGTACTCTTCAAATTTTACCTCTATATTCATCTGAAGCTGGATCTGAGAACCTGATTATTTTTTTCCCTACAAATTACAGTCTCAAGTTACCAGTAACATCGCTACACTTACAGTAGGATGTAAGAGATATAGTGAATGAAATGTGACCAGCAAGGATGTCAATGGACCTACCAAATGTGGCCCTAGGAACAACCAAAATGTGGGTCCAAGACAAGCAATCTTGATCCAATCCAAGAGTTGTCTATTGGGAAGAATGATATTTTATAATGAAGAACTACTCGAAGCTCTAACAGAACATAGTGGTATTCTCATGAGAAGTGCTTGATGCAACTGTAGTATCAAAATACTGAGGCTAGGAACTCAGTTTCATTCCGAGTTGCCTTTGATGAAAGAAATGCAAAGAGTGACATGAGAAGCCAGAGCAGGAAAGGAGGAGGAATCAAGGAAGCAGCAGTCACTATGGGTGTGATTAGGAAAACAAATACAATAGAAATGACATCAGGGAAACATAAAAAGTGACATGTTGTGGAGAAGGCCACTAAAATGAATTAGAGGCATGAAATAGAGAGATGTTTATAGCTTAAGGAAGAAGGCCGAATGTTGCTTGGTTCTCCGTTGACAGTTGTATCTGTAGTTTGTCAGGTAACCGATCTGATTTATATGTTATAAAGAATGGTAGCTGTAATGAACTACTGCCCAATGCTCATTTGCAAACTTTATCTTGTTTCTACTGCTTATTCTCCCTGCAATCATGAAATGTGTGGCCCTTGGTATGTTATCCGTCATAAAGATATTAGTCATCTGAAACCTTGATGACCCTGACAGTACGCTAATGTGCATTTCTGGTGAGTCCTTTGCCAATGCCTTCTCTAAAACATTTAGATTGATGCAGGATGTTACAGTGATTTTCAGGCGAAGGGGAGGGGATGATCTGGTCAAGAGCCACATTGAGTGGGCAAGAACAGTTTGCTTTGCCCCAGATGTGATTGAGATGACGTTCTTTCCCATCACCTCTCTGCTTGATAGCATCCCTGGGAAGGACCATCTGACCCGTGCAATTGAGCTCTATCTCGAATGTAAGAAATCACATATTTGCATCAATGCCTATTCATTCTTCAGGTTTTCACTGTTAAATAGTCCAAATTAATTTGCTCCTCAATGTGTGAAGTTGAATTCTCTTCTGGATAATTTCAGATAAGCCTCCAATTGAGGAGCTACGGTATTTCCTAGAGTTTCAAGTCCCTCGGGCATGGGTACCTGCTGAAGATAATCTCCCTGGACATCAGAAGAAGGAACCAGTTTGCCCCTGGTTGCAGTTCAGCATAATGGGGCAAAAGCTTTATGTCAGCCAAGAGCAGGTGAGCTTTTCAATTTAAAGTTGTACATGGCTCATTAAATTTCAATTTTAGCATTCTTGCCACATGGAAAATTTATCATGGGAACTTCTGGAAAAAGTTAGCTGCAACTAAGAACAGTTTTTGTGACTATCCATAGATTTCCTGGTTTAGAATATTTTGGGGTTGTTTGCCCAATGGATTTTGGAAAGATAGGATTGTTTAACCCAAATGACCTGGTGCTCTTGTTTATTGTCTGAACTGCCTAAGAGAGGTAACATGACTGTTGCAGATTTTGCAAAATCCGGAAACATTTGTCAAAAGATACCATTAAATGATTGTTCCAAGACCTGAAGTCATAAATAGACAGATCTGAGATTTTACATATACTCTTCTTCTGAAAGTACCAAGTTATCCATACCGATGTCCCTCCTGAGTCCTGACCAATCTGCTATATTCTCATCATTTTAGAAGTTTGTGCATAACTAATCTGCTTTACTTCCATTTCCTATGTCCATGTCATGTGACCTTGAGGTCACGGGTTCAAGGCGTGGAATCAGCCTCTTGCAAAAATGCAAGGTAAGGCTGCCTACTTTAGGCCATTGTGGCCCGCCCCTTCCCCGGACCCCGCATAGGTGGGAGCTTCGTGCACCGGGGCTGCCCTTTTATGTCATGTATGAACAACTAATGGCTGTTGAAACTTTGTTTAGAAGGAAAAAGATCTTAGGATTTTGTTTATAAGGGGATTAGAAATCTTTTAAGTTTGATACCTGCAAAGAAAATAACTGTGCTAGTAACATGGCTTACATTTTTACCCTTGTTTGCCTGATGCTTATTTTTGAGGAAATGCAGGTATCCATCAGACGAAAGCCTGTGACAGGTTTAAGACTCTGTCTAGAAGGAGCGAAGCTGAACCGGTTGGCTATTCAGCTTCAGCACTTGACCAGTCTTCCTAGGATCCTCCGACCCTACTGGGACACCCACATGGCAATTGGTGCACCCAAGTGGCAGGGACCTGAGGAGCAAGACAGCCGTTGGTTTGAACCCGTGAAGTGGAAGAAATTCTCCCATGTAAGCACCACACCGATTGAGAACAATGAAACCTTCATAGGAGACCTTTCCGGAGTGTCTATAGTAACTGGTGCTCAGCTTGGAGTTTGGGACTTTGGAGCAAGAAATGTGTTATATATGAAACTTCTGTATTCCAAGTTACCAGGCTGCACCATACGGAGATCCTTGTGGGATCATAACCCCGCTAGCTCCAGCAGCAAGTCAAGCAAACTGGCTGCTGGAAACTCTGCGTTGTCTGGTGATTCAAGTTCTGGAACGAAAGATGTAACAGGACACCCAGCCAGTTCTAGCAACAAGCTGGCAAAGCTCGTTGATACATCTGAGATGTGTAAAGGGCCTCAGGACACCCCTGGGCATTGGTTGGTAACAGGTGGAAAGCTTGGAGTCGAGAAAGGGAAGATTGTTTTGAGAGTCAAGTACTCGTTACTGAACTACTGAATTTTTGGGAAGTTTTTCTTGGATGTGCGATATGTTAGTAGTTTGGTGACTTCTGGCCCAGAGGTACATGTTCCTCGCTATGGATTGGTGTCCATCATTCACAGAGTTGCGGAGATTGACGGACTGCTGCGAGAGATGAATATGTAATTTAATGCGTTTTGTTTGAATATCATCCATCAGATCACCCTTCAAAATTGTACGGTGTATGGAATGATATAGAGGAGAGATGATGTCCCGCAAGTAGATCTCGGCTAGAACCAATCACTGGACGCTGCAAGTGCTGGAAGTAAAGCTAGACACCAGCCATGCACAGCCTTCAACCCTCGTCACGCAGGTGATAGACCTTGCACCTTGTACCAATGTGCTATAATTGGTACAAGAGCTGGCAGGTCGTTAGCTGAAAGACAAAGTCAAGAAGCCTCCACCGGTCTGAGTGATATTGATGAATGCCTATCAGATAGCGCAGGTATTTGCCAATTTCTGGATGTGGAATCTAATATGATCAACCCAATGAAGGAGGAATATCATGTAATTTTTGTTGGGCATCCATTGTAATAAATCAATGCTTCCTCCAAATCGTTGGAAAGGTATGGTGTCTGAGGTTTGCAGGTCAAATTCCCTTCCTCTCGTTTGTAGGATATGAAAACCCTTGAAATGGTGTAATGACAGTGCACAGGGTTTTGAATCTTGTCATAATCCTTGTATATTATCTTATTGAGCAATCTTCATTTCAGGCGCACATCATAGACATCCAATCTGCACATTTACTAGTCCAGGCCATTGGGTTGATAGGATCACATCTTGCCTCATTTTAACAATCAATTCGAGTTCATAAGGCCACAATAATTGGACGGTCACGAATATTCATTTGGTTTCTTTTTTCCCCATCTGTTAAGATGATATATAATGGTTTATCTAATGAAACTCAGTCCAGAAAGAAGGAAAGCCTAGAGTATTTCAGCTTTCGTAAGGGCCGCTGAAAATTGTCATCCAATTTCCCATATGAAGAGGAAGACAAGCTGGTCAGAATTACCCATCAAATGAGCAAGTTTGTTTTTTTTCTGATTTCAGGCTTGACACCAGCATAGCTGCATAGTGAGGTCCAAGACATGTGTGACATCCAACACTACATTGATTTCGCACTTGGAGTTCGTCTACCTCATTTGTCAGCCTATCACATGGAACCCATTGAGCATGTTGGGTTATGATAGCAAGTTGTTGAGCTCATTAGTGACGGATCATCCATGAGAAATTATGCTCATGTGCTAATTCTGAATCCTTGACCCTAAAGAAAAATGGAGGGCAGCAGGCCCATTAGCCAGGTCACTGTCAGATGTCACTTTCTAATCCATCAATTCAATGTCATGGTTTATATGTTGACCACTAGTACGGCCTTATTCAAGATTGAATTAAGGGTGATAGCCATCAAAGGAAAATTAGACCAAGGAATGAATGGAAACTGATTTTAGAAGACACAGAAGGCATTGCATCAATCAGTTATATCAGGAGGAAATAAGCTCTGAAAAGAAATACCTTAATTTTTGTTGTTGTTGTTGTTGAAAGAACCATCGACAGTCATTTGATAAAGTTTAACTTCTCTCATGTGGAAGAATGAGGAGGAAGCCTCTTTTCATTCCATTCATAGTGAAGAGGTGCTGTTATCAACTAGGATTATTATATTATGTTTTGTTGTAGTCATTTGCCGGCCAAAGCAAAAGTAAATTTCTTTAGGTTTACTTAAAGGTTAATTTTACTGGTGTTACTCAAGTCATCATCAACTTTGTTGTTTTCACTTAAGTAAAAAGGTCAGCCCAGTCTACAAAGCTCCTGCACATGTAGGGTCCAAAGAAGGGGGGGGACCACAAGGGTCTATAGTACATAGCCTTACTTTGCATTTTGCAAGAGGCTGTTTCCACACCTCGAACCCGTGACCTCAAGGTCACACAACCACAAGGGTCTACTGTTTTCACTTAAGTCACCATCATCATCATCATCATCAAGACTTTATCCTAATTAGGGGTCGGCCATATGAATCTTATTCCTCTATTCCACTCTATTAAGTACCAGGGCTTCATTTAGTCCCAACGTTTTAAAATCTTTCCTCACCACTTCTATCCACGTTCCTCAAGAAACAAGTGGATATTCCCTCTTGTTATAAAAGGGATGATTCTTTTAGTGTAATCAATTTTGAAGTTGAATGAAAAGTTGGCTATTATCTTTAGTCTAAGAAAGACCCTAACTTTCTTCTAGGAGTAATTTTGATAAGCCTGTGAGAGAGATGTCAAGAGTCCTTAGTAAGACTCCGAAGGGATCTAAGGGTGGGAGATCCATCCTTAAGTTAAGTCGCCTGGTTTGGTCCTATTGGGCAATGTTAGTTACTCAAATATTTGATTCAAGATAGATGTTCCTCTTGATCCTTCAGGTCTTTGATATAAGAGTCAATGTTTCCCTTGATTTTCTAGATGTTTGACCCCAAGACAAGGTTTCCTTTGGTTGAGGACTGATTACACTTGGATTTGTTAGAAACCATAACTACGTCAAGTTTTCTTGATTTAAGAAAAATTACAACAGAATTACCATTTACTTAAGGAACTGATATCTGCACGCCCTTCTTTAAAAGGCAAGCAGATGGATTTGTCATCAGGTTTGGGAGGATGGACTTTGCAGTTAGTGACCCACTTCAGCCTGCTCTCTTGCTAAAAGCAAAGAATTACGAGAAAGAGTCAGAAATCAGATACAGCATGTGGCTAAGTAAACATGAACCCGGCCGTTTGTCAAAAAAGCAACTTTCAAGTTTTTCAATGAAACAAAAATACCCTTACTGGCACCACTGTAATTCTTTTCTCTGATGTTTTGTTCTACCCACGGTTAGGTTTTTGGCTCTAGAACTAGGTTTTAGACCGAAGTTGAAGTTTAGACAAGATTTTGCTATTCTTTCCCCCCTTTTCACACACTTGTGGAGGGTTTCAGATTAACTGCTGTGCAATTACGGGTAAGAAACAAGTGAGTGGATTGTATGAAAGTATAATCAAAGAGAATCGATGAACAAACAGAAACAAATTGCAGAAATTTGAGAGATGAATGAAAGAATGATCACACCACAAGAAACTGATTTACTTGCTTGACCACTTGGGCTACATCCACGCAGAACTGCTGGGCACATATTTCACTGGGATGAGAAATAAAATATCTGCGTAGAAAGTGCCTACAAATCAGGAAGAAAATTCAACCTATGTTGAAAATCACGTAGCATTTATTGTTCTTCAGCATAATTCGTTCCTCAATTCAAAATCAGAAAAAAAAAAGTCTTCATCTTTCACTTATGACAGATCCCTCACATCCCCTGTTTTTAAGAAGAACAAGAAGGCCCTTTGGTCATCCCCCAAGGCACCTTTCCTCATGCCTTACGGAGTTATTGGTAGTTTTACATAAGAGTTCAGATTTTTCTAACTCCTCCAATTATATAAACCTATGATGAACTTTCCCATCACGGACTAACAGACGCAATTTTGATTACAATTTTTTTTACTGTTTTTGAGAAGATAGATTTTGTCTTATCTCCTGAATTAGTTGATTTTCTTTTACAGAAAAAGATGTTTTTTGCTATCTCCATTGAAGGATTTTCCAAAGAAACTCTTTTGTCAAAGGATGTGGTAAAAAGAAGCAGCCACTATTTCAAAACTTGATCCTATAAACAAGGTTATTTTAAAAATGGGTGCGCAATATCAGTTCTCTTATTTTATTGAGTTTTAAGGGAGCTGAAGATCTCTTCTTGAACTCATCAAGTAGAATCATAAATTGCTTATGCATACTTAAATTTCATCTGAATTTGAAGTCGTTAGGGTCTTCCCACATCAGAACCCCATGATTGACATCATTAATCCAGAAGTGCAGAGATAGTTTTGGCAAGCAAGACCGTAAAAATACCAGTTGAAGAAATCCAGAGATTTCTACATGCATCAAGATGAAACACACAACAATACTCAATTTACAACTGTTGTAATACCCACAGCCAGAAAAATCCTCAATGCAAGGAGCTCCTTTAGGCAATACTTTTTCTTGATAATGTTTTCTTTAGTAATATGCTGCTCGGAATCCTAATGTATAACAATGACAGAACTAGCTTCATTTATTTACCTTCAAGAAGTTCCCCTATAAGTTAGACCTGTAAGAGCTTACTGTAGAGGCAAAGCTAACATGCTTGTTGGCTATTTGTAATATTTAGAGTTATGGCGATGGTAGGCATGACCCCTGGGAATCTAAGGATCCTCTACTTCTCTGCTATTTCTCTCCCCAAAGTGGACAATCATCATAAAGTTTTCCTGAAGATAACACACATCCTTTCCTCCTGAACATGTGACCATATCTTCTTCTAACGAGAAACTTTGCACCCACCATACTGGTCCAAATGATTCTCCTTCGAAGGGCAGAGTATCCGCTTCACATCATGAAGCCTTTAAGTGATTGTACTCATACTAGACCCAGCGGCCCAAGTGGTTAGGTAAGTTGCAGACAGAGATATGAAATGGCGATCTTGAGTAGCAAATGAATTAATTCTATTTTACCGCAATTAGCGACTTGGTCTCAATCATTAGAGCTTTAAGCAAGTTCAGTGCATTATCACAAAGCTGCTAAACAATGGCTGCATTCCAAGATGTAGAATCTATAAAAATCAACATTCAATGGGGTTACAAAGACATGATTATCTAAAGGTACACATCCTTACCGATTTGCCAATTTTCACAGCTATGCTGAGGAATTGCCAATGCTTACGTCAAAGAGCAGTTGAAGATTATTGCCAAGACCAAGAAAGTTCTCTCTTGGCTGACACACCACTTCCCAACTAAACAAGTCTTTCCATTCTTTGCGTTTCTCATTTCCTTCCCAAAAGAAGTCCAATTGGAGTTCTCTATCTGCTCCACCAGTCCAACCGCAATCTTAAACAATGACAGTTAGTATATAGGAAGCTTCACAAATGTTGCCTTGACGAGGGTTATTGTGCACACCTGTCAAAGCTTCCTTATACACTAAAGCATGGCACCAAAGCTCTTTAGGACATGAACTGCAAGGGGACCCCAAGCACCCTATACTCATGTTGATCCCCACTGATACGCCACAGTTCTCTGGCATAAGGAATCTAAGAGACCCCCAACACCCTATCCTCTCCTATACTGATCCCCACTGAAACACTCTTGTTAAAATGTTGATCTTCACAATGGAAACTTCTTATCCATGACAGACCGCTTCAAGTTACCAACTTGAGACAAGAAGCTTCAAGAAGATACTTAATAGAGCATTCCTAGTAGAGAATCCTCCAGAAAAGCCAAATCTCAAGTCATTGCTTCAGCTTGTTAAGCAAAAGAGGGTCATCTACCGTCAAAAACCTACATATTATGAAGTAAGTCTTCTGCTTTCTCATTAGTCATGGAGAAAAGAGGTGATGACATACAGTATTTGTCCACCTTGTCCATTTCCCACCAAATAAATTCTAGGGAGCACATGATGGAGGCTTGGTCTTCAAATTCCTAATACTAAATCATCAGCTTTTCTGGATCAACTTGGCAGGTTACCCCCTGCCTATCTTGATCTTTTCCTGGAAACACATCAGCTTAAGAAAGAGCATCAGAATGTCTGACCCCATAGCTGAAAGCTGAACACTAGCTTCACTGTACTAATACATAATGACCTACTCACATACAGCTTCCCTCATTTCTCTGCACTCCATATTAAATGGTTGTTCAAGATTTAACACGGGAGATTAACTGAAGTAATAGTATAAAAAAAACATCATATTTGAACTGTATAAAGAAGCAATAACAAGAGGTTTACTTCTTAAACAAAGAATCTGATCTGACGCAGAGATGTCAAATGAAGAATTCCGTGTAACTTTAAGGACAAAGCACTATAACAGATAATACCTCCTTGAAGTCACCTACAAACTCCTTCACTGTAGCTATAGCTATTCTAGAAGCTTCTTTGAAAGGATAGCTGCAAAATCAAGAAACACCAAAAGACTTAGAGGAAATCAAAGAAACAATACCATACAAATCTTTTGGCTTAATGGAAAAAGGTAGCATGCCATCTGGATCTGATGTGGAAAAAAATCACAGCTATAATACTGTCACTGAAACAGGTACAGGTCATGTTAAAACTTCTTCAAGGATTAAACAAGAATCACACAAAAATTAAAAAGCATGAAAATAAAAGTAATTAAAGATGCTATTGCCATAACAGAAATAAGACACGTGAAATTATATTAACAGATAATCAGGGTATAATAGCTAATATAACGTCCCTTAGTATCAGCTGTGTGTTGAAGCATGTCTTGTATCAAAGAATAGTTAGTCTGCTTAAGCAATGAAATTATGTTTCTTCTCCAGAACTAACCCATACACACCACATGATATGGCAGGAAAAGCAATATACTGAATGCTGTTCTCTTGAGCTAGTCTTAAGCAGCTTCTGCAAACCAAATGAGGACGTGAGAGCTAAAAGTTAAACCTGTCACTTTCAACATGTCTTCAGAAAACACCTTTGGCAGTTCGAGGCCCAAATATCTTAGCACTACCTGTATGCACTTTTTAGGGAAATCTCTGGCCGAGGATCAACATCTTAAATGGGTCCAACAGTGTGAATTACATGAGCAACAAATAACTTGGGAAGCTCTGCATGGTTTCCATGTTCATCATTTCAGACCAGTTAAATATCTCTGCCACACAAGCACCTACATGGGTTTGCTAAAGATTGAATACTATAGTAGAAAAACTACTAGGAACACATACCGAGTAATCCTTGCTTCCCCAGTGGGACAGCTCACTCCAGGTCGGACTTCTGGAACCTCCCAGCATGCTGCTTTAAGTTCTGGCCCAGCAGCACCATGGATAGCTGTGACCGAGATTTGCAGTTTTAGAATGATTGAATGGACCGACCTTCATTAAGAAAATTCAGTACCTATTACCTCCATCTACACCACCACCTCCAAGCATTCTTTCATTAGCTGCGTTTACCTGTAAATACATGCACCCCCATGCACTTACAGCAAATTCAATGGGAAAAACCAACAAAATTAAGTTTGTAAAGTTATTCACAAGCCCAAGCACGTTTTCTTAGCTTAATCCAATGGTAAAATTTCCCAACTTCATGAAGTAAAGGCGAAAATCAGATAAAGCTAGAATACAGGGAAACGAGATCTGAAGCTCAGAAATGATTATTCAGGGCTGAGCGTGCACTTTCCGCGTACAAGATGATGGTCAACTGAGTTACTAAGGCTCAAATCACCCAAGAAATTAATTCGAAAGAGAAGGATGGGAAGCTTCCGATTGCATCAGAAGTGCCGACGACGAACCATTTGATGATATCCCCTTTCTGAAGCTTGAGAACGCTCGACGGAGACAAGACGAATGATATTGGTCCCCTGCCATTGGAGGAGGTTGAAATGGTTGCGTTAGGCTGGAACTTGCTGCTGGATTCTTCCATTATAGGGACTATCTGTGATGTTTTCAGGGTTTAGACGAAGGTAGGGCTTGTGAGAGGTGCTATTATAGAGTTTCTTCCGGTTAGAAGATTCCGACTGGCTCTGCAGTCTGCACAGTATGAGTGAACTGCTCGACATACATGGATGGAGCGGAGAAATAGATGAAGAGAAGCTGTTTGAGACCAGGACGTTCTAGTGCGGGAGCTACCATGGACTCATTATTGTGTTTAACAGCATGCCCTCACAACCGTCCAATGCACTGGTATGAATTGGCCCATTTTCAAATATCTCTGCCAGATTACTTCAACCAAATTTTAGAAGCCCGAGAGAAATTCGAAATGGTTAAGACTGCCCACAGTGAGATTGATTACCACAAGCACAACCTCCTGTAAACCCTGCTGTTCCCTTTCCATTTTTTTTTTCTCTTTCTTAATAGAGCAGGGAAATCATAGATGAAGGGAAGAAAGTTATATGTGGCAAGATACTAACACCCCCACCCAAACGACCCATGGGAAACGGCATCCCTTTATGACGATTAAATATAAAACTCTACTCTTTAAGCACTCCCTTTGGGAAACGACAAGTCCAATGTTGTATCATTCATATAAAATAAGAAGGAACCTCCTCTCCTGTTGTCCTACTGTGGAAGTATATGATTACATATTACATGATTCTGTACAACAAATTTAAATGGATACAGATCTATAACCCTTGGGGTTTGAAGAACAGCAACAATTAGCAGCAAAAGAAGAATTAAAAAGAGGAAGAAAGGGGGGGTTTAGTGAAACAGTGTGCTGTCTTCATGAAGAATATTCAAGTCCCAGAGAGATTGAATGTTGACAGCGGAAAATGAAGACGATTCTCCCAAACAGCATCAGATCTTCACGAACAACGCCTTGCTAATTAATTGGATAGCCAGTTCCCCTGGAAATTAGAATACTAGACACAAGCAACTCTTGTGAAAAAGTAAGTTCCAGAAGCATGGTGCAAAGTCACAAATATCATATTTCAACTGCTCCACCCACCAACCATGCCAGAAGCATCCTAATCATTCTGTAAGGAATTTTTTTTCTCTGCAATTGAAAAAGAGCCAGCAGAATTGACATTCAGTGATATCCCAATGGTTTGCATTCTGCTGAGGATGACAGAGAAGAGCTTTCCTTCCATAAAACAATACACATGGTTACCATTTCAGATCCCTTTACTCTTTTCCTTTGGATCTCCTGTATCTATTGTTTCCAACCCAAACAAACAACAAGGGAATAACTTACAAAGAGGGAGCTGATCTTCCATCTCCCCAGCTTCATCACACAAACCTCTTAACCTCTCAAAATCACCAATGAACAAGCTAACGAGAACAAGCTAACCCATCATCTATCCCCAGCAGTTATTGAGGGTGGCAGCTGTGATTGCTGCGCCTGCGAATTAGACTGAGACTGAGACTGAGACGGAGACGGAGACGGAGACGGAGACGGAGCCTGAGTGTGAGCTTGTGTCAGTTCTTGCTGCTCAATGAATCTGCTCATTCGCTCAATAAGTTGTGCCGCCTTCCTCTTCCCTCTATCAGTACCATTTTGTGCCAGGTCTAAGAGTGGTGCCACTACACCAAGCTCCTGTGCCTCCGCCAAATGTTGATGTTGTTGTTCTCCACTACACAAGTGCACCAGCACTGCAGCAGCATTCTCTCTGTTCCTGGGGGACCTGGTCCCAATCACATCTACCAACACAGGTACCGCTTCTGCAGCCCCTATTGCTGCCTTCCCTTCAGGGTGGCTTGACAGTATACCTAAAATTGCCAGTGCCTCATCCACCATTCCTCCACCAGCTTCTGTTAGCAGTCTCATCAATGTGGTCACTACTCCGGCCCTGACAGCCCTTGCCTTGTTACCTTGGAAAATGCAGAGGTTGAAGAGAGCTGTGGCTGCATCCTTCTTACCCCGCTGGCTCCCTTCACTCAGAAGCGCCACCAACGCTGGGATTGCTCCAGATGCACCGATTGTTACTTTGTTCTCATCCACCACTGAGAGGCTGAAAAGCGTGGCAGCTGCATTCTCCCGAGCCTCCATGCTCCCGTTTCTGAGCACATGCACTACACCAGGTACAGCACCAGAGGAAATAATGCTACCTTTGTTTTCTTCACAGATGGAGAGGTTTAGAAGGGCAGTGACGGCATGCTCTTGGGTTCGCAGATCAGTTGTGGAGAGGAGGTTGACCAGGAGCGGAATGGCACCAGCCTCGGCGATGCATACCCGGTTGTCCGCATTGCGCTTGGCAAGAAGGCGCAGCTCCCCTGCAGCAGATCGTTGGTCCTCAAGATCAGAAGATGAGAGCTTACGAAGAAGAGCATCAATTTTGGCACGTTCGGTGGGAGAACATGTAGGAGGCTTAGTCGGCCGGGAGGAGGTGCCCAGCCGTTTGGGAGGGTCCAATCCATTTGCCTCACACCACTGAGCAATGAGGCTGCGCAAGACATAGTTTGGTGTGAGGGCTGTGCTGGTAAGAACCTGTTGCGTTTTGGGGCAAGTATTATGCCCGGCTTCAAGCCATTTTTCAATGCACAAGCGCTCATAGGTCTGCAGGAAAGAGCAAATCTATTACATCAAAAAACAAAAAGAAACACTGCTTGACGTTCAACCTCCATGAATATATGCATGCAGCTCTCAAGATTGAACTCGTTAGAGCAAAACATTCATTGTACCATTGGTAGAGGGAATTATATTTTTCCAGTAAAATATCCTGACTAGTTCAGATACCTGTCCAGTGGACACAATGACTGGATCTTTCATCAACTCCAGAGATACTGGACAGCGAAAGTCGTCTGGTACAGCAGGAGACTTGGGATTCCCATCCCCAGAGGTCTCTGTACTGCTTGAAGAAAGAGACCCATCACTTGCAGGGCCATACATGTCAGGGTTCACAGTCTGCACAAAATCCTTTATCTTCTTCAGCAGCATTGACATCTTTTCTAAGTTCTCCCCAGGATCACCACTACTTGCAGCAACCATCTCGTGCAAAGCTACAGACTCTTGCTTGAGGTCAGCTAAGCTCATCAGCTGTAACTTTTCTGCAAGTCTCTTTAAAACAGCTGGATCGGTATTTGCATCATTGCAGTAGTCGTAAGCAGATGACAGATCATTGTACAGCTCAATGTCAGGTGTATCAACCCGCCCTTTGGCTCTTTTGAACTGAGTATGCACAAGCTCAACCTGGACATAATAAGAGACAAGTCATTCAGCATTTACAAAACACACACACACACACAAAAAGGGGGGGCAAAAGGGTATATAAAAAGTTGTGACTTTCTTAAGCTCTTGAGAAAATACTTGAAGGAAGAGTGTTAGTTCTAGTAGAATGCGCACATAATGCCAAAAGGAAAAGGCAGAGTAAAAAAATATCAATGAGGTACTCCCGACTGGTGCTTAAAACTAAAAATCTTGACCGCTCAAATTATTGAAGGCCAAGAAGGAACAAGCTCTCAAGGGTCCCACTTAAATCCGCATAACAAAAATCAATAAACTCTATTAAGAATCTTTGCAAGTTCTTGTTAGTCACAACTTTTCTAGGAAAATGATGACACATGAGCCTACTAAGTTCTTGTTGACACATGTCTGAAAGTAAAATAGGAGTCTCATGAACTAAGTCAAGCACTTTTTCAAAAGGTCGGGCAGGATCCTTAGATATTTATACAAGATTATACACAGACCGCTGCTGCTGATGGATGACAACCTGTTCTCTGACTTCGTCTGACATGTCAAGTTTATCATAGAATATTCCGCCCAAAGCCTGTTCCAAATGAGTTGTGACTTCCTGAAATTTGCTCATTGTTTGCTCCCTCTCTAGGACCTATCAAAAGTAAACAGAAATTGTTATAAGAATGTGTCAAAAAATACAAAATGACAAATTTGTAAACAGCCTCTAAGCATTGATTAACAAGGTAAATTATGACTTAATAGCAGAAGCAGTTACTACAGCATTCCAATGTTGCTTCATGCCCAAGGTTCTTGGTTAAACAAATGGCTACTCATAATTCATTATGACTTGTATTTACAATTGCCCACATATATTTCTCTTTTTGAACAACCAATGGTTGGTTAAAGTTTATTTAGCGTGAGAGAGAACTTCTAGAGCAAGACCTTATGATCAGTAGAACTGACCATATATTACTAGGAAATAGTATCTGTTCGTTCACACTATCTCCCCTCGTGTGGTTTGGCGAAATAGCCATTCATATGCGCTGGAACGTATACCAAACAAGCCATGACCTAAAAACGTGATACGCCAGACAACCCTTAAGACCTTTAGATTTCATTACTGTTATTTTCGAGCCATCAGAGTCGTCTAATTATATTATGCCCTACACAGGGTGAAGAGAGAAACTCACAAACCACAATAATGACATCATCTGCACTGCAGTAGAAACATACAAAAATAGACGATCCACCCTGAAATGGTTCAGCATCACACTTAGCTGAAGGTCCACCAAATGTTTCATATCCAAAACAATATCCATCAATCTGTTGTGTAGTTACCAAAGAAGTCCATTTTATTCTACAGTTACATTGATCATAACTCGTAATCCCCTCCAACCAGACCAAATTCATTATTCTGGCCATTCCCATAGTTGGCACAGATTGAAATCTACAGTTACTGAGAAGTCACCTCTTCATGCCATTACCATAGATTAGCCTTAACCTTAGACACATTTTAGCTGTACACAGACGTCATTCGTACTGTCTGTTTAAACTTCAAAAACGGATCAAGGGTAATTGCACCAATATTATGACATATGTATAAGCTTGATGCAAATCAAAGTTTAATGACCACTAAAACTACTATGAAGAAGAGTATTCAACTCATGATGTCTGTCAATTATGAAATGCTCAGAAACTAGGAGGGAAAAAGATGAGATTAAGTAATGCAAAGAAATTAGAAGCATAAAATGATTCGCTTCAATATGTTAGTGGATCCATGCCATCAACATGTTGCCTATGTTCCCAGTATACTGAATAATGACTTGAACTACATTGACATCAATACAAGGATATAATCAGCTTGCTTTTCCTTGGATTCATGATATTGTAAAACTCCTCAGCAGGTTCTTCTATACTTCAAAATAGGCGTTAATTGGAAATGTCCAAAAGGAGAAGGGGAATGAGGGCAAAGAGAAGGAACTAAGTGCAGTTTCAGGGTCATCGTTAACTGAAGGGGATGTGAAGAACATTTTTTTTGAAGAAATGCGTCAAAGATGCCAGAAGACACCGCAGAGAAGAGTTTGAGGTGAAGAGATTGCAGAACATACACATGAAAGCAGGAGCTGAAGATGCAGAGAAGGCCAAAGAATAAAACAAACCCTTGTATTTAACAGCTAGAACAGATAGCTGTTGCCTAACCACCAGCTAATAGTTAATCAGCATGGGAGTGGCCTCAGGGAAAGGGGCAAATATGTTACCTCATTTGAATTTTCACATTCAAATGGAATGCCTTTCTTAGGGTGAGAAACTTTTAGGAAACTGAAAGATCAGAAAGTCGTATTTCTATTTTCCTTTTCCTGCTCTATGAAATGTTTAAGCAGTTACCAATCTTAAAATGGGTACGCAATCCACAGATTCATCCAATAACACGAGCATTAGAAAAATCAAAGATCTCCAGTCCAAAGTTTTCCCTATCCCTTTCTGCCATGCAGGTTGACATGAAAGATATAACTTCGATGTGTCTCTTAGTATCTTGCAGCCAGATACAATGGCCAGAACTCTTAATCTTTTTCCCTATGCCGATTCCCCTGTCATCCACCCAATTAAACGGCTACGAAACTCAGGGAACATTCAATATCATCATGAACTAAATTATCAATGTTGGCAAAGTAATCCAGACACAAGTCGTATTACATCCATTATCGTCGCCCTCGATGACACAAACTCTAGATAAAAGAGCATCAAAGCCAATGACAGGTCAATCAACAGTAAGAAGTGGTCATTTATAACTTCGATATGAGATGGCCAGCTTCGCGCTGTAATTAATCCAAGAAGTTTTCGTGTCCTTAGACTCATTCAGTTTTCAAATATAAACAGAAAACCAACAAAAGCAACAATGGCAGGAACTAATTGAACACAAAATTTGATTCCTAGCTATCTGATTCCGATAATATTCGATACCATCAGTAAAACCAACATTCAATCAGTCCCAATAGATACACAAACATCTATCAATCACCAACAACTAGAATCAGTAAAACTCAATTGCTTATCCAGAAAGAGCAAAATGCCATGACAGAGACCCAAAACTGCCATGCACCAACGTTCTTGAAAATCAAATTCTTAAAGAGAGGCTACAGTAGAAAGCCATACAATTCAAAACTGATCCGTTAGATCCCTATATGTAGAGAAGAATAACCAGCAAAAACAAGAATCTAACTACACCCAATCAGAACTGTTCCCAAATCTTAGGCCCAATCAGATCGAAGAATGCTATAAAGCAAACAATCCGACCATCACCAAAACAAGTAGGAAAAAGAAGAGAGACAGAAAACCCAACTCAACCAAAACTATACAGAAATCAAGACATATAAACAAAGAACTAACCAAGCAGATCTTGCTCCCTTCACTTCCAGATTTAAGCAGTTCCTTGGCAGCCCCCAACGCCTCCTTCAACGACACAAGGGCTTTTACCGCCTCTTCCGGCAAGGGCACCTTGCTCTCTTTGAACTCCTCAAACATTGGAGTAAGCAGCTTCAATCTCCTCACAAGATTGCAGTACTGCTTCTTAAACGCATTCCTGAAATCCGAAATAGACGAGATTTCATTGACTACATCAATCAGCTCCTGAACTAGTTTCTTCTCTTCTTCCATTGGACCCAATAACCCAAAAGATCCCAATCCCTCTCTCTCTCTCTCTAAGCCCTTTCAAGTAAAGATCTTTTTCCCAGAATGTGGCAGAAAAGATATTTGTGGCTAGAAAGGAGAGAAGTTGCAGAGGTGGAGAATCACCATTGGAGAAGAGAGAGAGAGAGAGAGAGAGAGAGAGAGAGAGGCGACTTTTCTGCGCGCTGGCGCCGACCATCAATAGAGTGCACAAGGAAGGATTAGAGAAATGGGGCTTAACCAGGGTTTACATTTAACTATATTGTCTGGTTTAGCCTAGCTTGCTAAGTTCCTTTTTTTTGCTGTGAGTTAGCTCTAGCTGTGCAAGGAGGGGAAGTTGAAATAAAATCATAACCATTGAATTACTGTAGCAGCCAATAAGTTCTGATCTGGTTGTTGGATGATTAACAATTTTTCCAGATTCTCGACTCATTCCCTCCGTTTAGGGTCTCACAAAAAACTAGTTCGGCTCGGCTAGGATTAAAACCACCGGGAGAGAAGCCAAGCGCCGAGAGGTGTCCGACCCAGGTCGGTTAACCCAACCGCACCTCAGTTGAAGCCGGCTAATCAAGCTTAACAGAAAAAGATAAATAAAATAAGAAGAGGGGCCCAGGTGCTAAGACAGGGCACGTGGCTTACGTGGAAGGGAAATGATGTTGTCCATGCCACCGTGGCAGGATCCGTCCAAAGGGCTTTCCCGGAGGGGGGGCTGTGGGAATCAGAAAAGATCGCAGCCGTTCCCTGAGATCCAGGTCTGTGGATAAAGTGTGAAGATCTTGTAGCATGTCGAGGGGATTCAAGAGCCCAGCTTCTCTTGGGTCCCACGTGGGCCCTATGAAAGCGGCAGTGTAATATAGCGCATGTGAACCCCCCGCGGACAGCTAAGATGCCGCTGACGTCATTTGTATCGGTCCCAATCCGCAGCGGGCTTTCTTCTCTCTCTCTTTTACTACTTTGCCTTTTGGAATGATTTGTCCGTTCGATTTTCAATCGCTGTTTCCGCCTTGGATGAGGAGAAAGTAATTTCGTTAATTTCCCAATTCGTACAATTATAATCCTCCGATCATTGGCCAGAAAAAGAATGGAATTTGACCAGCCGATATCAGGGCCCACGTTAGCAAATCCATGCGTTAAACTTGTGAACCCTCAACACGGGAACCGCATAAGATTTGTCCCATTTCAAATGGATATTCCATCTACAAGACAGTATCCAGCAACATTAACGGTTCAAATTTTGATGATGAAATCTTAGATAAGGCTTTGCAGATCAAGGGTATGAGATTGGGATGGAATGTGGAGAGGTAAGAAAGTTCCCATTCTTAATCAGTGAGTTGAGTAGAGCGGGGCCCAGGATATGGACGGTTTTGATCACCAACCATCTAAATTTGGGGCTCACACATGTACTTCAAATTGCAACCTGCCATTTGGTGAACTGGGATCGTTTAATTGCGCTGATGCTTGAACCTCAATCTACCCATGCCAGGACCATTCAAATTAAAACATAGGTGCTGGGATTGATTCTCATTTTTATCATCGGAAAGAGTCGACAGTGGATCCCACAGAGGTGCATTAATTAGAGAGATGGGTCCCATCATCTCTAACAATTTAAATGGAGGGACCGATTTAAGTGCTCCTGCAGGTTAAGCTAATTGAGGGTTAGACGTGTGGGGTCATGTAACTCCTTCCTTTTTAAGGGAAAAACGAAGGAAAAGGATGGAAGAGAACGAGACTGGTAGTTCAAACAGAAACATTTAGTCCCTTGTGTTTGGACGAGAGGTTAAAATGGAGTCATTAAGCTAATCCATTAATTAATTATTCTATACTCTTTTCTACTTAATTATAGCCCTTGTTTTCCCCTCACGTTAACTACTTTTTGTTCTTGCAGCTCAATACACAAAGCTCTTGCGTATGCGGCAGGATCAGAGTAAGGGACAGACCATAAAGAGTCTATAACATGCAGCCTTACCTTGAATTTTGCAAGAGACTGTTTTTATGTCTCAAACCAGTGACTTTCAAGTCATATGGCAACAACTCAACCGTTGTGCCAAGGGTTTCCTTCTTAGTTTTTTATATCTAAAATCATATCAACACAGATGTGGACATAAGCCACACTGTCTAGACTCAAAGAACCAAACCTTTGTTTCCTGGTAGGACTATAGATCACAAGTCCGGGTGCAGCTTGGCTGCATGCACTGGCATCCTTGTGGCATTTTTCTATGAGAAATAGTGAAATCTTCACAGGACTTGTCCTGAAAAATGGAAAATTAGTATATTGTCATAGCTTTTGGAGTGCGTTTATGCACACCTACTTTGTTTCTAATGGTTCAGATAGGTACAAGCGTATGGCCCAGATGATTGGCGATCCGCACTGCTGATCTAGACTGAGACGATAAGAAAGAATCTTCTCATGAGCACCCCAGTGGAGAATGCTTTCGGTGCATAGGCTAGCCAAGATGTGTCCCAGAATATGAGCACGAAGGAAGATCACAAAACACCTAGTCTAGCAGGTACTTTAATATGTACCCCTTAGTCCTTGTATGGTTTTTTAATAGGCAGCGCATAGACCACCTAAAAGGCTTAGTTGAAAATATTACTCTTTATTAGCTAAGGCTTTGGAAGGGGAGCTTTAGTGCAATGATATAATTTTGAGGTCACGGGTTCTGGGCGTGGAAATAGTCTCTTGCAAAATGCAATATAAGATTGCATACGTATTGACCGTTGTAGTCCACCCCTTTTCTAGACGACTCATATGTGAGAACTTCATACACCAGGACTAGTCTATTATCTAAGGCTTTGGGGCCAACCCTGACTACGCTGGATTAAGACTAGACAATAAGTATTTTCCTAAAAGACTAAACAAATATGGTTGTGAGACACTTTCTGAGGGGCCACTTTCTATGCCCCATGTGTGCCATCTAGCCGTGTGTTAGTGGTATTTGAGATGAAGTAAGCTGTCTTAAGAAGAGATGAGAAGGTGGAGATGACCCAAGTTTGGCACAAGAGTAAGTGAGATGATTGGATATATCATTTAAGTTGGGTTGAGATGAGTTGGGAGAGATGGCTGACCCTACATTCAACAACTAAGCTTTAGATGAAGTCCTATGCAAACAACTAACAGTGAGCTGGCTTAAGATTGGAATTTTGCATCTCATCTCAAACACCATTTACAGTAAGTTGAGATGAGATGAATTTCATCTCAAGCACCACCACCAGCAACATGAGACATATCACTTCATCTCAACGCAGCTTAGGCTCCACTAATAGTGATACGTCCCATCTTGTCTCATCTAGAGTCAGCTGATTCCATCTCAAGCCCCACTAACACCCTATAAATCATGTTAGTTTGGCATTGATGGCTTACAAGATAAATAGTCTCAACACGTTTATCCTCGTTAAGAACTCAAAAGGGTCCACAAAGGGCAACCCCCAGCGCACAAAGCTCTTGCGTATGTTGGGTCTGAGGAAAGGACAGACCACAAGCGACTATAAGGTTGATAAGAAGAGGAATCACAACTAGATCCTCCGCGTAGTTTGGAATCTGTTGATGTGATCTTATCCTTGCTAGTGACTGGCACGATCTTAGTCCTAGAACGGCTCTTCTAGGGTCAATTTTGGCCTTAATTACAACCATGATCACAAACAAGGATCTCGGATTTGGTGTTTCGATGATGATCTAGCTCATACATCAATCTGGCCGGTCTAACCACCGACCATCCCTGTCAAAACGTTCTCTCAATCAACCTATGCTCAATCTTCAACCTTGAATTCAGGCCTTTCTTCACTAGTTGTTAAGTGTTTAATTTTGGTCAAAATACCCCTAATTTAGTATTTGATTAGAGCATCTAGACCATTAATTTTAAGATTTTACATCAAATATTTCATTTTAGCTTTAATTGGCCATCCAACCGTTGAATTGTAAAATTTAGTGGTTAGATGACTATTAAAGCTAATAGACGGTTTAGATTGCGCTAATTGGGTTTATGCATTGCAGATCGGTCAACTCAGGCGTGGACGCTCCAGATCGAATCAAGGATATTAGATGGAGATCAGATAAGATGGAATTTGAAGAATCCTAGTACAGGACAAAGTTGAAGACTTGCAGAGTTCTAGCAAGACTAGAATTCCAGTGGACCCCACTCTCTTTCTTATCTCTCTTACCTATCTCCTCTTCCTTCTCTTTCTCCTCTCTTATCTCTCTTATCCCTCTCTCCTATACGTCTCTCCCTATCTCTCTTTTAAAAGACCCTTCTTTCTTCTCCAAAGGGGATGTTTTTTTCCCTTTTAGGAAGGTGCAGGCTGGGCTCTCTCTCTCTCTCTCTCTCTCTCTCTCTCTCTCTCTCTCTCTCTCTCTCTCTCTCTCTCTCTCTCTCTCTCTCTCTCTCTCCGACTGTCTTTCCTCTTCACCCTTCTCTCACACGTTCTCAACCACTCCCTCTCTTCTTTTGTTTTTGTTCACCGCACCTTCCCGTTTTCCAGTTTCCATTGTCGCACCCTCTACTCCTGTCTTTCTTTACAACACCGGCTCGCTAACCAGGCATCGTCATCACCGGCCAAGCTTAATCCCACATCTGATTCTCTCTTTCCCCCCTCTCGTGCACTCTCGCTCACCTCTACCCAGTCTCCATTCACCACACAAGCCATCTTCCCTTTCTACTGGTCAGGACACGTTTCATCTCTCCACTTGCCATACACGAACCCATCTTCGCCGCCTAACCGCACCCCTCCCCTCCATCATTTTCCTTCATTCACTGCACAGCCCAGTCCACCTTTGCTTTCTTCTTCATCTCCACGCACCAGGCCATCGTCGGCCACTGCTCCAGCCCAGCCACCCCACAACGCACCAGTCCCATCTTCCCTTCCTCCTCTGCTCCCCATCATCTTCCCTGTCTCCCAGCTCTGGAGGGTTTCTCGCTTCCGAACGGCCCAGTGGAGAAAATCCGAACTGGGTTTTCTCCCAACCCAGCTTCTCCTCCATTTGCATCCTTAGGACGACCCACAGGTGCGTGACACACCACAGGCCTGGTGTCATTTCAACTGCCCAGAATCTCTCTTCAACCTCGTCGGCTCCACCTTTCTACCCATCTTTCTTCTCTCCCTTTCCTCTTCTCCTCATTCCTCTATTCTTCTCCCTCTTCTCCCTCTTCCAGATTTCTCCCAAAACGTCTTTTTCTAGTTTTTTCGTGAAAAACCAGAACCCTGAAGAAATTGCAAATCTGCACCTGCAGATCTCAGAAATTACAATTCTGTCCTATTTCAGAAATTCCATCTGTGTCCCCAAAAGAATTACATCTGTGTCCCTTGGCAGATTTCAGAAATACCAATTGGGTCCCTTATTTAATTACAACTGTGTCCCTATGCTATTCTGGTTTTAACTTATCTTCATTCTGACTATTCAGGGACAGTGTAATCCAGGACAGACTATTCAAGGACAGACTAATCCAAAGACAGTGCAATCCAAGGACAAGCTTATCCAAGACGCATTTTATTTTTATTTTCTGTTTTCCTTGGAATAAATATTTGTGAACATTGGAACAATTGAATAAATTTGGATTTTATTTTTTGTTAGTTTTTATTCTTTTAGTTGAATTTTATTTAAAACTCCATAATTTTAAATCAAGTCCTCGTGGGATCGACCCATATTTGCATAGCTATACTACAATAGCCCGTGCACTTGTGGTTAAACAATCAACAAGTTTTTGGCGCCGTTGCCGGGGACTTGAAATGGAGTTTTTATAAAATTTAATTAAAAATTCAAAAAAATTAGAAAAATTTCAAAAAAAAAAAATCAGAAAAATACAAAAAATTAGGAATTGCATTTTAGGCATTTTTAGGTGCATTTTTAGGCATTTTTAATGCATAATCACTTTATTTCCTGAATTTGGTACTAATTGTTATTTTTCTTTTTCACGAAATTGGAGTGGAGCTTCATCAATTGATAGATTTGTCTTGCTTTCTTAGATTAGAAATTTTATTTTTGAGTGAATCTTGTAGTGAGGCCCCTTGTAATTTGCATTTTCAATTTCAATTTTAAAGGGTTGTAATAATACAGGGCAAGTGTGGGACAAGGTGGCCCACACTTGATCTTCATCAGAAACCTCACTGTAAGTCTTCTCACTCATTTATTTTCTAGATTAGGGTTTGTATTTAGAATAATTTGCATTGTTTGGTACTTAATTGCATATAGAAAGCATATGTTATAATTGTTGCATCTTAGGGTTTTGCATTAGTTTATTGCTTTCAATTGCATTTTAGGATACGTCTAACGCTTTAAGGTGGATTATATGTTGATTGAATTGCCATGGTGTGTGAAATTTAATTAGTAAGGGCACCCTACCCCACAAGATCAAGGGTGGATTTCATCACCACTCCTTGGCCCACCTAGGATAATCATCTCAAGCGCGCAACCTCTCTTTTCACATTAAGTTAAAATCAATCAGAAGAGACCTATAGGATTATCACATGCTCGTAGGACCCTCTTAATAGGACACGAATTACTCTGGTTGCTTTTGATCACTGTGGTTATTGGGGGTTGTCTAATAGAGCCTCGCTCTTCCCCTACCTCCTATCGACGTTTGTTGAGGTCTAAACGCCTCCTTACACGAGGGTTGTATTAACCGCTTTGGTTAGAACCTAACTGGTAAGTAGTAGTCAACTCCTAAAGAGAGTAGGAGCGTTAGAGTAGGCTAATTAAAAGCGTTGTCCCCACAGAAAATCAAGAAAATCAAAATATCTATGCTTGCTAACCTTAGGGGATTGCTTGATTGTGTCCTGTTTTGTGCATCATTTTAGGCATTTAGGTTGCATCATTTAGGATAGGAAAAAAATAAAAACATAAAAAACCAAAAAGATCTTTCATTGTATGCCCTTTTGGATACGCGACGAAACCGTGAGTTAGTCTCGTACGACCAAAAAGACAGACCAACAATGGCTGATCAACGATCAAGGGGTAACTCACCCCATGGTAATGTTAGAGGTGATCAAGCTCCACTCATCATGAATGAGGACCCACCACCTCTAATTGATGATGAATATCAACCTCCACCAAGGAGGAATAATCATCAACAAAGAAATTGGAGAAGGAATGAAAATAGGGAATGGGACCAATAGAGTGACCATGGAGAAAATGATGTTTATCAGAATCCTCATGGACGAACCTTAAGAGACTACCTTCAACCTACACACACCAGTACACCCTCTTGTGTCATTCTTCCTCAAAATACTGGTGCGTTAGAATTAAAAACGGGAGTAATTCAATTACTTCCCAAATTTCATGGGCTAGATAGTGAGAGTCCTTATTTGCACCTTAAAGAATTTGATGAGGTATGTAGTACCCAAAGAACCTAAAATATAGGTCTAGACACTGTCAGGCTTAAGTTATTTCCTTTCTCTTTAAAGCAAAAAGCAAAAATGTGGTTTAATGCACTGCCACCAGGTTCCATAAGGACTTGGAATGAAATGACTAGGGAATTCTTGAAAAAGGTTTCCCTACACATAAAACAAATACACTCCGTCGTAAGATAATGAACTTTACCCAAAAAGATAAAGAATCATTCTACCAATGCTGGGAAAGGTTCAAAGATCTATTGCTTACTTGCCCACATCATGGCTATGAACCATGGCGCATTATCAGCTTCTTTTATGAAGGACTTAATTCTGACATGTGCCAGTTTGTAGAGATGATGTGCAATGGTAACTTTTTGAATAAACAACCAGATGAGGCGGAGGAGTATTTGGAATGGCTAGCTGAAAGTGCACAGACATGGTGACTCAGAAAGAGTAGAACATTCAGATAGACCTAAGCCCACTACCACATCTACTAGGGGAGGCATGTATGCCATGACTGAAAAAAATGAAATCAATGCCAAAGTAGCAACCCTAGCTAGAAAAGTAGAAGCCATGGAAATGGGAACAAAAACCTTAACTAATGATAAACAAGTGTGTAGCATTTGTGAAAGTACATCACATTTTACTCAGGAATGTCCTACCATCCTTGCATTTCAAGATGTACTTCATGATCAGGCTAATGCACTCAATAATTATAAAAGACCTTTCTCCCCATATTCTGAGACATATAATCCCAACTGGAGAAACCATCCAAATTTCAATTGGAGAAATGGACCTAATGCAAATGTCTCACAATCAGGCCCATACCAGAGTCATCAACAACCAAACCAAGGACTACTTGCTCCACCACCATACCAAACTCATCAACCTCATTCTCCTGGACTTTACTTGCCCCCACCTAAAAGGCATGTAGAGGATAATCAAGTTAATCAAAATCAGGAAAGGAAAATTTCTCAATTAGAAAAGTCTGTGAATGAACTAAAAAACATGATGAGTCAAATGATGCAAAATATGGAAAAAGGAAAATTCCCAGCTCAACCTCAAGCAAACCCTAAGGGAGTGCATGCGGTTAGCATTAATGCATCTGATGAAACATCTAGCTCTACCATGGAACAGACTAAAGTTGTTACTATTCTTAGGAGTGGTAAAATAATTGAGAAAGATGAGCCTAAAAAGATTGAAAAGGTAGAAAAACCTAAAGAAAAATCTAAAGAAAAGGACCATGTTTCACTGTTGAGTCATGTCCAGGTCCTCGCTCCATTCCCTCAAAGGTTGCGCCAAGCCCCAAAGTCTGCATCTAATGATGAGATTTTAGAGATTTTCAAGCAAGTCAAGATCAACATACCGATCTTAGATGCTATAAAACAAATCCCATCATATGCCAAATTCTTAAAAGACTTATGCACCATCAAGAGAAAATTAAATGTCCAAAAGAAGGCATTTTTGACTGAACAGGTTAGTTCTATTCTTCAACATCATACACCACCAAAGTACAAGGATCCTGGTTGCCCCCACTCTTACTTGCATTATTGGCAACTACAAAATTAACCAAGCTCTTCTTGATTTAGGATCTAGTGTAAACTTATTACCATACTTGGTATACGAACAGTTAGGTCTGGGTGAATTGAAACCTACATCTACTACGCTCCAGCTAGTTGATCGTTCTGTAAAAATACCGAGAGGGGTAATAGAGGGTGTGTTAGTCCAGGTAGAACAATTTTGCTTCCCTATCGATTTTACGGTTCTAGATACACAACCTAGTGGTGAATGAGAAGAATGAAATACCAGTCATCCTGGGACGACCATTTTTGGCTACGTCCAATGCCTTAATCAACTGTAGAAATGGTGTGATGAAATTGTCCTTTGGTAATATGACAATAGAACTTAACATTTTTAATATCTGTAAGCAACCTGGTGAAACTACTGATGATTTGCACTGTGTTAATATGATCAATTCAGTTGTGCAAGATCAGTTTCAATCATCTTCCTTATCGGACCCACTTGAGGCCTGTTTGGCCCATTTTAATGAGTGTAATGAGGATGCATTAATAGAGGAAGTTAATGCTCTCCTTGATTCTGTTCCTATCATGGAAACAGAAAAATGGAAACCTCCTTTCGAGGACCTTCCACTGAGGGAGTCCACTCCCCTTCCATCATTCATACAACCTCCTAAGCTTGAATTGAAATCTCTACCATCAGATTTAAAATATGCCTTTTTAGGAGACAAAGAGACTTTTCCTGTAATAATTTCCTCCCAATTAGAAACATCTCAGGAGGACAAATTAATATACACTTTAAAAGAACACAAAGGTGCTATAGGATGGACCATAGCTGATATAAAGGGCATTAACCCTTTAATCTGCACCCATAGGATATATCTAGAGGATGAAGCTAAACCATGTCGTCAAATGCAAAGAAGGTTAAATCCTAATATGAAAGATGTGGTTAGAGCAGAAGTCCTAAAGTTGCTTGATGTGGGAATCATCTATCCCATAAGTGATAGCAAATGGGTAAGTCCTACTCAGGTGGTTCCAAAGAAGTTTGGAGTGACAGTAATAACTAACGCCAACAATGAATTAATCCCTACCAGGGTTACTACTGGTTGGCGTATGTGTATCGACTATTGAAAGTTGAATACTGTTACAAGGAAGGACCATTTTCCTTTGCCCTTCGTTGATCAAATGTTAGAAAGGGTTGCAGGACACCAGTACTATTGTTTCTTAGATGGTTATTCAGGGTATAACCAAATAGAAATTACACCCGAAGATCAGGAAAAGATCACATTTACATGTCCTTTTGGCACTTTTGCTTACAAAAGAATGCCATTTGGATTATGTAATGCTCCTGCCACATTTCAACGTTGCATGTTAAGCATTTTCAGTGATATGGTGGAGAGAATTTTAGAGGTTTTCATGGACGACTTTTCTGTTTTCGGTAATTCATTTGAAACATGTCTTGAAAATCTAAGAAAAGTCTTAACTCGTTGTAAAGAAAAGAACCTAGTGCTTAATTGGGAAAAATGTCATTTCATGGTTCCTAAGGGAATTGTCTTAGGTCACATTGTGTCATCTAAAGGTATAGAGGTGGATAGAGCTAAAGTTGATCTAATTTCCAATCTATCCATTCCAAAATCTATAAGGGACATTCGATCTTTCCTAGGTCATGTAGGATTCTATCGGAGGTTCATTAAGGATTTTAGTGCAATATCTAGACCACTATGTCACCTCCTCACAAAGGATACTCCTTTTGAGTGGACTAAGGATTGTCAAGAAGCATTTATAAAGTTGAAAGACAAGTTGACCACTGCACCTATCATGCAGCACTTTGATTGGAGTCTACCCTTTGAAATCATGTGTGATGCCAGTGACTATGCTGTAGGAGCTGTACTAGGACAGAGAAAAGAAAAGAAGCCATACGTCATTTACTATGCCAGTAGGACCTTAAATAGCACCCAAATGAACTATTCTACTACGGAGAAAGAACTCTTAGCAGTTGTCTTCGCATTGGATAAATTCAGGTCTTACTTGGTAGGATCTAAAATAGTCATATTCACCGACCATTCGGCCCTCAAGTATCTTCTTTCTAAGAAAGATGCTAAGCCTAGACTAATTAGATGGATTCTCCTACTCCAAGAGTTTGACATTGAAATAAAAGATAAAAAGGGAGTAGAGAATGTGGTAGCTGACCATTTGTCTCGCTTAGTCCTAACAGAGCCTTTAAATGAGTTGCCAATTAAAGACACTTTCCCTGATGAGCAACTTTTTCATGTTTCCCATCCTCCCTGGTTTGCTGATATTGCAAATTATTTAGTCACGGGGAAAATTCCAGAACATTGGACTAAACAAGAAAAGAAAAAATTCTTTTCCAATGTTAAGCACTATTTCTGGGATGATCCATACTTGTTTAAATACTGCTCAGATCAAATCATTAGGAGATGTGTCCCTGACTTAGAACAACATAGTGTTATCTCCTTTTGTCATTCAGAAGCATGTGGTGGACATTTTTCTACCCAGAAAACAGCGGCAAAGATTTTGCAGTGTGGTTTTTATTGGCCGTCGTTGTTCAAAGACACACATGTGTTTTGTAAATTATGTGAGTAATGTCAAAAGTTAGGAGGAATAACTCGTAGGAATATGATGCCTCTAAACCCTATTCTTATCATAGAAATTTTTGATTGTTGGGGTATAGATTTTATGGGTCCATTTCCACCTTCTTTTGGCTACATTTATATCTTATTGGCCGTAGACTATGTTTCAAAATGGATTGAGGCAATCCCATGTAGGCATAATGATCACAAAATAGTTCTTAAATTTTTAAAAGAAAACATTTTTTCTAGATTTGGGACTCCTCGAGCCATTATAAGTGATAATGGTACACATTTTTGCAACAAACCATTTGAAGCACTAATGAAAAAATATAATATTACACATAAAGTTGCAACACCGTATCACCCACAAACAAGTGGACAAGTAGAAGTATCTAATCGGGCCATCAAACAAATCCTTCAAAAGACTATTAATCCAGATCGTAAAGATTGGTCTCTTAGACTGACTGATGCACTCTGGGCTTATAGGACTGCACATCGCACCCCGATTGGTATGTCTCCCTATTGTATTGTATACGGTAAGGCTTGTCATTTGCCTGTGGAATTGGAACATAGAGCCTATTGGGCAATAAAGACATTCAATTTCAATATGGATAAAGCAAGCTCACATCGCAAGCTCCAACTTAATGAGTTGGAAGAGATCAGGCAAGAAGCTTATGAGAGTAATAGGATATATAAAGAAAAGATGAAAGTTTTTCATGATAAGAACATAATGAGAAAATCCTTTACTTCAAGCCAAAAGGTTCTACTTTACAATTCTAAGCTCCACCTATTTCCAGGTAAGCTTAGATCTCGATGGACCGGTCCATACATAGTAAAAGAAGTTTTTCCATATGGAATTTGTCGAGATTGAGAATACTAGGACTAGTCATTCTTTTAAAGTGAATGGTCAACGTTTAAAGCCTTTCCTAGATTATGAGAATCCAGAAGTTGAGTCCACAACTCTGGAGGATCCTGTTTATCAGGATTGAGTGAATTTGATCTCTTTGTACCATATTTTGTATTTTGTTGTTTTCTATATCACCCATATTCATTTTAGGTCCTACTTTTTAAACATTGAGGACAATGTTTCACAAGTTGGGGGTGTAGAATTCTAGCAAATTCTAGTTTTCTTTTAGTTTTTAGGTGTTTTCCTTGTTTTTTTTTAATTTTAGGTCATTTCCTATACCATGATGAGAATTGGATTTTCTGAAGTATAATCTGGATAACTTTAGCTTATTAATAGAATTGAATATGATTAATTCATCATTTTACTCATTTTCTAAAGTATTCCATAAAAGCAAAGTCTCATATCACATTTATACACGCAGTTGCATATATATAATCTAGATTGATAAGTGGCTATAACTTAGAAATTCTGAAGAAATTCAATGGAGACCTATAACACAAGTGAGTTTTAGAGCCATTCATCCTTTTTGAGAGGTTATAAATGTTCAAAATTTTCTTCAGCGTGCTTAAAGAAAATTGATCCCAAACTCTTAAATTTGGCTAATTACCTGAATAATTAGAATACTACCTTTAAAATTCTGAAAGTTCATTGAATTTGATAGATTATATGAAACCTAGAAAATGATTTAGGCCATCCTTGTTATTAACCTAAAGACATAAAGCCTACCCAGAAGTATTTTTACCACTAGTTAGCCAAGTTGAGCCTTGAATATAAAGCCATTTTCTTTTGTCACCCAAATTACCATTTACCCATATTAACCCAGTATAAATTATCCATTACCCATTTTTCTTTGAAAAATAAGTTAGAGAAGAAGGAAAAAAAATATCTTTTAGTTGCAACAAAAGTAGAAAAGTGGATATCAAGAAAAGAAATATTCTTCAAAGTGAGTCAAAAATATGAAAAGAAAGAAAAGTGAAAAGAAAAGAAAAAAAAGAAGAAGGAGTTTGAAGAATGCAAAGAAATGGAAAAAGAAATATTCATTTCAGCAAAGAAAAGAAGAATTGTCAACTTTAGTAGAAGACCTCTACTTATTTTTTGAAGAAACTTTGAATATCCTTATACCCTTTCTTTGGTACCCTGTCCTAAGCCTATGTTTCGTCCCAATTAAAGACCTATTGATTCTAGGATGAATATAGTATTGATGAGAAAATGAATGGATAGGATTAAAAGAGTGGTATTTCTAAATATTCAAAGGTAATGACATTCATTCCAAAGGGATCAATACAAGTAAATTCCTTAGTAACTCCCGTTCTTCATGAGTATATGTGAGATAAATTTTTTTTCATTGACTCTTCTCACATAATCAAAAAAGAGATATGATTTGAACCTTCTATCTGAGAGATTTTATTTCTGAGCGTATGCCATTAGTAAGGATTGAGGTCAAAACATATTTCAGATGGAGTTCAAAAGTTAGAAGTCTACTTAAAGACAAAGATTATTCTATGTGTAGACTGTATATGCACACAATCACTCTGAGATCTGAGCTCAAGTGGAATAGTTCTAGCACATGGGTATGGTTTTGAATTCTTCAGTCATCTTTATTAGTTTGCTAAAGTTGATAGATTTATTGAAGATAATTCTTTGAAAAAAAAGAAAGAAAGAAAGTGGAGATGACCTGAAAAATAAAAAATTTTGAGTTGATTTCTTCGCGTCTTTTGCTAGGGACTAGCAAAATGCTGGTTGGGGGTGTGTTAAGTGTTTAATTTTGGTCAAAATACCCCTAATTTAGTATTTGATTAGAGCATCTAGACCATTAATTTTAAGATTTTACATCAAATGTTCATTTTAGCTTTAATTGGCCATCCAACCGTTGAATTGTAAAATTTAGTGGTTAGATGACTATTAAAGCTAATAGACGGTTTAGATTGCGCTAATTGGGTTTATGCATTGCAAATCGGTCAACTCAGGCGTGGACGCTCCAGATCGAATCAAGGATATTAGATGGAGATCAGATAAGATGGAATTTGAAGAATCCTAGTACAGGACAAAGTTGAAGACTTGCAGAGTTCTAGCAAGACTAGAATTCCAGTGGACCCCACTCTCTTTTTTATCTCTCTTACCTATCTCCTCTTCCTTCTCTTTCTCCTCTCTTTTCTCTCTTATCCCTCTCTCCTATACGTCTCTCCCCATCTCTCTTTTAAAAGACCCTTCTTTCTTCTCCAAAGGGGATGTTTTTTTCCCTTTTAGGAAGGTGCAGGCTGGGCTCTCTCTCTCTCTCTCTCTCTCTCTCTCTCTCTCTCTCTCTCTCTCTCTCTCTCTCTCTCTCTCTCTCTCTCTCTCTCTCTCTCTCTCTCTCTCTCTCTCTCTCTCTCTCTCTCTCTCTCTCTCTTCTTTTGTTTTTGTTCACCGCACCTTCCCGTTTTCCAGTTTCCATTGTCGCACCCTCTACTCCTGTCTTTCTTTACAACACCGGCTTCTGCTTAACCAGGCATCGTCATCACCGGCCAAGCTTAATCCCACATCTGATTCTCTCTTTCCCCCCTCTCGTGCACTCTCGCTCACCTCTACACAGTCTCCATTCACCACACAAGCCATCTTCCCTTTCTACTGGTCAGGACACGTTTCATCTCTCCACTTGCCATACACGAACCCATCTTCGCCGCCTAACCGCACCCCTCCCCTCCATCATTTTCCTTCATTCACTGCACAGCCCAGTCCATCTTTGCTTTCTTCTTCATCTCCACGCACCAGGCCATCGTCGGCCACTGCTCCAGCCCAGTCAGCCCACAACGCACCAGTCCCATCTTCCCTTCCTCCTCTGCTCCCCATCATCTTCCCTGTCTCCCAGCTCTGGAGGGTTTCTCGCTTCCGAACGGCCCAGTGGAGAAAATCCGAACTGGGTTTTCTCCCAACCCAGCTTCTCCTCCATTTGCATCACCGGACGGCCACAGGTGCGTGACACACCACAGGCCTGGTGTCATTTCAACTGCCCAGAATCTCTCTTCAACCTCGTCGGCTCCACCTTTCTACCCATCTTTCTTCTCTCCCTTTCCTCTTCTCCTCTTCTCCTCATTCCTCTATTCTTCTCCCTCTTCTCCCTCTTCCAGATTTCTCTCAAAATGTCTTTTTCTGGTTTTTTCGTGAAAAACCAGAACCCTGAAGAAATTGCAAATCTGCACCTGCAGATCTCAGAAATTACAATTCTGTCCTATTTCAGAAATTCCATCTGTGTCCCCAAAAGAATTACATCTGTGTCCCTTGGCAGATTTCAGAAATACCAATTGGGTCCCTTGTTTAATTACAACTGTGTCCCTATGCTATTCTGGTTTTAACTTATCTTCATTCTGACTATTCAGGGACAGTGCAATCCAGACGTACTATTCAAGGACAGACTAATCCAAAGACAGTGCAATCCAAGGACAAGCTTATCCAAGACGCATTTTATTTTTATTTTCTGTTTTCCTTGGAATAAATATTTGTGAACATTGGAACAATTGAATAAATCTGGATTTTATTTTTTGTTAGTTTTTATTCTTTTAGTTGAATTTTATTTAAAACTCCATAATTTTAAATCAAGTCCTCGTGGGATCGACCCGTATTTGCATAGTTATACTACAATAGCCCGTGCACTTGCGGTTAAACAATCAACACTAGTCCCGCCTTTTAGAACCTGACGTTTTCTCATAGTTAAATAAGCAATTGGCTTGTTATTTTTAAAGGCGAAATTGCATTGCAGGTGGGAAATAAAAAGGCCAATATTACAAAGCCTAGAATTGTTTAGAAGATATTCAGAAGAACCTTGACTTTCTAGATCCTATACCAGCTTACCCAAGTCAAGAAATGGTGATAAACACTGCCAACTAAGCTTCTAGCTGTGGTTTGACAAATTAGCAAGAAATTAACCAGTATTAAATGAGATCTGGAGGGTGATTCTTCATGCTGAGATATAATAATATTGGCCCTGAACCATTATTCTCAATCAGTGGCCTTTAACTCCAAGCAGGTTGCTTCCTAGAGATGAGCTAAGTCCAAAGAGTCGCGTTTCCGCCAGACCTTGATCTCAGTTCCCTTCTCTTTCTTACACATCTAGCTCCGGGCGGCATTAGAAAAATCTTGCCATAATTTCACACATCTTTTCCTCAACAGCCGCTAAATGCAAGGTAAGACTCTGTACTTTAAACCCTTGTTGTCCACCTCTTTTCCAAACCCTGCATAGGTGAGAGCTTCGTGCACTGCCCTTTTTTTAGCTGCTAAATCCTTCTTCCTTTTCATTTCGTTATAACCTACAAGATGCGCTAGCTGACTAATTGTTACCTCTTTCCTTCCCTTTTCCCCTGGCCATGTATAGCATCTTGTCATAAGTTTTGGCTGGTCAACCCTTTTGGTTACTTGCGGTTGGAGGAAGAAGTTAGACGAAGGCCCTAGTCACTCAAACACTTTTCCTTTTTCATTTTGATCACGTTTCATTATGTTGCTGCCCCTCCTTGTCCCAATGCCTGCGAATCAGTAACTTGGAAAATATATTGGGTTAAAATACAAGTAGGGCACCCCCTATCTTGGTGATTCCAACCATTCATCTGCTTAATTTGGTCCATCATGGATGAGAGACACAACAGTTACACACCACCTGATGATTATAACCTTCAATATGTAGTGCTTCTGATGATCAATGATGAATGTAAACAGTTTCCTTTTTCCCTTTCCAACGATCACTTTAAAAGCCAGATATAAGGGGCTTCAATTTACCAAATTGGCTGTAATTTTCATACATGACTCGTCTCCATAGCATGGCCCAGAAGGCAGATGGTTTGGATTCTTGATGAAAGTGGATTGTACTTCTGGTTTAATTCATTGTTATTTTCCAAGTGAAAATATGTGTTCTAAAACAGTAACAATTGGAAGTGACTAAAATAAAAGATGTGCTTTAGGACACAGAGACATGGTTGATGAAAAACAAATGAGTAAAAGGATTTTTTTTTTTTTTTCTTTCTTAGATGTTAGAACCATCCAACTACCATGATGTTTGAGATACAAGATGCTAAAGATATAATTGTTGTTGACCCACTTTCTATCAACTTAAGCTTTTTAGTCGACTGATAAGCTAACATGCATCAAGGCCTTATTGAATGTAACATTATGATTTTGAATCCTAAAACCATCCATTTATGGACTTCACATCCATAGAGCCCAAAAAAGGGACTTTTGTGTGAAAGAGTGTATAGTTATTGCTAGCTTACTTCTTATCATCTTAAGCTTTTATGTTGAATGATAAACTAACATAATATATTCAAAGTCAAGGAAATCAAATAAAGAGGTTTGATCAAGAAAATTTTGGATCCAGCTGTATTAAAGCTATAACTTTTGTTAGCGCACTTTCTATTAGCTTAAGATTTTAGGTCGAATGATAAACTAACACAAGATAGTCAAAGTTAAGGGAATCAAATGAACAAGTCTGACCAAGTCCTTGACATTGGTATTGCGGTATATATAGACACATAGTACAATCAACTAATCAAAAGATTCCGATACCAAACACATCAAACCACATCTATCAGAACGAAATAAGAAATGTAATGAGACCACCAATCACGGTGGTAGGATCTCTGACGATGGCAGAAATGATAAAGGGCAGCCCCAGTGCACGAAGCTCCTGGATATGCAGGGTCAAGGAAGAGGTAAAGGGGCGGACGACACAGGTCAATACTACGCAGTCTTACTTTGTATTTTGTAAGAGACTGTTTCTACGCCTTGAACTCGTGACATCAAGGTTACATGACAACAATTCTACCATTGTGCCAAGGCTACCCTTCGATAGCAAAAATTATGAATTTAAAAATTACTTCAGCCATCCTTAGATATTTTCCGAACCTAGATTCTTCCGTAGTTCTGTGGCTGTGAAGGGCTAATTGAAGGCTGGGATTTATAGTCTCTAATGCTAGTCTGTTCTCCTGAATTTCCCTATTATGAAGCAAACAAGCATTCTTCCAGCTCTCTATCAGTAAATCTTTCACACAAGAGACGTGAAAATGGTACTCCTCACATGCAGACACGTATGACCAACTCTGCCCTTTAGCAAGCTCCTTCCTCTCACATGCGGCACTTTGATGAAACACTATCATGTGGGAGAAGTTTCATGTCGCTCTGTTGTGAGCAGCACCGATGATGGGTATATGTGAGCAGCTCTAGTGCACAAAGCTTCTGCCTATGAGGGTCTGTGGAAGAGGCAGACTACAACGGTCTATAGTACGTAGCTTTATCTCGTATTTTTGCAAAAGACTACTCAAGGTCACACGAAGACAACTTTACCATTACGCCAAGTCTTTGCCATAATAATAACAATGATACACAAAGCCCTTTATATCTCTTGCACATGCATCACGGTATATGGTACTTCCTTGCTCCATGAACTTGAAGACGCATTTTTTGAAGTAAGGGTGGGTGATGGTGGAGGAGTCAGTTACAGGCGTTGCATCTATATCTTGATCCAAATCCTACCTCCACAAAACCATCGCACACGTCAGGAGTCTGACTCCGATTAGAGTTTGATCTCGTGAAGAAGGTGGCTAAAATGGTCCAATTTCAACATAAATAATTTTCACTACTATATTATTTATTTGTGCCTTTTGACACTTTCCAGTCAAGTCGCTAGATAAATAGTATTTCCGAAGTATACCTGCACATTGAAAATGAAAAACAACATAAGCAATGGTTAGTGGAAATAATTAGATTAAGATAATATGTGAAGCCTATGAATTATCCTTCAAGTTATTATCTGTCAACTACGAAACTAGCTTAGGGAGAAAAAGGAACATCTTAGATGAAGAATATTGAATAATTTGAGAAGAACATTACTATGAGATCCCTCTTATGTGATCGTGGATGTAAGAACTCTCACAGTGGAAGGCTAAAACTGACTATAGATTAATAAAAGGACAGCCCCAGTGCACAAAGCTCCAGCATATGTAGTGTCGAGGGAAGAGACAGATCACAAAGGTCAATAGTATGTAGTTTTACCTTGCATTTTGTAAGAGGTTGTTTCCACGCCTTGAACCGTAACCTCAAGGTCACATTATGACAACTCTGCCATTAGCAGCAAAATTTTCACCATCTCTAATTGATAATCTACTAATGGATTTGTTCAGATGGAGGCAGACTACTTCAGAGACAGCACGAGTTGATCTATTCGTCAATCTAAAACTGAGCAAACCTACAGACACCTCATGACATCCAAAGTGCATCTAGACAAGCATATGAGCTAGCAAAGCTGCACCTCAATAACTCCCGCCCATGAAAATACACCTACCACAGCATCACCATGTTGCTTGATAACTATGTTTTCTGGACAAGGATGAAGCTCCTGATAGGAGCCGGCATGATTTCGTGGGTGAATGGGCCACAAAATAGGCTGACAACCCATTAGCCACTCCATTATAATGTGAAACAACAGAGAAAAACAAGCAGAATCTTACCTTTTTCTCTGTCCGCACTTGATCAAGAGATCGAATCTGATGCTGTTCATGAAGTTTTGTGATTTTCCTTTCTATATGTAGTGTTTCTGTAGAAGACTAGACAATTAACAGCTGAGTAGCTTGTTATTTTATGTACTCTCTAACCAGGTAGCCCCGTCCCATACGATAAGAAGAACTGAACTTAGAAGTTCGCACTCAAAAAGAAACCATTTGTTATTTACTAGGAAAGTATTGATGCAACTGCATAAGTTGGAACCTAGTTGCACCTTATCTCACAGTTGAACAGTGATCCTGATCATCCATCCAGTGATCAGCACCACTGCTGGACGGTTATAACGGAGAAGATCCTCTCTTATCTTGACCGAGTAGCGTTTACTTCCATGAATGTAGCTTCAAAGAGCTTTCACTAAGTCCAGGGAGTCACGTTCCTATTCCTGATCTCAGTTTTACTCTTTTCATATTCTTTAGCCGGCCTTACACTTCCTGCTTCCATTTTCTTCATCTTTTCCATGCGCTGGCATTGGAAAATTCTGCACTTTCGACAAGCTCTTCCACACGCTAGCTTATCAAAGTCTCACTTTCTTTCTCATTTCTACGAGGCTTTCCTCTTCTTATCTTAGAGCACCACAAAGATGTGTCAATCTCACATTGATGAATCAACTCAATTGAGTTCCGAACAGCACCTAAGAGCACGTCTGCTTTACTAGAAAGCAAATCAACTGATTTTTTTTATTTTATTTTTTATTGACTTGAGAACCAATACGATCTTGACAAATCAACTGATCAACGGCCGATTTTAATTTGTTGCTCGTTGAATACATTCTTTAGGAGACAATTGGAAAAATAAAATAAGAAAACAACAAGAGAGCAAGAAATAGCACCTCTTTCCATAAGCGAAGAGGAGGTTTTCTGATGTTGTTGGTGCATGTAAAATGTTTCGTAGAACACTTTTTTTAGATGCAAAAGAACAAGGTGGAAGTGGGCTGTTTCTTACTTTATGAGATTAATTATCTCATTTTGCATCCGCCAAAGTTGCTTCCTTAAAAATACATTTTTTGTTACCTGCAAGACATACAGAACGTACCAGTCGAATAATCGATCTTAGCCATTTATCCCCTCACAACCACTACATATGGATGGTTACGATTGTAAAATGCTATGGGCAACTGCCACAATATTTTATATTATCGGACAAGTCTTCTGAGGTGGAGACCTCCCACTTGAACAAGTAAGATTGCAGAGTAAAGATGAAGTGATTCTCTCTTATCATTATGAGTGATCAGGTTGTATAAGCAACTTAGAGTACATGGAAACCCTAAATGACACATTAGAAGACTGAATTACAATTGATCCTGATCATTGGCTTGATGGACAGATCACAAATATTGATTCTATTTTTTCACTAACATTCCACCACAAGTTGACGGGGGACGACAGGTAACCAGCAACTTGTTGTTCAAATAGAAGAAGCAAGTGGAGGACAGAGCCTTGGTGAATATGTAAATTGCGAAACCGCTAGTAGAACGGCCGTCGTCTTTATATCCAACCTAATCCTCAGAGGATCATCTTTACGTTCAGCCTAATCCAGGGCAATCATCTTTACATCCAGCCTAATCTGCGTTGGAGAAGGCATGGATTTGAGAGGAAGATGATCACAAAATATGTATCCCATGAGAAAAGCATGTCATCAAGTGATGCAGAACTGCCCTCCAATGCTCATCTAACGGATTCTGCACGAATTGTGATAATTTACTGACCTCATAAGCTAGATTTGGGCAAGTTAGCAGCAAGTGTTGAAGAGTTCCCATGGTTTGCCGATAAACATGCTGGTCGTCCATTGGTCATAACTGTAAGTCGGAGAGAATGTTCGAAGATGCAAGGGAAATTTGACAAGGTTTAGCCTCAAGCATCTTCGTTTTTGCTAACAGTTCAAGCATTCATTTCTATTGAGAAAGAATAATACGGGAGGAGAAAACAACCTCAACGCCGAGGAAATATCTTAAGACTAATCGTTTTTAGAGCGAAATCACAGCCAAGATGCGACCAATGGTGGGCGAATGATTTTCATCTACATAGATTAAGAACACATGATGCATTCGAGTAGGAAATCTGAAAACCCATATGCTTAGAGCATTAAGACGTCCTCATGAAGGTCTCCATTCAAGAATGTTTTGGAGACATCAAGCTATCTTAAAGGTCAGGAATTTGAAGCTGCAACTGCGAGAATTAATCGAACCGTAGTCGGCTTTATGACGGGGCTGAAAATCTCTTTATAATCGATGCCTTCGACTTGGCTATATAGTCTTTGATGACTAAGCCTTGAGACTGTCAAAGGAACCATTTGCCCATTTCTTCACTCTAAAAGCCCTTTTATTTACCACAACGTCCATGTTAGATGTCTAAGAACCAACTTCCAGATTCCATTGGCGCGCAAGGCATTGAATTCATTGGTCATAGCTTCACGCCAACCAGAATGATTTATTACTTCAGAGAATGATGTGGGCTCAAGCGGAACTCCAGAGAGAATAGATGAGTGTGCTTGAGGATGATGTTTGGACATAAGATGCAGCACAATATGAAGTGTTCTCTGCCATTGAAAAGTAGTAGCAAGGATAGATGGAGGATCAGCCGCAATAGAAGAGCTAAGATTGGAAGTAGGATGAGGTGATAAAGTTCCAGAATGGTTTGGAGTGGACAAGATTTCAGGAGAATCAGAGTAAAATACCGAAAGGGGTAGATTTGGACGTTGAGATGAAGATGAGTGAGAGACACATATATTATGAGAATCAGAAGAGTTGACTGTGAAGGAGGATTCACGAGCTGATTTGGAGGAGGAATGGATAAGGATGGAGAAGAGTTTGACTTTGAAGGCTGTTCAACAGAAAGAGGTGGGGATTGTGGTGCCTTAAAAATGGGATTAGAACCAGCATGAGCCGGAGTTGTAGAAGGAAAAGAATAAGGTGGTAGGTGGCAAGATGTCTGGCTGATGGTAAGCCATGAAGAAGTACTGGCTTATGGCATTTTGTGTAGGGCTCCTAGAATGAATTGAGGCACAAACGGGAATTAGATCCTATTTGCAGAAGGATCTAAGCACTTATATCCCACATGATCCTCCCTGTAATCAATAAACACGCAGGGAATAGTTCCAAAACTGAATTTGTTGCGGTGTGGATGCAATAGAAGAAAAATTTTGCAGCCAAAAGACCCATAAAAAGGAATGATCCGAGGCCATTTGAATGGTACAACAAAAGGAGAATCAAATTGGAAAGTAGAGTTGGGCAGTCTGTTAATTAAAAAGATAGTAATACTAACGGCATGGTCCCACTATTTGACTTGTATGGATGCGTGAGCCATGATAGAAAGTCCTGTTTCGACCATGTGCCAAATTGTTCTTTCGGTGGATCCCATTTTGTTCATGGGTATGGGTTTAGTCGTTTCTATGAATGATTCCATGTTTATGAAAGTAAGGTGTGAGTAGAACGAAACTCACCACTCCAACTGACTGTTATGTTTCACTTTGCAATCAAATTGTTGCTCGACAATTAGCTGAAACCGGATGAAAACATTGTGAATGTCAGATTTACGAGCAATGAAAAAGATCCAGTCAAATTTGGTGTGATCATCTGTAAACATAATAAAATATTTATTTCCGTTGGATGAAATGGCACCGTTGATTTGATCGATTGATCGTAACCATTGAATTTATTTTTTCACTATATATATATATATATAGCACTCTAGTATAATAATATTCGCCCTGAGCCATTATTCTTAATCAGTGGCCTTGCCTCCAAGAAGGTTGCTTGCTAGAGCTTAGGTAAGTCCATGAGTCACGTTTCTAAACTTTGATCTCAGTTACCTTCTCTCTCTCACAAGGGCGGAATTAGACAAATATTGCCACGACTTCACCCATCTTTTCTTCAACGGCCGCTAAATCCTTCTTCCTTTTCATTTCCTTACAAGCTACCACATGCACCGACTAATCATTAGTAGTCTTTCCTTCTCTTTTCCTCGTCTTGCACAACATCTTATCAAAAGGAAGGCTTTGTGCTCCAAGTGATTCAAAATTCGAAGAAAGAATTGTCCAAAAATTGAAACTTGAAGAAAGAATTGTCGAAAGAGGCTCATCGATCTAGATATATTATACATCCTAGAAGCACAAAGGTGTGTCAAAATATAAAAAGTCATTAGTAGTGGAACAATATAAAAAGAAAAATTATGGAATTTATGCCTAAGTGCTTAGTTTGCCAACAAATTAAGGCAGAACATCAAAAGCCTGCTGGTATGTTACAGGCCTTAATGCAGCCCTACTTGATGCATCTTTAGTTTATTTGAAAGATGTCGGGTATTTACTACATGCTCATTATATAGTATATGTTCATAATCTCTCTTGAACCTTGGCCCATATTTCATAGCTATCGAGCTTTTATGATACATTTGTAATTTATAAGATTATTTGAAGGCATTCAAATTCAAGTGACTAAAGTAAGAACTGATTTTGATCATGCAAATTAGATGGGGCATAGGTTGAGTCTGGTTTGGATTGTGCAAATTTGACCATCTTTAAGAAGTGTATTCTGATTTGCCCCTCATGTTTTAGTTCATCAGATTGACTTTGTGGAAGTTTTCTATATTTCCAACATACTACAGGTATGTGTGTTCAAAATTCAGAAAAAGTCAATCGGTTTTCCAACTTAATTTCATAATTTACTTCTATTTAGTTGGAGATGTAAAAGAATTTACGCTAAAAGTGATTATGTATGTAAACCAAAATATACAATAATAAGATTTTCTTTTCTTGTTAGAGAAGATCAACCGCAGCAGCCACATCTACTTTATTTCCCTGGCAAATCCAAAGCAATATCCATGGGTAGTAATGAAACAATAATCTACATTCAATACAATGTTTCTCCCAAAAAAGAGGAAAATAATATCATAATATGATGCATGTTTTCATATCATCGACACCCCGACAATGTCATTTATACAACCACACTATACAATCAAACCCAATGCACGAGGAACTCTCTCACTAGAAACAAAAACTTCCAAACAAGCTAATCTAAAGATTTTGCTCTACATACACTAGAACCACATCTATCAGGATAAGACAAGAGATGTGATAAGACCTGCAATCACAGTAGTAGGATCTCCAACGATGGCAGAAATGATGAACTTGAGGATTACTTTAGCCATCCTCAGGTACGTCCCAAACCTGGACCCCCCATTAGTTCTCCTGTTATGAATGGCTAATTGAAGGCTTGGATTTATACTCTCTAATGCGAGGCTATCCTCCTCAATTCCCCTGTCATGAAGAGAACAAGCCTTCTCCCAGTTTTCGATCAGTAATTCCTTCACACAGGACACATGGAAATGGTACTCTCCGCAATTGGAAACGTACGACCAGGTCTGCCCTTTGGCGAGTTTCTTCCTCTCACACTTGTTGCACTTCGATGAAACCCGGTTACATAGGAGAAGTTTCATGTCACTCTCTTGTATCGGTATCTGGCGTGGGAGGTTCACACAGCATGGGTGCAAGTCTTTGCCACAACGGTAGCAGTGATATACAAAGCCCCGTATATCTCTTGCACATGCATCACAGTATCTGGCACTTCCTCCTTGCTCCAAGAACTTGAAGACGCATTTCTCGAAGTAAGAGTGGGTGATGTAGGAGGAGTTAGTTGCAGATGCACATTCCTTATGAAGATCATAGTTACAGTCGTTGCATCTATATCTTGTTCCAAATCCTACCTCCTTGCACCCATCGCAAGTATAAGGAGTCTGGCTTCGATAGAGTTTGAGCTTGTGCTGAGGGTGGCTAAAATGATCCAGCTCTCCGCATATCATTTCTGCAACGTTTTCTGTTCTCTTAGATCTTCCGCTCTGACGCCTTCCGGTTGAAGTCGATCTTCCCTGAAGCTTAGTTGCCTGCAAAGAGTTTCACCTTTTCGCTATGCACTCGATCAAGACAATCCTAGATATTTCTGATGGTCTTGCTGGTGAGGAGATGCCATCAATTTATAACAGTAGCCCGGACAAACAAACCGACATGCGAACAGGTTACGTGATGCAAATAACGTATCCATTGGTCAGTAGATACGAGGAATGAGCGATGCAACGCCCTTGCAATATACCGAATAATAATTAATAATACCAGCTGAATATCGATGATCTTGACCATTCGTCGAATGACCCACACACACGGATGAAGGACTTTTTGTTGGGGAGAAACAAATGGACGGCCAAGATTGATGAGATGGTAGTATCTTCCACCCATTTTCCTCATCATTTCGAGGAAGTTCGCTGATCTTCCGCAGTTCTATGGCACGCTGGCAAATCCTTGTGTAATTTCAAGCCTTTGCGACTGCCTCTAAACCACTAACGTGCATGCCGGGCAGTATGATCGAGGAAAGTCGTTAATTTAAGAAATGAGGGCGATGTGATGGTAGTATCTTGCTCCTATTTTCCTCATCATTTCGATGAAGTTCGCTGATCTTCCGCAGTTCTATGGCACTCTGGCAAATCCTTGTGTTATTTCAAGCCTTTACGACCGCCTCTAAACGACTAACGTGCATGCCGAGCAGTCTGATCGAGGAAAGTCGTGAATTTAAGAAATGAGGGCGATGTGATGGTAGTATCTTCCTCCCATTTTCCTCATCATTTCGATGAAGTTCGCTGATCTTCCGCGGTTCTATGGCACTCTGGCAAATCCTTGTGTAATTTCCAAGTCTTTGCGACTGCCTGTAAACGACTAAAGTGCATGACGGGCAGTATGATCGAGGAAACTGGTGAATTTAAGAAATGAGGCGTACAGAAACTTTAATGGACTTTTTGAAGAATTTTCAACCAATTGCATCTTGACACGTTTACCGTCATGAACAGAGTGGTCACGCAACAAGGAGGTTTCTTGGGAGTAACGTTTAGCATTTACGCGGATAAGAAAAACACTGTGAATCGGCAAGTTTATGTTCTGGCCCTTGGTCCACACGGGTGTTTCTATCCTCCACACGGGTGTTTCTCTCCTCTGAAACTTCGCCATGCAATGAAACAAGGGGTTTTGAGTCCATAAACCATGTATGACACTGCCATCCCTTAGTTTGATTAAAGAGTCCGAGTCCACACCATCGGTTGGGCCTTACTTTTTATTTTTTAATTGATCTAATCCGTTTATCAAGTTTATATACTCTTAAGATAGGTAGATACCAAAAATTTCATCCAATTGAAACCTTTTTAATAGGCCCCTTTAATTGAAATTTAGACGATATTCAAAAGAAAACATAAAACTGTCTATATTTCAAGAGAGAGAATTTATTAGTGATGCATCTGTTGATTGAAATATTTGGTACCTATCTATTTTGAGGGGCTACGAATCTAACAAATGAGTTGGATCACTCAAAAAATCAAGGGGTGTGGCCTCCTTCCACACTTTTTGAGGAAAGACTCTTGCGACGGCTCTTGGTTAAAGGGTAGATAGACAACTTCCCTTTTGAAAATATCCTATCTATGTTTTAACTAGAAAATAGAAAAAGTCAAATTAAGGGGGGGGGGGGGGGAATGAAATTTTCATTGAAATAAGGAGGGCAATGTCATTTCACGGCTTTATGAGGAGAAAATGATCAAAATCTCATAAAATGAAGAGCAAATTTCAGGTTTACACTTTTCAAAAAGGATTTTTTTTTTTTCTATTTATGATATTTCACAAATTTTATTTCTTGAAGAGCATAGCCAACCAGTAGTGAACGACCTTAGATGAAATTTAAGTTGGAACTAGGGGTGGCAATTCGGGTTGGCGGGTCGTGTTTGTGGCGACACGAACACGACACGATTAGAGTTATGGGTCAACACGAACACGACACGATTAATAGTCGTGTCAAAAACCTATGACTCGTACACGACCCGATTCTTAAAAAAATAACACGACACGACACAGTAACACGATTAATTGACTGAGTTGTGTTGGATATACGACACGACATGAAGCTTGACTTGATTTCCACTATTACGACTTAGTAAAAAGCGCTCCCAAGTGAATGGAGCCAAACCAACCACAAAACATAGGACGGTTATTTCAGCAGGTCCCTATATGTTATGGGTTTTATAGGGCGGTTGTGAAATCTTTAACGTCTATATGTTTATGTTTTTATAGGACGGTTAAATCGAGCAGTCACATATGTTATGAGTTTTATAGGACGGTTGTGAAATAACTCCTATATGACATGTTTTATAGGACGGTTATATGGAGGCAGTCACCATATGTTATGGGTTTTATAGGGACGGTTGTGAAATACTAGTCTATATGTTATGTTTTATAGGGACGGTTATGTCATAGCGTCACTATATGCTATGTTTTATAGGACGGTTAACGACTAGCTGTCCTATTTTTACACACATATGGATATGGTTTATTAGTACTTTACCAATCTATGAGCGTGACGTGATGTGTCGGACTTCGGTGACCGGTCACGCCTATGTCGGCAAACGGCCTAAGCCTTGGCTGAGCACACTGACGAGGGACAGATAGTTTTCTTTCCTCCAATTCCAAGCGGCAAGTGGCAACTAGAGTTAATGAAACTTACACTTCAATCATTTGTCAAATATTTTGAGTCCTTAATGTTAGATCGACGTGTGGGCCCCCCCTTGTAGTGGCGGGAAAACAAAATGAAACTGAAAACATAAAGGTTTAACTAATTAATAATTATCTAGGTCAGAGAAGTCAATCTAGTCTAAGAGAATTGTTTTGTCTTTTTGTATGTAAAGTAAGCCCAATTCCCATATCCAATTATCCAATTAAATTTGAAGTCTTATGCTAAAGCTAGCTAAAGCACCCTAGCCTAGGCTGGTGGTTGTTTGCTATAAGCCTATGTATAAGTTATAACCTAAGACTTAGCTAACGTACCTGTTGTCTCTAATTTTCTTATCAAACATTTTAAGATTAGCTACACATTGTCGATTACAAACTTACAAGTTACACTTAGTACAAAATTAGTTAACCAAGTTTTGTAACTTGTACAAGTACAAGTGAAGTGAGAGACTAACTAACTATCATATATTGTATAAATTTATAAATACTAATGATTTTCTTATGTTAATTTCACATGTCATCACCAATTGATCTAATATATCTCTTTTTCATCAAATTCATGAATATCATGTATCTAACTTATATAACTCAATATTTGTTTCTCTTTTCTAACTCCTAATTGATGATAATAGATTAGGAATAACTCATTCATCCATGATCCATCATTCATGCAGAGTAAAATTTTGTAACTCCCTTAGTAATATCATTTAACATGTGTTCTTTCTCACATGATTATTATTCATTTTACCATCTATGCCACTTCTTTTCAATTTTCACTATAGGTATGAGGCTACAATCCATAATTAATTTTAGTTTCACCAAAGTTATCATATCAATATCCTTCTAATTCTCTCTTGATAAGCTTTTATGTTAATTCAATACATAACTCATATTCTACGATCTCATTCTCACCTCAAATAATGAATTAATTACATAGCTAATAACTATTCCCTTCATATACTCATTATCCACCAATGAGATAATTACATAACTCTTTATATACTAATTCTCAAGGCAATTGTTTTGTCTTTTTGTGTGTAAGTAAGTAAGCTCAAATCCAATTATCCAATTGAATTAGAAGTCTTGGCTAAAGCCCTTACAGTCGGTTGTTTGCTATAACTATAAGTTATAACCTAAGACTTAGCTACACCTATACAACATCTCTAATTTTCTTATCAAACATTTTAAGATTAGTTACACATTATCAATTACAAACTTACAAGTCACACTTAGTACAAAATTAGTTAACCAAGTTTTGTAACTTGTACAAGGACAAGTAAAGTGAGAGACTAACTAAACTTGTCAAATATTGTATAAAATTATAAATGCTAATTATTTTCTTATGTTAATTTCACATGTCATCACCAATTGATCTAATATATCTCTTTTTAATCAAATTCATGAATATCATGTATCCAACTCATATAAGTCAATATTTGTTTCTCATTTCTAGCTCCCAATTAATGATAATATATTAGGAATAACTCATTTCATCCATAATCCATTGATCCATCATTCATGTAGAGTAAAATTTAGTAACTCCCTTAGTAATATCATTCAACATTTGTGTTAATTCAACACATAACTCCTATTCTCGATCTCATTCTTACCTCACCTAATGAGTTAATTACATAACTAATAACTATTCCCTTCGGACCCTTCCTATACTCATTATCCACCAATGAGATAATTACATAACTCTTTCTATACTCATTCTCAACTCTCAAACTCTTAAGTTAATTACATAATTGTTTCTATTCTCATTCGGTCATTCTTACCTAATGAGTTAATTACATGACTCTTTCTTTACTTATCTCAACAACTTTTGAATTAATAGTATGAGTTACTTACATAACTTTGCTTTTTAGTGATCCTCAGCGAGATCGGATGAGTTAAATACATAACACTTACTTTACTCATCCTCAACCTCAACAACTATTGAATTGAGTATGACAGTATGAGTTATTTACATAACTTTGTTTTTAAGTTGATACTCAATTGAGATGAGTTAATTACATATATGCTCTATCTTTTGAAGCTCATCCTTCAGAAAATTAAGATGAGTTAATTACATAACTCTTTCTTTACTCTTTACTCTTTACTCTATACTTAATAATTATTTTTATTTAAATACATCCTCAACTAAGATTAATTAAATACATAACTCTTATAGTTTATATGACGGTTATGCAACAACATATTAACAACCGTCTTATAACTTTATAATAAATAAAATAACCATCCTATATAACTTATAGGACGGTTATAAAAAAATCATCATATATTTCATTATATATATTATAGGACGGTTATTTAAAAACCATCATATATTGTTCTATATATCATTTTTCACCTTGATCAACCTTAATTTCAAATTTTCAATCTTCCAGCGGTCCAAACTACGAGAAAGTGAAAATGACCATTCCTCTTCGATGTTTCTGAGATCTAAGCAAAATAAGGTATGTATTCACAATTTTACAATCTGTATACAGTTCTATAAAAAACATAAAAGCCAGTACCCTTTTTTTCAATTTTTTTGTTTTTTGTTAACTATTTTCCATAGATCTTGATGGGTTTTAGTACGAGAAGGTGAAAGCGACCATTCCTCTTCGATCTTTCTGATTTAAGCAAAAAAAGGTATGTATTTACAAATTTTATAATACGCATTTATTTTTTTGTTTTTCGTTAACTATTTTTCATAGATCTTGATGGGTTTTAGTTCTATGTGTATGAGAAAGCATTCCATTTGAGTTTTATATTTCTTTGCTCTAGATTTGAGTTTGTTTTAGGTTTCTACTTGTTTTTCGAAAAAAATCGATTCTGAAAATTTTAAAAAAAGTCGTTGTTTTTTCATATTTCTTCATTGAAAAGTATTTCTATCCACATATAGAGCTTTTCCATGTTGTGTATTCATGTGTGATAATGTTTTCATCTCTTTTTTTTGTAATTTAGTTTTTTTTAAATTTTTCAAAAAAAATAAGTTATGAAAATTAGGAAAATTTTGTTATTTTTTATATTTATTAGTTAATACCTATTCTTATCCACATATATAGCTTACTCATGCTTGAATCTTCATGTATTAATGATTTTTAGCTAATTTTTAGCATTTAGTCTAATTTTTAGTAATATAGGGCCGGTTCTTGAAGAACTAGAGTCCCTATATAACTAGCAATATAGACGGTTGTGCAGGAACCGTCTATATAACTCGCAATATAGGACGGTTCTTGAGCGGCAGTCTGCTCTCTATATAACTACAATATAGGGACGGTTCTTGAAGAGCCGTCACATATTATGAGTAATATAAGACGGTTCCTCGAAGCTAGTCCTATATTTTCAACCATTCCATAGGTTAGAATCATGTCAAGGTGATGAGTAAATAGGTCGCGTGTCAAAGCAATTCGACACGACGGGTCAAATTGATTGACTCGAACACGACACGATTTTTGGCGTGTCATTTTTGGGTAACCCGAAAATGACACGAACACGATAAGACTCAACCCGAACCCGCTAAATTCGTGTCGGGTTCGTGTCGTGTTATCGTGTCGTGTCATATTTTGCCGCCCTTAGTTGGAACTACCCCTCCAACTAAAAGTTGGGACAAAATTGCCTTACAACTCAAAAAAAAAATCTGAAAAAAAAATAGAGTTTGCATTTCTTTTTCTCTCTTCCAACTTCTTAGCATTCATATTCTTTGCTTCTTCCTCTTACAAAACATACCTATCTTTCAAAAGGAGAAATTTTTGAACCAAATGAAATGAAAACTCTAGTCGTAAATCTCATTTCCTAGTCTGAAATTCCACTTCATGATGAATCCAAAAATAAAACCACACCCTTCAACCTCTGTAATGATAGAGAAGACATTTTCCTTCAGCCCCAGAGGATGGTGAGAGCCGAAACTCAGCTACCTCTAATATGTACTTGACCTGAACAAGGGTAAATCTTTCAAAGGCCTCAGTACATAAATCATGGTCATTTTGCAATGGGGTATTGAGTTTTTTTTTTTTGGGTCAGATTTGATTGTAGATAAGATTTCAGCAAAAAAAAACCCTAGTAGATTAAAATTTTCTCTTTCATGTATTCTCTAAAAATACGTATTCTTATTTTGTTGTTATTACAGTCATCTGGATAAAGTCTCAAATTCAGAATTGAGGAAGTTGTTTATGAAAATCACCAATGCATATGTTGTGCTTATGTTGTGGTTTAATTCATCTTGAATTTCCTATCATTTGAAGGTATGTTTAATTTAATCCAAATGAAGGTGGAAGAGCAAGGCAATCTAAAATATCCTTAGGTTTGTTGATTATATGTTAGCATCCTAAATTGAAATTTTTTTACCTACAAAACTATGATCAAATCAAACTTTGGCGAAAAAGCCAAAACATGGAATTTGTGACACCCCGGGTTTTATCAATCTGTTTCCCATATTTATACTCAAATAATAATAATTTATTTATAGAAAATAGATGGGATTCTATAACTTAAAACTCATAATTTAAAATTTGTCGCAGCGTCAAGCAAATACCATTTAAGAAAACTCCGAGGGTCACTTCTCCTCAAAACCATACTGAAAAACAGAATGAAAAGTAACCATTTTGAGCATGCTCACAAATTAAAACCACAATGAAATTTTTTTTTAACTGCAAAGACATGTAATAGTGAAGTTCCAAAGCTCCAGGGTCTGTCCAATATCACCACATCATCCATGAATAAACATATAACCACTATACAGTGATATGGGTCTAATCTATCCATATATACAATGACTAAGGAGAATGCCAAAAAGCCAATACCAGTCCAACCAAAAGTACACCACTCTGTCAGTATATGACAGTCTTTGTCCTCAAGCCCTCGTCCAACTCCACGCTAGTCCACCTTCTTTCCTTTCTGACTGTCGTGCTCTGATTCTAAGGCATTGCAAAATAAAGCAATGCCTCAGCAAGCTATGTTTGTGCAGGTGATATACATTCAAAATAACTCAATAAAACAAAGCATATGGCGCAAGGTATAAAGATAGAAAGATGATCAATAATATATAAAGTCTTAAATCACACGATCAAGGACATACCATGTCCATGCAATAAATAAGATATCATCAATTATGATATCAAGACATGCACAATTCGAGAAAATCTAGAAACATATGAATGCATGTCAAAGGAATCAAACCTCATACACAGTCAAGCCCTATGAGTGTCTCACATACACTCACGGCAATGTGGGGTCAGCTCTCTGTACCATCCGCTTTCACCCTTTCACCCTTGCACCCTCACGGGTACTCAAGCACTCACGGGAACTACATGCACCACTTTTGCTTTCACCCTTTCACCGTCACGGGCACTCAGGCACTCACGGGGTGAAAATCGTATCCTACTACAGGATCAATAGTCTCAAATATTAAGCCAGAGCGACTCCTACATGTCAAGAAGACCAAAAATCCAAGTGGATATCATGAAAGATATAAAAAACAGTGCATACAATAACCACCATAAAGATAGCACGCACATGCGAAGCTACATGCTGAAGTCAATCTCACACATATGGTAAAGCATAAATCATATGTCTCAAAGACTCAAATCATCAAATCACTATTTGAGAATCATAGAAAAAGTGTGAATGAAATCACCTACCTCAGTATCATAATATCCCTAAACAAATACGTATCCAATATCAAAGTGTATGCCCTAATGTACCTGTCAGGACATAAATCATGTCATGGTTAACAAATTTAACCAAAATCTAAAGCCTGATCATCTATTGATCAGCTCAATCTAAATCATCTAATGGCATTTCGTAGTTTCGCTACTAAAAAGTTACTCCAAACTAGATTTTTATCCTAAATCTAGGTCCACCTTGTCAAGATGATCACAACGCCTCTTTTGGATCGTGATTTGGACCTCTGTAGCTCCTAAAATCAATGTTTAAAGGCCAAAAGGGTAAAAAAAAGACCAAAATCCAGCAAATGGGGCCCGCCGCACGCACAGCGCGTGCCGGGCGCTTCTTTGGAAGTGCCTCGCATCAGAACCTACCCCAGGGGTGCGGGCGATTCTGTGGACATAACTTGTGCTTCTGTGGAAGCGCTCTACGTCAGAACCTGATCTGGGCAGTAGGCGCTTCTGTGGAAGCGCTTTGCGTGTGGGGGACGGAACAGCGCGCGTGGCGCATTCCAGCCCCTCTATGTGGGGCGCATGAGTCGCACCACGTGCCTTAGCGCGTGACGTACCCTCATCGTGCCACGTGGTGCTCTCTCAACCATGTAATTCTTCCTGTTCCGGTCGCCGTCGCCGGAGACGACGACCGGACTGGTTCGCTGTCGCCTGCGACCCCAGGAGCTCCGTTTTTTGTGATTTTTACACCCATGTGTTCAGTTTTTCACGTACATTCCATTTTCCCAAATCCTTCCTAAATCTAGCATTTTTTCACGCTTTTTGTTTTGTTTTCAAAAACTCCTGTATTATTGTTTTTCATGTTTTCGACGTCCCTAGCCGTCCGATCGTCACTAAATTTTGTGGGTTCTTTCCTCTCCTCATCATACACAATATGAACGATCCAGATCTAAATCTGACACATCTCATCCAAATTTTTTAGCAAAATCAGTACGCACGGATTTTTGCAAAAACTTACATTTTCATGCCGTTTTTCGGCATTTACAGGTAATTAAACGTTGAAATTAATACAAAAGGGAAGGGTGGAGTGATTCTACCTCGTTCCCGGCTGTTCAATGGTGGCAAAATCCGCCTCCCCAGTGTGTGATGGTCCACGTGAAACAGAGAGACTTGAGAGAGAGGAGAGTGCGTTTTGAGCACTCTCTCTCTTCTCCTTACCTTATATCATTTTTTTTTCTTTTTTCTTTCTTTGTTTTTTTTTAAATCAAAATGTTACAGAATTAGACCTAAAACAAAATTAGGATTTAGATTGCCATCAAATGGAACCCCACTTAAAGGGTATCATGTCATTGCATTTTGAAAGATTAGTCTTGGATGGTTAGACACGATAGAATCTTGCAAGTCCTAAGGGATGACCAAGGCTAGTTTATAACGTGATTCAGTCTATATCTTGGTGATCAAACGAACAAATTCACATAGTAAAACACCCCACCACCTGATGCACAGCCTCAAACGCTAGTCAACCTTGTGACAGACTTCTCGCTTAGAAGACCATTAAATTGGTTTTAGTAACCCTTTGTGACAAATGCCTTGCACCACTATATGTGTTAGAAGACCATTAAACAGGTTTTAGTAATTGATATCTCCTTTGGAAGCGGATAAAAAATAGATACATATATGCATTTATATTTTTCAAAGGTGTCGAGGTTGCATGGATGCAGTGTCGAGATTGGAAGGATGTGTTGTGTAGTAAATAATAAAAGTTAGCAATTCATGGGATTAATAAATTGGGGGTAACATCATCCAAGGATAAAAATTTTCAACTTTGGCATATCCTAATCAGATGGAGTGAAGGTACCAATAATCGAAACTCACACTAATAAGGTTAGTTTAACCCAGCCTTTAACCATCAGCATAGTGAGAGGTTGGTGGCATATCCGATTATCACACATTAGATAAAACAGCTTGGTTATCAACTAACTGGCGTCTCAAATGGACCTTTAGCCTGATGTACTTACACAAACCATATTAGAACTCGCAGATATGTGCCAGATGTTTGTGGCATTCTAATAAAGTTGTGGCATATTGATCCCCCAGTTGCAAGAGATGCATGTGGATCAAGCTTTCTAGGCTAAAGAACTTGGCCTCAACAGTAAGACCCACTTAGAAAAGCCTGCATTCTTAGCCTAATTCTATATTGCCCAAGTCACGGAATGCACAGACTGGAGGTTATTCTATCAGGCATTCTAGGTCCATGAAGAGAAGCCTGTGAATCTGCCTCATAGGATAGGCCAAAAAACTTGGACCAACTCCAGATGGGCCAAGTCAAGGAAGTGTGTAGACCACAACTATAACTCACCCCCTCATATATATAACTTTATTCTGTAACATCTTTCTATTAATCTCATATAGCACTATACATATTTTGTTTCAAAGTTTCATATACGATATATTCGGTTCTTGTCGTAAAAGTTAGATTTACTTAAGCCACTATATTTTATTCCACAAAAGAATTCCAGGGCGAAGAGACGACAATTTACTAAACAAAAATCTAAACTTAATGAATCAAATAATCAATACAATTTTCCTATCTAAGAAAAAATAAAGAAAGAAAGGAAAAATAAAATCAATACAATTGTATTTTAGCTCAAAACTTGACAAAGACAATCTCATCCAATACAAATATGAAACAAATCCAAGGGCATGACCAAAACACCAAAATCCACAAACTAATCCATGTCTTCTGCTACCAATGCTGCCAAAACCACTTGTCCGAGATGAGAGATGCAATGAGATCACCAATGGCAGCAATAGGATTTTCAACCATGTCTCGATTAGTAAATTCTTTACAGGGTCTTAGTGGATTAGGATGTTGTGTACATTGTCAAGGCCAATATCCATGGACAAAGAAAAAATCCATATTATCAAATTAGTATAGCCCAATATCCTTTAAGATGTCAGTTTTGGATAAAAAATGTCTATGTTAGTCAATGGTATGCATGAATATCTAGATATTCTTATTGTGGATGTCTATGAAATGAAAATTTGGAAAAATAAGTAAAATGGGATAGTTTTGGACATTACGTTGTTTGTGCAAACATATGGTTTTCTGCATATTTAAGATTTGAGACGCTTTTGTCTCAACAAAACATGGAAAATAAACCCATACCTGCTTGCTTCTCTCGCTCCCTAGGTTTCTCTTCAGATAGCAACTAGTTTGGTCTTCTTCTTCAACAACAACTTATTTGCCGGCCATCTCATGCCATTTTGGGCAAGAAGGTGAGAGTAGTATTTGTTTTCTTTATTTTGTAATTTATTTTCATCCTATGTTTTCTCTATTTAGAAATCTTTGCATGATATGTTTTGTTTTGCTTGGTATGTTTATGCTGGGCTGATTACTTGATATTTGCTTGATTTTTGTTGTCATTAGTGTCTCTCTCAAACATTTTTGTTTATGGGAAGCTGCTTCATCTCCATCTCCGTTGGCCCTTTTTGTTTGCATGTGTTTGTGGAAAGCTTCTCTCTATCTCTAAAGGCCAATTAGTGAACCATACTGCAAAATGGATGTTAGGCATTTGCTCTCTTTTAGGATATGCCATTGGATGATCTTACCACCTTGATCCATCAAGTTTCCTTATTTGACGAAGTAAAATTTCAAAGGTGATATATTTTGCTTCGAATCTTAAGATTGGTATCTCTGCTAGGCATGGACCAAAAGAATGTTGCTCGTCTATGATTTCTTAAATCTTACGAGGGTGTTATCCACTATCTGTCAATTCTTACTATTTTGTAGTTCCCCTTCTTTGGGTTTCCATTCTCTCCGGTTATTCCATGATTATTCATTCTCCTTACAAGTTTCTCATGCAATAATTTTCTTGGTGGGGCATTATTTTATTGAAATAATTGCATGCATGATTTCAGTGAGTAAATAGACGACATGGATAATATTGTCATGAATGAGTAACAATACGGTACCCTATAAAATTGATTAGGAACAACCGGTCCAAAGCTTTAGCATTGTTTTCTCTATGTTTGAATGTTGACACTTACCCTGACAAGGGACTAGATTACAATCTATGGATAATCTTATCATTGATTTCCTAAATGCAACGTCATATGTTTCTGAAAGTTGATATCTGGAAGCCAAAATCATTCCAATGTAATGATTCAAGCATCTAAAAATTAATTGTCAAGTGTGATCTATTGCTTATACACTGTTTCTAGCATCCATGAAAAAGATAATAACTAAAGTTTATGAGATGCTAGAATCAACTAGTTTGCTTACCTTTTTGTCTATTTATATTCAATCTCCAACATATTAGATGAATGGCATGGATCTATCTATCTACTTAAAAATTTATGTTTAAATAGTTTTAGTATTAACTAGTCCCACTATAATTATTAGTAAAGGTTGTTTTTGAGACTAATTATGCCCATTAGCATTTTTAGTAGTCCACTTTAAGAGCTAAGGCCCACGAGAATTTATCTAGTTTCAGGATTAATTAAGCTCACTATTTATATTAGTAGGTATTATTTGATCTAGAGTTTTATACTAATTATGAGTAATAGCATTGTTAATAGATCCAATTTAATAACTAAAGCCTACTATAATTTAATAAAAATTGATTTGAGATTATTAGGCCCGTTATAAATAATCTCGGACATTATTTCACCCAAAGTTTGAGATTAATTAGGCCCATTAATGTTGTTAGAAGGTCTAATTTATTAATTAGGGATAATTTAGTGTAATATTTTATTATTTCATAATAAGGGTCATAATTATTTTTTCCAATGGAGGCATTATTTTAATCTAAAATGTAGACATTGCATTTTTACAAAATGTCAAAATAAATTATTGTTATTATATTATTTGATATCCACAAAAAGACAGAACTAGATATCCATGGACATAGCTAAGATCCAAAAAAAAAATGACAATTGAATATCCATGAACATTTAGTAAACTAGATGTGCACTGTCCTAGATATCTTGTCGCATAGGACACTTGAAATTGGTGTTCCTCACATGCAGAGACATATCTACGGTCAGTTCTCTCCTTTAACTAGCTTTTTGCTGTCACATTTGTGGCACTGTGGTGGAACACAAACATGTAGAACAAGTTTCACCTCGTTCCCTTGTATCACGTGTGGGAGTTTCCCACAACATGGGTGCAAGTCTCCTTACTTGCTCGACGAAATCGAAGATACAAGTTTTGAAGAAAGAGTGGATAATGGAGAAGGAGATAGATGCAGTTGCACATTCCTAAAGTAGATCATATTTACATGCATGAAATCCTTATCTTGGATCGAACCGTAGCTCCATACACCCGTTGCCTATGTAAGGGACCTGGGTCAGGTCTAGTTTAAGCTTGTGGTTAGGGAGGCTCAAATAAACCGACAAGCTTCTCCCTCACTGATTACAACGTAAAATAGACTACTTAAATCTGACCTTTCTCTCCAAGTACTCAATCAACAATTCCAACATTTTGTGATGTTGTTTAATGTCTAGAGCTCCCTTTGTACGGCACTTATGCAGGAGACATGACAAACAGTGGAACTCGATATGTTATACTAGTCCTAATCGTATAACTCGGCATTATCATAAATTAAGTAGAAACTAATGAACTTACACAGAAGTTGCTTGGCCAGAAAGGAATTATTTCTTAGCAAAAGTGTACTTTAAAAGACTCAAAAACTGCGGATGTATGGATCAGTGTCGGCAGAAAAAGGTACCTTCCTGGCTGTGGCAAGAAGGCTGTGTGGTCCGAGGGCGGCACCGCCATTCCCACTGGGGGATTGAAATCCATCCTATTTGTAGATTCGACGCGTGTACTTGAGTCAACAAGGCTGTGAACAAGCTTAGAAATTTCATATAAAAGAAATTTAGAGAGAAATAAAAACTCTGGCTCTATTGAATACGAGGCCAGTAGAGTTTCCTCGAAGCAAGTGAGAAAATGCTTTCTAGTGCAGTGGCAAAAGAAGGGCCTCTGGCGCTACCTAGTGGGTCACGGGTCCGAAGTACTCATAGCTCTGTGTGATCAACCTTCCAAAAGAAAAGAAAAAAATGAAAAAGAAAAAAAAAACGAAGCAACTCGTTCTGACTCAGAAAAGCTCAGTTGCGCTCTCAATAAAATTTGTTAATCCCCGTACAAATTTTGCATTTTCGTAAGTTTACAAAACTTGCCATCTTTCAGAATGGCTAGGAGCTTCCTGTGGTTTGGGCAGCTGCTTTGACTGTTTTGCTGGTAGCTTGGAAGACAACGAGTCAACTGAAGTTGCTCCAAAGTTGAGTTTAATATGTGGGGCGAGTCTCAATCATTTTGTCAGTTTTTTTGCTATAGTTTTCAAAAAAGGGCAGACCTGGTGCATGAAGCTCCCACCTATGAGGGGTTCACGAAAGGGGCGGACTATAAGGGCCTATAGTAAGTAATCTTATCTTATATTTTTGCTAAAAAATGTTTCCACACCTTGAACTCATAACCTCAAGGCCATATAATGACACCTTTTGCCATTATGCCAAGGCTCCCCTCCTAGCTATAATTATCACATATGATAAATTAAATGATGCAACTTAATTTCACCTTGTTGTGAAGCAACTTGTTTGCCCCAAAAGGTGAATACCACCTGCCTGTCATTAACCTTTAATCTGTTCATCTTTTTATTGATTAGAACTCAATCATCTCTTGATATGTTAGCCTATGTCCAGGCTCTCTCTCTCTCTCTCGAATTGCCCAACTATCAGATTGCCGAGTCAAGGCAACACAAGCTTAACTCTGATTGCTATAAACTAATATTTGTCTAATTTGACCCAATTACTCAAACATTTGAAATGATTTCTCTACTGGAAGCACATGATTAAATTTGATGAACTTAATTGTTCATATTTCCTACATAATTTTATAAGAGAATCGTAGGCTTGTTCCACTCGCCAAGTTTTACGACAACAGCCCAAACAGACCAACAAGCTTTGATCCTTTGGCTGGCAGTTAATTAAATGTTCTTCCTTGGAAAAATATAATTAGCAGGTAGAGGTACAAGTAAGGTCCAGTACTAGTTCAATGATCCAAATCATTTATTTACTAAGACTTGCTATGGATCGGCCATACATGAAATTTCTCACCTTGACTGATACTTGATTGTTCATTTTTGCAGACTACTTTCAATTCATCCCTAAAGCCACTTATTATGAAAAACCACATAGAAATTACAAGACAAATAAGAACTAATCAAATTATATTACACTCTTTCAGACTCAAGTACAAAAAATTTGGCATCTTTGCCTCGTATACAATTTTTTTGCCACCTACTTTTGAGTGCTACATTACATGTACAGTAAGCGATTCACGGCGGTGAAGGGAGCATTCCTCTAAATAAATGAAAGAGAAAGCAAGCAATATGTAACAATATGAGAGAGAGAGAGAGAGAGAGAGAGAGAGAGAGAGAGAGAGAGAGAGAGAGAGAGAGAGAGAGAGAGAGAGAGAGAGAGAGAGGGTTTCCTTACATACCTCTTGATGGCACGAAGCAGAGGGGCAATAATCTTGATCTATGATTATGGGACTATAAACGTTGTTCATGTCTATAATTTCGAAAGTGAAATTGGTGGCTGAGCTACGTGGGGAGATTGCAAATGTCTTGACCCTTACAATGTTGGTGGTGCCTGTGATTTACCTCAATTCAAGCATCCTAGGCACCAAATCTCACATGCATTGAATGCATCTACGCCCTTTATTGTTGGACATTTGACCTGTGCTTTGTCTTTCCTATGTTATATGATCTATTTGTTATCTTCAAAGTACACGGAAATGAAGGGCCTGGAAAGGTCTAATACCTGTGAGGTTTTGTACCTTGGCCATATGAGAAGAGGCAAATCTGACAAGCAGTTTGGATCATAGCAAAAATACAAAAAGTGAGCTCACCACCTACTTCTTTTGTATGCATATGAAGCAACAGTGATGAGAGAGACGGAGAGAGCCATTGATAACTTCTTTTTTTGGTTGGAGCCATTGGTAACTTTGCTATAAAAAAGAGTAGATTTCTTTGAAAAATAGGGGTGACTTTTAGTTTTTCTAAAATATATTAATAACTACCATAAAATGAGAAATAAAATTAATAAATATTGTTATAAAGCTTAAAACTATTGCATAGTTATAGCCTAATCCGTATTATAATTTATTTTGAATGACTAAATCATAGTATAAATAACTCCCCTATGTTGCTCAATCACCCACCCAGTGTGTTTCCTTTATATAAAGTATAGATGTCAATGCTGAGAATCATCATCATCATCATCAAGACCTTATCCCAATTAGGGGTCGGCCACATGAATCTTATTCCTCCATTCTACTCTATTAAATACCATGGCTTTATTTAGTCCCAAAGTTTTTAAATCTTTCTTCACCACTTCTATCCACATTCTTTTGGGCCTTTCCCTTGCCCTTTTAGAACCTTCAACTTGTATTGCCTCACTCCTTCTAATTGGTGCCGTTGTTGGTCTCCTTTGAATATGTTCAAACCATTTAAGTCTAATCTCTCTCATCTTGTTACCTATTGGTGCTATTCCTAAATTTTCTTTAATATTTTCATTTCTAATTCTATCCTTTCTTGTCTTACCACTCATCCATCTCAACATCCTCATTTCTGCGACACTCATCCTATGAGTATGATGTTCCTTAATTGCCCAATACTCTGATCCATAGAGCATAGCCGGCCTTATAGCCATCCTATAGAATTTTTCCTTTAGTTTGAGTGGCACACGCCGATCACATAAAACACCCGATGCACTTCTCTATTTGTTCAAACCTGCTTGGATTCTCTGGGTAACCTCCCTCTTAATCTCTCCACTCTCATGGATCAATGATCCTAAGTATCGAAAGTTGTCTCTCATGGGGACCTCTTGGTTATCAATCTTGACTAGTGTTCCACTCCTACTCTCCTTGCTAAAATTACATTCCATATATTCTGTCTTAGTTCTGCTAATTTTAAATCCTTCCGATTCTAATGCTTCTCTCCATAACTCTAGCTTTATGTTTACACCCTCCCCTGTCTCATCAAGTAGGACTATATCGTCTGCAAATATCATGCACTAGGGAATCTCCTCATGCAGATGTTTTGTTAACTCATCCATAACTAATGTGAAAAGGTATGGACTCAATGCCGATCCTTAGTGCAATCTGACAGTGATAGGAAAATCATCAATCACGCCACTAGTGGTCTTAACATTTGTTACTTCTCCCTCATACATATATTTTATTATGTCTATATACCCCTGAGAAACCCCTTTACTACCAAACACCCTCCATATTAACTTTCTAGGAACTCTATCATAAGCTTTCTCTAAGTCGATAAAGACCATGTGCAGGTCTTTTCTCCTCTCCCTATATTTCTCTACTAATTGTCTTAGTAAGAAAATAGCTTCCATGGTAGACCTCCTAGGCATGAAACCAAACTGATTCTCTGATACACTTGTTTCATGTCGTAGCCTCTTCTCAATCACTCTTTCAAAAAGTTTCATGGTGTGGCTCATAAGTTTGATCCCTCAATAATTAGTGTAGCTCTGAATGTCTCCTTTATTTTTATAGATTGGTACAGTAGAACTTTTTCTCCACTCATCAGGCATTTTCTTTGATTTTATAATCTTGTTAAACAATTTGGTCAACCAAACTACCCAAATATCTCCCATATGCTTCCAAACCTTTATTGGTATACCATCAAGCCCCCTGGTCTTTCCTAATTTCATCTTTCTCAAGGCCTCTTTTACTTCAAGTATTCTAATCCTACGTTCATATCTATAATATCTAATGTTATTTAGATTTATAGTATTTTCAATCCCTATATTCTCAGGGTCATTATCATTTAACAAATTTTGAAAGTATATTTCTCACCTTTGTTTGATCTCATCATCTTTGACTAATACCCTTGGATCATCGCTTCTAATGCACCTAACATGCTCTAAGTCCTTACCCTTCTATTCTCTTACTTTTGCAAGTTTAAACACATCTTTCTCACCTTCTCTTGTTCCTAGTCTATTATAGAGCTTATCATATGCTTTAAGTTTAGCCTTACTTACTATTCTCTTAGCAACATTTTTAGCATTCTTATATTGTTCATAGTTTTCATTATTTCTAATCTTCTGACATGCTTTTAAACGCATTCATTTTTCTTTAATAGCTTTTTTCACTGTTTCATTCCACCACCATGTTTCCTTTGTTAATTATCTTTTACCTTTAAATACTCGTAAGACATCTTTTGTCACTTTTTTAATGGATTCAGCTATATTAGACTACATGGTATTTACTTCTATTTTATAGTTCCAATTTCCTTCTACCATTAACTTATTTTTGAATGAGGTTATTTTCTCTCCTTTTAAGTTCCACCACTTAGTTTTTGGATGTGTATTAAGTTCAGTTCTTTTACTCCATCTTCTGATATGAATATCCATAACCATTAACCTATGTTGTGAGGTTAAACTCTCATCGGGTATCACCTTACAATCCTTATATATAGATCGTTCATTATTCCTAAGTAGAAAAAAGTCTATTTGGCTTTTATGAAGTCCACTTTTAAAGGTTATTAAGTGTTCATCCCTCTTCTTAAAGAGTGCATTTGCAATGGATATGTTATATGACAAAGCAAAATCGAGGATATTCTCCCCCATCTCGTTTTGTTCACTTATACCATACCCTCCGTGTATTCTATCATATCCTTCCTTATCTTTTCTTACAACGCTATTTAAGTCTGCTCCTATAAATATCCCCTAAGTGTTAGGAATTTCTTGCATGACTCCCTCTATATCTTCCCAAAACTGTCTCTTAATTATATCTTGTAACCTTACTTGTGGTGCATATGCACTTATAATATTTATAATCTGTTCTTCTAAAATCATTTTTATTATTATAATTCTATCATTGATTCTTTTAACGTCCACAACTTTATCCTTTAATTCCTTATCCACTATTATTCTTACGTCATTTCTATTATTTTCCTTTCCTACGTACCATAATTTATACCCATCTATTTCTGTAGCTTTAGCCCCTTTCCACTTGGTTTCTTGGATACAAGCGATGTTGACTCTCCTACGTTTTATCGTGTCTACTAACTCCAAACTCTTACCTGTCAGTGTTCCTATATTCCATGTAGCGATGTGAATCTTATGTTTTAGAGATGCCCTATTTACTATCGCCTTTCTCGACCTCCATGGTATGAACCCATGTCCACTTTTCATTGCACCTGGGTTCTGATGCAGCGCGTCGCTTCCAAGGGGGCGCTCTAGCAGCCCTTGCCCATTTTTCACTACACCCGGGATTTGATGTAGTGCGTCGCTTTTGGGAGAACGCCCTAGCAACCCTTGCCTATTTTTCACCGCATTCGGCATTCAATGCAGTGCGTCGCTTATGGGGAACACCTTAGCTTGAGCGAATGTCAGTTTTCAATTCATGTCATGTTGGGGTTGCCATAGTTTTTTTAAAAGCTGAAGATAATTTTCATTAAAATCATCTTCAGCTTCACCCTTGCCGGCTGGCTACCTGATGCAAGGGTGGCCATATTTTAAGAAGCTGAAGATGATTTTTATTTTTTCCTCACAAACTAATATACAAATACATATTTATTTGTAAGAAAGAAATAATAGAATCATCTTCAACTTCTCCCTTGCTGGCTAGCTACCTAATACAAGGGTTGCCATCTTTTAAAAAGCTGGAGATGATTTTCATTTATTCCTTACAAACTAATATACAAATGCATATTCATTTGTAAGAAAGAAATAATAGAATCATCTTCAACTTCCCCCTTGCCGGCTGGCACCTGATGCAAGACCCTCCTCCTTTTTTATCCGGGCTTGGGACCGGCATTGGCGGAGTTATGTCAATGCTAAGAATGATGATATAAGAAGCCTCTCTTTCCACAATAACACCCCTCACTTCTAATAACATTGACAAAGCAAGACAAATTACAAGGGGGTCAGAGATCATGACACTCGTAAATTCTTGTTTAATTGGGTAGCTCAGTTGGTCACACACACAGCAAGGCGCCTCTCCTTGTTATGTTGGTCGGAGGGTTGAGATAGCACTTTCCTTTTGTTTAGCGGTTTCAAATAGTTTTTGGAACTAAGACAATGGCTTACTACATATTTGCTGAAATGCATTTAATTTGAAAGGTGCAAGATCTTAGGAACTGAAAGTTTAACACAGGACATGAAAAGTTACCTATGTTACGCACCTGACTGCTATCAGTCGTGCCATCTGCTATGGCACCGAAAGTCCTTTACGTTGAAAACTCGGGCTGGGCCTGTTGCTTCCACTATCCGTGCAAAAAAGAAGAAAAGCAAAACTGCTAGAAGACTTGGGTTTGAACAGATGTCTCTAAAGATTAATTCTGCATAGTTATAAGAAGAACATTTAGGCACGTATAGTGTATGAGAGAGTTCTTTACCTCTGCATCTTCAACTTCCTTCTCTAGTTTTTGAGGATTTAACAATTCGCATCTCTTCTGATGTTGGTTGAGTTGACAGTTAAGCTCCAAGCATCCACCTAGATCATAGGTTTAGATTGCAGACGCCAGCATTTTCCCATTAAATAACTTTATTTTTATGGGTTTCACAGCCATCGACTCTCTCTCTCTCTCTGGGAGCACCTTTTATACTGGTTTGAGGTAGTTCTGTTTAGGAGGACGTCGTTGGTACTCCCAATGAGAGAGCTTTTCGGCCATTACATGCATAATGTTATATGTGCAGTTAGACAGTCCACCTGAAATTTCATTTGTATGGATGACGAGGTTAATAAACTGAAGCATATCCGCTTGGGTTTGGCTGAAAGTTTTGCAATTTTTGAAAATCTGATGTAAGAGAATTTGGAACTTCAAGAACACACGTTGGGTTATGGTGTACTTTAATCACATGGACAGAGATTTGCATGGTAGCAACTAGCATGAGCATTTGTGCATATGCATAAGAGGTTCGAACTCAGCATTAGTGAGCCACAATTAGGATCAAGCAATCCCCAAGCAAACTATTAATTTTGAAAGCCACAGTCACGTGAAGCTAGGATTTATCCAACCCAAAAAACGGGTGGGAATGAGAATCTATTTAGACTCTTCTCTAGTTACTAATTACTGTACAGATAGACACCTGCTAGCAAGAGACCATGAATATGCTTTCTTGGACAGCAAATGGCCTGTCATTTCCTCGATGGGCCTATAAAAATGGGGCTATTTAGCATTCTAATTGTTGGCCCTTTATCCAGGTCCATTTAGCATTACCCAAAGAGAATGATAGACTAATTTCTCACATAAGATTGCTTGGGAAATGCGGTATCGAATGATGATCAACGGTCCGTGATCCCAACTCTGAAGGGGACTCGTAAGAGTTTCTGCCTTAAGCTTATGATGGAGCAAACTAATTATCACCAAGACAATCTAATTGAACATGACATGTCATGAGATTAGGATCATATGCTATTTGTGCCATCTTCACTGTAACTAGTTGCCGATAAGCAGATATTTGCCTACTGTCTAGACTTATCAATTAATAGTCATTAGTACGAATTAATTAGTGATCATTAGAAGGGCAATCTTACATAATGATAGAGTTATTGTTGTATAATTTTGAAGTTAAGAGTTTTGAGGTGTGAAAACAGCTTCTTGCAAAATACAAAATAACACTGTACACTATAGACTCTTGCAGCCTGCCCCTTCCCTGAATCCTGCATAAGCTGAAGATTCCTTAGCCGGACTGCCCTTTTTAGTACGATTCAATGGCACCGATGACCCATCCCAGGAAAACACTAAGGCATAGAGTCAATGGCATTAAACTCCATGCATGGGCATGCATGAAAGTGTGAGTTTCTTGTGGTTGTCTACTTGTGTTGCACAGCTGTGGATCCGTGCTTCTCCCTTTTGGTTTCAATTTTTATTATTATACATTTTTCCTTTTTACAGTGATAGCTTATGCGCATGATAGATACGCATATTCTTCTTTCAGCGAGCAAAATTACAAGCAGGGCCGACTTCTTTATTGATATAGACATTCTAATCTTCTAATTTCAGAGGTTTTAGATGAATAGTTGGGGATTAACGAAGAAGGGCAGCTTGGCGCAACGATAAAAGTTGTCGTCATGTGACTTTAAGGTCACAGGTTCAAGGTGTGGAATCAGCCTCTTGCAAAATGCAATGTAAGGCTGCCTACTATAGGCCCTTGTAGTCCGTCCCTTCCCAGACCCCACATAGGTGAGAGCTTCGTGCACCGGGATTACCCTTTAGTTGAGGATTAATGAACTGACAATGGTCTATATTCATGAGAGCACACATAATCATCAAAGGCTTACAATTAGGACATCTAATAAGGAAAATTTCGGTGCAATGCACATTTAAGCGACAATGAGTAGATCAACCATTATGATCGTTGAAGAAGCAAGCTGATCACTAAATATTTCCATTTGCCCATATCTTGCAGACCTCAGCCCCAAGCCATTCTTTGATACCCCCAACAGTATAACCATTTGTTATACTGTTCAAAAGTCTAAAACCTCTGAAGGAAAGGGCATATTATATTGCAAGATAACATATACATTTATGTGGAAACCAATAGGAAAAACAAATTTAAAACTGCTTTGAGAGGGAGCCCAGTGTTTTGAGCCAGTCTCTTGAGTGACTTTCTTTTCCTATTCACTGGTTCACTGGTTCACTGATTTTCATGTGCCCACCGCCTCTTACACACACCCCGATTAGAGGATAAGTTCCTTATTTTTATACTTTATGGGTCCTTAAATCAATGCGTTTTCACAGAAAAGACGATCTTGCCAAGTAAGTGGGTTACAACATCCTTAAAAAATCCCATAAATCCAAAGACAAAAAGGACTTTGGGCAATTACAAATAGCATAGTTTATCATTAGTTTATGGGGTTTATAGTTTCAAATTGTAGCTTCTTTTAGATGTGTAATGATGTGATCACGTATTAGACAATACTGATAATTGTTTCGAGCCCGAAGGTTCACTGCAGGTGCTCCACTGCTGTGTCGGGAGCTTGGGTGCCTGCCGATTTCACAAAATCCTCTCAGCTAAAGGGCAGAGGTCCAATCCTTATCTTGTAAACATGCACTTAACTGAAACTATATATAATGAAAGTTTTCTGTAAGTACAATATCAGCTGAAGCATAATGCGGTCCTAACCATTCATCTATTGAGTAAAAAGGGCAGCCCGTGCATGAAACTCCATTCCATTTTGCAAGAGGCTATTTCCTCGCCTTGAACCTGTGACCTCACGGTCACAAAACGACAATTCTACCACTACGCTAAGTAGACACAAAATACAGCTTGCCATGTAAAAATAAAATGAAATATCTTGTTTGTTCTTCCATCTAAGTGTGCAAGCAGGAGGGAGACACCAAGTCAGAGAAACTCAAAGAGAAATATAATAAATTTTCTACCTTAGTGGTGATGTTTTTACAATCTTTTGGTTCTGGGTTTTAGAGTATATTTCTTGATTGTTGCTAAAAGGATTTTAGTACTCTTGTTGTTGTTGTGTAAACCTAAATGTTGGAAATCGTATTTATAGAAGTGTTCTTCTGGCTTCTAACTATTTTTCGTCTAAATCATACTCTAGCAATTCTTGTTTTGAAAGTCATAGGCTGCTTTGAAGCCACCGATAGATTTCTCTAAAATTTCTGAAATTTGTTTATGGCCATGTACTTATTCTATTTTAGATGAGTCCTTTTTTTCATATGGTTCCTTTCTTTTTTTTTAATAGAGTATATCTCTTAATTTTTGCTCTTTAGAGATGATTGTTAGCGGGAGATTTTGGTTCACTTATTATTGTCTAAATCTGGATGTATAATTGTGCTTTGAAATGTGGAAAATGTTTATAAGGAAAGTGTTCTTCTGGCTTGTTTTCTTATAAGTCATAAACACTATTGATTCTATCATGATGAACCAATTGATATTTTGAAAATCATAGTTTTTAGGACTGTTTACCTGGTGAAAAAGTAGCAAAATTGCTTTAAATTTGTAAGTTTGTGTGGAAATACAAATTATAGATTCACAAATAACTTAGAGCATTCCTCTTGTCATTCAAATACAATTAAACATTACATGTTTCTATTCTTGACGCAACGGTAAAAGCTGTCGTCATGTGACCTTGAGGTCACGGGTTCAAGGCATGGAAACAGCCTCTTGCAAAATGCAAGGTAAGGTTGTGTACTTTAGGCTCTTATGGTCCGCCCCTTCCCTAGACCCCGTATAGGCGGGAGCTTTGTGTACTGGGGCTGCCCTTTATGTTTCTATTCTTTCAAATTTTCTCTAAAGTGTAGTCTAATTTGACATATGTTTGGCATGCAATTATAGATATGCTATAGTTTGATGATGAAAGGTCAAAGTCAACAAGAACTTTTTGAGCCCACTAAATTTCTTCCACCACCAATTGGGGACTTTCAACATCGAGATGTCCTTCTTGACCATGTTTCTAGTTTCGCCAAGAAACAAGTATATGTGATAACTATTACAAGGTCAAAATGGAAAAAAAAAAATGTTTTCCTTAGTTGTGACAGAGGGGCCATCTACTGAAGAAGGTTGAGACTTCTAGAACCAAAAAAGGAACATGTTCTTGCCTTATAGATTCTCCATTTGAAATTGAAGGTAGAAGGACACATGATGGTTTATGGAGACTAAAGGTTAATAATAGCAAGGGCAACCATCTTCAAAGGACATATCTAGACATCTATACTCATTATCTTTTAGGGGAGAAAGTCTCAAAAAGAAAAGAGATGAGTTAGGCGAGTAATTAACCCTGCCACATGATCATAATTCTTGGAAATGGAGATCATAATTTTTTCTTAACATCAAGGGATATCTACAATATGATAGTTAGCATTTAAAAAGAAAATCTAGCAGGACTTGCACCTAACAGCCTTTATAAGATGAACTCATTTGTGAAGGTTTCCACCACAGCCTCAGGCATGTTGAAGTAGGGCACTTGACATATTCATTTTTCTCATCCTTGTTCAATGGTAATGACCTAGAGCTATTTGAATACATTTGTAATGGATGTCACTTATAAAACTAATAAGTGCAATATATTCAATATGCATTGCTTGATTGTGTTGGAGTTACAAGCTTAAACACTTACTTTCTTTTCGTACTTTGCTTTTAGGGGCTAGGGCGTGGCCCCTCAATTCTCAACCAAAATGGAGCCATATGATGCGAGAGTGCCACGTATGAATGAGTGAGCAAAAGATTATACATGGGCTTTGGAGAAGTTCAAAGATATGTTTGAAGGAAATTGTCATCCAGGAATCATTGTATCTAATAGAGAATTGGCTTTAATGAAAGCCATACAAGTGGTCTTCCCAAAAATAGTGATTCCTTCATGTATGTGCCACATGGAGAAGAATGTCTTTTCAAAGTGTAAAAGTTACTTCCAAGATGGGAAAGAATGGCAAGTGTTTATAAAACACATAGACTACTTTGATAGAATCTTGTACAAGGATATCATTTTTAGAAGCCTAGAATAATTCTCTATAAGATTTGAGACAAAGTGATTCCTTTGGGTCAAAAGCACTTGGCTTCATCTAAAAGAGTACTTTGTGAAGGCATGGACAGAACAACATCTTCAATTTAGAAACCATGTTACCTCTACAGTAGAAGGCATATTCACAGCCTAAGGTATATTTACAACTCCTAGCAAGTGACCTCTAGTTGGCTAAAAAGAGAATATGCCTTATTATTGGGCACCAACTCAATTAGTAACTTCCAACAAAAGAAGAAGAAGGATATCTCATCAATTTCATATCACATTTTTTAGTGAACTTGTTGATTGAGTTTCAATCTCTGCATAAAAAGAACTTTTTAAAGCAATAGATAATTATATATTATCTGAATGTATCTATCAGTTTACAACAATAATGTTTTCCTTGTGCTCATAAGATGAGATATTGAATGAATGAGGACAAGATATCACATGTAAGTGATATCCACTCCAAATGGCAAATAGATTACTAGACCTTCAAAAGTAATGATATTAGCACGCATAATCAAGAAGATTTTATGAGGAAGATGCTTGGTGACTTTCAAGAGAACTATAAAACATGGCCTCCATTTCAACAAGAAGTTGCTCGCAATCAACTTTCTCAAATTACATGTACTTTGCCTATTATTCAATTAACCAAACGGTGTCCACCCAGTTCAAAGAGCTCTAAAAAAATTGTAACACAACTAGAGAGCCTTCAACTTTTGAGATTGCAGAAAAGATAGAGAAGTGTAGCACATGTAAAGCAGTTGGACAAATTATGAGGACTGTCCAAGAAAAATTATAGGCACCATATTAAGCACTGATATTTTTATTCCCAACTCCAGTATTGGTGAAAGCATTTTTGAAGTTACATGATTGCAACAAAGTGGTATAGAACAAGTAACTTCTAGTGATTGGTTGATTGGTGAAGGACAATGCATGGGTAAGCTTGCATGTTTGAGTTAAATTTTCTATCAAATTTTACTTGTTATATCCATTTCAATGCCAAATTCTATCATCCTATATGCTTATTCTAATGATATATGAAAGATAATATGTGTTGTTTTTTGCTTAGAAAAAGGACATGGAGTTTGTTTTTGTATCCCATCCACTTTGTCATATTGGCTCTGATAAAGTTGAAATGAAGACGAGTACTTTACTAGTAAGTGGTAATTACTTGGTGGAAAGGAAGACAAGTACATAACTAGTCAAGAGGACTAATTGCTTGTTGTCAAAACTTCTTGATTAATACTTTACTCCTCTTTATCCATTTACTAAGGAAAACTGTTTTTAGCCACTCATAGATTAATCAATTCTTGCATATGCGTATCATTTTGTATAGCTAAGGATATTCATGTCTTGTAGCAGAGTGCTTCTCTTTTTGTAAAGCAAAGAAGACTTGACGCTTTTCTTGCACAGTCAAGTATATACATATTTTGAAACATTGGTACTTTGTAGAGTGCATACTTTGTAAAGTCATAAATCGTGTTGAAACTCTAGAAGTGGAAAATGTATCTTTTTGATATTGAATATATATATATATATATATATATATATATATTTGATGAGCTTATTGCTTTTCAATGACTCTTCTTTAAATGGGGTTATTCAATTCTTGATATTTTCAACCCAACTTGAGGAATTCTCAATAGTGAATGCTAATTTATACAAGTGGCATAGCTCCCATGCCTCATTTAAACGTAAATTAACTATGCAAAAAATAAAATCTATAGGAAACAGGTTCCACAATGCAAACTACTAGCCATAAACAGCCAAAACACACCTCACAATGCATGAGTTGTTACAAACATACACAATATAAAGGTTCCTACAACAACCAAGAATGCCTACATTGTTCAAGAGCAATATGTCCCAAACCAGCAGCAGATGACCTTTCGTTCAATTATAGGAGAGCTTCTAACATATTAGAAGAATACCTAGAAATCAACACATAATCTAGTTCACATACTATCTAGGAAACTCTAATTAGGATTGCATAAGGATGGCATAACCACTAGATTATAGTACATATTCTGAATAGTATAAAATGAGTAAGCTAAGTGGCAATATAAGAATCTAGTGGATTCGAACCACCATTCTCTTGGAATATGTTGGGATTCTCCCAAATTTTCTGGTGCTTTACCAATTTGAGTAAAAGATCCTATAGAAGATTTCTATAAAACTTAGCCATTTGCATAATTTTATTTGAATCCAATAAGGTTGCAATATACTTCAATGATTTGGCCTATGGTCCCTTCACTACTAAGACCACTCCAAAAAAATTAGTGAGAGCAAGCAAGTCATCCTCTCCCCTTTTCAAACCTTCTCAAGGATTCTTGAATATTAGTGTTTTTAAAGAGGGCAACAGGGTAGTATCACAGGGAACAAATTATTAACATCCATTTACATGCAAAACTGATCACTATCATTATTTATAGGCAAATAATGTCAAAGTTTTTATTATAAAAACCCTCTCTAAAACTAATGCATAATTATATCTCTGTTCTTTTTCTTCCTTATCTTCTACTAAATACTGTTAGTGAAGACTAATTTAGCATTAGAATTAAGCATAATCCATATATGCTATCTGATTGCGTCTAGTGCTCAAGGCAATTGGGAACAAGAATCAATAAGATTTTGAGGTTCTACACAAACAACATATAAACAGTCAATGAAAAGCTATAATCATCATTAAAATAGAAGATTAACACCCATATACCTTTTTCTAGGATAATCAACAAAAATGAATATGACCCAAACAGTAACTTCGCAAGTCCCCATTAGCACTGGAGGATTCCTGGATTCATTGCCTCATTATCTACAACATATATAGTTCAAGTTTGAAGAGAGTTCTAAATTCAACCACCATAAACACAAGATTATGGAATGTACACCCAATTCTAAACATGTTTTCATCTTAGAATGAGTTAGATAATGAATAAATAATATATATATATATATATATAAAAGAAAACATTAGAAACATATTGAGAACAGAACAACATCCCTCATCAACACTATATTTGTTAATGAAATCATGTTCAGGTACAACATCTTATGTTATTCTCATCATTCCAGATCTCATAATTTGGTAGCTAGATTGTCAGAAAAAGTCTGAAAACTGACTTCTGTGATCTGAGACTCAATGATAGATGTGCCAGACACCTGAGCATCATGGTATTTCTCACTTAGCTAGGCCCATGTTTCTTATAAATCCAAGCGAATGATCACCTGTCTAGACCACCAGAAAATCTCCTGGTCCAATTATCTAGACAATTCTTTTTTATGGTAACTTATCTATGTAAGCAATTTTGGTAGTTGAGATCAAATCCTCTTATGCAATTTCTCAGCGCTTTGTTACCCTGTGTAGAGAGACAGACCTCTGTGGACCAAGATTCCAGCAATTCAAGCCGTTGATATTCTTGGGCACATTTAGATAGGCAACAGTCTGAAAATCTCATCCATCAAGAATGAGAGAGAGAGAGAGAGAGAGAGAGAGAGAGAGAGAGAGAGAGAGAGAGGAAATAATCCTAGCAGAATAGAATGAAGGCCCGATAGCTAGTACTAGCTTTTGGATGATCTGCCGCCTTATGTGTCCATTTTTGGATACATATGTCCAAGAAAGTATGCCAACAAAAGGGAAGCATTGGCACAAAGGCAGAGTTGTTGTCGTGTAGCTTTGACATCACAGGTTCAAGGCGTGTAAATAGCCTCTTGCAAAAATATAAGATAAGGCTGTGTATTATAGACCCTTTGTGATCCACTGCTTCCCAAAATTTCCCGTACGTGGGAAATTCATGTACCAGACTGTCCTTTTTAGATTTTAACCAAACATCCGTTGACGCCTGACGCCTCGACCATACATTAGAGCTAATACTTAAGTTCCTCCAATGAACATGTTCTACGGACAAGCAATTCAGATTTCTTTCATATGGGAGATTGCCTTGATGTGACTTGTACTCGATAGGAAGGTTTAGATCATGAATTTGCTTGAGTGTCTCTGTTTTTCCTATTTTGCATAAGATTTAGTTACCTGAATTTGTTTGATAATCAAATGGAGGGGGATACTAGCTGCTTTGGTGCAATAAAATGGCTCTTATTCTAGTGCTCTATTATCATAGTTATGATTCATTTTGTTATTTGCAGAATACTAAATAGATGGGTAGTCAAATTTTTCTATGGCAGGTTTATACAAATAGGTATATGAATTGTTTCTATGATAAGTCATAGACTTTATATAGATAAATACCTAAGCTGTTTTTATCACAAGTTTATACGAACGAGCAACGGGCAGCCCTGGTGTATGAAGCTCTGGCCTATGCGGGGTCTGGGGAAAGGACGGACCACAAGAGCCTATAGTACACAGCCTTACCTTATATTTTTGCAAGAGACTGTTTCCACGACTACAAATTTATATGAACGAGTGCTTGGAATATTTTTATGACACGCTTCTATGGATAGTTACGATGATAGTTTCACATGGACGAGTAGCTTAACTAATATTATCTTAGGTTTATATGTAGGTCGTAATAAGTGCAATAAGCCCCCCCAACATTATTAGCTAGTCCAATTTAATAACTAGGTCTAGTCTAATTTAACTACTTTTGGGATAAAATATGCCCACTATAATTATTACCAAAGTTATTTTATTCAAAGTTGAGAAATAATAATGCTCATCAGCATTGTTGACGAGTCCAATTTAACAACTATGACTCAATATAATTTAACTACTTTTTTAGCAGAGAGTTTAATTTAAAAACAAGGGCCCAATATAATTTAACCACTTTTATTTAGGATTTGGAATGACAAATAGTCCCAAGCATTATTTCACATAAGGTTTGAGATTAATTAAGCCAATTAGTATATTAGTAGGTCAAATTAACAATTAGAACTCATTTACTGTGCTATTTTACTATTTATTAACATGGAACATGGCTAATTTTACTAGTGGATATATAATTTGGCTTATTCTATTCTATGACCTTCACGAAGAAGACCAACCCTTGAATGATTTGCCCAATCGTCTGATTTCCTTGGCTTTGAATATCTAGTAGTTCAAAAAGCATGTAGATTGGATAATTCTAGCATGTAAAAAGCCATAATTAAAGAGCTTTTGATCATAGAAAAAGATCAGTTAGAAGTTTATGTAAATAATAGTTCATATATCCCAAAACATGGTTTTTACAATGCTAGAATCCTTCAATCACAGTGTTTGTTGTGGATGAGATATTCTAACGTGGGATGCGAAGGGGAGCCTTGGTGCAATGGTAAAAGTTGTTGTCATGTGACTTTGAGGTGATGGGTTCAAGGCATGGAAATAGCCTCTTGTAAAAATACAAGGTAAGGCTGTGTACTATAGGCCCTTATGGTTTGCCCCTCCCCTAGACCTCGCATAGGTGGGAGCTTCGTGCATTGGGGCTGCCCTTTTATATTCAAAGGTGGGATGCCTTCATGCAAAAGCTGGGGTATGTTTCCTCACGCTCACTTTTATGGCCTCCATTTGACATTCCTCCATATTGCTCTATATTTTCTATAAGAAGGGCAGTCCCGGTGCACAAATCTCCCGTGTATGCTGGTCTGGGAAATGGATGAACCACAATGGTCAATAATAAGCTACCTTATCTTGTATTTTGCAAGAGGCTGTTTCCACGCCTTGAACCCGTGATCTCAAGGTCACACGATAACAACTTTATAGTTGCACCAAGGCTCTCCTTCTCTATATTCTCTATAAGAAGAAAGCTAATTAACTGGCATTATAATGTGCTTGAAAAGCTAGGTTAACTTTTTATAGATATATTCCTTATAACTATGAGATTACATCACAGGGAAGAAAGAAAGAAAATAAAAAATTCTTACTTGCAGGCCATTGCAAGAAAATCTCGCACTCTTTCAATCTTTGATGTAACAAAAGCTATATTAAACATACTCGAATTATATTATAACCATATTGCTCCCAGTGTAGCTGCAAGACGCCCATCCACCAACAAACTTGTTATCATATTATAACATTGGCTTCTAAGACTACAATGCTGTTTGTTTTGATTAGTCGTTGGCAAGGTGGCTTTGGGCACGCCTAAAAGTTCTATAAAATTAGTATGTGGATCACGTTTTCAATAATATAACTGATCCATTATATTAATGAAAATAGATTTTAATCGGGTCGATTTATCTTCCTTGACCTTGAATCTAAAGTAGTGAGCAAATAAGATTTGGCACTTCTGTAGATCAGCTGCTCGTGTAAGCTGGTGAGTTGGTCCAGTAGTTCGTCAACTTCTCATATTATATGTTAGTAGTGCTACTATGTCAGTATAAAATAACAAGATGGAATATCGATCGAAGTAAAATTTTCTGACTGAACCCATGATCTCAAGGTCACACGACGACAATTTTACCGTTGCACCAAAGCTCCCCTTCAATATTTAAATATAAATATTTAAGAAAAAAGTCAAAATACCCTTACTTAAGACTGTTAGTAAGGCATAAGTACACCTCACTGTTATTGTCTTCACTTGCAAGCCTTCTTCGTGGCTTTGGATCCATATATTCTGGACTTGGGGCATTTGCTCCTCTACCTCATAAATCTACTTGTAAATATTGAATCATTCACTTGCGTGTTCCACTTAAAGGCATTTTATGTGCTGTTAAAAATGTAGATTGGACTGAAATGTTCGGTTTTCAAATTCCAAGCAGGTCATCTTCCTCGTCACATCTTATATAAGCCATGCACCAAGACCTTCTCCATTGGATGACCCTAATAGCTATTATACTTGGAGTGTAAAATGGGTAGCTCAGAAAGTTGAACAAAAAGACTCTTCAAATCTTGATCATTTGGAGGGCTAAGATGATTCAACGAAGAAGATTTTTGGGTATCACCTACCTCGTAAATAACAGCTTCAGTCACCAACCAGCAGACCTATGCGTCTCTCTCTCTCTCTCTCTCTCTCTCTCTCTCTCTCTCTCTCTCTTATATTTGATGGTTGTTGTGGCCATCAAGTTAGATCTTAAAATGTCAACAAATGTTTAGTCAGACAACTTGGGCAGACTTAGAATTTCGAGTTGTCATTTTCTTGTTTTACTGTGGATTAGATTTAGGAGGATGTGTGAGTGAGTTGCTTTTGTAATTCACTATTATCAAAAACTATAAATCTTTGAATGTTTATATCTTATACTATTGTTTATGAATATTAAACAATATGATCTCGTAGTTAGAACCACTGGATCAGAAAATTTTCAGATTAAATAAAGTGATTAGCCATCACAAGAGTGGAGATATCATTTCTCCATGTCTATATTTCTCAGAAAACAAAATATTTTGACGAGAGAAGTCTTACCCACCTTCCTTTATAATAAGAGAAGATTGACTGCATAACCGCTTCGGATGGAAATATCCTTTTCTGTGATGGTTAGAACCATCTTGTTCTAAAGGGTAACACATGCTTTGGGTCCACTTGCTATAACAAGTCTTAAGTAACAGGTTAACCCTTGCACGCTATCAAAACCCACGAGGCAAAGAAAATTCAAAGGCCTTCCTACTTGACAAGTACTTAATGTCTAGATCATCAGTCATAATCGCTCGACCCACGCCATATATCGTAACACCACCGTTAGGTCTTCGGTAGAGATGATCATCATCATCATCAAGACCTTATTTCAATTAGGAGTTGGCTACATGAATCTTGTTCTTCCATTCCCCTGCATTAATTACCATGACTTCATTTAGTCTCGAAGTTTTTAAAACAAAGACTATAATGAATGGTCTATTCGTCTTGTCAAAGTATTGAAAGACATAATTTGTTCATTTTCAAGGGTCTTTCATTTATGTTTCTAGAGGTTTGTTATGGCATAAATCCCTTCAAAGATACTTCATAAATAATATTGTCCCAGTGACAGTTGCCTTGATTGAGTCAAGGCAACTAAGCCAAAGTAGTGCTAGAATGGGTGATCTCACAGGAAGCCCTTACTTAGAGGAAAGAGAGAAGGACTAGGGGCTTGCTCAATGTCATTTTTATCAATCCAGGTAGTGGAACGTAACTTTCATCATGTCCATGAACGCTTGACCTGGTTGTCTCCATGAAAGGAACTTAAACTTGGGTTTTAAGTGGAACAAGTTCCATAAGCTGCAAATTTCTTTCCAATGCAGAGAAATTAATAGTTTCATAAAATATTTACTGGGAAGTTTCATTAGAAGAGTTGATGAACTAAGACACCACTCCAAGAGTCTTCATGGGAGATTATAATTTTCGCATGTTTTCTGGAAGATCTATGCCAATATCTTGTTGTCCCTCCCTTATTTTAGACTGCATGTAAAATATCACACCAATCAAATGATTCTAACCATCTTTTTTTCGCTTGGAAATTCCCTTTCCTAATAGTTTCATTAGAAGAGAACAAAATTTTACATTTTTTTGTTCTAATAATGGTACTTCTTTCCTACAGTTAGAAATCTGTAGTTATTCTGAACACCAATCAACGAAATAAGAAGGACAGCCCGATGCACAAAGTTTCTGTGTAGCAAGATATGAGGAAAGCACATACCACAAAGGATCTATAATACATTGTCTTATCTTGTATTTTTGTAAGAGACTGTTTTCATGCCTCAAACCCTTTACCTCTAGGTCACGCATTTCGACCCTAGGCCGAGCTACATCGAGGAACACAACTTTTCTCTACTCTTGTTCTTTCCAGAGGTGCAGCCTGAGGCCCCATTACAGACTAAAAGCCCGCCTCTTCGGTGATCCAAGCCAGTCGTCAACTAGGTCAGATTACATATACGATGGGCCCCAGAAATCTTCTCCATCTGATGATCCTTACTAGTTGCCACTGTTTATCTTGGATTAGAAGCTGGAAACACCAGTGCCCAATTACGAGATGCATGAGATCTTCATTGCATGGCCTATCTAAGGGTTTGGATCTCCAGATTGCAGACGCCCATGTACTCAATCTTCTTAGCAGGGTCTATAATTTGCAGACACCATAAAATTTTCATTTAGAAATGGCCCCCACTGTACTATGCCTACAGTTCATGACCACCATCAAACAAAATCAGAGGTTGTTGAGATTTGTGCCCAGCCAAGCAAGTTCACAATTGGACTTCTCCTAGTTACAGTCCATGATCAAACAAAAAATGGCGGCAGGGAAGTAGCTTTGTCGTTCCTTATTGCTGGCAACGGGTTGAACCCAACTAAGATCCCGCACATACACCATTTGTTAAAATATATAATAAAAGCTTATAATATTTGGCACCGACAGATTGTCTCCTTGGAACACCAGTCATTCAGTCCAGTAGCTTCTTAGATGAATCTCTAATTCAAACATACTCCAAAATCCCGTATATATACGGATTTTAATAAATTTGAAATTATTAAGTACGAAATGATAAGGGCAATTATGGAAATACGGTATCAGTACGACAATAGTTCCGTAATTAGAATATTACGAGGGAATCGCTTCAACTCGGCGTGCTGGCCCGAGCTACTCCGTCCCGGAACATCTGGAAAGATGGACGGTATAGGACTCAGGTCATAGATCTTGACGGTCGAGATTGCTTGAAGCAAAAGCTGGTTCAGAGAAAAGATGGGTACGTGTGGGAACCGGACTTGGACTGCGTAGAAAATAGAATCTAATTGACTGAAAATATCTGACTGCTACCCCGGTCAGGCTGCCCGAGAGTGTGCAGTCCGCAGAGGAAAGGACGGGCATGAGAGAGAAACAAGCACAGCTGACGCTCTCCAAAGTCCAAAGCAGACTTTCACTCTCATATCTCGAGGAAATATATGCTACTCGCCCGACTAGAATTCTGGGAATAGTCTGGTGCCACAAGTACGAGTGGGACCACGATTTTGGATCACTGCCGTTAATATTTTGGGCCCTGTGCCACATAGATTCTGACCCCACTTTTATTTGATGTTGCATCTTTTACCTGCTTTTTGAATAATAACTAGGCCCAAAGGTGAAAGGTCCTGATTGCTCAAATTGGGCTACACCAGTACTTTGAGCTGCACGAGTAGATTAGTATTATATAGGCGGCCGACTAGAGTATAATCTCTCTTTGCGTGTCTCTCTTTCTCAAATTCTCTCTCTGCCACTCTTTAAGCATCCTTTGTCCATCCTTTCCTCCTTAAACGATCGCAGCGCCCCTACAGAGAAGGTGGCGCACGATAAGGTGCTGCACCTCCCGGGGGTGAACTGCGAATAGGGAAGGGGGAGAGGAATGGGTCAGGGATTGAGTTGCAGGGTGAACCAAGAAAATGGGCCGTTTTTGGCAGCCCAAATGGGAGATTTGAAAACCTTTGAAGCTCTGGTAGAAAGAGAACCAAGTGTTTTGCAGCAAACTACGGTGTATGATAGGCTCTCAGCACTGCATATTGCAGCTGCAAATGGCCAGATCGAGGTCGATTTTTTTTTTTTCCATTTTTTTTTTACTGGTTGTTGGTTTCTTTTGGGTTTTCTCGTTTCTGCTTTTTGGAAGTTGGGTTTACCTGGGTTTACCAAATTTTGAGGTTTTTCTTGATTGGTGATGGGTGGCAGGTGCTTTCTATGATTTTGCACCGATCTGTTCATCCAGATGTCTTGAATCGTCATAAACAGGTGGGTGAATGTGATGATCCTTAACGTTTTCGTTTTTTTTTTTTTTTGTGGAGTTTTTGGGTTTGATAACTTTAATTCATTTTACGTTCGTTTAGACTCCCCTAATGCTGGCTGCAATGAATGGGAAGATCACTTGTGTGCGGAAACTTCTGGCAGCCGGTGCCAATGTATGTGAGATTCTGATTTTCAGTTAGTATATTTTTGTTGCGCTCTGGTTTTCGATTGAGTATTGATCTGGGATTTTCTTTGATTTTGGTTAGATTTTGATGTTTGATTCAATACATGGAAGAACTTGCTTGCATTATGCTGCTTATTATGGGCATTCGGATTGCTTGCAAGCCATTCTTATGGCTGCTCAGACCACGCCTGTTGCTGATTCTTGGTGAGTTTTTTACTTTTGTTGAAACGGTTCACAATGTCAATTACTTGATTGTTTGTTTCGATGATCCTGATTTGGGATTACTAACAGGGGATTTGCAAGATTTGTGAATGTTAGAGATGGTAGTGGAGCCACACCTTTGCATCTAGCTGCCAGGCAGAGAAGGTCTGATTGTGTTCATATTCTTTTAGACAATGGGGGTATTGTTTGTGCTTCAACTGGCGGATATGGGTAATTGCTTATGAACTTGATCGATTCTTTTAACCAGTGAAGTAAATAAATTGTTGTTATTTAGATTAATATAATGGTAATTACAGATGCCCAGGAAGCACTCCACTTCATTTGGCAGCTCGCGGGGGATCGTTGGACTGCGTTCGCGGCTTGCTTGCTTGGGGAGCAGATCGACTTCAAAGAGATTCGAATGGGTAAACCTCTATGAATTATGTTTAACCGATCATTCAAGGATTGAAGCAAGATAAAGTTTTGTGTAATTTATGCATATTGTAGATCTTGTTTTAGTAAGTAGTAAATAGTTATCTTTTGGGACTTGATCTTTATGCTCCTATTCTTGCCGGATTAGGACTCCCTGATTCATTTGGAGTTGGATGTAGTATTCTATTTGGAATCTTTGTTCTGCACAGGCTCCAGTTCTCAATGTAATTGCACATTAGTTTTGTTGCTAATGCACTTTCTTATTTGTTGCCTGCTAAACTTTTTGCTTATAGATAAACTCTTTTTAGTCAAGAGTTTTGGCAGTAGCACTTGGGCTTTTTGGCTGGCTCATGAATGGTATCAATGAATTTCAGCTAGATTGTTAGGACACTAGGAAAAAACCAAAGACCTTGTTTGTTTGTTTCTCTTCTGTTGCTTGCAATTTAAAATTGTGATTTCTTCAGTCTTTAATGAATGGTCTTTCAGTTTACCACGTTAGCCATTTCCTGGCTGAAGTTGTTGAATTTTTTAAGATAATTTTCTGCCGGGAGTTGCCTTTTTAGCTACTAGAAATGATACAATCACATACTTAAACCTGATAATGCTTAGGAACTTGGAGGATGCAATCCAATTATCCCATTCTCATATTAGGTTATTTCAATTTGGTTTGGATCCCTATCAGTTTCCTAGTGATACCAGTTTTGCAAATTAAAGACCCCCTTCTAGATTCTGAATTTCCGTTAAGTGTGGAGTTGGCCATGGATCAACTACCTTTACTTACTGTTTGGGCGTAGTATGTACTTCATATTATAACTTGTGATTTTCTACTGTGTTCTAATGTTGGTTGGCTCCTGCAGGAGGATACCATACACTGTTGCACTGAAGCACAAGCATGGGGCGTGTGCAGCATTGCTGAATCCTACATCAGCAGAGCCTCTAGTATGGCCCTCACCCCTGAAGTTCATCAGTGAACTTAATCCAGAGGCAAAGGTCCTGTTAGAGAGAGCTCTCATGGAGGCTAACAGGGAAAGGGAGAAAGACATCTTGAAGGGAATTACATATTCATCACCATCCCCAGTTCATTCTGATGTAGGAGTTGATGATGATATTGATGAGGTGCTTTCTTCCTCTTGCATTAAGTTGATAGCTCGATACCCAAATACTATGAAATGAGGAGATAGTTGTCAGACATTCTGTTTCAGTTCATAAAATGGCCGAAACATTACCCACTGCAAACACTTTTCTCTTTCCCAGTTGCTTATTTTGATACAAGATTTCTTCAATATCAGTAAACTTTCCAAGTATACCAAATGATCAATTGCCAAATCTCAGTTGTTCAAGACAAGTGGCATGGGTAGATTCGGCATAATCTTAGAAATTTAGGAAGCTGGAAAGGACTTGATCTTTTATTCTCCACAAGTTCTTTCGTTTTCATCAATGAATATTATGCTGATAAATATATTAGCTTCACATTGGACAGAACCCGGAAGCAATCTAGGCAACGTGTATTAGGCAGAATTTTGAGGATTGCTGAAGATTCAATGTTACTAGAAGAAATTGACCTATCTTAAAGTGTTAAGGGCACATCTTGATGATTCAAAACTTATTTTGCAGGCCAGTGAAACCGAGGTCTGCTGTATCTGTTTTGACCAAGTATGCACAATTGAAGTCCAAGACTGTGGTCATCAAATGTGTGCTCACTGCACATTGGCTCTATGCTGCCACAACAAGCCCAACCCAGCAACTGCTCTCTTATCTGCCCCTGTTTGCCCTTTCTGCAGAAGCAACATAGCTCAATTGGTGGTAGCCAGAACTAAAACTGATGATGGCGAAAAAGATAACCCCTCAAAGTTAAGGAAGGCGAGGAGGTCCACGAATTTCAGCGAGGATAGCAGCAGCTTCAAGGGCTTATCATCCATTGGTTCTTTTGGGAGGGTGGGTGGACGTGGTTCAGGGAGAATCTCTAGCAGCAATGACTCTGTTGACAAGCCTTGAAACTTGGGATTGGATATGTTGCCTATTGGGTGTATAGAGAGAAAAAAAAAACCCATTACTGTGTTGATTTTGGGATTCTATAAGAAAAACGGGGGTTGAAAGCTCATAAGAAGGTGCTTTTGCAGTTTGAAATGGTACTTGGGTTGCTATGAAGCTAGAAGCTTTGGAGTTGTAACAGAGAATGTATCATGTTTACTTAAATTGCAGCAGTATTGGTTTGAATATTATTCTTATAGAATTCTCTCTAGAGGAACTTCCTTCAGTGGCTGCTGCAAATTACAACAGCTTTTTTGTAATCTTTCATGAAAAGTCAGGAAATGTTGGCCTATCGGCTGTAGTAAGAGTCTTGAGATGTGAATGGATATTTGTTATAATAAGATAAAGAAGAAGAAAGATCTGATTGGGTTTTGGTTTCTAGTGTGCCCATGTCCAATTCATAATTTGAGCCGTGTTAAAAAGGGCAGCTCAGGTGCACGAAGCTTCCGCCAATGCAGAGTCCGGGGAAGGGGCAGACCACTAGGGCCTATAGTATGTAGTCTTACCTTGTATTTTTGTAAGAGGCTGTTTTCACGCCTTGAACCCATGATCTCAACGTCACGTGAAGACAACTTATACCGTTGAGCCATCTTGTGCCTCCATAATTCAGCAGTCTGAGGGTTGTCCCTTACCTGCTTGTCGTCACCCCAAGCAAGATCCACTCTCCTTGGCACTTAACTCGACACTTGTTTGTCTGTGGCATTGCCACTTGGATTTTTAGATGTTGGTTGGGAAAGAAAAAGTACATTTGGGGAAAAGTTGCTTCAATAATTCAGAGAGACGACAACACCTAACTTGGTAGGCCCTGTTTTAGTTAGAGTTTATCTGGGCATCATGACTCATGATGCCATGCTGGTTGTGTGAGTAATGGACTTGTTCTTCTTCAGCTTGAGATATAGCGAACGTCTTCTCTTGACTCTGATGTGGAGGTATTGTTGTCATGTTGAAATGAGCCCCACTAAGCCGTGAAAAAGGATTCAAGGATCCACGTGAACGAGGACAGACGAATTGGATTCTCTGCAGTCTCTGGGATTGGTAAAGTTAGAGGGAGAGAGGCTTGGCTGTTTATGTTTGGTCAACATGGTTGGTTGGACCCAACTTGCTACTTGCGTATTCTGATTTCATTATCGAATGAGTTCATCCCAAGCCAACAAAAAGAGAGACCCAGGTGGAACTTGCACCGTAGACCATCTGCAACTCTCTGTAAATGCCACCTTCCATATTCCAACTTGTGTAGCTAAAACACCAATCAATGTTAACGTCCAAACCAGTTTGATTTATCCATCAGGATGGTTGCAGAAGTGGGCTATGAGATCAATAAAACATGATTGGCTCCTTGAAAACTGATTGCCAAAGACGATTCAGCCCACCACGGTATTTCATTCATCTGACTGGATGGTAGGGATGATATCCTCTCTTAATTACTATCAATATATATCATCATATCATAATAGTACTAATGGATCACTATTCAATATGCTTGAATTGTTATATCTTTTTGTCATCCAAGTGCTGAAAAACATGAGATCACTTCCCAAACCTTTCATTGACAATTCATGTCTAAGTCATTAGAAATATCTCTTCATCAATTACGGTCTCTAAGTCTTAATTGCACCTAGTCTGGTCTAGCTCAACCCTAGCTTACGACAAGCTTGTTCATAATTTTATATATGACACAACTAGTGCTACTTGCTAGTCAAGAACATTACCTTAGTGATGGGATGTCCCTTTCGAGGTGTTTGATGCATCACGGCTAGGAATGAGATTGCACACATAGTATGCGGTCGTGGGTCAATTTGCTCTGAACCGCGTTGATTTAGAGTGCAAACATGGGACTGACTTTCTTTAGCCAAAGTGGCTACTAAGAAAAGTTAAGATCTATTTTACAGCTTGAAAGTGATTCAAATCCGTGCTTCACGTAATGTCATGATCGAAAGGTGGTTGGACGTTTGCTTTACTTGCTTTACTAAGATGGCCATTAAATCTCTTTGCTGCATCTAAAGGGCAGCTCTGGTGCACAAAGTTCCCGCTTATGTGGGGTTCGGCGAAGGGGGCAACAATGGCCTAAAGTAGGCAGCCTTACCTTTCATTTTTGCAAGAAGCTGACTCCACGACCTCTTTGCTGCATCTCTGTTTGAGAAAATCAGACTCCTTACTTGTACGCTTGTCTTCTCTTCGTTGGTTACAGTAGACAGATTTTTACTACTTTTCTTAAATGTCATTCACCATTCAAGTTGTTATTACAGTAAAAGAGTAGATTAGAAAGATGCTAAATCGTAAAGATGTTGTTGGGCAGTTGCATAAGAAGGGAGCAGTGGGGGAAGTTATCCTTAAGCTCAACCTCCACACAAGTTCAAGGTAAATTTTGAATGGCAGATTTGGATTTATTAAATTTGAAGGGGAGCCTTGGCGCAATGGTAAAGTTGTCGGATTGTGATCTTGAGGTTACGGGTTCAAGGCATGGAAACAATCTCTTGCAAAATACAAGATAAGGCTGTGTACTACTGACCCTTGTAGTCCGCCCCTTCCCCCGACTCTGCATATGTGAGAGCTTCATGCACCAAGGCTGCCTTTATTTAGATTTATTGAGGAAACATCGACCAAGAGAAGCCTTTGACAGAGCTGGCAATAGGCAAATCCAAACCAGAAGTTGATGGGATCCATTTATATCTAAAACTTCTTCCCCCTTGAAGTTCTAGGAGGGACGATTTTCGTGTGAGGCCAATCTATGAGGGTCAGTGGTTCCGATCATTGTACTGCAATAGCCTGATCGAGAGCCTTCATTCTGCAGGCTTTATTACTGGGCACTGACCAGAAAAGGTTCAATTTAAGCGGCTGAAAATGTTAGTGAAACCCAACTGTGATGATCACAACCATCGATCTACTAGTCCCAGCTACTGATGATCGTCAAATCTACCTTATTGGACGATTCTGGCCTCGGTTTATGAAGACTTAGTTCTGGCTGGTGTTGTATTTGGCAATCCAGCTACCGTGGCCTGCCATACTCACTTGTCAGAAGCCTTCAAGCAGAGATGATGTGATTGAGGATCTGATAGACTGTAACACTAGGGTACCTCATTGTTAGCTGCGTGGGCAACCTTCTTTCACACAACAGGAGCCGTTCGCCTCGTTCAACTGACATTGGCTATGCATTAACCCAAACTTCACGCCAACTGGACAATTCTAGTTTCCGGTGTAGTGTCTTTTGTCATTGAATGTTGCAACGATGCTTGCTCAAAGTCGCTGATCACCCATGAACAATAGTACTAGTTTTCAGATGCTCGAATCGTCCAATAGGGAGGATTTTCAGGCCATAAGAAATCCAACACTATGGAAATGAGTTGAATATTTGGACCAACTACATGTTAGTCAGGAAGGGGAGGCTTGGCGCAACTTTAGAATTCCTTTTTGTGTGACTTTGGGATCAGGGGTTCAAAGAGTGAAAACAACTTCTTGCATAATATAAGGTAAGGCCGTGTATTATTGACTCTTGTGGTCTGCTTCTTCCCTAGACCCTGCATATGTGGAAACTTCGTACACTGGAGCTGTCCTTTTTACATGTAAGTCAGGATCATGATCCAGGCGTATTGTGGCATCCCCTTAATGAAGGGTACCGATGGGCAGGCTCAGATTAACTACCTCGAATCTTCCCATATTTTGGACTCCGTTCTGATCACTTATTTCCCTGAAAACAAATACATTAGCAGCCAAAAGTAGAGGCACGACTCGTCTTTTGCTCATTGGATGTTTCATCACTACCATCATGAAAGCCTTGTCCAAATTAAGGGTCACTTATATGAATCTTGTTCTTTCATTTCCTCTATTAAGGGTCATAACCTCAACGAGTTCGCAAGTTTTAAATTTGTTGCCACCACTTCTACCCATGTCCTTTTGGGCCTTACCCTGACCCTTTTAGAGCCTCAACTAGGATCGATTCACTTCTAACCGATGCCATATTTAGTCTTCGTTGGACTTCTCCAAACCATCTAAGTCTACCATCCCTCATCTTGTTACCTATTGATGCTACTCATAAGTTTTCTCTAACATTTTTATTTTTAATTATATCCTTCTTATCTTACTACTTATCTATCTAAACATTTTCATTTTGGCTATGCTCATCCTGTATACATATAGTTCAACTGCCCGACACTCCAATCCATAAAGTATGGCCAGCTTTACAACCATCCTATAGATTTTTTTTTTTCTTTTAGTTTGAGTAACACCTGCCAATTACACTGAACTCCAGAGATACATTTCAATTTGTTTCAATCCACTTGAATTTTCTAGGCAACATTTCTCGCATCTCTTTGCTTTTATGAATTATCAACCACAAGTATCGTAAGTAGTCTTTTGGGGGGACTTCTTAGTTGTCAGTCTTTATTGGTGCTTGACTCCCAGTCCTCTCCTTGCTAAAATTGCATTTTATATATTCTGTCTTAGTTCGGCTAATTTTATATCCTTTAGACTCTATAGCATTTCTCCACAACTCTAGCTTAGTGTTTACGCCCTTCATGATTTTTAATCAATCAAAACTATGTCATTTGTAAATAACATGCATCATGAAATCTCCTCATATAAGTGTTTTGCTTATTTATCTATAACTAACATGAAAAGCTATGTGCTTAATGTCAATCCTTAATACAATCCTATAGTAATAGGAAAATTACCCATCTCTACACTAGTCATCCTAAAATTTATTAACGCTCCCTCATACAAACTATTAATTATGTATATATAATCCCATGAGACCCCTTTGTCACCTAACACCGATTATATTAACTCTCTGAGGACCTTATTATAAGCTTTTGTAAGTCAATAAAGACCACATAGAGGCCCTTCTTCAACTCCATATACATCTATATCAATTGTCTAGAAGGAAAATAGTTTCCATCGTAGACCTCCCAAGTATAAAATCAAATTGGTTTTTTGATACACTTATCTTATGTTGCCTCTTTTCAATCACTCTTTTTCAAAGTTTCATACTGTGTCACACAAGTTTGATCCCATGATAAGTAGTGCAACTTTATGTCTCATTTATTCTTATAAATTGGTATAATAGAACTTTTTCTATATTTATCTGTCATTTTCTTAGATTCTACAATCTTGTCAAACAACTTTGTTAGTCAAACTACTTTAGTATCTCTCATATACTTCCAAACCTCCAAACCTCTATTGGTATACCATCATACACTAGGGTCATTGCTAATTTCATCTTGTCAATGCCTCTTTCTTGATTTTGTCATTGGATGCTCATCCAAGAAAGATTTCAGCTGTGCAAATATCTCAAACAAAATATCCGAAAAAATTGGAATTGTGAATTTTTTTAAAGGAAGTTGTTTCCAACACAATGAGTGGATTATTATGCGATTGCTTGTAGAGCGGGTAACTATGTAAACCTATTTTTAAGGGCAGCTTCGTGTACAAAGTTCCCTCGCATGCGAGGTCTGGAAAGTGGGTGACCACAAAGGGTCTATAGTAGGCAGCCTTATTTTGTATTTTTGCAAGAAGTTGTTCCCACACCCTCCAAATCCCATGACTACAACTCAACCATGAGCCAAAGCTCCCATTTTGTACACCTACTTCTAGATACCTTTGAAATCACAAATAGATGCATGAATTATGCATGGATCCTACTATGATAACTTGAAGACGAATCATTCTATGAGTGACAAAACTAACTCAGAGATGAAATTTCAAAAAATTCTGAAAGCCATTAGTAATCTCTCTACGAACAAAATCTAGCATTTTTTTACCTATAGATATTGTGATAGTACTCTTTTGCGGTAATCGGAAAATTCCAAAATTGGGTTTCATTATTCCAGTTTTCCAGAGAAGCTTAGGAAGAAAATCCTAAATTAGGCACCGCAGACTTACTTGAGATATTATTTTCCAAGCATAACATATCTAGAGGCAGCGTTGCGGTTTGCAAACTATCAGAGCACGTATCTAGAGGAAGAGCTGCAGTTTGGAAGTCATTGCTACAGGGCAGACCTTAAGTTTGGAAACCATCAACGTAACTAGAGTCACATTTGCAGTTTACAAGCCATCATTACAGAACCTGTCTTCAATAACAGACTGGACTTCAGTAAAGGGGTCAAGCCTTTCCGATCTTCAGCATCTCTGGTCATCATACACTCATTTCACTTGAATCCACACGCAGCAGAAGTAGCATGGTCTCTACTTCTCCCACAGGTGTGTTACAAATGTAGTCATTCACATTAAATTTTGTTTGGATGAACTAAATTTTAGCAGATAAGATTTCTTCAATGTAACAAGCAAACAAGGTTAATCACTCTGTAAATGCAGCATAAGAAACAGTAGGTGGCACCCATCAACAAATACCTGAGTAAAGAAAATTTATGTACTTCATCACCACATGCCGTAGTATAAAATTTTCATTTTTGATGGTTCAGTGAGAGGCGTCGCTAGTTGCCGTCTTCTTGAAATCAATCTTGTCAACCTTTACTTCTCCATCAATGAGCTCATAAACATAAACCACAACCCGGAGACCATCAATATCCATTAGAACAAAACTCGGGTTAACTTCGTAGGTAACACTACTGTAAGCACCTGTAGCAGAACCAGGATTTATAACAACACCTCCTTCATGCTTGTAGGCCTTGAATTGATGGGTGTGTCCAGTGACGAGTATGTCCACGTCTAACTGTCTCTGAAGCATTGCCAGAGAATCCAAATCTCCCCAAGGAATAACCTTCAGAAGCCAGCAAATAAAGTAGTCAGTGTTACGACAAAGATAATAGCATACCCGAGAAAGAGAAAAAATAAACTACTGATGTTCAAGTCACCGCCAGGTTTGGGACCATATAGGAAAAATGGAATCCTAAGATCTCATTTGTTAAGTCCTTTTAGCAGTTGTTTTCCATATTTTGATGCACAGCAAAATCAAAATCTGTTTGGCAATACCTATTTGATTTGTTTTCGTTTCAAAACTCAACAATAAGCCCTGGTATGCACTCCAGTGCAGAAGTCAAGACCCATGTTTTCATTTTACATGAATTTTCTTTATTGCCAGTTCATCTCATATTACCAGTAGGAGGTCTTATCAGGGTTGGACAATGCCATAAGCTAAACTGGTCATTTTACATGAATTTTCTTTATTGCCAGTTCATCTCATATTACCAGTAAGAGGTCTTATCAGGGTTGGACAATGCCATAAGCTAAACTGGTTTTAATGCAGCTACTAATAAAAATGGCAAAACCGACGTTTTCATTTTGTTTAATTTTTCTTTATTGCCAATTCATCTCATATTATTTGGAAGAGGTTTATCAAGGTTTGAAAATCCCATAAACCATAGGGCTTTCATACAAGGGCACAACTGTCTCCATCTGGCCATTTATGCATCATAATATAGAATAACACTTACTGAGAGCTTTCATATGACTAGTCAAGGAAGAAAACACTGGAAAGCCAGGAAAGCATATAAATGGAGAGCCATACCTGATGACCATGGCATAGTCCAAGCTTGAATTGGCCAATGGTAAGTGTCTTGGTCTCTGGATACCGTGAATCCTCATCATATTCACCTCGTGTAACATGCATGTCAGGGCAAAGACTCTTCAAGTAATCGTGAACTTCCTATAAATGGCAACCATCACAAACTTGTCACAAGTAGATGAGAAATTTAGTTTCATGCTATGAAATTATTCTCTTAATTAAGTAAAAATAAATGCTGTATTGAAATAAAGGAATAGATGGGACAGATGCAACATGTAGCACTAAATCATAGAACACCTACCATTTAAGCTAATGTACAATTATGGGTGGACACAGTTTGTAGGGAACTCCATGAGTAACATTTATTGTAGTTGGGAATCCATAATTATTGTGGAAAATTTGTTCCCAAACCAGCTTGGATTCTTCCCCACTAGGATCTCTTAAAACTGCAGTTTGATTGAGCATCATTAAGTAAACCAACTCTAGCTAATATTGGTGTAGTTCAAAATCATAAAGGAGATATTGTGCTAGGAAAATGGAGCTGAAGTGCATGCTTTTTTGGTTGTCATTGAGCTTTTCATAACTGATTTGGGGGGGCATTTGATTGTTGAAAGAGACTCTTATAATATCATCTGGAGGGAGACTAAGTGTTTGTTGGGCCCTTGGTGTCTTCCCTTATGAGATAAGAGAGCAGCCCAGTGTACGAAGCTCCCGCATATGTGTGGTCTGGGGAAGGGGTGGACCACAAGGGTCTATAGCATGAGATAATGTGACAAATCTTAGACGTAAACCCTTTCTTTTGGGGATAGCCTTAGTTCATCCAATGATGTTGTAGAGTGAGGAAAAAGAAGAGTGATTTCTGACGTATTGTTCATGGGGCAGTCTCTGCTCCTAATGTAATTGTTTCCAGTTTAGTATAATTTCTGCCTTTTCAAATAAGAATTCCTAGAATAATAGAAAGTGTATCATAAAGTACATCTAAGACATAAAAGGAAGCATGAAAACTGCTGCAAGGGCCATATCATTTCAAGCGTGCAGAAGAGAATGAATATGAACTGCTACTCGAACATCACATTACATAGACAGTCAGAAGATTACATTAACCTTAAAAGATGCATATCCGCACTGATTCAAGTATCCAAGTTTAACATGAAACTGGATCACATCTGAAGAGACATAACATTATTGCCAAATAGTTCAAAGATGGAATGAGAAACAAAGCAGGAAAAGCAAAACCATGAATAGATGTCAACTTTGATACAGTCGATAAGCATGAGCACCTATCCTAGTGGGCATGCTTGTTCCCCAACCAAAGATTGCAGTTTCTAGCATGCTTGACAACCAATTTTCAGAAGGAAAAAGGAAATGAAGTCCATGAAACCAACCATACTGCGTGAACTTGCCCCTTTTTTTTCCTATGGAACACAAGCACACCCAAGAACAGCCTCAAACAACGGTCACCCAGAGACTCCTCCTTGGCCCACTGCACCAGAAGTCTTTGGTGCATGATCATGCTAATTCAACAGTAAAGGGGAGAACATGTAGGGGTCGAGCAAACAGGATATATTTAAAGAGAAAATGCATTGGATGCTGGATGAAGAGAACTTGGCAGGATGTGAAGAAATAAAAAATCTAAGCACTATCTCAACTAACTGACTGCAGTGCTACATGTACACATTCATCAAACTGAAAAACTTGGTAAACAACATTCTCAGAGCATCTAAACTCTGATAGTTTACACTGCAGCAAATATTTCCATCAGATGCCGCTTCATGTGGATGTGACAAAGTTTCCAAAATCTAGAACATGAATATGAATGAAGATATCAGAGATCATATGTTACGGTGCAAGATATATAAATAAAAGAATTAGAAAGACAACTAGATTAACCTCTGTCTTTTGGTGGAGTGAGGGGTGAGGGGAAAGGCAAGTATATTAGTAGGAAAAAAGATACATCAAAATAGCAGCTACTCTTGGGATAGAGATTGGCCCACATGCATTCAAAAGCAGTGATCTTCTTTTAGTAAGAACAGTGGCTACATTACCAGCGGGCATAAGGACATGGATTAGTGCCGCACTAGATTAATTAAAAAAAAAGTGAATAATTATTCTAAGGATTGTAGCACGTACTAAACCTAGAATCAATTTATAAATAAAAAAATCCACCTAACAGACAGTAAAGCTTATGTTAATGCATCAAGAGCCAAGCCAGATGACATGATACTTGATTAAACAAACAGACCAATTATTTGCAACAAGTATGGTATGTGGTTCCCGTACTAGTGTCATAGCGACATAACATAGCATGCAGAACGGTACTTGAAATTCATTTGCTACAACCAACAAACCAGAGTAATACAGAAACAGATTTCATGCACTTTTAGATCACAGCATCATTGTGAAAACTCAATCACCAAAAGAAGGAAGCCTAAGGCTAGGATACAAGCACAAGGGCATCACAGAGATTCACCAAGAAACAATCGTCTTGAAGAAAGTGAAGTTTGTATCTAAAATAAAGCATCCTACCAGAAGATAAGAGAAATAAACCATTTTCTAATTCCAAGGGACCAATATCAATCACATCAAACAGTCAAAATTGTGAATAGGTAGAGACTTTGCACCAATGAGTTATACCATAGTGGCTTAAGAAGTGCCTCAACTAGGTGACAAGAGTTGGAGGCTGTGCATGCGTGTGAGTGTGTCTAGATTTAAAACAAAAAGTAGGTAGAGGCTTTCATCTTGCTGTAGTAATTCTTAGAGGAAAACATTGAGCCAAACAGTTCAAGTCATCTTGACCACCAAAATAGAATTCAATATGGAAATAGAGAGTTACAAAATTTTCCTTAAACAGAGTGGGAGAGATTTGTCGTTGCAAATAGATGAGGAGGCTTTTATTTAAAGGATCCAAGAACTCTGAATCTGAATCTTTAGGAATTGAAGAAATGGACAGTTTGTCCAATTCGGTTCAATTGCATGTCAAGGAAACGGAGCATCTGCACAACTTACATAGCATTTCAGTCTTATCAACAGTTTGTCAAGTTAGGTGCAATTGCCTCCAAAGGCAATGGGAAAATCTGCACAATCTACACTGCATTTCTGTCATACGATTTGACATTGCCGCTTGCAATTATTCTCGTTGCAGCCAACTTTACCACACAAACTCCATTCAGTCCTAATAATCCATGGAACATGTTTTTCTTTCGCAATGTTAACAAGAAATTACTAAAATTGGATATAACAAAAGCAAGATCACATTATTAATATTCACAGTTAGCCACAAAATTAGCTATATATATTATAGGCAAAACCAACTATGTGAAGAAAAGAACTAGGAAAGACAAAAGTCAATCAAAGAATGAGATCGCATTTCAAAAGCAATACCTAGACAAGCTGTAAGTATTCAAAAGGGTGAAAGATTTATACCTTAATACAGAGATTTCCAGTGCAAATGATATGTTGGATTTTGCCAGGAACAAGCATGGATTTGAACTTGGCAGGCAAATCAGGTGCCCTATGAGGGATGTGAAGATCTCCTAGGGCTAATACCAATTCCATCCTTCTAAATTTATGAGATCTCCTCACACTTGAAAAGTCATAACAAATCTGCAACAGAAGCAGCAAGTTATAATTTCTTTAGTCGCGAATCAAAGTAAACGCATTAAAACAACCCGATTCCTGAATCTTGGGAGATCAAATACCCTCATTACTTGCAGAGACAGGAAGAAAGGGATGACACAGTCGCAATTTCAGATGGGAAGTTTCAGAACTAGTTACATACTATTAAACTTAGCTATGAAAACCCCTAAAGAGAGACAATTGGCAGAAGACATCTGAAGATGATTCAGAAACAGGAACAAAAGAAAGATGGGTTGCAGGTATGACAAAATGAAAACCCTTGAAAAGCCCTAAAAGAGAAATGATCCAACACTAAAAAATGGCAGATCAAGACAAGAAAGTGAAGAAGGGATGATTGACCTTTCAAGATCACACAAACCAGATACTCCAATCTTCTATCTTGACTTGCTTAATCTGATTTTAATGCGTTCATCTTTAACTAAGTAGAAGCTGCCAGAGCCAGAAAACTGCTGCATAAGAGTGAGAAATGAATTTACCAACTTCCTACTAATCCAAAATCTGACGCGAGAAGCAAAACCCAGATTCAGAATTTTCAAAACAAGAATTTGCACAGAATAATCGTTTTTGTAACATCTCCCTACTTCCATTTGGAATTCCGTTCAGTTATTACTTAAATTAGACCTAATCTGAAGTTTCCAGCCCAAATAAACTGACGGGTCTCAGAGAATTCAAGACTAGCGGACACTTTCAATGCCTGACCAACGGTTTGATCATTGTAGTCACAGCAGCGGAAACATGATGACAAATTCCAAACTGTTTTTGGGAAGATTATAGTGACTAACATGTCATCGTAGTCTTGAACTATTTGGAATTTGTTCATTTACTAGTGCTCGTATCCGTGGTTGCTCTCATTCTCGGAAGTACAGTGAAACCATCTTCACAAAATTCTCTCAAGGGTTTTTTTTGTTGTTGCAAAAATGTCATTATATTTTAATAATTAAAAAAAAATCTAATGTTTTTTGAGTTTTTAAATTTGTCATTAAGTTTTCATGAGCTCTATGAAATTGTCATTTTGTTAGTTTTTCATTCTCATTTCTTGTTAGTTTTTATGAAAATTTGATATTACCCTTCTCTCTATGGATAACGGTGAATAAGAGAAATTTGTCTGAAATTTATTGTATTAGATAGACAACATTGAGAGACCCAAGTCTTATATTTCTAATTTTCATAAAAAAATGTATCGAACGAAGAACTTAAATTATGCTACTCGTTGTTGTTTGTATAAACAATAATAGTATTTTACTTATATTTCAAACTGGGATTTTTTTTCTTTCATTTATTATGTTTTTGATTGATCCAAAGCATCGAGCATCGATTATATACTAATATGCATTAGGAAAAGTTTTATATCAGTTTTTAGTGAGAAATTGAAGTTTAAATTATTAAATTTTCTTAAAGAAGCTTAATAGGTACTCTTGCTCAGGTTGGTAAACATAGTATATTTACAATTGAATATCTCACTATTGATTTTTTTTTGTTAAAATCTAACTGTACCATTAGATTTCTTGTTATCGGCAACTTAAGCACATCTGCGTTTGCAAAGGATAATATCAGATTAAAAAAAAAAAAAACTAACAGGGAAGGAGAATGTAAAACTAACAAAATGGCAAATATGAAAAACTCAAAAAATATCTTTTTTGCAAAAGTACCAAAATGTAATAGCATTTTTGCAAAAAACCTTTCTTTAATAATTAATTCTTTTAAAAAAGTCTTGACTTTTTAATGCCTTTACTTTTTCCCAAACTAATCAATTTTCAAATTTAAAGAAGATTTCAAGAAATTAAAATGAATTTACCTAATAAAACTCAAACTTCACCATTAATTTACCAAATTTTCAAACAATGTTTACAAATCTAGTTAAAATTTCAGATGAAAAGCCTAAACTCGTATATGAAAAATGATTTTTACTTATTTACTTCTCTTTTTTTCCAAATTTTGTATAAACATTTGCCAAATTTTACTAATATTTAGCTTGCTGATTACTCCCGAATTCGAATTTTGTAGCTATGATGAAAACAAGCCCATCTGAAAATAGCTTGCATTAACTGAATGAATAGCTGAATAGCTAGATTGCACTAAGTGCTTAAGTAACTGTATCTTAAAATCTTTACCAAACAAACAAACATGTAAGGGTAGTCCTAGTGCACAAAGCTTTCACCTATGTGGGGTTCAGAGAAGGGGTGGACTACAAGAGCCTAAAGTACACAGCCTTATCTTGCATTTTACAATAAGCTATTTTCATGCCTTGAACCCGTGACCTTAAGGTCACACGACGACAACTTTTACCATTGCGCCAAGGTTCCCTTCAAACAAACAAACATGTACATGTTATAATTGTAACCTTTGGTAAACTGACATTTAGACTAAGAATTAAACTCTGAATTGGCACGAGAATCTACCAATTGTGGTTGCCCATGAAACTGTATCAGAACCGAACCATTTACACCCCTAATTGGAAATGATGATCACAAAAAGGTGATTATGAAGTTTACTCATTTGATAAGACTCTTGGGGCATAGCCCACCTAAGAAAGGGACATTAAGGGGAATGGTTTGATCCGCTTAGACCATATGAAACGTGAGCTCTGCCTCAAACATTTGTAGCTCGTACCATATATAGTAATCTCTCTCTCTCTCTCTCTCTGTGCAGTGGTAGTTTCACATGTTTTGTGCTGGTACAAGGAGCAGGTGCCATTTAAATGGGTGGGAAAAAGTAGAAAACAGAAAAAGTTAGGTGAAATGTCAGTTAAAAACTCTTTTCCAGCCTCTCAAATGTCACTTGCTCTTTACACATATAACTCCTTGTTTAAATTGGCTCTCTCTCTCTCTCTCTCTCTCTCTCTCTCTCTCTCTCTCTATATATATATATATATATATATATTATAAGCAGTGGTAGTTTTAGATGTTTCATGCTTGTACAAGGAGCATGTGACATTTAAATGGGTGTGAAAAAGGAAAACAGAAAAATTTAGATGAAATGCCAATTAAAAACTTTTTTCTAGCTAATCAAATGTCACCTGCTCTTTACACATACAGTTCCTTGTTTAAATTAGCACTCCATTTATACATGAAAAATACATGTGGAGCCAAGACCTTCTGATTTGAGTTTTTAATCTTTTCTATTCCAATCATTATATGCCTTTATGTTGAGATTGTCAGTCCGATGAACTTCAACTGTTAAAGCACGCTGCACCACCATGACGTTGGTCCCTTTTAAGGCACAAATTAAATGGTTCAGCAGTCAAATAGTATATCTTGTGCAATATGCAAATGAACTAGTTTACAGAACTAGGCAGTTTGCTCTTGCATGCTGTGATTAGAACTTCCTAAAACATGGTCTTTTAAGGAAAGCCACACATGAGATACGATGTCTCAGAAACTGCAACAAACTTTTGGACATGTTTGTCACGCTGCAGCCTAGACAGTCTCCACTAATAAATTGGTGGCACTTAACAGGTGTATACACCATTAGTTTTTCCTACGTAACCCATCTAGTGTTAGAATTGACTTGTTTTTCATGCATGTGTGGCCTAGATGCGCATACACCATTAGTTTCTCTAGCATAATTAAAAATATACCATCTAGATTCCAAAATGACTAATTTTTCATGCTTGTAGGATAGATTTGCTTCTTGATTTTCACATTTGCATGTACAATCTCTCTCTCACACACACAAAAAACAAGATGGCCAACTTTCCTTGGAGAAAGGGGTGTTTGTATTTATCAAGTGATTGCTAGATATATTCCTTTGGTAACATCAAGTACTTCATTTACATTATAGTTACACCTGTCAATTAGGTATATTTTTTTGATGGCTGAATATTCCAATTTATGATAGTCTATCCAAGGTGAGACCCTTCATTTTCAAGTGCTTTTTAGGAAAATTGGGATGCCTACTTTTACGTGATCGCTACTCCATTCTTATCTTTCTTCAAGAGAAGAAATTTTCAAAATGAATGGAAGTCCTCTGGGGGCATTTTTTGATAAATGGATCTCACTTACTAGTCAAGAGTGGGCTCCATTTGTAATATTTGAGTTTTACCAACATAAGGGGTCTTTCTTTCTAAAGAGGGTCCTGAACACTAGAAAATCCTTATGGGGGCATTTTTAATGGGTCCTACTTGTCAATATGGTGAGTTTCATTTCTAGTATTTAAAGAGATTTATAATTCTCTATTGAAAAGAGTTTTGAAGATAAGCATGAACTTATTGGTGAACCTAAATATTTAAATGTTAAGAAAAAAGCCACAGGCATTTTTTTTCTTTTTATTGTAATGGATCCTACTTGTAAGCAAGGTGAGTCCTATTTGAAGGGTTCTTAAAATAAGGAATAAAATGGGCCCTACTTTTTTTTAACAAAGTAGGTCTTGTTTTAAGGGAACTTCAAAATGGCTTATTAACATAGGACTCTTCTCGGGAGAGTCCTACATGTTTTCAGCTAGAGAAAATTCCATTAGCACATTTGCATTTTTGTGGTGAAAATAATGGAAAGGGTATCACACTTGTAGACCAAGAGAGCTCCATTTGAAGGAATCTTTGGACTTACTCTCTTTAGAAGAGTCCTACGCAATTTTGAACTTAAGAAACTCCCAAAGAGGTAGTTTCTTTCTGATGAGAATTGGCCTAACTTGTAAGTAAAATAGGTCTCATTCAAGCTTATATAGGAAAGTCCTAAGGGTATTGAATTTTAAAGAATCTTTTTTAAGATAAATGTATCCAAGAAAGCAAGGTATAAAGAACTCTCTGTCCAAAAGAGTCTTAAGCCATTTCAAATAGGAATAGTTCCCATTGGGGGCATTTTCATTTGAAAGAAGAAATGGGGGTATTTTATCCTAAACACCCATGAAACAGCATGACTATATAGTGTAGTGCATTGAAAAGGTGCTTTATATCTATTATAATCCCATTTAAATAAATAAAATTTGGTTAAGATACTATAATATAAATAAGAAAATACCCTCATTCAAATTCAATATAAATACTCCAAAGACCTAATTCCAAAAGAAAAAAGAAGTCAACCCTTGGATCCTAGGACAAAATAAAAAATTTGAAGCTTAGGTCAAATTCTTAAAACTCAAATGCCAATGGTATTTCTTTGATTTTAAATACTAAATTTTTTTATAATAACATATTATTACTAAAAATCAAAAGTCTGATTTTAAAAAAAGTTTAGATCCTCCAAAAATAGTTTTGTCAATCAATAATGTTGTCGTAATTTTTCAAAAAAGTGACTGTTAGGTAGTACATTCAAACTGGCTTGTTTTCTTCCAAAACTTTTACAATATTAGTTTAAAGTACTTTGGAATTTCAAAGCATAGTCTTAATGATCCTTTGCACACTTTATTGCATATTCATGTACATCAAGAGCAAGGTCAAAACTATATTTGTTAACCATTGGAAATGTGAAAATTTTTATGTCAACAATGTGTAAACACCAAAGTTTCTCCAACATAATCAGATACCATTTAGGCTTTGGATCAACAAACTATTTCTCGTGTAACATAGATTTTAAAAGGTTATGCTCATAACATCCGGAGCGAGCAATATTAGAGAAAAACACAAGGGAGATAGAACAAGACAATTATGAGAGAATAAAAGCTTCATGCAATCTTCACCGAACAGAGATGTTGAGGCATATAGCTAAAAGTTTGACTTTGCAAGTCAATCTTTCCTTTGTGTCAGTTTTCACTGTGTCAATGATATTTGGGAATAGTACTAGTACTTATGGGCTAGTTAAAGACATATAGCTACATGGCTTTTCCCATGCACCTTTATGGTTTGAAGATCTATAAACAAATACATCATCATCATAAAGACCTTAACCCAATTACGGGTCGGTCACATGAATCTTGTTTTGCCATTCCCCTCTATTAAGTGTCATGCCATCATTTAGTTCCAAAGTTTTTAAGTCTTTTCTCACAACTTCTATATATATTCTTTTGGGCCCCCTTGCCCTTTTGCAACCTTCGACTTGGATCGTCTCACTACTTCTAACTGGTGTCATTTTTTGTCTCCATGGACATTTTCAAAGCATCTAACTCTAATCTACCTCATCTTATTACCTATTAGTACTACTTTTAAGTTTTATTTAATGTTTTCATTTCTAATTCTACCCTTTGTTGTCTTACCACTCATCCATCTCAACATTCGGATTTCGGTTTCGGTGAAGCTCATCCTATATATATATATATATATATATATATATATATATATATAATGGATTCTTTGGGTAACCTCCCTCTCAATTTCTCTACTCTCATGAATTATTAATATCAGGTATCAGAAGTGTCCTTTAAGGGAGACATTTTGGTTATCAATCTTTACCAATGCTCTGCTCCCACTACTCTCCTTGCTAAATTGCATTTCATATTCTCTGTCTTACTTCTGCTAATTTTAAATACTTTAAATTTTAATGCATCTCTCCATAACTCTAGCTTTGTGTTTATGCCCCCTTTATCTTATTAATCAAAATTATATCATCTGCAAATAACATGCACCATAAAATCTCCTCATGCAAATATTTTATTAACTCATCTATAACCAATGTAAAATTGTACGGGCTCAATGTTGTTCCTTGGTGTAATCCTATAGTGATGGAAAAATCACTAGTTTCTCCACTAGTAGTCTTAACGTTTGTTATCACTCCCTCATACATAACCTTATTATATTTATATACCCTTGTGAAATCCCTTTCTCACCTAACACTCATCATATTAAATGTTTGAGGACCTTATCATAAGCTTTTTCTAAGTTAATAAAGACCATGTGGAGGTCCTTCCTCATCTCTATATATTTCTCTATCAATTATCTAATCAGAAAAATAGATTCCATGGTAGACCTTTCAGGCATGAAACCAAACTGGTTCTCCAACAAACTCATCCTATGTTGTAGCCTCTTCTCAATTACTCTTTCAAGAAGTTTCATAATATTGCTCATAAGTTTAATCGCTCGATAATTAGTGCAACTCTATATATGTCCTTTATTCTTATAAATTAGTACAATAGAACTCTTCCTACATTTACCTGCATCTTCTTCGATTTTACAATCTTATTAAACAACTTTGTTGGTTGCCTTTTACCTTTAGATACTCCAAGGATATTTTTTGCCACTTTCTTAATAGACATAGCTATATTAGTCTACATAATATTTACTTCTGTTTCATTGTTCTAGTTTTCTTCTACTATCAACTTGTTTGTAAATGATGACATCTTCTCTCCTTTTAAGTTTCACCACTTTTTTAGATATTTCTTAAGTTTATTTCCTTTCTTCTATACTGTCATGTAGATATTCATAACCATTAGTCTATGTTGTGAGGTTAAACTCTCACCGAGTATCACCTTATGATCTTTACACATTGATTCTTTGGCATTCTTAAGTAGAAAAAAGTCTATTTAAATTTTATATGATTCACTTTTAAAGGTTATTAAGTGTCCATCCCTCTTCTCAAAATATATGTTTGCAATAGCTAGGTTGTATGCTAACATAAAATCAAGTATAGCTTCCCCCATTTCATTTCTTTCTCGAATATCATACCCTTCATGTACTCTATTATGGAATTATCTTAAATGACTCTATATTTTCCCAAAATTGTCTTTTGGTTTCATCTTTTAACCCTACTTTGTAGTGGGTATGCACTTATAACATTTATGATCTTATCTCCTAGAACTGGTTTTATTAATATAATTTTATCACTAGTTCTTTTAACATCTACAACTTTATTGTTTAATTCTTTATCAACTGCTATCTCTATGCCATTTCTATTATTTTTCTTTCCTATGTATCAAAGTTTATACCCATCTATTTTTCTAATTTTAACCCCTTTCTATTTGGTTTCTTAGATACAAGGGATGTTGACTATCTTGCATTTCATAGTATCCATTAACTTTATACTCTTAGATGTCAATGTGCCTATATCCCATGTAGCAATACAAATCTTGTTCTCCTAACCTAGCCTAGTTACTTGTGCACTTCTCAAACGACGTGGCAACCCATGTATACTTTCCACTAAGTTCTGATGCAGTGCGTCACTTTGAGGGAATGCTCTAGCAGTCCTTGCCTATTTTCCATTGCACCTAGGATCCGATGAAGCGTGTCACTTATAGGAAACATCCTAGCATCCTTGTCCATTTTCCATTGCATCCAGGAGCCAATGTAGTGCATCGCTTCCAAGGAATGCTCTAGTATGGAATTTGCTTGGATTTTACTTGCCGGTTAGCACCTAACGCAAAACTCTCCTCCTTTATCTAGGCTTGGACCGTATAGCAATACAACATAAAAGTTTTTTTAGGAATCACAAGTTTGTTTCTCTCTTTTATAAATAAATTATGTGGCTATCTCCCTCAGCAATCCTCCTATTAAAGTATCTCCGGTCCTTGGACCAGTTGTGATCGTACCCTACGTTGGTACAGTCAAAACCATAATAATTTAGTAGTAGCCAAGTCTTTCTATAAATAAGTCGATCCATCTGCCGCGGTTCCCCTCACCCGACCTCGATCCTTCTGCAATGTCATGAACAAAGAACCACCTTCAATTTACAATGTCACATGGCGGCATGGTAGTTGAATCCGTTAATCTACTCCATAGAAGGGTTCGTCCTAATGGAACTTAATGAGGTCTCTCAAGGACTTTGCATTGGAGATTGCCTTGGATTTTAAGGACTTAAAATAGTCATCATCTTGTAGATTATGCATCTTTATATTAATAAAACATATCATAGTATTAAGATGGCATGCGTAGAGTGAGAGACAGAGCCTACCTACTCGAGAGTACCAATGCAGGCTAAGTACGTACAGCATAAAAGAGGACAAAACACAAAGAATCTTTTGATTCCACTTACTTAAATGAGTGGGTACTTTGTATATTTATATTAACCTTGAACTACTCACAAAATTGAAATGCAGAAAGTCAGAAGTTAGACTTCATACTGAAACTCTCAAGGAATTTCTTGGCATGGTTGCCTTCAGTTAAATGAGCAAAATTCCCCTTCCTAGTAAAACAGAGTGTACTATCAGTAAGGAAAGATGTAACCATTTGAAACTATAGAAACAGAATCTTTATTCTCTTCAACTACATCAAAATTCAACAAAAGAACCATGAAATTCAGTATGATATATGCTCCATCAATTGGCCTGCCCACACACGCATGAAAACAGTACTGGAACTCCATTACCATTAGAATGGGTTAAACCTCCACTGGGTCCCCTTTCAACATCTGATCCAAACCATGGAGCCGCATTCTGCACCTCAACTTGAGGAGGAGCAACATGGCCATCCACAAACAATGTGTTATGTTGAGAAATTGATCGACTTCCAGAGATCTCATCAAGTTCAGAACCGATTGAGTTCCTGTTCCTTCTGATGACATTCGCAGCTCTTCTCTCCACTTCAAGAAAATGGCCTAATGAGGGAGGATTACTGCGACTCTCAGTGTTGATACAAGCCTTTGTGCATAAAGAGAACCAAGCCTTGGACCTGTAGCTTTTCTTCCCTTCTACTCTGTCAGATTTCCTTCCCCTAACTGTTCTTCCTGAGAGCTCTAGAATACTAGTAACGCCAATAAGGTTTCCAAGTGTGATGCTCTTGTCACGAAAGAAAGATCCAGTGGACTACAATTAATATCAAATGTTTTAGTGGATACGTACCAATTGCGTTGAAATTAAATAGAACATCCGAAACCCATCTGAGCTTGAAGTTATTATGTAGTTCAAATATTCAGGTCCGACTGCCATCGGATAATAATCTTGGACAAACATCGTTGCAAGCATTGAAACATACGAATGATCAAATATTTATACTAGCACTAGTTTGTCATCCTAAAATTACATGGGAAAAGGTTATCATGTAAATTCTTGCGCCTGATTTCCTTTGCGCCACACGCTTTTTAGTTCTTTCTCTCCCCATAGTGTTAGATTCTCAACAGTGGGGAGCATGACAACATGTATGCAATAATGAAGAAGTCCGACAGAGCCCATCAGAAATCACGTCTAGCAGAGCAATTAATACTTTGGTAGTATAGTAAGGAAAAAGCTCAGACAGCTTCAGAAGCATGGGATATTGCTTGATTGGATGGCTCAGTGGTTTTTAAAGAAGTAATGGGAAAAAGTAGAGACGGAAACATGATAACACCCACTGGTAAGAGCACAGGGCTTTCAGTGTCTAGTATTATAAAAAAGAAAAGATCCAATAACTTCTTAGATGAAGCAAGAGAAAAGGAAAAGGGTAAGAAGCTGTGGCCAGATGCAGATGGGTCAGATGTTCAGTCACTATTATATAATCTCCCAAGATATGAAAGGAAAAATGACAAAATCAACTGGCTTGTTTTCTTTTTCAGCTATGCAGCATGCTCGTGTCACAAAAAAAACAAAAGAAAGATAAAACTTTTTGTTTTCCAATATTGTGCATCTTTTATATTCAGATCCTAGAATAGGGAATTTTAGAAAACAAACAAAAATGGAAAAAAGGAGGAAAATTTGATGATCCTTTGTGTTTTTCCCTCTACCTCTGTATCTAAATCTGATGAAGAATCAGTAGAAGAACTAGGAGAACCGGTGATGAAGGTGCTAAATGACATTGATCCAGAAAAGTCACGGTTCCTGATCAGCCCAACCCTCACATTCAAGGGCTGCAAACCAAGAGGCCAGCCTTCTTCCTGTCATTAAAATGATAAAATCAATCAAACAGCATGAGAACAAAATACTACCATCAAACAGAACAAGAAGACAAGTCTTCCAGAAGAAGAGCAAGAAAGAACAGTTCCAAAGACCCACTATGGACATTCAAGGAAAAGCACCAAACAACCTTCAGTAAGTACTAACAAGTATTCCAGAAATGGAGAAACCAAATACCTGTTGAGCCATTGCTGTGGATTTGCACCAGTTGGGCTGGTTGGTTAGTGAGAGATACTCAGCTGAGTCACTTCAAAATCAAACAGGTGTAGCTTTTCAGTTAGGTGTTTGATTTAACAGAATTGCAGAAAAGAGTGAGGTGATGGAAGAGAACATGGAGAAGAGGTACACGGAGTAGTGAAGAAGAAAGGGAAAATACATCTTACCAATGAAAGAGAGAGGACTACATGAGCAAGAATAAAGAGAGAAGGAAAAAGAAAAGAGTGACCAATCAATGCATGCACTTCCATTTATAACTCTGCCTCCTCTGGTTTGTGACAGAACTCCAGCAAAAGCAATAGAATATTTTGTACGAAAAGAAAGAAACAAGCAAGGACTCCCAAGGTGAAAGGAACAAACCACCCTTGCTATCGTCTCTCTGAAAGACCAAAATGCCCATCATTTCTGTCTGGTCTTTCAGCATCCTGGACCCACATAATCAGGCTCCTGTACATCAAGATGGCCGTGGGGCCGTTGATTCTGACTATTTACTCTTAAACCAGACAAAGTCTTTCGGAGGGTGATTTTCTCAATCACTTTAGGCCAATACTGGTGCAACGGCAGAGTTGTTGTGTGTAACCTTGAAGTCATGAATTTAATGTACAGAGACTTTTCTAGACCGTGTTCGGGAAACCAAGAATCCGAGTAGCTAGATCCAAATAAACGATATAATTTAAGATTGTTTCTCTCATCACACTCGGGCTTCTGCTCATGTGAAACAGACACAAACATTGTTTATAATAAAACCATCGACTCGATGACTTCCTCTAAAAGAAGGCATCTCCCCTGACGACAGCTATTTTCCAATTTGTATGATAGCCCATCACAGCCTAGTACAGATTATTTGTTTTCCATGGCCTGTATCAGTTTGCATGATAGTCGTATAGAGCGATGGAATTGACACCATAACTCCATAGTTGAGAAAGTCTATCAGATATTCGGCCTGTTCCAACGCTCTTGCCTTATTCCATGGCTAGAAGACAACTTTTTGATGCCCTGTATACAGCAAACGGAGTGCATAAACCATCTCTTTCATGAAATTGGTGCAAACGCACATCAAACTGGCCATCCAGAACCTCTTTATATGCACATAACAACTATTTTAAACTGTCAGTTTCAACAGCCTAGACAGTGAAAGAGGGTTTTATCCTCCCCAGAAAATGATTATCCCTCCCATTAATCCATCAAAAGTCGCCCAAACCGTTCAATTCTAAATTGTTTAGGATCAACTGCTCGAAAATAGGAAAAAAGAATTGATGGCCATAGAGGGGAAATTGGAAAAAACGATTATGTAGATTTTGGCCCTGTCAAGAGAAAATTGTGGCGCTTTTGGACTGAGTCTTGTCAAAAAGACAGCATGTTGCCTTTTGATAACGTCTCCTGGTCCTCATGATTAGAGGGGAAAAAGAATCCAATAAAGGAAAAAGTGGGTGTTTGCTTTGGTGTCCAGCATCAAAGCATATGAGAGTCTTGGACTCGGAGACTTTTTGGTCAAGTGCTGCTTCAATCAAGCTTAGCTGGTAATAGTTCTCAGAATCAATGGAAAGGAACTAAGAGCCTCTTTGGTTAGCATGAAATGCGTGGAAATCAATTTCCACCGTTCCTGATTTTACCTTTGTTTAGGTCTTCATCTACAGATATTTCCAACTGGAGTAAATTAAATTTCCGGAAACACCAAATAAATTATAGGCCATCTATCTGCAGCTCTGCCTTCAAAGGCATGATCTGCTCAGCAAGGAAAAATCATGATTTTCCGACTTCAGACGAGGAAATTCGCCCTTGCTTCTTGTGTTTTTCAAAACTTGCAATCAAAATTTCTGTCAGATGTATGTTTGTGTACCATATATGGGTTTTACAGATAACGTACAGGATACGAAATGGCCATTGAATGTTACGATACAATGAGTTCTTGTATCTTTTTTTTTTTTAGACAGCTTCAGTGCAAGAAGCTCTCGCCTATGCAGGGTTCGGGGAAAGGGTAGACCACAATGAGTTGTTGTATCTATCGATGAAAATTGCTGGCCCCAGGTCGATATTCTCCAATTCCAAGCAGGTCCTGCAAAGGTCAAGGTTTTCTTTTAGATGGAAAAAAAAAGAGCGTGCAGATCTAGCAGTGAAAGAAAAAATGAGCTCAAATTATCAGACAAAATCATGAGCCCACACAGGTAATGCGTCCAAATGCTAGACAGCCGACACTGAACGAAGACTTTCTAGGAAATGACCTCCCAGGATTAGTCGCCGACAACAGCAGAAGTTTAATTTGACTCACAGGGAAATTCCCCCCGATTAAACAAAGATCACAAGGTTTCACAATTCAGATACAGATTTTAGGGCCCGTTACCGCAAGAATACTAAATGGACGCTCCACATGACAGCGTCCATGAACCACTTCTGTTATAACCCACCTTTGCATGATCCAGTGCATTCATGTAAATGCTCCAGCTTTGGATGTCTGATAGGTGAAAAAGCATATAAGTTGGATGATTTGCTCGGATCCATTGTCTATTAACGTTTCTAACTCATTCGATTTCATGTAAAGACTTTAAAATCATCCAATCTGCATGATTTTTGTTTCTGAATCAATCCACATGCTTTTTCTTACCCATCTGCTGTTTAGACATCCAAACCTGAAGCAACAATACGAATGAGTTAGATCATGCATCCCCGTGCACAAAGCTCCCACATATACAAGGACTGGGAAAGGAACAGACCACAAGGGTTTATGGTACAGTCTTATCTTGCTTTTTTGCGAGAGGCTGTTTCCACACCTAGAACCTGTGCTCTCAAAGTCACACAATGAAAACTCTACCATTGTGCCAAGCTCCCATTCAAATAATAGAATCTATAAAATAAATAAATAAATATGAGTTTCAGGACCCACTGCTTAATCCCGGCCCACTAGATATGCGGCCCATAGAAGAACCCAATTGGCGTACTAGTAGATCTCGACGTGTTTGTGTCAGTACATTTCCCAGCTCTAATTTGTAATTTCTTTTCACTTTTGGCTATCTGGTGTATTTAAAGAAGTTCCGGCCACTCTCTGAGTCTTTGACCAATACTACAGCAAGCAACGTGACTTCTTGAACCCTCTCACCATAGATAGCCACCACAAAAGTTATGATAAACTCATGGTTGACACAGACACTGACCTTTTGATTTTAATATCCGTTCCGGATAACATATCATGTGCGTGCAATCATCCAACCGTAGCAATCTTGGATCATGGAAAATCAAGTGTTGGGAAAACCACATGGATATCCTAACTGGTAAGTAGACTATTTAATGCCCAATACATGGGAAAGGTACTCGTATTTTTCTCTACACAAGTTGCATTGGACCATTCATTTCATATTCCTTGCGATGTGCAAATACTAGTAAATCTCATTTGACATTTATATGAATCGCTAGGGACTACAGAACGATCTCGCATTATGCAGAAGGTTGCTAATTTGCTGGAGTTATCAGCCACCTTACTATCAATCTAGACCCATGCTAGAACATCCTTTCCTAGTGCCATTACATTCTACTCTCAAAACCACAGTCATGCAAGAGAGTGAAATACTTCTTGATGTTCTATTTTCTATCTCCAGCGAGTGTACTTCATTGCCGGCTGATCATACCTCTGTGCTTTCAGCAACTCTTATTAATCAGTGATATTACTTTCAAACCACAGTTATACTAGTTAAATACATCTTGATGATTCCTTTCCTATATCCAGCGTGTGTACTCCATCACTGGCTGATAATACCTGTGCATTCGGCTTTTCTTATTAATCAAATCAATGGCATTTTACTTGTACTGTTGGTGGAAGCTTTTGGTCCCCTTCTGAGGCAATTGTTGTACGTATTTCTCATATATTTCCCTGAACCCTGCCAACCTTAAAATGCCAGGTCTTGTAGGGCCACTTTGGTTACTTTTCCATCCAGTGCATTTAACGGCAACAACTCCAACATGTTGAAATGGAGGAACAAACTAAATGAAGTCAGATACATATCTAGCTTGTATGAAGCTTTCCTTTTGGTCCCAGTAAAAGAAAAAAACTTTAAGGCATAAGATTATCTCTATAATAGACTAGGATCAAAATAAGGTAAGAAAGATGTGTTTAAACTTGCAAAAACAAGAGAACATAAGGGTAAGGAGTTAGACCATGTTAAGTGCATTAAAAGTAATGATTAGTCAAAGATGACAAGATCAAATAAAGGTGGGAAGTTACTTTCAAAAATTGCTAATTGATAATTGCATTGAGAATATAGGAACTAAAAGTACTATAAACCTGACTAACTTTGAATATTATAGATATGATCGTAGGATTAGAATATTGAAGTGAAAGAGGCCTTGAAAAAGATGAAATCAGGAAAGGCCTTGATGCCCAATAGTATATCAAAAGAGGTTTAAAAGCATATGGGAGATACTAAATAAGTTTGGTTGACAAAGTTGTTTAACAAGATTATAAAATTTTAAAAAAAAATGTCGGATGAATAGAGAAAGAGCTCTATTGTACCAATTTATAAGAATAAAGGAGACATACAAAGCTGCACTAATTATCGGGGGATCAAACTTAGGAGCCACACTATGAAACATTTTTGAAAGAGTGATTGAGAAGAGGCTATGGCATTAGACAAGTATATTCGAGAACCAACTTGGTTTCATGCCTGAGAGGTCTACCATGGAAGCTATTTCCTTACTACGACAAGTGATAGAGAAATATAGGGAGAGGAGGAAGGACATCCACATGATCTATATTGACTTAGAAAAAGCTCACAATAGGATCCCTAGAGAGTTAATATGAAAGGTGTTGGGTGAGAATGGGGTTTCGCAGGAGTGTATATAGATATAATTAAATATATGCATGAGGAAGAGGTAACAAATGTTAAAACCACTAGCAAGGAAAGCAGTAATTTTCCTATCATTATAGAATTGCACCAAGGATCGGCATTGAGCTTGTACCTTTTCACGTTAGTTATGAATGAGTTAACAAAACATTTGCATGAGAAAATTCCATGGTGCATGCTATTTGCAAATAATATAGTTTTACTTTATAAGACAAAGGAGGGCATAAACACAAAGATAGACTTATTGAGAGATGCATTAAAACCTAAAATGATATAATTTTACTTGATGAGATAAGGGAGGGCGTAAACACAAACCTAAAGTTATGGAGAGAAGCATTAGAACCAAAAGGATTTAAAATTAGTCGAACTAAGATAGAGTATATGAAATGCAATTTTAGCAAGAAGATAAGAGGGAGTAGAGCACCAGTAGAGATTCATAGCCAAGAAATTCCCATAAAAGACCACTTTCAGTACTTAGGATCGATGATTCATGAGAGTGGAGAGATTGAGAGGCAGGTTGTGTGATCAAAGGATGGCACTCAAATTAAAAGAAAAATTTTATAAGATAGCTATAAGTCTAGCCATGCTTTATGGATCAGAGTATTGGGTAGTTAAGGAATAGCATGTACATAGGATGAGCGTTGCCGAAGTGCAAATGTTGAGATAGATGAGTGGCAAGATAGAAAAGGGTGGAATTAAAAATGAAAACATTAGAGGAAACTTAGAAGTAGTACCAATAGGTAATAAGATAAGGGAGATTAGACTTAGGTAGTTTGAACATGTCCAACAGAGATAAAAAAACAGCACCAATTAGAAGGAGTGAGGCCATCCAAGTCAAAAGCTGCAAAAGGGGAAGGGGAAGGCCCAAAAAACATGAATAGAAGTGGCAAGAAAAGATTTAAAAACTTTGAAACTAAATGAAACCATGACACTTAATAGAGGGAATGGATGAACAAGATTCATATGGTTGATTCCTAATCAGGGTAAGGTTTTGATGATAATGAAAAAAAAACAGCTTTACTTTCCTAGTGCCCTCAAGTTCTGAGACTTTGTAACCTAATAGTTTCTAGTCCTCTTCTAGGATGAGTAGGATCCATATGCCAAACTTGAATAACATAAAGATGCAGACACTTTCCATCGATCTCCTGCTTCTCGTAGGAGACGTGGTGTCTTGAACATCAAGGACTTCAATGTAAACAAATGATCAAATTTGTCTCGTCCAAACTTTTTCTCAAATTTTCCCCACAATTAAGACAACGACACCATCGTCATGTTACTGTTTTTCTACGTTCTCTCTCTCCATATTGTAATCTTTCGTAGGTGAACTGGGAATTGGTCAGTGACATCAAAGTCATACATATAAGTGGCCTATAATTGAGCTTAGAAATTATGCATATTTGCCTAAGTCCAAATGAGAGTGGTCAAAGTTATTGCCATCTTTAATCCATTCCAGAAATGGCCCTCTGCTAACTGCTTGAACGTCCTTTGCCACATCACACCATGTAACGTGTAACTATTACCACCAAAGTTAGAACTTCTCGAGCTTGTTCTAACTATTCTAAGCAAGCTCAGCTTATGCCTGTAAGGCCAAGCTAGCTGCATGCAACCACATACAATTTGCCCAAGGATTTACTCTCATGTTATTATAGAAGTACCCACTCTCTTGCACGTTTAACTGCTCTTGAATAAGCCATTTGACATGTAAGGTATCCATGATTTTTTACATATGTTATCATGCTCTTTCCTTCTTATTGATAAATATTTCAATGTCAACTTTGGCTTCTTGTGTTTTATTGATGCCAAATGAAATTTTAATTTGATGTTTCAGGTAGATCAAGTCAAGTCCTATGGTATCCTGCTCACACTTGCGTTATGTTTTACTCTATCTAATGGAATGGGATACATATGGCTAACCTTTCCAAGGATTAAGACCATGTCAAGTTGTATCACCAATCCCATGTCTATATGCACATTTATCTTTGATAAGGTAGGTGTATTTAAAGGAAGAAAAAAAAGTAGATTGTTATGAAGGATTATACTCAAGAACATAGCATTCACCCTAAACAAACATAAACATCTATCACCAGAACAAAAACCAAAAGGTACATCATGTCGATTCCAGTTACTAAAACCTGGCCTTCTTTCTAACAAGTTGCTTTCCCTCAAAGAAGCCATGTGTCCAAACTGTCATCTTTGTGCTGTCCTAAGAAATGCCAGTTATGGCTTCTGAAGGCATGGTAATGTGAAAGCTACGATATCAGATTGGGATCTCTACCTTGAGACATGTTAAATATATGAATTTGTTCACTCATCCTTTCCCTTAACCAGTTAGTCTTTGGGTCATATCTTATCATAATTCTTTTATTTTCATCACCAAAAGAGGTATATAGATAGTTGTAGCACATTATTCTTGCTTATAAGTCTTAACAAAATGCATACACTATTAAACAGAATTCGTATTTGGAAATGCTGAGTCACTTGAAGTCACCTTAATGAATGAAGAGTACTCATTTTCAGAAGCTCCATTTTCATCAATTACAAATAAACGTGTGGATGCTTAAGCAAGTGTTTAGACAGAACGAACTAAAATTAGAAGTTCAGAAATACACCTACTTGTCAGCAGATGTTATAAATCCATAAACAACTGGAAAACCAAATAAAAGAAAAACTAGAAACAGCAGATATGACAAATATGATGTAAGAATAGTTTATATAGCAAAAGGAACTTACTTGGCATGCTTTATTTTTAGCTCTGGTTTCAGCTGTGCTGGGTATATCATGGTTTGGTTTCGTAAACCTTTTCTCACGACGATCGCATGAGCCCCATCCATCAGAGAATCTACCACCTCTGAGACAGGATAAAAGGCCAATAAAAAATAGAAGTAAAGGGACAGCTGGTTAACTAAATGTTCATAAGTCTGTCATAGAACTGAAACACATACTGCATATACGCCCGAACAACGAATTCGGCACGCTGAACATTCCGGTTCTCATCAAACTCAATGGACTTATCCTTGATTTCAAAGGAAAGGTTGAAGAAAAATGATATCTTCCTCCATCCTGAGCAAGAGAATTACAGATTCAACTCCTGAAGACACCGATATTGATCAAATGATTGAAGTAGAATTCCAAAGTTTCTGAATTTATTACCTGATTTCTTGATAAATGGATTTCCAGAAATGATGGTGTAATCAGTTTTCTCTAAAATCTGTTCCAGAAAAACACATGTTCATTGTCAAATCTAACTATTATGTAAGAAGATGAAAGCACTATCCAGTATGAGTTCTAATGATAACCAGCAATGTGCTTTTGCAAGGAAATGACATCAGGCAAACTTACAGATAACATAAAGTAGTCATGAGATGCAAGGAGCAGATAGACAAGTGCATATTTAGTGAAGGAACAAAATGCAACAAAAAGATTCAAAAACAACTCTTTTCAGATTGTTTTACAGCCACAAGGACAGCATTAAGATAGATTTGTGAAATGGCACTATAATGAATAACCAGAACAAAGGGTTTTTTTTATTCTTGTAGTGGTTAAAATACAGGGTAATTTCACCGACTCTATCATATAGACTCCTAACTGATATGCTGTTCACTTGAAAATTTTCGTGTAGGACATCTACAGATTACACCAGATACTAATTGTATATGCTAGGATATCAGTATTGATGTAAGATGACTGAGTGTCACACTAGGAAGTGAATTTACTTGCTCTTCTGTAATGTGAACAAAGAACCCAATCTAATTCTAGAAGCTCCCAAAATAACTGTTTAGAGAAATGAGGATGATTTAAAAACAGTTTGCAAGAAGTTGGAACAGCAAACAAACAAGAAGAGCTTTAGACCTTTTAAACAGAAAGAGAATTAAGTACTTGCAGCTTTGGGGAAAAAAGCAATTGAATTGTAACTCATAATAGTCTCTGACAATAAAAGAGGAACCTTAACCAAAGAGGAAAGAAAATCAGCAAGTAACATGGTAGGACTTCTGGCAAACTGGAGAGTGAATTTTAGAGAAAAAAACAACAACATCAGCACCCAACTAGTAGTTCGAGATAGATCTAGAAGGACTACCAATGCAATTTGGGTTTGACGATAGAAAAAAGAAATAAGTACTTGCAAGTTTAACAACTGATAAAAGCGTCTAGAATGAGTTAAACTGAGAAATTGTGAGAACTATAACAAGACAGAATTTATAGGCTGCAAGTTGATATACATTAGTCATACAAACTGGTTGCAGAAACCATTAATAATTAAGAGGACAGGAATTCAGCCAAGAGAGTTACAAACTTTCAGAAAACAAAGCTATCAAGCTCGGATTTAAACTCTAAGTACAAACATAGAACCAAAGGATTAATAAAGAAGGATTGGAACTATCAGAGACATAAAAATGGGATACCTTAAATCCAATTGAAGTTGCATCAATTGCTTGCAGGTTACCAATAGAGTCTCACTCAATGGATTCTGCTTGAAATCTCACCTAAACCTAAGGAAGAGCCCTGCAGCTTGACTGATGATATAGAATGGAACCCAAACCTCTTTTGTAGAACTAAGAGTTGTTGAATTCTGGAGAGTCCTAATGGAACTCCTAACTTCCACATTATGCTGAGACTCTTAGACTTTTAAACTTACCAACACTCTATCCACCAAATATGCAAGTTGTGCTAGTGCAAATAGGAACACTTAGTTGCAGGAAATGGAACTACTGATGCTCAAACTCATAAGTCCTACCTAAACATTAAAAAATAAAGGAGTTTGAATAATTAAAACAATCTAGGACCTGATCATGAAAATTAAAATTAATGAATTTTGACCAAAGCAGCATAAGATTTGGACCATGAATACTTCATTATTCTCATTCTAAAGAAAGGAGGGTTTGGATCTATATCATAATTACAAAAATGCCTTACACTCAAAATCCTAATTGGATGCTTTGTTTAATAGACTAGTATGTTAGATCACCATTCAACCTAAAAATTTAAGCTGATAGGAAGTGGACCAACAATAGTTATATCTCTCGCACACCCCCTCACGTGGAAGGCCATTTTTGGACTCTTATACATGGATACGATAAACAGGAGGTCTTAGGATTCAAAGTAATGACCTTTTGGTCAAGAAAGCTCTGATATCATGTTATATTACCAACCTAAAAGCTTCAGCTGATAGGAAGTGGGCCAATAATAGTTACATCTCTCAAATACTAAACACCTATGAGAAGTTGAGGAATTATATAATATACTAACAGCTTCATGACAAAGATGACAAAAAGTCAGCAAAAATCTGGACTTTTTTGCAAAATTACAACAGAACTAGAGTATTTTGTTGGAACTAGTGGAGGATTTAAGCATGACTCCAAGCCTATCACAGTATATAATCATATGTGTAAACCACATGACATGTTTTAGGAAGTCAACACTACCATATCCCATATCAATAAAACAGCTGAACAATAGAAAGCTGAATAGACATTGCAATCCAAACTGCCATGGTGGAATCATTGACATCGAAATATCGGATCATCATCTCCTCAATGCATGGAAATGAGATAGTATATAAATATAATGCAACAAGCACATATGAAAGGACGATAGTTATTTCCCCACATAATCAATTGAAAATCAAAGGGTCAATGGCCACAAGATCCAATATTAAATTGTTCCAAGTCCTAAAAGGTAGCTTATTTTCTACATTTTGCTACAGTTGGCACTTCAGTAAGCCTCCTTGCATAGCTGGAGGATAATGTCAAGGACCTCTTTCTCATGCATTCTTCTTTAGAACCCACTGTTGCGTTGCATCTTAAATACTCTTGAACAAATCTTATATTCCAATAGAATTCAACTAGAAGAACTAGGAAAGCTGTAGCATCTGCCGTTCTTCTTCTTGAGGGATCATGAACTTCAGAAGACAATTCAAGCAAGTAAAACAACTAAAAGTGTAGTATATAAAGCTGTAAAAGAACAAATCTGGAACAAAGAAAGGTTTGATTACCGCCATGGCCGCATTTTGGTACTGCTTGAAGAGAGATACAGACGGGAATCTTCCAGATAAGCTATGCGTCATGTTCGTCTCACTCTCACTCTGCCGATGAATATACGGTGAACTCTCCACGGCCGGACTAATTTCCTGAACTGAAAAACCACCAGAATCAGGCGGCGAATACCTCGGCGTCGTGGGAGTTCTTTGCGGATGCTGAACAACAACAATCCTGTTCTCATTATTAAACTCTAGATCGCAACTTCTCGCCATCTTCTGCGGCCGATAATGCATCCACGGGTCCTGAACAACCTCTCCATCAGTCGAAACCCTAGCATCTTCATCTAATCTGCACTGTTTCCTTGCATTCCTGGAGAACTTCGGAATAACAGGGGAGAAACTGGGATTTGGACTGGCATTTTGGAGATTTCCATTTCTGATGGAGACAGGTTTTCGAGATCTGGTGGAAGAATGCGATGCGGCAGCCGAATCGATTACAGCCCAAAGCTCTGCGTCGTCGAGATCATTGTCGTCGACATTAAAATGCATCAAAGACGCCATATCTTTATTTCCACTTAGGGTTTTGGAGGAGAAAATGGAGGGACTTTTCCGAGCCACCGTTTGGAGCGTTTGTTCTCCATTCCCGAAGGGGTTTCGGCGGAACGATCCTGCAAGGCCGGGGTTTTTTGAATTCAAATAGGGATGGCAATTCTGTTGCCGGAGGGTCCCTCCGGACACTGAGGTGGGCCCCACATTCTACAAAAAGCGAGAGGAAAAGATGTGGGGTCCAGTCCATACCACACCTTCCATCAAATTGGTACCTTCTACTTTCGAAACTGCAGATAGCCACCCTAATGTACCAGATTTTGCACAAACACCCCTTCTAGAACATGTTTTGAGGCCCAACAATGAATCTTTTGCTACAAAATCTAATTTTTAAGGGATTAAAAAGAACAATTTTATTAAATAAAAAAGAAAAATAAGAAATAAGGAGAAAAGAAAGGAGAGGAACAAAAGAAAATATTTTTTTACCAATGATGTTACTTGGATGCCCTGCTTTGCATTTTGGTGAAAGGTCGATCGGTTGTTGGCTTTTTTGATTAATATAAGGATGTGTTTAATCTGAGGACATAAAAGGGCAGCTCCAGTGCACGAAGCTCCAACACATACGGGATTCAGGAAAGGGGCAGACCACAAGGGCCAATAGTATGCTGCCCTACCTTGCTTTTTACACAAGAGGCTGTTTCCTCGTCTTGAACCGATAACTTCGAGGTCACATGACGACAACTCTACTGTTGTGCCAAGACTCTCCTTCATATGAGAGAATGGACAGCAATGACTTTCTTTATTGCAAGAGCTTTTGCTTAGTTCCGTGCTGAGCATGCTCCTTCGAGCATTTTCTACTGTGACGTTCAACATGCTGGTGTTGGACCTTGTAGAGTTACCACACTTTCCTACTTGATTTGTGCATTCACTGATTGTAGATGGTGTTCATGTTACTGTGTTTTCTTCTAATGGAATTACTGCTTGATTTTTGCATGCAGTGATCACAGTTAGGTTGGTTGGATAAGTTTCTGCTAGTTGATTTATACTATGCACTTCATTTAGTCATTCATTGGACCACGTTGAGTTGCCACCCCTTTTTATCTTTTTCTTCTGCTACCGATTTTTAAATTTTATTTTCATTATATGTAGTGAAACCTGAAGTTCTGCTGTTCAATTGGATTAGGTTTCTTGGATCAGCAAATATAGTATAGTGGTGCAATAGTGAACTCTCAATTGTGAAGTTCACAAGTTTAAGGCTCCTCAGAAGGGACGTGTGAATTCATTTAAAATAATAATAATAATGGCTAGTTTATTCTTAGAAGGGCCAGAGCAACTTGGGTTGGGGTATAGAGCTGTAAGCACGGTGAGGGGTGACAGGGGACGCGCTGATATGGTTCATATTACAGGTATGATATTCTCTTTGATTGTTGGAAACTTTCACACCTCTGTATTAGAAATATGCTTTTCTAAGAGCATTACAATCTGCAGTTCAATGGTCCCTTATGAAGTCTCTATTAGTCTTATTCTTATTGTGTGTAATGCATCTACGACAGCAATGGCTCGGATGTTTCCGAACCCAACCTGGGAAGATGCAGCAAGCCGACTTTGTTTTTTTATTCTAAGTGGGGCTACGAGAGACAACAATAACAAACCATGGTTTAACTTATGACCTAATACAGAAAACTTGCCTGCTATTTGTAGCCCTGTAGAAAATTATTTAACTATTTTTCATATGATATCATAGCTTTCTACTTTTCTTCCTGCTCTGAACCTTGCCTTGAGCGTCATGTTTATGAATCTTATCATTGTACTTCATGCCATCACTTTAGAGCTAGAAACCCAACGACTCCAGGAGTGGCCACCGTTGCCACTATAGAGCTAAAATCCTAGTTGGTTAAAATTGCAAAAAAGATGATCTTATGAAGTGGAAATAAAAAATAGATGAACGACAGAGATTTTAGGGTTTTAGTAATAGACACAAGATGAGATTTTACAACTTTTTCTAAGTTGGATAGGTGGAAAAGTTGGGGATTTGAAAATCAGGATACTAACTTCAACGTCTAGTATCACACTGATGCCATTTTTTTGCCCCACCTTAGCCTATTAGCCTTTATTAGTATACTCGATGTGCCCGAGGAATGTGGAGAAGAGGAATAGACAAAGAAAATAGAGGTGATATTTTAGTCACGAAATAAAAGTCTATGAAAAGTAAGATTTACCCTTGTACTTTATCGCCTTTGCTGTGAACCTCAAGAACAATGATCAAATCTCACGCTACATTGGTGTTCAGGAGTTTTGGTGCGGTTGAAGATCTCTTTACAATGTCTTCGGTTCGTTTGGGTAACCGCACAATGTTTTCAGTGATCCATGTAAAGCCCATAGAATCGTTTTTCAGGCTATTAGGGAAGAAGCTCCAAGAAGTAGAGTTTCAAAGCTGTGTTCTCACATAAGGGCCAAAGGCCCATTAGTCAAACTAGAAGCCTGGCCTTGAATTCTTCGAGATTACAAGCATCTCTTGTTTCTGATTCAACCAGTTAGGAGGTTTAGCCAACTGTAAGTCATTAGCAAATGCATCACAAAGGAAACGTGCCACCAACCTTTTGAAAGGTTGAGCCAAACACTGGTTGGGGTGTAGAAACCAAACTCTCCAAGTTTGAACTCACAAGAAACTGATGCTTCCGAAATGTTGCGTCCAAGAGAGGTGGTCAAAAAATTGGATCGATTTTCTTTTGTTTCTTGGCCCCTCCTCTAGCTCAGATAAAAAGTTACGAACACAAAAAAAGAATACTTAACATGCCTTGGGAAAATAAAACACTCAATATTAGTCTCCTGAATCAATAGCAGGCCTTTCATTGTCTTTGCTTTCTGGAGTAGGCTCCATTTCTAGAAGCTGTTGTTGTTCCTCATCACTAACTTTTCCCTCTGTTTGAATGGACTTTGGCTTGCTTGTTGACTGCTGATAAAGAATACCGCCAAGCATGCATATCAACAGTCCAATTGTTCCAACAAGTGTTGAATGCTTGTCCCAGACAATTAGATTTATCACAACTGTCAGGAGCTTGTTAACTATACCAAGTACTGTAAAACCAGTAGCCGAAATTGCACGTCTACAAGAAAAGCCAAAAAAGGAGATAGCCAAACCAAACAGGCAGGACAGACCCACAGGTAAAACCACAGCGAAAGAATACAAATTTGGCTCCTCTTTGATGTCGGTTTTTATCCTCTTCAGTTCACCCATTATAAGCAGCTCCAATGGGAACAGAAGAAGGGCCTCCAGGTTGTTGTAGAGCACTAGACCCCATGTGTTCAATCCTATGGTCATCACAACATGCTTTATGTAAACAAAATCTATTGACATGCTCACCAGATAAGCCAAAGCCCAGCTATAAGCTGTCAGTGTAAACTGGTAATCTGTTAGGACATAAATAACACTGCCTCCGAAAATCGTGGCAAGTGAAAACCAGGTATTTAGTGACGGCCATGGCTGCTTCAGGTAGAGAGTTTCTCCTATGGCAACAAATATCGGCACAGCTGATCGGAAAACAATGAAAGTGTCAACATTTGCATGGAGCAGGAGTTCGCTGTTTGTGAAGAGGGAGAGATAGAATATGATGGCTGCAGGTAGGAATCTCCACATTGTCATTAGCTCGAGCTGGTCATGCTCCACAAGCTTCAGCCATCCACACAGCAGTACACCAAATGCACTAACAAAGTATTGTAAAGCAGTCAAGGCCCCTGGATAAGGGAATCTCATAACTGCCCATTTATTGATTATCGACAAGAGTGATGCAGAAATGCAGTATCCAGCAGCTATTCCATATACCGATGCTTGCTGTAGTAAGTTCATGAGAGTCTCATTCCAGGTCATTTGGACTTCAGCCAATGGTGTTATTACATTCATACTTTTTGTTACCTGACTGTTTGGGTCTTCAACACTGTTAGACATCTGCAGAGAGCAAAGTTTCTGTTTACAAGTCGATTCCACTTAAGCAATGGCCATCTGTCATTCATACAGGAAGGAGCATTCAACATGCATAGGACTTAGACATCAAGCACTCCACGTGCTTCTTGAAAGATAAAATCCTTTTAAACTAAAAAGATGCAAAATCTTGTGCAAGTGGAAATACTCATAACAGTCAAAAGCAGATATGGAAGAGCACTACCTGTACATCTTAATGTGCGTGAGAGTTGATATGAGGTGATATTTGCTGTTTCATTACTGGGATAACAACAGCAAAGTAACAGTATAGTTCCTGTATCTTTTGCGTTTCATCTATTGTACTGCAAACTCAGTACATAGAGTCACAAGTTAATTAAAAAATAGTTGACATGATATTACAAAGGATCGTCGTGAAAAAGGACCGCCACATTTAATGGTAAATAATGCTGCAGTTCTTTTGTTTACCACATAGATGACTTCTATTTGATGGGTATGATATGATGGAAAGGTGCAAGGAGATCATCCAAACCACTTTGCAAGGAAAGACAAGTCATTTTAGTTGGGCACATCTGGCACTATAAATGCTTGGTATCCACTCTCCGGGCTGCCTGTCTCAACATGGTGGTAGGCATATTTCAAGATCTCAAAAGAAAGTTATTATCATTGTGAAATATAATCTTCCTTCATAGCATAGCTGGTTGAAATCTATGGCACTTGAAAGGATGAAAGCGGTGATGCAAATTTAATATTGACAAGACCCGCGAGCTGTAAAACCTCTCTCTTTACATATTTATGGCAGTAGAAAATTCAGTTATGCAGGCTGCATTTGCAATGTCAACTATGAAACTGCGCAATTGCATGTCAATGCCAGCATAGGCCTGACTCCTGCAACCAAATCCAAGAGTCTTGCATTACCTATTTACTGGAGTTGACGAACTGCAACCCACTGCTGAGATTCATAAAAGGGTCGTTTATAGGTCGTCAAACTGCAAGGATAAATGATCAGTTTCTGTAGAACCCATTTGGGTTTTTGTAGAGAAGAACAGTTTTTTGTATCATATCTTGAGTTCTAATGATCACCCAATGGACAATATATTTGGGAGGCTATCAACAATGTCGCTTGAGACATGAATATTTTGGATCACTAACCATCTAGGCCCCTTGTATACTGTTAGCTGTTCTTGTATTAAATGTCCAGAAGATGGCTGCAAATACTAGTGTGATTTGGAGAAAAGAATCCCTTTGATTCTTAACCCATTTCAGTTTTTAGTTTTTGTATGGATTTGGGTTTTTCATTAGAAGTGCGATTTTTTATTTTTTATTTTTTATTTTTTTCCTAACTGTGATCCAACCCAGAATTGTGATTTGGTTCAAGAACTGTGACTTGGGATTTTCAACTCTCTCTCTCTCTCTCTCTCTCTCTCTCTCTCTCTCTCTCTCTCTCTCTCTCTCTCTCTCTCTCTCTCTCTCATTAAAGGGTATCTGTTGTAGAGCATAAACATTTATGACTGACTGATTAAAGGGTTCTTATAGGGCTGTATGTTTGTGCTTGCACATACGTAAAAATGAAATAAGTGGCTGTAGATGGATTGGTCCTACGGGTGAGTATGTAGAGGCTATTGGCAGCCAAGGGGGAAACAATAGGCAAAGGGGAGGTGGTAAGGTGATCATGACCTGAGATTCAACGGAAGAGGAACTGCTCATACAACAGCTAGTTAAACTAGCCAACAATGGCTTAAAAATGAGCAATTCCCAGTCTTTCTACTCCACCTTAGAGAGCATTAGGTGCTTCTCAAGATAAGTGACGGAACAAAAACACGGCACTCTTTGGTGTTACGAATTGGTTTGGTGTGATTTCAATAAGGCATTAGACTTGTGTTCCATCAACGCTCTAATTTCTATGCACCCAACTTCAATAGCATATTCTAACTAGTCTTTTCTTGTGATCCGACTCATAGGCATGCCACTGATTTATGAGAAAAGACTTGTCAATATTATTGAACTTATAAAACTGCGGATTTATTGAACACTGAAAATGACAAGTGCAGAACTCATGAAGAAAAATAATAAGTACGGAAGAGCAGTTGGCAGCTACATGCAACTATCAGGCAAGTATAAGTGCTTCAGTCAAAAGCATGAGTCCGTAACGTGGGAACTCAAAACTTGGTGACAAGGAGGATATCGCCTTGCATGTCAACATAGCACATAGAAAATCAATGTAATCTTAACTTCCAACACATGGACAAGGTTATAGATGTGGTAGAATCTATTATAATAAACCTCTGCGTCCCCTATAATCTATTATGACCAAGTAGATTGTACTTGGACAAGGTTGGGCTACTCTTTGAGATGTTTGCAGGCTCACTATATTATGAGAGACAATTTGGTAGGAATGGCAACGGGTTAGGCCGGGTATTTTTGGCTGACTTTGACCCTAGTTCTTTTTTCTTGCCCCCCGACCCAACTCTAGCCCTGCTCAGGTAAAAAATTTTCTGCACCTGGCCCTCTTCCTCACAGGTCATTTGGGTGGGGACAGGGTCCGTTAATTGACCCAAGCCTTCTTTACCTATGCTATTTACTAACTTCTGGAAAAACTTTTTGTCAATTACTACCTATTTCTTAAAGAGCCTTTTGCTTAAAAGAGCTGAAAGTAATGCCTATGAGAACAATAGCAACACCTTGGAAATTAAAGATGTTTTACAACTATTCTTGTGAAGCTTTCAAACTAGTTTTTTTGAATGTTGAGTTGTATTCATAAGAAGGGAATACAAAGGTAGATGTTGATCAAGCTGATCATTATTTGAAACATACATGACAGCATCATTCAACAGAGACCAAAATACATCAAATCGAACTCAACAATAAACTGAACATAGCCAAATAACTAATCTGCCATGCGTGGTGGGATAAATGAGAGAAAATTGGGCTGACCAAATCGTGAATTCTTGGACTGCAAACAGCAATACACAAGCACTAATCTGCTTCGAAGCTTAAGAGGAAAAAACCAATAGATGCATCTCAACAGCAGCAAAACTCCAAATCCTACATACATAGTTCTACACATGAAAACAGCCGATGAATCAAAGTTTTGTTCACTGAATCCTAACTAGATCAGTAACAACCAATCGGCTATCAAGTCACCTAAACACCACACAAAAGCTCTTGAGCCAAAAATACAGGGTCACCTAGCAGCCAGCAGCCAACATGATATAGCCCAAAGGTCTGCACCTACCAAAGCCCCTTCCCTAGTACCTTGTATATGGACTGAGTGTCTAAACTCTAAGATATTTGTTGGTTCTTGTTTTAATACTAGGGAAGAAGCCAACAACTCACAGGCTCACAGCCCAGTTGCTACTTGCTAGCTTCCTCCAAGGATTTTACATCTTATAAAAGGTTAAATATAGCAATCTGGGAAAGGTTGACATGCTGTTATGTCCATAAGTTATAAGATCATATATGAATATCAGTTCCAACAAATGTAGTTCATACAAGTTACGACAAAAAGTAGCATCTAGGTGACAATAAGCTCACTTGAATTTCATAAACAGTGTATAACAATATCAGAGAGTTCGAATTATTGGGCTCCTCCAATCTAAACATGATGATTACGTAATCCATGAGTCATAGACATTGGTCATTTCTTGGACTGCTCTGTTTCCAACATAACGATTATATTTCAACTGGAATCCTAATTGATGCAGGAGCATCCAATCCTACTGTTAAGGACTTCGAACATCAGTTTTTACAGTCATACGAACATCACAATGCTGCTAGTCTATGAGAGATAAGAAGTCTATTGCTGGAAAAAAGAACGAATAAAGAGGAACTGGAAATAAAACTCATCCCCACAGGTTTTCACATGTTTATTAATCAGTTACATAGAAGTTGTCGTAACTCCGCCAATGCCGGTCCCAAGCCCGGATAAAAAAGGAGGGTCTTGCATCAGGTGCCAGCCGGCAAGGGGGAAGTTGAAGATGATTCTATTATTTCTTTCTTACAAATGAATATGCATTTGTATATTAGTTTGTAAGGAAGAAATGAGAATCATCTCCAGCTTCTTAAAAGATGGCAACCCTTGTGTCAGATAGCCAGCCGGCAAGGGGGAAGTTGAAGATGATTCTATTATTTCTTTTTTACAAATAAATATGCATTTGTATATTAGTTTGTGAGGAAGAAATAAAAATCATCTTCAACTTCTTAAAATATGGCCACCCTTGCATCAGGTAGCCAGCCGGCAAGGGTGAAGCTGAAGATGATTTTAATAATTTTAATGAAAATCATCTTCAGCTTTTTAAAAACTATGGCAACCCCAACATGACATGAATCGAAAACTAAAATTCGCTCAAGCTAGGGCGTTTCCCATAAGCGACGCGCTGCATCGGATCCCGAATGCGATAAAAAATAGGCAAGGGTTGCTAGGGCGTTCTCCCAGAAGCGACACGCTACATCGAATCCCGAGTGTAGTGAAAAATGGTCAAGAGCTGCTAGAGCGTCCCCTCGGAAGCGACGCGCTGCATCAGAACATAGGTGCAGTGAAAAGTGGACATGGGTTCATACCATGGAAGTCGAGAAAGGCGATAGTAAATAGGGTATCTCCAAAACATAAGATTCGCATCGCTACATGGAATATAGAGACACTGACAGGTAAGAGTTTGGAGTTAGTAGACACGATGAAACGTAAGAGAGTCAACATCGTTTGTATCCAAGAAACCAAGTCGAAAGGGGCTAAAGCTAGAGAAATATATGGGTATAAATTATGGTACGTAGGAAAGGAAAATAATAGAAATGGCATAGGAATAATATTGGATAAGGAATTAAAGGATAAAGTTGTAGACGTTAAAAGAATCTGTGATAGAATTATAATAATAAAAATGATTCTAGGAGAGTAAATTATAAATATTATAAGTGCATATGCACCACAAGTAGGGTTACAAGATATAATTAAGAGACAGTTTTGGGAAGATATGGAGGGAGTCATGCAAGAAATTCCCAACACTGAGGGGATATTTATAAGAACAGACTTAAATGGCCATGTAGGAAAAGATAAGGAAGGATATGATAGAACACACGGACGGTATGGTATAGGTGAACGAAACGAGATGGGGGAGAATATCCTCGATTTCGCTTTGTCATATAACCTATCGATTGCAAATACACTCTTTAAGAAGAGGGATGAACACTTAATAACCTTTAAAAGTGGACTTCATAAAAGCCAAAGAGACTTTTTTCTACTTAGGAATAATGAACGATCTATATGTAAGGATTGTAAGGTGATACCCGGCGAGAGTTTAACCTCACAACATAGGTTAATGGTTATGGATATCCATATCAAAAGATAGAGTAAAAGAACTGAACTTAATACACATCCAAAAACTAAGTGGTGGTACTTAAAAGGAGAGAAAATAACCTCATTCAAAAATAAGTTGATGGTAGAAGGAAATTGAAACTATGAAACAGAAGTAAATACCATGTAGACTAATATGACTGAGTCCATTAAGAAAGTGGCAAAAGATGTCTTAGGAGTATCTAAAGGTAAAAGGCTATTAACAAAGGAAACATGGTGGTGGAATGAAACAGTGCAAAAAGTTATTAAAGAAAAACAAATGCATTTTAAAGCATGGCAGAAGATTAAAAATAATGAAAACTATGAACAATATAAGAATGCTAAAAACGTTATTAAGAGAATAGTAAGTGAGGCTAAACTTAAAGCATATGATGAGCTCTATAATAGACTAGGAACGAGAGCAGGTGAGAATGATGTGTTTAAACTTACAAAAGTAAGAGAACAGAAGGGTAAGGACTTAGAGCATGTTAGGTGCATTAGAAGCGATGATCAAAGGGTATTAGTCAAAGATGATGAGATCAAACAAAGGTGGGAAATATACTTTCAAAAATTGTTAAATGACAATGGCCCTGAGAATATAGGGATTGAAAATACTATAAATCTAAATAACACTGGATATTATAGATATGAACGTAGGATTAGAATGCTTGAAGTAAAAGAGGCCTTGAGAAAGATGAAATCAAGAAAGGCCATGGGGCCTAATGGTATACCAATAGAGGTTTGGAAGCATATGGGAGATATTGGGGTAGTTTGGTTGACCAAGTTGTTTAACAAGATTATAAAATCAAAGAAAATGCCTGATGGGTGGAGGAAAAGCTCTATTGTACCAATCTATAAGAATAAAGGAGACATTCAGAGCTGCACTAATTATCGAGGGATCAAACTTATAAGCCACACCATGAAACTTTTGGAAAGAGTGATTGAGAAGAGGCTACGACATGAAACAAGTGTATCGGAGAATCAGTTTGGTTTCATGCCTGGGAGGTCTACCATGGAAGCTATTTTCTTACTAAGACAATTAGTAGAGAAATATAGGGAGAGGAGAAAAGACCTACACGTGGTCTTTATTGACTTAGAGAAAGCTTATGATAGAGTCCCTAGAGAGTTAATATGGAAGGTGTTGGGTGTTAAAGGGGTTTCTCAGGGGTATATAAACATAATTAAATATATGTATGAGGGAGCAGTAACAAATGTTAAGACCACTAGTGGCGTGATTGGTGATTTTCCTATCACTGTCGGATTGCACCAAGGATAGGCATTGAGTCCATACCTTTTCACATTAGTTATGGATGAGTTAACAAAACATCTGCATGAGGAGATTCCCTGGTACATGTTATTTGTAGACGATATAGTTCTACTTGATGAGACAAGAGAGGGTGTAAGCATAAAGCTAGAGTTATGGAGAGAAGTATTAGAATCAGAAGGATTTAAAATTAGCCGAACTAAGACAGAATATATGGAATGTAATTTTAGCAAGAAGAATAGAAGTGGAGCACCAGTCAAGATTGATAACCAAGAGGTCCCCGTGAGAGACCACTTCCGATACTTAGGATCATTGATCCATGAGAGTAGAGAGATTGAGAGGGAGGTTACCCAGAGAATCCAAGCGGGTTGGAACAAATGGAGATGTGCATCGGGTGTTTTATGTGATCGGCAGGTGCCACTCAAACTAAAGGGAAAATTCTATAGGATGGCTATAAGGCCGGCCATGCTCTATGGATCAGAGTGTTGGGCAGTTAAGGAACATCATACTCATAGGCTGAGTGTCGCAGAAATGAGGATGTTGAGATAGATGAGTGGTAAGACAAGAAAGGATAGAATTAGGAATGAAAATATTTGAGGAAATTTAAAGATAGCACCAATATGTAACAAGATGAGGGAGATTAGACTTAGATGGTTTGGACATGTTCAAAGGAGGGCAATAACAGCACCAGTTAGAAGGAGTGAGGCAATACAAGTTGAAGGTTCTAAAAGGGCAGGGGAAGGCCCAAAAGAACGTGGATAGAAGTGGTGAGGAAAGATTTAAAAACTTTGGGACTAAATGAAGCCATGGTATTTAATAAAGTGGAATGGAAAAATAAGATTCATATAGCCGACCCCTAATTGGGATAAGGTCTTAATGATGATGATGATGGTGATGATAGAAGTTGTCGTCATGTGACCTTGAGGTAACGAGTTCAAAGCGTGGAATCAGTCTCTTAGAAAATGCAAGGTAAGGCTGCCTACTATAGGCCCTTGTGGTCCGCCCCTTCCCCAGACCCTTTATAGGCGGGAGCTTCGTGCACCCGGGCTGCCCTTTTTTTATTAATCAATCACATAGAAGATGAGTTTCCTTTCCTTAAATCAGTGATTTAGTTAAGATAGTAGTCTTCTTAAGTTTTTCATCCTGTCCAAGTTTCCTAGTTAAGGCCTTAATTAGAAGTATAGAGAGATTTGGATAGTGTTTCATTGTTATTGGAGAGTTATAGCTACTCTTGAGGAGAACAAGTATAAGGAGATGTAAAGACCATATGTGAGGACAGACATTTTTCCTCTGCTTCACAGTTTGCTGGTTCTAGTTTTCCTCTGATTTGGACAAAAGCATTGGGAGACCTGAAGTAGAAAGAGGTATATCAGTCTGGTTTGCAGGTAACTTCGAACACTAACAAATTTCTTCCCCTGGGACTTGTGTTTAAAGCTACTGCACATCTGTTTATTTGCTGGTAACTGTAATTTGAGATTATTTTTTTGCTATCGGTTGCATCACTCATTTTCCAAAGAGTTCTAAATAAGCTCTTTGGCATCCTTATGCTCATCTAGCAAATGCTCAACTTGAGTAATGACATGATGATGACTTAAGAGCTCACTTAAGTTGAGCATATAGAGAGGGCAGCCCAGTGCACTAAGCTCCCACATATGGAGGGTCTAGGGAAGGCGTGGACCACAAGGGTCTCTAGTACACGTCTTACCTTGTATTTTTGCAAGAGGTTTTTTTTTGCACCTCAAACCCGTGACCTCAATGTCACAAGACGACAACTCTACTATTGCACTAAGGCTCCCCTTCTACTTAAGCATTTTGCTCAGCCTAAATAATCATTCACTTGGAAAAAGTGGCTATTTGGATACTGCAGTGTCAACCAACCCATCATCAGATAAGCATGCTAACAGCACCTACAGCATTCCCAAAAGAGGTTTTCATACAATTATTCCAACATAGTAAAACCCAATGAAGGCTAAAAGTAACAGGCCACTAGTTACATCAAGAAGAGCACCTAGTGAGGATAACATGCCAACTAATTGAAAAGGGGCAATGCCGGTGCACGAAGCTCCCGTGTATGCAGGCTCCGAGAAAGGGTGGACCATAAAGAGCCTATAGTAGGCAGCCTTACCTTGCATTTTGCAAGAGACTATTTCCAAGCCTCAAACCCATGACCTCCAGGTCAGACAACAACAACTCAACCTTTGTGTTAAGGCTCCCCTTCTAACATGCCAACTAATCATCAATCTCAAATCCTGAAGAAAATGATCAAATCCATCCAACTCATACAGCCTTGAGCAGTTCTAAGAATAACTATTCAATTCCAAGGATTTCAAAACACACGAGAAATTCTAAAAACCAAGAGAAACTAAGTAGAAGATCTAACATAAGCTTGCCACATGATAAATTTTATATTTTTAATTCCAAAAAATTTCACCGAGATCCACTCTTTACAAGCTTTACAGCATGGGGCGGGAGAACTAAATGGAATAAAGGAAAAGCAAATAACTGAAACACAATAGAAAACTTAAAAACTTTTCAGGTTCTGCAACAAATCGTACAATAACCTACTCACAACTCCCACCTAATTAAATTATAACAAAATATTCTAATGGAAAGTAATATCAATTGCCTACGTTGTTTTTCTTTCCTACCCATCGAGTCATTGTAAAGTCATACAATTCTAATTCTTCCATTTATTTGTTCCGAACTGCTCTTTCAATTCTTCAATCTTTCTTTTCTATATCCTTCTTTAACTTCATTTGTTTATTCGTTAAGAAAAAGCATGCTACAAAAAAAGAAAGAGGGCTGGAATTGGTACATTGATTCTTTCTTTTTTTTCCCTTTTTTGCAATTTTGATTTTTTTAGTTTTTTGCAATTTTGACTGTTATTTTTTTGAACCATATGCATCTAAAGGTGCATGTGCGGTTCCTAAGAGATACAATTCTGTCCTAATCAACCAACTTCATCGAGAAAGATTACTTCTCTTAGGACAGGAGGCTAATAAAAGGATAAGAGAAAAAGAAAGATTGATTGACAAATCACAAAATAGAGATAATCATTTGTATCTAACATATCAATTCAAAATATTGGGCCTAAAAAGATGAATCTATCTGTATTCCCACAAGGTCTCATATATGTGATGAATAAATACTTAAAACCAAATGAATAAAAATCCTGAGTAAATCATCCAAATACAAACAGATTCCATATTTACAGACAGGAACACATCCAAGACACAGAATTCAACCAATTCAAAGCCACGAACTATGAGTTCTACGGATCTCCGACTTGAGATGTGAATCGAGGGAGTCTAGATCCAAAATGCAACAATCAGAAACAAAACATCCACACAATTTCTTCAGAAAAGGACTAAAAATAACCGATCAAGCAATTTACCTGATCGGTAGCTTGTTGGACTCGACTTTCGGCAGTGATAATTGCTACTTTCGACAAGTCTCATGGATTACTTAAATGATGATTTTTATTCTGTTTTGAAGGACAAAAAGCTTTCTAAAAAGAGCTGGTTGCATGACGCATGCGAAGATTCTCTCACAATCATTTGAACGACAAAATCCAGCAAGGAAAATGGAATATTATACAGTAAACCGAAAAAAAACCAGAAATTAGGTGATTGCCTTGAATGTCTCGTGAACATCAGAATATTGCATTGTCGCCACAGGGAAAAGTAAACGAAAATCCATGGGAGAGAAGAATAAGACTTACCGTCGTCTTTCTTCTGTTCACATTCACAGTCGTGTCTCTACTCTCTCTCTTTTTCGATCTCTTTCTTCTGCTCACGCCTCAAACTCACATTCACGTTTCTTCTGCTCACAGTTCACCTCCGATAGCCGGAGAAAGCCACTAGGGTCGCCAGCGGTTTCCGCCGGAGGTTACTTGCTTTCGCCGGAGATAGGCAGGAGAAAGGGCAAAAAACGAAGGGAGTGGGCTTTACGTCATTGGATCGACTTATTGCCATGGTGTGGATAAAATTACTATAATACCCTCGTATATATGTTAAAAAATATGCATCTGAGGGCATTTTTGTCATTTAAAACAATGCATAAAATCTTCTCGTTTCCCTGGTTTTATGATTTCTTCACTCCACCATTGCTCCGACCCTGGCCTACTCGGGTTATGGCATTGTTGTTTTTGACCCGAGCCTTGTCCGGGTCATAAATATTTACCCCCTAACCTTGACTTACGGGTCATTCAATCGGGTCCTGGCCCAACCCACTATCCTTACTATAATTTGGAGCTTTTATTGATTGTACATTGATTATAGAGGTAAAACAATTGGTTTTTGAATCTTATATTGCACATATATGTTTCTCTTATTGCAAGTACATGAAGGAAGGGGAGTCTTGACGCAACAGTAAAAGTTATTGTCATGTGACCTTGAGGTCACAAGTTCAAGGCATAGAAATAGCTTCTTCCAAAATGCAAATACATAAAAGGGGTACCCATACATGTACCACATATACCAGTTCATGCTTACATTATTTTAGAAGTGGTTCATGCCTATATTATGGCACGCTTACACATAGTGGGATATACATGAATGGATGAATTGGTGTTGCTAGTATTGGAGGGCATGCATGCAATGTGACCACCATTTTGGCCAGTTTTCCATGGTATTGTAGTTAAAATAATATTATTAAATAAATAAACATAAGTCGTAAAAATTATAAAATAAAACATTGTATAATTGGCCAATTGTATTCAAGAATTAAATAATATTCTAGATTTATGATTTTATAATTCTAGAATTGGTCAATGACCAAACTCTATAGGCCTCCATAGAGTGAGTGGTTTTTTATAGTAACACGGGAAAAAATTCATAACCATCCAATTTTATTAATTTTTCAAAGACCCAAAACAAGTGGTTAAGATCAAACAAATGCATTTATTTCTACAAGATTACCTATTTTTGGTATTTTGAACATTACCAATAGTTTAAACCTGCCACAAAATTTTACCATGGATAGAAAAAGGAAGGTCTACTCCTTTTGCGCCTCTTGAAGCATATACTCTTGGGAAGACCTAACTATTTAAGTAGGTTTCTGCCATAAAGGACTTCCAGCAAAGTTTGTGATCTTGTTTCTAGTTAGAGAATAAATCTTAACAAGTCAGAGGTATATGAGAAGTTGATAGAAGAAAAAATAGCATCTACTTCTTAGGATCTACACTGCAAAGTAGCTACCTTTCCATGTTCCTATTAGGCCTGTGTCGCATCGAAACTAACCCATTATAGTATAAGGGTCGACACAAACACGACCCACTTAATAATCGTGTCAAGAACTTGTGACTCAAACACGATGCGATTATTAAATAAGTCGACATGACACAACTCGTGCAACACAATTAAATAAATGTAAAATAACTAATATAGGACGGTTTTTAAAAAAAACTGTCATATATTACTATAGTAATATAGGGCTATTTCTGAAGATTCATCCTATATTACTATAGTAATATATGGCTGTTTTTGATGAACCGTCTTATATTTTCAACCTGATTGGTTAACAGCTTGTAGGTTAGATGGGTTAACACGACGAATTAATAGGTTGTGTGTCAAACAGGTTTAACACGACAGGTCAACATTGATTGACCCGAACATGACACGATTTTTTGGTGTCATTTTCAGGTAAGACTAGACCCTAACCCACTAAATCTGTGTTGGATTTGAGTCGTATTATCGTGTTGTGTGATATTTGACCACCCCTGGTTACTATCATGGATTTCCTCTTACCTTAGGAAGACCAAGTGCAAAACGTTAGGAACTGATGATGTAAAGGCTTAAAGTAAACTGCAACTTGAAAAAGAGGAGTGCTCCCTAAGGCAGGAAGATTGACTCTCAATTTATTATATACCAATAAGGGAGGGCTCAAGAACATGGCAGGACATTGTAAAGTAGCTAAGTTTCTTTCAAACCATGTAGATTAATTTAGGAAAAGGGGAAAAAAAGGACAGCCCGGTGCGCGAAGCTCCCGTGTATGTAAAGAAAGGAGATAGAACAAGTTATTGGACCGATTTGTGACCGGGAAGTTTACAGCTTATCCATGCATTTTCAGGATTGTAGAGTGAGAAATCATTTCATAATTGATCACATGGAAGCCCAATGGAATACTCATTCTCATTGAAGCTGGAAAGGTTTTGAAGAAGTATAATTGAACAACCTCAATTTAAAACTAAATGCAGTGGATTTAAATAAATTCTTAGGAGGATAAGTTTATTTAGTCCCCAAATTCGTCCTGGTGTTTCACTGTCAAATCTATGTACAAGCTTCTTGTGCCTTATGATAACATGTGGCTTCCTGCTAATATGATTTGGAGCTCAAAGGCACCTTCAAAAGTTCTCCTCTTTTCATGGATTATGCCTCTTCACGAAGCACTTAACAATGCAAATTAGCTTCAAAAAGAATCAAGACCATCTTTTTCTTCAATGCATATGGAACTTAGTGATAAACAAATTCAATTTGAAGTGGGGGTTGCCAAACTCCTTGACCAATCTAATGGCTCAATGGCATGTGAAGAATCTCTAGCAAAGAGGTAAAACTCTGTGGATTTGGCTTTCATGGAAGGTAGTTGGTCTATATGGTTACTAAAAAGGGCAGCCCCGGTGTACGAAGCTCCTACTATGTTGGGTCTAGGGAAGGGGCAGACTACAAGGGCCTATAGTAGGCAGCCTTACTTTGCATTTTGTAAGAGGCTGATTCCATGCCTTGAACCCGTGACTTCAAGGTCACATGACGACAACTTTTACCATTGCGCCAAGGCTCCCCTTCTCTGTGAGTCAATCTTTGCAAAACTGGCCACTTGGGCTTGGGTTTTGCCTAACGATAAAGATATTTCACCATGTGAAATACTTAGGAAATGGAATGAAATTACTCTAAGTGGAAAGAGAAAGGAAAAACACCATCCAATATAGAGCCTCCTCTTCCAGGCTAAGTAAAAATGAACTTTGATGGAGCGTGTTTCGGCAACTCAGTGTCATTGGGCATGGGTGGAGCCCTTAATAATGAACATGGTTAAATTATTTTTCATTATGCATGTTCTTAAAATTAAAGGGGAGCCTTGGCCCAACGGTAAAGTTGTCGTCATGTGACCTTGAGGTCACAGGTTGAAGGCATAAAAACAACCTCTTGCAAAAATGCAAGATAAGACTGTGTACTATAAACCCTTGTGATCGGCCCCTCCCCGGACCCTACGCAGGCGGGAGCTTCGTGCACCAGGGCTGCCACGTCATTGGAATTATAGATTTCAAACGATGGGTTTTCTTGCTTTTGATGTAATTTTGGCCATCTTTTGATCATCTGGATCTTGTTGTATGGCCAAGGGAAGAGGCTTTTCTCCCCAATCTAATAAATTTACCATTTTCTTAAAAAAAAACTAAAGTGAAGCGGAGCCTTGGTGGCATGAAAACAACCTTTTGCAAAATGCAAGATAAGGCTACACACTCCCAGTAATCTGCCCCTTCCCTAGACCCCATATAGGTGGGAACTTCGTGCACTGTGGCTGCCCTTTTTAGAAAAAAAACTAAAGTACAACAAACTAATAGTTTAAAATAGTAAACTATACTTTTTCCTTAAAAAGAATTAGCGTAGAGCCAACTGTACTTGCACATTCATTATGAATAAGGAGGCAGCTCCAATCTATGACCAACTTTACCGTTGTGCCGAGGCTCCCCTTTATTACGAACGAAAGCACAAAATAATGCTAGAGATTCTAATATTTCCTTTTCATGTTTCTTGCCTTTTTTGTTCTAACTGTTTTTTGTGTAGTTTTTCCTACTTTGTTGGATTTTCTGTCTTTATTTTTCTTGCAATGGCCTACAGAGTGGCTTGAGAAACAATAAAACAGGTATGAATGATCTTAACCTTCCACCTGATCGTACGGTTAACATGATCCACCGAACGTACGATGCTTTGATCAATCCCCCACCCCCACATACTATTGGAACTGATGGGTTAATTAATAAGTCCAACGGTCACCATTAATCAGCAACTACTACCACATCCCTGATGTCTGGGATCCAAACCGTTCTTCTTTCATCTGGACAGTGCACTCAGAATCACATCCATTAGATTTTGCTAACCGCTATTATTCTGTAATGGAAAACAACAAGGTAGTTAGATCCTCTTCAGCTGGGAGGTGAGCTCACACAAAAGAGAAGACAATCGTTTATCTACATTGTCCTTTTGGAGATGAAGGGCGTGGATCACTGCCGTCTGGGGTCCACCTGCACTTCTATTCATGGATACCAAACAGCTGCGCCATGTTATTGGTGGATCCCCATTATTTAGAAATGGGCAGGCCTCCTTGCATTTAAAGGAAGTCCTGCTCTGTTGAAGCAGTCCCACCAAAGTCAACCAGACTGGAGTAATGGTCAACTGGATTATCCATTTCCTTGGGTTACTCACTTGGGTGAGAATTAACTGGGAAGAGGAATGCTAAACTAATGGCACATGGGTGCGGTCTAGCGAACACATTTTCTGGAGTCTACCTTTGAATGATTGGAGCTATTCATCTGACTGCTCCTTATAAATTAGAAAGTACGTGATTTGAATGATTCTAGCATCGAACAAACTGTGGTTGAAGTCCACCTCCTTCCTTGGGTTACTCACTTCAGTGAGACTTAACTGGGAAGAGGAATGCTGAACTAACGGCGCATCGGTGCAGTCTACGGACACATTTTCTGGAGTCTACCTTTGAATGATTTGAGTCTATTATCTCATTGCTCCCTTCTTATAGATTAAAAAGCATATGATTTGAATAATTCTAGTATCAAAAAAATATTAAGCAAACTGTGGTTGACAAAGGACAGTTTACAAACATTATAAACAACTCACTGTTTCTTAGAAGTTAGAATTTTGCATGCCGTATAATTTTTTACCTATAAGAAATCTAAAGTTAAAGCAATCAGACTAATGATTTGGATCATACGAGGGTGAGCTCCAAAAATTGGCCTCCCAACGGTGGCATAGTGTGTCAGTTTAGCATTTCTCAATTTGGAAACATTACATAACCTCACCTTTGGAAGGGAAGCCTTGGAGCAACGGTAAAGTTATTGCTGTGTGACCTTGAGGTCATAGATTCAAGGAGTGAAAACAGCCTCTTGCAAAAATGAGTAAAGCATTGTACTATAGACTCTCGTGGTCCGCTCCTTTGGTGGCATGGGACTGCACTTTACATCATCTCAAGTACATTGGATTGGCACGTTAGCAAACCTCTCGTACAAGATATCATGCATGTGATTGGGACTACTGATCTGCCTGAGATTTTTCTTGCAGAGTTTTTATTGTTGGCAGTTATTGGTCGTAATCTAATCGTAATAGGATGATCTTGTTGCTTGACTTTAGGATTGAATAGCCAGTGGAAGATGTTATTTGCTGGATCAATTACCTCCAACGTGGATTGGACTTTTGTCGTCATGTAATTTTGAGGTTACGGGTTCAAGGCGTGGAATCAACCCCTTGCAAAATGTAAGGTAAGGCTGTCTATTATAGGCCCTTGTGGTCCGCCCCTTTAACAGACCCCGTGCAAACGGGAGCTTCGTGCACCGGGGCTGCCCTTTTTTATGGATTGGACTTTTGTGTTCCCATGGCTCTTGACATGTTCACTTGAATCTCGGTCAAAATACACAGTCATGATAAGTGTAAGGTGTAACGTAAAACTCTTTTTGTTAAGACAAGAAAACAATGCTTTTAGATAATCTTAACTACTTGTTTTGGGTATTTGAAAAAATTAGTAAAAGTTAATGATCGTACTTATCGACCTAAAGAGAGATGGGCTAGAAACCCCAATGAGCATGAAATATGTTGTCCCCCCCATGTAAGTCATTTCTAACATGCTGAATGGGTCAAAAGGGGCAGCCCCGGTGTATGAAGCTCTTGCCTATGCGGGATCTAGGGAAGGAGCGGATCAGGCAGACTTACCTTGCATTTTGCAAGAGGTTGATTCCACGCGTTGAACCCATGCCCTCAAGGGGACATGCCGAATGGGTTAAATTTACAAAATGTTTAATCATCGGAGAAAAAGGTTGTGTATCCTCTTGAGCATGTTGTGTTGCTGGGACTAGAAGAATATATGAGATAAAGTATGGTGGGGATTACTTGATCAAATTCATTTATCTGATTAAGCTGTACAAGAGACAAGTAATCCTCAAAAATAATCAACTTCCTCTGAAATTTGTATTCCTCCATTTGTGGATTTTAAATGGACGATTTTTTTTAGAGTTGGAGAAATAGATGCCCATGAATAGTCTCAAACCCTAGTCACAGAGTTGAAAGACTCCTCCTTGTGCCATTGTTTGCAAACGAAAAAGTTAATTACCCACATTATCAACTAACCTTGCAAAAATGTTTGACAAGGGAGAGGTTATGACTAATAATCACATAAAATGTCACTCTATCCTTATTAATCCTTTTGCTGCTTATTCTTCATGTTTTTTTGTCCTTTTTTAGATAACTTCTCCTTCTTCTTGGATGTCTCTTTGTTACACTTCTCTTATTTAATTAATGTTATTATTTTATTGGTAACTTGTACAGATCTAAAAAATACATTACAGGTTCGAGGTAGTGCATTACATCCCTTTAAGAGATGTGGAAAAGTTTATGAGGAAGGTTTGCGAGGATATATTTGGAAAGGATGTATTAATGGCAATGTAGCGGGGCTGATTTTCCTCTGTCCTATCCAATAGCCTGCCCCATGATTTATTTTTCTTGCTCTGCCTTGCCTCGCCAAGGGTCACGAAGGTTTGCAACCTACTATGAGCTGTGAAAAAGCCCACGTTGAACTACCCTGCCTCGCCCCATCTACTATGTGGGCGGGAGGGCAACACGAGGCGATTGAATATCACCAGTTTTGCATGAGAATTTAGATGTTTCTTTTATTTTTTGTTTTTTTCTTTTTGGAAAATGTACAAGCAAATTTTGATTACTACCATAGCTAAGAAAAGAGACTCCTAAACGAAAGACATTTAATAAAAGGAAAACTATTTTTAAGAGTTTTCGTATCTAATTTTACAAAAATGGCCTTTTTTATAACTCAAGCATAATAATAAATCATGGGCACTTTTAATACATAAATATTTGTAAATAATGCAAGTTGACTCGTATAATTCCCTTGTCGATCACCTCAACCCATAGCCCACCTCAGGTCATAACCTTTTTGCCCATACAGGTCACTGATTTACCACACCAACTTGCCCCAAGCATGTGTGGGGCAGGTCATGGGTTTAACCCGCCCCATTGCTCTCCCTAATAGGGTGAGTGAGTTACCAGTTTCAAGGGGGAAAAAAAAATAAAACCTGTATAGATTCCTCTCTTTGGCTATAGCGAAAGAGAGGCCTTTTCTAGTTTCTTAACTTCTATAGCTAAGGAGAAAATAATCACTTGGAGACATTAGGTTTCTCTCACCGTTGTCGTGTGACCTTGAGGTCATGAGTTCAAGGTGTGAAAACAACCTGTTGCATAATGCAAGGTAAAACTGTGTACTATTAACCCTTGTAGTCCACCCTTTCTTCAAACCTCATATATGTGAGAGCTTGTGCATGGGCTGCCCTTTTTATGTGTTTGACTCTTCATATTATCATCTATTTGCATCAAGATATACCACTAGTACCCAATAGTCTCCAAAATCAAACACTTAACCTCTGTACCAAAATACAAAGAAAAATCTTAACCTTCCAAATAACTGAATTTATTACATTTAGTTGGTACTTTCTAACATCTCCATTTCGCCCCCTAAGCTTGAAGGTCATCAATGGAGAACATCACTGGAGCATGGTCTATCTAAGATGGACCAGTTGTTGAACGGTTTGAATTACTGAAAACAGTTAAGAGGGTGGCAGATCTTTGACAACTTCCCTTGTTTCTCCGGTAGAGTCTTTAGATGCATGTACTAGGCGGTCCATTGCATGATTTAAAGCTTACTTGTTAAGAGGTTGGATAATAGTAAGGAGCGAGTTGAAGACCACATCAAAAGGTAGCTCTCCTACCCCAACCACACACCATAAATCCCTCCAACCTGCCATTGCAATTCAATTGTCGTCCCCACGTCAGAAGAACCCATCTAGCATTTAATAAATTGGGATGAGTTTTGAATCAGAATTGGGTTATATATTCTGTTTCTGATCAGAAGAATATCGTGTCTTTTCCTTCTTTCTAAGCGGAGACGAGAAGGACCATTTTAGAGTCAGAAACTCGTTTTCTTTCCCATTTGGAGAAGTGGGTCTTTCATATTTTTGAAGATGAAGGTCACCGTGGTTTCTCGGAGTGGCAGAGAAATCATCAAGGGTGGGATTGAACTCAAAGATGGGGTATGTTTTCTTTTTGGTTTGATTTTTTCCTTATTTATTTGGGTCTTCGTCTCTCTGGTTTTCCATGGATCTGGCTGTGGAAAATCTATCTGATTTAAATGGACATAGAAGTTTTGGTCGGTCTTAGTAGCTGGTACTGCTTAGATACCTTGATTTGCTTTTGACGATGGAGATATTTTGCTCTGCGGCATTGTGCAGGCGACGGTTTCTGATCTGCAAGAGGCGATTTATAAGCGAAGTAAGTAATCTGTGATGCTTAATTATTGGATTCTTAAAGCAAAAATTCTCTAATCTTGCTTAATCACGCACTTCACTCTTTAAGGATACAGTTATGATTGCCCATGTCATTCACGAAGATTATCTGATTTATATTGTTCCTCTTTAAGGTAAGTTCACTTTCTGCTTTTCGAATCTGGTTTACTAAGAAAATCCAGATTCCTGTTCAGTATTAGAATCCACTCATTATTCCAGTAGTTGAACTCTTTTTCTACAACATTCATGTTTTTATCTACTGAAAGTTAGAACTGCATCCCTGAAATTGGTGACTCTGTATTCTTTCAACATTGGTCCTGACATTTTCCTATCTTGGCTCAAAAGTGCTTCTCGAAGAAAAGTGCTTGGGAAACAGTATAACTACTATAAATCTGGATTCAGAGCTGTCTGAGATCTCTAAATTGACCTGTCTGTATTTCTTAGTGATGCTCATCCTGAAATTCCCATATGGGTTATGGACAGTAAAATATGAATCCAGTGGGCAGAAACCTCCATATCACAAGAATCACTGTTATACCAATGCATTCAGTTTACCAACTGGTAATTGAATCCAAGGCTGCCCTTGGCGCAACACTAAATTTGTCATTATGTGACCTTGAGGTCACGGTTTCAAGGTGTGGAAACAGCCTCTTGCAAAAATGCAAGGTAAGACTGCATGCTGTAGACCCTTGTGGTCTGCCCCTTCCCGAACCTGCATGGTGGGAGCTTCGTGCATTAGGGCTGCCCTTTTTTATTCAGTCTACCAACTAGTGACTGAATCCAACATTGAGAAGCATCTCTCTTTCTTTTTCGTTTTGGTGTTTACTTAACTAAGCTAGTAAAATGAGTTTCAAATAATTTGATTTGTTCAAATTGGGTTGACTTGAGTGAGCAGTGTTTTGAAGCAGCTTTTGAGACTTATCTGATTTTGGAACTTGATTGTGAGTCTACAAAGAGCAATTTGTAGCTCATTGATGAATGCCTAAATATATTACTTCCAGTTTCCAACAGTGATGAGAGATCTAGTTTGCCGTTCTTCACTGATGGAAAACTCTGCCTTTCTATGACAGGATGAAAATAAACTTTAATATGCCTTTTCTTCTCGTGAATTAAAAATGGTGGCTGTTTCTACAATATATTAATCATCCATTGTACAAGATTGCTGCCCTTGTACTATGCAACTTGTTTCTTCCTTGGGAACTAAACATTGTTGGTCATTTTAATTACTAAGGATAAAGTTAGTCATTAACTGCATGAATTAACTACTCATGACAAATGTTGGTTCTTAGTTTACCTTTTCTGTCGTATAGTGAAATCCAGTTGAGATGTACTTTTCTTCTCATGTAATATCAAAATGGCAGCTATATGGATTCAATTGCTCTATGATATCTAACAAAATATTCCATTGAACTGGTAAATTACCTCCTACGAGGATTATGGGGCCAATTAGCATGCTAAGTAGCTGTATTGATCCGGTACGTTAAATTGTCTTACCTGTCTACATTTGCAGTGCAACTTTTATTCTTGTCATATCATTTCAGGAGAGCTTCTGTGAGTTTCAATGATTTTAGGGCGACTTGAGGTTGGGTTTAGGTGGTTTTGTCGGTAAAAGCAAAATTTCCATAATTTTCCTCAGTTAGACCTGGCCCTTCCCTTTCTCATGTCGTTTACCAGTCTTTAGGCTGTTTTGTTATCTTTCTGGTTGAGGTTACAATGGAATTTCTAGTTAAGGGTTTGTTCTGGTTTTAGGCTCGTTTAGAGTCTTTCACTTAGTTGATTTAAGGGACTTTCATAGTTTTTGTTTAGTAGTTTGACATGTGTTGAATTTTAGGAGAGATTTTTTTTGTGCTTCAGGATGAATCCCCGATGCTTAATATTGATCCTTTAGTGTTTCACCTCTTTCTTTTGTTGTTTTATTGCATTTTGAGGTTGAGGAGTCCACAATGACATCAAACGAACCCTATATAATCCCAACTGGATGACATGGCATCATGCCAATGGAGCCAACAGTTGATGGAGACTTGCAGAGCTGCATCTACTCATACTAATGCCGATCCATTTCATAGAATTTGTAAAGATTGAAGATAAACAAAAGAAATTTGGAAATTTGTGTAACTTCCCTTCCATTTTGTACAGACCTCTTGGTTACTGGTAGTCCAAACTAGAAAGCCTGAATAATGAGGTCCAGAATTTGAGTTTCAGCTGAGTTTCAAACTAACTCTTTCTCACTTTAGAAGTGTGATGTAGCTTTAGAGGTATTCTTGTCATAATTGATTACTGGTCAAACAATCAGTCACCATTGGTCCTTGAAGTGTCCGGTGAGATTGATTTGTGCATATCTTTTCTTGGTCATAGTACAGACTACAGAACACCACCTAGCAATGTATGTAAACAGTTAAATGTGGGAATAGTTGCCCATGTTTTTTGCTGAATTTGGTGTTACTTGTGACACGTTTGTTACGACAGGACATCAGTAATTTTCAATTTTCTTTCCTAGAGATTCATGAGTAATTAATCCATGAATTGTTTTTACTTCATCCATGGTTCTTAAAAAAGACATGTTCTTCATATGTTTTTTCTGTGAACTGCAAATTATGTATCTTTTCACTGGTCTCTAATGCAAAAAATAAAAGATGAGAAACAAATAGTTAGCAATTAGAAACAAGTCAACTGCTAGATGTCTAGTAAGTCTTAATTAATGTAGGATTTGAACACTCAAGAGACTACAGTTGAATGCTTTGTAGCTGGAGGGATCTATCTCATCCTCTGATAAAACTGTATTTACCTGGTTTGTTGCCACAACTAGGGAACCCATTGGCATGCTTATATAATCTGGTTTACACGATTAGGCTGGTTTTTGGTTTGTGTTAGCTGTTCCTTATCTGTTTTGTAAGTCCTGCTATCTTTGACTGGATTTGATTCATTTAGCAATTGTTTCAGTGAGTTTGCTTGGTTTGTTTACCAGTACTAGTTATGTCCACCAGCCTTAGCACCATGCCTGCAGAATAGTGTCTTAAAAGTTAAAAGTAATAGAACAAAATCTGAGACTCCTTATATTTGCTATACTCTTCATGTGCTCTTATATGATGAATGCTGTATTTCCTGCCCAAGAATATGGGTGGATAAAAGTATATGTTATCTGCTTGTTCAACTTAATAGGGCCTGTAATATGGATGGGGATTTACCAAAGTTCAATACTTTCCGAAAGTTCTATGCCTCCAATCTGTGGCTTCTGAATGAACAGCTGGGAAATGACACACCGGCATTGTAGATCCATTAAAAGAAGTCCATAAGTCAGAATGCATAGAATCACCTAGCAAGGGAGAATGTTTCATGCACAGCTTATCTATAGCAAGGCTATCAAACAATGGTTTTCCTTGTTGAAGTAGGGTTACTTTGTAGTTCCAGGAGCTCTTCGTTTTCCTTGAAGAAGTATGCATGCCAAGTCTTCACATACTTGAATGCTTTTCATGCAAAAAAGAATGCTATGTAATAAAGATTAAGAACAATTATCAGTACCATGTGCAAAACAAGCTTTCCAATTTCAGTCATATAGATATTAGTGAACACATCCAAATATGAGAAGAAGTTAGTTCTTAGTATTAAATCTAATGCATATATATAATGTATGCATTATATATATGCATACATTATATAATGTATATGTATTATAAGGTCTTGATGATGATGATATATAATGTATATGTATTATAAGTATAGTGATAAAATTACCACCATATTTTTCCTTCTGGACATCCTGTTGAAGTTGCAAATTGGATGCACAATCTGCTGTCAGCATCACTCTGAATAGTTCATATATGCCTACACAGGTTGGTTATATCTCAACAGTTTTGGACATCTGTAACCATGAGTCATGGGAGTTGCCCCTGAATGGGCAACTGTTCACTTTATTAACCATCAATTTACATGCAGGGTCCATATGTTATCTGTTTATGATCATCTGAGCAGAGTGGTTGTTTGGGGAACCTATCCAATGGTGGGTTCCCCTGGATGAACATACAGAAGTAACTAAGGAAAATTTTCTGTTCAAGTTTCTCACAGAAAATACAATTGAGCCCATTGATTTAGGGTTTCATTAACTAATTATGCTTTTCTCCAGCTTTAAAATAATATGCCGATTTATTTCTGCAGGAAAAAGATGATGGTTTGTTCATTTATTCATTGTTCCACATTTCCAGTTAGTTTATGAGGAATTCTGTCTCTCTACTTCTATTCTTAATTGCTGATACCTAACTCCATAGTTATTACTTGCAACAGCCAAAAAGTACCATCCTTCTAGACAGCGCCTTACTCTGCCCATGCAATCTGGATCCAAGGCAAAGCCAGTTGTGCTCAGTGCCAGAAAGAGTCTTCAAGATTATTGTGATGGAAACACAGATAGTTTGACTGTGGTATTTAAGGATTTGGGTACACAGGTTTCTTACAGTACCCTTTTCTTTTGGGAGTACTTGGGTCCTTTAGTCATCTACCCGATCTTCTACTATTTTCCAGTGTATGAGTATTTTGGCTACAAGGGCGAGCGTGTCATTTACCCTGTGCAGACTTATGCCATGTATTACTGGTGCTTCCACTACTTCAAACGTATCATGGAAACATTCTTTGTTCACAGGTTCAGTCATGCCACTTCACCTCTTGCCAATGTGTTTAGAAACTGTGCTTACTACTGGACTTTTGGTGCATACATTGCTTATTATGTGAACCACCCTCTCTACACCCCTGTGGGTGATTTTCAATGGAAGATTGGTTTTGCCATTGGGGTGGTCTGCCAACTTGCAAACTTCTATTGCCATATTCTGTTAAGAGACCTCAGAAGTCCCGATGGTAATGGAGGATATCAAATTCCACGTGGATTTTTGTTCAACATAGTAACTTGTGCAAACTACACAACAGAGATCTATCAGTGGCTGGGTTTCAATATTGCTACACAGACTTTTGCTGGTTATTTGTTCCTTGTGGTGGCAGCTATGATCATGACCAATTGGGCCCTTGCAAAGCACCGTCGTTTGAAGAAGGTAAGTTCTGCATTTCTTCTCTCTTTGGCATCTGAATGAAGTTGGTCTTGGTCCCTCAGTTTATTGTCTTTATTTGTTACACTACTCGTTGGTCTGCCTTGACTATTCAGTGGCATTCTTTCCTGGACTTGTAATCCTTACATTTACCTTGGCATGCAGTTGTTTGATGGAAAAGACGGACGGCCAAAATATCCACGGCGATGGGTGATACTTCCTCCATTCCTGTGAGAAATGGAAACTGCTGAGATGGTCCTACATGAAAATTTTTCAGTTTTTCAAGAAATGCTAGATTTATGGAAGAATCTCGCTTGATGTTCTTAGATTAGCACCATTTCTTCTTTGTGTTACCGGTACTGCTTTTTTCAAGTTAATTTGTCCATGCATTGGTGTCTGTTGAGGTATAGCTTTGCTAGTTTGTACTCTACATTTCCTTTGATACCTTGCAGCAGGTATGGATTTTCTTAGGGGTAAAGGTGCGGAAAGAGTGGATAAGGGTTCTCAGTCTTTCACGACCTGCAAGTGTGAGATGAAAATCCATTCCATTGCTTGACTGTATAACAAGTTATGTTCTGAAATATTCATCCTCTGTTGCTGATCATTCTAGTTTACATTCTGGAATATCACTACATCTGTAAGAAACAATGATAATATGAAGGAAAGTATGATCCTGGATATGAAAGACAAGTCAATCCGGTATAAGATCCTATTGGAGATGGCTTATCATGCAATTTACCAACCAAGTACCTCTTGTAGTCCAATTAGCCGGGCTTATTCTATAAGAGTCCCGCTATTTTCCAATGCTAAGGCAGAGTCTTATTTGCAGTGCTGCCTTTTTATAATTTTAGGCTTGATTTTTAGAATATCTAACATGTTCATTTTATTCAAGATCCCTTAGATTACCTACACACGACAAACTACTGGTATTGGATGCTTGTAGTCTCATGTTTCTTTGTGCCTAGAATCATAAACACTGAAATAAAAAATAAGACAAACAGAAGTTAGAATTATCCAATTGGCATGAATTTTCATGGGTAGGCCAAAAACGAGGGACCAAATAAGATAAACGCCTCAGATATGAAGCAAAGGCAATAAAAAGTCAGTGTCTGAAAATAAGACCTTGCTGTAGCATTTGAAAAATGCCACGACTCATTCTATAGTGAGAAATGCCAGGATAGCTGCATTCCTGACTTGCAATATCCTAGCATTTCTCTTTATTCTTTTCTTTTTTAAGTATATGGAAGAGTTAGGAGGCAAACTCTTCGCGGTTATACGGTGTTAGTGGTGTTTGAGATAAGATGACCCGACATGATATCAAATGATATGGACCATATCACTGTTAGTAGTGTTTGAGCTGAGATGAGATCAATTAATCTCTCCTCATCTCACTGTAGTGGTGCTTGAGATGAAAATCATCTCATGCAGCAGAATTTGCCCATGCATTAGAAAATCTAGCTTCTGGCTATTTAACTTTACCATTCTGTAATTTATACCTCACAACGGGCAAGGCCAGGATCATCCAGTGAAGGATATTTTTGCATAGAGACGAATGGTTAGATCATCAACTAGTTGTAGTCTTTAGCCTCTACTTTAATTCTTATGGTTTGTTTTTCTTTGTTAGAGGCAAAGAATTACAAAGTAAATCTCACACTCACTTACCCACGCACCTAGATCTAATTCCTGGCTATAGGCAAAGATGGTGCTCAAACCTGCAACCAAGTGCATTCCACGAGAGATGCCAAGTTGTTTGTGACCAACTATGCTAGATATTTGTTGGCTATTAAGGATTGAGTTGACAACTATCATGCAGCATCGTAACAAGATGTGTACTTGTGCTGCCACTTTTACATGATTGAGTCCGCTTACTGTTTATACGACCTGTTGATGATTGATCTAATTTCCCTCACTTTGGATACCGAGAAACAAGAAGGGAAGAAAGGGAGGGAGATTTCCGTGGAGTAAACCGGAGTATATGTGAGAAATCCTGTGAAATGCATGGATAGAGGAGGACTTAGGTACAACTCAGGGCTGCTCATTATTAGATATTATATTAGTCATCATCATCATCAAGACCTTATCCCAATAAGGGGTCAGCCACATGAATCTTGCTCCTCTATTCCCTTCTTTTAAGTATCATAGCTTCGTTTAGTCCTAAAGTTTTAAAATATTTTCTTATCACTTCTATCCACATTCTTTTGGGCCTTTCCTTTGCCCTTTTAGAACCTTTTACTTGCATTTCCTCGTTCCTTTTAACCGGTGCCATTTTGGGATATATTAGTTTTTTTTATTAGAAATTATATTAGTATTTTTTAAAAAGGAAAAGCTGCTAACTCTACTAAGTTTTGCCCTCTAATATGTGGTTATATGAATGGTTGCGCCATATTTCCTAGGAAAACTATGAGCAGCTGAAAATAGAAGTTAAATCCATTGTTCAAAGATGAAGAGTAGCCCCCAATCTGTGCTCTCTCTCCCCTTCTATATGCCAGCCTCTCTCCTTCGTGGGGACCCAATTCTCTCACATTGTATGATTGAAAAAGTAAACTATAACGAGTACAAATGTAGCCTATGCTTTTTCAACAATCCAATCCGTTCATCTTGTAGACCCCATTATTAATGAATCATAAAAAAAGATAGGAACCAATCTAGCAATTTTATGGGCTGCTTTGAGTTGAGACATTCGTCCATGTTCAAGTAGGTTTACTCTTTTCTTCAATGACAAAATCATTTTATCTTCTAGATTACGATACTGTAACAAGTTTTTAACAAACAAGAAGAAAAATTGAGACCCACTTGACAATTTTAAGACTTCTATTTTTTATCTTTAAAATGGATGCCAACAAAGGTTTTGACCAAAGTCATACCCAAAAGGAAAATCCCCACACTTGATAGATAATAACACTGGAACCTTTTTGACCAAAGTCATACCCCTTAAATTCCCTTGTTTGCTCTTAAAAATACCAAATTACACTAGATACTCCTACTCGACCTCCTTGTACTTATGGTTCTTCACCAAATTAAAAGAAAAATTAATCCTTTTTTTAATGAAAATTTTGATAGCTTTTCTTGATCACTTAAAAGTAGCATGAGGAATGCTAGAGAAGAACAGAATCGCAGCAAAAACAGAGAAAGGAAAGACGCCAGGGGTGTAGGCGAGAGGCCTCACCGCCCCAACCAGACCCCAGTTACCCATCCCCATGGTTGTTAGTGGTGCTGATGGAGAGTCCTTCTTTGCATCTCTTTGTCAGCCTCAGAATTCGCTGAACTCAAAGTGGGTAAGAAGGGGGCAGCTCCCGTGTACGAAGCTCTCACCTATGGGGGATTCTGAGAAGGGACGGACCAAAAGAGTCCGTAGCACGCAGCCTTGTCTTTGTAAGAGGCTGTTTTCATGCCTTGAATCAGTGACCTCAAAGTCGCATGATGACAATTTCACTGTTACGCCAAATGGGTGTGAGTTGAAATTGCCTGTCATTGAGGAGCAATAAGATTTAATCCACTACATACGTGTGCTTCGAGGGAGTTTCATCCATTTTTCGCATTGGTTGAGTCCCCTTCAATGATGCACGGGAGTGAAAGTTAAGAGTTCAAGATGCATACGCCTTCTCTGGCCCATTAATCCTAAGGCCCGAACCATCGTTATTTAACTTGATCCAACCTGTAGGCGAGGATTTCCAAACAGATTTGAGATTGTTAAAACTCTCTTTCATCAGTTGGAAATTGCGCCATGAAAAGATAATTTGCTGCATGGAATCTGTTCTGAATAACGGATCATGGGAAGCCCAATACGCCACATTGCAAAAAATCCCATTAACTGTTCGATTGCTTGTGTTGCTTCAGCCTTCGAAGGCCCTTAAGTTGTGCTGCTTCCAGAGATGCCATAAGGTGGCAGCAAGGGAAATTTTCCACTGCCGATTCCATTTCTGTAAGGGAGTTTTCAGCTGGCCCTGATCAATCAACTGCATAGTGGTTTGTGGCATCGCCGTAAAATTTGATGAGACGAATTAGTTAACATACAAAGGAATGTGTAAATCAAAGGTTTCGAGTGCAACCATCCTGACAGCAATTTAATCTGTTTTGGAGAAAATGGACCGGAATTTGGAGGGGTATGTCCTGAAAAAAGTCATCAATGTTATTATTCTATAAAGTGGGGGTATCGTCGTTATTTTCTATGTAATATGAGTAATATATGAATTCCTCGAATAATTAATATAAGTTACAAAAAAAAAAGGCTCTTTCTTTCATGAGCATAGAACATTTTAAGATCATTAATGATACAATACCTGATCATGCAGAATTGTTCATGATGCTTGATTAATAAAAATTATTAGTAAATTAATCTCTGAAAAGACTATCGGTCTTGAGAAATCAAGATATATTAGAATGGATCAGTAAAAAGATGAAGTCAGAGACTTTTCATGGCATTTAGACCTCATTCCTTAGCCAAATATGGGGGAGAAATGGACTGGATTTTATGTCGGAAACTGCAGTGAACTAAACTCACTCCCTACATCATTAGCCCATCAACTTCATCAACTGCCATCCCATGAAGGTAATTCATAGCCAACATGTAAGGTAACTAGATGAAAAAATCTAAGAGATTTTTCATTGCATTTGGAGCTCATTCCATAGCTAAAATACAAGGGAGAAATGGATAGGGTTTTCTGTAGGAAACTGCAGTGAATTCATGTATTACTCAAATTATATAATTCATGGAATTCATATAGTACTCATATTTATTATTCATGGAATTCATACATTAATCATGATGATTTGATGATTGATATTTTAGGCAAGTACTCCATGAGCAACTACAAGTCCTGGTGATGCTATTTGATCGATATTTTAGGCATGTGCTCTATGAGCAATTATAAGTACTGGAGGTAAGCGCTCTACGAGTGGTTGTAAGTCATGGAGATGTTATGCTAAGAGGAGTATGTGGCCTTTGTCATCTTATTTATACTAGATACCAACTCGATAGGAGCTTCAAGATAGGATGTAGCCAATAACACCATGAGGGCCAGTGAGAGTTCATGCAGTATCTGTGGCAAATGTAGTGGCAATAGTAGTTACTTGGGATGATGATAGTGATCTACGAGCATAGGTATCTGGACATGAGCTAAACTATTCATCATTCTCAATAATTGATCCTGGCTTAAAAAGTAAGCGGCTCGTAAGAGTTAGACTATAGCCCGTAGTAGGATAGTTTTGTCACTCCGTAGAGACCTCAAGGGATTATATATTATCATTGTTGATATATTGGGTATGTTGGTCATTCTCAAGAGTCTAGACCTTATCTTGATGGTAGGACTGTATGCCACCCATTTTTTCATCTATCAATTTCCATTCCAATGGATGTGAATTTTCACACTCTATTTTGATCGTGGGTCGTGTTTTTGACTCATGGATTCCCTTAGGTTTATCAAATCACTAGTTTATCTAATTTGGTTCCTGAATGATTATATTATGGGAACAATAGGTGTGATTTGTATTTGCATACTGTCATATTATAAGATGATGTTAAATTTTAAGTGTTAATAAAGGCAAGGATGTTGTAGTACTTCACATGTTAAGTGTAATTCAATCATGAAATGAAACTTGTTGAACTCTTAGTGATTTCTTTGGCTTAAATTTTGTTGTATGGGGACTACTTTGCATGTATATATATGTGTGTCTTCTATTGACACTTAGGACTGCATAAACTTTAAATAGGACTTATATTTTGAATGGTGGTTAGTTTGTACTTTTGATTGTGACTAATACACATCTAATCCTTCCTCATGCTAGATAATTATTTTATATATATGTGGAGATTTTTTAGGAGGCAACACCCAGATAGAAGAAGAGTCCTTGAAAGTACTTATACTATATCACATAATTAAACTCTTCAAGAATAAGAAAAATTTCACTACATTTACTAAGAAGTCCAAATAATATTTCAGAAAAACTAGAATGTTACATTTTCCTAGTTGCATACCCCTGTCTGTGCCCATTTAATTAGCATGGGTGTATACAAACACAATTGACATGCATGCCACACATACATCCACAGTATCACATAATGAATTAGGCGGACCATGCATAATACTTTTCATGGCATGAGATTATATAACTGCATTTGTAACACAATTAAGTTATCTCTTCCCTTATCTGTGGATAAGAATAAATTGGATTGACTCAGCTGACATGGTATGTACACACCATGTGTGTATGTATTATATCTTTGTGTTGAATTGTATTTTTCTTAATGCTCTTCTAGTGTGTACCTCGATGTCCTCTTGATACATGATCTGTTATTCCTGGTCAGAGATGTAGGGAAATGATCTTCATCTTTGTTTCTCCATACCTTTTACCCGTTTACTGATCACAAAGTTGTTAACTTCTTATGGACCATAAATGCAATGATATGGAAGGATTAGGACTCTAAAGTAATAGTAGTATCCATAACAGTAAAATGGCATGTATAGTAAAAGATACACTAGTAGGTACTAGGTAAAAATAAGAGTCGGGGTGTCACTTGGGAACACTTTTACAACTAGGTATTAGCTTCTGCCTTCCAGTTAGCCCATTCGTACTTGGTACTTTAATATCAGAGTTCTACTTGCCCCACCTCTTACTGGATCACTCAAACCTACTCGCTTAGGATCCTTATGCTAGCCCCTAGATTTTTGAACATAGATGATGTTGTTCATATTATATATAGACTTGTTTATTAGATATTGCTGCCACATGCATCTAGATACTTGACCTGCATAAATGATTGAGAAACCTTTGAACATGTCACAAGCTATTAACCACAAAAATATCTTATTTAAACATGCATGTCAAAGGCCACCTGCCATTCTCTCAACCATGAATGTTGAAACCTAGGATAGGGCTTAGCTAGTCACATCCTCTTATCGTTTGATTCCAAGTTTTTAATGTATTTGACACGCTTACTTAAAAGGGATTCGTTATTACTCTTTTTCTGCACCTTTTGACTTGCTTCCTTTTATAGGCAGTATGCCTTCCGTTAGAAGAATCAGCCTCAACTCAAGGGTTTCCAAGATCCCATGATGGAGACACTTCCGCTGTAGCAACTTTTTTATGGAGATCGTTGGAACTATTTATGGGGAAATGTTGCTTTTATATGTGAGAAACTCAGTGTATATATGAGCCATCTAACGATGGTCCACTTCCCAAATTTCAATATGACGGGTTTTATTATCAGTATGATGAATTAATCTTTTGTGGTCTGTCCTTTTTCTGAAGCCTCCATATACTGGAGCTTCGTGGTTGCTCTTATTTTTTTTAATGATGAATTAGATCGATGGATAAGATGGCTGGGAACTTGGATTTTGGCATGGGGTTATATTCTCTTTCTAGGTGTTGTTAGTTCATAAGATAGATTAGGAATCGGCTGGCGAAGAACTTGTGTATATCAGTTCAAGTCCTCGGCTTATCATAAGAGCTTTAATGGTTTTGCAAGGATTTTACACATCAAAGGTATGCAATTAGATCATCGGCCATATCTATTTATTGTTGACGGTGTAGTAGTTCAGATTAGAAAACGTATAAGGTGATTACCAGGGAGCTAACCTTACTTTTCAATCATCAGAGGCTTAGAAGTCATCTATTTATCAGCTTTTTCACTAATACTTTAGCCCCTTGATGAAAGAAATTTATTTCTACATCAAAAAATGTCCAAGATAAGCAAGACAAAATGTCACTTAAACCTCTCTAAGATTTTTTTTTTTTTTTTTTCAGTGGTTAAAATGGAATTATCCAAAAGCTTTGCAAATTAGCAATATTCGACTTGCTTTTCAAGCACAATGACCAAGAAAATTCTTCAACTCCAGGACAATGCTACAAAGGTAGAAAATACTCAAAACTCAAGGCCAAGGCCACGGCAGTAAATCTACACAAAACACCATTCACAGCAAGAACATTTCTCTTTTAAAATCTTTGATTCCTTTTGTCTTGAAAATGGTGGAAAGATAATTAGGAAGAAGAAGACATGGGGGACTGGGGGAGAGATTACCCTACATACAAAGAAGAACTATTTGGAAAGATAATTAGGAAGAAGAAGAGATGGGGGACTGAGGGAGAGATTACCCTACATACAAAGAAGAACTATTTATACAGCTCTTAGCAAGACGATCCTGCAATGAATTTAGCAGAACGAGAAACATGCTTGAATAGAACAAAATATAATAGAGATGAAACAAAAGAAGCAGCATGGCTCTCTGCTCTTCGTGATGGAGGAGTAGAAGAAGAAGAACAAAGAGTAACCTCATCCCCATGATCAGGAACACCCAGCTCCACCAATGGACCCGGCTTACCGAATTAAAATCTTGAATGACAAGCAAAGAAAAGCAGAAATGGTCCATGTTAATAATAATTTTTTTGTTCTTTTTCTGGTAGGATCAAATGAGTGTCTTTTCCAATTTGAAAATAAACATGATGTAGTTTACTCTACATAAATGTCAAACGCATGTTTGTCTCTCCAGGAAAACTTGAAATATCATTTCAAAAATCTGACTAGAAATCTTAGTTCTTTATCATATGCCCAAATCATTGAAGAAGCTTATTCTTTATCCCTATAGAAATATGCCAAAATTTCAGTGACCTTGGGGCCACATTGGAACCAGCAAACAATGCAAAACAAGGCCAAATTTTGTATTTTTCTAATACATTCTTTCATGGAATCCGAAGAGGACTGTAAAAGAAAGTGTTTGACATCAAAGATAAAAATAAACTACTCTAATATACAGGCATTTTCTACCATTACACCTCCATATGAGGAAACAATTCTCTGCAACAAATGTAGCAGCTTCATGACAAAGTGACGGTGCACTAAAGTATAAACCTTGTCCATCTTTTCCGTGGCCTGTACTTCAGCTTTGAAAATTTACCTTTCTCTTTACAAATCAGATCTGGGGTTTGGGTCTCAACCTCACAAACCAACCAAAGATCTTAACATGAAAATGCAAAAAGGAAAAAGGGAGGAACAAAAAAGAATTTCTGCAACACATTAACGATAACTCATTCTCACCATAATATATAAAATTTACCCTCTGATACAAACAAAATCCAATCTTGACATAATTTTTGCTTACCAACACATAAACATCAAATATTCTCACTCTTTCTAGCCTTTTTGATCTTGCTTCTGTGATCTACAAAAATCGGCCCGAACAGCGATTCGATCTCTTCGTTGGAAACACTGATCTTAATACAGCAAAAATCTGAACTTGCCTTCCTCTTCATCAGTGGCACAGATCGGGGCTTCCTTGGTGCAGGTGGGCATTTTCTAATAACTGGGAATTCTCGTTCTGGCGTTCTAAAGCCGTCATTTTCTTCTTCTTTGCCTTCTCCTTTCCTGATCTCTGCTGGTTCCTTGTCTTCAGACGATACCTCCTGACATTTTCCTTCTTCTTCTTGTCCTCTACGTTGAAGATTTTCTTCTGCAGAAGCTGAAACCTGACACCCATCTGGAAATTCTAACGTGGGTCTTACCAGAAACTCACTTTCAATAGCTTTTGAGTCTCTCTCTTGGAGAAGCGGCTCTGAATTTGACATATTAGTGAATTGCTAGTACGTGGAGGAGAAAGAGGAATGCGGAAGAGAGAAGGAGAAGAAGAGTACAAGGGGAAGAAGCAAGGCAACAGGAATAAGAAGGCTGCAAGGTCGGGATAAAAAGATGGTTGCTTCTTCTGCTCTTATCGAATAGAATCATCAATTCACCATCTCCTTTTTATATTCTACTCTGCTTGTTCTTTTATCTTTTGGGTAGTTTCTTTTTTTTACTGAGAAACAGACAGTCATGTTCTCTAGCTTTTACAGCTGTGGTTAGTATCTAATGGTGTAGAGAGAGACAGAGATGATGTCGAGAGAGTAGTATTTGGAGGGTATGATTTAGTACATTGGATCCTTCACCAAGAGGCTTTGAAAGCCTCCACCTTGTCACAACTATAAAATCTCGTTTTCTCTCGCTTTTCTTTTCTGATCTCTGCGAACTTTGATGCATCTATGCACGTGATTTGCTCCAGGGGACCATATCTCATCTCAGCTATATTGTGTCTACTTCTCGCCAGATGAATGCAGGCCTGCGATAGGAATTGCCTGTTTTGGAATTTTCTCCTCAAGTTTACGTTTTTCTACGATTTCAATGCCAAAATACTATGGCTGGGGATTTTCTTTTCCTTTTTCTGCTTTCGTTTATGGCAAGGAAGGAATGATCTTTCGATGTTCCTGCACGGTACCTGCGCAAGTAGATCAGTGCCCAGATTTGTATCCTCCCATTCCCGCAGGATGTTCGAATCACCAACCCCGTGGGATCCACATTCACCTTTGAGAATGTGTGAGTGATGCACTCATCTACACCCACAAATACGATTATTCATGAATGCCATCTTCAGTGTTCAACTTGTGGGGTAATAGTTGAACATGTCATCCTTATAATCATCAAGCTGCGAATGGAGACATACTGTCTCTGATTCATGGTGCACCCACCCAGATGAATGCTTAAGATCAGTGAAGCAGTGGGTCCAACTTGTAGCTTAGCTATAAAATGTTTTCCAAGTAAAAATATGCTCATCTACCATGTATGTAACAGCTGCTGATGAACTGACCTTTCTTGTTGAATTGCTTTGTTCATAAACTTTATTGATAGTCCATGTGTGTTAGAATGTAAGGTAAGTTCTAGAGGTGTCCAGCTTTAGTACCATCAAGATGATGGACATCTACGCACAGATCAGATTGACAAGGATGTTACTTTGCACCGTACTGTCACTCAGATAAGTGCAAAAAAAAGAAAAAAAAAGAAGAGATAAATATCATTATCAAACAAGAGAGTTGCAGATACCAACTGCTCCACATGGTGTAGGTAACAAGGTTTTTGGGAGGAATGACGCAGTGCTTCCACAATCGTCTCTATTCCTGGCATAAGTGCATGTGGGTCCAGGTGCTTGGTGATCCAAACCATTCATCCGTTACATTTCAATCTTGTGTAGAGACCACGAATAAAAAATTACAAAGCATCAAACTAGTCTAACGTTCAAGATTTTGTTACCTTCTCCCATCCATTTTACACCCACCAAAAGTACAGGTTAAAGGAAGAAAGTCATTGATCTGAGATGGATTCAGAAGAGGAGCGGCTTCGATCAGCCGACACAAGACCCCACACGCGTGTACTTGTAGCTGTCTCCCTCACAATCCGTGCATTGGTTTTACACGCGCAAATCCAATCCCTTTTGTTTTCTGGTCATCATCTTGCAACGCAAGTTAGAGTGCTCAATACGCACTCTTTGCCTTTTCCTTTCCCCAAACACGTAAGCAAGAAAAGCATGGGCTTCTTCTTAAGGAGGAAAACACTGTAGGCAACGGCTTACCAATTCCCACGGTCCCCCCGTTCCAGTTGTTTCTCAGTCTAGGACAAGGGAACAAGTGGGACTCACTCTTCTCAATGATCCCAACCGTCTATCTCATACTGTGATGAGAGATTCACAAAATCTGAACCCATCTGATGGTGCAGAGCTTGTATGTATGATTTATCCAAGCAAGCTCTACGGGGTCAATGGTTTGGATAAGAGTGTTGGGTAGTTAATGAACATCATGTTCATAGAATGAGCGTCGTAAAAGGGAGGATGTTGGGATAGATGAGTCGAAAGACAAGAAAGGATATAATTACGAATAAAAATATTATATGAAACTTAGGGATAACACAAATAGATAACACTTAGCAAAAATAGGTAACAAGATGATGGATATTATATTTAGATGGTTTGAACATGTCTAAAGGACCCAACACTGTATCAATTAGGAGGACTAATGAGAAAAGGCCAAGCAAAAAAGTCAAAAGCATATTGATAGAAGTAATGAGAAATTTTTTAAAACTAATTAAAATGGAGGAACAATATTTACGTGGCCTACCACTAATAATTGTTAAGATAATCTTTGCAGTGGTGGAAGGGGAAGCCGTACACCTGGTCCAGGGTGAGGGCGGGCGGCGGGCCACCGGAAACAGCCTTCTAACTTTCCCTTCTTTTGCGCAATACTCGTCGGTTAGGAACTTAGGATTCGCTTTCTTAATATCGGGAATTGGATTTCGCATGTATCAACTTTCAACAACTTTCCAAATTCTGATTCGAGTTCTCGCGAGATTTGAGAGGAAAAGTGGGCAGGAATGGTTGAGTAAGAAGCGGGGAACTACAACCATCGCTTGGTTTTCATGAGTAAAAAGGTGGGGCTTGGTTTTACTTTATGGCACCCCTAAATAATAAAACGGCAGCATGACACACACTCTCATGACATGACATGATTGCCTCTCATTTTCATGCTCTATCTATTCATGATTTTGCTCCCACCCTAAACCCTTAGCAAGCCATCATATCCCATCTCTTATAATCAATTCAATCCCCTTAATTTCCTCTCTCTCTCTAGATTTACTTAACTTGGAAGGATAAGCATAATCTTGGTGTTTCTTGGGATGGCTTGATTCAACATATATTTTAATGTTTGACAATTCATTAGGGTTGGTGGGGTGGATATTCTAAGACAATCTCTTGGCCTTCCTTTTTGGTATTTTAGATTTCTTTTTAGATGTGTAAGCTGTTGTTGGAAGTAAATTATTAGGAAAACTTAGAAAGGTGGAGGTTGATCCAATGCATCACCCATGCATCTTAATATGATCCAAGGGCCGTTGGTGGTGAGTGGACTTGAACCCACCAGACTTCCCACATTGTGAGTGGTGGGGTTATACATGGCCCCATCTTAATACTAACATGGTACGGGATTGCTCTAATTAGACAATCCTGAGACACTTGATGACACTCACTAGTGGGGTACATAAAAGAAATTTGGAGATGATTACTCTATTAGATTTAACATAAATTCAGCAAAGAACTATGAGATTGATCATGGCGCAACGTTATCAATGCCCACAGACTGATTGGAAGATGTTTTGCAGATAACTCATGGCATGCTTCGATTTTCAGAGAGAGAATGTCGCATGCAACTGATAGTAAGAAAGGAGAGAAAAACAGTTTGTATTGAATGGAATGAACACATCCGATTAAATTGTTATATTTTTATACTGATCAGAGAGACTATCATGCTGTGAAATTTACATGGAGGGCCCAAGAGATCAATGGTGGAAACTCACGCAAGTGGATCCCATCACTACATGGGGTTAGACCTGCCAGATGAGTTCATTTAATGATATCGTGCACGACATCGTAAGTGTTGAGATCAACATGTCCATTTTGCACAACTCAAACTAAGCATAGGATGCTTGAAGCGTGCATGAAAAACAAATTTTAGCACGGCTACAATAAATGGAACACAGAATATGACAGAATTTAATGCTACTAACGTTGGGTTTCCATCAGCAAACTGAAAAACAAATTCGCAGAAGCAAGACTGAACATGAAAGATCAGAAGTGGGTCATTAGTGAAGCTTCCGTCTCTCTCTTCTGTTCAGTGAGATCATCAGCTCACCAACCACCGATTTTGTTTTAATGCGAAAATAAGGTCCGATCAAATGGTTAGCAAGCCAACTAGTGCCTGATCCATTATAGCGAGGCCCACGAGATGAAAGACTGAGATTCATCAAAGTGGGTCCCATCAGTTTCTGTTGTCTCAACTCTCCCGTAAAGTCCATGTCATGGCATCATCCTCTACAGTACATGCAACTCTTAGGACCGTGCTGTAAAGATCTTGTGGCACCATTCAGCCTAAGCTTAGGAAAATGCTTGAAATGAGTGAGAATTAAAGATGCTTAGCAGAGATACAAAAGACAGAACGTGAAATGTGACAGACTTGGATGCTTCTAACGTGGGATTACATCAGCGAACTGGAAAACAAAATGGGTGGAGTATGACTGATCAAAGAAGAAAGATGAGGAGTGGGTCGGCGAAGAAGAGCCGTTAGCGAGGCTTCTGTTTTTCTCTTTTCCTCAGAGAAAGCTCCGCACCTCATGCAGCTATGCAGGCCCCAGCAGTTCTTGTGCTTTGGATAAGAAAGGCAATGCTATAGGCGCAGGAGATACAGTTTAAAAGATAAGTTCCATCTTCCAGTCAAAGACAGGAGAAGTCTGAAACCAACTACCCCTTTGTTCTTCTGGATTTCATGGAAGAATTTCTAGCTCTCTGTCTTCTTCTCCTGCTCCTTCTTCTTCTTCTGAATGACAGTTAGAGTAGAGAAGAAACCAACTACAACGTGTTGAAAAATCTTTTGCAGCAGCAGTAATTGGTAACAGGTTGGCCTCATTGGTTGATCCTAACCCCATGAACGAGAGCTCATAGAGAGTGTTCCGAAAGATGTGCTAGCAGTTGCATGGGTTATGTCAGTAGTATCCTTTGAAATTACATAAACAGATGGAATACGGCATGGAATGGGGATTCCTAGTTTGATGGCCTAATCCAACGGGTGTTTGGCGTGTGGATTAGAAACTGTTGGCCATCTAAGAGTAAACAGCCCTAAGAGACACGGTTGTTCATAATTAGATCTGTGTACCTTTCAAAAGAGAAAAAAATATCTATGTTTTAGGGCTGCCAATGGCAGGCAGCTGTCTATGGATACTCTCATGTTCACTGTTTGCTATTCTCGTGCCAATGGGAGCGATAAAGGATCAAAACAAATTTACTATACCACTGATTATATTAGTGTTAAAGGGCACCCACATATACGAATCTTTTATGTATTCCAAATTTGGAGAAGGTGCGGACCACAAAGAGTCTATTTGTAGTCTATTGTAGGCACCCTTATCTTGTATTTTTTCAAGAGGCTCTTTTCATGCCTCAACTAGTGACTTCCAAATCACAAGACCATTCTACCTCCTTTTCCCTCTCCCATGTGTGCATGTTCCCCCAGTCGAAGGGTCCAACGCACATTTGAATGCACACTAGGTAAATATTGCGGGGCCAAAGATACAAGTGAGGCCCACTTGTCCAATGATCAGACGGTTAATCTGTTAGTCTGTCTATGGATCGGCCATGGTTGGATATTCAAACTTGTAAGCCTTTGATCGATCATGGAAGCTTTATTTTGTTGCCGACTATATATCGTTGTTGTTTTTGTTTTTACTTAGCACAAGCACCACAAGTTGGAGGTTAGCAATTAGCAGAGGCGGGAGAATTAGAGTAGACCATTAAACAAGCCGCCTGGGCAACCCAGTGTATGGGAGCCGTGTATATAGAGTCTAGGGAAGAAGTGGACTACGAGAGTTTATAGTACGCAGTCTTACCCTGTATTTTTATAAGAGACTGTTTCTACACCTCAAACCAATAACTTCAAAGTCACGCGATGACAACTCTACCGTTGACCTTAAGTCCTCCTGTACTTACGTAAGCAAATATATTTCCACGCGAATATCATCAACTTTGTCTGGCTGTCTTAGAGAATCATGAAGAATGGCCCTTATTTAAGTGGCAAAAATCTATTGGTAGGACAGCCAGGTTTATTGATCTGATCATTGGATTATTGGGCTATGAACCAATTAATGGAGTCCTTAATTACCAACTCTAGTATATTCAGTGCCAGTACGATGCCTGAGCAAATTTCTCAGCAACTAAAGATGTCAATGGAGCCCATTTATTTAATGATCACAACCGCTCATTTACGGGTGGCCTACAATCCTGGAGGCCTGTCTAGGTGGAGGTGTCCCCGATTTTAAGTCACAGCACGAATTACCCATATATATGTGTGGTGCTCGGTTGGTCTTCTGACAGGCAAGCTTGTCGGATGATTTTTCAGCCCTTCATTCAAGGGTTAAGATTCTTCTGCCATTTCTTGAGGCTTTTCACACTGTCCGTTTTGGATTGACTGTGACATATACAATAGCGGTTAAGGATGTTTAATGCATATATTTTGAGCTAATGCTATCTCTGAAACGTGGGTGGGATGAGTGGTTTTGGGGCCTAAAAAATGTGTACTTTTAGCCCTTTAAATCAGTAAACTAATTTACAAGATAAAAGATCTTGATAATGAACGCAGATGATTGCTTTTTCGTTTTGAAATAGATTAAAAAAAAGCAATAAATCACAGCCTTACAAAAGTCAGATGGGCCTTTAATTTTGATTAATGCCAAGCTTGTAGCATGCCTTAGCAGATAAATGGTATGCATCATGACATAATTAGGCCTTCCTGCTGCAACACTAATATATACATTTGGCCCTCATGCAGGAATTCTACTTTTACCTGAAGTTGCTCGAGCAAAATATAAGTTTGCTCTGGCAGTTAAAAGCACAAGTGGGACCCAATCTATAGGTGAACCAAGCATGTTTCATGTATAAGCCAAATTTATCCCTTTGATTTCTCAAACTCTTCGAAATTTAACCGTTTATCTTTCAAAATTTTGATCCCTCAATCTTGCACTTGAGAAAGATCATCAAATTGATACAATTTTTGGATATCAGTTATGTACTAAAATAGTACAGTTTTTTACCCAACACCAGTTCACCATTATTTTGCCATTATCTTGCCTCATGGCAGTTGGGTTTACATTCAATTCTTACTAAAATCTCTTTCTACATTATCCTATTATCCCTCTTTATTATTATTATTATTATTATTATTATTATTATTATTATTATTATTATTATTATTATTATTATTATCCTTTCCTAGAAAACTCCAAGAACAAGAGAGAGAGAGAGAGAGAGAGAGAGAGAGAGAGAGAGATTGGAGAAGAGTGAAAGAGAGACAAGTAGAACCCACTTGAATTTCTAAAATCCCTCTTTCTCTCTAACCTATCCTCTTCTTCTAATAATATTTTTATCTCTTATATAATATTATAAATTATTTGATAAATGAACAAAGAAATTTCATCTCTGTCTCTCTCTTATTCTCTCGTCATATTAATGTAAACAAAGAAATCCTATAAGGAAAAAAATATTTATCGATTAAGTAATTTTATCTTAATAGTTTAAGTTATCTAATGATCTAATCTGTCTATCTAGTAGTTTACATTACAAGTAGACTTTATATTAAAATAGATTTTTAATGAATCTTTTAGCTTTATTATTCGCTTCAAAAAACTAAAATAGAACAATATATGGAGTGAATATGAACAATATCTACTTCAACTCTACCTCCTACTTCCAATCCTTACAAGCAGGTTGATGTGATCTATGCCTGTAGAAAATAAGGCGCTCTTGAATCTTCCTTCAACTCTATCTGATCTTTCATTTTCAACCTTTTTTGTAAATCTTCGGTAGGTAAGCTCCAATTTAGAGGTGCTAGACCAGTTACTAATCCTGTTTTTGGTAGCCCATCATGTCAGATGTACACATGACTACGACGAATGGAAAGGGACATCACATAGAGCTTGCTCCTGTGGAAATGGACATCCATTTCTTAACGTATATAGACTAGTTCCGTTAAAGAATACAACTAGAATTTTATTTATTTAGTTACTGTCTGAATTGAACATTTTGTGTGAACGGATTAGCAATTATAAAATAAAGAAAATGCTTTCGAGAAAAGCACAACCCAAATATGTTCTCTCTTCTTAATCGTAATGCATACAACTAGGATCATGCTATTGTAGTATTGTAGGATGAGACCATAGGGACAGTTACCGTGTGTTGCCAGTTTTTGAGTTGTGGCCAATTTATCCTCTTTTGCAATCAGTTTCGCTACAGCATCTGCTGCTCTAGCTAATTGTGGCAAAAAGTAGCTCCGTAATTTCGGGAGGAGTGTCTCCTCGCAAAGGGGGTCCTAGTGACCAGACTTAGTCAGTTTTGTACTTGATTTTGCATTTTTAGATCCGTTCATCTGATTTCTGAGACTACTGCTAGTGAGGATTAGATGATTTTAGCATCCACGCAACGGATTTTGGTTGTTGAAATTAGACCTTTGCTTATAGCAATTAAGCTTCTAATCATCAGTTTTTCAGATATCAGAATTACAAGTACCAAGCAAAAGAAATCTGACAAACAGGCTGGATCAAACAAAACATCGGAAAAGTGGGTTCCACAAGGTACTGAACCACGTACGTAGCTGATCTCTATGGTTGCATTCATCTACCAACTATATAACATTCAAGATAACTACATTGAGCATATTGAGAGTTGTGCACGAAGCTCCAGCCTAGACAGGTTCCGGGGAAAGGGTGGACCACAAGGGTATATAATACACAGCCTTACTTTGCATTTTTCAAGAGACTATTTTTACACCATAGACCCATGACATCGAAGTCACACGACTACAACTTTACTGTTACGCCAAGACTTCCCTTTAAGTTTTCATCTATTTGAAGAATAACATTAAATCAAGTTTCGCAGAGAAGACCAATGCGTTGACATGTTGATACCATAATGCAGAGAAAAGGAGGCGTGGATAGTACTTCTAATGACTACATTTTGACAATGTATGATGTAAATGATAAAAGAAGAGGCAGGGAAAAAGTAGGAAAGATTGTCAATGTATCAGCCATCATGTTGTCGATATGCATTGGATCCTGTTGGGGTTAAGAAGAATGCCAAGCCTTCCACACTGAATTTTTGCTTCATTATTGAGTTCTTATACCATGGATGCACATATACGAGCGGCTGAAAATGCAGAGAAGACCCAACTGATAACGATCCAAACCATCCATCGGGTACGCCCTACAGTAGATGATACGACGTGCCCTCCAAAATTTTTCCCTGTTGGAAGATAGTAAGCCTTTCATTGCTTGCTTTTAGGGGAAGGGTAGAGAATTATCAAAACAAGGCCCTTTTCATCAATAAAGCCACCACAAACCAAAGGCCTGGCCAAAGGCTGTCTACTGTAGTTGATCACAGACAACAAGGTGTCTCTCTTTGTTACACTTAGTAGGATATTTGATGCTGGGACTTACACTCCCAAAATGCTTGCACAAAGCATCTATGAAATTCATATCCATAAGGGCTTAGAGCTGCTCGTAGAGTACTGGCCTAAGCATCAGTAAAACTGTATCCATCAGGACTTACTGCCACTCATAGAGTGCCTGCCAAAACCATCAATAAAATCGATAATCATCAAGACTTACTGCAGCTCATAGAGGGCTTGCCTTAAGCATCAACAAATTCAGATCCATTAGGACTTATGGCTACTCGTCGAGTGCCTGCCCAAATCATAAATCATATCAATAAGGTGTCAAAATATATCTTGGGGAGAATTCAAGGAACTTTCCTCATTACTGGGGAGACTTCAAGTAGATTTAGATAATTTGAAGCTAGTCAGGGGTGCTTGTGTCCAACATTGAACAAAATAAAAATAAAAAGAAGAAAAAGAAAAAGAAAAAGTCAAAGGTTTCTAATCGCAATTTAATGGAATTAGAGAGCCTTTTGAGAACAGTACTTCTATAGTAAGGTTTAACAAAAATAGTTTTAATCGCTGGCCAAGTGACTCTGTTTGTATTTGCAGACAACAGGCGCTTCCATCATGATAAGAATCCCTGAGCATTCTTATTTTAACTTAGGAACCATAGTGGCTAGTTCAATGAAGACTCTCTGCAACCATCAAGTATTACCAAATCATATCAATACCATTTGGCTGGCTCGGATGAAGTCTTTTCATTTTGCAGAATGAACATGAAATATATTTAAGTACTGATGGGCCTGGCCATTCAATATCAAGCTCTTGAGACTCTTTATTTGCACCTGAAAAATCAAGTGATATGGACTGTATATGCTTTATGAATGAGGAAACTCTTGCACAATTGAATATTTCCAGATTGGCATGATACAACAACACTGCCAAAGTGAGTAATGGGGTCTGCAGTCACTTGTGCTACTGCATGGTTGCTTCTACCACGCAGTTGCAAAACACCAGGTTTAGTGGCAGTAGCCAGAAGCCAGCTAGAAAGAAATCCATGTGACAGTGAACTTGAGAAATTTTAAACTCGGTACTTGGTCGGGAGGTAAGTGGCTCACTGGCAAAGTGGCCCAAGTAACCTTTTGCCAAAATTACAGCAAACGGTGTCAAATGACCCACCAAGACCAGAACCCATGACTTTATGATCAACAAATGCCTTGAACCAGCGTCCTAAGAAGAGGGGAGGCCCTTCGAGTGCCACTGAAGCCTTAGCCCAAAAGTTAATATATATTGTTAATTTACTGAGTTATCGATTGGCCGAGTACTCAGTCATGTTTAAACCGAGTCGACTCCTTTCGATTTGGGTTCTTTCTGGCCGTTCGAAGTTCTCTTTGCAAGCTGATTAAGTGCCAAAAAAGAAAGCAAGCTGGAGAAAGGACGCCTCTAGTTACCAAAACTTGAGTAAAACTCAGCAAAACTAGATTTTGGAACTGAACTTTCGCAAGCTGGGGTCACCATCTTTTGCCTAGAGATAGTACAAGATGACTCGAGACTGCTGGTCACGACTCACCATTGGAAATAGTTACGCATTGATGGCTTTTAAAATGTGCACCCTCCAAACCAAGGTATTTTCATCAGCTAGTGAATATTTGCTACTTGATTCGAAGGGGAGCTTTGGCACAACGGTAGAGTTGTCATCGTCTGCCCTTGAGGTTACGGGTTCAAGACGTGAAAAGAGCCTCTTGGAAAGTGCAAGATAGAGTTGCGTACTATTTACCCTTGTCATACCCCCCTTCCCCGACCGTGCATATCCGGGAGCTTCATGCACTGGGCCTGCCCTTTTATCTTTTACTTGATTTATTTGGCATAATTCAATTTTAAAGCCTAAAACACTTTTCATTAGAATTCCTGCATCAGAGAATCAATTTCCGTCTATTTTTCTGTCAACCAAACAAGCATTAAGAGAAAAAGAAGTACAATTTCCATTTAGCAAATCACATAAAGAGTCCTACGTACCATACCTACTCCAACGGTGACGATGACACCAAGGTACTAGATTTCATTTCGATTGCTCTATCCCATAGGGAAAAGGGTATAGAATGTGTTTGAAAACGGTACTAGAATGTTTTCATTTTTCTTCGTTAAGTTGTTTTCAGTAGCATCTGTAGGTCCTTCGATGGGCATTAAGTATCATTTGATCGTAGGCATACTTCATTTTATGCTTTTGGCTGCTCATTTTTCTAGGTGAAAATATGTGCATACATGACATAACTTCATCCAAAGAGCAAAATGGGAAAGGCATCCAACCTTGAATTTTTTTCATCTGATGGACGAATTTTGCGGCAAAGTCTATCTAAGATGTCCAAGGGCCTCTTTTTAAATTTCTGTCAATGGCATCATCGTTCTTCTAAATCTTTCCTTTGTTAAGTTCTGTCAATGCTATCTTTGTCTTTGTCATTCTTTCTTTTGCTAATTACTGATAAACTATCACTGTTCTTATCAATCTTTTGTTAATTTTTAATGATGCTTATATTGCCCTTTGCCACAGCTTTATTTCCTGGTAATTAATTTCTACTATATGGTTTCATACCGTTGTTCAAGACAAAACTTACTGCATACACAAATGGAGGATAGAACTTTGCAGTGCCAATGTTCCTCGGGCTCTTTAACCAGGCCTCACAGTGAGGCTCACTCTCAGCCCACCATGTGCCCCATTTAACCCCAAACTATAGTTAACTGCATTTGACAGGTAAAATGCACTGGCCACTTAAGTTAAATGAGATAAATGTAGGCTCACTCTCAGCTGCACCGATAACAAGTAGGATTACATGGATATGGGCAGTCAACTTCCTTCACTACTCTGCGACTGAAGTACCAGTCTCCGACAGCCTCCGCAATTGTCTGCTAACGAGGAAAACCCAAATGAAGTTATTCTCATAGCATATTATTTTAACAAGATAGCTATTTTGCATTTACAAAGCTACATCAATGGTAGCCTGGTGCACGAAGCTCCTGCCTATGCATGGTCTAGGGAAGGGACAGACTACAATGGATCAATAGTATGCAGCCTTACCCTGAGCATTGCAAGTTGTATAGATAACTGAACCATAATTATGTAGTTTAAAGTACATTCTAGCTCTTGGTAAGGGCTCGTTCTTGTACATGAGCAAGTTTGACCAATTCATGCATATGTATCCACCAAGAATAATGGAAAAGTATTCTTCCACAATGCAAGTGATTAGTTATTAAAGTTGACTTATTTCATGTTCAAGAGGGTTGAAATGAACTGAAAAACTACTATGGAACTTCTTTCTCGTTCCTGGCTGACCCTTAATTGGGATAATGTCTTGATGATAATGACGACGACGACGATGACGATGAACTTCTTTCTCATTCCTCTGCTTTACCAATGCAGAGAAAACATGCAGAACTGAAAGCAAAGAGATTGTCAAAAAATAACAGAAAAAAAAAAGGGTAATTGAAATCTCAGATGCCTAATGATGCAAAAACTGAAATGTCGGGAGTCTAGTTATATACATCAATTCATTAAAAATTGTATGCTTAAGCTTGGAATTAATGAGTCAGCAGGATTTAGTTGCAAGTAATTAGGAATTGACATAAGCCTGGTTCCTGTTCATGTAATAAAGATTGTCTATCTTACTTATTTTGATCAATCGGCCACATAGCTAATGCTCTTTTTAGGAAATATCCTCTCTCTGAGTAACTAGCCTTATTTTGAGAATCTACCATTTTAATTGATCCACCAGTTATATTTGTTTTGCTTTAGTTAAGTTTGCCATTGTACCATCCATTTCTCTCTTTATCCTTGAGTAAGTTCACCTAGACCAATTCCAGTATCCAGAAGCTCAGAGTGCCAAACAAACAGGACCATGCCACAAGGAAAGCTTGTTCATGTCAAGTCATTATCTATGAAATGTAACTATGATCATTGAAGATACTGAGTTTTGAAGAGTATTGTTAATCCTTGGAGAGCTTGGTGAATGCCATGTCTCATTCATCCATATTTGACAGTGAACAAAACAGGAAGCAAGAAAGATGCCTTCATCTTTGTTTTCTTGGAATTTACTCAATGCATCTAGCGTGGAAGTTCTAAATGCTGCAAATAAACTGATGGTAATCAGGCCCTAACATGAACTTTTGTCAGATGCCCTGGTAAAACAAATAAAAAGCAACTTGTAGTGGATGCTCATCCATAAACTATTACCTTGCAGTAGTTGGATTTGGTCGGCATCACAGTTGTCAATATACTCTTTGCACTTTATCCAGTAATGACAAGGATCTGATGCTTCTGGGACCAAAATGTTGCGAATCTGAAAACAATCCAAATTATTAGATCTTGAGACTTCAAAAGAAGACCATATATACACAGTGAAAAAGGAAGAGATGTAGGTCTTTTACCTGCCAAAAATCATAAGTAGGTTGAACAAGGAACAGTGGGTTCTTTATTTTTTTAATAAAGTTCTGTGGAAAGAAACACTGGCATCCCAATTTCAAGGTCAGATGTTAGGTAAATGGGAAATATTCATCTAACTAGTAACAGCACAAAGGAAAACAAAGTCAAAATTAAGACTACCTTAAATGCTTCCATATTTGAAATGCAATCCTGTTGCAAAAACTCTTTGCTACCCCCTGATAACATGTGTGACAGGACTGTATTCTGAAAGGTTCTGGACTATGTAGAAGTAAACATCAAATAACTCGCCACACGGCTATCTTTTATTTCTCAATTTTTTTGAATGTTTGACGCACCCATGAGCAGGCTCAGACCCATGACTTTCCCTGGGAAAGCTCCTTCTATCACCACTACATAGAAGGCCTTAGCTCATCTCCCCCTCAATTACTGCAGCAGTTTCTCATTGAAGTGTTCATATAATTTTAAATAATTTAAATCAATATTAGAAAACGGACACATATCAGAATCAAATAGGGACAGGCTGAGAAGCAAAATAATACCATATTTTGGCAGAAGTTTTGGTCTATAACATCCTCTAGATCTGAATACTAATGTATGCTAGCAAGAAACTCAATACCATACTAGAAGAGTGTAACATGATATGGACAAGAATCTATCATAATGAAAGCATTAGACGACATCTTTAAACTAGAACATAAGGCAAACAGATTATAAATGTTCGAAATCAAACGCTAAGAATGGGGCATCATGAATGCTAGAATTGAAAATTTGACTACAATTAACTAAAAATTGAAAGCACAAATGGAAATTCAAATATTCAATCGAATTAAAGTGTGCATTTTAGCTATTCTAGATGGCATTATAGGATGCCTATAATTGCCACAATATTTATGTTTTATTAGTGTTTTCCATCGAAGGGGAGCCTTGGTGCAGCAGTAACGTTGTCGTCATGTGACCTTGAGGTCACAGGTTCAAGGCATGAAAACAGCTTCTTACAAAGATGTAAGGTAAGACTATGTACTATAGACCCTTGTGATCCAGCCCTTCACAAGATCCTGTATAGGCGGGAGCTTCGTGCACCGGGGCTACCCTTTTTATTAGTGTTTTCCATAGTCAAGTACCATGTAGTTGCAGGCACACTCAGGCGCAAGGGGTGCAACTTGCTCTTAGGGAGACTAGGCACGCCTAGTCATGCGACTTGACAATGAGGCACAAATTAAAAAACCATTATATAAATATATAATATAAGTTAGATTTTTCTTATAAAGGGAGGGGCCAAAATTGATAATGGCACCCCCTTTCTTAAAAACATAATAGACCCCAATTGGATCTAATGACGGAAACGAAAAGGGTTTTTTGCAAATTTGCCATTACTTTATGGCATTTTTGCAACAAACAAAACTAACATTTTCACCAATTTGCAAATTTGCCATTATGTTAAGTTTTCACCTTTAGTTTTTATAAAATTCTAATATTACCCTTATCTAACGGATGTGGGTCATCGAAAAACAGAGACAATGATAGGGAGAATGAGGTAGGGAGTCAGAAATCCGGGGCACGAAGTGATTGGGTAGCCCAGGGGTGGGGGGGTAGTAGATGACGAGAGGAAAGGGAGTGGGGAACTGGGTAACGAGGAGGGTGGGGCTAGAAGCAGGTGTAGCCGGGGAGGGGGAACAGGAGGCCAGGAAGGGTGGTTGTTTAGTACAGGGGGCAGGTGGTTGGTACAGGGGTACTGGGGAGGGGAAGAGGGGGCCAGGGAAGGGGGTGGGCGGGCAGCTCGGATGGGGGCGGTTGGCATAGCGGGGAGGGGTAACAGGAGACTAGATAGGGCAGGAGGTTGGGACGGGCAGCTGACGTAGCGGGAAGGGGGGACAGGAAGCCAAGAAGGGCGGGAGGGGCATGGGGGAATTGGGTATAGGGAGTGGGCGGCTGGTATAGGGGTACCAGAGGCGGGGAAGGGGGACAGCTGAGAAGAGGGGGCAGGGAGGGGTGGTGGGTGGATGGTTTAGGGTGGTTGTGATGACTCGGGTTTTTAAAACACATTTTCATAAATATTTGCAAAGGTATGGCTCTAATTTTAAAATTCAAATAGTAAAAATATATTTTCTTTAAAATTGATTTGTCAAAAACTAGAGTACCACCTCAAATTATTTATCATACATAGATTTTTGTATAAAATAAAATTTTTATTGAATAACAGTAGAAATACTTTTATTAAAATCAGGATCAATCCAGTGGTTTACATACATAGCCCATTGTATTCTTATTATATATATTGTCCAAACCTTACAATATAAATAACAAAAAAATCAAATACAATTATCCTCAAAGTGAATACCATGATCAATGGTTTGGCGATGATTATCCTCAAGTCATGATTCCTCTAATTTCAGTATTTATTTAGTAATTTAAACATGTTTCTATAATTATACCTTGATTTGATGGACAGGTCGCTTTCTGATTAGCCAACCCCAAGGCATTTGATCAGATCTGTAGTCAATATCACTTTTCTTATCAATTACATACAATCTACTTTGCTAATTCCCTAGATCATCTCATATTTTATGTATTTACTCAAGTTCTAAGACCTGATCATCCATTGATCAGTCTGATCTAGGTCTTCTAATAGTATTTAGTGATTCAACTATTTAAAAAAATATATATATTTAAATCTAGGTTTTCATTTAATTCTAGATTTATGTCGTCGAGATGATCGCAATGCATCTTTCGGATTGTGATTTGGACTTCAGTAGCTTCAGAAATTATATTTTATATGAATGAACAGCTCAAAAAATCAAAAAATATCAAGAAAATGGGTTTTTAATAGCGTGACACGTGACAAGTGTGCCGCCTAGCACGCGTCCGCCGTGTCCCATGAGCAGCTACCTAGGCGGCCGTAGCCAGGGACGATGACTGGACTGACCCACCGTTGCTGGAGACGACAGCCAGACTGGGTCGTCGCTGGCGACCCCCAAGTGCCCAAATCTTACGATTTTTGTACCATTTTGTTCAGTCTTTCATGTACATGCCATTTTTAAGCTTCTCATCTAGAATTTTTTTCATTTTCTCATGTTTTTAAGATATCTTTATCACGTTTTTAAATATTTCTCTCTTACTGTTTTCTTAGTCTTTTCCATTCCTAGCCGTCAGATCACCATGAAATTTCATGAGTTTGTTCTTTGTGTCATTATGCACAAGATGAATGGTTCAGATCATTATCTGATACTGTTTCATCGGCTTATTTCAAAAAGAATAGTAACGCCTAAAACTTACTGGAAAATGGCAAATCCACGCCGTTTTCAGGCGTTATAAAAACGGCTAACTTCAAAATAATGCCAAAAGAGGGGACTGTGCCTATCTCGGTCCAACCAGTCGCAAGGGGGGAGAGAAGCCTGTCGTCGAGTGGCTAACAGCAAGTGAAGGCATCTCTGGAGAATTACGGGAAACAAGACAAGGAAAAACATTTAAAGTCCCCTCAAATATATTTTATTTTATTTTATTATTTAAATAATAATAATTACCATCATTTATGGCTATTAATTATCACCTTATCTCATAATTGTTAGTCAACTTTCAGTTTCAATGTTTAACTTTTTTGTGGGCCCTACTTGTGAAGTGACTGTTCTACCCCTCTAGTTAATTTTAATTAATATAAAAATTAAAATAATTAGCCATTTTCTTTCCAATATTTAATTTTAGCATTCTTATTAGCGTTGAATTTCATTTCTCGAGTAAATTTCAAATATTGAGGTATTAGCTCATGACCAAACCTTTTAAATTTTCAAATCTCTACATTTCTTAATTTTTCACAAAATTTTGAAATTCCACGAAATTAAGCATTTTCAAAAAAAAAAAAAAACGGGTATTACACCAACGTACCATACCTGCTCCAACGGTGACGATCACACGAAGGTACTACATTTCGATTGCTTTGTCTATCCTACAGGGAAAATGGTACAGCATATGTTTCAAAATGTTACTAGACTGTTTTCCTTTTTCTTCGTTAAGTTGGGTTGTTTTCAGTAGCATCTGAAGGTCCTTTGAAGGGTATTAAGGATCATTGGAAAGGTAGGCATACTTCATTTTATCCTTTTGCCCGCTCTTATTTCCAAGGTGAAAATATGTGCACGCAGAACATAACTTTATCCAAAGAGCAAGATGGGAAAGGCATCCAACCTTGAATATTTTCATCTGACGGACGATTTTTGGGTATAGCCTATCTAAGACATGAAGGGAGCTTTGGCGCAACAGTAGAGTTGTCGTTATATGACCTTGAGGTCACAGATTCAAAGTGTGAAAACAGCCTCTTACAAAATGCAAGGTAAAGCTGTATGTTATTGACCCCTGTGGTCTGCCCCTTCCCTAAAACGTCCATGGGCTGCGCTGCCCTTTTAATCTATCTAAGACGTCCAAGAGGCTCTTTTTAAACCTGTCAATGGCATCATTGTCCTTGTCAATCTTTCCTTAATTTATGTTAATGCTGTCTTTGTCCTTGTCAATCTTTCTTTTGCTAAGTACTGTTAAGATATCATTGTTCTTTATCAATCTGTTGTCAATTTTTATGACGCTTACATTGTCCTTTGCCACGGCTTTGTTTCCTGATAGTTCATTTCTGTTATATGGTTTCTTGCTTTGTTCAAAACAAAACTTCCTGCATGCACAAACAGAGTATAATTGTGCAATTCCAATGTTCCTCAGGCTCTTGAACCAGGCCCCAAACTCTAGTTAACTACATTTGACGCGTAGGTTAAACTCTAGTTAACTACATTTGACGGGTAAAATGCAATAGCCACTTAAGTTAAATGAGATACCTGTCAACTTTATAGGTAGCCTGACTTTGAGGCCTGGTTCAAGAGCCTCATTATATCAATCACTACATATTTTTTTTTTTATTATAGGAGGCGTAACAGTAAAAGTTGTCGTGACCTCAAGATCACGGGTTCAAGACGTGGAATCAGCCTCTTGCAAAAATGCAAGGTAAGGCTGCCTACTTTAGGCCATTGTGCCTCCCCTTCTTGGGACCCGGCATAGGCGGGAGCTTCGTGCACGGTGGTGCTGCCTTTTACATATATTTTTTATTATCATCCAACTGATCTCCGGTAGTTGGGATGAGACCTGTTCCCTCTCCAGTCTCCACCGACTTAGCATGTCGTTCCCATCATTAACTTTCATAGTCTAACAAGATAACTTGGCCTGCATGCTTCCCGGTGTGTGAGAGGTGACATACAGAATCTAAGATGGAAAGACCAGATAAAGTAATGGTTTTCTTTGAACTGATCGAATTTCAAAGTTCAACCGCCCAAAAGCACAATCTTGAAGTGGAACTGAAGCCCGTGTTCTGCCACAAATGTTCTTCTACCGGATCGAATGAATTTATTCAGGGAGAAATTTATAGATGCTTCCGCTCACCTTACAGTGTCCATCTATCAAGTATCGTACACAAATCAAACAGATAAAACTTGCAATATCCGTAGTTATTTGCATTCTCAAGAAATCCTACACTTGATGGAACTGAAGGTGGATTTTAGAGAGAAGAAACCAAAACACTGCTGCTTCATCTAGGTTAATGGATGCTTCAGTGCACTTTGTTAGAAGCCTCAACTTCCAACATCAGCTGCGTTTTGACTGCACAGCATATTAAAAAAATCAGACGAAGTTAGCCATCCTTGCATGGAGAATCACACCGATAACAAGTAGGATTGCACGGATATGGGCAGTCAACTTCCTTCACTACTCTGCGATTGAAGAACCAGTCTCCGACAGCCTCTGCAATTGTCTGCTAACCGAGGAAAACGCAAACGAAGTTATTCTCATGGCATATTAGTTTAACAACGTTGCAATTTTGCATTTACAAAGTTATATAGATAAATGAACCATAATTATGTAGTTAAAAGTACATGCAAGGTCTTGGAATTTACAAGTACAGGCAAGCTCTTGGTAAGTGCTCTTTCTTCTTACATAAGCAAGTTAGACTAATTCATGCATATGTATCCACCAAGAATAAAGGAAAAGTATTCTTCCACGACGCAAGTGATTAGTTATAAATGTTGACTTATTTAATGAACTGAAAACATGAAGAACTGAAAGCAAAGAGATTGTCAAATAACAAAAGAAAAAAAGGGTAATTGAAATCTCAGATGCCTAATGATAAAAAAGTGAAATGTAGGGAGTCTAACCATATACATCAATTCATTAAAAGATGTATGTTTAAGTTTTGAATTAATGAGTCAGCAGGATTTAGTTGCAAGTAATTAGGAATTGACATAAGCCTGGCTCGTGTACATGTAATAAAAATTGTCTATCTTTCTTATTCTGATCAGTCGGCCACATAGCTCATGCTCTTTTTAGGAAATCTCCTCTAAGAGTTCCTAGCCTTATTTTGAGAATCTAATATTTTAATTGATCCACCAGTTATATTTGTTTTGCTTTAGTTTCAGTTTGCCGTTGTACCACGCATTTCTCTCTGTCCTTGAGTAAGTGCACCTAGACCAATTGCAGTATCCAGAAGCTCAGAGTGCCAGCAACCAGGACCATGCCACAAGGAAACCTTGTTCATGTCAAGTCATTATCTATGAAATGTAAGCATGATTATTGATGATACTGAGTTTTGAAGAGTATCTGTACCTTATTGTTAATCCTTGGAGAGTTTGGGGAATGCCATGTCTCATTCATCCATATTTGACAGTGAAGAAAACAGGAAACAAGAAACATCCCTCCATCTTTGTTTTCTTGGAATTTACTCAATGCATTTAGCATGGAAGTTCTAAATCCTACAAATAAACTGATAGTAATCAGGCCCTAACACGAACTGTTGACAGATTCCCTGGTAAAACAAATAAAAAGCAACTTGTAGTGGATGCTTGTCCATAAACTATTACCTTGCAGTAGTTGGATTTGGTCGGTGTCGCAGTTGTCAATATACTCTTTGCACTTTATCCAGTAATGACGAGGATCTGATTCTTCTGGAGCCAAAATGTTGCGAATCTGAAAACATCGAAATGATTAATCTTGATACTTCAAAAGAAGTCCTTATATGCACACTGAAAAAGGAAGAGATGTAGGTCTTTTACCTGCCAAAAATCATAAGTAGATTGGACAAGGAACAGTGGGGTCTTTATGTTGTTAATAAAGTTTTGTGGAAAGAAACACTGGCATCCCAATTTCAAGAACAGATGTTAGGTAAATGGGAAATATTCATCTAACTAGTAAAAGCAGAAAGTAGAACAAAATCAAAATTAAGACTACCTTAAATGCTTCCATATTTGAAATGCAATCCTGTTGCAAACTCTTTGCTACCCCCTGATAACATGTATCATTGAAAAGTATCAAGGGACTGTATACTGAAAGGTGCTGGACTAGGTAGAAATAAACATCAAAGAACCCGCCACACAGTTATCTTTTATTTTTCAACTTTTGTGAAAGCTTGACACCCATGAGCAACCTCAGACCCAGACCTTTCCTGGGAAAGCTCCTTCTATCACTACCTAGAAAGCCGTAGCTCATCTCCCCCTCAATTAGTGAAGCAGTTTCTCATTAAAGTATTCATATAATTTTAGATAATTTAAATCAATACTAGAGAACAGGCACGTATGGAAATCAAATAGGAACAGGCTGAGAAGCAAAATATACCAGATTGTAGCAGAAGTTTTGGTCAATAGCATTGTCTAGATCTGAATCGTAATGTATCTTAGCAAGAAACTCAATGATATAATTATATGATAGAAGAGTGTAACATGATATGGACATGAATCTATCATAATGAAAGCATTAGACGGCATGTTTGAACTAGAACACAAATAAAACTGATTATAAACACTAGAAATCAAACACTAAGAATGGGACATACTGAATGCCAGAATGTGTTAAAGAAAAGATGAATGCTAGAATTGGAAATTTGGCTACAATTAACTAAAAATTGAAACCATGAATAGAAATTGAAATATGCAATGGAATTAAAATGTGCATTTTAGCTATTTACATGGTACAATAGGATGCCTAAGTGGAGAGAGAGGGGGATTTCTTTGATGGTCCTCAAAAGAAAGTGTTTCTCATCAAATGTGATGAAAACAAATTCTTTTCTTCCTTGAAACTTATTCAAAAGAAAAGTCAAGAGAAAAGAAAACTTGTAAAAATCAAAGTTTCTCCTTCTAATGGGGGAATCTTCACACATATCATGTTAGACACCCCACTAAGAAGTTATTGGCTTTAGAGTAGTGCTTTCAAAGAAAAAGATCATTGGAATGGATCCTGTAAGTCCTGCATATACCTGTGGGCTTGTTAAGGGATAAACAACAACATCATCTTTGCCCTTTCATGTTATGATTTTTATGTGGACGAATTTCAGAGGTGCGTTCTACCTTGTTTGTAATTCAACAAGCAATCAGAACTCTGGATTAGAAGCCAGGAGAATTAGCTCAAGATTAAAAAACCTTGATTAATGGGCCAAAAAAGAGAAAAAAAGAATGTCACAAACTTCAACAGAAATAGGCTAGACAAACTCATAGAATCAAGTAAGAACTGTTCAAGGATTTCTATTAAATCCAAAGCTAAACCAAGGATATCTTCTTCTATTTGCAAAAGACAAAATTCATCCAACAAGAAATTTTGAGGTTCTTATCTGGTAGGGATGTTCAAGTATATAGGGAAAAGAAGATAATGAACTTGAGGTTCTAAACTGTTGGCCCCTTTTTCTCAAAATGCAAGCACGAAAACGTGTTAATGAGAGGTTTTTAAATTCAATTTTGAGTTTTTCTTATGCATGTTTTAGAATGCCAATCCTTTGATGAGGTTCGATTCTGATTCTTGAGCTACTTGAAAAAGAAAGCTAAGTGCGACTCTTGGTATGTTGTTCAACTTTTTCATATGTTGAATCCCGACCTTCTACCCATATTTTCTGGTTTATTTGTTGCTTCTAACACAAATTGCGACAATATTTATGTTTCATTTGTGTTTTCCATGGTCAATTACGAGTTCTTTGAATATTAATTTGTTTCTTCATAGTTAAGTCTAAGTTTTTCATATATAGATTCATTTCCTTCATAGTACTGCTTGTGTTAGAGGATGAGTCAGCATACCCAACGTGATGAGTTATTGTTGGAATTAGCTAACAAATAGAAAACTTGTCTACGTAGTTTACTAGCACGGATGAGGGTGTGGAGCATGTCAAACTAGCAGTGATGGAGGAAATAATACAGAGTTCCACTCTCATGGCAAATATGCATCTGGAGGAGGACGGAGAAGCCAACACATGGCTTCATGATTGTCAGCACATACTGCCGCATATAGAACAACCCCAACGTGATTTTCACAAAATTTATGTCATCTCTTGGTGATAGCAATAGTAATTAGCCGGATGGAATGACTACCATGAGGATGACACTCATGGCGATACATTGTGTGGAGATGTCATGAAGCATCCAGTACACTGCACATCTTCTTCAGCATCTCATGATAAGGTAGACCAGGAGGTAATGATTCACACTGATGGTTGTGCATTTGCTAACACTTTGTACTTGGGTGCCAAAGAGTTGCTTAATTTTTAATTATTAAAGATGGATCTATGGTGCATGTTGACTTATTTGTTCATCTCTTTTCATGCTTTATTGGTAGATCGAAGATTAAAATATCGCATTAAGGGATTAGGGGTAAGACACCAAAATCATAAGTCACTATGATTCAGTTTTCTGTTTCAGTTTATGTTCTGAATCTGGTTGCGACCAGAAATATAGGATGGTACTAAGTGACATCTCTTTTTACAGATTATACTGTAAAATGATACATGCCTAGACTACCAAAAATACCTCATGATTCCACAATTGCAATTCTGGAACTATACTCAGGCAGGCATGTAGGGGTTGTAATCAACCTTGCATAAAGAGGATGTTTAACAGTTCAATTACAAGACTTAAATATATAACACAGGTGGCATGTCTTAACTAATACATTTCACAAGTGAGCATGTTAAAGGACAGCCCTGGTCCATGAAGCTCCCGCGTATGCAGGGTCTGGGCATGTCTATACCAAAAATCTAAGTGAGAGGCAAATTCAGCCAGAACCTTATGCCAGAATATCTTATAACAACGTAATTTACATCTTTCATCTAAAAAGAAATAGACAAATAGAAACCATAAAAAATATCAAAGGGACAAATAGCATAAAGAGACATATTTTAATAGTAAACAAAGACCAGAAGATGACCTGTAGGTAGAAAACATCATGATAGATAGATTGCATTGTGCTCTGGCCAGAAAAATCCTTCCTGTATGGAGCAGAAAGATGACAAAGGATGAGATCTACTTAAATACAATATAATTATCAAGATAATAGCAAATTACTTTTCCACTTTACATAAAAATAGATGCCTGGAAACATATCTGGATTATTTGACGTCTTTCCTTCATGAACCTGAAACAGTTATTACCCACAATGGGATTGAAGTTTGCCAAGCAACCATTGCTGATGACTGCAAATTGAAGAGAAGGCAAAAGCTAGACACTAACTTCATCAACTCCTCAGGTGGTACTATAGAGTCAAGGACCATAAGGGAGGACTCAGGAAGACTATTGCTCTCCAAAGCAAAAGGGACATGTCCATGGGAGAAGAATCCTGGTTACAAGGACTACAACCACATAGAAAACTGGAGCTTGAGCAGGTTCATGGAAAAGGGAGCTTCAGAGCAAAGGGACCCCGGAAGATACCTTCCAGTTTCAGCAGTCAATGTAACAACAATCCTATGAAGTGTATATTTTTAATCAAATTGAAATAGATTCGATAGCACATACAGATGTTGAACATATACTGACATCTGACAGACATACCTAAGAATGTACACAAAATGTGTAAAGATATACCCATGACAAACTTGAAATTGTGCTGTGAACCACTTCATCCAAACCAAGAAGACACTGATGAAAGTGCCAATCCCAGTAACCCCTGCTAATTTGTTTCACTAAAACACATATTATTGCAGAGCCTGTATGCATACTTCTCATACTTAAACAGTAAGTTGATAGAGAGCCCATATGTTTAGGTTTTTGTTGAAAGGGTTTACACCTATGTTATCTGTTAGGGAACTAAGCTAGCTAGCTGATTTAGAAAGGTACAAATAGGAAAATTTATCTAAAATCAACTTCATACTAGGAAGTTTCAAAATCAGAAGCCAAAACTTTCATAGCATGATATTTTTCAGCAAAAAATCAACATTGTGCAGATGCATTAGAAATATACTCATCGAGAAAAAATCCTGCATCTGAAAGACATTTGACAATCGGAACTTTGGGCAAAAGTGCTCGGAAGTCATCACAGTGTATGAGAGTCGCCAATCCCCCAGCAGAGCATCCAGAAAGAAGGGCCTGCAAAATATTCTAAGGTATGAACAAAGTCCCAAAACCCAAGGTTCTTATTTTGATTAACGGAACAAGTTTACAATATAGAAAGAACTTCATAACAAGGATCATACCATGTTAATAAATGCCAGCATGAGGATAACCTTGGAAAAGCTATATATAACTGATGCAAACTCCAAGCTGGAGATATCAAAGGAGGGCAAAGAACAACAAATTGTCAACTGATCTTACCAGTTCCAAAATAGCCTAGCTTCAAGTTTATGGGTAACCATTTTTTATTTGCTTAAAATAGGGTTATATCATTCTCTTAAAGTTGGGTTAGCCAATTTGTACTCAGGTTTGTAATCAGATTTTGTGTGTTTAAGGCTATTCCTAGAGGCTTTTGATCTTCTTGTTCATGTGATGCAAGTGGATCACAGCAAGCATGTATTTGACTTTGACATAAAAAATGTAAAGAAAAGTGAGAGATAGATATGCTAGTATTTCTTGCTTCATTAAAAGATTGCCGCAGTGGAAGTGAGAGACTCCTTGTAGGTCTTTGACTTTTTATTGTGCAACTTGGTGGCTATTCATTAATTGAACACAATTCATCCAATGTTAATGCTTCGGTGAATAATTGTTCTTCATGGCCATTGCTTCTTTCCTCAGTGATTGATGAGAGTCATGAGATTTCTAGTTGTAATATGTTTCCTTTTAAGCATTTCCAAAATCTTAGGATGAGTTAACTCCTTTGACAAGATGTGTTTTTGTTAACACATCTGCCTTTCCAAAAAAAGAAGGAAAAAAAAAAGAAGTAAAAGGGAAGATTAAGAGCTTCTTAATCCCATGTAACTTCTTCCTGACATTGCTACTATTCTTGGACTCCTTGTTATTCCTTTAGATGTTTGAAGATTTGCAACAATTCATTGGGTAACTTCTTTGTCACAAGCAGACACGTGTATTTATGGTGCTGATGATGCTGTTTGAAACCCGGGAATACATAGGTCACTGTCAATCTACATGCACCATCTAACGAGTCATTGATAACATAAACTACCAATATTTGTGTGTGTGTGTGTGTGTGTGTGTGTGTGTGAAATGGTGAAAACAGGCTCATCTGTGTAAGAATTGAGAATTCCTCTTCCAACTCATCTCGGAATGGGTGTTATGACAAAGAACAAGAAGAAAACCTATTATTGACAGGGTATTGACTGATGCTGAAGGTAGTTGAAACCTAGAAATCATTCACTGATCTTATTAGAGTAGCTCTATTTGATAGACCTCAACAGAAAACCGAAGAGTACGGGCAGCAAGTGATTGAGTTCAGTAGTTCCTCATATAAAATTATTGACTTTAGAGATAAGGTAATGTGGAAAAGACAAAATTGTTTGAAGCACGGACAGAACCAGAAGCGCCCCTTGTTTCAAAGAGAGGAGGATGGATTATTCATATTTCATTGGTTGGTCAGAGACGAACTGAATGCTGAGCAGTGGTAATTCTAAAGTTGCCCTGGTGAAAAATAGAGATATTGTGAGCTGTGTCAAGTTACATTTGGTGTGTCAGTGTTACATCTGTTGCATCGCAGGGTCGTTTTGGGAAGTTCTACTCAAGAAGGGCTGATTCACATCACACGGTAATTGTCATTAAGTAGCTGAAGGCTACTGTTATTTGGACATAATGAGGACAGCTGGTACGTGGAAAATAAATTGGTTATGGAATTCAGTTAGAGGAGATCAAGGAGAATCTGTGAGAGCAGGAGTTTGGGGGGGGAAAAGAGGAAGAGGAAATAAAGGAGAGAAGGTCGTGGGGAAAAGGGGAAAAAAAGAGTGGAAGGGAGGTTCTAGCTCCTCAAAAGCTAGGGACTGTTTTTTTCCTTCTTTTTTGAGAAACATCTCCCTGTTATCAAATACAGAGTGCTGTAGCAGCTACCTTCTTGCATTACTTGTCATTGAATCTCTGTAAATGAACATCATCAATCGGATTCCTCATAATACTGTTGTTCCTATCAATTGATCTATCAGTCAGCATAGGAGGCTGAATTGGGAGCTGCCTCATGGAGTGAGCTAAACAAGGAGAGCACTGGGGTGGAGGTCGATGTGGAGGCAGAGAGAAGGTCCTCGCCAGGATGATTGACATCAAACTGATGATAAAATTTGAAATATATGTTTCTGATTTTTTCCTGACCTTCCTGAACATTACAACAAATCTTAAAAATATTTTTCCTGCCAAATTGTTTCCAACTCTGAACTTTGTAACTATGCATATAATAGCTCAACCAGATTGCATATTTGAAACGATTGTGGTTGACCAACTCAAGGCTGCATGAAAAGGGGAAATTCAAGCAGAATTTACAATCATAAAATGTTAGTCCAAGAAAAGGTGTCATATGTGAATTATGGTCATTTTGTTATTAAGGGATAACTTGTCTGCTCCAAGCAAGCTCAATTGCAAATTGAAATGCCTGGCACTTGTAGCACGTTCTTACTACATTCATGAAGGCTTGAGTCATTCTGCAAAGAAAACTACTCCAGCAATTGTGCAACACCACTGAGTAATCACATTTGAAATACAGAATTTAAAGAAACAAACAAAGATAGAGAATTCATCCAAATATCTCAAACTGTTCCTGTAACAAATGCAAGCATGTGAATATTTAAATCTAATAACAACCCAAAAGGAAAAATGAGAGAATACTATGGTAAAAAGGAGAGACCTGCTTAGCATTAGTCAAACCTATTGACAAAAGCTCTTCCATAATTGCTTTCCAGATAAGCTGACCTCTGAAGAAAAGTGTTGTTCCATTCTATACCACAAGAAAAGGCAAGAACTCAAGATCAGGCAATAACCATCGACAAGTGAAATATGAAAATCAGAAAACTCCCACCAGGGCTACCTGAGCTTCAACTTGAGAATTCCCAGAGAAGGATGCACCATCACAATAACGTATCTTGACTTTGTTCCAGTTAAAGAAATCTGAAAAACACCAGAATTTTAAGACTGGTATATCCTAAGAGTTAAATTTGATATATGAACAGTAATGGAACACCATTAAATTCAATCATTGGATAGACCTGGATAAAAATCTTAAGAAAATGAAGAAGCTGACAAAAGATATGAATAACAGACTTTCCATCACAAAAACTCCCTTTGTCACTTTACCAAGTGGAAAAGGAAGGAAATATATAAGCAAAGGGTCAAGGTCTAGCAAAGTTAAAGTTTTACACAGGCATCTAGCTTGGTATCATAAAGTTCATGTAACAAGCATGGTAGCAGTCTATCCATCTCAGAGTTCATTGCCTATGAATATGTGAACTACTACAGTGGAATGATTAATGAATCAGTTGGATCTCATGGAATTTTGAAAAGAAGAATGGAAGTGGCAATCCCTGTTGATGAACTGAACCAAATGAGTAATCTAAATGCATCTTAAGAAGCTAGGATGCAAGAGGATTTGGTTCATAATGATGGTTCTTATCCAATACATTCAAGTAATCTAGTGAGGAAAAAGATCACATCACCATAGCCATAAGCAGAAATTTTTGATAAAATGAATATGATGTCAAATATTTAAATTAAATATTTCAACATTGTAGAATAACAATCTACACTTACATTATAATACTTCTTTATAGTAATAACTGTAATATTATATACATGAAAAGTGACAAGCAAAGCTCATCCAAAGTTTCCTCGTTCAAGATAGCATCGATAACAAAGCCCAAGAGGAGGTAAAATCACATCAACAAGATTTGGACCTACGAACAGCAAAAATAATATATAAGTGGGAAGAGAAATAAATACCAGGATTCCGTGATTGGTTGCTGCTAAATATGCCAGAAAAGGCAACCTGGTGATCCATGTGGTTGGACGACCCAATTTCTGTCAATGTACGAGAAACACATGATGATATTGTACTGCACCAACCTCCACCCTAAAACTTTGAAGAAGTTAGATTTTTTAGTGAATGATTGATATATAAAACCAAAACTTGAAAATATAACCATCCAATATATAAACTGAAAGAAAGCATTATATAGTCTGTAAACAAGTGCCAACTAGTTGCCATCTCTGAAAAGGTTTACTAGCCTTGCATATTATCTCAATACCCACGAAACAAATTTCATCATCATCACCATCATCAAGACCTTATCCCAATTAGGGGTTGGCCACAAGAATCTTGTTCATCCATTCCCCTCTATTAAGTATAACGGCTTCATTAAGTCCCAAAGTTTTAAAATCTTTTCTCACTACTTCTATCCACGTTCTTTTGGGCCTTTGCTTGCCCTTTTAAAACCTTCGACTTGCATTGCCTCACTCCTTCTAGCCCATGTTGTTTAAGGTCTTCATTGGATATGCCCAAACCATCTAAGACTAATCTCCCTCATCTTGTCACCTAGTGGAGCTACTCCTAAGTTTCCTCTAATCTTTTCATTCATAATTCCATCCTTTCTTGTCTTGCCAGTTGTCCATATCAACATCCTCATTTCCGCTACGCCCATCCTATGAACATGATGTTCCTTAACTGCCCAACACTCTAATCCATAGAGCATGGCCGATCTTATAGCCATCTTATAGAATTTTTCTTTCAGTTTGAGTGGCACCCACCGATATGACGACCCAGATTTTTTATTTTTTTTTCTTCTAAAAATCCTAGTGTCAACATTTCTAACAAGATTTCGGCATTTAACGCATACAATGCGGTTCACCTAATAAACCATTCATTCATACAATAATATATTTAGAGACTATCTTATCATAGTATCTCATTCATTGCAGCAGAAGTACTTATTCAAAATACATGTTATAATAATATGACAAATCTTCAATGAAATTTACTCTCTCACCTTCACAACATCACATATAACATACAGATTCTTCAATAATGCAAACATATTACAAAATCCTCAATTACTGAAAGTTAAATCATGCATGCATATTCAACATCATCACCCATAATAAACATTCTCCTTCATCCCACAATTTTCTATTTAGATTTCCTCTTGCATTGCATTGTAGCTCCTTTTTCAATCATTTCACCTAATCTAAGATATTGTAAACAAATACAATATCTCAGCAAGCTTGCGTTTGTGTAAGTGCACAATCATCTAAAATCACTATTTATCATATTTTCATAGCCACATGTTATGCAATTGGATTGAATATGAATTTTAGAATTTCAAACACTAGAACAATTCTTATTTCAATTCAATAATCATGATCTTTCGGATATAACTTTCCATAACCTACATACATATATGTAGTACAAATAACTTCATTCATTCAAACAATCATTTAAGAATAATTGCTAAATCATATAATAACATTCCAAATGTAATCATAACAGATTTCCTCAATCTTATTCTTCTCATTCTACATGTATAAATCCAAAACAAATAGATAATCTTTAAAACAGAATATAACCTTGATATTCCCAGATTTCTCAATTTACTAAAACCATACATACATCATTTAAATTCATATTACATAGTAATATCCTTTGGTTACTTCCAAATGAATACATTCAAATACAACTGCTACAAATAACATATATACAAATCATAACTGTAATCAAATTCAAATATAGAAATAACAAATCTAGTGTTTCTCGAGTGCAAATACAAAACTGATAACATTAAACAAAGGATTTAAATCACACTAATGGTTCAATCATATTCAAATACCAAAATAACACCCTTGGTGTTTTCAAATACAAATATAAAATCACACTAACGGTTCAATCATATTCAAATACCAAAAAACACCCTTGGTGTTTTCAAAATATTGATACAGAAATGTTTTCATTGGTATATACAAATACAGATAGAATGATCCCCGCTGGCTTACGATCCAAACGAGTTCACCCACCTTATTGATCAAATAAGGTTTAGAATACCAAACTACGACGGCTACACAAATACTCTCATCCAAAGAGTCCAAATATCAGATATCCAACGTTGATCAATCCTTGGCCAGAAGATCCGAAGGTCTGATTCAGAAGTGATACTGTTGACATACAGTCCAACAAGTATACTACCCCATCGATTAGATGAGGTTCAAATCACCTAACTGCAGAGATATAAACAGATACTCTTCACCAGAAGAGTCCAAATCATCATCATCATCAAGACCTTATCCCAATAAGGGGTGGCCACATGAATCTTATTCCTTCATTCCTCTCTATTAAGTACCATGGCTTCATTTAGTCCCAAAGTTTTTAAAACTTTCCTTACCACTTCTATCCACATTCTTTTGGGCCTTCCCCTTGCCATTTCAAAACCTTTTACTTATATTGCCTCACTCCTTCCAACTAGTGCCAAACCATCTAAGTCTAATCTCTCTCATCTTATTACCTATTGGTGCTACCCCTAAATTTCCTCCAATATTTTCATTTCTAATTCTATCCTCAACATCATCATTTCTACGACACTCATCCTATGAGCATGATGTTCCTTAACTGCCCAACACTTTGATCCATAGAGCATGACCGGCCTTATGGCCATCCTATAGAATTTTTCTTTTAGTTTGAGTGGCACCCGCCGATTACACAAAACTCCAGATGCACTTCTCCATTTGTTCCAACCTGCTTGGATTCTCTAGGTAACCTCCCTCTCAATCTCTCCACTCTCATGAATCATTGATTCTAAGTACCTAAAGTAGTCTTTTACGGGGACTTCTTGGTTATCAATATTGACTGGTGTTCGACTCCTACTCCTCTCCTTGCTAAAATTGCATTCCATATATTCTGTCTTAGTTTGGCTAATTTTAAATCCTTTAGATTCTAATGGTTCTCTCCATAACTCCAGCTTTATGTTTACACCCTCCCTTATCTCATCAAGTAAGACTATATCATCTGCAAATAGCATGCACTAGGGAATCTCCTCGTGCAGATGTTTTGTTAACTCATCCATAACCAATGTGAAAAGGTATGGGCTCAATGTCAATCCTTAATATAATCCTATAGTGATAGAAAAATCACAAGTCTCGCCACTAGTGGTCTTAAGATTTGTTACCGCTCCTTCATACATATCTTTAATTATGTCTATATACCCCTATGAAACCCCTTTATCGCCCAACACCCTCCATATTAACTCTCTAAGGACTCTATCATAAGTTTTCTCTATGTCGATAAAGACCATGTGGAGGTCTTTCCTCCTCTCCCTATATTTCTCTACTAATTATCTTAGAAAGAAAATAACTTCCATGGTAGACCTCCCAGGCATGAAACCAAATTGATTCTCTGATACACTTGTTTCATGTCGTAGCCTCTTCTAAATCACTCTTTCAAAAAGTTTCATATAGTGGTTCATAAGTTTGATCCCTTGATAATTAGTGCAAAATTGGTACAATAGAGCTTTTCCTCCACTCCTCAGGCATTTTCTTTGATTTTATAATCTTGTTAAACAACTTGATCAACCAAACTACCACAATATCTCCCATATGCTTCCAAACCTCTATTGAAATACCATCGGACTCCATGGCCTTTCCTAATTTCATCTTTTTCAAGGCCTCTTTCATTTCAGGTAATCTAATCCTACGTTCATTTCTATAATATCCAATGTTATTTAGATTTATAGTATTTTCAATCCCTATATTCTCAGAGTCATTGTCATTTAACAATTTTTGAAAGTATGTTTCCCACCTTTGTTTGATCTCATCATCTTTGACTAATACCCTTTGATCATCGCTTCTAATGCACCTAACATGATCTAAGTCCTTACCCTTCTGTTCTATTACTTTTGCAAGTTTAAATACATCTTTCTTACCATCTCTTGTTCATAGTCTATTATAGAGCTCATCATATGCTTTAAGTTTAGCTTCACTTACTATTCTCTTAGCAACCGTTTTAGCATTCTTATATTGTTCATAGTTTTCATTATTTCTAGTCTTCTGCCATGTTTTAAAACACATCCGTTTTTCTTTAATAACTTTTTGCATTGTTTCACTCCACCACCATGTTTCTTTTACTAATTGCCTTTTACCGTTAGATACTCCTAAGACATCTTTTGCCACTTTCTTAATGGAGTCAGCAATATTAATCCACGTGGTATTTACTTCTGTTTCATAGTTCCAATTTCATTCTACCATCAACTTATTTGTGAATAAGGTTATTTTCTCTCCTTTTAAGTTCCACCACTTAATTTTTGGATACCTATTAAGTTCATTTCCTTTCTTCCATCTTTTGATATGGATATCCATAACCATTAACCTATGTTGTGAGGTTAAACTCTCACTAGGTATCACCTTACAATCCTCACACATAGATCGTTCATTATTCCTAAGTAAAAAAAAGTCTATTTGGCTTTTATGAAGCCCACTTTTAAAAGTTCTTAAGCGTTCATCCCTCTTCTTAAAGAGTGTATATGCAATGGCCAGGTAATATGATGAAGCAAAATCGAGTATATTCTCCCCCATCTCATTTCGTTTACCTATACCATACCCTCCATGTATTCTATCATATCCTTCCTTTTCTTTTCCTACATAGCCATTTAAGTCTGCTCCTATAAATATCTCCTTAGTGTTGGGAATTTCTTGCACGACTCCCTTCATATCTTCCAAAAACTGTCTCTTGATTATATCTTGTAACCCTAATTGTGGTGCGTATGCACTTATAACATTTATAATCTGCTCTCCTAAAATAAGTTTTATTATTATAATTCTATCGCCGATTCTTTTAACATCCACAATTTTATCCTTTAATTCCTTATCCACTATTATTCCTACGTCATTTCTATTATTATCCTTTCCTACATACCATAATTTATACCCATCTATTTATCTAGCTTTAGCCTCTTTCCACTTGGTTTCTTGGATATAAGCGATGGTGACTCTCCTACGTTTCATCACATCTACTAACTCCAAACTCTTACCTGTCAATGTCCCTATATTCCATGTAGCGATACAAATCTTATGCTCTAGAGATATCCTATTTACTATCGCCTTTCTCGACCTCTATGGCATGAACTCATGTCCACTTTTCATTGCACCTGGGTTCTGATGCAGCGCATCGCTTCCGAGGGGACGCTCTAGCATCAAATCTTTCAAAACAGATAATTCGAGAATCTTTCCTCCAATTAATCAAAATCCAAATCATAGCTATATCGCAAATCACTAAACTTCATGTCAAAAAGTAAGTTTGAATACTTCAGATATAGGCTGATTATCAAATACAGATTTCAAAACGTAATATTACAAATCTGATCATCAAATAGAATAATCGAGAATTTTATCTTGATATCAAAAGCCGATTCATAATCATACCTAAATATGGATACAAATACTTCAAGTATAAATTCCAATATTAAATCTCATAATTGATATCGAAGTCAAAAATCCTATTCATAACTGAACATCGAATTCAAATCTGTGTACTTCAAACACCAGAAATTTTCAAATAGTAATTCTGATTTCAATTTACTTGACGGATTTTCAATATACAATATCAAATATTTCAACTTTATGAAATCAGTCTCAAGGCATAGTTTTCTTTGTATAACATACAAGGTATCAATATTTCAATTCTAATCATTCAATATACAAAACTGAATAATAAAACAGATCTGATCATACCAAATATAGAACATAACATTCATGTTATAACAGAATTTCTGATGAAAATGCACTTGCTCTAATTCAAATTTATGTAATAAAAAGAATTTTAGATGAGAATGCATTGATTCTGATTCAAATTTATATCATAAACAGAATTTCAATGAGAATCACTTATTTTATTTCAAATTCATATTATAAATAGAGATTTCAAATGAGAACACACTCACTCAAATTCAAATTCATGTAATAAACAGAATTTCAATTAGAGCACACTTACTAAGATTCTAATTAATATAATAAATAGAAGTTTTAGATGAAAGTACACTTATTGATAAAATCAGATGGTTCAGATTGACCAATGATAGCGTGTATGACAAAAATCCAATCTAACACGTCGATCGTATAATTTCTGTTACATTTTAACATTTTATAATTTCAGAATTTAATTAACTGACATCTAATAATGCTTTATCACTCACTGAATTTACATTCATAACTCAAACAGAGTTGTAAAAGTTCTAATCTATAACTGATCTTCATCTGTCTAAAGAATAACAGCTAAAATTATATTTTATCTTATTGTTGTAACTATAGATCAACAATCTAATAAAGATTAATGGTCTGATCTGTTATAAATTACTTAAAATAGTAAAATATCAGTTTAGATTTGTTATCATAGTCCTGAATGTACAATCCAACCAAAATTAATGGCCGGATCAGTTCCTAAGGTTGCTAATCTATAGATCTAATGTAGGATAATGGTTCAGATCCCCAATTACTAATTTTTTTATCCTTTGTTTATCACGATCTTGCTATTGTATGGTCACATTTGAAACCATGAATTGCCAATCATGGATTCAGATCTGATATGACTTTTAACGGTCTGATGATCTCAGATCTGACTTTTTTGATGCATAGATCAGGTCAATTTACCTCAGAACCGACATTTTCATTGGAAAATAGCAAGTCGCCGGCGATGACAAATAGTCGTTGAAAAAGGTAACCAGCATGGCTGTCGCCGGTGATGTTTTCTTTTTTAAAATTCAAAATTTCTTTAGGGGAAAGGTAGATTAGAAGCTTGTCTATAATCCCTTGAAGTTTGGTGAAGATCCGTGGACGTTTGATGCCGAAAAATATCAAAATTATGGTGTCAGTTGCCGGAGTTTTTGACAATCACCGGTGATCACTTTTCAATTTTGATCTCCCTCATTTCTTGCCTGATTTTGATTGTTTTTTAGGGATTTTGTAAATTTAGAAGTGGAGAACACTTTGAACGAAACAGATCGATCAAATCTTCTATCAATTTCTATGTTCTTCGTCGTGTTTATCACTTTTACTGTGCATACGCATAATCTAACGATCTCATCTTGTCGAAAACAGCCTTCCTCATGCGGCCTCTCTCTCTTCTCTTTCTCTTCTTTTCCTCTCCTTCTCCTTCTCCTTCTCCTTCTACTTCCATTTCTCCTCCTTCCTCTTTTCTCTTTTTCTTAGTTTCTTCACAACATTGGGAAAACAGATCATGCGATTTGTTCTAGTTTTAAGAGAGGAGGGGGTGCCAATATTAAAATGGCCCACTCTTTTGGTAATGATTTTGTTTGCTTTTACTTTTTCACTTTATTTATTTTTATATTAAACTTTCAATTATGATGTCTCTCTTTACTTTAAACATCATAATTTCCATAAAAAGACATGCATGGCACTAATGATGATCTTCAATGTCTCTCGGCTGTAAATTTCTAATTCATGTAGGTGGGGTCTACTTATAAATTTACAAAATTACCCTTTGCATGAAAAATCATAGCTTATTTGTCCAAACTCTAATTTCAGCAAACTTAGTATCATTAGAATCAACTTTTCGAGTGTAATCCAAGTATGGAGGTTTCAATACTTGGTTTGAAGTCTATAAGATTTTCATCTCAATGAAGCTTGTAGGTGAAATGACTAAAATTCCCCTAGGTGCGTTTTTAACAATTTTAACTCTTTTGAAATTTCTCTTTTGGCAAACCTTCATTAATTTAACTAATACATCAATTGAAAATCAACACATTCTCACACATGAAAAATGAAGGTCATTACAACCAATCGCCCAAAACTTCAGAGGCACATCTCCATTTGTTCCAGCCAGCTTGGATTCTCTAGGTAACCTCCTTTTCAATCTCTCCACTCTCATGAATCATAGATCCTAAGTACCAAAAGTGGTCTTTTACAAGGACTTCTTGGTTATCAATCTTTATTGGTGCTCTATTCCCGCTCCTCTCCTTGCTAAAATTGCATTTCATATACTCTGTCTTAGTTCGACTATTTTTAAATTCTTTAGGTTTTAATGCTTCTCTCCATAACTCTAGCTTTGTGTTTATGCCTTCCCTTGTCTCATTAATGGAAACTATATTATCTGCAAATAGCATGAACCATGAAATCTCCACATGCAGATGTTTTGTTACCTCATCTATAACCAATGTGATAAGGTACGGGCTCAATACTAATCTTTGGTGCAATCCTACAGTGACAGGAAAATCACCTGTCTATCCACTAGTGGTCTTAACATTTGTTACCGCTCCCTCATACATATCTTTAATTCTGTCTATATACCTTGCGAAAATCCTTTCTCGCCCAACACCCTCCATATTAACTCTCTAAGGACTCTGTCATAAGCTTTCTCTAAGTCAATAAAGATCATGTGGAGGTCCTTCCTCCTCTCCCTATATTTCTTTATCAATTGTCTTAGTAAGAAAATTGCTTCCATGGTAGACCTCCTAAGTATGAAACCAAACTGGTTCTCAGATTCACTTGTCTCATACCATAGCCTCTTCTCAATCACTCTTTCAAATAGTTTCATAGTGTAGCTCATAAGTTTGATCCCCCAATAATTAGTGCAGCTATGTATATCTTCTTTATTCTTATAAATTGATATAATAGAGCTCTTCCTCCATTCATTCGTCATTTTCTTTGATTTTATAACCTTGTTAAACAACTTTGACAACCAAAATACTCTAGCATCTCCCATATGTTTTCAAACCTCTACTAGTATACCATCGAGCCCTAGGGCCTTTCTTGATTTCATCTTTTTCAATGCCTCTTTCACTTCACATATTATAATCCTACAGTCATATCTATAATGTCTAATGTTATTTAGGTTTACAGTACTTTTGATCTCTATATTCTTAGGACAATTGTCATTTAGCAAGTTTTGAAAGTAACTTTCCCACCTTGTTTGATCTCATCATCTTTGACTAATACCCTTTGATCCTCACTTCTACTGCACTTAATGTGGTCTAAGTCCTTACCCTTCTATTCTCTTATTTTTGCAAGTTTAAACACATTTTTCTCACCTTCTCTTAATCCTAGTCTATTATAGAGATCATCATATGCCTTAAGTTTGGCCTCGCTTACTATTCCCTTAGCAACCTTTTTAGCATTCTTATACTGTTCATAATTTTCATTATTTCTAGCCTTCTGTCATGCTTTAAAACACACCCATTTTTCTTTAATAACTTTTTGCACTATTTCACTCCACCACCAAGTTTCGTTTACTAATTGCCTTTTTACCTTTAGATACTCCTAGGACATCTTTGACACTTTCTTAAAGGACTTGGTCATATTAATCCACATAGTGTTTACTTCTATTTCATAGTTGGAAATTCCTTCTACCATCAACTTACTTGTGAGTAAGGTTATTTTCTCCCCTTTTAAGTTCCACCACTTAGTTTTTTGGATACCTATTAAGTTCATTTCCTTTCTTCCATTCTACAACCATTAACCTATATTGTGAGGTTAAACTCTTACCGGGTATCACCTTACAATCCTTACACAATGATCTTTTGGTGTTCTTAGGTAAAAAAAAAGTCTATTTAGCTTTTATGGAGTTCACTTTTAAAGGTTCTTAAGTGTTCATCCCTCTTCTTACAGAATGTGTTTTCCAGGGCCAGGTTATATGTCAAAGCAAAATAAAAAATAGCTTTTCTCATCTCATTTTGTTCTCTGATACCATACCCTCTATGCACCCTATCCTATCTTTCCTTTTCTTTTCCTACATGGTCATTTAAGTCTGCTCCTATAAATATCCTCTCAATGTTGGAAATTCCTTGCATGACTCCCTCCATATCTTCTCAAAAATATCTCTTGATTTTATTTTCTAACCCTCCTTTCAGTGCATATGCATTTATAACTTTTATGATTTTTTCTCTAAAACAAGTTTTAATTTTATAATTCTATCACTAGTTCTTTTAATGTCTACAACTTTATCCTTTAATTCTTTATCCACACTATCCCTATGACATTTCTCTAGTTTTAGCCCATTTCCACTTTGTTTCTTTGGTACATGCAATGTTGACTCACCTACATCTAATCGTATCTACTAATTGCAGACTCTTACCTGTCAATGTCCCTATATTCCATGTGGTTATACGAGTCTTATGCTCATGAGCTAGCCTATTTACCCACGTACTTCTCAACCCCCATGACATAAGCCAATGCCCACTTTCCACTGCACCTAGGTTCTGGCGCAACGCGTTACTTGCAAGGGGATGCTCGAGTATCCCTTGCCCATTTTTCACTATATTCGAGACCCAATGTAGCGTGTTGCATGTGGGGAACACCCTTGCAATGCTTGCACATTTTCCACTGCACCCAAGATCCGATGCAATGTGTCATTTACATGAGATGCCCTAGCTTGAGGGAATGTCAGTGATCGATTCATGTCATGTTAAGGTTGCCATACATGAAGAAGTGGAAGATGATTTTTATTATTTTCTCTTCTTACTTACAAACTAGTATACATATGCATATTCATTTATAAGTAAGAAGAGAAAATAACGAAATCATCTTCAATATTTTCAAAGGAGTTTTACTTGTCGGCTGGCACTTGATGCAAAACCCTCCTTTTTTATCAGGGCTTGGGACCAACATCAACAGAGTTTTTTGAAGTCATGACAGTACCATCGCAAAGAATGAAACTTTAGAGAACACTACTACCAGAGTTGAGAAAGATGTTTAGTAAAACCCTTTCTGATTTCTGCAGCCGCCCTGAACTTCTCTGAGAATATGGGAAAGCCTGGTGTACAAAGTTCCTGCGTACACGGGTCTGAGAAAGAGGCAAATCTCAAAGTTGTACATTAAAAAGTGCAAATAGTAAATTACCATGAGTCATTTGTAACCAAAGGGAATGATGCAACTTTGCATTCTAACGCATATAATAGTATGAATAATATGATGTGCACAGCATTGTAGGTGCAAATGACTAATAAGGCTCAAAGTTCCATTGGTCAATAGTTGTGTACAACCTCCATCTATAAGAAATAAGATCTTAATGAACTGCAAATGTTACAGGAGTCACCTGCAAGAAGAGAAGCCAATTGCCAGATCCAGAACCAAAACCCTTCTGGAAATGATAGCCAGGGGAACTTCCATCCAAACAAACTACAAGCAAAACAAAAGAATACTTATTTTCCTATTGGCTTTCTGGTGTTAATTTGAGTGACAAAACACGGTGTTGCTATCTCTAAATAAGATTTTGAAGAAAAAAATGAAGTACTATGACATGGACATGCAAGTGCATCTAATATGTACTGTGCACTCATCTGACTGAAATTATTATCATGCATGTTAGTAGTTTGAAGTTGAATATTTGCAATAGAAAAGTTTACGAGGGGTAAGCATATCTTTCAGTTCTATACCGCATCACAATGTTCAAATGCACTTGTCAAGAATTATTCTTTTGCTCGATATTGAAGCTAAGGGAAGCGTATAAATCACCAAAATATGCATGGGAATTAAGAGAACTTGGGAAGCAGGAAACAGAGAAGAAGATGTTCCAAATAAATATATAAAACAAAGGCATTGTTCTGAGCTAGTTCGGTTAGCAGGAAAGCATTCTCAACTGGAAATGGATTTCAGGGAAGCCATTTCTCTTTCCAACACTTCATTAATCTTCATAGAAATGAGAAAATTTCGCAAAAATGAGCTTTTGATTTCCAGCTGGAACTAGATTTCCATGTCGAACCAAACAGTGAAATCGTGAAAAGCTGGAAACACCACATAAGTACAAATACCATATACGCTCATATTTGATGGAAAGAAATCAAGGTGAAATTGTACCCAACACACAACAAGAATAAAAACACTGCCGTCTAAATCACTTTCAGTGACATCAACAGCAATGATACTTTGCTTGATGAAATAGTTTAAGACAGTAAAAACTACGGGAGGTCCAGCCCCTTGGTAAAATCAAGGGCAAGGAAAAAACAAATCGAAACCAAAATGCATTTCATCTGCTGTAAATCAATTGAGAACGGCAAACATTACCAGCGCCTTTTTCTTTTGCATCTGGCAATAGAGTCAGGTCCACAAGATCAGTGTTTGACTGGATGGCAGAGCCAAAATGACTCTCTTTGCTCCAAGAAACAAATGTGGCACAAAGAAGAGAGAAGAGAACAGCCACACCAGCGGCTCCAATTGCCATCTCCTTTGGCCGTCGTCTTAACCAGACGACGATTTCTCCTCCGTAATGCCTATAATTGATCATCTGGGGATTATACTTGCGAGGACCAAGATGAAAACAAGGAACTGAAATGAGGTGGAAGGGAATGAAACCCTAGAAATTTTGAAGGGAATTGAGGCGAGAGTGGTGGTGATTGGAAGAGAGACAACACAAGTAGTAGATTTTTTTATCTTCATTTTTTTAAGGCAGAAAGAGAAGGGAGAGATTTTAAATTGGGCATGAAGATCGTTAGTTCGCGGGAGGAAGATGTTCATTATCGAAATTGCCCCTAACATTTACCATAATTACAAGGCTGGAAATGAAATCCGAGGAACGCTACGCCAACAAAGGCCTGAGAGGAGCTTGTCTAGAAGCAGGGGCCTGTCAAGCTTTGGATGATCTGACCGGTTCATCTAATTGCTCTATCCTTAGAAAAATCAGTAAACAAATGATTCTAACTAGACGATTAAACCTGCTCATCTGATCTCTTCAGCTTTGGATACAAAAAGGGGCAGCCTGGCGTACAAAGCTCCCGCCTAGGCAGGGTCTGGGAAGGGGCGGATCACAAGGGCCTAAAGTACACAGCCTTACCTTGCATTTTGCAAGAGGCTGTTTCCATGCGACGACAACTTTTACCATTGCGCCAAGCTCCCCTTCTCTTCAGCTTTGGATATCTTGTAATATAAAATTGTGATGATTTGTGTTCTAAAGAGAGCATGGATTAGGATATGTCTCAAATGCACTTGGTGTCCTTCAAAAAAAGAATAGAAAAAAGAGGCAGTCCGGTGTACCAAAGCTCTTGCTTTGGAACCAGTGATCTTCAGGTCACGTGATGACAACTCTACCGTTTCATCAAGGTTTCCTTCAAATCAACAATGCGATACCTCATCTTTTCTTGCATCTAATTGGGGGCATTATTTTCTACCAAAACGGAAGAATTTAAGCAAACACTTGTTAAACACAACTCATAGAGGATACTACACAAATGAAACAGGGTAAACCAGCATCAAAAGGGAGCTCTTGCTTGGTTCCAATATCTAAATTGTGGCCTCTGAGGAAAATAATCACCACTGTTTAGGAACTGAATCTGCATTTTGAAGTAGGTAAGTTCTGGAAGATTGAATCAGTTTGAACAAACTGATTGATCTCATCCGAAAACCATATTGACACAAGTGCAATTGAATGGATTAGGGCAATCAATTTCCTTTACGGCATGTCGGTCAAAAACCAGTCCCCAACAGCTTCTGCGATTGTCTGACCAACGTTGGAGACATGGCATGAAGTTAATCATCTGGAAATTAACCAGATTTCATACAGATTCCAACAAAGGCATGGTGTAAATGTGGTAGACTACATGCTAATTAACACGTCCATGATCAGAAGTATAGGTAATATTTTCTGGTTTTAGGTGACATTTTCTCCCATTGAAGAGGAACCTTGGCACAATGGTAGAGTTGCTGTCGTGTGACCTTGAGGTCACGGGTTCAAGGAGTGGAAATAGATTCTTGCAAAATACAAGGTAAGGCTGTGTACTATTGACACTTGTGATCGGCCCCTTCTCTAGACCCTGCATACACAGGAGCTTCGTGCACCGAGGCTGCCCTTTTTTATCATCATATACAATAAGTAAATTTACACTGTTATGGATCACACTTCAATGTTAAAATAGATTGATCTTGGCCATCTACTCCTCCATAACATCTTCCCCTGTACATAAATTGTCTAGATAAGTCAAAATATTGAATTTGGTTGAGATATTTTAATTGAAGGTGAGCCTTGGCACAATAGTTGAGTTGTCGCTATGTGACCTGGAGGCCATGAGCTTCAGGTGTGGAAACAATCTCTTGAAAAATGCAAGTTAAGGTTGTATATTATAGGCCCTTGTGGTCCAGCCCTTCCTCGAACCCTGCAGACTTGGTAGCTTCATGCACCGGGCTGCCCTTTATCGAGAAATCTTAAATCCTCTGAGACCTGTATTTGCCTATTACTACAGCCCTAGATGTGTTATAATGTTATTGCACCCCATAAGTCAAATCAATGCAAAAAACATCACCTTGTATCTCTTTTGAAAGTTCTCTTCCAAACTTAATCCTCATTAGTGTTATTCTCTGTGTAATGAACGGGAGCCTTGGTGCAATAGTAGAGTTGTTGTCGTGTGACCTTGAGGTCACGGGTTCAAGGTGTAGAAATAACCTCTTGCAAAATGCAAGGTAAGGCTGCGTACTATTGACGATCCTTGTGGTCTGCCCCTTCCCTTGACCTAGCATATGCAGGAGCTTCGTGCACCGGGACTGCCCTTTTTAGTGTTATTCTCTGCATAAGTTGTTCCAGATTTGTTGACGTCGCCATGTAGCCGGTAGCCCTTGAGGATGCCCCATCACAGTATAAATCAATATCTCCTAGATACTTATCAAAACCATTAACCAATTCCATGTATTCTTAAGTTTTTCCTCTTCCAACCTCAAAGTATAGTCAAAAGTTAATTGATCCAATTAGAGAATGGAAGTTACAAGACTAATCATTTTGAGTTATTAGAAAATATTAGTATCCAGATGCTTGTAGATGGCGTTCATGCTAGGCCTTCAGTGCAGGATAGTTCACTTGCATCATGACTAGAAGTAGCAACTATTTGAAACTTATACAGGCCAGGATTTAGTTTTAATGTATCAGCAGCTAGAGAAACACAAGAAGGTGATTTACAGTTCATGTTACTGATTGAGGTTATGAGTCAAATAGATCTGTCTGGTTTCTCCTGCGGTGAGCAGGCAAAAAGTTGAGAGCTTTTGTCAAATCTTATACATTCCTTTCAGTTATTATGATATTATTGCACTTTTCCATCTTTTGCTACAATTTTAGCCAATATTGATGAGGCTCTGATGATTTTGGTGTCAAAAATGTTTTGTATCTTGAAATAATCTAGACATCAATACAGAGAAATTGATCTTTGGAAAGTAATAATCTCACAATGAATAAAAGCACGAGACATGGGCAATTACCTGCCAAAAAGCATAGGCTGGTTAACAAGGAAAACTGGGTTCTTTATGTTCTTAATAATCTGTTGGGGATACAAACACTGGCATACAATTCTAACCAATATATAAGAGGGACAGCCATGGAGATCGAAAAGTGGAAATATTCCATCTAATTGTGGCATTGAAGAGAAACATAAAAACAAAAGTAAGACAGCAAAACCTGCCTCAGATGATTCTGTCTGCAAGATGCAATCCTTGGCCAAACTTTTGGCTACACACTGATAGAACACAAGAAATAAACAAATAGAAAACAGAGAAACTCAATATAAAGCATTCTTAGTCTTAGACAACTTTACTGAATGACACATAGACTGAAGCGATCATCAATCAGAATGGTCTAAAGAATTTACTGAATCAGTAAATGAAGTTGGGTTGTTCCAGTAAACCTTTCAATGCTGATTTTATTTGGACAAGCTGTAAAGGTTTGGTTTTTGAGGCTTCTGACCAAGTTCAATAAGCTATTTTCTGTTATAATCCCGGCTGAATGATATTAAAATGAAAACAACTTGATGTTACTGTTAGAAGAAAGAAGGATATCAATGTTATGCTAGGGGCAACTCAAGGAAACCCTGGGAGGGCAGGTGCCTGTGGTATTATTAGAAATGAGAGGCGAATTCATGACTGCTTATTGCCTTTTTTCTGGGAAAATAGATAAATAACTTTGCAGAATGGTTTGCGTTAGACATCGCATTAAAAATGACACTGATTTGAGTTTGTTAAATGCGCAGGTGGAAGGAGATTCTCTGGTGCTCGTAAGTGCCGTGTGACACAGGATTTATCCCCGTGACATCCCGGGTTTTCTAAACCTTTTTTCCAATACATATAATAATAGAAATAATTTGTTTTATAAAATAGGCAAGATCCTTGAAAATAAAACTCGAAATTTATAAATTTTACACAGCGTTAAAAAGAAATACCCAAAACGAAAACCTCAAGGGCCATCCACATCCTAAAAACTGCTACAAGGAACAACATCAAATATAGGTACTCTAAGCATGCTCAATTCAAAACCACAATAAATTACGCAAGTTGAGAAAAGACAATGATAATGCAAGTTCAAAAACCCTAGGTTCCATCTATAATCACTACATCATCTATATGCACACTATACAATGGTATGAGTCTAATCTATCCAAATATATAAACATTCAAATACAAAAAAAAAAAAAACTAATACAAGTCTAAGAGATGTACACTAATCTGTCTGTGAATACAAAAGGTAAATGGTCCTCAGGTCCTCCCCCAAATCAACACTACTCCACCTACTTTTTCTTCTAATTATCGCACTCCAAATCTGAGGCATTGCAAAACAAAACAATGTCTCAATAAGCTATGCTTGTATCGGTGATTTACATTCAATTAAAGCTTAATAAAATCACGTAATGTGAAGTATCAATATCATGGTGAATCTTATAGAATAAACACACACACACACACACACACACATGATACGTCAAATAATTAAGTACCCATAAGGAAATAACATATGAAAATCATAAGTCTATATAAATCGCTATTAAGTCAATTCATTATGACATACAAAGCATGATCAAAACATGAATATGCGTCTATCAAAACAATAGGAGTCCACATGCACATATATGAATGCAAGTCACAATAAATAGGACACCGTACCAAAAACAAACCTTAAAAGTATCCCATGACCCTCAATCACTGGTAATGAGTACTCATACCATCCCTAGGTTCCTCCTGTGTAGCTCGCATCAGCCCCCAGAGTCACTCACGGCCTAGGCTCGGCTTACCCCGATTCACCCCACATATAAATCCACATGAGCATATAGAATAACAGTATGGGCTACTATGCTGTAATAGCAATCACAAACAAGATCTAAATCACTGCCGCTCCCTATCAACCTCTAAACGGGAGACTTTCTCTATTCCCATGGGGAGGAACGGACCCTTTGGGGGGACTACCCATGATACCACCACCTACATACTTAGCCCTATACCACTCAAGGGTGGTGTCCAATCATCATCATCACAAAGTAAGAGGGTAGGTGGCCAACCCTACAACCCTCATAGCATGGTACCCACTAGATAGAAACACCCATCATAAATCAACATGTCATAAACCATAGAAAAACTCTGTAAAATAACCTCAATAAATACGATCAAAGCTTATGATAAATACAGTCCATCACATGTAAAACATAGTTATTCACAAAATCGAATGTCATGCTACCAACAAGAAGTATGAACATATTTATGTAAACATGATAAGACGCAAAAACACACGCCGCAAGAACTTTAGAGAATGAGTTATGATCATTGAAATCATAGAAAAATTCTGAATGAAATCACCTATCTCGATAAACGCAGTACTCCTATCAGGCGCATGGGTAATGTCACGTCGTGCGCTTTGACGTACTTGTCAAATCATAAGTCATCTATCACTTAGCGTTCTTACATCTAAAAGTAAACAAATTCAAACGATAACTTCATTGATCTGGCCATTAATCCAAGATCAAAGGCCCAGATCATTTGATTAATCCTTTATTGGGTCAATCTTGTACCAGATGTAGGTTTTTCTAACCTTTAGAAAATTATTTGTGGTCTTTAATTATCAATCTAAGTTATGATCCACTTAATTTATGCCCCTTAATCAATGAAAAGTCAGTCTCTAACATCTTATGAAATTTGGAGACGATCCGACTGTTGGATCGCTTCATAACATTCATAATTGGCATTTGATAATCAATTCTAACTATTCTTATCATGATCCTTCTAATTTCAGTATTTATTTAGTAGTTTAAACATGTCTCTATAATTGTATCTCAATCTGACGATCAGATCACTCTCTGATCAGCCAACCCCAAGGCACCTGATTAGATCGGTGGTCAATATCACTTTTCTTAGCAATTACATGTAATCTACTTTGCTAATCCCCTAGATCATCTCATATTGGGTGTATTTACTCAAGTTCTTAGCAATTACATGTAATCTACTTTGCTAATCCCCTAAATCATCTCATATTAGCAATTACATGCAATTATATGCAATTTCGTGCAGTCTTTATGAGGGGTATTTATAGGGTTATTTTTGTATTATTTTAATTAAAATTTTAAATATTTTTATTTTAAATATTTTTTTTTTACTTTTCTTATTAAAATTAAAAGAGATTCCTTATCATTGATATTACCTAAGCTAGTTGTCCACCAGCTCACCTAACTTTTGTGGACCCCACACAAAAGTGAAATGACCATTTTACCCTTACGAGTTAACGTAAATTCACAAAATTAAGAAAAATAGAAAATTTTCACCCAAGCATAGATTTTAGTGTGCTTACAGCCATTCTGAATAATTTTCCTTGAATGATTTCAAATATTTATGTTTCAAGATCTGATTCTTTTTTTAAACATTAATATTGTATTAAATATAATATTCCACCTCGCTTTTTGTAAAAATTCCAAATAATTCCAGAAAATTTTGGGGTTTTCAAATTAACAATGCACTTTCCGACTGAGTTCAAACCTTCCCATGGCATAGGCAAGGCAACTCACTTTTGCCTTATTTATTTGTGTAATGTATGTCGTGAGCCGAAGGGAGCCTTGGTGCAACGGTAGAGTTGTCTCGTGTGACCTTGAGGTTACGGGTTTAACGCATGAAAACAGCCTCTTGCAAAATGCAAGATAAGGCTGCATACTATGGACCCTTATGGTCTACCCCTTCCCTAGACCCCACACATGTGGGAGCTTTTTACACTGAGGCTGCCTTTTTTTATGTCGTGAGCCCTCAAAGAGATAATTAAGCAGAAGAGAATTGCGTCGATGAAATTTTGTAGACAACAACCATTAATCTCAGGCCCATTCTAGGCAGATAGCCTCATCAGCTTCACGAGGGCCATCTTTCCTAAGTCACACAAACTCCGTAATCTATTTTAGAATGTGGATTGACGGGTAGGCCGTCCTGGGTAGTTCAGTTGCTATTAGAAAGGAACTGATTATAGCGTACAAGGCAGCCTCTTTTAGAGTATCTAACAGTAAAGACTTTCAAGTGTCCAGAATATTTAAGTTTTACAATTTAGTTACAATTGTTGCAGATTTAATAAACTATTAATCTATGTTTATTTTTTAGCTTTAATATATTTGTGTTGGTTTTAAGCATGGGTGTGTGGGTGATGTACATTCTAATATTATCTATCACTTTCACTTATGTGCTAATTTGCTAATTAATACACCACACCGTTTCAGTAAATGAGAAAACTGAGTGGCAGTTCCACCATGATGAGCCATGTGAAACTGAGGATGTCCAAGTAGGCACACACCGTCCAATTCCTTCGGAGAAGGGAACAAGTCAGCCGACCTACTGCAGAAATTAAATGCTGGATTTTAAGTCCACCCACATTTTATTTTTTTCCTTGCACGTAGAATTCTTGGAAGGTGATCCGTTGCGTATTGGTAGAGTTGTCGTCGTGTGACTTTGAGGTCATGGGTTTAAGGTGTGGAAACAACCTCTTGCCAAAACGCATGGTAAGACTTCGCACTAGAAGCCATTGTGGTCCACCCCTTTCGTAGACCCTGCATATGCGGAAGCTTCATGTATCTTACATGGAACTCTTGATAAAAAAAATGGTAAAAAAAGAGAGTACCATGTACCACGCCAGGCGCTGTATAGTTTTCTAACCTGAATGTAATGCTACTTTAATTTGTTTACAAAAGGGAAGTAATAACTGTCTACATTGATCAACTCCCGTTTAAGATCATAAAAATTCTAGCACTGCATTCTTCCCCATCAAGTCAGAAGTTCCTCAATGCAACGCATTTCTTCACCCACCAGGGAGCAGGTAAAGAGTTCGGGCATTCAAACAACGTTATGCCACTAAGATGGTTTTGTAAGATACATTGCACCGGTGGGAAACTCTGTCATCCCAAGCCTAGATGAAAAAGGAGGGTCTTGCGTCAGGTGTCAGCCAGCGAGGAAGAAGTTGAAGCCGATTTTAATTTTGTTATTTTTTTTGTATTTGCAAATGAATATGCATTTGTATATTAGTTTGTAAGTAAGAAGGGAAGATAATAAAAATCATCTCCAACTTCTTTAAAGTATGGCAACCCTAACATAACATGAGGAACTTATTCTATCATCAATAACTTCTACGGCGATTTTGTGTGAGACATTGCACAGACCAGTAGCTGGTATATTGGTCACAAGTTTCGGCAGTTCTGTCCAAACCTCCTGGATGGAGCTCTGGTAAGACCTTGGAGAATAAAGTTTTCCTACACTGCTAAAGTGACTGGCTATAATTTTCAGGAAGAATGGATTTGTGGTAATGCTGTAGCGATTCAAAGACTCAAGGGGTGTTAGCAATCAGTAGATCAGATGTTAGCAGTTGAAATCCACTTCATTCTCCCCCCATCAAGTCCACAGTGCCTTTAACTCGTGTCTCCATTGCACTAGTTCCCGGGAATAACTGCAGCTGTTCAAACAACGTTTACGCCACTAAGTCAACACGCACAGAAGAAACAAATTGTCAATGATATCATACCACAAGCTCACTTGAAAATTCAAAGTTCCTGTTCTTTATTTTACTCAGCTGGCCACCTGTTCCTGCTGGGGAGGAGATAGTGGAACAGGATTTCTCATTTATTAAAATGTGTCACTTGATGAATGACGCCTGCAGGGCCGGCTTTGTATTTTTTTAATCAATTCAAACGTTTCCCCACATCGATCTGCATCTTATGTTCAGTTAAAATAATAAAAAGCCTGTAGAAAATGGCTTTATAGTTTAACAAATCCCCCATCAGCAGCTGAATTGGGTCCTAAATAATGTGCAGAAACTCTCCGAACAGCTAGCTCTTGCATGTGCAGGGTTCGAGAAAGGATAAGAGTACGTAGTTTTATCTTATATTTTGTAAGAGACTATTTTCACATCTTGAACTCATGATCTTAAAATCACACCACGACAACTCTACTGTTGCTCTAAAACTGCCCTTCAATAATTTGCAGAAACTAAAACACCCAAATTTAATGTATGATATGTGCTCTTCTATCTAAATAATATCATGCAACAAGACTAGTTTGGTACTTTATTGTCTTAATAAGCCAGAAACTTAGAACTGCACCTACCCACATGATCACCTAAGGATGGGGGACCAGATGAATGGGTGGTGGGACTAGGTAGGGGATCCCAAAATCAGTCCAGATAGCATTTCTCTTTGTTACACGGGGGTTATCATGCAACTAACATTACCCAAAAGTTACATTTATTAGAAGATCATAAATTGAAAACCATCTAAGCAATTGAACGGTTAAGAGCAAACAAGAAGTTTGAGTTCTATGATCAAATGGATGAATATTTTGAGTACAAAAAGGGAAAAAGAAGAAATGGATAGACATGTTTGATATATAGTATTATTACATTCTAGTGTGGATTAATCTAGACTCTTGGATTAAGGATCTGATCTAGTATCAACAAATGTCTTGTGCAGTTGATTACGGACAACTAAGCATCTTCCTTTGAATTGCTACTTTTCCCTTTAATTGAATATTAGATTTAGAAGCATGCGTCTTCAATCTGCTTGGTAATTCTTTATTTTTAAAGAGGAGAAAAAAAAAAAAAATCTGACCTAGTCGGGTCAAGGCTTCTGCTGAACTTTAAATTGCTGACATTGGTTCAAACCAACTTTAATTACAGACATGGATGTTTGGGTCATGCTGAATTATATGACTGGATCCAATGTGGGGTACTTCTGCCAATATCATTCACCCGGGTTAGTATTATTAAATACATAATTAACCGGTTGATTGCACACTTTACCTTTCTTCCCCTGTGCACAAGGTTCTACTGTATGCAGAGTCCAGGGAAGGGGCGAATCACAAGGGTCAATAGTATGCAGCCTTACCTTGTATTTTGCAAGAGGCTGTTTTTACGCTTGAACCCGTGACCTCAAGGTCATACAACGACAACTCTACTATTGCACCAAAGCTCCCCTTCAACTAAAACTAGAAATCCATGCTCTTGATCTATCTTTTGACGTGTTCATCGAATATCCTGATAAGAATTGGGTGGCAGTGTTATTATCGTTTCATGAATAGCAACCCAATCTCTGAACTTAAGTTCTTAACCCTTACATGAATGCTAAAGAGAAAGGCACTTGCTGCAGTAGGTTATTTTGATGAAGATCACCATGAAAGATTAAATGGCTACCACACAAGCCTGTTGGTTTCAAAGGTTGAACTACCCTTCTAAATCTGACTTATTAAAGGATGGAATTCTAGGAAAACTGAGTAGCGAAAAGTCCAATCAGAGCCCACTTATTCACCGACCAAAACCAAACAACCGATTGAGCTGTGGATGGGCTGGGCATTAGACTTCATTCTCTGCCAAGACTTCCTTTTTGGTGGATAGGTCAGCAAGCTAGTATACAACAACTTAATGCCTGTTCGGTTGGCTGAAATGGGATTTTTACAGAAAATGGATCTCTCGTGGGAAGTGTTTCGAGCCTTGAATTTGAATACCCAATTTTTTTCAGAATACTGCAGCGTTGTGTACGAAGTTTATGCATATGCAAAGTTCGAGAAAAGTACAGATTATAGACTTATCTTGCCTTTTTGCAAGAGAATATTTTTATGCCTCAAACCCATGACTTTTAGGTCACGAAGGCTATCCTTCACGCGAAAATTTTAATTCCGTAGCTTAAACTCAATTTTAAGGTGTAAAACGCATGACTTAGTCTACTTTCCTTCCATCTTGCCTGCAGCTGATTCACCTCCCTCTTCATTGTCGGAGTCAAATAATTACAAATCTTAGATAAGGTTGAAAATTGGTACATGGCTCATCCATACCTGAGGATCTAACAAACAAACAATTTGCCTTATTTTACCTAGTAGCTCATCCCAGTACTATTGCCCACCATACTCTTTGAAGGAAATTGGGCAGATTATGTAGGGACTCTCTCTTCCTAGCCGTTAGAATTCAAACAAGTGGGATGATAAAAGCCATTCATTTTTAGAGACGTTCTCCCTTATCATGACTCTAAGCCTTTGATGTGTAGAGACTTCCTTGCTGAACACAGGCCGTCGATTTTACCATCTTCCAAAATATCAGCTTAAAAGCAAAAATTCCAAGGCTTCGAATCTTCACATACGGTTCGATTTTGGTGCAAGGCTCATCCATGCCAGGTTTTAGCAGATAGATGGTTCGGATTAACTAATTATGTGGGCCCCTATGATCCCGTGATAATATAAAAATATCGTGGATTTCTCGGGTTCCTGGCAAAACCGTTAGATTTCGTTTCCAAATTCAAACGTACTTGGGATCTTGACTCTCTTTCATGCCCAGCAGAGGGACGAAAAATACTGCCAATTTTTGTTGAAATTTCAACGTGTTCGTCCCCACTTTTGGTCACATCTCGGTCCCACCGCCCCCTTGATCATTCTTTTAATCACCTCTCTCCGGACATGCTTTCCGTTTCATGGATTCTTCTTCATCTTCTTACATCTGCAAATCTCCACTTTCAACTGTAGCAGGTATTCATTGCATCAGTAAGAGGAGCAGGTGTAGCTCTTGCTGACGATTATTATCCATTCTTCGACACCAATAGTAGTTCCTTGTTCAATCTTAGACATGTCAATTCTCGGAAACAACAAGATGGGTACTCCTTTTCTTCACGAATTCAAGAAACAAGCTTCTTTCTTTCTCAAGGAAAGGATCAAAACGGCCAGATTAGCTCTGACTGATGTAACACCAGCAGAACTGTAAGTCGATCGTTTCCGTGCTTTGTCTCTCAAAATAGTGCTCACAGCTTCTTTTATCTTCGATTTTGATCAAAACTTTCAGTGGATATGTGAGTTCTCCTTGAAAGTAAACTTCATGTTTTGGTTTTGATATGGTCTTTTTGGGATCCCAGATTGACGGAAGAAGCTATAAATGGGAATCCATGGGGACCCGACACGAGAACTATGGGTATGATATCGCGGGCTGCCTTTGAAATCGATGATTATTGGAGGATTGTGGAGATCCTGCATAAAAGGTTTCTGGATTCTCCTTTTCTTGTTTGTTCATGTGCTTTTATGCATGGAACTTTATCTTCTAAATGTTTGTTTCCTGATTTTCGTTGATTCAGGTTCTTGAGATTTGATACAAAGCATTGGAGGGAGTCTTATAAGGCTTTGATATTACTAGAGCACCTTTTAACACATGGACCTGAGAGTGTCTCGACGGAGTTTCAGAGTGATAGAGATGTTATCAAAGAGATTGGAAGTTTTCAACATATTGATGAAAGAGGGTCAGTGATCCGAACTTTTAGCTCTTCCTTCTCTGTGTTGGTTTTGTTTGGGTGCAGAATTACGCCTTGGTTGTAGCTGCTGAACCAGATTCTCCTGTCTATTTTCATGTTTCAGTTATGAGAAAAAAAATATTGATGGATCTAAATGAAACTATGCAGATTTAACTGGGGTCTGAATGTGAGGAAGAAATCAGAAAGGATATTGCAGCTGCTTGAGAAAGGAGAGCTCCTTAAAGAAGAACGAACTCGTGCCCGTAAACTCACCCGTGGTATTGAAGGATTCGGGAGTTTCTGCCAGCGATCTTCAACTTCAGCAATTGCAAGTTGCAGAGACACCCCTTCTGGTCCATATGGAAGATCTAATTCTCATTACAACGAACACACAGAAGAGGAAGATTCAGTTTCTTCCTCAAATAATGGGGACAAAATTCAGGCTTCAGCTCTAGACAAGCAAACAGAGAATTCAAACTCTCAAGGCCTTCTCAATGGAAAAACAGAGAATTCAAACACTCAAAACACTGTTGATGATGGTGAGACAGAAAATCTGAATCCTAAGGATGCCGGTGGTGATGTTCTGGTGCAGAAAAGAACTGAAACCTTACGCAGACCTCTCAAAGAAAAGAAGGTTCCGTGGAACTTACAGAACAGCAGGGATGAAAATGTTGTTGCTACAAACAAAATTGCTACAGAAGAACTTGAATGGGATTGCGCCCGAGAGTCAAAACCACTTCTAGCTTCTCAGAAAGATGACCAAAATGTTGATTTTCCAGTGGAAGATCATCCATTTAGTAATCTAGAACTGACAACTGCTTCTTTGCTCTCTGTAAGTTAGAGATGAAGCTTCTGAGTTTGTTATACGTCTATACTTAGCAAATTAAGCACAACAGAGTATGTAGATATGTATGAGACAGGAATTTGACAGTTCCCTGGTTTGCTACATGTAGACTCCCTGTCTGCAGTTTAGCTCTTTTGTGTTGAAGATTGAGTAATGGATGTTCTAAAACTTGAGTGTGGATGATGTTGTCTTTGATCTGCCGTTTCCATTTTCTTGTCAGCTACTTGCTGTTGTATTGAAATTGAGAGTATTGACTGGTAGATGGAATTTATGCGTTTGGCCAGTGGAAACACAGAAGAACCAAATGGTTGTGCCAAATGTCTTTGAAGCTATTATCTGTGTTCTTCAATGACTGGGGCACTTAATGCTGAAGAACATATTGCCATAATCCTCTTTGTTCTCTGTTTAAGAATTGATGAATGCTTCCTCTAAAACTGAATGAAAAATTACCAAATTAATTACGAAAATTTGGAAAATAAATGCAAGCATTATGAATATTTCATCATTCTTATATGTTATCTGTAAGCCTAGCTACAAATCCAAACTGAAATATAATTATAATTTACATCCAAACCATGCTTTTCGTTGGGTTTGCTTCTCTAGTAATTCCCAAACATTTCTTAATTTTCTAAATATTTGCTTGCTACCTTTTGCTATTTTGTTGCTCATGACACCAACCATTAGCAACAGAAAGATGAAATATAAGCTGATTTGACTGATTCCGCAAGTGATCCTGGAATACGCATTTTTATCTCCCTAGACCCATAACTCTTCTTTGGAGCTAACGAAAAGTAAGTTCTAGGAGATGTCAGGATCTAGGAACTCCTTTTCTTTCTCATGCCCGTGGTAATAGATCCATAGAGTCAAACACCAGAAGATAAATCAGTAGCACCGGAAACAAACATTGTCACTGATGACTTTGGGCATTGTTGGTGTCTCAGCAATGGTTCTCTGGCTTGATCAACGTGCCAGTTATGGTTGATATATCCAGTTTCTATCGTTAATGGCAAATATCGGCCACAAAACGTTTTGGCAGATAAAAGACAGTAACAAAATTGCTACTGCGATGTAAATGTTAGCGTAGATGAAGCAATGGCCACTGCATGTCCTGATAACCAGAATGACCGGCTAGGTTAATAGATAACCCCATGATTTTCTCCTGAAAGATCAAACACCCATTGGGTTTTATGCAAAGCCAGTCGGATAGCCACAAGAATTTTAAGTTTTCTTTTGTAGCTTTTACCAGATAAGCCATGCTCTTGTTGTTGTATGGAAAAATTCTCATCATTGGACATAAGGTAAATAAGCAGGAGAAAACAAAATCATTCAATAATAAATACTAATGTTCTATCAAGTTACAAAAGAGTTTAAACCATTCAGATGAGCTAGGCCATTAAACATACATTGGCACAAGACACAGAAAAAACATTGCCATTAATTTTCACTAGCATTGAACATGAAATTCTCGTTGTTTTTTTGGGCAAAGAACAATATATTCTCTTTTGCCTTGCTGTATACTGATAAACAGAAAAGCCTCACTCTGGAATGATCAAGTGCAAATGCAAGACCTGGTTTCTTATATCTTCTGAAATCCTCTATTGCATAGAAGATCTGATAAGAAGTGGATCAGTATATTTCAGGAGAAGTGATCCTGTAAACTGGTGCTCTACTTGAGTGTTACAGTTCTGGCAGTCATCATGCGTCAGATGTCCTCGCTCCGCAGTTGACTACAGAAATAGACATGCCTAAGATACAACAACAGCCTGATCTAGCTTCTGTATTTCATCTAACCCCTTGTTTGCTAATCTGGCAAAGAAGTTTAAGCTTAAAGTTGTCATGAATAGGATCCATAGTGACTGAAGAAGTTATTGCTCATATACATGGGATCTACCACATAAATCTCTGGATCCCAGGCACATGATCCCAATGGAACGGCCTGTTGAGGAACATTATCATGGTGAAGATGTTTACAGCTATATAAAGGACCCCCATGAGAAACCAACTTCTGTTGTCATCTATCAGAGAATGGAGAATCATGAAGTAGAATGGTATGGTGTAATATCTGAACTCAATCAGGGGTGTGGGAATGAGAACTGCTGCACAAGCAAAGGAAAACAGCAGTAACCAGATCTTCTTCTGAACTTTCCCTGAAAAGAGAACAAAGGGGACTCTTCAGTTTGAGAGCCAAACACATGAATAAACTCAAGATATGAAAATTTTCTGGCTGACCTAATATACTGAAGATGGAAAGCCACGAAAAAGTATAAAGAGGAACCAAAAGGTACTTCATTGACCAGTGAGCCATGATGACCTTCCGCCAAATATAAAAGGGATAATGCCGGTTGTCAGCAAGAAGATAGGGGTGTGCTATACTGCATTCATTCATCAAATAACTTGTTGAAGCATATCACATCCAAACACAAAATAAAAATAAACCAGAACAAAACAACTGTTAGGCCAGGTAACATCCTATAGCATTGAAAGAAAGAGAATGGTTTCACACAACAGCTGTAAACTATGCAATGGCTTTCAGACACCATGCATGAAAAAGAAAGTGTAAACAATAAGTCTGCGATCTACACAGAACTGCCTGGTTATTTCAAGTTCATGAGGGGCTTTGTGGCTTGTCTTTGTGAGCTAGAAATCTGCACATGAACATGTGCGTGATCTACTATCTTCCATCTTCTCTCGGGTTTTTGGTGGGTCACAACAACCAACAGTCCAGGTTGTCATGGAGCCCCACCATGACAACCTGGATGGTTGTTGTAGCAATCTGATGATCTTAAACTTCGTGTGCTTGTCTAGTAGCAGACAAACTTTTATTTTACAAGCATCTATGATTCTATTCAGTGGGTTCATGCAATGGATGGATCTGAGAAAAGGTTGTGCAGTCAGAAGATCTCAAGTTTTTAACTGGTCTTCCTGTTGGCTTCCAAATGGACACAAAAAGAAGGCCTCCAATTCAACAATTTCCATTTGTACATCATACCATCTTCTATAGTGTCTGAAACCCTCCCAAAGTCTTATTATGATTTACCAAGGATATTAGGTACATGGATTCATCTGACCTGAAAAAATGCACAGAGATGAATCCTGCGGCAAGAACCATGATGACTTGTAAGAAACCTTTTAAATTGTTCTTCCACATTGACCGACACACAAGTGCAGCTTGGTCTAAACTAAAATGTACAGGAGCCATTGCAGCAGCTGAAACCAGGCCAAAATACATTAACTGTGCAAAGTGTGGAGAAACAGTATGGGCTTCTTTTGCACCTGCAATATTATGAAATATAGAATTTAAGTGAATATTCATGAAACCTTCTAATTTCATTGAGGTATTCAATGTGTTAGCAAGATTACAAAGAACTGATATATGGAAAGAAGGAAGATGCACGTACCAAGAACCACACTGCCATTCCAGATAACAAAAGAGACAAATGCCACCAACACCACCAGAAAGGGGGTGAAGCATGCTAAGATTTTCCACTTGAAAGACCATACACTTAGGAAGAGGTCTTGGAGCTCCTCAATCAGACCTGCATCATAAATATAATGGTATCAAATAAATAATCCTCCATTAATCGTAAATGAATCAGCCAGGGTACCCTCGTTAATCCTAACAACAATTTGTTAACAGATCAAGGGCGTGCATCAAAAAGATTCTGGCAGATGTCATCATTTGACCCAGTAACCTCTTTATATGACAATTAGTCATCACAATGTCACATTCATATGAACTGTGGTTGGTTCAGTTAATGTGCGTTCCTGCCATTGATAATTGGAACACAATTAGTGATATTATTTATCCAAGGGTGACCAGGAAAGGGAATCAATATTAAGAAAAATACACTCAAAAGTTAAGCGAATGCTTGTGGGATATGTTCTCATTTTAATATGCACTGCATGCAAGGTATCTAGCCTTCATTGTGCAACCTTGTTAGTTGGAAATCAAGAGACAATATAGTTGTATTTTCTAGGACAAAGGATATTATTAAGCAAGGGCTCACACTAATTGTGAATTGGAACGGCTAAAGCTCCTACAGACCAGATGGGTGCAGTTGACAATCAAGTGAAGATGTTTTGTGACAATCACGAGCTCCTTTGTTGATAATAATCCTGTAATTCATAAGGCTATTAAACTTATTGAGAAGGACCGTCTTTCTCTAGAAGAAGGTTACTGGAAAGTACGGGATAGATAACTACACAATGTGCGAGGTCAAAAAATCAGTTACTAACAGTTTCATGCGCTTCATAGAAGCAATCGTCATGACCATATTCAAGCTGGAAATGAATTCCATTTATGCTCTAGTTTGAGGGGAGTATGCATATGTTCTGGGGAACCTACTTATCCATCTCTTGTCTTTATTTTACATACAAGCATCAGCTGTTTACTTTGAGTCATACGTATTGAAATATGCAAGAGTAGAGTTAACTATTTCCAAAACTTTGTCCCCCCATCTTTCTTTCTCTTCTTTCCCTTCTCTTTCCTCCTTTTAGAGCATGAACAAAATTGAATTTTGCAGATTGACCATGTAAATACCACCAAGATCTAGGCTAATGAATCAAATTCCAAGGATGGCATCCTGATATGCATGAGTAATCAGGACAGAACGTTTAGATTATCAACAGAACACCAGAAGCCTTGGCGCAACGGTAAAAGTTGTCGTCATGTGACCTTGAGGTCACGGGTTCAAGGCGTGGAATCAGCCTCTTGCAAAAATGCAAGGTAAGGCTGCCTACTTTAGGCCATTGTGGCCCGCCCCTTCCCCGGACCCCGCATAGGCGGGAGCTTCGTGCACCGGGGCTGCCCTCTTTTTTTTTTATAAAAGGGAAAACCCAACAATAAAATTATGTACAAGAAGAATCTATTGTTGAGCTTATATAGGATTCATCATGAGGCTTGACAAAATTAAGAGGCTGTGAGCACGCATCTAATAAAGGTGATATCAATGACAATAAGGGGGTTTGTGTGGTGTCATAGTGTTACACAAAGGTTATGACAGATGGCCTCCTTTTAACCAATGGACACCAATGTTTTACCGGTTTTAAGACAATGTAATTTTTCCTTTGTGTAGTCTTAAGACCACCAAAAAGATGGTATCAATAATAAATAGAAGGCTCAATAATCATTATGCAAGAAAATTAAAGGCAATGTCTAGCCAATAACAACAGAGATTGTATTGAGGTTGTTTTCTTACACCACAGGAAGTTGGTTGATCCATGTTGTTCAGTTGTGCTCTCTGGTTGATCTAGATGGAGAGCTGTTCTTCTTTTTTCTCTTTTTGGGCTTGTTTTTGTGTGTTTCTGTTGTACACTGTTCTGATGATTCAACTGGTACAGTATAGAGTTCTGTGTTACAGCAAGTATATTCCATTAATGATATCAGGTTCTTCTGGATTTTGGGATCTTCAACGGTTTGCTGCTAGATTTTCTCCTTCCAATGGATGAATAACATTTACTACCGCTCAAAAAAGAAAATGTCAAGCTAGTAGAAAGTACTTAATTTATAAGAAAAATAAGCATAAGATAAAACAGTGACATAAAATCATTCATATACCCAGAGGTTTAACACTGCTAGTAAAGGTCCCTCAGGTATGCAATATTATTGTTAGGAAATCAATATGAGATGCTCAAATAGTTTAAATGAAGATAACAAAGAAAAAGAACCTGAAGCATGAATCGAAGAATGGCTAGTCATTTCAGAAACAGAGACACCAAGGAAACTCACAGAGCTTGTCATCTTTCGCTTCCTCAAGTTTGGAGCAACTTCCAAATTCTTATTATTAGTTAGCCCAGCATTTCTTCCAGTTGCTATGCTGGGACCACCCAATTTCGCATAATTTTTTGCAGTCAAGATCTCAGTATAATTAATAACCCCAACTCCAGCAACAAACAACATCCATATAACATTTGTTTGACGGATAAGTATTGCCAAACCTCCAAGCTGTAGAAAGGATGAAAGTATCAGTGAACTCTGTAAAGGGAAACACAGACTGCTCCAACAGATGTGAAGAGAAACTGTTCTGGCATAAAGGGAAGGGACAGTAGATAAACAAGCTTGTAAATGCAGACAATGAAAGTTCTAATATGCTTCCAACAGGATATTGTTAAAATTCATGCATTAAACACAGATTAATCTACCAGTGAAACAATTAGTTATACTTCCCATTTCCCTCGAGCACTTTATCAATTCCTTAATTGCAGTTTTCGCACCAATTTATCTTAAACAGAACCAACCTTGTTGTCTGCAGCAATGCCAGCCCTATGCTAAGCATGTTGTTGAAATCCTCATCTTTTTTATGTTATAAATGAAGCCCTTACGTTTATTATCCTGTTTCTGCTTAGATTACTTCAGAACAGTTCTGTAAAAGTATTTAAATATAAAATGATACAAACTCATAATGACAAGAAAAATGCTAGCAGAAACAACAGTCCAATAATGAATATCAAGAGCTGGCTGAAGCAAATGATTCACAAATAAAATAAAATATTTTAACATCAAATATAATCATATGTAGTCCATCATGCAGCTCTTCCACAGAAACCCAAGGGACTATCAGCCACCCACTTACCAGTGCACTAGACAAATAGTGCCCCTTCAGACACGCCAGATACATGGCAAGAACTGCTGTAACTGATGCTACGTCCGTATAGTACAGGAAAGTGAAGAACCAGTGAAGAGGGTACAGCGCTAGAATTACTGAATATAAAGTTGCCTTTCTTTCACCAAGAGATGGTCTCAAGTGAATTAATATATCATGGACAAGAATGCTGCAAATCACTGCAAGAGCACCATTGGTAGCACGAAGAATTGCAGTAGAACAAAGACCAGATAATGACGAGACTGCTTTTGTGCACCAAAAGGCCGGAAACAAATAAGCAACATGGAGAAGGGAAATACAGTACCTGAAACAGTTATGAAAAGCATAAATCAACACTTACTAAAGTAGTTTGATGTTGTTTATGGTATCCAACTACTTGATGCAAGAACAAGACATGCCCTTAAAGATTAAAAAAGTAAAAAAATTCCTTGACTGAGACAGAAAAAGATCTGGACATTTAGGACCTAACAACAACAAAACATGCAGTACAAGGTACATGAAACCCCGGCCAAGATGCAATTGAAATTTGTTTCAGCAAATCCAATTCCTATATAGATGCAAGAGAAACTTAACTTTTTAACAGATGAAGCTCTCTAACTTCAAGTTCTAACGAATGATAATAAAACAAAAAAAGTGACTATTATGTGACAAGCAAGTGGTCATAAAACAGAATCATCACCGTTTAACTGCTGTATGGCTGAAGCCAAATCCACTGGAAACTGGTTTAGTAAATATATTTTTTTTAGAAAAATAGAGTCCAAAAAATACAAACTTTCATAAGTGTTCACACTTTTAAACCCAAACCAAGTATCTCATATTACACAGTCTGATGCATGCAAATCTGGAATATGAAGATAGATTCTCTGTGGAAAGGCGAGTAAGCTGCAGTGCCTTACTTCATAAATCTGACAATTGGATCAAAACAGAAGCAAGCCCAAGAATGGCCAAACAAACACCAATATAATTGCTACCGTACTCAATATAAATTTATCGTCTTAGAAATTTTGACACTTCATATGAGCACATCCAGTCACCTCATGTGCAATCCAAACTTATACCAATTCCATTGCTAGGTGTAGCACCATATAGGCATTCAACAGTCCCGGGGTTAAATCAATTGTGGGTTCAATTTCCTTAGGCGTGATTTCCATAAGAATACAATTGAAAATGTTAAGCCATGGAAGTTTGGACCTAGTGTTTGTATACATTTATCAAACCAAGCATTGAACTGAGGTCCAGTATAGTGTAAATCAGATAATGATAATGAGCAAGTTATCTGCAAAATTATGTAACAATATATTCATTTTTCTAGAAGAAAAAAGAATCGACAAACACCAAAAAAAATTCCGAGTGATTATTGAATCCTTAGACTCAAGCGGTCCCTACTACATTTACTGATGGCAATAAACAGAAATTGCTTTAATGTGATAGAAAGAACCAATGAAAGGTCAGAGAGGTAACGAAGTCATTTGCTTTTCTTGAGACTCCATCCACCCACTTGACAGAAACCGTGGTTCTCAACATCAAGAAGGTAACAGATTAATTGTTCAAAGGAGTTTAGAATTTCTGTTCATAACTAATGGCATCATTCTTGATTAGTGTTACCAAACTCATAAAAATCTTTTCTAGCTACCTTTGACTTTTGTTCTGTTTCTGTATAAAGTTTCTGTTAGTCTCATCCTTCTACAAGTATATCATATAATATCACAAACCATGAATTTCACTGGTGCAGAGAGAAACTGAAACCATGAAAGTCGAAGCATTGATGGGTCCTCAACTACTGAATAACTGGATGCAAATAAGAAACTACCATACAGGAAAACAGAAAAGTCTGCATACTACATACAGGCATCTATTGGGTACAAATACATACTAGCAAAGAAAGAAACTTCATTCACTACACAAGAAGGATTATGCAAAGATATAGTATACCCAGATCTTCTTTCATACAAACAATAGAAACCCATAATTGTTGTTTTACTCCTTTTCCAGTTTAACTTTGTTCAGTGACGATCATACGCAAAAGGCTAAAGGTGGTCGAGAAATGGAACCTACAGTCCAGGGGGGGTGGTGATCATGGGATCCCAACTTTTGAAGTTTCCACGGCAGTACTGTTGAGCCTGAGGGATGTGGAATATCTCATCCTGGGAACCGAGCAAGTCAGCAGGAAGACGCAAATGTTGATGAATAAATTAGAAAATCAGATGGCAAATTGGGTTTTACCATGTAAGGATCTGAAACAATGCGATTGACCACGATTGAAATGGGGACAACCCACAAGCTTACAATTGCTGCGACCGCTATTCGACCCATCTCCCTCCCTCTCTCTCTCTCTCGATTGCGGCAAACGGCGCCTGAATCTATCCTCCGAGACATGGAAAAAGCTACAAAAGACGGTTGCTGTCGCGCTCTTTCCTAACACTCACTTGTTTAGGCCGACAGAGGCGTCGTAGTCAAGATCACACCGCCAATTTGAGAGGTGGAAACTGATCCAACCGTACTTCGTTAGCAGCAAACGACGTTGCCACATGGACATCATCATATCCGTTAATTAACGTAAAAACAGAAAAATGTGAATTATTGATTCAAGATCCTTGATCCATGAAACCTTGTCTTTGTTCCCACGAAACAAAAATCTGAACTTTTGATTTAGTTAAACTCTACTTTGATATCCCTGGGGCGTAGGGTCAGCTGTACAAGTGTGGTGGGCCTTACACTTGCGTGCTTATGTGGGCTTGCAAGATCAAAGTCCAATCTTTCATTTAGGGGAACATTTCCCCTTTTGTAAGGTTAGAAAATGTTGGACCCAGATAATTTTCAAAAACTTTTGTCTTCTGGACCCTACTTGAGATAGTTGATACTTGCCAACATCATCTCAGAAAATCCATCTCAACCATTCATTTGGTTAACAACAAGTCTCATTTTACAAACCACTGAATACCTTAAAAGGACCTCATCCAGAGGTGTCCCACGTTTGGCACAAAAGGACCCACTTTGGTTGATCCAACTCGTTCTTGTCCTTGTTCCATGAATTGAATAATTCTAATGTCTGAAAAAGCATATTTTTATAAAAATAAAATAGAGTGTTTGAACTTTGTAAAACCAACAGTCCCAATTCACCTCTTAAGAATATAGTTTTTTAGATGTTAAAATAATCTAATCTTCTTCTGAATCTTTTGCTTATTGGTTATTCAAGACCAGAGCATTAAGATGAATGAGTTAGATCATCCAAAACTGAGCCCATGGGGGTGCTTCTAAGTTCTGAACAATGCCCTCTTAGTCCTACGGACTCACCTCCCTCAAATAACAATGGAGGGAAAGATAATCTAGAGCAGAATCTTTTGTTCACAGCGTCATCTCAGCAAAATCCATCTTAACCCTTCCGTTGAAGTCTATTGAGAAGAGAATTCTTACAAACAATAGATTGGAAATGAGGAAGAGAGCACTTGGGAAATGGGCGTTGGCCTCAGTGTTTCTTAGAACGATAGTGGTTTTAATCCCAGTTCAAGATTGAACGAGGAAATATCATATATCAACGACCGGAACTCGCCCAAGGATAGAAACCTTATCAAGGTATCTTCTTTGAAATGCTATTATTATAGATCAAGGAAGCATTTTCAATGATCCAAACCATCTTTTGGACGTATGAACTCTTGAAGATGAAACATTTTCAAGCCAGAAGACCATGAGATCAGCCCTTCAAGCAAAATCATGTCGAGAAAATGCAGGTTTGAAGAAATGTTAAAATAAGATTACCGTTAAAGAAATAGAAACAGGGTTATACAAACAGGTTTCAAGTCTTCAACAAATATCTTGCGCAGTAGGTTGCAGACAACTCAACATCTTCTCTGAAATAGTGCGTTTTTTAGTTCTACCCTTTATATTAAAAAATAATAATTCTTGAACAGCAGAAGCATCTCTACTTCCAAATATGTTTCCATGAATACTTGCTACATAAGAACTGATTCTATTTGTCGACTCCAGAAATAGATGAGAAAAAACAGTATATAACGGTCTCTTAGGCTTGACTTCTATTTCCTTTTTCTGTTTCTTTTGGTAAATGCCCCATCTTGGGAGTAGTAATAAGATCCAGAGACATGAACAACATAATGCCACAGGTCAAAGCGCCAGATTTTGTGACTGTCTGGAAGGACAACCCTACATTATTTGATACAACAAACACCATAGCAGGGCTGCAGTATACTTATGTACTGTACACCATGCAGACCTACACACATACATACAAGCAAACTACCGTATGCATGCTCCTATATGAACATGTACAGACCCACATAGATCTACATGGTGGCACACATGCATACACCTTTGAAGTCAAAACTGGTAAAGCCAGTCCTGAATAGCAAACCAAAGTGCATGGTTTGGAACAAGGTCAAATGCTTCAACTTCAGATTGGTCATGGGCCAAGTTTGACAACCACTCTCCAGCCATTTGCGTGATGCCTCGCCTTCTTAGGCGAAGCCATTAGCCGCAAGTTGAGGATCACATGATTTCCTGCAAGCCAACAGCCTGTTGCAAAATTCAAGGTAAGGCTGCTAGTCCATCCCTTCCCCAGACCCCACAGATGCAGGAGTTTGGTGCACCGGGGCTGCCTTTTTAACCATTTCGTAGATAAGCTGTAATATGCACAAGATAACCACCTTCCTCCGAAACTTCAGACACAAGTGAGCTGCACTGATGACATGACCAGCTTTGTCCCTACAGTACTTCAGACAGGAAATGAGTTGCATCTTCCGTTGGCATGGGGATAAAAATCTGTGTATGCCTCATCCATGAGTAGTGTTCTCCACTGATACCTACAGCTTCAAACTTGGATAAAATCATTCAGAACAAACAGCCCACTGTTTTAGAACTATTTCATTCACGTTTGAATATTTTTATCCGTGTTTAATCACCACCAATGCAAGAGATAACATCAGTATTCATCAATAAGTTTTTCCATGTTTGTTATCCTCGCACCAAATAACTCCCACTGAAACCCCCGAGTAAAACCAGATGCCTTTTAGATGGTGTATAAGTAATCTCTTCCATAGCTAAAGGTATGACTGTAAATGACAAAGCAGTATTAAGAAAGGCAGGAAGGTCTTTGGGTCTTTATGTACAAGGAGACTACCCGCTCACGTGAATTATTGGGCATAAGAAGAGAGGCGGCACGGCATGCTCCTCTGCAGTGAGTGACCACTCCAGCTGCTTCACAACTGCTGGTGAAAGCTCCAAGCGGCCCTGACTGTTAATCTCGCTGCATTGTGAACCAAGTTCTGCCAGCCGCCCTGCTGCCAATTTAGGCCAATCTCCTGCCGATGGCTACCAGAACAGATTCCAATTTTCCACTTACAAGAGCTCGTTTCAACTCGCTTGCCAAGCTCACTGGAGGTCTTCCAATGAGAAGCTGTAGAATTATTATCCCAAAGGAGTAGATGTTGGACTTGGGTGTCAGCGGTCAAGCCTTCTAAAACTCTAGATCAGTACAAGGAAATGCAACTTTTGGGGTCTGTATACTTGCCAAACGTAGGAAATCCACATTCTCATGGACAAGCCCGAATATGCCAAAGTCCCCAATCTTGCAATTGAAATCCGAATCAAGAAGGATGTTTTCGCGTTTGAGATCTCCATGGACAATCTTTTCAGGCTCCCAAGAATGAAGGAAGAGGAGGGCACTTGAAATCTGAGCTGCTATACGGATGCGGCCTTTCCAGGCCAGTGGAGCAGCTTTTGTTTTGTGGAAGAGGTGATCTTGAAGGCTGCCATTTGGAAAATACTCATAGACAAGGGACCAGCCTTCTGCCCATGCACCAATCAAGGTAACTAGATGAGGAAGTTTTACTTTGCTGAGCACCTGAACCAGCATGCATAGAACAAAAGGTGTCAGAGAGAGTGAAGTTGTTTTGATCCAATAATGAAACGAAGTGTAGGTTCTTTAGACATTTCCTGGAAAACCAGACATCCTTTTGTCCTACATCAGTTCCTTTCAAATACGCAATCTGGGGCTGCAAAAGCAGAGATCTGATAGTAGCATGTTTACATCTGGTTAAAGTCAAAATGACCATAACTTGGTCACTAAAAGGAATATAGTTAAACTAGACTTTGTGATGCAGTCTTTCTACAACGACTTTAACCTCAACTATGATACTCACCTGCTAGTAAGTAGACAAATAGAAACTTGGAGATAGACCTTGATGTACCAATTTTATGCTTTTCTATGAACAACAGGGATAATACCTCGCCCCTTATTTCTTCATCTAGAAATGATATATTTTCACATGTTCTTGCAAATAGTTACTGGGAGGGTTTACCTCTTGTTGAAATTCTCTTTGCCCTTGCATTTTATGTGGCTGGTGGAACTTCTTTATAGCAACAGTTCTATCCAGCATTTCTCCCTGTAAACACACTCATTGCATCCTCGCCCAACCCTGAAGCTCTCCGAGAAATTACATGTTGCCTTATGAATATCTGATAAAGGAAACTCAGTAAATTCAGGTGATTAATTGACAAATCCAATTAACACATCACAATCATGAGCTCTAGGATGCCCAAGACTTCGACACCGCTCGAGTATTCACAATGCCTCATCTCTCTGCTGATGGATCTTCTTCCTTTCATGTTGGAGAGCTGCTACAGATGCTTGGATGAGCTTCAATTCTCCAGCAGCTTCATCCCGACGATGGGTTTCTTCTTGGGCCTGGCTCATGGTCTTTTGTAACTCTTGCATAGTTTCATCTGTTTGTTCTGACAACTTTTCTAGCTCCTCTTTGGTAATCTTTTGTACATCATCGGTTTCTTTCCTGACTTCTTCGTGTGCATAGGAATCTTACGAAGAACTGATCTGGAAGGGGCATGGAACAGGGTTATCTTTAGAGAGATTGTAATGGACAAACTTGAAATTGCTAATGCTTTTATAAGAAAGACCAATGTCTTGTTAGAATATTATATCCAGTGCATCAGACGAAATATTTCAGTTCTCAAGTTTCTGTAATGATCAAGAGTTAACTTTTGCAGTGCATTTTGATAGGTATGCTACATCAGCTGATAGTGCAACCTCTTGAATGTATTTCGATATGCTGATGAAATGACTGCATGGTATTTACAGGCTCACCTGTCTGATGGCAATGCCAATGGGATTCATAAAAGAAAAATAAGCTCAAAAATGTCTTTGAATTTGGTTCCCCTGTTCTATGTATGTGTCAGCAAGTCTAAATCAAGACTTTGACATATGAATTTTTGGGGATCTGACTGAAAGGCAATCAAAGTGTAAAAACTACAAAATACAACAAAAAGTTAAACAAAGAACAGCATTTGAAACATACGTGCATACATTTTTGCGCATAGTTGACCCCATAAATTGCAACTGTTTCTTTGACATATTCAATAAAAATAAAAATAAAATTCTTTGTAAATGTTGAGCTTCAAGTGCTATTGACATGAGTTTATGGGTAACAGTAGTAAGATCATATGAGAGGTCGCATAATAACAAAATCTGCACAAAATTCACGCATGAATATCCTGAAAGTCATGGTCTTTAACCATCTAAGCAACCGTGCCATGTTTTTCAATGGCATCCAATAAATATTGTCCAAGTTAGCAATGCCATTGTTAAAAAAAGGGAAAGGAAAACAAGGAAAAGCCTAAACTTGTCAACTGTGTGATTAAGGATGATCAGAAATGAGGTTGTGGGTTCAATTTATAGCTTATCTATCCTTGAGATATGAAAAATATCATTATTGATTGAAACCTAAGAAATCAATAGATCATGAGCACGCTGCTGCACAACCACTTCATAGGATATCTTATAGTATCTGATAAGGTGGTGATAATATCATTCATTTTCAGGAACTTGGATAAATTGGAAAATGCGCAAGATGAGAAAAGGAGTAGCCATCAAGCCTAACCATAAAATAACAGTTTAAAGTATTGCCAGTGCAGTAGCCTATCCACCTATGAGTAATGAGTGATACATATTGCTCTCTAATATGTTCCAAACATGGATGAAAGATAAATATTCTCAATCCAGTAAGAAACAGTAGTCAGGGAAGTACAGTTAAGAGCATTAAACATTGCATGCGGTGCAGCTTGTCCCAGACATAACTAGTGCAAGCTCACCTTGTTGATGGCCTCCATAGTTTCTGATTCCAATCTTTTACACTTACGTAGCTCTGCAGAGGTCTCTTCTTTTGATCTCTCAGCTTCTAACCTTGCTTCTATAAACCGGTTTTTCAAAGTTTCCATTTCCTTTTCTTCCTGAAACAGAAACATACATAAATAAATATCTAAACAGCAGTCATAAAAAGAAAAAGAAGAGAGAAGGCGAAGATGATCACTGTCTCCACCCTCATCTTGATATCTGATGCGAACTGTCGATCAGAAGGCGAAGACAATCCGGATGCTGAACTGGTTGAACCTATGAACTCCGTGAATCTAGAGGATCAGTTCCATCTGTAAAATGGGATTCGGGGTAAACATAACAGCATCTCTTTTCTCTGGTTCTTTATTGGTTACGTTTCTAACTGTATTCAGTCTTCTAGTGGTTGAAGTACTGGATCTGAAAAGTCTGAATTAAGTGCAGGCTCACTGTTACTACTATTTGTTGACTTAGATCTTAATCTTTTCCAAAGGCCTGTTTCAGGTAGACTGTCAAGTGGTAGGGACCTTCTGAAGCCTCCCAAGTCCAAATATGATTTCTCTTGTGGACAAAGCATATCTCACAGAACTGTGGAGCATGCTTAGACAGATAATATGCCTTGCTACTGCTCTTCATCTCATGCAACTGCAATGCGCTAATCAGAAATGTTAACAGAAAATAGATGCAGAATGACCTCGCAACATTTAACTACTTGGAAAGAATAAAATGATATAACTCATTCAAAGAGGAAAGAAAAAATAAATGAAAATATCAAACCCTGAGCTATGTCAAAAGTAAACCATGGAATGAACACTCCCCCCCCGCGGTCTAGAAGATCTGAAGAAAACACTAGGAAGGCAATTCCCAGAAAAAAAGAAGGAATAAGAAAAAGAAAAAGGCCCTCCATGATGAACCATATATATAATTTTTATACTCGAGGAAATGCATGCAGGAAAAGACTACCACGAGGCAAGCCTGAAATCAGAAGTTGATACACTTGAGGAAGGAGACCAATTTATGTCCAGAGTCTACAATGGGAAATATCAAATTTGGATGTATTACAATCTGGTCTGCTTGAAGCATGGTCGTAGGTTCCATAAGCAGAATAGGAACTGTGTTAAAGATTACAATTTTCTATCTTTATGGTTATTTTTATGTGAGAAGACAATTTTAGCATTTTTCAGTTTACGTCAGCAGTTGGGGGAATTGGGTTAACCCCCTTGTTTTGAAATGCATGCCTAAGTTCCACTTGTCAAGTCAACAAAATGATTGAAAATCAAAATGGTGTTTCAACTGAGAAAAACTAAGTCTATGTTTTTCTATTTTTAGAAGTTAAAGAATAATATGTATACTTCTCAAGGAAGTGGAAACAAGAAACCCCTCCAACATCAATTATATGTAAAGTTCAAGTGCTAGCTCTTGATCATCTTACATAAATGTAAATCAAAGGCAAGATCTCAGCGCACTTCTGTTCTGCAGGATTGGCACCACTTTTTCTTGTTGTCATACATTGAATAAGTCGGTGTTAGTTGTTAAAAGTCACTATCCTTTTGGGTCACCAGTCATGGAGAGGATTCTCTGCAGAAGCATAATTTTTTTTTTAATTATTTCTCATTTCCAATACCTCTTGTCATTTCAGCATTAAAATAAAAAATAAAAATTTCCTTTGTCGTTTATAATATACTGAAATTTTTCCTGCTTAAGTTACAGTTGAAGAACAATTAATTTATTCGCTAAAATTCATTAATTCAAAGTCACTCTGGGTACACGGGATTTATGTTGTCTTGGAGAATAATTTAACTGTCGGCTGCTGCTCCTATAACAAGCTTCTTTATACCATGTCTGGTCACCAGTTCAATTACTCCTTCCTGAACTTGTTAAATTTTCAATCATAACGATACTAGCACCTACAAGTGATAGAGTTCCAGTAAAAAGATTAGACTGAAGGAAAAGATCCTGCTAACTAATGCCCACCAAAAAGAGATCCACCTTCTAACCTATGAGAAAAATGAAAATATCCCAATTATTTAGGAAATGCATGGAGAAATCAACAAAGCACACCAATTCCTTTTTCAATAGCTAAAATAAAAATTTATCCAATTTCCAACCTGTTGCTACCATTAACTAGGAAGGATGGACTGCAGATGAACAAGTTATTCTTGACATATATTGTAAACAGGTTCCGACCACCTCCCTTAGAACCTTTAACAAGATCTTCAACTTAATCAGGAATTGCCTACACCAGAAAGGGTTTGATGCCACCACATTGTAGCAGATCAGATTCATAATAAACCATGTAGGTTCATGGTTCTGCACTCTTTGAGTAAGGCCATCTCAGGTTAATCACCTAGTCTGCACCCCAAAGGGCCACGAATCTCAAGACACATCAAAATGCAAACAGACTTTTCAGCTTGGTGTAAAAGACATGAGAACAATTCTATGCATGATGAAAACAGATAGGGAGAGAGGACAGCATTGCCTCAGCTGATACTTTGGTTTAAACCATTCTGACGTTTTCAACATTAACAATAACAGAGAGGTCGGGAGTAGTAACAATAAACATAGTTAAAATAAATGGTTTTGGTAGGAAAATCCGTCTATTTAAGCACAAAAGAAGTCCCAACTTACATATGCTTTGCATATAATTCTTTCATCTGCAGCTTTTCTAGACAAATGCAGCAAGGAACTCATGAGTAGTTAACAGATTATTCTGAATGATCCTGTCAGGAATAAAACATGTTGCTCTCTACTTACAAGATCTCCCATAACTTGCTCAATTCCATTCACAAGAACTCTTGGAGGGATCTTGTAAATTGAGTTGCAAATGCTAATAGGCCTATATCTTTCAATGGTTTCAGTGTTTTCCTCTTTCGGTATCAGGGAGATGAAAGATTATTCATTTCTTGAGAGAACCACCCTCTGTTAAATGTGTCCTTAACACACCTAGAGATATCCTCAGCAATTATTGGACATGATTTTTGAAAAAAATGATGCTGGGATGCCATCTGGACCACTGGCTTTACAAGGATTCAGAGAGAACGCTGCTACTTTATATTCTTCCATAGCAATGGGGGCTGTGAATAGAAGCTTGCTAAGAAGTCACTACATTGGATTTATTCTAGAAATTTTGAGAGCCGTCCATATATTTAACACCCTAGAAAAAGTTGTTGGGATTTCAAAATTGAGAAGGTATTTGTTACATAAACTAAGATGAGAAATGGAATATTAGAAAATGGGCAACTCATTGCTTTCCCAAGCACTTTCAACTGGCCCTCTGAATCACGGATCACCAAACGCATGCATCATATGTACTTGATACAAATCTCTATATGCTGGGTTGTCTCTCTTTGAATTCATTCCAAGCGCATGAAAACAAGAACACTAACTACAACCCAAGCAAACATCCATATGATTTTCTAGAGCTGGCATTTGTGGAAGGAAAACTATCTTATTCATCAGAAAAATGAGACCTCGTGATTATTGCAAATTGCAAAAGCTTATAGGAGAACACCTTTCACTTTCTATTGCATGGTAAAACTAACAACAGCCAACTGCAATGCAGAATAGTAGTTAATAGTCTAAGAATCTGGTGTTCTTACACAAACTGTGGTCTGTTCATTCGAGACTTTGGGAATCAATGGGAGAAACCTACCCATCATGGCTATGGAGTTATCTATACAAAGAAAAGTGAAGCAATTAGATTGTACAAGAACCTTCAATTTAGAGAAAATGCTTAAATAATTAAAGAGAATTTTCTTCATATGTTCCCTCTCCTCTCTTCGGTATGCAGACATCAGTTCCTCATTAGCTTGTGTTGCAGGAAGCTTTCCCACTGTTCAAGGCAAAATTATTGCTGCTATTATTATGATGAGAATATGAGAAATTTATCAGAGACAATATTAACAAGATGGTAATTTCTAAATTCAGAAGAACTAAACGAAACTACAAGTGTACTGATAAAAGCAATGGAAATGTCTAGATCTTACCTCATAACAAGTAGGAGGTACACATACTTGAGAAAAGACGAAGAAAAATAAAATGCCAAACACTACGCGAGTCATTAAACGTAGAAAGTTTCAGACTGCTAATAAGAAAATAGTGGGGGAATAAAGAACTGAATATAAGAATCAAGATACACATAAACTCAAGAAGGAAGTAACATGTATAACAACAAGGATAATACAATGGGTCACAAATAATAATAATAATAATAATAATAATAATAATAATAATAATAATAATAATAATAATAATAATAATAATAATAATAGGTAATGAGATGAGAGATATTAGCCTTAGATAGTTTGGACATGTCCAACGTAGACCAAAAAGGATACCAGTTTGAAAGAGTGAGACGATCCAAGTCGAAGGTTCTAAAAGGACAAGGGGAAGGCCCAAAAGAACAAGGATAAAAGTGGTGAGAAAAGATTTAAAAACTTTGAAACTAAATGAAGCCATGACACTCAATAGAGTGGAATGAAGGAACAAGATTCACGTGTTAGGATAAGTTCTTGATAACGATGATGATAATAATAATAATAACCGTACTAATAACAACTATATCACTAGCATTCATTTGGATTGCACCAAGGGAAAAGAATTAGTTTATCTAGAAAAATGCAACAGAAAAAAACAATGGAACTCATAACAAGAGCATAATATTATAATTCAAAGAAGTAATGACAATTAAAAACAACAGCATTGATAAGAACACAAAAGATCATTGATATCAAAGCATTTGAAAGATAACAGAAATTCTTTTAAGGAGGAGTTCTAGAATAAAGGGCAGCCCCGGTGCACAAAGCGCCTGCCTATGTGGGTCCGGGAAAGGGGCAGACCACAAGGGCCTATAATAGGCAGCCTTACTTTGCATTTTGCAAGAGGCTGATTTCATGCCTTGAACCCATGACTTCAAGGAGGAGTTCTAGAACAACAACTACAATCACACCAACAGCAAAAACAAAGTAACAGAAACTGAATACCCCGTAAGGGAACTGATCGCAGAAGGCCTCCTGTCAAGTATAGTAAAAGAGGAGGCAGAGAGTAAGAAAGTTACATTGTGTTGCGATGACGTTTGAAGGTCGATGAACGTGTACGAGCCCAATTTCCCGGTCACCAACCCTTGCACAGTCCAATGCAGTTAAACCGCCGATTTTTCTATCGATTTACCCACGGCTACATGTTTCTCTGCAACCTCTTCCCGAATTTCTAGAATTTGGGTATTAAACATAGAATTCTGCCGGAATCTAAAGGTATCAGGCGATGAATAACCGGTGAAATAGTTCTCAGACTGTTGAAGTGGAAGGGAGGAGCCGAGCAACTCCATTGTTGGCTGGTAATGGGACGGTTGCCGGAGACTATATGACGGGTGGGTCAGATTGCGGCGGCGGGTTTCTCTTGAGTGTAACTTTACGTGAAAGACACGGGAGAGTCCACGACTCTAGGATTGGAAGGTGAGAGGAATAGAAATGCAGGCATTGGTTGGTTTGTTTGCATGTCCAAGTGAGAGAATCTTGTGTTGACTTGATTGACTCTTTGATGAGAAACAAGTGAGTAAGAAGAACTTACAAATATTTTTCACTAAAGGTTAATAATAAAACTTGATTAAAAACATAATCAAAATCTCACAAACATTAATTTCCTCGCTCCACCTTTGGGTGTCTAATAGATCAAAAAACATGTGAATAAGTTGATTCCATTAGATAATGGACGCGACCAAAAAAATTCTAAATGTTAGACTAAAACATAGATCCATGTACTTTTGATCCGTTAAATATCCAAAAGTGGAGCAAAGAGATGAACGTGTTAGATTACTCAAAATTAGGTTCCAGAAACTGTAGCCACTGGGCACTTCTCTTTGTGGTGAGTTTAACATTCCTCTTATAAATTTTGTTTGTTTATTTATTCATATTTATAATTAAAATGATCATAGCAGTGCAAAAGGTAACCTCACTTTGTGATGGAGTCCACTGAATCACTTGGGTGGAAACATACTGCTGACTTGGTGACACAGTGAGTTAAAGAGTTTTATCTTTTAAGGAAACAACTGCCTATTTACTCTTATTCCTCAATAGTGTCACATTGGGCATACATTTATGTCCACATCAATTGGATTGTCGTCATGTGATTTTGAGGTCACGAGTTCCAGGCATAGAAACAGCCTCTTGCAAATGCAAGGTAAGGCTGTGTACTTTAGGCCCTTGTGGTCCTCCCCTTCCCTAGACCCTGCATAGGTGGGAGCTTCGTGCACTGGGACTGCCCTTGATAAAGTTTGTTAATTATTAGAAGAAGAACAATCCAAGGTTGCACTAAATTTTCTCTAACTATAAGCATGCCCAAAACGAGGGTTAACCAATCCATATGATGGGATCCCCAACTCAATTTTCTATTTTTTTGCAAGGATAATAGGTAAAGATGAACCTAAACAAGTTGCTGATTTGTATATAATGTCCAGAGCTGCATTTGATAATGTCTAGAACTGCATTTGAAGTATTATTTCTTAAGCTAACACAGAAGGCACCTGTGGCAGTTTCAAAAAGGTTTCCAAACTCTATTTCTTTTGATGTAGAAGTAGAAGGGGAGCCTTGGCGTAACAATAAAGTTGTTGTCGTCTGACCTTGAGGTCAAGGGTTCAAGACATGAAAATAGTCTCTTGCAAAAATAGAAGGTAAGGCTACATATTATAGACCCTTGTGATTCGCCCCTTCCCCAGACCCCACATATGCAAGAACTTTGTGCACCAAGGCTGCCCATTTTTTTATTTAGAAGTGTTGAAATTACTTAGCTCCTCTTAATACAAGTCTTGGTTTTAGTTTTCTTTCTTTCACATGCAGGGAACCAACCGCAACTTTTTTTCATTACAAGCGCTTATAATAGATAAAGAAAAATATGTTGTAGTTCTTGAAACTATTTACTTATGATACTTTAGTCTTTAAATTTTCTGAAATACGATTTAGTTCTTAAAATGATTGATTTAGGTTGTACTTCCTTTTGTTAACTTTCCATCAATAAAACTAATAACACAGTCTCCCAAACAATTGCTTATTGTTGTCTAGAAAGAAAAAAAATACACCTTAGTCTCTAAAACCATTCACTTGTGAGAGTTTAGTCTTTAAAGTTTTAGTAAAACAACATATTAGTCCTTGAAACTATTCATGTATGACACTTTAGTCTTTAAATTTTGAATTTTTTTTTTTTTAATTTTAACTGAGGTAAAGCTAACATAAGGTCTAAAGTGCAACCTAAACTAATAGTTTCATGGACTAAACTATTTTTCTAGACTGTAAGGATCAAAGTAACATAAGTAGATAGTTTCAAACACTAAAGTTTACTTTTCTCCTATATGTGTGTGTATGTATATGTATATGTATATATGTACACACACATATATAATGAAGCTATGGATGTAGAGTAAAAGCTAATTAGGTGCACTCTTTCCAAATCAAAGGTCGGGATTAGAGGGGGGGGTCTGCTAAAAAAATAATTTATTACTACTAACCAAAGTTTTTTGAGAAAACTCTATTCAGATAATGCATGAAACTAGAGAGAGAAAGAGAGCTGAGGAGGAGGTTGGATAATAAAAATAAGAAAAGGGCAGCACCAGCACACAAAGCTCTCGCCTATGCGGGGTCTGGGGAAGGGGCGGACCACAAGGGCCTATAGTAGGCAGCCTTACCTTGCATTTTGCAAGAGGCTAATTTTATGCATTGAACCCGTGACCTCAAGGTCAATAAAAATAAAAAAAGATCAAGAGAAAAAAGAAAAGTCTAAGGAAAATGGGTGTTGAAAAGCATGGATGTTCAATTACTGAAATGATTGTAGCTATGATATATAGTATACTAACCATGCATGGAGCTAAGTTGGGGCCAAAGTAGGCCATATGGCTCCACCCACGCCCCTCTAAAATTTTGAAATTTCTTTTATTTATATTTTTGTGTGTCACCCACATCATCTGCCTACGTCTTTTACTGGAGCATCTTTCTCCTTAAAAATAAAAATTTAAAATCAATCTCCACCCTCCAAATTCATCTGCCCCCACCTAAATTGTGTCCTAACTCTATCCTTAACACGTAACAACACGTCACAATGATTTTAACTTCGAGCTAATTAAGGTCATGAGTTTGAGGTTGCTCGTCGTTCAACAAAACCAACAGTGTTTTGCTAACGCTTAGAATCAAGCTTTTGTTGCGACATGCTATATTTTCTCCTCCATTGCTAGAAGGTTGGTGGGAATATACGCACACAGTTATTGTGATTAACAAAATTGAGAGGAAAATGAAATAAAAAAAGGTTCGTCTGCAGAAGCCAAGAATATTTCAAGCAGTGGAATAAAGAGATGCAGGTTAAATGAACCTGCAATCGCGTTCAATTATCGGAAACAGAATTTTTGAAAGACTGGTTAACAGAGAGGTATTTAGATGAAGATCTTATTTCTTTCTGTCTAAAACCTTTGCGGAGATCTAAACTACAATTTCATTCCGAAGAGCCAATGAAAAAAAAGGAAAAAGAATAAAAAGCAAATTGCAAAGCAAAATACTCATGCACTCTTCTATATCTAATCTCTCCGGGTAGAGGGACGACCCAAATCTTGGACTAAGAGTATTACAAAGTAAACCACTCACACACTCTGCTAAATCTAATTTCTTCTACGAGCAAAGAGAAAAGGTGACTCAGACCCTTACACCAAGAGTATGCCATTGGAGGGGAGATGCTGAGTACGTCGAGGTTTGCAACCTACTGTGCTAGACATTTGTTGATAAAAGTAGATAAATTGATAAATATTATGTAATGGTGATTAAATGATGTTTGGATCAATGCCGTCTAGTATTCGCTGTTCATGCATGGCTCAAAGTGAGAAGTCAAATTTCTTGGCAAATTTTACGCCCCATGATATCATCTTCACCCACTCCAATTAAATTCGATCTCCTGACACATGACTCGTGATATCATCTTGACCTACTCCAATTAAATTCAATCTCCCAACACAGAACTGAGATGATCGTGGCCGTTGATATTGTGTCTTGTACGTGGATCCAGATTCAAGATCTTCGAGGCGATTGGAAACATCATTTACTACAAAGGTTTACCAGATTGCTCAAGATTGTTTTTCTTACACTCCCAACTCTTCTGAGCCACTCCAGTTTAATCGTCCGATGAAGCAGTAAATTCAGCATCATCCGGTGGCATTTCTCTTCTTCCAAGCGTTTGTCGCAGGGGAATGCATGAAGAATGTGAAGGGGAGCCTTGGTGTAACTGTAAAAGTTGTCGTCATGTGACCTTGAGGTCACGGGTTCAAGGCGTGGAAACAGCCTCTTGCAAATGCAAGGTAAGGCTGTGTACTTGAGGCCCTTGTGGTCCACCCCTTCCCCAGACCCGGCATAGGGGGAGCTTCGTGCACTGGGCAATGCATGAAGTTCGTGAAGCCAAATGCCACAACATAAAACATTATGAGGGGACTTCTCTTCATAGCAGTCTAGGGTCAGCAAATGGTCTTATTTTGATGTTAGTTTTCTGAACTTTATGGGGAATATAATAAAGAATTATTATTTTTTACTTTTATATTTATATTTTTTGTACAAGCAAAGAATTACAAAACAAATCATTGGCACATACTCTTAACTCTAACCCCCAATCTAAGGAAAAACTGATGCTTGAATGTGCAGTTCAAGAAAACTCTGAGTTGTCTGCAACCAACTGCAATAGACATTTGTTGGTGATTTTAATGAAGTTTACTAGCTTCACTACCTCATCTCAGCAAGTTTCATTCCTAAGCTAAAAGAGAGATAAATATGGATGCAATGAGCCTCCCTAAAGGGCAGTCTAGGTGTACGAAGCTCTCATGTATGCGAGGTTGGGAGAAAGGTGGACCACAATGGTCAATAGTACAAAATCTTACCTTGCATTTTGTAAGAGGCCGATTTCACCCTTTGAACCTGTAATCTCGAAGTCACATGATGACAACTCTACCGTTGCTCCAAGGCTCCCCTTCAATGAGCCTCTATGAAAAAAGAAAATAAGTCCTACGATTTTGCGATCTTAATTACATATATTGTAAACTAAAACAAATATTTCATTATATAATCAAAATCCGAAGGCGTGATTCATATTGGGTTTGGCAGTATAATGCTGGCATATTCTTTGACCATTGCATCATCAATTCTTGTTAGAAGTACATAAATATAGATACAATAAGTTGACTAATCACCAAATTATACTGTGATTACAGGAGTGAATAGCTGCTATAGTCACATGATTACAGCCGAGAATATCTACGTAATCAATGAATTGTAGTTGTATTCATTTTTTAGAAAGAGGATTACAAGTACATATATAGATACAATAAGTTGATTAACCACTGAATTATACAGTAATTACAGCAGTGAATAGCTGCTATAATCACATGATCACAGCCAAGAATATCGGAGGTAATCAATGAATTACAGCACATTGTAACAATTCTCGTCCAGTGTTCTCTGTCATCTTCTCTTCTTATAACTACTCTCATGTAAAGTTGTCATCATGTGACTTTGAGGTCACCGGTTCACGGCATAGAAACAACCTTTTACAAAGATGCAAAGTAAGACTGCATACTATCCTTGCAGTTCACCCCTTCCCCAGACCATGCATAGGTAGGAGTGGGGCTGCCCTTCCCTTTTATATCGATGTATTATATGTCTCCAAACATATGTTGACAAATGGATCACCAAAGATCATGTCAAGGAACAAGATCAAAGAGGATGTCACAGAAGATCCACTGACAATTAAAATAACTACATAAAGTGTTCTAGCAAACGGATCTGAAACCGATTCGTAGAAGATCTAGTGCTAACAGATGATATTGGACAAATTATTTTAGTAGCAAATTCATCAAGAAACAGATTAATTGGATGAAAATAAAAGATCATATCCACTGCCACATACGATTGCACTCAAAGACCTGCCAATATTAGTGGGATCTTTCTTGAACACCAGAGTCCGATTTTATTTTATTTTATCGTTTTAATTTTTTGGCTTCCCAATCTTTTTTCTTTGCGCAAATAGCTAAATAGAGCATCTTTTAATCGTTAACAGATGATCCAATTATGTCATGTTTAGCACTGTTCATCGAGAAGAACTAGCAGTGGCTTAGTTTTGTGATTATGTTTGAACCATATGATGTAAACCATTTCATCTACTATCTCGTATCCTAAATAGGCTGCCTCGGTGCACAAAGCTCTTGCATATATGGGGTCCGGGAAAGGGACAGGCCACAAGGGTCTATAGTACACAACCTTACCTTACATTTTTGTAAGAGGCTGAACCTGTGACTTCAAGGTCACACGACAACAACTTTACCTTTGCGCCAAGGCTCGTATCCTAAATAGGCCAAGACCCAAAAATCTCCAACACCAAATGATGCAATTTCTAAAAGGTAGGATCATCTAACATGGGTCTTTAGCGCTTTGCCAACCAAGGATGAGTCTCACTAGACAAATAGTTGGATCACAGCCTGCATTACATTTGGCGACGGTATGTAAATATTTTCATTTTTTCATAAGCAAAGTGCTATAAAGCAAATCACTCACACACCCTCCTAAATATAATCCCCGCCAAAAGAGAAAGTGGGACTCAAACCTACCTTTGACCAAGCATATTCAAGATAGATGCCTTGACTGTATGCAACCAACTGCACTAAAATTTGTTGGCAAATACTTAATTCTTTTAAATAACATACCTGCATTACTTTTAGTTATTATGTAAATACTACATGCACTCAACCATATAAGTTTCTCTTCATTATAACCTAATCCAGTAACTAGCTCCCTCTCATACGACTAAATCCCTGAACTGGTTCTCTTTTGCCCTATTTTCTTTTTCCTCATATAACCTAATCCACTTGTGCAAGTGATCAATATGAAAAAGTTATAATCGTCCAAAAAAGCAACTATTTTTTAAGTACTGACATCCTGTCTGTTTGTTTCTTTGTTAGTACCTGCCTTTCATGCAAACTAAGCGGCAGACTATGCAATCACATTAAGATATACTGTGACGAAGTTGGAGTCTTGGCACAGCGATAAAGTTGTCATTATGCGACCTTAAGGTCATGGGTTCAAGGTTTTTTTGTGACGAAGCTGCAACCATCTCTCAACTAACAAATAATGGCTACCGCATTTCCCTTGCACCATGGACCAATTAAGTAGATGGGTATGGCTAGCAGCAGTTTTATTATACTGTGCTAGTGTGATTTGATTAACGTAATCCACTTCCTTTCCAAGTTAAGCACTTTCTCTCTCTCTCTCTCTCTCTCTCTCTCTCTCTCTCTCTCTCTCTCTCTCTCTCTCTCTCTCTCTCTCTCTCACATATGCTTGATTGATTGCAAAATAAAAAGCTAAGACAACTTTACTTGGACCTCAAAGGGAAGGCCTAGTTAGTGAGTGTTTTCTAAGTCAACAGAGTTTTTTCTAAGATTCTTCATTGGGATGGAGAAGCAGCCATATGTTATCATATCCCCCAACTACATGCCAATGAAGCAAAGGTCAACAAAATTGTCATTTTCTGTTTTTTTCCTTCATTGGAGTTTTGTTTAGATCTGCCCAATTTGGATTACCAAAGAGCTGATTTTTTTAATGGTAACAATTTCAAAACAAGGAGAAGGTTCATTTTATGAAACCAATAGGGTGTAAATAATTAACACCCAGGTTTCTTTCCTCTTAAACAAAGATCCTTTTGGTATACAGGTCTTAATGCCCACCAAATTTCTGCTTATGCAGTGGAGTTTGGTGCAGGCACCAAATTCTGTTTGTCTTAGCTTTTGGTATCTTTTGGAGCTTCATTGCCATCAGCAAACTGCACTGCTTTTTATCCCACAGAGAAAAAACTTTTCTAGACCAAATGCGTTTGGATTATGCAATCCACTTATATTGTGGGTGTAAAATACAATCTAGAAAAATCTTCCCAGATCGCTTTCCACATACTTTTCTAGATTGCCTTCAATTGCACGGGAGACACAACTGAGTTGCAAATACAAACTGAACTTTTAGGTGGTTAACTTCCAAAAGAAATAGGATAGACATACGTGGCTGGTCTGAAGTGACAGTTCCCTGGTATGAAATATGTCTTAGTAAAGGAAAATGATATCTTGACTTCTAGATTTCCACCCCTTTTTCAATGGATAAATGTTCAAAGTAGATGGTAAGGTGACGTCATCTTACCAAATCCAAGTAGTTTTGGTGCAGGGATTTCCACCCCGTAGCTATTATCTTTTCGTGACCACGACTCTACTTCTCCTTTATATTGTTTAGTGTTTTGAAATATTGAATTGGGCACTTTTGGCATATTGGAAATACTACTGTGGCTGCAGACTACAGTGTTCTCCACTGGACATTTTGCTTAAGAATTTTAAATCTCATTCTTGCCAAATTCTCTGTGTTTCTTTCCTTCTTTAGTGTGGATTAGTTAAACTCAAAAGGATCTAAGAACACCCATCTAGAAAATTCATTTGATCTATATTGTAATGTTAAACACATCTAAAGTCTTCAATGAATTTGGTTCAAGATACTGATATCAACCAACATATACCTTGATTTGATATGACTATTCTACCTTAACTTTGAGACAAAAAAACATCTCTGCTGCTATGTAAAAGTCTTCACCAACAGGTAGTAACATGTGAGGCCCATAATTCAAACTGATTCTGCCAATCCGACAATTTCTCATGGGTTTGACTCTGCTTCAACCAATGGATTACAGAGCATGGAAAGGGGGAGAAAGGAACTCTTTAAATTGGAGTTGATATTTTTTCTTTTGGTAGATACAGCTCCCTTTTTACTTTGAACTGCTTTCATGTTGATGCTACAGTTTCTTTGGAATATGCCTTTCAAAAGAATGGACATTCCGAAGTAGACAAGATGGCTTTTGACTTCTCCCATTCTTGAGTGTCCGTCCTCATGTTCAATTGAAAAAACAAACAAAATTTGAATAGGAGACATTTTAGTCTTTCACTAGTCAGAACATCCACTGAATGGTTTATCTAAGACCAGGTCTATCTGCACCAAGTAAAGCATGTTAGGCTACTCTTGTTGTTCTTCTTCTTTTCTTTTTTTTTGTCTGTGAGTGTGTGCAAGGGGTACTATTCATCTACCCTGATATATGATGTATTCTTTAGAACAAACTAATCTTTCAGAGAAGCAAACGAGCCACAAATAAGGGTTACTTGTCCAAATGTCAACCAATTGATTATGATCTTTTCATTGTAAACATTCTCAAATTACAGGTATATTAACCAGGGCTTGTGTAGTAATCAAATCTCAGATGGTTATTGATCATTGTGGTACTTCTAACGTTCTACTCCTTTCTACACTCTTCTATCCTAATATCAGATCACTAGTAGTCAATAAGTGGTCATGGTTATTATCAATCAGGAATATGTGGGGATGAAACCTGGGAACAAATCATATAAACAGGCTTGCAAAACATTTTCCTGGGTAAACAAGGTTCTCTAAGGCCACAATAAGCAGTGCACTTTGAGATAAACTGACTAAGATTTCAGAATATTTAAGTAAAACTATAGGACTTATGATGATAGGTTAGTAGATACTTTGCTTCTTAATTCTTTGCTGTACCAAAAAAAAAAAAGAAAAAAAAGAACTGCAATTGGGGTTAACTACTCACTTAGTTCTTTAATAATTACTGTTCATAATTATGAAATTGAATAGACAATAAAAAAGTGGAAATTGTAAAGGTATTCTTCTGTTGTGTATAATAGTTCCACTTTCAGGAAGACCAAAAGCTGTCATCTTTGGACTTGAGCAGTCTCTCCCCTCTCTGCCACTCATACATCAAACGCCACTGGTTGACAATGGCTAAAACTGTTTTTTACAATCGAGAAATACCCTACTCTCAGTTTTTAAGGGCAATAAAGAGAGCAGTACATGATGAATGTGTTTTAACTGTGGTAGGACCGGAGAGAGTAGTACTAAATGGGAAACCCTTTTCTTTAGTTGAAAGTGTGAGGTCTTTATGTTAGCTCTTGACTTAACCTAGCATAAGAAAGTTCATTAAAGAGCAAAAATTGCAGGGATTGGAATACCATAATTAGTATTCTTCACTATACTGTCACCATTCTCCCACGGGGGGTATATGGACATAATTAAATATATGTATGAGGGAGCGGTAACAAATGTTAGGACTACTACCTCCCTGTTCTTGATTAGACATGAATATTCAATGGTGTTGGTTGGAAGTTCAATCCCTCCATTCTCCAGGGTTCTTTTAAGGTGAAAAACAGCCAACGGTTCCGTCGTCTAACAAGAATCTCTAATCAACTGGTGCCATATGATGCATATAGGTGGGGGCATAGGTTTGCTTTTTGTGCTATTGCTGTGTTACGTATGACTCTCCCCGTGCTTTGATTTATGTTGAAACAAGTGTAACCGGTGTATTACAAATACTCTCCTGTTCAATCTTGATTGACCTCAGAAACAGCTTTGTGCCTACTGAATTACCTGCACAGGACTTCAGTTGATGAATTGATTAAACAGTTAAATCAGCTTTGAAGACTAAAACAGTTGCTAAGAGCTGGTCATCATGTCGCGAAAGAAGAACCTTTATCCATGCATGCACATATAAGAGTGAAATGCATCTCTGTTGAACATAGAGACCGGGTCTATTCTGATCATTCAGCCAGCACTGCAACGAACCAAAAGGAAGACAGTCTTCCCATTACCGAACTAGATTTTCCAATCCTTGCGTCATGCTGACAATGATCACAGAGAGATCAAAACTGATCCATCACTTCAGTAATATAATATCAAAGGATACTGAGACCAAAACACAAGAAGTGTGTTGAGATCTTAGAAAAGAAAGAAAAAGACCTTCATTGAGTTCTAACTGGTTCTGTCTACCTTCCGCAAATGATTTCAGTTCATTTGCTCGTCTATTTTTCAGTCTGTAAAATCAGATTATTCTATAACCTTTCTCACAATCTGTTGCATGTTTCAGGAGTGGAAGACAAAAATGAGATTGGTGGATGTTGTAAGTCTGGAAGAAATGAGTCTGTAAGACTATAAGATCTCTCCATTTCTTGCAGCAGCTGGTACCTTGTGCTTGGTAAAATTTCGTCTACCCCAGAATATAGACCAGTTAGAAGCGTGGTTCTGTTGAATGGATGGTCTAATAGAATTTTACCATATTCACTAGTGCCATACACCCTCATACTTTCTCTGCTATTACTGCTCCTCGCAGTTACAAACTTGTTAATTAACTCGTTGAATGAGCTGAAGAGGTTCACCTTCATGTAGGAGTATGTCTTTATCACTTGCCCACATCAAATCACAAACTGTGAAATGCAAGGCTGCAACACTAGAATAAAATAAAAAAAATTGATCAATATCGCATCTTCCTTTCTTGGCACGTCAAGTAGTATCAATTGTGTGTCCCTAGTGCTCCAACAAAGAGAACCATTCAAACCCAATCTTACTGCATCTTTACAATGAACATTTATCCTAAAATGGCCTGACAATGATGGCAACAATGGAGGATGAGGAATGCCAAACAATAGCTCAACTAGCAGGGGTTACCATCAAATGGTATTTGAATTCTGAATCTTTTATATGTTCCAACTGAGCATCACTATCATTTATAAAAGCGATTCCATTGCACCCTATGCAGATATATGTATCTACATCATTTCAACACGATGTGAATTTGAAGAAATCTCTTGAGAAGCTCTTTCTTCAAGTCAAATCCGCTCTGAAATGAAAACTTGGATCCAAGTCGCACAAGAAATAGGGATTCATATTCTCTCAAATTCTTGAATTAGTAGCACATGTGAACAATTTACAGCCCATAATAAGGACTCCTGGGGAACAAAAAAGTCAACCAACACAGAGAAATAACTAGGGGAAGAATGAAGGCATTTAGATAATATGTCCTCTGTAGACTTACAAAATGAGGCAAAAAGGGGACCAATGGGTCACTCTTACAGTAAATTAACTTGCATCAGAACTCTTGATGAGAACCATTTATTAGAAAATTACATTTCTGTGACAGCTTGGAATCAACTTGAGGCAGCTTTTGGCCCTTTACAGTCCCCATCATTTAGTACATGGGCACTGTCTCCTCCCAGAGCTTAACTGGTATGGTACAAAGGGGACTGGGAAAAAACAGAAAAGGCCCGACTTTTCTGTGGCTCTCTACATCCTCTAATCTCTGGATCTATTTACACACATGATCTCCATATCCTTCCCTCTAAAGATATAACAATAATAGAAACATCATCATGGTACCGCCGGCGGTCCCCTTGTGGTATATCAAGCAACTCATGAAAGTCCATTCCTGCAAAAATTATCCCAGATTGTTATATCATACTGGGTTTGCATAGATCATTCCACCTCTATATTTTCATGTTAATGTACAAGTCTTACCAGCTTTCTTTGCTGCCCTAAAGAGGACTTCCTCAACAAGGTGCTGTGCAGGATCTCCTTCAGGTGATAATTCGATGAACAGTTCTACTTGAGCCACTGCCTCTTCATTTGTGAAGTATTGGTAAAGACCATCAGATGACAATATCAAGAATCTGTCTTTTGGACCAAGTCTGTGGTGATAGAGGGATGGTATACATGTGAGATATGGAGAGTTTCCAACGTAATCGATTCTGAACATCTCAAGGAGGGCATTGTTCCATTTGGGCTGCAAAAAGATGAGAGAGGTCAGTTTTGAATCCTAAAAGCCTAAGCCTCTAAATCTGTAAATAGACCATGGTGTGGGGCACTGAGATCACAGCAGGCAATCATAAAAGCAGAAGATGCTCATGACCTGCAATGATGGAAATTCAAAATACCAAATATCCCAAATACTATATGGCCTAACGTATGGCATTTAACAAATTTCTGTTATATGATTGTATCTCCATCATATAGGTAAGGAGAAGATGTCAGATCAGTGTCAAGAAGATGATCTAGTTTATAAGAGCATACCCTTAAAGTGCCCTTTGCATGCATCAATAGAGATGATACCATGATTAGCAATCAAAACAAAGGAAATTGGTTTTCTCACATGCTGCTCACCTAAATTTGAATTTATTTGGGCAAGAATTACAGTGTTCGCAAACTTATTATTCCTCATACATGCTTGTGTATCTACGAGTGGACTTAATCGTCTTCACCTACGCATTTGAGTCATATATGTCTTTATGTGCATGATCGGCTTAAATACAGTTAAGAAGTGTTGCATTTGAATGTTCGTTCGTGCACATGAATCTTTAGGTACCTGTTTAAGAAAGCCAGCACCAAAAGCACGCGTGACTTTCAATGAACCCTTCACACGGTCATTTGAAACAGCCAAAGCATCATCCGGATGCTCATTTTTTATTCTCTGAACTTCCTGAAATGCAAAATAATGGATTTTAATGCTGCTAAAGGCAGAGAAACAAAATCAGAGTACATATAATAAGTTAAGTACCCATGACTTATTAAATTTATTTATCTAGAGAATTTATGGATAAAATGCAAGAGCTTGCAATGGAATGAAATACTCGTGTTTTTACCTCTGCCACACTAGTACTATGATCCAAGGAGAGTTGCAGTGCAGATAAGCTTGGTAGCTTCTCCCGTTGATCCCAATCGGAGACTTCTAGATCATGCAAAGTTTCCTCCTTGATCCGTTCCAAATCCTGATGAGGTTTTCCAAGAGAACCCCAAACATCAGGCTCTGCTTTCTGAGCTAGAACAGCACGACTATCGCCTACATTCATCAGATAAACATCTTCTCCTTTCATCAACATAGCCAAAACACAGGAACCCATCAGAGCTAATTCAGGATTTTCCATCAGCATCTTGTCTGCAATATCCAAATAGGCCTCTTCTGTGTTCTTTAACGCCCGAGAAAGAGCCTTCATAACTTCGGAATGGTTAACAGCCTTTTCCGAACCCGACCGACTCAACTGTTCCTTCAATCTCCGCTCTAGCTCCAGTCTTTCCCTATCCCATTCACACTTCCACCTCCTCTGATTCTCCTCCCATTTCTTTTCTGCTCCTTTAAACCTGTTCTTTGAATTCTTTCCCCTAACTTTTTTCGGGATTGATTTCGAATTCGAATCACTTCCAAATGGATAATTCTGGGTGTCGACACAGGGTGAAAAAGTACCATCAGTTCCTTCCCTTGTATCAGACTGACCGAGATCACTCTTCTGATCCGATAGTACCGGCTCTGAATTTGATTCTGCACTTTCAACATCACCCGATTCAAACTTATCTTCCCACAGCAATCCCTTGAGCTCCTTATGCACCGCTGAATACAAATTTGAAAGAAGATAATCAGGAGCATCGGGGCCGTTAAATCCATCATAAATCCCCACAAAAACCCACCCATGTTCTTCCGAGACCACGACATGAACTCGATCCTCCCCTGCTTTCCCCTGCGCCCACTGCAAATTCTGACTCTCCAAAGAATCCTCATCATCCAAACTCAAGTCACTGCTCATATTGGTACTACTGACAGTCAAATTTTCACCCCCATTCTTCTCAGACCCAACAACCCAATCCAGTTCCTTAACCGAAACTGCCCCTTTAACCGGCGCAACGATTGAGTTCTGCCCGCGTACAATTGTTTTTGCTATCGCCCTTCGAAGAACCCTTATCAAAGACCCTTTTTTGGATCGGGGTCTGAATGCAAAAGCCCCATGGGAGAAACTCCTCTGAAATTGATCCGAACCCTTCTCCAAAGGACCAGAAAAAATCCCTCTATCAAGTGGACCAGACATGAACCCTCTTTCAATTGGACCCGACATGAATCCCCTCTCTAAAGGCCCCGAATTCGGACACCCGTTCCCTAAATTCCCCGAAAGAGGGCCCGAGTACATCCTTGGAACCGGTTGTAAAGGAATTGCAGCGAAAGAATTCGAACTCTCGAAAGCTGCCGATGCTCGATCAATACAGTTGTATGAATAAAGATCGACGAAAGCTGTCGACAGAGGTGTAGACGTGTTTGCACTTACAGAAGCACCGGAAATCGATCGGAAAGTCGTGGTTGCTTCTTCCGAATGAACTTTTGACGACGAAACCCGAGACGGATCGGGCCGCACATAACAGAACGAGTGGCCTAATCCTTCATCCAGCGGCTCAGATAACACGACGGCGATGTTGTGACGTTTCCTCCGCTCCCCATCGCCATAGAAGCAGATTCCCAGCTTCCCACAGCCGTTTCCCATGAACCCAGAAATCAAAACAACAACACGATGAAAAACGGTGAAGAATTGCAACTAAAATGAGCAAATCATTTCCTGCTTCGTGGTTCTCCGAGAGAAGGAGATGAGAAGGAGGAGAAAGCGAGGAGTTGACTTTCGGGTGTTGAGGGGGGGGGGGGTTGAAATATATTTATTGCAATTTCGTATTTTTTATTTTTATATTTGTGTTGCTCTTTATTGGGCGTTGACTAGAGTTGGGGTTGAGTAAACCATGGGTTAAGGTTTGTCGGTTGAGTAAACCCGACCAGGGTTACACAATAAAGTCAAAGAGTTAAGAATTCAATTTCGTACGAGAAACCCCTCCAAGACCGTTGGATCATGAGAATTAAATAGAGTGCAGGATCTTCTGACACGCGGCGGTGCTTGGAAGGTCCCGTGCGGGTTCTGCAAGCTGCCTCCTTTGGCGAGGAGGTTTGCGCGTACGCCTTCTGTCTGACCTTGAACGAGTTCATTCATTTCACCTTCTTTTCAATTTTTATTTTATTTTATTCCATTTATTCATCTTTTTGGCATGATTAATTTTCGTGTACGAAGAATTAAATAGTACTTAAGCCGTTGACAAATTGGCCTGAAATCTTGGCCTTTGATTCCTTCTTTTAGGTAAATGGAAGGTGGTCCGCCGGAGACTCTTAATAGGTGGTTGCAACATGAGATCCACGGTTGAATTTGACGCTCGGCAAATTGGGGTCCACGTGGAGAAGAGTAGTCGGATCGAGACCGTTGGATCGTCCCATCAATTTGCTTCGAACTTAAACAACATATAAACCGATATCCTCCAACAACTTGCGATCAAACTACCAACTCCACAGTGGACTTTTGAGAACCAGCAAACAAATAGCCTATTTGGACCATCCAACAAATCCTGTATACGACGTGGAAAATGAGCAGCGATTGAAGTGGATTGCCGAACTGCTGAAGCAGAATTCAATTTCGGTGCTTTCAACTTGCCACAAGAATTCGATTTTTTTGACTTTTAGTTAATTGTCAAACTGCAATGGATTGGATTCATGAATCAGGGATGACAATTGAATTTTCAATTCACAGAACTTGGGAGTTAGGTCACTTGTACTGTATGAGTTTTTGTGGAGCCCACCTTTGCATTATCCAACTCATTCGTATGCTTGGTGGACGTCCGGATGTGTAATAAATCAAAAACATGTGGATAGGAGGGCCCTAGAGGCTTCCAATCCACTTGCTTCAACTCCAAGAAAAGTAATACCCAAATCCTCCCACATGGATCGTCTACTTAGCACTCCCCAAACTCGTGATAAGTGGGTCACTATTTCTATAGCAGAATAATAAAGCTTAGCTTCACCTAATGGAAAAGATTTTCGAGTTTTCATTTTCTCTAGGCACAACTATCTTCTTTTTTTTTTTTTCTTCTTCTTCTTTTTTCTTCATTTTTTTTATAATAGAGGTTGCAACCAAACCCTTCTTCTGTATAATTAAACCCACATGCTATAAAATATTAAAAATGGTTTATGCCCCGGTGCACCGATAGAGTTGCTGTCGTGCAATTTTTGAGGTCACAAGTTCAAAGCATAAAAATAACCTATTATAAAATACAAGGTAAAATTATATACTATTGACCTTTCTAGTTTGTCACCTTTTTTAACCTTACGTACGTGAAAACTTAGTGCACCGGAGCTATCCCTGTGACTCACGACTCCCACCATTAAGAGTCATCAAAAGTGTCTCTTGCCTTATAGTGCTAGTTGGAATCAATAGCTTTATGGCTATTAGGTTGCAAAAAAATGGAAAAAGAGATTATTCAAAAATTTTAACGTGCATGACACTCCACACGTCCACGTAAGCCATGTTAGTAAAATAAGTTAAACACGTAAAAAAAATATGCCACGTAGCCAAAATTTAGCAATACACGCTAACGGTGCAATTAAGCCGCAGGACATTAAATGGTTTGGGACGTGATACAATTAAAAGTTTTGGAGGCAAATTAAAATATTTTTTTAAATAATTTACAGTTGCATGCCATTCGAAAATAATGAAAAAGCAATGGTAAGATCTATAAATGGCAAGATAGAGAGAGGGCATTTAAAAGAAATTTTCTTTCTCCAACTCTACCCCCCTTACACGTGCGCACGTGCCAGTTGACAAAGGGGGTGGGACCCAATTGGCAAGACTTTATTTCCTGTTTATTGGATTATCCTGGATTATTTCCAAGAAAAGAATTCATTTTTTTCTGATAAAAATTAGGGTTAGGTTTGGGTCAATGGTCAGACCAGGTTAGCCTGTAAATAGCTTGCAGAAGTCAGACGCCATCCCCTTTGAACTTGAAGTGCATTTACTAGCTAGGTCGTTGGCTATCTTTAAAAACCTGAACGTATGGTCACACGTGTATGGCTGAGATCATATTTGTCAGCTAACTTGGCAGTTTCTTCCGGGAAGCCACCGTCTAGTCTTATTTTTGAGCGCCCAGACAAGGGCAGGTGAAAGTACTAGGCGGGGACCACCGTTTTCAATGATCTCAACATGAATTTGTTGGTCCTGCTATTCAAAGATTTATTTAACCATTTTCTATTGTGTTTTCCTTTTGTTTTATGGCTCTCTATTTTCTGAACCATATTTTACCTAGAAATTTCTATATTTTTTTTAAATTGCCCCCCCTTTGTTTTTTTGCCCCTTATTGAACGTTAGCGCCAAGAGAAAATCTTCCCTTTATTTCTGCAATATATTATGTCAAGAAAAAAAAAGAATTTTTTTATGAGAATATTGAATTTTTGTTAGGTAAAAGTTAGTATCTAATTAGTCTGAGCACTTAGAACAGGTGGTGTTGAAGAGCCTACTAGAATTGCTTCAAAAGCAATTGAGTAAATTCAAACCACTATAGGTTGGGGGTCATGGGTTGGATACCCAACACCTCCATCCTACCGTGTCCCTCCAATTCGAGCTTTTTTTTTGGGTTCAAGCACTTAGCTGAGTTGATTAAAGTACTTTGTCTTACTGTCAAGAGTTTGTAGGTTTGAATCCACTAACTCATTATCATGTTACGTTAGGACTGACATACTTTAAAAAAGTTAAATATGATTTTTTTTATTTTTTATTTTTACTTTATAAACTAATATATATGTGTGTGTACATATTCATTTATAAGTAAGAAGAAAAAATAATAAAATCAATTTTAACTTTTTTAAATATGTTTTATTTGGATTCAGAATTCAGGGTTAGGGTTCAGGGTTCAGACTTGATAGCAAATCCTCCTCTCTTTTTTATATAGGCTTGGGACTAACACCGGGAGAGTTGCTTGAATCCAGTAACTATTCAAAAAAAAAAAAAATCTACAAAATACATTGCAATATAAGTTTTGGTTTGCATAACTGTGCATAGGCAGCAGGTTATTTTCTCTCTACAAAGTCTTATTTTATTTCAGTCAATACATTTAGCAACTTAGAGCCAAAATAATCTCTGGCAAACTAGTTTCTTTATTCCATTTGTTAAATCTAAAAAGAAAAAAGAAAATAATACAAAAGCAGATCCGCCAAATGCACCCTAACTAATCTATAGTTTTTGGCTAATTGTGGATTCAGTTTTTTCCATTTTTAACTGGCAGACTGCTTGGTATTGTTAGGGACATAAGATGATCCGTCAATAGAAAAATGGAAACTTAAATCTTTAACTAATGCTGGATGATTTTGACTAGCTGCCCCTTAACAATTTGATCTATCAGTTGAACCGTCTAGATTAATACGATCGATAGGCAGGCCAGATCATCAACAGTGTACTTAGTTGTGCATTAGTCACAAGCACTGCCAAAGATCATAAGTAAATAAACTTGCAGAAACATTAGATTATACCAACTGGGTTTTAGTCATAACTAATGCATGGGACGATTGAAGAGTGGAGAGAGAGGGAGGGGATTTTGTGTAGTTTTTAAGTGGTGGGTGGTAAATGATTGCATATCAAGAGACTTCCACTTAAGTGTAAGTGGAGGGAGACAAATGTGCCATGTTGCAATGTTAAGTGCATTAACATGATGGAGAAGAAAAAGTAGGGGAAAGCCAGAGTTAACCCAAGTGAAAGAAAATGCTTTATTTTCCACATCCACTCCACATAATAGCAAACCCCTCCCCTATTTGTGGTTTCAAAGCCTCCATCATTCATTTCTTGCAAGTGGAATGAAACCTTTGAAACCCACCATCCCCACAATCTATTGCCTGCCCCCACCCACCCCTTTCCACACCCCAACCAGCTCTCTCTCTCTCTCTCAAAGTATGTATAATATACAAGGCATAAATGCAGAGACAAAGGAGAGAAATGATATCATTGTCACCACAGAAAGATCTCCCAAAGTGGGACTAAACACCAAGAAGTTTCTCTTGGTCTGCATTGAATAATGACCCACATCCCTGTCAAGGGCCAAACAGCTGCTGCTTCATTAGATCCTCATCCATGTGGCCATTGACTCCCTCTTAAACAAACTTTTCTTCCTTGTTTGTCTTCCACCTTGACCTCAACTAAACTAATTAACAAAGACACGCTCCATCATTCCTCCTTTGATGCATCCTCCCCTTTTGCCTCAAGGGATCATGCCATTCGTTGACGCTCCAGGGACGGTTGTGGCAGCCACGCCCACCTGTTGGGGAGCTCAGATCGATCGGTATAGACTTTACCAAGAGGGCCTCGTCTTAGCACCAATCCTTCCTCTATAATTTAGAGTCTACGGATTTTTGTAGTAGAAACAGCCTTTTGCAAAAATGCAAAGTAAAGTCACATATTATAAACCCTCCGTGGTTCGTTACTCTCTGCAGGAACTTCCTGTATTGGACTGTATTTTTGTACAGATAAGGCACAAATACATGCATTTTGCAAATGACTGTTTCCACGGCTTAAAGCCGCGACCCTAAGATCACAGGATGACAACTTTTACCGTTGCGCCAAGGCTCCCCTTTAGAATACATTCTCCTCTATGATTTCTTATTACTCCTCCCATTTCAACGTCACCTCCGCTTCCTCTGGGTGAAGGTTAGAAATAAGTGTATATACAAGCATTGACCCATGTTTTCCCATTCCTTAGGTTCTATCTTACTCCCTTTCAAGAATTTTCCTCTGTTAGCCACTTTCTCACCCCTAAAGTAATGACTAGGGAAAAAGTCAAGCTATATATGGACTGATAACTGGGCTCATAATGGAACTCTTATTAACATGTCAAGTAAAGATGATCGTACGAAGGGCAGGGCCCTTGCATGAAGTTTCTGTCTATGCACGAGGGCCTATAGTAGGCAGCCTTACTTTGTATTTTTGCAAGAGGCTGTTTCAATGCCTTGAACCCATAACCTTAAGATCACATAACGACAACTTTTACGGTTGCACCAAGGCTCCCCTTCAGTGAAGATGATCATGCCAACCATATTAATACCTTGAAACAATAATTGCGGGAGATACACAAATGTGGAATAATTATCAAATTGAGCAATGGGGAAACAGTAAAAGGGTAATCCCGGTGCACGAAGCTCCCACATATGCTGGGTCCAGGGAAGGGGAGGACCACAAGGGTCAATAGTATACAGCCTTACCTTGCATTTTGCAAGAGGCTGTTTCCACGCCTTCAACCTGTGACCTTAAGATCACACGACGACAACTCTACTGAACTGCAAAACAGTAAAAAAAATTAAAAATTGCAATTCTTAGCAGTAGCCTTGTAGACACTTAGGAAGGGATGAGCTTGTTTGGTGTCAGGATGGAAATGGTTAATTCACAGTCAAAAGAAATGATTCAGAATAGGCATTGGATGAGAAGTTGGAATGCCGGATACCAGCCAAAGATGATCTCAACATGGCTACAGGTAAAGGCAAAGAAACCAAGATTAGCACTTCTCAGAGCCATTAATGGAATGGCCAACCTAATATCATGGGAACTACACATTTTGTGAAATGGAAAGCTGTGTAACAGCAGTTGTAAATACCAACACATCTTGTACAGATTATGATGACAAAGAAACTGACTTGCTCCGAGGGCTCCAAGCCCCCCAATAACACTCTATCACCTTAATTCATTCTTTTGTTGAGGGTCTGTTATTCCGACCCTATTTACATAGCGAAGAAAGGATTCTCCTTGAATGCGTGATGGCGGCACACCCATCACCCCGGCATGGCACTCTAAAATGTATCAAAGTTGTTGTAGCTCTTGTTGTTTGAGTTCTTGGTGTTGTGTCTAAGGAAAAACAATGCACATAGCTGCAACCATGGACTGGTTACTTGACCAAGTTAGAGTAAAGATGCAAAACCTCAATGGCTGGCTTCAGGAGGATGAAGTTGGAGCCTGTGTTTGGGTAGGAAACAAAATTGCTGATTTGCTTGAAAATTAGGCTATAGCAATTAGTAAGTCTTGGGTGTGGATGGAAACATGCCCATCATCTAAATTATGTGGGTCCTTTGGGAGGATGTATAATTTATAACAACTGTGTACTTAGATTGTCTATTTAATGAAATCCTGAATAGAAAAAGGAAGAAGGTGCATCAATCCACATCCAACCACCCAAAAACACATTTAATTGGATGGTGGAATTGTCCATTGGGCATGGTTTTTGGGTTAGTAGATGCCTACTTGTGTGAATTTAATAAGATAAATGGGTTGGATCAAGCACAGATCCAGCCCATGACAGAAAATTGGGCCTTCTCGCAATTTTGGTGGAATTCTGAGCTGAATAAGGAGTTCACCTTTGAATGATCTGACCTGTTCATCTCATCCGTCTTCCATTGGATATCTCATAAACGATTGGATAATTCTGCCATCCTAAAAGGCTGTGCTCTTGGGATAAAAACTAGAGTTTTTCAGATGCTATCCAACCACTGTTTCAAGTTTCAACTGCTAGACATTTAAATTTAGAACAATGAGATGAACGGTAGGATCATCCAATGGTGGGTCCGTTTCTCACCAAAAGTGTGATGCTTTTAAAACACCAATATGGCAATCCATATCCAATGGAGTCCAAACTGCTAAATTTGAGCGAATCATCATCATCAAAACCTTATTCCAATTAGTAGTCGATCACATAAGTCTTGTTACTTCATTTCCCTTTATTAAGTATCATTGCTTCATTTAATTTCAAAAATTTTAAATCTTTTCTTACTACTTTTATTCATATTTTTGGGTTTTTTCTTGCCCTTTTAGAACCTTCTACTTGCATTTCCTCACTCCTATTCAATACCATTTTAGGCCTCATGTGGACACATCAAAACCATCTAATCTTCCTTTTCTTGTTATCTATTTGTGTTACTCCTAAGTTTCTTCTCACCACTATACGAGTATAGTTGAAATGGCTTAGAGCCATTTAATCAATCGCTATATATGTATATGCATTTGCAAGCATTGTAAGCTCCGATGAATATGGATTTCATTGACGGTACTTTTTCAATAGTTGTATGGATGGGGATGCTGCAAGACCCCGAGGCATGCTAAATGAGGCCATTATAGTAATTTCAAGTAGAAAATGTTCTTTCAATCCGACGGTATACGCCTTTGCAACCAAGTGACTGGCAATCTAGACGGTCGAGATCATAAGAAGAAATTGGATTTATGGCTGGATTTCAATCATCCATCCAAGTGGCACAAGTGAGCGTTCAAGATCGTTGGTGTAAGAAGAGATAAAAGAAACGAAATCCTGGCCGTGAATTTGGGTAGTGGCCTGATTTCAATTTTATTCATTCGTCCAAGTGTCAGAAGCGGAGACCGTTCGAATCTAATGGGAGATATTTGAGATCTAAGAAGTCAACTGACAAAAACACCCTTATCCTTTCCCAGAAAAGCCTGCCGGCAAGTGCGCACGTTAGTTAACAGACGCCTCTTTTAAGAGAGAGAGAAAGAGACCTGGGACACTTACAGCCTTACAGGAAGGAAGAATGATCCGAAAGACGGCTAGCTTTTCAATGCGGTAGGGGCGATTCCGTCATTCAACATCTCCTTTTCGCCGGGTTTTTCCATCCGTCTCTCTTCTCCGATCAGATTTACTGATACGAATTCAGCTTGGGCAAACTCGAAGGATCACAGTCAAAATCCCTTTCTGATAAACTGTTGCGGAACAGAAATGCAGAGCAAACAGACCCAACAAGGGAAGAGAGTGAATTTTTCCGGTTGTCGGTCTTCCCCAATTGCGGATGCACCGGACTAGAAAATCTTAATTAACTCAGAGATAAAAATCAGATGAATCCAAGCTCTTTAAAGGAACAGATCCATCAAAAGAATGCTTTTCTTTTGCCAGAAATTCATTTATATTATTGCAACGAAACCAAATTAAATTCTCCCCCGACCCTGAAAAAAATCGTTGCTCCACAGCAAAATTCAATCCCCGGTATGAATTTAACAAAAACCCAAAACAAAGGAAAAAAAGAACCCAAATCTCATACTAATACATACAATGATATACAAATCAAGCCAACCCTAAAAACACCCCTAAACTGACGCTCACCTCCGGATCTTACCTGCCCAATATCCGGCGGAGAAGAAACCAAACTAGGAGGCGTCACCAATCCCACAGAATTCTGCGGCGAAACTGCGGCATCCGGGGGCGATGCAACTCTTTCTCCAGTGCCCCTACCGGCAAGCGCTTCCTTTCCAAAAATCTCCCTCGGCAACAAAACCCTCGAAACAGCGAAAATTGCCATAGGGTTTTGATCAAAAACCGTTTGAGTAATCGTCGCCTGAACAGTTCCCGTATCAATCGCAACAGACCCATTAACCCTAGTAATATTCAGCGTAAATCTTCCTGCACCCATATCTTCAGTCGCAAGCGTCGGTTGAACAGGATTCACAATCGACTCCAGAGACCCAAGAGGGTAATACGAGTGCAAAACGTGAAACTTCAAAATTACCGCTTTTCTCTCAGCGGGCAACGACTGAAACCTCACCGTGGCCGGCAGATCTGCAAAAGCCGAATCAGTGGGCACAAAAACTGTAATGCCGGCCCCTTTCTCATCCGCTTCAAACTCCTCCGCGACGCCACTAGCCGTCAACATCGAAGCTGCAACGTTAAAATTCTTCCCATCAATCAAAACCCTGGTAATATTCAACTGCAACGGCGGCCGTGTTTCCGACGCCGTCAGATCGTTCCCGAAGGGCACCAGCAAAGCATTAACGGTGAATATGGACACGTTATAGGGGAGGGTTTTGATGAGAGAGAGAATGGTGGCGTTTGTGGGAGAGAAGGGCTTAGGAGAACGAACGCTGACGGAGCCGTTAGGGTTGACGGTGATGTTGACGACGCCGAGGTTGTTGCTGGCCCGGCCGGTGGTTTGGAAGAGAGTGGTAACCAGTTTTCCGGCGGGCGGGATCTGGCGGAAATCAGGCCAGGAGAAGTATTCGAGGAGGACGTGGTAGCGGAGGATGTCCGGAAGGTACGAACGGTGGATCAGATCGGAGGAGGAGGAGGAACGGAGGTAGGAATTGGGGACGACGAGTAGTGTGAGAGATGAACGGGTGGTCAGATCGGAGGGGATGTCGGTGCCGGAGAGTAGCTTGTTGAAGTCGGAGAGAGAAGGGTAAGAAGACAAAAGGGTAGTGATGTTGGGGGAGGAGGCGGAGAGAGGGAAGAGGAGGAATATGGAGAGAAGGAGAGGGGTAAAATGGAGAACGGAAAAAGCAGTTGGAGGAGCCATTGGTTTGTGCTCCGTTTTTTTGCAGAGTGGAAAGTGAGGAGTGTGCAGGGAAATGGGTAAGAGATGGAAGAGGATGACGGAGATATTCCCCTTTTCCTTGTTTTTTGCGAAAAAAATAAAAAGAAATAAAATCATTTTGTGTCCGTACAGGGTGTTGTTGATGGACAGAAACAGTGATAACAGCCACCGTCAAAGATGGAGTCTGATCCGGGACCATTGACACGTGGTGGAAATCGAACGGTGCTGGGACTGTTTGAATTTACGGATGATGCCACTGAATAGGTCCGCGTGTTCTAGAGGTGATTTGTCGGGAATTTGTGTGGGAGAGGGGCGCTCGCTAGAATGCGCACGAGGGTATCTCAAAGATGTCCGACCGCCCATCTTTACTGGTGCATTTTTAGATAGATCCTGAACCGCACATCACTCCTCCGTGGCATGATCTATGAAATATATCCCAAGTCAAGGTGGAGCCCATCACAAAAAATTGTGTTGCTTGCTGCGCAACCATTCCAAAGAGTCTCAACCGTTAGTCAAAAATAGATGGGTTACTAAATTGGCGAACAGCACAACAAAACATGAGTGCATGAAAAGGGGAGTCTCCACACAGAGGTTGAGTTACTGTTATTTGGGTTGAGGTTGTGGTTTTGAGGCATGAAAATGTTTTCTTGTGAAATGTAAGGTAAAATTTCATACTATAAATTCTTTGTCGTCTGGGCGAGAACTTTGTACACCAGGCTGTCTTTTTTCATTATTATTATTACTATGGATGTAGTGAATTACCATTTTCACCCAAATAAGAGACTTCTTCTCTCACTTCACTAGTTTGTTATTATTATTAACCACCTATTTATCCAAATATTAAGGATATTAGGCTGCAAAAGTGAGAGACAAAGGTAGGTGACATAAGATGGGGTTATTCCTTTGTGTTTGCAGTTGATCCCACCTAAGCTCTAATTGTAGGTGTTGGTATTTTGTTTCAAATCTTGCTTACAAGGAAAAGAAAACTGGGGCACTAAAAATGGTAATTCACTGGTCTTTAATAAGCTGTCTATCCCAAAACTACCTTAACTTTAATCGGAGAAGGCCTCCTTTCGGATGCCCCCACGGATGTAACACCATCAATCACTTTATTAAAAGCTTCTTTCTCTGAAGGTGTAGCTTATTCCAACCTTTAACCAACTAGTTAATAGAGAGAGAGAGAGAGAGAGAGAGAGAGAGAGAGAGAGAGAGAGAGAGAGAGGTGACCATCTCAGACCTTCAATACAGTCTTTGTTACTAAAAAGGGCAGCTCCAGTGCACGAAACTCCAGCCTATGCAGGGTTCGGAGTGCACAAAACTCCAGCCTATGCTGGGTTCGGAGAAGGGATGAACCACAAAGGTTAATGGTACATAACTTTACCTTACATTTTGTAAGAGATTGTTTCCACACGAGTGAACCCATAACTTAAAAATCACACGACATAATGTATTACGTATCAGACCTGCCATAACTGTTTACATAAATGCCTCTCTTTGTTCATGTTGTTCGGTATAAATGCCTCTCTCTCTCTCTCTCTCTCTCTCTCTCTCTCTCTCTCTCACACACACACACACACAACAACAACAACAAATGATACTGTAAGAAGCTTGTACTGTGTGAGGCGAGGAGTTCGACTGGGCCACTCACTGTTATGAAGACCGTAGGAGGCCAACTCCAAGACAGTCCACTGACCAGCCATTGATCAAGGACTGGTTGCAGCATGGAAATCATCTGTTTATACTTCGTGAAGTATATAGTCAGTTGCTGAAGATTTTTCCACCCTTTTTTCCCTGATCTTTCTCAGTCATCGATTTCTCCTACAACTAAGCTGGGTGCATACAGTTGAGATTTTTCTGTACTTGCCCATGGCCCCTTTGGAGACTCCAATCTCTGGATCGGTGGTTAAAGGCCTAAAGAAGTTTTGGGTGAACAAGATGAGCAGCTCAGATGGAACAAACACGTCATAAAGATAGGTCTCTGAATCGTTAAACTGAACAAACAAGTGCAGTCTAGCGATTGCATTTCATGGAGTCCATCTTTGTCTGGTCAGAATCGTTTCTTATGGGTTTCACTAATTTTAGTCTTTTTAAATAAAAATTCATATAGCATGACCTCATGGATAAAAATTTGCTTCCAAGCACATTTTGTCAAATGATTTTAGATATTAAAATTATCTAAATTATTAATTTTTAATCTACAAAACATCTAGATAAATTCAAAGGTAGGTGCAAACAGCTTCAGACATAATTTTGTCCAGTGGCAAAATAAAAGAAAATAAACGCCATTCATATATTAACGTGGGCAGATGATTTCCCCACGTTCCCACAAAATTGTCTTTCAATTCCAGTTGCCTTGTAGACGTCAGCAAGGCTGTTTAGAAGGTGACCTCTTTTGCTGGTACAGGTTACGAAATTCCGGAATACCCAACCATAGAAGGAATGCAATCTTGCTGTTGCTGTTTGAGCTCCCTTCCCATTGCGTTGGCCCACAAAATTTCAGAAACTGCAGTTTCAGTCTGTGTCGTGTCGCGCCGGTCACCGACCCGAAATGTACTAGCTCACCACCTGCTCTCTCAAAACCTTAAATTTTATGGGTCAGTGATGGGTGGCCCACAAGACTGAATACCGAAGATGGGTCCACCTTGAATTATGTCAGCTGGGACGATGGACCTTGACTTCAGTGCCAATGGCTACACTGGTAAAGTCAATACTGTAGGCATGTTTTTACTACATGGACGTGCTTTTCCTACCTAGCAAGTTATGCTTGGTTGAAGTGTACTGTGGACTTGTTGGCTTGTTTAAGCAACAGAGTAGATCATGGTTGTGTTCCTTGTCATGACTGCCTGAGACTGTCTAGCATGTCCTTTCTGATTGCTCTTCTTTGGTTCGGAATATGCAGGGTCCATGGAAGTAGCAGACTACATGGTCTTATCTTACGTTTTAACAGAGGCTTGTTTCTACCCTTGAAACCCATGACCTCTAGGTCCTACAGCAATAACTCAACTATTGTGCTAAGATTTCCGTTCTATGAAAAAGTCCTTTTGTGCTTATATAAATTTGATATGAAGGTGGCAAAAGGCTAGAGGTTTCAAAGAAAGGGAGCCTCTTGAAGGTTGTATGCTATCGATAGTCCTTGAGAATACCTGTACTAGAATGAAATCTCATAATCTCTGAGAGCATGACATGGATAGATCCTCAATCACTTCGAATGTAATTTGTAACCTCTAGAAACACAAACAAAACATGCACATGGATCAAAGCTAGGGGTGGTAAATCGTATTAGTGGGTTGTGTCGAGATTGACCGAGTAGAGTAAATGGGCGACACAAACACAATACAATTAACAATCATGTCAAGAACCCGTGACTCAAACATGACCGGTTTATTAAATGAGTCAATACAACACAACTTGTGTAACACGATTCTGTAAATGGGTCACGAGTCAGACAGGTCAACACGACGAGTTAATAGGTCATGAGTTAGACAGGTCAAGACAAGGGATTACACAGGTCTCGAATTAGGTGGGTCAATATGACGGGTTAAAAAGTAGCGAGTCAGACGGGTCAAAGTGGGTTGACCTAACCATGAAATGACTTTTGACATGTCATTTTTAGGTTGACCTAAAAATGACACGAACGCGATAAGGCTTGACCCTAAGCCGTTAAACTCTTGTTGAGTTTGATAGTGTTATCGTATTGTGTCATATTAAGCAAGATAAGAGCTAACCTCGAATGCCTCTTACCTTCAAATGCTGGCATTATGAATGGTATCATTGGAGATTGGAAAGGTAAGATCAGCTTCCTCTATGCTTTAAATGCACTTAATTTTGGACGTTTACTATCTTAAAATGCAGGCCAAAAGGTTTGGACTAAGCCAAGTTATAATAAATGGGGATCACCAATATATGAGTAGATTCAAACTTAGAAAGTGCTCTGAGAATCATTCAAGGCTCTTATCCATGCCCTTGGTAGGCGACTTAACTACTAGCGGAGATTCAAAAGCTTGTCGGTAAACTCCTTCATTGGCAAGTGTCTTAAACTCGAAGAGAATCAAATGTTGTGGCAGATCTTTTGTCTAAAAATGTCTACCTTTGCAAAGGGCCCGACTTCCCCTCAAAATGAACTCTCAAATATGGAATGGAAGGCATATGTATGGATGTAAATCCAACTATTTATACAGATAAAAGATGGTTTGGGGATTTCCCAAAAAGCCCAACTTTCCATGAGAAAAGGTCAGCCTGCTTCAGCAAGTTCCTACTGCATGTGGGTTCAGGAAAGAAGCAAACAACAAAAGCTTTATAGTAAGTAGCTTTACCTTGCATTTTTGCAAGAGGCCACGTGAAACCTCACTTGCCCAAACAAAATAAAAAGAGCTCCAGATAAATAATGGAATCAAGGCAACCTCATGGTTGAAACTTCGAATAACAAAAGCTCTCTAGTAAGCAGCCTTACCTTGCATTTTTGCAAGAGGCCACGTGAAACCTCACTTGCCCAAACAAAATAAAAAGAGCTCCAGATAAATAATGGAATCAAGGCAACCTTATGGTTGAAACTTCGATCTAATTTGTAGAGTTGATTATTCCTCTCGAAAACGAAGATTTGAAGTGGCCTATAATTTATTGAATATTCGACGTAACTCATGCATCAGTGTAAGGAACATCATTTACATTGCACTACTTGGTAAACAGACTGAGAAAATGCACAGATAAGAAGCAAGCATACTCTGCTCATGTGCCTTAGCTTGCGAAGCCTCTCCACAACCAGCTTTAGCTTTAAAGGTGGCAGGGTGCATGTAGCTCCTGCATATGCACAGTCCCAGGAAGGGGCAGACCACAAAGGGGTTATAATGCGCAGCTTTACTTTGTATTTTGTAAAAGTCTGTTTGCAAGCCTTGATAATCGGCTTTAGCTTTAATGACAGAAAAACACACTTTTTTTAGTGCTCAAATCATCTATTTGACGTGATTTAAAAAAAAAAAAAAAAAAGAAGTCCCTAGCAACGTCTGATCAGCAAAAAGTGGGCGTGCCTTTGAGGCCGTGACCTTACTGCACCATTCCTCATTCGGTGCTAATCGTCCATCCTATTCATGATTGGGATTAGAGAGACCCACATAAGCATGCCACTCTACTTTTTTAGGTGATTGTGAGTCAGTCGGTGATGGAGTCCTGTATGACACAGTACAGCACACTGGATTTGGACATTTCTTTCTCCTTTTCCTGTTCCTTCTTTCCTCGCGAGCCCCTACTAATCACAATGGGCAAACAGTAGATGTGGGGTTTGTTTGGTTTGTACACTCTTTGAACAAGGATAAAGGTTACGAGCACTGACAAATCCAGCTGCGAGCTTGCATTTTTTATCCATGTCAAGTGGGCACTGTGCAGCCAAGTCATTCTAATTATAATTTCAGGCTTTAAGTGATCTCTACGAAAATGATGACTTGGTTGCATAGTGCAAGCTTGACAGGGAGAAAATGTTAGTGCCAACTTATATTTCAACTAATACCTTGCCCGTCTTGTGATTGAAATCAAGGTTGGTAACCCCATTTTCCTGTTTGGAAAGATAATCTAGATTGATGATTTTCCAGGATACATTGTCTTGAATCCATAGGCCCTTGTGGTCTGTCCCCTTTTCTGAACCCCGTATAAGGAGGAGCTTCGTTCACCGGGGCTGTCCTTTTATTGTCTTGAATCCATAAAATATGTATAGATCCTACTGTTAAGATTTAAAACATAGGGACAATGGTTAATGAGCAGTTAAGTTGATTTTATCAAGCAAATCCAATATATATCGGTCCTATCAAATGATAAAATGCAACAGAGATTATTTTGTGCCCAGTTTATCCAAAGAAGGATGAAATCTACTTATGTCTCTTTTCCACTGATCTAGACCATTCACATTTGCCTGACCCCATTATAAGTCCCAAAAAAATGCACAATGCTCCCAATTTGCAGGGTCCGGGGAAGAGGCATACCACAACAGTCTATAGTACAGAGCCTGTACTATAGACTGTTTCCACCCCTTGAACCTGTAACCTCAAGGCACACTACGACAACTTTAGCCAATATTATTTTTTGGTGAAGGCAGAGACTGCACAAGATATTTGTGAAACCGCTGCAACCACTTGTGGTTTTGGTCCTGCATTTGAAGTGCTTGGATCATAGATAGTTCAATGCTAGTCTTATTCAATCTCACTCGAAGGTTTGGAAAATGGTCCCGCAAAATCTTGTCTAAAACAGGAAAGGTAGTCCAAAGCAATATCTAGGTCCTTGTCAACGAAGAATCTCTCTCTCTCTCTCTCTCTCTCTCTCTCTCTCTCTCTCTCTCTCTCTCTCTCTCTATTGGAGATTGGTGCCCCATAAACCCTAACTTATTCTAAGATAAGCCAACAAGAATCTAGTACAGTTCATTGCAGATAATTTGGTATCTTCTTAAGTAGGCTTGGTTGCAAGTTTGAGTTACCATTTTTCTCTTTGGCTGTGGATAAGATTTAAGAGCGCGAGTGATTTGCTTTATAATTCTTTGCTTGTAACGAAAACAAAACTTAATAAAAAAATAATATATGATGGATGATCCAACGAACTTTTGCCATGGGTAAGTCCTACCACCATCCAACCAAGATCAAACGCGTACACGAAGTTAGTTGAGAAGTGAAAGCATAATAATTCCATTCAACATAAATCGTAAAAAGGGCAGCTCTCGCATATGCAGGGACCAGGGAAAGGGCGGACTACAAGGATTAATAGTACACAGCCTTATCTTGCATTTTGCAAGAAGCTGTTTCCACATTTTGAACCCATGACTTCAAAGTCACCCGATGTCAGCTCTACCATGGCAGCAAGGCCCACTGAGAGTGATGTTAAACCTCAGCTCGATGAGGAGGTATTTCAGGAGATGAACTGTTAGAATTGCCCCACCAAGATGCCTAGATTCCTTCCGTGCATGTGCCATTCAAACTTTTCTTAACCATTAAACAAATACCAATCTCAGGCTGTAAAGATGGTTTGGTCTGTATGATGATAACTTTTTCATATGCACTAAATTCTAAATCTTGGGTTTACTTCATATAACATTATAAAGTGTCGGTGTTCATCTGATCCCAGTGTTGTCCTGCATCATGTCACTAATGTCTGTCTCCACTTTCTACCTGTAATCTGTTTTTCTTATTAGTTTCTTATGATTTTGCTTAGCTAATCTTCAACTGAATCAGCTTTGTAATAAGAGAAATACTTAGAGAAAAGGCTATTTTGACTCCCAACCATGTGGGACTTATTCTAATTGTGCTAACAGTGGTTCTGCAGCTAAGAGCTAGCCCACCGGCGATCAATATTGACTGAACATGCATCTTTTGGGTCCTGATACTGCCACTGGGACCATGTACAACGACTCATGAATTGAATTTGAAGAACAAAGGGAGCTTTGGCGTAATGTTAAAAGTTGTCGTGGTGTGACTTTAAGATTACAGTGGGTCAGGTGGAGACATTTCTGTGGCCTCCTTCAAAAGAAATGTGAGCAGGGTAGAGCTCAGCAGAGGATTCGAGAATAAGGTAGGGTCTTGTCCTTAAGATTCAGATAAGAAAAGCATGACCTATTTAAATAAATAGGTTAAATCATGTTATTTTTGAGTTAAACAGATCGATAGAAACACGACCCGTTTATTATCACGTTGAATTCGGGTTGACACGAAAAAAAAACCTCAACTGTGTCGTGTTCGTGTCGGGCCAAAAATTGCCGCCCCTTTATGCCGTTATTTCTGGTGAAGGCGGGCTCTTAGGAAACAGAGAGTCGGGCCGCATGGTTGGTAAGGGGTTGGATTTGGGCGCGCGGCGAAAGTGACGGAATGGGAGGGTAGGGGTGTAGCGTGACTCCTCGACGACTTTGATTTTCAGTCCATTTTCAAACCCTCTTTCTGTGACCCTTTTCCTCCTCTATTTCTCTTTTTTAATCGTATACTAATTCTAAGAAGCAAATGCATTCTCTCTCTAAAGCAGCTCCTTCTCTCTTTCTCTCTCTCTCTCTCTCATCTTCTGCACTTACCCAACTTCCAGGTATGTTTTTTCTGGTTTGTTGCTTCAGCTTGTTTATTGGGCTCATTGAATCGTGTAATTTCTTGTTTTTCAGTCAAAAGATAGAATAGTTCCTGTTTTCCTTCTCCATTATCTGATTGGATTCCTTCTTTTTTTTTTATATTGGTGGTAATTATCTGATTTTTACGATGAAAATCAGGCATATTTCATACCGATATAACTCTTTCTTTTGTTGCGTTTCCAATTCTTTTGAGGGATTGGATTGCTTCTGATTGTCATTTTCCATGATTAGATATCCCTATGGTTTCAAATTGGTGTGCATGGATTGATTGGAATTAGCAAGTTTGGAGCTTCAGGCACTTCTTGTATTGAAATTAATGTGAGTTGTGTGTGATGAAATAACTGTTGGTGTCAGGATTTCTGGTGGATTGGCTTCCACATTGTACTAGCTGATGGTCGTTTTGGGGGTTTGAGTGTTTGGGTTTAGAGTATGTAAAATGGAAAAGCATTTGCAGCGGAATATCTCTGAGGTGCTTGAGAGAAATCATCCAAGTTGTATTTGGATCATATTTCACAATTTAAATTTCCATCAGCGACACAAGAGGCAGCTGATCTCGCATGGCAGGGGGAAGCATGCTAGTGGTAAGCAGTTTAAGTCACCTTGATTTTCCTTATATTCCTCGTTCATATAAGCTTTGTTTATCGTTATTTTCTTACTTGATTCGTTATGGTTTTTTTAATTACATAAGCAGAGCATAGTTTAGAAGGGGACCCTTGGCACAACCGTAAAAGTTGTCGTTATATGACCTTGAGGTCACGGGTTCGAAGCGTGGAATCAGCCTCTTGCAACATGCAAGGTAAGGCTGCCTACTTGTGATCCGCCCCTTCCCCGGACCCCGCTTAGGCAGGAGCTTCGTGCACCGGGGCTGCCCTTTAAGCAGAGAATAGTTTAAAAGGCAGGACTTCTCATAAAACTATGCTTTCCATATTGCATGTATTCATTTTTGCAGTAAGTTCCTACGGCATAACTTGTTAGTCTCAAAAATTCTGTTCTCCGTTGGTGAGCGATGTCAGGTATTTCAATTTGCTTTATGGCAACTTCAACCTAAATTTCATTTGAAAGGAATAAGTTCAGAAGTATTCTCAGAAGGGCAATTCTCAGAAAGATGAGAGGTAATTGGTTGTCTCTGATAGGTTTGCAAGTATTCTCAGAAGGGTGATGCTCAGAAAGGCCTACTTATCTTGTTAGCAGCTCAATATGTTTGATGATGCATGGGCCTTGCTCAAGGATAATACATAGAAATTAGGAAATAGTCTGAATTATGGCTTCAAGGCTGCTTACTGTACAAAGAAAGAAGAAAAATGATGCACATCAGGAGGGGAGTTAATATATAGCACGAGCATGGCTTGTAATTTTCTTGGTTTTCACATAACTGATATGTGTATAGAAGAGTCTCTTCGTCATTAGTATGTCATTATAACTAGGATTTATTTTCCTAGTTTCATGTCTGTGCCCTACTTAAGTGGACTGTTATTTAAATCACAATTTTCAATGAACAAAATATCCTAAGAGCCCGTGCTAGATTTGCTTAATCTTCTTCTTCTACTACTACTACTTCTTCCTCTTCCTCTTCCTCTTCCTCTTCTGAGTTTTGTGTATTTGAAGCTAGTTTGTATGCCGATTTTTCTTCTTCTCCAGTATAAGTTGTTTGATTATTTGCATTTGAAATGACATAGTTTGAAGGTACCATGTAACAGACCTGTCCAACAAGTAAAAGATCTGGTGAGACATGTATAAAGGCACTAATTGCTGAGGAGATGTCTAAAGAACACAACCGGAAGCAATCATTATGAGCAAGATTAACTCGGACCAACTTCATCCATCATAAGGAAGATGCAGATCCTGATCTCATTACTGAATCAACTACAGAGAATACAAGTCCAAGAATTGAACTGCACCAACAGGATACAAACACCTCCACAAGCAGCAGTTCTGGTCCTCTTCTGATCCAGTGCAATGAAGACCCACTCGTGTACAATAAACAATGTGAAGTTTGTGGCACTTTGAATAAGCCTTACCTGGGGCACAACCAGCTGCCAATTTCAGAAGATCATTACTTGAGAAGAATGAAAATTCTTCGGGAAAAAATAATTGAAGCAAAGCGGACCTTGTTAAAGCAGAACTGCACTGATGGCAAGGAGCTTGCAAGAGACATCATGCTCTGCCAGACAAAAGAATTTCTAGAGTCACTTGAGATATTTAATGCAAACAGGGAATCTTTTCTATAAATTCTGCAAAATCCAAATGCTCTTTTGGCAAATCATTTCCACATCAGTCCCAGTGCAGAGGCACTATTAACCAAATCTGGTTCATTCCCTGAAGTTGGCTTGTCAGTAAGAAGGAACGTTGGGCTTATCAAGCTCAACAGCAAGAGGAAGGATATCAGGTCACTTTCACAACATGAAAGGAACTCACGAGCAGAGAATACACAAGATGTGTTGAATAATGTCAACTTTTTGGTGGGCAACTATGCAGATTCCATGGCAGTAACAGCAAATGAGGGGAGCAGCACTTACCAGTTTCCCACTGGAAATGATGTTCATGGAGCTGCTGGTGGTAGCATCAGTTTGGAGTCTTTACCAGGTTCGAGAGAGATAAGGGAATAGTAAAGAACCAATTTAAAGACATCAGACAGAAAATCCAACATGCTGTCGGAGAGAGCAAGAAGGAGATACTTCATATTGTTATGGATGGAATTCGCCACAGAATCCCTTACGGTTGTAAGGCTTCTAAAGATGTGAAGCCTGCTATGGACAGCTGAAGAAGTGCTTGTGAAAGTGATCTTTCTACTTCCTCTAGTGGCAAGGATGCACATAGCCGCCTCCTGAGAACTCCCACTCTGACTGAATCTCTAGAAAGGTATTCTGTATTGCTTTAGCCTAATTTGAGCAGATACTCTTCGAGACATCTTCCAGAGAGATTGAAGTTGGCTCATGAAGATGGAGATTTGCAGGATGGGCGTACTCGGAAATCTTTTAAGAGAGTTCTATCTTTGCCTGAGTTGGAGTCTCACTTTTTAGCTAGAGATATCGAAAGTGAAGTACCTCGGGACAAATTTTTTACTGCAGAACTGTCTAATGGAACTGTGTGCTTCAGTGCAGAGTACCACCGCGATGAACAAAAGTTAATTGATACTATTATGAATACAGAATCCTCTCAATTATGTTCCCTCTTAGAAGTGATTCAAGACCAGTATGTAGAAGTAAATGCAAGTAGTCTAAATGATGGAGCCAAGCAATTGCCACTGTCCAAAATTTATTAAACAAAAGTAGAATTTATTATGGGAAAATAATACTATTTGAGCCTAGTCGGTATGAGTTTAAAGCTGGTCTACAAAAAGCATATATTAAACACAGCAGCAAACCATGTTCAAATTGTAATGCATGAGTTAAACTTTTTTCAAACGCTGCTGAATTTTTTCCATATGACGGCAGGCTCACAGTTCCAACCTAGATACTTCAATTTCGATGAGCTGGATTTCTCAGTCAATTCAGACGATCAGTTTGCTGTCAAAGTCCGAGATGGGGCGAACAACGTGATATATGCTGACGAGTTGCAGATGCCTTGTAAGTGCGCTTGTCTCAACTCTCTGCATTTCAAGTGGATTAAAGGATGAAGCGGACTTCAATTATGTGAGTGATATACTGAAGATATCTGGGTTCAGTGGTGACCCGTCAAACATGGCATATCCGGAGAAGAGGCGAGCTCTGGTCGTGATCATCTGCTTCTGTTTGATTAATCAATGAAGTATTGCTGGAAATTTATGAGAGATCATTCAGTTACTACCCTTGGCCCCTGTTCTTCAATTCTGGCATGTTCTTGAGGGGGTCTGGAAATGCAGCAGTGCCACCTGAGTTCCCAGCCAGCATTTAACGAGTTGTTGGAATATGTAGTTGCTCCGGAATTTGCAAAGAGTGACGGTTGGATGAAACTCCATTTTGATAGGAATCTGTAATGCTAGAGTTGGAAGATTGGATACTTGATGATCTGTTATATGAAGCAACACTTGAGATCACTGCCTGATCCACACTGCAAAGGTATATTTCATTGTATGTACATATTTTGTGGCTGTCCATTGACATAATCAATAGTTTCTCCATTTATTATGCGTTTGTAGAGTAGATGTAAAAATAATATTTTCATATGTAATTGATATATTTCGAAACACAGGCTTAGAGTGTTGTGAGTGATAAAATGACTGCTTTCTTTATGTATAAGTGGTCTATTTGGTGATACCCAGAGTCAGTATGGAAGCTCAGTCTAGATAGCCTTTCTCTTTGTTCTTTGCCAGAAAGCTCATTTCAGTCGACAGTGTTGGCTGCATAGGGCAGCCCCAGTGCACGAAGCTCCTGCATATGCGGGGTCCGCGGAAGGGGCGGGCCACAATGGCCTAAAGTAGGCAGCCTTACCTTGCATTTTTGCAAGAGGCTGATTCCACGCCTTGAACCCATGACCTCAAGGTCACATGACAACAGTGTTGGCTGCATTCATCGCCATAATTAAGAAAACACTGTTTGCACCACAGACAGGTATGGGCAGGAAATGGTTAAATGCTGAATGAACTATCTTCGTCCTTTTATCTGAGAAGGCCCTAATTTAAGCATTTTGCGCATAGTTCATGGTTAACATTGACATGGATTGATCTAACTGATAGCTAGTTCAGGTTGTGGGGTTAGATACTTCTTTTTAGACATAAGCGAAGAATTATAAAACAAATCGCTCACATACTCACTCAGCTCACTGCTAAATCTATCTCCTATCAAGGGCGAAAGCAGGGACTCAAACCTACAGCAAGCATATTCCAAGGAAGACACCAAGCTGTCTATGGCTAACTGTACTAGACATGTGTTGGCAACGTGGCCTCCTCATTAGTAAGACGGCAGACTTACAATCTGTCTTTTTATTTCTTCTTGTTTTGCATAGTGAGATGGACTAAACCTCTATCTTCCTTTGATATAGGCTTTGACAGGGTACGAACTAGTTTAGAACCTGGGAGAAAGAGTTGTGTAATGGATTGTGGTTAACCAAACAAAATATACAAGGCTGCTAAAATTGCAAGGTAACCTTCTGTTTGGTCATGGAATCCATTCAGATGCTGGACCCCTTTACTTTTTAGACAGGCCAGGTCGATTATCTTTGCAGTCGGAGGGCTAGGTTCGACTGATTCATGAAACTTTTGGCACATAACCCTATCCAAGAGAACAAGCAACAGCTACGCTCCTCTTGCAAATAGAGTTGTGGTCGCCGATATCACATAGAAACTCAAAGCCTATGGTATGCAGTTTTTTCTTGCTTTTTTTTGTAAGTTACTATTTTTATGCTTAGAACCTGTGACTTTAAGGTCATACAACGACAATTCTACCATTGTGCCAAGACTCCCATTCTACCATCCAGCATCTTCATGCTTGAAAAAAAACGTGTAAGAATTATGATGTTTTGAGAGTGAAGATGTGTGTCAAAAGGTGACTCTGGAGGCACAGACAATAACTAAACACTTGCACGTATACAGTTACCACATGTACATGGCTGCAGTTGTATGCCAAGTTTTAGCTCCAGATTACTGGATGCCGAGACGGGCTGTGCCAACTATTACTGGAACAATGGTAGACCACTGCCCCCGGACTCAAAGTGGGCAGATCATCCAAAGGTGGCCAATACAACTCTACACCGACATGGCTAGTGTTTCGGGGCCCCCTTAATATAACATCTTACGTCCTAGACTACTAATTTATGGAGGTTAGCCTGCTTGAAAGGCGCGGGAAAGGGGTGACATTGGGGCGGGAAATATTGGTTCCAACTTCCCAGAGAGAGAGAGAGAGGCTCAAGCGCCCAATCTGTGCCGGAATCCCATCTGAAACCCTCCGCATACAGAAATGGAAATGGCTTCGGATGAAATGAGAATTGGTGGTGGAGGCGCAGAAGCAGTTGTAAATCTGGAGCCAAATTCTTCCATACCCATATCATATCATCCTCATTTTGGATCCCACGATGATCTCCTCCTCCTCGAGATCGATGACAAGCTCCTTCCTCACTTTCTTCACAACCAGTCAGTATATTCTCTTTCTCTCTCTCTGGGTATAAGTTTTTAGCTGTTTGGGAATTCTCTCTCATGATCTTTGTCCTCCTTTTTCAGGGTGACCATTCGAGGACAACCAAACGAAGAAGCCGTTCTCTGCACTCCTAGTGAAACGTACGCCCTCAAATTCGTTGGCAATTCCAATTCCGTGCTCCTCATTCCCCCAGGAAATCCTCATAACAATGACCCCCATGAGACAAGCAACACCGATCAATCAATCCCACCTGCATATGTCATCAAAGTCTGCTCCGGAAACATGGAACTTGTCCATGTTGCCCCGAAAATCGATAAGCTCAGAAACCTCCTCGCCCAAAAGCCTTACAAACCTGACGAAGAAGAGGCAGAGCAGGGGGAAGAGAACTGTGTCCGAAACCAGTTGGGTCTATATAGATGGCAGGATCTCACCGAGAGGATTCAGGCCAGTGATGAAGAACTGAAGGCTGGTCTACGGGCTCTTTCCGCTGTGGAGGTCAATGGATGCTGGCGAATTGTTGACGACAAGTACATGGGTGAGATCTTAGCTATGCTCTTGAACAATTCGGTCTTGTACGAATGGGCATTGAATGCGTTAAGGGAAGATGAAGTTGTAGATGCACTGGTGGCTGATGGGTTTTCGCGTCAAATTGCGCGTCACTGTTTGGAGACTTACGGTGGTAAGAGGGAAGAGTGTGGGGATGGTTCTTGTGTGTGGAGCCTTGATGAGAGGTGTGTCTGCTTGCATTTTGCGAAACAGATACTAAGCGAAGGGAAGAAAAAGATGGACAGTTTTATGGAGGATTGGGCACAGAGAGTTCCAGGGGGAATGCAAGTGAGCATGGAAATGCTGGAGGGGGAAGTGTTGATTGAGAGGATTGGAATTGAGACATGGGTCCGCGCTTTCAGCATTTCTGTGATGCCCTTTAGTCCTGCTGAGCGGTTTGCCGCACTCTTTCGTGAAAGGCAGAAGTGGGAATGGAAAGATTTGCAGCCATACATTAGGTTTGTCTTGCATCACTGTGCTTTGTCTCTCTTATCTATTTTCCATATCTGGTTCTTTCTATTGATATTCTCATTGTTCCATAGTTTTCAGAAGTTCCTTATTATGCTCTTTTCAGGGATTTAAGCGTACCAGGTCTGTCTTCAGAAGGTTTGCTCATCAAGTATACTCGAAGAATCCAGCCCAGTGCGGATGCTGAACCTATTTTCACTGCAAGATAGTCCTTGCATATTGCTTGTGCTGATAGTCAGCGTATTCTGTGCGTTGTTTTCTAGTATCTAAACCTACCTCTTTATCGTTGCAGTGTTTGATCCTCATGCTATTGGATAACATTACAGAAAAGTCCATCCTGTTGTTATTCAATATTTGATGTTTGCAGAAAGAAGCACTGTTTTTCCCCTGCTTGCCTACAGAAAACAAAAGATAAAGATGTAAGCGATGTTCATCTACCTATTCACTATCCATTACTCTCATTTCCATGTCAGTTCCTTTTTGGACCAACGTTTACTGAATTGCTTTCTATTTCATTGGTGTAATGATGGTAGTAAGGATATCAAACATGATTGAATTCTATCGCATCCATATGATGAAGCAATCTTAGTTTTTAACTCGCAAGAACCTGAAGGAGGCATCCGTGGGACGAAGTGAATACGAGGTTGTGGGTGTGAAGTTTAGTTTCAACACCTTTGCAGCTATAATCAGAATTTATATTAAATCTACACTATAATTGAAGGTTCATGTCTTGGGATGGAGAGTAGTATTATATGCATAAATGTCATAGTTATGCTATAATATTTATCTATTTTCAAAATTTTTTTTGGAAGGTGACATTGTTAGATAAATGCTCACACATACCCTTGAGCTGACTCAAACTCGAATTCTTGATATTAAATGCTGTCACACACCATGTTCATCAATGTTGTGAGCTATTTAAAAAATAAACTAACATTATACCCATCAGATACCAAGAAGTATTGCTTGATTAGCACTTGCTTTTTGGGGCTGCTGATTATATGTGATACTCTTGAGATCTTGATTCTCATTATGATGATGATAGGTTTTATGATTCAGACAGATGACTTCATCCAGTGATAAGTTAATCATTCTTGTATGTTGAGAGATCTTACTGGAGAAATTATTGAGTGTTCAACATTTGTTGCACAACAGTGATCTCTTTTCATCAGATACACTGAGAAGCTAAGGCTAATTTTGACCGGTTATGTATGTGCAGTGAGTTACTCATTGTGCTAGGCTTTTCTTTAGTAATTTTTTTAACTTATTCAGGACAAGGAAAGGAGTATAAAGTATTATGTGGAGGGCTTAACATATGGACCCATAATGGGCTCTCCAGTTGTCAATAAAGTTTGGCATTAAAACTTGTATTTGTGATTATCATATGCATTTGTGGTCCCATACCCCATTGGTCTCAAGGTGTTTTCAGTTGAACCAATTCTTAGCCTTATCATATAGGTTGGTTTTAAAGTTCCAACTGACTTTCCTGTGCCATTCCAACATTACCAGTGCCATATTTCTTTCTGTTATCACTCAGCTGTTCTATTTTCTGGATAAGTTATCTAATGAGCATTTTAGATGATAACCTTGCTGGTTCTGTTATCTTAGAGAGCAAAAGGATTCACCGGGGTCATAGATTCAAACTCATATTATTCAAGTTGATTATAAACTGTCCACAGGCAAGAGCTATCCTAGTCATGATGAAATTAATTAGATAGTAACTCTCAAGTCATGAAATTGCCTCGGAATGGTATCTGTGTCAACTCCCACATTACTTTTTTTAAGAAAAAAGATACTAAATTGTACTAGCCTATAAGATGATCAGAGCTTCTATGCTTAAACAAGTGGAAGGAGCCCCAAAAGCTTGAGCAAGCAGAGGATTGTATTGTCTGACAAATGACGTCTTTGCGCATAAATGATTTTGGACTGCTAAATGGTGACATCACGTCTAGTTTCATTAACACGAGCAGGCAATATTCAGCTTTGCTAAGTTGTCCCCAGTTTTCTCCATATACAGCCGTAGTGGCTCTAAAGATGGAAGTTGAATGTTCATTTCAGTATGTTAAAACGCCTGTTCTAAAAGTGCCCAAGTTTCCCTCTGTGTTATAAGGCACGGCATAATAGACTTTAGATCTCCCCATCTCTAAGTGATTTTCTCAAGGCAGATTATATTCTTTAAGTTATGAAGTATTCTCATCCTTTAAGTGATGGCCTAATAACTGAAAAGATATGCTCTTCCCTAGCAGCCACTTTTTGGGTCTACATATACTAGATCGACACGATTGGATCTGTGAATATAACTGTACCAGAGATGAATTGCTGATTTTTGTTTATCTTGTGCATGAGAAGTCTGTTCAATGCTGACAGAACCATTTAGATTGCTTTGCTGTTAGGCATAGTTTCAGCAATCTGAACTGCACATGCATTTTCCATTGCAGGCACACAAAATTGATTATTAGCTGGATCAAGGATAGTATGGAGTCCCTGCACCCTTTCAGCATGGGATCTGATTGATCATACCATGGAATCTATAGATCCTCTTCTATAGGCCACTACTGCTATTTTATATAGGTGGGTCTCCTTGCTTAAAATTTTGTGAAATTTCAGGATTAAGAACCGACTCCTGGTGGATATAAGCAGATGGCTGAAAATAGGTCAAGACTAATAATCAGATGATCCACATGACTTTCTACAAGGAGCACATAAAAGCCTCTCAACTTGGGGCATCCTCACAGGCAAATAAGTAAATTAGTCACCAAATTAAAAAATTTTAAAACTTTGGCAGCTGCTGAGTCAACATTGGAATTTTATCTTGCGTTTCGCTAAGTCAGCAACTCCAGTAGGTCCCAAGGAAATGCTGTAGTTTGACCCCCAAGTTTTCTGTAATTTATTTCATTAGAGGAAAACATGCTTCTACTGACTTCCTTTATTATAAACATTACTATATAAAGGAATAGTTCCGGTATTCATAAGACTTAATTCCTTGTGGGACTTCAATTTCTGTTACACCAAAAGCTCATCTCATTTGGCTTTCCAAATCTTTGGATACCCACAAAGGTGAACACTCCATAGAAACTTGTTTGATCCCCATTACCATGCAAGTCATCAGTAATTACTCAATTCAGACCTGGACGAGTTTTGATGCTGATTTCTCGATGAAGGTATTTTCTCGATTGCCCCAAATTCTCCCTGCAGATTCAAATGTATCACAGTCCTGGTTTAATTTAATTTACTGTCATTTGTTTCAAAGAAAACTAATAGAATTGGCTTTGTCTGGACCCTTTCACGGTATGCATCTCATCCATCTTATGGACTATTCCGAGCTGAAAGAACACATGCTTGTGTTTCCAGCATTGATGGTGTTTCAGACTGAAATCCTACTCTCAAGATCACTCATCGCTATAATGGGTTTGCTTCGTTGCCTTTCCGGAGGGTGATCCATTATTTTCGCAACCCTGTTACAAAGGGATGGGTTGACCACCTCAGCCCCCGAAACGACACTCTGGATGATGCTAGACTTCGCTTTTGAATTATGGGTGGGACCTTGCTAGAAATTGATTTGTTAAGTGGTATAAGAGGTCGATTGTTGTCACACAGGTTCAAGGCATGGAAACAGCCTCTTGCAAAATGCAAGGTAAGACTATGTACTATTGATCGCTTATGGTCTGCCCCTTCTTGGGGCCCTGTATATGTAAGAGCTTCATGCACCGGAACTACCCTTTTTTAGCAGCCACCTTTTGGGTTTTCTGTCAGTTGACCAGAAGTGTATATCTCGTTGCTGCCGATTCACCCAGACCAGATCTGAGCATGGAGCTCTCTGTGGTATTCCTGCTAAGAAAGATAAACCATTGTTTCCAATTGGTTTATGGTTCACCCATTGATTCTCCAATTTCACTGGTCTCGATTGTAAAGTTTCCCATGCTCATACCACCCACGAACATGATCGTTAGTCTAGATCTCACCACTGCTATCTGCGTATTCGGTCTCGTTTAACTTGGTACTAAGTGGCCTGCTAGCTTCAGTCATTGTACAGGTCCGAAATAGGCTCCTTGCTCCATTTCAACATTAATTTGATCGAACCCATTGTAGATACCGGTTTGATTATCGACCTTCCTTGCCCATGAGCTTCTCAATGTTCAGAATTGTTACAGACAAATAAGGGAGTTATCCCCCAAATGAACTTTTTTTTTTTTGCCCTGGGTTATCTCTTCTTGGTATCTTCTGTCATGTTTTATCAATCAGCAACTCCTGTAAAGCCCAAAAATATCTTTAGGTTGGGCCCAAGTTCTCACCTTTTTATTTCATTATTCCAAAGAGACGCATATGCCTTTTTATTGGTCTTATTATAAACCCCCATCATATGAAGAACTAGATGCTCTTGTTTGAATTCCTTGGTGGACGACTCCTGTGCATTTGAACTGTACTTGCCAGAAGCTTGTCTTTTGATTCTTTGAAGCACACAAAGGTAAAACACTGCCTGCTAGATTTGTTTGGTTTTCATTTGATTCTTTATCTTTTCTGGCTAAGTGAATTTAGCTGCTTTTCTTCTTTGAATCGACCCTTAAGAGGATGGAAGAGCAAGAAACCAACAGTAGTGATTCAATAGATACAAGCAGCAGTGCTAGTTTTGATGATGATCTGTTGATGGAGATCTTTTCTCGATTGCCACTGAAGTCTCTCTTTAGATTCAAATGCGTATCAAGAGCATGGTACTGTCTGATCTCCAACCATCGCCAACTAGAGTTTGCTATGTCCGGACTCTTTTACCAACTCCATCTCATCGATAACATGGGCCACTCTCAGCTGAAAGAACACAAGTTCATATCCATGTCAGGCAGTGGTTGTGTTGCAAACATGAGTCTCAGTTTCTTGCCATGCCATCCTAATTTCAAAATCATTGATTGCTGCAACGGGTTGCTGCTTTGCCTCTCCAGAGAGTCTAAGCAAGTAATCTTCTCCGTTTGCAACCCCATCACAATGGAATATGTTCTGCTGCCTCGACCGAGAAATAGGTTTGCTGTGGACAATGCTAGACTGACATTCGATTCTCAAGTTGGGCCTCACCATAAAGTCATATGCTTACTGGGCCAATCTGAACGATCTTCATCCACCACATATATAACACTGGAGATCTTTTCCTCAGATTCTGGCAAGTGGGTCGAGTCTAAAGTGCCATGTGACACCATTGTCTGGTCGTTGCAACCACAACGGGCTGTTTACTTAAATGGCACCCTGCATATGCTAGCCTTTCCACATTGTGTGGTGGGTATTAATCTCGAAGAACAGAGTTGCCGGATAATCAATTTGCCCGGCAGCAAACATTGCTGTGGATTGCTAGGACTGTATAGAAAATGCCTACATTATGTGAGCTACGAGAATTCCATTATAGAAATGTGGATGCACAAGGATTACCAGAGCAATGACTGGTTATTGAAGTGTAACATCTCTTTTCAAGCCTTGGAAGAACTTTCACGATCCAATTTTGCTCCCTCTGTGTGCCAATATCCATCTCAATTCCATCTCTTGGCTTTGCACCCTGATTTTGACGTTGTTTTCCTTGAGAAACACTGTAAACTATATTCCTATGATTTTGTCAGTGCAAGATTGGAGGAGATTTGCAGTGTTACCTGCATGAGAGAGTCTAGGTACCATTTCTCAAAGCAACAAACTTTCTGGACCTTTCCATTTACGCCATGCCTAAATTCTTTGGCCATGAAAGGTGCCCACTATTCATTAGCAAGATGATGGGGAGTTTATGAGACTATGATTCTGTTTGGTATCTGGCTGTTCTACTTGTATTTGGAATTGTGTTTGAATTTCTTGTGATATTCCTCTACGATAAGCCAATAAAATACAACTAAACGAGAGATTTACTCTAATTATCAACTTCTCAGGTTCAATGTGTACATTTACGTGCTATTTATTCCATGCAACAAGGGGCAGGAAGGGAAGTCTTGGCGTAATGTTAGAGTTGTCATCGTGTGACCTTGAAGTCACAAGTTCAAGGCGTGAAAACAGCCTCTTGCAAAATGCAAGGTAAGGCTGCGTACTATTGACCCTAGTGGTGTACCCCTTCTCTGCTTCCCCCATAAAACACTGGGGCTGCCCGAAGAGCTCTGATATGGTTCTAATGCCAAACACACATGACATCCTATCAATAACATTAGTTCTACACAAATAAACGGCCTACCTTTACATGGAAGAAGTCTAAGCGATGTTTAATCGGTTTGGAAGCTAGTATTAACTGATCGTGGTGATGTTAGGTGTTGACAACTAGGGAATTAAAATTGAGGTTGCTTTTTGGATCGCCCTAATCATCTGCTGTACATGTCAGATGGAGCCAAAATATGAATTTTGGCCCATCAGCCCTTCAGCATCTTCTTTGTTTATACATTAGAAATGTAACATCCCATGGATATGCTTTTCAAGTTCAAATAGATTATAAGTTAGCTTTTGAGGAGCTTCCCTAACAGACTTTCTAAGGCTTCATTGGTGTCATGCACTCAGTAATGCTTCTTTGAAAGGGAGTTAGAATAATACAAATATGGCCACTTATGCCAAGCACGTTCTCCATTAAAAGAAACCCACAAATCAGGAAAAAAGAAGAAGAAGCAAATAATGGAACCGGCTAAATATTAAATCTTAAGAAATTAATATTTTCAGTAGCAAGCTTATTGTAAGTGTGACCATTAAAGTGGTGGTAATATTACAAGAATTATACACATTGATTGTTGAATTTTAGCATGCATCAGCAGGAAGCTCGGCTTGTAATTTTTCTTTTCTTTTCTTTGAAAAAGTTAGATACATGCACCCATGCACAATCTCAAACCCTGATTACCCAAGTGAGAGTCTTCTTGCGCCACTGCACTAGATGCTTTAGTGCCTCCTGGTTATCCTAGAGATGAGGGGAGCCAGTTTTTATTGACGTTATGCCATCTTATAGTTGGACTTCAGCGCAATAGTTTACTCGCTCTGAACCTAATGAGGGAGAGTAACAGTATGTCACTTGGCATGGGACATTCGGATCATCAAACTGAAATAGATGAAAAGAAGTGATTTCAGGGCATAATGCTATCGCCTTCTTTTGCTAGATCTTCCAAACTTCTCGTAATTGCAGTTAAGAGTATTTCTTACTACTGAAGGGGAGCCTTGGCACAGCGGTAAAAGTTGTCGTTGTGGGACCTTGAAGTCATGGGTTTAAGGCGTAGAAACAGCCTCTTGCAAAATGCAAGGTAAGACTGTATACTTAGACCCTTGTGGCCCACCCCTTCTCCGGATCCCGCATAGGCGGGAGCTTCATGCAGCGGGGCTGCCCTTGTAGTATTTCTTACTACTATGGACTTAGAATACAATGATTTTCAATTATTAAAGCCTAAACTACGAAGTGCGGCCATCGAAACAACTAGGGGTATATCGTTTTGATTTCTTAATCTTGTAAGTTTTGAACCGTAACATGGACTCTAGCCATTAAAAAGTGGGTCCGACTACCAAGCAAGCACTTCACCGATCAAGCAAGCAAGGAACTTCTGGGTCCACGTGAAAACAAATTGTGTGACCAATACCAATAAACTTATACACCACCAACAGTAAGCCCATATAGCTGCTTCCATGCCAGACGGATACTTCATTTGCAAGCGATAATTCACTCACATTTTCTTGGAAAAACCCTAAACAGGGTTTGTGGATGATGGGGCTAGGATTATCCAATCAACACAAGATCAGAAAAAAGTGTTGTTACACTGGAGTAAGCAAGTAGTTGTCTGGTTGGCATTTCCCTTAAACATTAAAAGGGAAGGTATATGAGATGTGCATACCATATTTGATGATGGGGCAATTCTCCTTGTTAGACTTGGATGGGATGCTATCTTCGAATGCACTCTCAGTGGAAGCTGAAGTACACTGCCCTTTCATAAAGCACAGGTAGAAAAAAAGGCTAAAGATGTAAGATAGAATATGATGTTCAATATGAAGCTCCACCAGTGGAGATGCATAGCCCAAAAAGTACTCATTCAATCATCACACTCCTTTGACATGTCACCTACAGGAATAGAGAAATACTCCAGCATTGAAAAGATCAAGGCTACGGTAATGGTGTAATTTTTCATAAAACAGTGAACAACTGTTAGTAATCTTTTGCTACAGAGAACCCTAAGACTCAATCCCTTTGGCTGTTAGAAAATCATATCATCCTTACTATTTTAGGTGTGCCAATTTCATAATATGAAATTGATAGCACATGTGAAAATGATCTCCAACATCCTGAAGGAGGGTCTGTATAGAAAAATGGCCCTCCCATATACCATGATCTAGAACAACACTGCCGCAGATGGTACATGGTAAGCAAGCAGATTCATCAGCTCAGACTTAACTCCTTGATGAATGGCTCCAAACAAATCCTTCTATCCTGCTTTGTCTCCCCTCAGCATTGAACAGATGAGAAAATAACATGGACTTTGCTCCGTTGCATTGGTGCAGAAAAGATTCACTCATATAGCTCATGTATGAATTTTCCACATACCGAACCCATAACCCAGTCGTATGAGAACAAGCTCAAAAAGCATGTGTATGGTGCTGGTCAGGTGCACCTTGGATCCAGGGATCTCTGACCAATTAACAGCTACCTCAATCATGGGGATGTTCAGCTGTTTGCACAGATAGACCAATTCCACATCAAAGCACCACCTGCACGAGGTAAAAAATAACTCAGGCTTTTCATAATGGATAAAGGGCGGCCCCGGTGCATGAAGCTCCTGCATATGCAGGGTCCGGGGAAGGCTCTTCATAATAGATGTAATCTGGAAATCCATTCTCCTTAACATCACAACTTTCAAGGAATCATTTAGGAGGTAGAAATTTGATTGAGTTGCTAGAACTTTTCAGCAGTAAAATATAAGCAAGTAACTGATGAACAAGATATCAAAGAATCAGTGTGAGATAGAAATTTAATTGGGTAGCGCGCACTTTACAAGGACCAAACAATTGAGAATTCAGAAGCACTCACAAAGCCAAATCTGGTAGCTGAATTGCTGAAAATTTATGTATTTAATAAATTGATTCTTTGACTGTCAGTGCATATCTCGACCACATTTGACTATCAGTGCCATGATTTCTCTATAGTTAAGAAATGAAGGAGCACAAGCAAAGGCTGACAAGAAGGAAAAGAAATGAAGGGATGAACAATGGCGAGTTATACAGACCCTACAAGGAAAACTCTAGCATCTTAGTCAATGATAGATTTTTCTTCAGTTTCTTTTCACAATTAACACTTTATTTACGAACAAATAAAAAACCTGGAAGACACCGAAATAATCCATATGTAACCTACTATAACCGATAATACAAAACAGAAAGCATTTCTCTACAAAGCTTGGTCTAACATTTATGTCTTCTACTGAAATGCCTACAAATACGTAGCCAACTCCAGTTCAAGAAGAGAGAGAAGAACTGGCTCAAGACAGAAAAGGTTAATGTTGATTGATGCTCAAGAATTTGCAAGGATGGCCACTGATTAACCCAATTTGACAGGCTCTACCCTGATCACGTCCATCAGAGATTTCACTATACCTGGATAAATCATCTAAACTCTCCGGGTAATCATCAACTTGCCAGGTTGAACCAGATTGTGTTGGTTACTATCAGACCTTACACATGTTTGCAAGCACTGTCTTGACCCAAGAACTTTGAAACCTTAAACACATAGATAGAACACGAATATTTGTAAGATGTAACTTGTGTGCATTAACTTTCCCTTCTTAGTTATTGTCACCTGGCACAATTAACATCAAAATGGAATAAAATAACTACAGCAATAATTGGAGGGTGCCTGCTCAAGATTCCAAGAGTCTATAGAGCCTACAAGAGATATTTCAGAAAAACAAATGGGAACTTGGTCTTTGGCAGCAATTCTTCTCCAGCATTGAGATCTGCCCATGTGTCTTTTAATAGAACCCCTCAGGACTGCACACCGCTATGATAGAAAAAAATGAACTTTACTCTGCTTAAAGCCATTTCACATCACAAGTCAACCGTTTGGTGCCATTTCTTGGTTGACTGCAAGGCCTCTGCATGTTCGTCATCTTTTGAAATCTATGACTAACAGATTGCTTACCAGTGGAACCTAGAGAAAGTCACCATGCTGATGTGCTTCATGTCTCCATGACACAAAAATGACTGATGCAGTTAAACAACATCTACATTTGATCTGACACATGCATATAACGACTGGGTCACTTGTAGACTTCAAGAGTACAAAAAGGTTGCAATTCAGCACGTGAAACTTGCTTCGTAAGCCATCAGGACACTTTCTTCTGTCAGTCTTATTCTTTCCTTCATCCCTATATGAAGAACACAACAAAGTTTCCCCCATATCTTTCATGTCAAAGACTTTTGTCTGAATCTCAACTATTACCCACTAGAGCAATTATGTTATCCATATAAACTAACATAGCATTATCCTCTCTTGCTATGTAGACTAAGCAAAAAAAAATAAAAAATTCCAATCTGATCTTTTATTAACAACCTTAACAGCATCATATAGCTTGTCAACCAAGTTCAGGGTTCTTGCTCCAATCCAAATATTTCCTTCTTAAAGCAACACAAAATTCAGTCACTGTCTACTACCCCAACACCTTTAGCTAAACTACATGCCTCCTCTAGTAAGTCATGTAGAAAAGCAATATTTCATTTTCTCCCGTTCACAAGGATCAGACTTGATACGTCCATAATGATGCATTTACTTGTTGTAGAGTCAAAGAAGGCAAGGATATAAATAAACATCTACCACCTCAATAACTTCAGGCTATAAGCCTCTTCTAAAAAGTATGTAGAAAAAGCAATGTTTCATTCCCCCCAACAAAAAGAAGAGGATTAGAATTGGCATGTTCATCATGATGCATCTACTTGTCTGGAGCCAAAGGAGACCAAGGATATGAATAACTTGCGAGATTAACATGGCACCATATGAAATTTTCAAGCACCAAGGGCAGATGTAGGAAACAACCTCCCACTCCCTCTTCACTCTTTTTCTCAAATGTTTCATCCATCTGAACCAACTGGACAAGAATGACAATGAACAAGGAAGCTTATAATGAAGCTCTTACGAGACAATGTTGACATTGCTTACGAATAACTAGCTTTGCAAACAGAGTACCTTTGTTAATTCGCACAGTTGGTATGCATTGTCTCACAACCAAGAGGTTGTGGGTTCTAATCCACCCACCATTCAGAGAAAAGAGATCACAAGGTTGGTAAACAAATGCACAAATAAGGTTCAAAACTAGGCATTTTGGTAGGTTCGACTCACACCAAGGCATTTCAGCCAAAACTACTTGGTAGGGTATTTTTTTAACACCTTGAAGGAATCAGAGACAAGTCAGAACAGGGAAGTACAGCTGAAAGTTTCATCCCACGTAAGCTTTGCTATGTCTCACACAAGTACATAGCTAACTGCACTAGAAAATAGCAGTGATCATTATTTAGGTTCATGTAGGTGCCATCATGAGAATGTACAGTGGCTATTAGTTCATACACCTGCACTAGTAAAATGGATCCTAATACAAATTTGTCATTTCTGTACCATTTCATCATGACTTCTCTCCATACACGTGCCAATTAAATAAACTCAACATAGGGCATGGCTGAAATCATTCTTAAAAAAATAGCTTCCTTGATATCTTAGTTTATTAAACATTATCTTGACTGGATGTTCAGATCGTCTCTTCAATGATCAAACTCACAAATTTCAGTATAGGGGCCTTATACTGGCTTATTCCAGTATTGCAATTATTGACTAGTTGATAAGTAGCTATAAGAAGATCACATAGAGCCAGGAAATTCAACACCTTCGGTTGCAAAATTAACTTCAAATATATTAGACACTCTACAGATGGTGGTTGTTGGGAAACAACAGTTTGAGCAATATATCTCCAATACATCCAACATGTTCAGATGAATTAATTCCGTACACACACACATGTGTCTGCTTGTATATATAATAGAAAATCAGAGTTTGAGCCATTGAAAATAAACAGTAAGATTACCCAAAATTCTAGATTTCCATCAACTTCTACAAAATAAGACCCACAATCGTAGTATGTAAACATAAATGAGATGATCCCATTGTGAAAGGGAGGATAGATACTTCAATCAGTATCATAACATACAGATACCTCTTCAAACGAATGTTGGTGAAAAGCTTCTGAGCGGCAGCCCTTGTAAACATCTTGAATCCACACTGCATTATTGAGTGTAAAGTTTCCATTAAGGTGATATCCAAACCTAACAGCTAATGATTCAAGGTTCGTAATTTCCACACCTCACCAGATTGAACCTTTACTTGGAACAGGTCAGGTTGTGCATCTCTGAGCTAACCCAATTCAATTTTCAGAAACGGCTCACCCCCCAACCCAATTGCAGAAATACCCAGTTAAAACTCAAAGCCCCAGAAAATAAGGAAACTACCACTATCATGAATAACCAGATAAACAAGTCCTTAAGAAGCAAAAAGGTACCTGAGTATCACGAATTCCTTTACCAGCAGTTAGGAGGACTACAAGATGGAAACCTTTCATAAGAAAATTGCGGTACCACTTGCGCTGAAAAAAGAAATTTTTGTTGAAACAAAATTTCTTAATTAAAAAAAGTGAACCTTGGAAAATACATCAAGAGATAGCTAAGTTAGGAAGACAAACCGTAGCTAGAGCCTGCTTCTCAAGATGAGCGCGAGAACCCAAAGCAACAACTGCAACATCAGAAATCTTTGGACTTGAATCATTAGATACGGGGTTTCTCGATTGAAGCTGATTTTCAGCTGCTGTCCATATCTGATAGAAATAACCTCATAGAAGAGTTCGTGGAAATATTGATGGCCATTCATAACAAGAATGTAAACTGCTGAGACAAACCTGATCTTCAAGTTTTTCTAGGTCAGTAACCTTGGTTGCTCCATCAGCATCAAGCATTAAAAGCAGTTCACCACGTGAGTGGAGCATTCCCTGTTTTACAATGCGCGGGCAAAGTAGAAGAGCCTCAATTAGTTGCTGCCTATAATGACCAAACTCACACCGATATCACCATTTAGTAATGAAAGGTGTCACACTCAAGCAAGCAAAGATCTAACTATCCTTTAACCAACAGTAGCATGCAAGAGATAGGAGCTGCTGGCCAATGGCAGTCAAAATGATTTTCAATAAGCATATAATATGTGGCTAGTTTAGAAAGACTCACTCTTCTAATAGCTTCTCCTTTTCCACGATTTCTTCCAAGAAGAATAACTCTGGCATTGTCAATGGTGTACTTCCTCACAAAATCAAAAGCTATTTTTGATGTCCGATCAGCACTCCCATCATCAACAATAAGTACCTGCTCTGGATGAACTTCAATTATGAAAATAAAACTGAAAACACGCTCCAAGATTTCTTTCAAATATAAGTGGTTCTTCAGTAGTTTACAACAAAGAAACATGCAATTTTCACTCAATTCAATTGGAAAGAAATTGGTGCCTAGTGATGTACATAGTTCTCAAAAAAAGAAAACATTCTTTGGTTAGTAATTCACAAAAGATGCCAAGAACCATTACATGGAAGAAATGGTATTCAGTAGAACATATAGTATGCTTGTATGACTAATCTAAATATTCCTATTTTAATTGAGATTCGACAGAAATGCTGTGAGCATATAAAGGAGTTTCAACATTTCTTAAAGTAGCTTTTCTAGAATTTAAACTTTTTTGCTTTATACCATTTACATCTCCATTGTACAAGTTCTATAAGAATAAAGGAGATATACAGAGTTGTACTAATTATTGGGAGATCAAACTTGTGACCCATACCGTGAAACTTTTGAAAGAGTGATTGAGAAGAGGCTACAGCATGAGTCGAGTGTATCAGAGAACTAGTTTGGTTTCATCCTTGGGGGGTCGACTATGGAAGCTATTTTCCTGCTTACACAATTGATAAAGAAATATAGGGAGAGGAGGAAGGACCTCCACATGGTCTTTATTGACTTAGTAAAAGCTTATGATGGGGTCTCTAGAGAGAGTGAATATGGTGGGGGTCGGGCAAGAAAGAGGCTTCACGAGGGTATATAGAAATAATTAAGCATATGTATGACGAAGTGACAACAAAACATTAGGACCACTAGTGGAGAGACATGTGACTTCCCTATCAGTATAGGATTGCACCAAGGATCGACATTGAGCCTATACCTTGAGGTCACGGGTTCAAGGTGTGGAATCAACCTCTTGCAAAATGCAAGGTAAGACTGCCTACTATGAGCCCTTGTGGTCCGCCCCTTCCCCAGACCCCGCATAGGCTGAAGCTTTGTGCACCGGGGCTGCCCTTTTTATAGTTTTGATTGATATGACAAGGGAAGGCGTAAACACAAAGCTGGAGTTATGGAGAGATGCATTAGAATATAAAGTATTTAAAATTAGTTGAACTAAGATAGAGTATATGGAATTCAATTTTAGCAAGAAGAGGAGCGGGGCTGGAGCACCAACAAAGATTTATAACCAAGAAGTCCTCTTAAAAGACCACTTCCGATACTTGGGATCAATAATTCATGAGAGTCAGAGATTAAGAGGGAGGTTATCAAGAAAACCTGAGTGGGTTGGAGCAAATGGAGATGCGACTCAAGAGTTTTGTGTGATTGGTAGGTGGCACTCAAACTAAAAGAAAATTTCTATAGGATGATTGTAAGGCCAGCCATGCTCTATGGATTAAAGAGCTGGGCATTTAAGGAACAACATATACATAGGATGAGCATTGCCAAAATGCGAATGTTAAGATGGATGAGTGGCAAGATAAGAAAGGATAGAATTAAAAATGAAAACATTAGAGGAAACTTAGGAGTGGCACCAATAGGAAACAAGTTGAGTAAGATTAGACTTAGATGGTTTGAACATGTCTAATGGAGACCGAAAACGACACTGGTTAGAAGTAATGAGACGATCCAAGTCAAATTTTCTAAAAGGTCAAGGGGAAGGCCCAAAAGAATATGGATAGAAGTGGTGAGAAAAGATTTAAAAACTTTGCAACTAAATAAAGCCATGACACTTAATAGAGGGGGTTGGAAGAACAAGATTCATGTGGCCAACCCTTAATCGAGATAAGGTCTTAATAATAATAATAATTATTATTATTATTTGCATCTCCACCTGTGACTGCTGCTCTAAAGTGGCAATATAAAGACTTACAAACTACAATCTTGTTGTAACATCCTTTCGTATCATTAAGTTTTCTAGCCATGTAAAACATTTCATTTGCACAAATGTAGCAAGAAAAAATGGACTTCAACAAAATAGAAGTAGAATACATCTTGCAGATTGCTAGACATAAACCCACTGTAGAAGAAAATAGTCAAACAATTTGTTCCTATTAGACCAGTAGAAAAAGCTATAAACTTCCAACCCTTCGAACAAAGAATTCAATCTAAAATTTTGAATCAGCCATCTCTTGGGTTATTGTATTAACGAGCAAAAGTATAGCAGAAAAAGACAAATTAGGCACTTATTTTGTTTAAATGTCAAAAGGAAAACCTCCTGGTTGAAAAACAAAAAATCAGTTATGAGGAGGTCCAACACCAATAAAAGAGTGTATTCCTATTTTGACACATACAAGCAAGCTGGAGAGAGAGATGGGGGGGTGAGTGTTAGAGAAGCAATCCATCCAACAAAGCTACGACTATGTACATACTCCAACAAGCCTTAACAGAAGTCCAATGTATTTACTAATAGAGGTAGTAAAGATGTAACTCCGCCAATGCCGGTCCCAAGCCCAGATGAAAAAGGAGGAGGATCTTGTGTCAGGTGCCAGCAGGCAAGGGAGAAGTTGAAGATGATTTTGTTATTTCTTTCTTACAAATGAATATACACTTGTATATTAGTTTGTGAGGAAGAAATGAAAATAATCTATAGCTTTTTAAAATATGGCAACCCTTGCGTCAAGTGATAGCTGGCAAGGGTGAAGCTGAAGATGATTTTTTATTTTTTCTTGCAAATGAATATGCATTTGTATATTAGTTTATAAGGAAAAAATGAAAATCATCTTCAGCTTCTTAAAACTATGGCAACCCTACCATGAACATGAATCGAAAACTGACATTCTCTCAAGCTAGGGCATTCCCCATAAGCGACGCGTTGCATCAGATCACGGGTGCAGTGAAAAATAAGCACGGGTTGCTAGGGCTTTCTCCCAAAAGCAAGGCGCTACATCGGATCCTGGGTGTAGTGAAAAATGGGCAAGAGCTGCTAAAGCGTTCCCTCGGAAGCTACGCGCTACGTTAGAACCCAGGTGCAGTGAAAAGTGGACATGGGTTCATGCCATGGAGGTTGAGAAGGGCGATGGTAAATAGAATATCTCCAGAGCATAAGATTCGTATCGTCACATGGAATATAGGGACATTGACAGGTAAGAGTTTGGAGTTAGTAGACGCAATGAAACGTAGGAGAGTCAACATCGCTTGTGTCCAAGAAACCAATTGGAAAGGGGCTAAAGCTAGAGAAATCGATGGGTATAAATTATGGTATGTAGGAAAGGATAATAACAAAAATAGCATAAGAATAATAGTAGATAAGGAATTAAAGGATAAAGTTGTGGACGTTAAAAGAATCAGTGATAAAATAATAATAATAAAACTTGTTCTAGGAGAGCAGATTATAAATGTTATAAGTGCATATACATCACAAGTAGGGTTACAAGATATAATCAAGAAACAGTTTTAGGAAAATATGGAGGGAGTCATGCAAGAAATTCCCAACAATAAGAGGATATTTATAGAAGCAGACTTAAATGGCCATGTAGGAAAAGAAAAGAAAGGATATGATAGAATACACAGAGGGTATGGTATAGGTGAACGAAATGATATGGGGGAGACTATCCTTGATTTTGCTTTGTCATATAACCTAGCCATTGCAATTAGTAAAAGAAACATGGTGGTGAAGTGAAATAGTGCAAAAAGTTATTAAAGAAAAACGGATGTGTTTTAAAGCATGGCAGAAGACTAGAAATAATGAAAACTATGAACAATATAAGAATGCTAAAAAAGTTGCTAAGAGAATAGTAAGTGAAGCGAAACTTAAAGCATATGATGAGCTCTATAATAGTAGGAACAAGAGAAGGTGAGAAAGATGTGTTTAAACTTGCAAAAGTAAGAGAACAGAAGGGTAAGGACTTAGATCATGATAAGTGCATTAGAAGCAATGATCAAAGGGTATTGGTCAAAGATGATGAGATCAAACAAAGGTGGGAAACATATTTTCAAAAATTGTTAAATGACAATGGCTCTGAGAATATAGTGATTGAAAATACTATAAATCTAAATAATATTGGATATTATAGATATGAACGTAGGATTAGAATAACTGAAGTGAAAGAGGCCTTGAAAAAGATGAAATCAGGAAAGGCCATGGGGCCCAATGGTATACCAATAGAAGTTTGGAAGCATATGGGAGATATTGGGATAGTTTGGTTGACCAAGTTGTTTAACAAGATTATAAAATCAAAGAAAATGCCTGATGAGTGAAGGAAAAGCTCTATTGTACCAATTTATAAGAATAAAGGAGACATACAGAGTTATACTAATTATCAAGGGATCAAACTTATGAGCCACACTATGAAACTTTTTAAAAGAGTGATTGAGAAAAGGCTACGACATGAAACAAGTGTATCAGATAATCAATTTGATTTCATGCCTGGGAGGTCTACCATGGAAGCTATTTTCTTACTAAGACAATTAGTAGAGAAACATAGAGAGAGGAGGAAAGACCTCCATGTGGTCTTTATCGACTTAGAGAAAGCTCATGATAAAGTCCCTATAGAGTTAATATGGAGGGTGTTGGGCGATAAAGGGGTTTCGCAGGGGTATATAGACATAATTAAAGATATGTATGAGGGAGCGATAACAAACGTTAAGACTACTAGTGGCGAGACTAGTGATTTTTCAGTCACTGTAGGATTGCACCAAGGATCGGCATTGAGCCCATACCTTTTCACATTGGTTATGGATGAGTTAACAAAACATCTGCATGAGGAGATTCCCTGGTGCATGCTATTTGCAGATGATATAATCTTACTTGATGAGACAAGGGAGTGTGTAAACATAAAGCTAGAGTTATGGAGAGAAGCATTAAAATCTAAAGGATTTAAAATTAGCCGAACTAAGACAAAATATATGGAATGCAATTTTGGCAAGGAAAGAAATAAGAGTGGAACACCAATCAAGATTGATAACCAAGAAGTCCTCATAAAAGACCACTTTCGGTACTTAGGATCAATGATTCATAAGAGTGGAGAGATTGAGAGGGAGGTTACCTAGAGAATCCAGGCGGGTTGGAATAAATGCAGATGTGCATTTGGAGTTTTGTGTGATCGGCGGGTGCCACTCATACTAAAAGGAAAATTCTATAGGATAGCCATAAGGTCGGTCATGCTCTATGGATCAGAGTGTTGGGTAGTTAAGGAACATCATGCTCATAGGATGAGCATTGCAGAAGTGAGGATGTTGAAATGGATAAGTGGTAAGACAAGAAAGGATAGAATTAGAAATGAAAATATTATAGGAAATTTAGAAGTACCACTAATAGGTAACAAGATGAGTGAGATTAGACTTAGATGGTTTGGACATGTTCAAAGGAGACTAACAACGGCACCAGTTAGAAGGAGTGAGGCAATACAAGTAGAAGGTTCTAAAAGGGCAAGGGAAAGGCCTAAAAGAATGTGGATAGAAGTGGTGAGGAAAGATTTAAAAACTTTGGGACTAAATGAAACCATGGTACTTAATAAAGAGGAATGGAGGAATAAGATTCAAGTAGCCGACCCCTAATTGGGATAAGGTCTTGATGATGACGATGATGATGAGGTAGTAAAGATGTCAAAAAACATAAACATTCATTCAATAATTTCCCCATACCAAACTGGAAGGAAAACAAAATGATAGCATAAACTCTTGCTAAAAACACAACCACAAAATCAGAAACCATTTGGATAAATAATTCAGAGAAAAATATCATACTGTAATATTTTAAGTTGATTGCATGCAGAATACAATCTGTCAACTCTAACTATGGAAAAACCATCACAAGTGCGAATTTACTGCACAAGCTTATACCAATAAAATATCCCATAAAGAGAAAGTTCTATCCTCTCACAATGTAATATACATTACATGTGAATACCAAAAAAACATCAGATAAGCAAAAACAATAGGGAATTAGTCAAACCACTCAGACACAAGATAACATACTTTATGCATGTTGACTTACCAAAAATGTTAACCTACAAAAAAGAAAGCCATTTTTACTTCTAAGATTGTTCTGTGACTCCATCAAATTGCTCCTCCTTAAATGGTGCCAGACAATTAGACACCCACTCTAATGAATTCTTATCTCAATCTCTCATCCATTTCTGATCTATTTGTAGTCAAACAGTGTATCCACATTCTTTAATTCATACAACAGCTTAGAAGAGAAACGTGGCTGGATGCAAACCATGAATAGTTACAGCAATCTCAACTTTACTATTTTATGTACTAGTATATTATATTAAAACCTGTTTCAAAAGTCGCAGAGTGAATAAACATACCTCATAAGAAAAGGACTTGTCCATTGCGGCACGATGTTGGAGATAACTACAAAAAAGGAGCCCAAATTATTAAAACAGTCATGATAAGTTACATCTCTATATGAATCAATTGCCAGTGAAACAAAACATGAGATTGAACAAAATTAAGGATTTTCAAATCCCAAGAAACCCTGACTTTGTGGCTAAGAACAGACAGTTGCAATTGAGAAACCAAAAATAGAAAGAAAAAAAAATTTCCAAAGCAGTCAGATGGATCCACTAGCTTGAGATTAACAGAAGATCACATCTAGAAGAATATGAATATGCAATCAATAGAGACCACATGGCAAACATATAACGTAAAACCAGTCATAGAAAACTAGAATTCACTACCCGAAACATATCAAATTGGCTATGCATGTTTAGTGTAGACATAATCAAGCTAAAGCATCCAGAAGAAGCAGCGGCAAAGCATAAGTATTTTGTTTATTTTAAGTAGCATCAAAATTACTAACTGAGTGTATGTTACTTGGTGGTGCAATCAAAGGGTAATAAAAATACATTTGAAGGAAATTGAAATGTTCTGCCAGTGAAGGGTAAATAAAAGGCAGAGTGTAAGTGAAGGGTCAATAAAAGATGCCACTGAGTATCTCTGCAAATGGACAGAATTTGACAGAATCAGAAACAGCAGGAAAACTGAGAAAGGAATACAGAAGTGCTAGGTAATACTCCAAGTGCAACATAGAATCTGGTGGACTAAAAGAAATCTACCCTCACTTGATTGTTTGGTACCGCATGTGGATAACTTTTATCATTCTTGAGTTCTTTTTCCCTCTGTCTTGGAATTTTTAGCCAAATGTACAAGAAAGAAGTGTTACATGCAGACAAAAGCTTTTAGATGCAGACATGTGTTACACCAAAGGACAGGATACACAAATGTTATAAAGGGCAGCCCTGGTGCACGAAGCTCCTGCATATACGGGGTCCAGGGAAGAGGCGGACCACAAGGATCAATAGTACGCAGCCTTACCTTGCATTTTGCAAGAGGCTGTTTCCAAGCCTTGAACCCGTGACCTCAAGGTCACATGATGACAACTCTACCATTGGGCCAAGGCTCCCCTTCTATCGAACTAAAATTACAAACAATCGAATAAGCATATCCACTGACAGTGTGATACACAACAAAAAAGCTCATTGAATAATGTTACAGTGGACTTCCGTTTCCCCTATAATTGGATATCTATCTAGACATTTTATAATCCAGCAGGCACAAAGCTAAAACATTCATCAACTTACTTCATGGTTTCACCAAGAGCTCCTGGCAGTCTATGCTCTTCATTGAATGCAGGAATTATCAAAGACATGTACTTCTCAGCAGGATCAGTGATAAAGGGACATGGAACCTGGCACAGTTTTTCCAGCAAAGTCAGCATTTCTGCAGACACTTTCGAAATATACACTTACTTAGACTGAGATGCACATAATATGCAAAGATCCTATCTGCCAGTCAATAAACTGGAGCTGTTTAGCTGAAATAAGCTTATAACTATGCGGTACTTGCCCTTTTCTATGCTTCTGAATGACTAAAGGGACTCGAGAGATGCCAATTAGAAAACATCAAAGTAAAGAAACCTGAGCAATGCTGCATTTTAAGTATACTTTTCTAAGAAACCATCTTAACCACAGAATCAATAAGATTCTCAAGAAGTTGCAGCCTCAAGCCATAATACTGTGATGTCAGTAATTGATAGAGATTCTCCTAACCCTTCTCCCATTCTATTGATTACTCAAAGTATCACATGGCATCACAGCAACAAAAACTATAACAGGTAACATTCTAATCCAGCGTGAATTATTTTAAACCATTCTCTCAAACAACCTGTATTGATAATACACAGAGAACTTACTATCTGGTGAATGGATAAGCACACCAATATTGATACCCATCCTATGGTTGGGCATTCTGCCCAAAGTGAGCTGGAAATAATCAAATGGCAGGATACTTATCACGTGAAGTTTTCAGTTGATGAACCCTTGCCAAATTACCTCATGGTAACTTAAATCTGTTTCAATGAATTTTCTTTCCAAAGACAAAGCACTATCAAGCAGTCAAAAGAAAATCTTATTCTCGAGCGGCTGTCTAAATTACTCAGAAGGTTGAAACTTTTCAAAGAAATTGAAGTTACCTGTTTCAATGAATTGGGATCTTCGAAGAATGCAGCACCTGCGGCTGCAGCCGCATCCGCACTGCAAGGGACCGATATTTTTCATAAATAAGAGAAAATAATAAAAATCAGACGACTTAGAACAACGGGGAAAGGTCAGATTTGAAAAACTAAAGACTTACGAATGACTGCGTCCCGTTTCCTTGACGAACTCGAGGAAGAAGACGGCCACTCCAACAAGTGAAACCGAAACCTGCAAGAGAGAAAAAGTAAAAAAAAACGAGATCAGACAAAATAAATTAGGAAGTAGATTTAGGGTTTTGGGGCGAACCAAAGCTAGAAGAAGACGGGGATCGGCGATCAAAGTCCAGTCCATTCCTGTTTGCCCGCGACTACCAGTCTCCTGTTCGTACTTTCATAGCCCGTCTAGTTCAGTCGGTAGAGCGCAAGGCTCTTAACCTTGTGGTCGTGGGTTCGAGCCCCATGGTGGGCGTCCATTTTTAATCTTTTTCTCCTGTTTTATTTGGTGTTTTTTCTTTTAATTTGACATTTTCTGCTAATGGTAATCAAGTGAGACTTCACTGCTGACACCCACAAGCCAGAAGAAGTTACCTGCGTAAATGTGCTTGATTATCCAATCAATCTAGAGCAACAAGGCTACTTGAATAACAATCCGCTTTTTACACAATCATTTTTACCAAGCGTATTTCAGGAGAGATGCCTTGATCTGTGCTGCAACCAGCTGCACTAGATGTTTAACATGCACATTTGCGACTGGAGTAACTGACAACAACAACAACAACGAACGATGATTGATTGTTGGCTTCATGTGGTTGATGAGGTTGAGTTGATTATAATCATCTTCAACAGTTGGTGATCATGGGGTGACTATAATTGTTTAATTAGTGACTGGATGAGTTCTATTAGATCGATAGTTGATTTCTGTTTCCTTTAGTTCATTTCAAGTTTAATGTTGGATGTGGATCATTGCTTGCTTGCTGTCTAAGTTGCAATACCTTTCATTTACTATTATACTTGGCTTCTAAGTGAATGCTGTTGTTTCCATGTATGCACTTGGTCTGAAATCTATATATTATGTTCCCATGGGAAGGAAAAGGATGTTCTTTCAGTAGGAACAGATTGTAGTCTCAACTGAAACAGAGGCTGGAATTTTCTCTTGTAGAAAAGAAGAGAGCTTAAGTTGGTTCAGTCGGCATTCTACTTAGGTAGACTGTCCCTGCAGCAGTTTTCAGAATTAGATAGTCGTTTGTTAAAGCAGCTGTAAGATATATTTTCCACTTTTCCTCATAACTCAAAAAATCTTGCCCTGCAACTCAAAGCATCCAAGAAAGAGGTCAAGTTTTTTCAACCAGAATAAAACTTTTTTTTCATTTTTTGCAAAATTTTTTTTGGCAGGAACATTTCCTGGCCACAAAGTTTGAATCCTGGAATGAATCGGCAGAGCAAATAATCAGGAAAATGGGGAGGCAGTTGCAAAAAGTTTTGTGAAAAATAGGACGAAAACATTATTAAGATGAAGTTTTACTCTTGAATTTTGTATGTGGATTGACAAATAAGGATTTCACAGAGCAATAGTAAAAATTGAGCAACGTATAAGATGATACAAGTGAATTACGTGTTAATATCACCTTTAGGGAACTGTCAACTAAGCACCTAAGTTTTCCTTCTCATATGGATCAACCATGCAACAGAAACTGATGGACAAGAAAACAACTTCCAGTCAGTTGAAAATATTTTCTAAGAAGACAAGAATTCTAATGACTTGAGAAACTTTGAAGATGGCAATTTCCAATAAACTTGTTCTTCTTTTCATGGGGCTAAAAAATTCCAAGTAACCTCAAAAGGAAAGAGAAGATACAGAAACATAAACGAATCAGAATGAGATTTGAAAGTTACTTGGGTCGATGTATAGACGCATCACAAGCTCGGATTACCAGCGAAAGAAAGCTTATCTGAAATCAAGGATTACCAATTGGCTCTTCGTGCTATGTGATCAGTGATGTCTTGGCTCAGGCAAACTATGATTTTATCCACTAGATTAACAAAGTGGATACCAGACCATGGCGTTGTGCTTGGGCCACCCATGAAGAAAAACCCAGTTACAGAGAATACACCCTACCTATTGACAACACCAGTAAAAGAATATCACAGAAAAACATCAGGGGAGTCCACAGACTTAAACGAACTGCATTAAGTCTAGAATAACCAACAAACCAACAGGGAAGTCCAATTTCTGTTGCACAATTTTGGGATAAATGGGAAGCTCTCTTCATGAAGAATTCAGCTTTGTATTCTAATCAAACAAAAAAAGAGTTGTAAAACCAAGTGAAGAATTTCATGTCCAAGTTACTGATGATTTCATAGAACTTGTAACAAAGGGCCTGAAGAAGTTGACAATAAAGAGGTGACGTGGAGAGTATAGTTGCTTATCGCTAAGGGCTAAAGCAAAGATCTCCCATGACATTTTATGCAAAGGCGACAAGAACCAGCAACCTCATGGGCTTCACCCTTGACTGGAGACAAAGTCCATATGAGCCAATGAAGGGAGAGGAACAGAGAAGTGAACTACTAATGACCACTGAAAAACACCTTGCCCCTCGTGCTTCTGTTAGAAGGGGAATTGGCAGGATACAAAGCTCCTCCCGATCATCCCTATTTATAGAAATTTTTGGGAGAGTATCTTTAAAAATATGTACAAATTTCTTCCTGTCTTTGTTGATGACGACAGCCACCACAGTTGACGTCAGCTGCCACCACAATTGAAAACCAGCGACCATCAAATGGGACTGGACTAACAAATCTCCCCTCCAGGCCCATTAATTGAAGGAGGTCTCTTCACGTATGGACTTCTAGCAAAAGCTCATTCTAGTTAGCTCCCTGCAAAGCTCGAACTTGCTCCTAGGTAATGCTTTTGTCATCATGTCTGAACTATTGTCGTCAATATGAATCTTCTCAAGCTCTAACTACTTCGAGTTCAAGATATCTCGGATCCAATAATACTGAACATCAATGTGCTTCGACCTTCCATATTCTTGCTAAGGTGTATAGTACTCTAACTATCGCAAAATAAAGCATATCTTTTTTGCATAAAGCTAAGTTTGTTCACAAACTTTTTCATTTACAGTAACTCTTTGTAAGCCTCTGTCATAGCAATAAACTCGACCTTCGTTATAGACAAGGCAACACACTTCTGTAACTTCGATTGTCATAACACAGCTCCACCTACAAATGTAATTAGGTAGCCTGAAGTACACTTCCTCATGTCAATATCACCAACCATATTTGAATCAGTGTAACCTTCAAGCACGGGCTTGCCAGTGCCAAATCCCAAACTCAACCCAGAAATACCACATAGATATGTCAATATCCACTTCACTGCATTCTAATGCTCTTTTTCTAGATTTGATAGAAAACGACTCACTATACCAATTGTATATGCAATGTCTAGTCTAGTGCATACCATAGCATAAATAAAACTGCCAACAGTTAAAGCAAAAGGAACATCTTGCATGTACTCCTCCTCAGCATCACTCAAGGGAACTTGCTTCGTACTAAGCTTAAAGTGAGTAGCAAAAGGTGTGCTAACCACTTTAGCTTTATCCATGTGGAATTGTTGAAGTACTTTTTTCTATGCACTTCTCCTAAGATAGCCGTAACTGCTTATTCCTCTTGTCACAAACGATAGAAATCCCGAAAATCTATCTTGCGGGTCTCAAGTCTTTTATAGCAAAGACTTTGTTCAGCTCCTTCTTTAACTGATTGATCCTTGAAGAGCTGCTCCAACAATAATCATATCATCAACATAGAGTAGCAAAATGATAAAATCATCCTCTGAGAATCTCTGCACAAACACACAGTGATTTGAAGTGGTCTTTCTATAACACTGTTGGGCCATAAACTACTCAAACTTTTTGTACCACTGCCTGGGAGCCTGTTTCAAGCCATACAGACTCTTCTTTAACTTGCAGACGTAGTTTTCCTTGCCTTTAGCAATTTTCCTTGCCTTTAGCAATAAAACCCTCTAGCTACTCCATATTTATCTCCTCCTCTAAGTCACCATGGAGGAATGATGTCTTCACATCCATTTGCTCAACCTCTAAATCAAGGTTTGCGACCAAACCCAGTACAACTTGGATTGAAGACATTTGTACCATAGGAGAAAATATCTCCTTAAAACCAACACCTTTTCTTTGACCAAAGCCTTTTACCACAAGTCTAGCTCTGTATCGTGGTTGTGAAGTGTCACCCTCGTACTTCACCTTATAAATCCACTAATTCTTCAAAGCTTTTCTGTCCTTAGGCAACCTCACTAGCTCAAATGTATGGTTGTCCTGCAAGGATTTTATCTCATCCTTTATAGCTACAATCCATTCTGAATTCTATTCACTTTCAATTACCTCTATGTAGCTCTCAGAGTCTCCCCCATCAGTGAGGAACACAAACTCATCCGATAAATACGGAGTGGAGGGTCGATGATCTCTCGAACTCTGTCTCAATGAAACTGCTGGCTCCTCAGTAGAAACCTCCTACGGAACATCATCAACCTTTGGCGAAACTTCTATGTCACCAGCAGCTTCATGCTCATCCTTAGCCTGATCATCTTGAACATCAACTGGTGCATCACCATGGCCATTGGTGCCATCTACACTTGGAGTATGTGAAATAAAAACTGGATCCAAATCAGTTAGAATATCAGAACATCGAGTTTCTAATCCTTCAACTTTGTAAATGTGTTCAATGGTTTGGTCTTCAAAAAAGACCACGTCACGGCTTCTAACAAGCTTCTTTGCAATAGGATCATATAGCCTATAGCCAAACTCATTCTACTGGTAGCTGATGAAAATACATTGTTTGGTCTTGACGTCTAGTTTGGACCTCTCATCTTTGGATATACGTACAAATGCCTTGCATCCAAACTTTCAAGTGATCACAGGAGACATCTTTTCCATACCACAGCTTGTCAAGAACATCCGCATTCAAGGCAACAGTTGGAGGCAGGTTAATAACATAGGCAGCTATGTATAGTGCCTCACCCCAAAAGGAACTGAGCAACTTAGCTTCAGAAAGCAAGCATCTGACCCTCTCCATCAATGTCCTATTCATCCATTTTATTAAACCATTTAGCTGAGGAGTCTTCGGAGGAGTCTTTTAATGTCTGATCCCCTGTTGCTTACAATAAGCATCAAATGATCCACAGTACTCGCCACCATTGTCGATGCGAATACATTTCAGCTTCTTCCCTGTTTAACGCTCAATAGAAGGTTGAAACTCCTTAAACTTGTGAAGCACCTAATCCTTGGATTTCAAAACACAAACCCATAGTTTTATGAAATAATCATCAATAAAGGTGACAAAATATAGTGTACCACCATGTGTTTGTACCTTCATAGGACTGCACACATCAGAATGTACTAATTCAAGCACACCTAACTTCCCATAAAGAGGATGGCTCTTAAAGGAAACCCCTTACTACTTCCCAGCAAGGCAATGAGCACACTTGCTCAACTTCGCAGCTTTGAGCCCTAAAAGAAAATTCTTCTTAACTAGACAACCTAATCCTTTCTCACTCACATGATTGAGCCACTTATGTCACAACTTTGAAGAACTAGCAACATCAACCGCATTTACAGAGTTAGTAAGAATCGAAGCTTACATCACATAGAAGCTTGATGATTTCTTCCCTCGAGCAACCCACAAGCGCTTCCTTATAGAGATTCCACTAGCCATCACAGAAGGTACTAGAGGACCCATCATCATCAAGCTTTCCTACTAATATCAAGTGCAGCCGGATATCTAGTATATGTCGGACTTCCTTAAGAATCAGCCTCCTCCCATTGTTGGTGTTCAAAAAGACGAATCCAATACCAACAACTTTTGACAGCCCGTCATTGCCCATCTTCCATACTCCAAAGTCACTAGGAGTGCATGAGGTAAAAAACTCCCTTCTAGATGTAACATAGAAGGAAGCACCGCTATTAACGACCCATCCAATCTCATCGGAGGCTAGGTTGATCTCATTCTCATCACAAACCACAATAAGGTTTGAAGTGGTAGTAGCTACACAATCATTCTCGTCATCATTTCATCTCTTCTGCTTAACATTCTCTGTCTTGTTCTTAGCTTTCCACTTGTAACACTGCTTTTTGATGTGACCCTTTTTGCCACAATGATGGCACTCCAAATTCTTGTATCTGAACTTGGATTTACTCCTGCCCCTATTATTCTTGTCCTAACCTTTGATCTTGCTTCTCCCCCTGTTTTATGATATAAGAATCTCAAATTGTGACGTGGTGGTAGCTTGAGCTCGTCGCCTCATTTCTTCATTTAAAACTGCACTTCTCGTAGATTCCCAAATCACAGAGCCACCGGCAGCAAAATTGGCTAGATACACGCGAAAATTTTTCCATGAGTCGGGCAAAGTATTTAAAAGCTACAAGCCCATGATATCATCATCAAATGTGATGCCAACATGGGATAGCTACTAAAGGCATCCAGTCAGCTCGTTCAAGTAGTTGGAAATAGAACTCCCTTCCTTGTATCTCAGGTGCATCGCTTGATTAAGTAGGAATAATTTATTATTCCTAATTCTCGACGCATACAAGGTTTCCAACTTGATCCATAAAGTTCTAGCATGTGTTTTGTTTTAAATATGGTTCAAAAAGTTATCTTCAACCCATTGACAAATAGAACCATATACCTATTCATGTTCGAAAGCCCACTCATCTTCGGACTTATCTTTCGGTTTTTTAGTAGCAAAGATAGGTAAATGTAGTTTCTTCACAAAAAGAAGATATTTCATCTTTTCCTTCAACTTGTGATAATTTGTGCTATTTAAACAAATCATTTTGCTCATATTTGCCTCCATAATTAAAAATATAGTATTTACAACAATTTCAAGAGAGAACCTAGCAAATTTGAGAATACCCTACGTCCAAAATGCTCAATTTAACTAAGAACCGGTTTATCTTCCTTGAAAACCAGTCAAAATAGGTCTGCTTCAGTCAGGTCTACTACTACAACTCGTCACTATTTCAACTTATTACTGTTGCAACTCTGCTACTATTGAATGTATATTGTTGCAACCTGTTCTATTACAACTCTGCACTATTGCAACTCGAATTGTTCTAACTCGTACTTATTAAAACTTACTCACTGTTACAGCTCAATATTGTATCAACATTATAGCGATCATTGTAGTTGACATAATGATGACGCTTTTCACTGTAGTAGAATGATAAAGTTTTTTTACTGCAGTAAAATAATGATGTTTTACACTGTAGCAGACACTTTCACTGTAGCAAACTATATTTGCTACAGTTTCTTCCTTCTCGCATCGATCGTCACCACTACGTGTTTTGCTCCGTCACTGACGAGTAGTGCAACAGCCCACTCGCCTTCTCCCGCTTTGATAACACTTTTTAGAAGGGGAATCGGTGGAATACAAAGCTCATCTCGATTATCCCTATTTATAGGGATTTTTGGGTGCATTTTTTCAAAAATATGTACAAAATTCTTCCCATCTTTGTTGACAATGGTGGCCAACGGCAGCGGCCACCACAGTTGAAAACCAGTGGCCATCAAATGGGACTGGACTAACAGCTTCGTCATAAGAAATAGTAACTTAAGATGGATTCTACTCGACTACAAGAGAAGATTACTCCTGCTTTTTAGGGAGGTAACGTTAGGGCAGATTATGTGCTTTATATTGGCTTCACCTGCTAATGTTAGAGTTGGGCTATCTTTACTCGTATATTTTATATGTTGGATAGGGTACAAGCACTCAACCTCTTGACAATAGCTAGATACTTAAAACTCCTGCGGTTTGAATAAATTTTGGAGAATATTGTGGAATCATATCCTTATATCTAAGTGGCAATATGTTTGATTTACATAGTTTCCAGGTGACCACTGTGCTTTGCTACTGGTTTTGTCTTGATGGAGAACTCACAGACCAAAGTTTAGCATCAATATTTTCTAGTTGGCAGGAAGTGAAAAATATTGTTTTCAGTGAACACAAATTGTCATTCCACAACACAAACAGGGGGCATAGAAGACATTAAAGCAAGCATTTTGAATGGAGCTTTGGTTACCATATAAGCTTTCTCCAAGTTGAACGGTACACAAGGAACTCAAGTGGGTCTGTTTGTTTACCTGCTTGCACAGGACGTACCTGCAACTGAATTTTGATTGTAGAGCAGTTTAGGTTGTTTGTGGTAAGCTTTCTACTGATTACACATTCTATAGAGCAGTTTCAGAAGTAGAATGTCATTTGGTAAAGCAGTTGTGAGAGTTGCTTTTCACTTCGTCTGATAACACACAATCACCACAGAATCAAGTAACTTCAGAAAATCTCGCCCTGAAACACATAATCATTCCAGAATTACACTGTCTTTTTCCACCGAAACGACATTATTTTTATCTTCTCTCCAATTGTTTAGCAGGAAAATACGTAGTTACAGAGCTTGGACTGGAGAATGAATCGGTAGAGCAAATATTAAGAAAGTTTGCCAAATGCAATCTTAGTTAACAGATGCATCAAACTTCTTGGATGGTATTCTCCAATTTCGTCAACCTCTGCTTCATAGCTTGTGCTGGTTTGGTTTCACTTGCTGCAAGGAAGAGAGACATGCTTGATAGTGGGGTCTTCAAATCAACAAAACTTCAACTAGAACGCTAAGGTTGTGTTTTTACAGCTCACACCAAAAGAAATATGTATGAAGGGGAGCCTTGGTGCAATGGTAAAGTTGTCATTATGTGACCTTGAGGTCACGAGTTCAAGGCATGGAAACATCCTCTTGCAAAAATGCAAGGTAAGGCTGTGTACTGAAGACCCTTGTAGTCCGCCCCCTCCCCAGACCTCACGTAGGCGGGAGCTTTGTGCACCGGACTGCCCTTTTTTTACCAAAAGAAATATCTATCGTTTCTTGATGGAGCCAAGACCTCTAAGAGCAATGCATGTGCATATGAAGATCTTACTTGGATGGAAATGGAACCCCATGTTTCATGGTAGAGAAAATTGATCAGCTGTTCATCCAGAATTTCTACTATGGAGCCTACAGTTTTTGCATCCAACTTCATAGATGCCTCTAGTGAGGTTGTATCATCTATTTGATGTGTTAGAAACCACATTTTCTCAGAACCATGATCCATGTCGGATTACTTTCCTTAATCACTTCATGTAGAAGATTTTGGTTTAAGATCTAAAGCAAATGGGAACTAGCCTGGTGTTGAACACCTATAGGCTATAGAAATATTAATTTGCATAAATAAAACTTATCTGCATTCAAGATCATATTGAGGATTCTGTCCGCAATCATTTTTGCTTGTTGAGCTGTTAAGCTTCTTCTTTGAATGGTTAGATATCAATAAGCTCACTATATATTGTCTTTCAAGCTCCAAATCTCTTTCAAGGACAGCAACTAACCAGTCATTTCTCCCAATATTTTTCTTTTCTTGACAAGCAAGTAGAAATTTTATTAAAAAGATACAGGGCGAAGAAGGAAAAGAGAAAAACAGAGAAAGCATGGTTACAATGGGCTACAGGTCATTCTCTTCCAATATTAAGCTTTGATTGTCCACATTTAAAGACTAGGACTTGGTCTCATTGGTATCCGATGTATGGCATTGGCCTTCCATGTGGGCTATATTATGACTTATTAAACTAGTCTTATAAAGTTATTGTCGTGTGACGTTGAGAGCATGAGTTCAAGGCATGGAAACAGCCTCTTGCAAAAATGCAAGGTAAAGCTGTGTACTATAAATCCTTGTAGTCCGTCCCTTCTCCAGGCCCCAGATACAGGGGAGATTTGTGCACTGAGGCTGCCCCTTTTATGTATAATAATGGATAAATTGATTAAGTAAATTTCTAATGTCACCTTCAAGCATTTGGCATCCGAACATCAAACTTTTCCCTTTCAGTCGTATCAACCAAACACAAAAAATATTCCCTACAGAAAATGAGGGGAAAGGAAAAGAATTTGTAATCACTTGAGAAACTTTGAATATAGCAATTTGCAATTAACATTGTTTTCTCTGTAAAGGCCTCAAAGAATCCAAGTAAAGTGACCTCAAAAGCAAAGAGAAGAGAAAGGGCACAGCCTGAGGCAGAAAAACATTGAGAAATGAATGACAATGAGATGTCGAAGTTGGGTTAAACACATCACAAGCTAGGACTAGGAACAGGAGCAGGAACAGGAAAGTTATTTGAAAAGACCCGTCAATGACATGGTTGGAATCATTGCGTTTGATCTTGAGATTGTTTTACTGGAACTGGTTGGTCCACCCAAGGTCACTTTGCAGAAAGAGAGAGAGGGCAGAAACTCACATTCAAAGACAGCTCCAGCATAAGGGGATGAGAGGCCTGTAAGGCCCGCCACTAGTAAAAAGCCAAAGGAATAGAAATCACTTTTGCGGGTCTTTGTTCTTTCTCCTTTTTCTTGATCTAGTTTTGACAAGCCCACCATGACAGTCCCAATCACATTGCATAGTACCACACGGGCTCTGTATTACTCTTAAGGGTAGAAGCATTAGAGAAACAGAAAATGGTTGAACTAGAGAAGAACAAAAGGTGCAGCTTTTTGCCACAGGTGACTAAACATGGGGTCCAAGAATTGGATACCCCATTTTTATGCTGGTTCTGGGCTCACTTTCTTGTAGAGATGGTTAAGGTATAGAACCTTTACTCCCTAAGCTTGTTTTTGTAAAGATGCTGCTTTTTCTAATACTTTTCTATTGGATTTTAGTGGCTAAAATTCTCCCAAAATATGAAAATTGAAAATCAGCAGCCAATCAGGAAGTATATACAACTCGTTTCACCAGTGAGAAAGGCAGCCTGTAAATTATTATTTTTTGCCTTCTTTTTGGATACACAATCTGGATGTCAAAGAACAACCCATAGCCCTTCAATTTGATTAGAACGCCCCATATCTCGTGATACGCAGAGCACCTTTAAAAAAGTTCATATAATTTCTAACCAACAGATTTATTCTTTATAAATCAAGTACCATTCAAAGGATAGCTCGGTACCTTATTATAAGAGCTAAGGGCGCTGTACCGCACATACTCTTCATGAGCAAGCAAACAAGCAAGTGCTAACAGTTACAAAGCGATAACAGTAAAAAAAGGTTGGAAAAGCTGGTGGTCAGAAAGAGAAAACACATCCATGTAAAAGCGGAGGAAGGGCACTTCTAACGCCACTGTAAATGAAGGCCTTATTAGCCTCACTTGGTTATGGTTAAAAAGGGGCAGCCCAGTGCACGAAGCTCTTGTCTATGCGACAAGGGGCAGTCTCAAGGTCACACGCAACAACTTTTACCATTGGTTATGGTTGTAGCATCTAATGTCTAAGTTAACTATGAAAGAACAAAATTGTGGGTCCAATGGTGGGTAGAGAGATAAGTCCAAGAATAGCTGATCTTACATCATGTATGATTAGCAGGTGGTAAAATGATTAATTACTAGAAAAGAAGATTGACAATGCAAGCCCAGCTGGCCAAAGTCTATGGTTGGTCGTAAATTGTTAGATTGATGTGATATTGTAAATTTTGTCTACATTGTGGCTACAGAATGCTTTGATTAATTGAAACTTTTTTGAAAAGATTCAACCAATAATGTCTCATTTTAGATGTTGAAAAGTCTCAAATAATTCCCAAACTTCTTGTGTATCTCTAAGTAAATGTGAGTAATTAACTCAACCTACTAGACACAAAATAACTTGTGATGCCCTTAGACATTACTTTATATATATATATATATAATGAATGATAATTTCTGCAAGGATTTGTAGGTGTAAAGTGCATATTACATTTGATTAGTTGAGAAAAAGTTTCTAACTGTTATTTTTTTTAACTTTTCTATTTTTTACTTTTTTCCAGGCAATCAAATGTCACATGCTCCTTGCAAGGAGTTGCAAGTGAAAAGTGCAGGTGTCGTTTGATTGGCTAGGAAAAAGTTTCTAACTGCCATATCCTTTAACTTTTTTTGTTTTCTTCTTTTTTCCAACCCATCAAATGTCACTTGCTCCTTGCGGTTGCAAGTATAAAATGCAGGTGTTATTTGATTGGGCAGGAAAAAGTTCCTAATTGACATCTCCTTTAACTTTTCTGTTTTTCTTTTTTCTTTTTTCAACTCATCAAATGTCAACTGCTCCTTACACCTATATGAAATAACTGAAATTAACACACCCCCATATATGTGTGTGTATGTGTATTTAACTATTTTATACAAGTGCAATGAATATATGATATTTGATTGGCTAGAAAAATGTAGAAAATAAAAAAGTTAGAGAAAAAAAACTTTTTCTCAGCCAATTACATGTCACTTGCATTTTACATATGAAACTCTTTACTAAAACTGACTAAAGCTAATCGATTCCTTAGATAGAAGTAGAGTTGTAATCAGATTTTTTCTCCTTTTAGTTTATTTCTAATAAAGCTTCATCGATCCAAAGAAAAAATAATCGGTCTCATTTAATTGTTTCGCATTTTTCTTTGCTGTTCTAGAATGCGAACCTCTAGACACGACCATCCCAATGACCATGCATGCATGTGAATCCATGGCGCACGTAAGCTATACCTTTCCATTTTTATTTTTTACTAATTTTGGTGTCTTTCTCCATTCAATAATCCATGGATAATCGTTCCTTCTAGAAAAATAAATAAATAAATAAATAAGGAAAATAAATAAAATATATCTAAAAGAAAAAGAAAAAGAAAGAGAAAGTGACCATTCATTCAGATGCCTTTCTTTTCATAGAAAATGTGAGACAGGGACGGATGATCCATAAATATATTGTAGGCTTCCCCCTTTTAACTGGAGGAAGAGAGCCTGCCACTTGCCAATTCTTTGTGTCTTGCTTTTCTGACTCTCCTCCCAACCGTCTGTAAAATGAAAAGAGGAGAGAGATTCCACGCTGCATTTTCAGCGAATCACAACCATCCGATCACTAAAGGAGACACTTTTAACAGAACGAATTGATGGTCCCCGATTAGGTCCACCATCCAATGTCAAAAGAATCTAGGTTGTTCATTAGGTGGGTCCATCTCATTATCTAGTTTTTTATTCATCGGAAGAATCCATTGCAATCATTCACCACATGAATGTTGAATGCAAAGCATCGATTTGTATCCAGTGGGCCAGCGATCTAGAGAGTACTTCACCCACTGTTTTTAGGACTGTGGCTCATCTCATGGTAATAAAAATCGTGGATAAAGTTGTTCAGGAATAGTAGAATTCTTCGAGGCTATTTGCAGTCACCCTATTCCAAGATAACTTAATCTATGCTTTTATTCCCGCGACAAACAGCCCACAATTTTTTAAATAAAGGGGCAGCTCCAATGCACGAAACTGCCGCCTATAGAATCCTGGTAAGAGGTGGAATACAAGGGCGTAGAGTACTCTGCCTTATCTTTTATCTTACAAAAGACTGTTTCGAGGTCTTAAATCCATAATCTCAAGGTTACACGACGATAACTTTAACTGTTGTGCCAAAACTGTTCAACTCACAATTTTAAATATAATACTTAAATATGACATTCTAGGGTCTTCCATCATAAACTTATAAACTTGGTCAAGCATCGACAATTTGGAACTTACTGCGCAATTAACGATGGACCCACCTTCTGGAAAATTCCTGAATGAGATGACATAAACAAGAAACAAACTAAAGGGATGTAGAATTTTTCAAGTGTTTGTTTTCCGTCAATTTATGATTTCAGCCTCCGGTGGCACACATTGTCCTTAATGTTACTAATGCGCTGCAAATGTCACAAAAATTTGCATCATCTGAACAGCAAACCTTATCTTGATAAGACTCATCATGGTCGTCATTATCGTTAAGATCTCATCCCATGAATCTTATTCGTCCATTTCATTTTATGCCATAGCTTTATTTAATTCTAAAATTTTTAAATATGTGGGGCTCGAAACACATACTAAGTATGAAAGATCTTCCAATTTGGGTTATTAAGATCATCGTATTGATATGCCTACAAAATAAAGGGAGTAACCCAATGCATAAGCTCCCACAGGGTTCAGGAAAGGACGAGTCATAAGAATTAATAGTACACAGTCTTATTTTACATTTTGTAAGAGATTATTTTCACTATTTGAATCCGTAACTTCAAAGTCACACGAAAATAACTTTACCATTGCGTCAAGGTTCCCTTGAATATGTGTATGGAATGTGAAATTTAAATGCAAATGTTAGTCTCAGATTGGCCATACATCAAGATAATGTTGTATGGACCTTGTGATCTTGCTGTGACAATATCTAATTATGCTGCGCCACGTATTACGGGGTTAGGCCAGAGCTTTTTATGTGAGTTAAGCGATGATGCCAGCTTGCATGACTATGCAAGGGGTGGCGTACGCTACTGGGGGCTTGGAACGGCACCCACAAATAAAAAAATGTAGACGGCTTTTATTTTATTTATTATATTTGGAGGATAATTATGTCTTTTGCCAGAATATATATGCATTTTCAGGACTTTAAGATTTTGTAGGATGAAAAAAATCTATTAGGAACAATTATATATTTTGGCATAATATATATACATATTATAGGAGTCTGTTAAGTTCAACTCTTTCATGCAAATGCAAGGAGTAGGTGACATTTGATTAGCTGAAAAAAAATAAAAATTAAAAAAAAATGGTAGATAGAAACATTTTTTGGCCAATCAAACATCACCTAAAATGCAACTATTTGCTAAAATTATCGTTCCCTATATATATAAATTTATATATATATATATATATATGGGTGTGTTAATTTTAACTATTTCATGCAGATAATATTTTATTAGCTAGAAAAAAGTAAAAAACTGAAGAACTTAAAGAAAATAGTTGTTAGAAACTTTTTTTTATCCAATCAAATATTGCCTATACTTTATACGTGCAACTTCTTATTGAAATTACCACTCCTTATATATATATATATACACACACACACACATCACCATAAAATTTTGTAGGATGGAGAAATTTTTTATTTGCTATTTTTTGGCGGTAGAAATAGTGAAACTGATGTAAACTCGTGGATGTAGCTCAAATTCAGGGAGACCTAAGCAAGTGGTGTGTTTATTTTTATTTTCTTTTAATTATCGTAAAAGATAAGTATTTATGAAGCCATGCGAGCAGATGAACGATTGGAATCAAACAGCCGGTCCTATTTCTCAAGCATATAAAATTAAGTTAGTGGAACAGGATAAATGGAACTTGTTTTCAATGTTCCCAAACAACCCACAATCGGTATTGTCGAAAGGTCAAATCTGTTAATATCCAAAGAAAGGAAAAATGGTCAAACCTATTATCTGTGATGGATGATGTGCGATGGATACGTTTCATAATATCTTTTGGCACAACGGTAAAAGGTGTTGTGTGGTCTTGAGGTCAAATGTTTAACGGGTAGAATCAGCTTCTTGCAAGGCTGACTACTATAAGCTCTAGTTGTCTGCCCCTTTCTCCATAGGCGGGAGCTTCAGTCCACCAGGTCTGCCTTTTATGTAAAATAACATTTTCCGCGCGCCTCAGCCCATTAGAGAGAGAGGCAGCAATGTTCTGGTCACTGTCACTACGTGGTTCTGGATTTTTCTTCATTAATTCCAATAAAAAAATAAAAAAAGAAGATAAAATTATAAAATATATTAAAAAATTGTTATTATTTAGACATATAAATATTATTGTCCCACTTCTTATAAGTATAAGTTTCGTCCAGCAGAGATATAGATTTCGAGCCTTACCAAGCAAGATGGTAAGTTCGAATCGTGAGAATATTATACTAACTTCAAGTGCATCCATTTCTACTGTCTGAGTATCATTTAGCAACTTGCGAAAAATTCTTATTTCTCTAACGTAAAAGAGCAGCCCATGCACGAAGCTCCTATAATATGTAAGGGTCTCAAAAAGAGGTAAACCATAAAAGATTCATAGTGTATAGTCTTATCTTACTTTTTACAATACTCTTTTTGTATCTCAAACCCAAGACCTATAGGTCACACAGTAACAACTCAATCATTGCATCAAGGCTCATCTTTTGACTTACATAATAATAAAAGTCACTCATATTTTGTGATTCTAAGCCTAGATGAAAAGGGAGGAAGATCTTATCTCAGATGCTAGCTAACATGGAAGATGATTTTGATTTTTTTTTTTTTACTTGCAAATGAATGTGCATTTATATATGAGTTTGTAACGAAAGATGAAAATCATTTGCAGCTTCTTTAAATTATGTCAACCCTAAGATGACATTAATCGAAACTGTTTCACAGATCTACTTAATCTCAACCGCCCATTTTTTTGTTCTCTCTTATCGAGTCAATTGCCTGATTCTAATGCCATGTGAACTTATACGAATAGGATTAAGACCAGGTTTGATCAATTTAATACTTGAGAGGATGAAGAACATGGCAAGTATGCCAGGGAGGACTACTGAATGCACTAGTCCGGGGACCAATTTACAGGATCTTGTTGAATTATTGAGGCTGTAACAATGCCAAATGTCCATTTTGTCCGGGCATCTGGTTTGCGCGTTTACAGCAATGACGAGGACAAAATGGGAAGATAAAACTTAATTTGACGGTGTTTCCGAGGGGACGGATAAGAAAGAGTTAAAGCAGGAAGGGAGGGCCCGAAAGCTACGTGGGTAATTGATGGCTAGACGGACATGTATAGGTGTAAGATGATGACACGTGTACGGTGGATTGAGATACTTTTCCTCTGGAGTTCCTTTAAATACGGAGTCCTGGGCTCTCCTAAGAAGTCGTGCAAGCCGTTTGTTAGCATTGAGTTGCTGAGATCTTAGCTTTCAGCCATTGTTTTTGTTGTGTGCGAATCAAAGAGTAAGGAAGAGAAAATGTCTTGCTGTGGAGGGAACTGTGGCTGTGGATCTGGCTGCAAGTGCGGCAGTGGATGTGGAGGGTATACATCTCTTGTTCTTCAGGAAATTTCCTTTGATGGGTTGCTAGTTTTCTGTTTAATTCTCTCTGATGATGGAGCTTTTATGGTTTAGATCAAGTTCCTTCCAAACTTTTTAAGATTTTTCGTTTTCTGTGGCTAAGAGTTGTTGGTTGTGATCGTCGTTCATGGTTGTTGAGTGTTCTTGCTTAAGTTCAATCTGCTTAAGGTTTTAACAACTGGGTGTTTGATTTCCTTTGTTTTTTATGATAAATTTGATTATTTTTGTATTTTATTTTATTTTTATTTCCTTTCTTTAAGTCATGGCTTGATGGAGAGATTCCATTCTTTGTCATGATATGATTTCTATGTCTGCACACATCCTGCATGTTATTTAGCAACTGATTCTGTATTTCCTCTCTTCTTTTTTCCTCCTTTACATTACAATTTTTCTAGCCCTCAAATCCTGCACCCAATTGGGCTCTTATCCCTAGTTTATGAGATAGATATGTCTAGGTCCTCTCTCTAGCAGGAGTTCCCATCCATTCCTTTTTCTGAAAATATATGGTTCTATTTTCTGACATATTTTGCTTTCCTATGGTTGCAGATGCAAGATGTACCCTGACATGTCCTTCTCTGGTGAGAGCACCACCTCTGAGACCATGATCATGGGCGTTGCTCCTCAGAAGGGGTATATTTTCTTTTCCCAATTGTTGTCTCTGAACTGATTTTACATTAGTTAGAAATACGAAGTAACTTTTTCTTTGATAATATGGGTAAGTTTCATAAGTTTCTATCTTCACAAATTTGGAGAAAATCACTGAGACCCACCAAATATATTGTCATCAATGAAATTAATTGCATGTTATCATTTTTGCAAGTGATTTTAAAAGTATTCCTGTTCTTTATTTTCTGCTTCCTTTTTTGGTTTCTTTGTTTACTGATATTCGTTCTTTGGATTTGTCTGCAGACACGTTGAGGGCTCAGAAATGGCTGCAGCTGGATCCGAGAATGGCTGCAAATGCGGATCCAACTGCACCTGTGATCCATGCACCTGCAAATGAGAGTTCCTTGAAAAAAGAAGAACATATTTATAAATAAGCTAGCGTTTGTGGGTTTGGCTTAGGAATGCAGTAGGACTTGTGGGAAAGTGAACCTTATAATAACTGGCCGTGGATTTTCTGCTGCAATCACCATTGCAGCAGTCTCCATGGCCAATAAATCTTGTTACTAGTGTTTGATGTTGTTCTATGTATAAAATCACTACCTTTGGTGGATTGTGTTTGATTTCAGTCTCTTTAGAGGCCTCAATGCAATGCAGCTCCTTGTCTGCCACTTAATTGATGATGCCGATGATTCTCTTTATTGCCTTTGTTTTGCTTAATTCCTTCTCTGAAGTTTCACAAAAAATAGACTATTGATGATTTAAATTATTATCTTATATCAGGAAAATTAATGATAGAAAGAGACGTTAAGTGAAAGATTGGTACAGTTCTACGTTAAGGCTAATGAAGTTAGACCTCGTTAAAATAGTAGAAATCATATCATAGTAGCTTGTGGATGGTTACTCATAAAATGATAGCCCCTGCACGGTTTCAACCCCAGCTCAATTTTATATTATTATGATTTTTTTTAAATTTAATATATAATGAATTTTTTTAAATTGTTTTTATAGAAATATAAGACAAATTTTGAAAACCTATTTTATATTTTTATGACTTTTAAAAATTATTAATATAGTATGGGTTTTAAAAAATTATTTTATATTTTTATAGTTTTTGAAAAATTAACTTTCTCATTTAATTGTGTTACACGAGTCATGTTGTGTCGACTTGTTTAATAATTATTTTGTATTAGAGTCATTGGTTCTTTGCTACGATTATTAATTTTTAGGCTGGTCGTGTTTGTGTGAACTCATATATTGTCATTGTCAGTCTTGACACAACACGAACTCGGCCTGCAAACCTGAATTCAGCATAAAAGAGAATTGATTTCTGTGGTGAAATCTGTTGAGAAAACTATTAAAAGGGTACGGTATTAAGGCTTCCTTGATTGCAAAGGCAACTATTAGTGCATTTGGCATCATTCTTGGGTTGTGTAAGAAAGGCTAAGATATTCATGTAGTTAGAACCTACCTAATGGTTTTGCTGACAACATCTCATATTGCCAGTAGTTGATGAGAATGTCGGCATTAATGGTACCAAATTCGTCTGTAAATGAGATTCGGATATGATTAGGCCTACGAAAGTCAGTGATTCAGTTTTCCTTGGCAAAATATTCAGAAAATCATTTTCTAAAACTTACTTTAAGCTAATTCTCAGACTTTTTCAAATATTTTTCTTTTTTATTTTTTAAGGATCCAAATGAGGATTTTCAGCAATGTCAAAACCTTTCCCGTGGAGTGACACAGAGAAAGATCAGATAAGGGCATTTCATGTGTTTGTGCCATTGGAAGCTTGATGTATGGACAGGGGGCGTGCACAGACATTGCCCATGGTCTGTGTTTACTAGGGAGATATCAAAGTAACCCAGGTATGGAGCACTGGAGAGTTACCTTCCTTTAGAGTTATGGGAGAGAAAGATCAGATAAGGGCATTTCATGTGTTTGTGCCATTGAAAGCTTGATGTATGGACAGGGGGCGTGCACAGACATTGCCCATGGTCTGTGTTTACTAGGGAGATATCAAAGTAACTCAGGTATGGAGCACTGGAGAGTTACCTTCCTTTAGAGTTATGGGATTCCTAGCAATGGAAGGTTGTCGTTAGGAGATATCAAAGTAACCCAGGTATGGAGCACTGGAGAGTTACCTTCCTTTAGAGTTATGGGATTCCTAGCAATGGAAGGTTGTCGTTAGGAGATATCAAAGTAACCCAGGTATGGAGCACTGGAGAGTTACCTTCCTTTAAGAGTCATGGGATTCCTAGCAATGGAAGGTTGTCGTTAGGCGACACGAGGTTGCGATCAAGGCAATGTGAGTCCGATTACACTGGGTGCCCCGACGCTAGGAAATCGACACTGTACTTTGTCTACATGGTGTTGGCGTGTGTCGATCAGGCTTCAGATTCAAATGCCCATATGTAACGTGAACATTGGCTTCTCATTAGCTTAAATTTTTAGGTCGAATGGTAATCTAACATCATATCTGAGGCTTAATAATCAAGAGGTTTTTTTCACACCATTGGATGCATCTGCCTTTATAGACCAATGCCCAATATAAGAACTCCCTCTTCCGAGAAAATAAATATAAATAAGAAGTCCTTAATTTGCATTTATGATGACTTATCCAGAATATGGGATCAATTTTTTAAGTCCTAAGTAATTCATATATATGGTGAAAAATCAAAGGTAGGTCCTGGTATTCTTGTAATCTAAGAACAGTATCATTGTCCACTAGTGGTAAGTTGCATGCTACATTCTAATTATTAATGATGATTTTGATTCTTTATGGTTGTTTTTGGTGAGCCTTGGCGCAATGGTAAAAGTTATTGTCATATGACTTTGAGGTCACGGGTTAAGGCATGAAATCAGTCTCTTGTAAAAATGCAAGTAAAGCTGCCTACTTTATAGGCGGGAGCTTCGTGCACCGGGACTACCTTTTTTTTATGGTTGTTTCTGGTGAATGCTACGGGAATCTGGCTAATAGTATGACTTCCTCTTTGACCTATTTCTTGGTCTAACTCATATTGCAGCTTTTATTTGGTGATCAGGGCATTACGTGGTATTTGTTATCAAGTTGCAATCTTTTAATTATTTGATTATTTGTTTTTTTAACTTTAAATACCCCTCCTTTAATTAAGCTAATACTGGAGGATGCATGTTGCATGTATTTTGTGAAAAAATTCAACAACAAGATGAGTGATGATCAGCCGTAGAATGCTCCATCCAGGGAGAAGGGTGGAACTTCCATGATCTTTGGGCCCTAATAGATCTACAGTTTACCTGATCGAAGGTCTCAATATCAGCTTATTGTGGACCCTCTATGTACTACACCCGTGTCCTGCCTCCTTATGCTGTTCTTGAAACCACAAGAAATAATGACAGTAGGTATTCACCATAAACTACCCATCAGTGACACTTCTGCGTATTCAAATACTCATAAAAATTTTAAAATATATTTTTAAACATTTAACAAATTAACAATGATGTAATGCATAGACTAAGATTAAATATAAGTTTAGGGAAAGCTTTAAGCACTAAGCAGAGATGCCACATTAAGGAAACCTGATTTGCGTTCATACTCATGACAACTCTCAAATTCAATGAACCATTGGAGGAAAGAACCCAAAAAAAAAAAAAAAAACCCAAAGTTTTGAATTTTTGGTTACTTAAATGAGTTCTTAAAGCAAATAATTAAAGTAAAAAATTTGAAAATCATTGCTAAGTAGCGAAACTATTACAGATCTACAAATCAAACTGATTTGTAATCTCTTTATAATACATACAAGAGAATTTCTACGACAGCCCCAATGCATGACACTCCCGCCTATGCGCGATCCGGATAAGAGGCGGACCACAAGGAAAAAAATTCAAGAGAGAGAGAGAGAGCTACATTTTCTGTGTACAAGGATTATAATATTTTCGGAATCTTGAATATATATGCTACTGTAAAGGAGAAGTCCACGATGGGCTGTTTGGAACAGATACTAGCTAGTCATGGATAACTGTTGCCATGGATTATAGCTTATTTGAGGTGTAACATTTTCCTAAATATTAGACTCAGTTTTCATATTAAGTCCCTCGTGGTCTGCCCCTGACAAAAAATGTAAAGTAAAGCTGCGTATGATATACTCTTATGGTCTGCCCCGGATATGCCGGTGCTTCGTACACCGGGCTGTCTTTTTTTTTCATGTTAAGTCCATGTTTTTGCTTCCAGACGTCCAATAGCAAGTAATGGGTTAGCCATCTAAGGTTAACCATGGACGCCTACTTCCGTGCTAAACAGCTCTTTAAGTGGTTTCTCTCCGTGAGTGGTTAGTACGTGAGTAAAGTACTTCATGTATTTACATGCAGAGAAAATGGACTCTTAGGAAGGTGAAAAATCATCATATATAGTAATAAAATCTTAACCAAATGGAGGGTTATGATCATCCAATAGAGAATATTTCTGTCGTAGTGCCTGTCTAAAAAGATTACTCGAAAGTTGAAACTTTTGCATTATCAATCATTGAGGCCACGCATGTGCTTCTAGCTGAACTTGTACTACATAAACAAACACAGAATATTTCTCCTCTCTTTATCTGTGCCTGTACTATAAGCAAGAAGACGAATAATTTCTCCTGTTTGTACTCTCAATTGGCCATGTACTACACAGGCAGAGACCATGCAGTTTCTTCCATGGAGGATAACTCAGGATTAAATGCTAGTAATTGAAAGAGTAGCTTCTTCTGCTACTTAGGCCATGACTACGTCCATACAAGGAAGAGAGAGAGAGAGAGAGAGAGAGGTTTATGGGTCATCATAATTGCATTTCAATCATTTTTTTAATTACAGAAGAAGAACCAATTATCCTAATTCCTAAATGAACTTGAAATCTCCCCAAAAAGGAGAAAGTGCCACCTCGAACCTCCAACCCAATGTTTCAAAGAGAGGCACCATGTTGTCTGCGGCCAACCCATTCATGGGTATTCCTATTGAACTTTTAGGATTTTCAATAGGAGGGGGAGAAGTAAGTTTGCTCATATTAGAGGCCACATACTACATTATTAATGCACTTTAAATATCTCAAGTAACCACTGGAAATATACAAGATGGCAACAAGTTTGAAGAAGCAGAACTCTTCGCCTTGATTTTCTGTCTTTTCGTGCTTGAGAATCTGGCTTCAAGCACGGGCTTTTGTAGTTAAAGATACTTTTGAGCTTTCTGCATGAAAGAAGACAGTCCATCGAGGCTAGGTCGAACTACTAGACCCGACTTGCAATTCCTTGCATGGATTTATCTAATAAAGAAAGCAATGTTCACATCACAGATGGAAGAAGATCCAAATGATAGTACCATTCTAGTACAATGAGAACGTGCCTGACTGGAAGCACTGCTGTACAACGAGTACTACGTTGTACAACAAGAGTTTGTTACTGCTCTGCTCCTTTTTGTTTTGCTTTCTCTTTACATGCAATACAAAACTCTAAGGAATGATAGCTATTTTATTAATCAGATGAGCCGAGCCTCTCCATTCTTTGGTGTGCTATGAATGGGTTACGCATAAAATATCACTTCTGCTAGATGATTTTAAGCCTTTGAAGTGTTGATGAATGTAGATGATTGGCTTTTTTTACTTAAATCTGTTTAAAAGACCTTAGAATTGTCATACGGGTTTGAATGCAGCCAGCTACAGCAGATTTGTGGGGTCTGATGATCTTCAAATCCCATTTTTTTGGTCTATAGGCTGGTGATAGTTATAGTTTCTCAGAGGAATAGAGAGGCATAAACGGAACTAAAATACCTCTCGTCAATAATCCATTAGTACCAAGTCAATGTTCGGATCCATCAGGACATTCTGTCCGTTGAACAACATATATACATAAAGTTTCTGATTATTTAGCTCATAAAAGGATAAGACAGGGAGTTAACTCTGAAATCTTCCGATGGTCTGCTTTGCACCTTTGATCAAGTGAGGTAGTTCAGGAACTCAGCAGCGGTGGCAATAGCACCTCCTGTTATGGCATCCACCATCACCTTGTCTCTGTTGTTGTTGCTAGCGGCAGAGACGAGAGCCCCTGTTATTGCACCCCCTATCAATGCGTTCTTCTACAAAACCTCAAAAGGAAGAATCAGTCATAACTGCATGCATAGAGAACTAAACTTATTCAAGTCTGGCAAAATCTTTCGATTTTCTTTTGTTCAATTTACTGGGTTCGCAGCATTGGTATCAAATGGAACGCATCTTATATCCTCGTGTCAAGATCATAATGACTAGTGTGAATCACTTATCAGCGAACATTTTGTCAGAGTATTCTTGAGAAAGACCCATTGCAAGCACCCATTAGCAGACTTTCGGTAAGAAAAGGAGAATTAGAGACAATTATGTATCATATTGTGATATATCTAAATCCATGAGAAGGTTTCTTTTCCCCAGGGTGCCCTGAATAATGATTTTGCAGCTATGACATTATCAAATAAGTCACACTAACTTAAGTTCGCATGTTTAGGAAACTAAAATTTGATTATAGACATTTCATTCTTGAAGGGTAGAATGACAAGTCAACCCCCCAAGAAGAACATTACATGCATGGAGACTTAAAGATCATTTATTTCTTGTATTGGTAGTGTCCAGATTAATTGCAACAGAACCTGTGCTTTTGAAATGTTCAAGATTGTAAAGATGAAAATCAGATGAGTAAGAAAGAGTGGAGGTTTCAGTGACAGGGACAGAAACTATTAGCAAAACAGGTTCCATAGTTCATAATGGAAAGATAATTAACTGCCAAATTATGATATATCTATCAAGGGTTGAAGCAACCACCAGGGCAGTGGTCATAAGTTCAGTTTTCATTAAAATTTAAATGTGTCAGCAAGATCAATGAAGGCAATGTTCAAACCATGAGGTTCAGTTTCTTTTATAAGGACATGAAAATCTGTTCAGTTAAGACAGATGCAGTAGATGCAATGCAGAATATTTGATATGATCTAGAGAAGAATCTCCTTCCATTTTGGAACCAACTAAACAGATCGAGTTTAGATTGTTAGTCTAAAAATGCTAATCTTAAATAAAGTTTTGAGACCTACTGAAAGTGAATCACCTGTTGCAGAAGGGAAACTTTTCATGGTAGATGCTAGAATAATTATTTCAAAAGAGATTAGATGTGGGGTGAGAGTTGTAGAACCTTCGCTTTTCTGTTTGTTTGCCATTGCCAAGGAAATCTGGTATGATACCTTGGAGAGTAGGCAAGAAGGTTTTAGGATATTTTGAGACAAACAAAGGGATCATGTTAATTTATGCCAGTTATGAATGCGAAAAGTGTATTCTTACTTAGATTGAAAGAAGTGAGTGGATGCTCTCAGGTGAACTTCAGGTAAGATTTTTATGTTTGCAGGAGCTATTTCCTGGAGCAGTGTGATGCAGTCCAAGTATATCAGTTATATAAGGCTGTGAAACAAGTGATTGAGACATTATTTGTCTGATCCAGAACATTTTGTCTTTATGGTAGCATAATAATAAAATTTCTGAGACAATAATGCTGCCATCTCACACACAAATGGTGCTGGGTGGTAATCCAAGTCAAGCACCCAAAGCTGGAAAACCGATCCACAAGTGGATGTCAAGGAAATTGCTGCAGCAATCCTCTAGACTAAAAGACTGGAGTATGGAAACCGTTGAGTGCCACATGGATGTCCTGGGTATTTGACCAGATTAGCAGAGGTCATGATTTAGGGATTCAAACCATAGTCTGTGTTATTTCTAAGGATATTTCTCATATGAATGTTATTAATACTTTTGGGCCCCAGGGAAATGTCCAACAACCAATAGAAACGAGGCCCATCGACAACAGCAAAGAAGATCTACAAATGACAAATTCAACTTGCACAGCAATGCAGGCACTGAAAATATACCCTACCAAGCAACAGTGGGAGAAATTGAAGGGTCATAATGAATACTGAAAGAAATCACAAATCGAGGAATTGTCTTTCTTTTCTTTTTCTTTGAAATGGTCATACAGGGATGGGAGAGTCAACCTACCTTGATTACCAATGGGGAAGTTAAACCCAATGCAGGTTACTTGAAATGTAAGAAGTTTTTATTTTATAAGAAAATAATCAATATATAAGAGCATTGTCGACCATCATCAAAACTGCTATATGAATTACAGAAACATATCAGTATAGCATCAACATACTGCAATGATAAATTAAATAAAAGAGAACTTACCCAGTCACTTGTACCCCGGATCCTTGCTGCTCCATACTCCATCCCTACATATACTCCAGCTACAGTCCCTGAACATGTGACATGGAGACAGTTACCATTTCATAATTTTTTGTTAACTGTGCTAATGCAACTACTAATGGAAAGAGAAAGAAGAAAAAAATAAAATAATTACAATCAGAAGAATGGAAAATTAAAAATGCACCTCTGGAATCTAGTATAAGAACAGAAGAAATCTGCAACGAACTACATAGCTAAAAGATAAGCCTTAGAATTTCTTCTTTGGGGATACAGGAGAAGATATTAATGCTTGATTGGCATCCACTCTTTCCACACATTATCATTAACAAATCAACAATTGCTTGGTAAGCATATATCTTACCCCAATAAGCACCTTCTTTGCACATCTTCTTCAACTGCCACAAAGTAAAGCCAATTAGTAAGTTAGAATAATATGTTTCTTTTCTCCATTTACTTTACCATTTAGCTTTATTAAACATGTAAATCAATGTGAGCCATCATCTTACGTGCATTGTCCATGAAATCTCCACACATAGATTATTCCAGATGCACTTGAGATATGGAAATTGGATATCTCCAATCAAATGTAAAGATGGAAGGAAAATCAGCAACTGCCTTTAAGAAGCATAGATATTTTTGGAGGAAAAAGTTGTTTTCAACCAAATGAGAGGGAGCTATTGGAAATAATAGAGCCTTCTCATCTGTCATTGCCAATCCACTGCTCCCCACTAAAGGATCATGTTTGCCAATGCGGCAAAAGGGAACAACAATCGCCTTGCTTAAAACAAAATATCTCATGGACCGTAGGTAAATTTCCATGAACCCAAATAATGGAGAAATCACACAATTACCTTGGAAGAGTTTCTCTCAACCCATAAATTCACAGAGTTCCAATTAAGAGACCTGCAAAGACCATAGAGCAAAAGCCCCTTCCCTAACATAAAACCCCTGAAGTAGGATTGTTCTTCATTCTAAAAAGCTTGCTTGAAGTGGAATATATTCATGTTAGAATACTCTTATATTTACTCTATTTGACAATATGGGCAACTTAAAAATATAAAACATATCTCTGGATTTATGTTGAACTAAATATTTGCATAAACTTTGCTTAGAATGCAAAATAAATAAAGTGTGATAGAGACAGTATTGGGCATAGAAGGCAACAAGGATGGGAACGTATTGGGTGGATATATGCCAAGAGAAGTGGTCTTCAGGCCAGGCAGTTACATGGGATGCAGAGTTGTTACACAGGCCTGTTGAGAGATGAATTTCCAGTCAGTTGAAGGAGGATCAGGTGGTTACAATTCAGCTAGGAAAGAGATGTAATCTGTTGGTTAGGATATAGCAAATATGCAATAGTGATGTAATCAGTTGGTTAGGATATACAGTTATAATCAGTTGGTTAGGAAAATATGCAGTTAGTATCCAATCTCTTATAGGTATCCAATCTGTTACAGATTTAGGAAGATAGGGAAGATAAAAGGGAGAAGGTAGGGAGAGGCAGGGGGAGGAGACAAGAAAGGAGTGGGAGGAAGTGTAGAGGAGGGACTGCGGTTCCTTACTTCCTACTGGTTTTACATACATACATCAGATCTTTCTAGCTTTGTTTACCATGAAACCCCCTTGTACTTCACATTTACTATGAATAAATGGTGTTCCATTTCCTGTTGAATTCTATTTCCTACAAAAGCTGAGCCCTAGACCTATCAAGGTGCTTTTGAAGCTCCCAAGTAGACCATAACTTCTAATAAATCAAGTGGTACAAGAACTGAAAGAATTCTCAAAAAATATTCCAACAGTTGCATATGAGTAAAACAGGTGGTACCCCAAACTCTTGAAAATATTGGCATGCAATAGGTAAATAAATCCCAAGGTTTCAGTACAAATATTTCTAACAAGTGTCTCCAAACCAAAGAAAAAGAAATACCCAGCATAATGAAGTTTCAGGTCTGATTGTGGAATTATAAGCATATTAGTCTAATGCCATTCCACACTGTCAATAGATTATAAACTTTTGGAGTACCCATAAGTGTGGCTCATGCACGGATGCAGAAGTCCAACTACAGTTGAAAAGTCTTGCAAACCAGCCATGGAGCAAGTATACTTGAATCCTTTCATTTTCAGCCACTTGAAGAACATATCATTGACCCAATTATGCTTAACACAGTAGAGAAGATATACCTTACACGTGGGATGATTAACAACAAATCTTTGCTGAAAGAGATATGATACTGTAAGTTCATTTACAGGAAGAAATGACACAGGATAAGATTCCTCTCTAGGACCTTTTGCTTCAAACTCACTTTCATATCTCTTACTAATTCCACAAATGAACTTATATGAAAGCATAGGAATTCTCCTGAATTGCTAATTTAAACACCAAAGGTTTTTCGTGCAGTGCCACGAGAAATCTCTCACCTGAATGACCAGGGTCAGAGGCTGTGCATGTGTGTGCCTCTCTAACTTAAAATAAAAAAATAAAAAATTAAACTAATTTACGTTGAATTAAAAATAACTGTGCACAATATGATGTCATACCGAATAAGTGGTTGTTAACTCTGCACTTGGAACAATAATTTAAATGAACCCTTTAAATGGCATTAATTGAAGAATGCTCACCGTGTGTTCTAGCTTTTGTTTTGAAACACTCCCTGCATCAAGAAGTAAAACAAAATCAATGAAAAAGATGATGCAAGTTGCCTATCATCCTTATAGTACAGCTTCACAAAGCCATCGATATCTATTTAAATAGGAAAATTTAATCCCAATGTGAAATCATCAACCTTAGTTTTGCATTCTCTAACTAAGTGCACTTTCAATTGTGTTCTTAGTCACTTTTCAGTTATTCTTTTTATGTTTCGGAGGCAATTATCACCTCAAAACAACCAGTTATGTACATCTAAAATTTGTCAAGCCCAAAATTTCATCAAGTATAATCTCTATTGATGCAAACTTCTTACAATGAATCCTAATAATGACTGTTAAAATAGTCTCTTTGCATAACATGTCAATGTAACGCGTGGCTATGCGATTGTTCTATTCGAGTTTCAACTTTTCCGAAGACAAAATTGTACTATCTATAATTATTTTTTTGGCGTGAAAATAAACAATTGAGCAAGTTTCCGTAGTCAGAGACCAGTAAAGGAAAGCATTCGTAAACAGTTTATATACCTTGCGTTCTAATAAATGAAAAGAAAATGGAGCGCACGTATCAAATCTCTCTCCTCTAAATTGAATAATCAAACAGAGAAGAGCACCAAAACATAAAAGCAAAAAATCCTTAGAAATTAGCTGAGAATTCAAGCTGCTTTAAAAGAAAGTTCCAACAAAAATGCCTAGTTAAAACCACCAATCTGATTAAGAGACTTGACAAGAAACCTGTAAAGACAGACCTTTGCTGAGACAGTGATAAGTTTCCTCCGCTGCAACTCTGGAAGCTCCAACCTGCAGAAGCGAAAGGCAGAAATTAGGAAATTTACAAGGAAAGATCGAGAAGAACCGAAAAAGGAAGGAAAAGGAGGAGATCGTTACAGTTCCGATCTTCAAGAATCCGTCGACAGTTCGATTGAGAAAGGGATTTCCCATGTCGATTACGACGTCGACCTTGGGAGAAGTTAGCGAACCGGATAATCTGCTCCACGGCATCTTTCTCTGAACTTTTCTCCGATCGGATCGCGAAATGCTTCACTGCCACAACCCCTCTTTATCTACACTGAAATCTTACTATCTGCAAACCGAGAGCAATTTGTTTAACAACTAAATTTACCAAATAACCCGGAGGTCACCTTAATCACGAAGCTGCCATCCCCTTCGAAAATGAAGTGATTTTGATCATCCGGAAAGACTCTGGAGAGGCTATATTGTGGGATCATCGTGACCGCTGAATTGAAAACGGTGGGGAGTATCCTCCCTTTCAGTCCCCTAGACTAAAAATTGGTGTTTGTGCTACGATTGTAATTAAAGGTGCAAGTAAGGGTGTTTAGAGGATGCGCAAGATATTGCTTCTCGGTTTTGTTTTCGATTGAGGTGACAATATAAAACAATGCGTGGCAGCGGGACATGGGATCGTGTACAGTGACCCGATTTTTACGTATTCATGGCATTTCGTCTGTAGTGCCTGCAAGACTCCGGACCCGGCCCGGCCCGACCTACCAACTTTTCATATCCTTTGATCCCATTAATTCAAAATGGCCATTTTATGTGAATAGGGCCCACATTTCTGTTTTGAAAATTATACAAATTATAAAGACGGCTGAAGCTCCTGCATATGCAGGATCTGAGAAAGGGGCAAACTGTAAGGGTTAATAATATCTGAATTTATCTTGTATTTTGCAAGAAGTTGTTTTCACGTTTTAAATTATGACCTCAAAATCACACAACGATAATTTTACCGTTGCACCAAGGCTCTCTTTATTTTAAAAATTATACCAATAAGCTAATATTATCTCTAGCTAAAAGTCGTCGAATGAGAACCATCTCGATGTGGCTTTTGACGGTGATGAATCAGATCTAACATGAGTTCTGCTAGAGGGATGGTTCAGATCTATCACACATGGAGACGACGGTTCACAAATTTTCCTTTTTCTGTTTTTGACAGCTAGAGACACGCACCCCCATGCACAGCCTCGAAAAATTCAATTGTGCCTTGCCTAACGGCCCCAACCAAGCTTAATAAAGTATATAAAAAGAAAGAAACAAGACAAACCCATCTTATTAGATAATTATACGAGAAGTGCATGAAACAGCACACTGGAAGATGCCCATTTGGAGGTACAAGAGAACAAAGATTAAGCATGGACAGAACTAGCGAGGACTAAACTCCATAGTAATTAACAACCAGCCTAAGCTGGAGGTTTTATTAAGCAGAAAATACATCCAATCTGCTCTTCCTCTACTGTTTGAGGAAATGCTTAAACCAGTGAACCGACTTCTTTGGGTATCTCTTGTACTCGTAGTTGTAATCCACGTAATAGAGACCAAATCGAAGATTGTAACCTTCATTCCTCTCGAAGTTATCAAACATTAACCATGCACAGTATCCTGCCAACGAACCACCCTTCTGTCATCAGTTTATTAGAGATACTAAGCAAAATACTCTCTCTCCCTCACTCTCTCTCCCTCACACACAAACAGAGTTATATGGTGCCATGACTTAGTTTCCCTGGTAGATCTTTGGGGGTGATTCCTTGTCACTACATCCCATATTGACTGATCCAATAGTTTTCTATAGTGCAGTGAATCTTATGGATCTTCCCAACACTTGTATGCTTATTTTTGAGTGCTCTCACACAAAGTTCTTCGCTGATATATATCTAACTCGTGCCAGATCTTTAATCACCTACAGTTGAGAGATAATTGGGAGATGCAGCAGGTTCTTCTGAATTTGATTCAGCTTAGACCCATGTCATGCAAACTGGAAGAGTTAGGGGCCGAGTTGACTGATGGGTGCCTTTTTAGTCAATAGAAAAAGGGTCTTATGTACAGCTAACATGGCTGGCTACAAAGGCTTGTAAGCCACCGGACCCTACTGCAAATTCGCAAGCTGATCTTAAGTAACCGTTGTTGTTCATTGGATTCCCGAGGAACTACACCCATGAAACACTAGCAAATTTAAAGGAAGGATGACTTCCTGGCTGTCCTGCATGAAGCACCACTTGCTTCTGCGTCTGAGAGCAACAGCACTATTTGTTGAGTGCAAGAAATACTGGCTATCAGGCTTTTAAACCCAAATGGTCGTACTTTTGTACAAGCCATTCATCTTCTTTATCCGTTAGATCCTCAACTCCAAGCTAATAATCACATCCATTGGGTGATGCTAGCCTATTGGATTAAAAACTCCATCCAATTGGCCTGATCTGTAATATGTAACCTAAACAAAGGGGGGAATAGGATGAATGGCTTAGATCTAGTAAAACATCCCAGGTGACTTCTGTGCTAGGTGTGTCTACCATTCCCGGAATGGAATTGGTAGAATTGTTATGTTTATTAGTACCAAGGAGAAAAAGTAACTGGTATGGTTATCCATACATTACAATTTCGAACCTTACAACTTCAGACCTTAAGCTAAACTCCTCTCCTCTTCATCAAGGTTCAAGTAAAAACACAGAGAATCAATGTTCAGTAAAAACACGTACCCATGTTGATTATTATTTCAATAAATGATATTTCTTCTTTTCAAAAAAAGAAGAAGAGAAACACAAATTAAAAAACATATATATGAGAGAGGAAACAAGAAAAATTAGAGAGAAACCGGAAATAGAATCAGTCTCTCATCTTTTCCTATACGCATTCGAAGAGAGAAAAACAATGCTTGTACAGGTTTAAGACATTAGTTTATCACTGAGATGCCAAAGAGCCAATGGCCCCATCGTCTATCCTTATATATAAGAAGAAGAAGAAGAAGAAGAAGAAGAGCCCATAAAGCATTTCCTTTCTATCATTGAAGTATTGTTGTTCATCTGTCAAGAATTATTTGCCTTGATTCACGACAGAAAGGATAAGATTCATACGCAAAGGACATGATGCCACAAAAATTTCCATGATATCTTGTTAAAAGGTAAAGATTGTTGCAGAAACAAAGAAAGACGCCATGTTCGACCTTACCCCTTTCTCTAAACACTCCATTGAGAAGGAAATTGGTCGTCACTTTGTTTGATGTTCTGTAGTATGGATTTCATCACCTTGACTTTAACCCGATCTTGTCTACATTAAGCTTCTGATGCTTCTACAATAGCCTGCTAAGTGACTTGATAAGCAACTTCAAATTTCGCCTGGTAGGCTCATCACCCGTGAAGCCTGAGATATCAGAGCTTATACTCTGCGTACCCAGTCAGAAGAGCATTTAATTTTAGAGGTTTATTTGTTTCAAGGAGGTAAAGGACCAGTTATGTAAGTTGAAAACGGACATCACCTCAATGTTCTTCAGAGTGAAGATAAGGGTGTAAATAGACTTCTGGATCAGTTCAGTATTCTCAGGGGTTATGATGGACGAATGCACACTCCTGCAAAGCAACAAAAGAAACTCCATATACAACCGTAATCTCTATTTTGCATTATAGCAAACTCAAAAAATGGATATAAGAGAGCATAACAGAACCACACAAGTTGGCAGTCTCAAATTAATAAATTATGTGCGGATCAGTTAGGGTTGATAATCACACTGTAGTAGGTTGACAGGGCCATCATGACCCAGAGACAAAAGTGGTGCATACAGAGCCATAAGGCAAAGGAAGGGAACATGGATGCTGTCCAGGTCTGAAATCATTTGATTGCCACATTAACAACAAATCACAGACATGAATTTAGAACAATGACAAAGAAGGAGTATCAATATATGTTCAAAAATAATATTTGCATGTGTCAGATAGCTTAACAAGATGGATAGTTGAGCCTCCAAGTAAATCCATTGGACCCAAACACAACGTAACATGGACTCATTTTGTTTGATGGTGTTGAAAAGTTTAGCAGCACTTCCATTTAGCTGATGTATTCTAACCAATATATAGTATTTGCACAGTATTTTCCTATGAGCACACAACATGAAAGACTGGTGAAGCGCAAATAAAAGGAAAAAAAAAAACTATCAAATTTAAAGAAGAAAAATTTATCATCAGGTAGGATAATAAATACAACTTAAAACAATGATATATTTTTTAGCATCTCTTAAATCAAAACATGATTTTAAGGAAGATTTTTTTTTTTTTTTGGAACCTTTACAACCCAAAACAATGGTACTTTCCTTACAATCTCTTAAACCAAGATACTATTTGAAGGCTTTTTTTTACCTCAAGTCTTCAGCTGCTTTTGTAAGGCTTTTGGTCAAACTCTCAACCTCTCTTAGTAGCCCACTATCACGAACCTCAGCCAGCAAAGGTTGGACATCTTCAGTCATTGCTTCAATCTGTGGCATCACTACATTGATCACAGATTTTGTGGATATGAATATATAAAAAGAAAGCATGGCACTAGAGAGACTGCATTTTATCTTGAGTAACCAAAAGCTGTTGTATCACTTCTGGCTAGCAAATACCCTTAACAGAGAAATTTCATATGTAGAGCAAAGAACGGACTAGATCATTGGAGACTGCAAGGATTGATACAGCTTAGTGCTGAGAGTGGCTCACTATGGAGTGTAGAACTCGAGGAAATGTTAAGAATGTGTTACATCACCAATATATCATACCTATTCTAGAAGAAGAAGGCAGTTATTGCAGAAAGAGGGTTGTTACACGAGTCTGTTGGTAGATGATTTAGGGGAATCAAGTTGTTATACGGATAACAAGCAGGTGGTTACATGGTTAAGGGAAGGAGGGTGAAAAAGGGAATGGAAGGGAAGCAGAGGGGGGAGGACACGAGGGAAGAAGAGGGCTCCAGGAATTGGAGAGTGGGGAAGACTGGGAAGGACCTATGTTCTTGGCCCTTCTGTTCTTTTTTTTCTAAGTTTCCTTTGTAATTGGGTTGCCAATTTGCATACTGCATTTTGAATCCATCATATCAATAAACTCTAGCTTGGGAGTTCTCTTCTTTACTGGTGTTTTAGCAGAAGTTCAAACTAGTAGCTTCATCAATGGTATCAGAGCCTCGTCCAGTCGTGGGGGAATGGTAAGGACTCAATCTGAAAAGATGGAGACGATGGAAAAGGAAGTAGAAAACATACGAGCAGAGTTTGGGAGCATGAAAGATGAGGTTGGATGGCTACAAACCAGTGTGACGGCCATCAGAGAGTATTTGTTGGAGATACAGAGCTGGATGCGGCATAGGGAAGAGGGAGCAGAAACTTTACCTAATCAAAGTGTAGAGAAGGGAAGACCCAAGATGACCGAAATCGGCGAATCGGCGGGAGGAAATAATGGGATGCCAGCAACACCGGACAACCAGAGGACCGACCTTCAACCTCAGAAGTTAAATCTTCCGATCTTTGTCAGAAGAGACCCATAGGGCTGGCAGTGTAGGGCGAAGTGCTATTTTTAGCTCAACTGACTCACCGACAGCGAGAGAGTGACGACGGCGGCAGTCTATCTGGAGGGAGAAGCCCTCCACTGGTTTCTCTGGTCAAACTCCCATACTCCAATCTGATCATGGCTCATGTTCCGGACAACCCTCCTCCAAAGATTCCAGCCATCACAGTTTGACAACGACTATGAGGCGTTGCTAGCACTACAGCAGAGGTCGTCCGTCGCCGACTATCGCCAGGAGTTCGAGCTGATGTCGGGCCCTCTAGTGGATCTGCTAGACGATCTACTCAAAGGGGCTTTTCTCAAAGGGCTGCGGGAGGACCTTAAGGCTGAGGTGAAGATGTTCCGGCTTACCTCCTTAATTGGGCTTATGGATTTGGTTCAGAAGGTAGAGGAGAAAAATACGACCCTCGATCGAGTGAGAGCCCATGGGAATAGAGGCGGACCTGGGCCCAAGTTGACGGGGGTCCATGGCTCTTCACTAAAGAACCCCATCTGTGAGTTCAGCCAACAGGGGCAAATTTGGAATTTCCTTCCCCAAACCCTAACTAGGCCACCGAAAACGATGAAGGAAATAGGGTTTAGGGGAGAACGATCCACCTGCGCCATCAAGCCCTCTCTGGGCCGATGCGATTATTTCCAGCGACTATCCGAACGAGAGCTCCAGCAGAAACGGGCCCTTGGATTGTGTTTCCGATGTGACGAGAAGTATTCACAGGGACACCGATGCAAAAACCATCAGCTATAGGTGCTGATACTGGCAGAAGTTATTCCATGCGAAGAGGAGGCGACCTGGTTGGAGCTCTCGAGGCAAGCGATCCTCGGGATGTTAGTAGCCGACGTCATGAAGCTGAGAGGATATTTGGGTCATTGAGAGGTGGTGGTTCTGGTCGACACTAGGGCGTCACACAACTTTATTGCTTGAAAGATAATCGCCGAGCTGCAAATTCCAGCAATCGACACCAAACCCTTCGGCATTTAGGTGGGGGATGGACACTCTGTTAGGGAAGATGGAGTTTGCTAGGATCTGGTTCTGCTTCTTCCGAGGTTAGTGATCTAGCACCATTTCCACCTTTTTGACCTGAGTGGAATCGACATTGTCCTCGGAATGGCATGGCCACAAACCCTCAGAGAGGTTTCAGCCAATTACCGTGATCTTACAATGCAATTTTCAGTGCAGGGTAGGCGCATGACCATCAGGGACTATAAATCGATAAGGAGCCGCAAGTACACATGAGTCATCCACGGTTGTCAACCCTCCTGGCACAGTACTCTCATATCTTCGACCAACCACTGCAGTTACAGGTCAGTCGCGCGCATGATCATGCCATTCGGGTCCATGACAATGCCCCACCCCCGAATATCTGGTCTTATCGGTACCCACACTGTCAAAAAACCAAAATTGAACGAATCATCAAGGAATTATGGGAAGCAAGCATTATTCAATCTAGCACAAGCCCCTACTCAAGCCTAGTACTGTTATTTAAGAAGAAGGACGGAGGTTGGCATTTCTGCATCGACTATCGGGCCTTAAACAAGATCACCATCCCCAATAAATTTCCCATAGCTACGATCGATGAATCACTAGATGAGTTGGGAGGAGCCACTATCTTCTCCAAGCTAGATCTCCAATCCGGTTACTACCAAATTTGTATCAAGGAAAAAGACGTTGCTAAAACCGCGTTCAAGACATATGAAGGTCACTATGAATTTCTAGTCATGCCTTTCGACTTGACGAATGCCCCATCCACCTTCCAATCTCTACTGTATGACATCTTTCGTCAACATCTCCGTAAGTTCGTTTTGGTTTTTTTTTTATAACATACTCATTTATAGTGCTGATATAGATCTACATTTGGAGCATTTAACCACCATCCTACAGATTTTGGGATCTCCTAAACTGGTTGTTAATAAGAAGAAATGTTGTTTTGCTCAACCTACACTAGAGTACTTAGGCCATGTGATATCGGTAGGAGGGGTGGCAGCTGAAAACTCTAAGGTTGAATGCATGCTCAGCTGGCCTGCGGCACAAGACGTTAGAGCATTATGGGGATTTTTGGGCCTCACGGGTTATTACCGCAAATTCGTCAGAAACTATGGAATAATTGGGCGCCACTTACTAACCTACTTAAGAAGGACAGCTTCAAATGGACCCCTGAGGCACAACTAGCGTTCAATGAGTTAAAAAGGCTATGACTTCTGTTTCGGTGCTAGCCATTCCTAACTTCAGTAAGCCGTTTGTTCTAGAAACAGATGCTTCGGGCAAGGGAATTGGGGATGTCCTCATGCAAGAAGGGAGACCCATTGCCTTCTTCAGTCAGGCTCTTAGCCCCTGTGCCCAATCCAAGTCAGCATACGAGAGGGAGCTTACGGCTGTGGTGCTGGCAATATAGAAGTGGCATCACTACCTCTTGGGCAAGCGATTCACTATCCAAACAGATCAAAGAAGCCTTCAGTTCCTACTGGATCAACGAGTACTTAACAATGAACAGCATAAATGGCTAATCAAACTAATCGGGTTTGATTTTGAAATCTAGTACAAGCCAGGAAATCAGAACAGAGTTGCAAACGCTCTTTCTAGGAAGGCTGACGTTGGCACTCCTGGAGATTCTTCCAAGCCCCAAGAGGTTTCCCTAGCAAGTTTGGAATGCAACCTGATGGCCCTCTCAACTGCCCAGTGCCAGGGATTTTCAGGACTAGAAGTGGAGATCCAACAAGACGCAAACCTCAGATCTATACTGCAAGACCTCTAGTCAATCCAAGCAATCATAAAGGATTTTCATTAAGAAATGGATGTTTACTATTCCAACACAGGTTGGTCATTTCGAAGACTTCTCCTAGAATTCCCACCTTACTCAATGAATTCCACTCAACCCCATATAGTGGACATTCAGGATTCCTCCGTATATTCAAGAGGCTATCAAATATTGTATTTTGGAATGGAATGATGAGGGATGTCCAGAAGTTTGTGGCTACTTGCGACACATGTCAAAGAAACAAATACCAAGTGCTGAAACCAAGGGGACTTCTTCAGCCTCTACCTATTCCGGATCAAGTTTGGGATGACCTGTCCATGGACCTTATTGGGGCCTTACCCAAATCACAGAGGGTGGATACAATCCTTGTGGTGGTGGACCGCCTCTCTAAATACAATCATTTCCTGGTCTTAGGACATCCATTTTCTGCTCAAGAGGTTGCTACTCTCTTTGCTAAAGAGATAGTCCGGTTACACGAGTATCCTCGTTCAATAATATCTTATAGGGATCGTCTCTTTATTAGTCAGTTTTGGATAGAGCTATTCAAGCTAGCGGGAACGGTGCTAAAGATGAGCACTGCCTATCATCCACAAACTGATGGGCAAACTAAAGTGGTCAATCGATGCCTGAAGACCTATTTACGTTGCTTCACTTCAAATCATCCTAAGCAGTGGCCCCAGTGGATACCTTGGGCTGAATTATGGTATAACACTACCTTTCAAAGTGCTGCTGGAATGTCCCCGTTCAAGGCCCTTTACGGAAGAGAACCACCCACGTTATTACGCCTCTTTGATGAAGGTTCTGTGGTGGAGGCAGTAAATCAACAACTCCGGGATAGAAATGTTATCTTACAAGAATTAAAAGATAACTTACTGGTCACCCAAGCTAGAATGAAGTCTCAAGCAGATAAAAAGCGTCGGGATGTTCAGTTTAAAATTGGGGAACTGGTCTTTCTCAAGTTACAGCCTTTTAAGATCAAGAAGTTGGCAAAGAGACCAAATGAGAAGCTAAGCCCCAGGTTCTATGTCCCTTACCCAATGTTGGAACGTGTGGGAGAAGTGGCATATCGTTTGGATTTACCACCCACTACCTGAATCCATTATGTTTTCCATGTTTCCCAACTCAAACAGTCCTCATCAAACTCCGCCCATGCTCAGCCCCTACCTTTTGGTTTGACAGAGGAGTTGGAACTAGTCGTTCAACCGGAAGTTATCAAAAAGATCCAAACCTTGTCGAATGGTCACAAGGAAGTCTTGGTGAAGTGGTCGCATCTACCTGAATGTGACAATACTTGGGAACTCTATGCTGTTTTAGATACTCAATTTCCCCCCTTCCACCTTGAGGACAAGGTGAAACTGCTAGGGGAGGGTGATGTTACATCACCAATATATCATACCTATTCTAGAAGAAAAAGGTAGTTACTGCAGAAAGAGGGTTGTTACATGAGTCTGTTGGTAGATGATTGAGGGGAATCAAGTTGTTATACGGATAACAAGCAGGTGGTTACACGGTTAAGGGACCGGGAGGGGGTTGAAAAAGGGAATGGAAGGGAAGCAGAGGGGGGAGGACACGAGGGAAGAAGAGGGCTCCAGGGATTGGAGAGTGGGGAAGACTGGGAAGGACCTATGTTCTTGGCCCTTCTGTTCTTTTTTTTCTAAGTTTCCTTTGTAATTGGGTTGCCAATTTGCATACTGCATTTTGAATCCATCATATCAATAAACTCTAGCTTGGAGTTCTCTTCTTTACTGATGTTTTAGCAGAAGTTCAGACCAGTAGCTCCATCAGAATGCTAGGATGATATCCACAAACTTGAATGAAAGCAAAAATGCTATGCTGATCTCTGTCATACAAGATTCCTGCTGAATGCCTCTTAAATTAATTAAAGTGTTGTATTTAAAGACCATAAGTGGAATACAGTAGAATGAAAGCCAGAAGTATTCTATTAAACAGGATCTCAACATAATGCAAAATTAAAATGGCAACATCTAAAACACAGATTGAAAATATTTTCATCACTTCAAAACAGTGAGTGAAGTGCAGTATACTGAAGCCAACAAAATAGTAAAGACTGGATCACATTGGTGCAGGATCTCTTATATGAATTATATGCAGATAAAATTATACATGGGAATATGGTTGCTTGATCAAACATACTCAAAGATAGAAATCTGCACTACGATCTTTTTCTTCTCTGGGTATGGGTCTCGTCTGCTTACCAAAAAGAGGACAAGAACTTTCTGTGTGCTTTGTATTATCAGTCTAAAAGAAAAAGCTCCCATTGCTGCATGTATATTACAGGGATTTAGTGGTGCTTTAGAGGAGATGATCTGACATGATATAAGATGATACAAGTGGTGCTCAAGCTGAGATGAGATGAAATAGCATCTCCTCATCTCACTGTTATTGGTGCTTGAGATGAGTTGAGATAAAACCATGTCATCTTAACTTACATTTAAGTTGAATTTCAATCATCTCACTTCATCTCATGCCAAATTTGGTCATCTCAAGCTAGACATCATATCATCTCATCTCACGTCAGCTCATTTCATCTCAAGAACCACTAACACCATGTTATTTTTTTGCTTCACATATCACCACTTTATTTCTGGGCTCTTAATACTTGTACATATAGGTAAGAGATATTCCCCTTCAGCAAATTCAGTCACTATGATTATTCTGATCTATCTCACTGAGTTTGTCGAGAAAATCTTCTGCCTCTCCTCTTACCCCTCCCTGTGCCTCTGTCTGTCTGTTTATGTGTCTGAGTGTGATCCTTCTTGCTACAAATTCAAATTCTTTATGTTCAATCTTTTTTTCACATAGCTGATAAGTTCATTAAACCTTGCCCAACTTTCTCTTCATTGGTTCAGTAGTAAGTTGGCATTTTTACACGCTTCCTTGCCAAGCTCAAGGGTGAGTGCAGAGGCAAAAATCTTTAGCTGGGCCAACCTAGCTGTTACCTTTGCTCATGACCATGAGTTACTTTCAGTTTCGACATAACACTTTGTTCCGCCTGATGGCATTTGACCTTAATTCCTCATATAAATCATACATATAGTAAGTAGTAATCTATCATCTATAACTTAATCACTAAAAAAAGGTCAGCCCGGTGCACGAAGCTACCGAGCATATGGGGTCAGGGGAAAGGGCAGACCACAAGGGGTCAAAAGTACGCAGCTTTACCTTGCATTTGTAATAGGCTGTCTCCAGGTCACATGGCAACAACTCAACCATTGGGCCAAGGCTCCCCTTCCTACTACTTAATCACTAAAATACATATTTATTTTTAATATATCAGTTTGTGTGAGTATCCCCCAAGATTTGACACTCAAAGTTAGCCAACATATATATGCATTGAACTGACCAGTTAGCCTTGTAAGCAGAAATTTCACCAAAATCCTAGAGGGAAGTATGGGTAAGCTATAGAAACTGAAGGAAGTCATTAACATCACTCTAGAAATGAAGATTAAGAAACCATTACTATAATGGTCAATATGAAATACACTGATTGTGAAGAACAGAACTTGGATTCAAGGACCAAATTAATATCTGCATATGTTAATGTCCCTTGATGTTATGGGATAAAATTTGAAAGAGCAGTGTGCCTCTACTTACTTCATTGGATTGATAGATACAGGATTAAGTGCCTAATAGAACTTAAAACTGTAAGGTGACAATGTGCTTTCCTTCTCCAAAATAATCAAAGATGTGTCTACATATTTTGACTAATTTCACAATATTTATGTCATAACCTTTATATAGCAACTGTCAGATCATCGAGGAAGGTGGCCATTCTAGACATTAGCTTGACTAAAATGGAAAGAGTCTCATCACACCCAAATTCATTTATTTAGATTTCACTACAGTGCTATAATACCTAATTGTCAGCTTAAGACCTGTAATGCTGCTAGAAATCCAGCTGACACATTCCTATATAAATACTGAAGAAGTAATCAAGCTTATAAATGGACCCAATATTTTTCAACTTGATACTGAAAGAAGGAAAATACTTTACCATGTAAACATGCAAAACAGAAGAGGCTATACACACCTTTGCAAGCAGTGGCTTTGCTTCTTGTATAACAGACGTGACTTTTTCAGCCAATGTGTAGCTTCTGGTAACACCAATTTCCTCCATTTCACGTCCAAGGCGAGTGAATATCCCAACCAATGCATCCAGGCTAACACCCTCCTGACCTGCAATCTTCTGTCTGTCGCATAAGATTAGACCTTCTTTCCCACAGTCTGGATCAAGAGGACCGGCTGAAGGTGTTGGAAGTGGATTTCTTGGTGTAATGTCAATCATAGTCTCCATAAGAAGGCCAGATTGATTCACCTCGATCAATGAATTTCGTGGTATAACTATCTTATCATCTTCCACCTGCAAAACAAAACAAGGTAGTTCTTTAAACTTGGGCAGTAGGTCACAATCTAATGCGGATTTTGGGCTGTGAGCCATGAAAGTAGAAGTTGATTCTCTACTCATGATCCACTTACCAAGGTATTATTAATTCCCCTTTTGGACTGCTTAATGCCAGCCCACATCTTCTGCTGTATTTCCTTTTAGACAATTAATTGCAGTAATGAAGCCAAAGTACTGAAAGTTTTGTCACATAAAATTTAAGTAGTTCTTTCATAACATTCTAAGGTGAACAGTGAGTTTTCTACACCAGAAAGTTAACACAACAGCAATACATGGGGCACAGGAAGTTGGAGCAGAATTTCTAGTCTGATAGAAGTTGTAGCGTTCAAATAATAACCATAGATATCGGAACCAGAAAAGATAGGAGTGTGACTCCAAAGGAAATTAAATATCCCATTAACTATCTCTTCCTTCACAGAATGGCTAAAAGAAATGGTGATTCGCAAATACCAAAATAAGAAACTCTTTGTGGACAGATTCCTGTTTTGGTGAGAAAAACAAGAGGGCTAACTGATAAACACCGCACTTTGTGAGCTAAAATTTTAAATGATCACTCTTGGTTTTATTAGTTCTCGTCGTATGACCTTAACGTCACGGTTCAAGGGGTGGAAACAGCCTCTTGCAAAAATGCAAGGTAAGGCTGTATACTATAGACCCTTTGAGGTCCGCCCCTTCCCTGGACCCCCCTACGCAGGAGCTTCATGCACCAGGCTGCCCTTTACACTTGGTTTTATTAGCTTTGCCTACACAGCCTGGCAAGAAAAACATCATCTCGATTCTCATCAACTGGGTTCATTGCACCACTCAAAGAATCCAACTTGCCAAAATCACCCTCCATTATGACCCGAAAAAATACAGAATTTACATGATTTCCCAAAAGCCAAGATTCTACACGACTTCCAAAAAGCCATTCCTTTTGGGAATTCCTGTAGATTCTAGATTGTTTTTGGGGCAAATGGTGGATGATTTTAGAAAATTTAACCTCTGGCACAATATTTTCTGGAATTTGAAACTCCCAGAACGAGCATGTGATAAGGAGATACATTCCTTTGGAGTGATGACGTTACTTTGAAAATTTTAACCCTTGAATAGGGGTACTAGAGTGAGATAGTAAAATACCAAAATAGCATCTCAAATGCATAGTTACAATTACTTCTGTCCGGACATGTGGAGAATGCCATGTTCCAGGTTTCCTTTGGCAAAACACCTCCCATTTTCCTAGTAAGGCGCCACTAAAAAGGAATAAACCATTAATTGGATTGCCTTATCCTCCAGCCCAAACAGAATGATAAAATTAAATACGGAGAAAGATATGCAAGCAAATGCATGAGACACCATTAAAAGGATGCAGGATTCTTCTATCCCAAATAAAACATACGACTTCTGTTTTTCCACAGTATTTTTTTTACACAAAAAATTTGGGAAAGGAAAGTGAAGATAGATCTTATTGTTCATGTAATTCTCTATAGACGCAAGATGCTGAAAAGCCTAATTTCATCCTAATAATGGTTTCCTACACAGTTATTCCTACAATTGAGAGAGTGTGTATAACACATACAGGGGATCAAAATAGTAAGCATTTTTAATGGGAAAAAAGGAGAGAAAATACTAGATATCATACGAAACCTGAATAAATATCCATGATAAATGGTGCAACGGGTCAAAAGTGACATTGACATTAGAGTTAGATATGCATTTATCTCCCTTGGAGCCGAAAAATGCAGTCTTGACCTCACAAAATCATCAGCTTCAACTGCATGCAAGAATTATAGCGACAAAGAACATTTTGCTTGACCATTTATATCCAGATCCCCATAGAGTCTTAGTAACATCTGACACAAAGCCAGCAAAAATGAGAAACAACAAGCAATAGCTCACCTCGACCACTGCATCAATGCATTTCAAGGTAGGAATTATGCGGGCCACGCTGCCAACTTGGACCCCTCTAATCCTGACAGGTGTTCCCACGCTGATCCCACAAGCCTGAGTAAACTCAAACACTGCCTGATACTTCCTTAACCGAGATCTCATATAGAACCCCCTCAGCCAAACCATAGCAAGTGCCAGAAGAACAGCACCTGAGACAATGAATAGCCCAACTCCTCCCTCCCAAATGCTCCTCTTACCAAACCCAAAATCACTAAGCGGATGCAACGTTCGTCTCCATATACTCTTAGGAATATCCAAGACAACCAGAAGAGGATTCTTTCTTTTTGAAGAGGGGGGAGGACTTTGTTCAGTGTTTGCAGAACTTGCTCGTAACCGAACAAGTCTCTTCAAAGGCCTGGTGAGCAGGTTTGGAACAAAGTTCCTTGACTCACTTGAGGGGATACCAGCTGCTGATGACAAAACAGTGTTCCAAGTAGAAACCTGAACCCATGGATTACCCACCATCTTGCAGTACTTAATTCGGATGTAACCAAAGCAGAAAATGCAAAAATCTAACAGGAGTTACCCCTTGCAAATTTTCCACCACAAATAGTAGACACAATTCACTAGTTCTAGAAGTAAAGGTCTCGTTCAGCAGACATAGAAGGTATCTCAAATTTTCAAGCCAAGTTGCTGCAACCCGATGCAAAACAAGGATAGTTGACACAGGGTACTCTAAACCTCGACCAGAAACCCGGAAAATGATTTCATTTTACATCTACTCAGATCAGAATGGAACGCAAATCCCAAACCAAACCATAAACCCAAATCTCTAGCAAAGAAGAGACTGACCCAACTCACAAAAACTCTGATTGAAATTACCGGAAAATGATGTATTTAGTCTTCTATAACTTCGGATTTTCTGCAACAAACAGTCAGTAAGCACAATCAGAACCCCCAAGCATTGACCACGGAATACCCCACCGAGTTTATCTTTTTTCCCAAGAAAACCCCAGAAATCTGCAACACGTTGCAGCTGATTACTCGTAGAAAGAGAATTCAGTCAACAACCGAAGCATGACTGCAGAATTATTAGCTCATATCAGAAATGGAAAAGAAACTCTAGATGAAGTGTGGATATCTTCTGCACTGGATGCCAGAACATGCATACCTGGAGATGATTCTGCAGATTTGAGAATTCCAAAATGGCACGCAAGGGGAAGATTTAATCCATTTTTGGTAATTTGGAAGGCAGAAATAAGTTCATTAGCTTCTTATTTTGTCTCCCCTACCAGCAAAGGCAGCAGGGTTGGAAGAAAATAAGAGTGGATTTTGCGTAGGGTCCAGGGGTAGTTTTGTCATTATGAAAAGGCGAGGAGGAATATTGGAAGTCTGCACATGCTCTTTCATGCAGCTAAATTAGCAAATGATGTAGGCTCAAATCACAGCCACTGATTTTAGTGGACCCACACATGCACCAATTAAGATGAGACTTTCCTTTTTATGGTAGCATTTGAGATGAATCTTTCAGCAACTATTGTTTTGGAGTGGAAATATTGATGGATAATTGATCCCTTTACAACACTACCAGGAATTTGTCATCTTGGGGTCATTATAATAAGAGGAATGTTAAATTAATCACACTATAAGGTAAAGTCTAGCCACTACATTTTTGAGCTCACATCAAAATTCTACATCTAATTGCTTCAATTTTCAAATTTTTTATAAGTAAAAAGTTAAATGGCATGACTGATTCTAACTTCTAAGAAATTATGATGTTTATAAAGCTTTTGAACTGTTCATTTTAAGCACAATTTTGTCTATTGCTTTGTTAGGTGATGGAACCATCCAAATTACATTCCTTTTAATCTATAAGTCCTTTTAATCTGAAGAAATAAAATGAATGGCTTGGATCCTTTATAAGTAGGCTTCAAAATATAGTGGCTAGACCACACCCATAGTGGGATCAATTTAAGTTGCAATTTGTAAAGGTTATACTTGCTTGTTCTCTCTACTCATTTGATCGAAAAGGGATTGAATTTCTTAAAACAGACCTACTCTCTTCTTCCCAACATGTCTATCAAGACATTAGGATAAGCGGTATTATTGAATTAGATGAAACAATAAGCAATGAAACCAAAGTCAAAGATTTAACATGTAAAATAAAATAAAGTACCTAAACTGTAAGACAAGTAAGTCTTTTTAGACCATACAAATGTTGGCTAGCTAAGCTTCAAAAGTACTATACTAAGAAAGGCTAATGAGATGCCATTTATAGCACTTTCAAGAAACCATCTCTCAACCCTTTTCTCTTATAACTTAAAGGTGGTATTTAAATTTTTTTAGAGGACTATGTTAAAATCCTATAATATTAAATTTTAACTTGAACTAAGATCTCCAACCATCAAAATTACTTGAATAAATTATTTATAACATATAAAAAATAAAATAACAAAATTACTTGAACGAATTGTTTACACATGATGGAGAAGAACAAAATTTATGTCATGAACTTGAAATTTTGATAGGACTTTGACGATGATGATGATAACTAGCTAAATGAAATGGTTTATAACATCATCACCATCATTAAGATTTTAGCTAAGTGAATATTGACCCCTATGTCCTTCTATTAGGTGTGATGGTTTTATTTAGTCTAAAAATTTTAAAATTTTATTTAATAATATTATTCATTTACTAAAAATATTTAAAATAAAAACACAAATAATTTTGATAATTTTAAAAAGGTTTTTCTTCTGCAGATTTGTAATGACATTTTTCCGAAAAACTCTTTTTTTTTTTGTTGCAAATTTGTCATTAAAATTTCAAAATATTTGCAAATTTGCCATTCCGTTTGCGTTACATCCTTGTTTACCGTCAATTTTTCCAAAATTCCATTCTTACCCCTACCTTCAATTTGCCACTACCGATCACGTTCATCTTTCACAGCGGACGACGAAAACCATGCATGCCCTACGGGGAAATGGGTACCGGTGCGGGGTTGGATGGTCAAGGTGCTGTGGCGGGGAGGCTGGGGAGCGGGGAATGGGCGCCACGAGGGCTGCCGGGCGAGGCAGTGAACAAAGAGGGGGAAGGGGGCGGGGCACCATGCAGTGGGGTGCTGCTGGGGGAGGGGTTAAGGGTGGGGGCTGCGGGGGAGGCGGTGAGCGGAGAGGGGGCGAGGGCTATCGGGAGCTGGGCACTGGGGGAAGGGTGGGGGCGGGGAGCAGGGAGCTCGCGAGTGGTGGGGGCGGTTGGGGGCTGTTGAGCGTGGGCACCAAGGGAAGGGTGGGGCTGCAGTGAGCGAAGAGGGAGGGAAAGGGTGGGGCCGGGGGTGCTTAACGGAAGGGTGCGGCTGGTTGGTGGCTGCGGTGACCTGGGAGGGGGAGCATGGAGCTCGGAGCGGTGGGGGCTATTGGGGGTGGCAGGTGGGCACCGGGGGAAGGGTGGGGGCGGGGAAAGCCGGCCAGGCGTGGGGGCTGCGCCGTAGGCCATGAGCGGGGAGGGCGGAAGGTGGGGGCAAGGAGCACTGGGAGTGGGGGTGGGGCTGCTGGCCGGGCCTATTTGCGCCGGCCGGTTGGGCTGATAGGGGTGGGGTGCCGGAAACAGAGAGTGAAACCGAGGAAGCCGAAAAATGGGCTGGAAAGAGGGACTGTCGGAAGAAAAAAGGATAATATTGAAATTTAGTAAAAAATAATCGAAATGGTAAATTTACAAAGATTTTGAAAATTTAATGGCAAATTTACACGCAAAAATGTCACAAAGTAATGACAAATCTGCTAAAAACCCTTAAAAAAAATATCCGTTCGAGAAGAGACCCAGGCTAGCAAGGCTGAATCAGAAGAGCCTTCTAAGTCTAAAAAAATTTCAGAAAGTTAACAACCACCCTCTACTCTCTCTCTCTCTCTCTCTCTCTCTCTCTCTCTCGGCGGCCAGTCGGGAAGGAAGAAATGGCAGCGGCAATGGTTCTAGACCCAAAACCGTCGTCTTTTCCGCCTCCCTGTTTACCGTCCGCGCGGCCCGAACTAAATCCTTCCACCGACCATTCCCCGCCGTCCGATGATGACGATCTCTACGGCCGCCTCAAGTCCCTCCAGCGCCAGATCGAACTCATCGACCTCCAAGAGGAATACGTGAAAGACGAGCAGAAAAACCTAAAACGCGAACTCCTCAGAGCACAGGAAGAAGTCAAGCGTATTCAATCCGTGCCGCTCGTTATAGGTCAGTTCATGGAGATGGTAGATCAGAACAATGGGATCGTCGGATCGACAACCGGGTCCAATTACTACGTCAGAATTTTGAGCACCATCAATCGAGAGCTGTTGAAGCCGTCTGCTTCTGTGGCCCTACATCGGCATTCCAATGCATTGGTTGATGTTCTGCCGCCGGAAGCTGATTCTAGTATTTCCTTGCTGAGTCAATCTGAAAAGCCTGATGTTACTTATAATGTAAGTCTTTTTCTCTTTTGGTTTGCCCATTGTTTGCTCTGTGTGGTTGCATTTGTAGAACTAGGGTTTTTGTTTAGGCTGGAAATCAAATTAGTTTGTACGTGTTAGGGTTCATTGTGTTCTTTTGGGGGGGAATTAGGGCTTGTGCATTTTCGACCCTTTTCATTATTCACTTTCCAATGTGATTTAGGGTGTCCAAAGATAGGCTTTCTTATTACTTAAAATTTCACTATTTTTTGTGAAGTTTCAGCGAGCCATGCATTTTCGTTCACTCGGTTGATTTTGGCTGTAACTTGGTATTCCAGTTGTGTAAATTCCTAAGACCGTTGCCTAATCAAGGACAAACTTGTAAATCATTCAATACGATTTGCAACTTTTGTCATCGTGACCGGTGGAGGTAGAAATCTTAAACAGAACGAGTATGAATAAAGAAGCCTATCTGGGAATTATTTGAGCTATCATATATACATTCAGCTGTTTCATGCAAGTGCAAGGAGCAGGTGACATTTGATTGGCTGGAAAAATACAGAAAATAGAAAGCAAGGTATTGTGGAGTGCGGTTGAGGTCATTCCCAGCATCCCCACCATTGAAATCATTATAATCTCTTTACTGAGGAAGTGAAATAGGGTTGAAAATTTTCAAACTTTTGGGTCTGAGAATAGAAATAGAGGTTTTCAGCTATTCTTGCCGTCTTTGGTTGGAGAATCTTGACGTTTTCTTAGAATAACAACTCCCCGAACTGATGGCTGATTCTTCTGAGTGCCTAGGCATTAGATTTGTGTTGAACACTTGGGTTGGGTGCTTCCTTTGCACACCAAGAAAAGCATAAAATACAAACCACTGCAAGATTGTGCTTTTGAATGTTTATTTGGATTAATCCTTAAAATGTAAATCACTGCTTGGTTAACAGAAATTTGGTTAATCTCTCTCTGTACACAAAAGGAAATGTGAAAAGGTTATAGAAGAGAAGAAAAGAAAAGTGTTCTTACAATTAGAGGGTACTATTGATATCCAAATCATAATGGGATCTCAGTCAAATTAAATCATGATAATGAGTTTTTCTGAATTAGTTTCATGCAGTCCATTAATATTGCAGTCATTATCTAGAACCTTATACCAACAGTATGTTATTCTGGCATGTTTAATAATGGTTCTCTGGTTGGTTTGCCTTTTCCTTACTTGATTTGAATTGTATCTCTTTTCATGCTAAGTCTTCTTTGATTTTTGTCAGGATATTGGAGGGTGTGACATCCAAAAACAAGAGATTCGGGAAGCTGTTGAATTACCCTTGACACATCATGAGCTATACAAGCAAATTGGTATTGATCCCCCTCGGGGTGTTCTGCTCTATGGACCCCCTGGTACGGGTAAAACAATGCTTGCAAAAGCTGTGGCCAATCATACAACTGCTTCTTTCATACGTGTGGTTGGTTCAGAATTTGTTCAGAAGTATTTGGGTGAGGTAGGTTGGAACTGCTTTTGTTCGTTAGGGGTCATTTTTCTATTATCTTCTTCTATCAACATTTTCTCGTGGCAGCTGGACAGTTTTGCCACACTTGTCATGATGCACTGAGGTCCTCCATCTAATGTAACAGTCTGAATGGTCACAGAGAAGTGCTTCTTGTTTTCTTTGCTTGATTGCTGTATGTTAAATGTTTCACGATTTACTTTATTCTTCTGTCCAGGGTCCTAGAATGGTCCGTGATGTTTTTCGTCTTGCAAAAGAGAATGCACCTGCGATTATATTCATTGATGAGGTTGATGCTATTGCAACTGCACGTTTTGATGCTCAGACTGGAGCAGACAGAGAAGTTCAACGTATCCTCATGGAGCTCCTGAATCAGGTAGTACTAGAAAAGAAATGGGATATGAAGTAAAAACCTTAACAAATTTAACCATTTACATGGACACAATTAAAGTTCAAGGGTACGAGTTAAGGTTGGCATTGATGGGCAGTCAGCATCCTTCTCTACCCTGCTTATGTGTGCGTGTGCAATTTGCATTGACTAGACGTAAGTATCAGCTTCATGTATTAGACACATAATGGCACAGCTGTAAGATAAGAACCTTGAAGTCATTCTCTTTCAGTTTCTGCTAGTATTTTAAATATAGCAAACTTGTCTGCTGAAGCTTGAGCTAGATATGTGATCAACTTTTGCCCTTGGTGTTATTTATACTGTAAAAGTGCAGTTTTAGTATATATCTAGGGTTCTCTCCTAGTTCTTGTGAACGAGTTCTTGAATATAGACCGATATTTGTAAGGTTACCCAGAAAAGAGAAAAAGGAAAAGAAAAAGCTGTGGTCTTCAATATCCAATTTTCATTTTTCCTACATAGATTTTTTCATCAGATTGGTGCTATGTGGAAAAATGGGCGTCCTCTTCATTTCATGGAAAAACTGCAAAATAGGGTTTTTCTTCTGCTATTTATCTGAGAAAACACGCAAACACACACAGATATATATATATATATATATATATTACGTTTTGGACACATCTTCATTACAGGTATGATCATATAACCAGACAGCATCTTAGTTTTTTGCATTCCCATGAGTTACTCTTGCAGACAAATTCATGCTGGCAATTTATGTGCGCTCCTAATTGCGGTTAGGTTTTGAACTTCTGAGTATTTATTCAAATGTTTTTTCAGATGGATGGATTTGATCAAACTGTCAATGTAAAGGTTATAATGGCAACTAATCGAGCAGACACTCTTGATCCTGCACTTCTTCGTCCAGGCAGACTTGATCGGAAGATTGAATTTCCTTTGCCAGATAGAAGGCAGAAGAGACTTGTTTTTCAGGTTATTTCTAATCCATGGCACATTTAACAAGAAATATCAGACATTTACTATGAGATTAGGAGCGTGAGCTCCATTTTGGATGATGACAACAGAGTCGATGGGTTCTATATAGGCTTGTTTACTATTGCTTCTGCTTTTCCTCTATGTTAGCACACATCAGGTGGTTCACGATCCTATAACTTGCTCTCTCTCTCTCTCTCTCTCTCTCTAGATGATGCAATCATAATACAAGAAAAAAGGCTGCTGAATCCTGTCACTTCTCACTGGACTGTTCACAACTCTATATATAACACGGTTCTGCAATCGCAAGATTCTTTTCATTCTATTATGTAAATGCTTGTGAATTTTAGATCAGACAAGCTGCTGTTGATTAATAGTGGGGCAGCTTTCATCGTATCCAATTCTTTGTCAAATCGGTTAAATTTTTGTGTGATTGACTTGCATTCTCATGTCACCATTAGAAACTATATTGTGTTGCACCACATATTTTCTAATACACTTCTGTAAGAATTATACTTGGGGCCTTTTATTTGTTGATCCTGACAAGTTTGTCTGCTAGACAGTGTCTTAGGCGATGCATCTTAAATTTCGACATTAGACAGTCATAACCTTGGAATGGAATCCATTTTCTTACTATCATCTCAAAACTTTCTTAACTGTTCCTGTTAAACTTCAGAATACGAGTGATCATGATTAGCCAATGCAGAAGATTCTTGGTGCATAGATTACAAAGATGGGCCAGCAGATGATTGATTTGTATTGTAAATAGTTGGAATTGGCACGTACTTTTAACTGTAGATGCATCAGTTGGATTTACTCAGCCCATGAACATAAGTAATCTCTTTAGACGTAGTTATCAGTTAACTCTCTCTCTCTCTCTGAACTAACTTGGCCAGGCAAAATGGGAATATAATTTTGGGATCAGAACTTGAATAATTTGATATTTAAGGGCCAAGAAACTTCAGAAACTTTAGACGACACTGTAGTTATGTTACTTCACTACTTGTTCTTGTATTTCTTTTAAAAAAACATTTATGATTCATATGGTTCTTCTCCTTTCTTCGTCTTGCTGACTACCATGATTTGGTGGGTGGATCTTTAGCATTCTGTTACATTCTTGTTTGTGGTGGATTTATATGAATTGGTCACAGGTGACACTCTATTGGTGCTTTGTGTCTGGCCTTGTTCAGGTTTGCACAGCTAAAATGAATTTAAGTGATGAGGTTGATTTGGAAGATTATGTCTCTCGACCTGATAAAATTAGTGCTGCAGAGGTAAGATTTTATGTTCCCTCTTGGCCCCTTTGAATGGGAAGGAGTATCCATTTGCAGTCGTATATTGTTTTGTTTCAATCATTAAATTGATCAGGTCCCAACAAATGACTGTTGCCCATATCTCGTGTGTTTTATTATCTTTGTTAGTTTCTGGATGATTTGTAATCAGTTGAGCTTCCATCTAGTGGAGATCATTTATTTGTTTACTGCTATGCTCTGGATGCCATTTTCAACCCCTCAAAGAATTTATGTAGGAAAAAGAAACAACACACAGGAATCATGGGACTCTAACGTGAGAGGGTGAACTCCTCTATCATAAGTGCCATTGGTCTGGCAGTAAGTATGTACAAAGAGCCCCAGCTGTCCTCTGACAGAAGATTGAAGGTGGAGAGAGGAATCTTTTAGAGAATAGGATTCTTAAGTTTGTGATTTAGATGTTTGAATTATTGTATTTTCTGTAGATTTATGTGTTTTGACAACTTAAGTAAAATTAGCATGTAGGTTGTATGTATGAATAGGTTGACATGATGTGTTCGTGAACCAACTTTTATCTGATATTAAGAAGGCTGGTACATATGAAATCGTATTGGACATGTCAACAGTGCCTGATTTCTTTTATATTTCCAGTTAATAAACTCACTTGATCCCTAGAGGACCTTTTTATGAACATACGGTTGGCTAGGACTATGGTCAGATGATTGTTAAGTCAACAGCTGATGTGTGCTGGTAGAGGGAGAATACTCTTATCCAAGCTTATTGCTTGTTTTTCTTATGACGATATCAAAAGAGTATTGCTATGCTCAAGGCCTCATTGCATCCTCTACAACTCCAGGGGTCTTTCTTTTCCACCAGCTAGTTACTTTTATTTCTGGGCCTTTTATACGAACAGGCTCAGGTAGTTATTTGGAAGGAAATTCATTGCCTAAAGAAGCTTGCTTCCTCTTGGAAGAACACCCAATGATCAACACCTTACCTATTGCCACCAGCATAAACACTTGAGCCAAACATTACGAGGCCCTTATGCCTGGTGAAAGATCAATGAAAACAGCATGAGATCCAGCCTTTTCACTAACAAATAAAACATATGCAAGGGGGTTATAGGTGGTTCATCTTTTAAAAATCTTCCCTGCATAATGTTCTGGATAGTTTTTTGTTTGCACGTATGTAAGAGTAATGTGCTGTAGATTGAAACTACAAATTCCAGGGCTCTCAAAAATATTTACATTGTCCAATTTAATATAAGAAATACGGTGAACTTTTCTTCACGCAATATAATTTCTATAATCGTCATTTAGTTATTAGCTTTTCATGAAGCCAATTGGTTTGTACCAGTTTTCCAATTTTCTCTTTATGTAGTCTAAGTCATCTTTTTTGTTCTTTTTCTTTGAAAGAATTTTTTTATTTTCATGTTACTTATTTATTTTCTCTTTCTGTGCAATCTAAATTCTTTATTTTAAGTTGTTTTTCTTTGAAAGGATTTTTTATTTTTATGTTGTTGTATTTAACATTTTAGACAGAAATAGGAACCTTAACTTACCAACATATAAACTACTTCATAGTTATTGGGTTAAACTCCTTTGAGTAACATATATAACTAAATTAAAAACTTTATATCTAAGTAACTTTAATATGCTAAGGAGGTCATCTTCTTTATTTTGTATACTTTTCAACTGTTTATTATATTGAGTAATTTTTGTTGTAAATGTGTCCTTCATTCTGTGAACAACTGCAGTAGTTAGAGTCCTTGGCCACCCATTTTCATCATAATGTAAGTAATGCATGTCCTTCATCATCATCATCATCATCATCATCATCATCAAGACCTTATCCCAATTTGAGGTCAGCCACATGAATCTTATTCCGTCATTTGTCTCTATTAAGTACCATGGCTTCGTATCCACGTTCTTTTGGGTCTTCCCCTTGCCCTTTTAGAACCTTCTACTTGTATTGCCTTACTCCTAACCGGTGCCGTTGTTGGTCTCCTTTGAACATGTCCAAACCATCTAAGTCTAATCTCCCTCATCTTGTTACCTATTGGTGCTACCCTTAAATTTCCTTTAATATTTTATTTCTAATTCTATCCTTTCTTGTCTTGCCACTCATCCATCTCAACATTCTCATTTCTGCGATGCGCATCTTATGAGCATGATGTTCCTTAACTGCCCAACACTCTGATTCATAGAGCATGGCCGGCCTTATGGCCATCCTATAGAATTTTCCTTTTAGTTTGAGTGGCACCTGCCAATCACACAAAACTCCAAATGCACATCTCCATTTGTTCCAACTTGCTTGGCTTCTCTGGGTAACCTTTCTCTCAATCTCTCCACTCTCATGAATCATTGATCCTAAGTATTGAAAGTGGGTTTTTATGGGAACTTCTTGATTATCAATCTTGACTGGTGTTCCACTCCTACTCTCCTTGCTAAAATTGCATTCAACATATTCTGTCTTAGTTCAGATAATTTTAAATCCTTTAGATTCTAATGCTTCTCTCCATAACTTTAACTTTATGTTTACACTCTCCCTTTGTCTCATCAAGTAAGATTATAAAGGGGCAGCCCCTGGGCACGAAGCTCCTGCCTATGTAGGGTCTGGGGAAGGGGCAAACTACAAGAGCTTAAAGTACACAGCCTTACCTTGCATTTTGTAAGAGGCTATTTCCATGCCTTAAACCCATGACCTCAAGGTCACACGATGACAACTTTTACCGTTGTGCCAAGGCTCCCCTTCAAGTGAGACTATATCATCTGCAAATAGCGTGCACTAGGGAATCTACTCGTGCAGATGTTTTGTTAACTCATCCATAACTAATGTGAAAAGGTATGGGCTCAATGCTGATCCTTGGTGCAATCCTACAGTGACAGAAAAATCACCAGTCTTGCCACCAGTGGTCTCAACATTTGTTATCGCTCCCTCATACATATCTTTAATTATGTCTATATACCCCTGCGAAACTCCTTTATCGCCTAACATCCTCCATATTAACTCTCTAGGGACTCTACATAAGCTTTCTCTAAGTTGATAAAGACCATGTGGAGGTCTTTCCTCTTCTCCCTATATTTCTCTATTAATTGTCTTAGTAAGAAAATAGCTTCCATGGTAGAGCTCCTAGGCAGGAAACCAAATTGATTCTTCGATACACTTATTTCAGGTCGTAGCCTCTTTTCAATCACTCTTTTAAAAAGTTTCATAGTGTGGCTCATAAGTTTGATCCATCGATAATTGGTGCAGCTCTGTATGTCTCATTTATTCTTATAAATTGGTACAATAGAGCTTTTCCTCCACTCATTAGGCATTATTTTTTATTTTATAATCTTGTTAAACAACTTGGTCAACCAAACAACCCCAATATCTCCCATATGCTTCCAAACCTCTATTGGTATACCATTGGGCCCCATGGCCTTTCATGATTTTATCGTTTTCAAGGCTTCTTTCACTTCAGGTATTCTAATCCTACGTTCATATTTATAATATCCAATGTTATTTAGATTTATAGTATTTTCAATCCCTATATTCTCAGAGCCATTGTCATTTAACAATTTTTGAAAGTATGTTTCTCACCTTTGTTTGATCTCATCATCTTTGACTAATACCCTTTGATCATCGCTTCTGATACACCTAACATGATTTAAGTCCTTACCCTTTTGTTCTCTTACTTTTGCAAGTTTAAGCACATCTTTCTCACCTTTTCTTGTTCCTAGTCTATTGTAGAGCTCATCATAAGCTTTAAGTTTAGCCTCACTTACTATTCTCTTAGCAACCTTTTTAGCATTCTTATATTGTTCATAGTTTTCATTATTTATAATCTTCTGTTATGCTTTAAAACGAATCCATTTTTCTTTAATAACTTTTTGCATTGTTTCACTCCACCACCATGTTTCCTTTGCTAATTGTCTTTTACCTTTAGATACTCTTAAGACATCTTTTGCTACTTTTTTAATGAACTCAGCAATATTAATTCACATGGTATTTACTTCTGTTTCATAGTTTCAATTTTCTTCTACCATTAACTTATTTGTGAATGAGATTATTTTCTCGCCATTTAAGTTCCGCCACTTAATTTTTGGATACCTATTAAGTTCATTTCCTTTCTTTCATCTTTTGATATGGATATCCATAATCATTAACTTATGTTGTGAGGTTAAACTCTTACTGGGTATCACCTTACAATCCTTACACATAGATCGTTCATTATTCCTAAGTAGAAAAAAGTCTATTAGGCTTTTATGAAGTCCATTACTATAGGCCCTTGTGGTCCGTCCCTTCCCCGGGCCCTGCATAAGCGGGAGCTTAGTGCACCGGGGGGCTGCCCCCTCTTCTTAAAGAGTGTATTTACAATGGTTAGGTTATATGACAAAGCAAAATCGAGGATATTCTCCTTCATCTCATTTCATTCACCTTTACCATGCCCTCTGTATGCTCTATCATATTCTCCCTTTTCTTTTCCTACATGGCCATTTAAGTCTGCTCTTATAAACATCTCCTCAGTGTTGGGAATTTCTTACATGGCTCCCTCCATATCTTCCCAAAACTGTCTCTTGATTATATCTTGTAACCCTACTTGTGGTGCGTATGCACTTATAACATTTATAATCTGCTCTCTTAGAATAAGTTTTATTATTGTTATAATTTTGTCACTAATTCTTTTAATGTACACAACTTTATCCTTTAATTCCTTATCCACTATTATTCTTACGTCATTTCTATTATTATCCTTTCCTACATACCATAATTTAGACCCATCTATTTTTCTAGGTTTAGCCCATTTCCACTTGGTTTCTTGGATACAAGCGATGTTGACTCTCTTATGTTTCATCGCGTCTATTAACTCCAAACTCTTACCTGTCAATGTTCCTACATTCCATGTGGCAATACGAATCTTATACTTTGGAGATATCCCATTTACTATTGCCTTTCTCGACCTCCATGGCATGAACCCATGTCCACTTTTCATTGCACCTGGGTTTTGATGCAGCACGTTGCTTCCGAGGGGACGCTTTAGTAGCCCTTGCCTATTTTTCACTACACCTAGGATCCGATGTAGTGCGTCGCTTATGGGAGAACGCCCTTGCAGCCCTTGCCTATTTTTCACTGCACCCGAGATCCGATGCAACACATCGCTTATAGGAAACGCCCTAGCTTGAGGGAGTGTTAGTTTTCAATTCATGTCATATTAGGGTTGCCATAGTTTTAAGAAGCTGAAGATAATTTTCATGTCTTCCTTACAAACTAATATACAAATGCATATTCATTTGCAACAGAAAAGAAATAACAAAATCATCTTCAGCTTCGCCCTTGCCGGCTGGCACTTGACGCAATGGTTGCCATATTTTGAGAAGTTGGAGATGGTTTTTATTTCTTTTTCACAAACTAATATACAAATGCATATTCATTTGTAAGAAAGAAATAACAAAATCATCTCAACTTCTCCCTTACCAGCTGACACCTAACGCAAGACCCTCCTCCTTTTTCATTCGGCTTGGGACCGTCATTGGCGGAGTTTAATGCACGTCCTTCCATTCTTCAATTATCTAGACCTGCTCCTTTGTTGATAGATCTGTCTCTCCATCTTACTGTTGATAATTTTTTGGCCTGGCATGATAGTTTTCACGTTCTGTAGTCTTGTAATTGGTCAAGTTGGGTTACCCTCATGTCCTGAACCTGGCATCCTTTAATTCCCAAGACTAACAAGCAGCCCATAGCTTGTGGCCATTCTTTTTCAGTTTCAAGCCTTAGTAAAAATAATCTCTTACATGCTTAGTGGTTTCACTTAGAATAGGAATGTGATCAGATTCAGCCATGATGTAGCTGCTTTTGGACTGTTTCTGGATAAACCAGCTTCTCAATTACCAGCAGTTATCAAGTCCATAATTAGATTGGTTTGAGGGAAGTTGTTTTAATTATTTAGGTGCAACACTAATATAAAGATCTGGGATAAATGCTGAAGCCATCTATAGTTACAAATAGGATTTTCTCAAGTATAGTGCACTTGAAATAAATTGCTACTCATTTCCTCATCCCCATCATCTCTTCTGGACTGAATGGGAACTTAGTCTTCTTACTCTATGCCTTTGAAGCCCCTAGCTAACCCTCCTAAACAGAGAATCAAGGTGTTAAACCCAATGGATTGGTAAATATGACAGTGGTACCACCGGTAGGACACAGAACTGAAAGAATCATTGGTTTTGAGTTCTCTTAAGCATCGTCAAGGTTATTTTTTGCTTGCTCCTCGAGTCTCTTCATTGACTTCCCTAGTTCCTTTCTCTGGAAATCATTGTGTTATACTTTGACACCATTATTCAGGAATGTGTCTGTATAACATAAAACTCGGCCATGGTCAGATTGACAACCCCCGTTCTCTATTGCCTTATTAGCTTATTATTTAACTTGATTATGATTTGCCTACTGTCCTTACTTAGGAGGCAATTGGGTCCTAAGTAATTATTCCATATTGTATCAGTAGGGAACTGTTACAGTTCAAAGAAGTGTTTGCGTGCCATATAGAAATTTTAGTTGGCTTCTTGATTCCATCTTTTGTGCGAGTATGATTTGTTCTTGTTTTCTTCAGTCAGAAGCTTACATAGTGACGCTCTTATAGTCACAGTGGTATTCTTACCTTGGTTTTCTGTTTTGCCCAAAATGGTGCCAGATTGCTGCTATCTGTCAGGAGGCAGGGATGCATGCTGTACGGAAGAACCGTTATGTCATCCTCCCAAAGGACTTCGAGAAAGGCTACCACACTAATGTGAAGAAGCCCGATACAGACTTTGATTTCTACAAGTGAGAGGTATGGCACAACCCTGTAATGGACAGTTTAATACATTTCAAGGAACTGCTAGGAATCTGCAATGTCTCACCATGTACCTTGGCATTAGAAATGAAAACAAAAGTTCCCTGTTTAGATTGTTTGGTAATTAGAATATTTCTATACCTCTATTATTTTCTTGTGAACTAGGCTGGAAAGGCTGCATTTTAGTTATCGTTGTATTATTTTACTCGTGAACTAGAAGGGGAGCCTTGGCGCAATGGTATAGTTGTTGTCATGTGACCTAGGGATCACTTGTTAGAGGTGTAGAAACAGCCTCCTGCAAAATGTTTGGTAAGACTGCATATCATAGACCCTCTGTGCACTGGGCTGTCCTTTTTTACTGTTGACATTATTGGCCAAATAACCACTCTTGTTCCGTCCCCCCAGAGAACAAGAATCGCCATGCACATGACTTAAGGTGATGCCCACAAGTGGGAGAAATTATATGGTAAAAGTGTGTTTAAAAGCTTACGGTGGCCTGGCACAGGCTGTACCTGATGCATCACGATCTTTTTCGCTTTCTTCTTGTTGATGGTAGGCGAGCAGACTGGAAACCACAACCATTAGAGAGAATTTATTCCTCGGTCTGGTAGGTAAGCAAACTGGAAACCATGTTATAGAGAGAGATATCTCACAAACCGAGCTGCTGCTCATATCTAGTACTCTAAAACTACCATCTGCTAAAGCCTGGCGACATGGTCAAATTTCTCAGCAGTTCGCTTGCCTCAAAGAAAAGCCTGTTGATAAATTGGAAGGTTATGGATTTGAGGCAGATCATGGGCGTGTATGTCCAACATTCGATAGAAAATGTTGCTTACTGAATTTTTATTTTCCCCCTGTCCGACAAATCAAAGGTGCGAGACTGTTTGTTGAATTTGAAGTTTGGTACATGGATGATTGCCACCCTGTAGCAGTACAATCATTTCTACAGAGTTCGCCCAAGTTTTAAATTATCCAAATGTCGTCAGATAGGTGTGGCCGGATCTCCAGAACTTCAAAATTGCGGATCTCACCATGTAAATGTGATTTTGATTGACAGCAAACGTCAACCATGGTGGAAAGGTAGATGTCAATTAGTATTTTCGTGTATTGAGCAAACTTTCGTTTATTTGTTACCACTGTTGGCCCTGTGATTGTGTGATAACAGAGTCTCCTAGGTAGAAGTTGCTGTGGCTTGGAACCATGAGATTGAATGACAATGCAAACTCAGCCACACCCTTGACGAGACTCAAACTGTGGAGCTGCACTGCACGATTGAGACTCGCTTTACTCCACTGAGAAAGAAGAAAGAAAAGTAGCAAAAGTTGGGTTCATGATAGAATTAATAAAGGGAGATCATAAATAGAAATGTGGGTCTAGAGTAGAAGATCAGATTTTTGAGATTGACAATGATAGTTCTTTTTCTAATTATCTTACAACAAGCGAGATTAATATACTTTCAGTTTAAGGAAGGAAAAATTTGATCTAACTGTATTAGCATCTAGAATTGATTTCTTCTGTGTAATAGTAACTGTTAAGTCTTCCCTTTTCAAATCCTTCTGCAGCTGCATGGGCCCTTCCTGCATGCCACAAATGGCCGCAAAGAAGAAGAATAAGAGAAATAGTGCATGGATAGGACTTTGGAAAACTCTTGGTTAGCTATTAGCTATTATTAATTATAACTATATATAATTATATATTGCCACGTATGAAATTGAGCATAATTTTATAAAGAAATATCCTACTTCTTTAGGGACCACATGAATAATAGAAAAACTCCATGAAATGAAATGATAAAATTGAAATAATCTACATTATGGTTACACATATATTTAATGAATAATAGATCAACTCATGGGATTTATTAATATTTCAACGAATCACACCCTGCACTCTGAAAATTTTTGCTTAGAGTCCGAGTCCTCTCATCTGGTGTAACTTTAAGGTGTCCATCATGGAACCAAGCATGCATGCAGAAAGCATTTGCAGCTCCCAGAATCTGGTGAAACAGAAAAAAATTATTCCCTCCCTGATTTAGCCCTTGTCCAAGAAAATAAATGCATGCAAAACCAGGGGTTTAGCTTCTATGCTTGCTCAATTGGAGCTTTTCAGATGGGCATTCTTAGCCTCCAGAATTTGACCTTACGGTTTCATTTTCAGTTGTGGGTCTCGGTTGTTCGAGTTATACAAGCCACCAGTGAGAATTTACTATATATTTCCATTTCCCATTATACGGTGGAAGTACCTACTAGGAATGACTTTTTCATGACCAAAACCATTTGTATTCTAGGCCGGGCGATGGACGACCAATGTTTCAAATTGTAACCCATCTGATAATTCTAGGACTCCGATTTGGGGTCTTCAAGCTGACGACGACAAGATCAATCATCACACATCAAAGGCTAAGATCAATCATCCACAGTAGATAGCCACTGACTCATTGCAGTCCAGACCGGATGAATAGTTGGGATTTCTACAAAAGTGAGCAGCGAATACTTTGACCAGTTAATTTTTCCAACTAAACAGCATCTTACAAAATGCAAGGTAAGGCTGAATACTATTAATCCTTGTGGTCATATGCAGGAGCTTCGTGCCCCGTAAAAGGGATGGAAATTAATTTAAAAAGGAAAGCCTTGGTACAATGATAGAAGTTGTTGTGTGATCTTGAGGTCACGGGTTCAAGGCATGAAAAGAACCTCTTGCAAAAATACAAGGTAAGATTACATATTATAGGCCCTAGTGGTCTACTCCTTCCCCATACCCCGCACAGGCGGCAGCTTCCTGCACGAGGGCTGCCCTGCCAAATTACAACTCAATTTTGATAATTTGCTGTTTAAAAGCATCAATTCTTAAGATTCAAAGGGCTCCTCTGCGGAAGCTATGTTGAAGCACAGTTTTTTACAGTCAATTTCAAAGCCAAATGAAGAGGCTTATGAAATGCCACTTAGGTATACAATTTTATAAGCCCATCTGTAGCTACACCCAAATAAAGGGAAATGCCACTTCAGCTGCCTGTCCAACCACGGCACAAGTTTATACACGATCATTGACAGCAGAGCTGCAAAAAAACACAAAGAAATGAGGTCGGACCGTCAAATATCTGCATGTATAGTAAAATAAATAGAAAAGAAAAGGCAATGTGAGGATTAAAACAGGAGATGCCTGGTCTATTCCTATTCTCTTCCAGTACTTTTCATGTAAAATGGATAACAAAACCAAAATAAACTGGTCTTTGGCTTCAAATGTTTTTCTGGTGCAGTTAGCTAGTCCTTTTAAGGGACTGCCCTTCATGTCTGAGATTTCCACCCTTATAAGCTGTTGCAGATACCAATCGGATATCAATTAAAAAAAGGACAGCTCGGCACGAAACTCTATTGTATGCAGAATCTGGAGAAGGGGTGGACCACAAAGGGTCTATAGTACTCAGTTTTCCTTGCATTTTTGCCTCTTTCCTTGCATTTTTGCAAGAGGCTGTTTTTATGCCCCAAACATGTGACTTTCAGGTCACTCTACCGTTGTGCCAAAGCTCCCCTTCAATCAAGATATCGATTAATTTGTCTAAATAGTTAGGACAGCCCTACCAATGGGGCACAGCATTAGATGGTCGCATTCACAGAAGTGGTTCAATAATTAGCTTCTTAATTGACCCTAACAGCAGGATTGCTTCAAAGATTGCTATTCCAGATAGGGTGTGGGCAGATGTAGTTATGGATTTAAGCTGTCAAAACATTTGTACTTAATTTTGCAAAACTGCACGACAATCCGCCTTCCATGGTGTCTGTGAATTCATATTTTTGAGTGCAGAATTACGAGAACAGAAACTCTGGATTGAATGCAGTTTATTATCCACAAAAGGATGGTCAATTGAACTATAAAGTTCTAGACTTTAAAAAAGAAAGGGGCACACTACCAAGTTTACCTCATAGAAGGACTAGTTCGCTTTATACGTGGGCAAATGTGCAGTCTACTGTTCATTGTAAAGCATGAATTCCTGCAACCAATCTGACCACCTTTAATATGCTTTTTCTGGATCCTTAGCAGTTTACGAGCCATCATTCCTGGATTAAAAAAGGGCAGATCCGGTGAGAAGCTCCTGCCTATGCAAGGTCCGGGGAAAGGGCGGACCACAAGGGCCTATAGTAGCAGCCTTATCTTTCCTTTTTGTAAGAGGCTGTTTACACGCCTTGATGACGACAACTTTTACCATTGCACCAAGGCTCCCCTTCACACAGCCATGGTTCCTGGATAAGGAAACAATAACCAGAAAAGAGGTGGGGGGTTCGCCATTGTCAATTTGGTGAAAGTGATCCCACGAGTATCTCCAAGTGAAACGATCTTCCCTTTGGTTTGGAACTAACTTACTTCCTGAAAATCGCTGAATAACTAAAAGAGTCCTAGTAAGCCTACATGCTCAAGAGGAGAAGAAGGAATTCACACCTCTTTTACAATATGGTATAGGGCTTTTTGCAAAATATAGGCCGCTCATCATGTTTAGAATACCAAAAAAAATGACTTATTAGAGATCATTGAATTGGACAATCCTAGCCACTTGTTTTACATCTTTGAAAAACTTAACAAAAATGAATGTTCATGATCTTTTGCTAAAAGAAGCATAAACTAGAAACAATTGAAGGGCACGAAATTTGATGTCTGGCTTATCATCTATTCCTAAGATGATGAATGAGTTAGATCTAACAAAGATAGTTTCATCATGAATGAAAATTGGGATATGGATTCCTTCCTCTCCTCTTGAGTGTGTGTGGTCTTACGGGGACTCATAAATAAATGAATCATGAACTCAAGAAGCCCTCTAACAGAAGAAGATGAAAATCAGACAAGGACTTGGGCCAACCTATTAAGAATAAGCATCTCCATAATCATGCTAAAGGGGAGCCTTGACACAATGGTAGAGTTGTCGTCATGTGACCTTGAGATCGCGGGTTCAAGGCGTGGAAACAGCCTCTTGCAAAATGCAAGGTAAGGCTGCATACTATTGAACCTTGTGGTCCGCCCCTTCCCCAAACCCTGCATATGCAGGAGCTTCATGCACCACTCCATGATCATGCTCATTACAACAGACATGGAACAGCTTTGAAATTTACATTTTGAAATGACACTACAACCAGTATGAATGGAGCTCTCTTGTGAAGTTGCAATTCCAGGAGCCTTATCTTCCCTCTAGTGACTGGCTCCTGGTTCTTATTCTGGTCTGACAACAATGATCCATCCGTTCTCTTGTAGCTGAAAAATTTATTCTTCAGGTGTGGTCCAACTCATGCGCGTGAGTAGTTTCCACCCCCCCACTACGCTCACCCCGGTATCCCTGTTGCTTCGTGCAGCTTTACTAATCCACAAGCAATAAGCTTTCAACAGAAGCAAACTGCAAAAGGTACAGCCAAGTTTATTTTCTGCAACCACTAGTCAGCCGTCAGGAAAATGCACCCACCTCTTTTTTGCCTAGCGATGACGTAGTGCAAGCATAGATGAGAAACACTAAATCTTATTTTCTGGATGGGGGTTGGAAGTTTCTGTGGGCTGGTAACTATCTTTTGTAGCCTATTTGTTAGCCATGGGACTGCTATTTGGTCAGACGAGGGGAAAACTTAGACCCAGCTATCCTGATAGAACCAGATGAAGGATGGGAGCAGTACAAAGTTTTTATAATGTGGAGCTAAAGGAAACTCTCTTGTACATGAGCTTAGTACGACATGCATATTGTCCCCATGTAACAGAAAGCACAAGTTGCAGAGGGGGTAAGATATGATACCCAAGTATGAATGGGGGGTTACACACCAACTATGAGAAAGTAGGAAAGATTTTGTCCATCAAAACGGTCAAGAGGGCTAAAGATCTCAGTTTGTGAGAGCAAACAACTAGAAAATTAAGTGAAGTTAGAAAGGGTATGACAGACAATAATCTCATATGGTTTGCAGCGTAATCCATCTATGTATGAAAGAAGAGGATGCAAGGAGGATTGGAGTTGGATAAGGAAGATATTTGGTTCTATCAATCGGCGTAGCATTCCCCTAATGTCAAATCATCAATCAAATTCTCTAGCCCTTTCTGCGTTGGTGATTTTGACTTGCTAAATGTTGAGGAGGTTCATTGGGTACCGTGCTAAATTTCCATATCATTTCCTTCCTTTCAATAAGGCAGTACAAGTTCACCTTATGGTAGCAGCTTTATCAGGGATAGCCCATCTCAATAGGCAGCTGTCTAAAGAAATAGCTCAATGGCCAAATTTAGCCGTGCAGTTGGGATGATTTTATGAACAGATCTCCAGACTTCTCAATCACACAGTTTTTAGAAATTTAGAAACTGATCCTCATAATTTCTCTGCCCCAAATTCCATTGAAGTTTCAATACTTCCACCTTTCGGCCCTCTGCTGAACTAGAAAAGCAGATAAGTTAAACCAATGTAATCTCAGGGCCTGTAGCTCTGAAATGATGGTTTTGGGAACAGTAGAATGAAAATTGGTGAAAGCTGGTGGGTAGTCAAACCAATAAGTCAAATTGCATTTCTCTTCAGCAAGAATCACAGCTCTATCTTATTATGGCATGTGCTCCAGGTTCTTATGCCAGAGCACAAATCAATATTATGATGGTAATAGAAACCAAATGCACGCCAAGGTCTTTAAGGTTTGAGTCTCCAAGATGATACTTACACAAGTAGCAGTGACATAAGCATGAGAGTCTCAGACCTCTTGGTACTAGTAGGGAATCATATGGCTCGCGACTAAGGAATCTGGTATAGAACAGTAGTAATAATCTCTAGATTTGGCAAAAGCAAATATCCACTAACATTATTTGAACCAGGCCAGAATGCAGAACCCACTCTGGCCTTGCAGGCATGTTCCATGGGAGCAAGCTAAAGCTGCCACATCTTATGTCTAGAGCAACTGGAGGGGCCCCAGCAGAGAGGACAATAAGGCTAACAAACCCCACCTGCCAAGCTAGCACCAAGAATAACAAGCAAGTGCTTGGCATGCCAACAACTGAGTGGAAAGTCAAACCAAGAGCCTATGGAACTCAAGGCTTGTGCCCAGCGAATATTGGATCAAACAATAGCAGGCTGTTGCTTTGCCTCTTTTTTCATTAAGTAAATACAATAGGGGGACAGAAAACCTTTCGCTATCAAGATGATGGAAACTCTTGACAGGTCCTCCATGCACAGGTGCCTCTTACATGCGTCTTTCTCTTGGTGGAGATAGAACAATAGTGAAGGACCTAACTGATTTGCACAGAGCTTGAGGGACAGCCATAACAAAGTGAGTAGGAAGGCTTCCTCCCCATCTTCTTTATATAAGAGGAAAGGGGAGGGGGTCTAATCAACACATGAACTGGTCAGTTCTACCCTAAGGCCTGGCTAATAAAATTTCCTCACTTTCCTAGTCGCAAAGGAAAAGGGTATGGCTTCTTTTTTCTTTTTTTTTGTAGTAACTGTGGGTGTCTCATGATATATATGGTAGAATCAAAATCACAAGGGTAAAGGACCATTATATTCATTAAGGGGTAATGGCTCTAGGCCTATTAATTTGATCAATCACCAAAAGTAGAGAGGGAACCTGCATGGGTGAAACCTCAGAACTCAATTCTTAAGTTGCAAGTCCTCTCAGCCAACAACTTTCAAAACTTTCCCCTTCCCATTTTTTGTTTTTAATTGTTATTATCATCAAACAATAATTAGTGAGACAACTGGCAGTCATGATATTTTTCTGCAATTACAGAAACTGAAACTTTCAAAATTATTAGCTAAAACTGACAGATGAGAATTGTTCGGTCCAAAGGCCAGTAAACTAAATACCTCAAGCAAATGATTTTCACCATAAGGTGAGGTTCTTAGCAGTGTAGAAGAAGATATTGGGATAATGAGATGATAAAATAATTGAATGCCAATAGTCAACACAAATTTTCAATCATTTAATAGGCAAAGGGGTTCAAATAACCAGCCTGGAAGTTTCCGACTCCAGAGAATAGGGATCACTAAGTTTACAATAGTGGAGGAATCACAAAAATGATAGCACGCCTCAATGTGAACATATTTCACCAATCCTTTTTGTTTCCAGACAACTATCATGACGGTTAATGATCAAGAAATCCATACAGACCCTACCTTGTTCAATATTTTCAACAAGCAAATAACCCACATGGTGCAGAGGAAGAATGGAAAAACACAACAAAACCAGAAAGCATTAATAAACAAGAGATAACATTACTTTCAGAAAGGAAAAAAAGATATGATTATTCATGCAAAATAAGCAACAGGTTCTTGAAAATCTAGTTCAATAGCCAACTCTTCTTTGTTAAGAAAAAAAAGCACGAGAGAGAGAGAGAGAGAATAAACTCCCAACATTCAGAAAACAAAAAGAACGAAAACATACTCTCTTAAAACCATGTTAGAAACAACAGGATAAGCAAGGAGAATGCTGAAATTACCACTAAGATGCTTGTTACTCCTTTCGCCGCCCATGTTTCCTGCTCCTCCTCTTTTCAGACCGCTTTGTTCCCCGGTCAATCCTTGTGTCATCCGAGCTGCTGCTGGCAGAATCAGGCAATGAGGAAGATCTCCTGACCTTACGCTTGCGATGCCCATCAGAATCTTCAGACTCCTCACTATAATCTGAATGATGATGACTCCTTCGCTTCTTCTTCTCTTTCCTACTCTTTCTAAGACGATGATGCCCGTCGTCCTCATCATTTGAATGCCCATTTCCACCCCTCTTCCTCTCCTTTCTTCTCCTCCTATTACCATCGCTCTCTTCATCCGAATCCCCACTAGTCCGTTTCCCGTATTCATCATCTGAATGCCCATGTTTACCTTTTTGCTTCTTCATATTCTTCCTTCTCTTCCTATCACCATCATCTTCCTCGTCCGAATCACCGCTTACCCTCTTCCTGCTTTTCCTTTTCCTCGATCTACCTCTCTTCCTCTTGGCCCCCGAATCTGAAGTCTTTTCATCCGAATCCCGCCTCTTGCTGGAGGACTTAACCTTACCATTATCCCTTTTCTTCCCATCCCTAGTAGCAATTATCCTCTCAATTTCCGAATCAACATCAGAATCTGAACTCTCACTTTCCTCTTCTTCAGAGCTTTCCTCTGAACTCTCAACAGCTCTGTCTATACCATTGGCCTTAGTTCTATCTAAAACTGAAGCAACAGCCTGTAGAGCAATTGAAGGATCTTTATCCTTGTCGCCATCAATCTTAACACTCAGAAAATTCCTACATTGGAATGTAAGGTGCCCAACCCGGCCACATTTCTTACAAGCCCCGCGCGCTTCATCGGCATTGGAGCCGGTTATTCGGGCAAGGGCTAGAAGACCTTGGAAGCTGGCATAGGCATTTTCGGTATCAGGTTCCGAATCCGCTGATTTTGGACCAGGTTGCTGGGCTGATTGCTTGGAGTCGTCCTTGTTGGGGGCGTATGGATCGTACCCAATTGCACTCTGCCATATGCCGTGAGTTTGGAGGGCGGCACTACTATGCACGCGATTGTTCGCGGGCATGCGAACTCGACCAGCGGTTGCCGGCATTTTGGAATTCCAATTGGAACCCTACTGCAGAAGTCAGGAAATTGAAAGATGTTGGTCAGGGTCGAGGCTGTAGAAGGAAAACACGGTCTCTGAAAGGCAGGCAATCAGGTTTAGAAGGGACATTTGAAGAGTTCTGAGATAAATAAAAAATACCCAGAAGGAATTAGGGCTTGTACCGCCGAAATTACAATTCTGAGACACTGTTTAGATGAAAAGCACAAATCAAGAGAAGGTTAGGGTTTTGACACGAAGAAGAAAAGAGGGAATATGGGTCTTACTTATACAGAGGGAGAAGCTTCGAATTCTTCTTCTGCACGCGTCTTCGTGATCGATCCCACGGCGAATTTGCGTGGAGACGAAGAAACCAAATTTGAGGCGCTACTGTTTATGAGCAAATGCTCCCGGAGGCAATGAACTCATGGCAAGGAACACGAATCAATGACTTTTACAAATATATTGGGTGCTCATAATCCCAAAAATCCTATCAGAAAATAACGTAGTTTTGGACTTTGAATCTCGTCTATCTGAAACTCGAAAATTTGTTTTGCCAGCTGCTAAACTCAACGCTCGAAAATTTTTCGGGCGATAGAAATGCAAGGTCCAAACATTCAGATGAACGGGGCAGATTAAAAAAAGGCCAGACCAATGAGATGAATCGGGTACTTCACAGATTCTCATATTTGTAAACTGCAATGTTTGAGCAGGCTCGGTGCACGAAGCTCACGCCAATGCGGAAAAGGAAAGTTTTATCTTGCATTTTTGCAAGAGGCTCCGCGCCTGAACCTGAACCTATGATCTCTAAAAGTACACTGCTTTTGGAAATATGTGTGTCAAAAGGGTACAATCCAATCCATTAATCTATTAGCTAATGTGTGTTTGGACTTACAGCAAGTTACTCTGCAACCTCAAAAGCCAACCACGGCTCATGGATGTTTTGACTTACGCCAAAGTTACCACAACTAGTTTGCTATTAAGTTGGACGAGTTTATGAATTGAGTTGCCAGTTTCTGAACTATGCTCCTTGTTATAGTAGTGGATTCATAAGTTAACGGGAAGTGGGCCAACAATTTTCAAGTCTAAGACATCCCTTCATGTGATAGGCTTCTTTTTGGATTCTTTCACACGGACCCAAGTGCGGGCCCATCTACCTTACTTTGGAAATTAACATGGTGGTTCTCAGAATTTAAACTTCCTATCTTTCGATCAATGAGGCCTTTGATATCATGTTGGTTTATCATTCAAACCTAAAACTTTAAGCTTATTGGGAAGTGGATCAACAATTTATATGTTCGATGGAGTCATATTTCGTGAGTTATATTTGAATTTGTCTGTCCCTTACCACTTTAGGAATGTAACTAGATATCTGTTGGATTAACATTCAACTTAAGCTTAAGCTGATAACAAGCGAGCCAACAATGTCTAACACACCCCTCATGTGAGAGGCATTTTTTTGGGCTCTTGCACATAGATTTGATGAATGAGGGGTCTTACGATTCAAAGTCAAGACCTCCCAATCAATAAAAGCTTTGATACTTTGTTGGATTACTTTTCAACCTATATGCTAAAGTTGATAGGAAATGGCCCAACAATATTTATACGTCTAACGATATATGTAAGCCAATGTGTCTTTTCATGGAGGAGTAACACATGTCACATTTTTCTATTTTCTCTCCATTTTTAGGATTTTAAAGTTTTTTAATATGTTTTTTTTTCTTATTGTTAAAGCCCCTACTTCTCTTCCTATTTTTTTATATTTTTTGTTAGAGTTTCTATATAAGTATCCAAGCAGGTTGGAACAAATTGAGATGTGCATTTGGAGTTTTGTGTGATTGGTTGGTGCCACTCAAATTAAAAGAAAATTTATATAGGATGGCCATAGGACCAGCCATGCTCTATGGATTAGAGTGTTGGGTAATTAAGGAACATCATGCTCATAGGATGAGCGTTCCAGAAATGAGGATGATGAGATGGATGAGTGGTAAGACAAGAAAGAATATAATTAGGAATGAAAATATTAAATGAAATGAAGGATAGCACTAATAGGTAACAAGATGAGGGAGATTAGACTTAGATGGTTTGGACATGTCCAAAGGAGATTGAAAACAGCATCAGTTAGAAGGGGTGGGACAATGCAAGTAGAAGGTTCTAAAAGAGCAAGGGAAAGGCCCAAAAGAACATGAATAGAAGTGGTGAGGAAAGATTTAAAAACTTTGAACTAAATGAAGTCATGATACTTAATAAAGAAGAATGGAGAAATAAAATTCATGTGGCCGACCCCTAATTGGGATAAGGTATTGATGATGATGATGATGATGATGATGATGAGAGTTTCTATATAAGTGCTCTCTTGAGTACCTTCATTTACCCACTAAATTCTCTCTCTCTCTCTCTCTCTCTCTCTCTCTCTCTCTCTCTCTCTCTCTCTCTAAATGGATAAACCATTATGTGATGCATCGAGTTTTACCAATAATAAAATAACAATTTATGAAAACGTTCAGGATCCCTGTTTTAAAACTTTGATTTTTAAATTGAACAAAAACAAAAACTCCACTAAAAGCACTTCTTTCAAAATCCCTAGAGTCATACAAGCATGGATTTAATGGTGAAATGAAATCCCAATTCTACCAAAAATCTGGCAAAGTCTTCTCTGTATTTTGGATCATTGCACATAAAGATGCAATACAAAATTACTTGATAAACACAATACAAGACATGACACATGGGAGACTTAGTCTCCATGCCCATCCAACCAAATCAAATACTACTTTCAATAAAAACGTACACTCCCACAATGGATAAGAAAAATCAAATTATAACAAAATATCTAGGGTCCCTCCATACAACCATCACATCATTATAGGAATTCATATCCTCACATCCAAGTCGCATTACAATTATTATAATGTACAGTCCATAAACAGTAAGAAAAGAGGTCCTAAATAAACCTTATCATCTCTGAAATGTCTTCAATACTTCACTTTGAATCGTCATCACTTTTGCTTGCTCTATTAGCTCGTCTACTTGTTGCAATTTTCTATATCCGAGGCATTGCAAAATAAGCAATGCCTCAACAAGTTATGCTTGTGTAGGTAATTTACATTCAATAACAAATACAATGAAATCATATGACGTAGAGTATCAAGATCATGGTAAATCTCATAAGATAAAACATATATAAGACATGTCAAATAGTCAAACGTCCATAATGAATAACACACGAAAATCATAAGTCTGGACAAATCGATATTAAGTCAAACCATCATGACATGCAAGGCATAAGATAAATACGTGGATATACGTCCATTGAAATAATGAAAATCTGTGTCCATAGAATAATGTAATGCATGTCAAAAATCAATAGAATATCGTGCACAGTCAAGCTCTATGAGTGTCTCAACTACACTCAAGGCAACGTGGGCCTGACTCTCAGTACTTTTCGCTTTCACCCTTTCACTAATGACGGGGCACTTAGGCACTCACAAAAAGACGTGTTCCAATCCCGCTTTCACCCTTTCACCCACAAGGGGCACTTAGGTACTTAAGTACTCATGGAAAGACGCATTTTAATCCCGCTTTTACCCTTTCACCCACAAGGGCACTTAGGCACTCACAGAAAGATGCGTTCTAATCCCACTTTCACCCTTTCACCCACATGGGCACTCAGGCACTCACTGGGGGATGCATCCCATCACAACCTTAATTATCCCAATCGACAAAGCATAGAAACTCCCATAGATAACAATCTCAATAAGATCCGATCAAAGACATGGTAGTGCATCATCAGTCATATGTTAAACTATATAGCTAAATCATGTAAATCCAAATGTCATAATATCAACCATATGTAATAAAGGAATTTTCATGAAAACATGATAATGCATAATCCTTCTCAATAAAATCAAATCGAGAGAGTAATTCAATATATCAACATCATGCATTGAAAATCAATGTATAACATCCTCAATAATCAAATTAATACGATTGAAATATATTAGAAACAGTGCATAAATCATGCACAAAAGAAGTATCAAGCATAATTGGCAAGACATGCTGAAAATGATCTCATGCAACATGTCAGAGCATAAAACCCAAGCCTTAAAGTTTCAAATAATACACCATGATTTAAGAAATCATAAAAAAATCTCAAATGTGATCACCTATCTCAGACAAAGAACCACTTGTCTACACCTCTCAAGTCTTGATAAAACTCCAATTTAGCTCAGTCACCTCAATACCCATACCTGGATAAACAACACATTCAGGTCACACCCAGAATCCAATTTATCTAATTTGGATTCTTGATTATACCACATTATATTTTTGTCTTTCAATACATCGTGCATAAGACATTTAAGTGATTCCCAGCCCTGGAATCTCAAGGTGGTCCCCCCTATAATTAGCTACTAATTGAAATCATACTTAATTAGTCCCACTCATAATCATTTAGTTCTTCTTCTTGATTATATCAATGCATATTTAGAGCTATTAGGCTTAGATCACATCAAACTTAGATAATTTGTCATTTAATCAACTGATCGAGCATTATTATATAAGTCTCATGCTTAATTATATCTAATTGCTGTTAAATCAACTCATCAAATGATTAAGATAGTAATCTTACCTTGTATCAGTCAATATGAATAACGTCCAACTATCTACTTGGTCGGATTGTTCATCGATAGCCTCAATCGTGCTTGATCATCCAACATCCAAGCTGATCTCATCAAAGATCCTCACTTGATTGCCCCAGATCACATAACACTTTAGTAATTCAAGTCAATTAATCAAATAAAGAATTCTAAACGGTTAGGATCATCAATTTGGATCCAATTTCATACCTAGATCTTCAGTTGATCTCAGCTATTAATCACGATTGGCTAAATCATCTCCATAAATACGTGAGACCCTACACTCTTCTATAGATCCTTGATCTACACTTCATGAGGATCACTATAGACTACTTGGATCAGAAAAATGAAGTCAAATCATCAAGGATCAGATGATTTGACCTCTGATAAAGTGTCTAGTAAAATCAATGGTTGGAACTTCCTTGATCAAGAAATGGGAAGATGGGTTTCGTTCCTCACGATACAAGGATCGTGAGGATACTCTCAGATCTTTGAGATTCCTCCTAAATTATCCAAAACAGATGCTCAAAGTTCAAAGGGTCAAATATGTTAACTAAGCCAACTCTTCTCCCCCAAATCGAATCGGGTAACTCGGCGAGTTAGCTTAGCCTTAACTAGCCAGAAAGAAAAAAAAGAGGAAGAGGGGAGAGGGGGAGGTGATGGCTGGTAGTGGCTATGGTGATGTCACTACCCAAGCCTGACCAGGAGGGAGAGATAAAGGGGGAAAAGGGTCCTGGCTCGCTGGCCTATCCATGGCTGGCTTAGCCAGTGCCAAAAAAGCAGAGGAAGGGGGAAATGGGCTGAGGGAAGAAGTGGGCAGCCCATGCGGCTGGTCTGTGCTCGCTAGCGTATCAGGTTAGTTGTGATGCAACGCTGCCTGATCGAGAGGGAAAGAGAAGAGGGAGGAGAGTTTGATGATGGAGTTTCTAGTGCGTGGCTCCTTGTGCTATAGCACAATCGCAAGGAACCCAATAGGTTTGCTAAAAAAATCACAAGAAGAGGGAAGATGGCAGCTCCCCAGCAAGAACCCAATTTGGGTTTCTATCAAAGCCAAAAAAGGAAGGGAAAGAGAAGGTGCTGGGCGTGGGAGATTCGCCCAAGCAAGGGGGTTGATCGAGGGGCCCCTATGTTGCCGGTGACAACCCGACTAAGGTTTTGTGAAGGGAAATCTGTCGTTGAGGAAAAGAACTTTCCCGAGGAGAAGGGGGTTGGCATGCTGGAGGGAGGGGAAGAAAGGAGGGAGTTCGTCGATGGGGATCAGACTGGAGGGGCTTCTATCGCTTGGGGTGAACACGGGGCTTATCCAGAACAGATGCTCAAAGTTCAAAGGGTCAAATATGTTAACTAAGTCAACTCTTCTCCCCCAAATCGAGTCGGGTGACTCGGCGAGTTAGCTTAGCCTTAACTGGTCAGAAAGGAAAAAAAGAGGAAGATGAGAGAGGGGGAGGTGATGGCCGGTGGTGGCTATGGTGATTGCACTGCCCAAGCCTGACCAGGAGGGAAAGATAGAGGGGGAAAAGGGTCCTGGCTCGCGTACCTATCCATGGCTGGCTTAGTCGGTGCCGAAAAAGCAGAGGAAGGGGAAAATGGGCTGAGGGAAGAAGTGGGCAGCCCATGAGGCTGGTCTGTGCCCGCCAACGTATCGAGTTAGTTGTGATGCAACACTGCTCGATCGGGAGGGAAAGAGAAGAGGGAGGAGAGTCTAATGATGGGGTTTCCGATGCGTGGCTCCTTGTGCTGTAGCACGATCGCAAGGAACCCAATAGGTTTGCTAAAAAAATCGCAAGGAGAGGAAAGATGGTAGCTCCCCAGCAAGAACCTAATTTGGGTTTCTATCAAAGCTAGAAAAAGGAAGGGAAAGAGGAGGTGCCAGGCTTGGGAGATTTGCCCAAGCAAGGGGGCTGATCGAGGGCCCCCTACGTTGCCGTTGACAACCCAATTAAGGTTCTATGAAGGAAAATCTGGCGTGGGGGAAAAGAGCTTTCTCGAGGAGAAGGGGGCTGGCACGCTGGAGGGAGGGGAAGAAAGGAGGGAGTCTGCCAGTGGGGATCAGATTGGAGGGGCTTCCTGCTGGGTGAACACGGGGCTCTTCCTCTTGCCGAAGTCCCACCCACCCACCATTTTTGCTTCATTCTGCTGCAGCCTGATGCTCGATAGAGCAACGACACATGACAGTACGGCCACAACATTTGTCATGTCGTTCTACAGCATTAGCAACCAATGAAGATGGGGGTGCCATTATCAATTTGGACCCCTTTGAATTTGTAAAACTTCTGAATTTTTACAGCCCAATCTTCGTTTCACTCAAAATTAGTTTCGTTCAAATCGTATCGACGCGTACGTTCCAAATTTGATAATCCCAAGTCTAAATTCCAAACCCATAAAGAGGTTATTTTCATAAACTTCATTTTTATGGAATTTAGTTCAAATTTCTCATCTTCATTAAAATTTTAATTTAATGACCAAAATTTTAGAGTTGTTACACATGATCATGTTTGTATTATGCATATGTTTGAATTGATATGTACTCTAGCTCTCAACAAAAATTTCTACTTTACATATTTATGAATTTTCCTTTTTGTTACCTTTATTATTGTCTAATTAGTGTTATGACGTACTTTTATTGTTAATGGATATAGTTGTTTGCCTTTTCTCATTTAAGTATTGTATTTAATTGTATATCTTCTTCTATTTGTTTTTGTATCTAAATAAACTTACCACTCCAACTTCCATCAAGCCTTGAGATTGTTGATTTCCCTTTTGCAAGGGAGTTCATCTTGTCATGTTTACATTGTGATTTTTTTGTAGATCTTGGCATGATCTATTATCTAAAAAAGGGCAGCTCCAATGCATGAAGCTCCTGCATTTGTAAGGTCCAGGGAAGGGGAGGCCCACGAGGGTCTATAGTACACAGCCTTACCTTGCATTTTTAGTAGAGGCTATTTTCACTTCTTGAACCCGTTACCTTAAGGCCACACAACGACAACTTTATTGTTGCACCAAGGCTCCCCTTTTATTATCTACTGAAAAGAAAATATTCTAAGCATTTCCTTTTTCTTTTAGTTTAGTAGGCAAAACATACTTTTCATACATGAGATGAACAGTTTGAATCACTGAGAAATTGAGCAATTTGCTACAAATGGACAACTACCAAATTCTCCCAATTCTAATCCTTTGATGGATGAATTTCTACAACTATTTTTTCATATCTTAATTCTCAAATGAAGTATATAAATGATTTATATGTTCTACAACCTAGGATATAAGTTCTTTGGATCATTAAACAATGTAAGCTTATTTTCTTTTTACGTCACTAATGTATTCTTCCAAGCAGAATAGGAGCACCCATTATCCATGTAAGAGAATAACATTGCAACAATAAAAACATGCGAATAAATTAGTTTGAATTGCATTATGTGTAATATCTGCCATTTTTAAATTCTAAAAATATTTAATTTTGTAGAATTATGGGAAATTGGAAAACAATTAAGAAATTGAGAAAATGGAAAATTAAGAAATTAAGGATTTAGAGAATTTGGGGATGAAATTACGAGTTAAAACCTTAATAATTAGAATGTACTCGAAAAATGAAATCTAACGACACTAAATATGCCCAAATCAGAGTTCGAATGAATTTTCGCGTAATTAATTTAAAAAAGGGCAAAATGGTCATTTGACATGTAGGACCCACATTGAAAGACACGACTTTTGAATGATGATAGTCAAAAGTGGGTGGAGACATAATGATTAAAATAGCAATCATTTTGTCTCACAATCATCGTCATTAGAAAAAGACCAAAATACCCTTGGGGTTACTATTCATAACCCCCATCGGTTAAATCCTCATTTCTCTACGATCAGCTGATCAGATCGTGCTAAGATCTTTACTTGGGCTTGAATTCATCACCCTCTACGGCGTGGCAATGTTGGATCATCCGTGGAGCACTCGATCTCACCAATTTTCCATGTCTTCATCGGAACTATAAAACCCACAAGATCGAATTTTCGCCGATTTGAGAGATAGGAGCTTGATCCTTGGAGTTTTTTTCATTCCAATACTTGTATTTCATATTCATTATCATTGTAGAATAGCTAGATCTAGAAGAAAATCAGAAATTTTGGAGTAGATCTAGGAAAAACCAAAGAATAGTACTGGAACCACACTTTAGAGGGCTTAGATAAAAAATCTAAGCCATTCATTGGATTTTGAAGACCTCAAAACCCTAGGAATGACGAAAACAGAGAGAAATTGGTCCTAGTTCATTGTCAGCGATGGACTAGGCGACCAAGATGCTCCTGTGGAATTTGCGGACCCCTTTAATTTAATAAATTAGTTTATAGAGTATTTTCAATAAAAATGTGATTTTAGGAGCTACAGAAGTTAGATTTTTGATCCGAAAGATTCATTGGAATCGGCTCAATGATATGGACATGATTGTATTATCAAAAACACAATTTGACCAAGTATAATTAGACCAAACTTAGGAAATGTGATTCGATAACTTAGATCTGACTTATCAATGAATGATCAGGCCTTAGAACTTGAACATATTAATAGTCTAAGACATGAATGGATAGAAATTATGATTTGATCATAGGTAAACATTCTTGAAAAGTGATCTTGACTGTTAATCTGATCAGGTGCCTTAGGATGGGCTAATCAGAGAGCGATCTAACTGTCAGATCGACTCGTAATCATAAAGATACATGTAAATCACTAAACGAATATAGAAATTAAATGGAACATGATGAAAATGAGTATGATTGAAATCAAAGATAACATATAACGATCTACATGTTAGAAAGACAAACATCTAGCTTAGGATTGCCATAATGGAGGGTTAATCAGATGATCTTGGCCATTAATCTAGGATTAACTACCAGATCAGGGAAGTTATCACTTGGACCTGTTTATTTGAGATGTGAGAACACTAACTGATTGATGACTTATGATGTGACAGGTATGTTAGGGTGCACAGCGTGATATAGCTTGCGCGCTTGATTGGAGTATCTCGTTTATTGAGGTATGTGATTACATTCATGATTTTTCCATAATTTCTTAAATTATGACATAATATTTGAAATTTTGAGGCATAGGTTTTATACCTTACAATATGCATGAGATCATTTTCAACATGTATTGCCAATATGCTTACTACTTCCTTTATACATGATTTATGCGCTGTTTTTAGTATATTTCAGTTGTATCGCCTTGATCATTAAGGATGTTATAGATTGATTTTTGATGCATGATGTTGATATATTAAATTACTCACTCGATTTGGTTTTATCGAGAATGATTATGCATTATCATGTTTTCAGGAAAATTCCTTTATTTTGCATGATTTAGTCATATATTTGAATATATGGATGATGGTACACTACCATATCTTTGACCAGATCTTATTGAGATTTTTACATATTGGAGTTTCTACGTCTTGTCTATTGGGACAATTGAGCTTGTGATGGGATGCATTCCCCCGTGAGTGCCTAAGTGCCCTGTGTGGGTGAAAGGGTGAAAACGGGATTGGAACGCATCTTCCCGTGAGTACCTGAGTGCCCCATGTGGGTGAAAGGGTGAAAACGAGATTGGAACACGTCTTTCCTTGAGTGGCTGAGTGCCCCGTGTGGGTAAAAGGATGAAAGTGGGATTGGAACGCGTCTTTCCACGAATGCCTAAGTGCCCCATTGTGGGTGAAAGTAGAAAGTATTGAAAGTTGGCCCTTTGTTGCCGTGAGTGTACTTGAGACACTCATAGGGCTTGACCGTACACAATGTTTTGTTGGTTTTAACATACATTCATATTGTTTTATGGATACAGATTTTTATTATTTTGGCATATATGTATCTATGTATTTTCTCATGTTTTGTATGTCATGATACCCATGATTGATATCGCTTTGTTTATACCATGGGTTTCTTGTATTGTTCGTTATGGATATCTAATGTTTCGTGCATATATATTTATCTTACAAGATTTACTGTGATTTTGATACCTTGCGTCATGTGATTTTATATCATTTTTGTAAATTGAATGTAAATCACCTACACAATTATAGCTTACTGAGGCATTGCTTTGTTTTACAATACCTCAGATTTTGGAGTGTGATAGTACTCAAGGTAAGCAGGTGGAGCAACATTGGTTGAGTGAGGACCTCGATGATCATTTTCCTTTTTGTATATCAAAGACTAATTTAGTGTACGTCATTTGGACTTGTGTTTAATTTTGTTGGGCTGTACATAGATGTTGACATTTTGGATAGATTGGACCTCATACTACTTGTATAGTATACCTTTACTTGCCGATAAGTGTATGATGTGGTAATCATGGATGGACTCTGGGGGGAATTTATACATATAATTCTTATTATTATCTTTTCACGACTATGTATGCTTTGTCATGGTTTTACTTTGAGTATGCTCAGTGTATCAATGATTTGACTTTTGTTTATTATTATGGTTTTGAATATGGGATGAACATAGGGGATTTCATTTGAACGTTGTGCTATTTTTGTTAATTGAAAGTTTTATTTTCAGGGATCTTGTCTATTTTTCTTTAAAATATATTATTATTATTACGACTTTGGAAAAAGGTTTAGAAAAACTCGTGGTGTCACACTATGTGATGTGAGATATACATTCAATTAGATATGTAGGAGAGAACAAGTTAATAACCAATATTTGACTATCCTTAATATCATAAGGCATAAGTGCAATATAGATTAATTCTTCTAAAAGCCAAATTAGATGTTGGGTTTTATTTTAACAACAATTCTCTTCCTTATGTTGCTTTCCATATATGTGTATCAATGCTAGAATGCTGTGCAAATTATGATAATATTAGAAAATTTATTTGTTTGAAAACTTAGCTTTTTAAAATATTAAATAAAAGATAGAGAAGTTGAAAGCCATCTAGTGCAATCGGTCACAGACATCATGGTGCCTCTCCTCATTACCTGTAGTTGGAGATTCTAGATAGCACCTTTCCCTTATTTAGGAGATTTCAAGTAGATTTTGGAATTAGTATATGCTTTTAGGTAGTTTGCTTTATAATTCTTCACTATAAAAAATAAAAAATAAAAATAAAAGTAAAAGAGAAATATGAAGTATAAGGAACCAATCAAATATAAGCAAGAAACCGAGGACAAAGTTCCCCCTAATGACGTCCTCACTGATATTGACTATCTAATATATGACCCAATATGAAAATTTTGGATCACAATCATATGGACTTTACATGTACTTTTTATTGCACATAAATTGGCTGTAGTATTTTATACATGAAATTCCATATAATGATTCTTTGCAATAAGCTATTAAAAATTAGAGGACTGCTGTTACAAAGTAAGAGAATCTAAATATCATTTCCCTTTGTATTCTATGTTGTCTACTTGTTTTGAGTTTCTTAATAATAGTTAATAGAGGAACATTTCCTATCTTATTAATATAATGTATCAATCCAAAGTAGTATAAAAGAAAATCTTTTCGTAGCTAGCAATTACAAAATTTGAAAGTCCTTATGGAAAATTTATAAATATTTTTTATGCTAGAAAATACTACAACTCAAATTGGCTTTTGGAATTGCTCTCGAGGTTTGGATAAAATGAGAATTCTTTACAATTTTGCTCTACCAACTATGCTTTGGACTATTTCAAATGGTGGACACATGCATCTAAGAATTTTCAACTTATGACCTTCACTATTGAGACTTACTCTTGTGCCACTATAACATATTCACACGCCCAATAAGACTTATTTATTGGTATGCATCTAATCATAAAATTTTCATACGAACTTCACAGGAGCAAATTAAGAGAAATTGGCCATGTCTTTGGGGTGTGGATGTCAGTAAGAATGTTGCAAAGCCTTCTCAAAAGATGAATATTGGGAAACCTAAATGGACTCCACCATCTCTTAGCCATTTTATACCCTTCTAAACTTTTACTTGTGCCATGTCGCATTATTTTTCCTTACACTACCTAGGTATTTCTAAATGTTTTAATTAATTTTTTTTACCCTATGTCATTAGTTGAATTAATGGGTGCCTAATATATATATATATATATATATATGTAGTTCTATCCAAGTTCCTTCAAATTCTAATTCTAATTGAACACCTCTTTCTACCATCAATTCCTATAATATCTCTCTCTAACCTTTCCTATTTAACTTCTTAATTAATATTCTCCTCAAATTATACTCTTGTGAGGCCAATTAAGAGATATTAAGTTCTCTCTTATTTTTCCCTTCACCTTTTCTATTTTTTTGTCTACCTTCTTTTTCCTCCTCCTCTCTCTCTCTCTCTCTCTCTCTCTCTCTCTCTCTCTCTCTCTCTCTCTCTCTCTCTCTCTCTCCATATATATATGAATTAAATTCACTAAGTACATCTTGAATCATTGTCGTAATTTTTAAAGAAATAGACTCCACTTGAATAAATGGTTTAGATGAATGAACAAATGGGTTACCTATTGCATTGCATAGAGCTAATATACGAGTAAAATTAATGATTAAGAGTGAGGAATTCACCCTATTTCATTCCCTGGTTGATCTAGGGCACTGTTCCAGGAGTTTGCTAAAACCTATGTAAATAAGATGAACATTCAATTGCAGCCCGGTTGATGTAAGGCACACTGTTTCATGGAAGTTTTAACTATCTACAATGGTTACCTGCAAGGCAAACCTTTGGGTGGTGTTCTCAGGTAGGGCCGAAGTTTCATGCCTCGTCTTGAAGTAGCCCACAAAGTTTTTTTTGCTTGTCCATTTTCATCTCTATTTTTTATTTTTTATTTTCTTTGTCTGTAAGTTGTCCCTTTTTAAGCTGTAGTTTCAACTTTATAACGACAAGAGACTTATATTCCAGTGCAAAAGGGATTACCCTTTTATGGAGTTCAAGAACTATAAGGGGGGACGTAAAATCCACTGCAAATGATAAGGGAGAACATCTGTATGTTGACATGGATCTATGTACACAACTTATAGTGGCTTTCAAGAACTCTGCTTTGACCTCTATGTTGTTGAGCCATGAGTTCCGAACGGTATACCTCTCTTCCATGAACCAGAAGAAGGTGGATCCATTGATGGTCCATGACCCAATGGCATTTGTCTGCTACTGATATCATGATCAGAAGTTTAGCCATGAGTAGTCCATAATAAAACCATCTAATCCATTACAGAAGCATGTGGTGCTCTTTACCGATGCAATACTAGCCTTTAAGCAGAACCAATAACATAATCTCCTCATAAAAGGGAGAAAAATCCTGCAAGGTATAATGATAGCCATTGGGTTGATAGGTTATCTCAAAAGAAATTGACACACCTGGATCTTCTTGAGGGGACTATCAGCCTTGAGATGATCCCGATAATCATTTTCGGGTCCCACAAGGACAGATCGTGAATCTGTTGCTGAAACCACTGATCTTGCAGACTATCACGACGCACAAACATCCTGCTCGCTTCTCAAAGGCATAGACATCCTCTGAAAATTCTATCAAAATCAATTGTTTACTGTATCTTAAGATTTGATCAAGGTGGGTTTAGTTATGTTCTGGTTTGGGTAAGATCAACGGATCTGATGAGGACAAGAGCTCGGGACATTGCCTTAATAGAGGGATTTTCTGTATCATTCTGACACTAAGAGCATCTTCAATTGATTAGGAAATATTGCAGTGTATTAATAGCAGTTGCATATCTTCAGACTTTCTGCTAATGAAAGTTGTGAAGAATCTCAAGCCATTATGAGATATGCTAAATAGTTGTTGGCTGTTAGGATATTCTAACAGCTTAGCCTCACATATTGACCATAATTTGGTCCCTTGTATGGTATTATAATATAGACCCTTGTGATCTGCATCGGCGGGAAGTTCATGCAGCGGGACTGCCCTTTTTATGATATTATATCAGCCTACACTCATTTACCTCATATTTAATTAATACCCCTAGACACCTTATTCTCTTATTTAAGATTTTCTCAATAAAAGTTAATATTTTACCCCTTGTAGTTCTTTGGCATGCATGTCAGGGTAATCTGAACGTCCATCTAGGAGATCAACGGTCTGGCGGACACTTCCGTGCTCTATGAAGCCCAAGTTTTTGGGCTCTTAATTTTCACTTTTTCATACCTGGAAAGAGATTGTGAATGATGCCTCTGAAATCCAACATGCAACTTGAATTAATCAAGATCCAAGGAACTTGCAAAAATAGGCAATCAGGCACATGTGGTCCACCAAAGGGTGGGTCCCGCTGTTCATGTGGAGTTGTTTTACCCTCTACAAATAGAAAGAAACGCCCCAACGCCTGGCATATGCACTGGCTGATTGTGTATGATACTGTCATACTGATATGGACATAACCAACACATTATCATGGGTTCACTCATTTCATGGCCCATCACCAGCTACAGATGTTTACAGCACACCAAGAAAATTCTGTAATATTGTGACCGACCATCTTTCTGTGGTGACCTGAAGGTTGCTCAGTTTACACACTATTTAGTCAGTATATACAACCACTTAAATAGCAAGATATCATAATTTATGTAGGTGATATGGAATTTATATTTTCATTTAAGAAGGGGAGTCCTGGCGCAATGGTAATCATTGTGTGACCTTGAGGTTATAGGTTCAAGACATGCAAATAACCTCTTGCAAAATACAAGGTAAAACTGTGTACTATTGACCTTGTGATCTGCCCCTTTCTCAGATCCTACATATGCAGCAGCTTAGTCCACGGGGCTGCCCTTTATATCTTCATTTAAGACTATCCATTACCCATATGCACCACTGCTTGATTCCATGTTATATATGTCTGGCAACCACAATAGACCTACTCATGCATGTCGTACATGCATAAATTCATATCTACTTACATCCATAATATCGGGGAAAATTATATGATCCATGAAGGGAAGGGAAAGGAAAGGTTGGGACCTAGGCATGATTAGAGAGAATAAGAAAAGATGGTCTTTCTCTTGCTTTTGTAGACCATACAGTATTGAAACAGGTGTGAGTTGGGCCCTTCCCCTTTGCTTTGCATAATGCAAAACCAGCTTTTTCCACCATGTGTCATCATCACCCATCAGGCCTAACAACTTTCTTCTTCTCTTCCAAACTAGATGAATCTTTTCCCACCCACTTGACCTTGATAAGAAGCAAGTGACAACAACCAAATGAAGCACCCATGTTGATTCCTACACCCCACATGTCCCACGAACAGTCTGTAACAAATGGCACTATGAAGCTACTTGACTAATGGTTAGGACTCGTGGTTTCTGTTATCAAACTGGCCCCATGTCACCTGACAGTGTAAATATCTATGTTTCATGGTTCAAGTCCTACACTGATATGAAAGGAAACAATACTGCTATCTTTTATTTTTCAGGCATCAAAGGTCCTGAAGTTGCATGTTCTCCCAATGGGTCTCAAAATGAGAACGTAAATTGACAAAAAATAACAAAGGAAACTAGAAACAATAGAACAGTTCTCACAGTCTCATACACCATTTATTTCACAAGCTGAAACAAGAGAAAGAAATATAGTTAAGGCCTACTAGACTCCAAGATAAAGGATGATACAATCTTCTGCAGAATATCAGCAGAAGAACTCTCTATTCACTCCCAACAGTCACCCATTTTCTAAAAAATATTACACAGGAGAGAAAATTAAAAGGAAAAAAGATGGAAATTTCTGTTATCACCCCAGTCAACATAAATGAAGAAGAAAAGGAAGAAAAGGGAAAAGGGAAAAAGAATGAGTTCTTTCCAAAAGAAAAATCAATAGAAGAAAGAGAGGAGATATGCTTTAGTGAGCCATAGCCACAGGAGTTTGGAAACAGATATTCCTCTGACTTGGAAGAGCAAGCATAGCAGTGTGATCCAAGAAATCTTTGAGTGCAACCACCGACTGCAAAATTGTCCGAAGATCATCAGCGCGAGAGAATCCAGTGACACCCACATGACGAACCGCGTAGAGATAGAAGGTGATACATCCCTTCCGAAATTTAAACCGTGCCATCTCGCACCCGGTCAGCCCTCTTATAAGCTTCTTGTTTACTTCTCCAAGAGGAATTGCCGAAGGCCAAAGGCGGTCAACTGCAGATTTGATGCTCTCGGATTCGAAGACAAAGAGAATAATTTTGGAGTTCTTGGTGCCTAGGCCCAGTGTGAGAGTGTGCCAGGCATGGTGCGCTAAAATGGTGAAGTTTGTAGGCATGTAGGTGATTGTTGAAGGGAATGGATGGGAGGAATTGGGTAGACTGTAATTGAAAGGTGGAAGACAGAGAAGGCGTAAGAGCTCGAGGGGGCTTGCACGCCGAACTGTGAATGATTTTACGATGAATTGGCCGCCGAATCGGAGTCCTTTGACATCGGAACTCGGCTTGAATGAAGGATCTTTTGCTGATTTCTTCTTCTGTTTTTGTTGGTCTTGGTTTTTCCCGTTCTTCTTCTCTTTCTCTCCCATGCCTGCTGCTGCTGGTGGTGTTTGGTGAAGGTCGAGAACTTTGTTTTCTTTTGATTTGTTTGCTGATAGATCAATTGGGTTCTGGTGACACGGGGTATTCTTTCTTTTCATGCTTTTATACCAGCTTGCATAGTCAAAAGTTAGGGGTTCTTCACTTTACACGGATGCTTCTTTTCTATTCTTATTCATTTATTCCTCTTCAGAGTTGGCGATGCAAAGTTTAGTATAAATGCTGTATGTTGGAAGAGTTGTTATACGGGAGTGTGTGAATTTTTTCCCTTTATTTAGGATGTGGTATGTATATGTTCATGTTGAAGGGGAGCCTTGGCGCAATGGTAAAGTTGTCGTTGTGTAATCTTGAGGTCACTTGTTCAAGGCGTAGTCCGCCCCTTTTCCGGGCCCCGCATAAGCGAGAGCTTCATGCACCAGAACTGCCCTTTTATGTATATGTTCATGTCTTCTTATTATTATTATAAAAAGAAGGCTGTAACTAATATTAAGTAAGCTGACATCTTTAAAATACAACACCATTGATTTTATTCTAACAGATATGTTTCTTCCTTCTCCTTTATTTATGTATTATAGTGGCTGGATGTATGTATCTAGATGGATGTATGTGCTCGTGGAAGCATGTATATGTACTTGGATGAACAGAAAAAAATACTGGTATAAGATTAACTCCAGATTTATACATGAATTATGGAGTATTATATGAGATAATGATGAATCTGATTGCTAATAGTTTGAAAATGAAGGCAGGAGGACAAACCATGCCTTTCTGCATGCTACTAGGATTATCTACTCTGATGCAAAGCATATGCAACTGTGACTTGACTGTGGTATAATAGGAGGACCCGAACACACTATGGGCGGAAGTAGCTAGAAAAATGTGAGGTCTTCTGGAGCTGACAGTCGGGTTTTGCTTGCTTCAAATGTAACCCATCAGTGCTCATCATCTGTAGATTATTCGGAGATGGGACCTGGTCTTGAATGAATGCCAAGCCGCAGGCCCTCTAGAGCACTTCCCTGCAAGCAGCTCTAAATTTTTACACGAAGGCCCGCTTTAATGATCTGGCCTGCTCATCTGAGTGCTTTAGCCTTGGATATCTTAAAAGGCTGCACAAAGTTCCCATCTATGGGGGGTCTGGGGAAGGGGCAGACTACAAGGGTCTATAGTGTGCGCATGAGCTTTAACATTGGATATCTTCTCAAACAAAAATCAGAATGACTGCATGAGCTTAACATCTTAAAAGCCAAGTTATAGGGACTTTAATTCAGACTGTTATTTATAATGTTTACAACGGTTCATTACTTGTGATGAAAAACAACACGATTTCATATGCTTGATTTATCATATTTGCTTGATTTTTGTAGTGGAGTCTTGGTGTAACATAGAGTTGTTGTCGTGTGACCTTGAGATCACGGATTCAATGCGTAGAAACAGTCTCTTTCAAAATACAAGGTTTGCCCTTATTTGATGTTTGAAATACCGGCAGAATGAGAGGCGCTTCCAGTGAAGTTCCCTGTCTATTCTTTAGCAGAATATTCCTCTCATATTTAGCTATAGACAAAGTTTGTTCATCTGCCTTATCTGCTGTAGTATTTTATGGGTATTTTATTTGAGTTTCAACATGATGGTTGCCTGTATATTAGTCAAGATTATATACCCGTGCCAAAGAGTACATCTGGGTCCCACATTGTTGCAGAGCCACTCATCTTTGGGATTTTCATCTTATATAGGTCCTGCCCCAAAAATACTATCCATTTAGATGATCCTAGCTTTCGTTGTTTTGATGTACGAGATGGAGTGAGTATACAATTGATAGATTGCAGCTTAAAAGCACTGACGAGTTGCAGAATCTAGAGCTCCTAACTCATAAACTTTTCAAATAAAATGAATGGTGTGGATCACCAAAAGGCTGGACCAGTGCATTTAGTAGCTGCTTGTGTATCAAAGGAATCCAATACGTTCATATTCATTTATACTTTATGACTAGTAGATAACTAATCACTATTGTTTTGGTGAATAAAATGGATAGCTCAGAGTCCAAAACCAGGCCGATGTTTAGGTCAGATTAACTATTTTATTGTTTAGATTACCTAATGTATGACATCTGAGGCATGGCCAATCTAAGAAAATTCTGCAGATGAATCATTTGGAGCCACTGTTCTTCTAGCACCATATATGAGGAATTAGCACAGGAACCATAGACTTCTCATTCCGAGGTTAACAAATAATATAGTTTAAAGGCAGCCCCAGTGCATGAAGCTCTCACGTATGCAGGGTCTAGAAAAGGGGTGAACCACAAGAGTCTATAATACGCAGCCTTACCTTGCATTTTTGCAAGAGGCTATTTCCACGCCTTGAGCCCATGCCCTCAAGGTGACACAGCGACAACTCTATCGTTGTGCCAAGGCTCCCCTTCTAAATTATATAGTTTGCAATGAAAAAAAAAAAAGAGGCCGCTAGGTGCACCTGCATATGCAGGTTCAGGGAAGGAGGAGACCACAAAGAGTGTATAATGAGACCACAAAGAGTGTATAATACGCAGCCTTATCTTGCATTTGGCCAAGAAGCTGTTTTCACGCCTCAAATCCGTGACCTTAAGGTCACGCAACGACAACTCTACCATTACAATGAAAAGCATAACTAAAATGATCAAGTCTTGTGTTACTGAAATCCTATTATTATGTGATTAATGATTCAATATGATTATATGATCTCAACTCATGTTTCTAACTTGAAGCCCACTTGTCGAAAACATAGTTCAATATGCTTTGCTTGAAAAAGCAGCATATTTCATGATTGCAAATTATTTCAGGTATAAAAAGGCTAACGGTATCCAGCCTTACCTTGCATTTTACAAAAAGCTATTTTCACGCCTTAAACCTCACACGACGACAACTCTATCTTGGGCCAAGGCTGTCCTTCAAATCAGTTCAGGTATAATATCATCAAATGGATCCATGGGAACGAATTGAACGGCTAGCAGCACACATACTACTTTCCTTCCTCAACATCGTAACAAAATGCAAGGGAAAGTGCCATCTAACTGATATTCAGAACACAAACATTGATTTCATGAAAGAATATGCAGTTACACATGTTCTCGCCCTCAGTATACATGCAATCCGGACAGACTCCAACCTTAGTTCATGGTGGAGAAGATTCAACACCATCACGCAGAGCACAACAAACAATGGCTTTGTGATGTCCATGGTACATTCTGATAGCTTCCCCTGTTTGCATTCTTCAAAGTCCCGCAATGGTATCAGATGAATTTGAAATCAATAAAAGATGATGAATTGAAATGATAACGAAAAATTCCAAAATTGTGTTATGATCCAAAACCATGAAGGGTTTTGATAAAGATTGTGGCTTCTGTTAGGAAAACAAGAGATGTGTCTTCTGATCTGATTGCAGATTTACCTGTCAAAGTCTGCTCTGACGTGAAACCATCAACATTTTGCATATTAACAGTGTGATCAGATGATGCAGTGGCAAGATAACTACAAAAAATCTAAAATGGAGACTGGAACACTTTCACAAGCTATAAGTTTCTTCTAGAAACACGATGAATTTTCAGAAAACTAACAGAAAAAGAGGATGGAAAACTAACAGAATGGCAATTTTGTAAAGTTCACAAAAATTTAATGCAAAATTTGCATAACTCAAAAAACATTGAACTTTTTTGCAAAAATACTACTACATTTTGGCATTTTTGCAAGAAACCCAAAAAAATTGGACAGCACAATTAACTCCCATTAAACAAGAAGAACTAATTCATAGATTGATATAAAATACGACAACATAAGAGAAGCAGAAAAGAGATTTTGCATTACCAAAGAGAGAGATAATGAAGAAGGAAGACACCACTTGACGTTTGAGTTTCTGGTTTTCTTTCAGGCAAGAGTTCTTAATCTTCTTCGTCTATGATTACTTAAGAAGAGATAAGCTAATTTGAGATGACATGAGATGAAATCTGGCTTTAGATGATTTGAGTTGGATTAAGATCATAGTCACAAAATTCTTCAAATAATTGAAAATTTTCTAAAAAGCTTCCAACTTTTAATGCCTCAACTTTTTCCAGCAAATCATAAGTTTTTATTTTTTTAAATTCAAAGCAAATTTTATGATTAATATAAATTTATCTTGTAACAATCAAATTTTACAAATAATTTGTAAAACTAGAAACAATATTTATAAATTTAGTTTAAATTTTGAATAAAAAACTTAAGCTCACATGTGTGTGTGTGTGTGCATGCATATTCTTTTCTTCTTTTTTTTCAAAAATTTCATAAACATTTGCTGAATTTTACAAATATTTGATTGACTGATTTATTCCTGAGTTTGAATGGTGCAACTGTTTTAGATCATCAAAATTGACACAAGATGAAGTTGTCGTCATCATCATCATCAAGACCTTATCCCAATTAGGAGTTGGCCACATGAATCTTATTCCTACATTCCACTCTATTAAATACTATGGCTTCATTTAGTCATAACGTCTTTAAATCTTTCATCACCACATCTATCCACGTTCTTTTGGGCCTTCCCCTTGCCCTTTTAGAACCTTCTACTTGTATTGCCTCACTTCTTCTAACTGATGCCGTTGTTGGTCTCCTTTGAACATGTTCAAACCATTGAAGTCTAGTCTTCCTTATCTTGTTACCCATTGGTGCTATCCCTAAATTTCCTCGAATATTTTCATTTCTAATTCTATCATTTCTTGTCTTACCGCTCATCCATCTCAACATCCTCATTTCTGCGACGCTCATCCTATGAGTATGATGTTCCTTAACTATCCAACACTCTGATCCATAGAGCATGGCCGGCCTTATGACTATCCTATAGAATTTTCCTTTTAGTTTGAGTGGCATCTGTCGATCACACAAAACTTCATATGCACATCTCCATTTGTTCCAACCTACTTGGATTCTCTAGGTAACCTCCCTCTCAATCTCTCTACTCTCATGAATCATTAATCTTAAATACGAGGACTTCTTGGTTATCAATCTTGACTAGTGTTCTACTCTTACTCTCCTTACTAAAATTACATTCCACATATTCTGTCTTAGTTCAGCTAATTTTAAATCATTCAGATCCTAATGCTTTTCTCTATAACTCTAGCTTTATGTTTACACCCTCCCTTGTCTCATCAAGTAAGACTATACCATCTACAAATAGCATGCACCAGGGAATCTCCTCGTGTAGATGTTTTGTTAACTCATCCATAACCAATGTGAAAAGGTATGGACTCAATGCCAATCCTTGGTACAATCCTATAGTGACAGAAAAATCACTAGTCACACTACTAGTGGTCTTAACATTTGTTACCGCTCCCTCATACATATCTTTAATTATGCTTATAAATCCTTGAGAAACCTCTTTACCACCCAACACCCTCTATATTAACTCTTTAGGGACTCTATCATAAGCTTTCTCTAAGTCTATAAAGACCATGTGGAGGTCTTTCCTCCTCTCCATATATTTCTCTACTAATTGTTTTAGTAAAAAAATAGCTTCCATGGTAGGCCTCCTAGACATGAAACCAAACTGATTTTCCAATACACTTGTTTCATGTCTTAGCCTCTTCTCAATCACTCTTTCAAAAAGTTTTATAGTGTGGCTCATAAGTTTGATCCCTCGATAATTAGTGCAGCTCTGTATGTCTCATTTATTCTTATAGATTGGTACAATAGAGCTTTTCTTCTACTCATCAGGCATTTTCTTTGATTTTATAATATTGTTAAACAACCTGGTCAACCAAACTACGCAAATATCTCCCATATGCTTCTAAACCTCTATTGGTATACCATCAGGCCCCATGGCCTTTCTTGATTTCATCTTTTTCATGGCCTCTTTTACTTCAGGTATTCTAATTCTATGTTCATATGTATAATATCCCATGTTATTTAGATTTATAGTATTTTCAATCCCTATATTCTTAGAGCCATTGTCATTTAACAATTTTTGAAAGTATGCTTCTCACCTTTGTTTGATCTCATCATCTTTAACTAATACCTTTTGATCATCGCTTCTAATATACCTAACATGATCTAAGTCCTTATCCTTTTGTTCTCTTACTTTTGCAAGTTTAAACACATCTTTCTCACATTTTCTTATTCCTAATCTATTGTAGAGCTCATCATAAGCTTTAAGTTTAGCCTTACTTACTATTCTCTTAGCAACATTTTTAGCATTCTTATATTGTTCATAGTTTTCATTATTTCTAATCTTCTGCCATGCTTTAAAACGCATCCTTTTTTCTTTAATAACTTTTTGCATTGTTTCACTCCACCACCATGTTTCCTTTGCTAATTGTCTTTTACCTTTAAATACTCCCAAGACATCTTTTGCCACTTTCTTAATAAACTCAGCAATATTAATTCACATGGTATTTACTTCGATTTCATAGTTCCAATTTCCCTCTACCATCAACTTATTTGTGAATGAGGTTATTTTCTCGCCTTTTAAGTTCCACCACTTAATTTTTGGATACCTATTAGGTTCATTTCCTTTCTTCCATCTTTTGATATGGATATCCATAATCATTAACCTATGTTGTGAGGTTAAACTCTCACTGGATATCACTTTACAATCCTTACACATAGATCATTCATTATTCCTAAGTAGAAAAAAGTCTATCTGGCTTTTATGAAGTCCACTTTTAAAGGTTATTAAGTATTCATCCCTTTTCTTAAAGAGTGTATTTGCAATGGTCAGGTTATATGATAAAGCAAAATCGAGGATATTCTCCCCGTCTCATTTCATTCACCTTTACCATACCTTCCGTGTATTCTATTATATCCTTCCTTATCTTTTCCTACATGGCCATTTACGTCTGCTCTTATAAATATCCCCTCAGTGTTGGTAATTTCTTGCATGACTCCCTCCATATATTTCCAAAACTGTCTCTTGATTATATCTTGTAATCTTACTTGTGGTGTGTATGCACTTATAACATTAATAATCTGCTCTCCTAAAACAAGTTTTATTATTATAATTATGTCACTGATTCTTTTAACGTCCACAACTTTATCCTTTAATTCCTTATCCACTAGGTCACTTCTATTATTATCCTTTTATACATACCATAATTTATACCCATCTATTTCTCTAGCTTTAGCCCTTTTCCACTTGGTTTCTTGGATACAAGCGATGTTGACTCTCCTACGTTTCATCGCGTCTACTAACTCCAAACTCTTACTTGTCAGTGTCCCTATATTCCATATGGCGATACGAATCTTATGTTCTGGAGATACCCTATTTATTTTCCCCTTTCTCGACCTTCATGATATGAACCCGTGACCACTTTTTACTACACCTGGGTTCGATGCAACGCGTCGCTTCCGAGAGGACGCTCTAGCAGCCCTTGCCCATTTTTCATTACACTCGGGATTCGATGTAGCTCATCACTTCTAGGAGAACGCCATAGCAACCTTTGCCTATTTTTCACCGCATTTAGGATCCGATGCAGCGTGTCGTTTATGAGGAACGCCCTAGCTTGAGGGAATGTTTGTTTTCGATTCATGTCATAGTTGGGGTTGCCGTAGTTTTAAAAAGCTGAAGATGATTTTCATTTCTTCCTTACAAACTAATGATATGAATCTTATGTTTCTGAGATACCCTATTTAGTATCGCCTTTCTCGACTTTCATGATATGAACCCATGTCCACTTTTTATTGCGCCTGGGTTCTAATGCAACGCGTCGCTTCTGAGAGGACGCTCTAGTAGCCATTGCCCATTTTTCATTACACTCGAGATCCGATGTAGCTCGTCGCTTATGGGGAACGCCTTAGCTTGAGGGAATGTTTGTTTTCGATTCATGTCATAGTTGGGATTGCCGTAGTTTTAAAAAGCTGAAGATGATTTTCATTTCTTCCTTATAAACTAATATACAAATGCATATTCATTTGCAAGCAGAAAAGAAATAACAAAATCATCTTTAGCTTTACCCTTGCCAGTTGGCTACCTGATGCAAGGGTTGCCATATTTTAAGAAGCTAGAGATGATTTTCATTTCTTCATCTCAAACTAATATACAAATGCATATTCATTTGTAAGAAAGAAATAACAAAATCATCTTCAACTTTTTCCTTGTCGGCTGGCACCTGACACAAGACCCTCCTCCTTTTTCATCTAGGCTTGGGACCGCCATTGGTGGAGTTTGACACGAGATGAAGTAATATGACTAAAAAGTACCACTTAAGCTAGGTTGAGATGAGGTGGAGGAGATGGGTTGAGATGAGTTTAATTAATTAATTAATTATTTTTAAGTTAAGCTTATTGATAAGGGGAAGAAGATCCCTCCACGTGGCAAGCACAATCAGATTAGGTGTAGAAGATTAATCTAAACTGACAAAAAGACTCTATCCCTAACCTCGGATACAGCAAGGCAAATACCACCATAATCGTTACTAATCATAAAAGCTGATCTCTTGACATGGGAGAAGGAAAGATTGCTGTCCGCTAATACATCGTGGATTTCATCAAGAGTTCCCAGAATGTCCAGTGTGCGACGCTGTGGTCATTAATGCATCTGTATTGAAGGAATCTCCCTCGATGATGAGAGGTAGCAGCTTCAAGTGGGATCAAATTGAAATCCCATTAAAGTTGGACCGGAGCTTTGCTTCTACAGCATCCGAGACTCCAAAAAGGCCCAGCAAAGTCCCAGATAACCTTGCCCTGATCATCCCTGAGGATACCTCCATAACCACTTGCTCCGGGGTTCCCATATGAGGTCCCATCGAAATCAAGCTTAACGTGGCCGGTTGGTGGGGGAGACCATTTGGGTTGGCATTTTTCTTTCCTCGAGATTAAATCTTTGATGACAGACCAGTTTCTAACTGTGGTATCCACTGGGTAATCACTGAAATCCTTTGAGCAAGAGAGCCACCACCCTGCCATCCTAAAGGTGGATTCCATGATGATCTGCAATTATCTAAGTTTGTCTATGAAAGATCTTGCGTTTCGCTCAGTCGACAGCGACCGAACTACACCAAAAAGCAAGCATTTTCCACCCCAATTTAGCTTTGGATTTCAGTTTAACTACCAACTATTGTGTGCAGAGCTCAACCGTTGTACGAGGCATGTCGGAAGAGATGGCCCAAACAAAATACATCCGTCGAGCTGACTTTTGAGACGAGAAGAAATGGCTATCTTTTATATCAGGAATGAGATGAGATAGTTGATATGAAAACCACTAATAGTTATATAAGATGAGATTTAGATTTCTCATCCCATCTCTAGCACCATTACCAGTGAGTTAGGATGAGATGATTTGTCTAGAGTTTTGGCACAACGGTAGTGTTGTGACCGTATGACATTGAAGTCACTGGTTCAAGGTGTAAAAATATCCTCTTACAAAATGCAAGGTAAAGCTACATACTATTGACTCTTCTAGTCTACTTCTTCCTCCGACCTCATTGAACTTCTTAGATGGGCTGCCATTTTAGACGGACAAAAGAAAAATATCGTTCCTAGTTTTATATAACATATTGTAGTCATCCATGTTCACGTTTATATGTATTTCAATTAATTTGGACAGCAATATGCATACGACGAAGTCGGCCCACATACATTAAATACAACCCGCTTACGAATTCACTGTTAGCTAAACATTAGAAAAAGAAAAGCAGAGACGATCGTCCGCTTGCAGCTAAAGGAAAATGCAAAAGCAAAGAGAAAATTATAGCTACTGGGAGGTCGGCACGTAGAATAGCGATAATGAAAGGCCTAAGATAGCTCAAATTGATATCGGCACCCCTAAAACAAATGATGTTTAGCAGTCTTCAGCAGCTTACTTGGATCGCGGTCGGTGATGCGTCCAGTCTGGGCGAAGTCGCAGTTGTAATTGTTGCGACCATTTGCCTGGTAAAAAGCGTTCATGGCGTAATTCCGTTTCCCAAGGCTCCTCTTCTCAAACTTAACTTATGGATAAAGGGGTAGCTCCAATGTATGAACCTCACGTGTATGCAGGGTCCAGAAAAAAGGCAGACCACAACGGTCAATAGTATGTAGCTTTATCTTGCAACTAGTACGTGGCATTGTAAAGATGACGCTTTGTTTGCTTAGTCTTTTGTTTCTCTAAAGCCCAAATTACAAGTAAAATGACCGTTTTCTAAAGGCTGCAAGCCCATCCAACTCTTCTGCAAGCAACAATTAAAAAGGCCAGCCACGGTGCACAAAGCTCCTGCCTATGTGGGGTCCTGCGAAGGGGCGGACCACAAGGGCTTAAAGTACACAGCCTTACCTTGCATTTTACAAGAGGTTGTTTCCACGCCTTAAACCCGTGACCTCAAGGTCACATAACTACAACTTTTACTGTTGCGCTAAGGCTCCCCTTCACTGTAACCGGATTTATCTTTTGGAAGATGTGAACCATTACCAATCTTTAAGCACTGGAATCTTATTCATTAAATGATCTTAGTCATTGATTCCATGCGTTATAATAAATGTTTCAATGTCAATTCTTCTACTTAAGAAAACAAGGTCCCCATAGGTGTATAAGCTCAAGGTCAAAGAAAGAGGAAGGAGTAAATGCCTCATTTTTTATGCACGATGAAATTATTTTGTGAGATCCAAACTATCGTCATGTTAGGAATGGATTAGATGGGCTAGACATTAATTTGAGGCGCTATAAATTTGTGAATATTTTCAACTATTCACGGTAAAAATAATGTTCAATAAATAGATCTCTAATATCGTTAAAAGTTTTTGCCAAAAAGATAGGCCTGCACAAGGGTCTATACAAAAAAAATACACTGGTTTTTGTCGCAAGTCATATCATACTTCAAATTGACCCATTTTATTTAATAAAACCCATCTATTTTAATCTTTTCAGTTTAAAACCTATCTTTCTTATGAAATACAAAATTTTATTTCTTCTTTTTTTGGCTTTACATTTCTTAACCTTCTATTTTTAAGTTTTTTCATTTAAAATTACATGATTTACAATTTTCTTTCCTTTTACAAATTTTCATATTTTTTATTTTTATTTTTTACTTTCCTTCAATTGTTTAACTCTAAGCTTCAAGTCTCTTTTCTCAGTCACTAACTTTATATGTTTTTATATTTTACAAACTTTTTAATTTATAATGACTTTTAATGCCATCTCTTTTACTTTTTATTTTCTCCAAAATTTGTAATTTGTCTAAGAGTCTGGACATTATGTTTAATTTTGTATATAATACTATCTTTTCTACTCAACAAGTTGTTCAACAGATTGTATACTTACCTTTTTAATCTTTATATTTAAAATAATCTTCACTTTTCCCATTTCTTTTCTAAATTTATTGACCTTTTTCTTTGCTAACCTTTTAAAAAATTATAGACATTTTTCTGAATTTTCCAATGTTTACAACTTTTTTCCAAACCCGACTTTGTGACTATGCTTACAAGTAAAAAAAAGAAAGAAAAAAAAGAAGGTAAGATGAAATAAATCCATTGTTGGGTCAATCTTCATCTCCTCTCAGGCAGGACGCCGATCGATCTAATTTCTTGGCCTGAACGAAAACAGGCAATTATTGCATGCTCAACTATGAAATGGAGTAGCGTCCGTCAGCCAATGCAACTGTCTAACTCAGTGGATCCATTTATTTCTTGGTCAAGCCAAACACGATCTGGTGTGATAATATTTGGTACTCCCTACCTCACGGTAAACCCAACTTTTTACGCAGAAATTTTTTTCTTCTATGCAGTATGTGATAAGGTGAAGGAGCCTTGGCGCAATTGTAGAGTTGTCGTTGCATAATCTTGAGTTCATAGCGTTAAAATAACCTCTTAGAAAATGCAAAGTAAGGCTGTATACTATTGACCCTTGTAGTCTGATCCTTCTCCAAACACTGCATACACGTGAGCTTTGTGAATCGAAGCTACCCTTCTTTATCCTACATGATAAGGTGGCCAAAGGTCGTCTTTGTGCCAGATTTCTGTCTATGAAGAATCAAATGCCTGATGTTTTCATCAAGCCCCTTGCAACAAACAAAATATCTAGTTTTACACAACAAGTTCAATATCATTTGCAAGAATAGCTCACCTTGTGAAGGAATATTTTAGCGTATAAAATATATTTCATGTCACAACACCATTGTTTCTGTACTTTTCAATGGTTTAAAAATTGGACACTAACCCAAGGTATGAAATTTATATAATACATAAATGAATACAGGTGCCCATTCATTGACGAGATAAACTCTTTAAGTACTGCCACAGCAACTTCCCATATCCTTACCATTTTTCTATCAATAGATAGACAGCTAGAGCATTTATTAAATCAGCCATCTAAATTCCAATCATCAAACGTACATATTTTAAATGCTAAAATCGCTCAAACCAAGTGAATTTTGGGTTAGGAGATATAAAGCAAGATAAATCAAATGAACGGCCCGATCCTCCCAAGGAGAGGGCCTCCTGTGCAAAGAGCTAAGGAAAGCCTTCGGGGAAGTTGGAACACAAATCTTACGACGGATTTTCTCACCTAGGGACTAAATTTACATGCGCCGTGACCTAAAATGGAAATAAGAAAACAAAAGAAGTTAAGATACAGGAAATCATAGTACGAATTGATATGGACACCCCACAAAGTTGACGTAAAGATCATTTCATGCACTTACTAGGATCCTCGTTGGTGATGGTTCCAGTCTGGCTGAAGTCACAATTGAAGTTGTTGCGACCATTTGCCTGGTAGAAAGCGTTCATGGCGAAGGAAGCGTGTGATTCTACGGTATTGGGTTCAAAGCAGGCCCCGCCAGCTTGTATCGGCTTGCAATCGACGCCCTGGCTACAGACATAATTGATGTTTGCTTGCAGAGCTTGCGGGCTTGATCCGGGCTTTGCAACGCACCATGTACCGCCCGATCCGGCCGGTGCTGGTTTTGGGTTTTCACCGCCTGATCCGGCCGGCGTTGGTTTTGGATTTGCTGGCGCTCCCGACTGAAAAAGATGAAGGAGAATTATCAATAGCAGGCTGCAGGCTCGTTAACCCAAGTCAATATCAGAAGGAACAACCGGGAAGTTAACTTACCTGCCCGCCCTTCATAATCCCAATGTCATAAACCGGGCTAAAATCCGGTCGAAACAGTCCGAAGTTCTTCTCAGCGGTCGAACCCGCTTTCTGATTCTCGTTAAACAAGGCAAACAAGTACGTCTCGAACTTCCTACCAGGCATCAGTGGCGTCCCCTTCCCAGAAGTCACATGCTGCAACAGATTCTTATTATAAGTCATGGCATTTTCAACGGTCGAAAACTCTTGATGCGGGTCCCCGGCAGAGGGCCAGCCAGTTTCTGCCACCACGATCTCCACATCAGCATACCCCATTTTCTTCATCGCGGAGTAAACCGAATCCATCATCGCATCGAACATGTTGGTATACGTTATCCTCGTGTTCTTATCGTGAAGCCCGGGATTCGGTCTGAACAGAGCGTAGTCCAGATTTTCCTTGATTAACCCCCCAAAATAAGGATACGGGTTGACAAAAAACGGGGATTGGGTTTCCCGGTGGAACTTCAACAAGGGTTCGATGACTACTTTGTCATATCCCCGCCGGAAGATGGCGTTCGAAGGCGGTTCGTAGTTGGAGAGGAAGCCGAGAGTGTGAGGGGTGGAAACCTTGATTCGGTCCATCCCCGAGAGTTTTAAGGCGGAATGGATGGCTCTAATGGCCGGAACGAGGTGGCCGATGAGGTCTTTGTTAGCTGCGTAGATTACTTCATTCCCGACTAAGATCCGGTCGATCTTGGTGGCGGGGTAGAAGGGGGCAACGTTGGTTTTGATCCATTTTTGTGCGGCAGGGAGTTCTGTAAGGGAGGGAATGTCGTAGTTGTTGCCAACAGAGATTGTAACGGAGATACCGGTATTTTTGAAGGCTTGGAGGATGGCATGATCGGCGTTGAAGAGCCTAATTCGGTCGATTGTGGTGCGGGTCTTGAGGAACTCGGCGACTTGGGACGGAGGTGGGAGATTGTCGCCGAAGGTGCCGTAGTTGACGCCAATGGAGAGAGATGGGGTGGAAAGTTGCAGGAAGAGGAGGAAGAAGAGAGTGAGGAAAGAGAATTTGTCGGGAGCCATGGCTTGGGGGAAGGGAAAGGCCGGGGTTGGGAGTGTATTTATAGCGTCCGGATTTGGCTTGGTCGAGGTTATGGCCCGCAGAAATAGACGGGAACTGCGATTGTGGGGCCACCATTTTTTTCTTTTGTTTTATTAAGTGGATTGAGCGTAACTTGCTAAATAAAGGGCTATGGTGTTGTAAGAGATCTCCTCGACTAGACTATTGTGAGTCAGTGTAGTGCGCGTCATCACGGCAAGTTGCTGTACCGGGCCCCAATTATGCATGTGTCCCCACGTCTGGTTGATCGGATGGCCCTTATAGTTCTTTTATCTTCGGATATCTTGTGTCTATGAAGTTGATTGGATGATTTCTGCATCTGAAGAGTAAGAGCTTTGTGCTTATGTTGGTGGGCTACATCCATCCACATACAAAGCGGTTATCTTCTAGATTGGAGAATAAGATGGTCAAGGAATGCTAGGCTGACTGCATTATATTATCTGTGCGGTCTAGTTACCATATTTTTTGGAGCCAACCTTTGAATGATCTGATTCATCCATCCCATCGTTCCAGATTTGAGTACCTTATAGATTAAAAAGTATGTGATTTGAAAGATTCTAAAATCTAAAAGATGCATGACAAAGTTTACTTAAAAATGAACAACCTTGAAACTTTATAAACATCACACAATTTTTAGAGTCGTCTCGATTGTATAATTTTTTATCTTTAAGAAAACTAAATTTGAAAGAATGAGATGAACAATTCTGATCATGACCATAAAATGTGGTTCCTAGACCGTATCTCTTAGTGTGTTAATTGGAAGTGGGGCCCATGATACAAAAGTGGGGTTACACTAGGTAACCTATTGTAGGGTGGCAAACTATACTATCACTTCTTGAGAGAAATCAAAATTGAACTACTTTGAGCAAAGTAAATTTTATCACAACAAATGCGTGGTTGAAAATTTTTAGAGATCTATAATAAGTAGTTAGGATCATCCAAATGTATTCTTTTATTCCCAAAAATTTTATTTCAATCACTTCATTGGGAATCAATTCTTGGGGGGAGGCTGTATACTCGCAATCTAGAAAGATAACATGCAATATCACACATGCGCAAAGATGAGAAAGAGAGATGTAGAGAGAGGAGAGTTTCTTCTGTACATACAAAATATTGATATGTATTGAAGAAAATGGTGTTTAGACTCACTTTTTTGTATTTCTTCGTCAATCCAAGACATTCATTTGATTTGGCCTCAATCAAATATTCTCGGCACCAAAACTCATTCTAACGAAAATATCCAAGGCCTCCATTTCAAGAATATAAAAGGCCTAAAAAGGAAGACCTTAGAAATTTCTGATGGACGTGAGTTTTGATGCCAAGTATATCTTACTAAAGCATAATCATATGAATATATTAGATCTTTGAAAAATATAAAAAAAAGTTGTATGAAACCCAATTATTCTTTAATATATATATATATATATATATATTGTACACACATATGCATAGAAGAAATTCTAGAGAGAGAGAGAGAAGTGTAATAACTAAACCATTTAATTATTCCTTATAAATAGGAGAGAAAAGAGACTGGTGAAATATGTGGGAATAGTTATATTATCCCAAATGTCCCTTAAAAGTAGGAGAAGGTAAACATCATTACTCTCTCTAAGTTTTTCTATTTCTTATCATATCATTTTACTTCTTTAAATTTACAAAATCTACTACTATATTTCCCTTATATGTTATTGAATAATATTTTTTTATTGGAGATGATGAGAAGGAAATTATAGAAACATCAAATATTGAATTATTGTAACTTGCTTCCAAGAGTTTGTGTTTGTTAGAAATAAACAAGAATCAGAAGGATGAAATTTTCAATCAAAATGACTATATTCGTGATTTTAGTTAACTAAAATTAAATTGAGTCAACTATTAAGACTTAACTACATGATGAATTGGATAAAATGGAAATCGTGTCAGCTAAATGAATATCCAGTCGACTAGATTGCAACATGAGCAAATAGAAGAATCTATCTGAAAATAAGTCCATTATTCGTGCATGCTCAGTTGACTTTTCTTGTGTGTTCTTTTCAAGATTTGAAGATCTTGAATTTAGCCAATTATTTAAAGATGATGTGAAGCTAGATTGAAGAATTGAAGATTTCACTTGTATGCTAACTCATGTATGAAAAATAACCTGCTATCTTAAATGTGAGTGGACTATTTCATTCTAGTGACTTTGAGATAATTTGGTGGGTAATATTAGCTAACTCTTTTGAAAATCAAGTTTGCTAAATGACTGGTTGCTTACTTGAGGGACTAATTCATAGTCAACTAACTGAACAACCAAATGGGTTTTAAATTTCTAGGTTGATAAACGAGTCAACTAAACACAAAGAATGCAACTATGCTTTAACAATGAAAATGTGGATTTGGTGCAAAAGGCTTTTTCTTTTAGAAAATCTGCAAAAGAAATTCAAGTGACAAAAATGGTAAAATAGCCTACTAAATTGGAGACAACTTTGGTAGCTAACCATTTAAATCTAATTTTTTGAATCTTTGATAGATAAATATGCTCTCCCATGGTCATTGATTTGTTCCTGACAAATCTTTTTTAATTTGGACTATATATATATAAAGAAAACAAAGTAATATAAGAGATTGAAAATCAAAAAGATTTTCAAGCTATCCACTATCTACTCAAAGCTAGGCCGTCACCGGATTATGAAAAAGGAGTCAAAGCCTTTATCTCTCATTAGTTTGGCTTACATAGCCTTCTCCCCTTTACAAGAGAGGTCTTTTAGGACATTGTGGAGAGAGCGGAGGCTCTCGCAGGTGGGCATAAAAGGATTTCACGTACGTAAGGGGATCCCCCCTTTTGCTATGTAAGTTCAACTTCCTTTTGATGGAGGCCCTCTCATTCCTTCCAAATCTAAGGATCATAGGGTTGAGGACCTCAAAATACATGAATCTTTCTATTTTCTCTTAATGCTTTGATAAGCCTCTGTGCTAATTCTTTTCATATTTCATTTATGTATAAACTCTCTATTTTTTATTCTTGTGCTTGATTCCATTGAAAGAGATTCTTTATCAAATCATACTTCTATTTAAGAGTGGCATAGCTCTACTTTCTTAGTCATTTTTCATGTACTTATGAGAAGGCTTAGTTCCTTTGTTTCATGTTCATCATAATGCCAAGTAATTTGTAAAAGTTTGTAGAGATTAGCGGAAGCTCAAGGTAATGAATACCTTGAGAGAGTGGAAGTAGGTGTCTTTGTTGGTTGACCGAACCACTATAAAATATTATATCTAGCTTCTCTTGTGTGCCAGAGTCTTCAAAAACATATCTTACTATTGTTTTGGGCCTAACCCCTTCGTTGCAACAAGGAGAGGAAAAAGTGACTTCCAGATTAGGAATAATAAATCAAATAGGAATCAAATAAAATCGTATATAGTAAAACTTTTGAGAGCTATCACATACCCTTTTATAGATCTTAGACTAACTTCTTTTTCTTTACTTTTTTTTTTTTTTCAGTACAAGGAGGGGAGCCTTGGCGCAACGGTACAAGTTGTCGTCGTGTGACCTCGAGATCACAGGTTCAAGGTGTGAAAACAGCCTCTTGCAAAATGCAAGGTAAGGCTGTATACAAGCAAATAATTACAAAGCAAATCACTCTGTCTCTTGATTGCTAAGGAATCTATTACTTAAAACCTAAGCAAAAACAAGGTGATTCGTTTGGTATTCATTTAACTTTAAAACACGGTCCACAACTTAAAAGAGTCCGTGTAAGTGGAGATGCTCGTGCAAGTCTAATAGCATAGATTCTCATATACAGTGATGACTTTTTGTAGATCATAACCCCTCACCATGTTTGGAATAATTTAGATAGGCTGAAAGCCAGATTTCATGCCCTTTGGATGCTATTAGCTTATTGCTCTTTGAGTTGAAAATCAGAGCCATTAGTCTTTTCAGAGACTCAAAGCTGGTGGTTCATATTACCCAAATGCTCTGATTTCTCATAAGATACCTAATTTTTATACTCAGAACATGATGAATGGCTTAAATCTTCCAAAAACCGACTATTGATTTAGAGTCTATGCTATCTGATGCCCATAAGCGTCTACTCCTACCGAGACTCTAAAATAAACATTGAATAAATTAGATGAATAATAGCAGCGTACAACATCATAGCAAATTGCCATACTGCATCCCACTTTTGCATTCTGGAGCCGACCATCAAGTCATCGAAACCATCCATCTAATTTTATAAGCTCTAGCAAAAGCCAAGGTGATCGAATGATTATACCATCAGAAAACCCATGCTTCTTCCTCGTTAAATATAAACCGTCCTCTGAGAAATGTTTCCCACCATCTGTGCTATGATCAAAGCATGTTATTTAAGTATTTATTATTATTATTTTTTATTTCAGGCTCATCCAACCTAGCTGTCTCCGGAGCAAAAGCAATCTCAATTCATTGAATTTAGAAGAATGGCTCTGATCAAGCAGAAGGGGGGCCATCATAAGTGGGGAGTACCATAGGAAGTTGTACTGCTCCTACTATGCTATCATTCCTCGCCAAAGGTAAACATATGGCGACAACTAACAAAGGAGCAGCCCTCACGAAGCTCCAGCCTATGCGGCGTCCAAGAAAGAGGCAGACCACAAGGGCATATAGTAGGCAACCTTACCTTGCATTTTACAAGAGATAGATTCCACATGGCCAAAATTAATAACATGACCAAAAGATAAGTATCCTATTCATGACAACACCCTTTACTAGACAAGTGCACTACAATCTTTGGAACCAACCCAATACTCAAAAGATTAAATGCATCCCAATCACCGTTATCCTATTGGGTCAAAACTTGTCTTTAAATAATGAGAGTCACTGTTAAGCTCCCTAAGCCAACTGTAAAAGTTGTTGTCATGTGACCTTTGAGGTCAGGGGTTCAAGGAGTAGAATCCACCTCTTGTAAAAATGCAAGGTAAGGCTGCCTACTTTAAGCCATTGTGGCCCGCCCTTCTCTGAATCCCACATAGGCGAGAGCTTCATGCACCGGCGCTGCCCTTTACTGTTAAGCTCCCTGCTTGCTTATCGTGAAAAATCTCTCTCACAATAAAAACTTAGGAAGAAGGTCGTCTTTCACATACATCATTATCTATCCGTCCCTGATGCTTCGGTACCAAAAATCTCATCCATTGGGATACCTGTAAAACCTTTTTTCTTATATATATATTTTTATAGCAAAATATAACATTTGCTCTTCTTTTTGGGAACCTGTCTGAATCCGTCTATTTTTAACTTTTTTTTGGAAACTGCCTGTTTTACACCCACAAAAGAATAAAGAAGCAAGATATTGGAATATTAGATAAATGAGATTTTTAGTACCTAAACCATCTTAGTCAGGCTAACAAATGAGAGGCGTTGATCACTGCAAAAATAAAGTGATCCCAGCGTGTACTTATTTCGATTAGTAAGTCATGAAAGATTTCATGGTAGAAACTCTACTCACTCTAATACACTTATCCTCATCTTTTCACATCACACTCCCTTTACCTGGGAAAGCCCTCTGTACTTGACAACGATCAGTGGTGCTGCTGAAGCTGGGCCGGACATGCACCCAGGATTTTGGGGCCCCAGCCAAGCGTTGGTAGGGTTGAAGCTTGTTATCAGCAAATAGCTGGACTCAGAATGACGTGAGGAATGCTAGAACCAAGGCCCTATAGAACACTTTTCTAAAAGCGCCCTTCAATTGTTTCATGAAGGATCCGGAACGAGTCATCTGATTGCTCTAGCCTTGGATATCTTATAAACAAAAATTCACAATGGCTTTACGAGGTTAACATCCTAAAAGCCAATTTTAGGAGATGAATTTAAACAATTATTTATATAAAGTTTATAACAGTTACTTGTGATAAAATGCTACACTTTACCAGACGCAAGATTTATCTTATCTACTTGCTATTCAAAACTGTAGATATCCAGAGCTAGAGCAATCAGATGAGTGGATCCGAGGTCCCTCTCATGGATAAAATGGGGTGCGTTTCTAGGGAAGTGCCCTCTAGGGCCTTTGGCCAAGCATTCCTCACATAAACATATAAACATCCTGGACACCTCATAATTCCCTATCACATACACTCAAAACAACTACAAACTACTAAACGAGTGTTAAACACAGGTTTGAGGGCTTAGCCGCGTCAGTTAATTGCCTTCTGACAAGCAAGAGTGGGTTCGAAAGCAAACTTACTCAAAAGTGTTGAGCGCAGAGAAGAGACAGAGAAGCAGAGTGCTTCCATTTACATATTGATCAAGAGTAGAATAAAGACTGATCTCTGCACTTCGATAACTAGAGAAAATTCTCTAGTTTGATACTGCACAAGTGTATCATAGTAAGGAGACCAAAATATTTCCTGAAGTGAAGTACCTAGCGAGGAGTTTCACAGTGCATGCTAACTTTTGCAATGTTGAAGGAGAGCAAAATTGGACAACAGTCCGTCTAGATGAATAGCACGCAAATAAGAGAAGACTTTGCATAACTTTCCAATCAATCAATTGCCAGTTCCATGTTGGTGAAGTTGTGAGGTTATGAAACCAAAAACAAACAAAAAAGAAGTGCCTCTCTAGTAATTTTTCGCAAAGCTGAGGAATAATTGCAGGTGGCAATACTCTTAAATCATACCTCTACCTGGTGAGCAGTGTTAGTGTTTCCCATGCATTAGCTCTTCCTGTCAGCTCTTGATATTTCGCTAAGATAGAAATCCACTTCCTGGCATGTTTGGAGGACCTTGCGATGGCATCTGTCCTTGGGACATGAGCTGAGACCTCCCAGGTCCTTGAACAAACGTCTGATTCATGCCTGCGCCAACTATATGTTGCTGGTGTTGCTGCTGGAGCTGCTGATGTTGCTGCTGCAGTTGCTGTTGTTGCAGTTGTTGCTGCTGCTGCTGTTGCTGCTGACTTGGTTGTGGTTTGAATACGACCATGTCCTTGATGAGTATATAGATTATTAGTCTCTGGTATATATTTTGTGAAAACCATATCTGGCATTAAATGCTTCACTAACTCACCCCGGGAAAAAGCATGCCAATCAACCGGCTCGCCTTATCAGAGACAGAGAGCAGCAATGTCTGGGAAGGTAGTTGAATTACCGCACACTGAATAAAGGGCATACAAGATTAGTCAGGCAACAGATTTAGGCAGACTGTTAATGGAATACCAGCAACAAATGTTACTATAACCAGGTACTTCTCAAATTTGTAGCAGCAGCCCCACAGGTAACCACATTGAAAAGTGGCACCGAGGAACCGATATGTCCAAAATATTAGGAGTTATGATAAGCAGTAAATTTTATGGTTTGAAGCATTTCATGAATATAACCAGACGCATACATATTCTAGAAGAGTGGTCCTTGACTATATACTGATGGTAGAGAGTTAAACCTCAATAAATCCATAGCTTAGGGACCAAGGATGTTCTATTAATTTAGAGGGGTATTTACTCTATTGAAAACACTCAGTAATTTTAAAGAGGTTACCCATGTAAGGTATTTCATATTGTCTTCTTGCTGCCTGGATTATTAATTTATGTAATGATGTTCAGTAGTAAAATAGTGAGTATTAGTTTATCAAGGTTCAACAGCATGCCATTTGAGATGTCCAACTCATACACAATTGTCCGCCTAACATATTCAATTCTTTCATTCTTATAATATTCCAGCACTATTATGTTCATAATACACATAAACACATGATCCAAGGGCCTGAGATTCACCTGTTGAATGTTGACATGGAAAAGTAATGTTTGACATGCAGTCCCCTAAAACTCCAAAATGATGTGCACACGTGGATGTATATACGTATGTATGTGTAGGTAGGGCAGCCCCGGTGCACGAAGCTCCCGCCTATGCGGGGTCCGGGGAAGGGGCGGGCCACAATGGCCTAAAGTAGGCAGCCTTACCTTGCATTTTTACAAGAGGCTGATTCCACGCTTTGAACCCGTGACCTCAAGGTCACATGACGACAACTTTTACCGTTGCGCCAAGGCTCCCCTTCTGTGGATAAGAATAGGTATTAACTAATAAATATAATAAAAAAGATTCTAATTTTTGTAACTTTTATTTTAGGAAATTTTTAAAAAATAACCCTAAATTACAGAAAAAAAGATGAAAAAATTTTCACACATGAAGACACAAGCATGGGAAAGCTATATATGTGAATAGAAATACGTTTCAATGAAGAAATATGAAAAAACGAAGACTTTTTTATATTTTCGTAACTGATTTTTTTGGAAAAACAGTAAAAAACCTAAAAACAAACTCAAATCTAGAGCTAAGAAGTATAAACTCAAATGGAATGTTTTCTTATACATATATAACTAAAACCCATCAAGATCCATGGAAAATAGTTAACAAAAAACAAAAAAATTGAAAAAACGGTATTGGTTTTTTTACAGAAACTGTAAACAAATGCTAAAATTTGTAAATCCACACCTTTTGTTGCGTAGATCTGTGAAAGATTGAAGAGGAATGGTCGTTTTCATCTTCTCAGTAGGTTGGAAGATTGAAATTAGGGTTGGAAGGTGAAAAACGAAAAAAAAAAACAAGGTTTATACGTTACTGGGTAAGTGGTGCACACCTGGAGTTGGGGGCGCATTAGGCACAAGGCACAAGTCACATCCAGGTGAGCGACTAGTTGCGCTGCGACTTAAGTCGCTGCACCTGAGCTAAGTCAAGTCGCATGCCCTGCCACTTCTTGCGCCTAGTGACTAGTCGCGCCTGCGACTACATAGATTGTAGTCACACTACCACACTACTTCTCAACAAAATACAAATTCCATAAGAAACAGACCAAAAACTTATACACTGTTTATCAAATGCATTCAAAATCAAATTAATGATGACTAAATTTCCTTCTAACCTTACACATGAGAGAAAATGTCAACTATTTAACATCCTAAGAACCAGCAGACGTACTTAGTAATCCTATACATGCTTCAAGACCCCTTAAAGATGAATTCAAGCAAATATTGTAGTCTGCTTATGGGGCAGTAGCCCATGCTAGATGTTACTGATCTACTTTTGCAATTGTCATGGAACACCTAGCCATATCTACTCTGCTCAACAGTAGGAGCTTTTGTCCTCTTGCCTTCTTATTTTTGTGTGATTCACAATCCTGAAACATGTGTCAAAATGCTTAAAAAGCAACGCAAGGAACTAGGTACTGGTTAATGAATAACTAAGAGTTTTACAGAACCATTTGTAGCAGTTAAAGAGTATTATGCTGTCCTCCCCACTAAAGTGCAAGTAGCGCAACTTCTTGGACCTCCAAATTGAGCTAGGTACAAGATTTTGGACGATAACTTACATCCTCATACTCTTGGCCCGCATCATCCTCTTGAAAACATGTTGACAGCCATACAAAAGGATAAGAATGTTTTGGTTGAAATTATTCCTAAATATGATGTGGCAAATAAGTTTTCGTTATGTTGAATGTATCTCAATCTTCATTATTCAACAAGTACAAGTATTCTCAAGTCACAAAGTATTGGTTTTCTAAATTCTTCACATACAGAAGAGAAGAAATACAACACAAAAAACCACGACAGACCACTTTGCCGACATGCAGGATTTACAACTTCTCTCCAGCTTAACAAAAGTTGGCCTCATTAAGCTTCAAAAGTGATGCATTTCCAAGGACAATAATGCTTCCAGCTTTGTCCATGAAAACATAAAATGGATTTAATAATGTTTGCACGCTGACAAAAAACTTCTATCTAGTTTTAATGTGATCCTTCTCTATCATCAAAGGTATTGTGATCCATCAAAGATCTATGTATGTGTCCCAAGCCCGGATAAAAAAGGAGGAGGGTCTTGCGTCAGGTGCCAGCCGGCAAGGGGAAAGTTGAAGATGATTCTATTATTTCTTTCTTACAAATTAATATGCATTTGTATATTAGTTTGTGAGGAAGAAATGAGAATCATCTCCAGCTTCTTAAAAGATGGCAACCCTTGTATCAGGTAGCCAGCCGGCAAGGGGGAAGTTGAAGATGATTCTATTATTTCTTTCTTACAAACAAATATGCATTTGTATATTAGTTTGTGAGGGAGAAATGAAAATCATCTTCAGCTTCTTAAAATATGGCCACCTTTGCGTCAGGTAGCCAGCCGGCAAGGGTGAAGCTGAAGATGTCTAAGTACATAAATCTGTGTGTAGATATGTAGCTAATGAAATAAAGAATGAAAAGTAAAACAAAGAAGAGTAACTAGTTTCCTACACATGGTAATAATACATACAGTAAATAGAAAAATGGCCAATCAGTAAATAGTAGCTCCATCCAGAGAAAAGATCTAAAGAGAGATGTCTCACACAACACGCCATTTTCAAATTGGAGAGTTCTTAGTACCTGTGACCAGGTCCATGCAAGTGTCAGATGTTCTTGTGTTCGACAAAGAAGTAGGAACTAGTTTCCCATATGTACTAATACTATAATAGTTACTTGTGTGTGTGTATAATTGTATATGTAATGAATTTGGAATCAAGTGGAGCATTAAGCCAAAAGGTGGCATAATCTAATAAACTAGTCCGGAAAAACAAAAGTTACAGAAACATGTAGTTTGATTGCGAGCACAAATGAACATTATAATATGAAGATATCAAGCCTACTTTGTATCAAACTATGAAAAGTAGCTGAAACCCAAGAAGACTTACAAGTTTCTTTTCTTGTAGCTGACCAAGAAATCCATGCTGATTTAGTGCCCGGAAAACCAAGAAATCTGCCTTGCCAACGTATTGCCTGATAATGGAAGAGGGAAGTCAGAAAGACAAGAACATGTATTGCTTGTTATTGTAGAGACTATAATTTCCACAAGAAGAAGAGAAAAGGAAAAAATGAATAGAAAAAGACTAGATGAACTGTAACACAAAAGTTGAACATACAGAAGCTGGAAATAGATGAAATATAACTCTAAAAGACAAACATCCAGGAACAAACTTGAAATCCATTACTTGTTATTCATGTGATCCTGCGATATAAGCCGGACAATTTGCATGGTTTTTGGCCAATCTGCCGCGAGCCTGAAATGAACACAAATTTAGGCAAAAGAAAACTAAAACGTAATACAAATGCAGCATATTTGCAGAAACATGGTAATAACAAAAAAGACGCAAGCTCAAATTGCAGAACCAGTTATCATTTCTCAGAACTCAACCACAAATGATTGTCATTGAAGCTCAAGCTGTGCAACTGAATACCAATGCAACTGCACAAAAATAAGACTCTAAACTGGACATGCTTCACTTTTGGCAAGCGAAGATATATCTAAATTTTGATTTAACAAATTATCCATTTCTGTTCATAAGATTTTACGATAAGTGAAACTGCTACAAGTATCCATAACATGTGCAGAACAGAAGGTATTAGAAACTTCTCAATGCTAATACAGTTCACAGATGTATATTATGAATCACATGCATGATATCATCAGTATCAGTTCCTTATTTTCAGTGAATTTAAATGCCAAATGATAGATCCAAGTGCACTTAGTCTACCTAAGCTATTCCCAACATGGTGAACAACTTAGATCTACAAAAGAGGCAAGTACAATACACTTGCCCTAAGATAAATCCAAGTTTGCACTTGGATTTATCACCTCAAATAAAAAACATTTACATTTACAGCAAGGTTTCCCAACAGAATGTTTGAAACTAATCAACAAAAATTAAGAAAACTATGAGCAATGAGCTCCTAACAGATGGTTAAGCATGCACTTTCTCCAACTAAAAGGTTGCAGGTATGAGTCTGCTAACCACTAACTTCTCTTTTCACAAGGAAAAAAGAAAAAGAATTTTCAGTTTCAACAGCCAAGGACCAAAAACAATGAATGCTGCAGGGAAACTGCAATAATAACCAATCCCAACATGAATAATAGCTTCCAAAACTTACGTCTCTGAAGCTGATGCATTCCTATAGCCCTGTCAGAGAAAAGAAGAAATCATATTACAAAACAAAAGGCAGTAAAAAAAAATTAAGCCCAGAAAAAGAATTACAGAAAAAAATTGAAGTGCCAATATTATGTAATGCTTTATCACATGTCTAAGTAAAACAGGGATGATGAAGAAGCGACGCGCTACATCGGATCCCGGGTGTAGTGAAAAATGGGCAAGGGCTGCTAGAGCGTCCCCTCGGAAGCGACGCGCTGCATCAGAACCCAGGTGCAGTGAAAAGTGGACATGGGTTCATACCATGGAGGTCGAGAAAGGCGATAGTAAATAGGGAATCTCCAAATCATAAGATTCGCATCGCTACATGGAATATAGGGACATTGACAGGTAAGAGTTTGGAGTTAGTAGACACGATAAAACGTAGGAGAGTCAACATCGCTTGTATCCAAGAAACCAAGTGGAAAGGGGCTAAAGCTAGAGAAATAGATGGGTATAAATTATGGTACATAGGAAAGGAAAATAATAGAAATGGCGTAGGAATAATAGTGGATAAGGAATTAAAGGATAAAGTTGTGACGTTAAAAGAATCGGTGATAGAATAATAACAATAAAAATGATTCTAGGAGAGCAGATTATAAATATTATAAGTGCATATGCACCACAAGTAGGGCTACAAGATATAATTAAGAGACAGTTTTGGGAAGATATGGAGGAGTCATGCAAGAAATTCCCAACACCGAGGGGATATTTATAGGAGCAGACTTAAATGACTATGTAGGAAAAGATAAGGAAGGATATGATAGAATACACGGAGGGTATGGTATAGGTGAACGAAAAGAGATGGGGGAGAATATCCTCGATTTTGCTTTGTCATATAACCTATTCATTGCAAATACACTCTTTAAGAAGAAGGATGAACCCTTAATAACCTTTAAAAGTGGACTTCATAAAAGCCAAATAGACTTTTTTCTACTTAGGAATAATGAGCGATCTATATGTAAGGATTGTAAGGTGATACCCGGTGAGAGTTTAACCTCACAACATAGGTTAATGGTTATGGATATTCATATCAAAAGATGGAGTAAAAGAACCGAACTTAATACACATCCAAAAACTAAGTGGTGGAACTTAAAAGGAGAGAAAATAACCTCATTCAAAAATAAGTTGATGGTAGAAGGAAATTGGAACTATGAAACGCAAGTAAATACCATGTGGTCTAATATGGCTGAGTCCATTAAGAAAGTGGCAAAAGATGTCTTAGGAGTATCTAAAGGTAAAAGGCTATTAACAAAGGAAACATGGTGGTGGAATGAAACAAAGGCAAAAGCTATTAAAGAAAAACGAATGCATTTTAAAGCATGGCGAGGAAGATTAGAAATAATGAAAACTATGAACAATATAAGAATGCTAAAAACGTTGCTAAGAGAATAGTAAGTGAGGCTAAACTTAAAGCATATGATGAGCTCTATAATAGACTAGGAACAAGAGAAGGTGAGAAAGATGTGTTTAAACTTGCAAAGGTAAGAGAACAGAAGAGTAAGGACTTAGAGCATGTTAGGTGCATTAGAAGCGATGATCAAAGGGTATTAGTTAAAGACGCTGAGATCAAACAAAGGTGGGAAATCTACTTCCAAAAATTGCTAAATGACAATGGCCCTGAGAATAGAGGAATTGAAAATACTATAAATCTAAATAACACTGGATATTATAGATATGAACGTAGGATTAAAATGCTTGAAGTAAAAGAGGCCTTGAGAAAGATGAAATCGGGAAAGGCCATGGGGCCTCGATGGTATACCAATAGAGGTTTGGAAGCATATGGGAGATATTGGGGTAGTTTGGTTGACCAAGTTGTTTAACAAGATTATAAAATCAAAGAAAAATGCTCGATGAGTGGAGGAAAAGCTCTATTGTACCAATCTATAAGAATAAAGGAGACATTCGTAGCCGCACTAATTATCGAGGGATCAAACTTATGAGCCACACCATGAAACTTTTTGAAAGAGTAATTGAGAAGATGCTACGATATGAAACAAGTGTATCGGAGAATCGGTTGGTTTCATGCCCGGGAGGTCTACTATGGAAGCTATTTTCTTACTAAGACAATTAGTAGAGAAATATAGGGAGAGGAGAAAAGACCTACACATGGTCTTTATTGACTTAGAGAAGGCTTATGATAGAGTCCCTAGAGAGTTAATATGGAGGGTGTTAGGTGTTAAAGGGGTTTCTCAGGGGTATATAGGCATAATTAAAGATATGTATGAGGGAGCAAGAATAAAATGTTAAGACCACTAGTGGCGTGACCGGTGATTTTCCCCGTCACCGTCTGGATTGCACCAAGGATCGGCATTAAGTCCATACCTTTTCACATTAGTTATGGATGAGTTAACAAAACATCCGCATGAGGAGATTCTCGGTGCATGCTATTTGCGACGATATAGTCCTACTTGATGAGACAAGGGAGGGTGTTAACATAAAGCTAGAGCTATGGAGAGAAGCGAGAATCGAAAGGATTTAAAATTAGCCGAACTAAGAGCGGAATATATGGAATGTAATTTTAGCAAGGAGAGTAGGAGTGGAGCACCGCCTCAAGATTGATAACCAAGAGGTCCCCATGAGGGACCACTTCCGGTACTTAGGATCAATGATTCATGAGAGTAGAGAGATTGAGAGAGAGGCTACCGAGAGAATCCAAGCGGGTTGGAACAAATGGAGATGTGCATCGGGGTTTTATGTGATCGGCGGGTGCCACTCAAACTAAAGGGAAAATTCTATAGGATGGCTATAAGGCCGGCCATGCTCTATGGATCGAGTGTTGGGCAGTTAAGGAACATCATACTCATAGGTCGTAGTGTTGCGTAAATGAGGATGTTGAGATGGATGAGTGGTAAGACAAGAAAGGATAGAATTAGAAATGAAAATATTAGAAGAAATTTAGGGATAGCACCAATAGGTAACAAGATGAGGGAGATTAGACTTAGATGGTTTGGACATGTTCAAAGGAGGCCAACAACGGCACCAGTTAGAAGGAGTGAGGCAATACAAGTTGAAGGTTCTAAAAGGGCAAGGGGAAGGCCCAAAAGAACGTGGATAGAAGTGGTGAGGAAAGATTTAAAAACTTTGGGACTAAATGAAGCCATGGTATTTAATAGAGTGGAATGGAGGAATAAGATTCATGTGGCCGACCCCTAATTGGGATAAGGTCTTGATGATGATGATGATGATGATGATGATGAAGAAGCAACCCATTACAGGGTTTAATAAAGCTATTTATGTAACAAGAAGTGAACTGAAGGATGATATTTATCAAGCATGACAAACAATAAAGACAACCATTGTCATAAGGAAAAGAAGTGGAATAGAGATTAAAGCACTTTAAAGCATAATTTACCTTTTTTTTCCTGAATGGTGACTGTGGAGGATAATATTAATCCAAAAATGAAACACTTGACAACATAAGAAAAATATTTAACATACTTATATCGAAGGAAAATAAAAAGAAAGCAAGAGAAATTAGACAGCGAACCAAGCAGAATACTAGATTGATATCTGTTTAAAACACTTAATGTGGTACAGTAAAAACATGAGATGTTCTTAGTATGCATTGTTGAGAAGATGTAGTTATATCCTTTTTATTACTGAATACACCATTTTAGGCCTCCAACTCTAATTACGTGAACTCAGCTATTCAAGAAGAAGGAATTAACAGGCTTTTGTTATTCTCCAAAGGTAAGATCGGCGATTTGATTATAATGGGATCCTACAGCCAGACAGTCCAGTCTATTATGTTCCTCAGTTTCCAGTTCTAGTTGATCATGAACATGCACTACTTTGTTTATTAGTTTCTTTCACTTCCAAGTTCACTCATGTAGCTGCTGCTCATCATTGTAACTAGTCCCTACCAGAAAAGTAAACAGTTTCCACCCTTTTTTTATATTTTTTGTTTTTTGACATGTGTGCATAGTTAGGGCTGTCAACGAAGATTGAAGAACTAGCAAGAACCGATGCCTGGTTCCAATTCTTTGCAGTAGCACTGAATTAAGTTTGGTCCAGTTCCAGTTTTATGCCAGAAGAACTGGACCAGAACTGAGAACTTCATCATTAGGCTATAATAAACCTTGCATTTTACATTTAACTTTAGTTTTGCTGAGGGTAATTAGTCTTTTAGCTCAATTTTTGGATGAGCAAAGATACTCTCAATATATTTTGTTTTCCATAAGTTAGTAAGAGCAAATTATATTTTCAACCCAATTTGGTGTGGGAAACAAAATGTGCAATTTTTTCCCAAAACTTTAACTCTTTACTTGATCTTTTCTTGACTTAATTCAAGGCTTGGAGATTCCTTTTATGTCTTATCTCGCACGTCAAAACACTGGCTGGAGTTGGTCATTTACTTTCATTTGATTTCATATGCAATGCTTAGTTGGATAATGACACTCCTTAGTTTGTTAATACTTTCTTGATTGACTGATATTTGCTATGGAGAAGTGCAAAAGCTTGTCTTTAGCATTTCAATCTAATTTTGAAAAAAACATTAGAGTCTAATTATAACAATTAGCAAAATTTATGTTAGAAAAGGAAAAATATGAGGGGCAGTAAAAGTCAGGTTCATCTACAATTAAAGAACTGAACTTTTAACTTCTACATTGTTCTATGTTGAGATTGGTTTGCGTGTGAATAATATTTGACCCTGGGTAACCATAGGAAAATAAGAATATAACAAGTGAGTAAGCTTGAGAAGTGTGGTATGTGGGTTCTTGAGTAAATATCATGGATGAGGACGTATTTTGCTTGGCATGTAGCACTTTGAATGAGTTTGCAAAAGCAGCCTATTTTTTCATGGTAGTAATTGGACCACTTCCATCAAATTAGAGAAACATGACAAAATTAGTTTAGGTTATAGAACTGATAAGTACTGAAAATTGTATCAGAGGGGACAGTTTAGTTATAGTCCTTAAAGCTAGAACCAAAATCCAGAATCATTTGGTCTTGATTATGAGTGGAACCAAACCGGAACTAGACCATTAACAGCCCTATGCATAGTGCATAAGTCAGAAGAACAAATACGCTCATTTGAACCAGCTATAGGCATGTTAGAGTTCAAACATGCCTATAGCTGAGAGAATCTGAGAAAATTAGTTGAGAGAATCTGAGAAGAATTAGCCTCCCTTTGACAAGTGCTCCTTGAAACATAAAAATAATGTTTTTTAGAACACTCCATCCCAAGAAAGGACCTTTAGAAATAATATTGGGAAGAATACCTACAAGATTTATTTCTTTGAAATTCTATGTGAAGCAGCAAGAAGTGAGAAAACTCGATCCTTACAAAGAAAATAGTTTAAAACACGATTTCCAAGGGAAAAAATCATGAGTCTTTGAGAAGGGGTCTACAATTCCAACCAGAAAGCTCCTCTCTAGATCAGACAATTTCTGATTTTTGTCCAAATTCAGTAAAAAGGAAGAACTAGTAAAAGAGAAATAAAAACAAAGACCTAAACTTCATAATCTTAAAAAATCAAGTGATTATAATAAAGAAACACATTCGTTTTACAGACATAAGGGAGGGCACATAACAAAAACTCTTTTGACATAAATAGGTAATTTCTAATAAAGACATAACACTTTTTCTAAATACCAACACGAACTAAAATAGAAAACCTACAAATAAAAACTACTAAGATGCCAAAATAGTAACGACTTCAAAGTAATCCAAAATCCTAAAAGTCCTGATGGTACTGTTCATGCAAATAGTGCGTACTGTTCGCGTTTTTACTATTCATGCAAGCTCTAATTTTGATTTCTACTGCAGATCTTGCCAAACTTTATTGAAGACATTCATGATCACCTTATCATTGGTACATGGCTAAAGAGAACTTCGTTCGTGATTCCACTACCTCAAGATGGCAAACTCTTCATCTCATCTTTGTTCAAACTCTCTATTTATCTACTAAGAGAATGCCCTAGATTGTCAAGAAAAAAGAAGAAAAAAAGAGACTTTATTTTAGGTGTTTACTGTTTTGCCCCTCATTAGTGAGTGCATATACAGGGGCACAATTGCAATCTTATTTTCAGTATAAAAAAAAATAATGGACAGTTGTGCTAGGCATTCAAGCCATCTTTCACCAAATATGCTTCTCTGCTCTTGATTTCTTTCTACTTGCACAAGCTCTATGAACATTGTAATGGATATCAGAGCCACATCAAACATCATCGATTTGTTAGACTCCTTTCTAGATCTAAAAGTTCTTATTTATAGATTCCACAACAGTTTATCAGGTTTTGAGGCTGACTAGAAGTCCCCTGGGCTTTGAGAGATCTCCATCAAGTTTGTTGGATTTTTGTGATTTCCAGTTGAATATCATCAAATCCTAGGTTCTTTTTTTCCCCTTTCGCTATCTGTTATCCGTTCAGGGAGCTTGTTCCATCACATTTTAAAGTTCCCTTCACATATATACCGTAGACATTATCTTCAGTAGGTTCTGTGAACAGAAATGGGAAAATTTAGGAGACTCATTTTTAGCAGTGCAAGAAACAAGATCATGTAAAGCACAACGTTGGGTGCCATGTCAGTCAAGAGCATCTATGAGACAGGATCCAGATTACATCACTATCCATGGGCAATTTTGTCCATGGTTTGTCATCCCCATGTCAACCAGCCCCATAAATATTAGCTCTTATCAACAAATTTCCAAGAATGCATCTAGCTATATAAAAAATTTGGTGACGCTGAATTTTCAACACAAGTTTCCAAGTCCAAACTAGAGCTAGTATTATACAGTTGGAAAAGAAACAATGAGATTCTAAAGAACTTCATACGCCACTTATTCATGTTATTTCTTAGAAGAACTCCATTGATGATCAGGGGAGAAACATCAGAGAGTTGACCAATCATATGCAAATGATAGAACATTATTCTAGCTTGACTTCAGTTTCTCCCACATAACCTGTTCTTCATGCTAGCCAGTATAGAAGGGATTACAATGTTCCTCAATTGCCATCAGGTTTCTCAAGCTACAATACAGACCACAAAGTGGTTGAGGGCAGCAGAAGTCAAACTGACTTAGCTTGGCTCAGCTAATATTTGGATAACTCAACCAATTCACATGAGACAGTGGGGAATTTGGTAGGGCAAAACTCAGGCACAGACCAGAAAAGGATCACATGCTAAAGGAATTAACTTGGAAGAGTTGAGAATTGACAAGATTTTTGCAACGGCAGCATAGAAAGTCTGTCAAGATGGCATTTGCAGGAATGCCTCCATAACTGCTCCAGATAAATCTTGGAAACCGTATAGCACCATTGCAATGATTTCGGAAACATCTTGTCCTTTAGAGCAGAACCAGCAATTCTTTTGGACAAAATGAAACTAAAAGCTACTTTCCCTAAATCTAGTGTCTAGTGAAAATTTCTTCACTCTTACCCAAACTTTAAGGACATTGGACAAGTTGTGAGACAGTGCTAAATTTGGCTTCTACACCATCTTAATCAAGTATCATAACAAAGATAAGCTTCATATTTGACTTAGAAAGAGGACCACCATTGGAGCAGTTACGAATATCTCGAAAATCCAAATGGCATTTATGATTCAATACCAGGACAGACTTAGTTCTTGTTCCTCTTTCTTCCAGCACCAAAAGACAATTTTCTAGCATCAATAACTTTAGTTGAAGAAAAAGGATGTCCATTCAGTGGTCCTTAGAAGATTATACTAAGAATCAATGCTCCGAACTGCTGAACTAAAAAGGATTCAAGAAACTTGCTCAAAATTTTCCTTTGCAAAATTTTTCGGAGATAATCTCCAATTGCAGAAGCAAGAGTAGCAGTTTTTCTCAATAAGGAAAGAAGGAAGCAGTTTACCTTGTGAAGTCCAATCATCATCATCAAGACCTTATCCCAATTAGGGGTCGGCCATATGAATCTTATTCCTCCATTCCACTCTATTAAATACCATGGCTTCATTTAGTCCCAACGTTTTTAAATCTTTCCTCACCACTTCTATCCACGTTCTTTTGGGCCTTCCCCTTGCCCTTTTAGAACCTTCTACTTGTATTGCCTCACTTCTTCTAACCGGTGCCGTTGTTGGTCTCCTTTGAACATGTCCAAACCATCTAAGTCTAGTCTCCCTCATCTTGTTACCTATTGGTGCTATCCCTAAACTTCCTCGAATATTTTCATTTCTAATTCTATCCTTTCTTGTCTTGTCACTCATCCATCTCAACATCCTCATTTCTGCGACGCTCATCCTATGAGTATGATGTTAGGTGTATTAGAAGCGATGATCAAAGAGTATTAGTCAAAGATGATGAGATATTGTTAAAGCAGGGGCCACTAGTTTTCCTTCAGTTCTTATAAAACATTTGTTTTGACTAGGCAGATATTGTGTTTGTTCCCACTAGGGAATTCTTTCTTTAACAAAATAGAAGCTGTCAAGGAAAAAAGAAGGATAGAACCTTAAACTGTGTAAAAGTTCTTCACAACTTTGAGTTACAATCAAATCAGCAGATTAAGCATAAAGCAAAAGCCCCACTGCAGATAATATTGATGTCCTATATTACAGATCAACAGTAGAACTTAATTCAAGAAGATGGAGTTCTACTGCCTACCACTTTTCTAAAAAGGCCTGGCCTATTTCGCAAGCCAAGTTCTACAGGGCTGAGTAACTACGCATCTTCATCACATTACAACTAAGAGAGAGAGAGAAATAAATTACATTTGAAGTGCCTAGACAACCTTTTTAGCCGTAATACATAAGTTTCAAATTATTTTGCATAAGATAAATTTTCTTTGTGATCATTTCTTGAAAGCCCAATCTCCAAATAAGTAGAAAAACATGTGTCCATATCATACACAATATCATCCACTCAAAATAGTATATAAAACCTGTTCATCTTTCTGAAAAACAATATATCAGCAGAAAGGTCAGAAGTTGTGCTTGCAAACCAACATGACCATAAAATTTTAACCAAGTGAATGACAACATACTTCAACTCTACAAATGAATACAGGCTGCCCTTGTCTTTGTCCAGATAAGCTACCCTGCATGACCAAGAATTGAATATGAGAATCTGAGAAGTGTCAAACTGAAAATAAATACTCAAAATGAACCCCACAAAAAATAAGTAAAGAAATGACCAAAATGGCTATGTCAAAGATCAGTACCAATTTACTATTCTGAAAATGCAGAAGAGACTTAATTACGAGGTGCCAAGAAACAATAAATACAAACCAGAAATACAAGCAGCGATGAAGGAATTTCTAAAAGATTCAGGAAGTTAAATTAGATAAAAACTATCATATATTTTCTATATTAAAATGTAAACACACATGATTGGATGTGCTCCTAAGTCTTAATACAGATGATATTAAAAAAACAGATGGGAAAAGGTGGAAATACACAACTTGCTAACCATTAAATCTAGAGAATGAACACAAGGGCAGTCCTAGGATGGCATTCTATGCAGTCATAAACAATCTGAGGCTCTACATGTTCAAATATAAAAATTGGAGTCGCAAGGGAAAATATTCCGCATTGACTTAGAATATCCATTGCCCAATACCACCTATAACTTCCATGAAAAGAAAGAGAATGTGCAAAAATCATATATATGTTAGAAAGGATCCTAGAGTCTATACAGGATAAAGAAACCATAAAATACATTATATAATCACAACCTTCCATTCAACAGAGTCAACAGAAGAGATTTCTAGCAGGCCATGATAATATCAAGAAACCCCTCCAGTGGGCTGGGAATGATGGTTTACTTATCTCAGGTACAGTGACCCCAACCTAAATAGTACACCAAGTTTACAGAAGTTCTTAGTAGAAGGTTTGAGGCAAATGATGTTTCTTTGCTTCAACTGTTTAACTGAATGCATGGTTGCCCTCAGCTTCCTCTTTAAAGGTTCCCATGAGAAATTTCAGTGTCTCTTTTCACTTGCAACAGAAGACACTGGAAGATGTAGGCTTTGGTAAATCTTCTCTTCCACTCTATTAATAATCTTAGATATTGTAATTTGGAATTGCTTCCATTTCTTCCAAGAACAACTGTGCTATCACAAATTATCTGTTCTTAAACATTACACGTTATACGAAAGTTTTCCTTTCTGTGCAATCTATTTCTTAGTTATGAGTACGTTTCTTTTTCTTGATGTATATCTGATATAGCAACAGCAAAACGTTTGGTGTCAGAATGTTATTGATGTAGATAATAGATTTTGTCAGACATCTTCTGTTGCAACTTTTCTTGCACTAATGTCTGAATCCTTATATTTTATAGAAGATTTAGGAAGTTCAACGATCTTCTGTTGTAGATAGAGGGTTCATGCTTCTGCTAGAGACAATTTTAAAATAAGTATATGATGTTTCGATCATTATAACAAAAACTTCAACCCTCATAATTAATCTATCAGGTTTCAGGAAGGATAACAATATTATGTCCATTTCCATACCAAAGAAGAATAAGAAAAGATAGCAATCATGGAAAGCACTACCTTGAGCCACCTAAAATGAAAGAAATTTCTTTGAAGAAAAATAATGAACTTCCCATTGGAATATTTCTTTGAGGTTTCACAATTCTTAATTGAAACAAGTTTTCCAAGGTCAGATGATACATCTGCCTATTCATGTACTGCTCTTCCCATGCATCTCTTCTATTGAAAGCTTTTCATTGGTGACAAGAACTCATTGAAGTCTTACAGAAAAAATTAAAATTAATTTTGGAAGGAAAGATAGTGCTTCAGTTTTGGCAGTCTTTTCCTTTTTACTTGTTTCACCTTTCAATTGTTTAGTGTCAGACTAACAGTCCGATCCTCATTTGGTGCTTATGTGGCCTTAGCAAGGTTGCTATTAACAATGAGTAAGGAAGGGATTGAAAGAATTGAGAAAATGAATGACAACACAATCTCCTTTTTCAAATATGTTCACAATTTTGTCTTTATAGATGTATTTTCCACTACTTGATATGGGAAACATCCCATTGTTTGGGATATTATACAGTATCTAAGACAAGGTTGTCCTGTCCCTGAGTCAATTTGTGTCTGCTTTTAAAATCTTTCACAAAGTACCCATCAAATGCCAATTCCATAAACCCATTAACTCTCGAAGTTCTCCATTTGAGTCTTGTTTTTCACAAACTACTCCTACTTGTCCAATCCTGTCTATGGGAAAAGCTCTTTATTGTCCAGTGATTACTCTCTCATGGCCTTTCCAAATCTTAGCAAGTCTAATGGCCATTAGATCAACCTGCCTTGGCGTCCATGACTTTCATTAGCAATTAAATCATTCATCCTTTGCATCTTACTCAGGCTTCAGGACTCACACTCCGCATGTGAATGCACAAAACCACACATCCCACACAGAACAATATGCGGCAATGAGGCACAACAATATGCAGCTAGCTGAGAAATTTCAGCAGACTAAACTGGAAGCAGGAAACCAAACAGGGATCAAGGAATTGGCAGTGATTCCTGCCCTTTTTTGTATTTTTTTAACCTGAAAATGATTTCATTTTCAGGAAGCACAAACAAAAAGATTGAAGACGAATACAAGAGGGCTTGCAAAAACCATTTCTTTATAAGAAAAATAAAAAAGAGCAGGCTCACCTCCCAGACTTTTACATATTTGGACTGTGATTGTATAGCCCCGGAGGGATGTTGTGGCAGCGACATGTTAGCAGCAGAACCATTGGCCACATTAAGTGGCTGCATTCCCGCCTGTGGTTGCTGAGACATTCCTGGAGTCGGAATCATTGTGCCAGCTCCAGGTTGCATGCTTGATGGGCCAAGGCCATTCATTACGTTCTGATTCATGCCAATCCCATTATGTCCGATCTGTGCTCCAGAAGGCAGACTTCCTTGGCTCATACCAGGTACCGACTGACCCATCCCAGATACAGACTGACTCATAACAGGTACAGACTGACCCATACCAGGCACTGACTGACCCATACCAGGCACTGATTGACCCATACCAGATACTGACTGACCCATACCAGATACTGATTGACCCATACCAGGAACTGATTGACCCATAGTCACTGTGCCTTGAAGGGAAGCCAAAGGGGGTGAAATGCCAAGATTTGAATTTCCTGATATAGTGGAAGATGCCGAAGTAAATGAACCGAGGGCCGTGTTCTGTGCAACCTGTCCAGTCCCCACTAATGCCCCTGATCCAGTTGATGTTATACCTGCCTGTCCAGATGAGAATACATTTTGAGCAGCAGGCAAAGTTGATGATGCCATTCCGCTGGAGATCATGTTTGACATGTGCATGGCCATAGGTGTTCCACCCATCATTTGAAGTCCAATGGAACTTGCTCCACTAACAGAATTCATCACTTGGCGAGCTTGAGAAAGGTTGTTCAGAATGTTCACATTTGCTGCAGCTGGACCTGTAGGACGTAGTGGCTGTGGCATGCCATTGACAAACGGTTTATATTCATTCACATTGTCACCATTTGTAGCCATCTCTTGAGATGTAGGAGATGCTGATGAAGCCTGCAAGCTTGGAACACCTTGTGAGGTACTGTGTGGTGGCAAATGTGAAAATGTTCCAGATACCATGGAAGTCACAGTGTTTGGCTCCTGAGTAGCATTGCGTTTTTAGTTTGCATAGAACAGTGGAGACATGACATATGTCTAATTTAAAAAGTTGGATCCCAGCATTATTTCAAGAAAAGTATAGGAGACCATATATGAAACTTACCACTTTTACAGTGGCAGTTGGAATATTTCCAACAGGAAGTGATTGCCGATTCATCATTGAGCCATTCACTGCAAACCAAAGCACCCCATTGGTTAGAAAATCAATAATCATCCATCAATTATTAAAAATGAGTATACCATGATCAAGATGTGGCAATATGAAAAGCAGTGCAGGTGATTCTTTCTATACAAATAAAATGCCTGTAGTTTGATGATTGAATAGTGCATATGGAGCTCGTGAATAACCTGGATATAGCTGATTTTTTCAGAAGTAAATTATGGATTTAAACTAGAAAAGAATTCCTTGAGAAAAGAATTCCTTGATACATCCTGATCTAAAATATCAGTATCACTTGGCATATCAAATGATGGCTGAAAAAATACCCCCAGCAGTAACATTCAACCAGAGACACAAAATTTCTACCATGCCTCTGTCTTCAGTATTATGCATACCGGTTTCTAGTATGTTTCTTCATCCAAGCCATGATTTTAAAAAGTGTTGGCAAGATTTTTCAGTTTATATTGTGCTTGAAAACATGCGCTGGTGCATGAAGCTCCTGTGCCTGCAGGGTATGGGGAAGGGGCGGACCACAAGGGTCTATAGTATGTAACCTTACCTTGCATTTTTACAAGAGGCTATTTCTACACCTTGAACCGGTGACCTCAAGGTCACACAATGAAAACTTTACCGTTGTGCCAAGACTCCCCTTCATTGTGGTTGAAAACATATTGACCGAATAAAGTTGGTAACACATCAATGTAACTGCAAAAATACAAAGGCGAGCTCTAGTATATAGACAAGCAAACAACTCCACATACAGTTAAAGAGCAAAAACTATAACCAATAACTAAAATTACTAAAACTTTCATAGAAACAGAAAAGTTTATAGCTGTGTGTGTGTGTGTGCGTGTGTGTGTGTGTGGGTGGGTGTGCGTGTGTGCAAAGCAATGAAAAACACACACACAGATATGTAGTGTAGCCTTATCAATTGTGTAAAAAAAATCAACCTACATCACATGTACAATCTATCACAAAAAGATGCAATATTAGCGATAAAAGAAGACAAAAGCAATCTGCATAAACAATAACTCGATCTCATTAACTGTTGACTGAGAAATGCATATTCAGGGAAAAATGCATGCTTTTTATGTACTACAACTAATCAATAGAAAGATAAAAATTTAACCAGAACTTGAACAGAAAATTTCCAAGCTTCACAAATCCAGACAGATAAGATTCATTAAATTCACACTTGAAATCTTGCTTTGCTATTTGAAGCTACTAGTTCTATGTTGCTTTAGGCCTTGAATCCCTAAATGAGAAAGAAAAAAATGAAAAAGAAAAAATGATGTTCAAGTTATTCAACTGATGCAATGAATCTCATTGTATTTATACCAAAATTAAGTGTACCAGCTGATATGCAGTACCTTATGGGCCAATACATGACCAATACACCAGGGATTCCGTGAACACTGATATGGGGTCCATAGACCCTGTCAATACAAATTAATAGATTAATAGCAGAGACACGGTCCCCACAGCCAAATCTTAACCTTTATGATAAATATCCAGGTCCAAAGCCACAATCAAGTAAGGTAAAGTCAGTGCAGTGCAGGCTGTGCAACATGGCCCAAGGCCAAGGGCCCTTGAATGACCAGCCATGCAAGGATTGGTCTTAAGAGATTTGGATAAACATTTTAAGAAGAGAGTTGTCACTCACTGAAGCATTTATTAAAGAAAAAAAGTTATTAAAGAGAAATGGGTGTGTTTTGAAACATGGCAGAGGACTAGAAATAATAAAAACTGAGGGTAGTAAGTGAGGCTAAACTTAAGCATATAATGATCTCTATAATAGACTAGGTCAAGATAAGGTGAGAAAGAAGTGTTCAAACTTGCAAATATAAGAGAATAGAAAAGTAAGGACTTATTAAATGCATTAAAAGTGATGGCCAAATTATACCAATCAAAGATGACGATATCAATCAAAGGTGGGAAACTTACTTTCAAAAATTACTATATGACAATTGTCCTGAGAATATAGAGATTGAAAGAACCATAAACCTAAATAACAATGGATTGTATAGATACAACCATAGGATTGGGATACTTGAAGTGAAAGAGGTCTTGAAAAAGATGAGATCAGGAAAGGCCTTGAGGCACAATAGTGTACCAATACAGGTTTGGAAGTATATGGGAGATACTTATGTAGCTTAGTTAACAAAGTTGTTTAACAAGATTGTAAAATCGAAGAAAATGTCAAATGAATGGAGGAAAAGCTCTGTCATGCCAATTTATAAGAATAAAGGAGACATACAAAGTTGCACTAATTATCATGGGATCAATATGAGTCATACCATGAAACTTTGGAAAAGAGGCTACAACATGAGGTGAGTGTACCAGATGATGGGTATTACAACCATTGATGAACACCAAGTTCTACAGAAAATGTTAACGTTCAGGGAAATTCCTTGCCTAGGCCTAACTGCCTTCTTCCTATTTCGTTTCCCTTCCCCCCCTGCCAATTGCCTCCCTTTTATCTTCATCTCCCAACCTCCTCAACCATGTATCTCTAGCTAGTGACTACCTAATATTCTGCAATCATCTCTCAACAGATTGGATTCTAACTACATCTCTTACCCAATTGGATTTGTAACTACCTAAACAACTGGATTGTAACTACATGATCCTCAACTGACTGGAAAATCATCTTTCAACAGACCTGCTTCCTTCTTCTAGAATCGGTCTGGTATATTGGTGATGTAACATTACCCTCCCCTAGTAATTTCACCTTGTCCTCAAGGTGGAGTCAGGGAATTGGGACTGAATGGTGTCAAACAAATCCCACGTACTGTTATGGTCTGGTAGGCCATGGTAGAGGGGCTTAGCAGTGGAATGGACTCAAGATAGTCCAACATATAGAACTCTTGCCGTCTAGATAGAGCATCTGCCACACGGTTGTCCGAACCCAACTTGTACTGAATTTCAAAGTCGAATCCCACTAACTTGATGAACCACTTCTGCTGGTCACTGTTCAAGATGAGTTGATCCATGAAGAAACGAAGGCCTTTCTGATCTGTCCGTATATTGAAGTGACGACCCAATAGATGGTGACGCCATTTCTGGACTGACGGCACAATGACCATGGGCTCTCTTTCGCATACAAATTTGGACTCGGCTTTAATCAACAAAGCTTGGCTGAAGAGGGAGACCTACTTGCCCCATCCGGCAACTTCATGGTGAGGTTCCTGTAGTTGGCCGCAAACTCACCAAGGGTCTGCAACGAGGCCACTCCAAGAACGAGGTGGACACTGTGCAACGCGAAAAGGTGGAAGTCTTGGTTAATCTCCACAATGGTTTGCACGGACAGCTCCATCGGAGGGTTGTCCTCTTCAGGTTGCTCCCTCTGCTCGTGTTCCATCAGCATTAGGCCTTCGTCAAGGTCGCCTCCACTGTTGTCATCAGCTAGGAGACAGATCTGCAACGGCCGGCTCTTGCAACAATGGCCAGGGATGAAACGCTCGTCGCCCCGATAACAGAGCCCTAAGGCTTGTTTCTGTTGAAATTCGCAATCAATGAGATGCTGGAAAGAATCCCGGCGACCATTCCTAGCATCGCTGGATTGGGATTCCCGGTCCCCCCTTCCTCCCATCATCTCCTTGATCGTGTCCAACGCCTAAGTTAGGGTTTGAGCCAAATTCCTATTCTGCCCATGTAAGCCTGTTCCAGTACTCGGGCCTATCCAAGGGAAGGATGTGGGTCTTGAGAACTTAGGCCCACTCACAGATCAGCTGCCTTGGGCCCTAACTCGATCCAGAGCAATATTTTTTTCTTCAACTTTATGGGCCAGATCCATAAGACCGGAGAGGGTTTCGAGCTTGAACACCTTTGGTTCGGCTTGGATCTCTTCTTTCAACCTGTTCACGAAGAACCCCTTGAGGAGCTTGTCGGATAGGTCTACCAGAGGACCTGACAAAAGCTCGAAGCTCCGGCGATAATCGGCGACCATTCCATCTTACCGGAGAGCGAGGAGTGCCTTGTAGTCGTTGTCGGTTTGTATCAGTTGGAATTGCCTGAGAAGGGTTTCAGCTGCACGAAACTCTTGCAATCTCAACCAACGTCGGTCTCCACTATTCGAGTTTACCCCTATCTCTGTTACTCGTGCCTTCCCTCCTGCTTCTCGGCGAGGTGGAGTACCTACGGTGCCCTCCCTCTAACGCATCCAATTTCTTATCTCCAACAAATACTCCCCCATGGCGGTGACACTATGTTGCATCCGCCCCAAATCCCCCCTCAGGACGCAAAATTCCACGCTCATACCCTCCATCTCTTTCTCCATGTCTCAATTCTCTCCATTCGAGTTCTACCCATACCCCAAGATAGCCGGCTCTGATACCAATTGATGGGTCTGCAAAAGAAAAGAAGAAAGAGCTACCAAATAGACAGTAAATGGTAGCGATCAAGAATGATTCAGTTTATATATTCCCAGATGATGGGTATTACAACCATTGATGAACACCAAGTTCTACAGAAAATGTTAACGTTCAGGGAAATTCCTTGCCTAGGCCTAACTGCCTTCTTCCTATTTCGTTTCCCTTCCCCCCTGCCAATTGCCTCCCTTTTATCTTCACCTCCCAACCTCCTCAACCGTGTATCTCTAGCTAGTGACTACCTAATATTCTGCAATCATCTCTCAACAGGCTAGATTCTAACTACATCTCTTACCCAACTGGATTTGTAACTACCTAAACAACTGGATTGTAACTACATGATCCTCAACTGACTGGAAAATCATCTTTCAACAGAGCTACTTCCTTCTTCTAGAATAGGTCTGGTATATTGGTGATGTAACATTACCCTCCCCTGGTAGTTTCACCTTGTCCTCAAGGTGGAGTCAGGGAATTGGGACTGAATGGTGTCAAACAAATCCCATGTACTGTTATGGTCTGGTAGGCCATGGTAGAGGGGCTTAGCAGTGAAATGGACTCAAGATAGTCCAACCTATAGAACTCTTGCCGTCTAGATAAAGCATCTGCCACACGGTTGTCCGAACCCGACTTGTACTGAATTTCAAAGTCGAATCCCACTAACTTGATGAACCACTTCTACTGGTCACTGTTCAAGATGAGTTGATCCATGAAGAAACGAAGGCATTTCTGATCTGTTCGTGTATTGAAGTGCCGACCCAATAGATGGTAACGCCATTTCTGGATTGACAACACAATGACCATGGGCTCTCTTTCGCATACAAATTTGGACTTGGCTTTAATCGACAAAGCCTCGCTGAAGAGGGAGATCTACTTGCCCCATCCGGGCAACTTCATGGTGAGGTTCCTGTAGTTGCCCGCAAACTCACCAAGGGTCTGGAACGAGGCCACTCCAAGAACGAGGTGGACACCGTGCAACTTGAAAAGGTGGAAGTCTTGGTTAATCTCCATGATGGTTTGCACGGACGGCTCCATCGGAGGGTTGTCCTCTTCGGGTTGCTCCCTTTGCTCCTGTTTTGTCCACGTTAGGCCTTCGTTGAGGTCGCCTCCACTGTTGTCATCGGTCAAGAGACATATTTGCAGCGGCCGGCTCTTGCAACGATGGCCGGGGATGAAACGCTCGTCGCCCCAATAACAAAGCCCTAAGGCTTGTTTCTGTTGAAATTCGCAATCGATGAGACACCAGAAAGAATCCTGGCGGCCATTCCCAGCATCGCTGGTTCGGGATTCCTGATACCCCCTTTCTCCCATCATCTCCTTGATCGTGTCCGGCGCCCGAGTTAGGGTTTGAGCCAAATTCCTATTCTGCCCCTGTAAGCCTGTTCCAATACTCGGGCCTATCCAAGGGAAGGATGTGGGTCTTGAGAACTTAGGCCCACTCACAGATCGGCTACCTTGGGCCCTATCTCGGTCCAGAGCAATATTTTTTTCTTCAACTTTATGGGCCAGATCCATAAGCCCAAAGAGGGTTTCGGGCCTAAACACCTTTGCTTTGACTTGGATCTCTTCTTTCAGCCCATTCACGAAGACCCCCTTGAGGAGCTCGTCGGATAGGTCTACCAGAGGACCCGACAAAATCTCGAAGCTTCGGCGATAATCGGCGACCATTCCATCTTGCCGGAGAGTGAGGAGTGCCTTGTAGTCGTCATCGGTTTGTATCAGTAGGAATTGCTTGAGAAGGGTTTCAACTGCCGGAAACTCTTGCAGTCTTGACCAACGTCGATCTCCACCGTTCGAGTTTTCCCCTATCTCTATTACTTGTGCCTTCCCTCCTGCTTCTCAGCAAGGTGGAGTACCTGCAGTGCCCTCCCTCTGACGCATCCAATTTCTTATCTCCAGCAAATACTCCCCCATGGAGGCGACACTATCTTGCATTCGCCGCAGATCCCCCCTCAGGACACCAAATTCCACGCGCATACCCTCCATCTCTTTCTCCATGCTCTCAGTTCTCTCCATTTGAGTTCTACCCATACCCCAAGATAGCCAACTCTGATACCAATTGATGGGTCTGCAAAAGAAAAGAAGAAAGAACTCCCAAATAGACAATAAACGGTAGCGATCAGGAATGATTCAGTTTATATATTCCCAGATGATGGGTATTACAACCATTGATGAACACCAAGTTCTACAGAAAATGTTAACGTTCAGGGAAATTCCCTGCCCAAGCCTGACTGCCTTCTTCCTATTTCGTTTATTCCCCCCCTCTCTCCCTTGCCAATTGCCTCCCTTTTATCTTCACCTCCCAACCTCCTCAACTGTGTATCTCTAGCTGGTGACTACCTAATATTCTGCAATAATCTCTCAACAGATTGGATTCTAACTACATCTCTTACCCAACTGGATTTGTAACTACCTGAACAACTGGATTGTAACTACATGATCCTCAACTGATTGGAAAATCATCTTTCAACAGACCTGCTTCCTTCTTCTAGAATAGGTCTAGTATATTGGTGATGTAACAGCATGTTATTTGCAGATGACATAGTTTTGATTGATAAGACAAGGTAGGCGTAAATGTAAAGCTAGAATTATGGAGAGATGCTATAGAGTCTAGAGGATTTAAAGCCAAACTAAGACAGAGTATGTGAAATGCAATTTTAGCAAGGAGAGGAGTGGGAGTGAAGCACCAGCAAAGATTGATAACCAAGAAGTCCCCCCAAAAGACCACGTCTAATACTTGGGATCAATAATTCATGAGATCGGAGAGACTAAGAAGGATGCTACCCAAGGAATATAAGTGGGTTGAAACAAATGGAGATGTGCCTTTGAAGTTTTGTGTGATCGACGGGTACCACTCAAGCTAAAAGGAAAATTCTATAGGTTGGCCGTAAGGCCAGTCATGCTCTATGGATCAGAGTGTTGGGCAGCTAATGAAGAACATGTACATAGGTTGAGCATAGCTAAAATGAGGATGTTGAAATGGATGACTAGCAAAACAAGAAAGAACATAATTAGAAATAAAAACATTAGATGAAACTTAGGAGTAGCACTACTCGGTACTTGGATGGTTTGGACATGTCCAATGAAGACTGAAAATGGCATCGATTAGGAGTTGGTCGATACAAGTCAAACGCTCTAAAAGGGCAAGGGGGAAGCCAAAAAGGACATGGATAGAAGTGGTGAGAAAAGATTTAAAATCTTTTCAACTAAACAAATTAATGACACTTGATAGAGGGGAATGCAGGAACAAGATTCATGTAGCCAACCCCTAATTGGGATAAGGCTTTGATGATGATGATTTGTTACATATGAAAACATCAGCAGTTATTATCTTATGGATAGTTCGTAAGTGTGTTAGAAAATAATCGGTTGGATAAGTTTTAATATTTGAGATAAGATCACAAAAAAGAACTAAGTATAGGATTTAGAACCTTGTGGATATGGAACATAGCCAGTCCAACTAGATTGCATCTCTTCTTTACAAATCAATAAAATTTTGTGACTTTTCCCCTGTTTAGGTGTTGAACATAAAGCATGAGTTAATCCTTGGTTGTGGGAACACTGCACAATAAGCTTTTAGCTTGGAGACTAACTTATTAATAGTCTTCTAAACATGGCTGCATTACTTTTCTTCATTTTACTCCTTTGCTTCTAAGGTCCTTTCCTTCCTTTCAAGAAACAGCTTTTAGTACAAATTGGATTATCTAGGTTGAAGACTCTGATATCTTACTAACAGCCAAAAAGAAAACCAATACTTCCCTTTGTTCAGCATCATTTACTATTCAGCTAAGGAAGTTAATAAACTTCCCCAGTTACTCAATTTTGCAAATTACTGCTCATTTGAATTCATCAATTTCATTATCAGAACAGAATCAAGATCTTCCAAATCAGTATGACGTATAATGTAGAGCAGCAAGCAAAAATACAGTTCTATTCTATGCCAATAACCACACACTTGTAAGTAATAAAATATATAAGAACAGAGAGAGACATAAAAAGTACTTTGACATGGTAAGAGATTATAATCAATGTCCTGGCACAGAAAAAGAGTAAGGAAACATCAAACTGAACACATGGAAAACCTGAGGGGACTGAAGTTGGAGGAGGCCCTGAAATAGGAGGAACAGTAGTTGAATCCATCTTCACTGGACTTTGATTTGAAGGCAAGTTTGTTATTCCAGGACGACTTAAAGCAGCACGAGCCTCCATGAAATTCTCTGAGAGTAAGATAAGGAACTGAGGGTTCTTAGCATTATCAACTGCTGGATCTGTTGCCCGAGAATTACGTTTTCCCTATATTGACAGAACAGTAAAGTCAGTGGCAGGAATATTCTTTATAATAGCTCAAAGTGTTTATGGCTGGTAAATGGGCACAGGTAACAAAGACTGGTAGGAGTCAAAGAACTAATGCATCCAAAGAAGTCAAAGTGCCATTTTCTAATGGAGCACAACTTTTCTTGGAAGATCTAAGCCATTCATCTTGGTCAGTATGGCTTGGATAGGGGCCAACAAAATTTCAATGGATTTGGATGCTTATAGACTATTTTATGTTTACTTGAAACTAAAACGACTGACTTTCTTAGGATTTTTCAGAGACACGAAACAAGAGGTTGGAGTTATCCAAATGCGTTGAAATTTTGTGGGCTTCCTACCCAGACCATTCCAAACAAGATGAACGGCTTGGATCTTCCAAGAGAAGTCACCTCCATCAAACGATGGTCCGTCAACTTCTTCAGATGCATTAGTGTGCTGGCTTCTACCGGAACTCCACAACAAAATATGGAAAAAGAGCTACATCAGGTGCCAGTTCCAACTACAAATATTAGGGCTCAGAGGAATATACAAAACATGTAAGAATTAAATAAAGAGAATAAATGAAGTAATGTCAAACAGAAATATCAAAAAATTCAGAAGAATGTTTTAAGCTTCATTGTGAAATGAGGTATGCAGCAATTACTTCTAGGATTTGCAATAAAATAACAAATTACTCAAATTGAAGCTTTAGGTTTCACAAAGCATGAAATTAACCAGAATATCAGATATATCTCAGCATTTAGTTAAGTCTATGAATAAAGAAGCTTCTACATATATTTGCTCACTTTGATTAAATGGTGCATAAAAAACAAAAGAATGCTACTGAAGATTTTTAAATGAAAAGGCAATATCAGTCATAAATATCTAAATTAAATCACCCAGGTATGGCATGGTCATGGCATTAACAGATTACGGAACATGTATCCTAGCTAAAATTGGTACCAGATGCTGCTTTCAATTTTTATCTGATAAAGATCATCCTCATACCAGATGCAATAAATGCATTACAAGTCTCGCATATGCATAAGGAGTTGATGAACAGTAAAGATAGGTTCAAGAAGTAAATCAAATATGTACATGAAGGGGTGTCTTGGCGCAACAGTAAAGTTGTCGTCACATGACCTTGAAGTCATAGGTTCAAGGCATGAAAACAGCCTCTTGCAAAAACAAAAGGTAAGGCTGCGTACTATAGACCCTTGTGGTCCACCCTTCCCCGGATCCAGCAAACATGGGAGCTTCGTGCACCAGGCTGCCCTTGTTAGGTTACACTACATATAGGATAGCGTTTCCACTCAAAACATAAGTTAATGCTTATTAGGACAATCTGAATCCAAATTCTGAAGCAACAGACCGATGAAGAATCTAGAGAATGCCTACATCACATAAAATGTCCACAGTTTTGGTCAAACAGTCTTTGAAGGGACACATGCTGGTGGACAAAATCAATTAGATGTAATTAAGCTAAAAGGAAAATGTGTGAAGTGTAATATTTACTTCAATCTAAAATTGGAAAAAATTCCATTAAAAGAAATGGAAAACAGTTGCAATGACTTAATAAAGAGATAAATGCATACCGCATTATATATTGCTCTCAGTTTTGGCAGCTGTTTGGGAGAAATGACTGATAAAGAAACAAAGCACTGCATGCAAAAGCAAGGTTAAGAACTCGGAACATATTATGCTCATAAAAGGAACTACAGAATAAATATGAATAGACACCAGCGCGACAAAGGTAAAAGTGAAAAATCTAAGCTACCTGAGCAAATGACTTAGCCAATGTCTCAGCATCAACCAGACAACTTTCTTTTGGCACTTCTGAACTGTCATTTGGTTCAATACTTTGAACACTTGGCCTATACACTGGGGTTGGTAGGGCATAGGGGCTGCTTGCAGCAACAAGAATACAATGTTTTTGTCCATCCACATATTGTTGAGTTTGGTTTCCATGTGGAGCTACAGGAAACATCTAAACGACAAACAAGGAACAATCTGCTTAGCATGTAAACAAACAGCAACTCGCAGATAGAAAGAGAACTAAATAAATGCACAGCTAGCACAAATTCCATAAGAAACAAAATGCAACAAAAATAAAAAAGTCAACCACATGCAACTATAGCAACATCCTTTTTTATCCCTTTGACCATACTTCCAAATGGAAGTCCAAGTCAAATGATGACCAAATTGCACTGCTTAGCAGGAAAAATAATTTTCATTCTTATCTCATAGCTTATACAGACCACATCAAAAGCATAAAGTGCTATTTGCAGCAACTGATGAACGTTACCTCAAAATCAAACAAGGAAGAATTGCAAACAGGCATCTAATTTTGATGTATCTGGGAATAGGTGCCTCATCTTGATAAACCACACCTCACTTTTAGTTTGTCACAACAAAAAAAACAAATGTGGGTACTGACTGTGGGCAAAAAAATACCAAAATACCTTTGCGTAGATAGTAGCAAGGCCTCTTTCATGCTAAAATAATACAGATCAAAGATGATGCTTACAGTATTTTCTGTTCTCCACCAAATAAAAAGACTTTTCTCCTCTCACATGGCACAGATGCTTCATGTTTGCTCAAGCCCCATTAATTTTGATGATAACAAATGTTTCTAACTTGGTTTGTGAGGGTGCAAGATAATTCAATAAGTGGGTGTTTTGGCTTATATTCCTACTAATGTGATTCCATTACAGATGGACAAATATTCTTATCCACCGATCTATTCAATGCCAGAAGCAAATTCAACAAGACTGGGGCAAGATTCAAGAGCTAGAAGCTTAAAGCATCAAAGTTCTACACATTCCAGTCAGCTGCCAAAGGATGGGCAGTCAGCTGTTTTAACTGAACGACAAAGAGGTACCTAACTCTTAACTATTCCAGCTGATTGCCTTCTGAAACACAATCAACTTTTCATAAGTGAATAACATGGGTCTTGCCAATCCAGCCGACTTTCCGCACTCACAGAACTTTTTTGAAGGTCAAAAGTTATCCGAAAGTTGACTGTTTTTATACAAGATCTCATGAAATTTCAGCCAACCAATTTGGTGTACATTCAGCTGTTTTAAGTGTCAAGTCAACTTCTTTTAGAGGACAAGTTTTCAAGGCAAAATTCAATCGACTACCACTTGAAGGACAGTCAACTGTTTTTTAGAGCCAAGTTAGCTGATTACTCTTCTTCACCAAGAGAAGACTTTAAGCCCATCTAAAGTTGTTTATGGAAGCAATTCAAGCAACATACTATATCTTTTCCCCTTATCCCTATACTAACTCTAAACGTTTGACTACTACGGTGGCTCATTGGCTGATCAGAATATTCATGAGCAAGTTCACTTACAAATTGAAGAAAGCAGTGCCAATTACAAGACACGTGATGATAAGGGTAGAAGGCAGGTATTTTTCATGTTAGAAATTATGTTTGGATTATTTTAACACATGACAGTTATCCAACAGGTGAGTATCTAAAGGTACAGGGCAACCAGTAAAAGAAACTTGGTGGTGGAGTGAAAAAGTACAAAAAGTTATTAAAGAGAAATGACTATGCTTTAAAGCATGGCAAAATGCTAGAAATAACGCAAACTTGGAGCAATATATGAATGCTAAAAAGGTTGCTAAGAGAGTAGTAAGTGAGGTTAAACTCAAGGCATGTGATAATCTCTACAATAAATTAGGATCAAGAGAAGGTGAGAAAGACATGTCCACACTTGCAAAAATAAGAAAACTAAACAGTAAGGACCTAAACCACGTTAAATACATTAAAAGTGATGACCATAGGTTACTAGTCAAAAAGGACAAGATCAATCAAAGGTGGGAAAGCTACTTTCAAAAATTACTAAGTGACAATGGCCCTGAGAATATAGAGTTTGAAAGAATCGTAAATTGAAATAACATTGGACTATATAGATACGGCCATAAAATTAGAATACCTAAAGTGAAAGAGGCCTTCAAAAAGATGAAATCAGGAAAGGCCCTAGGGCGCAATGGTATACCAATGGAGGTTTGGAAATATATGGGAGATACTAGAGTAGTTTGATTGACAAAGTTGTTTAACAAGATTTTAAAATCATAGAAATGCCAAATGAATGGAGGAAAAGCTCAATCGTACTAATCTATAAGAATAAAGGGGAGAAAGAGTTACATTAAGCATCATGGAATCAAACTTATGAGCCACACCATGAAACTTTGACAAAGAATGATTGGGAAGAGGATACAACATGAGACGAGTACATCGGAAAATTAGTTTGGTTTCATGCCTGGGAGGTCTACCATGGAAGCTATTTTCCTCCTTAGATAATTGATGGAGAAATACTGGGAGAGGAGGAAGGACATCTACATGGTCTTTATTGACATAAAAAAAGCTTATGATAGGGTCCCTGTAGAGTTAATATGGTGGGTGTTAGGTGAGAAACGGGTGTTATGATGATACATAGACATTATGAAGGATATGTATAAGGGAGCGGTATCAAATGTTAGGATCTCTAGCGGAGAGACCGATGATTTCCCCATCATCATAGGACTGCACCAAGGATCAAAATTGAGCCCATACCTCTTCACCTTGGTAATAAGGATGAGTTAATGAAACATCTGTGAGGAGATTCCATGGTGCATGTTATTTGCAAATGACATAGTTTTAGTTGATAAGACAAGGGAGGGCATAAACACAAAGCTAGAGTTGTGGAGAAATACTATAGAGTCTAAAGGATTTAAAATTAGCCAAACTAAGACAGTAACTGAAATGCAATTTTAGGAAGGAGAGGAGTGGGAGGGAAGTACTAGTAAAGATTGATAACCAAGTACCCCAAAAAGACCACTTTCAATATTTGGAATCGATAATTCATGAGAGCGGAGAGATTGAAAGGGATGTTACACAAAGAATCTAATCAGATTGGAACAAATGGAGATGTGCCTCAGGAGTTTTGTATGATCGGCAATTGCCACTCAAACTAAAAGAAAAATTCTATAGGACGCTATAAGGTCAGCCATGCTCTATTGATCAAAATGTTGGGCAATTAAGGAATAGATATACCTAGGACAAGCATAGCCTAAATAAGGATACTGAGATGGATGAGTAGCAAGACAAGAAAAGATAGAATTAGAAATGAAAACATTAGAGGAAACTTATGAGTAATACTAATAGGTAACAAAAAGGGAGAAGGTAAACTTAGATGGTTTGGATATGTCCAACGGAGACCGAAAACAACACCCATTAGAAGGAGTAAGTCGATCCAAGTCGAAGGATCTAAAAGGGCAAGGGGAAGGCCTAAAAGGACGCAACTAGAAGTAGTGACAAAATATTTAAAAACTCTTGGACTTAATGAAACAATGACACCTGATAGAGGTGAATGGAGGAACAAGATTCGTGTAGCCAACCCCTGATAGGGATAAGACAAACTTAGGTGCAAGGAAAACTGGGTTGTGTGAGATAATTGGGAAGATTAATGATAATGCTTATTGCTTGAAATTGTCAAGTCATATCAACACCTTGGGTGTAATTATGTGAGGCATTTAATGTTCGTATGGGGATTCACCCAGCCAAGATGATGGAAACAAGAGGCAAAGTTCTTCCTCACTTGAAGAGAAAAATGTAGTGCATGTAGAAGAGTTCCTACGTGTTCAAGGACATCCAAAAAAAGCCAATGAGATGTCCAACACTTAGAAGGACCCATACAAGTTCATTCTTTATTTTTTATTTTTTTTCTTTGTTTTAGTTATTAGTTCACTTAGTGAGTGGGGGAAGTCAAGTCTTTTTCTTTTCGATAATGTTTAGTTATTACACAACCCTAGATTAGACAAAAAATAAAGGGTGAGATTGGGCTTTGCTCATGTAAACTTAGGCTTAACTAGAAGATGGCATCCAATCATTTAGAAAGGGCGTTTTCCAGTGATTATTGACATATTTCGGAGCCTAATGTTGCTCTTTTCCCTCCCACCTTATGTGAGGAACCTTTGTGGAAGTCTTGATCGTGTTCTCTTTTATTTTGAGACTTTAAAGCATTGATTTTTACTCCTTGACTTCTCTTTACTCTTTCCTTTGATTGTTCTTCACTTTGTGATTGCATTAGACTTTGATGTAAGATGAACACTTAAAACAAAAAGAAGATAATCCACCTAAAAACTAAGCCATCTAGACTAAGACCCCAAGTTGTCACCAACTCAAGAACGCATGTCTTCAAGTCCTAAACAGTATAGAAATGGCACCAAAGCCTGTTTCTTTGCAGTAACCAAAAAAAAAAACAGTATTGAAATGGCAGCAACCTGATAAGTTTCTTCCATGTCTTAAGACTTAAATGAAAAGAGAATTGCAAGTTAGATAGGTAAAGCCTGAAGTCTTGAATGAGATAATAGTAGAGCTCAAGAAGTGGTGCTCTACTTCCTCACCACATTGAATTAAAACAAGAAAAAGATAATCAAATCCACATAAAAACTAAGTCATCCTAACCGAGACTACAAATTGACCACCTACACAAGAAGGAGGCATGTGTTCAAGTCTGAGACAACATTGAAATCACACCAAATCCTGCTTTCCAGGAGTAACCTGATAAGTTACCCCCATGTCTTAAAGTTTGAACCACCAGAAAATTGCGAGTTACAAAGATTACTCTTGAAGTCTTGAATGAGATAATGGAGTCCAAGAAGTGGTGCTTACTGGTCTTCCACTTCCTTACAAGATTGATCTTTGGACAGGGCCGTGGAAACCAACAATGGTAGGATGAAGCAGCAAACAATCGGTGAATTTTTGCAACACTAGAAGGGGATTGAGCATAAAATGTGGGAAATGATAAGGATTTCAGAAGAGTTGGAATCTAGAAGTAACAAGGCTTCTGGCTCAAAAACAGCCCCTTTTACCAGTGAGACTTGATTTTTGTTTGTCCAATAAACATTGAAGCCCAGGAAGCAGCAGAAAACGTCCACTGTGGACAGATTACAGAGAAAGAAGAATAAGATAAAGAAGCGCAGAGTTTCATTCAATATCAAAGCAACCTTCTCTCCATTTTGCTTGATTAGATAGACTTCCAAAATCACTGAACTTCAGCAAAAAGAAACTACATTTCAGCGGCAAGAAGAATCTCAATGAAACTTCCCAACTAAATAGAAAATGTCTAAACCTAAACAGGTCTGCCTATGTGAAGTAAATAACAAATTAATAACGACAAAATTTTCCTGACTAAAACCAAGGTAACCAGTGGGGGAAGCAGATTTGGCCCTTTTTAGTAGAAAGAGAGGAAGCGGCAAAAATATTTAAAAATTAAAAAGCAAAATGATAATCCTACCCACTTTATTCACCTTATTCCCACCCCTGCTAGTTTTTTGGGCATATGCACGTCTGAAGTTTTTGACTTTTACCATAAAGAACCGTAAAAGCAACTGTACAGCCCAAAAAATCAGAAGAGGGGTGGGAGTAAGGTGAATAAAGGAGGTGAGAATATCATTTCCCTTTTTAAAAATTACAAAAATATTAACAAAAATATTAAAGAATTACAAATAGCCTAGAAGCACATTTTTTAAGCAAAACACAAAATTCAACATATGCATATATGACATAACATAAATATAAAACCTAAACCATACTAATTAGTCATTCATTTCTCTATCCAACTTCAAAACTAGCAACATTGAATTCATAGTTCATACTTATATAAGAACTCCAGAAACTATCATACTTTAAATTGGGTCCGAGAGAGAGAGAGAGAGAGAGAGAGAGAGAGAGAGAGAGAGCTGATTGGAAACAATAGCTCACCAGAAATGGAGCTTGCCAGAATAACTGACAGTTTTGGAGTGAGATATGGTAAGTAGGAAAGGCGGAGAATCAGCTCTGTTGAAAATCCAGTAGAACGGGTGAAAAGAACTTACTGGAAATGGAGGATTTTGGCTGGATGGGAAAAGAAATAAGATCTTTGCCTAATAAAGCATTAATGGGAGAGAGAAATCCGATTTTGTGGTGGTGGGTGTGTGGGGAGGGGTTGGAATGAATGTTTTCACACCCAAAACTAGTTTCATTGGACAAAATACTTTCCAATTCTGTATTTTTTAGAAAGAAACTATTGATGGTATTTCATAAATAACCACAAATACTTGAGAATTTCCATAATGAAAAAGAAAACATTAAAAGAAAACCAAATCGGTGCATCGATTCAATCCGATTCGCATCTCGGATGGATCAGATTGAAGAATCCGATTAAATCAGAAGTGCTGATTCAGTAAATCAGAAGAGGCAAATCTTGTATCCAAAGTGCCGAATCCCTCTTTTTAGGAAGCATTCAAATCCTGAATCTGATTTGTCTGAAGTGGAAGTGGAAGTGGAAGTGGAAGCGGCAGGGTCAAGTAGCAGAATCCGGTGACCTTGACTAAAACACTAAACCTTCTAAAAGCCCAAAACTACTCTTGCTGTGTACTTCTCCATAAACAGCAACGTGTTTCTTCTTGTCTTCTTCTTACTTCTCTTGTTAATTTAGGGGATAGAGTGCTCCTACATCAAAGGGCCAGTGGACCTTGTTGTCATCCTATCATATGGTTTTATATATCTCCATCAACCTCCTGTCTTGTTAAGTGATTGTTCACATACAGACTTCGCTTCCCAGCATCACATTGTTAAGAAATAGTTTCCCATGTCTAATTTTCTCTGTCGATATGAATCCAGTCATACTCTTCGAGAAGGTTGGACACTTGGAATCAAATCTCTTTGAAAATGCACCAGTTACAATCTTGTGCTCAAACTACAGTATCATTGAAAGAAAGGGCAGAAGGCATAATGCTATAATGAAAACTGGAGTGATAAAGCATCCAATCCAAACAATAAGTATACCTCCAATCAACCGCCCCCAAAATCTTCGTATTACCCAAATAAACATAGAATTCTAGAAAAAATAACCGAACTTCCACCATGCTCATAGGAAATAGTATAAAAGTAAAGACAAGTTTTTCCTCTTTTCTTCCAAACTGATGCGATAAGGAAACTAATAAAGACTACAAGCACGGACGAATCATGATGCTCAGATATGACACTTATCTATTTATGAACCACAGCATGAACGCCAAAATCTTATGGATGCATGAGAAGGATATAGCTTTACCATCAATGCTTCAGCCAGCCCTTCTGCAATTGCAACATCACTAAAACCACCACCACTAAACGGTATTGATGATAACCAATTGAGAAAAACATCCATATCTCTTGTCCATCCACTCCGTTGTACCAGGCAAGCTGCATGTATAAAGAAAAAGAAGAAATTATCACGTTGAAGTTCTCAAGAAAGGTACTTGATGGAGGGATGAGACAAGATAAAAGAACACTGCTAGGCAATGTGCTACAGTAATTTGCTTCAGAACAGATCTAGTATTTTCAATTTTTCATTCTGAGTATTCAGTTTGTGTGCCATAGCTAGTAATAAAGTATTAGTGCTTCTCGAAAGTTTAGTTATAGTATTTATGTTTTTAGGTGTGATTTGAAAGTGCGGTGGAAAAAATGTATTTCTTTAGTTAACTGAAGTTGTATTAATTAGTAGTCATTCCCTAATAGTCTAGCTTGGTTTGAAAAATCTTTTGTATTTTCCCATGAGTCTATTGTGACTCAAGGAGTCTAGCTTAGAAAATGTATAAGCCCAGTCTAAAAAGTTCTGATGATATGAAGCTATATCAGGAATTTTGTGTATTTTGAGGAACAATATTATCTGGAAATTGAATATGAAACAGATTGGGATAGAGCAGTTCTATATTCATCTCTGTTCTACTTTGGGTGCAATCGGGTCCTTTCTGAGCCCTATTGTTGTGTTTCTAATGACTTTCATTCTTTAATCTTCTTTTCTTTTAGGCTGCTATAATTTCTAGCTTCCTCAGCGATTTCAGATCTGTCACTTCATCTGGAGTACTTTACAATATGAATTATCTGCAATTGGTTCCAACGACAAAGTTCAATTTTCATAACCAAACACGAAACTGGTTAGAAGGGCATCATCTACCCTTAACACCTTAACACTCTCCAAGCTTGAAACATTCCATCACACTACTTGAAAATTTGAAATCAAAATCAATTTTTCAAGCACCAAACTTTCGAATTAGGCAGGCTAATGATGCTGATGATACATGCCCAAGTTAGTAAACTGCACAAAGAAAGAATCTGAGAAATGTCAAGGAATACAAATGGACAATACAAGAAACAAATAGAAAATCATTTGTATAATTAGAGAACTGAAACTACCTTTTCAAATATGGAAAACATAATTCTTCTCTCTTTCCCATCCCCCCCTGGCTGTTTTTTCGTGCAAGATAATTTATCTTTGAAGCTTCAAACCTCATTTAAGTGCTCCTTTGATTTATCTTTTGCTGGGTTGTGAAGACACCCAGCAAGGAAAGAGGGGATCTTCTTTGTCCTTTCAGGTACTTCTAGAAAGAAGATAGGATGAGAAGAAACGAGACAACATCTTGGTTGACAAGAAGACTAAACTCTGGACAAGGATAACAGGAATTAAAGGACAGAAACTTTTAAACTTCAAAGTTCAAGCTGTTTGGATTCAAAAGTGAAACCTAGGGTTGGCTGATCACCTCAGTTTAGGTATAGAGTCAATCTAGATTTCCTTGACAGGTTGGAGTCAATGATTGACTTTCTCAAGTCAATCCGCAATTATTGAAGAAGAAACAAGGGAGAAGAACAGGATGCCATTACCAAAATAATATTTTAAGAACAATTTTTTTTTTTTCCTGTGACTGTGCATGACCATGTCCACGTCAATGGCCAACACAATCTCCATTAACTAAAATTAGTGCTACAAATCTTGCCATATACACACAAAGATTAAGTGCATATAAGGTTCCCAACATTTCTAACAAAGAAGTAGAACATAATCCTTTGAAACTCCTACAAGTCAAAACCAAAGACTCGTTTACAAGAAATTGCGGCATGGCAAAGGCAACAATGTACATTGATACTTTTCATTTTTTTTTAAAAAATATTTGAGCAAAAGAAGCTGCTCCATGAATGAAAAACTGATTCGTTATTAGGCTGCATTTGGGAATTGGTTCTATTTCCTTTGTTTTTAGGACACAAACCAATTTCTAGCAAACCATGCTAAAGCAACACATTGCTGATTGAAAACTTGTTTGGGTAAACAAGTGATAAAACTGTTTCTGGTACCCTAACAAAAATCTCATTTCAAAACAACATCTTTTCATTCAATGCCCAAAATTTTCACGAAAAAAAAAAAAGAAACCCAGAGTTGTGATACGGATACCCATTGGAAGAATGGCAATAAAAGAGGGTCATCTGAAGCCATTACATAAAGGACCACTTATGAAAAAAACAGAAATATCTCGTGAACCCTCTAAAAAAACCCCTTTAGGGAAAAACAGGAAACTCTCTCGAAACCCCCTTTGGGGAAAACAGAAACACTGACCAATTGCTGGCATTCTTCCAATGATACCCATTGGAAGAATGACAATAAAAGATGGTCATCTGAAGCCATTACATAAAGGACCACTTATGAGAAAAACAGAAATATCTCAGGAACCCTCTAAAAAAACCCCTTTAGGGAAAAACAAGAAACTCTCTCAAAAAACCCCTTTAGGGAAAACAGAACCACTGACCAGTTGTTGTCATTCTTCCAATGATACCCATTGGAAGAATGACAATAAAAGATGGTCATCTGAAGCCATTACATAAAGGACCACTTATGAGAAAAACAGAAATATCTCGTGAACCCTCTAAAAAAACCCTTTAGGGAAAAACAAGAAACTCTCTCGAAAACCCCCTTTGGGGAAAACAGAACCACTGACCAGTTGCTGTCATCAGAGAGAACAATGGCAAGAAACAGCAGGCCGGCAAGAGAGAGAGAGAAAGAAAGAGATGAACAGAGTCGCTTTCACCAGAAAAGATCAGAGTTTGCTATTGCAGGTGAAATGGGCTAGACAAGTAGTGTTGCCAGCAGAATAAGCACAGCTGGAAAAGATGGTAGCATTGCTGGAGTTTTGAGTACATGAAAGAGAGAAAGAAAGGGGGTTGGTCCTGACATAATGTTATTACTTGACAACATCAACTTTTAGTCATCAATTGACAATAAGTTGCAGGGGTTTTTGTTATAATCACATAATAAAAAAAATTTTAAAAAATAATTAATTAATTAATTAATTTGCACTACCAAAAGCATTTCTGGTTTCTGTTGTAACAAAAAACCAAAAGAAACAGTCTAAAAGAGTTCCCAAACAGGGTCTTAAGTTCTAGCATGGCAGCAAAAAGCAGACAAAATGCAGAACGCGGCCGAAGGCAAACTGCATCGACAGGGATTTATGCACCAAGTACTCAGTTTATGCTGCATTTTGTCTGAAATTTATTTTAGCAGCAGTTTTTGGCCACCAGCACAAATGCTTTCCTTCAATTAGGCAAAACTCCAGAAATAAAATGAGGACGCATTGACTTGGCTGATTCCTAACCCAGTGAACGAGTTTCGCTACCACGCCTTTTACCGCTTGCACCCATGTACTCACAATTGTATGTGGAATTCAATGTTTAATCGGTGTCTGACATCAAAGGCTCAATTCAGAGTCATAACTTATAAGCCACACAGTAAGAAAGCTAGACTGATTACCAGTACATGTGAATATAGAGTAAAAGGGGATAGCAAAGCAACAACTAGAAGTTTTTGTCTCATAACTTAGCGTCAGAGTTGTTTCCTAAAGAAAAGAAAACGATTATGTGTCATAAGCACAGTAAGATAATCCACACAAAGTATTGTTATAGTAGGTGAAGAATGGGCTGAGACATACCACTATGAGGCCCATGCGCATTGAAAACGACCAAAGAGAGCTCAGCATGTCCACCAGAATGCTTCTGTGGTTCAAATGAATTTTATTAGCAATCTCAACCATAAAATTTCCTTAACTAGGTGAAGCCTAGCTCTCAAAATTTAGTCAGTACATGAACATAAAGCCTGCAAACCAATGAACTTTCATTTGCCAGAAAAACCGCTGCATGTATATGGAATAGATATCAAGTAAATATTCTGGGTACAATAGTCACCAAAATATTCAGCACCATACATCACAGAAACACTACAAACTTTCACCTCAGAACAACAAACTTCAGTGGTTACTAATATGTACATATGGATTCATCTCCATAAAGCCCATCATACATGTGGACGAGTTCATCTCCCTATGACTGACAAAGACAAGCAATTCCAACGCAAAAGCAGATTAACCACACAGATTTGGGAGAAAAGTGATGAGAGCTGATTCGGCACTTTCCTAAAATTTATGCAAGTTAAATTTCATGAACAAAAACTAAATGCACAAAATAACAAGCACCATGGCAAACTATTTCCATCCTATGTTGTGCCAATCATTCAGCTAAGTAGTTAAGCATCAAATGGTATTGTAAAATTATAGTTTAACACGTATGCAATTTTTTGGCAATGTTCAAGAACTCAAATCAGATCTGAAATCAGTTGTTTCTCAAGTGATACAAAGGAATTACTGAAAAGGACAAAAATAATGAACAAGCTGGTCAGAAGAATACAGCCAAAAAATAGGCCTCAACTTACATAGGTCTGTCAATGAGAACCAAAGAACTAACCAAAAGATTAGGTTTTGGTCCTTCAATTAAAACCAATGGTTCATTTCCAGTTCTTGGCCAGCAGAACTGAATTAAATTGATGTGGTTCCAACTTTATGCCAGAAGAACCAGTCTGGAACCGAATCATCAGACTATAATAGCCCTAGCATTTTACATTTAAGTTTAGTTTAACTCAGGTTAAATAGTTTTTTAGCTCAAGTTTTTTAAGACCAAAGATACCCTCAATATATTTTGTTTCCCGCAAGTTGGTAAGAGCAAATTAGATTTGGCAACCAAAATTTAGTAAGGGAAAACAATACACTGGAATTTTCCCCAGAATTCCAACTCTTTACTTGTTTTTTCTTGTCTTAATTCAAGGCTTGGAAATTCCTTTTATGTCTTAACTCAAAAGTCATAACACTAGCTGGGGTTGGTTGCCTACTTTCATTTGATTTCATGTGCAATGCTTCATTGGATAATGACACTCCTTAATTTGTTGATACTTTATAGACAGACTGATTATTGTTATGGAATTGTAATAGCTTTTCTTTAGCATTTCCAATCTAACAATGAAATAACATAAGCATAAGTTAACAATTAAAAATGTTTATGTTAGAAACGGGGAAAATGCGAGAGGCAGTAGAAGTATAAGTTTTAACATCTAAATTGTTCTGTCTTGAGATTGGTTTGTCTATGAATAATATTTGGTCCAAGGTAACCATAGGGAAAATAAGAATATAACAGTTGAGAACACTTGAGAGGTATGGTATGTAGGTCCTTGAGTAATTAGCATAGATGAGGAAACATTTGGCATGTGGCACTTTGAATGAGTTTTGCAATAGCAGCCTATATTTTCATCGCCGTAATTGTTTACCATGACCACTTCCATCATATTAGAGAAATATCATAGAATTAGTCTAGGTTCTAGAACTGACAAGCACCAAGAACCGGACCAGAATTGGACAATTTGGTTTTGATCCTGAAAGCTTGAACCAAACCCTAGAATGATCTGGTTCCAGTCCTGCTGAAATTAGAATGGTCAGATTCCAATTCTGCGTGAAACCAGACCAACCACAATTGGCATTGACAGCCCTAAACTACATCACTAGAATAAATCCTAACAGAAAAACAATTGTCAGCAACCTTCACAAGCTAATGATTCTGCATCAACTTTACCCATATACTAGGGATGAGGCAACAGCTTTAAAAGGGAAAACATCCTTTGACTATAGCACACTTGCAAAAAAGAGATATCAGCTTAGTACCACATATATATGCCTGGATTTCCACTTAATAAGGATCTTTGAAATAAGAGATCCTGAGAAAAGCCAGCCCAACATTGCTGTCATGACTGCAAGAATGCTCCCGCATTATCAGTCCTAATGAGGTGTTGCATACATTTCCAAGGTTGTCAATCCCTTGACTCAAGATTGTCACGTCAAGGAAATCAAACCCCAGAATCACATGGCAAGCTCAAGCTCAATACCAAGGCTGCAAGCTAGGTAAACTGGTTTAGGGCCTCTTGAAAGGCTTAAGTCTCTCTCATGACATCAACACAGGGTATTACAGGCTGGAAATTGACTCACTACCCTGCTATTTCTTAGGCTCAAGGTAGCTACTTAGAAACTTAGAGAGTTGTCAAGTTAGTGCCTCCCATCACATACTTATAATCTAAACCGAATATTTCTACTTGCAACATAACTGCTGCTAATCATCTTGCAGTGGAGTTAATAAATTAAATCTTGTTCTTGGATAGTTTTCCTACTTAATCACATTGCTTTCTTTCCCGTTGCATTTGTGTCTGGCGTAGCATTATCTAGTCCTTCTATTCCCTTCGATTTTTCCTTCTTTTCAAAAGATTATCATTCTTAAGAAAGACTTATATGCTTTAAGCGATAGAGGTTACGAACTCAACAACTACCAATAATAGGATAGTAAAAGAAAAGTATCAAATAAATCAAACAAGATGGAATAATCTTCTCTCCATCCACTTGAAACTTTGTCGAAAGGAAGAAACAATTTGTATAAAACATGTTATACATATTATGTCCATCCATATACGTACAATTGCTGGCTTATCAGCTGAAAGGTGTTTACTTCCCTGTAACTGTAGGAGAATCTGCCCAATATCGCAGTACGTAGTATGGAATGTGAATAAACTATAAGTTGACCCAAGATTCATATTAGAAATTTGTCCACAACCATGAATGAGGCATCTTTGTCCAAAAAGCTAAACTTTTGTATAATTGCAGAAGCCCGTCCTTTTATCTAGTGCTACTAGTACTAGTATTTACTAATGTTATATTTTGTGCATAATCTGCAAAGAGTTATTTAGACGTGTTTCATTAGGATGTGGTTTCTTTTCACCAACAGAATTGGCTTATCGACTTTTCTACATAAGATCCATGTATGATATTTCCAGGAAAAATAGATATCCGCAATTGAAGAATGCAGTAAAATTTTCTGACCTGGCAACAGGAATTAATCCTTTTAGTCAAACGTAAAGATCATCTTATACTATCAGAGGAAGTACTCTTTTTTTATTTATCTCTTTAAAATAAGGATATTCGAAGCTCCAATTAGAAAATTAAGAAGAACAAGATATGAACAGCAATCGATATTGGCATGCCCAATTATCTAAGTGGGCGACTTTATTATCATGATAAGCTTATAGAATAAATCATTAATTGTAAATTGAAGAATACCTGTCCTGCCACCTCATTTCCACAGAAGGACCTGCACAAAGCCATCATTAAGTTTGCAAAATAGACAATTTAGCAGCATTTCCACCTTATGACATCAACAATTCGTTGTGGAAATGAAGTAATGAATAGCCATAGGCAATAAATAAGATAGTTTGTTGCCAAAAACACAGAAATAAATTTGCAAAATGTCAAATAGCGAAGTTCAAAAGGATCCAACCACATAAACTTAAGATGGCACATATTAAAGGTAAAGCATAGTCTCCGTAAAAGAAATAAATCAAAGTTCTTACTTGGGTTATCAAAGATCAATCCTTAGTTGCACACTCAAAAAAAAGAAAAGATATCTGATTCACGACCTTTCTAGGAGTTGGAAGAGATGGCAAATGCAGATACCCTATGAAAAGAAAGCATCTCGAATGGAAACCACCACCATCTCCACATTATAACAGAAGATCTTCCATAGGGAATTCTGGACCACCAAATGTGAGTGTGTCCCTACTCACCAGTCACACTTACTTTATAAAAAGTTAGATGGGCATTTGAGTCAACCCGAATTGTCATATGTCATCTGATAGGTGCCTAACCAATAGACATGACCGTCGGCAGGGGTTGACACATAAAAATCTTGATGTGGAGGAAAAGAAATTTGACCTAGCAATGTTCTAGAGAGGCTAATGAGAGCTAAGCTCTTCAAAAAAGAATGTGAACTGCTCTTCAAATAAAGAATGTGAATTTTGAGTGTATTGGTGGGGCAACCTCTGCCCATATAAGCAGCCGTTGCCTTTTCTCCATCAACACAAGATATTACTTCAAGAAACAAACAGAAAATGAGGAGCAAAATTGTAAGCTTATTCAGTCTCTCAAATAAATCACTTTTTTCTTCTTCTTTTTTAAGTTGTTTCTCAAGGAAATCTTACTGAGAAGCAATAACTAGAGTACTTGCAATGGCTCAGGCTAGCAGTTCAATGGATTGTATGTCTCACCTACAGCTTAGAACCATGTTTTCAAGCTATTTCGCCAACAGATGGGCATATAGTTTACATGTTTAGGCAGACTCCACACCACTGGAATGTTTGACTGAACAAACATACACAACACTTGATAAAAATAATAGTAGCCACCACCAGAATCAGTCTCTTATTGGTAGAAAGGCAATCTTTTAGACTATTTTGTTTTCCTATGAGAAATTGAGTGTTTGGGAAACTAGTTTTTATTGTATTTTTTCTGTTTTGCAGTAGAAAATTCCAAAACACACAATAAGTGAGTGTGACTGATATAAAACAACTGTGATGGTATTTGAACAAATTATACTGAAATTATATGTAAGGCTCATACGTCCCACTTGTCATACTAGATACAGAGATTGTATTATGTCAACTTCCAGGAAAGTACAACATATCACAGTTAGCACTTCAAATCATCCTGCTTTCTCCATTGTATTACTTTTCTTTAGAGGGTGTCAACATAAAGCTAGAGCTATGGAGAGAAGCATTAGAATTGAAAGGATTTAAAATTAGCCGAACTAAGACAGAATATATGGAATGTAATTTTAGCAAGGAGAGTAGGAGTGGAGCACCAGTCAAGATTGATAACCAAGAGGTCCTCACGAGAGACCACTTCCGATACTTAGGATCATTGATCCATGAGAGTGGAGAGATTGAGAGGGAGGTTACCCAGAGAATCCAAGTGGGTTGGAACAAATGGAGATGTGCATCGGGGGTTTTATGTGATCGGCGAGTGCCACTCAAACTAAAGGGAAAATTCTATAGGATGGCTATAAGGCCGGCCATGCTCTATGGATCAGAGTGTTGGGCAGTTAAGGAACATCATACTCATAGGCTGAGTGTTGCAGAAATGAGCATGTTGAGATGGATGAGTGGTAAGACAAGAAATGATAGAATTAGAAATGAAAATATTAGAAGAAATTTAGGGATAGCACCAATAGGTAACAAGATGAGGGAGATTAGACTTAGATGGTTTGGACATGTTCAAAGGAGGCCAACAACGGCACCAGTTAGAAGGAGTGAGGCAATACAAGTTGAAGGTTCTAAAAGGGCAAGGGGAAGGCCCAAAAGAACGTGGATAGAAGTAGTGAGGAAAGATTTAAAAACTTTGGAACTAAATGAAACCATGGTATTAAATAGAGTGGAATGGAGGAATAAGATTCATGTGGCCGACCCCTACTTGGGATAAGGTCTTGATGATGATGATTATTTTTCTTTCATTTGTAAGGCCAAACAATTATGGACAGTTCTTAGAAATTTTCATCGTGCCAAACAGAAATTAACATCTAGACACAAATAATCTCAGCAACCACTAAACCAATTCTTTGTAAATAAAGTTTATTTCATTCTCAAATGAGATATAATGCGCTTTTTTAGAAGCCATCAAATACAGAACTTCAAGTACAGTACACATAAAACCATTACAACCATTATTAGATACAAAATCAGAGTTTGTTGGTAAAAAGGGTCAGTTTTTAAGTTGATTTATTTTCAATTGAGACATTAACTACCTCTTCGAATACCATCAGCTACATAATTCCAGAATAGACATAAAAACATCAAAACCATTATCTTCGTAAAATTAAAGTCAAACGAAAATTCAGAGGTTTCACTAAGCAAATAAATTGACGTAGGCCAACTGAAAAAATGAAAATTACACTAATCAGAGAATCATACCCAATTAGTTATTCTTGTTCTCCCCGTTCCCCTTTTCCATTCCGTTCCCATTTCACAGATCCAAAGAACCAAACTAGGGTTTCCATATGTGAATTCATTGGAACAGAAAACCATATAACCGAACACACACATATGCGTGAAAAGACAGAGATAGAGAAGCAAGACAGCGTCAATACATCAAGCCACAGAATAAGAGGAAGACGAGGATCAAAAAACAAACCTGATGATCTTGTCCAGGTAATCAACGACAATTGACTGCCAGAAGGGGCCCATGGCTGCAGTCCCTTCCACGACCACAATGAGTTGCTTTTCGGCCATAATTGTTCTTTCCATTGCTTCCAGTTCTGAAAAGGGATGAAATCACGACATTTTGTTCAAAAATTCGCTTCTGCAAGCAAATTCTGAGGACTCGTTTCAACTTTCAAGCTCGCAGCACGGCAATGGAACGAAAAGGGGAATACGAAAAGTCGAGGAAGTTAATGTTAATGGGCTAGAAAGAAATGTACGCGCAAATGACGTTAGCACTGTCCGATTTGATTATTAAACACTTTTACATACTATTTGCTAATTTAATTATCCAACAAAAGATTTGTAGAGGATGAGGGCGCTGAAAGTATTAACATGATACAAATGATGGAAAAGTATATGGTTAAGAGAAGGAAAGCCCTTGCCTCGTAATGTCCACTAAGAAGAGCCCTGGGATCCAAAATGACATGTACAGTAAGTATAGTTCAATGCTTAAAAGCACAGACCCAGTGCACGAGGCTCCCGCAGATGCACGGTCTGGGGAAAGGATGAACCACAAGGGCCTAAAGCTCCTGCCTATGCCATGTATAGTTCAATGCTTACAAGAAGAAATTTCTTCATCTAAAGAAACAACTGTTTGCACCCTAATTTTAGCTTTTTCAATTAAGTCTCATATCTATTATCTCTATCTATGCCATAGGGCAAGCCTTCCTCCTAATTTCATACGGGGAGGTGTAGGTCACATTTTAGTATTATGAGTAACATTTTCAAATGCAAACTTCATCTAATATTTTTTCAGTAATTTAAATTATTCATCGGATTTGGGCTTTCATAAATGCCTTAAGTATAAACAGATATCATCTATTGGATACCTCTATGACTGTGATTGTTGGACCTTTTAGGATTGCCAAATGGAAATGTGTGAGAGTGTGCGTGTGTATGTATATGTGTGTATAAACACTCACACGCACATCCATTTTGCAATTTGCAAACCTAAAAGGTCCAACAATCATAGTCATCAAAGCCTTATCCTAATTAAAGGTTGGGTACATGAATATTATTCCTCCATTCCCCTCTATCAAGGATTATAGGCTCATTTAGTTCAGAAGCTTTTAAATATTTTCTCACCACTTCCATCTACATTCTTTTGGCCTTCAACTTGAATCGACTCACTCATTTTCACAGATGTCTTTTTTTATCTCGGTTAGACATGTCCAAACCGTCTAAATATACATTTCTTAATCTTATTACTTATTGGTGCTACTCCTGTGTTTCTTTTAATGTTTTCATTTCTAATTTTATTTTTCTTGTCTTGCAATTCATCTATCTCAATTTCCTCATTTTGGCTATCCACATCATATGCATATGTTATTCCTTAACTAGCCAACACTTGAATTTGGTATAGTGTCTCCATGTGCCTCCAAAAGCACCAAATAGCAACTCCACTTTGAGCGAAGAAGTTGAATGTCTCGAATCTATGAAAATACACTTGAAAGTGGGCCTGTAATTGAATTTGGCAAATGCGTCCCTTTGCGTCCAGAATCACTAAATACAAACTCCTCTCTCTCTCTCTCTCTCTCTCTCTCTCTCTCTCTCTCTCTCTCTCTCTCTCTCTCTCTTCGACCTTTTGAGGTTATGAAATGGATTATAAAAAAATTGATTAAAACCATCCATGTCACACCCCTAAAAGTTTTGACAAACATGATTTTAGGGGCATCCAATGGATGAGATCTTTTTATACTGGAGGCATATAGGGCAGCACGAATCATATGAACAATTTAGATCATTAAAAAAATATTATTGATGGGCCAACATACACCTTTTTCAAAAGAAATCCATGAAAAATTGTCCATAACTAAAATTCTCCTCTCTCTATCTCTCTTAACATTTTCTCTAATATAGTTTGTTTTATGAGAGAATATCATAAAAGATAGTATTAAGAGACAATTATGGGAGCAATGCAATAAATTTTGAACATTTAGGGGATATTTATAGGAGCATACTTAAATGGTCACATAGAAAGAGAAAATAAATTATATGATAAGTTACATGGAGGATATAGAGCTGCAAAAAGAAATGAGACGAGCGTAGTTATCCTACATTTTGCTTTTTTATATAACCCATCTCTAGCAAATGCATGTTTTATGAAAAATGATGAACATTTAATAACCTTTACATGCGGATTATATAAAAGCTAAATAGACTTTTTTCAAATTAGGAACAACAAATATAAATTTGTAAGGAGTGTAAGGTGATATCCAATGAGAATCCAACCACAAAATATAGGTTAATGGTTATGAATATGTATATTAAGAGATGAAACAAAGGAAATGAACTTGATAAGAAACTAAGTGGGTGAAATTTAAAAGTAGAGAAGATAACATCATTCATAAACAAGTTAATGGTTGAAGCAAAATGGAATAATGAAATATAAGTAAAGACAATGTAGACTAACATGGCCGAGTCCACTAAGAAAGTGGAAAAAGATTTTTTAGGAGTATACGAAGGTACAAGATAACTAGTAAAAGAAAATCAGTAGTGGAGTGAAAAAGTGCAAAAAATTATTAAAGAGAAATGAGTATACTTTAAAGCATGTCAAAGAACTAAAAACAATATAATCTTAGAGCAATACAACAATGCTAGAGGTTGCTAAGAGAGTAGTACATAAGGCCAAACTCAAGTCATATAATGATTTATATAATATATTAGGGTTAAAAGAAGGTGAGAAAGATGTGTTCGAACTTGCAAAAGTAAGAGATTAGAAGAGTAAAGACTTAAACCATGTTAAATGCATTAGAAGTAACTATTATAAGGTACTAGTAAAAAAGGAAATGATCAATGATAGGTGGAAAAGTTACTTTCAAAAATTACTAAATGACAATAACCCTGAGAATATAGAGATTGAAAGAACCATAAACCCAAATAACATTAAACTATATTAATATATGCCCACAAGATTAGGATACTTGAAGTGTAAGAAACCTTGAAAAATATGAAATCAGGAAAGGCCTTCGGCATTGTAGTATACTAATAGAGGTTTGAAAATATATAGGAGATACTTAAGAAATTTCGCCAACAAAGTTGCATATCAATATTTTAAAATCAAAGAAAATGCTAAATTAATGAAGTAAAAACTCTATTATACCAATCTATAAAAATAAAGGAGACATAAAATTGCACTAATTGTCGTAGACATCAAAATTTTGAGTCATACTATTAAACTTTGGGAAAGAGTATTTGAGAAGAGGCCACTACGTGTGACAAGCATATCAAAAAACCAGTTTGGTTTTGTACTTGGTAGGTCTATCATGAAAGCTATTTTCCTCCTTAGACAATTGGTGAAGAAATATAGGGAAATGCGGAAGGATCTTCACATGACCTTTATCAACTTTAAAAAAAGCTTATGATAGGGTCCTTAAAGAGTTTATATGGTAAGTGTTAGGCGAGAAAGGGATTCATAAGGATATATAGACATTATCAAGAATTGAATAAGAGAGTGCTAACAAATGTTAGGATCACTAGTGGAGGGACCAATGATTCTCATCACTATATGATTGCAAAAAGGATCTGCATTCAGCTCATACTTCTTCACGTTGGTTATAAATGAATTAACAAAACACTTGCACAAGAAGATTCCATTGTGCAAGTTATTTACAGATGGCATAGTTTTGATTGATAAGATAAAAGATGGTGTAAATACAAAGTTAGAATTGTGGAGAGATGCTATAGAGTTTAAAGGATTTAAAATTAGGCGAACTAAGACAAAGTATATGACATGCAATTTTAGTAAGGAAAGGAGTGAGAGGGAAGCACTAATAAAGATTGATAACCAAGAAGTATATCCCAAAAAGACCATTTTCGTTATTTGGAATCGATAATTCATAAGAGCAGAGAGATTGAGAAGGATGTTACCAAAGGAATCTATGCATGTTGGAAAAAATGGAGATGTGCCTCTGGAGTTTTGCATGATGGGCAAGTGCCACTCAAACTAAAAGAAAATTTCTAAGGGACAACTATAGGGCTGGGCATGCTCTATGAATAGAGTGTTGGGCTATTAAGGAATGACATATACTTAGGATGAGTGTAACTGTAAAGCCTTGGCCGATGAGGGCGGGCCAAGAGGGCTGGCAGGCTTCTAGGCAAGGTGAAAGACTGAGAGTTAGTCCCACATTGCTAGGGGGAAAGTTACTGGGCTCTTGATAAGAGTGATGAGGACTTTCCTTGCAACGAGGCCTTTTCCCTGGGCAACTGGGGAAGAACAAAATCGTGCGGGGTGTATGGGCACTCCGGCACGGACAATATCGTTGTAGGGTGTGGGCCCTCGAGATTACAAGTGGTATCGGAGCGGACCCAGGCCGGTGTGGGTGGCTAGCCGCACGTGGGCGCTCGTGTGTGGTAAGACACGCGGGGACGCGTGTCCCCTAAGGGGGAGAGGTTGTAAAGCCTTGGCCGATGAGGGCGGGCCAAGAGGGGCGGGGCTTCTAGGCAAGGTGAAAGGCGAGAGTTAGTCCCACATTCTTGGGGAAAGTTGGGCTCTTGATAAGAGTGATGAGGACTTTCCTTGCAACGAGGCCTTTTCCACGGGCAGCGGGGAAGAACAAAATCGTGCGGGGTGTATGGGCACTCCGGCACGGACAATATCGTTGTAGGGTGTGGGCCCTCGAGCTGTTACAGTAACCAAAATGAGGATGTTAAGAAGGATGAGTAGCAATATAAGAAATGATAGAATTAAATTGAAAACATTAGAGAAAACTTAGGAGCAACACCAATTAGCAACACAATGAGGGAGGGTATATTTAGATTGTTTTGACATGTCGAATGAAGACCTAAAACAACATATATTAGAAGTGAGTCAATCCAAGTTAAAGGCTCTTAAAGGACAAGGAGAAGGCTTGGAAGGATGTGATTAGAAGTGTTGAAAAAAGATTTAAAAACTATTAGACTTAATCAAACAAGATTTGTGACTCCTAGTCGGGATAAGGCTTTGATGAAGTCATAAAGACCTTATCTCGATTAGGGGCCAGTCACATAAATCTTGTTCCTACTTTCCCCTCTATTAGTTGTCATGGTTTCATTTAGCCCCAAAGTTTTTAAATCTTTTCTCACCACCTCTATTCATATGTATATATATTGGCCCTTTCCTTTGCCCTCTTATAACCTTCAACTTGTATTGTCTTACACCTTTTAACTGGTGTCGCTTTCGGTTTCCGTTGGACATGTCTAAACCGTTTAAGCCTAACCTCCCTTATCTTGCTACCTATGATGATCGTGTGCTTAAAATGCCTATTGGTTGTTGAGTACAGTTTTGAGTGTTAATCCCTAATCAAACATTAAATGCTCTATTTACTTCGAATGAGTGACTTGGCCATTAAGAATAAAAGGTAATGGGCCACTTAACTATAGCATAAAGATTAGAGTTAATAACGCTTGTCCAATCAGAAACTTGCTTCTTAAGTAAATTGTTCTTACCCCTTTAATCAAACTGATAAAGCGCCCATCTTGCTTTTTAATGGATAATGAAGCTGGGAAGATTTTTCTATCTGGACTCTCCTGTACGTAGGTCTGAAAAGCATAAGTGCTTTCCCATTCTTTTTTTTCTTCGGTAAACACACACTGACACACGTCATAGCCCGGAACTCTGGTCTCGTAGGTGAGAGACGACTCCTACGGCTGCTGTGCTATAATGAGCCGAAGAAGGCTTGAACACTTCAGAGCCTCGGCGGAGACTCTTTTTAAACGTCTCTGTGATTCATTTTGTTTTCCGAGCTTGTTTAGACTAAATTAACTATTTCTTTTCTCAGTTTTTAAAATCAATGGTTATCATTTTTCACTCATAATATAAGTTAAGATCATCAAATGGGCATGAATTTTTGGAGGTAGCCTATCTGACTATCTATGAACAAGATGAATGGCATGGATATTTCAAAAAATACGCCTAGATACAAGTCCGTTGTTTTAAGGAGCCTCATTTTATTATTTTGATTAATATAAACTTTTTCATTTAAGCTTATTTTCTTGAATAAAGGGTCATCTACACAGTTGATGGCTCATACATAGCTCATTCTTACATATAGGATGTATTAATTTCAGCTATTTAAGCTATTTAATGCAGGTGCAAAAAGTAGGTGACATTTAATTGGCTGAAAAAAAGTAAAAAAAAAAAAAAAACTAGAGAAAATAATAGTTAAAAACTTTTTCTCAGCCAATCAAATATCCCATGTACTTTACACTTGCAACTCCTCATTGAAATACCTCTGCCATATATATATATATATATATATATATATATATATATATATATATATAAGTGCAGCCGTGGCACGAAACTTCCACTAATGCAGGGTTTGGGAAAATGGTGGACCACAAAGGGTGTATAATACTCAGCCTTATCTTACATTTCTGCAAGAGGCTTTATTCATGCATCGAACACGTGACTTCTAAGTCATACGATATAACTCAATCATTGGGCGAAGGTTCTAGGTCATAAGATATAACGCAATCATTGGGCGAAGGCTCACCATATACATATGTGTGTGCAAGTAAAGGTAAAATTTATTTATGGCATGTATATGGGTGTAAGGAAAGGTAAAATGTATTGACTTGGAGAACAGTCCACTTCCATGGAGATGATCGAGATACAAGCCAAACAAAATGAATTACAAAGCCACTGGCTTCTATCACCCATGTCCACTTAAGGCTTCTCTTTCTCTCGTTTGAAGATGGGTTGAGAAGGATTATGGCTAACGAAGGTAGGAATTTAGTTGCTAGGATTAATGATAGAGAAGGGAATTTACAGGTGTTTGGACCTGTATGAAGGGGTCTTTCCAGGTGTTTGGACATTCACGGGTGTTTGGAGAGAGACCAGTAAGAAGGTGTATTTGCAGGGGTTGGGCCATTTTTTAGAGCTTCAGATGCCAGGGAAAACAAGGAAAGCTGTGGTCAATCAACCACCCCGACCAGAATTTTATTACGTGAATAAGAACAGGATTTCGGGTTGCCTCGGGTTTATCCGAAATGCTTCTTCTGCAACCAATATCAGTCGAAATATCTTAATAGTTGTACTGCATACAAACTCCTCCTCGCAACCTTTTGTCTTGGCAAATGAATTTCGCATGTTTAGATGTTAATAGCCATAAAACATACCGCTGAAAGCATTCAAAATATTACTTCTCATAAGATTATAAAGGCAAAGTACAGATTATACCACTCAAAATATTAACTCCTAATATTATAAAGCCATATAATATACCTCATTTCCAAAAGTTGTCGCATGAATGGCAAAGTTACTGACTATACCATTCAAACATCAGTTTATTCTGCATATATAACTTCGTAGGCATAATGTCTGTAGAGTACCAGAAAAATGCAAAAATTACTTTGCTCTAGCAGAAAACTTCTGATTATTTTATTGAGGGACGATGAACCTGTTCAGGAGAAGATATGTGGACATTGAGTCAACTAAGAGCTCTGCCTTACAGTACTGCAAACTTTTCTTAAAACTTTGCATTCTTATTCATGGGGAGCCATAGATATTGACTTGCCTATTTATGGAGAACTTGATCTCCTTGAGTCGTGTTGATTAAGAGGTCTGCCTTGGCTTCAGTATTTGCTGCCAAAGTACATCACAGTCACCTCTCCACCGAGATCTGCCGCATCTTGTCAATGTCAGCTTCAGCATACAAAGCCTATGCATTGCAATGAGGGGAATAGCATGATGGTTTCTGAACGCTTCAGAGTTTGTACAAGTTTGAAAATTTGAGTTGATTGAAACTGAGATGAGAATAACGCACTGGGACAATCATAAATGCCCATCCTTTCAGCCTCTTCTTCAACTTATCCACAGAATAGAATCTTCTTTATCATAGACCCACAACCAACGGTCAGGCAACTACCAAGAACTGAACCATCCTCCAAACTGACACGATGGAGAACTTGAGTGAGTTATCAGCCAATACAGGAAACAATCATACTGTGGCTATGGTAATCGATAGGTTCCCAATCATTTGGGCTGCACCATACATGATGTCCATATGCAACATAAATCAAGCTTGCTTTACCATAGCTTGTATCTGCAAATTTTCACTGCCCAAAACATGAAGGTCACAGCATTATATAGAATTCATCATATCTGTCATTTTGGCATTGGATATTCTACTGTAGATTTGGTCACAGGGTTTCAAGCCCATCATAACCATTTCATTAAGCAGAGCATTAGCCTCTTGCCGCTTCCCATCCATGCAAAGAACACCAATGGTCTGATTGTAACTTGCAACATTAGGGACCATTCCATTTCCCCTCATTTCCTTAAGCAACCTCAACGCTCTGTAAGAACTACCTTCTTTGCTATACCCGTAAATCATCATATTGTAGATAACATCACTCGGCTTCAAAGATTTCTCAACCATGGACTCAAATAACCTCCTTGCATCCTTCATATTACCTCCCACACACAACCCATGCATCAAAACACCGTAAGTGTAAATGTCAGCCACCAGACCAGTCTTCTCCATGGAGGAAAACATCTCAAATGCTTTCTCCATGTCATTGTCTCTAATAAAAGCATTAATAAGAATGGTATATGTTACTTCACTTGGATGTAACCCCCTGGCTTTCATCTCTATAAAAAGATTAGCAGCCTCTCCCAATTTCCCTGCTCTGGAGAAACCATCAATAAGGGCATTGTAAGTAATCAAAGAGGGAGAATGGCCACTAGCCTTCATCTTATCCAGCAGTCTCATAGCATTCTCCAACTCACCACGTTTAGAAAACCCATCAATAAGAGTGTTGAAGGTAATCAAATTTGGGCTCAGGTGCACACTCTTCATCCTCCTTACCCATCTCTCAGCCTCTCTCAGCCTCCTCTGCCGACACAATCCGCCAATGAAAGTGTTGTAAGTTACGATATTACAAACTATTCCCTTCTCCTTCATTTCATCAAACAATTGGAAAGCACTGTCAATATCGCCATCTTTACACAATTCACTCATGATTGTGTTATATGTATATAAATTGGGAGGAATTCCTTTCACCTTCATGTCCTCAAAGAGCTCAAATCCTTCCTTCTTAAGACCTTTTTTGAAATAGCCATTGATCATCACGGTGCAAGTAAATTCATTAGCAACCAAACCCAACTCCCCCATTTCAAAAAGTAACCGTTTTGCCTCTTCAATGTTCCCTACCTTACACAACCCATCAATCAAAGTTGTGTATATAACCACATTTGGCTCATAACCAATCTCCTTAATCTGAGACAACAACAAAAAGGCCTTTTCCAAATCACCAACCTTACAACAACCTCTTACCATGATTCCAAAACTATAACTGTCCAGTTCAACTCTACATCTGTTTTCCTCAAAAGTCCACCAAGCTTTCTCAAACATATCGGATTTTAGAAGGGAATTGAGAAGATAATTGAAGGTGTTCGATCTGGGTTTTAGACCTTTGTCTATCATATGATGTAAATATACAAGAGCTGCTTCTGGGTTTCCAGATTGTATATGGGAATTTACGATGATCTCGTATAAGCGACGGACTGAAGTCGAGTTTATATTGAAATTGTTTTCTACGACTAAATATTGCAGAAAAGAAGAAGCGTCGAAGGAGGTGGAGAGTTTACCGGAGTGTACCTGTAAAAGAAGGGATTGGGCCTCCGCCAACATGTTTGATGAGAGAAGGATATGAAGTATGACGGAAGTGGAAAAGTGGGAATGTCGAACTTGTTGGAGAGTTGAGAAGAAAAGAGAAAGAGCTTTGAAAGGTGGTATTTTCACTAGTTTCTGTACAATGGTGAGAGCTTGGCGGGTTTCCGCCATTTCTGCTCGATGGGGTTGCTGGTCCTGTAGGTGCTTGCTCTTTTATGGACGTTTCGGAAGAGGAGTCCGATTAATTACATGACGCAACCGGGTTGCATCGTAGGCGTTCTCGTTAGTGTATGAAGGGCTTACTTTTTCAATTTTCCAGTGATCCAAACCGTTGCTCCATATAAAAAAGGAAGACCCAGGAGATCCCTTAAGGTGTCTTGCCGACGAGTTGGACTGAGGAATACATAAAGGCCCGTCTATGGTAAATCTAAACCGATATTCTGATGGACCCACATTAGATGGCCAATCTGATCCATCGAGATACCGTTAATTTCACATAGACCCCCCATCAAACGGCTCCATACGAAATCAGTTCTTCATTTTGTGATCCGATTTTTACCTTATAATATGAGGTCATTGATCAGTTCTTCATTAGTCAGGGTTTATGGCAAGGAGAGAACTTTTCGGCCATTACCAATAACTAAAGGACCCACCAAGTGAAAAAATCAAGGTCACCCTGCCATCACATTGGTGGGCCCAATCAGTTGCACTAGAATCTGAGTTTTCCATGGTCTCTAGTATGGAAGTTACAAGGAAAGATCTCCACCGTCTGTTTTGTTATTTAAGTAGTATGGTAATCGCCCAGATTAGTGAGGCTGCTTTTGTACGGAAAAATCATCCCACTCCCACCCAATTCACTTACTAATTCTAGAAACCTTCTCTTCAATCAATCGCAACCGTCCAAATTAGTTATTTTCTCTTTCCCTTCACGCCCATCCATCTTAGCCCAATATACCCGCTCAATTAGTTTAAACGTCCCTTTCATTACCTCACTTAACTTCCAGCCAGTAAATTCCAATCCAACGGCTGTAAAAAGACCCGCGAACCGTCGACCTCCTAAAACTTGCTCGACATGTAACGAGCTGGTCATGAGAGGAGAATGCCGTTTGAGGTTCAAACTTGTGTTTGCGAACGGTAACGGAAACCGTCGATAGCCGTTCCTGTAAGAGGCCAGAGATCGCCTCGTGTCGGAGGTTTCGCTGACGTCTGGAAACGGAGCCGTTAATCGCTCTGGTATCTTTAATCTTTTCCTCTCTCTCTTTCAACGGGCCAGGTTTCTGAAAGCTTTCTGAGTTTACTTGATTTCGAGGGTTCGAACCTTCTCTCTTTCTTAGCGTTTCTCTCTCTATCTTTACATGAATTCTTCTTCAGTTCCCGCCAATTTTCTGCATCGTAAGGTACTTAATTTCCGTTTTCTGCTCTTTTTCAACTGATCTCTTATTTGAATTCATTTATTCCGGATCTTTCCCTATTGATTTCTTGAATTATGATTAATTTGTTTCAATTTTCTGGATCTTCTTCTCATCCTATCTGAAGCTCTATAATTGGAATTCTTTTCCTCTTTGTTTTCAGACGGTATTGTTTGATTTAGTTCTGGATTCGAAGATCTGCAAAGTTTGTTTTTTTCAAATGATTGAGATGGGGATATATGCTGCTTGAGATTTGATTGATTGGAAATTTAGGCGTTTTCTGGTGTTTCTTTTGGAATATTCATAGGGATTGTCTGATTTTCTTCTGTAGGATGTCGAGTTTTGAGATGATATTTGGAGATGGCGGCAGTGAAGATCGAGGAAAGCTGTGTTGAGAACAAGCAATCAGCTGCTGCTTCAAGTTCTTCAGTTTCGGAGGGTAGTTGTAGTATTGTTGTGAAATCGCCGGATGGTTGTAGTCCATCCACGACTTCTCCTGCTCATCGGTATGTGCTTGTTGAACTGGACGAAGATCTTTTTTCTGTTTGTCCTGTTTCTATTTTATGTGCTTCTGTAGATGCTATTGAGGTGGACTAGCTAAATTTTGACTAGAATTCAAGTTTGACGATCTTGAGTCAGTTTGATTCTATGTTAGTTATTTTGAATTAGGATTTATCGTTAATGGAAAGGAAGCTTTGTCTGTTGTATGTGGTTTGACTTTACAAAAACTGAATCCAGTTTGACTCCACATACATGCCTTTGCATTGATTGGGATAAATGTATTTTATTGCCTTTAAGGTTTCTGAGGAAAATAAGGACAACTTTGGAAAGGGTCTTGTTTGTAGAGGAAGCTCTGGTACAAATTCATTCATAAAATTCACTGGTTATAGAGGATTGGGTTTGACCGAGAATGTGCTTCCTAATGCAAACTTTTGTTTTTCTACAAAAAGAAATTAACCTAGATGGACTTGCAATCACAAGGACTAGGACCAACTGTCAGAAAAGATTTAATCTTTACCATTTACACTTATAACTTGAGCTTGAAAGAACTAGGGACCAACTATCAGAATCATAAAGCTTCAATCAGTTTCAATCTAGCTTATTTTTCTAAGTTCTGGCTTCTGAAGGCAGCTTATTTCCCTACAGATCCTGTGGTCTACCCCTTCCCCGGACGCCGCATATGCAGGAGCATCATGCACTGGGCTGCCCATTTTTTTTCTGTCCTTTTTTTTTTTCAGTTAGGCAGTCCTCTCTTGTTCCAACCAAACTAGATCTTGACAAATAACACGAAGGCTAGAGCTGGTTTGCACTTCACATGCCAACTGCTTCAAAAGAAGTGTTTTTAAGCACAACCTGTACTTTATCATTTCCATCCTCCAAACATAGTTGTTGATGGCAGCAACTCCTGCAGTAATTAATGGTATTACTTTCTTACTAGGTCACTGTAAAGTCCACGCACATTGGGTGATACCTAGACTTCAAGAAAGTATTTAACACCCTGGATTTTTCACTAGTTGAGAATAGTTCAGTTAAAGCCTGTGGATAGCTGGAACCTTTTCAAATGAGCATGAAAAGTGTCTGTTTTCAAAGTGAGCTTCCAATACTATTTATTATAATGTTAATCATGCAATTAACTGATCATAGACTTCCATCCTTTAACAAAATATGTGAACACAATTTCTTTTAGTGCAAGTTGGTAATTCTAATTTCTGAGTATGTCAATTCTGCTTCTGTGGAGAAGCTTGTAAAACGAGGAAAAGCTAGTAAACTTGTGAGTTATTTTATCTTGGTAAAATGAGTCTAACTGTATATTTTGCAATGGTTTAAGCCATCTTGTAACATTTGGAGAACTTTTGTAACTATAATTTTGGTAATGCACTGTTGATGCCCATCTCACGTCTCTGTTATAATTTCACATTTCATAATCATTTTTTTTCTACAATAGGACACCATTATCTCTTAACACTTATTGTAATAGTGCTACTAGCTTGTGCTAAAGTTTGTGCATATTTAATGGATTTTCTTCTTTCTGTTGGCTATTATTCTTAATAATGTTGATCTGATTGTTTTAGGAGAAGCTCTGGTCCTATAAGGCGAGCCAAGGGTGGTTGGACTCTAGAGGAGGTGAGCAATGTCCCAAAACTCATGTTACTATGCTATTAACTGTTATTAAATAATGAACAATGGGAAGCTTTCAGGAACAGTTAATGAAGTGAGATATGTGGGACCTGGCCCAGCACAAGATCTTTTCCAGGAGCCTAGTTTCAGTGATCAGAGCTATTCACCTCTGGGTGCCCGTTTTAGATGGCTATCCTCCCAAATCTCATGCATGTCAATCCTAATCTTCTGATTACTAAGTCTTGCTATACCATTTATTTGTTGAAATTTTTGAACCTTCTAGTTTATTCCTGAGACCAACAAAGGCTAGGTTTCCAAATGGATGGGACTCTAGTCCTTGAAGATGAATGATCCTGATTACAAAAAATTGGACCTGTCAACCGGTCAGGCTTGTACTATGGATGAACTACCATAAAGTTTCTAGTTAAGAGGAGGTCATAAGTTCAACTTCTTTCTGCATTTCAATGAACTGAAATCTTTTTACAGTAAATATTATTGCTTCAGGATCTTTTTTGCTGAACTAAAAGTCCAAACTATCACTTTTTCTGAAGAAACTAAAATCTGACATTTTGCTTATATTAATGCTCAGCAGTACTCATTGCAAGACCTATCTATTTAACATGATGTTGTATTCATTTGCTTCTGTTCATCTGCATTATTACCCTTCAATTTGATTGTTCATTCACCAAACTTGTTTCCAGCTTGAGTTGTGACTTTCTTGTTATTCTTTTGAGCATATAGTGATTTACTAACTTCTCTACAAACTTACAGGATGAGACACTGAGAAATGCTGTTAAAGTTTTCAAGGGAAAATGTTGGAAGAAAATAGGTTTTTAACTCTTCCTCTCCTCTAGTACCACTTGCCATATTACTTTATGTGCATGACTTCCCGCGCGGTAACATTTCCTGATAACTCTTGTTGACTTGGATGGACTTTCTATCCTTTTTCTTAGTTTCACTGCATTGTTTAGACTACATTTTAGTAGTATAATAGTACTAAAGATGATGGACCATGAGGCAACAAAAAGAAAAAATGATCAGGATGCCTACTTTTGTGTTCATACTTTTCGATAAGTGCTTCAACAAGTGCTTGCATTTCATGCAAGGCTTCCATTTTAGACTACTTCCCTATCAAAAATTTTGTTGAACATATTACTTCTAAATCATTGTCCACTCTCAAGCTGTTAAAGTAAAATAGAGAGAAGGCAAAAAAAAAAAGAGAGAGAGAGAGAAACAAGACCAGAAAGTTCATGTGTGTGTGTGTCTTCATTGTTGTGCGTTCTCAAGCTGTTAAAGTAAAGTAAAGAGTAGGCAAAAAAGGGTAAAATAAATGCAAAACTGAAAAGTTAGTTCAAACTATATATATATATATAGACACACACACGTATATTAATAACATCAAGATTTTCCCATACAGTAAACTGTATGATCATCTTACACCCCTGCAATGTTTTTACTTTTAAGCTATGTATTTAATCTTCAGGTAGAAGTTCCTGTTATGATTGATTTTATGCCCATATGCAGCTGAATTTTTTCCAGATAGATCAGAAGTTCAATGCTTGCATAGATGGCAAAAGGTTCTAAATCCTGAACTTATTAAGGGACCATGGACCCCAGAGGTTTGTGCTGACTTTCTTCCTTCTGTGAATCTTAACATTTCTTGCAAAATTGTGATGCAAAAATAACCGCTTTCCTACTGTTCTTTTGGTACCACAGGAAGATGATAAAATCATTGAACTGGTGGCAAAGTACGGACCCACAAAGTGGTCTGTCATAGCAAAGTCTTTGCCAGGCCGCATTGGGAAACAATGTCGAGAGAGGTAATTGGTGACACTGGTGTGATTTTCAACTGCCTTTACATGGATGTGCTAAATGTATGTTGGTTTAAGCAGATACAGTTGCGGTTATATTTTCTTGATCTGTAAATTTTCATTGCCTATTATTTCGTGCTCATGATGGCACATATAATAGTTATAGGATAATAAGTTAATTTACCATGCAATCAACTAATTATCATCAACAAACCCCTTCTTCCTTCTTCTCTTAAATCAAACTCATCTTTAACATCCCTTCTTCTTTCTTCTCTTAAATCGAACCCAACTTCAAGAGAACCCAAACCCTTTCTTCCTTCTTCTCTTAAATCAAACTCATCTTCAACATAACCAAATTCCTTCTTCTCTTAAATCAAACCCAACTTCGACAGAACACAAAATTAAATTGAAGCAAAAGCCCTAAATACAAAACCTAGATTCCTAAATTCCTTCTTCACAAAACCTAAACCAGCATTCTTAGATTCTTGGTCTTCAAAGTCTAGATCTACTATCTCCACGCACTTTTCAATCTCCATCTAATTGTTCAAGAATACTCCTTCCAAAGGAAGACAACCAAAACTAATTTTTTGGGTCAAACATGAGGGTAAAATCATCCTTGACCCACAAATGCGAAGAAAGGCCAATTTTGCAAATGAGTTGAATGTCGTGGGTCTAATTAACTAGAATTAAACCACAGGGGGTCTTTGGAATTGGTCTAAAGCATCGGGGGTGTTTCTAATATTTTCCCTAATTACATTGCAGAGCTTTCCCTGGACCCCACATAGGCCCTTGTGGTCTGCCCCTTCCCCAGACCCTGCATAGACGGGAGCTTCGTGGACCAGGGCTGCCCTTTTACATAGCAGAGCTTTCACAAGGGTCATCTTTTTGAATAAAATCAAATTTTTATGTTGATCTTTACAGTTTAATGTTGTGAAAGTTGATAAAGAAGACTATTGAGAGATGGACAGATTTCTTTTTTTTTAAAGCAAGCACACACACACGCACAGAGAGAGAGAGAGAGAGAGAGAGAGAGAGAGAGAGAGAGAGAGATTGTTGAGTTAAAAAGATAGAAAATTGGGAAACTGTGAAACTACAAGTAGAGACCTAGTGAGAGAATCCCTATGTTCTTCCATTCTTTCCAAATTTATTCCTAAATTCCAATTTGGTAAGTTCTATAGAACCCATACTAGAGAAACTTCAATTAATTGACTACTTAAATAATTTTAATTACTGTTACATCTTAAAGTCAATCTGTTACAGATTTGATTCTGAATTTACATCCCTAAATGGTACCTTTGAAGACCCCTTAGACTTGGGACTTATCCAAACTGATTTGGTTAAAAAACAAAAATGGCCTAGTTAGATAACCCTGTTTCTTCCACTCACACTGACCAAGTTAATTGTTTGAGCTGATATGTATGAGTTCCAAGTAGACCAACTTGGGAACCTGGTTCCCAAAGTACGAGTTTTTTTGGAACCAATACCTGCAGGTACTTGATTGAGCCATATTGTTATAATAATGCGAGAAACCTGTCAGTTGGTCATGTCATTCCTTAGCCTCTTATCTTTTCATTATGAAGTTAAGATCTTGTGATTCTTATGGTGGTGTGATTACAAATTGCAGTTTGTGGGTCATTGTTTGTAAAGCAGCTAGACTAATAAACATCACATGTACTAGAGTGATATTTACTCAGTGATCATTTTCAATTTGATTGTCAATTAGCTTCTTGATTATGGTGGGTGATTGTGTGTTGCACTAAGATTACTTATTTGCTGATTTGTATTGAGTGTTTAGTCAATATATGAACTTCATTCTAAGTGTACTACAATAGTCATATTCTTTCTCTACTTAATAAGTTGATAAGAGCCTGTTGCAATCAAAGGATACAGTCAGCTACAATTAGAGTGATTAGAGATAGTTCATTTTGATTATTCCATTCTAGTGTGGGGAAGCCTAGATGGTGGTCAAATTTGGTTAGGTGGGAACTTGGTATGGTGCTCTTGAAAATGAGAATATGATCCAATCTTGAAACTCTCTTTTGATTAGTAGGTCTTAGTATGAAATATAAGGGATAGATGCTTACTGGGAACACTTTAGAACTAATGCAATTTGCTTACTCAATTTTTGTGGAAAAGCAAATGTAATATCTAAATATAAAGGATTAAGACACCTTTGTGAATATTTCGATTAGTGTGTCTATATTACTAGTGCAAGAACCATGACATTCAAGAAAAGAAGGGAGGTTTAGTTATTCCCTAGGCTATGAATTTTGGGAGGTTTGGCGATTATAGCTAATCTTAAGAGTTGGAGTATTATTTCTAATTAAACTTCAGTTGGAATTTAGAAAAAATTTGGTTGGAATTTAGAAAACCTAGATGGTCCGCCCATTCCCCAGACCCCGCATACATAGGAGCTTCGTGCACCAGGGCTTCCCTTTAGATGGAGTTTATGTAAACCCTCTTATCTTTTGAGCTCCCTTCGTGTATCTTGATCCGTGATCTAATATGGATAATGTTCAGCACCTAAAATGTGCACAACGGACATTCACTTTAGTGGTTCCATATTTTTCTACTTCAAAATGAATGACCCAATTTTGGAGATCAACATGTCTTGTGTGCTTAACTCAGTGTTCGGAATCTAATAGATTGTGAAATCATTTTCTTATTATTTAAAGATTTTTCTTAAGATTGTGACTTTATTGGAAATGCCACTTGATATTGTCAATACCATGGTTTGTCAGCCAAATGTTCTCTTTTTCAGTTCTGATGAGTTGATATATGGCAAAACTCTCTCTGTTTTGGGGGAAGTTCTAATTCAGTATTTTAACTTCACTTGAAAACCCATAATACTGGTCTTATGTGTGACAAACTGGAGAGATTGTTACAAGTGATGGAACTACTCTTGACACCCCAAACAGAAGTATGATTCCATTCAATATATTCTCCTTTTCATTGTTAATCATCAGTGGACATTTTATGGTTTCAGGTTTCGTCTGATGTACATCAACACACATGTAATGGAAAAGAAGTCTAAGGTTGTGGTCTTTCCACTACTTAGAAGCTTCCTTAAAGACAATCATGAGACACCATAGATGACTAGGATTTAGCTTGCTTGAGTTCTTGTTTGCTCCCAGCTTTATCCTAACATATGAATACAAGACCTTCTTTTGACTTGTCCAAGCTGGTGAAAACTGACTCTTTCAATTGTTGACTTACCGCAGTTGACTGAAATTGAACTTGATCGAATCTTTGCCCGAGTTTGAAATTGTAAATACTAGGACCGGTTCTCTTTTGATCTTATTTTTCTTTCACTAAATTAGAGTCACTGCCAAGGATGATAGGCTTTCTGACCACTGACCTTGTGGATCTGTTTGAACTGTATAAGGCCCCTTGAACTTAATGAGGTGAGCGATCACATTCAAGTTGTCAGTTTCTCAACTTGCATCTCACTTTCTTTGATGTTCCCTTTTGCTTGGTTCGTACATTTCTCACAAGGAATTGAGCAAGCTACTTTTATTTATGCTTAGTGGGATATATTATGCGTCGCACTCAAAAGTACCCTGATAGTGATTATAATCTTATTGTTCTGCTAAAATTCTCAAACACCAATCTTTACACTTTATTCATTCTTTGCAGTATTCACAGGATTGGTATATGCTTGGGACTGTTCAGGCTCTCTCCTTGTTTTGTTTCTTCAGTTTTTCTCGTAGAATCCCACTTTTGTTTCAAAAAATTCCTTTTGCCATTTAGTACCTTGAATTATTTATTATTCTTATGCTGCATAATGCAACAAAATTAATAAATGCACTCTCCGACAGCACATTGTCAGATGTTAACCGGTTTCCATGCAGCTGGAATAGCTTGACAAACCTATTGGCATATTCTCTGTCTTTGTGTAGAAAATAATTGGTGGAAACTAATTTTCAGGTGGCACAATCATTTGAATCCCCTTATAAAGAAAGAAGCCTGGACACTAGAGGAAGAACTTGCACTTATGCATGCTCATCGAATGCATGGGAATAAATGGGCAGAAATTGCTAAGGTCTTACCTGGCAGGTACTGGTGGCATTTTGTTCATCATTTAGTTATTATTAGACGAGTAAGTTGTGAAACTTGAGAAGATTGCTACAGTCCCCATCATCAATTGATTCTTCTGGCATTTAACTAAGTAAAACTTCAAACACATATATTGGGTGAAGGGTGTAATCTAAATTTGACAATGGTGACTCTGTTTGAATGGATACCATAAGTCTTCATTTATCAATTCTATTAGACTAATGTCAGTATTGACATATTATTGAGTTAATTTTAATCTATATGATTTTTGGTTTTGCTATCATGACAAGTATCCATTAAATTGTGTCTTCTAAAGTTGATAGTATTAAAATTTGAGTAGTTGAAATATCAGAACCTGATGCAGGGTGAGGCATGTTGAATATCTGAAAGTGACTACATTTTTTTATTAACAAGGAGTGACAATTTTATTAGCCACTGAACCTTATCTATCACAGTAGAGAAATATATTATGACCTCAGCTGGGATGAGGACAGGCAGATTATTTTGTCATGAACTCGTTTATGCCACCTTGGGTGAAAAGCAACTGAATGGTCCCTTTGATAATTTTTCTGGCCATGAAAGATCCCACACGTACAATTTGCTTCAATGACTTGATTATCTCACTTTAGCCGACCCCTAATTGGGATAAGGCTTTGATGATGATGACTTGATTATTGCTGAGCTAAATTACCATTCTTACAGATAGCCTTCTTGCTCTCCAAGTGTAGGAAAAATTAGTTCTGTCAGACTCTCTGCTATTGAACCAAAAAGCAGGATTTTTCTGTGCACTTCTGCTCTGGTTGTTGTAACTTGTTCTCTATGGAGATAATCTCATTGTGCTTTTTCTCATGCAGTCTTCTCTGTTTGTTCATTTATTTCATCCATGTGCTTCCTCGAGCCGAGATTATCGGCTATATTCCATAGGAAATTTTCAGTTCTGTTGGTTAAAAGTCGATTACATTGGGTTTCCCTACAATATGCTTATCTAAAACAAAAGCAAGGGGGGCTACTCTCTTAATCTTTTCTTTTCAGTTTTACATTGTTTGTTAACAACTAAGTTTCTGATCTGTATACAGGACTGATAATTCAATAAAGAATCATTGGAACAGTTCCTTAAAGAAAAAGTTAGATTTCTATCTGGCTACTGGGAAGCTTCCGCCAGTTCCAAAGATGACAGGAACGCAAAGTGGTGCCAAAGATGTATCAACTCCAACCAGTGGAGATTTATTTGTTAGTTCTAACAAGGGTTCAGAGGCTAATGCTCTAAGACGCTCAGGAGCTTTGGCTTTGTTAGATGCCAGCCAGTCCACCAATTCATGTGAGGTGGAAGAACATTGCAATAATTGGTTGAAGCCCTCAAGTACACAATATTCTGATGTAGATACTTCAACAACCACAGCTGTTGATGGACCCGACAATTTTGATGCACATGCAGGCAAGTTCCAAGAGTCAGGACTTGATATTATCAGTAAGTCTGACTCAGGTCTACAAACAGGGGGACATGCCGAGAATGGTGAAATCAACCGAGAAAACAAAGTTAGTGGACCATTAAATAACAGTGGTGTTCCATCCTTTGATTTGTACTGTGAGCCACATCAGTTAGAAAACAATGAGTACCCCACAAATGGCACTATCCTTAATGTGTATTGTCCCATGCAGCAGGTGCACAACCCAAATATGTCCATGTCACCTATAAATTCTTTCACGCCCTTCCAGGGAGGTACTAGTCCTGGTGACGAAAACATAGAATCTATACTAAGAAATGCTGCAAGGAGTTTTCCTCATACTCCTTCCATATTGCGGAGAAGAAAGAAGGAAACTACTGGACCTGTAGAAACTGAAGATCCTGAAATTGAGAGTTTATGTACACCTGAGAAAAAGCGAACAATTGGAAATAATCAGGGACAGCATGGGTCTTTAAATACAAGCTCAAGTGAAACTCCTGCTTGTTATGTCAATGGGGGCGTGGGCCTATATAATGTGAAGGCTTTCAATTCCTCTCCACCATATCGGTTGAGATCAAAACGTACTGCTATTTTAAAGTCAGTGGAAAAGCGACTTCACTTCACATTAGATGAAAACTTTAATGATAGTACCAAATATACTGGAGTCAAAATCAATGGAGATTTGGGTGAGCATCTTATTGGATTAGAAGATTTAACCTGCAGTTCTGCACATAGTTCAAAAATGGGGGTCACCTAGTACACTAACGGTAAATATTTTCTCAAACAGGACATCTATGCATAAGAAACTGCTTCGTGCTTGTTATTATCTTATGTTAAGGTTGGATACGTATTAATAAATTCTTTGCTTTGACTTTTATCATTTTATGAACTTGCTTTGTAAATGCTTCGTGGCTATATTTTTCAGTTCTATTTAATTACAGTTTCATACATTAGATAACTACTCTTAGTTGTCCATTATTCAGTTGACCAGGCTCAACTTGGGACTTGGTTGAAGATATTGATTTCTCTGACCATCACTCATGAATTGATTGTCATTGTCACTAATATTCTCTGATTGCAACTCATGAATTGATTGTCACTGCCACTAACATCCTGGGTGGACAAACTAAGAAGTCACTACAAATTGGTCTTTACATATTATAATATTTGTCTAGTGATATGTCATTCCATTTTTTAAGTATATTTATATTCTTACACCTCAATTTTTTGTTCTGATCAGTAATGTTTTTCATTAACTAGTTATTTGTGTGTTGCAATACTTTTAAATGTTACTTTTAGATAGAGGATTGGATTATAGTTTCTTCTCGTATACTAGGAAGCAACTTTTCAAGCTCGTGGATCTAGTGAGACTGTCTTCCTTTCTTCAAAATATTCTCATATAATAGAAAATGATTGCAGGTAGTCAAGGGCTTGAGCAGCATCCATGGTAACATTATAGGAATCCATGGAAGAGAAGTGATAGCTGATTACAGTTATCTTTTCCTAAAAAATTTACTATTTGGTATAGGCAGCTGTAAAGTAACTTGATCTGAAAAAGGGCCATGGGAGATAATTGACTGGTTTAATTCGATTGTGTTAATCTGTGACTCATCCTGTTTTGGCACAATGCCTTTGGCCAATGTAGCTTCGGTTATGAGACTATAGTCTGTTAGAAAGTGAGGCACACAAGTACGTTATTGCATAACACATTTTCACCATAACATGGTATGTGGGCTCAAAGACAGACGTAGAATTAGAAAACTGGTAGTGGAATTTTTAGACAGTTGGCAGAGAAATGATTCCTGTCAGTTAGGGAGAGAGGGTCTGTGTAAGTTAGGAACCCAACTGAGTTTATGATTCTATGGTTAATCTTAGGAGGGTTAAAGAAGGTCCAGGTCACAAGTAAGCTCAGGAGTCCTGGATATTAGTCTCCCTTTGAATATGTTCCTTTGGAAGGGCCCTCAAGTGCCTTATGGATGAAGGGGCTGGGCCCGTGAATGTTAATTGAGAAATCAACCTTCCTTTTCTCAATTCATTGAGGAAGCAATTCAGCACTGTCTGGTGTCCTTCAGTAGGGCTTAAGCTTAAGCCTGACCAACCTACTATATATTTAAGCTAAGGCTAAGCTTAAGGTTAGTGGATCAATCTCCCTCCTATTAGCAGGAGTAATATCTGATTGCTAGAAGAAGAGACCTTTTGTAAGGGCAGTGGTGGCTGGGTCTTACAAATTACAGCTTTATGGATATAAAGTTCACCTGAAGTGTACTTTGAAGTATTCTTAGGTGTTAGGATATGTTTTGAGGAAATTTATTGTAGGTTGTATTAAAAAATTTAAGCTGAGTTTTTGGGTTTTCAAATGACTTCTTAAGTTTGAAACAAAGTCCTCAGGAATTTCCAGAAGAGGAAAAGTAATCCTTCAGGAAAAAGTGATCATTTAATTGGCAAGCATATTCTTAATTAACTTGGGCCTCAAAAATTCATTAGAATAAAGTAAAATTTGAAAGTTCCATCACTTGGTCTCTCCATTTGTGCCTTAATGAGGAATTTAGGCAAAAAAAAAGAGGACAGGAAAAAACTTGTTTTCAACACTACAATGTACTGGGGTAAAGAAGTTTTTTTTGGCCCCCTCAATGAAGCAATTTTCCAGAAGAATGAAATATCAATAAAGATTCAAACATGTTGCAAAAGATCGTATAGAATATCTGCACTAGATTCCATCAATGTTAAGAAGGAAAGAAAAAGGTTATGCTCATGCATAAAAGAGCAAATTAAATCGAATTTCCAAGAAAGGTCCAAAATGGACAAAATAGAAAACACCTACAAGTAAGACAAGGTTCAAGGGGACAAAATGAAATAACAGATGATTAAACAGTTATTGGTCATTATCAGGACAGAATTTTCTAAGATACCGAACAAGAAAGAGAAAGGGCATGAAAAGAAACTTGGAAAAATCTTCCAGAGTCTGGCTCCGGTTGGTTCCATGACTCTGAATTACCTTCAAGTATTAGAAATTCTGAAAGTAAGTGAGACATCCTTCAAAATTCCATTTTGAAGCTCTTCCCAGATAAAATCTATTTGGGAAGTACTCAGTTTCTTCACTCATTTTCCTGCCAATTCCAAAACTGTGAGAGCCGAAATCTGTGTCCAATGAACATCTATTGAGCCTCAGTTGTTCTCCATTCATCATGAAGCTGATCCCTTGGCATTGAGCCCTGGAATATTGTATTTACTACTAATATTCAAAGTTTTCTGTCCCTGACCCGCTCATTGCCTTTAGCAAAGGTGAAAGGTTATCAGCTTTCCCCCAATCAGTAACTTTATTTCTTATAGGTTTCCTTTGTCACACATGTAAGCATGCCAACCTACTCAAGTTGAACCACCATCCCAAGTTGCAAGTGTCTTTCTTGCGACAAGTGAAAATATGACAAAGGAATTGAGAGAATATGAACAAGTTGAGTTCCCTAAAAGAAAGCATGTGGTCAGCTATAAATGGATATACACCTCTTAGCACAACAACCGATGACTCAAGTAGACTATCAAGCCATATTCTGGAATCAAATTTTACTCGTTAGTAGAAATTTACACTTTCTCCAAGTTAAATTCTACCAGGTTCTTATATCTTTTTCTTTCTGCACAAGTAAATTTCACCTTGGAGCACAAACAGGATAAAAAAGGGCAGCCCGGTGCATGAAACAGGATGATCCGATTAAATAACATAAAGCCTGCGATTGGTCCAGGGAATTATTCAATATGCATACCAGTTATTTTCAAGGAAACTTTTCTCTCATTGCCCAGTTGTACTTTGTCAGATTACTTTCTCTTGAAGGATGATTTCCTTAATGATGATCCTCAAGAACAGGTTTGAGCATGGCTCTGCCTTCCTTACTTTTAGCATACGAAGGATCTAGATAGCCAGATCCTATGGCTTCTTTCAAAAATTCAGTTCTACAGCTGTTCCCATCAGTTCAAAGAAACCGAAATCTCAATCACTCTAGTTTGTAAAAGGGAAGTGCTGATAAGCATGGATGATACTGTAGTGACAAAAGACAACACTTGGCTGCTCAGAAGCTCAACCTGTGTGCTTAATTTGGCTTTGGACTTAATGGGCAGAGAAATACAGACTTCACTAAACCATTTGGATTACCTCAAGTTCTAACCAAAGCACTTAGTGTATAGAAAAGGAGTAACTCTATCTCCAGGAGAAAGGTAACGACAAAGATGATTATCACACAATCAGTTCCCGTGTCGTGTATATTTATGAAATGTAACAATAGGAAAAGGACTAGTGAAATAGACTGAGGTAGTTCCATCAACCAAGCACCAAACTAATACAGAAGTCAGCTTCCAAATATTGAAGGGATGGAACAGGCTCATGAGATAGTTGTGTTGTATATCTGTTCTGCAGGGAGCTAATGAATACATTTAGCTAATTGCTAATCATGCCAAACAATAAACCATCCGCACAACTGTTGCTTCCTATTTTCTTATAGTTCGTTACAGAGCCCAAAAACACTAGCAATCAGTACTGGTTTCATGGATGCATAAGTTGCTTTTGCCATGGTCGTCAAACATTTCGCTATACTTATTAGCTTCAAAATATGAAAATGCAAGTTGCTGAAAGATTCACCTCTTTTGTCTTTCAATAAGTTATATCTATTTTTAACCATACATTTTCTTGCTGTTTGCAATTCCAAATTCCTAGGCTGCAGAATTTTCAAAGCATCTCAAGTATTGACAAATCAGAATTCCTTTTTCTATGCATCCCTGGTTCTTTTTTCTTCCTTTTCACCTCGCACTTGAATCCACTAGAAATTACTTAGGGAGAAGCTTTTTGCTTGAGAAATTTCTCACTCAAAGGCCCAAAGCAGCAATAAGTGGGGTAAAAATTGTGGCAGTATTACTGCCGTGTTGTTAGAAAATCAGAACCATCAGCAAATGGTGCAATAAGACAGACGAGCTCAAGTAGATGATAGGGACACCAAGAAAAGTCCGTACTAGAGACTTGCTGGAACCTTCAATGATATCTGACATCCTTGTGCATCATGTTCAATCTCATTCTTGAAGCTGCTTTTGGGGATGACAGACTGAGTCTGATTTAAGATATGAAGGCTGTATTAATGCACAAATGAATCTTTTCCTTTGTGTTCGGTTCAGGGGATGAAATACTGAATTAATAGAACGTTTGGATCTCCAAAGATGTCGTCACCAGCAAACTTCATGATCTGAATATATGCTCCGCATGCAGGACAGTTGCGCCATGAATCAACAACTTTGAGAACAAATTACATCATCCGCATCAGGCATGCGCCTTCCCCGAGCTCGTCTTCATGTGCAAATTCATCGGTGTCTCAGTGTCTTACTGCATTTGTAGAATAAGATCAGGGAAATCAGTTTCCATGTATTAGAGAGAACTGTTGCCCTTAATGTACACAAGGCCTCTAAAAAAGGAGAGAACTTGAGAGACAGGTTCGCCCTAGAATCCAAGCTCTTTGACATGGTTTCTCTCTTTCCATTTCATCCTGTTGTATGCTTGCAGAAAAGGAGGGTTTCAGATTCTGTCGAACTTGACCGTTACGTCCACGGCTACATTGTATAAGCATTTTCCTGAAAGGACCGAACTCGAGCAATTTCAGTCTCTAGTGAAAGTGCCATTTGATCCTCTGCAGTTTGTGTTTTAGATGTGTTATAGTAACCTATTATTGACTGGTGTGTGTGAATCAGTATAGTTAGGACGAGACCACAAATCACAGCATCTACGATCATAAGCGTGTATTTGGTAGGTACCTTTGGCAATACTTTTCTTTCTTCTAGTTCTTTCATTTCATAGTGGGGTGGTATGAACGCGGGACAATGTCGATCTGCTTTTTAATTTTGCACATTCTCTTGCTATAGTGTGTTGTTCGTGGAATGCACACACTTATTTGGTGGGCTCTCGGATCAGCAGATGGTATGAGTCGGCCCGTGCCAAAGTTTCTAGACTGTGGTCTGCCTAAATCCCTAGTTTGGGAGATAATTCGTGAGAATGATGGACGATCGTCTATGCGCTCGAGAAAATATTTGGAGATTTTTGGGCACAAAGCTAAATACTTCGCTCTGTGACAAGAGGCGAGAGCTAGACATTCTTGTCATAATATCCATTCACAGGGTTCTCTTATCTTTGACTCTCATGCCATTACCAAAAAATTCCAAGCATACTTGAAGTCCGGTAAGGTAGGATATGCACTATATCTTCTTTATTATTCAAATTCTTAATTATCATTTAAGGTTTACATGGACCAATACATATTGCACCAAATCACTTTGAAACCCCCCCGCATGATGGGACCCCAATCCAACTTTGCATGCCGACCCAGTCATCCGAAGACAAAAATACATCTAGCATCATCACAAATGTGTTTCTAACCCTTCCTTTATACTGCGAGATATTTTCGTAAGCTAGAATCACCGAATCCATACGCCTTTTGTAGTAGCAGACGTCAAAAGGTAGAGGTATTAGATGGAATTACCTTGCTGGTTCAGGCAAAAGTTACACGCTCTGTGAGGCGCCTATTTAGCGTTCCAGTTATCATTTACGCCATGATCGCCGCATACTTTTTCAGACATTTTTTGTTATCATACTTGAAACATCATATGCCAATGAATAACGCTGGATTAACACCTCACTGGTTATGCAGCTTATAGATAAAATTATTCATCTCCCGCGTCGTAAGTATGCTTTTCAAGGAATTGCTTAATCAGACTTGAAACATAATAAAGCCATCAAAATAACATCAAGCACCTCATTGGTTATGCAGGTTACAGAAAATTATTCGTATCCACCATCGTTAAGCAAACCGGATGATTTGCCATGTCGAGAGATTTCATATACAATTTACATAACTTACAAGGCCTTCTTTAATTTCAGAAGCTACTTACCCACAAAAATTAAAAAGAAGGGGGGGTGGGGGGTGGGCAAGAGAAACAAAGGAACTGTACAAGCTAGAAAAACTGAATGCATGCCTGTCGCAATTTAGAACCCGAGGTACCCTGTACAGCAGAACCAAGCACCTGGCACCGGTGAACAGTTAAAATACAAAATAACAGAATAGGCTGAAACATTAAAGCTGTGCAGACTAATAGTCTTTATACCCATGCTCCTGAAGTATGTTTGTAACTGCACCGATATAACTAGATCAAGTTATACAGTTTTGGTCAACGGGTTTGCTTCTGCCAATGGATTTGCACAAGTAAAAGATTCTGAAAATATGGATGAGAATTTATATGCAGAGATACAGGCGTTCCAAAAAAAAATGAAAAACAAATTCATCATCGGCATTCTTGACACCCCGATGACCTGCTTCAGTTCACATTCAATCCTCTCCTTCACTAAACCATCTTTTTACTAAAAATGTGTTCCTGAACTTTTCTAGAATCAACAATCCATTCATTCTCTTGTTGCTTGTATACATTGTCATCTTCATTTACAGCGCCTTATATGAGTAACATGATGCAACCGCGCAGGGACATCCAGGTTTTAACTTGGAATGATTAACTCAACATATTACTAAAATGCTCAAAGTTAATTCCTCCACAAGATATGGATAGTAAAGAACTTACGAATCTCTTCCTTCTCATCTGAAATGGTAGTTTTTATTGCAACCTTTTGTAATTTAATCTTATTAATAGTTGGTTTACTGCCTTGTCTCAAACCAAAATTGTCGGTTAATCCACTCACCAATCTAAAGAAAATCTTGTTCGTAGTTAAAATTCAATGACTTCACTTATTTCATGGGGACGCTAACTAAAACCATATATGCCTTTCACAATGGTAAAGTTTTAGGGCTGGCATCAAAATTATGCTGCATCAATTCTATATGTCAGCTAGAAAATCAATAAAGAAATGCATATTATCAAATGTACAAAGAGATAACAGTGTCAGCCATCATAACATATAAAGCTTGACCTAATTACATTTCCTTCAACAGCATCATCATTGTCATCGTTGTCAAAGCCTTAAGTTGCATACCTCCATTTCCCTCTATCAAGGGTCATGGCCTCATTTATTCCATAAGTTTTTAAATCTTTTCGCAACACTTCTATCCACATCTTTTTGAACCTTCCCCTTGCCCTTTTAAAGCATTCGACTTGGATTAATTTGCCCCTAACTAATGCCCTTTTTGGTCTCCATTGGACATGTCTAAACCATCTATCTAAGTCTACCCTCCTTGATCTTGTTAACTAATGGTGCTATTCCTCGGCTTCATCTAATGTTTTTATTTCTAATTCTACACTTATCCATCTCAACATTCTAATTTTGGCTATGCTCATCCTATGTATTTGTTGTTTAACTGCACAACAGTCTAATCCATAAAGCATGGCTGACTTTATAGGCATTGTATTGAATTTTCCTTTTAATTTGAGTGACACCTAACAATCACATAGAACTCCAGGAGTACATCTCCATTTTCCAACAACTTGGATTATTTGGGTAGCATCCCTCTCAATCTCTCCACTCTCATGAATTATCAATCCCAAGTATCAAAAGTGATCCTTTTAGAGGACTTCTTAGTATCAATCTTTACTAGAGCTTCACTCCCATTCCCACTCCTCTCTTAACTAAAATTGCATTCCGTATATTGTCTTAATTTGGCTAAACTTAAATCCTTTAGACTCTATAACATCTCTCCATAATTCTAGCTTTGTGTTTACACCATCCTTGTATTATCAATTATAACCATGTCATCTGCAAATAAGATACACCATGAGATCTCCTCGTGCAAATGCTTTTTTAACTTATTCATAACTAACATGGAAAGGCACGTGCACAATGTCGATCCATGGTACAACCATATAGTGATAAGAAAACCATCAGTCCCTCTGCTAGTGGTCCTAACATTTGTTACCATTTCCTCGTACATATCATTAATTATGTTTATATATCCCTGTAAAAGCCCTTTCCCGCCCAACACCTATCATATTAACTCCCTTGGGATCCTATCATAAGCTTTTTCTAAGTCAATAAAGACCATGTAGATGTCCTTCCTACTCACCCTACATTTCTCTATCAATTGTATAAGTAGGAAAATAGCTTCCATGGTAAACCTCCCAGACATAAAACCAAACTGGTTTTCCGATACACTCGTCTCATGTCAGCAGGCATAAATCGTTGGGTAAATGCATAATATGAATCTAAAGATTAAGGCATTTCCTTCAACAACATGGAAGGTCTAATTATACTTTTTATGTGATGGAAGTCTGCACAAAAAATTACTAATAAAAATTCAATAGAAGAGGTTCTGGGACTTTGGCCAAGAGAGATTATGGGGATGGAATATGCTAAAATTAAATGCTAGAAACCAACCTGGAATGATCTGCACTGTCCAAGCTAATAGACGGAGCTTCTGCTACCACCTCTTTTTTCACCTCTTCAATCTCCCGCAGATCAGCATACCCAATCTTTTTGTTCGAAACCAATAACCGGACGGAGAAGCACAGTCATTCCAGGTGAAGTCTCTGTGCCCATCGTTGTGATCGCCTTTCAAGACTTACTGTTCCACTATTTAGAGAAGAGTGCGGAACTAAAAGATCAAGCCATGACTGGTTCATAGAGCAGAGGCAAAAACTTCAACACAAACCTTATCAAAGACTAGAAAGGACCAATGGTTGTCTGGCGAAGCACTTCGGAATTCCAATCAAGGCCATGTGAAGCAACCTGACAACCAGATATTGCATCTCAAATATAAAGAACACTCATCCAAATGGATTTTGAACAAAAACCATAAACCTGAAAATAAGTTAAAGGCTTCTTTTTTGTTTCAGGACTTCTACAGTAGAAAGATAGCAGTAGGTTCTAATAGCCATTCTGTTTTGCCTACTGGAACAGAATATTCCAGTTTCTTGCCTGTTCCGGAGTTCCATTTGAAAAAATAGGCAATTAAAAAAAAAATGATCAGATAAATAAAGTAAGTCTCCTAGCAAAATTCCTCTTACAAAATACGGACACTTTCTTTCAAGACCTCTACAGAGATGCTCTTCCACTCTTTTGATGTTTAAATCTATTCTCAAATGGTTAAATTAAATGTCTGAATAAAAAATACACTTCTTCTCAATATATCCACATGATATCAGTTATCACACAGCAATGACACTTGTTGTAGTTCTTAAATAGAACACTCAGATCTTTTAATCAAATAGATGAACTACAGACACAGCCCACAATTGGTATTTAGAAAATATGGACTGCCTAGCTCTGAGAAATGGGATGGCCCAAGAGTTTGATTTTCATTTGTTTTGGTAGCCTTCTACAGGAAAGCAAGAGAGAGAAATCCTAAGATGCGTTTTGCTCATCTATTGGGTACAACATTACCTCCTATGTATCAGAAAAGTTAGTGATTTCATTTTTATACTTGTCCATGACCAGACGAACCAGAAATCCAGAACAGGAGAAGACTTTCTCACAACCTATAATTCGTATACTTGTGTCAATGGGTGTCCAATCTTTGATCTGTTTAGTGTGTTAGGATCATAGGAACAAGTAGAAGGGAGAGCATTTTGCCAATTGGGTTGAATAATGGGGAAACAACAGAGAGGAATAAAAAAGGACAGATGGGTGCATGAAGCTCCAGGGGATGCAGATTATGGAGAAGGGGCGAACTACAAAGGAGCTATAGTACGCAGCCTTACCTTGCATTTTTGCAAGAAGCTGTTTCCACGGCTCGAACCCGTGACTTCGAGGTCACACAATGACAACTCTACTGTTGCGCTAGGGCTCCCCTTTTGAAATAAATTAAAAAATAATCATGCATATTTTATCCAGAAAGACCATTTGCACTGTAACAGCAGGACACCATCGGAATGTTTGGATTTAGCCTGAACTTCTATCACATGGTTTTAATGGATACTTTATTTCATTTTCAATTCTGGAATAGAAAATTTTGCATTTTCTAGCCCAAAAGGAATGGAATTGACAACTAACGTAAAAAGCTTTATGGTTTCTGTTTCCACAACTATCTAGATTGAAGAATATCCAATACGATAAACCACAAGCAAAACTAGAACTGTTACGCACCATATAGGTAAGAGTTGCATAGCGCTCCTCATTCAAATACAGTGGCTTCCCTCTATGCACGTCAATATCCTGTTGTCACATGGAAGTATCACAAAAGTAGACAAAAAGTCAACTGAAACAGTACACCCAGATCAATGATCCTTAGTAATCACAAAATGAGTTTAAATTTGGAAAAGAAGACAATTCATGGTTCAACTTCCAGGAGCATTCGGATTACTTGTGATGCTTGAACCTAGCTATCTATTGCACTTAAGACAGATATAACTATGCATGACATGTAGTTTTGTTGTATCCCAGGAATGGAAAATAAATGAGAGGGAGGGACAAAAGCAAGTTTTCATCTAGACATGACACACCACTGATATTGGCATATTGTTGCCTTTTTCTCTTCCACATAAAACAGTGTCACAGGCCACATAATCCTCGTAGTCAATAAATTAAAAGAAAAAGGAAACAGAAAAGTAATATAGGTGAAACTTGTTTGCCGATATCCTATCATAGTGCTCTAGAAGCCACTAGGAACCATATACAGATGATAATATCCTATCATAGTGCTCTAGAAGGAACTAGGAACCGTATACAAATGATAACTTCCTATCGTAGTGCTCTAGTAAGCACTAGGTATCATACACAAATGATAAATAAACACAGCTATCTATTGCATTTCTTAAGACAGATAACAATCCATGACATGGTTTTATTGTAATCACCCAATAAGGACAAGATAAAGGCAAAAGAAAAGAGAGCGAGGAGTAAGGTAAGTTTTCATTTAGACAGGACAGAACATTGATATTGGCGCATCATGGCCTCTTCTTTTCCATATAGAATGGCACAATTACAAAAACCCATGGTCATGAAATTAAAAGGAAAAGAAAAAAGCAATATAGGCAAAACGTGTTTGCAGATATCCTATCATACTGCTCTAGAAGGCACTAGAAAGCACCTAAGTAGCAAAACATGTGCTAGCTCTTACCTTGATGGGGACAATCTTAAATAAAAAGCACAGATTTGTCGAAAATTCATGAAGAAGAGAGTTGCCTTCCTAAGGGAGAATGAAATTTTCAGAAGATTTAAGGACTTCAGATTCTCAACCCTAGGTGATCAACCACATAACTTAATCCATGAAAATCTTGTCATCCATTCCTTTCTCTATTTCCTAACATTATTTTAGAGTCTACCTGATCAATCTGCTCCATTCCTTTGATCTTTCATCACCATGGAAAATGTTTTCAATATCATTCAATCAGAAACAGTTTTCACATCTAATGGACCAAATAACACCAAGAATGTACAGCTGACATAGCAGCCGTAAACTGAATATAGTTTGTTGGCCAATGGGAGAGGTGTATGCAGTTGAATAGATATCAACCTTATAACTTTTCCAAAGATTAAAGAGATACTTAAAATTGATGGAAGATCTAATTGGTATATATCAACAAGAGCTGAATTCCAATTGTGAGATGCCAGAATCAGGAAATCTTATTGTTGTGGTCCTAGCGTACATTACCTTTGCTGCTGCAGCAGCTCGTACTTGGCTCTTTTGTTTTACCCTTTGTTTTTTCTTTTTTCATTTGAACAACATAGGCTATCATCTTTCAGAGTACAAAAGCAAGCTTGATGCTCCTTTGAGTATATGAGAAGAGTTGGATTACCATTGTTTCTAGAGAGAGCCAGTCTTATTTGCAGACTCAGGAAAGCTTAAAATCATCACATAGAGCATGTTTTAACAGACCATCAAACTCTCAGACACAGAGATTCCGTGAGAAGTACCATACTGATTGTTTATTAGGCACTAATGACGGCTTGGTGCATGTGGACATCATCAGAATTATGGTAGGTGACAAGAAAGAGATATAGAAGCTCAAGCTAATATTGAAAGAACTAGCTGATATGAAAGACCTAAGAGATTTTATGTCTTTCTTGGTTTGGGATCACCGGAACCAAATAAGGATGACTATATCACAAACAAGCAACATTTTGAATAGGCTAAATATAATGAACTGCAAAACAGCTAAACCCCAACTGCCTACAATAATAAAGCAGCAAAACATGGAGAGGGTGAGAGACCCAATCATTTGTAGAAGCAAAGACAGAGCAGTTCAGTATTCCAAAATCGCTAGATCTTATACATATATGCAGTGAGAATTTGGTCTGTCAGCATTTGCACTATCCTAGAGAAGAAGATTATGAGATATCAAGAGGACACTTCACTAGTACTTATGCACAAATACTTCGACATAGATAAATAGACGGACATGGGGAACTAAAATGACAGTCTGGCTTGGACTTGTAGATCCTTACAAACTTTATTTGTATTTAGACATTACATCTTTGAGTGGGATTTTATCAACAAATAACGAGAAGCAGCAGGTTTTTGCAAGATCAAGTGAAGAGGCAAAAGCAATGGGATCTGACACAGCTGAGAAACTGGCAAGCTACATCTGATTTCATATTCACACTAATACTGAGATAATCTAAGTTTCACAAAATTGTGATGAAAAATCAGGTTACTAATGCAAGACCAAACATGTGGAATTAGACTTCTTTTCAGCAAAGGTAGAAGATGGAGAAATCACTGCACTATTATTGCTTGCAAGGATCAAGCTGCAGTGCTGCACACATCTTCAGCCAAGGACCTGGAATAGAAGATCACCATCATTTATTGAGCAGCCTAAAAATGTTTAGTACTGTATCTTAGCTAAAAACTAGAACCATATTATATGTTTGAGGAGACATTTTGGCCACTGACCAATAAGTCACAGATGCATATGGCAATGACTCAATAGTACTATAAATAATAATGACAAATGAACTGAGTTCAGATTCCATATTCACTTCTCTTCCATCACTTCGTATGTAGTCTTCATTTACAGTATACTCAGCTCACGAATCATATCAAGAATATTTTGGACAAATTTTCCTACTTGATCATAGCTTGGCACCTTGTTACTTAGTGTTGACAGATCTTTAAAAGGAGATTAGCTTCTTTCCTTATCAAAGAGAAAATTTCTTAACAGAGCCTCATAATGGAGTTTCTATAGCTTAAACAAAACAAGTAATAAATGACTCAATAAATAAACCAGTGAGAAAAAGAAGCCCGACCAATCTGATTCATATGGCTTTATGGCTTTGATATGCAGATAATATTATTTATCTATCACTGTATCCCATAGAACCATTTGCCTACCTCTTCACCGAAGGCATCCAAGTATGGAGAAGGATAAAGAGATCGGCGTGCAGATCTCTGCAGCATGATCAAGGTTCTCTGTTACAAGGAAAATGCCACTTTGTCATTTTCAGAAAGCAAATCAAGATGTTCACAAACAGTCCACAGCTCAGAGCTGCAAATAGATGTTGGATTGCTAAAGAAGTAAAACTGATCAAGCCAACACAATACAGACAAACAATGCCGTACCCTTATCATCAGAAATACACCAACACCAGCCCCACAGGAAATTACGTGACTTTGGCATTCGCTTTCACTTAAAAGTGACAACAAGAAGTCAGTACATAGATTCAGAACAAAAGAATACAAAAGAAAGTCTTTTTTTTTTTTCAAAAAAAAGATAGCATGCAGCACATTCTTGGAAAAACAAAAGTGGAGATATAAAACCTGCAGCATGTTTTCGAGCTCGAAGAGCATAATGTACCACATAGCAAGCATAATAAAGGTTCTTCAGAAACAACATTGCAATGATGGCACGGTTGTTTTATATACCTGACAAAACAATTAATTTAGCTGAAGAAGACTTGCACAAGCATTACTTTCCAAGGAACAATCAGATGCAAACCTTTGCAAGAGATCCTGGTAAAGGTGAGGCAGCTTCACCAACTTAAAGGGAACTACAGGAGAAAGGTGTAAAATACGTCCATAATTACGAGGTCCAAACTCCTCACACAAATGCTTGCACCATTTTAAAGCTAGAGATTGCACCAATTCATGATTGAGAACCATCTCTATTGAGGAAATACTGAACATGCTCTCTAGTTCAGCAACTTCTTCAAGCTCAGTGGAAATGTCGCTAGCATATTCCAAAGGGTCACTTTGCATAAAAGAGGATGATCTATCCCACCCATGTGAACGGTCATAAAGGGGTCCAGCTGCTGCTGAAGATAGCAATCTCCACAGTAATGCACACCTCCGCAGATAAGGGAAGGTTAATCTACGTACCATATCTTTAGGATGACAACTGGTATCTATATGACTAGAAACAAAATACTGCTGAGAAGCTTCTGTTCTTCCAATAATTTCATCAACTCCACGCACTAGGCAATCACCAAATATTGACCTAGAAAAATCAAATCTACTGTTTTGGCGACACGCAATCATTGCCTGCAATGCAATAAAATCCATGACTGGATTACAGAATCCTGCTCAGAAGAAAATAAACAGCCTGCTTATCGCCTGAGATATTGGTATACAGTTATGGTACCTGTATCAAAGCCACCACATAAAAAAGGTGGACAAGAGGTATGAAAGACTCCGTCGACGATAAAAATGGTAGCGGAAGACAAAACAGAACCCACATCAATGAAGAGAAGGGATCATGAGAAAGGATAGGATCAGCAGCTCGTTTCCAGAATTGTGTATCAGGAAAGACAACCCCCTTGTCAACATGTTTCAGGATGGACGAGAAATTACCTACCAACAAAGAATCAATGAAAAAGAATAAATGACTAAGGAAAATGAATTAGAACACCACAAAATTACATAATCAACAAGAATCAAGCAAAAAGTGTCATTTCTCAAAAACTGCTCATATAAATGTTGACATGGCAATTAAGAACAAGGAAGAGCTCACCTTTCCACTATGTCATTAGTACCCTCAGCGTTTCTTACATAACTTCATTATATTTCTGTGTAATTTATCATACTAAAATTGCTGTTACAAAGATATTCAAAAGATAAAGTTGTTTTATTTAGCACGGTTTTCACAGGATTATCTTGGCAGTCTAGACATCATGTTGCTCCTAAATCAGTACAACTCATCTAGTTGCGGACAATATGAATGAGAATCCGAGCTTTACACCAATGCAGTATCCTATGTCATCTAATCTGATTCAAACTGCCATACTATCGCTAGTGTCTTACCAACTAAGTTTTGGTTGAATAGGTTAAGAATTATACCAAACGTAACTCTGAGATGTTACAGTAAAAATCTTAAGTTCCACAGACTAGTATCTGGCTCTCAATGTCTAATGAAAGTAATCTACATATACAGAGGCTACAGAGGCACATGTGCACTCAACTTAGCAAAATAAATATAGATCTTGCTGTTCACAAATACATGAATAACCTCATAGAAAAAAGACTAAATTATGCAGACACAAACAAATATAAACATCCTAATGTGATCGATCAATCATAAAGGCATATATCCTATGGCCTGTCATTAAACAGCACAGCATGCACATGCACATACATGACAAAAGCCCATCCACTAAAGTTCCACGACCAGTTACATGGTAAAAGAAAATCATTTGCCAATTAAACAACTGTCTCTCCAGAAGAGCTCTTAGTGGAAGCTGTGCATGTATTGAAATTCATAATTTGGGTAAGACAATAGGGAAAACGTTCAAGATAAGCATTTAAAACTAGCTGCTTTATTTGTATTGAAATATACCAAATAAAAGAAACAACAGTAATGGCCTCTACAGCCGTACCTCTCTGACTACCCAGGCCTGTGAAAAAATCATCCACAGAAACACCAGAGCAGATGGACTCTGTGAAAAGTTGAATGCCTCTAAACCTCAAAAGCACCTGAAGACGATTCTGACTTCGGGTGGTTTGAGAAAACTGGAGTAACAAGGATAGCACAAAACCAGTGGAAGATTCAAGTTCCTTATATAGAGCCTCCAAGCCAAATTTTGAGCCACCCACAGGCATTTTAGATTTCCCACAGCGAGCAGCAATTTCTGTTGATATCAGGGAGTATCTAAGAGTGTCCCACAGAATCAGAGAATGGCTTAATCTCCCAGATGCTAAAAACCTGTCACATCTATTTGGGTAATACATCCGACAGAGGGTACGGAAGATGGGTTGAAGAGCTACTCTTGCCCCCTCGCACATCTGCAAGGAGAAGCTCTTCAGGAATGTTTTTGTTCCAACCACATTGGATGAAGCTCGTAGAAGGGATAAAGCCAAGGGAAGGCGCAGGACATTATTATCTGAACACGATGCTGTTGAGCTACCACACGACAACGTCATTTGCTCCACAACTCCATTAGAATTCCTGGAGAAAACAGGCAAGACTGCATTTGCAAGTCTTCGGCATACTGGACAGAGAAGCTCTCCCTGACATAGGAAAAAGAAAATATGAGCACCAAAAGATTTCAATATTTCCAAGTAAATACAGAAATTTCCAACAGATACTGTACTCGTTACCTGCTCCGGATCCACGATATACCCTCTTTCAAAAACAGTTCTCCTAGTAAATCTGTGACAATAGAGTAAAGAAAACAATCAAGTTTCACCCCCAGAACAACAAATTGTATAACTTCTATTATAATCTCAGATACATCAACCATCTGAATGACTAATGGCTGATTATTGCACTTCACTAAGTTATGCTGTGCTTGTAACTTTATCAAAACATAATCTAGGAAGCACAGAGAATCTTCACTTACAGAAAAAGCAAAGTATCACTGTATGTTGTCTACTGAAACAAAGAGATATTATTGCAAAAACCACTCCTAACTTATGCAAAAGTATTCTTAGATACCAAACCTATCTGTTTTCGGCGATTCCCATCACCTAGCAGTTCATGCAGAAAACTGCATCATGCATGTGAGAACCCTAAAGCATGGTCAAAGGTTTGCATCAATAAATATTATGAGATAGCTTGCTCTAATACACATGAACCACCACTTAAATTGTTTTAGAAACTTGGAACATACCAGCCAGTCCAAACTGGTTTAACTGGAATGGCTTGGTTTAAACCAAACTCGCAAGATTTTCAGAAACCAAAATGAACAGCCAGCTTTTGGATTTGTCTGAATGACTGCAACTGGATAGTTTGAAAACATGGCATCTTTTGTTACTTATGTTGCCAATCTTAGAAAACTAAGAAACGATGCTTTCTACTAATTATTTATCCAACTCTCTACTCACAACTAAGCAACTCAAGAAGTATAGTTCATTACAGCTTTGAGTTCATAAAAGGGCAGCCCCAGTGCATGAAGCTCCCGCCAATTCGGGGTCTGGGGAAGGGGAGGACCACAAGGGCCTAAAGTACACAGCCTTACCTTGCATTTTGCAAGAGGCTGTTTCCACAGCTTTGAGTTCATACTAGCCAGTAAACACCACATGTACATGCACGGAAGAGAGAGAGTGTGTGTGTGGCAGTTGCTAGAGAAAATAGATATCACTTCTTTTTAACATTTCCTATTTGAGAAAATAGGACAGTGGGGTACATTACAATAAAAAATTTATTCTTTCCTTGTTCTTCTGACTTCGTTGATAGGAAGAGGACTGGAACCTACAAACTCTTGGTTATGAGACAAAGCATTTAACCACCTCAGTTAAGTGCTCAAGTCCTATTTACTATAAAATTTGATATTTCCATGGCCAAAATCATAAATGTCACACTTGGCCTCAGGTCTGTATTCTCTGAGCTGCTATTCAAAATATTGATTGCTATAAAACCATGTACTAGACTAAAATATCCTTTAGTTCTTCCCTCATTAAAGATGATAATCAGATTACCAAAGCTACAACCTCTACACTTTGTTGCCACTCAGACTATTATAGCTACTGCTAGGTGGTTTAACATCAGAACATGTGAGGTGGTGTGCCAGCTCAGCGTTGAGAAGCAATGAAACAACCTTTAGATGCCTGCTAAAATGGAAAATTGGATAAGAAGTTAATACCAGTTGGAAAAATAACTTACCTCTGTTTAAGAGATGATAAATAACGATCACGACACTCCTGATGCACAGCATGCCCACACGAAGAGATATGAATCCCATCACAATCTGTCGGACCAAATCCATCAAATGGAGCAATTTGAGTAGCATTTGATGATATATTTCCATTTTGTGAGAGGCCATCTTCAGAACTTGAAGCTGGATGATGTTTCGATGTCTCCCTTAATAAAGATGCAATGTATTCTCCAAGCATAGCAGATTCACCATTTGTGTTCTTTGTTGGACCTTCTTCAGGTTCAAATTTCTGACCATCCTCCATGGCTTCTGAATGCAATATAATATCATGAATACCTCTCTGAATGGACTTGTATATATCATTTTCCACCACTTCAGGCAGAGATAAAATATCTGTGTTTGCATCATAAGATGCAGTTGGCAGTTGAATATTCCCAATAACTGGAAAACGTGTTCCCATGAAGTTTAGAAATGCATCAACTTCTGCTAGTTGACCATCGTGTGAGAACTCATCAACCGCATGCCAAACTAACTGGAGCAAGGGAGTAGGTGAAATCAATCCTGAACTGCTATCATTCGTTTCACTTCCCAATGGATCACTCACCTGGTCCCTTGTCAACAAAAGATGTTCCTTGCCTGACTGGCAAACTTCTTCCCATGAAGGGGCACCCCTCTCAAGAAAACTAATAAGTCGAGATTTCTGGTTTCATCAACATGGGCAACAAAGTGAGCAAACTGAATATTATAACAACATTAAGTAGGAAGTAAATGGCTACTATCAGTTCAAACTACAGTGGTGGAGAATAATTTTTAGTTGCATCAGACCAGTGTTCAATGTATGGTTTCTTACCTGGAGAAAAATTAAGAAAGATACAGGGCTTTTAGAATCTGGATCCCGACAAAGAGAACAGACTACAGGTTCTGCCATTTCCGAAAAATTATTAACACCTGAAATTGACACTTCTTGTTTGGATTTTGACAAATTCAAATCCTTGTCTTCTGAGGTTTCAAGGCTCTTAATAAACTTGAACTGTGCTGCTCTCATTTTTTCCTGTATAACATTGCAGAAACCATGCAAACAGGCCAAGGCAATTAGAACGGAAATCATTCAGTTAAATATGAGACAGCAAAAGATGGCAGATATCTTTTACAATTCATTGCATCAACAAATCCAGTGTTCTAAAACATCACAAAAAGTAAGCAATGTGATTACAGAACTCCATCCAATTAATCAAGTTTCATTGATCTTTTATCGGTATTTCCATTATCACAAGTGAACAAACCATCTGGCTTGGACTACATCTTGCAGTGAAGTTTACTATGAAATTTATCCACAAGAAAGAGTCCAGCCACCATAAAACAGCATTAGAAGCTAGAGAAAACCAAGGTAACAAAATTCCGCAACAAGTGTCATGACTTCATTTAGTCCAGAAGTTAATAAATCTTTTCTCACTCACTCCTAATGACATTTTCAGTCTCCGTTGGACATATCCAAACCATCTAAGTCTACCCTCCCACTGCATTCACAACCGGCCATAAATTTGTCCTCCCTCCTTCAGTTACATTGCATTTCTATCTCAATTCTTTAAAATTCTAATTATAATTAAGAATTATAATTAAGTACCTCTACCAGCATCTTAAATTAGTGGTTTGGATCAATAAATAAATGGGCCAGCACAGGGCAAATATACTAGTACATACGTAAACAAACATATATTTATATGTGTGTGGGGAGGGGGGCTGGGGTTTGCACTTAACATAGAACACGTTATGTGTGGGTCAATGGCAATGCAAAAAATTATTGGACTTGGTTTACTTAATTTGGTTTTTTGATCTTTTAGCTTGCTTGGTTATTGTTTCAAAAGTAAGTACCATTATACTTCAATTCTCAAAATTGCCTTTCCATAAAAACCTCATTTCACTATCATTTTTCTCCTCTCCTTTTTTCATCTCCATCTTCTTCTCTAGAAGCAAGAAAAACCCCCAAAACCTGAGCAACATCATGGAAAAAGAAAGAAAAGAGATCTGGTTTATATGCAACATAAAAGCTTCTATCATGACCAACTAATGAGTAAGACAACTGATCAAGGATACTTCAAACCACATTGATGGAGGGTAATAAACAAAATCAGAACAAGTTCAGTTTTTTTTCCTACCAAAAAAAAAATAATCTACAAAACTAAAATCCAGGTCAGAATTGCATGGCTAGTGGTGCATAACTGAAAATCTGGGACCCAAATTATCACTTCCCTGACTCAATTGAAAAAATAAAAAACCCAGATCCCATTTTCATTCAATGTTTGAATTGTATAACTGCTGATAAATGACACAAAGCAAAAACCCAAATAATTATTTTTCTGCATGCTTTAATGAAATAATAAACCCAAATCCAATTTGTCCTAGTTCTTGCTTCCCATCTATGTGATCCCGCCAATAAATTTGAGGGTTTAAGGGAAGGAAGTTATTGTTACGTTGTGGTTCTTAGCAAATGGCAATAGACATTATATTTAGAAGAAATGTCATGTGGGTTCCATCTATATAAGAATTTATTAAATGGATTAGTCAGGCAAGATTCAAAAATTAAAACTAGTGATATTGATTAGTTTGGTCTTTTGGTAGACATTTTAATTTGTTCTCGTTCGATATTGTATAATCTATTTGATTTATTGGACTGTTTCATCCAATCTGCCATTTCTCTTCTGCATCAAGGACTTTTGTGTCTGGAGAGAGAGAGGGTGGATGATTGGGTCTCTGATTTTCAGTTATGGACCACTAATTATGCAATTCCAACCTGGATTTTAGTTTTGTAGTTCTTTTTGGAAGGCAATTTTGAGGAAAGCAAAATGGTACCCTTGAGAGTATAACCAAGTAATCTAAAAAGACCAAAAAACCAAATCAAATAAACCAAGTGCAATAATATTTTTTGTTGTTGCTACTAACCCACACATACGGCATTGAAAAAATCAAAAACCGAGATCCCATTTTCATTCAATGTTCGAATTGTATAACTGCTGATAAATGACAAAAATCCAAAACCCAAACAATAATCTGCATTCTTTGAAGAAATAAAAAACCTGAATCCAATTTGTCCTAGTTCTTGCTCCCCATCTATGCAATCCCACCAATCAGTTTGTGAGTTGAGGGAAGGAGGCTGTTGTTACATTGAGGTTTTTAGCAAATGGCAATAGGCTTTATATTTAGAAGAAATTTCATGTGGGTTCCATCTATATAAGAATTTGATAAATGGGCTAGTCAGACAAGATTCAAAACAGTTTCTTTCTTTTTTATTCTTTTTTGTTACCGATTGGTTTGGTTTGTGGAGTAGCATCAATGTCAAGGGTTTGTGAAAAACTAGTGGTTTGGATCAGTTTGTTCTTTTGTAGACATTTTAATTTGTTCTCTTTCAATACTGTATAATATGTTTGATTTATTGGGCCGTTTTATCCAATCTGCCATTCCACTTCTGCTTTTAGGGCTTTTGTGTCATAGGAGGGAGAGAGAGAGGAGGAGGTATGGGTAAGGAAGCTTCTTTGAAGGTTTTTATAGTAGGCTTAGGTTTGTGCAAAAGACTAAAAACCTGAATGTTAATTGGCAGCCTCACCTATCTCCAAGGGCATTTCTATTCCAATGTAATTTTGCGATATTCATGCACAAAGCTCCCACATATGCGGGGTCCGGGAAAGGGGCGGACCATGAGGATCTATACTACGCAGCCTTACCTTGCATTTTTGCAAGAAGCTATTTTCAAGCCTTGAACCCATGACCTCAAGGTCACACGACAACAACTTATACCATTTCGCCAAGGCTCCCCTTCTAGAGAGAGAGAGAGAGAGAGAGAGAGAGAGAGAAGGGGTGCCTTGGGGCAATGGTAGAGTTGTTATCGTGTGACTTGGAGGTCACGAGTTTGAGGCATAGAAACGGTCTCTTGCAAATATGAAATGTGAGGCTGCATAATATAGACCCTTTCTGGTCCAACCCCTTCCCCAGACCCTGCATATGCAGGAGCTTCATGCACCGGCTGCCCTTCTCTCTATATGTGTGTGTGTGCGCACATGTATGTGTGTCTATATATATGACAGAGCTGTATGTAACAATGAAGAAAAAGGATATAACAACTCACCAACATAGCTGCCTGCCGCTCCCGAACTTTTGCCCTTCGCTCTTCAGCATCGGAAGATGACAATGTATCCTTTACGCCATTATTGTTTGGTGACATGTGAGAGACGAGATCAGGTGCAAGTGTTAGCACTTTGGCCATGCATTCAGCATTCAGCTCAGCAAGCTTCTTTAATAAATTCTCTATCAAAGAAGCAAAGTTGCATTCATTTGCTTCAATAAAAATGTGTTCATTTTCTTTCTTGTACTTCCTCATTAATAAAACCAGTAGGGATATCATGCTTTGCTGCCTCCATGCATTAAATCCATTAGTTGATCCTACATCAATTTCTTCACAAGCATATGCCAACACAGGAAATGAAATTTCCTCATTGACACTGACATATGATTGACTACTATCACATTTATGTACACAACAAATATCTAGTGCCAATGAGAGTAAGTGCAATGCTGTCAGAAGAACTCCATCAGGAGCACGCGATAGCGATGATGTATCTGTGAATACGGCATAATATAGAACGGCACGGATAATTTCAAGTACCGCCTTGGAAGTGGCTATTCTGGAAATCGTATTTAGGGGATGGAAAACCTTCGTCCATTGAGGCAACTGAACGGTCAATGCCGAAACTTTGCAGAATCGTGAATATCTTTCTTCTGCAGTTTGTAAATCCCTTGAATTCCAGCGAGGATGATATAGGTCCAATTCTTTCCAATAGGCTTTGGCCAGTGAATATTTACCCTGCAAAACATAAAAGAAAAATCAGGGTATGCAAAATGTATGCACCTGCTTTCTTAAAAGTGGAAGTAGACATTTAATCAGGTCAAACCTGCTTCAAACCAGATGGATTGGAATATGTTGCAATTGCATTCAAAGTTTCCTGAAGCTGATTACTCTTAGAAATTTCATGAGGAAGAGCTTTCACCAGCTGGCTATGAGTAGCATCACCAATAGATAGCCTATAGACTAACTCTCTCCGCAGATTTTCAGCAGTGGACAGCCCACATAATCCACGTTCTTTGACTATCTGTATGATAAGAGTGAGCATTTCCTGAACTAAAACTGGTTCATACCTGAAAAGACAGTGTTCACTTATCAATACATTTAAATTCTGTAACTGGATTACTAAACTTATCAGATTATGCTAATATTCTACATGAATGCAGACAAATCAGGCAAATTAAAAAGGTGTAACTCAAATGTGCATCATACTTGCTGAAGACGCTCCTTACAGAATGCAAAGGCATGATGGAGTACAGGTTCAAACAGGAACTAAATACAAGAAAATAATTCATTTTTCCATGTCAAAACAAGTGTCCAGACAGTTCCAGATCCAGGTATCTAGGATAAGTCTTTTATATATAAACATTTGGAATTTCTCATCTATGTCAGCTAATAGGAAATAACTTATCAATACTTCAGAGAAAAATATGGGGAAAACTTAAGGCCTTGTCAGGTTTTTATTTTATTAAGATTGTCAATTTTGAATAAGATAGCCCATGCATGTGTATATTGAAGTCCCATCTCCCCTCATAGTAGAAGCAATCAGCTATTATGCACAAGATTTTTCTCATGTCAAACTCTTTCTCATCAGAGAAGGTATGGAACAAAAAATCCTAGACAAACAGGGGAATGAGGCATTTGGGATATCTCAAGCAAGACAAAGTAGCTAACACATTCTTGGGGTACAAGAAATTATCAAGACATGTAAATTGACTAAAACATCAGTTAGCAGAACATGGGATGAAATTGACAATATTGCTGAAATTGAATATTGTAGCATTCTCTACTGATGAGAAAACTGATAAACTAAGGAATCAACAAGAAGAGAAGAAACTCAATAAAAGAGACAAGCAGTTCTGTGTGAAGCTACATATCATCATCATCATCATCATCATCATCAAGACCTTATCTCAATAAGGGGACAGCCACATGAATCTTGTTCCTCCATTACCCTCTATTAAGTACTGCATGAAGCTACAGATAATCCACATAAAGACAAAGAAAAGATAAGAAATAATTTCATCCCAAAGTTTTTTTTTACTGCTTGGAATGCAGCCTCTAAGAAGAAGGGGAGCCTTGGCACAATGGTAAAAGTTGTAGTCATGTGACCTTGAGGTCACGGGTTCAAGACGTGGAAACAACCTCTTGCAAAAATACAAGGTAAGGCTGCATACTATAGACCCTTGTGGTCGGCCCCTTCCCCGGACCCTGCATAGGCAGGAGCTTCATGCACCGGGGCTGCCCAAATGCAGCCTCTAAGAAAGTGCACCATCCTTCAGTTCATAACCTCTTTCTACCCAAATCAAGGATATTAAAAGCATCATCAATGACCATATACTTTCCAAAAAGTAACCCTATGTAGTTAAAGGCACGAGGCGCAAAGGGGTGCGCCTGGAGCCTATAGCGCCTGGAGCCTGAGGCGCAAAATTATATTTTTCATAATTAAAAATTAGCTAAAAATAACACTAAAATACAAAAAAAGATTGAAAAATACAGCATACATGAAGACACAAGCATGGGAAAGCTATATATGTATATAAGAATAGGTATTAGCTAATAAATATAAATAAAACAATTTTTTTCTAATTTTCATAAGTTTTATCTTTGGAAAAATTGAACAAAATAACACTACAATACAAAAAAAGCATGAAAAGTACATCATACATGAAGATACAAGCATGAGTAAACTATATATGTGGATAAGAATAGGTATTAACTAATAAATATAAAAAAGAACAATTTTTTCATAATTTTCGTAACTTTTTTTTTGGAAAAATTAAAAAAATAACCATAAATTACAAAAAAAGGATGAAAAAATTATCACATACGAAGACACAAGCATGGGAAAGCTATATATGTGGATAGAAATACGTTTCAATGAATAAATATGAAAAAATGACGACTTTTTTTTATTTCCGTAACTGATTTTTTTGGAAAAACAGTAAAAAACCTAAAAACAAACTCAAATCTAGAGCAAAGAAGTATAAAACTCAAATGGAATGTTTTCTTATACATATAGAACTAAAACCCATCAAGACCTATGGAAAATAGTTAACAAAAAACAAAAAATTTGAAAAAACGGTAGTGGTTTTTACGTTTTTTACAGAAACTGTATACACATGCTAAAATTCATAAATCCATACCTTTTTCTGCTTAGATCTGTGAAAGATCAAAGAGGAATGGTCGTTTTCACCTTCTTAGGAGGCTGGAAGATTGAAATTAGGGTTGGAAGGTGAAAAATGAAAAAAAAAAAAACGAGTTTTACAAGTTACCAGGTTAAGTCGTCTACGCCTGGAGTGTGGGGCGCGCCTGAAAGGGGCGCCCAGGAGCACCCAGGCGCTCGCCTAGGTGAGCGCGCCTCATTTACTCTGCGCCTGGCCCCCTCCCAGGCACTTAACTGTCGACTAGTGCCTAGGCACGCCTTTAACTACATAGAAGTAACCTAGAAATGCATCCCATAATAAAGCCATTCTGCCTTGCTGCATCCTCTGCAAACAAACAGCCTAGTTGATATAGGAGCACGGTTCTAACAAGGACATCAGCTGAACCATGAGCTTCTGAAGATATAATGATGAATGTACAGGAGTAAGAATTCAGCAGGCAAAGCAGAAGTCTTTTGTAATTTCTAAGCACCCAAAGCTGGATTTAGAAGGGGCAATCTAGCTGTCCGAGTAGAAGATACACTTACATTATGAAGGAAGTTTCATGCAATTCCAATAAAAAATGGTGGAATTAGTCATAATTAAATATTTTGTTTATCTTATAATCTTAGGAGTCAATTGAAGTTTTTGTTTTTTCACAACAGCTGTAGTTCAAACAGAGTTGTTTTATTGAGTCCTATCAGAGGGTATAAATCTTTTAAGCTTTTTTCAGTCCTATAGACCCTTGTGGTCCACCCCTTTCCTGCACCCCACATACGTGGGAGCTTTGTGCACCAGGCTGCCCTTTAATAGTAGACAACTAGCAGTCCATACTCCATATGGAACACCACCCACCCTTAGGTCTATAAAGTGGGTCAGATTCTCCAGTTTGTAATTAGGTGAAGTTATGATTTCTTTAACCGCAAATTGGGAGTCTTCCAAGCAAAACCATCAGTATGAGTATATTGCCTAGTATTCAAGCTTTGATGCAACTTTATTAAGAATTCAGGCATCCTACAGTTGCGACCCTATAGCATTTCAAGTGTCTAATACTTTATAGCTGTAATAACCTTGATTCTGTTTCTAGTTTATTTTACCAATAGAAATCCAGAAGATGCTTTGTGCATGCTTTACTTTCTTTAACTGAATTTCCAATCTCAGGTTTGACCTCTCAGAAGCTGCAGGATACAGTCAAGCAAACTGTTGTAATGTTTGGACTCTTCTTTTTCAGCTCAATTATTATGAGCCCACCATTTTCTACTTGAATCATTTTCTGGTGACCAATTATTTGCCTTGGAATATTCAGGAATGGTATGTTAGTTCCTACAGCTAGTTCTACCTTTAAATCCTTCATACTGATCTAGTTCCTTTCTCTGCTAAAGTCTCAAAGTCAAAACCATTTGGACTATGAGTCAGTTCTTCTAGGTTTCAGTTCATTAAAATTTCCAGCGTCTTTAGCAGCAACGGTCCTTTAACCACGGCTCACTACTATTTGAAATTGTGAATTGTTTTTAGTCCAATTTTTCCAGGATTTTGAGATATAAAACAGATAAAGGTTTTCCACCAAATTATTGAGGTTGAAGCTACAAAAGGAAAGGGATAATCAGATTATGACTAGGTACTCCAAATTTAAGAATACATATATGGTTGGAAAAAGTCTCCACATCTTGGACAACTGCCGTCAAAGTAGAAGATTTCTAATTCCTTCTTCAGTATAAAAAAAATGAAACAACCAGAAATGTAGTTCCAACAGTCTTCGACAACATTCTTTTTTCACTCTTAAGTCATTTTACATAAACCAGGTAAAAACACTGTTATTACATGTTTGAGAAGATTCACTAGCGAGTGCTGAATGGTCCTCAGGAACCCACAACTAACATGGTTCTCAATGCTTTAGATTTATCTTTTCTAAAGGGAGATTATAGAGCCCATCATGATCAAAAGATCAAGCTCGACAAAAGCGTATAGGTTAAATTTAGGAAGCAATAAACAGGCAAGCAGATGCAAGTAATTTCCAAGAAATGCACAAGTCAAAAGCAGGTTCAGCACAGCAGATAGATTCAGCCACCAGTGCTAGCAGTCATATTAGAGATAGGAAACATACTCATTAGATAGTTCAAGGTTTAAAGACTGGTAACTTGACAATCCAAATCTCTCTTGAACCCTCCTAACATATGAATCTGGGGGAGCTAAAGCAGCACAACATTGCAACAGAAAGAGATCAAACTCTAAAGCTTGTCCCCACCTGAAAATAAGAAAAAAGGGAGGAAAAGGAAGAAGATTAACACCCTTTCCAAACAGTGATGAGAATCCAGTGTCTACCATAAGAATCAGACCTACCAACGAATTGAGCGATAATACTCGGAACTAATTATAGCAGCATCACCGTTCTTTCTCCACATCCCAGCTCGCACTTGAGCACAAAATACTCTCAACCGCAGGGGATGCTCCATCATGAAAGCAGAAAAGCCATGTGGATGGCAGCCTCCTAGTATCTGCCTGAAGAAATTATGATAAGGTCCAGACAATGGAACCTTAGAAGCAGTATTAATCATCCCTGAATCCCCTGATGACTCTGATTCACTGTAACATCTCTCCAAAGCTTTTTGTAACAAGAGGGAAAGTAATCGGTGCAAAGGAATGTGAATTGCTATGTTCTGTGAGCTAACATCATATATTATTTCTGGCCAATCTTTCAAACTAAATACTCCCAGGGTATCCAATTCCAGGGAACTATCATCAGAAAGTCCAGGGGCAGAGGCATTTTCTGGATCAATGACTATGTCATCCACTGAGATATTGTTCCCTGCCACTAGTGCACCTGCATCACTCACCACATTAGAATTCATATGAAATCCACCATAAACCAATGAACGAGAACTAAAACTCCAATGAAAATCCACTGCACTGGTTAGTCTACCTTTAGCTACATCTGGACTAGATGGTGATGGCCTCACAAATGCCCTCCTGATTTGTCCACCATTCCTGACTTTAAGCAGTGATCTCCTCAAGGTTAAGGCACTTCTCCCATTACTGCTAGTACTACCTGGAGAAGAAGAATTTGGGAGCCTCCTTGACGCATCATTAAATCCCAAAGAACTTTCAATAGCCTTTAGACACTCAAAAACTAACCATTTCACAGAAAATGGAATAGAAGGAGAACCCCCAGCATCATATTTGTCATCACCCTGTGCAGCACAATCCAGCAAACTGCTTCTCCCCATCATACTGCACACAGACCCTTCCAGCGAAAGCCTTCCTACTTTTGCATGCCGCATTCGGTCACTCTCATCCAAATCTTGTACATCAGGCTGAGGCAGTAGTTCAGCATCATCAACAGCAAAAGCTCCTGACACAAGAACAGAATGGATGTTCTCAAAAGACTGCCCCAGGATGAAAGGTGTTTGCAGATTTTCATTTTCCTCTTCCACATGCAGGCCCGTTACTCTCTTTTGTGAATCCATGCCTTGAACAAGAGCCAAAAGTCTCATCCAAGTTCGGGAGATATCTGGCAACTCCTGAACCACATACTTTGCAACTTCAACATGGCTCATAACATAACGGAAATCTTCAACCACACGATGAGTGGTGTCAAACAAGATGGTCAATCTGCTGACCTGTTTTAAGCTCACAACAACGACCATAACCCAAGTAAATACAGTGAGAAAGAGTGAAGAATGAACTACAAAATTGTTATGCAAATAAATATATTAAGGACCCCTTAAAGTAGAAACTGTTACAAAATCAAGGTATTGTACAAAAGATAACACTCCACCCTTCCCTCCACGCAATTGTACATACAAACACACAGGCACACATATACATGGTGTTGATTCCCCGTGAAATTACTTTATTTTTCACGAGATTTAAGGTGTTTCCTTCAGAACCTCCTTTTCATTGTCAATGGACAGCAAGATAACATGAAATTTAAATTTTTCATGTAATATATCCGTTAGTGGACCATGCGATTACCTGACTTTCAAATTTGTCAAGCAAATTATGTGTTAGTGGTTGATTTCTCAAGCAATCTCAACCTTGTGGGGACCATTTTCTGTTGTCCAACAAAAATTTGGCGGGCATTGAATTTTGCTTGCAATGGAGAAATTGGGGTTGGCCATAAGAAATAGATATTGGCACCATTTCAAATTTAAATAAGAAGTCATTTACATAGTGAGGCCAGAATTAGATGATCCAACCTGTTCAATAGAAAATTCCTTAAATAAGAAGCTACACACAGCGAGGCCTAGAATTAGATGACCAAGCTGTTAATCTGTTGGAATCCATCTTAGATAAGTCAGGCGTAAAGGATCTCATCAGACCATGAAACGACCATACAATAGTCAAGATCTTACAAATGTTATAGTTGGGTGGCGACCCAGTGAAAGTATGCTACAGAATAATGAAGAGGTTCAGATGTTCAAATTGCAGACAGGAGTTGCGTGAACAAGCAAGAAACTGAGTGCAAGTAGTACTCAAGCATCACAAACATGCACATGGTTGTTACATATTAACAACTCAAAGTTCTACTACCTGGAAGGTGGTGATACAAAAGTAAATAATTGACTTGTGGTTGCACCAACTTACCTGAAAATGACTGTCTTCTCCAATGCAAGAAAGAAAAAGGTCCCCCAGACTTCCAAGAACCATGCCCAATAGATTAACCTCCCTCACAAGGCGTAGCGTAAGAGTTGGCACCGTGAAAATTTGCACCGAGAAAGTTGATAGCAGAGGATACTTTTCAGATTCAGATTCAGATTCGCTACATTCTTTTATGGCTTCACCTATGATAACAGGATAGTAATTTATGAAGACTTTGGCAAACTCATACTTAAACTTAGGCTCACCCAGCAATTTCAAGAGCAATTCATGGAGCTTGCGCACAACCCCTTTGTCCAAGAATCTCTCTGTCTTCACAAGGATATCCATTAGAGCAGGTGATAGAAGCATCCTTTGAGAGACAAAACTAAGCAGACTTTCACTGTGCTGACAAAACTCAAGTAGCATTTCAACAGTTGCAGAAGTTAAATGTTTTGCAACCTTTTCATGTATCCGAGTATACTGGCCTATCTTCACATTTTTAGCAGATTCCGCAGACAATAACTTGTCTTTCCAATAAACAAGAAGAGCATCAAGGACAAGCTCTACAGAATTTGCAATTTCCTCTGGGAGAGGTTGAATCTGTTCTGCTCCTTTATGCCTTGAACAGAAACCCTCACGTTTCCATGCAGTAATGTCTCCACAATCGCAACACCCACCCCCTGTGTACATAATTGAATAGTCATGGTCCTTGTGGTTTCCATTTTGGAAACAAGGAACGCATATTGCACAAGTAGGGTCATGCTCGCAAGTCCGGCAGCGATATGCTATATCTTTGTGTCCCCAAACAGCTCCACAGACACCTCGTTGACCAACATTCCCCTTTGCCAAATTTTTCAGCTCAGTCCGTGGTTCACCCTCAAACATCAACCACTGCAGCCAGATGAAACTCTCACGAAATTGATCTATTAAACTTGGGCCTTGTGCATTTCCACCAGACTTCACCCGAGCAGCCTCCTGAAGAGCCTCGAGCACATCCTCATTGGTAGGTAAGATAGCAGCCACTATTTGGGGTACAAGGGACTTGTTCTCCTTCCCAAAATCCACTAATCCCAGCTGCAATTGAGCCAGCCTCTCCTCAGGAATTCCACATAAAACAAGTCTCTGGCATTGCAGGTTTTCCACAAGACAAATTAGAAACGTCACAACCATAACCAAAATAATAATAAAATAAATCCTAAATTGCATAAATTAGTCAGTTCATCCATCTGGAACCACATGAAAAGCAAAAGTTCACAAACAAGAAAGACCATGAATCGCCAGAGATTGATAAAAGGGTCACTAGAAAACTAGCAATTAGGAATTCAGATGCATCGGAGCCACAACACCCTGGCAAAATAGGGAAAGTAAAATCCTCCAAAGAAATTAACAAATTCACGAATTTACTTTAAGAATTAGAAAATTTCAGTATACTAAATCCATAACAATCGAAAACTGAAAAAGTGGAAATGCAAAACTAGACTTCGGGAAAATGACAATAGCACAACTGAGGAAGAAACAATATGCCACAAGTTGCAAAACTAGCCAATACCGCTGATCAGAATTGACTAATTCTCGATCAAGCAGAAACTAAATCAGACAATTTAGAACATAAGGAAGACAGTCCCATAACCCAGAAAAGAAAAAGACAAGGAACTAACAACAAATTCACTTCATACATAACAAACAATTCACCAAGGAAAAACAAAAACAGAAATTTGGAGGGAAGACAAAAGTTGTACCCTGAGGATACGATCTTGTGGCGAGAGGAGATTCGGCTCCGGTGAAGAATCGATCTCCATTCCGGCCACGAAACGCAGCCAATCTGTACAACTCCAGTAACTGGATCGTGAATTTCGACGCCCCAGTGTTGCAGGAGAAATGGGAGAGGATGACAGAAGAAACCAGTAGAAGCTGGAAGAAACCCTAATCTCTCTCTAGGGTTGTCGCATCCGCCATTTCTTTCCCGGTTAGCTCGGCTTTGTCCTCTTTGTACACCGACTCGCCTTTTTCTGGCTAGCTAAATTTGAGACAGTTCACCAATCGCCGAATCAGTTTTGAGATAAAAATGAAAATCTTAATTACGGTTACCTAATTTCATTGAGGAATCTTCTAATGTCATCTCTGGGCCCACCTGGGACAAATATTGGACGATCTCAACCATCCCATCAATTTCCAAACGGAGCGGCTAGCTTTCATTTCATCTAGTGAGCTACCTTTTTATCAAGGCAGGCCACAATTTTAGTTAATCTGGCCCGTTCATCTGATTTGTACGACTTCGGCGGAGGGTCTGGAAAGCCAGTAAACCTTGAGGAATGATGGGTTGGTGGTGGCCCCACTTAGTGTGATGGCCCCTACAACATCGTAATAAGATCCGTCCATCCTCTAAATTGCATTTTACCATATATCAATTCTATTGAATAAACGTAATATTTAAAAACTATGCTTCTTACATAGTTGAACATAGACGGTTCGCTAAGCAAGGTTTTCCATCGTCCATGTTCTGTGATTCGTAGAATATTTGTTTAGATTCTAAACTCATTCGATCCTTGTTCTTTCCATAGCAGCAACAGTGATCTAGTGATATAGAAATTAGATGGACAGGTCTGATCAATAAATTGTGAAGTCCATCGTGCAAAAGTAGGGCACACTTGCAGAATTCCATCATTCCTAGTACAAAATACATTTCTCTTAATGCTAGAACCATCCAATTCCGAGATATCCGAAGTTGGACGAATCAAATGAACGGTGGGATCCACCAAAATGGGGGGGCCTTTCAGGGTAAATTTTGTAACGAGAATTCTTGGTCATGAGATACACATGCTGGGTCCCAATACATACGGTCTGTCCCTCCTCTGCGGACAGAAAAGGACTTGTCTGTGGCTTGAATACTAAATAGTTCGGTGGTCTGGCGACCCGTGGATCGATCCTCCATAGTTTAACTTCTGTCTCACTTAATAGACAATGACTTTGTCGTCCTCTTCTTTTCCCTTTCTTTTTTTTCTTTTTTCTTTTTTTTTCTTTTAAGACTTTTGAAATTTTTTTTCTTCGACCCAAATTTGGCAACTTTTCTCGATTAATTTCTGTCTTTAAATCATGTGCTTTGCATTTTATATTTTGATTGACCCACAAAATTTGGATCACAGCGACTAGTAAATACCCAAATTTCATGCAAGATGAAACTATTTTTATCAGATCTAATCTATTCACAATGTTAGGAATAAATTAAATATGCTGGATATCAAATTTTATGCCCACGAATATTTTTAACCTATATTTCTTTAGATAAAAAATTGGGCCATCTAGTTTTGTTAAGTTTTTTAAAAATTTAAACAAGTGGCTTAGATTGTTTAAATGCATTAATATCTCATGGCTTACTATTTTTAATATTCTAAACATAGATATCACACCCGAATTAGTGTAGCATTTTCGAAAAAGAATCCAAAATGTTTTACCTTTAAATTCATTATGATTGTTAGGCGGACTAAGAGGACACTTACAAGAAGCTTCTCTCATTTTTACATGGAAGGGTCTCACCTTTGGATGACTTGATCTATTCATTCCATTGCTCTAGACACGAATTTTTACTTTTTAGTACAAAAAAATAAAAATAAAAAATCAGAGTGAGTGATGTTAATTTGAATTATTGGAAATCCAAAACTGGAGTAATGAGATGAACAGTTAGATTATCTAAAAGTGGGCCCTTTGTGCAAAAATAAGAGTGCTTCTAGGAAAGTTCCCTCTACTGCCTTTGACCTAGCATTCCTCCACAATTTTACACAAAATCTATAATCATTTGAATAAAAAAAATTTTAATTCTGATCTGTAATTTAAAAAAAAAAAAAAAAAAAAGGAAGACAAGCGAGAATAGAGAAGTGGAAATTAGAAACCTACAATTAGTAAAAATAAAATTACAATAGCTAATATTTAGATCCAGAAATTGTGGGCGGAGGAGAGAGAGAGAGGACTTGTAGGACGCAACCAAAGTCATTACAATTGCATCATAGGCGGCTAGTAAATTGACTTTCTGGCCTGCGTATGTAGGAATTTCAAGGATCCAAACGATTCAATTTATTCAGTCCGTCTTAGACAGCCTCAATGTAAAATTTAAAAAAAAAAAAAAAAAATCATCTTTCGAATAATTCCAAGGACCCTGAGTTTTCAAGTTATATAATGGATGTGTTAACATAAGATTGTCCAAAATCCACAAATATCATCCATTTTGCAACTTGAAAAAGTGTCCAAATAAGGCTTTGAGTTATTCAGAAGATGAGATTTTTTGTGATTAAGGTCATCTAGGACAGCCAAATAAAATGAACGGTTTGGATCCTTGAAAAATATACATAGGTAGACCAAAAGCCAAATTACAAGCCACTTGTGATGCAACATAATGAGACTGGTTGGATCATATAATTTCGAGAGAGAAATTAGCTTTAAAGGCAAAATTATAAATGCGGGAAAAAATAGTAGAAGATAAAGAAGGTATAATCAACAATTGATTGAAAATTATTTAAAAGATTAAAAATCTAAAAAAAAATTTAGTAAGAGTAGACCTTTACACCAAATATTTTGACTAAAACTATAGTAAATACAATTTTTAATCAAGGCTCCCCTTAATATGGCACTACATGTAAACGCCATATAACAACTCTTCTATTTCTTGTCAGCTAAGGAAGCCCGTTAGCCAAAAAAAGTAAGCAGTTCCCACTAACCATGGTTGGATGGTCAAAAGATATGGCGCTGTTTGTGCTTTTGGAAATATACAAATAAGTGAATTGATTTATACATGCAAATACCACAGCAAATACAGCTCCAGCTTTTAGAAAGTCCCTTCCATAACAATTTGAAAATAGAGTAATAATTTATTTATTATAAAGGGAAGTCTTGGCGTAACGGTAAAGTTGTCGTCGCACGACCTTGAGGTCATGGATTCAAAGCATAGAAACACCCTCTTGCAAAAATGCAATGTAAGATTGTATACTATAGACCCTTATGGTCCGCCCCTTCTCTGAATCCCGCATAGGCAGGAGTTTCGTATGCTGGGGCTGCCCCTTATATGAGATGCCTCCTTTTTCTAAGTCATTAACCACCATATTACCCACCCAATAAGTATGAACCATGTGCCAAGAGTCCAGCGAGTTCCAAAACTTTTAGCAAACAAGGTTCTTGTTATCTCTATTATTTGATCATTCTCTTGTTCATGGCGTGCAATCAAACTCTCGCCAGAGCACCTAATCTCTGCGCATGTCTAGAAATATAATAATAATTCAATTATTTAGTCGCAATCAATCTATAAGTTAATGCCCGCGATTGTTCCACATAGTTATTTGATTATAGATAAAAATAAAATAAAAAATAAAAAGGAATAACCCAGTGCAAGAAATTCCCATGTATGTGAAGTCAGGGAAGGGGCAAATTATAAAGGATCTATAGTACATATACTTACAAGAGACAATTTTCACACTTCAAACCTGTGACATCCAGATCACACAGCGACAACTTGCCATTTAATTTGAAAAACAACATGGATGTTTGTTGAATCTTTTAACAGGTTTTTCAATGTCAAAGTTGGTTAACCACCTTTAGTCAGACTAAGAACCTTCCTTTAAGACTTATTTAGGCATCTCAGAGTATCTTCCCTCTTTATATGACTACATATAATCAAATGATGAAGATAAACAAATTAATACACAATCTCCTACCAAAACGTGCCAAAAAATTCTAGATCCCATATGACGTGTGACGTGGATGGCCACAACTTTCTAATAGATAGGACTAGAATCGAGCACGCAATGAACATAAGAAAGCAACTTAATAAATAAGCTATGGTATTTATAAATGCAAGATTCGCTAGTACACTTAAACATGTAAGTAAATAATTAATGACTTGTAGGCTTACTTCATATGGGAAAATATGAATTCTGAAGACTTATTTCGCAACCTCTACCATGCATAAAATGCAATTTTTAATATAAAAATTTAAAATTAATTAATGAGATTATCTAATTAGATACTACATTAAAGGTATTTAGGTCAAAATTGAACACTTAACACGACTTTAAAATGACATGAAAATCAATGCTAGTAAGTAAAACTAAGCATGTAACACAAAAATATCCCAAAACATGAAAATTAATTTCTCACATAATTAGGATGGACTTCTCTTGACCTAAGGATCAAATTTAATGAACCATTGAAAAGAAATAAGATGTGATATATAAATTTAATTATGGATGCCCATACTTCTTTGTGCTTATGAGTAGCGGTAATTTCAACAGGTGCAAGGAGCAGGTGATATTTTCCTCTTCTACAAAGGCTTTGCCTTTTTTACTCGTGATCAAATTCTCTACAATTTAGGTAGTTTGTACTCCAATTTGTTCGTGTAAAAGTTGATGATAAAGTCAATGAGCTTGACCACATGCTCTCTGACACTTGCACCTTTCATTTTTGGTAGCCCAAAGTTTCTCATTGAATTCAATCTAGAAATAGGATGATTCTCACCGAACATTTGTTTAGTGGAGCTTGTACCTTCGTCCCCAGGGTACTCAAGAATTTTTCCTTCAAGGACACAATACACCTTTTGTGAAGTTAGGACCAATTTGAGGCTACTGAACTAGTCCTTATAGTTGAGTCCACTCAATGTGTTATCCTCAAGGGACTTGGAGCAATAAATGATTTTGCCATCTACATTCAAATAAACCAACATAAGTAACTATACACATCAAAACATATCATATGCCAATTCTACACATCTAGTATGCCAAAGTTTTTAATCGCAATGCTAATAATCATTGTTGAATGCCTTTATTTAATCATAAATAAATAGTCAAGGACCTTATCCTTATTGCCATAAATAGTTTTTTCTATGATACGTGACTATTTATGCTACATCCTCTCTGTACTATAACATTTTATTATCAATAATCTCAACATGGCAAACAACTTCTTATTTTATCAAAAGTGTTACATACCCGACCTTTAGATATCTCCTGGCTCTCGAGTAGATACTGTAACTCATATGCAATGATCATAGCCTCTCTTGATTAGGCTGGGCTCACTAATGACTACAATTACATTTGATAGCATGATCGTAATAAGTACCTCATCCCAATCACTCCCATCAATTGCACCTATAATTCTGGTCAAAGGCCTAACACTTAATATTTTGAATGATAATAATCAATTATATATATATATATATATTCTCATTCATCTCACGAATCAAAGCACATTAATAGTAGACACATTTAATATGATGATAATGGACATCTTATATGATTCAGGGGATCCTCTATGGTAGAGGAGAGGGCATGCAAGTCTCGTCCCTCCAATTTTTGAGTGATCTAATTCTTTTATTGGATTCACCCTCTCCCATGATAAGGAATACCAAAAATCTCAGCAAATTAGAACTTGTAAGTGGGTTACTCCCCTTGAAGTATGGACAATGCTAATCGAAAAGGTATTTTGTTTAGTACTGTCCACTCTTCAAGGGAAGGGCCCACCTTAATAGTACCATTTGTTTTCAAATTTTGGTATTCATCTATCTTTGGAAAGTAGGACTCCAATTAACGAAACGGATCACCCCAAAAATTGGAGGGACAGGACCAATGCACCCTACTTTTACTTTTTGTATAATATTATGCACCTCCATCATATAGGAACTTATGATTTACTTTCATGAAAACTGATGATTCCCTATAATTCCATGCATCTTTAGATCAAATCAACCTTTCATTGAAAAGTAGGATAATCTTTGTCGAGCTTTTTCTTTGGGCTTTATCTTTGTGTTGTATCTTCATTTAAACATTATCTACTCATCTAGCTAAATATTATAAACTTTAGAAATATCACAGCCCAAAAGATTAAGAGAGAAAGAGAGAAGAAAAATATAAATCATCATTTCACACATAATATTCGCATTCACACAAAGGCATCCATTCACATACATAAATTTTGGTCTATAATCATTATGTCACTAACACAACTCACCGTGTACATTATTGCACTAAATTAGCCCCATAAAATTCAATACACTTTTATAAGAATTAAAATAACTCTCTTGTGATGAGAGTATTCTCTGTGGTCTTTATGGTGGAAGATTACATGAGAAATGACAAAAATAGCCCTGATGAGCAGTACATAAAATACACTCCTTTGTACCCTCTTGTGATTATAATCATTATATTATTAACATAACTCACCGTGCACATCGTAGCACTAAATTAGCCCTAGAAAATTCAATACACTTTTATTAGAACTAAAATAACTCTCTTATGATGAGATTATTCTGTGCCGTCTTTATGATGTTAGTTTACATGGGAAATGACAAAGATAGCCCTGAATGGGCATTCCATATAATATACTCCTTTACACCCTCTCACGTTGACTAGTCCAAAGTTATGACTCATAGCTTGTTTATTCGAATTGATGATAGCATGTAGACACCAAATTTGCTTTATAAGACAATCAAATGAGAAACGACTTATCTTTGATTTGTTTTATCACACCTTTGATCTATTTCATTTGTTTTGCTTGGTTTTACTTTGTTAAAATCCTTTACCCGATGATGAGCATGCTTTGAATTCTATCAGCCAATAAAGAATTAGAAAGATTCGAATTACTTCCTACAAAGACATCTAATTTGTCAATATAACTCTTCTCTCAGTCTTTTTTAGCGCACCACAAAAATATCACTTTTATAGTGTTGCACAGCATTTCATTTTTTTAGGGCTGCACAAATTGTTTTAGAGCTCCTCAAAATATCACTGCTAGTCATTTAAATTGTGTTTATGTAACATCCCATGAAAAAAAAAAATATGAAAAGGGTTTTAACAAAGGGGGTTGTATTTGATATAGACAAGTAGACACCAACTTAAGTGAACCCAACAGACGTCGAGTGTGACGACCCCGGTTTTTAAAACATATTTTCTTAAATATTTGCAGGGCCCTGATTTTGAAAAAAATTAAAATTCAAACAGTGGAAGCATATTTTTATTTGAAATTGATTTGTCAAAAGCCCAAGTGTAACCTCAAATTACTTATCATACATAAATTTTTGTATAAAATAAAATTTTCTTTGAATATCAATATAAATACTTTTATTAAAATCAGGATCAATCTAGTGGTTCACATACATAGTCCCGGTAGTCAGTACATACCTTGTCCAGATATTACAATCCAAATTACAAAACAATCAATACAATCTTCCTCAAAGTAAATATCCTGAGTAATAGTTCGGTGATGATTATCCTCAAGTCTTGAGCTTTCAATCTTCCTTAATTGTATCTGATATATTGTAAATATTCAAATATTTACAATATCTCAGCAAGCTATGCTTGGTAGGAGATCTAAGAAATATAATCAATATATCTCAAAACCAACAGTTCTTTATATCCATGATATAAATCAATTTAAACAATTGGATAACTATTTCATCCTTCACTTATCACATGAATTATATGTATATATTACATATAGATAAAACCACTGAAAATCGTGAATATAGTCAATATCATCAATAATATCTCATTGCCAAACTGATTTTAATATTAACACTAGGTGTTAATATCTAATCATACTGTATTGAGAATCATCCTCCAATACAACATCGGTAATAACTTTTACCAGACATCTCATCATGCAATAAAATAAGGCATCTCATCATGCCACAACATAAAGGCATCTTATAATGCCATAATCAATTGGATCATAATGCAAAATATAATCAAAGGACTACCATACTTGCAGTCTCATCCATACAGTGCGCCCGAATAAATGCTTAATACTCCATTGATACCATTGTGAAAAATACAGATCTATGTTCATATGAGGGGAACCATAGCTGTCACAGTGGTGACTATCCCATAATTGCCCCATCCAACATTTTGCCTCTCTTTGGGCACGATATCATCATCATAATCATTTTCGAAGAGCAGGTGGTCAAACCCTCATAACTCTCCCAACATTGGCATCCCTAAGCATAAGCCCGTCTTAAAACAAAACCATAAGCCTCCATGCTTGTATGGAAAATAATATTTTATACTTATAGACTGTGTGTTTGATTATAATAAGACATGCCTATAACTTATTTCCTTAAGATTTGGGAGTCCAACTTATATAGTTCAAATCTTCTCATTCTACCCATTAAGTTATTTCATAATTACTTAATCAATCCCTTTGTATTCATTTCCACATCATTTGTTGTCTTAAGTAATTTCATAATTACTTAATCATTGACTTTGTATTCATTTCAACATCATTTGTTGATTCATAAACACTTCTAAGGCAATATAATCAATATATAGTTATCAGGATAAGATCATGTGTAAAATACATGTATATTCTATATTGAATATATTTTTAAGGACTACCTACCTTTACTTTCAACAATCTATCTTCTCATTGATCTTGATCATCATATCCTTCATGTATTTGTCAAATCATACACACACACACAATCATTCTTCAACTCATTATTCTTGATCATTTAAGATCTCCCTATGGATCTCGTTTGATCTTTGATTATCTTAATTACCATTTTTTAGTAGGATTAGATAATTTATTATCCTTTTATGATCTTATTATTATTCAACCAGTTAATGTCTTACTGGTTGAAGATAGTTTATTCCTTTCCTAACACTAGACAACTCATCCTTATTTCAAAATTGACTAAGGCTTATCAGTTAAAAGCTGCTCACATAGTGGTTAATTCAACCCTCATGTAAGGAGGCGTTTAGACCTCACAAACATTGTCATAAGGTGGGGGAAGAGCAAGACTCTATTAAATAACCTCCTTAACTACCGTGTTCAGCATTTACTGGGATGACCTTAGCTTAATCTTCATAAGATTCTTATGAGCATTAAACTCTAAGTACTCTTACTATTTGATTTTAATTAAATATATGAACATTTAAAATGTCAATCATGGGGTTTATTATTCTCCTAATCTGGGCCAAGGAAATGATATCTCTTATATTGTCCTACTAACTATAGCCCTTGCCATCATTAAGTCCATTTCTATATTAATTGTAAATGTTCATCAATATCTATTTTCATTTAATTATATTTTTTTTATGTAATTTACATAACATTAACATTAAAGCATAAATAAATCTACTAAACAAATAAAATAATATTTACAATAGAATATAATAATTTACATGCTCAATTTGAATATATCATATTTGTCCATTTTGATCCAATGATCATATTTTGATTTCTATTCATTTTTCATCCCATTAATGGCTTAGATCTTGATCTTTCATTTTTATTCAGATCTATCACATTATCTTATTTTGATATCATCTTAATTACCATTTTTTAGTAGGATTAGATAATTTATTATCCTTTTATGATCTTATTATTATTCAATCAGTTAATGTCTTACTGGTTGAAGATAGTTTATTCCTTTCCTAACACTAGACAACTCATCATTATTTCAAAATTGACTAAGGCTTATCAGTTAAAAGCTGCTCACATAGTGGTTAATTCAACCCTCATGTAAGGAGGCGTTAGACCTCACAAACGTTGTCATAAGGTGGGCGAACAGCAAGGCTCTATTAAAGAACCTCCTTAACTACCGTGTTCAGCATTTACTGGGATGACCTTAGCTTAATCTTCATAAGATTCTTATGAGCATTAAACTCTAAGTACTCTTACTATTTGATTTTAATTAAATATATGAACATTTAAAATGTCAATCATGGGGTTTATTATTCTCCTAATTTGGGCCAAGGAAATGATATCTCTTATATTGTCCTACTAACTATAGCCCTTGCCATCATTAAGTCCATTTCTATATTAATTGTAAATGTTCATCAATATCTATTTTCATTTAATTATATTTTTTTTATGTAATTTACATAACATTAACATTAAAGCATAAATAAATCTACTAAACAAATAAAATAATATTTACAATAGAATATAATAATTTACATGCTCAATTTGAATATATCATATTTGTCCATTTTGATCCAATGATCATATTTTGATTTCTATTCATTTTTCATCCCATTAATGGCTTAGATCTTGATCTTTCATTTTTATTCAGATCTATCACATTATCTTATTTTGATATCATCTTAATTACCATTTTTTAGTAGGATTAGATAATTTATTATCCTTTTATGATCTTATTATTATTCAATCAGTTAATGTCTTACTGGTTGAAGATAGTTTATTCCTTTCCTAACACTAGACAACTCATCATTATTTCAAAATTGACTAAGGCTTATCAGTTAAAAGCTGCTCACATAGTGGTTAATTCAACCCTCATGTAAGGAGGCGTTAGACCTCACAAACGTTGTCATAAGGTGGGGGAAGAGCAAGGCTCTATTAAAGAACCTCCTTAACTACCGTGTTCAGCATTTACTGGGATGACCTTAGCTTAATCTTCATAAGATTCTTATGAGCATTAAACTCTAAGTACTCTTACTATTTGATTTTAATTAAATATATGAACATTTAAAATGTCAATCATGGGGTTTATTATTCTCCTAATTTGGGCCAAGGAAATGATATCTCTTATATTGTCCTACTAACTATAGCCCTTGCCATCATTAAGTCCATTTCTATATTAATTGTAAATGTTCATCAATATCTATTTTCATTTAATTATATTTTTTTTTATGTAATTTACATAACATTAACATTAAAGCATAAATAAATCTACTAAACAAATAAAATAATATTTACAATAGAATATAATAATTTACATGCTCAATTTGAATATATCATATTTGTCCATTTTGATCCAATGATCATATTTTGATTTCTATTCATTTTTCATCCCATTAATGGCTTAGATCTTGATCTTTCATTTTTATTCAGATCTATCACATTATTTTATTTTGATATCATCACTAGATCATTGACACATCTCATCATATGATCTGATCCTTCTTGATCCAACTAATTGATAAGATCTTTAGTCATTTTATCAAAATCAAGGGCATAGATCTCAATCTATCCCAAATTAACCATATCAGCCATTCATTTCTCATGATCTTATATTAAATTATCATCCATACTGATTCACAATTTAGGATCATCCTTAATCAATCTAATCAAAGAGATTATTATGTATTTTCAAGGATTTTGTTAGTTTTAATGGTTAAGATCTAAAGATATTCCAAATTAGTTACATCCAATACATTTATTCAAGTTATCACATCATTAGGTCACTAATGGATCAGAATTCTAAGGTTTTATCATGTCATATTTGACTAATCTTGGGAATTAGTACCACTTTTTGTGATTTACAAAAATTTGCAGTGAATAAAACTTAAATTTTATGTTTCCATTAGATTCTATTATTCACAATGAATCTAGAACTTCTTTTTGATCTTGATGTGGATTTAAAATGAGCATTGAATTAAAGTTTAAAATTTACAGTCAAAACAAGGGCCCAAATTCAATATGGCCCTTGCAGATTGACGGGGATGATTAGTGGCCTGTCTCCCCCTCATTCCACAGGTGATAGCTGATGCGTATTGAGTGGTGACTAGCGATAGGCGAGATGTCCTAATCGAGATCGTCGAATCACCTATCTCCAAATCATCCCTGATCTATTATCATCAACGGATGGGATTCACATGCTTAGGGTTCCTCAGTTCCAAAATTTCATCCAACGGCTCAGAGTTTTCATTTGAGTCATTGTGTGATGGGATCTCAACCCTTCATGCCAGATCCGTTGTCTCTGGTGGATCAACGGCAGCGGAAAATCTTTAGGGCGAAGATTGCCACTGGAGTTTATAGAATGAAAGGGGAAAACGAGGAAACCACCTACCTCAGGCTACCAGAGTGAAGAAAGTCACTGAAGAAGATAAAAATCTAGAAATCCCTATTGGCGTTGAAAAATATACAAGCGATCCTTTTTCCAATTTCGTTGTTGGTTGTTGATGGAGACCTTAGGGCTTTTTTAATTTAAAAGTGTTCCAGACTGAATGATCAAGTCTAATTACACTATTACTGGTCTGATTGATCAGAATTTAGAAAAATAGTTACCGGAGACGCTGACGGTGACCCTTTCCTATGTTACTATTTTTCAGTGATTTCACCAGTGAATCCACATCCGATCAAGCTAAAATCTTGGATCTTTTATAGATCAGGGCAGCAAGAATCCATCCATCGGTGAAGATTGAAATCCATGGTCCAATTTTGATGGCTAATTGAATTAGGGTTTCCAGGCAAAAATTTGATTTAGTCAGGGACAACGAGTCCTTAGACGTGCCTTGACGCTCCATGAGAGTATTTCTTCCTCTGCGACCGTAGACATGCTCTGCGGCTGTAAAGGGAAAAGGAGAGAGAAAAGAAAGAAAAAGAAAAGAAAGAGGAGGAGAAAGAGGGGGAAAGAGATGGAAAGGGATAGGGAGATAGAGTGTGGGGAGAGAATTTTGGTGCAATTTCTTGGAATTATTAGGGGAGGTATTTATAGGCTTATTTTTGCATTATTTTAATTATTTTTATTTTAAATATGTTTTCCACTTTTCTTATTAAACTCAAAAGAGATTTCTCATTATGTATATTCTTCATCATCAATATTCCTTGAGTTGGCTATCGGCCAGCTCACCCAACTTTTGTGGACCCCACACAAAGTGAATTGACCATTTTACCCCTACGGGTAAATATAAATTCACAATAATTACAAAAAATAGGGATTTTTCGCCGGAGCTTAAATTTCAGCGTGCTTACAGTCATTCTGACTGGTTTCCTATGAATGATTCTAAATATCTATGTTTCAAGACCTGATTTTTTCTAAAAATTAGTATTATATTAAATATAATAGTCCACCTCGATTTTTGTAAATTTTAAAATTAATTTCAAATAATTTTAGAAAAATTAGGGGTTTCATATCTAGTTTGTTTCTTCCCAAAACTTGACAGACCAGAGAAGGAAAGAAAACCCAATGGGAGGGAGAAACGGGGAGAGAAGGGAAAAAGAATAGAGGAGAGGAGGAGGGGAAGGAAGAAGGAGATGGAGGGGGCCGAGCTACCGGAGTTAATGGCACGTCGACAAAATAGAGAAGATAGGGTTTTTTGGGCCGTCAAAGATCCAGGCCATCGCTAGAGACAACGCTAGCTCAGATCAGTGATCCGAGCAGATCAATTTGTTCAGCAACTTCAAATGACCAAAAACCCCAAAATTATTGGGAGATTCGAGGGGATCTTGACTGTCAATTGGAAAACAGCACATACGCCTAGGTTTGGAGGGTTTCACGACGGATTGGAGGTGATTAAACTTATTCCAGAGAGGAAAAAGCATGAAAATGCATCTAGAAGGTGAGATATATAAAACTCTACTTTTGATTTTTGGTATTTTGCTAAATCTGCATGTTCATACCCTAGATCTAGGTTTGTGAATGATCCAATCATTCAATTCCTAATCTAAGTTTAGGAATAGGAAATTAAGGACTTGATATAGCTAGATAACATTAAATTTGCAAATCTAAGCTGAAAACCAATCGGACGATCTCAGCCGTCCAATTGGGTACTATTCACACAGTAAACTCATGATGTCCAATCAACGATCAGACACCACAGATGAGTTCCTCGTTCTTAAAAATTAGAAGATGAGTAGAATTATATGAATTTGAAGTGAAAAAGATCGGATGATCTAGGCCATTCGATCTATCACTAATCAAACAAACACCTTGTGATGTCAGATCAATTATTAGAGGTCACAGATGGATTTCTAAACTTTGAATTAGCTTAGATATAATATAAAGTATGGAATTTGGATAAACTTATATAAAAAATTGGGTGATATGAACTGTTCATGATGCTCGTTATATCAATCTGATTTAATAATACAATTATGGGTTATATTGAGGACTATAGCATGGAAAATAATACCCAACTCAAACCAAAGAGTTAATGTGGATAGGAATCAAGGTTTAAGTCCAATGAACAATGAAAGTGACTTACAGTCACTTAAGAAGAGTAGTTGATAGTCAATTCAGGGCCAATGACGTGGATTGGAAATTCAGTAACTGTTTGTCATTCAACTAGCCATCAACAAATAGCTAATAAAATACCCTTAGCATAGCAATAAGCATTGTCACTTCACCTTGTGACAAATAGTACTATGAGCTAACTTAGAGAAAACTTTCATGCTATGGAAGCTAAGATAAGTCTTAGAATTATATATCTAAATGCGTGTTAGTATTGTTACAGAGGTGTGATTGATCGGGGGGGGAGGGGGCGTATGCAAACTAAAGAGATTATTTGCTTCGGAGAACCTAAAGATCTCCATTTGAGGTAGGTGGAATTAAGATTGCTAAGATTTATGCTATATATGTGCATTTGTATATGAATTTCAAGCATTAAAACATGTCTTTGCAGTTTATATGAAAGATAAGATGGATGTACATTCTGAGATTGAATCATAATTAAATTGGTCTTGTGTAGGCACATGTCGTACATTGTGATGTTTCAGTCCATTTGTTTGTTCATGACATGGAACGATTAGTTCATTAATGGTTCTAAGCAGTTGCGCGCCCACACTGTGTGGAACAAAACCTCAAGGCAATGTGAGGCCTTTCGGACAGTAGTTCATCCATGGGATAGTCTGACAAAGAGAACAATATTGCACGCTATGTACTTTGATACCAATAATAACACGTGCACCAGTGGCTTTTAGGCAGCTGTGTGCCCACACTGTGTGGAGCAAAACCTTAAGGCGAAGTGAGGCCTTTTGGACAGTAGTTCGTCCACGGGGTAGTCTGCCAATAAAGATAACATTGTTTGATGTACACTTTGAAACACATAACGATGCGTCTCGAGTGAGGTGGGTACCCAATGAGGTGACTTTGTGAAGGAAAATAAAACCTTGAGGGTTAGCCCAAGTGAGGTAGGTACGGAATGAGGTGACCTTATGGAGGGGCCCAAAGAGGATAATATTGTTTGATGTACACTCTGATATACACAACAATGAGCTGATATTTGATATGTGAAATGACTCATAAGAGCGAAGACTGGTATCATGAAATATAAATGACTTATAAGTTTGACATGTGACTACATACTTTGCATTTCAAATAATGTGTTTTGCACTGATGCATTGGTATTTCTTCCTTTTTAGCATGGATTCATGATTTTGATAAATGTTGAATGATTTCAAGTTAAATGATAATTGAATTATTGTTTGCATGATTCAACATGACCAAATTGATCTATATAGAATTATCGTAATTTTGTTTGTATAAAAATTGCATCTTATTCCACCTACGCAAGCGATTACTTTGGTTTGTAATGCCTCAGATACAGTGAACAGTAGTTGGTCTAGCATGTTGACATTATTTCAGAACAAAGGACTCCCAAGGAATAGGGGCTGTTTACTGATAGGAGTGCGCCAATGGAAGCTTTGGAAAAGGATAGGTAAGAATTGGTCTTTGAATTGAAGTTATTGTATTAGAAATGAGAAAGAGATTGTATTGCATATAATTATGGAATTTGGAAGACTTATGTGACTGGGTTTTGCTGTGGAGGTTTTGGGTGTGTTGTGTAGATGTAAATTGTTTTTGTTTTGTTAGATGTGTCTCCTTTTCTATTTTAAAATTGTCAACAAATGTTTAGCAGGTACTTCGCAATGACATACGTTAAATGTCATATGTCTAAAAAACAGAGGAAACTCTGCCTGATTTTTTGTAGAAATGAGTACTCATTTAATCAAGAATCCTTGTTTTTGAGGAAAGAAAAATGACACTCGGGGTTTTTCAAAGAGAATTTAAAAAAAAAGATTTCCGCTGCATTGCATTGTTTTTACAAAAACTATTTCAAAATGGATCGATCCTGCATTAGAAATTAGTTTCTATTTAAAAATCCATATAAAAACCCGGGTCGTCACAGTTTATGTTCCTTTTTCTTTGTGATGTGTAACACATTATAACATTGCACAACATCCTTTTTTTAGTGCTACGCTATTTTGGTTGGCACACCATAACATTTTACTGGTGTGCCATTTTGGTCTCTATTATCTTTTCTTAGCATTACATTATTTTGGTCTCTGTTGTCTTTTCTTAGTGTTGCACTACAGCATAACATTTTAGCATTGAGCCCTTGTGGTCTGCCCCTTCCCGAGACCTTGTATATGTAGGAGCTTTGTGCACTGAGGCTGCCATTTTGGTCTCTATTGTCTTTTCTTAATGCTATTTCACTTTGATGAGATTAACAAAACTTGCTTCATCAATTATACCTTTTTTTTCCTAGAAATTTTAGTCCCACGTAGAATTGATGAGTTAGAATTATGAGATTTAGTACTATAAAAGTAAAGTACTTAACAACCAAAAAGAGAATGAACATAGCTGACAACAATTATAATTAAGACACTTAGGATGGAGTATATTTAACTAAAGAAGTCAATTTAACTACTTTGTGGAAAGAAGTTAACTTTTAATTAAAGTTTTTGCTTGATTAGCTTGGTATTCAAGGCATTTTGAATCTTCTAAAGCTTAGGAAAAGCTTCAGGAACTATCATAACTAGGGACAAGGGTTCAATAGCAGCCTTTGACACAATCATTTTCTTTTTATTTCTTGCTCAGTTTACTCAGCTTTTTTTAGTTTAATTCATTTCAATTTAATGTAACTTGCTTTGAGTTAGGGTATTATAGTATAATGATTCAGTTTTTTATTTAGGATGTTCTGATGTAAAATTAGAACTAGACCAAATTAAATTCAATTCTACTAGCAAAGAGTTAAAATTAGACCCTCGGTTCCACTTAAAGGAATAGAACGTCTTCTATACAAAATGTGGGGCCATTTCTCTCTCTCTCTCTCTCTCTGTCTCTCTCTCTCTCTCTTGTGCGCGCAAAATTATCAGTACAGGAAAGACAGAACAACAAAAAAGAAAAGTGGAGTGAAGGCCCACTATTTGCATTTTTTTTCATAGATTTGAGATGCTCATTTGATTTGGCTTGGTTCAGATGGCTTACTAGGTGTCTTTTGATTGTAAAATGGATGGTTTTTGTTAGATGAAAACAAAAAGTACCCCTTGTATGCCGAAAAATGTCCATTTTATGATCAAAAGACACTTGATATTGATGGATCTATATACCTTCATTTGATGTGAGATTTGGTACCAAGGCCTTCTGAACAAGGCTGAATCAAATGAACGATTTAGATCTATATATAAATGCAAATAATGTGCCCACACTCCACTTTTCTTTCTGTCCTTTTGTGCCCATATTATACTTACAGAAGCACATAATAATCTCTACTCTCTCTCTCTCTCTTTTTCATATACATATATATTAGACACACAAATAGAAACAAATAACAAATTTTACTCCAAAAAGAGTTATCTAATAGAATATTTTTTTGGTACATAGGCCGAATCAAATGAATGGCATGGATCACTAAAATTTAAACCCAAAAGGTCCTGGATGTAAATTTTTTCCAATGGAAAGCTACAGTAAAACTTATCTTTCTTTCTCCGCATAGTGGGCACAACACACAAAATTTTCCCACGAAAATCCACAGCAGCTAAAGGCTGCTCAGCTTTTAATCATCTCTACAAACCAGACCTACATGTGTATACACATTATTCCATAGCTTGAAGTTTAGTGCAGTTGGTTGCAAATAGCTCAACCCTTGAAATATGCTTGGTTGGATATTTGAGTGGCCACTTTTGCTTTTGGTGGAGGACTGAACATTTTAGGGATGGTATGCTTCCACGGATAAATTACATGTTCTATCTGCTTACACTACAAGAACAGTAAGGAGGAAACAATGTCTGGATTCTTTGCTATATGTAACAGCTTGCCTTTAAAAAGGATATATTTCTTGCTATCTTCTCTTTGAGCGGGAGTTTATTTCTACTCCTGTTCTCAAAGGAGAAGCGGCTTAAAATAAACAAACTGAGACATGGATTGCCATTCCATACCGCTGCAATGACCGTGCTGGAAGAACTTTAGGGGCTGATTTTCTTTGGTAATACAATCTCCAGACATTGTGTTTTAACAGCTTTCATCCTCCAAATCCTACATCACCTTGTCGTTCTTCCAAAAGTTACAGAAAGACTGCTAAAACTGTTGACCGGCTTCTGCTGGAATTAAACGGATTTTAGTTTTTTAATTCGTCTTTTAGATAAGTGAGTAAAGATTTTACACGAGAAGAAGTAGCATTTTTTCGCAGAATTGCAAAATTGTGCTCTCCTAATTACCGTGGGTCAGAAATGTTAGAGCAAGTAACCTTGTAATTTGAACCCATAATTCTGATTTGATAGCATTGAGTCTGCTCACCCACACCCATATTTCAAAAAGAGAAACATATAGATCTGACATTGGTATTGACTAATAATATTATCATAATATATGAATCTTCATGAGCAGCCTCGCTAAGAGATATTCTCTACCCAAAAATCATGGCCGAACAAGCCTTGCTAAGAGAGAGAGAGAGAGAGAGAGAGAGAGAGAGAGAGAGAGAGAATTAATTGCTAAAGTTGCTTCAGAACTCGCCGATACCCAATAAGACCAACAAGGCTGCAAGCGGTATGATGTATTTTGCCAACAAGAATGATATTTTCATTGACTGGTGATGTTACTTAGAACATACACGAAATATGAAACATAACACTTAGATTTGCATTGATTTTCAAGTGCTGTGATCCTCAAGGTGGAAACTGCTACATGGCAAGCACGTTTGGATAAAGCAGAAAATTTGTACAGGAATTCAAGTTCTACCACTGCTTCCTTATCTTCATTCACCTAAATTATAAGTAGAGATGGATACCAGCAGCAGAATAAAGGGGATGCACATATGATAAACCAAAGACAGAAAGCAAGGTGGGAAAACTCAAAGGATCTAATGACTGATATCAAGTCCTCTAGCCATTTATATATCACCTCCCGCTGGGCTCAGCTGGCCACTGTCTACATCCCATTTGCTCCAGAAACTTAGCTAAGCGGAGGTGTTTTGCAACCCACTGCTCCGCTAACTTCTGCTCCTTTGCTTCAGCATCTTTTCTCAAGCCCAAGATCTGTTCCTTGTACTCAGCCTCAATCCTATCTAAAGTCATTTTCTGCTCTTCCCTGAGTGCCCTCACTTTGGATTCAATCTCTTCCATTTTCTCTCTCTTCTTGCAAGCTTTCTCAGACTCCAGCTGCATTTCCACTCTCCTCAGCCTCCAGGCAGTTTCCTTCTTATGTGCCACCCAAGCTCGATGACCTTCTTCCAAATCTCTGCAGCATTCAGCAAGCTCGGAAACCGCAAGCCCATCGACACCAGCAATAGCACCATGTTGTATAGTGCCCAATACCAAACTATTATCTGCAGCTCTTTCCTGGTGCAACCATGGCATTGGAGCTGCAGGAACAGTTGATGGTGACAGACTTAGAGTGACAGACAGAGAAGGTGGCCTAATAGTGGAAGGGGCACTTGAATTTGATAACCAAGGAGGAAGCAGTGGTGATGGAGGCGGTGCTGGATCAGTGTGAAGGAAACCATTGGAAGTGGCCATGAGAAATGGAGTTGGCTTCTATTTTACCAACTCTGTGAATGTCTCGAGAATACAGTTGTACTTGCCTTCCTCAACTGGAGCAACTGCTGAACCCTCCTTCAGCTCCCTCTGCTGCGATCTTCTAGCCTAACCTCTTAGCAGTGCAACCAGGAGCCTCAGCTGCAATCTTCTTCCACTTGCTTCTGTGCTTGGCTTGAAGATGGATGACAAGGCGCTCCTCCTTGGTAAGGTGGCCTTTCTTCCTACCAGGCTTAAGGCAGTTCTTCCACGTCTCTAGGCAAGATCTGACGTCCCTGTTAAGAGGATTGTTCATGCACTGGGAAACAAGATTCCACTCCCTTGGCCCATATTGCTTCACATATGCACATAACAGAGCATCCTCTTAAGATTTCCACCTCATTCCAGGAATGAACACCCATTGCCTCTGATTCTTCATAATTTATCTGCACGAGGAGATAATCATGGTGCCAGAGTCAACTTGTTGAAAGGGGGAGATTTTACTGGTACAAATTCTATCTTAAGCATCAATACAGTATCAGAGGTCAAAAGATAAATAACGCCTCCACATTTCAGGGAAGTGTTCAACTAGGGAGACATTCACATGGAAACTTTGGAGTACTATATAAAAGTAAAGAAGATTCCAGCAGAAAGATGCATATGAGGTCATCTAAATATCATATTGAGGCTGTAAGCACGACCCTAATATAAAGTACTACAAGTTAAAAAGATAACCTGATGGTTTCTGAGTCTGATTTTTTGTTCAAATGAAAAGAGCTGAACAATGTAAGGAAATTAGATAAGTGAAGGAGTTTTAATCTGCAGATAATATGCAAACAAGCAGTTAAATAATCCATCATCAGGAAAAGAATTTAATCATCAACTAATCATTATATTATAGGAGGGAAAGGATGTGATAATCAAAGTTGAAATCAGCAGAAGAACAACAGCAATTTGCCCATCCAAAAATGAAGTTTAATCCCCAATTAGTTAGATTTTGGGTAAAACTAATTAAATAAACAGAGCAGTTTGTTTCTGTAAGACAATTCAAGCCACTGCAAAGTAGGAACAGATTCCTACAAGTCTTTAGATGCAAACAGAGACAGACATATACATTCACACAGTAGTCATTCTACTACCTGCAAGGCATTGGGCTGGAAGGTAAAAGATAAAAATACAAGACAAACTGTATGCACGAATAAGGGCAGCCCCAGTGCACAAAGCTCCCGCCTATGCGGGGTCCGGGGAAGGGGCGGGCCACAATGGCCTAAAGTAGGCAGCCTTACCTTGCATTTTTGCAAGAGGCTGATTCCACGCCTTGAACCCGTGACCTCAAGGTCACATGACGACAACTTTTACCGTATGCACGAATGCTTTCTGCAAAGAAAAAGGTGATTCCATCAGTGGCTGTGTAACAGATTTCCGCCATAAATAAGACGGAACATATGTGATGCTTTATGTGCAAGTTCTACATCTCCTGTCTTTTCAAGTGTGAGATAGTGATGGTAATGGATTCCCCTCTGTGAGCTTTACTAGTTTGTATATCTGCACATGGCCCTTTCTTCGAAAGTAATTTTCTTTTCCATTTAAAAAAAAAAGTTAGACACACACACCCATGCAGAATCTTGAACCTTGGTTACACAGGTGAAAGACAACTCCTTGTGCCACTGGCTAGAAGGGTTTGGTTCAAAGTAATTACTATCACTATAACATTTTTCTTTTAATGTTGGGCAGACACCAATGTACAGCCTCAAACCAGTTAATTGCCATAGGAGAGGGTCCTCTTGCCACTAAAGTAGGAAAAAATTATTTTTCAGTACAAATTTCTCTAATTTGCATACACATTTTTTTATGAAATAATTTGCATATACTTGGTGTTGGTAAAGAGTGGAAGACTGACTCAGGCCCTTTTTAAAGTTCTTATTTAGGATTTTACCACAATCTGTGAAAAGGTCGCAAGTCTGCAGAACTTATATCCATATCTGAGGTCATCCTTACCATCTCTGCGTGCTGCACCTATCTCAATCCTTGAATCCTTTAGCTCCCTTTCAAAATCTATTTTTCCATTATGTTTAACCTAACACTTTTTCTGAACACTAGACAGTGCAAGGAACAGTTCCGCCTAGTGTGGATGTGAAAAATGCCTAGCAACTTTCTACCAATGCATGAAGAGTACCAATGACTTCCTACCAGCAATGAACAGCAGATGTTCTATTCATGTACAATAAATGAAGAGTTTATCTTTTCAAAACTATTAATTCATGTTTCCTTTTTCATTTCGTTTTCTTTTTCTCCTTCAATTCCTCACCTATGTCTTTCTTTTTTTTACTCTTCTGTAACCTTTGCTTGAGAAGCATGCCTACTTACAACCTTTTCCTTTTCCCTTTGGTAAGGCACTTGCTGACAATCTTTACTTTGTACTCCTTTCTGATTTTGTTTTTTTTTTTCTCTTTCAATTCCTCACCTGTGTTTTTCTTTTTTATTCTTCTTTAACCCTTGCTTGAGAAGCATACCTACTTCCAACCTTTGCCTTTTCCCTTTGATAAGGCACTTGCTGACAATCTTCACTTTGTACTCCTTTTTCATTTCTTTTTCTTTTTCTCCTTCAATTGCTCAACTATGTTTTTCTCTTTTACTCTTCTTTAACCCTTGCTTGAAAAGCATACCTACTTATAACCTTTTCGTTTTCCCTTTGGGAAGGCACTTGCTGACAATCTTTACTTTGTACTCTTTAATTTTAAAGCCGAAACCTGCAACACCTTTTTTTTCCCTTGTCGCTTTCTCATCTCTTCATCAACGTCTCTCTGTCATCTAATTCAAAGAAAATTTCCCTCTTCCTCCTTTCTTCTCCTCATTATTTCTTACTCTCCTTCTCTTCTTTCAATGCATCTTTTGGGATGTTTAGAAATTACAAATCAAAAGGTAAACTCAGTTGCTGGATACTTTAATGATCAATTATCCATTCACCTAGGCATGTCTAAGGAGTTCTCTTGCTGAACCAGTAAGACATAACTAGAGCCCTGTGTGAAAATCTTGGAAAAAACCAGTGCACTCAGGTCAATCTATGATTCACTCAGGGCCCTTTCATCTTCTTCCCTACTTTCTTGCCCTAAACTGTTGCCCATTATAATGTTTAGATCAAGTATCTAATGACTAATTTGGTTCTCTACTTGTGCACAGAAGTATCCTTAACCATCTTGATGGTAACCCTTTTGCGCCTCCAGAGTATGTACAAATCCATAGAAGAGGAGAAAACATAAGCTTTCTTCTTATGCTACTCAAAAATATAACAGACTAACTCGGAATTACACAACAGTTTTTATGTCAAAATGGACCTCAATAGGGCTGCAAGGAGCAAATCATCAAGACATCACAAAATTTAATATCCTTATGCTGTTGCAGTGCCACTTCATTTGTATGCCAAATGCTTCCATAGCTGTTTACTTCAACAATGACCTCCTGTCACTTGTGTTTGAGTATATATTTGTTCCTATGGGTTATTCTACTTTCTGCTCTTCTGGCTGCACATGTTATTTACATATCCCTTTCGGTACTTGCAACAAGCTATCCCCTGAGTTTGTCAATTGTCCTGAGATAATTGGGCCAAATACTGTTCTCTTCGATCTTGACAAATTTATCTGCTGCTATTATTTTTGACAAACTAACATTGTATAGTTCTGAAGTGGCTGTGATACCAGGGCAAAAACATCGCAAGTTCCAGATGGCCAACCACGTTACAATCTTCAGATTCAGCACCAGGCCACTCCATGGTCAACTATCAGCACAAAAAAAAGTTGATGCAGAGCACATGGAGGAAGACTTCATGTGCATGCACCTCGTAGGGTCTCAACATAATAAAAAGATCTCGGCTCTTTTCTAAACTAATCTAAAGTCACTTGTTTTAACAAAAGATAATGAAAGATAAAATGACAGGAATGCAATACTCACTTAAGTGACTTAAAAACTAAACTAATACACCCTTTTAGCCTAGGACACTTTTTACTCCTTTTTCTTTTTAGTGTTGTTGCATGTGCATGAAGTCTTCCTTTGTATCCACTGCATCAAAATTTCACTTTGCAGCAGTTCACTATCAGCCGAAATCAGTTAACATGACAACTTTCGACTTCAATTGCAACGTCAAGCAGGCCATTACATCGCAGCAAAGTCATTAATCTTCCAGTAATAGCAGCATGCAGACAGTTAGAAATAGTCTCGCGATTCATCCATAATGCTTCATTGCCACTAGTCAACAGCAAAATAAGCAGTCAACTAATGATGCTGAAATATCAATTCAAGAAAACTTGTTTATGCAGCCTTATAGACTAAGTTCTTAAAGATGATCAAGAGTCAATTTAAAAAAAACCCTACTAAGATTAAGAAATTCAAGCACATGCCCATATATGGAATTTAACTAATTATACCTGGATCTATGCCTATGTAGTCACAGGCGCGACTAGTCACTAGGCACATGGGGTGCAACTCGATTTTGTGTAAGCCCAAGGGGAAAAGTCGCAATGCGACTAGGCGCGACTAGTTGTGCCTAGTGCGCCTCGCAACTTTTGCGCCCTCGATTCCAGGCGCCAGATCGATCTCAAGATTGTCAATTTTGCTTCGTCAAAGATGGGAACAGGTAAGATGAAAGCAAGAGGAGAAAGAGAAATGCGGATTTTGCCGATAAACATCGCTAAAGAGAATGATTGACTCAACCTTCGTCTTCTTTGGCGAACCGCTGCAATTCCAACTAACCGCAAATCTCTTTCCGTTCTTGGTGGCATGCTGCGGCTTTCCCCGGCAAGCTGGCCTCTTCTCCTCTTTTTCTTCCTCCTCTCTCTCTCCTTCATCTTCCTCTTTCTTCTCCTCTCTCTCTCTCCCTGGTTTTTTGGTTTTCTTCGTCAAATCCAACTCAGGTCTGTTATGTTTTTAAGTAAGGGGGTGCCATTATCAATTTTGGCCCCTCACTTTATAAGAAAAATCTAACTTATATTAATGGTTTAATTTGTGCCTTGTTGTCAAGTCGTGCAACTAGGCGCCTAGTCCCTCTAGGCACAAGTCGCACCCCTTGCACCTGGGTGCGCCTTGCGCCTGCAACTACATAGATCTATGCAAGGATAGATGAAGCATCTGTGCTTCATAAAAATGACACTGTGGATTTTACCCAGACCGTAAGGTAACTGTGTCAACAGCAACAGGTCTGACAGGGTCAAACACAAATCTGATGGTACGGTTAAGCAATATAAAGGTAGATTTGCATGAAAGGTTCCAACAACAACAAAAAAAAAAAAAAGAGGAGAAAAAAGGACTGGATAACAATTAGACATTGAACACAGTTATTTATGCCAAAAATGTTCAATATATCCTTGCACTTAAAATCAATCAGCTATAGACTGATCTTTCAATCAAGTGATGAGAATTGCTTCTCTTCAATTGGACATTTAATGAAGAAGCATTAACACAATTCACCACCATTTTACCAAGCAGATAGTTGGGAATATGCTGTTAAAGACTGAGAAAATCTCCAAGGCCTTGCTTTCATCAATTCTGCAACTCCTTGAAAGACATTGACTGAATAAGATGAACACTAGGAATTCCTTGTTCATAAAGAGATCAAAATCCAATATGGTTCTACCCTTCTCTGTGCTGAAAGTATATTACAGAGAAAGTATCATTGATGAAACGAAACAATCAAATCAAAGTTGAGCAGTGATTTCAAGTAGAGAGAGAGAGAGAGAGAGAGACGTACCCCCCCTGGCCCATCCCCTGCTAAGAGTTCTCTAGGACCAGTACGCACATCTCTTTAACCAGCAGCTACAACTGCCGGTTAGCCAGCCACAAGACCACACTATCAAGGTCCAAGAACATACTCCACCCCCTAATATCAGGCCGTATCGCTACCCGCACTGTCAAAAGAACGAAATTGAGAGAATCGTCAAGGAATTGTGGGAGGTTGGCATTAACCGAGCAAGCACGAGTCCCTATTCCAGCCCAGTATTGTTAGTAAAAAAGAAAGACGGAGGTTGGCACTCTTGCGTAGATTACCGCACCCTCAACAAAATCACCATTCCAGATAAGTTTCCCATCCCAACAATTGATGAGTTATTGGACGAATTGGGTGGAGCTACTATCTTCTCTAAGTTGAATCTTCAATCCGGGTACTACCAAATTCGCATCAAGTAAGAGGATGCGTCCAAGACAGCGTTTAGGATGCACGAAGGTCACTACGAGTTCTTGGTCATGCCTTTCGGCTTGACAAATGCTCCCTCCACCTTTCAAGCTCTTATGAATGACATCTTTCGTCAGCATCTTCGTAAATTCGTGTTGGTTTTTTTCGACGACATACTTGTTTATAGTGCTGACATGAATCTGCATTTAGAACGCTTGGAAACTATTCTTCGACTGTTGGGCTCTCATAAATTGGTAGTTAATAAAAAGAAGTGTTGTTTTGCCCAATCTCAATTGGAGTATTTAGGCCATGTTATATTAGCAGGCGGGGTAGCAGTGGAGAGTTCAAAAATCAACTGTATACTCAAATGGTCAACTCCACAGGATGTCAAAGCATTGAGGGGATTCTTGGGTCTCACAGGATACTATAGCAAATTTGTTAAAAACTATAGAATTATTGCTGCTCCCCTTACCAGTCTACTCAAGAATGATAGCTTCCATTGGTCGGAGGAACAAAAAGCCTTCGGCGAGCTGAAGACAGCCATGACTTCGGTTCAGGTATTGGCTATTCCCAACTTTAGTAAGCCTTTCATCCTGGAAACCGACTCTTCAGGAAAGGGTATTGGAGTGGTTCTCATGCAAGAGGGAAGGCCAATTGCCTTCTTCAGTCAAGCCCTCGCACCCAATCCAAGTCTGTATATGAGAGGGAACTCATGGCGGTAGTCCTAGCTGTCCAGATAATGGCGCCATTATCTGTTAGGCAGGAGGTCCACTATCCTGACAGATCAAAGGAGCCTTCAATTCCTCATGAACCAACAAGTACTCAGTAGTAAGCAGCAAAAATGGCTCATCAAATTACTTGATTTTGACTTCGACATTCAATACAAACTAAGACGGCTGAATTAGGTAGCAGATGCCCTCTCCAGAAAGGCTGGCAATGGATACATTGATGGCTGCACCAACTCGAAACCTGAGAATTCGGCAGGATTGGAGTACACCTCCCACTTACTAGCCCTCTCTACAGTCCAGCACTCAGGATTTCAAGGTCTAGCCGATGAGATCCGCCCAGATGAAACTCTACGCCCCATCCTCCAGGACCTGCTGGTCAACACAAACAGTCACAAGGGGTTCTCTTTAAGGCATGGCTGCTTGCTCTTCTATGACAGATTGGTCATTCCTAAAGCTTCTCCTAGAATCCCCACCTTGCTCAAGGAATTTCACTCAACTCCGGCTGGTGGGAATTCAGGGTCCTTCAGAACATTCAAAAGGCTTTCTAACGTGGTGTTTTGGAAGGGTATGAGAAAGGACGTTCAGGATTTTGTGGCTGCTTGTGATGTATGCCAAAGAAATAAGTACCAAGCACTCAAATCAGGCAGCCTTCTTCAGCCTTTACCCATCCTAGAACAAGTTTGGGATGACCTCTCAATGGATTTTATTGGAGGCGTGCCAAAGATCTCAAGAGATGGATACCATTCTGGTAGTTGTAGACCTTCTCTCGAAATACAGCCATTTCCTTCTACTAGGCCACCTATTTTCTGCTCAAGAGGTTGTGGTTACACGGATACCCTTGTTCCATAGTATTTGACAGGGATCGACTCTTTAGCAGTCAATTTTGGACAGAACTGTTCAAGCTGGTTGGGACAGAGCTGAAGATGAGTACGGCTTACCACCCCCAAACGGATGGGCAAACGGAAGTAGTTGACCGATGCCTGAAAACCTACTTATGCTGCTTCACTTCCCACCATCCTAAATTATGGCCCAGGTGGATCTCTTGGGCAGAATTCTGGTACAATACCACATTTCAAGGAGTTGCAGTAATGCCACCATTTAAGGCATTGTATGGCCGTGATCCTCTTACCTTATTAAGGCTTTTAGATGAAGGTTCAGTAGTGGAGGCAGTAAACCAACAAATTCGCGACAGGAATGTCGTATTACAAGAGCTAAAAGGTAACTTGTTAATGGCCCAAGCCATAATGAAATCCCATGCAGACAAGGGCCATATGGACATCCAATTCGAGATAGGAGACATAGTCTTTCTAAAGCTACAACCCTTTAAGTTCAAAAAGCTGGCTAAACGACCCAATGAGAAGCTCAGCCCCAGGTTTTACGGTCCTTATCCTGTCTTAGAATGAGTAGGAGAAGTCGCCTACTGCCTGGAATTACCACCGACTACATGCATCCACCCCGTTTTCCATGTTTCCCAACTAAAGCCAGCCCTGTCCAGTTCTGCCCAACCTCAACCCCTTCCTACTGGTCTGACTGAAGAGTTGGAACTAGTGGTAGCATCTATAATGTGTTGGACACTGCCAAATGGTCAAAAGGAAGTTTTGGTGAAGTGGTAGCATCTGCCTGAGTGTGATAATACTTGGGAGCCCTATAATGTGTTGGACACTCAATTTCCCTCATTTCACCTTCAGGACAAGGTGAAACTATTAGGGGAGGGTAATGTTACATCTCCAATATATCCAACTTACTATAGAAAGAGACAGTAGTTTCAAAAAGAAGCAGAACCGTATATAGGTCCATTGGTAGAAGATTTTTTCAGGTATGCAGAGCTATTGATAGAAGATTTCTGGGAGATCAAGTGGTTATAAGCCAGTTGGGAAGAGATGTAGTCCGTTGGTTAGGATATACCCAATATATAGTTAGTATCCAATCTATTACAGATTATTAGGTAGTTACCAATCAAGGATACTCGGTGGATGGAGTGGGAGGAGATGGGAAGATAAAAGGAAGAAGATAGGGAGGGGAGAAGGGGGGAAAAAAGAGGAAAGGAGTGGGAAAGTGCAGAGGAGGAACTATGTTCCTAACTTCCTACTGGGTTACCTAGATTGGAGCTTTATCTTTGTTGACATGGAATCCTTTGTAATTCTCACCAGCTATGAATAAAATGAGTTCCATTCTTTTTTTTTGTAAGTTGTTCTCCCAGAATTTGACACCCTAGGACTATAAAAAATTCATAACAAATGCCATTATTACCTATTCAAACATTCTTCCTCTCAAACTCAAAATATGTTTGCTTGGAACTAACACTTAACCTATAAATGGGCTAGATGAGGATTAAGCCATGTCTCGAATTTTGTCAAGGTCATTCTTTCTTGGCCGCAACAAGTAAAGAATTGTTCTTATTAGAAGGTTTTGACCGAGGACTTTCCTCAAGTAAAGAACTGTTGACTGTATCTTTTAGTTTTTGCCTCCCCTTACAGCCAGGCACAACCCTATTCCATTTAACTTTGTACTGACATTAGCAAAAATTCTTTATTCCCTCTCTTTTGTTTTCCAGAGAAGTTTAATAGCGTGAATTTTCTCCAACAAAAATGTGCAGTTAAAAGCTTCAAATTAAGGCACATTCAACAATTCATCTTTTCAGAAGTACCACGTGACATCTTTAAGTTGCATATATCCGGTCTGAACATCCAACAAACATCAACCCAAAGCGAAGACGAAACCAGAAAGGAGAGGAGAATGCCCTGAATACTGATAACAGAAATAAACCAATGATTTAGAGTCCATACTGTAAATCATATCATGCCAGTCTAGTTGGTTCTTTCAGAGTACGCTAGTACTAGCAGAAATGTGAAGATCAAATTTGAAGACATCAACAGAAATAACAAAACTGTTAGTTGTTAAAACAGATAATATCTTTTAAATATTAATTTAATGGTTGCTGCTTGTCATATGTGATAAATGATGAAACGAAAGGCACAAGAAGTTAAAAATATAGAAAACCATTGCTTTAGAAGGTTAATAACGGGTTAGCCTTGAGCTTAATGAAATTTGAGTAAGTTCCACATGTTCCAAACTATGTCACAATCATATAGGAACTACAAGCAATGAAACAGAGTGCGCCAAATAGAGCAAGGACAAGGTTTGGCCATAAGTAACACAAAGGCAATCATCTCTTGAATTATTTAAGAACAGCCGCATGCACTGAAAGCCCATGGCAGAAGCAGACTGAGTCTGAATAAGTTCAATAGTTCACTGATTGGAGTACTGGACACTTCTTCTATTCCGTGACACTTGACTAATTTATGACAAAGTCAAACAATTGCCTTGGCCAACTAAGACTAGCATCAGCCCAATACAGCACATCAAGGGGTTCGAGAACTGAAAATTAATACAGTAATTAGAGACTTGCATTGTGACATTGGGTCACAATTAAAGTGGAGGCTCGACAATTGGATTGGCAGAGGATATTGACCAATGATTAAAGTGGAGGCTTAACAATTGATGTTTCTCATAGCAAGGTTTGGGACATCGAGCGATGATTGAAGAGGAGGCTTGACAATTGATATTTCTCATAGCAAGGTTTGGGACATCGAGTGATGATTGAAGAGGAGGCTTGACAATTTTATCTGACAAGCATGAAGAGTCTATGAATTATGGAGGCAGCAACAATTAAAACGCAGTTGAAAACATGTCTCAGTAACAGTCATTGATCCAAATGCAGCCAAAAGCAGGGTAGACGAAAAATCAGCGAGGGCAAACAGAGTTAACTCAGGTGGCTCGCACCACTAGTCGCCTAACTCTGCCAATTCACGCGAAATCATAGTGAATTAGTCAAAGCAAAACTCAGAAGCAGATCAAAAGCACTTGTTGGCAGGAATCAGCTTGTCTCACTAGGCCAAGTCAGAAGACACAGTGAATTTCGTAAGGAAAACTCAGAAATAGACCAAAAATCTATCACACTCGACGAATCCGAGCACAATACTAGTTGGATCAGCTAATAACAAACCGACGGCAGTCATGAATCTTTCACCAAGAAAAGTGGCAAGCTTTCAGGCACTCATCAAATAAACTCAGATGAGCTCATTGCGTAGATATTATTAGTTTCAGCAACTAGAAATCTAACACCTAGTACATTCGACCTCATTTTCAAAACCTATACACTGTAACCGCTAGAAAGATTTCCATTGCCGAAGACCTAAAAGCCTCGGATTCCGCATCCAAATTCCAAAGAAGAGGAAAACAGTAAAAAAGTTTGGTCATAAAGATAAATCCACAACCGGCAAGAAAAGGAAATTCAAACAGTAACAGCAACGCAAAACAAAACGCAGTCTCCAAATCCACCGCTTCTTCTCCAAATCACCAGTAATTGAGTCAGACAAGCAAAGAAATTCATAATCCAATAATCAATCATCAAAAGTAGGAGCGACAAACTCAAAAGAAACTATCAAAGTAACAACATCTCACAGTGTTCAACAGCTGCAGAATCCAGTGTCTTCTCCGATTCAAATTGCTTGAAGAGAAAGTGAAAGGCGGTGGAGAGGTAAACGAACATCGAGATGAAGGGAGCTCGGATTATAAAGGAAGGTTACGGTAAGAGAGAGAGAGAGGATCTGACAGTCGCGGAAAAGAGGGGCACGCGGTGGAGAAAGCGACGTCGGGAGGGGAATGTGCTATCGTAAGCCTTGTTGTGCAGGTGGGAGGGGGGCGTACGCTCGGTCTCAGCGCTTAAAATGCACACCACTCGGGTTAATTTCTCCCTCCTGTTTGCTGACTGGCGTTGGCGCGGGAGGAGGAGAAAAGACGAGACAGAGAAGAAACGGGAGGTTGAAAGGAGAAACGGAGACAAGCCTCTGCCTGGCCTCCTTTTTTCGTTACCGCTTTTCAATTGTTTGTTTAAGGGATTGGTGGTACTCAACGGAAACGGCAGTACCGCATTAAAGCAGTGTTCTTTCAATTTCGAAATTGCAAGTACCACGAGGTCTATCCAAGATGGTGGTCTCCCCATGCTAATCTGGGGCTCATAAGTTCAAGTTACCATCTGGGCCCACCCGCTTAACACAAAGAACTATAAGCAAAAATCATCCAATGAGTTTGGTATCCTGGTACATGGCCTATCTAAAATATTCTTAACATAATTAACGGCTTAGATCTACTAAAAGTATCAATACTTTTTGTGGAATTTTCGCTTTTATAAAACTTCTGATCCCTCTATGTATAATTCAATCCACACCGTTCGATTAGAAGCCAATGTAACGATCTTCTTGATGATCCCAACCGTTCATCTCGCATCTACGTTAGCAGTAATCCCATAATTGAAAACGGTTGGAGTTGGAGATTTAAGACTAAGAATGGAATACTTAACATCATCCAATGGAATTCGAATATTTGGAGGAGTCTAAATTTTGTAGACAGGAAATACATTAACCTGGCAACAATTAGGATTGTCCAATCAGCACGATTTTCATCTCAACTGCAAAATTGACCGTTCAGATCAATCATAAGGTAAATGCATCTCATCGCATTGCAACGACATAGAGCGGAGCCTTAACTCGCGTCGGGAGTACGGCAGCTGTGGTGCCGCGCGAGCCATAGAAATAGTTTACCCATTTCCGCCGTTTAGGAATTGAGGATCGGAGGGGATCAAGCGGGCCATGGTGGAGGCGGGATTCCCGAGGGAAAGGGCAGTGCCACCGAGGCGTGGTCAGGGGCCAGTGCCTGAATGGGAACTATAGTCCGCGTTTCACGGCACTAGGAGACGAGCCGATGGGGACTTGACCTCTGCACCCCCGCAGATGTCAGCGAGATGTAACGTCGCTTTCCACATAGTAGTGGTCCCCATTTTCCTTCCGCCTTTAATTTTTAGGCAACAAAAGTACCAAACACAACCCATTTATCCCCTCTCTTTTTTCCTCATTTGTGACTATTCACAGGGCCCACAGATGGTTACGTGTTAGGGACTGCAAATGATCTTAAGCGTTCATATTGTAGAAGGGAGTAGCCATATGCAAAAAATAATTTTAAAAAATATCTTGGATGGGTTAAATCATAAGTAGCCTCTTCCTCTATTTGATAATTCATTTCATCCATTGGCTTTACCCTTGCAGACGGTGTAAAAAATCTCATCCACGGTAACTCAAGGTGGGTCCATGTCTTTAAGTGTGAATTGTGTTAACATCACCCCTAATTTCCTTTTTACTCCTTACAAAATGGTACAAATAGTTATAATTTTATACGAGCTCATATTTCTAAAGATCTTAACCGTTGGTGGCTTAGCAAATCTTATTTATTGGATGATCCTAGTCTCTATTTTTTCAAGTTAAAAAATAAAAGATAAAAAGTTTGATAATCTATTTTTAACTGGGAGTAACAATTCACAAAATTACCCAATGAATTAGATTTCAGAGCATGGTCCATCAAAACTAAGAGCAATATTGTAAATAGTTTGGATCTTTTGAAATTTGACGAAGGTGAAGTAATAGCTGTTCATATCATTTTATTAAGAGACTCGTGAGAAAAATAAGGGACACATATATTACTTTCCAAAATAATTTTTTTTGTCGAATTGTGTCGATATTTACACTGCAAGGAATCTTTGTCGAGCATTGTCTATGCTAAGGGCATACATAGAGGTACCTGTTGGATGAGATTTTTAGTATACTCTTATTTTAAGAAATGACAAATACAATAAATGCAATTGATCACTAAAATTATGGGTAGACAGGCAAGCATGCCAATAAATACCTTGCAAAGTCAAGGCTTAGAATCATCCAACGGCAGAAAATTTTTGGGCGGGCAACTAGAAATTTTCCAAGTGATGATATATGCAAGCTCATCATAAGAAACTCATGTGAGGTGGGTCCTAGAGTATTGATCGATGCCGTTCATCTGGTTGGCATGACTTTCGATATCCAGTGGTCTAAAATTCATGCCAAAAGGACACCTGTAGCATCCAGGAAAACGTATTTGGGTTCGTTGAACATACACCGTTGCTTATGTGGAACCTCTAACTCTCTGTCAGACTTCATAAAATCACCATTTCTTGGATGTTGGAGGTGGCCTTCTGGACCATTAGATATCCAAAGACAGACGAGCCGATAAATGGCTCAGATCAGCGATAAGTGGTCCCCATATTTATAGTTGTTTTCCTCCTTTTACTTTTTCATTGGACGGTGGAAATTATTATGTGTTATTCATCCGACGGTTGAGGACCTTCTAAAATCCTCTCTACGCAAATATCTAATTCTATTATATTCCAAGATGTTCATGGAGTATTTTAGAAACGAGTAATTTATATGATGCATTTGGGTCTTTTAAATTGTAGGTCTCGTTTCCTCGTCAATAAAGATGGGCTTGAGTCCTTTAGGCCAAGTCTACAAATCAAATGAGCCTTTTTAGAGTCTGCAGTGTTGGTTATGGGTGGCATAATAATAGTCTGCGACACTTGGTGCAATCGTAGAGTTGTTTTCGTGTGATTATAAGGTCATGGGTTCGAAGAATGAAAATAGCCTCTTGCAATAATGCAAGTTCAGCTGCATACTATAGTCCCTTAGTGGTCCGCCTCTTCTAGACTCTGTATGTACAAGAGTTTTTGGCCCGGTGATCATTCTAACAGGGAATGAGCGACAGGAGGACGTGCTTCACCGTCATCCACCGGTCATGAAGATTAGGCTTACGAAGGTGAGGATTTGGCGCAACTGGACGCATGCTTGTTGCGATATTTGGGGTGGGTCTTATGCAACTACGAGTTGGGCAACATCCAGTTTCTTTGGATTTGAGACTTTCTAGGCGGGGAATGGGCTTCTGGTGAAGCTTTCCTTTTGTTTGTCTTCAATGCCCACGGGGGCAGCTTCACTGCACGAAGCTCCCGCCTATGCAGGGTTCAGGGAAGGGGCAGATTACAAGAGCCTATAGTAGGCAGCTTTATTTTGCATTTTGCGAGAGGCTGATTCCACGCCTTGAACCCGTAACCTCAAGGTCACATGACGACAACTTCTACCATTGCGCCAAGGCTCCCCTTCGTCTTCAATGCCCATCATGTATGATAAAATCTTATTGATTGGCATATTTGTGACCAATTTGTTGGACGTTCTGCTATTGTACAACGGGTAGACTTTCTCCTTATGCTATCTTTGAAATTCAAGATTAAGAGATTGTTTTAACTCATCAAAAAATTTCTTCTGCTTGTAATTTTATTTACCACCAACGTGAATCTAATTTCTCCCTTTAATTTATGTACTATAGACCTTTATGGTCCACCCCTTCCCCAACCCCATATGCGAGAGCTTCGTACATGGGGCTGCCTTTTTTTTTTCTGGTAAGGTGTTTGCTGAACATATGGCCTAGTGTAGTTCTCAAAATGAAAATGTGGTGTTGCTATTGTTGGATGCTGCTCTCAGTGTGTTTTGATTCATCATCGTTGTCAAGACCTTATCCCGATTAGAAAAGCATGTTTTGACTGAAAAAATGAAAAGAAGATAGTTATTGACAATCATATGAGAGAGAGAGAGAGAGAGAGAGAGAGAGAGAGAGAGAGAGAGAGAGAGAGAGTATAACAAGGTTTTATGACATATAAACATATATACTTCACAAAACACCATTCTTTTTTCAAGATCAAATAAGAAGATATTGTAAATAACCTTTACCAAACAACACATATATCAAATAATAGTTTATAAAAATAAGTGCTCCCAATCGCCAATTAGTTATTGTGGGGGCTTCTTAGCAGAAATCCCCAAAGAAATTTGGGTAAGCCTCTCTCACTTTGAGCTGTTCATATGCTCTTATTCTCATGCAAATAAATGATTTTTTGTCAGTCTAAATATGTTCATCATGTTTGTCGTACAAAAAATAGGTAATTCACGAGAAACAAATGCATGCAAATAATATTAACTACTTCTCTTGGGTATTTAAAAAAAAAAGAACAACTGAAGGTTGTGATTTTCAACTCAAAAGAAACATGAGCTTAAAGCATCAAATGGGCTTGGAATTCAACCTCTAGCTTATCTAAGATGCTAAGTATCTGATGAATGGCTTAGATGTACAAAACCATCTCATCATGCATAAGAATAAAAAGTGTTGCCCTCTTCGAAGACTCTTATTGGACTCATTTGAAAAGGTGCACATGGCTCTTTTTAGCTAGATAAGTACATATTTCGAACTAAGTTGATGGGCTTTGTTCTTCGATCCCTTGAGAAATGTTGACTGTTTGGAGCTAAAATATATTATGTAAAAAGAAAATCTGATTGACATTGGCTTCAATAGTCCTAAATATACTTGCACAAACAATTAGAGAGGGATAGACAATATTTGTGAACGTTTGCATGAAGCCCTTCTACATATTAATTGAGTGTAGTGCTTCAATAATACAAAGCTCTTCTATCTTCCTAGAGTGACATCTGACCACCATCCTACTCTTCTTAAGACTGACTGTAGTGAACAAAGTAGGCAAAGAGGACCCTTTAAATTTGGGCATGTGTGACTCTCCCACCCACAATTTAAGGTCATTCTTTGGGAGGACTAGACGAGAGTACCAAGGTTCTTAGGCTTTCATGGTGCATTTGAAGCTTAAAGAGAGACCATCATAGATGGAATAGAAAGGTGTTTGGACATATTGATGAAAACCTGAGCAAACTTTATGAAAAACATGAAAAACTCAAAAGGAAAGAAGAAGAGTGAAATGAACAAAAAGAAAATAATCACATGTCTATACTTGGCCAAAGTAACCAATAGGCTCGAATTAGATGGCTCCTTTAGAGGAACTCTTAACACAAGTTACTTTCACACAGTGACCAACACCAGACAAGTTAAGAATTGAAGTCCTTAAATTAGTGATCAGAGAGGCTTTAGCATGAAGGCGAGGAACAAGTTTCCTCAGTCTTTACCTGATATTTCAGATATCTTTACAAGCCAAAATAACTCCCTCTTCGTGCACTGTTACTAGTAATATATGCAAGAAATGCTCATACCAACAAGGTCTAATAGAGGTCTCCGTCTATTAGTGCCTACAACTTTTTATGAATGTAAAATTGCCCTATTTAGTATGGACCCTTGTAAGGCACCAAGACCTGATTGGTTTAATGCATTTGATAGTTTAATCCTCCCTAAATTCAACAAAACCTTCATTGCACTTGCACTAAAAATTGAAGATCCAAAATATTTTGATAAGTTTAGACCAATAAGCCTTTTTAATGTTGTTTACAAAGTCAAAACAAAGGTTATTGTGAATAGACTAGAACCTATGTTAAAGGATCTCATTGGCCCAAGTAAAAATGCCTTTATGAAGTTCTCTCCAACTTCAAAAAAAGTAACTAAAAAACACAAAACTTGGCTCTCAAAGTTGACATAGCTAAAGCTTATGATGGCATTAGGTGGGACTTTTTAAGAGCAACACTTGAAGCTTATGAATTTTTAGAAAGATTTGATCAATTTTGTGATGAGCTGTGTGACTGCACTAATGATGTCTATCCTAGTCAATGGTTTAATTCTTAATGGTTTAAACCAACTAGAAGATTGAGACACCAAGATACTATGTTTCCTTTATTTTATGGTGTGACATTTTGACTCAAATCCATTCAACCAATGCACATCTCTAGCAAAAATCCAAACATGTCCCGTCATTTCTTTAGAAATGATCTTGTAATGTTTGGTAAGGCTTCCCTTGGACTTGCCTAGCTATTATTATATTCTTGAGAGATTTAAAAATAAATATAGTCTATCCATCAGTATTGAAAAGTCACCCCTTCAGTTCCTTAGAAACACCCCCAAATCCAAATAAGAGAAATAAGGAAAATTCTCCAAATTAGTAAAACCTTTATATGGAAAAGTATCCTAGTCCCTAGTGTTGCAATAGTACACCCACACAATATATGTTGAAATTCATCTATAAAAAATTTCAAGACTTTAAAAGTCAATTTGATTGACCAACTTTAAAAGTATGAACTTTTGAAGTTGTTTTCAAAAATGACTTTAAAAGATGGTACTTTGTAGTTATTATTTTTAAATTAACTTCAAAAGGTATCACTTTTAAAGTTATTTCTTAAAATTGACTTCTAAAATCTTTGCCCGCAAAAAATGTTTTTCCCGTTAAACTAAAGCAGACACTTTTCAAGTTGTTTTCAGAAAATTGTCTTGAAAAATCCTAACATTTTAAATGTTTGCTGCCATACTTAAGAAGTCAGTTTGTGATTTTTAAAGCTATTCTTTAAAAACCAACTTGTATTATTTTTACGAAATCAATTGACTAAAAACAAACTTCTTGATGTTGACATTAAAAGTCCCAATTTTAGTAGTGTATTATCAAGAGCTAGTAGAACTACGTTGGTAAAATCAGTAACATCTATTGTGCACTACTATGCTATGCTACTATCCAATTCTAAAAGCTATTATCCATAAGTGTGAACAAGCTTAGAAGATTTTTTTTTGGAAATATTCTAGTACAAAGAAGGAAACACATTTCGTATGATGGAAAGAGTTTTGTAAGCTCAAAGGAATGGGGAATTAGCTTGAGAGATCTAAGCACAATGAAAAAAGCTTTCTCTATGAAGCTGAGCTAGATAATTCTTAAGAAAACGGACTTTTCATGGGTGAAATTGATTACAAACAAATACATCAAGAAGGATGAATTTTTTGAGGTTCTATTAAAAGCTTCATATACTGAAGTTTGGAAAGAGATTAAAAATTGAAAAACATCTAAAACAAGGCATGAGATGGTAATGGGTTGTGGTAAGGTAATCATATTGTAGGTGGACAATTGGACCTCAAACCAACCATTTATGTATGAGTTATAGCTTCCTAAGGCACAAGCCAATAAAGTTATTAGGGTTGCATCACTTTTTAAACCTAACAATACATAGTGGGATGCAAAAAAATTTAAATCCTAAATAGGAAGAAGAAATAGCTCAAAAGATCTGGTAAGCATGAAGATGATAAGATAAAATGGGTTGTGGATCCTATTGGGGATTTTTATTGATATTTGCTTATCATTTGATTCTCGATTTGCTCCCTATTAATTCTAGACTTTAGAGCATTTGGGCTACAAAAAATCCTAAGATTAAGGATTTTATGTGGATAGCTTCTTATGACAAGTTACTTACCAAAATTGTATTGGCGTGGATGGCTAAAGAATGAAGAAAGTGCCCAAGATGTTGTCAAGAAGTGAAAACAAGAAAACATGCCTTTGTTTGAATGCTCAACTATTATAATATTATGGAAATATGTTAATCAAGATTTTAAACACAATTGGATGGCTTATATTGCTAATCTTTCAAATGAAAATGCAATCAACAATGAGTGTATCATTGATAAGAAACCAATTTTCACAAAATTGAAACAAACAAATATTGTTGAAAGAGTGGAGAGGACTATTTGGGTCAAATGATAGCTATCTGGAAAAAATAGATATCTCCTATAATCTTGATGCCACCTCAAGGGGCAATCATAGTAAAGCAAATGTAGAGGTATCATTAGAGATTGGAATGAAAGGTCTATGTAGCTTTTGCTATACACTTGTATGATTGAACTCACAAATAGGTTGAGTAGTTGATAGTATTACAAGGATTAGTACTTGATATTCAAGGAGACTTAAAGAGACTACTCCATCCTTCTAGCACCCCGAGGACTTGAGTTCATGGGCTTGGGAGATATAATTGCGGAAATCCAAGAGTTGGAAAATTCTCAAGAGGTGAGCTAACCCATCGATGACAAATTTTGGAAGGGAAAATAGAGTGGTTGATGCATTAGTCACTTATGCAGTTGAAAACAAGGGTGTGTTCACATGGTTAAACAACCTTTCAAAGTCTAATCTTTATATATGATCATTTAATTTGAGGCTATGATGGCAACTCTATGCCTAGACAGGTAGTAACTAATATCTATCTAATCTCACTTTTCCACCAAAAGAAAAAGGACTTTTTTTTTTTTAATTTCCATTTGCATGGTTCCAAGTCTTTTGGCTGGGGATAGGATGTGAGGTTGGACCTATGCACATGGGATACTTAGACCATAGACTTTACCAAGACGTTTTCAAGGCATGTTGAATTTGGTTACAAGGGCAAAATATTTTGATGAATTAAGGTTAAATGATGATGTGATGATGATGAACATTTTCTTTTTGACTCAAGGTACTAAACACCCCCCTTATAGGATGGAGCTAAGTTAGAGCCAAAGTAGGCCATGCCCCAACTTTCTTTTTTCATCCCAAATCCATACCAAAGACCAGTAAAAATGAGATGAGGAGATATCACTTTATCTTAACCCATCTCAAGCACCACTACTGGTGATATGGCCCACCTCATCTCATCTCATCTCATCTCAGCTTGCTCTATCTCAAGCATCACTAATAAGTATAAGTGCAGGCAAAAATGGTATCCTCTAAACATAGGAGTGTTCACTTTGTCAATGTATAGTAGTGAAAATGATAAATAGGCATGAGAGAGGAGTTTTCACCTCCTTGGAAAAGGATGAACCATACTTGAAACTTATATTTTTTCTTGAATTAAACTCCAATTCTCCTAGAAAGTTAGAGAATTGTTTCCCCTCTATAAATAACTAGTATATAGGAAGTATATCTAGATCTAGATAAGATAGTTTATCTACACATGAAAGGGAGATTCAGAAAAAAATATTATTGTGAATTTGAATGCTTTATGATATCGAGGGACAATCCATATTTGGAGGATGAGGACCTTGGTTACCAAATACTCTGGAACTACTACTTCCCTAAATTATTAGCAGGTAGAGGGAGGAAAATTAAGTGGGAAGCATGGTCGCTTTGTGCCCTAGCAAAAGAAGTAGTGAATATAAGTCTAGTAAATGTATAGTTAATCACCCTATTCCTCTGTTTTTTAGAGGGAAGAGGGGGTGGCGTCTAAGTAGTGAGTATAGATAGTTTCTCAGACTCAACTTTATAGAAGCGCTAAGGAGAGAAACTTGAAGGAGACCTATCCATACAATTTTTTGCCAGATAGGTTGCTTCTAGACAATCATCACAACCCCATACAAAAGGAGCCGCTTAGGTTGCGGTGGTTACTAACCACCCACCCGGATCACATGAGTGATCCACAGTGCCAACAAAAAGAAACACTGGCTAGCACGGCATATTCCTACCCTACTAAATAGTCTAGTAGGCTCCCATGATATCAAGGTCACATAATAAATTTTACTCTAACTATTCATATACTAGAAACCATCTTAGATAGGCTACAATTGTCCAAAATGGTCTGCCCACATTTTCCTTTTTGTGTTTCCTCATTTTCAAAATTTTATACCCTATCCACTTTGTATTTAGAAAAATAGTAGACAAGATCATCTGAGGAAGAAGATCTTTGGGGCAAGGCCTACCTAGAATGGACATAGGTGAATGGCTAGAATTGGATTAAAAAACAGGTGGTAGAGTTGTTAGGGTGGATATGTTCTAGGGGTTCTCAATGAAATCAATTTCCCGAATTATGGTTTTGGTTGAGACATCAAGCAATAAAATAATTCATGTGGAAAACAAATCACAGGAAAATAGAACTTAGTGCAACCAAGACTCTTAGATCCTGTGATGACATGAAGACTTCTCTGTTGGATCATCTTCACTCTCCATACTGATAAAGATTTTTTTTTTTTTTTTTTTTCTTATTCTCTCCACATCCAAGTGGCCAATGGTCGCAGCTTGTATATCCTGTTAATAGGATGAAAGGAAAGAAAATCCATCACTTCTACCTTACGATGATGAAGATTATATCTTAGAACAAGGAAAACTCTGCAATGAGCAGATTGCTCTAGGAGTTGTTCTAGTTGGAACCAAGAACAAGATCATGATCTTTATGTCAAGCAATAAGCATATCTAATGATAATTTTGTCGTCATCTATAAGAGGCTTCCTGCCATGTTAGGGTTGTCATACTTTGAAGAAATTGAAGATGGTTTTCATTATCTTTTTTCTTACTTACAAACTAATATGCATATTTATTCACAAGTAAGAAGAAAAAAATAACAAAATCATCTTCGACTTCTTCAAAAAGGTTTTACTTGTCGGTTGGCACTTGACACAAAACCCTCTTTTTTTCTTTTTTTTATCCTAGCTTGGGACGGGCATCAGCTGAGTGTTGGATAGTTAAAGGATATCATGTTCATAGGCTAAGCATAGCAGAAATGAGGATGATGAGATGGATGAATGGCAAGAGAAGAAAGGATAGAATTAGGAATGAAAATATTGGAGGAAACTTATGAGTATCACCAATAGGTAATAAGACGAGAGAAATTAGACTTAAATGATTTGGACATGTTCAACGAAGGCCAAAAACGACAACAATTAAAAGGAGTGAGGCAATGAAAGTAAAAGGTTCTAAAAGGAAAAGCAGAAGGCCCAAAAGAACATGGATAGAAGTGGTGAGAAAAGATTTAAAAACTTTTGAAAATGAAGTCATGGTACTTAATAAAAGGGAATGGAAGAACAAGATTCATATGGCAGACCCCTAATTGGGATAAGGTCATGATGATGATGATGTCTAAGAGGCTTCTTCTTGCGCCACTACACTAGAAGGCTTTTCCTCTTTCCTCCCCTACTTGTTGTATGCTAAAAGAGTCAACTTGAAGGTTAAGAACGAGGGGGTTTTCACTAATCCTCAATGTTTAGATTTTGAACAGAGTACTTGAGAATTGAGAAAAAAAGAAGAGTACATATCAAAATGGTTTTTGTATGCTAAACAGTTGACCCATTTTAATGGAAAATTTATTTAGATAATCAAACAACCTAATTGGACTGGAAGGGGAAACTAAAAGAATAAAGAGGAAGAAAACAAAAAATAAATTACATGTCACATTCTGCTGCTTGACTTTTGCCTCAAATTTGCCTAAAGGTCTTCGAAACATAGCAGTTGAATAATGACTTGCATATATTTTCACTTGGAAGAAGGGGAGCCTTGGTACAACAGTAAAAGTTGTCGTCATGTGACCTTGAGGTCATGGATTCAAGGTGTGGAATCAGCCTCTTGCAAAATGCAAGGTAAGGCTGCTTACTATAAGCCCTTGTGGTCCACCCCTTCTCCGGACCCCACTTAGGCGGGAGCTTCATGCACTGGGGCTGCCCCTTTTATATATTTTCACTTGGAAGTGTCTGTGGGCCTCTACTCTTTTCAACTATCTAAACCATATATACATCACGCTATAATTGAATTAGAGGAGTCAAGTTTAAACTCCAAAGAGTTCACCAACTCAACGGCAAATTAATAAAAGCTTAGTAGATAAAAAAAAAAGGCTAGAAGCGGATCCTTGGAGCAACTATAGAGTTGTCATCATGTAACCTTAAGGTCACCAGTTCAAGGCGTGAAAACAGCCTCTTGCAAAATCCAAAGTAAAGCTATGTACTATTGACCCTTGTGGTCTGCCCCTTCCCCAAACCACCAGGGCTGCCCTTTTTATACAGAAAAGGCTAGCAAGACCTAAACATATGAGCTGAAATCTGAAGCTCAAAGACTATAAACCTCCCAATTACCCATTCGATTGTGTCACACCAGCCGGCACACAATGTCTACTGACAAAATACAAATTAACAAGTACATCACGCCTAAACTGTTATATCTAGTCACTTGTGGTTAAACCGGTTGACATGACTTAATTTCTGAGTTTATGGGTCTTCAGATACAACTAAATAGTCACTTGGTGAGTATTCTTTATATGGTGTTCTACGGAAGTAGATGCTAATACATGCAGCACTGACAAGACCAAGTGCTGCATCATACAACTAAGACTGCAACATATCCTTGTCATTTCTACAATCAATCAAGTGAAGAAAAGTGGCCTTTTTCTAGATACTGTGAAGGAGCATCATTCATTCCCTGTGTCTGGACAGAGCAAGATCACTCCTGACAGCAAAGAGTAGCGAAAAAAATGAAGTAACCATCATTTACTGGATGTTTCCTGTGGTATCTACTTAATGTGCATATAAGGAATCTCACTGGAGGTCGATCACCTATTCCAATAGCGAAAGCAATGGGATCAAATACCAATTTCTCAGCCCCATGTTGCTCTTCATTTGGAGAAGCCAGACTCTGAAATCTGAATACACTTGCTAGATTTTCCTGGGGCTTTTACACTTGCTTGATTTACCTTCATCAACCAACCAAACTATTTGAAACACTTGTTCTTAGATGTCATAAATCTGAAAGGAGAAGATATTATTAAACATATACGGTAAGGTACTAGCATGCAGGTACTGGTCATGGGTTACATTGCCAAGAGGGAGAAAAAAGCATCAATCAAGCAGGCTTGGCCTGATACAATGATACCATACTGCTCACAATTGAAAAATGCAACCGAATACAAGACTTTATACCAAAAAACAGATCAAATCAACAAAATTTTGCATGCCCTTGAAAATATAGCGAGCTTTCTTCACTGTAGACGCTTAAAGAAACAAATGTAATCTGTACAATGCAGCAAGGTAAGGATATACACCAGTTGGAACCTCTGCCTATCGACCTTGAGATATAAGCATAGCGTCCTGAAAGTGCCTTCCTCATCTTTTGCCGATGAAGGAGATGGAAAAGTATTGGAACTTGAATGGGAACCTGCCTTCTTTAAGGTTCCAGCTTATTTGTTATGAAACAAAATTATTATTATGGTTAAAGAAACCCTCTGACATTTTTTATACTGATTTGTGAAACAAACAAACTTTAGGCCCTTGTGGTCCGCCCCTTCCCCAGATCCCGCATAGGCGGGAGCTTCGTGCACCGGGGCTGCGCCTTTTTATTTGTGAAACAAACAAACTTTATTTCCTTGCTAATATCCCTCTGTCTCAATCAAGTCCTTATTGTAGGGTGCCTCCACCTTTCCAATCTCACCCTCCTACTATTGTTCTCATTGATTATTGGCTTCAATAGTCTTTCTGTTTCGATTTCAGAATGCAGTGAAGCTTTTAGCATTCTCAGACGCCCAATGCACTGTTTATGACCCGAAGCAATGACACGTTTACTCCATCCGGACGGGGATAATTGTCTCTCATAAGTTGAATGCCATTTTGCTTGCAAATAAGCAAGAGACCTCCATGGAGGCAGTGGCATGGAGTTTTGCTTGAGAGAGCATCTTGCAGCTTCCACCATTATTTGCAGGAAATGCTTCAGCTTTGTCAAGGAGCCAACATATACTACTGGAAGAGAATTCAATATCACATCATATGATTCAATTGCTCTTGCTATTTCGAAGTGACTGCGGAAGTCAATATCAATAATTAGACGCTCCGAGGTCCCAGAAGTGCAACTAGTGACTACATCAATATATTCATGATCACCTTCAAGAACAAAGAGAAAGAAAAAAGATCATTATTTCATGTCGAAGAGGAGGTTATTACAACGGATATTAAGACATGGGTCTTGCACTTTGAGCAAAACAAACTTCAACAAATAATTGAAAATGCATTTTGATGTCATAATCTGGCATACCTCCAGGAACTTTTCCAACGGCCTGCCATTTGGACATGCATACAGCAGCATCATAACCAGAAAGCCTCAGGAATTTTGCTAGAGATTGCCGAATGCAACTCCCATTACATGGCCCTGCCTTGAATAAATGAAGATCCGACTCTCTTATGGAAAGTATATGGGTACGTACAGTTGACAGCAAATCACTCTCATACTGGTCAACAGTCTGCTTATGGAACTGCAGGGAGAAACAAAAAATGAGCAAAACCCTGTCAGGTAGCAATTTACAAGAACAAACGAAAGAGAGCAAGCAAAGGGAACTCAGAAACAACAGAATAGGAGCTGTTTCTTTAATTTGTCAATACACATGCAACTCGTTCCTTTTTCTTTTTTTTTTTCTTTTTGGTACTAGCAACTTTAACTCATAGGAAATCTTGATGCATTGGCCCTGTTGACAAATTCACAGGTCTAAGAAAGCCAACATCAGCATACACCAACAAGACGAAATCTAAATTAGACTTCCCTCCTTGTGATTCATTTTGTCTGTTTGACAGATGGATAACCCATTTTTTCTTGTTTTCTATGTAGCCACAAGCATCCAGAAGCAGCCTTGAGGACTGACCTACCATGTAAGAGGTGCCTCCTTGTGCTGTACTACTACGCTAGAAGATTTACCACTTGAAATCTTGATAACTTGGGACAACTAGAAAGGAATCGTCGGCTTAGGGATGTCATCAAAATTTCTTCAAACAATAAATCCTATCCCATCGGATATCCTTCATTCTCCATTTTCTTTTCCTTTAATAGGTAAGTCAGAAGATTTTTAAGTTCACAGTTCAATCTAAAACGTTGATGTAAAATGATGTACATTCTTATTTGAGAGCAAGGAAGGATCACATGCACAGAAGACCACAAGTTATTTGTTTTTGTATGAAATTTAAACTTGAATTTTTTATTTTTTATTTTTAATGTTCAACCCACTCACCCATCAATGCCTAAAACTCGTGAACTACTAGGTAGAAGATACCACATGATAGAAGCTCTTCTTGCACTACAGAATTAATATCTATTTTTGTGCATGACCACTGTTTCATGAAGAAGTTGCAGCAAATTCTGCCTTCACATATTCGCCTAAGGCAGGATTTAACCGGTGAGTGTACGTTCAGTACTCTGGGATCAGGCTCCTTTCTCGGTTGACTTATGTTCTTTTGAAACCTATAATATATAACAAGTATAAATTTGTAAAATGCAATTCTATGAAAGAGAACCCTTGATGAACTCCAGGACTATTTATCATTCCATCCTCGTAGAGCATGATTGCCATTCCCCAAATACAAATCCTATGCTGTACTTTTGAAACCCATCATGGATAAAAAATCCTTGCAAGGCCAAACTTTCTAATAATTTCAAATCCTACTTGTAATATAGATGGGAACTCACAGAATACAAATCAATAGCAGGACATTCTAGAAAAAATGAGAAAACTTAGTTGAAAGAGAGGGGCAAAGCTCTGGGTGCAACGTGCAAGTGCTGCAAAGAGAAAATTATGAAGAAACTTGGGAAATGTTTATATAAAATGGGATGAAGAATTTAGAATGATCAAAAGGATCCTATATTGAAGGGGAGCCCTAGCGCAATGGTAAAAGTTGTCGTCATGTGACCTTGAGGTCATGGATTCAAGGCGTGGAATTAGCCTCTTGCAAAATGCAAGTTAAGGCTGCCTACTATAGGCCCTTGTGGTCCTACCCTTCCCCGAACCTCGCATAGGCTGGAGCTTCGTGCACTGGGGCTGCCCACTTTTTAAAAGGATATCCTATATTGTACACGCAGAGACTGAGAGTACCTGAAGCCAGAGTATAAGAATTGGCCTCAAATAAGCTGCTAAGAATTGGTTAGCAGTTAATACCTGAATCCAGAATCACACGTCTGATCCAAGAATTCACTATATTTCTCTTATAAGCTGTTTTTATTAAAAAACCAATTAAAATGGAAACGGCCTCGAGCAAGGTGAGCAATTACATGTGCAAAATCACCAACACTAAACCAAATTCAAGGCCCAGCATTACCAATTATGAGTTCCAAGTCTTTCCTAGTTACAGAAAAGATGATAAATTTTTATTACAAGAGCATTTGTAATAAACATAATCAGAGGTCTTTATACAAACATACCAACATAATGTATAGCTGGTGGGTTCAAGTAGGCCTTGCAATTCGGGTTGGCATCGTTCGAGACTAACCAATTATATTATATGGATAGACACAAACACGACCCGCTTAATAATCGTGTCAAGAACCCGTGACTAAAACACGACACGATTATTAAACGAGTCGACACGACACGACTAATGTAACATGATTAAATAAATGTAAAATAACTAATATAATATATGGGTTGACCCGAAAATGACACAACCTCAACCCTAACCAACTAAATCTGTGTCGAGTTCGAGTCATGTTATCGTGTCGTGTCATATTTTGCTACCCCTAGGTTCAAGAGAACAAAAGTCGACGTCGTCGTCATTAAGAAACAAAAGTCAATGAACAAAAATAATTTCACTATATCCTCAAACACAATAAATCCAAATCTACCATAGTTGCAGAAGCCAAATAACTGAATTTTAGTGAAAGAGTCCACGCTTTTTATGCCATGATCTGGTCCTGAATAAATTAGAAGTTTTTACATCTTTGGAATTCAATGGAAATTAACATGAAAATTTAAGACGAAAAGTTTTACACAAATCAGAAATAAAATGCCACCCAATTACACAACGCAGCAGAGAAAAGGTAAATGATTCGACTTAAATTGCAAAATTCAAAGGACCTGAGAACAGAAGACTCACCAAGATTTTCTCAGAAAGATGATTGAGATCAAGAAACCCAGAATCACTATCACTACTGCACCTTGAGTCAGTCCCACCACTCCCATTCTCCAGAAAGTCACTCACCATAAGCGCAAGATCATGCTCACTCTGATGACTAAACCCACCAATATTCCCGACAAACTGCCCACCTGCACCATTCATTCTTACCCAGAAATCTCCTGCAGCAGCACAAATACGAAGGCAGTCTATCTCGGCACCATCACGGCCTACCCCTTCAACTGCGTTGGTCCCGACAGCAGCCCAGGGACCGAAACCCCAAATCCTCTGATAAAAGCATGGAATCCAAAAATGAAGCCAAAGGGAAATCGTGTTTGCTACAGGAAAGATTTCAATTCCTTCTTACCAATATCACGAACATCAGAGGAGGAAATCTCAACCTCGAATTCCTACTTCTCCAATACCCTAATCTCTATCCAGCGAGATCATGGAAATTAAAGGATTCCAACTCCTCGAAAGCCCTCATTCATGTCTTAATAATAAAGAGACATACAACAACAATCTTCCGCGAATCATACGACCAAACTCAATCCGAATTCAGCTAAGATCACAAGAATTCGAATGATTGAAAAAACTCTGATTCTTTCGCGAGATGAAGGTTACGGTTTTTCCTCGCCCGAATCCGAAGTTGAAGAGGACTGACGGATTGATCTCAGAAAATCATGTTTTAGAACTCGATTAAGATCGAGCAGGAATCGAAAGAAGATTTCATCGGATTCAGTAAACCCTTAGCCTAATTTTCTTGGGAAAATTCGTTCTCATTGTTTTTTGATCCAAAGGGCGGAAGAAGGAAGACGACCGGCTGCAACCCGAAGGATGAGAGTAGAAGCAACGGAATTTGGGTGTCCATTTATGAGTTACCGCGAGTGTATATTTACATTTTTACCCCTGACCTTTGCTCTAATGGCTGAATAGAAAAAATACACCGCCACATTCGACAAACGCGGAAACCGACCTCAACGTTTCAAACAAAAAAAATTAACAAGGAATTATGAACTTGGACGTGAAATGGGTTAGGTTCAACGTACGAGACGACTATGAAGAGCGAGATCCGTCCGCCGCGTCGCGTGGTTCGTAAATTAGTAATAACTGTTGCCAGCCTCATCGCCGTCGATCACATGGGCCCTCCTCCTAATATATAATCTAAAGAGTTGAGTCGAAATCGCTTCAAATCTAGGGACGGTTGTGGGGCCCTATCCCAAAACTTTCTCCTGAGTTGCTTCACATGAAAGGAGTGATGGTTTGTTAGTCTTCAAACTACAAAAAGTCGGTGGTCCATCAAAACAATTTGAACCATGCAAGTAGCATTTACCGGAGTGGTTGGAGGTTGTGATATTTTGGGACCATTATGGAGGACCACATTAGTCAAAGTACCACTCTATCCTTAGATAGCCAACTAATTAGTCATTAGTCTGGTAGATGAATCATGGCCTTTGTAATCAAAGTGTGATTAGCAGCTCAGATTTCTCAATGAGATCAGGTTTCAAGTATTAGAGGATTGTTCTTAGTCAATTCTGACTAGTAGAACAAAATCCTTCTCTTTGTATCAAAACCAACAATGATCAGTAGTGCTACACAGCAAAAATCCAATTCATTTTGATGATCCTAATCTCTGGAAGATTCACATATTTTAGCAAGATTCAAACACCTGAACAATTCTAAGCCTTATATTAGTTGCTTGAAGGAGAAGAACGAAAGTCTTGAAGAAACAGTTGAGTTGTTGTTGTGTGACTTGAAAGGCACGGATTCAAAACACGTAAAATAGTCTCTTGCAAAATGCAGAATAAAAGTACATACTATAGACTCTTTATAGTCTCTTCTTCTTCTTTTTTTTCCGAAACCCGCATGCGAGGGAGCTAAAGGTTGCTTCAAAGGAATATTAAAGTTTAAACCAACAATCTCTCTTGTTTGTCAATAGAACTACACCAATTTACAATGGAGATTTTATGTGCAGTACAACCTATCAGATAAGTTGTTTGGATCATTGAAATTAAGTGTAGGAGATCCTTAAACAAAAAAAAAAAGTGCAGCCTCGATGCATGAAGCTTTTGCCTATGTGGGATTTGAGGAAGGAGCGGACTACAAGGGCCTATAATAAACAGTCTTACTTTGCATTTTGCAAGAGACTAATTTCATGACTTAACCTGTGACCTCAAAATCATATAACAACAACTTTTACAGTTACATTTAGGCTCTCCTTCCATCCTTAAACAAGAAATGCATATCCATCGGACAAAAGATCAGTTGTTGGAGCGAGGACGGAGTACTTTTCCCATAGACCGAGGTTTCCCATCTCTCTAATCTAGAAATCTTCAACAACTCAAAGTGCGTAGGGTACAATATAAGGAGGGTGATTCTCGTCCTTAAACCAAAACTTAAGGCTATATTCGTAATTTAAGTTTGTAACCTGGGATGCAAGTAAGTAAGTTCGGTCAGACAGACAACCAATAACGGTCAATCCTCGAATCGGGGATTTCGTAGACGACACGGCAACGGCGTTTTGGTCTGCGATGAATAGTTGAGTATTGATGGCTTCCGAATCAACAGCCAAGAGTGCGACCCACGTGGGATCACGGGAATTTTAGAATTGCGATTAATCGTCAGATAGCGAGGCCGTCGGGCTTAACTTATAAATAATAGCCGATTCTCAATTATTAGCCGTTAAAAGAGCAGCAGCAGAACTTGAATTCGCCAATTCCATTCTCTCTCTCCAGATCACATCAAAACCGTTGGATGACAGTGTACCCTTGGTTGAAACCGTTAATTTATTTTACTTTTATTTATGATGACTACTGCTCACATTTCTATTTTCATTGTTCTCGAACTCCACACTCTAGCACTCCTTCGTCAAGAAAGCCACCGTTCATCAAAGGCTCGTAATGATCCGAATGGGGTTAAGAAATTCAAATGCTACTCATCCATAAAATCCAACGTAGATGAACGGTTTGGATTATTGAAACGGCGGGCACCACCAATACTTTAGCCCGCCATATAACAGCTCATTAACACCTTGAGACCAACCAATTGGACAGTAGAACCAGAATCTGGCTTGAGGGTCAATTTTTCGGGCCTAATATGGGCAGAATGCATGTACGTATAATATAGTGAGGTGGTTGACCTGCCGACCATCACTGAGTCAACCCATTTGGTTCTGGTCTCAAGGTCGGTGAATTTAGAACAACCACAGTAATGTTGCCTTTTTTTCATTTTTTTCTTTGGTACAGGCAAATAATCACTGAGCAAATCACTCACAGACTCTCTTAAATCTGATCTAGAGTGAAAGGAGAGTGCGCCAACTTAAGCCTACCTACCTACCGATCAAACATTTTTTGGAGAGATACAAGTTGCATGCCACTAGTTGTACTAGACATAGTTGGCTATAACCCAATGTTATTTATGCGTCTTATCAAACGACAAAGGTTTCTTAGGATTATTTAGGGTTATAATTTAGATGACATGTGATTGGTTGAAAAAAAGTTAAAAATAGCTATTTTCTCTAACTTTTCTGTTTTTAACTCTTTCTTTTTTCTAACTAATCACTTGTCACCTGTATTTTATAATTGCATTAAATAGCTAAAATTAACACTCATATATGTGTGTATGTGTGTGTCTTGGTAAAATTTATTTGATTTTTCTATGAAAAATGAAGTTTCATGAAAATGGGGAGGTCAAAGTGAGCCGATAATCCTAACAATTTTTTCCCGTGACCCATAAATAGAGGAAATAATTCAGGACCAATGAAAATGGGGCCATAAAAAAATGATAACAAGGAAGGATATGTAGTTTTACTTTACATTTTTGCAAGGGGCTATTTTCACGCTTTGAACCCATGACCTCAAGATCACACAACTTTACGTTGCGCCAAGGCTCCCCTTCAAATGTCTTTCTCCTTTAAATAGATGTAATCATTCACTACAGAAGCTGCATTAAATATTTCTTTCCAATTTTTTAATCATAAACCTACTGTCCTTATACAAACTCCACATGTTACCACCATATCAATCAGTTTATGAAGACAAACATAAACAATTAACAACTTAGTTTCATACTTTTATTTTATTATGGAGAAATGCTATGGTAGAATAGAACCACAGCCTAGGCGGTCGTGCAGTGCCCTACTTTTGCAAGCAAGGACCTACTTTTGAATGATCTGACCCGTTCATCTGATTACTTTGGATTTGCCATTTAGAAGTAAGGTTTTTTCATATGCTAGAGTCATTTGATTCACACTCTTTCTTTCTGTACCATTAGATATCCAAAACAGTATGAATCAGATGAATGGATCAGATCATCAAAGGCGTGCCTCTTTATGCAAAAAGAGAGGCACTAAACTGCAACTCGCCAAGCATCCGCACTCGATGATAGCATTCCTGATTATGTGTATGTGAAGTAGAACCATCAGTTTAAAGGACCCAGCAAGTGGGGAAGAACAACCTTTCAAAGCCTTGCTGATATTTATGAAGGAGGCAGGGAGAAAGAGCCACCAAACAAGCTTCTAATCACGGAAAAAGATTCCAGTTGGGACCCAGTGAAATCAAATGGGTAACACAGTTTGAAGATCACGATCAACCCGTGAAGAATTACAAAGTAAAGCACTCAAACATACTCCTAAATCTATTTCCACCGAAGGAAAAAGCGGCAACTCAACCTGCAACCAAGTGTTTCAAAGAAGATGCCCAGTTGTGTGCAACCAACTGCACGGGACATTTGTTGGTAGGTCAACATTTGTTTCTTGCAAGTAATCATTTTGAACTGTTTCTTGCCAAAAAGCCTAGTAGCCCAGTGGTTCAATGAAAATGACGAGGGTTGCACCTTGCATCCGATTAAGGCATGGATGGACCTTAGAGTGTCCAAGTGGTTTTCTTTTTAAGGGCAAAATGCATTTAGCCAAAAAGAATGAAAACCACAAGAAAATGATTTGTATTCGTCAATGCAGCCTCCATATAAATCAATGGGTTGGAATGTGGAACCTTTTGAACATCGAATAAATTTGTCATAAACATAATTGCCTAGATCACCTCTTGACCAAGGTTATTTGGACCCTGAACCCCGAACCTTGCATTTTGCCCTTAAAAAGAATTTTAAGGGTTCAGGGTTTAGGATTCAAGGTTAATAGTACGCAGCCTTATTTTGTATTTTGAGAGAGGCTGCCTCCATACCTTGAACTCGTGACTTTAAGGCTATACGATGATAACTCTACCGTTGCGCCAAGACTCTCCTTCTATCAATGGCGGAAGATAAGATTTAAAAAGTAAGAACAGAAATCCTTGATCAAAGTCTAAATGAAAGCCGCAGCTGTACTAGAATATGCAGCTACAAATACCATGGACCATTATAGCCTATGGAGTTGACGAGCCTCATATTAGATTTAATCATGGACCATTTCCAAGTTTATTATTGGTAAAATAATGCTAATTTGTGCACGAGAGAGAGAGATAGGGATGAGATGAATGGGACATGTGAAGCCATGGAAAGTAGTGCATTAGGTGATATAGTCGCCACTTGCTTGCTCAAGTGGAATTTTGCCCTCAAGCTGGACCACCCTACTATAATTCCATTAAAAAAAAGAAAAGAATAAAAGATACCATATGTATATATATAATTATTATTTTTTCATTTTCTAAACAAGGTACTGGCTCAAAATGCCCTCCACATCTAGAGTACAACAACTACGTGGTAGGTCCGATTACGTAAATATCACATGCACATGATCTATGCCCATCTAATGACAGCCACAACAAGCAAGAAACACAGATGAATGTGCCTATCCACAATAATGAGCAATGTCGTAACTTCAGCCCAAGAAAAGGAAGGCCATGCATTACTAGCCGAGGAATGTTATGCGGTTTAGCGACCATATTTTCTAGAGCTCACTTTTGAGTGATCTGACTCGTTCGTCTCATTGTTCTTGCTGTAAATGCTTTATGGATAAAAAGACATGTGGTTTCAACGATTCTATTATCTAAAACTATCTAAATTTACAAACAAACAGTTCAAATTTTTTTTATATATTATTTTATATAAACAATACAGTTTTTTAGAAGCTAGAATCAACCAAACCATATGATTTTTGACTTGTAAAAAATTCTAAAGTTGGAGCAATGCAATGAACAAATCTCGCGCAAAGGTGGGCTCCAAAAAATGTAGTTGCTAACCACATGCATTGTAGTGCAATCAGTTTAGCATTCCTCTTACTGTTTTTTTTTTTTTTTTTCCGACCATAGTTCTACCTAAATCCGTTGTGTAACTAGTGGCAAGAAGAATAAAACTAGCTTTCCCAATAATAAAAAAATACATTATCAGACACATTCATTGGTGGAAAGTCTGCTGTGCTTCAACATTGTTCTCAATGGTTGGTACCACAATGGATCATCTGTTCTGTTAAAGATAATCTACCATTTATCTTCTAGGTGTTCTCTTCCGTGGGCATATCTGAAGATCTCATCCGTTGGTTGATCCTATTTTATGCTGCCTTGAGTTTTAAAATATCCTCTTTGGAGTTCTCGGACTTTATTTTTATTTTCATTTTCATTTATGTTCTTTTCCAACGTTGAAACACACCCGCGAGGAATATGCCAAAGCCAAAATAAGTATATGCTCATATGATCACTGAATTTGGCCACTGGTGATGGATGATTCATGTGGTTCAAGTCGTCAGCCGTTGCCTACTTTAGCAAAGTTGGTGGAGCCCACCATGATGAACTTATGCCTTCTCTCAGGCACTATTAAACTATGGAAACTTGGAAAGAATATTTCTATTTGATTGATAAATTATTGTGTACCTACAAAACTATTGCTCCCTCATTTATGCCCATGAAATTCTCGACTTAAGCAGCAATTTTTGTTTGCTCTAGAAGTAAATGTGGAAATTACCACATCTTGATTATCTAAGTTCAAGGTTCAAAGTTCAGGGTTTAGGGTTCAGGGTCTAAGTTGATTGTCGACTCTTCAATAAAGGAGAAATGCTAAATCATAATGCTTGTAGACGTTTTGTGTCAAAGGGATCTTACTTTTTGTATGATGAAGCCAATTTTAAATAATCTACCCAGTTCATCTAATTTCTTTGGTTTTGAATGTCCTTTAGTTGAAAAATTAATGCTAATTGAATGATTTTGACATCCAAAGAAATTCTTTGATGGACACTTAGAAACATTCTAAACGGCGAAATAAGAAAACACAATCTTGTAACATTATAATCTATATGATTTTTTAACAAGGAGACGTCTAGAGACAAAGGAATTATATGAACTAGATAGATCATTCATAGGTAGAAGGCTCCATTGTGCAAAAAATGTAAAAGTGCTTTGACACAAAGAACTCACAAGCACTTTGATTTTAAGAGCAATTTATACATGCATACACTTTATAGAAGCAATTAATGGGCAGTCCTGGTGCACGAAGCTCAAGCTTATGCAGGGTCTGAAAAAGAAACGGACTACAAGGACCTATAGTACATAGTCTTACCTTGTATTTTTGTAAGAGGTTATTTCTGCACCTTAAACCCTAACCTCCAAGTCACACGGCAACAACTTTTATTGTCGCAGCAAAGCTCTCCTTCCTTGTAGAAGCAATTAATCTTGCACTAAAACTCCATTATGATAGGGAGCTCAATCTTATCAATGATCCAAAATCATGCATCTTGTAGGCGACCTTATGGATGAGCCATGTACGAAAACTGGGCCCCTTAACAATTGTAAACTTATCATGTGTAACCTCCTTAAAATGGACGGCTAGAAATAGAGAAAAACGGGTTTGCCATAATCATTAAACACTCAACAAAATTCAATTGAAGGGAGCCTTGGGGCAACGGTAAAAGTTATCATCATGTGAGTTTGAGATCAGAGTTCAAAGCATGAAAATAACATCTTATAAAATACAAGATAAAACTGTATACTTTAGACCTTGGGTCCGCCCTTTCTCCCAACACCCTCGTAAGCGAAGCTTCCTGCACCGGGACTGCACTTTTTAGTCAAGCATATCACGCTTCTCTAGATAAACGGTTTCGATCATCGCAACAGTGGGTTCCACCATACTTTACCCTTGTCTATTAAATGAGGTGAAAATGCGCAAACGGAAAAAGGTGATGACGGCACAAATGTAAATCCAGGGAAAATTAACGTCATAATCTTTCAATCCCAGCTCCAGTCATGACGATGGTTCTACTCTATAAAAGCTCCTTGGCTCTCGAGAGAGCCAGAGAGTTACTGTGAGCGAAAAGATGGGCAGAAAATTCTTCGTCGGTGGCAACTGGAAATGCGTAAATTTCCCACCTTTGTCTTTATTTTTCGAGAAATTTATGCAAATTTAGATCTTCGTTTGATAGATCTGTTGATTTTGTTCTTTGATCGATTTCTTAGTCCAAAAAGCGATGAACCGGAAAGCTTTTCGATCGTATATACTTGCAGTCGATCTCCAATCGCGATCGATATAGTACATGAGATCGCTTCTTTTTTTTTCTTTTTGGATTCATTATTTCGTAATACTAGTGGTTTGTTCGTTTTTTTATGGATTTTGATTCCTTCTTCTTAAGTTCTGTTGCTATTTTGATTATCAATATCAAATTTATGTGTAAATTTAATGTTTTTAGGTTTTTGGATCAGATGATGCTGTTAGTTGATTTTGAAAATGTCGTACTTGTACCTTCAACTGAACTGCATCTTGTGTGATTCACATGTTTTTATATTTAAGAACAGGCTCTTCATCTAGATAGTGCTATATGTAGTTCCTTTTGCTTCCAGTATATCCCGATCATTTGAAACGTTGAGTAGCTAGTTTTTGCTTTGTCTTAATGTTTTTGCTGATTTTTGGTTATTGATGCATTTGCTGGTTCGCGTAAGATGCTAAGTATTTTATTGTAGATTGCTCGTACTCGGCAGTCTTGGACATTTCTTTTACTTTACAATCTGGGGGTTCGCGTGGATTTTCTTTCATTTATTTCGTTAGTGCTTGGATATGTTATCTTAGCATTAAGTTTTTCTTAATGGTGATTGATCCCCATTTTAGCCAGTGATATTAAATCCCGTTTTTTGGCTTAGATTTAGTACTAACTACAGCTTGAATTGGATATATCTGCAGAATGGAACTACTGAAGACGTAAAAAAGATTGTTACCGTACTGAATGAAGCTGAAGTACCGTCTGAAGATGTTGTCGGTATGAGCATCAGATAACCATTACTGCCTTGATTTATTTCATTTTTCTTTGACTCATTGTGATTGAGAGAGCAAGCAATGGTTTTAGCTTGTGTATATTGTTTGTGATAGCATTATCTATTCAGTGTGACTGCATGGCTTGTGCTTAACTTGAACCCTTGATGGATTTGTCTGGCATGTGACATTTTCCTTTTCTCTTCTTTTAAGTTGGTTGGGTTAAGTAATGCTTTGTACACAATTTGTTTCCCTTTCGGGTAATGTCAGTGAGGAAGTGTTTTTTGCCAGCTAATTTTCTATTTATTGTGTATTTGCCTTTCAATCCTTCATGGATTATTCCTGGAAAAGTGAAAGCCGATTTCAATAGCAGTATTTCTGTAGACATTAATAGCAGGTGTCATTGTTGATAGGTTGCTAATTTTCATTCTTGCAGAGGTTGTGGTCAGCCCTCCCTTTGTTTTTCTTCCTCTGGTGAAGAGCTTGTTGCGGTCTGATTTCTATGTTGCTGCACAAAATTGTTGGGTACGGAAAGGAGGTGCTTTCACTGGCGAGGTCAGGTATGCCATGGCTTGTTCATGATTATGCATTTCATTTCATTTTAATGTTTTGGTATTATTTTATCCTTGGTTCGTGACTTACATACATGAGCTTTTAACTTGATGTTTCCTGGTTGAATATAGTGCGGAGATGCTTGTCAATTTGGACATTCCATGGGTCATTCTTGGCCATTCTGAAAGAAGGCTCATACTGAGTGAAGCTAATGACGTAAGTTTCATTGCTAGAAGTTACAAAGCGATGTTAGTCTATGGTCATGTTAAGTGCATATGCATCAGCTGCAACTATTTGTCAAGTCAGAGTTTCTTGTTTGAACAATTTTCGGCTCACCTATCTCATAATTTTAACATATATCGGTTAGTGAATATGGTTATTGAAATTTCTGGGACCTGTCATTTGGGCCAATGATTTAGACTGCAGGTTGCACTGGTTTAAGAAATAAGCCTTGCTTTTCAAATAACTGGAGTAGTGAAGTTGTTGCTCCAAATTGCTGGTACCTTTTTTATGGGCTATAATCTAGATTTCAGCTCTTTCTGTCTCGGTAGGATATAGCTGCCTGTGCACTGCACTGTAGTTAGAAATCAATTCAAGCAAACAAAAACCAAATTATTGTGCATCAAGCTTTTTCCTTTCCAACTTATCATGCGTGATGTATATTTTGAACTTTGAAGAATAAAGTGAACTATGGACCTGTATACTCCATATTAAAAATTTGTTTTGGTGCTGCTGTATACTTTGACTGCCATTTTACAAGAGAATTAAATTTAGAAGAATTTTCACCTTAGTACCCTGAAGCTTACATGCTGTCTCACTTAAGGACCTATTGTTTGAAATGTCATTATGACTCCAAGCTGCTTTAAGTGAGAAAGTGATTCATTGTTGTTTGTTTAAATTTAGTGCTTGCATTTAAGGTGAAGCAATGCATTCAATCAGCAGATATTTGATGGTTTCACCTTAAACACATGCTTTGAACTTAAACAAACAAGCAGGCCACTGATGATCTACATACCAAAATCAGGCATTTCCAGCCCATATTATTTTCCTTGAAACTCCCATACCATTTCGTTCTTCAATTAGGGCTGCAACTGTCACTGCTGTTGATTGTCTCCTTAATCCGTTTCTCACTAAAAGTCCAATGCCAATCTACCTCTGTATTGAATCAGGCCCAAATTGCCAAAAATCATCATTCGTAATGCTTCTAAGTGATCTCAGGCCAAAAAATGAAGAAGAAGGTGGGCGGGAGTTTTTGTGGGTTTTTGGACCATTTTACTCCTTTTAAAAACTCAAGTGAAGCCATTCCATGAGCAAATCTAATGAATAGTTTCCAGAAGTTATCAATTGACACACTAAAAACAACTTGGAGTCCTAATGTGAGTTGTTTCAAACAGTAGGTCCTTAAAGTGAAAACGTGTGCATACTACATTGTGCTAAGGTGAAATTTCTTATTAACATTTATCTTGGATATTGCCTAATCAATTCATTCTTTCCATATATTCAATGAACAGTTTGTTGGAGACAAAGTTGCATACGCTCTTTCTCAAGGTTTGAAGGTGATTGCTTGTGTTGGCGAGACTCTTGAGCAGCGAGAGTCGGGCTCTACTATGGATGTAGTGTCTGCCCAAACAAAAGCAATAGCAGGTCTGCTTTTACTCTCCTTACTATTTTCTTAACAGTTCCTGGTACTTCATCTTGTGAATTACTCGACTTCCGATTATAAGTCTGTTGCAATTGTAGCATTAAGAATGTTTCTATACCCTTTCGATAACTTTCAAAGCTAATTTGGCTAGCTTGATGTAACTAAGTCTTTCAGTATTTTATTTGGTTTTTGGTATATATCAAGAAATAGATGCCTAATGAAAAGTATGTCCAATGTCCCTGCTTCTTCAACTTGCTCTTTTCGTCATCTCGTAACTGGGAAATTGGTTGATGTATGTAATTATATTGTAAACTCATAATAATGGTCAATTTGTCTAATATGTATGTCGTCTGCTGGCAGTACAAGTGAAGATATTCTTTTGATTAATGACATAAGCAGGAAAATAAAGTCTAGGGAATCAGATTTTATGAGTTTGTTGGTCTATAATGCATGTTGCAGCATACATCTCTGAAACGGGGATAACAAGTGCATATGAAATGATATGCTTGTTTTGCCGCTGTTCTCGATATTCAATTCAAATTATTTACTGAACAACTAAACATTAGAAACAGATTTGATGTTACTCATTCTATTAATTTCATAAACTATATGAATACTAGAAGCCAGTGCTTTGGCATCAACTGTGTTTGTTGCTGTTAAGAAAGCAAACATTTTTTTTACCTTATTGAGTTATTCCAATGCATGATGGCCATATCAATGTATCCTTCAAATATTAAAGTACTTATAAAATGTCTAAGAGAAGTTAAAAGCACAGATAAAGATGAATTATAACAAAACTAGATGTTGGAGAAATTTGCTAGTGTCTGACTCTCAATGCCATAATGGTTTCTTTTCTATGCAAAGTCATCGTTGTATTGTGGTTTGGTGTATAGATGTGAGAATAACACAGTGATTGTTTTCTGTCAGAGATCCATGACAATTTTCATTTCCCAAAATTTAAACATTTGACTAGAATTTGTCTTGCTGAAAAATCTGCGGACTATATGATCTTCAAGTTAATCTCATTAGACCATAGTCACACCATACAAACTTTGAATAGAACTTGTTGTGATTGGAAAGGTTCCCAGAATTGGACATGTTCTGGTTTTTATTAACCTAGCTTTGTTCCCATGCCTGTCCTGGCGTTGGAGAGAGAAATTCTTTAGAGGCTTTGACATGCAAAAGAGGCAAAAGTGGAAAGACACCAATAAAGACATGCTCCCTTATGCTTTTGCAACTCGCCTTTTTTTCTTTGTTCATGGTTTTTGGGTCGTTCGTTATTGATGATTTTGTGACAAGTAATATTTCTGGGGTAATCATTTCTTTCTTGGAAGCAGAATATGCTGGAGAAAAGTCAGATTGTGTTAGGTTGTTTGACCCTGATTTCATGTGGATCTGGAAGGCAGCTTATATTTTTGGAGAAAGCGATTATATCCTTGCATAAGAGACACTTCAAGAGTTGGACAGTTCATTGCCAAGCATATACATACTACAACTAGCTATTTTAGCAAATACTCCCATTGGACATTCAAGCAGTTGCCTTCTTAGTTGTTGACCTTGTTTCTCTTAGTATAGAATTTGACCATACTGGAAGTCACTACTAGTATAGAATTTGAACGTACTGGCAGTCACTACTTTTGATCTTCCAAATCGTTGAGCAGTTTGTTTAGCTTTCTATAGTTCCAAAGTTGGTCTTGACCTGGATGTTAGACTGGACATTCAAGAAATATGTACCAAGGAATGTGTTTATGAAGTCCAGGCTTGTGCTACTTCTTATCTGTGCCCATGTGCTTTATAGCTTTCCTACGGAAGTTTTGGGTGGAGGAAAACCTTTAGAATCTGTATACGAAGTCAAGATTTTGTTCTATTTCTTATCTATGTCCATTTACTTTAAAGCAATCCTAGGTAGGTTTTGGGTGGAGGGAAACCTTTATAGTATCAGTCAATTATAAAGTGTTGGAGAGGCCGATGTAGAATGCTTGCATTATTTGGATTCAATCAAAATAGTGGAGATATTGGAGTTCCCTCCCTTAAAACCTAGAAAGAAGCAGATAAGAGACTAGCTTTGTAACAGACCTGGGTTCCAACAGTGTGATATTGTCCGCTTTGGCATAGAGTGCCTCACAGCTTTAAAACGCGTCACGACTGTTAGAGCCAACCAGACTCTTATAACTAGCCCAGATCTCCCTCTCCAGGCGATGTGGGACTAACTCTCAATACCTCCCCACCCTTGTTCTCTCAAACTATCTTGCGCCTTGACCTTAGACTATCTTGGGGCATCCCCCTCAAGCCATCTTGGCCCACCCTCAAGTCATCTTGGCAAACACTTACGGGTTCACCTTTCCTCCACGCGTGCGGCTAGCCCTCCCCACCACGAGGGAACTGGCTCTGATACCATTGTAATAGCCGAGAGGCCCACCCAGTAACAATATTGTCCGCTTTTCATTGACGGCGCCCATACACCGCCAGCGGTCACGGCTTTGTTCTTACCCAGTTGCCCAAGTAAAACGCGTCGCTACTAGTAGAGTCACCCCGAACCCTTATCAACAGCCCACAACTCTTCCCCCTAGCGATGTGGGACTAACTTTCAGTACCTTCTGCCTTTGTTCCTCAGACTATCTTGGGGCATCTCCCTCAAGCCATCTTGGTGAACACCTGCGGGTTCACCTTTCCCCCTTTAGGGACACGCGTCCACGCGTGCGGCTAGCCCTCCCCACCACGAGAGAACTGGCTCTGATACCATTTGTAAGGTGAACCCGCAAGTGTTCGCTAAGATGGCTTAAGGGTGGGCCAAGATGGCTTGAGGGAGATGCCCCAAGATAGTCTGAGGGAACAAGGGTGGGGAGGTACTGAGAGTTAGTCCCACATCACTTGGGGAGGGAGATCTGGGCTGGTTATAAGAGTCTGGTTGGCTCTAATTGGTGTGACCGTTTTAAAGCCGTGAGGCACTCTGTGCCAAAGTGAACAATATCACACTGTTGGAACCCCGATCTGTTACAAATGGTATCAGAGCCAGTTCCCTCGTGGTGGGGAGGGTTAGCCGCACGCATGGACTCGTGTCCCTAAAGGGGGAAAGGTGAACCCGCAGGTGTTCGCCAAGATGGCTTGAGAGGGATGCCCCAAGATAGTTTGAGGGAACAAGGGCGGGGAGGTATTGAGAGTTAGTCTCACATCGCCTGGGGAGGGAGATCTAGGCTGGTTATAAGAGTCCAGTTGGCTCTAATTGGTGTGACACGTTTTAAAGCCGCGAGGCACTCTGTGCTAAAGCGGACAATATCACACTGTTGGAACCTCGGTCTGTTACAAGTTTGTAGCTTGATGGCTTTGATGTGCAGCGGCTGATTTCACTTTATGTTCATTTTTCCCGTAAATCTTCTGTTCTCATGGCAACTAGTTTTATGTTTCAATTCCTTCGATAATAGGAGTATGATGAACCTCTGTTACAGTTACTATTAAGCACATGAAATGTATTTATAGAATTGAAAAGATCAAGTTACAAGGAAAAATTGTCAATTGGATAGGGATATATTCTGATCCTCGGGACTAGGAAATCCACCATAGCAGAACCTGGAATGCTTACTGTTGATCAAGAATATACTGGAAGACATTGTCTAGTCTTTGAATCCATTTGACAAAGGCATTTATGTTGTGGAAGTAGTTATGAAATACCCTACAGGTCCTTTTGATTGAGCCTTTTGAAATCAGTTACATATGTACTTTGCTTCTATCCATTCTACATTCTCCTGATGCAGACATTTTACATATTTTTGGAACATAAACTTTTGAACCTCAATCTTTGATCTGATGATTGTAGCCCCTGGATTTGGCCATAGTGTGCTGCAAAGAGATGATTAATTCTTGTCCACTATAAGTATTCATCTAAAATCTCAATTTGTCATAATATTGATTGTTAGGCTTCCTGCATATTTGATTGCATATAAGTATTTAGTTTTGGTGCAAATCACCAATAAATTTCATAATTTACCTAAAGGGCAGTCTGGTGCACAAAGCTCTGGCACATGCAGGTCCGGGGAGGGGGCAGACCACAAGGAGTCTATAGTACACTGCCTTACCTTGCATTTTGCAAGAGACTGTTTCCACATCTCAAACCTGTGACCTTTAGGTCACATAGCAACAACTCTACCGTTGCACCGAGGCTCCCCTTTAAATTTCATAATTTACCTCTAGACTCTAAAATCTCAAATTGGGAAAATCTCCATAAAGTACAGTATGAATCTAGGAGGCTCTCTGTCTCTGCATATGTCCCTAATCTGAATAGGGATGTGAATATGTGGCACTGCTATATCACCTGTCCACTCTATATATGCAGCTTTTAAGATCTCTTTGTTTTGTTTCTGCAATGCTGATTAATTTTTTTGTCCACAGATCGGGTTTCAAATTGGGCACATGTTGTTATAGCCTATGAGCCTGTTTGGGCCATTGGAACTGGCAAGGTTGCAACCCCTGCTCAGGCCCAAGAAGTAAGTGCATTTGGTTGCTTAATTTGGTGACGTTATGCTATCCTCTTATTTGGTTCCAAATATACCCTTTTTAATAGTGAAGGCATGGATTAGAATGATTCTAACATTTATAAGCACGAGGTGCAAGTTCCTAGAATTCCTTGGAGTCTTGGATTTTGATTAGAATTGGAATAATGTAAAGGATTCAGTTAATGTTCACTAGACATATTTGAAGACTGTTGATCCCCCATTCAATCACTGCTGGTCACACAACTTGTCAAACGCACGGGACTTGCATATACAGAATCATTCTCACATGAGGAGCTTTACTAACCCCCAGATACCAACCAAGCTTTAAATATTCACCAGGATGCAAGTCTAGTTTTCCACTGAAACCTATTTTGCAAAAGACATGACAACATAATCACCTCTTGATCTGTTTTATTGGTCATTTTCTTTGCCTTTTTAAAAATTATTGTCATGATGTCTTTTAGTAGGAAAGGAGAAATGAGCATATACAATTGAGGGAGAGCAGTATGATAATTATGATTAATTATTTCATCCATACAAGCTGTTCTGGTTTCCACGATACACGATTTCTTATTATTGAAGAAATGAAGGGAAGGTGAGCTAATGTGCTGATGCTTTGTTTAAGACTATCAAATCCATGCTGCTCCGATGCCACGTGAAGTATTGCAGAAAATAGAACAAACTAGGAAGAAGAAATCAGAGCTGAGAGAAATATTTGTTCACACCCCACTGGGGGATGTGTTTCTAACTTGAGTAGATTTGACCTATTTTCAAGAATGTCAGTAATGAATTAACTCTCCTGACTACAGTTTTGACAATATTGGCAATTTGCAGAACTAAATATTGAATATTGATGTAGCCATTAAGCTGCTCTTGTCATTCTTGCAACATCTACATCTAAAGTATGGAAATCTTGTATATCAAGCCACTTTTGTGTTGGAAACATTAGACCTTCCGGACTGCACATTCTAAGATTCTCAAGAGGATTCACAAAATCACAAATTAAAGCTATTATAGAACCACATGCTGCCATAGAAAAATAATAGGATAGTGAGAATGTATATATAACTTCCACATCTTTCTCAAGCACCATGTCCCGTAAAGCCAAGAAATCTCCTGGTATCCCTTTCTTATTGTTATGTTGATTTTCTTCTTTGAAAATATTCTCTTTGCTAGAAAGACCTCATAATAGTTCTCTTTCAGTTGTTGGAATGTCTATTTGAGAGTGGTCATTGGTAAACTCGAAATGTTTGCTGGCTCCAGGTTTCCTCTGTCACGTGGTTCTTAGTCATTATCTACCTCCTAGAATCTAGCTGTGTTAGAAGCCCATATAAGTTAAACATCTGCTATGACATATAGTTGTTCGGTTGATTGGGATAGGTTATGTGCTAATTCTGATTATTAACTTTCAATTTTCACCAGATTATGTATTGTCTTGTAATATGCTGAATCTCTGATAGAATTGGAAAGCTCTATTATCCTCCGGTTTGAAATTTGTGTGCATGCATATAGGTGGAAAAATGAATAATGGTAACAAATAATAAGAAAAAGATGGAAAATCAAATATGTTAAAAACCATTATGGGGACAGATCCTGCACTTTAATATAGGTTTCTGGATGATGTAAACTCGGGCTCTAGCACTTTCAGCCATATAATGATTCTGTTTTTATGTATCAGGTGCATTGTGGATTAAGGAAATGGCTTCATGACCATGTTAGTACTGAAGTTGCAGCTACAACCAGGATAATTTATGGAGGTAACTGTTTCTTTGTGCTCCTGTTCAGGAAGGATATTGGAAACACATTTCATGTATCAATTTCATTTTGCGTTAAACAACCTGCTGTTCAATTTGTTATAACTTGATTTGCTTCTTGTTTTCTTTAAGATTTTCTTAAATAATTAGGAAGATAAGTAGCGGACAGGGATGAGTTCTGCACCTTGCATTAGTGTGTGTGTGTGTGTGTGTGTGTGTGTATACACACACCGCTCAGGGTCCAGGGAAGGGGCAGACCACATGGTTTATCTAAAACCAGTTTCACCTAGATGGTTTCCTGGCCATAGGGTGAGTCCTCCAGATGGAATGGATCTTTATTAGGTGATCCCATTCTGAGGATGTGGATGAGGTTCTCATGCCGGAGTTACCCAGGACTTGGATCTGAAATGGAAGAAGGGAAGGTGGTAAAACATAAAGAAGACTAGATTCCTGATGGTATCCTCATTGATAGCTGTTTCTAAGATTTGAGGTGCTTGGTGGAAAACCAAATTCCAGTCCTCTTCTGCTATGACCCATCTGATGATAGACGAAGGTTGAAGTTGGTTCTGAGGTAAGTGTAGAATCAAATTGGTTTGGACCATATTAATTGAAGTGCCGGAGTGAAAGTTGATATCATTGTCATGTACAAGGAGCGCAGGCTTATGTTTCTTTAGGGCCATGCTAATTTATGGAAGCGAATAAAACCTAGTGGTGGAATTGGATCAAAAGGAGGCATACACTTAATATTCTCTAAACTTGGTTAATCCTGATATTATTTCAAATGGTTTTCTCATAGTTCTCATTTGACTTAGACGGTATCGTTAGTTAGGAGATAACAGAACTACATTTATGCTTTTGAGATCACTACTAACTCAATTCTTTCAGGTTCTGTAAATGGTGCAAACTGTAAAGAACTAGCAGCACAGCCTGATGTTGATGGTTTCCTTGTTGGGGGGGCTTCCTTAAAGGTTGTTATACATTGACTTCACCTTCTTTCACTTGTGATTGTTATATATGCATCTCTTACTGAGTTTCTCTTCTCAACCTTCTTCAGCCGGAATTTGTAGAAATTATCAAGTCTGCTACAGTGAAGAAGACTGCTTAGAGTCTGGAGTGAAGTAAATGATGCTAAGTTTTGGCCTGTTGGGAGTATCCAGTTTCTTTAGCTTTTTAAAGTTTTTGAGTAGACTTGCCTTGTAACCCGAATTCTATCAGCAGGCTTGTAGTATGAAACTGCCAATAAATCCAATATCCTCCGTTTTGGATCACGCTTTATAAAAGGTTGTTCTAATCTACTTTTATCTTTGAAATAGAACTGGTATTGATACCCATAAATTTAGCCAGTTGCCACAGCTTAGTCTCATTTGGTTTGCTTGTGCATTTTAAATTGTCCATCTAAGGTACCATGCCAAGCTTGATAGAGTTATGTTTTCTCAAAAAGCTTGTATATCTACCGTTAGATCCACTTGCTTTGACGTTTCTTACGGTGATCTAAATCTTTCGTCTGCTGGGCCTCCTTAAATCCTGCTACAAAAGAAAATCGTGTTTTTTTGGGCAAAGCCAGGATTTACAAAGCAACTCGCTCACACACCTAAATCTAGTCGGTAGCTAAACAAGAAAGCGACAACCCGAGCCTGTGACTGAGTGTGCTCAAGGGGGACGCCTGAGTTGTCTGCGACGAACTGCACTGGACATTCATCGCTCAAAAGATACCAAGTTAAATCGCTTGCGAAGCTGAAAAGTAACACAAAGCATGGAAGCAACCGGAGGCTTAGAAATTGCACAATGCAAGACATTTTGCCGGCACAATATTACAGAGGCAGATGAATCATTCAGTTTGCAGGCCCCATTTTGTAAATTTAGCGGGGGTTGTTGAATATCGACTTCTTGGGTCCAAGACCAGACATTGTTCTTGTAGGCCATCAAGAGGTGACTTAAACTAAGTTGAAATCAATGGCAATGCGATGGTCGGTGACACTGCCTTTTAGATCAAGCGGCCGAGGCTCATGCTGCAGACGTGGGGTCCAGAAAGCGACTGTTAGTTTTAGGAAAGAACCTTCTTAGCAATTCCCTTTAGAAAAGTGGGCCTCTCGAAAGCTAGGGAAGAACCAAAGTTTGCAGTTCCCAGCCCCTTTGCCGACAGAAACATGATCGGCATTTTCTGATTCTTGTCACTGGCAATTGAAGTTTTATGGTAGTTGGAACGACCACTGGAAAGTTCGAAGATCAGACAAATGGGGCGGTTTATCAGCCAAACTAACCGGTTGCAGCTATTCGGTTCCGTTCCTTTCAGATCCTGCATTGAATCCAATTTTATGTACTGCCTAAGTACCCCACCATGATATAGAGACAATCAAAGTACTTGATTAGGCAGCCCACCACATGGTATATCAGACCCCTCCATTCCTATGCCCGGGTGTTTTCGAAAAGTATCTTTACACGCACAATAGAGACCGAAAACAGCACCGTGAAGGAGTAAGGCAATGCAAATCAAAGGTTCTAAAAGAACAGAGAAAATATTTAAAAACTTTAGAATCAAATAAAATTATAATACTTAATAGAGAAAAATAGAGGAACAAGATTCATGTGCCCAATCAGAATAAGGTCTTGATAATGATGATCCAAAAAACATTTCATCTTGAGGAATGGGCCTTGATCCAGACCGTTCATCTCATATCCCTAGCCTCTGGAGATCTAGTAAGTCAAACAGTAAACAGATTGGACGATTCAATCATAAAAAAGAAGATATTTTTTTTTATTTCAAGAAAATGGACAGTCAGAAACTACGCTCAGCAAGCAAATAAATGTTAAGTGTTCTGTATATTCTTCAAACAGTGTGTTGTTTAGTGGGTCCCTGACGTGCTAAAGAGGCGATTGGTGCCAGAGGCTATGCACGTTAACTTCCAAAGGATCCATCCAGGTAAGGAAGCTTCCTCAAAGAATAAAAGAGTTATGCCTTTGGACAGCCGTGTGGGCCCATCAAAACTTATGAAAATTCAAGCTTAATTTGTTTGAAATCTTCCCTATGCGAAGAAGGTGCATAAAAAAGTATACGTACAAATCACATGTACCAGCAATTCAGTGGGAATGATGTGGGGTCCAATAAGAGACGAATCTTGAGAAGTTGGAGGGTCACATATAATACCTGCTGAAAGGCCTCGACCTATCGCTGGGTTTCATTCGTCTAAAAGCGGAGTTCCAGTGCTCTAAGCTCCTGCATGTACCTTGCATTTTGTGAGAGACTATATTCACTGCTCAGGAATCAATATTGATAGGCTGTTCTTAAAGTTAGCTACTGGTTTATGGTTTATGGATGTTGACTCTCTCTCTCTGGGTGGAAGTTGGTCGCAAAGTCACCAAGTTAGAGGAAATGATAGTCAAAAACTTTTTCCTGGCCAATCAAACATCACATGTACTTTATATCTGCAACTCCTTGCTGAATTTACCACTTCCCTGTATATACGCATGTGTTAGTGTGTTAATTTCAGCTGTTTCATGTAGGTACAAGGAGTAGGGAATATTTGATTGACTGAAAAAAAAATTGAAAAATAGAAAAATTTAGAGAAAATGACAGTTAGATACTTTTCCGTTGCTATATCACCCGCACTTTACAACTGCAACTCCTTTCTAAAATTACCACTCCCCATATATGTGTGTGTGTGTAGACCTTGAGATCGTGGGTTCAAGGTGTAGAAACAGCCTTTTGCAAAAATGCAAGGTAAGGTTGCGTGTGTGTACATACAACTTGAGATTACAGGTTTAAGGTGTAGAAACAGCCTCTTACAAAAATGTAAGGTAAGGCTGCACACGCGCATGTGTGTGTCTATATAGACCTTGAGGTCACGAATTTAAGGTATGAAAATAGCATATTGCAAAAATACAATGTAAGGCTGCATACTATAGGCCCCGCCCCTTTCCTAGACCTTGCATAGGCGGCCTGCCCTTACATATATACATATATATATATATATATATATATATATATATATATATATATATATATACATATATCATAATTTTTAAGTCATTCCAATGATCTATTATATTGCTTTATAATAGACTCTCTTTCTTTCTTTCTGTTAAAAAAAAAATTTCCTTAATATCTAGTGGATTGAAGTTTTGAACCGACAAACTTTTATTTGTATGAGAGGATACTTCAGCAAGTGAGCTAAGTGCTTTAAGCCTTTCTTCTTCTTTTTTCTTTTTTTTTAATCCATTAAATTTCTCCTAATGTTCTTTATTAATTACTAGTTTTCATGCGTTGCTTCTGATTCCTTCTCTCACAAATTTCGTAACAAGTTTTATCATAATTTTTAAAGGATAAGCAACTCTTAACCCTTGATCACAAGCAACTCCAGCATTTCGACCGATAGGATCATTTTGTTAAGTTTTGATGATTCCTGATCCCCTAATAATCCAAGTGGGCAGCTTAGGATTAGGGTTAAGACAAAGTGGATTAAGATAAGACATAATTTCTTTAAATTATTTTAATCCAACCGTTCTTTGGACCTCATCTATTTGACTGAAACTGTCTAGAACTCCATCTATTTTTTAGTTTAATGCAAGATTTATTTAAATAATCAAATTTTAAATAATTTTGTCATAAATCTTCTACCAAAGACATCCTATTTGTACCTTTAACAATCATTGGGTTTCCAGTTTTCACCTTCTCATGCATCCTAAACGGTGCCCTTGCATTCTGCCACGTGAATCACTCATGCAGCTATCCATCTTTTGTGGTCAATATCTGACCATCCATTTATTGATTTAGAATTAGAGCCGATACAACGCTTCTCATCTTCCAAATTACGGTAGATGAAACAAATGGTGTAGACAATCGGATTGCCTAGCGCCGGATAAAGATATTTCAATCTGAGCCGGTGGTCGTACGATTTATTGTGGGACCCGGGGGATGGACTGTCCAGATGAACCATCAGATTATCCACATAACAAAAGAGAAAATGAGATGCACTCACACATAGAGGAAAACTAGAACATGGGTCAAAAGGAATGCCTAACAGGATACGTGTTCACGAGAGAAATCAACCTCTTACAAAAATGCAAGGTAAGGTTGCCTACTTTAGGCCATTATAGCCTGCTAACCCTTGTGGTTTATCCTTTTCCCAAACCTCGCATACACGGGAGCTTTAGGCACTAGAGCTGCCTTTTTTTTTATAAAGAAGCTAGAAGAAGGAAAACCTTGGCGCAATGATAGAATTGTTGTCATGTAACCTTGCGCTCACGGGATCAAAACGTGATAATAGTCTCTTATAAAATAATAAAATAAAGCTGAATACCATAAACCCTACATATGTGGAGTTTCATCCACGAGACGACCTTTTTTTATAAAAGAAGCTAGGAAAGAAATAATGTCAGAATCAATAAAGTATCATCCATTTTAAGTGAAAGATGAGAGGATAATCGAGATTGGCGCCTTGAGTGGGTCCCACTACAACCTCCATGCAAGTGGACCCCATACGATCTAAATAGGATCAACCAACTCCATTCATCTAGACTGTTTCATAATATGCCAATCCACCCGGACAGTGACATTATTATTGTCATACAGGACAGATGGTCGATCGTCAGGACAATATTTCTGGCATTACTTTAATTATTAGACCATTCAATCAGCTACGTTAAAGAAGGGGAGCCTTGATATTACCGTAAGAGTTGTCGTCGTGTAACTTTGAGCTTATGTGTTCAAGTAAAGTTATGAGCCTTTTTAGTCTGTCCCTTTTCCAACCCCTGCATAGACAGGACCTTTGTGCACTGGGGCCATGTAAAAGTTTCTTTAGACATTAACATTATCAATAATTTACAAGGAAATTTTGAAATAAATTCAGAACAAGCAATGTAAGCATTAGGAAGTTTGGCATAGTTTGAATAGTTGGTTGGATAGAACTACAATCATTACCAACAAATGATCTTAATTTTCTCTAGAATGTAACTGCCACGTTCATGTCCACGTGTGATTGCATAGTTTATGAGTTGCTATTTAATAATAGAAAATTTTATTGGCCAAGTGTAATTTTCAGGCCAGAAGAAATGCCATTAAAACTTTCACAATTTTTTTAATCAAATAATTTATTTAAAAACTCGAAAACTCTACTTCACTTGAATAACATACGAGTCAAGTTAACTGAAAGCAACTTGTGAGTAACTCAAAATAAATAATATAAGATTGTTAATTATTGTCAAATACTCAAGTCTTTAAGCCATCTAGTATATCCCCTTTCAAGGCATCTGATTATAAATATTCTTCTATTTAATGGTGTTGGATGCATCCTTTCAATTAGGAGAGCTTTGGCACAATGGTAAAAGTTGTCGTCATGTGACTTTAAAGTTATGGGTTTAAAGCGCGGAATCAGCCTCTTGCAAAATACAAGATAAGACTACCAACTATAGGCTCTTGTGGCCCGCCCTTTCCTCGGACCCTACATAGGCTGGAGCTTCGTGCATTGGGACTGCCCTTTTTTTGGATGCATCCTTTCAATCGTTGTTGATCTATCAACTTCTACTTCACTGGAACTGATGAGACCCAAAGGCCTAGCATAGCTTATGAATTGGTTTATCTCTCTTCTCTGCTTGTAAATATCTCTAAGTTCATCTAAAACCATATACCCCATACGTAGACTATCACGTATGGTCCATGGTAGACTTTTATCGTATCTCTATCTTTGTTGGCATCAAAATCTTCACACAATTGTGCAATAAATGTGCAAAATAGGTTTTTAAGGTTATGTTTTGAAATCTAAGTGCTTTAAACCAATATTATAAAGTTTAAGAAAAAAACAAGGCAATTCGAAAGTGTGCCTACGATCAAACTTCATAAAAATTATAAAAATGCCACTGACTGACAAAATAAATTTTCAAATAACCTAAACTTGGAGTTTTATTACCCAACTGTTAGACTTTTAGCAATTATGTGTTGTTTTAAAATTTATGTATTTAAAACCAAAGAAATACCCTTAGCATTAGGAGGGAGCTTCGTGCACCGAGACTGCCCACCCCTTCTATCTCACGCTCTCTTTCTTTCTCCATCTCTTTCTCACATTCATACTGCTCTTTCCACCTTCCCATTCCCATCAGCCCATCTCTCTCCCCCTAACACCCACGTCTTCCTTCATCTCTTCTCTCTCTCTCTCTCTCTCTCTCTCTCTCTCTCTCTCTACATGCTATTCCATGCGATTCCTACTTTTACTTCTTTTCTTTTCTTCTTAACCTCTCCAGGTGAGTCTTTCCCCTACTTCCACTCTCCTCCTACACAACTCAGCCCCACTTTCCTCTCTCCTAGCCTCCCATAATCCTACTCCTCTCCTCTATTCTAACTGCCTCCACTCTCACCCTCCCATTATCTCATAGCTCCCTAAACAATAGAACTCTTAAAAAGCCCATAATACTCTCGCTCTTTCTTCCTAAACACACAGAAATGGTGAAAGATATTGACAGAGAGACATATAGGAGAGAAAAATCACAGATAAAGCATGCATAAGGTTTTTGCTGCTGAGTTCTGAAGGCAACGCTCTTTGCCTGTTCACTCTCATTAAACGAGTACTCAGTTCTCTCTTCTTTATGCATGTTTACTCTCAGGGCTTTGATCTCCATATTTGCTTACTCACTTTAAGAAATACCCAGTGCTTCATCTTTATGCTTGCTTACTCTCTTTAAGAGATACCCAGTACTTGTTTCTTTTATCCATGTTTGCTCTCTTCCTGCTACTGCGACTCAGTGTTTGCTTTCTTCTCAGTGGACTCACTGCCTGTTTCTCTTTGCCTAAGGTGTCCATTATAATAGAGTTCTAGTCTCTTAATAAAGTTGAAAGGTGGTCCCCATCTAAAACATAAAATAGTGTCCCTCTGTTCACCTCTGAAAATAAATAAATAATAAAGAAAAATACTAAACTTAAGGTCACGTTTAAAGTTGTCGTAGCGTGACACTGAGGTATTAATTCAAGGCTTGGAAATAGCCTATTCCAAAATACAAGTTAAAGATAAATACTATTGAACCTTGTGGTCTACCCCTTCCTTGAACCCAACGTACACGGGAGCTTCGTGCATCGGGATTGCCTTTTAAAACTATGAAACTCCTACCAAAAAGAAATAAGTGACAAGAGTTTCTTCGTAAATCTATCCAACGTGATTGGTCTATTTAATCATATGCTTTATGTATATCTATTATATCAACAATTTTTTTAATTATTATTTATTTAGACACCCACCCATGCACAGTCTTAGCCCCAATCACTCAGTTGACAAAAAGCTCCTTACCTGAGTCCTCTAGAAGACATTGGCACCTATTTTACCAACACAATTATAATAAACTTTTATTCTTAAACAGTAAAAGGGGCAGTCCTCGTGGACGAAGCTCCCACCTATACAGAGTCTATGAAAGGGGCGGACCACAATGACCTAAAGCATACAGCCTTACCTTGCATTTTGCAATAGACTGTTTTCACGCTTTAAACCCACAACAGCTTAAATGGTAATCCATAAAAATAAATAGGTGATGCTATAAAATATATTCACTACACCTGAAAAACATGCATGCATGCAGGCTTGTTCTAAGCTTTGTAAATGCAGCCACAAAGAATTATATTGAGATCATGGTCTAGCAAAGGATCACAACATATATTTAAATTACAAATACGACCATGGTTTGAATTAATCAAGTAAAATCGTCGTGAACCATACAGATGACCCTGGTTGTTTATATTTGACCCTTGCCCTAAACCCTAGTTCTATCTGGATCATACTACAATCTAGCATTATTATTAAAAAATTCATAGATTCCACAAATAATAAGCTACTGCCTAGTAATCCTTGTTGCTTGTGAATTTATTTTTATTTTTTTCTTAATTAAGATATCATTAAAATAAGTTTTGGCCCTTCTGGGCTTCAGTTATTTAATTTTCTTAATGTTATATTATGGCAACTGGAGTCTTTCCGCGTCCCGCACGGACCCTAAAAGGTCGTGCCTCTCTGTGTAGTACACTGTACAACATACTGGCAGCTTATGCATTCACCTGATCGCGTGGGCCCATCGAACTCCTGACATCATGCTTATGTTTATTTTTTATCAGAAATATTATTTTTTTTTTATTTTGTTGGAATTAGTTTTGTTGGAATTTTCAACAACCTTAGACGGCACGACTTTCGATATAAGCGGAAGCTCGTGGAGGGTTTTCACACACTAGGCGCAAGATAGTGGCTCGGCTGAATGTTTGTCTCGGTCTTTCGAGCCGTCTACACGTTGTTGGACGAGGAATGCTAAAATGTGCATACTGTGACCCACCTTTACATTATTCGAATCGTTTTTGTCTCTCTCCCAAAATTTTGATAGATAAAGAGGTATATAATATATTTTTAAAAATATTTTTATTTATAATTTTTTAAATTATCGGTTCTAAACACATCTTATGCTTAAAACTACATGCAAACTCACGGTTTAAAAACTTTATAAATAACACATAATTTCTTAAAAGTTATAATTATTTTAAATAATATAATTTTTAATAAACATATATCTATTAAAAATATAATATAAAGCTGCGTACTACATACCTTTATGGTCCGTCTTTTCTTTGAACTTGCATAAGCAAGAATTTTCTGCACCGAGGCTGCCATTTATATCTACATATGAAAGATCACCTAATGTGATATTATTTTAGCATTGTTTTGAAAGGTATGCTGTAAGTTTAGCATTTATATTCTCTTTTTTTATTTGTCTTTCTTTCTTGGAGCTACCTTGTTGTGCCTTTTGGCTTCAGATCCATACATCCAAAATTTTAGAAAATATTCAACTTAATATGGTGTATATTCTCCTACTCTCCCCCAATTCTATCTTACATCCGGAGCCCTATCCAATGAATAACAAAGGCTAGGACCACACCATGGCAGAGGATCTCGGCAGGCTCTATTTAAAAACAGGGCCTAAAAGATGAATGGTTTGGATTGCCTGAATTTGTAACTGGAAAACTTTTTTGGCCAGTTAGGGTTAATTTAGTGTGCTAGTTAAACTCATCAGGTATATTATCTATCACCAAATTATCTTCTATTTTGGAAATTTTTACTTTATATCTTGATGTCTTTATTTGAAAAGAAACCTCGGCGCAACGGTAAAAATTGTTGTGACTTTGAAGTAATGAATTCAAGACGTAGCCTCTTACAAAATGTGTTAGCCCCTTCCTAGACCCTGAATAGGGGAGAGGTTCGTGCATCGGGTCGGGGCTGCCCTTCATCCTTAGCACTTCATCGTTGCCATTAAAGCTACATAAGTTGATTTAACCAATCGACATGACTTACACTAACTTTTCGTGTACTGTAACCGCATTGGGCAAAGTCCAAAAAGTAAGATCTTGTCTTTTTCTTCGGCAAGCAAAACTTAATTTCAGTTTGCACACTGAACTTCTGTGTATATACTACTTTTTCAATATATCAACCGAAACTAGAACCAAAATAGTCTAGTGGTTTGCGAGTCTTGTTAAACTTAACGCGATGTCACCAATTCAATTTGTGAGGGGCTACCGAAGGTTGGTAGTCCGTCGCGATTGGACGCCGTTTAGCAGAGTCCCGGGAAGCCCAGGGCGAGACTACCTGACATTGGTGAGCTACGGGGGACTACTGAATGCCTCCCAGTTTGTCACCGACGCGACGCGCTTCTACCTTTTGTCAAGAGCTGCGGTAACCCAAATGCCATAGGTCGCCCCCCTTCTTGTTTGTTTTCTTAGATCTAAGCCCTCCATCTTACTCCAGATATGATAAGTGGTTTGGATCACCTTAAGTTGGACCCCACATTATGATCCATCCAGAATTTTAATTTTTTATTATCCTTTTTTGGCAAATAATTACGAAACAAATTAGCCGGGAGTATATTCTAATTTGCATATCAACCTAGGAAATTTCCGAGAAAATGCCACGTGGAACCTCCGACCAACTGCAATGAAGAGAGGCGCCGTAGTGTATGGGCGCTAGGCGGCTTCCGGCTCTTGAGAATTCTAACCTGCCACGCGATGAAGCTGTCCAGAAGGGCTCCCAGTATCAAAAAGAGGGATTGTGAATTTACACACCACTAATATGATATCTACGCCCATCTTTCGGCATGGAGACAGTGGTGTGGTAAAGCCCATTACGTACGTGTTGGCGAAAAGCCTGTGACGTCAGATTTCAGACAGAGCCAAAACCCAGTCAACCCCGAAGCTGAGCCAGTAAGCTAAGCCAACAGTCTTCTCAAGTCCAGCCGTTGATCTTCCAAAATCCAACGGCTAATAACCTCCTCACCACGGCTGTTCTAAGAAAGCGTGTTGAAGGGGCCAAGATGGAAGAAAATAAGGATAAAAAAGGGGCCGAAATATGAAAATGAAAGGATAAGATGAAGAAGGGGACAAGGTTGAATAGCTCGCCATTAATGCCCGCTTTCTCGCTTCCTCAAGTTGCAGAAAAAAGAACGAAAAAGCCTGGTCAACCTTTCTAACCTTCACGAAGGTCTAAACCAGCTTCCCAAAAGGCATTCATGTCATGGGAACAAAGAGAAACCCTGGAAAAACCCTAGCTTTTCTTTTTCTATCTCGGTAATTTTGGAACGGAGAAAAAAGAAAGAAAGAAATTTTTGAGTTTCCGATTGGAATCTCGATCAAAACTTGTCAAGCTGGATTTCTGGAGAGCAAGGTGATTTTCTTGTTTGATTCTTGTTCTTGTTCTTCTTCCTCTTCTTTTCTGTTTTCTGCTGCTGCTTTTTTAGGATCGTTTCTAGTCAAAGCATTCAATTTGGAGGTATGTGAAGCCCTACTTTATGGAGAAAAGTAGATTTTCTTACCAGATCTGCACTTTTGAGCTTTCCGTCACGGATCTGGTCCCTGTTTCGAGTTTTCGGTAACAAATTCGCTGGATTTTGTGGTCTTTAGGGGGGAGCTGGAGCAGAGTAGTGGACTTTGTTGTGGGTTTTCGATGGGGAATTGTTGGGGAACGAGAATTAAGGCAGAGAGCCCCTTTCATAGCGTTTCTTCTTCAGGTACGTGGAAAATCCCGAATTTTTGGTGTTCTGAGTTGGAATTACTGGGTTTGCCGATCTTCGCGGTTATTGGAGCTGAAATATATATGTTTCATAAATGGTAGTTTGGGTTCGATTAGGCTTTTGGGATCCATTTGAGTTTGATGTTACTGGTAATTTGGTTTTTCTTGAATTTTAAGCTATCGGTCACTGTAAATGAGGTGTTGTTGTGTTGTTGCAGTTGGGCTGCTTTCTTCTTCTTATTAGTGGCCACATTTTTGTTATATTTTGTCATGCAATTTTGAGTTTAATTACATGATTTCTGGGTTTTGGGCAGTGTCAGTTAGAATTAATTGGACGCTTATTTTAGGTTTACCTCGAATTCTGGCATTGATTAAAGTTATTCATTGATATATTTTTCTGATGGAAATTATGGTTATTCGTGGTGGCTAAGTTGAATTTGCTGAAAAGGCAGAATAGATAATAGTTTGGAGTTTAGTTATTGTTTGAGCTTCCCAATTCTAATATGTTTGAGGGTTTCCAAGAAGAATTGGGACTGCTGGTTTGTTTCTCCAAGATCAAGTGGATGTTTTCGACTCTGCTCTGTAGTTTGGGGCTGGAACCGTGATTGCTGGTGAAGTGGTATTTGGTTATGCCGTTGCTGGTTTTTATAGATCTGCTATAGAGGATCAATTTTCTGAAACTAATGGATGCTATCATGAATGTTCTATTTAATGCTTCAGTATTCAGTGGAATAATGTAATGAAAGTCTTGGATTTGGTTAATGTCCTAATGTGATCCATTGCTGAAATTGTTGATGCTGAAGACATGGTTATGATAATGGTATAATTGTTAGAGGTTTCTTGTTGATTGTTGCCAGGGGTTAACTCTAAATATGTAAGCAAAGATGGAACTGATCTGAGTGCAAGCAGCAAGGTGTCAGCATCATCTGTGCCTCCAACACCTCGGAGTGAGGGTGAGATACTGCAGTCTCCCAATTTAAAGAGCTTCAGTTTCAGCGAACTGAAAAATGCTACCAGGAATTTCCGCCCTGACAGTGTATTGGGAGAAGGTGGCTTTGGTTCGGTGTTTAAGGGGTGGATCGATGAGCAAGCATATACAGCAACCAAGCCTGGTATAGGTATGGTTATTGCTGTAAAGAGGCTGAACCAGGAAGGTCACCAGGGGCATAAGGAATGGTTGGTGAGTGTCAATCCCTAGCCTTTAGAATTATGTTTGCTTGTAGGTTTGGGGAACTTTTTGTAGGGTTAGGATGTCTATGTTTTCGCTAATGCATATTTATGTATCTTTTTCCATGGCATCCTTCCACTTGTATTGGGAATTACTGTGTAAGTTTCTTGCGAGCCTATATAAGGGATAGTGTATTCATATGGTATGTAGTTACCTCCAATGTGCTTGCTAACTATGAGGCTGGAAACTACATTGGTTGGTTATCAGTTTAAAAAATATTCAGAGATGATAATTTATAACCTTTGTTCTATCTATGAATCTCGTAGGCTGAAGTAAATTATCTCGGGCAGCTATACCATCCTAATCTTGTGAAATTGATTGGCTACTGCTTGGAGGATGACCACCGTCTGCTGGTGTATGAGTTCATGCCAAGGGGAAGTTTGGAGAATCATCTCTTCCGGAGTAAGATTCTATTAATTTATCTTGACGTTTTGCTTTTTCACTGTCGCAAATGATTTATATTTAATTGGATGCAATAGAATCTTGTTAAATGTTTTTGTATCTTTCTTGTGTTCAGTAGCAGCATTAACTTTCTCTGTTCTATTATTACACATATGCTCTTAGTTCTTATGTTTTCACATGATGATGCAGGGGGTTCTTACTTTCAGCCACTTTCATGGAACCACCGGATGAAGGTTGCACTTGGTGCTGCCAAGGGCCTTGCCTTTCTCCATAGCGCAGAAACAAAAGTTATATATCGTGATTTTAAAACTTCAAATGTGCTCTTAGATTCAGTATGTGACATTTGCAAAGAATCTATCCTTTACCTTTCTGCTTGTGCATTTTGCTTGAATGAGATTTGCTAGGAAGAATGCTGTGTTAATGCAGTGCTAGGATGGCTAAACTTCTCCCAGTTATTCTGATTTTATTTATAGCAAAGGGTTACTAATTGCTCTGTCTCACCGGTGCGACTAACACATGGCGGGAGGTTTTTGACGTCCTGGCAATGCCACAGCATGAAGCATCTAAAATTTCCCTTTTTGCAGTCGATGATTCTCTCATTTGATCAATTCAGTTGATAGGCTCTAACAGTTCAAACTTCTCTCTGGATTTTGCAAGTGCTCACCAATTTCCCTTCTTTTCTTAAATCAACAGAAGTACAATGCTAAACTCTCTGATTTTGGGCTGGCAAAGGATGGCCCCACGGGTGACAAGAGTCACGTATCTACTCGTGTAATGGGAACCTATGGATATGCTGCCCCTGAGTACCTTGCAACAGGTATTTTCCATGTTTAACAATTCTTTGGCTCCTGCTTTTGCAATGTACATATGCATTCTTCCATGTGCCATAAAAACTCATTCAGATCCATAATTTGCTTGCATGGGCATTCTTTGTCTGTGGACTCGTGTGCTTTGTATCATGACAAAACCACCAGTATGCACTGTCTCAGTTGTAGAAGTTGATACGTGATGTAGCCCTGTGAACTAAGGCTTATGGTTTCTCTCAGTACTGCAAGATGCTCGATAATGCATGATTCAGATTGCAAAGTGTTTTGTATATCGATAATTTCACACTGTCAAAGAACATGAAGATATATAGCTAATATTAGGGTTCAATAGCTATATATTATGGATTCACTTTCCTATGGGATGACATTAGACATGTATATGTGTAGTATCCCTTTGAACACTGAATCGGTCTTTGGCTATTTGTTTTCACAATGTCAACTTCAATAAAGAGGTCAGAGGAGCTCTATTCTGATTACAGTAATATGTCTGATGTGAAGGTCATCTAACTGCCAAGAGTGACGTATATAGCTTTGGAGTTGTTCTCCTAGAAATGTTGTCGGGAAAACGAGCAGTAGACAAGAACCGACCTTCAGGGGAACACAGTCTGGTGGAATGGGCCAAACCTCTCCTGACCCACAAAAGGAAAATCTTCCGTGTTTTGGACAGCCGCCTGGAAGGACAGTATTCGTTGGGAGGAGCTCAAAAAGTGGGTGATCTTGCACTTCAATGTCTATCTTCCGAGGCTAAATTCAGGCCTACAATGGATGAGGTTGTAACAGTGTTGGAACAGCTTCAGGATGCCAAAGACATAGCGAGAAGCCATCAACCTGAACCAAATACAAAGCGTCAAAACCACCAAAATGGTGCAAACAAGTCTCGGAGAAATAGTTTAGAAGAAAATGGCAATGCGAAGGTTTCATACCCCAGGCCATCTGCATCCCCACTTTATTTTTGAAGGACTGATAGCCAAAAGTTGTATTTTATCCTTCCAACTTTGAGATGGTCTGAGGTTGCAAATAAACCTTACTTGTTTGATTGCTGTACAGTTCTCACCAGTCACGTCGATTATGAATGAAATCGGGGATTTCATCAGTTGTTACAGTAAACAAGGGGATGTCCGGCTCATGGCATCATGGTTTTGAGGAAGATGGGAAACAGAAGGAATGATACCTATTTTGGTAGGGACGGATATGGGTGTTCTTGCAGAGCTGCCAGGAAGCTTACCTTCTTTCTGGGACTGGTTCTCTTTGTTTCCTTGTATCAGTTTTCTGTAATCTTATCTAATGGATTGAGCTGTTGAGGTGTTAACATATGGCAATGAGTGTAATATTCATAAATTCCCTCAAGTTGGTTCTTTGGCGGCTGTTCTTCCTTGTTTCTGAAGTGCTTTCACCAAATTGAGAAGTCCACCTGCATTCATGTCTGAGTTGAAGAATTTAGACATTTGTCCTCGCACTGTACAACACTAGTTCATGATTCAAGATAAAAAGAGGGAAAAGTGGAATGTCATGATAATCTAAAAGCTGACACACATTTTCCGCCTTTCTCGTTAATAATTTTTGTTGGAAAGATGAAGTGGCAGACCTTTTTTGCCGAATTGAAAACCAGCTCAGATTAATGGCCTTCACTCTGACCATGAAGTTGGATGCCTTCTTTCCACTAGCCACAACCAATTGGATGGGTGCCATTGCCAGGAAAAGTGTACCTGTTGGAGATTCTCATGACCCAATTGATGTGCAGATTCTGGTCTGAAGTCAATGGGGAGAAGCTCAACGAGGAAAGATGTAAATTACTCTGATATAAGATGATTCAATTAAAGTGATTTAATTTCCTTGGTCCAAGTAGGTCCCATTAGTGACAGTGGGAATGCCTAATTCTCACTTGTTGAAAAGAAAGGCGCTGCAAAACTATGGCTTTACTGTCCCTTTCAGAGGTTCGGCCGCTTAGGTCCCAACAAGCTGCCCATTCGCTGTTCCTTCCCTTTGTTTTATCTTTCTAGCTTCCCGTCTTTGAATAGCCCGCCTTTTACTGGTCTCGGTCCGTCAGTTTGTTGCTTTCCAAGAGTCATTTACGGCTCTTCCTTGGTTGGACTGAGGCTGAATGCAAAGTACTATGCATAATATTATTGGAATTTCATGTTTTGATTTTAATGGAATTTCATGTCTTTGATCAAGATCTGTCATATGGAAGCAATGGAATGATTAAAATATAAGAAAATCACAACAAAACACAAGTTATGCATATTTGAACCAAGTCTCCTCGCATGAAATGGGTTTGATTTAAATTTGTTCCTCGAGAGTGATTGTTTGCACTCTGATTTCTGGAAAATAAAAGATAGATAGTGGAGAGGAGATTGAGGGAAAAGGGATTGGTTTTGATAGGAACCTTCCAGGGGTCTTTCCAATTTCTGTTCTCACATTTCTCAACAATAGGTTCCCATTGCCATCCGTTATACCTGTAGTTTCATCCTGTTTTTCTGAAGTAAGAGGGCAGTCCGATGCATGAAGCTCCTGCATATGCGGTTTGGGCAAAGGTGCAGATCATGAGGTTGTATAGTACACAGCCTTGCATTTTTGTACGAGGGTGTTTCTAGGCTTCCAACTGGTGACCTTGAGGTCACACAACAACAATTTTAAAGTAAATAGTAAATTACAGTTTTACTTTATTCTGCTCGCTTACCTTGAGGTCACACAACAACAACAAAGGTGCAGATCATGAGGTTGTATAGTACACAATTATTGACTGAGTCGTGTTGGAAACAAGACACGAAATGACACAACACGACACGATACGACATAACACGACTCTATTTTCCTATTACGACTTGGTAAAAAAATTGCCCTCAAGTGGATGGAGAAATTAAGCGAATACAACCACAAAACATAGGATGGTTATTTTTCAACCGTCCTATATGATATGAGTTTTATACTTTTATAGGACGGTTGGGAAAGAACCGTCATATATGTGACGTTTTATAGGACGGTTGTGAAATAATGGTCCTATATGTTACGTTTTATAGGACGGTTGTAAAATAACCATCCTATATGTTACGTTTTATAGGACGGTTCTGAAATAACCGTCCTATATGTTACGTTTTATAAGATGGTTTTGAAAGAACCGTCCTATATGTTACGTTTTATAGGACGGTTTTGAAATAACCGTCCTATATGTTACCTTTTATAGGACGGTTGTGAAATAACCGTCCTATATGTTACGTTTTATAGGACGGTTGTGAAATAACCGTCCTATAAAGTGTAAACATAACATATAGGACGGTTATGAGATGAACCGTCCTATATTACACTTAGTAACCGTCCTCTATTACATTTGATAGAAGTCCTCCAATGAATCATCCTTCCAAATAAAGACAAAAAAAAGAAAAAGAGCCAACATAGATGATTAAGTAAAGTGCTACATTGACGACTACTCAGACTCCTGTAGATCCAAATGCTCCCATGCCTCTCATCATAGCATTAAGATCTTCAACTTTCAAAACCTCGAGCATCATTATCCTCTCAATGATCAACTAAGCAATCTGATCTCCTTGCTTCACATCAAAATCAACATCAGAATGGTTGAACAAAATCACGCCCACTGAACCTCTATAATCAACGTCAATCACGCTTGTACCCACATCGAGCGAATGCTTCCAAGCCAGACCAGATCTCGGCACTGCAAAGAACAAGCTCGTCCATGAGTATATCATCAAACGCATCAAAAGGTTTTCTATTTCGAGTACATACCTATGCGAGCATAGGTTCCTTCGGGTATTCCTATGCTTAAATCGGTAAGAACAAAGGCTTTTTCTCTGGCGGGAATGGTTGTTGACACAGAACTGGAAAATAAACAAACGATGGAAGATTGAGATGGGCATTGCTCAAAATCACTGATACCCAGATGGATTAAAGTATACATTACCTTGAAAGATCATATCCTGCTGAGAGAGGAGAACCTTTTGAAGGCAAACTAACATTCTCAGAGAGCCTTTTTACCCTCAAAAGAAAGAAAAGGTTTGGAGAACTTGCGGATACGCCATTTTGGTTGGTTTTCTGAAGTTTTGGGAGGGGTTCGTTGGTTTCAGGGCTTGTGATTTGATCTTGTTTTCCCATTTTTGATTGAAAGCACTAAGAATTCAGGGAAAGAAAGGGACGAGTGGAAAATGAAGGCAAGAAGAGAGCCTTTAATAGAGGGAAAATGCGTTGAAGACGTTGCCGAAATTTGAGCGCCATTTCTTCCCGCAATATTTAAAACGTTTCTCATTTGAAAGGAAAGGGGGAGAAAGTGAATCCACTACAAGGACGGGTAGGCATTTTGAAGTGAATCCACTTCAGCAGAAAGTAACATGTCCTATTACAGGACTAAATGTAATATAAGATAGTTCCAGATGAACCATCCTATATTTTAATATAAGACGGTTTTTGAAGAACCGTCTTATAGACCTGGCTGGTGGTTGTTTGCTATAAGCCTATAACTATAAGTTATAACCTAAGACTTAACTACACCTACACACTGTCTCTAATTTTCTTATTAACCATTTTAAGATTAGTTACGCATTATCAGTTACAAACTTACAAGTTACACTTAGTAGAAAATTAGTTAACCAACTTTTGTAACTTGTACAAGTGAAGTGAGAGACTAACTAACTGTCATATATTGTATAAAATTATAAATGCTAATGATTTTCTTATGTTAATTTCACATGTCATCACCAAACACCAATTGATCTAATATATCTCTTTTTCATCAAATTCATGAATATCATGTATCCAACTTATATAACTCAATATTAGTTTCTCATTTCTAACTCCCAATTGATGATAATAGATTGAGAATAACTCATTCATCCATGATCCATTGATCTATCATTCATGTGGAGTAAAATTTAGTAACTCCCTTAGTAATATCATTCAACATTTGTGTTAATTCAACACATAACTCCTATTCTCTATTCTCATTCTCACCTCACCTAAATACCTAATGAATTAATTACATAACTAATAACTATTCCCTTCGAACCCTTCCTATAATCATTATCCACTAATGAGATAATTGTATAACTCTTTCTATGCTCATTTTCAAGCTACTGAGTTAATTACATAACTGTTTCTATTCTCATTCACTCATTCTTACCTAATGAGTTAATTACATGCCTCTTTCTTTATTTATCCTGATTCCTCAATAACTTTTGAATTGAGTATGAGTTACTTACATAACTTTGCTTTTTAAGCTGATCCTCAACTGAGATCAAATGAGTTAAGTACATAACACTTACTTTACTCATCCTCAACCTCAACAAAACAACTATTAAATTGAGTATGACAGTATGAGTTACTTACATAACTTTGTTTAGTTTTTAAGCTGATACTCAATTGAGATGAGTTAATTACATATATGCTCTGTCTTTTTATGTGTGTAGAGCATGGTATAAATGGGTTGAGAGGGAAGGCATTCATCACCCATCAAAACTCAACTGGAAGAAGGCTAAGGTATGGTTTACTAATTATTTATCTTTAGACTCTTTGATATAATTTTAAACCTGAACTTATTGGAAATTATATTTTGAACCTTTGCTATTGTCTTTGGTGGCATTGTTCTACAGTGCCTTAAACAAAAATCAGACTGGGAGTGTGGATATTATGTTCTTAGATATATGAGAACCCTCATTCACAATGGAGTTACAATCTCACAATGGAGAAAGGTAACATTTAGACAGTTAGACTTACTGACCAATGTTATTACACTTTTAATTTGTATATTTCCTGACTGAATCCAAGATTAGATGTCTGATCTTTGAACTAAGTTATTATATGTTTCTTACAGGTGGATTTGAGACCCAAGAGTTACTCCCAGTTGAATCTAGATGATACTAGAATGGAATGAACAAATCATATTATAAATTTTAATTTGTAGTTTAGTGATGTAAATGAATGTATATTATCATTCATGTATATACATTTTACTCAAATATGAAACAAAGATCAGTTCATTTCAATGGATGTGTTCTGTTTTTCTTTTGATTGAAATACATTGTTTCAATGTATGTGCTATCTTTGTTTCAATACTGATCTGCCAACTCTATGCAAAGGAGTACGATGACTACTTTTAGTTATAAAATAGATGATAAAAATTTTGACAATTTATTTTACCAATGAAGAAATCAATGGCTAGAATTATTGAATGGAAGATAATTTTGGAGCACAAAACGTCTAATTCAAGGAAATCCAATCTTTAGGAATCTGGACCCATTTAGAGTTAGCATTTATAGTATTGCTTAGGGACTAATGAGTAAAAATGGGCTAGTATATTACTTTCCTCATTATTATTAATATTTAATGATTGTATAATATTATTATTTTTTAAACTAAAAATATTTTAATTTTAATTTTCAAAAAGGTGGGAAGTGTGAACTCAACTAAGGATAATTTATCCTTTTCTGTTTGGTCTTTTTTCTTGGAATATTTAACGGCTTACTGGATTTGGGGGAGGTGGTGCTTGAGGAGGTTGGTTGCTCCAAAAGCAATTGCCTCCAAAACCTTCCCATTTTCAGGTCTTAAAACAACACAAATACACTCCTTAATACGCCTCTTTACACGTATTAATACCCACAATCAACCTGTAACAATTCTGCCCCTTTTACTTAATCCCAATCTCTTTCTTTGCCTATCTTTCACTTCCAAGAGATGGTTGGATTGAGATGCCACCATAGTTCATGTTTAGTGTCTTTATGAATATAGGACGGTTCAAGCAGAACCGTCCTATATTCACAAGTAATATAGGACGGTTCTGCTGGAATTGTCATGTTTAGTGTTTGTATGAATATAGGACGGTTCCAGCAGAACCGTCCTATATTACTTGTGAATATAGGACGGTTCCAGAAGAACCGTCCTATATTGTTGTGAAAAACCTGATCCCAAACGATTTCTTTCACATGGATGGCCATTCGAGAGGCAATCACTATTGTCGACAACCTTAGAATTTTTTTTTTCAAATGTTACCAAACAAGTGGGTCATGTGCCGCAAAAGCGAAGAGAACGTTGATCATCTCATGGTGCATTGCGATTTCGCATACAAATTGTGGTTCTAAGTGACGAGTTTACTTGATACGAATTGGGTCCTTCGTCTCTTCGTAGTCTTCACAACATGTGGAACATATACGTACGGCTACTCAAAGGGGCAAACTCATATGTGATTCGTGTTTCATTGCAGCGACCTGGTCATATGCCGCAAATGTAACAACAGAGTATTCAAGGATCATGTTTAGATTTCCACTTGTGAAAAACTTGAATATAGGACGGTTCTAGAATAACCGTCCTATATTACCTATTGAAGAATATAGGACAATTCCAAATGAACCGTCCTATATTGCATCTGGTATATAATGGTTACAGACGAACATGAACCGTCCTATTTTCAACCGTAGGTTAGATGGATTAAGCATCAAGGTGATGAAGATGAATAAATAGGTCGCGTGTCAAACAGGTCGACACGACAGGTCACACTGATTGACCCAAACACGACACGATTTTTGCCGTGTCAATTTCGGGTTGACCTGAAAATGACACGAACACGATAAGACTTGACCCGAACCCGCTAAATTCGTGTCGGGTTCGAGTCGTGTTATCGTGTCGTGTCATATTTTGCCACCCCTATCTCCTGCTATGGACAGCCAAAAAAAAAAGAGGCAGTCCCAGTGCACGAAGCTCCCACTTATGCAAGGTCTGGAGAAGGGGTAGACCACAAGAGCCTAAAGTACACAGCCTTACCTTGCATTTGCAAGAGGCTGTTTCCATGCCTTGAACCTGTGACCTCAAGGTCACACGATGACAACTTTTACCGTTTGCACCAAGGCTCCCCTTCATCGAAAGCCCAAAACTTGGATTACATAATTCGAACGTAGAAGATCTACTACTCAAGGCGTTAAAAGACTCAAAACTCAAAATGCAAGCACAGTGCAGATTTTTCCTGGATCAGTAGACCCAGGCTTAGTGTGAAGAAATATAATTAAATATTTCTGGTAATGCAGCCCAATAAAAGCCCTTTTCCTCAACTAGGCAAAACTCAACGAGAGAAGACGGAAGAATGCAAAAAATCTAAAACTGCACCGACTCTACTGAGTTCTGAGTTGACTTGCTGCTTTCTGATGCCATGGTCCTAATTCCTTTGTTCTGTGTTCTAAATAATTTGATTTGTTTTAAAGCTGCAAATAGCAACGAGAAAATCATCCATGGATAGCTCTAATAATGAATGCTAAACCAAAGCGCTTATTATGTGAAAGTGCTCCTACTTTTTGCACGGTGGAGTTCACTCGTAGATGATTTACCTAGTTCATCTAATTCTTTTTTGGCTTTGATATCTCTTAGCCCAAAATTCACACAAATCATCATGTTACAAGATCGTGTTTTTCGTTTTTGAATATAGACTGTTGTTTAGAAAGTTTCGAGCCATCCATGAAAAGAAGATTTTCTTTGATGTTAGAATCATCCAATATTTATGATTTAGAGCTACGTGTTCAAAGCCAAAGGAATTAGATGGATTGGGTAGATCATCTATAAATGAACTCCATTATTAAAAATAAATAAATAAAAATGTAGTGCGCTCGGAAATGCTCTTAGATTTAGCATTCCTTAACTCTTTCAAGCGTTCCATCAAAAAGTTGGCATGTCATCTACATGGAGACATTTTTTATTATCGAAACAAGGATTAAAACCTACTTGTCTCCAATAATTCCGCCGTAAAAATGGTCCTGAGCGCAAGGCCCATCTTTTGGGTGTGGCTGCAAATGAAACCATGTCAAAGCCCATGCCGTGACTGCAAATAATCCTTCTTCAAATACCTGGTAAGTGCTCTACTGGCGAAGCTAGTCTCTTCATCTCAATCGTATGGCCCACCGTGGCTGTAGGATCATGATGATCTATGTTACGGCTGGGCCCTGCCCACACGAGGATTATCAGATAAGCTCCTCCAGATGGCACACTAATTTTCCTTTCTGGTCGTCTAGGGTTGCAATTAGATAGACAAGCTTTCCATCTGTTCATCCGCTGGGGCCCCATCTTGCAGATGTCATAACACAATCCAAGGTGTTCATCTGCTGGGGTCCATTTACAGATGTCATACACAAAAATCTTTGCTTCGATATTGTCTAGAATTAGAAGATAACCTTCACAAATTCTTGACCAAACAACGACTTAGATTGTGTAAGATGGATGTGGCAGATAAGTGGTCCACAGATAAACGATCTTGATCATTCCAAACATTTGCCAAGTGGGCCTCCAACTTCAGATTCGGTCTCTTTCTGAATATCCGCCCACGTATATGTATGTCTCTAGGCCTCCTCTTCTACTGCAAGACGCGCCCCTGTGGAGGGGGGAAAAGCTTCAAGCTAGCCAAAAATGGCGTTATTCCAGCATGTCTGCTTATCTTCATTCGCACGTGCCATTCGCGCCCGCTCCGCCTCTACTATGCCCACCGTTCCGGCACGTGTCCTGCACGTCGAACCACAAGTGCTTCTCGGCATGTCGGAGCAGGAACTTCAGCAGCTGGCCGTCGACTTCGGACAGGTGACTGAAACCCTAACTTCTCTTCTGTTTGTTACCAGAAGAAGAACTAAAAGTACAATTTCTTTCTTTTTTCGGTGAATTTCAATCAGCAAAAGTATAGAGGGAAGCAGCTCCACCATCTTATATACAAGGCTAAGGTCAAGGAGATTCAAGGTTTCAGTCACTGTATGTACTTCTCGGCTTCTTCTCCAACTTCTCTTCTTATATTTTGAATTTCTTGTTGAGTTTGAATAATATAAAGTTAAGAGAATTTAGCTTTATTTATATTCTGATTTGCAATTTGTCATTTAATTTCCCATATTTGATTATGATGTTTGCACTTTTTCTTGAATCCATTTGGGATATTTGTTAATCTACTCTTCTTGCTTCAATTTTGGCGAAATTTTACTGAACAGTGCCCCAGGCCTTCAGGAGTGATCTCCAAGAAGCGGGATGGCGGGTGGGAAGATCGCCCATTCATCGTGCTGTTACTGCAGCCGATGGTACTATTAAAGTAAGAAATTTTCTTTTTTTGCTAAGCAAAATTTCGCCTACTTTTTGGTTCCTTATTGTATTTCTTAACAGGTGACATTTGTTATTTGTTGATGTAATTCTGTTTTTCAATTATCTAGATTTTTAGGATTTGGGCTTACTTTTCCAAAATTGTTCATATCTTTTGTAATTTAAAATGGTCAACACCCTTTGTATGGTTGAACTCGGCATCTTCACGGAAATGCTAGTTCTTATGATAAACTTAGCAATTTATTCTGATTGAAGTACGATTCATGAGCTGTATCTGAATCTCCATTTTTGGGATAAGAACGACATGCTTTTAGCCATCTGATGCTATACAGAGTCCAACGGCCATGACTTGACTAAAATGTTACTGCACTTGCAATCACTATCTTTTGGATTACCCAATTGTTTGGGGATGTCATGCATCCATTAATGCATGATAGCTTCTCTTTAACCTGAATATAACTTCATGGCTCTTGACATTTGAAGAAATTCTGCCAAATACATTGTTATAGTAATGTTTTGGGATGTAGAAAAACTGAGAAAGTGAAGGAGAAAATAAGAGAATTATGGCAGTAACTTCGTGCTGTGCTGACCACCCTATTGCTCAAATTCTAGCTTTCGAGGGAAAGACAGCCCATTCTTCCATGTACTAAGGAACAAACCTCCAATTCTGTAACATATATTTGAATAAATTACAGTAAAGAGAGAATATCAGAATGATTTAAATGCATTAGTTTTGGTGTTACTAACTTCCTATTAACCGTGTAAGTGAACCTTCAATAGTGGAAACATTTTCTATTTGTTGCACATGTTTTGAAGAAAAGTTTTCACTTCATCTGGTCAGTGGTTCTAATGGTCTCTTTCTGCTTGCTTGTCATCTCTGATGATGCAGTTACTGATAAAACTAGAGGATAGCAGACTGATTGAAACAGTTGGAATACCAGTGGAAGATGATAAAGGTTCTTATCGCCTTACTGCCTGTGTATCGTCACAGGTATGACTGAAACAAAATGAGCACTTAAACCAGCTGACTGAGGATGTTTCCTTTCCAAGTTCATTCCTTCATATACATGGTTAAAGACTAAATGCTTTTCTGGTTTTATTAATTTTCATTCTTTATTTTACTGATTGTGTTGATTTAAAAACTTTTGGACTAATGAGGCTGTGACACTTGACAGAGGAGACTGGAGGAACAAGATTTGTGTAGCCAAACCCTAATCGGGATAAGGCTTTGATGATGATTTTACTAATTGTGTCTTTCTTTTGCTTGAAACTTCTAGGTGGGCTGTCCATTGCGTTGCTCATTTTGTGCTACTGGAAAGGGAGGTTACTCAAGAAATCTTCAGAAACATGAAATTGTTGAGCAGGTTGGGTGAACCATCTCTAGTAGGGTTTTTCATTGGAATCCATCTTTAACCCAATTGTATTCCTCAATTTAAATTGTAGATATACATTTAATGTAAATTTACATTTCATGTATGTAGGTTTTGGCTGTGGAGGAGCTCTTCAAGCATAGGGTGTCAAATGTCGTGTTTATGGGAATGGGTGAACCCATGTTGAACCTCAAATCAGTTCTGGAAGCACATAGATGTTTGAATAAGGTTCACATAACTTTCACCACAAACTGCATGCTGTTATTCTTGTTAGTTTTCTTTCATGAAGTGGATAAAACAAAATAGACTTCATATTCCAACTAGATGGTACTTCGATTATGTTTGCATAAAATAAATAGGGAAGCAATCAGGCCAGATGACCTTTTCCAATCTTCCATGGTTAGGAGCTAGCATTGAAATAGATAGAATTTGTGGCTACATCAGCAACATGCTTGACAGCATCATATGTCAAGTCCCTTTGCGTTGGTACTTCAGCATTCCCCAAACAGAACCAAAAGCTTCTAAAGGTTAATTATTCAGTTGCCTATTAGCCCAATTATGCTTTGTGATGTCTCTACAAAGGCTGAAATTTGGGGAGTAATAACTAATTACAGTGATCTTTTTAAGAATTTTAGGTTATGGGGCTAAGTTCTTTGGGGTTATGCAATCCCCAAGTCCTGTTCAAACTTTTGTGTGCATCAGTTTTTCTTGAGTATCTCACTTTTCTAAAACCAAGTAAAGGTATTCTTTTTTGGATTCATTGGTTCTGCACTATCAATATATGGAGACGAGTCATTTAGTTTTTCCATGGTATTTTTTCATCTAATAAAACTTGACGACAGTGTGATGGTCTTTGGTTCTAGTATGACCTTTCAAGTGCACACTGCTTATTTTATTTGCTCTGCTTTTCAATATTGGTCGCTGACTAGAACAACAAAAACCTGTAAGAGTGTTGTCTTAATTTCTTACTTGCCACTGAACTACAACATGGTTGGGAGAAACTTGATGGATTGATTCCTCAAGTATTGCCAATTTAAGATGCCAGAACAAGGACATGGGAGGAGTCTGAGGTGCTTTGAGGTTTCTTTATAATGTGTAGCCATCGCCTAGAAATTATTGCTGGTCTGTAGATATTTAGTTATTTTAGCAAATAACTTCTTCTTGCAAAATAGTCAGAATTATTCAGTGCCATATTTTTTCTTGCTATAGATCTGTCTTCCATGCAACTCAGATGATATGAGGACCTCTATCCTTTTTGTTTATGCTCTGTTTAGACCTTCGACATCTCTAAATAATGAAATCTACAGAAACAACCAGTACTTATCTCCCAGTGCTTCTGATAATATCATTTTTTCTCCAGAGTACCCCTAATGTGTTTCTGTAGATCTTTCAGCAGGTTTCCTCTCTGATTTTGCATCATATGTGTCTACTCTGATCTATTCTTTGTGTTCAAGGATGTGCAAATTGGGCAAAGAATGATCACTATTTCCACTGTGGGTGTTCCCAACACAATAAAAAAATTGGCATCACACAAACTCCAGTCCACATTGGCTGTCAGGTATGTGTATCCTTTTAATAAGAAACTTGGCATAGCTTCCACGTATAAATTTTATTCTTGTTCGTAGACTGCTGAGTCAGGTTACTTTCTCAGAGGCTGCTGAAAACCTGACTTAGTGTAAATGTCACAGTTTAAAAGAATTTCTTATTATTTCTCCTCATAATGGGTTTGCTTTATCAATGTACTGCTAGCCTCACTTTGAATGAGATGGGACATAGTTGTGTTTTGTAGCATCAGAGCATTTTGAATGAGATGGCATCAATTCCTTCTAGCTCAGTGGCACAAGGAGTCGTCTCTTACCTGGGTTACTGGGTTTGAGGCATGTGTGTGTCAAAATTCAAACAAAAATAGATAAGTAAAGAGAGCATTTTATAACACATTTACTATAAAAAGAGCCAAGTCAACTAAATCTGGAAGCAACTTTGGTATTAAAAGTCAAGGGCTGATTGAGCAACATTGTGAATTAGGAGAGTTGAATTTTTATTCCTTTTTTTTTTTTTTTCCCGGGACCCTGCATATGTAGGAGCGCCTTGCATTCGGCTGCCCTCTTACCCTCTCTCTTATTTCAAGAGTGCTTAAATATTCATCTGAGTTCTATCTTGGCAAATTTGTAAATGTTGGTTTGAATTCACATTCTGTATTTGAGATATCTTTTTCAAATTGTGGAGATTGTGAAAATATTGAGTCTTTCCGTTTCTTCTTTTGGACAAGTCTTCTGCCACTCATTGTTCTCTTCAAATGATGAAGACTACTGTATTTCTCTGAAAATGCTAAAATTTATTCACATCTAATTGGCATTTGCATATAGCCACTAATTTTCAATAAATAACCAAGTTATTTCTAAATTTTCAGGGTGTGTAACATTTCTTTACAATTTAGAAGGAGATTTATTTCTAATAAGGCAACTAGAACTTTTCATGTCTTCAGAATTCCTTGAATCCAGTTAATTTTACCTTCTTCTTTTGGATATGGTAAATTATTGTAAAATACATATTTCCTGGACAACTGAATCGGTACCTTTCAACTTAGTGCTTGGTTCAAATTTGTGCCAAAATTTTTGTCATCCAGCATGTCTTTCAACGAATGGGTATGAGTATGACTGCATTTCATGTTAATGAGGACAAGTTGGTTTTGTCCCCTAACCTTAGCAGTGTCGTATGTGTTAGTTCTTTCACCTCTTGTATCCTCTAAGGGGACCCATTCTTTCGCTTCTTGGATAGCTAGCTTGTCGCAAAAGGGAATGTTTTGGATGCCCTTAAGTGCAGAAATAGTGCCCCTAGGAATTGGTGTATTATGTGCAAAAGTGAGGAGTCATCCTGTAATCACTTAGTCTTTTGAAGTGGTTCACATGATTCAATGAACGATTCTTGATAGATTCAACATTGTGTGGGTGTTTCCAAAGTCTTAATCTCTTCTTCATTCGTGGAAGTGTATTCATCTTGGGCAAAGGGATGTTGCTTTGTTCATTGGTGCCCTTTGCTAATTTTGGTTTGTTTGGTGTGAACACAATTGGACTTTTGAGGACTAGAAATGTAGAATTTCTCAGCGTGGAAATTTATGGGGATATCCCCTCTTGGGCAGCAGTGAAAAAGGATATTTCAGGTCTTTCACAGGTATTCATAGGGGATGCGTATCCATCTATGTGGTTCGAGGGGAAGGCTAAACTGAAGCTGTTTTGGGTTCCTACTTACTACTCCTTTAGTGACCTTTACTTTTGGCTGCCCAAGTGCAGCAGGGAATGGACTAAATTCGTGATCATTAAGGGATTATTTTAATGGCATATTTCATTCCAATTGGTATTGAAGCTGAAGTTCGAGCTCTTCTTCTTGGTATGAGGGTAGGGTGAGGAGTCGGATAGTGAGGTGATTGTTGAAGGAAACTCAGTGACTGTCATAGCTTATGCTTCTTACTCGTATTCTGAGCCTTGGCTTTTACTTTGATTATTGAAGTAATTTTGTGTCTGTCTAGTCGTTTTCATCCCATGTTTTGGAAGCCCCTCTTGCCAAGGTAGCTTATTTTTATGCGGAGAAATGCTAGGCCTAAGGTTCTCTAGGGCACTTCCCTGGAAGCCCCTCTTATTTTTGCAGAGAGATGGCCCACTTTTGGATGATTGGACCAGTTCATCACATTGCTCCTGTCTTGGATATCTAGTAAACAAAAAGTACGATAAATGGATGATACTAACATGCAAAGATTTCTATTTTTTGAATTAAATTTTGACCATTGTTTATAAGTTCTTCCCAACAGTCTTTTTCTTCTTCTTTTTTTAATAAATAGAGTAGTTTTTTCAGAAGCTATAATTGTCTTATGTGCGTTTGGTTTGAACAACCCCAAATCCAAGACTGGAGAAATGAGATGAACAGGTTTGATCATCCAAAGGTGGCCCCATCCATGCAAAATTTGGAGGAGCTTTTAAGAAAGTACCTATTAGGGCCTTTGGCCTAGCATTCCTCTTGTATGCAAGGCAATCTCTGCCCCAAGATTTTATATATATATATATATAGAATGACCAAATAACCTTGTATCGGATAAAGACATTAGCTATACTTATAATGCATGAGAGAAATTTCATTTAAAATCCAGTCTTATTGCTTTCTGCTGATATTCTTCTGAACTCCAACTCGTGTATTTTCTCAGTTTACATGCTCCCAACCAGAAACTCCGGGAAACAATTGTTCCAAGTGCAAAATCCTACCCACTGGATGCACTTATGAAGGATTGTAGGGATTACTTCCTCGAAACTGGACGTCGAGTATCATTCGAGTATACACTTCTAGGTAATTCCTCATTAGATCTTACTATGACCGACCTTTGCTCTTCAATTGGAAAAGAAAAACAAACTATATATGATATAGAAGCATAACAGGTTTTATTTGACAGCTGGAGTAAATGACAGTGTGGAGCATGCATTAGAGCTTGCAGAATTGCTTCATGCATGGGGACGTGGTTATCATGTGAATTTGATACCTTTTAATCCGATTGAAGGTTCAGAGTACCGACGCCCCTACAAGAAAACGGTATGCATATGATACCCTAAGGAAAGCTTCCAAATATAGGTATTTTGCAATCATTTCAAGTTTAATGGCACTAGCTTGCCACCAGAAGCTGTTGATTATTGCCCCAGTTTTCAATCTCAAATTATCAAACCCCTGGAACACCCCATACAGCCGTTTGAATAATTTTATCTCCATAATCTATTTGAAGTTTCAACTTCTCAATGGGGGTGAGAGTAAAATAAATAAGATGGAAACTGCAAAAAGTTAAAGAGGACCCAGATATTATCAATGACAGCACCTAGAAACTGCCCGTGAGTCAACAGTTCAGATTTTGTGGGCACAATCCTTTCATTGCTGCTAAAAACCGCCCATGGACGCTATGAATCTGGTGAACATGATCCTTCAGCTTTTTGTCTCTGTAACAGTTGACATGGATTTTCATGTTTGCAGATGCTCGCCTTCGCTGCTGCCCTCGAGTCTCGTAAGGTAACTGTGAGCATCCGTCAGACACGTGGTCTGGATGCAAGTGCAGCTTGTGGACAGCTTAGAAATGATTTCCAGAAGAGCCCTCTACTAGCAGGAACCAACGAGGCCTCCCAGCCGATGCTACAGTCGTAGAGGTTCCCCAAGTTCAGAATCTTCACATGAACTATGCCATCTTCCACATTCCCGCAAGAAAGAAGAGAAAACACGAGTGATGATCAATTGAAGATGCATATGCTTCCAGGGACAGAAGTTAGCCTATGCAACAGCAGATAAGGTGAAATCTTTTAACGTGGTCAGACGCAACGTTTCGCAAGCAAATGACTCGGGTGCGGAAGCTGCTGCTTCTTTAAATGCAGTAACAACAAATGCTGAAACAATGCTTTGATATATGGTGTAATTTGGCTTCTATACTCCCGCTGGGAAGCAGGAGATAGCTAAGGGTTGGGATGGCTTCCGTAATTTGTTGATTCAGGGCTTTCAAAATTTTGTATGGCGGTTTAGGATACCAGAGGAAGATTTTGTTTTTCACTTCTACACTTGAAAAAGTACTTTCTCAAGCTTCCATTTGAACTGTTAAAGAGCTTCTCAATGTCAGCAGTAACTGGATGATCTTGTCCGTCAGCTGCGATGCGTGCATAAATTGAATTTGCTTTTTGTTGTGCTGGGGTACGAGGCTAGTTGATGAGTACACCAGTTAGCATCACATACGAATTCAGTCTTACGCTTTTATGGTGTATTACATACGCATGAAGAACCAGAAGCAACTAGTTCAGCTAACATACATGGCATCTCAGAGCCGAAATGAAGCAGGCTGATAAGATGAGTGACGGCCAAACTCCGCGCTTGGATGATCCAGCCTGAAACCAGAAGAGGGCAGCACTCTTTCACTCTTTGTTTTTGAGATATAATTATTCACTGAAGATGCAGCAAAGAAAGGAAAGGTATTGCCCAAAGCTGGGTTTAGTTAGTCAGTCTTCCGAGCTGTAAACTCTAATTTGACTGCATCTACAACAGACGGCACACGATCCATTCCGTTGCAAAGTGGTTATTATCTGAACATTTAGGCAAGAAATGCGTACGTTGCAGTCCTCACATAGATGAACTTGATTTGCAAGACACCACTGGACTTCTATGCCTCGGAATTTCGGGTGAAACAACCATTCGTTTCTGGAACTTGATTTACTTCAAAATAGACAGGCTCGAATGCTCCCACTTAAATAGCTGGATATCCGTAACATGAAAACTTTGATTGGGCGGTCAAATGGGGTGGGTTGTCACCACAAGTGATTTCCGTTTTTTCTTTTTCTCTTGAAAGTTAGACACATGCACCCACTAATGCACGGCCTCGGACTCCTTGTTATCCAGATGAGATGCTACTACACTGGATGGGATACTCCACTACTTGGTCATTACTCCCTTATTTAAAAAACAGCAGGCACAAGGATTATTTAATCCTTAATCACCTGAGGGATTACCTAGTCTTCCACTCCTCGTTTCGGCCTAATCCAGTTTCTGTAGACGACAAAAGGAAAATAACTTAACAGAACATATAAATAATCTTGGTGCATTTGCCGATAAGTTGGAGAGAATACGATTCTGAGATTGAACTATATAGGTGCAAATTTCCATCGACGAGAAAGCTTAATCCAAAACATGGCTGTTTAAGTAACCCTTGCAAGCATGAGAAGCAGCTGTATTGGACCACGAGTTTTAGGGCCCTGACCCCTGACATTCTAACCGAACCAAGTTCTTTCCTACTACATCCAGCATTAAAAAAGCGGTTCTAGCTGCAAGATGCCAAAAAAGGAAGAAGTAAGAAATACCAAATTTGACAAGATAATCAGGTCGTGTACAAAATATACCATATTAAATTCATGACCGGGCCACAAGTTGAATTATCTTGCCTTTGTTATCTGCTACGCCTGGGTGAGAAGTCCGCAGACCTTGAACGTGATCCAGATGGTGACCCTGACGCCCGAACAGGTGATTTCCAGTCTCCACGCTCCTCAGTGCCATATGCATCCCTTCAGTAACCAGAACGAAAGGTAAACCTAAGCCGTTTCAGATAAATCCAGCTAAATGTATGAGCAAGTTGCTTCCTCCTTGGGAGTCTAGATTCCCCGAAAAGATACTTAAAATAATCTTTGTTCAAGTGAGGTTGCCTCTATGAAAAAAGTGAACATAGCTAGTCACCTAAGCATAATTTACTAAGTTGGTGATGCATTTCAAAACATAATTTCTGCATGCTACATACCACCTCCTTCAGCTAAGTAAAAGAATCACCAGGAATCGGAATCTTTAACTTTAATGTAGTAGCTCACAAGTGGATGAAAACTGATTTGACTGCTAAACATTCTCTGCTCCTTCGCTTTTCGAGGTTGGGATGATTTCAGATGCATGCAATGAACTTCCTAGCACCCACCAGTGCAAACATCTGATGGGTACAGGAGCATGCTACGATAAATTAAATTGACACAGGGAGGCAACGATCTTTAAGAAATAACTAATTTTCTACAAGTTAAAATATTAATTGTACGGATAAAAAGATAAAGAAGCTCATGAAAAGCAGGGCATGAAATAAAGAAACCATGACCGAAACTTCCAGCAGAAACGCAAATCTCTTGCTTTAAATGTATTTCATTGTTTGGCACAGGCAAGTCTACGTTTTTTTTACTTCAGGATGATTCACCGGCCCACATGCCCTTTCCGATACTGAACACAACCAAGTGGAATAGGAAAAGGTAATTATCAGAAAATATTAATTTTGTCACAGTCAAGCCATGATCTAGAGAAATGTGTCAATTTCTAGGAAAAAGAAGATCTTCCAAAACATGAAAAGACCAAAGAGCTCATGAAATGAACATTTTACTTACTTGCGATACCCATTGCCAGCATCATTCCGGTTTCCATCACTATAACCAGGAGAGTAAGATCTTCTGAGAGGGTGATCATTGCCTCGTCCTGGTGAAAAATCCCTTGAGGATCTTGGATGGCCTGCTTGCCTTCTCCCAGGAGAAATAGAGTAGTCAGCTCGCCGTCTTGGGGCAGGAGAGTAGGATCTAACAAACCACCAACAAGTAGATGCACCTCATTCACTATTTTCCCCACTGACCATAGCTTAATCATATGACAAACAGAGAAGCCTTAACAGCTAACCTCGATCGGTGTCGGATCCTAGAACTTGAAGGGTATCGAGGAGACCGGGAACGGGATATTGAACGGGAATGCGAACGGCCTGAATAAGCACCATATTATTCATAAAAAGTCATAATTTGGAAAATAAGACGGACATCCCCAGATAGAGCAAGTATTGAGAAGGCACTCTATTTTATGCTTATGGCTGCTGACAATTTCCCACTATGGAAAACAGTCTATATCAGATAAATGCCCCCAGCTGGTAGTGGCAATTGTCTACACTGTGCAACATGGCTACAATCCCAGATGTCAGGAGCATGCAAAACATCAAAGCAAGGTCTCAGGTCTAAGTCAAGGCATCTAAGGTTTCAGCATTCTTGAAAACAGCCTACATAATTCAATGACTAATTACAAAAATGCAGCAGGCTGATATATCTTAGCATAAAAGAATCAGCAAGAAGAAAGGAAAGGCTAATAAAGTATTTCATTCATAAGTACCAATATGGCAAATCAGGGAATGCATCTAGCAAGCTTATGGGCAAGCTCAGTAACATAAAAGGCTCAACTATTGGCACGTGTAATCATATCACTTCCTTTTGAAACGGCTGCTTGTATTTCTTGTCCACTATACCTTACAATGAGTGATCTCCACAAACCGGAAAAAACCAAGGGAATATTCCCATTTTTTTACTTTTGTAAGATACAACAAACGTACTATTTGAAATAGTAAGGCCAATATTGAAATGAATGCCAGGATACAGAGAAAGCAGAGGTTCTCAGGAATGTGGGGAGGCATACTAAGTGATAACCAACGGCATGTGTAACCATATCACTTTTGAAATGGCTGTTCTCAGTAACATAAAAGGCTGAACTATTAGTATATGAAATCATATCACTTCCTTTTGAAATGGCTGAGTGCATTTCTTGTCCACTATGGAGAGTGACTCAATCCTTTTGGCATGTATAATCACATCACTTCCTTTTGGCATGTTCCCATTTTCTACTTTTGTAAAACAAAAACAAATATTCTGTTTCAAAAAGTAAGGCCAATATTGAAATGAATTCCAGGATATGGAGAAAGCAGAGATTCACGCTGAATGTTAAAAAGGCTGAGCCAAGTTCTCAAAAAAAACCAAACAGAATGGAAAGAAAGAAGCTCTAGCCAAATATTAAAAAGGTTAAACCATGTGCTTGAATAGGAAATGGACAGAATGACCAGAACAAGTTGATGGATCGGTTAGAAAGAATGCAGCCACTAGACAATTTGTTGGGATTTACCATAATATGAGGATCTTCTTCCTTCATCGCCTCCTGAAGGCCCTCTGTACAGTAATTATAAAAAATCATTATAATGCAAAAGGACAGAAAAATAAACATAAAAAAAGAATGTTAAAAGGTCAAAGCTGTAACAATAATTGAGAGAATAGAAATAGTATACACACCTAACTCTAGATCTATTGCGCATTTCCTCGGGCCTTTTTCTGGTCTCTGCAGCAACAACCACAGTAATCTCCCTTCCACCAAAAAGCTGTCCATTCATGTGATACTGGGCCTCTGATGCATCATAAGGATCAACAAACTGCACAAAAGCAAATCCTCGGGGTTCCCTGCATGGAATAAAGTATCAGAGTTTTGCATCAATTTGTAAAGCATAGTCAAATGCAGGTATCGATTATGTGAAGTGAGGCTAACTTGTGAAGAGTTCACAAACCACACTGGCATACTAAGGCATTGTTATCACTCAGTATGCCTTCCTACATTCCTGAGATGACCTACATACCAGCTTTAAAGCACTTCCAAAAAGAAGTGCAAAGTTAACATAAAAGCAGCTAGCAGTCCAAGCTTAAGCGCAGCTGACCTTTCTGCTATAACTGTATGTACGGCAACTTCAAAAAATGTATGAGACTTCAAATTCTTCACATGCTTGTAAATGCATGAAGCACTCGCAATCAACATTGCTCCAAATTTATCTTCTCATGCAATCCACTTCAAATGGTCAACTAGCTTCTCAACAAACTTCTATAGATGTTACATATTCCTCTTCATACAGGAACTTCATTTGAACAAGACTACACCCTCGAAGAAACCAATAAATTAGGCAATGCTTAACAGTGTCCTTCCTCAAATGCGGGGCTTGTTTTAACTTCAAACCAACATACCCCCTGAGAACCAGTTCAAAAATTAACTCACTATAAAAGAAAAAAATGGATGTCATAGAAAAATCAGAACTCTTTTCCAAGAAACAACCATAGTTACCTATTCTGATAAAAATGAAAAAACTAAGCAAAAGGCAAGAAAAGCCAGAAACAGTTTTACAAATAGAAAATAGCGCATTAGTATTCTGATAGTATAACTAGTTTAAGCTATTGGCGAAATTCATATGCTTTCTTAGTCAGCTTTATACAATTTATTCAAAAATGACAAATGGACCTGAATTTAACATGTACACAGTTTATCAACTGTACTGCAGGAAGCGACCAATGGATCAGCCAGAAAAGGTAGAATGAAATGGAAAGCACAGATGCAGACAAGGGGAGTTGAACACACCAACTCCTTGTGAGACAAAGCACATGAGTGGGGAGTCTCACCCTGTATAATAGTCCTTAGGCAGATACACATCTCTGACTGGTCCAAATCTTTCAAATGGTACCCGAAGGTCCTCTGACCTGCAGATATAATGAAATACACAGTAACACTAACTCCACAGGCAAAATTACATAGATACTGAAAATGATGCACAAACTGAGAGTTGGCCACCTCATATAAATAAGCAGATTTTTCTAAAAGTGCAAGCAAGAAGACTACCTATCACAATTTTAGACATGATTACCTGCAATTCAGCGGAATATTTCGAACTAATAGGCTCCCATTATTCTGCTCCTTGCGCCCACCGTATCCACCACCATATCCCCTCCTTGGGGGACTTCTTCCTCTACCACCATATCCCCTCCTTGGAGGACTATAGTAGGGTGGACTGTATCTCCTCATGACCAGGCTCTGGAGTACATATTTCATACAAGTTAGATGCATATTTTCAAACAAAGTCATTGGAGATTCTAGAACAGCAAGTAACAGCCGTATCTACCAAAATAATCACTCAGAACAGAAGAAGCAAATATGAATATATGCTTTTTTATGTAAAAGCCAAGTACAAATATTGAGAATTCATCCATAGCAGAGAAAGAACTTCACGGAGTGCTATCCTTATATACATTAAAGGTTATGATTAATTTCTTCCAAAACTTGAGCTATTTGGAAGAAGATCAGGAAAATACAAAGTGAAAAACAAAAGGCATTCCTTCACTTGCCAAACATAGAAGAGAAAAAAATCATTGGCAATATGAACTTTTCTGGACTCGAATTAGGCAAGAGAGAAGGATAAAAATGCTTGTCATATTACACTTACCTTATTCAATCACAAATTCAAGAAGAAAGACAGAAACACGAGACAATCCAGGCAAATTAGCAATGGAAATGGTCTGTTTGCATTATTCTTCAATTAAACTATCTCAGAATAATCTCATTTTAGAAAAGAAGGCACATCAAAACCATGAATGATACATCCCCAAACACAATCACAACTGCAGTTGCATTACCGCACCTCCTGAATTCTAACCCAAACTAAAATGCCTATCTGCAGATTACAGTCATCCTCTGGTTGAACTGAATGAAGTAGTGACCCTGTACAGCCCATATTTACAAAATAACCAGAATACACACTTATCTGGTTTGTAGATTACATCTATTACACTCAAGGAGATGCAAAGTCACCTAAAGAGGCAAAGGAAGAGGAAGACAAAGAAATGCAATGACTGCATAAACAGACCACATTAAAAATACTGACCACGGAAATTGGTTGAACCTATGACAAATCACAGTCTGCACATCTATTTCCTCATGTCTAAAAGGATAACATGAACCCACCTGGTTACCAACTGATTGCACTGAACAGCTACTTAACCTCCATCCACTCTTTACCCTCAGAAGTCATTTGAAACAGCAGTTGAAGAGGAAGAATGGAGAAACACCACGAATGAATAAATCTCCTAACTAGAAGTATTACATGCAGTTAGTTGTTGCACTCTCCATCCATTTCTCACCTACCAACTGATTTGCAAATTTGCAACCCTTCTCAAGGCAAAGGTTTTCTCTCTTTGAGGATAAGTTCAATTTAATTGAGGGCTTCATCTAGATGTTTACTCTTTCATACAGCACTCACACCATTCACATCATGTAGGAGCTGTGGTAGAAACAGTCAGCCAAAAAGAGGATTGGAATGTTGGGGAGGCTAAATTCGCATGATCAACAATCTGCATAAACCTGATGCTCCATAGATCATTCAAGTCTCACAATTGGGCACTCATGTATCCAAAACACGGTTGCCTAACCTTAGACTACTACCTCCATTAATTGGAGATGGCATTTTGTTACTACTGCTTCGTGAGTGAGTTTTGTGGCTTGAAGAGCTGAATTTCTTCTTAAAAAGCGACTGAATGCTATGTTTTAAGAGACATGGCAAAAATATGCAGGACACGCATGTCGACATTGATTCATGCATCGACACAAGTGTCAACGCATTATATACATATCAGTCACATATCGTCTTAGATATTAAAGAGGCAGCCATGTCACCATTATGTTTCTGTATTTGTTCCATGTCACCGGATGCTCCATCACGTGTACATCAATAACGGAGTAAGAAAAAGTGAAAGAAAAATAGATAACAACTCATTTCCCCCTCTCTCTATCTTCTCTTGGTCAGTTATTCCTCGATAACAACTCATTTCCCTCTCTCTATCTTCTCTCGGTCAGTTATTCCTCTTTCTGTTCACTTTCACAATTGAAATCTTGCCAGAAAACTTCACTTTTGCTGTCAATATTTCACGAGAAAGCCAGTAAATCTTTGCAGTTTACCAAAATGTACAAAACAAGTAGGAAACAAGTATGGGTTTTCTCTGTGTGTGGCATTTCTTCATCTGGGTTTTGGGTTTTCTCTGTTCATGGGTTTTTTCAACTCAGCTGGTTTCTCATCTGCCTTTCTCTTTATTAAGCAGATCTCCACATCCTAGAACTTATTTTTGGCTTACAACTTTATTATTATGATAGTAATTATTTATTTAATTAATAGTCATGTCCCTGTATTTGGATTTTAAGGGGCAGCCATGTCGGACACTCGTGTCCGTGTCCACAAATCATAGACTGAATGGAGATGGTAAACAAGGTTGAATGGTTGTGCAGGTCATAATTATGTGGTAAAACTGAAGCAGCTTGAGGCATGGGTAAAGGTGTGGACAAACTTTTAGGGAATGCAGAGGAAAGTATAAATCTACTCTCCTGTGAAGGTGAAGGTGAAGGTGGGACAAAGTAGCAGGATAACTTGAAGATAATGTTCGAAAAAGAAGAGTGCAATTAAAGGAGAAACAAAAGAGAATAATGTTTGAAGATAAAATAAGTGGTTTTTTTCCATGACATGGGAATACAGCTCATGCAAAGACAGGTAAAATCGTGAATGTTAAGTTTCACAAGACAATGTACTAAAGAAGGCTTGTTGGAAGCATTCCCTAGATAGCTGGATCTTGGGAAGCTTGAATTCATAAGCTAATGGGGTTTTCAAAGATAATATCCGGAAGGAGAAAATGAAATCACTTGTCTTCTCTGTGGATGAAGATAGATCCTTATATCCTGATGGTTTTTGCACAGAAGGATTGGCACGAGTTCTTCTCTGAGTTTTACAGGAGGAAACATCTTAAGAGTCATCTTGTTGCTTGTTATGATCCGGAAGGATGGGATAATTATCACAAGGATTACAGAGCTACTAAGCTTATGTGTACTACTTACAAGATCCCCATAGAAGTCCTATCACTTAAATTGCTTTATTTCATAACTACTGCAAGGACTAAGTGCATGAAACTCTAAAGAATTACCACATTACTTCAGGAGGGTAAGTCCCTTTTATATTCCATCATTGAGAGATATTAAATATTCATACAGTATTCTATGAAATGAAGGATATTTTACTGGTAGTTACAGGACAGCCAAGAAGGCTCCAGCATACTGACTCTTACTCGGGTGCAATGATGAAACATTTCAGATGTCAAAAGACCTGTACTGGATGGTTTCATGACAAGCAGTGCCAAGACAATTAGTATATAGCAGACTGATAATAGCTGCTCTAGAAACTCCTCCCACCAAAGGCAAATGCAAACTTTTGCACAGCAAAGATACTGAATTCCTTCATCACATGCGATGGGAAATTAATCCTTCCAAAGTTTGACAGTAGCTATATACTACCACCTTACCATCGAACAGCAATCAAGTAGAAGAATAAGTATTCAAGCTCTCAGAGCATGCTCACTCATCATCAACTTGTTGATTTTATGTTATATGACTCTACAAAACGCACATAAGAAAGAAAACATCTTTCTACAATCATTCGAATTACAACTTATTTCACCCTTCTTTTCCCATATTTTCGATGAAATCGTACAAGAAATTTTAAGAAGAACAAAGAAAATCAGGTGTCATTAAAACGCATTTGGAGTACAAATTCTTCATATTCCAAGTTTATTTTCAAAACCCATTTTTTTCCAAATGAAGCCACAAAATGTGTCATAGTCTACATCAAACTCGCATATGGCTATTAATTAGCGGCCAAAAACCCTAATATATGCAAATAAAAAAGTTCCCGTAACAGCGAACCAAAAAGAAAAAGAAAAATACAAAGAAAAACCTATATCTTACCTGCGAACCAAAGAATGTAGCCGCAAACTGTTTCTACAAGTGCTCCTGCAAAATCAAGAGAGCGACTACCAAATTAGGATTTCTGCAGCGATTGAGCTTCAATAGAAATACAAGGAGAAGAAGAAAAGGGGTAAAAACCCTACCTTTGGTGACAGAGAAGGAGAATCAATGTCGAGAATCACGGGCGGGCCATAAAATTAAGACAGCGAGATGACTATTTTCGTTTCAACGGAAAAGAGTCCTAAAAACCCTAGAGATCGAGCGAAAGTGTCTGTTGGTTTATTTATGCGATTTCCGTCGATTTCGATGGGGTCTCTGTGTAGCGGTTCGAACCGCATCATCCGCTCCAAAGCGGGAAACTTTTCATCGTGGTTCTCGTCAGGGACCCACTTTAACCACCGGACCCACCTAATTCGATCGACACCGTTCATCTTATTTTCTCACATTAAATCTCAAACAACTTATTTACGATGCCGATAAATGATCAATTGACATGATACTTTGGGATACGCAAATGCAATGTAAGAAAAATAAAATGAACGGTCTGGATCGACCACGAGGACGGCCCATGATGCAAAACTGGGAAAACTCCCACAGTCACATGACCATACCCAAGCTATTCATGCACCCACTGTAATCCCCATAAGTCCGCTGGACAATCACTTTGATATTTGCATGCCCAATTTCAATACCTACACAATCGACTTTTGGCATCTACATCCGCACCATGTGATGGTGTTGGTCATTTGGTCATCTAGGGGAAATTCGACGGTCAGAAATGGTGCAAGATGTTCTTGAAAGAGGTAAACCATTGCACAAAGGTTTTCCTTTTCAAGCCTTGCCTCTAAGGAATAAAAACAATCTAAGGTGATCCCTTTTAAAGACAAGACAAATTGTCTAAGCAAAAGGACTTGGCTGTATCCTGTATTGCTACGCTAAACGAGGAATCAGACGAGGTCTCGAACACCCATGTCCATTATATGTGTGGAATTGGAGAAAGGTGTATCCTATTATGAGACGGACCTCATTAGCCCATCCTAGATAATAAGGCAAAGGCCTTTGATGGCGGAGATAACCTTCTGTTTCCTGCTTTCTAATAGCGAGCATCTCCGGATCGACAAGCTATAATTACTGCATTTCTTGCACTACGCGAAATGTAAGTCAGATTTGAGTAACTTAATTAAACGTCACGACTAGCCCACTGAGTCATGGGATGACGCGAATGTAAGGCATTGCCACTGAATATCAACCCGCGGAAGAAATCTAGCAGCAAAGAGAAAATAAAAAGGGCAGCCGGTGCACAAAGCTCTCGAATATGTGAATATGTGGCTTCAGAGGCAAACCACAAGAGTATATTATACAGCTTTACTTTGTATTTCGTAAAAAGCTGTTTCTATACCTCGAATCCGTGATCTCAAGGTCACACAATGATAATTCTACTTTGAGTTTAGCTCTCCTTCAAAATCCCAATTGAAAATGGCTATTTAAAAAAAAAGAAAATAAAAGGAGTGTCACTCGTTCTCTCTTTATCTATTCCCATTAATTTCGCATCCTTGTATACTTGTCCACACGTATGTCGTACCTGCTACTGGGATGTATTGAGATGCTGCCTACCGCAGAACTCGTGACCTAGAGTACATAGAGGAGGTGCCTCTCATCTTTGACTAATTGCACTAGATGGCTCATGGCATTCTACTCTTACTTTTTGGCTGATCATTAATCAAAATTCCTTCAACAATTTCATGGTTTTGGAAGTTCATTTTGAGGCCTGTAGAGTTAAGAATTTGAATGCTAAAATTCTATAAGTTCTGAAATTTATAAAATCAGCAATAGATTTTGAAATTTAAAATGTAAATTCTAAAATTCGTTGTAGAGTTGAGAATTTGCCAAAGTCTGAATTTGAAAATTTTAAATGTAGAAATTTGAGATCTAATTATGTTGGGCCTGAGCCTATATCATAGTGTAGATTCTTTTCTATTCGGAGCAAAAATGTTCTCTCTCTCTGCCAATTATTCCTCACACCGAAATTTTCCTTCTTGGGCCTACTTTTAATACCCTTTCGATAATCTAAGCCCTTCATCAGATAGTCAAGATGAGGGTACCCCAAAGATCTCGTCCAATAAGCATCCTTAGGTAGGCCTCTTCCGGCTAAAATGTGAATGGTAAAAAGCGGTTTTATTAACACCGTCCACGTTTCAGCCAGAAAGACCCACCTTAGACGTGCCCTTTGGATGAGATTTTTGGTATCCCTCCATCTTGGACCAGCTTGAGAAACCAAACTGCTTGGAACATGATAAAAAAAAGTGGTACTAAGAGGAGAAATTTCACGTCAATGCTTGCACCAACTGGGCTGGCCTTTCCAGTTTCACTCTCCATACTTGCCAACACCAACATTCTTGCAAATTAACCCAAAACGAGAGAGAGAGAGAGAGAGAGAGAGAGAGAGAGAGAGAGAGAGAACCCACAAGTCATTGATGACAGTTCCTGTTCTCTGAACAAGAAAAAGTAGAATTACAGAGTGGTACACATGTGCAGTCAAACTTCTACCAGTGGCAAACATATCCCTGCCCCAAGACAAAACTGCTTGTCCTCGCAAGAGCAGAACTCCAGAACTCAAAAGAATGCTACTGAAAATTGTTCAAGTTAAAGCCTTCATTTCAGGCATATACTTGGCATTGGCACAAATGGTAGAAAGATGAATTATTAATCCCTCTACCACATGCTTCTCACCATGTCCTTGCCAAACCTGGCGTCCAGGCTCTCCAATCTAGTTTCCCAACAGATTTGTTTCTTAATGTTATCATTTCTCTGAAGTCAAAGACCCTCCTCGGATAATTGTTCCCTTCTTTTGTTGACTCCGTTGTACTGACATTCTCTTCATTTACAGCAGGGCCCTCGTTAATAGTTTCTGGGATCCCTCCATCTAATGTCTCAATGATTTGGCCCAACATCTCAACCACCTCACTCATCTTCGGGCGGGATTTAGCCTGCTTCATTAGACATTTATTGGCCAGCATGGCAACCTTCTGAGCTGATTTTACACAATATTGCCCTTCAAGTCTTGGGTCTACAATGATGTGGAATTTCTTTGAGTCCGATGCATATGGTTTCACCCAATCCAAGAGCTTCTGCTCACTTCTTGGTAGGTTTCCGTCAACAGACCGTCTTCCTGTAATTAGCTCATAGAGAACGACCCCAAAACTCCAGACATCACTCTTAGCAGTCAGTCTACCTGTCTGAATGTATTCAGGAGCTGCATAACCTACGGTACCCACAACCTGTTCAAACATATGGAACATTAATAGCCTGCATCGGTCAGTGACCATCTAAAAGAACATATTACAGCCTCTTGCAATGCAAGGAAAGGCTGTGTACTATTGACCCTTTGGGTCTGCCCCTTCCTCGAACCCTGCATACGTGACAGCTTCGTGCATCAGGCTGCCCTTTTTACATCAACTCCTCTGGAATGGGCAAAGTTAAGACTTTGGTAGAATGACCAAGTAAAAATGTCTAGGACATGTACAGCGCAAGGTCAATATTCTGTAGCAAAACTAATATATCCTGTTAACTAGCATAGTAATTTATACTTATACAACTCACTCATGTACGTTTTACCTGTTGGAACCTCAAGAATCATGATTTCTCAACTTCATTTAACATTTAGATACTTAGACATCTAAGTCAACGTATGCAATAGTAGTATAAGCATCTTATTGCTAAATATACTTTTAAGTTTGCCCAAATTGTGTGTCTCACAGGCAGAAAATGCGTTGGGAATAATCAAATCAGTAGATTAACTAGGTAACCAAACAAAACTAAAACACAAATACATGACGCATGCAGCAACCAAATTGTGTGTATCACAGGCAGAAAATGCGTTGGGAATCATCAAATCAGTAGATTAACTAGGTAACCAAACAAAACTGAAACACAAATACATGACGCATGCAGCAAACTTTTTGGCCCATCATAATAGTATTGCAGCTGCAAACAATATGTTACTCATACTAAAAATGTATCATCGTATGTTTGCTTGGAAGTAGAATATACTATAGGAGAAGCGGTAGAGTTAGCCTAAACTAATCAAAATCCACTACAATAGTTCAAGAAAAAAGGATCTTAATACACATTAACACTTTCAAAACTTGAGCCCTCAAATACAAGTTAAACTTCAGTTATGAAGAAGGGTGCATTCATGATTTTGTTTGTCTAAAGATGGTCAAGAATCATGTCTTAGACTGTGTACTTTAAACTGATAGGATAACAACTCACTGATGTAGAAACATGGCCAAGTCCTTCTGCTGGTCCCTGCCTGGCCAACCCAAAATCTGAGAGCTTGGCATTGAAGTCCTCATCTAACAATAAATTTGATGTTTTAAAATCTCGAAATATTAACTGCATGAAAAATACATAAAACAAACATAGTCAAGGGATAGGATCATCATAGAAGAGAATTAGCATACTGTTCAAGTTCAAAGTAGCTCCAAGGACGTAAGTGCTGATATAGCCAAGTTCTATCTGAGTTCATGGTGTGATGGCTAAGAACTGTCTAATTTATTGGAGTAGCAACAAGCAAGAACAGTGACATAGTCCTATAGAGGTAGAATACAGGTCTATGGCTGCTGTAATTGCTGCGCTAAAAATGAGTCACAAACTGCTGCTTGCGTCAGTTATGTCTATGTCCACTCGTTCTACATTACAATGATCAAAATGCGATGAAAATGAAATTGGATCCTGTGCTATAGGATTAGAAAAGTAAGCATCATTTTGTGGCCTTTGTCAGAAAATACATGCAGTAAGTTCCACTTTAAAGACTAGAGATGGCATGGCTTTCGAGCTTTTTGTCTTACATATTTTATTTATTGTCTCATTGGATTAGTAGTCAAACATATGACTTTGGCTAAGAGGTATCTATAACATGCGCCAGTGGTTCTTGAAAAGCAGCATATGAGCATCATGGTACAGAAAGATTACATGGTGGAAAGCACAGGCCCAATATACAATGAAGCTCTCTTGACTAGCCCTTAGCTAGAGAGTCCACTAGATCATGTGCATTTGTCATAATATTGCAAAACTCCAAAGAGAAGCCTTATCCTAACTCATGAATCTCATAGAGAATGTAAGCAAATAGCCAAGGACCAGGAGATTTGTGGGCATCTCATGAAACAGTACTGTGCCGATCTTCTACCATGACAGAGTCAAATTCTGAGTCCTTACGATTCTGCTTGAATTCTAAACCCCAAATGACCTTCTCTTCACCTTTCTCACTGGCTGACTTATACAAGTCCAAGAAAACATGTTTTAAAGACCTAAGACCTACTATGGTCCATTCCAAAATATTATTATATCTACATTTCATATTCCAAAACTAAGAGGCATCTATACCTTGCCCAAGTGATTTTTGGAAAACAGTGCATCAGTATCATGATAAAAAAAGATTACAGGGTGGAAAGTGCTGGCTCCATGGACAATAAAGCTCTCTAGAATTGCCCTTTAGCTAGATGGTCCACTAGATCATGTGCGCTTCTCAAAAAATTGAAAAACTCCAAAGCAAAGCCTTGCCTAACTCATGGATCTCAGCAATAAAGGAAGCAAATTGCCAAGGTCAGAGGAGATATGTCAGCAGCTCATGAAACAACATTATGAAGAACGTCCACCATGATAAGAGTCAAATTCCAGATCCTTAAGATTCTGTTAGAATTTTAAACCCCAAATGACCTTCTCTTCCACTCTCTACTTGAAATGGAACACCCTCTCTCACTAGCTGACCTATACAAGTCCAAGAAAACATGTTTTAAATACCTAAGATCTACCACAAGTCCATCCAAAATATTACTGTATCCGTTTCCTATTCCAAAGCTAATAAAGCATTAATATTATAACTCCATTCCTGATCAGCTATTACTTCCCAACTCTACATCCCTCCCTTCCCATATTTTTCTTCACAACATTACACCAAAGGACACGCATTATCTCCTAACTTGAACATGACCCCATAGACAACTTTAGTGTCGAATTGGTCAAAGTACAAATTTCAGGTTTTAGAACAATGATTAAAGGATGAGGTACCTGGAAATCCATTTCTTCATGGAGATATGCTAAACCACGGGCAGCACCTTGGGCAATTTTTAACCTCATTAACCATGAGAGAGGTGATGATGGTATTTGAGAAAGTAGATGGTCCTCCAAGCTTTTATTAGGCATAAGTTCATAAACCAGAAGCCGTTGAGTACCCCTCTCATCATCTTCAGCACAATAACCCACCAACCTGACTAGATTCGGATGTTTGACTATACCCAAGAAATTCACTTCTGTAATCCATTCCTTGTGCCCCTGAATGCTAGAAAGTGAGACAGAAACGTATTAGATATGCTCAAAAAAGTCAAACTCAATAAACTTAACAAAAGATCCTCACATACTAGGAGCTTACAAGCTATCACATGCAATAAAGCCATTGTGCTGGAGTGATTACCACAAGAGGGTAGTTACACACGTCAAAGGAAGGATAGATGGTATTAGCCCAGAAATTAACTGGGCATTCCAGATAAAATGGTTCAGAACAACATCCACACAATAACATCTAGTCATAAGTTGTAAGCGTCATTTGGATCAGAGATTAGTAACCACTTCGAATAAAACAAATGGCTTCATAACCGTGGAACGGAATTGTAATGAGGCATGCAGTCACAGTTCATGAAACTAGGGACTAACTTATATGCTGTACAGACACATAAAAACCAGGCTACTTGACATGTACAGGAATACTAAGGAGATACAACTCAGTATTTCTCAAATTCAAGGTCATGCTACCAAATATCATGAGAAAGGCGTAAAACCGATGCATCCATGCCAATTATCTACAGGAGTCAGATATGTAAAACATATATACGCGTGTATGTGCGAGGAGTGGAGGAAGAGGTGGGAGGGCATGCCACATGCAAAGGAGAGAGCATTACATGGTTTCAGATAGATCAAGTGAGTATTGATAGTATTATCTGATTGAAATCCCGTTTTCCCTGTTTTTGTGGGGCGAGCAAGGATTGAGACTGAATTGTTGTATGACAGCACTTGGATCTTAAAACCCAGAGTTAAAACACAAAATTAAAGGCAACGCAGAATAAAGCCACTGAAAAGTTTTCATCTTTTGTTTCTACTCGGTTAGTAGCCATCAATGCTCCTCTAGTTTATGACTGTAATAAACTACAAAGAAAGCAAAATATTGCAGACATTGCATATCAATTTCAAGCTTTGACATCTCAGAAACAGCAGAAACACAACCACCATCAAAATACTTGCCTGCAATCCTTTCCGATTCAACTGCTTCACAGCAACCTCCATCATCTCAGAATCATCACCATCATCATCAGAAATCCTAATAACTCCTCTGTAAACGCATCCAAAACCTCCTTCACCAATCATCAGACTTCTACTGAACCCTCTAGTAGCCCTCCTCAACTCAGAAAACACAAAAACTCTAAGATCATTATATCTCCTTTGTGAGAGAAAATCTCCCGACCCCATGGAATCCGAGAAATCCCTCAAATCCGATTCAAATTCTGACCTTATTGTATCGACACTACTGGAAGCCACGCTACGAGAACGTGCCCATGCAACCCTAGAAACCCTAGAAACCGTTCGACGTTCTTCTTCCTTGGAGAAATGAAAACACTTCATGCTACAAGAAATCGAGAAAAATCTTACAAGATAAAACTTCTGAAAATCCTAACAACTGAATCAGATGATGAAGTAGAGGAGCAAGACGTGCATGCATGAATGAGTTTTTTCTTCGTTTCTGAAAATTGAAAGGTGATTGGTTGGACAAATGGTCAACTGGTGGCTGCTGAAGAAGATCAACTACTTGAAATTTTAGAAATTTTAAATATCTGCAAATTCGAGAAAATAATTTTCATTCCCCCGAGCTCTAATTTTTAGTTTTGGAGATTTCAGGAGAGATTTTTCTCTGCGAAGAACAGAGAAGTTCCCGAGATGGTTGCAGACTTGCAGCAGAAACTAATAAGAAGAGAGACACAAACGTTCGTTAAGGGTAGAACTGTAATTTAACTAAAATTTTGTAATGACTGGTTTTGCCCAGGCCGATTTGACTGGGGAAAGCGGTTTTATGAGGGTAAATGTGTAAATGCATAGATACTCCTTTCTGATTGGAGGAACGGCTGCGAAGTGGGTGTCTCTAACAACTACCGAAAACGACCCAATATGTGATCTCGAAATGACTGTTTTAGCCTTACTGTTCCGAAAGCGTATCCAAATTGTGGGCCCCTCCTAGGTATCATAGATAGGGCCTTTTCTGCCCGTGGTCCTTCTACCCACATTTTTCGACTGATCTATACCGTTCGTCAGATTGGGCCTCTCTCAAGATGGGGATACCAAAAATTTCCCCTTGAAGTGTGGAAAGCCAACCATTGGATGATAGTTTTGATGCATTATCATCTTAGGAGAAAACAAATCCAACGAACGGAATGGATCACTCAAACTCGCAATTATTGTTTTATGGATTCATGGGCAAAAGTGTCATTTAATATCTGGATGAGTAGGTAAGTGACTGTTAACTGTTGTCTTCTGTAAATTTGGAGTTTCGGGGAGTAATTAAGTAAATTAAGAATTAAGGGCGTCAGTTGAGGTAATTTGGCCTTAATGCTGTTTTAGTTGTGTAGTTAACCAAAATGGGCCCACCTCGATATTACGAAGACAATATCGAATGGAACTTTTGTGTGAGTGCTAATCTAGCCATCGGATTCATTGATCCTATAGAAGAGATTGATGTCGGCGTGGCCCCCACACTCCATAAGGTGTGCCACCAATGCATCATGTTGTGGTGCATGCCAGAATCATTGCTTGTCTAGGCCTTACCTTCTAGATGATCAAATGTCATGGCTAACGTCAATTTTGGACGTTTGATTACGGGAAAACCCAATTGCTTGTTGCCGCTAACACAAGTTTATGATTTGACACGTGGCATGCATATTAATTTTAAGAGTTACTAAATCCAATAGGATACCACTTTGTAAAAATAATATTATATGAATTTTTTTAATTTTATAAATTTGCCATTAAATTTTTAGTAACTTTGCAAAATTGTCTCCGTTCTTTTTCTTTTTCTAATTTTTATTAAATATCAATATTATCCTTATCCTTTTGGCACATTTTTTGACAACAAATAGATCCCCTCACCCACTATTGATCGACACTGACTAGATCTCCCCACCCAATAGATTCGTCATTCCTCCCACCGCCGATCATCAGCACCACCGCCCTATCTGCCCATAGCATCGTCCCCGTTGCCCCTGCCAGCGCTATCCGAATAGTCTCCCTCCCCCTCGCCCTAGTCAGCGCTACCTTGCACCGAGACAGTGAGCATATCCACTCCCAGCCCTGATTTTCGATGTCCTCCTTGCTCCCCCAGTCATAGTACAACTTTTTCGATGCCTTCTCTGTTGACAACACGTTTGCTAGATAAGGATAATATTAGAATTTTATAAAAATTAATAGAAAAGAAAGATGAAAACCTAATAAAATGATAAATTTGCAAAGTTCATGAAAATTTAATAAAAATTTTGTAAAATGAAATTTACAAATTTATCAAAATATAATGGTATTTTTGTAAGAACTATTTTTTTTTACTAGCAAAGAAATACAAAGCAAATTACTCAACAAAATCTAACAGGGGCATTGGAAGATAGCCGTACAAAACCTCAACCAAGCATATTTTAAGGAAGTCCCCAAGTTTTGTGCGATGAACTACACCAGACACTTGCTGGCAAGTCATTAACCTCGATTTTAATCATGCCTAACCTATTTCTTAACCATAAACGTAAATAAAAAAGAAAAAATCTTAAAATAGAAGGAGAGTTCTATTTTTTTTTTTTTAAATCTATATTTATTGGACGCCTAACTAAGTCAAATAGTATACAGAAATTGTAAGAAATGCCTCTACACCAATATTTCTTTTAAAGAAAAAGGCAAATCTCTTAATATATAGTAGGTACATGAAACTGATATGTTCCCTCTCAATTTTTTATATATTATCTAGTAGCCCTTATTAATGGTTTGAATAGCTATATCTCTATGTAAATTCAGTTTTGTTACGATCCAAGTCGTTTAGGATATTGCCCTCGACTTAGATGGGATATAATTCAAAATTCTCATCCGTTGGATGATTCTAGCTATAACTGTTTTCAGTTATAAAATTGACTTTTAACTAAAATAAATATAGTGGCTAAGATTATTCGATGGATAAGAACTTTGACCATACCCAGACTAAATCAAGGACAACATTGTATCTTATCTTCATAAAATAAGACCCGGATCGAGTCGTGGCCGTCCAAAACATGACCAGCATATGATCGAAGTATTCTAGTAATGCAAACCGTCTATCTTTGGTTCTGGTGATTTGGGACCACCGAAGTTTATTTTGGGCCCACAATTTGTTGACTCGTTCATCTAAAAAAATAAGACGGATGGGGCCCACCAGGTAAGAATGAGTACCCCACACTGACTTGCGTACAGAGGTCGCGCCTGAACGAAGCATTCGCACGTCGATGACAAGCCTCCGATTTAATGTCCCTCTGCAACGAAAAACAAGGTTTGGTTTTTTATCATGAATGAGTTCTTGATTGCAGGAAATCTAGGGTTTTGATTCTTTTGTTATTAGGTTTGGTTCTTCTTGGCAAATTTGTTCTTGTTGATCTGCCGTTTTACTTTAATTTGCTATCTCAATCGAATGATACTTGAATGAAGCTTGATTTCCCACTTTTTTCTTCACCATCAGCTTGGAGCTTTAAATTTTGCTGGCCAAATGCTATTGGAATATAGAGAGAAGTGCAAAATCAAAGATAATAAATAACCTTAAGACTTAAGAAACGTGAATTCTCTGATAATGTTTTTCATTGTTGTCTCTGTATACCAGTATAGATTTCATTATTTTGGCTCTGATTAGAGATACAAAATGATGAGTTTTTGGGGTGGTGTTACAAATAATTATGTGGTGGTATATTTTTTAGACTCTAAGACGTGCTATTTGAAATATTTAAAGTTAGGTCTTCTCTTTTTGAACTTGTTTCTGGCCCTTTGGTGAATGTGTTGTTATCATTTGCCAGGTGGGAGGTTAGTCATTTAGCCTGGCCTGGAGACCAGATTGTGCAAGCATGAAAGATTATGCAACTCCTTCTCATAAGCTCTGTAAATTGTATGGGACTTAGAACAAACCTGCTCTATTATTACATTAATGTGCTCAAGGAATCTGGCCAAAGTTGAAAGTAAAGCAGTAACTGGGTTCATCCTGCTTCAGTCGCATGGTACTGAGAGCTTCAGAAAGTTATTCTTAGTAGGCTTATTGACGACGAAGGAATGAATTTCTACTAACAACAATTTCACTGATGGGGATGTGAACCTTTTAATTTCCAGGAAACTTAATATTGGCCTGCTCAAAGGGGCATATCTTCTTATCTTTGAAAGTAACCTCCTTTTCCAATTCAGAGTACTGCATTACAATGTATGGGAGTCCGTGTTTCTTCATGGTATTTTGCACACCCCTTCTTCTTCATTAAGAAGAGTCATGATTTCTACTAACCAGAATTCAAAATCCTTATATTTATTCCTGAATGGTCCATGACCAGACTATTTGTAAGTCAGTCCAACTGGTGTAAAACATCATTCAGAAGCCCTTTGAATCAACATTGAGGCCCTAAACTCAATCCACTTTTGGCCCCAGCAAATCAATTAGATAATCTTTTGCTCACCCCAAACTAATGAAAATTGATAGCCACAACTACTTAGTATAAAAACACTGACTGCACGAACCCTTGGTTCATCCAAGGCAATCAAACATTGCTTTGGCTATTTATCCACTGATTATGAGTATTTGGCAATTGTTTAAAAGCCAAGAGTACTGGACAGATTTCAATTCCACATTATTCTAATGTTTGAGATCTGTTATAGAATACCATGATCATCCACAGTGCGGTATGAAGTATTTTCTATGTGTCATTCTCACCCCACCCCCCTATTTTACATGTATTTGTAAGATCACCTTCAAGGAAAAAATAGTTCTACTTCAGTAAAAAGGTAGCCAACCATGAGATCGAGCAACAGATTTTGAAAGTGAAGGTAACCGAAGGATGCATACCAAACACAGAAGGTATTTTCCAAGGGAAATCTCAGTAAAGATTCTTCCAAGATAAGACATTATAAGGATAGGAGTCCTGCACTAAAAGGCTATTTTGAAGTTCAGAGAGGTTTTCCATTGGTCAAGCCATTCTAGAATACCTCATAAAATTTTGCTAACGTGGTCTACTCAAGCAAATACATCATATGTTTGTGTCGATGAAGTCTGTTGGTTTGGAAGCTGATTTATTCTCAGCTATGATCTTTTGTTGCACCATGATCAGAAGATGATGTGCCATAGATCAACACCATTGACAGAGGCAATCATTATGGTATTAGGTGCGACTAGAGGGAGTGGCTGGTTGACTTGTAGTGAGTGCCATTATTAACGGCTGGCCTGCAAGGACTTTCATATTTTGGTTTGCCAGATTCTCTTGCTCCGTAATGATAACTGGGCTTTATATTCTAAGATTCTGTTTCACAAGCCTTACTTGCTAGACATTGTCCTATATCACAGATGTCACTTGAATTTTCTTCACCTTTTTGTGTTTAGAGTTTCAAATCATTTGATTTTATCTCTTTGTTTCACTGTATCTCTCAGGTAAAGGATTTTGGCAAGGGACCTCACTTCAAGAAGGCTATTTAATCAAAGCTAAGGTTAAGACGTGGAGAAAAGAAATAACAGGGGAGAATGGGGAAATCAACAAATCCAAAGCTAAAAATTGCCATTATTCATCCTGACCTTGGAATAGGTCTAGCTCTGTCCATGACTCCCTGATGTTCGGTTTGAGTGTGCTATATTGTATTTTAAGAACAATCTCTAAGATTCTAGGGCATATACATGCGCGTGCGTGCGTGTTTACTAGTATTTGTGTGCTTGTTTTGCAATTCACCATTTATGATATTACATATGGTTGTGCCTTGTAACATATTTGGTTCCAGGATAAGCAAGATTATCTTATAATCTGCATTAGTACTAAAACTTAATGAAAATAATGCCAATGTAATCTGAAGATACCAAAATTGCAATCTGGGTGTATATCCAAATGCATGGATGATAACATAATTGTTGATAAAATGGCATCATATGACGTTTCTTACTGGAGATGGATAAGATTGGAAATGTTCACTTTGTTTCTATATGGATGTTAGAAATTATGCAAAGCATCTAAGATGGCTTTTAGATTTATGTAGGATATACCTTCTTGTCCACACTAATAACTTCTCTCATGAAATGACTCGCGATACATGGTACTAATGTGATGTAACTCCTAGGTGGAGTGGAAAGGTTGATCGTCGATGCAGTGGTTCAACTTGCATCCCACGGGCATGACGTTCATGTTTTTACTGCACATCACGATAAGAACCGGTGTTTTGAGGAGACTCTTGTTGGTGAGCTTAATGTATTTACTACCTTATAAATGAAAACTGGATGACCGAGAACTATTAACTTGAGCAGAAGAGTCACTTCTTTCTCCACTGCATTACCTTTGATATTCTACTCAGATAGTATGTGATACGTAAATCTAGATGACAGGGATAGGTGTCTGGGTGAAGTTAATAAACACCTGACTAGTTTGTCACAGAAACAGTGCTATTTTGGATGAAACTTCAAATGCAGATTCTTCACTTCAAGGTCCACATTTTGACATGTCTATGCATAGTTGTATCACTGGTTAGCTGTTTCCTTGTTTTAAGGAAACACGGGCATTATATGTGCAAATGTATTTATTTTCATCTTTAGACAAGATCTTGGATACACTTCTCCTTGGGTACCTTGCTCGTAACTTTACTTTGTTAACCTCTAGTAAGTTTTTACAGTCGAAAAAGATGACATCTGTTGGGGCACTGCTCCATGCAGGATTTTGAGAAAATGCAGTGTCACTATAAATCCTGGACCGCTCATTCTATTGGCATTCATTAGGTTGCCCATAATAAACAAAGAACAACTATCAGATAATCCCAGTTATTCGAGCGTTTGATGCCATTTGACATTTAAAAATGGAATTGGGCAGTGGTCTAAGTTTAGAGGCATTACTTAATGCCTGAGATGTGACCACTGACCACATACACTGTGGAAGTACCCTCCACTGTAATTATCTAAAGTGCACTGCATAGGAGGTGCTCCATGGATGAGTACGTGGAGACCAAGCTTTTAACTGCTTTGGTTACTTTTCCCCCTTTTCCAGGTAATACACTGTTTATGATACTTATAGTATTCACTAATTCTCCAGGTCCCTTCCCAGTGACAGTATATGGTGCCTTCCTACCAGACATATCTTCTACCGATTTCATGCTATATGTGCATATTTGAGATGCATATATGTTGCTCTGTGTCTGCTAGTCTTCTGGCCTTCATTTGATATTATACTGGCTGACCAGGTCTCTGTTGTCATTCCTATAATGAAGATTAAAAAATTGGTGAAGGTAATGAACTTTCCTGTTAATATTTGACGTAAGTGGCTTATGGAGTAATTATTGTCCATTCATTAGTCTATTTCTCTCCAGATTGTTTTCTATTGCCACTTTCCAGATCTATTGCTGGCACAGCATACAAACCTTTTGTGGAGGCTGTATCGAGGGCCAATTGACAAGATTGAAGAAAAGACAACAGGTATGGTTCGTGGCAACTATTATCTTGTACCTGCAATATGCTTTGTTCTATTCCCTAAGGATTCAGCATGTGCCCAATTTTTGTTTTGAACAACACACTTTTACAAGGCATTTTCTTCATTTAACGCTTTTGCTGTTATGCATGGATGGCAGATCTGATTCTCGTGAACAGCAGATTTACTGCATCCACTTTTGCAAATACATTCAAGCATCTTAATGCCCAAGGACTTGAACCAGCTGTTCTTTATCCAGCAGTTGATGTGGAGCAGTTTAATGAAACTTTTGCTTATAAGTAACCAACACTGCTTGTGTGCCTCTTAGTATCACTGATTGTGTCTTTTGGTTCTTACATATTACTTTGTTATTGCATTCTGGATCTAGAATTTTGATTTTTCTATTCGCTGATGTCTAGGATGAACTTTCTTTCAATCAATCGGTTTGAAAGGAAAAAGAATATTGGTTTAGCAATTTCTGCATTCTCAATGCTTCGTGCATTTGAAGCAGACATTCTTGTAGGTCAGAAAATGGCTGATGTTTCGTTGACTCTTGTAGGTAAATGGTCATCTTTTCTTATGCTTAATTTTGTCAAAAGCTGATTCTTCATGGCGAGTCATATGATTAGTTTCCTCTAGAAAAAATACAGCTCGAACGAGTGAAAGGTTTGATAAAAATACTTTTAGAAGTATTCACATGTTTTAGCGTAATTGAAATATGTACCACGATTAACAGTTTCTGTTGGTTTAAGTTTTGAGTGTATCTTTCTACATTTAAAGGGTAGATGCTGCAGATTGTTGATTTTATTAGTTTGAGTTACAGATGCTGTATTCAGTGTCTTTGTCTGGGGTATGATCACGTTATGATACTGCTGCATATTCTATCTTATTTTGGTACTCAGTTGTTTCTTTCCGACTGGTTTACTGATAATTCAGATTGAACTTATTGGTACTCGATTTGCATCAAAACTTAACAGTTAGTGATCGAGCCTTTCTGACCGGAGATTTGTGTCATCTTTTCTGATATCGGAAGTACCATGTTCTAGTATATATTTCCGAATGTTAAAATATATTGCAGATAGCAATTAGTTGGGTTGCCTGGTTTTGAATTTTTCATAATATGAAATCTGGTTTTGACTTTTGATATAATTGATGCATTTCTCATTTTTGTTCTTGTTATGTCTGATGAAATTCTATTAGTTTCTGATGGAATAGGTTTGCTACTCTACTTTATTTAGGTGGCTTTGACAGACGTCTTAAGGAAAACGTGGAGTACCTGGAAGAACTTAGAAGCCTAGTTGAAAGTGAAGGACTGTCTGGGAGTTAAGTTTGTCACTTCCTGTTCAACAGCTGAAAGAAATGTGTTACTCTCCCAATGCATCTGTGTTCTTTACACACCAAAGGTAACAGAAATGCAGTATTTTCTCCATATTAAAACGTTGTGCTTACTCTGTCCCTAAGACACAGCATCACGCAATGGATAACTCTTAAATTTTACTGACCTATGTTTAAGCAATTACATAATTTGAACTCCGTTGCATTTTGAACATTTTGTATATGCAGGATGAGCATTTCGGCATTGTTGCCTTGGAAGCAATGGCAGCTCAGAAGCCTGTGATAGCATGTAATAGTGGAGGACCTATGGAGACAATTAAACACGAGATAACAGGGTTCCTCTGTGACCCAACCCCACGGGAGTTTTCTCATGTCATGGCAAAACTCATTAAGGAACCCTAATTGGCAGAAAAAATGGGGAAAGAAGCACGGAAGCACGTGAGCAAAACATTTTCAACTAAAATTTTTGGCCAAAGACTGAACCGATTGGTATTGGACGTTGCCCACAGGAGACAAGAATAAGTATGAAATGAGAAATCATTATAGTAGTGAACAAAGATGACAAAGAAGCCAGAGTCTGCAGAAGGGATCATTTGAATCTCTAGTTATAAGATTGCCAGGTCCAAGGGACTTTGCCAGAGAAGATATGGTTATAAGAACTGGAGAACTGCCTTGTTTATCTCAAGCTCTTCTTTGTTGTCCTATTCTTCTTTCAAAGTGCCTGCCCCTACTTGTTTTGAAACTTCCACTCTCCTCTTTTATGAGCAGAAAGTGGAAACAGAACTGGACAACCCGATTTTCTTAGCATACCGGTTGGAATCACGGCTGAACCGGTTCTCACTGGTGGGTTTTGGGTGCATGGCTAGAACCCATCTGTTTCTTCTGGTCAACCAATGCGGCCAGTTTGCACATTGCAGTCATTTTTCTAGTGTATTCACAAATGATGGATGATTAAGGGCAGATCTCAAATTTCTTGAGAGAGTTTGTTTTAAGGAACAATTCAGCATTTTAAAGATTTCTCGGACCCAATAGTGGAAGACCCTAATTCTTAATGAAGAAGCTACCTGGTGATTGAAAATCGTCTGAGTTTTCGAGGAAAAAAGAGCGATGTTGGCTGCAGTGAGCACAAAACCAAGCGTATTGGGAGTAATCCAGCATCATCATCATCAAGACCTTATCCCAATTGGGAGTAATCCAGCATAATAACACAAATAAGATTACATAAGGCTTGCTAACCGGAGCCCTAAGCAAACATCAAAGTGATTAAACATATCATGTAAAATTCATTCACACCATTCCGTATTTCATCTCCTTGGCATAGGCGGGAGCTTCATGCACCGGGGCTGTCCTTTTGATTTGGGAAGAGTGTTTTGCTTGTTTGAACAAAAAGGATAACAAGTTGATGGTATTAAGCTTTTAGTAATCTTTGTCCAGCTTTTGCCTAATTTTTTTAACGGTCCAATTATTAAGCGAGGCAGTTTGTTTGGGCAAACTGGATTACAGGATTGAACGTGGAAGGTTTTAGTAAACTTTTTCCAGTTTTTCCAAATTTTTTAAGATTTAGACTAATAAGCAAGGCACTCTCTCCCGATCATAATTTTGTGGTCAATGTTGGAAATTCTGTGAAAATCTATACCAATAAACTAAAAAAGGGCAGTCCTGCTATGCGCATATGTGGAGTCTAAGGAAGAGGCGGACCACAAGAGTTAGGTAGCCTTAACCCATAACCTCAAGGTCACCTGTACCAATAAACTTGCTTGTCATTATTAGCCGAGCCATGTCGCTTTGATCCCACTTCAAAAGGATATTTCATGGCATATCATAATTGACCAAAAACCAAAATAATGACTTGATTCTGCCCACACGCCACATGTGGATTTAAGTGCACTTCTTCCTTGAGCAAGCAAGTCCGCTTCTGAGAAGCGTTTCTTTGTGTTGGTTTGAGTCTTTCAAACAGTACGTAGAAGTCCACCGCTCGGTGAAAATGATAAAATACACTGTAAAACTAGCCCCACAGACAAATTTACATGGATGTGCTGAACGCCATGAACAAAACTGACAGTGGGCCTCCGTAGACAAATAAGCACATTTTGTCTAGAATTGCATGACCTAACACAATTTTCTTAGACATGAGAACTGCATTGCGGGGTAATATTTTTTAACTAATGACCCCGCGTTATCCTGCACCTTGCTTCCACCCCTTCCATCACAAGGAGGGTGACTTCTTTCTCAGACCCCGCATTTACTCGGGAGGACTGGGCTGTGGTAAGTACAAGCATTGACCAAGTTACTTATTTTTAAAGAAGACAGATTAATTAAGCCCCAGAGAACATTAATTACATACTCATCGTGGATACTCATCCATCTTGCACATCAAGGACTTTCAGTGGTCAGAGCTCGACAAACGAAATAAAGAATACAGATTTCATTTAAGAATAAATCAAGGCTGGTATTTTCCTCTTTTTTCACTTTCAAAGTGTCCAGATTTATATTGTGACAGTTGATCCATGTCTCTTTAAAGACTCATCCTTGATGAGTAATTACTGCATATCAGAAGTCAGTCAATGGAGCCAGACACTGAAGTGCATTTATGAAATTCATACCTTTACCACAAACCTTCCAATAACATAGCAGCTTGGATTTAGAGCGCTAACTCAAAGTGTTCTACGAATACTTTCCTCCTCGCTCTTAAGCTCTTTTGTCACAGCTTTTAAAGACCTTGACCACACTTACACAAGTGCCTTCATCTTCCTCTAACCAAGTAAAAATGTCGCACACAAGTGCCTTCATCTTCGTAAACTTTCGCTGCTATCTAATCAATACAACATTTTCCTTCGCTCTATCTAATCAATGCAACATTTTCCTTCTAGAGTTCGTAAGGTGGTTGAAAACTTCCGAGTCATTAACGATGATACTTGCCGAGGATCTCGCCTTTTGCTTCGACATCATAAATTGTCAATTCCCCTTACCCACAAGAACGATTTGAAGAATCAAAGGAAAAGTTTGAAATAGAATTATTGCAAAAATTGCCTGCAAGCAACTTAACCCCATTAGTCCATCCACTTAGTCAAAACCCGATTCTCTTCCGTGTGCCACTCACAATTGGCCAGCTAAAATTGTCCAACACAGGAATTGCCATCTTTAAAAACTAGGTCTTGAGATGTTGAACAAGTTGTCCGCGCATTTACAAGAGTATAAGATTGGCTTGAAGAGTAGCTAAGATATAGTGCAATACAAGTTTGAAAGAGTTTTTTAACTTTGGTGCAGTTTGAACTTCACTCCAAAAGGCACGCATTTTGAAAGTCAGACTTCTATACTAATCAAAGACTGAACTTCCGAAATTCATTCATTAAATACTAAAACAAGGGGTTGATGAAATATCAAAGATACTAAAGAAAGGAGAACTTTTCTTTAACGCTGATACCCTGCCCCAGTGAGGTTGACAACACTTGAGTCCAATAAAAAAGGCGTTCAAAATGTTGATTGATGCCTTCAGATTAGGAATTACTCCCCCTAAACTTTTTGGGCAACCGGAAATTTTTAGTTGGAAGTTGTACAAGAACATTTCCGATGTTTCTTGAACAAGCAGGGATAAAATGGGGCACTTTCAATAGCCCCACAACACAGCAGCAGCATATCCGATGCTGTATCCCGCTAAAACCAATTAACAATGCATCTCTTCGGATCCCGTAGCATTTACATATCAAAGGAAAATTAAAATTTCCCTGATTCAACTTCAAAAAACATTGCAGTCAACAATAAAAAGAGGAAAAGTAGATTAGAACGTCTGTTATATGAACAAAAATCACACAGCGTTTTCCGTCTTCTTTTACTTCTATTACACGATAGACCCAACCCAGATCAAAAACACATGAAGCCACAACTAGATACCAGCATCAGCACGCCATGAACAAGATCAAAAACCAAACCCTAAACTTGAAAACAGAAACACAACTACTATTTATTATTGTAATGGGTTCGGCTTTCCTCTAACTCCTCCAGTTGCCATCAGAAACACCTCCCCTGGAATAGCGGGATCCACCATCCGATCCCCCATAGCCACGGTCTCGACCACCGTAGCCACCACCACCGCTGCGGTTGTATCCTCCACCATCAGTCTTACGGCCACCATAGCCGCCACCGCCATATCCTCCGCCTCCACCGCTGCGGAAACCACCACCACCACCTCCACCGCTTCCCCTAGACTGAGCCTCGTTGACGGTGATGCTCCGTCCGTCGAGGTTCTGTCCATTCATCCCCTCAATGGCATCCCTCATCGCCTGCTCATTGCTGAAAGTCACGAATCCAAATCCCCTGGATCTACCAGTCTCCCGGTCGCTGATGATCTACAACACATCAAACAAACATTGATAAGAACCGAAACAAAATTCTTCTCACACCGACATAACCAGCAGATCAGATCCACAACACAAATGGATCTGATCATATCGGAGCAAAACAGACCTTGGATTCTACGACTTCCCCGAAGGAGCTGAAAGCTCTCTCGAGCGAATGATCGTCGGTAGCCCAAGCGAGCCCACCGACGAAGCAACGGTATTCAACATCTGCTGCAGCCATTGATTATCAAAGCAAAAGATTTCTGGAGAGAACTAGGGATCGCCGACCCTGTATCGGTGACCAGAAGACCGTAATTGAGAACGGGAAAGGAACGAGGGGGAAGATAACCCACCTCTAAGAGCACAAGAAACCCTAGATCCCCCAAACCCTAAATTTATAGAGATATTTCTCCTTAACCATGGTTAGGTTTGAGTCGGTGCGCGGGGTGTGGTTAGGTTAAATTAAAAGGCTTGGGTTGGTAGAGCGGCAAAGGATATGCACACCTGCCACAATCGTAAAGCGGGAAGTCCAAGTAAACCGGGTATTTTCCTATTTTGTCCCGATAAGCTCGCTAGATATTTTTATCCGGTGGACCCCACTCGCACGTGATTTCTGTACGAAGGCATAGGTAAGCTACTAAAATATCTAGAGGCCGATTTTACTAAATTATCCCCGCCCTTTCCCAAGGGGAACTGCGGACAGAAGGACGCCGAACTTGAGAACGCCGTCCGGGACTCCCAAATCCCAATCAATCAGTAGGGCCCAAGACTACCGAAATTTTGGGCTTGGAGTCGTCGCTAACAAAGAATCGAGTCACGGAAAAAGACAAATGCGATTGGAATATTTTCTGACAATTTCTTATTTAAGAGAGGATGAATAAGATGAATGGCATGGATCTCCCATGATACACACCAAGATTGATACCTCCAAGATTGATACCTCCTGTAAAGGCATGCCTCAGTTTATCCTTTCTCTTTTTGTCATCAAGGCACACAGAATACCATATATTTACAGCCAGAAAAGCATAATACAGAATATAATACGTTTTACAACCTAAAAAAGTGCCATAAATCAATGAGACCAGAGCGAAAATCAGGGCTTTAGACATTTCAAGTGGGGCTGTCAAGCAACTGTTAAGATGCATATGCTACAACTTCAATGAGACTGGAGGGAGATTCCCGGGATTCAGACCTTTCAAGCCCTAATTTTATCTAACCATCACCATATGGGCTTCCTTTACGAGTTTTTATAAGCTGTGGATTTGAAAAGCAAAATTTTGGGCATTCAAACCGCCCACTGGTTGGGTCATATCCTGGGACGCCGTGGCTACCTGAAGTGAAGGATGGAAAATATCCATACCACAAGTTCATTGGGATCACCTGATTGATTGGGAAGAAGAACCACCTACCAGGACCCTTAACAGATTGCCTATGCCACAAAAAGCCTACCTCATTGGGCAATCCTGTCCAATTCATGTTGCCTATGCTGCCTGAAAGAAAAAAACTAAAGCTCAACATTTGTCCATGAATGAGGAGACAGTTCACTAGTCACAGAAACCCAGAAAGAGAGAATGATGTTCGGTGGACCTGCTATGGTCCATGCCCATGTGATGAAAATAGTCGACATCTAGAACATCAGCACCGTCTCAATGGAATTCAATATTGACAGCCAGCGACGCCGTAGGTTGAAGACTTTATTGCCTGTAAATCTTGACATATACATACCTGTAACTCCTATAAATAAGAGACTTAAGATTGTAAAAGGGTGAGAGATGAGAGAGAAGAGATGCAGTGTTTGTATAAGTAGAATTGAGAGAAGATCTGGTTTTGATCCTCCTCCTCCTTTGTAATCTGATCAGATAGTGTTTTTTCTTTTCTCTCTTAGACGTAGGCAGAGATGGCCGAATCACGTAAATCTCTATGTTTATGTGTGTATGCTATTGCGTGATTCTCAGATCCAAAGATCTGGCACAACAAATGACAGAGTATCATCAGAGCAACACAGCCCATCTCGAATCGCTAGAGACCTTTCCACGACGAAGATAACCGTCCAGAGGTTGCCCCAGCTTATCTGCCCCCTTTTTATGCTGAAGCAGTAAGGTCATTACTTTTGATCCCAGACTTTTCCTTTGCTTCAACATCTGCAAGGTACAGTGCAAACTGCTCCTCTCGACGAGTTAGAATGCATTCCCTGCCTAATGTAACGACAAACTTCAATCTCTGGGAGAAGTAAATATATTATAACTGGATTTTCTGGTATGGTCACTTTTAAGAACGAAAGGATTTTTGGACATTTCAATAAGAATAGTTAAATTCGACGGACTGGGTCCGTTGCAGCTGAAATGATAGGCACAGAATGGTGACATTTACAGTGAAATCCAAAAATTACAGGCACCTTTCTTTGGTTGGCTAGACAGTCACACTTGGTCTCATAATTCTTCTCCAACTTACTCTGAATGCGAGGTCCAGAAGATCAGCCCACTGTATGCATAAAGATGAGTGAGTTCTAGGAGTTAATATTAAAGAGAGTTTAATATAACATTATCATCTGCTTAAACCTAAGTTACTGCTACCAACACAACTCAAAATAAAATGTGCTTTATCGTAAGTTGTCTGGCAGTATGTCCCGTAAAATTGAACCATGGTAATTTCATAACTGGCAACTGTCAAAATTGATCCATTAGTCATAAAAATGCAAACATCCAATTATGTGGAAGAATCCCATTAAAAGATAACATGAATGTACTGAAGCAACACAAAAAGGTATTTTCATCTAGTTTTTCATCTGAAGATTGCACAAAGCAATGTGTCACGTTTTATCAATAAAGACACAAGAAACATGCTATGCAGTTGAGCAGGAGGTAAATCTCATTCGGTACCATCTGATTGTCTATAATGACAATCATGCAAGTTCTGGAAAGTTGCATATAATGTATTAGAAAGCAACAATACCTGATCAATACAAACACACACTGCAAGACACAAGCAGTACCCGTCCACGCTGAAGGGCCATTATCTGTGAGTGCATCTTGTACCAGTAGGCCAACAGATGCTGCTAGAGAGACAAATGACACAACATATGCCAAGAAGAGCCAAAGCTTCAGTCTGCAATTCAACAAGCTATATCGGTGGAAATGTACATTGAGGCTGTGCAAGCAGATTTTTTTGTAGTATGTCTAAACAGGCATGTTCTAGATAATTCTCCAGATAAAAGTCATTGGTGCCACAAATACACGCTGGTAGAAGTCAAAAGAAAAGACTAAACGTCATATTACATAATATAACATATATAATATCCTGTACACATACATATACAAATTTCATGGACGCATACATGTATTCTCACAAGGCACCAACTAGAATACGCATTCACAAGTACACAACACAGACTAGTAATGCATTCTCTACCTAGGTATACAGTAAATCCAGCATCCCAAGGTACATTTGTCTTTTTTCATGAGCTAGAAATTTTGGAGATCCCATATCAACATAAAGGCTATTTTAATGTAGGGAAAATCACATATCCATAGTTTCAAAAAAATTGACCTTTATATGGGGGTTGCCTCTCAATCCAAAGGACAACCCTTTTTGTTCTGAATGCAAAAATGCTAAAAGCTGGTAAAACAGAATTCATGATGAAAATCAATTAACGTGAGCACTTGGCCAAGTTGGTTAAGTGCCTTATCTCACAACCAAGAGGTTGTGATGTAGGACAGCATGCAAAATGACTTAATTTATATGTTGAGATCATATTACAATTAACTTAAATAAGAAAACATAAATTAAACTATGACAAACACTTCAACATAGAGAAAATCAGTCTTAATTAACATAAATAGCCTACAATGAGTTACAAGATTTGCAGACTACCTCAGATCTCTACCGATTAAGGTAAGATCGACGTTTCAATCCGGATCGTACATCTAATTGGCAAATGGTCCTGATTAAGCTTTGGAACTAGGGTTCAAGAATTTTATGCAGAATAAAAATTCTAGGTTATTGCTGACGCAAATCACATAACCACACGCAGCTCAGAAATCGTTCTTTAAAATACAAAGTAAAAAAGTACCGACTTACAAAACAGGATGAAACAAAAGTGAATACGACTTACCAGATGCGTACATGATTTTGCAAAATCTACTTAGAAATGTGCTTAGGGGTTTCAGGAGTCAAAACCATCAAAATTATCTTGAAGTAAATACGAGCATTAGACATTTAACAATTGTTTCGAGCCATGATCTTGGTTGGTGCCCTTTTGTCAAACACAAGAGGTTTAAGAATAGCAAATACCAACCAATATAGATTAAGGCCATATACAAGCATTGAAGGTTTGATAACAGGATAAGCCCTGATCTGCTGGTCGGATGGCTTCAAACCAAATCTGCATCTGTTTATAGACACTTAATTTCTTGTCTAGTGGCAAACATAAGCTATTCAGTTTACATCTATTTACTCTTCTTCATGTGATTTATGAGATTTAGAATGCTAGTAATGGCAACATACACTATTTAGTGTACATCTATTTAATCTTCTTCATATGATTTATGAGATTCAGAATGCTAGTAATGACAACATACACTATTTAGTGTACATCTATTTAATCTTCTTCATATGATTTATGAGATTTTGTATGCTAGTTTTTTCTTCGAGAAAAATCAAGATAGCATGATGAACTCTTTGTTCCTAAGAGATCTGCTCAAACTATCACAGGAGTAGCAATGAATTGTGCTATTAAACATCCATGTCGTGGAGTGGCATCTAATCCACCTATGCTCTATAGTGTATTGCTTTATCAAGGCATCGCCCCTTCCCTCTTTTGGTTTTGATATGTCTGCATTGTAGTTGTGAATTCCATCCTATTAGCACACCTAGATATTTCAGCCAATAAAGTTGAGATAAGCCACTTGGAAATATTATCATTGAATACCGCTGCTATTGTCGGCAACAATCTTAAACTGGATGAAATTTATTGTATTTCTTATCCCTGTGGCCTTTCCTTTGTCTTCTTTTAATTATAGAAAAATAACTAATAATGCTACAAGAAGAACGAGAGTTGAAAATAATTGGAAGAGAATGAACGAGGTAGCAAGAAGAAACCAAAAGAAGAAAACAGGATTTCTAAGAGACAAGCAAGAGTGTTATGAGTTGCTCAATATGATTTTCAACAGAGTTGTTTGATGGACTATTCCAAACAAATATTTCTGTGAGGTTGCAATATTGGACCTTCAAACTGTGATCGTATTATAAACCTTGGATACTCTGAATAGAAATATCACAGTTTCAGTGTGTGCCCCTCTGCAAGAGGTGATAAAATTGCTTCCATGTAACAGATTGCTAGCCATAGTCCCACAGAAGTTTGAAGCATCAACCAGCTAATCATAATGTATCGGCAAAGATCGATTTCTCTAAACCAGCCAACCAGTCTTCATTGATAAGCAGAAGCACCACACCCAGACAAGGAATATAGCTACTACCGTCTTTATTTGGAGGCCCAATTTATTTTTCAGAGAAACTGCTTTAACACGATTAGGTGGAAAAAGTTAGGGCAGATTATCAATGAAGACTAATGAAAGTGAGGGAAGCCTCACTAGAGCTTCTAACAGCCCAAACAGCATCCTTTAATGAAATGTTCAAAACCTGAATAAACCAAGGCAAAGTCTACAGAGTCATGCATAAAATGGACCTATATACAGATGAATGTGACAGAGAACTAGAGAATCATGAAAGAAAATGCCAAATAGATGAAAAGAACATCACCTCCACTCCCCTTCTTCATATGGCGAGTAATCGATGTCTTCCCTTCTGACACAATTGAACATAAGAGCCGCAAGAGATGCAAAAATGCCTAGAAACTCATAGAAAATTTAGAAGGACAAAATAAAATATAACATGCTAATTCAAGAAGTGAGAGAGAGAGAGAGAGAGAGAGAGAGAGAGCAAAATTTTACCAGGAAGGTAATGTAGGAAGGAGACCTTAACGGAGCTACAAACAATGGCATCAATCCAAAACCACCATCCTGCACCAAAAACAGCACCTGCCACACCGGGTCCAAAAATAGCCCACAGCTCCCCATAATCCATTACTTAATGAAAGAAGAAATAGCACAAATGAACTAGTTAGATTATGATTACCATAAAAATAAAAACTAATTAGATTATGGTGACAAGACCCAAGAAGCAACTATCTGTGCAGGAGAGAAAAAACAAACAAAATGTAAGAGGCTTTGAAGTTTGAAAGCGGTCCTCTTGAAGAAACTCCCAATGTTCACTTTGAAATCATGATGGTGACTCTACGTGGTATTATGAAAGTCAAACCCACCTTTAAAGATCAGAAACCACTCAATCTTCATGGAAGCACATGCAAATGTAGCCATTGCACCACGCATTTCTTCTGTGCTTACCACAAAGAAGTAAACTCGAACGAGACTGTACACTAGGATATTTCACCACAATGAAGCGTAATCATATTTTGGAAATGCAACCTATTTCACGGCGCATAGAATTGCATGCCCTTACAGCTTAGATAGTTCAGGAGAAACTAATCAATCGTAGCTTGCATCAAGCATCTCTACGGTAGCAAAATCAAAAGGTGCAACTTGGCGAGTATACTAATCCAAGAAGCACTGAATTGCGTTAAATCAACTAAAGTTGAGCCAACCCATTACGGGATTAGGAATTGGGAATAGCATAATTTTATATCTCAAATTACATAATTCGTTTGACTTACCGATCTGCAATGCTAAGTCCTGAGCAGAAAAAACTTCTCAGACTCGAGGGAAAAGAAAGGCACCTTTCTAATTTTAGTCTCAAAATTTTGGAATTTAGTTAATTTCTCAGAGCAATGGATAATCGATAACTTCTTTCATCATTTTGCGAAATGATAAGCAAGAACTACGCTTGCATTCAACTCAAATTTCAGTACACATGAACTCCAAAATAAACAGAAGTCAGATCCAGAGAAGACACGCAGAAAGAGTTCCTCAAAAATTCTCCAAAACATACAAAGATTACCTTCTGCAAAAAGCTAAGAGGAGGAGAAGGAGTAAGAAGAAGAAGATGGAGATAGGGTTTTGCACGAAATTGGCACGCGACAGTCTCCCCTCCCGTCGTAGCGCCCTAGCGGAAAGTAAAAGAGAGACGAAGCTACGGGAGACTCGATTGCTTGAGCCTTGTGCAACGGTAACAGTCGTTGTTAGTTTCTTGCAAAAATACAAGTATTACAAGCCCTTGTGGCCTACTCCTCAAATCTTGCATGGACAAGAGCTCTGTGCACTGGCCTGCCCTTTTTATTTATGTAAGGATAATGCTCCACTGCTTAGGATTGTCATGTGTGGTATAATCTGTGAGCCACCAAATGTCTAGTAATTATCCAAGATACGTGGCCCCCACGAGATAAAAATACAGACCTCATTCTAGCACAACAAGTGATCCTCCTTTGAATAACTATTATTCGTAATTAACTAGTGTCATAAGTTTGATATTTTAAAGAGTAACATTTGTATTTTAAATTTGGACAATAGGTTGGTTAAGGAATTTTTTTGAAAGATAAATTATGTTAAAAGTGCAATGTAACATCATCGTCAAGTTAGTAAAGACTTAGAGACACAATATTTACTTAAAGAAGGTTTAAAAGATTAGAGACTGTGAATATATTTTTGTAAGAATATGTACTTTTAGGAAGAACTCCACATAAAAAATATTTAGCAAAACTATAGCAAATTTGGTATTTTAAATACCTTTAAAGTGGGAGGGGATAATTTGTTTTATATATAGTAGGTGTATATGTAGAAAATAGTATAAATTATTATTATTATTGGAAAATTGAAGGGGAGCCTTGGTGCATTGGTAAAGTTGTCATCGTGTGACCTTAAGGTCATGGGTTCAAGGCGTGGAAATAGCTTATTGAAAAAATGCAAGGTAAGACTACATACTAAAGACCCTTGAGGTCTACCCCTTCCCCAAACCTGGCATATGTGGGAGCTTAGTGCATCAGGGCTGCCCTAAGATTAGAAAAATGATGTTTAAGACCGAACTGATTGACTCCTATCTACTCATGGTTTTTTTGCTATTTAAGTGTCATAGTTGAGGATGGGAAAGACCAATATGTAACAAGATGAGGAAAGGTGGACTTAGATAGTTTAAATATGTCTAATAGTAACTAAAAATGACACCGGTTAGAAAGAGTGAGTCAATTCAAGTCGAAGGCTCTAAAAGGGCAAGGAGAATGCGCAAAAGGACATGGATAGAAGTAGTGAGAAAATATTTAGAAACTTTTGGACTAAATTAAACCATTACACTTAATAAAAGAGAATCAAAGAACGAGATTCATGTAATTGACCCTTATTCTAAATAAGGCTTTGATGATAAATGATGAGTTAAGGATGGGAAAGGTTTGGCCAATTAGGGGACCTGACCTTAATTGACCTAAGAGGCAAGCTATTTTGGGCCCCAATAGCTTTAGGTTTCTAAATAATTGCCTCGAAGATGTATTAGGGTTGACCGGGATTAGTTAGTAAAAATTTAAGGGCCCTGGATAATTTTCTATATATTTACTTATTAATTAAAGTATCATTGCATATATTTCTCTAAAACTCTAATGGCATCTTTTGGTAATTAAGTGACTAACTTAATATTTTGATTAGTTTTTATAGTTACTGCATAATTTGTTCACTCTTCACATAGTTAGTACTGATTTGACTAATGGACTTAGAGATAATTTTTTTATTTATTTGCATTGTTATTACATAATTTTGCATAGTGTGTCAGTACTAGTAAAGGATTAATTGATATTTATTTCTAATCAAATTTTCACGTATTAAATTTTTTTATGGTATTGGGGCCAATTAGGGGACTCAACCCCAATTAACATTAAAGGTTAAGATTTCTTGTAGCAATGTTTTGACCCTAACCGTGTTAAAGTTAGAAAACTATGAATTAAGTTAGTCAAGGTCAAGCTAAAGTCAAGATAAAAGTATTAGGGTCAAGGTTAAGGTCTATAAAAATTTTGCTCAACCCAATTCATCATGCCCATCCCTAGTCGAAGTGATTGACTTTTACACTACAAACTATAACAATAACACTACATGCCCAAAAACCACTAGGAGGTGGGACATATCAATATATAAGGGCAGGAATACCATTTCCCTAATTATTAACTTTTATAGAAACGAAGACCTAAAATAAATCGTTGGCACTTTGTACTAAATATATTTCTAAATTTAATCTCCAGCTAAGTTGAAAGCGGCAAGTCAAACTTTTTGTCATTGTATGAAGTAATTTTTTAAGTAAAAATATAAAAATACTAAAATTGGGATTGGATTAAAATAACAAAAAAATGGTTTGATTAAAATATCTTATTTGCAATTGTCATAATTGAGTCTTCATATTTAGAAACTTATTTTATGATAATCTCATTGTTAATTTCATTCAATGTATCATTCTCAATCCATGTTAACAAACAATCATTCATCCATTTATCTCCCATTCCATTGTGCAATCAAATTTTTATTATGTTTGTTGCCAAGCATGCCCTCTCAATAGTCATAGTAGCAAGGGTACAACTAATGGTGACATCATAAGCAAATAAACTATTGAATATAATATATCTCTATTTTTTTCTCCATCTTTTTTAGCAAGAATATTTATCCCTTTACAAAGAAGCTATGGCTTCTAAAAATAAATTATTTTGGTAAGAAGCTATCAAAAGTCAAAAGCAAACAATCAGACAAAATCACATATGGGAATTGACAAACCTTGCTCCTATCTGTAAAGCCATAAGTGGATTTTAAAGAAAATTTGAAGGTTGAATGATTCTATAAAAAAAAAAATTAATCGAGATTTTTTACAAAATGATATAGTAAAAGAGGAGTAGATTATTTGATATGTATTTCCGTATGGCAATAATTATATTAGTTCAAAGGTCGATAGTCATAAACAACAATATATAACTTAGAGATACATCAAATGGATATAAAAGCGACAAATAGAATGCTAAAAATATGCCAAAATGCATGAATCAAACCATAAGCATAAAACCTCAAAATGCACAATCTCAATCCCAAATAAGAAAAAATACCATCAATGTTGTAGACTCTTGTTGAGATTGCAATCCCAGACAGTTGCAACATAATCAGTTGCTGTAGGACTTTTTAGGAAAAAAATGGTGCAAAAACAACAATATAACAATAGACTCCCTTCCAAACAACTTGAATATCTATTGAAAATGTCCATCACAAACCAGGAGTTACCAAAATGGTAGTGACAAGTCATTGGTGATGAATATTGATGCCAAAACAGCATGTAACTAGCGACTATGAATAAAACTTCAAAATTCAAATTTATATAGCACCACTATTACTTTGGATTAGTGTTTTTTATTAGATTTTTAGTGGGAGTTAAATATATAGAATTATTAAAATTGTTTTACAAAATTTAATACTAAGAATTGTATCTCAAATTTCAAAGGAAGAGAGTGAAATTCTTTTGCTTTTTCTAAATCTATTACATGGAAGGAAGCATTCACTCTTTTCTCTTCTTGATAGAGGGCTTTTGATTCCTAATCATGAATAAGATAGGATAAAAAATAAATCTGGAGAAAAAAGTAATCATTTAAGAGTTTTGATTTTAACTATAGAAGTAATGTCACGAAAGAAAAAGTTATTTAGTGAGCAAATAACTACGTGCAAAATCTATAAAAATGTGCTATTTTTTTCATTTTTAATAACAAAAAGGTAACTTTTTTCAAAAATCCTCTTCTAATTTTATTTTGCCAGATTGAATCCTACCTAATTAGAGTTCATAGGTGGTTTCTTAGTTAATTGCTTACATAAATGACAAAAGGCTTGTAGTATGTTGGAAATGATTTGCCATATGGTCCCATAAGCAATACTAATGTGTTTAAATATTGCTCAAGACACGCTTCATTTTTTCTACTCCATTTCCAAGTCTTTCCTCAAATATTTTCTAACATTTTCTTCTTCTAATTGCCTTTGACTAGTGAGAACTACATTTTTGAAATGGTCATTTATTCAATGAGAGATCACAATGATCCTTACAAACAACCCTAAACAACCTCCAAGTGAAGTAGAGAACATTTGCATGCCAAACAAACACAACCCAATTTACATAATCAGAGTATGGGCAAGAGCAGATGGCACCACCCTAACACCCCCGGACAAGTGAGAAGTATTTTGTCTCATTGGTTTATCCCTTGTTGAGGTCCTTTGAATGGATTTGTTCTATTGTTGAAATGAACTAGTTTTAGTGAAAAAATATTATTGAAAAAGGAAAATTTATATAGAAAACCATGTGTTTATTAGGTTTTTTTATTCATATCCCAACGGTAAAGCCTTGGCATAATGGTAAAGTTGTTGACATGTGACCTTGAGGTTACAAGTTCAAGGCATGGAAATAGCCTCTTACAAAAATGTAAGGTAAGGCTGTGTATTATAGACCCTCGTGGTCCGCCCCTTCCCCGAACCCCACATAGGTGGGAACTTTGTGCAGTTGGGCTGCTTTTTACCCCAATTTCTAGTTTGATCAATTGTACCCTCAATTTAATATCTCATTTCAATTACACCTCAAGTTAAGATCCGAGGTCACCTCAATAGCACTTTTTATAGGTGGCCAACATAGCTTATATTTGACTGCATATGTGGCTTTTGAATATAAAAAAATTCATTCTCATACAAACAAAAGTCTTCCTCTAATCTCTCTACAACCATCTCTTTGAAATCATCCGCCGATGCATTGCTTGATCATGGGCTTTGAGCTACATGAAAAAGCTGAACATGTTTCAACTTAAAGTAGAAATTGGGGAGAGAGAGAGACACACACACCCACTTTTGCATGATAGGCCCTAACCTGGTCGATTAGACTTGTCTATCTAAATGCTCAGACTTTGGATGAGTTGCACTTCAAACACATGGAGGATTGGATGAGACTAGCATCCAAAAACATGGGCTTTTGACTTTACGATATGGATGGTTGGATACACTGTGTAATGAACGAGACATGATCAACTAGTAAACATAATTATCCAATCACTTTAATATGGAATATAGGATATCTAGAGCTGGAGAAATTAAATGGACGGGTTTGATCAACCAAGGAGGATGCTTATCATAGTGTCACGCACTGTACTGTCATTCCTCCTCATAAGTAGTGGGAGAATGGTCACCAATCATGGCTAAGCAAATTGCCACCATTTGGCTCAAGATAACAAGCCTTGTACAAACTCATCCCCAATCGCATCCCACCACAGGATACAGCCTTAAAACCCTTGGTATTAGTTGTTGTTGAATAGTTTTATCTATTTTCTAGGCCTTAAAATAGAGGTGTTATTGTGTTAATAAATCACCATTCTGGGATAACTCAAACCAAGGATTGTTATCCCGTCCCAAACACCGCTCGCAACTACGTGACCCAGTAGCGATTAGTGTTACCATTTCATTTGCTGGGGGTTTGGGTTTGGGCAGAAACGGGAAGAGAAGCAGCAGATGGGGAGGAGGATACTGAACGAGGCCTTGAGGACCATCGTAAATGCAGAGAGAAGGGGTAAAGCTACCGCCAATCTGCAACCCATTTCGACGGTTATGACATCATTTCTCAAAATCATGAAAGATAGAGGTAAGGAAACAGAAACTTTTGCTTCTCTTCTCCCTTTAACTCGTGACTTCTGCATGTATCTTTCCTGCGAAACACGGCTTCCTCTATTCTGCTAATTTTAGTTGTGGGATGCCTCAGTTTATCAAGGAGAATATGCCAGTAGAGGGCTTATAGTTTCCCTTGATTTCTTTTTCAGTTTACCTTTTTGATTTTGGTCACAACCCATCAAGAGGAGTAGAGAAATGAATTTGGCTTGTTAAGCAAATGGTTATGGGAGTTTTCCCAAGAAGGGTGGTTGCCCACAAACATGGGAATCAGTGGAGTGGCTGGAAAGTCGACTGTAGGAGTTTTTTTCCTGGCCCAGCAGTGTGGAGAGTATCTGTAAGGGCATGGAGTGTTTCTAGGATGAACAGATTCTCAGACAGAGTTTCTTGTACCATCGGTTTTTATAATGATTTATAGGTGGTGGGTGATGTGCCAGATACCTGAAACTGTCTTTTGGAGGCTGTTTTCAGTTACTAGGTAGTAAGACTGCAAGCGTTGCTTATTTATACACGGTATTTTAGGTGTGATTATTTGTATATGAGCATTTGATGATACTTGTATGGATTGCGTTGCCAGCATTGTCATCCTGGTTAAGAATGAACAGAATCATATATTAGAGTGGAAATGGTACAGGGATATCTTCAACATGAATGTAATAAAAGGGCAGCCCCGGTGCACGAAGCTCCCACCTATGCGGGGTCTGGGGAAGGGGCGGACCACAAGGGCCTAAAGTACACAGCCTTACCTTGCATTTTGCAAGAGGCTGTTTCCATGCCTTGAACCTGTGACCTCAAGGTCATATGATGACAACTTTTACCGTTGCGCCAAGGCTTCCCTTCTTCTACACGAATGTAATATACCCATTAATTTCAAGTCAGTTGAATCTTGCTCTGGTAATTCTGGATTATCAGGAGTGTGAGTGATATTTGATGGTCATGAGAAAGTGCGGATTATGGGGTTTTTAGGTCTAATGGGGATCAAGGTCACCAATATATAGAGATTTATGCACTTTTATAGGTGCTAAATGTGGTCTCAAGAGTTCGTCTGCCTTAATTGTGGAAGTAGATTCAGCAAATTTGATTACATTGATTGCTTTACCTGAGTCTCCATCTGGTGCATAGAGACAGATCAAAGCGATAAAAAGGAGGTGTGGAGGGACAGAATGTGAAGTTCCAATTCATTAGCTGATCTACAAATTCAGTTTGCAGATTGCACAGGGAGGGGACGTTGAGAATCAGTTACTGGTGCCGGAAAATATTAATATATGAGCTATTTTCTGTTCTGAATTCTTTTTCTTTAATGGTGATAATTGCATCCAAAAAAGAGAGCTGCACAGGTCTGTACAAAGAGAATGGGGGAGAACCACTTCATAATGATCTATATATCACTTGATGTCATTAGTCTATTTACTGGTGTACATTAATATTCGATGGCCAATGTCATTTTTCATCTAGATGTGTAGGTGGATACCAGTTGGGGTGTGTTTTTCTGAATCCATGTATGTTTGATAATGAAGCTTGACTGCTATTCCTGGATTATGTTCGGTGCATAGTATTCGGATTGTGAAAGAAGCTGTGGTCTGTTCCTTATGTGCTTGGTGGGGTATCCATCATATGCTGCAGATATTGATAACTTAACTGGTGTAGCTGCTGGTGTTGATTAATGCTATTTGTTATCAGGGGTGTGTTGCTCTTGTTAGTCACACTAAATTCGTGGTTCTTCTGTATTTCTTGTATTTTCTGAGCTTCGTATGGTTGATGGACAAGCCTGAACTGTTGGAGACAAGGAAACAGAGACATAAGTGTGAGCTATGATATTTCGTTCTGTTGTATGCTCTGCTGAGTGGCCTTTTCCTGATGTGCTTCGTGGGGTGTCCATCGTATGCTGCCGATGTTGATAGCTTAACTGGTGTATCTACTGAGAATTTGATGTTGATTAATGCTTACTGATATTAGGGGGGTCTTTTGCTCTCGTTAGTCACACTGTTGTCGTGGTTTTCCTGTGTTTCTTGTATTTTCCAGCCTTCTTATGGCTGGTGGACAAGCCTGGACTATTGGACGGCAAGGAAATGGAGACATGAGTGTGAGCAATGATACTTGGTTCTGTTGCATGCTTATTGCTGCTGTTTAGATTGATTAGAGGTCCATTTTGATGCTTTTGTTGTATTTAAACTGGGAAGCCTGCTGACACTTTTGTGCCAGTTAATTCTCTGTTTTCTGGAGGTGAGTGGACAGTTTGTAGCAGATTGCTAAGGAAAGGTTATCTTGTTTGCTGTTTGTTTTTCGAGTAACCTGTACATTGTTTCTCATGGACTTGGCCAGTACTGGCTTTCTCAGTCCTTTCCTGCCCTAACATGTTGGAGTGCTCTGGTTTTTGATCTGTGGCAATCATTCTCGGTGATGGTTTGATGGATAGATGAGATTGTTTTGCGTGGTAGAACACATGCTCATATCAAGAGGCAATGCTTGGGGTGATGATGCTGTTTGTGATTGATTGGCCATTCTTTTGATTATCTGGTTTGAATCTGTTTGTATGTTTTCCATGTCTCTTTTCCTTGTTTGCCTAGATTATTTTGGTGTTAGCTCCTCTTTAAAGTATTCTCTTTCTTGAATATGTTATCACTCAACAAAAAGAAAGGATGTATAGGTTCTGTATAAAATCTCCTAATGACGGCTCCAAGCTAATATAGGGAGGTCAATGGCAACATCCCCATAAAGTGGGCATTATTCTATTTGCACAACATGGAATTTTTTCGTGGTGATAATTTTCACGTTCCATTGATATTCTACTCTCTGGTTTTAGTTTTTAACTTTGACTTCTCTTACTGGCTGCTGATAATTAATTGGAAATAATACCAGCCAAGGGAAAGTGTAAGAGAAGTGAATATCAGAACACAAAGTGGACGTCCTGCCTACTTTTTTTTGGACCAAGGATCATTCCCTCTGAGTAAATCCAACTGTAACATAAAGGCCGTATAGTATATAAGAGATAGAAGCCAGCTGAGTCAAATAATTACTTGGCTTCCTAACAGAAGACTGTAATGTGTAAAGGTTCACTAGGCCACAGATTGATCATTATCACTCAATATAGGTTAATTCACCACCCCACTAAGTTTTGACCAAAGAATTTGTAGGCTTTCGTTATTGGGAGGAATTCTGTCAGTTTTGCTTCTTCATTATTTGCTAACTTAGTGATAATAGGAGAGTTATTAGACCACAAGGTTGGTCTTTGCCTTCATCCTTAGCACATACTCAAATATTAGGAAGATACTCGACCGCAGTCCCTTGGCATTATTCCTCTACAGGCAGGAGGACCGGATCTTCTATTTATACTTTTAGTACTGGGAAATGTTTTACCTCCTACTGTTGATATTTGACCATTTAATGTCCTGCTTTCCACCATTTGATTCTTTCTACAGATAGGTCTTTCCTCGCCAAGATGGTCCATTTTTAATCTTGGTTTCCCTGAGGGTCTGCAGGAGCAACTCAAATTTAGCTTCTAGGTGTTTGACCTCCTCCTTATCCAAGCAACTTATGTATCCTCTTAGCAATCTTCATTAATTAAATTGTCCTCCATGCCTATCTAAACTCGCACAAGCCCAGTGTTGGTCATCCTGCACCCAAAATTTGCAGATGTTACTGGAATATGAAAAAGTATGCATAATTATGTGCTTTAAGCCTTTGGTAGAAATGATTACCATAATCATTGTGGACATTATATGATAATGATTTGAGTGCTCAACATGTAACCTTTGTACAGCAACCATTATTTACTTAGTTTTTACCTGGATACAGTGGTATTATATCTCCTTATCTTTGTTTTTCAGTATCCGATGCATTGATTCTTTGAGTGGATTAGTATGTAGATATTTTACCTTGTCCGAGACTTTGGGATATGTTTCTCTCATTCTTTGAACCTTACAAATAGTTTGTGACAAATCACTCAACCTCAATCAACAAAACCACTAAACTGTGTTACCAGGTCAGGTTCTTTTGCATTTCACTATGTCTGAGATGATGAAGACTTGTAGAATGTACTCCAGCAGCAGCAATTTCTTGCTATTCCCTCAAACAGAACAAAAATGCCTGTATACCTACATGGACTTTACTGCATTATTTGCTACTGATTTGGATTGCTAAATCTGGAATTGGGTGGAGCAACAGTCAATACCATTGTTATTATTGACCTGCCATGTGAGTGGGTGAACATGCTGTGCAATTACTCAGCAAAAAAATATAGCTTAGAGGCATGAGCTGAAGCAACTAATGGCTGGGTTCTGGAAACCAAGTGGCCTTTATTAATTTGCCTTTATAATGGAGAATAGTTTTACCATGAAAAGATAGAAGCTTTTTCAATGTGCAGAAGTTATTTCACCTTTCTAAATTCAATTTAACTTCCAGTTAACTAACTACTTTGATCTTTGGATTCAAAAGAACACAAATACTTTGATAAATGCAGAGAAGTGTTTTTTCTTCTCTGGAAGGCTTGGAATCCTAAGTTGATTGGTAATGATCTGTTTTTGAAAGATGAATTCCTTCCCGCCGTTCCTTAGTTCTCTCTGGGAGTTGGTCTTTCTCAAAATTTATCTTTATGTTCTTGATGTAGGGTTTTATTTATTTATTATTAATTTTGTAGATTAATTAGTAGGAATTTCTGTTTGCTGAGAGAGTAGTTTTTTAGATGCGACTCCACTATTCCATGCTGTCATTTTATCACATCTATTTGATTGTCTTTAACCAAATTTCTTCACTTTTTTTGCATTATAGAAGTTGTACTTTCTTGATTTATCCTAGCACTGTGTGATGCAGTGCATATGGAGAACTTCTTGCATATGAGAACACTCCAAAAAATGCAAAACGTCCTAGGCTAAAAGGGCATGTGGCTCATTTCTTTATGTTTTGCTTAGTTGTCCATAGTTTTGCTGTGAATTATAATTGTACATGGAAAATGCTAGTTTCAAATGACAGTTTTTGGTGCTGAGATATGGCTGGTTTTGCTATCAAAACTGCTTTGTTTTGAGCAGTTAAATGTGGCCCTTTTTTAGGCAATGTGGTGGCTACCATATGTAAAACCACCATTTGCAAAGCAGGGATGACAGTATTTTAAGTTAATGAACTGCTTCTGCCTTTCAGTTGCCTTTTGCCTAGTACTTTCTCTTGAATTCTAAATTCACTTGTTTACCTTTGTCCTTGCTTGATTACATAATCCATGTGTCTCTGTTCTTGCCAGTGCTGCTGATGAATTTTAAACTTTGCAAACTCCTTGATATCACTTCCAGGATATATAAAAGATTTTCAAGTATTTGATCCTCACAGAGTGGGAAAAATCACTGTAGAACTGCAAGGGCGCGTAAATGATTGCCGGGCTATTATGTTTAGGCAGGACGTCAAGGCCAAGGATATAGAGAACTACAAATCACGCACACTTCCAACTCGCCAGGTATGAATAATCGTGCATTTATATATATCTTCTTTTGGTTTATAAGTTTATAGCTTGAATTATTTATGTTGTGGTTAAATATCACACACCTCACAATAGGCAGGTCAGTAACAGCAGCTTTATCAAATACATGAAATGGTACTTATGTATCAAAAGTTGGCGGAACAAAGACATCAGTCACAACTCATAAGCTGAATTAGTTAGTGTGGTTGGCAATGTGCTGATATCCACAGAAGAGCCCAGCAAAGTCTCTCTGCTGTCCTCAATGGAGAATGAATACAATTGTTTTCAAAGAATTTTCCCTGTCAAAATCCTATCTCAACTATACACACACACACACACAGACACACCCACCCGCCCACCCAACACTCAGAATATTTTCAAGCATGAATTTGACAAATCTGCATGGTGAATATTGCTCTATATAAAGTCTCTAGTGCTGAATAGTAATTCCTTCAGAATTAAGAATGCGACACAACAACCATTTCACTTCATATGGATAGACTGACACAAGTAAGTAGCCTTGCCTTGAACCCCTTTTGTTGTTTTGTCCTGTCAGTTCAAAATCTGAATCAACATCTGCTAACTTGATAATCTTGTGAATTCACTTTGAAACTCCTCTTCATGACCTGCAGTTCTTGGCAAAAACTTATGTCTTGTAATAGAACAAGTCCGTAATTTCTGCCCAGGACCCAGTGTCAAAATAAGATAAAACTAATATGACTTGTGATGCTTAAGCTTGTAGATCGCAATAAAAACTATATGCTTTTATCTGGTTGTAATTTTTTCCCCAAAATTATGTCTAAGCTTGCACATAGAGACACCTAATCTAGGTGGCACATCCTCTTTTGGAATGGACCTTCACATCTACCTCGGGATGGATATGAGCTACCATGAACCTTAGACCTTTGCTACAAATGGAAGCCCCTTTTGCCACTCAATAGCAGGCTCTGTTCAGAGACTAGCTATTATTGAGTTATATAATCTTATAGGCCTCTTGAATATCCCTCTCCAAGGGCTCAAAGCTATGACTAAACTGAAGTCCAAAAAATTGCATGTTTCTCTATAGAAATACTACTATAACAGTTGAATTTCTGTTCTTAGTAGGTGAAAAAAAGGGCCTGTTGACCGTGTTCTAGATCTTCATCTTTTTTATTGCAACTCCTACTGTTTAAAGATCACTCATTTTCTTATCTTTACATCTTGCAGTGGGGATATGTTGTGATTACAACTCCTAATGGTGTTTTGGATCATGAGGAAGCAATCCGACAGAATGTGGGTGGTCAGGTGATTGGGTATTTTCACTGATACTTCTAGGGAGAGATCTTTTTTTCTATACTTAAAACATAATCAATGCTGGCAAAAATCTATTACTTCTTTTCATGAATTCCACACAATTTTGCGTGTTGTTTCAATGGCTATTTAGTTTCCCAAAGCTAGGGCTTTGGACATTTTACTGTTAAAGAAATTTGTCTCTGAATTGCAATTTATTTCTTTTTGAAATAAATAGGTTCGGTATTTAAGCAATCAATTCCAGAGCTTCCAAAACTAGTAGAGAATGAAAGATAAAATTTTTAGATCTCTCTGAAGTAATGGATGCAGCAAAGTGCTGACTTAGAATTGGATGAATGTTGGTGGAATTCTACCAAAGATTCAGCATAACGCCGGTAAAGTCTTAATGCTCAAGGTAAAAATAAAAGAAAGGAGAGAGGGAGAAGCTCCTTCTTGGTTCTAATCTCTTTATTCTCCTCAGTTCCTTCAATCTCCATCTTCATCCATCTCCTTTTCCTCATGTGCACACAGAGCATCGCATCTTCTCACACTCAATCTCATTCCTCTTCTTCATTGGCCTCCACAACAATGTCTGATCTAACCTTTTCCATACCAGTTAATCTAATGCCATCCATTTTCTTGCCATAAAACTTACAGCCACAAACTACACTCATTGGACTACCCATTTTTCCTCCTCTCCGTTTCAAAAGAAAACTTGGGCACATAGGTGGCTCCATTTTTGCTCCTGCTTCAACTGTTCGTTCATCTGATGATAAAGAAATCCCAAATCCTGCACATCTCAAATGGGAAGAGGGGATCAAACTCTTTGTAGTTGGATCATTGCATCGCTATGTGATGATCTCATGGGTCATGCGGTTGGAGCATCTACCTCTCGAGAACTATGGCTACGGCTCTAACAATCCTTTGGGGCTGCAAATAGTGCACGGCAATTGCAACTGACAGTGCAGTTGCATAAACTCAAGAATAATGATCTCTTTGTCACCGCCCATCTTTGAAAGATCAAGTTGATCATAAATGAGTTGTGTACTGCTGGTCGAGTCATCCGTTTATCTGAGTTAAATTCCACATCTTTTTGTAGTCTTGGACTAGATTTTGACAGTATTTTATATGCCATGCCCATTCGTAATGATTCTGATACGTTTGCGGATCTTCATAGTATTCTGGTCGGTCACGAGATCCGTGTATCAGAAATTTCTTTTGCGGCCAATATTGCTCTTTTAGCAAAAATTACCTTTTGTTATGTAGATTTACCATTTGTTCAACAATTTGCTAAAGATAAAAACTGTTTCTTTGAGTTTCATCCTTTATGATGCCATGTGGATGCCTTGTCTACATGGCATGGCTGAGAATAGAGTCCACAAGTTCGAGCATTCTCTTCATAATTTTCCTAGTCACCATGCTTCTGCCCATCTAAGTGAAGTTTCGATTCCAAAATGATACACTCATCCGGGGCATGTTCATAGTCGAGCCTTGATGAAGATTATTTTTCAGAATAATGTGCTAATTGTGTTCTTAAGATCTAGCTCTTATGATATGTCTACTCGCATAGAATCTCAATGCAGAAAATCCGCAAGTTTGGCTTTTAATTGTCATTGTCTCTTAGTTCGGCTCCTTTAGCACTTGCTTTTTTGAACATATGGGGTCGAAGGTCATATATCATCTTATAAAAAGGAGCAGGCATGGTACACGAAGCTCCTGTGTATGTGGGGCTCAGGAAAAGGCTAAATTACAAGGGTTAATAGTATGCAACCTTACCTTGCATTTTGGAAGAGGCTATTTCCGTGCCTTGAACTCGTAACGTCAAGGTCACATGACGACAACTTTACCGTTGCGCCAAGGCTCCCTTATCATGTAATTGCCAAATCTGATGTCTACGTCATCTTTCTTGATTTCAAAGGCTTGTAGAATGAGAGATTGGTTTGTAAAATGATGGCTTTTTAGTTTGACTGAGTGGCAAATACAGCAACATTCACAAACACTTGGAAATATGGGATAGCCGAGCGTAAAATTAGTCACCTCATTGAGACTTAGACCTCTCTTGACTTGTGCTAATATTCCCTATAAATATGGACATTTTGCTTTGATAGCACCAATTATTTGATCAATCAGCCTCTGTCATTTGTTACAACTTGGAAAACTCCACTTGAGCTTCTCTTTGTGCAAACGCCAAATTATCAATTCCTTAAAAAATTTGACCCTGCCCCTAACCCTTCATTCGCCCCTGCAATTCAACAAGTTTGAGTTTTGGTCTCTTCCTTGTGTTTTCCAGGGTATAGTTCCCCTCATTTGGGCTATAGATGTTCACATCGAGCTTCCAATCATATTTCCGTTCAGGAATCAGTCTGTTTAGTGGCCCCATCCCATATCCTAAGTTCTTCTCCTAGACTTGTACTACCTACTCATGAAAGGCATGTGGACTTGGCACCCTCTAATGGTAAGAACCTTTCTTTTTTAACCACCTATCTTCTTCTCTTTCAAGCCCTTCGTGTGTGGTTCTCGAAGCTAAGCTCCAAAATGTTTAAACTCGACTCAATGGATCTTGAATAGAAAGCTCCTTGTTTATCTACAACAAAGATGGTCACATTATCTACCTACTTGTGTATGTAGATGACATAATTTTCACGGCCAGTGATCCCAAAGCATTATACGCATTTCTTCAAAAGCTTCAGTATGACTATGCAGTTAAAGAGCTTGTTGATTTATCATTCTTTTTGGGACTTGAAGTTACAAAGTGAGTTCTACCACCCCAGCACAAGTATACGCTGGACCTTCTCAAGAGCACAAACATGTTAGGGGCAGATTCTGTTACAACACCTACGGCTGCCTCTAGAAAACTTTCAAAGTTCAACAATCATTCTATGATGGATCCATCAAATTTCAGGAAAACTATTGGGGCACTTCAATATGTGAAACTAACCCGACTAGATCTAGCCTTTACAATCAATTGGGTTCGTTGATTCATGCAAAATCCATCTACATTTCATTGGGAAGCTGTGAAAAGGATACTAATGTTTCTGGTTCATTCCATCTCTCATGGTCTATTCATTTCCAAGTTCATGTCTTCACGCGTACAAGTTTTCTTGGATGCGGATTTGGCTGGCTCTCCCAACGACAGAAAATCAGCAAATGGCTTGGTTTACTTTGTCAAAGGAGAACTGCAGAACTGCCGTCTGTTCTGCTACTTCCTTCTGTTAGAATTTCATATTTCTGTGGTCCCTAACATTTGTAATTCAAACTTAAACATGCGTCCTAGTCATCATATTAGTGGTGTCCAATCATTTCGAATTTCGAGAGTCAAGTTAAATAAAAGGGAAGCCTTATCACAAGGGTGGAGTTGTCGTAGTATGACCTTGAAGTCATGGAATCAAGGCTTGGAAACAGCCTCTTGCAAAATGCAAGATAAGATTGCGTACTGTTGATCCTTGAAGTCCACCCTTTCCCCTAATACAGCATATGTCGGAGCTTCATGCACCGGGCTGCCTTTTAGAGTCAAGTTAAATGTTCGAGCTCTTACCTGTTCAATTTGAGAGGCGGCATTAGTGCACCTGTACACTTGTATACATGAGAGTTTAAAAGTGTAAGTATGCGAAAGACAGAATTGTAATTGTAATTGCACATGTACAGCCCTCTACAAATACAAGTAACTGCCTCTCATACAAGTTAATATATTACATTCAAATTTCAATGGAGAAGATAATGAAATTGTTTCTTTATTTATCATAGTGAAGAAGATTGGATGATTGTAGGTTACAAAGCTGAATGATGTAAATCTCTTGTGCTGCTTTTTGTTTGCTTACTTTTGCACAGGCTGCTTCCAGAGAGCAGCATCCAACTAACCCATCTCATGCATTAAATCACTGCTTTTGTAAGTACGAGACCTGCTAGACAGAAGCCAAAAAGGATACCTGCATCCAGGACCATATTCTGTGAGGCCGGCTAGTCAGTGCATCAAGCCTTGCCACAGTCTGGCAGGACCCACTAGACACAGGCTAGCTATTCGCAGTCCCTGGAGGGTTTGCATGTCATTTTCCGTTAACTTTTCAGCTAAGCCATTTAGCTTTTCTGCTGGAAAGGGATTCACCACTTGCTGTCGCATCCTTAACTCCAACTGAACGGATGTTTTTAGGGAAATTGATTTGCAGAAAGATTTTTTTATCTCCATCTATAAGTAGATTTGGACAGTGCAACATATATCATCCCCCGTTGGATCAAATCAGTGTGTTTCTTTACCAAAAAATAAAATAAAATCCGTATGTTATAAAATTAAGTGAAGCACCAAGATAGCTATTGTCTCTACAAGCAATATATATGGTGCCAATTGTTGGGATGGACCTGCATGTGGTCCATGCCCATGTGAAAAAAAATAATGGACTTGTTGGCACTGACCAATGGATTTCAGCATTGACGTCTGTTGGCACCACAGAAGAAGACTTCACCGTCAGAACAAAGAAAATGTCAAGATTTGTGCACCGTAAATCTTGACATTCAGACCTGTGTAATTCCTATAAATAGGATATGTAAATGTGAGTGAGAGTGTACGTGAGGGATCAAATATGTAATCTAATCATATATTGGAATCTCCTCTCTCATAGATGTAGGTTGAGTTTAGTTGAACTACGTATCTCTTTGTCTCTCATTATGTGTGTGATTGTCTTGTGAATCGATCCTCAGATCCTGGTCGGCAGATCTGCATTGATTGGCAGTCTGCAACAAGTCATCGTACTAAGAACATTGTATATAAACTAAGAATATTGAAAAACCCAAAGGGATTTCATTATGCTTGGAATAAACCCATTTATAACTTTGGGTATGAAGCTATACATTCTATTTTGCGTCTAAAGACACAAATTATGATACCATCTAAAACCTGCAAGCACGTTGGTTGGTCCTTAGTGAAATGATGTTCCCACTATATAAAAATTCCTCAAATGAGTCCGATATATTGGAGATTTTGGACCATCGTTTGGATGGTCCATGCAACTGCTGATGTTAGGAAGACCTGCAAATAATTAAAAAATTTGTCAGTTTACGATGTTCAGATTTATACTTCAAACATTCCTGATTAAAAAATCCTCTCATTTGTCATTTTGACAGAAATTGTTTGAATTAAACACGAGTTTCATGAACAGTTCTTCGAATTTTCCATCCAGAAGAAAGAAGAATTACCTGGTTCCAACCTTCAGCTACTATACTCTCACATGGGATTTTGTAATCGGTGTAGAATTTCCTATATATTCTTCACGTAAAGAGATTTTGCCGAACTCCTCGTCCTTACCCACCAAGTTTTTTCGTCTGACTGCCTTTGAGTATCTCTGTGTTCTTGATTATGCTTTCAATCTCTGGGTCATGCTTAGAGATTGTTGATCGAAGAAAAATTCTTGAGAAAACTCTCTGTCGATAGAGATAAGATCTACATATACTTTGATCTCGAAATATTATTCTGTTTACATGCGATTTAATCTGTGAGTAGGGATGGTTTATGTTTTTGTTTTTGCATGTGATCCACTGCTGAAGAACTTGGGATCTTCAACTCTTACCTCAGACATACACTTAAACCCTTGTAACTTCAATATCCACGTTTCATCTACTTACCTGGTAGGTAAGGTTGGTTGAGGTAACTCTAAGCTTTAACCCTTAAAAAAGAGATTCTCCATCTCGTGGCTGCAGTGGTAAGTAACAGCAGTATAATAGTAAACCTACCTTTAGCCTCGGGTTTGTATGCTACTGTTGGCACCAACAACATGAAGATCTGCTCGCCAGCTAAAGTTGCAATTAGAGGCAACTACTCTTTAGTACGCAGGCGTATAAGAAGTGCAACGACTAGCATTCAATATGCAAAAGTCTATGCATCAATTTGTAGATTGTTTTAACCATTCCATGACAAAAATGCAAAAAAGGAAGCTTCTGCTTAACCGGAGCAGGGAAATCTCACTTTTGGGAGTCCAACAGCAAGGTTGGGTCACAGAAGAATAGAATCTCTTAAAATGATTTATCCATAGAACATAAGCTTACTTGGATGGTATTTAGACCAGGGCCATGGGGAGGGCTCTTCTCCTCCCAACTCCAACTATGTGGTCATATCATACGTATAATGCATAATTACTACATCAAGTACAAGAAAATTTTCCAGCCAGAAGAAAAATGCAAGGACCGATAGTTCTTACGACGTGGCTGCTGGTGAGCTAAGCCTCTCGTTCAATATTTTAGAAAAATATTATATAAATGAACTACAGGCGGTTAGCCGGTTGAAATATATATCTGCATGTACTGATACAGAGATTAAAGTATACAACATAATATATTGAGAGATACTAATCCTGTTGCCAAATGGCCAGCCTGAAGGGCGAACGGCGACTGCAAAGTGAAGAGAAACGTAATCAGAAGACCGATGTAAAACAGGCAAGAGCTTCGACCATCTCGTGAGTCTTTCTCCCAGGTGACAAAAACCATGATAGATCCCATCTTACTGTTTTTACTTTACTCACAGGTTACCAAATCCCCACCGAAATTCTTCCATATCAAATCTTGCCTAGCCTGTTAGATTACCAAAATGCCCAAGTAACCTTGGGTTAGACCAGAGTAGAAGCTAAAAATAAGATAGAGGATGTAATTCTCAATTGATATTACTCTACATCTTCTTGTTTAAGTTCGTCATCGCCATTATCATAATCAACATTTCATTCTAATTAGGGGTTGGCCACATAAATCTTGTTCCTCCATTCCCCTCTATTAAGTACAAGGGCTTTATTTAGTGCCAAACTTCTTAAATATTTTCTCACAACTTCTATCCACGTTCTTTCGGGCCTTCTAATTGCCCTACTTGCATTTCCTCACTCCTTTTAACTGGTGCTGTTTTCGGTCTTCATTGAACATGTCCAAATCATTTAAGTCTAGTCTCCCTCATCTTGGTACCTATAAGTGTTACCCCTAAGTTTTCTCTAATGTTTTCATTCCTAATTCTATCATCTCTTGTCTTGTGACTCATTCATCTCAACATCCTCATTTCTGCTAAACTCAGCAGATGAACATGATGTTCTTTAATTGCCCAACACTCTGATGCAAAGAGGATGCCCAGCCTTATAGTCATCTTATAGAATTTTTCTTTTAGTTTGAGTAGCACCCGTTGATCATACAAAACTCTAAATGCACATTTCGTTGTTTAAGCTATAAAGTTAGGTTGATAAGTGTTTCCATAAACTATCCTTTTTCATTTTGCTAATAACTTATGTTTAAACTAGTTAACAACTTAATAAGAATGGCTAAGTAGAATGTGTAGACAAAGGCAATCTTAATAAGCTTAGGAAAAGCATGTGACAGTCATATTTTCTCATGAATTTAACATCGGTTAAGTGGGTGCTATAATCCCAACTAATTGGCAGCAACTTCCAAAGAAGGTTTAGAATATGATTGGAAGGGCACATATCATCAACAAGTGGAATTTGGTGAAAGGGCTTTATAATAGCTTGTTATTTCACTCCAAACCTTTGATTGGCAGTTGGTAGTTGATAGATTGTTGTCATGTGACCTTGAGGTCACGGGTTCAAGGCGTGAAATCAGCCTCTTGCAAAATGTAAGGTAAAACTGCCTATAATAGGCCCTTGTGGTCTGCCCCTTCGCTGGACCTTGTATATGCAAGAGCTTCGTGCAGCGGGGCTGCCTTTTTTTAGTTGATAGATTGTACTTTCCATTAAATGTAGTCGAAATCAGTATGCCCTGCTGAAAGGGAAGCTAATAAGAATGAGAGCTGCTAGGAAGATACACTATTGAATGTGGTCGAAATCAGTAGTCCAACTCTAATTGAATGAGTCCTACTCCCCCTCTCTCCGTACATCAAGGCTACTGCCAAGACGACCACATTGATGGTTCAGGGTCTCAAAGCGATTCCCACCATGTATATTTGCATTTAAGATGTGGGCCTAATCCTAGTCCCTTGTGGATCCAATCCATTCAATAGCCTTCTCCTTATTAATATCATCATTCATCACTCGGAGAATCTTCATTGCAGCCTTCATTAACTGCCCATGTTCAGATCGTTTGCGGCATTCAAAGCCATCAAGTACATTAATCAGAAACCGCGAGCTACCATATTATGTTTCTAATTTTTGAACACCACCACCAATCAAGCCTATTTCACTGACAAAACTTAGTGGCAATTCCGTAATTCAAACAACCTACGCCGTTTAACTCGGCACCACCACCAAATAAAATAGAAAGGGCATTCCGATACTTTTACCGTCGCCGTCCTCCTTTAAAGTCTCTTCTTCTCCTCCCTCTCTTCCAAGTTCCAACCTGCAAATACTCAAAACCTCTCTCCAAACTCCAAACTCCACCACCAAAAAGGGTAAAAGGAGGAAGAAAAAGGAAAATAATTTCTTCTCGCAATGTCTGGCGTATGGGTGTTCAACAAGAATGGGGTAGCCCACCTGATTCCCAACCCCACCAAGGAGCAGATAGACATACGGGAGACGGCTCGCGGCGGAGGACGGAGGCGAGTCCTGGTTTACGTGCCCACTGGCCAGGTTATCAGCTCTTACGCCGAGCTGGAACAACGGCTCCGTGAGCTCGGTTGGGAGAGATATGAAAGTGGGGTCAGCGAAGATCTGATCCAGTTTCATCGTTCATCCTCCTCCGTCCATCTCATCTCCCTTCCAAAACATTTCACCAACTTTCGCTCCGTGCATATGTATGATATAGTGGTGAAGAACCGGTCTTACTTTCAGGTCAGGGAGCACCCGGTTGTAAGTGAACGTTAGTGGTTATGTGGGTGGCGTTGCTAAGTTGTGCTAGGGATGCTTAGTTTAGGCAGGCAGCTATGGTGGTGTTCCAGTAGCCTGCGAATTTACAGTTTCTTTTTAATGAAAATATGTTTACTTTGTCTTGGTTTTATCCATAGTTTTTTTTTCTTCTTCTGATAACTAATTAGAAATGAGAAAATGTTAAGGGGTGTTTTGGAAATTAATTTACTGTGTCTTCGTGTCGAATTTTGGTGACGATGTGTCAAAGAAAGGAAGTGTATGCGTTGCAGTCCTTTACCAAACTCTCATACCCTAAAGAAAGCAGGGAATTTACGGTGATACCTCACCCAATGGAAGTTCTTTCCCCTTCCTTTTGTCTGTATCTTCTCACGGAGATTAATCACGATCTGAAACAGCATGGCGGGTCCATATTTTTTGTGATCTGAAAAGTTCAATAATCACTATGGAATATGGACGGCTTGGAAAGCTAAAAATCTACGGGATTAGAATATCTGATTATCCGTCCATCTAGAATGTAGGCCAGAAGGTTTAAGGTCTTTTGATCACCAGTTAGCCAGTGTACCTTTACCTGCGGGTGGGCAACAGTTGTAATATCTCTTTGCCCAATACCATAACTGGCCCCTCGTCTTGCTGAAAGAATTGGGGGTTTCAGTAATGTGGGCGACTAAGAGTTAATTAAGAACGTGGTGAGACGTGAAATCTGCTTCCAGAATGGAGAGGGTGCTTCTCACGTTGCATGCGCATACATTGTCACGTAGCATAAAGAAATGGATAAACGAAAGAGATCTGGGAGGAGTCGATGCAGCTAGGGGGCAAAACGGTACACACCAGACCAAACAGTTTGAACAACTTAATCCATGACAAGCAAGGCCAAGGCCACTCTGGGCTTCATGAAATAAGAAAGTGTAATCTGGTAATTCAGAAGAAGAAGAATGGCAGAGTAGGAGGCTGAGAGACTTGGGGGGTTGATTAGACACATCGTGGGTCTTGAAAGTGTCAATGCATTGGACTGACGAGGCCCCGTCAACCTTGACCAGCAATTCTCCCTGGCCTCGGCTCTAACGCGGAACCGAAACCGCCAAGCTGCCATGATCCTGCCAGCTAAAGGTGCAACCCCCTCTCCGGTTTCAGGTCAGATGCTATAGATAAAGTAAAACGAAGGTCCTGTTACTCAGTAAGCAAAGCACTCGCTTTCCCCCGGTTTCTTTTGTGGGGTCTGCTCACATCTTCAGGGCTGATATACTTGCCTTGCACACGGCATTTCATTTTTCTTCTGACATTTTGGACAGATACTTTTCTTTAAGGGAAAAAAACAAAAAAAACAAAAAACAAAGTACTTGCCTGCTTGAGGGAGATATACAAATCAATATGTGCCACCTAAGTTACAATCTTCTTAACTTTGAATTTAAATTCATAACACAAAAGTTCCAAAAGTAATCACACATGGCACTCGTTGGCTTGTACTTTTCTTTTAAGCAAGCAAGTTCTTTTTCTTCTCAACATTTTTCATGAAAGTTCAGAGCTCACCTTGTGAAAAAAAAAGAATGGTCAAGGCCATCAATAGATATTAGTAGGAACTCCGTAGAGTAATTAGAGTTAATTATTAGCCATTTATTGTCTAGACAATCTGCATGGAGTATCTCATAATGTGGTAGAATTTCATCAATGCTAATTTGATCTTGTAAATGCAAAGCGGGTTGATCAGACATTTTAACCTAAGCGAAGGTCATTTGTGTACTGGTCAAGAGCAAGTGCACATGCCCGTGTGTATAACTTGGAGAGATTATAGTGTAGAATTCATATCGATTGATGAATATATCATATAATAAATTTCAAAAGGGAACTTTTCTCTGCTACTGATTTCTACATTTCTGACTTAGTCTCGATAAGAATCTATCCTCAAGAGGAGTGGAAAGAGTCTACTCCCCTTTTTCACGCCATCGAAGAAACTTCTTTTTGTAGATTGAGGAATTCATCTAGATAAGCTAAGGATCAAATCCCATGCTTATTACATGTCTTTAACCAGTACATTTGTATGGGTCAAAATCATAACCATCCATATATTTTTTATTAATTCTTTTAAAAATTCAGAACAAGTGGTTAGTTCATCCAAATTCATTTTTCTCGTGGTTAACTATTTTGGTATTTCAAATATGATGAACTCTTAGATCCACAAGATGTTTTTCCATCCATCTAAAATGGGTGCGGACTCCTTCGATGCCACCAGGGTGGACTGTTCAGAAATGTCATGATAAACTACCTTGTTTGGTTTAACCGTCAGTTTCTGTACCTATGCTTAGCAATTTGCTACCTCCTCCAATTTAGCTTCCTAGTAGCCTATTAGCCCTAATTAGAAACATAAAATTTCTCTTTGGTCTCTCTCTCTCTTCCTTTCCCTTTTATAGATTTATTAACTACATCTTAACTGATGGATGCACATATTTTCACTTGAGAAAGTACAGGCAGGATTTACTGTTTTTCTAGTTCATGTATCTAGTGGAGCTTGAAGGATGAGTCCTTTGATTTGCATAGGATTGTTGTTGTTGTCGTGTAAATTTGAGGTCAGGTGTAAAAACAACTTCTTATAAAATACAAGATAAGACTGCATACTATTGATTCTTGTGGTTTACCTCTCACCCCCGTACAGACCTTGCATACGTAGAATTTCGAAAATGGGGGCTGCCTTTTTTTGTATTTTGATTTCCTCCCGATATATCTCAGGCAGAAAATTGCAGGCGTAAAATGTTAGATGGTTGGAGTTTGGTACATAACTGATGCATGGCATGACGCACTCATGAGATAGACGGTTTAGATAATTGAAATGTGTAGTCCCACGTGCCCTGATGATATTTCCCAAAGAAAACTACGGGCATTACTTGTAGAAAACTCATACTTTACTACTAAACTTATAACGTGCCCTTAGATGCAGATAAAAAATTTATAACGTGCCGATATATACCTGTCATCTCTGACACAACGTCCCTGTTGCAGTAGCGGACCTACGTTTTAGCTGACCTCTTCTGATGTTGCAGTTACGCGGTCAAAAGCAGGCTTTTGATGGGGCTCACTTGATGGGATATATGGTACTAGGAAGCTGATCCGACACTCAGGCACACAGCTTTTTACTACACATTGCATTCAAGGGTTTGTCTGTTCAAGAATTACTTAAGCGCTCATAAAAGCTCCCAAAACGAAGCAACCTCCTTTTGAATGAAAGGCCCCACATTTGATGATCGAACTGTTCATCTGATTGTTCCTCGTTTGGACGTCTGGGTCTTTTAGAATTTATGATAATTGGGTGACCATAATTATCTTAAAAGTGCCATTACAAAAATATACGTTTTTAAGAGGTCAGCATCGTCCATACCTTGTGAATTTTTGTTAGGAAAGGTTCAAATCAAGAGCAATCTGATTAACAGGACCCATCATCCAAATCTGGGCCCCTTCATGCAAAAGGAGCTGTTTGGTCTACCATTTCTTTGTGTTCATTTAAAGGTACAAGTGGGAAAGTTCGATAATCTAGAGCTTTCATTTGCTTGTCTGCATTTTAGTTGGGCCATGAGTAAAAAAATCTTAGATGGTCCTAAAATACTATTAATAAGGGTGCAAAACGGATGACTTTAGCAATTAGAAATAACAACAATAAAGAACTTTGTAACAACATGATAATTAAAGTGGTTGACACTAGATTTATCTAGAACTTGCAAGATCTCGAGTTGACTAAATTTTGCATGATTTATCAAGAATTTTGAGCTTAAAATCTAGTTTTCACTTGATTTAGTAAGATATATGACAACCTTATTTTGCTCGATGTTGGGATGATTTTGACTAGAGTTAGAGTGAGTTTGTCCAGCATTTTATATAAGAAAACGCAAGCTTAGACACTATTACATTAAAAAAATACTATGGGTTGGGGTTTTATGAGCCCATAGTTATTAATTTTATTTATTTAGCCCACTTATGAAAGTCTATACACAGGAGTGGCCCTTCACCCCTTCACTTGTAAAAGGGCTATTATGGTCCAAAATATTCTATGAACTTAGTAACAAGCAATCCAACCCAACTTATACAGGATGAGATGGTATATAATTAGGGTGCGGGTTGTCATGAGGTTGCAGTTTTTCTATGCTAAACCTACAAGATAAGCAGGTCTCCTTCAAAGCTTGCAGGCCTTAGTCATGGGCTTTGCAATGCAAATCTGTGACAAGGTCCTCTTATTCAATCAAAGTTTTAGTAGTATATGGAGATTTGAAATGTGCCTTGTAAGTTCATATACACTCATTAAATTCTAGTAAATTAATGCGATTCCCCCCTTATAGGTACGTTCATCTAATTCAACTTCAATCAGATGTCTTTGGTACAAAAACTCACCATTGGAACTCTCTAAGGCCTTCATTTCTGGCCCTCTTTTGCTTGCCAAATGGACGGTAAGTGGGCTAATTTGTTTTAGGCCATCTATTTTACAACTATCAGGGGACCAAAAATGAAAGCCTTATGCATTTCCAATAGTTGTGGGTTCTGATACCAGGGATATCTGATTGAGGCTGAATCAGATGAACATCTTGATTTGTAATATACAAAAAAGTAGACCTGCATCTCATTTTTCTTCAATACAACCCATACATACATAGGGTTGTATGGTGGACGGCGGCACAGATACTATTACAAGGCTGTGAATGAAAGGCCTATTCCATCTTCCACCTTTCCTGATTGTAGAGAATCTTTGTGCCTTGGTCTAGATATCTGCAACTTCTAAGGGAAGTGCAGAGGAAGGGAAAAAATGCATGAGATTTTTGCTATGGTAGTTGGATGTAGATTCAGAAAAATGACGAGCAGGATATGAAATAAGAAATTAGGGAACTGGAGCGTATGAATAATGGCTTGAAAAGGATGAGAATTGTCTCAGATCACCACAATCATTTCTCTCAGTTGGGCACATAAAAAATTTCAGTCAGGAGAATGCAAAAGTAGCCATGCTAAGACAATTCGAGAAAATCTTTGTGAACTCAAAAACATACTGTCCATGCATAAGTGCAAAGGGGAGCCTTGGCATGACCAAGAGGTCACGGTTTGAGGAGTGAAAACAGCCTCTTACAAAAAACTTATAAAGTAAGACTTGTTATCAGATAAGTACTAAAGATAATGTAGATCTGTTTAGTCGATAATTTCTCTTACATGTCTTATTTGATAACAAGACTGCTACCATAGACCCTTTATGGTCTGTGTCATTTGTGGACCCTGCATATTCGGGAGCCTTGGCACAATGGTAGAGTTGTAGTCACCTGACTTTGAGATCATGGGTTTGAGGTGTGAAAACAGCCTTTTGCAAAATGCAAGGTAAGGCTGCGGACTATTGACTCTTGTGATCCGCCACTTCCCCAGACCCAGCATATACAGGAGCTTCATGCACTGGGGCTGCCTTTTTAATGCAATGCATAAGTGTCATTAAACACTGGAGCCCTCTTGTACGATATAATACCTAATGTATGGCCCTCACTAATGGTTATTCTGTTACCTAGCTTTCACAATTGATGCACAAGAACCTGGTGTACTTGTGCTGGAACAGGTAAAGTTTTTGATTGATAAGGGATCGAGAGCAACAAATTAATTAGGATAGCATGCTACGGGACTCATATAACCTAGAGTTACCGATTTGTCTGTTGATTTGGACTCAAAAGGGTCCAACTCAATGGCGTCAACAGTGAACCATGACGGCATCAACAGATTTATGGAGCTATTAGATGTTTCGTGCTTGAGGGACTCTGCATGGCATTATCAACGATGCCAATAACGTGCTTCCAGCTCAAGGCACCAGATATCCAGAGAAAGATCCCAGTTAAACTGATGAATGTCTACTCATGATCAAGCATCAGTTATTTTCTGCTTCTCTGCTTTGCAACTGCAGCATCGGTTTCTTCTTATTTTCATCTTAGAACTGACTCTGCAACTGCTGCTACATCTCTTATACAAGGTTTTATAATTTGGCATAGTAACGTTAAGCAGTAAGGTGATTATCAGCTCATGGGGTTCACTGGGTTTGTTCCTGATTCAGATATTATGTATCTGCTAAAACTTTTCCATGGATTAGTGGCCAGTGTTTGTTATCTTTTATGTTGGTTCATAAACAGATAACACAGTAGACGGTGATGCCAGCAAGTTATAAGTTTGTGTTTTAATATCCTTTCTATGTGGCTATTTCTCTACTTGGATCTCTGTGTGCAGATCAGATATTATTGAGTTTCGAGAAGCTACTTATTCCTTCTGTTCTTGCTCCTTTGTAGACATTATTTTGTCCTCTAATTCATTGAAACTTCTGTAGATATCATGTCTTGGAGGCTCCTTTTTCAAATTGATGTCTATGAAGTCAATGGCAACTGCAAATATCAATGCAATTAGAACTGCTATGCAACAGGATAAGGATATTTCTTTCAGTTTGTCATTGAGTATATGTTTCCCACCAATTGGAAAAGGATATTATTTACTGAAGTTTACATTGTGTTGAAAGCTTCTGCTTATTGTAGTCATTTCTGTAACACCCCGGATTTTTAAGACAATTTTTTTTATTTTATATAATAATGGCATTTTAAATAAGAACATTTGGGATCCTATGAGAAAAGATTTATTTAACATTTTACTAAACCTATCTTAAAACTCCGAGTGTTAATTTTCCTTTCTTAAAATGGCGTACATGTAATTTAAACATAAATAAATAATCCCTGTATAAATTAACGTCAAATAAATAGGCGCCTTTATTTTAAAACAAATAAACGTCCAAAAGACAATAATAATATGGCCCAGGGTCTATCCATCATAACATCCCATACAAATGTCCAATATATGTCCAAAGATCTAAATCACATCCAAATATAAAGTATGCAGTCCATAATAAAATTCAAATGATAATCCACTTTAATGACTCACATTACTGTCAAACTATAGGGAAACTAGTCTTCAGCAGCTCTCAAGGTTTATCAATCGCTTTTCCTTTCCTGGTGTCGCGCTCGAGATCTAAGGCATTACAAAACAAAGCACGCCTCAAATAAGCTATCGTCATTGTAGGTACATAGACAATTAATGTAATAAATGAAAGAAATAATGAACAATACTGATGAAAAATCTAACATTTATGAAAATAGTAATATCATAATGCCATGTTCAATAAATGCCAATTTATTCCATATGCTAAAACATAAAATTTAAGGAGTTAAAACATGACATGAATCAATAAAATGGAGCATACAACCAAAATAAGGGCACCCTAAGGTCATGGGTCCCACCACATCGCACTAACATCCCTGATCAGGAGTACACGTAGTCAACCTCTGAGTGTCGTCACACCCAGGCATATCATCCATAACCATGCTCATCATACATGCACACATAATAAGAATATGGGCCATCATCTTTGCCGGTGGCAACCCTTCACATGGGTATCAACCACCGCTTCGCTCTCCGTCGACACCATAACGGAGACTTAGCGTCCCATTCCCATGGAAAGGCTTAGACCGGTAGTGTGGACTATCCATGTTACCAAACCCCTACCGAATGCCATCTATGGGCAGGTGTCTATCATATCACAAACTCATCACATCATAATCTCGGAAGGTGGGTGGCCGGCCCTATCCCTCCTAAGATGACTTCCACCGGGCGAGAGCACCCGTCATCAAATATAAAACACGGAAATCATGTGTATATGCTAAAACTCAAGAGCACTTATAGCTTGCAATCCCCAAGATATGCCCTTCATCCTGGGGTTAGCCTATAAAAGGAGCAGCTAATAAGCCTCTATTCTCATTTCCATGTAAATCCATGCATTTTCTATATATATAATAAGAAATAAGTCTCTAATTAAGCATAATTAATTAACATCATGCTTGTAAAAGCATTTTAAATAAGTTTATTCAGTAAAACATTTCAATTTGGAATAACCATCCTGTACGCAATGTCGCATGAAATCCACGGTAAATAATAATTGCATTTTAAAACACAATCACACATGATGTTATGTTTAAACATGGTTTAAAAATCAAGGCAAAACATTAGTTGTCGTCACCTACCTCAGTGTGAGACCACTAAATTTTGCTAATAACTCCCTTTAACTGGTATATTCAAGTGCACATGTACATGTCACATCACTATTTTAAAATTTTTCTAAATAAAAAGTGGTCATTTATAAGTTTTTAAGTTAAAACTAGGTCCGCGTCGTCAATACGGTCACAACTCATCTTTCGGACCTGATTTGGACTCCTCTAGCTCCCAAAAATCAATTTTAAGTGGAAATACTTCATAAATTAATATTTATTAATTTATAGGGTGTTTGGCGTGTGCACCGTTTACACCAGCTGCCCTCGCTTTACACCGGGTTACACCGGCGACCAGTGTACACCGGGTTACACCGGCGGCCCCGGGTTTACACCGGCACCTGTACACCGGGTTACACGGCACGGTTTACACCGGCGCCTCTGAGAAGACGACCGTTTATCACCGTGACCCTCTGTGTGTCCAAATCACTTAGTTTTTGAACCATTTTGTTCCAAATTTTGTCTAGTTTCCATTTCTATTATCCTTTCGCATTGATTTCTCCAAAAACCATGTTTTTTAAACCGTTTTTCTCAAGTTCCTAAAAACATCCATAGGTACTGGTTTTTGGATTTTCTGGAGAAATCCACCGTTGGATCACTCCCAAATTTAAAGGGTTTGCTCTTAGGTCTCTTGTGCACTAGTTGGACGGTGCGATTTCCAAAAGGACAATGTTTGGTCTGTGAAATTACGCTCCAACAATAGCGTGCACAAAGTTCCTAAAAAAATTTGATTTTTTTTCCTAATTTTTAAATGGTTTTCTAATTATTTTCTCTATTTAATAAATACTAAAAAACATAGTTTTAAGGCTTACCTTGCACTTAGCCGTGGTTGCTCGTGTTGCCGGGGCTCCACTCGCCGGAAAATCCAAGTTTTGCAAGGCTAGGGTTTTGCGTAAAACTTAGAGAAAATGCTCAAAGTGGAGCGTTTTGGCTCCTAGAGGAGCATAGATATAGCGTTTTAGAGTCTTGGAGAAGAGTTTTTCTTCCCCACACATCTCTTTCCACGTCTCTCTGGCGATTTTTCCGGCACTGGTAGAGACGTGTGGAAGACTGGAAGCGTATCAATTTGGACCCCTGTCTAACACGTCTCTATCAAATGACCAATTTGCCCTTCCAACTTTGACGGCTCATAACTCCCTCGTTTGAGCTCTGTTTTTTGGCGTTCTTGGTGGCGTTGGATTTGTATCGACGAGCACTTTCTAATTCTTATGTTTTCAGGAAAAAAATTTCATCCATAAATTTTTATTTTAATTTATTTAATAATTTTCTATTTTATCCTAAAAATTAAGGATATTACAATTTCATTGTAATGGTTATCATACTAGGTTTCTTTCCCTCATCAGTTGTAGCCTGCATATGGGCATCGGTTTTATCATACAAGGGGAATGCATTTATTTTCCTTTTATTTTTTTGTCTGTATGGCTGCTTGCATGTGCTGATGTTTTACTGATGCAAGCTAATTCGGAGATGTTAGGATACAACAGTGAATCATATCCCACTAATTGTTAGGATCTTTAGATGTCACCCATGTGGAGACATCTGCAAAGTCAAAACACAACAACTGAAGTCAAGAATCAGTTTAGTAAAATTGGAAATTAGCATAGTCAAAATTCGGCACCGAATGAACAGTCAAATTAGGCAACTGAATCTGTGGATTTATCAAGATCTATTACATTGCAGATCTTGACAATCGGATTATCTGCACTCTATAAATAGGGGAGATCCGATCACTACTAAACAATGGTGTAAGAAATAGATTAGAGTCGATCTGTGAGAGAAAAAGAGTGAACGTGAGTAGAGTAGAGAGAGGATCTGATCTGATCCTCCTCCTCCTCAGTGTAATCTGTTCCTAAATAGTGATAGTTCCTCTATTTCCCCATGGATGTAGGCCAAATCAGGTTGAAGCATGTAAAATCTTTGTGTTATCTCTTTTGTGTGTGTTTGTGTTTCTCTCAACCTCAGATTCCTAGATTTGAACTACAGATCTGAATTGTTATAGTGGTATCAAAACTGTGCATCCCAATAGTTTCTCCCTCGCACAGATAAATGCACCAGAACCTACGTGGTTTGGCCAAACTCGGCCTATGTCCATGGAAAAGAGGAGAACTTCTTCATTAAAGAAGTACACAAAGGATTTACTCACACTTCAATCTTTCTTGCCTACCTCTTCACACTGATCTTTGACTCAAATTTATAGGAGTTTCAAGGAAACAGATTTCCTTGGTTAGTGGTGTCTACAGTTACCTTTCGGTGGAGACAGCTACTGCTGTCTGTGTTGGAATTTTAGTGGTCAAAAACATTGTATTCAAATCTAACGTATATGCATGTGGCAACTGCCGATGGCAGTTATCCTTGATGGAAGGATAACTGCCATTAACCATCACCTTTAAGGGTCCTTAATTCATGCAGAAAACAGATACAGTTAATTGCCGTCACTGTGTACTGCTTTGAATCAGAAGATCCCTAAAGGAACTACCTTGCATAGAAGAGAATTCATTGATAATGCTTGGAGGTACGTTGCTCTTCTATTTATTTTGCTTCTGCTTATGTATTTTATTTGCTGTAAACATATTAGAAAAGGTTTACAGTCTGTGCTTTAGGTAGAGACAGAGAATCATCGACCGAAACCCTCACATGAGAAAGTACTCCTCATAGAGAAGGCATTAGAAAGAGAACAATAAACTTTGACTATTTTTCTTCTGCAAAGGACTATAAGCCTCTGCTTTCAGGGTCTTAAATCATAACTTAGATGAAGCTTAGATGAAGGCAAGGCACTCCTTATGAGTTATAGAAGATCCATGTATGATAATCGAATAGAGCAACTGTCCTCCCTAAATGAAGAAACTCGAAAGATCACTTTTCCTGTTTTCAGTAGAGCTAGCCATGTAATAATGAATCACCAGAAACAGCTACTCAAGCTCTTGTTAATACAGTCGATCATTTGGCTTCTATAACTTATAAGGTTACCAGCCTTTTGGATGAAAAAGACTGTTGAGCTTTCAGGAACTGAGCTTGAGTCTCTTACATTGAACAAGTATCAGGAGCGAGGGAAAGATCCGTAGTGCTCAGTTGACTTGAATACAATTACACCAATGGATCAGGATCTCATAGGAAAGCATCTGCTTGAGGCAACACTGATGGGTGCTTTATTTACCTCTTGAATGTTAGTTTTTTTTTTTGTTTTGATAATTGAACTCTTTAGGTAATTAGTTTGGGTTTTGTTTGATTCCATCTTCTTGTTGAGAAATTTGAATTATATTGAGTTTCTGGTTTCGATAATGTTTTGCTGTTAAAATGTGCATGACTAATTTTAGACAGTAAGATTTCTGATCAATTTTATAAAATTTGATTTGTCTTCCCATGCTCCACCCCAAGTTATTATTGATTTTCTCAATGATGAAATTTACATGGTATAGTCATCCTTAGGCTGTCATGGAAACATGGATGTAATGAGCATGAATTGAAGAGATTGCTCTAGATGTAAAAAAATGAAGATATTTCTCTAGATGTTAAAAAAAGACAGGCTGGTGCAAAAAGCTCTCGCATATGGTCTGGGGAGAAGGCAAACCAGAAAGGGTCTATAGTAAGCAGTCTTACCTTGCATTTTGCAAGAGGCTATTAATACACCTTGAACCTGTGACCTCTAGGTTACAGGTCAACGATTCTACCATTGTGCCAAGGCTCTCCTTTTAGATTGCTTTAGATGTAACCTGGAAAATAATCAAGAAGGCAACCCCACTTAGAAAACCAAGTTACAGATATTCAGGACTGATGAAAGTGCTACAATTCTACCAAATTTTGGCAGAAATAATTGAAATTTTGGATATGTGCTAGTAGACTGAAAAGAGCCCATAGGTTGCTCTGTTTGCAGGTCTTGGAACGGATGTCACTCCTTTTGATTTCTACCAAGGTAAAGAAAAAAGGCAGCCCAGTGCACGAAGCGCCTGCGTATAAGGGTCCAAGAAAGAGGTGTCTACAAGGATTTATAATACGCAGCCTTACCTTGCAATTTTTTTTTGCAAGACAGTTGTACAAACCTCTTGCTTGCTAATGGCTCTGTGCATGTGTATTCTTCAATTTACACTATTGATAAAACCCAAGACGAATAACTTTCTCAGAAAAAGAGTTAGATTATATCAATCATGATAATTGGACTTCACCAGGTCGAGCAGATGAAGATACAGCCCCAAAGAAATAACTAAAGTGTCCAATATGTGAAGTCACAGAGTTATGTGAAAAGCGAGAACACCTAAAGCTAAATTATTTTGTCAAATCTTTACGTTTTTTTAATGATTTATGTTGACTTTGTTTTACTGCACTTTATGTGTCTGAGTGGTGGCTACAACAGCTAAAGCAAACGGAAGCAAATAAATAGGAAAGCAATTTACCTCCAGCCATAGCAGTATATTTGAAACTGTCTTCGAGGGGATCTTCTGGTCCAAAAGCAGTACATGATGATGGCAATGACAGAGTCAATAGATTCTTACTGCTTTGAATCAGGGACCCCTTAATATATAAATGGTTCATGGTGGTTATCCTTCGCATGTTCACGTTAGACTTTTGAATTGAAAAAATGTCATGGACCACCAAATAAATTCTAACAATTCCTTCTAAAAGTTGTGGGTAGTTTGTTTGCAATAATCAAATCTAGGGAGTTCTGTTGCCTTTTGCGTCTAAATGAAGAATATGGGTCACTCGTTCTGAACTTTTAAAAAGTCTTACAATGGTTAAGCTAATAGAATGCCTCTCAGGGTTGCTGCAACATTGGTAATTTTGTGCACCAGATCTTTGAAAGTTGCAGCATTTGGAGAATTACCATGGCTACATAATGGAGGAATGTTGCATTTTATTGCTGGTAATATTCCTGGAAGCTATTTCAAATTAATCTACTCTTGTCATATTGAGCTATGCAATTCAAGGTTAACAGAACTTGTTTTAGGGAAATTTAAGGATAAACAACAGAGAAGAACAATAGCCATTTCAGCTTTCCAATTTGTAGCTGATGCATAGTTGCCTTCTTATCACTCATTCACATGCTAAGATTCTCCTTCAGTTTAAGAAGCCTCTCAACTTCAATATGAATGGAGCTGAGGAGCTTTCACATTTTGCAGAAGTGACAAAAGCAAATTAATCTCTACAAACCATGTAAAGCATTTGGTTTACTTCTTCCTATACTTCAATACAGGCTAAGTTAATTTTACACTTTGACACACAACAACTTCAGCCCATGCTGAAATATAAATGCCAGTGAATTTGTAGGGTTTGGAATGGATATGCTAAATCAGTTTTGTCATTGCTTAGGTGTTAATGTAGATGAAAATGCCCAAAACAAGTCTTGCTTGGTAAGATATGGCATCATTCTTCACCAATTAGATGATGCAACTTCTATGCTTCAACAGTGTATACTTGATAGTTTTGTTATGAAGTGTGTGAAGTTCTAGTTCTTGTTGTGCTTATTTATGATTTTTTTGAATATGGATCTTTAGCTCTTATTGGGAAGAAACCTTTGGAATTTGTCAAGAGAAATAGAAAAATCTCATTAAGGTTTCATTCTTAACTTTTATGGCCATATGTTGAAAACTATTGTTCCAAGATTTACATTATTATCCGAACCCACATTACTATTTCTCTCAAAGAAAAATTGTTATATTGTATTGGTTTTATTGAACTACATTGTAGGTTTGACAAGTGCTATTGCTTAGCTAATTTATCTTTCAACATGTACCATATAGGGCAGCCCTAGTGCACAAAGCTCCAGCCTATGTGGGATCTGGGGAAGGGGTAGACCACATGGGCCTAAAGTACACAGCCTTACCTTGCATTTTGCAAGAGGCTGTTTCTACGCCTTCAACATCTACCATATTCGGGGACAAAATCTAGCATGTATAAAGTTCAACCAAAACACCATGATATATAAGTTTTTAAACTATAAATTGTTAATCTTTGAGATGTTTTTAGGTGTTTCAGTTGTATGCTTCAGACGCTATGAATCCTCAACTAAACTGTTTGACTAATTTTTTGTACTTGTTTTCACTTCTATATATTTAGGGATGCTACAATAGGGACCAACCACTTATGGCGCCCTATTTTTGCATGGATGGGCCTTGCTTCGGTTGATTCCAAGCCCATCATTTGAGCTCCTCTCAGAAACAAAAAACTCATGACGATTGGACGATTTTTGAACTTGTTTAATCATTGTGATTCTTGATCTATGAGGTAAAGTTATTGTCGTATGATTTGAGGTTTTAGTTTCAAGGCGTGAAAACAGTCTCTTGCAAAAATGCAAGATAAGGCCGAGTACTATAAGCCCTTATGGTCCGCCCATAGGCGGGAGCTTAGTGTACTGGGACTGCCAATTCTTAATCCATAAGATCTCTAAAGTAGGGGCAATCATATGAATAGTTTAGAATCATTTAAAGGTGTGGCACTTGGTGCAAAAGTGGAGCATCATACGGCAAACTGTTCTGTATTGTGTCATTGTTCTTTTGCAAAACTTGTACATCTCGAGGCTACAAAACTACCGCCTCCAGAGGTTTATCTGGCCAATGCTGGCTATGACCATGAGAATTTTGTAGCCTCTACAGCTCACAATCTACAACGACAGGGTCTACAGCGGCTAAGTAGCAGTTACCAACTTGGGGCTGCTGTAGGTCCTGTAGCTGCCATCGCCGCGACTTTCGTTACAGACTGTTTTATTGTAGTTGATCTCTTTCCTGTTTTATCTGTCTTTTCCTTTTCTCTTTTGGTTGTGGTAGAGTGACGTTTTAGTTCTGTTTCATCCTTGTCCTGTTTCAAGATTCTTCTACGAGCGGCGATCATAAAAGTCAACAGTACTCAACTTTATCTTATATTTTGTAAGAGGTTGTTTTTAAGTGTGACTTAAAAGTCACGGAACGACAACTTTACTATTTGCCAAGACTCCAACACTAGAAAAGAGGGACACAAGAAGGTTATCTGAAGATGTAGTCACCCAGATTGTTCATACCCTATTCTCGCAGTACTGTAATCAAATTACTTCTTAAATAAATCATCACATAAATTAAATCATCAAATCGCACCCATTTCGACAACGGCACAGTATAAATTTTTTTACCGTCCGTGCTAGCAGTCCCAATCGGCTGATGGGTCAACACAAAGCCGTCCCTGGGGCTGCTACTTTTGCCGCCTCTCCGGCTTTGACTGGGCGGGTCAACACAAAGCCGTCCCTGTGGCTGCTCCTTTTGCCGCCTCTCCGGCTTTGACTAGGTCTAGTCCAAAATCAGTGTGGATTGGATGATCCTAGCAACTGAAATAATATGCTTTTGATCACTGGAAACTATGGCTAGTGACGTTAATCAGAGACTATTGGATGTAGGATTGTTTGATCTTAGTGATTTTTTGCTGCATAATATCCAAAAACTGAGAAATAAGACCGCCGGGCTGGATCCACTCAAACTGAGGTTCATCATGTAAAAATAGGATGCCTACGGCAACTAACCATGTAATCGCTGCCTTCTCCGTTTGCTTATTATCCTTCGTTCGAATGGTGGCAAAAATATTTCGTATTTTCTTCTTACCATTTCTTCATATTCTCCAGCTTCTCCTCTTTCCAATGTGGATTTTTTCAAAAGAGCTGATGCGGGGCTTGAAGGGGAGCCTTGGCGCAACGGTAAAAATTGTCATCATGTGATTTTGAGGTTACATATTCAAAGCGTGAAAATAGCCTATTGTAAAAATGGAAGATGAGCCTTAGCGCAGCGTTTGAGTTGTCACCATAGACTCTTTGTATCCAACCCTTCTTTGGACCCTACATATACTGGATCTTTATGCATCGGGTTACCCTTTTTTAGTTGCAGTTCTTAACACGATGTTCCATATAACCAGCCTCCCCTATCTTGGGCCTGGGCATGGTCAATCAAAGTAGCCCATCTGTTCATGGACTTCCTGCAGTTAATACCTGATCTAGTACTCTCCCTAGTACAGTTGCTCCGCGATATTGTCTTACCTAAGCGGGCTCCATTGAATGCAAAATTTTACTGTGCCACACAGAGACTTACCATCTGCTGTGACCTGATCTAGCATTCCTCGACACGAAATTTTATATTCATCTTGAAAGCAACCTAAGGTTTTCAAACACATAGGAGAACCTACAGTCAATGGTGGCTCGCTCCCTCAATGAATATTTTGTGACATGTCATCTTAAAAGAGTTTGCAATAGTCAGTGCGGATGTTGGCTTATTCATTCTTTAACTAGAGTGCAGGGATTTTGCAGATTATTCAATTCAGATTAGTTAGCATAGAGGCATCCCACCATTTCCAAAAAACACAAGCATAGAGGTATCCCAATATGAGAATTGACATGGTCTTTGGGTGCCTAATACGTAGGCTGCGAAAACTTTCACCTTCTTGTTCGCATTAGAGTTAGGGGAAACCAAGGGATTTTCTTCACATAGATAATCTTAGCATCCGAGACTAAGATTTTGCTGCCATTAATTCTGAACTTTCTAAGCCATCCAAGTTTTCGGCTTAGAATTAGGATTCATCTAATGGAAGGTTTATGTGGATGGCTTGTTTGAGATGTGGCGAATAATTTCAATCACCACTCAGATGCATTCGGCACATAACTTGAGCAGCGGTGAAAATCCTAGAACATGATAACACCGCAGAGAAGCTACCAACACAACGAGTGTTACTTAATTTGCAGAAAGGAGAGAAGAATATGGTTTGGTCTAGGCTTAAGAGATGAAAGATCCATTACCTTAGATCAAATCTTCCTTTTTCAAGCATACACTAAACTGCAGAGTAATGATGCATGGGTGCTGGTGTGATCACACCCTAAATGTATGTGGGTTGCACAAAGGTGAGCTATTCCAACAGAGAGAACTTGAAAAATACTTTTTTGGTTCTTTTATTACCTAAATAAAGAATCATTGCAGAACATTGTTTGACCATTTTGTTTAGCATAAAAGAAGCAATTATATTCGGCTTATAAGGTTTACTTATCACTATTTTGGTTATTTTTCTTTTAACCCAAATAAGTTTACAGGAGCAACAAATGTCTAACATAATTGGTCGCAGACAAGTCCAGCATCTCGCTTGATTGCAGGTTAGAGTGGTTACTTTCTCCTTAACCGACGATTAGACTGCGTATAAGTAATTTGCTTTGTAAATCTTCACTTGCATCCAAAAATGAGGAAAGCTCATGGGGCTGTGAATTGAATTTTAAAGTAGCTAGACCAATCTCCTAAGGTTGTAAAGTCCTCGCCCTTTGTAATTTGCAGGACTCGAACACCCCAAACAAGTCATCTCAAATGAGAATTCTTTCCTTTTCCAACTTAAAGTACATAGTTTTTTTTTTGTAAAAAAATTTCATTACCATTCAAAAAATATTTTTTTATTAACAAATTGTCCTTAAAAAAAAGGGTGTTAGTCTGGCGTCCCTTTAGGACTTACATCCACCTCATCTGTGTTTTGTGGTCCTGTCATTCTAGGAGCCCAACTTCCTCGTAATGAATCATTCATATGTATTACTTGCTATAGCTGAGTTCTGCTCCAAAAATCATATAGTTTGAATGATCCTACCATTATTTGTTGGAACTGCTTTGGGTTCTAAAATGATAGGCAATAACCAACCATAGTTAAAACAGCCAAGAAAAATCAATGGCAAGATCTTTCAAAGTAAATACGTTTTTAGGCCATGGTCTATCTAAAGTTCAGATGGTGAAGTTGAACTGTTTAGGTCATTCTAAAAGGTGGTTTCCACTTGTGCTTTTATAATGAACCCCAATGAAGGCCGGATGGGCAACTTCAAGGCAATGTCCTTAGACGACCAGCAAGAGGAAAAACGAAGTGGCTCTTGGTCATATTATTCTTCTAGAAAGGGGAAGGAGTCTTGGGTACCTACCCAAGTGATATGGTTTGTCCCTCACTCTTATGTATAATAATACATAAGTAGTAGTTGTTTAAGAAAGAGGCTGCTCCTTTGGTAAGTTCCCTAGGCACACACTTTTACATAATTGACCCCACTTTTCATTGATTCAGCCTGTTCATCTAATTTCTTAACCTCAAATTTGGTTTTTCCCCTTTTTTTTCTTTTAATGTGAGACACGTGCAGCTATGTCCGGCCGTGAACCCTGGTCGTTTATGAGAGAGACTCCTTGTGCCACTATTTTAGAAGGTCTTTGTTTAAATTCAACTACTGGGGGTTCGATCGAGTAGTTTGCCGCGTTGGTTAAGTTCCCCATCTTACAACCAAGAGGTTGTGGATTAAAATCCACTCACCATTCAATAAAAAAATGCCTGATTTGAAGACTCTAGCAGCCGAAACGACAGGCATTTGCTCCATCACATGATCTTTACAATTCATTTAATTAGGATACTAAAACTGTTTGTCTTGAACTTAGTTAGCTTTCCAAGATGGATAAGGATCATATCACAGAGGCAGTCCTTTTTGCTAGGGGTGGCAATTCGGGTTGGCGGATCGTGTTTGTGGCGACACGAACACCACACGAATAGTGTTACGGGTCGACACGAACACGACACGCTTAATAGTCGTGTCAAAAACCTATGACTTGTACACGACCCGGTTCTTAAAAAAATGACATGACACGACCTGTGTAACACGATTAATTGATTGAGTCGTGTTGGATACACGATACGAAATAACACGACACGACCCGACATATTAAAAAAACTGCCCTCTCAAGTCAAGTCCCAACTCCCAAGTGAATAGAAGTTATAGAGCAGTACGAGGCAGAGCAGGGCCAAAATCCCAAAACAACCACAATAAAATAAACTAACATATAGGGACGGTTATTTCTAAGCTACATTCTATAAAACCTAACATATGGGGCGGTTGTAACATAGCGAGTCATATATCATTGGTTTTATACGACGTGACGTGAAATAAGCGTCCTATATATATATTCTGATTTTATAGAGCGGTTGTGAAATAACCGTCCTATATGTTATTTTTATAATGCGGTTATTTCATAGCGTCCTATATGTTAGGTTTTATAGAGCGGTTGTGAAATAACCATCCTATAGTTTACTTTTTATAATTTTATTCCACTCCCGTTATGGTGATCTTGATTAAGTGACTGTATCTTGAATCTTTGATCACGAAGCAATGACAATGAGGTTAAGAATGAGAAAATCGAAATTGAATAGCATGGGTCTTTCGGTTATGAAGAACTAGACTTTCAACCCAAGTTACCAAGTACCACCCCCACATAAATTGTTGGGAGGAATTCATTTCTCCAACTCCTTTCATGCTCATTGTCCTTTGGTCATTGCTATATCCATTGAATTGCGGTGGTGATCCACCACACCACTGACACAGTACATGTAAACCAAATTACCAATAATGTTCCTGTAATATTTTGTTATTTTATTTAGAAGCAACACAGTTCTTTATAGTTTAGTATTACACCACTCAGTCACTCACTGGCTCAATTCACATGATATGTGAAAAAAAAGAGACTGAAATGAATCAAATAACCACAATAGTAGTAAATAAATATGGATTAAGTAGCACATGATGGAAATATACTTCCATCAATGTATTATGTATCAAACACAACAAATTAAAATAAGTCATAAAAATTATACAAATTAATCAAAATGAATTGATCCAGAGTCTTCAGTTGGTTGAAGTGATCTGTGATGCTACTTATGCTTATAATGTCCTCAGTAAGCTCATCCATGGCAACTGTAATGGTAGAGTCTACAATCATATAGAATAAACAAGCATTAGTTATTACTAAGCTCATATAAAATATAATGTAAATATAGAATTATAAACTATTACCTTTCAATCCATATAGCCAATCTCTCACACAAATCAATGCTTGCACGGTTTCTGGCTTTAAAGTATATCTATATTGGTCAAGAACAGACCACCAACACTAAAAGCGGAGACTCGATGCAAGCGTAGATATAGGAATGCTCAAGATATCACGAGCCATGGCAGCCAAGTTCGGGATACCTAAAATCAACATTTGAATCAAATATAAATGTAAATAAGATTACGAGAAAAATAGTGTTTACATGAGATTATTAGTCAAACAACTGTATTGATTGCCTTTCGAATGCAAGAATGTTTAGCTTTGACTCTTGCAATCTTGGTTCATCTAAATAAAGCTCCAATTGTGATTTTTGCATAGCCAAAGTACATCCTTCACCTTCAAATGAATCAAATTCCTAATGCAAATGCAATTATATTATTCAACGTACTATAAGACAATTCATACTTCATAGCAAATTTTAATATGCTAAGTAGTAGCGACATATAATGAAAGATACAATTATAAATAAAATCACCTTCATGACATCTAAAACCTCTTGACTATATGACATATTATCCACATCATCGGCACACTGCACCTGCAGCCACTTGTGTAGATGAGGAGGAAGGAATAGGATAAATCTTAACCTTATATTCATTGAAGAGAGAATAACTTTTCCCTAACTTGAGCAAACTCCAAGCAGCCACTTGCCAAACAATTTCTTGTACGAGAATTCCACAAAGGAGAGCTTATCTGGGATCCAACACACATGCAATTGCCAGAAATGGTCTTGGTCGAGACCCGATTACTTTGAAAACTTGGCAAACATTTGGGTGGACATACGCTTCATATAGTCATCATCACTTCTCATGTATTGTGTTAAACTCAAATAAATTACAAATCTTTGCCACGAAAGTAGAGATTTGCGGTGGGCAACAGAATGAGCACCCTGGTAGGGTAAGGGGCCAAGGTCGGGGTGTTGTTCCTTCCAAATTCTTCCCCAAACAAAGGCTCCTACGCTACAAGAATTGGAAGAATGAAAGAAGTAGCAGGTTGTGGAGATATATAGCATGGTCAAAGATCAACTATTGAAGGAACTCCAAGGTGGTAGAAGAACCTCATGTGAGGATGTTGGCAGCCCCTCAGGCGAAGCTCAACCTCAAGTTCAACCGGCAAGAAATAATAATAATTTGCCTCTACTCTAGTCCTCTATCAGATGAAGAGGTGGCAGAACAAGTACTTCCAATCAGTGAGGTATGTATATTCACTTGTTTAGTTTTACAATGTTACTTATTTAGTTTTGTTTTTAGTTTACACTTTACATTACATCACTAATTATTATATATATGTCATTTCTCAAATGCGGGTGGAGTCGGTGCATGTTGCAGCTACATACATTTGAGAACCATGTGGCTTGTGGCAACAACCTTTGTACGAGTTCGGCCCATGACTTCGCCACCTTGCATGGTAAGTTGATGCCTCCACACATTAGCGTGTGTGCATCACTACGCCATTCAACCAGGATCTCCCCTTCCATTTCCGGTCGAAGGGGATGATGTTGCTTGTTGGGGATGCAATTGGATATCATGTGTGTTGGCCGGAGAAACACATAAAACCAATGATATCCAATTCCAAGGTACATATATACTAGCGTAGTCATGGCTTCATTTTCTCCTACCTTTTTTAAGTCCTCCTAAAGCGTTCATTGATTAATATTGTACGCAACATGTCGGACGGTCGGATCCGCAGCGGCACAAGGGGCAATTGAAGCAAACCTTGCGTGACAGAATTTTAGCATAGTGGCAAGTGTAGCCACATCCCGGCCTTCTCGGGTAGTACTAGTTCTATGTTTTTCCATAGTCACTACTCACAAGTCATAAGTCGGTATACTAGTTCTTTAGTTCAAAACACTTGTTAGGTGCTCACTTAGTCACTACTCACAAGTCCTGATCCAATGTTATTATTGTTATATTATAAAATATTCTAATTTTACCTCTCTTGGGTTTCTTCTTTTATATCTGTAGTATATCGGTATATGTTGTATATATTCATTACTAATTTCTAAAATGTTACATGATTACATTTACGGTGTAGTGTATCGGTGGAGGTTCACTAACACACCTCCATTCTAAAGTGCGTAGGCCGGCCACGATGAAGGCAACACAAATACAATGAACCACAGCCAAGGATAAGAGCGGTGTGCTTTCAAGCGATGTGGTTGAGGTTCCACTCTTGAGGAAGACCTCATAGCCATATGTAATATGGATCAATTAGAGTACATGCACATCATAGTCTATATAAATTACGTCGTGTGCACTGCTCTATTAGAGTTAAGACTTACCAATCAATGTAACATTACTTAATACTTGCTTTTTAATAAAACTTAATAATTATTTGACATTAACCCAAATTTCAAATGCGGTATTTGCATGATAGCTTGCATAGACTAGAGGTCGAGGACATTTACAAGTTCCTTGACCCTTCTCTTGTCTTCAATTGGCCCATTTGCACTAAGGGACAAACAAAGTGAAGATATCATTCTTGGTCTCATGACTTGTGCGAAGGGGCAAGCATGCGATTCCCTACAATAGCGGGTACGTTGTAACATAGGTTGCTTAATTATGCCATTTTAATTTCACAATTCATAGTTTCATACACATGAATACTACATCAGTTAAGATTAGAGAAAATTCAATTGAACTATTATTTTTATAGGTCCCATTGGATGTTGCTAGCTTTGGATGTGCATGGTGGCCATGCAATTTTTTTTGATTCATGTGGAGCACACATTCGGGAACACCTTATGGAAATTATAAACAAGTAAGTCTTTATTATTCTTTTTATTATAATATAACTACTCACCTGACAACTATAATAATATTCATAATCTAATGCTTTTCAATTATATATGTGTAGAGCATGGTATAAATGGGCTGAAAGGGAAGGCATTCACCACCCACCAAAACTCAACTGGAAGAAGGCCAAGGTCTGATTTACTAATTGCTCTTTAGACTCTTTCATATAATTTTAAACCTGAACTTGTTGGAAATTATATTTTGAAACTTTTATGTTGTCTTTGGTGGCATTGTTTTGCAGTGCCCTCAACAAAAATCAGATTGGGAGTGTGGATATTATGTTCTTAGATACATGAGAACCCTCATTCGCAATGGAGTTTCAGTCTCACAATTGAGAAAGGTAACACTTAGACTTCTTGACCAAAGTTGCACTTTTGATTTGTATATTTCGACTTAATTCAAGATTACATGTCTAATCTACGAACTAAGTTATTATATGTTTCTTGTGAGGTGGATTTTGGAACCAAGAGTTACTCCAGGTTGGATCTAGATGATATTAGAATGGAATGGACGGATCATATTATGAATTTTAATTTGTAGTTGATTGATGTAAAATTGTAAATGAATGTATATTATCATTCATGTATATACATTTTACTCAAATATAATACAAAGATCAGTTCATTTCGATGAATGTGTTCTATTTTTCTTTTGATTGAAGTCTGCTTTGTATCAATGTATGTGCTTTCTTTGTTTCAAACTTTCAAATTTCAATGATGTGATTGTGAAGTTGGTGTTTTGATCGGCGGATGGGTTAATCATCAATTTTCAATGATGGCTTAGATCAATTGAGATGGGTTGTATTGTATCATGTATGTACATACAATCTACAAATACGATATGGGTGATTGATATCATATCATGTATTGTATCATGTATTGGAGAGGAGTCATATATGGAATGGAGGTTGATGATTGAAATTACTTGATATATCTTGAAGTTGTAGATATGATTCATATGAATATGATGCAAAAAAAACTTTCAAATTTCAATGATTTGATTGTGAAGTTGGTGTTTTGAATGGAGACACGATGGACATCCCCTATACAGAGCAATTTCATTCATTCTTTGAGGAATGAGGATAAAATTAAAAATGCGAAAGTTCAAAATGATTATGCATTGGTGCACTTTGCCTATTGACAATTGGAATGATATAGTCATGGAGATGGTGCTAAGTGATTGATATGTTGGGCAATTGTGATGATTGGAGCCCATGATTCTAAGCTACCAAGTTTTTGACAATCAGAACACAATTGTTTGTGTGACCAGAAAGAGGGATGAGGAAGTTCCACTTAGTTGTAATTATATCATGTTTGCAAGCTTTCACTTATTTTGCCAATCAAATGTGTTTTATCGAAGCTTGCAAAGCGGAAGGTCAAGTTGCTTGACTACATTTCGGAAATCTGCTTCATTCGGATCTTGAATCATGATTACGGATTATATTTTGTGAATTCTGTTTATAGTTTGCCACTCTCATGTCTTTGCTTTCTTTTCATATTCTCTAAGATGCACTAGAACGACACAACCTGGAAGAAGATGTTCCTACGAGAATATCTTTATAGTATATGTGTGAGAATAACTCATTAACTCTTAACGGTGGCTCAGAAGAACCCTCCATTCTCCAATATAACTTAGTAATATAGGACAGTTAGTGAATAGCCGTCCTATATAAATAGTAATATAGGACGGTTTGTGAATAGCCGTCTATATAACTAGTAATATAGAGACGGTTGTTAATAACTTAAATATATATATATATATATATAACTAGTAATATAGGACGGTTTGTGAATAGCCGTCACATATATAAGTTATATTATAGCTACTAATATGAGACGGTTTGTAATGTAGTCACGCATATAATATAAATACTAATATAGGACGGTTACTCATGAACCGTCCTATATTTTCAAATCGTGTCTTAAAGTGTTAAGGTAATAAGGTCATGAGTGGGTCGCGTGTCAAACAGGTAGACACGACGGGTCAAATTCATTGACTCGAACACGACACGATTTTTGGCGTGTCATTTTCGGGTCACCCGAAAATGACACGAACACGATAAGACTCGACCCGAACCCGCTAAATTCTTGTCGGGTTTGAATCGTGTTATCGTGTCGTGTCATATTTTGCCGCCCCTACTTTTTGCATAGGCTCTTAAGATTTTCTACCGAAAATGAGCAGTTTGGACCATCAAAGAAGCATGAGAGCCGTAGACGGGCAGACACCAACGTCAAACCGCCCTGTACGTTACGATTAGTATATACAGTCAGTGCAGTCGCTTTTGACAGCCCGAGAGCGTGAACGACTTGAGGTGGCGTCTACCAGACCAAGCAAATTAATTAACGTCCCAATAACAAACCAGTCCACCAATGACCTGGTCGTCAAACTGAAAGACACGGAGAGAAATGTTCATGGAAACTGTGACCCTATATAACTCTCTGTAGAGTTCGAAGAATCTAAGCTTCTTCTCTTGTTTTGTCTTCCATTTCCATTTCCATTTTCCCATTTAGAGAGAGAGAGAGAGAGAGAGAAAGACAGAGATGGTGAGTGGGATCATGGAGGTATTGCTCGTGGATGCACGAGGACTGAGAAGCACTGATACTTTCGGTATTAATTTCTTCCGTTTGGATTTCCTTATTTGGTTCTTCTTCTTCTTGCTTCTTTCTTGTTCGTCTCTGATCTTTCATTTTCTATCCACTTGATTGTTCAAAAGAGATTTAATTTTCAAAACCTGCTCCTGTTCTTATCTTCTTTATTGAGAGATCTTGGATGCCGCCGGAATAGCAATTCCTCACCCACCTTAATTACTCAGAGGGTTTCCATGAATTAATCCATTCTATAGTTGAGGCCCATATTTTCCACCAACCAGATCGAGTGCTCCTGCCGGAGTGACTTGTTTGGTTCACCTGGATTACAGGCTTGGAATTTGGAATGTACCCTTTTAGAATCAAAGAGAAAAGTCATGTCTTACAGTGAATTCAATTAAGGTGGTTGTTGGTGGAAACCATGAGACCTGTATAATTCCACGCCTCTTGCTCATTTCATGTACTTGGGAGGCACCTGTAATCGACTTGCTATCTGATCAAAATTAACTCTATTTTAGTATTACATGTGTTTGCTTGCTGTTATCCAACGGGAAAAGAGAAATCTTAATTTCGTGTATAATTTAGTTTTATTCTTTTGATAAAATGTTAAATTTCATTTATCAAATAAGCTCTTCTATAATTGAATCTTTCAATGTTTTGGATTAGCAGATAAGATGGATCCATACGTGTTGATTCAGTACAAAACGCAGGAGCGGAAGAGTAGCGTTGCACGAGGTTAGTTTCTTTAGTTTGGTAAACGACCCCCATTTTCACCTCACCGTCTACTTTTCTCATAGCTCATGCTTAATCTGTAAGATCACTCCCATTTTCGGTTCTGTCAGAGCCAACAAAGATAGAGTCTTGGTAGAAACCAGGGCAACTGACTGGACTCATCTGGGGATATCTAGCTAACTAATCTTAATTGTAATTTAGAGCAGGACAATATTTGAAGGGAAGCCTTGGTGCGACAGTAGAGTTTTCATAGTATGACCTTAAGGTCATGGGTTCAAGGTGTGGAAACAGCCTCTTGCAAAATGCAAGGTAAAGCTGCGTACTATTGACCCTTGTGGTCCGCCCCTTCCCTAGACCCTACATACACAGGAGCTTTGTACACCAGGCAGCCCTTTTAACAGGAAATATTTATCATCTCTCTCTTACAAGACAGAAACTTGATGCAGGGCAAGGGACGAATCCCGTTTGGCAGGAGACATTCAATTTCCAAGTCGACTTTCCTGGCGCTGGAAATGACTACAAGCTCAATCTCAAAATCATGGACCATGACAGATTCTCCAGGGACGACTTTGTTGGCCAAGCAACGTAAGGATTCCTCAGAGTTCACTACTTCAGAATGAAATTTGTTTTCAGGGTTAATTGTGACAACGATGATGTAATGTTAATTTGTGATGGCATGCAGGATTCATCTTAAAGACTTATTGGCACTGGGGGCAGAGAAGGGAAAGGGTGAGCTAAAACCTGCCAAGTACAGGGTCACCCTTGCTGATCTAACATATGCTGGAGAGATTCGAGTTGGTATTACTTTCACCCCAAAGGTATGCAACATCAAACGGCTTCCTTTATTGAGACTATTAACACTAGAAATTGGGTTTTGGCTTATAATTAATCTTGTCTTTGTTGGGTTGTGCAGGTACGAGAAGGAAACGAGGAAGACTATGGAGGTTGGAAACACAGTTCTGACTAAGAGCTCTCACGTTTGAAGCTCTACTCTGTATACATGGACATTTTTGTGTGTCATTTCTAATTTGTTACTTCTGGCTTAGCATTTTGTCATTTTGGCGATATTCCATTAGGAGGAATGTTTCAGGGTGTAGCATGTCCATCCACTTAGTTGTGGATCAATGTTGGTTGTTAGATATTGACGATGTAACAAAGGTTAATGATATATGTGGTTGCACGTTCAGCTTCTCATCAATTTTGATCATCCTATTGCTGATATTCTTCTTCTGCTGTAGCAATGAGATTGGCACAGCCAACGTTGATGACTTTTAGCAGCAAATTATATATAGAATTATAGCTCCACAGATAAAAATATTCCATTTACTTAACACAAGCAAAAAATTACAAAGCCAATCGCTCACAGACTGACACACATTCCTAATCTTAACATCTGCTCATGAGGAATGTGGGGACTCTAACCTCGAACAAAGGGTACTTAAAGAGAGATGCTGAGTTGTCCATGAATTTCTAGTCATGGCAGCTATATTCTGAAAAGCCCAACGATTTAAAACAGGATGCATGATCGATAGTTTTTTTTTTTTCGTTTTTGAAATGGTAATTTTATTGCAATAAGAGTCTTGCAGTTGGCCAGGGTCGAAGAGTCTGGTCCAATGGTAGTTGCACCCAATTTAGCTTGCTTGTTTTGGTATTCACTAAAAGGGGAGTTTTAGTGCAATGGTAGAGTTGTCATTGTGTGACCTTGAGGTTACGGGTTAAGGCGTGGAAACAGCCTTTTGCAAAACGCAAGATAAGTCTGCATACTGTTGATCCTTGAGGTTTGCCCCTTCCCTGAATCCTGCATATTTGGGCGCTTTGTGTACTGAAGGCGTCCTTTTTTGTCCGCGTATTCGTTAGCCGACAGAGGGACCAAATTAAAAAATACAGGTCTGCCGTAGATGGTCGATTTAATCTCATCTGTGGCACGCCATTGAAGCCACTGTCTCGATGAACACGAAACCAACCAATTTTGTACAATAGCGGAGTCCATTTCAATGATCAGCAGCTGGAAACCGTAATCTCCAGAGTCTCACCCCAGCCAGAACGGCAAGAACCACCGTTGTTTGTTATTTGCAAATGCCGGCTGGTGTCGCAAAATCAAAGATCGGATTGGCATTGAAGTCTCTCAGGACTCCACCGTACCTCGCTGGCGTCTGGATTTCCGAAGGGGACAATGTCCGTGTTAAGTTTAAATTGGTTTTACAGTGTTGGAGACCATCTGGGTTTGGTCTTCTTCTTCCACCTTCCACAGCCAAGGATTGGCAATTCCCTTCCAGCTCTTCCTCTGAAATGCCTTTAAATTCTTTATTGTTTACGGCCCACCCACAACATAACCGTTCAATCACCTTCCTGCAAAATGAACAGAGATCTTCTGTTTCTTTCAAGCCAAATGTTGCACCCTTGAGCCATAAAGCATAGATACCACTAAACTGTCATTCTTTTCTTGCATTTGAAATGGAACCATTGGTCCAAGAGTTGATCGAAAGACGCCGGCATACACCATTGAGCTTGGAATTTGCCAACAATCCACAATTGTTCTCTAGTTTCTTCCATGTTCGAGCCATCAAATTGTCATATGTTAAAGTTCTATTCCAAGCTAAAGTCCAGGTAAAATAAGTCATTTGGTGGGTATGAATGGGAGCCAGCAGTACTGGAAACACTATCTGCTCTCCCCTTGACCCACTCAAGATGAGCAAGCTGAAAAGAGAAATTTACCCGAAGACTGAAGGGTCCAGATGATATTGTCTTTCTGACTTGGGGTGATGAAATTCTGGTTCAACACTTGACTCAGCTGAGACAGCAAAGGGACTTCAAATTGAAACAGAACTTGACGTCCCATTGAAGTTCACTATCAATGACAAGCATCATGCCTCTAGCAAGACATGCCCTATCAGCTGCTGCCTTGTCGTCTTTGGGAAGGTGGATTTTAATGTGTTGTTCCCTCACCAGAGATGATTCCAAAAGTCCATCCTGTCTCCACACCCTACCCGACCGCTTTCAGTGGCAAATCTCTAGAGCAATTTGGACAGCACTGCTTCATTGAAGGCACTAAGCTTCCTCACTCCCAGTCCCCCTTTGATACTTGGGGTAGTAAACTGTTTTCCAACGACGCAGTGAGTGTAGTAAAAGAGAACCTTGAATCCACAAGGCAAAAAGATAGAACTTACTCAGAGAGAGCAATTCTACTCAAAGGATAAAGAATTTGATACGAACTTGGATGTCTTACCTATAGGTTTACATGCCTATTTATATGACTAGAAAGAAGACTCTGGTACATAACTTAGAATTATCTATGATCTAGAATCATCTATTCCTTTTTCACTTTAAGTTAGAACACTCTACACACGCTCTACATATTCAACCAATTTTAGACTTTTCTCATATTATTATATTTCAACTATTTCTAGAATGGTCTACTCTCTAGAACCTTCTTGATTTGGGCTCAACTCATGGGGTAGCATGCTTAAAGAGATTTATGGACCATTATATCCAAAGGCTCATGGGCCATTATGTCCTACATTAGTCCCCTCTTCTTGGAAAGAACCGACCTCGAGTTCTAATTTGGATAAAGAGGCTCTGTGCATGATACTCGAATAAGTCTGCTACATTGAATGTCTTGGAGATCTTCAACTCGCCTGGCAGATTAATCACATAATCATTGTTACTTATTTTCTTCAAAACCTTGTATGGGCCATACTTCTTGGGCTTTAATTTGTGATAAGCTCCTACGGGAAATCTTTTCTTATGTAAGAAGACCATCACTGAATCTCCTTCATTGAATTGTTTAAGGCATAGATGTTTGTCAGCAGCTTCCTTGTACTTAGCATTTCTCTCTGCCAGTTTCTATTTCACTTCCTCTTGCACAGCTTGGGCTTATTTAGCTATTGATTATGTTGCCACATTCACTTCTAGATTGTGAGGTGATTGGACGAAATCCACAACATGCCTAGGTGGGGTCACATAAACTATAAAAAATGGTGATTTTCCAATGGCACTGTGGATTGCACTATTGTAGGCAAATTCTGCTTGGGGTAGGTCATAGTCTCATTGCTTTGGTTTATCTCCACATATACTGTGAATTAAATTGCCAAGAGTTCTATTGGTTACCTCAGTTTGCCCATCAGTTTGTAGATATGCTATAGAACTATGATTCAGAGAGGTGTCGAACATCTTCCACAATGTCACCCAAAAATGACTAAGAAACTTCACATCTCTATTAGAGGTGATGGAGCACGGTATGCCATGTAGGCGTACTACTTCCTGAAAGAATAATCAAACTATATGAGATGCTTCTGATGTCTTCCAACAAAGAATGAAATGAGCCATTTTGGAGAACCTGTCAACAATCACGAAAACAGAGTCTAGCCCTCTTTGGGTGTGAGGGAGACCTAGTATGAAGTTCACAGACAAATCTTCCCAAATATTGTTAGGAATAGGTAATGGAATATAAAGACTAGTATTTTGATATTGTCCTTTTGATACTTGGCATGTGTAGCATTTCTTGACAAAGTTACCCATATCTCGTTTTAGTTGAGGCCAAAAGTATTGTTCTTCCAAAATTGCATTAGTCTTGTCTCTTCCCAGATGTCTACTCAATCCTCCACCATGTAGGTCCCGAATTAGTTTTTCCCACAAAGAGGTCTTGAGAATGCATAGGCAATTGCCTCTAAACAAGTATCCATCAGTCATATGAAAATCACTAATAGGTTGCCTCTCAACACACTTAGACCAAATGTCTTTAAAATCTTCATCGTCTCTGTAAAGTTCTTTTAGACGCTTGAACCCCACAACATCATGAGCTAAGGTGACAAGTAAGTTAGCATGGCGGCTAAGTGCATTTGCAACATGATTTGTAGCACCAAATTTATGCTGAATAGTGAAAGGAAATTTCTGAAGGAAAGTTGCCTACATGATGTGCATTTTGTCCAAGTGCTTCTGATTGTTGATGAACTTTAAGGCCTGATGGTATGTATAGATTACAAACTCCATTTGAATTAGGTAGTGTTCCCATTGCTTAAGAGCACACACTACTGCATAAAACTCTTGATCATATGTACTCCACTTATGGCGAGCCTCGCTCAATTTCTCGCTAAAATATGCAATAGGCCTTTTCTCCTACAATAATACAACTCCAATCCCCACACCACTAGCACACATTCTACTTCAAAAACTTTATCAAAATTAGGCAATGCTATTACTGGTGCTGTGCAAAGCGTCTCTGCAGCTTCACTTTTTACAAACTTTCCTTTCTTTAGACACTCAGAAATTGATGCCATAATAGTATTGAAGTTTCGAATAAACCCCTGATAGAAAGCTTTGAACCTTCTCATTGTCAACATTAATCCCCTTTGAGTTGATCACATAGCCCAGAAATAGTATGCCATTGGTCATGAAGATGCACTTTTTGAGGTTGATATACAGCTTGTTCTCTCATAAGACAGTCAAGACTTTGTGTAAGTGATCTATATGCTCCTTTTCAGATTTTCTATAGATCAAAATATCATCAAAATAAACGACTATGAATTTTCCAGAGAAAGGTCTCAATACCTGATTCATAAACTCGCATAAATGTGCTAGGAGCATTAGAAAGGCCGAACGACATAACCAACCACTCGTATAGACCATCCTTAGTCTTGAACATTGTTTTCCATTCATTGCCTGGTCGAATCTTGATTTGATGATATCTGCTTTGTAGATCAATCTTTGAGAATAATTTCGATCCCTCTAACAAGTTAAGCATGTCATCAAGGCGAGGAATTGTGAACCTATACTTGATGGTTATCTTATTGATGGCGCGATTGTCGATACACATACGCTAACTTTCATCTTTCTTTGGTGCGACCAGAGCAGGGCTGACACATGAACTAAGGCTTTTGTGAATGTGACCATTTTGCAGCAATTCTTCTACTTTCTTCTTTAATATCTCATTTTCTTGTGGACTTATCTGGTAGTATGGCAAATTTGGGAGGTTGGTTCCAAGTACAAAGTCAATTTGGTGTTGAATGTTCCTTAGTGGTGGCAATTCATTTGGCAAGTTATCAGCAGTGAGTGCCTTGAACTCCTCAAGTAATAATTATAGTGGTTCAGGAATAGGTACTATTGAGTTCTTGTCCCCTTTTCTTTTAAGGAAATTTGCCACCATTGCATATGCTTCCTTGGTAGCTTTCATATCTGATATGAATTTAGCTCAGAAGCAGCAATGGTGAGAAGAGATTGTTCCCTAATTTCTGGAGATTTATTTGACACTATTTGTTGTCTTAAAGGAGTCATTGCTATTTTTTTAGCTCCCCAATTAAATAGATAAGTGTTATCTCATCCCTTGAAGGTAACATCCACATCAAATTGCCAAGGTCTACCTAGTAGTATATGACTGGCATCCATATCTACTACATCACATATCACTTCAGATTTATAATATTTTCCAATAGAAATAGGTACCTGGCAAATTTTTGTTACCTTGACTATAGGTCCTTTCTTGATCCAACCGATGGAATAAGGTGAAGGATGTGGTTTGGTGGGTAGCTTCAAATGATCCATGAGCAGCTTCACAATAAAATTTTCACAGCTCTTGCTATCGATAATTGGATCACAGACCTTTTGGTTGATCGAGGAACTTGATCGAAAGATATTACGGCATTGGCTAAAGTCCTTGGTCTTTGGAGCAAACATCACCCGTTGTACGACATAGTTAACTCGTTCTCCTTCTTCAATTGCAAATCCTGCACCTTCATAAACATCATCCTCATATGCTGCAACATTTTTAGTTTCTATTTCTCCTTTTGCTTCTTCTTCTTCTTCTACGAGGTTAACGGGCTTATGGATTGGACAGTTGTTAGAACGATAACCAAATTGGTTGCATCGATAAGATTTGTCCATCATTAGTTTGGCATAAGGGTTTGAGTGTTTTGGAACATCATGTCTTCCTGGTCCCGCAGTTTGGCTAGACCCTCTTCTGCTTGCAGGTTTGAACATATTTGTAGGAGCTGATGATTGAACTCCTTTTTCTTTGCTTATAGAAGGGAAAGAACTCTCGATAGAGTTCTTGCAAGATGTTGGAGTGGGTTGAGCATGCTCTAACATTTCTGCCGTAATGGCTATGTTATGTGCTTCCTCCACTATCCATAATACTTGCAATCCACTCTTTTCTCTAATGGAGGCTTTTAGTCCTTTAAGACATCTTGCTACACGTTGAGTTTCCGACTCATTCAGATTATTACATTTTGAAAGTCGAAAAAGTTTTGCAGTGTAGTCAAATACATACTTGGATCCTTGGGAACACTCTTGATATAACTGAAATAAATACTGCTCATAATCTGGTGGTAGAAATCTATCCATAAGAAGTTATTTATTCTACGTCAAGATCGGATGGGTGCCTTACCTTGTCGTTGTCTGTTCCTCTGTAATTGATCCCACCAAATTGCAATGCCACTTTTCTGCTTGTATGCGACCAGCTTCACCATTTTGGCTTCAAGAACCTCCATCATCTCAGAAAATCGTTCCAATTCGGATAGTCAATCAAGGAAGTCTTCAATATTTAGATTTTCACTAAATTGAGGTATATCTACCTTTAGTCGATAGTCTTCAATGTACTGTCATGGTCCTTGTGGTCGATAATTGGTATCCTCATTTATCTCAAGTTCTGAATATTTACTATCAAATGGGTAACGAGAGTCGTCTAGCATTATATTGAAGAGCTTGATATAGTTGGGTAGCTCCCTTAGCATGCATTCGATCACGATTAACAAGTCGACCTTGGGTCACTCCCTCAGCACAATTCCTGTCAACCATTGGTGGCCTATTGGCAGTATTGAGATTTAATCCGGAAAGATGCTCTTGAATTGTGTTGAGCTGCTTTTGTATCCTCCCAATCACCTCCCATGGGACACTAGCCCCACGATCACCGTCAGTGGGTTGTACATACTTTGCTTTGTTGTGGGGCCATTGAAGGCAAAACCTGGCTTTGATACCACTTGACGTAGCGGATGTAGTAAAAGAGAACCTTGAATCCACAAGGCAAGAAGATAGAACTTACTCACTCAAAGAGAGAAAGCAATTCTACTCAAAGGATAGAGAATTTGATACAAACTTGGATGTCTCACCCATAAGTTTACATGCCTATTTATAAGACTAGAAAGAAGACTCTAGTACATAACTTAGAATTATCTATAATATAAAATCATCTATTCCTTTTTTACTTTAAGTTAGAATACTCTAAATATTCAACCAATTCTAGAATTTTCTCATATTATTATATTTCAACTATTTCTAGAATAGTCTACTCTCTAGAACCATCTTGATTTGGGCTCAACTCATGGGCTAATGGGCCAGCATGCTTAAAGAGGTTTATGAGCCATTATATCCAAAGGCTCACGGGCCATTATGTCCTACATCACCCAGTTTAACCAGTGAAATTTCTTCTCATTGATTGGTCCTTCCCATAGAAAGGTTTTCATGATCCTTTCTAACTCCCAGCGAGATATATAATATGGTGGCAAATTAGAGAGAGTCTCTTTAAGGGGGAACAATTGTACCACTTAAAGATAACTCCTTTTCCATAGGGATGCAGGAGGTTTCCCAACACACGGGAAACTTGCAAACTTGAAATTCAAGGCACGCAAACTTTTTTGAATTAATTGGCTCTGATTTTGAATCATGAATTGCAAACTTGCTGTTGCTTAATTCACCACTTGAAAGTTATGAGACACTGGGAGTCATGTGACTAGATTTTGCGGAGTGTTTTTAGTTTGTTGCCAAAATTCTAAAGTTTTCAAAGCAATGGTTCGGTAGAGATGGAAGGGGAGCTTTGGCTCAACGATAGAGTTGTCGTCGTGTGCCTTTGAAGTCAATGGTCCAAGGCATAAAAACAGCCTCTTGCAAAATGCAAGAGAAGACCATATACTATTGACTCTTGTGGTCCGTCCCATCCCCATAGAGATGGAAAAAACATGGAGAGTCATGTATGACGATGGATGAAATTCTCAGTGAAGGATTCACCTGGTTTCACTAAGAACATGAATGGACAACAGCACATGTGGCCCCAGTCTTTTCAACCAATGTGAACCGATCATCTATTTGGTAGGTCATGCTTACATATTAAAGGATTAGAATCGTCGATCAATAAGAGAAATTTTGTTTGATTCATCCTTGTCATAGCCTACTTAACCTTGACGATATTAAAATGCTTGGAATTGATTAGTCATCCGTGTCACAGCCTTCCAGAGAGACGTTTTCAGATCAGTGGGCCGCTGTTACACTAAAAGTATGTCATCCATCCAGTAAAATCTCATCCTACAATCTCTTTATTTCCTCTCTAGAAGTTAGAAGTCGTCACAGACGTTGGTCCCACAAAAGAATAAAGTATTTGACCCTGCATGCATCATATGATTAAACTTATTGTTTACTTATTTCTGTTGCCTGGTAGAAATTTGAAGTAATTTTCAGCTTTCAAGGATTTTGATTAGGACAATCTTGGGATCTCCTCTTCTTCTCGGGCTTCAGCTTTCGCATTCGGAGAAAGACAGAGAGATGCCGAGCGGGACCACGGAGGTGTTGCTGGTCGATGCGCGAGGCTTTGGAGGCACCGATATTTTTTGTAATTTCTCCTTCCCCTTTGAATTTTCTCATCTCTAGAAGCTGCTTCGAAGCTCCGTTTATGTCGTTTCTCTTTTTTATTTTCTTCTTTCACCTTTTTAATGGAAAATACATCTAAAAGGGCAGTCTTGGTGCTCTCAGATATACGGGGTCTGAGGGTGGACCACAAAGTTAATAGGATGCAGCTTTATCTTACATTTTGCAAAATATTATTTTCATGCCTTTGAACCGGCGACTTCAAGGTCACACCACAGCAACTCTATCATTGCGCCAAAACTCCTCTTCCAGAAAATACATCTAATAAACTGAATTGAATGATTTTTCAGCAGAGATTTGCCATTTTTACTAAGTTTTCTCTGTGCTTTTTTCCTTTGGAGGTTTGGGACTCCGGTGCAGTAGCAAAGTTGGTTACACACGGGCTGCGGGACGACTAGCCCACCGTGTTTCTTTTAAAACGTGGATGCATCCATTTGATAATGAGATCCACAGCTGCGTCCATCCCACCAACAAGAGCCTTTCCTTGCTGATCAGACCCGTTCTCTAGTCCTATGTTTGGTCATCTAAAAATGGGTAGATTGGATGGGTCTAGCATATGAAAAATGTGCTGGTGATCACATTCGATCAATGCAATATTCTGTATACAAGGTATGCAAAGTTGTTGTAATCAAATTAAGGGATAGATCGAAGAAAAGTGGGGCCTTCTCATCCCACTAGTATTGGACGCTGCTCCACAATAAAAAGGGCAGCTCGGTGCATGAAGCTCCCACCTAAGTAAGGTCTGGGAAAGGGCCGCAAGGGTCTATAATATGCAATCTTATCTTGTATTTTTGTCAGAGGCTATTTTCACACTTTGAACCTGTGATCTCAAGGTCACACAAAGACAACTTTACCTTTGCACTAATGCTCCCCTTATAAAGAAAGAGAATTAAGCAAGGTAAGGTGGAGTTTGCTGTGAATGCCTTCTTATTGGTGGAAGTCATGTGGTCACGTGTATATATAGTTCCAAGGTCTTTAATGGTACTCGTGCATCTAAGTCAATGCACGCGTTTTACACAGTCCATGTAGTAAGAGGAATCATAAGCCGGGTATTTTGGACCATGCCAACAGGGTATTGTGCGGGCACCACAACGTGTACTTCTTTTCTTGAAAATAAGGGCTGAGGGAGAATAATGAAATTGTATAGAATTCTTAGCAGATTAGAGGCTTAGGATCACCCGTTGGAGAAAATGGGGTTTGACGCAAAATAAGATGTTCTAGATCAGTGGTTTGGAATACCCACCACTTTAGGCCCCTATTTGTTGTTTGAAATCCCATGGTTCATTCACATTTCATGTACATGAGAACCACCACTAACCCAACTTTTGTTTAAGAAAGCTCGGAAGTAACACTTCCGTGCAGGGTCCAGCCACCGGACACCTCAAGTTAACCAGTGGAGCCACCTCAAACCAGACCAAGAAAAAAAAAAGGTTTAATAATGTGAAAAAACCACCAATTTTTAAAAACTTTTTTATTGTTATTTCTAACCCGGATTCTGATCCTGCACAACAGTAAAGGGAGCCTTGGCACAACAGTTAAAGTTGTCATCGTGTGACCTTGATGTCACGGGTTGAACAGGAAGAGGTGTTAGAATACAAGGTAAGGCTGCGTACTATAAGCCCTTGTAGTCCGCCCCTTCTCCAGACCCCACATAGGCGGGAGCTTCGTGCACCGGGCTACCCATTCTAATCATGCACAGTTGCACCCGAGATTCAAAAGTCCTCACGTTGTTACACTATGCTTGCTACAAATAACTTTTCTCTACTAACCCCACTTCTATAGTCAAAAACTCCCTATTTCAAATTTTCTTCAAGACTACATATATACCTATTTTCTCTCTTCTCCGTCCAAAAACCATTTCTCAGAAACTATTTGCTAGCCGATTCCATCACCACCTTCATCCCACAACCAATCATGTCAACGTTTTCTTTCATGGAACTCTTGACGAAAACTTAAATGGCTAAAACCTGCAGAACCATTGGGGTTTTGATTTCTTTATTGTGACTGCCTTTTGCTTTCTTTGTTGCTGCTTTTTCATGGATTATGATACTGTTAACACATGGTTATAGCTTAGAGCACACTGAGACAGATCGCTTCGGTTTGGATATGAAGAAGCACTTGTTGAAAGTTAGTTGTCAAGGTTTCTGAGAGCAAAAAATGAGTGTAATTTATTTAATGGTGAGTAGGTTTGGGTGAAAGTAAGACGGGGAGCCTTGCGGAATGGTAAAAGTTGTTATCATGTGACCTTGAGGTCACGGGTTGGGTTCAAAGCATGAAATCAGCCTCTTGCAAAATGCAAGGTAAGACTGCCTACTATAGGCCCTTGTGGTCCGCCCCTTCCTAGACCCCGTATAGGTGGGAGGTTAGTGCACCAGGGCTGCCCTAGGTTTGAGTGGAAGTATCCCTTAATCAATTGAAAGATGACAGGTTTTTAAATGATGAATTTCTGCATTTTTAAAACAAAAGGCCTAATAATTTCTCCCCCAAGTGGCATTGGAAACCCGAGCACTACAATCTTCCAAGGTCCTTATTCTTCAAATTTGTTCAAATAGGCAATGCTACGTAAGTTAAAAGCTAACAGCCCGAAACCCCAATTCAAATCAGGGCACGATTGTAATGACTTTTTGAGTCTAAGGTGCAATTGCACAGGATCATAATGTAGGGTAGAAATAAATATAGTCAAAAGTGGGGTTTTTTACGTAATTAGAAAAAAGAAAAAAGGATCACGATCCATGGGTGAAGGGGTCCACGGAATGCTATCCTGCAGCAAACAGCATGTTAATTAAAACGTTTTTTTCACCTCCTCAAAAACAAGTAAATATTACGTATTAATCTGCGACTGGTTTCTAATGGAATCTGTAAACGTGCATTTTGGCAGATAATATATATCCGTACGTGTTGATTCAATATAGATCCCTGGAGGTGAGTCTGTTAAAACATAAAAAGGCTCTCCATTAATACATCAAGAACACAGGAACTGGATGTTGGATCGTGTCACTTTCGACCTGTGATAATTAATCCAACATGAGTCCTGCCAGATCGACGATCTTGATCGTGTCACTTTTTCAATGGCTGGGTCAGCAATGTGATCATTATGGTGTAATATTAACTCGTGCTTGGAAAGCAGGATTCATCTGAAAGATGTATTGGAATCAGGAGGGGAGAATGGGAAGGGAGAGCTAAAACCTGCCAAGTACAGACTCACCCTCCCCGACCTGACTTACTGCGGAGAGATTCAAGTAGGCATAATTTTCACCCCAAAGGAATGCAGCACGTATGACTGTAATAACAAGACATGAATGATACAACGTGGTTCAAACTGTTCATTTTGTTGGTTCATCCTTGGAAAAATGCAAGATAAGTTTGTGTACTATTGACCATTGTAGTCCGTCCCTTTCCCTAACCTCGCATATGCAGTAGCTTCGTGCACCAAAGCTGCCCTTACCCTTGGACGGGCCAAATAAGCCCCCAACCGAGAATATGTACATCCACTGATCATGATAGAGCGATGCTTCTGTGATATTGTGTAGTAACTAATGTTGAGCTTGTGCTGATGTTCCTGTCTTTGTTGGGTAGCCAGGCAGAAGATGTAAGCGACAAGGACTTCGACTTTGGAGGCTGGAAACAAAGCTCTTAATAGTGTGAACATAGACATGCTTGTGTGTGACTTCTGATTTCAGTAGGCAAATGTTTCGGGGTATAGCATTTGCTTCAACTCAGTAGTGGATCTGAAACTGTTCGATCACTATCTAATGACAGTTTGTGATGGTTCCATATTTCTGTTTCGGCATGACTCAACTTTGATTAATTTGGTTTGTGAATTTGAGTTACTGTGAAGGTTTTCAGATTCATGGCTATTTTCATACTAAATCTTGGATGTAAAACGAATAATCTTGCAGGTAATTTGCACTAGGAAAGGGCACTTGGATTCAACTAAAAGCTCCAATGGACCTTAAATCAAGACGGAACTGTGTTCTGTGGTGGAATCCATGGTTTTCGCTATTTTGTTTAATGCACTTCTAAATTCATCTGCAGGTGCAATCAACCATCAGACATAAGGTTAGATCACTTTCCCGGTGGATTTGCAATGCAGTCATACAGACCAAACTGAATTCTAACTTGACTGCCAGGCCCCAAGTGCAAATTCTACTGTTGCGTCGGAAGAAAATATAGGCAATCATGATATAATAGTTTTTTCTTTCAGAAATTGGAAAAAAAAAAGAAAAAAAAAGAGAGAGAAAAAAGAAAAAAGGAGTTTGTAAGTCTCAGGGGAGATTACTAAACCGTTGGCGAGTGGCAGGGTTAGACAGAAAGTAAGACCAAATAAAAGTTCTCTCTCTCTTGGTTTGAAGGGGAGCCTTGGCGCAACAGTAAAAGTTGTCATCATATGACCTTGAAGTCACGAGTTCAAGGCATGGAATCAGCATCTTGCAAAAATGTAAGGTAAAATTGCCTACTTTAGACCATTGAGGCCCGCCCCTCGCCGGACCCCGCATAGGCAAAGCTTCGTGCACCAGAGCTGCCCTTTTTCTCTCTCTTGGTTTCTTTATTGCCTGAAGAAATTCTACGAGAGCATTGGCAGGCAATAAAACAGAACCTTGCTATGTAAAGTTTCATTAGATGTGCATATGATTAGTTAAAAATACATTAATCGTACAAAAAAGAAAAAAGGTAAAAGAGGAAGGATAGAGTCTGGCAAACAAGAAGCTGTCATACAGCTACTTATTTTTTACCATGGCAAGGCCCATCTTTGGTTGATCAACCATTCATCTGATTTGTCTGACCGTAGATTACTACTTATCCTTAGACTGTATGAATTGGATGAGTCTAGAATCTGAACAATGTGCTTTTTGTCCACGTGACATGGACGTCTGGAAACAATATCTAAAAGAACAGTCCAAAATCAACAAGGAAATTTTTTCGAAAACCATCCAAGCATTTTAATGCTAGTATACAAGATATAAAGAGTCAAACAGGCCAGATCGACACAAAATAGGCCCACCATGGTAAAAGTGGTGGGCGGAGGGGATATGCAACTTAGAGTTCAAGAGAATGGGATCCTTGGTGCAATGGTAGAGTTGTCATCATGTGACCTTGAGGTCACGCATTCAAAGTGCGTAAACAGTCTCTCACAAAATACAAAATAAGACTGCATAATACTGACCCTTGTGGTCTGTGCTTTTCCAAAACCCTCCATTCATGGGAGCTTCGTGCATTGAAGCTGCCCTTCTTAGTCTAAGGTTAAAGTACATAAAGAAACATAACTTCATGCATTGTAAATTCTATGCAGAATTTGGTAAGAGAAAGCCACTATCGGTAATTTTGGCACAGGAATAACAAATTGTTGACATAATTATCCATGGATGCTCATACTATGCGTATCCTCTGTTCGCCCACAGACACAAAACCTTTAAAAAGAACAAACAGCCCATGCAGGAGCTATTTAAGTATGTTCCAACCTATAACAATTTGATGGGAACAATTTTTTAGCTAATACCGTACCCTTTTTCTTTTCTTTTTTTCTTTTTTACGAGTACAGCATATGCTGGCCGTGTGGTACGGTATTGACAATATTTGTTCAAGGAGCCAACAACATCTAGAGCAGCTGGTGGCATATATTACAAGGGGATGCTTGTTCTTTGGCTAAAGATTAGATTTAGGAGAGTTTGTGAGTGATTTGCTGTGTAATTCTTTGCTGGGAAAAAAAAAAAGAAAAAAAAAATTCCAAGGCTACCTGCAAAAGGATTGTGATAACTACTGTGACAAATTTTGCTGCTCCTTTCTCCTTTGGGCCAGGGATTAGAGTTGCTTTGTAATTCTTAGCTTTACTAAAAAAACACTATGTTTAAGGCTACCAATAGAAACTATATGATAACTATCCATGGACAACTTTTGCTTTCGTACCAAACCGACCATATAGCGAACAAAAGTCAATGTTGCCAGGGAATGGACTACCTACTATATATATATAGTAGTTACATAATCCTGTAGTTACCCCTTTTTTTGCACTTGGAATCTAATTCTTAAGTCAGAAATGAAGTCCCGGTATTCGATTGTACAGGAGTCTATGCAGACGATCCTTCTGGTTGTCTCAAAGTACAAGCAGGTGAGAATTCAAGTCGAACACCCAAGAGAACAGGTGTCAACTCAAAGTTACTCTCCTCCTAAGGATGTTCATGGTGGATCCCTGTGGTCACAAGGCACCACAGATCATGCTTAGATCATAAGCCTGAACCACTGAATTACATCCCAAAGGGAATAAAAGATCATGAGAGAGAGAGAGAGAGAGAGAGAGAGAGAGAGAGAGAGAGAGAGAGAGAGAGAGAGAGAGAGAGAGAGAGAGTCAACCATAACTTTGATTGGGGCGAGTCAACCATAACTTTGATTGGGGCGAGTCAACCATAACTTTGATTGGGTCTCACTCTTTGATGGTTGTATTTAAGAAAGTTCATGCGCTTCACGTTATGAGAGCTCTATGCATGAATTTAGGTGGGTTCATGTGAACGACATTGCAGCCACGAGCAAGCCTTGCACCACCGCCACCACCATTACAATGGACCATCCACCTTCTTCTCTTCATTGCTTCCCCTCTGCCTTCCCAGTTTCAGGTTCCCTTTGCTTCCCCGCCCATTATTATTGACAACGTAGCATATAAATGAAGGCACCTTCATAATATTTAATAAGACCTCTGCGTTCTCAAACTTCATTCTACTCTCAGAATTTAAATCCAGGGCTTCTTGTTCTGCCAGGGTATAATGAAATTTGAAGATTTCTTGATGCAGAGGGTGGAGAAGCAGCAGAAAAGACTCGATCTCGAGGAGGAGGTAAGATTCTGTGTACTCATAAACCACCTTCTTACTTATTGGGATTACTATGTTTTATCATAGCAATGAAGTTAAAGCTACTGGGAAGCCTTGGCGTACGGTTGAATTGTTGCCATGTAACCTGGAGGTCATGGGTTTGAGGAGTGAAAACAGCCTCTTGCAAAAATATTAGATAAAGCTGTGTATTATAGACCCTTTGTGGTCTGCTCCTTTCCCGGACCCCGCATAAGCAGGAGCTTTGTGAACCAGGCTGCCCTTTAATGAAGTTAAAGCTATTAGTAACTCATTTACATTCTTAGAAATGATTAATTCAGCACCCAAACGATAGGTGATTAGTTCTCAGAGGGACTAATTATTGGTGTTTTTGGGACTATATATGTAGGTGACCAAGTTACATGGAGTATTGGATGAAGAGAAGAAATTGAATAGATATCTACAATGTGCATTGCACGGCCCTGTTGTTTCACGTACATGTCTTTCTTCATTGCTCCCACTTCAGGTTCTCGATCTAGTTCCGTACTTTTGAGCTTTCCAATATTATTAAATGTATTTCTGTAAGTGTTCAAGAAACCCAATTTCTTAAAAGATCATTTGAGTGAAAACCTTAACAGGATATGCCATTCATGTGTGATGAAATCTCTCTCTCTCTCATGATCAGTCAGTGTTTTTGCAGATATAGCTCCTGTCTGATTTAGTTTAAGCAAAATACTTGAAATTCCCACTGAATTGAATTGATTGATAAAGATCGAGCAGTACTTATGTTGCTGAAGTAATAATTTGAACAGCACCAACAAGCAACCTTCTCCAAAATGTACAGACTTCAAAAATTTTCTTTTCAGGGGAATTGCTCTGTTACATATCAAGCAGCAGGCTTAAACTAAGAATTGTAAAAGATACAGAACAACAAAGAGGGATGTTCATGTCCGTTTGAATTTTGAACTCCTTTGCAGGTACAGGTGCTGCTTGCAGAAGTAGAAGTGGTAGAGGAAGAAATCATTTGCCTAGAGAGAAAAGTAGAGGAGTTGAAACTGCAATTGTATCAAGAGAAGCATCAGACGAAAGAATGGAAGTTACACCAGCAACACCATCACCAGTCACACTCCTTATGTGGGTTAGGAAGCCAACAAGAGCTCAGGAGTCTGGAAAAATCTCAGACATCACTCAATGCAGATATTAGAAACCGAAGGTTGATTAGAGAAAAGAAACCTTCTCGGGGCTCAGCTTCAGAAATAAGAACCTTGTTTCATAGAAGGTTGAATGGTAAAAATCTATTGTAGAACAAAAAAATGCCAAAATGTTTCTTGCTTTAATTGCCATAGTTAACTGATTCCTTGTCCAGTTTATAGTCATTCAATAATAATATTTGATTGATAACAGTATTTAATAATTAAGAATTACTAAATAGCAGTCAACCATCTTATTGTTGTGGGTGAATTCAATTACTACACACCTACCAGTTTTTATCCTCATTTGCTAAAGTAGTAGTCGTAGAATTTGCTCATACACCATGAAGCATATTACTATGTAAGGGGAAACAAGAGATCCTATTCTCTTTGTTTACAGGTTGGTTAATACTCTGTAACTGACTATGTTGAAACAGATGAGGCAGCTGAAAAATCAATCAGAAGCAATGAGAAAAGACATAGGCAGAGATTCTATGAAGAAACTCGTGTTGAGATGCCCAACAAACTCTCAGAAGAATTGATCAAGTGCTTGATTAGCATTTTTCTCAAACTGAACAGAGAGCAAAGTCAGAATGACTCTGAATCTTCATCAATGGTTCCTAAGCTTAACCTTTCTTGCATGAGCTCAAGAAGCTTCATTTCCAGGTCATCACTCAATTGTAAAGCACCCATGTTTGACTCAGATGAGGATAGATCAAAAGTCGATCCTTATGGCATTTTTCCTGATCTGGATGGCACAATTGGAGACGTTGGGCCATATAAGAAATTTATCCATTTCACAAGAAGCTCAATGGATGTGAGCCAAGTTTCCCACTGTTTGCTGGAAATTGGAAAACTAAGGTAATTCAACATTTCATGCTTTGACTAACAATGTAACATAATAACATGTATGTATGCAATGGTGATGGGTCATGATGGAGGTATTTTCTACACTTGTAAATATGATGATATAGGCATGCGCATGAATATAATGCAAATTATATCAATGCAATAATCATTTATGATCCTCACTTGCATTTACGAATATAAACATACTTTGGATTGAAAAACATAGAAGGCTAAGAAAATATGACAAAAAATAGTAAATTCTGAACTAATGGAAGACAACTAACAAGAAGCAAAACTAGTTTTTGTTAATATATGCTAAGGAAAAAAATGATGAATCTGCGTAGCTCATAAAGCAATGATATGTATAGAAATACCCATCCTATTTTTTTTCTTTGTATTCAATGAAGTGTACGATAGACCCTTGTGGTCCGCCCCTTCCCTAGACCCTGCATATGCAGGAGCTTTGTGCACTGGGCTGCCCCTTTTTTCAATAGCTTTTGTAGTTTACATATATTTAGGGACCTGTAAGTACTTTTTGTTTCTTTTTTCAGGGTTTTGATGCACAAGCTCTGTTCTGTGGATTTGAGTTTGTTGACATACAAACAGAAGCTAGCGTTCTGGATCAACGCCTACAACTCCTGCATAATGCATGTATAGTAAGCCATCTTTGTAACATCAAAATGCAGACAAAGACCAAAAGTACTGAGCTCACATGGATACTTTTGATCATTTCAGGCATTTCTCCAGCATGGGCTTCCCTCAACACCTGACAGATTGCTTGCTTTAATGAACAAGGTATTTTTGTTTCATTGTAACCCATGTGGAAGTGAATTAGTATCCAGTAAGTCAAAGAGCATGTCAGAAATACAAGGAAAGTACTTCCTCAATGTTGCACCCAAAGGAAGCTTAAAAGGGCAGCCCCGGTGCACGAAGCTCCCGCCTATGCGGGGTCCGGGGAAGGGATGGACCACAAGGGCCTATTGTAAGCAGCCTTACCTTGCATTTTGCAAGAGCCTGATTCCACGCCTTGAACCCGTGACCTCAAGGTCACATGACGACAACTTTTACCATTACTCAAAGGAAGCTTGAAGCATGTTAATTCTACAACACCTTAAGTGAGAGATAGTGAAGTCACAGGGACACCAGAAGAATGGCCTTAAAACACCAAGTTTCTGACTATTTAGTTGCAGATCTTTGCACTACTTGTGTGCATACATATGTACCAACACTATGTAACTGAGTCTTGTAATTCCTGTGTGGTGCTCAATTTCCTAGTCTATAGTTCCACATGAATAACTGACAACATAAAAATATATAATGGTGATTCAGGCTGTATTGAATGTGGGAGGTATAGTACTGAATGCGCTAGCCATGGAGCACTTCATACTTCGGCATCCTTGTGACTCCAAAATTGTGAGTCCAGAATGACATAATTTGAGCTTCTTCAATGATATCTTATATTATACTAAAAACTTTCAGGGGTTTCTGATGCATTGCTTAATAATTTTAAGGGTTCCATGAATGAAAAGGAAGGACTCTTGCGGAATGCCTATGGACTCGGGTATCCAGAACCAAACATCACATTTGCCCTTTGTCGAGGCAGCTGGTCATCACCTGCAGTAAGTAAAACAATCCTCATTCATTTCTCAGAAACTATTTGTAGCCTATCTCGATCTCTGTACCAAAAATTTTAGTTGATTGAACTGAGGAAGAAAATAAACTTCTGAGTTTTCTTGGAATTTGCTTAGCTTTTATACAAGGATCTCGAATGTGCTACGCCATATTTCAGTACCAAGACATTTCTGAGCTTCAAAGAAAACTAATATGAAAAATGAGTTGATTTCCAAGATCGAAGGCTAGTTTGGATGTCCCATCTAATTAATATCGTCTGCAAAATCGTGTGCCAACTAGCAACATAGATTGCATCTAAATCCAACTAAAATAGACTTTTCAGTTCCAACTTTCATTAAATTTTGAAGTTTCCCCAAAAACTTTTAGTTTTTGAAATGTTTCATCTTGTCTCAATCTGCAAGATTATTTGTATAACATCTTCAATGTGTTTCCTCCGTAAATCTGCTGTGTTTTGTTCCATTACTTAGACGAAAGATATGTACTTCCCTGTTGAAAGATACCCAAAGATGGACATCCTGACTCTTGATTTTATTTGGGTAAATAGCTAAAATTCATAATACAAAAATAAAGTTACATCAAAGCCCTAATAAACACAACAACCTCACAAGTAAAATCAGTACAAAACAAGCATAACAGACCAGACAATTCACATTACCAATTAAGTACATGCAAAATGAGACAGGATGACAGTCCCTCCAAATTGCACTCAACTTGGACCCTAATGCCTTGCTAGCAAGCTGGTCTGAGCCCATAATAAGTTCAAAGTAACATGCTCAAAGTAGTCAATAAGCCCCTTCCTGGGAACTTATTATGGATCCCCTCACACTGACTTACGTGTCTCTCACTTGGTTGAGAAAGCAGAGGGTTGGTTTGTTTCCATCATTGTGGTACTTGGAGATGGCCTCTCATGTAAAATGGCCAATCCTTAAAAGTGTTCAATGATTTTCATCATGAAGAAACGGAATTAGTTCATTCCAGATCTCCATGCAAGGAAGTCATTTGTCACTGAAGTGTACCGCCATACTAAGTTTGTTAGGCAACCAAGGATTGATTACTTCCTCAGTAGATGGAAATCGATACTCGTTCATGCTAACTTTTGATTACCTCAATCTAAATCAGGCTTTTTCTTTCAACAGAAACCTACGTAATCTGATATGAATTTGAAAAGTCGAGTTTATTGGTATCTATCTCTTACAGTTTTGAAAACATGGAAGGTGCAATTGATCTTGCAGTTGAGAGTTTATACTGCAGAAAATGTGACAAGCGAGTTAGAAAGAGCAAAAGTGGAGTATTTAGAAGCTTCTATCGGAGTTACATCCAAGAAGAAGATTGTGGTGCCTAAGCTTCTGTACTGGCACATGAGAGATTTTGCAGACAGCAACGAGTCTCTGCTAGAATGGATCTACAGCCAACTGCCAAGTTCTGGGTCACTGAAGAGATTGATGATGGAGTCTCTGACAGCGGAGAGCAAGTCGGCAATTGCAGAAGTGGTGGACGTTCAGCCTTACGAATCCGAATTCCGTTACTTGTTACAAGCTGCTGCTCCAACTTCTTAACTGGAACTGCCCAAAGAATTGCTAAGCAAGTTGGAACCACCATCACTGTGATCATGAAAGAGTGGCTCACCCCAAAGTGAATCAGACACATTATAAACCAAGTTTCTCTTACTTGATTTCAGGGGAATCTTTTATGAATGTGTATGGCTAAGTAGAAAGTGCACAAGCCTGCCTGTTAAAGTAAGATAAACAATAAAGAAAAGAAAATGTTGGCCCGTTAAGAAGTGCAAAATGAAGCAAGAAGTGCCATTATTCCTTTCACGTTAATGTTTGAAGCCATTGGTCTCGCGAATCAATGTCTATTAGCCATATGTAGACCGTGCCTCATGAACACTGTCCTAATTGAAGAGATGATATCTTGAGAGCACATGTACAATTCTGTTGGGGCCTAACCAAATCATATCTTACTCGGTGAACCCCAACCAATAACCCTTAAGAAAATCATTGGAGGACTTGCTTCCAGTCTTACCTCATCTGAATAAAGTCATAGCAGGTAGAAGTAAGACAGTTTTCTACATCCAAACTTCAAACAGTTCATTTATTATTTCTATCATGATAGGCATAGAGCCTTGGCGCAACGGTATAAGTTGTCGTCATGTGACCTTGAGGTCACGGGTTCAAGGCGTGGAATCAGCCTCTTGCAAAAATGCAAGGTAAGGCTGCCTACTTTAGGCCATTGTGGCCCGCCCCTTCCCCGGACCCCGCATAGGCGGGAGCTTTGTGCACCGGGGCTGCCCCTTTTATAGGCATAGAGCAAAAAAATTTCCCCATTGGCCAAAAGTCATCTAGCACATTTGGTTACTGAAAATACAGCATCTCTCCTTGTTTTGTATATGAGTTCTTTTGCATTTCTCGCATTATTTTTTGTGGATTACATCTCGAGGTCTTTTATACATACATACATACATACATACATACATACATACATATAGTGTGTGTGTGTGTGTGTGTGTGTGTGTGTGTGTGTGTGTGTGTGTGTGTGTGTGTGTGTGTGTGTGTGTGTGTGTAATAGTGAAATACATAGATCTAAAAAGAAGCAATTCAGTTAATCAATTAGATGCCAATTCCTGTTTCAAAGAAGCCAGTGAAAACATCCAACTAAAGCATAATGGAACCTTTCTAGATCTACGCTCTGCTACTTGAGGTGAGGAACCATCAGAGTAGATCTGGATGAGAAAAGAACAGGGCATCCCTCACAAATGGTGATGGTTAAATATCGGCAAAGCAAACATTTTTCACTATATCCAGGCCGGCAACCTCATATGGTTTCATCTTCCAACAAGCCAAGTTGTGAACACTCAATGCTAATCACCTTCTTTTCAAAACTGTTCATGTAAGAAAAGCCACCACCTTGTTCAACAGGTTCAGGCCAAATACTGTTTCTTCACAGTTGACTTTGATTAAGATATCCAGTGGTTTAGAGCATTTCCCTTCAATTGTGATGGTTAAGAGGCAAGGAATTGAGCTGCTCAATATCTCACCACTGAATCGTAAGCACAAACCTGACGCATCTTCAAAACTGACAGCAACAGGCATGTCTATAGATACAAGGAAGACATTTGCATTGCTGAGCATCTTTGATGCTAGACTTTGGCAGACCACAAGAATCTTGTCATCACTGAAAGAGCTGTAATCCTTATCAAGGTTTAGCTCCTTCATATGGTCAGAATAGGTGCACCTGTTGATTTGATGTTATGTTATTAGTTTAGATCTTCTGAAATAAAAAGATAAAAACACAAAAATGCAAGATTCACATTCCAGAAATTCCCGAAATCAGCTACTTCCTACAAAACAAATATGCACTGCCTTAACTTGCATGCCTTCATATTCTCTGTATTCTTCAGCAAACTCTTCCAAACATAAAGAAACGGACACCAGACTCATTGAAAAAGTAACAGAAAACATGTTTTTATGAATTTCTCCTTCAATGACCCAAGAAGTTATAGTTATACTATACTGATCCAACATAATAAAAACCTCAACCCAGGAATGTCTTAGGTTTTGGGCGGACAATTCCAAGGTTGATGGAAGCACTGCAAAATTCCATTCTAGGTTTTGAGTGCCAACTTCCCAAGAATAGAAATGGAAAGAAAATCTGACTGACCTTCTACTGTACTCGAACATTCCAGGTAGTTGATATTCCTTGTCTGTGAAGGTATCTATATCCATGAAGAGTGGTTTTACAAAATATCCAATGTCAGGCCTCAATTTAACAGGGCACCTTTTACCATTACAACATACAGCCAGCTTTACAGGTAATAGGTGGTGATGGAAATGAACATGAAGAATTCTCTTTGCAACCTGCCCTGGCTTGAGTGATGCAATCTCTTCCATGGGAATTATTGTGTGTGCATCACTGAGTATCCCTGAGCTACAAAATCCAGATGAACATGCCTTTATTATAAAGCCTAAAAAAAATAAAGATTAGAAGGCAAAGTCCGAAGATAAAAGGGCAGCCCCAGTGCACGAAGCCCCCGCCTATGCAGGGTCCAGGGAAGGCAAAGTTCGAAGACAAGTGATAATTTATTTAGGACCAGAAAAAGTGAATAAGATAACCTTTCATGTGTTTCCAGAGCTTGAGGATGTGGGCCTCCATTAGAGTCTTCATCTTTCAGAGCTATCTTCACCAACGGTTCTCTGCAGCAATTTTCAAACAAGATCTCCACACTTACAAGTGATGAGGATATATTTGAAACATCAGATGAAAACGAATAAGTTACCCTAAGACCATTTCCATTTGCAGGATCTAAGAGTGCATGAGTTTGGGTTCTAACACTAACGCCAATATCCCTAATAGAAATCCTTGCTGAAGATGGCTGTGCAGCCCTTAGCCTAGACGAGCTTGATTCAGACGAAGTTGGTTGCTCATCCAACCATGACTGAAGTGCATTCTTACACATCAACTCTGTCAAATGTGTAGCAGAGAAGGATGTGGAATCATGTTCCCCAACACCAGCATCAGAAAGATGAATTAGTGGTTCAACTTTGTCATCATCCTGAGTGTTATGGCTTGCCAATAGCGAAGTGTCATGACCATTTCCACTTGCATCACTTCCACAGTGACTCCCTTCACTGGCATCCGAACTGCTAACAGAATGAGAACCATAACTAGAAGCACTTTCTTCATCTGAATATCCAGAAAGAGTGTCTGGATTATTTGTCTCAAAGGACTCACTGGTACCACTTGGCATTTTAGTCCCCAGGTACATCTCTGACGATTGATTCGGTTCATCATACAGTAAACTACAAGGCTTTGGTAGAGGTTCATACCCTGGAGCTGCATGAAGAACAATCTGTGAAAGAGATCCAGGAAAATAGAAATGAAAATTATTTGGCACACCAGAAACTGATTTTGTCTGGCCACCAAAGATGTGTTTCCCAAGCTCATGTAGCAAATCTGAATTTTGAGGTACACATGAAGATCCATCCTCCTGGCATAGAGAAGCTACATGAGAGGATACAAGTTTCCTTACAATACGAGCACGATCACGGACGTCATAATTTGAATCATATTTTGCCAATTCAAGGACATAGTTTAGGGGCCTCTGGAATGTTCGCAAATCCTCCCCCTGGGAATATAACACAACCTGCAGAAAGAATTATATGATGGTTGTTACATTTTATTCAACAAACACATGTACATCAAGGATAAAAAGGATAAGATAAACAGTTGTTGTCCATGGTATGGAACCTAATAAAGAAATGATGTGAACACAATATTCTTACTTCCCTTCAAAAAGATAGTTATAATACAAGGTGCTCCATTAAAAAAACAATATTCTTTGTTTCGACAGTGCATGGACTCAACCCACAACCTCTTGGTTGTGAAATAAGGCGCTTAACCAACTCCAATAAACGCTCAAACCCAATGAGAATCACTAGTTGAAAACGCCCATTATTTACTTGCAATGGCTTCTCTAACCTGGTCCTTAGTTAACTGGCTCAATATATAGTATGCTGAAAATCCATTCTGAGTAACAAATATCCCAGACAATCATCACTTACATAGAAGTTATCACTAAGTCAGCCCAATCATGGCACTGTTCCGTTTATATCATGTTTCTCCCATAAATTAGAAGATATAAAGATCGAGAAATCGGAAGCTTGATTCCATTTTAGGTTCACTCAATAAGATCTGTCAAGTACTTAATTAATTCCATGGAGATCTAAATTGACCTTGTTATGTAAATGGAAATTATTCCCAATGGGTTATCTTCTCCACTCAAATAACCTCAAATTTCCAGCAGAAAATCCATAGTTATATGGTTCAGAAGAATCCAATACCCAGCAATAAATCTAACAATGTAAATCCATTCACTTTTTTCTCATAGTAAAAAGCCCAAGGATCTGAAAAAATTCCAGAGATGAAAAAGAGTCTTACTGGGCGAAATCTGAGAGTCACTCTCAAAACAGAAATTGGTGTTGCTTACATAAGAAGCTAGTTAAATGCAGCTACAAGAGCCAAATTTAGTATTTACTTTATACTATCATCCTAGAATGAAGTTTTGTCTCAGCCCTTCATTGAAACTGAAAAAGCTCAGTTCATGTCCAATTAAAAAGAAGAGACAAATTCCTCTTTTTACAAACCCTAGTCAACCCACTTTTCTTTGCAGAACCAAATCTCAGAGAAGCAGCTCCATAGAAGGAACTTCTCTTAACTAGAACCTACTCTAAGCCACAACACAACTTACTGACATAATGATAGATCTACTAGTTCAACTTCTGTGGACAATCCCAGTGAGAAGGAGGAGAAGCTAAGTTTATTGATTAAGGGTTTGATTTACAGAGGATCCATGGACAAAGGAACCATGAACAATTTCAAAGAACAGACCAAAAGGACTAGGAACCGTAGTTCCACCCGGCACCTTCCACTCACCCCATTTTTCCTCCCTTCTCCCTTGCAAATTCCCTTCCTTTTATCTTCACCTCCCAACCTCCTCAACCGTGTATCTCCGGCTAGTAACTACCTAATACTCTGCAATCAGTTCTCAACAGATTGGATTCTTCTAACTTCATCTCTTAACCAACTGGATTGTAACTACATGATTCCCCTCAACTGGCTGGAAGAGCATCTTTCAACAGACCTGTGTAACAACTCTGCATCAGTTGTAACTGCTTCCTTCTTCCAGAATAGGTCTGGTATATTGATGATGTAACACATAATCAGTAAGAAAAGTTGTACGAACAAAAGATAGATCACACTTCAATTGAACTACTCCAGTGACTTATAGTAAAAGATTAGTTGGAACCACTTTGTTCTATTATTATTTTTCTACTACCCTATTTCACTTCTCCTTCATTTCATATGCATTAGATGTGTGCAGGGGCGGTTAATGATCCTGCATAAACCATATGCAGATAGGAGAATTCCAACCTTCTCAAACTTGAATGAATATGTGCAGTATCAGTATGTGTGTCAGTGGCCAAAACAACAGGCTTGTCAAAGGCTTTCCTGCTGATTGGACTTGTCTGCTACCTTGAGAATCATACCCTTGAGTTCGACAGCCACGAGCTTCACCTTCTTGTCATCAGAAATGTCCACAAGTAGTTTCTACTTCAGCCGAAGTAGCAATTTCTTGTTGCAACTGGGTGTTTCCACTTCAACATGGGAATAGGTATTTCTTTCATCTCCAGCTGCTGCTCTCCACAAAATCAGGTATGTCCACTTCAAAATGGGAGTGGAGTATAGTTTCGTCACACCTATATTGCTGGAAAATGCTCCTCCATGTACAAAATTTGTCCTCATAAGTAGCCCAGCATGCAGGAAGTGTGGTTTGACCATCTAAGGGTTCTAGATTATCCAATAACATTGTTGGTCTTATATATTCACACTTTTGGGAAGTTGCCTGATCAATTGCTGCAAATCTTGAAACCTCTCTTGGATCGCAGTTTTTGTTGGTTTGGTTGATTATCTCTTCTGCCATGGCCCGTGACAATAACTGATCAAATGACTACTCTACCAACTAATATAAAGTAGCACCAAAGAAGAAGAAGATACAGAAAAATACTGGAACTAAGAACAAAACCGTGTTCAAGAAGAAGAAAATAAGGTCACATTCTAACAATGCAGAGCATAAATGACAAAAACGGAAAAGCATGTTACTTTCCTTGTCTCCTTGTAGTAGAAAGCATCTCAAAGGATTTTGAATGTATTGTCAACTAGTTCATCCTTTCTGTTGGAGATGTGGATGTTGTAGATAAAGAACCTCTTCCCTCTGTCAGGGTTATAGCCTTCTCACCTGTACTACCACACCTAGTCCAATCCTGTGCCACCTTCCTGCTGTGGACTCGTCCAGATTAGTGCAGGCTACCTACACTTTATCCTTAGCAGGCTGCATTGTCCTGAATTCTATATTTCTTTGCAATCAGATAGATTTTCAGTGACTAATAATCCAATCCATAAATAGGTGGGATTCATCTTCCCGTAATAATTTAGCACTTTTGGCGGTGGAACTTGATAGGGACCAGCATACTCAAGACATGAATGACAAGCATGGCTAAGCTCTCTACAGTTAGTCCAATGCCGAAGTTGATTAAACATCGACTACTAGATGCACAATCAACTACATGGAAAATAAAACATGACCATAAGTAAAATATTCCATTCCTTAAACAGCCATGCAAGGACAAATGGCACACCTTACAATTGAACCAATAACAATGAGCAGCAGGTAGTAAGAAAATGCTATTACAAATGTTCCCTTCAATCAGAAAGTGTAAAGAAATAAAATTCTCTATTTACCATCTCGGGAAATACCTTAGACATAGTATTAAGAATCTGATGCTTCATTTCCAACTGCTCTGAAGAGAAGCACCAAGCGAGGTACTTCAGTATCGTAGGTATTATCTTTGGGATAATTGTCCCAACAGAATTGTACTCTCCCACAACCCAAACAATCATTGCTCTGGCCTCTGGTACTTTGATTTCATCCAAACTACGAGCTAAGTGAACAATCACCTAAAAGTAGAAGCAAATGAAAACTTATCAGAAAAAGAAACACTTATGAAATTGCATAAGCTAACATATAAAACACATTAAACTTTGAGTCAAATAAAAATCAATTTTGTATTTTTCATTGAAACAGCTAAATAGAATAGAGAGCTCTGAACCTGTTTAAAGCTGCAACCCCAGCAAAGAAAATTAAATGAAAACACTTGGTTAGCAAATAATACTTATCACACACAATTATTGGTTTCTTTCAGAATTTTCAGTCTTCAAGTGAAGGGATTCAATATAAGATGCAACAACATGAAGCACAACTGCAGGTTTTGAGGGTGCAGGATGTTAGAACATCTTGGAGACTTGGATTCAAGTCTGGCTAATACAACAGTACATTGGGACCCCACAGTAAAACCCAGCAAGCTATAAGTCTAGAACTGAAATAGCCAGGGAAACTAGCAGGTTAAGCTGGCCGTCAAAGGTTAAGATAGAAAATCTTCCAAGGAAAAGAGACGACGGTAACCTAGTCTTTTTACAATGCCGCAAAAGAATAAATAAGCAAACTGATATATGCACCTTTATACCTAAAATCAAGGAAAGAGCTCCTAGAATATCCAGAAAGGCAAAATGTGAACAAGTTGATCTCATGAATATTACAACTAGAGAAGCTCGAGTGTCAGATATCCTAATAGACATCTAACTTCAGAATGAAACAACCAGACTTGCAGCATTTTATAAATTTTAATAATGGATATGGAAAAATACAATTCATACCTTTTCATAACTAGCTGGATTTTGCTTTATAATTGATTTGACGGACATAATTGCTTGAGACAGAACACCTGCTTCACCATCTATTGAGCCCCAGTCACTGATAGAAGACTCTGTGTAAACTGATATGTTAAATTGACAAACAATTCCAAAATTGCAGTTGTACTAGGCATATGAAGCTCCAATACAAACCTTGTCTAGTTAAAGATAGGAGCCCTTCCAAGCAAGTGTTAGCCACAGGTGGAAGTCTTTGTGCACATAAACCAATAGCAGCAATTGTTTCGGCAACAAACTTCTGATCTGGATCTTTTATGTAATCCTAGCAGCACACTAAAAAAATAAGCATCAATTAATGATTTCAGTAAATCCAATGATGATAATTGCTGTAGATAAGTAATTGTAATGAAAACACAAATTGCCTAAGGAACATATTACCGAGAAGACACAAACTTCTCAGTTAGAGCTGGTAAAAAAGAACAAAAAATTCCACCCCAACTAAAAGATTTACGCAAACATATATGATATTACAATTGAACCAGTTAAGGCAGTAAATGCCTTTCAAGAGCTCCACTGCCAATTTTGTGAACCATGATATAGATGTGAGTAGGGTGGTGTGGGTGAGCAAGTTGCCTACTCTATGGGCTTAAAACACATGTAGACACGTATACCGCCCTGACTCCATACCCAAGAGGAACAAATGAGCTGCTTGAAATGAGAATAAGAATCATGGATTAAGTTATTCTGGGATGGTGAAACTTTTTCCTGCTATTTACAGACTTAAAATATAATATAATTATTCAAACACAGATAAAATAGCCTAGAACTTAGGCTGTTTGTAGTTAAGCAAGTTTATCTATGTTTTGATTATCCTAACAGCAAGGAAGAGAATCACTGTTGAAGAATAACTTAACCCATGATTCTTATTCCCGTCCTAAATAGTTAGACACATGAAAACCAGATTTATTCATTCATGGTCCAAAATTGATAGTAAAAACAACATAATACAGGTGCGCACATGTGCACGTGTACACACACATACACAACTTTAATTCAGACTCAGTACATAAATTACGAAAGTCATTAGCAAAATGGCACGGCTTCCCATTATGCTTAAGTGAACAGGAAAACATGTCCAACCACATGTCACAATTAAGTAGTCGCACCCTTTTACAAGTCAATTTTTGGGTTTTTGTGAGTTGATGAAAATACCCTTGTTCGTGGGTTAAATTTTGCAAAAAATGCCATCAATCCTTATGCCTATGACATTTTCATTAAGCTCATTCACTTTGCTTTGTACCTTGCTAAAAAACCGATCCTTGTTTGGGAGCCATCATCCAGGCTTGTGAAAAATCCACCAAAAGCCTCAAGCAGATTTCTGTATTGTTTTTCTGTCAATCAGAGAACGATTTTGGCCATCCAGATTTTCCATCAGTGAAGTCATGGCCAGGCAAAGAGAGTCCCGCTGTCAAAGGTCTAGGCAGCTGCCTAGAGAAACATAGAGAGCTGAGAGTGATGGCCTCTGTTTGAACATTTAATTCAACGTAAGAAGAACCTTCTAACATCCCCACTTTCATTATCTGTTGAGATCCCTTCTCAGGGAGTTTGTCACATCTTAGTAACAGTATGTAAGTACAGTAGTAAATCTTTCCAAATGTCCTTTGACCAAGGTAATCTTCCATAGACTTTGCTCAGACCACAGAAAAATTAAAATCCATCACCCCTACCATAAAAAAGGAAAATCCATCAAAGCGCATAGGTTTTTTAATCTCAATCATGATCAATGCCAATCTTCACAGACCCAGAGCCTACTTCTTGTCTATGAGATGGTGCTAGATGAGTCACCCTCCCCCAAGGGTGTGGCCCAGCAGTTAGAAGGGAAAACTTTAATGCTCATAAAGATCTCAGGCTCATTCAAGTCTTTGCCTTCAATTGAGTGTCAGTAGGCTAGACATTTTTTCCAATATGGCTGCACTTAACTCTGCATCAGGTGGACGTATGATAATCCATTAAAATTGTATATTAGATATTCATATGTTCTCGATGGATATGATCATATCCCAACAGAAAAAGAGATCTCCAAGCAAGTAGTTATAAAATTCTCCCCCACTCTTTGCCCATGAAAAAAGTGCCTTCTTGATTCATAATTATATATAATAAAAAAAACCTACATTCGCTTTCCAATGTTATCCTATTAACTCTTTCCAAAGGATAATTCGTAATAAAAAAGGCGACATTGTCCTTTCCAATTTTCCCCAATTAACTCCTTCCAAAGGAGAAAGGGATTCCTTTTCAAACAATACGGCCTTTCTGATGAGGTGTTGGCACTTCTAACTTTCAGAGGCTGCCCATGAGATGCCAAAAACCATGATAGCAAATCTTAAAATAGATTGCATCAGCATGTGGATGAAAAGAAGGTAATTTCTTCTCACTCTTGCATCTGATTCACCGGTTTAGAAGACAGAAATGCCATTTTTTATGATGTTAGGGATATTGATTTCATAGTGGCACATGGTCCGCCCAAAACCTAGAACTCTAGGAGGGATAAGCAGGTTCCAGACCATTTTCCAGAAGTTGAGTGTTGGGCTCATCTTAACAAAACAAACAAGATCCAAACAGAAAAGAGAACACTAAGGTACTAGTTCAATATTCAGTATCCTTATTAGAGATGGAGACAAACACTCCTGGAGTTAAAAACTTAAAAGTTACTATGGGATACAATCTACTCGTATCTCACAAACTGCTTAGATACCAATTCCAGAAGGCCCCTTAGACATACACATAAAATAAAATAAATTACAAAAAAGCACCCAAATTCTCCTTCTCACTGACTAACCTATAAAGATCTTCTACTACCAGATCCTCATCTGGCTGCCCAACCCAAATATAACAAGGGCCAAAACTATCTTTGACTATATATATGATCTCCACACTGTAGACCCACAATTTCTAAGCAGCACTCCTTCCTGACCTGTACCATAAAGCATCTGTTTCCTCCCCAATCTCCAAAGCCACTTCCCAAGTAATCTATGATCCAAAGAATAAGCCCATTATTCCAATCTCACCTTCAGTTTAAGGCAGGATGCCATTTCCCAATTGATAAGGCATTTTATCTTTTCCCCACCTCTTTACATTTTAAGAGGAATTTGTTTGCAGCTTTTCAATTTGCAAATGAATCTATTTTCAGTGACCACTACAAACTTGTGACACTTAATTTCAGGCGCAAACCACTGAAAAGAAAAGAGACAGAGTATCTTCCTCAAAGATCTATTGACTTACACAATGAAGAACAAGAAGCCAGGATTGGGGGCAGAAAATAAGCAGTAAACAGCTGACGTAGAATATCTAATGACAAAAGAAAGTAAATACCTGGAACTCTTGCAAAATGATTGGAACTGATGAATCTGTGGCAATGGTAGACAGTATGTCAAGCTTTAGAGCTTTCATTTGATATGAGTCTGAAGAACATACAAAGAAATCTTCAAAATAAGGTGCAAACAGCGAAGGCATTGCTTTAACAAATACTTGTATGTTGCAGAGCACCTGCACAGGTGTACCAACAATATCAGTCTGAAATGATAGCAACAACAAGTAGGAGATCACCTGGAAATCTCTAACCAGGACTATAATATATCTGAAATGGCAACAACAAGTAGGAGATCACTTGGAAATCTCTAACCACGACTATAATATATCTGAAAGTTCCACAAAAAGAAACCAAAATTGAAGGGTGATATGCTTACTAGAAAATTTACATTATTTTTTACTTTATATTGCATATATTACCACATATTTTGAATCATGAGAAGATCGCAGAATAAACAGAACTGGCTTAACAATCCGCTTGACATCCGCCCTTGGTGCCATAACCCAGTGAACCCCAGTAGCTGCAAGTACCACTGCACTATTTTGACTCCATAAAAGAGGTGATGTACACTGCAGCAAAACTTTCACATCGCTATTTTGATAAGAGGTAAATATTGCAGAATCCAACTCAGCTGCCTCTCTACCTATATAGCTTGATTGCGATAAATGTTCATCTGGCCCTTCTATGTAACATCTCAATAATAATGTAGTTAATTTAGACTCATGTGCCTCACGTCCAGTAAAGCTACCATCATTGTCGGACATTAGACAAACTTTGGGAGAATCATTTTCAGAAGGGGAACTGGGAGCATGGAGAGAACACATAACAGATTCTCTGACAAGCCCATGTTTTGCTACTACATATCGTAGAAGAATCTCAATCAGGACGATCTGACCCCATTCTTCAACATCAGGAAGAGTCTCGCATAATCTTCTAAAGTTTCTGCCTATCAATGATAGATTGTTGGGGCAAACGGAATTAAAAGCAGTGGCAGCAGCTCCAACTACTCCAGGGGAATTGTCATTTAGCAAGATACCAACAAGCTGCATCACATTAAAATCACTTTAATTACTGACAATAATCAAAACTTCGGTGTGCTGTATTAAAAGAATTCCAGGACACTGACCTCCATGAGGGTAGAAACATTGTCTTCTTGATGTAAATCATATATCTTTGGAAGAGCATAGGCAGCACATTTTCTAACATATGCAGATGGATCTCTTACACACTTTGTCACAGCCACCAAAACAAGAGGAGCTATCACATGTAAACGAATCCCTGCCATAGCACGAAGAGCCCAGGCACGCACCAATGGGTTTGTATCTGACAAGTCCTTCTGGAAGCAATTAATTGACAGCAATGCTTCATTTGGACGCCTGAGTTAACAAAAATAATTCATGTTGAATATGTGTAAAAGATAACAGCATCAAACTTTAAGTTCCCTACAAAGAAAACAAATACAATGAATGGCAGATGCTGGAAACACAAATATCATAAGGGAAATACATAGAGCATTAACAGCCTCTGAATTCTCAAAAATTACAATATTTTCGAAGTGAAATCTAATAACAGGCCATCCCCCATCCAGAAGGAAATTGATAAAGTTCACAGATAATTCTAATTGTTTAGAACTAAAGTCGCGATTGAAGCAAACACAGTGAGACACAAAAGAAAAGATTAGATGAAAGGAAAGTAGGGAATATTACACCCATATCTGAAAGGCTTAACAGATTAAGACCCTCAAAAAAAAGAGAAACGAACAAGTTCTCCAAAATGATACAAGAGAACTCACTGGTCACAGATCCTCATTGAGAAGTTTAGTTAGTGCGCCCTCAATATGATTACAAAAGCTAGGTACCAAATCAGTGAGATTTTTCAGCTTTCTCAATTAATAAGAAAAGTTAACATCATCAAAATCTGAGAAAATCTATATTTGTTAACCAATAGTCATAAAGATATACACTTTTCCTTGTAGACATCATTGTGAGAATTCAATGAGAGGACCAACAAGAACTCCCACAGGGGAAAAGAAAAGAAGTTGCAGAAGAATGTAAAGTTAGTAAGAAGAAGGGGAAGAAGCAGCATTTGGAAGGCACAATGAAATGGAAACAACTAAAAGTAAGGAAGTAAAAGAAGAAAGAGATAGATTCAGTTCAGGCTCCTTGTTACTATGCATGGTTGTCTTATATTTTAAAAGGATTGTGATTCTATCAGGGAAAATAATAACTCCACTACTTTTCATAGTAAAAACAAGAAGGTTGGGTAAATTATTTTTGTAGCATACTTTTCAGCATAATGCAGCAGATAGAAGTAGACAAGCTTCTTTACTTGCAATGATTGTGATGCCACATTTTTCACAACCTGCATTTTCCAAAGAAAAAGATAATCAGTTCCTTATAAAAGAGAAATGCATGCAGCAGTCCATAAGATACCACATTCCAAGGTTTCTACAAAGCAAAACAACAGAAAAAGTTATTTTAAACTTAAAAGGGCAGCCCCGGTGCACAAAGCTCCAGCCTATGCGGGGTCTGGGGAAGGGGAGGACCACAAGGTTCTAAAGTAGGTAGTCTTACCTTTTTGCAAGAGGCTGATACCACGCCTTGAACCCGTGACCTCAAGGTCACACGACGACAACTTTTACCGTTGCACCAAGGCTCCCCTTCTTATTTTATACTTAAAATCAATAAAATTTCCAAAATTTAACACATGTACTACTGATAGATATCACAATCATATGCCAAAGCTCATGCCACGGTGGTTAATCATGTAAGAGGAGCAACTGGATCATGCTTCAACCATGCTTTCCCACTTAAGGAAGAAGAAAACATTCTTCACAAGATATTCTCATGATCAAGAACATTGTCAAATTGAAAGCAGATAGTACAGTGAATTTCCACTAAGTCCATAATTTATCAATTCAGTTTACATTGTACCAAAGGATTTTAGCATTTTTCATTACATTTGATGAGCAATTTTATCAGCTTATGCACTATAGTTTACCATTTGTTTTTGGAAGTACAAATGTAGAGTGTAACTAATTATTACAAATGATAGATGCAATTTCATCAGACTGTTACTCATTGTATGACCGCTAAGCTGGTTTTTACACCATTAAATGAAATATTTTTTCCTTGAAGTGAAAAGTAACTTCTAGAACCTTCATTGCTTTTTGCGTGCTACATAACTTAATCTCACAACTTACTAATGCTATCCTTTTAACTTAATCTCACAACTTCCTAATGCTATCCTTTTCAACTTATACATATAGCTCCATGTTTCATACCACCTGTAGAGAGAATTGGTTCTTGACCTTGGTTAACAGAGAGAGAGAGAGAGAGAGAGAGAGAGAGAGAGAGAGAGAGAGAGAGAGAGAGAGAGAAATGCCACCATGAGATGTACGTATATAAGATGCAAAGGAATCCATATATGGCCTACATCATGGAGGTTCTATCAGATCAAATTGCGTTGACTAGATAACATAACCATAATCCTCAATGAGCTTGGTGTTCACATATGCATACTAAATATGCCTTTACTCTTAGTTGCAAGTAAAGCTTTAGTTTTTTTTTTTTTTTAACACCACTCACTAATCTGCAGCAGAATTTGCTGATTTTATCACCAAAACTTTGTCGCCCGTCCCCTTATTTTTCTTTTTGAACTGATATTGCTCAGGGTTACAGTTTAGCTTTTTTCAGCCCGACATAACAATAATCATATTACTTACACCACAAACAAATCCATCTAATCCTTTTCAATCGTCAAGAGCATCCTCCTTATACACTTAATTTCATGTACCACTATAGACTCCCTTCATCAAGACTTCAATTCTCCCCAATTCTCATGCCTTCCATCGATAATTCCATATAATCAATGAAAAAGAAAAAACAAACAACAACGTGCCCCTTGACCGGAGAAGCAGATCCAAAAAGAAAGGTCCGAGAAGAGAGGAGAGAAAAATATGATACCTGTGGGAAGAAATTGGAAACGTCGAATCCCTGAGCGATCAATGCGAGCAAACGCTTCAAAGCTTCAGATTTCTCAGAATCGAATCTGCTATCTAACAGAGGGGCAATGTTTACGTCTTCAGGATCGTCGTAGAGATGAGCATCCGTACCGATCCGAAATACCAAACTCGAAGCTTTGCTCAAGCTCCTTGCAGGGGCACCAAACTGTGGGAACATTTCTAGGTTTAGGGTTCGTAGCAAGGTTTAGGGTCTGAATTCTTCTCCTCCTCTTCCTGTTTTGATAGCAATCGCTTAAGGGGAGGAGATACAGAAAATGGCGCGCGACGTCGTTAGTGCTGTCGTCCTCTTTTAACTTCCGGTGTTTCAATTGGAGTGCCGTTACTAAATCTTAACTAGCTACTCATTTATTGTGCTGGCAGGCCCAGTGGAGCCGGCAAAACGGATAAAAATCCGCTCGTTTGTCTAAAATTTGGGAACACGGATCGGATAAATTCTATCCGTGAATAAAAATGAATTGAATTAATTTTATCCATTAAATATGCAATCTGTATGGATATTTGTGGACACATCCGTTTCAAATAATATTTTGAATAATTAAATTAAAAAATAGTATAAACTATAAATGTTGACTTCGGTTCAAATATCAAAATTATTAATTTTGCTGGCGTGACCATGAAAAATTGTTACACTTACATGATTCTAACTACTAGTTTTATTTTATGAAAAAGAAAATCCAATTATTTCAAGTTTTAATATTTATAATTTAACTTATAAAAAATATTATTCTTAAAATTTGATTCCTTATGAAAACATTTTGTACAAAATTAATGGTTTATATCTTTCAAAAAAAGCCAAAACTTCTATCCTTATATCTATTGAGTTTGAATTTAATCCGCTTATCCATTTTGTTGACATTAAAAAAATGAGATTATGCGCACCATTTTGCAACCAAGGCCTATGAAAGTAGATTTTAAAGAAATCCTCTGATATTGGTTTTAGTCAGTAGCATTGAATCCACCGAACAGTTTAGATCTTTAAAAAAAATTTAAAAATTGTGAATCCGCCTTCTTCGTTCAGAAAAAAAAAGACGCAATTATGCTCGCGGATCCGCCTAATACTCCTATGAGCACCGTATAAAACCTTCAATAGTGATTTCCGCAGGGGAGGGGGAGTAATTAAATGACGGATTTCTAAGCTGCTTATAAACTGCATCTCACCGACAACAAAGAATCGGACGGTCCAAACTGCAGGCTCCTGATTGACAAGGCAATCTAGTACAAGTCTTAACCATCGTGCGGCACGAAACGAAACTGTTTATAACTGCATGCATCTCACCCATAACAATAATCAGGACCGTCAAACTACATCTCCCATGACACATCCCCCAAAACTGTTTATCAACTGCTTGGTCGGCATGCATGTAAGCAACAGCAAAGAATCAGGACCGTTGGATGACGGCTGGAAGGTCAGAAAATCCATAAGACAACGGAATTCGCTCTCATTTTTCTGCAAAAGTAGACCAACTAGCCATTAATAGATCAGACCTGTTACTTGTATTTAGCGCTCATTTTCTGCTCTCGCCGTCTCAACATCTTTCCTGGTAAAGCCCCTACCAAAACCCTACCTTCTGCAACTCTTTGGAGTTTCTGCATTCATTCTGTGGCTTCTCTTAAGTATCCCTCGCATCTTCTCACTATGCATCTGATTCTCTCCCTGATTTTTATGCATTTCTACTTGAGGCTCTGCTTGATCAGGGATTTTGGTTCTGATCTTACGAAGTGCATTTTCGGGCTTAAAATTTTGAAACTCCCAGGAAAAATTTTGCATTTTCTTGCATGTTCTCGTTTGATCAAACTCGAATTTTGTAATTTTGTTGTTTCTTTTTATCAGAAAGGCATCTGTAATTTGCTTATGCTTCAGATTCCTTCTTTTTTTTCTGTTGATTAGGTTGATATTGAGGGATTTAAGAAATTTTGGAGCCGGATCATTATAAAATCTGGTGAGAAGAAGGTATTCTCATTTTTTCTCTGTATCTGATTGCTTGGGTAGGCTTATTAGGAATCATAGAGCAAGAGGTCCAAATCACTGTAACGGGAGTCTTAAAGATTATCTTAGTTATGAATTTGTATGCATGCAAGTGATTCTCAGTATTGGAATTTTTACATGCGTCGGTCATAGATCTGTGATTGTATTCTTATTCTCTGGTGCTAAAGTTTTATCATAGTTTTTTATGTTCTCTCTCCATTTGTTTCACCATGAGCTGTGTCTCTCTATTCTTAAATTGTCATTGATGTTCTTTATAGTTCATATAACTGCATTCACAAATAAGTTGATGGTAGAAGGAAACTGGAACTATAAAACAGAAGTACATTCCATGTGGATTAATATTACTGAATCCATTAAGAAAGTGGCAAATGATGTCTTAAAAATATCTAAAAGTAAAAGGCAATTAGTAAAAGAAACATAGTGGTGGAGTAAAACAGTGCAAAAAGTTGTTTTAAAGCATAGCAAAAGACTAGAAATAATAAAAACTATGAACAATATAAGAATGCTAAAAACGTTGCTAAGAGAATAGTAAGTGAGGCTAAACTTAAGACATATGATGAGCTCTATAATAGACTAAGAATAATACAAGGTGAGAAAGATGTGTTTAGACTTGCAAAAGTAAGATAACAGAAGAGTAAGGACTTTGATCGTTAGGTGCATTAGAAGTGATGATTAAAGGGCATTAGTTAAAGGTGATGAGATCAAATAAAAGTGGAAAACGTACTTTCAAAAATTGTTAAATGACAATGGCTCTGACATTGGATATTATAGATATGAATGTAGGATTAGAATACCTGAAGTAAAAGAGGCCTTGAAAAAGATGAAATTAGGAAAGGCCATGGGGCCCGATGGTATACCAATAGAGGTTTGGAACCATATGGAGATATTGGGGTAGTTTAGTTGACCAAGTTGTTTAACAAGATTATAAAATCAAAGAAAATGTGTGATGAGTAGAGGAAAAGCTCTATTGTACCAATTTATAAGAATAAATGAAACATACAAAGCTGTACTAATTATCGAGGGATCAAACTTATGAGCTATACTATGAAACTTTTTGAAAGAGTAATTGAGAAGAGGCTACTGCATGAGACAAGTGTATTGGAGAATCAGTTTGGTTTCATGCCTGGGAGGTCTACCATGGAAGCTATTTTCTTATTAAGACAATTAGTAGAAAAATATAGGGAGAGGAGGAAAGACCTCCACATGGTCTTTATTGACTTAGAGAAAGCTTATAATAGAGTCCCCAAAGAGTTAATATGGAGGGTGTTGGACAAGAAAGGGGTTTCTATGGGGTATGTAGACATAATTAAATATATGTATGAGGGAGCGGTAACAAATGTTAAGACCACTAGTGGCGAGACCAGTGATTTTCCTATCACTGTAGGATTGCACTAATGATCGGCATTGAGCCCATACCTTTTCACGTTGGTTATAGATGAGTTAATAAAACATCTGCATGAGGAGGTTCCCTGGTGCATGCTATTTGCAAATGATATAATCTTACTTAATGAGACAAGTGAGGGTGTAAACATAAAGCTAGAGTTATTGAGAGAAACACTAGAATATAAAGGATTTAAAGTCAGTCGAACTAAGACAGAATATATGGAATGCAATTTTAGCAAGGAGAGGACTAGGAGTGGAACACCAGTCAAGATTGATAACCAAGAAGTCCCTGTAAAAGAGCACTTTCAGTACTTAGGATCAATAATTCATGAGAGTGGAGAGATTGAGAAGAAAGTTACCTAGAGAATCTAAGCGGGTTGGAACAAATGGAAATGTGCATCTGAAGTTTTGTGTGATAGGTGGGTGCCACTCAAACTAAAAGGAAAATTCTATAGGATGGCCATAAGGCCGACAATGCTCTATGGATCAGAGTGTTGGGCAGTTAAGGAACATCATACTCATAGGACAAGCGTCATAGAAATGAGGATGTTGGGATGGATGAGCGCTAAGACAAGAAAGAATAGAACTAGAAATGAAAATATTAGAGGAAATTTAGGGATAGCATCAATAGGTAACAAGATGAGAGAGATTAGACTTAGATGGTTTTGACATGTCCAAAGGAGACCGAAAATGGTTCTGGTTAAAAGGTATGAGGCAGAGCAAGTAGAAGGATCTAAAAGAGCAAAAGGAAGGCCCAAAAGAATGTGGATAGAAGTGGTGAGGAATGACTTAAAAACTTTGGGACTAAATGAAGTCATGGTACTTAATAGAGAGGAATGGAGGAATAAGATTCGTGTGGCCAACCCCTAATTGGGATAAGGTCTTGATGATGATGATGATGCATGTACTAGTTCGTGGTTTTTACTCTTGTTAGACGTATTTAAGAGTGGAATATGAAGCCCATTTTTGTTTGGATGTTCATCTTCATAATTAGTGAAGTGGACATGGAGCTGAAAGGTGTAAACTTGATTGAAGTTGATAAGAGACGCGAAAGATGATGTGTTTGAGTTTAGCTCTCCCCCATTTATTAGTAAGGGAGTATAAATTGTTTGTGTACAATGACCAAAGTACCCAAAGTGAAACTAAGCCATAAGATGCATAGAAATTTACTTACCATGTCACCACCCCTCAAGCTAATCGTGAGGGAATAACTTCTTCTAATTCCTTTTTGGTCATTCATAAGCTTACACTCAATGTAACATAAAGAATTTTTTTTTGGAATTATGTACCTGAATATTTGATGCTGTGTAGTCAAAGTAGGTTATAAATTTTTGTTTCACATGTCTTAAACTGATGTTTCTGAAAAAAATGCTCATTCTATTGGTTAGCCATTGAAGATATTACTCCTAGGTGGGAAAGTTACTCTTTCAGGTTTGACTTTCTTCTGAACAATATACCTACTTATGTCACAATGCAGGCACCTTTACTTTCTTGTTTTGTTCTACCTGTCATCTTATCTTATGATCTTGACAGGCTTCAGCATTTCTGCCCATCTTTTGGATGACATGATCTTGAAACTTTTGGCTTCATCTACTGCTTTTGCTTTCACATGCTTGTATTATATTATATTTTTTTGTTGTATGTTACTGGCAGAATGATGGACTACAGTTCAGAAGATGATGCAGACATGAGCGAGTCTGAAGTCGATGACTGTAAGGAGAAAGTGTATTCACAATTGCAGAAGGGTAATCTGAAGGTAAAAGTTTCAGATGTCTCCTTTACATGCCCTTTCTGTAAGGGAAAGAAGAAACAAGATTATCGCTACAAGGACCTTCTTCAACATGCCACTGGAGTAGGTACATCTAGTAAAAGTCGGTACAGAGAAAAGGCAAATCACCTAGCATTGGCTATGTTCTTGAAGACAGACCTAGCTGATGCTGGAGGTCCATCACAGCCTACTGTCCACTTGGAACCTCCCAAGTCTAGAAGCAATGAGGTATATGTTACTCCTTGGATGGGCATCATTGTTAACATTCCTACTGAGTGGAAAGATGGAAAATATGTAGGAGAAAGTCCATCTAGGTTAAAGGAGCAATTGTCAAGATTTAATCCTATAAAAGTTCATCCTCTTTGGAATTATCATGGTCATACAGGGAAAGCTATAGTGGACTTCAGGAAGGATTGGTCTGGATTTTCTGATGCAATGGAGTTTGAGAAATTTTTTGTGGCAGATCTTCATGGTAAGAAGGACTGGAACAATGACAACTATCATGGATCTCATATCTATGGATGGGTTGCACGTGGTGATGATTACAACTTGGCAGATCCTATAGGAGAACATTTACGGAAAAATGGGGATCTAAAGACAATTGCCGATGTCATAAATGAACAAGCTCGGAAAACTGACAAACTTGTGGCTGATTTAGCCAATGAAATTGATGCTAAGAATATGACCTTGGAAGAGTTGGCCAGCAAATGTAATGCAACTACTTTATCTCTCAATCGGATGGTTGAGGAGAAAGAAAAGCTGCATCTCTGGTATAATGGAGGTATCCATCTTCTGGAATTTCCTCATGCTGCAATGCATATTGGTGCCAGTATTATATGTTGAACTTTTATGATGTGGCTGGGCAAGTCGACCTTTTCTGTTCTGCAATTTATTTATTCTCTAACTTGTTGATAGCAGATTATATATATGCAAATTTGTGTCTCCTGTTTTGGACAAATAAATTGAATTTATACTTTTAAACCTGAGCTAGGAGCCCAGTTATTTTGAAATTGAATATATCCAAATCACGCTTTAAACCCAAGCTAGCAACCAATATGATGAAATTAAATACCCAAGTCATGATTTAAAGCCGAGCTAGATACCAAATCATATTGTAATATAGACTATCTACCAAGTCTTAATGGCTAAACTTTTAGTGAGTTTTGACTCAAATTCAGGATTTTAGAACAACGATCAGGAAACATAATCCTATGTTTGTGACATCTAGCAGCCTGTCATCAAGGGTGTTTTCTTTATTTAAAGGAAAGTAATTAAGAGCCACTATAGCCGGAGGAGTATACCCACACATTTGTTATCCAATATACCAAAACCTCTTTCCCCCGGGAAATTTGTCTTGATCTTTCATTCTATGTGATTATCATATCTATTTACTTTATGTTGTGCACTGAGATTTTTTTCTTTGATTAGTCGCACTCTGAAATTTGTCTTCCAAGCACTTGTAATTCCCATGTGTAGGCTTCAACTCTATGGTTAGATTCTTATTTCATTTTTATTCTTTATGAATCTGAATTCATCCAAATCTAAAAAAATCTGGGATGTCCTTCCTTATCCTTTTCAAAAATTTAGGCTATAAGTTAGTTTAATGGTTTCACAAATAACATCCACAAATATTTCTATAGAATCTGAAAAGCTTATTGATGCATCTGCAGATTAAGATTAATATGTTCGTCATTGATGCAAATATAACAACTTATGTAGATTATTTCTACAATGAATTAATATCTTTGGAAAACTTAGTATTGTTATTGGATGTACTTGTTTGAGAATCCTTATGGGATGCCTCTTCAGATAACTGTGCTTGGTGCCACATAAGAATAATTGGTTGGTCGGCCACCTTTACCTCCATGTTTTTATTCTGTGCTTGTTTTGCTTGTGTTAGAAATAAAAATATTGCAGGATGCAGCACGTAATCACTCTAATAGGTTTCTTCTGGAGAATGAAATGCTGAAGTCAGAGCTGGATTCTCAGAGGAGATCTCTTGAACAGCGATTCAGAGAATTGGAGAATCGTGAGGCCCAGAATGACAATGATAGAAGGAAACTTGCAGATGAGAAGGAAAAGGTGACGAAATATTTCCATGTCAAACTGTGGATTTCATTTGAGATGCATACTGACAAGATTTTATGCTTTCATGAAGTTTGGAGGGCTAATGACTCAGTAAGATTTGGTTTATCTGAAAGACAGTGATGAAGTGCTACTGGGTTCTGATTTTACAATTTGCGCAACTTAATTTTGCAAATTGTCGTGTTTCTATGTCACGATGACAATTATATATAATACCAGCTTTATTCTCGGTACTTTGGATAGATACATAACCCTTATAATTTTGCCAAGTAAAAAATGTTGTATTACATTGTGAAAAAGTGATTATACAATAATAGCAGCAAAAGATGCTGCTTTGGTTCTGGAAAACAACTAAGCCTTGAAGAAAGCTTGTACCAGGTGCCTTGTAAAGGCGGTTGATGCAAATTGTTTGTTCTTTCAGAATGCTATGAAAAATAATTCTCTGGAAATGGCAGTTATGGAACAGAAAAAAGCTGATGAAGATGTCTTGAGGCTGGTTGAAAGACAAAAGGTATATTTCCTGGTGTTTGGCTTCATGTAAAGATTTTCTTTAAGATGAATTAGCAACTCTTTACCAATTTTTTAATCCACAAAATTTATCAATTAATGTGAATTGCACAGAGGGAGAAAGAGGATGCTCTCAACAGAATTCTTGAATTAGAAAAGCAACTGGATGCCAAGCAAGCGGTGGAATTGGAAATTCAACAGTTGAAAGGGAGGTTACAGGTGATGGAGTGTATAGGAGCTGGTGATGACTCAGTTCAGAAGCAAATATTGGAAATGAAGGAAGAGTTGGACCAAAAACAAAGTGATTTGGAGGATTTGGAAGATTTGAATCAAACTCTTATAGTTAAACAGCGCAAGAGCAATGATGAGCTACAGGAATCTCGTAAAGAGTTGATCAATGTATGAATATTTCCCCCCTGAACTGTACCTTGATAAAATTTCAGGAAAAACAATGATACTGCATTGTACTGTATGTATGCATATTGGGTGATTTGTCTTAATTTTTATGCTTAATTAGGGGTTAAAAGAAATGCTAAGTGGCCGTACATCAATTGGAATCAAGAGAATGGGAGAACTTGATGAAAAGCCATTTTACTCTGCATGTGCTGGAAGGTTTTCCAGAGAAGAGGCCGAAGTTAAAGCTAGTGAGTTATGCTCCCTGTGGGAGGAGTATATTAGAGACCCAGGGTGGCATCCTTATAAAATGATACCTGCTGGCCAAGGGAAAGTTCAGGTATCCATTTCGTAACTTTGTTTTTCTTTTTCCTTTATACTTATTCATTTACTTACCTTTCACATTCATCATACATTATCATGCATGTATGTTTCTGACACATGCTTCAGATAAGCTTATAGTATTGCATTGTGTGTTCCAACATCCCTTCATGCATAAAGTCATTGCAGTTCTCTCTTGCAAAATACACATTCCTTGTACGAGGATGTTTACTTGATGAGTGATTAATCGGTTAGCCATGGGATCTCTCTCTCTCTCTCTCTCTCTCATTTCAGATGCTAATGGTCTTTCACATAGACAAGGATCCACACTATCATGCACCTACATGGGCAGAGTGTTACTCTTCTTGTTAACTGAGGAATTTGATTGGTAGAAGTGTTTATAAGATAAATAACCATGGGTGGGAGCACAACTAAGTCCAATATGTAGTTGACTTTCAGTCATCTGCCCTCTACAGCTGGCCTATCTATTAACATGATTGGAACAACATTACTGGCCATGTCCGATGTGTCATTGACATTTGAAGCAGGTTTGGAACTTTACCATGTTAAAGAAATGTATCTATGGCGTCTATTCAAAGTACATCACTCAACACATCTTTTGTCCTTATCTCCCACATAAAGACTAGAAATGAACACTGACAGGAGTCCTTGTTTATCACCATGAGAGGATGTAAATAACAGTTTACACTGTCTTAGATCTTGAAACTGCTACAAAAGAACTTACTGTAGAGGCACAACAACACAAACTAGTCGTCTGCTCTAAAAACTATATAACTGATGTCATGGACATTAAAGGGTCTACACTTGAAATTCTTCGACTTGAAAACCACCTATCCACAACTTCATAAGTCGCTTGCAGCTGTCAAAATTCATCACAAAAGCTTGTTATTGGGATAGACCCTCAACAGTTTTATTAGTTAGGAATCTTAGTCTTCACTCACATCAAAAATATAAGATTCATGCCCTACATTGTTCTCAGTATTCAAATACTCGATCACTGTAGAGTTACTAATAAACAAAGGCAAAATGATTACAAGTAGAAAAATAATGATAGAATTCTAGGATCAGGCTACCGCTACAACAGCTTGTCCCAGACATAAAATATGAAAGGTAGAAAGAAAGTAATACACGGAAAAGAAATTTGGGAAACCAATGCATATAATATAATCTAAGACATTTATATGTGTGACATGCCTTAGAAAGAAAAGGAATGAACAGAGAAGCTGATCCTTATGTTATGTTCACATGAATAGTACCACGTGAACAGTGTTGCAGAATTGTTGATGTGAGCAGTTGTTGACCAGCAACAGTTCTCAACAGAGTTAGTAGTCTCCATCCCGGATTTATATCTCGTGCCCTTTGGCTTGCTTTTAGGAGTACCCTCTGGATGTGAGGCTCAGTACTGGTCTTACTTCATTTCCATGTTTCTCTAATGACATCGTTTGTCCTCAAAGGTAAGGTCCTCCAATCTAGGAACCTTTTTGCTTGACTTTTGGTTTGTGACTGAAATGTAGTCAGATCAACTTGCAAGGATTTCCAGGAATTTTAGCTCCTTGTAGGGGTGTAAACGGTCTGGTTCTAGTTTGGTTCCAAGTCTAAAAGCCAGTCCTTAAATTTCAATTTGGTGCAGTTTTTGCATATTTATTGTTTTTTATATGTGAAGGAGAGACGTGGAAAAGATAAACAATTTAAGAGGCTGAAAGATATGTTATGCATTAATTTTTGTTTATTTAATTGTTTGTGCACTAGTTACCTTTGAATTTGTTGGTTAACCGGTATATAGGCAAACAAGAAAGCAATATAAGAAATAACACAAAAGCTAAAAATACATCAGGATAGTAATTATAGAATAAAGAAACTGACGATAGCATGTATTTGAAATAGGTAGGAAAACACAACACGAAAGGGGAAGAGGAAGTATCAAGGGATTTTGGAGTTAGGAAAGTAGGGAAAGAGGGAAGAAAGAAACATAAATTTAAGGATATAGCCAAAATGAGGGAAGATGAGAGGATTTTGCTGGAAATTTGTTGACATAGCTAGTAATCAGGGAGATTTTAGAGTTGGGTTAGGTCTCTTAGGAAAAGGGAGAGAGATATCGATGGGTTTGGGGGATTATACATTCATTTCCCACCATTCCTATATATTCTTGTGCCATTGAAATGCTGATTTTAGATAAACCATAATGGTTGGTCGACAAATAATCTCAAAACTAGGTGCCAAGATTAAAGTATAAAAGAATTAAAAATATATACACCATAAGCAAAATTTGTTAATAAAATTTAGTTAAGGGCATTCTAGTCTAATAATTTATTTATTTTTGGTTCTTGGTTCCAGTCTGGGTGCCCAAGTGCGAAACTGCTTCTGTACAAATAATAATTAGTTCTTTGAAATGAAAATCAGTACTGTACCATTGGTTCCAATGAACAACCATATCCTAATTTTTCGACCCAGTTCCTGTCGGTTTTCTGGGTCTGGGTATATGTTACATCATCAGAACCTAAAGAGAAGTTGGTTTACCAGCTGTAGAGGCAGTTAATTTGTTGGAGCATTCAAAAAGGAGTTAGGTCAGTTGGACATTTCAAGAAGTGGTTATGCAGGGAAGGAAGAGACATAAGAAGAGAGAGGAGAAGAGAAATAGGGAAGGGAAATTGGAATAACTGAAGTGGAGGCTCTAGCTCCTCGAAAGCTAAAATTTGTGAAAGTTAGACAAGCATTCCAGTATTGTATCAGTCCATACTTTGTATTCATAGCAGAACCTACAGAGTTCTGTATTTTTCCTTTCTGAGTATACTGGTAAATTAGTATTGTAATGTGTTGAAGTGGAATACCATTGAAGATTTCTATCGATATACCATTTACTCCCCTAGCTCCTTGTGTTGTAGTCTTGAGGGAGAGTTTTTGAAGCTGACACAAAATGCCAACCCAGTTCCCAAACATCCCTGAGCATTGCTGCTTTATATCAAGGACACCATGCTCTTTGTTGTCAGAGCATGGGGGTGCTTCTACCTAGACTATCATCACATCCCTTGACAGTAAAAACTGTAGGATATTTTCAGAACTTTAAAACTGATTGGAAACTAGAACAATTGAGTCTGAAGCACGAATTAGATTCAGAAAATGATTTTAGGAACTTAAAAAATTTCCAAAATTTGGGGGGAAATCGGAATACTGATAGGGAGATTTCAAGGTAACCCTTAAACAAAAACTCCAATTAAGGAATCACCAAAATTCCAATCCTGATCCAATTCAAAGCTAAAAATCCATTAAATTTCATGCAATTTGGATTTATGGTCCTAACACAACAACTTGTAAACAACTACAAAAACGGAACTCTAGGAATTCGATTCTACAGAAAAGCCAAACTTGCTAGAGACTGACACTAGATGAGAGTACCTATAATTGAGAGCTTTTAACAACTAGAACATTAAATAAGAAAGAAGTAACTGATATTTTTGTTTTTGAAGGATTTGTATAATTACTAAGAGTTGCACTAGCCAAAAAGATACAAAAAACTCAGAACTGTTAGAGAACTTGCGGCACAGATCTAAGTGTTTCACTGAGGTCAATTCTAAATATAGGAAACTCCTCATTGTTCACCTATAAATAAGACCCTACAGAAGTGAAAACCCTACTAAATAAGATTCCCAAAACCTTTCTTAATCACTCCCCTAGAAACAGAAAACCCAAAGAAGAAACTAGTAAGACTCCTTGAGAGGAACCCTGCACTGATTGGTCCTTCAATGTGTCTAATTCTTTTCATATATTGGTATAAAGATAAAATGGGTAAAAGACTAAAGTTAGAGATGTTGTTTGAGAATGTTTGGCTCATTTTAGAGTGTGCGATTTTTCTGCTTTAAATTTTACTACATGATCCTTTTCTTTTTCTATTTTTTGGGTAAAAAACGTCATTATCAATGTCCGTTTCCAGATGTTTTTAGCATGAGCCTTTTCAATTGGATTTCTATATCTCAAGAAATTTGCATATCTTGTCTTTTTTTCTTCAATTTAATATATTATAATTACTGAAAATGACAATTCTGTTTGCAGGAAGTAATAAATGACGATGATCATAAGCTGAAAGCGCTAAAGGATGAGTGGGGTGACAATGTATGCAAGGCTGTAACAACGGCTTTGTTGGAGATGAATGAGTATAATCCAAGTGGGAGATATACAATAGCAGAGCTGTGGAACTTCAAAGAGAATAGGAGAGCAACTTTGAAAGAGGTTATCCAGTACATAATGAAGCAATGGAAGACACATAAGCGGAAGAGAGTTGTTATCTAAAACTGTAGCATTTTAAATACATTATGGTAGGCTCTAGTAGTTCTTTTAGACCCATCGATTTGTACTGTTTTCTATTGTGGCATTGTATCTAATCCCAGTTAAATTAGATGATATTGCTGAAGAGCTTCTGATTTTGGGAAATGAAGGAACCAAATGGTCGACCTTACACCCATATTTCAATAACTTGAACAACATTTTACTGGCAAAGTGTCTTTGACAACGGGTGCCTTCAACAAAAGCAGCACCACCCAAAAAGTACAAAGATTATTGAACTGGGACGTACATCAACAACAAATTTCTCAAGCTACTCAGAGGAAAGAAGTGCATCACATATTGCTTGCAGGCTCCTTCAATATCCTTTCTGTACAGATGTTGGAAAACTGAAAAATGGACTTCAGGATACAGTTAACTTGCTCAAAAAGACTCAATAATCTTGGAGGTAACAGGTTGCTAAGCCTTAAGACCTTCCTTTGTTAAGTCAATTGTCAATTGAAAATCATCATCCTATGATATTTCAAGAACTTCAATAGGAGCTGCATCTAAAAGGAAACTGTGGTGCCCAAGCTTCTTTACTTTGGATATGAAAGATTTTGCTTGCAACAGTGAGTCACTGTTAGAATGGATATAAAGCCAATTGCCAAGTTAAGGATAGCCTAATTAATCGAGTTTCTGACTAGAGAGACCTGGTTTCAGTTCGTCTTGTATGTCTAAAAGAGCTCCTTCTCCAACTTAAACTGGATTTGCCAGAGCATTGCTAACACCTAACATACTACTTCACAGATGTTTGAATATGGGCACTGAGCTTACTTCCAAAGCTTATGCACGAAATAGTAGCGAAATCTTATACAAGTTGGATGTTACGTGGATTCAATTGTTCTTCGTATGTGGAGGTCAGGCAAGTTTATAGCGTGCATTTTATTCATATATTTATTGATTAATATTCATATATTTTATTAACGGGCGCGGCGCTTCAACCCATGGGAGAAATCGTATAAGAGAAAAATGGAAGGGCTATTAGTTAGTATTTCAACTCATGGAATGAATACATGTGCGTGTAAAAAATGAACGGACCGATCATTCAAAGGTGTACCCCATCCATGCAAAAATGAGGGTGCTTCTAAAAGGGTCTTCTGCCAGCATTTCTCTTTCTAGGAAGAGAGAAATATGAAAATAATTCCTCTCTCTCTCTTTCTAATTGGTGGTTAAATAGATAATTTTATAATTAAGTAAGAACTTATTGATGTCATTTTTCTTTTTAAAGAACTGGCCTCTCAACAGATATTCTATCCCAATATTTGCACAACTTGGTTACCTTAGAAAAGGGTGAAACTTGGCTGGGTAGTTGAAATTCTAAAAATTATGAGGGGTATTTGATATTTCTTAAAAAGTTGGGTGGGTATTTAAAATTTACTCTAACATATAAGAAAAAGAGGAGAAGGGGAGCCTTGGCATAAGTGTAGAATTTGTCATTGTGTAACCTTAAGGTCACGGGTTTGAGGTATGGAAACAGCCTCTTGAGAAATGCAATATAAGGCTGCATACTATTAACCCTTGTGGTCTGCCCTTTTTCCAGATCCCGCATACTCAGGAGCTTCGTGCAGTGGAGCTGCTCTTTTATATAAGAAAAGAGGAATGATGAATGTAATTACTTGCATTTATCTTAACCAAGTGCACTTTACTTGTCTCTTTTTTAGACCTAAGCCATTCAATGGATGCTTATGCTTAGGAACGTATGAACCGGCAAAACTACAAGCAGTCCAAAACAAGAAGCATTGGAGGACTCTTATTTAGAAAAATCCGCCCAGAATAAGCACTAGACAATCACAATCCACAAGCATACAATCCATTGTTGGATGATTCTCATCCATTGGTTGGGGAGATTCGATTTGTTGATGAATTCAGGCCGTTGCTTTTTCTTTTGACTAACTGTCGTCTTAAAGGCTACCAAATACGGACTCAGAATTATCAATGGTCTATCAAATATATCGTTTGGATCGTAAAGAGAAATTGGCCCCACATATGTGTTCTGCCTTCTCGTAATTTTCAAGAGAAAATCTGTGACCGTACGCGTATCGGCTTCATCTCTTCTCTCATTCTTAACGGTCTTTAGTTTAATGTGGAATTAAGCAAATCAGATCGAAACACGTGTCTACTCCCCGTTTTCAGTTGCTTACCTCCAGCAGCATTTCCTCGTCCCTTCTTTTTCTTGCCTGTAGAGGCTGCCCGTTAACCCGCTCTGTAAACCCTAGCTCCCTCCATCTTTCTCTCGATCTCTCTTTTTCCTCCTTGCAAAACCCTTCTGGAAACCCTAGAGCCCCTGCAAGTCTTCATTTGCTCGTATTTGTCTTCGTTCGCTTCCTTTGGATTTTGATTTCTCCAGTAAGAAATCCCTTCATTCATCAGTATCGTTCATTTTCCACTCTTGTTTTATCCGATTTTCGCGATTTTCCTTTTGTCTTTCATCTGCGTCTCGGATTTTTGGATTGATCTTTCATAATGCATTTTCCGGAACATGCTGCCTGAAATCTTCGTGGTTTTTGCATTTTATTGAATGTTCGCGTTTGATTAAGCTTCTCTTGTAATGTTGCTTGCTTTTTCTAGGCTTGTGTTAGGATAATTCTGTAGTTTCTAAGATTGTAGCTGCTACAGATTCTCATTTCATAGAGAGACAGGTTCCAAATCACTGTAACTTAAATGCTTGTGATTTCTCATAGTTATGAATCTTAGCATTGCTAATCTGTTTGATTTTCGAGATGGAAACCGCGATAATCCACTGGATTGCTTGATCTCATGGTTTTGAAGCCAGTTTTCATCTTATGGTTTCGGATTTAATATTGTTGAACGTCTTTCAAGTATTGGAACTTCTCCATGCTTCAGTGGTAGGTTGTTTTTGTCATATTTTGTTCATGCTTTGTATCTCTCTCTCTAATTAAGTTGTCATTCATATTCTCTATATCTTGTATGAATATGATGGAGCTGTTTGCCACGAGATTAACAATCTACGGATTGAGTTGTTGATGGATAATGCTTTTTATCCCCATGTTTTTGTGGCTTTGATATCATAAGTGAAATAATTTTTAACTAACCGCATAAGGTTTTATGCCAGTTATTGCGGGCCAGTAGCAGGGGGTAACTGCACTGCTCATGTTAAAGTTTATCTCCGTCCAAGTCTAAGATGGTTTGCTATTCCCATGCCAAACTGCTCCAATAATTTGTTATTGTCATGCCAAGCAGATCCACTGATTCTCATCCAACTTTGATTACGTGGGTTAGCTCTTTCAATTGCTTATCTAGTCTCATATTTTGAGAGCTCTGGTGGATATACTATTCTATTTGTCCTGTGTCCTCGTATGAATAGAGGCACTATTTGCATGTGGAGAAGTAGATGCACTCCTAGATAATTTTATTCCAGACTTGTTCTATATAAGAAGATGGCCGCTTCTATTTGTAATGGGATTCTGAAACTAATAATCCTAAGATTTTTTAAAAGCTGCGTCTAGTTATGAATTTTGAGGATGTAGTCACCAGAGTCTTGTGAAAGAAGGTATTCCAATTTCTTTTCTGGATTTGAATATTTATATAGGTTTATTAGCATGCATGACAAAACAAACAGTTTGCAAAATTATTGTAATCTGAATGCTGAATATGTCTGTCATCTTAGTCTGCTGTCCTCTATGCTTCAAAATTTTTGCTCATTTCTTGTAGGTGTGACATTATCTAGAAGCATTCATCCTTTTATGTACTGCTTTCTTCCCACTTTGCATGCTTGAACTGTTTGATTCTACTTCCTGTCTTGTTACCAGAACAATGGGCTGCAGTTCAGAAGAGAATACAGAGATAAGTGAGTCTGAGTTAGAAGATTATAAAGAGAAAGAATATTCACTATTACAGAAGGGTGATGTTAAAGTGAAGATATCAGATGGAATCTTCAAATGCCCCTTTTGCAAGGGCAAGAAGAAACAGGAATACTGGTACAAAGACCTACTTCAACATGCTACTGGAGTTGGTGCGTCCAGTAAAAGTGGTTATAGGGAAAAGGCAAATCACCAGGCATTGGCCACATACCTCAAAATTGACTTAGCTGAAGCAGGTCCACCACAACCCAGTGCAAAACCGGAGCCTCCTCCCAAGTCCACAAGCAATGAACTGCTTGTTTGGCCTCCAAAGGGGGTCATTGTTAACCTTCCTACCGAATGGAAGGATGGAAAGTACGTCGGACAAAGTACTTCAAAGTTAAAGGACCACTTCTCTACATTTAACCCTGTAAAAATTCATGCTTTATGGAATTATAGAGGTCATACAGGGAGTGGTATAGTGGACTTCAGAAAGGATTGGTCTGGGTTTTCTGATGCAATGGAGTTTGAGAAGATGTTTGAAAGAGATCGTCATGGTATGAAAGACTGGTTTAAAACGAAGCATCATGGATCTAGTATCTATGGGTGGGTAGCACGTGCTAACGAGTTCAATGCACCGGGTCCTATAGGAGAACATCTTCGGAAACATGGCGATCTGAAGACAGTTGCTGATGTCATGAATGAAGAAGCTAGAAAAAATGATAAACTTGTGGCAAACTTAGCTAATGAAATTGATATGAAAGCAAAAGATTTGAAAGACTTGGAGTGCAAATACAATGAGACTACCGTGTCTCTTAGGCAGACGGTTGAGGAGAAAGAATTGCTCCACCAGCGTTATAATGCAGGTTTGCTTCTTATAAATATGGACATGTTTCTTAGTGTCCTAGTTTATCTTTCCATGTTTCGTATGTGGCTACTACCATATGTTACAGCCTTTATATGTGGGTGCTGCTACTTTCTCTTCCTATCTTTGTAACATGTCCAAGGACTTGTATTTTGTTTTAGAGTGCCTGACTTACTCCATGAAAGCAAGACTACCTCTAAAACTGATTTTGTATTGAAATCAAGTGCTTGTTCATTTTTCTCTCTCCTTTTTTTTTTTTATTCCTTAAAATCAGTACCTATAGCTGGTCATATTGGAAAAGGACATTTAGGAGAAATATGCTATACTAGAGAAACTAGAGCAAGAGGCTTTGAATATGATGGATACGTTTAAATTATCAACTTGGCTACGGTCATTTTGATTCCAGTTCATGACATATAAGCTATGCTGATGTTGGGTCAGGAGTCGTTCATAGATTCCAGTTTCTAGATGCAAATTGTAAGTTTTCTAATATAACCTGGCAATTTGCAAGTTACAAAAGTTGAGCAATGTTTGTGATCTTGTTTGATTGTGTTCACTCTGAATTTTGCATGTAACTACAACAATTAGGACTCTCTGTGCGCGATACTTTTTTTTACAATATATGCAAGAAGTGTATGGAAATATTTCACCACCAATTTCAGTGGAGTATGTTTTATGATCTAAAACCTTTCTTGAAATGCATCCGTAGATTCTGATTAATATCTCTGTTCTTTTTGCAGATGTAAGTTTAGAACTGTCTTTGTTTTCTTACAGTGATCTAATGCCTCTGGTTTTATTTATGGTTTTCTAGTCTACTTTCCAGAGTCTTTGTCGGATTTTATTTGCATGCATGCATGGTTCCATGTAGCATATGGGAATCTCCACTTTGCCAATAGTGATCAGAACTAGCGTCCGATTAATCTTTGTATTGGCTCCAGTCAAGTTTCATGCCTAATCTTACATTGTGATTGTAATATTCTTCTTGTCTTTTTGTTTAAATTCATCAACTGTTCACTTTGATCTGTTATTGCTTATGACAAGAATGTCTTGGTGTAGCTCATTGAGGTCATTAGTATTAGAATTTGTCTCTCTAGTGGAATTCCTAGCTTCCTGACTAGAAATGCTTTTGAGTTGTTTGTATTTCTCTGATCATGATCTTTTGTGCTAGTATAATCTTACCTGTTGTAGTTTCTGGAATGGATTTAAAGTACTTGATAAAAGTTTTACTTGCATTTACCTACTTTTTCTTGGGTGCCAAGTGAGCTTTATCAGTAGCATTTACTTCATACTTGTTTTGCTTGTATTAGAAATGAATAAGTTGCAGCATTTGGCACGCGAACACTCTAGGAGGATTTTTGAGGAGAATGAATGGCTAAAGTCACAGCTGGATACTCAGAGGAGAGTTCTTGAAGAGCGCCACAGAGAATTGGAAAAGCGTGAGGCCCAAAATGATAATGACAGAAGAAAACTAATTGAAGAGAAGGAAAAGGTATCTGATATTTACATATGAACGCTAGTTTTTATTTAAAATTCAGAATAGTGTGGGTTCTTGCAACTTATTACAGGTAACAGAAAATTGGAGGGATAAAAGCTTCACTAAATTATGGACAATCTGAAAGCTAGCATTGAGCTGTTACTTGAGTTTGTGCATAATAATTGTAGAAACTTGATTTTGGAAGATTGCCATGCCTCTGTTTCATGTTGAAATGACAACCGGAATAAGACTGCCATTCTTGTTAACTCATATTGATATTGGTGTATAATTTTAAAATGTATATTTGCAATAATTTCTCTTAGAGTGCAAGTGTAGAGATGCTATATTATATTATGAGAAAGTGATTATATGGCAGAAATAGCAGCAACATGTAATGCCGTGGTTCTTGAATGCTATATTACTTGTGATGGGAGATCATTGTAGTGGTGTGCAAAGAGGGTTGATGCAATCTTATTGTTTGTTGTTTCAGAATGCCATGAAAAATAATTCTCTTGCAATGGCAGAAATGGAACAGAAAAAGGCTGATGAAGATGTCTTGAGACTAGTTGAAAGACACAAGGTGTGTTCCCTGGTGTTAGGCCTTGGTTCAAGGTTCACTCTAGAAGCATAAATATATATACCAGTTTTGTAATTCACTTCACTCATAACTTTTAGCTGTTTATATGAACAATACAGAGGGAGAAAGAAAGTGCTCTCAACAGAATTCTTGAGTTAGAGTCGGCCTTGGATGCCAAACAAGCATTAGAATTGGAAATTCAACAGTTGAAAGGACAGTTACAGGTGATGGAGCATATGGGAGGTGATGATGATGCAATTAAGAAGAAGATATTAGAAATGAAGGAAGAAATGGAAGAGAAAGAAGGAGATTTGGAGAGTATGGAGTCTTTGAATCAAACTCTTATTGTTAAAGAGCGCAAGAGCAATGATGAGCTACAACAAGCTCGTAAAGAACTGATTGCGGTATGGATATTTCTTCTCTAGATCCTTAGCTTAATAATATTTAAGAGACAGCAATGACAATGTAGTATGTAACTTCCATGTTAGGATATCTATTGTGTCATAGCACTGAAAACTAAAAGTTTATTAATGATTAATTGACTTTTCTATGTTTTACAGGGTCTGAACAAAATGCTAATTAGTCATACATCAACAATTGAAATCAAGAGAATGGGAGAGCTTTGTGAAAAGCCATTTTACTCTGCGTGCTTGGGAAAGTTCTCTGGTGAGGAAGCACAACTTAAAGCTACTAAGTTATGCTCATTATGGGAGGACTTTATTAGAGACCCAGAGTGGCATCCTTACAAGATCATCCCTGCTGGCGGAGGGAAACATGTGGTATCTAGTTATTAACTTTATATTCCTTTTGTGCTTCTACATTTACTTAGCTTCTACATTCGTTGTACATTTTTGTGCATCAACATGGACATCAGATATGAGCTAACTGGCAGAAAATTCTTCGTCAAATCTTATGATGTGAATCTTATTTCTACATTCCCTAAGGCTAGTGCATTGACCATAAGCTATGTGTTGTATTGGATCTCGAATGCAGTGAGAAATGAGCCAAGGCTGTTAGGGCGTTCTCCCATAAGCAACCTATTGCATTAGATCCCAGGTGCAGTGAGGATGGGTAAGGGCTGCTAGAGCATTCCGTTGGAAGTGATATGTTGCATCAAAACTTAGGTGCAATGGAAAGTAGTAGGAGTTCCCACGTTGTTTTAGATATGTGCAAGTGAAGAGACTAGCTTAGGAAAATAAGATTTGTATCGTCATATAGAATATGGGCACACTGACATGTAAGAGTATGGAGTTAGTAGATGTAATAAGATGTAGGAGAGTTAACATAGCCTGTATCTAAGAAACCAAATGTGAAGGGGCTAAAACTAGAGAAATTGATAGTATAAGCTCTGGTATGCAGGAAAGGACAATAATATAAATAACATAAGAATAGTAGTAGATAAAGAATTAAAAATAAAGCTGTTGACGTAAGAAGACCCAGTGATAAAATTTTATTAATAAAGCTTGTTTTAGGAGAGAAGATCATATTTTATATAAGTGCATTTGGCCCACAAATAAGGTTAGAAGATAGAATTAAGAACATTTCTAGGAAGATATGGAGGGAGTAATGCAAGAAATTCTCAACACAGAGGAGTATTTATAGGAGTAGACTTAAATGGTTATGTAGTAAAAGGAAATGAAAGATATGATAGGGTACATGGAGGATACATGGTTGGAGAAAGAAATGAGATGGGGGAAGCTATCCTAAACTTTGCTTTGGCATATAACTTAGCTCTGGCAAACATGTGCTTTAAGAAGAGGGATGAACACTTAACAACTTTTAAAATTGGACTATATAAAAGCCAATACCAAAAGATCAATGTGAGAGGATTGTAAGGTGAAACTCGTTGAGAGTCTAACCACACCACACAAGTTAATGATTATGGATATGTATATTAAGAGATGAAACAAAGGAAATAAACTAGGCATCCAAAAACTAGGTGGTGGAACTTAAAAGGAGAGAAGATAACATCATTCACAAATAAGTTGATGGTAGAAGGAAAATGGAACACTTAAAACAGAAGTAAACACAATATAAATAAACATAGTTGAGTCCATTAAGAAAGTAGCAAAAGATGCTTTGGAAGTATCTAGAGGCAAAAGGCAACCAGTGGAGGAAACTGGTGGAGTGAAAAAGTGTAACAAGCTACTAAAGAGAAACGAGTGTACTTTAAAGTATGACAAGATTAGAAATAATGAAAACTTGAAGCAATATAAGAATGTTAAAAAGGTTGCTAAGAGAGTAGTGAGGCTAAACTCGAGGCATATGATGATCTGTACAATACATTGGGGTAAAAAGAATGTGGGAAAGATTCAAACTTGCAAAAATAAGAGAACAGAAGAGTAAGGACCTAAATCACGTTAAGTGCATTAAAAGTAATGAATATAGGGTTCTAGTCAAAGAGGACAGGATCAACCAAAGGTGGGAAAGTTACTTTCAAAAATTACTAAATGACAATGGCCATGAAAATATAAAGATTGAAAGAACCGTAAACCCAAATTATGTTGGATATGATTGTAAGATTAGAATATCTAAAGTGAAAGAGGCCGTGAAAGAGCTGAAATTAGGAAAGGCACTGGGTTGTGATGGTATATCAATAGATATTTGGAAATATATGGGAGACACTGGAATAGTTTGGTTGACGAAGTTATTTAATGATATTTTATAATCGAAGAAATTGTCAAATGAATGGAGGAAGAGCTCTATATTACCAATCTATAAGAATAAAGGAGACATACAGAGTTGTACTAGTTATTGCGGGATCAAATTTATGATCAATACCATAAAATTTTGGGAAAGAGTAATTGAGAAGAGGCTATGACATGAGACGATTATATTGGAAAACCAGTTTGGTTTCGTGCCTGGAAGTTTGCCATAGAAACTATTTTTCTCAGATAGTTGATGGACAAATATAGGGAGAGGAGGGACCTACACGTGGTCTTTATTGACTTAGAAATATGATAGGTCCCTAGAGAGTTAATATAGTGGGTGCTAGTGAGAAAGGGGATTCACAGGGATACATAAACATAATTAATGATGTGTATAAAGAAGCCGTAACAAATGTTAGGACCACTAGTGGAGGGATCGATGATTTTTCCATCACCATAGGATGACACTAAGGATCGACGTTGAGCTCGTACCTCTATGTTAGTTATGGATGAGTTAAAGAAACATCTACAAGAGAAGATTCCATGGTGCATGTTATTTGCAGCTGACATAATTTCAATTGATAAGATAAGGGAGTAAACACAAAACCTGAGTTGTGGAGAGATGCTATAGAGTCTAAAGGATTCAAAATTAGCAGAACTAAGGCAGAGCATATTAAATGCAATTTTAGCAAGTTGAGGAGTGGGAGGGAAGCACCATTAAAAATTAATAATCAAGAAGTATCTCAAAAAGTACACCTTTGATATTTGGGATCAATCATTCATGAGAGCAGAGAGATTGAGAGGGATGTTACCCAAAGAATCTAGGTGGTTTGGAAAAAATAGGGATATGCATCTGGTGTTTTGTGTTCTCGGCGGGTGTCACTCAAATTAAAAGGAAAATTCTATAAGATGATTGTAAGGTGTGCCATGCTTTATGGATTAGACTATTGGGCAGTTAAAGAATAACATATACAAAGGATGAGTGTAGCCTAAATGAGGATATTGAGATGGATACATAGCAAGACAAGAAAGGATAGAATTACAAATGAAAACATTAAAGGAAACTTAGGTGCAGTACCAATAAGTAACAAGATGAGAGAGGGTAGATTTAGATGGCTTAGACATGTCCAATGGAGACCGAAATTGGCATTGTTTAGTAGGAGTGAGTCCATCCAAAGTTGAGGCCCAAAAGGACATGGTTAGAAGTGGTGAGAAAAGATTTAAGAACACTTGGACTTAATGAAACAATGATACTTGATAGAGGCGAATGGAGGAACAACATTTGTGTGGCCCACCTCGAATTGGAATAAGGCTTTGATGATGATGATTGTTTCTTGCTCTCTAAATTTCAAGTATTTATTTATTACTCTTCCTTTGGTATATGCATCCATACCAGCAATCCATAGAAGTCCAGAAAAGGGGCACCTGTGTGGGTATATGGTGCCTGCTTGCTTGCTTGTGTGTCCCTGGCTGTATCTGTGTTCATGCTGCGTGTGCGTGCACGTGCATGTGTGTGCAGCGTGTTGCTTGCTTGCATGTGCCTGTGCCTGTGCATGTGTGTGAACTTACAACATTGGTGTTATTGGCTATTTAATTCACAAATTACTTGGAATTAATTGCCCTGAAAAATTAGCACTTTTCAGATCTTTAGTTTTTTTCTGTCCTTTGACTTTTAAGTCTTTCAGAATTACAATGTTGACACTCAAGTTACAAAGACTGCCCACTGCTCTCTCGCTGAATTTCTCCCTCTCTCTCAACACTGTGATGAGTTCTTGCTGTTCAGCCTACAATGAAGGCTAGAAGTTACAGCAGAATACAACTTTTGTCTATATTGATTGAGTATTTCAAAAACATTATTATTTTCTTCTGTGTGTTTTCTTTTGAAGGGGAACCTCGGCGCAATAGTAGAGTTGTCATTCTGTGACCTTGAGGGCACAGGTTCGAGACCTGGAAACAGCCTCTTGCAAAAATGCAAGGTTACGTACTATAGACCCTTGTGGTCTGTCCCTTTCCCAGACCTGCATACACAGGAGCTTCGTGCACTGGGCTGCCGTATATATCATCATCATCAAGACTTTATTCCTATTAGGGGTCGGCTACATGAATTTGTTCCTTTATTCCCCTCTATTAAGTATTATGTCTTCATTTAGTCCCAAAGTTTTTAAATATTTTGTCACCAATCAAGGACACAACATTGTAGCTTCTCTAACACCTAGGAACGTAACAACTTAGATAAATAAAAGTTGTCAAAAAGAAAATACTGATAAATAGAAAACTCAAAGGGCATATAGGTAATAAAATGAAAAGTAAATCTATGAAGGGACCGTAGGAGCCTTGGTACAACGGTTGAGTTGTTGCCATTTGAGGCGTGGAAACAGTCTCTTGCAAAAATGTAAGGTAAGGCTGCATAGTATAGACCCTTTGTGGTTCCCCACTTCTTCTGACCTTGTATATGTGAGAGCTTCATGCACCGGGCTGCCCTTTATTTTTATTATTATTCTGTAATCTGGACAAATTGAGTAATAAACCAGTAGCTTCATATAAAGTTATACTGAAATCAAAACTCACATGCAAGCTGCTGTTTTCAAGTTGGATGCTCCATATTTGTTTGAAGGGGTCCCAACAAATGTTTACATGAGTGGTGGAGTTGATGCTTGTCTGACGTGGATTTGGAAGATAACTAAAGTGTCTGATAAGTAGCACACAAATCCATACAACTGACATCTGAAACTCAAGTGGGCTTTGTAACCTATTTCCATAGTAACTTGTTCTCATGTTAGATCCTTGGCACTTCCATTAGCAAGCCATTAATCATTCTCTATATGCAAAGATTGGATCTCGGAGTAGAGTTGCTTTTTAGAGAAAAGAACAGAACTTAAAGCATAGGACAAAGAAATAACAAAAGAAGTAGAAAGAAAAAGAAATAGGAAAGTGAGACATGCTAGAGAAGATTTGGGAAGACAATCTTCTTGCTTTACGTACATGCACACAAATTGATGTTCTCACACTCAGCAACAGTAACTATATGTGGAGCTTTTGTTGTGTTGCATATGGAATACCTATGTGGTTATCCCCAGAATGGGATGACTTCAAAACACAAAAGATAGCAAAAACACCGAGATTTCTCTGCCACATACCCTTCCCGCTGCTCAGGTGGATGCTAAATCTCTTTTCCTGTTCCAAACCTAAGCTCGAGGTATCTGAGAAATCCTTTTCCTGCCTTTATTGTTGTTGGCAGATACCTAGAAACTAACTTATTTTTCATGACATTTAAGCGAAAGTACTTCTGATGCAATCCATCCTTATCTGATGTAAATTCATCCCTCTAAAGAATGAATTTATTAGCCAAAACTAGGAATCAGAAATACAGAAAGAATGAAGACACACTGAATCCTACAAGACCTGCAAGACCACCTAATAAATACTAGCATATAGACATGCCACAAATTTGTTTAACTACATAAGTAAGAACAAATGACTTTGGCTGCATCACCATACTGGGTCTTTGCAAGCATGAGGAAGCCTCCTAAGTTATATAGCCGCTGCACCATGTCATCTTGTTCGCCATTGACATTGTCTCATTCCTAATAGTCCCAATCAACAACAACTTGCAATGCGTGTAATCTCCTTCCATAGTTTTTTTTATCTTCCATAGTTTGCAATATATGATCTCCTTCAAGATTTCTAATGCTTTTGATCTATATGTAAAAATGAGAATGGCTAAAAACTATGTCTAGAAGTGTTGTTTTAGTGTTTGGGTCATTTCAGTGCTTGAGCGAAGTTGGTTTTACTGTCTGCTGGTCTGTTCTAAATTTTTTATAGGACGATCTTTCTTTCCCGGGTAGATACATAATTCTCTCTCTAAAGAATTGGTAGTTTAGTTGCCTCCTAAATTTGCAGGTAAATTTCTTACTTCTTCTCTCTTTCCTTTTATGGTTTTCTAAGTTGGCCAAAAATGATTTTACAGGAAGTAATAGATTATGACGATGAAAAATTAAAAAACTTAAAGCATGAGTGGGGTGATGAAGTATGCAAGGTTGTAGCGACAGCTTTGATGGAGATGAACGAGTACAACCCAAGTGGGAGGTACCCGATAGAAGAGCTCTGGAACGTCAAAGAAGGTAGGAAGGCAACTTTGAAAGAGGGAGTCCAGTTCATATTGAGACAGTGGAAGGCAAACAAGAGAAAAAGAAACTAATGAAGATAGGTTCTTAAATGTAGAATTCAAATACAGTATGGCAGACTCGCAGTTTTGGGACCCAACTACTGCTATTATTGCTATTCTACCTTGCGTGAATGTCTAATCCCTGGCAGGTTAGATTGGTATTGAACTGAAGAGCTTCTGAGTAATGAAGTTTCAGGTCTGCATTTTCGTCTGCTTGAGAAGCACTCGAGCAAATTTAACTGGTTGACGGAAACTGAAGTGCATAAGAAGCTCATTTGCCTCAGAAAATTTTTAGGATGACTGTACAAAGAGAAGTTTATCATATATTGCTTGCAAGTAATTTCTGCCGTTCACTTTATATATTATTAATTGGAAAACTGAAAACTGGTTTTTGAGGCACATTTAACTCTATCAGAAATTTATGTGGTAGTCGTCGAGTTTAGTGGTGTGCTGTTGCAAATAAGAAATAATTCTACTGAGTTGCACTGCTGAGGATTGTCCTTCTGCGAACACATTTTCCTTGGTGCTTATAGGTTCTAGGAAAAGTTATGGTCCTTGCAATGCTCCGTTCTGATTTATTCATGTACTCTACCATAAGAGTCTTTTCTTCTTTGTTCTTTTTGTTACTGAACTGTGGCTGACATGAAATATGTTGGTAGGTGCAGGAGAAAGGATAGAACTTCATCATCATCAGACCTTTTATTGATTAGGGGTTGGCCATATGAATCTTGTTCCTCCCTTCCCCTCCATTAAGTATTATGGTTTCATGTAGTTCCAAAGTTTTAAAATCTTTTCTCACCATTTCTATCCAAGTTCTTTTGGGCTTTCCCTTTGCCCTCTTAGAATCTTCATCCTGCATTGCCTCACTCCTAGCCAGTGCCCTTTTTTAGTCTTCGATAGACATGTCCAAATCATCTAAGTCTAATCTTCTTCATCTTGTTACCTATTAGTGCTACTCTTAAGTTTCCTTTAATTTTTCCATTCCTAATTCTATCCTATATTGTATTGCCACTCATCCATTTCAACATTCTCATTTTTGCTATACTCATCCTATGAACATGTTCCTTAACTGCCCAATGCTCTGATCCATAGAGCATGGCAGGCCTTAGAGTCATCCCATAAAATTTACCTTTAAGTTTGAGTGGTACCCACGGATCATACCAATCTCCTGATGCTCATCTTCATTTGTTTTAACCCGCTTGGATTCTTTGAGTAACCTCCTTCTCAATTTCTCTACTCTCATCAAGCATTGATCCTAAGTATTGAACATGGTCTTACAGGGACTTCTTGGTTATCAATCTTTACTGGTGCTTTACCCCTCTTCATGCTAAAATGGCATTCCATATACTTTGTCCTAATTCGGCTGATTTTAAATTCTTTAAGTTCTAATGCTTCTTTTTATAACTCTACTTTTGCGTTTATATCCTATGTTGTTTTTATAATATTATTTTTGGCCCAGTGTCAAAGCACTGGTTGACAAAGAATATTTTTATGACCAGTGTTTGAGGCTATGTGCGGGTGTCTTAACTTTCCAAAGAGAAGTTTTTCAATTTGATACCAAATTTCAAAATCTATGAAGTCTGAACTTAGGGAGCCCCTGGGGGCCCTTTATGAAACCTTAGGAGCCTTGTTAGAAGTGGGACACTTGAGTACCCAAAGAAGTCATGCCCCCTTTACCGTGTTGAAGCCATTCACCGTGGTGGGCGTATCATAAATAGATAATCCATGAGGAATAAATGGATTCAGTCCATAAGCACTTCCTTTAGGTCTTTAAAAATGTAATAGGGTTTGATGGTTTAGCTTTACTCAAAGAAACATAGGCTAAAAGAATTCAGGAATCATAATTTTTTTATCTAGCTTATGTAAGACACTCTTAACATGATCACCGTGCATGTAAAAAAGGAATCCTTATTTTTCCTTTAGAGTGTGTCTTTTACCAAAGGAGGGGAGCCTTGGTTCAATGGTTATCGCCTTGTAGCTTGGAGGTCACCCGTTAAGGCTTGGAAAGAGCCTCTTGTAAAATGCAAGGCTGCCTATTATAGGCCTCTTGTAGTCTGCCTGTTTTTCGGATTCATGCACTTTTTCTGGGATTCGTGCACCAGGCTACCGTTTTTTAGAGTCTCTTTTGCCGTTAGACTTAATATTGTGATGACATTGCAGACTTAGTCCTCTTATTGTAAAGACAATCATAAAAATTCAAGCCACCAGCGATATTCAAGCACTTCTCAGATGACTTAACCAAGTGATTGTCAAAGCTTCCTCTAATTCCCGAAGGGGTTTCATCACAAATTCTCCAGCAGTGGGTGTCAAATTTTACCATGTCTCTGCATCCATGCCTCTAGTGGAGTGTTTATTAGCTTACTGGGATGGTTCTTCAAAGTCTGCGGTCACGTACATTTAACAAAAACTTTCAAAAGCTTAGAATCGTCTAGCGTGCAGAAGGTCTGTGCCTTCTCCAATAAAATTATTTAGATCATTGAAACAGCAGAACGGGCTTTTTACTCATCCACCATATAAGAACTTTCCTGGAAACTTACTGATAGGGGCCTTCGTTAACAAGAAATTTTCTTTTCTTTTTACCTATTCTCATTTAGAGTTCCCTGAATCATATAACAAAACAGCGGGGTATGATGGGATTTTCCAAACCAGGCATATCGCATGGTTTTATTGGAAATAATGGGTATATTGGCTGATATATCATTCTATTATATCAGTCAATATATCTCGCATAAAGGCTGATATTTTTGTTCCATGCTACTATTGATAACTGCCTACTGGTCCTATCTCAGTATGCATGCATCTTAAAGTTACTAGTTAAGAGTCCTGGTAAGAGTTAGAGCTCATAGGCGTGCAAGACGGCCCACTTTTTCATTTATTGTGACCTATTCCGAAAGATCGAAGCTGCTAATTTTGTATGTTGTACCGAAAATAGGTGACCAATAAAAAATCAATGCATTTAGATGATCTTAACCACTTGTTTTGTATTTATAAAAAAAAATAGGAAATTATAATTTTCAACTCCAAACATAAGATATAAGCATCTAATGGTGTTGAAATTTAGGATAAGCCTGTCTACAGCATTCCAAACAAGCTAAGTACCTAACTTGTAACATCGATCAGTTTTTTCACCTAAAAGGGTAATGATATTTCCTCTCCATTTATGACTATTGCCACTCCCTTATTGGGGGTTCTGCAGCAAGAATACAAGTAACGATCTAAATCATTTATCTCGACCTTTGTCATTGGTGGATTCTCTCTCAAAACTCACACATGAGGAATGCTAAACTATCTGCACTATGAGGTTTGATATAGCCAACACATTATGTGGAATCCATCTTTGCATGATAGCAATCATTCATCTCATAGCTTAACTCTAGTTTTCTTCTAGTTAAAAATCATAGGTATGCATGATTCTAGCTTCTACGACATTGATTATTTTTTATAAAATTTCTATGCCATCCCTTTCTAATCACTCTTTATTAGATGGTAGCTTTTAACGTATAAGTTATGTAAATATGGATCAATGAAAGGTAGGCTAAATGTGGTTGCTAGACCGCCCTCGTATTGGGTCACTTCAGCATTCCTCTCTGCTACTCTATTATTTTCCCAAGCCATTTTGAGTTCCAAAACAGTGATTTGTAAAAAACTAACGGAATTTAAAGTTGGTCAGAAAAATCAATGTAGGATCATCTATTACAAGATGTTCCAATTATTTAAAGTACGGAATTTTGGACATGGCCATCCATAGCAACGGTTTAATCATAAAATGACTGCACCTCACATGTACTTTTCCCACGAAACCGCGTCACAGGCGTGGCTTTAGTAGTTTAATACAAAGGACCGTAGGAATATCAGCTCCCGATACAAACCCTAAATCAAAACCCTAAATCGAAACCCGATATAAACCCTAGATGTCCAACCAATGCTGCACAGGCTAGGCCTTTTCATTTTCTTCCACTCTTTTTCGCTTTTGCGCAGTGTTCTTCTGATAGGTGTGGCAGTGATTAGAAAGAGAGAGGCCTTAAGCTGCGGTTTGCAGACCCAAGATCCGGGGAAAGATGAAAGGGGCCGCTTCCTGTGGGGCTTTTGGTGTCTTCATCTTTCTCTTGTTGGTTAGTACTCGCTGTGACAGAACTCTAAAACCTACACTTGATATTAGCCTCTGATTATTCTTCTTACAGCATGGTATTTGTTCATCTGGATTGATAGATGGGAATGCTCTGCTTTTCCGTTCGCCGTAGTCGAGGAATGGTTTAGTTGAGTTCTTATCGGCTTTAATGGCGAGCATGTAGAGGAACACAACTGTCAGATCCAGCTTATGCTATTTTTATGTTTTTTCTTTAAATATTTTTATTAATTATGCATTTCGTGGTGTTAAGAGGCCCTCGACTAATCAGTTTCTGGGGCCTCGTTGAACACGGGTGCGGAAAGCAGAAGCCGTCTCTTTCTTGCTTGTTTTGAGCAAGAGAGAGGCGGCAGCGGCCAGACAACCGTAGGGATGGATCCACAGATGAATGGCTTCTTTTGCCACTTGTCTACTGATTCCATCTCACATTCATTTTGCATCTCTCTCTCTCTCTATCTCTGCTTGGCATTTGGGATCTGTAGTTAAGATGTTCTTGGTAAATTACCGAGGTCTTATGCTTGATTGATCACGGTCCTTGGAGAGTTAGAATCTGGTTTATCAAGTTCTCCCCATTCATTCCAAAATGATCCATGCTTATGGTCTCCGAATTTCATCTATTTTCTTCTGCAATGAATCAGCACTTATCCTAGAGAATAATAACTTACTATGCAACAATAGTGCATTGATGACAATATGCCGTAAATCATCATCAAGACCTTATCCAGACGAGGGTCAGCTATATGAATTTTGTTCATCTATTGCAGGGCAGCAAGTATCATCATCATCAACAAGACCTTATCCCAATTAGGGGTCGGCACGGCATCAAATATCATGGCTTATTTTAGTCCTAAAGTTAAGATCTTTTCTCACCACTTATATCCAGGTTTGGGGCTTTTTTATCCAGGTTTTGAAGAGAAGTGCAATGTAGTGGAGCGGGAACCAAATTTCCCGGTGCTAGTGCGCTTCCAATGACTTGTTAAAAGCCGAATGAGTTCTTGTCTGCCCACTAGAAACGGTCCCAATTCTTACCCATTTCGACTTAGGTTGGATGAGTAGAGTTACATTCACGTCAAAGGCTAGGTTGGAGCACTTAGCCAGGTTGGTTAGGTGCCTGTCTCACAAGGGCTTGAAGAAACGATTCCACTCACAGCCAGGAAAAAGAAAAGAGAATTCTACCAAGATAAATTCCCACATGAGACTTCCAATGCACGACCTCCTTAATTGCATCCTCTACATTGAAGCGCATGCCATCGGCATGCCAAATGCTGGCCTAACCTACCATCGGTTGCAACAATCCAAGGTGCTTAGAATCAAGCCGAAGTAGGCTCAGTTTCTGGCATTCATTCGTGCTTGTAATGAAGTTCTCGTTTTACGAAACAAAAGCAAATGCTAGGTTCTTGGGACCATCGGACAATTATATCGTCTTATAGCCAACGGAAATTTGTATGGACCACGCAAAAACCGCGTCCCTTTAAACAAGCTTTGTGATCCCAAATGCGATCCAGATATGGATATTATCGACTACATCGGATTCCCAGGTTCTCTCACTTGCACCTCTCATATCATCCATCCCGTAATCAAACTTTTCCGGCATCTTGTGGAGTCTGCCACATTTCTTCTATCCTTACTGAGTTTAACAAATTCGTATCACTTGTGAATTCAGAGTCACCCTGAAGGAATGTCTTTGCCACGGCTTTTCTAATGAGAAAATGTTCTCTGTGAAAAAGGACGCTACATACCTGGGGCCTCTTTTGGATGATCGAATTCATTTTTTATACTTGTTCGGCTTAATATTGGCTAGTTACCAAACTTCATGACTATTGGATGATTGGCTATGTCATTTTTCTTTTAAAATTATGTCTATCTAGTAGTTAGAGTCCTCTCATGGGATATGATGCCATACAACAGCCTAAATGGGGCAGGCTGAACATGATGAACGGTTCAAATAACTCAAATCTAGGATTCATTCAGGTTGCGTCCCATCACCCCATTCAAACCCGATAACTCGTCCTTTACATGACAGTTAGAATATAGGCTCAATGTTTGAGAAATCACTGGATTATGCATTTTTTTTCTTTCATTTGCTAAACTATGCACATCCATGCCTACCAAAAACAAAAATGGGAAAAGAAAACACTATGCACATCCATAATACAATAGCGTGAATGGCTAAAAGCTCGAAATTTTTGGGTTAGAAACGTTCAACCTCTGGCTCAAGGATTTTGCCACCCTTGCTATAAAGTAATTAAATCTTCACATGGCCAAATGGCGTCTAGCGCAGTTGTCACAGACAATAAGACAACTATTCTTATTATACTTTGGGAGAAAAAAAAAAAAGGTAAAAGAAAATTAAATCATCACACCAACAACCAACCAAATGGGAGAGAATCAATACATCATTTCCCGGGAGAGTCATCCGCAACCATAAGAAAGATGCTTGGCATGGCATGGAAAGACTGCTAAGGTTATTGATATGTAGGACTGGGTTGATGATATGGCCAGTTCATTCTTCGCGGAGGTGTCTTGGCAATGTAGAAAAGTTCGACGCAGCAATGGCATGTGATCTCTGCCGATTCAGCATTTTTAGCAGGCTATGTGGTCTGGCCGTCATTTCCATGCTGAAATTTGAGTTCACTTAAAGTCTTTTCAATTGATAACGTCTTTAGAAGATACATTCTTATGTTTCGTTTGGGAAGATGATGACTACTTCCAAAATACTATTTTAGCACTTGTCGCAAGCCTTCCTATTCTTTCCTTTGATTGCTCCATTGTCTGTTTTTTTCTGCTCTTTCTTTCCCTGATCAAGGTTTTCCCTTTGACATATTCTAAACTTTATCGTTTCATAATAGCATAGTCATCTTTATCCATAACATAAGAGCTAGGCTACCTAATATCTTCATCTTCTGATTAGTTGCTGTCATCATTATCGTCATCATCAAGACCTTATCCCGATTAGGGGTCGGTCACTTGAATTTTATTTCTCCATTCCCCTCTATTTATTATGGCTTTATTTAGTCCCAAAGTTTTTAAATCTTTTCTTTCCTATTCTATCCATGTTCTTTTGGGCCTTCCCCTTGTCTTTTTAGAATCCTTGACTTGCATTAGCTCACTCCTAACCTGTGTCGTTTTCAGTCTCTAATATACATGCCCAAACATCTAAGTCTAATCTCGCTCATCTTGTTACCTATTGGTGCTACTCCTTAGTTTTCTCTAATGTTTTTATCCGTAATTCTATCCTTTCTTGTCTTGTCACTCATCAACTTAACATCCTCATTTCAGATGCGTTCATCCTATATATATATGATATTCCTTAATTGCCCAATACTTTGATCCATAAAGCATGGCTAGCATTATATCTAACCTATAGAATTTTTCTTTTAATTTAAGTAGTACCAGCCAATTACACAAAACTTCAGAAGCAAATCTCCATTTGTTCCAACCTACTTGGATTCTTTAAGTAACCTTCTTCTCAATTTGTCCACTCTCGTGAATCATCGATCCTAAGTGCCGAAAGTGATCTTTTAGGAGAACTTTTTAGTTATCAATCTTTTTCTAGTGCTCCATTCATGTACTTCATCTCAGTTCAGTTGATTTTAAATCATTTAGATTCTAATGCTTCTCTACATAACTCTAACTTTGTGTTTATACCCTCTATTGTCTTATTAATTAAAATTATATCATCTGCAAATAACATGCTCCATGGAATCTTCTCATGTAGATGTTTTGTTAACTCTCATTCATAACCAACGTGAAAATTTGTGAGTTCAATGCCCATCATTGGTGCATCCTTCACTAAATCCCCCAAGATTGCTATGTTTCTTTCATTTGTTATCGAAACATATGGCTAGCCCCTTGGTGGTAAAATAGATGTTAGTCATGATTTAAGAAGTACCAAGTAAATTTTGCTATTGCCATAAATTAGGATATGTCCATAAATAAGCCATCTTTTATACATATAATGCATTAAGGTTTTAAGAAGTATTCGTTGAGTTTGTAATATAAGAACACTTAGAGAAGAAAGAATTCTAGGCGCTCCATCCCTTGAGAGAGAGAGACCTTTTGGCCCTAGTGATGCTGATTTTGTCTTGATCGGAAACCTTCAGACCTTACATCCACGAGGTCTTATTTGATATTATTATTATTTTATGAAAAAGCACCATTGATTTTTGTTGTGAAATATATTGCCATGGAAATGTATGTTTGACTTTTTTTGGGTAATATATTCCCATTTAGATGTATGTTTAGCATGGAACCAAAACCTCATGGATCTCCTATATTGTGTTTTTATGCTCTGCAATTTTAACACTATGAATCTCCACATATACTTTCCCATGTGGGCTACAATAGTGCCTTTCTCACTAGATAGTGGAAGTGCCTTTCTTCTTAGCAAAATTCTCTTACGAAAAGCCAAGATTCAAAGAATAAGATGAGAATAGTAAAGCGAGTAATCAATGAAGGTCGTCCCAAAAGTAAGAAAAAGGCTTTGGAGTCAAATCTTCTTAATGGTATGGACCCTTAGGCCAGGTTAGATTCCCTAGTCATCGGGTTTGCTTTATGATCATTGCACCAATTATTCCCTACTTGTCTCCAACTGTCTAATTGACGCTCACTTGCTTTTGGTAAGACTTGTACTTCCATTTTCAATGTATACACTGAAGTTCTTCTAAGAATTTAGGTTGTTGCAGAGTTATGATCGCCTTAAGGTTCTAAGACACTCGTTAAGTTTGCGACAGAAGATTGAACATTTGAACCCACCCAATAATGTGAGTAATCAAGAGGTGGTCCAAGAGTAGTCAAACCGGAAGAGTTGAAACCCCTTTAATGCCATGGACAGTCAGCACCTTCCAACGCCGACGCTGTGCCCCCAAGACCAGGTTAGCTTCCCTAGTTGGGTTATGGTCGTGCCAATAAGACTGACATTCTGAATCTTAACTGTCGCATTGATGCTCACGCGGTAGTTGTAAGCCCTGTACTTCCATGTTCCATTTAAGCATCAAAGGTGCGTGTTTTCCTCTCTTGTCCATTGACTAGCTTTAAGGTTTTAAGGAGAATTGGTTAAGTCTCCGGCTGAAGATTGAAACATTAAAGTGAGCAATCAAAGAAGGTCTTCAAAGAGTAGTCGAAGCATGAGTTCTTCTCAATGCCATGGCCAGTCAGTGCCTCCAAGGATCGATGTTGTGCCCCTGAGACCAAGTTAACTTCCCTAGTCATCGGGGTTTGGCTTATGATTGTGACAGTAATCAGCCATATCCGCTCTTAACTGTCACATTGATGCTACAAGGCAGTGCAAGGCTTGTACTTCCCTGTTCCGTTCAAGCGTCAAAAGTGCGTCTTTTGCTCTCTTGCCTATCCACACGTAGGGGGGTGGTGGCAAATTGTATTCGTGAGTCCTCTTCATGTTATGTTGAGGCTGACCCATTAGAGTATATCAATCGACACTATCACGACTCGATTAATAATCATGTGAAGAACTCGTGATTCGAACACGATCTGATTATTAAATGAGTTGATAACATGATTAGAAAGATATACCATATGGGACAATTATTCAAAAATTGTCCTATATTACTATAAGAGCAAGAAAAACTTATAAAACAGTTTTTCCAAAAATCATCCTATATTATATATAATATAAGATGGTTTTTGATAAACCGTCCTATATTACTATAGGATGATTTTTCAAAAACCATCTTATATTTAGATATAATATAAGACGGTTTTTAATACGACGGATTAACAGGCTTGGAGTTAGATGGGTTAATACGACAGTTTAACAGGTTGGAGTCAAAAGGGACAACATGATAGGTCAACATTGGTTAACTCAAACACACCATGATTTTTGGTGTGTTATTTTTGGGTTGACCCGAAAATAACACAAACACAATAAGACTCGACCATAATCTGCCAAATCCGTATCGAGTTTGGATTGTGTTATCATGTCATGTTGTATTTTGCCTCCCCTACGACCACGTTTTTAGTGAACTGCCTATTATGGCTAGTGATATCCTAATCATGTTAGATCTGAGAGCGTTCAAACAGGAAGTTCTGCAACCAAACACTCAAGTGCCCACCAAGCACGCTAGCTTGTTGTGCTCTTCCCACCCGAAAGGTTGCTCTTCGAGTCTGTCCCCCTACCACTTCTCCAAAAATGAACTTACCTTGACAGATAGCATGGATGGAAGAGAAATTTAGCTTTCGACATTGACATGTGTATTTCATCTAGAAAGTCCACTCGTGGTTTAAGGCATCCTCAGCTGCATATACTCCTACGTTGTAGCCTTGCAGCTTCTTTATGTCCCTGGCGTACAAGGCAAGTTTTGGCAAATTGTACACCCAACATATAACTTGCAGTCCAAGCATTCTTGTAGTTGTGGGCACTCTTGGTTTATCTCCAAGCACTTCTCAGAGGATGCCTTACGCTCCCACGGTCACACTTTAAGCGCAAACCAAACCTGTGACTTTGCAGAGTCCCATCTTGGGGCATCGCCCTAGAAGACTACAAAGTCTTAACATTTGCCCTGCTGAATTATTCTTTAATACAAATTACAAACATTAAGAAGGAAGTTTTGGCGCAACGGTAAAAGTCGTCGTCATGTAACCTTAAGGTTATGGGTTCAAGGCATGAAAACAGCCTCTTGCAAAATACAAGGAAAGTCTGCTTACTATAGGCCTTTGTGGTCTGCCCCTTTTCTGGACCCTGCATAAACGGGAGCTTCGTGCACTAGGACTGCCCCTTTTTACAAATTACAAACATTGCTACTGCTATTTGTTGATTGTGTGGCCGATTTTCCTTATTCTAATCCAACCGGGGATTCCATTTAGGTCTTCATTTAGAAGCTAAGTCTGAACCAACTCTCGTAAGCATCATCCAAATCAGTGGAGTCCCAAAGGGATGTGCGGTTGAGATTGTAGGGGGACACCGAGCTACTCTTCCAATCACAAGTGTTTCTACTGAGGACCACCAAACTGAGACTTGCTCACAGTAGCCTCTCCCTTGTGTTCTAAGAAACCTTTCAGGATTCCACATCCACCAATCTCTCTCCTTCAACCTCAGAATCTACTGTATTTTCCACGAAAGAACAAAAGATAAAGCGGCCGCCCCACACCACCACCGATTACGTGCGTAAGAGATAAGAGATTCATTAAAACTAACTTCTTTTTCCTTCGCTTTCACTTGCACGTATTTTTGCTGTAAATTTGCTGCGTTTGCATGGCAGGATCTGGTTTGCGTGTGTCTCCATCCACCCAATAAAAAGGGCACTTCAAAAGCAAATAAAACTTCTTTCTCACAAAAGAAAAGAATAAAAGGAGACTGAAATTCCCACCCTATCGGATTGATATTCTCTACCCTTTATTTTTCAGATGAATAGGACAGCTTGATTGGGGTCAATCCATGCTGATGGTTAGTTCGATTGTAACCGTTCAATAGGTGGGACCTGCTGTTATGATTGTGTAATCGTAGCATTTGGTCTCTAGCTCGCTGATGGTGGCCCACTCAGTTGGATTTTTAGTATGAGAGAATATTCGTTAAGTAGGTCCCAGCAAGTATGTTGGCATAATCCTAACTAATTGGTGGCTAGCTCCCACTTGCTCATGAAATGCAATCTAGCACCATGTGGGTGGGATAAAGTATGGACGGTAAGAAGGCTTGATTGGATGATACTGATGAGAATGAGAAGCCCTTCTTTTTCAAGTGAATCTTCTTCCTGGAATGGCGTTTTCAACCGAATTCCCTTGGCATTATTCAACAGATAGGAGGCAAAAAACTTAGATTGATCCACACCGTCCATCGTGTTGGTAAACCTTGTGGGATGTGGGGCCTCTATGTCGCTAGAAATTCTGATTTTCTTGTGAGTATCAATGTAGTTGGCATGGCATATGGCAGCAAAAATATCTCTAGAATCACAAGACAAGGAAAGGAAATTGAATGGATAGACCTGAAGCTTGTCATTTAATCGTATTCACAAGATTTTTCTGGCTTTTATCGTTTGAGACCGAAATTCTAACCCTTCGTTACAAAAGAAGAAAATAACACTATATCCGTTGAATTTCGAATAATTAGTTCAATAGGTGTACCAGTTGAAGGGGAGCCTTGGCGCAACGGTAGAGTTATTGTCACATGACTTTGAAGTCATGAGTCTCTAGTAAAATATAAGATAAGACTGCATACTATTGACCATCGTAGTCCACCCCTTTCTTTGGACCTCCCATATGCACAAGCTTCATGCACCGGGCTGTCCTTTATAAGTACCAGTTGGACTTCAAACATGGGGAAGGCAGTGGGACAGGATTTGTCAGGGATCCAAAGACAGGCCTGGACAGGCTCCCTTTTGGGCCGGGGCTGGGGCAGGAAAAATGCAACCCAATGTCATTATACTCTTGTTGCTCTAATGAATTAGACAAAAACTTTAATTAGCTTGACAGGCACATGTAGCATTGGCTGCAATAAACTTGATAAAACTCATCACCGGCTCCTCCTAACCCAAACAGTGAAATAGCCTGGACGGGGGAAAATGGGTAATCTAGTTTCTGAAATCTAGGCCTGGGTGGCTCAGGATAAAACCTTTGAAGCCTCTTCAGATCACTTAACCTAGTAGCAAAACTTAGAAGAGAATGCTAAATCAAACTTTGTGTCAAAGCCCTCCAACTTTTTGCATGATGGGTTCACCTATAGATGATATATCTTTGGCTTTGAATGTCTCCCAATCCAAAAGTGATGCAGATTGGGTGCCTTCTAAAGAAATGCCCTTTTCTTGGAATACTAGAAACATTCTAAACAACAATCTACAGTCAAAAACGAAAAACACGACCCTGTAACATGTCAATCTGCATGATTTTTGGATTAGGAGGCATCCAACACGAAAGGAATTAGATGAACTAGTGGATTATCCATAGGTGGACCTCATCAAGCAAAAAGTAACGGTGCTTTTGACACAAAGCACTTACAACAGCTTTGATTTAGTATTCCTCGACTTAAAAACCTTCTCAAAATTAATATACTCGGCTCTTGCTTTTCCTCACGAGACCCTTAATAAATGAAACGAATAGCTACAACTAGAGGTTAGGCTCAAACTTTTGAAGATCAGAATCATTCACAATGTTTTCCTTTTCTTAGATGGCTCATATCTGAAATTCCCATTCATCACATGATCCTAACTGTTTTTTTTTTTAAGTTAAAAGATGAAATGTAGAATGCTTTGCCATCCGTTTCAGAACTGAAGGCAGGAGTTGCTTGCATAATTTAAAGGATGAGAACTTCGGATCATGACTAATCTAACTCAAAGACAACAACGTGAACAGTGCAAATAAAAGGACAGCCCAGTATACAAAGCTCCTGCATATGCGGGATATGGAGAGTGGGCAAACCACAAAAAGTCAGTATATAGTACGCACATTTTTATAAGAGGCTGTTTCCAAGCCTCAAACCCATGACTCTATGTCCCATGGCCACAATTTTAGCGTTGCATCAAGCTGCTCTTCTACTGTGAACAGTACTAATCTTCAAAAATATAATCATTTATGGAGATGTTAGTGAGAGACAGCAGGGGGCGCAGAACCCAAAATAAGAAGTTTACATATCATCAAGTGGAAGGAATACTGGTCGAATACTTTACTACCATGCCTCCTTCAACATTGAAAATAGCTTCTTCTAGAATCAAACCCTCCAAAATATATAAGCTCTCTCTTTTTACCATGGAAGGTGTGATAGGTGCTGGTCAAGAATCCAGACACCTTTAGAGTAAACAAATATAAAATGGTCCATTCTCGTTTGCAGTCAATGTGGAACTTACATAGATAACCACAACAGATAAAATAATCCCTAGTTGGATTGTCACGACTTTGACTGTGACTACATTGCCTTCTCCCATGTAAGTTGGGCTGTTTGTTCTAGTGAACAGCATTCTTACTGTGGTAGGCAATAAGTCGTCTCCTGGCTAACCAACCGCTTCAAATTGTGCCCGGTATAAAATAATTATTTTTATTGTTTTCTGCATTTTTAGGATGTCATTTAGATCCAGTTTTAGACAATTTTGAGACAACAATATTTAGCAGTGACAAAAAACTGCATTTGTGTTCCTATTGCAGTACTTAATCAGACATTTTTGTGTTCCCTAGATAGAGAACATAAAAGGACACTGAAAATTGATATTCCTAATTAAGGTGCATACCAACTTGCATTCATGAAGGGGAGCCTTGGCATAATGGTAGGTTTTGGCCAAGATAAGGGGATTACTAGGGTATATAGACACGATTAAATACATGCATGAGAGAATGGTAACAAACGTTAGGACCACTAACGGAAAGACCTGTGATTTTCCTATCACTATAGAATTGTACTAAGGATTGGCTTTAAGCCCGTACCTTTTCATGTTGGTTATGGATGAGTTAACACATTTGCATGAAGAAATTTCATAGTACATGTTTTTTGTAGATGATATAGTTTTGATTGATGAGACAAGGAAGGGCGTAGACAAATGCTAGAGTTATGAAGAGATGTATTAGAATCTAAAGGATTTAAAATTGTTCAAACTAAGATAAAGTATATAGAATGCGAGTACCAGTAAAGATTGATAACCAAGAAGCCCCCCTAAAAGAACACTTTCGATCCTTGGAATCAGTAATTCATGAGAGTAGAGAAATTAAAAGGAAGGTTAGCTAAAGAATCCAAGTGGTTTGGAACAAATGAAAATGCTCTTTGGAGTTTTGTGTGATTGAAGAGTGTCACTCAAACTGAACATAGAAAAATTCTATAGGATGACTGTAAGGTGGGCTATGCTCTATGGATCATAGTTAAGGAATAACATATACACTGGATGAGTGTCACCAAAATGCGGATGCTGAGATGAATGAATAGCAACATAATAAAAGATAGAATTAGAAATGAAAATAGTAGGAAAAACTTAGGGGCAACACCAATATGTAACAAGATGAGAGAGATTTGATTTAGATGACTTAGACATGTCCAATGTAGACAAAAAAGGACACCAATTAGAAAGAGTGAGGCGATTCAGGTTAAAGATTTTAAAAGGGTAAAGGTAAAGCCCAAAAGAAAGTGGATAGAAGTGGTGAGAAAATTTAAAATTTTTGACACTAAATAAAGCCAGAGGAAAATGGAAAAACAAGGTTCATGTTACTAACTCCTTTTGGAATAAGTTCTTGACGATGATGATTAATTGGTGCCCAACATTTCATGGCCTCGTGTAGCCATGTACAAACGAAGGAACCGCTAACTCTAGCACTGACAGAAATCCTTTGGGATGACTCTGATTTGCATTGATGGACTGATCCTAGACCCCAACAAAATGTGAATCACTGTTTTCTATAAGACTATATCTTGTAATTGGGCAACTCTGTTTGGTAGGGGACCGTAAATCATTTGGCTCACCTCTTGAATTGATCATCTGAAATTTGGTTTACAAGGGAAACAGGGCAGCCAAGAAGAGCTTTGGATGCCTTGCCGACAAACACAGCAAATGCAACAGTAACATGTGCATTTCACGTTACACTCATCGAGGGATCCTACATAATCCATATGCGTAGATGTCCACTTCGAGCAGTTGAAACGGAGAAAAAGTGGAGGTTTGCCGGGAAAAACAAATGCAATTGAATAAAGTGAAACTAGGGTGTTCACACTAAACCCAAGAACTTCTCTGTAAGCAGACCGTGGCTGTTAGTAGCAGTAGTGGCAGTCACTGTCTTCGCCCATGTTTACCAACTTTGCTGTCAGGACCACCTTGATGAACTGATCGTCTTCCATGGATATTAGCAAACCTCCCTTTGGGATTCCAAAAAGCAGGACGAAAATTGCTAAGCTTTTAGGCCCACTGCTACTGGACCCATGATAATTTACAAGATCAACAGCATCTATGGCTAGGGATGACTACGGGTTGGTGTTAAAGACAGGAAATATTTTATCCAAACAGTGTTAGAGTAAGAAACAGTGAACCATTAGATTGGAAGTGAAGCACTAACACCCAAACTTGGTCGAATTATTGGGAGCTACTGGAAATGGAGAAACAACACCAACCTGGTCAAATCCTTCGTTCACTAGCCAAACCCATTACATTGAATTTTTCTTCCTTTAGTGGAGAAGAAGATCCAACTATGTTCATATGCAGGGTAGATAAATTTCTTTTGTTGCTTACCAAACTCTTGAAGAAAAATACGCTGCCGCAGTACCATATCTAGAATTTGAGGCATAATTGTTGCATTGTTGAATCATACATGAGGAAAAAGGCACCAAAATAATGCCCTTGACCTCAAGGGCCTCTTTTAGTTGTTATGGTCAGTGATATTTCATGCATTTCTGGTTGTTTGTGGTTATTTATGGTCATGTTTGATGAGTTCTTAGATGTTTACTACTGATAATATGGTCAATTTATTAGTCATGTAGAAGAAGGCTTGAAAAATTAACCCAAGTCTTCTCCAACCATGAGGAAGACTAGATTAGTACTTGTGCATATTTCCTATATTTGCCTGACAGACTTTTAACTCAAAATCTATCTTGCCCCTAAAATACTACAATAATGTCCTACAATAGGATAAAACTGAATATTTATGTAAAAACTTCTAGAGAGTTCTAGAATAATTCTCCACCGTTAGAGGATTAAAATATGTAAACTTTCTCCGCCATCCATTAAGTAGAAAGGAAGTGTGACAAATATATTTCATTTCATTGATACAGGAACTATCACACATGCATACGCCATGATTATATAGCATCAGCCATTATATCATACCATATAATAGTACGCAGCTGCGGGCTACAGACTTTTGCAGCCACTTCAACCGTTCTTTTTACTAACACCTGACCGTCAGAGGATTAAAATATGTAAACTTCTCCGCCATCCATTAAGTAGAAAGGAAGTGTGACAAATATATTTCATTTCATTGATATAGGAACTATAACACAAGCATACGCCATGATTATATAGCATCAGCCATTATATCATACCATATAATAGTACGCAGCTGCGGGCTACAGACTTTTGCAGCCACTTCAACCGTTCTTTTTACTAACACCTGACAAAGTCAAACACACCCTTTAACCCCTTTCTTTCGCTCTTCTCCCTTCTTTTCCCTACAAAAATCCCATTCCACCATCCCTTCTCCCCATCTCTTCTCTTCCACTACCACCCAACAAAAATTCAAAAGAAAAAAAAAAGTAAGAAAGAAAAGAAAGACAAAGCATCCGAATTGGCGCTAAAAAACAACGGCGGGAAATTAGTTTCGCCCCAGAAATTCAGACCCTGAAGTTCTTGCCGGAAAACGTCTGCCCGAACTGCCAGTTGGCCGGAGCAATGTTCCAGGAAGTGGAAGTCCGGCGATCACTTCCGGTGACGCGGAAGGAAAGGGACTGGCCCACAAGAACGGCATTGGATTGCCAATTCTGGCCCCAGTTGCGGCTCATACTCATCCATCCAGTGCGAGTGCCCTTCACGCTGACGCGGGTGATGTCACCAGCTCCTGCCACGTTGGAGATCAAGACAAGGTTGAAGTAACGGAAGCCGTTGATGGTGAATCTGATTCCACCCCGTTTTCGGCACGGTATCCTGTTCAGAACAGACATGGGTTCACTTCAGATGCTGCGAACTGCTAACGTGCGCGTGCTAAACAGAGACCAAGTAGTGGACGCGATCGGCGTAATATCTGTCTGTAGGAAGAGGCATTTTCGTCTTTTTCAAATAAGATATAGACGATAAAACTGGCGTTGTGGGTAAACATGGCATTACAATATTTGCAAAGGGTACTTCGGTAAAAGTAAAAAAACAATGACTTGGTTGACAGAGGGAAGTCCATATTACCATGCGCGTCGGAGGAAAAACAGATTATGGACCCATACATTTGATAAAGACACTCCTTGATTCGCAAAATGCTGTCACCGTCGACAAGGTGGATTCACTAAAAGGGGCCCAAATTTTCTGAGAAAAAGCTGTTACAGAATATCACAGGAGAAACAAATCCAGGAAAAAAACAAGGCAAAGAACGCGGTTTCGTTCGAGGGCATTTTCATCATCCAAACACAACATCCTTCAATCACACATCTGGTACCAAATTACCATACTACCCTCTTTTTAAACTACGGGTATACTGACCATATTGCCCTCCAGTTCTTCACGTTAAATAACAAAAATGATCGGGGTAATTGAGTAAATATCGAGGATCGAGGAAAAGTTCACTTCAACAGAAATCAGGCGGAAATCATGAAATCGTACTTACTGTTAATTTACGACGAATCCAAGGGGCATTTTAGACCATCACGGCGAAAGGCCAAACCGAACCAACAAAACCCTCTAGACCAGAATCTGACCCACAACTCCACTGAAGTCCAACGGACACTCATTCTACTGGAAGCAGAACAAAACAAAGCAGAAAAGAATCTGGCACAAGACAGAAAACAAATCAGAATAATACCTCCGGTAAGAGACGGGAACGATTCCGGCTCTGTACTCGGCGATTTTCAGAAACATAGGCATGGCGAGATCGAAATGTGGGCGAGGAGGGTTGCACCAGCCACCATCGTCGCTGGGAAGAGCATAGTTTGGCGGGCAGAAGTTGGTTGCGGTTATTAAGATTGAAGGGCTGCCGGAATGACACCAGGTTGGGTCATCACCGCACTTGATTTCGAAGCAAGCGCCGCAACTTAGCCCGTCATTGAAAAGTGCCGTGCTTAGAGCTGCCGTGTTCACGCCGTAGCCTTGGCTGTAAAGATTGCCATACCCACATGCTCCACCTGTAAGCAAATGCAGAGAGTTAGCTGGGAGAATGTGAAAGTAATTATGTTGGTCTGATGCGAATGGGAATTTGGGTGTCCTTACGAGCATGCTTTTCTAGTTCGGAAAAAGTAGATGCAGAACGGTTTTGCAAACTCGAACGGAAAATGTACTTCAGCTAATGGGTTGCCCGGATCACATGTTGAATACAGGGAAGAACACGTGCGTCTAGACGTACTGGACGTTGGTGGACAATTGTTGGTTTTCTCACCAGAAATCGCAGAGCTAGAGGTGGATTTGAACTTGGCTACAAAATGTAGGACTAACTGTGAGTTTGCAGGCGATTAGCAGGTGAGAATAGGACCTAAGCAGAACAGCAAGTAGGTTTGGATGCTTTCATGGAGAAAAGGGGAGGAAGTAAGAAATTCAAAGCTAGAGGTGAGTCCTGTTACTAGAAGGAAAATGCAGAAGTAAATATGAGTTTTTTCAATTCTCCCCATATCTCAAAATGGAAGGCATTTAAGGGTTAACATGCACTGCGACTTGAAAATTAGACCAACCATAAGCACAAGACTACATTGCTCTAGAGAAGAAAGAAAGAGGCTGCAAAAAACTAAGTCAGCGGCGGGAAAATGTACGACCCAACTAAAGAACGCTTTCATTGCTCAAAACCAGAAAAGAGAAGCAAAAACAGAGCATGAGAGAGAATAAGCAGCTGCCATGAATAGTTTCCCATTACATACCCATGGTTCCAGAAGCATCACTACCGCCGTAAAAAGTAGCGTGGGCATTCTGCCATGACCCGCCGGTGTAAACGCCGGGAATTCTGGCGTCGGAAACCGCGAGAAAGGCCAAAAGAGAGAGAAGAACGACGGCAGGGAGAGAAAATGCCATGGGACGAGAGTAAAGGAGGGGAGAGAAAAATGGTGTGTGAGGGATGGGTTGGAAAGCGGGAGGAAGGTGGGGGTACTTATGGAGAATGGGAAGGGGGTAAGAGAGGAGACGAAATAATGGCAGAGTAATTAATGCGAGTGGCAGAGAACGAATAAAACGGACGATTGTAAAAAAAAACGGAAGATCGGTTCCACTTCCGTAACGCCTTTCCTTTTCCTTCTTTTTCTTTCCTTTTTAACATCTCTGTGACGTGTTTGCCCTTAGCGTTTGTCCTTTCTTCTCTTTTGCCATTTTCCCTTTTTGGCCCCTAAACACTGTTAGAAAAGACTCTAATGGGCAATGGCGACTGACGAGGACCGCCCCACTGGAATACAATGACAAAAGTTCCTTACTGGGCCCACTCCTACATGTTCCGAACCGTTCATTTGATAGTTTATTGTTTCAGATGTTCTCCGGCTCTTAATTGAGCCAGTTTGGACAATTTTAGCATGTAATTATAACTAATTTTTGCCATAGAATTAGATCGTCGCTTTCGGCATCTCTCCACTCTTAACAATCAGGAATACGATATCATAATCAATTGATCTGATATTTGATTAGTGTCAACTTTTACGATTAAAGATGAATGGCTAGGAACAATTAATCATGGAGTCGTCTAATTTAAAAGTCGCAGGTTCAAGGAGTAGAAATAGTCTCTTTTTTTAATCTTATAATAAAATAGTTGATCGAATTTCTTTCAATTACGGCCCAACCATTGGGCATATTGGTTGCTTGGCATAAGATTAGAGACAATGGTACACGCAACAAAGATTATGTTATTGCTTCTGAGAGGGGATTATGTGGATTGAGGAAGATGTGCAATCAGAACCGTTGGATACCAGTACGCGCTGCATACCAAACTATATTTTAGAACCAAAAAGCTAATTGCTTGAACTTGAACGATTGTCAAATCAACATGATCTTTTGGGGTATTTCAGATTTCACGTGGAGGATCCCAAATGGACCGGTAGGATTAATCATGGGTATTAGAAAATGCTAATGCAACCTATTAGATTCAACCATCAGATCATATAACGCATGATGAAAGGCACTTGGGCATTCGATTCACACCTAAAAACTGGACGAATCTTCATCCAACGGTCCAGATTGACTAGCCCGCGTTGAAATTCAGAGAATATTTGACAATTACTCGTTAATCCTTTGGCATATATCCTCCTCCATCCGATGGCATCAATTATTAACTTAATAACCAAACTTAAGTTTGCATGAAACTAATATTCCAAGTTAAGCACCCGAAAAAAGATAAGGATATTCTCGTCATTCCGTAAAGCACAAGGCTAATCGGGTAAAATGCGAAATATCAGACAAAAGAAAAAGTCCATCCAGAACCGCTTTGCTTCCCTCGCAAGTTGTGCCGCTACCGCCGGCGGTGATTTGACGACTTTTTTTTTTTCCTCCGCCTTTTGACACCGACGACGTGGAAATTAGAGGGAAATGGATTGGAATCCAACTCAGCCAGCAGTCTTTACCCGCCAAAGATTTTCACGCGAAAACCCTAACAAACTCCTCGCACGTTTGCTGGGTCCCACTTCTCCGTATTCATCGGCCCACGTATCACGCCGGACTTTAACCGTACTGGGTCCCATCTCGAGCCTCACAAATCCACCTAACGACCTGCACCTTTCCCACCCAATCTCTCTCTCTCTTTCAAGTTCAAGTGGGACCGACATTGTTCATCTTTTCCTTTTTTCTCTGGAGAGAAAGGTAGAGAATGGGCAATGCAACCGTTGGATGGTCTTATGTTGCCCCGAGTTTTGACATTGACATCAGACTGTCACAATCTGTTTCAAGAAGGGGTTACGATCACCTAACGGATGCATGACCCACCAAAGACAAGGGACGGCTTAGATCGCTGCTCTCTGCATGGGGTTTCTAGAGGAGACAATAGAGACGGGGGGAGAGAGAGGGCAGAGATTGAGAAAGAATGCGGGCCCCGCCGTGGACTGTCACATCTGGGGTCTTGCCACGTGGGCATCCGCTACGAGTCAAGCGAGCGGTTCCACCATGTGAAGTGAATAATTGACTGGTTGCCTCCCAATCCAAACCACCACCATGTGCCCTCACTAACGTCTCTCCTTCCTTACCCTTTTTCCTTCAAATTTTTTCATATTTTCTTTTATACTTTTAAGAATATTTTCTCATAACATCTTGTGATGGGACCCTCCACCTACAATCCCATAATGGGTCCACAACAAATGACATAAGACTGATGTAAGCCATTTTTTGATGTGGCCCACTTGATAATTCCCCACATCCTATTGTTCTCATGTGGGTGGGCTCCACATTGGACGTCTCGTAAGATGTTCGGCCAGCATCATCCTACCTGATAACAACATACTCCCCAGTCTGAACGGAATTAGATCGAATTTATTTGTAATATAAAACCAGCAGAATATGCCTTAAAATGGAAGGAGATAACAACTTTGTACGCATTCATGAGGAATCAAAATCTATTCAATTCCTTATCCTCTCCATTCACCCCCTCGTTTTTTTCCCTTCCTCATATATTTATTTTTAAAAAAAAACACGTTGCCTCAGAAGAACGCTAATCATCTTCTCTCTCTCTCTAAATCTCACTGCAGTTTCTCTCTCATGGATATAGGGTTAGGGTTTTTATTTTTGTAGGTGAACTGAAAGTGGCCTCGCTCCACCTAGTCACCGGTGATGAAAAACGGATCGCCAACTCATTGAAAACTTTCGACCGGCCCTTCAAATGACATGTGTGAGAGGCACCAAACCACATGGGCATGGGAGGAGTGACAAGACACGTGAACATGCCACCAAGACCCACCTCCTGATTTTGCCCGATCCACGTTTGTCCGGAAATGGGATTCTCTCTTTTCCCTCTTTCATCACGGTGAGGAAGACTCCACCTCTTTGGCCATGGCTCCAACCAGCACTTGCTCTTTATTTCTCTTTCTTTTCAAATTGCCTAAGCTTTTTGTTTAATGGATTTTGACTTTTGAGCATTCCCTCTCTTTGGATTCTCACTGCTACCCCAAAGGGGTTTGTTGCACATGGCTTATATGATTTCAATACTAAGCTCTTCCTCAGAGTTCCATTCTAGGGTTTCTAGGGTCTTACACTCTAACAAATGCTATTTAGACTGATTTTTTCATACTAATTTAAGAACCCACTTAGTTAAGGAGCCCTCACATTGGTCTTGTTCTACGTTTCTGAGAGAGAGACGGCAATTTTTTCATATTCTCTTTCCCAGGCTGGACGAGCACTACTAGTTTTTTGAGTAAAAAAGTCCAATTACGGTGATTTAAAATCTAAAACAGCATAACAAAATTCATCAAACAATCATGAATCAGGATGAATTGGTTAGGTTATCCAAAGGTAAAGTCTAACTAGGAGAAAATGAGTCTATAAATTCAGTCCAAATAGCATTTTTCTTCATTTCCTCAACCTTCTTCAATTATTTTAAGGGTTTTTAGTGTATTCTTCTGTCTTATTCATGGATCTAAGCTGCTTGAACTAGGTTTTGGGAATGGGTTTTCTCAGATTCAATCATGAGATTCTAGGGCTTTATATGCTCCTTGGGGCATATAGTAGGGTTTTATTTTATGCTTTGTTTAAGTCCTCCGGATAGGGCTGTAGGGCAAGTGGACCTCGGATTAGACAGTTGACATGAACTCAGCCCAATAACAAGAAGCCAAAAGAGCCGGCGAGGTAACACAGAAGTGGCCAAACTTCAACCCCTTCCTTGGATTCTTCTACAGTGTTCTAGATCAGCTCACTTCATGGTGGGCACACAGCCTAATTAATTGAATTATCACCACATATTATAGTCAATATCTTCTTAATCTAGAGTTTAGTTTCTTAGTCACAAACCTACCCTTTTAACCTATTCTAATTACACGCGTCAATATATTGATCTAAGAGACTGGGGCGGACCACCAAAACAGCTGGACCGAGTGTACCATTTGATTTCCTCCTATTAATCAATTACGCGGCCCCAGCAGATCTAAAATTTCCTAAAAGAAAGGGCAGGGCACAACCATCAATCGTGGAAAGACATAATGGTTTGGTTCTTCTGGCGAGTCTAGTCGCGTTGGAGGGTACTTGGATTCCCCACCTCTCCGTACTCCTTCGGTCTATAGTTGCTAACAACTCATTTAATTTACATTATCATGTCGGTGAACATACCCCTACCTTTTCGAAAGTAATGTACCCGCCTTACTTCATTTGGTGACGTTCAACGCAAACCTTTACCTTTTATTCAAATCCCGTTTCTGCCCGTCTGACTCTGGCGACACTACAGAAAATCACCAGGGCAAAATAGTAAATTTGTTCGATGCACGGCGAATTCGGTGGTCTGCCGTATCTCATTAGAAGCGTGATATTCGGCGTCGTGTTATCTGTCGGGCACCAACTCACTCCCACTGAATAGGAAATGACCATTTGACCTTGTTTCATCATCCTATTGGATGTTCTTTGTTTTTGTTTCTGAACTATCCTAGCCGTCCATTTTTCACGAGGAAATTGTGGGTACGATCATCGAAAAGTAGAGATGGGCAGTTTGGATCGCAAATTATTGAGGCACTAGCCATATCTACCTGTAGTTGCATATATTGATTTCTTCACTTACATCCACACACACTGCACAGCGTACGCAGAAGCTGCTCAAAACCAATGGAGAGGAATGGGATGATCTTATCCGTTTGATCTTGTCTCTGACCAATGGCTTCCATCTAAGAGCTGAAAACTGATGCATCCCAGCCAATAACTTGTTGTATGATAACGAGGAAGGCAAGTTGGTAGCTTCGTAAGACCAGTCGCTTTGCAGTCCACTGAGCAGAGATGTCAACACTCATGTGGTCGCTTTCAATTTCTAGGTGGAGCCGCGCCGGATTTGCCAAATTAGCCCGCGAACTTAGACCATTTGACGGTCGGGATGATTTAAAACTAGACTTAATTGGGAGTTAAAGCTCGGTGCAATGGTCTTCGAAATTAAAGCAGCTGGCGGCATGTTTTGTTGTCTAGAAAATAGAGAGCAGACTTAGATGCAACGATAAAAAAGGGCTGCCCGTGTGATTCGAGGATAAGAAGGATTAATGGCACGTAGTTTTATTTTGCATATTTTAAAAGACTATTTTTACATCTTAAAATAGTAGAGTTGTCATCAAGTGACTTTGAAATCACAGGTTCAAGACGTGAAAACTTACGTAGAAGGATATGAAAAAATAATGCAAGATGTGCGAGAGGAAGCTTCACTTTCTAACCTCTCTTTACTTCATTTTTTCTTATAGGTTTTCAACTACAAATTTAAGTAAACTAGTTTCTTTTTTTCAAAAAAAGAAAAGAAAAGGAAGTATATAAGTTGGACGTGAATAATTAAGATTCCGGGCACGTGTGCCAATGAGATGCTTGGGTGGGGACAGCAAAGCAACGTGCACAGGGTTGTGCTAGTCAAATTAATGTTCTCCCTTGTATTTAATAGAGGATGGTAGGTTGGTTGGTGCAATAAATATGGGATGGAATAGAGGGGGAAAGATGGCAGGGAACAAATAGATAAGACTTATTGACTTGTTATTCAACCATAAAACCACTTGCTTGACTGTGAATTTAAATGGACAAGTTAGTCGCTGAACATGTGGCCAAGTGTGAATGTGCTAATTGCTCAAGGAAGTAATGTCCATGTGCTTGGTCGTAAATTAGAGACAAGTATTCTCCTGACTTAAACTCTGACTAGGGCGTTTATGTCAGGTGATAGCTTGTAAGTAAAAAAATTTTGAGGAAGTTAAAGATGATTTTATTAGTTTTTTTTATTAATTCTAAATACATATATATATTAGTTTGTAAGTAAGAACTCTAATATGACTTTAATCGATATTCATGCGGCTTAGAGCTCACATGCCAAGTTTAATCTGCATCGTAGAAGAGTTCTGTGTGGGTGGGCCGGGCTGAAGGTTGACTACTAAATGCAACATGGTATAGTAAACATCAATTTGGTACAGTTCCAATTCAAAGGGGAACAGGCTATTGACTAGATTGATCCCGATCAAACATTTTCCATGCACGGAACGCAGTCCATCGCGGTGGAACCTAGCCTTAAGTGGCGCAGGCAAAATGTGCCGGTCTCTTGTAAACAAATTGGTCAGGACCATTCTTTATGGTGGAAAATGATAATGTTGACAAGGTCAAAGGTCAACTAACCAACCACTTTCTTCTATCCATCCCCATATTTCCACTGATCAAAGGATTAAGGTTATTGATCCAACGGCTACAAATAGAAGGGGAGTTTTGGCGTAACGGTAAAAGTTATCGTCATCTGACCTTGAGGTCACGGGTTCAAGGCATGGAATCAACCTCTTGCAAAAATGTAAGGTAAAGTTACCTACTTTTGGCCATAGACAGAAACTTCGTGCACCGGAACTGCCTTTTATCCAATGGCTCCAAATATCCGAAACTATAGCCGGTTTAGTGGCTCTCGAATGGCCATTTTAAACTGCTTGGGTCATGGATACCTATAGGACATGAGTCCCTCGTTGCTCGAAATTCAGGTCATCACAATTTTTTCTCCTTAAAAGAAATTTAGTCCTCTAAACTTGCGGCTCGTTATTACTTAGTTAATGTCAACGAAACCTACAACTTTCAACACTAGAAACCAAAACCTTTGCTCTGATACCACTTACTTCGTGATCAATATTTAATCGAATTTCAGGTCCTTTTAAATTTGGGCATGCTACAACTACACTGAATGAAAACTAGAGGGTGAATTAAGATCATTGGGATGGTTGGAAAGTTTTTTGAGGTAGGCCATTCATTACCTTGATCGCTATAACCCTACACACTTCCTTTTCTAGAAGGAACATGGAGTGGAATCATGCATTCCTTCTATTACTCCTTTTCTCAGCTTTACACAATCACAGATAAGAGGCCTTGTGTCTCAAACAAGCAACTGTACCCATCATTTCTCCTTTTTCTCTTTGTTTCCATGCACCAAAATCACCCTCTATTCTGCCTCTGCATGCCTCCTTACACTTTTTCCTCTTTTTGTAAAAGGCACAAATGGTACTCAAAACTGCTTTTCATAATTCCCCAACATGCGTGGGGGGTGCGTGGGGAGGGCACCGTTCTACTCTATTTCTTCTAGCTATTCAACAAACTAATTAACTCCATAGCACCAACCGGGTTTCTTTACTCTTGTCATGATTAATCGAGACAGTGAAGAGCAAAAAGCAGCAAGAAGTGCTAGCAAATGAGTCAACCGCTCCAAGCTCGGGTTACAGAAGAAGTAACCGCGAAGGAGGTATCAGCAATAACTGGTTTTATTACTGGACAGCTCGTGATGTTCATATTAATCTATTATGCCCCTCTACACATAGCATTGCGGGGCAGTGGCCTGATAATGTAGATTACTTGACAAGGAGATATCAAGGAAAACCGATTTGTGACTTATTTTCTGTGTATGAGGTTGAAGGTTTAAGCTTGCTGGCGTTTTTACACCACTTTGAATCATGCGTTTCGGATTAGTTAATAAAAGTGCTCGACTCGGCAAAACTCGACAGGTCTTGTGAAACAAAAGCGGCAGAGTCAAGACAGCAGACCGGTTTGATTTGGCCGGAAGCTGAGTCGACAAATTCTGCTAAGCAAAAGGTCAAACACTTTGCGATGAACAACCGCAACAAAAAGGAATCAACCAACCTCGGCTGACTTATTTCAGCTGGGTCATGTTATCATGTTAATGGGTCCGAATAATTTTAACCACAAACGAGTTGCTTTATGAGACAACAATACGAACAACCATTATTTACTTTTTAAGTTTGGATCTTGTCCAACTATTCATTTTATGTCTAAACTACCATAAGATCTGCCCTTTAGTGTTTCAAAAGAGGGGCACAACAATTCCCAAATCTAGAGAAATTCTAGTTTAATTGATGGGGAAGAATTGCTTGTGATTGAAGACTTGTGGAACCTTTAACGTTGCACAGAGCAAGTGGGCACAAGTCCAATAAGGTTAGGGGACTACAGACACAGGAAGCCCGGGAATCACCTACCCTTGCTGAGAAGGCTTACTGCCCTTTACCTACGGAGAACCGGTGTCCAATGTGCTTTGAGGAACAAATTTGCTTGAGAAGAATAGAATCTTGAAGGTGGGCTACCAAGTTCGTTTGCTTCAAGCCATTATGGCTACTGTAGCGATAGATTTCACCCCGTTTATGAGGCTCTTTGGCATCGAGTAACCGATATCTGGATTGAATTATCATGATGCTTACTTTCCTCTCTTCTTCTTTTTTGTCCTTTGGCACAACAATTGAGTTATTGTTGTGTGACTTTGAGGTCATAGGTTCAAGGCATGGAAATAGCCTCTTACAAAATGCAAGTTAAGATTGCGTATCATTGACCTTTATGGTCTGCCCCTTCTCCGAGCCTGCTTATGCCCGAGCATCTTGCATTGGGGCTGCCCTTTTTTGGCGAGACATTAGCAGTTAATTTCTTGAGAAAGAAAAGTAGATTGAGGCGATCCACACCATATATGGAGAGTTACATGCTAAAGAAAAGGTACAATTATTTGGAAGCAAACACTTCAAGAATACACTTGGCTGCAGATTTGAGTCACCCCTACTCCATTTTGTCCACACTACAAAATGAAAAGTTGTAAAAATAAAAATATTATAAAAAATAGTATTTTTAGGGAGCTGATAATCCCACACTCTTTTTGTACTGGTAGCACACTCTCTTGGGGTTTTATAGTAAAAGCATATGTGTGGGTCCAGTTTTTTGAATAATCAAACGGTTTTTCTTAAGCATCCTTGCTATACATAGGTTTTGTCTCAAAAATTACATATTTTAAATTATTCAAATATTAATTTTAATTGTTTTTAATGTTAATTTTCTACTATTAATTCTAGAACTAAAAAAAGAAATAGTAAAATCATTCAATGAGTGATCTTTTGGGTTAGACCTCGTCTACTGCAGAATAGCTAAGATGAATAGTTGAGATTATCATGAAAGTGGGCCCCTTAGATAAAAGTATAATAAAACTTTAAAAGAGGGTGCAGCATTACTATTAAAGAGACGTGGGAATGTCAGCTCTTTTTCTTGAAAAAAAGGGTTTTATTCAAAAAGATAAGTCTTTTTAAAGTTTAGAGCAACTAGAAGGGGACCCAAAAGAAAGTGCAGTTTTTGGTAGGTGGATCCACCCATTTTTGCATGATGGGTCCCCCACCTATAAATGATCTGACCTATTCATCTGAGTGCTCCATCTTTAGATGTCTCACATCTAATAAGTTGTACGTTTGATCCCAGCAACTGAATGGTTAATAAACAAAGGTCTAAATTCAACTCCCAAAACACGGTTTAAGGATCAACCAGATTATCAGATGGGATCATGCAAAAGTGGGGCCGTTTCATGCAAAAGGATGCACTTTCAATAGATACATTCTATTCAATTCCTCAACGTTTTATGATCCCAACCATTTATCTACTGGGCCATTCATCAACAAAGCCTCCAGAAATCAAAGTCTAGAATCATCCAAACAAGAAAGAATTTCTGCATACCAACAATTCCATGACCAGACTTTCCTAACTCAATGATTTCCATCAGGAAATTTGCGAGCCAGCTGTATCTCTAACTGCTCATATTTTACTTTCAAAATTACGTGGGTCCATCCCATAACTCATCTATGCATTCCCCCAAAGCAATTATCATCGAAATTATCCCAAATTACTTAATTGATAGTGTGTTGGCGACCAGACAGAGTAGGGCCTGGACTGTGGTTGGATTAGGCAGCTGATTTGACTCTTAGTCACATGAGTCTCCAAATAATTGAACTTCCTTTGGAGAAGTCCAGACTTTTGGTTGTTCCAACCTAAATCGAAATCCCTCCCATTTTTTCATTGTGTCAGCTTGGGTGATGTTACTATAAATTTTCTGTTAAAGAAAATTGAATTTTGGTTGAAAGCATTTGAGTACATATGTTCTTTATTTTATTTTTTTATTTTGATGCCCAATGAGATAGATAAAGGACTGTATATTGATATTGGATGCCAGAAGTTTTTCTTTAAAAAATAAAATAAAATGGAAAAGCAGCCTGAAGATAAGTTTAGTGAATAATTTTTCAAATTCTCACGCACTGTTTGCAATCTAGTTAAGTCAAAAGTAAGTAGGCACTAGCTTGATTAAGGAAGCTATGAGGTTTTTGGGTCGGCATGGGAAAATCTATGTTTGGATCCATACTTTAGAAGTTCATCATCATTATCATCAAGATCATATCTCCTTTAGGGGTTAGTCACATGAATCTTGTTCCTTTATTCTCTTTTATTAAGTATCATGACTTCATTTAGTACTAAAAATTTTAAATTTTTTCTCATCACTTATATCTATGTTCTTTTGGGCCTTCCCGTTGCCCTTTTAGAACTTTGGACTTACATTGTCAAACTCCTTTTAACTGGTGTCGTTTTCGGTCTTTTTTGGATATGCCCAAACCATATAAGTCTAATTTCTCTCATCTTTTTACATATCAATGCTACTCTTAACTTTCCTCTAATGTTTTCATTTCTAATTCTATCTTTTCTTGTTTTGTCACTCGTCCATCTCAACATCCTCATTTCTGCTACACTTATCCTATGAACGTGATATTCCTTAACTACCCAACACTTTGATCCATAAAATATTGCCGGTGTTATAGTCATTCTATAAAAAAAAAAAAAAATCAGTTTGAATGACAAACAATTTATAGGAGAACAGGAGATTTTAGTCCCACTTCAAATGATATCTCATCTTCAAAAGGTATGGCCAAACAAAAATAAAGGGTCTACTTGTTTTTTTGGTAGAACCTAAACAACGTCTCATGGATGCAGGGTTTAGAGGCATCCAATCAATGACAAAATAAGATTTCTACGACAAGCTCGTCATGGGCTGTCAAATTGACGAGTTGGATGAAACATTTGGGCTCCATAAAGTCCCTAATTTGTTCAAGCGTGATGGTGCCTATCTGTTTATCATTTTTCAAAGTTGAATCCACATCCCGATCGTGCTTTTTCTGTTTGTTTCCCAAACTCTTTGGCTTGGTGCCCAAATTTCCAAATCTTCCGTTGCCAATCCATCCCTGAACCCAAGCTCTGTGACTATATATGATTTGACCCGGTTGGTCCCAGAATGAACGATCCATGTTGACATGCTTTCAGCCAGGGTATCTTTCTACCGTGAAGTTTATGGTGACATGGATGACAGACCTTGTGCCTTGTCTACTGGACGCTAAACAGAAGCATGTGGGTGGCAACGACATATCTTGTGTCATCCATTCCAACACCCTCCCCATATGACTTCACGATTCCACCGATCAGTATCAACAGAAACACATAAGTAGAAGTTCTTTTGCACTGCACATATTTAAGTTTTTGCATCTACTTAAAGGGAGTGGTAAAGTTGTTGTTAGTGTGACTTTGAGGCTACGGGTTCAAGGTGTGAAAATAGCCTATTGCAAAATGCAAGGTAAAGCTGCATACTATTAACCTTTGTGCTCCGCCCCTTCTCCACATCTCACATGTTCAGGAGCTTTGTGTACTGGGGCTGCCCTTTATTTTATGCAGGGGAATGCCACTGCGGCAAGGAATTATGTTAAAAAGTCATGGCCAGGCACCTCTATTACATTATGGCTCCATCTTTGGTAGATCCAGCCTGTTCAAGTGAAGCACCAATTATAACTTTTGTTTTACCCTTCCTATTCAACTGATTGGGGCGGAATGGCCATCTAAAAGGGCAGCCTCAGTGCACAAAGCTCCGGCCTATGTGGGGTCCCAGAAAGGGGGCATACCATAAAGATCTATAATATGTAGTCTTATCTTGCATTTTTGCAAGAAGCTGTTTCCATGCCTTGAACTCATGACCTCAAGATCACATGACAATAGCCTCCCCTTCAGGAATTAGCTATCTAGTAACCCAAAAATCATGATAACTACCAAATGAGAAAAATCTAATTTTGTTCTTAAAATGTGGATCCTTGCTTGTATAGAGTTCTTAGACTTCATTTTTGGAAATGATAACCAGTCCTTTTATAAATGACCTGACTCCAGCCCATATTGGTTTTTATGTCATTTACAGCTTGTAATATTAAATGACTAAAAAAACCAGTAAATGGGGGGAATGGAACATGGTTTTCTATTTCTATAGTTATATAACAAGCATTGTCATCTCCAGGTACAAGCGAAGAATTACAAAGTAAATTATTGATACATTCTTCTAAATTTAATCCCAAGACAGAGAGGAAAGCAGTGATTCAAATCTGCCACCAGGCATTTTCAGGGCAGATGTCAAGTTGTCTGTGACCTACTTGGCTAGAGATTGTTGACAAAAGAGTCCCTCCTCTAACTGTACTTTCTAGGCCATTTTTTTCCTTCTTCCTAACAATTTTATCTGAGCAGCTTTCTACCTTTGGAGGAATTAAAGTCATTTTTACTGATTGATTTCTTCTTATACATATTTTCCAATCATAAAGTGCTGTCTGTTGTTAGAATCTTGGACGTCCAAATCCAACAAATCTAGATCCAGACATAAAAAATGAGATTCGAAGAATTCTTCGATTGAGATCGAACTCTTCAAGCCACTGTATGAGTGAATCCAATTCGAATCCAACACTGGGTGAGTGGACTCGAACTCTTCAAGCCACAACCACTTGAACACGAGGCAGCATTTAATCTACTTGGCTACGTGCTCAGACTCTTAAGTTTCTAAAGCCCCATATACAACGATCAAAAGTTTCATATTGGATCTAAGCTATTCATAATATTAGAAATGACATAGATGGGCTAGAACTTGAACTTCGTGTTCATTGAATGATTGTAGCCTATGTTTTAGGGGGAAAATTAAGACCATCCATTTTTATTAATGTTTTCAAAAACAAAAAACAAGTAGTTAGATCATCCAAATGCATTGATTTCTCATGGATTGCCTATTTTTGACATTTTGAACACGGTGAATAACCTAGATCTAGGAGAAAAAGGTTTTACCTTGCATGAAAAATAAGTATGCACGCCTTCATGTTCTCGTGTGTATACACTTACAAGGACTCTTCTAATAATATGAACAATTTATATTAAGTGAAATGGCATTCCTAGCATACTTTGGAACTTCGTGCACTAGGGCTGCCCTTTTTTTGCATTCCCAGACCTTCCACTTCAGCATATCGGCCCCCAAAACAAGGAAGAAGGTAAAGTGCCAAAATACATAAAAAGATAGAACTTTTCCTTAGAGGCTGCAAGACACCTTTGAGGCCACATGTACAATGCACGTATGATGATCAAACCCAATAATCTGATAGATCATGACGAGCTGATTCTAGTGATGCTGATTTTACTTGATTGGATACCTTCGAATTCTTCAACCATGAGAACTTATTTACGAGTCTTATTAGAAAACCATTGATGAAGTGGAGTCTTGGCTCAACAGTGGAGTTATCGTGGTGTGGCCTGTGTGATCTTAAAGTCACTTGTTCAAAGTGTGGAAATAGCCTCTTGCAAAATGAAATGCAAGGCTGCATATGCCTCTTTCCCAAACACAACATATGCAGGAGCTTCTTGCACCGGAGTACCTTTTTTCCTTCGAGAACTATTGATTTTCGTTGGAATATATCTTGAGACATCCATTTAGCATGGTCCCAGAATCCATCAGTCTCTCGTTGCCGAATTTACGGTTTTAACGGTTCAAACCGAGACAGATACTTTTCATGTGGGCCAGAAAGCAATGTGCACTGAAATGGAAAATCATATTATCCCAGACTCTTGTTCGTTCTTATGTTCTCTCTTTTCTACTAACGGTTTACCAGTTCGATTAGGAGCAATCTAAGGCGTCCATTTCACACAAACCTTACCTGAAAAAATACGTAAAAACTGAGAGGGGCTATTTAAGTTCGGAGCGAAAATATCATTTCCTTTATATTAATTACCTTGCTATAAGTTATCATCATCTTCGGCAAGACTTTATTCTGATTACGGGTTGGCCACATAATCTTGTTCAAGTATCATGGTTTCATTTAGTCCTATACTTTTTTTAAAAAAATTTATCATTTCTATCAACGTTCTTTTAGGCCTTCTCCTTGCCCTTTTAGAACCTTCGACTTGCATTGCCTCACCCCTCACCAGTGCCGTTTTTGGTCTTCCCTGAACATGTCCAAACCATCTAAGTATAATCTCATTTATCTTGCTAACTATTGGCACTACTCTAAGTTTTCTCTAATATTTTTATTTCTAATTCTATCCTTTCTTGCTTTACCACTCATCCATCTTAACATTTTCATTTCTGCTACGCTCATCCTACGAGCATGATGTTCCTCAACTACCTAACACTCTAATCCATACAGCGTGACCGGCCTTACAGTCATCCTATAAAATTTTCTTTTTAGTTTGGATTCTTTGGGTAACTTCCCTCGATCTCTTCGCTCTCATGAAATCACTGAAACTGATTTCTTCTTGTAGCAGAACGTAGCAACCATTCAGTCTAAAGGTTCCAGCTCTCAATATCAGTACAAGGGACGAAGATACCTAGTGGGCAGGACTGCAGGTTGGAGGGCATTGTGGTAGGAAGCATTTTCTGATGCAAGGCATAAGTAACCCAACGTTCAACCTCATCTCTTGGCTTTGCCTATATGGGTCTATCATGTATGTCAGGAAGCCTTGGGGATGCATTTATAAAAGAACAGCCCTGGTACATGGAGCTCTTGCGTATATGGGGTCTAGGGAATGGGTGGATCACAAGGGTTAATAGTACAAAGTCTTACCTTGCAGTTTGCAAGAGACTGTTTTCACCCCTTGAACCCATAACCTCAAGGTCACACAACGACAACTCTACCATTGCACAAGGCTTGGGGATGCATAATATATAGGTCTTTCACATGTATCAGGGTTCCTATAGGTCTCTCACATGTATCCCATAAATATGTTCATCCCATGAAGGATGCTTCACTCTGTCCCAACCTCGCCTCTTCCTGCCCCTATCCCCAATGCTGGGGGCCTCCTTTCTACTAAACCTGCTCCCTTGTTTTGAATTAGATCCTCCTCGGAAAAGCCGGCCCTAGTTTTTGACCTGCCGATCAATGTGATGAAAACAAATGTTATGCAAACAGATAGGAATAGGGAAGCTGGTAAATGTATGATGTAAAGAAGAATTCACCTGATTATCCTTGATTGCAGCTTTGAACTTGTCCTCTGGCAAAGGCAAGCAATCATCAAGGACAGCAAAGCGAACCTGCCAGAGAATACAGCACGTAGTAAGCTGTATCTGACAGTACTATTTGTCATCAATGATAGACAATGAAGAAAATGGTCGTGTTGGAGGACAGGATACAGTACAGCAGGATGTTAAAATTAATAGCAAATTTCATATGGTAAAATCCAGCACAGTAATGTAAACCACAAAAGAATTAGACCCTGTAACAGATGAGAACAAATGTACAAGTAATCAGATAAGAATCATTTAAAAATAGGATCCAAGCACTCAAATATCTCACCCTAAAAATATTAATCGTGATCCCTTTGGAAAAATTAACCATAGTTCTTAAGATCGAATTCCAGGATGGATTCAGGACACAAAGTTGTAAGAAACTCTAGAAAAAGTGTCACCACAGCTTGTATAAAAAATGAGGAAAGGGAAATAGCATTTAATGATCTTGGCAGAAGTAATTCTAGAATGGTTGACCTGCAAATTCACCGTGCCTTAGCTTCTTTTCTTTCTTCTATTAGTCAAAATGAAAATGTCTCGAAAAATATCAGCATGAGAATATAGATATATATATATATATATATATATATATATAAAATAAAGGAACCATTACCTATATTATGAAGATTACAATCACCAGGAGGTGGCTACTAGAAAAGGACAACTATTTCTTTTGGAATAAAAAGTTTTCAAACTCACATACAATTAATTATCTAGTGTTGATCCAGTCCCATTTTTTTTCAGCCGCAACCGTCAAACGTTGCTGCACCAATAGAAGCTTTCAAATGCAGCACCAAATTCGGCCGTTGATGTCAACTGTGGCTAGTGCCGCCGGCCACCGCCTAAGACTTTTGTGAATAATTTGTTGAAAATTCAGCTCTGAAAACCGTATAAATAGGGAGGAGCTGAAGATTGATTAATAACACCCATTCCCTATTTTCCCTTCTTGTAAATATCTCTTGTAATTCTTCTCGTGTATCATTTCATTTTATAGTGAAATTGCTCTGCATCTCCGTGGACGTAGGCATCTTGGCCAAACCACGTAAAATTTGTGTGTTTTGTGTATGCTTGATCTTGGGCAGGGACTGTAAATCCCCAACAACTGGTATCAGAACAAGGTTCTACCACAAAACAAAGGCAGAAAATAGAGTTGCAACACCGACAGGCAAGATTGAGAAGAAAAATATTTCTGCCACAGTAAAAACATCATCATTTTGCTACAGTAAAAGTGTATCATCATTTTGCTACAGTCTGCTACAGTACTGAGTTATCACAGTGCCCCAGAGGTAGGTTACAACAGTTCGAGTTTTAATGGGTACGAATTACAATAGTGCAGAGTTATAACAGTACGAGAGCAAATAGTATGCATTACACAGTAACAGAGTTGCAACAGTACAGAATTGAAACAGTACGCATTGCAGCAATAGCAGAGTTGCAAACAGTTCGAGTTCAACAGTAGCAAAGTTGCAACAGTTATCAGACTGAAGCAGGCCTATTTTTTACTAGTTTTCGAGGGGATAATTGGTTCTTGGCTAAATCGAGCGTTCTATACGCAGTGATGTTCTCAAATTTGCGAAATTCTCTCCTGAAATTGCTGTAAGTACTCTATCTTTAGTTATGAAACATGCATGAGCAAAATGATTTGCTTAAATGGTACTAACTATTACAAGTGGAAGGAAAAGATGAAAGATCTTTTTATGAAAAAATTACATCTACCTATCTTTGCTACTCAAAAACCGAAGAATAAGTCTGAAGATAAGTAGACTTTTGAACATGAACAAGTATGTGGTTTCATTCGACATTGGGTAGAAGATAATGTTTGAATCATATTCAAAATGAAACACATGCTAGAACTCTGTGGATCAAATTAGAAACCTTGTATTCTTCGAGAATTGGGAATAATAAGTTATTCCTACTTAATCAAGCGATGTACCTGAGATACAAGGACATGAGTTCTATTTTCGACCACTTGAATAAGTTAACCGGATGCTTTCAGCAACTATCCAATGTTAGCATCAAGTTTGACGATAATATCATGGGTTTATAGCTTTTAAATACTTTGCCTGACTCATGAGAAATTTTTCATGTTTCTTTAGCCAATTTTGCTCCACGTAGCGCTGTGACGTGGAAATCTGCGAGCAGCGCAATTCTAAATGAAGAAATGAGGCGACGAGCTCAAGTTACTACCACATCACAGTCTGAGATTTTGATCTCAAAAAATAGGAAGAGAAGCAAGATCAAAGGTCAGGAGAAAAATAATAGGGGCAAGAGTAAATGTAAGTTCAAATACAAGAATCTGAAGTGCAATTATTATGGCAAGAAGGGTTACATCAAATAGCAGTGTTACAAGTGGAAAGCTGAGAACAAGACAAAGAATGCCGAGCATGAGAGAAGAAATGATGACGAGAATGATCGTGTAACCACTACTACTTCAGGCCTTCTTGTAGTCTGTGATGAAAATAATGATGAGCTCAAAGCAAGTCATCATCGTCAAGACCTTATCTCAATTTGGGGTCGGTCTCATGAATATTGTTTCTCCATTTCTCTCTATAAAGTATCATGGTTTCACTTAGTCCCAAAGTTTTAAAATCTTTTCTCACTACTTCTATCCATGTTCCTTTGGGCATTCACCTTGCCATTTTAGAACCTTCTACTTGTATTGCCACAATCCTAACTGGCGCCGTTTTTTATCTCCATTGGGCATGTCCAAACCATCCAAGTCTAATCTCCCTCATCCATCTAAACATCTTCATTTTGGCTACGTTCATACTATGTACATGATGTTCCTTAACTACACAACACTTCAATCCATAAAGCATGTTCAGCCTCATTGCTGTCCCATCAATTTGAGTGGCATCCATTAGTTACACAAAATTCTAGAGAAGCATCTCCATTTGTTCTAACCTACTTAGATTCTTTACATAACCTCCCTTTCAATCTCTCCGCTCTCTTGAATCATTGATCCTAATTACCAAAAGTGGTCTTTTTATGAGACTTCTTGGTTATCAATCTTTACCAGTGCTCCACTTATGCTCCTCTCCTTGCTAAAATTGCATTTCACATACTCTGTCTTAGTTGAGCTGATTTTAGATCATTTAAATTCTAAAGCTTCTTTCCATAACTCTGGCTTTGTGTTTATGCATTCCCTTATCTCATCAATTAAAATTATATCATCTGCAGCTCCACACCCCTCCTGTGTTAATCTGTGAATTTTAAAGTGTTAATTAGAATTTTTGTCGAAGAATTACAAGTATTTTATCAATCCCGCTGCAGCTTTGCACCCCTCCCTACCCATAACAATTTGATGGGGGGTTTTTCAAGATGCAGCAAGGATGACAGTGATCTGTGGTGGGAAAAGACGAGGACGTCAAAGATCTGTGGTGGGGCAAAGCCAGGACAAGTAAAAGGCCATACTGCCCCATTGCTATTCCTATTCCCCACAGTACGAGGGATAACAAGACTTTCGCGCGTTTGTTCACAAAAGAGAATATTGAAATTTTCATTTCTGTGACACTTCCTCAAGAAAATCCCAGCTAAGTCACAAGCCTTACTAAGTGTCCAACTTAAATGCCATTATGGTGTAGCTTTCTGAAGGAGCATGAGAAACCTGTTTCTTTTCCATGTGTTAAGAGGCCGGTTAACGATCTTCTTTACTTGCCTCCCATTCCCGTCTGAATGTATCACATGACCAGGTTTTTTTCTGGTTGGTATGATGAATGGTTTCTTGCACTATGAATCCATGAAAACACCTGCCTTCCCCACTGACTTGAGTAGCATCCCATCCAACTAGCCATAGCAAATAGGGGCTCTGGCGGCTTCAGAATATAGTTCCACTGCAAGTGGCAGTTAGGAATGTCCAAGAGCAACTTTTTTTCTTAGCTTCTCTCTCAAACTGCTCCAACAGATGAAACCAAATGATCCAATAGGATAAGCAACAAATTGAAGGTCAAAACCCGTACATACAGCAATCTGCATTTCATAATCAGAACACATTCTTCTATCAAATTCAAATTACTTGGACTTTTTCGAGTAGGGGATTTGATTGGTGTTTACTAAGAATCAAATTAGAGCAGCAATCAAGTGTAGTAGGATGAGCACGGCATAATGTTCTGATGAAAGTGTCCAGATCTTTGGAGGAACAGAGAATGTCTTAATAATAGAAGACCAACAATGACCAACTACTGCATTGAATATTGGTGTTAACATTAACTCGAATAGTATAAAAAGAGCCCTACAGTTCTCAAATCACAAGAGTTTCCCTCCCTGTAACAAGGAGCAACTTTTATGTGCTCATGTCAACTTCGCCTCAACCTGTGCGCTCTATTCTGCAATTGAAACAATGACGCACCATCTGATTCTATTTTTTCTCGAAATACAGGGAGTTTGGTTCTTTAGAAATGTATACTCTGTGCTTCCATCCACTATACATTAGAGATCATGACAATTACATTCGGCTCCATGACTCCAATGAACAGTTAAATGCAGGCTACAAGGATGTACTGTTAAAAGAGAAAACTTTAACAGCAACTGTTGTAAGAAATTATGGCTCATTCTTCTTGGTCTCCTTCACTTTCTGGTCCATGTTGCTTTACTTCCATGCATCTATGCTAACAAGCAGAAAGAGTATCATATGATCATCTCATGAGTTGCCAACTGCTCATTTATCAAATGCATGGGAAGGCCATGACGTCCTTAGTTACAGAAAGCATCCATCTCAATTTCTGTACGCTTCTTTGACAGATAGTACATCATCACGTGGATGAGCTTCTTCAACACAAACTTCTATTTCATCTCCAACCTGTGTTCCCACTGAAACTAATGCAGAAGCCTGAATGCCAACCTGTAACCAGAGTCATTACATTTACTAGCACAAAAAGGCATCGGGTGCAAGCATGAATGAATTGGAATGAGAAAACTGCAAGCAGAATAAAAGTTTGACTTCAAGAAGAGGCTGTACTACCAAAAAACCAGATGCCGTTAGGGAGACATTAACAACTTATTCTTGGCTGGAGTGATTCCCATACAGGTCTACATTCTAAAATCCTTCATAAAGTTGCAAACTGGAATCTTTCTCATCTCAGAAGGTAAACCCATTTCAGCAGACAAACATAAAATTGGATAATCTAGCAATGATGCTGGTGACTGTTTACCTCTACCAAAAGTAAAGCTGCAATCCGATCTTTGATGAATCTAAGAATCAAAGCACGGAACTTCCTTTCCTTGGGTTGTCTTCTCAGATACTCCAATAGCCAATAACGCAGGCTACTGCTGCAGAGCCTTTTAGCCACCCTAACATGCATATTTAGTAGTGATGCCATACCTTCCAATTGACCGGCAGAAAAAGGCAGAGAATTTCCCCTTAGAAAAGCTTTCACCTACAAACATGAGCATAAAACTTTTAACCAACAACAACTCTGTCCCATAATAAAGATAATATTAACAGAACCACAGTTTTGAGATGTTGTTAACCAAACTCTCTTGGTTCACCAATCTTCCAACTCAACAGAGCCTTCAGAACTCTTGGTGAATATCAAATGTGTGTTAGTTCAAATGTACACATCAGGGTGTACTATAAAGCAAATAGGCCCCTCAGCATAAGGTAACATATCAATGATCAATTGCCAACAGACCTGGTAATGGGCCAGAAGATCCATATATCGGCGGATGGGAGATGTAAACTGCACGTAACCACTAAGTCCCAGAAAGCCATGTTGTGTAGGTTTCCTGAAATCCATCTCTGCGGCACGCATCATTTTGACATAGGCAGCGCTCCTGACAGGTCCTTCAGGAAGATGGTCAAACTCTGACCTGGAGATGATTGATTGGGGTTGCCCTCTGTAGGGTAACGGAATGTTGTTGCTTGAACCAAAAGTTGCTATCGTCTCCCCACATAGTATCATCATTTCAGAAACAAGTCGCATTGCAGGATCTGACTGATCTTCTACATAGAGATTGATGGAAGGCTCAGGATCATCAGGATTAGTAACCTTGATGCGTGCCTCTATATTGGATGTGTCAATAGCACCCTGCAAAGTTTAAAAGTCAATAGTTGTTGTCGAGCATTTCACATAATAACTTACATACAGAGCATATAAATCAGGTTATACAAGGAATGTTAGATTAGCATCTAAACACTACCTACTTAATCCGCAGGTGACAACAATAACGTGATCACTACTGCCATAAGAGAGGAGCATGAAATAACAGTTACATTCCTGTGCAAAAGTGGAAAATGATTAAGCAGGCTGAAAAAGATTCCCCAAGCACCTACAGAGAACCTACACAGAAACATAATAACATCCTCAAATTTCAGCAGAAAACATTGCCGACTAACTTCTTTCAAAGTAACAGGCAACTAAACATGAAACTGATAACTGTGGATTGAAGAGATATATGTCCACACCTGAAATCAAGATATAGATTCTACGTTAAATGGACATGTCCTTTCATACTTAAACAACATATACATGGACTAAAGTAAGAAGAATGAAGGAAAGAGGTGAAGGGAAGATGGAAAGATGAATTAAATTTAATCCAGTAAGTGATGGTTAGTCCACACTTTTACAAGGTTTTGAACCTCCATGTTACTCGAGAAACCACCAAAATTTATCTGTTTGAGAATTTCAGGTCTAGCTGGACTTTTGAAAAGAGAGCGTAAAAATGTTTGCGCTCAAGTCACCCAAAATCAAATCACGAGAGGGTGTCTCTTTGCAAATTTTACCAGCTCTCTCCTTTGATAGTTTCCAAATATAATAGGGCAGCCCCGGCGCAAAAAGCTCCCGCCTATGCGGGGTCCGGGGAAGGGGCGGACCACAAGAAAAATAATTATATTATATGTTACATTATATTATGATATATAATTGTATTTTATTAGATATAAGACACGATATTACATGTCATTACTAGTAAAGGTACATATATAAGTGTGTGTAAATGAGAGAGAGAGAGAGAGAGAGAGAGAGAGAGAGAGAGAGAGAGAGAGAGAGAGAGTTTTGCTAGAATACAAATTAGGAGGGCAGCTATTGCAGATAAAAAACAGGAAATAACATCAAAGAGAATGATTCCTCTTTTTCTATCTTAATGACACATCCCATTTTCTCTTTTTTTATTTTTGCTCTTACCTAGAATAGCCCGCCAACTTTCTGTACATATTAGGCTTGTGATATTATTCCTTTGTTTCAGGATTACCACTCAACCAATAGATGTTGAATCCATCAACCATGGAAATTTACTTTATATATACAATAGATAATAAATAACCTATTATATAAGATGTGATCTGATATATTTTTATCATAACATATACACTCCAATATCGTATTTATATAACATTTAGCTACTCTGTACTAATTTGTAATATCTGGCTTTAATAGGATGGAATTTTTAATTAGTATTTTTCCAATATAAAACACAATAAATTCCTAGGTAGCAAACTCGCTGACATGGCCTGGAACTTGGCCACTTCAAGGTGCTTTAGCACCTGCTGCACTCCACATTACAAGATTTGGCTGAGTGTCGCCAGGCAAAATGATTTTGCACCTGGAATGTGAATATGTGCTTACAAGACCCGAACTTGCAACCTCATACACGTCACACCTTCCTAACCATTCCACCTAGATACCTCACAAAGTGGAAATTGAACAAACTCTGGCTTTCTATTATACAACTTATATGAAAACCATCTGCATGTTTCACATTAGCTAAGTTCCACTGTATCATTGGAATCAGCTGCATTTGGCCACTTTCTGTTTTTTGGTAACTCGGTCACATTTACAGAGAGCTAGGCACCTGGCACTGAAGATCAGCTTTTCATCAAGATGGAAAGCAGAGACCACCAGTATCTAGCTTGACTTCAAAAGCCCCCATATGTTTTCATTCTCATCCTGACTATCACTCCCTTTAGGGTTTTTCCATTGATATTTGATGTGTATAATGTGTCTAATGTCTGTGATGTATCATGTGACATTCACCAACAACTGTTAATCTCTATTAGCCCATCAGAATTCCATGAAGTTCCTTTGGCCGACCCCTAATTGGGATAAGGTCTTGATGATGATGATGAATTCCATGAAGTTCCTCCAAAGGTTTTAGACTTAGTTAACATTTGATACTTTATTTATTCAATTATTTTCTTGAGAGTGTGGCAAAGTGGCATGGGAGGGAGTCTCATATCATGAAGGGCATGGGGTCGATACTTGTAAAGGGTGTGCATATGGGAGTGGGTTTACCATTAAAAAAAATAAAAAATATGAGACCGAGAAAACATTCAAAAAGTGTCATAAAGCTTTGGTTAAGTCAATATAGAGTCTGATGAGATGCACTGGGCTAAAATTAAATTAAATGACATAAATGCATGCTAGTTTTTGTAAAATTCCACAAATATCCAACCTGTCCACGACGCCATTGTAACCGGACAGATGCAGCATCAGCTAGAGTTCTGAGTTCAGTTTCCTCTTCCAGGTTCAAGTGAAGCAGCTCAGATGCCTTCCGGTATGTCAACATATATGTGGGTCTAATTACTGAGTTCTCTATGGAATACTCTGCTATGCTACAAAATCCCCAGACAAGGAATAAAGTTTTTCCTATTAGGAAACACATTTCTCGTCTAGCAGCAAAATGGTAAAACTAATGCAAACAAAGGTTAATATGCAACTTGCCTGCCATCTTGATGCAGCACAACAGATACACTGACGGCATTACAGAGCTTTCCTTGTTTCAAACTCATTCCTTCCATGGCAAGCTTTTCAGGGAACATAGGATAAGTGCCCGTGGGCAAGAATATGGAGGTTCCTCGTCTCATTGCTTCCCTATAAATCAGAGACAGTATTAAGAAATCATAGTACCAAGTCTCTATAAGATAAGGGAAAGCTATACCTGTCTATTATGCTCTCAGATTGAACTAAGGAAGTAGGATCAGCAACATGTATCCAGACTTTGATCCGGCCATCCTGCAGCCTCGTCACACTCAGCGCATCATCAAGCTGTATAATCATGATTGGTCAAAACCTAATAGTTCAGATTTATCCAAGGGAATATATAGCCAAGTCTGAAGTGTTGTTTTGGATTCCAGAGTGTAAACGTGGAGCATGAATGACAATTTGAAGGTACCTCGTCAGCTTCATCAACATCAATCGCATAGACCTTCAAGGATGTAAGGTCTTTTCTGTTTGTCTGAAATGCAGATAACATCAGATGAACTCCTGGAAATAGGAATTTAAAAAACTAAAAAGAGAACCCCTACCTTGTCTGGATCAGGCGAAAGTGATAAAAGGCTTTCAGCAGCCTCTAGAACTTCATCAGGATACTCAGAACGGATGTTGAACTTCATTAGATCGAGATTAACATGAATAGGAAAATATCCAATATCAATAAGAAGATCTACTGCAGCAGATGACATCTTTGGTAGCCTCATAGCTCTGAGAATCTATCAGTACAATAAAAAAAGATAAGTTATTCAGTTGATCTGTGTAAATCTATAAGGAGCATTTAACATTCTAGGAGTTTCTCTAAAGAGGTTCTGCTGACAATATGCCTTAAAGAAGTGATGGACTGGAACTGTTCCGCAGCTTGTCTTTTAGTTTGATATTCAGATAACAACAGATGGCATTCATAGATGGACCATATATATTACCATGCCTGCAGTTTTTCTCTGGTCATCATTCTGGTATAAATCAAGTGCATATGCATGAAGTGCTTCAATGCGATGTCGAATATTTTCTTCTGCCATCCATGCGGACTTGGGAGGTTTAGCATGTGGAGCCATTGCCTTTGCAGACATCAGTAATTTGACAAATTCCTCAAGTTCTTTTTCAGATGCTTCCTTTGCATGTTTTCTGCGTTGTAATTCTTCAACCTAGGTATAAAAATGAAAATCACTTAAAGTAATGGGAAATAGATGAACTAACAGTAATTTAGAGCACAAAGCCATCTCAATCAAGAGCCTGAAACTAGTCTTGAACAGATGTCAAATGACAGTGTTTAGTAAACTCACTATAAAAGCAACAAGATGTCTAACTAGAATGTCCCTTATATCCACTGAAAAACAAAAAGAAGAATACAAAAGAAAAACTATATGTGCAAATAAGTTGAGGCTAAAGGCTTGAGATCATGGTGATGGGCAATTCCAGGAGCAGCTGAAATATTCTCTAAAATCTACTCCAATCAAGGAGCTTGAGGTAGCAAAGAGGAAAAAGAGAGTGAAACAGAGCTATGGAAGTCTAGTTCTTTGCTACTTCATAACGGAGAAATACATGTTATAAATAGAGTAAAAGGCAAAGTACCAAACTGGACCTTAACAAACAACTGGGGATAAAAGCATGTGCATTACTGCTTCTCTCAATCTCTCTGAAGCTGATGTTGCTCCTCTTAAACATGTACAGCCAGTCAGCCAAAAGCTGAATTACTAGTTAGTCCAGAGAAAAGTCTCACCACTCTCCAACAAAGTGGCAGTCAAGAAATCTAAGATGGTAACTGGCTGGATTGCCACAATGTGACAGCTGTTAAGAGGAATGAAGAATAACATGTTGCTGTGCAGAGCTACCCATAGGGAAAGTGCCAGAAAATATACAGCCGCTCTTTGCAGCACTTTCTCATCCACCAACCAGCACAATAATTGCCAATCATGATAACATCTGAGATTAGATGTTGGATCTGAGTACTTCCTATCATCACTCCTTTACTGGTAATAGAAAGAATGTCTTAACAGCTCCACTTCATTTTTTGACAGACAAACTGAGAGGAAGTACAAATATCTTCATAAGCAGGCTATTCTTTATATGGATCTATTGTGCATGCTTATAAAACAACAAGCTCCACTCTCACTCCATCTCAATCTTCTAGACGCAGTAAACAATGAAAACTGTAATGAAGATCCTCCCCACTAGATAAGGCAAGGATAATTCCCTTCGTTTTTCAGAACTACCAGCTCATTTTCTCTCCAAATGTTCTGACCAATTCAACCACATGACTGGTGTATTAATAGGTTTTCAACAAATTTTCACTAATGACAATAGTCAACCAATACATGCCCATGCAAGCAGAAGATAACTGACAAGTTCCAAGAATCCACTCTCTGATCCCCAGATTCTGCAGCTGGCATCATCTTGACATCTCAGATCCTGTATTCACTCAAACATTGTGCAACATTTTCCACAATCCTTGGTTCTAATTATGCGGTCTGGATGAGGCTGATACATCCCCAGTACTTTCTTGCTTCATCTGTGTTTTCCATTTCAATCTTCTGAGACTCCATTGGAGGTATGAGAAGAGATTTGTGCATCAGGGACCTTCTTTAGCAGATAATGAAGAAATCATGCATCTATACCTATCTCCCACACATTCTCTTGGTTCCTTGCATGTGATGAACACTACATAAAAACAAATGGCGTTGTCCTCATTCCAAAAGAGTTAGCGCGCGGAGCCTCTATCATGATCTAACGAATCTACAACTCTCTTTACTGAGCAAGACTCTATCCAGATCTAAATAATCTGCCAAAGAGTCCCTTCTTCTAACTAGGAGAGTCAGCAAGCTACCGGAAGCAAAGCTTCTGGCTCCCCCCTTTGAATTTCCCATTCCTCCTTTTTGTTCTACTTAGGTGGAGCAATCCGAACTCTCGACAGAATATAAAAGGGGACTGCAGGCCAATAAAAGACACAGGATAAAATGGTTAACAATGGGGTTGGAAATATCATCTCTCTCTACTAGAAATATTTCTCTGTAGTACTATGTAAAGCATGCTAACTTTACGAAACTATGTAGCTATAAAGTCTTATTTATTGGACAGACGATGAAAACCCTGTTATGCACATGGGATGCCATGTCCATGCAATCTCCTAGTCAAATAAACAGTTTCAGCACTTACAAAAGTGAAAAAAAAAAAAAAATTTGAAGTAAACAGTTTCAGCTGGATGCTACTGTTCCAACATAACAAGAACTAAAATGATTCTATAGCCTGGATGATGAAATTACCGAGATATCCTGCACATTGTAAAGACAAATAGACCTACTAACATTACCACCTAACCTACTACATTACCATTACCAACCAATGGAAACCATGCCACGGTCTGTCAATTAAACTTATCATAAATGAAGACTGGGGATGACCCATTATAAATATAAACAGAAAAAACTGGAGATGGACCACCAAAAGCATTGCTTTTAGCTAATCATCTACAAGGATAACCTACTTGTTCCAGCAAGTATGAGATAAATAAGTCTTGAAAACTAGTAACTCCGTTATTGGTATGGAAATTCTTACCTGTGAAAATGCACTTTCAATTTGAGGAAATCAAACTTGAAGAGAAGATTTTACATTTACTGAATGCAGTAGGTAAATTAAAAGGGATCGGGATCGACCATGCTATGTGCAGTATGCAGATTATTGACTTCTGCGCATTTATATTGTTGGCCAGTATAGTAGACAACAAATCATTACCTGGACAATTGGGCGAGGCTCATAAACAGAATTTGATCCTTTTCTCTCAGTGGCATTGAAGTAAACTTCATCTTTTGACAACAAGAGATGTGCACAATAGCTCTCCAAGGGCTCCATGCTACCATATATAATCTGTCAGGATTGAACAAAATTTTTATCTTACAGACCAGTAAACTAGAGCAAGAGTGGATGGTCCAAGGTTGAAGACATTTTACCTCTGCTAGTTCTTCAGCTGTCACTGACTTATTCTTTTCCAGAAGCTCCAACCAAGCATACTCAAGAAGTGTCAGATCCTGCTCCAAGTCATAACTAACATCAATGAAGTGAAACACTAACTACAACTAAACAAACAGATGTACATACCAAAAGATTCTGAGCTTTCTGAATGAAATCAGAGATTTCTGTGTGGTCAAAATTGTCAACACCTGGAACAATATATGTAATTTGTTGGGGTTTTATAGAGGAAGTAATCCCATTCTGCATGTAAGAACAGTTGAGTTAGACAAGATAAATGACAAACAACTCATCCTAAACAGTGGTTGGAAAACCCAAAGAGTTTGAACACCTAGCAACCTATTCAACAGCCTGCAATAGTTGTTTCTGTTAGAACCTGATCTGAAACCATCCAGTTTTTTCTTCCATCGGGTTTCTGAGCTACCGCTAGCAATATCCTTTCAGAATCTTTCCTAAATTCCAGCAACAATCCTTTCTGCAGGATCCCCTTTTGTAGTTGATCTTCAACTAACTCCCTACTATTCACCAATCCCATTCTGCATCAGCCAATTGAAATTCTAGATTACATATGCATGAAACGATAAAGCAGATTAAATTGAAGACTATGAAGCACATAAGAATAAACGAGAAAATCAAGTATAGGAATTAGAAATGAAATAAACGAGAAAATCAAGTATAGGAATTAGAAATGAAAATGCTGACATTACCAACATTTAAAAGTGGGCATTATATAAGCTCAAATATGTCTTCCATGATTTAAAATAGCGGAAAACACCCAATAGGGATCAGTCACATGAATCTTGTTCCTCCATCACCTCTATTAAGTGTCATGGCTTCATTTAGGCTCAAAGTTATTAAATCTTTTCTCACCACTTCTATCTATGTTCACTGGGGGCTTCCCCCTACCCTTTTAGAACCTTTTCAGTCTCCATTGGACATGTCCAAACCATCTAAGTCTAAACTCCCTCATCTTGTTACCTATTAGTGCTACTCCTAAGTTTCTTTAATGTTTTCATTTCAAATTCTATCTTTTTTTGTCTTGCCACTCATCCATCTCAACATCTGCATTTTGGTGACGCTTATCCTATTTACATGTTGTTCCTTAACAGCCCAATACATTAATCCATAGATCATATCCATAGATCATGGCCGGCCTTATAGCCATCCTATAGAATTTTCTTTCAGTTTGAGTGCCAACCTCCAATCACCCAAAACTCCAAAGGCACATCTCTATTTGTTCCAACCCACTTAGATTCTCTGAGTAACCTCCCTTTCAATCTCTTTGTTCTCATGAATTATAAATCCCAAATATCGTAAGTGTTCTTTTAGGAGGACTTTGCAGTTATCAATCTTTACTAGTGCTCCACTCCCACTCCTCTCATTACAAAAATTGCATTCCATATTTCTGTCTTAGTCCGACTAATTTTAAATCCTTTAGATTCTAATACATCTCTTTATAACTCAAGCTTTGTGTTCCTTGTCTTGTCAATAAAAACTATATCATCTACAAATAACATGCGGCATGGAATCTCTTTATGCAGATGTTTTGTTAACTCATCCAAACCCAGCATGAAAAGGTGCGGGATCCTTGGTGCAATCCTATAGTGATAGGAAAATCACCAGTCTCTCCACTAATGGTCCTAACGGTTATTATAGCTCCCTCATATATATCTTTAATTATGTCTATGTACTCCCACAAAACCCCTTTCTCACCTAATACTCACCATATTATCACTCTAAGGAACTTATCATAAGCTTTTTCCAAGTCAAGAAAGATCATGTGAAGGTCCTTCCTCCTCCTCCTCCTATATTATTTCTCCATCAATTCTCTAAGCAGAAAAATAGCTTCCATGGTAGACCTCCCAAACATGAACCAAACTGATTTTCCAATACACTCGTCTTATATCGTAGCCTCTTCTCAATTACTCTTTCAAAATGTTTCATGGTAGGGTTTATAAGTTATATCCCCTAATAATTAGTGCAACTCTTGTATGTCTCCTTTATTCTTATAAATTGAAACAACAGAGCTCTTCCTCCATTCATCAGGTATTTTCTTCAATTTTACAATCTTGTTAAACAACTTTGTCAACCAAACTATTCCAGTATCTCTCATATACTTCCAAACCTCTATTTGTATACCATCAAGCACCAGGGCCTTTCCTGATTTCATCTTTTTCAAGCCCTCTTTCACTTCAAGTATTCTAATCTTATGATCGTATCTATAATGTTACAAATCCATCAGCTATTTTGCTCAAAACACACATATATGGGAAATTGCTTTCCAATGGGGAATTTCAACTATATGTGTGTTGTGACTTATTATACCTAATGCCAATTGACACGGGCTGATCCAACTTAGCCCAAGACTGTGGATCTAGTCCATGTTTACTTCATGAACCTTAACTAAAGGCCTACACTTTGAAACCCACAATCTAAAAGGCCCAAATACATCATTTAAATATCTTATCTCTAGAATTCTCCAAGAACATCCTAGAATGTGGTAGTACTAGATATTTGGGTAGAGCCTTCTAGAAAGGATTCTAGAATGGTCTCCAACCGTTGGATGGCTAACACGTATAAAGATCTTCACCATCCATTGAGGAGGTGGAAGGGGGAAAGCACCTATAAATAAGGGAGCTTCCTCATTTGCAAGGCAACCGAGAGTTGTATCTTCAGAGTAATAAAACTAGAGTTCCTCCCAAGTGTCCTTTCAGTTGTTCTTCTCCTTTGAGATTCTAGTCAGGCTTACTTAGTTGGTTCAAAGGGAGAAGCCAAACTAAGTGCCGCATGGGAGTCTGAGAAGCTAAGCCCGTGACAGTTGGTATCAGAGCCAAGTTCGTTATTAAAACTGATAACATTGCCACTAGCTGCTTTCAAACTCAAAAGAAGCTTAGTCTCAAACAAGCTAGGTGGCAAGACTTTCTCGTTGAATTTGACTATGATTTGGAATACAAGCAAGGCAAGACTAATTCTGTGGCAGAGACGCTAAGTCGAAAAGCAAAGTTCGCTGCCATAACTCAACCAAACAACACCTTCCTCGATCGTATAAGAGAGGGAATGAAGTGTGACCCAATGGCAAAGAACATCGTTGCAGTGGCCAGAGAGGGACAGACAAGGCGATTCTAGTAGGATGATGGACTCCTCTTCATTAGAGGTAACCGCATTTATGTACCCAAGTGGGGAGGCATATGAGAAGAACTCATAAAAGAGTATCACAATAACAAGTGCGCAAGACAACCTGGTATTCGTCACACCTTATCGTAGTTGGGAGACAGCTACTATTGGCCACGCATGCGAGATGATGTGGAGACATACATAAGAACTTGTCTTGTGTGTCAACAAGACAAGATTGAACAGAAGACACCATGAGGACTACTTGAGCCACTCCCTGCACTAGAGAGACCATGGGAAAGCATCTCACTAGACTTCATCACATGCCTGCCAAAGTCCAAAGGATTTGGCACAATACTACTGGTGGTTGATCGGTTCACCAAATATGCCACATTCATTGCAACACCTATAAATTGCACAGCGGAAGAAGCGACCCGACTATTCTTGAGAAATGTGATAAAATATTGGGGAGTCCCCAAAACAATCATCAGTGGTAGGGACAAGTGCTTTACACGAAGATTTTGGACGGAACTCTTCAAACTCTTTGGTTCAGAGTTAAACTTCTCCACCAACTTTCACCCACAAACTGATGGTCAGACCAAGAGGGTGAATGGCCTACCGGAGTTATATTTAAGACACTATGTGAGTGCCAACCAATGAGATCGGGCTAAATTACTAAGCATCACCCAATTCTTTTATAACTTACAGCGGTATGAATCCAACAGGCGTAGCCCATTCGAACTTGCAATTGGACAACAACCTCTAACACCCAACACTCTAGCAACAAGCTATACAAGGAACAATCCAACAACTTATAAGTTCTCCAAAGGATGGCATGAGCAGCAGGACCTAGCTTGTGTTTCCCTAGAGAAAGCCTCCAAGAAGATGAAGAAGTGGGCTGATAAGAGACGACGGCCCCTAGAGTTCCAAGAAGGAGATCTCGTCATGCTCAAGCTCCTGCCAACACAGCACAAGGCTACGAGACCCTTACACAAGAGACTGTTAAGGAAGTATGAAGGGTCATTCTCCATCTTAAGGAGGATAGGAAAAGCTTCATATCGATTGGAGCTACCACCAAGAATGAACATCCATCTAAGGAGGATCCTAGTAGGAACCAATCCCGCCGAGCACCACCCATTGCAACCACTTCCTTTGATAAGGATGTGGAAGAAATACTTGCAAATCGCAAGGTACGCCAAAAATGTAGACCCCCTCACATCGAATATTTTGTCAAATGGAAGGATCTACCAAAAGCCGAAGCAAGTTGGAAGACAGAGGAGTACCTATGGCAACTCAAGGATCACATCGAGAGATTTCACAAGCAATGCGCCTAGGACGTCACTGCATCCAGTGGGGAAGAATGACGCGAGATGATCCAACTTAGCCCAAGACTGTGAATCTAGTCCATGTTTACTTCATGAACCTTAACTAAAGGCCTACTCTTTGAAACCCACAATCTAGAAGGCCTAAATGCATCATGTAAATATATTATCTCTAGAATTCTCCAGGAACGCCCTAGAATGTGGTATTATTAGATATTGGTGTAGAAACCTCTAGAAAGGATTCTAGAATGGTCACCAACCATTGGATGACTAACACGTGTAAAGATCTCTACCATCCATTGAGGAGGTGGAAGAGAGAAAGCACCTATAAATAGGGGAGTTTTCTCATTTGCAAGGCAACCAAGACTTGTAAGCATCTTCAGAGTAATAAAGCTAGAGTTCCTTCCAAGTCTCCTTTCAATTGTTCTTCTCCTTTAAGATTCTAGTCAGGCTTACTTAGTTGGTTCAGAGGGAGAAGCCAAACTAAGTGCAGCACGAGAGTTTGAGAAGCTAAGCCCGTGATACAATGCAACGCCAGAAGAAGTGGTAATGAGAGTAGAAGGTTCTCCAATGAAACATTAATACATACCTTGGATTTTCAAAAACTTCTTCTATATATTAACTTCATTATGGCAGCCAACACATCTGTCTTAGAAAATTACCCATGACAACCCTGAACCCATGACACATTTTCTCCTTGATTCATTGATAAATCAGTTTCTACTTCCCTGCTTCAAGGCTAAGAAGTACTAAAACTTCCCCAATCACTCATCTGAAAATTTTGTAGGAGGTAGTTCGCCAACTCCTGATTCCTTGTCCTGTCCTTCCATGAAATAATACTATATAACATTCACCACCAGGATAGCAGAAGCAAAATGTTTAACTTACAATAAAACCAGAGCAGTCCACGTGAGATTTGCAAAGACTGCTGCTTAAAGCCATTAATTTCTCATATCACACTTTAGGGACTGTTCTAACAAACAAACAGATTTTCTCAATTCGCAAATAAATGAGTTTTATCCCAAACACCAACTCATTATCACACCAGCCGAATTAGAAGTGCAGACCAATGACGTCCCAGTAGAATCTAAAACGGAAGATTCTTCAGTTTTTGACATCAAACACTCTGTAGAAGATATGTTAGTCCTTAGTTTATCATTTGAGACCGTATGTAAAGCTATTATCAGCCACAATCGAGACTGAACAAATCTCTCACATAGCGAAACAATCATCATCCCATTTCTGCAGAAACGCCAAGAAGCCCAGTATTCTTCATCCGACTGCGGAGCTGCAGAATCCTATGGCGCATTAGCACTCCCAAAACTAGTTTCTCAACTGCTGATTGAATAGATAACATCCATAAAGAGTTTTGAAAAATAAAGTAACAAAGTGTCTTAAAATTAGACGCATTAGCAAACCAATGAATTCAAACAAAAGAAAGAAAGAAAACATACAAATACGTAAAAATTCAATGGTTTAACTCCGTAGAAAACCAAAGAACAAGCATCTAACTTCAAAAAAACAGTAAACAACAGAAATAACAAAAACAGATTACTTGATACTGGCACGAAGCCGTTTCCTTGCCACAATCGCTTCGAACTCTTCCATGACGCTTTCAAGGAGGCTATGGACGAAACGATTGGGAACATTACTCCGGCCAGTAAGAACATTTTTAGCAAAAGTAAACCCTAATTTAGGATTTCTGCGCGAAACTAATGAGGGAGAATGGAAGAAACGGCAGCGGAAAGAGGAGAGAGGGGGAGAGTAAGACGAGCGAAAGATATAACAAGTGTTCACAGCTCGAACCGCCATTGAAATTCGGGAGCCAGAGAGAGAGAGGTTGAGAGAGAGAAAAATCTTCCCTGGTTTCAGTGAAGGAATTGGAAGGAGAAAGAGGAAATGGAAGAGAAATCTGGGAAGAAATCCGGAGCATATGATAACTGAAGTAGCAAATTCTCTCCGTCGTTGATGAGCTCCGAGAGAGATTGAAATTTGTACTTGAGGTTTCAAAGGTGTTACCCCGTGTGAAGTCTAAGTTCCGCGGTGGATTTGCGGGCATAAGGTTTATGTGGGACCCACCGCACCAGTGGATTTGCTTGTAAAAGGATATGCAGGACCCACGTTGAAAATGATCCTAACCAGTTATCTTTCATTCAGTGCTATCAAAGACGGCTCCCAATAGACGGTTTGGATCGTTAAACAATGCAGGTCACCCTTACACTTTTACCCGTACGTGACAAATGAAACTTGCGCATGGATCTGCTAGCTAATAGGTAAAACTACATGTTGATGGGAGATTCTGGTGCTAGTATCCTGAGATGCATGTTTGCACTTGTTTGAGTAAGAGAATGAAGCCCTTTTTTAGGGATTTTTTCAAAAATGCCATTAATTTTTGGAATATTTACAAAAAGGTCCAATATTTTCTAAGTTTTACAAATTTATCATTAAGTTTTTGTGAGTTTTGCAAAATTGTTATTTTGTCCAGTTTTCATTCTCCTTCCTTGTTAGATTTTATGAAATTTCGATATTACCCTTCTCATTGATCTTGATCATCATATCCTTCATGTATTTGTCAAATTATATATATACAATCATTCATCAAGCCATTTATACTTTCTAATTATTCTTTTGATCATCCTACATAGGATGATTTGGATCTTTATCCTTAGATCATATTGATCAAGAGTATAATCTATTGATCTACGTTTGAATCTAATATTCATACTAATTCAAAGACATACATACTAACACATATTATTCTTGATCATTCAAGATCTTCCTGTGGATCTTGTTTGATCTTTGATTATCTTAATTATCATTTTTATTAGAATTAGATAGTTTACTATCCTTTTGTGATCTTATTATTATTCAACCAGTTAATGTTTTACTGATTGAAGATAATTTATACACTCATAATTCTATATAACTCCTCTTATTTTCAATTGACTAAGGTTTACCAGATAAAAGTTGTTTGCGGAATGGTTAATTCAATCCTCATGTAAAGAGACGTTTAGACCTTACAAATGTCGCCAGAATGTGGGGGAAGATCGAGGCTCTATTAGAGAACCTCCTTAACCACCATGTTTAACATTTACTAGGATAACCTTAGCTCGACTTTCATAAGGTTCCTATGAGTATTAAACCCTAAGTACTCTTACTATTTGATTTTAATTAAATACATAAGTATTTAAAATGTCATTCGTGGGGTATATTATTCTCCTAATTTTGGCCAAAAAAATAATATTTATTATATTGTCCTACTAACTATAATCCTTACTATCATTAAGTCCATGTCCATATTCATTTTAAATGTTCATTAATATCTATTTTTATTTAATTATATTTTTCATGTAATTTATATAACATGAACATTAAAGTGTAAATAAATAATTAAATCTACTAAACAAATAAAAGAATATTTACAATAGAATATAATAACTCTCATGCTCATTTGAATTATCTTATTTGTCCATTTTGATCCCATAATCATATTTTAATCATTTTTCATCCCATTAAGGATTTTGATCTTAATCTTTCATTTTTATTCAGATCTATCATGTTATCTTAATGTGATATCATTGCTAAATCATTTATGCATCTCATCTCATCTCATCATATGATCTGATCTTTCTTGATGGAACCGATTAATAAGATCTTTAGTCATTTTGTCAAAATCAAGGGCACAGATCTCAATCTATCCCAAATTAGCCACATCAGGCCATTATTTTCTCATGATCTTATCATTATATCATCATCCATACTAATTCATAGTTTCTGATTATCCTTGATTAATCTAATCAAAGAGATTATTATGTATTTTCAAAGATTGTATTACTTTTAATGGTCAAAATCTAAAGATCTGCAAAATTAGTTATATCCAATCCAATTCTTTAAGTTATCACATCACTAGGTCACTAATAGATCAGAATTCTAATGTCTGATCATGTCAAATTTGACTGATCTTGGGAATTAGTATCACTTTTTATGATTTACAAAAATTTAAAGTAAATAAAACTTAGATTTTATATTTCCATTAGATTCTGCTCTTCACCAGAAATCCAGACCTTCTCTTTGATCTTGATTTGGAGTTAAAATGAATGCTGAATTAAATTTTTAAGTTTTCAATCAAAATAAGGGCCCATATTCAATCTGGGTCATTCAGATTGACGGGTCAATTAGCAGCTCACCCCTTTTACCGATAATTGTCAGTGTACGTGGAGGATGACCTAGGATAGGCAAGACGGTCCGATCTGGACCATCAGATCACCGTTTTCCCCTGATCTCCCAGTTTTGAAGGAGCCATCATCTTAGATTTCATCCATTGGGGCTTTTGGATCTCAAGAATCCATCCAACGGCTCAAAATATTCAAATAACATTGATTTATTGGAGTTTTCAACATAGGTCACTGGTACTGGATCCACCGGAGAAACTTTGCCAGAAATTCAATCTAATGATTTTCTTACCATAAAAACTACCAAAATAGATAAAATGGAGGGTGAGGAACCTATCTGCAGCATTCAGAATCAAAGAATAAAGCCAAAAAAGAGAGATCCATACTAAAAAATATAGGGTCACCGGACTTACTATTTTTCAGGGATTTCACCGGTGAATACACTTTCGATAAACCTGGAATCTTAGGGCTTTTATAAATCAAGTCAGCCCGAACTCATCCAACGGTGGAGATTGAATTCTAAAGGCCAAATTTGAATGGCTAATTGAATTAGGGTTTTCAGGCTGAAACCCTATTCAGTTTAGGACAATGAGTCCGCAGAAGTGCTTGACTCTCCGTGATGGGAATATTCCCTTTGATGCGTTCGCAAATGCGCTTTGCAGCTATAAAGGGAAGAGAGAGAAAAAGAAAAGAAAAAAGAAAGAAAAAGCAGAGAAGAGAGAGAAAGAGAGGGAAACAGAGAGGAAGAGAGTGGAAACTTGGAAATTTTTGTGCAATTTCATGGAAATGTTAGGGGGTATTTATAGGTTTATTTGTGGATTATTTTAAATAATTTTTAAAATTTTCTTATTTAATTCAAAAGAGATTCCTCATCATTGATATTCCCTAAGCTGGCTGTCTACCAACTCACCTAACTTTTGTGGATTCCCCACAAAAGTGAAATAACCATTTTACCCCGTATGGGTAAATATAAATTCATAAAATTAAGAAAAATAGGAATTTTTCACCCGCGCTCAAATTTTAGCGTACTTATAATCATTCTGATCAGTTTTCCGTAAATAATTTCAAATATCTATGTTTTAAGACCTAATTCTTGTTCTAAAAATTAATATTATATTAAATATAATATTCTACCTTGATTTTCACAAAAATTTCAATTAATTCTAAATAATTCTAGAAAAATGGGGGTTTTCACACTTACTCTCAAGGCCATGCATCTTTTACCATGTGGAAGAAAACAAAAAATCACAAATCAAGCCCCATTTTTGGAGTTCTTAGCTATCATATTCATTCATCACTCTAAACTAAAACCACTAAAATAAGAAACTTGATCTCATATAAGCGGATTCCAAACCCACTCCGATGCAAAATGATTGTTTTAACTGAGATAGAAACTGATTGCAGGTAGCCCTCCACTAAGCTTGTGCCAAAGCTAATTGGATTGCTTAGAATAATTTTCAGTTAAACAAAACACTATAAACCCCATAGAATGTATGTCTCTTGACAGATGCATGAAGTTCGATGAATTCTTCTTGAAGGAGTATTCTGGTCTGGAGTTTTTGGAACTTAATTGCCTGCTCGAATTACTCTGATTCTTTTGGGTATTTAGGTAGGGAGTTCATAGATAATGTTGGCACTGGTGATTACTCATTTGTTCCAATATCATTGCCATTTTTCTATTTTTCTTTAAAAAATTTCCGAAAATGTTTGTTCTGAATGAAATGCCAGAATAGTCAAAACACGGGCATGTTTCCTTCTGGTTGGTAAAATGGAACACCCATCAAAACTGCTCTTGATACAACTTTTCCAGGTTTTCTTATAAAATAAATAGAAAATCTCGTTTCGGTACGTCACCAGATAGCTTATATTTTTATTACTACATATCCAAATAAGTCAAAAGTAGGAAAAATTACATGGAAAAAAAGTTGCAAAGTAGGACCATTAATGAAAAACAACCAAACTTACTAATCGACCCATCCTTTTCTCCTCCATATGTCTATCAAGAGAGAGTGGAACAAAATTTTAAAAAAAATTGGCTCTGGATTCAAGCAGCCATGGTAGATGAGCAGAGCCTCTACAAAACTTCGGCGCTAATATTAAAGACAGGCTAGTTCTTGGCGAGTGGGGTGAAAGAATGGTGGGTTTTCCCGTACTACTTCTCTTCTCCGGTGAGTCCAATTAGGGAACATTTTGGGTTTTATCCTAAAAGCTGGATTTTCTGCTTTGTCCGGCCTTCTCTTCTTCGACCAGTCCAGCTAAGGATTTTTTTTTTTTTGGGGGTTGTCTAGCCCTTATTTTCTTTGCTGGAAAAAAGAAAAGAAAAAAAAAAAAGTTGGGTTTTACCACAAAATTTAGGTTTTATTTGTTCGGCCCTTCTCTTCTGTGATGCTTCTGGCTGGGGAAAATAAAAAAAGAAATTCTAACTTAAAAGCATTCAACTTGACCTACATCTTTGGGTCAAAATAAAACAAAAGTTGGAGAAGCATGTGTGTTGAAGGCCTTGCTATGTTGCTTTTCTTCCTTTTGCCTTTTACATGTAAGAAATTTTGGTTGCCTTTTGCTATATAAATTTAATAGTGGATGAGATTTAGGAGGATGACGGCCATAAGATCACTGTGAGAACAGATTGAATGGGAAAAGCTTAGATCAATCAATAGAATCCTGTTTTATTATTTAATTTATTTTTTTTATACATGTGAAGAACTGCCAAATAGGAAAGCGGCGACTCAAGCTTGTTTCTAGCTGCTAGTTTTTTACTAGGAAAATTCAATGGCCATGACTTAAAAACTCAAAATATAATAGCTAAATTATTCAGTGATCATGAATTTTGGTTTTTAGCCAATTAAGACATTCCTAACAAGATCAATAAGTTAGATCATCCAAAGGTGAGGCTGGCTATAGCTAGATTAGATCTCTATAAGAGAGCCTCTGAATAGATGCAATATAAGCACCTACAATTATCAGGAATCTAATGTGTCTAAAAAATTTTCTGAAAAGTAAGCCTAGAAACTTGGTTGCCCAGATGAGAGCCTCCTCCTTCTGCCACGCCACTGCCTAGATACATCTACTGCCTAGATGTCGAATGTCATCTCCCTGCAATATTATGTTTTATGTTAGACTGTTACACAGAGAATACATTTCCCTGCAATATTATGTTTTATGTTAGACTGTTACACAGAGAATATTACACTGTGCACTGGACTCTTTGCTCTCAAGATTCTTGTTGTAATCAAAGAGCTTCACCTTTAGCATTCTTGCAGTAATTAAAATGCTTCCTGCCAAAATCATTCCTTTGCATATAATGTTATTCTTTAAGGTGTGAGCTTAGAAGCACCACGGTTATCTGATCCAACCCTTTCATCTGATTACTCCGGCTTTGGATGTCTAGTATTTCAAAAAAACTGTGTGAATTAGATGTTTTATCATCTCAAAATTATACTTTTGATCACACTAAAAATGACTGTTAGAAACTTCGAATAACTTCTAAATTCAAGTTCTTAAAAACATGGCTTTTAGTACACTAGAATGCCCAATTAACATGATATTTTGTTTACAAGATAACAAAAGCCAGGGCAATCAGATGAACTCGGATCAACCAAAAGTGGAGCTCCTTGATGTAAAAGCCCAGGGCGTTTCTACAGAAACACCTCATAAGGTGTCTCTGGTCTTCATCTGAAAATACCTGCCTGGTCCAACATCTCAATTGCCTGAGCATTTCATTGCTTCTTTTCAAAACAAGGACACTTTTGATAAATAAAAAACACGAACCCATGAATAGAAGACATTCTGTCCATACAAAGCAAATCGGAATTTGCATTGACAAAAAACAGGATATGGTGCAAGTGACATATTGCAGAAAGCTTCAAAGTGAATTTTTATATGAACCCCTTTTCTATATAAAGATGCAGCACTTCGTAAACCAGGAAAAGCTCTAGCTCCTGGAGTATTTGCTAAGGTTACACGTATTATGTACAAAGGTCGGAACATAACCCTTTTATCTGAGAATCAGTCGCGTTGGCTATAGGGTACATCTTAGTTCTCCCGTTGCTTTGACATGTCAAGCTCAGTTGGTTGTCACTCTGCGTTGACTGCAAGAAGAAGTTGAGGACGATGCATTTTTTCAGTTTGGAGAAAATTTGCCACAATATGATGCTAACTAGATTACAGAAGTGACGGTTTTAGCAGCATTACCGTGCAGGAAACAGTTCCTGACTTGCAGCTCCATTTTGAAGTGGGAACACAACTCAAATAGTGGCACCAGGAGCAATGTTCATTTGCGTCTACCCCTCGAAGAAGCATAATCAGGCCAACAGTAAACCTGCGGAATTGAAACAGGTTAGATGGATGGCCCAAGTGCCATGGTGTTCTAACTGAGTCAGCCTGGGGAAAATGTCAATCACAAAACAACTTTATTTGAAAATAACAAATGCAGGATGACAATAACTAGAGCAATTTGAGATATACAATTTTTTTTCTCCCCACTTTTTCTTCTTTTTCATCTGCAACTAATCCAGTGTCTTCCTAAGGTAATTAATGGGAGAGGTTGATGACCTTGATGAAGAAGCTTCACCTTCAACTTGTAGGGACTTGATATATGTTGCCACTTTATTTGTGATACGGTCTATGGATCTGACACATAAGAGAAGGGATTCTAGATATAAAGAAAAAAAAAAATGGTAGCAAGGAGAGCACGGATCCCTCAACATCTCTTTGGAAGTTGGTTGGGGCCATGACCCCTGGATCACTTTTCCTGAGCACAGGTTCCATATTTTAACAGGACTGGCAGATGGGAGGAAGAGAAGTCCTACCACCTCATGCATTTTTGTTTCGTGTGGAGGATTCAAACAGTCATCTTTGATCTCTGCTTTTCTTGGAGCTTCCCTAACAGAGACAAGGTGAGCAGACTGAATTTGTCTAAGGAAAAGCAAGATGACAGTAGATCAAGGTTCTGTAGAGGGGATAGGAACTACGGGTATCTTCGGGGATGAAACTAGTGACTTACTACTGAATCATGGTGGGTAAAGCCGACTGAGTCATATGCAGTCTGCTTCCAAGAAAAAAACGTGCAATTTATGGGCACTCTATCACAAAGTTCAGACATCCTACTATAACTTGAACTAGTAACTAAAAAAAAAAAGTGCACGAAGCTCCGGCATATGTGGGGTCTGGGGAATGGGAGGACAACAAACAGCCTATAGTAACTACAAGCCCTAAAAACGCCTTTTAAAGTGGCTGGTAGCATATGACAAACCTCTAGCAATCAGTGGCCTGGTACACTGGATATAGAGATTCTGCACAGGCATTAGCCATCTAAGTAAACATTTCCTGACATTTGGCCTAGGTGTCAGAACGAGTCCTTGGATGGGGACAACTTACAAAGGTAATACAGTGATAGGTTTGCATAGGTTTCTAATAGGTATCTTTAGATAGTATGCGCACCTATTTTACACAATTTCACTTATGAGAAAGCACCTCATTCCTTCAACAGATTCTAACCCAGTTTAGAACACATGGTTCAGGCAGCAAACAACTGATAGGCTCTTCCTGAATGCTCGTAGAGACATTGTCTCAGTCACGTTCTTTTGAAAAACATTGTCAGTGAAATGCATAAGATTAAAATTTTGGCCACATACCCAGCAACTAGAAGGATCAGTGCAATGAGCAACAATATATACTGGTACATCTTGTGCTTCGATTTGGCTCGACTAGTATATCCAGGAGGAACAAACTTCCGGCTAACCCATCCAAACTGAGGACGAATAAGAAACACAAACCCAAGAAGAAATCCCGAAGCAAAGCCACCAATATGAGCAAAGTTGTCCACATGCGGCAGGATTCCCACGGCCAAATTGATAATAATGATGAAAGTGAGAGTCAACAATGCCGCAAACTGGAAAGACAAGGATTTAAATTCTTAGATAAGCTGCAACGTGAACAGAGAGCAAGCTAAAACTTATATACCTATTCCTACTTCCATTAAATGGAGAGGTTAGATGAATGCCTTATTTGCATAGATTGTCCAATTTGTAATAAGTTCGGAAAGCATGGCCCCTAATAGTCCAAAAAGTGCACCAGAAGCCCCAACTGAGATACTTGATTGGATAAAAAGAGCTGACAACAAACTCCCACTAACCCCAGAAATGACATATAATAAACCAATCCGAACTGAAATAAAACCAAAGGAAGCTTTAGATAATCAGAAAATGGCATCATGATCGAAAAATTTCAAGCAAGAATGCAAGGAATGTTTATGTGCTAATAGAATGCAGCTTGATAAAATGAACAATCACAAGCAGCAGACATTGAAATAAGCCAATATCCAGCTGACTCTCATCACTCATGACCTGTTGGTGTAATCATCATTGAAGTGTCGACAAACATTACCTGTAGGATGCCAACCATAACTCAGAGTGCTTAGCAGACAAGGTAATAAATCATCATATAAAAGATGATCTTTTAGTGCTAAAGATGGCATAGTCAAGTCCGTAATTTAAAAGATTGCACAATCCCCTCACAAAGGGTAATCCAACAACGGGTATTGCTTTCTCAAAGTTACTGCCTTTACACCTTTAAGAAACAACTCTACAAACTGCCAAAATAAGCCATAAAATGAGAAGTTAAAACTGTCGTGTGGTACTGTGATCTAATGTAAACATCTCAAGAGGCTTGTGAGACATCATCCTTTGGTCTATCATGAGCCTTTCTTTGTCATTTTTATTTTTCCTCGTTGCTGATGGATTCTAGATGTGGTGGAGACAATGAGTATTGTTGCTTAGGTTAGATTTTACCAATGAACTAACCCAACTTGAGAATCAAGAAAACGGGAAAAGGAAAGCAAATCCATCAAAATCACACGAGCTAGAAAAAAATCAACATAACACGGGCCTAATCGACCACAAAGTATGAATTATCAACTCTCGAGAATGGAATCCACCAATCACATTCACTTAATGGTTAGAATTTCAAAGCATACTATTACTATAAATGGAATATAATCAATGAAAAACAGGCAGATGCAAACATATAAAGCTAAAAGTTCCAGATGTCACAGGGAAGAAGTTATCAGGTGTGGAGTCAATGTCCATAGGGAAGAACTTATCAGGTGTGGGGTCAGGGTCCTTAGATGAATCATAAATGCAAGAAGCTTGAAACAAGAGACAGCAAAATAATAAAGCAAATATTAATAGTGAGCAGCTTTTGTTACTTCTGTGTGTAATCCTGTGCACAAGTTAGGTGTATGTAATTCCATCTTAAAATTGCCAGTTTTATTTTAAAAATTCTACAACTCCGAAAATTCCTCTTTATGCATGTTTTCTACTCTCTTATAACTTGCATAGGAAACGTTTGTCTGATGAGAGGGCCATAAGTGGGATTACGAGAAAGTGTATCTCTTTGCATATTTACAAGGTTGAGATATAACGTGGATACCATGGAATCTGCAAATTATTTTTTGCAACCTCTGTAGCTGGTAGAAGGGAATGAATAGTAAAATGCTCATGGAGTCTGATGATGTGTTTCAAGTTCTTAATGTAAATGGCATCAACAGATTGCAGCATGTAGCTATCTCCTTTTGCTGTGTGTCCTAGTGTGTTGACACACATGGATCTATATGCATGCGTTAGTACAGAGGTATTTTGTTTCAGACCAATGCTATGTGAGAGACATGACATGACTGATTTTCATTTCCACTCTTTTCCTATCTTCCTCTCTTCCTTTGACCTTCTTCTCTCCCAGTTCTTCTCCTTCTTTCTGATTGTAAAACTTGTACATGCTATGGAGCACTTATTCAGATCTCTTTCCTCAATTGTATTTTCTTCTATTTTCTAGTACTTGTTTCAGTCATCAAAAAATAAAAAGGAGATTATCAAGGATTTTTGAATGAATTCTCATTTATGTTTCTTGGTGGTGCCTATGACTTGGGTGTGCATGGGAGTTGAAATATGTCATGGCACTTCCATCTTTTAAGAACACAAGAAGATTGCATATGCTGTGATATTCAAAATTTGTAATGTTCCAATGAACTTATTGACTAGAATATTATACTGAGTTTGGCCCAGAAGATTGATGTCCTACAGGTGATGTGTTCACATATGCCTGCTGTTTTCTTCATTTTCTATTGATTTGTGGTGTTAGCTTTTGCTTGTTCTTGATTGAAAAGTCTACAAGTTTCTCTTTGAACCCGTGAGGTCACATGACGACAACTTTTTACTGTTGCGCCAAGGCTCCCCTTTCTATATCACAATTTTGTAATTTGGTTGTGGACGACTTCCATTAAAATGTACAGTAGGCTAACTCAATCAAAGTACTCGATCAAAATGGAATTTAAGATATCTCACAGTCAATAAACCTACCCTTGAGGAGGGAATTATAATGAGTGGATACAACAACATTTCACTGGGTCTAATGATATGACTAGAATATATAAAGACAAAGGAGAAGATTGATGGATGCCATGACCCAGGCAATTGTTTAGAGAGAGGAATAGATAGCACAAGACTTCAGTTTAGAGAAACAAATAGATAGTATATCACTTCATTTTCATTTTCATCTTCATTATCATAATCATTAGGTAATCCATCCAAATATTGAAGAAATTAGTATCTAAGGCATGTCTCTTCTATTGGGTGTAGGTCATGTGAATTAGTAAAAGCCTTCAAGTTTAGTTTCACCCTAGAGTCAATAGTCATGTGTCTGGTCCTTTTATATTAGTTCATCTTATGTGTCCAGTCCAAATCAAGTTTCAGCTATTCAAGTTTATTACTTCATTACTTCTGTGGATTACTACTCTCAGTGACATGACCTTATAGTTAAAGATTTTTCAAAATTCCTCGCATCTTTCACTCCTTTTATGTTGAAACTAAGATTCAGTTTCATCTGCCAGTTTACAATTTGAGATTATTGCTAGAGGAGTCCACATCTATAGATGAAAATTCTACCAGCATATTATTTTTAATGTTTAAATTCTACCAGCACAACATAAATCAAAATAATGGGTTTTCTGAGTTGTGAATCTGCATGTGAGTACTGATTTTCTGAGTTGTGAATATGATATCTTCCAATGCTACTAAAATAAATGGAAAGGGACTTTCTTATTTTCTACGAAGAATCAGATTGCATAGCTTATAATCCATAGGAAAAGTTACATTAAGAGTTGGTATAATCCAAAAACTTTTGAGCTAGTATAGTGAACTTGCTGCCACTATATATGCAAATATGGGGTACATGTCTGTTCCAAACATCCAATGGACTAAATAGGTGCTACAACATGCATTTGCACCCTACAAGTACAAAAACTGTTACTGGATGAGCATTTGTGTAAAACTTGATGAGTGTAGTATATAATACAAAGGAATTTCTCAGTCAAGGCAAACAAATGCTTTATCTGTTATATCATGAAATCTGAGGGTGATTTGACACATACCAAAGCCAAATTCTTGCTCAAGCCGAATTCCAATGAAAAGAAGACTCAACATATTGGCAAGTAAATGGAAAACCCCAGCATGTAACCAAATACAAGTGATGAGGCGCCATGCTTGGTGTTTATCAACTACTTTCCTCACATCTAGAGCTCCCATCTTCTGTAGCCTGAAAGAGTATACATGCAATTTGCTTAGATATTGCATATCTGAAGCTTTAAGAATATGAACTATAACATGACAGGTGCATGCTGATTGTTGGTTACTTTTTAAATGAATTTGCCAGGTTGGTCTTTATCTACAGGATTTGTCCATCAAGACAGAAATGCACAACCTAAGTGATTACTTCCACTCAGCAGTGTGCCTTACAAGTCTAGATTTAAAAGATCAAGAAACAAGAGTTTTAGTCTCTTTTACTCGGAGAAGAGACTTGAACAAATAGGACTGCTGCCTACTCTGAATCATCTAACCATAATAAAATATACAATCAACTAACATTTATCAAATTTGAAAAAGAGTCAGATGAAATGGTTTAATCCTCTTATTTCTCCAACCGAGAGATCCATGCATCACAGAGGAAAAACAAAGCTCCTTGGAGCTTTGTTCTAGATCAAATATACATGTGGAAACTGGTATGCCTGTTTAGTAAGAAGGTAAGTTATTTGCAAATGTAATCGTCAATGCCAATAAATAATATATACACGTAGAAAAACCTCTAGACCATGTTGGGAGTAGAAGTTGTAAACTGTTTAATAGTCAGTTCTCCAATTTAAAGAAGCATATAACTTGAAGAGGTTATATCTGACTTATATTTTATTTGGAGGTTTAGCAGCAAACTGGAACGGTCAATTTTGGAGGAATTTTGAAGTTGAATGAGAAGTTGAGAACTCATCCTTTATGGAGCTGATACTTAAGATTTGTTTCTGTTCTCCTGTTTACAGAGTGATTTTACAAGACTGTAACGGTAAAGATGCCCTTACCTGTAATAAGTAAGCATTCTCTAGTCTGGACAAACTTCAATTTCTTCAGCTCGGAATACAGGATGAGTTTCTTATTTTCTCAGGTTTTTATGTTGAAATTTTCCAGTGTCCATGGAGTTAAAAGATAACTGCTTCTGATCTTTATTGCCGAAAGTTTTTTTTCTGCACCAAACTCTCAGAACAAAAAGAGATTCAATTTTGTCTTCACAAGAAACCATTAAAACTATTTCCCCTCTGAATTATATGCCTCGAACTCCATGCACAATTCACATTCCTTGGCAACATATGTGCAGCATAGCAACGTGATAAACACCCAAAAAGGGCAGCCCTGGTGCACAAAACTCCGATCTATGCCGGGTCTAGAGAAGGGGCGGACTACAAGGGCCTATAGTAGACAGCCTTACCATGCATTTTGCAAGAGGCTGATTCCACGCCTTGAACCCGTAACCTCAAGGTCACATGAGGACAACTTTTACAGTTGCGCCAAGGATCCCCTTCAACGTGATAAGCGCCCATTCGCACTAATTGATGGTATCAATTGCAACCAAGGTGAATGCCCAAGTGTAGTTTCCTAAGATCTTGTATAACTTTTGTAATGCATCAACTGATCAGCCTTGAAATTCAAATTTACAAAACAAACTTCAATCGAATGGAAATATGAGGAGAAAGCAAGGAACAACTCACGTAGACGATGAAGGCCCGAGAAGCGGATTCTCCTTTAGAGACTGAAAAGAGAGTCTCCCGAGAAACCTGGCAATGCAGGAATCTGAATTCTTCGGACAATTGTTAATGAACATCGTGATCACGAATATGATGACATTGGCGACGACAAACAATGGGACCAGCCAAGGAGCCCATCTTCCAAACGGTTGAATCGCCTCGAAAGGACGAACTGCATCTACTGGTTGATCTTCCAAAGGGTAAACAGAGTTATCACCCCCATTCCTTTGCTGAACTTTAATCATAACATCGGAAGAAGCTTCCTTCCTCATTGAGGCCACAAACATGAAGGAAAAGGGAAGAAATAAGTTGATAAATTTCAGCAGAGAATTTTCATCACCCGGTCAAAGGATTCGTGGAAATCAGAAAAACCAGCAGATTAGGTCAAAATCCAGAGAATAAAAAGCAGGGGAAAACAATGAAATTCAGCTGCGAGTTTCCTGCGGTAGATCGTGAAGAGAAACAGAGATTGTTACTTAAACAGCAAATGGTTAGGTCAAAATGTGCAGATAATAAGACAGATTAAGAACAAACCAATTAATTCTGCAGACAATATTTCAAACATAAATTGAGAAAATCTTCCAAAATACCAAATAAATAGAAACAAAATACAAATCCAAAGAAACAGAGAAATTTTCAGGCTGAATAAGGGAATTGAATCTATACATTCTCAGTTAGAGTTAGAGATTTGTGTTATGATTTGAGAGAGAGAGAGAGAGAGAGCCGGGGGGGTTTTGTCTCTCTGTTGTTGTTTGTTGGCATGAGGATTGGTTTTGTGTTACGTTTTTCATTTTTTGTTTACCGACCGGCTTGACTGACCATTATTATAATAATATTTTGCATTAAAAAAAGAAAAAAAAATTATATTCTACATAAATATTCTTCTGTCTCAAATTAACAAGATTAACCATCGGGATTAGGCGTAAAATCCGTCCGGAACCTGTTTGTACGTGCACGGAATCACTGATTCTGGTTCTTCTTGTTGTTTAATTGAAACTGAAAATCCAAACAGTCACCGTCAAGATCTAGGTGGGCCCATGCTGGGAAATTCATTAGTTGATCGCTACCACAAAACGTGTTACCATTGGTTTTGGTCCCACATGCCATGCACTTATCCCATCTGCAAGGATTTATGGATCAAAGATCTAGGCTCATTCCATTATGAAAAATCATTGGCTGTGGAACGGACTTGGGGCTAACCATCAAATTAGCAGACCCAGATCATGTCCACATTCAACGTGTATGCCTGAATTAGTTTTGTTAGGAAGGAGTGTAACAATTACTATTTTTCTCCATTTTTTTCTAGTAAAAATTACAAAGTAAATCGCTCGTAAGCACACCAAAATTTAATCTCCAGTGACCAAGCGTATTTCAAGAGAGATCCTGAATTGTTGACTGTGATCAACCGGCTAGACATTTGTAGGCATCTATTATTTTATTTGAAAAACAATAAATTTAAGAATGCACTTGCCTCTCACTTAAAGATATATAAAATAAAATTATCTAAGGGGCTGAAATTTGGTATTTAAACTTATCCAAGCTATCATTGCTCATTTTTATATTATATGCTTTTGATTTCTGCGTTCTATTCTGATTTTAATTATTTAAGAAATTTATTTATTATTGTCTACCAAATTCTCTTGACTTGCAAAGATACAAGCAAATGATGTGCAGTTAGCTTCTCTGTGGTTGCTAAATTTAGGTAGACAGTTGGTTAGCCATTGGGACTTCTCGGCTGGGTGGGTGCATCTCCAGATGATGTAGATTGTCGACAGTGGCGTTCAACGGTGACCATGGCTCAATTTGTTGACCTGCAAAGCTACGTTACAACTGGACGCAGAGTGATTGGCGATATTCCATTTCTAGATCTGGAATTGTTTTCTCTTTGCCTTAACCTGTAGTTTCTGTGTTTGCTAATTCAGCAAGATGATTGCTTAGCAACTGGGACATTCTCTGTCTTTGAGAAGCTTCTCTCACCTTCAACCATCATAATCAGCAGCGTCTTCTTCATGTTCACTTCTTTCTAAATAAAGTAATGGCTGTAAGCACAAAAGCCCAAGCAGGTGGGAGGCATCGTCTCCTCCTCTCAGATTCTGTTGCCTACAGTTGTCAAGTGGGGAAGGGAACCTTGGTGCAATGGTAGAGTTGTCGTCATATGACCTTGAGGTTACGGGTTCAAGGTGTAGAAACAGCCTCTTGCAAAATGCAAGGTAAGACTGCGTACTATTGACCCTTGTGGTCCACCCCTTTGAGGACTTCGTGTACCAGGGTTGCCCCCTTTACAGTTGTCCAGTGGTGCTAGTCACAGTCATGGTGCTTTCATATTAGCCTGCGAATTCTCCGTACGAGTGAGATGTACTGATTTTATGCCGGGTGTTAGATCCCATCCATTTGGTAGGTTCAATGCAATATCAAATGTGTGGTCTAATAATCTCCTACAAACTCTTTTTAGTTCTAGTTCAGGCAGTCTCGTGCACGAAGTTCCCCCGTATTCAAAGTTCTAAAAATGGATGGACTACGAAAGGCCTATAGTAAGCAGCCTTACCTTGCATTTTGCAAGAGGCTGTTTTCACACCCAAACCTGTAACTTCTAGGTCACAAGGCGACAACTCAACCGTTGTGCCAAGGCTCCCCTTCTAATGAATAGATTAAGTATTATTTAACATGGGTTTCTAATGGAATAGTGTAATACAATCTACATTCTAAGCCATTAAACAAGCTATATTCTATTTTCCCTTCTATTCCTAGTTTCATCCTCATCGAGTAAAGTAACCCAATTATGAAATGGAAGGAGTTGTAGGTCAGTAATTGGTAGCCTACATTATGTTGCCAAGAAATGTGGTGCAGGGTTTCAATTCAACGAGTAGAATTTTTCTTGACTGCAGATGTACATGCAACCAACGATCTTCCATCTGCGAATTTTGAGAAGAACTATAGCTTTACTTTGCAATTTTGCAAGAAGCTATTTTTGAAAATTACAATGGTCTATATTACATAGCCTTATTTTGCATTTTTGCATGAAGCTGTTTTTGCACCTTGAACCCGTGACCTCAAGATCACACTATGACAATTTTACCGTTGCAAGAGACTATTTCCACGTACTAGTCAAAATCAATAAAATATTGTGAGACATAGAGAAGATAGCTCTTGGGTTGTTATCAGGAGTCCCTGACTCGATGGACTGAAAGCCTGACTCGATTGATTAAAAGCTCCAATTGGTGAATCCCTAGCTGGACAAGGGTGGCAATGGAGCTTGAAGGAAAAAAGGGAAGCCCAGTGCACGAAGCTCTCTTTATATATGCAGTTTAAGAAAGAGGCAGAACACAAAGTACAAATATAGTATGCAGTCTTACCATGCCTTTTGCAAGAGGATGTTTTGATACCTTGAATCTATGACCTCCAAGTCACACGGTGACAACTCAACTATTGTGCCGCAGCTCCCTGAAAAAGCAAAAGAGAAATACGTAAAATGAAAGAAAAAACGAAAGGGATGAGGTTAGAGAAAAAATATTGTGGGGGCTCAAGATTGATTTTGAGACCTAGCATGTTAATATTCAATGTGGATTTGACATCTACGAAAGGATGTTCCTTTAGGTATAATAATTGTCATCAATAATTGTTAACATCATTATTATTCATTACACAATTAGGACCACCCCATCCTTGACTTTGATATTGTGGTCACTTCATGAGAAGGACCACAAGACTAGCGGTGGGAGTCATTAAATCATAGATCAGACGTTTTGGGATACAAGAAGCTCCTGTGATAATAAAGTAAGATCAAGCTCTTAATTTTATTAGCCTCCAAAACGAAAGCATTATTTCTGTGGTCTCATTTTAAACCTAGAAGGAGAACTTTGGCACAATGATAGAGTTGTCATCGTGTGACCTTGAGATCACGGGTTCAAGGCGTAGAAACAGCCTCTTGCAAAATGCAAGGTAAGGCTGCATACTATTAATCCTTGTGGTCTGCCGCTTCTCTGGACCCCGCATATGCAGGACTTGACTTGAGCTTCGTGCATGCAGGCTGCTCTTTTTTTCTCATTTTGAACCTATAATGGATAGTAACCCAATGTTACACCATTAGGTTTTAGATTATGAGGCTATGACAAGTGAGAGGGCATGTTCCACATGTTTCTAAACAGTAGACCTGCAAAGCATCACATATGTTTAACAGGGTGCTAGTTGTGCTTGAGATGAGGCGAGCTGACTTGAGATGAGAGGAGATGGATCATATCACAGTTAGTGGTGCTTGAGCTGAGCTTAAATGAAGTGATATATCGTCATCTCAGTGTTAGTGGGGCTTGAGATGAAAATCATCTCATCCCAAGTCACTGTTAGTGGTTTGCATATCATATACATCTCAAGTCATCTCTTCTCACTCTTAGTATCCAACCCTGTATTTTGCCTGACTTCTTGATGGAATGAGCCAGATCCTCCAACTCATCTCACTCCATCTACTCCAACTCATCTCAGCCCACCTAAAGTGATACTTCCAATCAGCTCATCTCAGCTCAAATCATCTCAAGTCAGCTCCTCTCACCTCAAGCTAAGAGTTCTTAGCTGGTACTTTTTCGTATAGATCGGTGTGCATGCACCGCAAGTACCGGTCAACAAATTTTTTATGGCTTAAACAGCCAGCCCCTATTTTATGGTTACAAAATTGCCCCAATAAGTCTACGTACGTGTGCCAAACGGTCCCTTCAAGGTCACGGTGCAGATCTTTACGGGTTCAAGGCTCAGAAATAGTTACTTGCAAAAATACAAGATAAGGCTGCATATTAAAGGCCCTTATGGTCCACTCCTTCCCTGAATCCTGCATGGGCAAGAGCATCGTGCAACGGGACTGCCCCTATTATGCATATTAATATAGCATTTATTTTAGGACAGTGAGCAAAGAGCCTTTTGCTTTTCCTCGCTAGCGCTTTTCTAAATGATAAGAATGGCTATAATTCTAAGTGGGTCCAAGTTTTGAAAGATCCGACCTATTCACAATGTTGCGTTATCTTACATGGACAAAGTAAACAAAAGCTACATAAATGAGAGACAAGAATTCATATCCTATAACCTTGCAGCCAATCAACTATCACCTGCTCCTTACACCACCAGAAATTACTGCTCTCTATCTCTCTCTCTGCAAATTCAGGAGAAGATAACAATATGCACATATAAACGTGTGCTTTAAAGCTAAGGTTCAACTATCTTCACGGAGCTTCAATTATCCGGAGCCCATGTGCACATTTGGCTTAAATCCTCGGACCTCCAGTCCTTGAATTATTCATCTTGAGACGGCTTTGGCTGCACAAAGTTCGAAAGTTTCTTCCTTTCTTACATCTCAAGGTGCGCGTCTGGAAGGGAGCTCCATCCTACTGAAAGAAATACCATTCAAGTACGTCTGCTGTCCTGAACGTTTCTACAATCAATCCATCTCACACTGACAAATGTTGGCTGTTGGAGCCTCCTAACATATATTATCATTCTGAGCGATGAAATGTATGGAAATCAAGGGCAATAAAATGATCATAAACCTTTATATGATCTGGTCCAGAGCGCTTCTGAACCATTTGGATGATGAAAGAACCAGTTCCTAATTTTAATTTTGAATGGTCGGTAATCCAAGCCGTTCATAGCTAGAAGACATTCTAGACAAACAATCCCATTGACCGGTTGAGGGCTGGCTATTATATACGTCTTTTGAACATTTAAATCCGTTCATTTATATCAAGCCAAACTGCTAGTCCAGCTTATACTTTTGGAAGAGTGACCCAACACAACTTTGAGGGGTTGTGGGGTGGAGAGTAACCCAACACAACCTTGAAACACAATAAGCACCATCGCTATTCTAACGCCCAGGTGAGTCACTCCCATAGAATCTCAAGTTCATACAAGTCTAGTAGGACCCACTTTAGAAGAACAATCCAACGACTCATGCAATGATTTTCCACTTTGTTCATGGGCATAATTCCAAGAAACATTATAATTGTTATTTAAAAATAAGATGGACTACTTCAATCTTTGTGAACGCATTAAAAGATCATAAAATGAAGTTTAAGTTGGCAACAGATTTACAGTAACAGCCAGCATGATCCAGACCCAGACAATCTTACCAATTTCCAGGTATAATGCAAATTGATAATTGCTCACAACTAAAACTGAAAGAAAATTGCTGCGTCATTTGCAATACACTGATCCAAGGATAAGCAAATAGAGCTTCGGGATTGATAATTGCCCAAAACTGAAACTGAAAAAAATTGCTGCATAATTTGCAATACACTGATCAAGGGATAAGCAAATAGAGCTTAGGGATCCTGAACAAGGGATACATACATGACCAGCTTTGCCAATTTAGCAACATGATCATCATAATTTTTATTCTTCGCACAAATCATTTTTTTGTGTTATCAACTACTACATATCCCAGAATTTATGATTCAGGACCGCACAGAAAATAGACGTCACAAACTTAACTGATATGATGAGTAACTAATCAAGAGACTTGGGTCATTGGCCATCATGCAGGCTGAACAGAAATCCAGCCAAGCCTGACCAAACCGAACTCCCAAGCTGGCAATTATTGTGAGTTTTCCAGCTGGTGAGTCACTAGCAGATATCTGGCGCTTACTCGATGCACTTCTTGTTCAGACTTTGATAACAGAAAGGTGGCTAAAAGAACTTGACCATGCCACGTCCCTCCACACTGAGCCTTGTTGCCTGAAGCTGTTTTTTCTTTGGCGCTTTCAACTGTTGCAGCTTCTTATTCATCTGCATGCAGCCAACCACTAATTAGTTTGTTTACTTAGCATTCTAGAAAACAGGAGGTCAAATATAATAAACATTGAATATTCAACCCCTCTCCATAATCAATAGATAAATAAGTATAATCTTTTCTCATTTGTCAGATTCAAATAAAATCTGCTAGTCTATTTTGTAGTTTTGCATACACATACATATCAAGACATTACACTTCTCTTGACAAACATATGCGAGGAGACATGTTAAATTGATCGTGTAGACCGAATTGCTGGATATAAGGTCACTTGAGGTTACACTTTACTAGCCGTCAGTGACTGTGGATGGCTGCAGTTAATATGTTGCAGAGATTATCCTTGCAGGACCAAAGTAGAACCCTTCACTGTTTTACTTTGTGCTAAACCTTTTCCTTAACTATATAAGAACTTGTTGAAAAAGCAAGAAATGAAACCGACCAGAAGAAGTTAAGAGGGTGGCCTTAATGACCGGCATACTCATATGTATGTTGTTCAACTCAAATTGCTTGGTCCACTACTGCAATTTCTGGATGAAATCAGGCAAGGCAAAGAAGTGGGATAATAGAGTCATTTTCTCATGGACCTATTGTTGGAAAGTTCATCTCAGGATCTTTATTGCAACTCTTGTCAGAACATGCCGTCCCACCAATTAGCCCTAACAACAGATCAAATATTTATCTGTCTGCAACAGTTTTAGCCTTGGTGAATGAGGACTGCATGAGTGTCAATGTAATTACAGAGAAGCATGATCAAAGGTCATGACTTATACAAAGTTGAACATATTCAAATTTGTTCTACTCCATTCCAGTCAATTTGCTTGGCCATTAGTGCAAATTTGTGGTTCAAATGGAGTATACTTGTGAAATATCAAGAAAGTGCAGTTATTTTCTTTGAGATCTATTCTTGCAAAGTTTACAGATCAGTATGGAAACTATTTATTTGCTACTCATAGGCCTATAATAGACCTGGGACTTATTTACCTGCAACAGTATCACACTTGAATCATGATTGCATAAGTTTCATGTATTTAGGAGAATCACATTTGAGTGCAAAATGAATCCTGTCCTTTTCTAACTTGTCAAACATAGTCGCAATGGATCACCTGGTAAGAGTTAATTATCTGTGCAGAGCTTACAATATTTTTACTAGGATACGAAGCATTATGCTACAGGTTCAAAATATTAGGTATTACTGCTCATCAATGTTTCACGCTTACATCCCTTAGGGACAAAAGAAACTTTTTAAGCTATTACACGACCACCAAAAGCTTATCACAAGGACAAAAAGAAAAAATAGGAGGGTGAATGCTTGACTTGCTGGTCCAAATCTTAATTCCATTATATTCTGGAAAATGGAAAACAAAATGGCAAATCTCTTTCAGGTACTTTAAAATGTAACACTGTACATACAAAAGTCCATTTGGCATCAGACTAGAAAGTATTAGAAGATGCAGGAAAGTAAAGGGAACAAGCTTTTTGATATCCTAGTAACTAACCTTTAGTCGACGCTGATCTTGTACAACTTGTTTAGCCCGAGCTCTAACTTCATCAGGGTCAACCTTTGATTGAGGACGCACCATAAAATCTAGAGGTAAGGCTTCAGGCCTAGAGGCATGCTGTCTGGATGCTCCTCGACCAGATTTTTGTTCCCTACACAGTGGTTGAAGATTATTAAAAGACAAAGGAACATTGAGAATAATATTCCTCCATGTTACTCCAAGTCAATCTAAGGTAGAAATAAAGGTAGAGAAAATAGTATCATCTTACTGGGAAAATCCAGCTAAGTCAAGATCATCATCCCTGGATTCCAAGCCTGAAACTTTAGCCATGGCCCTTTACAAAATAACAAAGCAGAAACAAGTTAGAAATGAAGAAATTACATATATGCGGAAAGGGAAGATTACAACAATGAAACATGTCAAATTAGCAGCAACGCATTAAAGTACTTCTTTGAGGATGGCCTTCTATAAGGAACCCTTTCATCATCAAAGGTTCTCATGTCCTCAAATCGTGTGCTCTTATTGAATATAGGCCGACTCTGCATAAGGTTCATAAGAAATAATTAGTGTCCCCATTAGAGATTTAAGGAGTACAAATTAAGTTTATAACTCATTTAGTTTTGTGTAAGTAAGATGATGAGACATTCTATCTTTAAGATGTACTTCCGTGTTTACCAAAAAACAAAGATTACTCTATATTGGTCGTAGCTTTCACAAAACAGTAAAAGGACACATTATTTGAAATTTGATAATAACTAGCTCATTTCAACAAAGCAACAACCATAGTTATCACATAAGAATGCTAGTTCTTTGCCGTCAAGCAATTAAGAAACAGGAAGATTTCTGGAGAGGAAAACCTTATTTTATTTTGTCAACAGGATTTCCTGCTGACTCGTTTACATCAGCAGAAGTAATCATTAAATTTGGAAGAGTAGATTAAGAAGCATGGAAGAATATTGTTTCTGCCAGTAGTCAAGTCACTTGAGTACAAGCATCTTATTCATTGTTTTCTCCAGAACAGTTTTTACTACTTTCAGATTGCAAAGCTAGATGTTGCTGTGAGGGCTGCCGCGGCCTTACTTGATGTGGGTCTCACATGAACTTGTCAATCAATAGTTTCTCATAAAATAAGCAAGTACAATAAAAATGCTAGCAGCTCTCACTCAAACTCTAAGTTAATTGCCCTTCCACATAGTTCCATCAACACAGAAACAACTCATTCATAAAGGATATCCTGCTTCCATGAGGCAAGTTATTGGTTGAAAACAGCTATCAGTATTACATGATGGAGTTTTGGGGGGGATCCTGATGACATGTATCTGGAGAAGTATTTCAGTGGAGCTAAGGCCTTCTACTGCAGTGGCAAAGAAGGGCCTTTCCTGTGCTTAGGTCGCGGTGCGAGGCACTCATTGGTTGTGGGTAATAATAAAGAAAAAGTGTCTATGCCTTCTTTTCCATTCGTCACAGTTCATATTAAGAAAGAAATGCCATTTCATAACCAAACCATAGACAACACTAAGAGAAGTACGGAGTACAAACCAAAGTTACAAGATCACGAGACAAATTCGAAAAACAATACACTAAAGTGGCAAAAGATTGTGCGAAGCATGATGCATTTAGTGCGCCACCTATCTTTAGAACGTAATCTAAGTTAATTTGTGGCATTCTCATGGTTTAGTTGAATGCCATGATTTAGTTTACATATTGAACCTTTTATTTGTTGAGTCCACATTAGAGTACCATGCTTTCATGAGGAAATCAATACATTGACATGATCCTAACCAATTGTTTTGGGTCTTTGAAAATAGTTTAAAAAATCAACTGTATGATTTTCAATACAAAGAAACATAGGATGAAATCATCCAATGAGCATGAAATTTGATATCTAGCACATCTAAGCCATTCAGAAAATGATGAATGGCTTAGATCTTTAAAAAAAATAAATGCATGAAAAAAGGGTGGCATGTACTTCTTTGAATGCACTAAAAGGTGATTGAGATGAGCCATCCAAGCCTTTGATTTGTGGAGCTTTAGTAGGGGTAAACCATTGGGTTTTTGTTTCTAATTGTGTGTTTAGCACATGGCATGCATCTACAAAACAGACAGCTTGGTTCATCCATAAAAATGCACCATAATAGTCGGTATAGCTGAACCTATAGAATAGATCAATTGCACTCATTCATAAACCATTCCTTAGAATCTAGAGCTCCTTAAACTCTCTCTCTCTCTCTCTCGGCTGCTGAAAGCCTTAAACATATTTTTGTTTGTTCTAAGCCATCATCTTTTTCCCAATTAAAAACTTAAGACTACTGCTTAAGCTTTGAAGAAATGAAGCTATAGGTATTTTTCTCAAAACAGTAAATACCTGACCCTTTTTTGCATAACCGCTTCTCTTCAATAGCAGATTCAGAGAAAGAACTATGCAGCAGTGTTGTCAGAAAAGATAAGTTTCTGGATGGAGTGGGATTTGGATATGGACAGTGGCTTTACAGCACAAGGTTTCTGTGGAGAATAAGGAGAAAATAGAAGCACAAATTCCTGCTACCTTTCCTAAACATTTTGTTTCATTTCAGTTTTGTTTCCCACATGTTTCCAGAACGTTTCACCATTTTTACCTGAGAACATGTCATTTTCGTTTCTCAAAAACATTTCCAGATAAATGCATTTCTCATAGCCCAGTAAAGTATTTGGTAACTCTATAAGATAGGAAGTAGAAATATAAGACCAAACACATAAATGCTCCTTTATCAGAAGTCCTACGAGATGCATTATAAAATATAAGAATATGTTTTCCTACCCATTTATCCACCAAATCCTTTGCAAGTCTTCTGTTGGACGTGGTTTCCTCATCAGATCTTGACAAGAACATAATGACCTGCAGGAAAAAGTATGACTTTACAATGGAAATTCTTCTACATTTGCAGAGAAGTTAACTCTCCAGTTATTTATCACTTATTGCTCAAAAAAAGATAAACAGAGAATGCCCATATGTTTTGAAACCTTGCCAAGTCCACTCTTTTTAAGTTGTTCCCTCCTATCGTACTGGTCTAAATCGATTGGAAACTGCATAAGAGAAGTAGCAAATCATGATTAGAACAGGAGAATGAAGAGAACAAGAAGCACATCAGCATAGATCATAATTTCGGTAAAACGTTGATGAAGACAAGCATCCAAATAAAAGCCAATTTTCATTGTTCAAGAACAGCAAACAAAGAAATGAAACTGGAATGATACATACATCAGTAAGGATCTTCAGTATAGCTGTCCTGATATTTATATTAGGTAAGCTTCCATCTGGTAGAGGTTCAAGCCAATTCTTCAACAGAGTCAGTACCCCATGATCCAAAAACTCTTGTTGAAGCTGCCTCCTGCAAAAGTGGCAAAGTAGACAAAAATAAGTTATATATATTGGTTCTAATACATACCCTCCCCATAATGTGATATCATCTTACTTTGATAGAACCTCAGTTAGCAGTGGCAACTTTTTGAGTTTGTTAATGGCAGGTTTAGACCGCCTATTCAGCTCCGCATCTTCTTCAGCTGTAACTTCAAGTTCAGCCATCAGATGTTCAACCAGCAAAGCGATTTCTGCCGGTGATTTCTCACTTTTCTTCTTTTTCTTACCCATCTTGAAGAGCTTATTGATTTCATCTTCTTCTTCACCTTCTTCAGCCTGCAAGAATCAGAAAATATATGAAAAGGAAATCGCTAAAACACCTAGACTACCAAAAATACCAAGTTAGACAAGATAGAATATAAATGTGTTTATATCAGCTAGAGTCTCCAACCTTCAACAACTTCTATTCCCAGTAAAAGCAACAAAGTAATAAAGATACATATCAAAACTCCATCCTACATATCTTCTGTTAGAATCAAATATGATGGAATTACCATGTTCTCTGGATTCTCATAGTTATACTTCCAACTAGAACAGGCTCATTATAAAAGACAACACAAAAAGGCATGAATGCAGCAGAAAAAACTAAGAAAAGCAACAGGCATACATGGAAGAAAAACCAACCTGAGGAGCATCGCCAATAGAACCCTCGTTATCACTACCATATCTATCAGCAGGGTCAACACCGGTATCGTCAATAAAATTATCATCATCCACGGTCCTAACACCATCTTGGTCCTCCTGCTTGCTCAAGATGCCAGAAAAGACAATCACTAACCAATAATTATGATAGAACGCACAGCTTTTTCAAATACAGTAACAAGCAACAATATTTTGGAAAATCCTACCAAGCGAGAATAGAAACAACTGTGCAGGACAACTAATATGCTTAAACAGGTAAGATCCACAATAAAACTACTAACCATAACTGATATAACTAACAAATTTTTGTAATATAATCACTAAAACCCAGTTTATAGAAAAAACTAAAGAAGTTCAGGAGTCTAAACAGATTAATACAATTAGATATTCATCCAACGATGTTCATGTAATAGGAATATACCTCAACTGAGATTTGTACTTTTTTGTTTTCTTCACATAGAAACTAGGATTCATGTTTTACCATGCATAAAAAAGTGTTCATTGGCTGGAAGCCTTTTGATGAAAGGTGTCCACAAGAAAGAAAATCACACAATAGGGAAGACCACCAATAATAACTCTCTTATAACTTGCAGAAAAGAAGAGATTGTGGCGTGAAATTACTTTAAAACACATGTAGATGTATAGGACGTCAAAATTTTAAAACTAACAATGCCTTCTACAGAAAACAATTTAGCCCTCAAAAACCAATAATATCTTCACATTTCTCATATCTTCCCAGAACGAAAAGATTACAAGATGAGGTTACATCAGAGAAAAAGATCTATTCACCAAGCAAAGTAAAACACTAATAGAAAAGAAGCACATACAATTAAGTACATCACTGACTTCTAATCTTCATAAGCTGAAAAAACAAAATGTGGCCCATCTCACACAAAAATTCCAAGACTAAACATATCCTCAACAAAGAACAATTTATACCCTCACAAACTGATACTACATTTACAGTGCTTATATTCCCAAAGAAAGAACAATTTATACGATCACAAGCCAATATTACCTTTACAGTTCTTATATTCCCAAACAGAAAAGACTATGGCACGAAGGTACTTCAACATAGATGAATCCATTAGCTAACCAAGATATAAAACTGCCAGACAACAACATTATGCTAGTCCCTGCATTCTAACGAATTCTATGCCTTACATGCGACACAGATGAATCCATTTGCTAACCCAAGGTATGAAACTGCTAGACAACAACATCATGCTCGCCCCTACATTCTATTGAATTACATGCTTTACATGCTCGCAACAATGCCTATCGCAAACAGAACATCCAGAGTAAGTATACCCTCAAAACCAACAGTATCTTCGCAGATCAAAATAGCAACAAATTCGATTTACCAAGCACTTTGACAATATACGAAAACTAAAAAATTAATTCCAAAATAGAAGATGTACATGCGAGTAAGCACATGACTTCTCTCCAGCCTTTAGATGCCGAAGGAACAAAAGGTGGCCCATTGCATATAGAAAATCCGATCAACAAAGAACAATACGTTTCTCAGAAACCATTTCTACCTTCCAATCCAAACTTCGAACTCACAGAAGCAATTAGTTGTATCCCTATACACCTTCAAGTAAGCTTTTAAAGCAATTCAACAAAACATAAAAACTCAAACAGTTACTCCCAAACAGCGAAACCAGGAAAACAGGATACAAAAAAGAAAGAAAAAAAATTCCAAAAATACATGATACCTCCGAATCACCACCGGCAATAGTATCCCACATCTCCTTCATCTCCGGATCACCCGCATGGTCCCTTGATCCTCCACCCTTGAATCCCGATTTCGATGCCTTTCCAGACTTCCAATCGGCCTTCATTCTCTTTTCATTCTTCTTCCCACTCCCTGCTTCCTTAGAAGCCTTCCTCTTTGTTGATCGTTCTTCCTCTTCTTCTTCATCATCCAAAAAATCTGCCCTGGGCGGACTTTGATTGGCAAAATCCGGCGTTCTTTCCTTCCCACTTTTTTTTATCAGTCTCTTTCTGGGTTTCGCTTTTGACGGCATATCTTCGGTTTCATCAAGGATTGGCGTCGGAGATCGCTCTCTTCCTCGCCAATCATCTTCTTCCGGTGAGAGTTCGCGATCGGATGGCATGTCGGGATCCATAAGTAGCTCTCCATCTTCATCGCGGTACCTGCAATGAGAGAAATTTGGAGAATTCAGACGCCCTAGATTCTGGAAGAGGAGAGGGATGAAGCCCTAGAAAGATGAGATTTGGGAATTTACGGATCGTTTTCGTATGCCATTGATTGAATTGCTCTTTGGCAGGAGACAAAACCCTAGAGAGAGAGATGATTTGAAGAGACAAATGTGGTTCACCTTCAAAGTTGGGGTTTTGGAATGGGAGAGAAATTTAACGAGGAATGCTGGCCATTTTGCAATCTTCTGTGCGTTCTTTAATTGTCTTCTATTTCTTTGCTAGCTGACGCGCGTTTATATTATCTCTTGTTCGGAAAAAGACAAAGGGCAGCCCCGGTCCACGAAACTCCCGCCTATGCGAGGTTACGGAAAGGGGCGAGCCACGATAGCCTAACTTTAAAATGAACATTCACAACCACCCAATGCCCAAAAAAAAAAAAAAATTAAGAAGGACAAGAGTGATTAGGTTTAGAGGGATGGGGTTATCATTTCTCATTACTATATTCTTTTCTAAATAATTAGAAATTGGATTTTAATTAGAAAATTAATTCATCATAAACAATAATGATTGGTTATTGATTGATTTAGGCTTTCCTTTTGCTAATAATTTAGATAGATTTCGATCTTCTTTGTCAATCTGGTTGAGGGACGAAGGAGGACAAGAGTGAGTTCTCAATTGTAAAGGTCATAAGATCGAAACTTTTGAAAAAAAAAATGTGTGAGTGAGTGAATGTGTCCATGATTTATTTATTTTTTAAAGTAAGAAAAAAAGGTTGAAGAAATCTAACCAACATCTCGTTGAGTGACCAGTAGAATTTTTATATGGTGCTAAATGTACTCGACTCCCTTATAAGTACATTCTATGCACCTTCTGCAACTCCTGCACCTGCTAAGATTTTGGCTTGCTCTCATATTTCTGAGGTAAATTCTTAACTTTATTTCTTATCATACATTTCAAGTTATTAAACAAACATAATTTCACATCTATCTTGTATAGAATGTATTCGAGCTATTGATTCCATCATTCTTTATATGGTGCCAAGAGAGAAGCAAATGCCTTAAAGGGCAGCCTCGATGCACGAAGCTCCCGCATATGGGGGGGTCCAAGGAAGGGTTGGACCATAAGGGTCAATAGTACCAGGCCTTGCATTTTGAAAGAGGCTATTTCCACGGCCTGAACCCGTAACTTCAAGGGCAGACGACAACAACTCTATCATTGTGATAAAGTTACAAAAGTAAGGATTAGTCCAGCTTCAGCTAGTTTCATGTTCCTTGACATGGGCATTAATCTAACTTGAGACTGCATGACATGGCATATTTTTCTTTTGGTCTCATTGTAACCTGGTTATGATAAAGTTACACCAACTTTATAGTAACACATAATTCCTCCATGTGAAGTTCTAGTAGTCATAAACTACCTACTTTCCATGTGCAATATCAAGTGGCTTATGCTTGCATATTAACATTTACTATTTTGCCTAAACTATCAATTTTCTTCTTCTTCTTCTTTTAATACAAGACAAAATTATCTTGGCATGTTGTTACACAGCCTTGATCATTCTAGACCAAACTTGTTAATGCTAAGTACCTTACAAAATGTAACTCATTCTCAATTAAAGCTGGCTCTTCACCATCCTCTTTATGGTCAAGTATTTTAAGATGTAGATAATAGTTCAAGATGAGCGAAAGAAAGATCATTGGAAATGACAAATCCACATTTATAGGGTTTGGAGACTGGATAGGATGTGAACCCCTTATTGACTATATTCCTCTATTAAGGTGGGATAGTCCCTCATCTCCATTGGTTTTTATATTATTAATGAAAATAGAAATTGGATGCCTGAGAAATTTCCTTTTGTTTTAGAAGAAGGCAAGAAAATCATTTTAAAATAGCATGTTTTCATACATCTTTAGGACAATCTTATTTATTTGCTTGCTACTGATGGTAAATTTTCAGTTAAGTCTTCAAAAAATTCCCTCCACCAATCTGATCATTGTGACTCCTCACTGCAGAAGTTGATATTGAGTTGGAAATTTCAACCTAAGGTGAAAATTTTATTATGGCAACTTGCTTTAAACAAATTTCCTATTCATTTCAATTTGAAATTATTGGAAGGCCATTATATAACCCGCGTGCTATGTTTGGAACGTGATGAAAATGCCTTGCACCTTTCTTTAAAATGCAAACAAGTTGGTGACTTATGACACTTTATTCAGAGTAAATTTCAACTACTGGCAATAGAAAATTTAGATTGAATGCCGTGATTGTCATTGCTTGCACTTTGATTTTTTACATTATATGGAGTGAGAGGAATAAGATACCATATGGTTGATAGGTGGATTGATAGATAGCCTTCATTAATAGGAAAACTAGAACTATTCAATGTACCAGTTCAATTGAAATTAGCCTCGTGCATTTTATTAAATGGCTACCAATTCTGAAAAGGTGGCTTCAAGTTAACACTATGTAGGTTAAGAGAAGAATATTTGGGGTTCAATGGGAACCTCTTGGTCACGGAGAGAGCTAATTATATTTTGATGGATCTGCTCTGGGGAATCCGGGTGTAACAAGAGTTGGTGGCATTCTAAAGCATAGTTGGAGAAGTTGTCTTGCTGCTAATAGGATTTTTGTCGGCAAAAAAAAAAAAAAAACTGACAATGGGGCTGAATGGTTGGCACTTCGGCATTGAATTAAAATGGCCAATGAGTATGACATGCTTATGAATTCTGGGGACTCTACATTGGTCGTAAATGCTATGAGACAAGGATTGAAGACCATCTGGACAGTGAGACTGCTATTTTCTTTAACTTTTTTTTGTTTTTATTTTTTTTCAATCAATAAAATGTTATTTATTTTTTGCACCGACATGAAATAGTTGAAATTGACAAACTCATATATACACACATATATAGGCATTAACATCTTTGGTTCATGGTGGGATAAACTTAGCTGGCCAAACATCTACTTGCGGATTAAACCAAATTGGCGAGGGCCAATGGGTTATTGGTTCTTGCAGCGGTCTTTTGAAGTCAAACACATTTTTAAAAAGAAAAACACCCGTACTAATTTTTTCTCTAAGTTTTTTAGTTATTGTTAGAAAATCTTGTACCCACTAAAACTCATAGCAACGAACATATCGTCCATCAAGTTAAGTTGGGGAAATATCAAAGGTTTTACCAGAGGTCAACAACTTCTGACTATCCTCACTCATGCAATCAATGTACGATATTACTTCCAGGAGTACACATGGGACCCACAAAGTGGCCATCAAGCCACAGCCGCATATAATTGGCATTTCCAAGAAAATTTCGTACAGGGAAGGGAGAGCTTGCGGAATTTTCTGAAGGCGGCGTCGTTAGGGACTCTCTCTCTCTCTCGTTTGGGAAAATCAGGAACGGTGTGGCAGGAATTCCCGGCAGGCCACGGCCCCTGTCGATGTTCCGGCTCGTCTTCCAGTCATGGCTGGCACGTGCAACTTCTTCCCGCACGTGACCGGTTCTACTCCTTCCCGGTCAGCTGGAGTTGCTTCCCTCTACTGGAAGACTCAGGCTAAATCTAATGGTGTTTCTGTCTACGGCTATAGGCAATCGCGTCCGTCGGATCTTGCTCTTGCAGAAGGCCCCTCTTGCATATTCGTGGGTCCGGTGGAGACTGCGAGCAAAGAGACGCTTGAAGCTCTCTATTGCCAGGTACATATTTTCCGTCATTTCTGTTTCTGGGGTGGATGCTTTTACTGTTAGTTAGTCGTTCAATTTCCTTCTGATTTTTCTGTCTCCTGTTGTAGATGTAGATGTAATGGTTTGATAGTTCTGTCTGGGGTTAATTCGGGTGGTTTTCTTTAGTACATGTTTTGATGATTTTAGCTAAGTTTAGGCGCTGTGGGTATTAATTCTAGTCTTTCACAATAAGCTTGGTTTGAGGATGATACTGTCATTCGACTGGACAGTGCTACTTCTATCCATTTTCAGTGCAAGGCTCATAGTCAATAAATTGAATTTGCTCATGGCACTAATGTTTGAAGATATGGGTAAGTCCCCAAATCTTAACTCAAATGACAGAAGAATGGGGGAAATTAAGTAGCAATCAACACCATGCTTTGGTAATCAAGAACAGACGAATGTCTTGAGTTTATTAAACACTTCTTTTATTACCTTGGTACAATGGTAAAGTTGTCGTCATGTGACCTTGAGGTCACGGGTTCAAGGCGTGTAAACAGCCTCTTGCAAAGATGCAAGGTAAGGCTGCATACTATAGACCCTTGTGATCTGCCCCTTCCTCGGACCTTGCATGGGCAGGAGCTTTGTGCACCGGGGCTGCTCCTCTCTTTCTTTTCTTACCTTTTCGTAGGCTTTTGCGCATTGTAGCTGCTAATTAGAAAAGTGCAAAGAAAAAAGAAGAGCCAAAACACTTGGAAGTCAGGATATGATTTCCCTGTATATAGCTAGCTTTTGTGTCTTTACATTTGCTATTGCTGTTGGCAATTGAATCATTTGTTTCTTAAGATGACACAAATGCCGGAATTTGGACTTTCAAACTCGCTTCCCAGAATCATCTGTGGAACAAAATCTTGGAATGACTGCAACTGAGAAGTAGAAATAATCTGTCTCTCTATTTCTCTGTTACACACAAGGAGAGGATGAAGAACACCGCCACCGCATACTCAAAAGTACATACTAAAAATGTGGTTGGAAGAACCACCTAACTCCCCAAAGTCAACACAGTTAGAAGGGAAAGTGCCCCCGCCTTTGTGAGCCCTGAGAACTGTAACTGTTCAAAGCGCTAGTTTTTGCCACTGTATGTGCAAAGAGCAATTATAGTCCTATCGAGCAAGTTTGATATGGCTAGTGACCCTAATGAGGGAAGGTTAACATATAGATTTCTTGAAAGCCTTGACATGGGATGATGTCCTGAAAAGAATGCTAGTTAGTCTAGTTTATGAGCTATCTTAAGAGTTGACCCCAGAGCCATTTCAATTGCTTTCTTGAAAATCCTGAGCTGCATTTTCATCTGAAATTGTGTTAGTGGATTATTATGCTTGACTCACTGCTAGGGAAAAGGCTTCTCTTATTGGCATGCCAATCACTCTATGGGGACCATCATCCCACGTTTTTTTATGTTATATTATAGTTTAGTTTGCTTGGGATATTTACCACTAAGGGCATTAGGTTTATTAGCATGTTGTGACTTAAGTAGACGCAATTTTGTCTTTTTTCTAGATTAGGGTTGGATTACCCCTACTTAAGATCTTTTATCTTTTATGTAAGTAGTTTTTTTATGAACAATGAATGAATTTTTGTTAGACTTGCTGCATTCCTCGTTCTAGCTTCCTTTCCATGAGCGTAAAGCTGCATTCGGTACAAGGTAGAATTACTTTGTTTCATCCTGTTCTGTAAGTTAGTACTTTCCCACCTTGTCTTTTAAAGGATGATTTTTGAGCTGCGTGTGGTTATGTGATTTGCAATAGTAATAACCTAGAATTCTTATCTTGCACAAAATTTTTGAATCATAGATTCAAAGCTTAATTAGGGCTGTTTGTCAATTAGAGGGACGTTCCGGTTGAAACTTTGATCTTACCTTAATTGGTAAAGATCTGGGGCAGTCTATAGATTCTGTAATTCATTGTAGGCTATACATGCTAATTAAGACTGATTTTCTGCATGTTAAAGTGTTCGTCTTAGTTTAATTTATGTTTTCTTATTTAAGTTAATTCTGATATAATCTCAGCATATATATTAGGTCATTTCACATGCTGTCCTACATCAGTTTCTATCAATCAGTCCCCAGTATACGAGTTCTGAAAATAACTGTTACTTATTGTGAAACTGAAATGTTCATTTGACCATATGAGTGATGATTTTTTCTTTTTCCTTTTTCCTAATACTGTATTTTGTTGAATATTGTTTCTTGTATGAGTGTCTTTGCATTCTGGAGAGGTTGATAGAGTAAACTCAATCTAATCAACTTCTGAAATTCCAGGCACGAGATGCCTATTATAGCGGGAACCCTTTGATTGTCGATGACATGTTCGATAAAGTAGAGGTAACATCATACTCTTCCTTCATTCAAATCCATTATGTGCTTTTACTCTCTTATCTATAGTAAGTGAGACAATATGCTTACAGTTGGAGCTACGGCGGTATGGTTCCAAATCAGTTGTCAAGTATCCTCGCTGCAGTCTTAGGCGACAATCAACTTATTCAGATGCGGAGGTTATTCTCTTCTGGCTTATGTATGATCTGGTATAGTTCCTACTAGTTATGGCCTGTAATTGTTCCCAATTTGATGTTAACTGTGATTTGGGTGTAGGGCAGGAAGATCTTTCTCAGGTTTTGGCATTAGTGAATATATGGATCTTTTTTCTCTTCTCTGGTGGCTTGACTTTTCTTGTGCCAACCTTCTATACTTTAAGTCTGACATACGAGGATGCAATCTACTTGAGATTTTCCTTGAATAATACCAGATCGGCATCAGAATTGCTTGAGATGGCAGATCGCATTCTTTTCATGGGATTGGGTTTTGCTATTGGCTATCCAATTATACTGGCTTCTGGTAAGATATTTCTTTCTATGTCCTCTTGAAAACTTCACTTTAGACACTGTTGCACTTCAAATGAGCAAAGAGATGGAAGCAGGAAATATACTGTCATTCAATTTGCACCCTCCATGATGGATCGGCCAGATGCTGCTGCTTCACTGTTATACCATTGAATTGCTTCAAAGTTGATAGTAACTGTTGTTTCTATTGCGTCTCTCCCATGGGATAAGATTCCATTGGCCAGAAATGCCCCCCGATGCATGTAAATATGCTCATTGATGGTATTGCTTGGGCTTTTATGCATATGTCTGCATGCAGGTGCCTCGTGTTTATGCATTTCTTTATTTTATATTAATAAATAATTTAATCATGCATTTATCTGTCGTAACTACTGCTGGCTTATTAACTCAAAAGCATTACTTTTTCTCAGTCCGTGCACTTCAACGTCTATGGACCAGTGACCTGGTGGCACTAAAAGGCTCGTGCCCTAATTGCGGAGAGGAGGTAGAATATGATTGCCTACACTTCTTAGTTTAGAGATTTTGGAATCTTCTTTTGAATGGGAGCTTGGTGCAATGGTAAAGTTGTCGTCGTGTGACCTTGAGGTCACGGGTTCAAGGCATGAAAACAGCCTCTTACAAAAATGCAAGGTAAGGCTGCATACTATAGACCCTTGTGGTCTGCCTCTTTCCTGGACCCTGCATAGGCGGGAGCTTCGTGCACCAGAGCTTCCCTTTTTTTCATTTTGAGAAAAATCCCAACTTTCAGAAATTGCATACTTCTAAAATATATATTAGCAATCAGCTTTAATATACAAGATTTTTTATTTTTGTGCGTGTGAGCATGGCACAGTGGCGCAAGAGTTAGTCTCAATCATGAAGGTCACTAGTTCAAAACTCCTCAAGAGTGTGTGTGTCCATCATTCTAAAAAAACAGAAAAGAAACAAATTCTTTTCCTGTCAACTGAGTTGAACAAATCTCTTTCTGTAGGTCTTTGCCTTTGTTCGTACTGACAAATCTGAACAATCTCCTCACAGAGCAGATTGTCATGTATGTGAGTGCACTCTGGAGTTCCGTGCGAAGGTTGAGGTGTGTGATTGCTTCTTTTGTTTACTCGATCAAATGCATCCATGCCTGCCAGTGCAAGTAACAATCTATTCAATTTAAGCGAGAGTTAGACTAATCTCATCTAAATGGTTGAAGAAAACATTATATTCTATCAAGCACAATGAGATTAATCACATATAGACTGTTGACATAGTCTTCAGTCATTAAGGAAATAGCTTAAGCAGAGACATATACTAATGGTTAAACAAAGTGTCTATTTCTTGCTCAGTTTGGCATCTAATCTAAAATATTCTATGGAACATAACTGAAAAGATGGTGATTTCCAAAAATTTGAAATATTTTCTGTTTCTTTGGATGATATGATGGGTTAATCATTTACTTCATTAATTCCAACAGTGGCTGCTGCGGAATCTGCTATTGGGTCTGTCATTTTCATTATAACTTTCTGAGTTAAAGGAACTATTGCTGTAGAATCTATCAATGTCTTTCAAGGTTAAACATAACTACTAGAGTTACCAAGCATGAAGTTCTGCATTACATAATTCCATGGAAATACCCAATTTAATTCTTAATTTTGGGGACTTAAATACTATTAAAGTAAAAAGAGTGTTCTCTGTCTTGAATAATATTATGCTAGTGGCTAATTAAAGTGCAGCCCCCGTGCACAAAGGTCCTACGTATGGGGGGGTCTGGGGAAGAGGCAGGCCACAAGGGTCTATAGTACGCAACCTTACCTTGCATTTTGCAAGTGACTGTTTCCACATCTTGAACCCGTGACCTCAAGGTCACACTACGACAACTCTACTGTTGTGTCAAGGCTCCCCTTTGCCAGTGGCCAATTATAAAAAAGGACAGCCCCAGTGCATGAAGCTCCCACCTATGCAGGGTCTGAGGAAGGGGTAGACCACAAGTACCTAAAGTACACAACCTTACATTGCATTTGCAGAAGGCTGTTTCCATGCCTTGAACCTGCGACCTCAAGGTCACACGACTACAACTTTTACCATTGCGCCAGTGGCCAATTATAAGTGCCTAATTTATGAAAACAGCTCTTGGTACAAGATGCTGTTCTAGGAAATTATATCTCAGAGTCCTAAAGGGAACTTGAATAAGGTCAAAAGCTGGGTCTGGCTATCCTTAATTGTTGCATTATGGTGCAGAGTAAAATTCTAATTTTTACTTCTTTGTTGGCTTGATGCAGCGGTCTACTACTGGACCTGGCAAAAGGTGGGTTTATGGCCGTGTCTATCTGGTTCCAGGGACTGCCAAAAAGCGTCCAAGATGGTCGTAGATGGGAATGGAACTGTGACTGCATCCATATAACTTGGTGTATATTTGCATTCATTTAATTCTTGGCAAACTTATATCAGAAGAAAAGAGATACGGGCAGTTGTATATTCCACTAAATAGTGCAATATGTTAGGATTGAATTTGGATGTTCAATCATTTACACTCAGTTTATGATTGAATGATATTCAATAAGGGTGGTGTAGCCATGAGCTAATCTGTTCCAAGAGGACCGCCTGATTTCTTGGTGCTTACCAGACCAGAAGCAATTAGATAAGTGTTTGATTTTCATTCTTTACTGTTTTGATGATTCGGGAGTTCCTCTACAACTAATTTAGAGGGGGAGAAGCTCACCATTGGAGTTTAGATGAAATTGAATTTTATGGTGGATTCTGTAGTTTTTAGCCATTGGAATGCATTCTTGAATTTGCCTGTAGATTCCACTTGACACTTGGAAACCAAAATCTTTGTTGATTGACAGCCCGGCCACACTGATTTTTCAAAGGGATCAGTCAAGGTGGAGTTGAACTTTGAGGAGGATTCTATCCTTTTATTTCTTTGGTACAATGAACCAATGTAACTCACCCCCTCCCTCAAGTCCTTACCTAAACTGACACATATGGGATGGAGATGCATTATATCCAACCTGTCACATATCGGCCCCTAAACAGGCCGATGTTATTCACTCATCATAGAACATGATGTGCATATCTTAATTATTGACCGTTCAAAAACCATATTTGAGCAAAAATAACCATACATACCTATGGTTATGGTTATTTGAACAAAAATAACCATTAATCTCATCAATCATCAACTTCTAAAATTTAGTGAAAATTAGGAAAAAACTAAACTTTAGACGCCGAAAGTATTCGTTTATGGCATTTTGGTCCTTAAAGCTTCCAAAAAAATAATAATAAATTTCTAAAACTATTAGTTTTGCTTGCATTTTAGTCCTTCAATTATGGGTAAAAAAAAGTTAGATTTGGCCCTACATATATTATTTTAAAATAGAAAAAGAAGGGCTTGTCATTGGATTTTGCAGCGCAGTAAAAGGGCTGAACACACGCATGGGGAGAGAGAGAGAGAGAGAGAGAGAGAGAGAGAGAGAGAGGTGACGCTTCAAAAATTTTGACGGCAATTTTATAATAATGTAAAAGACTATCTTGTCCTAAATTATGTTTTGATAAAAACTAATGATATTTAAATAATAATAAATTATTGCTTGTGGGATTCAATTACTAATTTCGTTGACACAAAATTAACAGCGTGATTAAAGTGCAACCAAAACTAATAATTCATCATCATTGTCATCAAGACCTTATCCCAATTAGGGGTCGACCACACGAATTTTATTCCTCTATTCCTTTCTATTAAGTAGCATGGCTTCATTTAGTCTTAAAATTTTTAAATCTTTCCTCGTCACTTCTATCCACTATCTTTTGGGCCTTACCCTTGTCCTTTAAGAACCTTTTACTTGCATCACCTCAGTCCTTCTAACTAGTGTTGTTTTCGATCTCCTTTGAACATGTCCAAACCATCTAAGTCTGATATCTTTCATCTTGTTATCTGTTGGTGTTACCTCTAAGTTTTCTGTAATATTTTTATTTCTAATTTTATCCTTTCTTGTCTTACCACTCATCAATTTAAACATCCTCATTTCTGCTATGCTCATCATATGAGCATGTTCCTTAATTGCCCAACACTCTGATCCATAGAGCATAGCTAGCATTATAACTATCCTATAGAATTTTTATTTTAGTTTGAATGGCATCCGCCGATCACACAAAACTTCAGATGCACATCTCCATTTGTTCCGATCTGCTTGAATTCTCTGAGTAACTTCCCTCTCAATCTCTCCACTCTCATGAATCATTGACTATTAGTATCAAAAGTAGTCTTTTATAGGAACTTCTTGCTTATCAATCTTGACTAGTGCTCCACTCCTACTCTTCTTACTAAAATTGCATTCTATATATTCTATCTAAGTTTGGGTGATTTTAAATCCTTTAGATTCTAAAGCTTCTCTCCATAACTTTAGTTTTGTATTTACACTTTTAATTTTCTCATCAAGTAAGACTATCATCTGCAAATAGCATGCATTAGGAAATCTCCTTGTGTAGATATTTTGTTAACTCGTCCATAACCAATGTAAAAAGATATGGGCTCAATGCCGATCATTAGTGCAATCTTACAATGACAAAAAAATCACTAGTTTCTCCACTAATAGTCTTAGCATTTGTTACCCTTCCCTCATATATATCTTTAATTATATCTATATACCCTCGCGAAACTCCTTTCTTGTCCAACATCCTCTATATTAACTCTCAAGCGACTCTACTATAAGCTTTCTCTAAGTTGAGAAAGACTCTTTATATTTCTCTACAATTGTCTTTATAACAAAATAGCTTCCATGGTAGATCTCCTAAGCATTAAACTAAACCGATTCTCTGATACACTTGCCTCATACCATAGCCTATTCTCAATCACTCTTTCAAAAAGTTTCATAGTGTGGCTCATAAGTTTGATCCCTCGATAATTAGTATAGTTGTGTATGTCTCCTTTATTCTTATAAATTAGTATAATAGAGCTTTTCTTCTACTCATTAGGCATTTTCTTTGATTTTATAATCTTGTTAAACAACTTGATTAACCAAACTACCTCAATATCTCCAATATGCTTCCAAACCTCTATTGGTATACCATCGGGCCCATGGCCTTTCTTGATTTCATCTTTTTCAATATCTCTTTCACTTCAGGTATTCTAATCATACATTTATATCTATAATATCCAATGTTGTTTAGATTTATAGTATTTTTAATCCCTATATTCTCAGAGCCATTGACATTTAACAATTTTTAAAAGTATGTTTCCCACCTCTGTTTGATATCATCATATTTGACTAATACCCTTTGATCATCACTTCTAATGCACCTAACATGATCTAAGTCCTTACCCTTATTTTTGCAAGTTTAAATACATCTTTCTCACCTTCTCTTGTTCCTAGTCTATTATAGAGCTCATCAAATCCTGAAGTTTAGCCTCACTTACTATTCTCTTATCAACCTTTTTAGTATTTTTATATTGTTCATAGTTTTCATTATTTCTAGTATTTTGATATGCTTTAAAACACATCTGTTTTTCTTTAATAACTTTTTGCACTGTTTCACTCCACCACCATATTTCCTTTACTACTTGTCTTTTACTTTTAGATACTCTTAAGACATCTTTTACCACTTTTTTAATAGACTCAACAATATTAATCCACATGGTGTATACTTCTGTTTCATAGTTCTAGTTTCCTTCTACCATCAACTTATTTGTGAATGAGGTTATTTTTGCTCCTTTTAAGTTCCACTACTTAGGTTTTGGATACCTATTAAGTTCATTTTCATTCTTTCATCTTTTGATATGGATATCCATAACCATTAACATATGTTATGAGGTTAAACTCTCACCGGGTATAACCTTACAATTCATTCTCATTGATCATTCAATATTTCTAAGTAGAAAAAAGTCTATTTGGCTTTTATGAAGTCCACTTTTAAAGGTTATTAATTGTTCATCCCCTTCTTAAAGAGTGTATTTACAATGGCCAGGTTATATGACAAAGCAAAATCGAGGATAATTTCTCCCATCTCATTTTGTTTACCTATATCATACCATCCGTGTATTCTATCATATCCTTTCTTTTCTTTTCTTACATAGCTATTTAAGTTTGCTCCTATAAATATCTCATCAATATTGGGAATTTCTTGCATGAATCCCTCAATATCTTTCCAATATTGTCTCTTGATTATATCTTCTAAACCTACTTGTGGTGCGTATACACTTATAACATTTATGATATACTCTCTTAGAACAAGTTTTATTATTATAATTTTATCACTGATTCTTTTAATGTCCACCACTTTATCCTTTAATTCTTTATCCACCATTATTTCTACGTTATTTCTGTTATTATCCTTTCCTACATACCATAATTTACACCCACCAATTTCTCTAGCTTAAGCCCATTTTCACTTGGTTTTTTGGATACAAGCGATATTGACTCACCTATGTTTCATCATGTCTACTAACTCTAAACTCTTACCTGTTAATATCTCTATATTTCATGTGGCGATACGAGTCTTATGTTCTTAAGATATCCTATTTACCAGTGCCCTTCTCGATCTCCATGGCATGAACTCATGTCCACTTTTCACTGCACCTAGATTTTGATGTATTGCATCACTTCCGAGGGGGCGCTCTAGCAGCCCTTGCCCATTTTTCATTACACTCGGGATCCGATGTAGCACGTCGCTTTTGGGGAATGCCCTAGCAACCCTTGCTCATTTTTCACCTCATTCGGGATCTGATGTAGCGAGTCGCTTATGGGGAATGCCGTAGTTTGAGGGAATGTTAGTTTTTGATTCATGTCATGTTAGGGTTGCCATAGTTTTAAGAAGTTGAAGATGATTTTCATTTCTTCCTTACAAATTAATATACAAATGCATATTCATTTGCAAGCAGGAAAGAAATTACAAAATCATCTTCAACTTCTCTCTTGCCGATAGGCACATGACGCAAGGGTTGCCATACTTTTAAGAAGCTGAAGATGATTTTCATTTCTTCTTTGCAAACTAATATATAAATGCATATTAATTTGCAAGAAGAAAAGAAATAACAAAATCATCTTTAACGTCTCCTTTGCTAGCTGGCACCTAATGCAAGACCCTCTTCCTTTTTTCACTTGGGCTTGGGACTAGCATTGACAGAGTTAACCAAAACCAATAATTCTAAGGACTAAACTGTTTTTTTTTTTAACTTTAGGAAACAAAGTCTTGCAAGTGAAATATAGTATCAAAGCATAGTTTTCTCTAAAAGGGCAACCCCAGTGCACAAAGCTCTTGCCTATGCAGGGTCAGGAGAAGGGGCAAACCACAAGGATCTATACTATGCAGCCTTACCTTGTATTTTTACAAGACGCTATTTCCATATGAACCAGTAACTAGTGGCCTCAAGGTCACACAACAACGACTTTACCATTGAGCCAAAGCTCCCCTTTAAAGTGTAGTTTTCTCTAAGATATACAAATAGAACCAGCTGTTGACCATTCAAATTCCAAATTCTTTGCTTCTCAAACGTTAAAAAGCAATGTTAGAGCTAACCATGCTATTGGCGCATATATCATTTCCCTCCTTTCTTTCATTCTCCCTACTCCATAATTCTCGCCCGTCAACATCCACCGGACTCAACAGCAGCTAGCTCTCTTACCACTAAAAAATCCAGAGAAACAGAAAACCCTCAAAATTTTGAAGAAACGCCCAGCTTCATCAGTGCCACTCTGCTGTAGGCAACTTCATTGCCCAATGCGCCAATTTGGACACATGCAACACAAGTATTTGATCGGATGCAGGAACCTAACTCGTTCGTTTGGAACCCAATAATAAGAGGATATCAACAAAACCGAAAAGCCATCATGGCCCTTCCCCTGGTGATCAAAGCATGTGCAGAGTTGCAGGATTCAAGAAAAGGAAAATCAATTCATTGGCAATTGCTAAACACTTTCTTACCAGTTGACGCTTTCGTAGCAAAGAGTTTGATTGGGTTTTATGTGGTTTGTGAGGATATGTTCGTTGCACGGAGAGTATTTGGTGGCATGCCTGTTAAAGATACGGTGTCTTGGAGTGTCACTTTATCTGGGCATGTCAATGGATGTGATATGAAGATAGTGCATCTTTTTTTTTATATATGATGTCAGTTGAAGCCTAATTGGGGTAAGGTCTTGATGATGATGATGATGATAATGTCAGTTGAAGATCTTGCAGCTTGGAATACTATTAATGGTGGGTATGTGAGGACCAGGGATATGCAAGCTCCTACGAAGCATTTTGATGGAGTACTCATGAAGGATCTGTTCATGTATAACACTGTGCCGGATGGATATGCAAAACAGGGTAAAGTAGATGCAGTGCTTGCCATATTGAAGGAAATGGTTGTGAGAGATGTGAACTTTACGAAGGGGAGTCTTAACGTAACGGTAGAGTTATCGTCATATGACCTTGAGGCCACAGGTTCAAGGTCTAAAAACGTCCTCTTCCAAAAATGCAAGGCAAAGCTCCATCCTATAGACCCTTGTGATCCGCCGCTTTCCTGGACCCCGCATAAGCGGGAACTTTGTGCACAGGTCTGCCCACCCTTACTAGTTGTGAGAGATGTGGTGCCTTGGAATACGGTCATTAGTGGGATTGTGCAGAAGTAGAGATTCCATGAAGCAATGGAACTCTTTCATCGGATGCAGTTTACAGACGTTGAGCCCTCATGAGGTGATTATAATAAGCGTGCTTTCTGCTTGTGCACAAGTAGGAGCTTTGTATATTGGGAGGTGGATACATTCATATGTTGATAGGAATAGGTTCGGTTTGGTGGATGTGTATTCGAAATGTGGGGCTTTGGAGTGTGCTCAGCGTGTCTTTGATCAGATGTCTAATAGAGATGTTGCTGCATGGAATGCAATGATAATGGGAGTCTCCATGAACGGGCAGGGTAACAATGACTTGGGGAGTTATTTTACAGAATGCAGCTGGCATACTTTAAGCCAACTGAAGTTACATTGGTTGGAGTCCTTTGTGCATGCACTAATGCAGGGTTTGTTGATGAAGGACCTAATCTGATTGTAATATCATATCATAATAATAGGCTGGGTAGAAATTGGACAAATTTTCCATTTTATAAAACTCTATATGTTGAGGTGGCTGCAAATATTTTAATAATATGCAGGAAGACTTTGGCATTACGGCTAAGGTTGAGCATCATGGATGCATGATTGACCTCCTTGGATGTGCCGGGTTGTTGGACGGAGCTTATGAGTTAATGCAAATTATGCCCTTTGTGCCACACACTGGTGTTTGGGGTGCCAGAATGTGCTATCAAGCACTTGATTGAATTGGATCTTGAAGATGGTGGCAATCATGTCCAACATATACGCTAATGCTGGTACATGGGGTGATTTTGCGAAGGTGAGAAGAAGGGATTGTTAAATTGCCAGGGTGTGGTTCAGTTGAGATCAATGGACAAATTCATGAGTTTGGTGCTGGTTACAATACCCACCCTCGGTCTCAGGAAATTTAAGAGAAGATGCAAGAAATTTCCAAGCAGTTGAGGATGGGTGGGATGGATGGCTATGTAGCAGGCATAAATGAGGTTTTCTTTCACTTGGAAGAGGAGAAAGAGAATGCACTGTTCATAGTGTGAAATTGGTTATCGCTTTTGGACTAACTACTACCAACGAGGAGACTAGAAGGGGAGCCTTGGCGCAATGGTAGAGACTACCAATGAGAATGAGGGGATTGATCCGAATTGTCAACAACATATAATTTGTGGAGATAGTCACTCTGATATAAAGCTCAAGGATTTACGATAGAGAGATGGTGGGCAATGGGATTTCATCCCCGTTTACCCCTTGTAAGATTTGGGTGAAAGACAAATAGTGACTGATCGCTCTTTAGAACAGCCGGAATTTCCTACAAAAGCAGGTCTCAACCAACGGTGAGGTCTAGGAAAAGTATGAATCTCCAGCGAATGGTGAATTCTACCATGGGAAGTTCAAGGATTTCTGAATGTGGCATTTCCACTTTGGATGGATAGATATGTCAGGCAATAGAGCACCTTGACCTTTGGAAAAGAAGGAATGTTTGGTAACAGCTCCTGCTGCCTGACCGGTAGGATTACCACCTGCCATTCTCTTTCTTCTCCCAAGGGCATGTCTTGATTGTTTTATGATTCGACTTACCTCCAATACTGAGACATTGAGAATAGGATGATCCCATGCTCCTATTCCAGTGGAACTAATGATCTGCATGGTCCAATTGGAGCAAACAGCGGGAGATCTCTTTTCTGCGGTATTGTTTATGACATCACCATATGTCACAAGAACCTGCCTCTCATGAAAAAATGTTGGACAAAAAGAAATAGAAGTGGCAACAAAAAATATTGTTTATCATAATCTTTTCTGCTGTTTAAAGGCTATGCTCTACAAACAACAAATCTTACAGTAGTTACTCAATAAATGAAAGAGAGAGAAATCCTGGTGCAAAATCGTCTCCCAGCAGACAGATTCTGGCCAATTAGAAATGTGCTAAGCTGTAGACTAGAATCCAGGCAAGCTGCACAACACACAAAAAACATGTTCATTGTTACTAGGCTGGTATTTGTGCGTGTACCATTGTACAGAATATGGGCAACAATTAAAGTGAACCGTGTACCAAAAACATGAAAGATAAATGATGAGGACCAGCCGGTACAGAGATATATGCCATTACTCGGTGATTATCTATCAGCCACTGTTTGAATCACCTCAAGCATTAGAATGACTGAGAACTGCAGTTCACTATCTCAGCTTTCTAGCAGTCAATATTGGCTGATAGATAAACACGTAGAAAAACAAATTGAATAGTGTGCAGGTGATAATATGCTCTGAGGATCATGTACTACTCGGTCAGTGCGCTACCTTAGCCTGGACCATAACGAACAAGGTTGACAGAAAATGCACAGCTACACAAACCTGAAAGGTTTACTAATTATGAATGTAATGGAACTAGAAACAACAAATTGTATACTGTAGAGGTGATAATATGCTCTGAGGATTATGTACTACTCAGGCAGTACGCTATCTGAGCCTGGACCATAATGCACAGGGTTGACAGAAAATGCACAGCTACACAAACCTGAAAAGTTTACTAATCATTGTGTAATAATCCATATACCTCATCATTCCTCTTGATTAATAGAAGATTCTGTAAGAATTGAAAGATTTAATTACCAGAAAGAGAGTTAAAGATGCAAAGAGACCCTCTTGAAGAAGTGCTCCGTGTCCGCCAAAATCCTCTTCATCTATCTTTAATACGAGAGCGTAATACCCATAAATAATCCCAGATGAGAGCACCAAGAATCTGGAAATTGCAGGAGCATCAGATGCAATAACTACTAACCAATAAATGTGTGTACATTATGGAAAGATTACAGCATGGAATCAACTTGTTTAGTATTAGAAAACACATGTAGAATTAACCATCTTGGCCTCTCTTACAATCAATAGAGCAACATCCTCAATAAAGGAAAAGAACAAGGTCAATTTAATGATGTCAAATAGAAAATCCTGCTGCACTTATTGTAGCAGCTGTACATTGTGCTCACTTAAAAAGTATTATAAATCAGGAGACATGACGGGGAACATAATAAGATCATCAGTAATCCTTTTTTTTTTTTAAAAGGGGCAGCCCGGGTGCACGAAGCTCCCATGTATGCGGGGTCAGGGGAAGGGGCGGACCACAAGGGTCAATAATAAGCAGCCTTACCTTGCATTTTGTAAGAGGCTGTTTCCACGCTCGTGACCTTAAGGTCACATGACGACAACTCATCAATAATCCTTTTTTTAATGGAGGATGAACGTTACAGTTGGAAGTTTCCATTATCTAGCAAAAGTTTATGTAGGAGAAGACATAAAGGTGGATCCTTTGACCCATGGAATAACAGTAAAAGAATTCCCTTCCTCTCACAGCTCTGCCCTACAGCTTTATTACAACCCATAATGCCACGGCTTTCAGAAAAGCCTTTATCATTGTGGAAAATGCCATTGAACACCATCAACTCGAGATTATTGGACTATTTGACCTCAAAAGTTTAGTTCCATGACATGGTGTTGGCGATGGAGCGGCAGATACACTGCTTGCATGGTAGGACTCTTCTCAACAAAAGGGTTATGGGTGTGAATCACTTATCCACCAACTTTCAAGAAAGAACAATGTTATGGTGGATCTCTAATCTTGGTTTCCTTATCTTTGGAGTATCTATTTAGTAAAATATCACACCAATTCCTGAATAACTGTTGCGGGCAGATTGTACAGACAAAGAACCTTCCAAGTCAATTTCAAATCAAAATTAAAACCCCAAATTTACTACAATATTTTGTTGTCATCGTTTCTTTGTCCCAAGTTCAGATGGTTCCTTTGGTTTCATATGATCTAAGCAACCACCAAAGAGGTCCCTTCCAATGAGCCTATGTCTTCAAGTTGATTGTGAATCCATCCTTCAAAAAGCTCAGTGACATTTGGGAAGTCCCACACAATCCAAAACCGACTCATAGTTAGTGACCAGAGCTTACTTATTTAGAGCACTTGGGAATATAGTGCTGCATTGTTTCTTCACGCAACGGTAAAAGTTGTCGTCGTGTGACCTTGAGGTCACGGGTTCAAGGCGTGGAACAGCCTCCTGCAAAATGCAAGGTAAGGCAGTGTACTTTAGGCCCTTGTGGTCCGCCCCTTCCCTAGACCCTGCATAGGCAGGAGCTTCGTGCACTGGGGCTGCTCTTTATTTTTTCTTCACCTATTTCCATTTTACAGAGAATAACCAAGAATTTATTTAAGATAGTAGCGAAGGAGACAAGGGAAAAACTGGCCCTCATATGATATTCGATGAAGAAAATCATAGATTGGACAAGCATTATTGCATCCCAAGAGTTGTAACAGGGAAAGCCAATCACCTCCAACAAGAGCATCGCCACTAACGTAATCCTTCACTGATAAAATCTATTAAATCTGTGTCCCTCACCTACTTGAACAACAAAACATTCATTGTGCTTCCTGGATTCACTAACAGTATGAACTAAAGAGCCACCTAGACAGCGTGCAGTCGTTTTGAATTGTAAAACGCGAACTGCTCAAGCCGCTCAACAAAGATGTGTAGTATGATCAGATGCGCCCTAACAACAGATGTCATTAGTTCACAACCAACAGGAAAATGTGAAGATGCACAAGAGTACATGTAAAGATCATACAACAGGACTCAATATGAAGATCACCTAATTGGCTAAGAAGTGAAGCACAGGTTTCTGACTAACAATGGGGTGTACTTTTATACATTTCTCTTTGGCATTACGCGAAATGTTCGAGCAAATGATTGTCCATTATGGACAACATTCGAGATGAGAATTATAAACTTGCTCTGCAATCTGCATATTAAACTTTCTACAGTCTGGTGTCATTCATGGAAAAGAGAATAGTAGCATGTCTGTGCAGAGCCGCTTCAGTTATACAAGACAGAGTCCACCTCTTTTCTTATAGAAATACGTCAAGCCAACTTGGATTGGGTTTCTCATGGGAATATGACACTTAGCACAATTGTTAAGGAATGAATTTGCAGACCAAAGTGAAATGAGATTCAGGGTCTCTTGTTGACTTTTGCATTTCCAGCGAGTTGGTAGGATCTCTCTGGATGGTGATAGCTCTAGATGGAGGAAGACAGATCGCTGAGATCAAGCTTGTGTTTGCAGAGACTAGCCTATTTTAACTCCCACAGTTAAATGTCAAGAAGTATACCTGATGAGCTGCAAATATTAGCCTTAAGTGTTGACTGGGTTGAACTTCAGTTTGGTAAACCTGCCGTATGAGCAATACTCTGGCTTCTAATAAATTTCTCTTTGGGCACAGAGCCAAATTATTCTTAGTATATTTTACATATTTATATGTTTCACGTTTATTGCCCATAAGGATAAAGGAATCCACATGATTTCAAAAGTGTAATAGCAACAGCTTATGGTTTGGTTCATGTAAACAGAACTTTCTCTACTAAAACAATATTGGTGGTTTCTACGTTGTTTTACGTGCATTTTAGCAGAACTTTAAAAGTTTATCATAATTATCTTCTGGAGCTCTGGCGTAGTGACTTCTTCAAGTATGTCTCTAAATATTTTCTTAGCTTTCTTTAGATCAATATTCAACAGAAAACAAGTTGGTAAACTAACATATTCTTTCACATTCCCTGAGAAGCCATCAAGTCTTAGAAAGGAAGCGTGATAGCTTTATACACCATATTATTGTACATTACTAACGGGTGACAACAAACGGCATCATGCAACTCATTTATTTATATCCAAGAAAATGAACCATTATAATGTCTAACTTTTACACATTCATAAGGGGTAAAATATAGAATAACAGGACTATCAACTTATATATGGGGATATCCACAATACTCCCTGTTTATTGGATATTAATGGCTCACAACTTGGCTGATTTTGCACTTAAATTTGTAGTCCAAAACTCAACTAGCAATAATTCATCTCTACTGACATGTATACCATGCAGTGGTACGAATTGGTAATCATAGACAGATTTGCCTACATCACACGTAAGGATATAGTGATTCCTAAAGCAATGACTTATATCCTTTCTAACATGCCACTATCTTAACTCCAGATCAAAAGAATCATATCAGGGAAGTTGTGACTATAAGGTAGAATTTGCACTCATTTGTTTTCCTTTCCCAACCACGACACATACAGCTGTCACTCTGTTCTCATGTACCCTAAATGAGAGCCAAACTGGAGTTTGTCTTTCCCTATTCTAGAAGAAGATAATGAAAACACACAAAACTAAATAGAAAGGAGAAAGGAGACAACCACAGGTTGGGCCACCATGCAAATATCACCTTACAAAAGAGGCAACCAAAAAAGAGTAACAGATGTTTCTGACTCTTGCTTCTTTCATTATGTGACATATAATAGTAGGTCCTTCTCTTGTGAAGAAGAATTGTGTAGACGTTTCAGAAAGTTGAAAAGCCAGGAACTCAATCATAACGGGAAACCACAAACTTTGTATATATGATAGTCTGAGAGTTACCACCATGGGGTTTCGATAGCCCCAAAAGCATCCAATGCATGAGAGAATAATGCTAAAATCATAATGTTGATAATGACACATTATTTGGACCTTGTCAGAACCACTTGCAGAACAATGGCTGCAAATCCATATTTTACTTTCAAAACAAAGCTCTATTCATGTTATATATAAATAGAGAGGAAAGCAAAGGAACCAGGTGCAGACTGTGCATACCAACATAGAGAACAAAGGAGCAAGGTAAAAATTTTCAAAACATGAACACAGGTATTGCAAGCATCACCTTTTCCACCCAATGTTCTCCAAAACTTTTGGATATGGAGGTATTGGCTCTTTAAAGCAACAACTAAAATCACTTCCCACCCATATTCTTCATCAGAGACCATCAGGCAAAGATTATGAGTCACCAGGAGCTCATGCCCTCTTCTTGAACCTCCAAGTAAAGATGCCATTGACGCAATCTCAAGTGGAGAAATAACTAAGCATGAGTGTAAGACATGATATCCCAAGCTTCCCAAACCAACCCTTTTCCGCATAAATCAAACCATAAATCATGTTTATCCTCCAAATTTAGCCATGAAACCCAGATATCAATTGTTTTCTTCAACCTCCACGAACTTCAATGAAACATTTCCTTGCAAACCAAATTCACGCTCTTTCCTAGCAATTGATCCCAACTTTGCCATATAAAACAAATCTCCAGCCTTTAAACACGAAATAACTCTCTGATATCTATCAACCCAGATTATAGAGAGAGACACTGTTTAAGGTTGGACAAATTGATACATTGAATGATGGTTGGCATGGGGTCACCAATTTGCCTTTGCCTGTGCCTCACTAAGCAAATACACGTATACAGGGAAACGAACTACGTAAGGAAAAGTTGTTTACTGATGGAGCACCTTAAAGAAACGAAGTACAATTACTCTACCAGTTGCAAAGAAAGTAAATTTTTGACAACCAGCTGAAGCTCACGTGTCCTTGTTGAATTATCTGCATTACCTGGGTGTTCTAAAGACATCACAAATCACTGGCTTTCCCAAGTGGACTTTGTTTTGTCCAACTAGATCAATTAAAAGCTCTTTTGACTCAACAGATAAATTAACCATAAAAATGCCCAAGTTAGTGGTTTTCCTAGTCACACCTTACCTGATAAAATTTTCTCATTCATGCTTAACAGAAAAAGACTAATAGAGTAGATGGTTGACGCATCGACTAGCTTCCACCTCTGCCACGTTCTACTCCAAGTAATGGCTTTTAAACATTGATCACCTGCACAAACGGATATTTATAATACTGTTTCGTAAGTGACATGGCAACAAAGATATTTTGATACCCATTGACGTGGCATTAACTGGGTTGCCTGAAATTCACAAAGAGATCACCAGATTGATCTACCTTGGAATTGAATACCAATATCCACTTCATTGTGACATTGGTCACGAATGTCACCCTGGAGTCCACCTTCATTATAGCTCCCTCTGAAATATTAGAAATTCTTCCCACCTATAAGAGTCTCTTTATAGATACAATTGAAGTTTAGCTTGATCATATTCTAGACAAAGAGGAATATATTGGTATTCGGCCCAACATTTTTAGGCTTTGGCTAAAATCATTTTCTTCAATTCCTAAAGACAATATCTCTACATAATCTTCAGATAAATTATTTCTCAATGGCCCATGTGAACATTGATCTCCATAAGAATCCTACTAACAGATATGTGAAAAAGTGTTGGTTAAAGAAGATCGCCTCTTCTGCTTCTACTTAATTGAAGTTGACATTACAAGCACCTGTAGCATGATCTAAAATGTCCAGCAAGATACATTTTGAGATGATGAATGCCATTTGGCATGGGTGGGGTACGACTAAGAGATAATGAATATGAAACATTTGTTGGTGACAAGAATTGTATCCTTACACTCAAGTTTGGGATCAAACAGAACCATGAAATAGCTTCCATGATCCACTAAACATGGTAGGACCAACTACTTGTCATTGGTGACTGGTGAAGAAATTTCATGATCCAAACTGCAATCAATTTGTTCTGCATGCTTTTATTAGATACTACAATTGAGTGCAATCCCTCCAGATTTTATCTTTCACGAGAAGTTTGTATCAGCTACCTGAAGGCATTCCCTTCTCCATGTGAATCTCCCCATTACAAGTGCCACCACCCATGGTGATTCTTTTCAGAATCCTCTTTTCTTCTACTTGAGCCGACACATTTTCAATGTTCCCTCGTCTATCTAGAATGTGCTCAAATATTATTGTAATGGAGTCCACAAAGAAGGGATCTGCTTCAATACCCATCCTATAATGTGTCATCTTTACTCAAGGAATCCCTAAAAGGCATAGAGAAGAAAGGCCAACACACTTTTGACTTTCAGACATTATCATGAACTTCTTCCATGGAATTCTATTTATATATCCTTACAATTTTCTGACAGGCAATAACAGAATCTTTTTATATGGGGTCATTGCAGCAGCCGAAGTGTTACCCATGACTTGGATTCTTTTTGTCTTGTTAGACTTTTATTTATGCTGATGATATTTCTTTCTTTTGATTTCTTTTTCCCCTGTTTCTTCATGTCCCCTTTCCTCTGTTTGATGATAAAGAGGCACCGCAAAAGGCTCCGATTGAGTCAAAGGACCTTTTTTTACTTTTAGCAGCTAATGGAATTGATCCACGTATAAGTTCTAACATTTCACTGCCATAAAGGAAAAGGAAAAGAACGTTTCATGAACTAGAATTCTGTATGAGAAGTTGATAATATCCATCCTAACAGCTAACAGAAGCACTCCACATATAACAAAGTCACTTCAGCAAGGTCAGTTTAAGCCACATAAACTACAAGGAAAATACTTTGTTGTGTCATGTCATTTAGTGTCCGTCTGGTCAGCAGGAAATGAACGGAAATTGATTTCCGCTGAAAAAGGAATTCTTCATCAGAAGTGTTGTATGCCTTGAAATAGAATCACACCAACGACCCATAAACCTTTCGTGCAAAAATTTGATGCCAGGAATGATATTTTCGTTCTTTGGCACAATTCAATTAGAAGGCCTAAAACACTATCACAGGAGAATTCCTTTTCCTGTGGAAATCAATTTTCGTTCATTTCCTCTGCCACAAAACAGATCCTTAAGGAAAAATTGAGGCCATGAAAGTATAGAACTTCAATAGGCAAGTCAAAATCCAACCATATAACTAGCTGCTACGACAAAAGAAATTGAATCAGTAAAGGGCCGTGTTTTTGAACTTACACGACAATCCATATAGCCCCAACCAACGGAATCGCACCCCATAACAAACCGCATATAAGCCCTACAACTTGCCTCATCCAATGCAAAACATCTCCCAATCGATCCTGCAGCAGATAAATCCCATAACTCAATTATTTGGGAACTACAATACCATACAGTAAGCAATAACATCATCAACAAGACCGTACTCCTATAATCCAATTTCAGTCCAAAAGTTAACATAAAAAAAAAAAAACCAACTAATTTCCACTAAGTTTGACAAAGCAAACTGGATAAAATTAAATGGTAAAACATTATAATTTCTCTTCACCGTTGATCAAAATTTCCTAAAATTCTAGTAAACCACGGACAAATTTACAGCAGGAAAGCAACCCAGAAGAAGAAATAGGAAAAGTTGAGTCAACGGAATAGATACCTTGTCCCAAGAAGCCTCTGGATCCAACAACTTGCCGAATTTGAATGGAGAAACGTGACCATTCTGCTGTTGGAGATGGACTATAGATGATTTTCTTTCCTTCATTCCGCCAAATTTCTACAAAATCAATAAATTAGAGTTGCTTGCTCCACCCACCTGGATCAACTGCTTGTTTGGTCCTCCATTAGCAGCAGCAGCAGAAATCGAGAAAATGATAGCATTCCTCCAAGGCTTTGGAAATGCGGTTGAAAATAAAGAATTAAAAATTTAGGAAAACAGAAAAGGAAATGGAGACGACGGAGGAAGAAAGAGTTTTAAATGCAAACATCAAACGCGATGCTTCGCTGCTATATGCTGCGCATACTAGATCTGAACACAAGCAATCTACAGAGAGAGACTAGAGAGAGAAAGGGTATTTCCACTTTTTAATAACAGCATCTGGCACGTGGTGTTTCACGTGCGAGTAGCGTGCAGTTGATCGGCGAAGCGATCAACCATAAACCAACCCTCCGGTTTGTGTCCTCTTTACCAAAGGATTAAGTGGAACCAACCGCTGCGATCATTAGATAAAAAAAACAAGGCAGTCCGGTGTACGAAGCTAGAGTTAAGCAAAGGCGCTTATACTATGCAGTCTTAATTTATATTTTTGTAAGAGGTTATTTTTATATTTTGAACTCGTGATTTCAATGTCATACAATGATAACTTTATCGATGCACTAAAGCTCCCTTAAAGTAGAATGCAATTGTGCACACAATGATAACTTCATCGTTGCACCAAGGCTCCCTTAAGGTAGGATGCAATTGTGCATAATAGATAAGATCAAATGTACATGACTATGAGCTAGAAGATTATTTATTTTGAAAATTTATATGCCTTAAATTAGATTCAAACCAAGATAAAGAAAAATATTGTGGAAATTGGCATTAACTTTTTCTGTCTAGCATCGTCCTTGCCTCTTACTCTAATAGCCCTGTTACATAAAGCTTAATAGAACATGATAGATGAAATAGGAGACAAAAGAACAAACAAGTAACAAGCCGAGTTACTATGCCCAACTTTCGTCACTGATAAGAAAATATTGCATACTAGAGAAACGGAGCTCGGAAATAGACGGAAGGAGGGAAAAAAGAAACACTTGCCATCCGATGACTTGGAGAGGTGTCTTGTAGGGGTGTGTAAATAAGAGTCTACCTCTCCCAAGCCACTTTATTTACCACTCAACCACGAATCCAAACATGTGTTAGTAAGATAATGACTCAACAACTCCATACGATCATACCTAATTAACCAATCCTCCTGGAATTCATCAAGAAGTAATATCAAGGTTGAAGAAAAATAAGAATATATATACATATATATATATATATGGGTGAGTTAATTTCAGCTATTTCATATAGTACAAGGAACAGGTGACATTTGATTGGCTGAAAAAAACAAAAAACCAAAAAAGTTGGAGGAAATGGGAGTTAGAAACTTTTTCCAAGCCAATCAATGTTACTTGCACTTTACATTACATCTCAATATATATATATATATATATATATATATATATATATAATTTCAGCCATTTATTGTAAGTGTAAAAAGCAGCTAACATCTTATTGGCTAAAAAAAAAGCAAAAAGCTATCATTTCCTTTGCCTTTTTTTACTTTTTACTTTTTATCAGCCAAGTGTTGGCTGCTCCTTACACATGTAATAAATTGCTGCAGTTAACACCCCTCATGTGTATATGTGTGTATATATATATTGATTTTAGGGTAGAGTTTGTAGAATAGATGGAGTGAGATTTCAAGTCTGAATCTTTTAGTGGCAACTCATTCATTTAATACAACATTGCAAACAATAAAACAAAAAATTAAAGAAAGTAAAGGTGGCTCAAGGAAAAATGGCCCAAAGGAGACCACTTTTATAAATGTAAAACTATTATCTACATGTATCTTCCCCACAAAATAATATCCTTTATGTTGTTTAACGAGATCATAAACATTGAAGGTATAATCTGTTTATGCTGGAGGCTAACCATCATTTTACATCTTTCTTCTAGGAAATCCATGTATATCTAGCAACAAAAGTTATTATACAAAACTAGATTGATTTTGGATGATGGCTACTGATTAGTTCCACTCTCTTAATTTATAACATGTGCCCAGTTGTTAGAAGGAAGAAGAAGAAGAAGAAAGGGCAGCCCCGTTGCACGAAGCTCCCACCTATGCAAGGTCTAGGGAAGGGGCTAACTACGAGAGCCTAAAGTATACAACCTTATCTTGCATTCTTGAACCTGTGACCTCAAGGTGACACGACGACAACTTTTATTGTTGCACCAAGGCTTCCCTTCAAAGAAGAAGAAGAAGAAGAAATTAAGTAAATTTACTTAGACTATTTTTTGAAGTTAATAGTGATTATTCCATTTGCCATTACTTTGTTTGAGTAATGCAGAGCTCAATACAAAAGCATTACCTTAGATATAAAAGACACCAAAGTTCTTTTTTGCCTTTTTTTTAGCAAAGAGTTAAGCAAATTACCTAGAATAATATTCTAATTCCTAAATCTACTTGATACATGAGTAAGGGGAAAGTGTCACCTTGAAGCTCCAACCAAGATTAACAAGGAGAGACACTGTGATGTCTGCAACAGACTACGCTAAATGGCTTCCGACAAATACGACACCTTCTTTGTGCCAATATCTTTTTTCCCGTCTCCTTTGGAGATATGTTGGATGAGTACTTGTATTTTCAAACACTAAGGCAGTGTCTTATTTTTAGAGTCTGTTTTTTACTGTTTTCTTAGATCTAAGTCATTCATCTTGTTTGAGCCCCACTATTGAGCTCGCCAATGAAAAATCATGCCAACTAGTGATCCTAATTTTTTATTTTTTTTTTGTAGTGATTTAAAGCACAAAGCAACGTAAGGAACAAACATCCAATAAAAATAAATTTTGGTATGTAAGTAATTTAAGAATGGATTAGATCTTAAGAAAATCAAGCTTAGATCAATAATAAAAAGGTAGCATTTGAAAATAAAACACTTCCTTAATGTTTAAAAATAGAAGTTAGATTTAAGCTTATGTCGTACCATTGACAATGTTGTTCCTCACCACCTCAAAGTGAAGGTCACATACAAACTTATGGCTGCAGGTTGGCCTTCCTTTTATTTTCCAAATAAAGTATCTCATTCGTGAGAGATAGCATACGATCTCTTATGAAATTGGGATCGAGAGGTAGCAGATGCTTCCAGAATGTGCCCAGCATTTGCTTCCGTTGGACCTTCTTGTAGTTTCACTAAGAAGTGTTACAAGTAAATAACATTGATATTGATAACTTGGAAAATACCTTTAAGTCTCAGTTTTCGGTTCATATGAATCTCATGGTACTAGAGGGAGAAGACATAGATAAGCTGAGTTAGAGAGAGAAGGAGAGTTTTTACGATACTGAACATTGACTTTATTGCCATGCACATGGTGACTCATTTGTTTATTCATCAAAACTACAAATTTAAGCGGGACTCGCTTCTTTGAAAAATAAGCATTAATTAGTTGAGTTTTACTACTTTAAAAATAAGTTATTAGAGTTAAAAATTCTAAAATCTGTATTATATATTTTGCCACGTGGTATTTTTGCCATTTATCTCCTGAAATGGCGGGGCTAGGGTTGGCGGTTTCCTCCCGAGGGGTGCAATTTTTGACAAGCCAAGATGACCCAATGCGGACACGCCACGATGTTAGAGGATTAGGCTCGAGGTTCATCGTGTGTGTCAACTCAAATTCGATACGATAATAAACAGGTTGCATTGTGTTAACCTATTTAACTTGAAAATGACACGATTTGATCTGTTTATTTAAACGGGTCATGTCGCGTCTCGTGTCAACCCATCACCTATTTAACTTCAAAATTTATCTATATTTTCTCTTCTAGTAACTATAATAAAAATAAATATTATAAATAAAAAAATTATAAACTTATTTATTAAATAAAAAATTTAGGTAATTTATCATAGCTAATCATGTCAAATGGTTAATCAGGTTGTATCATGTTACCTGTTTAATAAACAGGTTGTGTTTGTATCAGCCCATTTGACATGATTAATTGAACGGGTTATGCCCATATTGACCCATTTAACTTAATGTACCTATCTCGATACGACAAGAACATGATCTACAAACACAAACTACTATCCTTACTAGAACCCATAGCCACCTCTAACTTGAAAGTCGCAGGGCGCGTTTACAAAGTTACATTTTTTAATATATTGGCAGTCCATCTTTCTTAATCCAAAATCTATGAGCATCTTATTTTTAAATTGATATTGGCAAGAACTAGTTTTCTTATGCTGTAGTCATCGGCCTTTCTATAAAGCTAGCTGAATTCCTTAGATCATGGCAATTAGCTGCGAAACTCCATCTTATTGATTACAATAATTTTTTTAAGATCACGGGTTCAAGGTGTGGAAACAACCTCTTGTAAAATGCAACGTAAGACTATGTACTTTAGGCCCTTGTGGTCCGCCCCTTCTCCAGACCCCACATAGGCAGGAGTTTTGTGCACCGGAGCTACCCTTTTTTACCCACCCCTACCGAGATAGTACACAGATAGAAGCAATGAACTTCCTGCTTCATGGAATGATTGCTTCCCTCTGTATACTCTCTGAGTCGATTAGTACCAAGAGAAGCAATAATTTTGGCCATTAGCGTAACAAAATTTTCTGCGCAAAAAAATTCCCATCAATTCCGATGGCTAAGGTCAGTTAATTAGGGACACAAAACAAGATGAACGGATCAGATCATCTAAAGATAATGCCTAAGTTAGCAGGTCCCAAGTGGGTCCAGACAACATTCTCATTTTCCCATGCTCAATGGACTATGACTAATACAAGAAATGTCTGGCTAGAAGAATCTAAATCATATGCATACCTCTGTCTACTAAATTATAAGAACATTTTCCAATTCATACTTCTCCAAATCTTTAAGCAAAAGATTCCAATTTGCTTATAAAGGAATTAATTTGCATGAAAACCATGCTGCTAAAAAAATGGTTTCCACATTTTGAGCCTGTTGGCAAGGAAGAACGAAATAAGGACAGCCCGGTGCACGAAGCTCCTGCCTATGCGGGGTCTGGCAAGGGAAAAACGAAATGTCCTAGGTAAATTTATACCTTGGATTCTAGAACAGGGATTAAGTTGTCCAAATATAGATAAACTAGTGATGATTTGTATCCTTGTTCTAACGTCTAAGCTATGAATTTATTCACTTCTCTTATTTCTTATTATACCTTATTCCATTTAAAGAAAAAGAAAACCATCCCTTAGTTCAGAACACTCGCTCTTTCAAAAGAGGATTAAGAGATACTAATGGTAAAGCTTATATAAAAAGGGTAGCCTCATGCACAAAGTGCTCACATATGCAGAATTTAAGGAAGGGGTCAACCATATATTATGCAGCCTTACCTTGTATTTATTTTACACGAGATTTTTTTCACACTTCGAGCATGTGACTTTCAAGTCATACAGAGACAACTCAATTGTTGTGCCAAGGCTCCCCTTCTAATGACAAAGCCCTTATAAACGGGTTTGTTTGATTATGTCGAATTATCCTACATAAATTTATATGAGATAATCAATAAACCGGGATAAATAAGCCTTGTCAATGTTCAGCCCCTAAGTTATCCACGATTATTTTTTTTTATCTAGATAAATTATTCAAACATTGATAGAATAAGTTTGGAGTCGTTGTTGGTAAGTAAAAATTCATTATCCACTAATAACTTACTCCATGGATTGCTATTCCGGTCCCAAAGTTGGCCCATGCCATTACCTGGCTGTGGCTGGTGACAATTGCTTGGAGGGTGCAAAAGATACTTTTATCAACTTCGTCCCATACTTCAGCAAGGTTAGTTAATGCAACCAATTCTTCTACGGGCCCACATAACTGATGGTGGTGGAACGGCCCCAATTTTTCTGGACGGTCAGGATCTCCCAACGGCCACCAACATGTACTTTTCCCTTTCGCATGGAGAAACGAGCTAACAGAGTGATCAGGTCAACCCGCGGTCGTTCATTTCAAAGCGCGGCTCGCTCTTGCATTCTCTGCGAAGGGAAATTCCTTTTTCGAGCGGATTCTCCACTTCTCTCTTTCTCCTTTTTCTGCCTTTCATCTCTTGATCTCTGTGTGTCTAGAATTTTCATTCAGAAAGATCGCTTGATCGGTGCCTTTTCTTCTTCATCGTTCTCATTTTCGTTGAATTGGAATTTGAATTTGAATCTTTCCATTGTGAGAGAGCAACTGAATTAGGGTTTTGCAATGGCTTCCAAAGATCAGAAGCAAGGCGGGGGCTTTTTCGCCTCGATTGCGTCCAGCTTGTCAAATTTTGGCAGCGCAATGCACAAATCCGTCAACGGGTAATTGGAAATTCTGGTTCTGATTTTTTATTCTGTTTTCTTTTCCGGATTGATCTTCAGTTATTGTTTTTCTGGCTTGCCGTTTGTTTGCTGATCTTTTGTCCACTGGACCCTAACTTTGGATTATGTTAAACAGTAGTTTTACGCTTCTTGTCAGGAAAAACACGGTCTTTCTCAAATCATTGGTTTCTCTTTGTGTTATATAGCAATTTTATTCTGTGCATCTGATTGTGATGGTTTAAAAAGTTCGTTGATTTGAACATCTGAGAGGATGAATTTGTTGATTTAGTTAGAACATGGTAAATTCTTGTGTTGCATGGCTAGTTTCAGTAGTTATTGTCTTTTTTTATGGAATTTATCTGGCATTCTGGTGTTGACCTTTTGCGTACTCAAATTTATTGTAAAAAGCTGAGCAATTTGGTGATGCTTCTTGCGTATGTAGAAGAAGGGCTGTTTACAGCGTGGATATCTGGGTAGAATTGGCATGCCTTCTACGAAAGTTGTGTACTGATAAATATGTACAATTTGGGTGATGATTGTGGTTACTGGTTATGAAGGATGGATGAATGTGGAAAATGTTACAGAAGGCTGGCAAATGTTTAGTTTCGTAAATCTAATACTTTCTGAACTTTGTTCACTCCCTAGAATTCCTTGAGTTCACGCACCATTGTCGTCACTATTTTTTTTATGATGTACTAGTTATAAACATAATACTTGAAAAATCAATGCTATAGGTAAATGTGAACAAAAATGGATACACACACATGCCAATATGAATGAATGAAAAATTAATTGCTATAAGTAAATGTGATATAAAATTAATGCATAGAAATAGATGAGAAATACTATAGTTGAGGATTTATTGCTGCAAGACTATAAATCATTTCCGTTGCTTGCGTACATATATATTATTGGCAGTTGTACATACGTGTTATTACTAGAAGCACCAGCTCAAAATCTGATTGGATGAAAGAATCACAATCAGTTATAGTTTTTCGTTGTCTTCTCTCTTCATAAAAAAAGCCTTCCCAACTGATTTAAAGGTGATGCATTATTTTGCTTCTATTTTCCTGATGCAAATATTTTAAGAAATAATTTCAACAACTAAACTTTAATTACTTGGAAGATCAACAAAGAGCTGCCTGCTTCTAGACTTTTAGAACAGTACTAGAAGCATTATGTGATTGATTGTGTGCTGTTGCAACTGATGATGTCACTTAACTCGTATTTGGGTTTCCATCCTCTGAAAACTATTTTCCTACTTATCCATTGTCCTAGTTAAAAAGACAAGGCCTGCAGATTGATTAATTGATATTGCTGACTGTGAGATTACGCTTTGTTCTTCTTTTCTTTCATGGATCAGAGGTAATAGTTCTTTGTAAATTGAAATAAGGCTGCTGAATGGAGCTAGGCTCTTGTTTTATGTATTATCGTTTTACTTGAAACAGATTCAACTTACTGAAAACTGATTAAGCTTACAAGATCTCTTCGAATTTTATGACATATCATTGCTTTGGTTGAGCTCATATAAACCAAACAACTTTCTCAGACAAGATTGATGTTACTGATCCTAGACTTGAGAGCTATATGCTGTTCTGGTTTTTCATTATTTATAATTTACATGCAGGTGTAATGGTAAAAGTTGTCGTCGTGTGACCTCGAGGTCACACATTCAAGGTGTGGAAACAGCCTCTTGCATAATGCAAGGTAAGGCTGTGTACTTTAGGCCCTTGTGGTCCGCCCCTTCCCTAGACCCCGCATAGGCGGGAGCTTCGTGCACCGGGGCTGCCCCCTTTTTTATGCAGGCATACATATATTCTACTGTCTACAATAATTAACAATTGATTTTTTTGACAACAAAATAATTTTATGGTCGCTTTACAGTGTGAGAAGGAACTTGTTCATGAGTTCTCGTCTAGATGATTCTCTAATTCTTCATAATTGGCAAAAGTCACTTGATTTTGGCAGATTATGTTTTCTGCTCTTCGCTTTCTTGCATTAAGGTTTTAGTAGTGAACTTGATTCTATGAAGACAGTGATTGCGATTCTTATATACTTATTTTACTCTGGTAGTTGGTTGTGATTAGCTGTGGACATTTGTACCATTATATCTTATGTCAATCAACTTTGCCCTTCATCCTTTATATTTATCAGGCCCAACTGTACTTTATAACATTATGCTTGACTAGATTAGTTTGCTGCTGGTTTTTCTTATTTCTTTCTTTTCTTGTCACCTTCAGGATGCTTGGTTATGAAGGTCTAGAAGTAATAAACCCAGAAGGAGGGACAGAAGATGCAGAGGAAGAAGCTCAGAGAGGAAGATGGAACCAAGAGGTTCTCTCCCCATTTTCTTTTCTTTTCTTGAGGGTCTATCAAACTTATTTTCTCTTCTATTTGGGAATCTCTGTGCTTGTCATGGTTTCATTTCTTATCAGTTTTTCTGGTTTGAACTTCTTTCAGTTTCTTGCAGGAGCGTGATGGTTACTGGAGGATGATGCAAAAGTATATAGGGTCTGATGTTACGTCAATGGTGACACTTCCAGTCATTATATTTGAGCCAATGACAATGATTCAGAAGATGGCTGAGGTTAGTGTATTACCACTCCCACACCAAGTTTCTTCTATGTTTGACCACTTTACTTAGTATTGCTTGTAGCCTACTAATGTTAGAGAAATTCTTATGCTTGGTACAGTTAATGGAGTATTCCCACTTGTTAGATCTGGCAGATGAATGTGAAGATCCCTACATGCGGCTGGTTTATTCTTGTATGTTCTATCTTCCATTCTTTGATCCATATGAGCAATATATAAGTATTATCTGGTTTAATGGGATTTGTGGCTACTGGTTGCAGCATCATGGGCAATATCTGTCTACTATGCTTACCAACGAACTTGGAAGCCTTTCAATCCTATTCTTGGTGAGACTTATGAAATGGTTAATCATGGTGGCATTACATTCATTGCAGAGCAGGTGACTAGTCATGGAATATCTGCTTCTCTTTCTTCTTTTCTCTCTTCTTTTGGGTATAGATAGTCAACCTATGTCACTGGTCACATGAAGTGTCAGTCTTTGTTTAAGAATGTTTCTGTAGGAGCTGCTTCACTAATTCATTGAAATATTATCAGGCACACTCGTTACTGCATAGTGGGCCATCTATGGTTGACCCTAAACTTTCATCTGATGGGCACCAAGTTGGACCTTCAATGTCCCAGAAATCAAACCAACTGGAAAATCTCATGCCAATAATATACATCCTTGTTCAATGCTGATAGTTTCCACGTGCAACTACCAAAACTTCATATAATCAAATCTTTTGATTGCCTAATTATTTGTGGTTTCTGGATGTGGGTTTCTAAACAGCGCCTATCAGACAGATGGATCAGATCAACCAGTGGTGGGAGTCACTATGTAGTTGGTGACTTCATTTTATTAAAAGTGGTTGTGTCCTTCCAAAGAAGTCCTCTAGTTATAAATGCTAAACCATCCCTAATTATTTGTGGTTGGTTTCTCATGTAGTCAGTTTCTGGGGCCACTTTGCATTCAACTTTTTCCTATATCTTATTGGTTTTCATTTCAGGTGAGTCACCATCCTCCAATGAGTGCTGGGCATGCTGAAAATGAGCATTTCATTTATGATGTCACGTCCAAGTTAAATACCAAATTTTTGGGAAATTCAGTAGACGTATATCCTGTTGGAAGGTGAGGTTTATTATGTGGTTCATTTCAGTTTTCATGGCCGTCTCTTCTTTGAAGTCTAACAGTTGTCAATGCCTTCCCATAAGAAATGGGCACAAATATGCTTCAATTTCTTTATCTTTGTTTCAATTTTTTTCTTTAGTTTGCCCACATCCCTTTTTCACCATACTTGCCTTCCTCTTTGGTGTGCATTGCAGTCAATTTCTTTATCTTTGTTTCAAATTCTACTATAAAATCTCTTCAGAATCTTTTTCTGACCAAGAATAAAGTACTTCATGCACCCGTTTATCTTTTGTGCAGGACAAGAGTGACTCTTAAAAAGACTGGTGTAGTCTTAGATTTGGTGCCACCTCCAACAAAGGTTAACAACCTTATATTTGGAAGGACATGGGTTGATTCACCAGGAGAGATGATCATGATGAATTTGGCCACAGGGGACAAAGTTGTGCTATATTTTCAACCATGTGGTTGGTTTGGGTATGACTGTGTTTCTTCTTTCCACTCAGATTCGCTGGGAATTTAAGTCTCAGTCTTCATAAGGTTGCTAATGTCTCCAGGGCTCGGATGATTAGAAAGGAATTAATCCTCTCAAGTAAACAAGCCAGGGTGCATGTTGACATTTAAATTAATGTATATGATGGTTCATGAAGGGGAGCCTTGGCGCAGAGGTAAAAGTTGTCGTCATGTGACCTTGAGGTCACAGGTTCAAGGCGTGGAATCAGCCTGTTGCAAAAAATGCAAGGTAAGGCTGCCTACTATAGGCCCTTGTGGTCTGCCCCTTCGCTGGACCCCTCATAGGCGGGAGCTTCCTGCACCAGGGCTGCCCTTTTTATGTGATGGTTCATTATTGAAAATTGAAATTGGTTACCTGAATGTGCTGTCAATCATGGTTCATGGGGATTGGGGCAGTAAGAACTCAAAGCTTAGCTTAATGATTGAGTTTGATGCATTAAAAAGCTGCTCTCAAGTTCCTTCTTCAATGTTTTCATAGCTTTCTTCATTTACAGGGCTGGTCGATATGAAGTGGATGGATATGTATATAATGCAGAAGAAGAACCTAAAATATTGATGACTGGGAAATGGAATGAGTCAATGAGTTACCAACCGTGTGACTTGGAAGGGGAGCCCCTCTCAGGCACTGAACTGAAAGAGGTCAGTTTTATAGAGCTTTCATTCCCTGTAATTATTATTGTTATCACCATCATGATCATACTTTTTGCGTACTATGGTTGCTAAAGCATTCCCCGTGCCTTAATCAGTTCTTAATTTAATATAATATGAGATTGTGCAAATGCTCGATCCACCTTTTATTTTGTATCTAGGTGGTTGCTAGAATCTATGTTTTTCAATTGCATCTTCAGGCCAAGAGTTCTCCTAGTACCTTAATTGAGGAAGCATTTTATGTTTGTGAATCCTGTGATGATATGATCGGGTATTGACGTTGTAGTTTACAAATGTTCACCATATAGGTTACATACTATATGGCCAGTTTCTGGGATGTAGTTATTCTTTGATTTTGGATTTTGATATGAATGTTTTTTGTTACTTTCTGAATAGAAGGTATTTAATTGGTAACTAAAGCAAGTGATCAGTGTTGTACATGCATGGAGACAGGTGGGATGTGTCCCTGACTGGTTCAGATAAAACTCATGAGTTTAAACTTGAAAGTACCAAATTGGTGGAACTTGTCCAGCAGCATGGATGGATGAAGACACATCATGGGAACATATGCATACAAAAGAGGGAAAGAAAACGAAGATTTCTTCTTCCCTCATTCATTCTTTTTTTTTTTTCCCCTTATGAATTGTTAATTTTCTAAAAGAGAGCAGGAGCTCTTAATGAAGCATTTGTGCAGAAGTGACATGGTTGTTGAAGTAATTGAGGGCAATCATAGTTTCGCTCTCTTGGTCTGCTGTTGAATATTGTTTAGTTAGACAATAGTTGCACCTATAATGGTTGCTTTACGTGGGTTCTATCTTCCAAAACTTACTCCTGTTTATGGTACCATAAGGAGGGTTGTGAACTGCTCAATTTGAACCTAGTTTCTAGTAGTAATAGTTGTTCTACATAACATGAGTTGAAGTTGAGTGACTATTGCATGGGAAGAACAAAATGTTTGGGGAATAGGATTAGTTTGGTAATGGGTAGGGGGTTAACTCATCTTTTTATAGCATCTTAGATAAAATTCTCAGGAAACAAGTAGGTCACGCTAGTACTTCCAATCACCTGTGTTTTTCCAAGAGGAATGCTAAGCTGACCACAAAGGAATGTGCATCTAGCAACCACATTTTTTTCAGCTCACCATTGCATGTTTTGTCACATTCATCTCCTTGCTCTGCCTTTGTATATCTAATTGAATCAAAGGGCAAGTAGTTTGGTTGATTAAAAGCAGCCCCGGTGCATGAAGCTCCCGCCTACGCGGGGTTCAGGAAGGGGCAGACCACAAGGGCCTCTAGTTCACAGCCTTACCTTGCATTTTTGCAAGAGACTATTTCCGCGTCTTGAACCCATGACCTCAAAGTCACACAACGACAACTTATATATATATATATATATATATATATATATATGTATGTATGTATGTATGTATGTATGTATGTATGTATGTATGTATAAATTGGATTTATTCTATGACCTCAATACAAAACTCTTGCATCTATTGATGCAGACGCGTGTAACCATTATTGATAGGGATACAAAGTGTTTCATATCATCGTCTTCATCAAAGCCTTATTCCGATTAGGGGTTGGCTACATGAATCTTATTCCTCCACTCCCCTCTATCAAGAGTTATGGCTTCATTTAGTCCAAAAGTTTTTAAATCTTTTCTTACCACTTCTATTTACGTCCTATTAGGTCTTTCCCATTCCATTTTAGAGACTTTGACTTGAATTGACTCATTTCTAGCAGATGCCGTTTTCGATCTCCATTGGAGATGTCCAATCCATTTATGTTTATCCTTCCTCACTTGTTACCTATTGGTGCTACTCTTAAGGTTTCTCTAATGTTTCATTTCTAATTCTATCATTTCTTGTCTTGTCACTCATCCATTTCAACATCCTCATTTCGACTATACTCATCTTTATGTGCGTATTGTTCCTTAATTGCCAAACACTCTGATCCACAGAGCATGACCAGCTTTACATCCATTATATGAAAATTTTCTTTTAGTTTGAGTAGCGCCTGCGAATCACACAAAATTCTTGAGGCACATATCCATTTGTTTTAGTCCACTTGGATTCTTAGGGTAACATTCCACTTAATCTCTTCGCTCCCAGAAGTGGTCTTTTTTGGGAGACTTCTCAGTTTTCTACTAGTGCTTCACTCCCACTCTTCTCCTTGCTAAAGTTTCTTACCATATATACTCTGTTTTAGTTCAGCTAATTCTAAATCCTTTAGACTCTATAGCATCTCTCCACAACTCTAGCTTTGTATTTAAGCCTTCCCTTGTCTTATGAATCAAAACTATGTTATATGCAAATAACATGTACCATAGAATCTCCTTGTGCAGATGTTTTGTTAACTCATCCATAACTAACGTGAAAAGATACGGGCGCAATGTTGATTCTTGGTGTAATCCTATAGTGATAGGGAAATCATCAGTATCTCTGCTAGTGGTTCTAACATTTATAACTATATATCCTTAATTATGTTTATATACCCTTGTGAAACCCCCTTCTTATCCAATAGCCACTAGATTAACTCGCTAGGGACTCTATCACAAGATTTTTCTAAGTCAATAAAGACTGTGGAGGTCCTTTCTCCTCTCCGTATATTTCTCTATCAATTGTCTCATTTTGCAACCTCTTCTAACTTTTTCCAAAGTTTTATGGTATGGCTCATAAGTTTGATCCCACGATAATTGGTATAACTTTGTATCCCTCTTTATTCTCATAAATTGGTATGATAGAGCTTTCCTCCATTTATCTCTAATTTTATTCAATTATATAACCTTATTAAACAACTTTGTTAGCTAAACTACACCAATATCTCCTATATACTTCCAAACGTCTATTGGTATACCACCACGCCCCAGGGCCTTTACTCATTTCATCATTTTTAAGGCTTCTTTCAATTCAGGTATCTTGATCGTATAGTAGTATCTATATATTCCAAGTTATTTGGGGTTACAGTTCTTTCAATCTCTATGTTCTTAGGACATTTGTTATTTAGTAATTTTTGAAATTAACTTTCGCATCTTTGATTGATCTTGTCATCTTTGACTAGTACCCTATGGTCATCACTTTTAATGATTTAACATATTCTAAGTCTTTACTATCATATTCTCTTATTTATACAAGTTAGAACACATCTTTCTCACCTTCGCTTGACTCTTATCTATTATAGAGATCATCGTACGCCTTGAATTTAGCCTTACTACTCTCTTAGCAATTTTTTTAGCATTTTTATATTACTCAGAGTTTTTATTATTTCTAGTGAAGGGGAGCCTTGGCGCAACGGTAAAAGCTGTCGTCATGTGACCCTGAGGTCACGGGTTCAAGGCGTGGAATCAGCCTCTTGCAAAAATGCAAGGTAAGGCTGCCTACTTTAGGCCATTGTGGCCCGCCCCTTCCCTGGACCCCGCATAGGCGGGAGCGTTGTGCACTGGGGCTGCCCTTTTTTATTATTATTTCTAGTCCTCTGCCTTGCTTTAAGACATACATGTTTCTCTTTAATAACTTTTTGCACTTTTTCTCTCCATAGTTAAGTTTCTTTTACTAGTTGCTTTTTACCTTTAAATACTCCTGGAACATCTTTTACCACTTTCTTAATGTACTTGGCCATATTAGTCCACCTGGTGTTTAATTTGTTTCATTGTTCCACTTTCCTTATACCATTAACTTATTTGTGAATGACGTTATCTTCTCTCCGTTTAAGTTTCACCACTTTAGTTTTTGTACACCTATTAAGTTCATTTTCTTTCTTCTATCTTTCATTGAAAATATTCATAATCATTAACTTATGTTTTGTGGTTGAACTCTCACCAGGTATCACCTTACAATCTTTATGCATTGATCTTTCGATGTTTCTAAGTAGAGAAAAGTCTATTTGACTTTTGTATTGTCCACTTTTAAATGTTAGTAAATGATCATCACTCTTATTAAAGTATGTGTTTGCTAGAACTGGGTTACATGCTAAAGCAAACTCGAGGATAGCTATCCCATCTCATAACTTTTTCCAATACCATACCCTCCATATACCTTATTATATCTTTCCTTTTCTTTTCCTATTAAGTTTGCTCCTATAATTATCCTTCTACTGTTTAGAATTTCTTTCATTACTTCCTCCATATCTTTCCAGAACTATCTATTGATTCTATCTTCTAACCCTACTTGTGGGGTATATGCATTTATAAAATTTATGATCTTCTCTCCTAGAACAAGTTCTATTATTAGAATTCTATCACTGGTTCTTCTAATGTCTACAATTTTATCCTTTAATTTTTTATCCGCTACTATTCCTACATTATTTCTATTATTGTCTTTTCCTACATACCAAAGCTTATACCCATCGATTTCTCTACTTTTAGCCCCTTTCTTCTTGGTTTCTTGGACACAAGCTGTGTTGACTTTCCTATATTTCATCGAATCTACGAATTTCATAATCTTACATGTGAATGTGCTTATATTTTATGCTGTGATACGAATCTTATTCTCCTAAGCCGGAACCCTTTCCTACTTTCCCCTGCATATGGGTTTTGATGCAACACGTAACTTTCGAAGGAATGTTCTATGAGCCTTTGTCCATTTTCCACTGCATTTGGGATTTGATGCGGCACGTCGCTTAGGGGGAAACGTCCTAATAGCCCTTGCTCATTTTCCACTGCATTTAGGCCCCTATGTAGTGTGCCTCTTATGGGAAATTTTCTAGCCTAAGGAAATGCCCTAGTCTTTCTATGCATGTTAAAGGATTTGCCAAAAGATTTTATGCCGGCTGGCAACCTGACGCAACCTTCTTCCTTTGTTTGGGCTTGGGATTGGCTGCGAGATCATAAAACCACACAAAGATAGGGACACGTGTTTACACATGCACAAAAATGTATACTACACATGCATGTACTTAAATACCAAACAATCATTCATCAATCAAGTGGACAGTCCCATACCTTCTTTTTGGCTCCTAGGGCATAGGTTATATGCACAATAGATAATGGAATGAAGAATTGAAACTAATTGGAATGAAATTAAGAATTCCACATGGCCCTTTATAAGTTTGATGCTTCTTCATATATTTGGAAGTGTCCACAAGTGTTGATGCAGGTGTTAGTGTTGAAGTGTGTCCAACATGGCTATGTGAGGAATACGTGGCAGTAGATCTCCTATTCCATGGAACGAACTTCTGTATGAGAAGAAGAAAGGAAAAATTTGTCTTGAATGGTGAACCTTTATCAGCGAGCAGGGGTTCATCTCATGTTTCTGTGTACTCTTAGAGACCTGCTTACTTCTGGAGGAGTCCAGAGAGTAGCTAAGGGTGACATTTCGGGATATTGATGGTATTCAGAATTATGGAGCACCAAGTTGTATTTTTGTTAGCACTGAGGACCGTTTGTTAGCATGAAATGCATGGAAGACGCTGAAAATGGGAATTGGTTTCCAGCTTTTGGTGATTACTACTGTCTGGGTTGACATAGAATTTAGAATCAAACCCTTATTTTGGGCCACTATTTCCCCTAACATGAAATCCAATTTTCCTGGGAAATTAAGAAAGTGTTGAAAAAATGGTAGAATTGAAATAGCTTTTCCGGAGAAATGCTTCTTCAGTGGAAAGTGCTTTCTTGCCTCTAAAGGTGTGGCCTTATTTTGGGCCACTATTTCCCCAAATGATATATGGTTTCTGTGGCCTTTTTTCCCCTCTAAAGGTGTATCTGGCCGTTCACTAAAGCAGGCTGCCAGGCTGACAGGAGATTACCATTCCAGGATTGAAGAATATGAGTCAGCTATGTGGAATCATTAGTAGGCTGTGTAGGTAGGAGGTTTGTCTGGAGCCTGCTATAAGAAAGGCAGATGTTGGTACTGGTCAGGAGAAAAAATACAAAGTCTGATAGGGGGGTTTCATCCTGGCCCTGCCTTTGTCATGACATCCCCTAACATGTAGACATTGAACTGGCAGAATAAAGTAGCTGAAAGTGCCTTCATTGGTTGAAGAAAATGAAATTTGCCTTCATGGATGAATTGAGATGACCAAAAGACGAACTTGGAGATTTGAGAGTGACAGATACCTATAACATTCAAAATAAATGTATTTAGAACATCATGCTCCTCCCCAGTTCCTTTCAGCATGTAAAGAAACTTATCATGTTCATCCATCGGCTGTTTTTATACAGAGTCTCCTGAAAGAATCTAAGCTGTTTTAAAAAAGAAGCCAACAAAAATTTTTCATCCTGAAGGATATCATGGGTGGTAAGTGAAACTTTTCAATAGTGCTTACTTCTGTGTAGTTGCATGAGCCCTGTGCTGAGGTTATTGTGTGACAAGTTGCGGAAGGCATGTTGAAGTGTGCTAAGGATCTGATATCAAGCACTTTGCACATAAGCTCTAGATGAAGAATGGAGTTCGACTTTATTCAAGCAACTATTTCTTGGTCAAACGGCTGTCCATGTTTTGTAGGTTGGATTTTGTTCATGTGGGAAATTTGAGCTTTTTCAGGGGATGCTCTAACTTCCACAAATTCATCAAGTTGCTTTAATCAACAAACATGGGGAGGATAAAATGCAACCGCATTGTCAAAAAGTGGACTCACAGGCTTGTGGAGGTAGGATGCAATTGTTGGAGAGATTAGTCATATTATTAGAAGGAATACAATTTTATGATTCTTTTATTCTTATATATCAATTATATTGGGGAGTATTTTTCTAGATTGCTTTGTAAATGTGATATCTTATACATAGGGCACTCTCTGTACCCACCACTGTAGTAACCTATATCCTCCTTTCAAAAGGAGAGTGGATGCCTGTGACATCATTTTTAGTTTTGCAGTCCATGGAGCTATGTAAACTTTTAGGGTTTATGTTGTACTTAATCAGTTATCATAATAGCAAAACTTGCTGATTCAGCTCAAAAGTGGGCCTAATTGTGGCATTTTGAACCTACTGCCTTTTGCCCATAAGACATGGTCAAGTTTTGTCTTGTTGTGTTATGCAAAGGTATATATTATTGAAATGGTGCAAAAAGGGCCTCGATAAGATTTATACCTGGTAGTTAAAGCTTAAAGGTGGATTTTTTAATAAATGAGTTTAATATTTTTTGAATGGTGGACATACACATACAAACCCTTGAGGAGCCTTGAACTTGTGGCCTACAAAATTGAGACTCTTGTGCTCCAAACATGCATCAAAGGTGTCTTTAAACAGCACTCCATGATATTCTGTGTTAAATTGAAATGAAGTGTTTCAGTTATTTTCTATTTATGGCTATGTCAAGCCGAGTCGACCTGCTCTGCCCATGGTTGCATTTAGTGTACCTTTGGCCTTTTGTTATATTGGTGATTACTTCCTAGTTTTCTTAATGTGTATAATCTATTAGTCTCCACTGTTCATGGATTGTTCTGACCTGTTATTCTTACGTTTCTAGGTGTGGAGAGTTGCACCTGTACCACAGAAGGACAAGTTTCAGTATACTCATTTTGCACATAAAATAAACAGCTTTGATACAGCACCCAAAAAGCTATTAGCATCAGATTCCCGTTTGCGGCCTGATCGGTATGCTCTTGAGAAGGGTGATCTAGCCAAAGCAAGTGCAGAAAAGAGCAGGTATTGTATTTTCAAAGTCTTGCCATAAATAGGAAAACTGAGATTCGGTTGTGTATTGCAACCTGAGTTTGGTTTGACTGGAATAGGTATTCTTTGTCACGAGATCTGATTTCCTGGATCTCAAACAAAACTTTCACAGAAAGATGTCCCTAACTAGCACACGGTTCCATGATATTCAGATTTTGTCATTGGAAAAGGAAAAAAAGGAATTGCAATTTTTGGCTGAGAATCATTTGCGTACTTGTTACTGATCTCAACCCAAATGCTTTCACCTGCCCAGTTGTGCCCCTGTTTATATGGGTAGATTCTGTTTTAATGCAAACATCTCGTGATTTCAGTTTGGAGGAGAGACAGAGAGCTGAAAAGCGGAACAGAGAAGCTAAGGGCCATCAATTTACACCAAGATGGTTCAACACGACCGGTGAAGTTACTCCCACACCCTGGGGTGATTTGGAAGTGTATGAATACAATGGTAAATATACAGAGCATCGAGCTGCAATAGATAGCTCGGACTGCATCGATGAAATTGACATCAAATCGTTGGAGTTTAACCCGTGGCAGTACGGTAATTTGTCCGTGGCATGAGATATTTTGCATGTATTTGCTACTTGTCGTTCTCACTTGAAAAATTCAATCAGGCGGTTTGTATTTTCTTTCTTTGGGCAGCAGTAACAGAAAACTTAGATGTGATATGCTGCAATTATTCTCTTTATGGAATGTGCAGATGCCATCTTATTTCATGTATTTATGCATTTGATTTTTCCCGAGGAAGTCTACTTTATATTCGGAGTTTATTTTATGAGATTTTGTAAGTAGTTTTCATTCTTTTCCGTTGTTGACCAGACAATTCCGTTCTTCCCATCAATGGGAAATTATTGGAACCTTTCTTCGTTGTGTGTGGGTGCATTTTAGGTTGCTTTTATGGACTCCAAACAAATCAGCCAACAAAAAATTAGCACAGAAAAATTCTGAGGGTGTGTAGACTAGCATTTAAGTCTTTACTTTCCCTTGCGCAATGCAATGCAATATATTTCAAGAGAGACGACATGGTGTAGACATGAAGGAGAGCTTTTGGTGCAATGGGAGAGTTGTCATTATGTGATTTTAAGGTCATAGGTTCGAGGCATAAAAACAGTCTGTTACAAAATGCAACATAAAACTGTGTACTATGGATTTTTGTAGTTTGCCCTTTGGATGATTTAAAGCCACTGATGCTCTGAAGACCATGATGAGCGGGCCAGCCCATTTAAAAGTCCCTCACCGATGCAATCCCAACTATCAGAAATGGTATTATGACATCATTCTTGGTCGTTTGTCTATCTACCGGCGGTTACGCAACTCTGCTGGGCATGTTACGCGTAGACGTAAATCTGCGTGGAGACTGTTAAACATGCGTCAGATGAGAAATGTGGCACGGACACAGGTAAACGTGCGTAAACCGGGGTCAGTTGTCAGCTACAAAGGGCATGTCAAGAAGTTCGGTGCCTAATCTTTTTAATGCTTGATAATCTTGTTTGATAAACTAAAAAATTGGTTATCCGTGAAATAAATGATCCTAATTACTTTTCTTTTCTTTTTTTCTTTGAATTTTTTGTTTAAAAATTGGTGGTGTGATTGTCAATTCAAAGAAACACACGCTAAAAGTATAAAATTTGTTTAAAAACAAGGAGGTATTGACTCTCACTATGGGTCAGATTTGTGCAGTGGCCAAACTGATCCGTTTGGACTACTTGACTTGAGTAGTAGAAGAGAGAGAACGTTTAGCCTGATAAACTTATTCATCGTCGTTATCAGGACCTTATTCCGATTAGGGGTTGGTCCCATGAATCTTTTTCCTCCATTCGCTTTTACTAGGTGCTATGGTTTTATTTAGTTTCAAAGTTTTAAAATCTTTTTTCACCAGTTCTATCCACGTTCTTGTGAGCCTTTCCCTTGTCTCACTCTTTTTAACCAATGCTATTTACAATTTTCACTGGACACTTTTTAAACCATACACTGTTCAAACCATCTAAGTCTAATCTTTATTGTCTTGTTACATATTTGTACTACTCATAAGTTGCCTCTAATAATTTTATTTCTAATTTTATCTTTTCTTGTTTTGTCACTCATCTATCTCGATATTCACATTTCGACAACATTCATCTTATATACGTATTATTCCTTAACTGCCCAACACTCTGATAAACTTATTACAGCTCTATTTTTTATAGATTAGAAAATGACCCGGAAACGTTCCTTGAGATTGCAAACTGCAAACTGCGAGATTGGCTCCTTCTTTTGTGCAAAATAATTGTTGATTTCTTTGTATTTTAACTTTGAGAAGATTTGATCCAAATACTTAGCGACTGAGGCGCTGAATGATTGGTCTGTTACATCATGGCAACCCCACTCCATCATTATCATGGGCCTGCGTTCATAAAATACTCCTAATGGGTTTGTTAGAAGCTCTGTGCAAATTCCCGCCTCATTAAGAATGATAATTTTTTTTAATATGAATAATTAATTTGATATTTCTCCCTTTGTTGGATAAGTTATTAAACTAATTTTAGATTAGGTTGTAATGGCCTCTTCAGTATAACTAACATATATGTTTCAAAGGAATGCTATCTTAGAACTGGATCTTGGCAAGTTGCCCATGTAGGGCCCAACATTTACATGGAATGCTCACCTCCGAATGATCCGAACACTTGTTTTGATTCCTCTAGCTTCGATTGTCTTTGTGAACAAAATATGACAATGGTTGGAACACCCTGAGAACCGTGTTTCTGGTAGTTGACTCTTGATTGCTGTTTATAAAAATTTCTAAGAGGTGTTACTGTGATTAAATTTTCACTTCTTTTTTCCAGACGCTAATCATCTGACCACACGCTTGTTAGACTATTAGAGTAAGTACAAATCAGATGAACAGATCATATCATCCAAAGCTGGCAACTCGAAACTCTATTCAACTCAAAAGTAGGGCAAGTGGAGCTAACTTGAAACAACTCATGGGTGACTTGAAATTACTTAAGTGAAATTTTTAGTAACATTTTACTTACTTTAGATTATATGTATATATTAAATTTTTTAATTTTAATTGTACAAGTAACTGCTAGAGTTGATTAAGATGTGCAATTGTTGTGTGAAACTGCTAGGGTTGGTTAAGAAGTGCAATTGTTGTGTGAGAGGCCTTGGGTATAAATTAAGCAAAAAAGAACAGCAATACAAGGCAGTTTCTAAACAGTCTATGAAACTCCAAGAGAGTAGCAATATACATGAAACTGCTAGAGTTAGTTAAGATTTGTTATAGTTGTGACAGAGGCAGAAAGGGGCAGTCCTGGTGCATGAAGCTCCTGCATAAGCGGTAGATCACAAGGGTTAATAGTATACAGCTTTACCTTGCATTTTGCATGAGACTATTTTTATGCCTTGAACCTGTACCCTCAAGGTCACATGACGAGAACTCCGCTGTTGCGCCAAGGCTCCCCTTAGGCCTTAGCTTTAAATCCGAGCAAAAAAGATAGAAATATAGGCAGTTTCTAAAGAGTTCAGAAATCTCGGAGAGTCTGAGATAACACAAACGAATTTCTTTAGCTGAGAAGAGTTAACGGATTAGAGTTAGTTCTGCAACAACTTGTCCAGCTTGAGACCGCTTCTGTTCCCTCAGGATTATGGCCTTTCTCACCTAACACAAGTAAGGCTAGTCAAAGATAACGTGATTTGAGTAAAGTTCAATCCTATGACCGCTAGGAGTTTGGACACCTAACAGCAAACTCTAAGCAAGGTAATATTTGGTGACATTGTGGATTACCTGTTTCTGGTTTTCTGCACTTTCTTGATTCTTCAATTTAATTTCAGTCGGCTAATTATAACTGGTGGGGTGGGGAAATGAGCTCATGGAGATTCTAAAAGGGTTCTAAACGGGCAATGCAAGTAGAAGAAGCGAGACAATGCAAGTAAAAGGTTCTAAAAGGGCAAGGGGAAGGCCCAAAATAGGATAAGGTCTTGATGATGATGATTTTTTATGATAATGATGTGTACATATAACTAGAACAGGTAATTGAATTGACCCGTAATTCACTGGCATATATTTATACAAATGAGATCCCAGTGGATGGTTCACAGTCCAAAATTCTCATTCTTTGGATTGAAAATGGTATTGCTCACTTGGCTTCCAACAACTCAAGTTGTAGCATCCATTTGGATCTCATTGGCTTGAGTAGTCTTCAGACCAGATTTTGTACTTTTAGTCCATCAATTGGTGGCTTTTGGTGGAGCAAACATGAACCCAATTGCTCCTAAGCATGTAACCAGTTAGTCGCCCACTTAGTCCTAGTGTCAACAGGAAATTGGACAATGAAACCAAAAGTCACATGAAACCTAAAGAGAGAAGAAAAAATAGTGCCGGGCTGTGATTTATGGCCCCAAAATACATATGCGAAGATCTTTACGTCTTTTTCCTTTAACATAAAAAGGTAACCCCAGTCCACGAAGCTTCCGCATATGTGGGGTTCGGGGAAGGGGCGGATCATAAGGATCAATAGTATGCAGTCTTATCCTCTATTTTGCAAAAGGCTGTTTTCACACCTTGAACCCATGACGTCAAAGTCACATGACCACAACTCTATATTTGCGCCACGACTCTCCTTCTACCAGATGCAATTTTATTGTAGAAAATATGATAATTTCACTTCTTACTATAAGTGTTCTGCAGGTGTTCTCGTCCTCTTATTTACATCATTGTTGCTGGCTCATCTCCTTCTGTGATCCCTACACTGATCAAGAAGTTAGGCTCAGAGTTTTTCTCGAAAGATCTCAGTTTCTTAAGCTATTTCTTAGGCATGAAAGTTGGGCGTGACTCTCATCATCTCATCCTTTTACAATGTAGTTATATCTTAGATATATTGAGGCATTTTCATATGGATGAAACCAAACCTCTATCTACACCAGCGGTTTTCGGATCCAAAATATTGCTTATGCTGCGATCAAGCCTATCAATTTATGTATGCACCTCGCATGAGTCATCTTATTGTGGTTTAGGATTGAAGAACAGATCAAGATCACAGAAAGAATAATTACGTGGTTTGACCAAACTCGGCCTATATTGATGGAAGAAGAAAAATGGTATGTACAAGCCTTTACAATTGGGGTGGTAATGCTCCTTCCTCTTACTCCTATTTATAAGAGTTCAAGGGATCTTGATTGCCGGTCTTGATTTCTGGAAATTCATCCCCCAAATCTCGTTTTTCATGCTAAAGCTCCGACATACCGAAGTTACGACCACTTCGTCCTAGAAGTTGGATTTGTTCCTTCACATATGCAGTTGCTGATATATTCACTAAGAGTTTATCTTCAGCTAGAAGGGGAGCCTTAGCGCAATGGTAAAAGTTGTTGTTGTGTGACTTTGAGGTCATGGGTTCAAGGCGTAGAAACAGCCTCTTGCAAAATGCAAGGTAAGGCTGTGTACTTTAGGCCCATATGGTCTACCCCTTTCCCAGACCCTGTATAGGCAGGAGCTTCGTAAATTGAGACTGCCCTCTTAGTTTATCTTCAGCTACTTTTCTTCCTTTACTCTCCAATGGCTGCCCTTTTAGTTTATCTTCAGCTACTTTTCTTCCTTCACTCTCCAATCTAAACATAATTTCTTATCACGTTTAGCATGTGAGGGGCTTTGAAGAGAATATTTTATCATCATATTAATCAATTTTTGCTTATATAAGTCCAGTCAATACAAGGACTCACATGAGCTCATTCTCAATATTCTTTTATTTCTTTTCAACAGTGCCCCGTTGTCAAGATAAAATCCAATAACAAGGGATTAGGCCATTGAGTTAAAAAGCATTAACAATGTTAAAAGGCTCGCAAATAAAAATAAATTTCTAGGCTTCTCCAATGCAATAATTTTTTTTTTAATCATCCACAATGGTCAATAGTACGCAGCTTTGCCTTGCATTGTGCAAGAGGCTGTTTCCACTTCTTGAACCCGTGACCTCAGGTCACACCCCAATAACTTTATATTGGGACAAGGCTCCTCCCTTCCATGGAACTAAATGAAGCAATGATACTTAATACAGGCGAATGGAGGAACAAGATTCATGTGGCCAACCCCAAATTGGGATAAGGTCTTGATGATGATGATATTTATCATCCCATGCTCTATGAATTAGAGTGTTGGGCAATTAAGGAACAACATGCATATAAGATGAGCATTGTCAAAATGTAAATATTGAGATAGATGAGTGGCAAGGCAAGAAATGATAGAATTAGAAATGGAAATATTACAGAAAGCTTAGGAATAAAACCAATAGAAAGTAAGATGAGGGAGATGAGATTTAGATAGTTTGAATATTGTCCAATGGAGATGCAAAAACGATACCAGTTAAAGGAGTTATACGACACAAGTTGAAGCTTCTGAAAGGGTAGGGGAAAGGTTCAAAAGAACGTGGATATGAGTGGTAAAAAAATATTTAAAAACTTTAAGACTAAATGAAGCCACGACAATTAATAGTGAGAAATGGAGGAACAAGAATCATGTGGTCCACCCCTAATAAGGATATGGTTTTGATGAGGATGATGATATCTACCATCCCGTAAATTTAATGATTTGGATCATAAATTACTGGATCTTATTCCTACTTGAGCATGACATACATATAATTCTTCTCCAAAACTACTTTAACTCAATCCAAATCATGGACTGACCCGAGTCAACTCAGTTTTACCTTCACCTTGTCATGGTTGGCGTTTCTATCCGGCATCCACGTGCACTAGCCAAACAAAAAATGGCCTACGTTTTAACATGCAAGCAAATCCAGACGCGGTTCCAACCTCGTAAACAACTTTGGGTCCCCATGAGGAGGTCTCACACAGGCGACTTGGGCTGACAGCCAGCAGCAGGTCCAGCAAGCCACCTGAACTACCTCCTACCACTTTCCTTTAAGCTTGGCTTTGCTTGCACTCATTTGCCAACCCAGCTAGCGAGCTCCCACAGTCATCCTTGTCGCATGATTGTTACATTAAATTAAAATGAGAAACAGAAGAAGAAGAAGACTTGCACAGTTTGCATGTGAACGAGTCTGCTTCTTTCCATTATTTTACCCTACATTTTATTATTATTTTGATCTTCCATTGACAGGGCAGCTTCCTTCCTAGGGCACAACTAACGTGATCTTTAACCCATCTCACCACACCTTATCACTCCACATAAACTGTCCAAGCTACTAAGAGCCCTCATTAATTAATTAATCAATTAATCCTTGTGATTACAAAGTTAAGAATTCTACTAGTTACAGAGACACAAAAACTATTGGCCAATAATACTTTATTCCCTAAACTATTGCTCATAAAACTTTATTCTCAGACAAATTTTGTAAATATTTATTTTAAAAAATATAGTATACATTATAGGGCCTACATCAAACATCTATCCGCATCCTTTGGAAGGACTTATGGTGCAAAATTATTAAATAGCGCAAGACTAATTTAATAAAAAAAGTAAATTAAAAACTACAATATAACAAAGTAATAATTTACGATAATAAACTGTAATTTCGAAAACCGGGAAAGTCAGAAGGGTGCCCAAACCAACTGAGAATTGACTTCGTCGACGGTCGCTTGGACGTCAAGATAAACTCTGAGCAACTCCTGCTAACTTACGAAACTAGGAAACCGCATCCGGATTTTCTAATTAACTTCGTTCCACAAACGCCCCGACAATTTCCATGTTATTTCAGGGGTCATCCAACGCAGAAGCTGGGCCCACGTACTCCCGGCAGCAGCCTACGTTCTTGAGAGACTTCGCCGGAATTCTGGGAAAAAAAACCAAATGCGTTTTTTCTACTTACACGCAAATTTATTGAAACTGCAATTATATATCTAATTAACTTTCGATGCAAATTCAATTTTTATAATAAAATATACTTCAAGCAATTGTAGGCCTGGTGGGCCCTTTTTGGCTGGCCTCATTGGACAAAACTTGTAATCCTGGTTACATATATTGCTTTCCATGGATTGGCTTGTCTACTCTGCACTGAGTATTGAGTTAGGACTATCCAAATAGTGGGCGAAGTCAGGATCATTCAAATTCAGGGCGCAATGGCCCACTCTCACCATGGATTAGCATGCACTGGGCACGTGTAGTGTGGAGATTGAGGGGACAAGCAATCGTGGTGGTTAAGTGGGGCTATCTCATCTCCCTGTTAGGCTGTGCTGAAAATACAAGAATGACCAGTAGAAAGGCGATTGGGTTTGTGCAAATATTGCAAAATCGCATCTTTTGGCACAAAACTTTCCCACACGTTTATATTCTATTTTTTTAAACATCAGTCCTCGGCAACGACGGTAGAGTTGTCGTCGTGTGATTTTCTGGTCACAGGTTTAAGACATGAAAACAGCTTTTTACAAATAAAGTGGTGTATTATAAACTCTTGTAGCATGGACTTTCCTACTCAAAATGGATGGGCGCGTGCGTGTGGTTAGTGAAGCACATGCGTGTACGGGTCAAAGTGAATGTAGGGCCAGAAAGAGCTCATGTCAGGGGACGTACGTCTTAGATGGTCCTGCCCACATGCTCTTATAACCAATTGTTACTGTTGCATGTGAGTTTGATGGCTAAGAAAGTCTGGAAAAAATCTGTTTGGGATGGGAATTGACAATCCATGGATTAAATTATTCTGAAATAATGGAAAATTTTCATATTATTTGCAGCCTTAAAATATTGATAAATTCTCTTCGAGTAATTCCGTCTAAGATGATAAAGCGGCAAATGCAGGGAAAAACTTAAAAGGTTCGAGGAAGTGCCATCGAGTTCATCAGATCAAAGGTTAGTTCGGTATCATCAAATAGCCCCGATAATTGCAGTGTGTATTGATTGTATAATCTTCTTAGAACCCAGTTGGAATGTAATTGTCAGGTTGGTTGTTTAGTTAGAAGAAAGGGAGACAAATTTTCGCACCACAGAAGGGAGGTCTGCCCCGAAGGTTGGTGGATGGGCTGACTATCTCGAATCCGTATAGCTGCCACAAGGTACAAAAATTATACGTATATATACTGACAAAAGATGCAATTGTGCCCACAACCCCCACGGCCTCTGCCGGGGTGCACAACCCCTTATGCCCCTCAATAAAATGACTCCTCAGATTGACCAGCGCCGAGAGCTCCACCATATAGACCCCATTTTGTAGTGCGACATAATTCTATACAAGCACAACAGGATTAAGCCAATTAAAATTTACACTTAAAAAATCACCAGTCTCTCGAATCCTAAACTCATAATCTTTAGGTCCAGGAAGCGCACGCACTTTGCCATTAGGCTAGGTGCTCGTAGCTCTTGCTTAGCTCATGATTATAAGCTACAGATGCAAGGATAGGATGTTCCTTGGCATTTTATGAAAAATAAGTTATTTTAATAAAAAAATACTTCAATGAGAAGACTATACATACATACGTACATACATATATGGGTTTGCTAATTTCAGCTGTTGATTGGCTGGAAAAATATAAAAAACAGAAAAAGTGGTAGATAGAGTCGTTCAGTCAAATGTCATCTGCACTTTATATTTGTAATTCCTTGCTGAAATTATCTATATATAAATATAAATAAATAAATATAAATATATAACAGGTGATTATTTTAGTGCTTAGAGTTAGATTGAGAAGAAGTGATATCTCTCATCCCAGTCATAGTGGCGTGCTTCAGATGGATGGGGGGGGGTACATGGGTTAAATAACTCGGCCCAAAGTCATGTTATTGATCTCCACAAGAAGTGCCACCCTGAACCGTTCATTTGATTCCTCCGCATCCTGCTATATGGTAACTAATAAGGGCCTATGATTCTTGCATCGGAAGATGTAATTTTTGGTTGCTTAGATCTGGGCTATAAGTTCTAGAAAAGTTTTGTAGTGGCGAACCGATGAAATAACCATTATTTCCAAATGCTAGAATTGACCAGTCAGTGTGGTCCCTGGGTTTTCAGAAATCCAGAGTCAGAGAATAAAATGAACGGTCCGGATAAAAAAGTAGGACCTGGTTGCTTGAGTCCTCATCTTTGTACACGTAAGCAAATCGTACTCGAATCTCATCTGCAACTCTTTTTTGATACTGGCACTCCTTTTCTGCAATCTTATACGTTCCTTCGTCGGTTGGTGTAGTTGTCAAAAAGGCTACCAACAACCAACCAAAGAAGTTGACAACAAAGTGAGCATTGGAAATATAGCGCGAAGAAAAAGAGTACAGCCGGATGATATGATCGTCGTTTGTTGTTGGCGGTTGTTTGGTTTTGGGATGACATATTCCCGAATTATCTAATTCTCGGGTTTCCACCTTCCCCTTACCTGTCACTTGAAAGGTAGGAATTGGGATCTCAGCCATCCTTCTTGTCACGCTTATTTCTAAAAGCTTTGATTTTAGTTATGAGCTGGAGTAAAACTCATCCCATTATTAATGGTTGTGGGGCCGCTTCTTGCTTTCCCATTCCCAATTAATAATTAAGACAAAGGTTTGAGTTAATCAATGTGATTAAATAATTAACTAAATCTACACAGCATCAATCAATAAAGTTCGTGTTCCCCACACCTTACTACTTTTGATCCTGCTAACGTCAGGGGACGGCAACGGTTGAGGATTGGAAATTGTAGGATGATCTTGACCGTCCATCGGGAAACTTTTTAGTTCAAATAGCCTGCTTTTTTTTTATTCCGCTGTTCAGAGGCCACCGAATCACTGATTGAATTGTGTAATTAATGTGATTTTGGTCCGTTGCTAAAGGGAGCCCCCCCCTTGATCAATTCCAATTACCTTAGTGGAGCTTATGGTGGCACAAATGATCCAAACCACTTATCTTACTCTCTAGCTTTCATTTAACGGCTAGAAATTAGAGGCTTAGAGTTGTCAGATAGGGAACCCAACTTTTGTGTGAACAAACCCCCCACCCAAAAAAAAAAAAGTTATCGTGCACGGTTCAGCTATTGGATGCCCTTCATAATCGACGGTCTTGATCATCCACAAGTATGGGCCCACTTTTGCTCTTGTCCTCCTTTATGTTTTCGAAGGGAAATATGCCGATTTCGTTGTATAACATCAAATTTCGAACTAACGCAGGGACCGAAAGTTCGAAATAAAGCTGCTTTAATGGGCTGTTATCGCCATCTCGGAAGTTGTAGTTTCAGATAGTAGGTGGTCCCACATGTGGTTGATCTAGTCCGTTCATCTGATTTCCCCGTCAATAGCTTTTTAGTCGCACAAGACCATGACCATCCGATTGTGGATACATTATGGAAAAGAAGGGTCCATTGGCATCTCAATCCAATATCAAGGCAAAAGCAGACACGATACGCACCTACGAAGCCGGCGAGAAATTAGAGGCTTTCTCGGTCATGCCAAATACACGAACGCACGTGCTTTCTATCTTAAGGCGAAACGTGTTAGAAGATCAACCTACTGACCGGGTTCTGGGCAAGCACCTCGCGACGCGTGACGGATGTCAGCAGGACGACACCTTTTTGACGGGATTAACCGCTTAAGCTCGGGATCGTGGCGTCGTGTTCCGGTCCCCGTTTCGACACATTCAATCAACCCGGTCCCACCACCACCACCACAAAAATGAAAAAAGGGAGAACGAAAATTCCCCCAACTTCCCTTATCCCCGGAACTAACGGCGTCAAATGTCTTGGCTATCCCGCGTCTTGCCAGGACCAACGCCGTTAGCGTTAACGAAAGTGACTCTACAGCCGCCGCACATCCCCCAGCAGCAACAAATTTAAATTTAAAATCCACAAAATTATCACCAACTGAAATTCTCTCTCGTTTCCTTTTTCTTCTCGGATAACACTGCGCAAACGGGACCCAATCAAGCGTTGTTCTTTTTCCACGTGGCACCCCCGTAAACGGACTGCCAACTGTAACACGTCAAATAACGGGAATACGCCTACTGAAGTGCAATGACGAAAACATCCCCAGTCAAATGGAAAACGACAACTCCAGATCTATTCACGTGCTCCGTAACTACTGTTCGGCTTTAAGCCGAACTCCGGGGAATCCCATATGGGTCCAACTTTTCAAGCATTTTACGTCCCTGTACTTGGTAAATCAGTAGTTCTGAGAAAATGTGAGGGCATTTCAATTTGAGGTTTTCCAGAGAATAATTATGAAAATTAAGAAGTATTTATTACCATAAACGTAGAGAAACACATGCACTTAAACACGCAACAGAAAAAGAACACGTGGATCCCCATTTATAGTTAAGCCAAGAACAAAACCAAGCCACATGAAAATAGAAATTTATATCAAAATTTATAATTGGTTTTTTTTTTTCTTTTCCAATCTTTATTTCCTTTAAGAAATTGTAGGAATCATATATCTTATTTTGCGAATATTCTCCACCCTCATTATTCATTGAATTTGTAGCAGTTGCGGGGGCCCATGTAGGATGAGACGATCCATCCAAACAATGCAAAATCAAAGGAAACCTAGCTGTGGGCCAGCAGAATTTTTTCTTTTACTCAACTGTTTTCTGATTCGATGGCTGAGATCTTCTGCTGCCAAAATCCATCTTAATTGAGTAGCCTTATGGAACAGAGATGGTTTGGGACCGCAGAGCTGTAAACTGTGGGGCAGCCTCTAAACTAGCCGAGTATTTAAATGGATGTATTTGTTAAAAAAAAAAAAAAAAGGGGAAAAAAAATTGTGTAAGAAAATACCGATTTTTCATGATATGTCCCTAACCCGAAACTTTTGCCATGGTTTGGTCCAAATTTCGTGCAAGCTAAAATCTACCGTAGGATATGAAGCCAATACACGTGGCGAGCATCTAGAGGAGAAGAGGGAGGGTAGTGGATGATCGTGAGGTTGGAAGCGGTCTAAGTAGTTTTGGAAACCGGAAGTAGGCGGGATATTGGTGGGCTTTTAACCGGTTAGGCCTGCTATAAGGGTCAAAGCCATAGGAGTTGGGGTTTAAGCAAAAGGGGTGGTTTTCTTTCAGGGTTTTGGCGATCACAGAAAAAAGGGATAAAAAACATGCATGGAGTGAATTCTGATTCCGAGATCTCGAGAAATTTTCCGGCGATAAACCGATCTCTCGCGGCCGGAGAATTTACGACGCAATTCGACTGAATTTCGTCTCTTTTCAGGAGGTGATCTCTTCTTTCAAGCGGAAATATTGAGAATTAGGCGGGTTTTTTTTCCTCCGGAATTGTTCTTTCCGAGGTGAGTGGATCGAATTGCTTCCGGTCGTTGTGTTGCAATTCGGAAAGTTAGGACTTTTCCCGGGGGTTTTCTGTGGTTTAATTGAGGTTTTGGATTTTAATCGAATTTCGGGGAATTTGGTCGCAAATTTGTTTGTCTGATGTAAATTTGATGTTTTTGGGATTTGATCCGGGGTTTTGGTCAGCGTTTCTCTTGTTGGAGAAGAAGTTTTTTGTAAACGTTTCTTTCTTCGCTTGAAATGTGTGAATTATATGATCGAGATCTGTTTGCTGTTTCTGAAATTTGACTTAATTGTCGGAATTTATCTCACCTGATCTCCGTTTTCGAGGATTTTGTGATCTGAAATCCGGAGGGGTATGAATTCTGGTATTTTTATTTTAAATTGTATTTTGTTGATCTCTTAATCGTTTTTTTTGTTTTGTTTACCTTTATGGTTGATTTCCTGTTAAATGATATAAAAATCGTGTTTTTACTATTTTTCGTATGAATTTTGCTGAAAAATAATTGGAGATGTGTGGGATTCAATTTAGATCGACTTTCCTTGTTGATAAGCTGGCGGGGTTTCTCTGGGGTTTTCTAATGTCAGATCTTGATCTGATTTCCGTGAATTATCTCCTGTTTTCCTTTTAAGATCTGGTGGTTTTGGTTTAATCTCATGTCTGAGACGGGGTTTAATAATTGGTGCCTTTTAATTGCGACGATTTGCAATCTTTAATCCCAAGACCCTAATTTTAAACAAGGAAATTTCAACGCTTCTCTCGTACTTACGTAATTCGTTGAGAATCTTACCCTTTTCCAATTTGTCTGTTGGTTTCTTCGTGAAATTATCATTTCCCGATTATCTGTGCTTCAGATGGTTGGGATCTGAAGAACAGCCAGTATAGGGTTTTAGCGTTTTAAAATTTTGAGTTTAATCGGAATTTGGATCAATAATTTTTGTCAATATGCTTCCAGAGTAATTGCTGGAGAGTACTATATTTCTTGAATTTTAGTTATTTTTGCGTTGGAATTTTCTTTTGTTGGGTTTTGACTGCTTCTATAAGGTTTTCTTTAGCAGCATTTAATTGACAAGATCACTGTTCAAGGTTATGCCCATGATTAACTTGATTATTGTTACTTTCTTCACAAAGATATGTGTATCCGTGCATAATTCCATCCATTCTAAGCCTTAATTATGTGCAACTACGGTAATATTGAAGCCTTTGTCAATGTGTCTTGTGTTTCTTTCTTCCAGTTATCTTTAGGTTGTTGTATAAAAGTTATTCATAGCATTCATGTATTTCTGCTATAGAAGAAATTTTTTCCAAAATTATTGTCCCAATATGCCTTTTTCCTTTCTGGCATTGCTAATATTCTGCTGCACTGCAGGGTTTTGTCATGGGGATCTGCTAGTTCAAGGGATGGATCAGTGGAGTGCGCATTGAATGCCTTCGACTAATTTTGGATTTGAAGACGTGAATATATCAAATCATGCTTTTTCTTTATGCTTGCTGAGTTATTCCTTTTGGTATGATTCACTGAAATATGGTGTTGCAAAAGAGGCTAGACTACGGTTTCAATGGCTACCAGGTGCCCGCCATGCCCCGCGGTTCAAGATCGGCTAGGGTATGTTTTTCCGGTATTTTTATGATTATTTATTATCCCAAGTTGTTTTCAAGCTTAGAATCTCTTTTCTGATCTGCTTTTTTCCTAATTATATTTTCAGGGAAAGAATTCATTTAGAAAGAAACCTGATGATAATCAAATGTGTGCATTTGAATTGCTGGCTACAGTTGCTGGTAAGTTACTAACAGAGAAAGAAAGTTCTCCAGCTCCTAGTAGTGCTTCGGCTGGAAGAGCTCAGTTTGCTATTGGAAAAGATTGCATTAAACAGGAACAACAGGATGAGGAGAAACCATTTAAGCAAGAACCTTGTGATCAAGGAAGCTGTGATGAGAGTGCAATTGCCATCAAGGAGGCCACACAAAGGAATACACAAGAGTATACCTCCAAGGAGTATTCTCATTCTCAGGATGAGTTAGCTCTGAGGCCTGCTTCTGTAATAATCAAGTCTGAGAGATCGGAAAAGGTTACTTGTGGAGAGGAGTCAATGACTCACAAAAGCAAGATTGAATTTGGAACTTCTCCAGGCTCAGCTTGCAGGAAGTGCAGAGGGGAGAGAGGATCCCCTGCTTATGCCGAATCTCCTGATGGCAAAATAGAGGATCAATTTGAGAGAAATGCGCAAAATGAACATCAAAAGAATGGAAGTGTGGTAAATGGTAATGTGCCTGATATGTGTAGTTCAGGGGATCCAATGGTATTGGATACTAAACTTCCTGCATTAGTTAGTTCAGACAGTAGTGTCGAGGTGGCATTGCATAGGGATCACCTTCCTTGTGATTCTTATCTCAGGTGTCGAGATGATACCAAAGTAGTTAATAGAGATGATGACGAAAACTCTTCTGGGTGCACACAGCCCAGCAATATATCCTTGAAGTCCTATGGGCCACCACGTCTGGGAGATCGTAGGATAAGAAAGCTGTGGGCATCCAGATACTGGAGAGATGTTCCACTATTGAAGCATGGGGAGCTTTCTAGCACTGGTAAGCAGATCCAGGTTCTTACTGGAAGCCCTATTGTTTACTAGTGTCCACTTCTGGTTGATGTATCTATGAAGTGGTTGGATAGAAATGGCTAATCAATGATGCTTCCTTTATATCCTATCTGAATGATTTCCTGAAATTTCTGTTGATTTTATCAGATTTTGAGAGGAAGCCTGTTTGCCGCAAAAGGAAAATGTGTTACACACGCCAAAGGACTCAAAGGTGTTCTCCTTTTAAGAGGAGGAAACTGTTCGAGCATGGTTCTCTATCCACCTCTGATGGTGGGGTCAGTAGTGGTGTTTTTAGTTCACCTGAAAAGTGTGTCAATGGAGAAGCAACTGGCTCTGGTGCCACTATACATGGAGGTTAGTTTCTTCCTCTCACTGTGTCTCCTATTATTGGTACTACCTGCAGCTTGCTGAAAGCCTAGATATGTTGTACAGCCAGCGGGGCATCATCCTCACTAGCAGGTCAAAAGCCATCTTTCCATTCTGGAGATTCACATGGTAATATAACCTTCAGACTGTAACCGTCATTCTTTGACTTGGTTGTGGCCCAATAAATGATTTGGGTTGAGTTCGAGTTCAGACATAGTGATTCTTATAAATAATGTATTTTTTCTTCACAGTGAAACTCAGTATCAAGTCCTTCAGGGTGCCGGAGCTCTTCATTGAGATTTCCGAAACAGCAACTGTTGGTTCACTGAAGGTATGTGATTAGTGGTCAAAATTTTTCCTGCGTTTGGAAATTAGGATGATCTGATTTAACTGATAGATGCCAATTCATGTTGGCATGCAAGGCCATGAGTTTCCAATGTACCTTCCTGAAAATATATTAGATAATTGGGAAACGTGAAGCTAGAAATAGGCTGTACTGATAATGTTATCATGATATTCCATCATTAATTTTTTTCTTGGGCCACACCATGCTACTTACGTGCTATTGCTAATTGAATATTATCCCTGTTGCTGTGACTATGCATGCCATATTCTCAGCATGCATAGTTTTTCTTGTACACATCGTGGTTGTAACATTTTGGGGTTGACACATCTAATTGTGTTGTAGAGGACAGTCGTGGAAGCTGTGACTGCTATACTTGGAGGTGGACTACGTGTTGGTGTTGTTCTTCAGGGAAAGAAGGTTAGAGATGATAGTAAAACTTTGCTCCAGAGTGGGATTTGTCATGATGATAAGCTGGACACTTTGGGTTTTACGCTGGAACCAAATCCTACACAAACTCCAGCACCACCACTTTCCACCGAAGATCCTCACCCTCTGCCCCCTTGTGATACAAGTTCACCATTAACCAGGTAAAGCAAGGAGTCATGAGTTTCTAACTGGTTCCAGTTTCTGGATTTTGTTAGATATAACCCCCGAGGGAGGAATACACTATTCCCCTTGGGCACATTTGTAATTCTTCAAAGTGCCTTGTTGATTTTACTACTAGGTTATCCATTCCAGTTTCATGTTCAAAAAGTTGCATCTTGCGAGCACTTGGTTGTATCCTAAAATTTAATCATCCAACTAGTTTTAATGTGAACTACTCGTTGGTTAGGATCCATATAAATGGTTATCAATGTTTGATGCTTTTTGGCAGACCTAACAAGAAATAAGTTGGTTTTTTCTTATTCTCTGGATTATGATTTGTATTTTTCGGTCTTCGTTTGCTTGAGGCTGGGGTCTGATGTAAAAAGCTTGAGCAGGAGGAAAAAATTACAAATTAATACTATGATCTTTTGAGATTACTTTGAAGGGAACCTTTGGCGCAACAGTAGAGTTGTTGTCGTGTGACCTACAGGTCACAGTTGAGGCATGGAAACAGCCTCTTGCAAAAATGCAAGGTAAGGCTGCGTACGTAGAACCTTTGTGCTCTGCGCCTTTCCCGGACCCTGCATACGTGGGAGCTTTGTGCATTAGGCTGCCCTTTTTTTTTTCAATTATATCTTTTGAGATTACTTTTGTGAGATTTTGGTGGCTTATGGATAAACAAGATCATGGTATTTTTGTTATTTTACCTAAATTTTTTTCTGTCAATAATACTCCTGCAGTATGCGTCTAGTAAGAGTCAGGTTCATTCATTAATATGTGAAGGGTGCTTCTCAAAATATGAGCTATGTGTTCTTCAAAGTTTAAACTGTTTTCCCATGAACTTTTGACATACCTTTATAGATAGTGATGAAGCTTATACGATCCAAGAAGCTCCAAAACATCCTTGTGTCATTAACTATTCTTCTTAGCTGGAAACCATTATAATTTTTCTCTATTGTCAGGCATCCAGCAGTTTTACCTTCGGTTCCTGGGCCCTCTGATGCCTCCCCAGATCTTCAACTGACAAATTCAGCCAACTGTGTTGAAAGTGATCACGATTCAGTTCCCTCTCCGACTGACATGTCATTGGAGAAAACACCGCCAAATTCCAGAGCCTTGGTTGCAATTCCACCCATGAGTGTGGATGCTCTGGCAGTTGTTCCATTGCACAGGAAGTCAAGGCGTTCTGAGCTTGCTCAGCGCCGTATCAGGAGGCCATTTTCTGTTTCTGAGGTAGAAGCCCTTGTTCAAGCGGTTGAGAAACTTGGAACTGGGAGGTAAATGGCCATTATCCTTGAACAAACCATTGATTACTCAGCAATGTGCATTTGAGGTTCAATGATTTTATTGTCCCTTGCCGTTGTGTTAGTTATCTTTTCTGGTCCCTTGTATGCTCTCTTTTTGTGTTGTCCCAGGGTTTGAGCTCCTGATTTCTGTTGTCCCATGAGTAGAATAACCTTAGGAATGCTGTTATTCAGGCTATTTACCTCTGTTTCTGCAGTGCCTTTTATACTTTTTGAAGTTACAGGGATTGCTTCTGTGGAATTTCTTATGGCTCTTGATTTTATCCTTCAGATGGCGTGATGTTAAGTTGCGTGCTTTCGAAAATGCAAAGCATCGAACATATGTTGACCTGAAGGTATGTAATCCTTTTTTTTTACGTGGTTAAATAAGATAATTTATGGTTTTCATTTGCTTTTGTCCCTACCAAGTGCCCTTTCTTCTTAGAAATGAAGAACAAAACGGAAGGAATTCTACAATTATTGGGTCTGTTTGGCTGTTGATGTCTCAAAAGAGGATAGACGATAGGAACTTTGAATTATTTCTAGGAAAAAGTTATCCCTAGATGGGTAACTGATTGAAAAGCTTCTGTAGATAGCTATTCTTGTGCCAAATGGCCATTGTTGTCACCTCTAAATGAGCATTGATCTGGTGTATATTCCACAATCTGAAATGTCTTCAGCCTGAAGTTGGATCCATCTTTGATTTCCCTATCCACTAAAATGTCAAGCAATTGAGGTCCACCACTTCCATATTACCACCGATCTTGACCAGTGATAAGGATCAGCATGGGAGGTAGTCTTCAATGCGCAACTCATAAACTGCTAGGGTGTCTCCTCCAAAAAGTTGTGATTACAATCCTTATACCATATGTGTAATTGTGTAGCCACTCTAATATTTAGTTGGTTTCTGTAAATAGAGAAATGTCCCTAGGTTGTTGAGTTAGGAAGGTTAAGGTTTTCAGTTTGAGAAAGATGGAACTGTTTGGTGTCAAGTCCACCTTTCAAGGAGGTAACAGATCCTCTCTTGCCAACTTTCTCAAGCATTTCTTGTGTCGAAGGGCCACTTCTCTTGGCATTTTCTCTAAGGTGTCTGACCTTGTGGGTCACTCTCCCTTTAAACAGCAGTTACGCTTTCCTGCCAAAAATAGCAAACTTTTGTACTTCTTCCCCCAAAAAGCAAGACGTTTCTTCACTTCAGAAAAGGCCAGTTTATCAACCGTCTTCCAAAGAAAAACCATTGTTATACTTACCTATAACAAAAGGTAACTGAATATCCACCCTTTTATGGTAGGCTGAAAGAGGAAAAGAAAATACCGGCATGATTATCTCTGCTGGCTAAGCAGACCAGAGCAGAGTAGTATGAAAAGCTCCTATTAGATTGGGTGAAAGTACGAGGCGGCCCACTTTTTTTCCCCAATTTGGTAGTTCTCGTCAGTTCAGTCCATGAACGCCCAACTTTTGTATGGCGCCATGCAGTGGCTAGTATGTTTTCTGTGGCCAGCTTGACCCCTGACCTTTCCTATTGGATTGAATCAAAGGGACCAATAACTTACTGTTTCTTTCTTCTTTATTCTAATATTCCAAGAGTTGGTTGTGAACCTTGGGATTAACTTAACGTGTATCGCAAGTAAGAAGAGATGATTACTTTTCCTAAGATGTGTTCCTCTGATCAGCTTGATTTTCTTCTTTTCGTTCAGGACAAATGGAAAACATTGGTTCATACGGCAAGAATCTCCCCACAGCAAAGGAGGGGAGAGCCAGTCCCCCAAGTGCTCTTAGACAGGGTCTTAGCTGCTCATGCATATTGGTCCCAGCAGCAAGCCAAACAGCAAGTGAAACAGCAGGCAGAGACATGCCTGGTCTTCTAATTTAAGGAAGAGGAGGAGAAGATGTACAAGGAGATACAGGGAGGGTGGGGGAAAAGAGACTTGATGATGATGGTTTGTAAAAAGGAAGAAGAAGAATTAATTTGAAGGAATTTGTGTAATATTCTCACCATGATTCTTAGCCGAAACTCTCCTTTTGCTTTGTTATTACAAAAAGGGGAGTACGGCACTTGTACATGATGACGGAATAAGTAAAGGCCCTTGCTAACGCGATTCGCCCTTGGCAGCCTACTTGATGTGGCGTCCTTATGTTCTCTGATCATTCATCCAAACTTTTGTTTAAAGAAAAAGTTATTGGAATTCTAAAGGAATTGTTAGATGTAAGAGCATTCAAATGTATAGTTGGTGGCTCGAGTAATTTTATTTTTCCTTTTCTTTTGTCGTCTCCTGGTGCATTGAATGTTCTTGCATGTGACCCAATTGATGAGCTGTTTGGATTGATCATCCACAATGGCAAAAGAGTGAACAGATTGTGACCCTGGTTTCTAAGAAATGGTTATTTCCAGTTCGTTTCGAGGATGGGGTCAAGAAAAGACAAGGAAAGAGCTTGGTCAAGATAAAATTCTGGCCCGGCTGCCTCCCTCTGGCCTGGCTTCTAGATGTTTTGGTGGAGATGATATACTATACGCCTTCTGATAAACACAAGAGGACCCAACACAACACATCTGCCAAGTCAGAAGGATGTTTCAATCGGGTGAGCTGGTCATAAAAGCAATCCTCAAACGTGGCATGTGGGAGTTGGGGGACTGGTTTTGTATTGAAGCAGTTAGTCTTTCTTGCACGCCCTCTAACCAAAATCTTACTTTGGACTTCTCCCCAAAAGACTGGTAGAAGGACATACAGCATCCAGCTTCTGGGTGATCCAATCTATTCAACAACTGCATGCGCCTGAGATCGTCAAAATTGGTGACCCCACCCAGTAACCATGACTAATGAAGGTTGGGATTCTTGGTCCATATCCTCTCTAAGACGAAGTGCAGCTTCATGAATGGTTCAGATCATGAAACATTCGCCTACATATCCTTGCCGTTTGGGCACCATATATACAGCATCCTGATGTTTTCTTACCCGCACGTAATATATACACTAAATTCTTTGTACAAGAAAAGTTCGTTTTCGCTTGGACATGCCTAAGATGGGGCAACCATCACCCATCTTTCTGATGACTTTGTGGGACCACCATTCTCTATCGCCAAGTGAGCATAGTCTAACGTTTTAATCTGGTCAGCAGCTAAATGGGCTGTAGAAGTGGCTCTCTAGTATTGAGTTGAAGCAAAAAAACGCTTTCTTTTCGTTTTCTGCCCTTTATTATTTTGTTGGATAATGAAGAATACTTGTGGTCCAAGAGAGAGGTGGCATGGAAAGAGACAAGCACTGGTTTAAACAATTGCCACTTGGAAGCTCGTGCTATGCTCAGGTTATCCAAATGTGGGGTACAAATAATTCCCAACCACGAGCTAAAAGGGAAAGAAATGGCAGGAAAAGGCAAACGCAGTGACGTTGGAGGAACGAGTATATCCTCTCCAGTTAGGCAAAATGGCAGAGAACCAGAAACTAAGCTCTCATAAACGGTGGCCTGTTCAATCATCCATTAGGGACCCACTCCGGATTTGGATTGATCATATAGAAATAGCTTGAACTGAGTGATCGGGTGAAGGTAGAAAGTTTTCATTTCGTTGGCATGGGAGGGCTCACTTGGTTATTCTACATCGATATACTGTCCAAATAATGTGTCAGACTTGGCGATTTGCAGTATATGAAACTGAGGCTGATTTAGACCTTTCATTGGCAGACTTTGGTCAGAATCTGAAACTGGGGCTTCAGTTTTAGTTGAAATAGACTGGTAAGACGCATCGCATAGAACTTGGATCTCTCTCTCTCTCTCTCTCTCTCTCTCTCTCTCTCTCTCTTGTTTAATAGTTTTTCCACCCTATTATATAAAAAAGTTCTTAAATATGATGGCTGTGAAGATAGTCCTTTGTGTTTAGTATATTATCCCACCAATGTTTGCAAAACCATCTTCAGTATCTAACAATTTCATCATGGGCGTACTTTTGCCATTGTTGTTAATTTTCAGGAGATCTGATACGCCCATACTATATGAGTCTTTCTAGTTCAGTTTGCTTAATGCTCTTGCTCTTAATCAAAACTGTTGTTTTATAAATTCTGAGTTTTTTGTTTTCTTTTTCTTTTTTCCTTAATAATGGTGTTTTCGAAGTTCTAGTTGAAGTTATGGTTCTTCTTTGATAGAACCGAACTTGTCTCTAACCATATAAAAATGGCACCATTCTGTCAAGCTAAGTGAGTAGAGTGGGATTGTTGGCAATATTAATGTTGCCCTCTCCAAAGATGTGGACTTGTAGTCCTTCCTTTCCACTGGTTCATAACCATTAACAGATTCCTTGAAGCCCACTACAGCAGCAAAAAATTCGAAGGTCCAGGCAGAAAGCCATGAAAACAAAATACATGTTAGCCACAATCAGGTCCAATCTGTGTCAAACCTATCAATACAATCAAATTTTTTGCAAAATGCAAAGTAATGCTGAGTACCATTGACCCTTGTGGTCAGCCCCTTCCCCAGACCTTGCATACGTGGGAGCTTCATGTACCGGGGCTATCTCAACTTTTTGCTCATGCAGCATAGCACATGCTTGAGCCTTGGACTACCACATTGACGGAAGAAGGGGCTTTCCTGTGCTAGCTCCTGAGTTCAAGTCAATCGTTGGTTTAGGGTAATTCATAAAAAACTCACCTGCCCAAGAAAAAATTGCCAGAATTGACAAATGTCTTGACAAGAAAGACAAACAAATTTGCCTAATATTTCTATTCAAAAAGAAGGCGTGGAAACAGCCTCTTGCAAGATGCAAGGTAAGGTTACGTACTATTGACCCTTGTGGTCCACCCCTTCCCAGAATCCCACATGCATGGGAGCTTCATGCACTGGGGCTCCCTTTATTTTTATTCAAAAAGAAGACAAGAAAAACACTAGCCTTGGTAAATAAAAAGCCTACAGTCATCAATACATGCATAATTTTTTGGGGTGCTGACCATGTATAGTACGTCCAAGTACATGAATTCTTTTACATAGTTCTAAAACTAAGCGAGTTTACTGAGAAAACTTGTGCGAGTGCATAGGTAAGTAAAGTTATCAAGAGCGGTCTCATAAGTGTAGTTTTAAGTTAATTAGGGAAAGTCAGTCTATGTTGGCAGGGAAGTAGAGTTATCAAGAGTGGGTTCATGGGTATAATTGTAAGTTAGGGAAGTCTTATATGAATTCACATGTCTGGGTTGTTAAAAAAGGGGCAGCTCCGGTGCATAAAGCTCCTGCTTATGTGGAGTTCGGGGAAGGGGCAGACCACAAGGGCCTATAGTAGGCAGCCTTACCTTGCATTTTGTAAGAGGCTGATTCCACGCCTTGAACCCTCAACTTCAAGGTCACATGACGACAACTTTTACCGTTGCGCCAAGGCTCCCCTTCTTCTGGGTTGTTACATGTAATATATACAAATAGCAAAGTTAATCAATAGAATGTGTGTTCTGGAAAATTATTGAAAGTGTTGTTTCTTTTAAGCATGGTTTACTTTGATTAACCCAAGTGTTCTTCTTCTTCTTCTTTCTTTCTTTTTTTTTCTTCCTATTTTTGCTTTGAAATCTTCAAAATAGATGGATAAAAGAAAGTTTTCAACACCTAGTTACTCGACTCAATAACACATGGTCAGCGAGTTGACTCAATAAGTAAATATCATGAACAAAAGACCTTGAAAACCATAATAGCACATCCTAACGAACTCAACAATCAGTTATTATTTTTATAGAATTGCAATATAAATTCAAAATAATTTTTATTAATATTTCATTTAAGTTTGTCTTTTGTTGACCAACGACTCTCTTGGGTTTAACTCCATTTACCTTACTTTGGAGTTTTTGAGATTTTAAACTATGGTTTTAGTTGTTGAACAAGTGATCTTCGCTTAGTATTTACAGTCATTCACATTTTTCTTAAAAAGACATGTCAATCCATCAAATTAATAACTCTTCGAAATAAGGCTTCTTTCAGGTTTAGGGTAGGGATGCTAACAACGAAGCTTGAGATGGAGTGATATTATGCAATCATGCAAAACCAATAAGAATGAGACAAGGATGTATTGACTTATTTCAACCCACCTCAAGCACCACTAATAATAATATGACCCATCTTATCTCAAATCAGCCCACTTCTTCTCAAGCATCAGTAAATACCCTGCAATGTGAGGATATATCACCTCATTTCAACCCAGCTCAAGCACCACTAAACTGTCGCCAAAGATTACAACTATGAAGAGTTTAGACTTTTCAAATTCGGGAATGCCTTCGAAAAATTGATGCGGGATTCCGGTGTTTGGGTGAAGTAACGGAAATTCAACCTCAACGTTGCTGCCGTATCCGGCAGGCAGATAACGTAGCCGGCAATCTCCCTGTCGATCAGAGGTGACATCTCTCTCAGTCTCCTGCTCTCATTGGGAACCTTTCTTTGATTTCTCTTCTGCAAAACAATGTCCGGCTTTTTGTCTTTAGCTTTTCATCTGGATCTGCTTGAATATTTAGACTTTTCATGAAGATGAACGACGAACCATAGTCAATCGAGCACAAGAATGGAATCATTACCGTTGGTAATCTTTCCTCTCCATTAATTCTGGGTTGTTCTTGAATTTTCTGACGGATTTCCCGAGTTTGACGTCAGGAATTGGTTACTATAAATTTGGTAGTTTGGTACTCTGTAACTAGTTTGCTCATTCGTTGCTTTTACCTCTTATGCCCATCTGTTCATCTCTATGATACTGTCTGTGATGAGAACTTCCCTGATATGGATGGCAAATACAGTTTTAAATCTACATTACCAGCATTATCTACGGAGATTGCAGACGCCATTTCCATGTTCTTATAATTTCTGGGCCTGTAAATGTTTCTTTGAAGAGTTGCGGGCTTCAGAAGCTGATCTATCGGGTGATAGGTGACCCAAATGCTTGGGAAGCAGCTGAAAGCATCGACACTGCTTAAGCATATCTTCTGTGACATTTTGATTTTTGCCCAGATTGCTTCTGAATGATACAACCCAAGTTGGATTTCCTCATCTCCTCTCCTTCTACTTTCCTTCCTTGTGGTAATTTGCATGCTTTCCACCTCTTCAGCTTGTGTGTTTATGATCGTATCAGTCCTATTTTTGCACAAATAGTTCCTTTCCTTTGGCTATATTGTTTTTCTGCATTCTTTCCCATTGTTCCTGCAATTTATTTGATAGAATCTACTAATAAAAAAAAAGTCACATTAATATTCCATTTCATTTCGTTACTTTTGTGCTGTCGCATGATCTGAAAACTTAATCTTCCTCGTCTGTTATTATCATATCTTTTCTGTTCTGCTCCTCTCTAGGATTGGAGTTCGCACTGGTACTGGCTTTTCTTTTGTTATATGGTTTATCTGCATCTTAGTGCACAACTTCCGCTCTCGGTGTTTGGATTCTTGGGAAACTGAGTTTTCTTTACCATGATCCATCCACCATTGAAACTGCCAAAAAATTCTTGCCCGCAGCATCCGTTTTCTATCTTGCAATTTTCACCAACACCAGTCTCCTCAGTCATGCTAAAGTAGACACTTCCACTGTCTTCCTGTGGCTCACACCCCTATTGGCTGCTATTGCTGATACTGCATTTAGAAAACAAATCTGCCCTTCTAAGCTCACTTTTATATCTCTCGCAATCATCTTGGGTGGGGCTGTTGGCTATGCCATGACTGATTCAGCATTCGCCCTCACTGCTTACTTGGTTACAATCACAACTGAGATGGTCTACTTAAAGGGCAGCACCGGTGCACGAAGCTCCACAGTATGCAGGGTCCAGGGAAGGGGGATCATAAGGGTTAATAGTATGCCGCATTAGCTTGCATTTTGCTAGAGGCTGTTTCTCTGCCTTGAACCTGTCGACAATTCTACCGTTGCACTGACTACAGTTGAGATGGTCTACATTATGCTCACAAATGTCGGGTTGAACACATGGGCATTTGTTTTGTATAACAATCTGTTGTCATTGTTGATGGCGCCAGTATCTCGAATCGTCACTGGCGAGTATACTGATGTGTTCTCGACAAATGGAAAAAATTCCTGCAATTGGTTGGAGCCTGAGGCTTTTCTTGCCATTGCATTGTGTTTTATGCTGATCTGTTCATCAGTTTCTTTGGGTTTACTGCCAGGAAGGCTCTCTCTGCCACAGCATTTACAGCGACGGGTGTGGCAAATAAGTTCCTCACTGTTTCTATCCATGTGTTGATATGGGATAAGCATGCTAGCCCATTCGGTTTGGTTTGCTTTCTTTTCACCATTGTTGCGGGAGTTCTTTGTCAGCAACCAAGCAGAATGATGGGGAAGATATCAACAGTGATTTTGACTATGAGAACAAAGGTATGAAAGGATCAGGTAAGGTTTCTATTGTATGAATTGTGCGATCAAATACTTTCCTTTCATATTGTTCACAGGGCTAAACTGGCTGTATGAAGCCCCATGCCTAATTTTCATGAGTAGGATACTATAGCACTTGATACGAATCCTCATTGCCCTTTTGTCTCTTTGGGATTTGGTTGATTTAAATCTTTGAGTCCTGCCTTATTGCTCAGATGTTCTTGGTCTGGTTCTCTTTTCAGATCGGATGTATCTAGAAATATGGGCCCTACTAGGCAGATCTGAATCTTTTCTTGGAGATAACAGATTGAGGGAAATATACTAACAGGGAAAGCACTTAAATCCTATTATCAATCCCTTAACACCTGAAAAATAACCCCGGCATTCTTGATAATATTTGTCAAAGAAAGAAAGAATTTGTGATCATGATGTACATGACCATTGTTTAGCTATTTGGTTTCTTGACCCACACACATTTGCTTACGTCTCGAGGACTAAACCAAAGTTCTTCTCATTCGCTGTGCACGTTCCATTTCCTTTTGAGTAGTAAACATCTGGAAGCATTTGATATCCAATCTACATAGAATTGTTTTACAATGTAAAGGTATCTATTTTCTTTTGAACACTTGCACAGCTAAACCCTGGAGATTTAAGTTTACCTCCCATATTTTGAGATGTGTTAGATGGTGTCTCTTTGGCGTGTTCATCCAATGAGGTTTTGTTGGAAGAAGTAACTAATCAAAATGGATCAACCTAACAAGTCTGAGAGGTGGTAAGGAATGAAGAAGTTATGTCTACCAACAAATAGTCAATGGGTGAACTTAATCTAGTGAGCCCACTGCCAATTGGTCTGAGATGAGATGCGAACTGCCAAAAATGAGTTGGACTTTCTCATCTCATCTCAAGCTCCACTAATAATGAGTTGGATTGAGATGAATTTCATCTCATCTCAAGCACCATTAACAGTGAGTTAGAATGATATGGCTTTCATCTCGTCTCAAGCACCACTAAGAGTGAGTTAGAATGAGATGGTTTTCATCTTGTCTCAAGCACCACTAACAGTGAGTTAGAATGAGATGGTTTTCATCTCATCTCAGGCACCACTAACAGTGAGTTAGAATGAGATGGTTTTCATCTGGTCTCAAGCACCACTAACAGTGAGTTCAAATGAGATGGTTTTCATCTCATCTCTAGCACCACTAACAGTGAGACGAGGAGATATTACTTCATCTTAGCTAAAGCACAACTACAGTGATATGATATGATCCATATCATTCCAAGCCCCACTAACAACCTGTAAAATGTAAATAAGATGAGTGGTTTGGATCACCAGCATATGACCCCACATGTAAATTTAGCAGCTGAATGAGAAAGAAACTTCTTCTCAATGCTAGCAGTTCCTATAACTGTAGGAAGCCGTTGCGTTCTCTCTCACTGGGCTACAACTAGGGTTTTGCGTCCCAAAACATCTCTCTTCACCATTTAGTCTATTTAATGTGCAACCTATTAGATGGGGTTCAATGGTATATCTGTATTTACCTGTTTAATCGTCTGTTGTCTATTTGTTTCTGTGATTTTACCTTTTATTCTTCAACTGGGGCTCAATTGATAGGGTCATACTCGTTCATTGATCTGAGCTCTATCTGTTGGGTGATTCTAAGCCTACGGGTACATGTAAAGCTTTTCAGGACTTCCATCAAAGTGCTTCATTTCAGATCAATTCTTGGCTGCAATCCTTCCATGGACCCTCTCCTTTTGTGTTGAGTTTTTCAGTGGATATTAGTGCTGTTTCTTGTTTTCAGACATTCATAATTCCTTATTTACTTGTTATCTCTCCTCTCAATTTCATTTTACCTGTGAGAAAGATGAAAACAATGGTATATGCCCAAGATAGAATAGTGAAGAGGATTTCGTTGGATTTCATCCAAACCTTCTTTGCCATTCTGTCTTCAGCATTTACTGTTTCAATAAAATAAAAAAGAAAGAAAGAAAGAAAAGAAAATTTAGGATGTTAGAATCGTCCAAAATCATTGTTTTGAGCAGGTGACTCGTCCAAAAGTAGCGTTTTTCGGTCAGTATATATCCAGATCAGGAGCAATCACATGAAAGGTCAGATCATTCAAGAGTGGCGCCCGATTGACGACAATGGGTGATTTGGTTTGTGTTTCATTTGAGCGGCTTTGGTTATTATTAACTAGTAGCGATGAACAGTCGGTTGAACCAAAGGTGGGGCAACTCACCTAAAAGTGGAGTACTGTATGGCAACTTGGTGTAGTGACTAGGTGTCGCGGACGCAATTTTCGCAGACTAAATTTCTTTTTCTTTTGCTATCTATGCGCAACTTAGTGCAGTGACTAGCCTTTTAACTTTCTTTATCACAACAAAGAGGGACACAAATATGTAGAGCAACTGAACCCAAGTTTCACATACAGTTTACAGGCAAGAGCCTAAACTTTCTTTTTATTAAGGATTCAAGCTTTAGGTTACACACAATATAAGCCATCTCCCTCCCTTTGGTTCACCTCTGCGTGCTCTTTAAATAGACTACAACAAAAATTGCTCGATGGGAATGGCGTGGGGTAAACTGGGGCCTGCACTTGCTTGAGGCTAGTTGGGCTAGCAAATCAGTGACCTTGCACCTATGATGTTGCAAAATTTTGTGACCTGAGATGAAAATTCTCTGGGTCAACTCATATTTTTCACATATATTCATATATTAAAAGTGTCTATATTTTTATATTTTAGTTATAGCAGCTAGGACATTTTTGTAAAATCAGATTTTTGTATGGAAAACATCATTTTTTTCCTGCACAGTTCTAAAAAATAAAAAAAAAGATGAGAGAGAGAGAGAGAAAGAAGAAGAAGAGACGTCTCAATACTCATGCACGTTTGATGACATTGACAACACTCACTTATCTTGCTCTGCCGATAATAGTTGATGGAGCAGGTAGGTCGAGATGAGTTTCTCACAATCTGTCCAGTCCTCCAGTGGGTTGCAAATTTCAGTGACCTATGATAGGGTAGGGCAAAGAAAAGCAAATCATGGAGTGGGGCAGGGTACAGCAGGGGAGACCCGCCCCACCCCATAGCCATCTTAAGTAGTTACTGTAATGCCCTGGGTTTGTTTCACATTCAATTATATTGTTCGTTCTGGACCGTGAGCTCGCACGGTTTTGTTCTTACTCACGGTGGGATAAAACATGTAATTGGATTGAAAGTCCTCCGAACCCTTATCAACGGGCCAGGAACTCTTCTCCTAGCCGATGTGGGACTAACTCTTAGCACCTTACCTTGTCTAGAAGCCTGCCAGCCCTCCAGGCCCGCCCTCATCGACCAAGGCTAGCCCTCTCTCCTCCTTAAGGGCCATGCGACCTCACATGGGGTTAGCCTGTCACCCTCGAGGTCGGAGTTTGGCTCTGATACCATTGTAATGCCCTGAGTTCATTTCACATTCAATTATATTGTCCACTCTAGGCCATGGGCCCACACGATTTTGTTCTTACCCACGATGGGGTAAAATGCGTAATTGGATTAAAAGTCCTCCGAACCCTTATCAACGGGCCAGGAACTCTTCCCCTAGCCGATGTGGGACTAATTTTCAGTGCCTCACATTGCCTAGAAGTTTGCCAACCCTCCAGGCCCGTCCTCATCAGCTGCCCTTATCGGCCAAGGCTAGCCCTACTCTTTCCCTAGCTGATGTGGAACTAACTCTCAGTGCCTCACCTTGCCTATAAGCCTGCCAGCCTTCCTGGCCCACTGATGAAGGTTCGAAGGACTTTCAATCTAATTACGCGTTTTACCCCGTCGTGGGTAAGAACAAAATTGTACAGGCCTATAACCTAAAGCGGATAATATAATTGGATGTGAAACGAACCCAGGGCGTTACAGTCACGAACTGTGGTAGGCTGGTAGCACTCCTCCGTAACAAGCCCATCCATGTTTATACATCAAAATGGGCAGCCTTTTCCAATTGTATATACAGATGAATGGAGTAATCCCAGGAGTTGAAAGCATTGATTGACAATCAACCATAAGAAAATCGAAAATGTCACCATGATGCAGACTTGAAACATGCATCTTCTCAAAGACTTGGGATCAAGACAAATTGAAGATAGCATTCAATGTACAAAACTGACTTAACAGTGGGAGAGGATAAAGCAAAGCAAAGGAATCCAAACAAGATAAAGAAGAGTCGACATGGTTGATTGGGGACCCAGCTACAAGTCAGTGCATCCTTTTTGTTTGTCCATAATCATGTAGTAAGGAGAGATTCCATGAATTTTGACTAGTAGTTATGTAAAAGGAGCTGTTATTTTGGTGCTAATGCCACACTCTCTTTTTGAATTTTATATATTATATATAAAAAATCACATGTTTTGGACTCGAACATTGCTTTTTTAGTTGTTTTTTAATAAAAGGAGCCGATATTTTGATACTAATGCTACACCCTCTTTTTGGGTTTTATAATAACAGTACGTGTGGTCTATTTTTTTGGGTAATAAAATCATTCAGCTTAAGCATCTTGAGATGCCATGTCTCAAAAATTACATATTTTAAGACCTGAACATTAAATTTTATTTGTTTTTAATATCATTAATTCTTCTACTGGTGATTTTACAACTAAAAAATGCAATAATGCAATCATCCATTGTATGTAATTTTTGGGTCAGACTCCATGTATTGCAAATGGCTAAGATGAATGGTGGGAATTGTCGTGAACGTAAACCTGTTAGATAAAAGTACGATAAAACTATAAAAGAGGGCTTGGCCGTAAGGCATTAGTATAGAGGAGTGTTAGAATATCAGCTCTCTATATAAATCCTTTGTCTTCTTCTTCTTCTTCTTTTCTCCTTTTTTTTTTTTCATGTAATGGGGACGAGTAATTGCAACCCTTTTGTCTGTGAGTAGAAGAGAATAGTGATTGAAGCTAATCTATTATTATATATTAGACAAATAGTTTTTTTTTTCTCAACCCTTGAAGCCTACTTTTACTTGTCCTATATGTGATGCCCGAAAGGATTTGCCTTATAACCATAGATGTCAATTTTATCCCAATACTTGTAATTTTAATTGAATTTCTTTTTTTTCATTTTTCCCTTTTATCTTTTTAAGTTCGAACCACACTCATGCACAGCCTCAAAGCCATCCTAGGCATCCAAATGAGAGACTCCCTGTAATATCCTTAATTTTTAAGATAAAAATAGGAAATTATTAAATAAATTAAAATAAAATTTATGGATGAAATTATTTCCTGAAAACATAATAATTAGAAAGTTCTCGTCGATACGAATCCAACGCCACCAAGAACGCTAAAAACGGAGCTCAAACGAGGGAGTTATGAGCCGTCAAAGTTGGAAGGGCAATTTGGTCATTTGGTAGAGACGTATTAGACAGGGGTCCAAATTGATACTGGCACCCCCGTCTTCCACACGTCTCTACCAGTGCCGGAAAAATCGCCGGAGAGACGTGGAAAGAGGCGTGTGGGGAAGAGTTTCTCTTCCCCAAGACTCTAAAACCCTATATCTATGCACCTCTAGGAGCCAAAACGCTCCACTTTGAGCGTTTTCCATGAATGCTACGCAAAACCCTAGACCTGCAAAAATCTGAAGTTTCCGGCGAGTGGAGCCCCGGCAACACGAGCAACCCCGACCAGGCACAAGGTAAGCCTCAAATCCATGTTTTTTCTGTATTTATTAATTAGAAAATTAATTAGGAAAGTATTTAAAAATTAGGAAAAAAAATCGTATTTTTGGGGGCTTTGATAGCATCGCCATCGTTGGAGCGCGATTTCACGAATCAAACCTTATCCGTTTGAAAATCGCACCGTCCAACTAGTGCACAAGAGACCCAAGAGCATACCCTTTAAATTTGGGAGTGATCCAACTAGTGGATTTCTCCAAAATCCAAAACCAAGACTCAGGGATGTTTTTAGGAACTTGGGAAAAATCATTTAAAAACCATGGGTTTTGGAAAAATTAGTGCAAAAGGAGGTCATAAATGGATTCTAGAGAGAATTCTGAAGAAAATGGCGCAAAAATCATGCAAAACGGAGCTCTGTAGCTCCGCCGGAGGCGACCGGAATCCGGTCGACTTCTCCGGCGTCGTCAACGGCATCGGCACCTGGCGCTGACGCCAGGACGCACTTGGTGACGCCCGAGGGACGACGTCATACGACGTCGTCGTCGCACGCGTGCGGGACGGCCTCGGTTGGCTGTCGCGGTGGGACCGAGACGCGGCGCGTCCTGGCGACCGTGACGCACGCGCGTCACGGTGCCGAAGACGTACGACGTGCGTCCCGTACGACGTCTGCGTCGGCGTGCGTCTTCGTGCGCCCGTGTACGTCGGTGTAAACCGGCGGAAAAGGGTGCCGCCGGTTTAAACCACCTTATGGTGGTCCGGCAGGCCCCATTTTAGTGTAGTTTTCACTAAAACTTGATTTTTTGGAGCTAGAGAGGTCCAAATCACGATCCTAAGAGGCGTTGTGACCGTATTGACGACGCGGACCTAGTTTTAACTTAAAAAATTATAAATGACCACTTTTTATTTAGAAAAATTTTAAAATAGTGATGTGACGTATGTACAGTGCACTTGAATATACCAATTAAAGGGAGTTATTAGCAAGCTAGTGATCTCACACTGAGGTAGGTGACGACAACTAATGTTTTGCCTTGATTTTTAAATCATGTTTAAACATAGCATCATGTGTGATTGAGTTTTAAAAAGCAATTATTATTTACCGTGGATATCATGCTACATCACAGTGCAAGTGATGGTTATTCCAAATTGAAATCTTTTCTTGAATAAACTTATTTCAAATGCTTTTACAAGTATGATGTTAATTTGTTATGCTTACTTAGAGACTTATTTCTTATTATATATATATAGAAAATGCATGGATTTACATGGAAATGAGAATAGAGGCTTATTAGGCGAGTCCTTTCGATAGCTAATCCCAGGATGAGGGGCATGTCTTGGGGATTGCAAGCTATAAGTGCTCTTGAGTTTTAGCATATACATATGATTTTCGTGTTTTATATTTGATGACGCAGTGCTCTCGCCCATGGGCGTCACATGCTTTAGGAGGGATAGTGGTAGGCCACCCACCTTCCGAGATTATGATGTGATGAGTTTGTGATATGATAGACACCGCCCATAGATGGCATTCTAGGGGTTTGGTAACATGGATAGTCCACACCACGGCCCGAGCCTTTCCATGGGGACGTACGCTAAGTCTCCCGTTATGGTGTCGACGGGAGGAGCCATGGCGGTGGTTGATACCCCATGGAGGGTTGCCACCGTAGCATGATGGCCCATATTCTTATTATGTGTGCATGTATGATGAGCATGGTTATTGATGATATGCTCGGGTGTGACGACACTCGGAGGTTGACTACGTGTACTCCCGATCGGGGATGTTAGTGCGATGTGATGGGACCCATTACCTTAGGGTGCCCTTATTCGGATGTATGCTCCATTTTATTGATTCATGTCATGTTTTAACTTCGTGAATTTCATGTTTTAGCATATGGAATAAATTGGCATTGATTGAACATGGCATTATGATATCACTATCTTCATAAATGTTAGATTTTTCATCGCATTGTTCATTATTTTCGCATTTATTACATTAATTGTCTATGTACCACACAAGCGATAGCTTCTTTGAGGGATTGCTTTGTTTTGCAATGCCTTAGATCTCGAGCGCGATAACAGGAAAGGCAAGGCTGTTGAGAAGCCGTGAGAGCTGCTGAAGACCATTTTTCTATAGTATTAGACAATGATGTGAGTCATTAAACAGGATTATCATTTGGATTTTTATTATGGACTGCATATTTTATATTGGGATGTGATTTAGATCTTTGGACATATGTTGGACATTTATGTGGGATGTTATGATGGATAGACCCTGGGCCATATTATTATTGTGTTTTGGACATTTATTTGATTTATACGCGGATTATTTATTTATGTTTAAATTACATGTACGCCATTTTGTGAAAGGAAAATTAACACCCGGAGTTTTTAAGATAGGTTTAGTAAACTGTTAAATAAATCTTTTCTCATGGGATCCCAAATGCTCTTATTTAAAATGCCATTATTAAAAAAAAAAAAAAAAATTTCTTAAAAATCCGGGGTGTTACACTCCCCTTTGCACACTTCTTTAGAATTAAAACTTAGGTGCAATTCTCATTGAGTACCAGCTCTTACCATCTATTGTTGAGTTTTCTGCGAGTGCACAACTGTTGTAGAAAAGCTAGTGCAAGTCCGGGTTAAGTTTCACAAGGACTCAACTTAAATATTGGAGTTTATACAAAATTTAATTATTAAATTAACCAAAATAGAATTCAAAGTCATTAACCAATCCATGAGTAAACAGCTCTAAAACTAAGTAATCAAAAAATAAAAGAGAATAAAAATTTAACTAAAACTTTCTTGTTCTAATTATTGTGTCACGCAGCAAATTATAATAGGTGCTAATTAAATTTAACTTCAACATAAATTAAATACAAATACAAATTAATAGCTACTTCCCTATCTTGTCTACTGTGTCACGCAGCAACTACAATAGGCACTAGTTAATAAAAGAGCAATATAAGCTAACAAGGAATCAGCCTTGGATTATACTATCTTCAAATAAGTAAAACATGAATAAAACTAAAATAGGATAAGTAACAGGACACAACCGTCATTAAATTAGAGATACACCTGTCATTATAATTAAAAGCGGAAGGGTAGAAATGGAATTTTTTTTATTTTCTGCTTCTTCATGGCTGTGACGGAGGAACTGATGCCGAGAGAAGAAGATGGAAGAAAAGAAGAAATGAGAGGAAGAAGATGGGTGAGCAGAAGAAGACAAGGGAAAAGGGAGATCTGGTTATTGTTGCGGTGTGCACAACGAGAAAGGGTTTGAGAGAAGAAAAACAGAGAAGGAGAGATGCGAGCAAGGGCCGTGGTGGTGATCGACGCTACCCTTGCCGGTGGTGAGGGAGACGAGGCCGAGGGAGGAAACCGGTGAGATCGGAGGGGAGCCAGGTTTTCCTATGGATCAGGGGAGAAGGAGAGGGAGCAGAGGGCACCGGTGCTGGTTCAAGTGTTGGTGCTGCCCGGGTCTGGAGGCCGGGGCATTGACGCCAAGCAGAGAGGGAGATAGCTGTGTGGTGACAGGTATAACAATTCGTGTCGAGCAATGAACAGGATCTAAAATACATAAGTTAGCAACTAATCTGTGATCAAGATTAAACTAGAATACAGTAAAACATGGATTAAGAAGAAGGAAAAATAGGCTAAAAGACAAAAACATGACACAAATGTAATTATAATTAAAGTCCAATGGTCATCTCTGAAATTTTGTTACAAAATGTCATCTTCTTCTCCTCTTCATCGTTTTCTTCCCATGGAAGAGGGAAGACGCAGGTGAGACGGAGGAGAGGCATGGGGAGAGAGATGGAGCAATTGGAGGAGGACGCCGGTGAAGGGATCAGCATCAGTACTAATTTTCGGTGATGGGTCTTTGTCGGATGGAGAGTGGCGGTGATGGAGGTTTGGTTTCCCGTAAACAGGTGAGGGGTTTTGCTAGTGGATCTGGAATAGGAAGGATGGTGCTGCCGGGAATGAGAGTAGAGGGAGATGAAACTAGAGAGGATGTGAGGAATACGACACCGGTCTGGAGGTTGGGAGCCTAGAAAGACGTCTTGTGGTGCTGGGGACTGGGGTGGCGTCGAGCAAAGAGGGAGAGCTGGAAAGATGTAATGGTGAGAACATATGAGAGATCGACTGGATCAGGCAGTTTTGGGTTTGGATGTGACAGTGAGAAAGAGAGCCAGATGCAAGGAACCGGAAGAGAGAGAGAGAGATGGGTGCGGTGACTATCCGGGAGAATGGTTGCTAGTGGCTGGGCTGTGCGGAGCGACGGAAGTAGGGGATGGAGATAACGTTACTGGGTTCGGGCGTTGAGTTTTGGCTAGGATGATGGGTCTTCAGTTTGGCATCGGGTATCCCAGGTGGCGAAAAGCGACGATGCGGTTGAAGCGTAGGGCTTTAGGGGCTGGTGCTGGGGTTGGTTTCGTTGGGTCGTTGGATGGTGAGACAGAGGAGAGCCTAGCCTGTATAGTGTGTCATGCACCAATGGCTGACTGGTTGGGATCACCCAAGAGGGAATGGGAGAGACTTTGGCCGGTGGAGGTGTGTCACGCACCAGTACTGACCAGTGGGGGATGAGACGACAAGAGAAACGAGAGAGGAGAGGAGAGCTGTTGGGCCTTGCCATTATGCAGAGACAGACAGTGGTCTGCTCTGCACCGGTGGCTGGCAGATGAGGACCCTAGAGATGGAATGGTAGAGAGGTGAAGATAGGTGTGAAGAGGAAGGGTGAGAGCAGAGAGAGAAGGAGAACATAAGAGAAATGGGAGAGGAAGAGTCCTTCCCCTCTCTCCACGAGGAGGAAGAGTGAAGAAACCCCCCTTTGCCTAAACAACGCTATATAAAAAAGCCAAAAAATTCCTATTCTTTTTATGGGGTTCCCATGCTTTTCTTGTCATGCGTCCAGTATGGCCATGCAGCGCCCATTAAATAATGCAATCTGCCCATGCTTGCTACATGCGGTCTGTCATGGCACGTGGTCATGCAGTGGTTGCCATTGTCTACGTATTGGCATGTACTGTCTGCCATGACTTCTCTTGACGTGAGTCTTGTGCTGACAGCATGCAACCTCCTCATATCAAGTGGGATTCATTAGATCTTTTTCAAATCTGACACTTATAAGGTCGATTTGAGTGGTCTAAAATTTATTTTGATTAATCTACAAAATAAAAAACTAATTTAATCATCCATATCATTAATTATCTATTTAATTATCATCTAACTATTAAAATTTTTAATTAATGGTTGGATGATCACTTAAAGCTAAAATTCATTTAAAAGTATAAAATTAGTTAGTTGAATAATCTAATTAAATGCTAATTTAGGATTATTTTAAGTAAAATTGAATACTTATCATCTATATTTAAAATCTCTCCTCCTCTAATTCAATACTCTCCCCATATTATAATCTTATATATTCTAATTGAGCCTATTTTTCATGTAATTAGCCTCCACTTGAACAGTTGTTTAGATCAATCATCATATGAGTAACTCTTGGTGAAGGCAAATTCTCATCATCTACTTAAAGAAATTTAAGGAATAATGATTTGGGGTCGATTCACTAGGGTTCGACCAGGACCCAATAGCCCACTTTAGCCCACTTAAGCCATGATCTATGTTTTCTGGTCGGGACTTTTTTGTCCAGTGGCTGCTATTGGGATTAAACAAATGACAATCAATCCTCTGATGGGGATTTTGAAGAAATTTTGTCTTAACAAGTTTGATTAATTTGTCGTCTTTAATTGAATAAGTGGGTCTTCAGTTAGCATGGACCATAATGCATTATATGTTGATGTGGGTGGCTAGGAATTTAGGTTGATTAGGACCTATATGGTTCCATAATAGCAGCCAATACATGAACGTGGGTGGCTAGGAGTTTTGGTTGGTAGAACCTGAAAGAAATTAGAGAAACCTAAACCTCATATTAGCATTATCTATGGTGAGAAGGTTGGTGATAAGATAGATAGCTTGCAGATGCAGATCCAGACAAGAAAAAGGAGAATTACTTGGTGCAAGATAAGTACACTCCATCTCATATGTCCATGCTTGGGTTTTTCTCCAAGAAGGCTTCTAGATGTGTAGAAAATGCAATCATAAAGGGGTAGCCCCGGTGCACAAAGCTCCTGCTTATGTGGGGTTTGGGCAAGGGGTGGGCCACAATAGCCTAAAGTAGGCAGCCTTACTTTGCATTTTTGCAAAAGGCTAATTCCACGCCTTGAACTCGAGATCTCAAGGTCACATGACAACAACTTTTATTGTTGCACCAAGGCTCTCCTTTATACATGTCACAAATTCCAGTCCTCGCAAGCTTGTGTGAATATTTATTTACCATGCCACGGTTAAAAAAAGAAAAGGATGCGTGAAAATTACTTCTTTTTTTTTAAGTTTCATTTTATTTGTTGGAGAGAGAAACAAATGCAGAATGTCTTGCCCTCTACGTGAATCAGTTGGGAATTTTTATAAACACCTAGAGTGTAAAATGGCAACAAGCAAATTCTCCGGCATAAGCCACAAGTAATGATTGAGAGTACAAAAAAAGAAAGTAAAGATAAAAGAAAACACACTAATTTACGTAGAGAACTCTCTCAAATTGAGAGATAAAAATCACGGGACTAATGCACCAAATCAAGTATTAAGAAATGAATTATAAGTCTTCTTCTTCGCAAGCTAAGTCTTGCTTGAGGATCATCTTCTCTCACATATATAAGAAACCCCTTTTGTCTTCTCTAATCTTACTCTGTACAATGGAGAATAAAACCCACTTCTTTTTCTCTAGTTGACTTGCCGTCATGTGACCTTGAGGTCACGGGTTCAAGGCGTAGAAACAGCCTCTTGCAAATGCAAGGTAAGTCTGTATACTGTAGGCCTTTGTGGTCTGTCCCTTCCTCAGACCCTGCATAGGCGGGAGCTTCGTGCACTGGGGCTGCCCCTTTTTGCCCTTTAAGAAAAAGAAGAAAAGAACTCTCTTCTCAACTTGATCTTAAGAAGAATGCACTCACCTGTCACCCCAAAGAGAAATAAGACAAGTTTTCAAGTAAAGGGCTAGAAGGGGAGTCTTGGCATAATGGTAGAGTTGTTGTCTTACAAAATGCAAGATAAGGCTACGTACTATTCACCTTTTTGGTCCGCCCCTAGTCATATAATTTGTGGCATCCACCTCATGAGATGAAATGACCGGCACGCATAACCCAACATTATTTTCTTTATGAAATATATATCCCTTTGTTTTTCCTGAAAAAGCATGGTTTGGTTAATATTCACCTCCCTAATCAATTGGAAAAGCCAAACCATCAGGGATTTACTGCGTTTCCAAAAGCAGCTTGTAATTTATTGCGTTCTTTAAGAATTCCCTCAGGATTGGGAGTGGCCAAGAGCTTTGATGAATTGTCGCTTTGCCCAGTCATGAGTTTGTCTGCAAAACTCAGCAGAAGATTTATCGAAATCTTCAAAAAGTCTCAAACTTCACTTACATTAGAGAGAGAAACTCTGAGGTAAACAATTAAGTAAGAAGGCTTGAATCGACCGAAAGAAATAGGCATAATTACCTTGGTTTTGATTTTATTCGATAAAGCTGCTGAGAATGCTTCGGTACAAAGTATGAAGAGATCCGGAGAAAGAGGGTGTCAACTAATAGTGAGTTCGAACCAGATGTTTTTTTTATCTCATCTCAGGCATCATTAACAGTATGATTCATTTTTTATTATCCCTTACAATTGCTGCTTGAATGGATCGTACTCTAGAGTTGTCACCGCGTGACCTTAAAGTCATGGGTTCAGAGCATAGAAACAGTCTTGTGCAAAAATGCAAGGCTGTGTACTATAGACCCTTGTAGTCTGCCCCTTTTCCGGACACTACATAAGGGAGAGCTTTGTGTATTGGACTGCTGTTTTTTAGCTTTATTTAAAATAGCGATTAATGATGGGTCACATGAAAAATGTCTGCCGTTGGATGATTGTATGCCATGATGGGGCTGAATTGATTGGTCAGATTTCTGTTCTTGTGGGAAACCAACATGTATGATCCAGCCATGACTATTTCCAAGGGTCGCACTCTTTCATTGACCTGAGCTCTCTGTTAGGTGATTCCGAGCCTCCGGTCACATGCAACACTTTTCATGGGAGTCCATCGAAGTGCTTTGTTTCAGATTAATTCTTGACTGCAATCCTGCCGTTCACCCCTCCTTTTATGTTGAGTTTTTCAGTAGATATTGGTGCAGTGCTTGTTTTCAGACATTCACCATTCCTCATGTACTTCTTATCTCTCCTCTCAATTTGATTTTACCTGCAAGAAAGATGAAAACAATGGTATATGCCCAGGATAGAATGGTGAAGAAGATTTCGATGGATTTCATCCATACCTTCTTTGCTATTCTGTCTCCAGCATCTACTGTTTCGTGCGTGATCTGCATGATCCATCTAAGATGTATCCCTAAAGATGAGTGGTTTGGATCGCCAACTTATGGACCCACCCGGCATATAATGATTGTTGCGCAGAGTCAGAAATGATGTGGACTATAGATCATTGTGAAACTTGAGTACGGGAAGAAGCCTACGAGGACTTGGCGTTTTGCTTTCGTTGTTCCAACTTTTGGCCTTCCTTAAAGCAGGTAGTTATGTTTGAGTAAATGATGACTTTGGCTAGTTATTTCCTAAATCAAAGCATGAGGACGTTTTCCACCATCCTAGTCATATTATCTGATTGCTCCTGTGTAATAGTCGCCGTTTTTAAATTTTGAAAATGCATGATTTGTGAAATTTTAGAATTTTACAAAAAAAATTGAGATAATTGTAGAATTAAGAATTTTAGAGATTAAATCATGGGTTAAAATCTCAATAATTAGAATATGCTCGAAAAATAAAATCCAACGCCACTAAGAACGCTAAAATCGCATATCGGAGGAAAGAAAGTTAATTTATTTAATTTTTGTATTTTTTTAAATCACAAAAAAGAGGTTAAAAATTATAAATACACATGGGGCCCATGAATGAGGCTATAAAAGCTTACCCTGTCTTTTCATATGGCCAAACCTTCCCTCTCAATTTTCGTATCTTTTGACTGGTCTGACCAAGGTAGGCCACCCTTTACTGTTTTTTCCTTTCTTTCATTGAGTTTTTGTCGGTTTTAACGCCAAAAAACAAGGTGGATTGTTGTTTTCTGATGAAATAATGTGTTAGTTTTCTTTTCAACATAAACCAATGAAACGGTATCAGATCGTGATCTAAACTGTTCATCTTGTGCACAGTAACACAAAGAACAAACCCATGATTTTTCATGGTGATTGGATGGCTAGGGATGCTGAAAAACTCAGAAAACAGTAAGAGAATTTTTTTTAGAAACATGATAAAAATTATGTAAAAACACAAGATAACGATAGAGCTTGTTGAAAATGTGTTTTAAAAATGGGATCTACACGAAAAACTGTGCAAATGGTACAAAAATTGTACCATTTGAATACCTAAGCGTCACCAGTAGCGACCAGAGTCCAACCATCATTCCCAGAGACAGCACCTAGCGGGGGCACCCGAATGAGCGTCGCCTGGCGATGAGCGCAGGCAACAGCACACGTGCGCTACGTGCCGACACGAGTGCACTATGTGCCGACATGCTCCCGGCACGAGCTGACACACCTTGACACGCGCCCGACATGCGCTGACACACCCTGCACACCCCGCACATGTCGACATGCGCCTGGCACGCGAGCGACACACGCACGGCATGCGCGCAGTGCACACGCAGGCTGTAAGCATGCACTCGCATGATGCACATACGCAATACACCCGCGCCATGTACGACGCTGCTTTTTCTTGAATTTTGGATCTTTTGAGCCGTGCATTCACAAAAAAATATGATTTTAGGAGCTCCAAGGGTTCAAATCGGGATCCGAAAGAGGTGTTGCAATCGTCTCGACGGGCGGGCATATATTTGACTCAAAATTCTAGCTCTGAACACTTTTTAAATGGTTAAACTACTGAATATCATTAGATAACCTAGATCAGACTGATCAATGGATGATCAGGCCTTTGACCTTGATTGTATATATCGAATATGAAATGATTTAAGGGATTAGAAGGGTAGAACTCATTGAATTGCCATGTAATAGATGACTTATGATGTGACAAGTACATCAGAGTGCGCAACATGACATTGTCCATGCGCCTAATTAGAACACCGCAATTATCGAGGTAGGTGATTTCATTCGAAGTATTTCCGTGATTTCAGTAACCATGACTTATTTTCTAAAGTTCTTGAGGCATGTGCTTTTATGTTTTCTCATGATCACATAAATGTGTTCCTACTTCTTACTAGTATTATGATATTCTATTTTTATGAATAACCATGTTTTACACGCGATGTACTGTATTTATCATGAGCTTTGATCGTACTTATTGAGATTATTTTATAGAGTCTTTTAATGATTTATGACTTATTGGTAATTTATAACGGGTGCTTCCACCCGGTGTGTACTATGCTAGGAGGGTTGTAGGGTTGGCCAGCCGCCCTCTGACTTTGTGATGATGATGATTAGACACTGCTCTTAAGTGATACATGGGCAGGTACGTAGGTGGTGGTATCATGGGTAGTCCCCCATATAGGTCCATTCCTTCTCATGGGGATGAAGAAAGTCTCCTGTTTGGGTGTCGACGGGGAGCGATAGTGGTTTAGATCCTATTGGGGTTGCCACTGCAGCATAGTAGCCCATAACAATTATTATGTATGCACATGTAGATTTATATGTGGGATGAACTGGGGCAAGCCTGGCCTAAGTTGTGAGGGACTCTAAGGGCTGATGCGGGCTACACGGGAGGGACTCGGGGTTGGTATGAGTACTCATCACTGGTGATTGAACATTGTGAGACACTCTTGAGATTGTTTTTGATACAATGCCCTATTTATCGTGACTTGTATGCATAGTATTATGAGAATATTAACTCATATTATTTTGATGGATGCACAACTATACTTTGTATCATACCTTATATGTCATCATAATTTGACTTGATATCTATTTGTAAAGATTTATGATTTTGGATGTTACTCTATTATGAGCGTTCAATTATATATGTTTGTTTCATGAGATTCACCATGTGATTTTAGTAAGATTTAATTGAGTGTGATCACTTACACAGGCATAGCTTGCTGAGGCACTGTTTTGTTTTGCAATGCCTCAGACTTGGATTGCGACAACGGAAAAGGAAACCGGTGGAGTAACATTGATTTGAGGGAGGACCTGAGAATTATCTACTTTTCGTATTCGGAGACAGATTAGTGTATATCTCATAGACTTGTATTATATCTTTGGGATTTTACTTGGATATTTATGTATATTTGGATAAATTGGACCCATACCATGGTGTAGTGAAAGTTTAATTACAGATATAATTGTTGTTATGATCGTGGATGGAACCTAATGACTTTTTGACTTAATTTATTTTTATCTTTACTCAACTTGTGTATTTATCGTAGTTTTAAATCGAGCATGCTCAGGGCATTTGGATTTGATTTTATTTATTGTTGCACTTGTGGAATGTGGTTGACCCCCAAGGTTTTTGTTTCTGATTAATTCTTTTTAACATTACAAAATTTATAGATTTTGAATTTTCATTTTCAAGTATCCCATCTATTTTTTTTAAAATATATTATTATTATTATTATCACTTAGTGAAAAAGGTTTATAAAAAAACTCGGCGTGTCACATCTTGCAATGGATGTGTGGCAGTTCTAAAAGATTGCTAATTGGATGATAAGTTTTGCTTTTCATCCAAGTAAACGATGATGGCAAGAACATAAATTACAAACCTAGTGTTCAAGGGTGTACATGCATCTGTGACCTTGAGGTCACGCCAAGAAGGGGGAGCCTTGGAGCAATGGTAAATTATCTTCATGTGACTTTGAGGTCACCGAGTTCAAAACGTGAAAACAACATCTTAAAAAAATGTAAGGTAAAATTACGTACTACAAACCCTTGTGATCCACCCCTTTTTCGAAACTTGCATAGGGAGGAGCACCTGGGTGCCGTTTTTTGTTCTAGGGTGTGTGTCTAGCTTTCAGAAAAAAGAAAGAAAGAATGACTGAACGAAAGAAGAACAAAAAAAAAGGTTGTGATGTTAGAATCGTCCAAAAATGGCGTTTTTCGCTAATACATATCCTGATCAGGAACAATCAAATGAACAGTCAGATCATTCAAGGGTGCGCCCGATTGACGACAACTGGTGATTTGTTTTTAGCATGTCATTTGAGCGGCTTTGGTTTAGCATTCACTAGTTACATGGAATACGCAACTCATGTGAAAGTGGAGTACCAGATGGCAACTTGCATATAGTCACTGGGGATCCCAACCGGGGCCCTACACCTACTCAACCATGATGGTACAAAATTTTGTGCCTCAAGGTGGGAAATACCGTGAGTCCACTCATTTTTTTTCACATATATTGATATACTAAAAGTGCCTTTGAAAAATTAGACAGACATAAAAAGGCAAAACATTTTTTGCACATTTTTAGAAAAGAAATTTTTTTAAAAAAATAAAGCAAACATTTCCATACTTATGCACATGCAATATTGACTCTCCTCACGTTACTTTGGCCATCCCAGAAAAAGTTGACAAGGACCGCCAGGTCAAGATAGTTTTTCACAATCTGTCCCATCCAACAGTGAGTTCCAGATCTCGCTTATCCTTATCAGGACAAGGCAAGAAAAAGCAAAGCATAGGGTGGGGCAGGGCGGAGCAGATGAAAAGTCGCCCTGCCCCATGCCAATCCTTGGCAGTTTATAAACATCATAGCATCAAAATGGGCTGCATTTTCAATTGTATGGGGCTGGCATCCAGCTAAACTTGGCCAGCATGCGTGCCCAGTTTGTACAATCGGACACTTGGGTTGCTGCTTCAGTGGTGCATTTTGTCAAATTATTAAGGTGCAGATCAGCAGCACCAAATACCGAAGAATCTTTGCACCGTTCATGGACTCTACCTTACGTAGTAGGACTTTCTTGTCTCCTTTGCTTGCTGCTTTCTCGCAACTCCAGGACTTTCAAATCTGTTCAGTCACTGCAGAGATTGAATCAATCATTTTCCTTTGTCAAGACATAGTTAAACTTTACGGTGGATCTGTAGCCCGTGACGACCCCGCAACTTCCGTGAGCTCGAGCATTGATAAATTAGGCCGATGGTTGAACTTCCTTCTCATCCAATGGTCCATTGACGAACTAACTGCACATCCAAAAGGAGAAGGGAGAAGAAATTTCCATCATCTATTAAATAGAAGATAATTGATACATGGACATAGTACATACAGATGAACGGAGTAATCCCAGGAGTTGAAATCATTGATTGACAATCAACTATAAGAAAATCGAAAATGTCACCACGATGCAGACTTGAAACGTGCATCTTCTTGAAGACTTGGGATCAAGACAAATTGTAGATCGCATTCAATTTGCAAAGCTGATTCAGCAGTGGGAAAGGAAAAAGCAGAGCAAAGGAACCCAAACAAGATAAAGAAGAGGCGACATGGTTGACTGGCGCCCCCCCCAAACCAGTAAGTGCGACCTTTTTGTTCGCACAAATTCATGAAATAGGGAGAGATTCCGTCAATTTTAACTAGTATTTATATAAATTTTGATACTAATGCCGTTTTATGCTAGCGGTACACGTGCGGTCTATTTTTTTTATAATCAAATTATTCGTCTTAACCATTTTACTATAGATGTCATGTCTCCAAAATCACATATTTTAAACGACTCGAATATTGATTTTTCATTTGTTTTGAATACCGTTAATGTTTCTATCATTGATTTTAGAACTCAAAATTGCAATAGCACAATCATTTTATCTGATCTCTTGTGCTACAAAAATGGCTAAGATGAATGGTTGAGATTTGCCGTGAAAATAAGCATCTTAGATAAAAAGTATGATAAAATGATAAAAGAGGGATTAGGCTATGTGGCATTAGTACAAAGGAGCCTTTGTCTTCTTTTTTCTTACTTCTTCATGTGGTGGGGAGAAGTAAGTGGACCTTTTTGTCAATGAGTAAAAGAGAGCATTGATTGAAAGCTAATATATTATTATATATTAAACATATAGTTTTTTTCTCAGCCCTTGCAGCCCACTTTTACTTGTCCACCGGTCTCAAAGGAATCTAAGTTTTTGTAGAGACGCGCAAATAGGTTTACCATACTTAAATAATAATGGTGATTCGCAAGGTGTTGTCAGCACAAAGAAAAGTATACCTCTTGACATTCTAAGTTATTAGTTGAATGAATAGGCCCCCTTAAGGGATTTGCTTTATGTCATTTCTATCTCAATGCTTAATTTGTAATTTTCATTGAGTACCTTATTTTTTTGAAAGTTAGACACACACTCATGCACAGTCTCGAAGCCACCCAGGGCACCTGAACGAGAGACTCCTTTGCGCGGCTCCTCTAGAATTAAAACTTTGGTGCAATTAAATTTTAATTGAGTACTTGCTCCTGCCATCAATATCTAAAATCTCCGCCTCTCTAATTCAATAATCTCCCCATATTATAATTCTAATTGAGCTTATTTTTCAAGAAGTAGGATCTAATGTTGAACAGTGGTCTAAATCAATCATCAAATGAGTAACCTCGCGGTGCATTGCATGAGGGTAAATTCTCATGATCTACTTAAAAAAGAAATTAAGCGAATAATGATTTGGGATTGATTCCGTCGTGTTTGACCGGGACCCAATAGCCCACTTTAGTCATGATCTATGTTTTCTGGCCGGGACCAGTCATCTAGTGGCTGCTATTGGAATTGACCAAATCACAATCTATCCTCTGATCGGGAATTTGAAGAAATTTTGTCTTAACAAGTTTGATTAATTTGACTTCTTTAATTGAATAAGTGGGTCTTCATTTAGCATGAACCACAATGTATTATATGTTTTGTCCAAAAAGGACAGCTCAAATGCATGAAGCTCTCGCATTTACAGGGTCTGGGGAAGGGGCGGACTACAAAGGTCAATAGTACGGAGCCTTATCTTGTATTTTCCAACAGGTTATTTTCACATCTTAAACCCATGACCTTAGGCACATGACAACAATTATATGATTAAGTCAAGGCGGGTGGCTAGGAGTTTTGGTTGACCAGTAGCCCCGTAGTAAGTAGAGCCCGAGAGAAATTAGAGAAACTATAAACCTCAAATTAGCGTTATCCATGGTGGGTAGTTTAGTGATAAGATGATGACTCGCAGACGCAGATACACGCGAAAATGGCGAATCACTTGGTGCAAGATAAGTTGCTGTGTAAGACGTTTTTCCAGCCATCATATCTTGATTGGATGGCTTGCAAGTCTCCATCTCACATTTTAGATGTGTAGAAAATGCAATCGTACAGGTCACAAGTTCGAATCCGTGTGTGCAAGTATTTATCTACCATGCCACGCTTAAAAGAAAAAGAAAAAAATAAATAATAATAATAATTTTTTAGTCAATTTTACTTTATTTGTTGGGAAGATCAAAACAAATGCCAAATGTCTTAACCTCTATACGAATCATTGAATATTTTCTATAAACACCTAGAATGACAGTTGGCAACGAGTAAATTCTCTAACATAGAGTATAAGCAATGGACAGCTCTGCCTACGGGGTTCAGGGAAGGGACGGACCACAAGGACCTATAGTACACAATGCTATCTTGTTTTTGCAAGAGATTGCTTTCACTCTTTGAAAACCTGACCTTAAGATCACACGACTATAATTTTTACCATTGTGCCAAGGTTCCTCTTCGTAAACTACAAATAATGAATAAGAAAAAAAATAGAGATAGAAGAAAACATACTAAGTTAAACCCTCTCAAATTGAGGGGTAAAAACCACGAGGCAAATGCACTAAATTAACTATCAAAAAATAAACTACAAGTCTTTTTCTTCCCAAACTAAGCCTTCCTTAAAGATCTGCTTCTCTCGAGTGCACAAGAAATTTCTTTTATGTTTTCTAATCTCGGGCTCAACAATGGAGAATGAAAACCAACTTCTTTTTCTCTAGTTTTCTCTCTAAAAAGAAGAAGAAAAAAACTCTCTTCTCGACTCATCTTGCTGCGAGGAGTGCACCCTCATGCCACCTAAAAGAGAAAGAAGACATGTTTTAAGTAAAGGGCTAGTCACATGAGTTGTGCGAGCGACCCTATAAGATGAAACTCATTTCACCGTAAAATTCTTGTGTCTTGCGTAAAAATGGCACTCAAAATTTCAGAAAAACTTTCAACAAAATTTTTTGTTGTTTTATTTTTGAAAAGAATTTCAAACAAGAAATATCCTGAATTTAGAAATAATTTTTAAAAAATATTTCGAAAATCCGTGTTATTACAGCTTTTGGAAGCTATCACCATTCTATCTTACTTTTCTATCTAAAAATTAAAAAAAGAAAGAAAAAGAAGAAGCTTCCAAGAGAAAGAACAGGAAGTGGAAAAGTGCTTTCTTGGTGGGGACTCTTTTGACCTCGCTTCTGGATGATATAGCCGCCCCTCTTCACAGGCTATGAACGACTGAAAAGTGGCTCCAATATCTTCTTAATTAAAGAAATTGGGCGTCTTGTACTCAAACAGTGGGGCAACATAAAATAATCTGCAAAAACGATTCCACGTCTGAAAGTGGGTCATCTCTTCTCAGGTCGCCAAGATCTCTCACGTGGGTTCTATTTGAATCGACTGCCTGCATTCTTGTCACAGGCCTAGAACATTCACCATTTTATATTCCAGTAATAATATCCAGCGTTCATAAATTGGTAGGACCATGCATGGATTGGTCTAAGAAATTATTATTACGTCAATGCATCGGAACGTAGCACTTTCTCGTATCTTCTTGTTTCGTTTGTTTTTCCATCAAAACCAGCGGCAAACCAGCGCGTCAACATCAACTCGGGTAAGAAGAGTCAAAATACTACTAGCAAGAGGCTTGGGCAACAAGGCAAGGTTTCGGTGCATGACACCGGCGGCTACCGGTTACCGTAGCTGGGGAAGTAATCGGATCGGCCAAGTTTCCGAAAGCATATGCCTATTTAGGGGAGAATTACTTGGGAAGGGCTGGAATCTTCGTGGTGTGGAATGAACGAAGGTTATTATGCGTAGACGTAGGGTTAGTGAAACTTGGTGCAACAGTAAAAGTTATTATGATGTGACTCTGAAGTCACGGGCTCAAGATGTGAAATTAGCTTTTTGCAAAAATGCAAGGTAAAGTTGTCTACTATAGCCCTTTGTGGTCCACCCCTTCTCTAAACCTGCATAGACAGAAGCTTCATGCACGAAGGCTGCCCTTTTAGATGTAGGGTTCAGTGTTGGAACTTTCTCCAAGGATTTTGAAAGATCCATGTCGTATTATAATTGGATATTTTTTTATGATTTGATTTAATTGAAAATTGTGTTATTAAGGTGTGGTCTTAGACGGCTATTATGGTCGCTCCCAACATAAGTCTCTGTAATATCCTTAATTTTAAAGATAAAAATAGGAAATTATTAAATAAATTAAAATAAAAATTTATGGATGAAATTATTTCCTAAAAACATAATAATTAGAAAGTGCTCGTCGATACGAATCCAACGCCACCAAGAACGCGAAAAACGGAGCTCAAACGAGGGAGTTATGAGCCGTCAAAGTTGTAAGGGCAAAATGGTCTTTTGACAGAAACGTGTTACACAGGGGTCCAAATTGATAACGGCACCTGTCTACACACGTCTCTACCAGTCCGGCGAAATCGGCCAGGAGAGACGTGGGAAGAGCCGTGTGGGAAGAGTTTCTCTTCCCAAGACTCTAAAACCCTATATCTATGCTCCTGGAGCCAAAACGCTCCACTTTGAGCGTTTTCCATGAATAATACGCAAAACTCTGAATCTGTAAAAAACTTGAATTTTTCGGCGAGTGGAGCCCCAAGAACACGAGCAACTCGGCCAGTGCGAGGTAAGCCTCAAAACCTATGTTTTTACGTATTTATTAATTAGGAAATTAATTAGGAAAACGTTTAAAAATTTTGGTAAAAAATCGGATTTTTTAGGAACTGTGTGCACGCTCTTTGTTGGAGTGTGATTTCACGGATCAAAACTTGTCCGTTTGAAAATCGCACCGTCCAACTAGTGCACAAGAGACCCAAGAGCATACCCTTTAAATTTGGGAGTGATCCAACGGTGAAATTGCCCAGAAAACTCAAAAACCAGTACCTAGGGAGGTTTTTAGGAACTTGGGAAAAATCGTTTAAAAACCATGGTTTTGAGAAAATTAGTGAAAAAGGAGGGCATAAATGGATTCTAGAGAGAATTGAAGAAAATGGCGCAAAAATCACGCAAAAACGGGCAGGCTCGCCGGGCGGCCAGGAATCCGGTCGTCTTCTCGGGCCGTCAACGGCGTCGGCGCCTATGCGCCGACGCCAAGACGCACTCCACGACGCCCAGGGACGGCGTCACATGACGTCGTCGCCGCGCGCGTGCGGAAGCGTGAGTGGTTGGGCATCGCGGTGGGGCCGGGACGTGGCGCGTCTGGCGGCCGTGACGCACGCGCGCTGCTCCGTGCGGCGTCTGCGACGCCGTGCGCCCGATGTACGCCGGTGTAAACCCGGTGGAAAAGAGGCGCCGCCGGTTTAAACCACCTTATGGTGGTCCGGCAAGCCCCATTTTAGCTTATTTTTCACTAAAACTTGATTTTTGGGAGCTAGAGAGGTCCAAATCACGATCCGGAAGAGGCGTTGTGACCGTATTGACGACGCGGACCTAGTTTTAACTAAAAACTTAGAAATGACCACTTTTTATTTAGAAAAATTTTAAAATAGTGATGTGACATGTACAGGTGCACTTGAATATACCAATTAAAGGGAGTTATTAGCAAGCTAGTGATCTCACACTGAGGTAGGTGACGACAACTAATGTTTTGACTTGATTTTAAACCATGTTTAAACTTAGCATCATGTGTGATTGTGTTTTAAATTGCGATTTTTATTTACCATGGATTTCATGCGACATTGCGTACAGGATGATTATTCCAAATTGAATTCTTTTACTGAATAAACTTATTTAAAATGCTTTTACAAGCATGATGTTAATTAGTTATGCTTAATTAGAGATTTATTTCTTATTATATATATAGAAAATGCATGGATTTACATGGAAATGAGTATAGAGGCTTAGTAATGGTCCTTTTATAGGCTAACCCCAGGGATGAGGGCATGTCTTGGGGGATTTCAAGCTATAAGTGCTCTTGAGTTTTAACATATACATATGATTTCCGTGTTTTATATTTGATGACGGGTGCTCTCGCCGGTGGGCGTCATCTTTAGGAGGGATAGGGCAGGCCACCCACCTTCCGAGATTATGATGTGATGAGTTTGTGATATGATAGACACACGCCCATAGATGGCATTCGGTAGGGGTTTGGTAACATGGATAGTCCACACTACCGGTGCGAGCCTTTCCATGGGGACGAGACGTTAAGTCTCCCGTTATGGTGTCGACGGAGAGAGCGGCGGTGGTTGATACCCATGGAGGGTTGCCACGCGCTGCCGGCACATGATGGCCCATATTCTTGTTATGTGTGCATGTATGATGAGCATGATTATGGATGGTATGCACAGGTGTGACGACACTCGGAGGTTGACTATGTGTATTCCCCGATCGGGGATGTTAGTGTGATGTGGTGGGACCCATTACCTTAGGGTGCCCTTATTCTTGTTGTATGCTCCATTTATTGATTCATGTCATGTTTTAACTCTAGTGAATTTCATGTTTTTAGCATATGGAATAAATTGGCATTTATATTGAACATGGCATTATGATATCACTATTTCCATAAATGTTAGACTTTTCATCAATCTTGTTCATTATTTCGCATTTATTACATTAATTGTCCATGTGCACCTGGCACACAAGCTTCTTGAGGCATTAGCACTTTGTTTTGCAATACCTTAGATCTCAGCGACACACCAGGGAAAGGAAAAGCGGTTGATAAACCTTGAAATTCTTGAACATGTAGTTTCCCTATAGTTTTAGAAAGTAATGTGAGTCATTAGAGTGGATTATCATTTGAATTTTATTATGGACTGCATACTTTATATTTGGATGTGATTTAGATCTTTGGATATATATTGGACATTTATATGGGATGTTATGATGGATAGACCCTGGGCCATATTATTATTGTCTTTTGGATGTTTATTTGATTTAAAATAAAGGCGCCTATTTATTTGACGTTGATTTATACGCGGATCATTTATTTATGTTTAAATTACGTATACGTCATTTTGAGAAAGGAAAAATTAACACCCGGAGTTTTAAGATAGGTTTAGTAAAATGTTAAATAAATCTTTTCTCATGAGATCCCAAATGTTCTTATTTAAATTGCCATTATAAAAAAAAAAAAAATTGTCTTAAAAATCCGGGGTGTTACAGTCTCTCTCTCTCTCTCTATATATATGTGTGTGTACAAAATGATGCTTGAAAATAAATCAAATAGTAGCTTTGTAATAAACCTAAGAATTTAGATTTCAATAATGACTGCATGATGTCTGAAATTACTAAAAGACTACATGAGAAATCTTATAGTCAATCTTTTGAAGTAACAATACATGATCTTAAAAGAGAAATAAATAATTTAACATTTAAAGTGGCAAATTTTAAAATTCAAACACAAAGAATAAATAATAAAATAAGTAAAATTGAGCACAGTGTAAAGCCAACCGCTAGCTCCAAAAATCTTGACCTGAATATAATAATTGACATCAACCTGACTAGATATCTATTCTTTATCAAATTACTTCTAAAAAATAATATATTAAAATTTCAATTATAATGGACGATGTTCATATCCAAGTAATATCAAGTTAGGTAAAGGATAAGAATTTGCATTGTCCTCCAATTAAATCTTTGCAAAAAAAAGTAAATAAACTTTTGGGTCAACTCAACCAAGCCTTATGTAAAAATTTTATGGTTTTATGGTAAAATTTTAGATTAGGGCCAATTCTTTTTCACTATTGAAAGAACCAGCTAGAAATATTCTTAAAGAGAAACTTGGATTAATTTCGATGAACCAAGAGTGCTTTCTTTGATCATTCTCAATATACATTGCGAGGGTCATTGCTTCAATAAAATCTCAGTAATTTACATTACGAACTTCAACCATTTTCGGTTTAGAAGTAGAAAATCCCCATTCTTGTGGGAATGAACTTTTTCTAAATTAAAATTTTGCTAAATTGATTGAGAATTTATCATTGTTGCGGAAGTGAGCAATTTTCATAGACCTAGTATGCTTGAAGAGTTGTTCAGGGGCTAGTTTATGTCTTCCTACTTGCACCAGATAATTATAAGCATTAAGATAATGCTCTTTGGGTGCCCATGGGTTGGCATTCTTTCATTCAAGATTTGGACTAGCAATAGAGAGTATATTTTTATTATATCTTTCATGGAGATAATCATAGTGTTCAAAGTTTATTACCTCCTCCACAGTCTTATTGGATTGAGAAAATTATATTTTGGAAGTAGGACCCAGAGAAAATTTGCTATTATTGTGCTTGCTGTTGGATTATTTACCTGTTTCATGAAGCTCCTTGATTGTAAGTATTATCTTGGCATCTTAAACTTTGGCCTCTAATTATGAGCTTTGCAAAAATTCTCTTGTCAGAAGTCTAAGTAGGGAATTATATTCATCTTTAATATATTCAGTATTGAATTAAAAAATGAACAATTGAGCATTCCATCTAGCAATGATTTGTTTACAGAGAATATTTTTAATGCCCTTTCTTGATTATTTGTTTGACAAACACCACAATCACTCCTTACAAGAAATTTCTAATTTAATAGATTGATTGAAATTTGGATATACATTTCAAAATGGATAACATTTCTTTTTTAATAATAGAACATCTTTCTTGAGTAGAATTTTATTTTCATAAATAATATCAAACTAGTTGTTCTTTGTTTGTTTTAGTAATCTATTATTTTAGAATACCATAAACCCAATATTTGATGCATCCATTTTAGCAATTTAAAATCATTCATAATTTGTCAGGTTAAGACAAGGAAGCCTTTTAACTTTAGCTTTTATTGATTTGACTGAAGAGTCCAACAACTTACATTTTTCTTTAATCTATTATAAAGAGTAGCAATATATTTTTCAGCATTTTGATAATAATCAGAATTATAATTTTAAGATCCTTAAAGTCTTTGTAATTATTTAATATTAGCAATTTTATCTAGATATTTTAAAGAAACTCAATCCTCCATTGAATTGGAATGATTTTCCCTTAGCTTACATTTTGTCTTAAAGATCAAATTTCTCTTTGAAGTAATTTTATTTTTAGAGAGGATAAAACTAGTGCACTAGTTTTGATTAACCATTTGAAGATATTAAGATGTTTAAAACTCTAATAAATTTTAAAAATATAAAACCATAATCAATATAAGTAAAGATAAAAATTAAGAATGGAGATTAAAAATATCTTTATACCATGTTAAATTTTGAGGGAGCATTTTTAAGTCCAAATGGCATGACATTCCATAGTAGTGGTGAGTAACCTAATTTAAAGTCAAACTTTGAAAAGATTAAATAATTGTGCAAATCCCTTTAATTAGAATATGATACCTGATACATTTTAATACTTTATTGAAAGGTTTAGAATTTATTACTAATCTTGATTTTTTTCTTTTCTTTTTCTACTACATTATTAGCATAGAATGCAATAAAACTCCATGGAGAATAGAGTTTTTAATATATTTTTAGTCATTAACTCATTAATTTTATTTTTGCATAACTCTAAGTATTGAGAATTTTTTTGAGCTAGTCTAGCTTTTTCTAGACCGTCATGGTGTAAAGCTTCTGCAATGCCAATTGCTATTGCATTCATAAGACTAAAGCCTTCAAGGTTGACAATTTGTTGGATGCTAGAGGTGCCCTTTTGTGTATTTTGTGCCTATTAGATATCCAAAATTAGGAAAGTTAGATAAACAACATAGATCAATGAAATGGGGTGCTTATCACACAAAAATGGAGGAGTTGCACATCTATTGTGCTACTGTAGTTCTCTAGTACAGCAATCCTCTTAAACTAGATGACCACAAAAAGTGTGGGTGTCAAAGTAAGAGAGCACCGAATTGTGGATATTATATTTGTGATCTAAATGTCAAATGCTGTAGCTAAAAAGGGCAGCCGGTGCTCGAAGCTCCTTCATATGCAGGGTTTGGAGAAGGGACAGACCATAATGGTTAGGAGTACGCAGCCTTACTTTGCATTTTGCAAGAGGCTGTTTACACACCTTAAACCCGTGACCTCAAGGTCATATGACAACAACTCTGTCAAGGTTCCCTTTCTTATCAGCACAAGAGCCTATGTTACTCAATTTCCTGCATCAAAGGCATGGAATTCAAGCCATCTCATATGGCAAAACATTAGCTATGTTTCGCACCTAACACCTTCTCAGTTGTCACTTAGAAAAGAAAAGAAAGAGGGCCCTTGTTTCAAAAGCGAAATTTACGGCTTGCTCAGTAGTGGAAGTGGACAGTAAATCAGATGTCTCTAACCCATGTCAAACCTATCCCACCAAGATTTGGTTTTAGCCTGCAACCAAATCCAAAACCGGATTGTTGCTTCCCTTTTTCTCCTATCTTTCACTTCAGGCTGCACGTTAAACAAATTGGTAGCTGATAAATATTGCAACCAATACTGTTCTTTTGTCCCTATTAGCCGAGCCATGTAAATCTTTCTCTCCTTATGTACGTGTATATATCTTTACAAATCAACAATCCTAGTTGTCAGATCTGCCAAACCGTGATAGATCTAACACAACAAGAGCCTACATGACAAGCTGCACAAACAGGCCCCGGTGCATGTTGTGAACCAATCCCCAGAGAATCTCCTCTATATTGGATAATCCTTGCATTTAAACGTTCTAAGCTTTAAAATGGATAAGGTAGAATTGTTCCACGTCCATCTTAAAACTTGGAACATGGAAGCAAGGATCACGTAATGGAAGATAATTTCTGGAGTACTAACCTATTATTCTCCTAGGTTTAGGTGAGTGTGTCAGAGAGAGAGAGAGAGACGGGGCTGTGAAGAGATGAAGTTATTACCTAATGGTTTGAAGACAACGAAGCATGCACCGTGGTTCATGCAAACCTTGGTGTGTAAGAGACAGGCCTAGACAATAGTACTCCCATAAAAATTCACTAAGGAGACTACAACGTCAAACATCCTTACCCTGTGGCACGTAGTGTCTGGTTGATCTGTCTGAAAATTATACGAACAATTAATATGACACGAGGAAGCAGTTGCCTCCCGGCCTACCGTGTAGCATTTAAGGTTGGAGAAAGTAAGTCCTTGAATCGACTAAAAAATCCAACTCCACCAAGACCCTGAGAATATAGCACAGTTGTACTGAACAGGTAACAGTTAGCCTAGTACAATTGTACACACCATTACCCTAGTCACACAATTCTACCAACACTTGTTTTTCTCTCAAGATAAATGCCAGCCACCCATTCTACCCTTGCACAGAAACAAACCTAAATGAAGAAGAACTGTGTCCAATCTAGGTTCCACTCAAATCAGTTCATGTCCAATCCATTCAGGTTGAATTGGTTCCAACTCCAATCAAGTGGCAGCCCTAGTTAGGTGCTCACACTCTATTTTTATCTTTTTCCTGTTCCACCTTCAAAGTTCTCATATTCAAATATGTACAACTCTTATAAAGATCTGCATTGATAATTGCATCGTCAGGGCTAGCATTTAAGTGCCTTCTTGCCCAACGGGACATGACAACTGCCCATACGGTTGGGTATGGGTCGCATGCTTCAGCGCCATCTATTTTCAAGACTAGTTAATTTGGCAAGTGAGTTGTTACACACCCTTTAGTAAATTTTGAATTTCATAATTACCATCATGCCGTCTTAATTATCTAAAATCCGCTGATGCTCAATCCTAAGCCCAGATAAAAAAAGAGGAGGATTTTGTATCAGGTGCTTGCCAGCAAGCAAAACTTTTTTTTAAAAAGATAAAGATAATTTTATTATTTTTATTTGCAAATGAATATGTATAGGTATATTAATTTGTAAGTAAGAAAAAAAGATAATAAAAATCATCTAACCCTAACATAACATAAATCGATTGTTGTCTTAATCATCGAATACCCTTTGTGAATTCTAGGTTAGCACAAAATTAGACATCATAACCCAGAATTCATCCCACTTTGCCTTGCTAAAAATGGGCCAACTTCTCTGGTACACCACATTCCATGCCTTTCTATTTTTAACTTGTGAACATTCTCATATATGAGCCACTTGTGGGGGTGATATTATGAGGGATAAAGCATGACAATAAATGTGTCATCCTCCTTGTGGCTCTTGTTGAAAAGTTTCACCTTCAGGGATACAACTGTCGTTCACGCAAAAACCTAAGGGTATTTACGTCACTAAGAAGCAATCTGTCAATCGCCGAGGAAAATGCCGCATTATTGAGGCCAGTGGGTAATTCCGCCCTTGCTTTTACGTTTTTATAGGAAACCAACCACCAGTACTCGCTAGTCAACGGCCAGTAACCGGTAGCAAGGGGACGAGCACATCGAACGGCTGCAAATTCCCCAATCGCACTTTCGGTGAAGGTTCTGCAGAAAAAACAGGCTTTTCTCCTCCTTTAAAGGTGGAACTCAACACCTCCAACGAAGCTTCAGAGCTCCGAAGCAATTTTTAGCTAGGGTTTCGTAAAGGTACGCCTATTCTTCTCTTCCTCCTCTTCTATCTTCTCCTGTTTTCTCTGAATCCGCATGATCCATTGCTAGGATTTTTGCCGCTGAATGACTCTCCAGTTTCTGTGCCGATTTGAATCGTAAAGTAGATATCTTCAGATTTTGGTTTCTTTCTTTGTCGATCTTTTGTTAGTGATCTGTAAAATCGGTCAAGATTCCAGTTCCTCTAAATGTTTCCTGATTGTCGAAGTTCGTCTTAGGACTGTTGATGCATTTGGACTGTCCTTTAGGGTTTATAACTTTCATTTATTTACGTAAAGGTACTAGATTGTTATCTAGATTTTTTTGATCTGTTCTCGAGAAACCAGTTGAAAATTGTTTCTTGGGATCAGAGAGATCAGACCAATCTGTTTTCTATATCTCGGAATCAATGGTTATGGATCCTCGTCTTAGAGAATTGGCCGGGATTATAAGTAGGGGCGAAATCAATTTTGATGAGTATCAAATGAATCGTGACCTTAAGGTAGAAGATCTGCTTTATCTAGATCCGAATGCTATGAATCAGCCCATTTATCCCTCCTATCCTGATTCTAATCATAATCCTCTGCTGTCGAGTGTGAGTCCTGAGGGAGAATCACCAGAAGATAGTGAGATGTTCTCTGACATAGCTCTTAAGTATATCAGTGAGATGCTTATGGAAGAAGACTTGGAGGAGAAGATGTGTATGTATCAGGAAAGCTCAGCGCTTCAGGCGGCGGAGAAACCATTTTATGATATACTTGGTGAGAAGTATCCCCCTTTCCTCAATCAACCACCACATTACAGTGATCATAACGAGGATAGCCCTGACGATACCATCAATGGGAGTCACAGTAATTATCATAGTGGTAGTAGCAGCAACAACATAGATACCAGCTGGATTTGTGACGGTGGGGAGTACCCACTTTTGCAAAGTAAACTTGATGTTACTGTTGATTACACTTCGCAATCATCTTTCAGTTCTTCGAATAGCAATATTGTAGAGTGCCTGGAAGAGTTTCAAACTAATACAAATAGGGTGTCTGAATTTCTTATTGAAAGTCAACCTGTTTGGCAGTTTAAGAAAGGGGCTGAGGAAGCTAGTAAGTTCCTTCCAAATAGTAATAACTTCATCTTCGATCTAGAGAAGAACGTGTTATTTTCTCGAGAACCAAAGCAAGAGCCTAGCTTGGTTGAGGTTAAGGTTGAGAAGAAGGATGAGAAAGATTACTTGGTTAATGGGTTGAGGGGAAGGAAAAATCCACACCCTGGGGATTTAGATTTGGAAGAAGGAAGGAGTAACAAACAGTCTGCTGTTTACTCCGATGAGAATGTTCGGTCTGAAATATTTGATATGGTTTTGCTCTGTCCTGTAGGGCAACGCCAGTCCGCATTGACTGATCTTCAAGAAGCATTGCAGAATGGAGTAAGCAAGAACTCGCAGAATGGCCAATCGAAAGGGTCAAATGGTGCCAAGTCTCGTGGTAAGAAACAGAACAAAAGAGAAGTGGTGGATTTAAGGACTCTCCTTGTTCAGTGTGCACAATCAGTTGCCGCAGATGATCGTAGGACTGCAAATGAACTGTTGAAGCAGATCAGACAAAATTCTTCTCCTTTTGGAGATGGCTGTCAAAGATTAGCTCATTGCTTTGCAAATGGCCTTGAGGCACGCTTGGCTGGCACAGGGAGCCAGATATACGCAGCCCTCAGTAGCAAAAGAACAACAGCAGCCGATATTTTGAAAGCTTACCATCTTTACCTTGCAGCATGCCCTTTCAAAAAGCTTTCACATTTTTTTGCTAACCAGACCATTGTGAATGCAGCTGAAAATGCGTCGAGGCTCCACATCATAGATTTTGGTATCTATTATGGTTTTCAATGGCCATGTCTCATCCAGCGACTATCTGGAAGACCTGGCGGCCCTCCCAAGCTTCGAATTACTGGAATTGATCTTCCCCAACCTGGTTTTCGACCTGCAGAAAGAGTTGAGGAAACAGGGAGGCGTTTGGCAGATTATGCTCGTAGTTTTAATGTCCCTTTTGAGTACAAAGCCATCGCCCAAAAATGGGAAACTATTCAAGTTGAAGATCTGAAAATTGAGAAAGATGAGGTCCTTGTTGTCAACTGTTTGTATCGGTTTAAGACTCTGATTGATGAGACTGTGGTCGTTGATTGTCCAAGGAATATTGTTTTAAACACAATCAGGAAGATGAAACCAGATGTCTTTATACATGGGACTGTAAATGGAGCTTATAGTGCCCCCTTCTTTATCACACGTTTCCGGGAGGCTCTCTTCCACTTCTCAGCCCTGTTTGATATGCTAGAAACGAATGTCCCTCGTGAACATTCGGAGAGGATATTGATTGAAAGGGAGATCTTTGGGCGGGAGGCTTTGAATGTCATTTCATGTGAGGGCTCAGAGAGGGTTGAGAGGCCAGAGACATACAAACAGTGGCAAGTTAGAACCCTGAGAGCTGGGTTCAGGCAACTCCCTCTGAATCCAGACGTCATGAAGAAGGCTAGGGACAAGGTGAAGTCTAGCTACCACAAGGATTTTGTTGTCGATGAAGATAGTCAGTGGATGTTGCAGGGATGGAAGGGACGGATCACTCTTGCAATTTCCAGTTGGGTTCCTAATGACTAAAGCTATCAAGTCCCGGAAAAGTTGTTTATAGCAGTACTCGCTCGCCATTGGAAGTCCTCTTCGCCTGGAAACTACAACTTGCTGCATGATTGATACAAATGCAAAGAGGTACTTTATGGCATTCTGTGTCTCTCTTCTGCTTGTATCTGGTTCTCTTCCTAATGCGTTGTATTACCTAATGTATGGGACCAAATTACTCTCTGAATGCTGCTGTCTGTGACCTGATCTTGAATAATTTCTTCTAACGGCATGAGGAATAATTGTAGGATTGCAGGCTTGGGGACAAGGTTGAGGTGATGATGGAGTGTCAACCTGTTCGAAGGTGGGCCCGAAGACAGAATCACCCCCGTTAATATCTCCCTCGCGGTGATCTCCAAATCCTATGGCGAGGAAGTCGATTTTTGGGTAGTCAGGGTCCTTTATCTCTTTTTGAAAATGGGGTTACATGAATTGGTTACGCTCTTTGGAAAGAGCTGTAAAAAGTTCCTTCTAGCTTCATGTCTGTAATTAGATGTATTCCAATAATATTGTGCCGTCAAAAAGTATGCATTAATGAAGTTTGGAATATGTTATGCTAAAATGGTGCAACCTAGTGAAGTCCCAGAAAGATTGAAATACATGTTTATATATGAATCTCAATAATTGGATACATAATGAAATCCTTTGAAGAAGTTTGGTGCTCTGTTTCTGAGAGATGTTCGGAGCTATACTTCAACTATGTTTTCTAGTAGTGAGTTATTATGCTACTTCCCTAGCTGTCCAACTTGAGGGTGACCAGTAGCTTGATGAACCATCAGTATCACCAAATTGATAAGAACAAACCATAACCCTCGCTTTCTTGGTTGTAACTCATCCATGAGGCGTAGAGGTGCTTCTATACCCTAACAGTAAGGTCCTTTGTGATCAACAGTTGAAATCTTAGACGGCCCTTTGTGATCAAGATGAATTGCTGCATCATTTTTGTGCGGCATTGGTCAGCAATAAGCAACGCCTTTTCATTTATTTATTATTTACTGCTTGCTTTTTTCATGTCAGTGCAAAGTGAAACAGAGCATGAGTGTAGTAACTAAGAGAGTTTTGGGCGGTGGAATCTCATTGGAACGTGCCTGCGATCAGTGTGTCAATTTGCAACGTAAAAACTAGTGACAACAATAAATACAGGATAATCAAAGGTTTGGGGCATTACAGATACAAAATTATACTGCTAAACCAGTAAGGTCAGCTATGATTCGATACTGCAAAGTGCATCAACATTAGCATTGCAGTGCATCAGTGTATAGATGACCCAACACCACAGGTCGCACATGAATGAGTTCTTGGCACACAACGGTGTTAGTACGGCTACCATTATTAAACATGTAGTGCTACTTGCCCAGCATCTTGATTCAGATGATATCAATAGGGCAGGGAAAAACAATGAGAGAAAGAAGAAAAGGGAACTCCAAAAAGGGGGGGTGGTCCAGGAGCCAAAGCCTCACATACTTGACGTCTGTCCAAGTTCTGTGCGTCATTATCACCCCTTCCATCTCAACTTAGTAAGTGGATTGTCACGATGCTTAAAATAATGTCATTCTTACCTTATTAAGGGATCCAAACACACATCTTCACTGTATTTTGTCTGATAACGAATTGATACCTTCATCTTCTTGGGAGATGGGGGACATAAAAGACAATACATGCTTTGCATATTATATGATGAGAGGGAGGCTTGTGAATCACCCAAACATGTGAAAATAAAGGAGAAAGGAAGTTGGGTGTTGGCATTATCTATGTGCATATAAGATAAAAGAAAGGAGAGGATTGAGAAACAAAGGTAGGGAATGGGATTACTTTGAGGGTTGGCATCTCTGAGCACTAGAGCCCCATCCTTATCCTGAGTGGCAAGTGGATGGATGATAATTGAATGAGAACAATTCCACGATGCTAAAGGAAATAAGACAAAAAGTGCCATCGGCATATGTTTGTGGGAGTTTCTGATCTAGGCAGCAGTGTAAATGTGGCCACAATTATTTTTCTTCTTCTGTCCTTTTCCTTTTTATGCTTACATTTGATTAATGGTGACTGATATCATATTCGTTAATACACCAAGAGAAAATATGAATGGAGATTCATGCACTTGTACGTTGATCTGAATCCTTAGTTTGTCATCCTCGCTAGAAGAATCATAGACCAAATCTCATCTTTGTCAGAGTGATATTAAGCCATTGTCTTTTCTGGTTGTTTTTTGTTGGACGGCCTGCAAGCAGTGCCCAGGGCCTTCTAGAAACTCTGTTAGATGCCCCACCTATAATATTAAGCTTGCTTGTGATTTATGGAGGCGTTTTACTGATAAGGAGAGCCTTGGCGTAAAGGTAGAGTTATCGTTGTGTGACCTTGAGGTCACAGGTTCAAGGCATGAAAACAGCAGCCTCTTGCACAATGCAAGATAAGACTGCATACTATTGACCCTTTTGGTCAGCCCTTTTCCCAGACCCTGCATACGTGGGAGCTTCGTGCACCGGAGCTGCCCTTTACTGAGAAGTTTGACCTAAAACTGGCCATTGGTACTCCACTAGAGATTGTGATTATCTGTTGAGGTTTATGTTTTCTTGTGTGGTTCATCCATAGGTCCATAAGACATACGAATTCAATTGTTTGGAACTTTGAGTAAGTATCCCTAACTAGCACCTCTATATCTTATGTTTTACTAAAGAAAATACATACATACATACATACATACATACATGCTCTCTTTTTTGTCATGCATTAGAATTCTTAAAAATAAAAATCTTGGGATTTTGGGGGATTTTGTTTTACCATATAACTCCCCTTGAATTAATAGATATAAGACACCCACTTTTCTACTATTTCAGCAAAAATACTGTGTCCTTACTTCTATTCAATGTTTTTCTTTGAGATATATGAATATACTAAAAAGAGGCCAAGATGATGATGAGTTGAGTGACAATCATTGTAAGGAGTAGATAAATTTGAGCTCCTTTGTTACTTAAAGAGACAAAATAATTAATTTATCGGATATTAGTTTAACAGGATTCTACTGTAATCAATTTTCATCACATTGCTCATTATGTCCCCTACTAGTTTTGGCACCATACGGAAAAAGCAGGTGCCCATCACAACAATGAGGGAGAGATGTAGACCTCCAAACAGAAGCTCGATGACAGAATAGTATAAGTAATGATAAATGGAAGGTATAGTGGATTATTGATACCTTTTTGACAATTATTTAAATTCCTTCCTGTAGAAAAAAGTGATATTGTTAGGTAGAAGGATTTTGTCTTCCTTAAAGGGAAGGAAATACTAGGTATTCTAGATTGCTTAGCATCTCTTCCTAAGTAGGTGTTTACAGTGAATGCGGTTGATGCACGCAATGGTCCATTTGTCACAGTGATTTACAAGGGTTCAGCAGTGGGTTCTAGTCACTCATAAATTGAACAAGATTAACAAAGGGAATTAGAAGTTAGCTCATAAGCTGGATGTGTTATTGTTGTTTCTTTTTAACTTTTTTTTGGGTACAAGTGAAAAGAATTATGAAGGAAAAAAGGGATAGCCCCGGCGCACGAAGCTCTGGCCTATGCAGGTCTGGGCGAGGAGCGGACTACAAGGGCCTATAGTACGCGGCCTTACCTTGCATTTTGCAAGAGGCTGTTTCCACGCCTTGAACCCGTGACCTCAAGGTCACACGACCACATCTTTTACCGTTGAGCGTGGAACAAATTAACAAAGGACATTAGTAGTTAACTCCACAAATTGATTGTGTTATTTTCGTTTCTTTCTTCTTTCTTCTTTTTCTTTTTGATTGTGTTATAGTGTAAGAAGGGATTAGGAGATGTCTTAAAACTGGGTTGTCTCATGGATTGACGTGGCCTAAGGTCCTTTCTGCACCTAAGAAACCCTTTTTCTTGAGTGAGTGGAATAGAAGCATTTTATCTATAATAATTGGACAGGCCAAATTTAAATTTTACTTGGCTAAGTTTATAGTGATCTTTTTAATTTAGAATCCTGCAATTGTCGACATTTTGATCTTCAGGTTTAGGATAAAGGGGGCAGCCATGGTGCACAAAGCTCCTGCCTATGCAGGGTTCGAGAAAGTGACAGACTGTAAGGGCCTATAGTACGTAGCCTTATCTTGTATTTTTTCAAGAGACTGTTTCCACGCCTTAAACCTGTGACCTCAAGATCACACGACAACAACTTTTCCCGTTGTGCCAAGGCTCCCCTTCTGATATTCAAGTTTAGGATATCAACTAAAAATTTCAGCTGAAGCCTTCTAGCATAATAGAACTAGGAGCAGGGGAGGCCTACTAATGGCAGAGGCTGTTGTTAGTGTGGAGTCTAATTGGCTTGATTTTGTTGTGCCCGTATCAAATTATATTGCACGATGAAGTGGGGATCCAGGGGGTAGAGTTATTTTGTAATATGAGAGGACAATTATGTCTTTTGTCAAAATATAGAGGTATTTGCTTGACCCTACAGTTATAAATGTTGAAGAAATCTTTTGTATCTTGTGGTGGCTATTTTTTAGCAGTGAAGATAGTAAAACTGGGGTGAGTTCATCGACGTACCTCAATCCAAAGGGAATCGCATAAATCTTTGTATTTCTTGACTTTTTTATATTTATTTGCATCTTCATAATGGAAGCAGCTTGGGAGTACGAGTGTTCGACATTAAAATCAAATTACATAACATGTTCTTTATTTTCTATGAAGCACAAGTTTGTAGTGCACTTGAGCCAGCATGCTCAGTTGATTAAAGAGCTCTAACTTGCATTAGCATAAGTTTCATGAAAAAGGTGAATAAACAAACAATCATTAACAGAGAAATGTAAACGAGTGGTTGTGCTTCAAATAGTAATAATCCTACAGAAAGCCATCTAGCACAGTTGATCGCAGATAACAAGCTGCCTCTCCTCGTTGTCCTTGCTTGGAGGCTCAAGGTACCACTTTCCTCCTTGCGAGAGAGATTTTAGATCTAGAAATTAGGCTAATAAATTCCAATTAGTTTGCATGTAACAAGATAAAATTGATAATATTCCCTGGAATCATCTTTCGTTCTATATAAATTTCACAACAAAAAAGTGTATTTTATGTGAATAATCAAACGGTTGGAATTGACGCTTAGGGAATGATATTTGAGGAGCTGATGTCTCGGTAATGGGTACGGATGCACAGGGTCCTATCATTTTTGACATTACAAGGCCAATTTTCATAAGAAAAAGATCTCCCGAGATGGTAGCAAACGATGAAAAGGATTCTCATGTGCAAATTATAAAGGTGTTATCTCCCAATTATTACAGTCTTGTATAGGACATGTCAAGGTAATTTAATAAATTTAAAATTCCTATTTAATATGGTCTGTTCTTTTTTCTTCTACATTTTTTTTTTTCAGAAGTTAATAAATAAGATCATTTTACTAAATATTATAAAAATCATTTTTTGGGTCAAATCTGATGTTTTTCTTTGTATGGACAAGGACTAAAAGGGGCAGTCCCTCCTCTGCAGGGTTCGGGGAAGGGGCAGACCACAAGGGCCTATAGTACGCAGTCTTATCTTGTATTTTTGTAAGAAGCTATTTTCACACCTTAAACCTGTAATCTCAAGATTAAGGTAAGTTGTTTTTATTTCTAAGTTTTCAAGTCAAATTCTTTAGGTGATACTTCCATAAGTTGATCACTTCTTTGAGGTCATGTTTTTTCATCCCTGTATGGTGCATGCACATAATATTTCCTGCGAGCATTTTTTAGCATGCTGACACTTCTACTTATATTATTTTTTGAGTGGTCCATTTTGTTCATCATATTCGCATCTCTTAAAATGGGAGGCATATATCAAAGTCTCATACAACAGGTACATCTAAGATTAGGCCCTCCCCTTGAGTCTGGCTGGCAGTCAACTAAGACTGTTTCATGTCAACACCCTTCACACTTTAGGAGACAGAGACCCACATTAAAAGTACCCATTGAATGAGATTTTTGGTGCCCTCACGTCTAATGAGAGGATGAAGCCGGCAAACAAAATGGATCACTCAAAAAATGAGAGGATAACGCTGCCTACCCCCAATAGTGATATATAGGGGAATATTATGACATGCACTATACAGGAACCTATGCTTTTGGGGTGCTTACTGTTGCTTGCCATGTTCTAACATAAATCTACTTCCCAATACGGGGAAAGTGCTACCTTAAACCTCCAATCAATAGAAGGCACCGTGATGTGTGTAACCTACTGCACTGGAAGAATTAACTGTAAACATATTAACTCGTCCAGTGTTAATCTCTCTTACGTTCGGTTCCTGGTGAAGTGGTGACAGAGTTGGTGTTATTTCCATGATTTGTCAACGGATATGGGAACAGAGAGATTCACCATAGCCAGACAGTAATCTGTGATCTTCTGCGCCTTTCCTGGCAAGGTTTTCTGCCAGGAACCATTCCTTGTTGATTAATTTCTTTTTCCGGATTGTTGAATACTAAGATAAAGCATGGGAATGACACTCCCAGCGCACTAAGCTACTTTGTATGCAAGGTCTAGGGAAGGGATGGACTGTAAGGGTCAATTGTATACAGCCTTACCTTGCATTTTGTAAGAAGCTATTTCTATGCCTTAAACCTATCACCCTAAGGTCACACGATAACAACTCAACCGTTGCTCCAAGACTCAAGATTATGAGGGGAATGATATCAGGATATCAATATCGTAACGGCATATCATTTTAACCATGAAATCACATACCATATTCACTTGAATGGAATCAAAATCTATCACGAAGAATGCCGTCAAGGAAAAGCACATTGCGATAGCCGGTGGCAACCTTTTCCTTTGAACTTCGTCCGTTAATTTGCCTTTTGTCAGTCTCTGTGCTCCTTTGGGAGGCTGATGAAAACACTGAACTACGCCCCAACAGGAACAGAAGTGTTCCCTGTGGCATGTTTAATGCAAGAGATTTGGCTATAGCATGAGCTATGTGCAGGGTGAGCTAAGACAGCAGATACAGACATAGAAGGGCGGCCTGGAGCATGAAGCTCCCATGTATGTGAGGTCCGGAAAAGGGGCAGATCATAAGGGTCAATAGCACGCAGCCTTACCTTGCTTTTTTGCAAGAGGCTGTTTCCACGCCTTGAACACCTGACCTCAGATACGGACGTAACAGTTGCAAATTCTTGTGATAAAATTGTGCCACCATAATGCATTACTCCATGGACATGAAACAGTGTAATAAGTCATACTTCCAATGAATTAATTTCTGATCTTTCAGATGGCATGTCGACTCATAAGACCATGCGTTTCCTCGATCACATAGGGTGGACAATTCTCTTGGACTGATTAATTCAGACATTCCCCAGCGGCATTTCAAGAACCATGTAGACGGGCTAAATATTTCATCTACCTGTCTCACGGTGCCATTACCATTGGTCAAATCATCAGCGTATCTGTATCCGGCTGAGTTGATCAATAAGTACCCCCAACATCTCATCCACCGTCGAATAAGTCTCAATCTGCTCAGAGGATTTTAAACTATTAAATTTTATACACAATAAAAACACATGGAGATAATTAGGACATATGCTACAATCCGAAAAGAGCTACACATACAGGCCATTCAATCGACTTATAATCCAGAACTTATCATTCTTCAGGTGGCCTTCTCTCACCAAACCATCGTGGAGGATCAAATCCAGAACCGCCTGCAACAGAAATAGAACTTAGATAATATAGAGATTATGGTCCAATACTTTTGTGTATAAGCACCCAGGAAATGCCCAACAAGTGTCAGGAAAGTTTTTACGTTTCTCTTCTTTCTGTTCCTTTTCTAACTAACAACAAATTAATAGCAGTACCTGCACGTGGTGTTGAAAATCATTAACAGTGTTTTGTAATTACATGCTTTATCTATTAATGTGGTTATACATAAAGCAAGTATAGTTAGATTGTTGCTTTAGAGGAATGATTATGTATGGTTGTGAGATGTATTTTGGGTAGTAATTGTAGAAGACTTAGTTCCAAAATCATGTATAAATAAGTGATGTAGGATTCTTGTAAGAGGAAAAAAGAAATGGTTTCAGAATTAAGTCTTGTAAGCAGGTTTGCCTCATCGAAGAGGTTATGTTACCGGATCATTGTTAGTTTAGAGTCTTTTAGTTTGTTTTCCCACAGGTACATAACAGTTGCTATTAGAGCCACTTTCCTGCCTGAAGGATGTGGGTGCATTTGAAAAAAGGAATGTTGCAGCCTATATACACGATGTCTTTAAATGACAGTAGGTCTAAGCATGATTCATTGAGGCTTTTGAAGTTCAACCTTGAGGACAAGGTTGGTTTTATGGGGCACAGAATGCTATGTATCCATACACGATGTCTTCAAATGACACTATGTATAAGCACGCATACAGTAGTGATGGTAGTAGAATTATCATGGGCAGTTGTTCTAGTTGCTCAAGTAGTTATTAGAAGAGAGTTAGTTGCCAAATGATGCATAAATAAGTGACGTTGGAATATTCTAGGAGAAGGGAAATGGCATGACAATTGAATCTCGTAAGGAGGTTTGTTCTCTCGAAATTGCTGTATAAATGAAGTATTATTAGTTAGATTGGATTTTATAGTTTGTTTTCATGGAGGTAGATGACAGAAAGTACAGAAACCTGAAAATATATAACAGTTCTGAGCTTGCAGAAAGTTGTGGTTCTTCCCTTGATGAAGAATGCACTAATTTGTTCCAACAAAGACGATGTAGAAAGAGATGGAGCTTTGCCATATAAGAAGTATTAATATGACATCTAACAACTTCAGAATTACTACCAGGGTGGTAAGGGAGAGCTTGACTCCTGCTTAGAGCCTAATCATTGGTCCTCACATCTAGTTTGGTGGTTTTGCTTGCACATTCAGTCTTTACCATTGTTCTAAGTTTCTCTTTTCTTATATATCTCTCCAAACACCATTCAAAAGAAAAAATAATAGTAACAACAATAGTAACTTAATAACTTTGTGATCAAAACCTGGCAATTCAGCCTTAACGCTGCAATTGACAAGACAATCTATCTATGTAAAGGATGAACCGAGAACATGAAAATCTTTGTACATTTGCATCCCCAATTTGAAAGTCATGCAGCCACTGTGATGGCCTCCCAGGTTAAAGCTTTTGTCATACGTAACGGAAAGAAAAGAAGCAAATCAAACTGCATATAGATTTCTCAAACTGTCCCTGACACATAAACCACATGAGTGGTGGATATAGTGATCAAATATGGGTTTTTCTGGGCATTTTCTTCTTATTTACATACTATGCACGAATCAAGCACACAAATTTAGAAACATGAATGGCAGGAAAAAAAGTCAAAATAGAGATGGAATTACCTAAAGGATTGCAGCGGCAGAGACGCCACGCCGTCAAAACTGTGCCCTTTGCAACACCATATCTTTTGTACGCTTCCATTGAATACTCACTGCAAGTCGGTACATACCGACAGCTGGATGGCAACACTGGCGATATCTCCCCTGCTCACTCACAACCAATTCATTCAAACAAACCCAAGCTTCTCAGTTTTGGATTATGTCGAACAAATTCTAAGAAAAGAAATCGGAAATGCGAATTCTCAAACTTAGTGAGTGAAAGCGGACTCAACAAAATTGAAGACGAAAACAGAGGAAAATACTAACTCTTATAGAATCTGAGAAGAGATAATGCCACTCTAACGCCTATATCCTTCACTTCCTCATCTGAGAAAAGCAATTTTGCCTCAAGAAACTTTCAGGAAAACAAATTAGCTCGCAAACCAATGGGGTAAAATGGGCACCTCGAGCAGTGTTCTGGTTTGAATCATTGCCCAATCCGTTGATTCTGGACCATCCATTACGCTGCAAGTTCTATTCCATTGCTTCAGAAGGGTAAGATTTCAATGAAATAATCGAGATATCAAATCTTCACAGAAAGATAATCTGCTGAAGTGGTACCTTTGATGGTGGAGAACTATTCTTCTTCTTTCGTTGTCCTTGGGAGAAACATCTGATTCCAGGAGAGTTTGGCTTCTCTTGGAGGGGAAAGGAATTGTAAGAGATGAGAGAAGCGACTGCTGCCATTTCTGTGGTCGACCGACCCCGTTAAGGCTTACTTTATTTTCACTTTATTTTTTCTTTTTTGTGGATTTTTTTGGAAAGGGAAAATGTTAAACGGATCCCGGTTCACGCTTGTATGACGGGGCCACATTGGTCGATCTGGCCAATTCTTCTGATCACTGGAAGTTGGAATGCCAAATGAGTGATCCTATTTGACCATTAAGATCAGAAACTTTGCTAGATCAACGATCCACATTCAACAACCAACTCACATTTTCGTGCTACTACAGGTGAACGGGCTAGATCAGGTAGATGCCATCGAGTTAAAAAATGAGTGGCTCGTGATAACTTGTCACGAGGCCGAGCCCTGCAGGAAAATTCCATTATATTTTTTAGCGTCCACTTTTATCATTGCTCAATCATAGGCTTTTTGTATGTCAAAAATATAATCTGAATTTTAATGATTCTAACTTTTAAGAAATGGTGTTTTATTTATAAAGTTCCTAAATCGTTCTGTATTTATATATAAGTAAAACAGATATTTTTAGATACTAGAATTATTTAAATGGCATGATTTCTAATCAATAAAGCATCTAAATCGGGACACAATGAGATGAACAAGTTGGATTATTTAAAGGTGAAAAAATTTATTCACGAGAATAATCAATAGATTAGAGAAAGGTTAAAAATAAATAAATTCTTTTTCTATTTTTTCTTGTGTTTTTAATCAACGATAAAAAAGAAAAGGCCCAAGTCGTTATAGCCAACGAGTATATTGTACAATCAAGCCTGAAACACAAGTAGGGCCCAAATTTAGGTCGATGTATACCATTTAAAATGTCTGCCTCATCTTAGATGGGCCATGTAAAAAAGTCTCTGCCTTTGTGTCATTTTAATTTTTAACCTTCTGTGGATTTGATTTCACTGTCTTTTTCACAATTCATTGAAACGATACAATTTTGATGCATGGTCTACCTAAAGCCAGGGTATATGCTGTGAACGGTTTAGATCAGCCTAAATATAGGCCCCACTTGTCTTTCTAGCTCATGGTAGCAGATACAACCAAAGGGCAGCCTCGGTGTACGAAGCTGCCGCCTATACAGGATCCAGGGAAGGGGAGGACCTCAAAGGCCTATAGTACGCTGCAAGAGGCTGTTTCTACGCCTTGAACCTGTAACCTCAAGGTCATATGACGACAACTTTTACTGTTGCGCCAAAACTCCCCTTCCATGGCAGCAGATTATCTCTGTGCATGGCGCTTTTGGGACAAATCGAAGAGATGACCGGTTTGGTAGAAAGCTTTCATATGGTCTTCAATCATGTCAAAAGATCGGCCAACTGTAGTGTTGATAGTTTGCAAACAGAGAAGTGTTTTCTGTTGGTTGCTGCTGAGATTCTAGCTGACATAAAAAACAAGATAAAAGGGGCAGCCTGATGCATTAAGCTCCTGTGAATGTAGGGTCTGGAGAAGGGTCAGACGATCAGGGTCTATAGTATGCAGTCTTACCTTATTCTTTTTTTTTTTGCAATAGACCATTTCTAACACGAGATAATTGTAAAATTTTATTATTATGTTTCCATTTCCTGAGTTTCCAGCAGTTTTAATGTCCATTTGCAGCAGAACTCTGTTAACATCTTTCCGATAACAAAAACGAAATCCGTCAAGGAGGCAGTTCTAAGAGCAGTCTTATTAGTATCAGAAAGTTGGTAGAGTCAGAAAAGAAGACCAATATGATCTGTGATTCAGCAGATATAATGAGCTTCAGCAGCAGAGAATTGCATAACAGGAAGTCTGTGCTGCTGAAGTTCAGTATTAGTAGTTCAAGGATTGCTGCAGCTGCTTTCATTGTTTTCTGAGTCGAAAATCTTTCGATGCCCCAGGTTAGAGCTGGTACTCTTCATTCTGAAGTGAACTTTGTGGCACCTTAGCCCTGCTTGTTGGATTCTACCGGCACTTTTCTGAGTGATGTTTACAATATTGAAAACTTAGTTAATGCCGATCACTCTGTAAACTGTTCTACAAATATATCATCAATAAAAATGGTGGACAATGCAACTCATCTATTAGACATCCCACCAGATGAATGGTTAGATCATTGAAATAGTCGGTCCCACTGCTACAGTAAAACAGCTTCAGTTTCATTTCGTGTCCATGAAAACTTTAATTCTCAAAATGAAACTGACTGAAAATTACAGGCTAAAATTCATGATTCAGAATTTGGTTAAGGGGCCTTCTCGTGAACACAAGCTTGCTCCGGTTCTTAGAGATCTTGAATTATGTTAATGACAAATTAAAATAATATGTAAATCAGCAAACTGAAGCAAAAAAATAGCTTGGAGCTTACTGATACAGATGTTTAACACCTCACCTAAGTTAACCATTAACTTGCACTGCAAACCAGTAGAACTCCTAGTGATGGTGGTTGAGAGTTAAATTCCAAGAATATCAACATGAAGCCAAAAAACACATGTAGGTAACAAAAATTCTTCTGCAAATTGTTCGCTTCTGGATTTCACCTACAGCAGGCCATGCTGAAAAACTGTCCATAATCAAATCCTAAAGCACTATTAATCCATGATGCAGAATGGGTAGCATGGTAACTCGAAGATCTGAACAGAGAATTCGGATTGCCTGGTCTTTAAAATTCTTCCGACAAGCCTAACCATGGGTCTAACAGATGGGAATGGTGAATCATCGAACATCTCCGCTTGACATGAACCTTTCGCTGACATAAAACCTTAATTGATGCGTGCAGATAATATGAATTATTCCAGCCATAAGGTTGTGGACATAAGGTTTCAGATGAACTTGTCAAACTGTGCTCAGTTGTACAAACTCTAGTTCTCAACTGGAGTCTCACCAATGGAAACAGGTAAGACAGTGCATCTTCCTCATCTAAACTAACAGCTGAAGCACATAAAGCATAAATGAAGAATCCCCATTACCATGCTAACTGCAAACTAAGCAACCACGAAAATAAGGGCAAAAAAGACATCTACAACAGAATCAGTATGTTGTTACATGAAGCATATAATAGACATCTTAAAGATCATGCATCATATCTGTTAGGCTATTAACCACTGAAGAAAATGGAACAATAAAATAGTGCACTCAATTGAACTACTTGTATAGGTAACAAGTACAGATGTGTTAATTGCAACAACCACCTAATGATGATCAGCCCCTTTTGGGACCCTTAGGTGGTCTTAGAACACTCCAGTCAAGCTTTTCTCGCTTCTGCTTACTATGAGAACCTTTCAACTTATCTGGTGAAGATTCACCATCATCTTTCCCTCTTGCATTTCTCTGTGATTTAGAAAATTCAGTTTCAGTTCCTATTTCTGTCTGCTTCCTCTTAAGGTCTACAAGAGAATGATTATCAGCACTAGCCATATTTGAGTCCTGCAATCTTGTCCGTGTAAAACCATTTTCTCTGCAGCATGATAAATGAATACATCAGAAAATATCTCTTTGCAACCAGGAATAACTAGTCGTAGAAGAATTCATGAAAATACCTAGTCAAAGAAGAGAAGAAAATAAAAAACTGAAGTGTGAAATAGGAAAACAAGAAGCGGCTTATGTTTTGTCATTTTCTTTTATCAGATACAAGTTGCTTAGACACAATCATAGCAACTATTATTCAAGGTTTCAGTATATGGCCCAGACTACTGTACACAGAAAAATTAATATCGGCTGATTATCATGCTCTAGAATTAAAACATAGGCTAACGGAATAAGCTATTCAGTTACAACACCAATAAGTCACTCAACTAATAAGTTATTAGCAAATTCACAGGAAAATGTCTAGCAGAATTAAAGTGTTTCACCAACAAAAACAACATAGAGTAGTAGACTTTTATTCATATGAGTTGGTGAATGAAGGTCATATAGGTATTTTTGCACATTGGGGGAGGAAATGTATAAGTAGCTGCCACCTGTTACGCAAACCATTTACCTCTCTCTATCCACCATGGATGTGCATGCAGCAATGTATCCAGTACAATTATAAATCCTCTTCATGCCTTTGGACAAACAGAGAGGTCATAAGGCACTACAAAACAACTAGAGATTCCACGTTTCTTGTCAGTAACAAACTACAAGAGAGACTTCTGGAGAATGACCAGTCGAAAGTACTTTTGTTCAGGAATGCATGTCCAAGGAACCAAATGCAAATTACCATGTAACAGCTCCAGTACTACTGTTACATGCCAGAATCCATCTCCAGTCTTTTGTTAGAATTTCAGCAGTTGGGATGTCATAATTTTTCTTCTCGGAAGCATCATAGTTCTCAGAGATGGGATTAAATACAGAAAACATAATCCAACTTCACAACCATTAGTTTAAGAAATTTCAAGAAAATAGTGAAGATTCTTAAGAATGTAAAAAAATGTCATGCACTGTAAAGCATAAGATATATGGCCACAAGAAGAAGAGGAAGGAAACGAACAATACAAAGTGCAACAAGTACTAGGTCTGACAATTTCCTCAAACATATATATATATATATATGATTTAACTCCGCCAATGCCGGTCCCAAGCCTGGATAAAAAAGGAGGAGGGTCTTGCGTCAGGTGCCAGCCGGCAAGGGGGAAGTTGAAGATGATTCTATTATTTCTTTCTTACAAATTAATATGCATTTGTATATTAGTTTGTGAGGAAGAAATGAGAATCATCTCCAGCTTCTTAAAAGATGGCAACCCTTGTATCAGGTAGCCAGCCGGCAAGGGAGAAGTTGAAGATGATTCTATTATTTCTTTCTTACAAATAAATATGCATTTGTATATTAGTTTGTGAGGGAGAAATGAAAATCATCTTCAGCTTCTTAAAATATGGCCACCCTTGCGTCAGGTAACCAGCCGGCAAGGGTGAAGCTGAAGATGATTTTAATGATTGTAATGATTTTAATGATTTTAATGAAAATCATCTTCAGCTTTTAAAACTATGGCAACCCCAACATGACATGAATCGAAATCTGAAATTCGCTCAAGCTAGGGCGTTCCCTATAAGCGACGCGTTGCATCGGATCCCGGATGCGGTGAAAAATAGGCAAGGGTTGCTAGGGCGTTCTCCCAAAAGCGACGCGCTACATCGGATCCCGGGTGTAGTGAAAAATGGGCAAGGGCTGCTAGAGCGTCCTCTCAGAAGCGACGCGCTGCATCAGAACCCAGGTGCAGTGAAAAGTGGACATGGGTTCATACCATGGAGGTCGAGAAAGGCGATAGTAAATAGGGAATCTCCAAATCATAAGATTCGCATCGCTACATGGAATATAGGGACATTGACAGGTAAGAGTTTGGAGTTAGTAGACACGATAAAACGTAGGAGAGTTAACATCGCTTGTATCCAAGAAACCAAGTGGAAAGGGGCTAAAGCTAGAGAAATAGATGGGTATAAATTATGGTACGTAGGAAAGGAAAATAATAGAAATGGCGTGGGAATAATAGTGGATAAGGAATTAAAGGATAAAGTTGTGGACGTTAAAAGAATCAGTGATAGAATTATAATAATAAAAATGATGCTAGGAGAGCAGATTATAAATATTATAAGTGCATATGCACCACAAGTAGGGTTACAAGATATAATTAAGAGACAGTTTTGGGAAGATATGGAGGGAGTCATACAAGAAATTCCCAATACTGAGGGAATATTTATAGGAGCAGACTTAAATGGCCATGTAGGAAAAGATAAGGAAGGATATGATAGAATACACGGAGGGTATGGTATAGGTGAACGAAACGAGATGGGGAAGAATATCCTCGATTTTGCTTTGTCATATAACCTATCCATTGCAAATACACTCTTTAAGAAGAGGGATGAACACTTAATAACCTTTAAAAGTGGACTTCATAAAAGCCAAATAGACTTTTTTCTACTTAGGAATAATGAACGATCTATATGTAAGGATTGTAAGGTGATACCTGGTGAGAGTTTAACCTCACAACATAGGTTAATGGTTATGGATATTCATATCAAAAGATGGAGTAAAAGAACTGAACTTAATACACATCCAAAAACTAAGTGGTGGAACTTAAAAGGAGAGAAAATAACCTCATTCAAAAATAAGTTGATGGTACAAGGAAATTGGAATTATGAAACAGAAGTAAATACCATGTGGACTAATATGGCCGAGTCCATTAAGAAAGTGGCAAAAGATGTCTTAGGAGTATCTAAAGGTAAAAGGCTATTAGCAAAGGAAACATGGTGGTGGAATGAAACAAAGGCAAAAAGCTATTAAAGAAAAACGAATGCATTTTAAAGCATGGCAGAAGATTAGAAATAATGAAAACTATGAACAATATAAGAATGCTAAAAACGTTGCTAAGAGAATAGTAAGTGAAGCTAAACTTAAAGCATATGATGAGCTCTATAATAGATTAGGAACAAGAGAAGGTAAGAAAGATGTGTTTAAACTTGCAAAGGCAAGAGAACAGAAGAGTAAGGACTTAGAGCATGTTAGGTGCATTAGAAGCGATGATCAAAGGGTATTAGTCAAAGACGCTGAGATCAAACAAAGGTGGGAAATATACTTCCAAAAATTGTTAAATGACAATGGCCCTGAGAATATAGGAATTGAAAATACTATAAATCTAAATAACACTGGATATTATAGATATGAACGTAGAATTAGAATGCTTGAAGTAAAGGAGGCCTTGAGAAAGATGAAATCAGGAAAGGCCATGGGGCCTGATAGTATACCAATAGAGGTTTGGAAGCATATGGGAGATATTGGGGTAGTTTGGTTGACCAAGTTGTTTAACAAGATTATAAAATCAAAGAAAATGCCTGATGAGTGGAGGAAAAGCTCTATTGTACCAATTTATAAGAATAAAGGAGACATTCAGAGTCGCACTAATTATCGAGGGATCAAACTTATGAGCCACACCATGAAACTTTTTGAAAGAGTCATTGAGAAGAGGCTACGACATGAAACAAGTGTATCGGAGAATCAGTTTGGTTTCATGCTTGGGAGGTCTACCATGGAAGCTATTTTCTTACTAAGACAATTAGTAGAGAAATATAGGGAGAGGAGAAAAGACCTACACATGGTCTTTATTGACTTAGAGAAGGCTTATGATAGAGTCCACAGAGAGTTAATATGGAGGGTGTTAGGTGTTAAAGGGGTTTCTCGGGGGTATATAGACATAATTAAAGATATGTATGAGGGAGCAAGAATAAATGTTAAGTCCTCTAGTGGCGTGACTGGTGATTTTCTATCACTGTCGGATTGCACCTAGGATCGGCATTGAGTCCATACCATTTCACATTAGTTATGGATGAGTTAACAAAACATCCCCATGGGGAGATTCCCTGGTGCATGCTATTTGCAGACGATATAGTCCTACTTGATGAGACAAGGGAGGGTGTCAACATAAAGCTAGAGCTATGGAGAGAAGCATTAGAATTGAAAGGATTTAAAATTAGCCGAACTAAGACGAGAATATATGGAATGTAATTTTAGCAAGGAGAGTAGGAGTGGAGCACCGGTCAAGATTGATAACCAAGAGGTCCCCATGAGAGACCACTGATACTTAGGATCATTGATCCATGAGAGTGGAGAGATTGAGAGGGAGGTTACCCAGAGAATCCAAGCGGGTTGGAACAAATGGAGATGTGCATCGGGGGTTTTATGTGATCGGCGGGTGCCACTCAAACTAAAGGGAAAATTCTATAGGATGGCTATAAGGCCGGCCATGCTCTATGGATCGCACTGTTGGGCAGTTAAGGAACATCATACTCATAGGCCGAGTGTTGCGTAAATGAGGATGTTGAGATGGATGAGTGGTAAGACAAGAAAGGATAGAATTAGAAATGAAAATATTAGAAGAAATTTAGGGATAGCACCAATAGGTAACAAGATGAGGGAGATTGACTTAGATGGTTTGGACATGTTCAAAAGAGGCCAACAACGGCACCAGTTAGAAGGAGTGAGGCAATACAAGTTGAAGGTTCTAAAAGGGCAAGGAGAAGGCCCAAAAGAACGTGGATAGAAGTAGTGAGGAAAGATTTAAAAACTTTGGGACTAAATGAAGCCATGGTATTAAATAGAGTGGAATGGAGGAATAAGATTCATGTGGCCGACCCCTAATTGGGATAAGGTCTTGATGATGATGATGATGATATATATATGATTATGAAAAACAGTTGCATTTAAACAGGTCCCTCTGTGAAAAAGACTGAAGCATATCACTTTGACTGCTTCCACTTAGATCTTACATTACAACCATAGCATAACTGGTGCTAAGACTCACACTGCTCAGTTCTGAATTTAAGAATTCTCATCCTATGAAAGAAACTACAGACACAGAAGGGGCAGAGATGCTGAATAACATGCACACCAACAAACTAACCTGTCAGAAGTCTTTCCATTTGGATTGCCAGAACTTGTGGCAGGTGCTTCAGATTGATCAGGGTTGATTGCTTCTTCATTTAATTTCTAACAAAACAAGGCCAACATAAGGGCAAGCCAGACATAACCGTGAATGTGCTCGAAAGCAGAATCCTGTCCTCATACTCACATCTATAGCAGGATTGAAGCTTTGAAATGACATCCGACCTTTTGCTGCTGGAGGAGGATTTCCTTCCATTATGACTATACTGCAAGAAGCAGCCAATGGAAGTGAATGTAATTAAAAGTTCAATATTTTCTCTGAACAACAGAGAAAGGGAAAAATGTGCACCAAATGATTCAGAGAGCAATAAGAACACTACCAAGTTTATTAGCTACAAATTTTATAAAATCTTAAAACTTCAGTAAAGACATAAAGATAACAACATAAAAATACTCATATTTATTGGAACATAATCAGATCCAAAGAAATGCAAAGAAGCTAATATGCAAGAACACATTACTCAGGAGCACATTCTGAACCTGGGACCAGACTAAGACAGGTTTGACTCCCATTCCACCAAACATACAGTGATGGATCTGGAGAATTTAGACAATCCATCTCATGGCCCTGCCATTCCACCAAACATACAGTGATGGATCTGGAGAATATAGACAATCCATCTCATGGCCCTGCCATTATCTGTTACTGTTTTCAAACATTTCACCAATCAGACAAGACTTACCATCAACTAAGTGATTAGCGGATATTGATACAAAATGAGCAACAGCCTATATTCAAACCAAGAAAGCCATTGGCAGTACGAATGGGATCATTCCATCCACACAAGGTCCTTTGGAAGGGCAATCAACCACATCTACAATGGATATGGAGGCTGGACCCAATCAGGCTCATTCATCCACTGTTTTATCTTTTTAGAATCTTTGGATTTTATTAGCTGAAATCGGATAAATGAAACCAGTAAAATTTAGAATGTATAGACATCCAAAGCAAAAATTTTACAAGGAAAAAGAAACAAGACAGGTCACAAGCAAGCTGAAAGAAGTAAAGAATTACAAAGAATCAAAGATAAGGAGCTCTTAGACCAGGGTCAAACAATTTTGAGATACCTGCTAGGTCTATGCATAAAAATGTTGGTACAAGTGCCATAGACACTTGGGAACTAAACAGACTCGTTAGTGATATTTGCTAGATGATTGCCAATGCTGCTCGCAAACAAAACTACCGGGTGATGAGTAGCATCATCTCCATCCTAGAAAGATCCTTTTTCTGCAGGCAGGCAGATCCTTGTTAGGATCCTCGAGGCATGTGATCATGTTGATTCCCATCACAAGAGTGGAGTAACCTTCTTCATAATCTAACTTTAAAATAAAATAAAACAAAATAAATAAGAAAATAAGTGTAAAGTAGAGTAGTCTAGGCCGTCCAATGTTCTAAATGCCTCAACAATCTGCACCGGCATGGGCTTTGGTGTTAGATGGAAGGTATTTATGAGATGCTACCCTTTCACCAATCTGGTTTCCATCTCAGTTGATGGGTTGACTGACATGCTTTCACTGGGAAAGAGGTTTACATCAAGGTGACCCAATTTCCCGGATTTGTTCTCCTATGTGCCAATATCAAGGTACTATGATGGTTAATGCTATTGAACAACTAATCAAATCAACACATGAAATCTAGAAGTGGCTCAACTGCAATTTGCAGATGACAATGTAATTCTGTCTGGGGTCACGGACAAGCAAGTTAGCAATCTTATGGTGATCTCTAGCTGCTAATAAGCGGATATAGGGAGAGTGCCTGAGTGTGGCGTAGTGGTCAAGAGTGGATACTCAATCATGCAGGTCAAGAGTTTGAGGCCGCTCAAGGTTGGTGCATGTGTGCAGGTATTTATCTAACAATGTCACTGTTCCACAAAGAGTTAACTTGTCCAAGTCAGCATTGTTTCTCTTTTCCTTTTTTTTTGAGAGATTATCCAAGTCAAATTGATGTGTGTGAGTAAGCTGCTTATCCCAGATTCACAGGCTAGTGCAAGTAAAATAGGAAGTGGTCTTGGTACCTTCACCAAGTTCATACCTTGCACTCCTTTCAATGGGTAGTTTTAAGCCCAGTGACCGAGAAGTTTAAAGAGAGACTGTCATCTTGGACAAGGAGATTTCTTTCCTTCTGGTGGACAATTCTGCCATCAAAACTAAGTTCCACCAACCTCTTAATCAATTTCATGTCCTTATGTCAGTGCCCTGCTACTATTGTGCAGGGTTTGGGGAAAATATAGCATAACTTATCTATGAAATAATAGTTCAGAGGGTATTATATTTCCCGCAGAGTAGGACAGGACATGATTTTGTTAAGAAAAATGGAAGGAGGTATAGACAAGATATTGAATCAAGCCCATCTCAGCAGACACTTATCACAATAAAAATTGGTGATAATAAAAGCCAGACTAAATGTGTTTTTTCTGTTTCATCTTATATCAATAAAGAATAGTTTTGATTTGGAGAAGTTAGGAAGTTTCTGAACAAGAACCACCTAAGCACGTTGAGAGGGATTTTTAATGCAAGAAACTATAAGCCACTCAATGTTAAGGAAAATGAACCCTTGAGGTTAAAGGCGTTTATATTTTGTGGGCTCAAGCAACAACCAGTGGTTACAATGTGAAAACTTCACAGAAATGTGCAACTAACTTACAAGGATGTCAAACTGCAATTTCTAGATTAAAGATGTCAACTGACGCCATGCGTATATGTCATTTTAGGTTGACTTGTCCCAACACAATTCATCGAGAGTCTCTCAACTGGGAGTTCTATAGCTGATGGTGGTGTGTTAGGATACGGGAACCATTTGGGAAACAGATGTATGTCCGGGTGTTTTTAATTCTTCTATGAATCAGTTGAAGTACAGTGATTACTTCTTGGTCCTTCAAATGATAAAATGACAAGAAACTTTGAAATAACTGTGCTAAAAGATTCATATTGAAAGCTAAAGTATCTCTTAGAAGTAGATTTATGAGGATTCTAGGGTAACCTCTTGAAGAGGCTTGACCTGTACTAAAAATAGACAAATACAATCTAGCAGGAATCACTTTTTTAGGTGATTATCATAAGAGAGACAATAGCAAGTAGGCGAATAACCAAACTACAATCTTACAACCCCTGATGTTTCATAAGACTCCACTCCAAAGATATGTACTTCTATTGTTTAAGTATATGTATTATAAGCAAGAATATCTGTTGTTATATTAACCAGTTTTTTCCTGCAGTACCAAGGAGCAATCCAAAGGTAAAGAAGAGCTTGTAGGTACTCAAGCAGAAGATTAAGGTAATGGCAGCCATCAAGAAGCATAAAAATAGTGGACAAAAGCATGGTTCGATTTGGTGTATATACTAATACATAGACCAACCTAGGTTTTGCTTAACACTGTTGAGATCTAGAGCATTGATAACAATTTTCCTGTGCACTTGAACCACCTGCAGTATGATAAATTGGTCTAGGCAAAGCTACAGTAAGATGCCTGCTATTGAAAAAAGATGATGTAGAGTGAAGAAGAAAGCGTAGAAAAGATTCATGACCCCAGTGTTGCCAAGTATTATATTTGACCCATTATGTTGGTTTCTTGTTTTATGTGATCGGCGGCTGCCACTCAAACTAAAGGGAAAGTTCTATAGGATGGCTATAAGGTCGGCCATGCTCTATGAATCAGAGTGTTGGCCAGATAAGGAACATGATACTCATAGGATGAGCGTTGCAGAAATGAGGATGTTGAGATGGATGAGTGGTAAGACAAGAAAAGACAAAATTAGAAATGAAAATATTAGAGGAAATTTAAGGGTAGCACCAATAGGTAATAAGATGAGGGAGATTAGACTTAGATGGTTTGGACATGTCCAAAGGAGACCAACAACAGCACCAGTTAGAAGGAGTGAGGCAATACAAGTAAAAAAAGGGGCAGCCCCGGTGCACAAAGCTCCCGCCTATGCGGGGTCCGGGGAAGGGGCGGGCCACAATGGCCTAAAGTAGGCAGCCTTACCTTGCATTTTTGCAAGAGGCTGATTCCACGCCTTGAACCCGTGACCTCAAGGTCACATGACGACAACTTTTACCGTTGCGCCAAGGCTCCCCTTCCCCGGACCCCGCATAGGAGTGAGGCAATACAAGTAGAAGGTTCTAAAAGGGCAAGGGGAAGGCCCAAAAGAATGTGGATAGAAGTGGTGAGGAAAGATTTAAAAACTTTGGGACTAAATGAAAACCATGGTATTTAATAGAGTGGAATGGAGGAATAAGATTCATGTGGCCGACCCCTAATTGGGATAAGGTCTTGATGATGATGATGATGATGATGTTGGTTACTTGTTTATTGAGAGAAAAGTAGATAGAACACAATTCTAAGGCACAACACAGCAGAACTCAACCGAGAACAAGGATTTGTTGCTAGTAAATGATTTGTTTTACTACTTTAAGAGGTTCTGACCCAGAACCTCAACTTGCTAGATAGTGAATCGTCTAGTTTCTTTTTCCATTTTCAAGAATCCAGTAACTGTCTTATTGAGCTGCAGGTTTAAGTGACATATTTTTATACCTTATAGCTTCTTCATCAGCATGAGTAAGTTGTGGGATAACATAAACATCAGCATTGCAAAAAATGAATTTCATGGAAGACTCAGGACTAGAAGCCAATTCCCTGTCATCAACTACAATAACATAAATAGAATCATGAGAATGTCACTTGAATTCATTCATAAACTTAAGAAGGGAAGTTGAACTCGTTTTTCTTACACGATTGAAGAATTAACATAGAAAATTACAACTTTATAAACATGTAGAGAAGCACTACCATACATAGAATCACTAACAACTAAAACAATTTATGCTATCTGTCCCAAATCCAGTTTTTATCCAACTGCATTACCCCATATAACCCATTTCGAACTACATAAGTTTCAGGTCGAAAGAAAAGTTACCATCTTCTGTTTTGGGCAGTTGATGAAACAAAGTTACCATCTGGTTTGACCTCTTCTTCAACCTTGGCTTTCTCCTCTTTCTGAATTGCCCTTTGCATGAACTGCGAAAAGGAGAGAAGAACTATGAGCTCGACAATGATAAACTTAATGTCGAAGTGCACACATAAAAAGGCATTTGCAATGTCTACACAGACAGGAGCAGTAAATCAACCCAGGTAAAACGCACCCCACGTCGACATATACAAAGTGGGTGGTACAGAAAATTACCAGTTTTCATGCGAGGAAATACAGAAAACAGCACAAAATACAAAAGAAAAGAAGAATCAGAAGAGATAGAAGATGGGGTTTCCACTGGAACCTTTAAGTTCTTCAAAGTGCCGGAGAGCTCGCGTTTGGCCATTGAAATTTGGGAGCTTCCTTACGGAGATCATGCGAAAGGGGGAGTAGCAGAAACTCTATTCCTTCCAATTTTGGCTGTCTTCTTTGCAGAGGAGTGTGGCTGGATCAGAGAAAGAAAGCAGTACATGCGTTTGCGATTTTTCGTTTCCGTTTCGGAAAGAGCGACGGCGAAAGGGCTTCCGAGGGCCGAGACACTCGACTTTGCGTTAATGGCCTGCATGTCCCTATATCCTCTAATGACGAAAATACCCTTATTTGTCTTGAGATGGCCAGACTACAATTTAGGTCAGTTTTAGCTGATCAAGTATGAGCTACTTCCTGCATCATATGGCCCCTTAAATTCATTTTTTAAAAGGTTACCCATTAACTTTGTAAATGATTTTTCCATAAAGACACGGGAAGAAAGCCAGTATTTACTTAAGTGGGCAGTTGAAATGGCCAAACTGCCCCAATTCCAACACCAAGGAGCTTGTGGAAGAATCATTTTAGAAGTCAGGGGACAATTCACTAAGTATGAGCTACTTCCTGCATCATATGGCCCCTTAAATTCATTTTTTAAAAGGTTACCCATTAACTTTGTAAATGATTTTTCCATAAAGACACGGGAAGAAAGCCAGTATTTACTTAAGTGGGCAGTTGAAATGGCCAAACTGCCCCAATTCCAACACCAAGGAGCTTGTGGAAGAATCATTTTAGAAGTCAGGGGACAATTCACTAACACAATTGAATTTGGGAGGCTACATCCAAACCATATCTAAAATGTAGGGGCTAATTGCAAACAGAAGTTGTGGAGCTGGGACTTCACAAATGAAGGCCCCAATGTTTGATGTTGTATTGCTCTCATCTCATGTGTACATGGTTATAGTTATCTACTATTTCCATTGTGCTTATACGTAGCACTAGCAGACCTACCATGTATTATTTTCCAACAATACAATATGGCTTGGATTGGGCATCAGTTTTCAGCTTAGGCAATCAAAGTGTAAACAGTACAACCATGTTTCTGATTGAACACTTAAGATCATGATTAGTTGCTTTTAATCTCCTTTTTTTTAAGGATAACATATCTTGATCCATCATTTTCTTTGGGTCCCAAAGGGAAAAGAAGGACAGTGTTTTGTATTGTATGCCATCCAACTAAAGATTTTGATTCCAGTAAGGACAGCTATGATCATGGTAGCTATGGTGACGTAGGCAACTTTTTCGAAGTAAATGTGGGCTTCATTTGAGATCAAATTCTTTTAATCTTGTGCTTTGCTCTCTGCAGGTGCGGACCTGGTTTTATATCGAACCAAAATTTGATTATCATTTTCCTATCAAATCAACACTGGTTTGGATGCTTTGACACAAAATACCAGAAGATACTTATCAAATCAACTCACAACGGGTAAACTTATCGAGAAGATACTTATATCGATTATAATACGTAGTCGTTGATCAATATCCTACAGGTTTATTCAAGTTTAATGACATGTATTATTCCATTTTATTTATCTGATATTATGCTTGTATTTCGAAGCAAGGCCAAGTTCTTCTGATTGTATTTTCTGAAAGTAAAAGACCCGGAAAAAGTTTAATAAACATGCCGATGGTCATTTCCCACTAGACCACTATAAGACGGATAGGAGGATGCCTTTGATCAAAAAATGAATGGAAGACTTAGCACAAGGGATTACTTATGGGATAAGACAGAACCTTGTCCTGAAGTATACTAAACCAAAGTTAAATTTTCAGACATTGATCAAAGGAAATGTCCAATTAAATGCCTCAAACAGTGAATAGAAATTCACAGGACACAGGTAATCAACACAGATGCTGGATAGCTTTTTGGGAACCCTTAGTTAAGTGTGGAGCAACACACGGCACTAGTGACCCAGTCATTACCATCAAGGTAAACCATGGCACTTGATAGAGGGGAATGGAGAAACAAGATTCGTGTAGCCAACCTCTAATCAAGAAAAGGCCTTGATGATGATGATTGAGCCAGGTATCATCTGCAATATGCCACACTGGATCGGGCAGAGTGCACACAAGTATGTTTCAAGTATGCCGAGAATCTGCAGCCTGTACTCGGTACATCTAAATGCCCCCAATCGTCAAACCATAAGACAAGCAGAAAAATCCATGACAATATAGACAGAAAATTTAACTCAACTTGGAAACTTTGGGCTGATCGTGGGTGGGTTCATGGAGTTTTAAATCAATTTTCTCTTTTATTCCTATCCCCGGCTCCACAGACAGCTCTAGTTCATCAGACATGCCTATTACAGTTTAACGGGGTGACAGACAGGACTTTATATCTCAAAAGCGAGTAGATATTTGCGAGAAGAGTGCCTTGAAATCTTTCGTTGGTGTGCCAACACCCGGAGGTTTTGATGCAAGATCAAATGCTTTGAACTTTGCCTCCTCAAATTGCAATGCCTGTTCTCAAAGAAAGACAGGAGTGACTTTTACTAAGCTGAAGGACAATGGAAAGAACTCGTACCAAATTTTTACAATGATATACCTGAATGCAAACCTCAGCAACGTCAGCCCTGGCTATGGTTCTTGTATCTGTCTGAAGGAGTTCATCATCCTTCCCAACAAGTAGCTCTCGCAAACCACCTTCTTGGTCCTGTAAACCTCCAGCCCTGGAAATTGTACATCCATTTGATAAGAATGCAGCAGTAGGCAGCATAACATATTTATTAAAAGCTTGTACTTAGTGACATCATTTGCTTACTTTAGAGATCCCAACTTTACTATGCACAAAAAACAATAATAGAAGTTTGATAGCAACATTATACCATAACTGTTTTTCCAAATTGCCATTGCCCTGTTCTGTATGGCAATTTTGAACCGTCTGAGACAACTTACTGTACTTTTACCAAAACGAGATGATAAAATAATAATGAAAACTTAGATGGGTCCCAAAGCAGCAAACAAATTTAACAGTGTCATAGGTATAATAAGAGTCGTGGTAATGATAGGCACAAAAGTGGGCCTAAATAGTAGGCATTGGTAGATGGTGATAGATTTTTTTAGATATATGCCATTCATGTGAACGGCTAAGAGAGGTTATATACAGAATTTCATGCCCATTGGACTATTTTAGCCTATGGTCTTTGTTTTTTGAGTTGAAAAACTACAATCATTGATTGTCATTTATTTTTCAACAACACAAGAAGTGGTTAGAATCATCGTATTTTCATAATTTATAGCGTCCAATCTTACTTTTGTATGCCGAACAGAATCATCGTAGATTTCCCAAAAAGGCCCTGAGGTGGGCCTAGTATTAGCGAGATTGTTATGACTAATAGTTAGTAGACCAAAGCCCGGTGTCTGGCAGAGTAAAAGGTGCCCCCCCTGGTTATGGTTAGTCACAGGTTTGAGGTCGGCATCCATCACTTGGTGATATAGTAAATCGTAATTGCTCTAGAAAAGGGTGAGAAAATTAGTGGTTTACTTTTTAATTCTTGCTTGTACCCACAGAAGATAGTAATAGTTAGTAGTAGTAGTAGCAAGGATACTGGATTGCAGCAGTTACTCTCTCAAGTTGGCAGATACTCAGGATAAACAGTTGTTTCCATTTTATTTTCCTTTAAGGACAAGCTATTCAATTGTTCATTAATATGGGAAAAGAGACTTTCAAAGCTGTATTAGAAAGTAAAGCATATGAAATGACATCTACAACAAATATGAAAGAAGGAAGTACCTGATAATTGTGTATGGAATACCAGAGTCTGCTAAATATTGCTCAGCCTTCCGCTTCCAAATCTGCCAACAAAACGAGAAAAATGATAAGCATATTATTGGGGTAAAAAATAATCAAGATTACCAGTAAAAAGTAATTTCCTATGTTAGCCAATAAAACTCAAAACTGCAATTATCATAAAGAAATCATGTTGACTTGGACAAAGAATAGAGACATTAAGTTTGCAATGGAACTGATGTTAAGTTTGCCATGCAACTGAAAGAGAAATGTATGCTCATCAGGCCATATAGGACTCACCAACTTACTGCAGGTGTCACCAGCTTTTGTCCTGCACACAACTATATGTGGTATCCTGTAATCAGGATAAGATGTAGCCTATTATGGCAACGTACTGATCCCAGTTTACTGTTCAGTTTTCCTATGTTTCTCCATGAATGATCAACTGAAATTAGGAGATGACAGAGGATCTGGAGGGACTACTTTAAGTGGGTAAATGGTGAGGACACAAAGATTGTTAAATAGATATCAAGATGCCTGGGAACTAGAATGAGTAGGACCATAAAAGAAAGGATTATGTAATCCAAATCTCGTGCAGCAGCAAGAGACAAAAACAGAATCAAGTTCACATATATGAAGGCAAACTACAGAGTCATGACATCCACCAGCAAGAGTCACCAAGCTCTGATATCTGCTAGAGAAGCTATGACCAGTTTCCCATGCTCTTGATATGCATAGTGATTGTAACAGAATCCAGTTTTTTCAAGCTAAGAACAAAGTCTTGTGGAACTAGACAACCACTATGTTACAGAAGACATGGAAAGAGGAACAGATCCAGAGTACGTAGCAGACTCTCTCTCTCTCTACCTACCAACCTACCATCATTAGGCAGTTGTCTGTAGGAAAAACAACCTCTTTGCTAGACGGTACAATCACCTCTACAGCAGGAGGCAATTCTAGTCATTAAGATGATCCAGAAGACCCTGAGTGCAAGCAATAAGAGAGATTTGACCCAGAAAGTTGTCATATTAGAGCCTTCTAGTAACTGACTGGGAGATAGAGGAGAGGAAGAAAGAGACAACATTAACATTTTGAGGAAGCTTACTATCTAGTAGACCATGAGAAAGAGATGAAGAGTACAAGCAATCAAATCTTAGTTGAATGTTATACAGCTAATGGTTAAGGGAATGCGAGAACAGATATTTGAATTTGACACAGATAAGGACCATCACAAAGAGACTGATGAGGAAGAGACTGAGGATAACAACATAGACACTCGAGGCATCAACCTTTTTCATTGCTTTCTGAACTTGTGGTTTTGACGATGTCATGTGCTGAACTAGTTAAATTCCATCTAATCATCTGCAACCATGTTAAACTAGACTATTAACTAGCTTTGTGAGAGTCTGACCCCCTCTTTCATGATTAATGAATTAAGGTAGATATGTTATCTTTTTAAGCTGTTTGGGATTGTATTTGTTAATTCTTAGTTGGATGATAATTTATTCTACAAATTCAAAGCACAATTTGTTTCTAAAAGTTTATGCTCTTAATTTGCAAACTTCCTTTGTTCTCTGTTTCTTTCCCTAGGATTTTAAGTAAAAGTTCAGAAATTTATGAAGCGTAGGGATTATTATGCCTCCACTTGTAAAGCATTGAGCAGGAGGAGCATGCTAATTCTCAGTGGGAACTACAAAAATTACAGCAGGCCAAGGATGCTCAATGATAAGTGTCAAGTGTTTGAAAAGTTTCAAGGAGCTTGTTTACTTTGTGGAAAAGCTTGAAGTTTCTAGCTTTACAGATACGCCAAAACTGGAAATAAACTCAGATGCAAAGTTCCACATCAAACCTATCTGCAAGAAAGTGTGATGTCTCTCACAAAGATAAATAATGTTGCAAATGAAGATGGCCCAAACATTACAATCATGTCTTCATAATACCACTATGATAATTGAAAGTTTGGCGTCGCTTGTAGTTTTTCTTTTTCCTTATTCTTTTTATTTTTTCTCTCTTGGTGCTGTCCTGGTTTTCCTACTCTACTGACCTTTATTTCAAATTTTCCTCTTTTCTATCTTTAGCAACAAAACTTTGTGTTTCAGCCAAAGGTGAGCTGTATCATGTCAGAGATATCAATCAGTTTGGTTCCCACAAAGCATTTCTTTAATATAACTTTAAGCTAGTGTTTAAATTTTATAAGGCTTATAGCTTAGCAAAGATAATCCCACTTCCTTCATGGACTCCATATGTAATAGTTAGCAGTTGGTGTTGGCAAAGCTCGCAATAAGGTAATTGGTGCTTTAGGGAGTCACTTGACATCCATAGTTCTTGGTGGTGATTGGACTACAAACACTGGAGATTGAAAAAAACAGAAAATAGAGTGAAGAGAAGATTAGAGAATAGTAAAGAGGTCATTCCTTGTATTGTCTCAACATATTACCGTAGTTCCAATCACTGTGTCTGTTCTTCCTTTTATGTTTCATCCCTTGGATGTTGATGCAGACAGACTTGATAGATTGGCAGTACAGCAAGTCTACAAAATGGCTCCTTGAGAGATGGACCACTTAACAAGATGATCAGCAAGCACATATATTAGGTAAGAAGACGAGACAGTGGTACACGTGTATTATATACAAACACTAAACAGAAAGGTGAATAGATAGATAGACAAAGAGACAAGTATGGATATAGGCACTAGACATTTAGATAGAAACACAGAGAACAAAGAAAGCCACTTTTTGGGCAGAAGGACAACATTCAGCAAGCTAGAATTATGGAAGAAAGAAAATACAGACCAACTTAATCACTCACCAATATGTTTCCATTCCCTAGGCTGTTCAAGGGATGATTAGGGTTTGTTCCACCCATGGACCCAACCAGAACAATTTGCTTCACACCCACAGCTTTAGCTGTATACAAGGATCAGATGATTCAGGATGTAGCATAAGTCTGCTGAAAAAGAAACCAGGAAAAAAGTAGCTTACTTACCAGCATCTATTTGATTCTTTTGCCCAATCCAATCAACCTAACATACAAAGTTTGACTCAACAAAAATGGAAACAATGAAAATTTTAACATGAGCTTCAAGAATAAAGAAAATGCAGAAATTACATGTTCAGGATATGCCCCATCCTCGAAATAGAACTCTGGTCGCCCACCCTTGGATGGATCAAACCCTGGTTTTGGCTTTGGAGTGGCACTAGTGAGAATTATGAGTGCATCAATACCTTGGATGGCTGGAACAATACTTGCAGCATCCCTTATATCACCAACAAAAACGTCATTAGCTCCACCAATTTTCTCCCTACTTTCTGCTGTTCTGACAAGACCCCTTCCAACAAATTGATTGGCCCTCTCCTTCAACTTCTTATAAACAATTTCTCCTGTAGAATCCATGGAGAGAAATTAAAAGAAATAACTGACTGCTCAGACAAAAAAAAAACATAGGAATCTTGTTCTCCTAAATTAAGATAGAGATCTGAAAAGTGCAAATTAAAAGAAAAGCACAGAGAGCTCAGAATAACTGAAACAATAGTTAGAATTGCAGCAGAGCCCTTACCACCTTTCTTCTCATTTCATTTGAAGTTAATTGCTTAATAGGCTGAATGACTGAAGTTATTTATACAGTAACACCATGAAAAATTCACAATGATAGCAAATGCACAAGAGTAAATACATAAACAACAGAAAATCAAACTAACAAACCCACGAAGACTCAAGAAGAGCTGTGTGAGTGCCTGGTATTGTATCGTCCAACCTAATTTGTTAGTCTAGTTGTTGGAATACATTTGAAAGATCGAGAACTTTTTTCGATTTGAATCAAAAACTTAAAAAACTTGATTTTGATCATACTTGTATCATGTGAATTAGAATTTCAAACTATAATCAATCGAAAGGACCATTCCTTTGTTAGGATAAAAAACACAAACCCTTTATTTGGTCAACCGCTAGCAGAGATCAATAATTCATTGCTTGATCTTCTTCGTCTTCTCTTGGAGGTGATTCCAAGTTCCTACCCTTAGATTTAGAAAAAGAAGAAGAGAGAAAACTAGAAAAATTAGAACATGGAAAGTTCTCCAAATGGGGGCCTTCTTTTCAATTACTTATGCTCATCTTCTCTCTCTCTCCTATATTACATACATATGCATGAGAAACCCCTTTTAGTTTCAAACAACTTCTATTCTAGTTATGATTCCAACTAGCTTGTATTGTATGGTCTCCTAGGAATATTCTCCAAACTATCTATTCTTGAAACACTTTCCTTATGTGATACAAACACTCTAATATCTTATGATGGATGTTTTTCTCTACTGGATTAGATGATGTTCATGAAGTAAATCTACTCACTAATAACCTACATGTAGCCCACACAATGAGTAGACCGAATTACCCCTAAGCATGTCATCTTAGTGCATTCAAGTATAATGGGCCCCGTCTTAATGAACTATAAGTCTCTTTCACAACTCCTAAAGGGGAGCCTTGGCGCAACGGTAGAGTTGTCGTCGTGTGACCTTGAGGTCATGGGTTCAAGATGTGGAAACAGCCTCTTGCAAAATGCAAGGTAAGGCTACATACTAGTGACCCTTGTGGTCTGCCCCTTACTTGGAACCCGGACACATGGGAGCTTTGTGCACCTGGTTGGCCTTTATATATATATATATATATATATATATATATATATATATATAATCAGTTTCATAATCCTTTTATCAAAGATCACCAAGGTCTTGGATTTTTTCAAGTTCATTTATAAGCTTACCCATAATGAATATCTTACTCTATACAAGAGTTGTGGGCTCTATGTTAGACATCCTATAATCTTCGCGATGTTTATAAGTGTCCCAGCGTTCTTAGAATCAATCTTAATTGGATCTCATCATGTAACACACCTAAGACAAATATTATATCTCATAAGGAATATATATTGCTCAAGTTTAAGGGTGATAATTGTTATGCATGTCTAGTAATATAAAGAATTCTAAACAATTGAGTTTAAGTCCTATGTGCAAAACACTTATACACATTTTATGCATGTTCATGGTCTCTACCTTAAATGATCTAAGAATTGATCATTTTTATCTTATGGAAACATCTTATAGGACAAGTATTTCAGAATTAGGTTTCCCAATTCTATTCTGCCTTGAGGACTATTTTAAGTTTACATAAAACTGAAATTTCATTTCTCATTCTCATGGTTCTTAGCAATCATTTCATGGAACTCCTATTACGTTGCCTAAGGTTCATGAGATCATCTCATTATTCTTAAATATATATTGTTAGTTTATAAGTAATCTCATTAAAGATTGTATTTGATTGTATAATTGGCATACTATGATAATAAAAGCTTATGCCGACCTCTAATCAGGATAAGGTATTGATAATGATGATGATGACAATAAAAACTTATATTTGTTCAAATCATTTCATGACAAATATCAAATAATTGGCTTTGTAGGCATACGTAGGAGCTTCGTGCACCGGGACCTCTAAGGAACTCCTATATCTCTCACAAGCCTATGAAAATCACGACAAAGTAGCAACCAAATGTTAAGTAGCCCATAATTGCAACTCAAAACATATAGGCACCCAGCTCAGGTAATGATCTTGAAAGAAGCTGAGATTGGTCTGAGACAGATAATAAGAAGTATATGCAGTCGAAGAAAGCTTATCATATTCACTCATTCATTAATAGAACAAAAGAATTACAAAAAAGAACTTGGCAAGTTTTTCATCCTGGAAATTACTAAAACTTCCATTCTGTTTGCAAATATGAAACTTCAAGTTCCAGTAAGCCGGAAGAAATTAAAAGAACTGTCAAATTATCTCCAGAGAATCGTCAGAAGTCAATGAAAATTCAGTAGTTCCATTCAGAAAAAAATAAAAAAGAAGGAAAAACTCAGTCCCTTAAATCCATTGAAACGACAAAAATAAACAAAACAAATGATCTAACACTACTTCATAAACAAAAGGACGAACATAAACATAAACGTCAACCAAATCCCACATGGAAATCCATCCAACAGAACTATCCGACTAAAATGCGGAAACGCAAGGAGGAAGGGAAACTGAGAAACAGAAACAAATGCAGTAAAGAAATGAAACCTGTTCTGCCCCCGGCTCCAGTAACAAGAACAGTGGCTGGGGAAGCATCTGCCATGGCTACAACTACGAAAGCTCTGGAATCCCTGGGAAAGGAAATGGTAAAAGGCGATTTCCGGGGGTTTGGAAATTTGGAGAAACTCAAGGAACGTGATTCACGTTTATACGGGAAGGAAGACAGAGCGACACGCGTCGCCATCGCCATTGGAGGAGGAGTTTGTGATCTACGTTTATCTTCGACTTGGATTTTAAATCATTTTCTTTCCCCTGTCTGGTTGGAATAGTCGTTGAAGTTTCTGATAGAGTTGCCTGCAACTGTCAACGCTACTGTCTGCTTTTACCCAGGAATGATACCGTTGGGCGCGATCACACAGTTAGTTGCCGTGTGACCCTCCACCCTTCTCAAAGTCTGTGAAGATGGACTGTTGCTCGTACAAAGTTTCAAACAGTCATTTTCCGGTAGATCGCGAGACACCGTGGCAATAAAGTGCCCCACTTTGCCCAAAGGACGTGCCTGTAAGTGATCTAACCCGTTCATCTCGATGTTCTAGCTTTGGATTCTCTTCAAGATGTAAACCAAAAATAGGAGGTTTGGACAATCAACATTCCTGAACCAGGGTTCTAGGAGGTCGTTGAACATAGATTATAGTTTATGCAAATTTCCTGACCATCCGTTCTTTGACCAAAAGTATAGTTTTTCGCCATGCTAGAATTATTCAACTCCCGTTCAGCTTTTAACTACGTGAATCTCGTTTTTTCATTTATTTTTATTAAGTGTCATGATTTTATTTAATTTAAATAGTTTTAAATAACCAAACATAAAAAATGTTAGAATCGTTAAATTTAAAGGTCAATAGAAATCATTGCTGCTGGGCATGCCTTCTCATATTGTAGGCCTTGACTATCAATTGCATGTCATTATGTATGCTGCATTTTTTCTTACAACGAATATTTTGTCAACTAAAATTTGCTTAAAGTATGAATCACTTCATTGCTCTAGTTATATGATCCTAATGTATTGGTTTACATGTTTTTATACATTCAGTTTAAGTTTAAATTATTAACAAGAATTTTTGCGTTAGAGAAGAAATCTGTCGTGTGACTTTGAGGTCACGGCTTCAAGATATGAAAATAGTTTCTTGCAAAATGCAAGATAAGACTAAGTATTTTATACCCTTGTAGTCCGCCCCTTTCTTTGAACCTTATATGTGCGAGAGCTTCATGCATTAGGCTGCCTTTTTAGTTAGAAGAAACCTAAAATCAAACTTGGGCCATAATAAGAAATCTCACACCAAAAAAAGAAAGGAAAGAAAGGGAAGAAAGGAAACATTAAAAAGGAATTCCTATATTTTTAAGTAGGCCCATTTATCTAGCAGTCGGAATTGGATTGATTCCACCCATTTTACAATAGTCGCATGACTCTTGGGATCTTTTCCTTAATATTTAAATTCTAATTCATTTGGAATTTGATTGAATCTCAGGCGCACTCGGATTTTATATCTTATTTTTTTGTAAGAGACTGTTTACACACCTTACCTTTAACTCGTAGATAAAATCTTTCGACATCTACTTGTCATTTGTGCAACTTTTCTTCTTTACTGACTCTGGATTCCTGTAGCCTAGGATTGATTTCTGGGATTGGTTTTCTTTGTAATAAATTGGTTCTGGACTTGTTTCTGATAGGTTTTTCACGCGCGATTTTCTGGTGCTCAACTCAAGTTTCAATACGGCTAAGATGGTGAGTTTTTCATAGCTTCTTCTTTTTCTCTCGTTTCCCGATGAGATTTGATGCAGTTCCTTGGTTTTAATTTGTTATTGTGAATTAGCATTCGGATCGCCTCTTGTTTTAGGGGTTGTTTGAGGATGTAATATGCAGTCAATGAAGTTGTTGGGCTGATGAATTATGAAAATCAGGATAAGTTTTGGTTTGGAATTCAGACGAATTGGTGGTTTGGTTGGTCTTTGGGTGACACTCGATTTGGCCCATCACTGTCCGGAGGGGATCGCCCCCAATGAGCAGTAGATAATTGAATGTATTTGATTCTCGGCCGCAAAACTGTATGAGCTAATGGTTGAAGCATGTGATTGCATTTGTTTCCAGTTGGCTGCGGGCGATGGGATTACCCATTGGCCCTGCAAACGTGTGACTGTCACAGGTTGAAGAGGAGCAAGAATGTGTAATTTGTTTGGAACATTTGCTTCCTTTTTGAGAGTTGAGTTGGTCCACCAGGGGCTTGGTCATGCCTCTAGACGTGCTTTTGTAGATTTTGGAGCTATCAATATTTTAGCTTTATTGTGATCTTGGGATGCTGGAGTAACGTCAACTCTCGAGATGAGGTTATTTCTTAGACGATGGGGTAGAGCAGGTCCACAGTGATTTGCTTTCCTTAGAACATGGAATAAGGTTTACTCTTCAGATGGGATTCAGGTTTTCTTGGACAAACTTTAGAGCAAGCTTAATGGACCAAGGGGCTAGAATCATTTGATCAAGTTGGATCAATGAAATTGGTCAGGCTGCACATGTCAGTCAGGTCATGGATTTGGTTCACATCCATATGGTATGTTTTTGGCCCAAAAATGTCTGATGAGCATCGAGGACTACGGGGGAGAGCAGGACTGACAAATGGGAAGTCTTTGGCCCTGGACAAAAAGGAAATATGGTTAATAGTTGTGTAGGTCTGCTAGTTTCTGCGTATAAGTCTTTCCTAGATAAAAACCCAAGAGGGAATATATCCAGTTAATACATGAGAATTTTTCTTTACAAAAGGGAAAATCTATAAACCCAAGCAACTCCTTAGAGAATTACAGCTTCAACCAGGTGTTCATGGTGGAACTCAAGTCCCAATCCAGTTGGGAGGTGGAATCATGGTTTGATTTTGTTAATACCAGCATGGAGTAGTGTTCGCATCACTATTATATATTAAGGTACTCCCCACCAAACCAAACTCGTCATGCAGGAGTTATTATGGTCATGCCATTGTTCTTTTAAAGACCGTAAAGACTGGTTTGCTTTTATTATCTTCAAGTCCCCGGTGATTGTGGCAATTTCCTTTTTGTCAGTTAATGTAAAGGAATGAGTTATAACCATTTTCTTTCTTTACCTGAGTTTGCCAAATATGTGTAACATTGTTTTGATTGTGACTTTCTGCCAATGGCTGATGATGATTGCAGTTTTTTGAAGGCTACGGATTTCATGTAGGATCGTTCGAGCAGACATACCATTGTTACCCTGCATCTTTTATTGATAAGGTTCGTCCACCCTACTCTTCACCTTTTTTGCTCATTTCAAATCATTGCTTCAGTAAGTTGGAAAATTGTTTCCTGCCATCTCTTGGTACAAGTAGTTGATTACTGTGAACAAAAGTGATTTCATTATTAAGATTGTGGTCAGTATTTAAGATGGATTACTATCAGTGAAAACTCATACCATCTTCTATAATCTTAATGGGCTTCTGGTTTTAGAGGATTATCGTTAACAAAATTTCACGTTTTACACATGATCGTGGAATCCACTGCATAATCATTCTCTTGACAGGTGGGTCTTGCTACGTATAGCCTTGATGATCTTTAGTTGGTAGATAGTTAATGAAAGTCTGAAGCATGGAAGCTTAGATCAATGATTAAATGTGAAGTCAATCTTCCCTTCCTGGCTGATCCAGGGCACATCCTCACTCAAGAAAGAATGAGGCTCTTGGACCAATCAGTTCTTCTATTCTGCCATCTAAAATTCTGATTGAGTTTGATACTAAATGTCCTAAATGGTTTGAGAAGGGGCATATTCCAAAAAGAACATCCTCTCTCCCGAAGCTGGAACGCCTCCACTTGTCCAACAATGACAATATATGGGGAGGGACAATGGAACTCAAATAAAACAGCTCCAAAAGTCTATTCTGCTCTTTGAAGGCATTGGTAGACGAATGGAATGGTGACTACATGTCTAGATGGCCCTTGGCACGATACACACCAGTTGACCAATATCTCACCTTATCTCTCTAGATGAAATACATCCATCAAAAAGCTTTAGAATTTTGGCAGAATTAGGGGTTCCCCCAAGTAATCCACCTAAAGAATGATAATAGTTCCTGATGCGGGAAAAAAAAAAAAGAGAGGAGAGAAACTATTAATCCCCCACAAATTCCAAGGCCTAAATATTTATATGCAAGAGATAAGTGGGAACAATGATGTCGTTAAAAGAATCAATAGCTTCACACAAACACCCTATCTCCTCATCCATGAGAGTATATTTATGAGGACAAGACCAACACTAACTTTTCCTAACTCTTTAAAGACAAGAAAGATCCTACTCTCTTCCAAACAAGCTAACCACTTGGGGTTGCTATGGACTGTGCCCAACCACACATCCTTCAGAAGCCTTAACTGATCTTGGATACTAAGACCAAGAATATACTGTACCAAGCTTTCTTACCGCCACCTGCCCTGACCCTTTATCTACACTTAATGATTCTCATCCTAATTGCCAGGGCAGAGATTGTTTAATTAGATCCCTAACCCAAGAGCCTTCATCTTTTCACATATATATTAGATTCCCACTACACCAAATTTTGTTCTTTTTCCTTCATCCTTCCTAACATAGAGGGCGTTTTTTGAAGTTTCTCCATCCATGCTATTGTCTCAATGATCTTAGAAGTAGACATGTGCTAGGTGTGAGGATTAGCAAGGTCCACAAACATTATTCAAACACTATTATTCTCGCATCTTTTTTATTTTTTTAATGATATTATTAAGGAGTTTGAGCGATGCCCGGAATAAATGGAATAAGATATTGCTAATGTCCACTCTCAGTTATTATTTTAGTTCTTGTAATAGAGCTAGATGGTTCATTGATGTGACGACCCAGGTTTTCTCATGCATTTTTAAATACAATGTCTAATTTCCTAAGGCGGGATGCATCCCTATTTGAAAACCATTTTATTAAAACCATGCAATGCAGCGGAAAACCTTTAGTTTTAAACTCATTTTTTTGAAAACCCCGAGTGTCATTTGCTTTCACAACAACTAAGGTAGTTTTTGAAAAACTTCAGAAATCATAAATGTTTTTCCCCAAGTCTTTCCAGTCACAATGCACAGCCCAATCAGAACTAAGTACAAACACATGTCCAAAGGGTTGAGAGTTTACTTACATGTGTATTTGTTTCCTTTTGGATTCACTTGCTCATAGCACTAACATAGATGTCCTCTTTGTGAGTGAAGTTATCCTGAACCATGATACATATAGACGTATCTTGTCCTTGAGTGCTTACTGATGTCTGAAAAATGTTAAGGATTGGATGAGTATATAATATACTCAGTAGGGCTTATCACTACTAGTTTTATGAATGCATGAGATGTTTCAAAATCATATGATCATTCAAAACATGCGTATGTTTGAATACTCGAGTTCAATATCAGTATAAGAATCCATAATTAACTGAAATTCAAAATATGCGTATGTTTGAATACTCGAGTTCGATGTCAATATAAGAATCCATAATCAACTGAAATTCTCATAACTTAAAAGATCACATAATCCAAAAGTGAAAGTATCATATATATGATGACATCATGATATACAATAGATGCCTCATGGAGTCCAACTTATGGATCTCTAGTATGGTATGGTCAACCAACCTCATATCATGCTATATGAAATGCACATCAAATCATAGGGTCTACTATGCCCACGACCTCCTCGCTGTGTGGTCCCCGAGTACCTGAGGACACTTGGTCATAGCCTCTACGGGGCCTATGACACGCCGACCCAGTGCCGTGACACCAGTGGTAGCCCCCTGTACCATATGCAGTCGACGTAGGAACTTGCCTCTTTTTGGGCGTAGTACCCATCCACTTATTAGTGGTAGAGGCCGGGTGGCCAACCCAGACCCCTCGGCATAGCACCCACGGGCTTACTTGCCCAAATCACATAAGATACGTCAAAACCTTTTGTTAAAACTTGTCCTCTTTTGGGTCCCTCACAACTGCCTGGCCCTCGGCACTCCAACATCTTTTGGCAACCCTCAAGGACATGCAATCTTTGCAAGTACTTAAATCATGCAATGCATGCACTTGTTTGCAACACATATATGTGCATAATGTATATGCAGTCATTTCAAAACATGGCTATGTACAAAGCATTTAACGTGCATGCTGAATTAATTCATGCAAATCAAGTCATATATCTAAAACATATGTTCTCAAATAACAATAGTTCTTTTAAAAGAATCTAATAGTGATAGAGCACCTACCTGACTAGGTCGCGTTAACCCTCTTGTCCCCGTACGTTCCTGAACATGGTTTGGGGACTCAAGGTTAGTTTAGCCTATCTTTTATGGGTTTAGAGTAGTTGGGTCTTATTACTTAGGCATTAGGGGTCCATCCCTATGCCTATGGGTGTCCTAAGGTCCTAATTGGGCCTTGGTATCCTCAGTTTTCCAAAGTTCTAGTGGCCAAGCGCCACCATCCTATTCTAAGGGTCATGCCCACCTTTGATTGGGCCTTGATCAAAGATTTTATAGTTTGGATGTGTCCGCGTCGTCGATACGGACACAATGCCTTTTGCGGCGCCTCAATTGGAGCTCTAGATGTCAAGTTATAAGCGTTTTATTGTCCTATGTACATAGAGTCTTTAAAGACAAAAGGTCGGAATGCTAGGGCGCTGCACGTCAGTGTCATGCGCCCTGGCTTCCTTAACAACCAAAAAATGACGCTTTGCTAGTGCGCTGCGCGTCTGCGGCGTGCGCCTCAGCGGGCGCGTCTGCAGACGCGCGCGACTTCTCAGCCATCTTCCTCTTTAGCAGGCGCGTCCACGGACGCGCCCGTTGGTTTTCTTCTCAGACGCGTTCGACGCGTCTCGTCTGGAGCGGGCCGTCTCCGTCATTGGGGGACCGGGGCATCCTTGGCATGCCCTGGTTCGTCATGAGGAACCAGTGCGGCCCTAGGGACGTCCCAGGGCCCTTGGTGACTCCCTAGAGACCTATTCCCCATGGATTTTTATGCAAAAACCTAAGGAAACCGAGCCTAGGATTGTGGGTGAGATGGGTTTGGGGATTTTTTTGTGCGTACCTGCTTCGTGGGTGGTTTTCTCTCCATGTTTTCCCCTCTTGGTCACTGCTCCGCGATGGGTTTTCTCCAAGCTTTTGGGCTGCCATTAGAGGCACCCAAGAGCTCTATTTATAGAGCTTTTAAAGAGGTTTTTGGAGGGGTTCTAACCGCCTTTGAATGGCGGTGGAGAAGCCTCCAGAATGGCGGTGGTTTCCCCTTGAAACACCGCCATTCCAGAAACCTCTAGGAGGTTGAAGACGACGGGGTGCCTGTATCAAAACGGGCACCTGTGTTTTTCAGGTTAAGTCGTTTTTGTGAAATTTATAGTTTTGCCCCTGAACTTCAAAGGGCCATATCTTGCTCATTTTAACTCCGTTTTGGGTGATTTTGGTCTCGTTGGATTCCTTTTTCCGAGAGGCATCTAATGGCACCACTTTTAGTACCCAATTCCTGGGTTTAGTTAAGGCAACTAGTGAAATGACCAAAATACCCTTATCTTTAAAACTGAACTTTTTATAGGCTTTAATATTACAAAAATTGGGGTCATTACAATTGAAAACCTACTCTAATCTAAAGTCTACTTAATAAGGTGTCAATAAGATGAATGGTTTTGATCGCTAAAGATTCGGGCCTATATGTAGCAAGAGTTCTCTCAGAGGTTTGTTTTCTAAGATAGGATGCCCATGAAATAGAAAGAGATATATTCATATTAGATATTTTAGACAAAGTGCATTGGAAATATAAAGAAGTAGAGTTTACAAAGAGATTTTAGGAAAGGTTAGAGATGAGAGATAGATTTAAGGAATTGACATTTGCCTGAAAAAGAGAGAAGATCCTCTATGGCCACTTATCTTGACTAATAAGACAGGATAAAATAAAAATAATGTAAAATTCAAATATGCTGAAATGGCATGAGGAAAAATAAGGTTCTAGGTGCTCAAAGAAAAATGTCCGAGGAGGGAGAGATTATTTGTTTACAATAATATAGACTATTAGATAGGCAACTTTGATTATTAAGATGAGGTTCATATTATTTGTTTACACTTTACATTAGAGATTTATTTGTTTACACTGATATGAACTATTAGATGGATGGGCTTTGATCATTAACATGAGTTTTGATTGCCAATTTGAAAATGATACAATATAATAATATGGGTTAAAGAGAAAGAGATTTTAGGTTTAAGATAAATAGGACATGTTAGAGAGAGAGAGAAATTTTAGGGATTCAAGTGAGGCCTACTTATATGAAAAAAAGCATCGAAGTTTAATATTTTAATATGAGGATAACTAAAAATTAGAAGAAGATAAGTAAGAAAGGTTAGAGAGAGATTTTAGGAATTTGTGGTAGGTAAAAAGAGAGAAAAAATTTAAAAACTCAATAAAAGGAGAATAAATATAAATGGCAAAAGTGACAGTGGCAAAATAATAGAGAGTTGGGTGAAAAACTGTATTGCTTCAGTATATTGCAGATGAGAACATAAGATTGTATTCAAATATATATATATTAGAATTGAAGTGGCACATTAGTGGTGGAATGATTCTCTAATAATGTGATTGCTTGGACTTCTACTGGCTCTTAGTACTTGTTGCACAGTTTACATGAGATATAGAACATTATTTCCCGTTAGAATGACTTCTTTATATATTCTTGGGTAACAAATAAATTATTAGATGCTCTAATTAGTTAAGGGGTTAGCTTTCTTGAGTTTTAATTTATGTCTTATCTCTATAGCCTTAATTTGTTCTTCTGACAGTTTACTACTAGGGAGATCTTCATGAGAAATGGTTTTTAATAAATAGAATAGAAAGTTATGCTAGCTGCCATGAGTGGGCACTATTAGTTTTTATTTAATTCCTCTTTGCTCATGGATATTATTTTAGATAAAATTTTGAAATTCTTGTTTCTTACTTCCTCTTTTATTAACTATGTTTTATTTGTTTCTTCCAGCCACAACTGGAAAGTGGTGATAAAAGTAAGTTATTTCTCAACCTGATCATATAATGTTTTTAAATTTGCAGGCTTGTTAATTGTAAATTCAGTGGCTGATTTTATTGTGCCTTTTATTACTTCCAGTTATAATGCCTCCCTCGGCTCTTGACCGGCTAGGTAAGGAGTCTTATCTTTCTTCCATGTTTTATCCTTTCTTTTTTGCTTTTCCTGTTACATACTCTCCTATCATTTCCTTCAGTTGCAAATAGATGTGCTCATTGATTTATTGTGATTTTGGTTGCTCAGTAAGATATTGACATTTGTTGTTGCAGCTTCTCTGCACATTGATTATCCAATGTTGTTTGAACTCCGGAATCCTTCAGCAGAAAGAGTTTCTCATTGTGGTGTCCTGGAGTTCATTGCTGACGAGGGGATGATCTACTTGCCTTACTGGGTGTGCATAGTTTATTTGAGTTGTTTGGTTGAGTTGTGTTGCTGGTGCTAGAAGCCTCATATTGATTGTCCTGCCAATTGTTTTGCAACTGCAGATGATGCAAAACATGCTTTTACAAGAGGGTGATATTGTTCAAGTGAAAAATGCCACCCTTTTGAAAGGAACGTATGTGAAACTGCAGCCCCACACAAAAGACTTCTTAGATATCTCCAACCCAAAGGCCATGTGAGTTTATGTTATGATTTCATTCCCCGTGTAATCTGTTTTTCTTGTGGCCAACTTTGTTGTGGAGATTCATTTGCACAACATTATTGCCTATTGGAGGGTAGTAAGTCATTGATCTCTGTCTACTGCAGCTTGGAAACAACGTTACGCAACTACTCCTGTTTGACAACTGGTGACACTATCATGGTAGCCTATAACAACAAGAAATTTTACATAGATATTGTGGAAACAAAGCCCTCTGCTGCGATAAGTATTATTGAGACAGACTGTGAGGTGGACTTTGCTCCTCCTCTTGATTATAAAGAACCAGAAAGACCAGCTTTATCTATTCCATCAAGCAAGGCGCCGGTTCAAGGTATTTGATATGCTTGTTTGCGTATAATTATTTTTTACTATTATTGTTTCTGTGATTGTTCCTGTATACCCCTGGATGCTTTGTCTTTAAACTTTTCCATGCATTAAGCCTGTTCTTTATTCATAATAGTCTCCGATAGTTTCTTGAGTGACCCATTTATGAGTCGTGACAGTGTAATATAGTCTTCAATTTTATGTTGACCTGCTTGTTTACCTTTCCATTTCAGCTACTTGAGTCAGGTACAGCTGAGTCAAGTATGAGCTACAGCTGAGCTACATTGTTTCTGGCATGTTAATCCTTGGATAAATAATCATGTCACATAATCCTGTTTTGCTTGCAAGTGATAAAGTTGTCAGTGATGTTGAGAAGAAAACTTGGCATGGACAAAATTGAGCCTTCTCACCTCTAAAACTACAGGGAGATCAGAGTTTACATCAATGATTAGGAGATTGTACTTGGTACATTTTCTGGTGCTTGATAGGTAGTTTCCAGCTAATAGTTGTCAGCCTTAGATTTGTATTGCTTTCGTGCAAATTTTACATTGTGCAGGATCTGTGGATTCATTGGTTCTGGTTGGACTGCTTTAACTGATATGAACAGATACTAGATCTTAGCCAAAAGACTGGGGAAGGTATAGTTGGCCTGCTTTGATACCAAAATAAGAAGGTCCCATTGGCAAAACACTCCTTAACACGGTTACATGTGATTTGTTTTAAAGCATGGCAGAAACCTGCAACGTATAGTCATATACCCCACCTTTTGGGTTGGTATGCAGTCCCTTTTCTTTTAATACAAGTGAGCATAAGGATATTGGTAATACTTTCTAGAGCTCCAGCTTTGTTGTAAATCTTACTGCAGTTTCTTAGCAAATCTTTGGACCTTCTGTTCATAGTGAGTGGGGAATCTAAGATTGAAAACCCTGTCTCTGATTCCACTTTAGTCTGCCACCCTTTTGCTACTCCAGGTGGTTTCTCTGTAGGTATCCTAGATGCAGAAATTAGATGGAAGCTTTCTAAATTGTTGGAGTGGCACAAAAAGAAGGTTCAAATTTTTTGCCCTTGACTTTCTAGTGTGTTCATGTTTTATGTTTGTCAAGTTTCAGTTTTTCTTTTGTGGTTCTTCCCTCTTTAAGTTATTTCAATTGTTTGTTTAGAATTACAGTTTGAGATACAAATCAGATAAGTAACCTTATATTGCATCTTTCTTACTGTCATTGTCGTCGTCATCAAGACTTTATCCTGATTAGGGGTCAACCACATGAATCTTGTTCCTCCATTCCCCTCTATTAAGTGCCATGGCTTCATTTAGTTCCAAAGTTTTAAATCTTTTCTCATTACTTCTATCCGAGTTTTTTTGAGCCTTTGCCACTTTTAGAAACTTTGACTTGGATTGCCTCACTCTTAGCTGATGCCGTTTTCGGTCTCTATTAGACATGTCCAAACCATCTAAGTCTAATATCCCTAATCTTGTTACCTATTGGTGCTACTCCTAAGTTTCCACTAATGTTTTTATTTCTAGGTCTATCCTCTCTTGTCTTGCCACTAATCCATCTCAACCTCCACATTTCGACATTGCTTATCCTATGTTCATATTGTTCCTTAACTGCCCAATACTCTAATCCATAGAACATGCAGGCCTTATAGCCATCCTATAGAATTTTTCTTTTAGTTTGAGTGGTACTCACCTATCACACAAAACTCCAGAGGAACATCTCCATTTATTCCAACCTGCTTGGATTCTCTGGGTAATCCCTCTCAATCTCTCTGCTCTCATGAATTATCGATTTTAGTATCGGAAGTGATCTTTAAGGGAACTTCTTGGTTATCAATTTTTATTGGCGCTCCAGTCCCGTTACTCTCCTTGCTAAAATTGCATTCCATATATTCTGTCTTAGTTTGGCTAATTTTATTTTCTTTAGATTCTAATGTATCCCTCCACCATTCGAGCTTTTTGTTTTACGTCCTCCCTTTGTCTTATCAATTAAAACAATATCATCTGCAAATAACGTGCACCATGGAATCTTCTTATGTAGATGTTTTGTTAACTCATCCATTGCCAATGTAAAAAGGTGCGAGCTCAATGGCAATCCATGGTGCAATTTTATAGTAATGGGAAAATCACTGGTCTCTCTACTAGTGATCCTAATGTTTGTTACCGCCCCCTCACACATTTTTCTTTTATTTTGTCCCTGGTCGTGGTGATTATCACCGTAACATATGAGCAATGCAACGTTCGTGCTTTGAAAATAAAAAACATGGTTCGCAAGCATGAGTTCTATTCAGACAGTATAACATCATCAATGTAGACCTTTTTATTTGAATTGCCATTTTCATGAGAGAAATACATAAATGATACTATTGGTTTTCCCTTTGATAGATGCTTCAATCGAATTCCCTTTCAAGAGATTTAGGATACAAATTTATAATCACAATCAGAAAGAAAAATGCAGAACTATGTTGGTTCTGTCTGTATACGTTTTTTCTGCTAATATAATTTTCTAGCTTTCGAGAAGCTAGAACCTCCACTTCATTCCTTCAAACAAATCCCCCTTCTTCTGTTCTCTCCTTCCTCTTATGTCCTGCCTCCCTCTTCCATTCGTAACTGCCTTTTGAAATCTCCAACTAAAGTAACTGCCTCTATAGATTGTAAATAGATATAACTGTGTGTTGTTTATTTTTTTCCCTTACTTCTTCTTGTATAATATTTGCCAAATCTACCTTCCTTATGTTCAATTGATGTAACAATAACCCCCCCCCCCTACAGTGCCACCTTGTCCTCAAGGTGGAAGTCAGGGAATTGCCTGTGAATGTCTTCCAATGGCTCCCACGTGCTGTCATGGTCTGGAAGATTCTCCCACTGGATGAGTACTTCGAATTGTCCTTTAGGAGACTGCCTAATGTCTTTGATGGCTGCTGCGTATGCATTCACTTCTAGCTCCTCAGTTAAGGCCTGTGGTATGGGTTGAGGCTTTAGAGTGAGTTCACAAGCAAATACATGAAAAACAAGATGTAATTTGGCCTGTCGTGGTAGCTTCGATTTATAAGCTACTTGTCTAATCCTTTCTAAAATAGCATAAGGGCCATAATAGCGGAGACATAGTTTCTCATTGAACTTTGTTGAGAGTGATTTGAAACGATAAGGTTGGAGTTTCAAATAGACATAGTCCCCTGGTTTGAAAGTGAGAGGACGGCAGTGTGTATCTGCCTGTCTTGTCATCTTCAATTGAGCTGTCTCTAAATTGTTCTTGAGTTCACTTAAAATGGAATCACGGTTAGCCATCTGTTGGTTAACTTCCTCCACCAATGACTCTCCCCCTGTAAAAGTCAGCAACTTGGGTGGTTCTCTTCCATATAGAGCCTGGAAAGGTGTCATTCCTGCTGAATGTTGGTAAGTAGTATTGTACCAATATTTTGCCCAACAGATCCACTTGGGCCAGGACTTTGGTTTGTTATCAATAAAACATCGTAAATATGTTTCCAAGCATCTATTTACCACTTCTGTCTGCCCGTCCGTTTGAGGATGGTTGAGGGCGGTTCCTGCTTGCTTAAACAGTTCAGTCCAGAGTTGGCTGATGAAGACCCATTGGATACAATGGATTGAGAATAACCATGCAGTCTAACAACTTCTTTGTTAAAGATGTTGGCTACTTCTTTGGCTGTGTAAGGGTGGCTGAGGAGAATGAAATGGCTGTACTTGGTTAATCGATCAACAACTACTAACACTGTGTCATAACCATGTGCTCTAGGTAACCCACTGATGAAATCCATGGACAACTCACTCCAAACTTCCTTGGGAATGGGAAGAGGCTGAAGAGAACCTGCTGGTTTATTAGCTATGTATTTGTTTCTTTGGCAAACATCACAAGTGGATATGAATTTTTGAATATCCTGTCGCATTCCCTCCCAATGAAGCACCTGGGATATGCGTTTATAAGTGCATGTGATTCCTGAATGCCCTCCTCCTGGTGTGGAATGGAATTCCTGTAATAACGTTGGAATGCGAGGGAAGCCTTTGGAATAACCAGTTTTCCATGAAATAGTAAAAGACCTTGTTTGAAGGTATAACCTTGTTGACTATTTGGATTCACCAATAGGTCTTGAATAATACGACGAATGTGAGGATCTGCTTGTAGTTTAGTTGGTAATGAATCCAAATCATCACATCGAACCACTGAGAGAGCAAGGTGATGTAATAGAAAGTCAACTTCTTTTATGGGCTGTGAACCACCAGCTGTATGATCATCTTCCCTAGTTGTATTGTTATTAGTCTTGATGGTGGAATACTCCTAACACCTAGACAATGCATCTGCCACTCTGTTATCAGATCCTGGCTTATACTGAATGACGAAGTTGTATCCAATGAGTTTGGTTAACCATTTTTGTTGCTCTTCATTCAGTATATGCTGTTCCATGAAGAATTTGAGACTTTTCTGGTCCGTATGAATGATGAACCTCCTTCCCATGAGATAATGTCTCCATTTCTGTACAGCAAGAACAATTGCCATTAGTTCCCTTTCATAGACTGATTTTGATTGTGATCAAAGAGAGAGGGCTTGGCTGAAGAAAGCAATTGGTCTACCCTCTTGCATGAGGACAGCAGCAATGCCTTTTCCCGATGCATTTGTTTCCAACACAAATGTTCTTGAAAAATCTGGTATGGCTAATACAAGAACAATCGTCATGGCTTTTTTTAAGGTCTCAAACGCCTCCTGACCTTCTTTAGTCCACCTGAATCCGTCTTTCTTGAGTAGTTTGGTTAAGGGAGCAGCAATGACTCCATAACTTCTGACAAACTTTCTGTAATAACCTGTGAGACCCAAAAATCCCCGAAGTGCCTTGGCGTCTTTAGGAGTAGGCCATGATGGCATACATTCTATTTTAGAATTATCAGCTTCTACCCCTCTTTCAGATATAATATGTCCCAAGTACTCTAAAGAGGGTTGTGCAAAGGAGCATTTCTTTTTGTTGGCAATAAGCTGGTGTTCTTCTAGCAGTTTTAGGACAATGGTAATGTGCTTCAAGTGAAGAGAAAGGTTACTGCTATAGACTAAAATGTCATCACAAAAGACAAGGACAAACTTGTGGCGATGGGGTTGGAATACCTCATTCATGAGTGCTTGAAAGGTGGCTGGTGCATTGGTTAGCCCAAAAGGCATAACCAAAAATTCATAATGTCCTTCATGAGTTCGAAAGACAATTGTGGCGATGTCCTCCTTTATTTGTATTTGATAATAGCCGGATTTCAAGTCTAACTTTAAGAAGATGGTGGCTCTACCTAATTCATCCAGCAGTTCATCTATTGTGGGAATTGGAAATTTATCAGGTACTGTCACCTTATTTAGAGCTCTATAATCCACACAAAATCCCCAACCCCCATCCTTCTTCTTGACCAATAGCACAGGACTCGAAAAAGGCCTTTTACTGGGTCGAATGATGCTTGATTTCAGCAGTTCCTTTATAATCTTTTCAATTTCATCTTTCTGTGCATGCAGATATCTATATGGCCTGCTATGAGGAGGTTGAGTTCCTTCGACCAGCCTAATGGCATGATCATGAGAATGAGCAACTGGTAATCCCAGAGGCTGATCAAATATATGTGAAAACTACTGTAAGAGAGAGTTGATGGCTACTCAGCCCTCCCCCTGAGGCTGGCATTTGCTCCCTTCCATGCCCTTATATTCAATCATACAACTAAATTATGCCCTCGGAATGACTTGAAGAATCTATTTGAAAGATGTTAAAGAACAAGATAGAGTCGGATCCCCCTTCAGGATGATCTGATGATTGTCTATTTTGAAGCGCATGGTTAGATCATGGAAGTTTGCTGAGATATCTCCCAAAGTTCTCAGCCATTTTACCCCCAACACGATGTTTGCTCCCCTTAGATCAAAAGAAATCTTTGATCACCATCACACCTGGTAGATGTAATCGTATCTCCCTATAGATGCCTTCTCCTTTGATGCAGTGGCCGTCCCCAACTTGCACTCCAAATCGGCGCGACCTGTCTACTGCTAACAGCACTTCCTTGAGTAACTGGATGGAGATGAAGTTGTGGGAAGTCCCACTATCTATCAGCACTATCACCTCTTTTCCTTCGATCTTGCCCTTTAATTTCATTGTCCCATCGGATGTAAACCCCGAAATCGAGTTCAAAGATAATTCTAGATCTTGATTTTCTCCTTCTTGGGTTTTATCCATCTCTGTTGGAGGGAAAGAGGGGTTTTTGTATCATCTTCATTGTCGCCGGCGAGTAGGAGCACTTTTAATGGATGATTTTTACACTAGTGCCCTGGTTGATATTTTCGTCACATTAGTAACATAACCTTTGTGATCGCTAGTGTTGTAGCTTGGCATTGGTAAGTCTCCTTATGTTTTCCTTTTTTCCGGCTGTTTGTTCAATGGTCGGCCTTGCCTTTCCTAATCATTTTCCGATAGAAAAACCCTAGCCTGATCAGCGCTAGGGAAGACAACTGGCAAATTACGGAAATGCCCTTGCGAACCCCCTTCTGTCGAGACATTTTTTGAATGGGCTTGGCTGGGCCCCGAGGTTCTTGGCCCAACCTTGTATCTTCTTGGACGGGGCCTTATCTGGTCTAAGGCCCTATTCTTCTCTTCGATTTTGTGGGCTAACTCCATGAGCCCAGATAAAGAATCAGGCCTGAATAGCTTTACCTCGGCCTTGATCGCCTCCTGAAGCCCATTCAAGAAGACCCCCTTCAGCAGCTCATCGGAGAGATCCCACACATGGCTGGGGATCAGCTCAAATGACCGGAGATACTCTGCTAAGCTGCCATTCTGCTTCAAAGCCAGAAGGGCTTCATAGTCGTCGTCTGCTTGGGACAATCGAAAACAATGTAGAAGGGCTGATCGGAAAGATCCCCACGACCAAAAAGGAGCTCAGTTTTCTGCCCACAAGAACCAATGGAGGGCATCTCCCTCTAAACACACAGAGCCTACCAGAATCTTATCCGCATTAGTGATTCCGTTCACCTGGAAATAACGATCTGCTCGGCAAAGCCACCCGTAGGGTTCGTGGCCGTCGAACATTGGTAAATCCTGTCTTCAACCTTGCCATTCTTGACGGTGATGGTTTCCCAAAGGAAATGGACTCCGTCTGGGGTTGTCAGAGGGTTCCCCCATTTCTTGACTCTGATGAACACTCCGACCTTCATCCGGCGACTCCCGATTCTTGATCCACTCTCTAATCCCCAAGAGCACTTACATTAGTCTATAACCTTCCTAGATGCTACCTTTCATCTCCTTCTCCATGCTCTCTATTCTTTCCATCCTGGTTCTAACCATTACCTGGTTTTGAACCGGCTCTAATACCACTGATAGATGCTTCAATCGAATTCCCTTTCAAAAGATTTAGGATACAGATTTACAATTACAATCGGAAAGAAAAATGCAGAACTATGTTGGTTCTGTCTGTATATGTTTTTTCTACTAATACAATTTTCTAGCTTTCGAGGAGCTAGAACCTCCACTTCATTCCTTCAAACAAATCCCCCTTCTTCTGTTCTCTCCTTCCTCTTATGTCCTGCCTCCCTCTTCCATCCGTAACTGCCTTTTGAAATCTCCAACTAAAGTAACTGCCTCTGTAGATTTTAAACAGATATAACTGTATGTTGTTTATTTTTTCCCCTTACTTCTTCTTGTATAATATTTGCCAAATCTACCTCCCTTAAGAAGGTTACTTGAATTTCTTAACTTTAGCTGCATGTACGTTTTCTGCAAGAAACTATATTCAGACAGTATAACATCATCAATGTAGACCATGTTGTTTGAATTGCCATTTTCACAAGAGAAATTCATAAATGATAGTGTTGGTTTTCCTTGGCAACTTATTTGCTCTGTTACCTTAAAAAGATTACTTGAGTTTCTTAACTTTAGCTGTACATTTTTTTTAATAGAAAGTATATTCAGACAGTATAACATCGTCAATGTAGACATTTTTGCTTGAATTGCCATTTGCATGAGAGAAATTCATAAATGACGGCGTTGGTTTTCCCCTGGAACGCATTTGATTTATTACCTTAAAAAGATTACTTGAATCCTTAAACTCTTGATATACTTACATTTTTTTATGAGAAACTATATTAATGTTCAATCATGAGTACCAGATACAAACTGTAGACTTAAGATTTACAGAGAGAATTAAGGGATCCATGACCTGTCTTTCTATTTACAAAAAATAAAATGTCCATTTGACCTTTCAGCCGAAGAGGAGCCTGCTAAAGAAGAGCCCAAGTTCAGCCCTTTTACTGGTGTTGGAAGGCGCTTGGATGGGAAGCCTTTGAGACACTCAGCTGAGCCAGTTCCTTCCTCTGTTCCAAAAGCACAGGAATCAGAATCTACCAACGGGCACCATTCCTCTTCAACCAGCACCTCGTCACGCCAAGCTTCTGGGAAGCTTGTATTTGGTTCAAACGCAAACCAGGCTCCCAAGGATAAACAAAAGGTATGCTCTCATACGGTTCCTGGTGAAAGGAGTTCCTCTGGCACATTGGAGCCATGTGAAATTTATTACATTGCCAATATTGATCATCTTGGAGTTTGATCTTATTGGCTAGAATGTATCCCGGATCCATTTTGCTCTACAGGAACTGCACTGTAGATCATTATCACCTCTTAAGATTAAAGTTTATGAGGAAGCAATGTGAATATCGGCTGTTTACCTGTAGGTTGCTGCAAAACCTGCTGATCCAGAACCTCTTAAGAAGGAAGAGCCAAAGTTCCAAGCATTCTCTGGAAAGAAATATTCGTTGAAAGGATGATGATCAATTTGCTATCAGATGCTAATGTCATTCATCATTGTTCTTTTAATTGAATGATGTTGCAAGCGGTTACACTGTCAAAAGTGGACCATTGTTAGCACCAAGCAACCTCCACAATCCCCATTTTGATCCGAGAATCATAAGCTATGGACCCTGTATATACAACATTCTTTTGTAATTACTCCATTGTGTTGGAGAACCGTTAGAAATCTATGTCGAACTGTATCCTTGAAAATTGCTGCCGTCTGGCTATCTTGTGGCCTTTTGCTGTGAAGGCACTGTTCCGCAGATTCAGTTTGTTATCTTGTAGTCAATGTTCTGCAAGAGAAGATAATTTATTTCCTAAAGTGAAGAGCAAGGCGGCACATTGGTTAAGGGAACAGATGTATGAGCAGGCAGACGCTCGTTATAAATGGGAAAGTATTTGTTTCTCATAACTTGGCAGGGCCAGGCTAGTTATCCCCTGATGACTAATGGAGTGATTCAGTGAAGTCTGATTCTAGTGGTAAATCTCAGTAATGTTGTTTAGCTACTGATGATGGTTATAGTTGTCTTTGGATGTTGGCTAAGGACATGTTCGTGAGTGGCTATCCAGTTTGGTAAAACACGACCCACATGAAATGAAAACAGGCAATCATATGAAGAAAAGTCACCCATCCTGATCTTCATGGCCTGGCTAGCGGGTGATTGTGTGGATTGATGGTGCGTGTGGTGGGCTGGGCCTTGAAAGAAACCGTACTGTCTGGATCTATTACGTGAGACTTGCTGCCTAGAAATTTAAGTACAGCTCCTAGTCCTTGGCACACTCTGATGGGATGCTTTGGTTCCCTTCATCCATACAGCCTTGTAGGAAGCTTAACGTGACCAATTGGTGAAGGACTATGAGGCAACCTAATGGTGATCAACCAAATCTATACTGTGGGAGCATTAGGGAGGTCATATGAGTTGCTAAAGTTGAGATAATTCGCCCCCAAAACTAGTCCCGACACATGCGTTTTGTCCCCGAAAGGCAAACGTAATTAGACAAAACATATGGTCTTGCCTAAGTGCCGAAGCTGATGGGCCTTTCATTGTAATGTCCTTGTTGAGGTTATATCTACCCATGGAACCCTGTTACAATATTCATTACAAAGTAAAAAGTTGACGCTTTCCTCTCATTTCACGTCTGACAAGGAGCTAGAGCAGAGTACTTGGAGATCAGGTTACTCAATTTTTAATAGGTGCCCATTCAGTGGCCCCGATTAGGATTACTTTTAATAGATGACCAATTAGTGGCCCCTACTTAACTGTAACTTGTCCTGACAATAATGTTATGGTCCCCAATAATTGCTTCTGGGTCTAGTCCAATAGCAGGCAAATCCAAATCTTTTGGAGTGGATTTGGTTACGACTGGTTGTGGATGTCATGTGATACCATGTCTCCTTGACATAATCAGTTCCTTGCAAAGAAGATAAGCTTGAGTTTATGCTTAAGGTTGATAGACCCTTTTTTCGGGTTTTATATTAAAAGTATGTTCTAGCTTATCCTCTTCCATGAGATGCTTTCTTAGGCTTCACTACAAGATCACAACTTGCTTTTATGCTTTTCTATTCGGAGAAGTAATATTTGGCTTGGCTTAAACCAATCATACAACTTAAAAGTGATCTTCGCATAACATGTATCCCTTAGACCATAGTTGAAGTTTAACACAGTTTAACCTGAAAAAGCAACATTTAGTTAAGCGTGTGTCTTGCTAAGACTGCTTCCAAGCTGTACGAGCTGTTAAAGCCAAGCCAAATATCATTTCCCTTCTAAAAAAAGGCAGCCCCGGTGCACAAAGCTCCCACCTATAGAGGGTCTAGGGAAGGGGCAGGCCACAACGGCCTATAGTATGCAGCCTTTTCTTGTATTTTTGCAAGAGGCTATTTCTCTGCCATGAATCCATGAATTCAAGGTCACATAACGACAAATTTTACTGTTGCGCCAAGGCTCCCCTTCATATCATTTCCCTTCTATTAAAGATAATTAAAGTAAAAAGTAGACTCAAAGAGTTACAGGGACTCTTCTCTAATCTATATCTTTTCTGACTTTTTTGAGTTGGATTTTAGAAAATGGAATTAGTATCTCTGATTATCTTACGCTCACTTATCCAATATATATACATGAGGGCAGATGATAGGTTCATCCATAAATTATAGTGAGGCCTTTGGTATTCCTTTTCTTTTGCTCATGAAATCACACAGGTTGATGGAACTGCATCTTAGAACTCTACAAAAAAAATGAAAATGAGGAATATGACAAACCAAATAATAGAAATAGAAAATGGACAATAGGGCAATGATAGCGCCTAACAGCTTACTCCATTCCCATGAATCAGTGATAGGAATAACACCAATTCAACTCAACTAGAGAAATAAAAAAATTCACCCAAAAAAGGGAAAAAAAAACAAAGAGTGGCAACACAGCCAACTTATTTTATGCTTAGAAGTTTCTCTTCTGCCACTCCAGATCTTTCCAGCACATATCTTATCACATGTATATCTTCTACCACACGTTCCCTAAGCTTGTTCAAGGCCTCATCTCATAACATGTGCATTGGTTTTTGGGAAGTCATCTAGTCTATTATGCATAAGATACAGGAAGTAAGTTTTTCTTTCATTTTTTTTTAAGAATAAGCTCCTCATGATCCTTCTTCATGGGGCAATCAACGTGTAGGGGAGTGTTTAGGAGAGTAAAATATTTCCCCCATCAAATAAGGATGTTCTTCAGTAAAACCCTCGACATATCAAAAGCTTAGAATCATCTGAAGTGGAAGTGTTATATAGGACCACTAATCCATAGCATGCCCTGGCAGATAAAGAGTTCTTATTGATGGAAGCAAATTCTTTACAAGGATGAAATAGGATCAACCAAAATTTTCAAAAGAAGGTCACTTGTTTAATTGATCAAAACCATTGACTAACTAGAGCTTGCTTACAAGGATAGTGGGCACACAAATATTCTGTTCACTTGATAATTCTAATTAAACCTTTGATTCGCAGTAACACTTTTGATGAGTGCACACCAGCTTTCTTCCACTTAGCAACCGTCCATTTAAGATCTGTTACGCACGTAAATATTGTTGCCCCACTTCCTGTCAGCTTAAGCTTTGAGGTTGAATGGTAATCCATTCAAGATCGAAAAATCATGGGCTTTAGAGTTTGCTTCTATTTTCACAGTGGAACTAGCAGACAGTTTGGATCAGTAAAGAGGTATGCCAACTAATATTTTCAGCTGCTCATCTTCCTTGAAAATTATGCCCGTCCACATAAGAACTCCTGAAACAGTTCTCTCCTGTTGGCCGCCCACATTTACAAAGCTGAAAAATGTGCTCATTTGGCATATAATAGCACACTGATCACATGAATTCCTTGCTATTAATATTCTTCCCACTGACTACATCCCTTTCTATTATAGTCCCTTTTTCCCTCCTCTTGCCTCTTGAAAGAACCAAAGGTCTCCATATACTGGGACCAACAGTCTCTCTCAAAAAACTTTGGGTTGATAATTAATTCTGCTGATTCCTTCTAATGGATCTTCTCTTGCTTTGTCAAGCCGCCTAATCAACATAGACCTCTATTTCGTAGCTTTTCAAACCCTAAAAGGGATTGTTTTTAGCACTTCCCAATCATAGGAAAGTTTTAGCTTTCTCCAGAGGCAACACTGTGAAAATTCTCAGACTCTTCACTAGATGAAGAAGCTACAAGAAGCCTCAAGGAACAAGTATAATATAGCAGTCAAAATGCCCTTTTGTGGTGGAGAAGTCATGGAAGAAATTAGTGGCTGGTTTTTGCCATTCAACCTCTCTATAGTTATGCTATATTGAAGTCCATGATGGGAAACTCAAAATGTGACAGTGTAAGTGGAGACCTCATTGTAAGACAACGAGGCAGCCCACTAGCAATATAGTGGGTTTCAAAATTGAGTGACTAGATTATCCATCAAATAATACCCGTTTGTACCTCTAATGGCTTACAAATTATGCCTAATTGGACAACCATTCTTCCAACTAAATGTGGTTTAGGTTGCCCAATGCGAGCCATTATTTATATATGATTTTCTGGCCATCATATTCAAGGACTAAACATACCATCTAGATGTTACAATTGTCGGCTTAATGTGATCTGGATCATTATAGATCCACTATCAGATGGACGATTTCGATCAAAGGTAGTTCATACTTGGATCAACGTTTTAATGAGTAAGTCTTGATAGTTCTTTGAAACTTGTGTCTTCATGAATGTAGCTTTCGAATTATAATAGCTGAAGAAAAGATCCGAAAGAGGAGGCATTTGATGTTTCTGAACATTTAGCCGGGGAGAAGTTAGTTCAACAATCATTCATTAGTTGAGATCCATCGGGGGTGGCTCGTGCTAAAGTCTCCCTTTGAATAATCTTGACCGTTGAACGTGTGTGGTCTATGAAAAAATGAAAAAGATGATAAAAAATAAGAGGTTAAGATTCTCTGTAGCATGCACTTGTTTTGGTGTACGAGCCTCTCAATTATATAATGCAACAAGTGAGTGGTTATGATGATCGGCCTGATGGCTTTTACCCGTACTTTTGCTACAAATATTTTTATTTTTCAAGGAGAATTTCTCCAGCTAGATTCAGAGGATTGCTGTTTTGTTTCAGGTGAAGGATGCAAGTTTTCCAATAGAGACCTGCCAGCCTCGCTCGGATGATCACTTGCGTGTCAACAGTTCATTAGGACCGGAAAAGGTTGTCGCTGCCGACGGGCCACTTAAATCTGTAAACTTTGTCTTCTGGTGGGGTTATTTTGGAAGGGCCGTTATTTGATGAATGGAGGCACAATCTTCCAATAACCAAGTGGGACCATTCTGTACTGGATTCTTCCCTTCTTGTGGTTTTCTTTTCTTTGAGTGTTTCTGATTTTTGTCTCGTGTCATGTCCTGTTGATGTTAAGTGTTTCATTTGTTGATGAATGTAAATTTTTTAGCAACAATTTACATTCAAGCAGGCCATGGCAACATGTTCTAGATAGATGGTCTGGATCATTGAAAAAGATTGGCCCCCACTTGAGATATTTCTAGGATGCATCTCAAAAGCTCAAGTCATGATCAAGTTCCGCATTCACGGGGCCTTGCTAGTCCAAGCCACATCGCTCAATATATAGTGGTTATATGGTTATGGCTAAGGCAGCGTCAAAGTTGATCCTTTTAATTTGATCAACCATAGAGGCAGAGAACTTGTTCCATTTTCGCTGCCAGTGCATCATAATCTTTCTTACCGTCCATTTTGAGACTGTAATTGGCCAATTGACATCACATCATCGTAAGGTCATTACTTGACTAGATTAATTTTTTTTAATTAAGTAACGTTAAAACGACAGGTTCCCTGGCCACCACGTTGGTCATACGCGTGACAGTCAGTATTGACACAAATGTCATTGTTTTCATGGGTCTCCATCTGACTTCTCCTAACTAAATCATGCTAACTTAATGACAACCAAAAAATTGAAACGAGTTGCTCGTGCAGTACACGCCTTTTGGAATTCTAACAACTAACACCTGCAAACAGTGGACATATTAATAGACAAGTCTACATCTCAAGCCCCTTTCAGTTCAACACACACACTCTCTCTCTCCTTTCCAGTCACCTGATTATGACACCTCCTTAACGAGATTGAAATTGCCAAATCATGAAAACTAATCAAATATAATGCATTAATCAGGCATGGAAGAAAACAAATTTATTTTACTGCTACAGACGACGATCTAAACATTTTCTTTCCCCCCTCATTACAACTCTTCTTTACTCTGGACTAAGCAGTTACAGATGTCTCGATCGCAACTTTATTGCCAGAGTATCGGACTCTTTCCGATTTTTCGGCGTCTTCCCAGAGCTCCGGCAGTGCTTCTTTGATGTTGTGGATGCTTTCTAATGCGAAATCTGCACCTTTGACTCTTTGAGAAGTGCCCACCTGGATTCGTCACAGAAAACATTTAAAGGCAGGATGATTAGCACGGTTGATTTGGTCGTGGTTACAAAATTAAATTTAGAATCGAATAATCAAGGCAATTTTTAGAAATTTCAGGAAATACTTGATGATGGTTGGGGGAAAAGGATGGACGAGAAGTGGAGCAAGTATAGTTTGCACGAGAACTTGCAAATTAGTCGCAAAATTCGCATCTGAATTCAATAAATTTATTGGCAATTTCGCAAATCCTTTAATTTGAAAAGCACTGTAGCTTTTGAACAATGAACTATAGAGTTTAATTCTGGACTCCAAAAGTTCAGTGATACAAAAAGAAAAAGAAAAAAGGAAGCCAATTTCAACTATTTTGTTACTATGAGAGAGCAATCGATGTCCATTATCAATGTACAAGTTCCAGAAACTTACCAGTACTGTGTGGAGACCAACACGCTTTCCAGCCTGGATATTACGAACGCTATCATCGAAGAAGATCTGAAACGATAATTGGGTAAAAGAAAATGTTATTAAGTTATGAGAAAAGTGCAGATTGTGATGCCTAGTAGTTACCCAATTAAGCCATTTTCATGAAAGCTTCAATCATCTTACTGTTCTCTGAGGATCGACGTTGGCTAGTTTAAGAGCTTGCTCAATGGCTTCTTCGGATGGCTTGCAGAGAACTGGTGTCTTTGGCAGCAGATCCAAACTGGCATTGGGTTGGGAAAAATGCTCAAGAATATCAAAATGAGTGCTAGGCGACAATCCAGACTCGGCAACAGAAGGATCTTCTGGGGAATTAAGAGTCTCGAAACAGATGATTCCTTCAAAACATCCTTCCAATCCAAGCCTGCTAAGAACTTTAGCAGCATGGATCCTATCTCCATTTGTAAATATCTGATTTACAGAAAACATCAACAGGAACTTTGTAAGTATGTGAGAAAGAGGAGGCCCGGAAATGAAATCATTTGCAATGCATTTCAAAGACAAGAATAACTTACAACTTTGCGCAGAGGCAGGCTTAGTAAGAGGTTCCTCAGAAGTGGATCTGGTTTTAGATTTTCGTACGGTAGCCTTCCGTGAACAAAGCCATGGTAATCGTCATAATCGAACGCATAGCCAACGGCCTGTGAAACACAGTAGACAGAGTTATATGATATGAGTAGAGTGTTATTTACCAGTTTCAAATTGCTAACTGAGAGGTTTTCCTGGAACAGTTGAAAAGAGAAAAACATACCCTGAGACCGGCCATTGTAGTCCCATAGTGCTTGTACAGTAGATTACACATGTCACATATCTTACTCTCCTCTATTCCCAGGTTCTCAACCATGTAATCTGGAAGGCAATAACCGAGAAAAGTTAGGCATAAGAGCATGAGCACCACAAAATCTACTTGGGAAGCAGCAAAAGGACGTCAAGGAGAACTTCCTAGGGTATTTAATTTTGTGTACCTCCGATGTTCTTGCGGCATCCGATTGCCAGTCCAGAGCTGAGTGGGTAGAGAGTATCATCGAGGTCTGAAAGTTAAACATAGAAGCATGAGAATTCTTTTTTTAGTCCAGTTTGAAAGCCAAAGCCTCTGATGATATGAGACGTACCAAAGAGAAGGCAATCGTATTTAGGCCTTTGAGATTGTCGGAATCGGTCATCGTACTCCATTTTGATCTAGAACTAGAAAAGAGAACAAGCAGAGTTAGCATCAATGTAAGAGGTCTTAATCATGGAAAGCCATGAGAATTGTGTCTTTTTCTTTTCATTGCATAAATGGGTTAATTAGAAACTCTTTTCTCAAGCCAAAAGGGAATTGCCAATATAAAAATAATAGATTCCCCATGATCAACAGCAAACCATAAAGCCACGTGTCTTTTTCTTTTGGTCTTATAAACAGAAATCAAATAGGAACTCTTTTTCAACTAAAAGAAGGGGATCTTCAAAGTAATAGTTAAAAAGATCAAAGGAAAGGTCAATTGCCAAAGAGAGATTGAATATTCTTCAAGATTGTAATACCACTTTCAGGCCACATACAGTCCCTACGGAACCAGAAATTGAAAAAGCTCTTAGGACAAGAAAACACCTTTCGAAGTAAAGATAAAAACATTTTGTCATTAAGTTCCAACCGTAAAAAACACTACAAAAGCCAAACTTTTTCGAGGAAAAAGGTAAAGGCTTTCCACCAAATACTGCAATTTAAACGTCTAATTGTACCTTTACACCAAAGCTTTGCAAGCTTTACATTCTCTAGACGAAAAATTCCAATTAAACAATGGAAACTTTTAAACAAAACCAGAACTTTCACTAGTGAACGTGAAGAACAGAGAAACATCACGAGAATAAACAGAGGAACCAAAGTTAGAATAAACAGCAAATTTAGGAGCACAAATTTAATATTTGTCATCAGAAATCCCCAACTATCAGACCTAGTAAATGCCACGAAGCAAGAAAATTTCCAACACAAATAACTGAAAGGAGAAAACTTTTAGTAAACACGTTCAAGCAGCAGAGAATTAAATCTTTCAGCATAAATCTGTCCTGCCACCATTAAAGATGTATGTGGATGAAACAGCAAGAGTTGAAGAACCAACGAAGCATAATTTTCAAGAAAAAAGACCACATTGAAGAATCAAAACAACTTCCAACCAAAAAAACTACAACTGCAAGTACTCCAACTCTGAGAATCTACAAGCAAAGTCAAAAATTAGAACTCGAACACCACATCCAAGTTTATAGATGAAGAAATCAAACTAAGATACCAAAGCAAGTGATCCTGTGAAGATTCAAGCATCGACCGAAATCCAAGAATCAACACAAAGACATAAACTGTGGCCTGTAAATTAGGCACAAATAATATACCACTAATCAAGTCAACTCCAAGAACGTAAAAGAGGGGGAAAAAAAACTAAAAACTAAAAATTCTTACCTTATCATAGCCTAAAACCTAAACATCGACAATTATCCATAAAAACCTGCAATTTCCAAACCTAAAACAGGAAAAACTGAAACAGCATTGCAATTACAAGCTAGAAACGGTAAAATCCAGAATTTCAAGCATCATAAAAATTGAACAAAATCCACAACGTCACTACAGAAACAAGCTCTCGACCGAAAGAAAACATCCAACTCCATAAAAATAAGAGAATTCAAACGCCAATGCAGGAACATTTCCTTCAGAGACATTGCAGGAAAGAGGACTCACCAGACTAATCCTGGAGAACTCTCAGAAGAGAAACAGAAAAACAGAGCAGATCTAAAGAAGAATGAGAGAAGAAACAGAGAGACTGGAAAAGCAGGTTCAGGCGTTGCAGAAACCGCTCTAAGGCAATGGCAGGCGAAGGGGGAGGAGAAGTTGTAGGGGGAAGAGGGGTTTATATAGGAAAACGGCAGCCCCTACTAAACTCGATTAGACATTAAACTGGAATTAATTAATCATGATTAAGGTGGTAATTGTCAAGTTTCGAGAAAGAGAGAGGAAATGTATAGAGACACCAACAATTGGACGCTTGCTAGCTGTCAAAAGCCATTCGTCCTTCTCGATTTCTCTCTCTCTTCCCATTGCACGCCTCCGCTTTTGCCCTCTCTCTGGAATTCTGGAATAGTACGGCTTTGACCCTGACTCTTTGTTTTATTAAGGGAAGTGCCCCTCCCTTCTAGTGGACGGCGGTAAAACGCGGATTCATTTTCATGTCTCCGTCAAAAGCGTGGACTTTACTTTTTCCGTGGAAAAAGCTAAAAAATACAGTGGTTGTCCCGGTTCTTTTCCACATTTTTTACACCGTCGGATCTACTCTTCTAAGAAGTGACCATATATGATTTGTTCCGTGGCCGCTAATTTTAATTTTTGAGGAAAGATATTCGTTTGATTCAACGGCCTTGATTACATTTTTACAATGTGGGCCCAAACAAATGAGTGCTGACGTAAGATGTGCCGTTCGCTCAGATGAGACTATTAAGGGAAATACTTATCAATAGTCAATTACATGGACCTCTTATGTTCAACGTCCCTGAATCCACCAATCTCACAGCATACCACCGATTTCCGCTAGATCGGACGATCTTAAACTCTTAATACATCAATCCTCGTTCTGGATTCACCCAGCAAATACAAAAGCCGGCCGTTAGGTATCGTTGGACGTTGTCTTGCGAATGGGATGTCCGTCCAACACCACGTTGATGGTCTTTCGACGGTCTGAGTCACACACGAAGATCATAAGTGGGCCCCCAATCTGCATAATTGGCCCCCTAAATAAAATGTTTTCATACGCTGGCAATGTCATCGTTTCAGTTTCAGGTGCCGTACACAATTGTATCAAATTTCCATCGCAGCAATCTCGACCGATTATCTGATGGGCCCATCTCGATAGATCCTTTTACTGCTCAATTTCGGCTCCTCGTTTCTTCTCAGACAAATCATTGTTGCTTCCGAATCGCTTAAGCTGGATAATCAAAGTCATTAATCAGCCATGCACGTTGTCCACGGCCCCCCCAAGCTCCATATTTAAGCAGACATGTCTTGATTCTATTGGCGGAAGCAACACGGCGCTCTTACGAAATTAGCATGGCTCATTTGGTACGCATTTATGTGGGACCCATCAATCAGATTTCAATCGTGGTTATCCATCTGCACGTTAAATAAAAGATCCCAGCCTATATAGGGATGCCACGCACAACTACATGGATAGCGTGATGGATCGAGAAGTAATCCTCCAATCAATTGGGCAAGCTGGCTGTAATCAAACCGTCGATTCCGTCGACACCATCAACAGTAGATTATCATGGATCTTGACCTGCATTGGTTGCATACCCCATTCGATGATTATGCTCAACAAAATTATAGTTTAATTCTTCTAACTTTTCTTTCCAGAGATGAAAGATAGGGATTGATGAATGAAGGCTCAAATCATCTAATAATTGGAGCAAATAATGTCCATAAGATATGTATGTGGGCCCAATAAGTTGTAATCATGGACGAAGCGTCCATCTTTTACGGCTTAAAACTTTCGATCCTCTTATTTCTGTTTCTGAAGAAACTCTAGGAACGTAATCGACTAGCCGACGGGGTAAGAGCGGAACAAGACACTGTCAGCGGGTAGCTCAATCCCCACGCCAAACATCCTCCTAGAAAGCAGCCTGACAAGTCCCTATCAATGGATAACTCAATCCACGTACAGATGGTTATCCTTCTGCCAAACAGACTGAAGACTGAGTTAGTACTTTATCTAATCTAATCGGATAGTAATTAAGCTTGTCTTTTTTCATACAAAAAAAGCAGTCCAGTGCACAAAATTTGGATGTGTTGAATTCGGAAAAAGGTGAACCAGATTTCTAGGTCACGCAACGACAATTTTACCGTTGTGCGAATAGTCCTTTTGAAATTTGTTTTCCTCTTTCTAACTCGCCTGGTATGGTCCATTATTGCTTAGTGTAGACAAATCCATGGATAATTCGGGCAAAACAGATAGGGTATCTGCACGTTATTTCTCTGTAGGAAGGCGTTTGTTTGTTAAGGATTGCATCGCCATAGATACTTTGGCGCGAAAGCGTGAGGGGCTATTGACACTGCCGTCACAAGAACAGCCAATGCCGGCAAGAGCAAGCGTATCTGTCATATGACATAAATATCCTTCTATGGATGAATAATTTAATCCAAATGTCAGGGTATTTTGGTCATTTCACTTGCTGTTGTGCGTACGAGATAGTCATTCCTCTTCTATAAGAAGCGAAAATGGGCACTCAACAGACGGGTGTCGTGACGCTTGTTATTTTATGGTAAGTAGAAATCTGTCCATTTCGGGGCAATAATTGACGAAGCTGATTGAACTCCACCATACGTTGTTGCGACGTGGCGCTCTTTTACAGGTCCAGTTGTACCAAATCATAAGCTGGCAGTCTTCGTGGCAAACATCCTACTAAATGTGAAAATACCAGGCCTCGCTGTAATAAGGTGATGGTGATCGCTTGTTGGGTGATCGCAGCCGCTCATCGATGTACACTCGTATCACGCTACAACCCATTAAATGTCATAGTTAGGGATTGAGATTCTTGGGATTAGATACATTTGCAGTCTCCTGGCCCATTTTCAAGTTGCCATAGGTGCCAAAACTAGATCCCATTAGAAACAAATTCCAAAATAAGATTTCTAACTCCACTCTGGAGAATATTTGTGGCTTGATCAGTCATGGGAGAAGATTTAATAAACAATTTCGATTGCTAGCTGATTAATAAGATGAGTCTTCCCACAACAGTAGAGTTGTCATCATATGACGTTGAAGTCGGAAGTTCAATGCTGCATATTATAGATTTTTTATGGTTTGTTCCTTCCATGAAGGTTCACACATCGGACTGCCCTTTTAGCTGATTAAGAAGGAATGAAAGAAAACCACGGAGAAATAGAATTGCTCATGAATACTGAGTCATATAATTTTGTTGGGTTGACGAACTACTAGACTTTTTTTACTTAGTTATATTTTTATGAATTGTGCTGGCACTAGCACAATTGGATTCAAAATTGGTTTCTTTCTAAATAGGAATTAAGTCCTGTCATCAAGCCAAGTTCCTTAACAAAGAAAGCGAAAGATGTGGCAATAGTAATCTACAATGTTAATTCCGCCACAGTCGGTCCCAAGCCTGAATAAAAAGGAGAAGGTTGTGTTGACCAGTCGGCAAGTAAAATTTTTTGAAGAAGTTAAAAATGATTTCATTATTTTCTCTTCTTAATTATAAATAAATATGCATAGATATATTTGTTTGCAAGTAAGAAGCGAAAATAGTGAAAATTATCTTTAACTTCTTCAATTACGGCAAACCTAATATAACATGAATTGATCATTGAATAGAAGAATAAGATTCATATAGCCGACTCCTAATCAATTAGGTCTTGATAATGATGATGAATGTTGACAACATACCTGCCGCATCACTGACTAATGGGCTTAATCCAATGCAAAGCGCCTACACATACTAGCTTAGCTACCGCATAATCCTCAGCTTATCCGCTGGAATTCCTTGATAGGCTTCCCATCTACCTCCGCAAGAAGATGAATTTGTCATGTTTGCTTTTCCAACTTATCAGTCTTACACTCGTAAAAATAGTACTGGTTTTATCATCCACCGGTCAAGATTTTTGGGCATGGCCTGTCTAAGATGGACTCCAGCAAATAAACAATGCCTTTGGAGACTAAACTGGATCTTATTTATTGTCAGTTCAATTAAATCCAGCACCAGTTTTCCTTCTTGGGAATTGAATCCAGCCATGGAGCAAGCGTCCGCAATAATAGTCCACGAGTAGACAGCAAGCAGCAACCATCACTAACTAATAGAGGTAACCTAAGGCATCAAAATGTCATATTCTACCGAAATCGTTCTCCTTGCATCTACTGGCATTCCTTATTTAGGCATACTGATAGCCCACATGCACTGCACAGAGCAGATGGGCACAAACCCACCATTGACACAAGAACATTCATCAAACAGATGGCAGAGTCTCAGATGCATTGAGTTGATCTTAAGGAGTCTCGTCTTAATGTGAGGTTCAGTGGATAGGCAAGATCATTACGTCATTCCACATTTGTAGAACAGCTATGGAAAGCCAGCTACAATGGATAGCATGCGGACAAAACATGGGTAGGTTGGGTCTTCTTCAACTACCAAGCAAAGGCACGGCCCTCGGATGTTGTTACTACCGAAAATAAATAATATGCCGCCACTAATAATGTGAAAGTGACCAACCTTATGTAAAGCATGACACAGGCCCTGGCTTTCCCTTTGTTTTGATCTGCACCACAACAATAATCAAGTGCAAATAATTGGAGTCCTCAAGTCACGTTACTAAGGTAAAAGATCCAAAGGTTCGTGCCCAATAAAATAAGTGGAAAATCCAAGGGGGCCGATGGGAAAAGAAGAACAGGAACAAGTCCTTGTTGGCTTCTCCTTTTCCCCCTCGTATACACCTAGCTATTAAATATGAGAGATGCAACAGAGCACTGAAAGGCCCATTTCTAACTCTTCCAATGATTTCACCCCTTTTCAATTATTTTAGCCGGGGGATGGTCACGGCCCATGAATGGACCTGTTCACATTCCAAACATATTATTGGGTCTTTTTCCAGTTGGTGACGATGGGAGGGTGATCGCCATATCGCAGCCGCTAATTTGGGAGGCTTACGATGATGGATGGGGATGAAAGGTGCTGGGTGGATGAATTAGAATATAGAAAAATGGAGATGTGCTTATTTCTTCCGTTTTGAAGAAGAACACATGAGAACAAACTCTAGCCCTCCCCTGTCTGGTGCCCGTAGATTCGCCCACAGAATTGGCCGTGTCTGCTATTTCCTTTTGTGTACGTTCTGGCGATTTGATAGATACGGAGACGACGTATGAGTAGGTAAATCCAGGCGTGAACGACCCGACGTGGGATTGCAGGCTGGACTTTAACATGGACGGTGCCAGATATTAGAAAATTCGTCGTTGAAAAGATAGAATTTGTATAATGTGATCAACCGACCACCTCTGTACGGCATACGACGACTGATAAAATTAACCAGGCCCAGCTTTGTAGTGAAGTGAAATAAGATTACGTTTGGTCCTTTATGTACATATTCCCCAAAATATCTTCTGTGTCAGATGATTCTTAAACAAGAGATGTGACGGAAGATGCAGTATTTTCGAGCTTATATTTGTTAAGGATGCTAAATCATTAATTAAAGGGTTAAAATATTTTTTAACTAGCTTCGGCTTTGAATGCTTAGTAGTTAAAAAAGGTATATTGATCGGATGATTCTAGCATTTGGAAAACTATACTTTCGATTGTCAAGTGGGTGATTGTGAAACTTTTGGCATGAATAACACACTCAAATCAACGACCAAAAACATGGTTTTTGGGGATTGTAGAATTATTCAATTGTCGTGATCTTGACTTTACAAGATATCCAAAACTGGATTCTTATAAACAATAGATCAGATCATCCAAAGGTGAACCCCTTCCTACAAAAAATGAGGTACTTTATGAAGTGATTTAGTTTGGCATTTTCATCCTCTGTAAAAAAAAAAAAAAAAAAATCTTTTTCTTTTGAATTAACGATCAAGTTTCACATCATGAAGGTGAGTCTTGGCGCAACAGTATAAGTTGTCGTCGTGTGACTTTGAAGTCACTGGACCCCACATAAGGGGAGCTTCCTGCACCTAACAACTCATCATCATCCACTTGGTTGCGGGTTTAAGCTGACACTTTCTCCTTTGACTGGGGTTTTTACCTAAACAAGATAGTTAAATGAAGATAGTGCCAAAAAAACTGACTTTTAATGGTTTTAGGGAAGGAAACTCTGAGATTAGACCACACACTCTCTCTCTCTCTCTCTCTCTCTCTCTCTCTCTCTCTCTCTCTCTCTCTCTCTCGTTAGTTGGGGGGGGGGGGGGAAAAACTCGTAAGCATTAATATCAAAATCTACTCCTTTATTCTCCAATAAAGAAAAAGTGCCACCTTAAACCTTTAGAAAAAAACAGACGCCATGACGTATGTGACCAACTACACTAGATGGCTTTTGACATTTTTTTTACCGCCTTGAGTTGGTTTTTATTTAGTGGTGAAAATTATAAGTAGGACCTAGCATTCTTGATAATCTGAATCATTTATTTGATGGAGTGGTCCCTTCTTTCTTTCTTTTTCTTTTTTCAAAATAAAAAGGTAGAACGTGTATTAGTATTAGTGAGGAGGAAATACAATAGTAGTCCACCAGAGGACTACAGGAGGGAGGAATATGTAATGCTAGAGATTGCTGAAATTTCATACATGAAGCATCAGTCCACGTGAAAAGGTACAAGTGGGGCCTAACAGGAGGAAGATCTTTTGGGGCATGGGCGATCAAAAACGAGGCCCAAACGAAAAGATGGATGATTAAAGTCCCCAAAAAGTCTACTTGTACTTTGGCCGGCAGGCCGTATATAATTCGTTCGGTTGCTAATTGACCACCCACCATATAAAGGGAATTGCCATTGCCACAAACGCTCACTCTCGTGCCAGTCAAACGTGAAGAAACTTGTTGATCTGATGGATCATCAAGTTCATTGATGTTAACGTCAATGTGACCAAGTTTAGGCGAAGAAATAGTTTTTCTACTGTGAATTTTGTCTCTTCAATGCTGGACGAGTCCAATGCAAAACACTGTACTACTCTACTTTCATCTCGTAAGACAAGTCATTTTGTGGCCTTCATTATGGTCTAACTGGTTCAATCGTTCCATATTAATATAGAGGAGGGAGTCCTGGTATTTTTCAGATGGTAAACTAGTAATTGATGTTCTTTTTTTCTTTTTTTCAGAAAGGTATATGAATTGAAAGATCAACATTCGGGTTGCGATAAAAGATTTAAAAACGTTTGGACTAAATGAAGTCACGACAGTTAATAGAGGAAAATAGTCAGGCCTAGATGACTATGACGACGATGATATGCATTGAAAGATGAAGGAAATTTTATAATTTAAACCCATATAAGAAGTAAATTTTCCTCAACACAGAGGGAAAACCCCTACATTTCCATAGAATCCAAGTAACAGGTTATAGTCACAAATACGAAACAATCTGAATTCTCCCGGGTTAAAGCAACGAGTTTTACAAAGTTGCAGATAAGCACCTTCTTTTCAAGCTTGTTTGCAGATTAGAGGTTTCAATGGGGCCACAGTAGTCGAAGATGGTTTGAATCAGCATTCCAGAAGACCCCCAAAACAGCCAATATTAGGTTGCCAATAAGGATGTTGGTGGCTTACCAATGCATATGGGTAGCCCCAGATAGAAGATAGAGAGATGACCTACAGAAATCCCCAATACATAAGACACTTGAGGTGCAGCATGCTGCTCCCTCCCTACATCATTTGAGACTTTTAGGACAATGCATATGGGTAGCCCCAGATAGAAGATAGAGAGATGACCTACAGAAATCCGCAATACATAACTATCTGATAGAAAAGATCTCGGACACTCTTAAAGTGACTTTGATCCTCATACCCTGATCTTCACAGTTTTTACCTAAAAGCATAGTATCATTTTAGTGAAAACTAATGGAGAAGATCAAGGCAAGATAAAGGCCTTGAAGACACTGTGCTGAATAGTGGGCACCTTGCCTGAGCCCTCTCCTACCTTTGAGGATTCCATGCATATGACTTTTCGTCAACCCAATCATATGCCTTGTGCTTATCAAATTTACAAAGAAAACCCCATTCTCTAGATTTATGAATAGTATCAACACATTCCTCTGCCATAAAAGGCCCATCCAAGCTGCTTTTTTTAACAAAGCAGTTTGTTTAGGAGAAATAACATAAGGCATGCACTTAAGGGAATATGCCTAAATTGACTCATCACCTTAGCCTCAGGTTTTTTAGGTATCAAAGGCCATTTGTTTGTCTTTTTTTTATCTAAGTTATCATCTTGTTTGATCTCCCATGATAACCTATGTATGGAAAATCATCCCATCGAATAATTCTAACCATTCTTTTTTTATATTTTTCAGTTTCAATAGTCTTTATCTTTGCAAGTAACGCTTAAATTCATAAATAAATAAATAAATAAAACATTTAAAAAAAAAAAAAAGGCTCTAACTTTTTGAAACTTAGACGTATATACTCATGCACAACCTCAAACCCTAGTCACTTGGATGAGAGACTATTTAGACCCCTTCGCTAGAAGGCTTTGGTGCAAGTCAAGACAATAATTTAGTGGGAAATGACCATAGTTTTTTACTTATACCAACCATATATTAAAATCAAATTCTTTGGGGAACAATTCTTTTTTCCCTTTTAAATGCGGAAGGAGAAGATATATTAACAAGAAAGATAACTTCAAAGAGATGAAACCAACAGGCTCCAAGAATCAGAATAAAAAAAATCTAAAAAACAACGACCTGCTCATGCTATTCTCTAACAAATTAACAATCAATTCAGTTCCATTTTTATAAGTAGAAGGTACACATAGAGAGAATATATTCTAACACATGCTAGACTATGGGAATTGGTTTCTTACCTAACAAATGAGTTGCGCCACAGCTGGTTAAAGATACAAAAACAAAGGGATCTACAATTGCTGATGTTTAGCCTTGTGGTCCTTCTATCTTTATTTATCATCCCTTGCCACAATTCAGATGCTGAATCTACCTGTTGACGAATCTCCATCGTCAGTCAGGTTTAAAAATTGTAGGAAAAGTGCTTCCAACAACTCGAAGTGGAGAAGCTACAAAAGGACATGGACATAGTACAGGGAAATACATGGCATCTTGTGCCTAACTTAGCATGCTTCTTATGTCATACTAAATGACATTTGGGCATGTGACTGTCTTGTCTATAGTATGACTTGTAGCAAAAGATGTTCAGTTATGACGATTCTTCCTTCTTTCTCAAACAGATACGGTATGTTTTGTTTAATCAGATTTTCTCTATTCTAAACTAGATCCCCCTTCAGTCTTGGCTGCTACTATTGACTTCTATTCAAAGCGTCTTGGCTGCTTCAGGGTTGATCCCCCCAGTTTGTAGAGAGCCCATGAGAATCCTATCACCAGCTTACGTTACAGCTGTTAAGAGTCCATTATTGCATAATTTCTCCTCATTTAGCATGACTTTTTATATAATTTTAAGATATTATTTAAAAATTTATATAAAAAATATGTCATTTGAAAATTTTATAATCTAACCTTAATTTGGTAAATTTTCAACGTTAGATGATGATCCAAGGTAAGTATGTATAAAATCGAATATTGTATAATATTAATTATGCTATTTTCTTTGTCTTATAGGTGATAGATCAAGATCCATGTAGTTAGATCAATCCGATCAATATCCTAGATCTCCGATTAAGTTTAGATTAAAATGGACGACGAAGATTAATCTAAATTATCTAGATTAAAATCAAAGACTTCAGTTCAATCTTTAATCATCAAATCCAAAACATAAGTACAAGAGAATAAAGAATACTGAGAAATTTTATGTTCAATGATGGAAAGTGAAAGAGGATGAAGAGGAAATATTTTCCTAATATGAAACAAGTTAAAATTAGGAAATTCAGTTGATTTAGAATTTTTTAGAGAAAAGTAAAGATAATGAAGAAGAAATTGCTAAAATTTGAATTTAAACCAACTTACTATTATTTATAAATGCCAAATAGAAGAGGGAGTGAAAATAAAAAGCTTGAAAATTTGGAGAAAAACTAAGGTTGAAGAAGATGAACAATACATGTGCAGGCTGGTAAATAGGGATAGTTTGTACTTTAGTTCCTGCTTTGATACTTAACAAAAATCTTTGAAATTTGGTTCATTAGATAGAAGACAACAAGGAGAAGAAAACCCAGGTGTTTGATTTTTTATTCTCATTGCAAATATTCTAACTTAAATTGATTAAAATTAGCTACTTGCTACTGTTTGCATAAACAATAACAATGAGTTAGTTTAAAGTTTTGTACCTTTAGTTTAGTCTATTTAATGAGTTTTTGAATTATCTAATCCTTTTCTTATATTTTAATTTGAGTTAAAAAGAGTTTTGTATAATTTTTTTTGAAATTTAATGGTCGGATTTGTTTAAGTTTATGAAGTAATCTTTAAAGGTACTGTGTGTGCAGGTTGGTGAACAACTTATGTTTGTGATTAAATATCTTAATTTTTGTTATCTGGATTTGAAATCTAACTATAGAATTGAATTTATTGATACCAAATTGTTTTAGGTATCAAGTTTCATTAAAAAATTCTATCAGAAAATAGAAGAAATTAGTAGCCAAAGTTAGTGAAATATCTATGAATCCTGATTGTTCCTGAATTGTAAACAGAGACTGGATTAATCTTAGATTATGAACAGGATTAAGATAACTACTTAGCTAGCGTCACATGCATGCTGCAGCATATGACTGTCTTAATTGGCTTTTACTTTTCTAATAATATTCTCACTTCTAGACGGAGTAAGAGGTCTTGCTCTGATATTTTTAAGAAAATCTATGAATAGAATCTGATGATCTTAATTTTTGGTTAATTAAACTCCAAAATTTTAAGTCAAATTTCCATAAGATGGACCCGTACTTACATAAACTGCAGTACAATAGGCACTTGTAGAAAACAATCAACAACAGCGAAAGAGAAGTTCGGTCAGTATAGTTTGCAGATAACGTTGTAATTCTAAGACTCGCATTTTGTGATCAATTGGGAGCTGAGAGAGAGAGAGAGAAACCCAACTATTGGGAGATTTTTGTTAGACGAAAGAGGACAATCTTCGATAACAGATGTTACTGGGGCTTCACTTTAACTAACACCACAATAAATAAATCAGTAAATAAGTCATTGATATGAACACAACGAGGCCCACCCTTACCCATATTCATGCTTGAAACCCCACAGTTTACTTATTGAATCAAACGACATCCAACAACATATGCATTGTGGCTCATATTTGCTTGGCTGCATGTTTGCAAGCTGTAGAAAGGGACGTTAGAGAAGTTCATGGGACCATGGTCAGATCCAGTTTGCCAGTTTCGAAGCGAAATCAATCACCGGATTGTCCATTGAGTCATTCAAATGTCTGACTAGCAAGGGCTACCTGCTGCAAACGAAACATGCCTTTTCCCGAGGAGAAAAATGATCTTATGACCCACCCTCAGACTGATACGGTTTCGGTCAAGAGACTCAAGATGGCATGATAAGAACGAAAAGATGAAGTCATGAAACCAGTCCAACTGTTTGGCATGTTCTTATGTTTTTGGCCATTTTTGCTGTTGAGGGAACTAGCTAGGATGTTCGATCCAAAGGAACCACACGGGATCGGGAAATTGTTCTTGCCCATTAATGGCAGCTTCCTAAAGTCTTGGCTAGGTGGAACTTATGACCGTTGGCAAAAAAAATTTCTTCTTTTCCGCACTTTGTCAAACAGGCGCTACATCTGTTCAATGGGGGACTTGGATCTGCGGTGCATCTTTTCGATGGAGAACTTAATCGGGGGAACGTCTGTTCCTCGTTGCCACTACATATGTTTTTGCTCCAGTCTCATGGCAGGCAGGAAATGGCTCCTCCAGATTATCAGATCGCTCGTTTGCTCGTTGTACATTTTTATATTTGCCATTAATTAGCATTTCCTTCAATAATAAAATGCAAAAATTCGGAAAAGCAATTTATCTCTTTTTCTTTCCTTTTTTTTATCAAAGTGTGAGAAATTTATAATTGAAGTGCAAACATTACGTACACCTGACCATAATAAATCTCCAAGACTTCCGACTTTTCAGACTTGACTATTTGATTCTTCTATTCATTTTAATATGCATTTACATTATTTATTTGGAAATCAGTATTTTACAATAATCATTGCATATATCAGTAGTCACGCACGCCTTTTGCAGAGCTGCAAGATAAGGCTACGTGCTATAAACACTGTGGTTCGTCCATTCCCCAAACCCCGCACATGCAGCAATGTGTATATAGTATATATTTTCATGGACTCGAAGGAAATCAAAACTTCCTTAACAATGATATTGCAGTAGAATAGACTTCCTACCCGATCTAACTGCATGTAATATTTAACCATCTTTCCACGAGTTGGTTATCTTGTTTAAAACAAGCAAATAGAAAAGATGAGCATATTCACAATCTTTTTTTCCGTGATTACTTTGAAGAGAATAACATTTTCCCAATGTTTTCTTATAAATTTCTGTTTGTTTTTCAGCATTTTATTTGCTGTTATTCTCAATTCCAAACTTCGTAGCCATACTAGCGTGACTTCACAAAATAACAGGAGGGAAGACCACACTCCCTACTCCTTCCATACATCAGGTCAATGCCTGCTCAAACTTAGATGATAGCAGGATTTGAAGCAATTTCTCAACAAAGAGACCATATCACTTGCATTAATTAGTGTCAGGACTTCAGAATAATAAGATGGATGACCATGAAAATGTTCATTTTTACAATTTCCTTTACCAGCGAAAAAAAATCATTTCATATACAATGCATGCCTCTGCCGCTATGTCGGCACCACACCTTCTAATGGGGGGTCATCCCCCACGACTACACTCTCAGAAGGTTGTTTCTCATCTTCTGTGCTGAACCCTTGCCGGAACCGATCATAATTTGTTGGCTCGCTTGTCTTGAAAGGACGTTCCCCCAGGATTCGAATCAAGTCATCTTGATGTAAAACCTCCTTCTCAAGCAAAAGCTCTGCAATCTGGGCAACTTGTTCCTTGTGTTTCACTATCAGTTCTACCGTCCGCTCGTATGCCTTGGCCACCCACTCCCTCACCTCAGTATCAATTATTGCCCCCGTCTTGCTGCTGTAGGGTTTAGACATTTCGAAGCCATCTTCCCTCTGGGGAAACGAGAGTAGCCCAACTTTGTCGCTGAAACCATAAACTGCTACTTGGGCGTAAGTCATCTTGGTTACTTTCTCCAAGTCATTCTGGGCTCCCGTCGAGATCTTCCCTATCAAAACCTGATATCCAATGGAAAACCAGTTCTTAGTGAATTGTTAGTTGCAACCACAAAATTTTCATGAAAAAAAGGGCAGCCCCGGTACACGAAGCTCCCGCCTATGCGAGGTCCGGAAAAGGACTGGACCACAAGGGTCTATAGTACGCAGCCTTACCTTGCATCATTGCAAGAGCTGTTACCACAAAATTTTCATCATCCACCAAATAAATTCATGGCCAATGCCTCCACAGTTGTTTACATGAGTTTAATGTGGGAAGAAGTAATGACAGAAATGGGATCTTGGGGATAAGGTACTTGTTCATACTTTAATCACAAGTACTTCACAACAATTATCATGACAGGTCTATTTAAAATTTTTGGCCAGTCCAGTGCATTAACATTGTGTGGGAAAATCAATGAGTGATTTCTTGCATGACAGCTGGATCCAACTAAAGACCACACAAACAATAATTATCATGACAGGTCCATATAAAGATTTTGGTATTATATCAGCAATCAGCTTGAAATGTTCTTCAACTTGGTAGTTAGGAAACCAGTCCCTTCAACATTGGGAAAACCAATGGGTTATTTCTTGCATGACAGCTGGCCGACTAAGACCACACAAGCAGATGTGTCAGAAGAACAGTTAAACCATCTCTTCATGAAGTTCACAGCATCGCCTTCCAGCCTTATTGACAGGCTTGCATTTGGGATTTTGTGGTAGTTTTAAGGGAGAAATACTCTTTTTGATGACCTAACTATTCATCCAATTATATTGCCATAGATGAGCCCTGAACAACATACTTTAGGTGATTCTATCAGTCCTCTCTGAGCTATTTTCAGTTCTAAAACAATAGTAAAATTGATGGTACTCAAAACAGCTAAGAAAAGTCAAACGCAGACTGTCCAAAGTATGTGATTTCTGGGACATGTTCCATCAAACAAGACAAAACCGATGGACAGTTGGCATCATGCACTAATGTGGGCCCCACATATACTTTAACCACAAACCCCCAACTGAGGTGTAAATTAGTCCCGAAGCATCTCTCTATTCTTTTATACAATGTTTGAAGTTCACCTGAATTCTGAGGTCCTAAGTTTTCCTCTTCTATTTGAGAAATCTAGTGATTTCACTAATTTGCAGTCGGGATGTCCCCATAACCAAGAAATTGTCGCAACTTAAAACCAACAGAAAATCATTTCTACCAAAGAAAATATATCCCACTTTTATGTATGTGGTTTCCACTTGTAAATTTACAAGCTTAATCATGAATGTGCCCTCTAACCATATCAGAGTGATGCAGAACACAAATACGAGATGATATGTACCTGTTCAGCTGCTCGACCACCTAATGTCATGCATGTCATGTCAAAGAGTTGCTCCTTGGTCATCAGGAGGTTTTCATTGGGAACATATTGAGCAAAGCCCAAAGCTGCTGTTCCGCGAGGAACAATCGTAACCTTAAGTAATGGCTCTGCATGCTCTAGAAACCAACCAGTAACAGCATGACCTGATTCATGATAAGCAACAGTATGGCGCTCCAACTTGCTGATAACCTGATAAGCCAAACATATAATAGCTGAGCAACAAGGTTGATAGAGAGATTGATGACGTTTCTATACATTGACAATACTGACAGAAAGGAAGGTAAAAAATGCAAATGACGTGAAAACTTGATCTGAAATTGGATACTACAGGTGGGAACTTACAGTAGGATGCCATTTTCAATAGTTTTCTACTCTAAATCTCTTTCTCTGGAAAGCAAGAAATATTAGAAAAGAAAAAGTTAACAAAGGACTAGCTCAATACAACCTGCGCCTAGGGAATCTTCCATTTATTTTAGTGGACATTGTCGATGTGCAATCACCAATCTTGCATGCAAAAACATAAAAGCAAACAAACAGGTACCTATGGTTTAGATATCATGTAATTGGATCAAAACTAATGAAAACTTCACCAATTTCAATTTTATTGGGTATGTCTGCTTATACTAGCTGTTCTATTACATTCAGGTATGAAGTTCCAATAGATATTTGAGTTTCATGAAGGTCAATCAAGACCAGACACTTCCTTCTACTCCTCAAATAGGCATATCAACTCTAGAGTCTAAGCTTTTCTGAGACGGGAGCCTATAAGAGGCTCATTTCTTTTTCCTTTTTAATTTCTATTTTTAATGCCAAGCACTTTGAATCCTATAGGTTTAGACATCACTTTTAACTCGTTTAGATATCATGTCAATTGCATCAAAATTAATGAAAACTTCACCAATTTCAATTTTATTATGTCTACTTATACTAACGGATCCATTTATATTTGAAGTTCTGATATAATATTAGAGTCCCATGAAGGTCAATTGTGACCAGACACTAGAAGTCCTCAATAGGTTAAATCAATTCTAGAGTCCAGGTTTTTCTGAGAGAGGTGTCCAAGAGTCCCATTTCTTTTTTCCTTTTGCTCCTATTTTTAATTGGAAGCAGATCAAATCCTATAGGTTATTATTTTTATTTTTATTTTTCATTTTTCAAGAAAGAAGTCCTATTGGTTGTCAAGTCCTATCTGTAAGCGGAAGGAGAATTAAGTCCTACTCAATGCTACAGAATTTAATGCCCCTTGAGCTTACAAAAGGAGGAAGAATCCATCAATTGTTTAAAGATCAAAGAAATCCAGGGTACAGTTCTTTACTAGATTGAGAGAGACTTTCAAGTTGAAAATCCTTTGGTGTGACTCTGTTGATAGCTTTGAACTGGCTGATGTAATCCATTCCTAATGTATTTTCGCAATTTCCAGATTGGCAAACATGATGAAACTTACTACCGGATAAGGATACGAAGAAGCAGCTATGATTCAGATATCATGCCAATTGGATCAAAATTGATAAGGATATTCATTAATTTCAATTTTATAGAATCTCTACTTATAAAAGCAGTTTTATTTATATTGGGCTTTTAAAATTATTGGCACTCGAGTTCAATAAAGTTCAGTTTTTGGTCAGGTCCTGCTCTTAATTTCTCAAATTAATTAAATTGAAGTCTTAGAATCTAGCTTGTTTGAGCAAGTAGTCCAAGTCCGATCTCTTTTTCATTTTTTACTATTATTTTCAATTGGGAGGAGGTCAAATCCGATTGTTTTTCCTTTTTTCCTTTTGTTCACTATTTTGTTATGAGAAAGAAGTCCTGTCACTTATTCAGTCCCATCAGATATAGAAAGGAGGACAAGTCCTACCCACTACCCTTGGGCTTAGTAGAGGATGAATTTGATCAACTGCAGCAAATAGCTTTAAAGATCAATTTACTCCAGCCTATAGTGTCTTTCATCCTTGTTTGACAGAGAGTCTCAAGCTCAAGTTCCTTTGATGTGACTCCATTGGTGCCTTTTCAGCCAGTGGTGTAACTTCAGTCTCTTCTTTGGTATCCTATAGGTGTGAATCCTATAGTTAGCTCTTTCCTTTACAGTGTCTAATTGTTATCCTAATTGCTATCTCTTGATCCAGTTCTTTCTTGGTATCAAATCAATTTAGGTTCATGTTTAAGCTTCTTATTCTTCTATTCCAGATTTTAGTTTGTGACCTTTACTTGAAATTTTCCTCAGACTGAACTTCTTACTATGGGGCCTTATAATTCTATGTAACTAGGAGGTTCACTTATTTGAACTGTTCTTGAAGTTTCAGACAATGTTGTTTCACTTCTCAGCCAAAACAACAGTCAATTTTCTTTCCAGTCAAGAAAAGTTTGGTTTATAACTATTACTCAATTTATTCAACTGTAAATCATTTCAGTGTTTGTTAATTTTGAATAAAACCAGCTATTAAGTTGGTTCCCTTTTTAACAAAACTTCGAAATGCAACTGTTTTAATTTGTCCCAGTTGTACTGAAAGTTCCAGACAGTCTTTAACTCCTTATTTGCTGAATTTCTCAATCTTTTTCTCTGTTAGATTTCTGAAATCCTTTAACTCCCTTAATTTCAAAAGCACATCAATCCTTTTTCATACTTTTATCTAGTTTAACTTGATTATAACTTTTAAATTTCTGAATGTTGTTGACATGTATGTTTTAGTTTTTTGTTGTTTTCTAAAAGCAGTCCTCATAGAGTTAGCAAATTAAACTCAGTTTAGTCGTCTCGCATCAAAGATTTAGCAGCCCCTACACACTTTGGTATTATATAATAGACTGAGACACATGAAAGTGAACAGATTATGAGAGAAAAGAGAGAGATTAGCCACAAAGAATGATAGCCAGGAAAAGTAACCAATCATCACTGCCCATATACACAATTACTCTTACATATACAAGTATTTAATTACTTTCATAAGCTCAATAAATATTCTGACTTGATCTTGAAATCATAGTGATTATGAGTGTAAGCAGTACCTGATAGGCTGATACTAGTTATCATGTTTAAAACTCAAAAAGGAGGCGTTCAAGAACAGAACTTACCAGCATGGACATGGAAAATAATGGAATATTGCACACAGCAGTATCCAGAAGACAAAATATGAAAATTTATTAAGCAGAGAAGCATTTGAATTCAGGAATGAGTTACCTTGTTCTTTTTCTCCAATCCACCAATTATCCTGTCTATAGCTGCCTCAAAATGATCCATTGTAATTTGTGACTGATCATTCCTTGCAGCAATTAAAGCAGCTTCATTACAAACATTTGCAATGTCTGCTCCAGCAAATCCAGGAGTGAGGGCTGCGAGTCTCTGAGAGTAGAATGATGGTTCATTATCAAGCTTAAGCTTCTTCAGATATATTTGGAAAATCTGATCACGACCCTTGATGTCAGGTTTATCAATGGAAATCTGACGATCAAATCGACCAGGCCTCAGCAAGGCCTTGTCTAAGATATCAGGTCTATTGGTGCCAGCAAGTACAACTACTCCAGAAGTTGTTCCAAATCCATCCATTTCTACAAGCAACTGATTAAGAGTACTTTCACGCTCATCGTTGGAACCTGTCAAGCCTCCACGACCCCTTGCTCGACCAATTGCATCAATTTCATCTATAAAAATTATACTAGGTGCACATTGTCTGGCTTCTGCAAACAAGTTCCGTACCCTAGATGGTCCAACCCCAACAAACATTTCCATAAAATCTGAACCAGAAATAGATAAGAAGGGTACACCAGATTCCCCTGCAGTAGCTTTTGCAAGGAATGTCTTCCCAGTTCCAGGAGGGCCAACAAGAAGAGCACCTTTGGGAATTTTGGCCCCCAGTTCCTCATACTTCTTCGGATTCTTGAGGAAGTGCACGAATTCCATAATTTCTTGCTTTGCTTCATCACAGCCAGCCACATCTTTGAAGAATACCTGGAAAATAAAAGCACTTTAATATCCATCCCATCCTAAATCCTGTTGTGCAAGATAATGAAAATTAATAGATCATGCAAAGAACCGCAAATTTGATAATAAATAGTAAAAGATCATGTAAAGGTCTGCTATTGATGATGAAAAGTAAAAGATCACGGAAGAACTGCTTAAGGAAAGAGAAAACTGATCATTTATCATTCAATAACATGCTCCAGTCAGAACGAGAAATAAATCCTGCACTTCTCCAAGAAAATTCAGAAATGTTTAGCTTTTAGAAAAATGCTTCCAACTAATTACAATGCCAAACCTATTTAAGGTTCAAGTTGGATAGCTTGAGCAAAAACTTAATATTATAAGTAACAACTAATGGAAAGTAAAATGATAACTAACCTTGTTTTTGGCATTTTTGTCTAATTTTGTAACATGAGCTTTTCCAATATTAAATATTCCCCTGCTGCCTCTTCCTCCACTCCCGCCTATGCCCAATCCGCCTTGCATTCTTCGTCCCGTGTACATGAGAAAACCGAGAAGTAACAAAGTTGGAGCAAATTTCATCAATTCTTGGTACCAAACCATTTCAGACACATAAGTGACAGGAACAAAATCATGAGGGTCTATTCCCATTGTTGCTTGGGCTTCTTCCAACTTCTCTTCAAATGAATCCACACTTCCAATGTTGAAGTAGTACTTATAATGGCTCATACTTCTTCCTGCAGAAGAACCAGTTATAGTTTCTTGGATATCACCATCCCTGGTTTCGTTGGTCATGTGTGGAGAGCTCTTGATGTATACTTTTGCAACGGATTTATTGGAGACGACAATATGGTCAACTAAACCAGGCTCCAGTAGCTTGTTCTTGAACTCTTGGAAACTAATCTGAGAAAAAGAGATCCAAAACCACTTGATATCAGAACATGACAATATCTCAATTTGTAAATAAACTAAGCACCAATCATCAAATACACTACACCCACATTCATCATTCTGGTTTCAGTTGGACCTCCAATTCGGTGGCATGGTATGGAAAACATCAACATGTAAAAATGAAGCATTTCAGCTTGACGTGCTCAGAATTAATAACTGGATTATAGAGATGGATATGTTGAATAGAACATGATTGGCAAAGCAAAAGGTACCATTGATGTGCTCGTAATTAGATAACGAGTATTGGCAGCTTGAAGAGATTTAAAGCAAAAGTTTCATGGAGGAAAGGTTTAGTGGAATTGGGCACTTCACTTCAGTGGGAAATTTTCAGCTAGTAAGTCAGGGCATATTGGATCAAGAAGTTGCTTATTTCTGACAAGACATACTTGAGAGCACCACCAAAACATCAGTGTCGCTCCCCTCAAAACATCATATGAATTTATTTCATTTAGTAAGTTACATCTCTTCTATTTTCTGCCACTAGTTTTTTATTCCAGGATGGACATCAATGAAGGAGAAACAAAATGGGGGATCAATGCAGGAGCATATTCTCCGAAAAGAATTTTCAGAAATTAGAAGAAGAAGATTAGAAAATTGTTGTTTTCACGTGTACTGTTCATGTTAGTGAATGTTTTTTAGAAGTAGTTTCTAAAGTTAGAAGTAGTTTCCTAGATGGAATATTAAGTTAGAAAAAAGTTTCCCAAACTATTGAGTAGTTTCCTCGTTTAGAGTGTTCTAGTTTTGAGTTGTAATAGGAAATAGCAAGGGAAATATATATATACACACATGCAATTATGTTTTCACATATTGACGAATGAAGAATTGAAGTTTTTATCTGCTATTTTCTCTCTTTTTCCTCTCTTTCTTTCTTGGTTCAAGGCCCTATTTCGTATCTTTTCTAGACTGGTTTGTGTTAAAATCTAAGCTGGATAAGCCAGATTTCTACAAATCAATGAGTGGCTCCTGATACAGGTACCCATCTGCCTTATTGTTTCTTCCTCTAGAAACAATGAGTTAACTACTGATTTTTGTCCATTGCTGTTACAGCAGATAATCAGTTTCTTTTCTGCACTAGGTTGGCTAGGCACACCAAATTACTATGCCCATTTTAGCAAGCAAGTTTCCTAAATCATTTGACATCTAGAAACAGCGGAATCTTCCCTCATTCCATATAATAAGAATATAATCTAGATGTGTGCCCATCCCACAAATTCAGCGTACAACCCTTAGCAGGAAGCCCAACCCACCAAATAAGACTGTCAACCAAGTTACTGGAAACAAGAAGTTGATAAGAAGAGCCTGAACCTCAGGTGCTTAGAAGTTGCCAGTTGACATAATATCATCAGGATCTTCAACAGATTACTCCAATACTCCAGCTGAGTACAAGCTCCATAAAGATTACTATCAAAATTATCATCAACAACATTTCAGAGGAGAGGGGACTCATGCCACCATTTTTGTCTAGTTCGCTGTCCTTGATACTTGCATAACTTGAAAACTACATTTTCGAAAGTCTGTCACCATCCCCACTGTTTTCAAATTTTCTCTGACTATGCCTCTCTAAGAAGTCATAAGTCAAAACAAAGGATATTAAACTTTATAAAACCCTTCTGCTCCGTAAATCAACAATTTGATTTAGCAATAAAGCATGGGAAGGAGATAAGAAAAACCTAATAGAAGTGAACCCATTTTACAAATCCATCGGTAATGTAGAACTGGTATGCAGTAATTTAAAGAAACTTGGAAAGATTTATTCCAAATTTACTATATCAATAAACTCTAAAACCAGGTGGAGAAGTGACTTTCAGCTGAAAACACAAAGAAGAAAGAAAATGCAGAACATAGAAAGAAAGAGAACCAAAGAGAAATCAATATTCATTCGCTAAATTCAGAATCTGCCTTTACAACCCGTACTTAGAGTTGTAAGACTTCTTTCCAAGAAATAGAAACTTAACTAAGCAACTCACATTCATGACAGAACAAAAAATAGGACACTTAAAACTAAGAAAATTTCCCAAAAGAACTCCTAACTAAAATAGACATTTCCAATGGTAATAGGACACCATCTAAATATGACTGAAATTTAATTAAGAAACTCTAAAGAAAGACCACTATACTCCTAAAGAGTTCAAACTTCCCAAACATAATGCTCCGATACAGTTCACATGAAAAGTAACTGCATCACTGTTCACAAGGTTATTGTCCACGTGAACAGTGCTCAAACTGCACTTCATCAATCATCCAATATTCATAGCTCAGGAGTCTGGAACAATGAATCATCTTGAGCCACAACAACGTCGAACTTGGCCAAGCTATTGTGCAAGAAAGTTTTGAACATAGGAACATGAGATTTCCTATGCATAGCAAATATATGAAGGTTTTTCTTCAGAAAAACGATGATCCAGAGAGGTCAAAGCTCACATCACACAATCCTCACTAGCAGACAGAAACGCATTTGGAAGACAATCAATAAACAAAAGGTTTATCTTTGACGTGCATCATGTGACCTATCCCTGTAGTGAACCCCCATCAACCACCCTCTTTCCCTCTAAAATGTCTTCATCTATCTTATAATCTCTAAAGAATTAGAAGAAGAAAATAACAACAAAAAGAACAAACCTCTTTCTTAGAAACTAGCCTATACAGGCTTGGGTACATGAGCTACAATTAGTAGGACCCAACCCACATCCCAAAAAACAATAAATACAGAATCCTTATCCCTAAAATAAACTGAGCTTAAAAGATCTTTTTCTTGTCAGGTTGATAGTTTTCCTATAATTTACTTAGGTTTTGACATTCCCTCCAACTCGTTATGGAATACAGTGGAGGATATATTGAGGAGATAACAAATCGACTAAGGATATATTTCTCTTTTTTCTGTTTTGTTCTGGTTTTCTTTTCTTTTTTTCTGTTTTTTTGTCCTTTCCCTTATGGGTGGGAAGGGGCAGCAGTGTTACAAACAAGAAAGTTACTACCAGCATAATTGAGTATGAGTCATCTGTACATGATCTTGGCTTTTCAAGAAGAGTTACTTTAATTTAGGTATCCTCTCCAATTCTAAATAGTGGAGCCTTCAATTTAGCAATGTTATCAGGTCTTCAGAAAATTCTTTAGTCAACCCAATCCTTCAGCTTCTTAAAGACCATGATATGTTACCAGAGAGGGCAACAAATCGTCACCTTGCATAGACCTTACAAAACACTAAAGAAAACCAGAATAAAGTGAGGATAAGAACTTGCTTTCAATGTCTCCAATTTTCATCCTTCTAAGAAAAGATTTAGAAATCCCACTCCACAGACCAATAAGCTCTTCCTCTGAAGAGTACAGTAGAATTTTGTAAATCAATAGCCAACACACCCACAATTTCCAATAGATTTAGCAAAATTTTGTTTTATCCAATAAATGTTGTTACATCTAATTATATGGGACACCTATCATTTCTATTTTAGTGGAAATTTCAGTTCTTTCCTAAATCCTTATTGCATGAATCTACACCTTAAATTTACCTCCCTCCCCTCCTCTTTCTCTCCCCCTCTGTGTGTGTGGGGGTTTTTTTGGGGATGGGTGGGTGGGTAGGTGGAAACTTTACCATAGGCATTAGAAATCTCCATTTTACCACAGCTTCTCAAAAGAAAAGAAGTCCTCAAAATGGAAACATTACTTCTATGTAATCAGTAGGCCCTTTGGGTAATTCCAAAAATCCATTATTTCATTTGTTTACTTAAATTATTATCTACCATGTTGGCCCATGTTGGGACCAGACACTCATATTAGCTACATGCAATAAATAAATTTATTGAAAATTCGTCAGAAGTGATTCTACTGTATATTGGCCTTGTCCATCCTTTCTTCTTTGATGCAAAACAGTCAACAGGAAATAAGGACCTCCTTCAAATCCACTTAAAACAGTATCCATCGCCCTCTCCAATTTGGGCTTCTGGAGAAAATATCTTCTTCATCTGTCCAACAAGTTCAGTTATTGCTACCACTTTGTTCCCAGTTCAACAGACCCTAATACACCATGAAGCAACCTTCATGATTAGGTGATTTAAATCAAGGATAATTGCAGCTCTTCAGCATATGTTCCTTGAAAGAGATCCATCCACTATTCCTCCACCCCCAGGGCTCTAGTTGTCCACACTACATGACAGCTCTACTGCCATTTATTATATGGTGCAGTCAACCTGGCAGACCTAAGCCACTGGTCAGCCCTGCATTCATTTTAAAACAGTAGCTAGAACCATATTTTGGGCTCAGATGACTTAGCCATGGAAAAGCTACCTGATGGTTGCAGACACACAATAATGAGCAGATCAAGACCAAAGCCTCCCATGTTATTCTCCATTCAAAAGAGCCCGCCGTTCAGCATCATTCTGCCTCATAAATTAGTCTTGCTTCTTAACCTCGGAGGAGATGACATTCCACACGTATAATGAAGCTAATTTATAAGAAAAAGTTCTAATGTGGTAATTGGCTTATTCGAGCCATTCACATGAACCAAACTAGGGAGAAAGAACCCAGTACATTTAAAGGATGCACTTCAGATTAAAGAAAAACACCCCAAATTGCAAGAAAAACACCCCAAATTGCACTTCCAGTTATTCACCGACTGCCTCATTGAATGGGCTTCATATGGCCACAGATGGACAGAATTGATACATTAATACACCAGAAACTCAGAGAGCAATGAAGCTTGCATGAATAAACTCACCGAAGAGTAAAATCTGATCATACGAAGGTAGTGGGCTCTGCATCAGAATTGTGATATGAACCTTTCCTTGTTCTTAATCAACAACTTAAAGTCATCCTAGAAACTCTTAAGCTTCAAAATATCAAGATTCATGTGGTGCAAGACTATGGTAACTTTCATTGCCTTGAAGCAGTTGTTCATGCATGTCAAGGATGAAGTAGTACAGCAAGGAAGAAAAGGGTAGACTAAGCGTTTTCTGTTTTTAGCGATATAACAAAGCAGTTCCACTAAAAAGAAATGAGGACTTTTCAAGGTTGCATGCCAAGATTAAATAAAATCTCTGTTCTAATTTTAGTTCAGCAAAAACCACATGACAATGTGACTAAGCCAGACTCCTCTTCTAACATTAGTTTAGCAAGAGCCGTTAGAAAACAGATCTTTAAGCATAAACAATTATGACTGAAAATGTGACTAAGCCAGACTCCTGTTCTAACTTTAGTTAAGCAAAAGCCACTAGAAAACAGATATTTAAGCATAAACAATTATGATTGAAAATTGGCTATGCAGCTGTTTTTTTCCTTTTTCTCTGGGAAGAATGCTCAAGCCAGGTGGTCATTTTCAACCATCGCTAAGCAACACCTGTACAGACAGAGATATACAGAAGCACACAGATCTGTACATACCAGAAGAGACACGTGATTCATGAAACTAGCAGAAACCTACTAAGTACTTGGCAAAGGCAGACCTATCAAGCAACCACCGAACTGAGACACTGGATATATCCACAAGGAGAGACAGAAGCATTCACATGCTCGTGCATGCACACGCGCATGGAGCAATCAAAAAGGAAAAGAACATTCAAAGTCTGGATACTGGCACTAGTTTCATAAACCAAAGCGGGTTTAACTTTAGATAGGTTTAATCGGGTTGCTAGGTCTGCCAGAAATCGCCTGGAACCATCAAATTCTTTTGAAGTTCATGTCTAAGATGTTATCTGCCAAATATAAACCAAGAGGAAAAATAAATGGATTTACACAGCTTGTGGATATATACTGACCTGCTTCTGGTCTCGAGGACCAAATGAGAAGGATGAAAGAACCAACCCAATAAACAAAAGAGGTGTCAGATAACTCTGCAACTGCTTGATGAAATTATCCTGAAAATTCCCATGGTCATCTGTGTTTGATTCCTCTAAAAAAAGCAAAAAAAGAATGTTAATATGAAGAAATTGAAAATAAAAGAATGGCCATAAACTGAATATCCAATTACCAGAAAAATGCAACCTGAAATAAAATGGCACAAGCCTCCACTTGCTACAGAGAGACATAAATATGAGATTACATGCTAGAAATAGAAGATTCTCTCAAATAAACAGTTCAATTATGAACATCAATTTCACTCAGCACTGCAAGTATAATTTTTGCAGTATTACATTGATCGTTTGAAGGGGAGCCTTAGCGCAACAGTAAAAGTAGTCGTCGTCTGACCTTGAGGTCACGGGTTTAAGGCATGGAAACAGCCCCTTGCAAAAATACAAGGTAAGGCTGTTTACTATAGGCCCTTGTGGTCCGCCCCTTCCCCGGACCCCGCATAGGCAGGAGCTTCGTGCACCGGGGCTGCCCTATTACATTGATCGTTTAGTGCAAACAGATTGCTAAGGCAACAACATATAACAATGCTATTAACAATTTTTTGCACTTAAAGAAATGTAAATATGAAAAATCTGATAGACAATGCTCAATGACTGTTCTATGAAGATTTGACTGGAGTGTAGTCAAACTGACAAACCAATAGAGTGAATAAAGAGTCCCTGCCAAATATCCATCCACAGCCAAATGTATAGCCACATATATCAAATGGGCTAACAGTTGCATACATGAGAATCCAATAATTAACCAGATCCATGTGAACCAAGAGCGATGTCTCCAACCAAGGACAACAGAGGGGGATCTTGTCTTAGTTACAGTTAGGGTTAGGAGCCTAATGAAAACAGGCATGACCTCAACTTCCCCATGCTAAACTTAACCCTATCCACTTCAAATATCCAAATAAGTTGACCAAGCCATTTTGTCACATGTCCTTCATGATCTGCATCTGCTAGCAGCAATATTTGCCTTTGTTTGTGACAGAACTGTTTAACTGATAATCCTAGAAGTGAATTTGTAATATGAGATGGTTCTCCTATTTCTTCAGTTTCCCCAACCAATATTACCCAAATATTAGGTCAGGAGTGTAGACCTAGGACTTAATGCAGCTATCTAATGTGGTCAAAACTATTGATAGAAATTCCAAGGGAAGTATGGAATCTCTTGGACATCTTATCACTGGAGCTCCACAAAACCAGATAATCAACTGTAAATCATGTTGTTTGAGCTCCAAATATTAAGAAAACAGAGTGGCCTGGAATGAAATGCAGTTCCTCATTGTGGTCAAAATTACTGCTATGAAACTTCTCCATCTATTAAGAGCTTAGGACCTCTTGCACATCATCTCATTTAAGCTAGATGAGAACTGGATATTTCAACTGTAAGGCTTCTTTTGGATCTTTCTTTTTAAATGACAATTGAGCTTTCTTAAAAAAGATAACACCAAGGTCACTAACCTCGATGATAACACGAAAGACAAAAGCAGCTGAAAGTCATTCGGAGAAAGAAGTAACAGAAGCAGCTTCTGTATGAACCCCTTCTCCAACCAGCCCACTACCTTCCTTCCTACCTGCTAGTCAAAAAGCAAATGATATCCAAAGCACAGCCTTTGGTTTCTTAGGTGGTGCAATAGTATTACTGAGTTCCCTTCCCAGATCACATGATGAACTCAAAAAGTTCCCCAAAAGGTTTACAGAAATTAATTTGTGCACCTTCAATGTTTTAAATATGTAAGGCAAGAAGTAAAAGCACTAGCTCGCAGGTTTTTGAGCACAAACCCCCTCCAAGACTTTTCTGATATGCACATTAGGTATCATAACATCCTGATGTTGTTTGATTAACCTCCATGCCATCTCCATAAGCTGTCTATGACCTCTACTACAGCCTTTGCATTGTTAAAACTATCATACCATAAAGGAAAAGCTTGGTATCCAACATTTAGATACATTCACAGGAGCATCACCTTTCTATAACCTCTCATTATGTCAAATTGCAGGCATTTACAGGCTTCTCTAGCATCAACATGGGTCAGCTCCCAATGTACTATTGAGCCCAAAATCAGCTGCTAATTCAGTAACCACGAATTCAACCAAGCTGATGCTTCAAAAAGCAATCAATTTTCCAACCAAAAGACCTTCTCAAAGAAACCATAAAAGAAAATGGCTTCATAAACTTAACATTTCAACCACATTGCCATTAGCCTATTTCTTTTGTTTCGTATTGGATGAACTGGCTTCTTACTTCATGTATACAGATTACACAAATTAGCTGTTAATTTCAAGTCCAACGATGAACTCTGTGGTTTCTAAATATCACAGAAAACCATCCTCAGATAATGTAAAGAACAGTTCCTGAGCAGTTCTTCAAAATAAAAGGAATTGTCTTGGAGACTTTCACCACCAAAACAATATATTAGCAGAGAAACCAGTTTAAACCATCAAATCAATTCAATTTGTCACATCTGAAAAAAGGAACCTACATACCTTTTGATTCTGATTTCTGATGATCATTCCCTTTTGGAATTTCCTTCTTCCCCTTAGGGAAATAGTTCTCGTAACCTGCAACAGGAACAAAAAGGTTATGAAAATGCCAACAAAATCAGACATTTTTCCAGAAGCTACATTTTCACAAATACCCCAAGACATTACTTACTCTTCTTTTTCGGAGCTTCGTTCGAGAAAAATCGTCGAATTCTCGGGTTTGCAAGAATCGAATTCAAATCGGTCACGTACTGCTTCCGAAGAGAATCATTATTAGCTCCAATAGAAGTCAAATAACCCCTCAGAAGCCCTAATCCCCCATCCCCATTCCCAGAACACGCACTGCCTAGCGGCGATGGAAGAAGCGATTCATTAAGGTAGGCAGACCTTCCGCCATAAGCTCCCAGCAACCCGCTCTGTGTACAGAAATTGATACATTCAACAAACAAAAATCGACGAAGATTAGGAAAAGAAAATGGAAGCAAAAAATCTTACGCTTTCGATTCTGGAGCGAGTCGATCGATGTAAAGAGCGGCCGATTCTCGAAAATATCATTTTCAAAGGAATGGAGCATGAAATAGGAATTCTAGTTGGCAACCTGAAGCCGAGGGCTCAAGAGCTAGGACGGAGGAGGAGAGAGGCCTAATGGCATGTAAAAATGGGACTTCTCCGGCCAAAATTGGGTTTTCTAGGGTTACAGACTTACAGCTTCGTTTCCCAGAAAGAAGACATCATATCATGGTGACAGAGTTTCCCCTTTCTATCTGGCTCTGCAACACATGGTGGTATGCCGGTACTTTATAATCGGGTTTCCGACGCTAGATTATGGCTCGCGGTACACTGAAAGAGAAATTTTCGTCGTGTGATGACTGAAATACCCTTAAACCACAAGCGTGCCTCTTGGTCATAGTTGTGATTTGTTTGGTAAAGTAGGGGCGGTTTATGTGCACAGAGGCTCGCAATCTAAACAACGGAAAATTAAGCAAGTTTTGTGGCTTTGGCTGCCACAGCGTAGAAAGATGATATAATTACTAAAATACCCCTATATTCGTTGAATCATTTGACTTTCTAGAATCTAACGACCACAAGGCAACCGATGAAAACGTCGATGTTTCCTTATTTGGGTAACTATGATGATGGATTTGTACGTGGATCCAGGTCCAACCAGTCTTTCCTAGCCTTTTGTTGCCTGACATTGGGACTTGTACTGTATAGTTTTTGTCATGCAAGCGTTTCATCTTCTAGGCCACATAATACATCTTCCCATTGGACAATGTTAACACAGTAGCCAATGAACATTTGCCAATAGCTGTTCCTGTGTTTATCCAAGTTGGTTGAGTGCCTGCCTCCCATCCAAGACGTTGTGGTTCATACTTCAAATCCACTCACCGTTCTAAGGAAAAAAAATAAGCAGCGCAATGCACAAAGTTCGTGCATGCACAGGGTTCAGGGAAAGAATAGGCTATAAAAGTCTATAATATACAATTTTACCTTACATTTTTTTAAAAGGTTGCTTTCATATTTCAAACTTCTAGGTCATGTGACAACAACTCTATCTATCATTGCGCTAAGTTTTCTCTTCAATTATTTATACAAAAAAAGAAAAAGAAAAAAAAATACAAGAAAATAAGAAAAGGAGGACAAAGTAGTCAAGCCTTCAAATGGAGTCTCCCTAAACGAGCCTCTCATGTACTTAGTTGGAGGCGTGCATGGGTTATGGGTTATTTAGGCTTGCCTAGAACAAAAGACTACGATGATGATAGCGAAGATGAGATGTGCCAAACTGCTTGATTTATCTGCAATGGATATGATTCTTTGTACATGGCCTTAAACCTGGGAAGTAGCATGGAAGAGGCTCCTTCTTGGGCCATCACAATACAAGGCCCTTGTTCTAGGATTAATTCTTTTGAACCTCGGATTATGAGTCTAAACCATGTGGTAACTGTAGGCTGCTTAAATGCATCATTTTAAATTCGGGGATATTAAACAAAATTGTGGTAACCTCACGGGTGGGTTATCCTCTTTGACATGGGACTAAACAGAGTCGGTCGTCTCGAGTCTACACTCGGCGCCTCCCATTTTGATTTTGGAACCGTTCCCATGATGCGCCCATGGAAATGATGAGCTTTCAGACTGTTTTTCTGTGGAGTTGGATAATGCATTGTTTTAAGACGTGAGGAGCAAGTTAGGGCGTGTGCCCTGGATTTTGGGCCCATTATAGTTGATATTTCCAACCATCATCCAAGGGCTAGCACCTGTAGGCAAGAAGGATTGCGCTGAAGTGCAGAGCCCTGGCCGGCTTCCTAGCATCCAGCCAACGGGTCCCCACGAGAAGGAAAATACTAGGCTAGGCAGACGCTGGCTCCCGGCGCTCTTCAGTCCGCAGGACTTGGTAATATGCTTTGAACCAGTGGAGCTGAGCCACGCCAAAACTAACTAGCCCCCGTTCGTTCCCCGGAAAAGGACCCACATGTTTGGGGCCATCCTTTCGACGACCGGATCCATTCATCAGTTCGTCCAATTGTCCGGCTGCCTAGCTACCAACCTTTATAACTACTGTATTATTTCAGGCTTGCTTTCTTTTCTTTTCGAACCATGTCTATTAAAAAATTTAACTAAAATTGTTAACTGCTGGAAGCCTGCCATAGACACGATTTTTGTTACACAATTTAAGTAGGACAGGCCAAATATGATGTACAGTTTAGATTAGCCAAATACAGGTTCTATCTAAGTTGTGTCTTTCTCAACTTTAGTTAGAAGATTTTTATTTTTATTTTTTTAACCTATGGAGCAAGATGGGTTGTGAAATTCTATATAAATCATTTTATGAATAGAGAAATAATATATTTAGCCCAGCTATAACTCTAGCTGGGTTAGTTTTTGAAGATCCAAATTGTTTACAGTATTACCCTTCACTTAGATAAATTCTTGGATCATCCTAGTTGCTACCTCTTTAAGCTGTAAAATACACAGTCAAGAGTCATACCATCCATTTTATAACTAAAAGTAAAAATGACTAGAATCATTCAACAAAAGAAAACTTTAGAGCATTGATTATGAATGATATGGATCTCCAAAGATCTAGGCCTCATTGATTTTGTCTTTGGCATATTTTACAAAAGTTAGTAGTTAGGCTTTCGCATTTAAGTTCAGACGAACAATTTCTAAGTAGGTTCAAGTCATGTATCTTCTCTCCATTTACAATTGAAGAGTTTGAAGAGAAATGGCAACAATTAATAATGGAGTATGGACTATAAAGTAATGGGTGGATTAACAATATTTATGATGAATGTAAACAATGGGTTCCTGTTTTCTTAAAGAATACATTCTTTGCAGGCATGAACACTAGTAAAAAAAGCGAAAGTATAAATTCATTCTTTGACAAGTATGTGCATAAGAAAACAATACTAATGGAGTTTGTAAAGGCAATATGACTTGGCACTTGAGAGTAGATACTATGCAGAGAGTCAAGAAAACTTTAGATGCTTTAATGAGATGCAAACCCTCAAGGCAAGTAGCCCATTCGAGTTTTAAGTGCGTCAAGTATTTACAAGGAACATGTTTTGGAAGTTTCAAAATGAAGTTGCTAGGATGGGTGGGTATTTGGTAAATGAAGTAGCTGGTAATGAGCTACTCAAAACATACATAGTGAAAGAATTTGTGCATGATAAGGATAAGGCAAGGAAACTGTGGAAGATTTTTAAAGTTGCATGGGATGCAACTATAAATGAAGTCTCATTTATATGTCGATGCTTTGAGTTTAAAGGATAACTTTGTGGGCATGCCATGTTTGTTCTCCAACTTAATGGTCGTTCGTTGGTCAAAGGAGTTGAAAATGAGACATAGTTTGAATCGTGTGAACAAGGAGAAAGACAGTGTATTCCATAGTCCAACAGATAGCTTAAACTTTCTTTACTATAGAGCCCTTCCTATATTTGGCAAAGCGGCATCGTCTAAGGAAGGAGTGAGATTGTTATGCGAGGCGTTGGATGTCATTGAGCGGAAGTTAGATGATCGCGTAGGAGGATCGATAGTAGAGGCTGTTGAGGATGGAGCAGGTGAGGGAGAGTGTTTGAGATCTGAGGTAGGTTTAGTAGCTCATCCTCAAGATGTAACAGAGGACTCTAACATAGGTGATGTGATGTACGGAGAGGATCCTTTGGACGTAGATGAAGGTAATAGTCTAGATGTCCACCTTGTTGTATTATGGGACCCTTTGTTAGTTTCTACAAAAGGAAATCATAGTAAGAGGTTTAAAGGCCCATTGGAGAAATGTAAAAGGCAGCAACGCACTTGTGGTGCTTGTGGCAAATGAGGACATAACCTCACATCATGTAGCAAGGAGACCGCATTGACCACACATGTAACGGAGGTGATACCTACATACCAAGTTGAAGTGGCACAACAAGTAATACAAGATTCCATAGATAGACAGAATAAGAAGCTGCGATAGTGTGGTAATTGTGGCAATTTGGGACACAACAGTAGGACATGTTCACAAAAGGTATGCATATGTTTTGATGATAATTATTTAATTATCATGGTAAGTACTTCCTACACCACTCAAATATGCATATGTTTTGATGATAATTCTTTAATTACTTAATTGTTTCATAAGGATAACTTAGTAGAGAGCAATGAAGGTCTGAGTGAGATTCAATACAGGTGGAAGAGCAGTAGTCAATTGCATATTTAAAAATATATGCTGGATTCTACAAAAGATAAGTATAAAATGTTTTGTAAACTGCAATTCAGCTTCAGTGCTTCCCAATTTCATTTGTTTGTATACAATGGATACTAATGTTTCCATTTTCATTTGCCTGTTGTGCAGTTAGCTCCAAAAAGCATTAAAAGAGTTCCATTGGTTCCTTGCCATTATTCTCCATCTGCTTTACTAGCATTTTTTGCAAATTTGGTTTTTTGCGATTATTCTCCATCTGCTTTGCTAATATTTTTACCAAATTTGCCTATTGTACAGTTAGCTTGGAAGAGCATTGCACCAGTTCCCATTGCCATTATTCTCCATCTGCTTTGCAAACATTTTCGCAAATTTGGTTCCTTGCCATTATTCTCCACCTGGTTTGCTAATTTTTTACAACTGTTGGCTCTTGCAGTTAGTCGAAAGAGCATGAAATCAGTTCCATTGGTTCATTACCATTATTCTCCATCTGATTTGCTAAGTTTTTGAAAAATTTGCCTGTTTAGCAGTTAGCCCGGAAGAGCATTAAACTAGCTCCATTGCTTCCTTACCATTAGTCTCCTCCTGGATTGTTATTTTTTGGCAAATTTTGCCTTGTGTGCAGTTAGCCCAGAATAGTAGTAAACCAGTTCCACTGGTTCCTTATCATTGTTGTCCATATGGTCTGCTAAGTTTTTGCATCATTGGCTGTTGTGCGGTTAGCCTGGAAGAGCATTACACTAGTTTCTATTGCTTCCTTGCCATTGTTCTCCATCTGGTTTGCTAATTTGTTGCAACTGTTGGCTTTTGTGCAGTTAGCCCGGAAGAGCATGAAACCAGTTCCATTGGTTCCTTTCCATTATTCTCCATCTGGTTTGCTAAGTTTTTGGAAAATTTGCCTGTTTAGTAGTAAGCCCGGCAAAACATCAAACTAGTTTCCATTGCTTCCTTCCATTATTGTCCATCTGCTTTGCTAACGCTTTTTTGCAAAATTTGCCTATTATGCAGCTATCTTGGAAGAGGAAGATCTAAGAACCATGGATCTCGGTGACTTATTTGAGCACAGGATTCCACAATAGACATTTCCAGGATTACTCGCTTATGGGGCACTGAGCAGCCTCGGTTATTTATTCAGCGATGCCCACACCTGATCCAACAAACGAGCGTTTCTCATTTCCACGCCCAATGTATGCAGAATCCATCCCCCAGGATGCACCAATGCAAAGGCCAGAGACATGAGAGAGGCAACCTGACAGGAGGCCTTTTGTACCAATGCACCATTCTATAAAAGAATCCATTTGTCACGATGCACCAATGCACCATTTAATTTTTGTTTGGCTATTTCTTCATTTTTTTTGTTGCAATATAAAAAATTCAGAACGCTTCTGTAAAAGATTCATTAGTATGCCAAAGAGGCATACTAATGCCAGTAAACTTTTTGATGTAAAGGATTCATTAGTATGTAAAAGATTCATTTTTTGGGTTACAATATCAATGAATATTAATAAATTTTTTTGATTCATCTCAATTTGTTTCTGAACTCATGATCTCTACATTTGGAAAACATGGGCATGTCAAAGGGGCATTGCAGATATTTTAACTTATGAAACAGTTGAATGGTTAGCCTGATGAGGTTGCGTTTATGGCTGTACCAGAGAAGTATGCCTGTATGGTTATCATCTATGCCAAAGCAAGTGCTTGGATCAAGGTCTTCAATTCATAAAAAACATGCATATGAAACGAAATGTTGGAGTTTGGGCAGACGTTCTTAATTCTGGTAGGCTTTATGTAATTCTCGAGCTAGCCCAATTTGGTGCTACCTAGATGGTCGAACTGGATCCAGATAATCACAGCAATTACTTGGTTTTGTCAAATATGCATGCTGCAGAAAATGAACATAGGAAATCAGGGAAAGTTGAAGAGAACAAACATGAGAAAGAACCGAGTTGCATTTAAGTTGGGGTTAAGAATGTTGTTCATGTATTCCTAACAATAGACAAATCACTTCCAGGAATGAATGAAATTTTATTGAATCTTAATAGACTGAATACATGCTTTAAGGTTTCTTTGTTCATTACAGAGAAGCCCAATGACTTCTGATTTCATATTTAGCATACAAAAAAACTTTAAAATGGAAACATCATCTAGAAAAGTGCTGCGTGAGGTGCTCACTCGACTACAATGATGGTCTGCCCTCGAGACCACTGCTGAATTCGCTAACAAGCTTTGCAACTTAGTGTTAAATGGGATTCCTTTTCAGTTAATTCTGAGAGAGAGCAAATTATAAGAGTGATATGGGGCAAGCTATGCCTCCTATTGCAATCACATACTGTCTTAACAAATGATTTTTGTCATTAAAATGAAAAAGAAGACAGATTCGAGCCCGTAACAAGTTCCTCTTGTATAACAATGAAGTTACAGGAAACATGCCTCCCGTATAGCAATTTAGTAACATTGGCCGTAACAAGTTCCAATTCCTCTCCCTTTATACTTATTTGAAAAGTTGCAATACAAGTAAACTAGACAAAAGGAAAAATAAATATATGACAGTCATCAGATGTCCATTGACATGATCTCCGTGAGGCATCGCTTGCGATTCCGGTTTTGGTAGTGAGGGTGTGTGTGTCGATGGTTCTCTCTTGGGCGTAAACCTTCTGCTCATTGATGAGGTTGCTGATGCAAATATCTTCCATAAACATGATCAACTCATACAAAGTAACCGCATCTATGTTCACCCTGTACACACAGAGAAGTGTCAATTAACCTACAATTAACGGCCTATGTGTTTTGACTACAAAATGTACAACAATTACCTCCTAATCCGAACACTTATAAAAAGGTCGATTAGGATTATCCATAGTATTTGAAGTGCGTGTGATTAACTGTCCACATCCATTTGGGCAGTGTAAGACGGGAAATCTATATCCGTAGGCCATCTGAAAATCAAATCACTTTGAACACTATGAGCAAAACACTAGGACAAGTCAATACAAATTCTTCTGTCATGGGCTTATGTCAGCAGTGTATTTGGAGTTGTAATATTATCAAATAAAAGTACCACCGTATGTGCAAGGTGCATGGCAAGTAAATAGTGGGGATTCACTACATGCATCTTTCTTAATGTAGCAATGAAGGACAAATGGGTATTCACCTGTATCAGTTTTAAGAGATTCCAAGGAAACAAAGAAACTGATCCTAAAAGAAGTGGATAAATGAATGCAGACACCTTTCATAGTACTTCAAAGAGTCAATCTACTTTGCCCATTTATGTTATACATTTACTGTTGTTTGCAGTTACAAGCACATACACTGCATCTACAGTTCTAAGCGGAAATATTGTTGTAATCAGGCAGGAATCACTTTCAGTAAACACCATATATATAGTTTCTTCCTAACTAGTTTTCAATATGATTTGAATTCAAACCCCCATTAATTAGATTATCACAAATGAAATGAATTCCATAGAAGATGAGTGGATTGGGTTGCCAAATTCTGCATTCTACATGTAGTTTTAGCTGCCTGCCAACCCTTACACTGATTACATGAGCAAAGACTAAAATATCATTTACGTTCTCTAATCCTAACATCCAACCACACATCTGTTTGCCATTCATCAAGGAGAGTCAAAAGCTATACTATGACAAAAGTACACAAACATGAATTTTGGGAGGAAGAAGACCCAAGCAACCACGAAATTACTGCAGGATTCAGACCGTAGGAGGAAATTAATATGCTATAGTGCCACTAGGAAATCAACCCCTGTACTAAAGCATTACATCCATGGATTGTTATTTTCATTTGGAGCAAAATCTAAACAACATACAAATGCTCCCGCACATCCTTGTACTGAAGCATTACATCCTTGTATTGAAGCATTACTAAAAGGGGCAGCCTTGGTGCACGAAGCTCCCGCACAAGCAGGGTCCGGTGAAGATTAACACAGCATTGGTGAGGAAAATCGCAATTAATTCAAACACATCATTTGCAAACTACGACTTAGGACTTCTCACAAACATATCATAAGCAAAATGTAAATAGCAAAGCTATCTGAAAAATGATCAAGAGGAAAATCTAATATCAGAGCAAAATCTAAACAACATACAGATGCTTATATCTAAATAGCCAACATAGACAGAGGAAAGGATGCCAGATGCTAAGCTACTATTGGAACAAAATAGAGAAAATGCTAACAGACATGGGAGATCCAACAAGGATGACTCCTCATCGGCCAAATCCCAGACAACGTTCCCCCTATTACAACTTATTTGACGGGCAAGATGTTACCTTAGAAACAATGGAGACTGAGAGAGTTAGAGGGCTTGTAAAGAGAGAGAAAGATGAAGGAGGCGAGCTCACTTGTTCCTTCGTGGCGTTGGTGTTAGAGGATTCAATTTGCAAGAAGAGAGTTAGAGGGCTTACAAACACAGAGACTACGTTGCCTTCGATGGAAAAGGTTGGCCGCATATATAAAATTAAAATTTTATAAATTTAATTTTAAAATAAATTACATTCTTTGATAATAGAAAAAATAGATTCAACGCCCTCCCTTAAAATAGGAGGATATTTGCCTAGTACGATCGCATGGAAATTGTTAGTAAGGAGCCAATGAATAAGAAATAGGGCGAGCAGCCTCTTAGTAAGTCCTGGCCCCACTGTATGTCAGACAGGATCCATGCAGAACGGCGACTTTTTATTTGGAGGAGTGATCCTAGCCCTTGCTTTTTGAGTTGTGACCCCACTAATCGACGGATTTGGTGTGACCTATCTACCACAGCGATCGCAGCCGCCGTTTTGATTTGGGAGACTACCTTATCGTCCATTTAAAGGACGAACCCGAATGCAGTGGAGTAGAGAGTTTGGTGCGAAGATGAGCGGGGCAGGAACGGCCGACTTCTTTTACAGAGAGGCTCAACGCCTCGGCTATGTCGCAAGATCAGCGTTCAAGGTTTCGATTTCTTCTTCCTTTTTCTATATTCATATACCTCCTTCTGGGTTTAATTAGTTTTGTTTTAGTTTCGGTTTTCCATACTTCTCTTCTGAGAAAAACTTGTAATTTTGTTTCGGGAGCAGTTGTTGCAGATGCAGAAGCAGTTCAAACTGATATCTCCAGGAGCATCTGTTCTTGACCTTGGCTGTGCTCCTGGTGCTTGGCTTCAGGTGCCCATCTCGGTTTTTCTCTTTTCTACCTTTTTTCAAAAACTTAAGTTACATACTTTGTTGACAATGATCTATTCAATCCGACACTTGACTGTTTTCTTTCTCTGATATGAAATCATATTCACCTGGGTTTAATAGATCCTCCTGGGTCATTGTATGATCACGTAATCCCTTGTTTCGTTGTTATCCTCTGGCAAATATAGATTTAAGTATCTTCATCGGCTATCATTTTCTTCAGTTTGGTACAACCTCAAAGATTCTCAATGACCATGAATCTGTTAATCTGATGTATATGTGTTCGAGGTTGTTATATAATCTTCAACTGATTTCAGTCTTTCCAAATCATGCTATGCTCATGTCGCTAGTCAGTTCACTTTCACTAACAGTTTACATTCATACATTTATCTTGGAGAAGACCATAATTTACATGGTTTTATTTTGTAAAGAATATGAAAGTCTTTCTGGCTTCATCTTTATAGGTAGCTTGCCAGAGCTTGGGTCCACTGCAAAATGGTGGCGTGGTGGTGGGTGTTGACCTGAAGGTGAGAAATAACTATGATTCTTAGCTTCAAAACGAATTCTGTTTATGGTGTTTTTATAAACTGCCGTGTCAAGAGAAAGTAAGAAGCTAAAACATTAGAGAAATAGTTGCTTCAAATTCTCTACTTTCTAGGCAGTGATCTTTTTGGTGCTATTATGTTGGTTACAGAGCAGAAGGTGAAGGTTCCTTCTCGTCACTGTGATACTAGGGTACAGACTATTTGTGCCGACGTCATGAATCTCCTGAAAGAACAAGCTTTGGCACTGTCCCCTCAGGTATCATGTCTCTTATGCATTTGTTTTGTTCTCTACTGAAAATGATACATTTGTTTTTCATAAATTCGCTGCATTATCTAGTTTCAGTGGTCTCTTAAATACCATATTGGGTGGAAATCCTGCAGGCACTGAGGCCCACTACTTCCATGATGCAAGGCATAAATATAAATGCATGATTAGATAAAAAATGTACAAAAGGATATAAACTAGAAATAAATTGCCATTGATAAGGAACTGAGGGAAATGGGACAAAGAAGTGTCTGTAACTTGGTCCATCAATGTATCAGGTTTGGAGCCTAATTAATCTCAATTAAGTAACAATACCCACTAGCAAAGTGCAAATACCTGTGGAGTAAGTATCAGGTAGTAATGCCAGAGATCTCTGATTTCGTCTTTCACATGGAGGAGCTGTCAAAGTAAGCTAGAAAGGTGGACTCAGGAAATTTTGAGAGAGAGGGAGAGAGAGTCTTTCTAAACTGAATGTAATATTCAATTAATATCTAAAAATGAATGTGATACTCAATTAATATCTATCTTTTTGCCACCTCAATGTATTTTCATTGTGTCCTTTTTCGAGGTGCCAATGTTTTAAGAACCAAGGTTGGCTTTATTCATGCTTATACACCATAAAATCTTTTACTTGTTTGACAGAATACATGATTGTCATGTTTTATATTGAGATTTAGTAGCCTTTAGGCCCTTTACAAGCAGAGGAATAGTCAACTGGTCCAACTGCTTTTCTGTGTAGTCATAAGCTTAAAATTCTTGGCTGCATTTTCACACATACGGGCTTAATTGAAGTATTGTGCTATAATTGAGATCTGACAATTGCGCCATAGTTTGCTAGGACTTCAATATTCAAGTACGGTGTGGTCTATGAATTCCACTTATCGAGGCAATAATTTGCTCAGTTGAGTTGAGATTCTGCTTATTTTAATGGATCTACTTGCAAATCTGATCTGTGGCGACTAACTACACTTTCTACATCTAAAATTTTTGGGAAGAAAAACTCAAACTGGGGGCCACTGTTATCCTGAAGGAGCACAATATTTCTTATGGGATCAAGGCAAAGTTCCTGTTGGCTTTACCTCTGTCTACCTGGCACATGTTATTCAATTGGGCACACAATCCTTTGTAACCTGTTTAAACTCCTAGAGAGCCGATGAGAATCTTTTTCTCAAAAAAGCTAATATATCACAATAACTTCTTTATCTCCTCTTCTTTGTAGCTATTAGTTAAATGAATTCCAGTGTCCAACAATCTGTCCTCTGGTCATCTCTGCTAATCAGCGGACCTTAACAGATACATTAATATTCTGTGCTCTGCAAATGTCGCAGGCATGTGACAGTTTCTCTAATCCAGTGATGTAAACCTGCTTCAGTTGCAAATTTTAATCCATGTTGCTGTATGCATCTATTTCTCGATAGAAGAACTCTGTTTATTCTTGGATTTTGATGAACTTGGTTCGATTGAATGATGAGAAAAGCCTTGAATTTCAAATGAGACCACAGAGCTTCATGTTCTCTGTTCTCTCTCTGTGACTTGATGGACTAGTCCAAGTTCTTTGAAAGGTGCTCTTCTCTCTCTCTCTCTCTCTCTCTCTCTCTCTCTCTCTCTCTATATATATATATATATATATATATATATATATATATATATATATTGTACACCTAGAAACTTCTCTTTCTGCTAATTTAACTCCATGTTGCTGCATGCATCTATTTCCTGACAGAAGAACTCCATTTATTCTTGGATTTTGATGAACTTGGCTCGATTGAATGATGAGAAAAGCCTTGAATTTAGAATATGACCACAGAGCTTCATGTTCTCTGTTCTCTTTCTGTGACTTGATGGACCAGTCCAAGTTCTCTGAAAGGTGCTCTTCTTTATATGTTTTTTATTATACACCTAGAAACTTCTACAAGCATCTTTTAAGTGGCAAGCTGACTACTTTTACACGAATTTCTGACTGAAAAAGGTTGTAACATGGTTCAATATGCTCGGGACAATTCTTTAGGCCATTAACATCTTGTGAAGATGAACATCTTGCTCAGGAAGGGACAAAAGCAGCAGAGATGACAATAATATTGTTTGCGCATGTTGTGATATATAAGGTTGTCAGTAATTTTCTTTTTCTCTTAGCACAAATAGATGAGATTTTTGTTGTTTTCTGTATTGCAGAAGGATGGGTTTTCTGTGATACTGTCAGATATGTGTCCTAAGGTTTCTGGAATTACAACCAAAGATGCAGCTTTATCTGTTGAGCTGGGGATGCAAGCGCTTACTTTGGCTTTGGGAAAGACAGTTTTGCCTGGTTCAAATGTTAATATTGATGGCCAGGAGCTCCTAGATGGATGTTATTCTAGTACTGACAACGCTGGTGTTCTACAGCCTGGGGGCAACGTGGTCATTAAACTTCTTGAGAATGAAGATATACAAGGTTGGTAGTTCTCTAAATTATTACTAGTTTTAGTAGATACTGTTTTGAGTTTGACTTATTTATTCTCTGTTCTTGGTTTGGTGCTAGCAGAATTTAGCCAAATCTGCAAACCACGGTTCAGAAAAGCATCATGGTTAAGGCCAAAAGCAACAAGGTCTTCCTCCAGAGAGATTTATCTGATATGCCAAGACTTGCGGCACCGGAGGTAGTAATGAGGCACCGGAGGTAGTAATGAATTCATTAACTATCTGGGAGTACAGCAGTTTGGACTATGGACACACGAGTGGGTATGGAGTTCCAATTATTTAGTTGCCTGGTTGTGGATTTAGGAATTTTGTTCATGGGCGCAACTTGTGTAACCGGGAGACTCCGCTGATTTTGGTTTCCTATGAATGGAGAACTTACAGGATCACATGAATATGAGAATAAGGAAGATGGTAGAATATCTGTTGAATTGTTGTATAAATTTCTTCCGCTTTTATATTGGAACGAATGAGTCAATGAACCAACATCTGTTACAAGTTCAAGTCAGGAATAAAATGCAAGGATCTGGATTTATGTTGGAATGAATGAGTCAATGGACCAACACCTGTTACAAGTTCAAGTCAGGGATAAAATGCAAGGATCTGAACTGTCTAGCTGCACATCATGGTACATGGAAATATATACATTGGAAACTGTCTAAATTTTATGAGCTTTCAGGTGCTGGTAAATGAAAAATTACAAGTAGGACCTCGAGATTGTTGTCCAACATATCTGAGTCGTCCCTAACATGAGGAATGTTTCTTTAGGTCAAAAATCACTACCATCCATATTACTACTTTTTAAAAGACCCAAGATAGGTGGTTAGAATTGTCCAAATGTATTCATTTATCATGGGCTACCTAATTTTTTTTAATCCCCGTAAGAGTAATGTGCTCAAGAAAAGAGGAAGTTGTACACACCCCTTTTCAAGAGAGGAAGGCGTACATGCCCGTTTTCCCATGGATGGTAAGTTTTTGTTTTTGGATTTAAGCTGTTCATCTTATTGCCCACAAATGTCTAGTGCTGTTGGTTGCAAAGAGTGAGTGTAACTCCCTTTTGAGTTGGGATTAGATTTAGGAGTTGTGTGAGTTATTTGATTTATGATTCTTTAGTTAAAAAGAAAGAGAAAAGTTATATATCATATTAAGAATTGCATAAATAGGTTAGACATAGAATTTCATGCCAATCACAAAGTTTTTAGCCTACTTTTTGAGGTAAAAAGTTAGGACCATCCAGTTTTTTTTTTTTTTTTTTCCTTCAAAGACCCAAAACAAGGGGTGTGAGAGTGTGGTGCAGCTCTCAATAGTGAAGGTCACAAGTTTGAAACTCCTCAACGGTGTGTGTTTGAGAGTGCTTATATCCACCATTCCAAAATAAAAGACTCTTAGACATCGAATTTCATGCCAACTGAAAGTTTTTAGCCTACTTTTTGAGGTAAAAAGTTGGGACCATCCAGTTTTTTTCCAAAGACCCGAAAAAGAAGGGATGTGAGAGTGTGGTGCAGCTCCAAGCACATTGATTATAATGGATTACCTAATTTTGTTATTCTGAATATGATGAATAGCTTAGACCTACAAAGAAGTTTTACTATGCATAGAAAGGTGTTGTCTACACCGTATGTACCTCTCATCTAGATTGTTTTCGGGGACTCTTTTTTGTATTCTAAACGTTAAACTGGCTTGGATTTATTAAAAAAAGGTTTACATATATTAAAAAACATAGGTGTACTCCTCTAAAATGCTGTATTAGATCCGTTGAAAAAAATCTAAGGTATCATCAATTATATGCTGAAGTGCTGTATTTAAACCTGTTAAGAAATCTTAGATATCAGCAATTATAAGCCAAAGACCCTAATGTAACATCTGTAAAGCAAGCGAAGGAACTTATTTGATGGCAAATTTGGACATGTGAGACAAGAAGGAGCTATTGTGATTGCGAGAGAGAAAAATTCTTCATTTGTGGTTAACTATTTATATCTTACACTCAGAACATTTTTACAAGAATAATTGAAAGAATGACCACTAAAAAAAGAAGAAGAAAAAAAGAAAGAAATAATAACTGAAAGAATAAATGTATTCTGTATGACGGACTCCCTCCCAAGCTTTGAGTTATCGGATATGAGTTCGCCCCAAAGACCAAAGTCCAGTGTCACGAACAGGGGCCTGGGAGAATAACATAATTAGAAGACAGTTGTATGAGAATAAAATCAGCTGGTTGAGCAATGAAGTGTTCATGACTCACTGGTGTTTTTGCAGAGGGGAAAACATTCCAAAATCTCAGAGTCTCATCTCCCGCCCCAGTCACTATGGTCTGCAGAAAATGTTCAATGTACTGTCAATTTCAAAATATAAATGGATAGCATGGATGCATAAAAATAAGAACCAAACAGGAAATGAATTTGATAGTTTGTGATTTGCAATGCAGTATAAGGTTGGATAACACATACCTGCCCATCAGGAGACATGGCAAGATATAGTACTCGCAGACTGTGTCCAGTTAGAGTTGCTACCTGTTTCACCAGAATCTTGTAGTTCAGAGAGGTGCTACTGTGGTTTTAAATTGTTTTATACCTTTTAGAATTCAAGTTCATCTAAAACCTCTAAATTCAAAACCTCAAATACATTTGAAAAGGCTTAGCATATAACAAAGAGAACATAAACAAGCGACCATAACTGATAAAGGCGATTTCCTACCTTTCCCATTGTCGGATACTTCCATACCATGATTTGGTTTTGGGAATATCCATGAGTGCTCACGAGTTCATTGACATTTTTACACCATGCCAGATTGCAGACCTGTGAAACCGAACTTTGAGAACTTGTTCATAAGGTAATGAGAAATAAAATCATAAAAATTAGGTAGAGGAGATGGAGTCAGTCACTTCAAAGTGCAATGAGAAAAGAACAGAACCTGACTTCCTGTGTCCACACTATTCAACTGGTTACCATTTGTGGTATTCCAGAAGCGAATGCATCTATCGGCAGTTCCACCTCCTGATACAACGAGGCCATGTTGGTGAGGTGACCAAGCAATTGCCTTTACCGCAGCTGTGTGTTCTGTAAGTCTTAAGGCTGGTTGCTGGGAGTGCTGGTTCCAGATCAAGAGCTGATAACAACACATGCAGCCATTTGTTAGGCTTATTTAGCAAGGTTTGATTGTAAGTTTATACTATGACAGTCAATGAAGGGAAAAAGAGGATAAAAAGTACATTTACCTGGTTATCATTGCCCCCAGAAGCTAGTTCTCTGTCATCATGCGACCATTTTAGTCCACAGACCTGGTAGAGCCATGAAAAGAAGAAAAATATTCTTGTTAAAGTGAGACGTATAAATTATTGCTTAGCTTACTCAACTATTCAATGGCTTACCTCAGATTTATGGCCCACAAGTTTACCAATATAATCATTTGAGACCCGAAGATCGTGTTGAAAAATATTCCGGTCTCTACCTCCAGAAGATAGAATACAAGAACTCCATGCCAATACTCCAGTTCTTGTTTGATGTCCACCCATGGTCCGGACCTTTTTGCACCGTGTGCCGTCCCAAATCTGAGACAGATAGCAATTTTGTTGGTCCAGCTATGTTTGGTTACTATTGCTAATGAAAGAAGCTCTCTAGATTGTAAAGACAAGTTTGGCGTCCATATGATTGGCAATCTACAAAGAAGCAACCGTCCAGTTTGAAATGCAGAAATATCTCATATAAACACAGCCTAACAGCAATGAATTACATGGTGTTTGATTGTTATTAACAGCTAATCCAATATGTTCATATTAGGTTATATATGCTCACCATATTAAGCTGGAACCCTTTATTTGTTGATTGGCCCTTCTAAAACTTTCCAACAAGATTTAGAGGATTCTGAGGGTTGTCCCCAACAGACATGATCTGAACCCTTAATTAGAAACATACTTTTTTGTAGTTATTTTATAATACTAATACTAACCAACTCATTTGCAATTTTGATAGGCTGATTATGATCATTCATATTTCCATGATTGTTGAGAGCTTTGTCGCTTGGTGCTAGTGCATGCTATCAACAGCCTATGACCACTAAAAGACATGGTATTTTGCACTACAGGCTGTGAGTTAGTAAAAGATCGAGGTTTAGAAGTGCCTGCAACTCTTCTCAAATGGTTAGTACCATTTGAGGGAGTGCCTGCAGATATCCCGTCATCTCAGTTCCTAAGACCTGTCATTCTCATATGCAGTCCTTCTCAATTAGGACAACTATTCAAAACACAAGATTGAAAAGTCAGATAGTAAGTCCACCAAAGAGATTCAGGATTAGATGCAAAATTAAGTATTCTGTATATTACATTGTTACTAATGAAATATATACATCTTTTTGAATGGCATATTACTAATGAGACATTATAGGGGAAGGACTTTACGCATCAATTTTGACAAAAGTAACCAAGGATAAAAAGCTTAGGGTTTAATAAGAAAGAACAAACCTATTTAGTAGTGGACTTGCTCTGGAAACATATCAGGAGAGTGATACACCCATAATAGCAAGACTTAGTTCAATGGTCACTGATTATAAATGATGCCATCTAAGTCATCCATTACTGGGTGCTTAGTATGTTTGTACTTTCTCTTCAATTTTTCTGCAGGTTATGGTCCATGATCTTATGTTTAGAAGTTCTCATCCAATGCATTGCTCCTGTCCCGTATGTTTTATATAGCTTTTTTACTATCTACTGATAGACTTTAAGATGGAAATTGAACATGAATGTTGAAATTTTATGTAAAGCAATTTCAAGCCAAAGAAACCACAAGGGATCAACCATCTTACTTGGATATCGCCAAGATTTGTACCAATAGATAGATATGAGCCTTCTCGAGTCCACTGAACAGCGCATACACTATCACTTGGCCCCAAGTCACACAACTTCGTTACCTGGACCCAAAAAAGAAGTTGATCAGAAACCCTATTAATATTCAAATTTTAGATGCGATAAGATAGAAGGATGTGAATTTGCAATTCACCTTGCTTGTTGACGCAGTCCACAGATAAACACAGGTGCCCAACCCAACCGCTAGTACATTCTGTGACGACCAATCGACAAGGTTCAGATAGAAATCATCTTGAAGAGAGGGGGCATCCAGAACCTGCAATCAAATTCAGTCATCACTAAACAACAACTCTTACATAATTTTCTCAATAATAGCTGTAATGTTTCTCCTCCTTATCAGCATTCTAGTCTTAATGACACTATCAAGTAAGTTTACAACGCTTAAGAGCTCATAGTTCAAAAGGGGCTCAAGTGAATTCCTAAGTGATTACCGTACCATGAGATACAGACAGATACAGATATAACCAATATCATTTAAAGATCAGATCAAGAAGAAGGTTAAACTTTATCTAAAACCCATCATTACAGAACCAACAGACTCCTAACCCTGCAACCATCGACCAGTAATACCCTCTGTGGCTGTTTGCTAGTCCATCGATGATAATCTATTGCCTTTGAATATAGGCAAAATTATCAAAACAGAGAGCACTCCAAAAACCTTCTGTGGGCCTGAAAATAGCAGGGGATAGAATCATTATTCATGGATGATCCAATCTAGGAACTGTTTTTCCCGTCCTAGAAAGACCTTCTGTTATCCACATACATCTAGATAGAACAAACAGAAACCAGATGCTGGACAAAAAGCCGATTCCAAGTTATATAATCCATCATATTCCTTCCCGTGTCCCACTGAAAGTCCTTCAAACCCTTTTTTTTTTTTAATAATGAAAAATCCATCATAGAACAAAAACCCATCAAAATAGAACCTATACCTTGTGAGGCGTTTTGGGTATCTTCCTGGGTGCCTTAGGAGGTGTTGAAACCTCACTAGAAACAACATCACCACCAGAAATCAGCGGCGAATAAGGCGAGTTGGGTGCTGAATGATCGGTCTTAAACCTAAACAAATTCTTGTTTGGGCTCATCGGTGATCCCTGCCCAGCAGGAGAAGCAGGAACAGAATCAACTCCAAACAGCTCAGATTTCAATAATCTAGCATAAGCTTCGTTACCCCCTTCCTTTGCAGGTGATGATTTGTCCACCAGTGCAAAATTCTGAAGTCTCGAGGAAGTTCTACAGGGGATGAATCTGTCACTATAAGTGGTTTTTGAAGGTGACAACGTTTTTGGTAGAGCCCGAAAAGACGTCGGCGAGAAAGTTTCGAGATGGAGGGAAGTGCTGGTCATTCCAGCAGGGAGATTCAACCCAGATTTCCTTTTCTCGGCAGGATCCATCATTGCTGAACTGTTCGGATCTCTGTTGATCTTCTTCTATGTTTTGGCAGAGGAGGTTTCGAAGTTGCTAGGAGAGGAGCAAAAGAGAAGATGCGGAATGGCGGAAACCAATGTTTTAAACGCTGGGCCCGGCGTGGGCTGGTTGTTTAGCAACGGTCACTTGGAGGAGCTTGGTCTGGGTGATAGGTCTTTTTGGTAATTTAGGATTTGAATAAGTAGCCGTTGGGCGAGCTCCCTAACTTTTGGAGGTTGAAATTGAGAATTAGAACTTTCCTATCACTTTGCCATGGATGTCTAGCATACAAATTGTGAACCCATCAAAATAAAGGTTAAACCTAGAATACACAGGTGGCCTAGAATACACACGGTTCAGATCATTGAGAAAAGTGGGCCCTACTTGTATCTTTGCATGCTTATGTTTTCATAAATGTGCCACATTTATGAATTTGGCAATCCATGATTGCAAGCATGGTTTTAGTTTGGCAGTGATATATGCATTTTTTGTTTTTCCTTGTGAGCCTTTTTGATAGTATGAACCACTGGAACTTTAGGTGAACTTAGATTTAGGAAGATTGAAACGGAGAGACTACCAGTAGCTTCAGTTGTTCAATATCGTGCAAGTTAGGTTGTAATTATATCAACAAAGATCTTGCTCTTGACTTAGATGGCCACATGTTCTAAAATATTATATATAGAGAGTCTTGGTATTTTTAAATGTTAAGGCAACGCCTTGATTCTCTCTCTCTCTCTCTCTCTCTCTCTCTCTCTCTCTCTCTCTCTCTCTCTCTCACACACACACACACACACACACACATTTTCCTTTGAATCACTAAGGATTCGTAGCAGGACTTCGAACTACTAACAATACATATCAAATATTTTTTTGGCAACAAAATATATCATCCACAAGGTTTAATAATTAAAATATTTTATAAAATATTATTTTCTGTAGCCTAAATTGTCTTTGAAAACTAGTTTATCTTTAGCTAGATTTTATAAACTTTCTTTCCAACAACTTGAACCTTCAACTTCCCACCGAATAATTTTGCAAACTAGAAAAGTAATTAGAAATTTAGTCCCACATTGGATATCGAAGAGCTCACCACTGTTTTATATGTCAAGGGCGTTTCTCATAGAGTTCTTGTATCTGGACGTTAGAAAGGACGCAACCAAAATTGGCCTCAGATTTTGGGTGATTTGAACCGTTCATTTGTTTGGCCTATCTTATTATGGCATAAGCTAAAATTCATTTTCATTAAAGATTTCTAGCTGCTAGCTTTTTTAGTTAAACATTTAAATGGACACAATTTAAAATAAAAAAGTCCCGACTCAAATCATTCACCGATTATGAAATTTGGTATATAATCAATCTAAGACAGGACAAACATGATGAAAACATTAGATCATCCAAATAAGGGACTCAATCCAAAAAAACATTTTACTTTTTTCTCACAAGGGTAGGGATGAAAGAGAAGATGGCTGTTTGAAAATCTATAACTAGAGGTTAAATCCGGGTTTAAGACAGTTTTCTTTGTCCTTCTTCTCCTTCAAAGCTCTATCTTTACACTTTTGCCAGATTATTTCCTCCTAATTAGAGTTCAAGCTTGGGTTTTTGGGTTAATTGCTTACTCAACCCTCATAGAGTGTGTAGTATCCTGAAAGTGCTTTAAAGAAGACTGTATTATACACACTGAAGCCATACTTCTTTCTGATCACCCATTTTTGCTTTTTATTTCTCAGAATTTTTCTGACAATCTCAAAGTGTTTCCACCACAATGGAGGCTGAAACAAGTAGTTCTACCATCAAGGTGGTGAATCAAGATATGACCAACCTAGATCGTTTTGACAGCAACAATTTCCTTCGCTGGAAAGATAAGATAAAGTTCGTCATTACTGTGCTTAAGATATATTGTCTTAGATCTAAATCTTCGACTGTTGTTGAAGCCTGCTACTAATGAGTCAGATGAAAGACAAGGATAGGATTAAGTAATAAGAAGATGAACTGTCATGCCGATGATAAGTTCTCAACGATCTATTAGATTGTTTGCACGATCTCTACATTAAACAAAAAAAGAGCAGTTCTGGTGTACGAAGCTCCAGCCTATGCAGGGTATGGAGAAGGGGCGGACCACAAGGGCCTATAGTAGGATTGTTTCGGAATACAATACAAGGCCGAAGAAGAAGGTATGAACAAATACTAAATAGCTAAATATTTTGATGTTAAGATGATTAATGACAAACCACTACTTGCACAATTAACAAAATTTGAGTTTTGAAGATAGATATTACTGAGTCTTTCCAAGTACAAGCAATTATTGCAAATATTCCAACCTTAGTGGAAAATTTTAGAAAGAGGCTGCTTTATAATAATGAAGAACTTACTAGAGAGCAACTTCTTAAATAACTTTACATAGAAGAGAAATCTTGTATAAGAGATAAAATTCAAATAATTGCTCTAAAGGAAATTTCTCCAAAAGAAATAAACAAAAGGACAATCAATGCTATGATTGGGGCAAAAAGGGGCATTATGCTCAAGAGTGCAGCCAATGGACAATTGCAAAAAGGCAAAAACGAAGAAGAAGCTAATGAATCTGAAGATCCCACAATTATTTTATGGTGGATTCACATGATAGATGAAGTAATGGTTGGTGGTAGGACACATGTGCTTCAATTCTTGTTTGCCATGATAAAAGTATGTTTAAAACATACAAAGAAGTTCTAGATGGATAGGAAGTCCAAATGGAAAATGAGAATTGTTCTAAGATTGAAGGGAAAGGAACTGTGGAAATTGTTTTAACATCTAGTAAGAAAGTAAATCTTGTCAATGTCCTTCATGTACCAGAGATAAGAAAGAATTTAGTTTATAAATCACTTAACGGGAAATGCCTTGAATAAATCCAGCAAGTAACTAATAATCCTATTTCTGGTATTCTTTGAGAAAGATAGTACTAAAATCATGAATTTTTTTGGCAAGTTAATCTTGATTAAAAAGGGGTTCTTGTAGGGAAAAGACATTCTTGTAATGGAATGAATAAGTTATCTTTAAATAAAATAAATAATAATTCTACTTATTTGTTGGAGTCTTCTCCTTTACAAGATAGTAGGTTAAGACATTATAAATTATCATGCCATAATAAACATGATTAAATTGGATTTAACTCATTATAATGACAATGCATCCAAATGTCAAACATGCATAAAGTCAAAATTTCCAAGAGTCTTTTAAAAGTGTAGAAAGATCATCCCAACTTCTTAAATTAGTTCATTTGGATTCATGTGAATTTAAGAGAGTATTAGCTCATGGTAGAAAAGGAGATTTTATAATTTTCAATAACAAATTTTCAAGATTTGCTTATATTTATTGATTAAAATAAAAGATGAAGGCTTTCATGTTTTAAAAGATATAAAGTTGAAGTTGAAAATAAGCATGACATGAAAAATAGTTTATAACGATTGATGTGGAAAGTAATTTTCTAATATATATATATATATATATATTGTGAAATGTCTGGTATAATTCACTAATGCATAGTAGCATTAACACTTTAACAAAATGGTTTAGCCAAAAGAAAAAAACAAAAACTTTTAGAAATGGTTAATTAAATAATTTTACATACTAAATTACTTGACAATCTATGGAGTGAAGCATTTTTTATTGCGTGTCTTTTTTATTACTAGAATTCCATTAAAAAACCTTAGATAACCCCTTGTGAATTATAGAAAAGAAGAGCACCCAATTTGATGTACTTGAAAATGCATAGTTTCCTATAGAGTCTTAGATCCTAAAACAACAAAATTAACACTGTGTGGTATTATGCGTAATTTTGTTGGTTAAGCTGGAAATAGCAAAGTATAAATAGATTGTCAAATCTTGAATCACATGTCATTTTTTAATGAAAAGATACAGATTATGTAAGTGAAGGTTCAAATCAAAGGACATAATAGTTTTGTCATGATTTGGCAATTTTATTAAATGTATTTAACAAGGAATATTTTATTAAACATATTTAATTACTAGGCAATTCTTAGATCTTTATAATTAAATTATTCATTATATTATTTTCTAGTCAAACCTGTTTTTGGAAACTAGTTTGTCTTCAACTATATTTTATAAGCTTTCTTTCCTATTATTTTCCCTTCAAATGATTTTGCAAAGTAGAAAAGTAGATAGAAATTTAGTCCCACATTGGAAAGTGAAAGGATCCCAACTTAGTTTGTAAGTAGAGGAGATTTCTCATGAGGGTATGCGGAGAGAAAACTTTTATCACACATGCTAAACTAGGCCATGCTTGTTGGGAATGTGTAATAATCTTATTTTTATCACTCATTAAATTAATTTTATATTTACCTACTTATTTATTTTATATTATTATGTAACCAATCATTTTAATATGAGGACCAAAAGACCAAATTGATTTTCTCTGAAAAATTAGATTTTTGGTCCTTCAATTGGAACAATTCATTTGCTTATGGTCAACCAAATTAATTTTGGTCCAATTCCAATTCTATGCCAGAAGATCCAAACTAGAATTGAAGATCATAAAATTAGACTATAATACTCATATTAGTTTGTACTTAACTTTAATTTAGTTATTGTAACTTAAATTTTACAAGAATAAAAATCCTCAAATTTATTATGTTGGCCATAAATAAATAAGAATATATTAGACATTTAACTTAAATGCAAGGTCCATAAATAAATAAAGATATATTAGATATTTAACTTAAATATGGTGGAAAATAAAATATAACTTTTTCAGGCTTCCCTTATATGCATTATAACCTCCACTTAGAATCTATTCTAAATTAAAAAAATAAAATAAAATAAAAATACAGTTTTGGATAACCAATTATATCAAATGTTCTCTTCTTAATCTCTACCACGCTTTGTGATCTCAAATTTCTACTTTTTCAACACCTATTATCTTTATGTAGCTCAAATGCTAAAATTACTTAAAAGATTGCCAAGGCTTGAGAACCAAATAAAAAAGAATAGATTGGTTCTAGTCTTTAAAGTCAGAACCAAACTCCGATTTGATCCACTTCTGCTCTTGGTGAAAAAAGAATGGTCTAATTTCAATTCTGGGTGAAAGCAGACCGGAACTAGACCATTAACACCCCTAATTATATGATGTCCAGCCATACTTTTTTCTAATCATTCATTTCCACTTTATTTCTCAAAAAATTTCCAACAAGAATGATTATCAGTGTGTATCAAACAAATAAAAGCTTCACCTCAACTAACACTGTGGGAACATAACTTCCAGAAATTTGAGAGAGCACCTTGAAACAGTTTTAGAATCCTCTTTTGTTGACACAATGGAACAATCGAGATACAAGTCCTCAGTAGCTATGAATGGACCATACCCATTAAGCCTTTGATTTTTGTTCATAGATGTAGACTGCTGCTTTTATTTACTGTACCATAGTTAAAAATCGATGCACCAAAAGCTTAAAATTGTCAAATGGCTGCATGATTCATCAGCATGGCCAAGTAGATAGTTTGTATGGTTCACTAAATAACAAAGCCGACTCGTACATTTTCTTCCTAGTTAGTTACCATGCGAAGGCAGATATTAGTGGCGGCCCTGTTCAGATAAAGACACTACCTACTATTACGTTTCAGGGCAGTAACAAGGAGTGCAACTCAAAAGTTTACAGTGATAATAACCAACACTCATATTGTTCAAGAGCTAAAAGCATACAAGCAAGTGCCAATATGACTAGAAAGGCATGTAGAAACCATGCCACTGGCCCCACATCTTCTTTTTCCTCTTCTTCTTCTTTTTTTTTTTTTTCGTTTCTTGAAATGTTAAAATTATATTAATGAAGCAGAGCAGAACTATAGCGGGGGTAGAATTGTCTCACAGCCAATAGGCAAATCCGTCCTTCAAAACTTCTACCAAAGATATCTGCTACCCCGTTAGTACTTGTAAGCAATAAAAAATGAATTACAACCACTTCAATTACCGAAGAAAACCACGTCAACCCAGTGAAGCAAATCTAAACGAAGACATAACGTTAGATGAACTGCCTTCTACGGGAAGGCCTACGAATGAGATATAACTAGCTTGATGCCCAAAAGAAATGCAGTCATTGCCTCTGTGGGATCTGTTATACCAATACACTGGAAAAGATATGCAGTCCCTTCATGATCTTAATCACTCTACCAGCAGGACCCAGATACCAGATGAAGCTGGAGTCTGGTTGATCTAGCCACTGTAGTAGGGGCAACAGAAGGAATGCACTTAGCTTTCTCCTCTTTACCAACTCTTTAATAGTTATATCATCTCACTCCCTGTGAAGTCATGAACTGAACAACTGTCAACAAAAAGGGGCAGCACCAGTGCATGAAGAGGCGGACTGCAAGGGTCAAGAGTATGCAGCCTTAATGCAAGAGGCTGTTTCCATGCCTTGAACCCGTGGCCTCAAAGTCAACTGAACAACTGTCAACCTTTTGAGTAAATTGAGAAACAAAGCCATTGTTCACTCCCTTCAAACATCCTTATCCTTCTCTCAATTCTATGCGTTTTGGACCACTGTCATGATCCATTGTCCCAAAGGTGGCAATAGTTCCATTCTCCAATGAGGGAAAGGGAATGGAAAAGCACATATAGCCTAATAGATGTCCAAAAGTAATAACATACCGAGTCCAAAGGAACCTAGCTTCATTGCCTAATAATACAATGAAACAATACTCAGTTACATATTCTATAGCTTCCTTGCAAAGAACAGAGACATCATTAGCAAATTATGGACGATAGATAGTGGTGATGGAACTACAGATGGAGAACCCAACTACAAACTCTCCCCCCTGGTTCTAGATAATAGTTTAAGTCCCCTTGTTGTAAGCCACAAGAACATTTAAAGAATCCCAACTACTCTGGAGTTTACTACAGTTCGTAAGTGAGGCGAAGAGGATGCACCTTATAGTCCATATCCTCCATCTATTGCACAACTTCATCCTTCAGATAAGACAACTAACACCGTAGCCCAACTTCATCCTTCAGATAAGATAACTAACACTGTAGCCAATTCAGAACACTGGCGGAAGGAGTCTCTCACCTAGGTGACTAGGTTTGAGGCTTTGCACGGGCGTTTGTGTCTATAATTCAAAAAAAAAAAAAAGAGAGGATAAATTAATGAAATACCAACCATAATCTTGTGAGCTTTCTTATCTTCCAATCATATAGGTCAATAAATGTCTTTTTAGATTTTCAACACAAGCAATTAAACGACATCAAGAATTTCCCTCTCTTCCACTGACGTGCCATGGCGCATAGAATGAATTGTGCAAATAATTCTAGCAAGAATCTTCACTTGCAATGCTGGGTTGACAATCTTTTATTTTCAGCACAGAATAGTTCTCATGAATAACCCCATCAATACACTCCGTAAGCATCTTCCAATTGAAATCCAAAAAATTGATAGTGATCTGTTCAGAGCCAACAGTTCAGCTTCATCCTAAACAACTAAATGTCATATTTCTAGTAGTCTCTTTAGCAAATAAGCATTCTCCACCAATAGAGGAAAAAAAAATGATAGACAATATAAGGCCTACAATTCTCTTTCAAGAATAAAGCTTTCTAGGAAATTCCATTTGCTTCCTCAGTTTCTCAACTTGTTTGTTCTAATTGCTTGGTTCACCTCTAAAATTCTAATATAAACTATCCATATTCTAGTGCTACCAGTCCTTTGACAATCAAGGTTTTTCTCTCCCCTACTTTGAGGCACGGAGCTTTAGCTTATGCCTTCAAGCCATCTCCTTTCCATCCAGTGACATTTTCAATGATTCCTTAGGGTGTATTCACCTTCCAATTCAACTTTTCTCGTTCAATCTTTTCAGAATTCCTCGGAATTCTTTCAAGTCAAGTACATCATCCAGGGGTAAAAAATAGCATACGGATTTCACCCTATCTTTCCCTCTAGCCCTTGGATTTCAAGCTAATAGTTCCCCAGGCTAGAAGGTCTCAAAGCAATCATCAAGCCATCCATTTCCAATGGAAGAGATTGAAAGATGCTATTGGAATAGATTATAGGGGACACCATCAACGTCGCCACTGTTCTTTCCTCAGAAGAAATCTATTTAGGCTTCCTAAAGTAGGAGGAATCATCTTTAAAATGAAACCAGAATCAACCCACGCGTATTATCAGAAACAGATACCACAAACTGCAACTCAGACATGGTAGTTCCTAGTTGCTAATTGCTAATACTAACAGTGACAGATGGTCAACAATATGTTAACCATGAGAACAACGAATAAAATAGGGAGTTAGAAATTATAATCAAACAAATAAATTTAAAATAAGAGAAGAATAATTAAACACTCTCCTCAAAGAAAAGATTGCAAATGGAAGTGCTGAATGTCCATATACGACCATAAATTACAGTGGATTAACTAATCAAATACCAAAGCAATTGTCACCAGCGCACTGCTATAGAAAAGTGCTAATCAACCAGATTAACACAATTTCAGTCAACCAATCCAATGCTTTTTTTAACACAATTTGCAGAAAGGGAGAAATTTTAGATATTCTAATTATGAAAGGAAACAGCTCAACATGTATTATGCATAAAATTATGAATATGTGAAAGATAAACTAAGATTCTTGAAATTTGATTACCGGATAAAAGAACTGCATGTCCCATTCCATGTACACCATACTACTTTCTCCAAAGTACAATAGAAACAATAGAAAGAGCTGATTTCTCCCACCATGGATTTCTTCCAACAGCTCAATTTCTTCTCAACATGCCAAAGATTTAGAAGGGCATACCATGACCAGGAGGAAAACTATGATAAAAAGGGGAAGATGATCAATCCTAAAATGAACATAATACACCCATCATCAACACTCACATTCACCAGAGTTCTCATAAAATATTGCTCCTAAAACCTGACAACTCCTTAAACCACCAAAGCATGCCCCAATGGTTGTATAGTCTGCCAATAAGAACTACCACAAAGGAAAGAGGCATCATTAGCAACATATAGACAATAGATAGCGGGGATGGAACTACAGATAGGGAATCTAACTACCAACTTGATCTCCCATGGTCCTAGATAATAGTTTACTCTAGCATTCTTGCATCAAAATGAAAAGCAATGGAGAGTAAAAAATCCCCTCGTTTGAAGCTACAAGAATGACTTAACCAATCCCACTACTCCAGAGTTGACTATAATTTATAAGTGAGATGAGGGCACGCAAAAAGGAATGAATGTCAGAAATGACTAATGAGTGAGCTTGCTATGAAGAACAAGTGGCTTCTCAACAAAATAAAGGGCAGCCCCAGTGCATGAAGCTCTAGATATGCAGGGTCCGGGGAAGGGGTGGACCACAAGGGTCAACAGTACGTAGCCTTATCTTTGCATTTTGCAAGAGGCTGTTTCCATGCCTTGAACCCGTGACCTTAAGGTCACATGACGACAACTCTGTCGTCGCGCCAAGGCTCCCCTTCAAGTGGCTTCTCAACACTTCCAAAAAAAATATTCCCCCAAGAAAAAATGATGTACAAGTGTGTTGAGTAACAAGTTCTTGTTTGCAGGAGTTCACATTCGATAGTCCATGTCCTCCATCAATTGCATAAGTCCATCCTTCACCATAAGGTAATTGATGAAATTCCAACCATCATCTTGTAAGCTTTTCTTCTACCCAACTGTAAAGGACACCAAATCTCTTTCTACATTTTCACCATGCAACAGTAATTAAAGCACATCAAGAATTTTCTTATCTTCAGCTGATTTTCCATGCCATGTAAAATGATCTGGCAAAAATTTCTAGCAAGAATGTTCACCTGTAAAGCTGGTGGTCGATAATCTTTTATTTCCAATGCATAAGAAGGTAGAAGTATAGTTCTCAACTTCTCATGAATAAACCCATCAACAGACTCCAGAAACATGTTCCAATTGATATAAAGTAAAAAAGACAATTCTGTTTGAACCTATGAGTTGACCTGTGGACACTGACACAGTTGTTTGGACACAAAACTGCTATCAGTGTCTGCCAAGCCAGATCCTTGGAAACCAGACATGGGGACAGGAAATAAATAAATGTTGCAAAAAGACAAGTTAAACAAAGCTAGAGAAGAAGCCAAGCAAAATGCAGCAGCTCCATTGAAAGTGCTAATGACAGTCCAAAGTCCCACAAGAAAGACTATGCTTGAGTTCGATGCTTGTTAGTATATTTGGAAGTGTCCACACAAGTGTCGACAAAGGTGTTGCTTCAATGTGAGTTCAACACAATATGGCAAAGAAATAGAAGTGTCCAACGAATCATCGGTTTGAACTTTGAAGTCAAAACTTTATCACTTCATCTATACTGATTAAATGTCTTCTTGGAGAACGCCAATAAGTATTCTGCATCAACCAAAAAAAAAAAAAAGGACAGATAATACACATCCTATTTACCATCTTACACGAATAAAGCTTCTTGAGAATTCCACAATTGCCTCATCGTGTTTCCCTTGTAATTGTTTAATTCCTCTAAAATTCTAATACAAAAGATATTCTTGTCCTGCTAGATCTCTCAATACGCTTCACAAGCCATCTCTTTCCATCTGAGGACATCTTCAGTGACTTCTAGCCTCTGTTCTCCTTCCACTTCCACTTTTCAAAAGACTTCTCTCTTCCTCAATTTTTCCAATAGTTGTAGATATCCTTCCAATTTATATACCAAAAAATTAGGTCATCTTTAATCATTTTCTTTCCTCCTTAATTTATCTCATCTATCATTCAGGGAGAAGAGAGAGATCATAGGAGGCTTTACCCTATACTTACCTTTCAACCTGGGATTTCGAGCTGAGAGTTCCCAAGTTTAAAAGGATCAACCAATAGCCACGCCATCTGTTTCCCATGGGAGTCGTAGAAGATGCCATTGGAATAGATTTATAGGGACTCTATACCAAAGTGCAATCACCACTCTTTTGATATAAGAAATCTATGTAGTCTTCTCAAAATCAGAATCATCTTTCAATAGAAGCCAGAATCAACCCTTGTGTATTACCATAACAGAGAGTATAAAAAGCATCTCAGACATGGTAGCTTCTAGTTGGTAACCAAATGATGGCAAATTCCAAACTACATGTTAACCATGGAACAACAAATAAAACAGGGGTTTAGAAATTAGAATCAAACAAATAAATTCCAAAGTTTAGGTACGAAGAAAAGCCTCTCAAAGCCAATATAAACAGAAGTTCTGAATATCGGTACATGATCATGCCTTGCTGTGTATCAACAACTGAAATACTAAAATAAGTGTCACAAGTCCATAACTATAGGTAAGAGCTAAATCCACCAGTTCATCACAATTTCAGTCAACCAAGTCAATACTTTGTGGAACAAAATTTGCCGAAAAGGAAAAATTCAAGTCGTTCCTGATAGGCTGATAGTGAAAGGAAACATCCAAACATGCATATGCATATGCATATGCATGAAATTCGACCATGTGAGACAACCTAAAATTCCCAGAATTTGGGGTGCAGCAAGCCACAGAATCTGCATTAATCCATTATGTATATCTACCACATTGCACTACTCTTTCCAAAGTACAATCAGTCAACGAAATTAGGGAACTACGAAACTATAGAAAAAGCACATTCGTCCTGACACTTGTTGCAGAGACAAATTAATACACAAAAGGGATCAGCTTATAGTTAACCTTACTCGCATACTCCTGATACCTCTCACCAAATGTTTCCACCAACAAACCCTCCTCCAACTTTGCCTTTTCCCCATAATATGCTGAACAAACCGCAACAAGAAACAGCAAACTCAAGGGCGCCCGAAGTGCAGCACAATATGTTGCAAACAGAAGCATTGTGGAAGCATAACTTGGATGCCGAACCCACCGGTAAGGCCCAAATTGCACGACCGCAGTTGGTACAACTACCTTTTCTGAATATTTAGCAAGATAAAGAGTAGAATGATACTGCATAAACAATGTTACGAGTATCAACACCCATATAGGCAAATTACTCCAGCTGCCGGAAACTAAATGAAGTTCAGGCCCTTCAAATGCAGCAAGTCCATGACCAACCAAAACCAAAAAGGCGAAAAGAAAGCGTATTGAGATGGGGAGATCCACATCCCATTTGAGTTCATGTGGGCGCATATAGAGATCACCATAGAGGCGCTTCCTGACACTGACATTGAAGAAAAAGAAGTAATGGTAGACGAAGAAGAACACAAACGGCCATCCTTCCAAGTACCCATTGAAATGGGCAGGAGGTACTAAAGTAAGCCATGTAAAATATGATGTTACAATGGCAAGTTGTTCAAAAATGCTAGCATTCCGCTGGTAATGCTTTTTGAGGCAATAGAAGCCGTACGCTGCCAGAGAGATGGCAACAAACCACGGCCAGAATAACCATGTCCAGCTGAAATACATCCAAAAGAAAGGGTTTAAGAGGGCCTTTGTAGTCCATTTGGCGGCCGCAACTGTGAGAGAGATGATTGCTGACCATTTACAGATGTTGAAAGGGGTCAGTTGGGAGAGATCTAGTGAAGGAAGGAACGGGACTTGGAGGGTCTGGGATTGTGGGTTTTCGTTAGAAGGGCTGGAAGTGGTGGAATATGAGCACTTAATGGGAGTGGCGATTAGGGTCCTTCTGGCTTTTGCTTGGATCGTTGTGCATGTCAGGTGTTGGTTGTTGGGTCCGAGAGAGATTCTATTGGGGTTTGGGAAACAGATGGGAAGCCGACTGTGAGAGAAAGAAGAGGAAAGGTTGAAAAAGGAGAGAGATGATCGACATGTGGGAGCGTGGAATACTGTTGTTGTTCCCATTTGCGCTTGAGTAGCGGTGGGATTTTGGGAGAATGCTCTATCTCTTATTCTTCGGATATCCCATTACAGGCTCCGAAGACAGCGTCGGTTTTTCGTTTCGGTTCTAAACGCCTAAGGGGAACCCTCCATATCGTGCTTCTTCCAGAGAAATACCCTGCCGAAGAGATTTGGGTCCGGGCATTTTGGTACCCCCAAGCATCAACCGCCCTCCCGATGGAACCCACCTTGGACGGGACATAAGGGCCCATACCTCCAAGATTTACTCCATTTGATGGTCGAGGTGGAAAGTGGCTCCAGATCAACGGTAAAGATCTGATAGTGATTATTTAGAGTAAGAGGACTGCTACACGGACGTCTCCACACTGAGCGTGCAAGTTCACCTCTTTGGCTTGAGCGCGTGGATAACTGGTAGATAAAAAATGAAAATGCATTTGCAAAAGACACTTGCTCGAAACGAAAAGCTAAGGGGTAGTCTAATTCGTTAATTTAGTAGATAACTAATAATGAGCTCAACTCATAGATGTTGGCTTTATCTTAATTGAATATTTTTAGGGAGTTTATTGCGTTTCTTGGACATTTCTAAGATATCATGACCTATCTTAAATGTGCAGCTTATCTAACAACGATATCTTAAGTATATCTAAGATCATCATCATCAAGACCTTATCCTAATTAGGGATCGGCCACATGAATCTTATTCCTCCATTCCATTCTATTAAATACCATGGTTTTATTTAGTCCCAAAGTTTTTAAATCTTTCCTCACCACTTCTATCCACGTTTTTTTGGGCCTTCCCCTTGCCATTTTAGAACCTTCTACTTGTATTACCTTACTCCTTCTAACTGGTGTCGTTGTTGGTCTCCTTTGGACATGTTCAAACCATTTAAGTCTAATATCCATCATCTTATTACCTATTGGTGCTACCCCTAAATTTTCTCTAATATTTTCATTTCTAATTCTGTCCTTTCTTGTCTTACCACTCATCCATCTCAACATCCTCATTTTTGCAATGCTCATCCTATGAGTATCATGTTCCTTAACTGGCCAACACTCTAATCCATAAAGCATGGCCAGCCTTATAGTCATCCTATAGAATTTTTCTTTTAGTTTGAGTGGCACCCGCCGATCACTTAAAACTCCAGATGCACATCTCCATTTGTTCCAATCCGCTTGAATTCTCTGGGTGATCTCCCTCTCAATCTCTCCACTCTCATGGATCAATGATCCTAAGTACCGAAAGAGGTCTTTCACAAGGACTTCTTGGTTATCAATCTTGACTAGTGTTCCACTCCTACTCTCCTTGCTAAAATTACATTCCATATATTCTGTCTTAGTTCGACTAATTTTAAATCCTTCAGATTCTAATGCTTCTCACCATAACTCTAGCTTTGTGTTTATACCCTCCCTTGTCTTATCAAGTAAGACTATATCATCTACAAATAGCATGCACTAGGGAATCTCCTCATGCAAATGTTTTGTTAACTCATCCATAACTAATGTGAAGAGGTATTGACTCAATGCCGATCCTTGGTGCAATCCTACAGTTACAAGAAAATCACCAGTCACGCCACTAGTGGTCTTAACATTTGTTACCGCTCCCTCATACATATTTTTTATTATGTCTATATACCCCTGAGAAACTCCCTTACCACCCAACACCCTCCATATTAACTCTCTAAGGATTCTATCATAAGCTTTCTCTAAGTCGATAAAGACCATATGTAGGTATTTCCTCCTCTCCCTATATTTTTTTACTAATTATCTTAGCAAGAAAATAGCTTCCATGGTAGACTGATAAGTATTTAATTTTCGCTAAAACACCCCTAATTTAGCATTCAATTAGATCATCTAACCGTTCAAAAGTGCAAAAGTTAGCTTAATTTTTAATTTGGCTCAAATTGACCATCCAAACTTTAAATTTTCAAAATCAACGGTCAGATGATTATTAAAGCTTATTAGATGATTAATGTACAGTTTTGATGATTCTAAATTTGTCTTTTATTTTACAGATCAACTAAAGGATGGTTCGATGCAGCGGATCTAATTTCAATGGTGTAGATCAAGTAGAGATCAAGAGGAAGAGTCCTAAATGAATTAGAAAAGGAAGAAGAGTTTTAGATGGGGATAAGAAGAGTTGTTGGAGAAAAACAAGGGAGTGAAAAGGCCATAAAGAGGAGAGACACACAAGCCTAAGGGGGAGTTTTGCTTTACATTCTATTTGAATTTTTGTTGTGCTTCCATTAGTTTACCGCACTTCTTCCCATCTTTGTCACATCTCCCTTGTTGAAGACACCCAGCTTACAGCTTTATTCACCTTCTTTAACCGCACCCCACCAATCCTCTCTTTCCATTACGATTTCTAAGCCAGGATCACGCCTGGGTTCTCTTCAACCCAGCCAGCCTCCTCTCACTCCCAATCTCCTTTTCAATCACCATCTCTCTCTCTCTCTCTCTCTCTCTCTCTCTCTCTCTCTCTCTCTCTCTCTCTCTCTCTCTCTCTCTCTCTCTCTCTCTCACACACACACACACACACACACACACACCTCACCTTTTCTATCTCTCCCTACACTGACCGCTTAAGTCCCCCAGCCATCTCCCATCTATGGGGTCCTTAGGCCTTCTCTCTTCACTGCCAATGGCACCACATGTGATGATATTGTCTGCTTTGAGCACTCATACACCTCTCACAGCTTTATTCTTCTCAGTTTCCTAGGAAAAATGCATTCTTAGGTGGACAAAGTGTGCAACAGATACAATATTGTTTTCTTTGAGTCCTTCACTCTTCTTAGGCTTCACCCCTCAAGGTTTTGTTCCTTTAGGTCCCTCACTCATCTTGGGCTTCACCCCTCGAGACGCATTGTGTAACACCCCGGATTTTTAATACAATTTTTTTTTTTTTGACAATTTAAATAAGAGCATTTGAGATCCCATGAGAAAAGATTTAACATTTTACTAAACCTATCTTAAAACTCCGGGTGTTAATTTTTCCTTTCTCAAAATGACGTACATGTAATTTAAACATAAATAAATAATCCGCGTATAAATCAACGTCAAATAAATAGGCGCCTTTATTTTAAATCAAATAAACGTCCAAAAGACAATAATAATATGGCCCAGGGTCTATCCATCATAACATCCCATATAAATGTCCAATATATGTCCAAAGATCTAAATCACAGCCAAATATAAAGTATGCAGTCCATAATGAAATTCAAATGATAATCCACTATAATGACTCACATTACTGTCTAAAACTATAGGGAAACTAGTCTTCAGCTCTCAAGGTTTATCAACCGCTTTTCCTTTCCTGGTGTCGCGCTCGAGATCTAAGGCATTGCAAAACAAAGCAATGCCTCAGCAAGCTATCGCTTGTGTAGGTACATAGACAATTAATGTAATAAATGAAGAAATAATGAACAGCATTGATGAAAAGTCTAACAATTATGGAAATAGTGATATCATAATGCCATGTTCAAATAAATGCCAATTTATTCCATATGCTAAAACATGAAATTCACTGAGTTAAAAGCAAACCATGACATGAATCAATAACATGGAGCATACAACAAGAATAAGGGCACCCTAAGGTAATGGGTCCCATCACATCGCACTAACATCCCTGATCAGGAGTACACATAGTCAACCTCTAAGTGTCGTCACACCCAGGCATACCATCCATAACCATGCTCATCATACATGCACACATAACAAGAATATGGGCCATCATGCTGCAGTGGCAACCCTCCATGGGTATCAACCACCGCCGCTCTCCGTCGACACCATAACCGGAGACTTAACGTCTGTCCCCATGGAAAGGCTCAGACCGGTAGTGTGGACTATCCATGTTATCAAACCCCTACCGAATGTCATCTATGGGCAGGTGTCTATCATATCACAAACTCATCACATCATAATCTCGGAAGGTGGGTGGCCGGCCCTATCCCTCCTAGCATGACGCCCACCGGGCGAGAGCACCCATCATCAAATATAAAACACGGAAATCATATGTATATGCTAAAACTCAAGAGCACTTATAGCTTGAAATCCCCAAGACATGCCCCTCATCCTGGGGTTAGCCTATAAAAGGACCAGCTACTAAGCCTCTATACTCATTTCCATGTAAATCCATGCATTTTCTATATATATAATAAGAAATAAATCTCTAATTAAGCATAACTAATTAACATCATGCTTGTAAAAGCATTTTAAATAAGTTTATTCAGTGAAAGAATTTAATTTGGAATAACCATCCTGTACGCAATGTCGCATGAAATCCATGGTAAATAAAAATCGCAATTTAAAACACAATCACACATGATGCTATTATTTAAACATGGTTTAAAATCAAGGCAAAACATTAGTTGTCGTCACCTACCTCAGTGTGAGATCACTAGCTTGCTAATAACTCCCTTTAATTGGTATATTCAAGTGCACCTGTACATATCACATCACTATTTTAAAATTTTTCTAAATAAAAAGTGGTCATTTCTAAGTTTTTAAGTTAAAACTAGGTCCGCGTCGTCAATACGGTCACAACGCCTCTTCCGGATCGTGATTTGGACCTCTCTAGCTCCCAAAAATCAAGTTTTAGTGAAAACTACGCTAAAATGGGGCCTGCCGGACCACCATAAGGTGGTTTAAACCGGCGGCACCCTTTTCCGCCTGTTTACACCGGCGTATACCGGCGCACGAAGACGCACGCCGACGCGGACGCCGAACGGGACGCGCCGCGTCACGGTCCCACCGCGACAGCCAACCGTCGCCGTCCCGCACGCGCGCGACGCCGCGCACGCGTGCGACGACGACGTCGTATGACGTCGTCCCTCGGGCGTCACCAAGTGCGTCCTGGCGTCAGCGCCAGGCGCCGACGCCGTTGACGACGCCGAAGAAGACGACCGGATTCCGCTCGCCTCCGGCGGAGCTACAGAGCTCCGTTTTGCATGATTTTTGAGCCATTTTCTTCAGAATTCTCTATAGAATCCATTTATGCCCTCCTTTTGCACTAATTTTTCCAAAAACCATGGTTTTTAAACGATTTTTCCCAAGTTCCTAAAAACATCCCTAGGTACTGGTTTTTGAGTTTTCTAGAGAATTCCACCGTTGGATCACTCCCAAATTTAAAGGGTATGCTCTTGGGTCTCTTGTGCACTAGTTGGACGGTGCGATTTTCAAACGGACTAGGTTTGATCCGTGAAATCATGCTCCAACAGTAGCGTGCACAAAGTTCCTAAAAAAATCTGATTTTTTTCCAAATTTTTAAATACTTTCCTAATTAATTTTCTAATTAATAAATACAGAAAAATACGGATTTGAGGCTTACCTTGTGCCTGGTCGGGGTTGCTCGTGTTGCCGGGGCTCCACTCGCCGGAAAATTCAAGTTTTGCAGGGCTAGGGTTTTGCGTAGCATTCATGGAAAACGCTCAAAGTGGAGCGTTTTGGCTCCTAAAGGAGCATAGATATAGGGTTTTAGAGTCTTGGGGAAGAGAAACTCTTCCCCACACACCTCTTTCCACGTCTCTCCGGCGATTTTTCCGGCACTGGTAGAGACGTGTGGAAGACGGGGGTGCCAGTATCAATTTGGACCCCTGTCTAATACGTCTCTACCAAATGACCAAATTGCCCTTCCAACTTTGACGGCTCATAACTCCCTCGTTTGAGCTCCGTTTTTCGCGTTCTTGGTGGCGTTGGATTCGTATCGACGAGCACTTTATAATTATTATGTTTTCAAGAAATAATTTCATCCATAAATTTTTATTTTAATTTATTTAATAATTTCCTATTTTTATCTTTAAAATTAAGGATATTACACATTGTGACCATTAGAGTTCCCTAAACTCTTGTAAAAAGCCATGTTTTCTCTCGGTAATGTGGGACTAACTCTTTATCCATCACCCCAGCCTAGAAGCCTATCAGCCTTCTTTTGGCCCTCCCTCATCAACCCAGGGCTTCACATCTTCCCCCCTTAGAGAACACACGTCCCCGCATGATAGTCATGACAAGGCTTCCGCATGTGGCTAGCCATCACACCACAAGGGAAACTAGCTCTAATACCATTTGTACTAGTCGAAGGTCCAATAGTGTGATATTGTCTGCTTTGGCACAAAGTGCCTCACGACTTTAAAACATGTCACAACTGTTAGAGATTCCCACACTCTTATAACCATTCCAAATCCCTCTCCCTGAGTAACGTGGGACTAACTCTCAGCTGTCTCTAATCTATAGGGTCCCTAAGCCTTCACCTCTTCCCCTTGTTGAGTTTTTCACAAGTGCACGGCTGTTGTAGTCTAGCTAGTGCAAGTCCGGGTCAATTTTTAGGGGACTCAACTTAGATGTTGGAGTTTACATAAATTTTAATTATAAATTAACAAAAATAAAATTCAATTTCATTAACCAACTCATGAGTACATTGTTCTAAATTTAAAGAAATTAAATACAATAACTATGTTAATACAAATTTTCTGTCTCGATCGTTGTGCCACGCAACAATAAGGCTTGAAATTGCATAGTAAAGGGGTTAATTGAGAATAAGATAAAACATAAATTAAGAAAAAACTAGAATAGGCTAAAGGACAAAATGGGCAGAAATCGAATTTAATAAAAAAACTAAAGTTTGAAAGAAAAACACTCTTCTTTAAATATAATAAAATACTATTCATGAATAGTAATCGAAGTTACTGTTCATGAATAGTATTGACGAAGAATAGACGAGGAAATGTCGACGGAGGGAAGAAAACACAGGGAAAGGAGAGAGCATGGGATGGAGAAATGGAAAAAGAAGGGAGAAGAGAAGAGGAAGTAGAGGAAAAACCCAATTTGGGTTTTCTTCCTCTGAGCCGGTGAAGAAAAGGAATGAGAGAATATGCAGCCTGGTGAGATGTAGTGAATAGGGAAAAAACCGGTGTATGGGTTTGTTTGTTCCTTTGGGAATAGAGGAAGATGGGAAAGAAGCTGACGAAGGAGATGGTTGCCGGTCGGGCTATGTTGTGTTGCTCCCACTGTTGCCTAAGCAGTGGATAGAAGAGATGATGGGTCTAGGTTAGACCCGTTTCGGGTGATGCCGTGGCTGCTTGGACCGGATTGGACAGAGTAGGTCGGTCAAGCGACGGTGATAGAGCTGGGTTGTTGGTGATGCAAGGGAGAGAAATAAAGGAGCGAAGGAATTTAGGCGTGGCTGTGCGGTGATGAGGAAGAAGGGGAAGTGAAGAGGGGAACTGGGAAAGGAGTAAGAGAGAACAAGAAAGAGGAATGGATTGAGAGGCAGAGAGGAACGATCCTTTCACCTCTCTCCGTCAAGGGAAAAAGAGAGTTAGTGAAGAAGCCCCATTTTGTTCAGTGAAAACCCCCTTAAATGAGGAGCAGCCATTATGGCAGCTAATTCTTTGTCTCCCACTCAAGCTACCTACTCCTCCTAACATGGCTTTGTGCTATCCACCTAGTGCATCCCATTTCCTTGAAAGATGGGATCTATTATTTTAACATCTTCAAAGCTTCCTTGTAATGTGGGGTGCAAGCCTTTGATGATGCAATCCCATCAAGTTAATCTGAACCGTCCAATTTATTTTGAGTTATTTGCAAAACAAAATACTAAATTAGGATTATCTAAATTATGCATCTAATTAGCTGTGACGATCATTTTATCGTTAACTTTTTCAAATTAACGATTGGATAATCGATTAGAGCTAAAATTATCTTAAAATTACAAAATTGCTTAATTAAATGATATAATAAAATGCTAATCTAGGGTTATTTTAGGCAAAATCAAACACTTAACACCCCTTAGGGAACATGCATCCTCTCATAACTACTTAAGTTCCTCAGTCGTCTCCCATCTATAGGGTCCCTAAGCCTTCTCCCTTCACTACCAGTGGCACCACATGCGACAATATTGTCTGCTTTGGGCGCCCTTACACCCCTCACGGCTTTGTTCTTCCCTAGTTTCGTAAGAAAAATGCGTTGTTCCGTGGATAGAATGCGCAACAGATACAATATTGTTCTCTTTGAGTCCCTCACCACTCTTAGGCTTCACCCCTTAAGGTTTTGTTCCTTTAGGTCTCTCACCTCTCTTGGGCTTCACCCCTCGAGATGCGTTGTTATTGTTAGAGTTCTTCGAACTCTTATAAACAGCTTTGTTTCCTCTTCTTAAGCAATGTAGGACTAACTCTCTATCCTTCACCCTAGCCTAAAAACCTATCAGCCTTCTCTTGGCCACCCTCATCGGCCTAAGGCTTCACATCTTCCCCCCTTAGGGAACACACTTCCTTGCGTGATAGCCATGACCATGCACCCGCATGCGGCTAACCACCACACCACAAGGGGGACTGGCTCTTATACTATTTGTAACAGCTAAGGGTCTTACAGCAATGATATTGTCTGCTTTGGGGCACCCATACTGTCACGACCCGGGTTTTCTCATGCATTTTTAAATGAAAAATCTAAATTCCTAAGGCGGGATCCCTATTAAAAAAACAATGCAATGTAGCGGAAAAATCTTTTATTTGAAATTCAATTTGAAAACCCCGAGTGTCATTTGCTTTTACAACAACCAAGGTAGTTTTTGAAAAGACTTTAGAAACCATAAATGTTTTTCCCCAGGTCTTTCCAGTCACAGCACACAGCCTAATTGTAAATAAATACAAATACATGTCCAAAGGGTTGAGAATTTACTCACATGTATAGTTGTCTCCCTTGTTTATTCACTTGCTCGTAGCACTAATATCCCCTGAGACGTCTTCTATTTATGAATGGAACTATCTTGAAAAATGTTAACGATAGGGTGAGTATATACTATACTTAGTAGGAGTCTATCACTACTAGTTTTATAATGCATGAGATGTTTAAAATCATATGCTCTTTCAAAATATGTGCATGGTTGAACACTCATGTTCAAGATTGGAATTTAAAAACCATTGTCAAACCAAAATACTAACGACTTAAAGGATCACATAATCCAAATCGAAAGTATCATATATATATATCATAACATAACGATATGCATAAGATGCTTCATTGTATCCAACTCATGGATATCTAGTATGGTATAGTCGACCAACCTTATATCATGCCATATGCAATGCACATAAATCCATGAAACCATAGGGTCCCCGGGTACCTAGGGATACAGGATCATATACCTCAATGAGGCATATGACACTTCAACCCAGTGCCATGACACTAGTGGTAGCCTCCTGTACCACATGCAGTCGAAGTAGGGACATGCCCTTTTTGGGCGTGGTACCCATCCACCTAATAGTGGTAGAGGCTGGGTGGTCAACCTAGACCCCTCAGCATAGCACCTACGAGCTTACTAGCCCAAATAATGTACGATCAAATAAGCCAAAAACCTCTTTTCAAAACCTGTCCTCTTTGGGTCCCTCACAACTGCCTGGCCCTCGGCACTCCAGCGTCTTTTGGTAACCCTCAAGGACATGCAATTTTTGCATGAACTTAATGTTCATAAATCATGCAATGTATGCAATAGTTTGCAAAACATATTTATGCATAATGTAAAAAAGGGCAGCCCCGGTGCACGAAGCTCCCGCCTATGCGGGTTCGGGGAAGGGGCGGGCCATAATAGCCTAAAGTAGGCAGCCTTACCTTGCATTTTTGCAAGAGGCTGATTCCACGCCTTGAACCCGTGACCTTAAGGTCACATGACGACAACTTTTACCGTTGTGCCAAGGCTCCCCTTCTATATTTATGCATAATGTATATGCAATTATTTACAAAACATGTCTATGCATAAAATATTTATCACATGTATGCTAAACAAGTCATATACTTAAAACATGTATTCGCAAAACAATCATAGTTCTTTTAAAAGAATTTAATAGCAATAGAGCACCTACCTGACTAGGTTGCGCTAACCCCTTTGTCTTCGTACGCTCCTGAACATGGTTTGGGGAATCAAGGTTAGTTTGGCCCATCTTTTATGGGTTTTAGAGTAGTTGGTCTTATCACTTAGGCATTAAGGGTCCATCCCTATGCCTATGGGTGTCCTAAGGTCCTAATTGGGCCTTATTATTATCAATTTTCCAAAGGTCTAGCAGCCATGCGCCACCATCCTATTCTAAGGGTCATGTCTACCTTTGATTGAGCCTTGATCAGGGATTTTATAGTTTGGGTGTGTCTGCATCGTCAACACGGACACAACGCCTTTTGTGGCGCCTCAATCGGAGCTCTAGATCTCAAGTTATAAGCGTTTTAATGTCACACGTACATAAGGGCCTTAAGAGTCCAATTAAGAGGGAAAAATCTCAGATCGCTAGCGCGTTGCGCGTCTGCAGCGTGCACCTTAGCGGGCGCGTCTTCAGACGTGCTGGATTTTCCCGTCGTCTCCTCCTTTTGTGGGAGCGTTCCTAGACGCGCCCATTTGGTTTTTTCGAACGCAGTCGACGCGTTACGTTCCGGCTGGAACGTTTCGTTCGTTTGGGGGACCGGGGCATCCTTAGGACACCCTGGTTCGACCTTGTCGAACCAGTGTGGCCCAGGGAACGTCCCTGGGTCCTTGGTGACTCTCCAAGGCTCTATTTTGCATGATTTTTCATGCAAAAACTTAGGGAAAATGATCCTAAGACTACTGTGAAGACGGGTTTTGAGGGATATTGGGCATACCTAGCTCGTTGCTGGGTTTTTCTCCTCGTTTCTCCTCTTGGTTGCTTCTCCAAAACGGGTTTTCCTCAAGCTTTTGAGCTGCCATTAGAGGCGCCCAAGAGCTCTGTTTATAGAGCTATAAGAGGGTTCTGGAGGGGGCTCTCGCCGCCCTTGAATGGCGGTGGAGAAACCTCCAGAATGGCGGTGATTTCTCCTCCAATCACTGCCGTTCTAGAACCCTCTAAGGGGTTGAAGATGAAGGGTGCCCGTATCAAAACGGGCCCCTATGTTTTGCAGGCTAAATCCTTTTTTGTAAAAATTATATTTTTGCCCTTGAACTTTAAAGGGCCATAACTTGCTCATTTTAACTCCGTTTTGGGTGATTTTGGTCTTGTTGGATTCCTTTTTCCGAGACGCACCTAATGGTACCATTTTCAAGATCAAATTTCTGGGTTCAGTCAAGGTGAAGAGTGAAATGACCAAAATGCCCTTATCTTCAAAAACTGAACTTTTCATTGCTAACTTGGGATTTTAATATTACAAAATTAGATTCATTACACATACACCCCTCAAAACTTTGTTCTTCCCTAATTTTCTACAAAAAATGCAACAGATATAATATTGTCCTCTTTAAGTTCCTCACCCTTCTTGGGCTTCACCCGTCAGGACGTGTTGTGACCGTTAGAGTTCCCCGAACACTTATACACAAACCAATTTTCTCTCCCTAGGTGATGTAAAACTAACTCTTTGTCCTTCACCCCAGCCTAGAAGCCTGTTAGCCTTCTCTTGGTCCACCCTTATAAGCCCATGGCTTCACAATTAGATGTGCCTTATGAGCTGAATGGTTTCAATCACCAAATACCATGCAATTTTATGTTTTACAAACCCTTGAAACAAATCAATCTACATGTATACATCTAATAAATACATAGGTGTAAGTGATTTTACACATTTTTAATTTTTTATATTAAAAAAAATTGATGTGTAAATATTGTTTGATCCATAATTTCTAAGCCAACATATATCTTGTGTCACCCTTAAAAGCAATGTCTCTTAATTAAAGTGTCACTTGATCATAACACTTAAACAATAATAAGAAAGCATGAGTTTCTTTTTATATGCAAAATATATTTTAAACCTGAAGGAGCACTTATCTTTTTATGGATGCATAAGTGCAAATTCTATTCCTAATCACTCAATGAAAATACAAGAGGAGACTTTTTTCAATTTCGTTTATTAGCTCCCTCATTAAGAGATTCACAATTTATTAATTTCAATGTCTTAGTTATAATCAATTAGAGAGAGATTACTATTGTTGTAGATTATATCATTGTCAATGTTGAAGTTGATAGACATGAACAAAGAATGGTTTGAACTAGAAAAGGAAATATTTTATAAAGATATTTGTTTGATAGGATGCTTCATTTTAGTTGAAGGACAAGTTTGAGGCGTTTTACAAGAGATTGGATCATCCAAATGTAGTCCTTCATGCAAAGTGAAATATGCATTAAATAATCAGATCATGTTTAAAGAATCTATTAATAGGCGATGAATAACATTTTATGTATTAATTTGCACCTATATATATATATTCTATTTTCTAGTCTAGATTAAGAGTTTAAATAGTTTAGTTTATTAGAGAACATGATTAATTTATTTAGGAATGAAAATTTTGACTTTTACATTAAAATGACTATTTTATATGCTTTTATTGTAGGATTAATCTTAGTTGTTGAATTTTTTGAATTGAGATCTAGCCATCGAGATCAAGAGATGCATTGGATGATCATGTAGATAATGGAAATTAAGAGAGAGAGTTTCAAGGTAAAAAAATCATATACTTTTCATTTTTATAAACTTTTTAAATTGGTTTATGTTCTAATTTGAAAAGTTTCCCTTTTTTTACTACTTTCCTAGTTAGAAAATATCCTAAATGAGCTAGTTTTCTATTGTTTCTCTCATTTCTTTAGTTATTATCCTAAAGGAAAACACTTTCCTAATATAAATAGAAAAGTTTGACCAAACTTTGACTAAATAAAAAAATCCTATTATTAGACTGTTTTGTATGATTTTGGAAGTCATGGTATTTGGAATATTTTTAGAAAAAAAGAAAAGAGAGAAAGATATGAATGCTTTAGGCAAGTTACTCCAAAGATGAGAGTTTCTTACTATGGATGATCCATCATGCATAGCTAATTCCAAAGTTTAGGGGATGGATGAAGGAAAAAAATGAGTATTAATGTTTTTCCATTTAATTTTATAGATTTTTATTTAAAAATTTTGATGTATGAACTATTTCATGATCAAATGTTCTTTTAATAATATTTTTAAAATTTTATCTCGCTTTTATTCTAATACTTGTAGTTTAGATGAGATGGTTTTGGGATGATCTTTATGTGCAAATGAATGCCTTCTTAGATGGTTACATTAGGATTAGATGTCTAATGCTTATAATTTGTAGATTCTTCGTGCCAATTTAGATTAGCCATTGGCATGGAAATATTCATTCTTTCTTTAGAAATGTTCTAGCTTGTAGCAAAAATTGATTCTACTTCACGCGCAATTTCAAATCATGAGAATATATATTAACATGATTCGATTGGTGGATTTCTAATTCCTAAACATTTTTCACTGTCTTAGTTTTCATTTATCATTTGTTTACTTTAAATTTTTTTAAATTCCTAAAATCAAAATTTCTCTAGTTTAATAGAAGTTTTATTCTCGAAACATCTTCATACTTGCCCGAATACAATTGATTTTGTGTATTTTCAAGAATAAGGTATAATGAAAAATAAAAAATCAGTGGGTATTGGTGGAGGTTTGTTTTCTCTTTTCTATATTAATATATCCATGTTTCTCACATAGAAGCTTGAACATCAAATTACTGGTGGGATGCATGTCCCTCCCAGTTTCCCAAAGTGGGAAGTTCGGAAGGAAGAAACATATCTCATGACATGATTTTTCAAAAGCATTTATTTCTCCATTCTAAGTCATACTCTCTCACCATCTTACCTTCGATGATAAGAAATATGGATATGCACTTGCCGCACATTTATTGAAAAAAAAGAAGTCGAGCATTACTTGTTGAAAGCACCAGTTAACGGATACCAGCTTGCATATTTATGCCAAGGGACCCATTAAAAGAAATGAGAGAGAGCCATCAGCACCTTGCCATTTGTACTCCAAAAGCTAAGAAGGAATCAAGACTACAGAAACCTAGCAATTGTCAACCTCTACAAACAAAACTTGCACTTGAATATTAATAGCAATATGTATAAGATAACATCTCTATCTTTTCTATGTATATGATGCTGGGTGGCTTGGAGCTTCTCTTTGCAACACCACATAGCAATATTCAAGCTGTTTGGAATGATTTCAACGTTTTAATAATATTGTGATGGTACCACACAAAGTCCTCTAATGTATTTGCTTTAGTATTATTGCAGCATCAGGGCCGCAGAAATAAGATATAAATTTTAATGTCATCTTATAGCATGCATTGCAAATACTTGGCAGTAAATTTGACAGCTAGGATTGTCTTCTCAATGAGATACTTGTTGCATAGCTATCAGCTATTCAGTTCCCTTCCCTAAATGTGTGGGTTAATATGGCCAAATTGCAATCTAAATGTGTAGCTATCTGGACCTAATCGGAACAATGCTTATCCTCTCTCTCTCTCTCTCTCTCTCTCTCTCTCTCTCTCTCTCTCTCTCTCTCTCTCGCCATTCAATCAATCAATTCTACCGATATATGCAGATTGCTGAGATTTTCTGCCAAGTGGGATAAACTATCTATTTTATACAGCATTTATCTTTATCAGATTCTCCTACTGTATGAGATAAATAAAGGGATTGGAAATTCCTCATATAAATGTACAGTGATTCTATTATTCCATTATATAGCCCTACTACACCATATTACATCATCTCAAGGAAAACTTAATTTATTGGGTTTCACCCAAACATTTCCCCTGGAGCTACTTCTGAAAAGAATATACAAGAAGTCCAAACTTTTTCTATTGCATTGCATTTATTCCCACTCTTCTCATCTAATATTAGGCATGGAAACAGTCTCTTGTATTTTTACAAGGGAAGGCTGTGTACTATAGGCCCTTGTGGTCCGGCCTTTCCCGGGACCCTGCATAGGAGAGAGCTTATGCACCGGGGCTGCCCTTTTCTCACCTAATACTAGAAAGAATGGCAGCATCAAAAGAAGATGAAGTGGGAGACCAGGGGATGGAAGAAGAGGAAGAGGAAGATACAGAAGGGGAGAAACATGGGTCACTTGAAATTATGGAGTCGTATAGTGGATTTCTGACAATGAAGGGCACAACATCTTCAAGCAATCCTTGTGGGCCCTCCATAGGTCCAAACACTTCTTCAAAGGTCTCATCTTGTCTCAGAATCGCCGAGCTTGGTGGTGTGGGAGCCATTTGTGGGCTCACTGGAGTATGTGGTGGGGTTTGGTCATTGGTTCGGGGTGGGACCTGTTGGTCTAGATGTTGAGTCTTTGCTCTCTTGGGTGTTTCGACTGGGGCTAAGAAGTCGCTTGGTCTTTTCCATGGGAAGTGGGGGTAGGCGAAGTGGAGATGGAGTCCTTCGTAGGTGATGACAAGAGAGTCTGGATCCTCTGCCGATCTCTCCACCTTTTTTCTGGCATTGCACCTAGGGTTAGTGCACCTGTAATAGCTCCTGCAGATGAAGAAAAATAATTTCTTCAGTGACATCATTAGTTTAAAAACAAATAGCACTGGAGGTGATTCATAGAAGGAAAAATGTAAACCAGAGCTCAATGTATATCTTCTTTTCGAAAGGTATATATCTAGGAACTCTGGTCAATTGGCTGCCTTTCATGTAAAATGAAGGTCATGGAAAATGCTGCACATAAGAAGATGGATCTATTGGATGGTTAGGATTATTTGTTAGCCACAGTTTTGGGCTATGATTGATTCAAGAAATAACTTAAGCGGCGGTTAAGACGATTCTACAATTATACACCAAAGTTACTGCATGATTTAACTCTAGAGGGCTTTGCACCTTCAGATTAATATATAAGAGGAATAAATTTTTGGAATAGTACATGCATGTCCAAAATAATTTGGCTTATTCGCTGCCATATGTACAGACATGTCAAGAGATCAGGTCTGTGATAGGTCTAGCATTACGAGTTCAACCTTTCATCCTAGGACCCACTTCAGATCAATGCCCCAGAAGTTATCCATGAGACGATTCTAACCACAATTATCAATCGGGGTAAAACAGACAGCATATACACACTTCCAGTAATTTTTTTCAGTGACAAAATTAATAAAAAAAATCCTTTTTAACCTTTTAAATGAAGAGGCAAAATCTTAATTTCAAAAGAAAATTCCTTCTTTTTGTAATTTAATGTTGCTTAAAACTGCCAAAAATGATCTGCCATCAGAATTTTCAAAGGCCATTGTCGGCAGCTTTATAATCGGATGTATGTGCATATTCTTCACTATATGGGTAGTAATACAAATTTAGTTACTTTTTCAATGATCCACCATTTCTTTGTCAGGCCTTGCTATGGAAGGACAGCAGAAGAAGAAAAGTCTCCCCAACAGAAAGATTATGTAAGCATTTGACTAAAAGTAGATCATTGTTCTATATGTTCCAGCCATCCCTTCCTGCTGGAATGCATTCTGGTTTACTGCTCATTCATAGCGTGCCTACCAAAATAAAGAAGTTGGGTTCTGGCAACTTGAAAGAGTAGCCACACCAGGCTTTTCAAGAAATATAAGCATCCATGATATTTCGAGGAACTATGCAATTTGTCAGCATTTAATGTCCCAGTAAGTGCACCGCCCACGAGCGTTTAACAGTGTGGACACTCAAAGATAGCGACGATTTTTTAGCTCTAAGCCATTTATAATCTTTGGAATGGATTAGACAGGCTACATCTCAAATTTCATACCCTTTAATAATACTATTAGCTGACGTTTCTTCGAGTTGAAAATTAAAACATCAAATTTTCAAAGACTCAAGACAAGTGGTTTAATTTACCCAAATCATTGATTACTCATTAGTTACCTAATTACTGTATAAACGAACATGATGAATAGCTTAGATCTTCCAAAAACAAGACTCTAAGAGCAGAGTCAATACTAGAAGATGATTACGAGAGTCTACCCTTACTGGACTTTAACATAAACTTCATATTGTTATTCCTTTTTTGGATTTAACTTGAAAGATCAATGATGAAATTTATTATTTGATTCATGGCTTTGCTGCTGGAGAATCTGACGGTTTACTTTTTACGTGAGGTTTCATAGTGATCTATCGGCTCCATAGATCTAGCTAGTTGATCTCTTCTCAAGTCATCGAGCCAGTTAACAGACATACCTTGAAAAAAGGATCTTTTTGACATCTTTAAATTTATTCTCCTAGCTTCTTTCTTAAGATATTGATCGATTTCGATGGAACTGGTCACAATTAATTGTGGCCACCAGATCAAAGGCACTGAAAATCATTAAGTGCCATATATTCGGTGGGCCAGACAGTTCAACTAGAAAGATATGAACCAAGTTCTTCATCCGAGTCCCTCTAGTTATAGTGTTCATACAGTGACACACAAAAACACACACACACACGTATATACAGTTCAGGGAACACAAACGTTTGGGTGGAAAGGGGATAAGGATTTTATTTATTTATTTATTTGGTAGGAGGTGTAAAGAATTCAATGGCGAATAAGACCCGAGTCCCCAGCCATTAAATGAGAGAAAATGGAAAGAAGGGGTAAAATGGTTTAATTCATGAATGAACAAATTCTATAACTTCTTCTGCCAAATGAATACCCAAAAAGAAAACGAAATTACCTGGGATTTGGGCTGTTTTTGATTGATTTCTGCCCATATTTCCTCCATTTATAACCATCATCTGTCATTCCACTCCCGCAGCTTTTGATTTTCAACGTGTACTTGTTGTCCATCTTGCTGAAGGCCTTATCTGTCATTGAAATTCTGCAACTCAAAAGAAAAGAAGAAAAGCTGAAAATGAAGAAGAAGAAATAATGAGAATGTACAACCCAATTCAAGGAAATGGGAATCGAAACCAAAGACAAGAAGCATGTACAGAGACATACGCGGGTCTGGAAATTATATGCTCATTAGGTTCGAGGCTTCGACGAGTTCCTGATAACAGCATCCGAATATCTTCAATTGTCGGTCCGGAGTAGACCTTGGAAAGGAAGGTATTTGTCATGGATTTAGGAGAACGAACTGGTTCAGATGCCTGGCTTTTTTGTAGAACAAAGAAAGGGGTATCATCGTCGAGAAGCTCTTTTACTAGCTCATCTTCGGAACCATCCGACCAATTTGCACTTAGTTCTTCAATTCCGGCCATAAGCATCGGAAAGCAGGAAATTCAATTCATAGGGAAAGAAGAAGAGCAAGGAGGAGGACATGAGGAGAGTAGAGGTAGGATGAATGCTTATGAATGAGAAGAGAATTGGAATTGAGCAGATAGAGATGTTTACGTTTTTATCCCTAGCATTAAACATGAAAGTAATGTAAAATTCAGAAGTAGAAAACCATGTAGATTCATTTGGCTCTTTGGGGTGAAATTACGGCCACACAGGACCAAATTGGTCTTGTCAGAAGTTGTTTTGTTTCTAATATTGTGAGTAGTGTCCATCAAGGTCTGAAGTGGGCCAAAACCACCTGACCCATTACCTCCATTCAACTAAAGCTAGAGTCAACCACTAAAGTATGCGAATCTCCTTCACGGTCTTCCTTGGCTGCATCTGAATGATGTAAAGAGTTTGCATTGTAAGAGAGGAGATTTGCATGATATTTGCAGAGTTTAATTAGAACCCAAGGATTTGTTTGCATCTAAAAGTACGTAGGGTATCAGTTGCTTGGTAATCCAAACGCTTTATCTATCGGGTTCGTGTTATTAGATAAAGCATTCCCCGAAAATCTTCTTCACGAGATGATTCGACTGCTGTTTTGGAGTATGAAATGGATGCGTCATGACTGCCGTCATTGGAAAAGTCTCAACCAATTATTAATTGAAGAGTTAGGCTTCTTTCTTCTACGCGATATTTAATGTATGAATAAGATGGGGTGGTCAAATTGATGAACGGTTTAGATCACCAAATGATGGCCCCAACATTTTCCTTTTTGCTTCTGGAAGTTAGAGAATAACTAGCAAATAACCAAAGCATTTTAGCTCAGTGGTGCAAGGAGAAAGTCTCTCACCTAGGTGATCAGGGTGCATGGCATGTGTGTCTAAGGCTGCGTTTGATTAATGTTTATATATATAATAAATTTTTGGTATGAATGCGCTTGAATACATGGTTTGTTTCCCCCTGCCTTCTCTTTTTTTTTTCTCCCAGAAAGCAAAGAAGAAAAAAAGGGCAGCCTTAGTGCACGAAGCTCTCACATAGGTGGGGAAGGGCTAGACAACAAAAGTCTATAATGCAGAGTCTTACTTTGCATTTTTGCAAGAGGCTATTTCCATGTCTTGAACTCGTAACCTCAAAGTCACACGAAAAAAACTTTATCATTGCATCAAGCACCCCTTCAAACCAAAGAAACAGGTAAAGGTAAAAGTAAAATGTTTGAGAAGCTATCTAGGCTACATTCAGATCCTGGATTTTTCCCAAAAAAATAGTATCTACCGTCAGCCTAACTTTGACACAAACAAACCTACAAAATAAAAGTGTGCATGTTATCATTTGTTACTGAATCACCTTCCCTTGTCAATCTCTCCATAAACATATTGTCTATAACCATTAGAGAGAGGGAGATAGATCCACCCGACAACAATCACCTAACCATTCTCCACTAGCTAGGAATTAGGGGTCTAAAGTCAACATTGTAGAATTGTTTGATCTTCTCATTTCCTCTGCGAAGTGCATATTCCTGTCTATAAAATAGAGATCAAGACTGATATTGGCAAATCAAGATTGGCATTTATCAGAGAACAGTTGCATGTAGACAAGTCTTCCATATCAACTCTGCTACCTGTCCCGCTAATGACCGTCACTAAAAGAGCCATAACTGCAACAATTATTGGTCACGTTCAATAAACAAAGCCTTAAAACTTGAGGGTCTTTTGGGCAATTCATCATGATACCTTTCCTTATCCATCTAAGGGTTATTGACAGTAGCGATCTCTTAATATTATATATTATATATATTTTTTGTTTTGTCTGTTACTGGGATAGTTGCATGGTCATTGAAGTTAGGAAAGAGTTTTGTTGTACGTGGTTTGACTTGTGCAAAGGAATGAGTGGTTGAAATGGCAACATTTCTAACCCTAGAAAAGGACAATGGGTTGACTGCCAGAATGTGGTGTAACAACTTACGGGGAGAGAGAGAGAGAGAGTAATGCTAAGTCAGCCCTCTTGTACTACAGAAAGATCTTATGGTTTTTGGGGTTCTTGCCACAAGTCAACGAGGGAGAGCCAACTTGGAGTTATGGGGTAGAGAGGACAAATGACAGGTTTCTATAGGGCCCTGCCTGGAATCACATGCAGGGCGTGGAGCGTTTCGAAGGGTCCCCTTACTGCCATATCCTAGAGGCTAGAGGGAAGTGACGGGCTAACTACCCCTTGCTTTCTCCCTTTCTCTGTATTTGGACTTGGGAAGCTTGGAGGCACGGTCCCATGTTGGCTAAAGGTTCCTGTCATTTTTCTAATAGCGTCTTCGGACCGAGGTAGAAAACTTTGGCTTAGCAGCATTCCAATGTTGCATCTCATGTTCTTCTTCGTCACTGCATGATCACTGTGGAGCATAGCGCCGTTGGTCGATCAATTCGGTCCAGTGGCTTTTTAGTGACTTGTTAGGTTGATCCTTATAGCCATGGTCAGAAGCCAGTCTCATGTTTACAGAAGTTGTAATATAATTAGTAAGTAAAAAAAATATATGAAAAAAAGTAGCTTCGTGCACGAAGCTTACTTATATGTGGGGTCCGAAAAAGGGGTAGATCACAAGAGTCAGTAATATCTAGTCTTACCTTGCATTTTGTAAAAAACTGTTTCCACACTTTAACCCATAACCTCAAGGCTACAAGACAATAACTTGGTTAAATTATCATAATCACCTTTAATCTTATTGCTCGTCGAAAATGGATAGGATGTCAGTTAAAAAGTGGAACCAGGTTCATGTAGGTAATCACATAGTGATACACAGAAATCAACACCCTCGATTAACCACACTTCCACGTATAATGCCCAACCTTGACACTTGACAGTTAAGCTTGATTCTAACAGCAAATGTCTGTGTTTTTTGAGGCAGAATGACTTTATCGAAGTCATCATGCCTCATCAAAACCATTGCATGTTAATTAACTCTTGCATTAGGTCATGGCGTAATCACTTGGCAATACCTTTTACTTCTAGTGTAAAATGGGAGAAGAAGCACTCTATACAGAGGAACGACCTTCTACTGCAGTGGCGCAAAACAGGGCTCCTCCTGTGCTAGGCTATCGGTGCAGGCGCTTATGGATTTGGGTTATCCATAAAATACCCTGCTTGCATAAGTCAAAGAAAAAACAATCACTCTCTCTATATAGAGAATCAATCAGTTGGTCAGACTTTCCCTTATGAGAAGATTTCAATATATTCAGGAATTAAGATCTAGGTAGTTTGCCCGGTAACTCTCTTTGCTGTAGAAAAAGTAAAAAAACAGAGAGTGAGTTGAGAGTTGCAGGTAATTTGGTTTTGGCTTTGTTGTCAACGGCAAGAGGTACAAACGAGGCCACGACAAGTTAACCAAAAGACGTTTGAGGTTAGAGCCTCATGCAATTGTGAATTCTATCAGTACTGATAAGGATGGATTAATGGAAGAAACAAAAATGGGAGACCACAGGCAAATTCCAGCTGTAATATGAAAGAAACTCTTTGCCACAGTAGACGAAACCCTCTTTAGTAAACTCTTTCCGCTTCCATTTCTGAATCTGGATAGCAACTTTGGACGGAAAAGAGAGTGTTTCAGTTACGATTTAAGGCTAATGAGTTACTATACGTTCAAAAAGTCATGCACAAGCACAACCTCGACCTGAGAACTCAGCCATATTGTACCAAGTTAAGGGAAAAATTCTTTTACCCGCGGAAAATTATAGGTGGTCATTTTTTGTCAATAATATTAAATTATATTTCTGCATTTTCTACATCATCCAAGTTCTCCACTGCATTGGCTTTGACTCAACTCAATTTTTTTTTCAAATTTCGCATTTTGAGTTTCAACACTTTACCCCGAGCTGTTGCATTAGAATGCTTTGGTCCAAATCTTGTCTTTCTTGTCGCAAATCCTGTCTTTCCTGTGAATGTCAATTTTCTTTTATCTGTTCTTTGCCTTGACATAACTAAGTTATCAATCCAAATGGATTATTAGCTATCTGAACCTAACAGATCCAAATGGATAGGATAAAATGAAAAATCCCATCCATGGAAGGTTATGGAATTGACTTTGAATATCTATATATTTTTTAATGGATAAAAAATGAGGGCTACTATCTGCGGATTATTCGATCCAAAACTAAAATATCCCTAAATATTTATTAAACTTTATTATCAATAAGAGGCACATTTAGTTAATTTACATATGCCAAACATTTATATTGTAAAAAAGATTGACTTTGTATATTAATTATTTAGAAATTTAAGGCAAGTTTTAAGTTTAGTAAACAACATTAGCTGAAAAGAAAGGTTATGTCCGTCTTTCTCTTTGTAGAGAACCCTAACTATTGCAGATGTAACGAAAGAATACTGGAATAGCCAAAAACAAAATTGATTTTGGCATTCTACTTGTAGTGGTCCACGGTGTGCACCTATTGGTCGTCAACCTGGCTATTGAATTCTTTTTCTTGATGCTTCATTGTTCATGCAACAAGTAAGTTTACTTTCAATGGCGTTCTCAAGGGCAACATGCAAGATTTTCATGTTGCTATGCCACCATAGAAAGCAAAAACCTTCTATGAGTTACTAGTTGATAAATTTTGGGAATCATAGAATGGTGATCAAATAAAAGATATGTCTTACTTTGAATCTGCTATGCTATGAGCTTATTATAGATTTTAAATTCTACATTTTAGCAATCTTTAACCTGTTTTACATCTCAAAACATTCACATAAAGTTATGCATTAAAGGGCTTATGTTGATATTCTAGCACAAAATATGAGTGTTTGAAGTGTCAAAATTGATGAAGGTTGTATTATAGAAAGAGAGTATAAAAGTGATGAAACTGAGACATCTAGGCACCAAAATTTTAACATAATTTTACAATCTAAATTTGATAGTTAGGGACATCCCAGTGTCCTACAATCTACAGAAAATAGTGAAGTAGTCCACTTCAAATGCTTTGAAAGGTATACACTTTATGCATTAATGTAAAGAGCCTCATTTTGTGAATCTTGGCCCTTGTTCCTTGGTTCCTTGTGAATCTAAAGAGCCTCTATTCATTTTTGGCATTGATCTCTAGTGATTTTAAAGAGCCTTTATTCATTTTTGTCATTGTTTTCTAATAAGCATAGAACTGTATGGTGTTAACTCATTCTCCAAACTATTATCCGAATCCATGTCCAATCCAATAAAATTTATTGTAATATTAGTAGAATGATGGTATCCGAACCCTATCCAATCTACTGGTGGCCCTAACTATCACCCTAATAATTTTGACATTATCCAAGTGATCAAATTTGTCAACTTTTGTAAAGGGTTTTCACACTCGTGGTTTGGCTTAACTTGCCATTGATCCATACCATGTGATTTTTGACCTATAAAAAATTTAAATTTAAAGCAATGATATGAATAATTCCAATCATGCAAAGATGAATCCCTAGACAGTAGCTTATAGTGTGGTCAGTCTAACATTCCTTAGATGTATATGCTATATGCACAACATGTAGTATTCTCTTAAATGAATCTGCATTTTATAAAAGAAATATAGAAAAACAGAGTTACAAGCTTGGAGGCATGCTGTTAGGTGCCACTTTTTCATGAGAGGAATGCTAAAGGGACCCACCTAATAAGGCGGTTCAAAGAGGTGCTCCAATTTTTGCATGAATAGGCTATGATCTATTCATGCAAAGATGAGGCGCCTAGGTGCCTGAAACATGAGGTGCAAAATTATATTTTTCTAATTTTCGTAATTTTTATTTTCAAAAAAATTGAAAAAACATAAGACTAAAATATAAAAAAAGCATGAAAAATACATCATACATGAAGATACGAGCATGTGTAAGCTATATATGTGAATAAGAATAGGTATTAACTAATAAATATATATAATAAAAAAAATTCTAATTTTTTAACTTTTATTTTCTGAAAAATTTAAAAATAACCCTAAATTACAGAAAAAAAGATGAAAAAATTATCACACATGAAGACACAAGCATGGGAAAGCTATATATGTGAATAGAAATACGTTTCAATGAAGAATTATGAAAAAACAAAGACTTTTTTATATTTCCGTAACTGTTTTTTTTTTTAAAACAGTAAAAAAACCTTAAAAAAAACTCAAATCTAGAGCAAAAAAGTGTAAAACTCAAATGGAATGTTCTCTTATACATATATAACTAAAACCCATCAAGATCCATGGAATATAGTTAACAAGAAACAAAAAAATTGAAAGAACGGTACTGGTTTTTACATTTTTTTACAGAAACTGTAAACAAATGCTAAAATTTGTAAATCCACACCTTTTGTTGCTTAGATCTGTGAAAGATCGAAGAGAAATGGTCGTTTTTACCTTCTCAGTAGGTTGGAAGATTGAAATTAGGGTTGGAAGGTGAAAAAAAAAAACGAGGTCTATACATTACCGGGTAAGTGGCGCCTGCCTGGAGTTGGGGGCGCATTAGGCACAAGGCGCATCCAGGCGTGCGACTAGTGGCTGCGCCTGAGCTAAGTTGAGTCGCATGCCCTGCGCCTTCTTGCGCCTAGCGACTAGTCACGCCTGCGACTACATAGGCTATGATCATCTGAGTTCACTAGCATTCTGCTCCAGTTGGACAAAAAGTTTACTATGATGGGCATTTTAGCAACTTCTAATGCAGCCCCTTGTAAGATGCATCCATTGAGCATTCACCAACAACCACTCTCCAGCAGTTCTTTATCTCTCATACAAATGAAATGTTACAAAGGAAACCACTCACACACTCATAAGTATATCCATCATTCCATCCCCTACTAGTAGAGGGTGCCAACCTTGAACCTGTGACCTCCTGTCAACAGGAGAAGCGCCATTTTTAACCAAACCACTGCATTACTAGACTTTTTGACCATATATCATTTCCTTTTTCAAAAGTACAAACGAACTGCTTGGAGCCAATATGATATGCGCCAAAAGTTCTCAAAGTCAGCAATGCATGTGACTGACGGCTGGAGAAATTGAAGACACATAATCCTCCATATATTAAAAATATAGTACAATAGAATACAAATATCAACAGACGAGCAAACTAGTCTGGAACAAAGGCACCCAAGATACCAGTGTCAATAAATCTCAAGAATATATTCCTGAAAGTAGCATCACAAAGTCATAATACTTCGAAATTGGGCTTCTTTCTTCAATGGATGGTGTTGAATTTCAGATTGGGAGTCCAACGTTAAAGCCAGTTAAGAGCCGATGATTAGGTCGAAATTAAGCATGATTTGTGCTCAGAATTATCACCAAAATACTGCTCGATGAAGGAATCCAAACACAAGACTTTCAGCTCCTCTTTCGTTGTTAGGTTGTGTATGCAAATTGGTCAGTGGAATCAAATAGCTGCATCTTCATCTATCAATTAGATTTGCACAAATCAATCCCAAATGAACGTTCCTTCTTATATTCTTAAGACTTACTTTCAGACAACAACCTAAGTGAAAGCTACAATAAGCAGGCACTTACAAGTGAAACCTACAACAAAACCTTGAAAGGTTCAAAGGATTAGAGACCCAGCGTAGTATTGTGGTCAAAGTACAGAACCCGACTATTTGTTAAGAAGCAAGGAACTAAGAAGACGGATGAAGTATGTGTTGTAAGCAGAGAATGTGTGTGAATCTCATTGATGAAGGAGAATGTTCAACCAACTTTCTGAAACTACAGATCAATCCAAGAGAAGCATTTTATGGAGCTGATGGGAGCAATCCCCAGATTATTACCAGGCCAACCAGTCCTAAATACAAGGATAGCTATTCATAGATTGATTTATTCACAATCTGCATATAAAGCAAACACCCTTAGAAGGGAAACGGTTCACGATTCACCAAAACGCATATAGAAAATTAAGTAGAATGGTACATTGATAAATATATCAAAACAGAAGGGTACAGGAAAATGTGTAAAGTGTTTTAAAATAATGTTAAAATTAGAACAGAAAGTGACTATACGTCTAAAACGTGACGATTTTGAAAGTGTATAATTGGAAAGTTTTTATTCGTTGCAAAGACTATGTAAGATGTAGTCCAAAAGAGTGGTTTAGACCACCAGATCAATGGATCATACAAGTAATTGTGGCGCGTTCAAATGACAGGTATTAAGTGTTTAATTTTGATCAAAATCCCTCTAATTTAGAATTTAATGAGATAATCTGACAGATCAAGTTTATAATTTTTAGCTTAATTTTGATTTTAGTTCTAATTAATCATTCAATCGTTAATTTGTAAAATTTAACTGTCAGATTGTAACACCCCGGATTTTCAAGATATATATATTTTATTTATTTATAATAATGGCATTTTAATTAAGAGCATTTGGGATCCTATGAGAAAAGATTTATTTAACATTTTACTAAACCTATTTTAAAAACTCCGGGTGTTAGTTTTCCTTTTTCAAAATGACGCACATGTAATTTAAACATAAATAAATAATCCGCGTATAAATCAACGTCAAATAAATAGGTGCCTTTATTTTAAATCAAATAAACGTCCAAAAGACAATAATAATATGGCCAAGGGTCTATCCATCATACCATCCCATATGAATGTCCAACATATGTCCAAAGATCTAAATCGCATCCAAATAGAAAGTATGCAATCCATAAAAAAATTCAAATGATAATCCACTCTAATGACTCACATATACTGTTTAAAACTATAGGGAAAACTAGTCTTCAGCAGCTCTCAAGGTTTATCAACCGCTTTTCCTTTCCTGGTGTCGCGCTCTAGATCTAAGGTATTGCAAAACAAAGCAATGCCTCAGCAAGCTATCGCTTGTGTAGGTACATAGACAATTAATGTAATAAATGAAAGAAATAATGAACAGCATTGATGAAAAGTCTAACATTTATGAAAATAGTGAGATCATAATGCCCTGTTCAAATAAATGCCAATTTATTCCATATGCTAAAACATGAAATTTACTGAGTTAAAAGTAAACCATGACATGCATCAATAACATGGAGCATACAACAAGAATAAGGGCACCCTAAGGTAATGGGTCCCACCACATCGCACTAACATCCCTGATCAGGAGTACACATAGTCAACCTCTGAGTGTCGTCACACCTAGGCATACCATCCATAACCATGCTCATCATACATGCACACATAACAAGAATATGGGCCATCATGCTGCAGTGGCAACCCTCCATGGGTATCAATCACCGCCGCTCTCCGTCGACACCATAACGGGAGACTTAGCTTCTGTCCCCATGGAAAGGCTCAGACTGGTAGTGTGGACTATCCATGTTACCAAACCCCTACCGAATGCCATCTATGGGCAGGTGTCTATCATATCACAAACTCATCACATCATAATCTCGGAAGGTGGGTGGCCGGCCCTATCCCTCCTAGCATGACGCCCACCGGGCGAGAGCACCCGTCATCAAATATAAAACATGAAAATCATATGTATATGTTAAAACTCAAGAGCACTTATAGCTTGCAATCCCCAAGACATGCCCCTCATCCTGAGGTTAGCTTATAAAAGGACCAGCTAATAAGCCTCTATTCTCATTTTCATGTAAATCCATGCATTTTCTATATATACAATAAGAAATAAATCTCTAATTAAGCATAACTAATTAACATCATACTTATAAAAGCATTTTAAATAAGTTTATTCAGTAAAAGATTTCAATTTGGAATAACCATCCTGTACGCAATGTCGCATGAAATCTACAGTAAATAATAATTGCATTTTTAAAACACAATCACACATGATGCTATCTTTAAACATGGTTCAAATATCTAGGCAAAACATTAGTTGTCGTCACCTACCTCAGTGTGAGACCACTAGCTTGTTAATAACTCCCTTTAATTGGTATATTCAAGTGTACCTGTACATGTCACATCACTATTTTAAAATTTTTATAAATAAAAAGTGGTCATTTCTAAGTTTTTAAGTTAAAACTAGGTCCGCGTCGTCAATACGGTCACAACGCCTCTTTCGGATCATGATTTGGACCTCTCTAGCTCCGAAAAATCAAGTTTTTGTGAAAACTACGCTTAAATGGGGCCTGCCGGACCACCATAAGGTGGTTTATACCGGCGTACATTGGCGCACGCCGACGCAGACGCCGCACTGGACGCGCGTGTGCGTCACGGTCGCCAGGACGCGCCGCGTCCCGGCCCCGCCGCGACAGCCAACCGGCTTCTCCCCCGCACGCGTGCGACGACGACGTCGTGTGACCTCGTCTCTCGGGCGTCACCGAGTGCGTCTTGGCGTCAGCGCCAGGGCGCCGATGCCGGAGAAGACGACCGAATTCCGGTCGCCTCTAGCGGAGCTACAGAGCTCCGTTTTGCGTGATTTTTGAGCCATGTTCTTCATAACTCTCTCTAGAATCCATTTATGCCCTCCTTTTGCACTGATTTTTCCAAAAACCATGGTTTTTAAAAGATTTTTCCCAAGTTCCTAAAATCCTCCCTAGGTACTGGTTTTTGGGTTTTCTGGAGAAATCCACCGTTGGATCACTCCCAAATTTAAAGGGTATGCTCTTGGGTCTCTTGTGCACTAGTTGGACAGTGCGATTTCCAAAAAGAAAAGGTTTGGTCCGTGAAATCACGCTCCAACAGTAGTGTGCCTAAAGTTCCTAAAAAAATCTGATTTTTTTCAAATTTTTAAATGGTTTTCTTATTATTTTCTCTATTTAATAAATACTAAAAAAACAGAGTTTTAAGGCTTACCTTGCACCTAGCCGTGGTTGCTCGTGTTGCCGAGGTTCCACTCGCCGGAAAAATGAAATCTTTTCAGGCTAGGGTTCTGCGTAAAACTCAGAGAAAATGCTCAATAGTGGAGCGTTTTGGCTCCTAGAGGAGCATAGATATAGGGTTTTAGAGTCTTGGGGAAGAGAAACTCTTCCCCACACGTCTCTTCCCATGTCTCTCCGGCGATTTCGCCGGACTGATAGAGACGTGTGTAGACAGGGGTGCCATTATCAATTTGGACCCCTGTGTAACATGTTTCTGTTAAAAGACCAATTTGCCCTTACAACTTTGATGGCTCATAACTCCCTCGTTTGAGCTCCATTTTTTGCGTTCTTGGTGGCGTTGGATTCGTATCGACGAGCACTTTCTAATTCTTATCTTTTTAGGAAAAAATTTCATCCATAAAATTTTATTTTAATTTATTTATTAATTTCCTATTTTATCCTAAAAATTAAAGATATTACACAGATAATCATCAAAGCTAATCAAAGGTATAACGTACTGTTTAGATGATTCTATTATAGTAACACGCTTGCTCCCTTCCCTCGTTCTCCCTCTCTCTTTCTCTCCCGCACCAACTTGCTTCACCCATTTGCTTCTCTCTGTTCACCTATCGGTGAATCCTCTTTTTATTTTTCATTAATTTTTAGATTTTATTTTTAGGACATCTTTTAGTTTATCCATCGTCTCTGATCTTCAATCAGAAATCTAAAAATCCTTCTTTAGTCTAGAACTTTAAAATTTTGAAGAATTTACCTAGCTACACTATAATAGCCCTTACACTTATAGTAAAACAATCAACAGCAGGCATTATTACCTTTTGTTTATGGTCACGGTGAACATGTTTTTGACAGTAAGAAGCAAATTGCAAAGAACCGTTAGGAGTGGCAGAACCCCATTGTTATGGGCCGTCTTGGGGCATGCCAGCAGCCCAATAAGGCCAAGTACTGACGAGTGCCCCAAAGTGGATAGGCATCTTCTTCATACTAAGGCTCCACAAACGACAAACACGTCTATGCCTAGTTCATCATCGAACTTCCAACTAATATGATATTTGGAAAGAAGTTATTCCAGGTATACTGGATTAGCTCTTGCCTGCAATATGCTCGCCCTTGTTAGGATTAACAAACCAGTTGCTAGCCCCGTGCTCTTTTGAATGGTAGACACATGCACACCCCTGCCCAGCTTCAAACCCTGTGCCATCCCCAATAGTAATCTGATCGGGTTCATAGTATTTGTTGGTTAAGAAAAGATTGGATATATCTGCTATGAGATTTTGATTAGCACCAGAATCTACAAGCCATTCGGAAGAAATCTGAGACGAAGAGTTAGGATGCACATTACCGAGAAATGAATGGTTAAATCGTTTCGGGCATGCAGAGGCTAGGTGGCCCTCAAGATTGCAGATCTGGCACGATGGTTGAGTTCGATTAGAGAAATTTGGGATATGTTGGCTTGATTGAGGCTTATTGGCATGATGACGTAATTGGGGTGGTGTGGGTGGAGATTGGCGAGAAGACATAGAACGTCCTTGTTGATTGGAACGTTGAGCAGCATCTCAAATGGATCATTCAAAGTAATGGGCTCGGCTCGAACGTGGAATTTAACTAGATTTAACAAGAATTTAGAAATATGTATGTAAATGAAAATTACAATTACAATTTTTTTTTAAATTTAACACTTTTTAATACTAAAACTTGTAAAGACGAAACTTTCTAAAACTAAAAAAAAAAAAACTTTTTAAGCCTAAACTAAGATGTACACAACTTAATAGCAACTACAAAATTAATATTAAGTAAAAAATAATCCAATAGAATGCACACGATTTATGAATTAAGCGGATGGTTCATAGATGTTCTCCAATTTTACTAGTAAGTCCACGCAAAACAGCAATCACTAAAATCAGAAGAGTTCTCTCTTTGCAGCAAATTCCACGCAAAACAACAATCACCAAAATCGGAAGAAGACGTTCTCTCCTTTTGGTGTCAGAGCTAGTCTCACAAACAGTCTCTTACATGGCTCTGATACCAAAAGAACATCAAAACAGCAATCACCAAGTCTTCATCTACCAAACTAGTTGTGCAACGATCGGCAACGAAAGAGACGAGATTATCAGGCTAAGAATAATCTTGTGTTGACGTACCCAAAGTGAACGGTTAGGACTGGTTGGTTATGGGGCCTGAAAGGAACCATTCACATACCCGACAAGGTCAAGTCCTGCTAGGAGTGGGGTGAATTAGGCTTTCACAACAATTGTTGGAAGAAAGTTTCAGTGGAAGCATGGGTGCAACATTAAGAGCGACAAGTTTGGTAGAGGCCGCTGGATGTCATGGTGAGAGAATCACTAGATGCCATGGATAACCAAAATCAAGATAAAGAATTCATTGGAGCATGGGAGTCAATGCTCTCATATCATAAACACAAGTAAGAACTTGATGTTTGAGTGTAAATCTCACTCAAGACATATTATGATGTGGTTGTTATATATATATATATAATTGTGTTTACAGTTTTTGGAAAACTAGCATCCAAGGATAAGAATGAAGGATACAATCCCTTAGATCAAGGTCTACAACACAGGTAAGAGCTATTTTGATCATTTCCTGGCATAAATTTGATTTTAAACGAGGAGGGAAAGTTGATCAGAGATTATATATCCTTGATAATACATGGATCTATTCTCATAGTGACTAAGCTCATAACTTCTCTTGCCTTTTTACAATACGGGACCAAAGTTAGCCAGTTCAACATCAGAAAATGAAACGAGCTGGTGGTCAGGATTCATTTAACTTAGACAAACATTTGATTGTTTTCCCGAGAGAAATTGGAAGTCCATTTTCCTAGGAGTACTCATATTGCAATCAAATCTTGCCCCATTGGATCATTCTTAGATATTTTAAAAGCATCCGCTTGCCCCCCATCTGTCACGCGACATGAGACTATGGCACGTCACAGTCTTGACAATTACATTGCACCTAGTAGCGAGACATCCACGAGTAGGAGTACGCCTCACTTCTTCTTGACATACGCCGAAACGCCACATCGTGGCCTATCTCAAGCATAATCTTGGACCTCCAACTCAAGATCCCTTATCTTCTAAATTGGCCTCTGGCAAAGACCAAACCAATGAAGGTAAAAAAAGAAAAGAAAAGTGATCCAACATGAATCAAGCCACATCTTATGCATTACAAACCACCCGTACATGATCCTAATAACACACCGGCCTCTTTCCCAAAGCTAGCATGCAAAAACAAGCAGAAACACTGGCAATTTCTGCCCCATGCAAACACAGATAATGACACTTCTTTTCTCTACATCTACACAAACCAACACTGCACTTGGATAGGAAGACCACACACTGAAAACCAGAAAAAGAAGCTTTAAGGACGGCAAAAATCGATGGGTTTGGCCCACTGAATGTCCTCCTTCTGAGCAAGGAATCAGCCTCGCTAGATCCGGGCTCTATATGTGTCTTTGGTTGATGCATGTTGTCTTCTTGTTTATCTTCCTTGGTGTTACTTTTATGGGCAAGCCTTGTTTAGGAACAGGGAAAGGGCCGTACTGTATGCCATCCAGGTCGCCTACGCCCTCCCAGCTGAAAAAAGGGAACAAAAAATAATAAGGCTGTTAATCCCAACAAAAACTTGAAGCATTTCAATTTGTTTGGAAGGGGAAGAAAGCGAGGTAACATCTATCGTTAAATATTAACCCGAATAAATCTTGAATAAAGGTCGTGCACCAGAGTAAAGCTTCTGATATTCTAACCAGTAACCATCCGGCAAAAAATCAGAGATGCACACAAATTTAATCAGACGGCTTTGAATTTTGGTGCATGGCTAATTCAACGAATGATCTATTTCATAGACAGTTCGGATTGTTGGAAAAAGTGGGCTCCACGCCCTCTGTCCGTTGCTATTCCCTAGTAAAACTATGTGCATCCACTGTATAAGAACTCCATAATTTGATGGGTGGTAGGTGAGAAAATGAAGGATGCATGCCTCGACGATCACTGTAAGTGTTTAGGTTTCTTGAGTTTAACAAGCACCTTTCACTATCGGAAAGGATCTTCCGTGAACCATGGGCTCTGTGTTATATTGATCATTATGCGCCACACTTCATCAATAGTGGATGGGGGGATAACGAAATTATTGATTGGCTTATTGGGTACAAATAAATATGTAAAAGTACGGTCGCCACTATCCCCTTTAAATATGTGACACTTGTGAAATAACAAATCACTGAGTTGCATGCTTACCACGTGGTTTGAGTTATGGGGATATGTTCACCTATTTATTGCTACGTTTGGGAAAAGTGAAAATTGTTGCTCAGATGATTCGAATTTCATTTGGCCCGTTCAGTTAGTGAACTGCCTGATCCAGTTGGCCCGTTCGAGTTCAATTGGCCTTTTGAGAAGACTGCACACGTGTATAACACTGTAAGGTGCAAAGCCCAGGCGTATTTGCCGATGAAATACATGCAGACATGCAAACGCCCACTCAAGGACCTCAGCCTCGGTGCAAACCTGCGTAGTGTACATGACTTCACAAATCATGCAACAAGATTCTTAGTTGCGGCTGGTAAATCTTGAATTTTTCATGGATCAGAGAGAGAGAGAGAGAGACCTGTACGTAGTAGTGAGATGGTGCAAGAGAACAAGCATCTCGAGCTTGGCTAACTCGCTGCCGGGACATGAGTGCACCCCGTTGCCAAATGGCATGAAAGTGTTAGGTCTTGGCGGAACCTGTCATTGACCCACAAATTTTCACATAAGGCAAAGAAAGCTGAAGTACCACTACTAGCTAAAATGTTCAGAAAGCCCAACCGACACATAGACATTGAGAGAGAGAGAGAGAGAGAGAGAGAGAGAGAGAGAGAGAGAGAGAGAGAGAGAGAGAGTACCTCGAATCTAGAAGGATCGAATTTTTCAGGGTGGGGGAAGAAGTCTTCGGAGTGGTGGATGCTTCTGAATAGGGGAAGCACTTTCCAACCTCTTGGAATAAAGTAACCTTGGAATTCCACATCTTCAACTGCTTCCCTAAACGTGAACGAGAGAATGCTTGCGCTTCTTAGAGTCTCTTGAATTACCTACAGCCACATCTAATATCTTCATTTCCAAACTCCTTTTTCTATAGGACTACTCTGCATATTCTAAAATACTGTTCTAAAATATATTTCTTGCAGTTTCATTTTGTTTAGCTTACCCGGGTAGTTAATAGCATTCGTCTCGTATCTTCCCATGTCAGCCCACGATCTTCTTCGATTAGTCCTCCTCGGATGTCTTCTTGTTCTCTCTGCAAATGTACAAAGCTCCATATATCAATTATACCCATGATTTCTTTTTCTTTTCTACTTTAATCTGTTCAAGTGTATAAAAGATCTGTAAGCTAATGTAAATCAAGGATACTTAAAATTGGCCACATGAAATCCAACGTTAAAGGAGATGGGTTTCTTCTAAGAAATCAATCTTTGCGTTATCTCTGTGACCTTTAGGGTCTGACAAAATCAATTCTGTGCTTAGAGAGGTACAAACATATAAGGGTACACCTTGGGAACTTTCTCAGAGAGAGAGAGAGAGAGAGAGAGAAGCAGATGAGAATATATAGCATATAGATTTACCTTGACAGACTCTAGGAGTTCTGTGTTCTCACACAGATACTTCAAAATCCATGTGATTACACTGGCAGTGGTGTCATGAGCAGCGAAAATGACTCCAATGATATTATCAGCTACCTGTGAGTCGCTAAAATGAAGAAGCTTCTGATTTTTAGACTCCAGTAAGGCTTCTAATAAACCTCCACCTTCCTTCTCTTTCCTTCTCTTCTCTATCAGTTTCCTCAAGATCTCATGAAGAAGCTTCCTTGCCTGTAAATCGACTCAAAACCAAAGAAGTAAAACATGATTGAACATGAATTTTTGGTTATTTTAGCTTTGTTTCTTCTGTAACCTATAACCTTCTATACAGTTTTCCTTCTGATTGGTCTGATTAAATTACATAGATTTATGTAGGGATGATGATTTTCTTTTACCTTCATTGCTTTGTAAAATGATGTCCCAGGTAGATTTAAGGGCATGGAGTTGTAGCCTTTCTCCAGGCAATAGTACAACCTTTTGATGCTTTCTGTCTCTAAATCTCTGCCCGGTCCAAAAACTGCAAGCATTGCCACATCGAAAGCGTACTACAGAGAAAAAAGGCCAAAGAATTCCTCTAAATCTTTGAGCATTAGGACAATGGTAAAGGAAAAATAAAGTTTGCTTCAGATGGCTAAAACATACGTGCTTCATTTCTTGGAGAGTATTGATTGTTTGGTTCTCCCATGCCGGCAGGAATTTCAGAACAAGAGTTTCGATTTCAGAGACGGTCCCCCTTAAGGCAGCAGGAAGGAAGGAGGCTTGCACCAATTTCTTGAGCCTTGAATGATACTCTCCTTGGTGGAAAAATAGAGCCTCTGGTCCAATCATCTTCTCTTTGCTTGGTGGGTATGTCGGTTTAAACAAATGCGCTCGATTTACTAGCACAAGCTTCGCCACTTCCGGGCTTGATATCATTATGCATGGACATCCAAGTATATTGGTCTTAAATATATCTCCATATCTGCAAATAGAAACAGAAGAATACATCAAAATTCCATAAAAACAAAGGTTCTCCTACATGGCCTTGAGTTATGAATTATTTGTACACTAGAAAAACACAGTATTTCTTGTTCAAACTTAATAAAACCAAAAAGAATAAAGAGAATTACTTTTCCTTGATGGGTCTTGTCTTAAAAGTACCGCATATCACTTTAAAAATAAAATAAAAAACATAAAATGAAAGCTTCAAACTCCATAAAGACAAACCAAAATTGGCTCTAGTAGATGGTTCTTGAAGTCTGTTGAATTTATATATGGGGTAGTAGAAATTCCTAATACTCAAATAAATACAACCAAGCAACCACATTTTCTCGACTCTAAACTTCGGAAACCCCAAATCGAAGAAAAGGAAACCGGTTTTTCTAAATGGGTAGGAACACTTGTGTCCCCGGGCATTGGCTTTACCTTTTTTGCTTATTCGAGAAGAAGGTATTTGGATTTTGAGTATAGAGTTTCAGCGTCTCCCCTATGTAAGGCCAACCCATGGAACCAGGTGGCAAGCGTTTGGAGTAAGGTCGATTGGTCAAGTAAAAGAAGAGTAGAAGGAGAAGGAGAAGCAAAAGGAGAAGGGAAAGAAACTGTGGAGAAAGATCAAAGGCTTGCATGTTTCTAAGGAAAAAACGTGGACGAAGAAGGTCAAGTAGTTGCGTCTAGTTTATGCAGAGGTTTCAGCAAATGTAAGAAGGCTCGCAATGGGTCTACGTGGGCATAGAACTGGCTTGCTTTTCCTCATGTGCGCCAAGCTAGGTCACTCTCTTCGCTTAGTTCGCGGGCCACATCTCGTCTCTCAGATATTTCGAATCCAGAAAGAGAATCCACCCGTGATTCCTAACTCGGATGTTATTCTTATCAGGCTTTCTCCAGAGTCCAGTTCTGTGACTCTCCACTTCCCACCAAGGGGACGAATGTTGGCTCTACTATAGAGAGAGAGAGAGAGAGGGAGAAGCTCCTTCGTTAATGCAACTCTGGGCATTAGCCAGTTAGCAGAGTAACTCTGAGCTTTGGTGGGCATTATAAAGAGCGTGGTGCCTACCCTTGCCATCTCTTCTGCTTCCACGTAGCAAGTGTGAAAAAACGACGATTAGTGGCAGCCGGCTCGCAGGACCACCTCTACTTTTGTCCTTCTCCTTAATCCTCACGTTACACGTGGAACTTTAAGCTATTAAGAACGGTCAACATAAACCCACAAGCTGTAGGATTCAATCCTAATCACTACCGTAAAGGATCTCGCAACCTACAATTTCCAGTGGTCCCGAGAGTAATGAACCTTTCCCGGCAATAATGTAAGGTATTATGCGGGGGCCTGCGCGGGCGACTACTATTTTCTCTCTAGCTAGGTCCTTCTCCTCGAGTATTTCGGTGACCATGTAAATGGAGCCCATTACATTGGCTATATTTAGACACGCAATCGGGGCCTAACATTTGTTGTCACAGAAGCACAATCCAAATCAGGGCTGCAGTAAGGTGCGCCATGCAAGTTAGATTCTCCTCTTTTACATCTGGCCACTTCATTTTGATTACCAGGACGGACGGTTAGAAGTTAACTTTCCAAAACCAATGAAACACATTCGACCACCATTGGTATGAGTTTTTGGCTCAACGTCAGATGAACAACCAAAGCTGGGGCTCATTTAGGTAAAAGTTGAATGCCTGCTTTGTTATCGCACCCCTCAATGAAACATTCCTTTCAAGAATGGCAACAGGTCACATCAATCATAGTTTTGGCCATGACCTTAATGTTTTCTATTTTCATCTTAACTAGCTTTGAGTCATGGTTTTTTTTACGCTAACACTTTTGTCTCGTCAGAATTTTAACTTGTACCTAATACCTAAAATATTTTTAATAATTTTAAAATAATAATAATTGATAATAATTATATCTTTTTATATTAACAATTTTAACCTCAAGTAAAAAGAAAAAAGAAAAAGATGATATTCTCAAACCCTATAATTAACATACTCTCTCATCTTAGAATAGTTTTTTGGTCATTTAATGGACACTCCTCCACCCTAAATATTTTTTGGTCATTTAATGGTTTTAGACTTTAACTTTTCTGTTATAAAACTAAAATACTTTAGATTTATTAACCTTATAAAGACAAGCTTGTTTCTTTCATAATACATCCACTTATTTAATAATCTGTTCTATCAAATTACAATGAGAATTTAATATTCTAAATTATTCTATCGTGTTTTCATCTTTTTTTTCAGTTTGTCACGGCACATTGTACCTTAAATGACAAGATTTAATAGCTAAAACTTGCTGATCACTTAATTCAATCTTAGATACGCATAAATCCACCGAGCAGGATATGTCAATTACAGAGAGTAAGAATATCATTTCTTGCAAGCAAATTAGAACATTAGACATTAGGTCATAACAAAATTAGAATATTTTAGTTAAAATATAAAGTATAAAAAACTGTTCAAGGCCTCTAACATTTTTATCCTTGATCCTAATTTCATTATAATAAAATTTTGGCCTCAAATTTAAACGCTAGCCTTATTTCTAGCACCAAATTTTTTTAATGACCCCTCTTCGGCCATCCCTAATTCATCGGTTGCAATAAACACCTGTCAACGTACACGGGAGGTGGTGCAGACATCAGAAGCAACATTTGCGAGTTTCAGGGGACCACGAAAGTACCCTACTCCCTAAGGAATGTTGTGGACGAGACTCGGTCTCGCTTTCTCTCCTGATTGATCAAAAGAGGATATGTCACGTGGTTTACCATTTGACTCATAACCAATGACAATAAGCCACGTAGTTACATACAGAATGCCTCCCAATAGCAACATTGCACGCAGTCATCCTTTGTCATAGTCACCGATAGCTGTGACCCGTGAGGCTGCAAAGGAGTGCACAGATCCAGTTGGGTTGCTGGAAGATACTTCTCGACAGTAAACGTGGGCGGTTCAGATTGTACAGATGATGCCACCCTCCCACCATATCCCAGGGCTACTGATGGCTTAATGTCCATATATTGTAAATTATTGAATCCAAGGAAGAACAAGCAAAGAGAAATATGAAAAGCGATGTCTATGTTTCATGCTGTAATGCTTTGCACTTTGCAGTGGGTAATGAATTATCCAATTAAGACTTACTTAATTGAGGCAGCTGTAAGACACAATGACTCGTGCACCACCTCCTACGACCCTACGTAGCTTGAAGATGCATCGTGAGATTAAAACGCGCAGGTAGATCTGACATCTACGATGGAGATAGTTGGTTTGGCTCTTGGCACAATGGTAAAGTAATTGTCATGTAACTTTAAGGTTACAAGTTCAAGACATCGAAACAGCTTCTTATAAAAAAATATAAAATAAGGCTAAGTATTATAAACTCCTCTCGTCTGCCCCTTCACGACAATCAAATGGTTTTATACTAATTCAAACCTAGGATAACCGGCGTTCTGGTAGAAATTAATTTCTCGGTAAGATTATTTTCATTTTCACTGCTTTTTTAATTATCTTGGGAGGCAGACTTTACATTTCTTAGGAACAATTGAAAATTCCCAAAATTGAAGATTGGAATGCTTTTTCTTTTTCTTTTTCTTTTTTGTTGTAAAGGATATCAATATTATTGAGAAAGATTGCACAAAATACAAACGACTCTCAGAAATCAAGGATAAGACAGGGATGGATAACCTATGAAACAGCAACAGGTCAAATTACGTAGCAGGCAGCTAGACAATATAAGACATGCAAATCCAAGACAAAAAAGGGAGAGGACCATAAAGGAGGATGCAAAGCAACTGATAGAACATTAGTGAACACAGTGAAAGATTGGACTGCAGGCTGGAACCACACACATAAAGCAAGCTTCAAACAAACAGAGTGGACGCCAACAGAATTCAATGATAACTGATGTCGCATCTAGATCAACTAGAAAGATTGAAATTCCAATAATGGATGATTTTCAGTCTTAGGCTTTTTCAAAAAAGTTATATCCTCTTAATGGTCTTTTGAGAACCAAACTACCAAAATAATACATCGAGCGTAGTGCATTCTAGGACTTTAACTCTAAATTCACACCTAATAATAGCTTCTAAGTTCATCCTGGGCAAAACCCTAGCTTCTTTTCTTGTGAAGATACTTAGATCAGCAAAACAACAAGATAGATCAATTTAAATAGGATTAGAGATTGTGGATCAAGTTTTTCTCATTCACTTTGGGAAAATTTACGGAGCCCACAAAGGGGGAGTACTGTTTGAAGTTGTACAAGTTTGATGGGATCTCTTTTTTTTATTTGGCAAAAAAAATCCCTACCAAATGAATTATTGGTATATTAGTTATTAAATATTAACTAATGGCTAAAAAGTACTTCACATACGCCAATATCGCTTAGTGGTTAGGTTGAGGCGTATCTCTTGTAAGTAGGTCACGAGTTCGAGTTAGTGCATTGCATCCCTTTAAGGGATATAAGAAAACGTACTAGCACATTGAGGAGGTGTATATATATATATATATATATATAACAAATAGCCTTAATGATAATAGCAGGATTTACTGGAAACCTTAAAAGTTGGTGGAACAATGTCATGAGCCCATCTCAAAGAGATAAAATTCTTAATAAAGTTAAAGTGAAACCTAATACAAGTCAACACCAAGAAGATGCAGTGTATACTTTATTTTGTACAATAATAGAACACTTCAAGGGAAGTATGCAAACTCATTTTGAAAACTCTAGGGCATTATTATAGAATTTAAGATGTCCTTCTTTAACTCATTTTCGGTGATATAAGGATGTATTCCTTGCCAGAGTCCTTCATCTTCATTATGCAAGCCAAACATAATAGAAGCAGAAATTTGTGGAAGGACTTCCATACTTGTTTGCTACTAGGGTAAAAATTACCCAAAATCTAAATTTAATGGAGAAATCCCCGCGATCAATTATCTTATGGACAATTAGTCCATTCCTGTGTTAATGAAGGTATCTCTCTGTGCAAATCAGTTAAAAAGAGAAAGAATTATAAAGAAAAACAACTAGGCAAATTCTGCCAACAATTTGCTATAGATGCTCCTAAAATAAACAATCCTAATAAAGGGAAAACAAGACAATTTAAGATTAGTAGGAAACATTATTTTAAGAAAACTAAACCTCCTAAGAAACGCAGAGATAGGAGAAAATCTTATAAAAAAGATAAATCCAAAATCAAATTTTACAAATGGGGCAAATTAGGGCATTATGCTGATAAGTGTTGGACTAAAAAAAAGATTCAAGAACTACAAATAGATGAAGAATTAAAACAAAATCTTTGTAAAATAATACTCAACTCATCTGAATCAGAACTCTCCGATAATACAGAGGTTTGAATCATCCTCGCTTGAGTCGGAAGATGTACTATGTTTTAATCAGTGTAATACGTTAGAAAAAGATTCAGAATATTGAAAATCAATTGTTGAAATAAATAATCTATCAATAAATGTATTGTCTCAATCACAACAGGATCTTCTTGAAGTTATTAATAAGATAGAAGATCAAGAACTTAAAAAATCAATATTTGAAAAAATAATATCTTCTTCAGATAAAGAAAAATCAGTAGATACTAATAATGTGTATCGGATGTTTGAAGTTACTAGGAGACTAGGTAATAAACCAATTCTTACTGCTAATGTATAAGTTCAAGATCTGAAACGAGAAATTAATAACTTAAAACAGAAATTGTTTTGTTAAAAAATGAAAACAACTTATTAGATAAAAGAGTTACTAATCTTGAACAGAATAGGCTAGTAATAGGAGAAACATCTAATACCGATGCCTTTAATCCATCACTACCTCAATATCTAGACTTAATAAGGCAAGTCACTTCACAAAAATGGCATATCAATATTACAATTTCGATTGGCGGAGAATGGTACCGAGTAGACCTTATTGCCATTGTGGATAGTGGAACAGATACAAGCTGTATTCAAGAAGGTCTAGTACCAACAAAGTATTTTGAAAAAAACTTCACAAAGTTTGACATCATCCAATAATAACAAGTTAAAAATAAACTTTAAACTTAATAATGCAGTTATGTGTAATGAAAATATATGTATCCCTACTCCTTTCCTTTTGGTTAAGGATTTGCATCACCATGTAATACTTGGCACACCTTTCTTGCATAATATTATGCCAATTGACAAAATTGATACTACTGGAATTTATTTCACAAAGGAAAATTGACAATTTTCTTTTAAATTTCTTACATATCCCTAAACACATTTGCTTAATGAAGCTAGAAGAATCCTCCTTAAGGAACAACAGATAAATTTTATTAAAGAAGAAATTGCTTACAAAGATGTCTAGAATGATATTCAAGACAAAAAATTTCAACAAAAGGTAAAATTTCTTCTTCATACATTCCTTGAAAATCTCTGCAATGATCTACCAAGTGCATTTTGGAATAGGAAAATCCATAGTGTTTCTCTTCCTTATATTAAAGGACTCTGGCAAGGAATATATCCTTATACCACCAAAAATGAGTTAAAGAAGGACATCTTAATTTCTGTAATAATCTCCTAGAGTTTTCAAATTGAGTCTGTATACTTCCTGTGAAGTGTTCTATTATTGCACATACCAAAGTATACACTGTGTCTTCTTAGTATTGACTTGTATTAGGTTCCACTTTGACTTTATTAAGAATTTCATCTATTTGAAATGGGGTTAGCTATAATTCATTGGCAATCATGTTTTAGGATGAATGAAATAGGATTACATAAATCCATGCTAGTACAGATAGCATTAAATCTAGATTAACAGGTATTATTTCAAGTTCTAAGCTATTAACTATATTCCTGCCTATTATTGATAGCTAAGGAAAATGTTCATGTTAAAAATACAAACCTTATAAAATATCCTACGAATACTGAATCTTTATACAATTGGACAATTCCATCTATAAGTATATAATATTGGAAAATTTTATTTTTCCTTGACAAAAATAATAAAAAAACATGGAACAAACAATAAGTCTTGATAATATAGAGAAAATCATAAACCTCTTTTCGGAAAAAGTCCTTATGTTGTACTTAAGTTCTAAAACATATAAGTTCATTCATGTTGGGTTAATCCAAATTGAATTTAAACCTTTGACATTAAATTGTCTAAATGCTTCAATTCTTGCGGTTCTTAGAGATGCCAGGTGTCTAGATTGGGCACCTTCCTTAATGGGAGTATTACAAACTAGTCTTTGCCACGGACCGGTGTATGTTAATGTCTTTCCTGATTTTAGTTTGTCATTATCATACCCTAATATCTTTGATGCCTTAAGCTTTTATATCAAAACTCATGGATATAACTTTAAATTGGGGTCAGAAACAATAGCACTGACCTAGAGAGTACAATTTAAGGTTCTTCCGACTTTGGTTACTAAAGTCAGACAAAAATCTCCCAAAGATAAAACTGTCTTGATAGAGACCAACCTTCTGTCCTCTGATATTGCGGTTAATAGAACCTTGAAATGGGATGAAATAAATTTCCCGTAGTATTGGCAATTATCCGAGGCAGTTCCCCCTAAACAAATCACTGATCAAAATCTTGATCAGATAATACAAACAGAAGATGAAGATCTTGAAATTAGATTTAATAATAGAAAGTCTTTTAGACTTCCCCGAATTACTTCATGTTCTGCTAGTTCATCCAAATTTTCTACTAACAATAAACAAGAATCAAGTTCAATGGAAAACTTAGATTTTTTAACAATAATGTTGTTCACCCAATTTATAAAAAAATCTTCCCAAGATAACAATCCTACACCATCTGAGATGGACTTCAATATCTAATAAACATAAAGACTTTAGAAAATGGTTCTTCAACAATTTTAATAAAGAAGAAGTACAAAAGTATAAAACTCAATTTTATGAATACCTTCATAAGACACAAAACATTGAATTCTTTGTTCCCTAGTTTCTTAAAACCTATGTCAGCAATGAAATTAATACTATTAGAGAATGGATTACTTCTAAGGGAGATACAATTTCTTCCTAATATCCTCCACCAACTCCTCTCAGTTTAATAATATCCCTTCGGGATCCTTTCTATATATTTTGGCTACTCTATTCTAGAATTCGTTTGATGAGAGTCTCTCTATTAGTTCATTGTTTATATATGGTGTGTGAGCTACCAGTTCAAACTAAAAGGCTAATAAGTACTATTTTTTTCAAGAAGTCCTTACAATCATATTCTATTTACTATGTACTCTTTATATTATTTAAATGACCAATTTAGACATCCTACACCTAGGGGGCCACCTTTTGGTAAAGTGAATTGTTCATCTTACCATTGATGTGCCATATCCACAAGATCACATATTTTGTATGATCCTTCCATTTTTTTATCTTAGGTATTCTGAGTTTTCTAATTGACAATCACAAAATAGCTCAGAAAAACCAATGGCATTTTGGATCGTCCAAAATATGACAATTGAAAGTGTGTAATATTGTGAAAATAGGTCATCCACACAATGATAGTTAATATGAACAGCTTAGATTTTATTATTATTATTATTATTTTAAAAGAGAGAAGTGGGGCTCACATGTGGTTTTGCTCCAAACCCGAATTGAGTGTCTAGCATTAGTCCTATGGGGCAGTGCGTGAATGTCATTTCCTTGTGAAGATATAAAAATGCCGATCCTTCAAATTGTTCAAAGAGGCTAAGCGGATCAATTAAGCATTTTATGTGGGCAAATTGATCATTTAACTAATATTGAAAAAAAAGATAGTAGACGAAATAAAACTGGAAGGACTTCTTGATAAAAATTTCTTTAAAATCTTAATTGTTAGCCGTTAAATGATATTCAATGACCAATAAACCAGTACTTCCTTTGGTAGGGATTTTTTTGCAAAAAATCCTTTTTCTTAAAGATAAATTTATTAAGAAAAAGATCCTCAAACAAGGTGGCCGACAGATCAAAGAGGCACCTAAACCAAGCTAAATCTGAGCAATACAAAAGGAAAACGAACAAGTGATCCCTTATTAGGCTTAATGCAATCTTCTTGGAGTCATTTTAGTGTTCTTCCTGATGGGGCAAGATTCTATACTTTGGATATATCATGAATGGAAGAGATGCAGAGTGCAATTTAGAGAGCAATTATGCATTGTAAGAATTCGATAGGACAAGTTAATAAGAAGAATGTGAGTGAAATTTGATGGTTTGAGAAGGATTTACTGTTGAGAAGAAGGAGAAGAAGAAGGAACACATTTAACTGATCGTATTCTCTAGTTTTGCACGAAAAATCTTGTGAAATTTTCAGTCGTTTGGGGATCACAAATGAAAGATCAAAATTTGGTTAGTTTTGGGTGGTCACCACCATGGAAGTAACGGACAAATACACACAAATTCAGTGTAGAGAAAGGAAGAAATTCAAGGACCGATGCAATTTGGTCCTAAAATGTTTTGTCCCCCAGTCAACAACTCTACTAGTATTTCGGGTCCCAAAAGATCAAAAAGGAAATAACTTCTGAGAAAAGACCGCTAGTGGATTTTTTTCATTTTTGAAAAATAGGTAAATACTATTGATTGAAGGGGAGCTTTGGCACAACGGTTGGTCCAAGGCGTGAAAATAGCTTTATGCAAAATGTAAAATAAAGCTGTATAGTATTAACCCTTGTAGTCTGCCCCTTTTTTGGACCCCGTATATGCAGGAGTTTCATGCACTGGAACTGCCCTTTTAACTAAATACTAATGATTAAAAACCAAGTCCCACGATCAAGGTGATGGATGTGCAGAAGACCCGACGCACAACTTCCTTGGCTGAAGGGTCGGTCCTCTAATTACCCGATCTATGCGTATGAGAAAAAGAAAATTTTGCCCTGAAAGGACATCCATAATTTCATCAATCATGTTAGCAAGCCTCATTCCTTAGACAAGCGATTATTATGTTGGAGCCTTGGCGCAACGGTAAAAGTTGTCGTCATGTGACCTTGAGGTCACGGGTTCAAGGCGTGGAATCAGCCTCTTGCAAAAATACAAGGTAAGGCTGCCTACTTTAGGCCATTGTGGCCCGCCCCTTCCCCGGACCCCGCATAGGCGGGAGCTTCGTGCACCGGGGCTGCCCTTTTTAATTCCCCTCAATATGAAGATGGCAGCTCTTAAATCCATCAAATTCCTGTCATCCAGCCACCACTTCAGCTTCAATTACATCCTTGAAGCTAATCGGTCCAACAAATTCAAGAAGAATCTCGCCCTACAAGTTGAATTCACACTTCAACAATTAAAAAAAAAGAAAAAAAGTGGACGTGATAGAAACCAGTTTCTGTTTCCATCGGTTTGCATGTATATCCTGGAGGCATTCATCCGAGCAATCCTAGTGCACAAATTGGGGATTGAAACTTGCTTGTCTTAAGGACAGCATCTAATGCGCCTCAGTCTAGTTCTATCCGTTTAAGTTTTTCATTTTTATCCCTACTGCATATCATCATATATTTGTTTTATTTTTATTACCAATCTTGTATTAGAAGATATATTGTATATATTCTCAAAGTAAAATATTGGTGGAAATTTCTTGAAGTAGGCATATTATAGACTCTTGTGGTCTACTCCTTTCCCAGACCTTGCATAGCCAGGCGCTTTGTGCAACGGGACTGTTCTTTTATCTTTCTTGAAGTAACTAAAATTTTACTATAAATGGTGGTGCATTGAACTATTTAGTCTTAGCCCCTTAAGATGATGTTTTCCAAGATTATCCATGTTTATCAATGACGCAGCAGGAGATGAAAACTCACTGTAGAGTCTCAGCCAACAAAGTTCGTCCACAAAAAACCAACACGATATTGGGAACGCTTAACACATTGATTTCAAGTTTCTAACATTGGCCTTCATAGACCATGGTTGGTATTTTGAGAACTTTGCTTATTATGACTCAGAAGATCTATCTCAGACGTCGAACTCCATAGCTCCAGTCTGCAAGAGCTCCCAGTTTTTAAGCCTTATTTTCTTTAAGATAAGTGACTAGCATTTGCCCAAAAAAAGACTTGGTCTAAGAGCGAAATTCTTTTCTTTTCTTTTCTTTTTCATTTTTTATGAAGAAAATCTCAATCCTTAATGTTTTTAACTCAACCAGAAAGATTGCATTCGCATGACTGGCCCAGACGGATGAACCAAAACTTGGACTGAAACATAATAGCGGCATGATCAATCATTTAGTTTGCGTGAAAGGCTGAGTCCAATAACAGAAAACAACAGATGGTGATGCCAACATTAACTAGTAGTACAATTTTATTTTATTTCTTTGGCTACTGTTTTCGTGGGATAGACTTTAGACCAATCTGTGTTTCTCGGCTTCCAGTTGTTCCAGTCAACAAAACTCCCAATCGATTGGTGTAATTAGCCAACCATTACCCCATGATACACTCCACAACTTATAAATATGTGCAGAGCGTGACTCAACCTAGTCCCACAGAGAGAAAAAGGTCGATCAACCATCGAAAACACAACAATTGTCTTAAAAAATATACGAGAATTTCAAAAATGGTATGATCACCACCCAAAGACTGCAATGTGGCCTTCCTAAATGTGTTGATATCTAGTCATCTGGCATCACTTAATAAGTAAATTAAGTCCTAATATTTTGAGATCTAGGAAGATACGTGAGAACACTTTACGACTACGTGGCTTGCCCGGATGAGACATACTTTAGTTGGTAAACTTTTACGTTTGTAACATCCTAAAAAGATATCTATTTTTGTAAAATAAAGAAGAAAAGGTGCTTGGCGTACAATATTGAAATTCTATGCTATTTGAGAACTAGGTGGGCCTTATTCTTTTTTTAATTTCTTTTCCTTAAATGAAGATACATATGATCTCGTTGGGCCAACACAGGACATAAAAGGAGATGCAAAAAGGGCGAAGGAGAAATTGAGGGAATCACGCAAGTGAAGGCAAGTTTTTTTTTTTTTTTTTTGTAACTTTTCGTAAATCAGGTAGGCCCTTATTGTACGTGGCATTTGATAGTGGTTGGCTGACTAATTTAAAGGGGAGTCTTGAGGCAACGGTAAAGTTGTCATTGTGCAGGTTCAAGACGTGAAAATAGTATCTTATAAACATGCAAGTTAAGATTGTGTACTGTAAACCCTAATAATTCTCCCCTTCCCTGAACCCCGCATATGCAGGAGCTTTGTGCACCAGAGTTGCTCTTTGGATGTTAATCAATCAATCACGATTGGACAAGAGAAAATAGGCCAAGCCAGTTGTAGCTAACCAAATCGATAGTACTGACTCTGAAAGTGCCCTAACTTGCTTATTGAACTAAATAATAAACTTGGTTTTGTGCTGCACATGTGCAGCTGATAGTATATCTGAGGGGCAGCTTCCGACATGGTGATCCCAACTATTCCTCTGCCAGACCTTATCTTAGATATGCCACAATCCGGAAGTGTCATGCAATCCTAATTCTTCTATTGATTGTAGTAGTTTTGTAATTAAAAGAAATGATAATGAAAAGCACAAAATGGGTGGCTTTGTAATATAATAAAATGGATCAGGGGAATGGGAGGTGGCATTTGTCACTGGCCTTCTTGACATAGGAAAGGATGAAATTCTTTATGTCATTGTGGAAGGTAGCATTGTAAGTCATTGTCTGTTAGGTACGAGTTCCATTGCAAGAATGCTCCATCACGTAAGATGAAGGATTTTGGCAGCTGACAAGACACAGAAATTGTTCGATGAAGTCTCTATATAATGGATCTATATTTTTCACTCTCTTTTTTCTTCTGTTACAAGCAAAGAATTACAAAAAAAATCACTCGTATTCTTTTTTAGGTGCATCCATTCTCTAATATAATTGAGCAAGCTGACCTCAAAACCACTAAGCTTGGAGGGAAAGGTGCTTCTTTTTACCAAATCACTGGATATATCCTTTTGACGAATGCAGCCATGGGCATTAAGTATATGAATTCTCTTTTTCCCTTCTTTTTATCTCTTGAAATAGTCAAGAAGTATATTCAAAATAAACAAAGGACTAATGACACCGTCCGGGAAAAAAGGAAGAAAGGGACTGAGAAAACGAAAAAGAAATACACTAAGACATGAAAAACTAAGGCATTCTCCCACTAGAGGCATCAATCTAGGCATGCTTTTTGATGTTCATCCTCCCTTAGGCAGGGTATCACTAAAAAAACTACACCATTGGATGATCATAACCTATGTTACTTTGGATGAAAAGTCACAGTCATTTATTCTATATATAAAACAAAGAGAAGAAGAAGAGTAAGAGTTTGAATCATTCCATTGGCGATTTTTCTTAGGTACACTAAAAAAAGAGATAACAAGATGAATAACATAAACCTTCCACATGCCACACTTTATTAGTTCTCAATCTCTATTATCATTCAACACATCACTCAACTTCCATCACCCTGGCTTGGGACCATTACAAAGAATAAAAAAAGCTATAAATTTATGTTTATGCTCAGGTGAGCCATGACAAAAGATCAACCCAAACCGATAATCATGATCTTATAATTAATTAATCTTAAACAACAAATAGGTTACCAATAAAAAAAATGCCGACACGTACCAAAACCTAGGAACTATCCAACTAGAGAGAATTTTGTATGTGGCCCTTCATCTTGAGGCCTACAAATGTAGGATTTTGATTGTTGAAACATTGCAACTACACCCTATCAAAAGTATACATGTACATTTTGCACACGTATACTCTTGATGCATTCTGCAACAGCCCTATTTTGGTATGGAGTTTGTTAATTAAGGAGAAGCTCTAATGGAAACTCATAGCTGGGATGGCCACATGTCCCATGCCATTCATGTTTTCCTTTTTGTTTTTTCTTTCCTGAAAGAAATGCAAATGTCATGTGTAGGTAGCTTTCACTTTCTTAAGAAAAAGGTAACTTTAGTCCCTAAAACTAGTTACTTACGACACTTCAGTTCTTAAAGTTCTAGAAAAAACAGTTTAATCCATAGAACTATTTGTTTAGGTAGCACTTTTGTTCTTCTATTAACTTTGCATCACTAAAACTAATGATAATAGTTTAGTCAAAATTAAATTATTTTTCTAGAATTTTAAAGACGAAAGTATCATAAGTGAATAGTTCTAGGAATAAAAGTACACTTTTATCTTTTTTTAAAAATAATAAACTATCTATGAAGCTCAATCACTAGTTTTCCAAATGAAAAGTTAACAGAAGGACTAAAATGCAACCCAAACCAATAGTCCCACAGATTAAGCTAGTTTTCTAAAACTTTAAAGACAGAAGTGCTGTAAATGAATAGTTCTAGGAACTAAACTATACTTTTCTTTATTATAAATAAGATATATGAGTTTCATCATTTTTTTTTCTCGGTAATACTATTACCACAAAAGCACATAGGGATCAGGTTTCTCTTATATGTCATCCCTTCTATTTCTAAGCTCCAGTCATCTGCCTATGGAAGAGCAGATAAAATAAAACTGACCAAAAATGAATCTCCCTAGCGGATATATGTAAACAAATGTATTTTACAAAATATCCTGTAGATGGCTTTATGTAAGAGTTTGATGGAGTCTAACATAGTGACAGGCAGTACTCTGAAATGTTGGCGTACGATGAGATGGGCAAATTGTGATGAACATGTGAAGGTTAAGATACCGTGAAGAGAGCGTGAAGTGGTGAAGAGTGATTGAAAGGTCTTCTAGAACAGAATATGAATGGGTTAGGTTGACGGTTGATGTTGTCTCAGTCGCTGGTCTCGTGGTCCCGAAGATTCCAAGCATGATACATCTCAAAGATTTGCCTTCCACGTGATTCTGATGCAGTCTTGACACTCCCAATCGATATCTTTCTCCTCCTCTTTCACAAGAATCCATCAGTACCCAATCAAGTCTAGAAGAGAGACAAACTTGGGATGATAATACAAAACAAAGATATCTCCACTTCACTTAGAAAGATTAGAAAAGGAAATGTATCTGCTTAGAATCCTAGTAAGTCCCATAGATGGAACATCCATATTTCCTTTGTCTTTCCCTTCCTTCACATTCTCTTATTCCTTTTCAAATTGAAATATGCAAAATGATTAAACGAGGAGCCTTCATTGATCATCCCATGCATGAAGCTCCCACATATATGAGGTCTGAAGAAGGGGCGGACCACAAGGGTTTATAATATACGGCCTTACCTTGCACTTTTGCAAAAGGCTGTTCCTACGCCTTGAACCCATGACCTTAAGGTCACACGACAACAACTTTACCATTGTGTCAAGGCTCCCCTTCCAACTTTTATTGATCACAAAGTGTTGTATATGCAGCCGTAAACTCTAGTGGATCCAGTTGATTGATGGTCATAATCGCAAACGGGGGTCCCTTATGTAAGGAACACATCTACATTAAGAGTAACGCCTATAAAACAGATATCAATGGTTAACATCATCGGACCAAGCCAAACCTGTCTCAATTGGTCAGAACTTAGACCGTCGGACCTTATCGTGCAGACGTCCACGTACCATTTGACAATCATGAGGATCTAGGAACTGGCTGTAAGAAAGAGCCTAACAGGTCGTCATTTAGCCTGTGCCTTACACCAAAGTAGGTACAGAACCAAATGAGAACAGAAACGAAGTGGGCAGTGGTTCATATTAGAGAATCCATAGTCCATTGATTGCCAACAACATTTGTCGAAAGATTGCAAGTTTTTTAGGTAACCGCCCAACTTCTTTAGTTTCCTTAAATGGGAAATTTGGCAGTATATATACACTTCGTTGGCCACCACGTCCGATAGAACAAGCCACCTGTTTTCCGTGTTATAAGCTCGAGTGATATGGTACACACTTTAAAGAGAATGTGTATAAAATGGTTTTGGGCTTTACGCCGTACGAGTTGAACTAGTTGGAAAGCACACAATTTCTACTTTTCATAATAATTGTTGGGGACCAACTCCGCCAATGCCGGTCCCAAGCCCGGATAAAAAAGGATGAGGGTCTTGCGTCAAGTGCCAGCCGGCAAGGGGAAGGTTGAAGATGATTCTATTATTTCTTTCTTACAAATGAATATGCATTTGTATATTAGTTTGTGAGGAAGAAATGAAAATCATCTCCAGCTTCTTAAAAGATGGCAACCTTTGTGTCAGGTAGCCAGCCGGCAAGGGGGAAGTTGAAGATGATCTTATTATTTCTTTCTTACAAATAAATATGCATTTGTATATTAGTTTGTAAGGAAGAAATGAAAAAAACATCTTCAGCTTCTTAAAATATGGCCACCCTTGCGTCAGGTAGCCAACCAGCAAGGGTGAAGCTGAAGATGATTTTAATGAAAATCATCTTCAACTTTTTAAAAACTATGGCAACCCCAATATGACATGAATCGATAAATAACATTCACTCAAGCTAGGGCGTTCCCCATAAGCGACGCGTTGCATCGGATCCCGGATGTGGTGAAAAATATGCAAAGGTTGCTAGGGCGTTTTCCCAGAGGCGACGCCCTATATTGGATCCTGAGTGTAGTGAAAAATGGGCAAGGGCTGCTAGAGCATCCCCTTGGAAGCAACGCGCTGCATTAGAACCCAGGTGCAGTGAAATGTGGACATGGGTTTATACCATGGAGGTCGAGGAAGGCGTAAATAGGGTATCTCCAAAACATAAGATTCACATCGCTACATGGAATATAGGGACACTGGCAGGTAAGAGTTTGGAGTTAGTAGATATGATAAAACGTAGGAAAGTCAACATCGCTTGTATCCAAGAAACCAAGTGGAAAGGGGCTAAAGCTAGAGAAATAGATGGGTATAAATTATGGTACATTGGAAAGAAAAATAATAGAAATGGCATAGGAATAATAGTTGGATAAGGAATTAAATGATAAAGTTGTGGACGTTAAAAGACTCAGTGATAGAATTATAATAATAAAAATAATTCTAGGAGCGCAGATTATAAATATTATAAGTACATATGCACCACAAGTAGGGTTACAAGATAAAATTAAGAGACAGTTTTGGGAAGATATGGAGGGAGTCATGCAAGAAATTTCCAACAATGAGGGGATATTTATAGGAGCAGACTTGAATAGCCATGTAGGAAAAGATAAGGAAGGATATGATAGCATATACGGAGGGTATGGTATAGGTGAACGAAACGAGACGAGGGAGAATATCCTCGATTTTGCTTTGTCATATAACCTATCCATTTCAAATACACTCTTTAAGAAGAGGGATGAACACTTAATAACCTTTAAAAGTGGACTTCATAAAAGCCAAATAGACTTTTTTCTACTTAGGAATAATGAACGATCTATATGTAAGGATTGTAAGGTGATACCTAGTGAGAGTTTAACCTCACAACATAGGTTAATGGTTATGGATATTCATATCAAAAGATGGAGTAAAAGAATTGAACTTAATACACATTCAAAAACTAAGTGGTGGAACTTAAAAGGAGAGAAAATAACCTCATTAAAAAATAAGTTGATGGTAGAAGGAAATTGGAACTATGAAACAAAAGTAAATATCATATGAACTAATATGGCTGAGTCCATTAAGAAAGTGGCAAAAGATCTCTTAGGAGTATCTAAAGGTAAAAGACTATTAATAAAGGAAACATGGTGGTGGAATGAAACAGTGCAAAAAGTTATTAAAGAAAAACGAATGCATTTTAAAGCATGACAGAAGATTAGAAATAATGAAAACTATGAACAATATAAGAATGCTAAAAACGTTGCTAAGAGAATAGTAAGTAAGGCTAAACTCAAAGCATATGATGAGCTCTATAATAAACTAGGAACAAGAGAAGGTGAGAAAGATGTGTTTAAACTTGCAAAAGTAAGAGAACATAAGGGTAAGGACTTAGAGCATGTTAGGTGCATTAGAAGTGATGATCAAAGGGTATTAGTCAAAGATGATGAGATCAAACAAAAGTGAGAAATATACTTTAAAAAATTGTTAAATGACAATGGCCCTAAGAATATAGGGATTGAAAATACTATAAATCTAAATAACACTGGATATTATAGATATGAACGTAGGATTAGAATACTTGAAGTAAAAGAGGCTTTGAGAAAGACGAAATTAGGAAAGACCATTGGGCCTGATGGTATACCAATAGAGGTTTGGAAGCATATGGGAGATATTTGGGTAGTTTGGTTGACCAAGTTGTTTAACAGGATCATAAAATCAAAGAAAATGCCTGATGAGTGGAGGAAAAGCTCTATTGTACAAATCTATAAGAATAAAGGAGACATTCAGAGCTGCACTAATTATCGAGGGATCAAACTTATGAGCCACACCATGAAACTTTTTGAAAGAATGATTGAGAAGAGGCTACGACATAAAACAAGTGTATCGGAGAATCAGTTTTATTTCATGCCTGGGAGGTCTACTATGGAAGCTATTTTCTTACTAAGACAATTAGTAGAGAAATATAGGGAGAGGAGAAAAGACCTGCACATGGTCTTTATTGACTTAGAGAAAGCTTATAATAGAGTCCATAGAGAGTTAATATGGAGGGTGTTGGGTGGTAAAGGGGTTTCTCAGAGGTATATAGACATAATTAAATATATGTATGAGAGAGGAGTAACAAATGTTAAGACCACTAGTGGCGTGACTGGTGATTTTTCTGTCACTGTAGGATTGCACCAAGGATCAGCATTGAGTCTACACCTTTTCACATTAGTTATGGATGAGTTAACAAAACATCTGCATGAGGAGATTCCCTGATGCATGCTATTTGCACACGATATAGTCCTACTTAATGAGACAAGGAAGGGTGTAAACATGAAGCTAGAGTTATGGAGAGAAGCATTAGAATCGGAAGGATTTAAAATTAGCCGAACTAAGACAGAATATATGGAATGTAATTTTAGCAAGGAGAGTAGGAGTGGAACACCAGTCAAGATTGATAACCAAGAGGTCCCCATGAGAGACTACTTTCGATACTTAGGATCATTGATCCATGAGAGTGGAGAGACTGAGAGGGAGGTTATCCAAAGAATCTAAGCAGGTTGGAACAAATGGAGAGGTGCATTGGGTGTTTTATGTGATCGGCGGGTGCCACTCAAACTAAAGGAAAAATTCTATAAGATGGCTATAAGGCCGGCCATGCTCTATGGATTAGAGTGTTGGGCAGTTAAGGAACATGATGCTCATAGGATGAGTGTCGCAAAATGATGATGTTGAGATGGATGAGTGGTAAGACAAGAAAGGATAGAATTAGAAATGAAAATATTAGAGGAAATTTAGGGATAGCGCCAATAGGTAACAAGATGAGGGAGATTAGATTTAGATGGTTTGGACATGTTCAAAGGAGACCAACAACGGCACTAGTTAGAAGGAATGAGGCAATACAAGTTGAAGGTTCTAAAAGGGCAAGGGGAAGGCCCAAAAGAACGTGAATAGAAGTGGTGAGGAAAGACTTAAAAACTTTGGAACTAAATGAAGCCATGATATTTAATAGAGTGGAATGGAGGAATAAGATTCATGTGACCGACCCCTAATTGGGATAAGGTATTGATGATGATGATGATAATTGTTGAGAACCAGTTGAGAGAATCATAGGATCAACAAGTTTCTGTTACCTTCATGATACGCTAAGAACTCGAACTAGTCACAAGGCACACATTCAGTGAATTGTACAATGGTTCGAGTTCGTTTGTTCCCTATTTTTGACTGCATGTCCGTACCCCATTTAAGACTGCCACTTTGGTATCTTTGTACAATGGTTTCTTTGTTCGTTTTGTATCGGACTCCATACACCATCAACATTAACTTTACCAGGTAACTTCATACAAGTCCTGCATACACACACGGACATGACACTTGCAGAGAAACTTCCAGCATGAACCAAATAACTTACCCCATTTAAGACGGCCACTTTGGTATCACAAGTTATAACCATTCCATTCAATAAAAGTAGCATATCCCTCGATTAAAGTTAGACCTCGTCCTCAAGGACTATCTATATGTCAGAGATCCATTTGGATAAGGACGCTCTCTTGTGCCTCTCTTTTGCCATGTATGCAACTTTGTCATCATCTCCCTTCGGACCACCATGGCTCAATCATTAACAACTTCTTACAAATTGGTACTCCGACCCGTACTGAACATGTCATTGTAATGAAAACTCTTACCTCATTTGTTTTTGCCCGTATTATGTTCTTGAGGACAAGGCGGGATAGCTGATTCTTGACTCTTCATTAGAGTTGACTCTACTCTAGTCCAATTGACTAAATTAGCATTCAAATTTATTATGGTTTCATAGAGTTGCGCCAATCCTAGCATAGTCACCAAAGTTGAAGGTTTGCAAAAAGCGTTCACATCAAGTTTTATGCTCTCTTACAGGCCATGATAATGTTCTTGTGTCAATTCCCCCGCTCTAGAATAATGCTTCTCGAACTGGGTTTGATAATGGAGTACAAATCCAGTTTGTTGAACGTTAATGAGATCTCTGAGAAGGTCTTGATATTGTGTAGGACTGTATGTTGAGTGTAATTCTTTAAACTCTTGCCATAAAACAAATCTCATCTCTTGTTTGAGTAGTTTAAACCATAATTGTGCATCTCCTTCTAAATGAAATGACGCCCGAGCAACTTGTTCATCTTATGGAGTCTGACAAAAATCGAAAAATTGCTCCGTCCTGCGATCCAATTGGTTGGATCGTCCTCCATTAATAACAAGGAAAATCCAATCTGACAGGTTTTGTCATGAAAGATCTCCCTGACAAAGTGGGTGTTGGTCCTCCATTCATTTCTTTTGGCTCTTTCTCCATTAACTTGATTTTAATTGTGAGAACTCTCTCCATACTGTCTTCCACCATTCAATGTCATTTGATCAGACTGCTCCTTTAATGCAATAAATATTTGATCCATCTTCTCAAGCAGTCATGTTTCTAAGGAAAACATTTCCTTCCCTAAATGGTCTACCCGTTGATCTATATCTAGCTACTGATACCAGAATGTTAGAAACCTCCTTCCTCTACCTATTTCCAGAATAGGAAAGAAAGGAAGGATCAGTTGGGACTTTCGATTACTTCAGACAAGAAACAATAATTTCCTTGTTAATTTTTTATGGGACAACATACACTCCACCATGAATAAGAAGAAACTTCCTATATGAAACAGATAACTTACCTCATCTTATAATTAACCATTCTACTCAATAACCGTAACAACGCCATCCAGAGTAATAGCTGAAGTAACATAATGGGGGCAAATTTTACCCTTCCAAGAACTGAAGAACCAAAGCGAGCCACACCAAAAAATTAGGTATTGGTCCTTCAATTAGAACTGTGGTCAAGTTTCAATTCTTTGCTGGTAGAACTGAATTATATTTGGTCCACATCCAATTTCATTCCAGAAGAACTAGACCAAAACGAAAAGCTGAATGATTAGACTATATTACCTTTATTATTTTATACTTAACTTTAGTATAATTAAGAATAATTTAGTCTTTTTAACGCAATAAAAATTTGTTGGCTATAGTTATTGAAGGTAAAATAGACCTTTCAACCCAATTAGTGGGAAGGATATCTGGTCTTAAGCAATATATGTATGTATACATGCATGGATGTATATACTAAGTGTGCATATCATGCATCTTCTTTGGCATGCTGCACTTTGAATGAGTTACAGAGTTACATGAGCATGCATATAGGTTCTTAAATAATTATCATAGGTGAAGATACATATCTTTAGCATATTACAATTTAAATGAGTTGTACAAGGGCTACTCACTATTAACTACTTTTACTAACTTAAAAAAACATTCATAAATTAGTTTAGGTTGCAGAACCCATGAGAACCAAGAACCAAACAGTATGACTCTGGTCCTTCAAGTTAAAACAGAACCGCAAAAATAGTCAGTTACAATTCTGCTAAAATTTTTATGGACCAATGCCATTTTTGGATGGAGCCCAACCGGAACCGTATCATTAATACCCCTACAAGCATTTAGTCGTCCCTCCATGTATTCAAAGAATTTTACATCAGTAAAATCTGAGGACCTTGGCTCGGTTCTCTCATTTGGTCTCACAAACCGAAGTCAAGATTATGCAAGATTATAAACGTAAAGAGCTTTTCTGGCTTGTACACCTGTGCTAAACGAAATTTCAGGGTCTACGGAAAAGATGCTAGCAATTTGTTCATGAAAAATCTAGACTTAAAGACTTCCTTTTACGGTGCATTGACCGAGAGGATACATGCAACATCAGCAATACATGGACCCAACAGTGATGCCCGACGGCTTACCCTTTCTCACGTCAATGGCGAGCTAAGGTAGAAGGACATTGCCGTCACCACGGGACTTCCTATACTGGCGTTTGGAAAGCACTCACAAAGCAGTCTCACTCTTGGTGCTGATCAGACCAAATGATAGTGCGACTTGACGTGGTGCTAATTCACTCAAGATTATTCCATTACTTTCTCAATATAAGTATTGCACAATTAAAATACCAAGGTTAGAAAAACCCAATGACGCCTAAAAGCTCTGTCATGTTCAAGTGGAATTGGCATCAGTCGTGTTTTTAGTTTGCATATATCTATTCCTTTTCTTTTGTTTCCTATTTTTTCAAAGGGACCGCTATTCATTTTATTGCCACAATGTTTGGCAGCAATGAGGGTGGTGGCTCAACAAATCAATGGTTTTGGTCACCATCTTTTGCCACTTTGTGTAAGGTTAATGGGGTGGGAATGAGGAGGTAATGAATCGCAGCGTATCATTGCTGCCGTTGAGTCGTATTACTCGCAGGTGTCAAAGAAACTTGCATCAAAATAATCATTTTTCCTCAACAGTTCTAATAATGGAAAAGGATAAAAACTTCTTCCCTGGTACATGCTATTTGCAGATAATATAGTCTTGATGAGACAAGGGAAGGTGTAAACATAAAATTAAAGCTAGAGTTATAGAGAGAAGCATTAGAATCTGAAAGATTTAAAATTAGCTGAACTAAGACAGAATATATGAAATATAATTTAGCAAGGAGAGTAAGAGTAGAACACCAATCAAGATTGATAACCAAGAAGTTCCCGTAAAAGACCACTTTCGGTACTTAGGATCAATGATTCATGAGAGCGGAAAGATTGAGAAGGAGGTTACCCAGAAAATCCAAGCGAGTTGGAACAAATAGAGATGTGCATCTGGAGTTTTGTGTGATCGGTGAGTGCCCCTCAAATTAAAAGGAAAATTCTATAGGATAGCAATCAAGCTGGCCATGTTCTATGGATCAGAGTGTTTGGCAGTTAAGGAACATCATACTCATAAGATGAGCATTGCAGAAATTAGGACGTTGAGATGGATGAGTGGTAAAACAAGAAATGATAGAAATGAAAATATTAAAGAAAATGTAGGGTAGCACCAATAGGTAACAAGATGAGAGAGATTAGACTTAGATGGTTTGGACATGTTCCAAGGAGACCAACAACGGCACTGGTTAGAAGGAGTGAGGCAACGCAAGTAGAAGGTTCTAAAAGGGCAAGGGGAAGGCCCAAAAGAATGTGGACAGAAGTGGTGTGGAAAGATTTAAAAACTTTGGGGCTAAATGAAGCCATGGTATTTAATTGAGTGGAATGGAGGAATAAGATTCATGTGGCCGACCCCCAATTGGGATAAGGTCTTGATGATGATGATGATGAGAAAAATAAGAGATAAGTTAATAAGCCCAAAAAAATTAATATTACATAATTAAATAGATATTTTTTACAGAACGCAATTGGGGAGCAAAATTAAAACTAGGAAATATGTTCATCTTTGCATCCAAGTTAATCGCCTCTGTTAATCTAATGCAGCACTTACAGAGTACACCTTAGTCGATAACAACGAAGCCAATCCTCGCCATTGTCATTGTAGTCCAGCCTGGTGAAGGTTTGCTCAGGAAAACGCACGGGAGCAGCATACGCAGCAGCAGCACGCCATTCATCCAAAACTGGATCAGATGCTTCTAACTACTCTTCTGGGCGAACAAAACGGACGTATTTGTCGAATTCCAGCTTCCAATCTTGTATCCGCACCAGGAAAGAGGCAACTACCTCCGGTCATAAGGATTGAATTGGTCATTCTCTTCTTGAGAGCATCATCATTTAAGGGCAACCTCCTCATCGAGAGTCTAGCCATTTCGTCGTGACCTGCCTGGTCAATTCCTAGCATGTTAGGCCGAAACAGAATTTCAGGGCATTGGAACCTTTCAATCCCAAGCACAATCTGGAAATCTTCTGCCATGAGAGGACGGAGTCGGGGAATCACCGGGGTAGCTTGAGAGGGACCCAGATCCGATTTTGCAACAAATTTTGGGTCTATGTCCTGTCAGTACAAGCATACATTAGGCGGTGGTCCATGGTAGCAGCAAATGTAGAATAGCAAGACTAAATATAATGAGAGGCGCGAACTCATCGCAATATCAAAGAACAAAATCTTAGTGACACTCAAATTTGGGGACTCATAGTTACAACCATGTTTGCTTATGTAATCACATCTGCCTGGACGTAGATGTCATTGTTTAGTAAGGTTGTGCATGTGACAGAAGCAGAGATGAATAGTGAAATCTAACTGACTGGAACGTCATCCAAACAAGGCATACATGTGCAAAAGCAAGACTAGTAATTCAATAACCAGCAGGGCTTTTTCATAATTACTGCACTCACAACCAGACCTACATTATATGGTCGACCTATAAATCAATATAGGATCATTACAGGAAGTCATAATCCAAATCTGAGGTTATTTCATTAAGATGAAAGTATTCATCAATATAGTTCAACAAAATTTTATGTGATGTTATAATGCATACGAGTCTTTTTCTCAGGGAAAGGCTTTAGGAGCCTTAATGTGAAACGCAAGTCCATTATTTTCCTCTCTTTTGGTTTTGTTTTTTCTTTTGAGTGGTCATGATTTCCTTTTCTGCAGAATCACAGCTTGTGAAGTTGAAGTAGAGTCAATTAAGACGGTAAAAATGTTTACCTTTCCTTCTCTAATACACAAAAACCTGAAGAAGTATTCATGGGAAGTTTTCCTTCCTCTAAAATTTTGGGAACTGTTCTCTGCCTTAGTTCTTCAACGGTTCTCTAAGAAACTATATCTGGCTTTTCCATTCTCTAAAATTTTGTGAGCATACTTCTGATTTACTTGAAGAGGAACCTTGGTACAACAGTTGTCTATGTATGACTTGGAGGTCATGGATTTGAGGCATGGAAACAGCCTCTTGTAAAAAATCAGGGTAGAACTGAGTACTATTCTACCCTTTGTGGTCTGCCCCTTCCTCAGATACCCCTATATGCAGGATCTTTGTACACCGGGCTGCCCATCTTTTACTTCTGATCTGCTTGGAATTCAAAATGTTTCCAGCTGTTTTAAATATATTCTAGCTCTCAAAGCATCTCACAGAGCATCCACATGATCACAGTTTAGTTGTTTGTTGTCCAATCCTATATCACTTAAGTTAGCACACTTTCCCGCAAAATAACTTATCCCTGAGTGCCAGCAGAGCTAATAGCTCCCTTAGGCATGATATCATTTTGCATAAGAGGAAGAATATCTCCTCTAACCAAGAGATCTTTAGCATAAAAAAACTGTGTAATGAGTAACAAAAGGACCTAGAGTTAACGGCTTCTTGAAGTTTGAAAATATGTTACAAACAGGAGGTGGAGCAATTAAATAAGCACGTTGTGGCTTCTTGAAATTTAAGAATACAAACAGAAGAGGTGGACCAATGAAATAAGCCTTTAGAAGTGGTATTGTTTATCAGTATGTGAATATCCAGAGTAGGGTTGAGATGTTCCTTAGCCTGGAAGTATATTCCATTACATTTGAAAATAGAAAATTTAAAATAAAATATAGAATCAATTTTGAGAAAAAGAGCTTTAATTTTGCATTTTTTGAGCATGTAAAACTTTCATATCAACAACTGATTGGCATGTTAAAAGTCAGAGACAATGAACTGACCTGGAGCTGAGAAGTAATACAAGCTAGTTCTGCCTCATCCAGATCTTGCTCGTCATCGTCGTTGTCGCTATCTTTGCTCATCAGCTTGTGGAGTTGCCAATCTTCATCTCTGGTTCCAAAAGTGTCCTCACCCTTCCCTCTGTCAAATGCTGCGGTTGTCAAGAGGCACAACCTTTCCCTTTGAGCTGCATTCAGACGCTCTCCACGTCCCAAGCCTCCTGACAAACTTTGATATCCGATAGGGTGGCTGCTTAACCTTTTCTGAAAGTTCCTTATGTTTGGCACGTAGCTGTTCTAAATAAAGGTCTGGATTCTCTCTGTAACACATATTGCATCAGAAAAGAGGAGGAATGATGATGCATGAATTTAAATATATGACAAAGCCCTAACCACCAGACATACTGACAATTTTCTAAACTTTAATCAAATAGATTACAAGAGACTAGTCATTAGATTGACTGACAAACACCTGAATTTTCTAGCTTTAGTGTAAAAGACCCAACATAAGTAGTCTTCGCAAATGCACTTAAAGCAGTCACTGAGCAAAGCACACTGTGAATGCCAAAAGTACAAACCAAAAGAACATAGGACACCTACCAGACTCCTGAGAATATAACTTAATGAGAAAGCATGAGTTGGCTGAAATCTGCAACATATTAGCGGATGAACAATTCAAGGGTCTTGAATTTGGAAAAACAATATGAATACAGTCACTAGATATGCCTTCAATGATCATAAAAGGGCATGAAGGGTCTCCTTTTCATAGCCTTCTAAGAGTGCAGACAATTTTAGAGACATGGGGCACTTGACACGTTAAAGAAAATGGGTATCACAGTCATTCTATAGCCAATGAGAAAATTTGAATCCAGAAGCAAGGCAAGAAAAATCGAACCCATCTTTGCAAAAAAATTTCATGAACCAGTATCAACAGGCTTAATGCAGTTAGCGAAAAAATTAAGAAGAGTGAGAACATACAAACGCTTTTCTTCCTCTTGACGATTTTGTGTTTCCCGTTGTAATTCCTCTTCATATCGTTTCTGTTTAGCTAGCTGCCTCCCCTTTGACATGGTCTTCAGAAAGGTCTGCTTTCTATTTTCCTTTAACTGCTAAGATGAAAGCCAAATGGTATGAGCCATTCAGTACTGTAAAAGCACCAAATAAATAAATGTTTTATATAGGGCAGCCCCGGTGCCCGAAACTCCCGCCTATGCGGGGTCCGGGGAAGGGGTGGACCATAAGGGCCTAAAGTACACAGCCTTACCTTACATTTTGCAAGAGGCTGTTTCCACACCTTGAACCCGTGACCTCAAGGTCACATGACAACAACTTTACCATTGCGCCAAGGCTCCCCTTCAAATAAATGTTTTATATGGTAATTAAAATCATGATGTGAAGATGATGTTTCGATGAAGGATATAAATGATAATAAGTGAGGAGTATAGCAAGCAAACTTTAATCTTAAGACATTGACATGGTATCAAGCATGTCTCAAATGATTTCATGCATAAAATATAAAGTGCTTCCACTTTCACTCTCTATTAATTTCTTCTTCTACCAGGTGACTCTCCTATGTTAGTCATGGGAATGATTCTTCAACTACCCATAACTCATGTCGGCACTGCACCAGTCACTTGTGACTCGTTTATGTCATTGATGTCTATCTAGTTCTCTCAGCATTCAGAGAAATTAAATCAATTTCTAACCTTTGGTTCCAATATTTCTTTCAATTTGTCTTCAAGCACATTACACACTTGTGAAGAATCAGCAGTCAACAGGCTCTTAGCTTGAGGAGCTTGCCACAGCAACCTCCACCTCCAAGAAGTGCATGGTTCCATTGTCTACATCTTCCAATGAAGCCCTTTTCCTATTTGTGTCATCCTTCATATCAGTTTTGAATCTTTTCCAGGGCCCCATGTGAAAGGTCATTTACATCAATTTATTGTGTCAATATCTGGTAATGTTCTCCTTGTTATTAGTTTTCTAAGTCATTTTTATGTCCTGGACGTAACGTTGGGAAACATTTTTAACTTACCTTTTCGTTCTATAATAATAGATCACTATTTTCTTCTAAACTTGTAAATTATAATTTGAAGCCTGCTCCATCTTTTCTAATGGTGGCCCGTCTAGCACTCTAAGTACATACCATATGAATGTCTAATGCTCTTACAAACTGAAGTTCAAACAAAATATGATCTTCAACCTCTTCCTGAAACTGTTTCAATGCATTGCAGGGTGAGTTTTCAGTGCATGGGTCTTAGACGTTGTCTTCATGTGCATGCTGATAACCAAATCTATGTCAAAGACTGAGAATGACATCTAACTTCCCACAATCAGAAACCTATAGACAATATTGTTGGTAATACCCAATTAATTTGAATAAAGTAAAAGATAGACAAAAGTGAATTATAATACATATATCAAAACATTGAAACCTATGTGAAAAGTTAGTATCATCTTCTAAAATATGCATAGATATAATAGATCAAAAATGATAATACAAATTCTAGAAACTAGTAGTGACAAGGAATTGGGACTACTGCTGCCAGCATGGTGCCTCTCTAGGAGCTTCGAAACATCAGTGTTTTTTAGGCATTTTTGTGAGAGGATGACAAACAATTAGTCACACTAAAAAGCCATGATTTGTGCATATAACAACTATAAACTTTACAGTTAGGTTTTCCACTTGTCCAGTTTCATCCCTCTAGCCTCCTACTCTCCAGAGTATGAAGACCCAAACAGAGTTGAAACTTATAAAACTTCCTATTTAAATATCATAAGTAAATCTAAGTTTCAGTAAGGAATCAAGATAATTTGAACTTGCATATCAATTTGTGAATGACGTAAATCAAGATGATGTACATATCAAAAACAGAGATGGAATTATATGTGACATTACCATAGCTTGTACTAGCGTAATTTAGATAACAACTAATGAATCATATGTTGTTATTGACTAGTAATTTGGAATTTAAAACCTGCACTGGTCTTGTGAAAACTAAGAACGTCTCCAAAAGAAAAACATGGGGAAATAATTATAGACAAGTTATCTATAAAGCAGGGACAACAACCTGAAAGGAATTTCCTACTAATTATACCATAGCCATTGTACTCGCTCACCTGCTCTAGGGTTAACATGTTGTCAGGAATATTAATTAGAGGATACTTCTTGGTTGATGAGGATTCAATTTTTTCACCAATTTCAAATTGCTCGCCCTTAGCTTTTCGTAGGGATTGTGTCCCTCTTTGAACAGCCGCCTCAATTTCTTGCCTGGAAACATAGCCAGTACCAGAGAGGAAAGATGTGATGTCATCCTCTTCTACATTGTCTAGCTCTTGCAGGAGAAATTAAAGCCCCTGAAGTTCATTCTCCAGGTCAATAATTCTGGAAGAACTCTTTTCGGTAGCCATCTCTAGCAACTGTTGACACTGTTTTTCCTTTATTGCTGCTTTCCTGGCTATCTCTTCCTCAGAGGGTGCTTCTTCTGGTGGAGGGGCCACCCATGGTAGCTGCCAACACCTGATTTTCTCTTCAGATTCCTTTGTACCTTTCTGCCATGAAAATACGTATGTACTCAAGCAATGATTCAAATGAAAAGAGACAGAATTATACAGTGCATCCAGATAAATGCAGAAGAAGCATCCTATTGGGAAATATATGGAGCCAAGTAGAAGAACAGAGCTCTATGAACATATCAATAAGCATCCTACATTAGCCATGACCAGTTGCAAAACCAATCACATCTCACAACAACATGGCTTGCTGATGCAAGTATTATGAACAAGCCATAATTGGTAAAAGGAATCTCAAAGAAGCGGTAGCCTGCAGGCATCCAATAGATCATCAGATATTATTAATGAGTCTACAAAGGCTCTGCCAGTAGCAGAAATGGTCTAGCTGGGTCGCTGTGATTTATGAAGATTTTAAGGATTTTCAAGTTTCCATTTACTTTAAGTTTTAATGCAACCCAATAGATGAGAACATAAATATGTGTCTATCTCAGTATTCGGAATTCTTCTAATTGGAAAGGTCTCAAATTTTCAGAATAGGATGACCCAGATTATAATAATAACAGGTAAACATGTCCCCAATTTGGTCTATCAAGTGAAGAGTCAAGATTTGAAGTTTCCATGGTTTTAGATTCAGCATTCTAGATTTCATGGGCTTCAGTAAGTTATACACTTTCTTTTCTTATGTAGTTGCTGTAAAATTGAATTAGCTTTGGTTAGGATGATCAAAGAGCTGAGACTGATCCAATACAAATGGTTAGGAATAAACTAGGGCATTAAGATGTTATGGACTGTATATTATTTAGTTCTATAACTGAAGAAAACCTCCACAGTAGTGTATACTAGTTTAAATCAAAGACTTAAACAATTCTTATCCCCTTTATAAAACCAAATACAACTAGGGATTCCTCAATCGATAAAATGGGACAGAGAAAGAGAGCTACAACATATAGGCACACATGCGTACATGCGGGCGCAGAGAGAGAGGTCTATTTGTGATGATATTTCCAATATGGTCATGGTCGAATGCTAGGCCATTCTTTGCTTGCCAATAGCTTAATCTATCAGAGCATCTTCTCAAACCAAAAGACTCCACGGAGAGGAAAGGGGGACATCAGAGGAGTACATAAATGAAAATAATGGCAGTTCTGTAATTTGTAAAAATTACTTTCAGATAACCAAAACCTCATGACATTTATTCATTCTGCCTCTAAATGGGTAATAAGGGCCCAATAAAATTTTGAGTTCATGATAACCAACAATTCCACATGATGTAAGTTCTATCCACCCTCTTTCTATTTCCTAGCTTAAAAAACCCCGGACATAATATTTGCTCCTCTCTGCTCCGACCCTCTACAAAGTTGCATCTTGGTGCTCCTTATGCAAACAGGACATGGTAGAAAGTGGGTGACAGCTTCAGCTGCCTCCCCTTTTCTCCACTGCTCTTTCCATTCTATATCTTATCCTCACCTCCTTGCCATCCAGTATCTTCTCCTCCAGATTTACCTTTACTTCTATTGTTATTTAACTGGTCTACCTGGGTTTAGACTTGAGGTTTCCTTTCTCTAGATTAAGCAATTTCTGTTTTTAGTGGATTTGTGATGTTTTCAACAGCCCGCTTTGAAGATCTACTCAAGCTTCTCTTTCAAATGGGATTATGGATGAAGGAGGAGGAGTTGTGTCAAGATCTGCCCATACTCCTTTGTCCATTTCTCACACTTTTTACTTCTCAGAAAAACTAAAAGCTTCAATAACTGGTTGCAGTACTTGGAAAAGCAACATGACTATTGGAAAGTTCATAGAGCATGATCACAAGATGGTGACGAGGGTATCATTTAAATTTCAACCTAATAATCTCAGACCCTAAAACACTCTGCAAAATCTTTGATTCCGAGGCATAAATACAAGTGCACAAAAAAAAAAGATGTTCCCTAGAGACTCCTTTTAGCCACCTTGTAAGGGAGATTTCATACACAATCGAATGTGTCTTGCTATTATGAAGTTCCGAATGAATTACATGGCAAAATATTGCTGTATGTGACAAATCATGCCATGCTGGGCACTTGGGCCCCCTTGTTCGACAATAGATTGGCCAAGGAGTAGAAGATAACAGTAGCAGATAGTACAAGTATTTTGTGAGGTAGATGAAGATGCAATCTGAGAAGTCAGAGCTTGAAGCAGAGAAGACCCCGGTATTGGGATTTTAATATAAGAAAATTTAGGAAAACAATACAAGGGCAGTTTTGTAATTGAAACCAAGTTATATGTAAAAAGACAAAAAATCCTAACAAGATTTAAACATCTTGCCATTAAATGGGGGCATTTCAAGTCCAACATTTTCTTTTTTCTCTTTTTTCTTTTTTGTTGATAACCGACTACACACCTAACTATACACATACATACATACATCTCTCTCTCTCTCTCTCTCTCTCTCTCTCTCTCTCTCTCTCTCTCTCTCTCTCTCTCTCTCTCTCTCTCTCTCTCTCTCTCTCTCTAGCTAGTTGCATGGATTAGGAGCCGATCTTCAGTTTGCTCAAGGATGGCCTTATCTTGGACTTGGTTGTCCTTGCTCTGGCCGTAACGGCATCCCTTTGGGGCATTAGTCCACCTTAGAACGAAGATCTTGTTTGTTTAGTTTGTTTCATGCCTAATCTATTTGATTATACTAAGATTTCATTGTTGCGGCTGTTCGTATCATACTATGTGTTATTCTGTAAAATTTTCTGCTATGTCGCCAAGGCGTTTTCCCGTTTGCTGACAGTGTTGCGTTAGGGGTCTCTGTGGCTGTGGTTGACTGGCATGTTTGTTTTGCAGTAGTAGCATGTGGTAGGATCTTGCTGTAATTCGCAAATGATTTTATTTTGGTATAATCTCTGTTGATTAGCATGAACCATGTCTAAGTTTATACTTACCCTGTTTTATGGTTATTTGGTCTATACTACTCGCTCATCTCTCTGCCTTAATCTTATGGCAAATAATTCTGATTTTCATTTTAAGAATTCTAGTCTGGTTGAATATCCTACAGACTTTGAATCTTTATTCAATTGGACTCTCCCTTCGGTAAAACTGAAAGAAGTTTATAATATTGGAAAATTTGATTTCTCTTCAAACAAAATAATAAAAAATATGGAACAAACCATCAGTCTTGATAATACTGAAAAGATAATAAATCTGTTTTCTGAAAGTGATTTAAAACCTTATATTAACTCTGGTAAATATAAGTTTCTTCAGGTCGGTTTAATTCAAATTAGATTCAAACCTTTAACCCTTAATTGTCTTAATGCTTCCATCCTTGCAGTCCTTAGAGATGCAAGATGTCTTTATTGGGCCCCTTCCTTAATGGGAGTAATTCAAACCAGTCTTTGCCATGGACCAGTTTATATTAATATTTTTCCTGACTTCACTCTGTCTTTAACAGATCCAAATATCTTTGATACTTTAAGTCTTTATATTAAGACTCATGGTTATAATTTCAAACCAGGATCCGAGACAATAGCTCTCACTTACAGACTCCAATTTAAAGTTTTGCCTACCTTGGATACTAAAGCCAAGCACAAATCTCCCAAAGATAAAACGGTTTTAATATAAACCAATCTACTATCTTCTGACATAGCAGTCAATAGAACTCTCAAATGGGAAGAAATAGATTTCCCTCAATCCTGGCAGCTCTCAGAAGCTATTCTTCCTAGAAGATTAACTAATCAACGGCTTGATCAGATTATCCAAACTGATGAAGGAGATGTTGAAATCCGTTTTGACAACAGGCGCTCATTCCGCCTTCCTAGAATTACTTCTTGCTCCTCTAGTTCATCTCGATTCTCTGTGGATAATAGACAAGATACAGAAAATAAACCTGAATCAAGTTCCGTTGAAGAACTAAACATTTCGGATAATAATATTGTCCATCCAATTTACAAAAATACTTCTCAGGATACTACTACTCCATCCGAGATGGCTTTTCATTTGTAACTTGCATAGATTTTTCTCCCGAGAGTTTACTGAGAAAAGCAATTAGTGCAGAATTTCAACTTCCTCAAAATCAGAATTTTAGGGAATGGTATTTCAAAACGTTTAATAAAAACAACATTCAATCATTTAAAGATCAGTTTTATGCATATCTGTCTAATAGACAAACAATTGAATGGTTCGCACCATGGTTTATACAAACCTATGTTCAAACCCAAATTAATGTTATAAAAAATTGGGAAACCACTAAAGGTGAAACATTGTCAGCAGAATACCCTCCTACATATCCTCTTAAGATCCGCACAGAAGGTGGTGGTGAACTTTATACCATTGGTTATTTAGACACCAAAATAGTGCTAAATGATAGTAATACTATCCAAAGCAAAATAACTATACAAATTTGTATGTTCAAACTTTAGGAGAAAAAATTGATACAATTCAAAATGGAGTGCAACAAATTGTCACTTACATTAATAATATCAAAGCTAAAAAACAGGGAGTTGTTGACCCTCAAAAAATCGAACCATCAATTAAACCTCCCCCAGATGCAAAGGAAGGAACCAAGCAAGCGATACCTTCAGACTGAAACAGACTCAATTTATAGATGCTTGGAATTCAGACTTAACACGGATTGGAATCCATTATAATAATTCAAAAGACATGAAAAGACTAAAGCAAAATAAGACATGACATAAAGAAAAAGCAAGAGGAGATTCCTTAATAATTTGAGGAACTTTACAAAAAGAGATTCTCTTGGTGGGCCCGTTATGTCGGACTGAATGATTGGTGGGGTCATCATGTACTTTTGATGGTCACAGATGGTAACTATTGAAGGTCTTTATCTTCGTCGTCTTGAAGGGCCTTCAATTTACCTTTCATTTTCTTGTCATAGGCTTCAACAATATTCTTGAACTGGACATCAGGAGGAAGAATTTCCTTTAGAGGATTGGCTCGTTCATTCTTGGCTTGATTCTTGGCTTCCAAGAATTGGGAGAGAACTGTCATGGAGGCGTCCCAATAATTATCAAAATTATCTTCTCCATTAGGATCTTGACTATCTTGGAGAACATTGTCTTTGGACATTGCTTTGGCTGAGGAGGATTCTGCCGGAGAAATGTTAAAAGATTGCATTACTTGATCTTTCATGAAGTCCATACACTTAACAAGTATTTGTCCTTCATTATCAATCGGATATTTTCGTTGCAGCATCTTCTTTATTTCGTCGATGGAGGCTGAAGACTGTTGACTGGGCTTATTATCCCAAGCAACTTTATTAAGCTGAATAATATTTTCAATTTCCCGAGCCTTGCCCTCAAAATCAAATTTTGTCCACCATTTAACAAAATAAATTCGTTTGAGAGCCTGAATATTAAGCTTATCAGTGCTGATGGTCATGAACCATTTCCAAATCCAAGGAATATCAAATTTGATAAAAAAATATTGCCTCGCATTGACCCGTTATTAACTGATCAGGAGGAATAGAATTGATTTCTGGAGCATATTCTACCTAAGAATTATAAAGCTCCTTGAGCTTTTCTGATAATACTGCCAGAGATGGTCCAAACCTTCTCCACCAATGAAAAAGCCATGGAGAAATAGTTCCCTTTATTATATCAGGATTAATTCGAATGAACCAAGAATGCTTTTTCAAGTTATTCTCGAGATATAAAACATAACTCATTGAGTCAATATAATCCCACCAATTGTATGGATAGAGGGTGCCCTTGGCCTCAATCCACTTGAATTGTCCAGGATTGATATCCCATTCCTGGGGACACAGGTCTTTATGAATAAGGATTTTACTGAAATTAATGACGGATTTGTCATGATTGTAGAAGTAGTTTATTTCTACAACCTTTATTTTTTGGACAATCTCCATAAGTAATTGACTTTGCCCAACATGCGGCGGATAATTATGATTTTGCCAATGCTTATAAGCAATGTCCCAAGGGTCTTGAAGGTCAAGTGCCCTAATAGCATGATTATCAAGATGAAGTAGTACATCTTAATATTCACGGAGTAAATGTTGCTCCGCACTCATAGTAAGAACTTCTCTTGCAGATTTTTGCAGGATAAATTGTTGACGAGGAATTTCGTCGTCTATTGAAGTATTACTTCATTGAGGAAAATTACCCAAAGTAATTAATTTCGGTTTAGAAGCTGAAGCCTGAAGCATAGGCCATTGGCCTTGCTTACCTTTACAGTCTTGGATATTACTACAACCACGTCCACAACCCCTACGGGTAGTACCCGGGGTAAGCTATTCTCCTGGATCAGTCATGATCCCTGCAAGAATCCACGGGTTAGAAAATTAGGAAAAGAGTTATACTCTCCTTTAATATAGTCAATATCAAAATCAAAGACCGATAATTGGGCTTGCCATCCAGCAAAAATCTGTTTTGAAACAATGTTTTTAACATCTTTCTCAATTATTTGTTTTGCAACACTGCAATCAATTCTAAGTAAAAAATTTTGATTTAACAAATCATCTTGAAATTTCGAAATGCATTTTACTATTGAAGGCATTTCCTTTTTAATCGTTGAATATTTTTTCTGTGTATCATTCCATTTTCCAGAAGTAAATCGAACAATTTCTTCTTTATTAGAAGAAGGATTAGCTTGCTTCAGGATACCCCCATAGCCAAGATCAAAGGCGTCTGTTTCAACAATTTTAAACCATTCAAAATTGGCGAGATTTAAACAGGGCAGACTCTTAACTCTAAACTTAATTTTCTGGACCATTTTGGTATGTTCTTCAGACCAAGGCTTTGCATTTTTTTGAAGCCTATTAAACAAAATGGCAGTATCTTCAGCAAGGTTCTGATAATAATCAGAGATATAATTTAAAGATCCTAAAAATCTCTGCAATTATTTATTATCAGTAATTTCATTAGGAAATTTAGAAGCAAATTTGATACTTCGTTGTATTGGAATAATTCTTCCTTGAAAAATATTATGTCCAAGGAATCTGACTTTAGGTTGAAAAAGCTTCATTTTTGAAGCAGATAAAACAAGGCCATTTTTCTGAATAAGCCATTAAAAAACTTCAAGATGTTTAAAGTGCTGTGCAAGAGAATTCGAGAATATTAAAACATTTTCGATATAAGAAATGATAAATTGACTATATTGATTAAAAATATCATTCATAATCTTCTGAAATTCAGAAAGGGCATTCTTCAATCCGAAAGGCATGACATTCCACTCGTATTGTCCAAAAGGGACAGTGAAAGCAGTTTTGTATCTATCAGATTCATGAATTTGAATCTGTCAAAATCTTGATTTCAGGTCAAATTTAGAAAATATTACTGAGCCTTGTAATCTATTAAGAAGATCATGTTTATTAGGAATAGGATATCTAATCCATTTCAAAACTTTATTAAGAGGTTTATAATTAATTACCAATCTAGGTTTTCCTCTTTCTTTTTCTGCTGCATTATTAACATAGAAAGCAGTGCATAGACCAAGTAATGCCCAACTCACATATTCCATTAATTCAAATTGATAAACCACATTGCTGTCAAATGGTGAACAATGGGATGACCTTGTGCAGTCGAAATATTGCATCAAGGTTGGATCATGATCACCAACAATAGTGAAAGTTTCACCTGCACAGAAAAATGTAACTATGAAACATACAAGGTTCATCAAAATAATAAACCAGAACTTCTTTCTAGAAGAAAGAAGGAATATAGACTGGAGGAGAAAACAGTAGTGCACTGTACTATTAGCAGGTAGACTGTAAAGGCCAACAAAACTGGTAAGATTATCAATTGAACGGGCATTGATAAACGACAACAAGCACCCTGCAATCATTGCCTGAAAGTAGTTTGAGATTAAATCGCTAATGTTAATGAGGATATGAGTCACTAATGTTCTACATTAAGTCTAGCACAGAGTAGAATGAATACTTAAACAACCATTAGACATATTCTTGTATAAGATACTCAGAGATTCCTGGCAAAACAGACACGAAGGCTAAGGCAATCTTTGTAACAGATACTCATTGTAACAAGGTTGGGGTGCTGGACAAGTGAATCAGCCGGGTAAGTAGCACATAGTAGAACAAGTATCATAACAACCATCCAACATATTCTGGTATAAGATACTCCGGATTCCTGTCAAAAGAGACGCACAGGCTAAGGCAATCTTTGTAACAGACATAATCAATGTAACAAGATTGCCATGCTGGACAAGGGAATCAACCAGATAATTGACACTAGCCAATACTGCTACTTGCCAACAAACTTTTAAGTTCTTTCTTTCTTGCATCATTCATTGTAATATCTGAATCATAACAACAAACAACAAATCAGAAAAGACAAGGGGCAAAAGATCGTCCTCTACATAACAATGACTTGACATCCCTTTTGCAAGTCTCACCAATACCTCTTTTGAACCCTAAATCCTGAATAAAGGAAACATTTGACTCAGCTATCAGTCCAACAGTTCTCAGATGACATTTCTTAGTCCCCATGGGTCCCAAACTCCTCCAGAGGCTTAAGCTATTGCAGTTGAGAATCACCATCCACCAAAAGTTTATCATCTCCACCAAGCACGTTTCATACTTCCAGGGAAAAAGGGGTAAGAAACCTTAATCATTCTAGAATGCCTGAGATTCTTTAGCATTCTTTATTGAGCTTCTACAGTACTTAAAGAATTTATCCATGAGACTAATATGAGCACTCCACCATGATCCTATTTCACTCCTTGACCGTCACAGATTGCCTATCAAGCTTCCTTTAAGCTTGATAGCACCCATTAAGGGGTCGCAATTAAATGTTTTCTGTTTCTTCTTCCATGCTTTTGGCAGTGTCCTACTTATGAGCTTGTACCTTTGCCAAGGCCACCCCAATAAACAGCTTTCTCGCCATACCCATTGCTATCCTTGTTATTTTGTTTTTTTTTTCTTATTTATATTTCTTTGAAAAGCATACTGCCTCATCAACAAAGATTCTCTTTTTCTTCTCCTCCCAAGTGCCTACAAGATATTCACTAAAGTACGCTATGTCAACTAAATCAACTGGTGCTCTGACCTCTCATCCCTCCATGTCAATACATTCAATGCCCTTGCCAAAGATACACATTTTAGCATTTCACACAAAAAGCTTGAGAAAATATCGACCTGCCCTCATGATCAAATTAATGAAGGATATAAATTTTACCACGTCTTTCCCTACCAACACATTATACACTATCACCCAGCAAGGATTTCTATTATAATCTCCTCTTGAGACAGCAAAATCCTAATATCTGGTACACATCTACCACTTAATAGAAAAGACCTATGATGAGAAACGTTCCCTGCAATTTAGCAAAAGATAACAGGTCAATCTTAATCATAGAAAGGACTCTAAAATCAGACATAACAAGAAAGAGAAGATTGAAATCAGAAACAACAAGAAAAGAGAATATCGACTATAAGACTTTACCACCCTCACAACTTTCCCATGAGTCCACCAGATGGATATGAGACTCCACTGCCTTCTGTAATAACTCCTGTTGAAAAAACAATGAACTTCTCCCTAAATTTTTTACAATGGTATTTTATGTTATTATTGATTCTATTCCAGCAAAACCCAAGCATTGAAACTTCCTTCATACACTCCACTGCAGTTCTCCTAGATACTCAACCATATATCCCTCTATTGGGTGGACCCGTGTATGGTCCATACCCATGTAAGAAGGAAATTCCATATATATGTAATGTTAGGTTTGTTGCACATAAGTGAGAGATTGCATAAAGAGAAGCAGAGGAGGGAGGGAGGAGGCTTTGAGTCTCCTCCTCCTCCTCTTCCATGTAATCTGATTAGATAGTGATTCCTCCTCTCTTGTGGATGTAGGCATGATAGCTAAACCATGTAAATCCTTATCTTTGAATGTGTATATGCTTATTTGTTACAGATCTACGATCCTAATTGCCAGATCTGCCAAACTGCAGCAGTTCAGCACAACAAAGTGGTATCAGAGCAACGTTAAGGATTTGTCACCTCTTGCACAAATCGTTGAAAGGAATCAGGCGAATAGTAAGATCGCCAGAGAGGTATATGTCAATGGCTTCTGGTTCAATTGACCAAGTAGTACGCAGAGATCCCATTAGTGAAAGGAGAAGCCCACCGTTTGTCTCCATGGGTCAAATTAGAGAGAGAGAGAGAGAGAGAGAGAGAGAGAGAGAGAGAGAGAGAGAGACTCTCAGAGAAATCGATGATGACCATAAGCTTTGAGCTTTCTTTGAAAGATGATCTGAAATGAGGTCAGCAAAGATGCTCTCAATGAGGAATTCAAGGGTTATGTTTCCAAGATCATGGGAGGATGTGACAAACAAAGTTTCCGAATGAAGCAAGGAGTTCTAACTTCTGGTTGTATTCATCTTCTATTGGCCACAACAAGTGAGTTGCATGAAACCACATGGCTATGCATTTGTTGAATTTGATGACCGTAAGGATGCTTTAGATGCAATACGTGGCTTGGACGAGACAGATGGTTGGCGTGTTGAGCTTTTTTCACAACATCCAAGGGCTGTGGGTTCGTCACCTTCAAATTGTTGGTGCCTAACTTGCCTCAAAGAAACCAGCAAGAAAATCGACAGTCGGATTATGGTCACCCAACTCACTGCGGCTGGCACAACCGGTGGGAATGCTACGCCCGCCATAGACGTTTCGATGCGGAAAATCTATGTCGGAAATGTGCAGGTGAATCAGCTGTTAGCACATTTTTCCTCTTACGAGGAGATTGAAGAAGGTCCATTAGGATTTGATAAGAAAACTGGGAAATCTAGGGATTTTCCACTGTTTGGGTACAAGAGCGCCAAATATAGGGCTATTGCTAGCAACAACAAAATCGCAAGTTTTTCAATCCTAAGCCCACATCCCTGCAACATATCAAGACCCACGCAACACTAGAAAGCCAGCAGGCAATCGGAGAAGGAGACCTACGGGCTGTAGAAGAACAGCCGCCGATCTGTGGTGGGAACTCAAAGATGCCAGACCGTGGGGGTGGTGAAGCAGGTCAAATGAAGCTAAGTGGCAGCGGATCTGATCGAAAGAAGAAAAAAAAATCGTTGGTGAAAAGAAGCCGACCAAAGGTGGAGGAGAAGAAGACATCAAATGCTTCCTGCTGGACAATCGTCAGTGGCAGCTGGTAGACAACAGAGGTCAGACCATGCACAACAAGAGCCGGCCGATCCTTTCTGATGTGAGTCGTTGGCAACAGGTGGTTCTAGCAACGCGTGGCCCCTCCAATCATCGGTGATCAACCGAAGAAGGACCCCAATTTTGACAATGACACCCCCTAACGAACAAAAGCAATACATCTCAATTTTGATAACGACACTCCTTATTAAGGAAAACCAACAAGCGACGAGTGGACTCAGTGACATCTTGAAGTGAACTCGGTGACAGCTGAGAGTAAACTCGATGATAGCTAGTAAGTGGACTCAGTGAATAATGCTAAAAGCAGATATAGTAACTACTGCGAGTAGACTCAATAAACATTACGAGGGGCCAAACTCAAGAACAGTAGTAAGATGACTCATAAGCAATGGTAAGATGACTTGGTGAATAGTGGTGAGATGACTTAGTGAAAAGTGCGTTATTGAGTGGACTCGGTGACCATTGCTAGAGGACCCAGTAACAATTCCACCTAGACGAAACCATTCCTAATAACATTTGTGAGCAGCTAATGACAGAGGCCAATGAAGGAGAGTGCGAGAAATAACGACAAGCTTCTAGATCCTAAGCGGTAAGCTTTTAGGTATTTACAATATACTCGATGGCTCATTGGCATTTGGACTCAACAAAGAGTGTTGAGCAGGGGAATCAACAACGCTTTTAGGAAGAGCCTCAAATATCCGCAGACAGTTGACGGGAAAGTTGAATCAAGCTGAAAGGATTTAGTGCATTCTCCTCCCATAGACATGGAGGGAGAGGTTGTTGGGGTGGACTTGCATGTGGTCTATACTCTTATGAAAAGGAAATTCTATATACATATATATGTAATGTTAGGGTTATTGTGAGCAAGAGACTGAATGTAGATAAGCAGAGGAGGGTTGGAGAAGGCTTTGAGTCTCCTCTCCCGTGAATATAGGCATGATAGCTGAATCATGTAAATCCTTATCTCTTGTTGTGTGTATGCTTATTCGTTATAGATCCAAGATCTTAATTGCCAAATCTGCCAAACCACAGCAGATCTGGCACAACACCCTCTCACCATACAACATACAAGACTTAGCTTAAAACTCTCATCTACTTCGTTCACTCACAATACTTGGCATTTTCACTTAGTAAATACACCAAACAAGCAAACAATTGTGAAGCAGGCAATAAAGAGAACGGAATCACATTTAAATTAGTTCTAGGGAACAACATATGGTGGACATTCCAGACAGTCCAAAGCCATGGCTCGACAGACCAACTATTTCAAACCCATGAAGATGATAGTATGGTACGAAGCATTCAGCTGCGGCTACAACAAGTTTAAACCATGATATCAGCTTTGTGGTTTTGAATTTGTACAGTTAAGGCCTTAATGGCCTGGTTAGTTTTTCGTAGTTCCAAATTCGTTCAGTTCATATGAGCAGTAGTTGATAAGGTTTCAAATATGCATGGTTTCATGATGATTCCTTGGACATGTTTTCAAATAATGTCATTAAGAAATTGGAAGAGGATACTGCGGAAGCAACCCTTCAAACTTCTTGAATTTATCATTTCTTGGGATTTTCAGCAGGAAAGACACGTTTTTGCCTGTAGAAAGCCAATATTAGATAACACCAAAGCAGAGCATAAATGATGATGACGAAGATTTGCAGGTGGATTTGAGCGTCTTCATTTCAAGCAATTGAAATCAAAAGAAAAGAAGAAGGGTGAAAGGTCGGGAGGTTCGTACCGGTTGCTTTGTGGCGAGGTCTCTGAACAACATTGCGGAAGGTGAGACGGGGATCGGACTCTCCTGCCCATCTGCATATCAACAGAAGAAAAGCATATGGGAATGATATTGCACAAGTAGAAATAAAATGGGCAATAAAGTGCAGAGAGAGAAAGTATTAGGGTTTTCGTGTTATACGTTATTCTGAAGTTGGAAGCGCCATTGTCGATGACGATTGGAATCACGGTCTCATTCGCCACATACATCGCCAGATGCTAGTTGAAGCAGGGACGCTAATAAGGGATGCCTAATGTCGCGGACTTAGAAATGCTCTTTAGGCATCAAGGATAAGTTCAGCCTAAAATTGCATAAGCTTACAAGAAAATAAAAAAAGAGATCAAGAAACAAAAAAAGAATACTATGTATATTACTGTCACTTACACTTTGATGCTTCTAATGACATATCTTATAAATAAAGGAGCTCCTCTATTTATAAGAGTTCACTCCCTTTCCACCTCCTTAATAGAGGGCTAAGAACATTACACATATATGGTCTAGATTATCTTTTGAAATATTCTTACAAAATATCTTAAGTCTACAACATTCTAAATTTTAAATATTTATAAAGATAATTCTAGAGTTTGGGCCTTCTAGAAACGATCTTCCTTCACAGGTATTCAATAGTGGGTCAAAGTCTCTTGAACCGAATCCATGAACTAAAATGAGCCTCTTTTAGAACTTGTATGCTTTGGTTATAGACTGTGTAACACCAGTCCGTGACATTCTCCCTTACTTGATAATATCGATGCCCTTGTTGACACATTCTTCCTAGTGTCAGGAAATCCGTTGGGTCACATGCATTATATTTGTGCGACTTGCATCTTCCTCGTTGTCTAGTGGTCCTTTCCGTATACTTCAAAATCTGACTTTGTTTGTATGGTCCTAATTGTTTTGGAACACTTTTCACGCAGTGAGCCTTCTTGCATACTTGTAAACTCTTGCACAACGACATGTTGTTGTGTGTCGTTGGTGTTTCTATGGTTATCTTTTTCTTCCGTGGCTCTTGCACATCCGTGTGCCAACTACAAACCTTTATGTCTCTAAGACATCCAATCTTGGTTGTTTTCCTCTTAGAGTGTTGTTGTTGTATCACACTCTTCCTTGTACCACCATTTGTGGCAACACTCTTGTGGACCAATTTTCCCTGGGGTTCTTTAGTTGTTAACTCCCTTATGGTAGTTAGGTGTTGCAACATATCTAGTTGTACTGTCTCCACACATTGTTGAATTTCCCTGTAGCAGAATATGTCTCCATGTATCTTCATGTGTGGTAATGTACTTAATGGTTATTAGTTTCTCCTGGGGTTCTTCAGACCTTAACAACTCCATAGTACATAGGCATTGTAAGTCAACTTGTGCAATCTCCACACTCGTTGTGGATTCTACTGTTATCTTTGAACCTTCCAAACCAATCATTTCTTCATGCAAACTGGTCATTTTGCTTTCCAAGCTTTGTTATGTGGCAATGCTTGCATTGTCCACAATCTTATCAGGTAGAGCTTCTATAATGTAGTTTAGCTGCATACCTAATTGAGTTATATTGTCTAGCTCATCCTCCTCCTCTTCTTCCTTGTGTAGTGTTAGGTCGTGTACGACCTTCCTTGTTGTGCAATCTCACATAAGGTAAGGTCCATCACAAAAGTAGTATGCTCTTGATGAGGTAGTAACTTTCCATCTACTAGCATAACTCCTTCAATTCGAAATGCTAACTTCAGGTGTTTTACAAAAGCTTACCTTTCTCATGGAGTATAACTTATCCTTCCTCTCGCCTTTAAGCTATTTTGTCATAGCTTCAAGGGACCCAGACCTTGGGTGCACTTCCTCTAGCCAAGTGAAGATGTCACACGTGATTGCCTCCATCTTCATAAACCTTCATTGCTAACCTTGCTTTGAAACCAACTTCGCTCAATCTCGCTCACCTACCAACCTCGTCGAACCTGCTCTGACACCATTTGTCATAGGCTCAAACTTTCATACTCTCGTGTGCTACTTAGTCTTGAAATGCGTTTAAGGCACCAAGACTAAGTTTAGCCTAAATTGCCGAAGCTTATAGGAAAGAGCAAGAAACTAGAAAAGAACACTATATATATATATATATATATATTACTATCACTAACTTACACTTTGATGCTTTCTTATGAGATGTTTTACAAATGAGAGAACTCCTCTATTTATAGGAGTTCACTTGCTTTCTACCTCCTCAATGAAGGGCTAAGATCATTACATATGCACGGTCGAGATTACCCTCTGAAACATTCTTACAAAATATTTTAAGTCTATAATATTCTATATTTTAGATATTTATAAGGATAATTCTAGAGTTTGGGCATTCTAAAAACCGATGTTCCTTCGTAGGTATTCAATAGCACGCAAAGTCTCTTGATCCGAGTCCCCGAACTAAAATATGCCTCTTTTAGACCTTGTATGCTTTGGTCATTGACTGTAAAACAACAGTCCATGACACTAAGGCGGCGCTCCTTCTCGTTTGACCTGGCTTGTGTTTGGTTGGCTGAAAATAGACCGAAATAGCAAAGTATCAGCCGTTTATCTGTCCATGGTTTCCATACGGCAATTAATCAATCCTCAATTTTCAGCTTTCATTTATATGATTTGGTTTAACACTAAATCTAATCACTTCAGGAATGCCAGGATAGTAATTACACCACAGCAGCTAAAGCCTCACTTTTCTATAGTGATAGGCCTCACTGATTAGATCTGTTTATCTGATTTCAATGTCTCTAAATTATTGTAGCTTTAAAAGGGGTAGGGATTGAATAAGCTTAGAATCTAAACAAATGTTCTTTTAATAATAGGACATAGACGGTAGGAAACCTTGTTTGAATGAAATTATTAAATGAATGTAACATCTAAAAACTTTTTTTTTTTTTTTTACGTGTTAAGTATGATCGTTCTTTAAAACTTTCCATGTTCTGTGATCAAAAGAACATTTATTTAGATTTTAAGCTCATCCAAAGGCATGGAAATTAGATGTGGGATCTGATTAATAATTTATGGGGCGCATCGTGAAAGGGCGGACTTCACACCAGTTGATATTTTCTAACTATCTTTTGTTTTTCGGAAAATGCTAGTTTTTCTTGTTCATTATTCACTGCAGCATGAGGGAGACGAAGAAGATGCTTCAGCCTACTTCTTCACTTTTCTTCCCCTAAAGCAAGCCTTTTCTCTTTCTGATGCGAATCTCTGCTTTTGAAAGCTTCCTAGTAGCTGCGGAAGCAAAATATGGGTGCTTGAACGAGCTTTATGCATCAATCAAATTCTCAAAGAGGAGAAATTTCAGGGAGAAGCAGGAAACGGAGAGAGAGGCTACGAGGTGTTTGAAGAAAGTTGGAAGAAGGAAACAAAGTAGGGACATGACATGGAAGAAAAGGGAAACCGCTATGCAACGGCGTTTAACCCCGTCTAGCGGTGTCTAGCAACATCTGCAATTTAGGTGCAATTTGCGAGTGCCTACAATTACCAGGAGTCTGAATCAAAATCTATAAATATAGATTTCCTTCTCCTAAAAGATGAAAAAGATGGAGATTTTGAATCACATTTCCTCTGCTACTGATCTAGACAATTTTTTTTTACAATTTCTATTTGGGTCGCTGTGTGGTGATTGCGTACGAGTGGCACTCTTGTACTGCATGCCAGAAGTAAGATCCCTGTGCACGTAGAGGGCGGTTAATTTCGCCTTGCGGACAGCAAAATCGCGCAGGGGTAGCTACTAATCGTAAAAGTATTTTTCTTTGTTGCAGATCATCATATTACTTCATTTTATCAAGATCAAATTATAAACATGGGTTTATGGTATTGCAATACTGGATTTCTTATTTCATTTGAATTGGTCATTGTTGAATCGAAAAAATTGTACAGTAGACCCCATACTTTTTGGAAATTTTCAAAGATACTGTGAACTTCAAATCACTGCAGTCGCACTCTCTACTTGAATAAAAATTGTTAATAATACCCAAAATTCACTCGGCCATGACCTGGCAGGTCATCCGTGATTACTAAGAAGCTGCCCAGGAACTCTCTCTTTCTAGAGACCAATTCCAGAAGATCCGCAAAACACAAGCCGGCGTCGGCGGTTACCCGACTATCCGGTGGCAGCGTGGCCGAGCTATCGGCGGCACTGCTTATCCATATCGTTGCCCGCCTCCTCAGGCGAACCTGTACTACGTAAACCCTTACCCGCCACTGCCAGTGCACCGCCTTCTTCCGCAGTCTAATCGCTGTCGCAATTGTTGTCTTCCTCATAATTTACTTGATAAAAATTAGAGCTTACAATATTATGATCTCATAATCCAAGTTGCAGAAAATTTCAGGTAAAAGATTCCCTACAAAAACCAAAATCAAGAGCTAAACAACTGCAGCTTAAAAGGACAATTCAGAGAGGGGAAGGGGGTTCAATCTCCTTCTTCACATCTGCTTGTTCAGCACGACATCAACCCTCACATGGGTTATCCCCATTGCCTTCTGCTCAAATTTTCTTATCTCTTTTATGGCTTTTGTCTCCACCTCCTTGAAAGTGGATCCATGCAACCGCTGGTAGAGATTGATGGTGTTTTCGCGGGTGGCCACCTCCTTTCCGCCAGTTTAAGGTAACTTTAAAATTTTTCGAAAGGCACGGTGTTTCTTTGAATAAAATTTTTTATTATATTTTTTTGATAACATGTTCTAATGCTTGCCATGCTTTTTAGACGACGATGTTGGGGATTTAAGGAACAATATTGTCATGGTATGAGTGTTGTCCAAATGTAGATGTTGAGATGAATTATAGTAAGATAAAAAAAGATAAAATTAAAAATAAAAGTAAAAAGGCAACCCCCATGCATCAAACTCCTACATATGTAGGATTCAAAGAAAGGACAAACCACAAGTGTCAATATTATGCAGTCTTATCTTGCATTTTGCAAGAGGTTGTTTTTACACCTTGAGCCGGTAACCTCAAGTTCATATGATGACCTTTGCAACAAAGTTTTTTTTTTAGAATTAGAAATAAAAATATTTAAAAAAAGAGTAATACTAATAAATAATAAGATAAGGGAGATTATACCTATATAATTTGGACATGTCCAATATAAATAAAAAAGACAATAGTTAGAAGGAGTGAGATAATCTAAGTTGAAAGATTTAAAAAAGTAAGATAAAAATTCAATAAAATATAAATAAAAATAGTAAAAAAATATTTAAAAATTTTAGAACTAAATAAAACTATTATACTTAATATAGAGGGACATAGGAATAAGATTCATATAACCTCCAATCTGGATAAATTCTCGACAAGGATGATATTGTATTTTGCAACCAATATTATCCTACAAGCCACCGAATATATTGTAGGTAAGATGCCAAATTGTTCGCCAGCTATATGCATTATTGTTTGCCATTTGGACCGTAGCTTTGATTTCATAATTTATTTATTGCTCCCCGTACCAGTGGCAAATGTGAACAGTATTTACTGGACAACTTTTGTCACATAAATGCACCTTCTATTCTCGTTTTTTTGTGTAGAGTGGCTGACAATGTACTCATCCAGTCTATTGGAGACTACAATCTTGGCCGCTTGCGTCAAACACGTTTTTTTGTGTTCAGGAGCAGCTGGCATCCAGATCCAGGATCGAGACGTGCAATCGGTTTGTGTCGAACCCGACTCAGTCCGTAGATAAGCATCGTATCCTGACCTGAAAAAGAAAGCGATTAAGAAACTCTTTTCTAGTAATTTTCTTTTGGCTTTCAGGTTGAAAACTACTATCAAATAAGCATTAACCTTGAAATTGTTGTTTAATTTCTTTCTTTCATGGTCTGGTTTTTGTGGCGTGGGTTGATAAGCTTTTAATGAAGCTATCATGAATAGTCATCTTGTGCCCTTACTATACCCATATCGAAAATATATATCGAAATACTTTTTTTTTTCTTTTGTTAATAAAAGAAAAACTACAAAGCAAATTACTCACGTAAACTCTTACATTTAATTAGTATAATTTTTAGTTAAAAATAAAAACGAAACTTAAACCTATAACTAAGCATATTCTAGGAAGATGCCACCTTATCACGTATTTTGGGCAGTAGGGTAGCATGATGACTATCCATGGACAACTTCATTTGTTTGTGTTTATATTATTCCTATGTGTATGGGGTTCAGGAAAAAGACGGATTACAAAAGTCTATAACATGCAGTCTTATCTTATATTTTTGTAAGAGGCCATGTTACACTCCTTGAGCTTGGGACAACTTTACCTTTGTGCCAAGGTCAATTGATGTTAGTTATTTGTGCAAAACACAGCACATATATTCAAGAAATAAGTCACCAATATGATTTTAATGAAATTATTAGAACTTATCCATTGATCATTCATTTTGCCTCATCAAAGGCAATCGAAACGCTGATCTCCATCGTCCAGTCCAAACGTTGGCAGGAGCAAAGGGACCGACTGACACACCTTCGTCAATAGAGACGGCCGCCCTTCCAACCAGCTTCCCACATCCAACGCATCGATCCCCAGTTTCACCTTCGCCTCAGGCCCTGTCACACGACGTCTACTTCGATAACGACCCGGTCAACATCCCTCCCACGTTTCACGACTTAAACCGCACATCCCTCCTCCGTACACGGAGGTCCGCAGAAAATAGAAGAGAGGACTAAAAAGCAAACGGAAAACTTGTGCCTAAAATTCAAAACCACGTCCCTGCTGCTTTCCCGCCTTCCCACTAACTCCTTCGCGCCGTGCCCATTTTGAACGATCGAAAAGCGGCCGAACCGTGGGCCACGTATCTAGGCCATGTGGATAAAGCGGGGAAATCTGCAACACGTGGAAGCCGTTTGATCGTAGCTGTCAACGGCTCCACCACACGGTACTCGCTAGCAGCTTCCGGAAGAAGCCACAACCAAAGTAGGAAAAGATTATACACCGTATAAATCCCTGCCCTTCCAACTTCCAACTCTCAAAACTTCCCTCACACACGTTAACCTTTCGTCACCTCTCACCTCTCTCCTGTTCTTCGTTTCTCGGAGACTTGCAATGGAAGAAGACGACCGGATGGAGGATGGCTGCGTCACACCGAAGCGCGGTGAATATTTGATACCGATCGCTAGGGTCTGTCCCCCGCCTCCGAAGAAGAGATCTCCGGCCTCCTTGAAAAGAAGGGACCCGCCCAAGAATGGGTATTTTCAGCCGCCCGATCTCGAGTCCCTATTTGCCCTGGCTCCCCGAAGGGAAGCTTGCGCTTGAGGGAGGGAGATTCTTTGGCCTCCGTGTGTTGTTTCTATGCTGCTCTGTAGATATGTAACCTATTTTGCCCTGTTTTGGTTTTTATGTTATCTGTTGCTGCCTGTAATTTTTTGATCAAATGTAAGAGGAAGGGAGTAAAATATATTTCATTGGTTTTTTTTACTTGTTCCTGTCTTTTCCTTTCTTGTGAAGGCTTCCAAGAAAGAAAGAAACCCAGATAGGACGGTTCTAGGCGCGTTTCTAACTACGATTCGTATACCTGTTTGGGCGTTTGAGAGGCGTGGAAAGGGGTTCTTCTTGGTGAGACTCAAAATCAAGTTCTAAGTTGCTTTCCGGTTTGCGAGCGAAGAGCCGAGCGGTAAATTGGCCCAAAGTTCAGTCGACGAGCAGGGATTAGGACATGTTAGGTAATCTAAACGATTCGTTGCTCTGGCTTGCAAGTTGGTAGTGTGTTGGTGTAGTGTGAGGGAAAATTGGATCAAAATTTTCATCTCTATGTCCGAATTTGCTCTGAAAATGCTATTAGAGAACTCGAGCTTGTTTATTTTAATCTTCTCCCTTGTAGTATACCGCGGTGGTTCAGATTTTGTGTAGAGAAAAGTTTTGGGGTTGTGAATATTAGCCTTCCTGCGGGTCCCAGCCCAACACACTGCCATGGGGAACTACAAAGTCACGTGGTGAATGCATGTAAGGCGATGGTTGGCTCCAAATGGAGTACTTGGAATGATGACAACTCCATCAACTAGTTGTTCGGTTCTATTCTCAGCCATTTGGAATATGCTTGTAGGAATGCCATTTGGATATTCTGCGATAACTGTGTTGTGTTTGGTGTAATCTCTATCCCTTTTTAAGCCCAACACCATGTCTTTTTCACGAGTATATGATGGCTTCAAGTTTGAATTTACTAGCTGATTATGGGGAGAAAGGCCCGACTCATAGAAAGCCGGGCAGATAGTCAACCCGTTACTTCTTTCTTCTGCATTCTTTTTATGAATCGTTTGCTTTCTACTTTGCCTCTTGATTTGTACAATCATGTCTGACATGAACTTAGCCAAAATTCAGAAAAGCTTCCGAACTGGACTCTATTGTAATAGACGGTAATGAACTGAAGAATTTCCTGTAAAATTTAAGCAGGCAGAACTCGGAAAATTCGTTTGCAATGATCCAAATCATCTTGCTGTGAGGAACCTGCTATCGGTTAGCCAGAATCCAAAATCTGGGACTAAATTCATCACCAAAATCCTCGCGAATTAAAGGCTTAGAAACGTCCAATGTTCCTATTGTATTCGACTGATATGTATGGACTACGCATCCACAGCATTCCCAGCAGGCCAAAATGATGGGGCATTAAAAGAGTGGGCTCCTTGTAGTTTTACCTAATTCTCTACTGGATTCTTGTGCTCGGTGGTCATCACATATATGAATCTTATAACCATGCGACAATTAATGATCTTGGATTTTCACTTAGTTTCTCGTTGTATAATTTGCAGAGGAAGTGAGACAAATCATCCAGTACGGTACGCTATTTTTGTCCGCTCATAATTTCCGAGTGGAAAAAATATGCGGATCAATCAGGCTCTTTTCTAATATAATTTACAGAGAGACAATTCCAACAACGGGAAAGTTTTTAGGGGATCAGCCCCATATTTAGCATTTATGATCAGCTTGAGCATTTAGTCTGTACTTGTACAGTTCTCTACGGGGCTGCACCTTGTGTGATCAAGTACCTAGAGGTGCTACCTTTTGTACAGTTCTGTATCACCATGAAGTGGACAAGTTTTCACTGTCTCGCTTTCTTATCACCTACAAGTGTACCGAAGACATAAATATATGAACGTTATGCTAAACCAAGGGTGTATGCTACTTCCAAAGAGGAACGTACTGGATTTTACCTTCTATAGATGGTTTACAAGGTGGATAGGCATAGCTGACCAAGCAATATCGCTGGAGGAGCCTCCCAAAAGAGAATAAACCAACAAAAGAGGGAACCAATATTCGCTGAAGGAAAATCAATAAATTAGCTTAACTCCTTGCAAAAAGTTTCCAAAAATCCAATTCAAAATCATCGTAATTTAAATAAAAACCAAAACAAATAACAGAAAAGAGAAGTGATAGATAGTATATATGCTACAAATCATGAAGGAGTTAAGCTAAGTCAAATGACTATAACCCTAAGTGAGTCTATGTTTCTGAAAATCAAAATCCAAACCATTCGTAATGTTGCCTTTGAGTTAGACATGCAATGCTTTGAATTCTTATCCATTAGATGATTGTAACAGCTTTTTACTTTTAGTTGTTAAAGGGATAGTGAAACTTTTTACCATTCATTACAAAATTCAAGAAAACAATGGCTAGTATAACTCACTGGAAGAGAGTTTCAAAACATGGCCTATTGATTTGCGGCAGTTAGGGTCTGTATAAGTGATCAAATTGGCGCTTTCTCTTACACCCTTTAGTCTTATGGTAAGCCCTATAAATGTCCTTCTCCCTTATGACATCAAGGTGATACTTTTGAAGCTGGGCCTTTAAAAGATAGGGGGTCCTATCATAATTTAACTCATGGCTCCGAGAAATCCCTCTCTTTTCCTCTGTCACTGATCTTTTATTTATTTGTCACTATTGTGATGATCTACAATTCACAAGAAGGAAGGAGCTTACTAAGGGGCGAGTATGGACTTGCAAACGTATAGAGCCTACCTCTTTTTACTCTGGAAAGATGAAGGAAGGATACCTTTACCCTTTACCAAATAGAGTCTAAGGACACTAATCCTATAAGCAACTTGTCAAGTCCCTTTACTCTATAGGGCTTTGCTTCTTGTAGTCAACCAGTAATGCCTCCATTTGCTTGCCTCCTTCGAGCACTTAGAACAACATTGTGAATGATTTGGATCTTAAAAAATACGGGTCACCTCAAGTTATAAACATTCTTACAATTTAGTAAGGGCCTCATGAAGAAATACATGGTGCACATATATTGCTATATATCCTTTATGAAACCCGATTAAGCTATTAGATGCAGTTATATTTGGTAAAAAAATCATACCAATGAGAAGATTGTGACCCTCTATTTAAAGTAACTAATTGGGGATATATAGTGTATCTCTTTCTCTAGAAAATACCCATCTTTAGTTTGGCAATTTGACCACTAAGATCACTTGACGTTGAAACTTTTAGACTTAGCATTTAGGTGGTAGTTCTGCAAATGAATGGCTCAGATCATTTTGATGGTGCATGTGAAAGTCACCCCGTTTGGTTAATATTTTATAATGCTCGGATAAGTATGATCCATTAACAAGACAAATGGTTGGAGAAGAGAAATTTCGGAGGAAGTAGAAGTAGTAGGAAAATGCCAGGAAATGGCCTGTGTAGTTGGCAGACAATTTGGCATCTACCTAAAGTACGCTTGGTTGCAGGATCAAGTAGCCACTTTCTTCTTTCGCTGGGATTACATCTAGGAATGTCTTAGTGATTTTCATTTTAATTCTTAACTTGAGCTCTTCATCCTATTCAACCCTTTATGTGTAAGCTACAGTGCCAAATGAAGTAATGGTATGAGAAGTTTACAAAAATATCCGTGCCCTTTATGTCAAAAGAAAATTGGACTTTTCCACAGATAGAACAGCAAAGACTATAGTTTTAAGTCATGGAAAGGGTATATAAATCAATTCTTTGTAGGGAGAGTCTAATTATTAGTAAAATAAGGTTTACTTTATCACTACTTTAAAATTCAATTACACCAGCAGGGACGCAAGCCAGACAAGACGACCAGCCATTAGTGAGTATTGAAAGCCATGAAGTCCCACTTGGCTTTTGTTGGATAATATCATCACCTAATGAACCATGAAAATACTTAGAACCGCCATATGAACAATGCCTTCAAGCTTTCATGAGCAGCACCAAGGATTTTGAGAAAGCTACAAGTCACCCATCTTTTCTATCTTCTCATAGGCGTAGAGAGGGATACAAGGATGGGTGGTTATCTTCTTTCATTGTTAACTTCAATGAGAGCTTTGGTCTTTGCTTTCAGAGCATTGTTCCTGTTGCTCCAGCCAGCATTTTGCCATGCATGGAGGCATAAGCAGGCACTCCAAGTTCGATGCAAAGACCTTCACCAAGTTTACTCCAAGAGTACATGGCATTTTCTAGGATCTTTACTTGCAGATCCAGCTGCAAAACGTGACCCCACTATGCAACACGATGGGCATTTTGATGGTCAATGGACAATTTCGAGGGCCTACATTTGTTGCTAGAGTAGGTGACAGGGTAATGGTCAAAGTGGTTAACCATGTTCTCAACAATATCACCTTGCATTGGCATGGGGTTCGACAGCAGCGAAGTGAATGGGCGGCTGGTCCTGCTCATATCACTCAATGTCCCACAAAGACCGGTCAAAACTACGTCTAGAACTTCGCTATTTCCGGTCAAAACTACGGACCCATTCTTATCCACCCTAAGCGCAATGTCCCTTGTGTGTCTGCCAAACCATACAATGAAGTTCCCATCATCTTTGCCGATGAGATCATCAGAGTCTAATTCAATTTAGGTTTCATCTTACGTGTTTCAGTACAAATTAGTTAACATTAACATGGGTTTAATTTCTAGGGGAGCGGTTTAACGCGGACACTGAGGCTAGCATCAAGCAGGCAAGAGGTAGTTCTAACGTGTCTGATGCCTACACAATCAACGGACTCCCAGGGCCGTCATATAATTGCTCAGCAAGAAGTATAACAAACAAAATGGCATGTACAACATCCAATTTGCACATGGGATGATTTTGGCATCTGAAAAATGTGGTCTAGTTTTTACAGATTACCCATGAATTGGTCTCACTTATATTTGTGTGGACTAATTGAAAAGTAGGTCTCTAGCAAACATTCTCTTGGCTCTTTTTTTGTAAACAACTATAAAATAATGGTGTAAATGAGAGTTCGCCACTTGTCTCTTGATAGAGTTTTCTCATGGGACGAAAAATGATTATTGTTTTTGAAAGAGAAAATACACGGTTGTTTCTTTTGGGAAAAAAAAAACATCACCACATGTTCAACAAATAACTACAGATGATCAAGAATCAATCATAAGGCAAAAAAGAGGACAAATAAATACAACAACTGTGACTATATATGACAAAACACCAAGTACTTTAGGCCCGTGTGGTCTGCCTCTTCCCCGGATCCCACACAGGCGGGAGCTTCGTGCACTGAAGCTGCCCTTTACCAAGCACATTCACTACACATCTATGAAATGTGCATCTTCCATCACAATATTTAAGATTTTGATCAACCCATGTCCTAACCAGGGGCAGTAATCAGTTCCGCAGCAGTGGTGTGGTTAATTTCATGAAAAGACAAAAGATAAAATCTTCAAGCTTCAAAACATTGGTCGTCTGGCCTTGCAAGGCCCTACCTGTCGGTCAAGAACTCAAAAGTCTGCGAACGAGTTTCCTAGTGAAATGGGGGACCACGGACATGATCAATTTCATGAAAACACAAAAGATAAGATCTTCAGATTTCAGACAATTCCATGTTTAAAACAATCGTGCTTCCATCGCAAGGGGGAATGTGACATCCTAGGCTCCTTTTAATTCCTGGATTTTCATATTCGACAGCCGAAAACAAAATTTAGTAGGCATGTAACATTTCCAACTGGCTTGTTTCTGTGGGAAAGAGAGCAACATGAAAACAAATAACTCATCGTCTATTAGTGACAGAGAAAAATTTTCTAGTACAATTTCATAAGGGGGCCGATAGAATCTCTTCAAGCAGTGTGTCTAGTCCTGCATATGCTATAACATATATGGTTTTTCTCAAATACACCCATTACCAACCTTTGGACTGAACAAAAGGGCTTCCAAAAAGAAGCGCAAAGAAAATAAGTTAATCAAAAAAGGCAGCCGGACCCGACAACAGACTGATCAAAACATAGGTTCGAAGTCAAAACTGAGGAAGATCAGAGGGAAGTGGTGGGAGCTTTTGATTGGGGACTTCCTAGTACGATACATGCCATCTTCAAACCCCAGCTAGTGTGGACTTCCAGGTGGCAATGCATGAACCAGACACCTGTTGCATGTCAACTCAATTTATTGTAGGATCAAATTTCACAGACTCAATTTTATTAAGTTGAATAATTTTTTTCCACACACCTAAAACATCAAAGCTTGTCCTTAAATAGATTTTTGGAACTTACAAATAGGAGACACGTACTAAACAAAAAGAAAACATAGACTCTATCTTAACAACTTTTGCTAAAAAGAACAGCACCCACTATCTGAAAAGATACTTAATTGTAGGAACTAACTTGATCATGGAAACATGCTAATAGACGTACAGATACAGTTGGCTTATGCTTGAATTAGTCAACATCCCCCCCTTTAATTCAAGCTAGGGACAGAACTCCAATCCTGCTACGAAGTTTCTGCACCTTACTCTCACATAATGCTTTTGTTAAAATGTTTGCTCGTTGTTCATCGGTGCTGTAGTGATGTAATTCAACTTCTCCTTTGGAAACCAACTCTCTTATGAAGTGGTACCAAGTCTCAATATGCTTGGTTCTCCCTTGGTGCACCGCATTCTTTGAGATATCAATGATAGATTTATTGTCGCACTAAATACTTGTTGGCCTCCCTTGTTTGTGCTTCAAATCTTGCAAAATCCTTTTGAACCAAATTGCACGACAAGCTGTAGCTGTAGCAACTATGTATTATGCTTATATACTTGATAAAGCAGTGACTTGTTGCTTCTTTGACATCTATGAAACAACTCTTGAGACAAGATAGAAAATATAGCCCAATGTACTCTTTCTATCATCTTTACATCCAGCCCAATCACTGTAAGTAAAAGTTAAAAGATCATTGCCTTCACTTTTCACATATCTGATTCCATAATTGATTGTACCTTGGACATATCTCAAAATTTTTTTAGTTGCTCCCAAATGATGTTTGCTTGGACTATGCATATATCTAGATATGAGACTCACAACAAACATGAGATTGGGCCGAGTATGTGTGAGATACATCAAGCCTCCCACCATACTTCTGTAATACTTTTCATCTGCTTTCTCTACTCTATCCTCCAAATATAATTTGTCATTTGTATTAAGAGGGCTCTGGACAGCTTTGCAATCAGACATACCAAATCTCTTCAAAAGATCTATAGCATACTTCCTTTAATAAAGAGAAATTCCACCTTCATCTTGCACAACTTCTAAACCCAAAAAATAATGTAATTGTCCAAATCAGACATAGCAAAAGCCTCTATCATTGATTCCTTGAAAGTTTTCATCAACTCAAAAGAATTTCCAGTATATATTATATCATCCACATATAAATATACTACTAAGAATTCATTCCTACAACTTTTAACATATAAAGTGGGTTTACTAACACCCTTTTGAAAGTTATTTTTAGCAAAATAAGAATCAATTTTGTTGTACCAGGCTTGTGGTGCTTGTTTGAGCCCATAGAGTGCTTTGTGCAACTTGTATACTTTGTGCTTAGAACCTTTTATTTCAAAACCTTTTGGTTGTTCTATGTACACATCTTCAACCAAATAACCATTAAGAAATGCTGATTTTATGTCTAATTAAGAAACAAACCAACTATGATGAGCTGCCACTGCTAAAATCAGTCTCACATCATCTAAAAGAGCAACATGAGCAAATTTTTTTGAAAAATCAGTACTTAGAACTTGAGCAAAACCCTTTACCACTAATCGAGCTTTATTTCTCTTCAAGGTACCTTTTGAATTGAACTTGGACTTGTAAATCCATTTGAGACCAATTGCATTTTTTCCATCGTGCAAATCCATCAAAGTCCAAGTTTGGTTCTTTTCGATAGCTACTAGTTCCTCTTCCATTGCTTTAATCCATTCTTCTTTGATAACTACATCTTCAAATAAAGTAGGTTCCATGGCAAAACAAGCAAAATCACAAGGGACATAAATGTCTGATAAACTTCTTACCCTTCTTGGTGGAGAGTCTATAGAAGATTTTATAGTAAATGGAACAGGTAAAAGAGATTTAGTTGCCTCAAAGTGTGAATTTGTATTCTCTACGGGAACATGAACAAACACCATCTTGTTTCCAATCCCAAGCTTCTTCTTCATTAAAAATGACATCCCTGCTAATAATCAAATTGTTGGTGAAGGGATTAAAAAACCTGTAGCCCTTTGACTCCTCGCTATAGCCCATGAAGATGCATTTGACACTTTTCTCATCAAGCTTCCTCCTTATTTTTGATGGTTTAAAAACATTAGCAATGGATACAAAAATCCTTAGATTATCCACATTTTGTAATGACCCCGAATTTTTGTAACTTATTAAGGCAAATTAATAAAGTTTGAATTTTTAGAAATTCTGGGCTGGAAGATTAGGTTATTGAAAATTCTCTTTTTATGAAGATTATATCATGAATTAAAACATAAAAATTATGGATGTACTTGGAAAACTGATCGAAACAACATTAAGTACGTTCAATTCTGAGTTAAAATGAAAATTCCTTAATTTTCTCCATTTAGGGGTAAAATGGTAATTTTACCCATTTTCCATATCCAAGAAATAAGACCTTAATATTCATGAATTACTTAAAAATATGATTCCAATGCCACTAAGTATGCTCGATTCCGAGTTTGGACAAATATTGCCTATTAATCTCTAATTTTGGAGTTCAAAGGGCAAAAACGTCTTTTTACATAAAAGTGGGGCCCACAAAGTGGGCCAACATTCTAGAAGCAACAATAATTTCTTAGTGCATTATTATTGGTAGTGGAGAATGTAGTGAAGATTGTAGTGGAGAATGGAGAATGCACTTGTAATAAAAAAATTCTAAAATAATAAAATATCTTATCAAAATAAATGATAAAAAATTCAAATTTGGTTATAAATATGTCCCAAAAATTTTCACAACCTTAACCACGAAATTTCCAAATCTTCCTTGGAGTTTCATCTCCAAATTCTCATTCATCCCTCTCCAATCTTTATTTTTCTTATTTCTCTCTCCTCTTTCTAAGTGAAACAAGAGACCTAAATTCAATTAGGCACTCCGTTCCAGGTAGAATTTGATAAATTTCCCGTCCATAACCTCCTATACTATAGTACATACAAAATTTCCAAATCAATTTCAAGATCCAACGGTTCCAACAACAGAAAATCACAAAAAGGTGGACAATCGGGCTATATTATCATCAACTGGTAATTCTCTCAAATTAGGCATCAATTATATTTTTTTTCTCCAATCAGGTAAGTGGAACTACTTTCCATACATATTTATTATGATTTAGTGTAATTTTTATTTTTTTGTAATTTAATTTGAATGAAAAATGGTAAAAATAAAGTAAAAACCAGAGCCTTCAATTCATGATGATAGAGAGTTCAGATGAAAATTCTGAGCTTTTCAATCGATCCAGAAGGGTCAAAAACCCCTAGGATATAATTTTCAAGAAAATTTAACAAGGTTTGGACCCTCATTTGAGAGAGATTAGTTTTGTTGGACCTAGATCAAATCTGGACCCTAGGAACAGCTGTAAAATTCAATTTAAGATTGTGGAGTCATATAAACTCCAAATTGAGATCGGAAAGAAGTTATGAAAATCTTGTAATTTCTAGTTTCTAATGAAGTCATAATATTTCTAAAAATTATTTCTATATTTTTCTGTATTTTGGAAATAAGTGTCCAATTTCTAAGATCTTCAAGATCTGAGGTGATCAGATCTTGAAAATTTATTTTAATGATGATATAATAATGTAATAAAGTAATATCTATGGTTAATTTGGATAGATCTTGGATAAATTAGGGGATCTGCCATTTATGGTAGAAAAACCCTAAAATAAAAATAAAAAAATACAAAGGGACCCACTTAATCAATGAGATCAAGTATGATCAGATCCTTGGGATGGATTAAATTGATGATATTATGATGAAATCAAGTTAGATCATGGATGAAATGTGACAAAATCAAGTGGATATGATTTTTGGATCTTAATGGATTAAAAGCCTTAAAGGTAATTAAAACCCTTAATCTAAAGGAAAACACCTAAGATCTAATGGTTGGATCATATTTAAAGGCTTATAATAATCTTAATATAGTTACTTTAATTGTCTTTTATTGGATATAAAAGTGTAAATGTTATTTATGTTCTAAGTTTTAATTGTCTTTTATTGGACATAAAGGTGTAAATGTGATTTATGTTCTAAGTTAGAAAGCATGATAGTATAATCTTTAAATTTTAGTATGATATGCCCTAAATGAGTAATTTGTTAGTAGATATGATTATCTTAGTATCATGTTAGTGTAAATTAGATATTTAAACATGATTCCATTAAGATAGAAGTACAATTTTATGTATTTCATAACTTAGGATCATGTTAGTTTTATTTCACTAGCTTAAGTTACATTCATAGGAAGAATGTTAGTATATAGTTGTTAAACTTATATTTGATTTATGCTTTCAAGTTTATGATTTACTTATTGTCAAATTTTATTCATTTGTTAAGTAGTTGTTAAGATATAAGGAGCATAAATCACCAAAAATGTAAACTAATGAAATATAGAGATTCATGGACAACTAAGATGAATGAATGATTTTGACTTAATAAGGGCTATAGTTAGTAGGACAATATAAGGAATGGTTTACCAATTCCTTGGCCCAAAGTAGGAAAATAATGAACATCCATGGATGACATTATGCATATCCATGGAAATTAATTAAAATCAATTAGAGAAGGGACTTAAGGTAAAGAGCTCATATGAAACTTGTCAAAGGTTGAGCTAGTACCACTCCAGTGGACTCTGAACATTGTGGTTATAGGGGGTATACAAGAGCCAAGTGCTTTTCCCTTACCTCCCGTTGACGTAAGAGAGGTCTAAACGCCTCCTTACATGAGGGTTGTATTAACCACTTTTTGAGCAGACTTTAACTGGTAAGTACTAGTCATCCTGAAATAAGGTGGAGTTGTCTAGTAATAGGAAGAAATAAATTATCTTCAACCAAGTAAGACACTAACTGGTTGAATAATAATAAGAACATAAAAATATAACAAATTATCTAACCCTAATAAAAATAGTAAGTAAGATAAGGATTATCAAACAAGATGAGATCTTGTATGATCAAAAATAATAAGGAAAAAGAAACATCAATGTAAATTAGATTATTATGTATGATATAGATAGTATTTGTATAGATGATATTAAACCTATTGATATATGATATTCAAGGAAGAAAGATTCAGATCATCCTACATAAGGATGATCAAAAGACCATGTAGTATGTACCATTGATTAGAAAAATGACATTATACATATGATTTGACAGATATATGTTGATCGAAACTATGGTAGATTTCAAGGAGTAAGAATACCTTATTGAGGTAGGTGGATTATTAAGAATGCCTTTACATGAAGATATATGTCTAATACATGATCTTATGTTTTGAAGTATTGACATGTATGATACCAATATATTAAGGTAAATACCTCAAATTGAAATATGATCCAACCAAATAATGAGGAAAATAAGTATTAAATGGTTAAGTTGAGAATTGAGAACATCCCTAAGTGAATAGGAAAGTAGAAAATATTCCAGCCTTAGATAAACAGACAGATAGTCTGATATGTATAAGTATTATTTTACATACAAGCTTGGAGGCTTGTGGTTTTGTTTTAAACAGGCATAGGCCTGGGGATGCTATGCTAGGAGAGTTAAGAGGGTTTGGCCACCCACTCTCTGAACCTTGATGATATTGAATACCAAGCCTAAGAAAGGCTAAAAGTCGGGTGGGGCAATTATGGGAAGGCCACCACTGTGACAGCCATGGTCCTCCCATATGGACATGGATATTGTAATTTTCATTGAGAATGGTATAAGTGGATTATTGAACAGTTATCCGGGATCGCTGTACGGATCAGACTGCAAGTATAGTAGTCCTTGATTATTTTGCATTATAATGCATATGAAATTGGCATAGTGAAATGCCTTAAGGGATGGTATGATGAAATGCCAGGTAATTGTATATTACCAATATTTTTTTCTAAGAAGGGAAAATTCCAGTATAGTAACTGGCTGAAATACAAATCTCCTATAATGAAAGGAGTTGATCAGTTTTGTATGGAAATGATTATTAATTATTTTTACAATTTTAACAGATTTGTTCTTATATACTATGTATGTATAAAGGTGAACACAAATGATAAGAAAATGAGATGTTCATATGAATAATAGTGGTCTGTGAACGTGTTAATGATAGAATAAATTATGGGATAGTTGAATATTGAGATTTTACTGTCAATAACTTACATTCTTATCCCCTACCCAGCATAACTTGCTGAGATATTGTAAATGTTTGAATGTTTACAATATCTCAGATACAAAGAAGGAGACTTAGGAGCTCAAGACTTGAAGAACTAGTGAAGAATAAGTAATAAGGGTATATCCCTTGAAACATTATATTGAGAGCATGTATTGTATTTAGAACTTTGTAATTTGAATTGTGTATTTGGACAAGTATTGTAAGGATACAATGGGTTGTATACTGTAAACTACTGGATGGATCCTGAAAGTTTAATAAAATCATATTCCTTCAATGGAATTTTATTTTGTACACAAATTGTACTTATGTTATGTATGAAGTGATGACTTGGGTTTTCAAAACAAGTTTTAAAATAAAAGAATTTTCGCTGCTTTGTTTTGCGAATTTTTTTTACTGAGGGGACGCCCTTGCCTTAGAAAAATATATTATAAAATGTGTTTCAAAAACCCGGGTCGTTACACATTTGGCCTCCTGCCAAACCAAGCTTCATATGGAGTTTTTCCTTCAACAGCTTGTGTTGGTGAGCAATTAAGAACATACACTGTTGTAGCCATAGCTTTGGCCCAAATTTTTTTTGGAAGGATCTTGTCTTGTAACATACTCCTGGCTGCCTCAAAATTGTCTTGTTCTTTTGCTCCGCTACACCATTTTGTTGTGGGGTATAGCTAGTTGTAAGCTACCTTTGAATACCAAAGTTGCTGCAAAATGACTTGAACTCTTGGGATGTAAATTCACCCCCATGATCAATTCATAATTTTATGGTTGAATTTCTAGACTCCTCTGCAAAAACTTTGAATTGCTTGAAAAATTCAAAAGTCTCATATTTTTCCTTCAAAAAATATACCCATGTCATCCTTGAAAAATCATCAACAAAAATAAGGAAATACTTACTTCCATTTAATGAAGATGTTTGCATAGGTCCACAAATGTTCGCATGAACAAGCATTAGAGGTTTAGTGGCTCTCCAAGACTTATCCCTCGGAAACTTCTCTTAATGCTATTTTCCATAAATCAAACTTTACAATTGTTGTTGTAATATTGTACCAAAGGAAGACCTGACACCATTTCTTGCTTGTGCAGCAATTATAACTCACCAAAATTGAGATGGCAAAACCTTCTATGCCAAAGCCTTGAATCATCACTTGAAACCTTAAATGCATTAAGATTGAGTTGTGAAAACATGATAGGAAATATTTTGTTTTCAGTCATTTTTACTGAATACACCAAACACATATTCCTTTTATCATAAATCATGCATTTATCATTGTCAAACATAGCATAGTAACCTTTCTTCAATATTTGACCCAAATTTAAAAGATTTTGAGCTAAGCCAGGTACATACATGACATTATGTATAAGTTCCCTATCAATTTTGCAACCTACAGCAACTGGGCCCAAACCATGAACCTGAACTTAACTATCATTGCCCATGGTCACTTTTGAATCCACAGAGTCATTTAGGAGACAAATCAACATTAGAAGCTAAACAAGCAACAAATAGATTATCTGCCATATCATCTTTTTCTTCAAAGAAATTAGCTTGTTTTTTTTCTAGACAATTTCTTGCTATATGGCCAAATTTTTGGCAATTGTAACAATGGACAACATTTTTATCTTGATTTTTATTCCAACAATCTTTCTCCAAGTGATTAGTCTTATCATAATGAGAACATGCAACACTGCTATGGTTTCTCTCTTGCCCATTTAGTCTTCCATGACCTTTTCCTCGGCTTGAATGACCACGGCCACGTCCGTGCTTGCCACTAAAGCCACCTCTGCCTGTGCTATCAAATTTCTTTTTGACATCAACCTTCATTTGAAAAACTTGCCTCAATGATGGTCCTTATGATTTGTTCAAGCGAGCTTCAAGAGAACCCATTAGCTCTACTAATGAGTAATCAAATAAATCTTTCGATTCCTCAATGGTCGCTACAACATGATCAAATTTAGGAGGAAGGCTTCGTAGAACCTTCTCAACAATCTTTTGATCAGATAACTCCTCACCAAAAGATCAAATTTGATACACAAGTGCTGAAACTCTTACTGAAAAATCCTGTATGGCATCATTGGGTTTCATTAATAAATTCTCAAAATCTCGGCGAAGAGTTTGCAACCTTACCATTACACTCTTGCTTGGCCCTTGGTGGTGTTCTTGGAGCAAATCCCATGCTTCCTTTGAAGTGTTAGCACCCGTCACTCGTGGGAACAGAGCATCCTCCACTCCTTGTTGAATGAAGAACAAAGCCTTTGCATCTTTCTTTTGCTTTTCCTTCAATTCATTTCGTTGGGTTGCTGTCAATCGGGGAGCTTGCTCAGGATTAGCAAGTTCTCCAAATTCGGTTTCTACCAAGTCCCATAAATCTTGAGACTTAAATAACGTGCGCATTTTCAAGGACCAAAATTGGTAATTGGTCCTATTAAGAATGGGAACGTTTTGGCCATTGAGGGCACTATTGTTGGCTGCCATGTAATCATGAACTCTCAATTCTCTTTCTATTTGGTGGACTATCAACTCTCAACAAAACAACCTGGTGCTCTGATACCAGAATTGTAGGATCAAATTTCACAGCATCAATTTTATTGAGTTGAATAATTTTTTCCACACACCTAAAACATCAAAGCTTGTCCCTTAAATAGATTTCTGGAACTTACAAATAGGAGACACGTACTAAACAAAAAGAAAACATAGACTCTATCTTAACAACTTTTACCAAAATGAACAACACCCACTATCTGAAAAGATTCTTAATTGTAGAAACTAACTTGATCATGGAAACATGCTAATAGAATTCTTAATTGCAGGAAGTAACTTGATCATGGAAACATGCTAACAGATGTGGGGATATAGTTAGCTTATGCTTGAATTAGTCAACAGTTATAACTGTGATATATCTCGTTCATTGCATTAGGAATTCCGATGAAATGGATTAAATTGTTCCGAAATACTGGTTTTAGGCCTATTTTGTCCATGTTTAAACAAATTTTATGTGTAACTGCTTGAGTGGGTTAAATAATAATTTGGGATACCCAGTATCCAAACCTGGATTGTCTGCCCGAAACCGCATAGCGACCCAACCTCCGGAAGGAACTCCGACAGTGTTTCTCTCGGCAGGATCTACGAGATTGAAGTTTGCGGAGTCTATACTCGGGTGGTAGCTTTCCAAAGCCTTGTCCAACAACAAAGAAAGTGTAACCATGGACATGGAAGGCGTGGCTCTCTGCAGCAAGAATGCTAATATCTTGCAACACCAGCTCGACACTCGCATTGAAAGGGAGCACCTCTACCTTGGAACCATTGCTCACAATGGTGCTATTAGGAGGAACACCTGTGTAGTTAAATGGATTGGGAGGGTTATCAGGGAAATCAGTAGTATACACATTGTTGGACTGTCCGAGGAAGTATGCATGGAGAATAGCAGTGGTTGGAAGGACAAAAGAAACATTATTGACAGAAGCAGAAAATTTCGTGCCGTTGGGCCCTTGACAGGTTGGTTCGTAGGGCAAGGATTGGCTTCAAGTCCAACCATTAACAAGAGCGCTTATCCACAGTTTGGGGCACGTTAGCTGGGTATTGTGATTAAGCTAAGCTGTGCAATTTCCTGGTGAAGTTTGTGGCTAGAGAAGTGTCACTGAGAGGAGGAAGGGTGGGTCTGAACAGGGGAAGCTTCTTTTTATTAGCCTTGGCTGAAGTGGATTTAGGCTGGTGGTATTCGAGGATTCCTGCAGTGGTCGAATTATCGAAAGTGCCACGGCCAGTCACATAGGGTCTAGCTGCCATTAGAAAGGTTGCATTTGGATAATGTGGCTTGGTCTTGAGGAGAACATCGTAGGTCTGGCCAGGTGTTATGAGAAGGGTATCGGTCTCAAATGGCTTTACATAGGTAGCCAGCGGCATCGATCACAGTGATGGTATGGTTAGCAAGACTGAAGTAGAGCTCATCATTGAGTGCAGCATTGATCATAGGGAGGATGTCTGCATTTCGGGGCTTTACTCCTAGCTTGAATGTATCTTTTTTGGAGCAGTTATACAAGGGTCCAGGAAAACCGTTGATCGTAGGCTTCGGAGACATTAGCGCCCGCACCCGCCTGTAGAGCCTGAGAGATGATCGCCTCAGTGTGCATTAAACCATTGTCCCGCCTAAAAAAGGCTGTCCGGTGCACAAAACTCCCATGTATATGGGGTCCGAGGAAGAGGTAGACCATAAGGGTCAATAGTATACAGCTTTACTTTGCATTTTGCAAGAGGCTGTTTCCACGCCTTGAATTCATGACCTCAAAGTCACATGACAACAACTCTACCGTTGCGCCAAGGCTTCTACGTGTTGAAGCAAATTTCATGTCGATAAATTAATGTTCTACTCATCAAATGTTTAAGGGACGGAATAATTTGATGTTGCTTGCTTACCAAAAAGGATCGGGACTTCCTTGTAAGGTTTAGCGAATGGATAAGAGACGGTGCGCTTGGGAAGGATTATAATGGGTCCGTAGAGAGTGGGTCGAAGCCACGAGATGTGGGCGTGCCAGAACAGAGTCCCTCTTTGGCCTTTGATGGTGAAGTTGTAGACATAGCTTTGACCAGTATGTATCGGACACTGAGTAATGTAGACAGGACCATCAGACCATCCTCTCTGAAGTTGTCTAGCACCATGCCTGTGCAAGAGATGGAAATTAGATACTCTAGGTCCATTATCTTCTGCGATCTGGAACCCAATAATATGTTATGTTGTTAAGTGTCAAGTTCTTTCAATGATGTTTGAGCATGTAAAATTCAATAACCTCCACGTGGGTTTAAAGTATACTTGGAGCCTATCCTTTTGGGGATCCATGCTCATCTTAACAGTTCCAATATCATCGATATCGGGTGATCATAACTACTATAAATTTCCAGTAAAAAATGAATGGCTCAAACACAAAACAAAATCTAAACATGTCACAGGATTAGGATTGCCCTTCTTTTTTTGAATGTTATAGAATTAGGATTGTCTAAGTTATGATTCTGAAGGATGAGGTCATTTTCCTAACAACAACTTTCCCGCTATAACTTCGATCAAGATGTTATAACTTCCCCAAGAAATCCCATTTAAGATTTGGTCAAAGGGATAACCTTCTGCCATTTTGTGACTCTCACATTTTAGTTTGTCTGGGTTCAACATCATTGTATTCAATGACTGCATAGGGTCAAATTCCTGAAGTGTACCATACTCTTCAAGCTTAAAGGTGGCAAGACTGTTCCGTACCAATGAATTGTGACATTATTCTGAACATTGCTTGCCACTCTAACGACGACTGTGTCACCTTCCCTGGCAACAATTTTAGGCCCCAGCTCTTAGTGTGGCAAAGTCGTGTCACATTCTGCAATTTGACAGTTGAAAAAAAATAATAGAGCACATATAAGTTAAATTTTATTAGCGTAGGAACGAGAAGGTAGGTTTGTTCTTGGGTGAAAGTTTTTGTGGATGCTTGTATGGAGCCGATTGATTGTGTTTGGTCCATTATGTGATAATATCATCAACAGAAAATGAAAGGACTTCATTAGGTCATTGGCTTCCAATTTTCACTAAGGCGGTGTTCAGTTGGCCCAGGTGTAGGTCGGCCTGAATTTTAGAGTGTTGATAAAGTAAACTTGTCTTCCTTGACCCTGCTTAACGAAGCGTCACAGAAAAACCTTTTTTTATTCATGGGACCCCATTTCAGCTATCTGAACTGCATATAGGCGATAGAACAGGTGACCACTTATAGGGCAACTAATGCCAACATGAATCCCCAAAATGAGAAAATACCTTTTGGGAAAATTTGGCATAGTACAGGAACATGCGTACCAAAAGTCTGCATCTTTTGGGGCCTATAGAGTTTGGAATTAGAATTTGAAATTTGATCAGGATTAAGAATTTGACTTAGAATGAGAATTGGGCGAGAATTAGTTTGGAAATTTAAAAGAAGTGCCCACACAAAATCTGAGATATTTTTAGTAAGGTGACAATTTTTGGGCTTATATTATACTTCTTTCTACCATGTCGTCTCCTTCTTCTTTTTTTGCAGAAAAATCATTCATTTATATAGCTGTCATCTTCACCTAGCGTGGAGGAGAAAGTCCAGTAACTAGCTCTCAATTTCATCTGGTTGGGACAAAGGCCCTTAACATAGCTTTCATTTAGAATCTGATCACAAAAATATTATCTTCTTTGGAGAAACCCATTAGCCTAGCTCTTGCTTGAAACCCATTAGAGAGAGAGAGAGAGACAGTGAGTGATCACATAATCGACCACGAGAGATCTAAGTTTGGTAGGATTAGTTACCGGAGTAACTTTGAGATCTTCCCAAATTCTATTTTAGAACTGGATTTTGAGAGAAATGAAATTGGGTAAATGTAAATAATTCCAAAAATTTTGAAGATCCGAATTTGATAAATAATAAAGTTTACTACAAATTTTAGAAATCTGTGTTTCAAATTCCAACTCTCACTGCATTTAGTTTTAAAATTTGGCCAAATTTTGCGTTCCAAATTCTGAACTCTACATCCCCCAAAATAGACCTTCTCGCTGGATGCAACGAGCACCGCCTTTGGTATAGTAGGCCCATGAACGATCTGGAAGCCTAGGGCGTGCAGAGTGGTGCGGTGACATTTTCGTGCAAGTGCGTTGTTTTCTAAAATTGATGAAAATTTAGCTTCATTTTGCTAGGAAGGTAGTAGTTCAACACTTATATGTTATGGTTAAACTATGAATGAAATCTCTCTCTCTCACACACACATAAACACAAACACGGAGAAGATTTATAAGCAACTACCTAAGGGAAAAGTGCCACCTCAAACCTTTGACCAAGGAGAGGCACCCTTATGTCTTCGACTTAAGTAAAGCAAATTTTCACCCAATACCAACTCTCTATTATTTTGTCACATGACTTTTGTCATTTATCATTATCCTTTTTTTAAAAGTGTGTTCTTTTTATTTTTATCTACCAATGTATCTTCTTCTAACTTTTAGTAATCTTCATATCTCAATATTAATCTCTAGTAATTATTTTCATATAAGTAAGCTCTACTTGAATTCCTAATATCTCTTTTTCTCTCAAACCTATTTTATTTATCTTCTTCTAATCTAAATTTTCTCTATTATACAGTCTCTCTCTCTATCTTTTGTTAACTACATCTTTATCATGTTTTTCGGGCATTGCTTGGATACATTACTATTATATATTAAGCTAATTAGAGCTTTCTTTGAGCACTTAGCACCCTATTTTTCCTTGTGCTGTGTCATTGTTTTTGAATATTTTTATTTTTATTTTATCCCCCTCATTAGTTGGATAAAGGGACCCCTCTTTGTCACCTACATGTCAATTCCTTAAATCTCTCTCTCATCTCTAAACTTTTTAAAGTATATCCTTTTTTTAAAATATGTTTGCAAACTCTATCCTTTACTAAATTCCCGTTCCTAAAATTTATCTCTTTCTAGATTATGTTCACTCCTAAATTCCCGACAAAACAAATCCATCTCCAATTTCTTTCCTAATAGGTTAGAGTTTCTCTAACCCATAAATATCCAAGTTATTCTCTAGGTACACCCAAACTGTGCACCAATTACATAAAGAAAACATTGGCTAGGATCATCCAGTGGTTAATACTTAGGGGATATCGCTACCTGGGACAAAGCCTTAGAAGTTAATGTTTCAGATCATTTGATGTGGACTATGCTTGTACTTTTACATGCAAAAAGAGATAATGTAGGACTACATGGTAGGGGGAGAGGGCACTTTTTTGTATTATTTCAAGCATCCAAACCATTGATGTGAGTCGGCATGGAGCAGATGCCCTCGCTATCAAAAATCAGATCCAAACCATACATCCTCTTTTTTTCTTTTTCAAATACGTAGAAGATTTATGAAGAAAAATGTCTAGAAGCATATTCTATTCCTAAATCTACTTAAAAATCTCCCTAATAAGAGAAAAGTGTCACCCCAACTAAGCATAATTGGGAGAGGCACTATGACATCGGCAACTAATTGCACTAGACAGTCTAACACATACATCTGAGGCCCTTGGGCCACTTGTTATTATAAAATGAATGGCCTAAAATCACATAACGATATACCATCCATTTTACAATAGCAAGTGCCGAAGAAAAAAGGGCTTAGATATATGTGTTGGATCTGATTTTTTGTAGCCAAGCTATCTCATATGGACAATTCATATGTATGGTTTGTGTAACCACGTTTTTTCTTCTTCTTTTTTATATGTATATAATATCTTGAAATGTGGGGCCCCTTTTTAAAAAAGATAGTTCCGAAACAAGGGTGAAAACTGATTTCTATGAAAAAGACTTTCCAAAAGTCCTGAGCGTCACTTTTCAAATTTTTTTTCATGACAAGGATTTAACAGTAGAATAATTATTTCATTTCTATTGAAAATTTGGTAGAGTTTCCCCTATTTTGCAGACTTATACAATTGATGCATGCAACACAAAGACACCTGATAAGATTTACAAAATCAATGTAAGATAAAGATTTTTCTTTCTCATTTCTTACAATAATAATACTAGACACGGCCCCAAATACACTAAGTAGCCAAAATACTATCTTTAATTAGTCTAAAGTATAACAAGCACATCTTTAATAACAACTAATCAAATTTTATTATAATTAAATTAATGAACATTGTCTCACATTCTTTTCTCAATTAAAGTCTCTTTCTTAAATAGTTTTTACCACAATTCCTCTGTCTTTATTATAACTTTCCCTGAAATTGTTGAGTGTGGGTGAGTACGACTACTCACAGTGAAAATTTATAAGGTTAGATAAAATTGTCAAATTGAAATCCATAAGAACCAAGTCACATATATCATAATTGTCAAATATAACACTATATATCAAAATCATCATTGCCTATAAAAATCGATAATTTCCCAAGACATAATGTTTTAGATAAAACAACTCAGTATCATTAATCAAAATCTATCGAAATAGTAAATAATAGAATTAGTTATTAACCCTTGAGGATAACTTGACATGTTCAACATGTCCCATATGTAATATATCACATGTCCCATATGTAATATATCACAATCAAAATATAAGGCCCACCGGCAGGCTATGACTCTGCTATGTGATAGAAGGGTGCCTAGATACCTCTACCACTACACCGCCGCCATGGAAAGGAAAAATTTGTACAGATTGGAGTCTATTCTATATCCTCTACCCTTAAACATATACTAACATGTAATATTGAAAAGGAACTAGGGGCCAAACAAGTCCTATGTCATACATAGTTGATGTGAGTATCTACCGAATACTCACACAATGTAAAACAATTCTCGAGAGTTTAACTGACAACTCGAGTCAAATTTAGCATTTATATGGATACCTAACTAGTCATGCAACCAGTCTAACCATGTCTTCGGACACGTCAATAAAATCTTGGCCAAACAATTGTTCAAAGACTTTTTTTGTGTGACACTTTTCCTAATTAATCATGATTATCGAGAATTCTCTTTTTCAAAACCAAATCAGTAAGGTCCAAGCGAATCTTTTTATTTCTTCCAAACTACCACAACTTAGCATTAAAATTCTAACTAAAGGATACAACACTTGGTTCCATGAAAACCACTTCTTATTACCTTATATTCCAAATGACATTTAAGTCTCTTACAATTAATTAAAGGTCATCCATTCTAGTATATTTACAAAACCTTTCAGTTTACTCCTTATGAGGTACTCAACCGAAATTGTTATATCTCTTTCTTATTACTAATTTTCTTTGCTAATCATCACACTTATTAATACTTTACTCACTATAGTTTTTTCTTTTTTTGAAATCATCATCTTATTATAATTGTAAATTATATAAAGAAGTATTCATGCACTAATTTCTTCATACTCAATTTATTTCAATATAACTCTTACCTTTAAAACTATCATTACATATCCTTATTTAAACAATTTTTATAGTAGAATTATAGGTAGGCTTTAATCTTTAATATGTAGTTAAATTTGTTACAACATTTTCTACAAAAATGATACTTAATGCATTTTATACACATGTTAACCTCTACTTGTAAAGTTTAACTTCCAAAGTCCATACATATATTTAGTATTCATACTCTAGATGTTTATATATAATGACACTTAATAGAATTTCTTGCCAATAGAAACTAGAATTTAAAAAGGATCATAAGATCTTATTTACATAAATTTTTCTATGTTAGTCTGTAGTATTTATACCTTGTATTCTACAAGACTAATAGTTTGAAATTAACAAAAGAAGCAACCTATACTTATAGGTTCAAATCTTTTAGATCTGTTTCCAAGAATTAGGATAACAACTCTTCATCTCATACAATATTGTTACCATTAGGCCTATAATTGAAGTTTCAATTAAATCTTTTACTTATACTAGTACAATTTAAAATCATTCTTATATTACTATTATATCATAAAAAACTAAAAGAGAAAATTTTAAGCTACAACATGTGCTAGATCATTGTTTTAATAGGTGGACAATTTAGTGTTTTCAAATTTTATAATTAGCTATGATCTAGAACTAAGCCTGTCTTTGGTCATACTATATTTACTGAGATACTTTAGAAATTACCTTACTTTTTAAGTCTAGATCATGTAAATAAAATGAAAACGAGGACTAATGCTTAAACTAGTGGTCAATTCGACAAATGAAAACAAGTTTCATTTATACAAGAATTTGCTAGTTAAATTCCTATACAAAATCAAAGTCATAGCATACCACATACTATAATATTGAATCAATTCTTAACTCTATAATCTTTATTGATTTTATCCTAAAAATCAGTCAAACTTATGTTTAAAAGTTTCTTAACAAATATGAAATTATCGATAAACTATCAACTAAACACCGAATATTTAGACAATATTAGTTAAAACAACTATCTATCATATAAAAGAGAAGAATAGCATATTGACAGTTATTCAATAATTATCTCAACAACACAGTCACTATTGAAAGTTCCAAAACAATATATTACTATCACAAAAAATGGGATTTTTGAAATCAAAGTGGCTTAGATTTATTTTATTTTATTTTATTTTTATAATCCATAAGATAAATCAAGGTTAAACCTAATCAAGTAAAAACCCACACTCCCCTTATAAGTACAAGTTTTTCTCCCCTTCAAATTTGATCTTCATATTCTGAGTTTTGATTGTAAACTACAAAGGCCTCTTTCTATAAATCGATCTTTAAATATATCGTTACTCCTTTCAGAGATATGTGCATAAACCCATCTTGAAGAAGGTCTATTTTATAAGCTCATACTTTTGCATCTGTGAGTTCTAGGTAGGCAGATGCCTAGGTTTGGTGGATGAATGATAACCGTGTGTTTAAAGTGTGACTAATGGCTTGAATTTCTCGTTGAGATCCTCATGTATTGGAGGATCATTCTTACTGGTTCAAATGGTTGAGGCAATCATGTGGTAGCTTGATGGGTCTATCTAGGATATGTTAAATTCTTCAAGTCAATTTTTAGATCACAATCTATTAAGGATTTGAGAAGAACAAGGAAATCCAGCACACTCACAAGGAAACCTTGTGCACTCTCTGTCTCTTACTATCTTTCTTTCTTCTTCTTCCTTCTTCTTCTTCTTCTTCTCTATTTTCTTCCTTGGGAACTCTCCCAAATCTGTCGAAATCCTCCTCTTCTAGATCTACTAAGCAAAACCCAAAATCCCCCTTTCATTTTCCTTTTTAGTATCTCTCAAAAACAAAATTTCTAGATTCCTTTTAAATTATATAATAATAATATATTAACTTATAATCTAAATTATTTAGTTTATTGGGATTTCTAATTGAATCCCAAACATTAGATTACCTTAGTTTTGTAATCTTTTATTTTGAGCAATTGGATCAGTACTAAAGACTCAAATTTGTAACTGTTTAAGTCATTGCTCTCTTTATATGTAATTGTTGGATTATCATCCAAATGTCACCATTGATAATAGCTTTCAACTCCATGTGACCTTCCACTTTTCATCACATATGATTAGTGTCCCAACAAGTGGGTTTCCATATTTGGATATTTTAATATTTGCTATTTTTTTAATTTTAGAAATATTTAATTTTGTGGAGTTATGAGGAATTGGAAAAAACTTTATTAAGAAATTGAAATTTGGGAAATTTAGAGATAGAATCTTAAGTTAAAACCTCAATAATTGTAATGTACTCGAGAAATAAAATTCAATGCAACTAAGAATGCTAAAATCAGAAACTAAAGAAAAAATAGCTAAATATTTTATTTTTGTATTTAATTGAAATTAACATATCTTGAAATCTATGACAGGAATGGCATTAAATGGGTAGGGTAATGATTACCAGCAATCAATGTTGGTAATCATATCACCATAAATGCATATTCAAAATTAGATTTTAATAAAAAAATTAAACAAATAAATCGTATTAAAGGGGGCTTTAAATGCACTTCCCCCGTCTTGTTTCTCACAACTGCTCTCTTGTTCTACGTGTCATTGACGACAAATCACTGGCAACGGCTTTTCCTTGGCAAGGACATCGATTTCCTCTCTTGTGAACACACGCGCAACAAAAAACCCCATGTTTTGGCTAGTCTAATCGAGGTAAGCCACCCTCCGCTCTTCTTTCCCCTTTTCTTAGTGGTTTTCGTTGTTTTTAAAGCCAAAAAATTGCATGGGTTGCTGTTTTCCAGTGAGTTATATGCGTTAATATTCTTTTAGAAATAAACCAATGAAATGGTATCAAATGCATGATCTAAACTGTTCATCTTGTGCATGATACTCAGGGAACAAATCCATAAATTTTCATAGTGATCGAATGGCTAGGGACATCGAAAAACTCAAAAAATAGTAATAGGAATATTTTTATAAACGTGGTAAAAATCATGAGAAAATAGAAAAATCTGTTGATGGAAAGCTTAAAAATGAAATATGCGTGAAAACTAAACAAAACAGTGTAAAAATCGCAAAAAATGGGCATTTGGAGGTCACCGGCAGCGACTAGAGTCCGGCTGTCATGTCTGTCGACAGCGAACCAGTTGGGTTGTCGTCCCCTACAACAGTGAAATAGACACGACTCTGGGATGCAAGTCAGGATGCATTGTGTGTAACGCGCGCTCAACATGCACCTGCAGTGTCTTCGAGAGTGGCGGACGCGTGCCTGTCTTGGGCATTGTGATGGAGACGCATGCGGGACGCATGTTGTATGTGCGCGTTTTGGTGATGCCGCCTTATTTATATATATGTATATTTGATTTTTGGATGAAATTGGGCCATTCATTCACTAAAAATGTGATTTTAGGAGCTGCAAAGGTCTAAATCATTATCTGAAAGATCCATTGCGATCGTTTAAATGACGCGGACTTAAATTGAAGATAAAAACATAGATGTGAAAACCTTTTAAATAGTTAAATTACTAAATACCATTAGATGACTTATGATGTGACAGGTATGTCAGAGCGCATGACATAGCATTACTTACACGCCTGATTGGAGTATCGCATTTGTTGAGGTAGGTGATTGTATTCTGTGATTTTCATGATTTTCTGAATCATGATATATTATTCAGGAATTTAGAAGCATGAGTTTTGCACATTTTCATGTTACATGAGAACTTCTTTATTGTACATGGTTGATGTTACGATATCTTAATTTACATTATTTAGTTCTATGTTTTACTATATGACTGATGTTACACTACCATTGTCCTAGACTGGACCTTATGGAGACGGTTACACATGATAGTATCTACGCTTGTCAGTTGGAATTATTGAAGTTGTGATGGAATGCATTCCCCTGTGAGTGCCTGAGTGCCCTATGTGGGTGAAAAGGTGAAAGTGGGATTAGATCGCATCTTTCCATGAGTGCCTGAGTGTCCAAGTGGGTGAAAGGGTGAAAGCAAAAAGTACTGAGAGTTAGTCCCATGTTGACGTGAGTGTAGTTGAGATACTCATAGGGCTTGATTATGATGTTTTTTTATTTATTTTGATTTCGATATACATTCATGTTATTCTATGGATACATATTTTCATTGTTTCCATGGAAATATACCCACTTATTTTTCTCATGCTTTGTATGCCATGATGCTCAGGATGGATGTTGATTTGTTTAGATCATGATTCTCATGTATTATTCATCATGGATATTTGATGTTTGCATGTTTCGTGTATATCCATCTTATGAGATTTATCATGACCTTGATACCTTGCGCCATGTGATTTTATCGTATTCATTATTCAATGTGAATCACCTACACAAGCATAGCTTGTTGAGACATTGCTTTGTTTTGCAATGCCTTTGATTTGGAGCATGATAGTTCGAAGGTAAAGCTTGTGGAGTAGTGCCGCTTAGGGAAAGGACTTGAGGACCATTTGCTCTTTTGTTTACATGGACTGATTAGTGTATGTCATTTGTACTTATGTTAGAATTTTTGGAGATGTACTTGGATACTTGTACTTTGGATAAATTAGACCACATGATTGCATACATGTATGGTGTGGTGATCGTGGATGGAACCTTGGGCCTTTCGGATTTATATTATCATGGGCTTCTCATTGCTTTTGTTGATTTATTGTGGTTTTAAATGGAGCATGCTCTTAGTATTGAGATTTGATTTTGTTTATTGTCATAGTTTTTGGGATGTGGATGACCCTCGGGGTCTTCTTTTTGGTATTGCTTTTAATGCTGCAAAAAAATTATAAATATTGAGTTTTTATTTTCAAGGATCCCACCTATTTTATAAAACAAATTATTTCCATTATTATATGTATTGGAAAAAGGTTTAGAAAACCCGAAGTGTCACAGTTTGGTATCAAAGCCTAGGTTTATTCCATCATCATCACTTTAAGGGTCCAATTAGAATTCACAGCCCATGAGTTTGTGATTAAGACAGAGATAGGATTGGTGCTCCCCAAGGAGATCCACTAGTTCCACCCTTGCTCCACTAGTTGCTATCCTTGCTGCGGCACCAGTGCAAGGGGATCAGGAACTGGATTTAGTGGTTCGCATATTACAAGGCATCATGCCACAGATAGCCCAATAGATTACACAGTAGGTCTGGGTAGCTGTGTAGGCTATGCACTTTGCCCACTTAGTGATGACTGTGGCAGTCTAGGAGGATGGCTCAGTGTAGTCATCTCGCCAGGTACCGACTACTCCCATGCTAGGAGCTACAAAGGGGGGAGTCTCGAGCACACACAATCCATCGGCTAAGCAGCTCGAGAGGTTCCAGAAGATGGTACCCTCCTTTTGTGGGGAAGGAGATATATCAGTGGCGGAGAGATAGCTATTTGAGGTAAAGAAGGCCTTTGAGGGGATGAAGGTCCCACCTGAGGATTAGGTCAAACTTGCGACTTATTTATTGACTGAGAGGTTGGGTTTTGGTGAAAATTTCTGTAGTAGACACACCCTCCATTCTCAGCACCACTTTTATGGGAGGATTTTCGATGAGCAGCACTTCCCTCCTCATACCCTACATGTTATGAAGAGGGAGTTTGTCACATTAGCACAAGGAAGCATGACAGTTCAGTAATATCTGAACTGATTTACTAGATTACGAAAATTCACATCTGCCCCTTTTGCCTTAGACCAGGAGGTGACAGATAGATTTGTTGATGGGCTAATGCTGCAGTTGAGGCACGAGGTGCTTATCGCACACCCTACGACAGTGAGGTAGATTGCAGACATGGTTCTGTACTTGAGAGAGACCTTGTACGGAGCATAGGAGAGATGAGTCAGTCCTTTAAGGGCAAGAGGCCTTTCACGTCCATGCAGCCTCAGTGGGGCTCAAACTAGCAGTACCCTCCTAAACAGAGAAGAGATCAGGGCCGGAGAGTGTGCCCTAGTTATAAGGGCCGACACGTGGGGCGATCATCCCACGACAAGGCCGTCAGCATCAAGGCCCACAGCAGTTCCACCACCAGCAGCGACAGTAGCCGTTTCAACCAAGAGAGCCATTCAGGTATTATGGCTATGGCGAGATAGGGCATGTGATGAGGGAGTGCCCGAGAGAGCAGAGGGACAGGCCAGCGAGGACTAATGCCACCATAGAGTTAGTACCGTGTAGTCAGGGACGCGTCTTTACCATTACTTCGGGGCAGGCACATGCCTCGAACTAGGTGGTGGAAGGTACTTTTTTGGTGACTGATAGGCATGCCAGATTTCTTTTTGACTCGGGGTCTACACATTCATTTATTTCATGTACATTTGCATCATGTCTTGACTTGCGCACATGTGAGTTAGCATTTGGGTTAGACGTATTGATGCCATTAGGAGAGACAGTAGAGGCTACAAATTATCTTGAGAGGGTACCCGTAGAGATATCAGGGGTTAGGATGGATACTGACCTCATTCTCTTGGATATGGTGGATTATGATATTATCTTTAGGATGGATTGGTTAGTGACATTTTGGGTTACCATAAACTGTCGTTAGAAGCAAATTATATGCAGTGTACGGGGTTGACCAGTGGTCGTAGTCCATGGCAGGAGGAGTATTAATGGTCCTTGTGTTATCTCATCCATGAGGGAGGCTTAGTATTATACCTGAGGTTGCTGAGTATTTTTTGCCTGCGTCATGACGAGTGATAGTGAGCAGCCACGGATCGAGGAGATAGATGTGGTATGAGATTTTGCTGATGTATTTTTGGACGAGCTGCTAGAACTACCCTCACGCAGGGAGATCAATTTCACCATAAACTTGGTGCCAGGTATAGTGCCTATCTCTAAGGTGCCCTACAGGATGACCCATGCATAGTTGAGAGAGCTCTAGGTATAGTTGCAATAGCTTTTGAATAAGGGTTTTATCAGGCCGAGTGGATCTCCTTGGGGAGCACCAGTCCTCTTTTTTAAGAAGAAGGATGGATCTTTGAGGCTAAGCTTAGATTACTGATTATTGAACAGTGTTACTGTGAAGAATCTGTACCCCTTACCTCGTATTGATGACCTGTTTGATTAGTTTTAGTTAGCACAAGTATTTTCTAAGATTGACTTGAGATCAGGCTACCACCAGTTGAAGATTAGGGAGGAGGATATCCCTAAGACTACATTCAGGAGTCGGTATGGCCACTGCGAGTTCTTGGTGATGCCCTTTGGGTTGACGAATGCACCGGCAGTGTCCATGGACTTGATGAATAGGGTATTCCGAGCTTATTTAAATAAGTTCATGATCGTCTTCGTGGATGATATTCTAGTCTACTCTCCTAGCTACAACGCTCATAGGGAGCATCTTCGCATTGTGTTGGATACGCTTCGCCGTCATCGCTTATATGCGAAGCTCAGTAAGTGCCGCTTCTAGTTAGGACAGGTGCAATTTTTGGGGTATGTGGTGTCCAAGGGTAGTGTGGCCATGGATCCGGCCAAGGTGGAGGCTGTTTTGCATTGGGAGAGGCCTATGACAGTGACAGAGATTCATTGAGGGGTTACTACAAATGATTCATTGAGGGGTTCTCAAGGATCGCCTTGCCCATGACCACCTTGACTAAGAAAGAAACCGGGTTTGTCTGGATTAATACTTATGAGGAGAGCTTTCAGGAGCTCAAGAGGAGGTTGACTACCGTGCTAGTGCTGGACCTACCTTCAGGTTTGGGTGGCTACGTGGTGTTTTGTGATGCATCAAGCAAAGGTTTAGGAGCAATGTTGATGTAGCATGAGAGGGTTATCACTTATGCATTGAGATAGCTAAAGATGCATGAGGTGAACTACCCAACCCATGATTTAGAGTTGGCAGTAGTGGTGTTTGCATTGAAGTCCTAGAGACACTATTTGTATGGTAAGAAATTCGAAGTATACACTAACCATAAGAGCCTTAAGTATTTCTTCACGCAGAGCGATCTGAACATGAGGTAGCAGAGATGGATGGAGTACTTTAAGGGCTTCGACTTCACCATACAGTACAACCCAGGGAAGGCCAATGTTGTTGCGGATGCCTTGAGTAGGAAGTCAAGGGTGATGATTGCTAACCTCTCAACTCGATCCAGGTTTCTTGACAGGATCATTCAGGAACAGATTGATGATGCTGAGACATAGGACATGGCCGATAAGACTGATTTTTTCTAGAGGGCAAGATGGAGGTGTCAAGTATAGGAGCAGATTGGTGGTGCCTGTAGTTGCTCAGTTGAGACATGACTTCTTATAGGAGGTGCACCAGTCCAGATATTCTATTCATCCTAGAGGTACGAAAATGTATCAGGATCGTAGACGACATTTTTGGTGGAATGGGATGAAGAGGGATGTTGGTGAGTATCGGCATGGCACCTTATGAGGTGTTTTATGGTAAGCCCTGTCGGTCTCCTTTATGTTGGAGTGATGTGGGGGAGAGACAGGTTGTGAGGTTAGAGTTGATTGAGCAGTGAGCGGAGAAGGTCCAACTCATTTGGGATGATTACTAGCAGCTCATAATCGCTAGAAGAGCTATGTTGACAAGAGACAGAAGGTCTTGGAGTTTGAGGTTGGAGAGCATGTATTTTTGAGAGTTTCCCTTATGAAAGGCGTGATGAGATTGGGTGTCAGGCGGAAACTCAGTCTTAGATATATTGGTCCTTTCCAGATCCTGCGCAGAGTCGGACTAGTCACATATCAATTAGCCTTACTGTGATAATCCGGGTTTTCACATGCATTTTTAAATGCAAAACCAATTCCTAATACATGATTGATCCCTATTTGAAAATACTTTTATAAAAATAATGTAATGCAGCAAAAAAATCATTTATTTTAAATTCATTTTTTGAGAACCCCCAGTGTCATTTGCTTTTAAGACGAACCAAGTAATTTTTAAAACTGAGAAAAACATATATGCATCCCAGATCTATCCAGTCACAGTTCACATCCCATTTGTAATAATTACATATACATGTCCAAAGGATAGGCCATATACTTACATTCATACTTTTCTTTATCTTCGTTCACTTGATTGGAGCACTAACATTTCCTAATGTTTCTTGTAATCCTGTTGGAGTTAATCTGTAAAAATAATATATTTGGGTGAGTATTCTTCATACTTAGTAGGTGATCTAATACTACTGTTTTGAAAATACAACATGCAACATGCATATTGTCAAGAAGGATTTTTCAGATAATAAAATCACGTAATCACTTTATATAAACATGAGTATTCATACATAAATCACTCGCTTATTATATATTTTCACGGAATAGAATTTTCCATCAAAATCCATCGATTAATAATATAATCAGTAAGAAAATCTTAAAATAGTGATCCATCAAACTGGATACTAGAATTTCAACCTAACAGTAGATATCATACACACGGGTTTCTCGACGAACACATCAAACCAACTACTCAAAATCAATAATTCATGCAATAATAATAATTACTAAAAATCTCAAGTAGTCATCTATCAAATCAAATGGTGGAATTTCAACCCAACGATAGATATCATGAATTTAGATATCTCAGCAAACACATCAAGCCGATGGGTCGGCCAACATATCAAGCCAACTGGTCAGGAGTACTCGTCTACGACCATATTAATGCTATATGCATATCGATATTAAAACCAAAATCATAGGGTCATCTATGCTTACGATCAGAACGTATTTTGAAATCGTATGTCTCTGGTATCTAGAGACCAATCCACCATAGCCTCCACGGTGATTATAGATATATTCTCTTTGCCCCTTCGTAAGCTGCCTCATTCGACGAGCTGCCCGCATGGAACTCAAGATTTTGTTCCATCCACAGGTTGCCTCAATTGGCGATCTTTCTACTTGGAACTCAAGGTTTATTTCCTTCGCAGGTTGCCTCAATTGGCAATCACCTACTTAGCATAGTGCCCACCAAGCTCATTAGCCCAAAAAAGATATATACATATAATCCAATTCTCAATAATAATAAATCACGCAATTTATGCAACTAGTTTAAAAACATGCGAGTAATGCATATATAAAATTTGTTCATGAAATACATAAGAAATCATATTTTAAATCAAGATCATGAACTACTAGAATAGTGTGCATGAAAATATCATATCTCAACATCATTTCCAAAAGCATACTAAACATGGAAATAGATTCAAGTAGAATTGGAAATGTAATTTGAAAACTTAGCAGCATTAGACTACCTACCTCGATATCTCTTGAATCACATTTTTGTTCAATCGAATCCTGAATCACCTTTGTGAAGTCCTGGATATTATTTGATAACAAGAATTCAAGTATCATTTTCCATTCTCTATAGATCATGAATTAGATTTACAGATTAACGGTTAGATTTATCTTTAGATTATAGATCAATGATTAATGTGTTTCCAAGCTAGATCTCACTTATAGATCTAATATTTAATGGTTAGATTGCCTTCAATAACTTTTATGTCATCAATATCTTGTAATTGAACTGTTAGATCGCTTATCATGATGCTTCAATTAGGTTCGTACTGTTTTGAATTATTAGATCTACAATTCAAAGGTTGAGGTATGTAATTTAGGGTTGATCTAGGCATATTGATCTCCTAATATATCCAATGGGTCAATTTATGAAATTTGAACATCTTTGATCTTGTAGATCTATGAGATTTCTATAGTTTTTAGGTTATGGTATATTAAATAGTCCTATGATCCTAAATTATATTATATAATTAGATCTGCGTCATCAAGATGAACACAACAGACTTTTTGGATCATTAATCATATAGCTCCCAAAATCTCAATTTTTGTGTTTTGGGTCTGTTTAACAATCCAGATTCAAATTCTGAATCTAGGACGGAAAAAAAAATTAGGTCACTGGTGTAACTGGCCGTCGTCAGAGAAGACGACCTGCGCAGTTGTTGCACGTGATAATTTTTAAGTCCAATTAACTCCTAAATAAAATTTTTTGTAAATCAGGCTATTACCTTCACTCCTATCAAGGTTGGAATCATTCCGTGTTCATTTGATGTCGAAAAACAAGAATTTCATGCCAAAGGTTCGCCGGAAAACGCAATGTTGCCAAATTTTGAAATTTCAGCCCGATCAATGGTGAAACTAACTCTGATTCAGAAAATTTTAAAGGGCTTTTAATGCTCTCTTCACAAGGAATCCAATGGTGGTGTTTAATCTTGGATCCGTTGCCATTTGGGCAGTTGTTTTTTAGATCTAGACAGTGACCGTGTTCACTGTCACTGAAAAAAATGGAAAAAGTGGTGGTCGAGGGAGAGAAGAAGAAAAAGGATGGAAGAAAGGGGCAGAAGATGGGTTTTTATAGCTGGTGATGGTGGTGGTGCATCGTCTTCGCAGTGGTGCCTTGTGGCGTTGCCACCATTTTTCCCGACATCGCAAAGTCTGATTGGAGAAAAGGGGCGGCACCTGCCATGTTTCCGAGTAGATACGGGGTGACACGTCGATTACGCAGTGATGACAAAGGGGGTGTCGTTATCAAAACAATTCCCTGCATTTTCTGATTCTTTTTCTTTAATGTTTATAAAATTACAAAAATGCCCTCCAATCTTCAAACACTCATAACTTTTTTCACCTGATCTCTATTTTCAGTGTTCTTTATATCGTTGGATTCTATTTTTGGAGTAGAATCTGTTTATGGGAATATTTTCACCAAATTGGATCTCTAAAAATCTCACTTTCAATATTCCAAAATAGGACTTAAAAATTCAGGTTATTACATTATTACCCCTACAAAGAATTTTGTCCCCGAAATTTCTCAAATTAATACTCTTTAAAGAGTTCTAGATATTTTGTTTCTCAGGTTTCCTCTTTGATGAATGTGTTCCTTCTTAAAACTCAAGCTAGAGAAATTTCTTTATTTCAACTTCTTCATCTTCTCATCCAAAACCTCAAATGGGTCAATAATTAGAGGAATTTTGTCTTCGAAATTCTTGTCATGTTATCTTTCAACCAATCTAAGAACATTCTCAATTCATCATTCTCATAATTCTTTCAACAAAATCCTTAAATATAACTTAAATTCAGCATATCTTTTCTACTTGCTTTAAGTAATAAAGAGTCGCTCTCGCTACTTACTCTGCTACTTAGTCCTTACTCACTAATTCATCAACACTATTTCATAATTTCAGTTCATATAATCGATATCTCCAAATCCTTAGATTACCACACTCCTTTAATGGTGTATAACTTACTCCACACTTCTCTGATACTAAATTACTCCTTGTTTTTTTTATAATCTTATTTCTTGTATTTCATTTTGAATAATACAGGATAGTCTTTTTTTTTCCTCATGTCTTCCATCTAGTGATCTATTTATCATTAAAGTCTTCTCTTTAAGGTTGATATGCACCTTGCTGGTAAAAGTTCCAAAAGTGGCCAAGTCATAATTACATCCATCCCATCATATATCATCTTACTTCATATTTTCTTCAAGAAATTTTGTTAAGTGTTCAATTTTGGTTAAAATACTCCTAATTTAGTGTTCAATTAGAGCATCTAGGCCATTAATTTCAAGATTTTACATAAAATATTTTATTTTAGCTTTAATTGGCCATCTAACCGTTAAATTGCAAAAATAATTGTCAAATGATCATCAAAGCTAATTAGATGAATAATGAACGGTTCAGATAATTCTAATTGGGTCCTGTGCATTGTAGGTCAATCAACTCAAGTGTGGACACTCCAGATCGAATCAACAATATCAAATGAGGATGATGAAGTTTCATGGAAAAAGAAGACTTTGAAGAGTCCTAGGACAAGACAAAGCTGAAGCCAGAGTTCTAGCAAAACCAGGATACTAGTGGACCCCACCTATCCCTATCCCACTATCTTCTCTCTTTTATCTTTTTTTTTTCTCTGTTTTTTTTTTTCTTTTTCTCTTATCTTTCTCCTCTCTTTTCTCTCTTATCCCTCTCTCCTACACGGCTCTCTCTTCCTTTTAATTCCCCTTCCCCCCTCTCTTCTAGATGTTTTTCTCTTTTTGGGGCTGGCTGGCTCACTCTTCCTACCTCCTTTTCCCCTTCTCTCCCTTTCCCTCTTCTCCTCTATTCTCCACCTTCCTTCTAAGCTAAATCGGAGGCAGATCACCACCTTTTCTTTTCCTCTCAACTTCCTCACCTCTACTCTCTATTCTTTTCAATGCAACACTTCTCTCTCTCTCTCTCTCTCTCTCTCTCTCTCTCTCTCTCTCTCTCTCTCTCTCTCTCTCTCTCTCTCTCTCTCTCTCTCTCTCTCTCTCTCTCTCTCTCTCTCTCTCTCAATTTCCATATCAATATCCCCTACAGTCAACCCCTCTTCTTCTCTCTATGTTCTACGCCCACCAAGCCCAGCCGGAAAACCCTTCATTCTCTCGATTTCCATATCACCATCCCCTACAGTCAACCCCTCTTCTTCTCTCTATGTTCTACGCCCACCAAGCCTAGCCGGAAAACCCTTCGTTCTACCCCTCTCCAGCGTTGTCATCGGACAGCTCTAGGGAAGGGGCCCGGATCAGATTTCCTCCTGCGTAGTCCTATTCCCCTTACTTCTCTCTCCTCTGCGTCCCTTTTCTTCCTCCTTAGTAGCCGCATGGCCCTTTTCCTTCTTCTCTCTCCTCTTCTTCTCCAGCTAGCTTATCCCCTTCTTCTCCGAGTCGGACGCTCCGGAGAAGAAAACCCAACTTGGGTTTTCTCCCCATCTTCTCCTCTCCCTTTCCCTCTCTTCCCCTCTCTTCTCTCCTCTTCCTCCTTCCCCACGTTTTCATCTAGTTTTCGTTAAAAACTAGAAATTAGGAAATTACACTTCTGCCCCTGGCATATCTCAGTAATTCCAAGACTATCCTTTGTCTGAAATATTATATGAGTCCCCAGTTTAATTCCATCTATGTCCCTGTGCTATTCTAGTTTTACATTATCCACATTCTGATTATCTAGGGACAGGCTTATCCAGGACAGCTTATTGAGTTGCATTTTCTGTTTTTTTAATAAGAAATTCTGTAAATTGCAACAATTGAATAAATTTGGATTTTATTTTATGGTTAGTTTAATTTTGGTATATTCTTTGTTTTGGTTCTTTTATTAATTGAATTTTATTTAAAACTCCATCATTTTAAATCAAGTCTCCGTGGGATCGACCCGTACTTGCATAAGCTACACTACAATAGCTCGCGTACTTGCGGTTAAACAATCAACAAACTTAAATTAAGTTTTTAACAATCTCACTTCTTATTTCTTTACATCAATGGCAAAAGTTTTCTTCATACTGAACCCCTTAGTTAGAGGCATATTTGAGAACACATGGTCTCCCATTTTGTATTCCAACTGTCTTTCACCTTTCATATGTGACTTGATTCCTCAACCAACGTTTATATTCAAACTAGAACTTTGAAAAGAATCAAGTAGCATCTTCCATCAATTATACCTATTACATACTACAAATAAGATCTCCTAACTATATATCAAGTTTCATGGATATTGAATCCATCAAATAGTTTTCTCCTCTAAGAATTTATTCAAAATCATGTCAAATATTTATGGTCAATCTATCATCATAGATCGCACTTTCTTGTTTAGAGTCTTATATCACTATTCTCATAAAATTTTCATTAGGATTTCCAACAATATTCATATTCATGTCAAAGTTCTCTTATCTATAACAGAGTTCACTCACTGTGTTCATGGTTGGATCCCTTGCCATTATCCTCTTTAAGTTTTCCTTGATTGATGATTCACATCGTGATCTTCCTGACCAAAAGTTATATATATATATATATATATATCTAGCATCTCAATCCAGTAAAGTTAACCTTTATGGAATTTACTTCTAGTTATCTTCTTCAGTCAGTCTTTGTACTTGATACGTGCATATAACAAATACCTTTTTGTCTAAAGGCAATTAAACATCAAATGTTATATACTACCATATAGTGTGACATCTATCTCAACTTTTATTTTTCCATTACCTATATCGATGCATTATTCAATCATTTATCAAAGGTATTGTCAACAACCATTAAGTCTTAATTGTCAGGAGGTATCTTAAGTAGTGGTTCTCTCAATTTCTCAAGTTTTGTTTTTCACGTGCCACCTCATAATTATCTTAACAATAATAATCATCCAATACACTATCATAGCAACTAGTAAGGTTTGGGAAGATCAGCAATTTTGGTCATTGTTTTAGATCTTTTCTCATTTCACTTCTACCTCAAATGACTTAGTCTAATCAATTGACTTCCTTTAGTGAAAAACTCATGTGTAAGTACCCATAACATTCCTCTTAATGTATTTCATAACTTAAGTTATTGTTTACTAGTATACTATCATGTTTAATTAGATATGATTGGAATACCTTAGTTCAAGCAACATTATTCTAAAGGTAATGACACTTAAATGTATTGCTAAATAATGTCCTCAAGATACTTGCTCTTCCAATCCTCCTCTATGATATCAAGACATCAAGTTGATCCTTGATGATACTCTAGTTGATGAAGATCAATTGGACAAGTCACTATCTTTACTCTTTACTTCTCACTATAACTTCATTAATCATATAATGGCAATGTAGGGTATTATCAACTTCCTCTTTTTATTGACTACAATCACTAATGTCTCCTCATAAAAACAATGGGTCTAAGAAAATTCTATTTTCAACAATTGATACTAATTTTAGAATTTAATTCCTAGTTGATCACAATCCTTCTTTGAAATTTTTTTGCAATACACTATCCTTAATTTCAACACTCTGCTCAGAGTTTGCATTTCCATTTGCTTTATCTCTATTATACTCTCCCATAATAAAATCACTGACTCGATTACTATTATTCTTTCAAATTTGATTGGTTCATTTTTCAATTTGATAATACGACTCAAGATGAAAGATCTTTGATTCTATACTTATCTTTTCTATCCTCAATAAAGTCATGATCTTCTTATTTTGACTATTCAACATCCATCAAATACTTGTATTTACATCTTATTCATTTTTATTTTACAGTCAAAATCCTCCTTTTGTCCACTTGGATCAATGTCTCCATTTTATTTGTTGCTTAAATACTACATTCACACTTTTGATCAATTGATATGATGAATTGAATACTTCTAGGAAATGTTAAACTTTTCTAATATCATCATCAAAATCCCCAATTGTTTGTATCCTAATGAATCCTTGCGGTGTCTTAAAAATTACATTGACATTTTTGTCTATACTATACTTCTCTTCCTTATAAGTTCATGTTATGTTAAATCTATTATCACAAATCAATCATCTCCTATTTAGATTATCATCAAAATCTTTTAGTAACTCTGTTATAATCAAATTCTTTATCATTCTTATCAGATTCAATCTTTTACATCTAGTGTCGTATTGATGTTATATTCCTCATGATCACATTATATATCAATTATTGTACTCATCTTTTAATCTGTTCTATTATACTCGGGTTTGTAAGATAGCAATTTACTTCTTACAAGGTTCCATGTAAAGTCATCCAGAATTGAGGCAAGTTCTTTAGGATTCTCACTTTTGATCTATCTAGTACAAGTCAGAGTTATCTACTAAAGATTCCACTAGTATCATCTTGTATTCTCATTCTTCATTCTTATCATAATCTTATTCTTATTGAATAGTTTCCTTGTTTATTCCGCTACTCAACACTTCTTAATCCCTAAGTAGTTTAAACTAGATTTTTTATAGGGTTTGTAACACCCCAGATTTTTAAGACTTTTTTTTGATATAATAATAATAATGGAATTTTGAATAAGACCATTTGTGATCCCATGAGAAAAGTTTTAATTATCATTTTACTAAAATAATTCTTAAAAATTTCGGGTGTTATTTTTCCTTTCTCAAAACGGCATACATGTAAATAAAACAATACGCGTATCAATCAATATCAAACAAATCTGCACCTCTATTTTAAATCAAATAAATGTCCAAAACACAATAATTATATGGCCCAGGGTCTATCCATCATAACATCCCATATAAATGTCCAAACATCTCAATCAACTCCAAATATAAAGTATGCAGTCCATAATTAAATCCAAATGATAATCCTGTTTTAATGACTCATATCACTGTCTAAAACTATAGGAAAAAGATCTTCAGCAGCTCTCATAATTTCTCAACAGCTTTTCCTTTGTTGATGTCGTGCTTGAGATCTAAGGCATTGCAAAACAAAGCAATGCCTCAGCAAGCTATCGCTTGTGTAGGTACATAGACAATTAATGTAATAAATGAAAGAAATAATTAACAACACTGATGAAAAGTCTATCATTTATAAAAATAGCAGTATCATAATGTCATATCCAAATAAATGCCAATATATTCCATATGCTAAAACATGCATTTCAAGGAGTCAAAACATGACCTAAATCAATGTAAATGAGCATACAATAAGAATAAGGACTCCCTAAGGAAATGGGTCCCACCACATCGCACTAACACCACTGATCAGGAGTACTCATAGCCAACTTCTGAGTGTCGTCACACCTAGGCATACCATCCATAACCGTGCTCATCATACATGCACACATAATAAGAATATGGGCCATCATGCTGCAGTGGCAACCCTCCATAGGTATCAACCACCGCCGCTCTCTGTCGACACCATAACGGGAGACTTAGTGTCTGTCCCCATGGAAAGGATCAGACCGGTAGTGTGGACTATCCATGTTACCAAACCCCTACTGAATGCCATCTACGGGCAGGTGTCTATCATATCACAACATCATCACATCACAATCTTGGAGGGTGGGTGGCCGGTCCTATCCCTCCTGGCACGAAGTCTACTGGGCGAGAGCACCCGTCATCAAATATAAAATACGGAAATCATATGTATATACTAAAACTCAAGAGCACTCATAGCTCGCCATCCCCAAGACATGCCCCTCATCTTGGGGTTAGCCTATAAAAGGACCAGCTAATAAGCTTCTATTCTTATTTCCATGTAATTCCATGCATTTTCTATATATAATAAGAAATAAGTCTTTATTTAAGCACAACTAATTAACATCATGCTTATAAAAGCATTTGAAATAAGTTTATTAAATAAAATATTTCAATTTGGAATAATCACAATGTACTCAAAGTCGCATGAAATCCACGATAAATGATAATTGTAATTTAAAACACAATCACACATGATGCTATGTTTAAACATGGTTTGAAAATCAAGGGAAAGCATTAACTGTCGTCACCTACCTCAATGTGAGACCACTAGCTTGCTAATAACTTCCTTTAACTGGTATATTCAAGTGCACCTGTACATGTCACACCACTTTTTTAAAAATTTTCTAAATTAAAAGTGGTCATTTATAAGCTTTTAAGTTAAAACTAAGTCCGCGTCATCGATACGGTCACAACGCCTCTTTCGGATCATAATTTGGACTCCTCTAGCTCCCAAAAATCAATTTTAAGTGAAAATACTTCATAAATTAATATTCTTAATTTATAGGGTGTTGGGCAGGTGCCCAGTTTACACCGGTGGCCCTGGTTTACACCGGGTTACACCAGCACCCAGTGTACACTGAATTACACAGGCAGTCCCTGTTTACACCGGGTTACACCGGCACTCAGTTTATACTGGGTTACACAGGCAGCCCAGTTTACACCGGCGACGCGGAAACTGGCGCTAGAGAAGACAACTGGCTTCCGATCATCTTCGGTGACCTTATAGATGTCCAAATCACTTGGTTTTTGAGCTATTTTGTTCAAAATTTTGTCTAGTTTCCATTTCTATCATCCTTTTGCATTAATTTTTCCAAAAACCATGTTTTTTAAACGATTTTTCCCAAGTTCCTAAAAACATCCCTAGGTACTGTTTTTTGCGTTTTCTGGAAAAACCCAGCATTGGATCTCTCCCAAATTTAAAGGGTTTGTTCTTGGTTCTCTTGTGCACTAGTTGGACGGTGCGATTTTCAAACGGACGTGGTTTCATTAGTGAAATCACGCTCCAACAGTAGCGTGCATAGAGTTCCCAGGAAATCTGATTTTTTTCCTAATTTTAAATTCTTTTCTAATTATTTTACCTATTTAATAAATACTGAATTTAGGGTTTAAGGCTTACCTTGCATCTGGCTGGGGTTGCTAATGTTGCTGAGGTTCCACTCGTCGAAAAAATCCAATCCTTGCATGGCTTAGGGTTACTAAATGAAACGAAATGAAACGCACAAGGTGGAGTGTTTTGGCTCCTGGGGATGGGCAGTTATAAGCTTAGAGTCCTAGGGGAAGAGAACTTCTTCCATCCACGCCTCTTCCCATGGTCTTTCCGGCGATTTCGTCGGAACTGGTAGAGACGTGTGGAAGTCGGGGGTGCCATTATCAATTTGGACCCTGTGTAACACGTCTCTATTAAATGACTAAATTGCCCTTACACTTCAACGGCTCCTAATTCCCTCGTTTGAGCTCCGTTTTTCGCGTTCTTGGTGGCGTTGGAATCATATCTACTAGCACTTCCAAATTCTTAAGTTTTTTGGAAAAATTTCTATCTATAAATTTTAATTTTAATTTATTTAAGAATTTCTAAAATTTATACTAAAAATGAAGGATATTACAGGGTTTGCACCATCTAATGCCTAAGTATTTGTTAAATCCAACTCCCATTCACCTATTTATTCATGGTGTATTTCTTTATGATTTGATATCATTTCTTATTCTAGTTATCTCTATTACTCATATTTATACTACTTTTTCTTAATTATTGTAGTTGTATATGACTTTTGGACATGTAGGACTTGCTGTGAAAGGATAAAACTGAGCTTTGATACCAACTGTGAAGTGATTAGATGAATGAGTTGGATGATGCTAAGGTGTGCCACAGTATGTGTGGTCAATTAGAAGCATTCTTCTAAAACTAAGTGAGAAGTAGAGTCCTAGTAGGAGTACATGCTCACGAGCATCTCATAGTGTAGACTATGTCTTTATAGTATATTTTGGAAGATGACAAGCTGTTCATCATGCTTAGGGCACAGAAATTAGGCAACTCATGAGAAATTAGTGCATTTAGATGATATGAACTACTAGTTTTGATACTTTGAAAGAATAAGGCTTGATTTTTCAACTAGAAAAAGCATAAGCTAATAGCATTTATATGTTAAGAAACTTGGTATGTAACTTATCTAAATCATTTCTAGTATAAAATGGCTTAATTACGCTAGAAATCAAAATTTCATATTTGTCGGATGCTTTTAGCCTATTTTTCATAATAGAAAATATAAACCATCTATTTTTATTCAAATTTTCAAAGACTAAGTAGCTTCGACTATTCAAATGCATTGATTTTTATTGAGTTTCTTATTTTGGTATGAAAAATATGATGAATAACTTAGACTACAAATACATTCATCATAGATGAAAAAGGAAGCCAGCATAATTCCTCTCTCTGAAAGGCGTGCCAATGGCTAAAATAAGAAGAAGAAAAAAATCATCGCTTCCAAGGGGAGACTTGGAAATATGAGGATGAAAATCCTACTCGAGGAGGGACGACGCGAGATCCTTTCCAGAGATGAAAAAGGGCAGCGATCCGTTTGCGACGAGGCAGTAGTAAATACTGAGAAAAAGGACAAGGTTGCTGGCCACGAGGGAGGCACCTTGCCCCTACACGGGTAAAAGGGAGATCTCAGAAAATCGCTGTGAGGCAAAGAAGCTTGTCTGATACGTGATGCTGAGCAGAGCCTAACGCACACACTTTCGTTTTTTCTCAGGTGGAGTGATGATGGCAGAGGGGACGATCAGGAGAAGGTGCTAAAAAGCTTGATTTGACAAACAAATAGACCGATGGAGAAGGGAAATACCATGCCACGTCTGTTTTACAGGATTCATTCTGGGATTCGAATTGTGCCTTGTAGTGTTTCAGATGGATTGTCTCTAATATGCCATCCGCCGTTGAGTTCATTGTCGGTTAATTTTGACAGGCCATTTAAGGATAAAAACAAAGAAAAAAATATGACAGAGTTCTGGTGAACTTGACCAATGATGCTGTACAGCACAAATACGGGAAGGCGCCCTAAACCCCACTTTTACATGGCCGAAACCTTTGGTTGATCAAACACTTTCATCCGATTTCCCTAACTTTCAGTATCATGTATCTCAAAGCATTGCAGTAATTGGATGATTCTAGCATCTGAAAACGCAGTTTTTACTCATTGATTATGGACCATTTGTTCTTTAAGCACTTTAAACGTAACACATGAAGCATGTATAGAGCATAGACAATAAATTTCCAAAATGAAGTAGGTCACCTGAGGAGATGTAACAGTGTAACTTTATCGAGGAGCTGTAATTTATGATATTGTGCGTATAAATCAGTAACAAATTTACACGCTGATAATAGTTCATGTTGGGTGCGGCTGTAAGGATGAAAAGTGTAAACCACGCATGTTGTGGCTCACTCCTTAATAGATAAGCGTAGTACAATAGAGTTTCTCACTGGATGATCCTGGCTTGATTGAGCTTTAATTTGTAAAAAATGGACAGCTCAAAATTGAAAAGAACAATGGTAAAAAATGTTAACCAATTGGAGGTTGACATCATCCAATGGAGTACATTTTTGGGATATCATAAATCCAAGATGGGACCCATATATTTGCATTCACCAGCCAGTGGAGTCCACTTGCATGTTTGTTAGTGCATGTGTACTGCAAAAGTAAACAAAACATATTATTAGGGTTCAATTCAGAAAATTTCCTCATTCATGTAATTTTCTTTATGAGAACATTCATGTTTCCGTCAAATAATCAAATCAGAAAGAGTAAAACGGAGAAGAATTGTAAAGGATGGGAGCATATGGCATATAGATTCATTTAACTACTTGCTAAAACATACTAACCTGATCAAATTAGTGACAAAAGCAGTCTTTGAACGACAACAAAGGCACCTCTTCTGGTTAGGTTTGGTTACAGATGGGGAGATTCACCTTGGATCTAGGAAATATGGTAGCTTGTTGGTTCTAGTTTGCTTTGTAGTTATTTATCAAGCAAAAAACTAATGAATAAAAAGGGGCAGCCCTGGTACACAAAGCTCTCTCGTATGTAGGATTTGGGAAGGTGCAGACCACAAGGGTCAATAGTATACAACCTTACCTTGCATTTTGCAAGAGGCTATTTTCATGTCTTGAACTTGTGATTTTAAGGTCATAAGACGACAACTCTACCATTGCACTAAGGTTATCCTTCCAAATGTAACCTTTTATGTAACCCGCCATTGGATGACGACTTTTAAGTGTTTGATCTATCAAATGTTTGTAGTGAAATCGGAGGCGTAAAAATAGTAAGATAGGTCGGAGTTTTAGTCCATGGCTTATCCACAGCATGACTACAAGATAGATGGGTTGCATCATTATAAAAGGTGAACCACTCTTTGTTGTGATCTTCTCACCTAGCTATTGATTCCAAAATGAAATCGAAGATAATGCACGCCCAATAATTATATAACAGCTGTATGGAATGACAATCAATCCACTAATGCTCAAGGGAAAATGTACAATTTCTTTTCTGAAAAGCAAAAAACAAATTTAGTGCATGGGAAGAACCGGCCAGGCTGTTGTATATGACATGGCCTGTTATCTAGCGCTGGAATCTGGTTTGAATTGAGTGGCATTCTCCTTTCATGCATGCAGAGACAACCATAATGATGTGGGAATATTGAAGAGGGTGAAGGCCACTAAATAGATGAAGTACAGTAAAGACGTGACCTCTTCATTAACCCGTTCTTTAGCCCTAATATCCAACTTTTTCTTTCAACTTTAGAGTACACTGCCACGTCTAAGTCGACAATATTCAAGAGAATTCTGAAGGTTTATTTTCTCTACATTTCAGGGATGAGATCAGAGGAACCGGGTCCTTCGAGCATCCCACATGCTTACACCTACTAAAAGGTATTGTGGGACCCGGATGGCTGGTCATCTGAAGCTTTATCTTCTCGGATACATGGGAATGCTGGGCATCAGAATGATTTTGTGCCGTCCATCTTCTGAGTTTTACGGTGAGATGTGTTTTTGGCGCATCGCCTACCGAGAAGACAAATAACTTGGACAACAAACCTCTGTATTAATCTACACGCTCAGTCACCATGACCGGATTCTTGGCCCGACATTGACGCTGACTCTATCCCTCTCTGCCGGTTCATCCGTACGATTTTGAAGGCCATCAACGTCACTTCCAAAATTTCCCCCGCCCCACCCGCAGGCCCTCAATGTAACTGGCTGTGAAGATGACCTTTTGTGTCTCATGGACTGAAGCGCCCTCCCATACATGTTTTACTCTCTGTGCCATGGAATTTTCAGCTTTTTCATTATATTTGGAGGCTTGTTTCGTGCTCGGACCAAGGTAGCCTCATTGTCTTTGTGCCATGATTTCGTATAGACCATAATAGCCCTGGATTCACTCACTTAAGCCCAGTGCATGATTGACCCTTTGAAAAGAGATACTTAGTCATCTAATATATGTTGCACCATTCACTAAGTAAGCTGTTGCTTTCAATTGAAAATGATATATTCTTGATTGCTGGGAGAAATTAATTTCATTCCACATCTAATATCGAGATTGGGAGAATGTATCTCTGAAGAAATGATAGGATACTGCGCCACAATACTAATACTTAGCTTTGGTTGATGGGACCTGCATATTTAATTTTGTTTACTTTTGCATATATTATATCTTAAATATTGGATGATTTTAATGTCTAGTAAAAAAATACTTTTTACTCGCTGATTGTGGACCAATCTTTAAACCACGCTTAAGAATATAGACCAATCTTTAAACCAAGCTTAGAGTCCGTCCACGTGCTGTGATAAAAAAGTAAATATTTTATTATATCTTAAATATCAAGGTGATTGGCTGATTTTAATGTCTAGAAAAAAATACTTCTTACTCAACAATTGTGGTCCAATCTTTAAACCACGCTTAAGAATATAGACCAATCTTTAAACCACACTTAGAGTCCGTCCACATGCTGTGATAAAAAAGTAAATCTTTTAGGTTCTTGCATCATTCAATCCTCACTGTTTTTGGAGCATTAATCATCCAAAGTACTAGAAATCAGATCAACAGGTTTGATCAACTAAAGATAGGGTCTGTCATGCAAAAGTGGGGCGCTGCACAACAGCTTACTCTAGTGTGCGCATCATACTATCATAATAAAACAAAGGGACCCCGGTTTGACAGATCCATATTATTTTGTAAAGAGCTAGCATAAACAAATTCTTTCAATAGAGATGCACTTATTACACTCAAAGCTAAGTCCGAGAGGACTTTAGATCACAGTCGATGTCATGAAAGTAACTAATGAAAGAACTTGCCCATTAATGATGTTAGTGACTGGGCTTACTTTTTGTGGTTTATCTTAATTCTTAGCTGAGTGTTTTCATGTCAGTGTCGCCTTAGCAACACTTTATTAGATTGAAATTTAATAATATTCAACCCACCATTAGAATGGAAACAGATCTGTACTAGAACGATTTTATAAATTAATCAGCAAGTACTTGGAATTATGACCACCCAAGTCCTTATAATGAAAGATGAAAGAATCTAGACCATAGTTACTAGAAGACAGAATGGAGACGGAGTTTGCAGAAAGTATTGGAGATGCTTTAATAATTGAATTTGTTTTATTAAAAATTTAAAAATACAACTAAATGATTTACTTTTATAACTGCTATAATATACAACAAATTAACAATCATTTCTATCAAGCTTAGATTTGAATGATAAACTACCCTTCCGTACGATATCTTTGGTTTTGAGTCTTAATCAGCTAAAAATTTTAAGCTTCTCAATTCCTAAATTAGGATATGTGGTATTGTAATATTCTGGGACTAGTTTCATATATTTAAAATTGGTATCTCCAAAGAATAGGCATAGGTTTCTAATGGGAGCGGACACAAGATTTATGGAAGTGAGTTTTCACTGCGTGAAATGGGTTTCCTATCGGTTTCTAGGACGAAAGTTTCTGAAAGGGATACAATTAGCTAAGACAAGTTTCCTGTTAACCATGTTCTACAATTTTCCTACAGGACTCTCCAGTTTTCTCAAGATGGTTAGCAAAGCCGGACTTGATCCGTCGGAGATTTTCAAATAGTCATTGAGTCACCATTTTCTGTCTCACACATACCTCGGCCAGCTAATGGTGGAGCTGATAGATTAGCTAAGGGGTAATAGCACAACATCAATGACAGCGGCTACACTAGTTTGAAAGGCGTAGTTTGCCATTTCAGATTTTCAGCACATCATTCTTCCAAAGTTTTGTTGTGATGTTTAGGGAAATTTTTACGGTTCTTTTTACCTTTGGGCGATGGTTTAGTGTAATATGAGTTTGATCCAATATTACAATGATCGCCTTTATATTTTTCCATAAGTACGTGACTACAAGATTTGGATTTCTCTAACAATCAGGTGCGTCCATTGGACCTCTTGCTGCTGGCTCTGAGGCATCCCTTCTTGTAGCCCTTTGGATCATTATATCTTTGCGATTTTCTCGATTCTTCAATAAATATTTCACATCTTCTCATGAGAAAGAAAAAGAGAGGAAAAATTTTATAGTTCGAGATCACAACTAGCTAGATGTGATTGAGCCACATTCTCGACTTGCAACTGGGCCTAAAATTACAGCATGATAATGGGATAAAAGCAACTGAAAATTATCCAAAGACCCTTCTAAAAAAAAATTATCCAAAGACTAGTCGAGAATCAATTCATATCGTGGGATCATCCCTTTTTAAAAGTTTGATTCCACTCTAAGTAGATCTTTATTAGAACTAAACAGCAACAAGTGGTAGTGCTATGACCTTGATAAAATGACATATTAGGCATTTAAAAAAACTGAATGGCATACAAGAGAATCCCAAGCCAAAGAAGGAGGGGTAGAGTGGTGAAAAGAAAATCATTTTATAAATGGTATCGACTCCCTGAACATAAGAAAATCCAAAAAGATCATTAAAATTGGGTCGAGAGAAAAGATTGAGATTCCTAGGAATGCACCGATGATGATTTTGGCGGTCATGGCTGTCAATCCGGCTCACGTAAAATGCTTGTAAAGGACGCAACCGATCCTCCAAACCTAAACACCACCATTACAGCCAGTTCTCTTTATTCTTTTGGAAGTGATTTTCAATTTTTGACATCTGTGGCAAGTGGTTTAGGACAGGAAGGATTAAAGGTTTTGGTGGTTTTTAGCACTAAGGATTGCGATGTATAACTGTTGTGGGTACAACCCACTGACATTTTCAGCACCCACCAGTCGTTCCGATCCGTATTCATTACTATCCCCCTTCCAAATCCTATATTTATACCCTCCTTTACCATACTTCCTCGTTCATCTGGTCCTGTCTTGCCTTTCTTCCAAGTCCTTGTTCCTCTTCTTCTTCCACTGTTTTTTTTTTATAGATTAGTGCTTTCTGATCAAGTAGGCAAGTGGGTTTTGCTTATTTTGTCTTTGAGGATTTGGACTTCGTTGCTGTAGGGTTCTTTTTTGCTTTTGGGTTTCTTCTTGATCTAACAATGATAGTTCTTAGGTTTAGGGTTAGGGCTAGAGAGGGTTTGTTCCTCTTGTTTTTCTGCATGGGATGACGATGATGGAGCCGAAGGTCATGGGAAAGACCAGTCAATGTTTGCGGCTGTAGCATCATCAAGATTCACAAACTACTGAAGGGCTTGTTTTAGCGGTATTAGTGATAGTAGTGGAGATGGTGGTCCTTCTTGTTTGTCTCCTCAAATGCCCTTGATATGAGAATCTTGATGATGCTGCATCGGCAATAAATGACTTTTTTAAACTACAAAGCCAGAGCCATGAAGGGGTACTACTGCGCATGAACAAGACGGTGACCCTGCTTAAACTCCCTTTATGACTCCAGTTATTTGTACTTCGTATTCCGTTTTCTATATACTTCTAGAGTGTATTTGTATTCTGTCGTTTGAGCATTTTAGACATTGCTATGAATGTCATGGAACGCAGAACTACCTTGGCAGGTTTGGATGTTTACGTGATCGATCTTGGCTTTCCAAACCTCGCAGTGAGGTTTCAAGTACTTAACGGCTGGCATGCTTATACGTTTTTTGGCGTTTTCAAGCACTGGTGAGGCTTCTTTCATCGACACTTGTTTATATTTCCTTTTTCTGTTTTAGTTTTTTTTTAACTTCATTGGATTTTGACTCTATTTCTTACCTGTCTGGGCCCTCACTCGTAGCAGCAGTAGCTTTTTGTTTGTTTGATGACGAGAAGCTCCACAGGAGGTCGCGTTTGCAATTATTTCTTCCACATATATCTTACGGATAAATCATGGTTTTTGTTTGTCGCCTTGTTCCTTTGTTTTTGTAGGCATGTTTCCTTCCTATCATCTAACTTTGAATTAAGATGTGTTTTTGAAATCTGTCTCTGTAAGACAAGCGCTTCTAGAGCTATAGGTCTCGGAATGCGCTTAGGTGGGTAGTTTCTGTAAGAGACAAACTCTTGTTTCAAAGTTTTACAAAGCCACTTGGGGCAAAAGAGTGGTACTTGTCCAAAAATAACGTTTTTGGTACGCTGTCACAGTGTTCGTAGGGTAAAATGCCTCTACTATATGAGCATGGAATTAGTGCTATTTAAATTATGATTAAGTTATAATCCTTCTGATCTTTTGCTATATCCCATTGACAACATGTGCTAGAAGTAAAAACTTCTTTGTAGTAGATACTCGAAACTAGTTGCTGAACATGGAAATCGCATTCCTAGTTGTGACTGTTGTTACTCTTTCATACTTCACATCATATTGCGGCAGCCGTGCTTACTTGTTGCCCTTGAGGGACGTGTGGGGAACATAATTAATTTAACAGGTTTATAAGTAAAATGCTTCTAGAGAGAGTAGTCTGTCACGTGTTTATTCTCGTGATCTTGATCTTTGCTTATTTGATGATAATGAGAATCGATCAAAATAATTTGAGTATTGGCAGGGTCAGCGGGTTTGGCTTCTTACATGTATGGTGAGAGGAGGACTATCCCTCGAGCAATATCAATAATAAACCATAGCATTGAAATGATGTCGGACGTTCAAAATAATGAAACTGCAGGTACTAGAGAGGAAGTTCTTCACTTCACTTCAAAGGCTATCATAGAGCTGCCGATATTTTAATTATGATCTCATATGATCACAAATCTATTAGAGGCTATAGATCTGTTCAAGCTAGTTTTTTAATGGTTAATGTTGTTTATTGATGAACCCTGTCTAATATTTGGTGCCAATTGATTGCAGTCCCCTTTGCCTTGCTACTTGTGTTTTTATGCCAGATATAGTTGAGCTAGTGCTCTATATGGACTCCTTACTTGCCTGCAATGTTAATGATCCTTTCTTCTTGAGCTCAGCATTGTACGGTTTCACATTGTTCTTCTCCGGTCCTTGCTGCTAAGTTTCCCTGTCACTTTCCATGAATAAATGTAGCAAACTTTCAGGTGCTACTGCTCCATGAGTAGTAGACAAGGTGATTACAGTAGCTGAAAACTGAATAGAATAATACTGTGTTATTTGCTGTAACTAGATTATATGTTACTCATCGTTAATAATGGAAGCTTTCAGAGGAATGTATCTATTTCTCAAGTACTTTAACTTTATTTTGATGTTTACTTGATGATAGTGTACAATAGTAGCAGATAAATGAAATATTTCATCATGATCATTGTTCATCTACCTCAGTATGATAAGTTTGTAACGACTCATCGCACAGACAAACAATTGCCTTCCAGTGTTCTTCTGCATAATTTAATCATACATATTCATTAAAATGTTAAAGGATTTTGTTGAACTTGAAAATTCACTCGTTACTGACTTATTGAATGAATTGGTTGAATGCTTGTTTACCTCTATCTTCATGATTTTATGTATACAGAGATTAAATCACTGCCAAAGGAGTGATTTGTTTTATAAATGCAACAACACCCAGCAGCATCACAATAGAATTCTTTGGAAGGATACAAGTTGATGGCTAGTGGAGATAAAGTTAGAAGCACAGGCTTCGCCAAGAAGTCTTCTACGCAGAGTCTTAGCATCATAAGATATTGTTACTTTGGGTCGTAGTGCAGACATTTATTAGGGCCTAACCGATGATTCTTCCCAACTTTTTTTTATATATGTGTTTCTTTGTACTCGATCGTAGTCATGAGTAACCAACAAAATTGGTGACTGATCCACATCCATTCATTTATGTACCACATATAGATGCACTTCTTTTGATGTTGAAGAGATGAAAATTTTCGTTTCCACAGGACATCTGCTTTTCCAGTTTCTTTAAATAGTTACTAAGAACCAAAACTGCCGTTAGTATTGCGAACTTTGGATTTCTCTAATAGCTTCTTCAGAAAAACGTTACATGCACCCACAATTACAGAGCAGTTTGCTTGAAGAGCTCCTGGTCTTTGCTATGTATTCTGGTGATGAAGGTCTAGTCAATTCTATTCCTCACTAAAGCTCCTTGTTTACCTAGCACAAAAGGAAAATGTAAGGAAAAAAGGAAAATCTTGGACATAATCATCAAAATCATTCTTCTCGGATGCCATTCGCGAGATGTCTTATTCTAAAGTGTTAATTGATTGATCACAAAACTATATAATCATCTCTACCGTTTGTCGACGCGTGTGCTTGGCAGCTGTGCTGTACCTTATCGTGCATGTATAATATTCAAAACCATGAATGATTAAGTTATTGAACATGTATGTCCCAGCTTTCAAAAGCAAAAATGGATTCAAAGAAACGTTGCACCTTCATAAGCTCTGTCCTCGTCTTCGCGCATTTCATATTTCAGCGAGAACTTAAAATGGATCAGTTGATTGACCTAACATGGGCTTTGGAATGCCACCACATGTATTTCACATGGCGCCATGTGGGACTTGTTATTCGAGTTGTGTGATTCCACATGAGCTACGAGTTGCTTTTCCAGTAAACTATCTCTGACAAGAAGCCTTTTGGATTCTTTCCTGTGAATTGTTCTCTTATAAACCTTCTGAATCTTCCCAGTGCTCTTTTTTCCTATAAACTTTTGGTGGTCGTTCCCATTGCTTCCTGCTCTTATACCCGTTTTGCTTCCTTCGCTATTCCTACAAACCTTTCAGATCTTTTCTGGGCTTTCTTTTCTTGTGCACTTTTTGGGTCTTTTCCTGTACTTTGTTATCTCAAATATCTTTTGAATCTAACATGAGAACATGGGGAGATCGATTAGCCTATATGTGACAACATAACACGGGCTTGTCTGCTCTCATACCAAGGCATGCATCCGAAACTTATAGAATTACTGGCCTTCACTTGGTTGAAGAAGTTAACCAAGCTAGGGAAGCTATAAGCAAACCCTTTATGCCTAATGACAAGAGAAGGGAGTTTCTCTACGATGTGGATTGTGATTTTTGAAGCAAGGGAACATATCTAGAGGAGCATTAAAAAATGTGGCATCTGATGCCTGTTGCACGAGAGGTTTCCTATGAGAAATTAATAAGCCTATGTGGTAAAGTAAAAAATCATGATTTAGAGAAAATGTCCTATCATGTGGTTCAACTTGTTAGAATATGCCTTCAGAAAGTCTATTGATACTACATAATCTCACATATTGTACTGAAATTAGTTTTTCACTAGAAGAAATTCTTCTGAGTCACTCTAAAAGCACAATATTTTCAACATTCTACTTACCTTCTATTTGAATTTCAATTGCTTTTAGATGAAACTTAATCTGACTTCAAATTTTCTTTTGGCAAATCTCACATAAATCTGGACTCGTTTAAGGGGCATTTTTGTCAATACAAGTTTGATACAATAAATAAGGACATGAAAATATTTGAAAAAGCAGATTTTGATATTCAAGCTTTTCTACAAATTGTTTTCTTCTTTGGCTATAATTTTTGCCTCTTCATGAAATTTGGTTTGGATTTGCCCTGCAACCTCAAATTTTGGAACAAAATTACCTTGTTGCTTCAATTTGGGAGGGAGCTGCACAAACCAAAAGTATAGGTGAAAAAGAAGAAAATATAAATTTTTAGTAATAATAAGGCAAACCTAGGTTAAATCTTAGCTGATGAACTGTGTTTTTGGCAAGCTTCAGTAGTTTTATGAGTCTTTAACAAGATCTAATTCATATTTTCTAAGGATTTTTAGTTCTTCCTTAGTTGAAAACCAAAAACTTTATCGAAGAGTTAGGTGAAGATTGTTAGATACTTCTATAGGAATTGGGAAACTTTGAGGCCGCATAGGACGAGTTGTTGCTTTGTTTTCAAATTTTCATCTAGATATCTACATTATTAATAGAAAAACCTTTCTTGTGGAGAGTGCATGTTCTTTCCATCTAGATATTTTCTCTTGTGCTAGAACAACCTTCAACTAGTATGGTTTTTGTTCTCGTTTGATGATTGGGCATTAATATAGAGAATGGAGCTTGTGTCTTTTATTCTTAGGGCAATGCTTTTTCCTAAGCTCCTTATTTCCTTTTACTACCAAAATAGTTAGTAGAAGTTCTAAATGCTTCTTAGGGTTTTTGTCATTTTTCCATTGGAACAATATCTTTTGTTCAGAATTTTTCATAGGTTGTGATAAGAATCTATGAAATTGGATGTCATCAAAGTTAGGAATAGGATTGGAATTGGTGTAGAATTTCTTTGGTTGGATTCAAAACAGGAATTGTGACTAGAATTGGGTTGAGGAGGAATTGGATGACTGAGATTGTTTTAAGATGTTGGATTCCACCTTAAACTTTAGCTTCTCTAGTGAGTCATTACATTTGGGCTGTAGGGGCATTTTCAACCTAAATTTTGTCTAGGGTCATCATAATGGTCAATAGCCCCCTATAGAAAAAAAGAAGAAAAATGTAACAAAATAGTTGAAAGAGACAAGAATTTGTTGAAAAACTTGAATATGAAATTCTTTCTTATAAATAAAGATCTGTTTGGCTATTTTGTACTATTTTGTTGAAAATAACTTGTACTTGGGTCTTTAAGGAAAAATCCCTAATCACTTAAATGAAAGTTTTAGCTTTCAATAAGAAAAAAACTTCTCAAACTAAACAAGGAAGAAGATCAAGTACTAGGATCATCATATGTTAAGAATGTTTCTTGTTGAGGATGGCAACTCCCTGCTTAGTAAGTCTATTCATTAATATATTCAAATGTGGCCAATTGTGCAAGTTTACAGTTGCCACATAATCACAAGTCCAGAAGATAATCAACATAGGTTTATACAACATTAAGGTCTTCGGAATATAACATTTCATTCATAATGTGGAAGGGGTTTATTTATGAAAGGTAGTACGGATTTCATTATGACAACCCCCTCAATCAAGGGTTTCTAGAGATTGAGTTATAAGAAGGAGAACAGCCTAAAAATTGTGTTGAACCAAACATCTGAGCCTATCACAAGGTATAACAATTTAGAATCCTAGCTTCTTTCTTATCAGACAATACTTCTCATGCCAGATGCTTAGAGCAAGGGGATCTCCTTCTTTACTTTGTTGAATGACGGGTACATAAGATTTTAAACTCTCTCTCTCTCTCTCTCTCTCTCTCTCTCTCTCTCTCTCTCTCTCTCTCTCTCTCTCTCTCTCTCTCTCTCTCTCTCTCTCTCTCTCTCTCTCTACATTGAAGATTCTAGTGCAGCCTCAATCTTATTTTTGTTGTTTTGGAAGAGCAATCCAACTTCTATTTGGCTTCTCCATTCACCCTACAAGCACCTGGGTTTGGGAATGCCCGCCAAAGTACTTGGCCAACTCTGCCAACTCCTTTGTATCACAAAATAAGAAAACTTTAGACTGCTTTTTTGACTCACTAGATTGTTTGCTCCTTCAACAACAAATACTCACATGTCTCAGGTAAAGCAAATTACGAGCTGAATTGGCAGCAAATAAACAAAATAAAAAATAAGAAGAACATGAAGGATAAGAATCAAGAAGTAGTGGAAGAAGAAAAGTAGACTCCCCTTACCAACTTCTTGCTAGAAATAATTTGAAGGATGGATCATTCAGGTGAATTTTTCTACATTTTCAATTTGTGATACTCAATGCTTTATTCTCATTTCTCATTCGGATGCTTTATTCCTATCCCTCAAAGATGTTGTGATTTAGTCGGACACCTCCATAACCACTACTATCATGTAATTTTGACACATCCAATAACCTGTATGCCTAATCCATAAGCCTGCAAACACCTAATATTCTTGTTGGACTTACCAGTTTAGCACAGTTGTTATAGCAATAAAACTTACAACTTTGAACAAAGTTTTAGTACGATAATTCATATGAACTTGTGTTATGTATAAATTGGTATATGTATTAGTATTAAGTTGCATTATGATTGAGGGAAAGTCTTGGTTACTTGAACTTAGCTTTGATTTGGGATTTTGATTCGAACTTGGATTCTAGTTGTACTTAAAGACACTTAAATTGTTTATGAAACTTTGAAGAATTGTGTCACGTAAAATTTTTGAAGATTTGTCAATGTGATTGATTCCTTCTGACTCGTCTTTGAGAACTTGAGTGGCATCAATTGAATGGTTTATGCATTGACACAATTTTAAAGGACTTGTCTCAAGTCATGCTAGACCTTGATTGGAATCAAATCTTATAAAGTATGCATCTAATTGAGTGTTGTGTGATTTATATCATGGGTGGGTGCATGTCATGGATGGGTCATGACATTTAATAGATTGGGTTGGTTTCTGTGTTTAATCTACCACTGTTAATAATTTAGTTTCAAAATTGAATTGAAAAACGTGATTCTATTGGAAAATTGGTCAAGTTCTGTCAGCTCTGAAGAACTCACCACTCAATAAAAACTTGGCCAATATTTTAGCTAAGTTGGGAAAGTTAATATAAATAAAATGGGTCCTATTATTTCGCAAAGAATCTTTCGAACCTAAGCAGTTGGCTGCATGTTATGTGCCTCTAATATTTTACGTTTTCGTGATCACTGCATGTTGCACAGTAACCACGATACAGGTTGATCAACCATGTTCTTGTTTTGCTAGTGAGTCAAGCAGGCCATATGAATTTCAAGTCAACCCAATAAATTTTAGTAATAACGGCAGCAATATCCGCTATTGATATTGATCTACTAGCTAGCTCCACCGTCCAAACAACTACAACTTAGTATTTCCAAATCAGCTGAGGCCTTCTAGCCTAGTGGCATAAGGAATCTCTTTGGACGTTTTTACCAAGAAGGTAACGGATATATTAACCAGAGGAAGAGGAGACATCAAGGCGCAGAGATTTCACCATGCACAAAGAGTCTTTAGACACTCCTGCCTTGGCTGGAGTCTCTCCTATGGAAGATAACTTGTTCTAGGTTGCTCTTAAGTGTGTGTATTACTCTAGAAAAGAAGATAATAAAGGAATCAATAAAACTCCTTCCTCAGATAACGTACGCAGAGTGCTTAGTGCTCTTTTTTCCTGTACTTATTTCTTGATGGAAGATTACAAGACTTCGTACCTATACCAGGCACCACTAACCCAGCTAGCGTATGTTTAATTCTACTGAGTGCTTTAATTGATCGGGTCTTTGGTGGGCTAAGGATGCAACTTTACGGAAGTCGGAGTGTCCACTAACAGCCATGAAGAATCAAGCACTTAAAAATATAGTACTGATATCGGCAAGTTGCCTTTCTTCAGAACTTGAAATCCGGTGTAAAACCAACTCCAGAGAAAATGGAAATACTGGGAGGGCTGCTGACATCCTACTTGGTACCGTCCACAGTGTATTTTAGCTCAAAGAGTGCATTGGTCATTCTGACCCTGAGGCTAGAATATTTGCTACGAGCAGGTGCCCACCATGACACCAGCTACCCTCATTGCATGTGTTGAGAAACTGGATTTAATTGTTTTATTGTATTTTAGAATATTTCATAAGAGAAAACTATTTTGTTTCTATTGAATTTCTAATCCAACAAAAACAATTGAATCCAGTTTTCCAAACACGCACTTATACGCCAATTTTCAAGCTCTATCATGAATATTTGATATGAAATTTTCATTTATGACGAGAAAAGTTCCACCTCAACCTCCTATGGGTCACACTGATTTTACTTCACTTTAATGATTCCGACTGACCTGCTGAAAACTGTTTAGCAAAAATAGTGTAAAATCTACACTAAAGATAGTGCAAAACCTCTCTTAACTCTTGAATGCACTACCTTGCATATGGGGAAAGCAAATTCTTGCACGATTGCGACGAGTCTCTTAACTCACCTTCACCAACTTCTGAGTCAAGAGAAGTTCTTCAGTTAAGCTTGGAGAATAATCTGACAGGGAAAAGGAAAATGGACGGAAATGGCACGGATCCAGTGTCTAACAACAGAAAGGGTCAATCTTTTCCTTGTATATGTTGGCGATTTCTGAATGGTAGCCTTAGTGCAACAGTAAAGTTGTCGTTGTGTGACCTTAAGGTCATGGGTTAAGGTGTGGAAACAGCCTCTTGCAAAAATACAAGTAAGGCAGGAGCTTCATGCAAAAATGCAAGGAAACAGCCTCTTGTGATCTGCCCATTCCCCAGACCCTGCATAGGGAGGAGCTTCGTGCACTGGGGCTGCCCCTTTTTTTGTTGGTCGATTCCAGAAATTGACATTATGTCCCAAGCTCCGTATGACTTGGAGATCTACGTACAAATTAAGAGGGTCATTAACGGTCATCATTGTCTGCAAATTTCTTAGTAGTGGATGCCTTCTGCTCTTACAAAAATACCTGCAGATTATAGCCCTATCCCTTAACAATCTCTGACGGGCTAATTCACATAGTTGTACATTGTACATGTTCATTTCTCCAAAACACTACGTAGATATCTTTTCTGCTGCTGCCATCCTGCCTTCAGTATGACTCCTCCAACAGAAGTTGTCTAGGACTCTGTTTATACGGTACTGGTAGGCCTGGGCCTGGCCCCCTTCAAGCAATTACATAACCCAAGAAAATCAACGTGGAGACACTCCCAAGAGCATTCATGCTAAGAAATGAGTGAAATTTACCGTTCCTAATTGTTGTTAGCGCTTCATTTTTCGGTGAAACTATTGTTCATACTTAACAAACAGTAAACTAGTATCCCAGTTGTTCGGTAAAATTTGGGCCTCAAATGCGTTTCCTTTCTTCAAGTGACATAATTCTGATAGCTGATCAAGTTAGTCAGATCCCCAATTTTCTTAACTGCTAAGTGGATTGTTATCCTTGCTTTACACGACTGGATTCAGGAGTAAGTGTGCTGATACTTCTCATTTACCTCCCCAAATTGTCCCTTTATTATCTGCAAAACGTTGTCGTACTAGATCCCCATTAACGGCTTACTAATCCTAGCCCCCCTTATTAGGCCCACGATAACTAATTTTTAAAATCTGATACATGATAGGAAAGGAAAGGGAACCTTGGCGCAATGATAAAGTTGTCGTGTTATGAGCTTGAGGTCACGTTTGAAGGCATAAAAACAGCCTCTTGCAAAATGCAAATTAAGGCTGCGTACTATTAAGTCTTGTAATCTGTCCCTTTCCTGAACCCGCATATGCGGAAGCTTCGTACACCTAAGCTGCCCCTTTATACATGATAAGAAAGATAAGCCGACCCACATATGAAGAACTGTAAAGAAGCTTACTTGAGTAGAAAAACTGCATTGGCGCAACTGGACAGACCCCATAAGTCACACCTGCAAATGGATTACAAAATGTTTAAGTGACAACCCAATACATGAGAACATGTATGCCTGTTTGTCACACCTATAGTTACAAGTTCAAAGTGGGGAAAAAAAATTGGCTTCTACTTTTTTATCATCAGCTTGTATCTAAAGCTAGAATCTGTCTGTAGCTTTCTTTTCATTTAGCCCTACCGAGCACTTATATACAGGTGTCGCCACATTTTGCATGAAGCGGTCTCACCTTAGGACGATATGATCCGTTCATCCCATTGCTCCGCCACTGGATGTTGCATTTAGACTATTAGTTATACAAAGTATGTAACCATCCATTTCTTGTAATCGAAACTACTTTTTGAGGAATTAGAATTATAAAATCTCCAGGGTTTTTGAACTACAAGTAACCCAAAGCCAGAGAAATCAGATTAATGTGCCGGATCATCCGAAAGTAGGACCCCTGATGCAGGATGAGGGTTCTTCTAGGTCTAGGAAGGCAGCCTATAAGATGGCCTTTAGACTGGCATTTCTTGCTTGGCGAGTCTTTTCTTTTGTGATGAACTGTTGACACCAGTCTTACATTTTGTCTCTGTGGACCGACGAAAAAGGGAGCTCGAGAAGAAGATTGTACCATGAAAAAAAGCAAGGAGAAAAAAGTAGGGGAAATAGGAAATTCAGAATCTCTAATCTTGGTTCCCTCGGGGTGTACCACTGTTGTTGACATGATCTGGACTGACAGGAATAAAGCCATTCATGGTGGTGTCGCCGATTGGAGATCCGCAGGAGTTTAGTGAGTATTCTAATTCCTTAGAGAACAGTCCTCCTCTCCACTCTGATCAGCTTCCAGTTCTAAGAAGATGGAAGTTGCAGGTGAAATGGCATTCTCCAAAGTCCAGGGTTGTTCCACTGTGATATAACCAATTATGTCACAATATTCATGGGACCATAAACATGTTTAAATCGCCAATGACATTTTCTAAATGATCAAAACATCCCCACTTTTCATCAATTTAGTTGAGAGATATGCTACTGCTTTTCAAAACAGGATCTACACTCAACAAATTAAACAAGTAATTACTCAAATAAAAGAACTTTTAAATCATGGGGACTAGTACAGACCCTTATTTTAATCTTGGCAATCATTATTTAGAAAAGGCAATTTTGACCATTGACTAAAATCATGTGTAGGGATTATGGTGGAATCTAGGTCTCATCTAGACATAAGTATAATCGTCATCTTATAATCTTATAAATTAGTTAACAATAATCTATCTAGCAAACCCATGTACCATTTCCATTTTTTAAGTGGGTGGGGTTCTTTGTATTTTCATGCATTTGGAAAGAACTTCGACTGGTCTAACTCCAATCACAAGCAAAGAATCTCTTCTATATTCTTTATCAAAATCAATCCCCAAGTGGGAAATGCATTAGTGTAGGCGAGCCACAGCATCCCACCATTAGACATGCCGCACACTGAGGTGGCTGTACTAACATGCAAGCTCTGAGGAATTATCTACGTAATCATTGAATTAACTAAGCATTACAAAATCCTTGTTAATTTAGTCTGAGACATTGATTGAAATGTGCCTCTTTCACTAGAGAGTTAACTGGTGTGTGATGTTCAGCAATGGATACGCCGAGCAACACGTGGCACGATTTGTTTCGACGACATGGTCCTGTTCGTTTTGCTCTTATAAACACTTCCTTAAAGTTGCTTAAGAGTGCTTGTAAGATAGTAGCCCACAGACGCAAATTAGGTAGAATCCTGGTTAATACACTACTCACATTGGATTATAAAAAAATTAGCATCTTTAGCAGCCATTAATAACATGGGATTAACTGTAAAATTATAGAGGTAAGGCCAAATTCATCTTCTTCTTTTCTTTTTTTTATGGCAAATCGAACCTTATTAACTAAGACCAAATCGACGATTTAAATTCTCTACATGTTACTCTACCTAGGGCACATGCTATAAGTCAAGTTGCTATTTCTCTAATCAATAACCTAATCCTTTAGACTGCCAAACACAGTGTAGTAGATGGTTTTACTGAATTTAATGGAAGATATAAAAGGGCAGCTCAATCCATGAAGCTCCCTCATATGCTATGGGATCCATACAAGAAGTGGGCTACAAGAGTTTATAGTATACAGTCTTACCTTGTATTTTTGCAAGAGGGTGTTTCCGTGCATTGGACCTGTAATTTTAAAGTCACATGACGAAAACTGTACTGTTGCATCAAGAATATAATCACTCCAAATTCATTGAACGAATTCGTAGCATCGATCTGAGAACGTGATGCATATTTATTTTTTCCAGTTTTTTATTCAAAAAAAAAGGAAAAAGAAAGGTATCGGCAGACATGGTGCCTATGTTTCCTTGTTGTGGTCACGGCATCCTTCCCCATGCTTTGTATAAATTTCATTCATTGATTGTTGATAGCTTTGGGGGAATGTAACTGGTTCTAAAATTATCTAAAAAAACATCAGAGATCAGAGAAGACTGAATGTGTGTTTGAGAATCCTGTTTATGGTGTCTCTCATTTCTGTTTCTAGCAAGCACGCGGCCGTGGAAGTTGTTTTTTCTTATTTTTTGAGAGAGTTATTTATTTATATCTGCTAAAAATATAGAGAAACGAGAATTGCTTCTTAATTTCTGTTTCTAAGCTCGGAAAATAGATTTAAAAAAAACACCCCAAATATTAGCATTGCAAAAATTCAAACATAATCAACAAGACAAGCTTTGCTGGCGCCTGGGAGAATCTTCAAACGAGGATTTATGCATCAGGGGTCTCGGGTAGCTTGATCAAGATCGAATCAGCGGTAATCAGATTAGCAAAAGATGTCTGCTAGGAAGAAGCTCGTTTTAGCGTTCCCATCATGCGTGCTAGTTACTTGTTTTGAGAAAATTCATCAAAAGGTAGGCTGGGGACCCACCGATACTTTAAAATAGACGGATGATGATGCGTGGGACCCATTGGAGTAGATGAAAAGGTCCTGCCTTGGATGGATGGTATTTTGTTCTCTTGCCCATGACCACTCATGCGCCGTTGCGTCCCTTTCCATGTTGTTGGCAACTTGGCATGGTCATAGATACCAACCCCTCCTCTCTCTCTCTCTCTCTCTCTCTCTCTCTCTCTCTCTCTCTCTCTCTCTCCATTTTTATATTTCTTTTTATTTTTATATTTTTAATACACAAGTAATGGCTAATATTATCATGTGACACTCCCCTTTTTATCGTTGCGTATTAATCTATATATCATTTGATCTATTTTATTACCAAAATCCAAAAAAGAAAAGAAAATTCTGTCAAATTTTCGTCCCAAGTTGACCACGGATGGAGAGAAGGGATTCGACTTCTGGTCCCACTGACTGGAGACAGGACCCGCCTGTTTTGCTGATAAACACGTGTGAACTGGGAGCATCTAAATTGTGGGTCCCATCCCAAGCAAGAGCCACTTGCGCCTAGCATGACTACACTCCTAAATCTGGACAATTAAGTGCATGGTAAAGGCAATTTAATGCTTCATCAGATATATCCTGAAAATAAGATAATATTGGAACAAAAATGTCAAGGTCAGGGGGGAAATTTCAGGGTGAATTTGGGTATTTCATTGTGAAAATGATAGTTGTGAAAGAGAGAGTAAAAAGTGAGCTATTTTTAGTCGGTGCATTTATTGCATAAGAATATGATAACGGGCAAGTTTCAGATACGGTAAAGTTACCGAAATTTGCTTGACCGGACGTCCCCGCCATTTATTGAGAGAGAAGAGAAATGGAGCCCACTTGATGAGACTCCTTTAATGGGTCCCACAACTGTTACTACCAATAGAGAGGATTGATTTTGATTTCGGTAAGATTAGATACCTACTTGGGAGCAGTGGGGCCGGAATTGAGGCAGAAGATAAGGTGGAGGTTACATCTGGTCGGCTGAGTGCTCCCACTGGTAGAACCAACAGACCCACCAAACATAAGGTTGGGTCCTCAATTTTGAATGTGACTGTTGAACCGTTTTAGTTGCCATTCTTAGACCCCTTTTAGTCGTAAGTGATGTAATGGTTGCGTCAGTCGGCAACTTAGAAGAGCCAGCGGACTAACTGCCCATGTCAAGGCTAATCAAATAAGTGGGTCCAAGATCGAGATTCCATTTTTCTTTTTCTTTTTTAAGGGCCGTGGATTTCCTTAGAAATACAAGAAGATCGAGATTGCATCTTTTACAATTGAGGAAATTTCTAAGAGGGATAAAGAGCTGAATCTTCCTGGGCTATTTGACGTAGGCTTGAGTAGTTTAGTCGATGATCTAAGGATGAATACAGCAGGGGAAAACTTTGATTCAGCTACGCTAGCATCTTTTTTTTCACTGAACTAGAAAAATGGCAACCAACTCTGGTTATCGTACTTTTACTTTAATATCTGAGCCGTGAAACAGTTTTTCTTTTTTAAACTTTGCTTTGAAGGGCTTTTACCTTTTTTGAAATCACAGGTAAGCTATAAAACAGATTCCCCCTATTTTCCTTCCTTGTTAGAAACTTCTCTTTTAACTCCTAAAGTCAAGTATTTGATAAGACTTCTGTCATAAAATCAGATAATGTCTTCTAATCCTAAGAGTTTGGCCACCAAGAAGTAGTTTGTCTACACCAGGGCTCGGATAGCTTGCACCAATATTGCATCCTCCACAACATATAGCCTGGTAATTGATGGCAAACCCATTGAACCATTAAACGAGATCACTTGAGTCATTTCGGACAATGTAGGAGATCCTTATCGTAAAAGGCTAACATACATAAGGGAAGATTTTCATTCATGCACAAGAGGAGTATACTTAGGAAATTGGACTTACTCGCCTATATTGATAGCTTATTTCAAGTGATCAGTAGAATTGCATTAAGGATCATCGTTGAGTCCATATTTTTTTACATTAGTTATTAATAAGTTAATATTATATCTGCATGAGGAGAAGTCATGGTGCATATTATTTACAGATGATATAGTTTTAATTAATGAGACAAAGGAGGGCAAATACAAAACTAGAATTATGAAGAGAAGCATTAGGGCCTTAAATATTTTAAATCAGCTGAACTAAGGTGGAGTATATGAAATGCAATTTTAGTAAGGTGAAGAGTGAGAGTAGAGTACTAGTAAAGATTGATAACCAAGAAGTCCCTATAAAAAACCACTTTCAATAATTAGGATCGATGATTCATGAGACTGGAGATATTGTGAGGGAAGTTACCCAGAGAATCCAAGTGAGTTAGAACAAATAGAGATGTGCATATGAAGTTTTGTGTGATCGATGGATGCCGCTCAAACTAAAAGAAAAACTTTATAGGATGGTTGTAAGCTCGGCCATGTTGTATAGATGAGAGTATTGAGTAGTTAAAGAATATTATGTTCATAGGCTGCACATAGCAAAAATGAGGATGTTGAGATGAATTAGTGGTAAGATAATAAAGGATAGAATTATGAATGAAAATATTAGAGAAAACTTAGAGTTAGCACCAATAGGTAACAAAATGAGAAAGATTAGACTTAGATGGTTTGGACATGTCCAAAAAAAACTGAAAACGGCACCAATTAAAAAGAGTGAGGCAATACAAGTAGAAGATTTTAAAATAGTAAGAGAGATGCCTAAAAGAACATGGATAGAAGTAGTAAGAAAAGATTTAGAAACTTCAAGACTAAATAAGATCATGATACTTAATGGAGAAAAATAAAAGAACAAGATTATGTGGCTGATCCTTAATTGGAATAAAGTCTTGATGATGATAACGATAACCTCAAGTGATCAGTAGAACGGTCACCACTACAGTTATAACCTCGTCAACCTACAAAACGACTGGGGAAGAAAATAGTCAATCATACCGAGTCCGAGTTGGGGCAAGTATGATCGGTTTCCAACCTGCAAATGATTTCCTGGCTTAACACCATTCTTTACGCCCTCTTTAGCAAGGCCGTAGCAGAGAATCCCATCCATATTCCGTTTTTACCAGATATGATATGTGTTCTCAGCCAGGAGAAAGCCAGAATTCATGCCAATAGGCGTCGACAACACAGTTGAAAAGCGATAAATCACATCATAAGATGATCCAAAGGTGCAATGGATGTGAAGATGGTGAGAATTGTGACATGGCTCCTTACTAAGAAAGTCCGGACCTTCAAGACATTGTGGTTATGCCCGTATCTCCTGATGATTTGGTGCTTTGGTGTAGGAGACAAGCACACACTAGAAGCTACAAATCCCATACTAATAGGAAAAAAGAAGAAGGCATAATCGAGAAAAAAGGGGGTGAATTGTCCAATATCAGGCAAGTTTTCCCTGTCAAAAGTCTCAATTCCTCAAAGACAAGGTAATTACAGCTTATCAAATGTGAGGTCTGAAGTAAAAATTGATAAAAGTCTTTCTCATTCTTTATTTTCTCTATAGATATTCACCAATTCGATCAACAAAACAGATATCTCCAATAGAAAGAATACCTCTTGGATTTGGTCCCAAAGGTTCTTCTACTCATTTGGCCTTGCCAATACAGTACCTAGCCAAGTCGTCCCTTCTTTTTTTTCCAATCAATCATAGATCAAATGATTTATCTGATTAAAGGGGCAGCCCCAATGCACGAAGTTCCTCTGTATGAATGGTCCAGAGAAGGGGAGGATTACAAGGATCAATAGTATGCAACTTTACCTTCCATTTTGCAAGAGACTGCTTCCATACCTAAACCTGTGCCTTAAGTTTACACGACGACAATTCTACCATTGCGCCAAGGCTCCCCTTCAAATGATTTATCTGATTGTAAAACAAAATTGATATTGAAGCAGCAATAACGGCAACAAGGTCTTACCATAACAGGATTGCCTTTGGTAGAATACTTATTACGCGGAAGTGCTAGGTGGGTCATTTCACTTTGACCCCTTCTTATAGTCTACACACTTTTGTATTACCTCGTAGTACTGTTGTATTTATGTTAATACACTTTTCAATGATATGCAAGCAAGGTATTTCAGGTCCATTATAGAGAAGACAAATTATAGATATTTGTGATTGATTATATATGATTCCAGGGAGGAATAGTATCTACTGTGAGTTGGTGCTCTACCTTAAGAGACACAAACACACTCTAAGAAGCTACGAATCCCACACTAAGTAGATGCAAGCTTTGGTTTCTGACATGCTGATCAATATTTGCATATTCGAAAGCCTGAGTAGTCAAATGTATAGTGATTACAGTAGTATCTCGCTATTGATTTGATGCTTTGTTGTACGGGACACAGTAAGTAGAATAAAGAGCCTTGGCACTTACCAAGGACGATCTCAAGAAAGAATTGAAGGTCAGGTCCAGTGCAAGAACATGAATACTTAGTTCCGAAGAAATTATCAAGGTTTAACAAAAATAGATTAGCTCATCAGTATGTGAAGCAACACATGCGCTTGTGCTAAACCATCAAATGTGGAACCTTCTATATTAAGTCTATATGAAGGTTATGTTTTAGAGAATGGCCACAAGCATGAACATTTGTAAGTCTTTGTTCAACAAGCTAAGAGCAGCCACAGATTTTTAGCTCCTAACTCCATTCTAATTGATGAAGGGGAGCCTTGGAGCAATGGTAAAATTGTTCTCATGTAACCTTGAGGTCACAGGTTCAAAGTGTAAAAACAGTTAAAATTCCTTGCAAAAATGCAAATTAAAATTGCATACTGCAGACTCCTGTAGTTAATTCCCCAAATCCCGCATTAAATACCTTATAATTGCCAAGATCTTGGCACTAGGCAACTGGATAGTGAAAGGATACTATTTAAAATAGTTATTAACTTTGTGGAGTTGGGCTAATTATATGCACGAGTCTAAGCCTATAACTTTCACACCTTTCGAGGTAAATTTGGGGCTTCTAGCATGACTTTCTTTCCTACCTAGTTTTATGACCTCGAGCCATATCTATTATTATATACTAAGCTAATGATGTCTGTGTTTGAACAATTGAATCTATGTTTTGGCATCATATGCACTTCTGAAAATTTTAATCGTTTTACTTTGGTTTTATGTCATTACTTAGACGAATGGCCTCTGAATGATTGATTTGCTGTATACACGAATAGAAGTCTTACATTGATTTGTTGTCTAAGATCACAAGTTCAAGATAACAGGTTCTTGCAAAATATAAGATAAAACTATATACTATTGACCATTGTGGTTCACCCCTTCTTTAAATTCAGCATATGTGAAACTTCATGCACTGGAGTTGTCCCTTTATTGTGTTAGTACGACCCACTCAAGAAGGTACAAGCAAAAACTTGAATGGGTCATAATGCACCATTGAATAAACAGACCCCCATCACCTTATCACACGTGCACCAGGGGTGTGGTGCAACTTGAATGTCCCTTTTCCACAAGAATAATTCCACCCTCTAAAGTGTCCTTCCCAAACAGTGGTCTACTCTCATTCAATCCACACCTTCCTATCCACATAACCAGCCATTCACTTTATACGAAAAGCTGAGATTAATAACCATAGGCAGATCAAACGAAAGCAAGCACCCAAAAATCACTATTCACTTATCCAAATCAGAAGGACAAGGGATGAAAGACCAGTCAGGTAGACCATACTCGCCAAAGACTGCAAATAATTGAAATAGAAATCACAAAATTAAACTCAAATTTCACTAGTAATTTATCAAATTCTCAAATATTAGATCAGTGCTAGTATTCCCCACGTCTAAACTAGCGTACCATATCTGATGCTGCCTTTTCATGATTTTAGGTATGATTTTGGAAAGATCTAACCCACCCATTACTCTTGTTATGGCTCCCCTAAGTTACCTATAGACCGAAAATCACTCTGACCTACAAAGAGGCAGTCCCCTACAAATATGCCAAGCCTCTATTATAAATCTAATTACAAGTCCAAATTAGAAACTCGAATCCACATTTTCATTAATGGTTTTTCTTTATTTATTTGTAAATTGGGAGTCTATAAACAGGCGAGAGAGACCTTCTAAACTAGTCGTCCTTGGGAACACCGAATAAAGTCTGGGGATAAAAAATACGCTAAGAAGAAAGAGATAAGAAAACAGAGGAGCAGCAGCTTGGCTTTTAACCGAGGCCATGCAATGGGAAAGTCGGAAAGGAGAAGGGCAGAGCCAGTTATAACTGCAGTAAAGCGGAAGAAGCTGTTCCAAAATGATTATCTTACGGAAACGGGAGGTATTCCCTTGTTTTATGGGCTTCAATTTCTATAAGCCACCCCTTTCTCCATGTCTAAAGAAGTGAGATTTTTCGCTAATTTTAGTCGGTCATGACGTGAGTATCGGGAACAAGCCCTCATTATAAAAAGCCACGGAAATGGTGGGCCTCTCGAGGCAAAAGGGAACCCAGGTGATACCCACTGCCACCCCGTTCCCGTTATCCCACTATAAATACCCCCTCCAACGCCCCTTCAACCTGCAATTGTCTCACAATCATTCACGCAACAAACTGGAAGCAGAAGAAGAAGAAAGAGAGAAGCCCACTTTCTCTTTTCTTTGAATCCTCGCGTGTTCGTCACTACATGGCGGTTTCTGCAGCACCCCAGTTCTACATGGATGAGAAATGGAAATTGTCCAAGAAAGGAAGCGGAAGAGGAAGTTCTGTGCTGAGGAATTCCTCTACAAGATGTTCCTTCACCCGAAAGTGTGCCAGTTTGGTGAAGGAACAGAGAGCAAGGTTTTATATCATGAGGCGTTGCGTTACTATGTTGATTTGCTGGAGAGAGTATGGTGATTCGTAGAAGGAAGAAGCGGCAGCAGAAGGAGAAGAGGATTTATGAGAGACTTCCACTACTCTCTATCTCTCTATCTTTTCTGTCTTTGTCTTTCTTTATGCGAGATGTGCTGAATCTGCCGTCCGAGGAGGAAGAGAGAGTAAGAAGAAAGAGGAAAAGGCGAACAGGGCAGGGCTGCACCCTGTATATATGTCTAAATTTCTCTGTTTTTGCGCTATATCTCGCTCTGTCAAGGAAAGAGATGGAGGAGATTCAAATGAGAAGCAGCAGAGATTTTCCCCCCTTCTGGAATGATTTTGGGTCTGAATATGTTTTGAAATTTTGCTTTTTGTAGTAGGAAACAGATTCAGATGTTACTACCCATGTGAATTAATGCAGTGAGAATAAATTTAAAAAAAAAAAAAAAATTCCCCCTCATTTGGAATGATTTTTGGGTTTGATTTGCGTTTTTACTCTGGTGGGTCACTGGATTTTGAGCCCCTTTTCTCTTGTTTAGTTTCTTCTCTGTTCTTCATCTGGTGTTGATTGAAGTGATGTTGGAGAGAGAAAGAGCGAGAGATTCCTTTCGAGGTGTTAGCAGCTGTGGCTCTGAGGATTGCGGAGTGTTCATCTGACGGAGATGATTTTTTTACGTTCACAAGATAATATTGTAATTAAAATAATTATTTTTAAAAAGTTCTTACATATGTAAATAATAAAAAATGAAGATAAACATGGTGTTTGTGAAAAAATAACGTGGTGGGTCCCAATAAAGCAATGGTGGTGGGTCAAGTTGCCATCTTCAATCTGCATCATTTACGAGAGTAATTGATCTGATTTTTATATATTTTATTTTGAAAAAGGAAAATTATTATGGAGTAAACAAAGATTCCACACATATCCCTGTCCCTTCTGGCTTGAGGTCGATAGCTGGAGTAGTAATGAGGGCGCGAAAGACGAGGTCTTCTTGAATGACGAAAAAGCCCTCTCCTTTAATACCCAGCACTGAAGGTAGCCGCGGAGTTAGTGAGGGTATTTTCGTCTGTTCATTGGTTATGAGTACGAAGCGTGAATAGTTTTACTGGGTGGCGTTGCGGAGATTTAGAGATGGAATTTATGAACTTGGATCGGCTAAAATGGGAAAGTCGAAAATATCTGTGAAATGATGAAAATGACCTTTTGGATTAGAGAAGGTACAGGGTGATTCTGTAACTTGCCCTCTTAGGGCTTCGGCTCTTTCTTACACAAGGAGCGGTCTGGATATTTAATAATGAGGCTAGAGATGAGCTGGGTTGAGATTGGAATTTCTTAACTGATCTCAAGCAACGGCTAAGAATGAGTTTAAATGAGCTGGGTTGAGATTTGGATTTCTTAACTGATCTCAAGCAACCACTAACAATGAGAGTTAAAATGAGATGATTTTCATCTCAAGCATCAGTAGGAGTGGGATGGAGATCTCATTTCCTCTCATCTCAGCCCAGCTCAAGCGCCACTAACAGTAAAACGCAAGAGATAAGATGCAAGAGGCGGTGGGCAATGAGGGGGCCTCGTAATCACCAAAATGAGATAGAAGAAGGCAAAATTGACAGCTTCCATATTGGCTGATCTCAGTCTCTACTTAAAATAGGAACAAGTGCTGAATCTCATGCAATTACTGCTGACAAATCCCAACGATATATTGAGTGTTTCACTTAAAGCCAAGGTGGTGGAAGAAGACACAGCAACAACTCAAGTTAAAGTAGGACCCATAAATGACCCACCACAAGTCTCAATGAGTGGCAGGCAGGCCATCAACCCTACTCGACTATCATTAGGACGTGACCATCTCCCTTATTCATCTCCTGCTACAAATACATGTATCAATCAACAGCACCGGCAGCAAATTGGGACCCTTTTTACCTTCCGAAATAATGCAAAGACAGGCACCAAGAGATGGGACCCTCCTAAAATCCTAATACCAACCAAAGCTGAAAAAAAATTCCCGCTGCAAACGGCAACTAGACGTTCTTTGGTAGAGACTGAATGGCTTGGTTGGAGGAATACCGGCGTAGTGATCGCAGAGGTATGGTGAGACTCACGTACCATTGATTCATGCCGTTCACCTGAATCTTATAGCGTGGGGATATCCAGCAATGTAAAAGCCATGCGTAAAATAAGTGCCTCTACTATCCAACAAATGTTGCTTTCTTATTGCTAGACCCGTTTCACGTTCATCGAGCCATTTTTTAGAGTGCTGCTGGTTCCATTTTTTACATGATTTCTGGGCTATTAGATATGCAAAGTTAAGGAAGTTAAATGAACGGCAATGGAGAAATTGCATATACAGCTGTTGGGCATTCCTCCTGGGGCCGTGCCTATCATATACATTGAAAGAAAAAAAAAAAAATTGAAAAAATTAGCCCAGTGCACAAGTTCTCCATATGCGTGATTGGGGAAGGGGCAGACCATGAAAGCCTTCAATATGCAGCCTTGGTTTGCAGGTTTATTAGAGGCTACTTTCATGCCTCAAAACCTTAACTTCAAGGTCAAATGATGATAACTCTACCATTATACTAAGACTGTCCTTCCACCCATTATTTATAGTCCAACGTCAGCAAATTCTATATGTAATTGAAACCATGGAATTTGTAAACCATCAAAGGTACCCGCATGATTGGTTGATAACGCTGAATGGCTGATCCGCATGCAAGATTTGACCTAACAAAAGATCGATGAATCAGATTTTGCAAGCCACAGGTGCTTCTTCTTTCAAGGGCGTGCAATCAGACATGGCAAGTGGGGGGCCGAATGTACTTATGCCCAGTTGTTAGATCAACGGACGTGATGGTCACTTGTTATATCAATGGGTGAGACGAAGCTGAAGTGGACCCGCTCATGCCAACTAAACAAAGTGGATCATTTACGGTAACTGTTGGCGTTTTGCCTTTCACATATTGATTGGAGGGGAGGAGGAGAAGGACCGGGTAGCGTTTGGTCAACGGTCACATCACGGCGACAGAAAGACCCCACGTGGCTACGGTGCCCCGTCTTTTCGAGCAGCAAAAGAGTCCAAGAATCCACGTCGGCTAGCGACTCATTGGTCCACGCGTACTCTGCCACGTCGACAAGGGAATCCATTAAGGAACGAGTCCAACGAAAAAGCTCCCTTTCAAGAGCAGGTCACATGGGCTGAAGGACGTCCGTGGGACCCACTTCCCCTTTCAGCACGGGTCCACCTCACGTGGGTTTTGTAATGGATCAGCGTCGTGGGCCCCACGCTTTGTCTTTCTAGATGCATGGTATTTTGCAGATTTGAACGTTGGCGATTTTCTTAAGATTTCGAGTGATGGAGGTTGATTCTTCTAGAATAATGGGTGGTGGGAGAGACTGGGCCAGAAAGTGGCCGGCAATAATCAGGAGGGACCCGTCTCTAGAGCTGCTTTTCTCGCTAGCTTACTAGGTTAGGTCAACAATCCCATAGTTATGTTATAATAGTTAATTAACAACGTTAATTGGGCTTAAATTTAAAAAGGCTAATATTTTACTAAACTTTTCTGATTAGCACATAGAACCCGTGGTGTAAATTAAGTAGAGAGTTTTGAAATTTTATTTATTTATTTATTTTATTATTATTATTTTTCCTCTTGGAATAAGCACATGTGATGGTCCATATATATTCCTTTGTCTTTAGGCCTCATTCTGAAAGCATTTTTTTAGGGCATATGTTCCAACAAGTTTCTATCGTTTATTCAAAAGTAGAACTAAGAGAACCACCAAAAATAAGGTTTCTAAATACACCCTAATATCATAAAATTCAGAAGATTTTCAAGGTATTTTGAACCTAACATGGTGTTAGTGGTTCTTGAGATGACATGAACTGACATGCAATGAGATCGTGACGTCAAATTTGGGATAAGATAACTAAAAATTTTACTTAACTGTGAGTTAGGATAAAATGATTTTCATCCCACGCACCAATAATAGTAAGATGAGAAGACACTATTTTATCTCATCTCAGCTCAAGCACCTGTACCAATGATATGGTCTATGTCATTCCATATCAGGTCAGATCCTCTCGTCTCAAGCACCACTAACGCCCTATAAGATATGGTCCAGAAAGAAAGTGGAAGGTCTAGATCACCACCACCCACGTTGGATGGGCGTACATGTTGACACAGACAATGCATGCGGGTTGCCACATTATGGTCTACATAGTGGTGCAACTCTACTGTTCATCATTTACCATTTCTCTACAACTTTGCATTTGATTTTGGGGGAGTATCTTGGTGGGTTAGGCTTTGGCATTTTGTCCATTTAAAGTTCAGGAAAGAACAAACTCTTGTTGTAAGGTTGCAGGATTAGGTTCACGAGTTCAGTTCAGGAGCCAAGGCATTGTCAGTGAATCTGGTTTTGAGCGTGTGATTGAAAGCAGCAAGCCCGACTGCTCCTTCGCGCCCACAAACTTTCAGATGAAACTGTGAGCTCCTTTTTTGTATGGCAGCTCGCATTCGTCTGCATCTGAGATGGGGATAGAGCCCAACGTCTATCAGGTTAGCTAGCACTGGTGAAAGCCTAGCAGATATGTAGATTCCAATTTGACTCATTCAGCAGGAAGAAACAAGATAGATGCCTTCCGACTGAGCCCATATGACATCTATCATTTGTTCACATATCATGTGGATTATAAAGTGCTAAAGCAAAAGCAACACTGATGAGATGAGTTTGGCCGGGTTATTCTTCTTTTAAACAAGAAGACTAGGACTTTTGGCTTGGAAGTTGGAACACTGTTAGACGTTTGAGATGTAATATCTGTCTCACCTCTGCACTCCTTCCATTGGTTCTTCGTTTTTCATTTCAGGAAAAACGCAAAACTAAGTTTCCTCTCTGTTCTTTTATTGCTTTTCTTTCTCGTCGACCACCCACTCAGCTGAGAGAGAACGACCAAGATGTAAGGTATAGATTGCTTCTCCTGGCATTCATCCCTTTGTCATAGTTCCATAGTTACAGAGTTCAAATCTGGGAAAAGATTAAATTAGAATAATTATCAAATGTTAGCGAACAAAACATATATTAGCATCAAATGTGCCAAATACAACATTCGTTAAGCCCACAATCTGATGAAGTCACAGCCAAAAGGTTAAAAAGCTAGACAGATTTAGACATGAAATTGAAATATCACACATTATCAGTTTTTATATCATTGAAAAGTAATAATTATCATTTTTCATCCGTTTCTGATAATTCTATATCCATTATGGTCTTAATTATTAGGGATGGACATCATCTTGTGGGTAGTAATCAGAAGTCATATCAAAACACTGTGAAAGAAGATATTTGTTTTAAACGAAATATCTCAAATTAATCCTCTTCAACTGTATATTGGCCCATATGAAAATCAAGTCGTACAGGTTATTAAGATGTAGCCCACTCCTCTGCTTTGCGTATCGAACATTAAATGCACTGTAGGTTCTCTCAGATGTTAGAACTCTAAATAGTTCGGCAATTGATTTGGCCATAGCCTAGGATACATCCCAAAAGTCCTGGCAAATACCTATAAATACAAAACAAAAATTAATTGTCTCTTTGTTGGCATTACCTCTTTTATCCTGAGAAAATTTCAGTTAAGACAATATCTAGAAGCTAGAGAAACAGATAAATATAGATGATTAACTGTAAACTTACAATTAGAAGATAGCAAAACTATGAACTGAAACTGCTCTGGAATTTTTTTGTTCAATCCCTCTTTCTTATACTAACCCTTCCACTATTGGAGAAAGCGTCTCTTCTCTTCCCATTATTTCATGGACAGCGAAGATGGCAGCGGGCTTCAATGCATTATCAAGGTAAAGGCTCCAGTTGGGATTAGGAAAGTATAACAAGGACCCGCGTACTTGCATGCCAAGGCTGCAGTGGGACCGTTGGGGATCCACCACGGGAGCCCACAACCAGCTTTCCTCCTCCTTTTCTGGGTTTATTGAAGAATGAATCCGGTACCAAGGTTATAATGAATATCTGAAAATGACTTGCCATTTCTTGTCCTCCATTCTCATCTCATCTCCCTTCATTATCACCCAACCAAGCTTAGCAAATGCGCCACTGGTTGCAAACATGTGGGGTATAACCCTTATGAAGACGAGGCAAATGATTGTGGGATTAGTCAATTGGTATAAAGGTCATTTTAGAGGGTATACACCCGGGTCCCAGTGGATGATATTGTGAAATGGAGATTGGGGAGCTAGGTAGAGAAAGTGGAGAGTAATGAAAACTTCTATTATGCTAGAAAACAATTACCCTTTTAACTAATAAGGAAACTCAAAATTTCACTTCATTGGTCAAGTAAAACAAGGTTCACGTGCCAACAACGTCTAGAGCAGTTGGCTGTAGATAACTCGGCATCTCACCTGAAATATACTTGGTGGCAGATTCTAATTGCCGTTTTTACATAAATTAGGATTAAATTTTAGGAGAGTGTACCGGGATTTGCTTTGTTATTCTTCACTTGTACCCAAAAATAATAATAATAAAATGCTTGGAAGCATGTTAGCCACTGTAGCTCGTTCGAGTGACAGAAATAGGCTGCCATCAGCAGTGGCACGAACATAGCATATGATAGGGTTCACGGCCATCAGGTGAAGGGCTTGAGCTTAGTTTAGTCTAAGTGGAGCTTCAAATCAGAAAGGAGTGCATGACTGATGAGGCCATTAGTATAAAGAAACTAGGACAAGATAAAGCCATAGGAAGCTCATTGTATAAAGAAACTGGGACAAGATAAAGCTACGGAGAGAATTGAATTCAATTCTTTTTTATACAATAATGTACACTGAACACCAACCCAACCCGGCTGCGAGAAAGCACTACCAACCTATTATGGCACTTACTGACAATGGCTGTATGTCCGACTGTGTCGACACACTTGTTGATCTTCCCCCATGTAGCAAGCACCCAAATCATGTGACATAAAAAGGCAACACTTCCTACATGCATGAATTCCGTTATACTAGTTGCAGGAGACTTTAGGTGCCCTAGTTTGCCTTTATGTATAAACTATGTAGCTGTACGAGATCGATCTATTATCAGCAATGAGCCTTGAAACACCATATGGTGGCTGCAGTCTCGTGCCGATAGTTGAGTTTTCTCTCTATATTCCCCTTGGGGCTGCTTGGCGTAGCTAGGGAACAATCCTTGAACTGTTTGCAACTTTTGAATAAGAACAAGTCTTTACAAATTAAGACAAAATGTCCAAGGGCTAGGGCTGTTTGCATGTTTAAGGCTACAATTAGAAGGAGAAAAGAGTCACTACCCGTTGTTAAGTCAAGTCATGGTTTGTAAACAGTCCCTTTCACCATGCAATCTATTGACCTTGGAAGGCCATCTGTGAGTACTCCCCACATGCCCTAGACATTGGAACCTTTACCGAGCAGTTTTGAGGCAATGTGGAATCAATATGCACTTACAGTCCTACGTTGAGACAAATGGTTAATATTGCTACTTCGAGAAAAATAGGTTGCAAGTTCCATTGAAGTGGAGAAAATGACATAGAGCAAGGACATGCATCACAGCAACACGAGAAAACGACCTTACCTTTGTTTTAAGATCTAATAAATGATTGAAGGTATGTATGTATGATCTACACGTGAGCTTCACATGGGCTTGTTTTTGGGTTTGGACAGCCTTTAGGTAAGGTTGACATAGACTATAGACATTGTCTTATGCAGAAGAATGAGGCTGTGACTTGGCATCACGAGACATGCCCAAGACCAGATGATGGTAGCATGATTTAGACCGTTCATATAGTGGGCTCCACCTTATATATGCCAGCATAAAGATCACAGTCGTTCAATTACAATTTACCATTGATGTGGATTTCTAGGTAGATCTCTTTCAGAGGCCCTACTTCATATATCCTTCAGGTGCACGTTAACATTACACGTTGGTGGGCGTGTTTCTGTCACATGATTGTCTATAATGTTAAGCGTTGTACTAATTAAGGTCTACTGGGAGTCTGCATTGACCCTAGAGAGGGTCACAATTCCAACAAGTGGTGGAAACTGGATAGCTTGTTTCTTTTCAATTACAATAAAAGAAAAATAAATTAAAACCCATACTTAAAACATGTGAATTATAAACTACATGCATTAGTGGTAGGCAGTTTCACTGAACCTACACTAGGACCTTTTTCTTTTGCCACGACTCATTAGTGCCCAAAAGGCATGCCATGTCTAGTTATCAGGGCCATAAATTGATCAATCTACTTAGTCGTCATGATCAGATGATGGTGAATGCCTCTTGATAACTAATAGCCCTTTTAGTGTCTCTCTAAAATATTTAACAGTTCAAATTTGCGTTAGTGATTAAGTGGTTGAGATGGATGAGTGTCAAGACAAGAAAGGATATAATTAGAAATGAAAACATTTAGAAGAAACTTAGGGGTAGCACAAATAAGTAACAAGATGAAGGAGATTAGACTTAGATAGTTTGAACATGTACAAAGGAGACTTAAAATGATACTGATTAGAAGGAGTGAGACAATGCAAGTAGAAGATTCTAAAAGGGCAAGGAAAAGGCCAAAAAGAACGTGGATAGAAGTGGTGAGAAAATATTTAAAAACTTTGGGATTAAATGAAGCCATGATACTTAATAGAGGGAACGGAGGAATAAGATTCATATGCCCGACCCCTAATTGATATAAGGTCTTGATGATGATGATGATGATGATGATGATCGAGTGGTTGAGAAAACCTATTTTTGATAGCTAATTATGACTAGTGGAAAGATGCCCAGATCGTGTGATCATGCAGTGCGATATTCCCACTCTGCCTTAGCTAGACAAATCAGAATAATCATCGAAATTTTAGGTAGTAGATCAAGTAGGATGCTTCTCCTTTTGGAAGTGAGAAAAGTATATCCATTGTCTTCACCCGAAGCTATTGAGAGTGAGACAACTTCTAAGAATAATAAAGACAGTGTGACTTACTTCTGAAGATGTCACAGGCCTATATGCTCTATAAGAGAATCACCAAGTGCACCCCACAGCCAGAGGATGAGCTGATCCTAGTCACTGGTTCTTTCTATTTAAGTAGCCTTCATGAGCACAAGGGAAGTTGCTCTGAAAGGCATACATGGAGTTGCACGAAGACTTGTACATTGTTTAAAAGAAATGGGAGAAAATTTATATGACATCTAATATCTACTCATCCCACGTCAAAAAAGCTTCCAAAGTTAGATAAATCAAATGAATGGGTAGGATCAACTATAGTGGGGCTCTACAAGCATATCTTAGACAGGTCAGGCACTAAGGATTTCGTCCATTTTGATGGTCCCATGTTCTTCAACTGTGGGATCATATGAAAACCAAACAAGAAAAGTAGCATCCTTTACCGTTCCTTATCGTAAGTCTTTAGATCATAAATCAAAGTAGAAATTAACAATAAATAACTCAACCTCCGTTGGTTTTCCCATATGAAACGTCTCAGATAATAAGAGAAAAGATATTAAGCAACCTACTTATTAAAGGAAAAACACTCTAGAGACAAGGATAAACTATCTTCAGGCCAAGATCGTCCATAAAGGGGCGTTTCTTCTTCTTTGAAAAAGTCGCATATAGAAGAATAGAGAAAGATGTGACTTTTCCTTTCTTCCCACTATATATGAGAGAGAGAGAGAGAGAGAGAGAGAGAGAGAGAGAGAGAGAGAGAGTGAGTCCTTTTTTTGAGGCTGATTTACATTGTTTCCATCTCTCACAACCCTTATATATTATAATACTTAAGTCACCTTCTAATCTCATCCGTTTACTGAAGACTGAATATAGATCCTAGTGTTTTACAACGCCTACTTACGAATTTCATAGATATTCTAAATGTGTCCCAATCAGATCATATGATTTGAACTGTTCAAAATCAACCATCTAGGTGGATCAATCTAGTAATATCTCTTGTGGTTTGGTCAACACTAGGAGTCTAGGACTATCACATTTGATGAACCTAACAAGTATTACATAGAAAAACATATGGCTAGAAACTTAATTTGGAAAAAGTGTGTACTAAAATCTTAACGAAAGAATCAAAGCCTTCTAACGCAATGGCACAAGTAGAAATCTTTCACATGAGTAACCAGGTTTAGGGACTGTGAATCTTAATGAACAGGAGGTTAACATAATCTAGATGACAAGATTTCGGGGTTATCTTCTATGTAAGATATCACTGGAAGATGTAGATCTAGCACTAAGGGAGCGCGCGCGTGTTGTAGACCCTAAAATGTAGACCTTCAGCAGTGACTCAACTGGGAGTGCCTCAACTCGAGAACTCCTTTAGCATGATGTTGATAGCTAGTTTGTGAAGTTTAGCAGTGCTTAATTATTGATTAGAGGTGAAATAGTTGGAAGTGATATTCTCACACCACCACCTTTTATTTTCGTATTTGCTTTCGCACCACGGCCTTCTGTTTTGTGCATGCTTGAGCCTTCAACGTACTTCCTATTTTTATGTTTGTTAGAGTACTAAGCATGTGTGAGTTAGGTGGTCATCATGCGCATTTGAAGACATCTCAACATAATGGTCCCGAGACGGTGTCTGTAAAAGACTCAGCCAAGGGAAGCATTAGATCATCAATTTACAATTGATCCAAAGCCAAAAAGCACTATTTACTCCTCATGGAGGAAGTATAAGGAAGGAGAAATTGATGGTATCATGGTACCACCAACGTCCACCCCTTCCCTGGACCCCGCATAGGTGGGAGCTTCGTGCACTGGGACTGCCCTTTATGGTACCACCAACCATGGACGGAGCACACTTGGAAACAAGGGTGATTTTTCACCATCAAATTTCCCCAGAGCATAGCCCTATTGCCAGCTCCCACAATTCTACTAAAATGCCTGGTACCTCAACTTCTTTGAATTTGGTGCAACCACAAAGAGGGACAATTTTTACCCAACCAGCACCTCCACAACCTAATTCCCAAGTTCATCTTGAGATCAAGCCCAAGCTCATCTTAGAAAAATTATGCTTTAATCATGCTATCTAGATGCAATTTCCTCTTTAGGGTTAGATAAAAAAAAATCAACTATTCATCTTCCTTTGGAAGAAGAGCTCACCATATTGGCATAATGGTAGAGTTGTTGTCGTGTGACATTGGGTTCAAGGTGTGGAAACAACCTCTTGCAAAATACAAGACAAGACTGCATACTATTAACCCTTGTGGTCCGCCTCTTCTCCAAACCCAACATATGCGGGAGCACGGGGCTCCCCCTTTCTAAAAATATCTGTTTCTTTTTCTTGAATGGCAATGGAACTATCACCATTCGAAATCTCCTCTCTAAATTACAGAAAAGCTTTGTGGTCCATGGATCATGAGTACTGCATGAGGTGGAGTACTGTGCAAGTTTGTGCACAATGGTGTAGACTAGTAGCACTGAAGAGCTCGAGTGGTCCATGGATCATGTGCACTAATGAGGTAAAGTACTGTGCATGGTTCCAGGCCTAGCAAGTGGATGGCTGGCCACTATGTAGAAGTCGGGACTAGACAACAACTTCTTGTCCAAATTGATTGTATACAATCGTTCCTCAAAAAGAAAGAGCCTACTATTTTCAAGTGGCACCTGTCCGATATCAGATGCTGGCTTTTTTAGTTTTATTTTTGTTACATTTTACTTGTTCACCTTGTTTAGAAACCTATTTGTAGCTTACAAAGAAATATAGGCTACAAACATCTAATTGGAGTATGCTTGTATGGGTAACTTCGAAGAGTCTAAACAAAATAAATCATTTAAATCTTACCAAAATATGTCTAAAATCACGAAAAACCAGTGTCTGATGTCGCATTCTAGAAAAAGTAGCAAAAAAAGGTCAGAATAACATCATTGATGGGAAGAAAAGGTATGTTATAAAATGCTCTTGTTGATAGATGCTACTAATGGTATTTGTACTGTGTATAAAGAAGTTTTCTGACTGCACAACGTGGATTGTGACAACATAGCCATGTTTTAAGAGTCATCTGCAGAAGATCTTATGTTCTTCTTTATGAAAGTGATGGCTGAAAATGTTAGAAGATAACAGTACATAAGTATTAAACAAACAGGGAGTTATATTGTTTTTTTTTAATAATACTTCGCTTGTAGCCCAAGAGAACAAGAACAAATAAAAGGACAGTTCGGACACAAAGCTCGCACCCATGCGGGATCCAGGGAAGGGGCAGACTACAAGGGTCTATAGTAGCCCAAGAGAACAAGAACAAATATAACTCTTCAATTAATTGATTTTGGACTGTTTATCTTTCGTGATTGAGAGCACACTTTTAAATTCAAGACTCATCCAATCTGCATTATTTTAAGATTCGTGGTCATCTACAATTAGAGAAATCGAATAATAGGTCTAATCAAACAAAAGTTGAATTCAAGCATTCTTCAATGATTTGGGTAAAACATGAGGCCATCTTGACTGAAGAGGAGCCTTAGCTCAATGGTACAGTTGTCATGGTGTGACCTTGATGTCACGGGTTCAAGACATGAAAATAGCCTCTTACAAAATGCAAGGTAAGACTGTGTACTATCGATCCTTGTGGTCCGCCCCCTTCCTTGAACCCTGAATACGTAGGAGTTCGTGTAGCTGGACTGCCCTTTTAAGAGATTGTCCTGACTAGAGCATCACACTGGTTTTGTAAACTCTTATCACCCGTGCAAATGTTTATCATGTATCACTGAATAAAAAAGCATGAATTAAAATAATACCAGGAGTGATGATCATATATGTAGCATCAAATATATGAAGAACTAGGGTTAGAAATAAACAATTTAGAAACTTTGAAAAACAAAACAAAGCTTGGCATTCTTCTGCTCATAAATGGGCAGTGGAAATATGGTAAATCACTTAAAACATTGATCGAAGAGCCCAGGAGTACCAAGGAATGTTGTTTGTCTTCAACATCATTTATGAGGGTAAATTACCCAAATATTAATCGAAGAGCCCAACAGCACCTAGGACTGTTTGTCTTCAACATCATTTCTTCGGAGTAAATAACTCAAATATTCATTGAAGAGTCCAAGAGTAAGTGAGATTGTTTACCTTCAAATAGTGGTCATTATGTCAAAATTTTTTTTTTTAATGCACAGAATTGCAAAGCAAATTAATTACTCGTATACACTTCTAAATTTAATCTTCGGTAAAGTGACCACTCGAATCTACAACCAAGCATACAATCAAGAAGATGCATATTAGACATTTGGTGGCTTATTCATCGTTATTATGAAAGACTTATCCTAATTAGGAGTCGACTATACGAATCTTGTTGCTCTATTTGCCTCTATCAGGTATCATATTTGTGGTTTATTATAATTAATAGATTATATATTGATAGTTAGATAATTTCGAAGTTGCCCCCGTAGAGACAAGGTATGGCCATGAATTGCTATGTCGCGGAGGGGAATATCTGCCTCGTAACCGGACGTTTTGGCCTTTCCGAAAGGAGGTTGCGTCCCGGTTACGAGAAAGGATGCTAAACGTCCACGGACGAACACGATACGAATAAATAAATAGAGGACTGTGGGAGTGGGAACGGCTCCTCCTTATCATAGTCTGGTCCGGGCTATGGCAGCCGTTGTCCTGCTCTCTTCCTTCCACAGCGTCCTCCATTTTTTCCGATCTTCCGGTACCGGAATTTCCCAACTCGGAGCTCCCGTAGTAAGCTCAGCGGCTTCTACTCTGCTCTCTCTGCCAAAAGCTTCGCTTCACCCGCCTGTCAATTGAAAATCCCCGAGTAAGTGACCTCAGAAAGCAATCTTTCTTTTCCAAATCTAGGGTTTCCACTTGTAAGAAGCCCTAGCTTTGCATGCTCGTTTTGATTGGGTTCTAATGGGTTTTACATATGTGAATTTGATATATTCACCTGTCATTGCTTTTTACGGTGGAGTTATTTGGCATTTTTGGTTCTTCTTGTGGTGGTTCTGTGACTTGTTCCAATCAACTCTATTGATAAAACTCTAGTCACCCACAGGAAATAAGAACAATGATAGTGTCTGTGTGACACTAATAGTAATGGTTCCACTGTAACCTTAGCGAATAGTACTAAATGTACAGAATGGACTGTATCAGTCCATTGATAACTTTCCTCGAAACGCAAAAAATGTGAATGTGAGCTGAAGTTCCTCAAACCCTCTACCTGCTCTCCCTCTCGGCATGGCGAAAGGAGTTATTATTTTGGAGGAAGGGGATAACGAGCTATTGAGAACCATGAATCAACAGAGAAGGTAAGAATATCTTAAGAATCGGATAGAGGCAGGCGTCGATTGGGGTGCATTTAATTCCTATGCAGAACCATAACTCAAATACAGACAAGGTTGGATATCTTGCGGCTGGGGTGGAGGCGATGGCTGAGAAAGATTTACTGTTGTGCATTTAATAGGAATTGGTGGATGTAAATGTCCACTTCTTTCTCGCTAAATCTCCAATTTAGAGTTGAATGTAAGGTTTGGAAGAGGTTATTGTGAAGAAGGGAACAGTGACAAAAATGTAAAAGTGGAATGATAAAAGATATAATCACTCCATTTCATGTTGAATAAAGAAGATCAGTAATGTTGAGGAAGAGGCTTCGAGCAATTGGTCTGAGCAAAATATATCCTCCCTTTGCTAAATTTCTACTAAGGGTTTTGGAGGACATTATGGAAGATTTATTATTCATGCTTTTACAGAATTCTGTGATCAACAAATGGAAATATGAAGTTCTAAACAAAACTGTTCATTAACATTGGCTCAGAAAAAGATCTCCAATATAAAGTTTTGTAGTCCAAAAGCTTTATTCTCAGCTTTCTTAAGAATATACAGCAGGTGCATTTTGATAAGTAAAAATGGTCATCAGAAAGGTTGATTTTCCGTCCACTGTTGCTTTATAATGGAAACAAATATACTTGGCTCGCTTCTTAATTGCTTATGGATGTTTGGAGTAGTGGAAACAAGGAAGCAGAGCCAGGTATCCATTGTGACATTGATATCGGAAAACCTCCATTTATGTGGATAGGGAGAATATGGACTACATCCAGAGAAACATGTAGATTTTGAGAAAATTGTGCAGGTGAATGTATGCGTGCATGTCTTTCTCTTTCCTGGTTCCTTGTCTTGATCTTTTAGGAGTCCAAGTGGAATTCACAAGGTGAAAGGTGAACATCTATTCATAGTGATGGAAACAAGTGTTTGTCTTGTGTTTAGTAGATGGATTGAAAGAGTGCTGCTGTGAATAAAAATCCTCCTGGTGTTTTCTAACTTTTATTTGTGCCGGACATTTGATTCCCCTACACGAAAATATTAAAGAAATGAAGAAACTTAACATGATTCTGAGATAGTTCGCAATTATGTTCAGCAGTAAATGTAACCTTGGGTAGGTGGTAGGCATTGGTCTAGAAGATGCCAAGCAACAATGTTTATGTATCTTGTCTCTTACTGGGTTTGTGTCCCTTATAAATCCTTGTGATTTGATAGCGAAGTGGGTGAAGAAAAGATGCTAGTCTTTTGGAATGCAATCAAACTGACAGATGATACTAATTTACTGCACATCATATTTTTGTTTCTTTGAGATCTGATAAGCTGGCTTCTAGTTTGAAAGAAAATAGGATAATGAAGTCTAAAACATTTAAATGGAAAAGATTTATGTACATCAAGTTTAAAACGGGGCAGTTGAGAATCTTTAGATAGACAACAGAAAGATGAGACTGAAGCTAATGCACGGAAATGGTTTTGGATTTTCCAAGATGAAAAAGATGTCGTATGGCACAAAGTTATTTGAGGACAAGTATTGGATGTGGTTAGAGGATTGTAGCAGTATCGGAATAATAGCTAAAGGTTTGGTGGCATGTATTCAGCTGAAATCCTATTTTAGTGCAAAGTCAGGTACATGGTTGGATAGGAGAATGAAGTTTGCGGAAGGGCGTTGGTGGGTAAGTCTTCAATATGGGGCCAACTGTTTGACCTTTTTCAACAAACCAAATGAGTGAAAATTGATGCCCCGAGGTTCTTGTCTTTTGCATTGTGGGGGGCTGGGCTGGAGAAGCTGTTTTCTGGTCTTAGTTTTAGAATAAGCTTCCTGTAAGAACAAATATATATCTTTTCTTTTCTTATCTTTGCATTTGCATTTGCATTTCCTTAATCCTCTTGGCAAGAGAATATGCATTCCTGATCCTTCAGGAATTCCTGCAGAAAATTTTTCTTTAGCATTATTACACAATTGAAGATGGTTTCACCTGATTAAGGTTTATGTTCACTGGATCTGCTCAAGTTGAAGGCATTTTGTTTCTGCAGTTTCTGCCTACCAAGCATGTCTGTTCTTTCTAAAGAAGCACGGAGAAACTTTGAATCATCTATTTACATGCTTCTCTGTCTCATACAAAATTCAGGGTGTAGTATTGGCTCATTTTATAGTACAGCAGGTTTTGTCAGTCAGTTGGCCTTGAGAAGACTGAACAGCATGTGGTTTATCTCTCTTTTCTTGGGGAATTATAAAGGAATGCATTTATGAGAGGAAACTAAGCTGATGGGAAGGCTAGTGTTTCAGAGAGTAAAATTAACATTGCAAGTGAGAAAATATGATTTACATGGCACAGCCATAAGGTACTATAAACAATTATAAAATGGTTGCATAATGCGGGGATCCTACATGGATAGCTCTCCAGGATGGATGGCCTCATTTCCAAAGTATAATGAAGTTTATCTTTGATGAGAGCTCATCTGTTACCAGCTCAGATGGAGTAAGGTGTGTATTTACAAATTTGTTGGACGATTTAAAAGTATTTTCTCTCTTGACTGGATTATTGCATCGAATGAGGAGGATGTCAACCTCCTCTAGCTGGTTCGGTGGATTCATCTTGGGGGATCATGACAGGAGAAATCTCATCTTACTGAGATTTTGGCAATTTAGGGCCATGAGATTAGCCAATATTATGATGCTACTTAAGTGGAAAGATTGAACCATCTTAAAGCAGGAAATGCAAACCATAAGATGGAGGAGATTAGTTCACATTGGTATTGGAAACAGAGGAGCTCCTGTCATGTTATATGTTCCATTACTAGTAGCTGCCATGGCAGGCTGTTTCTAGTAGCCTGGATTTGTTACTCTTGCTTTTCTGCTACTTGCAGCAGCTTTGCTTTTTTGTTTTCTGCTTAGTTGGTTTCTCCATACTGCTTTTGATTTATAAGTTTTGACTATTAATAGCTCAAAAAGAAGCTTAAGTGCAGTGAAAATGTGACCAATAAGAAATGCTTCTAACAAACAAAAGCATCTAGGAAAGAGCTAAAAGAAGATATAAATTGCAGCAGTTTACTTGAAATATCAAATATGTTTCAGTTTCTTATTGAATCAGCTAGAAATTTTCAGTGTATCCTGGAGTTCATACCATGTTATGTTAGGCACTGAAGCATCCAGGCAGCATGGCAAAATGAAAAAAGAAAAGTGTCTGTCTAGAATTTGATTGAGGCTCGCAGTTGTTGGTTTTTACGTGATTGACTTTCCATTTTTGGCTTGAAAAATAGTTCTTTCTTAGGTTTCCTTCCCCATGTTACTGTAATCATCTAGAATGTGCCTATAGAGTCAAAGTTGTGTGATTCTGGAATATGACTTGCTGCTATTATAAAACAATATGCTCATCTTAAATGTAAAAATTGTAAGAACGGCCTTGACATATTCTCCTCATTAATGAAGACTAATAAATTGCAATATCTATAAAAATGCCAGTTAGTTCATAGAAACATTTTGCTTGTCATTTTACCAGTCTGAACTTCTCTGTATCTTTATATACACCGGAAGGTAATGTCAACTATTTCAATTATGAAAAATGTGGATGCATATCTTAGATACAAATATGTAGTCTACTTGAGTTTTTCTGAAAGTTGGCGAGCATGTGTATTTGAACCTACAACATTTAGTTATGGAACAAGCTCACATGCCACTGGGCTAGGCACTCCTTGTTGACACCTTCAACAGATCTTAGGTTATCATACTTTTATCCTTTTTCTCCTCAGGCTTTTGCAACTAAGGAATCATGGGAGATGCCATAGACTTAACTGGGGATGGAGGTGTGATGAAAACAATTGTAAGGAGAGCCAAAGCTGATGCTCTTGGGCCAACGGAGAACCTTCCCCTTGTGGATGGTATGTTTTGACTTTTCAACTGTCACATTTTACTTGTGTAACATGGTTGATGCTAAAGTCATGGAGCAATAACAAATGTCACTGCAGCAAATATTGCCAGGAAAAAGGTGGACATCTAACAAAACTTATTCGTGGTTTGCATATTTCATATCTTCAACAATTCCATCGATATATTAATTACTATGAGCAGCATCATCTAGAAAAGCTTTCATATCTAGTGCTGCAGTTCATGCCAAAAAAGGAAATTAGGAATATTTTGCACTCAGGGATCATCTCTTGATAAGGCAACTTGGCTTAAATCTCCAGATCATACAATAGATTTAGGAGACGTTATATTAAGGACAGCTTGCATTCAATCTTTTTCTTTATCCAAAGCTCTCACCTACACTTATGTGAAGGATATATGGTTTTGACAACTCTTTGGTTTCTGTATCTTTTATACATATAATCTACATATCTACAATGCTGCCCAAAATAGCACTGATGTCATTCAGTCCAGTCAATGTGCACACACAGAAAATAACCGATCATTTGGTAGTGTATAAAACTCATTAATAGAAGGGAAGGTGAATTGATTGAATAAACTAATGGACATGATATAAAGTCTAACAAGTAACTGGAAACAAAATACACATTTCATATAAGAATACTGATACGAGATTTAACAGGATATGCATATGTGTTAAGAGTTATTAGAGTCTACCTTGCTACTTTTAGATCACTGCAAGCTATGGAAATATTCAGATATTTTCCTTTAAGAAGTTAAGTATCCATGGGAATCCTATCATTGATTCAAAGATCATAAATTCCATCAAATTTCTGGAATTCTTTAGTTTACTGGCTTCATAGAGCAGTACATAGACATCTGATATCTGTTGGAAAATTTCCCCACGTTACTGTAGGAATCAACTCTTCCATCTTATTTCTGTAGTTACTGCAAAATTAACAAATCTTGATATCAGTTGTCTGCTCAAGTGATGCTAAATAGCTTCATACTTTCATTTTTCTTCTTTTTGTCTAACTTTAGAATAGGTAAGTCATGATTCAGGTCCAAGTGAAGATCTTGTGAGGAAGCTCAATAGGGGTAACTAACTGCTATATTCAAGAGGTTTTCTTCAGAATGTTTTTGGCTCCAATCATCTGGATGGAGCTGTAGGTTTGTTGAACTTATTCAGGAGAAAATTTTGCAAACAATCTAGGCCAATGATAGAAAGAATGATGCTAGCCTGGAAATTAGGTGGCGGTGGGTCAAGAGAGAAATCCAGAAGTGTATCATGATGAGAAACCATGTCATGCAGAGGAATGCTTAGATGAAGGCCAATGGGAAGAAGTTCCAATTTCCTTTTTCCATTTTCTGTTGGCTGTGGTATCTACATTTTCTTTGTTCTGCATCTGTGTAGTATGTATTTCATGGAAGAGACTTCTGGTATGCGAATTTCTTTTCACAAACAGAGTTACATCTACCTGAGTTGACTCAAGAGGGAGAGAGGGGCATGGAGGTGAAGCGGGGAAGAAAAAAGAATATTGCTCTCATGTACATGAAGGGCTGGATGAAGGCAAAGCCAATAATTATCTTTAAAAGGAAGGGGAACAGGACCTACAAGATAGTTAGAGCAAAAACATCAAACTACATGAATTTCTGACGGTTGTGTATTATTTACATGAATTTTAGTTCATTCATTCATTATGTGGGCGAAAGGTTAATGGAGAGAGTCCCAGTAGGAACGCTCAAGGGCGTGTATAGCCTACTTTACTCCTATAGCAATTTCTTGGATGATCTTTGTTCGGCATGTTCACCCTATAAGAAGTAAACCCACAATGAATAAATAAATTTGGATGACCTCTAACCACTTGTTTTGGGTCTTTGAAAAGATCAACAAAAATTGATGGTTGTAATTTTCAACTCAAAGAAACATAAGCCAAAAGTATCCAATGGGCATGAATTTGGTACTTGTCCTATTTAAGCCATTCTAAACATGATAAATGGCTTAGATCTTATAAAAGGCATGCTCTAGGAAGGAGAAAAGGGGGCATGGACTTCTTCACAAACTCTTAAGCATGGACTCCTACTCAGACTCTAGTAAAAAATCCTTCTCATGGGCATTTGAAACCCAAATATACTTTTGCATATTGGGAGGGAATGAGCAGACTCGATCCTGTAACTCCTCAGACAGGGTGACATGTCCTGATCTAACTTGGACACACGCTTACACTTTAATAATAAGGTTTACTTAGTATTTGTTTTATGCCCTTGATTATACTTGTGAGATGGAGCTCTAAGATTATAAAACCCTCCATCAGCACCCTAGATCTTTTATATTTCCATTGGTTGCTAGAGCTGCAAGGCTTAAGAGCAAAGTTGTTTTGATTATTGAACTTGAGAAACCCTAGATTCTTGGTACCTTTTCCAAACCAAATTGTGTGAGATGCCGGAGTATTTGTTCTCCATTTGGAGGATTTGCAAACAGTCCCACAACTTTTTTTACTCTATTTTGTTGCTAGATTTGCAGCTACCCATTTTGTTATATTAGATGGTTATCCTTTGTATTCCTATCATGGAATCAAAGTCCAAAAGCCAATATACATAGAACCCCTGTCCTGCATTGTTAGAGATACATCTCATCCTGTATAATAGATGTTTACAATACCATTCTGTGAAAATTAGTTACATACACCAAGATCCTATTACTGGGTTCAACTTTTGAATGTGTGAGAAATTGCTTAAAGAGGCTGATTATATAGGGTTTTCTTTTGACGGACATTTTTTGTGGCCCACATGTTCCATGTGGCTGTCATCCACTTTACTGACCTGAGCGGCATAAATAAGTACTCTTGTTGCCATTTTCTGCACCTTGATCAGATAATCCTTGCCTCATTAATTTACAGCTCCACCAAAGCTGATCCATTTATGTTTGTTGGCCTTTCTTAGGGATGAGATGTCCGTTTAGCATGGGAACCGCAACAATTGTGGGACTTTTTGTGATTGTTTACCAGATACTGATTTCAGTTGGTTCCATACATGTCATGGTGTATGTACACTGGTTATGTTAAAGCGTGTTCCTTTTATCTATTCTTTTTTTTTCAAGGACTGGTTTAGGGTTGAGGGAAGAATGATACGAATGAGTTCAGAAATTTTAGTTTGTACACCTACATTTTGTTGCAATTATGATGGACAATTTGTTGCACCAAGAGCTCCTGCAACATTGGTACCATGCTTGTGAGGATTGAGTGACAGCTTTATTTGCTTCACCTTTGGAGATATTTTGTTTCTAGCTCTCTGTTAACTGAGAACAACAGGACGAACACTATATACAGGTCTGCTCATTTTGAAAGCTCCTCAAACAGGGAGTGGGAAATGGTTTTCATATTTTCTTGCTGTACTTTTATGAGCATTCACATTTTGTACCTGCAGAGAATGCTCTCTGGCCATTTGAATAACTGGAATCTACTATATGCTAAGTATGTGAAAATCTAGTGATGCTAAGTTAATGAAACTCTAGTATTCCAGAACTTAGAGGAAACCGTTGAGGCATGTTTTGCTTGAATCATAATTTAGTCTTGTACTTCTATTTTATTTTATTTTTCTCTTGCATTTTGTATTGTTCTCTCCCGTCATCATTTATATTAGCTGGGACTGGTGCCATTAGTTGTCCATAGTATGGAAGCTGCAACCTTGTTTATTTTACTTTTCTTCTGGAAAACATAACGAGAACTGCTAGTTGGATGCTGTAGTCAAGGACTCCAACCAGGAATCCCAATCAATCTGTAGCTCCAGCCTCAACAGTACAGTGACTGCTCAGTCAGGCAGGACCGACTGATTAATTGGGAGTCCTAGGCAGAACCCTTGACTTTGGTGTCTGCATAGTGGAAAACTTTTATTTGCACTAACGTTTTTGTTTCTATGCTATTTCTCTTTTGTCTCTGTATAGCTTTGTTTCCCTTACATGCAATTGTATACTTTACCTCATACAGCCTTCATATAAAATGATCAGTCCCCTTAATAGGGTGGCAGATAGGCATAATTACAATTGTTATCATTATACTGCTCGATGCCAATCCAGTGACCTGACTTCTGTATTTTGTGAACATATATGCTGATTGCAATTTACTCTTGCTTGTGGTATAAGCCTGTGTACTTGCTATTTATTTAGTTTAGAGTTAACTGGTAAATGTAGTATGTAGTATGTTAGGCCCGTACATTTGCTGTAAATTTGTACCTTACCAGGAGCATCTGCATCCCCCATGCCTCCGAGTTCACTTTAGTGAAGTGTGATTAACTTCATAAATGTTCCTGAGCAGTCCATTATGAAGGTGTCCTTGCGGAGACTGGTGAAATTTTTGATACTACTCATGAAGACAGTACAGTATTCTCTTTCGAGATTGGAAAGGGCTCTGTGATCAAAGCTTGGGACATCGCTGTGAGAACAATGAAGGTGAGAATTACTTCAAAGATCTGATAGTCACTTTGGGCTGGTTATTCGTAATTCATTTTTTCCATTTCAAGGTTGGCGAAGTTGCAAAAATCACCTGCAAGCCAGAGTATGCCTACGGAACAGCCGGTTCTCCACCAGAAATCCCACCAGAGTACTAAACCTTATTATGTTCTTCCCTTCTACGATATTTGACTATTTCAGCACCTATTTTGCAGCGCTGGAGGCACTAACAAGTCTTGAGTTGTTTACTTGATGTTTATAGGGCGCCTCTTATATTTGAAGTGGAGTTAGTGGCCTGTAGACCTCGAAAAGGTTCAAGTCTTGGTAGCGTTTCTGATGAGAAGGCTAGGCTAGAGTAAGTTTTCTTTTATTGGAGAATTTTAGCAGTTGCTCCTTTAGCATCCAATTGGCGGGCTGCCCTTGGCATAATGGTTAAGTTGTTGTCATGTGACCTTGAGGTCACAGTTTGAAGGGGTGGAACAATCTCTTGCAAAAGTGCAAGGTAAGCTGCACACTATAGACCCTTGAGGTTGGCCCCTTCCCCAGACCCCTCATGTTCGGGAGCTTCAGGGACCGGGTTGCCCTCTTTTTTTCTCTTTAAGCGTCCAATTCTTACTTTTTGGGCCATGAAGACCAATCTGGCCCAAGGTTGACGAGAGTTGCAAGGTAAGCTGCACACTATAGACCCTTGAGGTTGGCCCCTTCCCCAGACCCCTCATGTTCGGGAGCTTCAGGGACCGGGTTGCCCTCTTCTTTTTTTTCTTTAAGCGTCCAATTCTTACTTTTTGGGCCATGAAGACCAATCTGGCCCAAGGTTGACGAGAGTTGCAACCGCCTGGCCCTTCGGATAAACATCTTAAATCCACAAGGTGTTCGTAGACTGGTTAGTTTTCTCAGAGGCGCGTGAACTAATACACGCTGTATTGGCTCCTTGTCTCAATTGTTTTTTCCTTGGAACTGGTTGTAGGGATCTCTGGCATTTCTCATGCTTTTATATATAAAAAACTTACCAACGATTGCAAAAAAGAGGAAGGGATTATAGTTTTTACATGCTGATCTTTGTCATGGGTATGCGTGTTCTAATTTTGAAAAAGGAAAACAAGTTTGGTAAACCTCTCAACTACATGAGATTCTTCATTTGTTAAAGAGTAATCTTGCTTGAAAATGATTGCCACTCATCTTTGAAGCTCCAACCAGTTCCAAGATCCGATCTTGAAGTGCTTGACTATGAAACTTTAAATGTTGAGTCGAGATATGCTTTAAGTTTTGTATTGTATGACATCTTTGTTAATGTCAAAGCAGGGAGCTGAAGAGGCAGAGAGAATTGGTTGCAGCAAGCAAAGAGGAAGAAAAGAGGAAGAGAGAAGAAGCCAAAGCCGCTGCCGCTGCTCGTGTGCAAGCAAAACTAGATGCCAAGAAGGGCCATGGAAGAGGCAAGGGGAAAGGAAAATAGGCTTCTTTCAGTAAATCACAGCTTCATAAAATCAAAAGCTTAGGCGTTCTGAGGCATTTTATTGTCATCAAGACCATCGAAATAGATAAAACAAAAGAAATATTACTGTGTCCAATTTCTGTGCGAGTATACAACAGGAATTCTTGAAAACATTCCCCTATCTTCATGTTAAAAGGTTCTTATTTACATACACCAGATTATCCTTTCTATAACATTAGTGTTGAAAAATACTGCTCAAATTCTTGATCAATGGTTGGTTTCCTGAGGCCTAATCGAGCATCTGCATTCAACGAGAGTGAAAATTTCTGCAGTCAATACAGGATTTCTATTTCTAATGAATATAAAAACAGAAGGTAGATGTACTTCGAATGCATACCATTGTTGACATCCCATGTTCCAGATGAAAGTACATAGAAATTTGATGGTGCTTCATTCGAATAAAGCATCATCTGGTGGGCTGCCACATCTGAAGGCTCCTTTTCTGCAATGATTTCAAATTCCGAGTATGGGTGATCAGCATATTTTGTTCCAAATCCAGCATGTAGATCTTCCACGCTTGGTGTCCCTGGTTCAAACTGCCCTCCCTCCAAATTTGAGCTTTCAGGTGTTTTGCCTCTGGTTGTTGGTTGTTCTCTGCTGTTTACTGTTACAGATCTGCCAGAGAGGGAATAGGGCGTATTCTTGAAATCATTGTTATAGCCACCAGAGGAAGTTAACGGCTGATCATGGTGATACATCTTCCTGAATCTAGTTTCAGTCCTCTGCTTACTTTCGGCATCATTCAGCATTGCATTTTGAGATTCTCTAGTAATGCTATTGCTGTTCATGGCAGATTCTGATTGTAGTCCTCCATTGTACTCCCTGTCTGTTTTCTCATTAGTTGCAAATGGAGATAGTGTTTCTTTAACCTCTGCCATTTCCGCAGTTTGAGTGTCATCATCTGAACCACGGGTTCTGTCTCCAAACTTATGTTTTGATAATGGCAGTTCCACCTGTTCATTTTGCAGCTTCCTCTTCTTGGTCAAGTTAAACATGTTGACAAGACACACTTTGAGGGGATGGATGCTGAAATGTCACAGGCGAAGGAGAAAAAATTAGTTACGACAACAAAGTTAATGGCTAGCGACACTCAAAAGAATTAGTCACCATGTACTTCACGGTTCAAGTTAAGCCAACCCAGGTAAGATGATATCAGTGTTTACTCAAATACCAGCACAATTTGATCAAAGGAACTATTGAGGTAGAGGTGGTGGAAGCCAGGACCCGGGATCCACTGTCAGAAAGGTTTAGGAGCAACTCCATCATAATTGAGGATGATTCACAAGATGTAATAGATGGTATCCTAGGCCAGATGCAGCTGCTTGGAAGTTACATGTCTCGGACGACCATTCAGAAGTCATTGGAAACAAGAACCTTTTAGAGCAGTTAATATGCCGAGATGACCATGAAGAAGTATGAACTAGCTCGGAGATCGGACAAGTGACAGCATTGCATATTTCATAGGCACTTGCCAGCAGAATGCAGTTCCCTTCCAAGCTTAAAACCATCATTTCTTTTCCTATGTATGGATCTTGGTCATCCTTGACTTAGATTATCCCTCGTCTGTATCTATTTCACTTTATATGCTCTTGGTCGTTTCTCCATTAAGTCTTACTGCTATCTTTCAGAAGAAATGAAAAACAACCAAAATGTTCCATAGAAGCATATCCTACTATACTAGATCAGACAGAAGAATCTCTGTAATCATTTTTTTACTTGAGTAACATAAAAAAATGAAATTAAAAATCTCTTCAGAAGAATGGAGAATTGCAAACTTAAAAATATAATCTATAGGCACCCCAAGATAAAAAAAATGAAGGGCCATTTACTAATTCCAATAGCAGTTCAAACCTGCAGCAAGTAAAAACAATGATAGTACCAACAATTCGGGTTGGGATGTAAATTATTCTGCCATGGAGAGAACTGAGGCCTACAGGTCAGTGATTAAACAGGAAATGAACTTTTGATTTGAATGGAAGGACTCTACTTCCACAGTTGAAGCACAATACCCTCACTTAAAGAGAGTTGCAATGTAAATTTATGATAAACAGTGTAAAAAGGCAGCTTAGTGCATGAAGCTTCCGTGTATGCAGGGTCCGGGGAAGGGGCAGACCACAAGGGCCTATGAATCCAAATGAAACTAGTATATGAAACTGGTATATGAATCTTAAGATCATAGAAGCAACAAATGGACAAGCCTCTAAGCCATTTTTAAGCCTAGAAGGAACTTGAAGGAGAGTAAAAGGGATAAAAAGATACACCAACAATCGAAGCTATAAAATTACCAAAAGAAGGAAATTGAAAGAAAAGGATAGAAAAATAAAAAATAGATCTGACAATTACAGGGGTGCGGTTCTCAGCAAGCATCTTATACAGGAGAACAAAAAGGTCAAACTTTAAAATATCAAAACAGATATCTAGAGATGTTTAATGCAAGAAGTTTAGAGGAAGAAATTGTTGAAGACCAAGAAGAGCTGAAAGGAGTCTTGGAAGCACATGCTCCATCACTTTGACAACATTTCTGATATAATCAAGGAATCAAAATGAGATGATATAAGACCCATCCTGACAATGTCTTATGTAATATCCATCCAGATAAAGTCAGGAACAGGGCAATAAATTGATTTTGAGGTTGACATTATTTACTTTTTCTCATGAGCGTCCAGTTTCTTTAGAAAGCCTTAACCATTGTTGGGGCAAGCATTTGAAATGCAAGCTCCATTTCAAGAAAGAGAGGTCAAGGTTCAACTAGGAGAAGATGACTAGAGCTAAGAGCAAACTGTAACAAGAAAGCTTTTTATATTGGGAGTGGAAACTATAGGAGGAAGGTTTCGCAGAGGTAGAGGAAGAAGAAGAGCTTAAAATACTAATCAAAGTTTTAAATTCTCTTCTATAAATGCATAAGGCCACAAATAGGTCAGAGGAGTGGTGGGTTTACAAAAATGAAGTCCGAAGAAAGTTATTCATATAAGTGAAGACAATGATGGTGAACCAAATATTTGTTGCAATATTGCAACTCTACAAGATGTTGGAAAAGAATATTTGCTATTGAGACACATAATTGAACTACCATGCGGTTGGCAATCAAAAGATCTCAACTCTTGAAGAATCCATCACATCTAAAGTGAACTGAAGGATAGAAGCACAACCTATATTTCTAAAGTTATTATGTTTCAGGGTAAAAAGAAACTTCAAAGTTGGCCTAATTGTTGAAGAATGGTCTCTATGAACACATAAAATATGAAAGATGCATTCCCTAGAGAACAAAGGGTGCATTTGAAAGATAAGAGAAGTCCCACAACCAGACATTTCCTTTAGCAATCATGGACTTAATTATAACTCTTAGTTATAACTTTATCACAAATAATGAATCTTAATCTATATTAGCATTGAGTTAGTCACATCAAGGCAGTATTGAAGAGGTTACTTGGCATCCACTAACGAAGGATGTTATCCAATGGTTTCATAATTAGAAAGCAACACTATGGAACCTATAGTAGTCTAAAGCCCCTCAACCTTGTAAAATTCTGGACAATGAGGACTTGGCTATCAGATGGAGAAAGCTTCTTCTATCTCAGGTTTATTGATGATCAGTAAGACTTGAGTATGGATTACAAAACAAAGGAAAAAAGGTGTGAAACTTTTCTGTCTTTAAAGAAAATTAAAGCACTAGAGAAGAAGCAAAATTTATATCAAAGTAACTTCTCAGTACAGATAGGCAATGTATCTCCTTGAAAAGGCATCACTGAATTTTGCAAGGAAATTAGGAAGACACGCCTGTATACTGCATTTAACTAGTTAACAAATGGGAATACCATAAGTGCAATAGTGAAAAACTTGGATTTGGACAGGAACTTGGTCACAGCAAATGAGTTTGACTCTGACATGTCAAAGTTAATTGGTCCAATTCTCATTAACATGGTAAGTTAAATAAGTTTTTGATAAAATAGGGTAAAACCAAGTCACTCAGAGGAGTCAATAATTGACCAAGGGTAAGCTAGATTCTCTCTTAACAGGGTTTTGAGCAGGAATATTTGCTTGTTGTATAATTTATTGTTTAATAGATGTCTTTGATGTAAGCAGTGAGACATCTGAACAAGCATACTTGATGTTGAACTAGAGGTTTCTCATCTCAGAGCCTTTGAATGAATCACTCAGGAGACTGTAGGAAATCAAAGACAGCTGTTTGATGGAGGGTAAACCATCTTTGTGACATAAAGCAGAATTAGAAAGGCATATAAACTAAAACCTACCCAGCCACCAGCCTAGTTATAGAGAAATCAGTAATAAATCACAAAGATGTCATATCCAACAAACGAAAAAACATGGAATTTGAGAGAAATAGCAAAAGAATAATGTACAAAATTTGAAAGGAAAGCTTTTGATGATGGAGGTCTACCACAAGTCTATAACTGTGTTCTATCTCAGAAGTGGTGAAAAGAAAAGGATAATGCTCCCAATCATTTGGACATCATTTATCCTGCTGAGAACTTGGAAAAAGTAAAAATTTGACTGCCAAATTAAAGGAAAAGGACAAAAGCTTGTGATAAAGGTGATAATGATGGAGCTAGCGTTTCTTTATCTGCAGATCATGATCAAACAGCTACTGACATAGGCAAAGGAAAGGCCAAGGATGAAGACATCAACAGTCCGCACAAGAATAACACACGAGACCTCAGTTTGCTTCTGATAGGCATGACAAAGAATGCAGTCATGTGGGCATTCAATTCTAAACTCAGAACAGATATTAAAGCGGCAAAACACAGACTCTGGTGGTAGATGGGCACAAGCAAATGTAAAGAACAGAATGCACTGAAGCCCTTTCATCAGTGGCACATATTGAAAATAGTTACATAACATTAGTATATATTTAAGTAATAAAAAATCATTTTCATTTAGAGCTTGATGGTTGAAGAACCAAACAGTTATGGACAACAGCCAAAAGAATGAAGTTTATAAGTTGAAGGAGCTATATGAGCTAAACTAGCATAAAAAGGATATTACAATAGTCTAGATGCTTACTTAACGCATTTTAGTTTCCACAAATGCCTATTAAGGCCCCTTGTTGAGTTCCAAGAAAGAGAATAATCTGTTTATACAACATCTGTAAAAGATCTTATCTATACAAGACAATCCAAGATGAGGGCTAAGTTTAAAAGATCCATGAAATCAGTTGCAAGTCTTGCTTATTCTGCTGCAATTAAACTCAATATCTAATTCTAATCACCTCACTTAACGTGAAAAGGATTCCTCTGTGCATCAAAGGGAAGGAAGAACATGGTATTCAATGACTGCCCACTTAGAAGATAGAACTTATTGGTATGTATTTTATAGAATGAGTAGGATGATAGCCAGAGTGGAATATCAGGCAGCTTCATGAAACCAGACATGTTATAATACACATAAGAATACATTAAGAGGATCTCAACTACAGGCAAGAGAAGTCCCCTATATTCTGTGAGGAAAACTCTGAATTGCCTAAGCCAATTTCTTACTGTATCATGGCTTAAGTAATCAGAAAGGAGTGTTCTACTATTATTTTAAACAATCAGAGAAAGATCATGAGACATAATTGGAGCAACTTAAAAGCAAACATAGAATTATCAAGATCTTCATAACACCGTTGAAGGAAGAGAACCAAAATATTAAGGCATTCAAAGAAAATGCAAGATCTAAATGAGGTAGGCTCAGAAAGGATTTTAGATATTAGAGTTGATCCAGAGTTATTCGCTAGTACATATCTAAAACACCTAAAGATAGAGAGGGAAGTTTTAGCTATTGGATAGTCTTAAAAGCATGAACGCCGAGTTAATACGCATGGCCAAAATGGTTAAAGGATCTATTGCAAGATGTGTAACATAATATTCCAGGTGTCTGACACAATGCATGTATGGCTAAGGCAAGCTCTGGAACAGTTCAACTTCTTCAATAGACATTGGATTAGGTACAAGATGTCCCTATCAACTATTTGTACATAGAGGTAAGTATCCTGTTTTTCCTAAGCAACAAGCAAACTTGAGTTTCTTGCCAGTAAATTACTGCAGCAGCATTTTCCATCTCTCCAAGGTAATGCAGATCCAGACATTCCATCCTTCTTGCTATTCCATTACAGCAAATCTCTGAAGAGGAGCCAGCCCACAAAGAAAAGCAGGAGACAAACTATTTTAGCACCTCAAGAGTCTTAGGAAATTAAACTCCCTGAAGAGGAACTTATTGGGGTAGACCCACATGCGATCCATACCCATGTGAGGGAACTTGGCAACAATAGGAAACTGTCAAGATAAGTATCAATCAGGATAAGTTTCAAACATGACAAGAATCAAACAGGATAAGGGATCAATAAGATAAGAGTCCATCCATATCCATGCGAGGAAAATCCTATATATATGTGATGTTTGGATTTGGTGTGTGAGAGTGTAAGAGAGTTTGTGCTTAAAAAAAGAGAGGAGGGCTGGAGGAGGCTCAGAGCCTCCTCCTCATCCATGTAATTTCATTAGATGATTGCAGAATCCTCCTCTTTCGTGGACCTAGGCCGAGTTTGGCCGAATCACATAAATCTCCTTGTCTTCTTTTATATGTGTGTGTGACTAAATCAATCCCGGTTGCCATAGCTATGAATTTCTAGTACAACAAAGTGGTATCAGGATCGATTCAATCACACACACACACAAAAGGAGACAAAGAGATTTACGTGATTCAGTCAAACTCGACCTACGTCCAAGGGAGAAGAGGATTCCACTATGATATGATCATATTAAATGGATGAGGAGGCTCTGAGCCTCCTCCAGCCCTCCTCTTTTTCTCTAAGCAGAAACTCTCACACCGTTGCGCACCAAATCCCAACATCATATATATATAGGATTTTCCTCACATGGATATGGATGGACTCTTATTTGGTTGATCCTTACCTTGATCAATCCTTATCTTGTTTGATCTTTATCATGTTTGAAACTTATCTTGACAGTTTCTTATTGCTGTCTAGTTTCCTCGCATGGGTATGGACCATATGCAAGTCCACCCCAACAATTTATCTTCACCTCCATGACCATGGGAGGAGGATGCATTAAATACTTTCAATTTAATTAATCTTCCCCAAATTACAAGTCTATCTTTCAGCCAGCTCTCCCTCTTACAATCGTCTGCACTTTCTAGCAGCTCTATCAACAATTGCACGTATCTGCGACTTCTCCTAGAAGGGTTGCTCCTTCTAGTGAGAGTTTAAGTGTTAATAAGTTATTGAGTGTACCATAACCATCTAGAAGCTTGTTGTCTAGAAGTCTACCACCTAGAAGCCTTCCAATACCCTACACCCGCCCTCGTAGACCACCCTCGTTAGATGCTCACAAATATCACTCAGAAAAGTCACCGAGTCCGCTTGAAATGGTCACAAGTCCACTTGAAATCACAAGCACCTTTCACCGAGTCATCTCACCACTATTCATTGAGTTGTCCTACTACTGTTCTCAAGTTATCTCGCTACTGTTCCCAAATCAGCTCCACTCAGGGTTGCCGAGTCCACTCATAGTAGTCATTGTGTCCACTTTTTGCACTTGATTACCGAGTCAACTCCTAACTGTTACTAAACCACTCACCAGCTGTACCCGAGTCAACTCCCTAATATAGGTTTTCTAAACAGGGGTGTTGTTATCAGTTTCATGGGATGCTAATTCTATTCTCTGTGGTGTTTTTATCAAAATCAGGGTATATAAATTTTCATGAGAAGGTTGCCTGTATCAATTTTCACGAGTGCCTCTCTCTCTCTCTCTCTCTCTCTCTCTCTCTCTCTCTCTCTCTCTCTCTCTCAGATTTTCCTTTTTCAGCTGCTTCCATTCCATCACCAGCCATTGAAGGATCATTGATGAATCGCGCGATCAGCGAATCCATTTGGCGTCTCTGTTGCTTCGCCAGTAGGTCAGCGTCCACAACCTTCCTTTTTCTTCCCTGCGCATCCTAGTCTGTCACCAATGCTTGTTGGCTCTGTTGCCGTCTGCATTGCTCCACTAGCACATGGCCACTATCATCCACATCGTCTAGCATCTCTGCTTCAGTCCAAAGCTTTCTTTGAGGCATTATTCGCGGTTGCGCCTGCAATTCCTGTCCGCCATGCCTTTTTCCACGGGAGAGGACTCTCTCTCTCTCTCTCTCTCTCTCTCTCTCTCTCTCTCTCTCTCTCTCTCAGGCAAAGGTTTCCGCATGGAGAGTTTCTAAGAAGGCATATGGGGCTCCAACAGCAAAGCTTCTTCCTCGCTGTTGCTCCATGTGCTCCATAGCAGCTACAATGGCACTATCCTACTCTATAGCCTTCTCCATCCTCGAAATTGCATCATAAAGGCACTTTGTGATGTCCAATAAAGCAATAGCCCCATTTTCTATAATAGGTAGATGCCTAAACTACCTTTTTGGAGTAGGTTGATCTTCACTGCCACTCTATACACAAGTCTAGCAGTACCCCGATGGATGCCATTAGTGAGACCCAAGCTGCGGCCATTGGGGCCTGCACCTCTGCATGAAAGGCAGAGTAGCAATCAAAGTAATTAGAGTTAGTTGGTCCAGCACCCATGTTGTTGAAGAAAGATGATACAGTGGCATCCAAGAGTTGTGGGACGAGGAGCTTCTACATGGATTGGTTGGGACCAAGCCATGGGCAAGAACTATGATTTGATCTTCATTGCCTAAAACCCAAACGCTGTAGGATTCTTCAAGAATTCCAATCTTCTTGCTTTGATTTCCTTTTGAAGTTTTTTTGTAGTTTTCTCCAGGAAATCCTCCATACATGCTTCCACTGCACAAATACTAGATCTGACAAAGTTGGGGAGCTATCTGTTTCTAGGCCTCAAATCTATGATTGCAGTTTTAGATCTCCAAAGGACAATATACGATTGGCTCTAATAATCTATCTTGCTCTGATACTACTTTGTTAAGCGTACATAAAGATTTATAACGTCACAAACACACACATAGCACAACGTACTTTTCCAATCAGGCTGTTTCCCATAAGGAATGTAAGTGGTACCCATGAAGCTCTGGCCAACTTGCCCAAACTGTCCAACAGGTGCAAAATGGTTGTACACAAACATGTGAGGAGGGCCTTGCACGCCTAGAAATCCTTCAAGACTGATAAAAGGACTAGTAAAACCTGTGGGGGGTCCATAGAAAGAGTTCACACTAGAATGGCACTGCATCAGTGAGACAGCACCAATCAGAGGAAGAGATCAGCTGGGTTGTTGCTCCCCCCAAAACTGCCAAGCACTAGGGAGAATTAGAGGTGATGGAAGCAAATTAGCGGCTAGCTGGTTTGCCCACTAATCAACGATGATGGTTGTGTGCTAGTGGAGCGACAAATGACTGGGCTATTTGTGCCCACTAGTTGGCGAGGGAGCCAATGAGCATCGGCAACAGACCGTGACATGCAGGAAGAAAAAGGAAAGAAGAAGGAGAAAGGAAAAAAAGGGAAAGGAGAGAGAGAAAAAAGAAAAAAAAAATTATATAGCTCAATTTTGATAACGACATTCCAGGGAATAGAATTAGCACCCCATGAAATTGATAACGACACTCCTATTCAGAAAACCCATATTAGAAAGTTGACTTTGTGACAACTGATTAGTGGTTTAGTAATAGCTAGGAGTTACTCAGTGAATAAGTGCAAAAAGTGAAAACAGTGACTACTGTGAATGGACTCAACGACTGCGAGTGGAGCTGACTTGGGAATAGTAACGAGATGACTCAGGAGCAATGGTAAGATAACTCGGTGAATAATGGTGAGCTGACTCCGTGAAAGATGCTTGTGATTCCAAGCGAACTTGGTGACCATTCCCAATGATATTTATGAGCATCCTACAAGGGTAGCCGACAAGGGCGGGTGCGGGACACTGACAAGCTTCTAGGCGACAGACTTCCAGGCGGCAAGCTTCTAAATGCTTATGGTACACTCGATAACTTATTAGCACTTAAACTCACCAGAAAGTGTTGAACAAGAGGAGCAACAACCCTTTCAGGAAAAGCCGCAGATATGAGCAGATTGTTAATGGAGCTATTAGAAAGCACAAACGATTATAAGAGGAAAAGCTGACTGAAAGACAGACTTGTAATTTGGGAGAACTGAATCAACTTGAAAGTATTTAATGCATCCTCCTCCCATGGGCATGGATGGGGAGATAAATTGTTGGAGTAGACCCGCATATGGTCCATACCCATATGACGAAATCTAGCAACAATAGAAAACTGTCAGGATAAGTATCAATCAAGATAAGTTTCAAACATAATAAGGAGCAAACAAGATAAAGATCGATCAGATAAGAGTCCATCCATATCCATGCAAGGAAAATCCTATGTGTGTGTGTGTGTGTGTGTGTGTGTGTGTGTGATATTGGGATTTAGTATGTGAGAGTGTAAGAGAGTTTGTGCTTAGAAAAAGAAAGGAAGGCTGAAAGAGGCTCTAAGCCGCCGCCTCTTCCTCATCCATGTTAGACTTGCCCTTTGATTTAACAAGGTGGACAAGGTTTGGCCCACTCATCTCTGTCGCATCCTTAAAAGGGCAGTACCAGTGCATGAAGCTCCCGCCTACACGGGAGCCGGGACGTAGGCCGAATCACATAAATCTCCTTGTCTTCTTTTATATGTGTGTATGATTGAATCGATCTTGATTGCCAGATTTGTGAAGTTCTAGCACAACAGAACTCTCATACCAAGTAGAAAATGTATGTAGCCCATAAAATTTGAACAATAATAACTAAGATCATCCATACAGTTGTAATTAATCACAGAAAACTAGAACTACAGATTGAACGAAAACAAAACTAAAAAGCTCCATACCAAGGAAAAAAAGGGCAGACCTGTGCACGAAGCTCCTGCCTATGCAGGGTCCGGGGAAGAGGCAGACCACAAGGGCCTATAGTAGGCGGCCTTACCTTGTATTTCTACAAGAGGCTGCTTCCACGTCTTGAACCCATGACCTCAAGGTCACACGACGACGATTTTTACTGTTGCGCCAAGGCTCCTCTTCGTACCAAGGAAAAAGATAACATAACACGAATTCACTGCTCTTCTACCTTTCCTATTTTCCTTTCTAAAGCTGGGAGAAGGGAAGGATGTATGAAAAAACCCAGATAAACCCACTAAGATTGAATCATCTCATCGTAAACTTCAACACAAACAGAAACAAAACCTATAATGAAAAATAAAACAACAGAAGGTCCCACCTGAAGAACATGATTCAAAACAGAAGATTTTTTCTTTTTCTGTAAAATATACAAAACTCGGAGCAGGATTTCCATTCATGAGAACATGATTCAAAGCAGCAGGAAAAGAAAAAAATTCATTAAACCCAGAAAAGATAACCAGGCAATCTCAGTTGGGTTCTCGTTGACTGCCTCCATCTCGATCCAGAAAATAAGATTTCAGGCAACCTTTCCCGGAGTCCAGTCCATACAAATGCGAAAGTTACAAGAAGAGAGGATATGGAAAGAAAGCTTTGACAGTCCCGGTGCAATGTATATGCATACAATAATAAAGTTTACCAGCTTTTTGGATAACCACGGATCCAGGCCATGTGAAAGACAGGCCCACCTGAACAGGAAGACACTCCGGACGACTCTCTCTCAACACGTACTTCCAAGTAAACGGGTATAGGAAACTTCAAAGTTAATATTTAGAGCTTGACCGGCAGCTTAATGGTGTTATAACTGACAATTAGGCCCCACTTATGCTGGAGCCCTCTTCTAGATTTGCATTTTGTCCTGGGGATGCAATTTCTCCATTAAAGTGAGCCATTTAAATTGTGGTTAATAGTGAAAGGTTTGTATTTTCAGAATATGGCCTCTTCATTTTTAGGCTTCCATCCCCGTTAAAAGTACATGATAGAAATCCTCGCGTCTCTCTCATACACACGTATAATTAATTGTGTCATGTGGGAATTATATTCCAGCTGAGGAAAAGGACATGTGGGCTCTTCCTAATGTATTTTTTTTTCGATTTGCACATGTCAACCAATCTTTTCCATAATCGGTTTTGGACGTTATTATTTATAAAACTTTTGTTGTCACATTATCAATTTGCCCCTATTTGCCCCTGTCCATTTTCCATGGCTAATAACGAGTAAAATTGTGTGGTTATGGACGACAAAACTTGCAGGGCTATCCAGTTCCCTCCATTGGAATGACATCGGAAGATCCCTCTGCCCAATGGATAATGCCCATATTCAGAGGGAAATAAGAGGGCTGAAGTGTGAGCCGAACAATCAGTTAGCTCTCCGAAGCTTAACTGCAGAAGCATAGGAGCCAAGCCACTAGGTCAATTGAGGTAGTACAATAAAGGAAAAAAAGACAGCATATTCAGTTGATAAAAGAAGAGAAATACTAAACCAAAGCACTTAAACAAAGTGCCAAAATTGAAGGGCCCATTTTTTGCATGAACAGACCCTACCTTTGCATGACCTCATCTGCTCATCTGATTTCTATCGCTTTGATATCTCCGTGCCGTCACATCACTAAATTTGGACAATTAACATAGTTTTGCTCATTGATCTTAGACCGTTTGTCTAAGTAGAACTTGTCTATTTGCTGTTATAAAAAATACAATCTTTTTCAGATGCTAGAATCATCATATCAGCGTACTCATTACACTAATAGAAATTCAGGCAAACTCTGGCCTACTGTACTAGAAGTGGCTAAAATTACGATTTGGATCTCCATTCAAATGCAATGCGTCCTTCCACGTCGTTAACATTAGAAGATTACGGGTAGCATGCAAAATTGAAGTCCACCGTATTACGATGGTCGATTAAAAACCGTGGACGGCTCGAAATGACACCCAATCGCTTGTACGTCAATCGTCACAAAAGATTTTGCATAGGCAATAGATGCCATCCATGGTTTGCACTTTCCTACCTGTCCGTGTCAGTTTGGCCACTAAGAGTCGTGTCTGGTGAGGCCATAGCTTTTGTCCTCCATGCTTTACTCAAAGGAAGGAAAAATTGACTGAGAAACTCCATCTCCGTGGAAATTCAACTTTACAAAAGTAGTTTTACATTCCTAAAACAGGAACCTTCGTATTGCGACAATGAGCTTTTAGTGCAAAATATTCATTAACCTTCCTTCACCATTTACAAATGCAACTCTACCCAAAGAAGGTTAGCAGTTCGATTGGTGCCACCAAAAATCTCACCCCTATGTAACAGCTTCACTACTTCCTCTGTAATTCAGTAACCTGTCATGAACAAGGGCTCTCGAGAGGCTCCATCAAGAGAGGCCCAAACTGTAGTTTACATGGTGGGGCAGGCTGAACTAGACCACCAGGACGGTAGTCCTCCTTCCCATCTTCTGTATAATTTCTGTATGAACAACCAAGTGAAATCAGCACTTCACGTGGAATGTTAAATAGGTCACTGTCGCGGCATTGAAGAAACTGTATTGTCGTACGAAGTGCGGAATCGGATACCAGAACCAATATGTTTCGAAGTAGGGCATATCCAGCTGAAAATGTTGGGGCCCAGCACCTATAAGATGAAGCAATCACATTTTGACCTCAGGGACATTGTGAGATGACACACAGATACAGCTTTTGGAACTAATGGACCAGCATGTGTGTACATGTGGGCGCACGAGAGAGAGAGAGACCATGCAACAGTCTCACAAGTACTGCAGGATATATCTTTTTGCATCTGTAAGTACAAGCACGGTCCATATCTAGTGACCTAAACCATTATAGCCGTATCCCTAAAATATCAACAACTGGACGACCCTAGCCAGTGTTTTTACTGAGTTGCAAAGTGGATGGATAGTAGAACTGTTTACTTCTGTTTTAACATCCAGAATAATAAAGCTTCGAATCATCCAATGAATTAAATTGTTAAAGGCATAGCCTATCTAGGAGGCAGTCATGAAGATGAATGGTCTGGATCCTCACATCCATATTCAGTTGCACTTGCGGCCGTGAAATGAAATTACTCGCTGGTAGTTGCCAGCCTTAGTTTCCAGACGTGGGAGAGTAGTTGTCTGAGAACACTACGAGGTAGTTTGGACGAAAATAGTAGAGAGAGAAGAAGCCTAGTTCCACCAAGTAAAAGAATGGGTAGACTTAGGTTTCAAAAGGAGAGAGGATAGACATTCTTAAACATTAAAAATGTTTGGTTATACTTAGCCAGAGGAGAGGATAGATATTAATCATCTGTAACACAGAAAGGAAACCATCTTAGCTGCTTTAATGTATCCAAGAAAATATAGAAATCTTCAACAGGTTAATAGATTCCCCTGCAATTTATCATTTTCTCTGAACATTAGGGATAAGGCACCTAATCTTTTTGATACGAGACTAATGCAGAAAGACCAAAAACCTGAGCCAGTTCGAGTTTGCTACTTAGTGATCATAGCCATGAACCAATACCATCTCTTTTTTAGAAGTAATTACTTGTCCTAAATGAACAAGTAGGGACAATTATCAACCAGAATAGAGCACTATATCTGGACTAATTGACACAACATGAGAGAAATTTGAACAGATTTACAAATGGTAGCACAACTTCAAGCAAAACCAATAACCTCCTAAATACATTTTCCTTTTGACATTATATGAAGGGCGGACGAATAAGGACAGGACAAGGATGACTGCTGACATGGGAGGGCATATGGTGGCCTAAAGAGCAGAACTTTCCCACACGTCCCTTGGAAGGAGTTGAGATACCTGAGGAAAGAGCAGCAATAGTAGATTACATCATCCAACTAACTTGGTGTCATCCTTCCTCATGAAATTGGCTCAAGGTGGCGGTTTGTCTACAGGATCAAAACAATGGACTATGCTAGGTATCTGGGTAGGATCATCATCATCATCATCAAGACCTTATCCCAATTAGGGGTCGGCCACATGAATCTTATTCCTCCATTCCACTCTATTAAATACCATGGCTTCATTTAGTCCCAAAGTTTTTAAATCTTTCCTCACCACTTCTATCCACGTTCTTTTGGGCCTTCCCCTTGCCCTTTTAGAACCTTCAACTTGTATTGCCTCACTCCTTCTAACTGGTGCCGTTGTTGGCCTCCTTTGAACATGTCCAAACCATCTAAGTCTAATCTCCCTCATCTTGTTACCTATTGGTGCTATCCCTAAATTTCTTCTAATATTTTCATTTCTAATTCTATCCTTTCTTGTCTTACCACTCATCCATCTCAACATCCTCATTTCTCGCAACACCTATGAGTATGATGTTCCTTAACTGCCCAACACTCTGATCCATAGAGCATGGCCGGCCTTATAGCCATCCTATAGAATTTTCCCTTTAGTTTGAGTGGCACCCGCCGATCACATAAAACCCCCGATGCACATCTCCATTTGTTCCAACCCGCTTGGATTCTCTGGGTAACCTCCCTCTCAATCTCTCCACTCTCATGGATCAATGATCCTAAGTATCGGAAGTGGTCTCTCATGGGGACCTCTTGGTTATCAATCTTGACTGGTGCTCCACTCCTACTCTCCTTGCTAAAATTACATTCCATATATTGTAATGCTCGTTAAATTGCATAGCAGACCACGAGCATGCAGCAATAATAACAGAGGTGTGAGCATTTCTTTTTTCTCAAAATGTAACCAAGGAAATCCCAAAGAAAAGTTTGAAGAGATGAAATTACTTACGGAAACTAGGTTATCATATGCTCCCAGGTCATAGGGATGGCGGTATATATTTCCTACTTTTTCAGCCAGCCACATGGCCCTGACACCCTCATGGTACTGCAAAATCCATCAAGGACAATCAGGAATTATTCCAAGACAAATAAGCCAGAAATGGAAACCCAATAAACCATTATAGCTTTTCAAACCTCAATTGTTGTTTTGTTATGTAAAATGAGGAAGATATGCCATCCCAGGAGAATACTTAATGCCAGAGTTAAGGGAACTAGTAGTACCCCACAAATGACCTGCAGATAACATTGAATGAGTAGAAGTTCCACGTTGATATCACTTTCAAACACTAAGCAACAGCTATTTACTCACATAAGAAGTTTTGAAAGAGCCTCCGCTTTGTTGCTGATCTTTGTGTATATCATAGGCACTACTGCCCATAAGTAAGACCTGAAACAAAGATCACAAATTCTTTCCTGATGTATTGTAGACTTTCCAGTATCATTAGAAAACAGTCGATCGAAGTGTACCATGGAATGGATGCATGCGATTACAGCATACAACACGAAGACAAAGAAATTCTTATAATTTGCATGACCAACACAGTTATTAATCCAAACACAGTGATGATCCTGCATCCACCAAATGGCAAATGTTAATACCTGTAGCCAGGATCCTAAATAACCAGGACATGGTGCAATTATTGCTTATACATACCATTCTCAAAACACACCTTTGGCAAACACGACAGTGATGTGCACGAGGAGGCTTATAATGGGAACACTTCTGGCAGAATCTTAAATCGCCACCCTGAAAGAAAACCACGACAAATAAGTCAAATTTGCTGTAAAGAAATTGATTTAGCTCTTCAAATAGCTATGTTTTTACTGGTATCTACAAATATAACCTTGTCTAAAATAGCGTCCAGCAGAAGAAAGTTATGGTGGAGAATTCCTTATCTACCAACCAATTCTCCTATATTATGGACAAGGCAACCTATTTACTACTCAATTCTTAGACACAAAATTGATTTAGCTCTTCAAATAGCTATGTTTTTACTGGTATCTACAAATGTAACCTTGTCTAAAATAGCGTCCAGCAGAAGAAAGTTATGGTGGAGAATTCCTTATCTACCAACCAATTCTCCTATATTATGGACAAGGCAACCTATTTACTACTGAATTCTTAGACACAAAATGTATTTCAAAATCCACATTACCAACCAAACAAAGCATAATTTCCATTTTTATGCTCATGATAACATAATGTTATCAGAACCAGAATCCTCATTAATCATTACAGAATACAGATGGCTATTTTCTTCCCAGAATTAATTACAGGAGGCTAACATTTGCAAGTGCCAAACAGTTTCTTTCAGCTTATGCCTATAAAAGTTTTGTATTATATGAGACATCCCACACAATCTATGCTATATGTACAATGTCTGCATCAGTTGAAATGCTGAAACCTCCTTTGGTTGGAGGTAACGATCAGATTCAAGCACAGTTACCAAAATTAGCAATCTTTGTAGCAGTCAAGTCAAGCATGTGAAGAGTCTGAACAAGATGGGAAGTGGACCGTGGCAGCTATATATAATATGATTCCACAATGCACTAATACAAGATGTATACTAGAACTGATTCATTTTAGTATTTTATGCACATTGAATTAACTTCAAAAGTCTCTTTGATCATTCTCTGGCGAATGCCAGGTCAGATATAATATGCCTAAACATATCTTCCAACATAACATGCATCCTCTCTCAAAGCATTGGAAAAGCAGGTTTGAGATGTTTCAAGGTGTGGCAGGTTTCCTTCGGCCTTGCAGCTGTTCTTCTAGTAGCAGTCATATATGCATTTGGGAAGAATGAGTATTCTTCGTGGTCATCTCTGTGTTGGTGTAGCAGCGCTGGAAACAAAATGACCTTCATGTTTGATGTGCGCTCATCTTCTACTCGATTCAGCATTGTTTGTTGGAAAATTGATCGTTTCTTGGTGAGTGAGATTTGGGTGTTTTTAGGGTGATGATGCACGAACTCTTATGTAACGGGAATGAGAGTTCAGAAAAGATCCCAAGGATAGATGCAGTATCTGGAGTCTTTGCTTCAACTATGTAAGATTAAGCTATCATGGGGGTTAACTTATCCATCAGGCTGAAGGGATAGGGACCAATGCAGTAGCAAACAAAAGTTCTATCTTTCTCGGGCCTACTGGTACAATAGCTTCTAACAATTCAGAGGTGAGAGGCCTCTAACTGGGTTGTCTTTTCTTTTATAGATCTGGGGGATGGGGCATATGGTTGAAGAGGATTTTAAGAATGTAAGTGAGAAATGTTCAAGAGTTTTGACCTCTAACTGCTATAATAATGAAATAGGAGAATTCTTATTGAGTGGAGGTATTTCTTGTAATCATAGCAGTCCCCTAGCTGTAATTTCTGTTTCCATTTCCGATTGAGCAGCGGTATTTGTTGTAACCATAGCAGTCTCTGTCCCAGCAGTAATTTCCTTTCTTCTTTCTTTCAGTAATGTTTTATTGTTTCCCCCACAGAAGCGAAAGTACACCACATAGGTTCAATCCCACTATAGACACCTTTCATGGTCTTTGCAATTCGCTGGATACTTCACTGCATAAGTAACTTGTGATGTAGTTGTTTACATATCCCGAACCTATATTATACTCCTAATTTATCCATGGGTACAGCAGTGAAACTAAGTGATTCATAACTTTGCGATTGTATCTACCATCCCTAAGGAAAAACATATCTTATTCCATCAAAATTGGGCATAGTTGGCAGAGCAGGAAGGAGCATATTCTGGAGGGTGGAAGAGGGAAATGTAAAAATAGAATATATATATATATATATATATATATATATATATAGAGAGAGAGAGAGAGAGAGAGAGAGAGAGAGAGAGAGAGAGAGAGAGAGAGAGAGAGTAATGTAGCAGAAAGCATGAATGGATAAATAAGAAGATTACCATTCTACTTTGAATCCACAAGGAACATGAGATTTTCAACTTCCTTTATTCAGCAAGAAAAACTAGCCTTTTTACATTGAAAGAGACATAACTATGGGACAGAATCCTACTTTCTCCCAATTACTATAAATGTAAGTTTCTAAAATTAAAATGGAAATAAACATAAATTGCTAAAACAAATATAGGAAACCAAAGTAAGTTCCTAAAATTTTAAAAAAGAGCAGCCCCGGTGCACGAAGCTCCTGCCTATGCGGGGTTCAAGGAAGGTGCAGACCACAAGGGCCTATAGTAGGCAGCCTTACCTTGCATTTTGCAAGAGGCTGATTCCACGCCTTGAACCCGTGACCTCAAGGTCACATGACATCAACTTTTACCGTTGTGCCCAGGCTCCCCTTCATTAAAATTTAAAAAAAGAGACAGTAGCCAAATAGGAAACTAAAGGAATAGAATATTACACCTTAGCATACATATCATCCAACATAAATCTCCTTTACTTCAAGTAAACTTGTCTTCGAGTTGTGAGTAATCCACTTAGTTATCTTCTTCTACTTCGGTTAATCCTATTGGAAAACACTCTTTATGTAAATGTGCCCTCACAGATCACCTACTCGGAGCATGTGTTCATGTTTGCAGCGACCAATACATTCGTTATAGTTGGCATAGTATTTTTCAAGAATCAACTTCTCTAACAGTTATGAACCACCCCCCCCCCTACTTTAAAAGCTTTGGATGCAACTTTGGCTCTCAATGGAGCAAGGATATTTTTCTACAACCCTTCTCAAATACATAAACATTTTGCTTGCCTGTATGCATGCAATCAACAGTGTTACCATGTAAAATGTGCATGGGTCTATATCTACTACATAAGACCTCATCTTTGTAGCCAAAAGAGAAAGGATGAAACGCCTTTCATCGACAGGGACGCAAGCAGTAATACCAGGAACCTCAAAACTGACAGAACCAGACCAAAAAATTCAAGTATGGTTATTCAATTGGAACTGATGGTACGGTAATGGCTTTCATTCTAAACAACCAAATCTTATTAGTAAGGTAACAACCTTTATGCTAGGATACCCAGACCAGAACCGAGAACTGAAAAATATTAATTAGTATACAGAAATATCCTTACAATCTTATTGTAAACTTAACTATACTCGAGGATAATATATTAATTTACATCAAATAAATTTATTAGTATTTATTTATTTTAAATTTAATTTATTTAAAGTTTGGATTAGTATTTAATATAGCAATTATTTACGGATGGCTCATTATGGTTCATTCACAAATATAGACCTTTAATTGGGCATAATGAATGCTGTAAAATGGGGAATCAAAGTCCAAAGACATGCTATTCCCCCCAACATACCTGAACATAGTTGCTTGCTATTTTGAATTCGAGTCATAGCTAACTTCTACATAGCATAGGTACCAATATGATATGTGTTTTTAACTTTTTATGTTGTATTCTTATTTGCTTATATAATATTAAAACAACAAATATATGACTAGTTGGTATATCAATAATTAAATAACCAAAAATGATGCATAACCTACATTTCAATATCTTAATTGTTTGTCTTATGCAATTTTCTCCTTTATATATTACAACCGTTAAATACCTGAGGAACGAACTGGAAGCGATGGTATGGGAATGGTTTTCATACTAGGAACTAATTCCAGAATGGTACTGTACCACGAAACGTAAAATCTAAAAGGTACAGTAATGATTTTCCATGGAACCTAACCAGAACCAGACCGCTTGCACTTTTATTCATTGACCACGACCTCATCAACCTTTGTAATCCAACAATAGTATAATAAGCAGGGTGCCTTCACACTTTAATTTCAATTGTGATCATTTCCTTACTTCAGCAATGATAATATCTCATATTTTCCCATTCACTATGCATGTTGTTCTAAAAGTATTTTAACTTTAAAAAATCAACACTTCCATTCAGAGCGTATATAAGATGCCCAACCACAAGCACATCATCTTCGCTTGCATCAGTAAATGAACACACATATACCTTGATGGCATTGATCACACCAAATCCAAGGAGTATATTTTCAAGCCTAGAAGAACCTAGGCATCTTTTAACATAGTGTTAGGTGTCTTTCAAGTCTATTTTGCTGCCCTATTTTGTGTTGTAAGCAATAATGACAACTCCCTTCATTAGAGACTTTAAACAAGGGTATTATTGCTTTTTTAATATTTGGATTTTAAGTAGGAGTGATACATGTAAAAACAGACTAGCATCTTACTAAAAGGAAGAGATTTCCCTTGGGTTTGGGTTGTTCTTTTAAGATTACAACTTGGTAAATCACCTTTTGACTGATTTATGCACCATTAGGTGGCATTAAAGTAGCAAGATCATTGCATAGCTTTTGATGGAGATAGAGGTGTTGCTGGTTTGGAAAGTAACAATAGCATAATGGCTGCTATTTGAAAGCCCTTCAGGGTTTATAGGCATCCATGCATCAGTTCAAGGAGGCAATGGCGAATCTGCTAATTTGGTAGTGAGAAACTATTCCCACCAACTATAGGGCTCAGGTAAAGCAATTCTAGGTTGAACACAAAAACCCCAGGGCACACTAGAACAACCCATTGTTCAAACAACTGGTCATCCCAAACTAATGTAAGGCAAGAATCAGCAGGAATGTTTTATTCCTTCAAACAAATTCTCTAGTGATGTAGAGGAACACATCTTAAAATGTGGATGGAATGGTAGATGTTATTTTCCTTTGTTACTTTTGGTATAGAATAATGGAGCATAAATCAACAAACAGAGATTTATCAAGTTGAATCTCATAAGAACCAAGCAAACCCTAGGGAGAAACCATAGAAAAGTCTCCTCCTTCCAATAAGATGCTAATTACGTTTTTAAGTGTGTCCCTCCTACTTAAAACCCAACATGTGAGAAAAAGACATAAATACCCTCACTTAAAGTCACTTATGAGAGGTAGAATGGTCCTAACTGCTTACAACATGAAACAGGATGACCACATAGACTTAAAAGACGTCAAACACGAAGCCAAAAATTACCTACCTGCTCCTTGGTTCTTCTAGGCATGGAAATGGACTGCTTTTGGATGCATGATCTCTATCTTATCCATTCCATCTCATTTCAAACATATTGTCCCAAATGTTCTACCATATCTAGAGTATTAGAATATTGTTCCAGACAACTCTATGTTCATTTGGTTCAAGATCATTCCAGAATCATCTACCAATACAAATCTTTTGGTTTGTTCGGGTTAACTGTTTGTGTTAATAACATTACTGTTTTTCCTCGAAAAGTTAAAAGTTTCTAGGGGCTTACTTTACTTGACAAGCACATCTCCAAGCAAATTTAGGGCTTCAATAATGAAGGCTTCCCTTCATAAAGAATATTTGTGGTGTATCTACATTGTGTTGATTTTAGCATGACTTCAATAACAGGTTTGTCTAACAAATTGTTGTACATCTTGCACAAGATTTTCTTACTGTTCTCGCATTTCTTTACTATAGTTCTCTAATTTTATACCTGTTGAGTTCTAAAATGTTGGCCTTTGTTTTCCCAATTGGACACCAAACAGGTGGAAGACCCATATGCTTCATTCTAGAAGAGGAATGAAACACAATGTAATGGAGTTGACAACTAAGATATCTACTGTTACACTTTTCTGTAAAAAGGTATTCCTATCCCTATCTAACACAAGTATGTTACATCGCCACATGCATATATTGAATGAGTTTAGGGTTTTTAAGAATTCTCATTCATCATTCTTCGCATTTTATCTAAACATGCTTGCACTAGGTAACAGCAAAGAGGGAGAACCCTGATAGATGTTCCAATAGATTTCAATTTCAACAAGAATACTGATACAGAGTTACAATTACAATCACTCAGCAATTGCAGAACTATCTTAGTCCTGGTTCTGTATACGTTCCTTATAGCTATTACATTCTCTAGCTTTTGAGGAGCTAGAACCTCCACTTCCTTTCTTCAAGAATTCCCCCCTTACTTCTGTTCCCTCCTTCCTCTTATATCCCCCCTTCTTTTCCCATCCGTAACTGCCTTTTGAATTATCTAACTGAAGTAACTGCCTCTACCGATGTAAACAAAAGTAAATGCATGTTGTTTACTTTTTGTCCTTACTTCTTTTTATATAATATTTGCCGAATCTACCTTCTTTGGGCTCAGTTGATGTAACAATACCCCCCCTTAACAGTGCCACCTTGTCCTCAAAGTGGAAGTCAGGGAATTGCCTATAAATGTCTTCCAATGGTTCCCACGTGTTGTCATTGTCTGGAAGATTTTTCCACTGGATGAGAACTTCCAATTGTCCATTAGGAGACTACCTAATAGCTTTGATGGTTGCTGGGTATGCATTCATTTCTAGATCTTCAGTTAAGGCCTGTGGTATTGGTTCAGGCTTTAGAGTTGGTTCACAAGCTGGCTTGAGCTAAGATACATGAAAAAGGGGATGTTATTTAGCCTGTGGTGGTAGCTCCAGCTTATAAGCTACTTGTCCAATCCTTTCTAAAATAACATAAGGGTTGAATTTGGGTGTATGATTGAATATAGGGGTATGGAAGTGGATAAAGGCCAGTTGTAGGAAGAGTGCCAATCAGCTATAGAATCCCTCCTACAACAATTTTCAAAGATATTTGATCAACTGTTAGGACTGCCGGTTGCTCGTTCTCATGATCATGCCATTAGGTTGGTAGAAGGAACACAACCTTCTCACAGCAGGCCATATAGGTATCTACATTCACAGAAAGATGAAATTGAAAAGATCATAAAGGAGTTGTTGAATGCAGGTATCATTCGACCCAGTAAAGCCCTTTTTCTAACCCAGTGCTATTGGTCAAAAAGAAAGATGGGGGTTGGAGATTTTGTGTGGATTATAGGGCTCTGATACAACTGATAGATGTTCCAATAGATTTCAATTTCAACAAGAATACTGATACAGAGTTACAATTACAATCACTCATCAATTGCAGAAATATCTTAGTCCTGGTTCTATATACGTTCCTTATAGCTATTACATTCTCTAGCTTTTGAGGAGCTAAAACCTCCACTTCCTTTCTTCAAGAATTCCCCCCTTTTGTTCCCTCCTTCCTCTTATATCCCCCCTTCCTTTCCCATCCGTAACTGCCTTTTGAATTATCTAACTGAAGTAATTCCCTCTACCGATGTAAACAGAAGTAACTGCATGCTGTTTACTTTTTATCCTTACTTCTTTTTGTATAATATTTGCCGAATCTACCTTCTTTGGGCTCAGTTGATGTAACAAGCCCCTTATTTGTAATTAATGCACGCAAAGATTTTCTGCCTCTAGTTTAAGATATAAAATCTCTTCAACAACAAGATTCTAAATCAATTTTGTGGAGCAATGTCTGTAAGAACTGGTACATTCGAACCTACGTGATTGACATTCTACAACCCAGATTACTTTGCACTTGAAGGGCTACAAGTATGCATAGCACCAACAATTACAAATACACACCAGGAGATAATGGAAAATCCAATTTCAAAGTCCAAAAAGTATGCCAACGATGGAAATCTGAAAGATAATGGAACTAGATTGTGTTTATAATCTGATTACTCTCATATTCCTCGATGTTTCCCAGCGCCCTAATGTTAATAACCACCAAGATCCTCTTCCCTCTAGATAGAGCACTGTCTTTCTTGTACTGCTCTTTAACCCTTTAGTTCCATAGTCTTAACATATTGTGAGAGGAAAACAAAATCCTAAAGAATACAACGTAGCTGGCCATCTAATCAAGGATTATTTCACTTCACCATCTCTTTCTTCTTATCCTTCATCTTCTCTCTCTTAATCCACTATAAAATAGTAATATGGGATAACTTTATGTCTGAACATTAAAAGAGGGAAAAAAAGAAACAAACAAACTTTGCTTTAAAGCTCCACTCATCTGCGACTAGTTCCACATGCTGTGACACCATTAAATTAGAGTTCCATGTAATCATATCCATAGATAAATAATTTTACTTGAAGAAAAAATGAATGTGATACCAGATGTTATAACTAGTTTCTAATTTTATATAAAGCAAATCTTCAAATCAATACTGAAGGATGAGGAAATTTATTAGGGAGAAGCATATCAATCAGGCAGATACCACTGATAACTTAGCCAACCAGCTACTTTAGGTCAAGATCCACACAATTTGCAGCAATATCATGATGGATGCATGTGCCAAACACAAGCCACCTAGAATTACTAAGGACAAGGTACACACACTTTGATAACACAATACTTTTGTTGGAACAAAACCACTATTTGGTGGACTATCAAGAACTATGTACGGCATAAGCACAACATATGTATACATATAAATGCTAAAATCAACACTCAAGATCAGTTGAATAGTTATTCATTCTAGACATCATTCCTTGAGAACCCATAGCAGCTCATCCATCTTCATTCACTTACAATTTCAAATGTGAACCATGAAAATGCAATCATTTAAATTCTAAAGTCAATTTTTAGTCATTAAGATTCTGGAAAAGTAAGTAAAAGCTAAAGTAGGTAAAAATCTTCTACGTCATTAAAATTTTCTCTTCAAATATTAGTTCCCTGAGTAAAAGACCAATTAAATCAGAATGGTTGCTGGAAGAAAGGGAAAACCAGTAAGCATTACAATAATCGTTAAGAGACTGATTGGGGTTGCGTGACTGTTAGTTGTCTTAAACTTGGCTGTGTGACGAAATGATACATAACTGGAACTTCTGGCCAATAATTACGTCTGCAAATAATTTTATCATTCCTAATAGTCTAGAATGGAAGAAAATCTTGAAATAACTTTAATGTTTCTGTGGTTTAGTCAAATTAGTGATTAGCTGTCGCAATTTGATTTCAAGAACAACAAACTCAAATCTTGTCAGTAGTGCACTGTCATGTAACAGCCTTTGATGACCTCTGGCATCAACTGTCACCACTATCCAAACACTTTGTCATCTTTTCCTCACTATATAGTATATATGGTCTGCAGAATATTACATCGCAGCTACTAATAATACACTATGGTCTAACAAAATTTTCAGGGCAGCTACTTTCCCTAGTTTTCTCAAACAGATGTCATCAGCAGTAAATAAAGTATATACCGTGTAATTGTCAGGATTCAAAATACTGTTGAGTACTGATCAGAGACTTCTTCCAGCAAGGTGCTTAATTAATGAACAGCAAACATGCAAAGTACGGGTAGGCAGATAGACTTAGCATGAACACGGGTAAGCAACTGGACTTAAGTTTAAGCTAGCAGCTGACATCAGCTTTTGTCATGCAAGCAAACAGCTTTGCAGTGACTTAGACATGGAGACTCTCCAGCAGATAGAGCATGCAAGTCTACCTCCATTACAGCAGCATGTACTGATATCTAGTTAAACCAGCATTTTTTCTGTAAGAAGAGAAATTCCTGGGAAGAAGAAGGATTTCCAAAAAGGAGAAAGAAAAAAATAAAAGAATCTAGGAGTAATCTGGGGATTTGTGAATAACTAATCTAGTCCTTCGAGTTCTTTTCTTATTTCTGCAGGAAGTTCTGAAATGTGTTACTAAAATAGATTTCTACATCTCTTTCCAGGACAGGCTTTTACATGTATTTCTAAAATGAGTTTCTGCAGAGATTACTGAAGACATTTTCTAATATTGATTTCTAAAATGGGTTCTGAAGTAGGTTTGCATTCATTTCTGAATAAACTTTTGTATTTTTCTAGAAGTTCTTAAATAGACTAGGTTTCTCTTTTCCTGCTCAGCTTCCTAAACCTAGCCTTTATTATCGATCATGACCTTGAATTGTGTGTTTATCTTCATCCTCTCTGAATGTTAGTATACTTGTAGTCTTTACTGCATTTATAAGCATGACTTATGAGCAAAAATGTTTGTCTTCTTGCTCACTGCAGAGTCTACTGCAAGTTTAGCCTCTACTGCATTCATACGACCATGATTTTTGCGTGGAAATATTTCAAAATAGATTGGATTAGGTCCCATGAGCTGTATTTGCTTTATTGCAAATGTATACTGCAACTACATTTGCCTCAACTGCTATTTTAGTGGACCAATTCAGTTTTCTAAGTGATTTCTGTCAAGAAATTGAAATTGTGAACCTATCATTCAAAAGCGACCAATGTTTCTATTAGATACCGAACCTGTTTTGCTTTCAGCCTTTGCCTACTTGGAGTGGTCCTCTGGCTAGGTGGTATTACTAGACTGTGTGGTATTTCTTGGCCTCGGCTGTCCACTGAGGATTTACAGGACCAACATTGGACCAATGGTGGTATTACTGAACCCCGCATGATATTTTTACTGGTCTCAATCGATCATTGTGGATTTACTGGTCCCATGTGGTCAATAGCAGGATATTTGAACCTCTGGCCAGGTATTACTAGACTATCATCTGATGAGTGATGGTATTACTACCTTAGCTGACATGCTAGCATGGATATTAGTAGCCTCAGTAAAGACGTCACTGTGAAAGCCTCCATAGGCAGCATTACTGGCTCTATCTGATCAATGCGGAATAGGGTACAAGCCTTCACTGACTTCTTACTGAATCTTACTGATCTAAGCATGCATTACAAGATTTTCTTTTCTTCTATTTTTTCTAGTTGCAAGCCGTCACAAGCATTTAGTTATACGAGATCTTCCAAAATTCAATCCCCACAAGCACAATTAGGGAAAGGAAAAAACAGCTCAATCAGGACGAGAAGATGAAAGAATGGTACAGAAAAGAAAATTAATTTCCAAGAAATGATACAAACCGACAAGGATAGAAAGTAAGGCAGCTGCAAACTGACCTTCCTCTTGATCTCGTGAACAGGATTCTCTGGATCTTCAACATCCGGCATAAAACTAGCGGGAACATGACCGGGATCTTTCATGGTCGCAATTCCGTAATTGAATACAGACATGAAAGCCAATGCCGTGAAAATAAAGGAATTCACGAGTCCTGGCGACGTATTCAAACCAAGCCATTCATCAATCACAACAAAAACAGTAGTGTAATAGAGGAAACAAATCACAGCCAAAACTACAAGGATCGGAAGGGAAATAAAATTCCTTTTCATCTTTTCTTTTCTTTTCTTCTCTTTGTGAAGCCAAATTTTCAGGTTTCTAGGGTTTCTGATTTGAGTTGGAGAAGGGGGGTAAAAAGCAGTATTCTGTGAGGTTGAGGGCTGCTCTGGGAATCAATTTCCGGTTGGGAAAGCTCCATATTTGCAAGTGGTGGAGTGGAGGGGTGGTCATCGGAGACCTCCGGCGTTCGCAACGACGGGGCTCCGGTTTTCCGTTTGTTGGAGGCGGTGAGCTCGAAGAAACGGTAGGCCATCGACCCGGACGGCATTTTGTAGGTGGGTCGGTATGGGAGAACGCTGGGTTTGACCTACAAAAATACCCTTGTCTTTATAGTAATTAACTTGTCAACCTTTTTTGCTTTTTTTGAATTTTTCCGTTTTGTGGTTAGGTCATAAATAAATGAACGCTATGGTTAGGGTTCAAGACGTAGAAACAGCCTCCGTGCATATATAGACCCTTGTGGTCAGTCCCTTTTTCAAACTCTGCATATGTAAGAGTTTTATATATTGAGCTGCCCTTTTATCATAAATAAATGAACATCAGATAATTTAGGCATTTTGTATTGAACAACCGAGATGTAGGCAATGATCATAGCCCATTGTTTCATTAGTTTGCAGTGTTGAACTCAAGACTAGTATCCATATTTTCTCAATTTGTTCTTAAAACTAGGGTTTTCGTGTAGCTCTCACTCAACCTTATAATTCACAAGAAACAAGAACCATGTAACAAAGTTCAATACTGTTATCACTAGTTACTGCATCGCCCAAAGATGCACGTGAACCATATCAATGTTTTTTGTTTTTCCTCTTATTTTTCTTCTCCTTTTTTTTGTCGTTGTTGAAATGCTATCAATGTTATTATTACTTGAATGAGGAGATGTATGGATTCCCATTGCACCTGAATAGGCAATAAATAGCATTCTAACAACGTGCTTAGTAATTTGTATTAATGTTTTATATCTTCATACCTCAAAAATTTATGATTTTAGTAATTTAGTGATATATATATATATATGGAGAGAGGTAATTTCAACAAGGAGTTGCAGGTGTAAAGTGTAGGTGACATTTGATTGGCGAGTAAAAAGGTTCTAATTACTATTTCTTCTAACTTCTTTTGGTTTTTTTTTGTTTTTTTCAGCCAATCAAATGTTACATGCTCTTTGCACCTGCACAAAACAACTGAAATTAACACATCATATATACACACACACACATTGACAACCAGGCTTCTACCTGCCATTTTTTTACAGAGAGAATCTACTAATTCTACATGCGTGTTTCTCAAGAATAAATGTGTGGAAGAATTATTAAGTAAAGAAATAGTCAAGGAGTATATACTATCATTGGGAGCTAGATAGTAATATATATATATATATATATATATATATATATATATATATACAGGTTTCATTTATAAAGTTTCAAATGATAGTGGAGGATGCTCATTTCAACTCGAGTTTTCAATATCATCAGCCACTAACGTGGATTTTGGACAAAATCCATGAAATCCCTCAAAACTCCAAAAACCTCCAACCACTACAACCCTGCAAGCTTTGCTTAAGGAGGTGATACTCCTTTTCAAACATACGATTATGGTCCTCATGTCTTATTGTAGGGTCAAGTAGGAGGAGGGAGAAGTTTGCAAGGTAGAGAGACGATGGTATTCGACAAATTTCTCCCTTCGTTTGCAGTGGCCTCTTCCACCATTTACGCTAAGAAAGTTAAGTAACAACCATCTAACAAAGAGCTTTAGGGTCGTCAATAATGATACTGAAAATCTCTTTATTATAAGGTTGCTTGTGATCACCTCAGTTCTAATTAACTTCTTACGCTTGCAAACACACACTGCAATCAGCACTTCATAGTTGGTACACAAGTGGTGCTTGCTATTAGTAATCCCAAACCCACAAGCCCCTCAAAACCGTGACCTAGCTAGCAGAGGAGAGGCCGAAGCTCTCCATACTCTGATTTGACAATGGAATTCCCAGCTTTGGCGGATTTGAAAAGGGTATAGCAGCTATAACATCTGCTCTAGTAAGATGTAAATTGTGAGAGAAGAAAGAACAGCAGAACAACAAGTCAACTTTTATTACCAAGATAAAAAAAAATAGAGCTACAGTTCCGATAGGTGTGATGCTCTTCATGTCACTTTGCTTGAACACATAATTAAGCAACTTCACTAACCTCAAACGACTGAGAAATAATAATAACTTAGGAAGCGGCTTTCTTAATCTCATCAAGAACTTAAATAATAAATTAAAGCTGAAAAAGAGAGACAGCAGACGCTCCGAAACAAAATGAATCTGGACCCACTATGGAGGGGTCAACACTTGGGAAGATCAGATGGTGGAGGTGGCAGCTTTTGATGAGGCAATTTCCCATCCAAGACGACCCAAGCCATCTTTAGACCCCAGCTGATGTGAACTTCCAAGTGGCAATGCATGAACCATACGCCTGTTAACATGTCACCATCCAAAGTAAGTTAGCAGAAGCTAATGTGTTGTCTGAGCAGTAACCATTTATCACACAAAAAAGAAAGAAAAAAGAGAAGCAACTTGTATTGATGGTAGTGCTGATGTATAATTGGACACTGAATGATTATTGTTAGATCAATGATTTGATTATGATAAGAGTACGGTTGCTTTGATCCCAATGAGTAGGCATCCACCACCGATGAGATAGTGGTCTGTCTAACAATCTTCCCCATTAAATCATGATCTAACTTATTATTCCATGTAACTGAAGAAATAAATAAAATAATTTTCATATTCAGCAAACTCAAACAATCTCCTTATGCTACTCTCTACCAACCTGGATTATCTGCTCGAAAGCGAATGGCAACCCACCCACCGGATGGAACTCCAACGGTGTTTCTCTCAACGGGATCGACAAGATTGAACTTAGAAGGATCCTTCTTTGGATCGTAATTGCCAAAGCCTTGGCCAACAACAAAGAAATTAAAGCCATGGAGATGGAGAGGATGGCTCTCGGCACCGAGAATGCTGGTATCTTGCATCACAAGTTCGACACTGGAATTAAATGGAAGCACCAGCGCCTTAGTCCCGTTGCTCACAAACGTGTTGTTAGGAGGAGTACCCGTATAATTGAATGGGAGGAGAGGGGCGACGGGGAAGTTAGGGGTGTAGACGCCCTTCGACTGCCCAAAGAAGTGGGACTGGAGGAGAGCGGTGGTTGGGAGGATAAAAGACACATTGTTGACGGAGGCGGAAAATTTGGTGCCATTAGGCCCTTGACATGTTTGGTTCTTGGGACACGGGTTGGCACCAAGGCCTACTGTGAAGAAGAACTGCTTGTCAATATTTTGAGGGACTCTAGCCGGGAACTCAGAGTTAGCTAAGCTACGCAATTTCATGGAGAAATTGGTAGCAAATGAAGTGTCATTCAGTGATGGAAGTTTCGGTTTGTGGAGGGACAGTCTCTTCTTGTGAATGCCTGACATGGGTGGTTCATATTCGAGGATTCCCGCAGTCGTAGAGTTGTCGAAGGTGCCTCGGCCAGTCACATATGGTCTTGCTGCCATAAGAAAGGTGGCATTTGGGTAATGGGGTTTGGTCTTGAGGAGAACATTGTAGGTTTGTCCGGGTGTTATGAGAAGGATATCTGTATCAAAGGGTTTTATATAAACAGCATCTGCTTCGACGAGGGTGAGAGTGTGGTTGCTGATACTGAAGAAGAGCTCATCGTTGAGTGCAGCATTGATTAGGCGAAGAAGGTATGTCTTTCCAGGCTTGACATTGAGCTTGAATGTATCTGCCGTCAGCCAGTGAAAGCAAAGAAAAAGAGGCCTTAATATCATTATTGTTTACGTTTCTTGTATGGTCAGTAAGTTTGATTATGTCCAGATGCTCTTCTATTACCTTTGGCCGAGCAGTTGTACAAGGGCCCTGGCAGTCCATTGATGGTGTAGGCTTCGGATACATTGGGCCCACCTCCTGTCGTCAACGCTTGGTTGATGATGGCCTCAGTGTCCGCCTTAAACCATTCTCCTGGAAATTGAACCAATATAGTGTTAATCTGATTAAGTTATTAATTTTAGATGACAATAACTATGGGAAGCTGACTTAATGATCAACCATTAAGCTTAACATCTTGGGAAGCATTACCGAAGATAATAGGAACTTCCTCGTATGGTTTGGGAAATGGATACGGAACATGGCGCTTAGGGAGGATAATGATGGGCCCATAAACAGTAACCCGTAACCAAGAGATATGTGCATGCCACCACAGAGTTCCTCTTTGGCCTATGATGGTGAAGTTGTAGATGTAGCTTTGGCCCGTTTGTATGGGGCATTGTGTAATATACCCAGGACCATCTGCCCAGCCACTCTGGACTTGTCTTATCCCATGCCTGTTTTCACATTATTCTCATCCATCAGATAATCCAAGAGAACTAAAGCACACTAATCCCTTCAATACCTTCTTGGTAGCTTTATGCAGGACGTTACAAACTTGGTTTAAGTGTCAACAAGGACTTGAGACTCATTAGAAAGATTATAAAAAAATTTCGAATAAGTATAAGTATTCCCTGCCCAAAAGACCAGAATTATTTTTTTTTGTTGAAGAACAACCAGAAGTAATTCAACTACTGTGACTTTTGCGTTGAAGGTAGCTAATGAATACATGTCCTAGTAATCTTGTTGCTCATAACTTGCAAGTGGCAATCTAGGATGTCTGGTGATTTCACCAAAAGTCGAAAAATGATCTAATGAAGAAATAATTATTCATTGCGTTGAAAAGTCTATCTACTTTAAGCTATGATTCAACCACTTATGGGTTGTGAGAGAGAAAATGTGAACGAGCGATTAGTAGAGGTTTAGAAGTTGAGAAGTTGTTCCATACCAATGTATGGTGATGTTATTCTGAACATGGTTAACCACCTTAACAATGATCCTATCACCTTCCCTGGCCACCAGCCTAGGCCCTGGAAACTGCTCGTTCACTGTTACAATGCTCTTGGTATGGCAGAGACGACTTACATTCTGCATCTTGATCTGAAAAGAAGATGAAATTCAAAGAATATACACAGTAAATTAAATACCACATTTTCATAGCTCTTGGCAATTAAATCAGCTCCGAGAAAAATAAAAGTGATTTACATCGAACTTGTAATGCCTGGTTATGCCTGCATGCTTAGCAGTCACAAGCCCCGGAAAGAGCAATGTGGTGCTCAATGAAAGTAGAAAAACCCCCACAGAAACTGATGATGAAAGAAGAAAGCCACCCATCTCCTCTCTTTCTTTCTGCTTTCTTCGTGGGTGAGATTGCTTGTATCTAATTCGATCTCAGTTGTCTGTGTACAATTTTTGGAAGCTTGTATGGTGGTTTATATAGACCGATGGAATTGTTGATCAAGTAGGTGAATGGGGATATGACAGAGAAAATGAAGGAATTGTCCTTAGTTTTACGATTTTGCTTCTTTTGCCCGTGATGGTTATGCTTACAATTGAGTGCTGCCAACGTCAAAATTATTTTTCCTGACCTTTCCTCTATTGAATATCTTCCAGAAATAATATTCAAAGATCCATGGCCTTGATAGTTTCCCAATTTTTCGTTTGATGTAGTCTTCACCGAAACCGTGATGCTTTCCCACAATATGGATTATACGACTTTATAGTTTGTGCTTTCATTATCTAACAATTTTTGTCTTTCTATTATGTTCCATATATATATGATGGATATAGGACTGGCAGCATAAATGAGAGAATTGGGCCCACTGAAATCACAAAAAACACAATCTAAACCATTCATCATGTGACTTTGAGGTGGACGCGGGTATAGCCTTATTTTCTCGTTGCTATTGGAGACATCTTGCCTGTTGAGATGGTACTGTATCTCCTTAGGGAAATATCTGCGCCCAAACCCTAACTAACAAGTAGGTCTAAAAGTACATGCGGCCGGGTCCCAGATGTTTAGTGATCCTAACCAGCCATGCACATCTTAGTAGGCTATGCCGCAAAAGTTTTTCTACATTGGAGGATCTTAACCATCCATTAGTAGATATTATGGTGAGTATCTTCATTTTTGAAGTTTTTGAGCTGATCAATGCATGCTCCATAGTAATGGCAGTCAGGATTATTCTTTCTGATAAAATGGCTATGGCCCATATGTCGGATGGATGGTTCGCATCACGAAATATATCGGTTTAATATGTACTTTAATATCACCCAAACACCATAAAAAAGGCTCATCACCTTCTTAAATAACCATCTGTTGAGCAACTTATAATGGTATTCTTTTGTACGTAAAAGAAAAGAAAAGAAAATGGTAAATGCTAGTGGCTCAAGAAGTATGTTTTACCAGTTGGCTGCAGAACCAATGGAGCCCAGACTGCTGATGGTGTCCAAACAAACCATCTTCTGGTGTATCTTAGGTAGGCCATGCTTACCTAGATGCAGGCTGGGAGATGATTGTTTGGGATCACCAAACCCTAGGATCCATCTCTCCTTACAGCCACCCAGTACTTAGTTGCCGTGCAACCATCATGTAATTCTTCCAATGTGTTCCACCAACCAAAAGGTTATGACTGTTAGTCGTGCAGACCCTGCGAGTTCCATGATACAATGCAACCTGTTCATGGTGCCAGGATCATTATAAGACCAAGTGGCTGGGGCCTGTCACTGACTAATTAAATTACTGTCATTAGATGCATTTTCCCTACCCTCATTTCTCTAACCCATCGACGTGCCCATGTCTGCAATCTTACTCCAATATTGCTTGGTCTGTTCCAGAAAAACGACTTCATTTCACCGTTCTTATTGACTTCCCTTAACACCTTCGATGATAGCATCTCTACTGCTACTTTCATCTCCTACCGTTAAACTTAACAATCACGGCAAATAAAATGAGTAAAAGGGTGATGTTTATTCCGATTGATTAATGTTTGGTTGGTTCTCGCTTTACAATAACCAGAAAAGAAAAGGACAAGTTCAATGAAAACTATGCCTGTTTTAACCATCTGGTCTTGTTTCTCGTGCACGAATTTTCCGTTCCAAACGTCGGTTGGTGAAGTTGTTACCATCTTAGAGTTTCAACCATGCCGGAGAAGGACTTGTGACCCGACTGATTTTCTCTCTACCGAAGCCACGATCGGTCTCCGTCACCCAGACAGTTTTTTTGCAAATTCAGCAACCTATCAAACCCCTTTTTGACAATTTCATGCTGAAATAGTCATGCTTTTCTTTGCTTGATCGATGTTTAGAAAACTTCGTCTAAAAGAAACAGAAAGGGAGAATCGAAACGGTTGAAACCACGATACTGACGGTCACCATATATGAATGGGGAAAATCGGGCTAACTAGAGAGTCTTCAACCTATTGTTTTGGCTACAAAAGGATTTAAGGGTTGTTGATGGATGGATGATATATTTCAGCTACCTTATCGCCGAGGTGGAAGATGTTGCTTTTCTATATCATACGGATTGACCACCTCTCTTAGGGGTTATATAACTCGTAGCAGAAAGTTTGAGGGAAGGTGGGAATGATATGGGAAATGGGAAACTTTGAAATTAATTGTAACAAAAAACCAATACCAAATTGCTATTATACACGAGTTGCTTTTATCAGCAGAGGCAGTAGTGTTAGGAAGTAGGATCTATAGGCAACTTGGTGCACTAAGCTCTTGCATATACACTGTCTAGAGAAGTTCGACCATAAAGAGTCTACAGTATGTAATCTTACCTTCTTTCTTTTTTTTTTTGCAACAAACTATTACCAATACACTTCTTTGTTCATATGATAGGCGTTATCTTTGGAAGACTAATGTATTCAAATTGTTCGGCATTTCATAGGTACTTACACGTCAAAAATCATGTCAATTGAATGATCTTAGCCTATTTTATAGAGTTGAAAATCAAGCATTAATTCTTAAATTGTCAAAGATAGAGCTAATAATCATTTGATTGGTGTGATTTTTCACAGCAACCTAAACAATGTCGGTGAATAAAATGAATGCCTTCACTAGAGAAAAAAATATGTACTAGGTATGTGTCTCCCATGGAGACGCATTTTGTGTGTCTTTGCATATCATTACTTGTGGGTTAAATTTACAAAGCGGTAGCTGCAAATGTAGCTGCACACAACAGCTGTTAATTTCATTCGGGTGATTGTTTTGTTTTGCATATACACTAGAATAGAACAAAGTGGTGTTTCGCTTGCTCCGGCGTTTAATTCCGGACAGATTTTTTAGAAGAAAATTTGAGTAATATTTAAAAAGAGTGCGAATATCAATTTTATGGGTTACAATTTTTATTTGATGACTGACTTACCATTTAAAGCCGCTGATCACAAACACTTAAACAAAGACAAAGATAGCAAAAGTAGAAAGATAAAAAGATTTGGTTGTTTATCTAAAAAAGATCGTCAAAACTAAAAGTAGAATAAGAGAAAGAATTGATTTTTTATTTAAAAACAATGACAATTTCACAAAAGTATCATCAAAATATAAAAATTGCCATCAATATCTTCCGGTAAGATTGTAATTGAAAGTTTTGGAGTATGTTTGTTCACTTTTATTATTAAAATGGAATAATTCACAAATTTCCCTCGGAAAGGAATGAAATTGACAGCTATGCTTCACCATCACACGTGCCCTTGACATATGGGAAATATTGGCAAGTGAAGCAACTAGCACGCTCTAATTTCATTAGACACTATAATTCAAGAGGGTTTCCTATATGGTGCATGCACACAGGCAGTCCTGCTCAAAAATTTTGAGTTATCATTATCATGATACAACAAAGATCTTGAAGAGTACAGGGATGAGGCCATGCACCGCTCACATTCAAGGCTGCCTTAATGATATGGTGGAGGGGCGGTCAACGCATAAGGCAATGATTTTCACATCTCTCTCCTACTAATTATTTGTATGACATATTATGCTTATCCGAAGGAAAGCCTTGAGCAATGGTAGAGTTGTCATCGTGTGGCCTTGAGGTTATGGGCTCAAAGCGTGAAAATAGCCTCTTGTAAAATGCAAAGTAAGATTGAGTACTATTGACTTTTGTGGTCTGCCCGTTTTTTGGATCCCACATAAGTGGGGCTTAGTGTACTGGAGCTATCTTTCTTTTTTCTTTTTTACATATTGTGCGTCTTATCCACCGTAGAAGAACCCATTCAAGGGACATGCTACAGTAACTGTTCATTTGCCTGTATATGTGCATGTAAGAAGCGTGTATGCAGAATATTGTCCCCATGCTTACAGTTGTAAAACTGAAGCTCTTAGCATAGTAAGTATTAAATGAAAAGAAGCATTCGTCTCATTGTAGAGGTTGGTTTCTCCTTTATTGAGGTCAGTTTATTTTCAACACTTATGAAATTAGTACTACTCTCATTAGTTTTCTATTTTGTAGTTGACTCTATTGAAATTCAACATAATTAAAAACTTTTCTTCCTATTTTCTTTCTAATTGCCACTTTCCTAATTCCAACGGCTATTTCCTCTTTCACTTTTTCTTCACTTCTCATATAGGCCTATTCAAGTGTTCCTTTTAGCAGGTCGAATATATTTTGACAATGGGTCTAATTGTATGAACGCTACCTTCGTGCCCAATCCCATGGATCAACTTATTAAAGGTACCATGGACGAAAACCTCGCACTCTATAATGAAGGCACTCATTTGACCTTGAATATCTCCACGAGAAAAGGACACCCCTTAAGGTTAAAAGCCACAAATTTAAACTTCCAGCCTTAACTGCTAGGATTATCCGAGGATCAGGACTATCCAATCAAGATGGATTCAAGTTAATATGCCTGATTTATGCTCGCTAGTCAGAATAGAGAACATGATCACATCAGTTTGGGCTTCGAAAGTTAAACTATTTGAAGATAATGTTGTAGATATCTCGGAAATTTCAATGTTTGAAGAGAATATTTTCAGCACAACCAAACTCGTATTAGTGGAGTATGTAACATTACAGGAAGGAAACTGAATTTTAAGTCCTGTTACATTAATCCCAAATCATAACAACTGCTATCACCGCGACACCAATAAGAACAGCAAGAAACTTGAAGAAAGGAGTATCGAAATAGCATCGTTCATGCGGCTTGAAGCCATTGGCGATGAGATGGTTGATGGCCACATAAATAAATACACCACAGGCAAGGCCCATAGAGATTGCATAGATCCAATCAGCCACCGCCCCTTGCGAGGTGGCATCAAGGGCGATGCCTATTCCTACTCCAATTGGACTGGAAATTGAGAAAGCGAAAGAGTAACCGGCAGTCATTAGGAAGGGTCTCTCCGGTATCATTCTAAGCAGGGCAATTCCCATGGCGATGGCAGCAAATATTTTGTGCAGGCTTATTGTCCACAGATTCCTCCATGCATCCGGTTTAGAGGCTGAAAATAACCCGAATACAATAAGACAACGAACCTTATCATGGCCCCTCCAAATTAAACAAACTGAATTCAGTTCTCTCTGTAAAGTATTAGCTGGTAGGTAAGTTAAGAGTTACAATGGGGATAGTGCATTTAGAGCAATAAACAATTTAACTAGACTAAAATGGATATGTAGCCTTCCATCTCTTGGGCCACATCTTAGTTATTGTCAGATGATCTTAACTCACTGGTCAGTTAAGATTTCTCTACCCCCTGTCTAAGAAGCATACGCGGGAATAAGCATTTCTTATCAACTGAATCATTAGACAACTGAATGAAAGCTCAAGTAACTTGGTTAAAAATGATCTAACACTCCCTGTACAACTCCAATGTTAGCTATCTGAATCTCTAGACAAAATTATTCACTTAGAGGTAAAGGAGTTACTACTAAAAGGCCTTTCCACCCCTTGTTTTGGCTCTTTTTGTAAGTGCCAGAAACCTTCTATCTATTCCATTTCGAGAAAACATAATGTTTGCGGCCTTAATGCTTCAGTTGAAAATGCCTAGCCTTTTTACCTTGAATAATAACTGTTAGCTAGCACCAACTAGAAGACTATGTTGGGGCTATTTGGCAGGGGGGAAGTTGGATTTATTTATGGATAATTAATCTTATACCCTGGTATTGGTACCCTTAAAACATAGGTAAAAGCAAGGGCAAAGGGGACTCTCAGCCTCAGGACGTACCCCATCTTTGGCGTTTTTATCTAAGATGATCCAAAGAACACCCATCGGCGATCGATACATTGTTGGTGCTAGGCCAGTAAGTCTCTAGATCGAAGTATTTGCAAAGCTAGAGGTATGGACTACTTGTTCTCAAATAATGCATAATTAATGGCACAATTGAGTCGCCCCAACTTGATAAGTTATAACCCAAAAATCTCAGACAGTTGATAATACTCCAACACCTCTGATTCTTATACTGCCCCTTTCAAAGTCCTTGAGAATCATCGATTTTATAAGTAAGAACAGTGATATCTATGGTCATCCATCGAAGAAGTTACTTGGTCGCAGAAGAATAATGGTTTGGACCACCACAACAACCGTGTGTACTTTTTAGTGCAAGTATTTTTTTAACTTTACGTTGCCTACCAAAAGCTCAGCATCATCAAAACCCTCCCTATGTTTAAACCACCACCAACCTTATTGTCTATTGAATGCATACCGTCGTTTATATTGGTGAAATAACAGACTTGAATTTTATGAATTGCGCCAATATACTAGTTTTGTCTCACAGGATGACCCAAGGCAGGCCCATCATATGTTGCACAAGTCAAAATCATGGAACCTTCATTTATGCTACAAAAGTTTCCCCCCACAGCCATTCTGCACAAATGAGTTTTTGCTTTGATTGGGCACTGAAAAGATGATTCCTAGACCAAATCCTCACTTAATTTCCAGCCAGAACTTGAACGCAGATGGGTGTATGAACAGATAAAAGTAACACAAGATTTGTAAGAAAACGTACCTGCAACAGCAATGGCTATGCCTTCAAACACCGAATGGAAACAAAGGGCTAGGATCAACAAGATGGTATCCCCCCAAGAGGAAGTCTTAGTCAAAGCTGGGTGAACCTCCGGGCCCATCTCCTTGCCATCTCCACCCCTTCTTCCTTCTTCAACATCCGCTCTTGATTCTTTCTCATGGCCCTTGGCGACCAACATCACTATACAGTCTCCAAACATGGTCAAAAGATAACCAGCAGAAGCAAGCATGAATGCAAATGGGTATTCCTTGGATGTCAGATTCCGAAAAGTCACATCCGAGTCACTCAGAAAATGTATCAGCGAGGTGCCCAGGAAGACCCCACCGGCAAATTGAGTGCCCAAGAGAAGAAAGCTCTCGTTCCATCGGTAAAAGTATGGCGAAACTCCTCCGACGAAGGTAGATACGAGTAGAATTATCAGGCACCAGACCTTCACGAGAATTAGGCCTCTGGAGTGCAAATCTATACTGTCCGTGTCCTCGTCGTGTTCATGATCTCCATGACCTTCTGCTAGGATGGAATGAAAGGATAAAATGAGAATTAGTACAAGAGATGATGAAGGAATAGTCTTCATGGAGGAGTCAGCCGTCTGTTCCTCTCTTTTGGGGGGTTGATTTGGTTTCCTTGAAGCTGGTTCTGTGAACTTAAGGCAAGAGAGAGCACATTCCATGTTGAATTTGGCCAGATTTTTGTTTATGAAGGGTTGTACTACATCTACTACTAGTGGACGTGATTAACAGCTGGTTGAACCGTGCCGATGCAGTGATCATAAATATGCAACTGATTTGAATGCGACCTCTTGCCCATCCTTCCATCTTGGCAGCCTCTTGATTGGACGGTTCGGATCATTGGAGCCGCAAAATTGTTGACCTGCTTGTTCAGTACAACATACCTCATCAAATTTATTTCTCAAAAAATAAAAAAGAAAAGTCCTCAGCAAAAACGTAATCTTGGTCACTCAGGATATGATCCCATTACTTAATTTTACGATAGTTATTTTATGCAACCAAACCAGGTGGCTTATTGGGAGTGATTGCCCTGGCCCTGCGCAAGTTATTTACTACCAACTAGCTTTGATATGTCATGAGATGCGCAAGGAAGAGAGATAAACTGAAGTTAAAACTTAACTTTACATCATCAAAACCCATTGACTGTAATTTATCAATCAAATTTCATTCTTCAAATGCATAATAACACCAAAAAATGGCCCCCCTACACGGCTTTTACTTTCCGTAACTGTTTGTTTCAAGTCTACTCTTTCAATACTATAATTAAAATTGTTTTCAGTTAGGATTGCTTTATCCAATTCTTATGTAAAATGGAATATACTATAGTGTAAGTAACACCGACCCTCAATACTGGCTTCAATGAACAAGGAAAATTATAAGACGGCATCAGGATCCAAAGGACAGAGAGACTTCTAACCAAAAAGCAACGTTCCCACAATGGTATAGGCATACTGTTTGGCCGTCGTATGAGACTAGTATGAGAGGTTGTAAAGGGAATCTAATGCTGTCCTACCATTTTCCTTGTTTATTTCCAGGCTCCACCAAGGACACGTTCCAAAATTTCCTTAAAACAACATTTGTGATAGACATTGAGAGATAATATCTAGTTGCACAATGGTCCCTACACGTCGGCCAGTCGAGAGTAGAGACTAGACCAAAAAGCCATTGTCTCGACAAGCAAAGTCAATGCCTTTGGTCGTTATTCCAAACTTATAAGGGACCCCGGAGTCTTTCCGTAGCTTGAAAATTATCCTATCTAACGTCTGACAAAGATCTTTTCGTGCATATACTATGAGCTCCGAAAATTAATTTTACCTCTTACCGGTGTGGGTACATTTCCTTTTTAATGTTACGGATCCATTAGTCACCCACTCAGATGGAAGTAATCTTACAACGCAAGAATCCAACTGCACTAACTGATAGCATATAGCGATCAGAGTACAAATAATACTCCTGATAGCCACCAGAACAAACAATACACGGCTCTGATCAGGAAGCTGCTATACAAGAACGAAAACACAAAGAGCCTAGCTTTTGTCAAGGAAAAGCCAATCAAGCACGCAGTCAGTAAAGTCTTTCGTTTGACTGAAGAACTTCCCGGCAAGAGAATAAGCATCTTGCTCAGCAGAGTCCTTGACATGATTAAATCAGATATTGATAGGATCAAGTGAAGGTTGAAGTCTATCCATGGACTCCCAGAACTTCCAAGGGGGCTCTTTGAATCTATAAAGCCAGTTGATTTACGTTGTCAGTCCCCCTCCGCATTTAGATCTGCCTCATGCGAATCTCCAAAAGAAGAGGGTCCAGCAAGTTGTAATTTGTTAGGATAGATTGGATCAGTTAAACGACTCTGAGGCGACTGTTTCTTCTGATGAAAAAGTAGAAAGCCAAAAGGAGTAATGAACACCTATGTTTTCCCCTTCACTGTCATCGTTTTAGCATCTTCTGAAGATATAATGATCAATCATGAAACATTAGATTGGCTGCACTGCCACTCTGCGAGTGTGCAACTAATCTACAGTACCAGTCTACTGAGATACTGCAAAGTTGGACCATCGATCAAACCTTTTTTCATTTCTTTTTTGAATGGCAGTGGTTAATTTTATTAGCATCTGTAAGAACTTACAGAGACTGATGGAGATGATCCGCAGCATAGTAAAAGAACTGAAAAGAGAATAACCACCACCGTCCAAGAGGAAGATTAGAAACATGAGAAACCACGAAGAACCCAATAACCAAGCACCCCGGCCCGCCCAAAGGCCTGGCCGTGCCTGTGATGTGAAGAAGGCAGAGGAAAGGGAAGGGCAAGACTCAGGTGCGCCGGAGAAAGAGGGAGAGGGAGAGGAAGAGGGCTGTCACTGGCAGCTGCTTGGTCGCCGCCTGAAACTCATCCTAAAGAGACTGGAGGGGTGGTGGTGGAATGTGCAGTCGGTATGCTGGTTGTGCCGATCTGCAAAGAAAACAGAGAACAAGGGGGGATGGTGTGCCGGTGCTGATGCAGGGAATGTCTGAGAGGAACGGGGGTTGAGAGTCAATACCGGAGAAAAGGGAGATCAGACGGGGGAAGGGTCTTCTGTCAAACCGGGAAAGAGGGAGATCGGCAACTGGAGGGAAGGGTTTCCCGCTGTGCATTGCCGGTGCTGGGAAAAAAGGGGATGGAGGTCTATCATTGCCGGAGAGATCGAATGGAGGAAAATCTCACCCGTAAGAAAGGTCGGATGGAGGGCGCGTGGGAGAGTGGGGGGTGTGAAAGTGTGGTCGCAGGGGTTTTTGCCCTTTTCCTCAGTGTTCCCTTCGCCTAGTCTCGTTTTCAATTACCATAGCCTACAAACTACAAAATAGGCGAGTGCCGACCTCTTTTAATTTAGTAAAAATTTTTAATTTTTCAATCCCGATCTTCATTTCGTGCAATATTAGTATTGTAGGAATTGCCTTGACGCTTATATTTCAAATTTGATGGTTTCTGAGTTCAAATTTTGAATTTCCAAAAGAGTCACTTTCATAGAATTTAATTTCTATGAAATTTATTTATTTTTATTTTTTTTCATTAAAAACATAATATAATATACAAAAAATAACCCAAAATTAAGGGTCGTTATATTCGTTCATCTTTATAGGAATTTTGTCCCTGAAATTCTTTCCATGTTATCTTTTGACAATTTTAAAAGCATTCCCATCTCACAAGATACACTAATCGTGCTAATAATTTCAGAGTCAACATCAATAAACAAACAATTCCACATTATAGCATCCTCTTAGATGCCAACTCATATATAGACCGATATATGTCAAATCATCCCAAATCAAACAACTCATAATATAATTAGAATGTGTCATAATCACATATAATGTAATTAGCATAATCGAACTTTCATCCAAGATTTAGTTATCTGTGCACAACTTTAGTACAAGTAATATCACCATAACAATAAAAATATAAGAGCATCCCAACTCACTTATAGGCAAATTATGCCAAGTCTATACCAGAGCACATAGCTCACCAATAGGCAAATATATCTACTCACCAACAGGCAATCGATGTCAATAAAAACCAGAGCATATCAGCTCACCAACAAGCAATCTATATTAATCAAAATTAGAGCATATGAGTTCACCAACAAGCAATCTATGCTAATAAAAAACCAGAGCATATCAACTCACCAACAGGTAATCTATGCAAATCAAAAGTTGTCCACAGCACAATCATAATGTGGGTACCTATAATCCTGCCACCTAGAAGCTTTGCCCTCATCAATTGCCCTCTTATGCCGTCTTCATCGACTACTCACAAGTATAGGTCATAAATCAAATTCTGATTACACATAAGAAAATGACTTTGTACAAAACATACATCAATGTCATACCTCTCATCTAATTAGAAATTAAGCTTATATATGTAATATAAAAACAACATTTATGTCACTGTTATTCTAGAGAACTCAATTACCTAGCAATAGCAGTTCACTAAGCTAAGGAAACTATCAACCTTAGTAGCTAATTTGGGCTAATCCTAGCTTATCACAGTCTTAATAAACTGCCTCTCTGTCAATGGAGGTAATGTGGTTAAGGAAATTCACCTTCTTCAACCATAACTCATATAAATTAACAATAAGATATGAGTCTTTAAGATAGTCAGAATAATGCACAAGGATTTCTTGTGCTCCACCATGCCATGGAGAATATAAGAACATCATCCACTAACATAATTCATGAGTCATCAAAGTACCATTTGAAAACCCAATATATCGTATCCATAAATACTATCAGTGTGTTGGTTCCATCAATTGGTATCACACAGAACTCATAGTAATAATAACAAGTTTTAAAAATAATCTTAAAGATGCCTTACTCCACAATCCTCAATTGGTGATAACCAAATATCAAATCAATATCCAAAAATACCATGCACCATCCTGAGTTGATCAAGTGGATCATTAATACTCGATAGAGAATATTAGTTCTACATTGAGGTGCTATCTAACAAGAGATAATCAGTGCATAGCAATAAGGATTTGTCTTTCTCATGAAGAGGACTAATGCATCCTATGAAGACCAACCAGGTTTGATAGATTCTCGACAAGTAACTCCTGTAGCTGGAGCCCTTCCAGGTTAGCTGGGGCCATCTTGTATGGCATTCTGAGGAAATAATGTTATGCTTAATGCCAAATCAGCATCAAAATCAATCTCATGTTGCAAAAATCTGGACGCTCCTCAAGTAAGATTGTGAATTGTCGTACATCGTCTGTGTGCTCAATATGTGACCACGCTTTGTCCTCCACTATCACACTAAAAGGAGGACTTGGCATGTGAGGAAAGTACCACACTACCTTCAAGACAGAAATAACACAAACCTTAGTGATGCCCCTTCCTACTCAAGAGCGAGGTTAATAGCTGTCAAAGTACATTAGAAGTAACCTTCTTCTCACAGCAATCAACTATCCTCCAATAAATAGAATTCATCTCAAGGATGATATCATAATCAATCATATCGAGTAGGATGAGATCAATATCTATCCTCTCACTCATTATCTCCAACGAGAGCCCCTGGAAATACTTACAAGTTTTAATAACTCTCTCAGTAATGGAGGAACACGTCCTCTCAAACGACCATCATTTGAATCCTCATAATTATATTTTCGATGTCCTCACCTCCACCATTTCATTTCCTTTAACTAATGAATTATTTTATGGTCATATCAATCAAAATCATTTACAACTGTCAATCTCACATCCAATGTAATTGATCTTTCATAATAACTCTCTTAGCCATTGGAGACCACATTATTATTACTATTTAATAACTATTCTTATAAAATACTTGTCAAATCCTCTAAACACTATGCACCTTCAACTCATAACTAGAACTCTCAGAATAATTGATAAGCATTCACTTCTCACTAATGACTGGCTATCAATATTTCTGTGTGCACATGAACTCATTAATTTTTACCTCATAGGTCAGATAATTCATCCACAGAAACATTAGAATCTTGTTTCATCAAATTTTCAATGATTTTACCATACTATAATTTATTCGTCATATGAATCCACTACAAGTTTTGATTAATATTATACTTTAAACTTCCTTGAGTTCTCTTTAATTGTGATCATTTTTTATCTTTCACCATTATTATCATACCATTGTTGTATAATAATTGTTATGCTTTTTCAAAAATTTATACACACCATCTAAGTTAGAACTTGAACAAGGTTCTCACTAAAGATACCATTTATACTATTTAATATGATCCTTTACTCTGAGAATCATGCACTTTCCATAAAAGTATGTTTCCTTGTACTCTTACTAGGATTTAAAGTCTCATATTCTCTAAGCAAAATCTACTAATCTTCATGGTGGCTTCTATTTCACTGTAATAACCCCAATTTTTATGAATATATTTGTATTATTAAAAGTAACAAATTAAAATATTTAAAAAAAAAACTAGAAAAAGGAAAGTCAGGAATGTCCAAGGACACGTCATCCTTGACAAAGAAGGGTTTCTGCCCAAAAACCCTTATTTCAATTAGCCATCAAAATTTAAACATCAGATGGATGATCGGCTCACCTCCTTTTCCATTTCCCTTATGTTTATTGAATGATCTACCTATGAAATCACTGGAAAATTTCAACTATATATCCTCACCGGCACTGTTATCTTCTTCAGCATGGTTTTTTATTTTTCTGACATGTTTCTCGCATCTAAACACTTCCAGGTAGGCCATCACCATCTCCTCTTAATTTTTTGACATTTTTAGAAGTTATTAGGTCACCGGACTAGTTTTTCCAACAAGGTTTTCTGATGAAACCAGTACCAACGAACCTAGATTAAAAACCCATCAAGGATGACTCAAATGGAAAATCTAATCCATCTAATGAATTCTTGGGGCCCAAAAACCCTAGGAAGGCCAATTAGAACAAAATTTCATAGATCCTTGATGTAGATTTGGACATGAATGATTTGGCAGTCCAGATCGAACCGTCTCATTCCGATCATTGAGTGGGTCTCTAAGACACATCCGCGAACACTCAACAGTGGTGCAGTTTAGGAGTGCATCCCCATGTGTGCTCGGTGTCTACGACGTAGTTGCGATAGGCACTACGTGCCAGAGACAAAGATGCAGTTGCTACATTTTCTCGCATACTCGGATCCAAATTCAATTTGGACCGTTGAAATTAAGTTGAAAACTTCAAAATTCAATTCTAAAATCAATTTAACTCCAAATTGAGATAAAAAAGAACCATTGGATTCCTCTTGAAGTGTAGAATCTATTGAACTCATAAAACTTATGATTTATGTATTATTTATTTTAATCCATAGCCAAAAACATTACTAATCTCTTTGATCAAATGGATAAAAAATGATCAGACCATCTAGATTGAATGTATTCATGATCTATTGATGAGATTACATGAATTTATGTGTCAAATGTTACATAAGTGTGAGAAATTATGATTTACGCCCTTAATGTGATCAAAACCCTAGATTTAACAAATAAAAATTAAATTTAATAATTGGATCATTATTAGAATTTGAGATATGCTTTATTATTATCGAATTTGTTAAATTTTAGTTTACTTACATTTGATTTAATTGTAGATCTATTTGTTAGATTAAATTAAGGGTTAGATTCATATGTTAAGTAAGAATGAGAAATTTACTTAGAAAAATATCAAAAACCAAAATATTTGATTAATCTAAACTTGGATTTATATTCATGAATATTTATAGCATAGTGATGACATGAAATTAATGATAGTAAGGGCTACAATAATTCTTATAAGATAAGGAATGAATTTCATCACCGTTATCCTTGGCCACCTAAGAAAATAATCAGCATCCATGAATGTTATGATCAATATTCATGGATATAAGTTTAAAATCAAGTAGAAAAGGGACTTAGGGTAAAAAGAGCTCATAGGACCCTTATAAAAGATAAGATCTATTGTCACTCTAATGGATTCTAAACATCGTGGTTATGGGGGGTATATAAAATCCAAGTGATTTTTCCTCGCATTCTGTTAACATTTGTTGAGGTCTAAATACTTCCTTACATGAGGATTGTATTAACCACTTTTAGAGCAAACTCTAACTGGTAAGCATTAGTCAAATCTGAAATAAGGAGGAGCAGTTTAGATTTAGGAAAAATAGATCAATTCTCAATTAGTAATACACTGACTGGTTGTACATTAATAATAAGAGTATAAATTATAATCAAAGGTCAGGATCCATTAAACCTAACAAACCTTTAAATAAGATGATTATAATCAAGCAAGATCAATTACGAGATCTTGATGATTAAGGACAATAAAAGATAAATTTAGAAATTTTAGATTAAACCCTTGAAATAAGATATAGATCAAAGTGTTAGATTATCTAAATCCTTGATCAAAATGTTCAAGGAAAGAGATCCATATCATCATCTTTAGGGATGATCAAAAGATCAAACCAGATGTACATATGGAATTGAAGGATGACATTATACATACATGATTTGATAGATGTACTGAATCATATGTCGATCAAGATCGCTGTGTATCTTAACGAGTGAAATTATCACATTTGAGGTAGTTGCGCATTACTGGTGCTGGGAAAAAGGGGATCAGGGTCTACACAGGTAGCTAAAGAAAGATTGAATAGAGGGAAATTTTGCTGGTAAGGAAGATCTAATGGAGGGGGGACGGTCCAGTCGATGGAGTTTTTTCCCTTTTCATGGCGTCCCCCTTCGTCTAGTCTTGTTTTCAACCACCGTAGCCTAAAAATGACAAAATAGGGGGTTCTATTATCAATTTCAGGCCCTCTAATTTAGTAGAACTTTTAGACATTTTAGTCCCGATCTTCGTTTTTGTCAAAATTAATGTTGTTGTTATCATCTCCCAAGTTCAACTTTTGAATTTCCAAAGGAGTCACCTTCATAGAATTTAATTTCCACGGAATTAAATTCCAAATTTTATTTTCATTAAAAATATAATATAATACATAGAAAATGATCCAAAATTGAGGGCCATTACATTTATCCCTCCTTATAGGAATTTCGTCTCCAATATTCTTTCCACATTATCTTTTAACAATTCTAGAAACATTCCTATCTCACAAGATATACTAATCATGCCAATAATTCTAGAGTTAGCATCAATAAACAAATAATTCTTTCATTGTGTCATTCCCTTAAATACCAACTCATATATAGACCGATATATGTCAAACCATCCTGAATTGAACAACTCATAATATAATTAAAACGCTTCATAATCACCTATAATGCAATTAGCATAACCAAACTCTCATCCTAGATTTAGTTGTCTATGTACAATTTTAGTACAAGTAATATCACCATAACAATATATAAAAAAAAAGGGAGCATCCCAGCTCACTTATAGGCAAATCTATGCCAAATCTATACTAGAGAACATAGCTCACTATTAGGCAAATATATGCTAATCAAAACCAGAGTATATCTACTCACCAACAAGCAATCTATGTCAATCAAAACTAGAGAATATTAGCTCACAAATAGGCAATCTATGTCAATCTAAACATAATAGCAATTTAAATTCAACTTCCCTATCTTAACCATTGTGTCACACAACAAATTACAATAGGTACTATTTAATAAAAGGACAAAATAAAATACATAACATCTATGGATTACATTGTTTACTATTTCTAGAATGAACTGAGAATAACATAATCTATAATAAGACTATCCATGGAAAGGAATAAGACAAAAGTAAGAAAAGGACAAAGTAGGGATATGCATGGAATTTAAATTCAAGTCTCAAGGGAATTTTTGGAATTTTCTTAAAAAGGTCTTCTTCATCTCTAACCAATAAGGAGAAAAACGCAGGTGGAGTTTGAAGATAACACAGGCGTGGGAAACGAAGGGAGTGAGGAGAGTTTGGGGAAAACCCAAATTGAGTTTTCTCTGTAACAATGAAGGCTTGCTAAAAGAACAAATTTTTGTTAGAAATCTATGAAAAACAAAGCTAAAAATTATTGGAGAAAATAGTGAAAATCACAATTAAAGAATAGGGAACTGAATGAAGAACAGGGAAAGTGCAATAGAGAGGGAGAGATGCAAGAGCAGAGATAGAGAGGGAGATAGGGACGGGGTAAACAGGGGTGATGCAGGTGGCCTAGGGTGATTGGCAATGAGGGAGCACTCACAGGCATGAGAGAGAGAGAGAGAGAGAGAGAGAGAGAGAGAGAGAGAGAGAGAGAGAGAGAGAGAGAGAGAGAGAGAGAGAGAGAGAGAGAGAGAGAGAGAGAGAGAGAGATGGGGAGTGTGGGAATCCAAGAAAATGGTTACTGGCTAGCAGGCATTGAAGGATAAGGAGAGTGAGAAGGAGATGGGAAGAGGGCAACAGAGGAAAGGCTTAAGCGATGTTGGGCCATGTCATATTGTGCAGATAGAAGCGGGGAGAAACAAAAAGAGGGAAGTCAATGTCGGTACCACTTGGTCAAAGGACTGTGCCAATGACTATTACGAGAGAGTTGAGAGAGAAGGGAAAGAGAGACAGAGATGATAGGTGGAAATGGTAATTGGCCTGATACGGTATAGTGAAGAAGTGAGGATTAAGTGGCGGAGAGGAACAATCCTTCTACCTCTCTCCATGAAGAGTGTAGAGAAGAGACACCTAGAGTGGGAGAATTTCATCTATAAGGGGAGCCCGAAAGCATCCTTTTTGTGTTCCCCATGCCTTGTGCATGCTCCTTCTGCTTTCCTCCATTCCATGTTGTCTACCATGTGATGTCTATCATGCTTCTAATGCTTAGAATTTACAGCCTTTCCTTTGTGATGTGGGGCCCATCAAATTTGATACCTATTAGGTCAATCTGAGCCATCTAAGGTTATTTGGTTTGTTTGCAAAACAAAATACTAAAGTTAAAATCATTCACGCCATTTATTATCTATCTAATTAGCTTTAATAATCATTTAACCATTAACTTTTTACATCAACAGTTGGATGATCAATTGAGCTATAATCAATCTAAAATTGACAAATTGATCAGTTAGATGACCTAATTAAATGCTAATCTAGGATTATTTTAGCCAAATTTGAACACTTAACACAACCCCCAACCATCATTTTGATAGTCCCTAGCAAAATATGCGAAAAACCAATTATTGAAAATGATGCAATTTTTCATTTTTGTAGGTACTCACGATTGCATTTAGCACATGCAACAAGCCCTTAAACCCCTAGGTTACCCATAGTGGATGAGTTAGGCCTCGTGAGGGTTTGCAGTGAATATACTCATAAAATTTCAAAATTTCTAAGTCAATTTCCACTTTTTCTCATATAAATCTATCAACTTTAGCACATGAATGAAAAATTCAAAACTCTACCCATATGCTAGACACATCCCAATTTAGCTTAGATCTCAGAGTATGTGTACAGTCTACATATAAAATAATATTTATACCTAAATAGACTACAACTTTTGAACTCCATTTGAAACATGTTTTTACCTCAATATTCACTAATTACATGCACTTAGAAATAACATTTCTTAGATGAAGGTTCAAATAATCTCTCTTCAATTTGTGAGTAGAATCAATAAAAATAAATTTATCTCACATATACTCATGAAGGAAAGGGAGTTACTAAGGATTATGGTTTTGATACCTTTAGAAAGAATAAAATGCCATTACCTTTGATCTTTTAAAAATATTAATCTTTAAATCCTATATTTTCATATCCTCATCAAGACTATATTTATCCTAAAATCATCAGGTCTTTATTAAGACTAAATGAAGGCTTAGGACAAGGTACAAAAGGAGGGGTATAAAAAGTATTCAGAATTTCTTAAAAAATAAGTAGAGATTTTCTGAAGTTGACAATTCTTCCTTACTTTGTTTACTTGAAGTGAATGTTTCTTTTTTCCACTTTTCTACATTCTTCATTCTTCTTTTTTTCCAACACTTTTGAAGCTCTTTTGAAGAATATTTCTTTTCTTAGTATTCACTTTTCTGCTTTGATTGCAACTAAAAAAGTATATTTTCATTCATCTTTAACTTATATTTTGAAGAAAATAGGTAATGGATATATTATACTGGGTTAATATGGGCAAAGGTTAATTTGGATAAGAAAATAAAAGAAAAGGCTTATATATGAGGCTCAACTTGGTTAAATAGTAGTAAAAATACTATTGAGTAGGCTTTATGTCTCTAGGTTAACATAAAGATGACTTAAATCCTTTTCTAGGTTTCCTATAATCCATTAGATTCAATAAACTTCCAGAATTTTAAAGGTAATACTCTAATAATTCAGGTAATTAACCAAATTTAAAAATTGATGGGATCAATTTTCTTTAAGTACGCTAAAGAAAATTTTGGAATATTTATAACCTTTCAAAAGGAGTGAATGGCTCTAAAACTCACTTCCATTATAGGTCTCCACTGAATTTCTTCACGATCTGTAAGTTATAGCTACTTATTAATCTAAACTATCTATATGCAACTGCGTCTATAGATGTGATTTGAGACTTAATTTTCATAGAATACTTTAGACAATGAGTAAAATAATGAATTAGTCATGTTCAATTCCATTAATAGGCTAAATTTATCTAGATTATAAATCCAATGACAATGTTGGAATTGTCCTAAAAAATTTATTTTTTTTTGCAAAATTTTTATTTTTAAAAAAATTAACATAGACTAGAATTTTCTAGAATTCTACACCCCCAACCTAAAAGAAACATTATCCTCGACCCTAAATAATGATGGAGAGATATAGAATATTAAATTTTGAAAAAAAGTTTTGGGTTGCCTACCAAAGAGCGATAAGTTTAACGTCTTCAACTAGACTTATCCTTATGTATCCTAATTTAGACTCAACTAGTTGTCCTAAATTTTCCTAATCCTAACAATGAAATGGAAAGATTTCTTGTGCCACTTCAAAATCTTGCAGTAATCTATATATTGGCTCCACCTAAAGATTTTTGGTAGTGGTAACATTAAGACACAGTAGACCACCATGATTTTGAGTTGTGGTGAACCATATTGATGATCCCCCATTTTCAATATTTCATGGTAGTCAATATAATTCTTCCATCTTGTATTTTGGAGTGGTGATAATACAATAATATCTTGACCTACCATGAACTGCTTAGAATCAATTTGAGATGAATTGTCCATCTCTAAACCAATTTTAGGGAGGACAATGACCATTGGATTCAGTTTATCTTTTTCCTCCTGTTTTGTTGGCACATGTACAATTTCATATGAGCATACATGACTATCTTGTGAATGTTCAAATAAAGCTCGTAGGTCCCCATCAGGTATATAGTCCATATTGCATGGCTCAAATTGTACTTCAGGATCTATCAGGGTTCTCCTCTAGCTTGCCATTGAGAAGTGTGCATTAAAGGTACAGTATTGAACAATTCATTCACCTCCTCAATGGATGTGTCTTCATTAAATTCATAAAAATATGCAAGACATGATTTTGGAGGATTTGAGTTAGATGTTTCTACTGCTTCATTTTCTTCATCAATGGAAGTCTCTTCATCATAATTATTATAAGGAGTTGGACATTCCTCAAGTGGATATGAGTTGGAGGTTTTAATAGATGGTTGTGGGCTTGGTGACTCAGAATAATCATAAGATATTTCTATCTTATCATCATTATCAATGGTTAAGGTTGGTGAAATTTTTTGAGATTCAAGTAATTCCCACCTTGAAAGTGTTTCATCCCTAATTTGTTTCATCTCCTCAGCCCATGTTCTAAATGCAGGAAGCCTTTTATTCATCAATTCACTAAGTCGTTGCATATTCTCTTCCAATGATGGTTTATCATGTTATAGAGGAAATGAATCATATGGTTGGTGTTGCTGTGGCATTCAGGGACTAAAAATGGGGTGATCGGGTTGAATCCATGATGGTTGACCTTGATATTCTTGATAATCTTGGTAGGGTTGATCAAGGTAGGACCATGATGGTTCTTCCAAATGCAGTTGAAAATCCTGAGATCATGGTTGATCATGATGCCTAGCCCATCCATTTTGACAGTCTGCCTCAAGATAATAGTTATTGTTAGGATGTGTAAATTCACTAGGTGCATCTACTGACTCTTAATAATAATCGTAGCATGTGGAGTTTGATTGCCATGAAGTAGTGGGAAATGTGTAGTCAAAATAGGTATATGAATTCTCATAATGAGGTTGTTGAAATGACTCAGTATTTTACATATAAGCATATAACCTATTCAATTGACTTTCCAACCTATCCATTTATTAATGTACCATATGTATGGGACATATCAAGATTTTACCTTGTTTCTATTGCATACATATCCTTATAATGTATTGGCTTAGGATTGAAAATGTTTTAACATACCCTACTTGGTGGCCATTACACTCAACTTTATATACAACAAAACAAATCATTGTATACAATGAAAGAGTGCATCTCTCTCTCTCTCTCTCTCTCTCTCTCTCTCTCTCTCTCTCTCTCTCTCTCTCTCTCTCTCTCTCTCTCAAGTAATGCAACCTAAATGCTAATTATATGGCACAAAATTCAAACAACCCTAAGGCTAATAAGCAGAAATATGATTATCTTGAATTTGTGTGGGGGAGAAGCTTTTAGATTAGCCTAATATAACGTTCCTCCTCTCTTTCAAACTTGTCCCACCACTTATCAATTAGATCATATCCAACCAACCACTTCACACCCTCCTCAACTAGCCATAGGTAGTTAGAGTCAACAAATGTACTGGCAGATCTAATCATTTAGAAACTAACATAGTCGATTAAATAGGGGCCATTGGAGTAGCAATGGGTCACCTCCTTCCAAGAGGGTTCTATGAGCATGTGATAGTCCCTATAGGTCTCTTCTAATTAATTTTAATTAAATTTGAAAGGTTGGGTTACATGCTTGTGGCGATTATTCTAAGTGGGCCAAGAGGTGGTGATGAAATCCACCCTTAATCTTGCATAGTCGGTTGCCCTTACTAATTATTTTTCACACTCCATGGCATTTCAGTCAACATATAACTGACCTTAAAGCATTAAATGTGCCTTAAATATGCAATTAAAAATAATAAACTAATGCAAATCCTTAAAAAAATGCAATAGATATCAAGTATGTGTTCTATATGATTTTATATTAACAACCAATGCAATTTTATTCAATAATGCATAACCTACCTTGAAAATTTCAAGGAGTTAGGATTTCTTACAGTGGGGTCCTAGACAAAATCTTCTCGTACAAGGGTAGGACCATTTACATTCCACCTCCACTTGTAAGTTACGATGACACACCCTTGACATGTATTATTACAACCCTTTAAATGAATTGCAATAAATAAAAAGAATACCTTGCGTCCTCACTACAATTCACTTAAAATAAAAAGTGGTTATCCTAATTAAAATCCTCCTTGAATTTCTCCTTTTTTAAATTTCCTGCAAAATAAAATTTATTAATAAGTACCAAAATTTCAAGAAAAATAGAAATTATGTACTAAGAAAAATTATAAAATGCACCTAAGAATTCCTAAAATGCTAAAATAATGCAATTTCTAAAAAAAATTATTTTATAAAGTTTTATGAATTTTTTTGATTTTTTAATTTAATTTTGTGAAAACCCCATTGTTGGTCCTCGGCATCGGCGCCAAAAACTTGTTGAGTTTTTTGCAAGTGCACAGGTTATTGTAGTATAGCTAGTGTAAGCACAGGTTGATCCCACGAGGAGTTGACTTGAAAAGTTGGAGTTTACATAGAATTTACATTACAAAATTGATAAAAATAAAATTCAAATTGATTAACTAACCCATGAGTACATAGTTCTGAATTTAAATAACAGGAAATTAAACACAATAGCAATTTAACTTCAACTTCCCTACTTGGGATGGGAAGCGAAGGGAGTGAGGAGAGTTTGGAGAAAACCTGAATTGGGTTTTCTTTTGGGTTTTCTCCGTAACAATGAAGGCTTGTTAAAAGAACAATTTTTTACTAGAAATGTGCGAAAAATAGAGCTAAAAATTATTGAAGAAAACCTTGAAAATCCCGGTTAAGAATAGGGAACTGAATGAATGTAATAATCGGAGGTCCCATGGCAACAATATTGTCGGCTTTGGCTGCCCATACAGCCTCACGGTTTTGTTCCTCACTTACGAGAAGAGGCCTCATTCGTGTGTATCAAAGTGCATAGTAGACGATATTGTTCTCTTTGGGCCTAGCCCTCGAGGTTTGTTCCCTCTAGGTCCCTGAGCCGTCTCCCATCTACGGGGTCCCTAGGTCGTCTCCCTTTTCAGGCTTCTCCTAAGGAGGCCTTGTTCCTAGGAGAATTCCTCGAACTCTTATAAACCACCCAGTTCCCTCTCCCTCGGTGATGTGGAACTAACTCTCAGTACCTCACCCATCCTAAGATTCATCCCTCAAGGCTTCACATGTTTGCTTTGGCTGTCCATATAGCCTCAAGGTTTTGTTCCTCCCTTACAGGAAAAGGCTTTGTTTGTGTGTATCGGAGTGCACAACGAATGATATTGTCCTCTTTGGGCCTAGCCCTCAAGGTTTTGTTCACTTTGAGTCCCCCACCCTACTTGCGTCCCTGAGCTGTCTCCCATTTACGGGGTCCCTAAGTCATCTCCCTTTTTCTGCTTCTCCTTAGGAGGCCTTGTTGCTATGAGAGTTCCCCGAACTCTTATAAACCGCCCAACTCCCTCTCCCCAAGTGATGTGGGACTAACTCTCAGTACCTCACCCGTTTTGGGATTCATCCCTCAAGGCTTCACATCTCCCCCCCTTAGGGAACACGCATTCCTGCATGATAACCATGACCAGACACCCACGTGTTGTAATGACCCTGAATTTTTGTAACTTATTAAGGCAAATTAATAAAGTTTGAATTTTTAGAAATTCTGGGCTAGAATATTAGGTTATTGAAATTTCTCTTTTTATGGAGATTATATCAAGAATTAAAACATAGAAATTATGGATGTACTTAGAAAACTGATCGAAACAACATTAAGTACGTTCAATTCTGAGTTAAAATGAAAATTCCTTAATTTTCTCCATTTGGGGGTAAAATGGTAATTTTACCCATATTCCATATCTAAGAAATAAGACCTCAATATTCATGAAGTACTTAAAAATACGATTCCAATGCCACTAAGTATGCTCGATTCCGAGTTCGGACAAATATTGCCTATTATTCTCCAATTTTTGAGTTCAAAGGGCAAAAACATCTTTTCACATAAAAGTGGGGCCCACAAAGTGGGCCAACGTTCTAGAAGCAACAATAATTGCTCAGTGCATTATTTCTGGTAGTGGAGAATGTAGTGGAAATTGTAGTGGAGAATGGAGAATGCACTTGTAATAAAAAATTCTAAAGTAATAAAATATCTTATTAAAAGAAATGATAAAAAAATTCAAATTTGGCTATAAATATGTCCCAAAATTTTCCAAAATTTTTCACAACCTTAACCACGAAATTTTCAAATCTTCCCTGGAGTTTCAGCCCCAAATTCTCATTCATCCCTCCCCAATCTCTATTTTTCTTATTTTTCTCTCCTCTTTCTAAGTGGAACAAGAGACCTAAATTCAATTAGGCACTCTGTTCCAGGTAGAATCTGATAAATTCCACCATCCATAACCTTATATACTACAGTATATACAAAATCTCCATATCAATTTCAAGATCCAACGGTTCCAACAATAGAAAATCACAAAAAGGTGGACAATCGGGTTATATTATCATTAACTGGTAATTCTCTCAAATTGGGCATCAATTATATTGTTTTTCTCCAATCAGGTAGGTGGAACTACTTCCCATATATATTTATTATGGTTTAGCATAATTTTTATTTTTCTGTAATTTAATTTGAATGAAAAATGGTAAAAATAAAGTAAATATCATAGCCTTCAATTCATGGTTATAGATAGCTCAGATGAAAATTCTGAGCTTTCCAATCAATCCAGAAGGGTCAAAAACCCCTAGGGTACAATTTTCAAGAAAATCTAACAAGGTTTGGACCCTCAATTGAGAGAGATTAATTCTGGCGGGCCCAGATCAAATCTGGACCCTAGGAACAGCTGAAAACTACATTTTAAGATTGTGGAGCCATATGAACTCCAAATTGAGATCAGAAAGAAGCTATGGAAAGCTTGTAATGTCTAGTTTCTAATGAAGTCATAATATTTCTAAAATTTATTTATGTATTTTTCTGTATTTTGGAAATAAGTATCTAATTTCTAAGATCTTCAAGATCTGAGGTTATCAGATCTTGGAAATTTATTTTAGTGATGATATAATAATGTAATAAATAATATCTATGGTTAATTTGGACAGATCTTGGATAAAATAGGGGATCTACCCTTTATGGTAGAAAAACCCTAAAATAAAAATAAAAAAATACAAAGGGACCCACTTGATCAATGAGATCAAGTATGATCAGATCATTGGGATGGATTAAAGGGATGATATTATGATGGAATCCAGTTAGATCATGGATGAAATGAGACAAAATCAAGTGGATATGATTTTTGGATCTTAATGGATTAAAAGCCCTAAAGGTAATTAAAACCCTTGATCTAAAGGAAAACACCTAAGATCTAATGGTTGGATCATATTTAAAGGTTTATAATAATCTTAATAAAATTAGTTTAATTTTCTTTTATTGGATATAGAAGTGTAAATGTGATTTATGTTCTAAGTTAGAAAGAATGAAAGTGTAATCTTTAAATTTTAGTATGATATGCCCTAAATGAGTAATTTGTTAGTAGATTTGATTATCTTAGGATCATGTTAGTGTAAATTAGGATTTAAACATGATTTCATTATGATAGAAGATGTGTTTCATAACTTAGGATCATGTTAGTTTTATTTCACTAGCCTAAGTTACATTCATAGGAAGAACGTTAGTATATAGTTGTTAAACTTATATTTGATTTATGCTTTCAAGTTGATGATTTACTTATTGTCAAATTTTATTCAATTGTTAAGTAACTGTTAAGATATAAGGAGCATAAATCACCAAAAATGTAAACTAATGAAATATAGAAATTCATGGACAACGAAGATGAATGAATGATTTTGACTTAATAAGGGCTATAGTTAGTAGGACAATATAAGGAATGATTTATCATTTCCTTGGCCCAAAGTAGGAAAATAATGAACATCCATGGATGACATTGTGCATATCCATGGAAATTAATTAAAATCAATTAGAGAAGGGACTTAAGGTAAAGAGTTCATAGGAACCTTGTCAAAGGTTGAGCTAGTACCACTCCAGTGGACTCTGAACATTGTGGTTATAGGGGGTATACAAGAGCCAAGTGCTTTTCCCTCACCTCCCATTGACGTAAGAGAGGTCTAAACACCTCCTTACATGAGGGTTGTATTAACTACTTTTTGAGCAAACTTTAACTGGTAAGTACTAGTCATCTTGAAATAAGGAGGAGTTGTCTAGTAATAGGAAGAAATAAATTATCTTCAACCAACTAAGACACTAACTGGTTGAATAATAATAAGAATATAAAAAGATAGCAAATTATCTAATCCTAATAAAAATAGTAAGTAAGATAAGGATGATCAAACAAGATGAGATCTTGTATGATAAAAAACAATAAGGAAAAAGAAACACCAATGTAGATTAGATTGTTTATGTATGATATAGATAGTATTTGTATAGATGATATTAAACCCTTAGATATATGATATTCAAGGAAGAAAGAGTCAGATTATCCTACATAAGGATGATCAAAAGACCATGTAGTATGCACCCTTGATTAGAAAAATGACATTATACATATGATTTGATAGATATATGTTGATCGAGACTATGGCAGATTTTAAGGAGTAAGAATACCTTATTGAGGTAGGTGGATTATTAAGAATGCTTTTACATGAAGATACATGTCTAATACATGATCTTATGTTTTGAAGTATTGACATGTATAATACCAATATATTAAGGTAAATACCTCAAATTGAAATATGATCCAACCAAATGATGAGAAAAATAAGTATTAAATGGTCAAGTTGAGAATTGAGAACAACCCTAAGTGAATAGGAAAGTAGAAAATATTTCAGTCCTAGATAAACAGACAGATAGTCTGATATGTATAAGTATTATTTTACATACAAGCTTGGAGGCTTGTGGTTTTGTTTTAAACAGGCATAGGCCTGGGGATGCTATGCTAGGAGAGTTAAGAGGGTTTGGCCACCCACTCTCTGAAACTTGATGATATTGAATACCAAGCCTAAGAAAGGCTAAAAGTCGGGTGGGGCAATTATGGGAAGGCCACCACTGTGACAGCCATGGTCCTCCCATATGGACATGGATATTGTAATTTCCACTGAGAATGGTATAAGTGGATTATTGAACAGTTATTCGGGTGCGCTGTACGGATCATACTGCAAGCATAGTAGTCCTTGATTATTTTGCATTATGATGCATATGAAATTGGCATAGTGAAATGCCTTAAGGGATGGCATGATGAAATGCCAGGTAATTGTATATTACCAATATTTTTCCCAAGAAGGGAAAAACCCAGTATAGTAACTAGCTGAAATACAAATCTCCTATAATGAAAGGAGTTGATCAGTTTTGTATGGAAATGATTATTGATTATTTTTACAATTTTAACGGATTTGTTCTTATATACTATGTATGTATAAAGGTGAACACAAATGATAAGGAAATGAGATGTTTATATAAATAATAGTGGTCTGTGAATGTGTTTATGATAGAATGAATTATGGGATAGTTGAATATTGAGATTTTACTGTCAATAACTTACATTCTTATCCCCTACCAAGCATAGCTTGCTGAGATATTGTAAATGTTCAAATGTTTACAATATCTCAGATACAGAGAAGGAGACTTAGGAGCTCAAGACTTGAAGAACCAGTGAAGAATAAGTAAAAAGGGTATATTCCTTGAAACATTGTATAGAGAGCATGTATTGTATTTAGAACTTTGTAATTTGAATTGTGTACTTGGACAAGTATTGTAAGGATACAATGGGTTGTGTACTGTGAACCACTAGATGGATCCTGGAAGTTTAATAAAATCATATTCCTTCAATGGAATTTTATTTTGTACACAAATTGTACTTATGTTATGTATGAAGTGGTGACTTGGGTTTTCAAAACAAGTTTTAAAATAAAAGAATTTCTCCTGCTTTGTTTTGCGAATTTTTTTTTTTACTAAGGGGACGCCCTTACCTTTGAAAAATATATTATAAAATGTGTTTAAAAAACCCGAGTCGTCACACGTGTAGCTAGCTACCACACCACGAGAGGAACTAGCTCTAATATCATTTGTAACAGTCGGGGGTCCCACAATAACGATATTATCCTCTTTGGCTACCCATACAGCCTCACAGTTTTGTTCCTCTCTTACGAGAAAAGACCTCGTTCGTGTATATCATAGTGCATAGCGGACAATATTGTCCTCTTTGGGCCCAGCCCTTAAGGTTTTGTTCCCTCTAGGTCCCTCGCCCTACTTGGGTCCCTGAGCCATCTCCTATCTACCGAGTCCCTAGGCCCTCTCCCTTTTCAGGCTTCTCCTCAAGAGGCCTCATTGCTAGGAGAGTTCCCAGAACTCTTATAAACCTCCTAGTTCCCTCTCCCTAGGTGATGTGGGACTAACTCTTAGTACCTCACCTATCATGGGATTTATCCCTCAAGGCTTCATAATGAAGAACAGGGAAAGTGCAACAGAGAGGGAGAGATGTTGGAGCAAAGATAGAGAAGGAGATAAGGGCAAGGTAAATTGGGGTGATGATGGTGGCCTGGGTTGACTGGCAACGAGGGAGCACTCACCGGCATGTGACAGAGAAAGAGATGAGAGATAGTAAAATAGAGGAGAAGGATAGGAGCGTGAGAGGGCAAGAAAGGAGAGTAGAGAACAACAATCCTTCCACCTCCCTCCGTGAAGAGGAATTCGAGCTGGATCAGAGGAAGCCCCTCCAGGTGGTAGATGGGTAATGGTGAAGGCCGACAGAAATGGGAAGCGCAGGAATTCAGGAGAATGGTTATTGGTCGACAAGAGATGAGGGATAGGGAGTGTGAGAAGGAGATTGTAAGAGGGCAACATAGGGAAGGCTTAAGCGATGCTGGATCGTGTTGAATTGTGCGGACAAAAGCAGGGAGAAACAAAGAGAGGGCAAATGATGCCAATACCACCTCAGGCAGAGGACTGTGTCAGTGACTGTTACAAGAGAGCAGGGAAACAGAGACGAAGATGAGAGGTGGAAATGGTAACTGGCTTGATGCAGCATGGTGAAGAAGAGAGGATTGAGAGGTGGAGAGGAACAATCCTTTCACCTCTCTCCGTGAAGAGCGAAGAGCAGACGCCAAGAGTAGGAGAATGTTGTCTATAAGGGGAGCCCAAAAAGCATCCTTTTTGGGTTCCCAATGCCTTGTGCATGCTCCTTATGCTTTCCCCCATTCCATGCTGTCTACCATGTGATGTCTACCATGCTTCCAATGCTTAGAATTTATAGCCTTTCCTTGTGAAGTAGGGCCCATCAGATTGTATACCTATCAGGTTGATTTGAGTAGTCCAAAGTTATTTTGGTTTGTCTGCAAAGTAAAAGACTAAGTTAAAATCATCTATGCCATTCATTTTCTATCTAATTAGCTCTAATGATTATCTAACTATTAAATCTTTAGATCAACTATTAGATGATCAATTGAACTATAATCAATCAAAAATTGACAAATTGATTAGTTAAATAACTTAATCAAATGCTAATTTGGGGTTATTTTAGCCAAATTTGAACACTTAAGATCCGCCATGCCATGGAGTATATAAGAACATCATCCACTAACACAATTCATGACTCATCCAATTACCATTTGAAAACCCAATCTATCATATCTATAAATATTATCAGTACATTGGTTCCATCAATTAATATCACACAGAACTCATAGTAATCATAATAAGTTTTAAAAATTCACTTAAAGTTGCCTTACTCCACAATCCTTAGTTGGTGATAACCAGACCTCAAATCAATATCTAAAAATGCCATTTACGATCCTGAGTTGATCAAGTGGTAATATGTGATAAAGAATATTAGTTCTACATTGGAGTGCCATCTAATAAGCTATAATTGGTACATAGCAATAAGGATCTATCTTTCTTTCTCATGAAGAGGACTAATGCATTCTATGATTACCCACTAGGTCTTATAAACTCTTGTCAAGTAACTACTGTAGCTAGAGCCCTTCCAGCTTAGCTGGGGCCATCCATTATGGCATTTTGGGGAAATAATGCTATACCCAATGCCAAATTAACATTAGCATCAAAATCAATCTCATGCAACAAAAATCTTGAAGCTCCTCAAGTAAGACTATGAACCTCTAACACGTCATCTATGTGCTCAATCTGTGGCCACGCTTTGTCCTCCATTATCACACTAACAAGGAGGACTCAACATGTCAGGAAAGTATCACACTACCTTCAAGATAGAAATAACACAAACCTCAGTAATGCCCCTTCTTATTTAAGAGCGAGGTCAATAGTTGTCGAGGTACACTAGAAGTGACCTTCTTTTCACATCAATCAAATATTCCCCAATAAGTATAATCTATCCCAATGATGATATCATAATCAATCATATCGAGTAGGATGAGATCAATATTTATCCTCTCACTCATTATCTCCAACAAGAGCCCTTGGAAATACTTACAAGTTTTAATAACTCTCTCATTAGCATCATAACATCCAACCCAAAGACTGTTATATATACAGGCATATTCATCAGGATGCCAATGCATAAAATGTAAAAATGATTGGATCCTAGATCAAAGAGGACCCTAACATGCTTACCAACAATTAGGAAAATATTTTTCACCGGGCAATTTGAGGCTTCTGCTTACCTCCAAGTAATGGTAGAAACTCATCACTACCAATGTGGGGCCATCTTCGCCCTACTTCCAACGTCATTTAGTCAGACTCGTTGTCCTCTGGGATAGTCTTTAAAGAAATGCCTTGAGTCTCCACAATCACAGCATCTAAAGGATTGCTGTTGTAATGGCTATTGCTAATGCTATTACTGCTGCTACGGTGGTCTACAAAATCTAGCATATAACTATCCAAGTGTTTGTCCTTACATCTAGTGCACCTTCTCTTGTCTGAACCGTCTAATTTCACTATTTTAAAGTAGTAACTATCTTTGTATCACCAGTTGCCCATAAGGCAAGGATACTAATCATGATAGGCCTTCTAAAGAGCTTCCTAGATAAAAGTTTCAATAATGGAGGAACACATTCTCTCAAACGACCATCATTGGAATCCTCATAATTACATTTTGGTGTCCTCACCTCCACAATTTCCTTTTCATTAACTAATGAATTATTTCATGGTCATTTTAATCAAAATCATTTATCACTGTTAATCTCATATCCAATGTAATTGATCTTTCATAATAACTTTCTTGGCCATTGGAGACCACATTATCATCACTATTTAATAACTATTCTTATAAAATAGTTGTCATATCATCACTATGCACTACCAACTCATAACTAAACCTCTCAAAATAATTCATAAGCATTTACTTCTCACTGATGATTCGCTATCGGTGTTTCTATGTGCACATGAACTCATTAATTTTCACCTTATAGGTCAAATAATTCATCCATAGAAACATTAGAATCTTGTTTTATTAAATTTTCAATGATTTTCACCATATTAGAATTTATTCATCATATGAATCCACTACAGGTTTTGATTAATACTATACTTCTCTAAGCTTCCACGAGTTCACTTTAATTGTGATCATTTCTAATCTTTCTCCATTATTATCATACTATTGTTGTGTAATAATTGTTATGCTTTTTCAAAAATTTATACACATCATCCAAGTTAGAACTTAAACTCTTAAAAGTAATCCATGTGAATGTCTTATATTATATAACAAGGTTCTCACTAAAGATACCATTTATTCTGATCCTTTACGATGAGAATCATGCAATTTCCATAAAAGTATACCTACTTGTACTCTTACAAGGATTTAAAGTCTCATATTCTCTAAGAAAAATCTACCAACCTTCATGGTGGCATCTATTTCACACTCATCAATGCCTCACATATGGGTTATCTTTGTAACTCATGTTTAGGAAATCACCTCACTCAGTGGATGGTATATGACTTTTGTATTTGTTGGAATGGGCTCTAATACCAAACTGTGACACTCTGGATTTTACACAATAATATAATACCAAATTTTAAAAAGTTGGTATCCTTGTTTCAAAAATTTTTGATTTTTAAAATAGACTAAAAAGGAAAACTCGAATAAAAATAGTTCATTTCAAAATCTCGGGATTCATATAAACACAAAATCACAGATTTAATGGTGAAATGTTCCCATTTCTACCAAAAATCCGACAGTCTCCTCTGTATTTTGGACCATCACATATAACATATGCGATACAACATCACCTAGGATACTCAATGTCCATACACATCCGTCCAAATCAATTGCAAAACTCAATAAAACCATAACCTCAACAGTAGACTAAAATAAAAAAGAACAACATTTCCCTGGGTTTGTCCATGCACAACCATCACAACCAAGGTGGATACATCTATACGTTCAAGTCACAATATAACTCATATACATATACAATCCATAAATAATAACCAATGTAAGGTTTTGAAAAAACCATGTTTATTTCTAAAATCTTCTCTGTACATTGCTAAAGGCTGTCAAAGCCCTCGTCTGCTCTATCAGCATATCAAACCTACTACCTCTCTTTGTATCTTAGACATTGCAAAAAAATCACAATGCATCAGCAAGCTATGCTTGTGTAGGTGACGACAATAATAATAATAATAAACATTTAACATATTATGAAAAGATTGTACGTCAAATCTCAGGGCATGTGGTGAAACATCAATCTCATGATAATATGTGACACCCCGGGTTTTCTAAAATCATTTTTAATATACTAATAACAATATTTATTAAAATAATCAGGATCCTTAGAAGATGCAAAACATATATTTAATTATAATTGCAATAATATTATCAAGTGAAATACCCAAAAGAAAACCCCTATGGTCATAAGACCCAAGACAATAAATGAAACTAAGTATAATCTGCAGCATACTCTGCAAAAGTTTGAAAATGTAGTTGAAAACTGGTCAAGAAAAGAAATACAAGTAACTAATCAAATTGTAATATGACCCAGGGTCCAATCCATCATTCACCACATCCAAGCATAACAATTAATCCATATATAAATGATAAGGGTTAGGTCCAAACTCTGTTACAATAATATGGGTGTATATGTATAGCCCAATAAAAGTCAAATATCAAGACAGATAGATGTATATATCAAAATCAGTCTCTAAGTAGGGCAGATGGTCCTTTGTTGTCCTCTTTAGTGCCCCACTTGCTTGCCCTTGCTAGTATCTCTCTCCAAATATGAGGCATTGCAAACCAAAGCAATGCCTCAACAAGCAATTGCTTGTGTAGGTGACCACATTTAATATCAAATAAAGAATAGGTAGTGTGACATATAAAGATAAGGGTTTATGATAAAACTCATGGATGTGAAACATTCATATAAGAAGTTGAATCATCAGATATCAAGAATGAAATGATGCATGAATAATAAGAAGTCCAAATTAAATACAATAACTAATGAGGACATAATTTCACACATAAAATGTATTAGTATCATAAACCAAATACCATGGCATGCATAACATAAATAATGCGAGTTTATGAAACTGTTAGAGCCAAATATAGTCAAGTCCATCACATCAAAGCATGAATACCTATCATGAATAACAGGGCACGCAACTAACTGCGTCCCTCTAGTGTACCACAACAATCACATAACTGGGCATGAGTACTCATATTAACCCTCTACGCATCGTCACACAGTGGATACATTAGGATATAACCATCCAAATATGTATGTAACTACATGTGCAGACAGAATAATTGCATGGATTGCTATGCTGTAGCAGCAACCACTCTGAGGTATCAACCACTGCCGGCCACCGTCAACACTAGAACATGAGACTTCATTCTACTGTGGAATGAGAGTCGGTCGGACGACGCGGGTGGCCTGCCCATGATTACCACAATTGCATGCAATTTTCCAATGTCAAGGTGGGTGGCCAACCCAATAACCCTTCTAGCATAGCATCCACTAGACAGAAAAACCCATCATAGAACTGCAACACAATACGAAACCATGCATAAAAAATCCACATATAACATCCTCAAATAATCCAATCTATGAACCATATAATGTATTTAGAATAGTGTACGAATCATGTAAAATGAAAAGATAGTATAAGCATCAGCAACACATGCTAAATGATAAACTCAGGGAAATCATGTGATTAACATACATATCCATGTATCAAACTAACAATGTAATGAAGACATTTAGTGAACAATCATGATTTATAAAATTAAAGGAATACTAAATGTAGTCACCTACCGCAATGAGGAAAATAACCTAATCAAGTGTGTAATCCTCTCAACTGGCACACTCTGATGTATATGTAGGCTACAGTACTACACCACGTTATTTATTAGTGTCAATGTGCTCTATTGTATAATTTAATCTTCATTCATATTATTTGGTGTTCATCAAACCCCAATTTATGAGTCAATTAGTCTATCTAATCCTTTGGTCTAGTAGTTGATCCTAGATCAGTGGTCCAGATCATTTGATTTGCCCTTATTTTCATCAATCAATGTCTTATAATTTGTCTTCATTCCATCTTACTGATCATTTGCTATATCTGATTGTCAATCATAGTTGTGATAGACTAAATTAGTGTCTCCTCATCACTAAGGGACTTAATCTCTCTATCTCATTGACTTTAAGGCAATTCAGTCCTTGGATCGGTCTCCATGACCTCAATTTAGTATTTAGATCATCAGATCAAGTCTTAAGTATCATAATCACTTCAACTCCAGTGTTTCTTAATAATTCAAGTGTGTATCTTTGATTAACACCTTAGTCTGACGGTCTAATCGATCCCCGACCGATCAAATCTAGAGTCCATACTCAGATCAATGATTAAGATCAATTTCATTAACTGATACATGTGATTTGATCATCAAATCCATCATTCCATTTCCTAAATCATACAATTTCAACTTCTAAAGCTTGATTATCCTCTAATTAGATTGATCTATGTTATTAAGTGATATATAAAGGGTTTGATTCAACTAGATATGGTCAGATCATAATTTTGATGATGGATTCATGTCAGCATGGTCGAGATGAGTCCTATGGACGTCTGGGATCAAAATTTGAGCTTCCGTAGACCCCTGACTTTATATTCAAATAAATAGTCCAAATCAAATATGGATTGGAAACTGTACGAAACAGCATTACTAGCACATGAAGTGACCTTGACGTGTATCTAGGCTGATCCAAAGCACGTCACTATCACTAGGACATGCTTACGCATTACAGTCATCAGGACTGTAATAACCCCATATTTATGAATATATTTGATTTATTAAAAGTGAGAAATTAAAATTATGAAAATAGAACTAAAAATTAAAGTTTCAAGAAAATTAAAATTTTATAGAAATAAAATCAGGAATTGAGACATGGATATTTGGAATATACTCAAAAAATCTAGTCCAATGATTGTAACCACACTAAAATTAAAGTCCAAATGAAATTTTTTTATTTTTCTTGACTTTTAGAATTTAATTTTACTAATAAGGGTAAAATGGTAATTTCACCTTTTGTAAGACCCACAAAGTTAGGCAAGATGTGAAGTTAGCAATGAGGTAAGGCATGAATTAGCTAGCACAAAGCTAAAAATGGAGATAATGGAATTTCCACTTTAATTAAATTAATTATAGTGGAATAAAAGGAAATAATTAAAATTTTGCTATAAACACCCTTCCAAAATTGACACGAAATTTTTAGGAATTCCATTACTCCCCAGCCATTCCCTTTCCTCTTCCCCTTATCCTCCTCTCCCTCTTTTCTTCTCTTTCCTCTCTCTTTCCTTTCCTTTCCTTTTCTTTTCCTTTTTCTTTTTCCATTTGTATTTTCAGTCGTCTAGTGCTTCCATAAACGCACTCGACAACAAAACCCCAAAAACAATGTCGGGTACTTCCACAGAAGCATCGTCCTTGACATATCTAGGGGTTTTGCTTAACAGGGAAAACCCAACAAAATTCGGCGATCTCACTATTATTCACACAATCTAAACCGATCATCTTATCAAGGACAGTCTATTTCATCTTTCCCCTAAGTTTCCTATCAATCTCCGGTGACATCACCGGTGTTATTCTCCACTGTATATATTTATTCCAATGCATCATGGATTTTTTGGCGTGTTTCTCTCTCTCCAGTGAATTTCTTCTCTCCAGCTAGTCCAGGTAGGTCCTCCTCATCCTCTTTCATTTTCCCCTTAAAATTTGGCAAAAATGTCCCACTAGACTAGTTCTTCCCGTGAGATTCATCGAAAAACAAGAACTAGTGACATAGTATTGGAACACCTTTAAAATGATCTTAAATGGTTGATCTGATCTATTAGATGGATTCAGAACATGTCAAAACCTTAGAAATACCTATTACAATAAAAAGAAGAAGGAAGTTTGGATCATAGATCTCAACAGAAAATAGATTGAGAATCGGGATCGCATTGTCAGAATGATTTCAGTCCGATGGGTGTCCACGACGCATGACGGAGACACATCTCACAGGTGTGTCCTCGTGCATAGGCTGCAGTATGATGCGGTCACGAACCAATGACGATGTCGTTACTTCCCGGTGATGGAAATGCAACCCTAGATCTAGAATTCAATTTGAACATTTAAATTTATTAGAAAACTTAAAAATTAAATTTAGAAGTCAATACAACTCCAAATTAAGATCTAAAAGATCTATTGAAATTGTATTGATGAGTAGAATCTAATAGAATGAAAAAAAAAATTAAGATTTAGGGACTTTTTATGTTGATCAAAAGCCAAAAACCATGCAAATGTCTATGATTAGTTAGATCAAAGATGATTAGACCATTTGAGTTGATTGAATAAATGATATATTGATGAGATAAGACTAATCAACTGGTCATTTCTTTTAGAAATCAAAGAAATCATGATCTAAATCATTGATCAAGATCAAAACACTAGATATAAGAGATCTAGCTTAGATCTGACCGTCAGATCAACACATAAACTTTAGATATGAACTAAGATCATTGAAAATGTTACATATTAGTATAATCATGTTTGATCTATTTATTGATTGAACAATTAAACTGAATTAACGGCTATATTTAGCATAATATGAAATAATTGAGAAATAACTTAGAAAATGGTCAGAAATTCAAAATCTAATTGATCTAATTTAGATTTACATTCTTACAAATTTACATAAGAATGGAATTAATGTTAGTAAGGGCACACATGAACCCTTATAAGATAAAGACTGGATTTCATTACTAGATCTTTGGCCCACCTAGGAATCAATCTACAATCTTGAATGTCATGATCATAATTCTTGGATATTACTTAAAATTAAGTAAAATGAGACTTAGGGTATCAAGCTCATAGGATCCTTTTTGAAGAATGAAATCTATTGTCACTCTAGTGACTTCTAAACATTGTAGTTATAATGGTGCTTTAAAATCCAAGTGATTTTCTCACACCTTTCGTTGATGTTAGTTGAGGTCTAAATGCCTCTTAATATAAGGATTGTATTAACTACTTTTAGAGTAGAACCTAACTAGTAAGCAATAGTCAAATCTAGAATTAAGGAGAAGTCGTCTAGATTTAAGAAAGATAATTAATACATTACTCTATCAACAACATACTAAGACTAATTGTGTATCATTTAACTTAGAAAAAGTGATCTAAATCATAGATTGAGAATCAAAGGCTAGATTTCAAGGATCAAGACAAGCCTTTAAGTATAATGACCATGATAAAGGAAGATCAAATGTAAGATACTCAAGGATAATCAAAGGAAAATCTAAGATTCATAGATCAAAACTTGAAAAATGAAATGGATCTTAGATCAAATTGAGATTAATGGAAACTAGAAGATAAAAGACCTAAACCATTGATTTTGATCAATAGCTATGAAGTGATGATGTATCAAAAAGATCAGAAATCTATAAAGATAAGATTGTTAACTTTAGGGATGATCAAAGATCAATGACATGTATATGAAAAATTAGGATTAGAAAATAGCTCAAAAACTTAGATCTGACAAATCAAAAGGCAATCCAATCATCAAATTTATTGATCAACTATTATAATCTAAGAAAAACTATTTGTGAGAGATAGACTAGTCAAGATTAAGGAATATGAAGAAATCTTGACCCTTAAATGTTAATCAAGGGTCAAAATAAAATGATCAAACAAATCCTACAAGATGATAGATATGATCAAAGAAAGAAAAATGCAAGATCATCCAAAATACTGATGATCAAGAAATAAAAAAATAACATTATGTGTATATATGAATTGCTAGATACACAAATTTCTGCGTCAATCAAGATCATTGATTATGCTAAGTGTTGGAGATTTTATCAAGATTGTTAATTATTGGATTATTGCATTCGAGGTAGGTAGGACCTTAATAATGCATTTCCTTAAATTGTAAGATCTATGTTATAAACATGATCTTATTTAATGTTATGAAATTATAGAATTGAAATTATTCATCAAGTAGAATGATCATAAATTGGTAGGATTTAATTATTTAAAATGTCTAGTGATTTAATTAGAATGATATAATGATCTTATGCTTAGAATTATATGATCATTATTTGAAAAGCATATGTTGCTTAAGTTAAGAAATTACATGCTTAGTACATAGGCACCATTTACATAACATGTTTATCCCCAAACTGAGATGTAAAATTATGTCCTCGGTATATGAATACCAAAATTAATAAGGATGATGATGTTTTACAAATTTTTTATGGATAGACAAATAGCTTGCTAGTATTTTTATTATTTTTCATATAGGCATGGAGGCTAGAGGATTTTATTTTCGACAAGCATAGGCCTGAGGGTGCTATACTAAGAGAGTTGTGAGGGTTTGACCACCCAATCTCCGAAATTGATGATGTTATGAATACCATGCCTAATGAGAGGCTAAAAGCCAGGTGTGACAATTATGGGAAGGCCACTACTATGAAAGTCCTGTCTCCCCATATAGGTAATGACATAATATATTTTCACCATAGTATAAATGGATTATCTTAGCAGTCATCTAAGAGCACTGGTGTGGATTAAGATTACAACATAGTAATCCTTTATGTATTTTGTATTATGATGCATGGCATGATAAGTTGCCTTATTTGATGGCATGATGAGATGTTGGTATGAGTTCATTATTGATAGTTCCCATAAAGGGACAATTTCAAGTAGAGGCTGAATGATTATGGAACTTGTATGTAAGGGGTATGGTTATTGAATATAATTATAGACCTTATATGTAACGGGTATGGTTATTAAACATAATTATGGACCCTATATATAAGGGGTATGGTTATTGAACATGCTTATGGACCCCGTATGTAAGGGATATGGATATTGAACCTAGTATAGTCTAGGTGTGGATATTATGATATTGTTATTGACAACATTAACTATTTTAACAATTTTCAAATACATGATATGATTATGAATTATTGGAGAATATATTCATAGAAGATTTCATGTGAGAATAACATGATAGAGTTATTATACATAGTATGGTTCATAGAAATTGAATTACTTGATTTATATGGAATATAATGGATATGAATATTGGAATTATGAAAGAATTATTGGATTAGTGATTATGCTTTAAATTCTATATGCTTCTTAAATCCTCTATTAAGCATAGTTTGTTGAGATATTATAAATATTTAAATGCTTACAATATCTCAAATACAGATAGATATGATTGGATGGATCCAACAGGGGAATACAACAACCATACTACTGAGTAAGAAGACATACTCTTATTAAAATTCTTGTATTGTGTAGTTAGTTATTTAACATTGTGAACTTTGGACATCACCTAAAATACATATAAGGGACTATATGTGAACCACTAGATGGGTCTATTTTCAAGAAATTAATTTCTATTGATTAATTCAATAGAAATATATGTTATAAATAAAATATGTATATATGGTAAGAGAGTAAAAGTGACATCTGGCTTTTAGATATGAATTTTAAAGAAAACATTTTTTGTCGTTAAATTAAAAAAAAAAATTCAACCTAGGCATGTCATCTTTTGAAAATAAACATGAAAACATATTTTAAAAACTTGGGTTGTCATAAGGACGCACCTGTGTCTAGTGCGTCCCATGAATGGCGCACGCATTCCGTCTGCACGTCACCAAGTGCATTACGATGCCGATTCTTTAGCGACTGTTTCATCCTGTGGCGCGATTGTGTCCATTGCTTATGTTTTGCTTAGATCCTGACTTTCAACCATTCAATTTATACTGTTCTCACACTTCTTTATGATTTTGGGGTCCACAATCATGATAAATGGCTTAGATCTTCCATTCGAGCTTTCCACATAGGTGGCATTCCCTAGTTGGTTGGGTCTATTCACTTACATCCAACTGGCCAGGAAAAGTAGTTCAACAAGGCAAGGGGGGAAGAGAAGAAGGAAAAATAGGAAAAAGAAGGAGAGGGACTAACCTGGGGAAAGGACGATCCAGTGGCCTAGGAACTACTCTCAGCAGGAAGGGGGAAATGGAGCGTTGGCAGCGTGCTGGCCGTGCTGTCAGTGGGGTTCCGAGGGGGAGAAGGAATTAGAGAGGAAATGGGGAACATTGAAAGAAGAGGAAGAGCAAGAGAAAGATGGAAGGGGGGTGCCGAGGGTAGTCATCGGCCGAGTCTATGCATAGGGAGGGACGCTGTCATGACATCAATCGTTGTTGGCCGGTGCCGGAGTTGACCGAAGGGGGAGAGAAAGAAGGGAGTTAAGGGGAGAAATAAATATGGTTTCAATGCATTTATTATTATTATTATTATTAATTCTATTTTATTTTTCTCATTAATGGCAGAAGGATTATCGACAATAAATGCTAGTAATCACCCCCTTACTTGTTAATAATGGCACAAAAATTTGTAAGATTGCATGCTGTGTTAGTGGTCCTACACGTGGGTAATTACCATTCTAACCATTTAATCTAATTTATTAAAATATCTTAATTAAAATAAATAGGAAATTTTCATCTAAACTCCGATTGTAGTGTTCTTAGTGTCGTTGGATTCCATTTTTCATGTATATTCCAAATATTGATGTTTAAACTAGTGAATCAATGTCTACAAAATTCTAATCTCCTAAAGTCAAATTCTTCACAAAATTTTGAAAAATTCATAATTTATGCATTTGTATAATTTCTTCAAAATCAAGGGTATTACATAATAGCTCTGGAATAATATCAAAGATGAGAATGAATGATAGTGAAGTACGACATCATTAGCATCAAAATCAATTAAAATAGTGGCAATATTCAAGGCATTCAAATCCATAATAATGCTGAAAACAAAGCAATAAATGCAAGCCACTTGCATGTTCCAAACATGGTGAGAAAACAAAACCTCATAAGCTCATCAAGTGACAATATCAAATCAATGTAACTCATGCCAATCGCTTGCATGAAAACATGCTAAATCCACGTTAATACAGAGCATCAAAAGTGTCGAGAATATATCAATAAATGTGCATATCGTCATCATGGACACCCTCACACACGAGTCCCAAGAGTGTCAAAATCACATCAATACAAAGAGTCAAATACGTAAGGAACATCTTAATGAATATGAACATCATCAATGCAGGGCACCTTAACATGAGGGTCCCACAAGTGTACCACACACTTGAATGTCTTGTCATGAGTACTCATACCACTCTCCTATGCTTGTATCTTTCAGGGCTGCCTATGGCATAATCACCACTTAGGATGCATCATCATGCCGTGGATACATAGAGAATATCCATCCTGGTGTGATCTTTTTGCAATATGATAAAATTAATAATCAAGAAGTGCATGGACCACTATGCTGTAGTGGTAACCAACACCCGGGTCTACCAACTGCTGCTCCATGTCGACACCAAAAGGTGAGACTAGGCATCCGTCTCGCATGGTTGAGGATTGAAATCGTAGCGTAGACTACGCATGACACCACTCCCTATAGTGTTCACCCTTCTATGGAGCAGGTGTCTAATCATCATCATCACAAAGTCTAAGGACGTGTGACGGGCCCTACAACTCTCTTAGCATAGTGTCCGCCCGGCAGAAATACCCGTCATAAATCTACAAAAATATAGAAATCATACATCTCATGTTGATAAAAATGGATACAAAATCCTTTGGTGAAATAATGAAAATTAGGAGCACTTGTGGCTAGCCATCTTAAGGCACTGAGGATCTTGGGGTTAGCCTCTCAAGGATCAGCCACCAAGCCTCTACCACCAGGTTTACGAATAATTAAGTGATAAAAACAGGGCATCCATATGCCTCAATATGCTATAGTAAACATAATTACTATGTAATAACTTCACAAGTCGTAAAAGTGTATTAAAATCATGTAACATTATTATCGCTTATAAAATATGGCTAAATCATGATCAAATCATGCATCTATGGATAAATAATAATCCATGAGATCATTTACATGTACATCACCAGTAAATAAATTCAATATCTCAATATGAGATCACGGTATAATAGTAATACGATACCATGTATGTATTAAATTTTAAAACAGAAACATGCCCATTATTAATTGTCATTACCCAAGATGAAGAACCTTTTGTCTGCACCTCTCAAATCAATTGGATTCTTGTCTAGCTCAATCTACCTTAGTCCCACTACTTGGATACACATTACATCTAGGTCTCACTTAGAATCCAAGTTATCTAAGTTGGATTCTTAATTATAAAACAATATTATATTTTCATATCTTAATATATCATATTTCACTACAATCTAATTGTTCATAGCTATGGGATCTCAAGGTGGGGCTCGCCCTAATTGGCTGATAATTCAAATCACATTGAATTGGATCACTAACAACTATTAGGTTCCTTTCATAATTATATTATTATGTATTCCAAAGCTATCATGCTCATATCATGTCAAACTCAAATAATTTAGCATTTAATTAACCAATCAGGCACTATTACATGTAAATCTTGCACAATCTTGTCTAATTGCAACTAAATCAATAAAATCAATTGGTTGGGGTGATAACCCTACCTCATGTAAGTCCATCTAAAGGATGTCTAGTTGCTTGTGTCGCTGGATCGTCAACTGATTGCCTTGAAGGTGCTCGATATAAGATATCTATACTGATTACAATTCTCCACCTGATCATCCCACGTCAAAAAATAATTTAGTAATTATATTCAAATAATTCCAATAAATCATTTGAATGGTATGGATCATCAAATTTGATCCAATTTCATACCTGAATCCTTGGTTGATCATATTCGTTGATCAAGGTCGGATAGAGTGTCTCAAAATTGTTTTAGATTCAAGATATCTCATATGGATCTTGATTTATAAATCATGTGGGTCACAATGAACTATTTAAATCATAAAATAAGGTCAGATCATTACAAATTAGATGATCTAAAATCTGATCAAAGGTATGATCATAATCCATAGTCGGATCTTTCCTATTCAATGAATGGGAAGATGGGTACTATTCCTTGCGTTGCAAGGATAGCGAGAGTTATCACGAATCTCCCAGATCCTTCTTTAATTGGCTAGAATAAAGGATTAAACCTCAAGGGGTTAATGAGGTCCACCGAGTCAACTCAACTCTCCCTCAAAAAATGAGTCAGGGGGAGTTGACTCAACGAGTTAACTCAACTTTAACTTGCCAGAGAAGGAAAACAGGGGGAGGATGATAGTGGCCGATGGTTATTAGGTCGTCCTCTGCCTGAACCTAGCAGAGAATAGGGAAAATGAAGAGAGATCAGTTTTCCTAGCACGTCGACTTGCCCAAAGGCTTGGTCATGCCTGTGATGTGAAGAAGGTAGAGGAAAGGGAAAGGAAAGACTCAGGTGCGCCGAAGAATGAGAAAGAGGGAGAGGATGAGGGTTGGCGATGGCCGTTGCTTGGTCGCTGCCTGAAACCCATCCTAAAGAGACTTGAGGGGGCAGGGGCAAAAGGCTCGATTGGCATGCTAGTTGCCCCGATCTATAAAGAAAACTGAGAATAGGGGGAGATGGGGTGTCAATGCTAGTGTAGGGAACATATGAGAGGAACAGAGACTGTGAGTCAATGCCAAAGAAAAGGGAGATCAAATGAGGAAGGGTCTCTTATTGCATCAAAAAGGAGGGAGATTGGCAACTGAAGGGGAGGGTTTCTCGTTGTGTGTTGCTGGTGCCAAGAAAAAGGGAATTAGGGTATGTGTGCATCGCTGGAGAGAGATCGAATGGAGGGGAATCTCGTCAATAGGGAAGATCGGATGGAGGAGGTTGATGGTCTGGTCGCTAGGGTTTTTTTCCTTTTCCTAGTGTTCCCCTTTGTCTAGTCCCGTTTTCAATCACTGCAACCCACAAACGAGAAAATAGGGGTGGGGTTGTCATTATCAATTTCAACCCCCTCTAATTTAGTAAAACTTTTAGACTTTTTAGTCCCGATCTCCATTTCGAGCAAAAATAGTATCGCTAGAATTGTCTTGACGCCTACATTTCAAATTTGATTGTTCTAAGTCCAAATTTCTAGTTTTCAAAGGAGTCACTTTCATAGAATTTAATTTCTAATTTAATTTTCATTAAAAATATAATACAATACACAAAAAATGACCCAAAATTGAAGGTCATTATGCAAATACCCAATTGCTATTGTGCACTAGTTGCTTTTATTCGTAGAGGTAGTAGTGTTAGGAAGTACAATCCATATATCTATATAAAAAAGGGTCAACTTAGTGCCTGAAGCTCTTGTATATGTAGGGCCCAAAGAAGGGCTGATAATAGCTATTAATTTCACCCAGGTGATTGTTTTGTTTCGCATATATAATAGAATAGAACAAAGTCATGTTTCACTTGATCTATTATTTAATTCTGGACAGACTTTTTAGAAGAAAATTTGAGTAATATTTAAAAAGAGAGCGAATTTCAATTTTATTGGTTACAAGTTTTATTTCATGAGAATAAAAGTAGAAAGATAAGAAGATTTGGTTGTTTATCTAAAAAATATCCTCAAATCTAAAAGTAGAATAAGAAAAAGATTTGATTTTTTATTTAAAAATATTTACAATTTCACAAAAGCATCATCCATATATCAAAATTGCCGTCAATATCCTGCGGCAAGATTGTATTGAAAGTTTCGGGGTATTTTTATTCACTTTTATTATTAAAATGGAAAAATTCACAAATGTCACCCAGAAAGGAATGAAATTGACAGCTATGCTTCACTAACACACGTGCCCTTGACATATGTGGAAATGTTGGCAAGTGAAGCAAGTACATTCTCTAATTTCATTAGACACTATAATTCAAGAGGGTTTCCATTACAGTGCGTGACATATTATGTGTATTCAAAGGGGAGCCTTTGCGCCATGGTAGAATTGTCGTCACGTGACCTTGAGGTCATGGATTCAAAGCATGGAAACAGCCTCTTGCAACATGCAAAGTAAGGCTCTATTGACCCTTGTGATCTATGCAAATGCTGGTGGAGCTGCCCTTTTTTAACATATTGTGCGTTTCCGTAGAAGAACCCATTCAAGGGACATGCTACAGTAACTGTACATTTGCCTATACGTCTGCATGTAAGGAGCATGTATGCAGAGTATTGTCACCATGCCTACAGTTGCAAAACTGCAGCTTTCTTGGCATAGTAAGTATTTAATGAAAAGAAGCATCGGTCTCATTGTAGAGGTTGGTTTCTCTTTGATTGAGGTCAGTTTATTTTCAACACTTCTGAAATTAGTACTATTCTTAGTTTTCTATTTTGTAGTTAACTCTATTGGAATTTCAACATAATTAAAAACTTTTGTTCCTATTTTCTCTCTAATGGCCACTTTCCAAATTCCTACGGCTATTTCCTCTTTCACGTTTTCTTCACGTCTCATACAGGCCTATTCAAGTGTTCCTTTTAGCAGGTCGAAGATATTTTGACAATGGGTCTAATTTTATGAACACTACCTTCATGCCCAATCTCATGGATCAAATTATTAAAGGTACCATGGACGAAAACTCGCACACCAACATGAAGGCACTCATTTGGCCTGATTTATGGATTTCTGATAGGACACCCCTTAAGGACAATGCCACAAATTTAAACTTGCAGCCTTTCTGGTAGGATTATCCAAGGATCAGGACTATCCAATCAAGATGGATTCAAGTTAATATGCCAGATTTATGCTTGCCAGTCGGAATAGAGAACATGATCACATCAATGTGGGCTTCGAAAGTTAAACTATTTGAAGATAATGTTGCAGATATCTCGGAAATTTCAATGTTTGAAGATAATATTTCCAGCGCAACAAAACTTGTATTTGTGCAGTATGTAGTATTACGGGAAGGAAACTGAATTTTAAGTCGTGTTACATTAATCCCAAATCATAACAACTGCTATCACACCGACACCAATAAGAACAGCAAAAAACTTGAAGAAAGGAGTATCAAAATAAGATCGTTCATGAGGCTTGAAGCCTTTGGCAATGAGATGGTTGATGGCCACATAAATAAATACACCACAGGCAAGGCCCATAGAGATTGCATAGATCCAATCAGCCACCGCTCCTTGCGTGGTGGCATCAATGGCGATGCCTATTCCTACTCCAATTGGGCTGGAAATTGCGAAAGCGAAAGAGTAACCGGCAGTCATTAGGAAGGGTCTCTCCGGTATCATTCTAAGCAGGGCAATTCCCATGGCGATGGCAGCAAATATTTTGTGCAAGCTTATTGTCCACAGATTCCTCCATGCATCCGATTTAGAGTCTGAAATAATCCCAAGCCAAGAAGACAATGAACTTATCATGGCCCCTCCAAATTAAACAAACTGAATTCAGTTCTCTCTGTAAAGTATTATCTATTAGGTAAATTAAGAGTTACAATGGGGATAGTGCATTTAGAGCAATAAACAATTTACCTAGACTAAAATGGGTATGTAGCCTTCCATCTCTTGGGCCACATCTTAGTTATTGTCAGTTAATCTAAACTCACTGGTCAGTTAAGATTTCTCTACCCTTTTCTGTCTAAGAAGCATACGCGGGAATAAGCATTTCTTATCAACTGTATCATTTGACAACTGAATGAAAGCTCAAGTAACTTGGTTTAAAATGATTCCGGTGTGGGGGCTTGTGCCATAGAATCAGTTAGCCTATGACCTAACACGCCCTGTACAACTCCAATGCTAGCTATCTGAATCTTCAGACGAAATTATCCACGTAGAGGTGAAGGAGTTACTACTAAAAGGCCTTTCCTCCCTTGCTTTGGCTCTTTTTCTAGGTGCTAGAAACCTTCTATCTATTCCATTTGGAGAAAACATAATGTTTGAGGCCTTAATGCGTCAGTTGAAAATACCTAGCCTTTTTACCTTGAATAATAACTGTTAGCTAGCACTAACTAGAAGACTATGTTGCGGCTAATTGGCAGGGGGGAAGTTGGATTTATTTATGGACAATTTATCTTATACCCTGGTATTGGTACACTTAAAATATAGGTAAAAGCAAGGGCAAAGGGGACTCTCAGCAACAGGACGTACCCCATCTTTGGTGTTTTTATCTAAGACGATCCAATGAACACCCATCTGTGATCGATGCATTGTTGGTGCCAGGCCAGTAAGTCTCTAGATCGAAGTATTTGCAAAGCTATAGGTATGGACTATTTGTTCTCAAATAATGCATAATTAATGGCACAATTGAGTAGCCCCAGCTTGATACGTTATAACCCAAAAATCTCAGACAGTTGATAATACTCCAACACCTCTGATTCTTATACTGCCCCTTTCAAAGTAGTTGAGAATCGTCGATTTTATAAGAACAGTGATGTCTATGGTCATCCATCAAAGAAGTTACTTGGTCGCAGAAGATGAATGGTTGGGATCAACACAACAACCCAACGTGTACTTTTTGGCGTAAGTTTTTTTTTTTTTTACGTTCCTACCAGCTCAGCATCATCAAAAGCCTCCCTATGTTTAAACCACCTCCAACCTTACTGTCTATTGAATTTACACTGTCGTTTATATTGGTGAAATAACAGACTTAAATTTTATGATTTGCGCCAATATACTAGTTTTGTCTCACGGGATGACCCAAGGCCCATCATATGTTGCGCAAGTCAAAATCATGGAGCCTTCATTTATGCTACAAAAGTTTCCCCCTACGGCCATTCTGCACAAATGGGTTTTTGCTTTGATTGGGCACTGAAAAGATGATTCCTAGATCAAATCCTCACTTAATTTCCAGCCAGCACATGAACGCAGATGGATGTATGAACAGATAAAAGTAACACAAGATTGTAAGGAAACGTACCTGCAACACCAACAGCTATGCCTTCAAACACAGAATGGAAGCAAAGGGCTAGGATCAACAAGATGGTATCCCCCCAAGAGGAAGTCTTAGTAAAAGCTGGGTGAACCTCCGGGCCCATCTCCTCGCCATTTTCTCCTCCCCTTCTTCCTCCCTCAACATCCACTTTTGATTCTTTCTCATTGCCCTTGGCGACCAACATCACTATACAGTCTCCAAACATGGTCAAAAGATAACCAGCAGAAGCAAGCATGAAAGCAAATGGGTATTCCTTGGATGTCAGATCCCCAAAAGTCTCATCCGAATCGCTTAGAAAATGTATCAGCGAGGTGCCCAGGAAGACGCCACCGGCAAATTGAGTGCCCAAGAGAAGAAAGCTCTCGTTCCATCGGTAAAAGTATGGCGAAACTCCTCCGGCGAAGGTAGATACGAATAGAATTATCAGGCACCAGACCTTCACGAGAATTAGGCCTCTGGAGTGCAAATCTATACTGTCCGTGCCCTCATCGTGATCATGACCTCCATGACCTTCTGCTAGGATGGAATGAAGGGATAAAATGAGAATTAGTACAAGAGAAGATGAAGGAATAGTCTTCATGGAGGAGTCAGCCCTCTGTTCCTCTGTTTTGGGGGATTGATTTGGTTTCCTTGAAGCTAGTTCTGTGAATTTAGGGAAAGAGAGAGCACATTCAATGTTGAATTTTAGCCAGATTTTTGTTTATGTAACGCGTTTGTAGTACACTTGACTTTTACCAGGGTTGTACTACACATACTGCCAGTTGACGTGATTACATCTGGATGTACTAACGGAGGAAAACTTGTATGGCCCAGATTGGACATGCAATCCCCGGAACCATGCCGATGCAGTGATCATAAATATGCAACTGATTTGAATGCGAACTCTTGACCATCCCTCAATCTTTGCAGCTTCTTGATTGGACTGTAACTTTCCAGGAACAAAAGAAAAAAAATGCTTAGCTGTGTTTGATGGGACACTCCTTAGGTAAATCCGATGGAGACGTCGGGTCTGCCTTCCTAGGGTCGATCGAGAGAGAGAGAGAGAGAGAGAGAGAGAGAGAGAGGGAGGAAGAGAAGAGAAAGAGAGAAGAGAGAGACAATCGCCCATGATGGTGTAGATGCCGGTGATAGCGTAAAAATCTGGTGAAAAGAAAAAAAAAAAAGGGTATTTTTAGGTAGTTGATTGCAAGGAGCCTTCCAAAAAAATGATGGCTTGGATAGATGATCCAGGCCGATTATTTTATTCTTCATGATCTCACAATTGAAACACCTTAAGAATCACTTTAATCGGCTAAGTTCCAGGGAAGAATTGAGCCATTGAAGTTGACGTCGGTGAGTGATAGAAATCCACCGCCCGAAAAATATTTTTCAAGTTTCATGGCATCAAACTATGTGGGATCGCCACCAAACTTTACAGGATAATAGGTGAGAACCTAATCTACAATACCCATATTTTTTATTTGAGATTCATTGAGAAAAGGGTCTTCGGCAACTACTAAAATCCGATCATCTTTTCCGGCAACTGTGATATTTTTCGGTGAACCTCTAAAAATGTGAAAAAATAAAAATTTTGTGATTAAGATAAATAAAGCTTGATCTTTTCATCCGTAAAGACGAATAGTGGATTATGAATCAATTAACCCTTGAAATTCTAAATGAAAACTTGATAGTATGTAGCAAAAACTAAGATCTCAACATTCGACCGTTAAAAATGCCATTAGAAGGTAGATATGTGTAAAATGTGACTCCAATCACATATCAATAATGAATTGTGACAAGACAGACAAACCAATTATGGACTATTTGATAAAAGATCCGATCTTATAGTCCAAAACTCAATCGATGATGATAGAAGGTTAGGAAAGGTGATCAGACCATGGATTATGGTTAAAGACATTGGAACTGTTGAATAACTTACCTTAAATGTTAGACATTAAAACTTCTGGAGGTATGCGCTTGATCTGGACAGTCAATCTGATCATGTGCCTTAGAATTAGTTGATCAGAGAGTGATTTAACCGCAGATTGATATGTAATCTTGAACATACATTGAGATTATTAAATAAACTTGGAAATTAGGTTAATTATGATGAAGATGATCTGAATTGATGATCAAATATCAAATTCGAATAGTAAAGAGCGATTCAAAGTTTGGATCGTCTCTAAACTTAATAAGATGAAATAGATTGACCCCTTAGTAATTAAAAGACATTAATTGAATGAATCATGACATAGATTGACTGTTAAAGATGACAGATAATAGAAATACCAACATTTAGTTCAGGATTACCCTAATTGAGGGTTAATCAGATGACCTGGGTGGTTAATCTAAGATTAATTACCAGATCAAGAAAATTGTCACTTGGATTTGTTTATTTTGAGATCTCTATTTATATATTATTATTATTATATGGAGAGAGAGGTGGGATGACATATCGTTCTCTAAGATTTCTATTTATAATTAGATCCTTAATGCCCACATTAATTGTTATTAATCAGTTCTGTTTCGTGTTCATCTGCTCATTTTTTGTATGTATCTAAAGTTTATACCTTGATCTAACGGCCGATCATCCTGAAATCAACAAATTTTTAAGATCTGTGTTAGATCAATGGTCTGGATCAATTACTAGAGTAATTACACCTAATCTGATCATTAGGACCCTCAATTATTACCTTATATTATCCAATTGTTCAAGTTCTAGGGTCCTAATCACCCTTTCATCAGCCTGATCTAAATGATTTAGTGCTATTTTATGAATTTGACCTACTAAAATCATGTTTGTATCGTTGATACGATTCTAACGGACCTTTCAGATTGAAGATCGGGTTTCTGTAGCCTCCAGAATCTTAGAAAAATAATTTCAGATAAAAAATCAGATCAAAACTTGATTTTACACTGGTTTGCACTGGCGAGGGGGTTTACACCTGTTTATATCAGCATCCCTAGGACGCACAGATGTCAGAATGTGCAGTGGAACGGGTCACGCGCGTCCTGGTAGCCGGGAAGCTCCCCACGTACGTCCTAGCGTCCAAGATGCAGGCGTTCTAGCAATCTAGGACATTGCGCGTGAGCATCCCCGCGCGCGCAACAGAATGCCTACATGCGTCATCTACTCGAGTGCATCCCGGTCGGTGTCCTGGGCACGTCGTCTATCAGGGACGATGAGCCCAAGCTGTCCAATTTCTTTTGCCTTGAGTAGAGACCTAGATGCTTAGATTTTTTTATCTGTTTTTGCCGTTCCTAAGGTTTTTGGGTCCAAAGATCACATTAAACGGTTCAGATCTATCATCTGAGGTGTCCTTAATGGGGGTCTAACCATACTCCATCGTTTTGACTTCCTAAGCCATCCAACGACTGTTCAGCTTAGATCTAGCCCAGATCTGTGAGGGGAAAGTTGGAAAACAAAGTGAAAAATAAGTAAGAATGTGTGGCTTACCTTATTAGCGCCGAAGATGGGAGATCAGGGTCCTCTGGTGCGTGCAAAGTTTCATTCGGTCTAGCAGCGAACAAAGGAAAAGGCTAGGGTTTTTCTCAGGTTGTTTCGCGTGGGAATGGAAAGGAAACAAGCTTATGTAGTGGTAGATCCGTTTACTTCACAGGGCAAGGCAAATCACCGCTCTCTCTTTTCCTGCTACAAGTTAGGGATGGAAATGGGGTGCCATTAACAAAATGACCTCCTCTAATTCATGTCCCTGCCTAATTACCGAATTGTCCTCTGATCTTAAAAGGTTCATGTCTCCCTCATACGAACTCCAGTTTTGACACTTTTTATATCGTTCAATTCTTATCGACATGTACTTTCTAACTTTAGTGGTTTCAAAACCAAATTCTATGCATAAAATGTTTAATTTAATTAATTTATTTTATTACTAATTTAGGATTAAAAATTGAAGATATTACATTCTTCCCACCTTATAAAAATTTCATCCTTGAAATTTGGGTACAAACCTCTATGTAAATAACTCTGGGTGGATCCTCATCTCATCTTCTATCTCCCATGTGGCCTCCTGCAATGAATGATGTTGCTAAAAGACCTTGACTAATGGAATAGTTTTAGTCTTCAACTCATTGACTTTCTTATTTAGTACACACATGTATCTCTTCAAATGTCATATCAGGCTATAACTCTCTTGGAATCTGCTCTAGCATGTGTGATGGGTTTGGCATGTACTTCCTCAGCATCGATACATGGAAGACGTCGTGTACATTTGCCAACTGTGGTGATAAGACTAGCTGGTATATTACTAACCCAACTCTGCATAAAATCTCAAAAGGCCCAATGTACCTTGAGCTAAGTTTCCCTTTATTTCCAAACCTCATCACTCCTTTCATAGGGGGAACCTTTAAGAATACATGCTCACCTTCGGAGAACTCTAGGTCTTTCCGCCTCTTGTCAGCATAACTCTTCTGGTGGTTGTGAGTTATCAACAATCTAATAAGTTGAACTTTCTTTGCACACTCTTTCACCAACTCGGACTTCACTATGTGTCTCTCTCCTACATCACTCTAACGTAAGGGTGATTGACAAGGCCTGTCATAAAGTGCCTCGTATGGAGCCATGCCAATACTTGCATGATAGCTATTATTATAGGCAAACTCTACCAGTGGTAAATGATCCTCCTAGCTACCCTTCCAATCCATAACACAAGCTCGTAGCATATCCTTAATTGTTTGGATGATCCTCTCAGTCTAACCATTTGTTTGAGGGTGGAATGCTGTGCTAAATTTTAGCCTTGATCCTAAAGCCTCTTGTACGCTCTTCCAGTACTTCGAGGTAAACCAAGTGTCTTGATCTAATACAATCGCTAAGGGAACTCCAGGTAGACTTACAATCTCCTTAACATACAATTTTGCTAGACTATCCATTGTCTGATTCTGCCTGATAGGAAGAAAAAGAGCGGACTTGGTCAATCTCTCTATAACAACCCATATCATATCATGCTCGCTAACAGTTCTCGGAAGGCCCACAATGAAATCCATGGTAATATGATCCTACTTCCACTCAGGAAGATCCAATGTTTGAAGTAGCTTTGATGGTTACTGATACTCTATATTGACTTGCTGACAGGTCAGACACCATGCCACACACTCCCCAACATCCTTCTTCATTCTGTTCTATCAAAAATATCTTCTGAGGTCCTGATACATCTTCGTACCTCCAGGATGGATCATATAATGGAACTGGTGTGCCTCTTGAATTAACTCATGTTTTAAATCATCATCTATTGGTACCACCAGCTTACCCTTGAATCAGACTCCTCCATCTGTCCTCTTATAAAATCTGTCCTATTTGCTAGATCCTTTGTCTCCTTATCTTTGCCCTGTGCCTCTAATATCCTGTCATGGAACTTAGACCAAGTCAAAAGATTGGCAATCTTTACTCCAAACTTCCTACTCAAGGAATTTGCGACGACATTAGCCTTCCCTGGGTGGTATTGTATGGTGAAATCGAAGTCCTTGAGATATTCCATCGATCTACGTTGCCCAGTCTTCAAATCACTCTAAGTAAAGAAGTACTTGAGGCTCTTATGATTAATGAATACCTCAAACTTCTCACCATATAGATAATGTCTCTAGGACTTCAGTTCAAATACTACTGCTACTAACTCCAGATCATGTGTCGGGTAATTCACCTTGTGTGTCTTAAGCTGTCTCAACGCATAGGCAATTACCTTTCCATGCTGCATCAACACTTCTCATAATCCTTTACTCGAGGCATCTCAATAAACTACATAACCACCTACACTTGATGGTAATGTCAACACTGAGGCAGTAATAAGCCTCCTCTTGAGCTCTTGGAAGCTCTCATCGCAGGTGTCGATCCAAACAAACTGAGTGTCTTTCTTGGTTAGGGTAGTTAAAGGTAAAGCAATCTTCGAGAATCCCTCAATGAATCGACAATAATATCTTGCCAAACTGAGAAAACTGCTAATCTTTGTTGCTGTCTTAGGCCTCTCCCAATGTAGCACTGCCTCAACCTTGGTCGGCTCTACGGCCACTCCATTTTTGATACCACGTGGCCCAAAAACTGCACCTGATCTAACCAAAAATCACATTTACTAAACTTAGCATACAAACGATGTCGATGAAATGTATCTAATACTGTGTGGAGATGCTCCCTATGTGCCTCATGACTAGGAGAGTAAACTAAGATGTCATCGACAAAGACAATCACGAACTTATCCAAGTAAGCTCGGAAGACACATTTCATTAGGTCCATGAACACTATAGGTGCGTTGGTCAACCCAAATGGCATAACTAAAAACTCATAGTAACCATAGCGACTCCTAAAAGCAGTCTTCGAAATGTCCTCTTTTCGATCCCTCAATTGATGGTTAGAATGGCTCTAATGGAGTGGACTGGGCACAATCCCTCCATCTTTGCAACCTCTTGATTGGATGCTTCGGAACATTGGAGCTATAAAATTGTTAGACCCTTGTGTTGGGCTACTTAGGTGCACACCCTAGAGTGATTGACCCGCTTGTTCAGTACAACATACCTCAGCAAATTTCTCTCTAAAAAAATAAAAAAGAAAACTCCTGAGCATAAACGTATCTTGGTCACTCAGGATGTGATCCCATTACTTAATTTTATGATAGTTATGACCGGCTTGTTCAGGACAACATACGTCAGCAAATTTATTTCTCAAAAAATAAAAAAGAAAACCCCTCAGCATAAACGAAATCTTGGTCACTCAGGATATGATCCCATTACTTAACTTAATTTTATGATAGTTATTTTATGCTACCAAACCAGGTGGCTTATTGGGAGTAATAGCCCTGGTCCTGAGCATGTTGTTTACTACCAACTAGCTTTGATATGTCATGAGATATGCGTAAGGAGGTGAGATAAACTGAAGGTAAAACTTTACATCATCAAAACCTATTGACTGTAATTTATCAATCAAATTTCATTCTTCTGATGCATAATAACGCCAAAAGATAGCCCCCTCTAGATAGAGAACGTCTACCTTTTACTTTCCGTAGCTGTTTGTTTCAAGTCGTACTCTATTCAATACTATAATTAATATTGTTTTCAGTTAGCGATTGCTTTATCCAATTCTTAAGTGAAATGGAATATATTATAGTGTAAGTAACACCGACCCTCAATACTGGCTCCATGCAACAAGGAAAATGATAGGACGGCATCAGGATCAGGCATACTGTTTGGCCGCCGTATGAAAACTAGTACGAGATGTTGTGATCATTTTGAAACCCAATAGACTTCTGCAAAGAGAACAATATGCCGTCCTATCATTTTCCTTGTTTATTTCCTGGTTCCTACAAGGACAAGTTCCAAAATTTTCTTAAAACAACATCCATAACAGACATTGGGCGATGATATCTTGTAACTTTCCGATTGACCAATGCACACTGGTCCCTACACGCCGGCCAGTCGAGAGTGCAGACTAGAAAAAACAGCCATGGTCTGGACAAGCAAAGTCATTGCCTTTGGTTGTTATTCGAAACTTATAAAATGGGGAACCCGGAGTCTTTCCGTAGCTTGAAAATTATCCTATCCAAGCGGAACTTAGTGGCGTCCGACAAAGATCTTTTTGTGCATATACTATAAGCTCTGAAAATTAATCTTGTTCTTACTGGTGTAGGTACATTTTCTTTTTAATGTTACGGATTCATTAGTCACCCACTTAAATGGAAGGAATCTTATAACGCAAGAATCCAACTGCACTATCTGATAGCATTAGCCATCAGAGTACAAATAATAATCCTGATAGCCACCAGAACAAACAATACACGGCTCTGATCAGGAAGCTTCTACACAACAAAGAAAACACAAACCCTCTTGGTTACCTCAACCAAAAAAATATAAAACCCTAGCGTGTGGGTCCCACACCACTTAAGTGGGACACTACAACAGAAAAAGCCAATCAAGCACGCAGTGAAGTCCTTCGTTTGACTGAAGAATTTCCCATCAAGAGAATAAGCATCTTGCTCAGCATGATTAAACCAGATGTGATAGGGCCAAGTGAAGGTTGAAGTCTATCCATAGATTCCCAGAACCTCAAAGGGGGCTCTTTGAATCTATTAAGCCAGTTGATTTACGTTGTCAGTCTCCCTCCATGGTACCATAGCTGGTGATTGATTCCTTAAATTGCAGCATTTAGATCTGCCTCATGCGAATCTCCAAAAGAAGAGGGTCCAGCAAGTTCTAATTTGTTAGGATAGATTGTATCAATTTAACCACTCTGAAGCGACTGTTTCAACTGATGAAAAAGTAGGAAGCCAAAAGGAGTAATGAGCACCTACATTTTCCCCTTAAGTGTCATCCTTTTAGCATCTTTTGAAAATAGAATGATCATGTTGGAATTTTAGTAGTCCAAAACATTGTATTGTATTCAAATCTAACATATATGCATGTGGTAACTGCCCATGGCAGTTATCCTTAATGGAAGGATAACTGCCATTAACCATTTTTAAGTTTATAAAAGGGGTCTCTGATTCAAGCAATAGCTCTCTCTTGAACTCTGAATTTCCACCATCGTGCACTGCTGAGAATCAGAAGATCTCTCAAAGAAACTACTACAGATCAATTGCTATGGCCGGAGGTAAGTTTCTTAGTCTATCTATTTTGCTTCAGCTGATTATATGTTTCTGTTTTACTGTAAACATGAAGATACATGTGGTATTAGAGCAGTTAAACTCCTCTACCTAGCAGTTCTATGTTATTTCATTTCTGATTGTAAGATGGAAACTAAACTAGTGAAAGATAAAATGAAATTAAAAAAAGATTGGAACATAGAAACGTTAATGTCACTTTCGAAATTGAAAGGCACAATCTCTGGATGACGGTGAAACTTAACAAATCTTCATTTTCAACATAGTAGTCGAGTTTCTCATAAGAACTCATGGGAAAATGGGTATGCACCATGGATTGAAGTAAATTGCATACGAAAACTAGAAACCAATCAAATTTTGATTACAAGCCCTTAGCACTGAAATGGTGGAAACCGCAACAAGCTAATCACCGACAAAACTAGTTTCTTCTGTTCCATCACCCGCTGAAGATGTTTTGGAGTTTCTATCATTGCTTTTTCCTCATGCTTCGGCGTAGTTGATCAGGCATGCCCGCAAGAGCAGGGTCTGGAAATCATAAATTAGAGGCACTACAACCCTGGGTTAGTTGCCGATCAGATAAAGGAAAATGGGGAGAATAAGTGTGGTTGAACTGATTCGGAGAGCGAGAACAGGTGACAGGGTTCTAGTGGTGATCACCCTTTTTCAGATCATCCGATCGGCCAAACATCCAATCGGAGGAGAATTAACACGGCCGAACTAGCGCCCGATTTTCCTCTCCACGTGGCTGGCAGATTAGGAACTATCTCTGTCACTGTGTTAGGACCCCAAACCGCAGGGACGCTATTAGACTTAATCAAGCCTAGCAATTGGCTAAGCTAGGCCTACATGGCCTTGCTTCTTCTTTTTTTCTTCAATATAATATATATCACAGCGGAAGTATTGATAGAGCTAGGTGCTTTTGTCCTATGCAAGTCACAATTTACTAGTAAAATATTTTTCTCCTTTAACTATTTACTTTGTGACGACTCAAGTTTCATATGATGCAAATTTCATAAAAAGGCGAGATCTCTTGCTTTAGAAATATGAAATGCATGAAAAATCTTTTGTTTTGGAAAACCATCTTTTGTATAAAACTCCAAGTGTCAAAACACATTTTCAAATCATATAGCAATGACATAGTTTTAAATCAACTTTATTTCCAAGTAAGTGTTAGTCACAGCCCCAGCTACAAAGAGTAACTACAATCAAGTAACATTTACTAAAAGATAAGGTATATGTTTACTTACTTGTACTTAATTTGAATGTTCTCTGTCACGGGTGTATCCTATCCTTAAGTGTTTACTTGTATCTGAAAAATATTAAGGATTGGGTGAGTATACATTATACTCAGTAGGAGTCTATCACTACTAGTTTTACAATGCATGCTATGTTTTAAACCATATGTTCTTTAAACCATGTGCATGTTTGGACACTCATGTTCAATATCGATATTAAAAGCCATTGTCAAAATAGAATACTGACGACTTAAAGAATCGCATAATTCAAGTTAAAAGTAACATAGATATCATAAATATATACTATGATATGCATAAGATGCTCAACTGAATCCAACTCATGGATTTATGGTCGACTATACTCATGTCATGCCACATGCATGCAAGTAAATCCTCAAAAACGTAGGGCACACTATGCCCACAACCTTAGCGCTGTGTGGTCCCTGGGTACTTAGGGACTCTCGGTCATAGCCTCCACGGGGCATATGACACTTTGACGGGTGCCGTGACACCTCTAGTGGTAGTCATCGTTTACCACAGCAATTGAAGTGAGGACAAGCCTTTTTGGCGTGGTACCCTTTCCACCTATAGTGGTAGAGGTTGGGAGGCCACCCCGAATGTCACAACCTCGTCTGGCTCACAACAAGGATATTGTCCCGTGCGCACGCGCATGGGTTTTGGTTCTCCCTCGGGTCCAGGGGAAAAGGCCTCCTTGTTGTGAAGGGAGAGAACCCCCTCTTATAACCCACAAACCATCACCCCCATAGCTGGTATGGGACTAACTCTCCTGCGTCCCACCCTCAGACCATCTCGGCTCCCCTCACAAGGCCAAGTCTCAAGCCATCTTGGCACGGTAGCCATCTCCCACCTACAGGACACACGCCCCCGTGTGTTACCACAAGAGCGACTGTGCGGCTAGCCACCCATCCCCGGGGTCGGGGTTTGGCTCTGATACCATTTGTCACAACCCTGTCTGGCCCACAACAAGGATATTGTCCCATGTGCACACGCATGGGTTTTGGTTCTCCCCTGCGTCTAGCGGAAAAGGCCTCCTTGTTGTGAAGGGAGAGAACCCCCCCCCTTATAACCCACAGACCATCACCCCCCTAGCCGGCATGGGACTAACTCTGGTCTGTGGGTTATAAGGGGGGGGGGGAGTTCTCTCCCTTCACAAACAAGGAGGCCTTTTCCCCTAGATGCGGGGGAGAACCAAAACCCATGCGCGTACGCATGGGACAATATCCTTGTTGTAGGCCAGACGGGATTGTGACACCGAACCTCTTGGCATAGCGTCCACGAGTTTACTAGCCCAAATCATATACTATCAAGTAGGCAAGAACCTTTTTTTCAAAACATGTATATGCATGTATCATGCAGACAAGAATCCTTTTTCAAAACATGTCTATGCATGTAACACATGTCTTGGCAATATATGTGCAATGTATTTTTCATATGCATGCTAAGTTCATTTATGAAATCAATTCATGCTAAACATGTTATGTGCATAAGGATGTAACATAAGTTTATATGATACACGCATAAAGACAGGACATGTAACTTAAAACATGCATTAGAAAAGCAACCATGGCTCAAAACATGCATTCTTAAAGCATCGTGGGTTCTTTTTAAAAGTCTAGTAGTGATAGGATACCTACCTGATTTGATCGCGCTAGTCCCCTTATCCTCGTATGTTCCTAGACATGGTTTATAGGAAAAAGGTTAGCTTGGCCTATTTTACCTCACTACTTAGGCATTTGGGTGTGTTCGCGTCGTTGATACGGACACAACGCCTCTCGCGGCATCTCAATCGGAGTCATGAAACTTAAGTTACGGGTATTTTAGTGTTAAGAATACATAGAAGGCCCAAAACGGGCCCTGCGCCACCGCTCCTGGGACACACCTGCGTCCCGGTTGAGCGGCGACCAGCCCGCACGTGCGATCGTACGCTCTCAAGCATCATCAGGCTATGCATTTCGCTTGCGCGGAATGCGTGGCATCACCGTCGCAGGCCCACATGAGGCTAGCGCTCAGGACGCTAACTCGTCCCGCATCAGTGGCGCGCGCCCCACAAGGCGCATCCGCAAACGCACCGGGCCTCCACCCCTTTTCTTGTTTGCGGGGCGCGTCCACGGACGTGCCCGTCGGTTTCCATTTAACGCATTGGGTGCGTTTTGGTTCTGTGGTGACCTGGGCGTCCTCAGGACGCCCTAGTTCAACCCTATCGAACCAGAACGCCCCAGGCACCTCCCCTGGGTCTGTTGTGGCGCCCTAAAGCCCTGTTTTGCATGGTTTCTCATGCAAAAACTTAAGGACATTCAACTTAAGACTGAGGGGGAGATGGGTTTGGAGTTGTTTAAAGCGTACCTGGTTCGTGGCTGGGTATTTTTCAAGGTTTCTCCTCTTGCCTGCAACTCCAAGATTGGTTTTTCCCAGGGTTTTGAGCTACCATTGGAGGCGCTTAAGAGCTCTATTTATAGAGCTTAAGGAGGGTTCTAGAGGGGGGTTTCCACGGCCATGGAATGGCAGTGGAGAAACCTCTAGAATGGCGGTGGTTTCCCCTCTGCACACCGACATTCTACAATGTCGGTGATGCAGTATGTTTGGGAAGAAGGGGGTGCCCGTATCAAAACAGGTCCCTGTTTTCTCAGGCCAATTCGTTTTAAATTTAATTATAATTTTGCCCTGGAATTTCAAAGGGCCATAACTTGCTCATTTTAACTCTGTTTTGGGTGATTCTAATCTTGTTGGATTCCTTTTTCCAAGACGCACCTAAGTGTACTATTCTAAGGACCAAATTTCCGAGTCTAGTAAGGGTGAACAGTGAAATGACCAAAATACCTTTATCTCAAAAAGTAAACTTTTCATTACCAACATGAGATTTCAAGGTTACAAAAATGGAGTCATTACAGACTTCTACCGAAATTTCAGCAGAGTCTCCCCTATTTTTCGTACTTATGCATTTAACACATGCTATGCGGTTCACTTGATAGACAATATAGCAATTATAAAGTCCTTAAGGGAGACTCAGTCTCCATACTATCTATCATCATGCACCACTAACACCTGCTTAGTCACTAGGAGTTCAAGTGAGTCTCATACATGCCCTATCAAGATAAAACACATAGGATTCATAAGGATCATTGTCAAAAAATAAGATATAACTCATATTCAGTGTCAGCACACATATATATATATATATGTATATATATACAATTCAAAATGTTACATCTTCAATCAAGCTTTCTTCATTTCACTCAACCGCCTTTCTCTTCTCGACTTAACTGGTACCTGCAAAATAATAAAGTCAGCTGCGAAGCCCAGTAAGGGAAAATAACTAAACCCATGCATATCCAATCATTCTTGTTGCTATACTTAAAAGCACATTCAATACAACATGAGCATTCATTTTCATTTTTAACTGGTCATTTACAAAGTAGTTAGCATGCACTATCAAGTAAGGCCTATGAGTATTAGAGCAGAATTGCAGTTTTTTTCAAATTCAAATGTGACGCAACAACCATAGCATGTGAACAAGCACACCCCATAAGAATTTCCCATTCGTGTCCAATCACAGGACATTCAATAGATGAGTGACTAAGTCATGGACCTCATTCTAAAGTTAAATGCAAACCATAAGCATTACATCCAACAAAGCTGCATAATCATTAATGATTTCCTCAGTAATATTAAACATGCCTAGCATTACGCCAGGATCCAGTAGTCATCTCCCTCAAGGTTTACCATCTTGGGTGGCCCACTATGAGTATTATCATCAAGGCAGCCAGACCCTCAGGATTTACCATCTTGGGCAGCACCAAAGTTAGGTTCCCTCAAGATTTACCATCTTGGGTGGCTCCACCTTAGTCTAAATCAACCAGGCAGTCCTTTCCCTCAGGGTTTACCATCTTGGGTAACTCAATATGCCAGCTCATCCCTCAGGGTTTACCATCTTGGGCGGCTCCACCATGATTCCAAAGAACTAGGCAACCCTTTCCCTCAGGGTTTACCATCTTAGGAGGCTCAATACTTGACAGTCCATTCCTCAGGATTTACCACCTTGGGTGGCTTCACCTTAGTTGCAAGCAACTAGGCAGCCCTTTGCCTCAGGGTTTACCATCTTGGAAGGCGTCATCATAGCTTGTCGGGCGGCCCTCCCCACTTACTATCTTAGGCTTGACCATTTTATAATAGTTTCCATCATTATAACAGTTAAGCATAGTAAATCAGACTATAACATGACCATTTCAATAAGAAATTACAATTTCTATCATCCATTCAACCAAGGTGAAAATATGTTCATTCAACACATGCATAAGGTTAAATTCAAGAGCACAAATAAACAAGAATTTAAGAAATGAAGGGTTCAGGGTCCTTACCTGCTCTCAAGGTACAACTTAAAATTTAACTACTAATGTCGTTCACGCTGCTCTCAATCTCTACAACGAATACGAGTTCTAAGTAAATTTCATAATTCCATGGAATTTTTCTATAATCACTTCTAGCTCTTTATTCACAATGTTCTTGATCTAACCTCATATATCTAGATCAATGATTTGTACACCAATTGGTTGTTATCCAATTGGATTAGCACAATTGGTCTTACATGTACGATTTAGATCGAGCGCATACATTTAGAAGTTTCAATTTCCAACCTTTTAGGTAAGTTATTCCACAATTCAATGCTTGTAGCCATAATTCAAGGTCTGATCTCCTTTCCTAACCTTCGATATTCATTGATCAAATATTGGACGATTAGATGGGATCTCCCATCAATTGGTCCATAATTGGTTAGTCATTTTTGTAATAATTTATTACTAAAGGGTAATTGGAGTTACATTTTACCTAGATCTACCTTTCGATCATCTTTTTAACCGTTGGATGCGAAGATCTCAAGTTTTTTCTACGCATTAACAAGTTGTTGATTACAATTTCATGGACCAATTGATTCTTGATCGACGATCCGTCTTCGCAGATGAAGAGGTCGTGTGTGATTTGTCCATATGTGAAAATTTTCCATTTTTCACATTTTTTAGGGGTTGTCGGAAAATATGGCCGTCGCCGGAGAAGGTGACCAGATTCTGGTCGTCGCTACCGACACAGGCGACCTCATTTCTTTTGTAAAATTTCACGAGAATGCTCGGAATTTCCTGAATTTTTGTTTTCTAATGTTTTCCCCTTTTGATTTTTACTAAAACTGTCTTTTTTTGCCAGATTTTTGAAGGATTTTTGAACTTACCCTAGGTGCTGGTTTTTGAAGATTTCAGTGTCGTTTCTCGACAGATCTTCATGAAACCAAAGGGGTTTCACTCTAAAACATCTAAGGAACAAGGTGAACGGGTGGATTTTCAATCCAATCCCATTTCTCTCTCTGTATACCTTGATTCCGATGGATTTCTCACTGTCCTAGCTCGTCAAAAAATGGTAATGTGCCTGGAAGAGAAATGGGAAATGGAAAGGAAAAGGAAAAGGAAAAGGAAAAGGAAAAGAGAATGTTGGAGGCTTACCCGGTCAAGTTTACGGCTAATGCAACTCAAAGGCCATAATCCGCCTCCCTTCTCGTCGCCGATGAAGCTTGGGTGCTTTGTGTCTTGCCAGAGAGAATTGAGGTAGAGAAAACAAGCGATGGGGAGAGGCGTAAGTGATGATCTATGCAGGGTTTGATCAGAGGACAGGAAAACATGGAATGGAGGGACTGCCGAGAATCCAAGAGTGAGGGGGTTTGCCGGCTTTCCTCCATTCTTGGTTTTGGACTCGTGGGAGCAGAACTCCATGCGGTGAGTTCCACTCCTGCATGTAGAGTCACTCTCATGTGGCTCTTTGGGTCATGCTTGTTAGAGGGGGGTGCCATTATCAATTTGGACCCCCTCTACTTCGATGGTAAAATCCTCGGGTCTTTCGCTCCCGATCTCCGTTTTGCTCATTCTTGGTGTTACTGGAAAGCTCTCTCTGAGCACAGTCTGATGAATGACTTTGCATCATTCATTTCTAATGTTCTTGATTATTATTTTTCGTTTTAATCTACTATTTAGGGTATGGGTGTGACACACTGCCCCGACAAGGGCTACTTACCCAGAGCAAGGGTTGCTCATTTTGCCCTATTGGCACAACCAACCTGAATGGATGGCCGCGCAATCTCTATGATCACCATTGATCTCTTCCTGTCTATTGAGATCTGATCAAAAAGACTAAGAAAATCCCCAACTTTGGTTTCCCCATAGTCCTTTCCATAAGTGTGACCTACCATCATGGTTGCTTGATTTGACAAGCTACGCCACTTATCCTCTCCCCACAAGAATGATGTCTCACCGTCAATGCCAAGCTAGCCGCACTGCCTCTTTTCAATCCCCTGTCATCTTTGATCTGGCACGATCAACTATCGTGGTTGATCTTCTATTTTTCTTGGCCAAAGACAAATTTCCCTGTCGCCCTGGCTTGCTAAGTTTTTGGTCAGCGGCTAGATTGATGAGGAAAAAGGAGAGGGGAAAAGGAGATTTAGAGTTTCTGAAATTTGAAGTTAATGTCGTGGAGAGAGAGGGAGATTTGGTTTAGGGTGGTAAAAGGATGTGTGTCTATATATATAAAGGAGGAGATTTTTGGCAACAAATAAGTACACCCCTTATAAAGTTTTCTTAAACTTGATACATGAACAAATGGCCAGAATTAATTTAATTTGTTCGTTAAAAATTTGAAATTAATTGATTGTTATTTTAGTAAAATTTCCTAAATTAGTCAATAATTAAAGTTTAATTTCAAGACATCATTGGCATCATAAATTATTCAGTTTTATTTATGGTATGCTTATATGGAATTGTCTTGATTATTTTCTAGATGTCATGTGATTAATATGTATTTAATATTTGAGGATTAGCCATAGTATCCTTAAATATGAAAAAGCATATATTAAGTGTTTAATTAAAATTGTTGATCACATTAATTTTTTAAATGATATCAAGCTCTAATTAACATATTGATATAATAATTTTATCCCATAGAAAAATTATTATATTATTATGGTTAATTAGGATAAAATAGTATTTATTTTTTAATTAGTCCACAGGTATTAAGAAATAATTATAATTTACTAGTTTCATCATAACTGTTAGTGAATCAATTTAGTGTTAAAATCTTTGCCCACAAGTAGATTTTAATGACATAGTGATTCATATTTATTTGATATGACTTGCATTGGTAAGCCTATTATTATGAATGATGAATTATGCCTCATAATTATTAGTAAGCATGTTATTTATTTATTGTAGTTATTCAATCTTTGATATTATCAGATGAAAAATCTGAAGTTCCTTACTTAATTGGTGACAACTATAAAGTCTGGAAGGAGAAAATTCTCCTTCATTTACGATGTATGAATCTTGATTATGGTCTTCGAAAGGAAGAGCCTCCTGAAATTACAAAATCTAGTACTAATACCAAGATCACTTTGTATGAACGGTGGGAGCAATCTAATCACTTGAGTGTGACGTTCATTAAATCTCACATTAGTACTAGCATCTATGGGTCGATACCTGAATGTGAAAATGTCAAAGATCTTATGAAAGCCATTGATGAACAATTTAAGTCATCAGATAAAGCACTGGCTAGTACCCTAATGAACAAGTTATCATCAATGAGACTGAGTGCACTAGAGGAGTGCACGAGGACATTATACGGATGAGGGACATAGCTGCTCAGTTAAAGTCATTGCAGATTAAGATATGAGTCCTTTTTAGTGCACTTTGTCTTGAACTCTCTCCCTTCTCAATATGGACCATTCAAAATTTCATATAACACACATAAGGAAAACTGGTCAATTAATAAACTCTTGACCATGTGTGTTCAATAAGCAGAGAGATTAGTTCAAAAAATGGGTGAGAGTGCACATATGGCAACCCATAAAAAGGACAAGAAGTGAGTCATTAAAAGGAAAGTGAAAGGCAAAGCTATAGCCCATAATGATAAGAAGGAGGCTATGAGGTATTTCTTTTGTAAAAAGAAAGGACACATGAAGAAAGATTGCTCTAAGAGGAAGGCATGGCTGGAAAAGAAAGGTAATATCAATTCTTTTGTATGTTATGAATCTAATATGGTTGATGTTTCACATACTACATGGTAGATTGATTCTGGTTCTACAATCCATATTTGTAATACCATACAGGGTTCTAAACCAAAGGAGACCGATGGAAAGTGAATGGAGTATCTATTCAAGAAATAAGATGCGTTCTCTTTTCAAAACTATGGGGACAACTTGTTTCAGAAACTGGTTTTGTACTAGATTTGGAAAGAACTTTCTACATTCCTAGCTTTTCTAGGAATTTGATTTCTGTATCTAAACTTGTGCAACTTGAATTTTCATTCTATTTTCATGAAACTTATTTTAATTTATACAAAAATTCAGTAATTATTGGAAGTGGTACATTGAATGATGATTTATACAAAATTCATTTAAATAATGATGTCTCCAATGAAGTCATGGCTGTGCATGGAAAGGCTAGTATTAAACATAACATCATGGATGAGAAATCCTCTATGTTATGGCATCGAAGATTAGGACATATCTCCATTGATAGAATCAAAAGGTTAGTAAAAGATGGAGTTCTTGATCCTCTTGATTTTACAGATTTTGATTCATGTGTGGACTGCATTAAAGCTAAGAGGAGTTCTAACATATTAGAGATCATACATACTAACATTTGTTGTCCTAACATGAGTATGGATGATCAAAAATATTTCATTACCTTTATAGATGACTACTCACAATTTATGTATCTCTACTTACTTCATAACAAGAGCGAAGCATTTGATGCTTTTAAAATATATAAAGCAGAGGTAGAGAAATAATGTGGTAAACAAATCAAAATTGTGAGATCTAATAGAAGTAGTGAATATTACGGTAGGTACACAAAAACTGGATAAGTATCTGGTCCATTTGCTAAGTTTCTTCAAGAACAAGGTATTATAGCTCAAAACACCTTGCATAGCTCACCAGATCAGAATGGTGTAACAGAAAGAAGAAACAAAACTTTAATAGACATGGTGAGGAGTATGCTTAGCAACTCCAATCTTCCTTTATCATTATGGAGTGAAGCTCTAAAAATAGTAGTGTATATATTAACCCGATTTCTAACTAAGGCCATTCCAAAAACGCCAGTTGAGTTATGGAAAGGATGAAAACTGAGTTTGAGACATATACGCGTTTGGGGTTGTCCAACTGAAGTTAGAGTTTATAATCCATATGAAAAGAAGTTAAACTAGAGGACTATTAGTGCATATTTCATTGGATATGCTGAAAAGTCTAAGGGATACATGTTTTATTGTCCATCCCATAGCAGTAGAATTGTAGAATCAAGAAATGCTAAATTTCTTGATAATGACATGGTTAGTGAGAGTTATCGACCTCAAAACTTAGTTTTTGAGGAAAGTCGAGTTTCTAGTCCAACTCCCACATTAGGTAGTAGACTGGTTATTATTAGTGGCACCCATCAAAATATGATAGATATTGGACAACTAGTTGAAAATCTATGTCAAGATGACAATGTTTTAGTAGATCCCATTAAGTATCAACCATAACAAATTGATGATCAGGAGCCTCAACAAGAGGCTAATGATGTACTGTTGAGGAGATCTATTAGAGTAAGGAAGTCAGCAATTTCTACTAACTACATTATTTACCTATAAGAATCTGATTATGATATTTGTGCTGACAATGACCCTGAGACATTGTCACAAGCCATGAATAGTAGTAAATCTAATTTATGGCATGATGCTATGAAGGATGAGATGGATTCTATGATAGACAATCAAGTATGGGATCTTGTAGAGTTGCTTAATGGGGTGAAGACCATTGGCCGTAAATGGATTTTCAAAACCAAGAAAGACTCATTAGGCAACATTGAGTGATACAAGGCTTGACTTATTGCAAAAGGATTCACACAAAAGGAATGAATCGATTATAGAGAAACAGTTTATCCTATTTCTAAAAAGGATTCTTTTCGTATCATTATGGCATTGGTTGCTCAATTTAACTTAGATTTACACCAAATGGATGTGAAAACAGCATTCCTCAATGGTGATTTGGAGGAAGAGGTTTATATGAAACAACCTGAGGGGTTAGTCTCAAGTGATGGCGGTCATTTAGTTCGCAAGCTTAAAAAGTCTATATATAGACTAAAACAAGCCTCCTGTCAGTGGTATTTAAAATTTCATAATGTTGTCTCTTCATTTAGTTTTGTAAAAAACATTATGGATGAATGTATATATCACAAGGTTAGTAAGAGTAAGATCATTTTTCTAGTCCTGTACATGGATGACATTTTGCTTGCAACTCTAATGATAGGGGATTGCTATATGAGGTGAAACAATTTCTCTATAAAAACTTTGATATGAAGGATATGAGTGAGGCATCTTATGTCATTTGCATTAAGATTGATAGAGATAGGTCTCAGGGTATCTTAGGCTTGTCTCAGGAGACCTATATCAACAAAGTTTTTGAGAGATTTCGAATGCAAGATTGTTCACCTAGTATAGCACCTATTTTTAAGGGTGATAGATTCATTTTGAATTAATGTCCCAAGAGTGACGTTGAAAGGGAACGTATTAAAAGCATTCCTTATGCTTTAGCTGTTGGAAGCTTAATGTATGTTTAGGTCTGTACTAGAACAGACATTGCATTTGCAGTTGAAATGTTGGGAAGATATCAAAGTAACCCAGGTTTGGATCATTGGAGAGCTGCAAAGAAGGTCATTTGATACCTTCAAGGGACTAGATTACATGCTTACATATAGACGGACTGATTACTTGGAGGTTGTTGGATATTCAAATTCAGAATTCGCTAGTTGTATTGATTCTCGTAAATCAACATCTGGATATATCTTCTTATTTGCTGGGGGAGCTATATCTTGAAAAAGTGGAAAACAATCTCTAATTGCTACTTCCACAATGGAAGCTGAGTTTGTTTCTTTCTTTGAGGAGACAAAACAGGGCATTTGGTTGAAGAGTTTTATCTTTAGGCTTCGAGTTGTTGATTCCATCTCTAGGCCATTGAAGATTTATTATGACAATTCAGCTGCTATGTTCTTTGCTAAGAATAATAAGAGTGGAAGTCATAGTAAGTATATTGACATCAAGTACTTAGCAACCAGAGAGCACATAAAAAAGAATGAAGTGCTTGTTGAACACATTCGTACTAAGCTGATGATTGCAGATCCTTTGACGAAAGGCATGCCACCAAAGTTGTTTAAGGATCATGTAACGCGAATGGGACTTTGTTCTCATTTGTCACTTTCTGCTTGAAATGTGATGCTATACATGTATCATATATTTATAATGAAACTCTGAATTCTTAAATGTCTCCAATTTTGTTTTGTATACATTTATTATTGGATGACAAATATTTGTGTTTGGACCCAAAATAAGCATTTGAGGCTTATTCATAAAGAGAAGACACCACATAAAGGGTTTTCTCAAAGCAAATAGTTACATTATAATACATGAAAGGTAATACTTATTTATAAAGAAATTACTGCCATGATTCATGTAATTCGTTTCATTGTTGGGGCATAAAGTCATCATCATCATCAAGACCTTATCCCAATGAGGGGTCGGCCACATGAATCTTATTCCTCCATTCCACTCTATTAAATACCATTGCTTCATTTAGTCCCAAAGTTTTTAAATCTTTCCTCACCACTTCTATCCACGTTCTTTTGGGTCTTCCCCTTGCCCTTTTAGAGCCTTCAACTTGTATTGCCCACTCCTTCTAACTGGTGCTGTTGTTGGCCTCCTTTGAACATGTCCAAACCATTTAAGTCTAATCTCCCTCATCTTGTTACCTATTGGTGCTATTCTTAAATTTCCTCTAATATTTTCATTTCTAATTCTATCCTTTCTTGTCTTACCACTCATCCATCTCAACATCCTCATTTCTGCGACACTCAACCTATGAGTATGATGTTCCTTAACTGCCCAACACTCTGATCCATAGAGCATGGTCGGCCTTATAGTCATCCTATAGAATTTTCCCTTTAGTTTGAGTGGCACCCGCCGATCACATAAAACACCCGATGCACATCTCCATTTGTTCCAACCCACTTGGATTCTCTGAGTAACCTCCCTCTCAATCTCTCCACTCTCATGGATCAATGATCCTAAGTATCGGAAGTGGTCTCTCATGGGGACCTCTTGGTTATCAATCTTGACTGGTGCTCCACTCCTACTCTCCTTGCTAAAATTACATTCCATATATTCCGTCTTAGTTCAGCTAATTTTAAATCCTTTCGATTATAATGCTTCTCTCCATAACTCTAGCTTTATGTTTACACCCTCCCTTGTCTCATCAAGTAGGACTATATCGTCTGCAAATAGCATGCACCAGGGAATCTCCTCATGTAGATGTTTTGTTAACTCATCTATAACTAATGTGAAAAGGTATGGACTCAATGCAGATCCTTGGTGCAATCCGATAGTGACAGGAAAATCACTAGTCACGCCACTAGTGGTCTTAACATTTGTTACTGATCCCTCATATATATCTTTAATTATGTCTATATACCCTTGAGAAACCCCTTTAACACCCAACACCCTCCATATTAACTCTCTAGGGACTGTATCATAAGCTTTCTCTAAGTCAATAAAGACCATGTGTAGGTCTTTTCTCCTCTCCCTATATTTCTTTACTAATTGTCTTAGTAAGAAAATAGCTTCCATGGTAGACCTCCCAGGCATGAAAACAAACTGATTCTCCAATACACTTGTTTCATGTCGTAGCCTCTTCTCAATCACTCTTTCAAAAAGTTTCATGGTGTGGCTCATAAGTTTGATCCCTCGATAATTAGTGCAGCTCTGAATGTTTCCTTTATTCTTATAGATTGGTACAATAGAGCTTTTCCTCTACTCATCAGGCATTTTCTTTGATTTTATAATCTTGTTAAACAACTTGGTCAACCAAACTACCTGTTAGGGCATAAAGTAATTGAGACTAATATGTTAAGATTTTGAATTTGTTAAGTTACAAATGTTTGGACCAAGTGAGAGAATGTTGGAATTTTAGTGGTCCAAACATTGCATTGTATTCAAATCTAATGTATATACATGTGGCAATTGCCCATGGCAATTATCTTTGATGGAAGGATAACTGCCATTAAACATCTTTAAGTTTATAAAAGGAGTCCCTGATTCAAGCAGTAGCTCTCTCTCAAACTTTGGATTTCCATCATCGTACATTGCTGAGAATCAGAAAATCTCTTAAAGAAACTGCTACAGATCAATTGCTATGGCTGGAGGTAAGTTTCTTAGATCTATCTGTTTTGCTACATCTGATTATATGTTTCTGATTTACTGTAAACAAGAAGAAATGGTTTACAAATCATTCATGAAACATTAGATTGGCTTCACTGCCACTCTGCGAGTGTGCAACTAATCTACAGCACCAGTCTTCTGGGTTACTGCAAAGTTGGACCATTGATGAAACCTTTTTTCTTTTCTTTTTTTGAATGGCGGTGGTTAATTTCATTAGCATCTGTAAGAACTTATAGAGACTGATGGAGAAAATCAGCGACATAGTAAAAGAACTTAAAAGAGAATAACCACCACCGTCCAAGAGGAAGATTAGAAACATGAGAAACCACGAAGAACCCCAATAGCCAAGCACCCCCTTTTCTGCCAAGCCTACTTGTATAGCGGAAAAGACGTAGGCTCAAACATGGAATCCAAGATAAACAACCAAAAGCCTGATTACCTTCAATGAAGAAGAAAAAAACAGATTTGCCGGATTAGACGAGCAGCATGAGCTTCTGTTTTTCGTTTTTCCGTTCTTGCATGGTATGTGTACTGCTATCTGCTATGAGTACTGTTATGTCTTTGTATCCCTTACTAATTGCATCTTGCGGGTAGGATGGTTTAGCGGGCCTGTAAGGCCTTAAGGGCCTATTCCTGGCGCTGTGTCCTATCCTTCCCTGTAGAGCTTTGTTTGAGGTGATCATGGTTTGTTCCATGTATCTCTCTTGCGATCTACTGGATAATATATCTCCATTTCTACCTTTACAAAGAAGAAAAAAAGAAAAAATTTAATAAGAAGAAGAAAAAGTGGATCTAGAAGCCTATTTTCATGAAACGAAAATCAGTCAATTGAGGCAATAGAAGCTTAGGACTGAAATGGAAATGTATCATGCAACCTGTATTTAAGTTATCCAATGCCTTCTGCTCAGAGTAGTTTAGCTGCAATACTGTTCGATTGACGCCCCGAATTGGCACATCTAGAGGTGTGAATGAATTTATGTTCCCCGTTCTTGAAAAGCCAGGAGATCACATCAACCACATATGGGTGTTTCCAAGATACATTTTTGTTGGATCATTCGTGATCATTTAATACACTTTGGCTGAACGCAATGATCATAGCCATCAACGTAGTTTAACGTTTACAATGAAGAAATAGACCCCCAAAATTATATCATTGCAATGTCTTAGTTGCCAATTCCTCATTGGAACAGAATATTCGGATGTTTTGCGTTCCATTTAGAAAAAGAAGCAAAGAATTAAAGGCCAAATGTATCGTCTTCGACCTTTGTACGGTGGAAGAGAAATCTTATCCTAGACCGAGCAAATTATTAAAAAATTCTCAAAAATCAACCTTTTTTTTTTTCTTTAATGTTTTTACCTTTCCGATTGATTAGGTAGGAGAAATTAACCCAAACCCACTTTTATAATTACAAACCATTAGATTAAAAGGAACAAATTTGTAAAAGAAAACAAATATCTCATATTTCTATTTTCTTTTTATTTTTCTACTCATTTTATTATTATTTATTTTTGTTGAAATACACAAATCATGACTGAAACGGACAAAAAAAATTGGAATTTCTTAGCAAAATGTTTTAAAACATTTCTTGTTCCATTTTGTGCATCAGAATGAAAATCATCTGGTGCTCGTCCCAAGCTCGGATGAAAAAGGAGGAGGGTCTTGCATCAGGTGTCAGTTGGCAAGGGAGAAGTTGAAGATGATTTTGTTATTTATTTCCTTCTTGCAAATGAATATGCATTTGTATATTAGTTTGCAAGGAAGAAATGAAAATCATCTCCAGCTTCTTAAAGTATAACAACCCTTGCGTCAGGTGCCAACCGGCAAGGGAGAAACTGAAGATGATTTTGTTATTTCTTTCCTACTTGTAAGAAAGAAATGAAAATTATCTCCAGCTTTTTAAAAATATGGCAACTTTAATATGACATGAATCGAAAACCGGCATTTCCTCAAGCTAAGGTGTTTCCCATAAGCGACACTCTGCATCTGATCCTAAGTGTAGTGAAAAATGGGCAAAGGTTACTAGGGCGTTCTCATAGAAGCGACACCCTACATCAAATCCTGGGTGTAGTGACAAATGTGCAAGGGCTGCTAGAGCATCCCCTCGAAAGCGACATGCTGCATCAGAACCTAGGTGCACTAAAAAGTGAACATGGGTTCATGCCATACATATCAAAAAGGGGGCTGGTAAATAGGATATCTCCAGAGTATAAGATTTGTATAGCTACATGGAATGTAAGGACATTAACATGTAAGAGTTTGGAGTTAGTAGACACGATGAAACGTAAGAGAGTCAACATTGCTTGTATCCAAGAAACCAAGTGGAAAGGGGCAAAAGCTAGAAAAATCGATGAGTATAAATTATGGTATGTAGGAAAGGATAATAACAAAAATAGCGTAGGAATAATAGTAGATAAAAAATTAAAGGATAAAGTTGTGGACATTAAACGAATTAGTGATAAAATTATAATAATAAAACTTATTCTATGAGAGCAAATTATAAATGTTACAAGTGCATATACACCACAAGTAGAGATAGAAGATATAATTAAGAGACTATTTTGGGAAGATACGGAGAGAATACTGCAAGAAATTCCCAACACTGAGGAGATATTTATAGGACCAGACTTAAATGATCATGTAGGAAAAGAAAATGAAAGATATGATAGAATACACATAGGGTATAGTATAGGTGAACAAAATAAGATGGGAAAAAACTATCCTCGATTTTACTTTGTCATATAACCTAACCATTGCAAATACACTCTTTAAGAAGATGGATGAACACTTAATAACCTTTAAAAGTGGACTTCATAAAAGCCAATAGACTTCTTTCTATTCAGGAATACTGAACAATCAATGTGTAAGAATTGTAAAGTGATACCTAGTGAGAGTTTAACCTCACAACATAAGTTAATAGTTATGAATATCCATATAAAAAGATAGAGGAAAAGAAATGAACTTAATACGCATCCAAAAACTAAGCGGTGGAATTTAAAAGGAGAGAAAATAACCTCATTAAAAAATAAGTTGATAGTAGAAGAAAACTGAAACTATGAAACAGAATTAAATACCATGTGAACTAATATAGCTGAGTTCATTAAGACATTGGCAAAAGATGTCTTAGGAGTATCTATAAGTAAAAGGCTATTACTAAAGGAAACATAGTGGTGGAGTGCAATAGTGTAAAAAGTTATTAAAGAAAAACATGTGTTTTAAAGCATGATAGAAGACTAGAAATAATGAAAACTATGAATAATATAAGAATGTTAAAAAGGTTTTTAAGAGAATCGTAAGTGAGGCTAAACTTAGGGCATATGATGAGCTATATAATAGACTAGAACAAGAGAAGGTGAGAAAGATGTGTTTAAAATTACAAGAGTAAGAGAACAAAAGGGTAAGGACTTAGATCATGTTAGGTGCATTAGAAGTAATGATCAAAGGATATTAGTTAAAGATAATGAGATTAAACAAAAGTGGGAGACGTACTTTCAAAAATTGTTAAACGACAATGGCTCTGAGAATATAGGGATTATAAACCTAAATAATATTAGATATTATAAATATAAATGTAAGATTAGAATGCCTGAAGTGAAAGAGGCCTTGAAAAAGATAAAATTAGGAAAGGCCTTGAAAAAGATAAAATTGGAAGCATATGGGAGATGTTGAGATAGTTTGGCTAACTAAGTTGTTTAACAAAATTATAAAATCAAAGAAAATGCTTGATGAGTAGAGAAAAAGCTTTATTGTACCAATTTATAAGAATAAATGAGACATATAGAGCTGCACTAATTATTAAGAGATCAAATTTATGAGCCACACTATGAAACTTTTTAAAAGAGTGATTGAAAAGAGGCTACGGCATGAGACAAGTGTATCAGATAATTAGTTCAATTTTATGCCTAGGAGGTCTACCATGGAAGCCATTTTCTTACTAAGACAATTGGTAGAGAAATATAAGGAGAGGAGGAAAGACACCCACATGTTCTTTATCAACTTAGAGAAAACTTATGATAGAGTTCCTAGAGAGTTAATATGGAGGGTGTTGGGCAAGAAAGGGGTTTCACGGGAGCATATAGACACAATTAAATATATGTATGAGAGAGTGATAACAAATGTAAAGATTGCTAGTGGTGAGACTGGTGATTTTCTTGTCACTGTAGGATTGCACCAAGGATCAGCATTGAGTTTATACCTTTTCATGTTAATTATGGATGAGTTAACAAAACATTTGCACGAGGAGATTCCCTAGTGTATGCTATTTGCAGATGATACAGTCTTAATTGATGAAACAAGGGAGGGTGTAAACACAAAGCTAGAGTTATGGAGAAAAGTATTAGAATCTAAAGGATTTAAAATTAGCAAAACTAAGACATAATACATGGAATGCAATTTTAGCAATGAGAGTAGGAGTGGACCACCAATAAAGATTGATAACCAAGAAGTCCATGTAAAAGATCATTTTTGGTACTTATGAATAATGATTCATGAGAATGGAGAGATTAAGAGGGAGGTTACCTAAAGAATCCAAATAGGTTGGAACAAATGGAGATACGCATCTGGAGTTTTGTGTGATTGGCGAGTGCCCCTCAAACTAAAAGGAAAATTCTATAAGATGACTATAAGGCCGGCCATGCTCCATAGATCAGAATATTGGGCAGTTAAGAAACATCATGCTCATAGGATAAGTATCGCAGAAATGAGGATTTTGGGATGGATGAGTGATAAGACAAGAAAAGATAAAATTAGAAATGAAAATATTAGAGAAAATCTAGGGGTAGCACTAGTAGCAAGATGAGGAAAATTAGACTTAGATGGTTTGGACATGTCTAAAGGAGACCGAAAACAGCATTGGTTAGAAGGAGTGAGGTAATGCCAATAGAAGGTTTTAAAAAGGCAAAGGGAAGGCCCAAAAGAACGTGAATAGAAGTTGTGAGTGGTACTTAATAGAGAAGGATGGAGAAATAAAATTTATGTGGCCGACCCCCAATTGGGATAAGGTCTTGATGACGATGAATGAAATATTTTATCCATTCCGGCCGAAATGGGATGAAATTGACAACTAAGACTGAAATGGTCGGTGACAACATCAACAGGAAAATTAGCGTGGCCCATAATTTGCAGCGGAAATCCAACTAACTTGAGCAATAACGCACAAAAAACAGGCACCGGATACATAGCCCATTAGAAAAGAGTTGGGCGATGATCATAGAGACATGTCTACACGCGCAGATATTCCTATGAAAATATGTCAAACGCCGATTATTACTGTGCTACTTCCGATTAAGAACTTAGCTCAAGCTACAAGTTGTGTCAATCTTAGGCGACATGCATCGAGCTTTCAGTCATTGTTTGCAGGGGGTTTTACATACCAGTATGACATCAATTTTAGCTCTACCCACGGACATTTTGATAATCACAATCAAGAAATACGTGCCAAACTAAAATTTAAAATTGACCTTTACATAATATTTATTCATTACATACTTACAGGAGGCCCCCGCAACAAATTCGAAGGACCAAAAACTGAAGATTAAGCCCCTACATCATGTAAGAACTTGCTATTCCACTTTCCCTGCGCTCCTGCCACCCTGACCCTGCCCTAAATTTACACACAGGGCAAGTCCCTTGTTGTCGCAACCATGGATCAATGCAGATGGCATGAAACTGCATAGGTAATCTCATATTAGTAGATTATCGAACTACTCTATAGCAAAAAAACTTACATCCAACAAATTTTGGAAAATTAATCAATTGGTTCTGTGTAACAAGATATATGAATTGCTCTTCCACACAACTAAGACACAGAAGAAGTTTGCTAGTATCTTTAAACTATTTTTCCTGTTAAACCACGTGGAGGAGAATGTAGAATTACTTCATACCACGACGCACTGGGAGGAACCTATATGAATTTCTCTTCCACACAACTAAGACACAGAAGAAGTTTGCTAGTATCTTTAAACTATTTTCCTGTTAAACCACGTGGAGGAGAACGTAGAATTACTTCATACCACGACGCACTGGGAGGAACCTTTTACAAGTTGCTGCTTACCAGGACATACTCAGACCAAATAGGACAAGAAGCAAGAAACTGAATAAAAAAATAAAGAAATCAAGCCATCCTATACATGACTAGTCGCTCTGAATTCCTTTGCCACTTGAACACAGTTTGCCACTTGTAAAGGCAAAGAGACATGAAGGATTTTAAAGTTAAAAACTCAAACTCTTCTCATAACTCAGACGCTGGAATGTACAGTAAGAAAGAAAAGTCTGAATTCAAAGGAAAGTAACAAACTGACTGGAGGGAAGAGGGCAGTTATGGGGAAGTATAATGGATGGCATCATGAACAAACTTTTTACTATGTTATTTTTACCCCAAATCTTGCAAGGAAAAGGAGTAACCTGATGCAAGCAAGGCAAGCTACGGATGAGTTCTCCCACATTGACTTGCTCCAAACAAACGCTGCATGTCAATTCATCTTCTGGAGTCCTCATAATTCCATCTGGTTTGTTAGATTCTTGCTTTTTCTGCATACCAAAGAACAAATTAGTGAGAACATCTAAGAGAAATAGAGTTGGTATAAAAGTAATCTGGAAACAACAGAAAGAAGTGCAAGTGCGGAAGCCCCAAAGAACACACATAAGTCAGAATGATGGGGCATAGCTATCGCTTTGCTGCATATGCAGTGGTATGAGCTAGTCCAATGGGTGACTTCAGAGTATGCAGAAAATATTTCCTTGCCGAAAAACATAGATGAAAAGTGGAATGGAAATAAAGTAATTCATTATTTGTCTGCATTTATTTCCAGTATAAATAAACGTACAGAGGAAAGACCAAAAGAAAATGAACTAAGTTCCTAGAACGTTCCACCCTTATTGGAAAAGAATGCAGATTTCCTTTGTCAACAATTATAGGAGAAGGCTTCTGGAATGTTTGACCTGCCACAACTAACAGATGGACATACAATTCTTGTACCCTTCTAAAGTTCATCTTGAATGGCATCATTTGACTTTTCCTCTTTTCTGGGTGAGTGTCTGTTTTCTTGTCATCAGGTGTTCTTCAATCTTTCCATGGGACTTCTCTCTACCTTATCTTGCCTTAAATTGGCGAAAGGTTTCAGTCATCCTCTAAATGGTTCTACAACCTAGTTTCTTTTCTTGGTGCTAGTGATCAGGTCTTTAATCTTTCTATGCAGGCTCTTCTTAAAATCCCCATAATCCTCTATACAGACTTAACACTTAAGAGAGAGAGAGAGAGAGAGAGAGAGAGAGAGAGAGAGAGAGAGAGCAGCGTGTAAAATATTAATTTTGTAGAAATTGCAGCACATACCGCATTCTATCTAGTAATCCTTGACCAACTTATTAGCTCCCAAGCTATCCCCCAATACTCTATTCAATTTTTACAGTCAACAGATGACGCTTTTGCAGATTGAAATTATTATTGTGGTATAAAGGCCAATTTTTGAGGGACTGGACAACATGCCATCCACAGCTCATCTAAATGTCCCTGAATCTTGACAACTACAATCTCCGTGAGTACCACTATATGTGGAAGTTCAAACTTCGGTCAGCAGATGCATTTCTCAAACGGCATACACTCCTCATGAAAGTTTAAAAGTTCCAGTTCACTGATCCTCAATGGAAGTATGGTAAGATTGACAAAAGGAGAGCCTTGAAGCAAAACATCAAGCAATTGTTTTCAATTTGACCTTCAATAACTTGAAACTAGCACAGCTTGCATTGACTGGGAACTCCTAGCGTAGTTCCCATAAATTTGAAGAGGAATGCAAAATCAAAGTTTTGTGTCAAAGAGCTCCTATTTTTTGCATGATGGTGTCCACCTATAGATGATCAACCTAGTTCATCTAATTCATTTGGCTTTGGAAACCTCCTAGTAAAAAAATCAGGCAGATCAGCATACTACAGGATTCTTATTTTTGTTTTCAAATATAGACCATTGTTTAGAAAGTTTCTAGCCATCTATGAAAAGAAGATTTCTCTAGATGTTACATTGGCATAATACAAGACTGTGTTTTTTGTTTTTGAATATCGACCATTGTTTAGAAAGTTTCTGTCCGTCCATGAAAAAGATTTCTTTAGATGTTAGAATCATCCCATCTGCATGATTTTTGGACTAGGATTCCAAAGCAAAATGAATTAGATGAACAAGGTCGATCACCTATATGTGGACCCCATTGTGCAATAAGTAAGAGAACTTTGACACAAACTTTGATTTAGCATTTCTCAAATTTAAATGCATGAAGATCCTTCCAATAACCAGACATAACCTTAAATGTAAAACCTCTCGCTAAGCAATCACAGCAAAAAAGACCTGGACATAACAGAACAAGATGCAACTATGTAAAATGCCACTGTACGCATGAAATAAACAATAAACCAGCTAACAGAAGAGTCTTAAGATGCTAACAAAGAGTGAGGGACACAAAATTTAGAACGTTACTCAATATGATATCTTATAAGTGTCATACAGATTAATTGTAAGACCTAAAGTAGCTAGGAGTAACATATAACTGCACTGGATTATTCTAGAATGACGAAGACTACCTCAGATATGGCCACAGAAGATGATGCTTGCTGCACTGATGAGCCTTCACTGTTAAGAAAAACAAGAACCATATCAAATTCCACAGCAAATTCTCATGAATCTATTTAGAAGGACACAGCTGTTTTCCTTCCAAACAAAAACTAAAAGTGCAGAAAGATCAGAAAAACATGTGAATTATGAAGCAATGTCTTAAACAATCAGAAATCACAAAATCACAAAGTCAAAGTCCATTTTGAACCTACCAAGACAAACACTATTTGATTGTCCAAAAACAATAAAAGACTGGCTGAGTTAATTATTCTACCAGTGCAGGTTCTGATAGGACTGAAGCCTTGAAACTGCCATAAGGTTCTTTTGCTTCATATGTTTAAAGAAGAAAGATGTGACCGAAACATATTCTTATGAGGGAACCCTTACATTCTAGGAATTACCATTATAGTGGATGCAAAAAATAGAAGACTATACAAAGCAGAAATAGAAAGAAAATTAACCTTTCAACTTGCCTTTGGGGGCCGGAGGCAGATGCCTGATGTGATTGAACTTTGTATTTGTGAATGGGAAGGGAGTTAATCTCATCCTCACTCATTGATGGAGTGCCAAGATTATTATCGGAATCAAGTGCTCTTAAAGCTTCATAGTCTGCAAAAAGAAAAAAACAAATGGTTCATTTTATCTATACCAAAAGTTAGCCTATCAAATCGACCATTGAATCATCTAATCTAGTATGTCAACAAATCAGTGATATGTGTATGTACAACATAATCTAGAAAGAGGGCAGCCCCGGTGCATGAAGCTCCCGCCTATGCAGGGTCAGGGAAGGGGCGGACCACAAGGACCTAAAGTACACAGCCTTACCTTGCATTTTTGCAAGAGGCTGTTTCCACCCTTGAACCAGTGACCTCAAGGTCACACTACGACAACTTTTACCAATTGCATTAAATCCATACCTAGGTCATCAAACTCACGGTCAAGCAGAGCAAGCTGGAGTCTGAGACCTTGTAATCGTCCTCTTGTTGCCAAAGCAATGGAAGGAGGCATATGCAAGCGCAACTCAGTATGTCCAAGCAGACCACTGGCTACTGCTGCATGAGCTTGGGCTTGAGCTTGAAGTTGCTGACAAGTCGCATACATCCTCAGGCTTGTGGCCATTAAGAAGACACCTAAAACCAGCCAAAGCTACAAACAGCAGTCCAAAAGAAAAAGTTCCTCAGTTCCTCATAACACAGTACATGCATCAACACAACTTCCAATCAGCAGCATTAATTTCCCAATATTACAATCACAGAAGACAAAGTGTACCAGAAAGTTTGCTGACATCTGATGCGAGTTTAGTATCATAAAAAGCAAAAGCACTGCAGGAACAAACATTCAATATAAGGATTAGAAGCACAGGAAGGATAAAAGTAAACAAAAGAATGCAATAATTGGTAGAAAGAAAGGAATACCCGTGACAAGAAATGCCAATGAATTGGTATTGACTGGCCGACCACCAGCATGTATGCGCTAAAACAACAGAAGATTTAGTTTACAAACAACAACAACTGGACAAAAGATAGAAGAAACTCATAGAGTCAGATAATGTCTAGACGTCAAAAACATACCACTGCCCGTCGCTCTGGAATAAATCCTGGAAAGCCATTTTCTATATCTGCTCGAGTTCGTTGAAAAACGAAACTCATGTTTTATGAGTTAGAAGAGAACTCCCAAGTCAAAGTACACTGACGAATCCAAATCTCGCAAAAATCTTAGCCCTTCAAGAAACTCAGCAAGACTAGCCTGGTCTTCCTAATCCACATGTAAAAGCTCTAGAGCATGGAGGAGAAAAATATTAAATGCTGGTTATCCTACATGCCATAACAGTAAAATAAAGAGACAAGTCTCCAGGAAAACTGAAATATAGTTCTACAATGAGATTGAGATGACGTACATAGAAAACGCTAGCAACTACTCCGGAAGTAAGGATCAGGAGAGCAATACATATCCACAAAATTTTAGGAGAATCAGAAGCAACTAGCTCTCAATTATTTATAGAAGAGAAATTACAGTTGAAGCAGCTAACCAGTGGTTCTTTATACAAGTAATTGAACCACTTACTTCATCAAACTTATATATCATCATCATCATCATCTTCATGATGGTTGGCCGAAACGATAAAAGCAAGTGCGCACTTGAAGTGCATTGATTGCAAATGCACACATGCATTAATCATTTCTTAGGATCTAGCTATTGGAATTCAATCTCTCTCAACATTGTCAAACTGCTCAGTCAATCTGAATAATTTGACGGTCACAAGGACTCATCACTGAATCTGCTCTTCTTCTTTCTTTTCTCCTTTACAGAAAAGGATGAGTTTGAGGCCATGAACCTCAATGCAAGATACCTCACAAGTCCAGATGCTCAACATTAGCCAAAGTTTCTGAACTGACTCAATGTTCCGTTCCGGTTCCCAGATCCATAGACATTCCCTCCCGCCAAATAGTCCCTTAGTAACCAAATCCTATTGCTTTCCTACAAATCAGCTAAAAATTGCTGATTCCAGGACATCACATAAAAACTAGGCTGCTTATTCGCTGTGACATTTTTCTTCTACTACAATTATCAATCTTGAAACAACACACAACATACTCAGAGACAACAAGAGACAGAGACGGACAATTAGACAAATTTCAGCGATTCCAAACCTAACAAAATAATCTTTCGATCATCATTAACGAAAATTTACAGGAAACGTACAAACTTACGCACAGATCTACATTACAACTAAAGTTACAGCTTCAGACACCAATTCTTAAGAAGAATTTCAATCACAAGCCAATTTAGGCCTCCTCAGCATTCAAATAAACAGATAAAAAAAATTTCACCGAACCCCAATCCAACATATTAATATATATACACACCGGCGATCCTCAATTAAAGGCTGCGTCCACAATAAAGAATAAATCCACATAAACTAGGAAGCAAATCAGACAGAAACCACCATTTCTCCTGATACTCGGCAACAAAACCCTAGATAAGTAAACAAGTGAAAATTGGCCAATGGAATCGCGAAATTGAACAAGAAAAGAACTTACGAGATCCAGAATCACAGATCACAGGGAATTCTCCCCCAGACCACCCTGAACTTGGAGAGAGGCGAAAGATGGAAAGTGCGTCTTCGGAGGAAACCAGAAAGAGGGAGAGGACTCTCTCTCTCTCTCTCTCTCTCTCTCTCTCGTCGGAGTTTTTTTCTGTTGTTGTAATGAGTGGACGTCGCAATTGACATTGTGATCGAAAGCGCCCTTGAATCTCGTCTACACTGACGGATTGCTATCACGCGACGCGAGCACACGGCCAGTTATGATGTAATGCCACATTTTGCATGAAGGGGGGGGCCACTTTTGCCCTATCAGGCCGTTCATCTCATCTCTCTCCTCTAAGATATCTTGTAGAATATAAAATCAAATTTTCATCACATTTAAACAAACATAAAATAAAAAATTTATGCTAATTTCATCTAATAATCACAGTTTTTAGGCTTGAAGAAGATATCGGAAGATGTAGAAATGGGTCGAAGGGGCCTGATCAAGCAAAGGTCAGACCCTTCTGAAGCGGTGGGTCCCTTCTGCCGGGGACGCTAGCCTTGTGTCGTAGTCTATGATAGGTGGGATTCACTTTCTTTCATTCCTTGGAATGGATAGACGAATGGCTACGTGTATCTGGGCCCTCCGTGCTGGGACCCATGGATTGGATGTGGGGGATTCTTTCCCTGCAACTGCGGATATGTTAATTTGGACGTCTCTTTTCTGTTGCATTCTGTCGCGAACCAAAAAGCATGATTTGAACAGTCCAAAACCACATTATGGGACCATTTCTCAATTTGTTAACGTAAAGGAAAGCACGCAAACTGCAGACAACTTTTGTGGCGCAGGTACTTCGCTGCTAGTTTAGCTCTCCACTAAATTAGATTAAGAGTTTAACCTGCTACTGTATATGCAGGGTTCATACTACAAAGGTTAGCTACTGTAGATGCAGCGTTTAGGAAAAGGATGGATCATAAAAATTTACAGTATGCAGTCTTATCTTGTATTTTGTAAGAGGCTATTTTCATGCCTTGAATACGTGACTTAGAGGTTACACGAGAAATGGATCATAAAAATTTACAATATGCAGCCTTATCTTATATTTTGTAAGAGGCTATTTTCACGCCTTAAACACATGACTTGGAGGCCTTAAACGTGTGACTTAGAGGTTACACGATGACAACTCTACCAATTGGGTCAAGGCCATTTTTATGTACTATTGTATGCTAATTGCAACAACCATGTACTAATATATTGATTTTGAGGGGATTTTTTGGGAACATATTTTATGTCTCGTACTGACAAATAGTAGGCGCATCGAACTGTAGACACCCCCTTTTTCTGAATCTTTTAGATTCAGGAAGTTTACCATGTTCGCCCCCAGTTTTTGAGGCTACTTGAGAAAAATGAGGTCCATCGGACGATTGTAACCACTAATATTTTTACTTTCCAACAATCAATGCTATTTCAAAGTCAAAGAACACGCTACACTGAGGACATTAATTGGCGCGAACTGTTGGCATTTGTTGGCTAGAAGTGATTGGCTATACGTAGAAGTTCTTGCTGCCATGAGGCTATAATTGATTGACTATATAGAGAAGTTCTTGGTTTCATGAGAAATTTATAGATCTGAATTTCCATTGGTTGGAAGATAAAAGTAAGGATGTATTGGGACGGTTTAAAAATTTTGATGCAGTTGGATGGAAGTTCACTTGTATTATAGACGAAATTATGGAGGTTCTTTCTCTTTGAAAGCTTCGCCATTGATCATATTCCAAGATCACCAAATGATGAAGCCTATGCTCAAGCTTAGAAGAGTACTGCTTCAATCACCTTGATCCTGGGACATTTTTCTATTAATAAAGTTAGCCGACCTTGAAGGGAAGCGTTTGTGCAACGCTAGATTTGTCATTGTGTGCCTTTGAGAGTATGGGTTTAAGATGTGGAAACAGGCACCTGCATAATGCAAAGTAAAGCTGCGTGATATAGACTATGTGGTCCACCCCTTCCTGAACCCTCATCCATGGGTTTTAAAAGTTAATCAAAAGAATTAAAGTCCAAGACAAATGGGAAAGCGAAATGCTAGACCGAAACTAGAACGTAGAAACAATGCGGCGAACTGGTTAATTAGCTGTTTTACTGTGGTGTTGATTGAATTCTACATGGTGCTAAAACAGAAAACAAATAATAAATGTGTTCATTTATTCCCTGGTCAATTTGCACCCAGTATCATTTCATTTTATTGATTTTTTGGGCCATCGCCAGTCTTACATTAAACTGGGCCTTAAATTAACGTAATTGGGTAGGCACCTAATAGAAGCCCATATGTATGTGCTGGTAGTTCTAGATCAAGAGGAATGCTGTTTATTGGAGAGATTTTAAGAATTAGGATAATAGATTCTAGATAGGTAGTTTGCTTTGTAATTCTCCTTCACCGTATTAAGGAAAAAAATAAATAAAATGCGGTAAGAGATTAAGAGAGAGATTACATTGCTAGTAGTCGGAAATGAGTTTTCTTCGGTCGCCTTTGAGACACTGAGCTTCAACCAAAATTTGTCCAGCTCGGTTGATATCTATAATTGAACAGAGATCTGATTCATTGAGGTCCACCCACGCCATTCTCAAGGGTCATTACCCGAGCTGCTATTTTAGGCCTACAACTTCATGGATTTCTACTTGAGAGAGAGAGAGAGAGAGGTCACAAACCATAGAAAGCAAACTCTGTACCGTGGTCAGACCAAAATAAGAGTAGCTCTCAATGTTCTTTAAACATAACCATCTACATTTCTGCCTTGCCTTGTATCTTGTTCCCATGAGGTAAAGTGCATGGGCCAATTTTAGATTATATACAGTATAACAAGCTTTCAATATTAGAGGGTTTGATGATATCTTGCAACTGTAGAGTTATTGTCATGTAACTTTGAGGTCACAAGTTAAAACAGCTTCTTACAAAATGTAAGATAAGGATGCATGCTATTAATCCTTCTGGTCCGCCCCTTCCAGACTCCATATATGCTGGAACTTCATGCACTAGAATTTGTTTGATGCAAGAGAGTTTGGAGCGTGGCCTTTCCATGGCCACCCGTACTTTACCAGAACTGGACAGTAGTTGTTTCTTTCCTTTCCGAAAGTTATTGATGCCGCGACTTCACATGGAACTAGACTAGTACTTTTTGATCTGTCAGTGGTTTAAAATTTGATCAAGATAGACGCAACTTGATCAGGAAAATTACTTGCAACCCAACATTTTTGGCACCAAAGCTACATAGTCACTAATCAGCCATTTACTACAGGTCACTTTTCTATGACTAACTCCATTGGAATTTTATAGAACACAAAAGTGTGAAGATGCCGACAGTAGTACAACAGTACATAGATTCGCTAGAAACATCTGAGTGCAAGTTTGTGATTGCAAAGAAAAAGGATCTTTTATCGTGCACCTGGTTGTCCTCCAGATTGTAATTCTAAAAGACAGGCATTTTAGGGTGGGAATTGTAAGAAGCTAACCCAAACATATGTTTTGCCTCCTGATTCACTAATCAACAATCAAACCAGCACCTCCACTTCATTTTCTTGGGATTAATTGCGGTCTCATTTAAATTACAATGCACAGAGGATGGCTGAAGATTGGAGAGTATCGTTAACTTTGTTGATTGAGATTTGGAAGGCCACCAGTGAAGGAAACTCCCTCAAATAATGATCCCCATCTCATGATGAGTAGCCCTTCTTACAATACAATAAAAGAACTTTGTCATGGTATTTACAAGCATCAAAAGTAGTTAGCTTCCTAATCGATGCCCACTTTTACCTGATGGCCATACCTTTGGTTGATTAGACTCGTTCATTTGATTTTTCTAAACTCTAGATAACAATTTACTTAAAATTAATGCACCAAAACTCAAGCCTATTGAATGCTTCTAGTCCAATGGTCATCATTTAAAACTCAAAATGGCATAAAAAAAATTATCCACCAATTATGATACACTACAAGAAAAACTGCATCGTAGGTAAACCAAACTACCCCCATGTATGCTATGGAGGCACTAGACCACATGTTGCCACAAGTATAGCTAATAGTCGCGGAGCCATAAGTCTGGGCCTTAGTAACAACTCTCACTTTTGAAGATTAGGAGGCAAAGGAAAATACTTCCTCGGGTGAATAAGAACCACCTCCAATCATATATCACATGTTCCTTGCATCTGCATTAAATAGCTGAAATTAACGCATCCCATATGTGTGTGTGTTCAATTAAACCAACCACATAATTATATTTATTATTAAATAAAGGCCTATGACCTTTATTACATATATTTTCAATGTAGATAATGCCAAATGAATAAAGGAGCAAAAGGGTTTTTCTACAACTCAAGAGCTTCTAGTAATTCGAAGAAGAATATACGTTAATAGAAGGCCACTTAGTATTTTTTCCATGGAAAACTCTAATAACTTCTCTATTAGTTGAAGAGTGGTCCTTCAATTACCTACATCACATTGGTAGTACCCTTGCAAAAGGAATTTCCTATCACCTTTAAAGAAGGTTGCTATTGTCACAATTTTTTTTTTTTTTCCAGTTTGAGCGACTTATTAACAAAATTAACCTCAATGCCAACCTACAAGAAGAAAGATTGTAAATAATCACAATGCAAGATTCATCAAGCACATGATGATACAAATCACAATTGGTGTGAATGCTTATCTTGAATGTATTTGCATTGCTGAAGACCTATGCTTTTTATCACCTTTTAGTTTACAATCTAATTTTTTATACATACAAAAAACTAGTTGAATATTGTCAACTCATCCAAATCTTTAAGAATGTAAATGGAAAGATTGAGGTAGTGCCGCAAGGAGAAGATTGTAAATAATCACAACGTAAGATTCATCAAGCACATGATGATACAAATGTCAACTAGTGTAAATGCTTATCTTGAATGTACTTGCATTGACGAAGACCTATGCTTTTTATCACATTTTAGTTTACAATCTAATTTTTTTATAAATACAAAACACTAGTTGAATATTATCAACTCATCCAAATCTTTAAGAATGTAAATGAAAACACTGAGGTACTGTTGCTGAGACTTGGAACCAAGTCTCTCAGATGGGAGCAAGAGACCATGTTAATAGAAGGAATCCAACTAACTTGAGCTTAAATTAAAATTTCAGAACCTAAAATCAAAAGCCCGTAAACTGAAAAAATATATCTCACCAAATAACTAAGTTTGCTAAAGAGACATTTGGCCAATAATGTACTTAAGTCATGCGGTGCAACCAACAAAGTTCAAACATCTAATCAACAAATAAGATAATAATCAATTTATAGAAGTATTAAATCTAGTAGATCAGAAACTAAAGAGATGAAGACCTTCAGATGGCAACAAGAAAGGAAAAATACTCACAACACAATCACTATACTTGGGTTAAATAGATAAGGTATCCATTCTTAGAAGCTTTACTTATACTTTCATCTTTGTAAGCAATTTGTTTACTCTTACCATTGCTTACAATTGCCTCACTAATAACAATTCCCCATTTCATGTAGGACTCTAGAAATATGACCACAAATACTACTAAGAAGAGGTTAGATTAATGGCCTGGTCATATTCAAATAAGCTTCAACTAAGTTAAAACTTTACCACTTGCATGATCATATCTTACTTATCTCATTAGATCTTGTCCAAATATCTGGAAATGACCAATATAGTGTACTATGCATATGAGCAAACTAAATAAAATCTGTGGCATGTGAAAAGATTTTAGCAAAAGTGAAACCTAATGGCATCTTATTGGTAGTAAAAAGGTTGAGATAAACAAAAGAACTACACAAATGGAGGACATGGAAATGGATAAAATCATGCACTATATATATTAGAAACAATTTGAGCTTAGTATTCATCATGATTTCTGCATCAACATACATGCACGATATACATGTAAAAAGTGCACTTGTGTGGCAAGTTTCTTGAACCATTGGATGCATGAAGCAGAAAACAAAGTGATAAAGGACTTGAATTGCATATAGTTTGCAACTTCATCAATCTAGAACACCTAGACATGCATTAGGATTTTTACTCAGTTTTATAAAATTAATATAGATTGAAATATTAGATATTAACACTAGATAAAGTAGTAAACATGAATTTTTGGATCATTAGTTAAAAAGTAATCACAAATATCCTGAAGAACTACAAGTCATCGGCACCAACTTCAAGATACATGAACTAATGCATACATGCAGTTTCATGGTAAATTAACATGAAGCCTAACTATTTATAGATGTTCAACCTCATCTTTTATTATTAGCACAATTTGATAACAAGTTTGAAACATGATGATAGCAAATAATGGCTAAACATAAGAGAAGGGAACAAAGCCTAAGAACACAAGTCTATAAGATAAGAAAATGGCAAGAGTTTCTCAAAAGAAAAAGAAAAATCAATTTCCTAATATTAGGTAATATACTAGACATATTGAAGAGTAGCAATGGTTTATGTACACATTTTCTACAAGTATAGAAAAAATTAGACAAGTGGAAGACTTTTTGAATTATAGAAAACAAAATTTCTTGATCAAACAACACAAGCTAATATTCCTATTTATACTAGATTAGTAATGAACATGAAAATGTCTCACATTGTTTCCTTTTTCAAACTGAATGTGCTTTGAAAAAATATACAATCTTAAATGAGTTTAGAGTCTTTAAAATGACTACCCTTGTGAATTTGACACCACTCCTTTTTGGTCGGCTGAAAAAAGGAAAGGGACATTAGGTGTGGAATACACTTAGAACAAATAAAGTAAGAAGGAAATGCATAAGAAGTCAAGAGATCCTCCACTTGGCCACAATCATTGGATTTTTTCCAAATTCAAGTTCCCAAAAATGCATCACACCATTCTTATCAAAGATTGCAATATTTTGGATTGTACCAAATGCAGAGAATACATGATGCACCTAAAACATGGAGCTGGGATAATAAAATGTAGGTGAAATGTTTTTTACCATGGAGGAACATATGCTATTACTGCATATTCCATATTTTAAAAAGTGTGCTACAGTTCTCTTAAAATGGATAAATTAGAACTTTATCATGAGATGAAGGAAATTTCTAAGAGAGAAAAATACAATCAATATTTGGACTTCTCTATCCCTAAATAACAGAGCAAAGACAACAATTAGTAGCATGAAGGTTCTACAACAAAAGATAAACTTAAATAATGCCAAAGTAGGGAATGAGCAAATGCACCAAATCTAATAAAAGGAAATTGAAAAGAAAGGCCATATCTAGTAATGGCTTTGTGTGATGATCAATATATGATGTGGTGTGATTGAAACTTAATATTGAAATTAGTATGAGAAAAAAACAAAATACAAAAGTGGCATAATTGAACTGAAAACTAGACTTTTTTTATAAAGAGAATTTATGCTTCTACAATAAATTACAACTAAACTCTAATTAGATGGAGAAAATTTCCACTTCTAACAATATACTAACAAATAGAATCTTTAGAAGTAGAACATTTTTTTTTTTTTAACGCTAGACAAAGAAATGAACTTTTTAAAAGATTTGTTTCAAATATTAAATAGAGAATTAAAAATCACACTAGAAGTAGAAATTTTCTACTCCTAAGAATAAACTAACAAATAAACTATCAATAGAAGGAGAAAATATGTGCTTCTAACAAAAAACTACCAATTTGAGGGGCAAGCCAACAAGTTATCCCCATTGAAGTATGGGCTTGACTACGATGTATGAAACTAGAAGGCTTAACTTGTAGCTAAAATGCAACTATGTGCAGATCTTTAGTAATCCATACTGCTCATTTTCTAAACCTTATCTCAATATCTCAAATCATCCCAAATACATAATTAGTTAAAGATCCTAGGCACTATTTATTGTTGAGAGAGGTAAATTAGAAAATTTGAAACAAGTTGAAAGCATGCCTTATTAAGATTTTTGTGAAGTACGAATATCTTATGTGTCTAGCTTGCTTAGCATTCGGTGTTTCCACTAGTTAATTATACTTCAAGTGTGGAAACTAGCCTCCAAAGTTAAGCATCATATTTAGAAGAGCCATATTGCTAACTATGAAGAACCTACAATGATATATGATCTAGTCCAAGTGTTTGAAACAGGGCATTCATCCAAGCAAGTGATAAGAAAAGAAGACAAAGGAATAAGACACCAAAACACAATAATAGGACCTTAATAAACCTAAGAAAAGATGTGTAGACAGTAACTCTACCAATAGTTTTAAGCCAAATGCTCACAGATTATTGACACATGCATCATTTTATGATGTCATTTGATACATCATAATATAACCAAACTCCTAGACTAAAAAATTCAGAAACTTATTTCCATATCACAAATCCACAAAATTTCTTCAAATTCCAGGGAAAACTTCAGCTTCTAAAGAACACTTCACAATTTTTGTACCTTTTCTCTCATAATTTCTTCAAAAATTTCCATAGCTTCATCCTGGAACAAGTAGGGCTTGTTTAGATCTCAACTAACACACTTCAAATCCACAAAAAAACTGCATAAACTTGTCTCTGTAGCATGAATGCACATAATTCCTTTTGATTCTAGAGCAAAAAAGAGAAACCTTTAGCTTATAAAGAAATTTCTTCAACTTATATATCACTTTATCACATTCTCTCAGATAATGTATAAAGCTTCTTCCTAAGCGGCTAGGGCTTCTTCAAATCTCAACTAACATGTTTCAAATTAACAAATAAACCATCCAAAATCCTCTGTAGCACAAATTCATTCCTAGATACACGAAAAAAAAAAAAAAACCAACTAAAAAAATGTTGTATGATCATAGATGGATTAAGACTTACCATGCGTAACTCATGTTGCAAGCAAGTAAATGAGTTACATCATTAAAAAAATAAGGACACGTAAGGGGGTTTTGAAAGTCAGTCCATGTAGCATTTCTCTAACTTACATTGGTTGTTAACTCTTGGACTCTAACAACCAATAATTTTATGTACTGGAAAAATAGTCCCTTCAAAAGCCTTAGAAGTAGAAGAGTAGAAAATATGTTTTTTTGAATGGTTGAAGTTGTACTAAAGAAAGAGAATACTTACGTGAGTATAGATCAGGTTGGTCTAAATATGTGATGAAACCATTCAAGACAAAGATGTGTGCGACAAGTCTATAACACTAAAACCCCTAAGAGGACTTTGAAGTATCCGTAAGTTTTGTGCTTTGAGTAACTGATCTCTTCCAAAATCTCCCTCTTATCTAGCAAAATCATTTGCTGACTTAGGGTAGAAAATCTTAAGTACAATAAGGGGTTAACATCATCTAATAGAAAAGATTTCGAGATTTGATGTTGTCACTGATGTGCATAGAAGATGACTAGTTTGGATTGCCAACTATCTATATGTGCATAGAAGATGACTAGTTTGGATTACCAACCATTTATATGTGCATAGAAGATGACTGGTTTGGATTGCCAACCATCTATGGCCCAACATATATTTTTTAGTGCCGACACTAACCTTGTTTGCTTGAGCAAAAAGTAGACAGTGTTCCATAATTTTAGAACTTGTGTTTTCTTCAACCAATTCTCAAAAAAAAAAAAAAAAAAAAAATGTTGGTATTAAAGTTTTCCCCACTTTCAATAATTAAAAAATATAATTTCGATCATGTCATAGGGTACCCAAATGATCTTTAAATTGTTCTTTGAAATTGTAAAATGCTTTAAATCAATATCAAAAAGTCTCAAAAGAAAACAAAACAATTCAAATAAGCGGGCAGGTGCCGGTCCGCAGGTACCCGTAGATTGCAGTGGACAGCCTTGTGGAATTTATCAAGCTTTATTTACTCGAGAAGAGTACAAGGAAGCCACCGATGTTGGAGATAATTACCATATTACATCTGGTTTTGTACGACAAAAAATGAACCTCAACTTGTATGTGGTTCTCTTTGCACCAGGAATTCTTGTACATGATGTCTCCGCACCGATACGAAAACACGCGCCTAAATATGCAGCGCCAGTCAGAAATCTGTGATCTAAGTCGTTCATCTTCCCAGACAGATTTTTGGACTGTGCTAAACCGCTCCTTTGCTTTATGAGGCCCATTATTAGACAGATCTAAGCCGTTCATTAATCCAGATAATAGACGGTTTAGATTACAACCCAAAGCGTTCATCTTCTAAGCCACATCTTACTTTATTACATTGCGCTGCAACAAAGGTTATCCTTCCTCCATTTGAATATCCTGATTCCTGGTCTCAGAAGCACTAGAAGTACAAATGGCCCTAGACAACAGTGAAATCAATCAGCTCCACGGCAGCTCCCTCCACCGTACTATGATTCCACACCAACGGCCAGATGAACATCAATCGACGTCCTTCCCCTTTCTGGGTTTTCTCAGATACTATTTATTGATCATTCCATCTCTCTTTTCTTTGTTTCTATGCTCAAATGATGGGTTTGCAAGAAAAACATGGATGAGATTATCCGTGATTATTGTTTTCTTTGTTTCCAGATCACAGTAAACTACCTTTCAACCGGGTAAACCTGCTTGCCGTAAATGGGTTGGGTGGTAACTATTCTATAACCCGTTTAATAAACGGACAATTTTACCTGCACGCCTTGAAACTGGAATTCACCACAGAATTGAATCCCATCTTCACACCACCAGCAACTTTTCTCTACCATATTTCACCGAAGTGATGGAGCAATCCACTCGCCACTTAAATTTTTAAAAAATGAAGGAAAAACCTTTCCTCTATATATATACACATTTCCCCTTCTCTATAAATATTCCAAAAAATAAAGGAAAAAAAAAAAAATCAAAATCTTACGGGGAAGAAGAGGCCTCTTGTACGTAGTGATAGAAGATGGAATTTACAGGTCCATCCTCATCTTGTTCGTGTGGATCCATAGTTTCTCTCACCAATAGCAGTCCATGCAGCGATTAATTGGATGGGGCGCATCTAATCCACAGTACCAAGTCTCTGCCCAGCCAAATCACACCTGGAGGGAGCAAACCCAACTCGGGACTTCTCCAAATCGTACTCCACCCACATGTCATGTTGATGATGATGCCCGATGACATACGCCTCCAGCGGCACCAAATCTGAATTCCCAAACGTAAAACAATGCACCCAGTCTCCTTCTCTCTCTTCCCCCGTAACTCGATACAACAATCGCTCCCCCGTTACGGTTATCTGCGCTCCGCGAAATATCAAACTCACCGCTGGTAACGCCGGTACCGGCTTATTTGCCGGAATTCTGAAACACAAATCCAACGCCCCTTGGAACACGAAGTTGGGTTCGTTCAAATCTCTCAAAATCCCCTTCGTCTGGTTCAGAAACTCGTTCTTTAAAGCTGCGTAAGCCGGTCCGAGTAGAAACGTAAACTGAGTTCCTGAGTCAACCATTGTCTGGCCCGCTCCGGTATGATCTGGTACGAAAATTGATTTGGGCAGTGGTAAAAGCTTTTCCGAAACGCGAATTCCTTCTAACTGAACTGAGTAAGCAAGTCGGTCGAAGTAAGGAAGAGGGAGAGAGATTTGAATCAATGGAGTGTAGTTCAACGGTTGAAGCCATGAGAAATTCGATTCACCAAACACTAAAACGCCGGACGAATCTCGGTTTGATATGCAGTAGGAGAATTTCGGAATGCCCACTTGGGAAATAAAAGAGAGAGTTCCTCTGTTCATACCTAACAGACCGGTGTTTTTCGAGTCCTCTTCTGCTGTACTACCGGAACTCTTATTCATGCATCCCAAAACAGTACCCGATACAGGGGAATTTCCGAAATACAACGTGTCTAGAGCGAGATTCCCTTCGGTTGAAGACGCGTCTGCGTACGAGAGACTGACATGGCAGAGCTGGTTGGAGTCGCAGGAAGGTGGGATGGGGAAATCTCGGGTTTGGGTTTTGCAAATGGGAGAGGAGCATGGGACTGGAGAATAAGAAGAAGACTGAACTGGGTTGAAAGAGTTCGCGACATTTGGGGTTTTCGTACAGCGTAGCCATGAAAGTTCACTTCCTGTATCGAGCACCACTGTGACGTTTTGTGGTGGGGTTCCTATCGAAAGAGAAACTGTCAGACTGATATTGTGATGGAAGAAGACTTTGTTTGGTGGTGTTGGGATAGACCCAGATGAGATGTGCTGGGTTTTCAGAGGAAAAACGATTGATTTCTCTGTAGAACTGGAAATGAAGAGGGATTGAAGAAGAAAAAGTAGCAGAAGTTGCAGAGAAGAAGCCATGGTTACGAAAAAATGGAAAAGAACGAGTACACAAATATATAGACAAGTGAAAATAACAAAAAATAATTCATGTAGGAAGAAGTGGTCAGAAATCTGCAGTTTAAAAAAATATCCCCCTCCTGCCTAACTTTTCTTTATATATTTTCCTTTAAATTTTTTATTTTTCTGGGTCTCTTTCCATTTACGGTGGTGAAATTTAATAATAATTAAACCCCAGGAGAGTTGGCATGAACGAGATGTCCTGCAGAAAGGGAGCAATCCTCAATTTTCGCGTAACTTTGCATTTGTAACCTGTGAAGTGGCACGTGGCTGTTGATCGAGGCTGTTGAAGGGTTGGAGGGCCCACTAGAATTGTACAACATACAACATTTTTGCTCATTATTGATTCTCGCTGTTTGAACTTTTTGGGCATATAGAATATGGAATGTCGTAGTGAAATTGTTTGGATCACCTAATATTACATTTTCATTTCCCCCAAGGGGGTCCTACAGTTATTAGCTGTCCCAATAGGAGATGTGGGAGTCCATGCCAAAAGTGATGTGATACGTCTAAGCTTATAGGTGGGTCGGGTAGAAATTACTTGCAGAACAAAAAAGAAAAGTATGACCTTCAGATAGTACGAACTAGGAGATGATGTATCAAATCATCAGGTAGGTGAAAACCACCTAAACTTCTACTAACTAATTAATGATGCACTAAGAAGAAAAGAGTCAAGTTTTGTGCTCGTTATTTGTTAAAAAGGTGTTTAGTTTTCTCTTTGATCTTTTCTAATTTTTCTCTAATAGTTTGTTATCGTTGTTAAAAGGGGATTCTTGGCGCAATAGTAGAATTATCGTCGTGTGAGCTGCCCATTATTGAACCTTATGGTCTGCCCTTTTGCCAGACTCTGAGAGGTTCTTGAACCAGGACTGTCCTTTTTACTTAGTTATCATTGTCATGCCATTTTACATGTTTCATTTTCACTTTTCATCTCAAGGTGCTTGCTATTTCAGTTTAGCTCTCTTCCTAATCACCTGTAATCTCTGTCTTGCCGATTAGGCAACAAAATTTCGATCACTAAGTAACAGAAAAGACTGAAATTTTATTGAATTCAGACCGAAATGAGCCAAAACGAGCCGAACCCGCCATAATGGACTGAAACTTCGATCGAAAATTTTTAAGACTACTTCCATTTGGCTTTTTATTCCGGAACGGAATGTTCTGGGAATTCTGGCTTCAAGGGAAAGGAACTGACAACTAAGCCATGGTTGGCTTGCCTACCGAATGGCTTTTCCCAAAACTAATCGCTGCTTTATATTGATCCAAAGTTTTGTGACATCAAAAGGAAAGGGACAGAAGAAGTGTTCATGGAAAGCTGATATATATGAATGGGCAATCCATGCGGAGAACAGCCCCTTGCATTCATGTTCTAGTGTCTTATTACCGAAGTCCTGAATGGATTATCCTTCTATTACAGATACTTACTGCCCTACTTTTCTCAAGTGATGAGCTCAACAGAATCGTTCTTGCATTCCAATGAGAAGATCTTAGAACCATGATGTAATGTCAAAATAAAGTGGATCTCTAAACTCGACTTTTATGGACACAAAATCAGCGCTGTCGACATCACATCAGACTTAGGGTTGATTTTAGTGGAGACGGGGGTTCCCATCTACCATCCCTGATCAAGCTGCACTCTTCAAAGACTTTGACCTCATAACATGACAAACATCTTCTGCGTATTCCATCCACCCTACCAATGGAAACAAGATTGACTATGCTAGCTTACATACTTTAACTAAAGAGAAGTCTACCTCTAACTCCCTGTGAGACTCATTAAGGTTCTGAAATTGATATCTGGACCACCATCCTTTAGTTTAGGACAGAGATATGTTAAAGTTGGTCGAAACGCCCCCCTAAGTTGCACACATTTGAATGAAGTGAATTATAAATCCCAAACGCGCCCCTAAGTTCAAGGTTTTGGGCTAGCTATATACAACATATCCAAACTCACCTTCCCACCCCATTTATCATCGTCCCTCGGTGAAAGTTGCTGTGGCTAGTAGACTTGATCTCGCTGCTTTTGGGGAGGAACCTAACATGGCACCTTACCTTCCCACAACTCTTTTCCTCTTTCATCATGCTTCTTTCGTGCGTTTGCACATGTCCTCATGCACTGTTTCCATAACTTTATAATGATTAAATGAGTCTAGGGCATCGGTTTAAACTTTAAAGTGGTGCATAAAAGTTTATCTTCATTAATATCTGTGTGGAACCGACGGGCTAAAAATGTTAGTTCTGCTGCAGCCAAAGTAAAAAATCAAAGGAGCATCTCTACGTAATGGCAAGGCATATATGGTTAGGTGTTTCTTAATGTATTGCCCCATAGTCGGTCCCGTGCGCGCCGGGTGAGGCAATGCATTACGCACAAAATCGAAACCATAAACATTTCTGGCTCTAATTTTTGGCCTTTTGCATGGACGGTTACAAAATCAAAGTTCAACAGTTGTACTGAAAATCAAAGGCTTGAATCATCTTATGCTGACGACATTTTATCTATGAATCACTCATAGCAAGCTCTGGTATATAAGAGGTTTGGATGATTGAAAGACTGATCAGGTGAAATTATGTGCATCCACCGTATAAGAGCACATGTAATATGGGGAGAGAGAGAGGGGCGGGGTGTAAACAAATTGAAGCGTATCTGTACAGTAATTTAAGAAAAAAATTTCCTTTGACCTGACCTCTAATTAACAAACATTATTTGACTTTGCTTTACAAGAAGGCTGGCCTACAGTGATACTTTGTCCTAATCCAAACACTTGAAACTTTTCCCTTGCATGGAATCACAAACCATGACCTCAACATTTTGATGGTTACATCGTCAAAAGACGAGTTTCCTCCTAACTCACTGTTTATTGACTTGACGTTTTATCTTAACACACTGTTAATTGACACGACAATTTATGGTGGCACAAGCAAAGAATTTACAAAGTAAATCACACTAGCATTCATGAGCTCTCCCAAGCTCTAATACGTGTTACATCATCTTTTGGGAAGACATTTGATAACACACAATAGTTACAAAAGTCTCCAATCTATTTTGAATGAAGTTCCAAAATTTTCTGAATAATTCAAAAGTTTTTATAGATTTTCAACTCAGTGCTTTTATCAAATTAAATTTGGATTTATGAAATTAAAATAAAATTTAATTGATAATTTGTCAAAATCTCTAATATAAGGAATGAGGCAGCCAAAAAAGCATACAAACCTATAATTAATACCAAAACTCCATCCTCAAACAACTTACATCTTTCAATCGGCATTGTGTTCTATCAAATAATTGCATCTAACCGGCCTAGTGCTGGGATCCTCATCATATAATCAATTAACTCCACTTCTGTACATGGCCCCATAATAATGGTTTTCATAAGGCGAGTTCTTACGATGGATGCCATGCCTATTATCCTCCAAAAGCATATGGACAGGTGTTGCCTAGTGCCTAATTACTTGATGATCCAAAATCAATCATCATCGGATGAGTCATGCATTTGGTGTCCAGATGACAGGAAACATCAATTGTTAGTGTTTAAATGAACGATTAGAAAATGAAATAGCAACCTCTACATCCATCAAGAATTCTCCAAAACTCAAAGATTAACACAAAGGACAACTTCGGTATACCGTTTATATTAAATCAATGGCTTTGATGAGTATCTACTGCATCGCAGCCCACAGAAAGTTCGCACGGACACTACGTTTTTGTGCATATTTACAGGCAGCATTGCTCTGTGCATGTCAGTCATAAAAGCCAGCCCTTCATCATTGCCTGCCTTGATCCACTTTTCGTCTTCCCATAAAAACTAACGAATTTGGTGTTCTCTTTCTATCACATGATGTTTGCAAAACAATTTTCTTTGTCTCTGTGGGTTTTGATCTTGCAATATCAAGTCGTCGGCAGGAGATACGTGTTCCAGTTCCTAAGTTGCTTCCCCTATGATTGCCTCAATTTCATTCAAAACCAAATCTCCACGTCCCTGTCCACACCTCTTTGATTGGTTGACCATAGACTACTAAAACAAAGGCACCCTCATCATCATATGTCCATAAATACTATTTATTTGTGGTGGAACAGGAAGTAGACCACCTGGCCACGCACATTGATGGCACGCGTTCATAAGGACTGTTAACCAAGTCATCCCTATTATCAAATTACTAACCAGCGAGCTTTCCACGTTGAGTTTAGTCCCTGGCTTGGTTTCATCTCTTGTTGGTTCAAGCTGCGCAAACTCGACAACAACTGAACCGGAGAACCTTTGGTTCACTAAGCCCGTTCATCGGATTTCTCCGGCTCTGGATAACATAATATAATTAAATTCAGTGAGCTCATCCCTATGGAATCCAATATCTGGCTATATTTATAATCTTTTGGTTCGAGCAGACAAAAACTCGATAACAACAGGACCGTAGCACCTATTCTGTGACTCAGATGCTGTTTATTTTAAGTGAACTATATACAGTGTTAATGTTTTCTAATTTGTTTTTTGTATAAAAGAGTCATTCCGATTAGATCTGTGGTGGAGATAATATATGCTATATGGACCATTGAAAGACTTAATGATCCCCTCTTAGGTACTCCATAACCCCAATAAATGCACATTGGGCTATCTTAACGATCTAACATGTTGATGGATGAATTTTCCACCGAATATTGACAATTAGTCTACATTGTATTAAATGCTTGCTTTTGTTGTCTTGAAAAGTTTTCTAGTCAGATGATTACAAGTGTATTCTATTAGCACCACAAACAAATGGCTAGGACTTTAGCTCAGACCTATCATTCACACGCTAATTTATTGGACATTGGATGAGAATAAACGTAAACCTAGCTAGTAATAGGAAAAAAAAAAAAAACACTGTTTCTACATCCCCACCTCTCCTAGGTCATGGGTCCAAGGTCAGCACCCTCCGTTTCATTAGGGTAAAACTCAAAAACTCGACTCGACTCGACTCTAAAGAGATATGAGTAGAGTTAACTCACAATAACTCGCAGATCACTCCGAAAACTAATGGCAGATTTGAATGTGTCTGTTTTGACTTGTTTTGTATACAAAATTTCCACAAGTAAGCATAACAACGTGGCTCAACGACTTGGTTATACATTTTGCTGTCTTGCGACTTGCCAGTCGAACCTTAGCAATTAAGGTTTAGTACTTCAGAATTTAGCGAGTGAAGTCGCAAGTTGGCTTAATCTCCTGGCAAGTCGAGTTAACTTGGATGAGTTTCCAAATCGACTCGTGGGTTTCTAAACTATCATCTAAACCAGTCTAAGTAGCCCATGCTATACATGGATGGGTTATCTCCAGGTAGATTAAACTATGCCTTTGCTTTGTGGACGGTTGCTTTGATGGGCAGAGGAATTTGCTTTCGGTTTGCTAAGTTCTTTTAAAAACCACCAATGAGAGGTTCGGAATAATGATGGATTCTAGATTTAGAAAATAGATTACTTTATTAATAGTTTTGATCATTGTAAATTGGGGTTCATCGGTGCACAAAGCTCTCGCCTATGCAGAATTTAGGGAAGAGCAGACCACAAAAATCTATAGCATGCAGTCTTATTTTGTATTTTTATAAAGAACTATCTTGACATGTGAACTAAGAGTTCTTTTGCTTTTAATTGTTGACACTCAAAGACTTCTAGACGGTCACTGAAAGCTCTCAACGGCTCTTTTTGGGACGGCATAACAATCAATCCATTGATACCCTCGCCCATCATGGATGTAATTATTTTGGGGTTTTTGAGTTATATCTTATTGTCAGTGTTACTCTTAGACACGGTAAATTGGAGGGGTATAAAGATCATCACCATCCAACGGATATAATATAGACGTTTTACTATCCTTGAGTCAAACAGCCTAAATATTTTACATCTGACAAATGCTAAATAGACACTCCATTCGGAGAGTCCAGGGACCAGCTTTGCTGGAGCACTTTTGCATCATCGGAAGTGTAACAATGCTAAACGAAAGCGCCGAAACCAAAATGCCTATACTGGATCCACGTTTTCATCTGATTCCACTTGGTTCATAACAAATGGACGGCTAGAAACAGTACTAAACAATAGTTCAAATTCAGTGACCTGAAATATACTTTTGAAAATACTAAAATCATCCAAACCTCACGCGTTTTTGGATAGGAGATATCTAAAGCATCAGCTATTAAATTAACAAGCTTGATCATCCAAACATGGACCCCCTTCACACAAAAATTGGCTCTTTGAATTTAGCACTTTGGTTTAGCATTCCTTCCAATACAAAAGTCACTTTGGATGATGAAATATCTCACCAAAACAAGTTAAATATGGGTAAAATGGCAAGCACCTGCTGATAATGTTTTTTTTCATTCTAAATTTCGATGGGAAGACGCTGGAATGGGAGGCCTCATCAGAAAATCCCATGGCTATTGCATACTTACACACTCAAGTATATTGGCAATGCCAGCAATCACTCAGCGGAATGTTTGGCAAGGGGTCTTTTATATACTAAAGGTGCTAATATTTCAAACTTAATGATGCAGGGTGATTCTTCACTTAGTGGTCAAAGCTATATTGGATCCGATTATAAACTTTAGTGGGATCAACAGTTTTTCGGCTGGACTGTTAGAGAATTCTCTCTTGGATCGCTTCTTGGAAGATAAGCCACATATACCGCGAGGGGAATATGGCTGCCAACCTTTTGGCTACTAAAGCCTCTTCTAACAAAAAGAATTCTTTGTAAGCTCATCAAATTTTGCTTTTTGTCTTGCTAGTATTCTAAGACAGCATGCTGGTATATAATCTTGTTTTGCCTTTAATAAATTCCTTTTTGGAAAAATAAAATAAAAATTTACATCATCCGGCTTATTCATGTAATTGCTAGGACGGGTTAGAAACTCCGAATAAACAACGGGCTAAAACAACAGCAGTGAGTTTACCTGGAAATAAATGGGTTAGAAACTTGGATAAATTGCAGTGAGTTTACCTGGAAATAGATGGGTTAGAAACTTGGACAAACTGCGGTCCACATTAGGCACTAGAATCATTCAATGCTACTGTTTTTTGGCCTATTAGATACCCGAAGTTTGAGTAATCCTCGCTGTTAACATTTCCACCTCTTCTTTTGCCATTTCATCATTAGCCTAGGCACATCATCGCCCGAAAAACGAGAAAAGATAGTATAGAGCGTGGCAGATGGTAAACATTTTTCTTTTAAGTTCTAATAAAAGAGAAGGGAAATGTAATAATAACTGAAGAAGGATTTTCTCTCGTGGTTGTCGACGAGAGAACGGTCCAATTCAACATCACGTCCAGTTAGAGCCAAACACAAGTTCATTAAGAAACCATTCACACAACTAATTCTACCCATAGATTGATCCATGAATGACCTATATCAGATATTGTTTTTATTAAAGCATCTAGGCCGAGACAATGTAGTACCCTCGCCTGTTTCCTCTTTCACCCATATCAAATATAGAGTGATTCTTTGTTTTCTTTCAGCCATCTGTAGTACCCTTTGCTTATTTTCTGCTGTCTAATTTCACCTTTCACCAAAACATCTGACGGATCTTTATATATGACTAACCCTTTGAATGCGCACGAGATAAACGTTTGGATCATTGAAAAACTGGGTAGGGTTCCACTTGAACCATCACCTCTCAAAATTTCAAGTGAAAATATGTGAATATGATAACCTTTCAAGAGAATATCTGGATCCATCACTCCCTCAAAATACGTAATACCGCATAAACTGTTGCCCAGAAGCCAAAGAATCGTTGATCAAAAGAGAACAAGAATTACCTTAATTAGTTCCATAGCATAATTTTCAATAACCAATAAACATAAACCAATCTTAATTTGAAAGTAGGAAAATAGATTTTGTGTTTAGAAGAAGAATATAAACAGGCACAGACTTGAAGAGTAGAAGATCGATAGACAGGTGAAGGATTTACACTGGCTGTTGAAGATCATTCTCTTTCTTCATGTTGATGATACACAAATACTCCCAAGAAAATTATAGTAAGGAAAGCAGTAACTACTTAAGTTTTGCATGAGGAAAAGTACACAAGTACATTTGCTGCGACAAATGCTATACCAGTATGTATTTCAAGTTGTATAGGAGCCCTCTCATTGGTTAATTTACCTCTTTGACAGGCTGCTATCAACCTCTTTCCTGTTATCGTTGATGATCTAACTAGATACATTATCAGAGAAAGGATCACTTAGTGTCCGTTTCAGCACATAAACAACAACATCATATTCGTACAGCAAAGTATAATTCCATCGTCACATGTTGTTAGCAATTCTCTTAGTAGCCGAATATGTGCCAATAGCAGAAACTACCAATCCCACCATAATTATCAAAACGCATACTGCAATCTGCAATGGAAAGAGATGACAAGGATGATTGATGGTGATGATTATGGTAATAAAATATCTCCACAAGAGTTGTTCTCACATACCTGTCGCAAATTAAGTTTTCCTCCCATGATGCTAAGATAGCACAAACAAGGAAAAACAAGAGCCTGAGACGCAAAAATAGACAATCAAGTTTCAGACATTTTTACTTATTTTGTGAAGTTCTATCTATTCAAGTAATGCAAGCTATAAGCTCTTCGTCATGACAAACTTACAATAAGCATTGTTAAGAGCGATCCAATTAATGACATCACAAGACCTGCAGCCAAAATTCGAAGTGTCTTGTTTAATCTCTCCAGCCATGAGAGCCAGCAACCAGAACGGAAAGTGAATTCTTGTTATTTTTATCACAAGATATTTTGGATGCATTGTAAATCCAATATATTTGAACCTATCCTTTAAGATTTTGTTTTGTATGCAGGAACGATGCAACTAATATTCTTCAACAATAATATCGCACTTGCGACTGGAAATAGTTCTCACCGAAGAATGGAATAGTGAGTCCGACAAACATTGTTGATAAAACCAAAATAGTCCTGATAAGGACTGAGATGCACTGCACCTTGAGCCCACTTGAAGGTAAGAGCTCCTCCAGACTCAGTGCAACCGGGGTGATGGTCAAGGCATACTTTGTGATTGGGTTTATCACCTAAACACAAGAATACACTAAAATATATTAAATATTTGTTATCAATAGTTAACACATGAAGTCATAGGGGGTGTTAGTAAGATGGAGCTCAATTTTGTGGTGAATTCAACCCGATTGTTGAGTGCATTTTGTAATTTACATACGTGTAATAGAACTCCAACATACTAGAACAGATTCTGTATTCCAGGTAGAACTCATGTCAGGTTGAATCTAATATGGTGGATTACACCCACGGTTGAATTGAAAGAGTACATTCCATGGAAGGGTGGAATCCAATAGAGAATGCGACTTAAAGTTCTGTAGAGAACATGAAATCTAATAGGTAATATGAGAAAACTGTGATATACACAGTGAAGAATACTTGATCCTTGCTCATACCGTAGTCCAAACTGCAATTTTAGAAGCCATGAATTGCTTGGGCATGTTTAGAGTAAACTGAGACTTCGTTGATCCACTGAACATCAGAAATCCGGCTATTGCTACCCCACTGTAGAGGAACCAACATCCTATAAAGCTGCATTCAAATATATAATAGCAGACCTACAGAGTGAGTTGTGCAAGGAAAATATCTAATAGAAACGCTGTATTTATCCTATGTTTCTAGAACAACTCCAAAAGGTTGTCCTCGCAGTAATGAAATTCTAGGCAGGTCTTATACTGTCAATAGAGAAAAGATCAAGCATTTTGATAATTTGTAATCAAATTCTAGTAACCCAGAATTTTCAAGTAGTAGCTGGGAAGAATCATTTCAGGCAGGTCAGGAATGATGTAAAAAACTTGAACTTTGAAAATGCAAAGAATAGAAAGCCTATATGTCGCTTTTGTACCTAGTGATCAGAACTGCTGGGAACTGTGCTGGTTTCTCCATGGAGGAATAGATATTTGGAAAAACAGCATGCCCAGAATAGCAGAATCCGTATAATCCAAGCGCAACAGGGAGGTTTGCAAGGTCAAAAGCAGTCCCACTCGGATGAAACCCAACTCGATCAACTGTCCCCACCCACAACAAACAAATCGCCACCAGTACTGAAGCAATCACCCCTCCAGCTGAATCAGGAGCATTGGTTGATAAAAAAAAATTTAATCAGAAAAGATCTATCTCAGATTAACTACTAGATGTTACTGTGGGAGAATACAGAAGCTTCAAAGTTGGTGAAAGACCTGAAAGATATGACAGAAAACTAAGATTTCGAGGCAAAACAGTTGGAAGAACCACCAAGGTTGTCATCACAGTAAACAACTTGTGACAATTCAGATGGACTCCTTGTAAATTCAGGTGAGCATTTGGGAATAGCGATGACAAATTATCACTGACTAGAGTTATATACTCCACGCAACATGCCTGCAGAGAAGTGTGGTTCTTAGGCAAGAACAGAATCAGGATTTTGAATGTATAACAAGAACAGTAACAGAGAAGGTAATAGGATACGTGCAATCCTTCACTTACATACAGCTCCAGGTATAGAATTATCTGCAAAAGAAGCAAGACTTATAAATCAGCCTAACATTAACATGGTAAATGAATAAATGGCGCTACAATTATACTGTGTAGATTACTCTTCAGAGACTTACTGATATGATAATCCGACCCACTAACCCAAACGCAGCTTCTCCAATATCAGGATAAGTCTGGAGTCCAGAAGTGCTTTCTAAGCATCTCTTCAACAAAATTCCAGTGTAGCATGAGATAACACCAAACCCAAGAAGCATCAAAAGCCCAAGCCATCCACTTTCTTTGAGTGCATAAGGGGTTGTAAGGAGTCCTACCCCACACAGTATGTTGATCCCTGTAGCGTGAAAGGACTTCGATAAATGGTCAAACGCAATCAATAATTTTCACACTCTACTAATTTCCTTAGATGGCTCATCTTCATAACATGGCATCCGTATATGCAAGTTTGTACATAAACTAAAGAGAGCGTGTATCACCATTAAGAAGTGCTTGACCATAAGAGCACTGGTGTGATTCTACTAAGTCATAATATGGACACTCTTGTGTCAAGCTGGTTGATCCAAACCGTGGAGTCTGCTGAAGAGAAGACGGTGTGTCTTTAGCTATACTTGTGGGAATGAACGGGGTGCTCAATGCAGAATCAGTTTCTGTAGCTGAAGGCCTTCTCTGTAGCGTAGACAAAAAGGAGCTGCCTGTCCTTACTAAAGTTGAGCCTGCTGTCACACTTCCCAACATATCAATGGACTGCCTGGGGGCAAAAAAATGAAAGAGGAGAAACATTAGTAAGTACGAGATGTTAGAGAGCATTTTAGAAGTGGTCATGTTCACAATTACGGGCCTTTGAATCTTGTCTTATACTGCGAGATTGTGATATTGCCTTTGGACCATCGTAGTCAAATGTTTCCACGCCGTAACTTCAAATGATGAGAAATATCTCCTTAAGATGTAAAGCAATTGATTCTTCAATGGCTGTATTTGTTCAACAGAATCCCAGTCCAACATTGGACCAGAACTACAGATGCTGATCATTTTCACCAGGGAAAATCATATGGGGACAACGGCTCGACACACACCGGGATGGTTACGAAGTACATGCAATGTCATCAACCTCATAAATCATTATTGTTCGTCATTTCTTTTCTGTGTATCCTTAAAAAAATCCTTCATTAATGAAGACTAGATCCCAAAACGGCAACAAAGCACATACAATGTTCGGGATCTTGCTGATTTCGGAACCGAGTTCAGCCACCATTCTGGAGAAGTTTTTGTTTAATAAAAAATAAAAAAGACCTGAATTAACAGACTTTTTGGACTGGAATGTGACAGCAACTGACCGGGAACGAGCTGCTACGGCCAGAATTTACTGGAATCTGTTAAGGTCAATTCCTTTCTGTCATGTCATCAAGCTCATCAATGAAGCACCTGATTTTCATGTTTGGGTCTAATTAACTCCTTTCTTAATCAAGGTTACAGCTCCCTAAACATGTATCTTTCTTTCAGCATAGGACTTCCTAACGACCAAAATGCGTCACATGAATATTAATCATAATCCCTTCTATTGAGGAGAATGACTTGAAGACACTCATATGGAAACCTATCCTCCAGACGTCTAGGAAGAGAAAAGCAGGGCTCTAGGTTCGTCAACAAACCTCAACACATCAAAGGATTAAAATCATCCAACGGTGGAGAACTTTCGCATATGACTCATCCATAGCATGCCTTACGATATAAAATGTTTGGATCATTGAAAAAGACCAACCTATTTCATTTAAAAATAAATAAATAAATAAATAAAAGATCATGCTAGTTGCACTCATTGCCCGCTCATATTTCACTCAGCTAAAAAATGTGCACCCATTACATAACAAGCAGTCAAAGTTACAGATTTTGCCACCTTTGTTATCTGTCCATTTCTTTTTTCTTTACGCATACAAGCCAAACTCAAACGGTGGGTTCCTAACTTTAAGTGTGGCAAAACCATTTTCCTTTGGAAACCCGTTATGGCAACCTGTTTTAAGCAACATTGCAGAGGAGAGAGATGCATGCATGTGCACCCAAGCCACATGACTTCCAGATTTAGCATCCATCTTGGTAAAAGATGGAGATGAACATAGAGAACAGGACATACAGCGAAAGTGATCAAAACCCTTGTTCGACCGAGTGGATCCATTAATGAAAACACTTAACGATTAGGAGACATCAAAAAGAAAGAGAGAAACTTACCTGTAACTTTGAGGCCATGAGGGAACATAAGACCCAACCGGATTATCCGGTGGACTCCTGGAAACTTGCGAGCAATCTGATTCTTCATCTTCCTCGGTCTCACCAACCATCTCTGCCTCGTTTTCCTCGTCGTCAGTTTCAAAAACGAAACTACGATCATGACCCAATTCTTCATCCCTCTTCATCTTCTCCACCAAAACAACAAATGAGACGAAGCAAAGAAAGAGCAGAAATCAGAAGGTATAGCTGTTCTGTACAAGGAGCTGTCTACGTGTTTCAATCAATAAATCATTAAATGAAAAGAAAAGAAGGTTGTGATTACCTTTTGATGCTTTTGTACAAGTTTATCCTTGAACATGCACATGGTTTTCTTTAGACGGTTAAGATCTTATGTAGATGTACATTTGGTGAATATCTATAACCAGTACTGAGATGGGTAGGATGATCCGGTCAGTGGGAGAGCAAAAAGGGGGTGAGCTATGAAAACGTCGTCAATGGGTGTAAGGTTCGGCCATGTTTTCCGGAAATTTTGTTGTCATAGGAAGGAAGGCAAGGAATCTGAGCTTAAGGCCTGGGACTCTTTTTCTGACTGACGCACAATTGCCTCCCCACATAAGCTTCTTCCACTAGGTCGCAGGTTCGAGATTGTCACAATTCCATCAGTGTACAGGATGGGTAATGAACTAGGTGTGAGCGTAAGTGGAGAAATTTCTATTAAAGAACCAATTGCTGAATGCACAAGGTAAGGGACGTGTTTCTATGATCTGATTATTTATCTCCCACTTTCCTCTTGTGGCCTTCAATAATCAAAGCTCTATCATCTTAATCGCCTTTGAAAGTGTAGAATAGGTCCTCATAGATCAAGATAAGAAAAGTGGGATCCAATTACGTCCTTTGAACTATGAGTTTCTACATGTGTTGTGTAACTCATCGCTTGACCCCAAACTCGTCCTAGTCCAGGAAGTTTTGAACCTTCCACATTTTGTTTGTAGGATTCGATCTAGTTTCCCACAGTCCAAGGAAAGATTTTCTGGTTTCCACCATTAAGATCATTGTTAAAATTATAAGAAAAACACGGCCACTTTTGTCCATGTTAGTCGATATTTGCTCCACCCAACTTCAATTGACCTAAATTCAAATTTCTTAACCAAGAGGACTTAGCACCAAGTCATTGTAGGTACATGAGATGAGGATTTGGGGTCCAAAACTCACACACCTAGCCACCCTAGACAAATGCTCTGCTGAAGATATAAAATAGGATCCTAGAGTTGTCACGCGTGCTTTCTGCCTAAAGTGGATTCTAGTGAGCATACGAGATGCCCGTCTAATTTTTCAGCCTTATTTTATAGTTTTTTATTGGCACCATCCAACTGCCCTATCTTTCAAGGATACATCTTTTAGAACAAATTTTATTTGGCTTATTCTCCGCGGTGATGTCCTTAACTAAGTGCTTGACTCAACATAATAAGAGCTTACTGGTCCTACAGGGCACAAAGGCCCTTTGGTTCTTAATCAAGTCTCTTAAAACAAATGCACAAAATTAAAGGCGATGCACATGCTGTAGAGGGTTAGGATGATTCGTGACTATATGGGGTTATATTAACTCCATGGACCCACGAATCATTCTAAAAGGAATGATACAGATGACGCTATATTAAAATTTAAAGAAATTAAAAAGATTAGGCAAGTTTATTGGTCTATCCGGACTGAGGGTCCTTAACCAAGCCTACCATAAAGAAAGGAAAAATTGAGCACATAATGGTCCACACCTTCTAGTGATTGGATCCATGCTTCAGTTACTTGTAGGAAGGAACTATAAAGTTGCACTCACCTACCCCACAAAAAGCAATCTCCAATTGTCTATTGCCTAAACCCATGGCTGAGTTATTAAAGTTTTGAGAGTGAAAAAAGGGATTGTGTGCAGTTACTCTATAGGCAAAGTTGGCTGTGCAAATGACCCCATCTAGTAGTATGTAGGATATACCCTTATACATTTCTTATAATAATAATAATAATAATAATAATAATAATAATAATATAAATAACATTAACAAGAAAACATATATTTGCCATAAACAGTTACTTTACATATTAATGGGGAATACCCACATAACATTGGGTGAGCTTAAGGTTCCAAAACAGTGATCTGCTTTGCTCTCTCTCACATATCTTGTTGTGACTCTCGTGACAAAGAATAAGATGCAAATCACAAGTGTAGGTGAATAGGTTATAAGAGTGTAGGAGGCGGGTATTTCGATTTTGAGATAGCCTCATAATGATTGTAATGGCTGCATACTTTCCAAAGAAATAACTTTTGAAGTTATTGCTTCAGCTACAAGCAATTGCCCCACATAGTACATTGCATTTACAAACTCACACCGATTCCAGCGTGCTAAGGCATCATTTGAGCATGTGATCACTTTCACTAAATCTCAAGACCCATAGGCTAGTTTTAGGAGCCCTGGATCAGATCTGAGCAGAGAGGATAAACTTTATGGCCTTTTTTGCTAGTTTGCAAAAAGTGCAACTTCTTTCTGAAAAGAAAAAACCTACTCTTTTTTGTTGACTGGTCTTGACATAGGCTTAACAGGTGTTGTCTGGAGCTCTTTAAGGCAAAAACCTCAGAATTAGAGAGTTCCAACTACCACCAAGCTTGAGAAGAAGGCTGAGATCGCACAGCGGGAGAGAGTAGAATATATATATATATATATATATATATATATATATATATATATATATATATATATATATATATATGAGTAAAGGTGACGTGTAGGGTATCTCCTCATAATAAAGAGAGACACGTATCCCTACCACTCCACTGGGATTTGTAGAATGCTCATAGGCTTTACAAGTAGAGTGGTATATGCCAGCATGGTAGCCTCCTTTTTTCCTCCATATTCCCGATCACCTGGGAGACGCCTCCTTTTAAATGACATCACTAGGATAACATCATCATGCGGCCGTCTCCTCTGATGATGAAGGTGGCTGATTAATGCATGAATCGAGGGAGTATCTTTTATGGATCTACAGGAAGCAAAGTGCTAGAGACCGCCATGTAGCTTTTTTCTAAAAGTAAAAGCGTGGTTGCTTCTAAAATGTGAATTCCTTGGATAATCCAAGTGTCTATGAGTGTAGGGCACAGCCCCTATTTTTGTACTATGGTCTAGCTGGACCATTGATTTCTCTGACTTTGGTGTATGGGCTGTAGGGTGAATTGGAATGTCTTTTGATGCCTTCTTTGATGTTAGTTGAGATTTAATAGTGGTAAAAATAGGAATGTCCACAGTCATCATTAGAAGAATATAATCATACTATTCTTGTTTAGAAAAAATACAATTAACATAACAAGAAGGGTTTTAGCCATTCAAAACCCAAGCCCTACATATTGCGTAGAGTAAAAAATTTCTTAGAATCCTTTGCCCTTTAAATCTCTACCCTTATGAAAACCCCAAACTCTATAAAAGCTTAAAAAGTCTTTCAATCTTTCCTAAGCGAGAGTAAAGGTTTTAGCAACTCTAGAAAATATAAGACAAAGTCAAAGTGGAAATTTCCCTCTAAAATTTTGAAACACTCAGCTCCATTGTTATACATATTGTAGTTATTTGAATAATTTATCCAACATCAAACAGTTAATGGAGACCAACCTTATTTAATCCAACTGGTGATGTTTGAATCTAAAAGAGAAAGAACACCAAAAGAATCCATACATGTTCATGAAACTTTAGCATTGGATGAACTGCAATTGCTTTATGCAATAATCGATCAGAAGATTACTTCTTAGAAATTTTCTTCGGGATCAAAGAACGTGGATCTTCAAAAGAATACCAAACTCTGATACCACATCAAATCTTAGACAAAAGGGCTATGAAGCATCAAAGAATTAATGATCGACTTACCATGAGGAGAATATCAACTATTTATAGATACGTGTACTTAGGGATAATTAAGTTGGAACTATGAGTAACAAGATTAGCCAGGTCTTTGTGAATTTTTAATATATGGGCGTATTTGCTGGTTAGATAATTATTTGTCCCTGGAAGGTAAGATAACTATTCATTCTATCTTCTCCTTTTATCTTTCCTGTAGTCCATTCACAGTTTCACGCACAAACTCGTTAAGTACTTCTACCAATGCTACAGGATGGCAGAGTTAGCCAAGTAGGTTGTAAATTAAACGACTACCAGAAGAGTCGATTAATATACTGGACGCTGTCCTCCCTCTTCGGCCCCCCCTCTAATGATCCAAGACAAGCAATCTAGAGTCAAGTTCATAATTTATATCACGATATTATTTATACTGCTGATGTTTGAGCTCTACGTTATTGACTAGATTATAGAATGATGCGTGTCTGAGTTGGCATTAGTTGATCGATAAGATAAGTTCTCCATTAGTGTTCTTCTAATCTGATTCTGATGTTCATATAATAGGAAAGTCTTACGAAGGCACACGTCTCAAGATTTACTCAAACAGGTACTCTGACATTGCAAGCATATTGTATGGTAGGAGGAACATTTTATGAATGATTAGTGACTAATCTTATCGATCTTTTTACGATGGCAAAGTTACAGCTACTGACTCTACTCGTCATACATTTTTCTCTTGAAATGAGCCAGTGGAGTGCGACCTGATGGTACATCCCCATGAGGCAGGTCCCACTTTTAGTTTATCTGATTTTCTTCTGCTGCGGACATTTAAAAGCCAAGAAACATGCCAGTTGGACGACTCTAGCATCTAAACACTTGTGCTTTTGATCATTTGGACACAGACAGTGAAAAAGTAACAATAGACCACAACCAACAAGCAAAGACATATTTTTGCGGACTAATCATCCCATTAGTGTAATTTTTAGGCTGCTACTACTTGTTTAAAGTTCAAATAAACAAGATTCCTCAACTCTAGGTGGGAGGGACTACTATGCAAAAATGGGGTTCCTCCAGATCTGGTAACTGAGGTACTGCATACTATTGTAAGCATACACTAATCCTCTTCTACATTTTGCTCCACCTTATCTTATTGAAGGAATTAAAAGCAGTGCGAGACTAGGAGGCAACTTGAAATCATCACGAAAACTTTGTGCACTGCCACATGCATTTAGTGCATTCCACATGACTAGATAAATGATGTTCCTTAATGGACAGCCATCTCACTGATATGGCACATTACCGCCCTTGTGTCATGTAAACTTTACCTTTAATATATTATGATTTACTAAAATTAAGAAAAGGAAAAGCCATGAAACGAGCGGTGACACCTTTTTATGGTGCACACCATGCAAGCTTGTAAATATACGATGATATGTGCATAAGAATACCTGAACTTACATGTTTGTTATCTATGTTTTTTCCTCTTAGTCATCCTTTTGTGAATGTGGATGATGTCTATACTATTTCTTTTTATTTCAAACATGCATTGGTAGGCTTCTTGAGTGTTTAACATCAGCGAGAGATATCATAAGAAATGTCGCATTCCTCTCTAATGTACTATCCCATTCTACATGTGTTGTATTTGTGTTTGTATAATACTTGCAGCCACTGATATAGTATGGTGTTGCAGGAAAAATGTTGTCCCAAGCTAAGTGCAGCTTTCATTGACGAGATCAATTTGACTATGCAAATACCATGATGTTAATGTATCTGACAGCCAGTCTGATATTGACCCACCAAATCAATGGCCTTAGCTATCCCATGACAAGGCACTAAATTGTACAGCGATCTTGTTGGTGACGACCTTAGAAAAGAGCATCAACCTAGGAAGCCAGCATGGTGTCACAGGCTTGCATTGTAAGGGCTGTGATCAAGACTCACAGACTCCAAGAAAGGCTTGCTTAGCTCATGGAGTTGGCTTGAAGGACCTAGACTTGTTGTTGAAGGTCTATGGATCAAGGCATGATTCTAGGTCTCATTTCTGGAAGTTTCCTTGTAACCATTTAGAAAGAGAGAAACCTAGATATTTATGTAGAGATTTCTAGAGTGGTCCTCAACCATTAGATGATTGATACATATTAATCTTAACCATCCATTGAGGAGGTGGATGGAGGACAGCAAGTAAATAGATATTAGCTCCTCACTTGTAATCAGCTCAGCTCAGACAAGCTCATTGTAGATAAGTTCAAGTGAGAGATAATAGGTTCTCTTTGAGTTAGTCTCTTCTTGAGTTCCGCTCATTGCTTTAGTGGGTGAGTGAGTGTAGCCCTAGCAAATGAGGGTGGGAGTAGAAGGCTGACTTGTGCATTACAAAGGAGTTGCGCATAAGTGTCACACGAGTTTGCTGAAAGGTGAAATTATGACCCCATGACAAGTGGTATCAAAGCATGTCGAATTGGGCGTTGCTTATCTAGTATTGGGAAAAGATCGTGATAACATCATGGTAAGCGAGTAGGAGTGACCAGCATGCTAGTGGAGGTTCAACAGAAGTCAAGGTAGAAAAAGTCCAGAGACTCATCGTGAAAGTTAGGTTTGGACACTTGGCTTCCTACTTTGGATGCTCGGCTCGGTAAGTTCAAGCAAACTCTGTCTGACTATTTGAAGAAATCGAGTATATTCATTGATACCTTAAAAAGCCTCAAAGATGACATGTAAAGTACTATTGATATGTTTGGGGTTATGGATTTTGAGACCATAGTTAGAGGGGAGTGCATTGCTTATTGCTTTGAATCTGTAGAAGGCAAAATTATCAGCCCACATGAGGAAGTGACTAGATTAGAGGATTTGAAACTAACAAGGGAATAACCAACCAGCGTGGAGATGGCACCACTAGGCTTACCATGCCTAGGTGCTATGAGGTTGCTTGGGTTTGATGAGTCCTAGGAGGAAATAGTGATCAAGGAGGTTGATACAACTGTCGGCATATAAGGGAATATGCCACAATAGGAGAACTCTAGGAGGAACGAGACTAGGCAGAGAAGTGCAGGAAGCATAATTGCTTATAGCTTCCACACTAATGTGTAGGAGGTACAACTAAGGAGAGTAGCACAAGAGTGTAAGAGGTGCAACAACTCACAATTGTACAAGGCTGCACATGAGGTCAAGGACTCCCATACATGGAGAGGTTAAAGAAGGTCTCCATGAATCACAAGCGTGGTTGGATGTCAATGTGCAAGGGGAAAAACAAGGCGAGGCATCTAATAAATAATCATTAGGCAACATGGGATATGAAAAAGGTTGAAATTTGCGACATCTATGGAGATGTGTAGATGGGGTGTTGATATTATCAGGTGGGAGAGAATGTCATGAGCTTACATTGCAAGGCCTGTCACCAAGACTCATAGACTCCAAGGGAGGCCTACTGTAATATCCTTAATTTTAAAGATAAAAATAGAAAATTATTAAATAAATTAAAATAAAAATTTATGGATGAAATTATTTCCTAAAAACATAATAATTAGAAATTTCTTGTCGATACGAATCCAACGCCACCAAGAACGCGAAAAACGGAGCTCAAACGAGGGAGTTATGAGCCGTCAAAGTTGTAAGGGCAAAATGGTCTTTTGACAGAAACGTGTTACACAGGGGTCCAAATTGATAACGGCACCCCTGTCTACACACGTCTCTACCAGTCCAGCGAAATCGCCGGAGAGACGTGGGAAGAGCCGTGTGGGGAAGAGTTTCTCTTCCCCAAGACTCTAAAACCCTATATCTATGCTCCTCTAGGAGCCAAAACGCTCCACTTTGAGCGTTTTCCATGAATGATACGCAAAACCCTAGATCCGTAAAAACTTGAATTTTCCGGCGAGTGGAGCCTCGGCAACACGAGCAACTCCGGCCAGGTGCAAGGTAAGCCTCAAAACCTATGTTTTTCTATATTTATTAATTAGGAAATTAATTAGGAAAACGTTTAAAAATTTTGGAAAAAAATCAGATTTTTAGGAACTTTGTGCACGCTACTGTTGGAGTGTGATTTCACGGATCAAACCCTGTCCGTTTGAAAATCTCACCGTCCAACTAGTGCACAAGAGACCCAAGAGCATACCCTTTAAATTTGGGAGTGATCCAACGGTGTAATTGCCCAGAAAACTCAAAAACCAGTACCTAGGGAGGTTTTTAGGAGCTTGGGAAAAATCATTTAAAAACCATGGTTTTTGAGAAAATTAGTGCAAAAGGAGGGCATAAATGGATTCTAGAGAGAATTCTGAAGAAAATGGCGCAAAAATCACGCAAAACGGAGCTCAGAGCTCGCCGAGGCGACCTAATCGGTCGTCTTCTCCGGCGTCGTCAACGGCGGCCGCGCTGCGCCGACGCCAAGACGCACTCGAGACGCAGCCAGACGACGTCACATGACGCCGCCGCCTCACGCGTGCGGAGCGTGCGTTGTTTGGCCGTCGCGGTGGGACCGGACGCGCGCGTCTGGCGACCGTGACGCACGCGCGGTGCCGAAGACGCGCGCGCGCGTCCCCGTGCGGCGCTCGCGACGCCGTGCGTCTTCGTGCGCCCGTGTACGTCGGTGTAAACCGGCGGAAAAGGGTGCCGCCGGTTTAAACCACCTTATGGTGGTCGGCAGCCCCATTTGAGGGTAGTTTTCACTAAAACTTGATTTTTGGGAGCTAGAGAGGTCCAAATCACGATCCGAAAGAGGCGTTGTGACCGTATTGACGACACGGACCTAGTTTTAACTTAAAAACTTAGAAATGACCACTTTTTATTTAGAAAAATTTTAAAATAGTGATGTGACATGTACAGGTGCACTTGAATATACCAATTAAAGGGAGTTATTAGCAAGCTAGTGATCTCACACTGAGGTAGGTGACGACAACTAATGTTTTGCCTTGATTTTAAACCATGTTTAAACATAGCATCATGTGTGATTGTGTTTTAAATTGCGATTTTTATTTATCATGGATTTCATGCGACATTGCGTACAGGATGGTTATTCCAAATTGAATTCTTTTACTGAATAAACTTATTTAAAATGCTTTTACAAGCATGATGTTAATTAGTTATGCTTAATTAGAGATTTATTTCTTATTATATATATAGAAAATGCATGGATTTACATGGAAATGAGTATAGAGGCTTAGTAGCTGGTCCTTTTATAGGCTAACCCTAGGATGAGGGGCATGTCTTGGGGATTTCAAGCTATAAGTGCTCTTGAGTTTTAGCATATACATATGATTTCCGTGTTTTATATTTGATGACGGTGCTCTCGCCGGTGGGCGTCATGCTAGGAGGGATAGTGGCCGCCACCCACCTTCCGAGATTATGATGTGATGAGTTTGTGATATGATAGACACCTGCCCATAGATGGCATTCGGTAGGGGTTTGGTAACATGGATAGTCCACACTACGGCCCGAGCCTTTCCATGGGGACAGACGTTAAGTCTCCCGTTACGGTGTCGACGGGGAGCGGCGGTGGTTGATACCCATAGAGGGTTGCCACTGCAGCATGATGGCCTATATTCTTGTTATGTGTGCATGTATGATGAGCATGGTTATAGATGGTATGCCTGGGTGTGACGACACTCAGAGGTTGACTATGTGTACTCCTGATCAGGGATGTTAGTGCGATGTGGTGGGACCCATTACCTTAGGGTGCCCTTATTCTTGTTGTATGCTCCATGTTATTGATTCATGTCATGTTTTAACTCAGTGAACTTCATGTTTTAGCATTTGGAATAAATTGACATTTATTTGAACATGGCATTATGATATCACTATTTCCATAAATGTTAGACTTTTCATCAATGTTGTTCATTATTTCTTGCATTTATTACATTAATTGTCTATGTACCTACACAAGCGATAGCTTCTTTGAGGCATTGCTTTGTTTTGCAATGCCTTAGATCTCGAGCGCGACACCGGGAAAGGAAAAGCGGTTGATAAACCTTGAGAGCCGCCGAAGACTAGTTTCCTATAGTTTTAGAAAGTAATGTGAGTCATTAGAGTGGATTATCATTTGAATTTTATTATGGACTGCATACTTTATATTTGGATGTGATTTAGATCTTTGGACATATATTGGACATTTATATGGGATGTTATGATGGATAGACCCTGGGCCATATTATTATTGTCTTTTGGACGTTTATTTGATTTAAAATAAAGGCGCCTATTTATTTGACGTTGATTTATACGCGGATCATTTATTTGTGTTTAAATTACATGTACGCCATTTTGAGAAAGGAAAAATTAACACCCGGAGTTTTAAGATAGGTTTAGTAAAATGTTAAATAAATCTTTTCTCATGGGATCCCAAATGCTCTTAAAAAAAAAAAAATTGTCTTAAAAATCCGGGGTGTTACACCTACTTAGCTCATGGAGTTGGCTTGAGGGACCTAGAGCCGTTGTTGAAAGTCTATGGATCCAGTCTTGATTCTAGAAGGCCTCGTTTTTGGAAGTTTCATTGTAAATATCTAGAAAGTGGGAAACCTAGATATTTATGTAGAGATTTCTAGAGAGAGTTCTAAAGTTGTACTGAACCATTAGATGGTTGACACATGTATTAATCTTAGACATCCATTGAGGACGTAGATGGAGGAGAACAAGTAGAAATAGAGAGTAGCTCCTCACTTGTAATCAGCTCAGCTCAAATAAGCTTATTGTAAACATGTTCAGGTAGGGGATAATAGGTTCTCTGTGAGTTAGTCTCTTCTTGAGTTCCTCTCATTGCTTTAGTGGGTAAGTGAATGTAGTCCTAGCAAGTGAGAGTGGGAGTGAAAGGCTGACTTGTGCTTTGCAAAGGAGTTGCAGACAAGTCCCGCGCGGGTTTGCCCAAAGGTGAAATTGCAAACCTGTGATAATGGTCTTTAGTTCCCCAGTTTGCCTATACCATTCGCAGGCAAAACATAGGTGATGGACGGCCATTTTTTGCTTAGTAAGATTAAGCACAAGAAGAACTACTAGTGGCTGGCAATTGTTTTCAACTATACTAAAGAAGGCATACCTACTTTGCACGAGCAAGAGATAGAAGATAAGGAAGAAAAGAGAAAGGGAAAGGGCAAGGGCAAGTAAAAACTGAGCATTAATGGGAATAAAAGTATAATAGCTTATTTTTAGTAGCAGCAACACAGAGAGAGAGAGAGAGAGAGAGAGAGAGAGAGAGAGAGAGAGAGAGAGAGAGAGAGAGAGAGAGAGAGAGAGAGAGAGAGAGAGAGTTTTGTTTAGATTTAAAGATAAAACTTTAAAACTAAAAATATGGGAAAAAAATATTAACAGTGGATTGAAGGGGTTATATTTATGATATATATGACTTTATGCATACCTCCATACAAAAAACATATAGCAAAAGTATAGCAAATTTAGTTATTTAATCACCCTTAAAGTAGGAGAAATTTGTTTAATGAATACGAAAAAGGAGAACTGTTAAGAAAAAGAGGATAAGTGAAAAAAAGAAATAAGTAGGTAAAAATCCAGGATTAGAGAAAAATAAAGTTATAGTAGTTGATTTTTAGGATTCCAAATAGGAATAGAGAGATAGTTTGTTTAGATTTAAAGATAAAATTAAAAGCCCAAGAAAAAAAGGAGAAGATATAGCGAAGTTAATAGATAAGTTAGGAGTTATGATAATTGATATTTAGAGAATGTCTAAAAGATTAAAAATCTAAATAATTTTAGTAAAATTGTAACCTCTATACCAAAAAAGTTTAGTATAACTGTAACAAATTTATTATTTTAATCATTCTTAAAAGTAGGAGGGAGAATTTGCTTTATCTTATTAATAATAATAATAATATTATTATTATTATTATGTTTATGTAGAAGATAAATAGTCTAGATGTACAAACTATTTATTCAGTAGTCCTTGCTATTGATAAGCCTTGTATCTAGTTGAGCCCCATCTTGCATTGTTTTGGCTACAAAATGTAATGGCCTACATTTATCAAGAAAGCCTCCACAAATCAAAGGCTTAGGAGGAGATATTTTTCTCCTCTTCCCACAAATAACTAAAGCAACTTTTGGCAGATTATGAACTTCAGCACCATTAATTCTCTATTCCAGTAATGCTCATCATCATCAGTAAGACCTTATCCCAATTAGAGGTGGACCACATGAAACTTGTTCCTCCATTTCCCTCTATTATGTACCATAGTTTTATTTAGGCCTAAAGTTTTTAAATCTTTTCTCACCACTTCTATCCACGTTCTTTTAAGCCTTCACCTTGCCCTTTTAAAATCTTATACTTGCGTTGCCTCACTCCTTCTAACAGGTGTTGTTTTCAGTCTTCATTGGACATGTCTAAACCGTCTATATCTAATCTCCCTCATCTTATTACCTATTGGTGCTACTCCCAAGTTTCCTCTAATATTTTCATTCATAATCATATGCTTTCTTATCTTGTCACTCATCCATCGTAGCATCCTCATTTTTTGCGCGCTCATCTTATAAACATGATGTTTCTTAACTACCCAACACTCTAATCCATAAAGATGGCTGATCTTATAGCCATCCTATATAATTTTTCTTTTAGTCTGAGTAGCACCCATTGATCACACAAAACTTTAGAACACATCTCCATTTGTTCCAATTCGCTTGAATTCTCTGGGTAACCCCCATCTCGATCTCTCTACTCTCATAAATCATTGAGCCTAAGTACTAAAGTGGTCTTTTATTGGGACTTCTTGGTTATCAATCTTTACTAGTGTTCACTCCCACTTCACTCCTTTCTAAAATTGCATTCCATATACTCTATTTTAGTTTGGCTGATTTTAAATTCTTTAGGTTTTAATGCTTCTCTCCATAACTCTAACTATTTATTTATGCCCTCCCTTGTCTCATCGATTAAAACTATATCATCTACAAATAGCATGTGCCATGGAATCTCTTTGGGCAAATGTTTTGTTAAGTCATCCATAAGCAATGTGAAAAGGCATGGACTCAATGCTAATTCTTGGTGCAATCCTACAATGAGAGGAAAATCACAGGTCTCTCCACTAGTAGTCCTAACATTTGTTACCACTCTCTCATACATGTATTTAATTATGTCTATATACCCCTATAAAATCCCTTTTTTGCTTAACACCCTCCATATTAACTCTCTAAGGAGCCTATCATAATCTTTCTCTAAGTCAATAAAGACTATGTGAAGGACTTTCCTCCTCTCTCTATATATCTTTATCAATGATCTTAGTAAAAAGATGGCTTCCATGGTAGACCCCCTAGGTATGAAGCTAAATTGGTTCTCCGATACACTTGTCTCATGCTGTAGCCTCTTCTCAATCACTTTTTTAAAAACTTTTATAGTGTGGCTTATAAGTTGAGCATCCGATAATTATTGTAGCTTTGTATGTCTCTTTTATTTTTATAAATTGGTACAATAAAACTCTTCCTCTATTCATCCAATATTTTCTTTGATTTCATAATTTTGTTAAGCAACTTGGTTAACCAAACTGCTTCAATATCTCCTATATACTTCCAAACCTCTATTGGTATATCATCAAGCCCCAGGACTTTTCCTGATTTTATCTTTTTCAATGCCTCTTTCTCTTTAGGTATTCTAATCCTATGGTCATATCTATAACGTCCAATATTATTTAGGTTTGTCATTTAGCAATTTTTGAAAGTAACTTTTCCACTTTTGTTTGATCTTGTCATCTTTGATTAGCACCCTTTGATCATGGCTTCTAATGCACTTAATGTGGTCTAAGTCCTTACCCTTATGTTCTAAGTCCCACTTTAATTCTTTAACGACCACTATTCCTATATTATTTCTTTTACTATCCTTTCCTATGTACCATAGCTTATACCCATCAATTTATCTAATTTTATCCCATTTTCACTTGGTTTCTTAGATACAAGTGACGCTAACTCTCCTATGTTGCATTGTATCTACTAACTACAGACTCTTACCTGTCAATGTCTCTATATTCCATGTGGCAATACGAATTTTATGCTCTTGAAATAGCCTATTTACCCATTCACTTTTCTACTCCCATGCCTACTTTTTACTCGACCTAGGTTCAGCTCTTACCTATGTTTCACCACACCAAGATCCGATGTAGCACGTCGCTTATGGGGCAATGCCCTAGCAACCCTTATCCATTTTTCACTGAATTTACAATCCAATGCAGTACGTCACTTACAAGGAAAGAGGGTTTTGCGTCAAATGTCAGCCAACAAGTAAAATCTTTTTAAAGAAGTTGAAGACGATCTTGTTATTTTTCTTTCTCACTTGCAAATAAATATGCATATGTATATTAGTTTGTAAGTAAGAAAATAATAACAATCATATTCAAAATATGACAGCCCTAACATGACATAACATGTTCTAGTAATGCTCTTGATGTAAAATTTTGAAGCTACAAATTATCACTCTCAAAAATTTGCTTCACCATTAGCCAACAATGAAAGAATTGCCGGACAAATTACTTGAGGGTCCACACCACATATATGGATCGCTGGACCCATGCATCCCCCAAAATTCCGTCACATTAAACAATCCCAACCGTCCAAATGTTGATTTCATTTTGAGCTTTATAACCCGTTCATTTGCTATGCTCATAATATCTGCGCCTGAAAGACTTTGGCCATGGCCGATCTAATCGTAGGGATAGACATCAAACTTTCCCAATTACCGAGATCCAGCCCAACACGTATCAATCGCTGCACATTCAAATCCTTGCACTCACGCGCAGACACTGTAGAAGAGCTCATTTCCAGCTACCGCTGAGATCATCAATGTCAGCAAGGTACTTGGACCTACCTTTATCAACAAGAAGCTACAGAATCATGCTTCGAACAAGGCCATGTATCCTTATCCAGTACGGAGCAACCCATTGAAAAGGGCGCATTGTCTTCTTCCCCCTTTCTTCTAATTCAGGCCTGGATAAAAACCTCGAGCAAAAACAGGCAAATTTGGATGGCATCCGCCACATCTTCTCTGCCCTCTTCGCTCCCCCCAGCTACATTGACTGTACCTTCCAGTGCTAATCACTCTTCGGTTTCCTGCTTCTCGGTGCAGTCGCCACCGCTATCTGTGGGCTTAGTAGGTTCGGGGAGCAGGAATTTGAAGAGATCAACCACAATTGTTTCAGCGTTTGGCGATGTTTCAGCCGATGGTAACACGTATCTGATAGCTGGTGCAATAGGTGTGGCGCTGATTGGAACTGCATTTCCTATCCTCTTCTCTCGCAAGGATTTGTAAGTAATCTATTATTCCCATGTATAGTGCAACTGTCAAAAATCAGTTCAAGAAAGGAACGGCAGCTAGGTCATTTCAGTTTGGAATCATGCCCAATTGGAGATGTTATTCGGTGAGAGAAATGCTAGCGGGACTAATTTAGGGACCCCTCCTGTTTAGTGGTTAGGATTAGGATCTATCCATTAAGATTAGTGATTAGGATCATGAAATAAAGAAGATTTCTATGCAATCCTATCTATGGGTGTCAACGGACCCGATTCTTATTTACCCGTTTCTTCATCCAAGTTCACTCAGATTGAGACCATCCATCAAACATCTATCCAATGACAACAAATATTGTTTCATTGTTAGAGTAATGACTATACAATCCTTTGGTTGCACTAACGTAAGAATATACTAATTAATCAGTGATATTTATGAACTTATAATATCTTAAAAAGTATTTAGTCTAGTTCTGATTTGGAAACTGAGAGAAAGAGGGATGAAGGAGACAGCTGGGAGTAGGCATTAGAGGATAGCGACTTTATGGTGTTGGAATGAACAAAAAATGAATTGGCTATTCGCCAGTATATGAAAGCAGAAACAGAAATTCCCTTCATTTAGAAACGTCTCCCCCATGTACTTTTAGCGTATGTGAATTCATGTCTACATGGCATACAGCGTGTTGTAGTTTATGTGACTCTCACAACTAACTAACAATCAAATGACCTGCTTGCTGTACTACACTGCCAGCAATCTTTCCCTCCATGACTTTGAGTATAATCCTTGTCAAGCATTTATAAGGTTCTTTTTGTATTACATTACATCTGTAGAACAACTATATCTGGTTAGGTTGGATGATTTCAGGGATTCTTTTGGTTAACATGTTGTTTTGTTAATATTGTTTATGGGATGCAGGTGTCCTGAGTGCGATGGTGCGGGCTTCATCAGGAAATCAGGTGCCACTTTGCGGGCGAATGCAGCACGGAAGGACCAAGCTCAGATTGTTTGCCCTAATTGCAATGGCCTTGGAAAGATAGGGCAGATCGACAAGTAGACTTGAAATGGTATCCCCCATCCACGCATAGAGAGAAACTAAATCATCCTAATCTCCCCCTCTCATATGCAATCAATTATTTATGACGGGGGACTGTTGTAAAGTTATATGTGCTTGCATTTTGTCTATTATTGTGATTGATTAGTGAAGTTTTGGATCTTGATCAATGAAAATCTGCATTATACCCGTACCGTGCTGGTTTCTTTTCTTTATAGGGCCATGCTTTTCTTTGTTGTTTTTGTTTCTTTATTCTTCTATTTTTTTCCTTTTTTTTGTGCTGAGTCTGTGTGATGGGGGGTTTTAGTGTTTCGATTATCTTGGAAGATTGAGTTCAATGTCTATAAACATAAAAAAAAATTCCATGTTTGCGGATAGCTACTTTCAAATATCTGGTCAAGGTTACACTCGGCGATCCGGGATATCGATTTTGGACCTATTTTGGACTACGTGTTGGTAACTTAGTGAACAAGATACATAAATCTTGAGAAATCCTGACAATGGATGTCTATGACATAAATTTCTATTTAAACTTTGGTAAAAGGGAGCACATTTTGTCCAGCCCGGTGTCCACATGAACGAATGGTTTGTCTAAAGTCTCGTCGTGCTCTCACTTGGCCTCCGTGGCCCCTGGGCTGATGGGTCTAGCTTGGGGACACCTGGACCAAGCGGGTGTGGAGCTTTACTTCGAGATCATAACGGTCAAATGATGTTGAGATGGCAAGTCCCTTGACTTCTGCAGATTCATCACAGGCTGAGTGGGCGGCTGTTTATAATTGTCTGAAAGAGCGGAAACAGCAACTCGTCAATCCCTTAACGGTGGAAGGTAACTCGCTTAATACCATCCAATAGCTTAAGGTACGCATGGAGATTCTTGAACCAGTTTGAGAAAAAATGGATGGATCATGAATCTTGATGTACAATTTGGTCATGTGCTTAGATCGGCAAATCAGGAGGCAGACAATCTCTCCAAATGAGTTAATATCCTAGGAAGTGGAATTACTTTTGCCAATCAGGAGCTAAGTTTGGTTCCCAATCAACAGGCTAACCATGGCTGACCTGTGATTCGCATCTTGCGGGTATGAGCTTGCGTTGCCTATGCATGGCTTTGGGATTTCTTGGCTCTCGTTTCTGTTTGTTTTCTGCTTGAATATCGTTGCTGCTGCTGTGCTGGTCTGATCATCTTGATCAGTTTGCTTGCATTTATCTCCCTTGATTAATAAAATATCTCAATATGAAAAAAAAAGATCATCTCTTCTTTACTTCTTCATTTTTTTTCTCTCTTCTTATGAGCATGTGCATGTTATTAATTGGCAGATGTACATGGTGCGCCCAACCTCTCAACGTGCTGCTATGCTGTTGTAGCAGTCTATGATCAAGTTGTTGAGGTAGTTCACGCACCACCACGAGACGGACTCGACCTTTTACATCAGGTTGGGAAGTAGTTTGCCCAATTTGATGTGCTCCAGAAGGTATTATGCCCCTTTGACTGGTATTCTTGAAAGCCACATGCTGCAGGAACCTCGTAAGGGAATCAGCCAAATCCACACCCACTCGTTGGAGAGACAGCTTAGTAGTCGTCTGGGAGCAGAAATTCACTGAATTGCAAAAATATTGTTCAACTTTTAATCAATTCACTCTCATTTCCATTTATAGCTGGGAGTGAAGTGCAATTAGTGAACGAGATCGTATACGGTGCAATGCACTTAACTTTCAATTGGAAATTAGTATCGGCAATCTGCAAGTGTGGCTGACTGTTCCCATCATCTAAACCATTTTATCTGATCAAGTTGCTTTGGGTGATCAACTTTGCTGCACTGCTTGATGATTCTAAGCTTTTGATTTTTGAAAGGATTAAATATATTTTTAATACACTCTGTTACATTTTGGCTTTTAACCGTCCCATTTAAAGGCTACAATAGAGGTTACAATGTTAGGACGGTGTGTTGAGTTAGTTCGTTGCGAATTGAATGTGCCAGTTTGGAATATGAAAAGGTGTACTGTCGATCACTGAGAAATGGACGGTTAGATTCCTTGTTTAACCAACCGTCCGGAGTCAATAGTAAATCATATCTTTTAGACCTCATTTCAGGTATAGTTTCTTTAAGCACCTTGCTACTTGGACCTGGTGTCGAGCATGTTCTGAATCAAACTTAATGTTATCATGTCACCAGGAAAGAAATAACTAAAACGGCCATATGTAGGGAACAAGGAGAGGTACACCCCTCAACGTGCAAACACACATTCCTACATCTCCTAGAAGGATGAGATGTAGTAACCACTGGACTATGTTAACATTTGTGTGAAGTTCACATACCTCTCTGCATGGTGATGATAAGCATTAAACGCACTGAAAGAAAATTTTACCATTTTTTATCAATAACCTAACAATGGAGAGAGAGAGAGAGAGAGAGAGGAGAATTTCTTGCACATACATATACATGTTTATATTGTTGAAGAAAAATAGGGTCAACTCAAGAAGTTTCAGCTGATTTGGTCTTAGTCAAATATTCTTAGTACCAAAACTTATTTCTAATGAGACTATCTAAAGTCTTTAGTTCTGGACCTTTTATAGTCATACGATAGATAGTTATCATCAAGACTTTATCCTAATTAGGGGTCGGTCACATGAATCTTGTTCCTCTATTCTCCCTATTAAGTGTTATGGCTTCATTTAGTACTAAAGTTTTTAAATCTACTCTCACTACTTCTATTCATGTTCTTTTGAGCCTTCCCCTTGTCCATTTATAACCTTCAACTTGGATCGCCTCACTCCTTCTAACTAGTGTCCTTTTTGGTCTATGTTGGACATGTCTAAATCATCTAAGTCTTATCCCTCTCATCTGGTTACCTATTGGTGCTACTCCTAAGTTTCCTTTAATGTTTTTATTTCTAATTTTATCAATTGTTGTCTTGCTACTCATCTATTTCAACATCTGCATTTCAACGGCACTTGTCATGTGTACATGTTACTCTTTAAGTGCTAAACACTCTGATTCATAGAGCATGACCAACTTTATAACCATCTTATAGAATTGTACTTTCAGTTTGAGTGGCACCCTTTGGTCACACAAAACTCTAAAAGCGCATCTTTATTTGTTCCAACCTGCTTGGATTCTTTGAGTAACCTCCCGCTCTTCTCCTTATTAAAATTGCACTCCATATACTTTGTCTTAGATCGACTAATTTTAAATCCTTTGGATTCTAATGCATCTCTTCATAACGTAGCTTTGTGCTTAAGCTCTCCCTTATCTCATCAATCAAAACTATATCATATGCAAATAACATGCACCATAGAATCTCCTCATGCAAATATTTTGTTAACTCATTCATTACCAACGTGAAAAGGTATGGGCTCAATGCCGATCCTTGGTACAACCCTATAATGATATGAAAATCATATGTCTCTCTACTAGTGGTCCTAATGTTTGTTACTACTCCCTCATGTATATCCTTAGCTATGTCTATATGCCCCCATGAAACCATTTTTTCACCCAAAACCCACCATATTAACTCTTAAGGAACACTATTATAAGCTTTTTTTAAGTCAATAAAGACCATGTGGATGTCCTTTCTCATCTCCCTATATTTTTTCATCAATTGTCTAAGCAAGAAAATAGCTTTCATGATAGACCTCTTAAGCATAAAAACAAACTAGTTTTCCTATATGCTTGCCGCATGTCGTGACCTCTTCTCCATCAGTCTTTCAAAAAATATCATGATATGACTCATAAGTTTGATTCCCCGATAATTAAGTGTAACTATGTGTCTCCTTTATTCTTGTAAATTGGTACAATTGAGCTCTTTCTTCATTCATTTGACCTTTTCTTCAATTTCACAATCTTGTTTAATAATTTTGTCAAATTACCCAAGAATCTTCCATATACTTTTAAACCTCTATTGGTATACAATCGGGCCTCAAGACTTTTCCTGATTTTATCATTTTCAAGGCCGCTTTCACTTAAGATATTCTCATCTTACATTTATATCTATAATGTCGAACGTTATTTGGGTTTACGATACTTTCAATTTTGAAATTCTCAAGGTAATTATCATTTAGCAATGTTTAAAAGTAACTTTTGCATCTTTGACTAGTACCCTTTGGTCATGATTTCTAATATACTTAATTTAGTCTAAGTCCTAAGTCCTTACTCTGCTTCTCTTGCTTTTGCGAGTTTAAACATATCTTTTTCACCTTCTCTTATTCTTAATCTATTATAGAGATCATCATATACCTTGAGTTTAGTCTCACTTGCTACTCTCTTAACAACCTTTTTAACATTCTTATATTGCTCAAAAAAATTATTATTTTTAGTTATTTGTCATGCTTTAAAATACACATGTTTTTCTTTAATAACTTTTTATACTTTTTCACTACACCACCAAGTTTCTTTTGTTAGTTGCTTTGTACCTTTAGATATTTATAGGATACCTTTTGCCACTCTCTTAATGGACATAGTCATATTAGTCAACATAGTGTTTACTTTTGTTTCATTGTTTTAGTTTTCTTCTACTATCAACTTATTTGTAAAATGAAAAACCCCTTATCATCTTTTACATCCATAAAAGGCCAAGAAACGAAGACCTTGGAAATTTCAGATAGATATAAGTTTTGCTATCGAAGGCATTTGATTGAAATAGAATCATATAAAACTTTTAGATCGATTACAAAATACAAAAAAAGGCCCAAACTCCATTTTTCATCAATACATATGTATGTATGGAATAAATTCTCAAGACAGAGAAAGAGAGTGAGTGCCTCCTCTTTCAGTTTCATATTGGTGAATATAACAGTTGCCCCATGTATAGTCCGCGGAATGGAACAAAGTCCTTTTTCTACAAGAATTAAATTCATAGAAAAATAAGTCCTTTTTGCTACATATATAGACATTCAGAAACATCTTTTTGTTGTCATAACAAGAACTGAATGCCTAGAAAGAAAATCATACCATCTTTAAGAACAAAAATATATATACATACCAAATAATGTCTGTAAAGAGTGAGAAGGAGAGAGCACAGCGATGCCTTTTAGACAGACTTGGAATAACCGAAATGTGTGTAATTCTGACAATTGAGAAGAAGCCGGATGCTCTTCATGTATTGTCCTTTTAATTAAATTCTTAAAAGTCAAAATGGTAAGTCCGCCCACCATCTTCTCTTACAAGTGACGATTCCCCAACTTAAATAGATGCGCTTATCTTTGAATGCCATATTTCAACAAGTGGGTAGTAGCCTTGAGTAAGGGAACCAAGAGGGCAAGTGTCTCAAATATGAATCCTGTAAACCTAATGCCATCACGTAATTAAGCTAGCCCTGGCTCTGACACTCCACCACAACCCAGTTGCAGGAATTTGGTTCTTGCCTCAATATATAATTGAAATCCACTTGTTTCCCAATCGAAATATCAAAATATGGAATATCATGCCAAAGATAGATAAATCCAAGCTAGGTTGGTCCATAGAAGAGACGAAGCATGGTTTTCGAAATAGCCTTCTTGGTTTCCAAGTGAAATTGCTGACAACTAATGCAGGCTGGTAAATTATACACCATCTTCTTGGAGCCCTCTACCTCCTATTCTCTTAAATTGACTTTTCTTACTGGAAAGACTTTCTACATAATTATCTTCAAACTAGAGATGTTTAGAGTTGGGAACTCTCCGCTGTTTTTTACCTTCATTAGCTGTGATAATGAGGATTCTAATGCGTCAATATCTCCTCGCAAGCAAAGTAGATCCTATTATAGTGGGTCTAGTGAGACAGATTTCTACGATGTAACAAGAAACAAAGCTGCCCAAAACGTGGTCCTCTGATTTTTTAATGATAATGACAAGAGAAGCAGACCATTAGATACAAAGTCTCCTACTACGGTGCACCTTCTTCTACATAAAACCGCCACTAACCATATCTGAGAAGCTCTTTTCAGGATTCCAATTTTTGATGTTTTGGTGTTTCTCTCGTTCTACCAACAAACAACCCAAAAAGGTGATGAAACCTTTTGGTTGGAAATTGGCCCAAGGACGTTTAGTACATGCCAAGGAAGTGTTCTTCATGGTTGGTATGAGATCTTGAGGCATGGGTGAATTTAATTTGCATGCATGAGTGGATTCTTTTCAGAAGATATAAGCCGTTTACTGTGTTGGTTGTAGCAAAAGTAATCTGTGAGAAACCAGTGCATTTAGATGATTCGAACTCCTTGTTTTAGGTCTTTGAAAAAAATTAATAAAAGAGAAATGATAAACTAAAACATGTCTCAATGTAGGACATAAATTTAGGCATATCTAGGCCTATTTTTTGAAAGATCCATATCATTAATCTTGTTCACCCTTCCTTAGTTAAGCTACTTCCATATCACAACTACGTAAAATTGGATGATTGACCACGACCATTGATTCTAAAACTTGAAAAAAAAAAAGGTTCGACTTTGAACCAATTGATTGGCATAATTTTTCAAGAATAAACTAAACAAGAGAGGGAGAACAAGATGAAAGACATATCTCTAAGAAAACATGCCTAGAGTGATCCTGACATTGAGGCATGCTTTAGTTTATCATTTCCCTAAAATAGGACGGTCTAGATTTTTAACTCAAAGAAACATAGACTAACAAATTTCAGTGGAAATAAACATATGGTATCTAGCATATTTAAGACATTCCCAACATGTGAACAGCTTAAATACACATGTTAAAAAGACTATAAAAAAAAGCATAAACTTTTTAGGATACTAAATATTGTCTTATTCCTACTAGTACTTTAGTTAAATATGTTTCCTTAAGTTTTCCATTCAGTGCCTGTTTGGTTGGTAGAAAATTGATTTCTGTCAACTGGAATTAGATTTAGGAGCATGTGCATATGCTCATGTGAGTGATTTATTTTGTAATTCTTCACTTACTTTAAAAAAAAGAAAAGAAGAAGTCATCAAAAATCATAATAAATATATTTTACCAGATCATTTTATCTAGAACAGTTTATACGAGAACGATGCTATCCTGTGCTACACCATGCGAACTTGCCGTACCTCTCCCCACTGCTACATATAAGATGGGACTTTCCTTCGGCTGATTAGAAGGATGCATCTGATTTCTCTAACTCTTGACGAGTGCTGATCTTAAAACCGTGCATATCGGACGAGTCTAAAATCTAACAGAAACTTAGATAGTTAAACACTATTTAAAGAACAGTCACAATCGAGAAGCAAAATGCGGATTTTTATATGTTAGAATCGACCAACCAGGGTGACGTTCGAGATGCAATGACTTGGAGATGAACAGCCTGATCAAGTAAAGTTAGGGCTTACCATGTAAAAGTGGGAAGCTGCTTGGCAAGTTCGCATTTTGTCACACAGGATAGCATCATTCTTCTTTTCAAAATAAAAAAAAATGCTAATTAAGCTGAAGTAAAACATATCCCAGTGATTCCTACGGTGACAAATGGATTTGACCTTGGGAGAATCTAGAAAATATATATTAACCCCATGACGGATTATTAGTTTTCGATACATCTCTCCTCAATAGTCAATCTCTTGAGAAGCAAATAGCTCGGAGCCAGGTTTGCGTGTCTAAAGTTTCTGGAGGAGCTGATAGTAGATCCGCGTGTTGATAGTTCTTGAATTTTAGGTCCACTCGTGATCTCTATTTGTCTGAGATCGTGACTGCCAAATAAGAGAAATTTAGCCCAAAAGAGGAACGTCCCCATCAACACAAATAAGTGCGAATATCTGTTTCTTATTCTGTTGTCATGCACCCACCGAAGTTGTGTCATGATTCTGCTAAATCAATCCCGAGAGAGAGAGAGAGAGAGAGAGAGAGAGAGAGAGAGAGAGAGAGAGAGAGAGAGAGAGATGTTGAAATTGAATGTCATATTTAGGTGAAGGTTGATATACGTTGTTACTGGCTTCCTTCTTCGTTATGATGTATGGGGCGTTGGGGGTGCCCACCAGATCAGTTGTCTACAATAAGATGTGGGAGTAATTGTCCGGTGGGTGTTGAACAAGTCCTGATAGGTAACCACCTTTTAATTAGGAAAATCGCTACTTGCATTTATCTAACAAAGAATGCCTGAAGTTTAAGGTTTAGAACCAACGCCATTGACTCCACAGCGGTTCCGGCAGCGAGGATGAGACAGATACCGGTAGCAAATTTGTCACCAGCCAGTAAGATAACTGGAAAATCAACCTAAAACGTACACCTTGATAAGCCGAAACATCTTCCTAATATCTATCAATTGTGTGTTAAAGAAATATGCAGCTAATTCATCATAGCCGTTCCAAATAAAGCATTTTCAGGCCTTCTAGTTTGCCCTTCCAAATTGTGTCACGGGTTTGCACGGCCCTGTGCAAACCCCAGACGTCCCCATCAGCTGTTAGCTATTATTTTTGCCTGCTAGGACCTCAACGGACCATTATGATACGGCCTGCCTATTACTACCAGTCGGGCCTATATTTTGCTCATCCAATCTTCTAGGCCTATGCCTTGGATAGCACGAGACTGACCCTTGGTTTACTTCGTTGTTAATGTATGGTTAGTGCAGTTCACATGACCTCGATAAATTCGTGCAAGGAACAAGACATACCTTCACATACCCATCCAACACATAAAAATTAGTACGTAGGATCTCACCACCACTGTACCTGATTAAACCCACACGACCGTTGGGCAAAGAAGGCATGAAAGGTGACCACATTCTTTGGATGTTTCTTCTCTTACCAAAGAACACACTGCCCGAAAACATACCTCGCCAGCAGACTAGGTATTTTATTGCTAATGGCACTCAGATTGATCGTTCAAAGGACTCTTTTGGAGGCCCCAGTAGCCATTGGATGTTGATAAATATTGTGGATACGCTGGGGCCACAGACAAACCGTGCAACAAGTGGTCCAAATAGGGGCAGTGGAGCCTGCAAGGCTACTTTACGCGGGACGTGAAAGGGTCCACTTTATGGAATTAGTGTTACATGGACAACATCTGGTTTTACTGCCATATACTGGAAGATAGTACGTAATGATAGCTGGAGGGGCCAGAGGCTGCAAACATCCCTTTCCCTACGCAAAATTTACAGCTTTTCCACTGTCTAAATGCATCCTCTTTTACTGTAAATATCCGCCAGGGACCAACCCATTTAGACAAGCCAGATCTCAGCCATATTAAACATCCCAAATACACTCATTTAAGAGAGTGAGCCGTCCAATGACTCGAAAGATTCTTCCATCTCTGTCTCTCTCCTGTCCAACCACCTCTCTGATTGAACCTAAACGGAATCACGGTGGGTCCAGCCGAAGAATTCATGGATGACAAAGCCATTTTTAGTCGGGAGATATTATATGATACCTAGCGTGTAAGTCACATGGACTACTGGTTTATTTGTCGCATAGAGGGAGTCTATTAATGAGTACAACCAATAGACACCCCCACAACTTAACTACAACTAACCAAATGAATTGCTTTTGAGAATAGAACGTTAATACATAAAGATCGAAAGCAGTGGTTTAAGAACATTGAAAATTTTTCTTTCCTGGGAATCACTTATCTAAAGGACCAGAAGAAGATGAAACTTGAAAGGTAAGGTTTGGGGGCCGTATCGTAGCGGTTAACATAAGAGTTCGAAACATAATTACTGCTAGTTCTCGTTCAACGTTCAAAAGGCAGACTTTATCCTGTCTGCAGATCAAAACTAATTCTCAGATGGTGCAAATTGGCCAGACTATCCTCCAGTCTTTGGTCAAGCGTCCAGTTCGTATCCTAGGTCTTGCAGGGTTTGCAGCCTAAGAAGAAATTTGTTGCAGCTTTCACCAAGTCTGTCACCTATCGATGTTTTTGTAAGCAGAACAAAAGTTTCTATACTAGCAACAAACTCCTGGATGGTGCAGATCGGCTGACCGCAGCCCTGTCTATTGAATTTATCTCGGTCAAGGGTTCTGTTTGTATCATACTGCCCTTGCCACCAGAGGTGACCGTGCTGTAAACTTCACCAAGCCTGTCACCCTTTGGTTTTTGTGGTGGGGTATATCACTTGTCACAATCCATAACCTAATCGACGAGACCAAAACAACACCGACGAAGAGAGAAGACCACCCAATCTCAACATCAATGATGGTAGGAAGAAGACGACCTAAAATACCAAGATAATCTTAAATTTCTCAACAAGACCAACGACCCATCTAGATATTAAGATGGTATTGCTACTTCACGACATCCATCGCCATAGATAAAAGAGACTGGTTCAATTCAAAAGCTGATTTTGGACGAATGGGAAGTTCCATAATGCAAACGAGATTCTTAGAGATTTGACGCCAATAACGGAGTTCATCATGGCTGACCTCAATTCAGCCATACTTCAGTTTAAGGCAACACCACGGAAATCTTCAATCCAGTGACCGGAAGAGGCAAAGAAAACAGATAGAAAGAAAAATAGGATTGAGATTCATATGGATACAAATGAAAACCATCAGAAAATAACAATTTTCATAGAGTAACACCACGAGTAATCTTCAGCAGGTATTCCAATTTGGATGAAGGATATGACACATTCTTAACTGAAAGTATCAGCAAGAAAGCTGCATCCCAGCAACGCTGTATCCAAGTAGTCTTCTGAAGAAATTCACCAAAGAATCCCTGGGTTCAAGAATGTAACCATGGTCGAGGACATACTCAGCGAAGCATAAGAAAATTAAAAGACTACCAGAAAGCAAACGGAAAACTGGAGGGATACCTCTAAGTGTTACCTTAACATAAAGAGGTCAGAACAGGTGAATTCATGTTGCGGAGAAGGGAACACTTTTTGGAGACTTGAAGCCAAGCTGCTGGCATGTTCATGAATGCAGCAGGCCTGTTTGGTTTTAAGTTTAACATTCACTATCAAATTAGAGTTGCAACTGTAAGGAACATCACCTTACAACTGTCCTGCCCACGAAAAGTTGACATGGAATCTACATGGAAATAATTTGAGTTGGGTTTGTTTCATGGAAGCACTTACTAGATGAGAATGGCCACACATCCTACATGCTCTACCAAAGAAGACATATTCCCATTGTAACTAGAACTAACATCCACTGACATGAAATCTCTGTTTTTGAAGGCCAATAACACATCCAACAATATTCCAATGAGGTAAACATCAACTCAAAACTTTGATTGTAAGAAGATCACCAAATTGAAGCCACCATTACAGACAACAGAAGAAACAAGGAGTCATACAGAAGTATAGTGGAATTAATGAATCTTAAAAGAACATATCAAATGCAAATCAGTACATGAGGGCATGTACCTTCTTAATTTCCATAAACCATCATCATCTTCAAATTTCACAGCTTGGTTTCTTCTGGCAGGAAATCTGAGGTTATTTTAGGCCCCAACCCATCATCTCACAGAAAACAGAACAAATTCTTCTGAATGGAATCTAAAATCAGGAAACCCTGCAAATTCTTCTCTCTCGGTGCGTCTCTATTTACACGTTAAACTAAAGCCAGGCCTTGTACATATCTATTTCTTATCTGACTGAAAGAGGAGATAAAAAAAAAAAAACCACCAATTACCATCTCGCAATTCCATCCCCGTTCTCCAATGCCCAAGCACTGCCCCTGCTCCTTGATCCTCTACTAAAAACTGAACTCGACCGTGAATGCCGAGAAGAACTGGATTCCGAATTCAACCGCGATGAAGAATTTGATCGAAACCTCCCGAAGAGTGCGAAGAAATTCCTAAACATCCGACCAACCCCGCCCCTCTCTCGATACCGGCTTCCTCGTGAAGTCCATGAAATTCTCCGTGGAGCACCGCCGTTATTGAAATCCCCATCCATTTCGGTATAAACAACCGGCAAATCCCTTTCCCCCGCTCGTCTTCCACCCGAGAACCTCCCAACTGCAAATCCACCACCGGGCAACCTCCATATCGTCAAACCAACCGTGTCTTCTTCGACACTTGCTGGAGATTGCTCATCGGATGACCGATCTGATTCAGGAGAACTCCTGCCACGTGGAGCGTCCGTGGGCAATTCATGGCGACAAACAGGGCATGAATTACGCAAAGAGAGCCATGGGAGAATACAATCGGAATGGTAGATGTGCTTACATGGCATTTCTCTCGCTTCAGTCCCTAATTCAAAGGGATCCTTACAAACTGCACAGTGTGATTCTGTAACGATATGTCCGGCTACTATCTCAATCGTTGGCATAGAATCTACGGCAGATTTTGAAGCAGGAGGATGCTCACATCGACCTACACCGTTGATCTCGATCTGAGCTAACTGATCAAGAAGCCGATCGAATCCAGATCCCATCAAGAAATCCGACATACTCGCGGGAAGCGGGCGCAGGCCGGAACCAGCCCCGTCGTCGTAGTACAGCTCAAAGCTGCTTCTCTCACCGCCGCCGGCATCAACCCCTCCGCCATCTGCAGGGCCCCGTAGGACGATAACCGGGTTGAACGGAGACCGATCGCCACCGTTTCGGCGGCTTCTGCGAAACCCTAGGTTAGTGTTCTGTTCCGAATCTGAACGGTTTCCGAGCATATACATCGCAGCGGCCGGGAATCTACGACGACGAGAATCGGCGTGCACAGATCTAGATGGATTTTCTACTTCTTCAACGAATCCACCATCACAATCAGGGCAAACAATCGTTTCCCGAGCGAAAACCGTAACGAAGCGTCTGCATCGGTAGCACCAGTAGGAAGACGTATTTGTTGTTGCTGAAGACATCTAATCAAGACGAAGATACCAAAATCGGATAACCCCCAACCCCTAAAAATCGCTTCTTTTTTTCAAATCTTCAAAGCTGGTAGCAGCTAAAACCCTTTTCCGAAGTTGGAGAAACAGGCAAAATTCCTTCTTTAGACCGAAACTCGTCCGATCTGCGAAAGAAAGCCCTAGAAATCCCGGCCGTATCTTTCAACCCTGGAATTCCTTTCCAGAGAGTAAAGATCTGAAGAAAGAAAATAAAATTAAGATAAAGAAACAGAAAAAAAAATAGCCACTCTTCTCAAATCCCTGACAGATCGGAACCAGGAAAAAACAAAAGTAAACCTACAATCCCGAATCTTGACGAAGAAACGAGAATCTCATACAGCTCATACGAGAGGGAGAGAAGAAGAAGCGAAAACTAAAACGGAATTCGCCGGAAGGTCTGCAGATCCGGCGATTCAAAACGACTTTTGGGGTATGCGAAAGGAAAGGAAGGGCCGTGGGAGGGGTTTAAAGCTCGCCAGGAGGAAGCTTCGATGTCGGAACCGCGTGCCGTCTCGCTCTTCAATTACCGTCTTATTCACGCTCGTTTCTGGAGAGGAACAGAAAAGTAAACGTTCGCACACGTGGCAACTCGTGAATGGCTATCTCCTAACGACGTTACGGTGGGTCAGAGGAAGACGGACTTTGGGGTTCCGTCAAACGAAGCAGTGGAGAAACGAGGCCCGTTGAGCCGCGCCGTTACTCAACCCAGCGTTCATATACTGAACGCGTCTACTTGTGAGCGAAGAATCTGCGTGGCGTTACGCATGCAAGTGCAATGAAATGGTTGGCGAGTGACTTACGAAAAAGGCCTCTGTTGAAGACTCAAATTTCGGAAATACCCTCGAAGCATTTGGACAGCAGGTGGGCCATATCGAAGGCACGGCCAGGATCATGTTTGCTGCATGGGACTTGGAGCTCAAAGAAAAAACAAATGATAAGATCCAACACTCAGGATCGCCTGATTTAAGCAAATCTGAGATTGTCTCCTTTCACTTCGCGTGAAAGGCTTTGATTGATAATGAAACAAATTTTGCTGACGTCGACCTCACTGATTTGCAATCGGATGGCATGGCCCACAAATCTGAAGAGTGAAATAACCAAAATATTTCATCAATGGTGCAAATTTTACCTCCATCTGGTGCCATAAACCGTTCATCTCGTAGGCCAAATCTTAATTTACATAATACTTCAATCATCCTATCTGTGAAAATTTTCCAACCTTATTTCAGTTTTTCTCAATTTTCACCATAGAATAATAGTGATGATCTGTGCGGTGGAGATCCTCTTTTATTATATGATATGAAACAGAAGAAGATTAGTGGGTCGATGACAAAATTGTGGGCCCCCTATCTATTTTTAAGCCATGCAAATCTGTATCTTAATCTACACGATGTTTCCATTTACATTATAAAAGCAATTAGTTGAATACATGTTGGGATAATCAATGGTCTGGATCGCACCATATATGCAATGGCGTGTCCAAGGAACCAAATTAAGGAAAGAATTAAGTACTGGGCCCAGTATACACATCTTGGAGCAAAATGATTATTAAGGAATGATAACATGGTGCGCACCACTACAACAAGTTGCGGTACTATGGCCCCACTTTGATTATGAGACTCCCAACTGGTTGATCAAACCCGTCCATTCTGATTCCTCTGACTTTGGACTGCTACTGCTCTCTGATTTCTATGAAACAATGTGCTTTTGACTACAGCACATGGACTGTCGAAACACTGTTTAATCAACGGTCCAAAATCATTGAGTAAGAAGAACAGGTTTTGGATACCATGGATGATCATCCAATCAGCTTAATGTTTGGGGTGCAAGATATCCAGACTTGAGAAATAGATGACTTGGTCAGGTCAACCCAATGTGGGGCCATCATCAATTAGCATCTACAACTGTTGAATACAAAAATAAAATATAATTAATTACATAAAAATAAATAGTCTTAATTTTTGACCCAAAGAAATATAGAATGATGAATGGATAAAATCTAAACAACGTAATCACCGTGATTAAGAGAAGGCAACATCTACTCTTTTATAGGCTTGAGAACGTCTACTTATATCCAAACTCAAAATTTTATGATTGAAGAATCCTAGCCGTTCAAATTAAGGACAAGGAAATAAAATATCCATGTTCATTAGACCCACTTCTATTAAAAGTGAAATCAGGGGAAGCTCTCATTTAACTTCTAAGAAAAGTTACTCGCCAAGAAATAATGACCCTACGATTATGGAGATCGATCTTTCTAACATCTCGTATGGAAAAATCCTGATCGTCCAGTTTGTAGACATCATTGTAATAAATGAAAGTGGGCGTGAGTTAGGAAGAAAACATGGATCCGGGGAAAGAGAAAGGAGTGGGCCCTACCTGTCACCTCCCACTCAAATCAGAAATCAAATTTTGTGCAATGAATGTGTCTCCTCACTCTTTGCAATAATGTAATAGATTAGACGTTTGTGTTTTTCGGTTTCTTACTTTCGGGTCGGAGAGACACAGGGCCGGGTAGCGGCCCGGTCTCCCCTTTATTGCATTCCTCCCCTCGTTTGGACATGAACCAGAAATTTATTAAAGAAAACACCAGTTCCAGCAACTTCTTAGAGAGAAACATACATGCCAACCCCCCCCCCCCCCCCCCGCCACCTTCTCATTAATCCAGTAAAATAACGGTTAGGATCATTTAACTTTTGGGCCGTAGCTTATCAAAGACAAACTGTGAAATGTGTTGGGCCCTAGTTTAGATTTTAATTAGTTCATCAAATTAATCAATTTTGCAAATTTTGACTTAAATTAGATTTTAGTTCTCTTTAATCATCCAACCTTTGATTTGTAAAAATTAACGGTTAGATGATCATTAAGAACTAACCAGGAGATTATAGTACGATCAAGATGAATCTAATTAAATTCTGTTTGGTGCAAATCAAACAGATTGGGCACTGAGTTGCTTGGATTGAATCAATGGACTAGATCACAACCAAAGAACAAAAGGATGTATGGGCCCCACTTCAAAAGAAAGATATGCACAAGGAACTCTTGTAGATCTTGAGCGTGAGGAAAGTATGAATGGTTGAATTTTGTAGGCCGCATGCGCATGGAAGACCTGGCACCGAATGAAGAAAAAACGCATAAAAATGCTTATAAAAGGAGCCCGTGAGACTATGGTGGAGAGGCTCAAAAGTATAGAGAAAACCCTCAACTTCTCTTTTACCCCCATCATCTTCTTTTTCGTATTACTCTTCACGAGTAGAGGCGGAATGACTGTTCCTCTCTGCCTCCCCATCTCACTCTCTCCTCTCTGCTCTCTTAATCCCCATCTCTCCTTCTCTCTTGGCTGGACCGTCGTCAGCAAGCAGATCTACCACCCTCCTTTTCTCACTTCTCTTCTCCTATCAATCTCCTTCCCTCTCCATTCTCTTCTCCATTGCTATCTCCCAAAATCCGTCACTCCCTTTCATTCTCTAATCTCCCCCTATCTTTCTCGATCCCCTCCTTTGTTTTTGCTCACTAGCATCACAAAACCCAAGCTCTGATCTTCTCTATTTAGCACCTCGCCACCTCCACCTATCATTAATGTTTCTACCTACCGTTGTCTACCGAGCATAGGACCAACCTATTATGTTTCTATTTCTCTCACTTCTTTAGCCTCTCCTCAGTCTAATTCAGCAAACCAGCACCACCCATATCACCAATTGGTCATTGGTGAGTGACAAACCAGTACAAACAGACCTTCCCTATATCCTCCTCCGTTCCTCTGTCCTCGCCAACCTAGCACAAATACCTTCTCAGTTCACCGCATCTTTCCCCCTCTTCTCCTCCTCTTCTCCCTTACCCTCCATCTCCTCACCATTCCCCTCTGATTTCACTGATTACCTTCCTTTTTCTCCGTTTTTCTCATCATCTATCTTTCTATTCTCCAGTTTCTCTCGATCTCGAATAGCACTGTTATACAATCGCACCTACCTCCCTCTCTTCCATCAACGCACCAGAACTCTCCCTCTCTTTGCTCCATCATCGGCACAGCTCGCCAACTGCAGCATCTACACGCTCTCCTTATTTTCTCTTGGGTTATCTTTCTTGCCTTCATCCTTGTTTTCTTGTCACCATTTTCCATCATTTTCATCTCATAGTGAGGTCCTGGGAAATGTCTTCTCGTACAAGGGTGGGCCATCGTAACCTAGAAGTGGAAGAGGAATGTAAATGGTCCCACCCTTGTACGAGAAGACATTTTTCAGGACCCCACTGTGAGAAAATCCTATCTCCTTAAATTTCTAGTTTAGTTTGTGCATTATTAGATTAAAATTGCATTGGTTGTTAGTATAAAAATCATATAGAATACATTTGGTATATGTTGCATTTTTAAGAATTGCTTTAATTTGTTATTTTTATTGCATTTTTAGGGCATGTTTAACTGTTTTAAGGTGATTATATGTTGACCAAATTGCCATGGAATAGAAAAATAAGGGCACTTGACCCCACAAGATCAAGAGTGGATTTCATCACCACCTCTTAGCCTACCTAAGATAATCACCACAAACATATAACCCAACCTTCCAAAGTCAAATAAAATCAATTAAAAGAGACCTATAGGGACCACCACATACTCATAGGACCCTCTTGGAAGGAGGCGATCCATTGCCACTCCAGTGGCTCTTATTTATCCAACTGCGTTGGTATTTAAACGACTAGCTCTACCAACACATTTTATGAGTCAAACTACCTACAGCTAGCTAAGGAGGGTGTGAAGTGGTTGGTTAGATAAGATCTAACTAGTAAGTGGTGGGGCAAGTCTGAAAGAGAGGAGGAGTGTTAGATTAGGTTAATCTAAAAGCTTCTCCCCCACATAATTTCAAGAAAAACAAATTGTCTGCTTGCTAGCTTTATGGTTGTTTTGATTTCTGTGCTCTGTCATCAATTAGGTTGTATTAGTTAGGGTACTGTTAGCATACAAAAAAAAAAAAAAAAAACTGTTGTTGTATGCACTTATGGATACGCGACAAAATTAGGTGTTTAGTCAAGAACAATATACAGCAACATCAGTCACCATCAATGACTGAACAAAGATCAAGGGGTAACTCACCCCCTAGAAGTATTTGAGGTAATCAGGGCCCTATACTCATCATGTATGAGGACCTACCACCTCTAATGGATGATGAACATCAACCTCCACCAAGTAGATATAATCATCTACCCATCCAAAGAAATTGGAGAAGAAATGAAAACATAGAGTGGTACCAATAGAGTGACCATGGGGACAATGATTTTTATTAGAATCCTCATGGGAGAACATTAAGAGACTACCTTCAACCAACTCATACTAACAAGCCATCATGCGTCATTCTACCGCAAAATGCTGATACAGTAAAGTTGAAGATGAGAGTATTTCAATTACTTCTTAAATTTCATGGTTTGGATAGTGAAAGTCTTTACTTGCATTTAAAAGAATTCAATGAAGTGTGCACAACACAGTGCACACAAAATGTTGGATAAATACGGTAAGGCTCTAGCTATTTCCTTTTTCTTTGAAGGAAAAAGCTAAGATGTGGTTCAATGCATTGCCAGTGGGTTCAATACAAACCTGGCAAGACATGACAAAGAAGTTCTTGAAAAAGTTCTTTCCAACTCATAAAACTAATACTCTTCGCAGAAAGATCATGACCTTTACCTAGAAGGACAAAGAGACCTTCTATCAATGCTGGGAAAGATTCAAAGATTTGTTATTGACATGCTCACATCATGGATATGAACCTTGATGTATTATCAGCTTCTTTTACGAAGGACTCAACTTTGATATGTGACAATTTGTGGAAATGATGTGCAATGATAACTTTTTAAACAAACAACCAAAAGAGGCACAAGAGTATTTAGAATGGTTAGCTGAGAGCGCAAACTTGGGCAGATTCAAAGAAAGTTGATTACTCTGATAAGACAAAGCCTACCACATCTTCTAAGAGAGGCATCTATGCCATGAATGAAAAGGATGACATGAATGCAAAGATAACTACCTTAGCGAGGAAGATAGAGGCCATAGAAATGGGGAAAATTGCCTCAAAGAAGGTCGAATAGGGGTGTGGTATTTGTGAAAGTACTGCACACCCTACTCAGGAATGTCCAACAATCCCGACATTTCAAGATGTGCTTCAAGAACAGGAAAATGCCTTGAATTCTTATAAACGACCATTTTCCCCGTATTATGAAACATACAGTCCCAATTGGAGAAATCACCGTAACTTCAATCGGAGAAATGGACCCACTGCCAATGTTTCACACTAGCCTCACTAACAAAACCAAGGACTCCTTACTTTACCATACTAAACTCATCAACCTCCTGCTCTTGGACCTTATGTGCCCTCATCCAAAAGGCCCAAGGAGGACAATCAAACCTTTTAAAACCAGGAGAGAAAAATTTCTCAATTAGAAGCTCAATTGAGACAAACCAACCAATCTATGGATGAAATAAAAAAAATATGGTGAGTCAGATGATGTAAAACATGAAAAAAGGAAAGTTTTCAGCTCAACCATAAGAAAATCCTAAGGGAGTGCATGCGATTAGCACTAATGTCTCTGAAGCATCATACATCTCTACCACAGAATAGACCAAGGCTGTCACCATTCTTAGGAGTGGTAAAAGAATTGAGAAGGATGAGCCACAAAAAAATGAACAGGTAAAAAAATCCACTAAGGTTACAAAAAATTCTAAACAGAAGGACTCCACCTTACCAATTGACCCATGTCCTATCCCTACTCCATTTCCTCAAAGGTTGCATTAAGCTTCAAAGTCTGCCTCCAATGATGAGATCTTAGAGATTTTCAAGCAAGTCAAGATCAACATACCGATCTTAGACACAATAAAACAAATCTCATCATATGTCAAATTCTTAAAAGACCTTTGCACCATAAAAAGAAAATTCAATGTGCAAAAGAAGACATTTTTTTACTGAACAAGTGAGTTCTATTCTTCAGCTTCATACACCATCAAAATACAAGGATCCAGGTTGCCCCACTCTTACTTGCATTATTGGCAACCATAAGATCAATCAAGCTTTGCTTGATCTAGGATCTAGTGTGAACCTATTACCATACTCGGTGTATGAATAGTTAGGTCTGGGAGAATTAAAACATACTTCTACTACACTCCAACTAACTGATCGATCTGTGAAAATACGAAAAGGGGTAATAGAAGGTGTGCTTGTCAAGGTGGAACAATTTTGTTTCTTGTAGATTTTCTAGTTCTAGATACACAACCAATGGTGAATGAGAAGAATGAAATACCAGTTATTCTTGGATGACCATTTTTGGCCACGTTCAATGCCTTAATTAATTGCAGAAATGGAGTCATGAAATTGCCTTTTGGTAATATGACATTGGAGCTAAACATCTTGAACATCTATAAGCAACCTAGCGAATCTACTAATAACTTACACAGTATCAACATGATAAATTTACTTATGTAAGATCATTTTCAATATTCTTCCTTGTCAGACCCACTTGAGGCATGTCTGGCTCATTTTAATGAGTTTAATGACGATGCATTAATAGAGGAAGTTAATGCCCTTCTTAATACTATTTCTATCATGGATACAGCAAAATGGCAACCACTCGAGGAATTGCCACCTAAGAAATCCACTCACATTCCATCTTTAGTTGAACCTCCCAAGCTAGAGTTGAAACCTCTACCTTTTGAACTCAAGTATGTCTATCTCGGAGAATAGGAAACTTTTCCTATTATAATTGCCTCTCAATTGGAAAAATCTCAAGAGGAACAATTGATCAAAATCCTTAGGGAACACAACAGTGCAATAGCATGGACTATAACAAACATTAAATGTATTAGTCCTTTAATATACACCTATAGAATTTACTTAGAGGATGATGCTAAACTATGTCGTCAATTGCAAAGAAGGTTAAATCCTAATATGAAAGATGTGGTTAGAGCAGAAGTCCTCAAATTACTTGATGTGGGAATCATTTATCCCATAAAGGATAGCAAATGGGTGAGTCTTACTCAAGTAGTTCCAAAGAAGTCTGGAGTGACAGTAATCACTAATGCCAACAATGAATTAATTCCAACTAGTGTTATGGTTGGCATATGTGCATTGACTATAGAAAATTAAATATTGTCACTAGGAATGATCATTTTCCTTTACCTTTTGTTGATCAAATGTTAGAAAGGGTAGCAGGACATCAGTATTACTATTTTGTAGATGGGTATTCTCAATATAACCAAATAGAAATTGCACTCGAGGATCAGAAAAAGATCACATTTACATGTCCTTTTGGTACTTTTGCTTATAAAAGAATGTCATTTGAATTATGTAATGCTCATGCAACATTTCAAAGATGCATGTTGAGTGTTTTCAGTCATATGGTATAGCACGTTCTGGAGGTTTTCATGGATTATTTCTCAGTTTTTGAGAATTCATTTGATATGTGTCTAGAAAATTTGAGAAAAGTCCTCCATAGTTGTGAAGAGAAAAACCTAGTACTAAACTGTAAGAAGTGTCATTTCATGGTTCCTTAAGGAATTGTACTTGGCCAGATTGTCTTGTCAAAAGGAATAGAGGTAGACAAAGCAAAAATTAATCTCATTTCTAATCTGCCCACCCCTCAAATAGTTAAAGACATTCGCTCCTTCGGACATGCAAGATTTTACAAGAGGTTTATAAAAGATTTTAGTGCAATATCTCAACCATTGTGTAAACTCCTAGCTAAAGATACTCCATTCGAATGGATTGCTGACTGTCACCAAGCCTTCGCTAAACTAAAGGAGAAGTTAACCACTACACCCATCATGCAACCACCCAACTGGAAAGTACCCTTTGAAATCATGTGTGATGCAAGTGATTATGCTGTAGGGGCAGTCTTAGGACAAAGAAAAGATAAGAAGCCCTATGTCATCTATTATGCAAGCAAGACACTTAACAATGCACAAATAAATTATTCTACCACGGAGAAGGAACTCCTTGATGTAGTCTTTGCATTGGATAAGTTCAGGTCTTACTTGATAGGCTCTAAGATAGTCATTTTCACTGATCATTCAGCACTAAAGTACCTTCTTTCAAAGAAGGATCCTATGCCACGACTTCTTAGATGGATCCTCCTACTCTAAGAATTTGATTTAGAGATTAAAGATAAGAAAGGAGTAGAAAATGTAGTGGCAGATCATCTTTCTAGATTGGTCCTAACTGAGCCTTTGGATTTATTTCCAATCAAGGATACCTTCCCTGATGAACAACTTTTTAATATCTCCAATCTTCCTTAGTTTGTGGGTATTGCAAATTATCTAACCATGAGAAAGATAACAAAACATTGGACCAAAAATGATAAGACCAAATTCTTGCCAATGTCAAACATTAATTTTAGGATGATCCATATTTGTTTAAATACTGCTTAGATCAAATAATTAGAAGATGCGTGCCTGATATTGAACAATCCAGTATCATCTCTTTTTTGTCACTCAGAAGCATGTGGTGGATGTTTTTCTGCCAAGAAAACAGTTGCAAAAATCTTGCAATGTGGTTTCTACTGGCCAACTCTTTTCAAAGACACCTATTGTTTCTGTAAGGCATGCGAGCACTGCTAAAAGTTAGGAGGAATAACTCGTAAGAATATGATGCCTTTAAACCCCATTCTCATAATGGAGGTCATTGATTATTAGGGCATCGATTTCATGGGGCCATTTCCACCTTCTTTAGGATACCTATATATTTTAGTTGTAGTAAACTATGTTTCCAAATGGATTAAGGCTGTTCCATGTCAAGTTAATGATCATAAAATAGTCATTAAGTTCTTAAAAGAAAATATATTTTCCTAATTCAGAACACCTCGAGCCATCATTAGTGACAATGAGACACATTTTTACAACATAGTTTTTGAAGCATTAATGAAAAAATATAACATCACACATAAAGTTGCAACCCCGTATCACCCACTAACAAGCGGACAAATCGAAGTGTTAAATCGGTCACTTAAACAGATTTTGTAGAAGACTGTTAACCCAGACCACAAGGATTGGTATATTCGACTGACGAATGCACTTTGGGCATATCGGACTGCATTTAAAACCCCAATTGGCATATCCCCTTACCATATCATTTATGGTAAATCTTATCACTTGCTTGTAGAATTGGAATATAAAGCCTACTAGGCAATTAAAAGATTAAATTTCGATATGGGTAAAGCAGGCTAGCATTGTAAGCTCCAACTCAATAAGTTGGAGGAGATTCAATAGGATATGAGAGTAATAGGATCTATAAGGTAAAGATGAAAGTTTTTCATGATCAAAACATTTTAAGAAAATCCTTTACTCCATCCCAAAAGGTACTTCTTTACAACTCTAAGCTTTACCTCTTCCTAGGAAACTTAGAACTCAATGGACCAGTCCTTATATTGCTAAAGAAGTATTTTCATATGGGACTGTCGAGATTGAAGACACTAGGACTGGCCACACCTTTAAAGTAAATGGTCAACGTTTAAAGCCTTTCTTAGAAAATGAGAATTCAGAAGTTGAATCCCCAACTCTGGAGGATCCTGTCTATCAAGATTAAGTGGGTTCCAACCCTAAACACGTCTAGCTGAAGATGTTAAACTTAGCGCTCTTTGGGAGGCAACCCAAAAGTTTTTCACATCTAAGTCTTCTACATCATTCTATCATCATATAAGGTCTTACGTTTTTAAACATTGAGGACAATGTTTCTATTAGGTTGGGGGGTGTAAACTTAGCGCTCTTTGGGAGGCAACCCAAAAGTTTTTCACATCTAAGTCTTCTACATCATTCTATCATCATATAAGGTCTTACGTTTTTAAACATTGAGGACAATGTTTCTATTAGGTTGGGGGGTGTAAACTTAGCGCTCTTTGGGAGGCAACCCAAAAGTTTTTCACATCTAAGTCTTCTACATCATTCTATCATCATATAAGGTCTTACGTTTTTAAACATTGAGGACAATGTTTCTATTAGGTTGGGGGGTGTAGAATTCTTATGAATTTTAGTCTTTTTTGTAGTATTTTTTTGTTATTCTTTGTAGAGAGAGAGAGAGAGAGAGAAGGGATAGTTCGTATACAATGATAAGAATTGATTTTTTGAAAGTCTAACTTGACTTACCATCCTTAGCTTATTAATAGAATTGTACATGATTAATTTGTCATTTTACTTATTTTGTAAAGTATTTCATGAAAGCTAAGTCTCAGATCATATATGTATACACAGTTACATGTATTTAGTCTAAGTTGATAAGTAGTTATGACTTTAGAGATCTTGAAGAAATTTAGTGGAGACATATAACCTAAGTGAGTCTTTAGAGCCATTCATTTTTTGAGAGGTTATAAATGTGTTCTTAATTTTCTTCAGCATGATTAAAGTAAATTTGATCCCATCAATTTTAAATTTGGCCAAATACCTGAATTATTAGAATACTACTTTCAACATTATAAAATTTCATTGAATCTGATAAATTATAGGAAACCTAGAAAAGGATTTTGGTCATCCTTATTGTTAACCTAGAGACATAAAGCTTACCCAAGAATATCTTTACCACTAATTAGCCAATTTGAGGCTTTTATATAAGCTTTTTCTTTTCTTACCTAAGTTAACCTTTACCCATATTAACCCAGTATAACATATCTATTACCTGTTTTTTTTTTTAATTATAAGTTAGAGAAGAAGGATGATATACCTTTTAATTGTAATAAAGGAAGAAAAGGGAATATCAAGAAAAGAAATATTCTTCAAAAGAAAGTAAAAAGTGTTGGAAAAAAAAAAAGAATGAAAAAAGTGGAAAAAGAAATATTCATTTCAAGCAAACAAATTAAAGAAGAATTGTCAACTTTAGAAGACCTCTATTTATTTTTGAAGAAATTTTGAATATCCTTTATACCCCTTCTTTTTGTATCCTATCCCAAGCCTTCATTTAGTCCCAACTAAAGACCTAATGATTTTATGATGAATATAGTCTTGATGAGGATATGGAAATTTAGGATTTAAAGAGTAATATTTCTAAAAGTTCAATGGTAATGACATATTATTCCTTCTAAAGGGATCAAAATTACACTCCTTAATAACTATAACACCCCAATGGTCCAACAATCATAATATTGTCTGCTTTCCACTGACGATGCCCATACACTGGCAGCAGTCACAGCTTTGTTCCCCGTGGAAACCAAGTTCCCAAGGAAAATGCATTGTGACAGGTAGAGTTCCTTAAACCCTTATAACTAGCCCAATTACTTTCCCCTTAGCGATGTGGGACTAACTCATAAGGTCTCTTGCCTCACAACTGCCTCACCCACTCTTTGAGACATTCCAGCGTCTTTTGGCTCACCCCTGAACTATGGTGACCTGGGTTTTTGAAATACATTTTCGTTATTTATTTTCAAATGGTGGTCGACCAATTTTGCAAACGTTTTGAAAACTTAAGCAATAGAAGAAAAAAAATTTCTTTAAAATTCTTTCAGAAAACCCAAATGCCACATTTTACTCACATATACATACATAATTTTGTATACAACTTATGTTTCCAAAGAAACTCACTTTATTAAAATTGCAGGATCGATCCAGTGGTTCACATACACAGCCCATTTATTACATCATCATCATCAAGACCTTATCCCAATTAGGGGTAGGCCACATGAATCTTATTCCTCCATTCCACTCTATTGAATACCATGTCTTCATTTAGTCCCAAAGTTTTTAAATCTTTCCTCACCACTTCTATCCACGTTCTTTTGGGCCTTTCCCTTGCCCTTTTAAAACTTTCTACTTGTATTGCCTCACTTCTTCTAACCGGGGCCGTTGTTGGTCTCCTTTGAACATGTCCAAACCATGTAAGTCTAGTCTCCCTCATCTTATTACCTATTGGTGATATCCCTAAATTTCCTCGAATATTTTCATTTCAAATTCTATCTTTTCTTGTCTTACCACTCATCCATCTCAACATCCTCATTTCTGCGATGCTCATCCTATGAGTATGATGTTCCTTAACTGCCTAACATTCTGATCTATAGAGCATGGCCGGCATTATGGCCATCCTATAGAATTTTCCTTTTAGTTTGAGTGGCACCCATCGATCACACAAAACTCCAGATACACATCTCCATTTGTTCCAACCCGCTTGAATTCTCTGGATAACCTCCCTCTCAATCTCTCCACTCTCATGAATTATTGATCCTAAGTACCGAAAGTGGTTTTTGATGGGGACTTCTTGGTTATCAATCTTGACTGGTATTCTACTCCTACTCTCCTTGCTAAAATTACATTCCATATATTCTGTCTTAGTTCGACTAATTTTAAATCCTTCAAATTCTAATGCTTCTCTCCATAATTCTAGTTTTATGTTTACACCCTCTCTTGTCTCATCAAGTAAGATTATATCATCTAAAAAATAACATGCACCAGGGAATCTCCTCGTGTAGATGTTTTGTTAGCTCATCTATAACCAATGTGAAAATGTAACACCCCGGATTTTCAAGATATATATATATATTTTATGGCATAATAATGGCATTTTAAATAAGAGCATTTTGGGATCCCATGAGAAAAGATTTATTTAACATTTTACTAAACCTATCTTAAAACTTCGGGTGTTAATTTTTCCTTTCTCAAAATGGCGTACATGTAATTTAAACATAAATAAATAATCCGTGTATAAATCAACGTCAAATAAATAGGCGCCTTTATTTTAAATCAAATAAACGTCCAAAAGACAATAATAATATGGCCCAGGGTCTATCCATCATAACATCCTATATAAATGTCCAACATATGTCCAAAGATCTAAATCACATCAATTATAAAATATGCAGTCCATAATAAAATCCAAATGATAATCCTGTTTAATGACTCACATCACTGTCTAACACTATAGAAAAATGGTCTTCAGTAGCTCTCACGGCTTCTCAACAACCTTGCCTTTCCTATTATCGCGCTCGAGATCTAAGGCATTGCAAAACAAAGCAATGCCTCAGCAAGCTATCGCTTGTGTAGGTACATAGACAATTAATGTAATAAATGCAAGAAATAATGAACAATACTGATGAAAAATCTAACATTTATGAATATAGTGATATCATAATGACATGTTCAATAAATGCCAATTTATTCCATATGCTAAAACATGAAATTCACGGAGTTAAAACATGACATGAATCAATAAAATGGAGCATACATCCAGAATAAGGGCACCCTAAGGTAATGGGTCCCACCACATCGCACTAACATCCCTGATCAGGGGTACACGTAGTCAACCTCTGAGTGTCGTCACACCCAGGCATATCATCCATAACCATGCTCATCATACATGCACACATAATAAGAATATGGGTCATCATGCTGCAGTGGCAACCCTCCATGGGTATCAACCACCGCCACTCCCCGTTGACACCATAACGGGAGACTTAGCGTCTGTCCCCATGGAAAGGCTCAGACCGGTAGTGTGGACTATCCATGTTACCAAACCCCTACCGAATGCCATCTATGGGCAGGTGTCTATCATATCACAAACTCATCACATCATAATCTCGGAAGGTGGGTGGCCGACCCTATCCCTCCTAGCATGACGCCCACAGGGCGAAAGCACCCGTCATCAAATATAAAACACGGAAATCATATGTATATGCTAAAACTCAAGAGCACTTATAGCTTGCAATCCCCAAGACATGCCCCTCATCCTGGGGTTAGCCTATAAAAGGACCAGCTACTAAGCCTCTATTCTCATTTCCATGTAAATCCATGCATTTTCTATATATATAATAAGAAATAAGTCTCTACTTTAAGCATAACTAATTACATCATGCTTGTAAAAGCATTTGAAATAAGTTTATTCAGTAAAAGATTTCAATTTGGAATAACCATCCTGTACGCAATGTCGCATGAAATCCACGATAAATAATAATTGCATTTTAAAACACAATCACACATGATGCTATGTTTAAACATGGTTTAAAAATCAAGGCGGAACATTGGTTGTCGTCACCTACCTCAGTGTGAGACCACTAGCTTGCTAATAACTCCCTTTAATTGGTATATTCAAGTGTACCTGTACATGTCACATCACTATTTAGAAATTTTTCTAAATAAAAAGTGGTCATTTCTAAGCTTTTAAGTTAAGACTAGGTCTGCGTCGTCAATACGATCACAACGCCTCTTTCGGATCGTGATTTGGACCTCTCTAGCTCCCAAAAATCAAGTTTTTGTGAAAACTACGCTTAAATGGGGCCTGCCGGACCACCATAAGGTGGTTTATACCGGCGGTGCCTCTTTTCCGCCGGTTTACACCGGCGTACACTGGCGCACGAAGACGCACGCCGACGCAGACGCTGCACGGGACGTGCGCCGTGCGTCTTCGGCACCGTGACGCGCGTGCGTCACGTCACGGTCGCCAAGACACGCCATGTCCCGACCCCGCCGCGACAGCCAATTGGCTTCTCCCCCGCAAGCGCGCGGCGCTGCGTACGCGTGCGACGACGATGTCGTGTGACATTGTCTCTTGGGCATCACCGAGTGCGTCCTGGGCGCCGACGCCGTTGACGACGCTGGAGAAGACGACCGGAATTCGGTCGTCTTCTCCGGCGGAGCTACAGAGCTCCGTTTTGTGTGATTTTTGCGCCATTTTCTTCAGAATTCTCTCTAGAATCCATTTATGCCCTCCTTTTGCACTGATTTTTCCAAAAACCATGGTTTTTAAACGATTTTTCCCAAGTTCCTAAAATCCTCCATAGGTACTGGTTTTTGGGTTTTCTGGAGAAATCCACTGTTGGATCACTCCCAATTTTAAAGGGTATGCTCTTGGGTCTCTTGCGCACTAGTTGGACGGTGCGATTTCCAAACGGAAAAGTTTTGGTCCGTGAAATCACGCTCCAACAGTAGCGCGCCTAAAGTTCCTAAAAAAATCTGATTTTTTTCAAATTTTAAATGGTTTTCTTATTATTTTCTCTATTTAATAAATACTAAAAAATAGAGTTTTAAGGCATACCTTGCACCTAGCCGTGGTTGCTCGTGTTGCCGGGGTTCCACTCGCCCGAAAAATGAAATCTTTTCAGGCCAGGGTTCTGCGTAAAACTCAGAGAAAATGCTCAATAGTGGAGCATTTTGGCTCCTAGAGGAGCATAGATATAGGGTTTTAGAGTCTTGGGGAACACACGTCTCTTCCCATGTCTTTCCGGCGATTTCGCCGGACTGGTAGAGACGTGTGTAGACAGGGGTGCCGTTATCAATTTGGACCCCTGTGTAACACATTTCTGTTAAAAGACCAATTTGCCCTTACAACTTTGACGGCTCATAACTCCCTTGTTTGAGCTCCATTTTTCGCGTTCTTGGTGGCGTTGGATTCGTATCGACGAGCACTTTCTAATTCTTATCTTTTCAGGAAAAAATTTCATCCATAAATTTTTATTTTAATTTATTTATTAATTTCCTATTTTATCCTAAAAATTAAGGATATTACAGAAAAGGTATGGACTCAATGCTGATCCTTGGTGCAATCCTATAGTGACGGGAAAATCACCAATCACACCACTAGTGGTCTTAACATTTGTTACTGCTCCCTGATACATATCTTTAATTATGTCTATATATCCTGGCGAAACCCCTTTACCACCCAACACTCTCCATATTAACTCTCTAGGGACTCTATCATAAGCTTTCTCTAAATCAATAAAGACCATGTAGAGGTCTTTCCTCCTTTCCCTATATTTCTCTACTAATTGTCTTAGTAAGAAAATAGCCTCCATGGTAGACCTCCTAGGCATGAAACCAAACTGATTCTCTGATACACTTGTTTCATGACGCAGCCTCTTCTCAATCACTTTTTCAAAAAGTTTCATAGTATGGCTCATAAGTTTGATCCCTCTATAATTAGTGCAACTCTGTATGTCTTCTTTATTCTTATAAATTGGTACAATAGAACTTTTCCTCCACTCATCAGGCATTTTCTTTGATTTTATAATCTTGTTAAACAACTTGGTCAACCAAACTACCCCAATGTCTCCCATATGCTGCCAAACCTCTATTGGTATACCATCAGGCCCCATGGCCTTTCCTGATTTCATCTTTTTCAAGGCCTCTTTTAGTTCAGGTATTCTAATCTTACGTTCATACCTATAATATCCAATGTTATTTTGATTTATAGGATTTTCAATCCCTATATTCTCAGGGCCATTGTCATTTAACAATTTTTGAAAGTATGTTTCCCACCTTTGTTTGATCTCATCATCTTTGACTAATACCCTTTGATCATCGCTTCTAATACACCTAACATGATCTAAGTCCTTACCCTTTTGTTCTCTTACTTTTGCAAGTTTAAACACATCTTTCTCACCTTCTCTTGTTCCTAGTCTATTGTAGAGCTCATCATATGCTTTAAGTTTAGCCTCACTTACTATTCTCTTAGCAACGTTTTTAGCATTCTTATATTGCTCATAGTTTTCATTATTTCTAATCTTCTGTCATGCTTTAAAACGCATCTGTTTTTCTTTAATAACTTTTTGAACTGTTTCACTCCACCACCATGTTTCCTTTGCTAGTACCCCTTTACCTTTAGATACTCCTAAGACATCTTTTGCCACTTTCTTAATGCACTCAGGCATATTAATCCACATAGTATTTACTTCTGTTTCATAGTTCCACTTTCCTTCTACCATCAACTTATTTTTGAAGGAGGTTATTTTCTCTCCCTTTAAGTTCCACCACTTAGTTTTTAGGTGTGTATTAAGTTTAGTTCTTTTACTCCATCTTTTGATATGGATATCCATAACCATTAACCTATGTTGTGAGGTCAAACTCTCACCAGGTATTACCTTACAATCCTTATATGTAGATTGTTCATTATTAAATGTTCATCCCTCTTCTTAAAGAGTGTATTTGCAATGGATAGGTTATATGACAAAGCAAAATCGAGGATATTCTCCCCCATCTCATTTCGTTCACCTATACCATATCCACCGTGTATTCTATCATATCCTTCCTTATCTTTTCCTACATGGCCATTTAAGTCTGCACCTATAAATATCCGCTCAGTGTTGGGAATTTCTTGCATGACTCCCTCCATATCTTCCCAAAACTGTTTCTTGATTATTTCTTGTAACCCTACTTGTGGTGCGTATGCACTTATAACATTTATAATTTGCTCTCCTAGAACAATTTTTATTATTATAATTCTATCGCTGATTCTTTTAACATCCACAACTTTATCCTTTAATTCCTTACCCACTATTATTCCTATGCTATTTTTGTTATTTTCCTTTCCTACGTACCATAATTTATACCCATCTATTTCTTTGGCTTTAGCCCCTTTCCACTTGGTTTCTTGGATACAAGTGATGTTGACTCTCCTACGTTTCATCGCGTCTACTAACTCCAAACTCTTGCCAGTTAGTGTCCCTATATTCCATGTGGCCATGCGAATCTTATGTTATGGTGATACCCTATTTACTATTGCCTTTCTGGACCTCCATGGTATGAACCCATGTCCACTTTTCACTGCACCTAGGTTCTGATGCAGCGCGTCGCTTCCGAGGGGACGCTCTAGCAGCCCTTGCCCATTTTTCACTACACCCGGGATCCGATGTAGCGCGTCGCTTCTGGGAGAACGCCCTAGCAGCCCTTGCCTATTTTTCACCACACCCGGGATCCAATGCAGCTCGTCGCTTGTGGGGAACGCCCTAGCTTGAGGGAATGTCTGTTTTCGATTCATGTCATATTTTGGGTGCCGTATTTCTTAAAAGCTGAAGATGATTTTCATTTCTTCCTTACAAACTAATATACATTCATTTGCAAGCAAAAAAGAAATAACAAAAACATCTTATTTCTAAAATACACAAATCAAAACACAATCTAATCCTTTCCACAATAGTACATAGTCTTGATCAATAGTATGCTCTTCATCTTCCCATGTCGTATCCCTCCATTCTTTTCTTTTTGTATCTGAGATATTGTAGACATTTAAACATTTACAATATCTCAGCAAACTATGCTTGGTAGGGGATTTAAGAACATGTGGAATCGTATAATTCAAAAGTATAGTATTCATAATCATCATATTCCATATGAATCACATAATTCAATTTCCATGAACCATACCATATATGATCATTCTATCATATAATTTATCACGTAACATCTACTATGATAATTCTAAACCACTCACCACTATATCATATGTGTATATATATACAGTCAAAAATCGTGAAAAATAGTCAATATCTCAAACATCAATAATTATACTCAGATATACTGAGTTGATAAATCATCCAGACTTTTGCTGGGAAAATACTCCCTCATTAAGGTAGTATTAGCATCTCACTATGCCATGCATCATAATGCAAAATACTCAAGGACTACTATGCTGCAATTTGATCCGTACTAGCACGCTCGGATAACTGCTTATTCACTACTGATACCACGGTGAAAAATATTGTGTCATTGCCTGTATGGGGAGACAGGACTTTCACAGTAGGGCCTTCCCATAATTACCCCACCCAACTTTTAGCCTCTCTTTGGGCAAGGTATTATAATATCATCAAATTTCAGAAAGTGGGTGGTCAAACGCTCATAACTTCCCTAACATAGCATCCCCAGGCTTATGCATGTTTAAAACAAAACCACAAGCCTCCATGCTTATATCTAAAATACTTCTTGTACATCTTAAACGATCTATCTATTTATATTATCATCCTCGTATTCAATATCCTCATACTAAGGATATAATTTCATTTCTAGATTTAGGGATCCTCATTTACAATGAATGATACCCATGTTCATATAAGTTTAGGGATTAATCATTTATTGTAAATGATCCTCATTTTCTTTAATTTGGTATTCATACACCAAATGTTATTAAGTATAAGGATACTCATTTGATACAAATGATATCCATTATTATTATGTTCTTATCTAAGTTTAGGGGTAATCATAAATGATACCCAGGTATTTATTATGTTTTTCATCTAATTTCAACATTTATTTCTATGTCATATACATGAATTATGATTCAAATATAACTAAGCATATTATCATCCTTAAGCATAATAATGTCAATATATAACAATAATTCCACAGAACATAGGTCTTATATTCTTAAAGTTCCACCTACCTTTGTGTAGTGATTCATCACTTCAGATCTTCCATGATTGACGTATGTAATCTGTAAATACATACATACTATCATTATCTGTACAATTTTGGATAATATCCTATCTATATTCCTTATCTAATCTTGTCCTTTAATGTAAAGGATTTAGATCTGTCTTGTGTTCCTATAATTCGTACAATCTATCTTCCTCAGATAATGTTTATACTATTAATTAATAGATCTAATGGTTAAAATGATCTTCTAATATTTCAGATCTAAGTATTTTCCATCTATAAGTCTTTGTGTGTCCATCTCTTTGATCTTGATCTTTCATAGATCCTTTGATCAACAATTTATACTTGTTGATAAAGATCAAGGGCCTAGATCTTCTATCATCTAGTTCTTCTTTGATCTAAGTTTAGTTATTTGATCATCCCTAAGGAGGATGATCCTGGTTCTCTTCCTTGAATCATATTTGATCAAGGGTTTGGACTATCTAATCTAATGATCTAGATTTGATCTACCACATGCATACTAAGTACAATACATTGTTATGATTCTTATTATTCTTGATCATTCAAGATCTCCTTATATATCTTGTTTGATCTTGATTATCTTACTTACCATTTTTATTAAGATTAGATATTTTACTAATCTTTTATGATCTTATTGTTATTATCTAACCAGTTAATGTTTTACTAGTTGAAGATAGCTTATTTTATCCTAAATCTAGACTGCTCCTCCTTATGTCAAAATTGACCAATGCTTACAAGTTAAAGTATGCTCAAAGAGTGGTTAACACAACCATCATGTAAGGAGGCATTTAGACCTCAACTTACATCGATGGGAGGGGAGGGAAAAGCACTTGACTCTTGTATATCCCCTATAACCGCAATGTTCAGAGTTCACTAGGGTGGCAATAGCTCAACTTTTAACAAGGTTTCTATGAGCATTTTAACAATAAATACACTTTCTAATTGATTTTACTTAAATCTATGAACATTTAAAATGTCATTCATAGGGTTTATTATTCTCCTAATTTGGGTTAAGGATTTGATAATCCTTATATTGTCCTACTAACTATAGCCCTTAACTATACTTAAGTCCATGTCTTTTGTGAATGTCCATTTATATCTATATTTCATTAATTACATTTTTCATGTAATTTACATAATATGTCCATTCAAATAAACACATTTAACATATCATCATGATGCAATGGTCATCTTTCATTTCTAATCATCTTTCATCCTATTTAGGATTTAGATCTTGATCTTTTATTTTTATCAGATCTACTCATTTTCTCAAAGTGATCTCATCACTAAATCATTGATATCATCTTATCACATAATCTGATCCTTCTTGATCTAATCGATCAAAAAGATCTTAAGCCATTTTAGCCAATTTAAGGGCATAGATCTTTAATCTATCCCAAATTATCATCATCAAGCCATTCATTTCCTATGATCTTATCATAAGATCATTATCCTCACTTATTCATGGTCTCTGATCATCCTTGATCAATTTGATTAAGGAGATTAGTATGTATTTTTAAGGATTTAGTTACTTTTAATATTCAAGATCTTATGATTTGCCAATTCAATTACATCTAAGTCATTTATTTAAGTTATTATATCATTAGATCATCATCCAAAATGATTTGTATGGTCTGATCATCCCAAATCTTGTAGATCAAGGATGTTAGTACCCTTATCTACTTAAAATTCAAAACATTTCATGAATTAAACTTATGATTTTATTGGTTTAGATCTCTATTTTAAGATCATCTTGATCATGATCCGAGGTTGTTACTAGGGATTTTAGCAAATAATTTACATAAATACATTTAAAAACATAATTATCATGCTTCCTTCTACATATCATAAAAAAATCTATTAGTGTTTTCATATTTAAATTTGGACTTAAAATAAGAGCTGAATTAAAATTTTAAGATTTCAAACATTTTTAAGGGTCCAAATTGATCCAATCTTTAACAGACCAATTCTTACCTCTAAATGTCCATAAATCTTACTGTGATTGTTGTTCCTAAGGTTTTTGGGTGTCTTGGATCCATTTATCAGATTAGATTTACATTTTAAGATCATCTTAAGCATGATCTAAGATTATTACAATGGATTTTAGCAATTATCTTGTATAAATACAATTAAAAACATAAATCTCATGATTCCAATAGATTTTACATAACATAAGGAATGCATCAATATTTTCAGATCTAAAATCAGAGCTAAAATGAGCTCATAATTGAAGAATTAAGATCTCAGTTCAATAGATGGACGACTGAGATCGTTCCAACAAAAAGTGACAAACGGGAGGTCGGGCCACGCCTGTTACATGGGATTACCCGTCACTAGGGATGGATGACTGGTGATAGGCCAGACAGTCCAAATCTGGATCGGTGCTAGACGAGACGGTTTAGATATGGACTGTCGAATCGCCCATCACTGGATCTTCCTCTTCTCTTGAAATCAAGAGCCCAGATTTCATCTCTTGCAGTTTCTGGGCCCCAAGAATCCATCCAATGACTCAAAAGTTTCATCTGAGCTATCCAAGATAGGGATCTCAACCCTAGTTGCCAAATATGTTGTTCCCGACGGATCAACAGCTGAGGAGATCCCCAGAGGCCAGAAAACTCTAGGGAATGACTGGAATAAAAGGGGGGTGAAGTGGGTGGCCTACCTATGACAGTTCGGTGAAGGAATTTCACTGGAGATGAGATTTACTAGTGAGAAAACCCTAGGTTGCTGGAATAACATACAAACGCCAAGATCTCCGATTTCGTTGCTGGAGAAGGAGGAGAACCATGGGGGTTTGTAAAACCCAACCTTTTGAAGATATTCAATGGTCCAAGAATTGATTTTATAGGCCATATTGGTCAGAATAAGATGAAGATTCTGCCAGAGACGGTGACGATGCTGTGGTTGTTATTCGTTTTGAAATTACTGATGATCTAGATGGTGGATCATCCAAATTTCTTAGGGCTTTTGTAGATCAACCCTGTCTGAACACATCTGATAATGAATATAGAAAAATAATTGCTGGAAGTGGGTGTCTAATTCAATTAGGGTTTCCCAGGTGGAAACTCTGACCTAACAGAGACAACGCGTCCCTTGATGCACCCGATAGTAGACATGGAATCGTCTACCCGGTGCGTCTAGGGACACACCCTCAAGGAAAAAAAAGAGAGAGGAAAGGAGGAAATGGGATAGATGGGGGGGGATTTTGGAGTTGAGATTTCAAGACATTGTAGGGGACCTCGCGAGGGACATTAGGAAAATTTTTGAGAAAATTTATGGGCTATTTATATGGATTTTTAAATTTTTCATGATTACATGTCATAATTATGTTTCATTTCTTTTTATTATTAAATTGTCATTGGATTCCCGCTACCACGTCCTTCTCCACTAGTAGCTGATAGTGGTTTGACTCACGATGGTGGTCTTCCAGACCATGGGCCCACCTTGTGGGCTTCATATAGTTGTGAAAAGACTAATTTGCCTTTTTAATTCAAAAAAATAGAGAAAAATAAGGTTTATTTCAATGAACTCGGAATTGGACGTACTTAGTGTCGTTTTGATTAGTTTTTTGAGTACATTCTAAATTTTGATGTCTTAGGTCTTGGTTATAAGTAAAATTACTATTTTACCCTTTTATTTATAAAAATAGATAATAATAAGGATTTTTCATCCGGACTTAGAAATTGACATACTAACAATCATTCTGATTGGTTTTTCGAGTGCATTACAAACATCCAAGTTTTAAGTGTTGATTTTATTTTTATAAAAATGAATTTTTTTAGAACTCAAAGTTCCAATTCCACTTTTAAAATTTCAACTTTTAATTTTTAATAATTCAATTATATTTATAAAAATTGAGGTTATTACAGTATCTCCCGTTCCTTTATGAGTATATGTGAGATATATAAAAAAATTTATTGACTCTGCTCACATATTTAATAGAGATATTATTTGAACCTTTATATGAGAGATTTTATTTCTAAGTATATGTTTATCAGTGAGGATTGAGGTCAAAACATATTTCAGATAAAGTTTAAGAGCTGCACTCTATTTAAAAATAAAAGACCTATTGTATATGTAGACTGTAAACACACAACACCCTGAGATTTGAGCCTAAATGAAATATCATTAGAATATGAGTAGAGTTTTTGAATTTTTTTTATTCATTTTTATTAACATGCTAATGGGGTAAATTAAGTCTAGATAGAAGGAAAGTGTTAGAGGTAAATTTAGAAACTGTCTTTTATGAATTTTGTGGGTAAATTCTCTACAAATCCTCACGAGGCTTAACTCGACCATTGGGGGTAACTTAAGGGTTTAATGGCTTGTTGCATATGTTAAATGCAACTATGAGTACTTACAAAAACATCAATTCTCATAACTTTCAATAAATGCTTTTCCTTATTTTTGCTAAGGACCAGCAAAATGCTAGTTGAGGGGTGTGTTGAGTGCTTAATTTTGAATAAAATACCCCTAATTTAGATTTTAATTAAATCATCAAATCAATCAATTTTGCAAATTTTAGCTTAAATTAGCATTTTAGTTCTCTTTAATCATCCAATCGTTAATAGATAATCATTAAGAACTAATCATGAGATTAAAGTATGATCAAGATGAATCTAATTAAGTTTTGTTTGGTGAAGATCAAATAGATAGGGCGCTAAGTTGCTTGAATTCAATCAATGGACTAGATCACAATCAAGAACAAAAGGATGTATGGGCCCCACTTTAAAAGAAAGATATGCACAAGGGACTCTTGCAGATCTTGAGCATGAGGAAAGTATGAATGGTTGAATTTTGAAGGTTGCATGCGCATAGAAGACTCGGTACCGAATGAAGAAAAAACACATAAAAATGCTTATTAAACGATCCTGTGAGACTCCGACGGGGAGGCTCGGCAATAGAGGGAAAACCCGCAGCTTCTCCTTTCCCTCTATCATCTTCGTCTTCATATTCCTCTTCATGGGTAGAGGCGGAAGGACCATTCCTCTCCGCCTCCCCATCTCACTCTCTCCTCTCCTCTCTTAATCCCCCTCTCTCCTTCTCTCTTGGCTGGACCGTAGGCAGCAAGCAGATCTACCACCCTCCTTTTCCCACTTCTCTTCTCCTATCAATCTCCTTACCTCTCCATTCTCTTATCTTTCTCTTCTCCATTGCTATCTCCCAAAATCCGTCACTCCCTTTCATTCTCTAATCTTCCCCTATCTTTCTTGGTCCCCTCCTCTGTTTCTACTCACTAGCATCACAAAACCCAGACTCTGATCTTCTCTATTCAACGCCTGGGCCACCTCCACCTTTCATTAATGTTTCTACCTACAGTCGTCTACCCAGCACAGGACCAACCTACTCTGTTTCTATTTCCCTCACTTTTCTAGCTTCTCCTCAGTCTAACCCTACAAACTAGCACTACCTAGATCACCGATCAATCATTGGTGAGTGACACACCACTACAGATAGACCTTCCCTACATCCTCTGTCCTCACCAACCCAGCATAGACACCTTCTTAGTTCACCGCATCTTTTCCCATCTTCTCCTCCTCTTCTTCTCCCTTACCCTCCATCTAATCACCATTCCCCTTTGATTTCATTGGTTACCTTCCTTTTTCTCCGCCTTTCTCATCATTTGTCTTTCTATTCTCCGGTTTCTCTCTATCTCGGATAGCTCTGTTATACAAATGCACCTGCCTCCCCCTCTTCCATCAAAGCACCAGATCTCTCCCTCTCTCTGCTTCACCACTGGCACAACCCACCAACCGCAGCATCTACACCTCTCCTTGTTTTCTCTCGGGTAATCTTTCTTGCCTTCATCCTTGTTCTCTCTTTGGTAATCTTTCTTGCCTTCATCCTTGTTTTCTCATCACCATTTCCCATCATTTTCATCTCTAAATCTTCACAAAAACCCTTTGAATTCTCTTCCACTCACTAATTTTCATTGTTTTGGGCAAAACCCATTTTGGGTTTTATCTCAAATTTGTAGTTGGAAGTGATGCGGCAACTTATTGTTCGTCTCCATTCGTCAATCACTGTTCATGAAAGAGTGCTCCCATTTACTATTCATGAACTGTGCTTCTTCGGTTAATGTTCAAAGAAGAGCAACTTTACTATTCCAACATTAGCTTTTTGTCATCAAATTTCATTTTTGCCCATAGTCTCTCAGTTTTAATTCCAGATGTTTCTTGTTTTTGTCTTGTACCCTATTTTATCTTTATGTCTATCCATGTTTTACTTATTCTAATTTAATTTTATTCTTGAATTAGTTGCTAACTTATGTATATTTGGTCCCTATTCATTGCATGACACAACAATCAAGGTAGGAAAGTTGTATTCAAACTGTTATTGTATTTTCTTTAATTTCAGAATTATGCACTTAAGGCTTAATAAATATGAATTTTGATTCCATCAATTGTTTAAGTTAAAATTTATGTAAACTCTAACATTTAAGTCAAGTCTCCATGTAAATCGACCTGGACTTGCACTAGCTAGAGTGCAACAACCGTGCACTTGCGGAAAACTCAACAGTATGCCTCATTATGTGGTGAAAATGTACTCTCTCTCTCTCTCTCTCTCTCTCTCTCTCTCTCTCTCTCTCTCTCTCTCTCTCTCTCTCTCTCTCTCTCTCACCATTTATATATAAAACAAGGATGAATTAAAGAAAATAATTTATGAAAAGTGCACTTGCTTGGTCAAGAAAAAAGGATATATTTTTAGGCCCATATGTGCCATGTTGGCATGATCTAATTTGTTAATCCGGCAAATACTGACAAACTCATCATATAAACACTAGTTTATTAAACCCTTTGTTTAAAAAGTTATATTCAAGATTTTAATAAAAAAATGTGAAATAGTGGTTTTTAGTGAATTATAACATACATGCCTATGAAATATCCATTTGGAATGGGACAAAGCCATATAGTTTAGCTGGTAATATTGTGCAAGTTCTTGGTATAGATATATCCTTAGATATGTTCATGTGAATCAAAATGTGTACTTCTTTCTTCATGCTCTCTCTCTTTTTTTTTTTTTAAGGATATGCACATGCATTCTACAATCCTAGTATTTTCAAACGTTAAAGTAGTATCTTTTATTGCTTTTTTTATTTTTGATCTAAGATGTTCATCTTGTTTAGGTCCTATATTAGGCCTATTTCATGAAAAATCCTACTAATAAAATGATCCTAACTTCAGCTTCTGTTTTATTTTTTATTTTCGTAGCTGTAATTGAAAGCACAAAGAAACATAAGACTGTGAGCATCCAATATCCATAGTTTTTATGCGGAAGTAACTCTAAGGGATCCTGAATAATATGAGTGGGTTAGACCTCTTGAGAAAGCATGCCTAAAATCAATAAAAGGCAGCATTTGAAAATAAAATTTTGCCTCAACATTTGAAAATATTACGGATTCTCGAAGATTATTTGCATGTTTTTTAAGCTTCCTACCACCACATAACTCCAAATTAGTAGGTGAGTTGAATTTTTCTTAGTAAAAAGCAAAGAATTACAAAGTAAATTACTCAAACACACTCTTAAATCTAATCCTCAGCCAAAGGGGAAAGCTGCGACTCAAAATCTGCAACCAAATATACTTCAAGGATGTTGTTGGCTTGTTTGTGACCCAGTGCACTAGAAATTGGTTGGCAATAAGTGAGCTGATTTCATTATAATATACATGTGTATTCGTATATGACAGCTTAGATCGCTAATATCTATTTGTTTGTTGGTCAACAAATGTCTAGTGCACTTGGTCATAAATAACTGGACATCGTCTTTGAAATGTGATTGGTCGCAAGTTCAAGTTGCTGCTTTCGCTCTAGATAGGGATTAGATTTAAAAGTGTGTGTGAGTGCATAAGTGATTTCCCTCATAATTCTTTGCTTGTACATGGATCTATAGTATATATAAAGTAAACACACATCATATGGACAGTTGATGAATTTCCCAAGCGAGGGCTTTGCTTAATATATATTATACATATGGATGAAAAATTATTATATATTTATGTCTTTCTATACTCTTTATATATTTGCATGCAAGAAGAAAATATATTAAAGGGTATTTTTGAAAACACGTAGGAGGGTATTTTGAGAACAAGAGAAAGAAAGAAGAAAAAAAAGTCCATAAAAAAGGTTATTTATTGGGGGAACATTGCTGCTACTACAATGAAAATGTGCACTAGTAATGGATTTAACTGCAGGATTCCCTGACCCTAAAAAGTTGAAATATTCTACTCCACGTATTATTGACTAGTAAAAACTAAATCTGTATATACATAGGGATATTAATATATATAGCCATACATATAAATAAAGAAAAGTATACTTTTAGTCTCTTGAACTATTCACTTATGATACTTTAGTCCTTAAAATTCTAAGAAAATAATTTAGTCTCTAAAACTATTAGTTGAGTTTGCACTTTAGTACTTCCATTAACTATTTGTCAATAGAACTTACGGTTGGGCTCTTCAAAAGTACACTTTAGCCCCTAAAACTATTCAATTATGATATTTTAGTTCTTAAAGTTTCAGAAAAACAATTGAATTCTAAGTCTAAACTGGTGTCACGAGGTCACAGTTTTACCTATACTAAACCCATGTGGCACTTGTAAGCAACTCCATTCTACTAGACACACGTCATCCCTCAACCCCCACTCTCACTTGCTAGGTCTAAAAAGTTGAAATATTCTACTCCACGTATTATTGACTAGTAAAAGCTAAATCTATATATACATAGGGATATCAATATATATATATACATATAAATAGAGAAAAGTATACTTTTAGTCTCTAGAACTATTCACTTATGACACTTTAGTCCTTAAAGTTCTAGAAAAATAATTTAGTCCTTGAAACTATTAGTTGAGGCTGCACTTTAGTACTTCCATTAACTTTTTGTCAATAGAACTTACAGTTGGGCTCTTCAAAAGTACACTTTAGCCCCTAAAACTATTCACTTATGATATTTTAGTTCTTAAAGTTTCAGAAAAACAATTGAATTCTAAGTCTAAACTGGTGTATGTGGTGTCTTATTGCATTAGTGGGTAAGTGAGTGTAGCTTTAGCAAGTGACAGTGGGGATTAAAAGATGACTTGTGTCAAGCAGAAAGGCTTTGCACACAAGTACCGCACAGGTTTAGCATAGGTGAAACTGCGACCCCGTGACACTGAGCTAACTATTAGTGCCACAGAAAAGTTAATATAAAGATTTTAAAGTATAACCCAAACCAATAGTGCTAGAATTAAAAAGTTATAAGTGGATAGTTTCTGGGAGCAAAGTGTGCTTCTCGTATAAATATACACACATTTGTACGCATTAAACGTAGATGTAGATAGTTATTTATAAGTATATTATCAATCGGACGGTTATGAATATTAATTGGCTCAAGAGATGACGAGTGGATGTCTCATCGACTGGGGAATTTGAATCGAGTATACAGACGTGTATTGATTGAACAACAGAGACGGCTCGAACGCCTAATTTTGGGGAATAATTTGTACAGTCAACAACTTCTTATGCCATCTGTTTTCAGTGGCAAGGTGTGGCCAGCGCTGCAGAACTCCAGCAATTTTATTTTCTTAAACCCTTCTTTCATGGACCACTTTAGTTTTCCATGTGCCACGAAGAGGTTGGTATTGTTTAGGAAGTCATGAATCTTGAATGCTCTTTCAGTTCATGCCAACCTTGTCTCATCGACATTATGTAGTCATTCTATTTGCAATGAAGGCGAGTAGGCAGTATTTTAAGTAGAATTGCTTGTAGGGGATTCACTTACAAGGAGAAAGTCACAAACAAATAAAAACAAAAAGAACACAAACAAAATGTACATCCTAATCTTAGCCGTAGAGTGACTGTAAAAGTTATAGAGCTGGTGTCTTTCATATCGCCCCATTGAAGCAGCGCGTCCGGTTACAATCGGATAATTTCATCATGCTATGAGCAAACAATTTCGAAGAAATTGCAATATATGGCTAAGAGTTCTTGCAGATTTCCTTATTCGGATTTGAGACGTGTCTACCCATGTCACAGTTATGATATCCTGGCCAACGTGACAAGTAACCTAATCATATGATAGGGTCCCATTTTGGACCTGATTAGACTATGAATATGGAATGCCGTATAAATATAAAACCTGGATAATGACAACGCTATTTGAAAGAGTATGATGAGTTGGTATGTAGCTATCTCCTTCCTTTTCGCTGAGATGAACTTTACTCTCTCCTTCTCCGAAGCCGCATAAAAATGAGCTTTGGGGCATCTATCACCTTTGTAATGTCTATCTATTCATGGAAACAAGTGGAGGAAAAGGTGAAAATCCCTTTAGTCTTCTAATCTATTCCTCCTCGACTATGAAGGGGGAGGGCAGCCCAATGCACGAAGCTCCCGCCTATGCAGGGTTCGGAGTAGAGGCGGACCACAAGGGCCTAAAGTATACAGTCTTACCTTGCATTTTACAAAAGGCTGTTTCTACGCCTTGAACCCATGACCTCAAGGTCACACGACAATAACTTTTACCATTGCCCTAAGGCTCTGCTTCTATTCCTCCTCGACCATATGATGCTTTATTCCTAGTCTTCCAAGAGCTCCTCTAAAGAAGAACTTTCTTTGCAACTCCTCTTTCTTCTAGTCCCATTATCTTCTTATGGCTCCAAGTAAACTTTTCCCTTGAAGCACTCACTAACGTCAAGTTGAAACACCTTTAATAAGTCAGTTCTTTGTAAAGAATGATGCCACAGGCCAAGACCTTTGCATACAAAAAGGAGTTTGACGTGGTCGTAGACATTTCTTTCACCCCCATTTGTGTGTCTTGGTCTGCTCCCTTGGTTCTCTTCTTGGGGTATCTTGGTCTGTTATATATGCATAAATGGTAGGACATTGAATCAGCAAGGGACCCGGTTTATATTCTTGTTAGCAGTCTCCACATGGATAGCTCATCGGTTTCTATTTATCAAACAACGTGGCTTGGACAATGGAAGCCCAGATGTAGCATCTGTGAACTACATGCACTGGTCCACATTGCATCACTTGTCACAGACATGAATCGAGCTTTGTTTATTGAATAGCGCGTGATAATACATATGCCTCCTTTTTAACCAAGAACACCTTGGACTATGAAAACTCTTTCTTTGTTGGTCAGAAACCATCAGAAGAGGGCGTTCCTAGTAAACAAATGAAAGGGGGCCACACTTAAGATTAGTCACCACCTTTTAGTTTCCGAATTGGCCTTCAAAGATTCACTGTGCGACATTTGACTATACCACGTGCTATATCGGATTCCGTAGGTTTCAACAGTGGAGTCACTTGGCAAGAGGAGACCAGCCAATGGCTAGCGTATTGACAACTTGACACCATATGGAGTCCACAAACATGGCAAGTGTGAATCAGGGCTAAGCAGTGGTCAACAACAGTTAGGAATGGTTCCATCTCTATCATTTTTGGAGGCATGAATTCTGCCAAACCCCTCGTCACTCATATTCTCAAAAAAATTTCTCCTTTGGTTCGTGGATAACCCCAAACCCACAAGCGCATCCTTGAGCCCATGACCTAGCACAGGAGAGCCCTTGCCAAGACTCTCATTTCGAACTTTCTCCATCTCAAAGCTAAAACTTGGGTCAGTTTTTTCTTTATGTAAACGAAAAAACCTTGGTTGGTTTGGACGCACTTTTCAATCCAATCTGAAAAACTTAAAAATGCTTGCAAATCTGCTTCTTATATGTTAAAAAACTCAAAGAAGTAATTCTTAAGGGCAAATTACACACACACGATTCCTTTACTAGTCACCCATGATCCAGCTGCTATTACTTGTGCCATAACCAGCTAATAAATTCGCAAGTTTGGAAAGCAATACCAACTGCCCCCTAGTTGTGGAAAAGAAACCCACGGACACCTTTCTCATTTTCCCTTTGTTTATTTGGTCAGAGTGCTTGACCAGCTCATGTCCACCCCATCCGCACTTTTATACCAAATGAAATCATGGAAGTTGTCGCCTTCAACAAGTTGGAGACAGGTTACATGGATGGCCTGTTCTAGAAGCTCACAAAAGATCCTCATCCTCGTAGGCACATCTGGGGTTCTTATGTACGTGAAGATAAAACAAAGAATCTGCTGTTTCTTCTATTGTAAGTTTCTGTTGTTGTTTTCGGTCAAACTCCATCTAATGCATTATTATACACAAAAAAAGACAGAGCTGACTTCAATCTTCTAGAAAAAGGGGGAAAAAGAAGAAGATAAATTTGACTTAATATCCATGTTTGTTGTTGTTCCTAGTTTGATAATCAGTCTGCTCTAATTGGTTGTTATCAGATTTCTTGAATTGAAACTGTAAAACCAGAAAGATATAAAATAGTGAAGTGCCAATTTCAGAGTTTTCAAAACATTTCCCGTATCATAGGCTAGACTTGAAACAGAGTTGTTGTATGATGTTTGTGCTACAGATCAGGGACATATTTTAAACGCATTAGAATCATATGACCAGCCCAGTGTTTGTATAAACCGTTCATAATGTAGGCTCCAACAAGGTGGCCCAGCACCTTGTACAATCCATGCTATGTTATTGACATGCGAAGGAGCCGCATGGTTGTCTCTTTTCTTTTGACGTCTTGAAATGTGGAATGAAAAAAGAGTGGGCTTCCATTGTGAAGGTCATGAGTTTGAGGCTTCTCAAGGAGATGTGTGTATGTGGAATGAAAAAGAGTTGAAGAACTTCAAGTATTCTCTAAACCATATATTGAAAGATCATGTGTTTTCAATCTCCCAAGCCAGTCTTTTGTGCAATCTGTTCGAGATTCAATAGTAACTTGGATTGAAGTTTAGTTATGCCTTTACATGGATATCTTCAATGCTTCTTTGTTATGCACCACCAGCTTTCATAATTAAGTACCAAAGACGGGCTATTCTTTCGCAACACTTATTTTGCAGGTTATAGATCTTCACCAGCTGGCCCCAAGTAGGTGGTCTGAGGATTAAGCTCTGTTAGGCCAACCTTTGCTTAAGCAAAATCCATTTCTTGAAAAGGGTAAAAAGAAACTTACTGATATAATGGAATACAAGTCCAAAAATTCTTGTCTTTATAACCTGGGAGCTGATGAATGCAAATTCGTTTAGCACCCAAGTCCCGGATGATACGGATGAAAGCTAATGCCGTTTTGCTTTTTTGACGTGCCTAGTTTGCACAGAGAAATCTCTCTTTCTTCAAACCAAAAGCTCTAAAGGATAAGAGAAAGGTCTAAAAGAATGTAGATAGAAATGGTGATAAAAAATTTAAGAACTTTAAAACTAAATAAAGAATAATAAGATTGGTATAGCCAACTCTAACGGGGATAAGGCTTTGATGATGATAACGATGACTCCCATGTACCAAAACAATAGCCCAACTCTACCAAAACCGTTGCTAAAATAGCCCAAGTCTGAGATTACGTTGGCTTTCCCACTATCTGCCGGAATTTGCCATGTTCCTGGGGGAGACCTCGCCGGAACTCGGCTTCTTTGACGAAGGAAACTAAGGCTAGATCGCTTGGCTAATGCATCCATGAATTTCTTTATCTGTTATATAAGAAAATAGAGTGTCAAAAACATTTAAGGAAAAAGAACCTAATTCAGACAAAGTAGAATCCCTGTTAAATTGTTAACTGTGGCGTTTATGCAACTGAAATTACACTAGCGACCTGTGCACCTCTCTGTAAGATGAAAAAGAGGATCTCGTCATCTTGGCAGAAGAATATGGAGATTGCTTCTTCAATGGAAGATGATCGATCGTAGTTTCTAGCAGCTCTCGTCAATTGGATTCCGAAGAAACCTAGCTCGAAGAATGTTGTTTCGGGTTCCATCTGCAAAGTCTGGGAATCGATTGTTTGGCATAGGAAATCAAGGATTCTTAGATGATGTCAGTTCTTAGATGTCTTGCTTTCATGGCGGAGATCAACTAAAGTTCTCAAGCTAGGATGGAGAAAACCCACAGAAAACAATCCTATAATTACAAAGCTATTTTTTTAGAGGAAAGATTGATGGAAAAGAAGAAAAACTGATAAATTCATTTTGCTCATTCTTTGATAAATCCTCCGTCATTTCTAGGTTTTGGTTTAAGGGTGGAATTGGAAAACCGATCGGAGAGAAAAAGATCGGTTTCTTTCTGTGCAGACAAGCCACTGTAAAAGATATATCAAATTGAGGATACGTGTGATTTTTATTTTTTTTAAATCAAGGTATAAATGTTAAAAGTCGATAATTACAGGGTTTTAAAGAAAATTTTCCTTATTTTCTTTTTCATGGACATGTTCTAGTTAGAAACGAAAGGTAGCTCTTGATGATGACCAAATTACCTAAAACATCACATTAGTCGGCTTTCAACTTTAATCTACTAAATATGAACCATTGACCTGTCTCACTTATTGTACTCGCAGGTCACGGATTGTGCGGTAGGGCAGTTCCGTGGACAAGTTCTTTTCCTGATTTTCCTCAAGTTTGTATGAAGGAAAGTCAGCTTCAGGCAGTGTTATTAGTAGATTCACTTTGGCATTAAGAATATAGTACAGAAATAAATGATGTCAAATCTATAGGTGTTCTATGCTATATTGACCTCTTATACTATGTCACCTCATTAATATTGGGTGGTTGTTCAGAATTTCTTGACATTTGTAAATGGTTGTAATGAAGGGGTGCTTTGTGCAACGTTAGAGCTGTTGCCGTGTGACCCAAAAGTCAAGGATTCGAGGTGTGAAATAGTCTTTTGCTAATGCAAGGTAAGACTGTATACTATTGACCCAATGTAATCCGCCCTTCTCTTGACCCTGCATATACAGGAGATTCATGCACAGGCTGCCCTTTTGCCAAATGGTTAGGATGACAAAAGTAATGAAAAAACGACATGACATCCTTGTCGGTGGACAACCTGAAACTTGCAGATTATCAAATTCATTTCAAACCCCCCGAGAGACTCTCCTTCTTCTGCTCCTAGGCTAGAAGGCAGCAACTGCATCCAATGTGAAGCGTTGGCAGTCACTGTTCTCCACGTGGATCCGATGGTTAGAAGTGTTAGATCAGTGCATCTCTTGGATGATTTGTTATTCTTAATATATGGTTTGAATAGGATACAGGGCTCCTTATGTTTAACCTTATAATAAACAAAGTCTGGTCTGAATGGATACAGAGGCAATGCGGGTAAGATGCCTTGTGCCGCAATTAAAGGTAGCCGATTCAAGTTCTCTCTCTTGCCCACCTTTCAAAAGAGAAATGGTTATAGAGGCAACCATTGGGCGGTCGGCGTCGTTGCTGTTACTGCTTCTGTGGGAAAAGGTAGATGATTCTGCTTTCCTGAGCGTGAGGTTCTATTCATGCTCCAACTGTTCATTTCTAGACTTGGGCTTATCTCCTATTAATGGGCTGTTCCCATGGACTGACTTACCCATGAGTTGATATTTGCACCCTGACAGATAATTACTGTATAAGAATAAACAACCCCAAAATTCAGCGCCATATTCTATGTTGAGTAGTCTTACCCACGTGTTAGGCCTAGCGCCATCAGGGGATAAGCTCAATGAGCATGTAATGTTAGATTTTGGACGTGTGTGCGTGTGTGCGCGTGTATATATATATATATATATATATATAATAGTAATCGCATATTATATGCTATCACATAGGTTTGGCCTAAATTAAAAGTGATATAATAAGATTTAGAGTTAAATGAGCCTAAGTCATCTCATAAAGTGTGGGCTTTATTATATGTAGAGACCTAATTTCTAATTTCTAATTTATGATGGTTTAAAATTAAAAATAAGAAAAGTATATATAGTTATAAATAGTTATAGTCCCCAAATTATATGTATGATTTTTTTCTGACATCCCATCATCAAAAAAGTGAGAACACCTTCTCTAGAAAATTCATATGCATCAATTTGGAATATCAAGAACCACAAGACTCAAAAATCATATCCGTTCTCATGGATTCAGGTACGCTTCCGCATCTAGTCTATTATTTTTTATGATTTAACATGGATGATCTTAGTATGAAGGTTTTCATTAATAAAGAAATATTTAACAAGTGGTATCATTACCTCTTCATGTTGAATAATTGAGAAGCAAGTTTCTCAATTTGATTTTGTGATGTGATTGTTTGAGAATGGTTCTTGAAGTCAACAATATTTTTTTTTGTGCATTTTTGGAAATTTTAAATTCAAATTTTGGTACAAGTTTTTATTTTTATTTTTATGGATGTCTAATGTTTTAAAATAAATTGATTGAAACAGCATGCTACCAAAGTAGCCTCTCTTGTGCAAGTCAATTTATTTTAGAACATCAAGATAGTTGTGGGTATGTAATTCATGCGAATATTAACCGGCCCAAAGGAAGGTTAATATTTTGCCGAATAACATGCATGCCTGTGGTAATAAATATGTGACAATTATTAGGTACTCTATGTGAATAATAAGTCGATCCAAAGAAAGGCTTATTGTTTTACAGGATTTATTGTTAATATTTGATTACTTCACTAAGAGTACCACTTATAAGTTAATATTTCTGTCTAAAGACTAAATGTTAATGTTGTGTTAGGTATCTTGTGATGGGCCCTACCATTTTTTGAATTTATTTAAATATGATATAGAACTTGTGTGAACATGTTGTTTTGTTCTATTTTCAGTTAATGCATTTGCTTCTGTCATATCTGCCAATCATAATTGTTCTTGGCTGCATGGATCTAGACCTTGCACTGAGGATTGAACAACCCACTGACAAAAGTTCCAATGAGAAAAAACAGGACTTTGAGAAGTGGGATTGTTCAAATCACATGAGTCTTATGATCATGAAGCGTGAAATTCTAAAAACCTTCAGGGGCGCTATGTTCGAAAAGGTAACTACTGCCAAGGAGTTCCTTAAGAAAATTGAAAAACATTTTTCTAAAAACGATAAGGCTGAAACAAGTATGATTCTGTCGAACTTGATTTCAATGACGTATAAAGGAAAAGGAAATATAAGGGAGTACATCATGGAGATGTCTCATCTTGCGTCAAAACTAAAGGCACTAAAGCTAGAGCTATATAAGGATTTGCTCGTGCATTTAGTTTTGATTTCTCTTCCTGCACAATTTAGTCAATTTAAGGTCAGTTATAATTGCCAAAAAGATAAATGGTCTCTTAATGAGCTCATTTCTCATTGTGTACAAGAAGAGGAAAGGCTGAAGTAAGAAAAGACTGAAAGTGCTTACTTGGCAAGTACCTCTAAGGATAAAAACAAGAAAAGGAAGAAGGATAAAGAAGCTGCAAGTGGTCCACCTCAAAAGAAATAGAAAAAGAAACAAAATGAGAAATTTGGTTGTTACTTTTGTCAGAATCCTAGGCATATGAAGACGGAATATACCAAATATCACGCTTGGCGTGTAAAGAAAGGTACGCTTCTCACTTTGGTTTGTTCTAAGGTTAATTTAGCTTCAGTACTAAGACACACTTCGTGGATAGATTCTAGTGCTACTATTCACATAAGTGTGTCTATGCAGGGTTCCCTGAGTTGCTGAAAGATTCATATATGTGGGCAATGGCAAATTAGTGGAGGTTGAGGCAATAGGGACCTTTAGGTTATTATTAAATACTGGATATTATTTGGATTCGAAAGAGACATATGTTGTTTTGTCTTTTAGATGAAATTTGGTTTCTATTTCTATTTTGGATAAATTTGGCAATTTTTGTTCATTTGGAAATAATCAATGTAGTCTTTTTCTAAATTCAAATATTGTTGGTATCAGTCTTTGTCTTTTTATGATAACCTTTATTTACTTAATACTATTGCCTCTTTTAATGAAACCTTACATGTAAGTTCACATGGTATAAAATGCAAACTAACAAATGAGAATTCTACTTCACTCTGGCATAAGCATTTAAGGCACATATCTAAACAAATAATTGAAAGACTTGTGTTAGATGGAATCCTTGATCCCCTTGATTTGTTAGACTTTCAAGTCTATGTTGAATGCATTAAGGGGAAGCAGACAAACATAAGGAGATTAGGTGCTAACAGATCTTTAGACATCTTAGAACTAATACATACGGATATTTGTGGGTCATTCCCTACGGCTTCATGGAATGGTCAACAATATTTTATTACGTTCATAGATGATTTCTCACGTTATGGCTACCTTTATCTCATTCATGAGAAGTCTCAATCACTGGACGTGTTTAAGGCATTCAAGGCTGAAGTTGAGAACTAACTTGGCAAAAGTATTAAGGCTGTCAGATATGACCATAGTGGTGAGTACTATGGCAGATATGATTGATCAGGTGAATAATGTCTAAGGCCATTTTCCAAATTCCTAGAGGAGTGCAGTATTGTCCCACAGGACACCATGTTGAGAAGTCCTAGCATGAATGGTGTTGTTAAGAGACGAAACAGAACATTAAAGGACATGGTGACAAGTATGATTAGTCATATTATCGTATAGGATTCACTCTGGGGAGAGGCACTAAAAACTGTAGCTTACATCCTTAATAAAGTTCCAACTAGGACAGTGACTAAAACTCCTTATGAATTATGGATAGGCAAGAAGCCTAGTATAAAGAATTTACACATTTGGGGTTGTCCAGCTGAGGCAAGGCCTGATAGGCCAAATGAAAAGAAACTGGACTTAAGAATGGTCAGCAGCTATTTTGTTGGGTACTCTAAACGGTCTTGAGGGTACAAATTTTATGATCCCACAGCCAGGTGCTTCTTTGAGACGAGAAATGCTCTGTTCTTTGAAGATATTGAGTTTAGGGCGAGAGATAAGGTTAAAGACTTTGTCTTTAAAGATGAATATGTTTCTCTTCTTACGATTGTTATTGACAATGATCAGGCTCCTATTCCTGATGTTGTTCAAGAAGCAATGCGGGAACCACAAGACAATATTGAAAATCTCCCTAATCAAGGTCAACAGGTTATTCCTGAAGAACAAACTTAAAAACCTTAAGAACAGATGCCATTAAGTAGATCCACTAGAGAGAGGAGAAGTGCGGTTTCTGATGATTATATCATATTTCTCCAAAACATGAGGATGATATTGATTAGTGGAAGATGATCCGATCAACTTTCATCAAGCCATGCAAAGTATTACTTCTTAGAAGTGAATTGATGTAATGAATGAAGAGATTAAGTCCATGAAAAACAGTGACGTTTGGGAGTTCGTCCTATTGCCTAAAGGTGCAAAGCACATTGGTTGCAAATGGATATTTAAAACCAAGAGGGATTTGAAGGGTGATGTGGAAAGATATAAGGCTCGTCTTATTGCAAAGGGCTTCACTCAAAAGGAAGGCATTGATTATAATGAGACTTTCTCTTTGGTTTCATCGAAAGACTCTTTCAGGACAATAATGGCATTAGTAGCACATTTTGACCTTGAGTTGCATCAGATGGATGTAAAGACTACATTTCTCAATGGTGACATTGACGAGAGGATTTATATGGTGCAGCTAGAAAACTTTGTGTCGGGAGATGCAAAGAATATGGTTTGCAAATTAAAGAAATCCATTTATGGGCTTAAGCAAGCTTTCCATCAATGGTATTACAAATTCCATCAAGTTGTTATCTCGTTTGGTTTTGAGATGAATGCAGTTGGTTATTATATATACCACAAGTTCAGTGAGAGTAAACACATTTTCCTGGTTTTATATGCTAATAATATACTGCTTGCCAGCAATGATATAGGCTTGTTGCACAAAACCAAGAGATATCTATCAAAGAAATTTGAGATGAAGGATCTTGGTGACACATCTTTTGTATTGAGGATTCAGATACATCGGGATCGCTCTCAAGGTATTCTTGGATTATCATAAAAGAGCTATATTGAAAAGGTACTTAAGAGATTTGGCATGTAAGATTGCAAACCAGAAGACACCCCTGTTGCTAAAGGAGACAAGTTTAGTCTCAGTCAATGCCCCAAGAATGATTTTGAAACTAAGGAAATGTAGAAGATTCCCTGTGCTTTAATAGTGGGAAGTATAATGTATGCTCAAGTTTGTATGTGTCTAGATATTGCGTACATTGTTGGGATGTTAGGTAGATGTTTGATCAATCCGAGAATGGATTAATGGAAAGCAGCAAAACGGGTCATGCAATATCTTCAAATAACAAAACATTACATGCTCACATACAGGAGGTCGGATAAGTTAGAGATCATTGGGTATTCCAACTCTGACTTTGTTGGATGCTAAGACAGTCGTAGATCCCCTTCAAGCTATATCTATCTGCTTGCTAGATGAGCTATCTCCTAGAAGAGTGCTAAGTAGACACTCATTGCTTCTTCCACTATGGCAACTGAGTTTGTAGCATGTTATGATGCATCCAATCATGGAATATGGCCTCAAAATTTTGTCACAAGGCTGGAATTGTGGATAGAATTGAAAGCCCACTTAGGTTATTTTGTGACAATAAGTGAGCATTCTTATATTCCAACAACAACAGGAGCTCGATAAAGTCAAAGCATATAGAAATCAAGTTCCTAGTTGTAAAGGAAAGAGTTCAGAGTAGTCAAGTGTTTATAGAGTATATTGGCAGAAACTCCATGATTACAAATCCGCTTACTAAGGGGCTACCACCCAAGGTCTTTCATAAGCATACTGCTCATATGGGTGTTGCATCAATTGATGATATATTAGATTAGTGGGAGTTTGTATTTATATGGTTTTTTGTTTTAGACACATATTGTGTTTATAGATATTTTCTACAGGAATAAAGTATTCAGTTTTATTTTTTACTCTAATTTAGTTTTAATATGATCCTATAAAGAATAAAGTTGGACCAGTTGAAAATAGGCATGTTTAATCACATTGGTTGTAATTTTCATGCTACGCATCTATACTTGATCTATGTCATTTGGTTTTGTTGACATACGTGACAATGGATGGATTTAGTTATGATACATGTAATGAAGATTGCTTTGATCATATATTAACATGATTAATGGATGAGATTGTTCAGAGATATTTTTTTTATTATGATAGCAAAGATTTTGAGCTCATAAGGTTATATTGTGATATATAATTATAAAGTGATATGTACATATATATATATATATGTAGTCCAAGTGGGAGATTGTTAGATTTTGGACGTATATATATATATATATATATAATAGTAATTGTATATTATATGCTATCATATATGTTTGGCCTAAATTAAAAGTGATCTAATAAGGTTTAAAGTTAAATAGGCCTAAGTCATCTCACAAAGTGTGGGCTTTATTATGTGTAGAGACCTAATTTCTAATTTCTAATTTACGATGGGCTAAAATTAGAAATAAGAAAAGTGTATGCAATTATAAATGGTTATGGTTCCCAAATTATACTTATTATTCTTTTCTGACATCCCATCATCAGAAAAGTGAGAACCCCTTCTCTAGAAAATTCATACGCATCAATTTGAAACATCAAGAACCACAAGACTTAAGAATCACATCTGTTCTCGGGGATTCCAGTATACTTCCGCATCTAGTCTATTATTCTTGATGATTTGACATGGATGATTTAGTATGATGAAGGTTTTTATCAATAAAGAAATATTTAACATGTAAAACTTTATCATTGACTTGTTATCCCCTTACAAAATGGGTTAGTTACAATTTGGATTCATTCGGAGGGTTATCTTAGATCACTTGTAGTAGTAAGAATGGCTCAAACTTTTTATCTGAATGTTCAGGTATTCACTGTTGATAGATATACTCGTCCTAAATGTCCATTTTACTTCATATTGATCATTTTTTACAAATCTACATCTATTGGTATGTCAATGAAAGATATTGTAACCAATTGGAGTAGGAGATTCTAACTAACTTTGTTGTTCGTTGGGCAAGAATGTTTACCAATCTATAGATGGAGATATTTTGACCTATACTTTCTTTAATTTTTAGCACTAAGAATCCTAGTTCTTCATCGCGTGGCTTATGTGTAAGTATTCTTATTTGTCTCTTATTCCTCTAGTTCATGCTGATGGATTGGGACTAAACCTGTTCTCTGTGTCTAAATTTTACTATTATGTGATTTTTCTTCATGAGTAGACAATAGTGGAGATAGAACTCATTGTTTGCTAGTGAAAATTAGTACACCTTGTTGATGTGTTTTACCGCAAGTGCACGGGCTATTGCAGTATAGCTAATGCAAGTATGGGTTAATCCCACGGGGACTGAACTTAAAAGAGGAGTTTAAATAAAATTGATTTGTTAAAAAAAATAAAAATAAGGAACATAATATAAATAAACTAATAATAAAATAAAAATTCATATTTATGTCACTGATGCAATTTACAAAAAATTTAATTCCAGAAAACAGAAATTTAAACTAAATAATCAGTCTTGAATAGCATTGTCCCTAGATTATTGTCAGAATAAGGCAAAACTCAGATAACAGAAAATAGGAGTAGAGGAAAAGACAAAATTAGGATTTAAATGGAATTCTAATTTTTGTATTGAGGGCAAATTTGAAAATTTTCCAGATTCCTAGTTTTAAACGATAAAACCAGAAACCTGATGCCCGATGGAGAAGATGAAGCCGAAGGAGGAGATGGGGAAGAAGGAAGAAAAGGAAAGAAGAGGAGGAAGAGAGAGGAGAAGAAAAAGAGGAAATAGAGGGAAAACCCGAGCTGGGTTTTCTCCTCTAAGATGACCGGAGATGGGGGAAAAGCAGAGAGAACAAGGGACAGAGAGAACTTGGCCGGAGGAGCTGGTGCTAGGGATCGATGTTGGTGAGGTGGATGGCGTCGGGCAGTGAAGCAGGAGGGAGGAAAGTGGGATGTAGGGTAGCCAGAGATAGGAGGGCAAAGCAGTGAGGCTTGCTTAGGTGGAATGGCTAATGGATGAACAGAGGCTAGGGTAGAAGGAAAAAGGGTCTTCTTCTTTTTTCTTCTACTCTCGTCGGGTGTTGGGTATTGGGGCCGGAGAGAAGAGGGGTTACTGGTGAATGAGAGATAGAGAGAGGGAGAAACAAAGAGGATGAACAGATTAGGTGAGGGACGAGAGAGATAGACGTGAAGAGGGATGACGAGGGAGAGAGAGATCTGGAAGTGGGCAGAAGGGGATGGTGCTGGGACTTGTCAGGCGATGAGGAAGAAAGGTGATGGAGACCGGATAGAGGGGGTGCGGTGTGATGAAGCAGTGAAGTAGAGAGAAAGTGAAGAGGGATGTAGCGGAGAGCACAGATGGACATGGAAGCGACTTGGCCTTGGTGCGGCTGATAGGAGCAAAGGATATCTGGGTTCTGTGATAGGGATTGGAAGAGGGGAGAAGAAGGTGGAAGTTTGGTGTAGCTAGAAAGAGGAAGGCAGCAAGAGAGATAGGTGTTGATAGAGAGACGGGAATAAACAGGGGAGAGAGAGAGAGAGAGAGAGAGAGAGAGAGAGAGAGAGAGAGAGAGAGAATGATCTATGAGCAAAATGTTAGGGATTTTAGTCCCCGCCTAAGATCATACACACAAAAATGCAGAGTTTAATGTGGTTAGGCCAATAAGCCTATATGTTAGGGATTTTAGTCTCCGCCTAAGATCATACACACAAAAATGCAGAGTTTAATGTGGTTAGGCCAATAAGCCTATGTCCACGGGAGAGAATGATTTCACTATGAAAACGGGGGTTTTACACAGAGGTATACACGGGAATTTTTACAGAGGAATGGGGTGTTTGCCTTGCCCTCTTCGTATCCCTATTTATAGGGAATTTTAGGGCCTGTTTTTCAACACATTTTACATAAAGTCACTGGTCGGTGGCGGTGGCCGACGGCGGCGCCCGCCGCTGTTGAAGTCAGCAGTCGGTGGCTGACTGCTGCACCCACCACCGTTGAATACGGTGGCCGCCTGAAAATGGGGCTGGACCAACACAAAAGAGGCTTGAGAGCAAAGAGGACAGAGAGAGAGAAGAAGGTGAAGGAGAAAGTGATGGGAAGGGAAGAAAACATTGGGAGAGGAGGGGATTGGGAATGAGAGAGAGAGAGAGAGAGAGAGAGAGAGAGAGAGAGAGAGAGAGAGAGAGAGAGAGAGAGAGAGAGAGGTGAAATGGGTCTGCCTCCTATGTCCAGCCAAGCCAAGAGGAAGTGAAGAGGAGAAGGTGGAGAGAAGAGGTGGTGAGAGAGACGTACGAGGAGTGGGCGAGAGAGGAAAAAAAAGTGAGAGTGGTGAGATAGATGGAGAAAGTAAAGAACATGGAAGATGAGAGAGAGAGAGAGAGAGAGAGAGAGAGAGAGAGAGAGAGAGAGAGAGAGAGAGAGATGAAGAAGGAATGGGGTCTACCAATAGTCTAACCTTGTCAAAATTCTGCAACTCTTCTTCATTCTTCAAATTCCTTCTATCCTAATCCATCCAAGTTTCCAAGGAGTCTTCAAAGTCCTCTTTTTCTAAGAAACTTCTTCATCTTAATCTAATTCCTTCAACTTGATCTGGATCATCCAAGCTCAAATTAATTGCTCTGCAATACACACGATCAGTTAGAATCATTTGAACTGTTCATTACTCCTCTGATTAGCTCTGATGAGACTGTCAAATTTTGCAATTCAATGGTTGGATGGCCAATTAGAGCTAAATTAAAATATTTTATGTAAAATCTCAAAATTGATGGCCTAGATGATTTAATTGAATACTAAATTACGGGTATTTTAACAAAAATTGAACACTTAACACACCTACAAGAAGCAGTACATCTAATCATAGAGTTTGCTGGTCCACACACTCGTATTCAGGCCTGAAGCTTTGTAACATGCTCCAAAAATCATCTCCAACAGTTTGCTGTTTGGAGCATCAAGAACATTCAACGTGTAAGCTTTTGGTTTGAGTTGTCAATTATATAATATGTGGCCCAAAAAATCAGTAGTTTGGACTACCATTCATTTGCCAATATGTAATTTCTAGCTGTATCTGTGCATTGATTTAAGCGCACACAAACCCCATATGTGAACTCATGTCTTAGATGCGATCTATTTGACTTCCAAACCATTCAAGGCTAGTTGGAAAAGGCTTATGGTGTTACTTAAATTCAAGTGTTTGAATCTGATAATGATGATGACTTCACCAGGATGCATTTCATTTCATTTTCGTACTATCAAACAATCTGATGGTGAAGAATGGCTGGAGAGACGAACGGTTATACATTGCCGACATGGATTGAGGAATTTATATTCCCTGATGGAGAGGATTAAGTAAAAATCCAATGACCCTCTGCAGGAAGACCATCCATTCTCAACCCTTGTAAGTCATCTCCTCGATCAAATGAATCTGCTCTAGAGTTAGCAGATCTAGAGATATTGATCACAGAGAAAGATTTACAATCTCAGTTTGTGCTTGATTTGGTCAATGTTTTTAATAGCTGTCCATGAAGATGTTTCTTCTAATGATGTCTCTTATGAGGCACAATTTCCAGATACAAGCTATGTAACTGGGGCTCTCCTGCGTCTTCATGTATAATTGTGTCAACAAATTACACATGAGGATTTGCTTCGGCCAAATAGTGTAGAAACTCGCCGTACAGCATAGTTTTTGTGGACTATGCTTCTATCACAAAGGCCGCTAGAGATTCTTGGTTATGGCTCACGCCAAGAACGGCGTGTCATGTCTGCTTTCTCATCGACTTATATTATGGTGGGTTCATTTTAGGTTTATAATATCAGAGGAAGATATAATAGCATAGTTGATTGTTTAAAACCTTCCCCAGGCAAAAGACAATCAAAAGATTACTTTGATTTTGCGACCTTCCACGTAGTTGTAAAGGCAACTTTCATCAGGATCATTCTTACTATTGCTTTATCTTTAAACTGATACTTCAACAAATGACAAGCATAACATATACTTGGGACGCCTCTTATGAAAGAACACTATATGCAGAAACAACCAGGTTTCTTTGAACTTAAACCAAGGGCCTGATTTAGGGTTGAGAGACTTACATAAAGCACTACCGAACTGTTCTATGCATTTGGGATTTGTTAGTCACAACTGTGACGGCAACATAGTTTTTTCTGTTGTACATTTGTGATAGCATACTGACTGTAATGATAGACACTTGATCTTAGATGCACCATTAGCAATTAAACATAGAGAACCTTGCAGTTATCATTATTTTCATGATATGAAAATGCAGCATATATCGTCCCGTAATTTACGTTTCCCTCAACTCAATGTGTTGTATTTCTGCTCCATGAAGAATATGAATCAGTGGAAAGAATGTAGTTTTGTCTAAAAGTTTCTCGCAGAATAGATTTATATATGGGCTAAGCTGAGTAAACCAATCGTTACGGTAGAACAAGAAATCTAGCACTGAAGTTTACAGTGTATGTAAAGAGAATTTCTGATAACTATAAGCAATCAAGTCCACCCTACTCTTGGTTCAATAACCTTCTCTAGTAGCCAAAGTCTCATCTTCCAATTCCACTCGTGGCTCATTCCAAGATTTGCACGATTCTGAAGAATTCAAAAAGAAAAAATAATAATTTGTGTTAATAACACAAATGAGTTGAGTTGTTTTCTAGGTGAAAGACATTCTTCAGAATGAAATTCTGCAAATCTGGTGGTTAAAGCTTAACCATGACGGTTCAGCTTTGAGCACATCTGGTCCAGCTGCTATTGGTGGGATCATTCTAACTGCAGAAGGTAATACCATTGCGAAATTCTGCGGCCAGGCTGGCCAAGTTGCTGCTAATAATGCGGAGATTCTTGCAGCCAGAGAAGGAACTAAAATCATCACTGAAATTTTGCAGTTTCCTTTCATTATAGAGTGTGAATGCAACCAGATGGATGGAGCCGAAAGATGTGCCAGAGAAGGAACTAAAATCATCACTGAAATTTTGCAGTTTCGTTTCATTATAGAGTGTGAATGCAACCAGATGGATGAAGGAGCCGAAAGATGTGCCATGGAAGCTCACCTACATTGTCGGCAAAATTCCATGATGCGAAATTCCACAGGAGATGAAAGAGTCAAGGGCGAAACGCTTTGGCAACGTTACTTTGATGAAGAAGGTTTTGGCTGATTTCCCTTTTGCTTTCTACTTTGGAAGCTGCATGTTATCAATGTCTTTCAGTGTTTCCAGCTCCATTCTTCTCTTTGATCAGGTCGTATGAGTTCATTTAGCTCCTCTTAATAAAATTCATCAGCCTTTTGAAAAAAAAAAAAAAAATCCGCAAATTTGGTTCTCATTTACAAATTGGTTTAAAACCCAATTTCCTCCATAAATTCTCCAATCCAAATGGCAGAGAATTTTTAATATTTTTATCTTTTCTTGTTGGAGGGGCGACTGTCTATTGAACTACCAAAGAGAAAAGGGTAAATTAATGTGATCATGACATTGTAGGTGCCTGCGATGGGACATATGTGAATTCCCTCGTAAGTCATAGGTGGTATAGCCCATTGCAAAAGTCCCTTTAGCCCTTATTAATATAGTAGCTAGGGTCTCAATGGCATTCACATGTGAGCCATCCATCTTTATGTGTCTTGCCTCGTTTGACACCTTACTATGGTGGATTTCACAGACATTAATCATTTTTTGTGTGAATCTTGTCAATTGTCTAGTACAACAATCCCAAGTTCAAATAGTCGATGTGATAAATGTTTTTAATTTGTTCTATTGCTTATGTGAAGTACCACACCCTGCTATGTTGACCATGGATGTCGTTTTGATAAACATAGTGGCCTACAGGGAGCATCTATCATATGGAGTATCTGTCTGATACATAATTGGCATGCCTGTATAAAGGCCTTGCTTGCCTACCAACTAAAAGTCAAATGCCTAAATTCTGTATGGGTCCTGATTAACCTAATAGAAGAGTCGATACAAATTTCCTTCATTCTCAATGATTCACTTGTAGCAGGATGAGTTTGAAATTGTTCCTCCTCTTCCTAGGCAAAAGATAAATTTGTATATTTGTTGAATGTAAACAATGCACAAAAGAAAACAAATATTCTACACATTATCACAGCAGATTTATGTAGTTCGGCAGCATGCTTTCATCCACAAATGTCCACTACGTGATTAGTAAGGAAGAAGAATGGACTTTTCCCTCAGTAAAACTCACCCCTGTTGCAACTTATGTTCTCTACTCAACCCCAATTAGGTCCCCAAGAGTTCACACATATAAACCCAATACTAAATCAGACATTGACTTCTGTCCTTAGCTTTAAGTAGGGGCTTTGTTTCCACCAAGAAAGAAAATTCGGTACCTCCTCACCCATATCCGTAGAATACAAGACATCTAGCTCAACAACATTTAAGGATATCTCTGCTATCAAATATGTGCTTGTAAAATTTTCCTCGTAATCCATTCTCCTTTTAATGGATGGGACAAAGTGGTAGGGCTGAATCTCATTGGATTGTTGCAGCAAGTCAGTCACTTGCAATGCCCAGTGGCAAATCTATTATTCATGTTTCTAACCCTCACAAGTGGCCCGGCAATGTTGTGCAATGCCGGATTGGTTCTACTATCTGGACTAAGCTTTCTCCATATCTAGTCTAGAAAGAATGGGAGGAGAAGTGCATGATGAAATTAGAGCCTTAGCTGACTTAGCAGGTTAGGTTAATGGTAGAGTAATTTAGGTCGCAGGTGTATACGTTAGTTTTCATAAGTTGCGTTTTAGATCGATGTCCTAACAATTTATACAAATGAATTCTAGAAGCTGTCGTTGTGATGACAGATTTTATCTTGTTAGAAAATTCAATTTCTTCTATTTTGTGGCTCTGAGGCTGTTTGGCATGGTGATAAACAAAGGTGCACAAAATCATCCATAGGTACTCATTAACCTATACGTAGTTGTTTAGGAAAGTTGGGGATGTTTTATCTTTTGTCTACATTTGGGCCCCCCAATATCAGGGCATAATATATGTCTGTTTGTCTACATTTGGCAACTCCTCGTGGTGCCAACCATACGTGAGAAGGGCTAAGAGGGACCCTCTCAACCCTTCCCCTTTATGACGTAAAGGTAGTATGTTTCAAAATTGCTTAACCCTTACTAATAAGCACTAGTGGGAAACTACAAAAGATTATTTCATATCGTTGCAATCCGTCTTATGTAATTACTCCACGTTATTATGTCTACTATATGGTAAAGCAACAATGTTTTTCACCCAATTCTCTATTATTTTGTCACATGGCACTTTTGACATATATCTTTATCCTCACTTTAATGAACTTTTAAAGATTTCTCTCTCTTTTTTTTATACACCATAAATCCCTAAAATCTCTCTCTAATCTTTTCTACTTATCTTCCTCTAACATTTAGTTATCTCGCATTATGATATTAACCTCCAATGCTTATTTTTCACACAAGGAGGTCATATTTGAATTTCTAAAATCTTTCTTTCTGTTCTAAATCATTATATTTATCTTCTTCTAATCTTAAAATTTCTTTCTAATTAACCTAGCCTATTATACAATATTATTTTTAAATTCATCTAATAATCCATATTATCATAGACAAATAATCTCTATATTAGTGTAAACAAAGAAATCTAGATTGCAACTTAATGACCGAAGATGTCTATCTAATAATATATACTAATGTAAACAAATAATCTCTCTCTCTCTCTCTCTCTCTCTCTCTCTCTCTCTCTCTCTCTCTCTCTCTCTCTCTCTCTCTCTCTCCTCTCTCTCTCTCTCTCTCTCTCAAGACGTTTTTTTAGCATTTAAAACTGTATTTTTCCTTGCTATCATGTTTATAATAGATTTCTTTAATTATTTTATTTTATTCTTTATTATTAGTTGGATGAGTGGACCCCTAAAGAGGACTTGCCTCTATTTTTAAAATCAGAATTCAACTACTTGAATCTCTTTTAGATTAGACATAGTTGTTAAGTATTTCTAAATTATTCTATCAAGAGATAATATATATATATATATATATATATATATGAGATGTATTAATTTTAGCTATTTCATACAGGTACAAGGAGCATGTGACATTTGATTGGCTGAAAAAAGTAAAAAACCGAAAACTTTAGAGGAAATGGCACTTAGAAACTTTTTCCTGGCTATGAATCTATTTCTTTCTATTTAAAAGGTATCCTTTCTTAGAAAACAAACTGAAATGCTGTATATAGTCTAAATTTTTAGTGATTTAGATGGTTCATCTTCTTGACACATTATTAAGTAGATCTTAGATTAAAATAGATTTCAATGAATCATCTAGCTTTATTATTTAATTCAAGAACTAAAATAGAATAATATTTGAGAGTATATATTATCAATATCTTATCCTATTTAGCCCGAGCACTGCTAGTACATCGATATATGGAGCTTCTTTTTTTTGGAAGTTTGGTTTGTGTTCCTAATAAGAGAATACAACGGACAAAATCCATTGATCAAGTTCATCACTGGCCAAAGAAAAAGGAAAAACATCTCCCACTTCGAAAACCAGAACAAAAATTGCTTCCGCATTTATACAAAATCTCCTCAGCCGTAACAAGATGACGGCCCTTCTGTCCCCAGCACCCGAATAGACCTCCACAAAAATAGCAAATTCCGAGCTCTTTGTGAGTCTTGAACCCCATTCCGAAATTGATTAGCTTGTGTCAAACTGATCTTCCTCCTACAGAGATAGTTGATGCTTTGTAATATCTCTATGACTATGCGAATGAATCTTGCTATATGGATTCATCGGGCACAAACACATAAACCACGATGTATATAATAATCCGGGATAATTGCACAAGCCAGATTATACAAGCCTTGCGAATTGCTCCTAAAACCTCTATTAACTATCTTGCGTTTGTTTGATTCTTTCTCTACTCTCCGTAACCATTCAAAGTTACTATCAAATATAAGTCAACTTTCATACCTTGGAAAGAAACTTCCCCATCTCCGTTTCCAAATTTATGATGGAGACCTAGCTAGTTTGAAAGAGAGGGATGATAGATCGGATTCTCATCAACTCTAGCTTTTTGTGTTCTTCTAGGAAAAGCTAAATGGTTAACTTTCGGGCCTAAATCTAGCTAATGAGATGCCAATTCAGCATTACACGAGGAGTATGCATGCAGGTCACTTTCTGATGGTCGACAAGATCAACGCCTTAATTTGACATAGATATTCTTATGTAGGACCCGAAGGTTGGTAATGGTGTCTTCCTGGCCCAAGTTTTCAAACATCTTAGTCGCAGTTCGCAAGCCAATAAGACAATTAGAATGATAGATTAATTCAATCACCACATGATGACAAATGTACAATGGCGAGCCAATCAATGACCAATTCTAAAATAATGTTGGGCCTTAAACATTAGTAAATTGATGTCATGATCACAGATCCGCATTCATTTCTTAAATCAAAACAAAAAATGCAAAAAAGGAAGAAGAAAATTATAAAGAAAAATGCAAACGCCTATCTACAGAGGGCACATGACAGAATAAACGTAGCCCTAGTGTATGAGAGCACCCACAATCTCCTTTACATAGTCCTTGAAAGCTCTAGTGGAAACAGTTCCATCGTTCCCAGCAAGCATTCTGTACTTATCTTTCCTGGTGAAATTGGTACACTCAAATCCGAGGGTGGCAGCCAAAATCCTCTGCACATAATTCGCCACATCATATGGATTCTTTCCGGCCGAGCAAGTCGCTTCCACTGGCAATTGGTTTAAGAATGTCACCTCATAGACCGGCCTCGGGTTCATGAAGAAGAAAATGGGGTCCAAGGCCTTCCAACCCCTGGCTGTTGTGGCATGAAAGAAACCAACTCGATAATTCATGGCGACTGGCACTATGCGATCCGTTAGTTCGGCGAAAAGGGCACTGAATCTCAATAAGAATGGCTCCCTACAAGTGGTTCCCTCAGGACAAACCACGACATCACCCTTGGTTAACTCGTTCTTTATCCTCTCAGCATCAATCTGCCGGTCTCTGGTTAATCTAACGGTTGGGATGGGAGATAAAATCTCCGATAGCCTTGATATGGAGTATGTAACGGCTGGGACTTTCCGACGGAGCACCATAGCTAGGACCACAGGGTCCATCAAGGTTCGATGCGTGCACACGAAGAGGACCCCACTTGTAGACCCAGATGCTGGGGGAGGGGGTCTACCTCTTACTATTACCTCACCCCCAAATAAGGCGATAATGTAAGGAATGATCCACATCGGTAGTATTAAACCAACCAAGATGCGTATAATAGCTAGTAATAGTCCAAATGGAAGCCATAGGAGAATAAGCAGTGCAGTTGATGGAGTCGGACGGTGGACTAATCGGCCATCATGAAAGATGACTGGATGCGGTTGGATGAGTTGGTGATTGGGATTGTGCTTTGAATCAGAGAGAAATGGTGGCTGGCGAACTTCCTGCAATTCAGGCACGACCAATTACATAATGATCCGTTGTATGAATACAAAGTTTCACATACATATCCACAAATAAAGTTGACAAGCTTAAAACAAATAGAAGCTCAAGTATGTAAGTTGACAACTAGGCAAGGGTAGGTTATATTAGGTTACTACTAATTGTATATCTGGTGCGGTTCTTAGATGGTTTATGGGATGAGGGTTAATGCCATGGTATGTTACTTTAAGTGGACTTTAGAAGGTGGTGCGTTGGAGTAGGCCTTACTTTCTTAGCAACTTCTTTTATCTTTACGGGTAAGACTTTCAGTTTTATTATCAACAAAGATCATTCTTTTTCCTTTTCTTGTTCTATCTTCTCCTTCTGCCTCTTCTTTAACTATTCTTTATTCTTCCCCATCGTTTCTCACGTACATTTCTTGCCGTAGATTTCCGAGCTCAAAATTACACATAGAACTTGGCAAGTATTGCCTATCAGCCAGGAGAAGTTGATTACAACATTCATTTCATGAGAGTTCCGGTAAAGAACACTATAACTGTTCCAATTTCTATTGGTTCAACCTTAGATAGCGGACCACATGTACACAAAGGCATCCTATGAAGAGAACTGAGTCTTACGCTTCTAAAAGGTTGGAAATTGTAATTGTGACTGGTAGAAATACTTCAGGGAACTACATATCTCATTGCCAGATGAATTACTAAAGAAGGTGTTCAGGTACCGATCAGTGTATATGTAAGCTTGTTATCCTAGCAAACTGCAAATTTCTCATCTAGTCTAGCGGGTGAATGTTTTTGTATAAATGGATTGAATATGGTGGCAAATGTGCAACTAATCTGTGGTCTGCGTATACTGTAGAAAGTGTCTGTGTTCTAATATCTAGGTCCGTTTCGGGGTAGTACTTATGAAGTAGCTTCTCCTTTCTAGCCCGATAAACATGAAAACCAGATTTAGTTTGCAGAGATGGCAATTCGAGAATAACAAGCAGGGGTGACTAACTTCAAACTAACAAATGTATATCCAGTGGAAGATGTTACTATAACCAACACCCTTAACATTGGTCATCGGCCATGCAAAACTGTCCTATGTATGAGAAAAAACTAGTTCTGTGGGTGCCGATACAGATCATTCAGAAAATTTAATGTATCATCTCACCTTGCAAAAGGATAGAAACGACGAGGAAGTAGAAGTTGACCTGCCTAATCCCAGATCAGGCCTCCCATCCTTGACGAGTCCTTTCACTTGTTCAGAGATTGAACCATTAGCATCTCTAAGTAAACCAGTGGCGAAACCAAAACGGTTAACCTCAAGCTCACTTCCGGTCACCTCGTCGGCCCGTAAATGCGCCTTTGCAAATCTCTCCACCATGACCCTAGGACATTTAGTAACCACAATCCTCCTCACCCCAGAGCTAAAAGCCCTCCAAGCCTCCATGTCCATATCATCCATATAAAACTTAGGCAACACAGCCCGCGCCACAGATTCAATCTCCGATAGTTTAACCCCCGCAACAGCCACAAAGATACTCAGTCTAAGCCCTACGTCTGGCATCCCAAGTAAATCTAGCCCTCGAATGATCGGCCATAAGATTAACAAAATAGTGAATCGAATTAAGCCGGAGGCTTCAAAGGCTACTAACATGAAGTAAGAGAAGAGATCAGGGTCCTTCAAAAGTGTTCCTTCGAGTTCCGACACAACGACGGATTTCGGTGCTAGAATCTGTTCCTTTGTGCTAGAATCTGTGAACTCCATGTCTAGAGTTTCTCGTAACAAAGGAGTCTATTTTGCAGTTGATAGCTTCTTGATAATGGCTGTATGATGAATGAATATATGGCAAGAAGAGTTAAGAGTTTGAGATGGACTAGTTCCTGCATGGGAATTAGGCAGTTTAACTGTTAACCACCAACCCAGCCGAGTTTTTTTTTCTTTCCTTTCTTTCTTTGTTTTCTTGGGCAAAGGAAGGAAAGTTTGTGCATGGATAGTACGCCACGCTAAGGGTCAAAAACTCTAAGTTTGTTCACTTAACCTCAACGACTACCTCTTCTCAAACTTCTTCGTTTGCTCACCACGCCCTTGCCCTTCCACCTAAAAATGCGCCTAACATACACGCTAAACTTCCCTCCCCTTGGCTAACATAAGCCATTGGCGTAGGCAGTATAGTGTTCCTTACAGTTCTGAATCAGTCCATGGAAGAACCTTTAGTGGGTTTGCACCTGTCGGCCTAAATGTGGCATGGATGAACCTTTGGTGGGTCTGCACTTGTCACCTATAAGTTCATCTGGAAAGCCACATTTGATCGAAAATGTCATTTTCTGGTCCCCATGCTAGATAGCTCCACTTAAAATGAAAGTTACAAATTAACGGTAAGAAAACCTTCATCTTTCGCAGTGTTAGCATCACCTTAGCGTTTAAAGATCGTGGGGCATGGCTCCAAATGCGGTCCGGCAGATAAATGGTTTCTATAGACAAATGCTCTGCCTAGCCCAACCCTTACGTGGGTGCACATGTAAACCCTTAAGTTTGTTCTGTATCAGCAAACAAACACCAATACATGGTAAATCTTTCGCCTGCTTCACTGTCCACTTAGAAGTAGTTGAATTGGAGATCCCCTTGTGGATCATATATATGGAGGGTTCATTGGATGATCCCAGTTCCAAGTACTATTGAAAGTGTGTTGAACTTTACACAGCTGATGCTACTAAAACAGTTGACGATTATGGGAGGAGGCACGCTAGTTGGGTGCCAATGAGAGCTCCTCTCACATTTGTGTGGCGTGCGGTTTTCATTGACGAGGATTCCTTTGTATTCACTCTTCTTCGTTTAATCCATCTTGTCTTTAGACTGTGTTTATCTTCTTTTGGGCGCTTAAGAAAGCTCAAGAATATGAGTAATGACATGAAGAAGAAATAGTGCGGCAAGTTATCCATCAATATGGGAAATCGATCAGAAACTTGTAATCCCTAGACAAGATTTTGAACTTCCTTTTTCATTGAAGAAGAAGAAAACGAGCTTATTCTTTTTTCAATTATATATTTTTAAGTTAAAGGGAAGTGGTAGTGCTGATAATGGATAATCATACATGAGTTCTTAAATGGTGGATGTGTATATATACACTTGGAAAATATAAGGACTGAGAGGGCAAGTGGTTCACAATTTAGTGCGATCCAGACCGTCTCTCTTGCAGGCCATGGTACGGATGAGGCATGCACGAATTTGGACCTATCTCGCAATTCTAAGCATCCGATTTGTGGCCTTTTGGTGGACGGTTAGAAAATAGAAAAATAAATATATTAATCAAGACACCCTCCACACGTTCAAGCGTTAGGAACTATGCAACAGCAGTAAGTATTCTTTATATGTGACTCGTCCATGTGGAAAAGATGAGCATTCTCCATGTAATAGCACAATGGACGCAAGGGCTGTTTATAGTTTTTGAACGGTAACAAGGCTCTAAGAGAAGGCACAAAATCAACTACAATCCTCAGCCATTTGATCTGATAGTCAGACCATCAAAGTTGAAGACAAGGGTCTGAGATCACTTAGTTCCCACAAAAATGATCCAATGTTTAGCTAATTAGTGAGTTGAAAGATTAAGTTGAAGATCTAATAAATTTCATGCATCTTGATCGTCTGCAGGATGAGCTATTGGTACGTACTACTCCCATGGGTGTGCTATTGAAGATATGATCTGTTTCTGATGATCGAATGGATCAATCGTTTGATTGGTGAGATAGGTTTTAAACCCATAAGGGGACCCACTGGATTATCACTTCGAAGCATTATGTAAAGGGAAACTGATATTGGAGATTAGGAAGAATTACAAACTTAAGGCACTCGTGTGATGGGTCCCATGTAGTAATTAAGATAGAAAGAAAAGAGGGTTAGCGGTGCTTGTGATGAGATGATCTTATGCGATATAAGATTATATGGATCATATCGCTGTTAATGGTCCTTGAGCAGAGATGAGATGAAATAGTATCTCATCATCTCACGTTTATTGGTTTTTTACATGAGATGAGATGAAAATCATCTCATCTTAACTCACCATTAAGTAGAATTTTCAGTTATGTAACATAGATCATCTCATGTCGAATTTGGTCATCTCAACCTAGATCTATAATTCTCTCATCTCATGTCAGCTCACTAACAACACGTTACAGATATCTTTGTCTATCTCATGAAAATAAAATTTGCTAGACTTTTTGTTAGTGGGCCGCGTGCCAGTGGGAGCGCCCCTAACATTTACGTGGCCGTATGGTTCTCGTTGCCGTGGATTCCTTTGTTTTGACTCCTTTCTTCCTCATTTAGCTGATCTGGCTGGCTTTACGCTGTTTTTATCTTCTTTTCTCTATTGAAGAAAGAAGGTCGTGTTCTTCTTTGAAATGAATACTGATAGATCGTAAAGCATCCAAGAAATTAAGCTAACAACGTGTAAGAGTACAGGAAGAAGAAGAGCAGGAGAAGTTATCAATCGATATGAAGAAAAGTCAGGGGCTCGAGGCTGCTCATGTGACGTGTGATCAACGTATGGGCCTCCAATGCACAAGCAATGGCGTAAACCCGTTACACATGAGAAACCACATTCATATTACACCAACCGGATGGTTTTAAGCACTATGTTTTCTGTTGCAAGTTGAAAGATTCTTTTCTCTAGTTCTAAGCATATCAAAGAGAAAGTGGTGAATTGGCTGAGAGACTGCACTTTTTTCTCTATTTTATGTTAACTCTCTGGATTCATATTAAGAATCAGTGGTAGGCTAAGATCATTCATTGTGTGTGGTTTGTGATGTATAGGCAATCTAAGGGAAGCCTAACAAGATGGATGGCTTAGATCTTCCAAAGATCATTCCTTTCCCTAGACAAAACCACTGTTCTTCTGAGTGTAGGGCCAGGGTAGTGGTGTAAGAGTGAGTCTCTATAGTGAAAGTCACAAGTTGGGGACTGCTCAAGGTGTGTTTGTGAGTGCTTCATTGACCGCATAGATTCAGTAGAATAAAGCCTAGTATTTGGAGAAGAAAAAAAAAGGGGCAGCCCCGGTGCACGAAGCTCCCACCCATGCGGGGTCCAAGATAGGGGCGGACCGCAAGGGCCTATAGTAGACAGCCTTACCTTGCATTTTTTCCTATAGGCTGTTTTCACGCCTTCAACCCATGACCTCAAGGTCACATGACGACAACTTTTACTGTTGTGCCAAGGCTCCCCTTCAAAAAACAGTGCAAAACATAAATACTAACGATACTGACCATCGGAAATGTAGCAGCTTCCCATCTGCTTCAATCTATGAACTAGAAGTGCATATAAGAAGAGAGTCCAGAGCATCTACAAACAGAAGAACAAAAAAGGAATGACATAATATATGGTGGACAAACACCATTCTTATGCAATTGCAGACTCTTTAGCACAAAAACTGGCCTAACTAATGGACCGGACTTTGCATCTCCATGCGGAGAATCGAGATGAAAACTAAACCAGGATATATCCACATTGTGACGACGAATTTGTATCACTAGCCTGTAAACATGTCTTCATTGTTCACACTCCATTTTCAAGATCATAACTCCTATATGCATGCCTCAACCTATGCTTTCAGCTGTGTGGTGTCTCAGAGCTGGAGCTAAGAATTACATGCATAGTTGAAGTAAAGATGAGCGAATGTTTGAAAACAAAACCATTTCTCTGCTGGAATATATCTACTCAGCTGGGCCATACTGAAATCTACAGAACTTCAGACAATCCTAATCCTGTGAAGGTTCAGGATTTAGTTAATGTTGGATACCGATTTTCTGAATGATAGTGGCTATAATCATCCACTGGCGAAGATTTATGAAGCATAGCTGATCTATGTGGAGCATAGCCTATCCTCACAACTTCTTTCAATACTCCTGCAACATGTTTGAGCTTGGGAAATGATTTTGTGTTTCAGTTCAGCTTTCACAGTTCATTAGTATTTATCCTGTTTTCTGGCAGGCTTCTATCTCATGGAATGCAAACAATTATTTTCCTGTTCTGTTTTCAGTCTCATTCCGTTTTACTGTTCTTTTTAGAATCAGGAGTTTTTCTGAAGCAAGTTCTAAAAGTTTGCTGTACAGCCATCATGAAAGTTCAGGGTTGATTCTATTTTCAGCTGCATTCTAATTATGCCTTTTGTTTGCATGTTTGTATGTGAAGGGGAGCGAACGGTAGAGATATTGTCGTGTGACTTTGAGGTCACAAGTTCAAAGTTTAAAAGCAACCTCCTGCAAAATGCAAAGTAAAACTGCTCCCTTTGAGTCTGTTTATGATGGGGCCTATATGATTATTTGTTTGGATCGTTGAAATGCTAGGACCCAAAGGTAACTGCTCATACAAAGACACAAGACAAAAGTATGCTTAATGAACTATTTATAAGCATTAGGCCGTATGGGACCATCTAACTTTACAGGTAGTGTCCATATTTCCAGTGATCCAACCATTCATCTTCCGGACCTGCCTCAGATAGTCCAAATCTCATTTATCCTACGTGCCCTTTGTTCTTCAGTGATCCTCTGAAATCGAAGCCGTGCCTTTTCAAGCTGATAAAAATACGAAGGTTCGTTCCATGCAATGGAAGGGATCTAGGGGCACCGTGCATCTATAGCAGAGTCCAGGAGATGAATGGGATGGACCACCAAAATAAAGGCCGTACCGGTACTTTAGCAGCCCTACAGTTTACTCCGCCGAAGTAAATTAGACTAGGAAATAGATGTCGAGTGAATTGAAGCCACCAATGGGTACTTACAAGGCAAAAAGTAGGGACAGTCTTTCCAAAGAGGAGATGCAAGAACTGGTATAACGGTGGAGATGACAGGCTTCACAAGTAGAATCGAGTTCTTGCCAAATAAGGCTGCAAGGTGCCCAGCAGAGATTGTGGATAGCCCTGCCAGAAGGTGGCGTCAGAGTTGGCCCGCAAGAACGAGGAGGCTTACACATGCCTCTTCAAGGAACCATCCATGTGTCTTGCCATTTCTAAGCAATAAAACAAATCCAAGCGTAATGGCTGGAACTGCATTTCTTGGGCCTGTCACCTCCCAATGGGAACTCACTTTCCACCTTGTGGTCGCTGGATTTTCCCTCAGATGACTTTATCTTTTCCCGTTTGTGGGTCCTTTTCCTTTGGATACTAACAGATCATATAATTGATAAGAATGGCTATAACTTTAAGTAGGTTCAGATTTTAAAGATATTAACCGTGCATAAGTTTTTCCTTGGCTATATTTTGCAGCACTCATTCATTGGATTGGATGATCCTGATAATTTCTGCAAAAATACAAAGTGAAACTTTCTAACATCCGTTTTAACTTTAAAAAAATTGTAGCTGGATCATCCGGTGAAACAGAATGCCAGTAAATAACTCATTGGCAACATTATGAACGATCCAAATCTTTAAAAATCTTGGTCAAGATAAGGTTACAGTCGTTGTCACGATTTAGTAGAAGCTCACATGAAAACCAAGAGGCTTAAATCACTCCTTTTTTGTTTTTTTGAGAGAGACGTTACCAATTCCTTGTTTTGGTTGGCTTCTATCTACTTGAAGTATGCGCCTTTCGTTTAAGTTGGAGAGCATTTAAGTCCAAGTGGATTCATTTGATTCAACCTCAAAATGAGCAGTGAACCTGGAACTATCCTAAAAAATAGAATAAAATACTGAAACCTGAACTTCTGAAATTTATTGGTTTCCTATTGTTTTTCTTATAAGACAAATTTGGATTTCTTGATATGGGTGTGCACCAGACTGCCCTTAGAATTGTAGAGTAATTACAGAGGGCTAATGATGCAAAACAAACTGACCCACATAATCAAGGGTAGTTTGGCTTTCCTTTCTCAAGTTCCAATAGCTAATTTTTATTTCTCCTTTTTGTACTTAATTTGGACAATGAGAAGGCATGGTCTGCAAGGTTCCAACAAATCCCAAAAGATTTCAGCTCTGAAAGCCCTGTGTAATTAAAATTACAAGGAGATGGATGCATTATTATAAGAGACCTAGAAAGAGGAGGTGTGCTGCAAAGCATGTGCTCTGGATAAGGATAACAATCCTCACGTTTGACCCAAAAAAGCATCTTTCACTCATATTAATGCTATTTATTAGTAAAGAAGCAAGCTCGAAAGATTCACAGCACCAATTTCTTAGAAGAAACCATTTTAAAATGGCAAGAAAACGAGAAGGGCCCTCAAAGCAATACCTACTTGATTGACAAAGTATGTGGGATGCAGCCCTCACTTTTCCAATAAAAATAAGGCGGATTAAGCATATCAGGTCAGGGTCCCTTCCCAAGGATCCAAATCATTTACTTACTGGACCCCAGTAGACAGGACTCTGCCCAACATGTTTTCATTGGGCCATCTCAACCATGCATTCACATCATAGGGTGAGAAATGGACGCTCAAAAAGTTGAAAAGCAACTAGTGTCATTCAAAGGCAAGGATTATTGAATGTTACAACTTACAAACATCTGGTTTGTGACGCATCAATTTGAGGGCCAACATTGGGAAGCAGAATGAGAAATGAAGAAAATGGAGCCCAGCGTGTAAAAGATTTGGATCACTTAATCATTTGGATCCCCATTTATTTTTCTAGGAAGCACAAAGTGAATTTCATCATTCCTTCCTTCTAGAACACCATGCTACCTAACAATTATTATTATTATTTTTGGAAATACCCCATTCTATGAAATATGAGAAAAGAAAAGGGGGTATCTAAACCTATAACGCCCCCATCGAAGCAGACACAATATATATATATATATATATATATATATATATATATATAAAATAATTTAAAGCTTACAAAATTGCATTTTTTTCGTATTAAACTTTAAAACAACTAGGGTTTTTTTTAATAAAACTCTTCTTTTTGGAGCTTTTTCCTTTTCTATTTAGAATCCATCTTTTTTAAAGAAATACCAAATTTTAAAACTTTTTCTTTTTTAGACTTTCCATTTTTTGGGTTTTTTTTTTCCTGACATTTCAATCCTAAACTTCAAGTTTCTCATTATAATACAATACTTATCTAAAATAATGATATTTCACTTCATCTACAATTTAAGGAATGCTAAACCAATGTGCTCTAACAAAGTACCACTTTTTGAATGAAGGGACCTCATTTTTGGATGATCCCAGCAATTCATCCGATTCCTCTTGCTTTGGATTTTTCCTACTAAAGAATTTTTATTGATTGGATGATTTTAGTTAGGAAACATTCAAAGCAAGAGGTATCAAATGAACTACTTAGATCATCCAAAGTGGAGCCACTTGTACAAAAAGTGGCACTTTATTTGAACGATTTGGTTTAGCATTCCTCATATAACTTTATGCCTAAAAAATTGCTAAATGAGTTATCATTATTTTTGTTTCTTTAATTTTTATTTTATTTTATAATTTGTCATCTTTTTCCTCTCTTTTATCAAATTTCTCACCTTTTTCCCTTGCCAACCTTTTTATGACTTGATCTTTGTAACTATGGGTTTAGACGTTCTTTAAGTATCCTAAGGATTAGATACTACTTTTTCTCAATCATAGTGACTGATAGATTTAGGCTATTCATCATGTTTGAAATAGTTTATGCTAAAAATTATATTTCATGACCACTAAATGCTTTTAGCCCATGTCTCTTTAGGTTAGAAATCAAGACCATCATTCTATTTCAAAGACCTAAAACAAGTGGTCTGTATTGTCTAAATGCAATGATTTCTCGTGGGTTTCATGACTTCTACACTTTGTACATCATGATGAACGACTCAAATCATCTACTCATGCAGGGAATCAAACCTATAAAATGGATAACCATACACGAAAAAAAAAGAAGACAGAAAAAGGTATCTAGTCACACCATTTATGTCCACAAACCACAACCCAACAGCCCTTTGTGTGTTTGTAGCTTGATAAATTGTTTCTTGAAATATAATCAAGAAGTTATAGAATTAACATAAAACAAAACCCCCAAAACCCATTTCTACAATTCCAGAAGTGCAAAACTTGACCTAGAATCACAAAAAAACCTTTCATTTGTGACAACCTCTAGAAGAAGAGAGGTTGGGGTCTTGCATCAATTTGTCCTATTTGTTGGTCATATGAAGAAACTATTCAACCCCTTTTATGTTCATTGCTCCTTCTCTATCCGGTGCACTGTCCTCATTCTCTTTCAACAAACTTGGGTCTTTCCAGCCTCTATCTCCAACCTGATGAAACAGTGGTCATCCGTGAAAGGATGAAAACTCAAAAAAAACGTGGAAAATGACATTACCAGCTAATGTTTGGGTCATTTGGAGAGAGACAAAATCTAGAATAGCAAGACATCCTCAGTTATTAAGCTTTGTGTGCTGCAAATGGCAAATGCACAGAGTATTCAGCAGCAGAAATCATTAGAAATTGGAATGCAGTGCTCAATTCCTCAGATAGAAGACCAAGCCAACTACCGCCTCCAAATGTTTTCCTAAAACTCGACATCGGTGGTTCTATCTCGGGAAACCTAGGACCATCTGGTATTGGAGGGGTGCTGAGAAATGAACAAGGATTCTTCCTGTTCTCCTTTACTGGTCACATTGGTTGCAGTGATTCACTCACTGCTGAATTTCCTGCTCTTCATCAGGGTCTTAAGCTCTGTCAAGTTCTGGAATATAGAAATATCACTGTTGAAATTGGCTCCTCTATTGTAATGAATTGCATGATTCAAAAGGCAGAAGTTAATTGGAAACTCGATCAACTAGCAAAGGAAATTGATCTCTTTTCAATGAATAAGCAAGTGCAATATGTACATAAGAATAGATTAGCCAACTACAATGCTGACAAACTCGCTAAAGCTGGAGCACGAGGAACAACACTCACGGTTTGATGGTTCAATCGTCCTATCCCTGAAGCTGAATTTCAGATGTAACCTTGCAGAACTCTAGAAGATTTATCTGTCCTATTTTATCTCTTTAGTCTTTGGCCAAGCTGCTGTTTCTTGTTGGGATTCAGTTTTGTTTGTTCTTTCAGGACCCTATGTCCCTCTCTTTTGTAATGGCCTATTATTGTATTTCCAGATTCTTCAATACAATCCCCACCATTATAGAAAAGAAAGAAAGAAAAGAAACATAAAACTAACTACAAAAAAAAAAAAAAAAAAAGAAAGAAAGGAAAAAAAGAGAGAAGTTCGAGTACCTCTTTGACTTCCATCAATCCTCACTGTTTGCCAAAGGCCTAGTAGCCAGTGGTTTGTAGAAAAAACTCCTACTTTAGGTAATGCTATGTATTTGCAAAGCCCAAAAAGGGCAGCTTCGGTGGTGCACGAAGGTCTAATGTTTGCGGGCTTTGGAGAAGGGGTAGACTACAGGGATCTATTACACAGACTTACCTTGCATTTTGCAAGAGACTGTTTTCATGCCTTGAATCCGTGACCTCAAAGTCACAAGACAACACTTTTACCATTATGCCAAGGCTCCCCTTCGTTTGCAAAGCCTATGTAAGCTATAAGGAAGCCTTCCTCCTTTCATCTGAACATGCGTAGGTGCCAAATTTCTACGAAGTTAAGACTTTTCTTTCTTTTTTTTGGTGAAAAGGTTAGGTTAAGACAGGTATGCCATCAATCTCTTACATTAAAAAAACACAAAAAATTCATGGTGCCGTCCCGCTGAATGGCCAGCCCATCCAAGTTAGACCTGCAGTTTGCATTCCTAACCTGCCGTCCGTCGCTAGCAATTACCTCATCCCATATGCCAAAGCCTGAACCCTGAACCGTACCCTTGTTCACTGGTATGAAATTAAGACCTTCCAAGTTTTTGCTTGAAAGTTAAAACAAAGACTACTTAGTAAGTCATTAACTACATAATCTGTAAGGGAAATCAAAACTACCATTATTTGCACACATACGTGCAAGACTGCATAAAGGGCAGCCTCGGTGCACAAAGCTCCTGCTTATGCAGGGTCCGGGGAAGGGGCGGGCTACAATAGCCTAAAGTAGGCAGCCTTACCTTGCATTTTTGCAAGAAGCTGATTCCACGCTTTGAACCTATGACCTCGAGGTCACGTGGAAACCGCATGGAACATCTAAACTATAGTATATATGAATGTTTCAGCATCAATCGGCCACCAAAACCTTCATTCAATATATAACCACAATTTGAGCATACATGTTTATAAATCTATATTTAGTAAACGCGGCTGAATCCACCAATTTTCAACCACAATCAACTTTAGCAATTAAATGATAACAAGTATTGTTATCTAAAGCAATCGAAACCTTTCAAAAACAAAAGCATGGAAAAGAAAAACAAAGATTATCTACATGAAAATAATACGTTCTGTGTCTTTTTCTCTCTGTTTTTTGGAATGGTAGGCATGCACCCGTGTACAGTCTGAAGCCCACGTCCTCCTTGCGTCACTGCACTTAAGGCCTTGGTGCAACAGGAGTTGATCCCACAAACCGTAAACTTTCCCGAGTCTATACAATCATTGCAGAATCTTTAGCTTGTAAGTTAGTCAAGTATGCGATCGTTAATTACATAAAAGACAATCAAACAGAGAAGAAGCAGATCAATGACATGAAGGAATTCAGCTTACTGGATGAAGGCTGGTGTAAATCTGATAAATTATCCAGGCACTGTAGATGCCATGACAGGGGCACTTAAGAGTCCATCTTGGCGCTTCCAACTAGAAGTCAAGCAACATAACAGTAAATTAGAGGACAGTCACTTCAGTTGTTTCTCTTTTGACCAAAGTCATTTCAATCAGCTAAAGAATCAAAGGTCTTGTGATCGTGGTGGAATTTCTTCCTAAGAGAAATTCTGTGATGGTCTTGAGACCATGTGATAAGGAAATTATTTTCTCTAGTGGGCCCATATTTTGTAATGTCAAGACTATTGACAATATTAGTCATTGCACTTGGATGGTTCATAGTCTAAAAATCTTATCTAGTGAATCATCCCAGGCACTCTTCTTTTGACTTTTAAAATGGATGGTAACAAATCTCACCGTTCATTTTTCAAGTAAACACAAGATGTTCCAAGATCATTGCCAATGGATGACATTTGTTGACTGGCCTAGTGTGTGTGTGTGTGTGTGTGTGTGTGAGAGAGAGAGAGAGAGAGAGAGAGAGAGAGAGAGAGAGAGAGAGAGAGGCAGGTTGAATGCGAACCTCTCAAGCAACCATGTTCTCTACGTAGGGCCTACCACAAGGGCGGCAAGGGTTTGTTACACACAACTGTGTGGTCATGCATTCCATGTGCTGTTGTTAGGTAGTAGCTTCTTTTACCTGATGAAGTGAACTGTTATGACTTGGTTCGGCTAGAACCAGCCATGTTTGGCCTGGTTCCAATCAAGCCACTCCTACTTACTAAAAGCCAAATGAACGAAGCAGCCAGCTCTGTATTTAGGTTGCTTGAGCTAGCTGTATAAACCTCCCGGCTTTCTGCAAATAGAATGGTTCATTTCACCTAAAGTTGGTTTACATCAGAAATCTCAATAATTATCTCTAATCCCTTCTTTTATATATATATTTAACTAGAGCTGGGCCCATCAGTAAACTATGGAATATTCTTTTTGGTTTAGGTAATTTCTAGTCATTTGAAGGGGAGCCTTGATGCAACGGTAGAGTTTTAGTCGTGTGACCTTGAGATCATGGGTTTTAGGTGTGGAAGCAGCATACTATGATTTGAGGTCTCGGGCCCAAATTCAGCATATGCAAGAGCTTCGTGCACTGGAGCTGCCCTTTATTAAACTGAAAATAATAAACGTGTATATTGGCCATTGAAAGCAGAAGAACTGCCCTAAAATCCCCAACTCTTCTTTCATGGGTTATTCTCCACTAGAACAAAACCCCAACTCCTTCACTCTATTCATTTTGTCTTTTCATTGTGATTTGTGGATGTCAAAGTTGCAGAGGTTATTTGGGGTTTTGGGTATTGCATCATTGTTCAGTTTTGTTCCTGCTACATCATTGTTTCCAGTATCTGAGGTTTCCATTGTGACCACGTCTTCAGTTGTAAGCGAGCAGGAAATGATGTTATTGGAATCAACTTGGGTGCTGCTGCCAATTCATTTGTTGCAGTGATGGACCGAAAGATGCCTTCACTTAATTCCTTATCAGTTATATAAATAAATCATTATTGGAGGGCCTCTCTGATTCTTTCTTGTAATTATAGAAAAAGCTTAGGAATAAAATCACATAAAGAAACTAACATGGTTCCTTGCAAAATTGTCGAGGCCACAAATGGGGATGCATGGGTTGAAGCAAATGTGCAATAGTATTTGCCGAGCCATGGATCATCCGTGCAGGTAGTTCTAGCTTATGCAGGATCCAAGAAAGGGGCAGACCCCAAAGGATCTACAGTACACAGTTTAACTTTGCATTTTTCAAGAGACTATTCTCGTGCTTGGACCAGTAATTACAAAGTCACGTAATAACAATTCTGCTGTTGCACCAAAGCTCCTCTTTTTAAAATTCGACATATATCTAACAATAAAAGAGAAATATCATATTAAAAATTTTTTCCTTACAGGAGAGAGATTTCAAGTAGATTTAATAATTATGATATGCTTCTAGATAGTTTACTTCTAAGTCTTCATGGTAAAAAAAGACCAAAAAATAGAAATACCCAAATAAGAAAGCCAACCAAAAATAGAGAGCATCATAAACAACTTTGATCCGTCGACAAAGAGAGAGGGTTCTTTTGAAACAATAGAAGGTGGAGGGACTTTGTCAACCTTAGTTTGTTACCTCATGCTAGTTTACAGGGACAAACTGCACTTTTACATAAATAGAATCCACTTCTTGTTGATCTAACTATTCATCTAATTTTATCTCGGGCGGAATGTCAAGCCTGCTTTGATAATTCTAGAATCTAGTCAACTTTAGTGCACATTCAACGACTCGCAGCACATTGTCCTCGTACTAAAACCATCAAATTGGCGTGATTTTAGGGCTACTTCCCATCTAACTTGTAAAACAGATGATGAACGGTTTAGATCAATCATTATATAAACAGTTTTGACAGGCTTATGCCCTCTTAGCATGGGAAGAAGTCTATGCCATTCTTTTATCATACATAACAAAATTTTTGGTAAATCTGAACCGTTGTGTTATATTATTTCGCATAAAATATAAATAATTTATTAGAAATCATTGTATTTCTGAAAGTTTATGCATTATTTAGAATGGCCCCACCTAAATTCAGTTCGCTTAGATCACGTACGGACTAGATAAGTGATCACAATCTACGTCATCGAGCTACGTGTCCAGTTACAGACGGTCGACTCTAGAAAAACCTCGACATATTCCCGCAAAAAGATGCTACAATTAAAAGCAAGCAATGAAGGGCATTATAGTCATTCTACCTCGCCTCAATACGGTGCTTCTTAGTAACCCTAAGGACGCGTGCGCGTAACACGAGCGAATCTAATAGTCTGACGTGGCATACTAATGTGCTTGATTTTGTAACACGACGGAAACACCCCCAACTTCATTACTCTCTCAACTAACACAAATACAAGGCTTACCCGATATCCACAAATAGAAACAGGTTTGCAATGCTACAGTAGTACGCGACCACATGATAAGCCTCCATGTGGATTCCGAAATTTAGTTGATCCACACCGTTCATATGAATCTCTTTTACTTCACTGTCTTGTACCCCAAAAGTCAGGACAATCGGAAGATTCTAGAACCACGAGAAGTATGGTTCTTGTGTTGAACGTGGACCCCTTTGTCTTTACCAAATCTTTGACGGTCCATTTCCAATTGATCAAAGACGCATATACAGATCTGCAAAATTTTCAAATCAGCAAAGCTGCAAAGATCAGATTAAGGGTTCCGATCAATCCCAGGTGGAAACTTGCCATATGGTGGTCGCGTTCAGCTGTAGCTTATTCGCCAATAAATATCCAAAAAACTGTCGGAAAGAAAAGATCGAGTATTACTTGATTTAATTAAGCATCCGTTAAGGCGAAATAAAACCCTAAGGTTCTTGGGAGAACAAATATCTTGGACGGCTCCGTCCCCCTTTCAGAATCTAACGGTCAGGACCTACCGAACCTTTGTGCTTATCATCCCTGCTCTAGCCTTGCTGTCTTCTTTCTCCCTGCGTTTCTTCCTCTTCAGCAGCGGCTTTCCTCTAGGCTAACTTTTTACAGTAAAAATGGCGGAATTCATTCCACAACCTCCACTTTTCCGGCCTTATAGCTGAAAACATTTGCCGATCTTTCTGTTTGTGTACGAATTCCAGCTCCTTTTTTTTATTTGAAATCTCTTATTAGCTGGACGATCGTATCTTTGGTTTCGAAGGCTTTTAGGTTTTCGATTGGGTGAATCGATTCAAATCGCAGCTCTAATGCCTAAAGATCGGAATTTTCCAGCTGAATAACAGTATTCCCGTAGGGGATTCAAGGAACCAGCTTGTAATAAGTTTGGAGCTGGTTTTTACCCTTTCTAAGGTTTCGTTCTTGGTTTGTTCTTGTTCGTGGAATGGTTACAGAGAATCCTTTGAAGATGTTATCAGATATGGGAATGCGACCGATGATTGGGAGCAACGACGGATCGTACGGTGAGGATTTGACGAATGAGCTCGAGTTATTGCTGAGAGAGCAGAGGAGGCAAGAAGCGAGCGATCGGGAAAGAGAACTGAATATCTACAGAAGCGGCTCTGCTCCGCCTACTGTGGAAGGTTCTCTTTCTGCGGTTGGAGGGTTGTTTGGTCATGGAACAGAGGCATCGCTTTCTGATTTTAGTAAAAACGGGAACGGGTTTTTATCCGAAGAAGAACTCCGTTCTGATCCGGCTTATCTTTCTTACTACTACTCTCATGTTAATCTAAACCCTAGACTTCCGCCGCCGGTGCTCTCTAAGGAGGATTGGCGTTTCGCGCAGAGATTGCAGGCTGGCAGTTCGGGATTGGGAGGGATTGGTGATAGGAGAAAGTTGAATCGGGAAGATGATGGAGGGAGCAGATCGCTTTTTTCGTCGCAGCCGGGCTTTAATTCTCAGAAAGATGAATACGACGAGTCAAGAGAATTAGCAACTTCTGAGTGGGGAGGGGATGGTCTGATTGGTTTGTCTGGGTTGGGACTCGGGGGGAGGCAGAAAAGTCTTGCTGATATCTTTCAGGTTATTTTTTTAAAACTTGCTGCTTTACTGGTTTGTTCATCCATGGGGTTTTAGGATGTAAAAATTTGATCTTTTGGTGTGATGGTGGTGTTCTTCTCGAAGTCTTATATCTTTTGATGTGTATTTTGGTTTTTATTGTTTTGAATATAGTTTAAGCTCTTCAGTAGTACAGTGGATTTTTAGAATTTGAATCTGTTCGCTGTTACTGTTGGTATACTGACTTTTACCTCATTTTCTTGTATGCAAAATTTGAACGTTGTGTTGCTAGAAGAATTGAGTTGAGTGCTGCTTGCAGATTGAGCTGTTTGGACTTTCAGACGTACGTGTTGTAAAGAATGGTTTCCAAGTGCAACTTTTTCCGAAGAAATGTTTCTATGCATGTAACTACATGGCATGCTTAACCTTGTGTCTGATAGATGCTCAATGCACACACCTAGATAATTATAGCTCAAGTCCGCATATCATGAATCTTTCTCAACACATCAACGTATTTAGCTGCGGTCTCTCAGTAGTGCCTTGTCTTTAGCTCTACGTCCTTGTTCTTTCTCCCCTTCAAATTCTTTTTTCTCTACCTTAATGATACCCATCGCTCCACACTTCTCTTTCTCAATGGCTTATTCTTTTGCCTTGCTCTTGATGTTTGTGCCCTGTTCAGCAATTCCGCCATTGAGCTCAATGTTTTGTTCTTTTGTCCCCTCTTGACATGTTTGTGCCTATCAGCATTCAGTAATTTCCACTTTGCTATGTAGTAGTTGCTTAGATAATATAGTTCATATAATCAAAGCACGGGGCTTGTAAAAGAGTTTATTTCCAAGGTGATTAGTACAACATGAGATTTCATTTTATTTTTTTTGTTGGTGATGGGGAATGTTGGACACTTTTTCAGCCTCAAAGTAATGAAGGAGGTTGGAACCATTTTATTATTAAAGAGCGTGACTGAAGAAGAACCAAAGTTATTGTGTATCTGTTCTTTAAGGCAATGTGCAGAGTGTCCATATTGAGCACAGAAGGGATGCATGTCATGCACAATGCAGATGTAAATCAAGAAAAGAAGAAGCATCAAGAATCTCCATCAAGAAGGGGGCCTTGCTGCAACGGTAAAGCTGCTGTCATGTGACCTTGATGTCACGGGTTCAAGGCGTGGGAACAGCCTCTTGTAAAAATGCAAAATAAGGTTGCATACTATAGACCCTTGTGGTCCGCCCCTTACGGGGACCCTGCATAGGCAGAAGCTTCGTACACCGGGGCTGTCCTTTTATGTAAACTTAAGAACAGGAGGGGTGCGAAATGGAATTTGACAGATAATTGTTATTAATAATAGTAAAAAAGGGCAGTCCGGTGCATGAAGCTCTTGTGCATGCGGGGTCCTAGGAAGGGGTGGACCCCAAAGTGTCTATAGTATGTAGCCTTATGTTCATTAACTATTATTAATGATAGTACAAGACCTAAAATGTCCCAAACCTGTTCAAGATAAGCGAGGTATACTAATGATTGCACTTTAAGTGGTACTACTGGTTCTTTGTTTCTCGGTAATTTATATGTATGATTATTCCTTGTATTTGCGTATCAATTTTGACTTATCTTAGATCTATGACAGAAACATAACACTGAAAATAAAGGCTTCTTCCATGTCTTGTACTCCTTTGGAGGCATTTACACAGCATTTTTGCCTACGGTCAACACTGGTTTGAATTCAGGTTCAATTCTCATATTCTTGGTGAACATTTTTTGTGATGCATTCCAGCTTGATGTTTGTCAGGACCTACAGGTTTAGGGAGCATCTAAGGTGCTTTTGTTTGTAATTTTTTTCCCTCTTTATTGGAAGAACTTTTGAATGAAAAGCTACGATAAAAAGGTTTACAACTTTTTATTGGAAACTGAACATTGATGGCTTGGAAAGACATGCAAAATTCTTACAAAAGATATGTATTCCTCTCTTTTCGAAAGCATCAGTTGTTATTAGTTTATCTATTAGTTATTCAGGATTTCTGCATATCTTCAGACTGACTTACTAAGAAGATCCTTGGGCTTAATATTATTTTTTGAGGTATCTAGAGATATCCTTGGCACCGACCAACTGTCTTATATCCTCAACCAATTTGAAGAAATCAGATTGAGTTCATCTGCTTGGTTTGAGAAGATAAAACATGGAATTTTTGAATTATCTCTGAAATTTCTGTTCCTTTCTTTTTGAATTATATTCTCTTTTTATCTATTTTAGTTCTTCAGGCATCCATTGAGGAGATCATATTGCATTGCTTAGAAGTATCTTGAGCTTAAGTTTTTCTGAAGTATCTTCTAATATCCTTGCTGCTGCTTCTCTCTCTAACATTATCCAATTTGAAGGCATTGGATTGAGTTTATTTGCTCAGTTTTATAAGATAAAATATAGAATTTGAATTTAGCACTATATCTCTTTATGTAGAAAAGAAATATTCTGACCCCCCGAACCTGTACTCACCTGTGTAGTTAGTGGTCATGATTTTGCCTTTTCATGACTTTGTATGCATATTATGAATAAATTTCATCTGTTGATTGTTTTTTCACTTTCTCTAAATTTAGTGCAACAGCAAATCATGACATACTTTCTTTTGGCTGTAGGTCTATATTTTTATGGTTGATGTAATGTTATCTTTCAATTGCAGGATGATCTTGGGCGTACAACACCCATCCCGGGGCATCCTTCTCGTCCAACAAGCCGAAATGCCTTTGATGATAGTATTGAAACATTAGGTGCTGGAGAAGCCCAGCTTGGTCATTTACATCATGACATAGCAGCTGGTGCTCAAAATATTGGTGGATCAGCTTCTCATAGTTTTGCATCTGCCTTAGGTGCATCGCTGTCAAGAAGCACCACACCCGATCCTCAGTTATTGGCAAGAGCTCCTAGTCCTCGCCTTCCACCCGTCGGAGGGAGACCTAGTGCTCATGAAAAGAAAAGTATCAATGTTACGAGCTCCTTTAATGTATCTTCGGGTATTGCAGAGTCTGCAGATCTGGTAGCTGCTTTCTCTGGGATGAACCTATTAGCTAATGGTGTGATAGATGATGGAAATCATTTGCAGTCACAGATTCAACAGGAAATTGATGATCACCAGGATTTCCTTTTTGATTTGCAAGGTGGTCGAAGCCAAGTTAAGCAACATCTATACTTGAAAAAGTCTGGGTCTGAAAAGTCACAATTCCCCTCTGCTCCTCAGTCATCGAAACCTTCATATTCTGATTTGAATAAGAGCAATGGAAATATAGGAGACCAGAAAAATTCTTCTTTGATGGTTGATGGGCAAGGAGAATTTCACAAGCCCATTGCTTCTGTCAACTCATATTTAAAAGGGCCCTCTTCACCTGCTGTTGCTGGTTCAGGAGGTTCTCCTGGGCATTATCAGAATGCTGATAATGCAAATGCAACATTTACGAGCTATGGTTTGGGTGGGTATTCTATTAATCCAGCAGTGCCATCCATGATGGCCAGTCAACTTGGCACCAGTAATTTGCCTCCTTTGTTTGAAAATGTTGCTGCATCATCTGCAATTGCAGGCCCCAACATGGATGCTAGAGCACTGGGTTTGCCTTCAGGACCAAATTTATCTGGAGCAGTAGATCTGCAAAATCTAAATAGAATGGGCAATCACACTACAGCAGCTGCTCTTCAGGTTCCCCTGATGGATCCTCTTTATCTTCAGTACTTGAGGACAGCTGAATATGCTGCACAGGCCGCAGCTAGCTTTAATGACCCTTCAATGGATAGGAACTACATGGGAAATTCTTATATGGATTTGCTTGGTCTCCAGAAGGCGTACCTTGGGACATTGCTCTCACCACAAAAATCTCAATATGGTGTACCTTTCCTAGGTAAATCAGGTGGTCTTAATCATAGTTACTATGGCAATCCTACTTTTGGTCTTGGCATGCCATATCCAGGAAGCCCCTTAGCTGGTCCTGTTCTTCCTACGGCTCCTGTTGGACCGGGTAGTCCTATTAGACACAATGAAAGAAACATGCGTTTTCCTTCTGGCATGAGAAATCTGGCCGGAGGTGTCATGGGTTCCTGGCACAGTGATTCTGCTGGTAACATGGATGAAAGCTTTGCGTCCTCTTTGTTAGAGGAATTTAAAAGCAACAAGACAAAATGTTTTGAACTTTCAGAAATTGCTGGTCATGTTGTTGAATTTAGGTATGTAGGACTCTTTAATGTTGTCTTCTTCTCCTAATTTTTCCATATGGACAAATAACTGTTTCAAGATTCCTGCATGCAGCGCCGACCAGTATGGGAGCCGGTTCATTCAGCAAAAGCTTGAAACAGCCACCAATGAGGAGAAGAACATGGTGTTCCAAGAAATCATTCCTCAAGCTCTTTCTTTGATGACTGATGTGTTTGGAAATTACGTGATCCAGAAGGTACCACACTTTCTTGGTCTTCTATGTCAGTATTGGTGAGCCCACAAGCTGATAATTGGTTTCTACCCTCAGTTTTTCGAACATGGGACTGCAAGCCAGAGGCGAGAGCTGGCCAACCAGCTTACTGGGCATGTTTTAACACTTAGCCTTCAAATGTATGGCTGTCGGGTGATCCAGAAGGTAATTTTACTATGTGGCCTGATATGAATGGAATTTCCATGGTTGCCATATCTCCTATTTTGTATGCATTTATGATATATGTTAAGGCTCCATATTGTCTTTGTATTTTATGATTGCTAATCATATAGTAGATGAAAGTTTGTCACTTATTCTAAGTTGCAGCATTTTGTTTCAAATTAAAATTTGTGCATCTCACAAAGTTTAAACTAAAATAGCACTTGGGAAATCTTCTTCTGCCAAAAACTATTTGAGTGGACCTGGAACATGATAGCATACTAGTAAGCAGTATTTGATCTGGTTAATCTGATTCCTTTTTGTTGTTAGCAAAATGAGCTGAAAGTTTGGCCACGATTTGGTTTTCAAGAAATGAAGTGGTCCAAGGGGCCACTCTATTTTAATTTTAGGGCTAAATGTGCTTGATATAGTATTAGGTGTCACCAGTTCTTATATTCATCATTTACACCTGTTAGATCAAGAAATGAAATAAAACTACAACTCAGTCATCTGTAGCGATTCAGCAAGATTAATCTTTTACACTTATTTCCTATTTCATTGCAGTTCATGAAGTATTTCTGACTTCCATGTGATGTTACTACCTGACAAGTGATGTGCTAATTAATATGTTTTTCAATTAGCAGATGTTAGCTTCTGGGTCTGTTCCAGATTTATTTCAAGTTTTAAACTAATATATGCAGGCAATTGAAGTTGTCGATCTGGACCAACAGACTAAAATGGTTTCTGAGCTTGACGGTCATGTCATGAGATGTGTGCGTGATCAGAATGGAAATCATGTCGTTCAGAAGTGCATTGAGTGCATTCCTCAAGATGCAATTCAGTTCATCATCTCATCCTTCTATGATCAAGTTGTGAATTTGTCCACCCATCCATATGGTTGTCGTGTCATACAGGTTATGCATTGTCCTTTTAGTATTTATTATTAATTCTAGCATAGAGACTCAAATGTTGACTATAAGAAGCTTTCATGACTTCAAAAGTTTGCATTTCATGTCACAGAGGGTATTGGAGCACTGTGATGATCCCAAAACCCAGCGTATCATGATGGATGAAATTTTGCAATGTGTTTGCATGTTGGCACAGGACCAGTATGGGAATTATGTTGTTCAGGTTTGTAACATAATCTCTTATTGAAGTTTTTTTTATCTATCCATCTTGTGTTGCTTCTCTGTATCCATGCCACTATCATAATGAAAGCATAGATCTCATAACATCTCTTAATGAAGGCTGTAGTTAAAGAGAACATTCTGTCTTATCATTCTTGTTCATTAGAATATGACCTCACCCAGATTTTCCCAGGTGAACTAATGGGAGCTTTTGTTGTTCAAGTCCTAAATGAAAATATGTCTCAGATCATTTGAGTTGCACAAAGTAGTCTATTCCTTCTTGGTTAGTATTTCCATAACTGGACTAGGCTGGCTAAGTTTGTTAGGAACCACCAGTGTTCCAGCATGTATATGGAAACTTTACCTATGATATTGTCAAGTTCTGCATTTGCAGCTGGGCTGAACTGGTTGCAAAAAATGCTACCTGTTGGGTGCCTTCAATCCCTTTCATTATCCCTCTGAACTGAATACAAAATCTTTAGTCAGATGGTTGTCGTGAGGCCTTAAGAGTTTAAGGAGCCATGGGAGACTCTTGGTCAGCAAAAGGCCTTTTGGGTACTGGGAAAATGCAGAACTTTTCTCATCAGTCATTGGAATGCAGATCCTGAAACTTCAGCAGAGTTGATCATAGCAGAATGCCAGTACGCTGAAAGCTAATCTGTTAATCATCTATCCTGTATGTACATTAGATAAGCATGGAACATGATACAGTTGACTCAATATGTTTAATTACCCTTTTCCACTGTAATAATTTGCATGCTTGTGCAGGTGGTAATATCACTGGCCCTTTTGTGGTTTATCTGTTTAGGTTGATGACCTGTTCTGATCCATCACTTGGATTTTACAGCATGTACTGGAGCATGGAAAACCACATGAGCGATCTGCTATAATAAAGAAATTAGCTGGACAGATAGTTCCAATGAGCCAACAGAAATTTGCATCCAATGTTGTTGAGAAGTGTTTAACTTTTGGTGGTCCTGTTGAACGCCAGATTTTGGTGAATGAGATGCTTGGCACCACTGATGAAAATGAACCACTGCAGGTTAGTCCGCTTTACCTTTCATAAGTTTGACATTTGTTTAATTATAGCTTATATAGGACTCCATTACAGGCATTCAGTAATTTGGAGTGCTTGCTATTACTTCTATACATTATGAATTATACAGGAAAACATTGTTTCATTGGCATAGTCATCTATTATCTTGACTTTTCTTGCATAGTATATTGGCTGTAATTATTGTATTTATGTATTAAATAGTACATAGGTAGGCTGTAAATTCAATGTAATGTGTTCTAGTTATTTTGGAATGTCATGCAGGTATTTCTTTAGATAATTTCTTGGATTTCCTTAAAAGTTGTCTAGGATGAATAAGCGCCAACTTTTCATCCTTTTCATGGGAACAAGGGTATCTTCACTTGTTTTATTTAGATTTTGCAGATTGATCACTGAAATATCACAGATTTTAAGAAATTACTAAGTAATTTACTCCTATGCTTCTCACAAATTTTTTCTATGAGCACCTTTTCTTCAATTCCTGGCACTCATGTTCCTCTCCCATTTCACACAAAATCTCTCTATCAATACCACCCATCAGCTCCTTGTAACTATTTTTGTTCTATCAGCTCGCATCTTTTACTGTCAGTCCCCTTTTTATGTACTCTTCCTCCACGAGGTTTCCACCCACCTATTTTATTTTGAAGATGCTTCATTGCAGAACCACTTGATGGGATGACTTAACCATCCAAAAAGTCAGTCCTTCAACCATTCTTTTTCAGCTTATGGCTTGCTTGCTTATTTTCATCCGGCTTATCATTGCTTCTATTTCCTGCCAACTGATTCTGTTAAAAAGAAAGCTTGTCCTGGTTCAATATATGCTAAAGAAACAGTTTCCTCTACCTTGACTGAAACCAAACAACTAAAGCAAACAAGATATGTCACCAAGAAATATTGTTGATTCTCAGTTTTGCTCATTCAAGTAATGAAAATTGCTATATCAGTCCACGAATGAGCTGTTGCCGGTGTCTTTCATGCTATAAATGCACAGTAACTGTTCTAATGAAGGAACTATAGGATATTGTACTTAAGTTTACTTCAACAACTCAGACTTATCTAAATAAAGGCTTGGTGACTTATTGTGTAAGCAAGGACTGAGGATGTAACAGGTACTGGAATTTGTGACAAGAATTCTAAACTGGGGATATCCTCTTATCTCGATTTTGTAAGTGAATAGTATTTACATCTTTTTGCAATTTAAATTAAGTATTTGAGTATAGATTTAGTTCTTTTAACTCGAAGTAATCTAAGGATTACTTAAGTCATTTGGTTTTCTTTGTAATGTGGACTATTTGTTTATTGTGCTGTTTTATTAGTATGTATTGGCCGAGAATCCAATATATTGGTGCTTAAAGTAGCTTTATTGGACAACTTTAATCAGTACACGTCTACTCAAGACTCCAAAATTATTTGAGTTCTCTGTAATACATCTTTTTGTACAGTGATGTTTCTTGGACTAGACCTTTTTGTTGTATCCCTATGGTTAAATCAGACTAAATCATTGTCTTATGTACCAGTATCCCTTGATAATATTGCCATATTGTTCCCTATTTGTCTTGCACCAACTCATTTCTTTCTTGACATGCATGTGACACCAGGCAATGATGAAAGACCAGTTTGCTAACTACGTTGTACAGAAGGTTTTGGAAACTTGCGATGACCAGCAGCGTGAGCTGATCCTTTCACGCATAAAAGTTCATTTGAATGCCTTAAAGAAGTACACTTACGGAAAGCATATAGTAGCACGTGTAGAGAAGCTTGTTGCAGCTGGGGGTATGAGATTTCTTTCATGTGCTATTTCATTACTTAATTTGTGTTCTTTGGTGCTCTCATTGTTTGTGATGAGAAAAGAGCTTTTTTTTATTTTTTCACATATAATTTTGTAATCTGGCCGACCCCTAATTGGGATAAGGTCTTGATGATAATGATGATGATGATAATTTATGCAATCCAGTTAGCAAAGAGGAAGTTAAAAGTTTTAGAAATGTCCAACAGATTAATGGATGACGTAATTAGGCTAGAGAATAATCTAACGGGAAGAGATTTTTGAAATAGAGTGGTATCGACAAATGAGAGACAAAATTGCTGTCTGGTGGTGGTTTTTTTATTTATGCTCTATAGAGTGAGAAATGCATGAAATAAAACAAACCCGTCAAGCCCAAGTACTGTAGGTTAAGCCTGCCTTAGTGTTCAAGAGTCTGCATGGCATGAGAGAATTGTATGTATATGTTCTTTATCCTGCTTTATGTCTATTTTCCAGCTGATGAAAGGTTTGTTTCTTGCAGAAAGGAGAATCGGACTTCAGTCTGCATACCCATCTTAGATGGATAGGGAAGGAACTTGTTGTACAGCTAACTGAGGCTAGTGTGGGCTTCCTCTTTCTCTCTTTCTATCTATTCGGAACAGGTACAAGCTGATTTGAAATAAATTTATTGCTTGTACTGAAATTGTACATTGTGTAGTTTGAGGATATACTAGAATTAGGCAAAGGCTGAGGCTCAGATGATGGTGTGCAGAGGAGATAAATATCTGTACAAGTTTCTAAAGCTGTAAAAAGATAAAAATGAAAAAGAGGTAGTGAATATGTTAACGTGACTGTACAAATATGGCCATGTCCAGAGCCGTTTGTTGTTTAGGCGAGGCAAGAAATTTTCTCTTTATCGGATTGTTGTTTATGTTCTTGAAGTACATTTTTCTGTTGTGGCCTAAGTCCCTGGTTTGAGGACTAGTCTTTATTTGAGTCATAAATATTCCATAATCTCTGTTGCAAATCATATTTGCTGTATCTGTGATAGATCTTCATTTAGTTAGTATTTCTGTTGTCTTGAGTTTGAGGTTACATCTTTAGTTAGCTTGATCTCTCTGCTGGCTGAACTGTTTGACATGTATCAATCTAATACTGAAAATGATTCTTGCTGTTTGCTGCTATGGCCTATTGAACGGTTGTACGTAGGGTAGCCCCAGTGCACAAAGCTCCCACTTATGTGGGGTTTGCGGAAGGGGCGGACCACAAGGGTCAATAGTACGCAGCCTTGCATTTTGCAAAAGGCTGTTTCCATGCCTTGAACCTGTGACCTCAAGGTTGCACGATGACAACTCAAGTGCCAAGGTGATATGATCAAGGGCTTGTTGCTAGATGAGCAAGTCTACGCATGGCCTTGAGCCTGACTTCTTCATGGGGTTTAGTCTTCTTTCTTTCGATCACGGGAACTATGGATTTTGTTGGTTTCACTTGGGAGAAGTGTTGGTGCAATGGTAGAGTTGTCGTCATGTGACCTTGAGGTCATGGGTTCAAGTTGTGGAAACAGCCTTTTGCAAAATGCAAGGTAAGGTTACATGCTATTGACCCTTGTGGTCTCCCCTCCCCAAACCCTGCATACACCAGAGCTTTGTTCACAGGGGCTGCCCTTTTACTTGGGAGAAGTCTTGGTCGTGGATGTGCCTAGAATTATTGTGGCGCTTGGACTAAGAGAAGTTACATCTTCCTTGAAGAAAGAAAGGAGTTGTAATAAATACAGAATATCTTTTCTTTCTTTTTTCTAGTATTTAATACAAGGAAAAATAATAAGGAAGGGAAATCTGAGCATAAGAATGAAAATAGACCTTCCGTATGAAGGGCTTAACCTTTTGATGATCGGACTCGTTTATCTAATGCTTAGGCTCTCGAGATACATCGTAAACAAAAGATCGTTATCAGTGGACGATTCTTGGACTCTTTGATTCGTGCTTTGGTTCGTTGAAGTTTAAAGAGGGTTTTTATTATTTATAGGAAAATGATTTGGGAGCTTCTAGGGAGACATTTTAAAATTGCAACTCCAATAGGCACATATGTCGATGATCGGTTCAGTAACCTTGTTCGGCCTACCCATTTTATTGTACTTGCAAAAATTCATCCAATGATCATGAGTGCTGGTATCTAGCTAATCTATGGCAGGTTTAATATGATGAATGGGTAAGATTATTGAAAGATGGAACTGTAAAAAAGTTGCGTTTCCAAAACGCATTGCTTTACGCTTTTCCCTTCTATAGTGGTTTCCAAGCCATCCGTTTTCTTTATTAAAAAGGAGAAACTTTTCAGATACTGGATTCTGCCAAGTCTGAATTCTTTTATAGTGGCACTTTCGAACACCCAAACCAATATGAAAGATATATGGACTAGCATAATGCTTTAGCTAAAAGAAAAATTCTATAAGATGGCTATAAGGGCAGTCATGCTCTATAAATTAGAGTGTTGGGCAGTTAAGGAATATCATGCTCATAAGATGAGTGTCGCAGAAATGAGGATGTTGAGATAGATGAGTGGTAAGATAAAAAAAGATAAAATTAGAAATAAAAATATTAGAGGAAATTTAGGGATAACATTAATGAGTAACAAGATGAGGGAGATTAGATTTGGACATGTTCAAAGGAGACTAACAACGTCATCGGTTAGAAGGAGTAGGGCAATATAAGTAGAAGGTTTTAAAAGGACAATGAAAAAGCCCAAAAGAATGTGGATAGAAGTGGTGAGGAAAGATTTAAAAACTTTGGATTTAATAGAGAGAAATGGAGGAATAAGATTCTTGTGACTAACTCCTAATTGGGATAAGGTCTTGATGATGATGATAATGCCTTGGCACTGAGATAGATAAAATGGTCTAGAAATCTTGACAATGCATGCTTCATTGGTTTCACTTAAAAAAGTTCTACGAGTCAAGTCACTGTTTACCCACAAAGAAAAAACGTGCTGCAATTGGCCGACTCAAGTCTGTAGCATCAATATAGGCAGCTTGATAGGCTTAGCAACCCAAAAGTAGAGAAGTATAGACATCAGGTAGGTCAAGGTTCAGTAAGCTAATGAAGCTTGGTTCTGCCTTAACTGAGCTTCCAAAGAAGCAAATATATTTCCATCACAAGTAAGAGAGATGTATATATATATGATGCAATAAAAACTTCACCAACAGAAGAGTTTTAGCTTATAAAGCTTGGTTCTGCCTTAACTAAGCTTCAAGAGAAGCAAACATGCTTTCATCACACCTAAGAGAGATATATGTACTGATGCAGTAGAAACTAGATCCTTTGCACTTACTCAAACCATTCTCCAACTTTCACAAATTTTAGATGTCTGTTAAAAGCAATTGACATGACTCTAAAACAAAACTAGCCATTGAGCAGCTTTTGTTTACTTTTGTAGCAGTACTTTGAAAATTGAAAATATTGAAATCCATGACTTAATTTGATGATTTGATTCATTCATCTTGTATATTGATTGTGATATATCTAACAAATTACTGCATCCTTCGATGGGCAAGACCATCGTTGACGGACTCAATGGTCCGTCCATCGACGAATAGCTTATTTGTTGATGTGCACAGAGAGTCCAAGTCTCTAATAGCAAATTTCAATTCGTAGACGGGCAATTCTACCATCAAAGATCACCTATGTTTTTCATTTTAAATTTAGTTATTTGATCTTTAAGCTGAAAATCAATGCATAAAAGCTGGCACCTCTAAATATCCATACATTAGCAGCAATTGCAAGTTCCAGCATAGAAGTTGTCACTTTTGCCATCCATCCATGCCTATTATATCAAATATACATGTACCAAAACAAAGTCAACCATATCATCCATGATTAAACAAAATAACTAGCACTTTGGCCATTCATTCATCTAAGCAAGAAACTACCCATCCGGGCCATTATGCAACATAGAAAGAAAAAACTAGAACTTGGGCCATACATCCATCCAGATTGCTGATGGCTTGCACAATTGAATTGTGTCTTTGTAACACCTAAACTTTGCTTTGCAGTATGACTGAATGCACCTTGAACTTGCCTTGATGGTATTTGTCTCACTTGATTCATTGACACCATCCTTGGTCATTGTCCTAGATTCTGAAGCACATGCAACATTAAAAGATTAGTATATCATGCTAGATTATTATATAAGATGCTAACATATTAACATACATCACTGTAAAACATACAAATAATGAGACATTAACTGACCATGTATAAGATGCTTCCATTTACTAGGGAATATTATACACCATATCCATGAGTCCTCATTGTCCTAGTAGAGGTGGAGGCAGTCCATGGTCTTCCTCTCTTTTACTATGGAGGTTGCTCATGAATGGGAAATCCAGGCATGCCTAGTTAAACTAGTTTACAGTTCCCCTCCTATACTCATGAACATCTCTCACTCTATTGGACTTTGGTCTTCCTGGCATTCTCCTCTCTACAGGAGGAAGGACCACTCCCATGTTTTCCTCTTGTATAATCTATCATGCACAAGGTCCATTTATACTCAACACCATATAGGCAAAGCCACATGGGTCACAAACTGATGGAGTTTAATGGGATAATGATTTGTGGTATGATTGAATGGGGTATTCAAATCCAGGGTGGAATTGCACATGATTGTAATTTGGAGTAGAACTAGTAAACCCCATAAAATCCAGGTTTCTTTTTTTATTATTTATTTTTAGAATTACCTAGTAATTACCAAGTTAAATGAATAAAGTAATGGGAAAGGTTTGGGATAGAGTGAGCATGTGATATATTTATAGACAAGAAGCATCCAATATTTACACTAGTCATGGTGCAAATCCGTCCCATTATGGACCCAATAACTTTAGCATGGTTTGTCCACTTGTTAGACTCCCCCTTCGATTGCCTTGAACCCTAGAAAGGTCTAACTTGACCAATGGCCTTAAGAGAATTGATAGGAGGATATTATCAGGTAAAATCCTGCTTAATGGCCCAAAATTCTTTGATCAATCATTTTCTTTAAGGTAGGCCCAGCAAGGTGGATTCTTAGATCCAGGGTCGAGGAACACGAGCGAGGTGGGGCCAATTCTGGGTCCCTGATGAATCATCATCGTCCATTGCAAATTTAATCGCGGATCACACCAACAATCTACAACATTGATGGGCTACGTGATGGATACATTACGATAGAAATCAAATCTTTTATTTCTAAGCTATCTGGGCCGTTCATTTCCACCGTAGCCAATGGAGATCGCCTTTGAAATCTGATCTCAAATTAAAATGATTAAAAGAACTCTTTTAGTTGGATGGGCTTAGATGTAATGTCGATAACAAGCTCCATCCCAGCTCCCAGTTCACCGAACAAATGATTCAGATTGTCCTACACAAGGGCATATGAACGGTTGAGATCCTTTAGAGAATGGGCGGTGCCAGATATCGCGGATCCGAACTCATGCCGCCATCAATCACCATCAGAGGCAGCTGTTCTTCACCCAAAAGCCCAAAGAGAGCGAGTGGCGGTAGCAACTGAAAATTAAAAACATATATGAAAAAGGGTCACGAAGGTAAAAGCGAATAAAAAATCGGAGCTCAACATCCACGTGTACATATGGACGGGTCTATCTGGGACGTGTACATATGGACAGGTCTATCTGGAACGATAGAGTGCACTTTTCGGCCTCCATCGTAAATCAAAAAGCTGAAAAGAACGCCTTTTTTATTACGGACACCCCTTTTCTCCTCACAAATATCCAACAACAGTCGGTCCCGGATTGCAAATATCTTTCCTCTCCGCCTCTCTCTCTCTCTCTCTCTCTCTCTCTCTCTCTGACTTTGTCTCTGCGAAGAACCCTAATTACTCGTTTCTCTGTCGGAACTGCGCAAATTCTCCGTGGGATTTCGTTTTCCTTTTTCTTTTTTCTTTTTCCTCTTGAATTTTCGATTTTTGGTTTGGGGATCGGATTTCGATTGGTTTATGGGGGAAGAAGTTCCGGTAAGCGAGTACGACGGGGGAGTTGGGGACGGTGACGAAGAACGTGTGATGGAGTGGGAAACCGGATTGCCGAGCGCGGATGATCTCATGCCCTTATCTCAGCCTTTGATTCCGGCGGAGCTTGCATCGGCGTTCAGTATTAGTCCGGAGCCCCGTCGGAGCATTCTTGAGGTGAAACGCGCTTCGCAGACCACGCTTTCGAGCCTGCGCCGGCAGAATTCGTCCAACTTTGGTTCGAATAATCACAAATCGCTTCCTTCTTTCGCTGAAGAGCAGGATCAGGACGATGATTTGATTGGTGAAACGGAGGATGGCAGTTCAGGGAAAGACGGATCGGAATCGCGGAAATTGCGGAGGTTGGAGAGTAATGAAGAGGCAGATTCGGCTTTGCCAGGTATGGATAATTCGAATGATGATCAGTCAGCTAGGGCCCTCAAAAGGCCGAGACTTGTGTGGACTTCGCAGCTCCACAAGAGATTCGTCGATGTGGTTGCACATTTGGGGATTAAAAATGCGGTTCCCAAGACAATTATGCAATTGATGAATGTTGAGGGCTTGACTAGAGAGAACGTTGCTAGCCATCTTCAGAAGTATAGATTGTATCTTAAGAGAATGCAAGGATTGTCCAATGAGGGTCCATCATCGTCGGATCAGCTATTTGCATCCACGCCGGTACCGCAGAATCTGCATGAATCAGGCGGGCACATGCCGGCTCCTATGTCGTATGGTGCTCCATTGATGCCCATGCCTGTTCTTGGTGTAGCCCATGGTCACGGGCATGTTCCAATGCAAATGAATAATCCTGCTGCTGGATATCATGGGTATGAGTCGCACCCTTATAGTATGTATAGGGAGCAGCAGAGAGATTGGTCTGGGAACAACTTTGGTTCACGCCCTTATAGTATGTCGTTTCCCCATGTTACCACAAATGATAAATAAAATTTCAACGATTTTGCGAATTGCTGTTTACAACTGTGCAAGAGGTACGGCTCTTGATCATCTTGGGGCTTTTTAATTGTTCTTTGTGACCTTCTTTATGAAGTAATAGCACGTAATTTGTCATCTCAATCATTGAAAACTTTGTAGTTGAGAATTATGGCCTTATTTTTTATTGACAATTCGGAAATCAATCCGAAGGAGATGAAATTAAATGGCAAAAGCTCTTCTCATCAATTCTTTGAGAAAGACGCCCTTGCACCTGAACATGCCGTGCATATTTGACTTATCCTTATGGTCTTCTGGGATAGAGCAGGAAGCATTTAAGAACTTCTGATTTAGACAAGTCAGTAGTGGAAAGGCAATCCTACAACAAATATTCCATATCAAATCACACGATGTGCAATTTCACAAGTAAGCATTTAACAGCACAACTTGGATGTAGCAGTCTGGCAGAGTCTTTTGAGCAAAATCAAGTTGTAAACCATGTGATACAGCATTTTGGAAATTTTTTAATAGCTCATCTTTATGTCTTCATGTCAGATTCTTTTACAATGTTGTTAGATGTTTGATCCTAACTATAGTTATGCTCATCCAAATTATGAAGTGACACAGCTGGTTAATTCTCTTTGGTCCTCTAGTTTTGGTATCAAAGGTCATTTGCTTTCCCCATTTATTGGCTCCTCATCTTTGGTGTTGGCTTTCCTGTTTTGTTGGTGTCTTCTTCATCACTCTGGCTGCCTATGTTTCCTTTTCTTTTTTTTTCCATGCAGAAGCTTTTGAACGGGAAATCCAGTCTTATTCACGGTTTATTTTTTGTTTGAGTGGATGACATTGACTCTGGTGCTTATCTTTCTATTTCCTTCCCAAATTTCTGAAGTAGCTAGCTGTGTATGTTCTTACCCAGCTACCGGTTGCAGGTTTGAGTCTGCTGACCACCAATTTCTGATAAAAATAAAAGAGTTATGACTTACAAAAAGAAAATCTGCAGTCAATTGTTTCTATATTATGCCGCCTTTAGTTGATCTTACCATGTTTTTGCTGTGACGTATATACATATACATGTATGTATTTATGTATTGGTTTGGTTCTGCATGACTTATGCATATAATTAAATTTAACTGTTTTGGCTTACACTTATACTTGTTTTTTTCCACGTACTTTTCTTTTGGCTCCCATGGTGTTGAGGTTATCTTTTTTCTTAAGAAGATTTCCACAGTGCAAAATATGCTATCCTATTCTAACATATATAGATATGTTTGTGTGCATATTCAAATCCTAATTTTGGTTTTTCCATAATAATTTGGTGCAGTCATGCACAACAGGGCCCTGTCTCTGTACATACCTTAGGTTGAGTAATACAAACATCCATCAGCCATGCATCAAAGGCATGTATAGACATCTGGGTTTAAAAGTAGTTGAAAATTGGGCAAGGGATTGAAGATTTTGATGTTGACAAAACTGATTCTTGCATTTCATTTTTTCACTAGGACCTCAATCATTAGTTGTCATGAAGATCATTCCTTTCCTCCAGTCCAACATTCAGCTTATCAAGTAGAAAGAAAGCAAAATACTGTGTCCACCATGCATCTTCAATTAGTAGCTAAGTATATGTTTGTTTCTGCAGGGATTCAAAGGAAGTGACAAAAGAATTATAATTCTTAGAGGAGCTTAAGTTATGTTGGTGTTGACTCTTAACATGGAAAAACGTTGTCAGCTCCCATACATGGTCTTACGACTTTGCAAAGAACTGTGTTTTTGGTAAACAGTTGCCTGGGCTTGGTTACTGCAATCCCCTTTGTGAGGAGGCACCCTTTCTCCCAAAGTTACCCAGCTATTTTGCCAAGTTCCTTAGAGAGTTGTCTCATGCCCCTAGGTATTCTCTACCTACCCACCTGTGTCAGTTTCGGGTACAGGTGGTAAGTGGATATGTTGCCTAATACTTTTAAGTGCATGGGGATGCCATAGGATCTCTGTCTTCCTGTTTTGATGAATGTCCCCTTGAAGGCTTATGGACATTGACAGTGAAGAGTTGAAAGGAAGGGATATGGGTGTAAGAGAGGTTATTTACTTAAAGGGATTAACCACTTAAATTAGTGTTTGCCTTCTAAATTTTGTTCTTATTTTGTGGCCCCGGTCCTATTGCCCTAAAGCATTTCAATGAGAGAGGCTCTCTTCTAACCAGGTTCCACTTCTTGTATCTGGAGTTGAAGGATTCAGATGACAAGTGGCTCAGGCAAATTTGATTGCTTTGGTTTCGTGTTGCTATCTGGGTCCAGTAGTCCTCGTCTTCAAGGAAAAAATCCATGGTTTTGTGAAAGGCTTGTTCAGTCTACTGCCCTTGTTAGTAGAAGCAAAGTGGTTGATGTGTTCTTAGACCAAAAAGAGGGAATTAGAGCTAATTTTAGTGTGCGGGTGATCTTTGCTCTTTGTGTAAGTTTTCTTTCCTGCAGCAGATTTAATTTGTCAGTTGAGAAAATAGAAATATTCAACAAGAAAAATAAGTAGTCTTGTGGCAATAATGCCAGAATAATTGAGACCATGAGGTCGGCTACATATGCTGATAAATTGAGCAGATGGTCATTGCCATGCTTTTAGGTGCACTGAGATCAATCTGGTGATGGCTACATATGCTAATGAATTGACTGTCATACCTTTACTTATATAATGAGATCAGTCTAGTGATGCCCTTGTGAAAGGAGGCTTGTCTGCTACTGTTTCTATGCAAGGTAATCTCTGCTCAGTTTAATTGTAATCTTTTCTGTATTCTAAAAAATTGATCATCTGAAAGTCTTGAAAACAATAGGCATGTAATCTTTCTGGAAAAGAATTGTTCCTTGATAGTACCTTATCTTCCCAATGTGTCTGCTTTTAGCGAGGAGCTTCCTTGCAATATTCACTTCTGCAGAGTAGGCTTCAAACACATCTGTGTCAATCACAAAAGTATGACCATGCTATAGGATGGAAGAATTAAGCTATGTTATTATCTCAGTGAATTGTTCTGGCTTTTTCCAATAACGTGCTGCTGCAGAATACACTATCTTGAAAAGCATGATTACTAGGTAGTTTTGAAGTTGGTTAAAAGGCTGAGTTTGTGAAAATAGAAAAGACATGCATCTTTCTCTGAATAAGCAATGCTGGTATTTGAGAGACAGGCAATCCTGCATCCGCATGCAGTTGGGGATTAGATGAATTTGAAGGAATTGAAACAATATTCACTGCTTAATTGTTATTGTGTTTTCATTTTCTCTTGTAGATGGAATGGGGCCATCTTATCATGGGCCTTTGTTGTTTTAGGTTAAAGAGGATTCATCCCTTTTTTGAAAAATTGTTGCTTGGTCAATTGCAAAAGATATTCATGTGGTATGCTGTAACATTGTTAATGTTATTTCCCTGACATCAAACTTTTTATCAACGAAAGTCTCACCCGTTCATGATTAATCATGGTTAAATTCTGACCTCCCAACAACAATCCTTTGTTATGAGATGCAGAAACTAAGATATCTTACTTAAATTAGGGTGATGTTACTGGCCAGAACTCCAGATTTCTTTATCGAGAAGGATATAGCACCAGAAGCAGTAAGTCTGCCCAATCAAGTTTCTGCTGTTCAAAGACCACATAAGCTTGCCCATATCTTTGGATGTTGTCTGGTTCCATGGTAATATTTCTCTCTTCCAGTGGAAGTTGGAAAAACTCACTCCCTCATTTTTTTCAACATATCTTCTGCAACTCCATGATTTATTCTCAGTTATCAGGATCAATATAATAAGCCATTAGTATCAGCTAAAGGTACTACAATCCCTGTCTTTCATGGTGATCTAGCTTTCACAAACATGTAGCTTTTGGAGTAGAAGATGGGGACTTGGTTGTTCTAGTTCTTGGATGCTTTTTATTTCGCCCTTAAAGACTATGTGGTATGCTTATTTCTCTAGATTGTGACCGGAATGAAGCATGGGGTGACGAATGGTACAGCTAAATTTAAGGAAAGGTTCTGCTAAAAGTCCTGCTTAATTCAAGTGTACATGTATACCTGAAAGAAGCCCAGTTTCTGCAAGCTAGATGAAGCTTTATTAACTCCTCTTCATTCCCCACGGAAAGCAAGGATAGGTCAGTGACAGGAACTTAAGATGAAAGATGAGCAAGATCGTTGTCAGGCCTATCTTCATGGTTCTTTGTGTATCTGTCTGGAACATATTAGGAGCTCTCCTTAGCAGCTTCCCAACACATTCCACATGGAGTGATTTTCCCAATTAGCTGTTCCTCTATCTCAGGACTTCCATTCTTAAAATCTGCTGCCATCTTCTTAGAATCTTCTCTACGGGTTCAGTGCAGCATCTCTAGCTAGTCAATGTATAGAAGTGACAGGTGAATTAAAAGAGTATTACTGATAGCTGAGAATCTAGTTTTTTTTTTTTTTTTTAGAACGATGCTGCACAGGAATAAGTGGACTATACCTCTTGTTTTGATTGACTTTGGCGAATGAACAAGAGACCAGTTTTGTCTAAATTACTTGTCATTGTCGATACAGTTAATTCACGAACGTTCGGTGCTCTGCCACGGGAAATTATTTTTCCCTTTGTGACATCTTATTATTTTGATTGGTCCTGATCGTGATGTCGCTGCACATTCTGATTGTGTATCTCCTGGTCAGTGATATCTACCTGTCCAAAAAGAGACATCTAACTTTTAAAGCCATCCTGACTTGTCTGTATTACAGAGATGGGAAAAATGAAAGTTCCATCATCTTCGTCTGATTTATATGAGATATCTGACTGTCCTTATTTGGGTTGGCCTCTGGAATCATAGACGGTTTTCTTACTAAATTAAGATACTATGATCAGCTTAGTGTTTTATCTCACATTTTGCACTATTTACTCGGACATTTAAAGTGAAGGGAGCCTTGGTGCAATGGTAGAGTTGTCATCGTGTGATCTTGAGGTCACAGGTTGAAGGCATGGAAACAGCCTATTGCAAAATGAGACTGCATACTATTGACCCTTGTAGTCTGTCCCTTTCTTAGATCCTGCATATGCGGGAGCTTCATGCACTGGGGATGCCTTCTTCTTTTTTATTCAGACATTTAAAGTGTTTGGGTGTCGGAACTTACACACTTTGGCCAGCAAATATGTATAGTAATTATACGTATAGAAATTACGCAGGGAGGCCAGATGCTCGTGGTCCAAACTGCTCGTTGTCATCAATGTTTTCTAGCTTAGATGTTCCTGACCACCGTTATTGTGTAAGAAAAGATGGATATATTAGAAAATTCAAAGACAATGGTTTATCTTTATCAATTGAAAAGCTAAAGCATTTAGTTTTGGGGCATCACCTAGCCAGAATGAGCCCAAAAGTACAAACATCTGCTTTACCGTTGGCCGAGTCTTATATTTGCATTCCGATTTAGAGTCCAGCGACCACAATTTTCTGGAGTAGGATCTTGTAAAGGTGGCTTCAAAAAATAGGGTGACTGGAAACACTTCCCTTTTGTGGGTAGTTTACTATTCTTCCTTTGCCACCTATGTGCCGAAGTTGGATTTGTTTTTGAGAATGGTAACAGACACAGAGTAGCCTCGAACCCTTTACCTTCCAAGGGAGAGGCTACTCCTTGCACCACTGCACTAGAAGGACCTAGCTCACTCCTTGTGCTACTGTACTAAAGTTGAATATAAGATACCCAATAGACAGACAGGATTACACATGAAATTTCGAAGGCTCAACTACCAGAGAACCTTCCAATCATTACAGCATTTTGAGGTTGACAGGAACAGAAACATAACCGATACCACCAGAGTGCAACCATGTTGTTCATTCTGCAAAATAGTCCATCCTTATAACAGGAGAGGACCAGAGGATAGTCCTGAAATTCTGTTTTATTCATCTTCCACTTTTGCAATTTGAGTGTGCTTTTCCCTCCATCTTTCTTGTTGTAGAGGATCTAAGGTAGTCTCCGTACTTTATCTTTTTGTACATTTTAAGTTGCTGTTGCGAATCCACCATCTGATCCAATGGCTCGATTTCCACATCATCGTTCGGGCATATAAATGATGCTAGAGAAATCCTTGCCTTATTTTCATTTGTTACAGCTCTGTGCTCAATGCTTTTGTATTTACCATTACTCCAAATCTGTAACGTCCAAGGATACAACAGACTATGTTACAATTTCTTCAACAATTTGAGTCTTTGATCTTTAATAGTATCCTAACAAGAAATTATATGAACTCGTGTAACTATGCAATGCTGCAAGAAAGTGCAAATGTCAGCCATTTTCATGTCGCAAACCACTAAGGGGACGCAACAGCTTAGGACTACAAATTGCACACTGGTTTATGGTGCCTGCCACAGTGAATGCTAGGAACCACTGCATTAGATGGCAGCCCCACTGAACTAGGACCTGCCATTTGTATCCTCAAGTTGGCTTCCTTTTCAGCGTCGAGCTAGCAGGTATCTTTTTTATTCCAACTCTTCATAAAATTCCCAAGATCCATGGCCATGAAGACAATACATGCCTGTTTGACTGAGCTAACTGTGGTACCTTAAGAAGTGCTTGACAACTAGCACTTGTTCATGCCGTCAAGATGCAGCTTCCAAATTGTCTTGTTACTTTGGTGTTTCCATTGCCGGTGAAGCACATTATACACGTTATATGATTACACTTACCAAAGTAGCTGCCTTTATACTGCATGTATAAAAACTTCATGTAGTACGGTTTCTTCCTGAGTTGCATCAAGGCATTTTGCACTGCCACATAAATCAAGCCTAATTATTTCAGGACCTGATAGAGCATGAACTTCTCAACCACACATTGAACTGACCTTTTCTTCATTTATTTTCATCTTGTGCAGGGCAGTTTCTTGTCTTTTTTCTCTGTGGTCTATGAATTCTTACTTTCCTACAATGGGTTTCAACAATATTCATATCCAATTTTAAACTAGAATCTCTCCTCACTCTGTGTGCGTCAGAATCTTGGCCAAGTTTCTTGCTAATAGGCTGAACAAAGTGATGGTGAAGTTGTTTCTCCACAATACTCACAGATATCTCTGTCTCTCTCTCGAATGCATAAAGTGCTTTTGAAGAATTTGAATGGTTATCAACTCTAAATGTTCGGTTTTGGAAGTTCTTTTCAGTGTTTTATCCCTCTCTAGCATTACTAGTGAAGATGTGACTCTGTGTGATTGGTTCTGTGGCTAGTTTTATGTTTTATGAGATCCCTAATGGGTTACATGTATCCCTCCTCATTATCTAATCTGGATGTTGAACCGATGCATGAGTTTGTAATTATCTATTTGCAACTCAATGTACTTCAAAAGATAATAGGATAATTAGAGAATAGAATTAGTACCTCCATGACATCTCCAATATTCAAAACCAAAGCATTTGGTATTGGTTTAACAGGAACCCAGCCACCATCATGTCGAATCTGGAGACCTGTAACCTCATCATCTTGCAGTAAGTATAGTTATAGTGCCAGTATCGGAATGTGAGCTGACACCAAGTACTTGGTCAGGCCTGCAGCAAGTCGGATAAAAATTCACCCTAAAAGTTTGTAGCATCTCCTTATGAAGCTCACACAGTTTATCCTTCTCCAACCCAAGCACCAAGGAGAGAGTATCAAGGAGTTCCTTTGCCACTCTATTGACTTCAGCAGAGTATGCTTCTAGTATGTCCTTGTCAATGACAAAAAATTTTGATGAAATTATAGGATGGAAAATTTGTTGATGTGTTTAACAGCAAGTGTACGGGCTATTATAGTGTAGCTAATGCAAGTACGGGCCGATTCTACAGGGACTTGACTTAAAAAGTAAGAATTTCAATAAAATTAAATTATCTAAAATTAAATTTTTTTTACTAGAATTATTGGAATTATAATGAGAGTTTGGATTTAACCAACTTCTAAAAATTACAACATTTTTAGTTCCAAAAAGAAAGAAAATAAATCAAATAACATGAAAAAAACTACTTTTTTAGCTTAATCTCTGTCAATATCTTCAAATTTGATCTTTTGAAAATTCATCGGCATTCATAAACATCTTCAATATGCCATTGATTAGAGATCTATCAGTTGGATTTGTTAGATTCCTAAAAATCATAAAGATCTGGGCTAAATTATAATTTTAGATTTTTAAAGGTCTAGATTAAGTTATTAATTTCAGATGAAAGATCAGATACATTAATTAAGTCCAAAAATGTCTTAAGAATGAAATTGTAAAGTTAATTTAAAATTAAATAATAAATAAATAAGAAACATATAATCATTGATTGGGTTAGACCTTAATTGATTTGATTTGGATTGTTCATGTAATTAAAAGAAAGGACAGTTCAGAAATTTAAGAAACATAGCATGGGTCATACTAGAATTAACATAAAAAATCTGAGACAAACAGAAACGAGGGGGAGCCGGAGGTGAGAGGAGAAAGGAAAGAGGAGGAAGAAGAGAAGGAGAGAGGAAAAGGGAAAGAAGGAAAACCCGGATCGGGTTTTCGTTCCTGATCCGACTATTGGGGATTTTCAGTCCCCGCCCAAGATCATACACACAAAAACACAGAGTTTAACGTGGTTTGGCCAATAAGCCTACGTCCACGGGAGAGAATAATTTCACTATGAAAACAGATGTTTACAGAGAGGTATACACGGAAATTTTTACAGAGGAATGGGTTCTCATCCTTGCCCTCTTGGTATCCCTATTTATAGGGAATTTTAGGGTTTGATTTTCAACCCGTTTTACACAAAGTCAGTGGTCGGTGGCGGTGGCCGACGGCGGCGCCCGCCGCTGTTGAAGTCAGCAATCGGTGGCAGCTGACTACGGCGCCCACCATGGTTGAAGTCAGCAGTCGGCACCTACTGCTGCGCCCGCCACCGTTGAATACGGCGGCCGCCTGAAAATGGGGCTGGACCAACAAATCTCCCCCTCCAGGACCATTAACTGAAGGAGGTTTCTTCACGTATAGACTTTTAACAGAAGCCCATCCCGACCAATTCTCTGCAACTCTCGAACTTGCTTCGAGGTAATGCTTTTGTCATAATATCTGAACTATTATCGTCAGTATGAATCTTCTCAAGCTCTAACGACTTGGAGTCCAAAATATCACGTATCCAATGATACCGAACATCAATGTGCTTTGACCTTCCATGAAAAGTAGAATTCTTGCTAAGGTGTATAGCACTTTAACTGTCGCAAAATAATGCATACCTCTTCTGCATAAAGCCAAGTTCGTTCACGAACTTCTTCATCCACAATAACTCTTTGCATGCTTCCGTCACAGCAATAAACTTAGCCTTTGTTGTAGATAAGGCAACACACTTCTGTAACTTTGATTGCCATGACACAGCTCCCCCTACAAAAGTAATCAAGTAGCCTGAAGTAGACTTCTTCGTGTCAATATCACCAACCATATCTGAATCAGTGTAGCCCTCAAGCACGGGCTTGCCAGTGCCAAATCCCAAACACAACTTAGAAGTACCACGTAGATATCTCAATATCCACTTCACTGCATTCCAATGTTCTTTTCCTGGATTTGATAGAAAACGGCTCACTGTACCAACTGCATATGTAATGTCTGGTCTAGTGCATACCATGACATACATAAGACTGCCAACAGCTGAAGCATAAGGAACATCTTGCATGTATTCCTTCTCAGCATCACTTGTTGGAACTTGATTCTTACTAAGCTTAAAATGAGTAGTAAAAGGTGTACTAACCACTTTAGCTTTATCCATGTAAAATCGTTGAAATACCTTTTCTATGTACTTCTCCTGAGACAGCCATAACCTCTTATTCCTCCTGTCACGAATGATAGAAATCCTGAGAATCTGTCTCGCGGATCCTAAGTCTTTCATAGCAAAGACTTTGTTCAGTTCCTTCTTTAACTGACTGATCCTTGAAGAGCTTCTTCCAACAATAAGCATATCGTCGACATAGAGTAGCAAGATGATGAAATCATCTTCTGAGAATCTCTGCACAAACACACAGTGATCTGAAGTAGTCTTTCGATAACCCTGTTGGGTCATGAACTTCTCGAACTTCCTGTACCATTGTCTGAGAGCCTGCTTTAAGCCATACAGACTCTTCTTCAGCTTGCAGACATACTTCTCTTTGCCTTTAGCAACAAACCCTTCTGGCTGCTCCATATATATCTCCTCCTCTAAGTCACTGTGGAGGAACGATGTCTTCACATCCATCTGCTCAACCTCCAGATCAAGGTTTGAGGCCAAACCCAATACAAGACATTTTAACAACAGGAGAAAATATCTCCTCGAAATCAACACCTTTTCTTTGACCAAAGCCTTTCACAACAAGTCTAGCTTTGTATCGTGGTCGTGAAGTGTCACCTTCGTACTTCACCCTGTATATCCACCGATTCTTCAAAGCTTGTCTACCCTTAGGTAATCTTACCAGCTCAAAAGTATGGTTGTCTTGTAAGGATTTCATCTCATCCTTCATAGCTACAATCCACTCTGCATTCTCTTCACTTTCAGCTGCCTCTGTGTAGCTCTCAGGTTCTCCCCCGTCAGTGAGGAGTACATACTCATCTGATGAATATCGAGTGGAGGGTTGACGATCTCTCGAACTCCGTCTCAATGAAACTGCTGGTTCCTCAGTAGGAACCTCCTGCTGAATATCATCAGCCTCTGACGAAACATCCATGTCTTCAGCAGCTTCATGTTCTCCCTCAGCTTGATTATCTTGAACATCAACTGGAGCACCACCATGGTCATTGGTTCCATCTACACTTGGTGTATGTGAAACAGGAACTGGATCTAAACCGTCGAGTATCAGAACTCTGAGTTTCTGATACTTTGGCTTTGTCGATGTGTTCAATGGTTTGGTCTTCCATAAAGACCACATCACGACTTCTAACCAGCTTCTTTGCAATAGGATCATATAGCCTGTAACCAAATTCATCCTGCCCATAGCCGATGAAAATGCATTGTTTGGTCTTGACGTCTAACTTGGACCTCTCATCCTTAGGTATATGTACAAACGCTTTGCACCCAAATACCCGCAAATGATCGTAAGAGACATCTTTTTCATACCATAGCTTGTCAGAAACATCTGCATTCAAGGCAACTATTGGAGATAGGTTAATAATATAGGCTGCTGTGTATAGCGCCTCACCCCAGAAGGAACCGGGCAGCTTTGCTTCAGAAAGCAAGCATCTGACCCTCTCTATCAATGTCCTGTTCATCCTCTCTGCTAAACCATTTAGCTGAGGAGTCTTCGGAGGAGTTCTTTGATGTCTGATCCCTTGCTTCTTACAATAAGCATCGAAAGGTCCACAGTACTCGCCACCGTTGTCTGTGCGAATGCATTTCAACTTCTTCCCCGTTTTTCGCTCAACTGAAGCTTGAAATTCTTTAAACTTGTCAAGCACTTGATCCTTAGTTTTCAAAACATAGACCCAGAGTTTTCTGGAATAATCATCAATAAATGTGACAAAATATAATGCACCACCAAATGTGCGTACCTTCATAGGACCGCATACATCTGAATGTACCAATTCAAGCACGCCTGGCTTTCTGGAAGAATGATGGCTTTTGAAGGAAACTCGTTGCTACTTCCCGGCAAGACAATGAGCACATTTGCTTACCTTTGTAGCTTTGAGTCCTGAAAGCAAATTCTTCTTGACTAGACAACCTAGTCCTTTTTCACTCATGTGACTGAGCTGCCTGTGCCACAACTCTGAAGAACCAGCAACATCAACTGCGTTCACAGAGTTAATAGGAATCGAAGCTTGCATCACATACAAGCTAGATGATTTCTTCCCTCTGGCAACCACAAGCGCTCCCTTAGAGAGCTTCCACTGTCCATCGCAAAAGGTACTACAGTACCCATCATCATCAAGCTTTCCGGTTGATATTAAGTTCAACCGGATATCTGGTACATGTCGAACGTCCTTGAGAATCAACCTTGTTCCGTTGTTGGTGTCCAAACAGACGAATCCGATACCAACAACCTTTGACAGCCCATCGTTACCCATCTTCAACACTCCAAAGTCACCAGGAGTGTACGAGGTGAAAAACTCCCTCCTCGAGGTAACATGAAAAGAAGCACCACTGTCAACAACCCATCCAATCTCATTGGAGGTTAGGTTGATTTCATTTTCATCACAGACCACAACAAGGCCTGAAGTAGTAGCAGCTACACGATCATTCCCCTCATCATTTCTTCTCTCCTGCTTGGCATTCTTTGTTTTGTTCTCAACTTTCCACTTGTAACACTGACTTTTAATGTGACCCTTCTTGCCACAATAATTGCATTCCAGATTCTTGTATCTGGACTTAGATTTACTCTTGCTTCTATTATTCTTCTCCTGTCCTTTGATCTTGCTTCTCCCACGATTTTCTGAGATCAAAATCTCAGATTGTGATGTGGTGACAACTTGAGCTCGTCGCCTCATTTCTTCATTTAGAACTGCGCTTCTCGCAGATTCCCATGTCACAACACCACCTGGAGCAGAATTAGCTAGAGAAACACAAAAATTTTCCCATGAGTCAGGCAAAGTATTTAAAAGCCATAAACCCATGATATCATCGTCAAACCTGACGCCAACATCGGATAGTTGCTGAAAGCATCCGGTCAACTCGTTCAAGTGGTCGGAAATAGAACTCCCTTCCTTGTATCTCAAGTGCATCGCTTGATTAAGTAGGAATAACTTATTATTCCCAATTCTCGACGCGTACAAGGTTTCTAATTTGATCCATAGAGTTCTAGCATGTATTTCATTTTGAATATGATTCAAAACATTATCTTCTACCCATTGTCGAATAAAACCACATACCTGTTCGTGTTCAAAAGCCCACTCTTCTTCGGACTTATCTTCCGGTTTTTGAGTAGCAAAAACAGGTAGATGTAATTTCTTCACAAAAAGAAGATCTTTCATTTTTCCTTTCCACTTGTGATAGTTAGTACCATTTAAGCAAATCATTTTGCTCATGTTTGCTTCCATAAGTAAAGAAAGAGTACTTACAGCAATTTCAGGAGAAAATCTTACAAATTTGAGAACACCACTGCGTTTGCCAAGAACTAGTCTATCCCCCTTGAAAACCTGCCAAAAAATAGGTCTACTCCAATCGAATCACTGTTGCAACTCGTTACTATTGCAACTCAGCTACGGTTGCACTCGAACTGTTGCAACCCGGTACTGTTGCAATACGCTACTGTTTCAACTCAGCCTACCGTGCAAATGCGCTACTATTTGCACTCGATCGTTACAACTCTATACTGTTGTAACTCCGTATTTGTTGAAACTCGAACTGTTGGAACCCGCTTGGGTACTGTGCCAACTCAGTATTGTAGTATTACTGTAGCGATCACTATAGCCGACAGTGATGATGATGCTTTTACTATAACAACATGATAACGTGCTTTTCACTGTAGCAGCAATGATGATTACTGTAGTAACTGTAGCAGGAACAGTTTTCTTCCTCCTCTCGACCGGCGGAACTGCAAATCCGTTTTCTGCCTCTATTTCACGGCAGAACCGAGCTCTGATACCACTTGTTGGGGATTTTCAGTCCCTGCCTAAGATCATACACACAAGAACACAGAGTTTAACGTGATTCGGCCAATAAGCCTACGTCCACGGGAGAGAATAATTTCACTATGAAAACGGATGTTTACAGAGAGGTATACACGGGAATTTTTACAGAGGAATGGGTTCTCATCCTTGCCCTCTTGGTATCCCTATTTATAGGGAATTTTAGGGTCTGATTTTCAACCCGTTTTACACAAAGTCAGTGGCCGACGGCGGCGCCCGCCGCTGTTGAAGTCAGCAGTCGGTGGCAGCTGACTGCGGCGCCCACCATGGTTGAAGTCAGCAGTCGGCACCGACTGCTGCGCCCGCCACCGTTGAATACGGCAGCCGCCTGAAAATGGGGCTGGACCAACACCGACCTGTGCCGGGAGATGGGTAAATCGGAGAGATAAAGCAGGTGTTGGGTAATCCGGCGTCAGGCAGTGATGTCACCGGTGCTGGTGCTAGGGCGGTGAACGACGAAGTTGGCGGTGCTGGGAAGAGGAGGACAGAGGGAATCCTGGGCCGGTGAAGACGATGCCTGGGCACGCGATCCGGCTGGTGAAGGATGAGATGGGGATGAGCAACCTGGGCTGGGCACTACCGTGTAGTGCACGGTGCTGTCCGAGCTGGGGTTGATCGGAGAGAGGAAGACGGGTGCTGGCCGATGAGAAGGGTTCGGTGACCAGAGGAAGGAAGAGGGAAGTGAGAAGAAGAAGGTGGTGCGGTAGAGGAGAAAGAGGGATCTGGGTGGGGGGAAAGAGAGTGAGCGGGAAAGATTGAGAGAGATGGGGATCGAAAGAAGAAAAAGAGATAGGTGATCAGGGTGCGCAGCAGGAGACGAAGAAGAGAAGAGCATTGCAGGAGAGAGAGAGAGAGAGAGAGAGAGAGAGAGAGAGAGAGAGAGAGAGAGAGAGAGGAAGGAATAGGGAAAGTTAGGGTTTGCCTGCCACCTACGGTGATCCAGACCAGGCGTTTAAGAGGAGAGAGTAGAGAGAAGAAGATAGAGATGTGAAAGGGAAGAGGAGGGGGGACTGCCTTGTACGGCCCAGCCAAGGGAGAGAAGAGGAGAGAATGGAGAGAGGTGTAAGAGAGAGGACTCCAAGAGAGGCAGCGAGAATAGGAGGTAGAAGGTGGATACGTGTTTCCTCCTAAGTCTCTTGCCATGCGAGCATAGCCGCCCTAGGAAGTGCGTCAACATAGTTTATACCATCTCTCCTCCTAAATTTGATTTTTCCTCCTTTGTAAACTTTTTAAAGTTAATCTTTCCATCTTATCGGTGATTTTCAATTGAGATCAATTTTTATTTAGAAAACTATTTTATCCATCTTTGTGAGTGATCTGATCCATCTAATGCTTTTTAGGATAATCTGCTCCGTTAACTTTTGATCTTAGCTATTCATACCTTTTTAAATTAATATGTAGAATAAAAGACAAATTTAGAGTCATCTAAATCGTACATTAATCATATGATAAGTACTAATAATCATCTGACCGTTAATTTTGACAAATTAATGATTATATTATCAATTGAAGTTAAATTCAAAATCAAGCTAAAATTACAAATTTGATGATTAGATAATCTAATTGAATGTTAAATTAGAAGTATTTTTACCAAAATTGAACACTTTACAAAAATGAATAAATTTCATATGAAGTTGTATCTGTGATATTGCTTTGATTTTCTCCAATAAATGATGGAGCAGAGCTGCAGAATACACTGGGAGCCACGTAGTGGAAAAGCGTGATTACTAGACAGTTGTCAAATTGGCATCAATAAGGCTGGTATGTGAAAATAGAAAAGATTCATATCTCACTGAATAAACAACGCTGGTACTACAGAGCAACACAATCTTGCGTCCATATGGAGTTAGGGACTAGATGATTGGGATGAAATTCAAAGCAATATCACCTGCTTAATACGTAGTTATTCCTTCTCGTGTCAACTGAACGGGGTCATCTTATCATGGACCTTTGTTATTACAGGTTAATAGGTTTTTTGCAAAAGATAACCACATAGGATGAGGGATAGTGTTACTGCTATTTTCTTGATTTCAAACGTAATGATCAAGCAATAGTCTGCACCATTCTTGAAAGATCATGGTTATGTAGCTAAGCTCCAATACTATTTAGTTATGACCGGCAGAAACTGAGAAAACTTACTTGAATTCAGGTGGTGTTGCTGGCCAAAATTTTGGTTTCCTGTAATGGGAAGGATACACCACGAGCGTCAGTAAGTCTGCCCAGTCCAGTTTCTGCTCTTCAGAGACCACATAGGCTTGCCCATATCCTTGAATGTCGTTCGGTTCCATGGAATACTTTTTCTTCTCTTCTACGAGAAGTTTGAAAAAGTCAGCTGCAGCAGCCTTCATCTTCTTCAACACTTCCTCTGTGATTCCATGATTTATTATCTGCCAAGTGATGTTCACCAAGACCAGTTAGCAGTTTCAACAGTAATAACCAGAGCTAACCTGAAACTGTGTTTAGCGTTGATCTGGCGTTCAAAATATCAGATGTTTGGAGGAACTTGGCCGTACTAATTGAGACTGACAAACAGCAAAAACTGGCAACATGTAAATATCAATATCCTTCACATTAGTTGTTTCTTGTAAAATGAAGTTTTCATCTAATATTATCTGGTCTTACACAGTAGATTACTAGCTTCCACTTCATCAAGCACCAGAGAGCTTTTTCAACTTTTTGCGAAAACAAGTATTATATATATATATATATATATATATATATATATATATATATATATATATATATATATATATATATTCCTTGATATCATGGAGTGGCAACCATGACTGGAACTTTGCGCTTTTGTGGGCAATCTAAGGAGAATCAGTTATCATTTGAACGAGTTGCAAAGAAAGAGACATCGGGGATTTCTTCTGTATAAGTCCTGTCGTTGGGGCTTCCTGGCAGTTCAACTGTGTAATGTTGGTTCGGAGTCAGTTGTCGGATGATTATCTTCTAGTTACAGGTTTCTGGAAGTTCACCTGTCTTCTGGCACTAGCTAGATATGAGACTGCTAGGCATCTTAACAAGATCGGAGATGGCACCATTGCCTTATTCAAGTAACAAATCCTGAAAGTTCATTCTTGGGCACATTTTCATTTGGTCCCTTTGAGACTCTACTTACTTGTGCATGGAATGTAAGCTTAAGTTGATAGAGTCTAGAGGGAATTTAGAGATATACCTTGCTACACTACGTGCTTAATGCACAAGGATAAATGATATTACCTGAAAGAAACCCCAGTCTTTGCAAGCCAGATCTAGTTTTGTGAACTCCTCTTCATCCCCCAGAGAAAGCAACTTTACATCAATTACTGGAATTTCAGATGAAAGATGAGCCAAGTCGATTTTAGGCCTGTCTTCATGGTTTCTTATGTATCTCTCCGGAACACATGAAGAGTCTCTCCTCACCAGCTCCTGTACACTCTCCACAGGCAGAGATTTTCCCCAAGTGGGTTTCTCCTCTATGTCTACACTGCCATTCTCAATGTCTACACCCATCTTCTTAGAATCTTTAGATTCTCTCCACAGGTTTACTGGAGAACTTCAAGCTGCCCATGAATTTATAGGGAGTCATTTCGTATAGCCAAGCATCTTCTTCTTCCCGGTCTGGAATGATTCTACGCTGCAGGAATTGGACTTTGTTTCTTGTTTGAACTGCATTGGTGGATGAACAACGTGACAATTTTGTCTGAAGGGAAGGAGTTTTTGCTTATCCATGGACAGATAATTCATGAGCTTTCAACGTGGACTCGGAGAAATCATTTTCCTGTATCTGAGATCCCATCAGAATGATTAGTCTATTGTCAATACTCGGCATGTGTGGCAATCTTTGCTGCCTTTCTGATTGTATGTCACTTGTGATTTAATGAAATCTAAAACGACATCTATTGACAAATAGCACGAAGTTCATTCAGCATGCAAGTCTCTATCATTGCTTGTCTATGGTGCTGAAAAGGGGAAAATGAAAATTCCATCATCTTTGGCAGCATCCTATATCCTTTCTGGGCAGGCAAGGCTGTTGTCTTTGGAATCATGGACGGCATCCCACTTACTAGAACAAGTACCACCATTGACGTTGTATTTACAAGCATCTTAAACCGATTGAGGGGCCAAAATCCATGGCGATCCAAACTGCCGGTCTTTTGGATCACTTGTTTATTGGACAACCAGTTGTCATGGGATTGAAAATTTGAGACTGACTCATGTGTTGATGGTGAAGCCATGGTACTTAATAAAGAGGAATGGAGGAATAAGATTCACGTGGCAGACCCCTAATTGAGATAAAGTCTTGACGATAATGATGACGACTCATGTGTTGATGGTCCAATAATTCAATGGCTTGTATAGACACAGATTTTTCCCATGGTGATCCGGAAATTGAGCTTACCGGAGACGGTGACAGTAACATTCAGTCTTTTAGAAAGAGAGATGGTAATTGATGGTAGCAGTTGTTCACCATATTAGGATATCAATTTAATTCCAGCAATGATACGTGTTTCTGAAAACTTTTGGATTTGTTTACCAGACTGTGAGAAAATTGAATAATTATTGAAATTGGTGTTTAGATCTATAAATTTGAAATTAACTAAGTCATGCAAGAAACTTAAAATATTTGAGATTGGTTAGAACTCAAAAGGGAACATCTAGAAGCTATGATTTCATATTTGGAAAGATTATAGAAAAAGCTCTCTATTATTTTGTGAATTTTTAATTTACTCTAAAATTTAGATTTAATCAGATATATCTCCAATTTAAGATGCCATCTCAATTCCATCTGAAAAACTGACGCTGCTGCCTTTTCTTCGACGTACACATTGACCTGCTAAGTTGGAGAATTATTGACTTGTCCTCAAAAAGTTGGTTAATTTAGAATTTAATAGGCCCACGAACTTCCCCACCCCTATCTCTTGGGATGGCAATGGGGCGGATGGGGTGGGTTGTCACTTGTCGTACCCCGTCCTACCATGGGTCACTAAGATTTGTAGCCCACTACAGGGTGGGGCAGATTGTGAAAAACCCACCTTGACTAGCCTCACCCCATCAATTATTATGAGCATCATTCCATGGGTAGCAACACGTGGTGGGTCAATATCACCATTTTTGCATGAATTGAGATGTTTTGTTTTTTCTCCTGTGCAAGAAAAATTATGGTTGCTGCTATAATTAAGAGGAGGATCTGATAAATTAAAGAGACTTGAAAGGAGACCTATGATTAGAAGTTTTTATAAAATGCCCATATTTTATAATTGAAGCATAATAATAAATCATTGGTACTTTTGGTATATGAAAATTTGTAAATGATAAGGGTCGAATCATGAATTTCTTTCTGACCCGTCCCAACCCATGCCACCTTGGGTCCGAAACTTTTGCCCCATCGCTAATGCAAGTCATTTACTGCTCCAACCCACCCCATGTAGGTGTGGAGCAGGGCGATTCACCAGTTTAACCTGCCTCACGGTCAAACTCACCTATGTATTTACTTTCAAAACATAGAGAGGCATATCACCAAATGGGTTATTCCTGAACTAGATATCCCCAACTGTATGGGCTCTATAATGTTCCAACAAAAATGTTTTCAATCTAGTTTCCTATTACCCATTTCTCCCATTCTACCCACTTTTTTCTTCTTCTTCTCTCTATATGTTGGTTCTTCAACGGCTTAATCTCTTGGTGTACCTCTGTTCTCCGCAAATCAGATTCTAGAGAGAGAGAGAGAGATGAGGAATTTTGGGACCTACATTTTTTTATTTTAAATTTCATAATCCATACTACTCATTAGATGCACCTCATCTTAGATAGCCTAGATACCAAATATCAAATCCATTGAATATCTCTAGGTCTTTTACCCAAAAATAGACTATAGAATCATAATACCCCCAAAACACAGTAGAATGTTTATTATTTTGGCTTTAAATGGTCCAAAAATGAAGAACCTACGTATCCATTGCAGGTGAGATTTAGTACTCAAGCCATCTGGATTGAAGAACATCTAATGAATGGTGGAAAAAATTAGAAAAGTGGGTTTAACATATACCTTTGAGTATGCAACTGTGATAAGACCAGTTGCATCACATAATTCCTAGAGATAGACTACGAGTTTGCAGATGAGTATTAGGGCACGTCATTAGAAAAGAGATAATAGGGGTATTTAAAAAGAAAATTGTCTTTTTTAAGTTAAACAAGGGAGAAGGGTGCATCGTTGAGGGCTTTTTAGAAGGGAGTTACAGTGTACTTTCAAAGTTAGTGTTGAGTTGCAGTGTTATTTTTGAGATTCATGAGGTGCCTCATGTAAAAACCTCTTGTTTCCTTTTGTCTCCATCTGCGGATTGAGTTTGCTGTATGCAGCATGTCATAGTCAAGGGTATCAACGTTGTTGTTATAGTTCCCTCTGCAAACCCTGATGGGATCAACCCAGATTTGTCTGCTCCCAGTACCTAGACGTTTAAAGCCAATAAATGTAATAAAATAATGTTAATGAAACAGACATGACTACAACCAAAGAAAAATTGGCTTAACCTTGCTTGTGCTTTCTGCTTTTGGTCGGACTCCTGCACCAAAGTCCTAATTGAGGACTGTTATATTGTTTCTGGCGATGACTGTATTGCTATAGAAAGTGGCTGGGATCAACATGGGATTGCTTTTGGGATGCCAGCCCAAAATGTGATCATCAAGGGGCTAACTTGCATTTCACCTACCAGTGCTGTCATTGCTCTGTGTAGTGAGCTGTCAGGTGGAGTCCAGAATGTTAAGGCTCATGACATTGCAGCTATTAATACAGAGTCTGGAGTGAGAATCAAAACAGCTTCAGGTAGAGGAGCATTTGTAAAGGACGTAAATGTAAAAGGGTTTACCATGTATAAATTGTGAAGGTATGCTTTTTCTAGGTGTTGAGATGATGAGTGTCAAGACAAGAAAGAACAAAGTTAGGAATGAAAAACATTAGAGAAAATTTAGGGATAGCACAAATAAGTAACAAGATGTAATATCCTTAATTTTTAGGATAAAATAGGAAATTTTTCAATAAATTAAAATAAAAAAAATTATAGATGAAAATTTTTCCTGAAAACATAAGAATTAGAAAGTGCTCGTCGATACGAGTCCAACGCCACCAAGAACGCGAAAAATGGGGCTCAAACGAGGGAGTTATGAGCCGTTGAAGTTGTAAGGGCAAATTGGTCTTTTGACAGAACGTGTTACATAGGGGTCCAAATTGATAACGGCACCCCTGTCTTCCACACGTCTCTACCAGTCCGGTGAAATCGCCGGAGAGACGTGGAAAGAGACGTGTGGGGAAGAATTTCTATTCCCCTAGGACTCTAAACCCTATATCTATGCTTCCCTAGGAGCCAAAACGCTCCACTTTGAGCGTTTACTCTGGGGTTTTTAGCTTAGAAACTTAGCCTAGCAAGGTCTGAGTTTTCAGGCGAGTGGAATCCCGGCAAGACGAGCAACCCCTGCCAGGCGCAAGGTAAGCCTCAATACTCCATTTTTCTGTATTTATTAAATAGAAAAAATAATTAGAAAAACATTTTAAAAAAAATTTAGGAAAAAAATCAGATTTTTAGGAAACTATGTACACGCTACTGTTGGAGTGTGATTTCACGGATCAAACCTCATCCGTTTGGAAATCACACCGTCCAGCTAGCGCATAAGACACCCAAGAGCAAACCCTTTAAATTTGGGAGTGATCCAACGGTGGATTTCTCTAGAAAATGCAAAAACCAATATCTATGGATGATTTTAGGAACTTGGAAAAAAATTGCTTAAAAACCATGGTTTTTGGCAAAATCGGTGCAAAAGGAGGGCATAAATGGATTCTATAGAGAATTCTGAAGAAAATGGTGCAAAAATCACCCAAAACGGAGCTCTGTAGCTCCGCCAGAGACGACTGCAATTCGGTCGTCTTCTCTGGCGTCGTCAACAGCGTCGGCGCCCTGGCGCTGACGCCAGGACGCACTCGGGGACGCACGGGGGACGACGTCAAATGACGTCATCGTCGCATGCGTGCGCAGCGCCGCGCGCGTGTGGAAAGACGCCGATAGGCGGTCACGGTGGGTCCGGGATGTTGCGCGTCCTGGCGACCGTGACGCACGCCGCGTGCGTCACGGTGCCGAAGACGCACGGCACGCGTCCCGTGCGGCGTCTGCGTGTCGATGCGTCTTCGTGGCACCGGTATAAGCCGATGTAAACTGGCGGAAAAGGGAGCCGCCAGTATAAACCACCTTATGGTGGTCCGGCAGGCCCCATTTGAGGGTAGTTTTCACTAAAACTTGATTTCTGGGAGCTAGAGAGGTCCAAATCATGATCCGAAAGAAGCGTTGTGACCATATTGACGACGCGGACCTAGTTTTAACTTAAAAACTTAGAAATGACCACTTTTTATTTAGAAAAATATTAAAATAGTGATGTAACATGTACAGGTGCACTTGAATATACTAGTTAAAGGGAGTTATTAGCAAGCTGGTGGTCTCACACTGAGGTAGGTGATGACAACTAATGTTTTGCCTTGATTTTAAACCATGTTTAAACATAGCATCATGTGTGATTGTGTTTTAAATTGCAATTATTATTTACCGTGGATTTCATGCGACATTGAGTACAGGATGGTTATTCCAAATTGAAATCTTTTACTAAATAAACTTATTTCAAATGCTTTTACAAGCATGATGTTAATTAGTTATGCTTAATTAGAGACTTATTTCTTATTATATGTAAAGAAAATGCATGGATTTACATAGAAATGAGAATTGAGGCTTATTAGCTGGTCCTTTTATAGGCTAACCCCAGGATGAGGAGCATGTCTTGGGGATTGTAAGCTATATGTGCTCTTGAGTTTTAGCATATACATATGATTTCTGTGTTTTATATTTAATGACAGGTGCTCTCGCCCGGTGGGCGTCATGCTAGGAGGGATAGGGTCGGCCACCTACCTTCCGAGATTATGATGTGATAATTTTGTGATAGGATAGACACCTGCCCATAGATGGCATTCGGTAGGGGTTTGATAACATGGATAGTCCACACTACCAGTCTGAGCCTTTCCATGGGGACAGACGCTAAGTCTCTCATTATGGTGTCAACGGAGAGCGGCGGTGGTTGATACCCATGGAGGGTAGCCACTGCAGCATGATGGCCCATATTCTTCTTATGTGTGCATGTATGATGAGCATAGTTATGGATGGTATGCATGGGTGTGACGACACTCAGAGGTTGACTACATGTACTCCTGATCAGGGATGTCAGTGCAATGTGGTGGGACCCATTACCTTAGGATGCCCTTATTCTTGTTGTATGCTCCATTTTATTGATTCGTGTCATGTTTTAACTCTATGATTGCATGTTTTAGCATATGGAATAAATTGGCATTTATTTAAACATGGTATTATGATATCACTATTTTCATAAATGTTAGACTTTTCATCAGTACTGTTCATTATTTCTTTCATTTATTACATTAATTGTCTATGTACCTACACAAGCGATAGCTTGCTGAGGCATTGCTTTGTTTTGCAATGCCTTAGATCTCGAGCGCGACACCAGGAAAGGAAAAGCTGTTGATAAACCTTGAGAGCTGATGAAGACTATTTTTCTCAATAGTTTTAGACAGTGATGTGAGTCATTAGAGAGGATTATCATTTGAATTTTATTATGAACTGCATACTTTATATTTGGATGTGATTTAGATGTTTAGACATATGTTGGACATTTATATGGGATGTTATGATGGATAGACCTTGGGCCATATTATTGTTGTGTTTTGGACATTTATTTGATTTAAAATAAAGGCGCCGATTTATTTGACGTTGATTTATACGCGGATTATTTTATTTATGTTTAATTTACATATATACCATTTTGAGAAGGGATAACTAACACCCAGAGTTTTTAATATAGGTTTTAGTAAAATGTTAAATAAAGCTTTTCTCATAAGATCCCAAATGCTCTTATTTAAAATATCATTATAAAAAAAAATGTCTTAAAAAAAAAATCTAGGGTGTTACACAAGATGAGAGAGATTAGACTTAGATGGTTTGAACATGTTGAAAGAAGACCCAAAATGACAATAGTTAGAAGGAGTGAGGCAATGCAAGTAGAGGGGAGAGAAGATTTGAAAACTTTGGGGCTAAATGAAGTCATGATACTTAATAGAGGAGAATGGAAAAACAAGATTCATGTGGCTGACTCCTAATTGGGATAAAGTCTTGATGATGATGATGCTTTTTGGATGAACGGTGACTATGGTTCACATCCCGATGATAATTGGTGTCGAAATGCAATGACTGATGTTAAGGGAATTAGCTATAGTTATGTGGTTGGAGAGAATGTGCTCATTGCAGAACAATTGGCAGGTTTGGAGAAAGCACCATTTACAGGTATTTGTATGTCCAAAATGATCCTCAAGGTGGTGCCGCCACCGCTACAGTAAAAAAAGAAGAAACCTTAACCTACATGCAACTGCACTTACATTCAGGAAGTCTCAAAATCTGTGACCCCTCCACCATGTGCTGCACTGCCCGATTAGGGAACAGCTATAAGCTCCTGCTTATGTCCTTCTGATGGATTACCTATTGAGGATGTGCAATTCAAGAGTGCTCTCTCTGAACTGCCAAAATGTAAGCATCTGGCTATTTACTAGGCTTATGATCTGGAGCTAATAATCATGTTTGGTATCAAGATCTATTTTCTAGATACCTATTTCTAAAATGATATTATGTTTCGATCAATGAGACAGTCTATTTTAAGCTCGGGTCCCAGTTATCTCGCTTCCGTGGGAGCGGCAAGATATTTGCCGGTATAGATGATCTTATCTGCGAGATTGGCCTGGTGACAATAGAAGGAAATGGTAACAGCGCCACGTTTTGTCACTAGATTGCCTCTATATCTACACTGGTGACATACTCCGTAAAGTAGAGGCACCATATAGCCGCGACTCTGCTATGCGGTGCTTTAAGTAAGTCTCTAAAGAAAAGGTTGAGATTGTGCCGCTATAGCAGGCCCATTCGACTCTACATTTTTCACAAAATTTAGGGTCTTTTTTTTCATCTCCGATCACTCGATAAGTTTTATAAGCACAAATTCACAGTTTGTAGGTTCAAAAATTCTTTCACAAAATTGGTATACACAACTTGTAGAGTGAATTGCCAAAAATTTGGTATACATAACTTGTAGAGTGAAATGAGATACTGTAAAATGTTTGCCGTATTTGAATCTATAATAGCACAACTGTAGTGTGCCAAAGCGAGAAGCGGTATATAGAACTTGTAAGATGGAACAGAGATAAAGGATGTAGTTCCTCGCTATTTTGCTTCTTTAGTAGCATCACTGTAGCAGATGGGGAGCCTTGGTGCAACAGTAAAAGTTGTCTTCATGTAACCTAGAGGTCACAGGTTCAAGATGTGGAAAAAGCCTCTTGTAAAAATACAAGACAAGACTGCGTACTATAAGCCCTTGTGGTCCGCCCTTTTCCCGACCCTACATAGGTGGGAGCTTCGTGCACCGGGGCTGCCCCTTTAGTAGCGTAACTCTAGCAGCGATAGATTGATACTAGGATAGCAATCTTATAGAGGCAACTGAGATAGAGGAGACCGGTATTTTGATCTATGCTATCAGAGACCCACTACTTTGATCTATACTATGGGAAGTGTAGTGACAGTATAACGAAACTGGTGTAAAAAAAGATACTGGAAACTTCATTGCTATTTTGCTTCTATAGTAATGTAAGGAAATAAGATAAAGGAGACAAATTGCCACTATTTTGTTGTATCTGCACTTCACCTTAGTTAAAATGCAGCTTGTGTGACTTCATGTGTAATTTTTTGCTTGTACCCAATAAAAAGTCAAAAAACCAATTTTAGAGGACTTAAGAAGCTACAAAGAAAGCAAAAAAGAACCGTGTGCAAAGCAATGAAACGTGTTGGAAGGATCAATGTAAGTTTGTACTTAATAAGTCGAGAGGACTGTTAGGAATTTTAGGGGCTGGATCTAGTGGTAAACTAAAAAAGGACAGTCCCAGTGCACGAAGCTCCCGCCTATGCGGGGTCAGGGGAAGGGGCAGATCACATGGGCCTAAAGTAGGCAGCTTTACCTTGTATTTTGCAAGAGGCTGTTTCCACGTCTTGAACCAGTGACCTCAAGGTCACACGACGACAACTTTTACCGTTGCGCCAAGACTGTTGGGAATCATGACAAGTTCCAAAACAAAATTTCGTAGAATTTCCATTTGATACTTAAAATGAGCTTGTTAAGATTTAAATAGACTTCTTCAAATTGCGTCTAGGAGTTTTTCAAGTTTAAAATAGTCTCCTTGTCATTAGCAAAAAGGAGAGAACAACTCTTTGAAAAAATTTGAACTAAAGGGAGCATTTTTTAACTAGAAGAAATTTGGTGAAATGGCATTTTCACTTCAGTAACAAGTCTTCATCCCAGTATGACCCGGACTACTGTACTTCTAGTCACAATTTTCCTGTTCAAATTTCAGAATTCTGCATCAAAATTTGCTTGCAATTTGAAGAGCACTTGAGAGTCTAGACAAAGTCAAATATCAGAAGAGTAGGAACAATGTAAGGCGGGTATGGGGGTTAATTTCTTTTTCTCATATAGGCTATGCAAATGGAAATAAGAAAATGGAAATAGCCTCTTACCTTGCATTTGCAAGAGGCTATTTCCATGCCTCAATCCTGGGACCTCTAGGTCACATGTCGACAACTCTACTGTTACACCAAGGTTCCCTTCCCATTCAATTACACATGCAAATTCAACAATTTCAATGATTTTGAACTACCAAATATTTATACAAACTAAAATCATACTTCATCTAAAAGAATGCTCATAATAGAACCTCTTAAGTTTTGCACCAAATGTCTTTCGTATTTTAAACCTAGATGAGAAAAAGTACCCTTAGGTTGAACTGCCACCCAGACACAAATACTGCAGCTCATATGAGTAGTGTCTGGGCAACAGCCACTCCCACAACAGTTTGGAAAGATATCTTCCAAGCTGAAAACATTAACAGTTTTAGGGAAGAACCTGAAACCTCAGGACAATGATCAGGCCGAGCTGGGCAACCGACATCTGATAGTGGTCCACCTGTAAGTTGACTTACCTTGTTCAGTTAGAAATTTAACCAGAGACATAAAAAATAAAATAAAATTTGAATAAACTCCAACCATATTTTACTGACCAAAAATGCAAATTCACCTTTATATTAGAATAACCACATTCGTTTCTAGGATCTGAAAGCATTTGCAATGTTCTAGTTCCATAAAAGATCATTCTTTAACATGCCCAGCATGTTACACGTACTAAAGATCTTTAAATTGCTACTTCAATCTACCTTTCAAGATTCTATCACTTCAGGCCTAAAAGAGTAGGCTCATACTTAGTCATGTAACCAGCAACAAAAGGTGGAGACTTAATGGTTTGTTTCATTTGTACTTACAGTTTTAGTTGAATGACTAACAGTAATACTTTTCATTTTATTTTCATTCTCTTCTTCTTGTTGAAGTCTAAGATGTGAACATAGAGTTGATACCAAAAAGTGGGCCTTGAGGTTGAATTTTGAGATCCAGTTTATATATACAATATGTAGATATGCTCACAGGTGTATGCAATGAATATAGGCTCCGACCACAGGATTTGCTAGGCCCATTATAAACAGCTATTATCCAATAAACTATTTGTAATCCAACAAACTAATTTGCCTTTCATATAGCTTATGTAGTTTATAACCGCTGGAGTATCTAACTGCTCAGAAATTGACTCCTAAAACTAGTATGCGATGTATTTCCTAAGATCGGTGGCTCCCATACTGTTCCTTAAATGTCAGACGTTCACCAAAACTTTCTGCAGATTGTAATTTTGTCAAACTAATGACATGTAATCCAATGGGATATATAAGAATGCAGAAAGAAACTGGAGCAAACCGTACAGCAATATTGTAGAAAGGCTACAACCGTGCAATAGGCCATGTAGAAATTTTGAGGTAGAAAGAGAAAAGGTTGAGAAAAACAAGAAGAAACAAAACAAGGACAAACAAATAAATTTAGGCATACTCTCTAAGGTTAAAAGTAAATGAACTGGAACACATTCTTATATCATAAAGTGTACTACAAATATAGCACAGAGAGATGGAATTGAACCTAACCCATGCTACATATTCTTTCCAGGAACAAATATGCAGATGTCTCGACCGAATTAAGCAGCACATCACAGACGGATCAGTGTACTACAAATATAGCACAGAGAGATGGAATTGAACCTGCTATGGGCTCTTGTGGTCCACCCCCTCCCTGGACCCCGCATAGGAGGGAGCTTCGTGCACCAGGGCTGCCCTTATCACAAACAGATCAGTTAGGCAAGAGAACAATTTTCTACGTAAAGGCAATTGCAAATTAAGACTACTGCTATGATCCCATGATACAGAAAATGGACAAATTGATCAGAAGTCCAATACTGAAAGAATAAAGCAAAAGAAAGAAGAAGAAGCAAGCTACCATGTACCTATGAAGAAGAATGGAAAAAACTGATACATCTATCATTGGCTGGAAGCTCAGGTAAAAGAGTTATTGCTATGGTAACATTTACACATGTCGTCTCAAGTATCCAGAATGACACAGACTCTCCACGTATTTCCATTATCACAATAGCCTGCCCTACAAAATGCCCTAAGCAATGAATCATATATAGCAACATTTGGAACCAGACCCTGTTCCAGCATTCTATCCAACAGCTCAGGCCCTTTATGGAGCTGAACACTTCTAGCCAAACAACTGAATATAGTAGAGTAGGTAAAATATATTCTGGGACAACTTTCTCCTCTTCCATTCTGGCAAATAGCTGTTTAACTTTAGATACATCACCAATCAGATAATGCACATGGATTAATGTGTTATATGTCACAACATTAGCGGTAAAGTATCTTCCGCAAAGCATAAATAGTGCTTCTCCCAGCTTCCCTGCTTGAATCATAACTTCAAGTTGCTATAGGCCTCCATTGTCTTGGCCGCTTGAGAAAGGTCATTGATAATAAAGTGTAAATAACTTGCACTAGATCTCCAAACTGTCATCAAACTTCCTTCCAAGATTAAGTCAACCTCATGAGTCTCCTAGCTCGCAAAGTGCATCAATCAAGATATTGTATGAACAGTGTTTGGCTGATAACCAATCCTTGGCACAGTTTCAGTTAGCACCTTAGCCTCTCGCCTGCAAAGGCCCGTAACCAATGTCGAGTAAGTTGCTACATCCGGTCTACACTGGCTTTTACGCATTCGTTCAAGCAACTCATAAGCGGCATCAATGTCATGCGGGCAACACCCCTTTAGCATGAAATTGTTGGTTGAAACATGCGGAATGACGCTGAAAGAACTTTTCTCGATCTCTCCATGAAAACAGAAACAGCTTCATCGAAAGGGTTTGCAATGACAAGGGAATTGAGAACAGGGTTTGAACAAAGAACATTTGGAGTACACTGAGCTAGTTTGATTTCTTGAAAGAGCCTGAGGACTGAACGCCTTCACCAACATGCTATAATCATACGGATGGCAGCGGAGAGGTTTTGCACCGCATTGGGGTTCCACTGGAACACAATCACGGCATTTTGTTACGATTTTGGAAAATATAAAAGGATGTTGGTTGCTAGGGAATTCGTTCTGAAAATCAGCCGCAATTTTCAATTTGTTTGCAGTTGCTGATGTTGAGTCTGGTTTGGAGGCCTTGAGTTGGAGATTTCTGCAACCCAAAGTACGTTTCTTTTTGTCGACATTTTCTTGGATCTTATAATCTGGTTTCTTCACCGTGCTCCCACTTGGAGATGTTTTATCTCTCTCATGATTGAATGTCGCATTTACTTTTATGCTTCGTCACGAAATCTAGTAAGTTCTTACGAGTGGGTTTTCCTATAGTCGCCAACGTTGGGGAATGGGAATCTAGAAGGAATTCTGAAGAAGGAGAAATCAGATGAAGACTAGCACCTTGCTATCTTCTGCTCAATCGGGAGGGAGGGATGGTGCAGCTGCTGCTGGAGTAGGGTTTGGGGTCTCTTTCTCTTAGGGAAAATGGGTTTTCGGGCTTTCCGGCAGCTAGGTCGTGTTTCAAACCGAAGAAATGAAGGAAGAAGAAGGCTAAGTGGAGATTTGGACCCTTATATCATGGAGTCATGTTATTGCTCCGGATTTAGAGCATTGGATGATTCTAATTTCTAAAAGGGATGCGTTAGAAACTTTGATAAACAACGGACGGTTTAGAATCTCCAATCCATATGCAAGGTTGGAGCAATCACATGGAATGAGTTAGGTTCATGCAAAGTTCGGCTATAGCAGACGTGGTGTTGGGCTACGACTTTACGAGATGTCCAAACTCGATGGAATCAGATAAACGGGCTGCCCTTACATGAAAAAGGTGGACTCCACACGACCAATCAGTAGCTCTCTCTCTCTGGCGGCCCTTCATGAAAAAGGTGAATTGCTGGTGGAAGTCTTGAAGACGAGTATCAAGGTTACTAATACGTCGCAGTCTTTTGGTTTCTAGAGTACCACTTCACATATTCAGATGGTTTCTCTTTGTTAGTTGACGATGGCAATCCTCATGAGGCCTTTGCTTCTCAATCCATCTTCATCTTTCTTTCCTTCTTGCCCGAAGAATCATATCCCATATCTGGTTACCAATGCTTCGACTTCCCATCAAGTATCTATATCAAAATGCTTACATTTCTCTGCAGCTCCGAATTATGAGGTAGCAACTCCAGGGGATCAACAGAGTAATTCTTCTTTTGAACCCAATAAATTGGAAGGTGAACTCAAATTGTCTGAGGAAATGCACCAAAGGGAATATGTTCTGACGAAAGATCTTGATTTTGATGGGTACTTGGAAGAATCTCGACTGGGTATGGAGGAGACAAGTCAATCCATAGGAATCAATGATGTCCACCATGCATTTCATGGGAACCGCTCCGCTGACACATACAGTATATTTGCCAACGGAATTAAACATGACCGTGTTTCATTAGTCGGAGCTTTTGGTTTATGTGCACGTTTAGGAAGCCTAGATCTTGGAAGAACATGCCACACGTTAGTTATAAAGATTGGAGTTGAGTGTGATAAGTTTATTGCAAGTAGCCTTATAGATATGTACTCCAAGTGCAAACATATTTATAACGCTCATAAGGTCTTTCATCAGTTGCCTTATTTGGATATAGTTTCATGTAACAGCTTGCTTTCTGGTTATGCTAACAATGAGCTGTTCAACGAAGCTTTGAACCTTTTTGTACAAGTTCAGAGTATGGACATCAAACCCAGTCATTATACATTTTCAATCATGCTCAGTGTTTGTGGGAACCTTTTAGCAATTGAAGAAGGAAGACAGCTTCATGCCCAGATCATCAAGATGCAATTGTTATCTGAAACTATTGTGGATAATGCACTTTTGACAATGTATAGCAGGTGCAAGATGATGACAGAGGTGGAAGTTTTATTTGAGAAAATCCCAAACAGAAATTTTATCTCATGGACTGCAATTATAACAGGATTTTACCAGAATGGGTTCTTTGAGAAAGCTTTGAGGCATTTCTATTATATGAGGCATGGTGAAGTAGAACCAAATGAGTATACTTTTGCAACTGCTCTGGCTTCTTGTGGTAGCATGAATAGTCCTGATGACGGCAGGAGAATTCATGCTTTGGTCATTAAAGCTGGGGTTGCTTCGAGTGTCTATGTAGCCACTGCAATAGTGGACATGTACTTAAGACACAAGCACATGCATGATGCAGAGAAACAGTTTCTGGAGATGGGCACTGTAACATCAGTTGTCTCATGGAATGCTCTTATGATGGGCTACATTCGTAACAGCCAGAGTGACAAAGCAATGGAAGTATTCATTAGAATGCTAGGAAAGTGTGTAACATGTAATCAGTTCACATATTCTATTATCTTGAAAGCATGTTCCTCCCTAGCATCCCTTGCCAGTGGTCTGCAGGTCCATTCTTTGGTGCTGAAAACCAAGCACAGGCTAAATGCATATATAGGTGGCTCACTGATAGAAATGTATTCAAATTGTGGTAGTTTGCAAGATGCTAATCAAGTTTTCAGTAGGATGCCTTCACGGGATACTATATCATGGAACTCAATGATCAAAGCTTATTCACAAAATGGTATCACCAGAAAAGCCATCTCCTTGTTTAAGCAGATGCTAGAAGAAGGAACCAGGCCAAGTAGTGCTACTTTCCTTGCTCTTCTTGCTGCTTGTAGCCACTCTGGCCTTGTTCAAGAAGGTGAAGAGATGTATGAAACTATGGTTCAAGATTTTGGTATCATACCAGAAGAGAAGCACCACAGCTGTATTGTTGACTTGCTTGGCCGAGCTGGTCAACTCAAAGAAGCTCTAGACTTCATAAATACTCTGCCTTTTAAACCTACTAGTTCTGTATGGCGACCATTGCTTGCAGCTTGTGGATATCATGCCGATCTTCAGATGGCAGAGCTTGTAGCAGAGTGTATATTAGAGATGGAACCATATGATTCGACTGTTTATATTACCCTCTCAAATATGTATGCCAAAGTAGGGAGGTGGGGTGATGTCGAAAAACAGAGACAGCTGATGGAAATTAGAGGTGTTAGGAAAGAGCCAGGTTGTAGCTGGATAGAAGTGAGTCAAAAGGTGTATAGGTTCTTCTCGAGGGACAGAACACACAGACAGACTCGAGAAATTTATAACAAGTTGAAGGAGTTAGTAAGGCAGATAAAATACTTGGGATATGTTCCAGATAAGAATCTTGTTCTGGATCAGAGGCAAGGACATTCACAGGAAGAACATGTCATACATCATAGTGAAAAGCTTGCAGTTTCTTTTGGTCTTATCAGCTTACCTGCTGGGAAACCAATTCGTATATTCAAAAATCTCCGGATCTGCAATGATTGCCATACTGCTATGAAGTATATATCGGATATTACTGAACGAGATATAATAATAAAGGACAATTATCGTTTCCATCACTTCAAGCGGGGTTGCTGTTCATGTAATGATTATTGGTAATGCTCTTGATGCATTCATTGGGAAGTGCTTCTGTTTATTAAGTGCACGATAATTCGGTGCTTTGTGCTTCTTGTTTGGAAGGATGTGGGTTCCCAGAAGACTTTCACCTCATGAGAAGAGAGGTATTTTCTTGGAAGTCTGGTAATACCAATAAGGAATGAAGGTTGGTGACCTTTCTAGCTTAAGCTTCTAATGTCTTTATGAGGGCAGGTTAAATTGCAAGGAATACATGTGATCAAAGATCCTAACAACTCTCTCTCTCTCTCTCTCTCTCTCTCTCTCTCTCTCTCTCTCTCTCTCTCTCTCTCTCTCGTATCTTTTTATTGGAACCCATCTAAGATACAGTCATCCTAAAATGGATGTGTAAATTGGCCATGGAGTGGAATAGTTTAGGACCTATTTAAGAGCGTAAAAATTGCTTCTCATGTATTCCAGATATGCAGACAGTGAAATAGAAGAAAAGAGTCTTTGCACCTCCAGTGTCTTCTTCTCCTTCTAGTGCTAATGCTTTCAAGAAAAAGAGAAAAAAGTGGATTTGGGAAGTTGAGAGGCTGATTTGGTTGGCTGTTGGTTATTCTTCCCATTCCCCGGACCCCGCATAGGCGGGAGCTTTGTGCACCGGGGCTGCCCTTTTTTGGTTATTCTTCCCATTAGGGAGAGTTTTGTTTATTAAGTAGGGCTACTTTTGGTACTTCTTTTGATTTGTTATTTTATACAGGAGAAAGGGGAGATGCACATACAGGAAGTCTTTCTTTTTCATCCGTCCATTTATTTAAGACCCTGTTCATTTGAGAGAACGGACAGAAACAAGAATGGAAAGGCATGCTTTTCAGTCGCTCCAATTCCTTAGCTTCCTCCTGCCTCTCCTCTTTTGTGCAACTTCAGTGGCGGCTTCATCCCTCACTGTCCCACACAACACAACTGTTACGGCTGCTGTCCATTGTGCATCTCTTTCCTTCAATACTTCAACCTCCCTTCCCTCGAACCTGGAAAACCAAGCTTGTTACTTCACGCAGTCTTCACCTGACACAGAGCTCATTGCCTCCATCTACAAGCCCAGACAGATGGGTCATGGTGTTCTTGCTCTTGCAATCAATCTCCGGCTGCCAGAATTCATCCACGTTGGGAGCTTCAGTCTTCTCTCCAAATGATGATGATATCTTTGCTGGTTCCAGAGACTACTTCGAATACCATATAGTTCCCGGCAACAAGATTGCTGATTGATGATATGAAGCTTATGGGCATGTGTGCAGAGATGGGGACCGTGAATGAGGAAATGAGATTCATTATCACGAACGATGATGCAGAACTTACATAAATAACGTTCTTATAAGGAGGCCTTACATGTTCTATAATGGAGTAGTGATTTTTCATGGAATTCCCATGTCCTCTCTGCCGTATGTTTAGCACCGAACGGAACAATGAAGTTGGATATGGGCAATTCACTTTCTTAAGTCTTCTATGTTACTATATCTGGACTTTGGAATAATAAGGTGTGCAAGTTGCAAGCTTTTGTTGGATTTATGAAGTTCATTCAATGTCTTGTCTTCCCGAGTTGCAATCTGATAGCTGATGCTAGGTGAGACCATCAGATACAAATGTATACCAAATTGTCTAGTGATGAAGTCATTTTGATACCATTGCAACTGGAGGAAGAGATGAAAGAGAAATTGTTTCCTGCATTATTTTCCAAGAGGAAAATAAGAGCAACGAAAACCATAGGTGACAAGTATGGTTTGGATGATCCTGAACTTCCAATTTATTGATCTAGGCCGTGATATGGTACGATCTAAACCATTCGTTGTGAATGGTGTATCTACATTGGATTCCTGAAACCACAAGGTTAAGATCATTCAACCTAGAAATATTTGGTATTTGGCCTTTTAGCCTATCAAATGCCATTTGAACTATTAGATTCATGCTGAAGCAAATCAAAGAGCATGATTTTCTGGATATTCTGCAATCGCATAGTGATGTGGATCAACGTACTAGATTGCCATGCAAGTGTGTACCTGTGGAGAAGATCGCAAGGAGGATGAGGGCCATCATTTCTCATGATATCCGCTCCTTCCCACATCAACGACGCTAACTACCCCAAAGCTTTCTTCTCCTCCATTACGACTCGAGCCACAACCAATCTTTCTACACCAAGAGCTTTTTTACAATTTCACGAGAGCTCATTGTCTAACTCACCTTGATATCTGCACCCATTAACGAGACCTGGATTTCAGGCCGAAAATTACACGATTGTCTCCTTGTCAACTGTCTCCTTCACCATTCATCCTGCTACAACAAGAATTCCAAACTCATCACCTTCTACACACTGCGGAATTTTCAAAATGATGATGCTCTCCATGTATTCAGGCAGATGTTGATTGCTGAATTTTGTCCAAGTTCAGTTACAATTAGTAGTCTTCTGCCTGCTTGTGCCACCATGGCAGATTTGAGACGTGGGAAGGAGATCCATGGTTATGCATTGGTTATTGTAGTAGAAGAAGACGTATTTGTTAATAGTTCTCTTGTAGATATCTATGCAAAATGCGGGTTACTATGTGAAGGCGTAAAGTTGTTCAATAAAATGAGAGACGGCTAGTTTCTTGAAACTCTATGAGTTTTGGGTATGCAAATAATGGTACTGTAGTGAAGTAATTACTCTTTTTGAACAGATGGTGGAAGAGGGGAATGTGAAGCTAGATCATTTAACATCCACAGCAGTTGTTATGGCTTGCTGTCATGCCGGGTCGGTCGAGGTAGGGAAGAATTTCTTCAGTTTGATGCAAAATGTATATGGGAATGAACCATGATTGGAGCATTATGCATGCGTGGTGGATCTTCTTGGTTCAGAAGGGAAGTTGTGTGATGCTTATGACTTAAGTAAATGCCTACTGAACCCGATTCATTTGTATGGGGAGCACTGTTGGGGGGCCTGCAGGAATTATGGTAATGTTGAGTTAGCTGAACTGGCAGCTTCTCATCTGCAAAAGCTTGAGCCAGAGAGTGCCGGGAGCCCCGTTCTATTATAAAATATATTTGCAGATGCAGGAAAATGGAGAGATGCTGAAAGTTGAAGATAGTGAAAAGGAAGTAGAGACAAAATCCAGTGTACAGTTGGGTAGATGCCGCCTAATTAACAAAATTGGTTATAAATGTGGCGAGAGACTTATTTTCTTTTGTAAGGTCTTCATTCACCACATTCCTAAGTGAATATTCCTGCATATATCTGTAGCCTATTGACTTAGTTTATGCATTCTTTTGATGGATTGGGTAAGAGAATATTTTTCAGAAGGAAGAGCACTAAAATAACTTAAGAAAAATGAAAGAGACGGATGCAGAGAGAGAGAGAGAGAGAGAGGATACTAAAAACTGGGCAGGAGTATAGATTATTTCCAGCAAGCATATTCACAATATATAGTTCATCCCCTCATGTGAGACATCACTGGGTCATGATCAGGTCTTCAGATCTCTTCTCAAGAATCATGTTCAATGAAGCTGCAACTCCCTTGGAAAGGGGCGAGTTTGTAGGAGCTCAACACATGAGGGGCAATCTCTAAAACATCCATGGAAGCTATTGCAATTTTGTATTAGTACATAGAAAAATTTCTTACTCTTTAAAAAAGAAAAGATATGAAATGAAAAAAGAAACAAAGAATCATGTTTGATGAGTCACCCTCTACTTCGTTCAATTCCTTCTTCCTAATTGGCTGGAAATTATTACCGTAAAAAGATCCCTCATTCCATCCCCAAGTACTTCGGCTATACTGGCAAGGAATTTGTGATGTGTGTTGACTCTTATTCTCTATAAGTGTGTCTTTCTGGTTTTGAAATTTGCTGGTTGCTTGTTTTTTGCCTTCTTGTTTCAGCTTTATTCTGAAATGATTTCAACTGCAAAAAAAAAAGAAAAGAAAAGGGAATTTAATTTCTTTCAAATCTATTTGTCAGTTCCAAAATTTTCACACCATCAAATTTCTGCTCCATCTTGTTTATAATTGTGTTATTCCTGTAGAGTTGTCATCTTGCTTTCCCTCTATGTGAATTGGTGAATACTGCTATCTGATTTACCTTACTCTGGCTGTAGTGTTTGCCATTCGTTCCCAATTGTCTCATTCATATTTTCATTATGATAATCTTGAACTTCTTACCATTCATTATACATGTAAAGTAATAATGTTTTTCTCATATGGCATCTGTTCTAATCTAATATTCTTTGAGCTGATTTGGGTTCTGCCTCATTTTGATGTTTTTTGTTATTAAATTTCTCAATTTTCTTCATATTCTAAAGATTATACACACAGAATTTTAGAGGAAGAACCACTGACAACTCAAGGTCTTAACCCTGTACAGGACCCCCAACATTAAGTTGGTTGCCATAGTGACAAGTAGATAAAGGCTAAGAAAGAGGTGGTCTTTTATTGTCATGGTACTTGCAAACTTGCGTCCAGTTCTCAAACTGAAACAAAAAGAACATGACACCATTGACGGTTATAAGGTGATCGCTTAGGGCAGCCAGAGGACAGGCTCATGAGACCTTCAGCCTGGTATTCATGTTCGACTGCTGAATTCTTTCCTACTCTAGCCAATTACCGGACACTTGGTCAGATGGATGTAAAGAACGCAGTATTTTATCGATACCTAAATGAAAGACAATCGGAATGCTTTAAGAGTACGGAAATGAATTTTCTTGCTACAGACTCTTCAGGCAGGTTATGGGTTAGAATAGACTTGCAAAAGACATGGCTGAATTGGATATATAAGGCAAAAAAGGGGCAATCTCCGGTGCACGAAGCTCCCACCTATGCAGAGCCCGAGAAAGGGGTGGACCACGAGGGCCTATAGTACGTAGCCTTACCTTGTATTTTATAGGAGACTGTTTCCACGCCTTGAACCTGTGACCTCAAGATCACACGACAACAACTTTTACCGTTGCTTTAAGGCTCCCGTTCTATGTAAAGTACTAAAGATAATGGGCAAAAACAATAAATTTCACATAACTTCAATGGCATTCTCAGTTAAGATTGAAATTATGTTTGGTACCTAGATTGGATTTTAGCTAAAATGTCTTTGAAAGAGAAAAGTTGAAGATGAAAAAGGAGAAACTTCGAGTCAAGGAGGACTAGGGTCAGCCGGATGAGGGGAGACCTTCACATCCGGTCTAGAGGGAGGAGAATCCTGACCCTGCGATCTGCAATGGAGAGTACCTGTACAATGAATAAGATTTGTACAAGTTACAAACATGAAAAACAATAATTTTAAGGATTTCCTTTTCTTTTTCATATTTTCGTCCTTTGATGAAACAGTGCTTCCTTTGACTAGATCATGGTTTAGATGCTCCTTACAGCCATACAACTATCTTGCCCATCTGATCATTGACCACACAGTACGAGTACAAAGCAACATTGAGAAAAACAGGTGAGAATTCAATCCTTGGTTTTCTGGATGCTGCTTGCACCTTTTTCTTCCTCTACTTTTGCTAGAGCCAGTGGTTGGGTAGAAAGATGGAGTTAACGTACAAAACTCCATAGAGCTAAGTTTGTTTCAGTTAGTAGTCAGAAGATCCACCTCTCAATAGTAAACCCTTCCATGGGTGAAGCACTGGATTATAAGGATCAGATTCTCTCACATCCACTCCTATTAGCAAAATTTGTCATTCCTTCAGTCTCTTGGTGTTTAAGTTTCTCATTCGATTTCGATCACATTGATGGAGGTGGCGTAAGATTGGGCTGTTGTTCTTGGAATCTAATTCTTGAATAATGAATTCATTGAGTCTAATTCCACGGAATTCCCTTCACTAGTTAGCATAATTTTAATGTTAAATAATCTCGTCCCGTGACAGCTAAGTTCTCTTTTCAGTTTTAAAATGATAATTTCTGGTTTGGAGCCAATGAGAATAGAATTTTCCTTGGGAGCATGCAATTAAAGTGAATTATATTCACAAAACTGGAATGTAATTTTGAGAATTCAATTCTTCAGCTAAGAAATGGACTCCAACAGCACAAACTACCCCAAGGGAGTAAATTTGCTGCAATTCTCATAAAAAATTCAAGAAATTGCTTAGAATTCAATTCTTCAACTAAGAAAGGGACTCAAAGTGCAGTATTTTCCCCAAGAGGTAGTCTGCTATTCTCACAGAATTTCAAGAAAATAGTAATTATCAATGCACAGTTGCCAATATTGGTTTTATATCAATCATACTTTCATCCAAAAGGATCACTAAGACAGAAAGTTTGTCGATGCAAATGGACGAGAATTTATATGATGCAAATCAGGCATGAAGAAATCACAAACTAATGTGCACACACCCTCAAAGTGATTTGCAATTTCTCTTTGAACTGGTTCGTTTCCATTTTATCTTAATAATTAAATGACCGAGATACCAAATTAAATTTTTTTTAACTTAATAAAAATGCGGATCTTTTACCAATCCAGAAATTGATTTCATCATTTATATCAATTCCAAAAACAGTAACTCAAATGATCAAAACTTTACATAGTTTTACATACAGTTGCAACCTCAACCACAAAAAAAGTAATGTCTACTTGCTCCAACATAAAGCCAAGAGTCCAAGAGTGAACAGAACTGATGGATTAGACCTCGAAATTGTGGCATATGGAGAGATTGATTACACATCAAAAGAAATTGAAAGTTAATATACAGACACACGAACCAATCAGATGAAACCCGATGCAACTTTATTTAGTCCACAGACAGGCTTAGTGGGAGAGCTTAAAGTAGAGGATCAAGATAATTGCCAAGACCAGGGCAGCAATGATGGATCCGATGATCCATTTGTTCCTGTCCATCCTTCTTGTCATTGCAGTCAGGATTCTCTTACTCTTGCCGATATTGTCATCCACTCCATGGAGCTGCAAATGAATACAAGAATTGGAGCTATGAATTTAGACACATATAGTTTACAGAGAAAATGAAAGGAAAAAAAAGGGAAAACTGGAGTTCTTCCAGCTAGCTGTATGTGAAATGAAAGAACTTGATGTGTTTTGCTATAAAGCAACTTTATTTCATTTTAGAAGTCAAGCTAGGAAAGAAAAACAGTTTAATTTGCATATAAATCAATTGCCATAAGATAGATTGAAGTAAAGAGGATTCATGTCAGAATTCAGATAGAGAAATTAGGAAAGTATAGTAAAATAAAGGAAAAGCATGAAATATTCCATTCTGGAAAAGATTTTTCATATTACGTACTGTGTTATGGGCATGCAAGAGAGACTGGCGTTGTTGATGCAAGTCCTGAAGGATTGAGACACCCAGATCTTCAGTCTCCAACATGGTTTTTCTACTCTCCTTAATCCTGTCACTAGATTGGTTCAATCTTTCCGTTGACATTAACAATCTTCCTCTTTGATCAGCAGATGCCTACATCACCAGTGCAACAATAGTTTCTTACGGACTAAATGAAGGAATATTGGCTGCACATATACCCACGTTATCTTCTAGTTATGATAGTTATAAGAGTGACAGATGAACAACTCCAAATTTGTGATTAACAAATGGAAAAACATAGAAGAAACTCTTGGAAAGATTGGAAATTTGAAACAAAAATGAGTGCTCATCCATATTAAAAATGGAACAGTACTCCACATCAAATATCTAGACCAGACATTCTTGAAGTATGGGACATCCAAGATTTGAATTTGTCAAAGGAACAGCCAAGCTGACCTCCATGCCATGCTGATGCTTGGAGAGCCGATGTTTTCATATATTGGTAATGAGTCTGCTTTTCTTAAAGATGAGCAAAATGAACATATAACGGTCCAATATGTACTGATCCATCAAATTAAATTATTTATTTCCAGTGGACCACCTGAAAACTGCTGCCATACTCCTATTTACTTTCAGCCAGCTTGCTGGGTCAGAATCAAAGACACTTTTGTTGAATAAATAATTTACGGACCACTCTCCTTCTCTTCAGTTCACACTGACCCCCATTTTAAGAAATGCAAAAAGTTATTAGCAATGAAGACAATAAAGCAAACACTCAAAAAGAAAAAAATGAAGACAACGAAGCACTTTTTAGGAGGTGAAATCAATTGGCAGGTTCATATATGCAAAATATTTCTTAATTGCAATAGTTTCTACTCATTATTAGTTATTGCCTGCCCCTATCCATTTACCATACAAAGTATAAGAATGCATTTTAAAAGAAAAAATAAATACAAAAATGGTCACAAAACAGGGTATGAAATGTCAACACATAAGGGCACCTTCCTCAGCCAAAGGGTCAGCAATCAGACTCGTTTCTCCAGAATAATGATAAAGCACCTAAAGACTCCACCGAGACAAACCCTAGTGAGGAATAAATACTGCAATCACTCAGCCTGGCAGCAGTCTACTTTATCAATTAAAGCATAGAAACCCTCCTCCAAAATAAGAAACCCAACAGAGAAAAGCTTAAGGGGGGTTTATTTAACGGCACATGTTTGGCATTTTGTTGGCACGTCTCCTGTGATATCTAAGATATGTGTTATATGTTCTGTGATATCTTGTATGATATCTGAGATACGTGATATTTGTTCTGTGATATCTCTGGTGATATTTTTGATGATGTCTAAGATATGCCTCAGATATGAAAAACATATGCCTCTCAAATATCACACTTGAATAAGCTGCATTTCTGGCATATGCCATGATATCAACTAGCACCTTGATATTTATCAATGATCTAGGCCATTCATCTGAAGTCAGTCATCTATGCTATGATATTCCTAAGGCCCAAGGATTTGGTGGTACCTTTGTTGTATATGCATTTTTGTGGCACCAAATGCTGCAAAATTGTATGTGAAATACTCTCATTTCCTTGTTAAATAACATAATCAAAAGATCTTGAGAAGACTAAAAGGTCTTTAGAAGAATTTCATAATCGAGGCAAACTGAAGTGCAAGGGTTAGTTGCAGCCCTAGCAAGTAAATTCCTCTCATTGCTTTAGTGAGTAAATGTAGCCCTAGCAAGTAAGAGTGAGACTTGTGACTAGCAAAAGAGTAAATTGCCGCACCGATTTAGCAAAGGTGAAATTGTAACCCCGTAACAAAAAGCTTCTGCTAACTTGGGAAGTCAATATGCTAAGCTAGGATAGGAGTGCCAACTGCTGAAAAGGGCTCACTATTGGTTTGCATGTTCTAGCTAAATATTTTTCCTTTGAAGGTTCTCCGCTCGCTAAAGGCTGCTTGTTCGAGTGATTACATGGGAGTTGACTTGTGGGGCAGCACCTCACTTCTGCAATAAGGGCCTTTGGGTGATCCAAACTGTCCATCCGATTATCACATATCTCAAAGTTGCACTGTCTTGTCTGAGTAACTTCTTGCACAACGGACAAACCAACAAAAAAACAAGTCAGGATCCAGTAACCAAAATCTCTAACCATACATCCTGACCACTTTCATTGTGCTCGTGAATTTAGTGGTTTAGTCAATCACGTATATCATTTTCATTCACATTGTCAAAAAATTGCAGACATCTATCAGATCTTAATAGTTGATGCTATTTATCTTTTCGGAATGATCTGGAAGTACATAATGCTACTAAAAGACAAACATAGACTTCTTTAAAGTTTAAATGCAACCTATTGTTTCAATCACAACAGCTTTAACTTCATCAAGGGCAACAAGTTCTACCTTGAGCATATTTGTGCAGTAATCCTTCTGCCATTTTCTTTCCCTTCATTTCTTTTGGGACGAAGGTAATTAAAATCTGCTTTCCTGCCTTGAGTAACTACATTAGCCAGCATGCTTTAAGAGTTAAGACTAGCAATCTATCTTCTCGGGATGATCCTAAAGTATAAAAACCGAACCATGAAGTCTAATGTAATAAAATCTTTCATCCTGGGGACGGGGGTGAAGCATCTATCCCCACCCCACATCGAAGTATATTTCTTTACATGCTCAGTGTATTGACCCGATCAAGTGACTTGCCATCATCATAAGCAAATCTACTGTAGCTTCATCATATCTGTGCATTACTTCTGTTTCAGCCCAGAAGCACTTACAATCTAAAATCATTCCCAGCTGCTACCAGTACTCAAATACAGTTATATCGAGTCAAATCTAAAACCACAAAAGCATTCCTTTCTCAAAACTCAACCTAATTGAAGAAGATCATAGGAAACACTCAATGGGGGACGGTAGATTGATCGGGGGGCTAGGATAAATTGATCCAATTGAAACTGAAGGTACTTGTAAGGACATTCAAAGCACAAGATTAATTCTGTGGTTTGTGTTTCTATTTGCTGAAACCTGATAGTTAAGGGACTAGCATCGTTGCATCAGATAGAAAACAATGGTTCGAACTTGATTTTTCTCACTCTAAAACTGGACGCATTTTACACTGCATTTTGGGATTGGCATATTTCAAAAACGCCAAACATATCAACTCCTCCTAACATTAAATAAAGTTGATGTCTTAGATATGCCGAACATATCGCAGTTAAATAAAGCTGATATCTCAGATGTGCCGAAGATATCACAGTTAAATAAACCCGATATCTCAAATGTGCCGAAGATAACGCAGTTACATAAACCCGATATCTCAAATATGCCGAAGATAACGCAGTTAAATAAGCTGCACATTTGAGATATGCCGTCATATCTCAAAAACGCCAAAGATGTGCGATTAAATAAACCCCCCTAAACACTCAAACAATGTCCTAACTTCAACTTCTTAATTGCTCCTAATGACAATAACATAGAGGCTTGTTACCGTGCCAGTTAGACACTTGTGTGAGTAATAAATAACCAACTAAAAGACAACCAATTGAAAGGGGAAAAGGCACAAGAAAGGCAATCCATCCTGATGTGCCAAATATTTTTTTCATGGCTACACTTGAATCCACAATCTACCAGTTGCCAAGTGAAGCACCTTCAACTAGCATCAACACACAAGCCAAATATCCTCTTGAAACTTAAACTAAAAGCCCACAAAAGAAAATGAGAAGAACTTCTCAGATCTGCTGCATCAAAGTAACCATCTCATTGTCCTGTCAGGACATCACCCGAGCCAGTGTTCCCACAACCCTCTACTAACAAGTCATAATAAAAGAAGCAAAGTATCTTTCTTCAGTCACTTAGCAAGTGATCCCTAAATATCAGCAGGAGATATAAGCAACAAGACAGAAAATATTCATGTATAAACCTCAGATACTTCTGAGAGAACTATCTTAATTGACATAACTGGGACCAAAGGTTAAAATTGAGCTTAAATGAAGCGTGTCTGGACTCTCAAAACAAGAAATGCCACAAAAATGAGACAATTGTTAGACTAGTGTACCTCAAGAAATATAACAAGGGTGGAAAGTTACTTAGTATTCCCGATTGAACATAAAATAAGTACTTCCCATTGAACAACATCGAGAAAAGGAAAATCCAACCATCTAAGTGTATCAGTGAAGCAAACGCCAAGAAAAGCTTCTGAACAAGAGAAGTTCAGACTCGGAAATACAACTTGCATCAAGTACCATTGCAAATATTTTGGTTTTTTTTGTTTTGCTTTTCTTTTTAAGAGTTAGGTGACACGCGTAAGTACACAGCCTTGAATGCCTGACCTGCCACAGGAGAGGCCACTTCTTCTGGCACTGGGCTAAGGGTGTCACTCAGCTAAGTAATACATTGTTGTACACACCAAACACACTTGAAATGAAATGCAATGAAGCTGAAATACCTATGCAAAATCCTTATTAAATGTATACAACAACATGGCACCTATGGTGTAATACACAAGAAAATGAGGAAGAGAGAAGTTCTGACATACTGTAAGTGTATCTGCCATTCCTGACTCCAGCAATTCATCTCTTGCAGCCTGATTTGTATTAGTTGATGTAATCATTTTAAATTCACTTTTTAAATTGTTGAGGTCAGACTTATACTCCCTTAACTTGGCAAGAAGAGTGGCTTTCAAACTTGGCTGTGAACTTCTGGCCTCAAGATCCATTTTGTGAATCTAGCAAAATTTCAGGCAACATTGGAGCCTAGTTTGAGAAAGAAAGAACTCAACATTAAATAAACATCAATATATGATACCCAGGTCTCAGCTTCATCAATACCCGCTTTTACTTCTGCAACTTTCTGCTTCTTCTGCTCTGTGAAAAAGAAAATTGTTAACTTTGAGGAAACACCAGAATACATAAGAAAGCCCAACAACAAAATGTGTATGGAAACCTCAAAACCGGTTCCAGCAAACTGATCAAATATCAGTAATTCTACGTTCTTACCGTGTGTTCCTAAGAAGAAAAATAGGACATATCTAGACTGGTTTGAATTATAGATACAATCAGTAGAATTTTTTATATACACAACACAACGTCAAAACTTCCTAGCATACTTATCTAAATAAAAGGAAAAAAAGGGCATCCCGAGGCACAAAACTCCTACGTATGCAGGGTCTGGCAGGGTTTAGACCACAAAGGGTCTATAGTAAGCAGCTTTACCTTGCCTTTTTGCAAGAGGCTATTTCCACGTCTCGATCCTGTGACCTTTAAGTCACACGACAACAACTCTACTGTTGCACCAAGGCTCCCCTTCAAGCATGCTTATCTAAATCCAACTGAAATGATTGTTTACCCCTTTAATAAGCATTATATGGTTTGGAAGCTTGCATTCATGCAAAATATTCTCCGTTTCCCTAGGAACAAGCACAATATTTTCTATAGGAAGTATAGATACTCCTGGAGAACTCATCCCACCTAAACAACAGCAATAAAGAGGTTATGCTCTCATTTCAGAACAACAAGAGGAACATGGTTTATGCTCATAAAAGATCCCTTCCAACTCGACTATAGCTCATCCCACCTAAACAACAACTTGACTAGGCTAAGTCGCTTGACTATAGCAGTCAAAATTGACCACTAACCAGCTACTTGTTGGTCCCTCCCAAATGACCACTGCAGTCCGTTGAGAAATAGTGCTGGCACATTCTAAACCACTCATCAAAAAAATTTACATCAGCAAGTTTCCTTGATGCGATGTTGCAGCAATGCACTATTAGGTGCTTCCAAAATTGAGCCTCCAATAAGAGAGTTTGGGGGGGCAGGGGGGTAACCGTAGTAAGAACTGGTCTCCGGCTGATCACATGATCCCACAGGAGGATGTAAGCTCCAAAGCGTCCAGCTTGTTATTCTGCAACTGTTATGTCAAATGTTCCACAACACTTACAAAGTAACCAAGGCAAATAATGCTACACTGAAGAAAACCAATATAAGAAGAAGAAGACTAGCCAATTTAGATAGGAGACCACCTATAGTCCAAGAGACCCACTGGTTAGCTTGGAAGACTTTTTGGATGAGAGAACTTAAATTTACAAAAGGCTAAATGGTTCTCAGATATGACTCATCTTGGAAATAGATTAAAGAAGGATTTTTGTAGCTACGCTAGTGTTTTATGCTTTCAACCATCTAATAGTGATCAAGCTCCAAGCAGCACAACAAGGTATATCTCAGGTGCCCCCAATATACGTAGCCCTACTTGGAGCAGCTATGACTCTCTTCATATAGGACTGGTCTCCAGCTGGTCACATGATCCCACAGGAGGATGTAAGCTGCAAAACATCCAGCTTGTGTAATGGCCAACATTTTTGAGAAATAAAGAAATGTTATATTTACAAATTATGAAAATTTTTAAGTCAATTGTTGACTATTATGGTGTAAAAGCAAGTTGAAATAAAGCCTAAACAAATTTTCTAATTATAACTCATTAAATAATTATGTGTAATTTGGATATAAGTGCTAATAAAACTTTAATCTGATAAGACTTGACAACCTAAACTAAGTGTAGCTAAGCGGTCCCAAGTACAACTTGTCAAAGTGAGGTCTGGACTTCAAGTTACTTTCCTAACAATTTTTAATAAAAAAATATTATAATGACCCACATTTATGAGAAATAAAGAAATGTTATATTTATAAATTATGAAAATTTTAAAGTCAATTATTGACTATTATGGTATAAAAGTGAGTTGAAATAAAGCCTAAACAAATTTCTTAATTATAACTCATTAAATAAATTGTGCAATTAGGATATAAGTGCTAATAAAATTTTAATCTGATAAGATTGTAATGGCCCACGTTTCTGAGAAGTATTATATTTATAAATTATGAAAAAAATTTAAGTCAATTGTTGACTATTATGGTGTAAAAGCAAGTTGAAATAAAGTCTAAACAAATTTTTAATTATAACTCATTAAATAAATTTTGTGTAATTAGGATATAAGTGCTAATAAAACTTTAATCTGGTAAGATTTAACGACCTAAGCTAAGTGTAGCTAAGCAATCCCAAGTACAGCTTGTCAAAGTAAGGTCTGGACTTCAAGTTACCTCCCTAATAATTTTTAAGAAGAAAATCACATTTTATATTATTTTATTAATTAATTATTTAAATATTACAAATTTTACATGTGAACAAGTCATATAAAGAAACCCACATGGTGAAGGATGGTTTCCATATGGACAAAACGTGTAAAGATATTATTTCTAAAGCATGACTCTAAGTAAACAATTAGATGGTGATTCAAGGGTTATAAAATAAAAAAGACCAAGAGAGAAGAGTTACAGATGTGAATCATTGGTTGACAATCCAATGGTCCAGAATAAATAAGGAAATTAATACTAGGAGAGTTACAAACCTGCAACTAATTGGAAAATGAACGCATGGTAAGAATCCAAAATAATGATCCAAAAACGTGAATAACTTTAATGATATAGACTTTGAAAAGGAAAACTTTTATAAAAGGGGTGTTGAGATAGGAAACTAAGCCTTTTCATGCGTGAAATTGTTAGAGAGAAAAGGAGGAGTGCATGAGACAAAGAGGGTAAAGAGAAAGAAAAAGAAGGAAAATATAGGAGGAAAAGCTTAGATCTAGAGTTTTGCCTCAAATCAATTAGAAGCAAAAGGATTGGGTTGAAGGAAATTGCGTTTTGAGGTAGGGAATCTCGATCTAGACCACGATTTTCTTTGAAAACAAAAGGTATCAATCTTTTTTTTTCTTTTTCTTTTTTTAAAGAAAACCGTGGCATAGATCGAGATTTCCTACCTCAAAATGTAGTTTCCTTCAACCCAAGCCTTCTGCTTCTAATTGATCTGAGGAAAGACTTTAGATCTAAGCTTTTCCTCCTATCTTTTCTTCCTTTTTCTTTCCTTTTTTCTCTTTGTCTCGCGCACTCCATTTCCCTCTAACAATTTCATACATGAAAGGACTTAGTTTCCTATCTCAATATCCCTTTTCAAAGTCTATATCGCTAAAGTTGTTTACGCTTTTAGATCATTATTTTGGATTCTTACCATGCGTTCATTTTTCAATTAGTTGCAGGTTTGTAACTCTCATAGTATTAATTTCTTTATTTATTCTCGACTATTAAATTGTCAACCAACGGTTCATATCTGTAACTCTTCTCTTTTGGTCTCTTTTATTTTAAAACCATTGGATGGTGATCCAATGGTTTACTTAAAGTCATGCTTTAGCAATAATATCTTTACACGTTTTGTCCGTATAGAAATCATTCTTCACCATGTTGGTTTATTTATATGACTTATCCACTTGTAAAATTCGTAACAATTAAATAATTAATTAATATACTAACATAAAACGTGATTTTCTTCTTAAAAATTGTCAAAGATGTAACTTGAAGTCCAGACCTTGCTTTGACAAGTTATACTTGGGACCGGTTAGCTACACTTAGCTTAGGTCATCAAGTCTTAGCAGAGTAAAATTTTATTAGCACTTATATCCTAATTACACATAATTTATTTAATGAGTTATAATTAAAAAATTATTTAGGTTTTATTTCAACTCGTTTTTACACCATATTAGTCAACAATTGACTTAAACATTTTCATAATTTATAAATAAAATATTTCTTTATTTCTAAAAAATGTGGGCCATTACAATCTTACCAGATTAAAGTTTTATTAGTACTTATATCCTAATTACATATAATTTATTTAATGAGTTATAATTAAAAAATTTGTTTAAACTTTATTTCAACTCACTTTTACACCATAATAGTTAACAATTGACTTAAAAATTTTCATAATTTATAAATATAGCATTTCTTTATTTCTCAGAAATGTGGGCCACTACAATATTTTTTTCTTAAAAATTGTTAGGGAAATGACTTAAAGTCCATGCCTCACATTGACAAGTTGTACTTAGGGACCGCTTAGCTATACTTAGTTTAGGTTGTCAAATCTTATCAAATTAAAGTTTTATTAGCACTTATATCATAATTACACATAATTTATTTAATAAGTTATAATTAGAAATTTTGTTTAGGCTTTATTTCAACTAGCTTTTACACCATAATATTCAATAATTGACTTTAAAATTTTCATAATTTATGAATATAATATTTCTATATTTCTCAAAAATGTGGGCCATTACAACTTGTTGTTCTGCAACTGTTGTGACAAATGTTCTAGAACATTTACAAAGTAACCAAGGCAAATACCAGTTCACAAAGAAAACCAATATAATAAGAAGTTTAACCAATTTGGAAAAGAGACCACCTATAGTCCAAGAGGTCCACTGGTTAGCTTGGAAGACTTTTTGGATGAGAGAACTTAAATTTTCAAAAGGCTAAATGGTTCTCAGATATGACTCATCTTGGGAATAGATCCAAGAAGGATTTTTGTAGCTACAGTAGTGTTTTATGCTTTCAACCATCTAACAGTGATCAAGCTCCAAGCAGCACAGCAAGGTATATCTCAGGTGCCCCCAATATACAAAGTCCTACCTGGGGCAGCTATGACTCTCTTCATATAGGACATAATTACATGTCATTAATGGAAGAAAGCACAACTGAAAGAGGAGTTCAAAACATTGTTCAGCAGCTTTCTTTGAATTCCACATGAAATATATCTACTGTCCTGTAGGAGCAGTAAATCAGGTATGTTATTTAGAGGCTACCCACAACCAAATTCCGTCCTTGTTATACATTATATTAAAATCCCTCACACTCCAAAACAGAAACTTCCTTACTCATACCTAGTAAAATTGACCATCTTAGAGAGAAAAATTTAAGCTACTCAATACAATCTAGCAGTAATAACAAATTGTCATAATACTACAGGATTGAATGACTTCAATAATAAGAATAGAAAATGTAATTGGTGATGTTATATCTGGACTCCTACAAATAGCACTTGAGAGTTGCAAGACACTTCGGAACCCTACTGAAAAGAAAAGAAAACATAAAAAGGAAATTACAAACTTTGCAGGTAAGATATTGTCAATGGCCAAAATAACGCAAAAGAAAACAGCATTCATAAATCTCACAGGACTTACATTTTAAAAGCTGTTTTCAACAAATCTGGAATATAGGTCTCAGACTAAGAGTGAATATAACATATAAAACAGAGAAACAAAAGTTCAGACAAAAGACTAACAAAAAGAATAATGGGGCAAAAAGAGATGGTATGTTTACCTCCATCAAGAAGACTAGCAGATGTACATTTTTTGGAGAGTTTTGCGGAAAGCTCACAGTATTGGCGTTCATACCCTTCAAATACCTGACTCATTATGAACTTGCACTAGATATGCAATTGTTCTGTACATGAGATCAATGGCTATCATTGAATTTCAGTAAGATCCCACCCACTGAACTTCAAACAAATAAATCACTGATTCCAACAAAAGATGATCACTGGAAAGTGCCGCATTAAATTGAATAGGGGGCCGTAATGGATTGCATTGAGAATGTGTTTTGGGTATAAACCAAACTGAATTTAGGACTTCTGAGGTTGCAGATTATCTATGAGTTGAATTGAAACCAAATTGTATTGGTCAGGTTTACATCCATATGCACACAACCTCAATACAATAAAAGTGAAGCGATCTTACAGGAAATTCCAACCAAAATGTAAAAAGATACTAATACAAAAAATATTAAAAAGAAATTCAGCATATACCGCCAGGTCGAGCAGAGAGAGATCGAGCGAGGTTGTCTTTCCTCGGGAGATCTCCTTTTCTCTCAGAGAGAGAGAGAGAGAGAGGCGTACACTTTTAGTGTCAAAAAGGAGAAAAAAAAAAAAAGGGGCTAGACCCAATATTTTTTCACGTTTCTTCCCAAGGGGTAGTAGAATACGGTTGTAGCTGAGCGTGGAGCTGGGGCTAGGCATTCTAGTGCTGAGAGCAAGGTGTGAAGACACAAAATACGGACATAATGCGGACTTTGCAAAAATGAGTCAACTGTTAAGCATATAGAGCGAAGAACTTAAATAATAATAAAAATGTCAAGATATTATTTAATATTACCAGTGGTATTGTCTGCCAGTAAAAATCTCGGAAAAATGCGGCTGAGTTCAAAATGGAGAATGTGAAAAGTCTAAAACCATATCAACTCGGCGCATATTGATAGTATGGTTGAGAGGATAACCTAGTCCCATCCCAACTTTTTTTAGTTGGGACAAAAAAACAGCAGATGCTATTGCAGATTTACTCATAGAGAATACCACCAGGACCAGTTATGGGCTGTGCAGTTCCAATGGGAAATTTGAAGTTGTTTTAAGGATGGAATATTTTTCCTTTTAAATTACGTATTTCCCCACACTAGCATATCCTTAAATGTTTTCTAATGTTTTGATTACTCCCAGTTGAAAAATCAAAGCTTCTGTTATACACTTAAGAAGGCTTTCTAAGCGGCTTGTCATAACTCTAAGCAAATTATCTGAATTCATATCTATCATCATGGATTGGAGTTAATGGAATCAGAAAGTTTCTTCCGCATTGGTTAGGCGTCCCACGTTATCCTTACCTTTGCCAATGGCTAAAAAGGTTCCTGCTGTCAAGGTTGCCTCTGTTTCTCTTTCACACAGTGGGAATAGCATGGGAAAATTGTCCCTAGCATAGAACAAAATAGCAGGGCCACCTGATATTGAGGAATTTTTCGAATCCGCCATATCGGATGGTTTTATTAGAAAAAGCAGTTCATCATCATCATCAAGACCTTCTCCTAATTAAGGGTTAGCCACGTGAATCTTACTCCTATATTCCTCTATATTAAGTGCTATGGTTTCATTTCGTCTTAAAGTTTTTAAATCTTCTCTCGTCACTTTTATCCACGTTCTTTTAGGCTTTTCCTTGCCCTTTTAGAAAAAAATAGTATATCGGCTAAAATATTGTATCGGCTGTTTCACTAATTCAATATATTGGCTGATATTATCGGATATAACTGCCGATATTTTATTCCACTGTCCCAAGGATTCTATGAGAAGCAGAAGGTGATATCTATGTCATTCTTCGTTTCTGGGGTTAGAGTTTGTGCCAACATGATCTTGTTCTCTGCAGTAAAGGGCATTTTGGACAGTTTCAACGCAAGAGAGGTTGATACATTCCTCTCTCTCTCTCTCTAGGAATTATTAGTGCTTTCATAACTGCATGGGATTATATTCTGTCAGCTAGAAGAACAAGTGAGGCTCAGGTTTAGGCTGATATAAAACGTTCACAACAATTTGCTGTCTTTGATGGGCCATGTACCAAAAATCCAATGAATTTGATCTTCCCAACTATGCTTTTCTAAATTGTAAAATGGATGGGGAAACTGATTCACCACCGACCAATAACTTAAAGCAACATATCTTAGAATAGCCCAAGGGATGAGGTTTTTGTTACATAGCCCATCTAGAAGGAAAATACTATGAATGGTTGTCTGTGTCTCTCTATCTGGTTTTCTTCCTCCTGGGTGTAAACCTGCTTCGTTTTACTGCAACCAGATCTATACCCTGGTTTGATTTGGAACTCTTGAATCACGAAGCAGTTAACAGATTTTGCCTCCTCTCCTTGTTTTTAACCCCAATAGTGACTTTATTGAACACTTATTCAATTGGACTTCTCTATTAAATCTACCAGCAGTCAATGAATCAGATAATCTAATAAAGTTGGAAGTATAATCACAAATACACACACAACCATATCATATACTGTGTGAATAATCCAAGCATGTAGATAGAAAACAGGCTGAAAGCAACTCATTTTATCAAATATAATACAACAAAATCCATGGACTTCAGCCATTTTAGATACCAACAGCGGTAAGAAACTACACATCTAACCTTCCAAACCCAAAACAGGATTCCAAAGCAGAACCACTAGAAAATTGCATCATCGATCCAACACCACGACTGACAAAACCAACTTACTACATGAACAGGCACATGGAAGTCCAAGAAGCCCTTGTAATTCCGTCCCTCCTACCTTGGTGGAGGACAGAAATTGATCAGATAACGAGGTGCCCTGCAGGTCCTCAGGCTGGAAGAATCATCGTAGGCGAAACTGTAAGCTCGTGGACAAATAGCCTTGAAAAGATGAGCAAACAGAGTAGGCTTGCAACTATTCTTTGAAGCATAATCACCAGTGCAACAATACTTGGCCGATCGCAGAGCCAAACAAGCACTCTTACATCCAACGACTCTACTTCCGCGTTTCACCTCCAACATCGATGGGCAGCAAATGTTCAGGTCGGCTTCACATGATGCAACCCCACACCCAACGCCACCTCCAACTGGGATCATTGATATTGGCAAATTGAATCCATCCATCAAACTCACGTCATAATAATGCAGTGGGGATTTTGACGTTCCAAATGTCATCTCCACCACAGTTGCTGGTGGGGTTCCACCCATTCCCTCGCAATGTAGTAACCCAGCACAATCGCCAGTTTCGCATGTTCCCTTGCCGGAATCATCGAAACAACAACCTTGTCTACCCCATACCCTGCCTGACCATCCGTTTGGTAATTTTAAGACAGCTTCTTCGCCTGAACTGAGATGGAAACCACCATCTTCCGGAGATGGGTGGCCGGCGCCTCCGAGGATTCCCGGCCATACACTCTCGTTGCAGTTGTTTACTAGTATGAGTTGAGTCCCACCTACAATGAAAGAGACAATTGTTAAGCTTTACTATTTGAAAGACTATCTATAGCATCGAGAAAAGAAAGTGAATGCATCATGGAGATGGGATTGCACTTGAGAATGAGATCGAGAAGGAGAGGGAGAGGGAGAGGCAGAGGAGGAAGAAGATCAGTGCTGGAAAGGTCGACATTTCTGGTGTTATGAACTTGGTGGAGAGTAGTTGGTTTGGATTGAGAGTAATTATATCCCAGTATCTGGTTAGAGAGGGAAAGTGTGGAGTGAGTGACTTCCTTGAATTTCGCCTGCATGCAACTGCATTGGAAACGGTTTATGAAGACCACAAAACCCGTAGTAATGGGTGGCTGCTTTTTGTTATTATTATATTATTATTATTTTTTAACTTTCACTAGCATTATGTAAGCATATATCCCTTGCTTTGATTGGGGGTTTCTCATCTTACTCTTTTCTTTTTCTAAATTTTATTTAATGCTGATGTTTTAGGTTTCCTGTTTCCTTATGGGAAAGATTGGGGTGTCTCAATCAGTCATGAGAGGAGAGGGGTGCGTTAGAAATGGTTTATGAAGACCACAAACCAAGTGGTTGTTTTTTTAATGTATTTTTGTGGGTTGTCTTCCCTTTTAACATGTGGCCAAGATTCTGATTACAAATCAAACTAAGGAAAAGGACTACGATGATTCATGGTAGCTAGTAGATCATTGTAATGTGAGGCCCTTAATTTGTCATGTAATTGGAAGACAATAGAAGGTGGACATCAACCTAAATCTAGGACTTGTTGTGGCTAGAAATTTGAGGATAAGGCGGAGCGAGGATTGTTGCATGGATTGATAAATCTACTTACTGTTACTTTCTTGTCTTTGAACTCTCCGAAAATGGTTAATGCAATCCCTTCATATACGTCTCTTTTTCGATAGAGATTGTGTATGGAAGAAAATTGGATATGGTTTTGGGTTTATCTTTGCATAAAGTAATCTTCGTTATTATAGAGGTCGAAGTTCAAAAGACAATTCATGCTTCCCACCCTTTTATCTTCAAACCACATGATATCTCCTTTTGTATCCATCAAGCTTGCATAAAATTATCAACTTGTGATTCCTCCGAGCTTTATCATTGATGAAGCTTGTTAGAAAGTAAAACTGGCCATAAGGACTTCTTAATCTTGGCGATTAAGAGTAGTAATAACCATGAAGAAGGCGAAGGACACATAATAACTCTCCAATATATGGAGAGAGGCTGGAAATGAGCATGTCATTGCTGTGTGCATACACACTCTTACACCCAAAATATTCATTTTGTAGTCAATGTTCTATTTGAAGGGGAGCCTTAGCGCAATGGTAAAGTTGTTGTCATGTGACTTTGAGGTCACTAGTTCAGGTGTGAAAACAACCTCTTGCAAAAATACAAGGTAAGACTGTATATTGTAGACCCTTATGGTCCGCCCCTTTCCCGAACGCTGCATAGGTAGGTGCTTCGTGCACCAGGGCTGCCCTTTTAGTCAATATTGTATTTGGTTTTTTCTCAACTTAACTATTAGATTGTTAGATTGGGCTTTTAATTGAACAGTATGGGGTGACTTGGGATATGTGGTGGCTTCTAGCTTAAGCTAAGGTTCTTTTTTTCCCCTGATTTGAGGGGAAGAGAGAATAGTGTTTATAAGGGATTTTGGGTTTTTGGAATTGAACCTAATCAAAGATAATATATTATTTTCACATAGCGAAGAAGATAGGATCACACTCTATAGACGTAAACTACCAAGCTGAATCATGTGAGCATTATGTAGTGTTTGTGCTTGATTTATTTTCTTAGTTAAACTTGTAAATCAAGTTTTTTCTGCAACCACTAAAGTCAAGCATATATTTACATATGCCTAACAATGTATTGACCATTGTACAATGGAATTTTGAAGGCGCATTAAGGTGACAATCAAAGGGTATGCCCAACCTCAAAGTTTTGAGTTCAATTAAGAAAGGCAGTTGTGGTCCTAGTAGCATGCACCTACAAAGCAACTAATAGAATTATAGAAATGAGTTGAAATGGAAGACAAAAATCTATTGATAAATGAAAGATTAGTTCCTTTCAGGTTGTAATTTGCAAATGATGAGAGGTAAATACAATAACAAGCTGGTTGTGTTCATTTGATTAGACTGGTGTCAGTTGATTTTACTTGGATTCAATTCAATGACTTACAATATCATTGCACATCCATCATTACATAGTGGAGTCAGAGATTATTGATCCGGACTTCATTCGATGAGACTAATGTTCGATATTTAGTTCCTGAAGGTGCATTCCAATTGAATATCACAAGAGTCATAATCTTTCTTTCATCAATATAAGTTGATTTCATCACTCATAACTGGTTTTTATGAACCACAACTAAGAAGAATGCTATAGAAAGTTTTTTGGATGCTAAAATTGTCTGGTTGCTTGATTTTGGGCCTTCTAGATATCCAAAATTGGAAAGTTCAGATAAACGGGTCAATCAACCAGGTGAGACCTTTTTATGTTATAGTGAGGTACCCCAAAGGTGTTGGTCCAGCCCCACTAGGACAATCCTCCTGCCATTATTTGGGTTATTTGGGCGTTATAAATGTCTGATTCGGCCAGTTTTGGGCCCTTTGAGATCCAAGACCCATTTCTGTTGAATGGATGATTCAATGTGGGCAATTTCTTTGTTTTAATTAACCTTTAAAGGATTTAACTTAATGGAAACAGAGATCTAGAGTCAAATGGTTCTTAGAAGGAGATAAGGTGTAACAGCTCGAGGGCCCACACCTTGCAACGATATTGTCCGTGCCGGAGTGCCCATACACCCCGCACGATTTTGTTCTTCCCCAGTTGCCCAGGGAAAAGGCCTCGTTCCGTGTATCAGAGTGCACAGCGGATATGATATTGTCCTCTTTGGGTTCCTCACCACTCTGGGCTTCACCCCTCAAGGTTTTGTTCCCTTAGGTCCCTCACCCCTCTTGGGCTTCACCCATCGGGAGGCCTCGTTGCAAGGAAAGTCCTCATCACTCTTATCAAGAGCCCAGTAACTTTCCCCCTAGCGATGTGGGACTAACTCTCAGTCTTTCACCTTGCCTAGAAGCCTGCCAGCCCTCTTGGCCCGCCCTCATCGGCCAAGGCTTTACATAAGGACACTTCGCATTCCATTCTATGGCATTAACAATAAGAAATGAGTTTGAACATTGAAGCAGTTAATGTATATAACGGAGATAAGATTCAGGGTGAAACTGGAGTTTACTTTCAACTTTGTACAAGATTTGATAAGATATTTCGTGCATATTTGGTTGATCTCCACTATGTTAAGCTACAACCTCAGATGATACAGAATATCGTTTCTCTGAGGAGGAAATGGAAGAGACTCTGAAATCCATGCATCCAGATGGGTTCATTCTTGACTTTTTCAACATATCTGAGAAATGCCTTGTCAAGATGTGACGCTTAATTACTCCAAGCCTTTGTGGAGCAGTGCTGCAATAATGACTCTTTGACGTCAGTGACCATGGTTTGAGGCTATGCATGGTTTTTTTTTCCTCTAAAGATATGATGCCTAGCTTCTAAAATTTGTTTCAAGGAAAGAACTGCATCAAGGCTATTGGATCAACATAAATCCTTAAAATAGAGAGCTGAGTTCTTTAGAAAATATGGTGATCTTATTAGCCTCATCTAGTGTGTTTAGAACCCTTTCTAAAATGCTAAAGTAAAGCTTAGAATGTCTCTTTTTTACTATCTTCTTATAGGACTAGTTTTCATTGCTTAATAAGAGGCTAATCTTTGTAGAACCACTTATAGCAAATGAGGTTATGTCTTCTTATGCAAACAACAAAAAGAGGAGAATCATATGCAAGCTTGACTTATAGAAAGCTTTTGATAAGGCAAAATGGGCTTTCATGCATTAAAACCTTCAATGTAATGGCAAAAGGAGTCTCACACTAGGTGACTAGGGTTCAAGATTGTGTATGGGTGTGCATAAACTTTTAATAAAAAAGGAATGGTAAACTGGGATCCCATGTCCAAAACTCTCTACAAAATAGAATTGGGATTAAATGGATCCACAGGATGGAAGTTTGTATCTCATCAACAAGGTTTTCCTGCATTATAAAAATAACTTTGCAATAGGTATCTTCAAAGCTCGCAAGAGGTTTGAGGCAATGGGATTGTCTCTCCTTCCTCTTGTTGGATTCATTTTTTAAGTTAAAGGGACTAGTAGTCTCACCTTGATTTTTTTTTTTTTACAAGAGAAATATAGTATGTAGTATCTCTATATAAGGGACATGAATGAATAGATCAACATTGCTTTTGATAGAGACTAGAGAAGAGGCTCCACTATATAAGGATACTCCCTCCATTCTTTGCACCAAATCCTCTCTTCACTAGAGCTTTCTAGAGTTTGTCCAACTAAGACATTCTCTATTCTCAATCTCTTTCTTTTAGAGTTTGCTAGTTTTGTGCATCACTGTATTTTTTTCTCATTCTAAAAGTTCTTTGTTGAAATCTCTTTTTGCTAACTTTCAAGACCTTTACTTCTTGACCATTTGACTAAAACATTTTTGTTGTTGACTTTCAAGACCTTTATTTCTTGACTATTTGACTAAGACCTTTTTTCTTGTTGACTTTCAAGGCATTTGTTCCTTGACTGTTTGATTGAAATATATTTTCTTGTTGACTTTCAAGACCTTTATTTCTTGACTGTTCTCATTGAAATATCTTTCTTGTCGACTTTCAAGATTTTTTATTTTTGATTGTTTGATTATAATATACGTTTATAAATTTATTTGATCTATTCGTAATTTATGACGTTCATCTTGGAGACTAAAGTTTAAACAGATTTTGATAGTGCAAATAATTTGATGTACATATTGAGTTTTGGCTTGGTTGAATTTTAAAGATGAAACTGTCATATTCCTTGCACATAGGCTTCAACCGTCTTTAAGAAGCGCATTCTAACATGTGCATCTAAACTAAGATCCATTAGATTTATTTTGTGTAAGTTTTATATATTTCCATCACCTCTTTTATTTTGATCATGCAAGGCTTCAATTGGCATGAAATAGTCTCTTAGCTAGGATCATCTCTGGGTTTTTTATTCAATCAAGATTATATACATATCTCATTTGCAATACGCATATGATGTAATCCTTTTCTCAACGAGTGATCCTAGATAGGCCAAGAATCTTAAAGACACTATAAGGTGGTTTTAGGCAATATTAGGAAAAAGAATAATTAAGAAAATATACAATTCTAGAGTTACTTGGACACTAAGCTTTTTTTTGGGTACTTACTCAGACAAATTACAAAATTGCATCTATGCCTGCACAATACTTGTTTCATTTAATATTATCCATTGGAAAACCAACTAAAGCATCTTAGAATCCCCTAATAGAGAGAATGGAAATAAATTTAATATGGTGGAAGATAAAATCATCCCCTTTTACCAATTGGGTAATGTAAACCTTCGAAAGAAATTTTTTATATGTATTATTTGACTAGCTTGCTCAAGCAAGCTAGTGACTAGCTTCTTATCATTTTTCTTTGTCTATTTTATGTAAAAATAAAGTCAGCACATTCATGCCGTCAAATTCATGTTTCTAAAGAATAGCAACTTGATATTTTGTTGGTATGCTTTTATAGTAACTGAGTTCCAGATTGCTTCAGCATTACAAGTTTCATTACAATAACTAACCCGGTGTAGAGCAAGGCTCCATTTTCCTACCATGACTTCATAACACTTATATTTTCATACCTGCCACTATTAAGATTTCATATAGCAGTGCACTTGTATCTTCAAGTATAAAGCTCAGTATATTGGATGCTAGAATCATCCAATGGTCATAATTTTTTGATCTAAGAGATACCTAAAGATCTGTCAGATTCTAAGCTCTCAGAAGTTAAGAGAATTTTATGTTAGAACCTTTGATAAGTTAATATGGAAGGGGCTTGAAACTTTGAAAAATACATCACAGAGCACACTAAAATCATCCTAACCTCATGATTTTCAATCTCAAACAATAAGATAGACGAGTCAAAGGTGAGCTCCAATAATGTGATCGTTTGCCTCCACCTGATACAGTTTTCTTTGTGGAGTAGTAATAACTTCTAATAAGAAGACAAAGACATGGGCGAAGTAAGGTACTACATCAATCCTCCAATCTTCTCCCAGCTTCGTCCACCCAAATGAAGCGAGAAAAACAAAGACGACGATTCTTTCGTTGTTGATGAATATGCATGGAGTCGCTCTGCTTTTAACGCCCATTTCATCCTTCTCCTCTCTTTTCCCCCTTTCCCACCCCAATCGCCTAGCAAATTCATACCTTCCAAGTCGCACATATTGCTATGGCATCGTCTGTTTGGAGCCGCACTTGCTCGGCTTCCATCCTCTAAGTTTCCGGAATTTCACCCGTAAGAACAGTAACAGCAACAGCAACGCAAGATATGATAAGAAGAACATTACCCTTTTGAGGGCAAGCCGTAGGGAGTCGCCTTACGAGGTTTTGGGGGTTTCACCCTCTGCAACTCCTCAAGAAATCAAACGGGCTTACAGAAAACTAGCTCTCAAGTACCACCCAGATGTCAACAAAGAGGTAACTTTCGGCATTTTTGATGTGGAAGTCCGTATCTTCTGTGAATTTTGGAGAATTCGGTGGCTTCCTTGAATTTATCCTAGTATCCCGTTTGTTGATAACCCAATTCTTTCTTAAGTGGATCTAGAAATGATTTATGGAGATAAACTTCTTTAGTTTTATTATTTTCTACTTTTGTAAGAAGAATATTCAGTGATACGACAAAAGAGTAAAGCTTTGGAGGAGGATTTAGCATTGGAAAGAGATTCTGAATCTGGACTTTTTGTTGTTAGACCAATTTTCTACCTCTACTGATGTAGGAGATATTGTTTGCGGACGGAAATTATTTATTCATGAGTAGGTGGGGGTTTCTGATTTGGGCTAAGAAAAACAACTTTTTCTTTGTGTTATATCATGGTGCAATGCAAGGAGGACTCTGTACCAGATCTTACAGCAGGAAGGACAGCTCGTTCTTGACACTAAACAGCAAAATGAAATTCAAAATGTGTTAATTGCAGCATGATGCCAGTGTTATTACCACCTGTGCTAATGAGAATGCTTCCATTTGGCACCCTGAGGCATGCTCACCAATAATACCTTCTGTGAGGTGCGTGGCTTACATTGTATCTCCGCTATTGGAGTTTGACCAAACTCTCTACATATTTCAGTATACTTGTGGATGAATCCTCAGTGTACTGGCAGGATATTAATGCTTTATTTGTCTTGGCAAAAACAACTGAAAATTACTACGACTTTAAAAGCGAGGGTGCTTAATAGATTTCAGAGTTTCTGGAAGCTGCTAGAGAAATTCAGCAGCACTTTCCAGATGAGTCTAAATCAAAGTATTATTACATCATATATCTATTGTAGAAGACATCCATGTTAAAGACGGAATGGACACAATAAAGACGGAAGTGCCATGATGAAAAAAGGATTCCAGATTGCTGATATGATCTCCCTATTTCAATTCAGTATGCTAAATTTCTTGGAGGCTTGACTGGGTGTATCTTTCCTGTGGGGCTAGGTTTTCTTCCTTCCTTTTGGTTCCTTGTTATCTACTGAAAAGAATTAGGTAAATCTCAGGATGCAGTTTGTGAATTTGTTTCACTACCTTTACCTTCCATGACACAATCTTGATTTAAGAAGAGATGAAGTTTGAACGAAAGATTTTAAGATCCAAAGGCCCTCCCAGGATCTGTTTCACTAAAACTATGACTCTAGCAAATAATTAAAATTATCAATAACTAGTCATTTCACTAAGCATAAAGTGAAAATTTCATGGTGGATCAGGGTGAGAATGAATCAACAACGATTACTTAGGATCAGCTTGTGAATTTGTGGCTCTATAGTAGAACCATTACCAATTCACCAAGCATAAAGTGGAGTAAGAACTAGAAACAATAAACAAAAGTTAGAACAGCCCTTAGTTGGAGACGACGCAGATCATTCCTGAATTTCATTTTCTGATATGGAGTAATTCTGTCAAAGAACCATGGTTTAAGACTTTAAGTATTTCCAACTGATTACCTGATTTCACAAGCATAGCAGAGAATATCTGTTGATATCACCAGAACTTCCACAAATAGTATGGTTTGGTATGATAACGGAATAGAATATGATGAAATGTGAATTACAGTTCCATAGATGTACTTCTCCCACTGATTTAACAAGCACTGAAGAAATTTCTTTGAATGTGATAATGATCTTGCCCTTGTATGGTTGGTGCTGTGCATGAAGTATCAGGTTCAACAAATGTGAATTATGACCTTGCATCTTCAATTTCTAATTGGAAGGGAGCCTTGGTGCAACAGGAGAGTTGTTGTGCGATCTTGAGGTCATGGGTTCAAGGAGTGAAAACAGCCTTTTGCAAAATGCAATGTAAGGCTGCGTTCTATTGACCCTTGTGGTCTGCCCCTTCCCCAGACCCCGCATACGCGGGAGCTTCGTGCACCAGGGCTGCCCGTTTTATCTTCAATTTCTAACTAAAAAATGAAGCCAAAATTTTCATAATGTTGTGTAAGCCATGGCATGTTGGTTGGCTTCGGCATTTGGACATGCAACTATACTTTAGATTAGCTTTGTTACGTGACTAGATTATCGCCAACATTAAGTAGATCCACTGCTCTGGTGTGGCCACATTATATTAAAGTATCCATACTTAGATTACAGAAGATTTTAATAAGGTAGTCCTGATATCTTGGAGATGTAAAATCTTCAAGAATATAGCAAGGGTACTGAAAACCAAAGGAAAAAGAGACTTGTATGAAGGAGAAAGTAATATGACCATCATTATGTCTAAAGAATATTGAACTCTAAAGAAGGATTAAACTGACTTATATCTCTAAAAGGAACAAATTCTGGAGTATCTTAAATGTTGAAGAGAGTAAAGGCTGAGTATCTTTGATATAAAGGTTGTATTCTTCTGATACATCCCCTCAAGCTGATACGTCGCTTTGAACATAGCTTCTTGATTGGATGTAGATGCTTGACTTATGAGAGGAAAAGTTCACCACTTTCCACATTTGATGTAACATATTGAAAGTCAATCTTAGATTCTCTTCAACTTGATCATGGAAAAGAATGATATCCCATATGATCTGCATGAATGAAATATAAGAGGAAGTGAAAGGAAGATGAGTACCTTTAGTTCTTTTGTCTTGGATTATTAATGCTTTCATACCATATAAATATGATGGATGAATAAATAGGAGGAAGAAAAGAGACAAAAAGGAAATTGAGTATGAACTTCTCTCGATTAAAATTATCTCTCTACATGTGTATCTATACCATTGGAAATTTGACAAGTTACCTAGTGTATGAAAATACTTGAATATTTATGTGTCTGAACAATGCTTTTGCCTGAGCAAATGTCCTCTAACATAGTGGTGCAAGAAGGGTTTCTCCTGTGGTACCTAGTAGGTTATGGCTACACTGCAGGTCAATTATTGTACATCTCAACTTGACATTCCTTCTTCTCAACCTTCAACTTAATATTTCCTTTTCTTCCGTGTCTTTCTTTTCTTAACTGATTTTGAAGTGTTAGACTTAGGTTACATTTGTAAGAAATAAATCCTGTCATATATCTTGATTGTCTTTCAAATTTCCATAACAGTTTCTTTCTTTTTAATACAGGCTAATGCCAAAGAGAAATTCTTGCGGATCAAGCATGCATATAATATGCTACTGAATTCAGAATCTCGGCGCAGCTATGAATCTAGAAACCAGACATCCAGTTATTCTAGTGGCAGGAATGCCAAAGAAGAGGAAGACTTCTATGGATTTGGTACTTTTCTGCTTTCTTCTAGACATTGGTTCTATCTTTTGTCTTGTTTTCTTTTCAGCTTCATGCTACTAAACGGCATCTATTATAATCTTATTATTTCTTTCTGGTATCTCATAAGCTTGGTTTGTGAAGCACAGAGTGAAATGTTCCTGTTCTTATTGTCCTTGATAGTTCTGCACTGTACTTTGTCTAAAAATTTCCCTAAAACATACATGTTAGAGCTTCTATCTCCTGCATCAGTGGATTGGGTTAAAGAGCACTTACTAAGGCATCTTTTGTTTGTCACCAGTCTTTTGTAATCCTAAACTGTAGTTCTCTGTCTGACAAAGAACTTTAGCCTTTATATAAGATTGTCATTGTGAGTTGTATTCCTAAATCCTCAGAATATGTTAAGTTGGAAGACACAAGTTAATCTACAGATTCTGCTAAATTTATCAAGCACCCATAGGTCCACAAGATCACTGTACCATATCAAATAGCTTGGAGGATGAATAGCCCTACACAGTTTTGACTAAAGGAGAAGTGAAGAGAGTGTTCTTGTGCTGTTTTCAGGTTTTGGGACTCAGTTTCATGGAAATGGTTTGTGTTGTTGGCATTCGTCAGATTCAGTTGGATACTGAGAGATGGGATTTTGATTGGAGGACTGTATTTTGGGTGCTGAGATTTGCAGAAGGAAGGCGGTTAAGATAGGTTACATGGAGGTGGACTGGGGCTTCGAGACCCTTGAGTAAGGGTGGGGATTTTGTGGGTGTCAAGATAAAAGAGGACAGGATTTTGAAAATCTAGGCAAGAGGTTAAAGTAGAAGATTACATCTAGAGAACAAGGAAAAAGGAGAAGGTTGGTTCAAGAATGTTTATATTTATATTTTTACTTTTCCTATTTCTTTGACGAGAGGAATAAGGGAAGACTTTTTGGGTTACAGAAAGGTTTCAAGAAGGGAATGACAATTTACAAATTGGAGAAAAAGTAAAATAGAGAAGATGGAAGATCCAAAGAATCTTTGGATGCTGATTGCGGGTTCTGAAGAAGGAAAAAAGGAAGAGTAAGAAGGCCTCTCTTTGTAAGGGAGGAGCAATAGAATTCTCACCTGTATTTCCTATGGAGTGGATCAGGTTATCTGTCAAAGAAAACTAGAAACTGCATGTGTTATTGATGACAGTTACATGGAAACTGAGAGTATTTCTATCATGACTTTTACCTAGAATGTGAGAAGATCTCTTCAATGATTCACCACTGTTAGTACGGCTAAAAAGAGTTATCATAATCCAACAAAAGTACTAATTTCACTCAAGGAATTTCAAGTATCTTACTATGATGTTTGTAATCAAATTCATTATTTGTTGACATCTGATGCTCTAAAGGTAAGCACTGTATTCCACTCATTAAATTCTCGCGGGAACCGAATGGATTCAAGAAGAAAAACAAAACCATATTGCTTTGCTTTAGAAATTAATCTGTTACCTTACCATGCTGATTTATCACTGAGTTCTTTTCCGAGTAACCTATCTTATGCACAGCACAGAGTAAATAAAGCTTATTCAACACTAGATGCTCTCCAGCTTGCAAGAATTTGCTCTTCAGCTCACACAGGAAATAAAACTTACTCTACACTAGATGCTCTCCAGATTGTGAGAATTTGCTCTTGGGCTCAGCCAATATGACAATGATATCAATAAGGTGATGAAAGATTAATCTAATTTTTGAGTAATGCTCCTTTCAAGTGGCCAAAATCATGAACATGGCTTGGCTTTTGAAGTGATCATTAGATACACCACAGATACTAATGGTTTTCCGGTAGACACTACAATCTAATCATGTAGCAAAGATAATTAATTGGTCAAGATGGTCAGATGGACAATGAGCTGTTTCCATCTAACCTATTAGGAGAACATGTTAATAGCTCTACACATCTGTATTAAAATGTAACAACAATATAATTATGCTTCCAATCTCATTCTTTAGCACATGCTGTTTTCATGATCAGTTTCTAAGTCCTTGTTGACCTGTTTATCTGCAGGTAATTTTTTGAGAGATGTTCAAATAACAATAGGTAGATTTGTCTTTACTGCAGAAGATCATTAATCCGTGAAATATGTTTCATCATTTGAAATTCAGCCAGGTGTCTTCATCATGTTCAATTCTGTCTTTTATTGATGTGAATCATATTGATGTTACAGAGGACTTCTTTCGGGACCTGCAAACAGAATTTCAGAACTGGGAAGCAAGTGCTGATTCACAAGGCAAACCAAAGAGCTTATGGGAGGAACTGGCTGTGAGTGCTCCTTGTGTCACCATTTGTTTCACCTTATGAGCATAGATTCTTGTCAAGTATCGTGACTATGAACATCAAGACCTTTTCTATGACTTGTAAACCTCAAAATTGACTACTCAACTCGAATGCACTTAACAGGAGATTGGTGAAGAGTTTGTGGAGTTTCTTGAGAAAGAGCTCAATATAACTGACTCAAATGAAGTAGAAAACAGCAACAGTGGGACTACAGCAGGAAGCACGTATGAAAGATCTGGGTCTAGAAGTGCCAATGAGACTCGAGAAGAAGCTGCCAGTGAGAGCAGCATTGAAGAGAACATCGATGATATTGAGGCTGCTCTTGCTCAACTGAAAAAGGAGTTGGGGCTCTAGGGACAGAGACTGTGACCACTTCTAAGTTTGTTGCTATTGTAGGAAATCTCATAAAAAAAAAGGTTAATAGGTTCTCAAAGATATCTCACATATGATGTTGATTACTAAGATCTCATACAAGATGAGATTTTTGCAGGATTTATCCATAGTTCATGCAAGAGAACCGCTGGAAAGAGTTCCCATGAAGGTGTAGCATTGGAACATCTCAGGCGAACTGGTGACCATGATTATCAGCATCTAAAACTGAATAGTAACTTGAGCATTTTTATTAGTTTGTGAAGTCATTAGCAAATGATAAAATGCATGGTGGCTTGGTCATTTTGCCCATTGAGTAATAATACTTACTCTTACTCTTGTACAAGTTATATTTTACTCATTAAATTAGTGTTTTCGCCCATGTGATAAATCATTAATTTTATTTTCAATAGCCTATGCGATCTTGCTTGAGACGCAATTTCTCTCTTTCTCTCTCTCTCTCTCGAATTTTGGGTACTAAAAATTGTTAGGATCGTTTAGCTTTTAAGTTAGTTAAGTTGCTTGAACTGTCATAAGTGAAGATAAAATGAAGAAAAAAAATAATATTGGTAGACATCCATGCCAAATTTTTTTGCATGAAACAGTATGGATATATAAAAGCAATATATTGCACAAAAAGGAAGATAGGAAAGTGTTATGAAATTGTAGGGGCCTGATATCTTCATGCCCCTTCTAAATAGGCTACATGTTTATGCCACTTTTTAAGCCATAGTCACGTAATCCTCGTTAAATTTTAAAAGTTCTGACTTTTTTATGCCCAACAATCATAAGTTCTTATATTTTTCAAATTCAAAGCAAATGTCAAGTAGCTAACATGAATTTACCTAAAAAAAGTCAAATTTTACAAGTAATTTGCCAAATTCTGAAATATTATTCATAAGTCATGTTAAAAATTCAAAGTAAAAGCTTAAAGTCATATTTGATGAGTCCTTTTTTTTTTAATTTTTTTTGAATTTTCACAAATGTTTGCTTGATTTTTCTAATATTTGCCTTGCCCATTTATTCCCAAATTCGAAATTTGTGACCATGCTTTTAACCAAGTTGTAACTTTGACTGAGCCTACGGTTTGGAAGATCTTAAGCATTCATAATCTTGTTTTCATCCTAGATGTGCTATGGATCGAAAGTCTCATACGCTGGACGAACCAAGCTATTGTTTCCTTGAATTTTAAAAGGTAACAGTAAACAGTTCACAATCCATATTTGGGCTTAAAAAGTATATATTAAAATTGTCCAATTGATGAGATTTTGGGTGCGTATCTCATCAGAGATATGAAATAAATTGTAAATTGTTTGGATCTTCCAAAAAGTAGGCCGGTTGGGGTTCTAGCTTGCTGAGGAGTGGATGGAAGTGTGCCGATTAAAAGTAGAGTTCAGGTATTAGGCGCCAAATTGTATTTTTCTTTCAACCCGTTGTATGAACCAACGGGAACTCTCTTTGAGGGTACCCTTTTGATGGATCCTGGGAGACGCCACCCTCCCCCGGTTTAAGCTTTAACAGTAGCAATGTCATGTCACCCGTTTTAGAGTTTTTTCTACAAGGATTGCTTCTAGAGATGGCCTCAAATTTGGATGATTTGAACCGTTCATTTTGTTTAGCCTGTCCTATTTAATGAACTTGCAAAAAATCGTTGACTATAGAAGGCCTTTAGTTGCTAGCTTTTTTTTCTTTTGTTAAAAATTTCAGTGGACATGATTAAAAACAAAAAATGACACGACTCAAATCAATCAATGATTATGAAGTTTGATAGCTAGTTAATCTAAGGCAGACCAGACATGGTAAATGAATCATATCATGTAAAGGAAAGCCCAGCTAGGCAGGCTATGCCCCACAAATGTCATATATTTTAGAGGCTACTGGTCAATATTCTGTAGCCTTTGTTTAAATAAGTCTCCTTTTTCTGTCCACTGGAGATTGTCCATACAAAAGCAACATGTTGGACACTGAATGAGAAGTCTTTTAGAGCATGCCATAGAGATGGCTCCCAACAAAGGAGAGTTTGTATAACCAAACAGCTGATCTGACATGCAAGTTTGCACTAGATATGCATTCCCACGTGATATAGTTTCTCCAAGACAACCATCATAGACTATAATGGTTCTGCCATGGTTGAGAGGGCATCTACAGTCCTCCTTGTGGACTAAAACAACATTTTATCAGCTGTGCAAGAAGTTATTCCACATGACATGGGACGAATGACGAGCTTAAAATTCCTTCCGGTTGGCCGAAACAGACTATCCGGTATGATTCCCCTGTCACTCTACAATCTACCATCAATCATCTATTTCATCGTAGGGATAACCAACTCCATGGAAGTCTTCTACCCAGCCTAGGCATCACTCTGCCTAATCTAGAACAATTTCTTGCGGGAGGAAACCAGTTCACCGGACACATACCAGCCTCATTATCAATTGCTTCTCGGCTTATATATTTCGACTTCTCTAAGAGTAATTTTCATGGGTCCTTGCCTATGAATGTGGGTAGCCTGAAAGATCTCTTCATTGTGAATTTTTCCCGTAATCAGCTTGGGAGTGCAAATGGTGATGATATCAGTTTTCCAATTTCTTTGACCAATTGCAGCAATCTAAATACGGTAAGTACGTGCTAACCGTCTCGGTGGTCTACTTTCAGACTCCATCTCTAATCTCTAGACCACATCAGCTGCATTTTTCTTAGGAGTAACCAGCTAACTGGAAGAAAGACTGATGGGATTGAGAACCTCATCAGTTTTTAACTGTATTAGGTTTTGAGCCAAACCTTCTTATTGGTAGTATTCTCGTTGGTATAGGAAAGCTTACCATGTTGGAGGAACTTAACCTGGATGTAAATCGAACTTTCTTGGCAAATCTCATCTTCACTTGGGATACTTGGTCTATTGAGCCAATTGCACCTATATGAAAATGATCCACAAGGGAGTACTCCCTCAAGTATCAGAAATTGTCAAAATCTGCAAGAACTAGACCTTTCTTCCAATCAACATTCCTTAACTTATCCCAAAATTCTTCAAGTGTTATCCTATAGCTCACCAAAAACCAGTGGTTCACCTGTTGCTGCAAAACCCGAATAGGGGTCATTGGATGAAGGATCTAGGTATATCCAATAAAAATTAAATCGGTGTCGATGGTTTGGGTTCTTTATTATCTGCCGGATGTCTACTTGGCACGTGTGGATCCGAAAATTTGAGTAAGTGTCGCTCTTGAAAGGTGCTTATGTTTAAACCGCAACTTAGCTAGGCCATGCACAAAATCTTCCCAATCGGATGATAGACTCTACTTAGACTGGGGCATAAAATCCATGCCTCGGCAAGTTCAGCACCACCCTTCTTAACATCTTAACCTGTTGGAAAGTTGTGAACATCCAGTCAAGACCAATTGTGGCAATGTGGTTAGAAATAGATCTTTCATTAGGTTGTGGGATCAGGTTTGGGTCAACAGCATCGAGCTCCAGGTCTCATGTGGCAGAATTTATGGGGCTTCTAACAAAAAAGAATGCCTAAACAACGACCGGTTAGTGGTTACCCCTAATGGACTTGTTTGGAAGAAGGATTTTTGAGTTTGAGCAACTGGAACTTCAGAATTTGATTTCTTTTCTCAAATCAGAGTTCATTGATATCACCAAAGCTAACAAAATCTGCTGGGACCCTGATCGTTCTGGGGTGTTTTGGTTGCTTCAGCTTACAATCTTTTGAGAACCAGAAGTGTTAACTACTACAGTCAGCATTATTTGGCTCATAGCTATACCTCCTCCAGTCTCTTTCTTTGCGTGGACTGCTGTCAAAAAGACAGTTCTTACCTTTGTCAATTTAAACAGGGACTGGAATGGCCCTTCCATCCATTATTTGTGCCACAGTGACTGTGAGTCCATTAATCATATTTTTGTGCATCGTAAAATCACTGCTGAACTTCGTAAACTTTGTGATTGACAAGCTCAGTTTGGCTAGAAGGTTGCTTTCACAGTGGGCCCTCAACAATATTACTAAAGGATTAAGCTTCTCGGGAGATAATGTGCGGCTTTGTTGGACAGTTTGGCTGGAAAGAAATGGGAGATGCTTTCAAGATAAACGAAGGTCGACACAAGGACTCTAGGATCACACCATTTCCGCTGTTTGCAGCTGGGCTTGTACCTCTAAAGAGTTCAATCACTTCTCCCAACAAGAAATCTGCAGGTGCTGGGATGAAATTAGAAGCTCATCTATTGGTAAATATGTGCTGAAACCTCCCTCGAAACCTCCACCATCTGGAAACCTTAGATTAGACTTTGATGGGGCGTCAGTTGGTAGTCTAGGGTGCTCAAGAATTGAAGGTCTCCTCCGAAACGATGGTTACACTCTTCTTGACTTTGCTGGCCATGTTTATCGGGGAGATTCTACTTATGTTGTAGTGAAGGCGATTCACACAGGTATTGTGCTTATGTTAAACAACTGTCTTATTCCTGATATCATTGCAGGAGATAACTCTAATATCATCATGTGAACTGCAGATGGTAAGATCCACCATGGAGATTTTGGGATTTGATCGATGAAATTAAACTCCGTACCAGTCTGTCTCATGCATTTAGACATGCCAATGATAGTGCTGATCAGTTCACAAAGGGTGTTATACTCCACCAGCTTAGAGTTTGAAGGATATGAGCTGGTCGGCCTGCTGGGCTGATTGCCCTTTCTATTTGGTTCTTTCTTCCCTCATTACCTGCTCTGTTTAGTTCTTAGCTTTGAGGTGGATATGCCTCTTCTTTAGTCATTGGTAACTGGGTTGCTTATTCATCTCGATAAATATCACTAGATGTTGAGAACTGATACTTCCACACCTCTTTGAAACTAATGCCACCACCACTCCTGGAGTTCTGTCATATTTTTATTTAAGGGCCAACTTTCATAATAATCTAAACCGTTTATTTTAATTCTTTGGCATGAAGCATGATAAAAAAAATTGCACATGAGAAATTCACGGTATTAGAAACAGGTCAAAGAAAATCAATATGTCAATTGTTTAAAATATGTGATCTTTGATATACGGCCATCTAGAGCTAGACATTTAAGATGAACAGTTAATCTCAAATCCCAAGTGTACTTTTGACGGAAAGCCTTAAAAAGATGCTTAAAATAAACAGTCTGATTGCACAAAAGAATAGACCTCACGTGTATGTTAATCACAAAACCCCCAAAGAGGGTGTGGCATTAGTAGCCAAGTGGGGCGGGAATATCAGCTCCCTAAACTGTAACGAAAAGAGAACAATTGTGGCGCACTAAATCTAGAATGTGACCAAAAGACGAACATTACGGATAACAGAAAACACCTTCAGTTTGATACACGGCTGAAACTGCCCATGCCCACCTTATGTGACAAAAACATACTAGTTGGCGTCTGCAGAACAATAGCGTCCTCCATTCAGCACTCTCGTTTGCCATTGTTGAAGATGTTAAAAATTATAATTACCGATGCAGTAAAAGACTGATTTCTCTCGTAGGCCTCTCATGTGCCAGATGCATGACAGCACCAAGATGCAGCTTCCGAAAAATTAGCAAACGTAGTCCTAATGAGAATGAGAATTCACCACAAAAACTGATTGATTCCTCTGGGCAGTTATAATCCAGCACATTTCAATCGGTCTCAAGGGATTCATTGTAATTCTACTATGAGCAACTAAACATTGTACTATCAAGCCTGTTCATATTTTGGATACGATGGTAGGCTCTGCACTGTAACCATACATATGGGACGTCTGCTCAGTTAATGGGACAAAAATAAAGCGTGCTCTGTGAAGCTAAAGGTTACATAATTACAACTCATGTCAATTGTACTCAAACTCTTCTTTCTCTGAATGAATTCTCCAAAGAGAACTGCTAAAATTTCATTACAAGAAACTGCATAAGCATTTCTAATCTCAATGACAACTCACATTTAGGGGCTCTTAAGACCCCATCAATTCTTTGCAACCGCGCTAAACAGAGGCGTAATAAGAAAATTTTAATAATCAACATCTGTTGTGACCTTAGAATCTCTCGCCAAATCTAAAGAATAGCGCACCTGTTCCTGCATTATGATCAACTGCATATTCTGCTCTCACCAGGCCCAGCTTGACCCCAGCACCATATGATGAACCATAACCAGCTCGCCTAAAGAACTCGGTTGGATTACCTTTGACATCCTTTGAGCTTCCCAAGTCATTCCCATGCTCTGCAAATGCATAAACATGTGTATTTCGAATAGGCACCCGCAGCTCTGCTGCAAGCTGAGAGACAGGGAAATGCAAAACCGGATCTTAGTAAAAGAATGCCTTTTTAAGGACTATTTCTAAAATTATAATGTTACATGAGATTGTCTTTGACAAGAACACGAAAGATGATAAACTGTTCACAGTAACCAACTAGACTGCAAGCTTACCTCTAGTATGTTCCTGCAAGCGCCCAGTTCACCCATGTTATAACCTCTCACAGAGTAAGGACCACCAAGCGTAAAAGCGTCATAACTTGGGAGATCTCCAATACAACCGCCATAGTGTCCGTGAAGAACCAATACAGGTGGAGGCGGTTTTCCAGCACCTTCTTCAACTTGCTTTAACTGAACAAATCGGGTAATTGTTAGCTGGTGACGGTTGAAGAATGGGAACTTGCTGCCAATGCCCAGCCCCTGGTCCAACTGCAACAGAACTTACAAACATACATTAGCAATGAAAGAGATAGGGTCTCTATGGATTTGCAAAAAGTACTATAATTAATAGGTTAATAAATAGGGAAACATCTAAAAATTAAATAATAATAATAATCAATGTTACATTAAGTGAAAATTTACACGGCTCCATTGCATTTGCCGGTTTATACTTACAGGTTACTACAGCAAAGGACATAAGGGGAATGACAATTCATGAACTGCCAGATAAGATGTGAATGAAAGGAAAACTGTAAATAGGTAATTCTTCCCAGCTGAATTATACAACCCTTGCCAACCTGGCCCTAAGTTGCACTGACAAATCCAGCTTGCATTATTAATCAGCTTGCCTTCACAGTAAAGGACATCAATGAATTAATGTTGCTTGCAAACTTATGCAGCAATTGGTTAGGACATCCCAGTACTAATATATTAACAACATCTGCATCTGACTATCAGCCATGTGTATTTCAATTCTCAGAGTCTGCATATGGAAGGCTCAGAAATAGAATTATGCAACACTGTACATATGAGAAGCATGATTATCATCATCACCAGGGAGATTCCTAAATAACTTGTGAAAAGCAGCAATTCCTTGAAACAACATAAATGGTGTCCAGTATATCATCAATAACATTTTACTGAACAAGAGCAACATGATACACTGAAAAGGACAGCCAGTTCTCAGGTGATAAAGAAAGTAGCTTTGACTAAGGCACTTATACTCTCCTTTATATTTTGAACATCAAATACTTCAACATGCAACAAAAGATTATTCAGCAACGTAATTGAGAAAGTCATAGGATCCAAGAAAACAAGTTTCACCTGAAACACATTCCTCTCGCCAACAATTGTCCCATTAACAAACTTCGTATTGTCACGAGTTATATTTGCCTGTGCAAATGCCATGCGGTCAATGCCAGTACCACTGAGAGTTGTTGGAGGGCCATCCATGCTCAGCCCGCCACTTGGCAGGGCTCGAGACCCATGAGTACAAATGCTACTGGTTTCATCACGGGTTGTGATTTCTTCCATTACAAGTCCATATGTAAATTTGCTTTGTCGAGTGAAACACTGCAAAGCAAAGACAATAGCATGGGTTACAAACCTTCTTTCAGAGTAATTCTTAACCATCAAGTAAGCTGGAATGAAATACGAGGAATTCTACCTCTGTGATATTGGCTTTGAAGCCTACTCTGTCAATCCATATGGCTGGAACCTCATCCACACCCGGGCCACCAGTGAAAACCGGACTCAATTTTCGGCTGTTGAAGCAGCTGGTTCGGAAGGTGCGGTTACGAGGATTATATATGCCATCCAGATACGGATGCACATACTCGAGTTTGAAAGCAAGATCATCCTTAACAAAGTAGAAAAGCATGCTCAAACAAGTGATCCATTTATCATTCATAGCTTGCATTAAGCACTAAAGATCCTGACTGATTAAGACTGATCCTAATATAGGAACCAGCGCAAATTGATAAAAAAGAAAGAAAACAGCCAGATATGGTAAGCCTCCATAAAGATTCTTGGCATGTCAGTACAGAAGTTAAACTTTAACTTCAGTTTTAAACATGCAAGACGGAAGCAAATGCAGACTAATGATACCTGAGGATTGAGAAGGTTGCTGGAGGTTACAGACCCAAGTATGGATCTGTTCAAACCTTTGACGTTGCGATGTTCAAAAGAAACAGTTCCACCAGGCTGAATTGAAGCCTGGAAAGAAACATATATTTTTCTAGTCAGTATCCCAATGCAGATACAAAAGAAAACACGATTACTATCATGCATCCTAATTCTTGGGAATACAAAATCATAAACCCGTGAAGCTTAGAATCAAATAATCGAAAACATAACCATCCCACAAATAGTCCAGTAAGACAAAATATAAAGAATCAAGTATACAGAACATAATAAGTCAAGTGTCTGAAAAGATGAGTGAACATACCAGGGTTGGCCGTCCTTGTCGTCCAGGAACAATACTCCACTCTGTACTGACTTCTGCTGTCTTTTGCTCAAGTTCCTTAAGCTTTATCTCAACTATAATTCCTCCCTCATTTGTTTCATCAGGACGGGGGTTCACCTCAATGTTGGAAAATAATGTAAGTGAGTTTATATTCCTCAAAGCTTGTTTCCCTGCCTCTATGTTGAAAACATGTCCTTGTCGAAGCTGCATCAGATTGATTGGCATGGAACATCAAGCTTACAGACAAATAGATGTTGCCAATTAATATGAATAGCATTGGCTTTGAATCAGTACAATTTATTTGGTAAGGACATATTTAGTCGCAGATGGTCTTTGCATGGTAAATTTGAGGCACAGAATGACAGATTGTTTAAACACCCCACTGAAAGAGGATTGAACTTAAATTCTTTTCTACTTTCCAACAGTTATAGTAACAGAACAGAGCAATATTTCGTGCTTCTATGTCTCATTCTGGCATCTATGGACTAAACAAATGGAAATTCCACCAAATAGGTAAGCCACCAAAAATGAGGAGGTTACATTCACATCTTATTTCGGTGGGCACCCAGGATATCATGAACTTTCTGGAACATGCTTGAACACATCATGTTGTTAAATAAGGAAACTTTCTATTTTTGTTTAAGATATAGTTTATACAAAATGAAAATAAGCAAAAATGCAACTCCAAGTTATGATGTATCCAGATAGCGCAGAGACCCAACACATCATGCTGGAAACCAGATAAACAAAAAATTGTAATTGATGGATGCTTAGAATATTTCAAACTCATGTCAGTTCTTCAAATAAAGTAAAATGCTTTCTGCTTGTCTATGCTGCATATCTGAAATTATAACTTAAGAGTATTTTGAGTCTTACGTCTTATAATTACCTATAAGATATCATTAATTTCACCCTCCAAGTTGTATGTATTCAACTTCAATATCATTTAATCTATAGATGTCTTGCATCAAACATGTTGTTAGAACTTGTATCCATGCCAATGTTCAACTTTGCATAAGTTGTAGCATTGTATCTTGATTCCAATGTTTAATCCCTGTTTGTCCCCGGAAGGGTGCATCATAGTCAAACAGTAAATGATCTCTAGATCATTAACTACAACAACTGAGCCCTACTAGCCATTTCTTGCAAAGATTACCAGTAACATTGTCAATGCAGCCAAAATATAAAAGGGCAGCCCAGTGCACAAAGCTCCTGCATATGCGGGGTTCAAGAGAAGGGGCAAACCACAAGGGTCTATAGTATGCAGTCTTACCTGGCATTTTTTGCAAGAAGCTGTTTCTATGCCTCAAACCCGTGACCTCAAGGTCACATGACAACAACTCTACTGTTCCATCCAAAATATGAGAAAAGGAAATGAAAAGAATGAACATCAAGATCCTAAATGCCATTCTTGGTAATCTCCATAGATAGGTACCCATTTGGGAAGCCCAAACAATAAAACTTGCCAAAATTTCTCTACCTCAGATGCTCCAATAAGAACACAGGTTGCATAATATATGATCAACCAATTTCCAAAGCCCCAGAGCAAATTTTGCACATTAGTATGTATAGATAAAAATGCATAATCCAGTATATGCTCTCGCTTCGGCTTCAGTCCTTCAAGTTTGAATACTTATAGGCTAAATATGTTTTAACTGTTCTAGAAACCAACTGTTCTTTTTTCTTTTTGGAAAAGATAATACAATTTATTGAACAGAAACACATAAAGCACAATTTAGAGTGGAGTAGAGATTGCTATTACAAGTAAATCTGTACAAATCTCATCTCTAGCCAAGAAACCAGCAATATTTGGCTTACAAGTGACACGTATAAAAGAAGTCTCCTATCTTAACTCCTTTTTCACACTGCATACAAAAAGGAACTAGTAACCAAGATGGGGACCAAATCATAAAAATGCCTAGTACCATAACCCATGGACTAGTTGAAACTGAGCCTTAGGCCAAAGATTTATCCCAAACAAGGATGCCATTGGCATAAACTATTCAGCAACTTCAGCTTGCAGGGCCACAGTTGCCTGTGTTCCTAGCTGCCTCTATGGGCTTAAGGTACCTGCCAAAATTCATACTACCCACACTATAAAGGATGTCACAAGAACTGCTCCATTTTGAAAAATCAGTAGTGATGTTTCAATTACTATCCCACTGAAGAGAATTAATCATAAGTTGCTCCATGAAGAGTTAGATCTTTCAGACTTCATATAATAATACTTAGAGTTGCTATAACCAATCTGGCATCAATTCCTCATTCTAAACCAAATTTAGCTAAAAACACCATACATATCTCTTCATAACATATAAACATGAGAATATCGCTGCAGTAGAACAATGTAAGTTTAATAACAATGGCAAATTCATGATACACGTAAAACACTGAATTTTTAGCTAGAGTCATATTTTTAAATACAAATGTCAAGCGAAATAATTCCAGCAACTACACCAAAAAACAAACACTTAGTGAATTGCAACACTGACCTGTTTGGGCAGCTCTCTCCACAAAACAGGAAGCTGCGTATTCCCCTCGCACACATTGCCTAACTTGTCCTGAAATTGAATAACTGTCTGTGTAATATCCCCTTCCACCACCTCACAAACAACCTCCCTAGTGTTCAAATTCCCAAAATTCACCACTTGCGCACAAGCATACCCCTCATCATGGTACCACTTCTGCACTCGATCCCGAATTCGCTGCAATAACCTAGCACTCACCTTCCCCTGCTCCCTAAGCATCTGCAATACCTCTCTCTGCACCGGAATTGGCAACAGACACGGCCTCGCCCTCTCAATTCTTCTCCTGTAATCCTTCTCCTGACTCCTAAAGTACTCCAACTTCTCCCGATCAGTCATATCGGGATCCATCTCCATCGGTTTTGTCTGGGGCATCAATCCCACATTGATGCACCGGAACGCGTCCGCAGACTGCCAGGTGCTCTCTGTGAAGGAAATTGTTATACCGAGGGTTCCATCAGGTTTTGTTTTTCCCTCCAGATCGACTTTCTCGAACATTCCACACGTAGCTAAGGTTTCGAGCTCTTTCTGTAGATGCGCTTTAGTGTAGACGCCACCGGGCTTTAGGGAAACCATTTCGAAGAAGGAATCCTCAGTTCCGACGGTAGTTCTTCGCCGGAGATCGAAGAAGAGAATCTCGGAGACCTTATAGCGTTTGAAGCCGCTGAGCTTGTTGAGTTGAACGACGATATTTGCCGGGAGTCCGTGGGAATCCCATTCGGGTGAGGATTCATCGTCTTTCGCAACGGCTGATGAAGAGAAGAATCTGTTCCAGAAGTTTCCATCGCCGGAGCCGGGATTCCCCCCGTTGCCACCATCACCGCCGCCGGCACCAAACCAGCCTTTGCCGTTGCCGGCACCGGCACCGGCAACGAGAGAGGAGATGGGAGAGGAGAGATGGAAGACGATGGCAGAGGCAGTAGAGAAAGCTAGGGTTTTGGAGAGGGTGGAGAGGGTTTTGGAAGGGTTTTTGTTGGGGTTAGGGTTTTGGGAGATACTGCACTTGGAGGAAGAAGAGGATGCCACGGTGGTGGTGGCTGCCAACCTGCGCCGTGGCGTGGGAGGAGTAGACGGTAGAGCTGGGCTACACAGGTGACTGTTAGCCATTTGGAGAGATCGAGAGAGCGAGAGAGAGATAAGGAGGAGAACGGCAGAGTCACGAATATGATTCTGTAGGCCGCCTGCCTCGTTTGCTCCTCCTCTTCCCCAGTTTATTTATTTAACTAGGTCTCACGCTTCTACGATTCGGTGACTCGCGGCCCATGCGAACTTTGGCTCGCACAAACTCCCAGCAGTATCTGGCGACCTGCACTGGGTTGTCGGGATGTGGGAGAATGGAAGCAGGAAAGTTTTAACTTGGCCTGGCTTTATTCAGACCGCTCATCTTCCCGGAAGATTTAGAGCCATGCATCAAAGTCATTATCACCGTCCGATCATCCTAATCAATGGTGCTCTTTGGAATAGAAAATTTTAAGAAAAAACGATAAAAACAAGTTTCCCATATAGGGCTCCACCGAAGAAAACTAGTTAGTTAGAGGCAACTAATGAGCCCGAGTTTCTACAGGAACTGAGAAGATGAACGAGTCAGATAATCTAAAGTTTGGGTTCCAGTATGTTTAATTTATAAGAAGTTTTAAAATCATCCAACTGAGAATATTACTGGGCAGCTTTTATCACAACTATTTTGAGCCCCGCAGTTACTTTTGAGACCATCTAAGGCATTGATTTTGACGGTAAATACTAGAAAGATGAAGTGATGACCCACCTTAACGTCCAAATTTTATTGGAAGTGTGAATTTATAATCTAATTTGTGAGGATGGAAACAGAAGATTTCCATGCTTAATCCCAGGTCTTGGTTGGGTTGGCAGCCTACACCAAGTAAGTGGCTGTAACTTTGATGGTTCAAGTGTGGCAAAGCCTAGATGGATTTGTATCCGCAGGAACTGGTGGTTGCTGCATTTTTTCTTTTTCTTTACAATGTTGACATTGTTGGACAAACAGCCACCCACCTAAATACCACAACCATCCCTAATGGGATGAAAGTGTATCCACTCATGGAAAACCCATCCCCTAATAGGGCATTGCTTTGCTGCATTTCCCAGTTCCTACTGATAAAAAGAGTGCTATTTTTGCAGAATTTTGGGCTGCCTGAACTGGCATCTTACTTTCCATAAAGTTTTTTGCAAAAGCATAGTCAATGAAGGTGACTCTTAACATAAATATTGCCTGGATCAGTAACTTGTCTGACGTCTTGGAATTTTGATGAGCAAGTGGATGAGATCTCTCAATCTTTTCTTTTTGTAACTTCACATGACTAAGATGAACACTCACTCACCCATCTAAATCCAACAACCATCCTCTAATGGAATGTAGCTAGCCCTAAGTAAGGGTGTTGATTCTTGTTCCGAGTTTGTTTTGGAATCACATAGTTATAAAATAATTTCCAATTGGCTTTATTTGTTTGGATTCTCTGAGCTAAATCTAATCTTTCTACCCTATCAAATATTTTTCCATAAGAGCAATTGGGTTTTTTTTTTTTGAAAACTTAGATGTTGAAGCATGGGTGGCAGATTGAGCTCATTACAAATAACCTATTCGACCTGAAAACAATGCTTTTTGCTTGAGAGAGGGATCCTGTGGCCAAACTCAAACTTTCTAGAGCTAGAGCCTGTATTGAACCAGCTTTGCCAAATTGGACTTTGTTTATCTTAGAGTTCTTGTCAAGCTCATCACTAGGTAACAAATGAGTGGAAACAAATGGTGATAAAGGTAGACAGCTAAAGGGAAAAGGGGTGATTCAAACTTGTAACCAAACGTATTTCAAGGAGAAATTCTTGCCATCAGAAGCCATCTATGCTAGACATTGTCAGAACTATGAAGTAAGAACCTTGAAAAAGTAATCCCAGCTAGTCAACTGATCTCATTTTTTTTAAGTCATACACTGTAGTACTTTTTCTAGGACCTAGGCAGCTTAGAGCATTGTGTCTTTAACACTCTTGCTTTCTCGCTCTCCGTTGTGAGAGACTGACCCATGGAACCTGAGTCGACTTGGTTAAGGCCTTGTCTCACAATCAAGATGTTTATTCAAGTCCAATACTTAGTCATGAAAAATTAAAGACCAAGTGACCTATACATGGAGGGTTAATACAATTTATGATATTAACACCATTGTAGTTGTGCATATCTAGTCCGAGGATTTAAGCCGACAAATGAAGGATCATGTCACGACCAGATATTTGTTGATCCAAACCGTTCATCTTCTAAGTGCTATCTTTCTCATGTCATCATATCTAGTTTTTCCCTCTACATTTAACTTTTTGAACACGTCGGCAGGGATTCCGGTTCCTTCTCTACTCGAGCTGTGATTTTGTGTACACGCCACCAGGTCTGAGAGATACAAAATTGAACAAGAAATTTTCGTTGTCAAGCATACTTTTCCCCCGCAGATCGAAGAAGAGAACATCGGAGATTTTGTAGCGTTTGAATTCACTCAATTGTCAAGCTGAACCGTGATGTCAGCTGGAAGGCACTGGGAATCCCATCCTGGTGAGGGAAGGTCTTCCTTTGCAATTGCTTGCAAGGAGAAGAATCGCCTACACCACAGCTACAGTAGCTGTTGCGGCCAAAACAGGCACCAAACAGGACATCAATGGGTTTGTAGTTTCGGTAGAGGTAAAGATTTTTGGAGGAAGAAGAGGTAGTAGTGGTGGTGGAGGCTAACTTGTTGTGGCGAGTGGAGAAGGCAAACGGGGGAGTTGAGCTCCCCAGTTGGGTAGCATAGCTCATCTTTGATAAGGAGAAAGACAAGCCTGGCTGGGCAGAAGTTCATGATTTGTTTATGGGAAGTTGAAGAAGTGTTACTTGTGAAGGAAGATAAAGAGGCCCCTGGTTTCCAATTTGGTTGTGGAAACTGACTACATGCTCCCAATGGGTTGCCGCTCGAAAAAGGAAAACAAACACCAGAAATTAGAAACTGAAAATTTTTCTCAGAAATGAAAATTCCAAACCTCTACAGGAAAATGGAGGACTCTCTCTACACATCCCATATTTGGATGCAGTATATCTCAACACTATTTTACCGTCACAATATGAACGGTTTAACACATTGAGTTACTGGGAATATAAAACCCGTTTTGCATTTAGAGTCTCACTGTCTTCTAAGGCCTCAAACCCGAGTTCCACTTTGCAGACCATGGAACGGCAGCATCCTGTAGCTATTGGGACCTTAACTAGTTGCAACCATTAGCAGGGACATGCTCCGACTGACTGTAGTCGTCTTAACATCCGCCGGAAAATAAGCATTAAAAATGGCATTATTTTGAAATTTTAATTCCTACAAAGGCGCAGTTTTTGTTTTTGATCCTAGATTTTATTTATTTATTTTTGCCCTCTCCACTTCGGTATGTTTTCTAGTGACTCTTTGTGATGGTAGCCTTTAGAGTCGTGCAGTCGGGTTAGCAACTCACAACTCTCACATTAGCGTGATATTAATTTAATTTCTGGCCTGTGAGAACAAATACTATAATTACAACGATCCTCTAAGCTTTGTTAATGAAAGTGGCTTTGCTCGACCCATAATTCTTAAATTCTTTAGTGAGGAATGCTAAATCAAAGTGATTCTAAGCACTTTGTGTCAAACCGCTCTTACTTTTTCCATGATGGAGTCCACCTATAGATGGTCTCTCTAGTTCATCTAATTCCTTTGCTTTGAATGTTTCCTTGTCCAAAATCAAGTAAATTGGCATGTTACATTTCCAAATGTAGACAGTTGTGTAGAAGGTTTCCAGCTGTCCATGAACAGAAAATTTCCTTAGATCTTATCACATGTCAATCTGCATGATTTTTGGACTAGGAGACATTCAAAGCCAAAAGAATTAGATGACCTAGGTAGAGGAGCGCTTTGACACAGTGCTTAGAAGCACTTGGATTTAGCATTCCTGTTCTTTTATTGTCCATTTCTCAGTCTTGATGACAGTATAATCCACTAAACACAAACCTAGCAACTCGTAACGGGTTGCAAATTCATTTGCAGAATAACTACAGGTAGAAAAGAGGGGGCAAATAGAAAAGAAACAGGAACCCTGATGAGTATATAATCATGTAATGTACGTCTATATGATGGTGTTTATCGAGATTACTGCCGATGGGTAGTATATGACTCAGCTCATGGAAATTATGCAAAGCTTCTCATTACTTGCCGGTGTCATTTATATAACTCTGTTGATTCGAGCGTCGACAACTACAACCTTTGAAGGTTCAGATATCTCCAGTGCCTCTGCCAGTGACAGCCGACGGTTTCTCCATGTATCCTCTGCCCATTTCCTCATTCTTTCTCCTTCTCCCTTCCTGTTCTGTTGAACTGATAGTATGTTTCCATATCCACCTTCAAATAGATCACAGAGTGGTACCATCAGTACAGCTTTTGTCCAATAAACGTTGCAGTTTGCAGATATGTAAAAAACCTATGCGCAATGCAGTAATTAGTATAGTAGGTTGAATGTCATCATGGTAATAGTATATAAATTTGTGCAGAGCAGGATAGCAGGCAATGACTAGTAAGTTATGAAGAACATAAAACATGAAAAAGAAAAAGAGATCAAGAAGCTGGGAATACTAAATATACTTATGATGGTTATTCCTAGGTTATCTTTTCTCAATGTGCAAATTGATATTCAGTTAATGCCTCCTACGCAATTTATATACTATGCCCATGACGACATTTGAATGGCTTCTATCAACAAGCAACATATGTTGTGAAGAGCAAACAACGCAAATCTAATATTTGAATGTGTTCTTCGAGCTATGCTAAGTCATTCACTGTAGCAGTACATCCAATACTTTTTGGGTTAAGTGGTGATATATATAAAGATTTGGTCATCAGACTCATTACTGGAACTATGTCTGAATTAATGAAACTATGTCTGAATAGGTTATCAGGAATGTGTTTTTCTAGGAGTGTAGATGAAGTTCCACCAGACAAATGCAGCTTCATTACACCACTTTTTGATCAATTAATACCCACAGTAGTTGGAAGACAACTGGAATCAGAAGACTCCATGATTTTTTAAGTATTTCCCTTCTGCACTAAGTAATCTACTGCCTTGCAAGATAAGATAAAAACACCTCTTGAATCAGCGGGAGTCCTAATATTTGGAAGTAACACTGGACTTCGAAGCTTTCATGATTTTCCAAAGTGTTTGGATGCTAGTCCTTGGTAAACACTGCAGGCATGTTCAATAAAATTGCTTAGCTGTTCTCAGAGAATTTTTTCTATTTCACGATCGAAACCAGTTTGGTTTCTTGCTGTGAAAAAGAAAAAATTCAAAAACAAATAAAATAAGAAAGTCAAACACACACTGTCTTTTCAGGATTATAATAATAGTTTATTCATGCTGCAGAAGTTGTTTGGAAGATTTTAGTCGTGTGATTCTTATTGGGATTTCTTACTGCAGCTAGTCTCATCATCATCGGGCACATGAATCTTATTCCTACATTCCTCTCTATTAAGTACCATGGCTTTATTTAGTCCCAAAGTTTTCAAATCTTTCCTCATCACTTTTATCCACATTCTTTTGGGCCTTCCCCTTGCCCTTTTAGAACCTTCTACTTGTATTGCCTCACTTCTAACCGGTGCCGTTGTTGGTCTCCTTTGAACATGTCCAAACCATCTAAGTCTAATCTCCCTCATCTTGTTACCTATTGGTGCTACTCTTAAATTTCCTCTAATATTTTCATTTCTAATTTTATCATTTCTTGTCTTACCACTTATCCATCTCAACATCCTCATTTTTGCGACGTTCATCCTATGAGCATGATGTTCCTTAACTGCCTAATACTCTAATCCATAGAGCAGGGCCGGCCTTATGGCCATCTTATAGAATTTTCCTTTTAGTTTGAGTAGTACCCGCCGATTACACAAAACTCCAGATGCACATCTCCATTTGTTATAACTCGCTTAGATTCTCTAGGTAACCTTCCTCTCAATCTCTCCACTCTCATGAATCATTGATCCTAAGTACCGAAAGTGGTCTTTTATGGGGACTTCTTGGTTTTCAATCTTAACTGGTGTTACTCCTACTCCTCTACTTGCTAAAATTGCATTCTATATATTCTATCTTAGTTCAGCTAATTTTAAATCCAGCTATTTTTAAATCCTTTAGATTCTAATGCTTCTCTCCATAACTCTAGCTTTATGTTTACACCCTCCATTGTCTCATCAAGTAAGACTATATCATCTGCAAATAGCATGCACCTGGGAATCTCCTCATGCAGATGTTTTGTTAACTCATCCATAACCAATGTGAAAAGGTATGGGCTCAATCCTGATCTCTAGTGCAATCCTACAGTGATAGGAAAATTACCAGTCTCGCCACTTGTGATCTTAACATTTGTTACCGCTCCATACATATCTTTAATTATGTCTATATACCCCTGCGAAACCCCTTTATCGCCCAACACTCTCCATATTAACTCTCTAGGGGCTCTATCATAAGCTTACTCTAAGTCGATAAAGACCATGTTGACATCTTTCCTCCTCTCCCTATATTTCTCTACTAATTATCTTAGTAAGAAAATAGCTTCCATAGTAGACCTCTCAGGTATGAAACCAAACTGATTCTCCGATGCACTTGTTTCATGTCGTAGCCTCTTCTCAATCACTCTTTCAAAAAGTTTCATAGTATGACTCATAAGTTTGTCCCTCGATAATTAGTGCAGCTCTGTATGTTTATTCTTATAAATTGGTACAATAAAGCTTTTCCTCCACTCATCAGGCATTTTCTTTGATTTTATAATCTTGTTAAATAGCTTAGTCTACCAAACTACCCCCAATATCTCCCATATGCTTCCAAGCTTCTATTGGTATACCATTGGGCCCCATGGCCTTTCCTGATTTCATCTTTTTCAAGGCCTCATTCACTTCAGGTATTCAAATTCTACGTTCATATCTATAATATCTAATACTATTTAGATTTATAGAATTTTCAATCCTTATATTCTTAGAGCCATTGTCATTTAACAATTTTTGAAAGTATGTTTCTCACCTTTGTTTGATCTCATCATCTTTGACTAATACCTTTTGATCATCGCTTTTAATGCACTTAACATGATCTAAGTCCTTACCCTTCTGTTCTCTTACTTTTGCAATTTTAAATATATCTTTCTCATCTTCTCTTGTTCCTAGTCTATTATATAGCTCATCATATGCTTTAAATTTAGCCTCACTTACTAATCTCTTAGCAACCTTTTTAGTATTATTATATTGTTCATAGTTTTCATTATTTTTAATTTTCTGTCATGCTTTAAAACACATCTATTTTTCTTTAATAACTTTTTGCACTGTTTCACTCCACCACCATGTTTTCTTTACTAATTGCCTTTTACCTTTAGATACTCCTAAGACATCTTTTGCTACTTTCTTAATGGACTCAGCAATATAAATCTACATGGTATTTACTTCTGTTTCATAGTTTCAATTTCCTTCTACCATCAACTTATTTGCAAATAAGATTATTTTCTCTCCTTTTAAGTTCTACCACTTAATTTTTGGATACATATTAAGTTCATTTCTTTTCTTCCATCTTTTAATATGGATATCCATAACCATTAACCTATGTTATGAGATTAAACTCTCACGAGGTATCACCTTACAATCCTTACACATAGATTATTCATTATTCCTAAGTAGAAAAAAGTCTATTTGGCTTTCATGAAGTCCACAATGGCCAGGTTATATGACAAAGCAAAATTGAGAATATTCTTCCCCATCTCATTTCTCTCCTTTTAAGTTCTACCACTTAATTTTTGGATACCTATTAAGTTCATTTCTTTTCTTCCATCTTTTAATATGGATATCCATAACCATTAACCTATGTTATAAGGTTAAACTCTCACGAGGTATCACCTTACAATCCTTACACATAGATTATTCATTATTCCTAAGTAGAAAAAAGTCTATTTGGCTTTCATGAAGTCCACAATGGCCAGGTTATATGACAAAGCAAAATTGAGAATATTCTTCCCCATCTCATTTCGTTGACCTATATCATACCCTCCGTGTATTCTATCATATCCTTCCTTTTCTTTTCCTACATGGTCATTTAAGTCTGCTCCTATAAATATCCCCTCAGTGTTGGGAATTTCTTGCATGACTCCCTCCATATCTTCCCAAAACTGTCTCTTGATTATATCTTGTAACCCTACTTGTGGTGTGTATGCACTTATAACATTTATAATCTGCTCTCCTAGAACAAGTTTTATTATTATAATTCTATCATTGATTCTTTTAACGTTCACAACTTTATCCTTTAATTCCTTATCCACTATTATTCCTACACCATTTCTGTTATTATCCTTTCCTACATACCATAATTTATACCCATCTATTTCTCTAGCTTTAGCCCTTTTCCTTTTAGTTTCTTGGATACAAGCGATGTTAACTCTCCTACATTTCAATCCATCTACTAACTCCAAACTCTTACCTGTCAATGTCTCCATATTCCATGTGGCAATACGAATCTTATACTCTGGAGATATCCTATTTACTATCGCCTTTCTCAACCTCTGTGGCATGAACCCATGTCCATTTTTCATTGCACCTGGGTTTTGATGCAGTACGTTGCTTCCGAGGGGATGCTCTAGCAGCGTTTGCCCATATTTCACTACACCCGGGATCCGATGTAGCATGTCGCTTCTGAGAGAATGCCCTAGCAACCCTTGCCTATTTTTCACCGCACCTGCGATCCGATGCAGCACATCGCTTATGGGGAACGCCCTAGCTCGAGGGAATGTCAGTTTTCGATTCATGTCATGTTAGGGTTGCCATAGTTTTAAGAAGCTGAAGATGATTTTCATTTCTTCCTTACAAACTAATATACAAATATATATTCATTTGCAAGTAGAAAAGAAATAACAAAATCATCTTCAACTTTACCCTTACCGGCAGGCACCTGACGCAAGGGTTGCCATATTTTAAGAAGCTGGAGATGATTTTCATTTCTTCCTCACAAACTAATATACAAATGCATATTCATTTGTAAGAAAGAAATAATAAAATCATCTTCCACTTCTCCCTTACGGGCTGGCACCTGGCACCTGACGCATGACCCTCATCCTTTTTCATCCTATGCTCATAGATCAAGGAATATTACATGACAGGGAACTATATACAACATCAAGGAATGTGTCAAATCTTCTGGCGATGGAAGGCACATTAGACCTTGCTTCAAATTTGTTTGGTTAAAAGTAATTCTCAAGACAACATATCGACTGAAAATAAAATAACATATGAAAGGAGAATCAGAGCAATTGATTTTATGGTACAACATTTATAACATTGAAATGGTTGATGTTACCTCTTGCAAGGGCCACTATGTCTCTCCAATCTACTTGTTTATCCACAACTACAATGAATGATATAATAAAACAGTTGTTATTGCACTGGGTACAGAAAGCAGGAAAACTTTGTCAGTATAAGAAAATAGCATACCTTCAATCTCCAGTGATGGAGCTTTCAACATATCTATGGCTCTCCTATAAAGTCCCTGCCAGAATATATTTCAAAAGGCCAACCACCAAATAATAACCCACATCAAATTCGTAAGTCAAAATGTTCTTGATCCTAGGCAATCCAAAGTTTTCAAAGGATTCAATATAATTGTTAAAAGACAAAATGACTGCACCTCTTGAATCACTAGAGAACTTGAATGTTCCAGCTTCGCTTTATGTCCAAACATGATAGCTATGCACGTTAAGATAGAGCCCACTTTTGGATGATTTGAACCTGAATCAAGCCACAAAATGCCATTATATACTCATCAAGTAGATGGATAAAAAGTGTGCCTCATTTAACAAAGTTCAAGTCAAAGGAACAAACCAAAATGCTCCTCTGCTTTTGTCAAAGCATTCGTCAATGTCTCCTCTGCTTCCTGGAAGTTTCTGAACTAACAATACGTGAGCATGTTTGTAAAAATATGTTGTTCAAACTCCTCTCGATACTCATGGGCATCTAGTAGTCAATTGTCTAAGAAATTATCAATAAGTTTAAGGCTGAAATCAATGGACAGACCTGTTTTTCACCAGAAAAAAGTGCTGACAAGAATATGAAAGACGTGAGGCTTTTAAATGACATTATTAACAACAACCTAACAGCATGTGAGCATTTCTACCCAAATATGCTGCTCAAACTCCTATGCTCATGGGCTCTAGTAGTCCATTGTCCAGGAAATTATTCAATAAGTTTAGACTGAAATGAATGGCTGACCAGTTTATCCTTGGGAAAAATGTCAGCAAGTTACATGAAAAAAGCAAGACTTTTAAATAACATGATTAAAAACTACCTAAGAGAGGACAGTAATTGCTGATCATGTTGGCCAAGGTGCTTCTATCAAACCTCACCCTGCTTATACGGAAGAAAGAAGGCACGAAAAGCTCACCCTGAATGTGTTGCAAGTTGTCCCAAAGAACACATTGCTCCCAGTGAAACTTCTTCAGTGACCATGTTGGCAGCTGCTAAAGCAGATACTTGAGCAAAATCTTCTGATGCGGATACCTGAAGTGCCTTCTCGTAAAAGTCTTTTGCCAGTGAAAAATTCCCAGTGGCATGTAAAAACTCTCCATGTGAGAGTGCAACATTCCCTGAAATTGAGCAGATAGGAACTTGACTATCATCAAGAGATATCCATATTCACTAACATCAGGTTTGGCCCCAGTACCAGTTTACCTGGGAAAACTCTATCTGATGGTGAATCATTGTTCCAGCATACTCCAAAGCAAGATTCCGCTGATAAAACGAATCTCACTGATCAGTCTCCTAATAGCTCATCTGAAATGCAGTAATAAGTAAAACAAACAGCGGATAGGAATAGCTCTCAACCAGACTTAAGATCCCCCTGTACAAGATCAACAAGTCCTTTAACTGCTGTAGAACGAAGTTGCAGAACCTTGAACACATTATCCTGCACTTCTTGACTGTTTCTTAGCAGTTGCAAGCATTTATCAGCGAGCACTGATGAAGCATCATCCTAAACAAAAACAATCTTCAAATGAATCTAAACTCTTTGACAAACACACAGAAGATAATCGTCATTACATACCTGTCCTTTTGCTAAATTTAGTCCTACAAGGCCTTCCAAGGCAGCAACTGCAAAGGGTTCAAGTAAAAAAATTAGAATAAACTATTAACCCAATGCCTCCAGAATAGCAAGCCATATTACACTATGGCATGGCACAGAACTGCAGAGAAAGCAAAGGTGTTCAACTCTCCAACAGATAAAGTTGTTCACAAGATTTCAATTAAAAATAAAAAACAAAAAATTATGTAAAGTTTAGGAAATTCCACGGATCAACACTATTTCTTGTAGAGTTATACAGTGCATACCATCCTTCACGCATAGAAGTTGTGTATATGTTGTTACAAAATAACAGAGGCAAAATTTTGAACAATGGAGGATCAAGCATTATGCTTGAGATACTGAATGTCGGCAGAGGATTAATTCTTTCCTTTTGAAAAATCTGAGGCAAAGTGAACACGCAGATATATTGGTGTGGAGCTCTTGTTTCTAGATTGGATTCAATTAAAATTTATAAGTCAACGTCTGCTGCCCCACTAATAATTAAAACTCGTTGATAATTCAGAAAATCAGCTAGCATAAATGAACTTAATATAATTAAACAAAATGGTTTCCAAGATAATCAATAATTAACCAATGTCTAGTAATACACCAGACTTAAGCCGCGTGTCATGGAACATTCTTCTCGAACTCCATTTGCTTTGTTTCTGGGTTTTCAGACTCTTCAAGCAGGACGCTAATTTCACAATATACAATCACAACTGGTTTCCTAACAGCCAGAAAAACGTTACTTATCAATTCTAGTTTCGAATTGACTGAAATCTTTCTGCTTCTACGCAATGCAACTTGAATAAACTAGTCTCAAAAGTACCCAACTGTTTGTAATTTCTGAAGTTAAGAATATAAACGTATTGTCACTGGTAAAGTGTTGTATCTGTACCTTGGATAGCCAAAGAAGAGCGGGACAAATGAAGAACCTCCTGAAGTTTCTCCATGGCGTCATTGAATTCCCCTCTGCCAACCCAAGAACCATTAGTTTCTAAGTCAAAAGCTTAAGCTGATAATTTAAACCCCCTTTACTCTTCAAACATACCTTTCAGCTAACATGGTAGACATGGCCATTAAAACCATGCCAACAGCATTCTCGCCGGAATCTTCTACCCCACGCAAGTTAGAAATACCTTGCTCAAGCACCAGATGTGCTTGGGCGTATGCTTCCGCTGAAGTAGTTACCCAAAAAAACAGTGGAAAGTATCAGTACATGATAAAATCAGAGTTTTGTGATGTACAGGAAGAGCAAAAAAGAAGAAAAACCTGATTTTTGGGATCTGGCGTGATGCAGAGCATAATTGATGATTTGGGCAGCAACAGGATGGACATCTGGGCTATTGGTTCCGTAGTAACGGAGGCCTGAGGAAGAGATGGGAGAGTTAGGAATGGGTTTTTGATGAGAAGGAACGGTTAAGCTGAAGGAAAATAGAGGTGCAACAGCTGATCTTCTAGTTCTAATGGCGAGCTGGAGCATGGCTTCTTCTTCTTCTACTACTTCTCCAATACGGGTCACGAGGCGCCGTAGAGCTTTCGGCAACCGCCTTCTATGCCTTCTTCCTTTAGGAGGTAAAAACACACGCACAAATCACAGATTCACAAGTGATTTGGGCTCACCAGTGGGCCTCGGCCCACTATTTGTTACCCGGCTCAAGCATGGAAATGTCATTCCCAGTAGCCTTTTTTTTTTTTTTTTAATATCACAATTATAATAGAAACTTGGCCTTTATTGCTTTACCTCCTTCACTTTCACATATTTTGAGCCTTCATCTCTTATTTTTACTTGTTTGATAAGTATTTTTAGTCTTTTAATTACTTGTATCGTTCACTATCTCATTAGGTAAATGAGTAGCCATAAAGTTATATATACTTTTTCTTTTAAAGCCACATGACATTTTTCTTTATCAAATAATTTAAATACCAAATTTCCATCCATGTAATTTCAATATTTGCTTGGTTCATAAAGTTAATTGTTTTGTCTTAATTTAATGTTTAATGTCAATTAGCATTTCAAATGTATTTATTATCTTGGGTACATTTTCATTGAAAACTTGCATCTCTAGCATCATCGGAGCAATTTGCTAGTGTCTAAATCAACAATAATTAGCTTTTAATCTTTTCTAAGTATAATGCTGTGAGTAGTTCCTTACTAACCTCCACATTGCATGCCAAAGTGCTAGTACACAATAAGGAGAAGAAAAAGCCTCTTGTCACAGAGTATTACTAGAATATAATAACCTTGGCAAACTAATAGCACTAGCACTGAAAATTTTTATTATGTAACCAAGATTTTTTTTTTTTAATTTCAATAAATTAATATTATTATAGCACATTTCACCTTGTAAAATCTTGTTAAATGCCAGAAAAATAATGTTGTCCCTTGGAATGCTCTTATCTCTGGATATTCACAAACACAATTCCCAACTGCCGCGTTTGAAATATTTATGGAGATGCTCGAACCGTGGATTTTTCCAGTTTCATTCACATTTCTGGGGGTTCTGGTTGCTTGTTCTCAGTTGGAATCGCCATATATAGGGAGCTCAGATACACTGTATTGGTTTAAATTACGGATGATACTGTAATGTCGTGATAGGGACTGCATTAGTGGATATGTACTCTAAATGATGAACTGCAATAAAAAACTGATGTAACTCGTACTTCAAGACACCATGATCAACATGATGCAAAATGAGAAATGAGGCGTTGCTCTGTTAGATTGAATATGTTAACCTATAATAGTGTTTTGAGTTGAATAAGTTAACTTATAATAGTGTTTTGAGTTCATTTTCCAGCTTGAAAGATCTGGATCATGGGAAGCAAGTGCATGGGCAGGTAATTGGAGAAGGTCACTACCCTTTTATGTTGTATGTATTCAAAATGTTGTCCGCGTCGAGGATTTTTATAAGATTTGTGGCACTGTTTCAACGGAGAATCAGATCTCTTCTAATTCATCGCTGGTTTTTATCATGTGGGTAATGGATGGGAGGTCCTTGAATGATTCTCTGAAATGAGCAGGGAAGGTTTAGACATGGATTTCATCATATTTCCCAGTGTTCTAAGAGCAACTGGAATTCTTTCGGCTTGGGAAGAAGGTAAGCAAAGCCACGCTTTAGTCTTCAAAACTGGATATGCTTCAAACGTATATATTCAGAAAGGGCTTTTTTGTACGTATGCAATATGCGGCATGATGATTCAAGGCCACTTTTTCACTTATGAATGTGGCAGATTTGATTTCATGGAATTTGCAGTTATCAAGATGTGGGGGACGTGGGTATGGCAGGGAGTCTGTTGAGTTGTTTCAAGACTCGAGGGCAACGGGGATTAAACCTATCATATAACGTTTTTTCCATTACTTTCTGCTTGTACCCATTTTGGGTTGCTTGCTAAAGGTCTGAGTACTTTGAATTGATGACACATTATGATCCAATGACACCGCAGCATTATGCTTGTATACTTGATCTTCTCGGTGGACCTGCCTATCTTGATGAAGCAGAATCCTTCATCAAGAGTATGCCCATAAAACCTGGACCTTCAACTGACCCGAGTTTTACTTAGTGCGTGCAAACTTCACGGAAATGCAGATATAGCTATTTGTGCAGCAAATGCCTTCTCCAGCTGAACCCAAAAGACTCTGGTGCTTGTGTTGTTATCAAATCTCTATGCAGCTGGAGGTTGTTGGGATGCTGTGGTTGCAGTGTGGAGACTTATGGGCGAAAAGGGTGTCAAGAAGATAGCAGTATAATTGGATTGAGCTTAATGAGATGAAGCAGATAAAGCTGGTTGCTCAAAGGGTAGCTTTGTAGTATTCACATGATTCTACGGTTTTTTTGGCGTTAGAGAGTGAGAAAAAAATGAGAGGTGTGTTGGAAAATTTTGGTGGTCCTTAACATTTGGGATTCAAAAATCCAACGTATTGCATACTATTTACACATTTAACATGTGTCATAACCGCCCATGGCAGTTATCTTTGATGGAAGGATAACTGCCATTAACCATCATGTGACGACCAGGGTTTTTTTTTTTTTTTCAACACTTTTTAATAAAACTTTTCAAAAGGTGGGGCCCCAAATTTTGTAAAAACCAAAACAATGAAAAAACCATTTCAAACAATTTTCATTTCTAGAAAACCCTAAGGGTCAACCATTGACTCAAAACAATTTTTTTTAAAATAAATTTACTACTCCAAGACTCATCCAGTCAACAACCACATTCCCACAACAATATAATCAAGTTCAATAAGATAGACATACATACACAGTCCATATGGAATCAAAACATTCCTCCCAATGAGACATCTCAATCACTATTCGTCTAACTCCCCATCAATCCTGTCTTTCTTTCAATATCTGAGGCATTGCAACAATAACACAATGCTTCAGCAAGCAATGCTTGGTAGGTACATCGACATTTAATGTGATGACAATGGAACAAAATCGAATAATAGTGCTGATATAATAAATCAATCGATATAATAATTATAAACAATGTTAATAAAATCTTATAACATCATATACGATAAAACATGTATCTCATGGATTTTAAAACATGATATGATCTAATGTAAATGAGCATACAATAACAACAGGGCACCCCAAGATACGTGGGTCCCACGAGTGTCTCATACACTCGTATCACATATCATGAGTACTCATATCAAACCTCTAAGTGTCGTCACACCCACGCATACTACAACATCTCCATGCTTATCATGCAAGCATACAAAATAAGAGTATGGATCGTCATGCTGCAATGGCAACCCTCTAAAGTCTCAACCATTGCCGCTTCCCGTCGACACCATAACGGGAGACTTAACGTCTGTCCCCATGGAAAGGCCCAGACCGATAGTGTGGACTATCTATGTTACCAAACCCCTACCAAAAGCCATCTGTGGGCAGGTGTCTATCATATCACAATCTCGGAGGGCGGGTGGCCAGCCCTACTGTAACACCCCGGATTTTTAAGACAATTTTTTTTTTTATAATGGCAATTTAAATAAGAGCATTTGGGATCCCATGAGAAAAGATTTATTTAACATTTTACTAAACCTATCTTAAAAACTCCGGGTGTTAATTTTCCTTTCACGAAATGGCGTACATGTAATTTAAACATAAATAAATAATCCGCGTATAAATCAACGTCAAATAAATAGGCGCCTTTATTTTAAATCAAATAAACGTCCAAAAGACAATAATAATATGGCCCAGGGTCTATCCATCATAACATCCCATATAAATGTCCAATATATGTCCAAAGATCTAAATCACATCCAAATATAAAGTATGCAGTCCATAATAAAATTCAAATAATAATTCACTCTAATGACTCACATTACTTTCTAAAACTATAGGGAAACTAGTCTTCACGACTCTCACGCTTCTCAACAAATTTACCTTGCCTTTCCCCGTTATCGCCATTGAGATCTAAGGCATTGCAAAACAAAGAACGCCTCAAAGAAGCTATCGCTTGTGTAGTAGTACATAGGCAATTAATGTAATAAATGAAAGAAATAATGAACAAGATTTATGAAAAAGTCAACATTTATGGAAATAGTAATATCATAATGCCATGTTCAAATAAATGCCAATTTATTCCATATGCTAAAACATGAAATTCACGGAGTTAAAACATGACATGAATCAATAAATGGAGCATTAACAAGAATAAGGGCACCCTAAGGTAATGGGTCCCACCACATCGCACGAACATCCCCGATCGAGGTACACATAATAACCTCGAGTGTCGTCACACCTGTGCATACCATCTATAACCATGCTCATCACACATGCACACATAACAAGAATATGGGCCATCATGTCATAGCTGGCAACCCCTCCATGGGTATCAACCACCGCCGCTCTCGTCGACACCATAACGGGAGACTTAACGTCCGTCCCCATGGAAAGGCTCGACACCAGAGTGTGGACTATCCATGTTACCAAACCCCTACCGAATGCCATCTATGGGCAAAAGGTGTCTATCATATCACAAACTCATCACATCATAATCTCTAAAGTGGGTGGCCTAGGCCCTATCCCTCCTAAAGATGACGCCCACCGGCGAGAGCACCCGTCATCAAATATAAAACACGGAAATCATAGGTATGCTAAAACTCAAGAGCACTTATAGCTTGCAATCCCCAAGACATGCCCCCTCATCCTGGGTTAGCCTATCAAAGGACCAGCCTAATAAGCCTCTATTCTCATTTCCATGTAAATCCATGCATTTTCTATATATATAATAAGAAATAAGTCTCCAAGTAAGCATAACAAATTAACGTAATACTCGTAAAAGCATTTGAAATAAGTTTATTCTGTAAAAGATTTTAATTTGGAATAACCATCCCGTACTGTGCAATGTAGCATGAATCCATAAATAATAATTGCATTTTAAAATACAATCACACATGATGCTATGTTTAAACATGGTTTAAAAATCAAGGCAAAACATTAGTTGTCCACCACCTTACAGGTGGAGATCACTAGCTTGCAATAACTCCCTTTAATTGGTATATTCAAGTGCACCAGACATGTCATATCACTATTTTAAAATTTTTCTAAATAAAAAGTGGTCATTTCTAAGTTTTTAAGTTAAAACTAGGTCCGTCGTCAATAATTTGGCCATAACGCCTCTTCCGGATCGTGATTTGGACCTCTCAGCTCCCAAAATCAAGTTTTAGTGAAAACTACCCTCAAATGGGGCCTGCGGATGACCACCATAAGGTGGTTTAAACCGGCGGCACTTTTCCGCCGGCTTACACCGACGCACACGGCGCACGAAGACGCACGGCGTCGCAGGGACGCCGCACGGACGCGCGGCCGTGCTTCGGCAAGTGACGCACGCGCACGCGCGTGCGTCACGGCCGCCGCTGTGACGCGCCGCGTCCCGGCCCCACCGCACTCGCACACCGCAGCTGCGGGCGTCCGCGCGCACGCGTACGCCGACGTCATCCGACGTGCGTCCCCCGGTGCGTCCCCGGCGTGGCGGCCATGGCGTCACGCGTGGCGCCGACGCGCGTTGACGATGCCGGAGAAGACGAACGATTCCGGTCGCCTCCGGTGGAGCCTGCAGAGCTCCGTTTGCGTGATTTTTGCGCCATTTTCTTCAGAATTCTCTCTAGAATCCATTTATGCCCTCATTTTGCACTAATTTTCCCAAAAACCATGGTTTTTAAACGATTTTTCCAAGTTCCAAAACCTCTCAGTACCGGTTTTTTGAGTTTTCTGAGCAATTCCACCGCTGGATCACTCCCAAATTTAAAGGGTATGCTTTGGTCTCTTGTGCACTAGTTGGACGGTGCGATTTTCAAACGGACAAGGTTTGATCCGTGAAATCACACTCCAACGATAGCGTGCACAAAGTTCCTAAATCCGATTTTTTCCAAAATTTTTAAACGTTTTCCTAATTAATTTCCTAATTAATAAATACGTAAAAACATAGGTTTTGAGGCTTACCTCGCACTGGCCGGAGTTGCTCGTGTTGTCGGGGCTCCACCGCCGGAAAATTCAAGTTTTTACAGGCTAGGGTTTTGCGTAGCTTTCATGGAAAACGCCAAAGTGGAGCGTTGGCTCCTGAGGAGCATAGATATAGGGTTTAGAGTCTTGGGAAGAGAAACTCTTCCCCACACGTCTCTTCCCACGTTCCTCCGGCGATTTCGCGGACTGGTAGAGACGTGTGTAGGCAGGGTGTCGTTATCAATTTGGACCCCCGTGTAACACGTTTTACGTCACAAAAGACCATTTTGCCCTTACAACTTTGACGGCTCATAACTCCCTCGTTTGAGCTCCGTTTTTCGCGTTCTTGGTGGCGTTGGATTCGTATCGACGAGCACTTTCTAATTATTATGTTTTCAGGAAATAATTTCATCCATAAATTTTTATTTTAATTTATTTAATAATTTCCTATTTTATCTTTAAAATTAAGGATATTACACCTACTCTCTCCTAGCATGGCATCTACCGGGTGAGAGCACCCGTCATAAAACACAAAACATAAAAAAAATCACATATCTCGAAAACGAGGAGCACTCGTGGCTCGCAATCCCCAAGGCACGCCCCTCATCCCGGGGTTAGCCTCTAAAAGGACCAGCCACCAAGCCTCCACTGTCCTTTCTCATGAAAACCCATCAATTTTAGTAAGAAAATAAAAAAAGATAATTTCTAATTATGCATAAATACGGAGTATCAATCTCATGAAATCATCGACCAAAATCCATTCAATATATTATCGAATTCTAATATGTATCATAAAATGTCGAGTCTCATAAAATCGTAGACTAACTAAACAATTGAAATTTACTCATAATCAATCATGATGCTATGATAATGCAAGGTTTTAAAATCAAGACATAACATTAAATTCCCTTATCTCATACGTTTTGATATACTTGTCAATACCACAATATTATTGTGTTATTTGTTTCATCATAAGGAAATTTATGGTGATCCAATCGTTGGATCATCCTCTAAGATTTCTAATTATGATTTGGCTCTTAATTTAGTCGCATCTTATGTTCATATGTTCGTTTTTTGTGTATCTAATGTTTATACATTAATCTGACAGTCAGATCATCCTCATATCAATAATTTTCCAAGATCTAGTTCAAACCAATGGTCTAGATCAATTTCTAAAGTGATCACACTAATATGCCCCTTAAAACCCTTATTTATTGTCATCCTTTATCTCATTGTTCAAGTCTTGAGGCGTGATCACCCTTTGATCAGTCGGTACTAAGTTATTAATTAATATTTGTATAATTTAACTAATTTAAAAGTTGTCAAATATAGGTTTTCAAGCTAAATCTAGGTCCATGTCATCAAGATGATCATAATGGATATTTTCGATCGTGATTTGGACCTCTGAAGCTCTCAAAATCAAGTTTTTTGTGAAAATACTTCATAAATTAATATTATTAATTTATAGTGGGGTTGGGTGGTGCATTTGCACCAATTTACACCTGCGTAAACTGTGTCCCCAAGACGCCATGGGTCCAGGACGCACCCCCCACGTGCATCTCAATCACCAGGACATGGGGGGTGCCCCGCGTCCTGGTTGAGCATGATCACGCACGTGACGACACGCGCCAGCGCTGCATCCCAGACAGGGCATCTCCTTTGGCGTCTCGGTGTTAGCGACAGGGGTGCCGACGCGGGGATCATCGTCGGAGAAGACGACCGGTCATCGCCGGTAACCTTATAGGTGCCCAATTTTAGGATTTTTGCACCATTTTACTCAAAATTTCATGTAGTTTTCATTTTCAACACTCCTTTTGCTTGATTTTGCTAAAAACTAAGGTTTTTTCTCGATTTTTCTTACGTTCCCAAATTTCTCCTATGTATTGTTCTTCGTGATTCCTAGCGTCGTCCACCGTTAGATCTCCCTCAAACTTAAAGGGTTTGTTCTTGGGTTCATCATGCAATAGATGACGTGCGGATCATGGTTTCAGTATTGTTTCATTGATAATTTCTGTGACTACAGTAGTATGTATCAAGTCTCTAGGAAAACAATGAACCCTCATCGTTTTTTCGATGTCAACGCATGCCACACACATATATGCTATGCATGAAAAGGCAGAAGAGGGTAGAGACTTACTCGATCAATCGGGTGGCCGTTGACGCTGCAAAAAAATGAAATTGCAGACGTTAGGGTTTGAGAAAAAAAATTTACGATGGAAAGGACAATGAGGGGATAAGGTCTGAGGGAGAGAGATCGTGTTGGGGAGGAGGAAGGGAAGCTTTTCCCTTAAACTTTACCCCCCAATGATTTCTCTAGCAAAGTTGTCAGATCTGATAGAGTCGTTTAAAAGGGTGGAAGGGGGTGTCGTGATCAAAACAACCCCATGTATTTCGGGCTCCTCCAAATTACCAAACTACCCTTCTAACTTCAACGACTCATAACTTTTCCGTTTGAGCTCCTTTTTCTGCATTCTTTATGCATAAATTTTTTTTATTTAATTTATCACTAATTTAAGATTAAAAATTAAGGATATTACACATCATCTCTTAAGGGGTCCCTAATTCAAGCAGATGAAACATCCACTCTCCATCATTGTCTACTGCTGTTGAATCAGAAGATCACTTGAAGATCTACTTCAAATCTACTGCTATGGCTCGAGGTAAGTTTCTATTCCATGATGATTTGCTTTCGTTGATTTTGATTTACTATAAACATTGTAGAGATCGGTTTACATGTGGTGTCAAAGCAGTGATTACATCTCTGCCTAGCAATTGTCTATATTTTGTTAAGTAGATTATTATGATAAATGAATTAGACAGATCTAAAGACAAACTTAGAGATCTATTTTGATCTGAGTAAACTGTTGTGTTCATTCATACCAAATGGAAATGAAACCATAAAAGATATAGATTTTATTTCTGGATCAGTTATAGAAAATGTGTGTTGACAGAAATGATAAAAAAATGTGAAATTAAACAGATCGAGAAAAAACTTACCATCTGAAACAAAAAGGGAAGTATAAATGCATATATTGTAGATTAGCCTAAACTCGGATTTATAACCGAATCCATGGTTAACGGAGATCAAAATCCTCATTGTCAAACACACTAGATCTCTGTCTTAAGAAAGGCCAGGAGAAGCCCCACTATTACGCTGATTTCCATCCTTCCATCAAGCTCGACATCGGCCTAGGGCTGTTGGATCTCGTCTCCAAAACCGTAGGTCACGCCCATGTAATGCTCACAAACCAAACCCCATTTCTCCTAGGCATTCATCGGAATGTCGAAGCGAATGCCAGAACCAAACCTTATATTTCTCCATTTCTTTTCAGCAAAGTGTAACCAACTGTCACTATTGCTTGATTTGGTTGGAGAATCGGGAAACCCCAAGAACAAGCTGACCAATCTGGAACTCACTGCCGAAGACCCTCACGGCTTTCCCACTCCACCAGTGTCGATGATCTGGCATGCATGCTCGATCATGGGGTCGCGCGATTTCCCATTTCAAAATCCAGATAAGCCCCAAGAATGAACCTGTAGATCACCTGTTCTTCCCATCGACGCAACCCTTCGTGATGGTCATCCAATCCGGCTGGCCATGCTTGATTTTCATTGCAGGAGAAAACTCACTCGCAACATTAGGGATGATGGTAATCATCGAACTACATCAAGAACATAGATTTGGTCGGGAAAACCACTAAGAGTACAAGATGGTCGTTATCCTAGATGACAGATCAGACTAGCAATGCCAGAACCCAAGCATACCTGATTATTGGTGTGCTTGCTGACTACCCATCTCTCCCCTCGCCGATGCAGTGTCAAATCTGAATTGTCAGCACCGGTGGAACCATTTTCCGTTGCTCGCTCCTGGCTCAGGTTGGACATCGATGTATTTGCCTAAATAGGGTTACTTAATTTTCCCTGTATACTCTCTCCCCTAAATACTAGTACTGTGGATCTGGCATAATTGCCAGATCATTGGCCGAACGCTTCCCTGTCATTGGTTCGATCATCGCCGGTGAGGCTTTGCTAGGGGAATGGGTTGCTATTTTGAGAAGATGGGAAACGAAGGTTTCCTGTTCAAAGAAAGATGTTGGTGGAGATGGAAGGTGCTTAGGGTTAAAAGTAAAAGATGAATATATATAATATCAAAGGAAAGAGAAAAGGGGATTTATGGTAATAAATAGTGCACCACTTATAAAGTTTCTCAAACCTTTTATACATAAAAAAAAGGTGGGTGGGGGGGGGGGGGAGACGAGGACATTATAGTAAGATGGTATATGCTTTATAAATTTTCTTCAACCTTTAAATACATGAACAATTGGCCTAATTATCTTGAATTGTTCATGTGAAAAATTAGATGTTTAATTAATTGACTATTAATTTTAAAAATTTCTAAACTAGTCAATAATAAAGTTTAAATTTCAAGACATTATTAGCATCATAAATTATTCAATTTTAATTTATGGTATGCTTTTATGGAATTGTCTTGATTATTTTTTGGATGTCTTGTGATCAATATGTATTTAATATTTAAGGAACATCCACAGCATCCTTAAATATGAAAATGCATATATCAAGTATTTAATTCAAAATGTTGATCACATCAAGTTTTAAATGATATTAAATTCTAATTAACATATTAATATAGTAATTTTACCCCACAAAAAAATTATTATATTATTATGGTTAATTAGGATGAAATAGTAAAATTTATTTTTATTTCTTAATTAGCTCACAGGCATTAAGAAATGTTTATAATTTACTAGTTTCATCATTAATGTCAATGAATTAATTTTGTGTTAAACTCTTTGCTCACAAGTGGATTTTAATGGCAGGCTGATTCATATTTATTTGATATGACTTGCATTGGTAAGCTTATCATTATGATTGATGGATTACGCCTTTTAATTGTTAGTAAGCATGCGTTATTTGTTTGTTTATTTATTTATAGTTATTCAATCTTTGATATTGTCTGATGTAAAATCTAAAGTTCCTTACTTAATTTGTGACAACAATAAAGTCTGGAAGGAGAAAATTATTCTTCATTTAGGGTGTATGGATCTTGACTACGCTCTTCGAAAGGAAGAGGCTCCTAAAATTACAGAATCTAATACTAATGCCAAGATCACTCTGTATGAATGGTGGGAGAGATCTAATCTCTTCAACATGATGTTCATTAAATCCCACATCAGTACTAGTATCCGTGGGTCGATACCTGAATGTGAGAATGTAAAAGATCTTATGAAAGCTATTGATGAACAATTTGAGTCATCAGACAAAGCACTAGCTAGCACCATAATGAATAAGTTGTCGTCATTGAGACTGATTGGCACTAGAGGCGTGTGCGAGCACATTATGCAGATGAGGGACATAGTTGCTTAGCTAAAGTAATTGCAAATTGAGATATCTGAGTCCTTTTTAGTGCGTTTTGTCTTGAACTCTCTCCCTTCTCAGTATGGACCATTCAAATTTTCATACAACACACATAAGAAAAACTTGTCAATTAATGAATTCTTGACCATGTGTGTTTAAGAAGAGGAGAGATTAGTTCAAGAAATGGGTAAGAGTGCACATATGGAGACCCATAAAAAGGACAAGAAGCAAGCCATTAAAAGGAAAGCGAAAGGCAAAGCTATAGCCCATACTGATAAGAAAGAGGCTATGAGGTGTTTTTTTTGTAAAAAGAAAGGACACATGAGGAAAAATTGCCCTAAGAGGAAGGCTTGGCTGAAAAAGAAAGGTAATCTCAATTCTTTTGTATGTTATGAATTTAATATGGTTGATGTTTCACATACCACATGATGGATTGATTCTGGTTCTACAATCCATATTTATAATACCATGCAAGGTTTTCTAAATCAAAGAAGACCGATGGAAAGTGAACAGAGCATTTATTAAAGAAACAAGATGCGTTCACTTGTCAAAGTTGTGGGGACATATAGGCTTGTTTTACAACTGGTTTTGTATTTGATTTGGAAAGAACCTTTTATATTCCTAGCTTTTCTAGGAATTTGATTTCTGTATCTAAACTTTTAGCACTTGGATTTTTCTTCTACTTTCATAAAACTTCTTTTAATTTATACAAAAATTTAGTACTTGTTGGAAGTGGTACAATGAATGATGATTTGTACAAAATTCATTTAAATAATGATGTCTCCAATGAAGTCATGGTTGTGCATGGTAATGCTGGTATTAAGCGTAACATTATGGATGAGAAATCCTCTATGTGTGGACTGCATTAAAGGCAAGCAGAACAATAAGTCTAAAAAGGGTGTTAAGAGGAGTTATGACATATTAGAGATTATACATACTGACATTTATTGTCTTGACATAAGCATGGATAGTCAAAAATATTTCATTACCTTTATAGATGACTACTCATGATTTATGTATCTCTACTTGCTTCATAACAAGAACGAAGCGTTGGATGGTTTTAAAATGTATAAAGCAGAGGTAGAGAAATAATGTGGTAACAAATCAAAATCTTGAGATTTGATAGAGGTGGTAAATATTATGGTAGGTACACAGGGATTGGACAGGTATCTAGTACATTTACTAAGTTTCTTCAAGGGCAACATATTGGAGCTCAAAACACCTTGCCTAGTTCACCAAATCAAAATAGTGTAGTAGAAAGAAGAAATAGAACTTTAATAGACATGGTGAGGAGTATGCTCAACAACTCTAATCTTTCGTTGTTATTATGGAGTGAAGCTCTAAAAATAGCAGCGTATATATTAAATCGAGTTCCAACTAAGGCTATTTCTAGAACGCCATTTGAATTATGGAAAGGTTGGAAACCAAGTTTGAGACATATACGTGTTTGAGGTTGTCTAGCTAAAGTTAGAGTTTATAATCCATATGAAAAGAAGTTGGACCCGAGGACTGTTAGTACATATTTTATTGGATATGCTAAAAAGTCTAACATATACAGATTTTATTGTCCTTCCCATAATAGTAGAATTGTGGAATCAAGAAATGCTAAATTTCTTGAGAATAATTACATTGTAATACATGGAAGGTAATACTTTTTTGCAAAGGAATTATCACCATGATTCATGTAATTTATTTCTTTGTTGGAGCATAAAGTGAGTTAGACTAATACATTAAGATTTTTGAATTTATAAAGTTCCAAATGTTTGGACCAGGTGGGAGAATGTTAGAAAATTTTGGTGATCCTTAACATTTGGGATTCAAAAATCCAACGTATTGCATACTATTTATAAAGTTAACATGTGTCATAACTGCCCATGGCAGTTATCCTTGATGGAAGGATAACTACCATTAAGGGGTTCCTGATTCAAGCAAATGAAACATCCGCTCTCCATCATTGTCTACTATTGTTGAATCAGAAGATCACTTGAAGATCTACTACTATGGCTGGAGGTAAGTTTCTATTCCATGCTTATTTGCTTCCGTTGATTCTGATTTACTGTAAACATTGCAGAGATTGGTTTACAAGGTGATCTGCTGCTATGCTGGCTTCTGTTCTTTCTTGAAAGTTTATTTTATGGCTTCAAAGAATGAAAAGCTTGACACTTACAGTGGGATTATGGAACCAATGGTTTGATATAAGTTTATGCGATTAAGGTAAACACTCTTTCGATCCTCAGAGGGACTATCATTTCAAGACAGGTTGTCAAGACATTAGGATCTAGTGAATTTTTCATTGATTCATTCAATTGAGATGGTGAAACAATGATTAATAAGAATTATAGCACCCTCATGATTCACTCTTGTAAAGACTTAAGGATGGATGGAAATGAGAAAGTCTCAGGTGTAAACCGAACATGAATGTTTACAGTCAGCGAGAAATATAAGTGAAAGCACAAATGGATGATTAGGAACTTACCTCAAGCCATTAGTAGTGATTCCTTAAAGATCTTTTGATTAGTAGCAGTAGACGATGATGGAGAACAAAGTGTATCAGATCTACTTGAATCAAGGAACCTTAAAGATGATAGTTAATGGAAGTTATCCTTCCATCAAGGATAACTGACATGGACAGTTACCACATGCATATATGTTGGATTTGAATATAATGTTTTGGACCACCAAAATTTAACATTCTCCCACTTAGTCCAAACATTTGTAACAATCATAAATCTTAAATGTTTACAGTCAACCAAAAATATGAGTGGAAGCACAAATGGATGATTAGGAACTTACCTCCAACCATTAGTAGTGATTCCTTAAAGATCTTCTGATTCGTAGTAGTAAACGATGATGGAGAACAGAGTGTATCAGATCTGCTTGAATCAAGGACCCTTAAAGATGATGGTTAATGGCAGTTATCCTTCCATCAAGGATAATTAACATGGACAGTTCCCACATGCATTTATGTTGGATTTGAATATAATATTTTGAACTACTAAAATTCCAACATTCTGCCACTTGGTCCAAACATTTGTAACAGCCGTAAATCTTAAATGTTTACAGTCAACCAGAAATATAAGTGGAAGCACAAATGGATGATAAAGAACTTACCTCCAACCATTAGCAGTGATTCCTTAAAGATCTTCTTATTAGTGGCAGTAAACAATGATGGAGAACAAAGTGTATCAGATCTGCTTGAATCAGGGACCCTTAAAGATGATGGTTAATGGTAGCTATCCTTCCATCAAGGATAACTGACATGGACAATTACCACATGCGTATATGTTGGATTTGAATATAATGTTTTGGACCACTAAAATTCCAACATTCTCCCACTTGGTCCAAACATTTGTAACAGTCATAAATCTTAAATGTTTACAGTCAACCAGAAATATAAGTGGAAGCACAAATGGATGATTAGGAACTTACCTCCAACCATTAGCAGTCCTTAAAGATCTTCTGATTCGTAGCAGTAAAAGATGATGGAGAATAGAGTGTATCAGATCTGCTTGAATCAGGGACCCTTAAAGATGATGGTTAATGGCAGTTACCCTCTGTCAAGGATAACTGACATGGATAGTTACCACGTGCTTATATGTTGGATTTGAATATAATGTTTTGGACCACTAAAATTCCAACATTCTCCCACTTGGTCCAAATATTTGTAACAATCATAAATCTTAAATGTTTACAGTCAACCAGAAATATAAGTAGAAGCACAAATGGATGATTAGGAACTTACCTCCAACCATTAGCAGTGATTCCTTAAAGATCTTCTGATTCATAGTAGTAGATGATGATGGAGAACAGAGTGTACCAGATATGATTGAATCAGGGACCCTTAAAGATGATGGTTAATGGCAGTTATCCTTCTATTAAGGATGACTGACATGGACAATTACCACATGCTTATATGTTGGAATTGAATATAATGTTTTGGACCACTAAAATTCCAACATTCTCCCACTTGGTCCAAATATTTGTAACAGTCATAAATCTTAAATGTTTATAGTCAACCAGAAATAGAAGTGGAAGCACAAATGGATGATTAGGAACTTACCTATAGCCATTAGCAATGATTCCTTAAAGATATTCTAATTTGTAGTAGTATATGATGATGGAGAACAGAGTGTATCAGATCTGCTTGAATTAAGGACCCTTAAAGATGATGGTTAATGGCAATTATCCTTTCATCAAGGATAACTGACATGGACAGCTACCACATGCATATATGTTGGATTTGAATATAATGTTTTGGACCACTAAATTTCCAACATTCTCCCACTTGGTCCAAACATTTGTAACAGTCATAAATCTTAAATGTTTATAGTCAACTGGAAATATAAGTAGAAGCACAAATGGATGATTAGGAACTTACCTCCAGCCATTTGCAATGATTCCTTAAAGATCTTGTGATTTGTAGCAGGAAACGATGATGGAGAATAGAGGGTATCAAATCTGTTTAAATCAGGGACCCTTAAAGATAATGGTTAATGGCAGTTATCCTTCCATCAAGGATAATTGTCATGGACAGCTACCACATGCATATATGTTAGATTTGAATATAATGTTTTGGACCACTAAAATTCCAACATTCTTCCACTTGGTCCAAACATTTGAAACAGTCATAAATCTTAACGTATTAGTCAAAAATTACTTCATGCTCAAAGAAAGAAATAAATTACATGAATCATAGCAATGATTTCTTTATAAACAATTATTACCTTCTATGTATTACAATGTAATTATCTTCTTTAAAAAGCCTTCTATGTGGTATTTTATCTTTATGAATAAGCCTCAAATGCTTATTCTGGTTTCAAATATAAATATTTGTCATCCAATCATAAATTTATACAAACAAAAATGGAGTCAAATTCAAGAATTTAGAGTTTCATTACCAATATATGCTACAAGTATAGCATCATAGTTCAAACAAAAAGTGATAAATGAGAAAAAAGTTTCATCTGTGTTACATGATCCTTAAACAACTTTGGTGGTATGCCTTTCGTCAAAGGATCCACAATCATCAGCTTAGTACCAATGTGTTCAATGAGCACTTCATTCCTTTTAACATGCTCTCTGACTATAAGAACCTAATGTCAATGTGCTTACTTTGACTTCTACTCTTATTATTCTTAGCAAAGAACACAACGGCTGAATTGCCGCAATAAATCCTCAATGGCCTAAAGATGGAATAAAAACCTCGAAGCCCAAAGATGAAATTATTCAACCAAATACCCTGTTTTATGGCCTCAAAACAAGAAACAAACTCAGCTTCCATAGTAGAAGTAGTAATCAAAGACTGCTTTGTACTTCTCTAAGATATAGCTCCTCCAGCAAATAGGAAGATATATGCAAATGTTGGTTTAAGAGAATCAACACAACCAGCAAAGTTTGAATCTGAATATCCAATAACCTTTAAGTCATTGGTCCATCTATATGTAAGTAGAAAATCCTTAGTCCCTTGAAGGTATCTCATGACCTTCTTTGTAGCTCTCTAGTGGTCAAAACCTAGGTAACTTTGATATTTTCCCAACATTCCAAATACAACTACAATGTCTGGTCTAATACAGACTTGAGCATACATTAGGTTGCCAATAGCTGAAGCATAAGGAATGTTTTTAGTCTATTCCCTTTCAAGGTTATTTTTGGGACATTAATTCAAGTTGAATCTGTCACCCTTAACAATAGGTGCTATACTGGGCGAACAATCTTTCATTCGGAATCTCTTAAGAACCTTGTTGATATAGGCTTCCTGAGACAAGCCCAAGATACCCTGAGATATGTCTCTATTAATCTTAATGCTTATGACATAAGATGCCTCACTCATATCCTTCATATCAAAGTTTTGAGAGAGAAATTGTTTCACCTCATATAACAATCTCATATCATTAGTTGTAAGCAATATGTCATCCACATATAAGACTAGAAAAATGATCTTGCTCCCACTAACCTTGTGATATATACATTCATCCATAATGTTCTCTATGAAACCAAATGAAGAGATAACATTGTAAAATTTTAAATACCACTGACGGGAGGCTTATTTTAGTCCATATATAGACTTTTTAAGCTTGCAAACTAAATGATGACTATCACTTGAGACAATGTGGCGACCCAGGTTTTTATAACACATTTTGTAAAGATAAGGCCCTTAGAGTAAAAATTTTCTCGCAAACCAAAGCAGCGAAAATTCTTTTCTTTAGAATTTGTTTTGTAAAACCTAAATCACCACCTCATACATAACATAAGTAGAATTTTGTATAAGATAAAATTCCATTGAAGGAATATTCTTTTATTAAACTTCAGGATCCATCCAGTGGTTCACAGTACACAGCCCATTGTATCCTTACAATAGTTGTCCAAATATACAATCCAAATTACAAAGTTCAAAATTCAATACATGTTCTAATACAATGTTTCAAGGGATATACCCTGATTACTTATTCTTCAATTGTTCTTCAAGTCTTGAGCTCCTAAGTCTCCTTCTCTATATCTGAGATATTGTAAACATTCGAACATTTACAATATCTCAGCAAGCTATACTTGGTAGGGGATAAGAATGTAAGTTATTGACAGTATAATCTCAATATTCAAGTATCCCATAATTCGTTCTATCATAAACACATTCATTAATAACTATTAGTTATAAGGACATCTCATTTCTTTGTCATTTGTGTGTCACCTTTATGCATACATATTGTATAAGGACAAATCCGTTAAAAATGTAAAAATAATCAAGAATCATTTCTATACAAAGCTGATCAACTCCTTTCATTATAAGAGATTTGTATCTCAGCCAGTTACTATACAGGGAATTTCCCTTCCTGGGAAAAATATTGGTAATATACAATTACCTGACATTTCATCATACCATCCCTTAAGGCATTTCACTATGCCAATTTCATATGCATCATAATGCAAAATAATTAAGGACTACTATGCTTGTAGTCTGATCCGTACATCGCGCCCGGATAACTATTCAATAATCCACTTATACCATTCTCAGTGGAAATTACAATATCCATGTCCATATGGGAGGACCATGGCTGTCACAGTGGTGGCCTTCCCATAAATGCCCCACCCGACTTTTAGCCTTTCTTAGGCTTGGTATTCAATATCATCAAGTTTCAGAGAGTGGGTGGCCAAACCCTCTTAACTTTCCTAGCATAGCATCCTCAGGCCTATGCCTGTTTAAAATAAAACCACAAGCCTCCAAGCTTGTATGTAAAATAATACTTATACATATCAAACTATCTGTCTGTTTATCTAGGACTAGAATATTTTCTACTTTCCTATTCACTTAGGGTTGTTCTCAATTCTCAACTTGACCATTTAATACTTATTTTCCTCATCATTTGGTTGGATCATATTTCAATTTAAGGTATTTACCTTAATATATTGGTATCATACATGTCAATACTTCAAAACATAAGATCATGTGTTAGACATGTATCTTCATGTAAAGGCATTCTTAATAATCCACCTACCTCAATAAGGTATTCTTACTCCTTAAAATCTGCTATAGTCTCGATCAACATATATCTGTCAAATCATATGTATAGTGTCATTTTTCTAATCAAGGGTACATACTATATGGTCTTTTGATCATCCTTATGTAGGATGATCTGAATCTTTCTTCCTTGAATATCCTATATCCATGGGTTTAATATCATCTATACAAATATCATCTATATTATACATAACAATCTAATTTACATTGATGTTTCTTTTTCCTTATTGTTTTTTATCATACAAGATCTCATCTTGTTTGATCATCCTTATCTCACTTACTATTTTTATTAGGGTTAGATAATTTGCTATCTTTTTATGTTCTTATTATTATTCAACCAGTTAGTGTCTTACTTGGTTGAAGATAATTTATTTCTTCCTATCACTGGACAACTCCTTATTTCAGGATGACTAATACTTACCAATTAAAGTATGCTCAAAAAGTGGTTAATACAACCCTCATGTAAGGAGGCATTTAGACCTCTCTTACGTCAATGGGAGGAGAGGGAAAAGCATTTGGCTCTTGTATACCCCCTATAACCACAATGTTCAGAGTCCACTAGAGTGGTACTAGCTCAACCTTTGACAAGGTTCCTATGAGCTCTTTACCTTAAGTCCCTTCTCTAATTGATTTTAATTAATTTCCATGGATATGTACAATGTCATCCATAGATGTTCATTATTTTCCTACTTTAGGCCAAGGAAATGATAAATCATTCCTTATATTGTCCTACTAACTATAGCCCTTATTAAGTCAAAATCATTCATTCATCTTAGTTGTCCATGAATTTCTATATTTCATTAGTTTACATTTTTGGTGATTTATGCTCCTTATATCTTAACAATTACTTAACAATTGAATAAAAGTTGACAATAAGTAAATCATCAACTTGAAAGCATAAATCAAATATAAGTTTAACAACTATATACTAACATTCTTCCTATGAATGTAACTTAAGCTAGTGAAATAAAACTAACATGATCCTAAGTTATGAAACACATCTTCTATCATAATGAAATCATGTTTAAATCCTAATTTACACTAACATGATCCTAAGATAATCAAATCTACTAACAAATCACTCATTTAGGGCATATCATACTAAAATTTAAAGATTACACTATCATGCTTTTTAACTTAGAACATAAATCACATTTACACTTCTATATCCAATAAAAGACAATTAAAACTTAAAACATGAATCACTTTACACTTATATATCCAATAAAAGACAATTTAACTAATTTTATTAAGATTATTATAAACCTTTAAATATTATCCAACCATTAGATCTTAGGTGTTTTCCTTTAGATTAAGGGTTTTAATTACCTTTAGGGCTTTTAATCTATTAAGATCCAAAAATCATATCCACTTGATTTTGTCACATTTCATCCATGATCTAACTAGATTCCATCATAATATCATCCCTTTAATACATCCCAAGGATTTGATTATACTTGATCTCATTGATCAAGTGGGTCCCTTTTTATTTTTTTTAAGGGTTTTTCTACCATAAAGGGTAGATCCCCTATTTTATCCAAGATCTATCCAAATTAACCATAGATATTACTTTATTACATTATTATATCATCACTAAAATAAATCTCCAAGTTTTGATCACCTCAGATCTTGAAGATCTTAGAAATTGGACAATTATTTCCAAAATACAGAATAATTCAGAAATAATTTTTAGAAATATTATGACTTTATTAGAAACTAGACATTACAAGCTTTCCATAGCTTCTTTCAGATCTCAATTTGGAGTTCATATGACTCCACAATCTTAAATTGAAGTTTACAACCGTTCCTAGGGTCCAAATTTGATCTGGGCCCAGCAGAATTAATCTCTCTCAATTGAGGGTCCAAACCTTGTTAGATTTTCTTAACAATTGTATCCTAGGGGTTTTTAACCCTTCTGGAAAGCTCAGAATTTCCATCTGAGCTCTCTATCACCATAAATTGAAGGGTCTGGTATTTACTTTATTTTTACCATTTTTCATTCAAATTAAATTACAAAAAAATAAAAATTATACTAAAACACAATAAATATGTATGGGAAGTAGTTCCACCTACCTGATTGGAGAAAAAAAAATATAATTGATTCCCAATTTGAGAGAATTACCGGTTGATGATAATATAGCCTGATTATCCACCTTTTTGTGATTTTCTGTTGTTGGAACCGTTGGATCTTGAAATTGATTTGTGAATTTTGTATATACTGTAGTATAGGATGTTATAGACGGTGCAATTGATGAGATTCTTCCTGGAACGGAGTGCCTAATTGAATTTAGGTCTATTGTTCCAATTAGAAAGAGGAGAGAGAAATAAGGAAAAGAGAGTTTGGGGAGGGATGAAGGGGAATTTGGGGCTGAAATACCAGGAAAGATTTGGAAATTTTGTGGTTAAGGTTGTGAAAATTTTTGGAAAATTTTGAGACATATTTATAGCCAAATTTGAATTTTTTTTATCATTTCTTTTGATAAGATATTTTATTACTTTATAATTTTTAATTACTAATGCATTCTCCATTCCCACTACAATCTCCACTACCAGCAATAATGCACTGAGCAATTATCGGTGCTTCTAGAACGTTGGCCCACTTTGTGGGCCCCACTTTTATGTGAAAAGACCTTTTTGCCCTTTTAACTCCAAAATTAGAGAATAATAGGCAATATTTGTCCGAACTCAGAATCGAGCGTACTTAGTGGCGTTGGAATTGTATTTCTAAGTTATTCATGAATATTGAGGTCTTATTTCTTGGATATGGGATGTGGGTAAAATTACCATTTTACCCCCAAATGGAAAAATTAAGGAATTTTCATTTTAACTCAGAATTGAACGTACTTAATGTTGTTTTGATCAGTTTTCCAAGTACATCCATAATTTCTATGTTTTAATTTATAATATAATCTCTATAAAAAGAGAATTTTCAATAACCTAATATTCCAGCCTAGAATTTCTAAAAATTCAAACTTTATTAATTTTCCTTAATAATTTACAAAAATTCGGGGTCATTACAGACAAACCCCTCAGGTTGTTTCATATAAATATCTTCTTCTAAATCACCATTGAGGAATGCTATTTTCACATCCATTTGATATAAATCTAACTCAAAATGAACAACCAATGCCATGATGATACGAAAGGAATCCTTTTTAGAAATAGAAAAAAATGTTTCTCGATAATCGATTCCTTCCTTTTATGTGAATTCTTTTGCAACAAGTCTAGCCTTGTATCGCTCAATGTTGCCTAATGAGTCTTTCTTGGTTTAAAAAATTCATTTACAACTAATGGTCCTCACCCTATTAAGCAACTCTACAAGATCCTAAACTTGATTATCTGTCATAGATTTCATCTCATCTTTCATAACATCATGCCATATTTTAGATTTACTACTATTCATAGCTTGTGAAAAAGTCTCAGAGACATTTTCGGCACTAACATCATAGTCAGAATCTTGTAGGTAGACAATGTAATCAGTAGAAATTGTTAATTTTTAGTACTCTAGTGGATCTCCTCAAAGGTACATCATTAGCCTCTTATGGAGGCTCTTGATCATCAATTTGTTGCAGTTGATGCTCAATAGGTCTACTAAAATATTATCAGCTTGACTTGAATTTTCAACAACTAGTTATCCAATATCTATTATATTTTGATGAATGCTACTAATAATAACCAGTATGTTGCTTGATGTGGGAGTTTGATAAAAAAAAATAAAAATGATCTTCTTTAAAAACTAAGTTTTAAGCTCGATAACTCCTACTAACCACATCATTCTCAAGAAATTTAGCATTTCTTGACTCCACAATTCTACTGCTATGGGATGGACAATAAAATCTGTATTCTTTAGACTTTTTAGCATATCAAATAAAATATGCACTAATAGTCCTCGGCTCCAACTTCTTTTCATATTGATTGTAAACTCTAACTTCAATTGGACAACCCTAAATGCATATATGTCTCAAACTTGGTTTTCAACCTTTCCATAAATCAAATGGCATTTTAGAAACTGCCCTGGTTGGAACTCAATTATATATATAAATTGTTGTTTTTAGAGCTTCATTCCATAATGACAAAGGAAGATTGGAGTTGTTGAGCATACTCCTCACCATGTCCATTAAGGTTTTGTTTTTTCTTTTTTCTGCACCATTTTGATCTGATAAGCCAGGTAAGGTCGTTTGAGCTATAATACGTTGCTCTTGAAGAAACTTAGCAAATGGACCAAGTACCTGTTCAGTCCTTATGTACCTACCATAATATTCACCACCTCTATTAGATTTCACGATTTTAATTTGTTTGCCACATTGTTTCTCTACCTTTGCTTTATATATTTTAAAAACATCCAACGCTTTGCTCTTGTTATGAAGTAAGTACATGTACATAAATTGTGAGTAGTCATTTATAAAGGTAATGAAATATTTCTAACCATCCAAGCTCATATCAAGACAACAAATGTCAATATGCATGATTTCTAATATGCCAGTACTCCTCTTAGCACCCCTTTTTGACTTGTTGGTCTGCTTCCATTTGATGTAGTCCACACATGAATCAAAATATGTAAAATAAAGAGTCTTAAGAACTCCATCTTTTAATAACCTTTTGATCATATCAATGGAGATATGTCCTAGTCTCCAATGCCACAACATAGAGGATTTCCCATTCATGATGTTACGCTTAATACCAGCATTACCATGCACAGCCATGACTTTCTTAGAGACATCATTATTTAAAGCAATATTCATGAAAATACAAGGAAAATACAAGTTGCATGAGTTTAGATACAGAAATCAAATCCCTAGAAAAGCTAAGAATATAAAAGGTTCTTTCCAAATCTAATACAAAACTAGTTTTCAAAATTAGTCTATATGTACTCACAGCTTTAACAAGTGAATGCATCTTGTTTCCTGAATAGATGCTCCGTTCACTTTTTATCGGTCTCCTTTGGTTTATAAAACCATGCATGGTATTATAAATATGGACTGTAGAACCAGAATCAATTCGCCATGTAGTATGTGAAGTATCAACCATATTAGATTCATAACATACAAAAGAATTGAAATTACCTTCTTCTTTTTTTCTGTCAAGCCTTCCTTTTAGGGCAATCTTTCCTCATGTGTCCCTTCTTTTTGCAAAAGAAACACCTCATAGCCTCCTTCTTGTCAATAGAGGCTGTAGCTTTGCCTCTTGCTTTCTTTTGGATGGCTTGTTTCTTGTTTTTTTTATGGATCGCCAAATGTGCACTTTCACCCATCTCTTGAATTAATTTCTCTTCTTCTTGAAAACACATGTCAAAAGTTCATTAATCGACCATATATCCTTATATGTGTTGTATGAAATTTTGAATGGTCCATATTAAGAAGGGAGAGAGTTCAAGATAAAATGAATTAAAAAGGACTTATAAATCTCAATCTGTAATGATTTTAGTTGAGCAGCTATGTTTCTCATCCTCATAATGTGTTGGCGCATTCTTCTAGTGCCAGTGTGTCACACCCATGCCCTAAATAGTGGATTAAAATATAAAAATCAAGAACATTAGAAATCAATGATGCAAAGTCATTCATTAGATTGTGCTCAGAGAGAGCTTTCTAATGACACCAAGAACGCGCGAAACGGAGATCGGGAGCGACAGACCCATGGATTTTACCATTGAGGTAGAGGGGGTCCAGATTGATAATGGCACCCCCCTCTAATGCATGTAAGCCAAAGGGCCACGTGGGAGGAGCTCTACACGCGGGAGTGGAACTCACCGCGTGGAGCTCTACTCCCATGCGTCTGCAACACAGGGAAGAGGGAGCTAAAGTTGGCAACCCTCTCCCCTCTCCCTTCATTTTCTTGGCAACCCTTTTCCCTGGTTCTCTCTCTTCTTCGATCAAGCATCATCGTTCCTGTTTCTCAGGAAAAACAGAGCCACATCGTCCTCCATCTTGCCGGAAACTTCACTCCATCGGTGACATCTCACACCGTAGAGGTCCGATAAGTCCCCTCCCCCACTCCTCTTCTCTCCCTTATTTCCCCATTCTTCTCCATTTCCAGTTCTTCCTCAATGCACGTACTGCGTTCTTTTGAAGAACTGGACGGTGAAAAAAAAAATACCGTCGGATTCAGGGTATATAGGGAACAGAACGGGATTAGATTGAAAATCTAACCGTTCATAATGTTCCTTAGACGTTTCTGAGTGAAACCCCTTTGGTTTCACAAAGATCCGGCAAGAAATGAACCAAAAACTACAAAAACCAGCACCTAGGGTTAGTTTCAAAAATGTTGAAAAATTCGGCAAAAAAAAAAAGAGATAGTTTTAGTAGAAATCAAAAGGGGAAAACATTAGAAAACGAAAATTCAGGAAATTCCAAGCATTCCCATGATATTTCGCTAAAAAATGACATCAACTGTGTTGTCGGCGAGGACTAGAATCCGGTCATCTTCTCTGGCGACGGTGACATTTTCCGGCGACCCCTAAAAAATGTGAAAAAAGAAAATTTTTCAGATATGTACAAATCACGTGTGATCTTTTCATCCGAGAAGACGGATCATTGATCGGGAATTGATTGGTCTACGAAATTGGGATCACAAGCTTGGTTATGCGTAGGGAAAATTTGAGACCTTAACATCTGACCGTTAAAAATGTGATCGAGAGGTAAATTCAGGTCAAATATAACTCCAAGTAACCATTGGTGATGAATTATCATATAAATGACTAACCAATTATGGATAAATTGATGGGAGATCCCATCTGGCTATCCAATACTCGATCAACGAATATCAAAGGTCAGGAAAGGAGATCAGGCAATGAATTATGGCTAAAAGCATTGAATTGTGAAATAACTTACCTAAAAGGTTGGAAATTAAAACTTCTAAATATACGCACTCGATCTAAACCATCCATATAAGACCCATGGTGTTGCCCAATTGGATAGCAACCAATTGGTGTACAAATCATTGATCTAGATACATGAGGTTAGATCAAGAACATTGTAAATAAAGAGCTAGAACTGATTATAGAAAAAATTCCATAGAATTATGAAATTTACTTAAAACTCGTATTCGTTGCAGAGATTGAGCGCAGTGTGAACGACGTTGGTAGTTAAATTTTAAGTTGTGCCTTGAGAGTAGGTAAGGACCCTAAACCCTTTCATTCCTTAAATTCTTGTTGTTACGTTCTCTTGAAATTAACTTTATGCATGTGTAAAATGAATATATTGTCACCTTGGTTGAATGGATGATAGAAATTGTAATTTCTTATTGAAATAGTCATGCTATAGTCTAATTTACTATGCTTAACCATTATGATTATGCAAACTGTTATAAAATAGTCAAGCCCAAGATAGTAAGCCCTGAGGGCTGCCCGGTAAGCTATGATGATGCCTTCCAAAATGGTAAACCCTGAGGGAAAGGGCTACCTGGTCGCTTGCAACTAAGGTGAAGCCACCCAAGATGGTAAATCCTGAGGAATGAACTGTCACGTATTGAGCCTCCCAATATGGTAAACCTTGAGGGAAAGGACTGCATGGTTCTTTGGAATCATGGTGGAGCCGCCCAAGATGGTAAACCCTGAGGGATGAGCTGTCAGGTATTGAGCCTCCCAAGATGGTAATTCCTAAGGGAAAGGGCTACCTGGTCTTTTGGGATCACGGTGGAGCCGCCTAAGATGGTAAACCTTGAGGGATGAGCTGGCATATTGAGTTACCCAAGATGGTAAACGCTGAGGAAAAGCGCTACCTGGTTGATTTCGACTAAGGTGGAGCCACCCAAGATGGTAAATATTGAGGGAACCTGACTTTGGCGCTGCCCAAGATGGTAAATCCTGAGGGTCTGGCTGCCTTGATGATGATACTCATAGTGGGCCACCCAAGATGGTAATCCTTGAGGGAGATGACTATTGGATCCTAGTGTAATGCTAGGCATGTTTAATATTACTGAGGAAAATCATTAATGAGTACGCAACTTTGTTGGATGTAACACTTAAGAATTGCATTTAACTTTAGAATGCCATTCATGACTTAGTTACTCATCTATTGAATGTCCTGTGGTTGGACATGAATGGGAAATCCTTATGGGGTGTACTTGTTTGCATGCTATGGTTGTTGCGTCACATTTGAATTTGGAAAAAACTGCAATTCTGCTCTAACACCCATAGGCCTCACTTGATAACACATGCTAACTACTTTGTATATGACCAGTTAAAATGGAAATGAATGCTCATGTCGTATTGAATGTGCTTTTAAGCGTAGCAACGAGAATGTTTGGATATGCATGGGTTTAGTTCTTTTCCCTTACTGGGCTTCGCAGCTCACTGTATTATTTTGCAGGTACTAGTCAAGCTGAGAAGAGAAAGGGGGTTGAGTGAAATGAAGAAAGCTTGATTGAAGATGTAACATTTTGAATTGTATATATATGTATATATGTGCTGACACTGAATATGAGTTATATCTTATTTTTTTGACAATGATCCTTATGCATCCTATGTGTTTTATCTTGATAGGGCATGTATGAGACTCACTTGAACTCCTAGTTACTAATTAATAAGTAGGTGTTAGTGGCGTATTATGATAGATAGTATGAAGACTTATTTTTGCCTCTTTACCAATCAATTGTATTATTAGAAAGTATTTTCTCCTACCAAAATCAGTCAAGAGCATTATGCCGGTTCTCAAGCATGCTGGTTTGTTATGCTTTCACCATCAAGAGCGTGAGGTTTTCGCTGGTCTGTGAAGCCAGCTTGATGCTGTACGCTTCACCGTAGGAACCATGTCGCCCAGGCCTTAACTTGGAATGGGCAAACCAACTCCACAAAAGTGATCAATCATTCGTACATGATCTGAAAAGAACCGTTATAAGAGATCAACCTTCCCTTAGACAGAAATCTGACGGTAAGACAGTAAATTGTTAATTTTCCAATTTCCGATCATTCATGTCATCAAACATTTTTCTGTAACTGATCCATAAGTAAAATCCCTATCTTTTTATGGTTTCAATTTCCATTTGTTATGAATGAACATAACTGTTTACTCAGATCAAATCAGATCTCTAAGTCTGTCTTTAGATTTATCTAATTTCATTCATCATAATAATCTACTTAATAGAAAATACAGCACTACTAGGCAAAGATGTAATCATGGTTTTGATACCACACGTAAACCGAACATGAATGTTTACAGTCAACCAGAAATATAAGTGGAAGCACAAATGGATGATTAGGAACTTACCTCCAGCTGTCAGCAGTGATTCCTTAAAGATCTTCTGATTCGTAGCAATAGACGATGATGGAGATCGAGTGTATCAGATTGGCTTGAATCAGGAACCTTAAAGATGATGGTTAATGGCAGTTATCCTGCCATCAAGGATAACTGCCATGGACAGTTACCACATGCATATATGTTGGATTTGAATATAATGTTTTGGAGCACTAAAATTCCAACATTAGGTTCCTGGTATAGTTGCTATTGAAACTTGGAATCCTAAAGTACGTTGAGACTAAAAAGCCTACACTTTAGACCCTACCCAAGTTGGCAGTTCATAGATTCTCTAGTTTCCTCTGTGAAGCTTACTAGAGAGCTTAAATTTTCTATCTCGCTAGTTTCGAAGTCCCCAAATCCCATGATAGGAGTATCTGAACTGGCCTGAAATGTATATTTTTTATAGCATTTCTCCAGCTGAGATATTCTTTCAACAGAACTGATATTCATCATGTACGGGCTTTTCCATTTGGTATGGAGGAAGTATGATTTGAAATGCATTAAAGTTTTGCCCTACACTCATCTTTACATCTAAAATTCCCATATACAAAAGAACACACACACACACACACACACATATATATATAGATGTCAATGTATTTATGTATATGCTTGAAATGAAGTTATGAAATATCTTCCCATGCAAAGGAGTTACAGTAAGAAGGTGGTTCTTAAAAAGGATATGCTTGTCAGTTTATTCGATGCCTGTTCTTCTGAAGTTGCATTATTTTGGCAGTAAATATAATTTACTTCTGAATCTTATCATCATTCTTTCTGTGGTTGAACAAAGGCTATTAATTAATTCTAGTGGGCTGTTAGTGTTCTCCTCGGCAACTCTATAGTAGGCGAGACTTGAATAAACCCTAGCCATAATTTCTGGTTGGTTTACATGACTATGAGGTTTGGCGTGGGTTCTTTATGTTCACTTTATGCCAGAACTCCATCACAGGGAGAAAGGAAGAGAAGATGGTTAAACTTTTTATGAGAAACTCTACTCGTTAAGGGTTAGATGTTGATACTAGACAAGTACAGAAACAAATGTATCACTCGAACAAATAAAGTTCAGTTGCCAGATCACTGTGACGTATTACAGGGTACATACACAATGCAATCATAGAGAAAGGTCAAGCCCCCCTTCCCCACGTCTACTCCAATTATCTGCAGTATCCCCTTACGAAATATCTGAAACCACAAATCCAAAAACACGAACAGCTAAATCAGAAAGCTGCCTAATAAGAACAAAACTATTCTTCTGCATTGTTGTTTAAATTGAAACAAGCAGTCACTCAGATTTCAGAAAGGAAGAACACTCACCAGTTCCACTATCCCAATGAGACCTATCGTACGGCCTTCAATATATCTACAGTACTTGTGAATCCAAGAAAAGGGACTGAGAGCTTTGGCTCTACCCTGAGCATTTCCACCTAAAATTCTCAGACTCATATGAATTTCTTCATGTTCCCATCAAATGAAGCAGAACTCACAACAGGAAATGCAGTCCAATAGGTGAAATGAAACACTTGCCCTGCAGAAAGCTTTACAGCTCTGACTTGGAAACAGGACTTCTTGAGATAACCATGTCGATTAAACTTGACATGAAGAGATCGGTATTGGGTCAAAGGAACTGCACCGACTAACCTAGTAGGAAGGAGGAGATGAAGAAATGCTGGTGAAAGTAGCCACTGTTGTGCTCCCGATACAGTGGCCACTACTCTCTCCTTCTTACCTCGTCTCCTCTTCTGGGCCCTGATAGAATACGCACTGAGTGAACTGCGCACCTTTTGGTGGATCCCATCAATTGGCGACTTGGTCCACTTTTAACTGAAACCGACCACCTGCATGATGCCACGTCGTACTCATAGCCGATAAAGCCTCATATTATTTGCAACGTGGAAAGTCCCTATCCACATCAATTTACAGGACAACCATTTTACGTGCATGTAGAAAGCGGTCTTACTGACGCGTGCGTCTTGCATGGCTGTTAACGACGAAATAGGTTCTTCTTCTACCACAGAGGCCTTCTTCTCCTCTCTCTCTCGCTCTCACGACCATACCAACGGTCTCTTAACACAGAAGGTAAAAGCTGAGTAAGAAGAATCAAATTCAGGAGGACATGCCTCAACTCGATGCCTTGAAATCTCCCAGTGGCTTACGAACTCCTCGCGGTAAAGACGGAGACACACACACACACACACTCTCTCTAACTTAAATGTTGTAGACATAATTTGTGACACATGTTTTGATTGGTTGTGCAAGTGAAGGTAAAAATGATGTTCAAGCAACGATGGATACGGTCCCTTCATTTGGGAGCAACTTCGATAATGAAGAAGACCAGAATCACCATGTCAGGAAATCTGTTCTTGCAAGGGTGAAGGACAAAGCAAGAAAATGGAGGCAAACGCTTGCGAAGAAGAAGCATGGGCATGATGCAGAAAATGTCACCCCTGCTTGGGGTGTAAGCTTGGAAGAGGACGAAGATGATGATGATCCGGAGTATCATGGAGCCCCCAGTAATTTTTTTCTGCTTATGCCTTTTCATTCCTTCTCTCCCGATCTCCTCTCGTCTCTTTTCGATATAAATAGAAATTTTTGAGTCATGCACTATCGTCCCTTTAACGACGAACCTTTGCTGCCCAAATAGGAAACCGTGGTCCGTCAGCTTCTATAGTAGGCCCTATGTCATATTTTTTTATCTTCTCCATTAGCTAGCAAACCATAATAAAGAAAAAGAAGAATGACTTTTATAATAATCAGATTGAAGTGTATCAAGCTATTGAGGGATTGCCTGCTACTTAGAAATGACGAGAGGAATGATTGCTATAATGATATCGGAGCAAGTAACACTTTTACAGTTTGGCTCCAATCCATTCAACTAATTTTTCTTATTTAGGAAATTTATGGGCCCAAAATCAAGCTGACTGAGTGACCCTAACATGGAAAGAGTATTTTTACTCGTCTAATATAAATGGATTACCTATTTCTAAAGCAACGGTCTATATTCAACGGCCAAAAGACATTTTCTTGGGATGCTAGAACCATCTAATTAGCAATACTTTTGTGCTAGTGGATATCCAAACGCTTAGAATTATCCAAGTATGGGGAATTTTCATCTATGAATGATCCCGATCTTGATCCATAACAGGATCCTCCTGGTAAATGGTTTTGACCATTGAAACACTGGGCCAGTTTTTGCTTGCTATGATTTCCAGGTCAAAATATACACATGTCATATAAGAAGAAGCATTAGAGAAAGACTGTTGGACAGAGATAGATCTATGTATATTAATAACCTTGCAAGCTCCCCCTTAGCAAGTTGGCTCGTTAGCCCAAGAACTAAGATTAGACGAATAGCCTGGCACAAAGCAAACACTATCTAGTACCAGAGAAAAAAAATAATTAATGACCAGGTAAATGGAGTAACTGACATGACAACACAAGCAGTCCAAAAATCATAGCCGTTAAGCAGGCTTGTTTTATTCTTCACAATGGTCAAGTTTCTACCAGCAAATCAGGCGCTGGATCTCGGAGGAGCCTGCACAGCCATATGAAATTTTGACATGGAAAATGCTGTCCTCAAACGAAAAAGGACGCAATACAACCAAGTTAGAGATCTTCGTTTGATGATCTGACCAGTAAATGTTTAGCCTGCTTTAGATTTATCAAGCTTTATTACCGATAAATGATTTGATCCATGCCTTTTTTTTCATTTTGTAAATCATATCCATCAGAACTAACCAATAAATCTAGTGGCTAGAACCCTTCGAAGCGCATATAGTTTGATACACAGCCTAACTGGGGCAACTTGTCTAAGTTTCTTACTTTCGATCGTCCTCGTACGGCGTCCTGCTAGAGGATCTCTTTTGATATTGGCACCCTTTAACACATGCTTGCTTACTCACTAAATTAGTGTACGAGTCGGAGCTCGCACCGGACGCTTACAAGGCACTCCCAGAAATAGCCACTGGAAAGGACTCCAACAAGGCGGTACAAGAGGCCAACCCTATGACCAAGACGCCAACAGAGACCGCCACCAACACCAGCACCAAGACGATAACAGAGACTGTCACCGAGATGCTTACTCCAGCATACTCCATGGTTTCTGAAGCGACCCAGATGATAACAACCAAGATCCAAGGCCCATTACTTGGCAACACCGAAACGGCAACTGGAGAGAATACCACGGGCATCAGCGAGCAGATATATGATAAAGGTGTTTCAGTAAAGGAATATCTGATGCAAAAGCTGGAGCCAGGTGAAGAAGAGAGAGCACTTTCTCGGGTCATTTCCGATGCTATTAGTCCCAGGAAGACCGGCGAAGATATGGGTGTTGTTGAGAAGGTCAAAGGAGCTGTGTCTTCCTTGCTGTCTGTTTCACCGGAGGTGCCAGCATCGCCGTCCCCATCGGCCATGCCAGCAACGGCCACCCAATCGGCAATGCCCGTAACAGCAGCCCCTTCGGTAGCGGCGTCGGCCACTCAATCAGCAAAGCCGGTGTCAGCAGCTCCATCTTTGGCTCCAATTTCCACAACCCGTTTCGTTTCAACAGCCCCATCAGCCTCAGCTGCTCAATCGGTGGCATCACCAATGTTAGCAACCCGTTCCGTCTCAGCAGCCTCATCAGCGGTGCCGGGGTCAGTAACCCGTTCGACCTCAGCAGCCCGATCGGCGGTGCCGGGGCGGGCAATCTCTCCAGCGGTACCCGTCTCAATAAATACTGCTCGTGCAGGTACTTGTCGTTTCTCCTTGGTGTTCTGATCCCGTAGTGATATATAGCATCTGAAGTGTAGGTTACTGATTCATAAAGGAACTTCGGATATCTCTACGCTCAAATGTTAAGCGAAATGCTATGAGGACTGAATTTCTGGACTTGCTCCCAAATCCCGTCTGGCTAAGCTCCCACATTTATTTGGTCTGACGTATCTATCTTGTTTATCCTGCCTTGGATTGGCTAGAAAGCAAAATTCATGTCCCTTGGAAGATTTAATTGCATACTTTGAGTGTTTAACTTGCATCAGTAGAAATTTTTAACTGAAAAAACTAGTAGCTAGAAGAGGCCAAACAAAATGATTGGGTCGGATCTTCCAAACGTGAACTTTTATTAGGCAGGGTCTTAGAGTCAAGTCCATAAACTTAGTAAGATCTCTAAGAAGAATGATAAACTGACCTCACTATAGGTGCGGTTTAGTATCCACATTTTATGGGGCCACCTCTAAATGATCTGACTCACACCTCGTTGCTTTATATCTAGATGTCTTACGGATAAAAGACCATATGATTTGGATGACTCTAGCAGGTAAAAGTATATGAAATGTCATGCTTAGAAACAGGTAGTTAAAAGAATTCATAAAAATTAATGTACAATTTTATAACAGCTAGAATCATTTCAACAACATGCTTTTTGATCTAGAAGACATTTAAATCTAGAGCAATAAGATGAACAAGTCAGATCACATATAGGTGGGACCCATAAAACATGGCACACCTCATAAATATTAAGCAATTTATAACCATTAGAAGATTTTAGCTATGTATTTTAAGTTTTTTAAATCATTGCTATTATATTTTTCAACTAAGAAAACTAAGAGTTTTACATGAAATCTTTGGTGACTACATTTCTCGGTGCAACCCCCTTCACTAATTAAATTAAAACTACACACCCATTCTCACAAACCCATAACAAGTCAGTCATTTATGTTTTAAATATATTTTTGAGTGACAAGATGTCAAAGAATAGATCATTCTAGGCCTTTATTTTTATATTTACATCTCTTTCTTTCTACATAAAAGAATTTGTGAGGCCACCTTTTAGTCATTTTCTAGGGTTAACTAGAGAGAGAGACACCTATGCAAACTCTCAACCCCTGGTCGTCTAGGTGAGAGACTCTTAGCTCCACTGCATTAGGAGGCTTTCATGGACAATCATCTTTTAATCATCCAATCATTCATCTTCGTTATTAGCTATGAATGAAGTTGGGTTTGCATTTATAAGATCTAAATCATTCAAATAATAAGATTTTTGGCCCACATTTTAGAATATGTAAACCATTACAAATGTGCGCTTAATTTTACATTTCCTATGATTTGGATGATTTAGATTTTCTAAAAGATGGACCAACTCTTACAAGCCTCCAGTTTGAATGGTTTAGGTGTTCTAAAATGTGGGCTACCTCTTACTTGAATAGTTTAGATGTTCTTAAATGTAGACTCAAGTATTATATTACCAATCGAATGGTTTAGATCTTCTAAAATGCAAACACATGTCTTATATAACTTATTATTTAAATAGTTTAAATCTTCTAAAATGTGGGCCGAACTATGGTGTTCTAGAATGAGGGTCCAAGTCTCACATGACATATGATTATGAATAGTTTAGATCTTCTAAAATGTGGGCCCATCATGGCTTATGATGTGTACATTTTAAAATTTTCAAAAATGTCAGCCCAAATGAGTCATTGCTTATAAAGAAGATGAACAGATTGGATAATTAAAAGGAAGACCCACATATTCTTTTGTTTTAGAGAGAGATGTAATTATAACAACAAAGTCATAGGATTTTCTTCTCTGTTAGAAAGAGAGATCTCAATAGTTTGACAGCTTGTCACTCAAAATTTGGTTTTAAAAAATAAGAAGGGGTTAGCTTGTTAGAAATGGAGATGCAAAATAATTTAATTAGTGAAAGGGTATGCATTATAAAATAGAGTCACAAAGGATTTCTTGTAAGAAAAACAAAAAGAACCAAAAAACTAATAACTAGAAGCATCCAAAGGTTGGAGCTTACCTAGGTGGTTTTAGACTCATTCTAATAACTACATTTCAAATAGCATTTCTCAAGGGAAAAAAAGAACCATAAAGTGGCAGGCAACTAATGTCAACACTATTTCCCTTTTTGTAAATGATGTCTAATATTAGCGCTCCCATTTTTGAAAGTTGCACTGCTTCTTGTCCACTTTTTATGCAATTGCAAACTACAACTCTAACCGCGGCTCATATTTTGGAGAACAATAATGTCTTTCACATTCTATATGCACTATGCACAAAAATTCTTGCCCATTGATAATTCTAGCATTTCCTTCCTTAATTAATTTGTAAGATGGACATTTTAGCAATTTACCATCTATTTTAAAATGCAAGAAAATATGTAGTGCTTGATCATCAATAGATGAAAATTTTGAGTTGTCTGAAATGAAGTCTTTTTCCTATTCGTTGAATTTCCTTAACCAATCTCATTGATAACCAATAATAAAGTACCTTTTGAAAAGAAAAATGAAGGGAACATCCATTTCAAATAGCATGCACGCCCATACATGTGTCATTTGATCCTTTTTGAAGCATAAAAAAGCATTAAATGGTATTTCTATCAATTCTCTCAAAAAAATAAATAAAAGTTGTGGTGTATAACTCATTTTAGGACATGAACAAAATTGTGAATGGCTTAAATCTTTTAAAAGGTTGTGTTTAATTTGGCGATCCATGCTGTTGATTGTGCGGTTTGACATATTTAACATGTGGCCCATAGATTTAGATGGGTTTTGGATCAAATCCTAAGCCCCATATGTAATTTCACCATGAGTAGATGTTTTTTCTAATTCTTTTCATACATAGATTTGTGAAGACCTACATGTGCAAATTCCATATAGAAGAGATCCATAAGTATTTTTAACTTTTCCTCACATAGTAGCATTTTATTTTTATTTTTTATATTCAAAACTCTTAAAAAAAGTTTATGGTGACCAATGTTGGAGCTTCCTTTCATGCCATAAGGCTGAACACGATAGCAACTAGAAGTCCTCAAATGCAATTAGGCCAGGTGGTAATGGTCGAAGCTCAGCATCTCACACTTTAGAGTCACCACCTGCAACTACAATTTATCATAACCTTGTCTTTCATCTCTAACTGTTTTCTCTCTCTCTCTCTCTCTCTCTCTCTCTCTCTCTCTCTCTCTCTCTCTCTCTCTCTCTCTCCCCCTTCTTTTTTCTTTTTCTTTTTTTTTTTGTTGGGTCAAATTTACAAAGTTGCCACTTGCACTCTACTCTCATGATATGTTAAAAGATATTCTCAATTTGATGAGAGAGAGAGAGAGAGAGAGAGAGAGAGAGAGAGAGAGAGAGAGATCTTCTTCTTCCTCTTCTTTCTTGAACTTAGTTTCTAACCTAATCCGCATTCTGTAGGTCGGAAGGCCTAATTTATGTGTGTGTGTGTGTGTGTGTCTATATATATATATATATATATATCCGGGGAAGGGGGTGCCTTGGCGCAACGGTAAAAGTTGTCGTCATGTGACCTTGAGGTCACAGGTTCAAGGCGTGGAATCAGCCTCTTGCAAAAATGCAAGGTAAGGCTGCCTACTTTAGGCCATTATGGCCCGCCCCTTCCCTGGACCCCGCATAGGCGGGAGCTTCGTGCACCGGGGCTGCCCTTTTTACATATGTGTGTGCATGCCTAAATATATTTTACTTCTCTAATATTAAGTTTGTTACTTGTAGATGATGTCCAAGAAATAAAGGGAAGGAGACTCCAAATGAATTGAGTGCTTTGAAAACCTTCTTCATATTTGAAGCAATGCATAAATTGTGTTTCTAATTAAGTGTACTTATCATCTATGTACTAGTATTTAGAATTGGGAATTTATGTAATCCAGAACTTGCTATCCTTGGATCTTAACTATATGTAATGAGACTTTCTGTCAATTTTGTGTAAAAAATAAATTGATTTATATTTATGCAACAATTTTTTTTTATGATTTGATGTGAATGGATGTGTATATTTTGTTTGGTAATAACCTAGAAAAAAAGTCTATAGAAGATGTTATTGGACTAGTAGAAATAAAGAAAACTTGCACAAAGTCAATGTTGAGCCTCTTAGAGGCACAAGTAAAAAAATACGCTTTTTGGAAATAATTGAAGCTTCTTAATAAGTGCAAGGGCATGTTAGCTTTATCTCTAGGATTTAACCAATCCAAACTCATTTTGTACCCTAACTAATTTGCAGAATTAGACTGATGTCTCCTAAATTTGAATGTCTTATAAATCACAAATGTGTTGTGAAACCCAATATATATGAAATATAGGCCAATGTTCAAGAGAGATTATGACATCTTAGGCTTTTCTAAGATTTTTTCACAAAATCTTTTTCAATTGTGGGGGCCCAAGTTTGAAAATCTATTTAGAAACTAAACAACGAAAAAACATGTTCCATGAGAAGGCTTTAAAAATCCCGAGTGCCATTTTTCTTTTCAAAATAAGGATTTTCAGTGAAATGAATGCCACATTTGTACCAAAAATCATTTCACTAAAAATGCGGTAGAGTTTCCCTTGTATTTTCAACCTAACGCATTTCACGTGCAATGTAACAACTTGATAAACACAATATAAATAAAATAACAAAGGAGACTCTGTCTCTCTTTAAGATACATCCACACACATGTTTGTTTACATTTAAATAAAAAGAAACATTTTGTAGTGCCAAAAGGCTAAGAATTAAACCAACATCCCCAAGACAACTCTAGTCACAACCACATCCCCATAACTCCAATTTACATACCCACATGTAAATAAAACAAAGTCATATTAAGTCAAAATTACGTCAGTTTCACAAGATCATCAACTATATTGCAAACCTATTTGTTATACCTGTCATGTTTTTCTCTTTAGATCTTTAGCACAATCTTCTCCTCCCTTTTCCTTGTTCTATTTCTTTAGACCTGAGGCATTGTAAACAATTTACAATGTCTCAGTAAGCTTGTACTTGTGTAGGTAATTTTATAATTGAAATACAAGTTTATGCAGTTTTAAATCTAAAAGGGACACATAGTTACATGTTATACAGTTTGGTAGAATATGATGCATAATGAGTAATATAATGAACTTTGAAATCTCTTTCATGATTTACAAATCAATGTCATACTAAACCAATTCAATTTATCAGTTTCAATCATAACCTTTACATGGTATTTTACAAAATATGAAAGACCACCACAACTTATGTCATGCATCATCTCATAAATATACTCATCCAAACTGAATAGTGAATTATTATTAAAAAAAAATAGGCGAAAAGCATTTAAATCATACAATGCTTTAATTTAATCAACATGTCTTAATAAACACACACACACACACACACACACACACACACACACACACACACACACACACACACACACACACACACACACAACCATAAGATCCTCCTCGAGGTCTTACGAGTGTAGGGACACTCAAAATTCGACCACCTGTCATTGGTCATGAGTACTCATTAGAGACCTGAAATACTAGGGTTCCATGCACCTGTGCTATTGCACTATAAATACACATCTTAAAATAATGGACCCTCTATGCGACGGACAAGAATCAATCAAGTTTGTAGCTAGAAGGCCGATATCAAGCATATAGAATCCCAACACTGTGCGAGCAATGGGTACACAGTGCCTTAGGCCATGACCTTGCCCATGATGTCATTGTAATCTAGGTTCGACCTTTTTTAGTTAGGTATCTACCACACACAAACAATTTTAAAAGAAGGAGAATGATTAGTCCTTAATCTTCTTAGCACAGTATCCACCGGCCCCAATATGTCCGTCATAACATATTAATACTATGCATCATCACATGTCGATATAACTAATAAAACTATATAATCCTTGAATTATTGAAATCATGCATTTAAGTCTCATGATAAAATATAGCCATTTGAGGATTCTACATTCCTTGTTATTTCATAATTCATGAAATCCATGTAGTTTCAAATATGTTTTCATATATAAGCTTCCAATTTGATAGTAAAACAACATGGCATTTTAAACTAATAAATTGCATGAAATACAAATATGCTAACTGTATAAATTAGAAATATCAAAATCTTAAATCTTAAGTATTTTCAAAAATGACAGAGGAGTCATCAATAGTATCTATGGTTCACAAAAGCATATATATGTTAAAACTACCTACCTATCTCGTCGTGCTTCAGGATTTAGTTATATCCCTCCATTCAATTCATCAATCAACTTGTCGATATTCCAGATTCCTTATTAATGTCAAGTTATATTAACAATTACAAAAAGTAATCTATTCTAGCACTAATTTGACGTTCTAGATAATCTGTTAATCATAGAGCCGTTAGGTTTCAAACAATCTATCACTCCTAACTATATGATCTCAGCTACTTAGGCTGTTGGTCTACTTTCCACATCATGGATCTTTTAAGGTCATTAGAGTTCTAATCAATCATTTACCAATGACAGATCATTAATCAAATATGAGCAACAGTGTCAGATCACTCTTTGATTAGTGATCCAATGGCCAAAAGTAGTCGGATCTTGATCTCAACATGTTATTAGACATTTTTAGCTAATGGATTGTGAAATTTAGCTCATCCTATGTCAATTTGCAGTTTAGGAATGCAATGGTGGCATCTGATCATAGATCAGCCATTGTCAGGTCCCTATTCCTTTACTATCTGATCAGATGGTTTAGATTATTTTCTCAATTTCCATCTAGATCTTTCAATTGCTACCATATACTAGTTAATTCAATATTCCAAAACTCATCCATGGCATTCGATCATTGATCAGACATCAAGAAGTCATTGTTTAAACAGTGATAGATTGGACAACTTAGATTATTCAATCTGTTTTAGCCTAGATCAACAATCTCAGTTAGATTCAAGCTATATTAAGAACTTATTTACTTATTCTTAGGTTTGGATTAAGAAATGGATGGTTGGATTATCCATAAAACCTAGATTTAGTATGAACAGTATGGATTTAGCTAAAAATCTCAAATCAAGAGATGAGTTTCATAGATCTTACCTCTTGGATGTATTTTGATATTTTTTTCACCCTTGGATGAGCCAGATTGACTTTATTTTTTGGTGAAACCCTCCGATAACGCTGTGCGCCTTTCACCTCTCTAATTGACCGTAAAATCACCTTGGATTCCCCAACAACCTTAGGGGTTTTGGTCAATGTACTAAATGAAATGATTGGCTCAGATCAATGATATGAGCCGGCGTCCTCTCCGGTAATGACCTTAAATTTCTAGCAAACCCTTATTGTTTTCTCCCCCTTCACCGGCATACCAGTCTCCTCCAGCAGCCTGACTCTCTCCTTCTGCCTCCCCTTCTTCTCCTTTCTTCTTCTTTCTCCCCCATTGGTTCCCTCTATGTGTGTGTGTGTGTGTGTGTGTGTGTGTGTCGAGTTTGGGAATAGACCTTTAGTTCTGTTCTTATATCACTTAAGTGGGGAGGGATGCTTGTATCAAATCGACCCCCTTTGTTTTAGGCATTTTTCCTACCTTTTTTTTTTTTTTTTTTTTTTAACAAAAATGGCCTTACTATTTTAAATCCTCATCATCCTCCATCCTAACTCTAGTTTTAGTGTTCTTTATGTCATTGGAACCATATTGATGTGTACTTTTATTTTTTATAGTTTCGAGTCCAAATTTTTAGTTTTTCAAGGGGTCATTTTCATAGAACTTAGTTTTACAGAATTCAATTCATAATTTTCATCTCAATTAAAATATAGTATATTGTATAATAAAGAATACAAAATTGAGGGTTATCACAGAGATTGTGGATATGGGCTGCAAAATGTGCACTTAGTAAATATTCAATATCTTTCAAATAAGCTAAAGAGGCATCAAATTAGGATTGCAAAATGCACACCTAATAAGCTTCTAAATCCTAACACCTAGATGAGATTATGGATATGAACTACAAAATGCGCTCCAACTAAATATCCAATAACCTTCATATAAGATAAATAGACATTAAATTCAAGCTGCAAATTTGCAGCCAATAAACCTCTAAAACTCAACACCCATAAGAGAGCTAAAGAGATGTCAAACTCAGGCTGAAAAATGTGCACCCAATAAGCCTCTAATGGCTACATCCATTAAAGAATTGATTAATGCACAAAGCTCACAAACTTTAGAAGAGAGAGTGAGAGATAATAGAGAATTTCCCAACTAGATAGACTTTAGTGAAAGAAATATTGAACTACCATCTTGAAGAAAGAAATATAGCATGAAATTTTCTTAAAGGAGATATATTTATTTAAACTAGGCAATTTTACTAATAGCCATGTGCTAAGCTTGTAATTCACCAAATGCTCTAGGGACCGACCTAAGTCCCCACACTTGAAATAGGTAAGTCCATCAATGGTATGCATGTATTACAATCCAAATTTTATGGATCTATAGACTTATCAAGACATAAGTCATCCCTAATAGTAGGAATCATAATACAAGACTACCATAGGAATGAGAATGAAATAAAAGTACAATACATTAATAGATTCAGATAGCTTGTTTGTCCCTTCTAACCTGGTCAACAACACTAAGTGGGTTACCATTAATGGTCAACTAAAAGTCTTTAAGCCCATTCCCCTTATTGTCATATCCACCAGTTCTCTTCCTAAGCCTTTGGAAAGAAGGTTAGTAAAAAATTTCCCAGCTTACACAAAGTTAGTATGTCTTCTAGAAGGTATTATAGCCATACACAAACTCCTAAATAAATCCCTTTCTACATAAGGCATATCTAAGGAAATTAATAGCATCCAGCTTCTAAACAAAGCATTTCTCAAATGGGCATATCTAATCAAAGGAGTCAAGCTCCTAGATGAAGCTCTCTCAAATGGGCCTTATCTAATCAATGGAGTCTAACTTCTTATAAAGAATACTGTCCTTCGGTTAAGGTGTTTTCATACTCCATCAAACAATATCTACATATACGTATATATATTTTTCACCAATCTTGACAAGGTGGTTGATAATCCACCAAAGAAAACTCTCTTATAGTAGATTTTCATATGCACGGTTATTTCTAAATTTTCTAGTCAAAGCTTCACCATTTTTTTGAGTCAACTCTTAAGTAAAATCCATATTATCATTGACTCATTTTATTCCGAGTCTTAAACCCCACAATAAAGAGACTGAAGAAAACTATTATTTTTTCACAAAACTATCTAGTGTTTACTACTTTGATTAAATATTCAGGTTCTATCTATGATTTTAAAATCATGCCTTTTAGCAGGCAACCATGTAACAATAGTACTTTGACTGAATAAATGAGTGTTTAATTATGATTTAATAACGCTTCATTCAAACAGGCAAGGTGTCTACCATAAGTCAAGTAAACTATAATCCACTTGGAATCTTTCAGAGGAGCTAGACATTGTAAGAACTAGTCATAGTAATTATAAGATCGTAGCACTCACTCCCCAATTCATATATCAAACAATTTTATATCAAAGATAATTAGCAAATCCTTCTTAAGGTTCAAAACATCATTTGCATAAGGTCACAACCCATCATGTGCATTGTACACTCAAGTATCTTCAACATATGGTCTATTTCATTAGATATGGTGCCAACTTTCCATTTTTCAAACTCTGACCATAAAATGCAATCCAATTTTGACTTTGGCATAATTGGCCAAAAGAAATATTCATGTGTCATAGATGTTTATACAAACCTTATCCATAGATGTTATAATGACAACGGCAAATCTTTCGATTATGTTAACAACTAAGAATAATCTATAATAATCTTATCAATTTGTGTAAAACTTAGTATCAAGAAACCATGTAGGTAATATGCTCATCAATAGCACACAACCACTATCACTTATAGTTATCAATTAGACTGCAAGACTAAAACAATCTTATAATTGTAACCCAAAATATAATATTTAAGATCAAAGTTGTTTTTCTTAAACTGTTTGTAGATAAACAATATTGATTATAAATTTTTTCAATTGTGCACAGTCTTTCAGTATTTCCACCATCTTATTTAGATATGGAGTTTCCAAATTTAGAATATGTGGACCATTGCCAATAAAAGCACAATTGGTTATCCAACATCCCAAAGTCGATTCTCTTACATGCATCTTATTGCCAAGGTATACCCACAATTTCATAAACAATGGCACAATACTCTTTTGAAGTATTATACATATCTCTTAAATCATATTTCAATGTCTTAATTGTTCACCTATGAAGCACCAACATCCCAATAAGTTTAGATCTTCAATATTTTGATCAGATCTCTAAAGCATATCAAATTTGAGTTGTTTAAAATATTCATATTTCTTGTTAATATGTAATTGTCCTATCTCACAATTAGAACTTATGGGGACTGAGTTTGTGGTAGCACAAGTGAACTCAACTAACTAGGGTACAACTACATTGATATGTGGACCAATTTTATTCTCAAATTGGAGTGTGATGTTGAATATGATTCAGAGCACTTTCTACCAATTTTGTACTTGTTTGTATATAGGTAAAGACAACCAAACTTATGAAGTTCACATATCAAGTTGATATGCCCTTTTGCTCAAAGTATGCGAAATATAATTTCATAAGATAATTTACCTTTTCAAATATGCAAAATTCTCATATCCATCATCAAACTCTCATAGTACATATAAGAGAAAGTACTTAACTTAAGCTCAAATGAAAAGGGCAGCCCTGGTGCATGAAGCTCATGCCTATGCGAAGTCTGGAGAAGGGACAGACCACAAGGGTCTATAGTACGTAGCCTTACCTTGCATCTTTGCAAGAGGCTATTTTCACGCCTTGAACTGGTGACCTTAAGGTCACAAGACGACAACTTTACCATTGCACTAAGGCTCCCCTTCTAATTTAAGCTCAAATAAACTTATGAAATTGTGTTGTATATTTCTCATTTGTTAGTTCATTGCATATGCAAAAGTGGTGGGGTATTCATCTATCATAGTTCAAAGACATTAGTCGATGTGGAGTTCATCTTGTTACTTAATGAAGAATTATTTTTTTTGCTTTATTTTGATTAGATTTCTAAAGGAGTTATCATATGTGATGAAGGGATTACTTTTACCAATTTTAGAAGAAATTGAACTCTCAACAAAACTAAAATTAGATATTTTTATAAAATTTTTGAATATGAACATATAAAATCCTCACTAGTTTTATGGTTGCCAAATAAGTGCAATAAATTCCTTGGTACACTAGCAAGATTCTTTATAGCCAAGTAAAGATATGAGCTTCTTACTATTTAAGAAAAGAAGTGTTGCTTGTTTGTGGCAACAATCTTTTCAGCTTATGTTGTTTGTTCTTCCATTATAGAAGTTGTGTAATACCATTTTGCTTTTGTGCTTTTGTTGTGTATGTATTTCTTATTTCCCTCATTAGAAAACTATTCTACTAGAATCTCTGTACTTAGACCATGTAGTCACCACTTTAATGTCAACCCTTGAACTTTAGGATGTTAAACTATCATACTTGTAACTCTATTCTTTCAAAATTTCAATTATTATTATTATTATTATTATTATTATTATTATTATTATTATTATTATTATTATTATTATTATTTGTTTTAACACCCACAGCTGTATACATTTATAGTAGTATTTTCTAACCTTACCATGAAACTTTGGAAAAGAGTCATTGAGAATATGCTATGGCATGAGACAAGTGTACCAAAAAATTGATTTGGTTTCATGCCTGTGAGGTCTACTATGGAAGCTATTTTTCTACTTAGACAATTGATAAAGAAATATGGGGAGAGGAGAAAAGACCTATACATGGCCTTTACTCACTTAGGAAAAGGTAATGTATGATAAGGTCCCTAGAGAGTTAATATGAAGGATGTTAGTCAAGAAAGGTATTTCACGCAGTGATATATACATAATTAAGAATATGTATAAGGGAGAGGTAACAAATGTGAAGACTATTAGTAGAGATTTTCCTATCATTATAGGATTGTACTAAGGATCAATATTGAGCATGCACCTTTTAATGTTGGTTATGGATGAGCTAACAAAATAGATAGATGAGGAGATTCCATGGTGCACGTTATTGGTAAAATAATATAGTTTTGATTAATAAGACAAGGGAGGGCATAAACAAAGCTATAATTGTGGAGAGATGTCATGGAGTCAAATAGTCGAAGTAAGATAAAACATATGGAATGAAAATTTAGCAAAGAGAGGAGTGGCAGTGAAGCACCAGTAAAGAACTACCCTAAAAAGACCACTCTTAATACTTGGGATCAATAATTCATGAGAGAGATGTTACCCATATAATCCAAATCAGTTAGAATAAATGAAGATGTACCTTTGAAGTTTTATGTGATAGATGGGTGCCACTTAAATTAAAAGAAAAATTCTACAGAATGGCTGTAAAGCTGGCCATGCTCTATGGATTAGAGTGTCGGGCATTTAAAGAATAACGTGTACATAAGATAAGCATATCTTAAAAGAGGATGTTGAGATGGATGAGTGGCAAAACAAGAAAGGATAGAATTAAAAATGAAAACATAAGAGAAAACTTAGGAGTAGCACCAATGGGTAACAAGATGAGGGAGGGTAGACTTGGATGGTTTGCACATGTCCAAAGGAGACTAAAAATGACTCTATTTAGAAGGAGTAAGTTGAACCAAGTTGAAAGCTTTAAAAGGGCAAGAGAAAGACCTCAAAAGACATGGATACAAGTGCTAAGAGAAGATTTAAAATCTTTTCAAATAAAATCCATGACACTTAATAGAGGGGAATGATGAACAAGATTGTGTAGCTGACCACTAATTGAGATAAGGCTTTTATGATGATGACATATTAGCTCAAAATGTATCAAGATAGATCAATTATCTCACATAGTCATGTTACACATGTAGTTGAAGAGATGTTTATTTTAGCATTCATTATCTACCTTGTTGTGGTAGTATTGTTGTCACACATAAATGAAAATTGCAAATGCATGCTTTAAATCCTTCTTATGAAAAAAAAGCATTCACAAATTAGGTAAGTGATTTATTTATTTTCTTAGGTCAAACAGTTCAGTCGACCTTCTATCTTTTTTGCAAAGTAATGTTCTATTTTTGTCACATCTTATATTAATGAGTCTCATAAGTTTTTCATAATAAATCTAACTCCTTATTTCAATTGTTTGGCATTAGTTCTTCTGAATCCCATAAACTTTGTCAATTGATTCTATCTGAATGTCCAGTCTTTAACCCCAAGGAAACATTATTTCCATATTGTGTTCTTATCAAATTCCAATCCATATGTTGAAATATCTGAAAATAAAAAACTGTCACCTTATTAATCACAAGAAACTTCTTTTCGGGGCAAAAGAACTTTCTTTTAAAGCTTTTTAATAAGAAACTTCTTGTTAAAGCTTTTAACAAGAAACTTTCTTTTGAAGGTTTTCACAAAAATGAAGCTTCATTCCTTATATAGAAACTTTCCTTTGTATCTATCTAGCTTAGTCATCATTGAGCTAATCAAACGAAAGACATGTTCTTGTATTTGAAGTACTTAGAAAATATCCTTTCTTTCACATAATAAAAACAAGAGTACCAAGAGATTTTTTTTAGTATCATATAGCGGGTTGGAACAAATAGAGTTGTGCTTATGGAGTTTTGTGTGATCAATGGGTACCACTCAAATTAAAAGAAATTTTTTATTAGATGGCTATAAGGCTAGCCATGCTCTAAAACAACATGAGATGGATGAGTGATTAGACAAAAAAAAGATAGAAATAGAAATGAAAATATTAGAGAAAACTTAAGAGTAGCACCAATAGGTAATGAAATGAGGGATGGTAGATATAGATAGTTTGGATATGTTCAACAAAGACCGAAAATGTCATTGGTTAGAAAGAGTGAGTTAATCCAAGTCGAAGTCTCTGAAAGGGCAATGGAAAGGCTCAAAAGGACGTGGAGGAAGTGGTGGGAAAGAATTTCAAAACTTTATAATTAATTGAAGCCATGACACCTAATAGAGGGGAATGGAGGAACAAGATTGTTCCTTCATTAGAAACTCTCTCTCATCAAATTTATGAACTTGCTACCTTTTAGAATGTGTCTAATTATGATAGTAGAAATTCAATAAAAGCTAAACTTGTACCATCATAATTATTAGGGGATCAAACTTATGAGCCACACTATGAACTTTTTGAAAGAGTGATTGAGAAGGGGCAACGGTATGAGACCAACGTATCGGGGGACCAGTTTGGTTTCATGCCTGAGAGAGCTACCATGGAAGCTATTTTCTTACTAAGACAATTGATAGAGAAATATAGGGAGAGGAGGAAGGACCTCCACATGGTCTTTATTGGCTTAGAGATAGCTTATAATAGAGTCTTTACAAATTTATTATAGAGGGTGTGGGGCGAGAAAGGGGTTTTACGAGAGTATATAGACATAATTAAAGATATGTATGAGGGAGTGATAAAAAATGTTAAGACCACCAATGGCAAAACTGATGATTTTTCTATCATTAAAGGATTGCACCAAGGATCAGCATTGAGTCCAACCTTTTCACGTTAGTTATGAATGAGTTAACAAAACATCTACATGAGGAGATTCCATGATGCATGCTATTTGTAGATGATATAGTCTTAATTGATTAGACAAGAGAGGGTGTAAACTCAAAGCTAGAGTTATGGAGAGAAGTATTAGAATCTAAAGGATTTAAAATCAACTAAACTAAGACAAAATATATGGAATGCAATTTTAGCAAGTAGAGAAGGAATGAATACCAGTTAACATTGATAACCAAGAAGTTCCTATAAAAGACCACTTTTGGTAGTTAGAATCAATGATTCATGAGAATGGAGAGATTGAAATAGAGGTTACCAATAGAATCCAAGCATGTTTAAACAAATAGAGATATGCATCTGGCGTTTTGTGTGATCAACGGGTGCCACTCAAACTAAAAAAGAAATTTTATAGGATTGTCAAAAGGTCGGCCATGCTCTATGGATGAGAGTGTTGGGTAGTTAAGGAATATCATGTTCATAGGATGAGAATCGCAGAAATGAGGATGTTGAGATGGATCAATGGCAAGAAAGGATAGAATTAGGAATGAAAATATTAGAGAAAACTTAGGGGTGGCACAAATAGGTAACAAGATGAGTGAGATTAAACTTAGATGATTTGAACATGTCCAAAGAAAACCTAAAACAACAACAGTTAGGAGTGAGGCAATGCAAGTAAAAGGTTCTAAAAGGGCAAAGGAAAGGCCCAAAAGAACGTGGATAGAAGTGGTGAAAAAAGATCTACAAACTTTGTGACTAAATGAAGCCATGATACTTAATAGAGGGGAATGAAGGAACAAGATTCATGTAACTGACTCCTAATTGGGATAAGGTCTTGATGATGAGGGATTCATGCTTCTTCCAATTGATAGGTTTAAACCAACGTTGACTATTTATTGTACGGTTTTCTATTAAAAATGAAATAAGAGACTATTTAAAAATATTCTATATTTCTTAAATTTAAGGCTTCTCAATATGTATCAACTCTCGAGTGACTTCATTACACTTAGATGAGCTACCTCATACTTGGGTAATCTCCTAGGATTTTAAACGAGAATAGTAATTGAATTTATTTAGCATTTTGATAGAAATGTAACCTTTTGTGTGCAAAAAGATGATAAATCAGCCCCCTTGTTATTGCTCTGGGACATTTCACCCATCATAAAGCTCAAAGCCATTGCAGTCTGCTGTGACATGCTTTAGACAACATTGAAATGCTACCACGTACTCCTTGGAATGTTTGAGAAGAAAAATGCTTAATCTAACGTGTTGTTTAAGCTGAAATCTATTTCCTTGTGTCTGATTTCATTGCATAGGATTATGTTATCCTTTAGGTATGATGTTTCTCACAAGGATCTTGTGTGAAGATCATAATGGTTACCATATAAAAAGCGGTTGCCATTGTGTAAAGGGAAGCAGAATTGTCAAGAGTGATAAGATGGGAGGGATTTGTACATGTAACTTAGTGGAGTATATGTTTTGTAGTTTCTAGGTTGATTACTTCTTCTTCAATGATTCTTAGACCGATGTGACAGATAAAACTTCTTGGAACTTTTCAGTTATGGAAGCTTTTGGAAAAATGGCTGTTACTGATCTTCCAGTTTATATGTGGACGGGATGGAAAAATGGTTGTAACTGATCTTACAGTTTATATGTGGACGGGATGAATCCGAACCTGAGTTGCGTAACTTGTGTTTCCATTAGAGTAGAAACGAACTGAAGGGTTTGGAGGGAAAAACTGTAGGAGAACATCTGTGTTTTGATGTATGTCACTTGGAGGATAAGTTGATCAGGTCTATGAGTTTTTACGTGGGCACGAGGTGAAAAGCGCCCATTTCCCTCATCTTGGATAGGCCATGTTCCAAATCTCCCTCTCTCTCTGACTGAAGATGTAAACATAAAACCATTCTCACTTAGTGCATATAAAAAAAAGTGTGTCTTTGCTTGATAATAATGAAACAAAATTAGATTACAAGCTAAGAATGGGGTCCACTGCACCTTGAGGGACCCCTTATGTTAAATTCTATGAAAAGAAGCTTAAATATATATGAACAAATTGAAAATGATATCAGAATTATAGACACACAAGCTTTGACGCTCCATTGCGGGAGAATTTCCCAATTCCATCAAACAGTGAGTAGATACTCCACACCAGAGTCTCTGTCTTCCCTCTTTTGCTTCTTTGGATTTGAGAACCTTAAAGGAGCATAATCAGATACGGGGTGTGATTCTAACACCATGACTGTATCTGGACTAGAGGGGCAACAAGAGAGCCCTGAAGCTAATAAGCTGTACAACGGATCGGCCACACGCTCTTCCATTGCTCTGTTGCACTTCTCTCTTTCCTGCTAATTTCATCAAGAAACCGTAAGTAGTGGAAAATAGAGAACGTGAGTCATTTAATGAAAACAGATTTGGTAGCCAGATATTTTACCTTATATTCAAATGGGAGGAGGTGCGCAATATCAGATATGTGAGTGTTGCATTGTGATGGTAGTATTTCTTCTAAACTGCATCTGAAGGCTGCTGTGGCAATCGCAGATGGTCTGAATTCACTGAATTTTGGATCTGGAAAATGATTTATAATCAGTAAGGAAGTCAACTGGCCTAAACCATATATGGCTATTTCGAACTTGCTCTTATCCAAATGGCACAGTTCATCCTATGTTGCAGTGAATTGGATGAAGGTGTGCCCTTGTCAAAGAGATAAAATTCGGTCCATCCGAATTTTGGGTTCCGTCTTGAATTGCTTCAATCAGATACTACCAAATGATTCATAGAGGGCTACAACTGGATGTTGAGAATATAAGAGCTAGATCTCTTTTGCATCCAATTGTTAAACCAAAAATGGTATGATGACAATCTTTGGATATGGATAACTGGAGCTGGGATTGACCTAGTGGACAGTCATACCAATTAACGGTGGGCTTATCACTTAAGATACAGGTGCACCCTTCACATAATTGGAATATTATTTTCTTTCTATAATCTTCCAGAAATGCTATCCTGACTGACAATCTCGAATGGCATCCATGACCTCTCTATCTACCCTCCAGTTTGGATGATCTGACCTATTTATCTTCTTCGTCCTCTCCTAAATAGGTTATTTGAAAAAACTCTTGCCTTGGATTGCCTCTAACTACTAGTTTTCTCTAGGTCCCTCAGTTGAAAATTCCAATGATCATAATCAGAAAACTTATCAACTCCAGAAAACTAGAAGCCTCCAGTGGCATGAGTTTCTTTCATGTGGCCAAAATAGGAGAGGGCAAAGTTGAATGGGTCAGCTCATCCAAAGTTGGGGAAAGGTCACGGAGTCAGTCCCGGAAGCTCATTCAGGGGCCTGGGCTAATCTAATTAAGGACTTTTATATATTCATGTTTATGAGCACCTGTTGGTGCTGGCGTCGGTTATGCATAATAGTACCTGAGAGAGCAGCAAGGAGCAACTCCGTTATGCGAGCAGTTAAGGCGACGATGAGAGACCGAGGATGGAGGGAGTCCAGCTGCCATTTCAGCAAGTCTACGTAGGAGTAGGCCGTTATGCATCTTAGACGCCAACCCAACGCCTTCATTACCACTAATTCCATCCGTTGGATTGCCCTCGGTTGGAATGAGTACTCAAGATCTTCCATCTACTAACATCGACTAACCGATTAGCCTTAAACCAAATACACATCTACTTATGTTATAAAATTGACTGAACCGTCCTCGAAATTGACCAAGAACAGAAATGAGAATAAATTTTGCTACGTGAAAAAATTATGAATTTAACGACAGAAAATACTTAGATAAAGAAACCCCACCTGAAATTCAAGCAATGGAGGGACGGAGACCTCATTAGACTTGGCAGCAATAGATAGACACGCGACGGACAGCAATTCAACCATCCAGTATTTCCATTTCTGCATTTCTCATTCAATTATCAACCAAAGCATGAAAAGAAGAGACGAGAAGAGCCCAGTCCTCCTTACCTTACTTCTGTTCAAAGAAATGAATCGGTCCAGAGAATTCACTGCGTCGAAGACTACCATTGTGGAGAAACTCAATCTGTAGTGAGTCTGTAAGTCGAAAGTAGAAAACAAAACACATTAACAAGTCAAGTCAAACGTTACCCTTCATCATATATAAATAAATTTGCACATTAACCTTGATAATCCATCGCGCGGCCCTAAGCCTTGCATCCAACAAATCCGATGATTGTAGATGCTCGAAGTAACCAGAATCCAGCACGTAATCCACTTCCTTGTGCACGCAGAGCTGGAAAGCGCTGTCTCGTTCCTCTCTTGTTGCATAGTAAAAAGACCCAACGGCCACGTCTGCAGTGCGCTCCCTGTGCCCAGGATGGCAGCAAGTCAATGGAGGAGGACTTCTGAACAACAACTGTTCATCACAAAGCAAACTGTGATTCTCCATTTCTCCAATCTTGGTGGGCACTTCCACCTCTCTCTCAGTCTCTCTATCTACTGTAGATTATTTCTAGAGAGAGACAGGGGAGAGAAAATCATCTGACATGAAAATCTGATACTTGTACGTTCCCTAACGATCTCTATTCCTCTTAGATTTCTATTACTTATTTTTTATGTTTATTTCTTTGCAGAAGAAAATGGTCGTGGTGAGACAGGTGGGTTGGTATTGTTATAGAGAGGTGGGTGGTGGGTTGGGTCCAAATGTAACCATGGTGAGGTCAAAAGTTAACCATGGATGGTGATTAGGTTGAGACGCGGTTATAAATAGTAGGGCGGGACTCATGAAAGGGTAAATGCAGACTGTAGTAACCAATTGCGTGAGCACACGAGGATGAGGGCGTAAGATTATTAAATGGAGGGTCAGCACCACTTGAGTGGGGCCCTCTTCTCTGTGTGTGACTGTGAGGAATAGTTCTATGTTTGGTGTCCACAGATGTTAAGTCCTTGGAGGTTAGACTATTATGTTTGCCACGTTCATGGCATTAAATAGTGGAGCGTGCTACGCAAAAGCTGGGATATGGAGCCTTCATGGCATGGGAACTGCCATGCTCTCCATCGTGGCCTACTGTTGGTACGGATATTTTGGAGTAATGGGGCCAGCCAGTGGTTTCCTTTCCACTAAACGTCATGGGATGATACGATGGGATGGTTCAAATTCATATACTTCAATGTGAGAGATGAATATTAGTCATTTCCTAACAAGAATGTTTCCGTCATTTTCTAGTCATGGGTCAAGGGATTCTTAAAATATGAAAATAGCCTCTTGCAAAATACATAGTAAAATTACATACAATTGACTTTTGTGGTTTGCCACTTCTTTGGAGGCTGCACTTTACTCAACCAACCGGTGCAAATTATCAGCAAAGAAGAATGAACTGTCTACGTGTAGACAGAAGGGCTTTGGAAACTCGTACTCATAGGATAGGATACTTGTTAACGTAGATGGTTCGGCACTTACAGATTGAGGCGTTGATTTGACAGTCACAAATGCATAATTACTCCAGCAATTGGCTAATGGTCGAAGTAGCGAGTTCATCCCAGGCTTTCCTTAGCTGCCAGTCTTTCCATGTCGTTGGAGTGAAGACTCATGGGACCTATTGTTTGTCTACTTATTTTGTTACTGAATTACGAATAAATATTTGCCACGCTCCACGGTAGGAAAGGATGCTTGAAGATAAAGAGGGGTGCTTCTCTGATCAAGAAGATCAACCATTTAGGATGTAGATCATGGCTTTGTACTAATACCAAGGGATTTGGGACAGCCTTGCTCCATGTATCTGAGGAAATAATTATTAGTGACTCGTGTTCTTTCTAGTAAAGAGTGAGCTTGAAAGATGATACTCTTATGCAATTCCCAAGTGCATGCACGGTATTTCTTGCAAACTCTTCTTGTGACGGTATTCTCGCCTTATTAATCAGATGCACCAACTAAGTCTTCGTTTGCTTATTTTCTTTTCGTGATTTCTGCATGTTGGGCACACAACCAGGAGCACCTTTACACCCGTGGCCTACTATGGGTATGCCTTGTACTTGTTCAACAGATCAATCAGCACTCTAATTCTCAGTTATTCAAGACTCCGTTTTCTTTAAGTATTTCAATACAATCGACGTCAGTTGTCATTGTTTTCTACAGCTGTTTCTCCTTACGGTTTTAAAGGCGAATACATGGAGCTCCTTGTTAGGTCGGAATGCTTTAAAGGACAGACACAAAACAGGTGGAGAGAGACTTAATACTCATTGACGAGCATATGACCATGATACCAACATCTTCACTTCTCGGCCACCCCTTTCTGACTTCACTGTAACTGATATGAGGAAAAACTGAAACCTGGTCTTCCCTCACTAGTGGACTTCAACTCAAGCTTCTGAAACGGGCTGCAGATAGGATAAACCATTGGTTAGTGAAATTATATGAAAGCATAACTAATTGGTTGAGACGATAAGTTAAATAGGAGTGTCTCGCTCTTCCCAGGAGAGGAATCCTTCACTCTGTAATCAAAGTGATCGGACCTCTCTAACATGACATGGGATAAACAGTTGGCATTCTCATAGGTCCATTTATCACATCGGAGAAGCCCATGGAGGTCCTCAAGTTTTCATCACCGGACTGACAAAGATGTACATGTTCCCTTGAATAGTATTAGGAGCAGGACTCAATGAGGAAATATCGATGTCTTAATTATGAATAATTTAGAGAAATAATGTAATGTTTGATAGGACAAACTACCTGCTGTTTGGGTCATAATAGAAGCCATTGATGGAGCCATCAGAACATGAGAAGCAAACATAGTAAAAGCCAGCAATAGTTAAGCCGCAGTCTAGCCCAACATTGACGAAGTATTGCTCTTTCCATCTCTGCATGGGCAATGAGGAGAGGAAGATGCGATCATTGCTTCAACATGAAGAGCAAGTTATTACTCAGGTGATAAAATGTTTCGAATTGAAAACTGTACCATGAATATGTAAGGACAGTTACTCAAATCCAGAGACTTGCCACCATCAACCTCCACTTGATTCTGCAAGGTAAAAGGTGAAGTCTTGTAAGTGGTGTTCAACTCTCAGCCCAACCCAAACAATTTCTCTCTTCATTTCAGGAGAGAAAAAAATAAGTCTCATCAGGGGCATGCAAATAAGTATGCAGCTTGCAGAGAAATTTTGATATCTTACAAGAAGTGGAGTGAAGGCTTGGAACTTGGACCAGTGTCTCACATCATCTTCAGGCCTGTTAAGGTACATATGGTTGGAACTCAATCAAAAATAAAACCAGCTATTATTTTATTCTGTTTAATGTATCCCTTCACATTCTTTCTGAGACCTCCATGTTCAATACTAAAAGAAGAAATAAGCCTTACGTTGCTTCCCACTTTCCAGTGAAAAAGGTATAGTTCTTGTTGTCAACAATTTCTCCCTCCCAGAATGTGACTACCTGAAAATATGCAAAAAGATACAATGCAAAATGTATAAATCAAGACGAAAATAATAGAATGTTGCAAATGTTCACACAAAACAAATAAAGAACTCCGAAGAGCTTCAATAGAAAAGAAAAGGCACCATTTTCATGAGAATAGTTTTGTGCATAGTTAATGGATTCCCCTTTCTTACTTGGATAACTGAAACAGCATGGACGTTTGACTTGGAAATAGAATTGAATAATCAAATCCCTATAACACCACCTAGATCTTGTGCCAACGTTAATTAAAACAACAAGGTTCCTTGTTTTCGATGCAACAGAACACAGCTAGATCCTCTAATCAAGCATGATATGATGACGATTTCACTAGTATTGGCAAAAAAGTAACTCTAGCTGTGTCCTTTATTTTCAAGAACGTTGACTGCTGTGTTTAAATACGGAAGTGATTTGTGCCATTCCTTTTGGATCAGAAAGGATTATCCAGTGAATTCAAAAGCACCTAGTAGCTATACGCTGTAGGGGTCAATCCCTTTCGGATTTGATACTCTCCATATGAGATAAGGACGTAATCAAGTGGAAGTGAATTTACCACTTAAGTTGTTTCTTCATTTTCTCCCAAGTAATAATCTTGTCCTCCCATGGAATCATGCATTCTCTGAAACTGATCCCTCCAAGAAAAGGCATACCTTTACAACTCTAAGCCTATCCGTTATGTTTTTTAACATCATGGGAACAGATCTTATCAAATAACTTCTAGTAGAATGTAGAAAGAATTGAATCTTGACATAGAAAGGACTTGGAACTCAGCTGTCTCCAAAATTACATCTTTTTGACCTAGAACACGATTAACATTGGATAATTGTTAGGTTCTATGAATAACTTAAATGGAATTTTGCTACACCTGAATTCCTACTACAGTTAAGAAGCCCCTTGGCGCCTAAAGTTTCTACCAGTTTTCCTTAATCCCCAACTCTCTTGCTCTCTTCCTTAAAGGCAAACTTCTTCTCCATCGTATCAGTTAAAGCACATTGAAGAAAAAGAAGAAGAGTCTAACAATATAAGTTTCAACAGCTTCATGAAGTAAACTGTTGAGCAGATATAGTGCTAGACTTATTCAGGCAGTTTGTGCAGTCAGATTGTACTGGTTGGGTTATTTGCCAGGTTGTCTGACATGACTGCAGACACATTAGCTACGAGGGGAGTCCCAAAGTTCTCTGCTTTTTCCTTTTTGATAAAAAAATTTCTACATCCCAAACAAAGAGACAAAATGTGAAAATGCAAGGCAAATTGGCATAACAGAATTCATATAAATGATGGTTTTTCCACAAGACTGGAATAGATGAAAGTCCCCACTTGTAACTTCAAAGAGAAAGAGAGTTGCTTACTGGGGTATCAGCTGAAGGAACATTAAGTGCTTCCATAGTGCCACATAGATAACCATGGTCAAGATCGCAACCTTGTATCCTTACATTAACCCTCCATGCTTCATCTTTTTGAATGCTTGAGACATTCTGAGTTCCAGCAAAGGCCTGTATAGCAAAGTACAACTTGAAGATTGAGGACACAAAAGCAACATAGATCATCTAAGGAAGGAAACTGAAATCAACAAATCAATGCAGTTTGTATCTAACTCAACATTCGAATAGAAGTTGGCCTCCTGAAGTTATTGGGTTACTACCAACTGAAAATTGAAAATTGCTTGAAGACAAAAGCAATTTAGATTCAGTAGAAGTATAATGAATTCAGTAACCCATCCCAGCTCAAACAACAGTAACAATAATTCTTTTGTTTAGCATATGCATCAACTGCAAACAAGTAGAGGAGGATACACAAAGAGAAGAAATGGGCCAGTTTTTCAATATTACGAACTTCCCTTTGCACAGAAGCAAGTATTGGATCCTCAATGAATGGAGTAGAAGAGAAGTCATCCTAAGGAATGGGGTCTAGTAGCTCTCCTAGTTGATTGCCACATTATATAAAGAGAAGGAACATGGTCCCCTCATGACTTGAATGTAATGCAACAGAAAGATGACGCTAAGAGAAAGTCATCTTCCTACCTTGGGAAGAACCTGACTTAGAAAGTTGCTAGTTAGAGTGAGGATCCGAGCAGGGCAGGGGACATACACCTTAACCTGAGAGGAATGAGCTAAGGTCATGAGAATACCAACTCTACAGATCAACAGAGAGTAAGAATATTGAAGACTGAAACCAAGATCAGTGCAAGTATTAAGTGGCAGCATATGGTTAAAATGGGCCCTAGATCCTGGCTTAATATTTATGCCCTTTCGGATGAAACTCTGTTCTCTCAACTTAAATGGCAGGTGCAGACCAACTCTTTTACACAACACCAATGCGACATTTTCGTGTCAGCAGGTTACAATTCTGCACCTTTTGTGCTGCATTTTCAATCAAATTATATATATATATATATATATATATATGTTTATATTTATATACACATGGTAAGAAGGGAAGCCCTGGCGCAATGGTTGAGTTGTCGCTGCATGACCTGGAGGTCATGGGTTAAAGGCGTGGAAACACCCTTGTGCAAAATGCAAGGTAAGGCTGCATACTATAGACCCTTTGTGGTCCGGACCTTCCACAGACCCTGCATATGCTGGAGCTTCGTGTACCAGGTTGTAACTTTTTTTATACTTATATACATGCGGAAACACTTTAATTGCTTTAACTCCTTTTCTTTTCTTTAAGAGGATCTGACGCATGGTTGACAAAGAACCTTCTTTCTTAAGGTGAAAAGCTTGAAGCTGTCTTTACTTTAGCTGAGCATGTGTAGAGTGCATACACATTTTCTTGATGTCTACTTCATGCAACAGAAAGATACACAGAAGGGTCTGAGAAGAAAAGGAGAGTTTACTAAAAAAGAAAGAATTAACTAAGAAGGTAACAATGAAGAGGAAGACAGCTGCAATAAACAGAAAGAAGAGATGAAGGAGTAAATGGGTGCTCTAAGAGCAATAACCTACCTAGTTCTGTTTTGTCAATATCGCTATTCTGGTTTATCTCTTGCTTTCCTTTCTCATAACCTTCTCCATATTTCATTTTTTATTTCATAGTTTTCCTATTTATCAAATTTAATGATTTATTTTTCAGGTTGTTAGCAAACAATAGGTGTCAGGTGGATGGTATGACCCTCTAGTGGACTAAATACATACAAACAGAAGTGGCGTTCTAAAGGAAGTTTCAAAAAATTTCAATAACTACAGATCTGTTCCCGTATGGAAGGATGTATGAACTGAAAGAGATACAGGAAGTGCCTCAAACTTGCTCATGTATGGTTGAACTCTTGAAGGATATGACTCTACAAGTTCGTCTGCACAATGCAGGAAAATAAAGAACATGTTGGCAAAAAGGCAGGGAATTATGCATGAGCTTGACACTTTTATTTCCAAGTCCTGTAACATGACACCTACAGAGAGCCTCCTAACATGATACTTCTAAACAAAAGAAAACAAATGAGATTAAATATAAAATTTACGTCTGATAACAAAATCATCAAAATTGGCAGGTCTAGAAAGAATATCCATAAAGGTATCTTAAAGGACAAAAGATCAGCTGGGAGCCTTAATAACGAGAAGAACATACTCTTCTTGCTTAGAAGTAAAAATGACGTGAGCCCACCAATTGGCTCCCATGTAATGTCATGCTGCTGGGTTAGACAGACAATTTCCTCCTAATCTAGCAATCTTATTGGCTTGATTTGAGAACTTCTTTAGCTATAGAATTCACCACCTAGTTGGAAGAAGATTGACTATGATAACCTTGAAGCTTCATAGAGTTGGAAAAAAATTTATACCATTATTATTTAAATATTCTAAAAAATCAGTTCATTCCTCATGAGCCTTCCTCTTCCACTTCATAAGTGTTGCCAGATCCTGCAGCATTTGCTCAACTTTCTAGCTGATGTTTTGAGCCTTAACCGTTATTGACCCAGACCACAATCTTTCAGAATCTTTAGCTTGGTTTTAGATATATGCCAAGACAATCAAATAAATCCTCAAGACTTGATGATTGGGGAAATCTCCCAAGAACTAGGACCTCAGTTCTGTAAGCATTATGTCTAGACCTTTCAAACCCTTTTTGTGGATCAAATCTTTTTGGTTCCAATTTGTTGTAAGGCCAGCTGAGAACAGTTCTCACCACACATAAACATGACCAACACCTCCTAAGAAATGCTTTCCCTAAAATGCACAATTTCCTTTCTTTCATATGTTTCATAGTTTTTTTCAGTTCTTTTCCTAATTAATGCAGGCAAAACCATATTATCTCTGCAAGAGCATCAATCTCATTATAGGTAGTATTAAAGTCAACAACTTTAGCCTTCTACTTGATCATAGCCTCAAATAGCATCCTCACTGTTGACTACTAGCTAACTATTAAGCAAATTTAGAATGAGGAAAGCTAAAATAAAAAATACAATACCATCCTGATAAACCTCTTCAAAAGATTATAAAGGCATCCTTAGAAACCATGGTTACTTAATCTGTTTGCAAACTCTCAGGTCTTCAAACAGCAGCTTGTCACACATGACACGCCTAGCAAGTAAGTAAGACCGTTAGTACCTTGTCACATCCTACTCCTACCAACGAAGAAAGGGCATAAATCAGAACATCAGCTACTTTCTTGTCTCCTTTTTCCTCCCTGGCCCGCTTTTCCCTCTCGATTTCATCTAGTAACTTCTGGGATTTTCTGTTGCACTATATCTCCCGCACTCATTGCCAGCCACCAAGAAAGGACATCAATCAGTACTGTGTTCAAGCACTGTTAATGAATTATCCCACAATGTTGGAAACCTCACTAAGAACCTCAATAAGAAATTTATGCATAAAAAATCTTCAGCAATATGTAGCTGGAGACCTTTAAATACATATTCATGATTTTAGAATATACTTGCTCGAAGGATCGTGCACATCTCTACATCTTCAAAGTACAGGATCAGCTTTTTTACAGATAGTTGCTTCAATTCCTAGCACCTCAACAGATAAACCTGCCACTGAAGTAGTCCTTTTGATAAAAGTACCTTCTACCTTCTGATTCAGCCTTGATACAAGCTATTGTCAGTGACAATAATGGACCTCTATGGTCCTACATACCACAAAGTGAAATGTAGTCTCCTAGTTATTTCTATGACTGGAGAGAATCTCCACCACTAAAAAACCCAAACTAGAGATATTTTTGCTCAGTTCCTCCTGTTTCTTAAGTTCTGTGCTTAAATTCTGTAGCAAATAATCAACTATGAGTCCTGCCACTTGTGTCAGCCCAGGGGCAGAGGACGTTCCAATCATTCTAACATTCCTCTAGTTGAAGAGGCTTAACCTTACTGATTCCTTGTATAAGTCCTCTTTTGGCAACACAACGTCCATATTCCTTACTTTTGCCTCTTTAACTTATGGATTTATGCTTGTTGATTGAGAGAGCACGGGGCTGGACTAGAGTGCCTACAAAAGACCCTAAATTAAGAAATATTCAATTGCACAAGATGCAGTTGTCTTCCTGAGTTACACGCAGCTCATTAGGCAATGGAACCTCATGAAAAACAAGCTAAGATTGCAGTGCTGGTAGTCCCCATATCCACATTTCTAGCAGAAGTAGCAACTTGGCAAAGTCAAAATGCTATTTGGAGTCCTATTTAACAGTAGATATACAAACATTATACCAAATATGAAGCCTCTATTAACATACTTATAGTGTTCCTTGCAGCTAAGGCAATCACATTACGGATGCAACAAAGAACCATATCCTTTGGAATGTGATATCAACATGGTGTATGCAAGACTTTCATCTTAAAAATGGTTAATTGTTGAAAGGGAAAAAGAAAGATACAGTAGCAAGGTGGTGACTTTTCAGATATGCAGATTAAAAGAGATAATATAGGAGTCAGGTAGTTTCAGACATGAAATGGAAAATAAAACCAAAAGTGCTACACAAGTTAGCTGGGGAAGTTGTTTGTCTCAGCCGAGCAACACAGCTGGCTGGTCATGGGTGCCTTAGAGAAGGATTTGAAAGTTGCAAAGACATCCGGAGAAAAAAACCCAATCAAAATCAAAGACATCAGCAAAAGAAAAACTACCTAAAACAACAATAAGTTGGCTGGCTTATGTCAGATCGAAGATAATTTAGCTGTCTAGGAGATACAAGAATAGAATTCAAAAGGGCAGCCCCGGTGCACAAAGCTCCTGCCTATGCGGGGTTCAGGGAAGGGGCGGGCCATAATAGCCTAAAGTAGGCAGCCTTACCTTACATTTTTGCAAGAGGCTGATTCCACGCCTTGAACCCGTGACCTCAAGGTCACATGACAACAACTTTTACCGTTGCGCCAAGGCTCCCCTTCTCAAGAATAGAATTCAGCAAGCTGGAAATGTCAGCAGTGAATTTCCCAGTAGAAACAATGTATGCACTCCATCAATAACCAAGTTCCTAGAATCATAAATGATTGATTGTTGAAAAGTCTCCATTTTTCATAATGATGGGATTTTCCTTCTTTATGTCAAAATATCATAATATTTTCCATCAATATACATGACAACCTAGTAGGGGCAAACGGAAAGCAACATATTTATAGAAATAATGGCACTATAAAGTTTCCAAGGATGCCTTTCCAAAAAAAAAGGAAAGAAAAAAGAAATTTCAAGAAGAAATCAAAGTTCTAAAACTCCAGTAAATAAATATCATAGAAGTTACCTCATAAAGATTTTAAACTTACCTGTCCCACGCTCAAAAGTGTACAAGCAGGAGGGAGACCACATCCGGGATTTGCACCTTGAAATATGTGAATTTCTTTCTATGTTAAACATTTATAATACAAATTATAATTTAAGAAACTAATGGATGGGAAAAAACATAAAGATACATGAATTGTGTAGTTAACTAGTGTGATCTTCACTTTACAAGCAAAAGAGCAACTTTAGGAAACTGTAACTGAATATACACTAAACATAATCAGTTTTTCTCATCAACTTCCATATGATAATAAATCCACTTCTAAGCCTCCCCTTCACTTTTTATTGCTGTAAAGCAGAATATGAAAACATCACAAAACCACAGAAAGAAAACATATTAGGTTAAAAGGGAAGTGAATACATAGCAGGAAAGAAGCTACCACTCGAAACTGATTTAATCAACCAAGAAAAGAAAAGAATTATAAAGTCAGAAAGACTATAGCAATGACCAAAATAAAATAAGATATGAACAGAAACGAAATATTTCTTTGGCAAAGGTTTGTACAGAAATGTTGTTTCCATTGATTTACCAACTTGGGGTGGTTTCTTCAGCATCTCAGAGACCACCATTTCCTTTTTCTTTTTTCACATGGTGAGACCAATCATTTCATAGGCATAAACTATTCCGAGAAAGGGCAGATGAACCTTTGCTGCATTTTGAGGCATTGTGTCAACAAGTCAAAGAAATATACCATAAGGCTAGTTTTCACAAGGTAAAATAAAGTGGTTTTCTCAAAATACTTCTGATCATCATCATCATCTTCTTAAAATACTTCTAAGTAAGGCTGTTACATCAAATGAGCCAAAAGAAGGTAGATTCGGCAAGTCTTATACAAGAAGAAGTAAGGACAAAGAGTAAACAGAATTCAGTTGCATCTGTTTACATTTGTTAAAGGCAGTTACATCTGTAAAAGGCAGTTACATATGGAAGGGGATATAAGCGAAAGGAGGGAAAAAGGAGAAGGGGAGGAAAATTTAGAGGAAGAGAAGTGGGAGGATCTAGCTCCTTGAAAGCTAGATGATGTACTATAGAAGAACATGTATACAAATCCAGTACTTGTATAGTTCTGAATCTGAGGTGTGGTTGTAATTATAACTCTGTAAATGTCTTGTTGAAATTCAATTCTACTGGGAATTCTACCAAAGGCCTTTTAATAGACTAGTATGCTAGAACTAGTCACTTTAATGCCATAGCTTCTGACATTAGACATTTCAATCAAACTTATAAACAAGGTAAGAGTACACTGATGATTAGAGATTTTGGGTGGGGACTAAAGGCAGTTCTTCTGAGTGCATGAACTATCTCAAGGGGTGATATATTTAGTATCTAGACTAGGAGGACTTTATTTACCTCAATTACGTTTAGTTGGCATAGGTGTCAATTATTTGTTTTGTATTTCCTGCAGGCCTTACCAGTGCAAGTAGATGATTTGCCCCATGCAGTATGACTCTTGACCTGCCTTCTTCTTGCATAGCAGAAAACTAAGAAGATAGTTATGCTAATTTAAACTTGTTGATTAATGGAACTCTTGACCTAAGGTTCTGTCGTACAGAAATTTTCATATATGAAGCCAAGTTTGAATTTCCAACAAAATAAACTAGTCAAGACAAAATACGATCATTCAGCTCCTTTGCTTGGTTTGCAAGCAACTTCCGAGGATTATGTAACAACTGATTCCCCTCATCCTTAAGTTATAAGTCACCTGAGATAAATAACACCAAGTTCCAGCAGCTACAACTGTGGATTGACAACACAAATACAGTTTATGAGACACAACGAGCAGTGACCAAAGCTAGTCATCACTTTTTACGTTTGTGGATCAGATGGTATAGGAATGATATCAGTAGAGAATTACTTCACCCAAAGGTAAGACTTACTGCGTAAACACTATTTAGAATTTGAGATGGATTCTATAGAAGAGTAAAGTTCCTCGCAAAGCTAATACCCCTCGATCATCCTAAGTGAGTAAATATTCTCTCAATTTGACGTGTAATTTTAGCAAAGAAAACCATATAATTTATGCTTATGGAACTACAAAAAAGAAATCAAATTGACAAATCATTTGAGCTTCGTACATTTTCCGAGATTTCAAATATACAGACTAAAATTTCAATACAGAATGAAACAGCATGTTGCCAGAATTCCGATATCACCTTCACCAAGGAATTTCTCTTAACGAAAAGGGAAATCAATCCGAAATGCAATCCTACAAACTAGGGTTCATCTAGATCAAAACCTTAAAGTTAGTTTGTGCAAACGATTCAAACAAATGCTTCATGCCTTATTCCGTTTCCAACCATGCAAAACAAAGACTGAATCTTCCATTCACCGATCTAAGAGTACAGACACGACAGAATCTAAAAATCCAGATAAATATGGACGAAAATCATCGCTACAGTGCATTTTTCTTTTAAAAATGGAGAAAATTATGTACTTCATTCACACCTGAAACCTGGGAAGGCGTCGAACTCTCCACGACTCTCACAGGCATTTTGCCAGTCGAATCTCAATCACGAAAGCCAAAGATCAAAGAAGACCTCCTTCCTCTATTTCCTTCCTTTTGCCAAGGAAAGAAAACCAAAATTTCCCCAATTCCAGAAGAAACTACGAGAAAAACAGGTCGGGACTTGGCCAGTTCGAACCGGCACTCAAGGCCGGAATCTGAAACTTTTCCGGCCAGCTCTCAGAAGCAACCGGAAGTTCCGGTTCTACTTGCAAAACCGGCCCAACTGTACTTTGGAACGTGCAATGAGAGCCTTAACTAGCGCACCCGACAGGGTCTGGACAGAGTAACAAAACGGTTAAACGTGGGAGGAGTGTCATCCAGAAATTCCCCCTCCCAAAAGGCAGAGAGATGATCAAGCAAGCGCACTTTTGTTCGCCTCTTTTTTGGACTTTGTTTCATTTCTCTACGTTTCTTACAATTCTTAGTTAAGGATATGAACAGGAGCAATAACAAATGTTAAGATTATTAGTGAAAAGACTAATGATTTTGATTTTCCTATAGAATTTTACTAGGGATCAGTATTGAGCTCATACCTTTTCACGTTAGTTACTGATGAGTTAACAAAACATCGGATAAGGAGATTCCATAGTGTATGTTATTTATATATGATATAGTTTTGATTGATAAGATAATGAGGGTATAAACAAAAGTTAGTTGTAAAGAGATGTCTAGAGTCTAAATGATTTGCAATTAGTAAACTAAAACAGAATAAATGAAATGCAATTTGTGCAAGGAGAGGAGTAGTAACAAAGCACAATAAAGATTGATAAACAAGAAGTCCTCTAAAAAGACTACTTTAGATGCTTGGGATAAATTATTCATGAGAGCGAAAAGATTGAGAGGGATGTTACTTAAGAAAATCTATATGAGTTGAAACGAATGGAGATATGCCTCTAGAGTTTTGTGTGATTGACGGTTAAGACTTAAAATGAAGAAAATTTTTATAGGATAATTGTAATGTTAGTCATGCTCTATATATCAAAGTGTTAAGCAGTTAGAGAACAACATGCACATAAGATAAGCATAGTTGAAATGAGGATCTTGAGGTGAATGAGGGACAATACAAGAAATGATAGAATTAAAAATAAAATATTAAAGGAAATTTAAGAGTAGCTTCAATAGGTAACAAGATCAAGGAGGATAGACAGATAATTTAGATATGTCCAATGGAAACTAAAAATGACACCAAGTCGAATGTTCTAAAAGGACAAGTGAAAAACCCAAAAGGACGTTGATAGAAGTCGTAAGAAAACATATAAAAACTATTGGACTAAATGAGGATATAAATCTTGATAGGGGGGAGTGAAGGAACAAGATTCATGTAGCCGACCCCTAATTGGGACGAGGCTTTCATGATTATGATGATAAGTTAATTTCCATAAAATTTTATAGTATTTTTAAATTTATTTGTCTATTTTTGCTTAACTTTAAGTAGGTGAAGGAGTTGGTCTATTTATAGTATCTGCATCAGAATGAGGACTTGGTCATACACAAAAACACAGTCCAGCATGGAGCCATTGTCAAATGATAAAGAGTGGGGGAGCGAACACAACTCAAGTGTCTTTATTGTGGGAAGATATTTTCCGGTGGTGGAATTCATAGGATTAAGGAAAATTTAGAATGTCAAAAAGGTGATGCAGCTAGCTGCTCAAGAGTGCCGCCCGATATTCGGTACATTGTGCAACAAAGTTTAGATGGTGTTGTAGTAGTAAGAAGGAACAAGTTAGCTGAAGAGGTTAGGAGTGTTAACCCAACTATTAATGAAGTGTCACAGTTGCTTGCATTGCTAGATGCACTTGGATCGAATTCGGGTTTGTTAGGTAAGAAACATGGAAGGGCCAGAAGTTCGGACGAGAGGAAGAGAGGGAAAGAGAAGAATTCATCTCCTTCCTGTTGGGGATTTTCAGTCCCCGCCCAAGATCATACACACAAAAACGCAGAGTTTAACATGCTTCGGCCAATAAGCCTACGTCCACCGGAGAGAATAATTTCACTATGAAAACAGGGTTTTACAGAGAGGTATACACAGGGATTTTTTTACAGAGGAATGGGTTCTCCCCTTGCCCTATTCGTATCCCTATTTATAGGGAATTTTAGGGTCTGATTTTCAACCCGTTTTACACAAAGTCAGTGGTCGGTGGCGGTGGCCGACGGCGGCGCCCGCCGCTGTTGAAGTCAGCAGTCGGCACCCACCATGGTTGAAGTCAGCAGTCGGCACCGACTGCTGCGCCCGCCACCGTTGAATACGGCGGCCGCCTGAAAATGGGGCTGGACCAACAAATCTCCCCCTCCAGGCCCATTAACTGAAGGAGGTTTCTTCACGTATGGACTTTTAGCAGAAGCCCATCCCGACCAATTCTCTGCAACTCTTGAACTTGCTCCGAGGTAATGCTTTTGTCATCATATCCGAACTATTATCGTCAGTATGAATTTTCTCAAGCTCTAACGACTTCGAGTCCAAAATATCACGTATCCAATGATACCGAACATCAATGTGCTTTGACCTTCCATGAAAAGTAGAATTCTTGCTAAGGTGTATAGCACTTTGACTGTCGCAAAATAACGCATACCTCTTCTGCATAAAGCCAAGTTCGTTCACGAACTTCTTCATCCACAATAACTCTTTGCATGCTTCTGTCACAGCAATAAACTCAGCCTCTGTCGTAGATAAGGCAACACACTTCTGTAGCTTTGATTGCCATGACACAGCTCCCCCTGCAAAAGTAATCAAGTAGCCTGAAGTAGACTTCCTCGTGTCAATATCACCAGCCATATCTGAATCAATGTAGCCCTCAAGCACGGGCTTGCCAGTGCCAAATCCCAAACACAACTTAGAAGTACCACGTAGATATCTCAATATCCACTTCACTGCATTCCAATGTTCTTTTCTTGGATTTGATAGAAAACGGCTCACTGTACCAACTGCATATGTAATGTCTGGTCTAGTGTATACCATGGCATACATAAGACTACCAACAGCTGAAGCATAAGGAACATCTTGCATGTATTCCTTCTCAGCATCGCTTGTTGGAACTTGATTCTTACTAAGCTTAAAATGAGTAGCAAAAGGTGTACTAACCACTTTAGCTTTATCCATGTGAAATCGTTGAAGTACCTTTTCTATGTACTTCTCCTGAGACAGCCATAACCTCTTATTCCTCCTGTCACGAATGATAGAAATCTCGAGAATCTGTCTCGCGGATCCTAAGTCTTTCATAGCAAAGACTTTGTTCAGCTCCTTCTTTAACTGACTGATCCTTGAAGAGCTTCTTCCAACAATAAGCATATCGTCGACATAGAGTAGCAAGATGATGAAATCATCTTCTGAGAATCTCTGCACAAACACACAGTGATCTGAAGTAGTCTTTCGATAACCCTGTTGGGTCATAAACTGCTCGAACTTCCTATACCACTGTCTGGGAGCCTGCTTTAAGCTATACAGACTCTTCTTCAGCTTGCAGACATACTTCTCTTTGCCTTTAGCAACAAACCCTTCTGGCTGCTCCATATATATCTCCTCCTCTAAGTCACCGTGGAGGAACGCTGTCTTCACATCCATCTGCTCAACCTCCAGATCAAGGTTTGAGGCCAAACCCAATACAACTCGGATTGAAGACATTTTAACAATAGGAGAAAATATCTCCTCGAAATCAACACATTTTCTTTGACCAAAGCCTTTCACGACAAGTCTAGCTTTGTATCGTGGTCGTGAAGTGTCACCTTCGTACTTCACCCTGTATATCCACCGATTCTTCAAAGCTTGTCTGCCCTTAGGTAATCTTACCAGCTCAAAAGTGTGGTTGTCTTGTAAGGATTTCATCTCATCCTTCATAGCTGCAATCCACTCTGCATTCTCTTCACTTTCAGCTGCCTCTATGTAGCTCTCAGGTTCTCCCCCGTCAGTGAGGAGTACGTACTCATCTGATAAATATCGAGTGGAGGGTTGACGATCTCTCGAACTCCGTCTCAATGAAACTGCTGGTTCCTCAGTAGGAACCTCCTGCTGAATATCATCAGCCTCTGATGAAACATCCATGTCTTCAGCAGCTTCATGTTCTCCCTCAGCCTGATTATCTTGAACATCAACTGGAGCACCACCATGGTCATTGGTGCCATCTACACTTGGCGTATGTGAAACAGGAACTGGATCTAAATCTATCAGAGTATCAGAACTCTGAGTTTCTGATACTTTGGCTTTGTCGATGTGTTCAATGGTTTGGTCTTCCATAAAGACCACATCACGACTTCTAACCAGCTTCTTTGCAACAGGATCATATAGCCTGTAACCAAACTCATCCTGCCCATAGCCGATGAAAATGCATTGTTTGGTCTTGATGTCTAACTTGGACCTCTCATCCTTAGGTATATATATAAACGCTTTGCACCCAAATACCCGCAAATGATCGTAAGAGACATCTTTTCCATACCATAGCCTGTCAGGAACATCTGCATTCAAGGCAACTATTGGAGATAGGTTAATAACATAGGCTGCTGTGTATAGCGCCTCACCCCAGAAGGAACCGGGCAGCTTTGCTTCAGAAAGCAAGCATCTGACCCTCTCCATCAATGTCCTGTTCATCCTCTTCGCTAAACCATTTAGTTGAGGAGTCTTCGGAGGAGTTCTTTGATGTCTGATCCCTTGCTTCTTACAATAAGCATCGAAAGGTCCACAATACTCGCCACCGTTGTCTGTGCGAATGCATTTCAGCTTCTTCCCCGTTTGCCGCTCAACAGAAGCTTGAAATTCTTTAAACTTGTCAAGCACCTGATCCTTAGTTTTCAAAACATAGACCCAGAGTTTCCTGGAATAATCATCAATAAATGTGACAAAATATAATACACCACCAAATGTGCGTACCTTCATAGGACCACATACATCTGAATGTACCAATTCAAGCACGCCTGGCTTTCTGGAAGAATGATGGCTTTTGAAGGAAACTCGTTGTTACTTCCCGGCAAGACAATGAGCACATTTGCTTACCATTGTAGCTTTGAGCCTTGAAAGCAAATTCTTCTTGACTAGACAACCTAGTCCTTTCTCACTCATGTGACTGAGCCGCCTGTGCCACAACTCTGAAGAACCAGCAACATCAACTGCGTTCACAGAGTTAATAGGAATCGAAGCTTGCATCACATACAAGCTAGATGATTTCTTCCCTCTGGCAACCACAAGCGCTCCCTTAGAGAGCTTCCACTATCCATCGCAAAAGGTACTACAGTACCCTTCATCATTAAGCTTTTCGGCTGATATTAAGTTCAACCGGATATCTGGTACATGTCGAACGTCCTTGAGAATCAACCTTGTTCCGTTGTTGGTGTCCAAACAGACGGATCCGATACCAACAACCTTTGACAGCCCATCGTTACCCATCTTTAACACTCCAAAGTCACTAGGAGTGTACGAGGTGAAAAACTCCCTCCTCGAGGTAACATGAAAAGAAGCACCACTGTCAACAACCCATCCAATCTCATTAGAGGCTAGGTTGATTTCATTTTCATCACAGACCACAATAAGGCCTGAAGTAGTGGCAGCTACACGATCATTTCCCTCATCATTTCTTCTCTCCTGCTTGGCATTCTCTGTTTTGTTCTCGGCTTTCCACTTGTAACACTGCCTTTTAATGTGACCCTTCTTGCCACAATAATTGCATTCCAGATTCTTGTATCTGGACTTAGATTTACTCCTGCTTCTATTATTCTTCTCCTGTCCTTTGATCTTGCTTCTCCCTCGATTTTCTGAGATCAAAATCTCAGACTATGATGTGGTGACAACTTGAGCTCGTCGCCTCATTTCTTCATTTAGAACTGCGCTTCTCGCAGATTCCCATGTCACAGCACCACCTGGAGCAGAATTAGCTAGAGAAACACGAAAATTTTCCCATGAGTCAGGCAAAGTATTTAAAAGCCATAAACCCATGATATCATCGTCAAACCTGATGCCAACATCGGATAGTTGCTGAAAGCATCCGGTCAACTCGTTCAAGTGGTCAGAAATAGAACTCCCTTCCTTGTATCTCAAGTGCATCGCTTGATTAAGTAGGAATAACTTATTATTCCCAGTTCTCGACGCGTACAAGGTTTCTAATTTGATCCATAGAGTTCTAGCATGTATTTCATTTTGAATATGATTCAAAACATTATCTTCTACCCATTGTTGAATAAAACCACATACCTGTTCGTGTTCAAAAGCCCACTCTTCTTCGGACTTATCTTCCGGTTTTTGAGTAGCAAAAACAGGTAGATGTAATTTCTTCACAAAAAGAAGATCTTTCATTTTTCTCTTCCACTTGTGATAGTTAGTACCATTTAAGCAAATCATTTTGCTCATGTTTGCCTCCATAAGTAAAGAAAGAGTACTTACAGCAATTTCAGGAGAAAATCTTACAAATTTGAGACCACCACTGCGTTTGCCAAGAACTGGTCTATCCCCCTTGAAAACCTGCCAAAAATAGGTTTACTCCAATCGAATCACTGTTGCAACTCGTTACTATTGCAACTCAGCTACGGTTGCACTCGAACTGTTGCAACCCAGTACTGTTTCAACTCAGCTAATGTGTAAATGCGCTACTATTTGCACTCGTACTGTTACAACTCTATACTGTTGTAACTCCGTATTTGTTGAAACTCGAACTGTTGGAACCAGCCTGGGTACTGTGCTAACTCAGTACTGTAGTAGTACTGTAGCTATCACTGTAGCCGACAGTAATGATGATGCTTTTACTGTAGCAACATGATAACGTGCTTTTCACTGTAGCAGCAATGATGATTACTATAGCAACTGTAGCAGGAACAGTTTTCTTCCTCCTCTCGACCGGCGGAACTACAAATCTGTTTTCTACCTCTGTTTCACGGTAGAACCGAGCTCTGATACCACTTGTTGGGGATTTTCAGTCCCCGCCCAAGATCATACACACAAAAACGTAGAGTTTAACGTGGTTCGGCCAATAAGCCTACGTCCACGGGAGAGAATAATTTCACTATGAAAACGGGGTTTTACAGAGAGGTATACACGGGGATTTTTTTACAGAGGAATGGGTTCTCCCCTTGCCCTATTCGTATCCCTATTTATAGGGAATTTTAGGGTCTGATTTTCAACCCGTTTTACACAAAGTCAGTGGTCGGTAGCGGTGGCCGACGGCGGCGCCCGCCGCTGTTGAAGTCAGCAGTCGGTGGCAGCTGACTGTGGCGCCCACCATGGTTGAAGTCAGCAGTTGGCACCGACTGCTGCGCCCGCCACCGTTGAATACGGCGGCCGCCTGAAAATGGGGCTGGACCAACACTTCCATGGAGTGTGATCCCAATGTGGTTAGTAAACTAAGTTGAGAATGGAAGAAAGACAAAGGTTGAGTTCATATGGCAATAGGCTGGTTTCTTTATGAAGCTGGGATTCCTTTAGATGCAATGAATTCGGTCTATTTTCATCCAATGATTGATGCCGTTGCATCAGGGAAAGGGAATTCAGAGCCCACATACCATGACTTCCGAGGCTGGATTTTAAGGAACTCGATTGAGGAAGTAAGTACTGCACTGGAGGAACACAAAGCGACATGGGAAAGGACAGGATGCTCTATCATGGCTGAGGAATGGGTAACTCAAACGAGTAAAACTTTGATAAATTTTTTGATCTGTTGCCGTGAAGGAAAATGTTTCTAAAATGTGTTCCTGCAACAGAAACAGTGAAATCTTTAGATACTCTCTATGAATTGCTCAAGGGCATTGTAGAAGAAGTTAGTGTAAAAATGTTATTCAAATAATCAGCAACAACACCGAGACCTACGTTGATGCAGGGAAAATTTTAACTGAAACCTCTCTCCATGTTTTGGACGCCATGTGCTACTCCTTGTGTAAATTTGATGCTTGATAAAAGGGCAGCACCAGTGCACGAAGCTCCCGCCTATGTGGGGTCTAGAGAAGGGGCGGACCATATGGGCCTAAAGTAGGCAGCCTTACCTTGCATTTTGCAAGAGGTTGTTTCCATGCCTTGAACCTATGACCTCAAGGTCACACGACGACAACTTTTACCGTTGTGCCATGACTCCCCTTCAAATTTGATGCTTGATGACACTGGGAAATCGGAGTTTGTAAGTGCAATTATTTACCATGCCCAATCAATTACGAGATTCGTCTACAGTCATGGTATGGTTTTGAATATGTTCAGGAAGTATACCGCCGAAAAGGATTGTTGCAAACTATGAGCAGCCAATCTGCCACAAATTTTATCACATTACAGAATATGGTTAATCTAAAAGATAATTTGATAGCTATGTTTACTTCACAGGATTGGACAGATAGCACACAGCCGATGTATATATATGTATATATAGATGGCTGAACTTCCTTATAGTCCTCTTCATGCTCTAGGGTTTTTCCTTAATCGGCAATTTTTCTATAGAAGCAAAGGAGATGAACATAATGACATTCGGCAGTATTGGCTTGTACAGAAAGATTGGTGCCTGATACACTGGACAAGATCAATAAAGACTTGAGCTCGTACAAGAACTCTGCAGGCGACTTTGGAAGGAAGATGACAGTTAGAGCTAGAAAGTGTTTGCTGCCAGAGAGAATCCTTGTTATACTGTGAATTAGTTTCTCACTTCTATTATTATTTTCTATTTTGTTATTGTTTGAATTTTTTTAAGATATAATTGTTCTTCAGAAAAAGCTAATCCTTTCCAAGTTTTGGTTCAGTAGCTGATTGGTGGTCTACAAATGGAGGGGGGGCTGCCCACATTCGATGCATTTGGCCATTCGTATTCTCAGTCAACCTTGCGGCACAAGTGGATGTAGCCGCGATCAAATTGTGTTTGAACAAATTCACAACAAGAGAATAAATCATCTAGAGTGGCAACGGCTTAAAGACCTGGTCTTTGTCCAATACAATTTGCGATTACAGCAAAGTAAGAAAGAATTTGTGAACTATGTAAGTAATGCCATTTGGCTTGATCTTTCCCATCAATTATGGAACTATACTGCCATATTTTGAAGAACTTAAGATACTTGATTTCTTACGACTTGCAGGCAACACCTGAAGAGCAAGTTGTAGGATCCTATTTCCATAGATAATACTGGTGTTTTGGAGAATGTGGATTTTGGCTGGAAGGGACTGAACCAACCTCTGGAAACTATTACACATTCAGAATTGAAATATATAATATGTAAAGGTAAAAAGATCCAAGATGAAAATAGTAACTGGCAGTACCAGCCGCTATAAACTGGATGGTTGGCTTGCTTTTCCATGCAATGAGGTGGGCAGACATGTTGTAAAAGCACTATTTACTAACTCGATGAGCAAGGAAACATTGACTAAGGCCTCCATGAATTATCCGGGAGAAAATTTATTGAATTTGTAATTAAGAAAACGATATTCAAGGAATCTTAGAAACATAAGAAAAAACATCAAGAATGTAGCACAACTGGGGCTAGTGAGCCGCTGGCTAACCGCAGAGCACTTCCAATCTCAAATGATCAGTGACTGTCGTGTGATGAGTTAATACTTGCAAATATCAATGTTTAGGGAAAAAAGATCCTTCCACTTAATAATTTAAGAACTAAGGGTTCTTCAATTATCAGTGACCAATCTAAGGATGTTAAGGGAAAAACCAACCTTCTATTCAAGGTTTAAGAACCAAGGATTCTTCATTATAATCACATAGCAGTTGTTTTTCTAATCTTGAGAGAGACATCCCTTTTGCCTTGAGACAAACATTTCTATAACTTGAGAGCATACTCCGTTTAACAAGAGAGGAGCCCTCAACTCTTGAGTTTTATCTATGAATTCCTAACAACCCCACTATTACCTAATTATTCTCACAATGTCAAGGGTGAGGGTAGAGATCTTGTCCAATCAGCATGGGTAGAATCATTTCATAGAAATTCAACCATTAGAAAAGAGGAGTAAATCAGGTGCATGATTGAAAACATAATTGACATAGAAGTAACATCCTAGAAGTTACTTCTACCAAAATTTAGTTCAGGCATTGATGTACCTGCCAAAGCTTCTTAGTAGTAAGAAAGAGCAAATTTTATGAAAGGTGAAGGATACACAAGTACAAGCTAGGAATGGGATGATAGACATGTAGTGATTTCGTACAGAAGGGGATGCTCCAATCCTTTGTGTTTTTTTGTTTCCTCTTTTTTAAATGATAACTCACATGCTCCCCCTATAGGGTTTTATATATACACTCTTCCAAAATGTATTCTTGTGACACCCTTCTTAACGTGCAAACACCCTTTCCTACGTTTCTAAAAGAATGTGATGCACTGCCTCCAACCCGTGACCTACTTATGGGAGAGGTGCCTTAGCCTAACTACTGGTTATATTAGTTTATGTTCGTTACTCCAATTCTTTGTTAGGGGAAAAATAATCATGATAAAACAGAGATAGCATTACAGGAAATCTTGGGAAAACGAATGCTGTGGCTGAGCTACGCCAGCCATAAGAGGCCAACAGCAAACCGAAACTGCATACATTTCGGAATTGACTAGCGAAGCCGAAAACGTCAAATGAAGGAGGGGGTGGTGCACTTCCTATCTAATTCTCAAGCAAGGAATTGAAATTACAAAATTAGATTCCAGTGTTGTGCACTTGAAATCACTTTATATTGAATCCTCTCAGGAAGAATTCAAGTCCACTTTATAAGAATGGAAAGGTGGCCACAGTTGAGAATTGTACTCTCACATCCGCGAATCAAAATCTAATTATTTGGCACCTATCACCTGGGGTATTTCAACTTGAATTATCATATTCCGGGTAAAAGATTTCTACAGAAGTAGATTCCCGGTGCTTGTTTCTACCCCTTCACTGGAAGTCTAAAATATTGAGTTAGTGAGTCAATGTCTAGGAAGACAAAGTTCCCAAATCTATAATACTGAGTCCGGTTGCCACAATGAAGTCTAGAAGCTACTCATTTGAGCATTTAAGATCTTTGATTACTTAAGCGGTCTCAAGGGCAAAGGAAGGCTAGATGGTTTTACCTAATTGAACGGATGGTGGCCAATGTGACGGTCACCCTCAGTAGCTGGGTACTCCTAAGCAACCGATCTAAGTAGCTGTTCTTCCAGGTGGCCCTGCTGTAAGAGAGAGAGAGAGAGAGAGAGAGAGAGAGAGAGAGAGAGAGAGAGAGAGAGAGAGAGAGAGAGAGAGAGAGAACATAATGACTAGCAGACGCACCATGCGAATTTTGGAAGATGGCAATTTTATAGTCTGATTCTGCATCTAATCAGTGGACTTTTACACTATAAGATGAATCCTTTTGGCCATTTTCCAATTTCCTTTTCTTTGATGGTCCCTTTTTAAATAGCTCGAATGTGACAACTAGAAATGTCCATTCCAAGCAAAGTTTGCGTGACTTAATCCAGTCACGAGGTGTAATGACTTAAAATTTTCAATATTATTATCACTTTTACAAACACGATCAATCATGATGTTTGGTTTGTTTATTTTGGGAATTAATATATGCTTAAATCACCTTAATAGGTAGTTAGATGTTTTATTTTAATTAAAATATGACACTAAGGAATTTGTGAGAAAAATCAGTATCATTAGATTCTACACTCGAAATGGAATACAACGCCTCAAAAAACACTGAAAACGAAGTTTGTATGAATAAGTTATAAATGTTGAAAGGCGGAGAGCAGTTTGGTAATTTGAACTTTAAAACGAACAAAAACATAGGGGGTCATTTTGATAATGACACCCCTGGTCATCCCCTACCTCCAACCACCGACTTACACAGCACCGCCTCTGCAAGGCGGCTCCGGAAGAAATGGCAGCACCGCCTTCACCCTCTTTAAAAACCCTTCTCCCTCTTTCTCCGATCATCCCTTCTCCTCCTCCGCCGGCTGCAACACAGGGTTCCGGTGACACCTTGATTCAACGGGGATGTGCACACGTCCTAGGAACTGTCGCGCAAACCCAGTAGGGACAAATCTGGTTCGTCCGTGGATTAGCAACACTAAAACTACGATTAAGGAAGTTATATAACTCCGATCAACGATCCGAAAGAATCGTTGTGTTCGTATTGGTGATGCAGACTTAATGAGACTATAAAAGTTAGGATCAAAGGATTGTTTTATATGCTTATAGCAAAAAACTATAGAAATCTCATAGATCAACCATGTCAACGATGATCAGATCTTATGAATTGATCCATTAAAGATGTTAGGAGATTAAGAGCTCAGGATCAACCCTAAATTACGTATATCCATCCTTGAAATATAGATATGGCCCTTCAGACCCGTTATAAGCATCAGGACAGCCAATCTAACTATTAAATATTAGATCTATACGTGAGATCTAGCCTAGAAGCGCACTAAGTAAGGACCTATAGATCCTAAAAGGCAGATCTAGCTATTAATCTATAAGTTTAAGTAATGATCCATAAAGGTTGAAAAATAATACTTGAATCCTTATTATTAATTGATATTTAGAGTTTCACAAAAGGTAACTCAGGGTCGAGTAATAAAGGACGCGATTCAAGGAACATCGAGGTAGGTAGTATGATACTATTAAGTTTTTATAAATGTATCTTAAACTCTGATTTGCCTTTATTACCGTTTTTAGCATGCTTTTGAGATATGATGTTCTTATACGAGTATGCAGAATTGTCTTCATATTTTATGGCTTTGAATGCGATATTAGCATGAATTGATTTTATGCACTGCTTGCATGATTGAAAATAAATGCATAAATTGCATGATTTTGATGATTGAGATTTGGATTTATCTATATATGCTTTTTGGCCTATTGAGCATAGTGGACACTATGCTGAGAGGTTGTTATGTACGGGGTTGGCCTCCCGACCTTTACCATAAAAAAGGTGGATAGTATCGCTGCCAAAAATGGCATTGTCCCATCCCTGACTGCTGTGGTAAATAGGGACGACCACTAGAGGTGTCACGGCACCCTTTCGGGGACATATCCATAGTCGCCGTGGAGGCTATGGTGGACTGGTCTCTAGATACCGGAGACACACGATTCAGAGGTATTCTGGTCGTGAGCATAGTTGGCCCTATGATTTCAGTTGTGTTGATACGCATATAGCATTGAGATGGTCGTAAATGAGTACTCGTGACCAGTCGGTTTGATATGGTTATAGACCCATCGGCTTGAGTTCCAAGTGGGCAGATCTCAAAATGAGGCAGCCTGCGGTGGGAACAAAGCCAAAAGACCATGTGCATGACACTTATAGTGATGCCAACATCTACTTTGAATGATGACTATTTTAAGAGTTTCATGATTATTATATTCTTACTCGTTGGTTTGATGTGTTTGCCGAAATCTTCTTACATGGATACTATTGATTTCTACCTTATGATGTTAGTCATGTTTATATCGGTAAAGGATTTCATGATTGAAATTGCATCAATGAGCTTACGTTTTATGCATAATATGCATGTTTACACAAAATAGAATCACTGATGTTTTACATGAAAAGCTCTTTGAATTATGCATATTGCCTGCCTTGTTTTCAAAATAGTAGCATCAGATCACTTACTGGGTATGAGGAATACTTACCCAAATATATTATTTTTACAGATTAGCTCCACACAAGAGTAGAAGAAGCATCATGAAATGTTAGTACTACGATCAAGTAAATGAAGAAGGGACAAGCATGAATATAAGTAAACACTCTACCTTTTGGACATGTATTTGTACTTATTACAGTTGGGCTGTGAGCTGTGACTGGATAGACCTGGGAAGACATTTATGATTTTCGTAATTTTCAAAACCACTTTATTCATCTTGAAAGCAAATGACACTCGGGGTTTTCAAAATGAATTTAAAATAAAAGATTTTCCACTGCATTGCATTGTTTTCCAAAAAGTGTTTTTAAGTAGGGATTGATCCTGCCCTAGGAATTAGATATTGCATTTAAAAATGCATGTGAAAACCCTGTCGTTACACGAGGATCTCATGCTGTACCCATGTTGACTTAATCGAATAGTTACGGGAAGGATTGATCCCACTCGGGAAAATCATTGTCACAATGTAGACCCCAGTGGTAATCAATCCGAAGTCCCCATATGGTGGAGATCTATTTGATCAGGATTTTATCGATCTGGTTGGACTAGACAAGCAATGACCAATTGTGACGACCCTTATTTTAACGCATGCAATTGGGAAACACTCAATACAATGTAAATATTTTAAAAAAAAATTCTTTCTTCTAAAACTGCATACTAGTCACAATCCCAAACATATTCATTAGTCAAATTTACCATCTATGAAATATATCAAATGTATCTGTTAAGTATTCAATTGTGGTTAAAATACCCCTAATTCAGCATTCAATTAGATCATCTAACTGATTAAATTTGCAAAATTTAACGTGATTTTGAATTTAGATCCAATCAACCCATCTAATCATTAATTTGACAAAATTAATGGTCAGATGATCATCAAAGCTTATTAGATGCTTAATGTATATTTAGATAACTCTAATTTGGTCTTTTGTTGTGCAGATCAATCAAAAGAGATATAGATGGCTCATATTGAATTTCAAAGGTGCAGATTATCCTAAAGAGCATTGGATGGATCAAATCACTCATAAAGATGGAGAGGATAGTTTCCTAAAAGAAAATGATCTCAATTCGGAATCAAGGAGAAGATTTTATCAAAAGAGAAATAACATGGAAATGGAAAGAGGCAAAATAGAAGGAATCTTAAGTTGGAAAGTCTTCGCCGTAGTGGATACATGGATTTGGAAAGAAAAAATTTATATAAGAGGAGGAAGGAATCTCCACTGTTGAAACCCCCCCCCCCCTCTTGGCTGAGCCGTAGGAGGAGGTAGACCCTTCTATTGGAATTTCAGTGGTCCAAACACATTATATTCAAATCCAACATTTATGCGTGTGATAACTATCCATGGCAGTTATGCTTGATGAAAGGATAACTGCCAATAACCATCATGTTTAAGAGTCCCAAATTCAAGTAGATCTGACATCCACTCTCCATCATCATCTACTGCTGTTGAATTAGAAGATCACTTGAAGAACTACTTCAAATCTACTGCTATGGATGGAGGTAAGTTACTGTTCATCCATTTAATTTGCTTCCACATATTTCTGATTTACTATAAACATTTGAGAAATGGGTTTACATGTGGTATCAGAGCTTTGATTTATCTCTGTCTAGCAGTTTTGCAGTTGTTTGTTTTATAAATTACAATGATAAATGAGATTAGATAGATCAAAGAACAAAATTATAGATCTGACTTGGTCTGAGTAAATTGTCAATTTCATTTCTGCATAATGGAAACAAAACATGAAATATCAAGAGAAAATAAGGCAAACTTACCTTGCCTTCACTGTGCTTACATGTTCTGAGATGAACAAAAACTAGTATGCTTTGGATGTGCACACCATGAATCAGAAGTGGAACAAGGTATCTAACTGCCAACTAACAACAATCTTGGCCCACAAATCAATGACTGTAGAGACGAATTCAAATGATGAGAGCCACAAAATTCATAGGAAATCAGTGTTCCCCTACCTTGTAGCTTATACATATTAATCTGTCTATACAAAATGTGAGCACTCTTCTGTTGCCACTTCTGTGCTTCTCTTTTGATTAAGTGTTGTACATCCATATCATCTAAATCATCCCCAATTTCTTCAATGAAATCAGCACCATCATCTGATAAAGAAAATTTTGAGTTTTAGGAATCCAGTGGCAGCAGGGATGTAGCATCCCACGACCAGCAGAAAGAAAATTAAAAAGGAAGGAGTGGTGGGCCTTCCGTGACTGCTCAACCTCAATAAGGAGGTGGCCACGGTGATGGATTTTGTTAGGTTGGTAGTGGACTGTGTCTGGTAGAGCAAACACGGCTGGACCATGGTTGATCTCCTCTCCTTTTATTTTGTTTCTCCGACGTAGATGACCCGACATGAGTGCCTGAACATGGTCAGCTTGGCCACCTTGTTTTCCTTTACCCAATTAGCAACCAAATCTTTTCCTCTCCACGAGATCTAGTCAATTAGCAGGGGAAACCCCAAGAACAATCCGACCAATCTGGAACTCACTACCAGAAACCCTCACAAGTTTCCCACTCCTCCAGCGTCGAAGATCTGGCGTGCATGCCTGAGTAGGGGTCTCATGGCCTGAGTCTGTCAGATTTTCTTGTTCCAGATCTTCCTCTCCCCATAGGCATAACATCTCATCGACGATGCCAAGCTGACTGCCTTGATGTGCTAGATTTTTCCCATAGAGATTTTGATGACGGGGCTGGATTTGTGAAAAGGGTGAGATGAAGTGGGAAGAGGGGATGTTGGTTTTGGATTTTTCTATTTTAGAAGGAAATGTAGGTGGAGAGGTAAGGAGAATAGGCTTAAGGGGATAAAAGATACATACATACATACATACATACATATAGGTGTATTAAAAAAAAAGACAGAGAGAAAAAGAGGGAAAATTTGTGACAACACATGTTACACCCATTATAAAGTTTCTCATGCATGAATACATGAACCAATGGCAGTATTAATTTGAATTATTTATTAAATATTTAAATTAATTGACTATTATTTTAGAAAAAAATCTTCTAAATTAGTCAATAATTATAGTTTAATTCATGACATTATTAGCATAATAAATTATTCAGTTTTAATTTATGGTATGCTTATATGGAATTGTCTTAATAGGAAAATTATTTTCTAAATGTCATGTGATCAATATGTATTTAATATTTAAGGAATAACTACAACATCCTTAAATATGAAAATAAATATATTAAGTATAAAATTAAAATTGTTGATCACATTAAAGTTTTAAATGACATCAAATTCTAATTAAATATATTGATATAATAATTTTATCCCACAGAAAAATTATTATATCATTATGATTAATTAGGATGAAATAGTAAAATTGATTTTTATTTCTTAATTAGCCCATTGGCATTAAGAAATATTTTTAATTTACTAGTTTTATCATAAATGTTAGTGACTCAATTTTGTGTTAAAATCTTTGCTCACGAGTAGATTTTAATGACATGTGATTCATATTTATTTGATTTGACTTACATTGGTAATCTTATCATTATGATTGATGGATTATGCCTCATAATTGTTAGTAAGCATGTGTTATTTGTTTATTTATTACATTTATTCAATCTTTGATATTGTCTGATGAAAAATCTAAAGTTCCTTACTTAACTGGTAACAACTATAATGTCTGGAAGGAGAAAATTCTCCTTCATTTAGGGTGTGTGAATCTTGATTACGCTCTTCGTAAGGAAGAGCTTGCTGAAATTACAGAATCTAGTACTAATGTCGAGATCACTCTATATGAATGGTGGGAGCGATCTAATTGCTTGAGTATGATGTTTATTAAATCTCGCATCAGTACTAGCATCTGTGGGTTGATACTTGAATGTGAGAATGTCAAAGATCTTATAAAAGCCATTGATGAACAATTTGAGTCATCAGATAAAGCACTGGCTAGCACCCTAATAAACAAGTTGTCATCAATGAGACTGACTAACATTCGAGGAGTGCGCGAGCACATTATGCGGATGAGGGACATAGCTGCTCAACTAAAGTCATTATAGATTGAGATATTTGAGTCCTTTTTAGTGCACTTTATCTTAAACTCTCTCCCTTTTCAGTATGGACCATTCAAAATTTCATATAACACATAAGAAAAAATGGTCAATTAATGAACTTTTGACCATGTATGTTCAAGAAGAAGAGAGATTAGTTCAAGAGATGGGTAAGAGTGCACATATGACGATCCATAAAAAGGACAAGAGGTAAGCCATTCATAAGAAAGTAGAAGGCAAAGTTGTAGCCCATATTGACAAAAAGGAGGCTATGAGGTGTTTCTTTTGCAAAAAGAAGGGACACATGAGGAAATATTGCCCAAAAAGGAAGGCTTGGCTAGAAAAGAAAGGTAATCTCAATTCTTTTGTATGTTATGAATCTAATATGGTTGATATTTCATATACCCCATGGTAGATTGATTCTGGTTCTACAGTCCATATTTGTAATATTATGTATGGTTTTTTAAATCAAAAGAGGCTGATGGAAAGTGAAGGGAGCATCTATTCAGGAAACAAGATGCGTTCACTTATCAAAGTTGTGGGGACATACAGCTTGTTTTACAAACTAGTTTTGTACTTGATTTGGAAAGAACCTTTTATATTCCTAGCTTTTTTATGAATTTGATTTCTATATCTAAACTTGTACCACTTGAATTTTCCTTCTATTTTCATGAAATTTTTTTTAATTTATACAAAAATTTAGTAGTTGTTGGAAGTGGTACAATGAATGATGATTTGTAAAAAATTCATTTAAATAATGATGTCTCTAATGAAGTCATGGCTATGCATGGTAACACTGGTATTAAGCGTAACATCATAGATGAGAAATCCTCTATGTTGTGCACCAAAGATTAGGACATATCTTCATTAATAGAATCAAAAGGTTAGTAAAAGATGGAGTCCTTAAGACTCTTGATTTTACAGACTTTAATTCATGTGTGGATTGCATTAAAGGCAAGCAGACCAATAAGTCGAAAAAGGGTGCTAAGAGGAGTTCTGACATATTAGAGATTATACATACTGACATTTGTTGTCTTGACATGAGTATGGATGGTTAGAAATATTTCATTATCTTTATAGATGTCTACTCACGATTTATGTATCTCTACTTGCTTCATAACAAGATCGAAGCGTTGGATGCTTTTAAAATATATAAAGTAGAGGTAGAGAAACAATATGATAAACAAATCAAAATCGTGAGATTTGATAGAGGTGGTGAATATTATGGTAGGTATACAAGGACTGGACATGTACCTGGTCTATTTGCTAAGTTTCTTCAAGAGCAAGGTATTATAGCTCAAAACACTTTACCTGGTTCACTAGATCAAAATGGTGTAGCAAAAAGAAGAAACATAACTTTAATAGACATGGTGAGGAGTATGCTTAGAAACTTTAATATTCCTTTGTCATTATGGAGTGAAGCTCTAAAAACAATAGTGTATCTATTAAACTGAGTTCCAACTAAGGTTGTTTCCAAAATGCCATTTGAATTATGGAAAGGTTGGAAATTGAGTTTGATACGTATACGCATTTGAGGTTGTCTAGCTGAAGTTAGAGTTTACAATACATATGAAAAGAAATTGGATCCGAGGACTATTAGTACATATTTTATTGGATATGCTGAAAAGTTTATGGGATATAGATTTTATTGTCCATCCCACAGCAGTAGAATTGTGGAATCAAGAAATGCTAAATTTCTTGAGAATGATGTGATTAGTGAGAGTTATCGACCTCAAAACTTAGTTTTTGAGGAAAATCGAGTTTCTGATGTAAATCTTACATCAAGCAGCAAACTGATTATTATTAGTGACACCCATCAAAATATGATGGATATTGGACAATCATTTGTTGAAAATCCATGTCAAGCTGATAATGTTTTGGTAGATCCCATTGAGCATCAACCACAAGCAGTTGATGATCAAAAGCCTCCACAAGAGGCTTATGATGTACCATTGAGGAGATTTACTAGAGTAAGGAAGTTAACAATTTCTATTAATTACATAGTTTACCTACAAGAATTTGAATATGATGTTGGTGTCGAAAATGACCCTGAGACGTTTTCACAGGCTATGAATAGTAGTAAATCTAAATTATGGCATGATGCTATGAAAGATGAAATAGAATCTATGACAGATAATCAAGTCTGGGATCTTGTAGAGTTACCTAATGGGTTGAAGACCATTGGCTGTAAATAGATTTTTAAAACCAAGAAAGACTCATTAGGCAACATTGAACGATACAAGGGCCCATTTCTTAGATGTTTACACCTTCTCCTTTCCTTTTCTTCTCTCTCTCTCTTCTCCCACGTTCCCTCTCTTGCTCCCATCACCACTTCTTCCTCATCTCTGCCCCTGCTCCCCTCTGTCTTTGTTTCACTTCCATCCTAGCACCAGTAGCCACGCACAGTACCAACACAATACCATTGCATCACCTCTCTCTCTCTCTCTCTCTCTCTCTCTCTCTCTCTCTCTCTCTCTCTCTCTCTCTCTCTCTCTCTCTCTCTCTCTCTCTCTCTCTCTCTCTCTCTCTCTCTCTCTCTCTCTCTCTCTCTCTCTCTCTCTCTCTCTCTCTCATTTCTGTTTTTCTCCACACCTCTCTCCTCTCTAATCTCTCACTCACGCACAGATAGCTGGTCCCTCTACATCATCCACTAGCTAGACTACCCAGAGCTCCCAACACTGTGATCGAAACCAACACCGCACCAACATCTCACCTCCACCTCATAACCAGCCAGCCTCTGTTCCTCTTCTATCTTTGATTATCGGTCAGCACCCATCATCGGCATCTTCCCAGTTTCTAGGTCTCCCCCCGTCCTCTAGCCACCACAGGGGAGAAAACCCAGATCAGGTTTTCCCTCTGTTTCCCCTACTTCCATCTCCTCCTCCGTTGGGTTTTCTCTTCCTCATTTAATTATGATTTTTTCAATTAAATTCCATTTTTGTCCTTCTCATATTTGATTTAATTCCATATGCATTCTCTTTTAATTCCTTTTGTGTCCCTATTATATCCCAGTTCTATTTTATCTTCATTCTGTTATCCAGGAATTGCCAAATCCAAACTAGATTGATTAAGGCTTAACCTAATCACCGGGTGACCCTTAACAAACAAGAATTCTCTGTTTCTCCTCTGTTTTAGATCCAATTTTCAATTAAATTTAATATTTCATTCTTAGAACATCCCTTAGATTAATTAATGTCTCCGATCTTTAATCAGAAATCCATAAAGTGATCTAGACCGTTCAAATCCCAAAATCACCATTTACTCCATATCTTTACAATTTTGAGGAATTTGACAAATCCAACCCGTAGATCTTTAATCAAGGACACGCTGAAGACATTTATGAAGGCTGATCAACTCCTAGAAGACTAGATTTGAGGCAATTGATGATAAACAGTCTAGGAAGGTGAAATTTTTGTGCTTCTTTAGTTAAATTTCTGTAATTTTGCATTAAATCTCTGTAATTTCATTAATTAATCATATCTAAAGTCTAATTGCACATTTGATTAATTTTTATAATTTAATTTCAATTTTTTGAATAATTAAATGTATTAAAACTTCAAATTCTTGAAGTGAGTTCCTCTGGGATCGACCCTGTAACATCCTGGGTTTTTCAAAATTTTATTCTTTTTAATTTGAAAACTAGTGGAAATTTCCTTGTTTTTGAAATTGGGATCAGAGTGATAATATATATAAGTGGCTTTAAAAACTCACCAACTTCATTCCGGGTGGTGCTACCAAGAAAAACCTCCACATATGAGTAAAATAATAGTCATCTAACCTAAGGATGGTTAGAGATACATGCCACAGGATCTACCACACAGTCACAATTAGAGTCACCATCCATTTAAGTAACTTAGGACAATTATGCTAAGTATCCAAAGTGTTAAGAAGAGTCTTGAGTTATGTACAATACTTAGAAAGGGAAATCCTATACATGGATTTGTAGCAAAAGTAACTATATCAAAAAGTCAATTATTCTCACGTCTAAAGAGATCCTGGAATCTTTACCTTCCTAGACTCCTACGCTCCTAACTACCTAGGGTGCCACCTGAAATGTTTGGTTGTAGGGGGTGAGCAAAAATAATAGCTCACGGTAGGGTGAAAAGCTAATACAAGCTAGAACGCCTAAAATAGGTCAAGTGATAACATAAGTATAAGCATATGTAAGATTATGCATACATACATATATAATTCCTGAAAAAGGATTGCTGATGCATGTGTGATGGAAATCACTAATGCCTATGAAAATCAATGTCGACTGTAAGATCAAGTTAAACTTACTAATTTGTTAAAATCTATGCTTATCAAACTAATGCTGTCGAACCAAGGCAAAAAACCTCTAATCCGCAAACGCATAAAGCCATGCCCACATCGTCGTGGGAAAACTAATTGCTCCAATCACAATGGCATAGTCCTGCCACCCTGAACGAGGTCTAATGCTCGAGACATGACCCACATAAACATCACACATTCTAGAAACCTATGCTCGTAGGGCTTGACTGTCACCCTCAAGTGACTATCGTGGATTAGAAGTTTTTAGATCAGAAGTTTTTAACTTTTTATAGATTCACCATTGCTTTTTTGCCAAAAAATCCAAAGATTTTAACTTTTTACAGATTTGCCATTAAGTTTTGTAAAACTTTGTAAAATTGCCATTTTGTCTATTTTTCACCATTACAATTTTGAAAATGTCAAAAATACCCATCATCTTTCTGCATGTTTAAACATTACAAAAAACATATTTGTGGAAGAACATTGACGATGACAAAGAATGACGTTGTCCAATGATGCACTTCCCCCCCATGAGGCTCTCGCCCCTACTCATCCACGTATCCCGCCCCAGTCATTTCTTATGTCCAGCCAAAATGCGGCTCTGTCATCTCTCTCTCTCTCTCATTCAAAACTGATTCTCTTATGATCTTTGGCCATGTATCAGATACTTGCCCTGTACTAAATCTTGCATGGAATGATTCTCTTGTTTACAAAAATCTCATTGTAGGATTCACTGGGTTGGGGAACATGGAAAAGGCCCTTGAGTTGTTCCAAGAACTTTGACACCAATGAATAAGGCCACCATGGAAGATTGGAGTTACACTAGTAATGTAGTGTTAACACAGGAGTTAGCAAACAGGATAAAAATTTATAGACAGGGGAAAGCAGTAACGGAGCATGACAAAATTGTATGATCGTTTGGAGACCATGGAAGGACTAGATGGCTTGCTTCATAAGATCCAAACTATTCAGAGTTTGCCCATGACATAGGTGGTCACTTGTTACGGGGTTGCAGTTTCACCTTTGCTAAACTCGTGCGGCACTTGTGCACAACTCCCTTGCTAGGCACAAGTCAACCTTCCACTCCTACTCTGACTTGCTAGGACTACACTTACTCACCCATAAAAGCAATGAGACAAACTCAGAAAGGAAACTCTCCAACTATATTGAGTTCTACTGAAACTGAGCTAATTACAAATGAAGAGCTAACCCCTATTTGTAGTTGTTCCCCTCCATCCACCTCCTCAATGGATGGTCCTGATTATTACAAGTGTCAATCATCTAACGGTTGGGGACTACTCTAAAACTTTCTCTAAACAACTCTACACATATCTAAGCTTTCCTCTTTCTAAATATTTATATGGAGACTTCTAGAAACCAGACCTTTTAGAACCAGGCCTTGTTCCATGGATCTTCAAAAATGGGCCTAAGTCGCTTAGGCCATGTCCATGAGTCAAGTAAGCCTTTCTTAGAGCCTGTAGGCCTTGGTCACGGACCTTGCAGTGCATGCCCACGACATTCTCCCCCACCTGATAATGTCGATGCCCTCGTCGACACATCTTCCTCAATGTAGCGAGCTTTGACCTTTGGCACATCCCATTTTTCCATGTAATTGTTATGAGATGTCGTATCCTATTCCTCCCTTTATACATTCACATCCCGCGGCGCTTGTGCTCCTTAGGAATATTCTTGGTCTTCTCTGCAATGCGTGCATCCTTGTACATTTGTACGTTGTCTCCTCTCTTGTGTCCTTCCATTGTTGCACTTCGTTGTTGTGCCTCCTGCACATCAGTGTGGCAGCTGCTCATTATCGTACTCCTTACATGACTTTGCTTGGATTCACCCATTCTAGAGTCCTTCCATTGTAGCATACTCCCCTTTGTGCCAACAATTGTGTCAACACCCTTGTTGATCACAATCTTCTCCTGAGACTCATCAGGCCCAAGCAACCTCATAACACTTAGGCATGATATGCCTAGCTATGTTGTATCCACACTCATTGTGGATTCCTTTGCTTGCTCCATATACTTTGACCTCACCACTTCCTCACCTCGCCTTTCATAGACTTAAAGCAATCAGACATGCACTCTCCTTCATCCATGGTCTCAACATCCATAACCTTAGACACCTTAACTGTGCTTTACATGCCATCTTTGAGGCTTTTTAAGGCATCCACGAATTCACTGGATTTGTTCAAACAATCAGACAGAGTTTGTTCGAACTTACTGAGCCTCGTGTCCAAAGTAGAAAGTCTAGCATCCAAAGCTAACTTCCATGATAGGTCTCTAGACTTCTCCCACCTCGACTTCTTCTGAACCTCCGTTGACATGGTAGTCACTCTTGACTCACTTGTCATGATGTTACCACGAGCTTTCCCCAATACTAGCTAAGCAACTCCCACGTCGACTTGCTCTGATACTAACTATCACGGGGTGGCAGTTTCACTTTTCCTAAACCCGTGCAGCACTTGTCCACAACTCCCTTGCTAGGCACAAGTTAGCCTTCCCTATTTTCTTTGCCTGATTGGTGCAACCAACCCGACAGGTTGGTCGCACAGCATCTCTACCCATCTTTCTTCATCCTAAGGCAAGACTGACCTGCACACCATGACAGCGGCACTAAATACCACTTTCTCCGATCTCCTCTTTCGTCGTCCAGCTATATCTAATTAGAAACCCGAAAACCCTCATCTGTAAATTCCCATGTTTCTCCTTCACAGGCACAATCGATTGGCACAAATCAACTGAGTTGGTCGGCCATGCCTGATCTTCTCCCACTTGGGTAAGGAGCTGTTGTTTGATATCTTACCGTGATTGACCTTGTGGGGAGAGAGTTTTACAGTGAGGTTCACTGGATGTGCAAAATGGGTATGAAGAGGAGAATGAGGAAGATGGAAAATAAAGAGTTTGGGAAGGAAGGGGAGCATTTCTGGTTCTGATTTTGCATAAAAGATGTTGGTGGAGTAGAGGAATTTAGGGTTCTTGTCTAGAGAGAGATAAAAAGAAGGGTTTTATTTTTTTTGTTGCAAGAATGCCATTAATTTTTTGCATTGTTGCAAGAAAATCTAACCATTTTTAAATTTTGCAGGAATGCCATTATGTTAGGTTTTCTTCTCCTTACACCATTTTATTTTTTTGAAATTCCAATAATGCCCTTGTCTATTTCTCCCTCTTAAGACATTGCAGTAGAGTTCGGTTTCTAAAGAAGACCCCAAGACCCCTGCTACATAGTTAGTGCTGGAAGAACATTGAGGATTGCACCTGCGCCTGATACACCATGGACGTTGGAAGGAATGAGGGACGACTGTAGTTGGCTTCGCCTACTAGGAATTGCACCATTACGCCTTCTACACAGTCAGTGCCAGAAGAACGTTGAGGATTGCACCTGTACCTGGTACACCGCGGACGTTGGAAGGAACAAGGGACGACTGTAGTTGGCTTCACCGACTAGGAATTGCACCATTACACCTTCTACAGCACAGACGGCCCAACTCTTGTGATAATTACAACGTAGTCATGAATGATTCACAGACTCGTGATCTTTTTTGATCAAATGTATCAGATCTCTGGCATTGGCTTGTTTAAGATCCAGCAGATGATGGGATGATTACAACAGACAAAAAATTAAAGAAATTATATTAGTTACTATTTAGGGTTGAGATTACGTTAAAATTTCTGAAAAGATGGGGTAGCTTCTCCATTAATTTTGCATCTAACCCTTCACTGAGTTATTCTTGAATGCAGACCTCATTTGGATGTCAATAAAACATTAATTGGTAGCATGCAGTGGTTTCCATATCATTTGGATCAATTTTTCTTTCTTTGGGAAAGAGAGGAGACTGTGGGAAGTGGAGAAGCAAGTTATGATTTCTGTCAGTGATCCTTGTGTCTCAAGGTTCCCAGCATCCTTGTCCAACAACATTTATGCAAAAGGGACATGGAAAAAGAGCATTCAAATGAACTTACCAACCGATATAAGATTAAGGATATTTTCTCTAATACACTTTCTTAGCCTAAGTACAAACCATGCCAAGATTAATCACCATTTCTTTCTAAAGGAAGTTGACAAGGGTGAAAATTCTTCTCTTATCTGTATCTATGTGGGATGAAGAAGTTGTATCTCTCTCTCTCTCTCTCTCTCTCTCTCTCTCTCTCTCTCTCTCTCTCTCTCTCTCTCTCTCCTTCACTTGAATGATAAGTCTGTATTTCTCTCTTTCATTTTCTTTCACTTATCTTGATGATCAAATTATGGACCTGGCCGATAAGTCATATGAAGAAGTTAAGTTTGTGAGTTTCTTTCTTACTTCCCATTTCTTTTCTACTAATGTTTCCACCTTTGTTCACCTGCATGAATTGGAAATATAAATAAGATGCGTTGGCAGCCCGGTTGTTTATCTCCCTAAAAGAGGCAATGGGAAAGCTGAAGACATTGCTGAAAGAGAATAATAAAGGGTTGAGTTCACATGGGATGTAAAATCAGATCTGTTACAAGCATCTTGATTCCTAACACGACATATAAGTGATGAGAGTTCCATTCGAAATGAATGAAACAAAAAGTAACATGACAATATCCTTTTGGGTCATAAGTCTGGTAAATTGCCACTAATACAACGTGAAACAGCCAAACACCAGTAATCTGGTCCCCACAAGTGACTAATCTGCAGATTCTAATGCATTGCTTTAAAGCATAAGTCCGCCCAAATATTATTATTTTTTCTTTTGGAGAATAACAATTAGAATAGTTTATCAAGGAAAGAAGGAAAACATCCTAGTCATTACATGGAATAGGAACTGAAATCAATTAGAGAAAGACATTCCCAAATCCATAGGGTACAAAGTAAAAAATATTAACTTAATTGGCAGAGCAGTTCGAGGTGTGGAAGATATGTGAGATATCGACTCAAACACAAGTGACACACATATGACCTTTTCGAGTAACCAAATTTCTTTTAGAAACTGTATCCCCCTGAATTCAATAACAAAAACATTCAAACTTCTCAAATAAAAAGTTAGAAGTATATTTGGCTCTCATTACAACATTTTGAGGATCAAATTCTGTAAGAGTTAAATTGGTCTGGTGGTGAGCCTTATAAAACCCTGCTTGTCTACCAAAAAAGGCTAAAAAATGAATTCTGTAAGAGTTGATATGAATAGACTAAAACTAGCTAGTATAAAGGAGACAAAGAACTGAAGGCAATATCCAGAGAGAGAAAACATGCACCATGTGAACTAGAACACGACATTATTGTGGTCACCACTAAATGAAAATCCAAACTGATTACATTTAACCTTTCAATCTCACACATCAACCAAAAAATGTAATGTCCAAGAGAACCCAACAAACAAAAAATATGTAAAGAAGAAACCCAACAACTCTTGTAATTGTCACAAGAGTAATGGTGCAGCTCCTAGTAGGTGAAGCCAACTATAGTCGTCCCTCGTTCCTTCCAACAGCAAGGAGAAATTCAAAATTTTAAATTAGAAGTTTTCCTTCTCATCCACAATACGTACATCTACATTATGGGTGTTTGTCTCCTGGGCTGTCTATTATTACACTCTAATTACTATTGACCTTGTGGTCCACACTTCCCTAGACCCCTCATACGTGGGAGCTTCATGCACCCGAGCTGCTCAATAATCTATTAAGCAGAAACTATAAGTCTGTTGGGCAGAGGAATTTTATTATGCTCTGATACCACATGTAAACCAGATCTCTAAATGTTTACATTAATCAGAAAACAAGAGGAAGCAAACATTAAATGGATACTTACCTCCATTTATAGCAGTAGATCCAAATTCATTTTCTTTTCAAAGATCTTCTAATTCAAGAGCAGTTCTAAGTGATGGAAAAATAGAGATTCTTTGTTGCTTGAATCAGGGACCCTTCAAAATAAATATAATAGTAGTTATCCTTCCATCAAGGATAACTGCCAGAACTCTTCTTTTTTTTAATGGTCAGTTACAGCACACCACTAAGACTAGTGACTAGGATACCACATTAGGTTTTGAATTTCAAATGTTAGGGACCATAAATTTTTTTAACAATCTAATCTCTCTTGTGCTTGAGAACAAAGTAGTATATCTAATGCCATACAACAACAAATGTACATATATCACCTATGGAATTAGTTTGGTTTCATGCCTAGGAGGTCTACCATGGAAGCTATTTTCTTACTAAGACAATTAATAGAGAAATATAGGGAGAGTAGGAAAGACCTTCACATGGTCTTTATCGACTTAGAGAAAGCTTATGATAAAGTCCTTAGAGAGTTAATATGGAGGGTGTTGGGCGATAAAGGGGTTTCGTAGGAGTATATAGGCACAATTAAAGATATGTATGAGGGAGCGGTAACAAATGTTAAGACCACTAGTGGTGAGATTAGTGATTTTTCTGTCACTGTATGATTGCACCAAGGATTGGCATTGAGCCTATACCTTTTCGCATTGGCTATGGATGAGTTATCAAAACATCTACACGAGGAGATTCCTTGGTGCATGCTATGTGTAGATGATATAGTCTTACTTGATGAGACAAGGGAGGGTGTAAACATAAAGTTAGAGTTATGGAGAAAAGCATTAGAATCTAAAAGATTTAAAATTAGCCAAACTAAGACAGAATATATGTAATGCAATTTTAGCAAGGAGAGGAGTAGGAGTGGAACACCAGTCAAGATTGATAACCAAGAAGTCCCTATAAAAGACCATTTTCGGCACTTAAGATCCATGATTCATGGGAGTGGAGAGATTGAGAGGGAGGTTACCTAGAGAATCCAAATAGGTTGGAATAAATGGAAATGTGCATCTGGAGTTTTGTGTTATCGACAGGTGCCACTCAAACTAAAAGGAAAATTCTATAGGATGGCCATAAGGCTGGCCATGCTCTATGGATCAGAGTGTTAGGTAGTTAAGGAACATTATGCTCATAGGATGAGGGTCGAAGAAATGAGGATGTTGAGATGGATGAGTGGTAAGACAAGAAAGGATAGAATTAGAAATGAAAATATTAGAGAAAATTTAGGGGTAGCACCGTTAAGTCACAAGATGAGGGAGATTAGACTTAGATGGTTTGAACATGTTCAAAGGAGACCAACAACAACACCGGTTAGAAGGAGTGAGGCAATATAAGTAGAAGGTTCTAAAAGGGCAAGGGGAAGGCCCAAAAGAACTTGGATAGAAGTGGTGAAGAAATATTTAAAAACTTTGGGACTAAATGAAGCCATGGTAGTCAATAGAGAGGAATGGGGGAATAAGATTCATGTGGCCAACCCCTAATTGGGATAAGGTATTGATGATGATAATGATGATTATTCGAATATGATTTGTCTTCATCTGGTTATTGCATCCTTCGATTCTCGATTCTTGTAAATTTGAGTGTTGCTTGTGGATCCTTCTTATGTTGCTTTTTGAATCTAAATCTTCAATCTTGATTGGAGACCTCCTTAATGTATGGATGTGTGTGAGTTGAGCTGTTTGGGAGGGGACAGTAAGCCCTGGATTGCGTCGTCCAAAGAAACTGATTTCTTCCCTTGCTAGGTTTAACAAAATTGAATCCTTGTTTACACAATTTTGTTTGTGTGTAGGGAATTTAGTAGCAGCGAGTAGTTCATTGCTGAACTCTGCCAATGCCGGTCCCAAGCCTAGATGAAAAAGGACGAGGGTCTTGTGTCAAGTGCCTACCGGCAAGGGGGAAGTTGAAGATGATTCTGTTATTTCTTTCTTACAAATGAATATGTATTTGTATATTAGTTTGTGAGGAAGAAATGAAAATCATCTCCAGCTTCTTAAAATATGGCCACCCTTGCGTCAGGTTGCTAGCCGGCAAGGGTTTAGCTGAAGATGATTTTTGTTATTTCTTTTATGCTTGCAAATGAATATGCATTTGTATATTAGTTTGTAAGGAAGAAATGAAAATCATCTTCAGCTTTTTAAAACTACAACAACCCAAACATGACATGAATAAAAAATAGACATTCCCTCGAGCTAGGGCGTTCCCCATAAGCGACGCGCTCCATCGGATCCCGGGTGCGGTGAAAAATAGGCAAGGGTTGCTAGGGCGTTCTCCTAGAAATGACAGGCTACATTGGATCTCGAGTGTAGCGAAAAGTGGGCAAGGGCTGCTAGAGCGTCCCCTCGGAAGGGATGCGCTGCATCAGAACTCAGGTGCAATGAAAAGTGGATATGGGTTCATACCATGGAGGTTGAGAAAGGTGATAGTAAATAGGGTATCTCTAGAACATAAGATTCGCATTGCTACATGGAATATAGGGACATTGACAGGTAAGAGTTTGGAGTTAGTAGTTGTAATGAAACGTAGGAGAGTCAACATCGCTTGAATTCAAGAAACTAAGTGGAAAGGGGTTAAAGCTAGAGAAATAGATGGGTATAAATTATGGTACGTAGGAAAGTAAAATAACAGGAATGGCGTAGGAATAATAGTGGATAAGGAATTAAAGGATAAAGTTGTGGACGTTAAAAAAATTAGTGATAGAATTATAATAATAAAAACTGTTATAGGAGAACAGATTATAAATGTTATAAGCGCATACGCACCACAAGTAGGGTTACAAGATATAATCAAGAGATAGTTTTGGGAAGATATGGGGGGAGTCATACAAGAAATTTCCAACACTGAGGGGATATTTATAGGAGCAGACTTAAATAACCATGTAGGAAAAGATAAGGAGGGATATGATAGAATACACGGAGGGTATGGTTGTTGATTGTTTAACCGCAAGTGCATGGGCTATTGTAGTGTAGCTTATGCAAGTATGGGTCGATCCCACGAGGACTTGATTTAAAATGATGGAGTTTTAAATAAAATTCAACTAAAAGAATAAAAACAAAGAATATACTACAAATAAACTAAAATTCAGATTTATTCAATTGCTCCATCTATCCTGGATTGCATTGTCCCTGGATAGTCAAAATGTGAATAAAACAAAGCAAGAATAACACAGGGACACAGATGTAATTAAAGTGAGGACACAGTTGGAATTAGTTTGGGGACACGTTAGGAATTCCTGAGATCTACCAGGGGCAGAATTGGAATTTGCTCAGATTCCTGGTTTTAATCGAAAACCAGGAAAACCGGTTTGAGGGAGAAATTGGAGAAGGGGGGAAGAAAGAAGAAGGAGAAGAGAGCGTGGGAGAGAAGAATGGAGAGTGGAGAGAGAGCTGGCCTCTACTGTCCAGCCAAGAGAGGAAAACGAGAGAGAGGAAAGAATCGGGAATGGAAAGTGAGAGAGAAAAGATGGGAGAAAATAGACAAGTTGGTGAAAGGAAGAAGAAGAGGGAAAAACGCCGATGGAGTGAGACAGCGAGAGAGCACAAGAATGAGAGAAGGAAGATGGGGAGAAAACCCAAGTTGGGTTTTCTCTCTCGATGCCGGTCTGAGCGCGCGACGACTATCCTTACGAAAAAAACACCAGAGATGCAGGGGTTGCGATCCGGCCGGTGAATACGTATAACGACGGATGCTACTGGAGGTATAGAAAGTGGAGCATGAGATGCCAGGCCGACGACGCTGATGGGGCAAGCTACCTGAGGTGCAGATCCAGTGATTGGTGCGATCTGGGTAATGCACGATCGGTGGTTTCTTGAATAGAGGACGCCAGAGACGTTAGTGCTAGGCAGTGGTATATGCTAGGTGAAACCCGAGATCGAGACTTAGAATGAGATGGGAAAAATTGGGCAGGATAGAGAGAGTGAAAGAGAGAAGGAGAAGAAAGTAGTAGCGGTAAATCGAGAGAGATGGAAGGAGAGAGGGGATGGAGATAAAAGAAGAAAGGAGGAAGGGTTGCGGGCTGACTGGAGAGAGAGAGAGAGAGAGAGAGAGAGAGAGAGAGAGAGAGAGAGAGAGAGAGAGAGAGAGAGAGAGAGAGAGAGAGAGAGAGAGAGAGAGATGGTGAGGTAAAGGAGAGCACGAGGGAGGGAAATGGAAAGAATGAGAGAAGGAGAACGAGAATGAGAATGAGAATGAGAATGAGAAAGAGAGGAGAGAGAATGAAAAGGAAGAAATGGGAGAGTTAGCCAGCCAGCCCCCCCAGGGAGAAAAACCGTCGTTGGAGAGAGAGGGGAAGGGGAATAAAAAGGAGAGGGAGAGAGAGAGAGACGTGAAAGAGAGGAGGATAAGAGGGAAAGAGAAAAGAGAGGGGGAGAGATAAGAGAGAATAGTGGGGAAGAGAGAGAGACATGTGAGAAGGGGAGATGGAGGGAGAGACGTGTGTGAGGGAGAGATTGAAGAGAGATAGGGAGATAAGAGGAAAAAAATAAGAAAAAAAATAAAAGAGAAGATAGTGGGATGGGGATAGGTGGGGTCCACTAGTATCCTGGTCTTGCTAGAACTCTGCAAATCTTCAAAGTCTTCAGTCTCTTTCCACGAAACTTCATTATCCTCATCTGATATCCTTGATTCGATCTAGAGCGTCCACGCCTAAGTCGATTGATCTGTAATGCACGGGACCCAATTAGTGCAATCTAAACCGTTCATTAGCTTTAATAATCATCTAACCACTAAATTTTACAATTCAATGGTTGGATGGCCAATTAAAGCTAAAATAAAATATTTGATGTAAAATATTAAAATTAATGGTCTAGATGCTCTAATTAAATACTAAATTAAGGGTATTTTGACCAAAATTGAACACTTAACACATCCCCAACCAGCATTTTGCTAGTTCCCTAAATTTTACAATTCAATGGTTGGATGGCCAATTAAAGCTAAAATAAAATATTTGATGTAAAATCTTAAAATTAATGGTCTAGATGCTCTAATTAAATACTAAATTAAGGGTATTTTGACCAAAATTGAACACTTAACACATCCCCAACCAGCATTTTGCTAGTCCCTAGCAAAAGATGCGAAAAAAATCAACTCATAAATTTTTATTTTTCAAGTCATCTCCACTTTTTTCTTAGAGAATTATTTTAAATAAATCCATCAACTTTAGCAAACTAATAAAGATGACTGATGAATTCAAAACCTTACCCATATGCTAAAAGTATTTCACTTAAGCTCAGATCTCAGAGTAATTGTGTGCATATACAGTCTACACATAGAATAATCTTTTTCTTTAAGTAGACTTCCAACTTTTGAACTCTATCTAAAATATGTTTTAACCTCAATCCTTACTAATGACATACTCTCAGAAATAAAGTCTCTCAGATAGAGGGTTTAAATCATATCTCTCTTTTGAATATCTGAGAAGAGTCAATGAAAACAAATTTAGCTCACATATACTCATGAAAAACGGGAGTTACTAAGAAATTTAATTGTTTTGATCCCTTTGGAATAGATGCCATTACCTTTGAATATTTAGAAATACCACTCTTTTAATCCTATCCATTCATTTCCTCATCAAGACTATATTCCTCCTAGAATCAATAGGTCTTTAACTGGGACGAAACATAGGCTTAGGACAAGGTACAAAAGAAAGGGTATAAGGGTATTCAAAGTTTCTTCAAAAAAGAAGTAGATATCTTCTACTAAAGTTGCCAATTCTTCTTTCCTTCTTCTGAAGTGAATATTTCTTTTCATTCTTCAAACTTTTTTTTTTTTTTTTCACACTCTTCTTTTTACACACTTTTGAATCACTTTGAAGAATATTTCTTTTCTTGATATCCACTTTTCTACTTTCATTGCAATTAAAAAGTATTCTTTCATTCTTCTCTAACTTATTTTTTAAAGAAAATGGGTAATGGATAATTTATACTGGGTTAACATGGGTAAAGGGTAATTTGGGTGATAAAACAAAAGGTTTTATATAAAAGGCTCAAATTGGTTGACTAGTGGTAAAATTATTTCTGGTAGGCTTTATGTCTCTAGGTTAACAACAAGGATGACCTAAATCATTTTCTAGGTTTCCTATAATCTCTCAAATTCAATGAGCTTCTAGAATTTTAAAGGTAGTATTCTAATTATTCAGGTAATTAGCCAAATTTAAGAGTTTGGGATCAATTTTCTTTAAGCACACTGAAGAAAATTTAGAAACATCTATAACCTCTCAAAAGGATGAATGGCTCTAAAACTCACTTAGGTTATAGGTCTCCACTGAAGTTCTTCAGAATTTCTAAGTTATAGCCACTTATCAATTTAGATTATCTATATGCAACTGCGTGTACAGATGTAATATGAGACTTTGCTTTCATGGAATACTTTATAAAAATGAGTAAATTGATGAATTAATTATATTTAATTCCATTAATAAGCTAAAGTTATCTAGATTATACTTCAGAAAATCCAATTCTCATCATGGTATAGGAAATGACCTAAAAATTTTCATTTTTTCAATTATTTTTTTTTGAAAAAACCAAGGAAATCACCTAAAAATCAGAACAAAACTAGAATTTGCTAGAATTCTACACCCCCCAACCTGACAGAAACATTGTCCCCAATGTTTAAAAAGTATGATGATGATAATGCATTGAGAAACACAAAAAATTGAGAGATATAGAAAAAAATCCATAAAAGAAAAATAAGAAAGTAAAAACTACGCTACATACTTTATTTTCAAATGAAAATTTTCAGAGGAAAAACATTACTGAGTTTGAAACTTCCCTCGGTCCCATACGAAATAAGCTGGACGGGCCTCTGGAAAGAAATGATGAATAAATTTATCTTGTAATTAAAATTTTTTCATTTTATCACAAGCAAGATAAATTTATCTTCAAGCTGCTTCACATAATTAGAGACAATTGTAGGAGTTCAATGCATCCTTTTTGGAAATGGAGCAAGGATGTCATATTGCTCAGTGGGTGTGACATTTTCCTGATCAATAAATTCATCTCTTTTTCTGACCAGTTTAGATACTATTTCAGCCTTTTTAGGTCCAGATTGCTCAATTATGTTACCATTATGAATAATGGTAATTGCCTTTGTTTGTTCCATGTCTGTAAATGAAGAATTAATCTCGTCTCCTACATCCATATCATCAAGATATTCATTTGTTGGAATAGAACATTCCTCTTTATTAATAGTATGTAGCATTTGAGACATCATGTCCTTCAATTCAGTCATGGAATTTGTGTTCTCTTTTAATTGGGCTTTAATTTGAGCAATTTTCTTCTCATGGTATTGCATGGCTAGATGAAAATTATCCTTCACTTTCCTCTTATGTGGAGGAAGGTAAGGTCCAGGAACAAGTGGTCCTTGTTTTTGGTAATAAGGTTGGTGTTGGGCCTTCTGTAAAGCACTGTATTCATTAGTGACAGCAGAATGATTACTCCAGTTGGAACTATATGTCTCTAAAGGGGAAAAATGTTGGTCATAAGAATGTGTTGATTCATTATCAATGGGACATTCCTGAGTGAGGTGTGTATTACTTTCACAAATATCACACACCTGTTCAACTTTCTTAGAGGGACATTTTTCTATTTCCATGGCCTCAACTATTCTATCTAAATATGGTATTTTCATATCATCTTTTTTAGTCATAGCATATATTTCTCCCCTAGAGGATGTGGTGGTGGTCTTAGGCTCGCTTGAAAAACCTACTTTTTCTGAATCAGCACAAATTTGTGCACTCTCTGCCAACCAGTCCAAATACTCTTGCGCCTCTTTAGGTTGTTTGTTTAAGAAATTACCATTGCACATCATTTCAACAAACGGACGCATATTAGATTTAAGTCCTTCATAAAAGAAGCTAATGATATGCCAAAGTTTGTATCCATGATGTGGACAAGTCAACAATAATTCCTTAAATCTTTCCCAACATTGATAGAAAGTTTCATTATTTGTCTGGGTAAAATTCGTTATATTTCGACGAAGAGCAATTGTCTTATGTTTACGAAAAAACTTATTCAAGAACTTCCTAGTCATATCTTCCCATGTTCGTATGGAACCTGGTGGCATTGAATGAAACCACATCTTAACCTTTTCCTTTTAAAAAAAGAAAATATTTTGAGTCTTACTATATTTAAGTCGATGTTTTGTGTATGTTGAGTCATGCACACTTCATCGAATTCTTTTAAATGCATGTAAGGACTCTCACTATCCAACCCATAGAATTTGGAAAGTAATTGAATTACTCCCACCTTTAAGTCAATCATACCAGCATTTGGAGGTAAAAATATACATGAAAGTGTGCTGGTATAATTAGGCTGCAAATAATCTCTTAGTATCTTCCCACAAGGATTTTGGTTATTCTCATGTGTTTTATGTTGGTCCTTTCTCCTATTTCCATGTGATTGAGAATGATTCTTCCATTGACGCATATCATCATGAAATACAGGTGGAGGACCATCAGCATTAAAGAGAGGATTGCTCGTCCATGAGGAAACATCATAATTATCAAAGATGAAAGGTAGTTCATCATCATTAAAGAGTGGATTGTTTCTCCATGGGGAAATATCTTCTCTATTAATGCTAATGTGTAAATTACCCTTTTGATCAGATAACTGCGGCTAGAGGGAGAGAGGTACGTGATCATTTGGTTAGGTGGCGTGATTGAGCAGTGATGGAGGTTCTTGGGTATAGTGCGATCGTCGATGAGTTGGAGAGGGAACAAACCAGAGAGGGACAAACATGCATCTATAGGGGAAAAGGGAGATGATGGTGGGTTGTTCAAGTGGCGCTCCTAACTATAGGTTGTAGCGTAGTCACCAAATCTAGCCGAGGAAGAGGGGAATAGGAGTGAGGAACGAGGGTATGTCTGGCAGATCTGCTAAGGTAAGATGGCATTGCATGATCGCAGAGGGTAAACAATGGAAAGAGAGAGGGAAATAGGTCCATCAAGCTTGGATCCAGTAGATGAGTATTTCATGATTTCAATAGGCCACCTGAGTAATCCGAGAAGAGGATAGAAGAGTGAAGGAGTATGAGAATAAGCAAGAATAATGATTCGACGATCTCTTGTTCTTCTCCATATAATACCCTTTATGATTCTCAGTAAATGATAAAATTTTATCTCTTTAATCATGCATCTATCTTTTATACTTGAATATGGTATATCAGGGTGTTTATAGGGTATATGTAATGATCATCACTCCTATATATATCTTTATACATAGATATAGAATCTCATGATGCTTATGAGGCGTACGAAATGATGAAATTTTCATAATCATTCCTCCATCTGGTCTATAGGTGAAATGACTGAATAGCCCATATATATATTCTAAATGCATTAATTGAAATAAATACATTCTCGCACTTGAAAAATTCAAGTCATTACAAACATCGAATGGAATTTAGAGTCGAAAGGAAGATCCAACTTGTAAGCAACTTTAGTCACTCATTGTAGTATCTTAAAAGGACCAAACTAGCTTGAGATAATCTCTTATTCCTTCGCCTGTGTAATAGCCTGCATTATTAAGAAATAAAGAAATTACGTTTTTTATGTTATTTTATTAATTAATTTTTATTTATTACGAATTTGTTTGCCATGTGGAGAAAACCGTTACAAATGGCTAAACATGATAATTTGACAGTTATAGAAAAAGGGAGTAAATACACCATTAAAAAAATTGAAGAGTTACAAATATGTAATAAATTGGGAAAAACAGTTACAAGGAAAGTATGTATAAAAAGAAACAAAGAAAATGGAAAGAAAAGTTTAGGAATGTGAAACAGTTGGGCTGGAAGAAGAGGAGTGCGTGAGACAAAAAGAAAAGAGAAAAGGAAAGAAAAAGGAAGAACAAAAAAAGAGAGGAAAAGAAGATCAAGAGGAAAAGCAGAGATCTGAAATTAGCGTCAAATCGATTAGAAGCAGAGAAATTTGCGTTTGAGGAAATCGCATTTTGAGGTAGGGGATCTGGAACTAGACCACGTTTTTCTTTGAAAAAAAAAAAAAGTACTAAGTTTTGTCGACTGATTTTGGATGAACTTTGCATTCTGATCTTCGAAGAAACCAAACATGTGTCTTTGTTATTATATATGTTTGAATTGTTAAGAGATAATCATGTTGTATATGTTTTAATTGATGTTTTTTTTAATGTGAAAATTGAAGCATGATTTACAATAATGGTTTGATGCATGATTCATATAGTATGAAGCGTTTTCAATATGCATCTATATTATAAGATAGAATTTTCTTATGATTTCTATTTTGAGTAGTGACGCATAACATGGTATGAAATTTTAGTTAATATGGCCATGTCATGGGATGAATGAAAGTAGACTCTAACTATTTCAAATATGTTTAGAGGGTAGTTGAAATTTGTAAAACCATTCAAATGATAATTAAGATTTTATAGGTATATGATTTTAGTATAGTCACTGCTGCCAAGTCATGCTTAGAACATGGTACCTTGGATTTCACCAATGGTACAATGCGCAAAGTGGTGCTTAGGCACATGAATGTTTAGACAGTGGCTACTTATGTGATACATTAAGTGTTGCCTAGGCGCATAGCATCCCGGCAGTACTTAGATGCATAACGTATCAGGTAGTAATCAGACACATTGTGTGTTGAGTGAGGTCTAGGCATAAAAGTATTCTGTATATTCCAACTGCTTTAAACAGCAAGTGAGGTTCATACGAGGGGAAGCAGGCAATACTCCAATGCATAAAATACTGGAAAAACCCAGGAACAAGCATACCATGAATTTATTGAAATTCAGACATATTGATACCGTGCAAGCACATGAACTCCTAATCATGCATAAGCCAAAATTATCAAAAGTTAAAATGTTAGGTTCCGTGCATGCATAATCGTTACCTAAGATTATGTCACATGGATGGTTGGAAGTTCTTACGAAGTAAATCAAAGGCTCAAAACTTTCCTTTAAGAGGAATATGAAAAAATAAAAATAAAAATAAATAATATACTAGCTGAACAAATTAGGAGTCTTCACCACTAGGTACTTTAAGTTGTTTGAACCCAAATTTTTCTCGAGAATAGTATCAACCATCTGCTAGACCATGTTGTTGATGAATTATGTACCCAAGATGGAACTAAACAGAGATTTCATCTTATGGCCTTGCTGTAAAATGAATGGGTTAGATGCCTTGAAACGTACCTAACAAGCCTAGCAAATAAGTAGTTTAATTTCTGTTTTTTTTTCTTGTTAACTAATCCACCTATATTTAATGGTCAAAGTCATGCTTATTGCATTAGGTGGCCTACGTTTAGATGATTATAACCGTTGATCCAATGAACAGTACATTCTTAAATGATGCCTTGGGTTGTACATATCAGAGGTAGGAGATTGAAAACTTTCAAATGCAATAAAGGGTCACATGGTCTTGATCTTATTGGGTCCACATGGTTAAACGTGTATACCATGTGAATCTCTATGAAGTTGCCAATAAGACATTTGGATTTTCATTTGGCTGAATTTATCCAAACAGAAATGCAGCCGGATTGATTAATTAGAATTGATTAATAACTCTAAACCATTTGGTGAAATAGCCCAGGAAATAATTTTGGATGGGCGAGTAATAATTATCTGAGAGGTGGACTGGATATTTGATGGTATAGACCGACCACCATCTTGGCTGGGTAGTGTCTTTGATCATAGAAAGAATTTAAAGAAATATAGGATTCTATGTGTTAATTGATCATTGGGCAGGTATATGAAATTAGGACCGCCCATATTGGGCTTTTCCTGTTGTTTGAACCTGCGCTTTTCAACAAGCTCTACCCAACTTGAAATTTGCATACATAGGTGATACAAGGTTATGCAAGAAACTCATTACATTTAAAACACCATAGGTGATCAAAATCTATAAGAGGATGGGTGATGTACACCAGCACAAACCCAATTGCATCATGCAATGGACGGTTTGCATGGGTGTAGTTATTGGACTTGGCAGTTGCATCATGCATAAAATAATAATAATAATCTTTATGTTTCTAAATAATTATAAATCATGTACTTTGATTTTGTGATTTGTTTAAGAGTTGGTATCATTGATAAACACATGAGTACATAGAATTGCATTGGAATTTCTTTAGTTCTCCTTTTATGAAGGTATAGTAATGGCATTTCAATTGCTTAATTATCAAAGAAAATAGTGTATATCTACATTTTGGTTTGATTAGAAAGAAATTTTTGGGTACCATATATGGATCCATTGGCATTCTTTTATTAATCTGAAGGGACATACACATGATTTGGTATTAATAAGAACGATATATCTGTATTGATGGTTAGTATACTTTTTATATGATTTCACACTCTTGTGCAATGAAATTTGAATAAGAAATCAGGAGACTTTTAAGAGTTGATCCTGGCTCAGGGATGTTATATCAAATCGCATGGTTGCTATACTAGGGAGTCAGTTGGCCACTGACTTCCAAACAGGTACCAGCCTATAATAGGCATGTTTGGCGAGGGTATGTTACATGGGAGGACTACCCTTGTATTGGATTGATCCGACTATCCCATGTAGTCGGTGTAGTTAGTGTGGTACCTACTAACGAACGCAGTTTGAAACTTTGGTTTTTGCTGCGCGTATAGTCAACCTTATATTTTGTTTGGATATGCCGATGCTTGTGACATGATGCTAAGTTCCATCCAGATATATATTTATTATTAATTGTATTTACTTATGAATTAATCATTCAATAAATATGGATTGAATTTAACTCAGATCTTTATATGCATGGATATTACTTGTATTATCCAATATGATGTCATTATGATTATTACGTAACTGGTTGATATGAATTGAGAGCTTACGATGTGTCAATGACATGCTTGGTAGTACATGTATGCATTTTAAAAAAAAGAAACTTACATGGCAAGATTTTCAGAGTTTTTGGCTAGGTTTAGATTTTCTACTGGGTAATTCAAATTACTCACCAAACCACCCTACAAGTGAAGAGCAAAAGGAAAAGCTTGAAATTGACGCGAAGGAGATTGAGTAAATTTGGAGTTTCAAAGTATGAGGAGCTAGAAATAGTGTTGATTTATTTGAAAACTTTAGTCAATTTGTAATAAATTAAATATTTGAACTTTATATTGTGATTTAACTTAGTAGCGTTTGGGCTGTGACTAGTAGGTCTTGATTGGCTGAAAAAGATGAACTGTTATTTTGAATATATTGTGGATATTTATTTGACGTACTTGGGTTAGAAGAAGTAATTTCAATATATTATTATATATAAAATTGAAAAGTAATTTTTTTTATAAGGATCGATCCTGACAAGATATTTAAAAAATACAAAGAAAACCTCTTTATAAAACCCAGGACGTCACAGTTGGTATCAGAGCCAGAACTACTCATAGCCAAACGTACTAGGAAATCAAATATATCAAATTTAAGGGAACGAGTCTTAAGGACATCTTAATTTAGACAGTTCAAGAAAAAATAAATAAAAATTCTCATAAGTATTATATGTTGAAATACAGATGCCACCTCGTCGTAGTAGAACCAATACGTCAGCACCAATAGAAGAGTCTGGTACTGTTGGAAACCAAGCACATGTACTTGTACCTCCATCTGCACCCATGGAGGTTCAGCAAGATGTACCATAACCATCGGTACAGGCACAACGAAGTGTTGATGCACCTGGGGATTTGGCTAGTGAGGTGATGCAACTGATATTTCAACAAATGAAACAAAAGCTTCAGGCATCATCAGAAGAGGACTCTGTTGCAGGGGGCAAGAGTGACACTTTGATGGAGCGATTCAAAAAGATTGCTCCAAAGTTTTCTGGAATTGAGGGTGCTGAAGCAGCTGAGACTTGGCTCTATGAGGTTGAAAGGCTGTTCAAAGGGATGATGGTGCCAGAAGATCGGCAAGTCACTGTTGCTACATTTGCACTAAGAGGAGAGGCTGCATATTGGTGGCCAACTGCTGAGCGAACATATTTCGCTAATGTCAGAGTCATCTTGTGGGACGAGTTCAGGAGAGTTTTTGAGCAGAAATATTATCCACCTCACGTTGTGGAGTCTAAGGAAAGGGAGTTCATGAACCTAGTTCAAGGTTCCATGACAGTAAGTGAGTATGAGACTCGCTTCACTAAGCTAAGGAGATTTGCACCAGAGGTTTGCCCCACTGAACTCAGAGCTACTCAAAAATTTATTCGCGGATTATGCATAGGAATTCGTAGTCGTATTTTTATGTCGCAGCCTACTTCATTGGCAAAGGCTGTAGAGTTGGCTTCTCTATGTGAGAGAGAGCTAAAGGACATGAGAACAGAAACAGTTATGCGTGCAGGAAATAAGCCAAATTGGAAAGGAAAGAGGTCGATCCTAGCTAGACCTCCACCGAAAGCAATAGTTCCACTTCGATCTATACCACCACGAAGGCCAGAGTGCAAAAAGAGGGAAGTGGATCGAAACCTCTGCAGACACTGTGGCAAGAAGCATCCTGGAAAGCCATGTTATGTCCAGGAGAGAAGGTGCTTTGGATGTGGAGAGAAAGGGCATTTCATAAAAAATTGCCCTAAGGGAAATAACAGAAATCAACCTCAGAAACAAGAGATTTTACCACGTGGTCAGGGACGGGTTTTTGCCCTGACTACCGAGTAAGCCAGAGCTTCAAACATAGTCGTTGAAGGTACTTTACCTATTCTTGGTCAATTTGCTAGAGTTTTGATAGATTCATGAGCTACACATTCTTTCATATCACAACACTTTGCATCAACTTTGGATTGTACTGTATTACCTTTGGAATTTAACTTAGAGATCAATATACCACATGGAGGACCAGTTATTTCAAACAAATATGTCTGAGATATAGGAATTCAGATGGGAGATAGGGATTTTTTAGCTAACCTAATCCTATTCGATATGACGGACTTTGATGTCGTATTGGGTATGGATTGGTTGTCAAAGTATGGAGCTACAATTGATTGCCGAAAGAAGAGAGTACAATTCGAGGAGATAGAGGGTAACACATACATATTCCAAGGCCGATTAGACACATCAGGAATACCAATTATATCGGCGATAAAAGCGACAAGAGTCATGGCCAAGGGCCATACAGCATACTTGGTGAGCATGGTGACTCAGAAGGAATACCTACAGAAAGTAGAGGACATAGATGTTGTACGGGACTTCAGAGGAGTGTTTCTTGATGAGTTACCAGGTTGCCACCCAAGAGAGAGATGGAATTTACTATTGAGATAGTAGCAGGTACAGCTCCCATCTCAAAGGCGCCCTACCTTATGGCACCTGCAGAATTGAAAGAACTCAAGGAACAGTTGCAGGAATTGTTAGATCTGGGCTTTATTCGGCCAAGCGTATCACCATGGGGAGCTCCAGTATTATTCGTAAAGAAGAAAGATGGATCTATGCGGCTATGTATTGACTACCGAATGTTGAACGGAGTTACAATTAAAAATAAGTACCCGTTACCACGTATTGATGACCTCTTTGACCAATTACAGTCTGCGAGAGTATTCTCCAAGATTGACTTGAGGTCGGGTTATCACCAATTGAGGATACGAGATGAGGATATCCCTAAAACAGCATTTCGGACCCGATATGGACATTACGAGTTTTTAGTGATGCCATTTGGACTGACAAATGCTCCAGCAGCATTCATGGATTTGATGAACCGCATATTCCAAAAGTATTTAGACCAATTTGTGATAGATTTCATTGATGACATCCTTATTTATTCGTCAAGTGAGGAAGAACATATGAAGCATCTCAGGATTGTACTTAGCACACTAGAGAAGCATCAATTATATGCAAAATTCAACAAGTGTGAGTTCTGGCTAGATAAAGTACAATTCCTAGGTCATATTATTTCAAAAGAAGGAGTTTCAGTTGATCCTGCAAAAATAGAAGCCATTATGAAGTGGGAGAGACCAAAGACTGTTACGGAGATTAGAAGTTTCTTGGGATTGACTGGTTATTATCGACGTTTCATCGAAGGGTTTTCCAGAATAGCTCAGCCAGTGACAAAATTAACTAGGAAGAACACTAAGTTCGAGTGGACAAGCCAGTGTGAACAGAGTTTTCAAGAGTTGAAGAAGAGGCTTACGTCGGCTCCTATTTTGGCATTGCCCTCTGGTACGGGAGGCTTTGTAGTATATAGTGATGCTTCAGGAAAAGGCTTGGGGTGTATACTCATGCAACATGGAAGAGTTATAGCGTATGCATCCAGACAACTGAAGACTCATGAAGTAAATTACCCAACACATGATCTGGAGCTGGCAGCTGTGGTGTTCGCACTTAAGATTTGGCGACACTATCTCTATGGAGAAAAGTTTGAAGTATACACAGATCACAAAAGTCTAAAGTATATCTTCACACAAAGCGACCTTAATATGAGACAACGTCGATGGTTAAAATACTTGAAAGATTATGACTTTTCAATTCTATATCACCTTGGGAAGGCAAATGTGGTTGCAGATGCTCTAAGTCGAAAATCTCATGGAGTGATGATGAACATATCAATAAGATCATTGTTTATAGATCAAATTCTCCAAGCACAAAAGGATTGTGAGGAGACGCAAGCAGTGGTGGGTAATAAAGGCTTCAGTAAAGAAACTGATGGAAGCATAAGATTTCAGGGTAGGTTAGTAGTACCTTCTACAGAAGGTCTAAGACAAGAATTATTGAAGGAAGCACATACATCGAAGTACGCCATTCATCCTGGTGGTACTAAGATGTATCAGGATCTGAAACAGAGTTTTTGGTGGAATGGAATGAAGAAAGACATTGGAGATTGTGTTGCTAGATGTCTTACATGTCAATAGGTAAAGGCAGAACATCAAAGACCAGCAGGACTTCTACAAACTCTGGAACTTCCAGAGTGGAAGTGGGATCACATCACGATGGACTTTGTGGTGGGACTACCTAGAACCACTAGCGGACATGATATGATTTGGGTTGTTGTGGATAGATTGACCAAATCAGCACACTTCCTACCAGTAAGACAGAGGCAATCTTTAGAGAGTTTGGCAAAACTTTACATTAAAGAGATAGTGAGTCTACATGGAGTTCCTTTGACTATCATATCTGATAGAGATAGTCGTTTCACATCTCACTTTTGGTAAAGTGTACAAGAGGGACTAGGCACGACTACAAGATTCAGTATAGCATTTCATCCACAAACTGATGGACAGTCAGAGAGGACGATTCAGACACTTGAGGACATGCTACGAGCTTGTGCAGTAGATTGGAAGGGAAACTGGGACGAACACTTACCTTTGATTGAGTTTGCTTATAACAATAGTTGTCATTCTAGTATAGGCATGGCCCCGTATGAAGCATTGTACGGACGCCCATGTAGGACTCCTACCTGTTGGAGTGATGTTGGAGAAAGACAGTTTGTGAAGACCGAATTGATCGAGCAATGTGCTGAAAAGGTCAGGCTAATTCAGAAGAGATTGTTGGCAGCACAGAGTAGACAGAAGAGTTATGCAGATCAGAGACTCCGTGATCTTGAGTTCGAGGTTGGAGATCATGTATTCCTTAAAGTCTCACCAATGAAAGGAGTCATGAGATTTGGAGTAAAAGGGAAGCTAAGTCCAAGGTTTATTGGACCGTTTCAGATACTGGAGAGGATCGGGAATGTTGCATATCGTTTAGCATTACCACCCCAGTTGTCAGATATACATAATGTCTTCCATGTGTCGATGCTGAGGAAGTACATCCCTGATATGACGCATATTCTCAATCAAATACCAGAGGAAATACAACCAGACCTGACGTATGAAACGAGACCTCTAAAGATTTTGGATTACTAGGAAAAGACTCTAAGGAACAAGACAATTCAATTGGTCAAAGTTCTATGGCAACATCATTATGTTAAGGAAGCTACTTGGGAAATTGAGGAAGATATGAGAAGCAGTTTTCCTTATTTGTTTTCAAATGTATAGCATAAGTCTCTAATAATAGGATTTCGAGGACAAAATTCCTAAAAAGGTGGGAAGATTGTAATGGCCTGCATTATTAAGAAATAAAGAAATTACGTTTTTTATGTTATTTTATTAATTAATTTTTATTTATTACGAATTTGTTTGCCATGTGGAGAAAACCGTTACAAATGGCTAAACATGATAATTTGACAGTTATAGAAAAAGGGAGTACATACACCATTAAAAAAATTGAAGAGTTACAAATATGTAATAAATTGGGAAAAACAGTTACAAGGAAAGTATGTATAAAAAGAAACAAAGAAAATGGAAAGAAAAGTTTAGGAATATGAAACAGTTGGGGTGGAAGAAGAGGAGTGCGTGAGACAAAAAGAAAAGAGAAAAGGAAAGAAAAAGGAAGAAAAAAAGAGAGAGGAAAAGAAGATCAAGAGGAAAAGCAGAGATTTGAAATTGGCGTCAAATCTATTAGAAGCAGAGAAATTTGCGTTTGAGGAAATCGCATTTTGAGGTAGGGGATCTGGAACTAAACCACGTTTTTCTTTTGAAAAAAAAAAAGTACTAAGTTTTGTCGACTGATTTTGGATGAACTTTGCATTCTGATCTTCGAAGAAACCAAACATGTGTCTTTGTTATTATATATGTTTGAATTGTTAAGAGATAATCATGTTGTATATGTTTTAATTGATGTTTTTTTTATGTGAAAATTGAAGCATGATTTACAATAATGGTTTGATGCATGATTCATATAGTATAAAGCGTTTTCAATATGCATCTATATTATAAGATAGAATTTTCTTATGATTTCTATTTTGAGTAGTGACGCATAACATGGTATGAAACTTTAGTTAATATGGCCATGTCATGGGATGAATGAAAGTAGACTCTAACTATTTCAAATATGTTTAGAGGGTAGTTGAAATTTGTAAAACCATTCAAATGATAATTAAGATTTTATAGGTATATGATTTTAGTATAGTCACTGCTGCCAAGTCATGCTTAGAACATGGTACCTTAGATTTCACCAATGGCACAATGCGCAAAGTGGTGCTTAGGCACAGGAATGTTTAGACAGTGGCTACTTATGTAATACATTAAGTGTTGCCTAGGCGCATAGCATCCCAGCAGTACTTAGATGCATAACGTATTAGGTAGTAATCAGACACATTGTGTGTTGAGTGAGGTCTGGGCATAAAAGTATTCTGTATATTCCAACTGCTTTAAACAACAAGTGAGGTTCATACGAGGGGCAAGCAGGCAATACTCCAATGCATAAAATACTGGACAAACTCAGGAACAAGCATACCATGAATTTATTGAAATTCAGACATATTGATACCATGCAAGCACATGAACTCCTAATCATGCACAAGCCAAAATTATCAAAAGTTAAAATGTTAGGTTCCGTGCATGCATAATCGTTACCTAAGATTATGTCACACGGATGGTTGGAAGTTCTTACGAAGTAAATCAAAGGCTCAAAACTTTCCTTTAAGAGGAATATGAAAAAATAAAAATAAAAATAAATAATATACTAGCTGAACAAATTAGGAGTCTTCACCACTAGGTACTTTAAGTTGTTTGAACCCAAATTTTTCTAGAGATTAGTATCAACCATCTGCTAGACCATGTTTTTGATGAATTATGTACCCAAGATGGAACTAAACAGAGATTTCATCTTATGGCCTTGCTGTAAAATGAATGGGTTAGATGCCTTGAAACATACCTAACAAGCCTAGCAAATAAGTAGTTTAATTTCTGTTTTTTTTTCTTGTTAACTAATCCACCTATATTTAATGGTCAAAGTCATGCTTATTGCATTAGGTGGCCTACGTTTAGATGATTATAACCGTTGATCCAATGAACAGTACATTCTTAAATGATGCCTTGGGTTGTACATATCAGAGGTAGGAGATTGAAAACTTTCAAATGCAATAAAGGGTCACATGGTCTTGATCTTATTGGGTCCACATGGTTAAACGTGTATACCATGTGAATCTCTATGAAGTTGCCAATAAGACATTTGGATTTTCATTTGGCTGAATTTATCCAAACAGAAATGCAGCCGGATTGATTAATTGGGATTGATTAATAACTCTAAACCATTTGGTGAAATAGCCCAGCAAATGATTTTGGCTGGGCGAGTAATAATTATCTGAGAGGTGGACTGGATATTTGATGGTATAGACCGACCACCATCTTGGCTGGGTAGTGTCTTTGATCATAGAAAGAATTTAAAGAAATATAGGATTCTATGTGTTAATTGATCATTGGGCAGGTATATGAAATTAGGACCTCCCATATTGGGCTTTTCCTGTTGTTTGAACCTGCGCTTTTCAACAAGCTCTACCCAACTTGAAATTTGCATACATAGGTGATACAAGGTTATGCAAGAAACTCATTACATTTAAAACACCATAGGTGATCAAAATCTATAAGAGGATGGGTGATGTACACCAGCACAAACCCAATTGCATCATGCAATGGACAGTTTGCATGGGTGTAGTTATTGGACTTGGCAGTTGCATCATGCATAAAATAATAATAATAATCTTTATGTTTCTAAATAATTATAAATCATGTACTTTGATTTTGTGATTTGTTTAAGAGTTGGTATCATTGATAAACACATGAGTACATAGAATTGCATTGGAATTTCTTTAGTTCTCCTTTTATGAAGGTATAGTAATGGCATTTCAATTGCTTAATTATCAAAGAAAATAGTGTATATCTACATTTTGGTTTGATTAGAAAGAAATTTTTGGGTACCATATATGGATCCATTGGCATTCTTTTATTAATCTGAAGGGACATACACATGATTTGGTATTAATAAGAACGATATATCTGTATTGCTGGTTAGTATACTTTTTATATGATTTCACACTCTTGTGCAATGAAATTTGAATAAGAAATCAGGAGACTTTTAAGAGTTGATCCTGGCTCAGGGATGTTATATCAAATCGCATGGTTGCTATACTAGGGAGTCAGTTGGCCACTGACTTCCAAACAGGTACCAGCCTATGATAGGCATGTTTGGCGAGGGTATGTTACATGGGAGGACTACCCTTGTATTGGATTGATCCGACTATCCCATGTAGTCGGTGTAGTTAGTGTGGTACCCACTAACGAACGCAGTTTGAAACTTTGGTTTTTGCTGCGCATATAGTCAACCTTATATTTTGTTTGGATATGCCGATGCTTGTGACATGATGCTAAGTTCCATCCAAATATATATTTATTATTATTTGTATTTACTTATGAATTAATCATTCAATAAATATGGATTGAATTTAACTCAGATCTTTAGATGCATGGATATTACTTGTATTATCCAATATGATGTCATTATGATTATTACATAACTGGTTGATATGAATTGAGAGCTTACGATGTGTCAATGACATGCTTGGTAGTACATGCATGCGTTTTAAAAAAAAGAAACTTGCATGGCAAGATTTTCAGAGTTTTTGGCTAGGTTTAGATTTTCTACTGGGTAATTCAAATTACTCACCAAACCACCCTACAGGTGAAGAGCAAAAGGAAAAGCTTGAAATTGACGCGAAGGAAATTGAGTAAACTCGGAGTTTCAAAGTATGAGGAGTTAGAAATAGTGTTGATTTATTTGAAAACTTTAGTCAATTTGTAATAAATTAAATATTTGAACTTTATATTGTGATTTAACTTGGTAGCGTTTGGGCTGTGACTAGTAGGTCTTGACTGGCTGAAAAAGATGAACTGTTATTTTGAATATATTGTGGATATTTATTTGACGTACTTGGGTTAGAAGAAGTAATTTCAATATATTATTATATATAAAATTAAAAAGTAATTTTTTTATAAGGATCGATCCTGACAAGATATTTCAAAAATACAAAGAAAAACTCTTTATAAAACCCAAGATGTCACAGCCTGGTTATTGAAAAATGTTGATATGGTTGCAATTTGAGATAAATCCAGCCACCCACTGCAAATTCAGGTTTTGAGTGGCATTTATCATGTAGATCCTCACTCAGTTCTATATCACTTTGAGATTGTGCTTAAGATCTCACAACACTGCATTATGATCCTTAATGGCTGCATCAAATATCTCTACCTTAGATGAGCCAATGTAAGGGTTGAAAGCATGGAAATAGCCTCCACCCTTCCCCGAACCTGCATATGTGGAAGCTTTGTGCACCAAGACTGCCCCCCTTTCTGAGCCAATGTCATAAGAGATCGCTAAAGTGATTCTTGTGTGGAGGAGAGTAGCCCTAATGCTGAAATAGAAAACGTCAAATCTTAATTAAACTTCTAGGTATCCTCCCAATGTGGTATATATCTAGGTTTCTTAATTAGGAAACACTTTCAATAAACTAAAGAAAAAAATGTATGAAACCACCCTCTACTACCACTTTGTATCGAGTTGGTACCCTCTACTTTTGAAGCTACAAATAGACCCCCCCTTCCATCCTAGTTTCATCAAATTTATTAATGGAACTATGTTTCTAGGCCCGTTAGTGAATATTTTATTACAAGTTAGGGTTTTTAGTAATTTTAAATTTTCTAAACTTTAAAATCTAAAGCTAAAAAAATAAAATGGCCATCTTCCCAATCCTTAACCTATGCAAGTTGAAAGAAAGTGTAAATTTCAGTTGAATTTATTCTGGTGTTACTAAATTTGCACTTGAGTTGAAGTGGTGATTCACAGCTTTTGCAATAATCTTTCTTCCAACTAAACCACACCCAAATTTATTTTGTTTGACCTATCTAAATCTTATTTGGAGGAAGAAAACATGGGAGATCATTTGCCACTCGTAAAACTTGAATCACATTTCTCTTGTATGTAGATTTGTGGAGGAATCTCTTGATTTCATCTAGAATGATCTTGGATTCTTCCCTATAAGGAGGCTTAACTCTTTTGATTTTGGTGACGTATAGTGAGTAAAATGATAAACCAATATCAAAATCAAGATATAAGACTTCTAGATGTTTTTTCATGTATTTTGAGATAGATTTGATTGTTGTTCTTGGTTAGTCAACTATTGAGTTTCAATGTACCTGTTGCAATCAAAAGACCCAGAAAGTATACCAAAGCAAAAGGAGATTTATCCAAAAGATTATCACATTTCATTCTAGTAATTAATATTTACCTTCAAACTATGAAATCATATTACTATAGTAGCCAATGAGAGGGATCTATCCAGGGACTGCAAATATCAAATTGTTTTCTATCTTATGTTTTTTGTGCTATTAGAGAATTCAATTGACCGGATTTGAAAGTATAAATTTTTATTTTGGCTAAAATGATGATATTACCCTTTGTGGCAGTGCAAGAGCATGATTGCAAGGAAAGAAGCAAAAGAAAATAAAGATTTTGAAATCCAAAGGATGTTGGAAGAGGGCGAGCTTCATGTTGATTAGCTATTCTTTCATGACCTAGATGGCTTCATGATTGAGATACACAATTGTGATAATCTTTTAGTGATCCAAAGAGAACCTAACTAAAATCTACACTTTCTTCCAACTAACACAAGTTAGAATTTGGCTTGCAGAGATGATGAGGAAAAAGATAGCTATTTTCTATTGTTTTAAGCATTGGTTTTGAAGTTTATGAAAATAAAAATTACCAAAAAACCCTAACTTTGTAATAAAGTAGTCATTGAAGGCCCTAGAAATATGATTTTATTACTGAATTTAGTGGAACCATAAAAAGGGGGTGTTTTGAGGGATCTCATGCAATCCATTTGTAGTTTCAAAGTAGAGGCAGCCAACTTGATACAAAGTTGCAGTAGAAGTATATTAGGAAAAATTTTCTATCATTTAGAGAGATGATAGAACCAAAGGACCAAAGGAGATTTTATGGCGAGGAGAGCTAAACGAAAGCGTATGTCTTGCAAGCACTTGCTTACAAAATGCCCCTATTTTCTGCATGAAGGGACCATACTTTTGGATGGTACCACCCATTCATCATTCATCTGCTGCCATGTCATAATTGGAAACTCTGCCATCTTCGAGCATCTCGTAGAAGTCGCTGATTCTACATGTACAAAGTTTCTAAATAATTGATTTATTTTCGGTGATTAAAAGTACAAAATTTTAGATGCTTGAATTATTAGTATATGTACATTTTCAAAATTTATGTGCACGTGCCCACTACTAGACATTCAAAATTGGAGAAAATAAATTGGACAGATTTTTCATAAAGGGCCTAAAGAATATATTTGTTTAAGGGACTAGTACCATCGCGACAACATGGCAACTGATGTGTAGCACCCCTCTCTATCATGAAGGGAACTAGCTATGGAAGATCCGACCCATTCATCTAATTGCACTGATCTTGAATATCTAGGTGTTCAAGAAAAACACTGATTGGATGATTCTAGCATTTAAGAAATAGTGGGGATAAATGAGCCTCTTTTTATACCCCCAAACAAATGTACAAAGGCTATAACTCTGGATTGACCCAGATTTCTGAATTTCTGAAGAATCTGAATTGTTCATAATGTCTTTTTAACATAGATGAATGATCCTAGCAACTATTGCTTTTAGTTGTAAGATGGAGTGGATATCCATGAAAATCAAACATTTTTTATCAATGTTTATAGCATAGAGTACAAGCTACAACTTCTTGTGGTAGCGTGCCCCATCGTTGCTAGATGGACTTCATAAGCATAGCTCTAAAACTCAAGAATCAACTCTGGAAAACTTGATTTAGTACCCAGTCAAGTTGCCTAACTCAGTGGGAAATAGAGTCATTATCAAGTTGACTAGCACAATACTATTAAAGCAACGATCAATATAGCCCAACCAACGCACCATAACTAAGGTGTGTATGCACATTGAAGATTATCAATAAAAGTCTAAATTAGCAAAATTTGATTTTAAACCTTTTTTGAGTATTTTTGAGTCACTTACAAATATATTCAACTTGACTCACTGACTTTTGAGTCAAAGTTGATCTTTTTAGTTCGTAAACTATGCCCACAAGTGCTTGATCAGACCCATTCATTTGATTCTTTTAACTCTGGATCATTATTGTTCCAAACATAGCAAGGACTGGAAGAATCCGGAATCAGAACAAATGTTCTTTTGATCAACCTGCATGGACAGTGAAAAATTTTGTTTCAAGAACAGTCAATATTTAACAAGTAAGAAATTTAGCATACGGCTAATCCAAAGCCATAGAAATCAGATGAATGGATCTGATCAAACATTTGTGAGGTCCATGATGCAAAAGTAGAGCGCACTACAGCAAGTGCACACTATGTTGTCATTCTCCTTGTAGTTGAATGTGGACTACTTCTTTGAGCAGTTTGTTACCAAAAATTTCATGTGATCACAACTACAACTTTGGACAACCTACCTTGATGTCGCGACCTGTTCTAACATTCCTCAATTAATATCGTAGCCTTAGCAAGGAGCGGACACCATCATCCACAGTTGAATACTTGGAAGACAGTACGGAGAAGAAAAGAAATACAGCAAAGAGCTTTTATTTATGCACTTCATTACCTTTAACAAGAGAACACCTACGTTCTCAGGAAAGAAGCACAACTTCATCTAAGCTAAGACACACAAAAGGAATCCAAAGCAACTACATACGAGGCACTGAACTGATAATAAGTAGGAAAGCAACCTAGAGATCGAAATGTGGAGCCTTAATTGGACCCCTATTGAGAGTAGCTTTGTAAGTGTTGCTCGCCCAAACTGGAGGCCCATAGATAACTACGTTCCTATCTGTCTGCATCACAAAACTGTGACCGAAAGATCACCGTCGGATTTCAGAGTTAGGTAGCAATTACTTCCCAATCCACCTGTTTGTGAAGCCCAAATTGGCTCTCCGCTCTCATACAGCACCAGGTTACAGTCTTCTTACATGTCAAAACTTTATATTCCTTCTACAAGAGAACTTCCTGTCGGGAGAGTTTCACCGCTGTACAAAATGTTAATGGCCTCGCATGGCGAATTGATGGGAAGGAGGAAAGTGGAGAAGAGAATAGGTAGAAGAAATCGAGCAGCAGCCATGTTTGTTTGTTTTCTCGTTGTTGTTTGGGTGTCAGAATGAGGATAATGGAGTCCATCTTTATAGGAGAGTAGCTTTGTGTATCTTGTATGCATCATCATCGAAGCCTTATCCTGATTAGGAATATGCATGTGTGCATATAATATTGAAAAGAGTCACTGTCGAAAGGGTTTTTTGACACCGGGTAACTCGGTACTAAAAGAAACACGCGAAATAAAATATTAAGTAATGAATAAAACCTACAATATTTCCTGCTCTGGATATAGAAATCACCTCAACATATTTAGATTGAGATTAGTTTATCACGGATACAGAATTACCACCCAAGTATTCAAGCATAAGAAAGTTCACCACTCTTGCATACAGATCCACCTCACCAAAACATACAAAACTCTAAAGAATATACTAACTCATTACCACAAGGATACATATCTCACTACCTTGAAGATAAGAGCAAAACACGTCTCACCACACTTAAACTCCTTCAAGTTAGGATGCACTCTGGCCAATCTCAACTCACAATAAAAAATGTCCAAATTTCACCCTGAAAGAACGTTCAAAAAACAATAGGAACAAACATCTTATTGTGGTAAAATTAAACTTGAACTAACCTTCATTAATTGATGTACAACTAGGTACTTATATATAGCTCTCTAGTGAAACCTACTAAATACAACAGTTGCTTAACTCATATAAACTTTCTAATTATGTAATTCTTAATTTTCAAGACTTTCCAAACTTGCTCACTTACTAAACCTTCTTTAAGCTGTTACTAATTACATCCAAGTGACTTCTAATTTCTTAGAAGAGATACTAGCAAGCTTCTAAATTTATAGATTTTCCTAGCTAATACTTTATAAATCAAATGAGTTAGAATCTTTGACTTAGCAAGCTTGTAAGGAGTTTTCTTAACCTTTCCAAGCCTTCATACTACATGCATCCCATCAAGTTTGATCCAAGACATCGAAATGAGGCACCTTTTTATTTTGGCTTAAAAATGCCTCTTTTGGCCAATCTAAATAGTTGAACCTTGCTTTGGTGATGATGTTCATACATCCAAGACTAATCATGAATATGATGTCAAGTTTCAAGAGATTTTGAGATAGATTTTAGTCATCCAAAGCTAGATCATTGTTGATCTTCTTTGATTGATCATCAATCTTGAAAGCATTTGACACTCCCATGTATCTTTGGTCTCCAACTTGAATATAGACTAGATAGTAATGGATACTCCTCTCTTTCAATTCTACTTGGAAGCGTTAGACACTTCCAAAAGTTAATTCTACCAACATTTAGGTCAGGCATTGAAGTACCTGTCTTAATACTAAGAACAGAGTAAATTTACGAAGGTGAAAGATACACAATTACACACTGGGGATAGGATGATAGAAATATACTGACTTTGTAAGTAAGGGCATGCTCTAATTCTTTTTGTATTTTTGTTTTTTAAACTGATAACTCACACGCCCTATAGGATTTTATATAGACACCCTTCTCAAACATATACATGGGAAACGCTCCTTAACATGCATACACCCCTATATCTCCTAAAGGAATGTGATGCATTACGTCAAACTTATGACCTACTTATGGGAGAGGAGGCTCATACAAGCTATATTAGCTTATATGCTATGATTCTTTGTTACGGTAAAGATATGGCAAATATGATGAAATGGGGATAGTATTACAGCATTGAATCCAATAAACCAGAATAAAGGAAATCTTGGGAAAACGAATGCCGTGGCTGAGCTACACCAGTCATAAGTGGCCAATAGCACACTAAAAGTGCTTACATTCAGAATTGACTATCATCATCAAGACCTTATTCCAATTACTAGAATGCCACGTAAATCTTATTTCTCCGTTCTCACAATTGACTAGTGGAGCCGAAATCATTAAGGCAAGGAGAGGGTGGTGCACTTCGTATTAAATCCATCATAGTCGATCCGGTTGCCACAGTGAAGTCTAGAAGCTACTCATTTGACCATTTAAGATCTTTGATTCCTTAGCAGCGGTCTTAAGGGCAAAAAAAGGCTAGATGCGTTTATCTAATTGAATGGCCAATGTGGCAGTCACCCTCAGTAGCCGGGTACTAAGCAACTAATCTAAGTAGATACTCTTCTAGGTGGCCCTTTTGTGTGTGTGTGTGTGTGTGTGTGTGTGTGAGAGAGAGAGAGAGAGAGAGAGAGAGAGAGAGAGAGAGAGAGAGAGAGAGAGAGAGAGAGAGAGAGAGAGAGAGAGAGAGAGAGAGAGAGAGAGAGAGAGAGAGCATAATGAGTAGCAACGCACCATGCGTTTTTTGGAAGATATGCAGTGATATAGTCTGATTCTGCATCTAATCAACGGATTTATACACTAGGAGATGAATTCTTTTGGCAATTTTCCAATTTCCTTTACTTTGCTAGTCCTTTTTTCAATAGCCCGAATGTGACAACGAGAAATGTTGATTCCAAGCAAATTTTGGGCGACTTAATCCAGTCACGGGATCTCATGCTGATGTGATGGAATAGTTAAAAAAGGGCAGCCCCACTGCATGAAGCTCTCGCTTATGTGGGGTCTGGGGAAGGGCGGACTACAAGGGCCTAAAGTACACAGCCTAACTTTGCATTTTGCAAGAGGCTGTTTCCACACTTTGAACCCGTGACCTTAAGGTCACATGACAACAACTTTTATTGTTGCGCTTAGGCTCCCCTTCGCGTGATGGGATAGTTACGGGAAGGAATTTTTATTAATGACAAGCAAACCTGAACTTTTGATCGCAGTCGGGAATATCATTATCACAATGCAGACCTCGGCTGTAATCAATCCAAAGTCCCCGCATGGTGGAGATCTATTTGATCAGGATTTTACCAATCTGGTTGGACTAGACAAGTAATGACCAACTGTGACGACCCTTATTTTTGAACCTGATATATATATATATATATATATCAAAATAGTGGGGCCCCTAGTTTTAATTTTTTTTTAAAAATTAAATACTAAAATCATATATTTTTATTTAAAATTCAACAGAGTTTACTCTATTTTTCGGACTTAAGCATTTAACGCATACGATGCGGAACCACCTAATAACATTTGTAAGATTCAATATATATAAAGATTTAAAATTTTTTCCTTTTTTCTAAAACTGTATACTAGTCACAGCCTCAAACATAGTCATTAGTCAATTTTTACCAACTATGAAGTATATCAAATATATCCTTAATAACTAGTAGTCAACTCTTTATTACAATTAAAAATTAAACAATGTTACACACCATTTTCTAGTTTAAAGGATTCTTCAATAACTAGTCATTTAGTAGTCAATCTCCTTTTTCTCCTTATTAGAACTTTCACATAAAATTGTTGGTTGTAAGGGGGTGAGTACGACCAGTCACAGTGAGAAATTTACAAGGTTAGATAAAACCTTAACAAATCAAAATCTTTATTTATATTCGATATAAGCCCATAGATCATAATAGCACATATCAAATCCTTAAATATCCATAATGATCAATTCACATATAATAAAAATTATCAAACATGAATATATGATCATTGTTCACAAGTTCAATCACATCGAAAGACAATGATTTCAATAAAAATAATTAAATATCATTAATCAAAATTTGTCAAAGCAGAAACTATCAAAATGAGTCATTAGTCCTTTAGGATTACTTGAGTTGAGTTGACATGTCTAAAATATAAAATGTAAACTATAATGCCCACAATCAAGCTATGGCTTTGTTACGCATTAATAGCGTGCCTGGATACCTCAACCACTACACCACCTCTATGGGAAGGAATAGATCAATACATGATGAAGTCTATCCCATGTCCTTCACCCTTACATCATAAAATGGTATCAGTATCAAAATGAACCAGAGGCTAAGCTAGTCCTAAGTCATACATAGCTAACACGAGTGTCTAGCCAACCACTCACCCGATGCCAAACAATTCTTGAGAGTTTAACTGACAACTCAAGTTAAATTTAGTATTTATATAGATTTCAAATAGTTCATCCACCCAATCCAATTATGTCTAATCGACCACTCACCTGATGCCAAACATTTCCTTATACAAAACTTTCCTTAAACAATCATTCACATAAGAAATTCTCTTTTACAAAAAAAATAATTTAATAAGATTCACTCAATTTCTTTTTATTTCTTTATCATAAATTACAATTTACAACACATGGTTCCTTTACACTCGCTTTTGAGATTATTCAACCTATTATATTTACAAAACTTTTCACTTCATTCTTGGTGAGATGTTTTGTAATATTCTCTATTTTAAAAATTCAAAAATGCCTAATTACGTGAAATCTTAAAATTTGGCAAAATTGGAATTCTAGAAAATTAAATTTTTTTAGAAATAGAATCATGGATAAAACCTCAATAATTAGAATGTACAAGAGAAATAGAATCCAATGACACTAAAAATGCCAAAATTGGAGTCTCGATGAATATTTGCTAATTATTTTGATTTAGATATTTAATAAATTAATTAAAGAGGGTAAAACTATAATTTCACATATTGGGCCTACAAAAATGGGAGCTGAAAACCATAATTTAACAGGCATTTATGGAGTATGGAGGTGATTACCAGCCATTAATGTTGGTAATCATTCTAGCATTTAATAAAAATTAGAATTTAAAAATAAAATAAAATAAAAATAAAGATATTTACAGGGGAGGGGGGTGCTTTAAATGTGCCTTCCCCTCATTTAATTCTCTCTCTCAATTTCTCCCATGCATTTACTCTACTTCATTTCTTGTGCTACCAACGACAGTGCGGGAGACGACGCCCTGACGCCGACCAGTGGCCACCGAGCGCTTATAACCCCGTTTCTTTCCTGTGTGGTGACAGAACTTGGCATCACTGACCAGCCAGCTTTCCTTATTTTTTGACTATTAACATTGGAAATGGCAACAGGATGCTGTTTTTCGAGGAAATGTTGAGCCTTACTATTTTTTATTTATTTATGAAAAACCATACATGTAACAGCGCAGATTGATGATCTGGACCGTTCATCTTGTGTATCATGAACCCACGAACAAAACCCCTTTGGTTTCATAGAGATCCAACGGGTGATGATGCCAAAAAAGTGGAAAAACAATAAGAAGGGAGAAAATTTATATTTTTCATAAAACTGGCTAAAAATATTAGATTTAGGTAAAGTTAGTAGGTAAAAGTATCATAAAACTAAAATTCATAAAAATCCAAACAAAATGACATAAAAATAACTAGTTTTCATGATTGTATGCGTTGCCAGCGACGTCTTTCAAATGCGTCTAGGACACTTGACGGAGATGCACGTGCATTGTTCCCAGTTGGGACGGAACGCCAGTGCATCCTGGAGACGGAGATTGAGATGCACGCGAGGCACATTCTGAGAGCGCATCACGTGCACGAGCTTCCTGGCAAGGGAGATGCAAGCGAGATACGTTCCAAGAGCGCGTCACAAGAGCGTGCATCCCAATGACGCCGAATTTAATTTGGATTAATCTAGGAATTTTTTGGACCATCCAAATTAATCTGAAACATTAAAACCTCAATTATGAGGACTATAGAGGTCCAAATCATGATCTGAGACGTCCATTGGATTCGTCTCGATGGTGCGGAGCTAGATTTAACATCAAAACTTTGATTTGAATAGTTTTGAATTGATCAAATCACAAAATCCTATCCAACAACCTAGACCAGCTTGATCAATTAATGATCAGGCCTTAGAAGCTAAATGTATATATCAATTAGGAGATGATCTAGTGAAATAGAAGGACACATCTCAAGTAATTATCAAGAAAAATGATCTTGACTGTCAATCTGATCATGGGCCTTAGAACTGACTGATCAGGGAACAATCTGACAGCCAGATCGATGTATTATCATGGACATACAAATAGATTACTAAATAAACATAGAAATGAGATTGATTATGATGAGAAAGACTAAAATTGATGATGTAAAGTTACATCTAAGTAATAAAGAGAGATCCAACGGTTAGATCGTCTCCAAACTTAACAAGATCAAAGGAATCGACTCTCTATTGATCAAGGCACACTAATTGACAAATCACAATGTAGATTGATGATCAAAACTAATAGATAATCATCTAGATGTTAGAAAAATTAATTTTTAGTCGAGGATTAGCTTGATTAAGGGTTAATCAAACGATTTGAACCGTTAATAGGATTAACCACTAGATAAGAGAGATCATTACTTGGATTAACATACTTTTGGGGATTTAAGAATACCAAGTGAATGGATAAAGATTTAGATGGATGATGAAGACTCTATGAGAGTAGTGGATGACTTAGTGTGATGTTATGGTTTGACAAGTACTTCAAAGCACACGGGTTGAGATAGTTTACGCGCCTAATTAGGAGTGCCGTATATTTGAGGTAGGTGATTACATTAGTAATTTTCTTGATTTCATAGATCATGACATATTATTTGGAAACCTTTAAGCATAAGTTTTATGCCTTATCATGTTTTTATGAAATTGCCTTCATCATATATGATTGATATTACAACATCTTGATCTACATGATTTATCTATGTTTTAACACATGACTAATGATATATTACCATGTCTTTTGACTTGATCTTATTGAGATTGTTTACACATGGGGGAGTTTCTATGCTTTATATCATGTTTTTGTGGTTTTATGACAGGTGTTTCTTCCCAGTGGATGCTATGCTAGGAGGGTTGTAGGATTGGGCACCTGCCCTCTGAATTTATATATTTTAAACACCACCCTGATGATGGGCACCTCCTGCAGTTTGTGGTAATCATGGGTAGGCCACCCACACACGTCTGACTGATTCTCATGCTTCGGTTGACATTAGTCTCCCATTTCGGTGTCGTCAGCGAGTGTGTAATGCCCGAGCAATTTATGTTATTTTTAACAAAAATTGGACATTCTATGAGAAATGAACTATGTTGAATGTTTGATTTTATTTAAAATAGTAAACGAATGAATTTGTAAGGAAACTTGGTACCATTAGATTCTACTCAAAAAATGGAATCCAACGCCTCAAAAATCACCCAAAATGGAGTTCGTATGAAGAAGTTACGGCCGTTTAAAGATAGGGGTAATTTTGAAATTTAAACAGAAAAATGAAAAAGACGAAAAACGCAGGGGGCCGTTTTGATAACGGCACCCCCTATCGTCTTCCACCTCCAGACTTCTCCAGAAACCCGTTTTTCACGATTTCTAGGCCCAAGTCAGGCCGGCCATTGCCATTTTTTCCCATGCCCCTCTCTCCTCTTGTTCTGGCCCTGCATGATTTCCCCTTTCTTTGAGTTTTCCGGTGAGCAGGAAGATTCAGAATGAAATGGGGCTCTAGCACTGGCGATGGGCACTCCCTAGGCTACTAGGTAAGCCGTTCTTTTTCCTTTTTCGTTTTCTTTCCTCCTCTCAGGCTAGATCCATACTGGATCTAGCATTTCCAGCCATTTTCCAGTCGGGTTCCTGGTCGGAAAATGCTCCAAGCCAGCTTGGGCCGGCCCTGCATGAACAAGACGTTCCTAAACCAGGTTCAGACAACCCTGCAGGAACCAGGCGTCCCAAGGATGCCATGCTCCACGTACGCCTGGGACAGGGTCCCTGGGATGGGTTCCGGGCATACGACAATGCGTACACTGTCCCAGGTGCGGCCTTCAGGTGTGTGCGCAACATGGGGCACGGGTCCTGGCTCGACCAGGGTGCACGGGGTGCCCTGGGAGCTGAGACTCGCCATGCTACAAGGTGCGTCCGTGCGATGATGCGTGTCATAGCGCGTCACTTGAGCATGCATATGTGCGTGCAAAACGCAGTCCCTGGCATGGCCTTTGGGCGTGCACGCACGTAAGGCGGTCGCGGTTCAACCAGGATACATGGGTATCCTGGGAACTGGGGCACGCGGACCTACTGAGACTTTAAAGTTAGGATTAGAGGATAAATTATAGAGTTTAACTACTGGAAAGTAGATCCATATTATAGGATCTAGCTTGACAAATGAATTAGGCAAGGACCAAGGACCCAATAGGCAGAGCTAGCGATCTAATGTCTAAATGGATTGAAGTTAATAAGGACTCCTTGTATCCATTCATACCCAGGAGTTTATAAATGAGACCCAAGGACGGGTTGAGTGATAAAGGACGCGACTCCAGGAGACTTTGAGGTTGGTGCTCTATCGCTACTAGACTTTTTAAAAGAGCCATGATTGTTTTATGCATGTTTTAAGTATAAGTTATATAACTTGTTTAGCATGACTTAATTCAGCATACATATGATAAATGCTTTATGCATAGATATGTTTTGCAAATAATTGCATATACATTATGCATAGATATGTTTTGCAAACAAATGCATATATTGCATGATTTGTGAGCATTGAGTTTTTGAAAGATTGCATGTCCTTGAGGGTTACCAAAAGATGTTGGAGTGCCCAAAAGACGCTGAGTAGGCAGCTGTGAGGGCCAGGCAGTTGTGAGGGACAAAAAGAGGACAGGTTTTGAAAAAGAGGTTTTTGCTTGTTTGATCGGATATGATTTGGGCTGATAAGCTCGTGGGCGCTATGCCGAGAGGTTTGGGTTGGCCTCCAGCCTCTACCACTATTAGGTGGATGGGTACCACGCCCAAAAAGGGCATGTCCCTATGTCGACTGCATGTGGTACAGGGGGCTACCACTGGTGTCACGGCACTGGGTCGATGTGTCATATGCCCCGTGGACCACACAATGGCGAGGTCGTGGGCATAGTTGGACCCTATGGTTTGATGATTTACTTGCATTGCATATGGCATGACATGAGGTTGGTCAACCATACCAGATATCCATGACTTGGATTCAGTTGAGCATCTTATGCATATCATTATGTTTATGATATATGATACTTTCGACTTGGATTATGCTATTCTTTAAGTCGTCAGTATTTCAATTCGACAGTGGTTTTTAATATCGATATTGAACGTGATTGTTCAAACATGCACATGTTTTTAAGAGTATATGATTTTAAACATAGCATACATTGCAAAACTAGTAGTAATAGACTCCTACTGAGTATAGTATATACTCACCCTATCCTTAACATTTTTCAGGATAGTTCTACTCACAAATAGAAGACGCCTCAGGAGATATTAGTGCTATGAGCAAGTGAATTAAAAAGGAGACAATTATACATGTAAGTAAACTCTCAACCCTTTGGACATGTATTTGTATTTATTTACAGTTGGACTGTGTGCTGTGACTGGATAGACTTAGGGAAAAACATTTATGACTTCTAAAGTTTTTCAAAAAACTACTTTGGTTGTTGTGAAAGCAAATGACACTCGGGGTTTTCTAAATGAGTTTAAAACTAAAAGATTTTTTGCTGCATTGCATGGCTTTTATAAAATGGTTTTTCAAAATAGAGATGCATCCCGCCTTAGGAATTTAGATCTTGCATTTAAAAATGCATGAGAAAACCCAGGTCGTCACAGAGTGGTAGTGGTTTATGCCCTAAAGTGGTTGCCATTGCAACATAGCAATCCGTGCTCTTATTCTGTATACTCGTGTGGTATATGGGCAACCAGATGTAGGCAGACTCATGGGTTGAGCGAGCTACTTTGTGTGTGAGGAATCCTAAAAATTGGAATGAGTACTCATTGCCAGTGATATGAATGTAGTGGGACACTCTTAGAGCATGATTATGTATAGCACCCTGTTTATCATGACATGCATTTATATTTTGATGATGAGATTGATCCTTACTTCATTTTGATAGAAGCATAATTATGCATTACTCATGCTTTGCATGCCATGGTGATTGGATATGATATCTTTGTGTTTGGGTATAAAACATGCTTTGACTACTATTATTTTGTTTAGACTTGTGATCTTTCATGCGCTATTTATTATGGATGCCTAATGATTTAACATACTATGCAAATGTTTTACTCTATGCAATTTGTCATGACATCGATACTCTTACATTACACTATTATATTGCATTTCTTATTAAATGTGACCACCTACACAAGCAATAGCTTGTTGAGGCATTGCAATGTTTTGCAATGCCTCAGATTTGGAGCTTGATAGCGCCAATGGCAAGTAGGTGGAGTGGCATTGAGTGAGAGGACCATCTACTACTTTAGAGATTGATTAGGCGTATGCTTCATTACTTGTCATTTGACTTCTTTTTGGGCTGTATTGATATACTTGTTATGAGGATGGTATTAGACCCAACTCTTATTGTACTATGTATATATATACTTACACATGCGAGTGGATGTGGTGATCATGGATGGGACCCTTGGGCTTATGTATATTTATTGTTTCTATTATCTCTCATTATGATGGGTGTTTAACCAGGCTTTGTTTTTGATTGAGCATGCTCTATATTATGTCATGTTGGTTTTATTTATCGTCTTAGATTTGGATGACCCTCGGGATTTTCTTTTGGGGATTTCCTTTGAAATGATTATTATAATTGTAATAAATATTAGCTTTCCTCTTTCAGGGATTTGGACTATTTTACTAAAAAATAATAATATTATTATTATATGTGAAAAAAGGTTTTAGAAAACTTGGGCTGATGAGAGTGGGTCAAAGAAGGCTGGTAGGCTTCTAAGCTGGGCAAGCTATAGGTGAGGGATTGAGAGTTAGTCTCACAATGCTTGGGGACAGAGAACTAGGTGGTTTATAAGAGTTCAGGAAACTCTAATGGTCACAACACATTTTCCTTGGAAAACCAGGGAAGAACAAAGCCGTGAAGGGTATATGAGCGTCCCAAAGTGGACAATATTTTAACTATTGAACTCTGGCTGTTACATGTTTCAACCTACATTATTTTTTTATCTTATACTTATTTTTCTTTACTAATGATTTCACTTATCAACGCCTTACTTACCATGGTTTTCTTATTAGAATCATCATCTTAATGTGGTTGAAACTTACATAGGAAAGTTTCCAAGTACTAATTTGGTTGTGTTTTAATTTGATTTAACTTACTCTATTTCTTTAAAACCATTACTACATTATATCTGCAATTCGAAGATTGAAGGGGAGCCTTGGCGCAACGGTAAAAGTTGTTGTCATGTGACCTTGAGGTCACAGGTTCAAGGCATGGAATCAGCCTCTTGCAAAAATGCAAAGTAAGGCTGCCTACTTTAGGCCATTGTGGCCCGCCCCTTCCCAGACCCCGCATAGGCGGGAGCTTCGTGCACCGGGGCTGCCCTTTTTATCTGCAATTCAAAGATTCTCATCATTGAATTACAAATAAGCTAGGATATGATATATATATATATATATGTAGTAAATTTTGTCCTTAACATTTTCAACTAATGTATACTCAACACTTTTCCTATACATGTTTTCTTATCTATTTAGAATTCATATAATAACATTTAGAGTAATTGACTATATTTTAATTTGAAAGCTAACAATTTTGAAAGGATCATAAGTTCTAATTTCATAAATTTTGTTCTAAGTAAATTTGTAGTATTGATGATGTATGTTCTTTAAGATAAATAGTTTGTAGTTAATAAAAGTAAGCATAATATAGTTACTAGATTTATCCTTTAGATTAAGGTTCAGAAATCAAGATCCAAATATTTTATCATTTCTTTTTAGGTGCTTTTGGATCTATTTCCAGTTTAGTATTCCTAAGGAGCTACTAGATATTGAGAAGACTTAAGTAACTAGTGGATCTACTCTTAGATAAATTTGAAACAAATTTAATGACTAAAATGAAACAATTACAACTGTTCTATAAAACAACATCTTTATTTGTTTTGTGATTGATCTTTCCATTTCACAACTAAATGCTTAAGAATTAAGAATTCTAATACAAACCTTAACAAAAGCTTCCATCCTATGGAGCTTATTCAACATTTACAACTATTGCTTATTCTTGTTTTTCTCAAAAGAATGGTTTACTCTCATATGGGAAGCAGAATCTAACGTAGAATAATTACAAAATCAAATCACATCATATATCTTGTAAGTCAATTAGTATGGAAAATTTCTAAATATTGATCTATTAGCATAGGAGTCTAATCTAGTTCCTAAATATTTTATTTTTAACTAGTGTATATTTTCATATTTGTTTTAGAATTAATGATCCTTTTTAGAAAATAGTTTGCTAACATAATGAAAGCAAAATTTCTATATGACATCAAATTATATCATAGTTGATAGATCATAGTTATCAGGGTTTTTATGCACGAAACTTCATATGTTAACTAAAATTTACTGATTATAGTTACAGGTTGTATTGGAAATCAAATCATAGAAACGAAAAATTTAGAATAATCAAAGTCATGGTTATTGTTTGAAAGTTCTAAAGCTACAGATTTCTAAATATACAAAATATGATTCATACATTTAAAATAAATTCTATACTACATGATTACTATTAATAAAATTCTAGAATAACAAGATTTTGTCACACAAATTTACATATGTTATTCTAAACTTGACTGACTAATAGTTACTGACTATATCAGGAATCAAATCACATGAAGTAAACTTTTGGAATAATCAAGTTATGGTTACTATTAGAAAGTTCTAAGATAACAGATTTACTAACATATAAACATGTTTTTCAGAAGTTGAGGCTAATTATTCATGTAAAAACAATTTTTATTTTATTTTAACTATATAGCTACTATTTGAAAGTTCAAGTTAGTGAGTTGTTAATTCTAAATTAGAAACCAAATCATAGGAAAATTTATATGTAACTTGTCCACAGTTACTATTAGAAATTCCTAAATAACAAATTTCAATATAAAACATGATTTTGACAAATTAAGTTACTGTTTTCTAGCCAAAATCAAAGTTATTTACCACTATAAGGTTACCGATTCTAATAAAAGGAAAAGATTAAATTTAAACATGCAAAAACTCACAATTTTCCTTACTTGTAATGCTAATTTCCTTTCTTTATCTAATCTTGAATCAAAAGTGAGAACAGGAACATAAATTTTGTTTTGTTGTGATTCCCTCACCAAAACCATGCGCACTCCTTTGGTTTCATGAAGAAAACCCAAAAATCTCACTTCTAATTTTCTCATGCAAACACCTAGAATTTTTTTTCTTCCTTGCGTTTTTTAGCAAAACTCTCCTCAAGCCTCTTTGGTTTTCTTTTCTAGGGCTTCAATGCAAAAAGCCCTATTTTTTTTTCTTTCTTTTTTCTCCTCTTCAGCTTCATATAATGGTCCTTATTTGTAGCAATCCTCAATTCATTGCCTTCTTACACTTCCTAAACATGGGGTTTTATTTTGCCTCATGTGGGTTTCCATATTTGATTGTCCACATGGCTAAAATTTGTAATAATTAATTAAATAAATAATAAAATAAAACATGAATTTTCTCTTAAAAATTTGTTAGGAAGGTAAACTTGAAGTCTAAACTTCATCTTGATAAGTTGTACTTGGGACCGCCTAGTTACACTTAGCTTAGGTCATCAAATCTTACCAAATTAAAGTTTTATTAACACTTATATCTAATTACACATAATTTATTTAATAAGTTATAATTAAAAAATTTGTCTAGGCTTTATTTCAACTCACTTTTACATGATAATAGTCAACAATTGACTTAAATTTTTCATGATTTGTAAATATAATATTTCTTTATGCATATGGTTTCCCTTAACTTCACTCATTTGTCCTTTAATCTATCGTTAAACGTCTTGCTGATTTAGTGCCATGGATTTCCCGTGGGTTATTCTTTGGCATGACGTTGAAACATATACAGAAGTACTCAAAGATTGTTATCCCGGTTGTTGACAACCCTGGATCATAGATAAATTATTCAAATACAGATGTAACCTCCGAAAATTTTGTTTCAATTCAGTTTTATCTATGTTCTTGGTCTTCCAATACCAAGGAATAAAGCAATCACCTGCGGATAAGTTGCCCTTTCTTTCACCTTCGGTGTAAGAAGCCTCTTTGTGGTTGAGAATTGGGTAACCTTAAAGCCAACACCAATGTTTAGCCACGATATATGCCTTGTAAGATGCAAAGAGTATACTAGAAAGTTGAAAGGAAGAATATGTTTTCATAAGAGAGAAGGAAAATATGTGTAAGCTTCTAATGGTGTTATGTAGCAACGTAAGGGATGATTATTTGACAACAAAGTCCACAACAAATAGATATTTCAACCCAACAGGACCAGAAAGCAGAGTCTAATTTCGGAATCTGATAATAAATGTTAAATTGGAAATGTCATTCTGTTTGAAAGCAAAGATAAGCACAAAAGATAAAACAAAATACACACCTTCGGATAAAAGACTACACAACGATGCAAAAACAAAAGGAGAAAGACAGAAGTGCCAACAGAGGGAAATTACAAAGGAAAAGAAGAAAACAGAACAATACTAAGCAGCAACAACTAAAAACTTACGTAAGCCCCATGAGTTTTGATAAAAGCTAGGTTCACGGGTCTTCTGATTCTTGTAGAAAAAATCCGTGAAAAGAACACGAATAAATATTTCTATAGTAATACCCAATAAAAGCACCTAGACATGCACAGAAGAAAAATGATTTGGGATCCAAATCACAAGAAAAGAAAATACGAAGCCTTAAGTCTCATAGCTCGAAACAGAAACACAATTTGATATTATATTATTCTCAAATAACATTGAGAAAGGAGTGCCACACGGCCTGATTTGGTTCTAGACACAATTTGCATGAGAGGAAAACTAACGATCCACCTTATCAAATTCAGATAAAAACCTTTTTGAGCGAATGAGAAAGAAAAATTTTACCAAACAAAGAGAACGAAATCTGTACCAATAGTATGCTTGCTCATATCTCTTTGGGCCCAGGAAATGTCTATCATAGTAAGACCAAATCAGCAAAATGAAAATTAAAGAACCAAATCTCTTCGAGTTCAAGCATATGCAGTACTTAGACAACAGTTCCTAGCAAAATGAAGATTAAAGAGCCCAAAAAGATGAAAACTACCAAAATAGCTCATATGCAGTAAATATGAGTTTCTTGGGTTATCGACAAAAAAATTTCGCCACTCAAGGTGCAGTACTCGTATCAGCAAACAAAAAGTGAGGCATTTCAAATTTGAAGGTTCTTAAATATGTTGGCCGGGAAGAATCACGATCCAAGAACAACTTGGCTTCTTATTCCCATGCATGCCAATAAAACAGCATCAAAGAGGGGAATTGAAATTATCAGTTTAAGAGGGCCTTGATTGTTTGAGTTAGTATTCCTTAATGTTGGTAGTAATTGCTTTTTCTTGCAATCAATCTCTGATAAATCATGAATCATGATTCCTAATAAAGGAACAAAAGCAAAATTTTCCTAGCAAACTTCAAGAGTCACAACATCGTCTGAATTAAACAAGTAAACCATGGCAGATTCATCAAGAAAAATCTGGGAAACTTCAAAGTTTTTCTCCCAACATGATCTCAAATTATTCGACAACGAACCCAAAAAAAGGAAAGAAGAAGGAAATGAAGAAGTAGAAAAATGAAAAAGAGAATAAACAAGTCCACTGCTGCTGCTGTTGCAAACTAAGAGTTATACACGGACATCAACTAATAACAGATGAAAAGGCACTTGAATTAAAGTCTGTGAGTTAATGAACCTAAACTTGTGTGTTATTTCATTTTGGATCTCCTCTAATGTGTACTTTCCAATTCAGAAACAACTGTTGGAGCAGGTTAATGTATAAGATTACAGGTCATGAAATCTTGCATAGACAAAAATTTATGTTACAGAGAGCAGAGATGGCACTCCAAAATTCCAGCAAAGTCAGTTCATGAAATCCTGCATAGGCACAAGTTTCTGATGATTTAATAGAACACTAAAGAACCCGTGGACATGTTACTTGTATCAAGTTTGAGTGGTAGAACATGCCTATTAACAAGGTAAGCAAGAAAGCTACATAAACAAAAAGGGACAGGTTCATTTAGTACTTCCTAGCATTTATCACTGAAAACTGCAGTTTAACGATTCACCGAAGGCTCTAACCAACAAACTAAATGCCATAAACTGTTATGACAAATACAAAATTTGGGTCTAAATTAAATAGAAAACAATGATTAGACAAGCAAATATAACACAAACAAGGTAAGGAGACAAGATATATGTGGTTCAACAATATGTCTACTCCATGGCGCAAAGATGAAAAAGCCTTCACTAATGTATGAGAACTCCATTGAGATTGCAAGAAAAAACAAACTCTGAATAATCCGAAACCAACACCACAAACACAGAATTTTAAAGTGTATATTCTCTTGATCTCCCAACCTTGTCTCTAGATATAGTTTTCTCCAAACCATACCCCATTAAAAAAAATGAAAAACAAATTACAAGCTATAAGCCTCTTTAGTTTCTACCTTCTAGGGTTTCCACATTTTCTTATACCTAATAAGGGATAAACGCATGGCCAAGCTACCCCTATATCCATGGGTTAGAGAGAAAAGCTTGTTTCCTTTTTGGGTTCTGTCCTATTAGGAAACATATAAACAACAATTCTGTAGCTTGAAGATTATTTCTGCTGTGGTAATCTTCTTCACTAGACCCTTCATATACAACATTTCGATTGAAGTGGTATCTGATATCAATATGCTTGATCCTCTTATGATAGATTTGATTTTGTTAAATGTATGACACTCTGGCTATATCATAGTACACAAACTTTGTCTTGTCTCATACCAAACTACCAATCAAACCTCCCAATCAAATAGCTTCCTTCACTACCTCAGTTACTACCATGTACTCTGCCTCTATAGTAGACAAACAACTACGGATTGTAGTGTTGCCTTCTTAATAATAGCACAACCTACAAGCGCTAAGACATAGCCTGTTGTTGACCTTCTCCTATGAAGGTCACCGGCATAATCAGAATCCACACATCTAAAAGTACATATTTTTGTATCATTGTCATTATCAAACACCAAACTAACGTCTGACATACCCTTTGAATTATGAACCCATTTCACTACTTACTACTGAAATTTTCCTAGATAACCATGTACTCACAACACTAACAACATGTCAAATGTCTAGACGACTGCAAACTATAGCATACATGATACTCCCAATTGCACTAGCATATGGAACACAGACATGTATTCCTCCTTTTTAGTCTGTGGTGACAACTGAGCTGATAACTCGAAATGGGCAGTAAGTAGCGACTCCTCTATGATAAGTATAACTTTTCGACCACTGTATCCCTTTGAATGTCCATACTCAAAATCCTTTTTGTAGCACCCAAATATTTCAGCTCAAACTATGTACTAAACTTTGTTTTCAACTTATCGATCTTTTTTATGTTCTTAGTTGCAATAAGCATGTTGATAGATGAAAGACCCATCAGCATGTTGCAAAAATATACATAACTATCATACCTGCTCCTAATGTAACCATGCCCAATCATAAATGTGTCAACCACTTGTACTATTGTCTTGGAGACTGCTTTAGTCCATATTGTTCTAGACTTGTTTTGCAACACTCGTGACCAAGGCCTACAGGCTCTAAGAAAGGCGTACTTAGCTTATGGGTATGGCCTGAAGGACTTAAGCATGTTGTTGAAGATCCATGAAAGAAGGCCTGATTCTAGAAGGCTTGGTTTCTAGATTATTCCTTGTAAATATCTAGAAAGAGGAAAGGTTAGAGATTTGTGTAGAGTTTTCTAGAGAGAGTTCTAGAATAGTCCTCAAGCATTAGATGGTTGACACTTGTAATAATCCTAACCATCCATTAAGGAGGTGGATGGGGGAGAGCAAGTATATGTAGGGGTTAGCTCCTCATTTGTAATCATATTACACAAGTGAAGAATATAGGCTGTATTTGAGTAAGTCTCATCTCAGTTTTGTGAAACTTAATATAGTGGGAGAGTTTCCTTTCTGAGTTCCTCTCATTGCATTAGTGGGTGAGTGAGTGTAGCCATAGCAAGTGAGAGTAAGGGGTTGAAGGCTGACTTGTGCCAAGCAAGGGAGTTGCGCACAAGTGTCGCATGGGTTTAACAAAGGTGAAACTGCAACCTCATGACAGTTGGTTTCAGAGCAGGTCGATATGAGAGTTGCTTAGTGAGTACTGGGGAAAGCTCGTAGCAACATCATGGAAAGTGAGTCAGGAGAGACCACCATGCCAATGGAGGTTCAGAAGAGGTCAAGATGGGAGAAGTCTAGAGACGCATAGTGGAAGTTGGCTTTGGATGGTCAACTTTCAACTTTGGACGCGAAGCTCGATAAGTTCGAACAAACTCTATCAAATTGTTTGAACAAATCAAGTGCAGTTGTGGGTGCCTTGAAAAGCCTCAAAGACGACATGCAAAGCACAGTTAAGGTGTCTAAGGTTATAGACGCTAAGACCATGGATGAAGGGGAGTGCATGTCAGATTGCTTTGAGTCCGTAGAAGGCAAGATGACCAGTCCACATGAGGAAGTGGCTAGGACAGAGGATATTGGAGCTTGCAAAAGAATCTACAATGAGTGTGGAGATAGCATAGCTAGGCATACCATGCCTAGATGTTATAAAGTTGCTAGTCCCAAAAGGAAGCGGTGAGCAATAAGGGTGTTGACACAATTGTTGGCACAAAGGGGAGTGTGCCACAACGAGAGGACTCTAGGATGGGCAAATTCAAGCAAGGTCATGCAGGTAGCACAGTGGTTGGTAGCTACAACACTGAGGTGCAGAGGGCACAATAGTAGGGCAGTAGTGCAGGGGAACCAGAGGTGTGACTACCAATAGGTGTACAAAGGTACACAAGTGTGCAAGGGTGCACACACCATGGAGAAGACAAAGAAGCTCCCCAAGGAGCACAAGTGTGGTGGGATGCAAATGTGTAAGGGTAGGAGCAAGGCACGCTGTCTCATAAGGATCATGAGGCAACATGAGATGTGCCAAAGGTCGAAGCTTGCGACATTGAGGAAGATGTGTTGATGAGGGCGTTGATATTATCATGTGTGGGAGAATGTCACGGACTTGTTTTGCAAGACTCGTGACCAAGGCCTATAGGCTCTATGAAAGGCTTACTTAGCTCATGGGTATGGCTTGAAGGACTTAAGCCTGTTGTTGAAGATCCATGGAAGAAGGCCTGATTTCTGGATCATTCCTTGTAAATATCTAGAAAGAGGAAAGGTTAGAGATTTGTGTAGAGTTTTCTAAAGAGAGTTCTAGAATAGTCCTCAAGCATTAGATGGTTGATACTTGTAATAATCCCAACCATCTATTAAAGAGGTGGATGGGGGAGAGCAAGTATATATAGGGGTTAGCTTCTCATTTGTAATTAGATTACTCAAGTGAATAATATATATTCTATTTAAATAAGTCTCATCTCAGTTTTGTGAAACTTAATATAGTGGGAGAGTTTTCTTTTTGAGTTCCTCTCATTGCATTAGTAGGTGAGTGAGTGTAGCCCTAGTAAGTGAGAGTGAGGGGTTGAAGGTTGACTTGTGCCAAGCAAGGGAGTTGCGCACAAGTGTCGCACAAGTTTAGCAAAGGTGAAACTGCGACCTAGTGACAGTTGGTATCAGAGCAGGTCGACGTGAGAGTTGGTTAGCGAGTACTGGGGAAAGCTCATAGGAACATCATGGCAAGTGAGTCAGGAGAGACCACCATGCCAATGGAGGTTCAGAAGAGGTCAAGATGGGAGAAGTCCAGAGACGCATCGTGAAAGTTGGCTTTGGATGCTCGACTTTCAACCTTGGATGCGAAGCTTAGTAAGTTCGAACAAACTCTGTCTGATTGTTTGAACAAATTGAGTGCATTTGTGGATGCCTTGAAAAGCCTCAAAGATGACATGCAAAGCACAGTTAAGGTGTCTAAGGTTATAGACGCTAAGACCATGGATGAAGGGAAGTGCATGTCAGATTGCTTTGAGTCCGTGGAAGGTAAGATGACCAGTCCACATGAGGAAGTGGCTAGGTTAGAGGATATGGAGCTTGCAAAAGAATCCACAATGAGTGTGGAGATGGCATAGCTAGCCATACCATGCTTAGATGTTATAAAGTTGCTTGGGCCTAGTGAGTCCCAGAAGGAAGCAGTGAGCAACAAGGGTGTTGACACAATTGTTGGCACAAAGGGGGGTGTGCCACAAGGAGAGGACTCTAGGATGAGCAAATTTGAGCAAGGTCATGCAGGGAGCACAAACGTTGGTAGCTACAACACTGAGGTGGAGAGGGCACAACAGCAAAGGGCAGTAGTGTAGGGGTGCCAAAGGTGTGACTACCAACAGGTGTACAAAGGTACACAAGTGTGCAAGGGTGCACACACCATGGAGAAGACAAAGAAGCTCCCCAAGGAGCACAAGCGTGGCGAGATGCAAATGTGTAAGGGTAGGAGCAAGGCGCATTGTGTCATAAAAGATCATCAGGCAACATGAGATGTGCCAAAGGTCAAAGCTTGCGACAATGAGGAAGATGTGTCGACAAGGGCGGCGACATTATCGGGTGGGGGAGAATGTCACGGACTTGTTTTGCAAGACTCGTGACCAAGGCCTACAGGCTCTAAGAAAGGCTTACTTAGCTCATGGGTATGGCCTGAAGGACTTAAGCCTGTTGTTGAAGATCTATGGAAGAAGGACTAATTTTAGAAGGCTTGGTTTCTGGATCATTCATTGTAAAATATCTAGAAAGAGGAAAGGTTAGAGATTTGTGTAGAGTCTTCTAAAGAGAGTTCTAGAATAGTCCTCAAGCATTAGATGGTTGACATTTGTAATAATCCCAACCATCTATTAAAGAGGAGGATGGGGGAGAGCAAGTATATATAGGGGTTAGCTTTCATTTGTAATCAGATTACTCAAGTGAAGAATATATGTTCTATTTGAATAAGTCTCATCTCTGTTTTGTAAAACTTAATATAGTGGGAGAGTTTCCTTTCTGAGTTCCTCTCATTGCATTAGTGGGTGAGTGAGTGTAGCCCTAGTAAGTGAGAGTGAGGGGTTGAAGGCTGACTTGTGCCAAGCAAGGGAGTTGTACACAAGTGCCGCTCGGGTTTAGCAAAGGTGAAACTGTGACCCCGTGACAATATGGTGACTTCTTTAACCTGTAGGCATAATCTTCTTTTCTAAGAACCACAAACACTTTTGATTAACATATATAAATCTCCTCCTTGAGATCACCATGCAGAAAAGTTGTTTTAACCTCAAGTTACTTCAATTCTAAGTCAAATAAAGCAATCGTAGCAAGTGACACATGAAGCAAACTATGTTTTGCATTTGGTAAAAATGCTTCATGTCTACACTCTCTTTCTAATTGTAGCCTTTTGCTACCAAAAGTTCTTGTATCTTCCTTCGTTCTTCTTGAAGACTCACACCCAATTATCTTCTTTCCTTAGCTGATTTTACAAGCGTCCAAGTCTAACTCTTAAGAAGAAATTGTTCTTCCTCTTCTATGGCTCCAACCCATTGAGCACTCTCGCTATTGTTGATAGCCTCTTGATATGTAGTAGTCTCATCACTACGCTCTATCTCATATGTAGTAATTAATGCATATACCACCATCTCTAGTAGCCATATTTCTTGGGTGGCTTGATGACTCTCTTAGCTTTACTTATAGCAATGCTATAAGGGTCTTTCAAATATTCAACATGGGCATCAAAATCTTGCACATCTTCTTAAATAAGCTCATATGGAATATTTTTCTTGTCCTCTAAGTCACATGCTTCAAGCTCCACTTTCACCTGCTCAAAGGCACCCTTCTCTCCTCCTATATCATATTGCTTACTTAGATGATACATAGTTGACCAATAAATTTCACATCCCTGCTTATAATAAATTGTTGTTGATTTAGGATCAGGATACCACAACCTATATGGTTTCACGCCCTATGCAAAGTTGAGCAAAATACATTTATGTGCTCTAGGATCTAACTTCCATCTCTAAAATGAGGATAAGTAGGACAACCAAAAGCTTTAAGATGAGCATATCACCTAATTTACCAAACCATACCTCTTCTAAAGTCTTGTAGTTAATTACAAAGGAAGGAGATCACTTCACTAAGAATAAGTAGTGTGAGCTACTTTTGCTGGAAAGTCCTTAGAAAGCTTGTATTAGACAACATGCAGTGAGCTCTCTCCAAAAGTGTTTGAATAATCTGCTCTACTTCTCTATTCTGTTATAGTGTGCTTGTAACAATATAGTGACAAACAATGCCTTCATTCTTATAAAATTTTACAAATTCCCTTTCTTGAAATTAAGTACCATTATTAGTTCTTAGGTGTTTCACATTCTTGCCTGTTTGCTTCTTTATTCTTGCCTTTCACTAAACTCAAACCTTTCTAGAAAAATCATCAATAAATGTCAATAGGACACCAAAGATTTGAATAGATATAATTCAAGCTACCTTTTTGTGGTGTGACTGCCTATAGTAAACTAGACCGTGCATTGCTTACAGAACACACAATGTCCACAGAAATCTAACCTTCTGACTTTCTAACCACCCAATAAACACCATTTACTCATTTTTGTTAGTCCTTGGCCACTTTCCTTGAACACACATACCATAATAATGTCAAGCCTAAATTATGATTCTCAGATGATGACATAATTGCTGCACCAATAACTATGTTTCTTGGTAAAACATAATGATTTCCAAGCTTCTTTCCTTTCATAATAACTAGTGCACACTTAGAAATTCTCATAACTACACTCATTAGAGTCTAGAGTACCCAAAGATATTTTATTCTTCTTGGGATCCAAAACACTTTGAACATCGTCCAAAGTTCTAATAATCCCATTATGCATCTTAATTTTGATTGTCCCTATTCCAACAGTTTTACATGACATATTGTTTCCCATCAAAATTGTACCGACATCGATATATTTGTAAGTGACAAACTAGTCCTAATTAGGACAAATGTGATAAGAGCAACCAGAATCAAGAATCCACTCATCATGTGGGTGTTTATCAGCAATAACTATAGAAAAAACAATCTCATTAACTTCTGGATTATCCTCTTTAATAGTAACAATATTAGACAACTTTTCCTTCTCATATATGTCTTTTAGTTTCACACAATCTTTCTTTATGTGTCTAGTCTTATAATAATAATAATAATAATAATAACATTTAATTTTTTCTTCGCCCTAGACTCATATCTAACTTTATCATTGTTGGATGAGCCTTTTTCTTTTGTAGATAGCAAAGTTGTAATAAAATACTCATATGAGGAAGGGAAAGCGTGTAATAGAATTAAGGCTTTATCTTCATCATCCATCTTAACATCAATATTGAGCAAACTAGAGGTAATCAATTAAATTCATTAAGATGATTTGTGATAAGCATACCTTCCTTAATTTGTAGAGTATAAAGTTGGGATTTCAAAAATAGGTGATTTTGAAGAGATTTTTTCATATAGAGACATTTTAGCTTTAACCATAGCCTAGCTGCCATCTATTCACTAGCAAGATTGTATAGAACTTCATCAGCTAAACATAATTGTATTATAGTGAGTGCCTTCTTATCAAACTGTTCAGGTTCTTCATCCATCATCCCAATAACATACTTTGCCTTTCTCTTGTAAAGTCTTGTACATAACTTGTACTAACAAAGCACGAACTTGCATTTAGCACAACATAAAGTTGTGCTTCCCATTGAATCTCTCTACGTCAAACTCCCTGTTTGAACCCTTTGAAGTTAATCTTCAAAGCTATCTTAAACCCCCAACCAAGGCTCTAATACCAATTTAGTATGGAAAAAAATAAATTACAGCCTAAATAAAAATGAAAATGATGATTAGACAAGCATAACATACAGAAAAGAGAGACAAGATATATGTGATTCTGCAATATGCCTACTCCATGGCGCAATGATGAAAAAGTCTTTACTAATATCAAAGCTTCACAAAGATTACAAGTGAAAACAAACTTCAAATAATTTGCAACCAACACCTTGAACACAAAATTTCAAACTGCCTCCTATCTTGATCTCCCAACCTTGTCTCTAGCCATGGTTTTCTCTAAAATCATACAAAAAAACCTCATGAGCTATATGCCTCTTTATTTTCTACCTTCTAAGTTTTTCACTTTTTCTTATATATAATAAGAGATAAACTCTAAGGCTAAAACCCATATAACCATGGGTACTAGAGAGAACAACTTGGTTATTTTAAGAGTCTTTGTGCTAACGACATAAACACATTTGAAAGAGGAACACAAAAAAGAAACTCAAGTATTTCAATCACATTTCGAGATCGACAAAAGGTTTAATTGATGCTTGGAAAACCTCCTATTTTGAAGGCAGGCTCCACAAAGTTGAACCAACTTGACCTACTTAGGTCTTCTTCATACCCATCATAATCTTCACAATGACATGCGTCCGATTCCCAATCAATGAATTAACAGAATGACAAATGGTATTACTTCCCATTAGAACTCTTAATAGAGCAATAGAAGAATCCGTGGTTGACTTCCCTTGAAATATCTTGCACAAAAGTAACTTTTGAAAACCATTATTTACAGTGGACTAGGTGAATTAGATAGTTTTAGAAAGTAATTGGAAACAGTTGGATCCCAACCATATTGCATGTCATCTGTCAAGAGTCATAAACTCTCATTTATTGTATCAGTCTATGGAGAAGGGCGACGCTGAATGTGTGGAAGAAAATGACACAACAAGAACAGTAGCACTAGAACAAGGATGGATAATCTACAGTGGCAGTCAAACCATCTGATAACATATCAGGTAGAGATGTTTCACCTTGCAAAACTGCATGCCTCGCCCCATGCTCGGCTTGACTACCAACGGGTGAGAGCAAAGTTATCCAAAGCTTTAGTACTAGATCTTTCTTCTGTGCCACCTAAGCCTTTCCCGATTTCCAATCTGCTGCCTCTACAAACTGCAGCCACAGTCGCAAGGCTGTCATATAATTCCTCATTTTTGTTCTCCGAAATACACATGCACGCGCGAGCGCGCAGACAGTCTTGTGATTACTGCGAGACTATATTTTTGGCAAAGCTAAAGCTACAACTGTGACCAGATTCCAATAGATCTAAACCATTTACCAACTTGGTCAAATCTTATATGGGCTTTATGTGAAAATCTTATCCATTAGATTATCCTAGCATATGCTCCTTTTAGTTGTAAAATGGACAGTGATCTGCTTACCATCCATTCTATAACTTCGCAAAAACAGGGCGTGGTATTTTTGGGTGGAGAACCTGTCTAGAAACGGGCTGGAATGTGAATGCCTTGTTAACTTTGTATCTCCCGATATCTAGGCACAGTTCTAGCAGAGCTTTCCTATGTAATACCCAAGGAATACAAGTGCGCAAAAGAAAGTTCCGGTGGGCCACAACTTCTGGTGGTGGATACCATTAACGTTCTAAGCCTCCGCTTTGGTATATTATGCCCAGAAATTTCAGGCATCGGACCATCTTCTGATTTTCCGTGATAACCAAGCCACTCATTTCACGCATTAGAAAATTAATTCGATGAAAATTCTTTGGGAAAACAATCCAGAGAGAAATTGTTTGGATAACCAAAAACATGGATCCTGGTTTACTTATGGGAAGGCAGGGGACCTTCCATTGGGTGGATCGACAATCACACAAAACATTGGAAATATGGCCATCCCCTCCAGTCACGTAAGCAACAAAGAACTAGTGGAACCTCAAACGAGGTTTCATTATACAGGATCTAAGGTCAGGACAAAATCAGCTACCATGGGATTCATATACAAAGAACACGGCTGGAGAAAGAGAGGAAGGGCCAACAGAGAAGCAAACATATAAACCATGTGCATGTGTACAAAAACTGTTATCACAATTCATGAGGTACTAATGGACTCGAGAATGGAGTGACTCCGTCTCTGATGATGAAGTGTTCACAAAAATATTTTCTAAGGAAGGATATGACAAGTCAATATCAGTAAACCTTTCATTTGATCCCATTGCTAAGGCACTAGAACTAAAACTATCGAAAGAAATTTCAGGCAAGGGAGCATCTCCATCCAAAAACTGCATCAATTGCCGCATACTGGGCCTTGCCTCGGGCACCGTATGCGAGCAAAGTAAGCCAATCTTCAAAACCAGCCCAATTTCCTCTGTCACATGATCAGTTCCCAGTTTCGGATCTCTCGCTTCATATATAGACCCTTTTCGCCAGCATTGTAACACCCAATCAGCTAAATTTGGCTCCTCGACTAGTACTCGGAGCTCTATCGGCCTCCTCCCACAAGCAACCTCAAGCATAAAAGCCCCAAAAGTAAACACATCAGTGTTCCTGGTTGCCTTGCCGGTTCTAGTGAGCTCCGGTGCGATATAACCTAGAGTTCCGACCACATGTGTAGTTCCAGGATCAGTCCCATGATCATATAACCTTGCTAGACCAAAATCACCCAATCTTCCATTGAGTTCGCGGTCTAATAAAATATTACTGGCTTTGATGTCTCTGTGAAGGACAATTTGCTCCCAATCTTCGTGCAGATAGAGAAGTCCAGCAGCTATTCCTTTTACTATTTGAAATCTTTGTCTCCAATTGAGGGTTGCCTCTGGTTGGTCAAACAGGAACTTGTCGAGACTTCCATTCGGCATGAAATCGTAGACCAGAAGAAGCTCTCCTTGACGCCGGCAATAACCAAGGAGTTGCACCAAGTTCCGGTGCCGCAGCCGGCCAAGGGTCACAATTTCAGCTACAAATTCTCTCATTCCTTGCCTTGATTCGTGAGAGACTCTCTTGACTGCAATTTCCATGTTGGTTCTGGGTAATACTCCTCTGTAGACTCTCCCAAAACCTCCTCTACCCAAAAGTTTTGAGTCTTTAAATCCGTCGGTGGCTATGAAAAGATCCTTGTACGAGAACTTGTGTGGCCCATATTCGTCCTCCCAATCTTCATGAATTTCTGCAAATTTTCTCTTCCTTAATATTACAAAAACGGCGACTACATGGATTGACGGCTGTCAATAGTGTTCAAGCGTATACCTCGCTCCTTAAACGACTGTGCAGACTGTTTGGCGAAGGAGGGTGTGGAACTTCACACTATGAGAGTTAGACTCGTATCATTTTGTCTATTTCTTGATCTTATGGTTGTATAATCGATCCTCTCGTTCTATTGTACAGCAACGGGGAGGGCCTTTCTCCTACAGTCAATAACACTACTAGCTTCTCTAAGAAAAATGATAGACAGCTAACAGTTTATTCATCTAACCATCTTGCAAGTCTTGGTAATTGCCAGTTTAGAGATCATCTTGGCACATGGGGCAGTGTCTCCCCCTTTTTATTCTTCTTTTTCTTGTTAATTATATATATGTGTGTGTGTGTGTGTGTGTGTGTGTGTGTGTGTGTGTATCTTATAGATTTCAGAAAATACTTTCGAGGCATCATGTAAGAAGACATGTTACTCCATTTTGAGAGGGCTGTTAGTCAACAAACAACTAATAAGCCATAATCGATGCATTAATCTCCGGCTTAGACTAGTGAAATGAAAGTCAGATATTGCACGAAAGACTGAAGTTACAGTTCCTATGAGCTGAGGCCGTCCACCCAGTGGCGCTACAAGGGCCTCTCCTGTCCTCGGGCCACGAATTCAAGTCGCTCGTGGACTGTGGGTTCTGCATCAAAGGTTCAAAACCCAGCTAGCTTACCAAAATAGAGAAAAATGTAACAGTGCACATCATTACTTCATTTTGAGAGGGCTATTAACCCTTACTAGGACAAACTTGCAGGTGGAAACGGTTTCACTTAGCTAATAGGCGTTGCTTTCTTTTTTACTTTCAAAGGACAAACTTACAACTTTGTGATCAACAGCCGGTGAATAAAAAAACTAGCCAGGGGACAAGAAACAGCTCATTCACGCAAAATGGAAATATTGAAATCATTAGTTTTCAACCAATCAGTTTGAAAAGGAGAATAGGAAAACCAAGTTGGGACCCGATCACCAATACCCTACCTTTCTTTTCTAGGAAATGACTTTCTTTCTTCTATCTGTAGGACTACCAACTCCGTAAGCAATTGGAAATGGAGTCTCCGCTATTCTTCCCTTAAATTCAAGGGCCACATTCTTCCGATTGTCTATGTCTTAGAAATGCTTTAAAAAATGCATTTTTTGTGGCGGCCAACGGACAATGGCTATATAGACTACCCTGGCGGCTAAGGACAAACAGCTATGGTCCAGGTATCTTGTTCGCTGAATGTTCTTAGAATTTGTCTTTGAATAGTCTAACAGCATGAAGTGAATTACGCGAAAATCTTGTGCAATTAGCCAGTTAGGATTCTCTTGCATGAAATCCTTGGGACCTAGCCTGTCTAAGATGGGCTAAGCAGATGAATGATTCGTATCGCCACGAAGTACAACCACTCTTTTCCAGTGGCTGGTGTAAACAGCATGGCAATTCTGGCAACCAGCATGTTAAACCCGTAGGAAATTCTCTGCAAGCCAACTCCACCCACGCCCACCCCCACCCCCCTTCTCATATAGCTTGGTCGAGCCAAAGCTACATCCGCAAAACAAAATAAAGAAACAGGGGGACAATGGTGGCAGTTGGAGTATTGAACTGTTATAAAGAAACAAGGGACAATTAAGGCAAATTGAGTATTGTACTTACAGTTGCTTGATCCCAAGCGTGTATTGGTTTTTCTTACACGTTTGTCTTTTTTTCTTTCATTTTTTTAATTGTTTCTGTAAATTTCTTTTGTTTGGCGATTGTATGGAGACTATCTTAATCTCCATCGGTTCTCTGTCAATATTCCATCCTCAATAAATCTGTTTTACCATTCAAAATGAAAAAAATAAAATAAAAATGAACTAAACAAACAAATAGATTTACTCGACATGTAATGAATGAAAGAATTTTTAACACATTCCACCTGGATGTATACAAGTTTTTATCCTGTGAACTCAGCGGCCTCCAGTAAGGAGGGAATCCACAGCTAGAAAATTGTTGTCCGAAGAAGGATAAGAGATGCCCTGCTCAACGAAACTTTGGCTATGGCCTTCCGCTGAAACATTGCCACTCAAACCATCCGAGAGCTCAAGTCTGGAGTCAACCATATCTAGAAACTGCTTTACTTGACGCATGGTTGGTCTAGTCCCTGGCTCATTGCGGGAGCAAAGTAAGCCCAACTTCAACACCAGCTCCATTTCTTCAGCCACATAATCGCTTCCCAATTTTGGATCAGTAGCCTCTAAAATGGCCCCTCTCCTCCAGCATTCTAACACCCGATCCAACAAAATAGGCTCCTCCGGTGACCCGCGAAGGGATATAGGTCTTCGACCACAGGCAACCTCAAGCATAAAAATCCCAAATGCAAACACATCAGTGCTCGTAGTTGCCTTGCCGGTACTAGTGAGCTCTGGTGCTATATAACCTAGAGTCCCCACTAACTGGGTAGTTCGGGGATCAGTATCATGATCATATAGCCTTGCTAGGCCAAAATCGCCTAATCTTCCATTGAACTCACCATCTATCAAAACATTGCTTGCTTTGATATCTCTGTGCAGAACTGCTTTCTCCCATTCTTCGTGTAAATAGAGAAGGCCAGAAGCTACACCTTTAATGATTCGTAATCTTTGAGACCAATTGAGGGAAATCTTGGGTTGATCAAAGATGAACTTGTCGAGACTTCCATTTGGCATGAAGTCATAGACCAAAAGAAGCTCTCCTTTACGCCGGCAGTAGCCAAGTAGCTGTACCAAGTTACGGTGCCGAAGTCGGCCAAGGCTGACAATTTCAGCCACGAATTCAACCATCCCTTGTCTCGATTCATGAGAGACTCTCTTCACTGCAACTTCAATTCCAGACGCGGGTAAGATGCCTCTATACACCCTACCAAAACCTCCGATCCCCAAAAGCTCCTTCTCTCGGAAGCCCTTAGTGGCTATGTATAGATCCTTGAAGGAGAATCTATGAGGCCCGTATTCTTGCTCCCAATCTTCACGTATTTCTGCGAACTTGTTTCTCCTCTTGATGATTAAAACCACTGTACAGACTGCCATTATCAGTAAAAACACCACAATTAGAGGCAACCCAATTGTCAAAAATCTTGAAGTCTCTTTGGGAACCGTTCGAGGCAGCGGAGGAAGGCGAGAGAGATCAAGTGATTCAGCATCGCCGTTCATCTTAAAGCTCCATCCTAGAACATAATGAGACGAGATAAATGTTCCAGCGGACGAAGAAAAGCCTACATACATGGAATCCAAGAGAATTGATGAAAGATCAACATTCAAAGACAAAAGTGGCTGGTCGGGTTTAGGATTGTTAGCAGGAAAAAGCGTTACATTAAGTTGCTGATCTGAACCACTATATTCAATCCAAACCTGCATAATTTTGCCACTACTGAGGCTTAAGTTTCTAAATCCACCATTCTCATCCGGAAAATATTCTGCAGGGGAGGATCTTGCAGACAGTAAGCTGTTATTATCAATTCCGACATGGTTATCATTTATGTCACCGAATTCGGAATTTCTTCCAGTATCTAGCTCCACAGCAACGATATGGTTTGATGAATCGCCCATATTGCTCAAGTTGAAGAGGCCTAGATGTTGAGCAGCGACGGCGTTTGGAAGAGATGCAGAAGGAGATATGGCAAAGGCCATCCCATGACCATTTATATCTGCATATCTGTTGACAATTGCAAAGGCGAAAACAGTGGAGAAAGAGAATACTTCACCGGTGGAAGAGTTCTTGAAATGCAGAGGACTTGAGTGGAAAGCATGGCCTTTCACTGCTAAATTGGTGGTGTTGGTCAGCCTCAACAGGCCGTTTGGCGTGATTTCTGCTATGCCGTTCAGGGTCATGTTGGCATCACGAAATCCGTTGTAGGTGAAAGCATAGTCGCTCTGTGAGGTTGCTAAGTTCACGAGAAGGGACAATAGCAGAATTCCAGAAAACATTGCTGAGATATCACGGTAACTCGAATGTGGCCGCTCCGAAAGAACCAATACTCAATACCAATCTGATCTCAATGCATACCTTCTAGAGAGGGGTTAAAATATGGCCTTCCACCAAGTTTTGGCATCGGGACCACATATAAATATCCAACCTTTGATATTCTAAATCCTCTCTTAGACTGGGAGAGCCCATAAAAGCTGATCCATTATATGATCTTAGACCTATCTGTCGTATCCCTTTTGAGCTGTAATCTAGATGGTAGAACTCAAGAATTTATATCTATTTATGAGATCTCTGTTTCATGGCCAATCTTATAAGATGTAACCTTCAGAATGATCAATGGCTTTGGATTGAATACCCAAAATCTTGTCACCGACCACGTAAAGTAATTGAAATTTACAAGGCAGGCGACAGATAATGGCTATTAGGTGGACATTGGCTTCTATAAGTACTAGGAGTCAAGCTCCGACTACCATTTTTTCCCTCTCTTTGGGCAATGATGTTCACAGATGCACAAAATGTCTCCATGGATCGAATAGGCGTTATGCTTGGAAGATACAATCCATTACCTTAAAGATACCTGTCAATTTTATATCATGTGAGGCAAATCCATTTTTTGTTGAACTTCAAATGCTAAGTGAGGTTGGTTAGGATGTTTAGTGACGATTTAGAAGTCTTGAGATCAAAACCCAACCCCAACGCTACATGTTTTGACTCAGAGCGAGTTACACACTCACAAGTCACCCATTTTGATATCGAGTTGACTCAAACGGGCTTCCAACTATGCATTGGAGTGCCTCGTGTAAACTGTAAGGTAAGGATTCGATTAGAGTACAATGAAACCTACTAGACTTACATCTCAACTCTGGAAGAGAATACGTTACTTGCAATCTTCTTCCCTCTCTAAATAGAGTTACATACTTTCCATTCTGAAGAGTTAGATATTGTTCATGAATATATAAAAAAAAAAAAAAGGGCAGCCCCGGTGCACGAAGCTCCCATCTATGCGGGGTCCGGGGAAGGGGCGGGCCATAATGGCCTAAAGTAGGCAGTCTTACCTTGCATTTTTGCAAGAGGCTGATTCCACGCCTTGAACCCGAGACCTCAAGGTCACATGACGACAACTTTTACCGTTCATGAATATACTACAAAAATATAATAGTCAATATTGTCTCTCTCCTCCCACTTAAATATATAAGAGAAGGTAACTATTCTTTCTCTCTCCGACTTTTAAGGGACAATTACCTCTCTTTCTTTGGAATTATAGTGTCAAATTTTCCTCTTGGGCCCACTTTTTATGCCTTTTTGCTAATTAAGATGTTCATCAAGTTTGACTTTATTCAAGATGCAAAGGTATTAAAGATCTCATCCAACAAGTACCTATGAGGTAGGCCCTTCTAGCTGAAATGTGGATAGTGTTAACAAAAGCTACTCTCTACCATCCATATTTCAGTTGGAAGAGGCTCACCCTAGAGGTAGTCATTAAAAAATGAAAAGTGGGCCAAAAAGGAAAAAAAATTCAATGCACTATTACACTGAAGTGTAGCGAATAATTCCTCCCTCCTCACTCTCATATTTTTGTACACCAGCAAGGTTGCATGGCTTTTACTAGCATTCTCTCCTAGAAACTTTTTAACAACTAAATTCAGAATAAAGTATCCAACGAAGTAGGTGTGACAACTTTCATTTTCATAATATAAATATTCTTTGCATGGAATTGACAACAAAAAGCTAATTGTCCTAATGGCTATAAAATGAATAGGTAAAACTCTAGATATGGAGTTCAAGTGTAGAGAGAGAGAGAGAGAGAGAGAGAGAGAGAGAGAGAGAGAGAGAGAGAGAGAGAGAGAGAAGAAGTAGAGGAGAATCAAGCTACGCTATCCATTTTGCATTCTAGAAAAGGAGATTATAGAAGAACAATCTCATTTATGAGGTAAGGGTGTAGGAATTTATCTAATCTGGTTTGTTTTCAAATGAAAATTTATTTTTATGTGATTCATTTTATGATTATTCTAATTGATAGGGATGCACCATACATTAATGAAGAGCTAGTAGTTTTCTTTGAGAGTTTTGTATGGGTTACATTGACATGTTAGGCTCTCGATATTACTTATCATTTTTTAACGCATTTTGATTCCTTAATAAATTAATAAGCATTATGTGGTTGTTTTATATGGATCCAATAATAATGATATATTTTTACATTATTCTACCCATGGTAATCCCATTTTATAAAGATCTAACCATGAGTAAGTATGTGCTTTTAGATTAGATCTCTTTGAGTTACCATATATATACATATACACAAGGTCATCTATGCATGTTGTTGCATTATGAATACTTTAGAAATAAATATATACAATCGGTTACATATGTTGAGTCTTAGATCGTTTTGATGGAGATTTTATCTCATGATCAAATAATGCATGGATTCATAATAATATCCATCTGTGTATGATGTTCTAATAGTAATTCATAACCCGTCTTCATATATTGCATGTGTGTACAAGATTCCGGAACGGTTGATGCTTCATTTTTAATTGAAATGTCTTATTGATTGACGAATCATTTCCTAAGCCGTAAATACAAATCTTAGTTTTGAAATTTTATATGCACATGACCACTTTTGATTTCATGTTGAGCACTCATCAACGCTATGCATGATGCCTTGGATGGGTGTCATGCTTGGCCTTAAAAGATGGGATGCGTGTTGTTGTTGTTGTTTTTTTTTTTTTTTTTTCACACATGGGTACCTTACTTAATTACATTAATTGGGCAGCACACCACGCACATAGTTAATGTAATGAATATTTGTGTTTGAGTATCTTGCATGGTGCTTAATATGGGTACATGCATGCTATGACACCCTTGGATTAAAGCAACTACCATTTGACACTTATGCCTTGCATGACACTTTTTCTTTTCCCTTTTTTTTTACATTCATGAGTGTTACATGGCTTACACTTAGAGCGTGAAGATTTTTGCATGAAGCTTAGTTTGCCAACCTACATGATATTCAACGCCTTAGATGAAGTGATGGGCATCTAGCATAAAGTATGGTGCCTAACACACAATGCTTGCACATGGCGCATGGCATGTACTGCTTGGACTGCGTGTATAGCAAATGATGCAAAGACAACGGGAATGGTGCTCAACATGGAGGCATTGTGTGTGGCTATTAGCCCATGAACAGTCCGCATTGCCCTCAGTACTTGGGTAAGTACTTAAAGCATGGATAGTGCTTAACACTCGCTCAAATGTTCACACACAAGATTTTGATTGGTTTTATATTATGTAGTTTGGAAGTTGTGATCTAAGGATATACGTTTACATGTGTGCATAGTCTCTGTTTTATAGTGAGTATAGCAACTAATTAAGATAATTGTTATATTGATGCTTGTAATAATTAAAAATAATAAATGATCTCTGCATGACGCATATATGATTTTGAAAATGTTGTGCTACGAATATGATATAATTATATATGCTAAGACTAGACTAAGCTAGTTGAAGATTTATGCTAATTGAAATATGGTCGGGGAAAGAAAAGTTTTGAATATTTTCATATGCTGCATTAGGTAATGTGAAATGATCTAATGAATGAAAATTAGACGACTCAAAAGTGTTGTACCTAGCCTAAAATTAGGTGACTCATAAGAGTTGAGCCTAACCTAGGGAAAATTCTAAGACCCTTCTGGTTGCTATGCTAGGAAGACCAGTTGGCCACTGACTTTTGAAAGTTGATACCTGCCCTAAGAGGCCTATTGTAGAGAGTATTGTATCATGGGGAGACTACTCTCTTGTGATCCATGCCCCCATGAGGATTGGTGTAGCCCATGTGGTATTCACGGCCAAACATAGTTGGATGTGGGTCCTCTGCATGCATAGTATACCATATAGTTATTGAACATGGACTGATATGTCGGTCGTCCTTGAGGACATTGACTATTGCCCAGATAGGCTTATAGTAGGATGCTACACTCAGTGATGCAACAAATTGTGATATGTCATTCTTTGAAAAAAGTCCTAATGGGCTTGTATGTATGAGATTTGAAGAATATATTGGATTTTATTGGAAACACTAGATTTTTATAAAGGCATAAATGTTTTATAATGTTTATATCATACTTATGACTGAGCATGGGATTGTTTGCACTACTTAATTTATGCCAATACGTTTGCTATGGTTTTCAAATGACTAGTTTAGGCATTTTCCTATTGGGTCTTTGTACTCACTCATACAAAACATTTCAAGTGAAGCACGAAAGGACTAAGCAATTGGCTAGAAGAAATTAAATAAGGAGAATAAGGAGGAAAGAAGTATGAATAAGTATTTAATTAGATATTTCAATTATTATTTTGAAACAATGAACATTTGAGATGAATGTAATAAGATAGGTGACATTGATCTATTAAATCTAAACTACGATTTAAACTTATATTCCTTATTGTTTGGGCTGTGACCAGGGAGATCTTATAATGGTATATTTTTATTCTGCTATTATATGTGAAGGTTTTAATGTGACACCGGGTTGAAGGTGAAATTGAGAAAAATAAATATGTAATATATATTTGAAATGTTAAAAAAAAAATTCCTTCAAGAGAGTTATTTCCAAATTATATTTCAAAAATTCTTTTCAAAAACCCGGGTTGCCACAGTAGGTTCCCTATTAAAGTAACTTCTAATAGTTATAACTCGAGTCAAGAAACACTCCATGAGAAAGTACTACTTTATATATTTAGTAAACAACTTATTCATAACATCATTCATAGGTTGAGACACCCATTCCTAGCTAGCTTGATATTCCATAACCCTTACGAACTTTGCTTAGTCAAGATAACATTTATTAATCTGCTTCACTTGGCTAGGCCTAATGAAATGGCCAAATCATTTTTATTTTTCCCTTACTCAAAACGAATTTCCTTTTACTAATATGAACATCTTCCCAAGTAGCATCATTAATTGGTAAACCTTCCAATGCACTAGAACCTTTGTAATGAACTAAGGATCAACCTTGTTCCAATGATAATTTACAATTTCATGAAAGTATAAGTAAGCCCGACTTTGATGTAGGTGGTAATTGTGGCATGACTTGATCTTCCTGTCCAACATGCATCTTTAGCAATGATGCATGAAACATTGTGACAACCCGGATTTTTTTTTAGAAATTTCTAAAAATCCAAGCATCAACATTTCTAACAAAACTTTGATAGAGTCTCCTCTGCTTTTCGAACTTTTGCATTTAACGCATACAATGCAATTCACCTAATAAACCATTCATTCATACAATAATATATTTAGAGACTGTCTCATTACAATATCTCATTCATTGCAAAGGAAGTACTTATTCAACATACATGTTAACAAGATATGACAAATCTTCAATGAAATTTACTCTCTCACCTTCACAACATCAAATATAACATACAGATCCTTAAATAATGCAAACATATTACACAATCCTCAATTATTGAAAGTTTAATCATGCATACATATTCAACATCATCACTCATAATAAACATTCTTCATCCCACAGTCTTCCGTTTGGATTTCCTTTTGAATTGCATTGTAGTTCCTTTTTCAATCATTTTACCTAATCTAAGATATTGTAAACAAGTACAATATTTTAGCAAACTTGGGTTTGTGTAAGTGCACAATCATCTAAAATCACTATTTTTCATATCCACCATGTTATACAATTGGTTTGAATATGAATTTCATAAATGAAAGTTCTAACAATAAATCAGAAATTCAAATACTTGAACAATTCTTATTTCAGTTCAATAATCATAATCTTTCTAAGATAACTTTCCATAACCCACATAAATACATGAAGTACAAATAACTTCATTCATTCAAACAATCATTAAAGAATAAATGGTAAATCATATAATAAATTCCAAATGCAATCATGAATAGATTTTCTCAATCTTATTCATCTCATTCTATGTATATAAATATAAAACAATTAGATCATCTTTAAAGCAACGTATAAACTTGATATTCTCAGATTCTCAATTTATTGAAACCATACATACATCATTTAAATTCATATCATTATAATAAAATCCTCTGGTTACATCCAAATGATTGCACTCAATTACATCTGCTACAAATAACATATATACCACTTAGAACTATATTCAAATCCAATTATTGAAATAACACATCTAGTATTTTTCGAGTGCAAATAAGAAATTGATAATAATAAGCAGATAAACGAAATCACACTAACAATTAAATTACATTCAACTATTGAAAGAATACCATTAGTGTTTTCAAATACAGATAATACCATTGGTACTTTCAAATATTAATATTGATATATTTTCATCAATATTTACAAATATAGATAGTTGGAATGATCCATGCTAGCTTATGATCCAAACCAGTTCACCAACCTTATTGATCAGATAAGGTTCAGAATACCAAATTGCGGCAGCTACACAAATACTCTTATCCAAAGAGTTCAAATATTAGATATCCAACGTAGATTAGTCGTTGGCCAGAAGATCCAAAGATCTGGTTCAGAAATGATATTGTTGGCTTACGGTCCCACAAGTACACTTCCTCATTGATCAGATGAGGTTTAGATCACGTAACCACAAAGGTATAAACAAATACTCCTCATTAGAAGAGTCCAAATTATAGCCTTGATCAATCGCTAATCAAATAAACTAGAAGTCTTTCAAATCAAATAACCGATGAAACATATTTCAAATTCAAATATCAACTCTAATCTTTTGAAACAAATAATTCAAGAATCTTTCTCGAATTAACCAAAAAACCCAAATCACAATCGTATTATAGTTTACTAAACTTCATACCAAAATATGAATATGAATACTTCAAATATAGGCTGATTATCAAATACATTTTCCAAAAAGTAATATTACAATTGAAATCATCAAATATAATAATAGAGAATTTTATCTCGTTGTCAAAAGTCCATTCATGATCAGACCTAAATACAGATACAAACACTTCAAATATAAATTCCATTATCAAATATTTCAATTTTATGAATTCCATCTCAATGCATAGTTTTATCTGTATAACATACAAGGTATCAACTTCTCATTTCTAATCATTCAATATACAACTGAATAATAAACCAAATCTCATCATACCAAATATAGCATTTAACATTCAATGCATATTTGATCTTTTAAATTCAATATGAATCTTAAATAACATTCCGTTATAATTGAAAGTTTAATTAATATCATAAATAGGAAATTCAAATGAGAGTACACTTACTAATTCATATTCATGTCTAAATATAATTTTAGATAAAAATACATTGATACTAATTCAAAATCTATGTTCTTAACATATTTTCATAAAATATTATACTTATTCTAATTCTAATTAATGGCTTCAACAAAATTTAGAATGAGAATACATTTATACTAATTCAATATCCTATCATAAACATGGATTTTAAATGAAAGTATAATTATTAATTCAGATTCATGTCCTAAACAAATTTAGGATAAAAGTATAGTTATACTAATTCAAATTCCTATAATAAACAGTGACTTTAATGAAAGTACACTTACCTTGAAAATCATATAGTTTCAGATTAACCCCTAATAGTGGATAAAGTTCTGAAATCCAACCTAACTGGTCACTCTTATACTTTTTATTGAAGAGATGTTTATCGTATCAGTACACGTTGACTGTAATGGATTTACTGGCAACAATTTGAAGATGGGAAATGGAGAAGATAACTGTGGTTAGAGGGAGAGAGGTATGTGATCATCAGGTCAGGTGGCGTGATCGAGCAGCAATGGAGGTTCTTGGGTATAGTGCTATCGTCGATGAGTTGGAGGGGGAGAGGAATAGAGATTGTCAGATTGATATGCCCGAGGAGCCCGGGATCGACCGATTGGTCTAATAAATAGAGTAGTGTCAGCCGAGCGCTCCAACAAACTAGAGAGGGAACAAACATTTATCTATAGGGGAAAAGGAAGACGATGATGGGTTGTTCAAGTGGCACTCCTAATTCAAATCTATGTTCTAAACATATTTTCATAAAGGATTATACTTATTCTAATTCTAATTCATGGCTTTAACAAAATTTAGAATGAGAATACATTTATACTAATTCAATATCCTATCATAAACATGGATTTTAAATGAAAGTACAATTATTAATTCAGATTCATGTCCTAAACAAATTTAGGATAAAAGTATAGTTATACTAATTCAAATTCCTATAATAAACATCAACTTTAATGAAAGTTCACTTACCTTGAAAATCAGATAGTTTCAGATTAACCACTAACAGTGGATAAAGTTATGAAATCCAACCTAACGCGTCACTCTTATACTTTTTATTGAAGAGATGTTTATCGTATCAATACAGGTTGACTGTAATGGATTTACCGGCATCAATCTGAAGATGGGAAATGGACAAGATAACTGCGGCTAGAGGGAGAGAGGTATGTGATCATCTGGTCAGGTGGCGTGATTGAGCAGCGATGGAGGTTCTTGGGTATAGTGCGATCGTCGATGAGTTGGAGAGGGAGAGGAATAGAGATTGTCAGATCGATATGGCTGAGGAGTCGGGGATCGACCGATTGGTCTAATAAATAGAGTAGTATCAGCCGAGCGCTCCAACAAACCAAAGAGGGAACAAACATGCATCTGTAGGGGAAAAGGGAGATGATGGTGGCTTGTTCAGGTGGCGCTCCTAACTATAGGGTGTAGCGCAATCACCGAATCTAGCCAAGGAAGAGGGGAATAGGGGTGAGGAACGAGGGTATGTCTGATAGATCGGCTAAGGTAAGATGGTGTTGCATGATTGCAGAGGGTAAACAATGGAAAGAGAGAGGGAAATAGGTCTATCAAGCTTGCATCCAGTCGATGAGTATTTCACTGTTTCAATAGGCTACTTGAGTAATCCGAGAAGAGGATAGATGAGTGAAGGAGTATGAGAATAAGCAAGAATAATGATTCGACGATCTCTTGTTCTTCTCCATATAATACCCTTTATGATTCTCAGTAAATGATAAAATTTTATCTCTTTAATCATGCATCTATCTTTTATACTTGAATATGGTATATCAGGGTGTTTATAGGGTATATGTAATGATCATCACTCCTATATATATATATCTTTATACTTAGATATAGAATCTCATGATGCTTATGAGGCGTACGAAATGATGAAATTTTTATAATCATTCCTCCATCTGGTCTATAGGTGAAATGACTGAATAGCCCATATATGACACACCCCACCCACCGTGGGGTCCACAATAACAATATTGTCCTCTTTGGGCCCCGCAGTGGGTGGGGTATGTCAAATGGTATAAGAGTTGGAACCCGACACGGCGAACCGTGCCAAGATGGCTTGAGGGTTGTCCTTGTGAGGGGACCCAAGATAGTTTGAGGAGGAACACGGGAGGTACCGCTAGGGAGAAGGTGATGGGCTAGGAGAGTGCCCGAGACTTCGGTCTCTCACAGTAACGATGCATTTTCCCTTGGGAAGCTGGGAGAGAAACAAAGCCATGCGGTCCTCGGCCCAAAGCGAACAATATGATTACTGTGGACCCCACGGTGGGTGGGGCGTGTCAAATGGTATCAGAGCTGGAACCCGACATGGCGAATCATGCCAAGATGGCTTGAGGGTTGGCCTTGTAAGGGGACCCAAGATAGTGTGAGGAAGAACACGGGAGGTACCGCTAGGGGGAAGGTGATGAGCCAGGAGTGCCCGAGACTTCGGTCTCTCACAGTAACGACGCGTTTTCCCCTGGGAAGATGGGGGAGAAACAAAACTGTGCGGGCCTCGGCCCAAAGCGGACAATATTATTACTGTGGACCCCACGGTGGGTGGGGTGTGTCAAATGGTATCAGAGCTAGTCTCCTCGTGGTGATGGGTGGCTAACCGCATGCGTGCCTCGGTCACACGAGGGCGTGTGTACCCTAAGGGAGAGAGATCTAGCCTTGTTGGCTGAGGCACGGTGAGGTACCATGGCCTTGTGAGGGGTGACGAAGTGGAGAAGGCTGAGGGGGTGACGGTTGAGAGTTAGTCCCATACTGCCTGGAGAGGGGAGCTGAGCTGGGTGATAAGGAGTGGAAACACTCCTCACAGTAACAACGCGTTCCGCTGTAGGAAACAAAACCTTGAGGGCGACCAAGATGCCTTGAGGGTTGCCAAAATGGTTTGAGGGGGAGGCCCCAAGATAATCTGAGGGACCCAAGATAGGTTGAGGGGACCCATAGAGGACAATATCGGTTCCGCTGTGTACTCTGATACCCGAATGATGTGTTTTCCCCTGAGAAGCTGGGGGAGAAACAAAACCGTGTGGGCCCCGACCCAAAGCTGACAATATTGTTACTGTGGACCCCACGGTGGGTGGGGTGTGTCAAATGGTATTAGAGCAGGACCCCGACCCCGAGGGTGGCAGGCTAACCCCACGCGAGGTTGCGTGGCCCTTAAGGAGGGGAGAGGGCTAGCCTTGGTTGATGAGGGCGTGCCAGGAAGGTTGGCAGGCTAGCAGGCTTCTAGGCAAGGTAAGGCTTGAGAGTTTAGTCCCACATCGGCTAGGGAAAAGGTTCCTGGGCATTGATAAGGGTCTGGGAGGGCTTTATCCAATAACAACGCGTTTTACCCCGTAGTGGGTAAGAACAAAACCATGTAGGCCCATGGCCCAAAGCGGACAATATTGTTACTGTGGACCCCACGGTGGGTGAGGTGTGTCAAATGGTATCAGAGCTAGGCCCCAACTTGGTGTGGGTGGCTAGCCGCACGTGGGCGCTCGCGTGTGGTAAGACACATGGGGACGTGTGTCCCCTAAGGGGGAGAGGTTGTGAAGCCTTGGCCAATGAGGGCGGGCTGATGAGGGTGGGCCAAGAGGGCTGGCAGGTTTCTAGACAAGGTGAGGGACTGAGAGTTAGTCCCACATCGCTAGGGGGAAGGTTACTTGGCTCCTGATAAGAGTGATGAGGACTTCTCTTGTAACGAGGCCTTTTCCTTGGGCAACTAGGAAAGAACAAAACCGTGCAGGGTGTATGGGCACTTCGGCACGGACAATATCGTTGCAGGGTGTGGGCCTTCGGGCTATTACAAGTGGTATTAGAGCCAGACCCCAACCTGGTGTGGGTGGCTAGTCGCAAGTGGGCGCTCGCGTGTGGTAAGACATGCGGGGACGCGTGTCCCCTAAGAGGGAGAGGTTGTGAAGCCTTGGCTAATGAGGGCAGGCCAAGCGGGCTGATAGGCTTCTAGGCAAGGTGAGGCACTAAGAGTTAGTCCCACATCGACTAGGGGGAAAGTTCCTGGACATTGATAAGGGTCCAAGTAGACCTTAACAGTAAGAACGCGTTTTAAAGCCGCGCGGGCCTGGCCCAAAGCAAACAATATTCTAACTGTGTGGGCCCATGTGGGGTGTTACAGTGGTATCAGAGCGGGACCCCGACCCCGAGGGTGGCAGGCTAACCCCACACGGGGTCGCGTGGCCCCTAAGGAGGGGAGAGGGCTAGCCTTGGCCGATGAGGGCGGGCTCGGGAGGCTGGCAGGCTTCTAAGCTAGCTGGCTTCTAGACAAGGTGAGGCACTAAGAGTTAGTCCCACATTGGCTAGGGGGAAAGTTCCTGGACATTGATAAGGGTCCAGGTAGACCTTAACAATTAGAGCACGTTTTAAAACCATGCGGGCCCCGGCCCAAAGTGGACAATATTGTTACTGTGGACCCCATGGTGGGTGGGGTGTGTCAATATATATATATATATATATTCTAAATGCATTAATTGAAATAAATACATTCTCGCACTTGAAAAATTCAAGTCATTACAAACAACGAATGGAATTTAGAGTCAAAAGGAAGATCCAACTTGTAAGCAACTTTAGTCACTCATTGTATATCTTAAAAGGACTAAACTCGCTTGAGATAATCTCTTATTCTTTCGCCTGGTTACTGAAAAATGTTGATATGGTTGCAATTTGAGATAAATCCAACCACCCACTACAAATCCATGTTCTGAGTGGCATTTATCATGCAGATCCTCACTCAGTTCTATATCACTTTGAGATTGTGCTTAAGATCTCACAACACTGCATTATGATCCTTAATGGCTGCATCAAATATCTCTACCTTAGATGAGCCAATGTAAGGGTTCAAGGCATGGAAACAGCCTCCACCCTTCCTCGAACCTATATGAGGAAGATTCGTGCACCAAGACTGCCCCTCTTTCTGAGCCAATGTCATAAGAGATCGCATAAGGCCATTGACCGCCTTAAAAGGTGTCATAATTGTTGTTGTTTGTTGTTGAATTACTTGTGGAAGGTTGAGAACTTATTTTTGAATTGAAACCATAATTTGAAAATCTAGATTACGATAAACTTGAATCACATAATTTACTCTTTTGATTAACATGAATCGATAAGAAGTGTACCTTGTTAGAATCAAAATTATAATTCGTCTCGTTGGTCTAATGCTTGCTAAGAATTCACATTCACAAGTTTTTTCTTCTTCTCCTAAAGGTGGATCAAAATTACAAACTCTCTATTGGCCCACTACTTGGTGAGAATCTGGCCTATAGGCTTCTTCTTCTTCCACTCCTAAAGATGGCTTCGAGTTCCAACTCTTGTGAACTAAAAAGAGAAAGAAAATTCTAATTTTCTTTTGAATAGAGGAGCTCTAGAGGGAGGATTTTTTGAGTGCCTATTTCTCATTGCTAAAGTGATTCTTGTATGGAGGAGAGTAGCCCTAATGCTGAAATGGAAAACTTCAAATCTTAATTAAACTTCTAGGTATCCTCCCAATGTGGTATCTATCTAGGTTTCTTAATTAGGAAACTCTTTCAATAAACTAAAGAAAAAAAATGTATGAAACCACCCTCTACTACCACTTTGTATCGAGTTGGTACCCTCTACTTTTGAAGCTACAAATAGACCCCTTTCACTGCATAAGATTCCTCAAAGACACCCCACCCCTTCCATCCTAGTTTCGTCAAATTTATTAATGGAAATATGCTTCTAGGCCCGTTAGTGAATATTTTATTAAAAGTTAGGGTTTTTAGTAATTTTAATTTTTCTAAACTTTAAAATCTAAAGCTAAAAAAATAAAATGGCCATCTTCCCAATCCCTAACCTATGCAAGTTGGAAGAAAGTGTAAATTTCAGTTGGGTTTATTCTGGTGTTACTAAATTTGCACTTGAGTTGAAGTGGTGATTCACAGCTTTTGCAATAATCTTTCTTCCAGCTAAACCACACCCAAATTTATTTTGTTTGACCTATCTAAATCTTATTTGGAGGAAGAAAACATGGGAGATCATTTGCCACTTGTAAAACTTGAATCACATTTCTCTCGTATGTAGATTTGTGGAGGAATCTCTTGATTTCATCTAGAATGATCTTGGATTCTTCCCTATAAGGAGGCTTAACTCTTTTGATTTTGGTGACGTATAGTGAGTAAAATGATAAACCAATATCAAAATCAAGATATAAGACTTCTAGATGTTTTTTCATGTATTTTGAGATGGATTTGATTGTTGTTCTTGGTTAGTCAACTATTGAGTTTCAATGCACTTGTTGCAATCAAAAGACCCAGAAAGTATAGCAAAGAAAAAGGAGATTTATCCAAAAGATAATCACATTTCATTCTAGTAATTAATATTTACCTTCAAACTATGAAATCATATTACTATAGTAGCCAATGAAAGGGATCTATCTAAGGACTGCAAATATCAAATTGTTTTCTATCTTATGTTTTTTGTGCTATTAGAGAATTCAATTGACCGGATTTGAAAGTATAAATTTTTATTTTGGCTAAAATGATGATATTACCCTTTGTGGCAATGCGAGAGCATGATTGCAAGGAAAGAAGCAAAAGAAAATAAAGATTTTGAAATCCAAAGGATGTTGGAAGAGGGCGAGCTTCATGTTGATTAGCTATTCTTCCATGACCCAGATGGCTTCATGATTGAGATACGCAATTGTGATAATCTTTTAGTGGTCCAAAGAGAACCTAACTAAAATCTACACTTTCTTCCAACTAACACAAGTTAGAATTTGGCTTGCAGAGATGATGAGGAAAAAGATAGCTATTTTCTATTGTTTTAAGCATTGGGTTTTGAAGTTTATGAAAATAAAAATTACCAAAAAACCCTAACTTTGTAATAAATTAGTCATTGAAGGCCCTAGAAATATGATTTTATTACTGAATTTAGTGGAACCATAAAAAGGGGGTGTTTTGAGGGATCTCATGCAATCCATTTGTAGTTTCAAAGTAGAGGCAGCCAACTTGATACAATGTTGCAGTAGAAGTATATTAGGAAAAAATTTCTATCATTTAGAGAGATGATAGAACCAAAGGACCAAAGGAGATTTTATGGCGAGGAGTGCTAAACGAAAGCGTATGTCTTGCAAGTGCTTGCTTACAAAATGCCCCTATTTTCTTCATGAAGGGACCATGCTTTTGGATGATACCACCCATTCATCATTCATCTGCTGCCATGTCATAATTGGAAACTCTGCCATCTTCGAGCATCTAGTAGAAGTCGCTGATTCTACATGTACAAAGTTTCTAAATAATTGATTTATTTTTGTTGATTAAAAGTACAAAATTTTAGATGCTTGAATTATCAGTATACGCACATTTTCAAAATTTATGTGCACGTGCCCACTACTAGACATTCAAAATTGGAGAAAATAAATTGGACAGATTTTTCATAAAGGGTCTGGAGAATATATTTGTTTAAGGGACTAGTACCATCGCGTCAACATGGCAACTGATGTGTAGCACCCCTCTCTATCATGAAGGGAACTAGCTATGGAAGATCCGACCCATTCATCTGATTGCACAGATCTTGAATATCTAGGTGTTCAAGAAACACACTGATTGGATGATTCTAGCATTTAAGAAATAGTGGGGATAAATGAGCCCCTTTTTATAGCCCCTAACAAATGTACAAAGGCTATAACTCTGGATTGACCCAGATTTCTGAATTTCTGAAGAATCTGAATTGTTCATAATGTCTTTTTAACATAGATGAATGATCCTAGCAACTATTGCTTTTAGTTGTAAGATGGAGTGGATATCCATGAAAATCAAACATTTTTTATCAATGTTTATAGCATAGAGTACAAGCTACAACTTCTTGTGGTAGCGTGCCCCATCGTTGCTAGATGGACTTCATAAGCATAGCTCTAAAACTCAAGAATCAACTCTGGAAAACTTGATTTAGTACCCAGTCAAGTTGCCTAACTCAGTGGGAAATAGAGTCATTATCAAGTTGACTAGCACAATACTATTAAAGCAACGATCAATATAGCCCAACCAACGCACCATAACTAAGGTGTGTATGCACATTGAAGATTATCAATAAAAGTCTAAATTAGCAAAATTTGATTTTAAACCTTTTTTGAGTATTTTTGAGTCACTTACAAATATATTCAACTTGACTCACTGACTTTTGAGTCAAAGTTGATCTTTTTAGTTCGTAAACTATGCCCACAAGTGCTTGATCAGACCCATTCATTTGATTCTTTTAACTCTGGATCATTACTGTTCCAAACATAGCAAGGACTGGAAGAATCCGGAATCAGAACAAATGTTCTTTTGATCAACCTGCATGGACAGTGAAAATTTTTGTTTCAAGAACAGTCAATATTTAACAAGTAAGAAATTTAGCATATGGCTAATCCAAAGCCATAGAAATCAGATGAACAGATCTGATCAAACATTTGTGAGGTCCATGATGCAAAAGTAGAGCGCACTACAGCAAGTGCGCACTATGTTGTCATTCTCCTTGTAGTTGAATGTGGACTACTTGTTTGAACAGTTTGTTAACAAAAATTTCATGTGATCACAACTACAACTTTGGACAACCTACCTTGATGTCGCGCCCTGTTCTAACATTCCTCAATTAATATCGTGGCCTTAGCAAGGAGCGGACACCATCATCCACAGTTGAATACTTGGAAGACAGTATGGAGAAGAAAAGAAATACAGCAAAGAGCTTTTATTTATGCACTTCATTACCTTTAACAAGAGAACACCTACGTTCTCAGGAAAGAAGCACAACTTCATCTAAGCTAATACACACAAAAGGGATCCAAAGCAACTACATACGAGGCACTGTACTGATAATAAGTAGGAAAGCAACCTAGAGATCGAAATGTGGAGCCTTAATTGGACCCCTATTGAGAGTAGCTTTGTAAGTGTTGCTCGCCCAAACTGGAGACCCATAGATAACTACGTTCCTATCTGTCTGCATGACAAGAACGTAGAAGTCCTGGTGTGGTGCGATTCCACTAGTCGAAATGGTCCTATTTGAACTCGGAACTGTGACCGAAAGATTACCGTCGGATTTCAGAGTTAGGTAGCAATTACTTCCCAATCCACCTGTTTGTGAAGCTCTAATTGGCTCTCCACTCTCATACAGCACAGGTTACAGGCTTCTTGCATGTCAAAACTGTATATTCCTTCTACAAGAGAGCTTCCTGTCGGGAGAGTTTCACCGCTGTACAAAATGTTAATGGCTTTGCATGGCGAATTGAGGGGAAGGAGGAGAGTGGAGAAGAGAATAGGTAGAAGAAATCGAGCAGCAGCCATGTTTGTTTGTTTTCTCGTTGTTGTTTGGGTGTCGGAATGAGGATGATGGAGTCCATATTTATAGGAGAGTAGCTTTGTGTATCTTGCATGCATCATCATCAAAGCCTTATCCTGATTAGGAATATGCACGTGTGTATATAATATTGAAAAGAGTCACTGTAGAAAGGGTTTTTTGACACCGGGTAACTCGGTACAATGTTTCCTCTGGATATAGAAATCACCTCAACATATTTAGATTGAGATTAGTTTATCACGGAGACAGAATTACCACTTCAGTATTCAAGCATAAGAAAGTTCACCACTCTTGCATACAAAACTCTAAAGAATATTCTAACTCATTACCACAAGGATACATATCTCACTACCTTGAAGATAAGAGCAAAATAAGTCTCACCATACTTAAACTCCTTCAAGTTAGGATGCACTCGGACCAATCTCAACTCACAATAAAAAATGTCCAAATTTCACCCTGAAAGAACGTTCAAAAAACACTAGGAACAAACATCTTATTGAGGTAATTAAACTTGAACTAACCTTCATTAATTGATGTACAACTAGGTACTTATATATGGAATAGCTCTCCAGTGAAACCTACTAAATACAACAGTTGCTTAACTCATATAAACTTTCTAATTATGTAATTCTTAATTTTCAAGACTTTCCAAACTTGCTCACTTGCTAAACCTTCTTTAAGCTGTTACTAATTACATCCAAGTGACTTCTAATTTCTTAGAAGAGATACTAGCAAGCTTCTAAATTTATAGATTTTCTTAGCTAATACTTTATAAATCAAATGAGTTAGAATCTTTCACTTAGCAAGCTTGTAAGGAGTTTTCTTAACCTTTCCAAGCCTTCATACTACATGCATCCCATCAAGTTTGATCCAAGGCATCGAAATGATGCACCATTTTATTTTGGCTTAAAAATGTCTCTTTTGGCCAATCTAAATAGTTGAACCTTGCTTTGGTGATGATGTTCATACATCCAAGACCAATCATGAATATAATGTCAAGTTCCAAGAGAATTTGAGATAGATTTTAGTCATCCAAAGCTAGATCGTTGTTGATCTTCTTTGATTGATCATCAATCTTGAAAGCATTTGACACTCCCATGTGTCTCTCGTCTCCCAACTTGAATATAGACTAGATAGTAATGGATACTCCTCTCTTTCAATTCTACGTGGAAGCGTTGGACACTTCCAAAAGTTAATTCTACCAACATTTAGGTCAGGCATTGAAGTACCTATCTTAGTACTAAGAACAAAGTAAATTTACGAAGGTGAAAGATACACAATTACACACTGGGAATAGGATGATAGAAATATACTAACTCTATGCATAAGGGCATGCTCTAATTATTTTTGTATTTTTGTTTTTTAAATTGATAACTCACACGCCCTATAGGGTTTTATATAGACACCCTTCTCAAACATATATATGGGAAACGCTCCTTAACATGCGAACACCCCTATATCTCCTAAAGAAAACTTATGACCTACTTATGGGAGAGGAGGCTCATACTGGCTATATTAGCTTATATGCTATGATTCTTTGTTATGGTAAAGATATGGCAAATATGATGAAATGGGGATAGTATTACGGCATTAAATCCAATAAACCAGAATAAAGGAAATCTTGGGAAAATGAATGTCGTGGCTGAGCTACACCAGCCATTTGTGGCCAATAGCACACTAAAAGTGTGTACATTCAGAATTGACTATCATCATCAAGACCTTATTCCAATTACTAGTCGGCCGGCCATGTGAATCTTATTTCTCCATTCTTACAATTGACTCGTGGAGCCGAAGTCATCAAGGCAAGGAGAGGATAGTGCACTTTGTATTAAATCTATCATAGTCGGTCTGGTTGCCACAATGAAGTCTAGAAGCTACTCATTTGAACATTTAAGATCTTTGATTCATTATCAGCGGTCTTAAGGGCAAAAGAAGGCTAGATGGTTTATCTAATTGAATGGCCAATGTGACAGTCACCCGTAGCCCGGTACGAAGGCAACCGATCTAAGTAGATACTCTTTTAGGTGGCCCTTTTGTGTGTGTGTGTGTGTGTGTGTGTGTGTGTGTGTGTGTGAGAGAGAGAGAGAGAGAGAGAGAGAGAGAGAGAGAGAGAGAGAGAGAGAGAGAGAGAGAGAGAGAGAGAGAGAGAGAGAGAGATTTTTGGAAGATATGCAGTGATATAGTCTGATTTTGCATCTAATCAACGGATTTATACACTGGGAGTTGAATTCTTTTGGCAATTTTCCAATTTCCTTTACTTTGCTAGTCCTTTTTTCAATAGCCCGAATGTGACAACGAGAAATGTCGATTGCAAGCCATATGGGGCCCCTAGTTTTAAAATATTTTTTCAAAATTAAATACTGAAATCATATTATTATTTTTTATAAAATCCGGCAAGCAATTAACGCATACGATGCTAACACACCAGTATCTCGTAAAGGTATATGATGCATTACGTCAAACTTATGACCTAGTTATAGGAGAGGAGGCTCATACTGGCTATATTAGCTTATATGCTATGATTCTTTGTTACGGTAAAAATATGGCAAAAATGATGAAATGGGGATAGTATTACAGCATTGAATCCAATAAACCAGAATAAAGGAAATCTTGGGAAAACGAATACCATGGCTGAGCTACACCAGCCATAAGTGGCCAATAGCACACTAAAAGTTTGTACATTCAAAATTGACTATCATCATCAAGACCTTATTTCAATTACTAGTCAGCCACGTGAATCTTATTTCTCCATTCTCACAATTGACTAGTGGAGCCGAAATCATTAAGGCAAGGAGAGGGTGGTGCACTTCGTATTAAATCTATCATAGTCGGTCCAGTTGACAGTCACCCATAGTCGGGCAAAGTAGATACTCTTCTAGGTGGCCCTTTTCTGAGAGAGAGAGAGAGAGAGAGAGAGAGAGAGAGAGAGAGAGAGAGAGAGAGAGAGAGAGAGAGAGAGAGAGAGAGAGAATAATATATATATATATACTTTTCAAAATAGTGGGGCCCCTAGTTTTAAAATATTTTTTCAAAATTAAATACTAAAATCATATATTTTTATTTAAAATTTGACAAAGTTTGCTCTGTTTTTCGGACTTAAGCATTTAACGCATATGATGCAGAACCACCTAATAACATTTGTAAGATTCAATATAATATAAAGATTTAAATTTTTTCCTTTCTTCTAAAATCGTATACTAGTCACAACCACAAACACACTCGCTAGTCAAATTTTACCAACTATGAAGTATATCAAATATATCCTTGATAACAACAAGCCAACTCTTTATTACAATCAGAAAGTAAACAATGTCACACACCTTTTCTAGTTTAAAGGTTTCTTCAATAACTAGTTCTTTAGCAGTCAATCTCCTTTTTCTTCTTATTAGAACTTTCACCTAAAATTGTTGGTTCTAAGGTGGTGAGTATGACCAGCCACAGTGAGAAATTTACAAGGTTAGATAAAACCTTAACAAATCAAAATCTATATTGATATTCGATATAAGCCCATAAATCATAACAGCACATATCAAATCCTTCAATTTCCATAATGACCAATTCACATATAGTAAAAATTATCAAACATGAATCAATATATATATATATATATGATCATTATTCACAAGTTCAATCATATCGAAATACATAGTGATTTCAATAAAAATAATTAAATATCATTGATCAAAATTTGTAGAACCAGAAACTATCAAAATGAGTCATTAATCCTTTAGGATTACTTGACTTGAGTTGACATGTCTAAAATATAAAATGTAAAATATAATGCCCACAGTTAAGCTATGGCTTTGCTATGCATTAATAGCATGCCCGGCTACCTTAGCCACTCACCACCTATATGGGAAGGAACAGATCAATACATGATGAAGTCTATCCCATGTCCTCTACCCTTAAATCATAAAATGGTATCACTATCAAAATGAACCAAGGGCTAAGCTAGTCCTAAGTCGTACATAGCTAGCACGAGTGTCTAGCCGACCACTCACCTGATGCCAAACAATTCTTGAGAGTTTAACTGACAACTCAAGTTAAATTTAGTATTTATATGGATTCCAAATAGTTCATCCGCTCGATCCAGTTATGTCTAATCGACCACTCACTCGATGCCAAACATTTCCTCATACAACACTTTCCTTAAACAATCATTCACATTAGAAATTCTCTTTTATAAAAAAAAACAATTTAATAAGATTCACTCAATTTCTTTTTATTTTTTTTTATCATAAATTACAATTTACAACACATGGTTCCTTTACACTTGCTTTTGAGATTATTCAACCTATTATATTTACAAAACTTTTCACTTCATTCTTCGTGAGATGTTTTGTAATATACTCTATTTAAAAATTTTTAAAAATGCCTACTTATGCTAAATCTTAAATTTGTCAAAAATTGGAATTCTAGAAAATTAATTTTTTTTAGAAATAGAATCATGGATAAAACCTCAATAATTAGAATGTACACGAGAAATAGAATCCAATGACACTAAAAATGCCAAAATTGGAGACTAGATGAATATTTGCTAATTATTTTGATTTAGATATTTAATAAATTAATTAAAGAGGGTAAAACTATAATTTCACATATCGGGCCTACAAAAATGGGAGCTGAAAACCATGATTTGACAGGCATTTATGGAGTATGGAGGTGATTACCAGCCATTAATGCTAGTAATCATTCCAGCATTTAATAAAAATCAAAATTTAAAAATAAAATAAAATAAAATAAAATAAAATAAAATAAAAATAAAGATATTTACGGGGCAGGGGGTGCTTTAAATGTGCCTTCCCCTCATTTAATTCTCTCTCTCAATTTCTCCCATGCATTTACTCTACTTCATTTCTTGTGCTACCAACGATAGTGCGGGAGACAACGCCTTGACGCTGACCAGTGGCCACCTAGCGCCTATAACCCCGTTTCTTTCCCATGTGGTGACGGAACTTGGCATCACCGACCAGCCAGTTTTCCTTATTTTCTAACTATTAACACTAGAAACAGCAAGGGGATGCCATTTTTGGAGGAAATGTTGAGCCTTACCATTTTTATGAAAAACCATACATGTAACGGTGCCAGATTGATGATCTGGACCGTTCATCTTGTGCATCATGAACCCCCGAACAAAACCCCTTTGGTTTCATAAAGATCTAACGGATGATGATGCCAAAAAGTATAAAAACAATAAGAAGGGAGAAATTTTATATTTTTCATAAAACCGGCTACAAATATTAAATTTAGGCAAAATTAGTAGATAAAAGTATCATAAAACTAAAATTCACAAAAATCCAAACAAAAAGACAAAAAATTAACTAGTTTTCATGATTGTATGCGTTGCCAATGACGTCTTTCAAATGCGTCCAGGACGCTTGATGGAGATGCACGTGCATCGTTCCCAGTTGGGATGGAACGTCGGTGCATCTCGGAGACCGAGACTGAGATGCACGCGAGGCACGTTTCGAGCACACATCACGTGCACGTGCTTCTGGCAAGGGAGATGCAAGCGGGACACGTTCCAGGAGCGCGTCACACACACGTGCATCCCAGTGACACCGAATTTAATTTCTAGGAATTTTTTGGACCATCCAAATTAATCTAAAACATTAAAACCTCAATTATGAGGACTACAGAGGTCTAAATCATGATCCAAGACATCCGTTGGATTTGTCTCAATGGTGTAGAGCTAGATTTAACATCAAAACTTTGATTTGAACACTTTTAAATTGATCAAATCACAGAATCCTATCCAATAACCTAGATCAGCCCTATCAATTGATGATCAGGCCTTAGAAGCTGAATGTATACATCAATTAGGAGATGATCTAGTGAAATAGAAGGACATATCTCAAGTAATTATCAAGAAAAATGATCTTGACCATCAATTTGATCATAGGCCTTAGAACTAACTGATCAGGGAACGATCTGACTGTCATCGATGTATTATCATGGACATACAAATAGATTGCTAAATAAACATAGAAATGAGATTGATTACGATGAGAAAGACTAAAATTGATGATGTAAAGTTACATCTAAGTAATAAAGAGAGATCCAACGATTAGATCGTCTCCAAATTTAACAAGATTAAAGGAATAAGCTCTCTATTGATCAAGATACACTAATTGACAAATCATAACTTAGATTTATGATCAAAACTAATAGATAATCATCTAGATGTTAGAAAAATTAATTTTAAGTCTAGGATTAGCTTGATTAAGGGTTAATCAAATGATATGAACCATTAATAGGATTAACCACCATATCAGAGAGATCATCGCTTGGATTAACATACTTTTGGGGATTTAAGAATACCAAGTGAATGGATAAAGATTTAGATGGATGATGAAGACTCTATGAGAGTAGTGGATGATTTAGTGTGATGTTATGGTTTGATAGGTACTTCAAAGTGCATGGGTTGAGATAGTTTAAGAGCTTGATTAGGAGTGTTGCATATTTGAGGTAGGTGATTACATTAGTAATTTTCTTGATTTCATAGATCATGACATATTATTTGGAAACTTTGAAGCATAAGTTTTAGGCCTTATCATGTTTTCATAAAATTGCCTTCATCATAAATGATTGATATTACAACATCTTGATCTACATGATTTATCTATGTTTTAACACATGACTAATGATATATTACCATGTCTTTTGACCTGATCTTATTGAGATTGTTTACACGTGGGGGAGTTTCTATGCTTTATATCATGTTTTCGTGGTTTTATGACGGGTGTTTCTTCCCGGTGGATGCTATGCTAGGAGGGTTGTAGGATTGGGCACCTGCCCTCTGAATTTATATATTTTAAACACTGCCCTGATGATGGGCACCTCCTGCAGTTTGTGGTAATCATGGGCAAGCCACCCACGCACGTCTAACTGATTCTCATGCCTCGGTTAACACTTTTCGGTGTCGTCAACGAGTGGCAGTGGTTTATACCCTGGAGTGGTTGCCACTGCAACATATCAATCCATGCTCTTATTCTGTATGCTCATGTGATATGTGGGCGGCCAGATCTAGGTAGGCTTATGGGCTGAGCAAGCTACTTTGTGTGTGAGCTACAGGTGAGGAATCCTAAAAATTGGAATGAGTACTCATTGCTAGTGATATAAGTGTAGTAGGACACTCTTAGGGCATGATTATGTATAGCACCCTGTTTATCATGACATGCATTCATATTTTAATGATGAGACTGATCCTTCATTTTGACAGAAGCATAATCATGCATTACTCATGCTTTACATGCTATGGTGATTGGATATGATATCTTTGTATTTGGGTGTAAAACATGCTTTGACTACTATTATTTTGTTTAGACTCATGATTTTTCATGCGCTATTTATTATGGATGCCTAATGATTTAACACACTATGCAAATGTTTTACTCCATGCGATTTGTCATGACATCGATACTCTTACATCACACTATTATATTGCATTTCTTGTTAAATGTGACCACCTACACAAGCAATAGCTTGTTGAGGCATTGCAACGTTTTGCAATGTCTCAGATTTGGAGCTCGATAACGCCAAGAGCAAGTAGGTGGAGCAGCATTGAGTGAGAGGACCATGAGGACCATCTACTACTTTAGAGATTGATTAGGCATATGCTTCATTACTTATCATTTGACTTCTTTTTGGGCTGTATTGATATACTTGTTATGAGGATGTTATTAGACCCAACTCTTATTGTACTATGCGTATATATACTTACACATACGAGTGGATGTGGTGATCATGGATGGGACCCTCGGGCTTATGTATATTTATTGTTTCTATTATCTCTTATTATGATGGATGTTTAACCAGGCTTTGGTTTTGATTGAGCATGCTCTATATTATGTCACGTTGGTTTTATTTACCGCCTTGGATTTGGATGACCCTTGAGATTTTCTTTTGGGGATTTCCTTTGAAATGATTATTGTAATTATAATAAATATTAGCTTTCCTCTTTCAGGGATTTGGACTATTTTACTAAAAATTATTATTATTATTATTATTATTATTATTATTATTATATGTGAATAAAGGTTTTAGAAAACTTGGGCTGATGAGGGCGGGCCAAAGAAGGCTGACAGGCTTCTACGCTGGGCAAGCTACAAGTAAGGGACTGAGAGTTAGTTCCACGATGCCTGGGAACAGAGAACTGGGCGGTTTATAAGAATTTGGGAAACTCTAATGGTCACAACACATTTTCCTTGGGAAACCAGAGAAGAACAAAGCCGTGAGGGGTATATGGGCATCTCAAAGCGGACAATATTGTAACTGTTGGAACTCTGGCAGTTACATGTTTCAACTTACTTCATTATTTTTCTATCTTATAGTTATTTTTCTTTAATAATGATTTCACTTATGAACACCTTACTTACCATGGTTTTCTTATTAGAATCATCATCTTAATGTGGTTGAAACTTACATAGGAAAGTTTCCAAGTACTAATTCCATTGTGTTTTTATTTTTTTTAACTTACTCTATTTCTTTAAAACCATTACTACATTATATCCACAATTCGAAGATTCTCATCATTGAATTACAAATAAGCTAGGATATGATATATATATATATACGTAGTAAATTTTGTCCTTAACTTTTTCAACTAATGTATACTCAACACTTTTCCTATACATGTTTTCTTATCTATTGTATTCATATAATAACATTTAGAGTAATAGACTATATTTTAATTTGAAAGCTAACAATTTTGAAAGGATCATAAGTTCTAATTTCATAAATTTTGTTCTATGTAAAATTGTAGTATTGATGACGTATATTCTTTAACATAAACAGTTTATAGTTAATAAAAGTAAGCCTAATATAGTTACTAGATTTATCCTTTAGATGAAGGTTTAGAAATCAAGATCCAAATATTTTATCATTTCTTTTTAGGTGCTTTTGGCTCTATTTCCAGTTTAGTATTCCTAAGGAGCTACTAGATATTGAGAAGACTTAAGTAACTAGTGGATCTACTCTTAGATAAATTTGAAACAAATTTAATGACTGAAATGAAACAATTACAACTGTTCTATAAAACAACATCTTTATTTGTTTTGTGATTGATCTTTCCATTTCACAACTAAATGCTTAAGAATTAAGAATTCTAATGACAAACCTTAACAAAAGCCTCCATCCTATGGAGCTTATTCAACATTTACAACTATTGCTTATTCTTGATTTTTCTCAAAAGAATGGTTTACTACTTATATGGGAAGCAGAATCTAATGTAGAATAATTACAAAATCAAATCACATCATATATCTTATAAGTCAATTAGTATGGAAAATTTCTAAATATTGATCTATTAGCATAGGAGTCTAATCTAGTTCCTAAATATTTTATTTTAAACTAGTGTATATTTTCAGATTTGTTTCAGAATTAATTATCCTTTTTAGAAAATAGTTTACTAACATAATGAATGCAAAATTTCTATATGACATCAAATTATATCATAGTTGATAGATCATAGTTATCAGGGTTTTTATGCACAAAACTACATATGTTAACTAAAATTTACTAATTATAGTTACAGGCTGTATTGGAAATCAAATCATAGAAACGAAAAATTTAGAATAATCAAAGTCATGGTTACTGTTTGAAAGTTCTAAAGCTACAGATTCCTAAATATACAAAATATGATTCATACATTTAAAATAAATTCTATACAACATGATTACTGTTAATAAAATTCTAGAATAACAGGATTTTGCCACATCAATAACAGGATTTAAAATTTTCATAATTTGTAAATGTAACATTTCTTTATTTCTCAAAAATGTGGGCCATTACACCAATTGATGGAAACACATACCACGGACTAGTGCTATGTTAACCCCATGATTGATCATCACTTCTGGTATTAAGACAATGGTCATCCTTTCACTACTCTTGTTTGTCAGAAGAATTTGGGAGGATTTATCAAAATGGGCATGTGTGTGAGTGAGGCATATGGATTTCCCTTAACTTCACTCATTTGTCCTTTAATCTATCGTTAAACGTCTTGCTGATTTAGTGCCATGGATTTCCCGTGGGTTATTCTTTGGCATGACGTTGAAACATATACAGAAGTACTCAAAGATTGTTATCCCGGTTGTTGACAACCCTGGATCATAGATAAATTATTCAAATACAGATGTAACCTCCGAAAATTTTGTTTCAATTCAGTTTTATCTATGCTCTTGGTCTTCCAATTCCAAGGAATAAAGCAATCACCCGTGGATAAGTTGCCCTTTCTTTCACCTTCGGTGTAAGCAGCCTCTTTGTGGTTGAGAATTGGGTAACCTTAAAGCCAACACCTATGTTTAGCCACGATATATGCCTTGTAAGATGCAAAGAGTATACTAGAAAGTTGAAAGGAAGAGTGTTTTCATAAAAGAAAGAAGGAAAATATGTGTAAGCTTCTAATGGTGTTATGTAGCAACGTAAGGGATGATTATTTGACAACAAAGTCCACAAAAAATAGATATTTCAACCCAACAGGACCAGAAAGCAGAGTCTAATTTCGGAATCTGATAATAAATGTTAAATTGGAATGTCATTCGGTTTGAAAGCAAAGATAAGTACAAAAGATAAAACAAAATACACACCTTCAGATAAAAGACTACACAACGATGCAAAAACAAAAGGAGAAAGACAGAAGTGCCAACAGAGGGAAATTACAAAGGAAAAGAAGAAAACAGAACAATACTAAGCAGCAACAACTAAAAACTTACGTAAGCCCCATGAGTTTTGATAAAAGCTAGGTTCACGGGTCTTCTGATTCTTGTAGAAAAAATCCGTGAAAAGAACACGAATAAATATTTCTATAGTAATACCCAATAAAAGCACCTAGACATGCACAGAAGAAAAATGATTTGGGATCCAAATCACAAGAAAAGAAAATACGAAGCCTTAAGTCTCATAGCTCGAAACAGAAACACAATTTGATATTATATTATTCTCAAATAACATTGAGAAAGGAGTGCCACACGGCCTGATTTGGTTCTAGACACAATTTGCATGAGAGGAAAACTAACGATCCACCTTATCAAATTCAGATAAAAACCTTTTTGAGCGAATGAGAAAGAAAAATTTTACCAAACAAAGAGAACGAAATCTGTACCAATAGTATGCTTGCTCATATCTCTTTGGGCCCAGGAAATGTCTATCATAGTAAGACCAAATCAGCAAAATGAAAATTAAAGAACCAAATCTCTTCGAGTTCAAGCATATGCAGTACTTAGACAACAGTTCCTAGCAAAATGAAGATTAAAGAGCCCAAAAAGATGAAAACTACCAAAATAGCTCATATGCAGTAAATATGAGTTTCTTGGGTTATCGACAAAAAATTTCGCCACTCAAGGTGCAGTACTCGTATCAGCAAACAAAAAGTGAGGCATTTCAAATTTGAAGGTTCTTAAATATGTTGGCCGGGAAGAATCACGATCCAAGAACAACTTGGCTTCTTATTCCCATGCATGCCAATAAAACAGCATCAAAGAGGGGAATTGAAATTATCAGTTTAAGAGGGCCTTGATTGTTTGAGTTAGTATTCCTTAATGTTGGTAGTAATTGCTTTTTCTTGCAATCAATCTCTGATAAATCATGAATCATGATTCCTAATAAAGGAACAAAAGCAAAATTTTCCTAGCAAACTTCAAGAGTCACAACATCGTCTGAATTAAACGAGTAAACCATGGCAGATTCATCAAGAAAAATCTGGGAAACTTCAAAGTTTTTCTCCCAACTTGATCTCAAATTATTCGACAACGAACCCAAAAAATGGAAAAAAGAAGGAAATGAAGAAGCAGAAAAATGAAAAAGAGAATAAACAAGTCCACTGCTGCTGCTGTTGCAAACTAAGAGTTATACACGGACATCAACTAATAACAGATGAAAAGGCACTTGAATTAAAGTCTGTGAGTTAATGGACCTAAACTTGTTTGTGTTATTTCATCTTGGATCTCCTTTAATGTGTACTTTCCAATTCAGAAACAACTGCTGGAGCAGGTTAATGTATAAGATTACAGGTCATTAAATCTTGCATAGACAAAAATTTATGTTACAGAGAGCAGAGATGGCACTCCAAAATTCCAGCAAAGTCAGTTCATGAAATCCTGCATAGGCACAAGTTTCTCATGATTTAATAGAACATTAAAGAACCCGTGGACATGTTACTTGTATCAATTTTGAGTGGTAGAGCATGCCTATTAACAAGGTAAGCAAGAAAGCTACATAAACAAAAAGGGACAGGTTCATTTAGTACTTCCTAGCATTTATCACTGAAAACTGCAGTTTAACGATTCACCGAAGGCTCTAACCAACAAACTAAATGCCATAAACTGTTATGACAAATACAAAATTTGGGTCTAAATTAAATTGAAAACAATGATTAGACAAGCAAATATAACCCAAATAAGGTAAGGATACAAGATATATATGGTTCAACAATATGTCTACTCCATGGCGCAAATATGAAAAAGCCTTGGCTAATGTATGAGAACTCCATTGAGATTCCAAGAAAAAACAAACTCTGAATAATCCGAAACCAACACCACAAACACAGAATTTTAAAGTGTATATTCTCTTGATCTCCCAACCTTGTCTCTAGATATAGTTTTCTCCAAACCATACCCCATTAAAAAAAAAAAAGAAAAAGAAATTACAAGCTATAAGCCACTTTATTTTCTACCTTATAGGTTTTCCACATTTTCTTATACCTAATAAGGGATAAACCCATGGCCAAGCTACCCCTATATCCATGGGTTAGAGAGAAAAGCTTGTTTCCTTTTTGGGTTCTGTCCTATTAGGAAACATATAAACAACAATTCTGTAGCTTGAAGATTATTTCTGCCGTGGGAATCTTCTTCACTAGACCCTTCATATACAACATCTCGATTGAAGTGGTATCTGAAATCAATATGTTTGATCCTCTTATGATAGATTTGATTTTGTTAAATGTATGACACTCTGGCTATATCATAGTACACAAACTTTATCTTGTCTCATACCAAACTACCAATCAAACCTCCCAACCAAATAGCTTCCTTCACTACCTCAGTTACTACCATGTACTCTGCCTCTATAGTAGACAAACAACTATGGGTTGTAGTGTTGCCGTCTTAATAATAGCACAGCCTACAAGCGTTAAGACATAGCCTGTTGTTGACCTTCTCCTATGAAGGTCACCGGCATAATCAGAATCCACACATCTAAAAGTACATTTTTTTGTATCATTGTCATTGTCAAACACCAAACTAACGTCCGACATACCCTTTGAATTATGAACCCATTTCACTACTTACCAATGAAATTTTCCTAGATCACCATGTACTCACAACACTAACAACATGTCAAATGTCTAGACGAGAGCAAACTATAGCATACATGATACTCCCAATTGCACTAGCATATGGAACACGGACATGTATTCCTCCTTTTTAGTCTGTGGTGACAACTGAGCTGATAACTCGAAATGGGCAGTAAGTAGCGACTCCTCTATGATAAGTATAACTTTTCGACCACTTTATCCCTTTGAATGTCCATACTCAAAATCCTTTTTGTGGCACCCAAATATTTGAGCCCAAACTATGTACTAAACTTTGTTTTCAACTTATCGATCTTTTTTATGTTCTTGGTTGCAATAAGCATGTCATCAACATAAACTGTTGATAGAAGAAAGACCCATCAGCATGTTGCAAAAATATACATAACTATCATACCTGCTCCTAATGTAACCATGCCCAATCATAAATGTGTCAACCACTTGTACTATTGTCTTGGAGACTGCTTTAGTCCATATTGTCACGGACTTGTTTTGCAACACTCGTGACCAAGGCCTATAGGCTCTAAGAAAGGCTTACTTAGCTCATGGGTATGGCCTGAGGGACTTAAGCTTGTTGTTGAAGATCAATGGAAGAAAACTAGGTTTCTAGATCATTCCTTGTAAATATCTAGAAAGAGGAAAGGTTAGAGATTTGTGTAAAGTTTTCTAGAGAAAGTTATAGAATAGTCATCAACCATTAGATGATTGAGACTTGTAATAATCCCAACCATCCATTAAGGAGGTGGATGGGGGGGAGCAAGTATATATAGGGGACCCGCAATGGTGTTTTCATAAATTTTAATTAAAAATTCAAAAAAATCATAAAAATTCAAAAATTTTAGGAGTTGCATTATTTTAACATTTTAGGCATTTTAAGTGCATTTTAAAATTTTTGTTAGTGCATAAATTTAATTTCTCCTAATTTTTTGTACTTACTGATAATTTCTTATTTTGTAGAAAAATTGAAAAAGAAAGGAGAAATTCAAGGAGTTTAATTAGGATAATTGCAATTTATTTTGAGTGAATTGTAGTGAGGATTTCATGTAATTATTTTATTTTTACAAATTCATTTAAAAGGTTGTAATAATACAGGTCAAGGGTGGGCCATCGTAACTTAGAAGTAGAGGTGGAATGTAAATGGCCCCACCCTTGTACGAGAAGACATTTTCCAGGACCCCACTGTAAAAAAGTCTTGAACTCCTTTAAAGTTCTAGTTTAGGTGGTGCATTATTAGATTAAAATTGCATTGAGTGTTAGTACAAAAGCATGTAGATCACATTTGATACATGTTGCATTTTTTAGGGTTTGCATTAGTTTGTTAAATTTTTCTTGCATTTTTAGGGCATGTTTAATTGCTTTAAGGTGATTATATGTTAACCGAATTGCCATGGAATGGAAAATTTAATTAGTAAGGGCACCTGACCCCACAAGATCAAGGGTGGATTTCATCACCACCTCTTGGCCCACTTAGGATAATCACCACAAGCACGTATCCCAACCTTCCAATTTAATTTAAAATCAATTAGAAGAGACCTATAGGGCCCACCACATGCTCATAGGACCCTCTTGGAAGGAGGCGACCTATGGCCACCCTAGTGGACCCCATTTAACTGACTACGCTGGTTTTTAAACGACTAGCTCTGCCAGCACATTTGATAACTCAGACTACCTACGGCTAGCTGAGGAGGGTGTGAAGTGGTTAGTTAGGTAGGATATAACTAGTAAGCAGTGGGGCAAGTCTGAAAGAGATGAGGGGCTTTAGATTAGCCTAATCTAAAAGCTTCTCCCCCGTGCTATTCTAAGATAATCAAATTTCTGCTTGCTAGCCTTAGGAGTGTTTGAATTTTTGTGTCCTATCATTAGCATTTAGGTTGCATTAGTTAGATAGTAAAAAAAGAAAAAGAAAAAAAGAAGAAGAGAGAGACAAAAAGACATGGTCAGTTTCATTCACTGCCACCAGATTCCATACAAACATGGCAAGAAATGACTAGGAAGTTCTTAAATAAGTTCTTTCCTATACATAAGACTAATGCTCTCCGTCGAAGCATAATGAATTTTACCCAGAAGGATAAAGAAACTTTCTATCAATGCTGGAAAAGATTCAAGGAATTGTTGTTAACTTGTCCCCATCATGGATATGAACTTTGGTGTATCATTAGCTTCTTTTATGAAGGACTCCATTCTGATATGCGTCAGTTTGTTGAAATGATGTGTAATGGCAATTTCTTAAATAAACAACCAAAAGAGGCAAAAGAGTATTTGGAATGGTTGGCAGAGAGTGCACAAACTTGGGCTCATTCAAAAAAAGTAGGTTACTCAAGTGAGCCTAAGTTCACCACCACATTCGCTAGGGGAGACATTTATGCTACCACTGAAAAAGATGATATGAAAATAGCATCCCTAGCTAGAACAGAGGCCATGGAAATAGGAAGGTTGTCCTCTAAGAAAGTCGAACAGGTGTGTAAGACTTGTGAAAGTAATACACACCCAACTCAAGAATGTCCTATCGCCCCTACATTTCAGGATGCGCTTTATGAACCGACCCATTCTTATGAGAAACATTTTTCCTCATCTTCAGAGACATATAGTCCCAACTTGAGTATTCATCAAAATGAACATGTCTCACACAAGGCCCAATACCAACCCTATCACCAAAAACAAGGACCACTTGCTCTTGGACCTTACCTTCCTCCACATAAGAGGAATGTCGAGGATAATTTCCATCAACACATGCAAAACCAAGAGAAGAAAATTTCTCAAATTCAAGGCCAACTTAAAGAGAACACATATTCCATGATTGAATTAAAGGATATGATGTCCCAAATGATGCAAACTACTGATCAAGGTCAATGTCTTATTCCACCTAATGAAATCCTTGATGATATTGATATGGTAGGTGAGATTAATTCTTCACTTACAAGCATGGAACAAACAAAGGCAATTACTATTATTCCTAGTGGTAACAAAATTGAGAAATTTGGTCCTAAAATGGTTGAAATAGTGCTCAAACCTGTTAGAAAAAGAGACAAATTTGTCACACCCACTGAGGAATATGACATCCTTGCTCCATTTCAAAAAAGGCTGCATCGAACTTCCACAATTGTCTTTAATTATGAGAAGCAGCTTGAAGATAAATTTATCTTACCTTATGATAAAATGAAAAATTTTAAATTGCAAGATAAATTTATTTATTATTCCTTTTCAGAGGCCCGTCCAGCTCATTTCGTATGGGAACCAGGGAATTTTTGAACTCAGTAATATTTTTCCTCTGAAAATTTTCTTCTAAAAATAAAGAATGTAGCTTAGTTTTTACTTTCTTCTTTTTCCTTTTCTTTTTTTTCTATATCCCTAAAAAAAAATTTATTTCTCAATGCATTATCATCATCCTACTTTTTGAACATTGAGGACAATGTTTCTTTCAGGTTGGGGGGTGTAGAATTCTACTAAATTCTAATTTTTTTATTTAGGTTTTTAGGTGATTTTCTTGATTATTCAAAAAAATAAAAAATCAAATTTTAGGTCAATTCCTAGACTATAACAACTTTGGCTTATTAATGGACCTCAACATGACTAATTCATCATTTTACTCATTTTCTAATACATTCTAGTAAAGCTAGGTCTTAGATCACATATGAACACGCAGTTGCATATAGATAATATAAATTGATGAGTAGCAATGACTGAGAAATCCTGAAGAAATTCAATGGAGACCTATGCCCTAAGTGAGCTTTAGAGCCATTCATTCTTTCTAAGAGGTTATAAATATTTCTAATTTTCTTCAGCGTGCTTAAAGAAACTTGATCCCATCAACTTTTAAATTTGGTTAATTACCTGAATTGTTAGAGTATTAACTTTGAAATTCTGAAAGTTCATTGAATCTGATAGATTATAAAAAAACCTAGAAAATGATTTAGGCCATCTTCGGTAACCTCGAGACATAAAGCCTACCTAAAAATATTTTTACCACTAGTCAGCTAATTTGAGCCTTTTATATAAGCCTTTTCTTTTTCTCACCTAACTAACCTTAACCCATATTACCCACTATAATATATCTATTACCTATTTCTTCAAAAGATAAGTTAAAGATGAATCAAAATATACTTTTTAGTTGCAATCAAAGCAGGAAAGTGAATACTGAGAAAAGAAACTTTCTTCAAAAGAGATTCATATGAAAAAATAATAATAATAATAATAATAATTGGAGAATGCAAAGAAAAGTGGAAAAAGAAATATTTACTTTAGTACAAGCAATGTAAAGAAAGAATTGTCAACTTTAGAAGACCTCTACTTCTTATTTAAGAAACTTTGAATACCCTTTTACCTCTTCTTTTGTACCTTGTCCTAAGCCTTCATGTTGTCCTAATTAAAGACCTAATGATTTTAGGGTAAATATAGACTTAATGAGGATATGAAAATATAGGATTTAGAGAATAATAGTTCTAAAAATTCAAAGGCAATGGCATCTTTCTAGAGGGATCAAAACTACATTCCATAGTATCTCCTGTTCCTTTATGACCGTATGTGAGATAAAATCTGCTTTTATTAACTCTGCTCACATATTTAAGAGAGATATGATTTGAACCTTTATCTGAGAGACTTTATTTTTGAGTGTATGTCATTAGTGAGGATTGAGGTCAAAACATGTTTCAAATGGAGTTGAAAGTTGTTGTCTATTAAAAGATAAAGATTATTTTATACGTATACTGCATTCACCCACACACTCTAAGAACTAAGCTAAATTGGAATGTCTATAGCATATGGGTAGAGTTGTGAATTTTTCATTCACATGCTAAAGTGATAGATTTATTTGAGGAAAAAGAAGAAGTGAGAATTGATTTGAAAATGATATTTTTAGAATTTTGTAGGTATATTCACTGCAAACCCTCACGAGGCCTAACTCGTCCATTAGGGGTAACCTAGGGGTTTAAGGGCTTGTTGCATACGCTAAATGCAACTGTGACTACCTACGAAAATGGCGACCATTTTGTCCTCAATAATTTTTTGCATGTTTTCCTAGGGACTAGCAAAATGCTGGTTAGGGTGTGTGTTGAGTCCTTAATTTTGTCAAAAATAACCTTAAAGTACTATTTTATTGGATCATTTAATAAGTTAATTTTGTGATTTTAAATCAATTTTAGCTATAATCAATCATCCAACCGTTAATTTGAAAAGTTAACGATCGGATGATCATTATAGCTAATTATCCACATAAGATAATTCTAATCTTGTATTTTATTTTTGCAGATAAGCCAAAGTACGTTGGACGGTTTAGATCAGCTTATTTTGATGGGTCCCACGCTACAAATCTAGGCAAATCTGACCAATGATGGCAAATTTGACGAAATCTGGGCAAAGTTGACCAATGATGGAAAATCCCCTTACAAAGGAAGGAGGGGTTGGATTTAGAGCTTCCCTCTTCTTTTTCACTCTTCCTCCTTGAGGAGAGAGGGGGAAGGACTCTTCCTCTCCACCTCTCTCTTGTTCTTTTGTTTTTTTCCTCTTCTTTTCTCCCCTACTTCTTCTCCCTTCTTCTCCTCATCCCTTTTTCTCATTTTTGTTTTTTTCTTTCTTCTCCTTTTGAGAGAGAAGAGGTGGAAGGACTATTCCTCTCCACCTCTCTCTTGCTCTCCCTCTCTCACGCACCATACCAGTTCTCCCTCTCTCTCGTGCATGCACGTTTTCTTTTTTTCCACACCTTTGTTTCCAGCTCCCTACTCCTCCCTTCCTTCTCTCCCCAGATCACACCTGCTTCCACCCTGGATGACGTCCCAGCTAGACCTAACCACCCCAAGCGTCCTCCATCAGCTCTCTCTCTCTCTCTCTCTCTCTCTCTCTCTCTCTCTCTCTCTCTCTCTCTCTCTCTCTCTCTCTCTCTCTCTCTCTCTCTCTCTCTCTCTCTCTCTCTCTCTTGCCAAACTTCTTCCAACCCCCATCTCTTTCTCAATCTATCAGTCTCTTTTGGGTTTCACCGCACTCCTCTACCAAAACCCCCATCTCTCTGTCTCTCTCCCCTCTCCGACAAGTATTTTCCCGAATTCTTGCTTCTCCCTCTCTCCTTCAACCCCGTTTTCCTCGTTTCCCAGATCAACTCTGGCTCCATCATCAGACAGCTCAAAGGAGAAAACCCAATCTCCTCTTCCCCTTCATTTCTTCTCTTCTCTCTCCTCTAGCTCCCTCTTCTCTCGCATCCGCTGCCTCTGCGTAGCCGTACGGACAAGAGAAGGAAAACCCAAGTCTGGTTTCCTCCCGTCTCCCCTTTCCACTCCCGCGCGTTCCTTCTTCTTCCTTCTTCTTTGATTTTCTCCTCCACCGGTTTCTGGTTTTTTCTCGTTTAAAACCACAAATCCAGTGAACTTCCAATCATGCCCTCTTCAGATCTAATTAATACCAACTCTATCCTCATTTTAATACCATTTGTGTCCTCGTTTTAATTCCGTTTGAGTCCTCATTTTATTTCCATCTGTATCCCTGACTAATCTATTTTTTACTTTATCCTTATTCTGCCTATTCAGGGACACTATTGTCCAGGACTATTATTTAGTTTCATTTTCTGTTTTTCTTTTAGAATAAATAAGTCTGTACATTCCAACAGTTAAATAAATCTGAAAATTTCTTTTATTGTTAGTTTATTTCTGTTATTTTTATTTTTATTAATTGAAATTTGTGTAAACTCCACATTTAAGTCGAGTCCCTGTGGAAATCGACCCGTATCTGCATAGCTATACTACAACAGCCGTGCACTTGCGAAAAACACTCAACAAATGGGCGAATTCAAGCAAGGTCATGCAGGGAGTACAGTGGTTGGTAGCTACGACACTGAGGTGCAGAGGGCATAATACCAAAGGGCAATAGTGCAGGGGCGCCAGAGGTGTGACTACCAACAGGTGTACAAAGGTACACAAGTGTGCAAGGGTGCACACACCATGGAGAAGACAAAGAAGCTCCCCAAGGAGCACAAGCGTGGCAAGATGCAAATGTGTAAGGGTAGGAGCAAGGCATGCTGTCTCATAAAGATTATGAGGCAACATGAGATGTGCCAAAGGTCGAAGCTTGCGACATTGAGGAAGATGTGTCGACAAGGACGTCGACATTATCAGGTGGGGGAGAATGTCATGGACTTGTTTTGCAAGACTTGTGACTAAGGCCTACAGGCTCTAAGAAAGGCTAACTTAGCTCATGGGTATGGCCTGAAGGACTTAAGCCTGTTGTTGAAGATCCGTGGAAGAAGGCCTGATTCTAGAAGGCCTAGTTTCTAGATCATTCCTTGTAAATATCTAGAAAGAGGAAAGGTTAGAGATTTGTGTAGAATTTTCTAAAGAGAGTTCTAGAATAGTCCTTAACCATTAAATGGTTGACACTTGTAATAATCCCAACCATCCATTAAATAGGTGGAGGGGGGAGAGCAAGTATATATAGGGGTTAGCTTCTCATTTGTAATCAGATTACTCAAGTGAAGAATATATGTTCAATTTGAATAAGTCTCATTTTAGTTTTGTGCAACTTAATATAGTGGGAGAGTTTCCTTTCTGATTTCTTCTCATTGCATTAGTGGGTGAGTGAGTGTAGCCCCAGTAAGTGAGAGTGAGGGGTTGAAGGCTGACTTGTGCCAAGCAAGGGAGTTGTGCATAAGTGCTGCATGGGTTTAGCAAAGGTGAAACTACGAGCCCGTGACAATATGGTGACTTCTTTAACCTGTAGGCATAATCTTCTTTTCCAAGAACCACAAACACTTCTGATTAACATATATAAATCTCCTCCTTGAGATCACCCTGCAGAAAAGTTGTTTTAACCTCAAGTTACTTCAATTCTAAGTCCAATAAAGCAATCATAGCAAGTGACACATGAATCAAACTATGTTTTACATTTGGTAAAAATGTTTCAAGTCTACACTCTCTTTCTAACTGTTGCCTTTTGCTACCAAAAGTTCTTGTATCTTCCTTCATTCTTCTTGAAGACTCACATCCAATTATCTTCTTTCCTTAGCTGATTTTACAAGACCCCAAGTCTAATTCTTAAGAAGAAATTGTTCTTCCTCTTCTATGGCTCCAACCCATTAAGCACTCTCACTATTGTTGATAGCCTCCTAATATGTAGTAGTCTCGTCACTACTCTCTATATCATATGCAATAACTAATGCATATACCACCATCTCTAGTGGCCATATTTCTTGGGTGGCTTGATAACTCTCTTAGCTTTACTTATAGCAATGCTATAAGGGTCTTTCAAAGATTCAACATGCGCATCAAAATCTTGCACATCTTCTTAAATAATCTCATATGGAATATTTTTCTCGTCCTCTAGGTCACATGCTTCAAGCTCCACTTTCACCTGCTCAGAGGCACCCTTCTCTCCTCCTATATCATATTGCTTACTTAGATGATACATAGTTGACCAATAAATTTCACATTCCTGTTTATAATAAATTGTTGTTCATTTAGGATCAGGCTACCACAACCTATATGGTTTCATGCCCTATGCAAACCTGAGCAAAATACATTCGTGTGCTCTAGGATCTAACTTCCATCTCTAAAATGAGGATAAGTGGGACAACCAAAAGCTTTAAGATGAGAATATCACATGGTTTACCAAACCATACCTCTTCTAGAGTCTTGTAGTTAATTACAGAGGAAGGAGATCACTTCACTAAGAATAAGTAGTGTGAGCTACTTTTGCTGGAAAGTCCTTAGAAAGCGTGTATTAGACAACATGCAGTGAGCTCTCTCCAAAAGTGTGTGAATAATCGGCTCTACTTCTCTATTCTGTTATAGTGCTCGTCTAACAATATAGTGACAAGCAATGCCGTCATTCTTATAAAATTTTACAAATTCCCTTTCTTGAAATTAAGTACCATTATCAGTTCTAAGGTGTTTCACATTCTTGCCTATTTGCTTCTTTATTATTGCCTTTCACTACTTGAAGGGGACAAACACCTCTATTTTGTTCTTCACAATATAAACTCAACTTTCTAGAAAAATCATCAATATATGTCAATAGGACGCCAAAGATTTGAATGGATATAATTCAAGCTACCTTTTTGTAGTGTGAGTCCTATAGTAAACTAGACCGTGCATTGCTTACCGAACACAATGTCCACAGAAATCTAACCTTCTGATTTTCTAACCACCCAATAAACACCATTTACTCATTTTTGTTGGTCCTTGGCCACTTTCCCTGAACGCACATATCATAATAATGTCAAGCCTAAATTATGATTCTCAGATGATGATAGAGTTGCTGCACCAGTAACTATGTTTCTTGGCAAAATATAAAGATTTCCAAGCTTCTTTCCTTTCATAATAACTAGTGCACCTTTAGAAATTCTCATAACTACACTCATTAGAGTCTAGAGTACCCAAAGATATTATATTCTTCTTGGAATCCAAAAGACTTTGAACATCATCCAAAGTTCTAATAATCCCATTATGCATCTTAATTTTGATTGTCCCTATTCCAACAGCTTTACAGGACATATTGTTTCCCATCAAAATTGTACCGACATCGATATATTTATAAGTGACAAACTAGTCCTGATTAGGACAAATGTGATAAGAGCAACCAGAATCAAGAATCCACTCATCATGTGGGTGTTTATCAGCAATAACTATAGAAAAAACAATCTCATTAACTTCTAGATTATCCTCTTTAACAGTAACAATATTAGACAACTTTTCCTTCTCATCTATATCTTTTAGTTTCACACAATCTTTCTTTATGTGTCTAGTCTTATAATAATAATAATAATAATAATAATAATAATAATAATAATAATAATAATAATAATAATAACATTTAATTTTTTCTTCGAACTAGACTCAGATCTAACTTTATCATTGTTGGATGAGCCTTTTTCTTTTGCAGATAGCAAAGTTGTAATAAAATACTCATATGAGGAAGGGAAAGAGTGTAATAGAATTAAGGCTTTATCTTCATCATCCATCTTAACATCAATATTGAGCAAACTAGAGGTAATTAATTAAATTCATTAAGATGATTTGTGATAAGCATACCTTCCTCAATTTGTAGAGTATAAAGTTGGGATTTCAAAAATAGGTGATTTTGAAGAGATTTTTTCATATAGAGACATTCTAGCTTTAACCATAGCCTAGCTGCCATCTATTCACTAGCAACATTGTAGAGAACTTCATTAGCTAAACATAATTGTATTATAGTGAGTGCCTTCTTATCAAACTGTTCAGGTTCTTCATCCATCATCCCAATAACAAACTTTGCCTTTCTCTTGTAAAGCCTTGTACATAACTTGTACTAACAAAGCATGAACTTGCATTTAGCACAACATAAAGTTGTGCTTCCCATTGAATCTCTCTATTTCAAACTCCCTATTTGAACTCTTTGAAGTTAACCTTCAAAGCTATCTTAAACCCCCAACCAGACTTTGAATACCAATTTAGTATGGAAAAAAATAAATTACAGCCTAAATAAAAATGAAAATGATGATTAGACAAGCATAACATATACAAAAGAGAAACAAGATATATGTGGTTCGGCAATATGCCTACTCCATCGTGCAACGATGAAAAAGTCTTTGCTAATATCAAAGAACTTCACAGATATTACAAGTGAAAACAAACTTCAAATAATTTGCAACCAACACCTTGAACACAAAATTCCAAACTACCTACTATCTTGTTCTCCCAACCTTGTCTCTAGCGATGGTATTCTCCAAAATCATACAAAAAAACCTCATGAGTTATATGCCTCTTTATTTTCTACCTTCTAGGTTTTTCACGTTTTCTTACATATAATAAGAGATAAACTCTAAGGCCAAAACCCAAATAACCGTGGGTAATATAGAGAACAACTTGTCTATTTTAGGAGTTTTTGTCCTAACGACATAAACACATTTGAAATACTTGAGTTTCCTTTCTTCAGAAAAATTAGAAAGGGAGAAAGGAGTAGGAAACAAGGAAGCAATATATACCTATCACCAGTACCAAGTTAAAGAAAAGGAGTTAGGAGTATAGCAAATGACCCAACTCATTGGAGCTGACTGTTCCAACCTGAGTAGAAAAGAAGAGCAGTTCATGACAAGAACTGGCCATGTTGACATTATCAATCAAATAACATAGGGACTAGCTATATTTACATGACATGCTCCTCAAGAAAAGGGTTCAAGAGGGGCAGCAAAGTAGCCTTATCAATTGTTCTAGATCCTAACAAATAAAACTACAAATAATTGACTAAGAAAAGCATTAAAGCTAAGCTTGAGGGATAAAAGAAAATTTTAGACTAGTAAGAGAAAAAGGCATAAGGACAACCCTATCACTGAAAGGATTAAATGCATTTCATATAACAACTTCTCCTTTTACAAGAGCCTTCTAAAGATGAAATCATCCTTCTCTAAAAAGATATTGAAAGAGGAACACAGAACCATCTTACCTAGACTACACATGAGCTCTCATATAGACAGGTGGAACCGTCCTATGGCTATATGCTTCTTAAAGACATCTAGTCAAATAGTATCCATATATCAATGTTCCAATCAGCTGGCCATAGAAGTAAAAGAAGCCACAAAGTCACACAAAGCTAGAGGAACTTGAAGTTGGAGAGTACACTAATTATACATATTATAGAACTCTCACCGCCGCAAGACAAGGTGAATTACACAGTACAACAATCAGCGAACATCTCTATGCAAGAAATTCAAATTAGAATAATGAAGTAATTCTTACATCCATAGGTTCATATGAATAAAAATGTCTAATTAATAGCTTGTGACATGTAATCAAAACTCAGAATAATGTGGTAATTTGGTGATAAACCAAAAAAGAAAAAGAAAAAAAGAAAAGAAAGATACTCCAAATCTATATGGATAAACAAATAAACATACTTCGTCTCTTGGACACTCTTTTGGTTCATTTTTTGAGACGCTACAACAGTTGATAGAGCGAACTGTTTCAATCACATTTCGAGATCGGCAAAGGTTTAATTGATGCTTGGAAAACCTCATATTTTGAAGGCAGGCTGCACAAAGTTGAACCAACTTGACCTACTTAGGTCTTCTTCATACCCATCATAATCTTCACAATGACATGCGTCCGATTCCCAATCAATGAATTAACAGAATGACAAATGGGATTACTTCCTATTAGAACTCTTAATAGGGCAATAGAAGAATCCGTGGTCGACTTCCCTTGAAATATCTTGCACAAAAGTAACTTTTGAAAACCATTATTTACAGTGGACTAGGTGAATTAGATAGTTTTAGAAAGTAATTGCAGAGTAAACAGTTGGATCCCAACCATATTGCATGTCATCTGTCAAGAGTCATAAACTCTCATTTATTTTATCAGCCTATGGAGAAGGGCGACGCTGAATGTGTGGAAGAAGATGACACAACAAGAACAGTAGCACTAGAACAAGGATGGATGATCTACAGTGGCAGTCAAACCATCTGATAACATATCAGGTAGAGATGTTTCCCCTTGCAAAAACTGCATCCCTCGCCCCATGCCCGGCTTAACTACCAACGGGTGAGAGCAAAGTTATCCAAAGCTTTAGTACTAGATCTTTCTTCTGTGCCACCTGAGCCTTTCCCGATTTCCAATCTGCTGCTTCTACATACTGCAGCCACAGTCGCAAGGCTGTTATATAATTCCTCATTTTTGTTCCCCGAAATACACATGCACGCGCGAGCGCGCAGACAGTCTTGTGATTACTGCGAGACTATATTTTTGGCAAAGCTAAAGCTACAACTGTGACCAGATTCCTATAGATCTAAACCATTTACCAACTTCGTCAAATCTTATATGGGCTTTATCTGAAAATCTTATCCATTAGATTATCCTAGCATATGCTCCTTTTAGTTGTAAAATGGACCGTGATCTGCTTACCATCCATTCTATAACTTCGCAAAAACAGGGGCTAATAATCAAATTGGTGGTATTTTTGGGTGCAGAACCTGTCTAGAAACGGGCTGGAATGTGAATGGCTTGTTAACTTTGTATCTCCCGATATATAGGCACAGTTATAACTGAGCTTTCCTTTGTAATACCCAAGGAATACAAGTGCGAAAAAGAAAGTTAAGGTGGGCCACAACTTCTGGTGGTGGATACAATTAACGTTCTAAGCCTCCGCTTTGGTATATTACGCCCAGAAATTTCAGGCATCGGACCATCTTCTAATTTTCAGTGATAACCAAGCCACTCATTTCACGCATTAGAAAATTAATTCGATGAAAATTCTTTGGGAAAACAATCCAGAGAGAAATTTTTTGGATAACCAAAAACTTGGATCCTGGTTTACTTATGGGAAGGCAGTGGACCTTCCATTGGGTGGATCGACAATCACACAAAACATTGGAAACATGGTCATCCCCTCCCGTCACGTAAGCAACAAAGAACTAGTGGAACCCCAAACGAGGTTTCATTATACAGGATCTAAGATCAGGACAAAATCAGCTACCATGAGATTCATATACAAAGAACACGGCTGGAGAAAGAGGGGAAGGGCCAACAGAGAAGCAAACATATAAACCATGTGCATGTGTACAAAAACTGTTATCACAATTCATGAGGGACTAATGGACTCGAGAATGGAGTGACTCCGTCTCTGATGATGAAGTGTTCACAAAAATATTTTCTAAAGAAGGATATGACAAGTCAATATCAGTAAACCCTTCATTTGATCCCATTGCTAAGGCACTAGAACTAAAACTATCGAAAGAAATTTCAGGCAAGGGAGCATCTCCATCCAAAAACTGCATCACTTGCCGCATACTGGGCCTTGCCTCGGGCACCGTATGCGAGCAAAGTAAGCCAATCTTCAAAACCAGCCCAATTTCCTCTGTCACATAATCAGTTCCCAGTTTCGGATCTCTCGCTTCATATATAGACCCTTTTCGCCAGCATTGTAACACCCAATCAGCTAAATTTGGCTCCTCGACTAGTACTCGGAGCTCTATCGGCCTCCTCCCACAAGCAACCTCAAGCATAAAAGCCCCAAAAGCAAACACATCAGTGTTCCTGGTTGCCTTGCCGGTTCTAGTGAGCTCCGGTGCGATATAACCTAGAGTTCCGACCACATGGGTAGTTCCAGGATCAGTCCCATGATCATATAACCTTGCTAGACCAAAATCACCCAATCTTCCATTGAGTTCGCGGTCTAATAAAATATTACTGGCTTTGATGTCTCTGTGAAGGACAATTTTCTCCCATTCTTCGTGCAGATAGAGAAGTCCAGCAGCTACTCCTTTTACTATTTGAAATCTTTGTCTCCAATTGAGGGTTGCCTCTGGTTGGTCAAACAGGGACTTGTCGAGACTTCCATTCGGCATGAAATCGTAGACCAGAAGAAGCTCTCCTTGACGCCGGCAATAACCAAGGAGCTGCACCAAGTTCCGGTGCCGCAGCCGGCCAAGGGTCACAATTTCAGCTACAAATTCTCTCATTCCTTGCCTTGATTCGTGAGAGACTCTCTTGACTGCAATTTCCATGTTGGTTCTGGGTAATACTCCTCTGTAGACTCTCCCAAAACCTCCACTACCCAAAAGTTTTGAGTCTTTAAATCCGTCGGTGGCTATGAAAAGATCTTTGTAGGAGAACTTGTGTGGCCCATATTCGTCCTCCCAATCTTCATGAATTTCTGCAAATTTTCTCTTCCTTAATATTACAAAAACGGCGACTGATATGGTTGCCATTATTAGAACTGCTGAAATAACTGGCAACCCAATGATCAAAAACCTTGATTCCTCCTTGGGTGTCCTCCGAGGGAGTGCAGGAAGGCGTGAAAGATCCAGAGCTTCAGCTTGCCCATTCAGCTTAAAGCTCCATCCCAGAATGTAGTGTGACGCTGCCAGTCTGCCTGTAGAGGAGGAAAACCCAACATACATAGAATTCAAGATGATATGTGAAAGATCCAGAGACGTAGACAAGAGTGGTCGACTGGGTTTCTGAAAGTTGACTGGGGATAATGTTACATTCAGTTGCTCATCTACTCCATTGTAATCTAACCAAACCTGAATCGGATCTCCACTTTTAAGATTAATACTCAAAAGTCGATCATTGGTTAAATAGGCTGCCGGAGAGGCATTCATAGAATTCAAGCTGTTGACATCTATTCCGACATGGTTGTCATCAATATCCCCGAATTCAGGATTGAGGGTCGTGTCGAACTCCACTGCAACTACATGATTGGATGAAATTCCGATGTCGCTTAAATTGAAAAGGCCCAAGTACTGGCCAGGAAGAGCTGCAGGGAGTGACTCAGAAGGGCTGATAGCGAACGCGAGCCCATGACCGGTCAGATCAGGATATTCAGGGACGATTGCAAAGACGAAAGAAGTAGAGAAAGATAAAGAAGAACTACTCGTGAAGTTTTTGAACTGAATGGGGAAAGAGTAGAAGGCATGACCCTTCTGAAACTCTGAAGTGTTTGTCAACTTCAAGAGACCGTTGGGCGTGATCTGAGCTATGCCGTCCAGGCTCACGTTGGCACCCTGGAATCCATTGTAGATGAAGCCATCATTGTTCTCTGAGGTTGCTAGTTCTACGAGGAGAAAGAAAAGCAGAATCTTGAGAAACATGGCTGAAATGTCTGAACTTGTGGCGAGTCTTTGTGCCCGTGTCTCGATGTAGTCTCTATAAAGATGTCAATTTGAGACTAGAACACCTACGGCCTCTGTTCCTGTGTTTTCTTTTGATAGGAATTTCTTGGTCTTCTTGGGCATGGCATTCGACCAGGTTAGTTGGTGTTCGAGTGACCTGGTCCTCTTCTGGCACTGGCGTGGGAATGGTTGCTATTTAGCAAATAACCTCTTAAACTTTGATATTTTTAAATTTAGCATATTCGATTAAAATAAAAGGAAGAATAAGAATAAAAATACATACATACCCATATATATATGGCAGAATTAATGCGGCCTCATGATACATACAAAGTAATGAAAAATAACAGGTAACATCCAGTTATGCTTCCCATCTGAATGTACACTCAAGAAGCACCAATTTATACTAATGAGTGACTCTTTAAGTGGCCAAGCTGTTAAAATGGCCTAGTTCGGTTTGAGTTTTCCGTTATCATGTTGTCTCTGCCAATCATTCCTCCGCCAGAAGTAGTAGGACCCAGAATTTTGGTAATCCTAATCACCAATCTTCCTGGCCCCATCTCAGACAGGCCACGCTTCAGAACCATCTTTCCCAGATGATCCTAAACTATATTCTAAGAATAAGTTAGAAAGACAGTGACTTTTACACTTTCTGGACCCAGATGTGCCATTTTGGCACAACCAGTCCATTCTACTGGTCCTGATCCTACCATCAGCGTACCCTAATCCCAGATCCTTAATCCATGAGGGTTTGCTCAGTTAGGATTCCAGGGTTTGCTCAATTAGGATTCCACAAGCACAGAGTAACCATTGATTCTTATCTAACAGATGTAGCTTTTATTCAGGTCATCTGTCGACTCAATGGTCTACATGTTCCGCATCATGAAGAGAGTCCTAGAGCTAAGTGTAAGGCTAGATCCGCGATCTCATAATTGATCTCTGAGTTTTATGGGGGAAATCAAACGGCTCAAAACGCCTCAAGGAAGAAAAAGGACAAAATTTTAGTGGAGAAGATTGTTTGGGCAATGCTTATCTATGATGTGGAGTAGAAGATGAACGATTCGGATATCTGGGGATCAGCTTTACTTTGTAATATGTTTCACATGCCGCAAATACCATATAACAACGTTTTATGGCCATGGATCAGATAGCAGTTCTTACACGGCCATTGTGGTCCCCGTTTCTCTCCCATCGAAAGTTGTTCCACGAGGATAATTACCCAATGCTTTTGTGAGACAAACAAGCTGACGGATTCCAAGTTCTGCATACCTTTATTGACCTTTTCACCTATCTTTTAGCAAACGCGGGGCACTACTACTCTGACCTTAATAATGACAATTTGAAGAAGAAACCGGCAAAGGTTGGCTGGCGGCTCCTTTAGGTAGACCACCCACCAACCAAGACCCCCAGACGTCGGCGGTTCGCTTGCTGAAAATTTTCCTGCCCTAATCATTCCTTCTCCACCATTAATTAGGCTCTCGAACTTTCTGTAATTAACATTGAAGTGTTGAGTCAATTTGGAGTTTTAAATTCTTTATCAAAGAAGATATTTCAAAGGGATTGGGATAGTAAATCTCAAGTTGACATCAAACTTACAGCGAAACGTTGCCTCAACCAGTTGATTTGGAGCTTTTCTATTAAATAATCTAAAGGGTGATAGTGGTACAGGTCCACCTTTCTTATTTTATGACAGTGGCCAACTAAGCTTGCATGTGTTTCAAAGTAATAGGAAGACTTCTATGTTCATTGTTCGTCTTTTAATCCGCCAATTAGGGACTTTCGTCTTGGTTAACAAGGGATATTTATCACTCAATACAATCATGGAGCGAGACCACATGAATGACATATTTATAATCACGGAAAACGAACGTTTGGGAAGTTAGCACAAAAAATGCATGGAGCACACTCAAACACACCAGCCAATGCGATTTTTGATATACGAGAAATTCAATGTCGGAGAAATGAGATAAACAGATCCGATCGACTAAAGATTGGTCCCTTGATGCAAGTGTGGGGACACTATACGCAGCAACTTATCATGTGTTAACTAAGTTACTAAGAAGCTCAAGATGGAGAGGCTCCCATACTGCCTATGGTTAGTTGTCAGAAAACCTAGACTTATGGGCCCATAAATCAAGTAATCTGAAACCTCTTTTTAGTGAAAAATATATTTGTAAGTAAAAGTAAACATACACCCACACGCGCAGGGAACAGATGTCATATCCTACACTCCAAGGTATGATTCAATTATTGATACACCCACACACACAGGGAACAGATGTCATATCCTACACTCCAAAGTATGATTCAATTATTGACCGTCAATAATTCCTCTTTAATGAACTCTTGAAAAGTAGGTTTCAATAATTCCTTTCTCACAGAAAAGAACTTATCTCCAACTCCACAATGCTCCCGTGAGAATTGGTTTATGTTCTAAAATGTGAGAAAGTCAAAACTGTGGCACCATAACCCTTGGCCCTGAGAATTACAATTAAGAGGAGAATGTCAGAAGCAAATGATATACAAACACATATGTCGTTTAATGATTTTAAACGTTGGCTTTAAATAACTGTATTGTTTATAAACCTACAAGGTAAAGGTAAGGGATGAGGTAAGAAATGTTGAAAGTGTTCTATGCTTGAATATGTGGAGGCTTGCTTTTGCCTCACCCTCCCATACTTGAATATGTTCACCTCTTGATAGAATAGATGATATAAGAAGAGGAGCTTTTAGGGAAAAGTACTTAGTCCAGCTAAACTGGTTTAGAGCATAATTTAAAAACCCGAAAACTCGACTCAACTTAAAAGTGAGACAAGTTAAACCAACAGTAGGTAACTTGAAAAGCTCAAGGCGGAATCAGACTACTATTTGTTCAGGTTGCTATATACATGAGGCTGGGTAGCTGGTTAGACGTCAATTTCTTGTCAAACAGGTCAAGAGAACAAACCATACACTTAACTTTTACGTATTTTGTCTGATATGCTACTGAGTTGAGTTAACTCGCACGAGTTTGCAAATGAATTCGGGAGTTCTTAAACTATGGTTTAGAGAATCCATTAACTCTCTAGCACCAAAAGTTTCATGATGTAGAAGCTTCTTCATTCATTCAAGATCCAACCCCACCACACTACCATGGCTGGAGGTAACCGTTTTCCATTTCATATTTGGAATATTCATAATTAAGATGGACAATCCTATGTTGCTCTAGTCCAATTGATGAAATCTCTACATGGATTGACGGCTGTCAATAGTGTTCAAGCGTATACCTCGCTCCTTAAACGACTGTGCAGACTGTTTGGCGAAGGAGGGTGTGGAACTTCACACTATGAGAGTTAGACTCGTATCATTTTGTCTATTTCTTGATCTTATGGTTGTATAATCGATCCTCTCGTTCTATTGTACAGCAACGGGGAGGGCCTCTCTCCTACAGTCAATAACACAACTAGCTTCTCTAAGAAAAACGATAGACAGCTAACAGTTTATTCATCTAACCATCTTGCAAGTCTTGGTAAGTGCCAGTTTAGAGATCATCTTGGTACATGGGTATGTATGTATGTATGTATGTATGTATGTATGTATGTATGTATGTATGTATGTATGTATAGATTTCAGAAAATACTTTCAAGGCATCATGTAAGAAGACATGTTACTCCATTTTGAGAGGGCTGTTAGTCAACAAACAACTAATAAGCCATAATCGATGCATTAATCTCCGGCTTAGACTAGTGAAATGACAGTCAGATATTGCACGAAAGACTGAAGTTACAGTTCCTATGAGCTGAGGCCGTCCACCCAGTGGCGCTACAAGGGCCTCTCCTGTCCTCGGGCCACGAATTCAAGTCGCTCGTGGACTGTGGGTTCTGCATCAAAGGTTCAAAACCCAGCTAGCTTACCAAAATAGAGAAAAATGTAACAGTGCACATCATTACTTCATTTTGAGAGGGCTATTAACCCTTACTAGGACAAACTTGCAGGTGGAAACTGTTTCACTTAGCTAATAGGCGTTGCTTTCTTTTTTACTTTAAAAGGACAAACTTACGACTTTGTGATCAACAGCCGGCGAATAAAAAAACTAGCCAGGGGACAAGAAACAGCTCATTCACGCAAAATGGAAATATTGAAATCATTAGTTTTCAACCAATCAGTTTGAAAAGGAGAATAGGAAAACCAAGTTGGGACCCGATCACCAATACCCTACCTTTCTTTTCTAGGAAATGACTTTCTTTCTTCTATCTGTAGGACTACCAACTCCGTAAGCAATTGGAAATGGAGTCTCCGCTGTTCTTCCCTTAAATTCAAGGGCCACATTCTTCCGATTGTCTATGTCTTAGAAATGCTTTAAAAAATGCATTTTTTGTGGCGGCCAACGGACAATGGCTATATAGACTACCCTGCCGGCTAAGGACAAACAGCTATGGTCCAGGTATCTTGTTCACTGAATGTTCTTAGCATTTGTCTTTGAATAGTCTAACAGCATGAAGTGAATTACGCGAAAATCTGGTGCAATTATCCAGTTAGGATTCTCTTACATGAAATCCTTGGGACCTAGCCTGTCTAAGATGGGCTAAGCAGATGAATGATTCGTATCGCCACGAAGTACAACCACTCTTTTCCAGTGGCTGGTGTAAGCAGTATGGCAATTCTGGCAACCAGCATGTTAAACCCGTAGGAAATTCTCTGCAAGCCAACCCCACCCACGCCCACCCCCCTTCTCATGTAGCGTGGTCGAGCCAAAGCTACATCCGCGAAACAAAATAAAGAAACAGGGGGACAATGGAGGCAGTTGGAGTATTGAACTGTTATAAAGAAACAAGGGACAACAAAGGCAAATTGAGTATTGTACTTACAGTTGCTTGATCCCAAGCGTGTATTGGTTTTTCTTACACGTTTGTCTTTTTTTCTTTCATTTTTTTAATTGTTTCTGTAAATTTCTTTTGTTTGGCGATTGTATGGAGACTATCTTAATCTCCATCGGTTCTCTGTCAATATTCCATCCTCAATAAATCTGTTTTACCATTCAAAAAAAAAGAAAAAGAACTAAACAAACAAATAGATTTACTCGACATGTAATGAATGAAAGAATTTTTTCCCACATTCCACCTGGATGTATACAAGTTTTTATCCTGTGAACTCAGCGGCCTCCAGTAAGGAGGGAATCCACAGCTAGAAAATTGTTGTCCGAAGAAGGATAAGAGATGCCCTGCTCAACGAAACTTTGGCTATGGCCTTCCGCTGAAACATTGCCACTCAAACCATCCGAGAGCTCAAGTCTGGAGTCAACCATATCTAGAAACTGCTTTACTTGACGCATGGTTGGTCTAGTCCCTGGCTCATTGCGGGAGCAAAGTAAGCCCAACTTCAACACCAGCTCCATTTCTTCAGCCACATAATCGCTTCCCAATTTTGGATCAGTAGCCTCTAAAATGGCCCCTCTCCTCCAGCATTCTAACACCCGATCCAACAAAATAGGCTCCTCCGGTGACCCGCGAAGGGATATAGGTCTTCGACCACAGGCAACCTCAAGCATAAAAATCCCAAATGCAAACACATCAGTGCTCGTAGTTGCCTTGCCGGTACTAGTGAGCTCTGGTGCTATATAACCTAGAGTCCCCACTAACTGGGTAGTTCGGGGATCAGTATCATGATCATATAGCCTTGCTAGGCCAAAATCGCCTAATCTTCCATTGAACTCACCATCTATCAAAACATTGCTTGCTTTGATATCTCTGTGCAGAACTGCTTTCTCCCATTCTTCGTGTAAATAGAGAAGGCCAGAAGCTACACCTTTAATGATTCGTAATCTTTGAGACCAATTGAGGGAAATCTTGGGTTGATCAAAGATGAACTTGTCGAGACTTCCATTTGGCATGAAGTCATAGACCAAAAGAAGCTCTCCTTTACGCCGGCAGTAGCCAAGTAGCTGTACCAAGTTACGGTGCCGAAGTCGGCCAAGGCTGACAATTTCAGCCACGAATTCAACCATCCCTTGTCTCGATTCATGAGAGACTCTCTTCACTGCAACTTCAATTCCAGACGCGGGTAAGATGCCTCTATACACCCTACCAAAACCTCCGATCCCCAAAAGCTCCTTCTCTCGGAAGCCCTTAGTGGCTATGTATAGATCCTTGAAGGAGAATCTATGAGGCCCGTATTCTTGCTCCCAATCTTCACGTATTTCTGCGAACTTGTTTCTCCTCTTGATGATTAAAACCACTGTACAGACTGCCATTATCAGTAAAAACACCACAATTAGAGGCAACCCAATTGTCAAAAATCTTGAAGTCTCTTTGGGAACCGTTCGAGGCAGCGGAGGAAGGCGAGAGAGATCAAGTGATTCAGCATCGCCGTTCATCTTAAAGCTCCATCCTAGAACATAATGAGACGAGATAAATGTTCCAGCGGACGAAGAAAAGCCTACATACATGGAATCCAAGAGAATTGATGAAAGATCAACATTCAAAGACAAAAGTGGCTGGTCGGGTTTAGGATTGTTAGCAGGAAAAAGCGTTACATTAAGTTGCTGATCTGAACCACTATATTCAATCCAAACCTGCATAATTTTGCCACTACTGAGGCTTAAGTTTCTAAATCCACCATTCTCATCCGGAAAATATTCTGCAGGGGAGGATCTTGCAGACAGTAAGCTGTTATTATCAATTCCGACATGGTTATCATTTATGTCACCGAATTCGGAATTTCTTCCAGTATCTAGCTCCACAGCAACGATATGGTTTGATGAATCGCCCATATTGCTCAAGTTGAAGAGGCCTAGATGTTGAGCAGCGACGGCGTTTGGAAGAGATGCAGAAGGAGATATGGCAAAGGCCATCCCATGACCATTTATATCTGCATATCTGTTGACAATTGCAAAGGCGAAAACAGTGGAGAAAGAGAATACTTCACCGGTGGAAGAGTTCTTGAAATGCAGAGGACTTGAGTGGAAAGCATGGCCTTTCACTGCTAAATTGGTGGTGTTGGTCAGCCTCAACAGGCCGTTTGGCGTGATTTCTGCTATGCCGTTCAGGGTCATGTTGGCATCACGAAATCCGTTGTAGGTGAAAGCATAGTCGCTCTGTGAGGTTGCTAAGTTCACGAGAAGGGACAATAGCAGAATTCCAGAAAACATTGCTGAGATATCACGGTAACTCGAATGTGGCCGCTCCGAAAGAACCAATACTCAATACCAATCTGATCTCAATGCATACCTTCTAGAGAGGGGTTAAAATATGGCCTTCCACCAAGTTTTGGCATCGGGACCACATATAAATATCCAACCTTTGATATTCTAAATCCTCTCTTAGACTGGGAGAGCCCATAAAAGCTGATCCATTATATGATCTTAGACCTATCTGTCGTATCCCTTTTGAGCTGTAATCTAGATGGTAGAACTCAAGAATTTATATCTATTCATGAGATCTCTGTTTCATGGCCAATCTTATAAGATGTAACCTTCAGAATGATCAATGGCTTTGGATTGAATACCCAAAATCTTGTCACCCACCACGTAAAGTAATTGAAATTTACAAGGCAGGCGACAGATAATGGCTATGAGGTGGACATTGGCTTCTATAAGTACCAGGAGTCAAGCTCCGATTACCATTTTTTCCCTCTCTTTGGGCAATGATGTTCACAGATGCACAAAATGTCTCCATGGATCGAATAGGCGTTATCCTTGGAATATACAATCCATTACCTTAAAGATACCTTTCAATTTTATATCATGTGAAGCAAATCCATTATTTGTTGAACTTCAAATGCTAAGTGAGGTTGGTTAGGATGTTTAGTGACGATTTAGAAGTCTTGAGATCAAAACCCAACCCCAACGCGTACATGTTTTGACTCAGAGCGAGTTACACACTCACAAGTCACCCATTTTGATATCGAGTTGACTCAAACGGGCTTCCAACTATGCATTGGAGTGCCTCGTGTAAACTCTAAGTTAAGGATTCGATTAGAGTACAATGAAACCTACTAGACTTACATCTCAACTCTGGAAGAGAATACGTTACTTGCGATCTTCTTCCCTCTCTAAATAGAGTTACATACTTTCCATTCTGAAGAGTTAGATATTGTTCATGAATATACTAGAAAAATATAATAGTCAATATTGTCTCTCTCCTCCCACTTAAATATATAAGAGAAGGTAACTATTCTTTCTCTCTCAGACTTTTAAGGGACAATTACCTCTCTTTCTTTGGAATTATAGTGTCAAATTTTCCTCTTGGGCCCACTTTTTATACCTTTTTGCTAATTAAGATGTTCATCAAGTTTGACTTTATTCAAGATGCAAAGGTATTAAAGATCTCATCCAACGAGTACCTATAAGGTAGGCCCTTCTAGCTGAAATGTGGATAGTGTTAACAAAAGCCACTCTCTACCATCCATATTTCAGTTGGAAGAGGCTCACCCTAGAGGTAGTCGTTAAAAAATGAAAAGTGGGCCAAAAAGGAAAAAAATTTCAATGCACTATTACACTGAAGTGTAGCGAATAATTCCTCCCTCCTCACTCTCATATTTTTGTACACCAGCAAGGTTGCATGGCTTTTACTAGTATTCTCTCCTGGAAACTTTTTAACAACTAAATTCAGAATAACGTATGCAACAAAGTAGGTGTAACAACTTTCATTTTTATAATATAAATATTATTTGCATGGAATTGACAACAAAAAGCTAATTGCCCTAATAGCTATAGAATGAATAGGTAAAACTCTAGATATGGAGTTCAACTATAGAGAGAGAGAGAGAGAGAGAGAGAGAGAGAGAGAGAGAGAGAGAGAGAGAGAGAGAGAGAGAGAGAGAGAGAGAGAGAGAGAGAGAGGAGAATCAGGCTATGCTATCCATTTTGCATTCTAGAAAAGGAGATTATAGAAGAACGATCTCGTTTACGAGGTAAGGGTATAGGAATTTATCTAATCTAGTTGGTTTTCAAATGAAAATTTATTTTTATGTGATTCATTTTATTATTAATCTAATTGATAGGGATGCACCATACATTAATGAAGAGCTAGTAGTTTTCTTTAAGAGTTTTGTATAGGATTGACATGTTAGGCTCTCGATATTGCTTATCATTTTTTAACACGTTTTGATTCCTTAATAAATAAATAAGCATTATGTGGTTGTTTTATATGGATCCAATCATAATGATATGTTTTTACATTATTCTAACCCATGGTAATCCCATTTTATAAAGATCTAACCATGAATAAGTATGTGCATTTAGATTAGATCTCTTTGAGTTATCATATATATACAGATTCGCAAGGTCATCTATGCATGTTGTTCCATTATGAATACTTTAGAAATAAATCTATACAATCGGTTACATATGTTGGGTCTTAGATCATTTTGATGAAGATTTTATCTCATGATCAAATAATGCATGGATTCACAATAATATCCATCTGTGTATAATGTTCTAATAGTAATTCGTAACTTGTCTTCATATATTGCATGTGTGTACAAGATTTCGGAAAGGTTGATGCTTCATTTTTAATTGAAATGCCTTATTGATTGACAGATCATTTCCTAAGCTGTAAATACAAATCTTAGTTTTGAAATTTTATATGCACATGACCACTTTTGATTTCATGTTGAGCACTCATCAACGCTATGCATGATGCCTTGGATGGGTGTCATGCTTGGCCTTAAAAGATGGGATGCGTGTTGTTGTTGTTGTTGTTGTTTTTTTTTTTTTCCCACATGGGTGCTTACTTAATTACATTAATTGGGCAGCACACCACACACCACGCACATAGTTAATGTAATGAATATTTGTGTTTGAGTATCTTGCATGGTGCTTAATATGGGTACATGCATGCTATGACACCCTTGGATTAAAGCAACTACCATTTGACACTCATGCCTTGCGTGACACTTTTTTTTTGACATTCATGAGTGTTATGTGGCTTACACTTAAAGCGTGAAGAATTTTGCATGAAGCTTAGTTTGCCAACCTACATGATATTCAACGCCTTAGATGAAGTGATGGACATCTAGCATAAAGTATGGTGCCTAACACACAATGCTTGCACATGGCACATGACATGTACTGCTTGGTACTTGGGTAAGTACTTAAAGCATGGATAGTGCTTAACACTCGCTCAAATGCTCACACACAAGATTTTGATTGGTTTTATATTATGTAGTTTAGAAATTGTGATCCAAGTATATATGTTTCCATGTGTGCATAGTCTCTGTTTTATAGTGAGTATAGCAACTAATTAAGATAATTGTTATATTGATGCTTGTAATAATTAAAAAGAATAAATTATCTTTGCATGACGCATATATGATTTTGAAAATGTTGTGCTACGAATATGATATAATTATATATGCTAAGATTAGACTAAGCTAGTTGAAGATTTGTGCTAATTGAAATATGGCCGGGGAACGAAAAGTTTTGAATACTTTCATATGCTACATTAGGTAATGTGAAATGATCTAATGAATGAAAATTAGGCAACTCAAAAGTGTTGTACCTAGCCTAAAATTAGGTGACTCATAAGAGTTGACCTTAACCTGGGGCAAATTCTAAGACCCTTTTGGTTGTTATGCTAGGAAGACTAGTTGGCCACTGACTTCTGAAAGTTGATACCTGCCCTAAGAGACCTATTGTAGAGAGTATTGTATCATGGGGAAACTGCTCTCTTGTGATCCATGCCCCCATGAGGACTGGTGTAGCCCATGTGGTATTCACAGCCGAACATAGTTGGATGTGGGTCCTTTGCGTGCATAGTTTACCATATAGTTATTGAACATTGACTGATATGTCGGTCGTCCTTGAGGACATTGACTATTGCCTAGATGGGCTTATGGTAGGACGCTACACTTAGTGATGCAACAAATTGTGATATGTCATTCTTTGACAAAAGTCCTAATGGACTTGTATGTATGAGATTTGAAAAATATATTAGATTTTATTGGAAACACTAGATTTTTATAAAGGCATAAATGTTTTATAATGTTTATATCATACTTATAATTGAGCATGGAATTGTTTCTACTACTTAATTAATGCCAATACCTTTGCTATGGTTTTCAAACAACTAGTTTAGGCATTTTCCTATTAGGTCTTTGTACTCACCCATACAAAACATTTTAGGTGAAGCGTGAAAGGACTAAACAATTGGCTAGAAGAAATTAAATAAGGAGAACAAGGAGGAAAGAAGTATGGATACGTATTTAATTAGACATTTGAATTATTATTTTGAAACAATGAACATTTGAGATGAATGTAATAAGATAGGTGACATTGATATATTAAATCTGAACTACGATTTGAACTTATATTCCTTATTGTTTGGGTTGTGACCAAGGAGATCTTGTAATGGTATGTTTTTATTCTGCTACTATATGTGAAGGTTTTAATGTGACACTGGGTTGAAGGTGAAATTGAGAAAAATAAATATGTATTATACATTTGAAATGTTAAAAAAAAAAAAAAAATCCTACAAGAGAGTTTTATTTCCAAATTATATTTTAAAAATTCTTTTCTAAAACCCAGGTCGCCACAATAGGTTCCCTATTAAAGTAACTTCTAATAGTTATAACTTGAGTCAAGAAACACTCCATGAGAAACTACTACTTTACATATTTAGTAAACAACTTATTCATAACATCGTTCATAGGTTGAGACACCCATTCCTAGTTAGCTTGATATTCCATAACCCTTACGACTTTGCTTAGTCAAGATCACATTTAGGAATCTGCTTCACTTGGCTAGGCCTAATGAAATGGCCAAATCATATTTTTTTTGCCCTGACTCAAAAGGAATTTCCTTTTACTAATATGAACATCTTCCCAAGTGGCATCATTAATCGATAAACCTTCCAATGCACTTGAACCTTTGTAATGAACTACGGATCAACCTTGTCCAATGATAATTTACAATTTCATGAAAGTATAAGTAAGCCCGACTCTGATGTAGGTGGTAATTGTGGCATGACTTGATCTCCTGTCCAACATGCATCTTTAGCAATGATGCATGAAACATTATGACGACCCAGATTTTTTTTATAGACATTTCCAAAAATCCAAGCATCAACATTTCTAACAAAATTTTGACAGAGTCTCCTCTATTTTTCAAACTTTTGAATTTAAAGCATACAATGCGGTTCACCTAATAAACCATTCATTCATACAATAATATATTTAGAGACTCTATCTCATTACAATATCTCATTCATTGCAGAGGAAGTACTTATTCAACATACATGTTAACAAGATATGGCAAATCTTCAATGAAATTTACTCTCTCACCTTCACAACATCAAATATAACATACAGATCCTTAAATAATGCAAACATATTACACAATCCTCAATTATTGAAAGTTTAATCATGCATACATATTCAACATCATCACCCATAATAAACATTCTTCATCCCACAGTCTTCCATTTGGATTTCCTTTTGAATTGCATTGCAGTTTCTTTTTCAATCATTTTACCTAATCTAAGATATTGTAAACAAGTACAATATTTCAACAAACTTGCATTTGTGTAAGTGCATAATCATCTAAAATCACTATTTTTTATATTTTTCATATCCACCATGTTATACAATTGGTTTGATTATGAATTTCATAAACGAAAGTTCTAACAATAAATCAGAAATTCAAATACTTGAACAATTCTTATTTCAGTTCAATAATCATAATCTTTTTTAGATAACTTTCCATAATCTACATAATTACATGTAGTACAAATAACTTCATTCATTCAAACAATCATTAAAAATAAATGGTAAATTATATAATAAATTCCAAATGCAATCATGAATAGATTTTCTCAATCTTATTCATCTCATTCTACATATATAAATATAAAACAATTAGATCATCTTTAAAGCAACGTATAACCTCGATATTCTCATATTCTCAATTTATTGAAACCATACATACATCATTTAAATTCATATCATTATAATAAAATCCTCTGGTTACATCCAAATGATTACATTCAATTACATTTGCTACAAATAACATATATACCACTTAGAACTATATTCAAATCCAATTATTGAAATAACACATCTTGTATTTTTCAAGTGCAAATAAGAAATTGATAATAATAAGCAGATAAACGAAATCACACTAACAGTTAAATTCCATTCAACTAGTGAAAGAATACCATTAGTGTTTTCAAATATAGATAATACTATTGGTACTTTCAAATATTAAAATTGATATGTTTTCATCAATATTTACAAATATAGATAGTTAGAATGATCCATGCTGGCTTATGATCCAAACCAGTTCACCAACCTTATTGATCAAATAAGGTTCAAAATACCAAACTACGGTGGCTACACAAATACTCTTATCCAAAGAGTTCAAATATTAGATATCCAACGTATATCAGTCGTTGGCCAGAAGATCCAAAGATCTAGTTCAGAAGTGATTGTTAAGTGTTCAATTTTGGTCAAAATACCCTAATTTAGCATTCAATTAGATCATTTAGCCATTCAATTTTACAAAACTTAGCTTGATTTTGAATTTAAATTCAATTGACCATCCAAACCTTAATTTGTCAAAATTAACGGTTAGATGATCATTAGAGTTCATTAAATGACTAATGTACGGTTCAAATGATTCTAATTTAGTCTTTTCTTTTGCAGATCAACCAAAGGACACACGGATGACTAAGATCAAAAGTTAACGGTGCAGATCATCTTAAAGAGGATTGGATGGACTAGATCACCCATGAAGATGGATGTGATAGTTTCCTAAACGATAATTGAGCTCAAGTAGAAATCATGGACAGAAAGGGCAACTTCCAAATCTGTAGGAGTTTCCAAAGTCAAGAGAGGGGACCCAATTTAGCAAGGAGCAAAAGGCAACCCCTTCCCCCACTTCTTTCTTTCCTTTTCTTTTTTCTTTTTCTTTTTCTTTCTTTCCTTTCTTTTCTTTTTCCTCCTTTTCCTTTTTCCTTTTTCCTTCCTTTTCCTTTTCCTTCTTTCCTTTTCTTTTTTCCTTCCTCATTCTCACGTACCCACTTTCCTTATTCTCTTTTTGCCTTTCTTCTTAATCGTACCCACTTCTTCTCCCCTCTCTCTCTTCTCATCTTCCTCTTTACCCCTCTCTCTCACTATCCCCCCTTCTCTCTCAACGCCATTCTCTTCTCTTCTCCCCTCCTTCCTCTCCCACTGCTCCTCTTTCTCTCTTCTCATCTCTCTCCATTCTACCTTCTCTCCCTCTTCTTCTCCTTCTTACCCACTTTTTTCTCTCTATCCCCTCTTCTCTCCCGACGTTCTCCTTTCTTCCTCTTAGGATGGGTTGAAAGGAGGAACGGTGTTCCCCCCTTCTCCCACTTCTCTCTTCTCCTCTCTCTTTCTAAACCGCACTATCCAGTTCCCTTCTCTTCCACCGCTCCACTGGGCAGCCCAGGTTGCTCATCCCCATCTCATCCTTCACCAATCGGATCGCGTGCCCAGGCGTCGTCTTCAACAGCCCAGCACGATCACCTCTTCCCCATCGCCGTTGCATAGTCATGTTCTCTCTGTCTCATTCTTCTCCACTACCTAAACCAGACGACGCCTAGAAAGGCGTCATTTTTCTTCATCACTGCAAGGCCAGGCCGCCCAGCCCATTACTAGACGCTCATCTCCTCCGTGCGACCCTCATCTCCCCAGTCAGCCCGGAACCCTTCCTCCTTCCTTCTTCTATCTCCATCCCCTTTCTCTCCTTCCATCTCTCTCGATTTACCGCTACTACTTTCTTCTCCTTCTCTCTTTCACTCTCTCTATCCTGCCCAATTTTTCCCATCTCGTTCTAAATCTCGATCTCGGGTTTCACCTAGCATATACCACCGCCTAGCACTAACGTCTTCGGCGTCCTCTATTCAAGAAACCACCGGTCCTGCATTACCCAGATCGCACCAATCACCGGATCTGCACCTCAGGCAGCCTGCCCCATCAGCGTCGTCGGCTTGGCATCTCGTGCCCCATCTTCCTTCTCTCATTCCTGTGCTCTCTTGCCATCTCCTTCCATTAGCGTTTTTCCCTCTTCTCTTCACTCTATTCTAGTTTCTACACCTCCCTCGTCTCCAACCTATCCAAGCACCCCTTCGCACGCCCAGGCAAGAACCCAGACCAGCAGTCCAGAAGCCAGGCACCCATTCCACTGGTTCCGGGTTTTTTTCCCCAGATCCTCCTTCTTCCTCCCTTCTTCTCTTCACCAGACGGTCCAAGGGAGGAAACCCAAATCGGGTTTCCACTCCCACGTTCCGATTTCTCTTCCTCTCCTCCTTTCTCTTCTTCTTCTTCTCCTTCCTCCTTCTTCCTTCTTCCTCCTCTTACGGTTTTCATCGTTTTTATCTAGTTTTTCGTTAAAAACCAGAAACCCCAGAAATTACGTTTCTTCCCCTAGAAGATCTGAGAAATACCATTTGGGTCCCCTATTTAATACCAATTGTGTCCCCTGGCAGATTTTAGAAATACCAACTGGGTCCCCTGTTTAATACCAATTGTGTCCTCACTTTAATTACATCTGTGTCCCTATGCTATTCTGGTTTTGTTTTATTCACATTTTGACTATCCAGGGACAGTGCAATTCAGGGATAGTGCAATCCAAGGACAAGCTTATCCAGGACGCCTTTTAGTTTTATTTTCTGTTGTCTTTTGAATAAATAATTGTGCAAATTGCAAAAATTGAATAAAGTTGGATTTTAGTTTATTGTTAGTTTATATTCTTTTAGTAATTGAATTTTATTGAAAACTCCATCACTTCAAATCAAGTCCACGTGGGATTGACCCGTACTTGCATAAGCTACACTACAATAGCCCGTGCACTTGCAGTTAAACAATCAACAGTGATATTGTTGGCTTACGATCCCACAAGTACACTACCTCATTGATTAGATGAGGTTTAGATCACCTAACCGCAGAGGTATAAACAAATACTCCTCATTAGAAGAGTCCAAATTATAGCCTTGATCAATCGCTAATCAAATAAACTAGAAGTCTTTCAAATCAAATAACCAATGAAACATATTTCAAATTCGAATACAAATTCAAATATCAACTCTAATCTTTCGAAACAGATAATTTGAGAATCTTTCTCGAATTAACCAAAAAACCCAAATCACAATCGTATTATAGTTTACTAAACTTCATACCAAAATATGAATATGAATACTTCAAATATGGGTTGATTATCAAATGCATATTCCAAAACGTAATATTACAATTCAAATCATCAAATATAATAATAGAGAATTTTATCTCGTTGTCAAAAGTCAATGCATGGTCAGACCTAAATACGGATACAAACACTTCAAATATAAATTCCAATATCAAATATTTCAATTTTATGAATTCCATCTCAATGCATAGTTTTATCTGTATAACATACAAGATATCAACTTCTCATTTCTAATCATTCAATATACAACTGAATAATAAACCAAATCTCATCATACCAAATATAGCATATAACATTCAATGCATATTTGATCTTTTAAATTCAATATGAATCTTAAATAACATTTCGTTATAATTGAAAGTTTAATTAATATCATAAATAGGAAATTCAAATGAGAGTACACTTACTAATTCATATTCATGTCTAAATATAATTTCAGATAAAAATACATTGATACTAATTCAAATCTATGTTCTAAACATATTTTCATAAAAGATTATACTTATTCTAATTCTAATTCATGGCTTCAACAAAATTTAGAATGAGAATACATTTATACTAATTCAATATCCTATCATAAACATGGATTTTAAATGAAAGTACAATTATTAATTCAGATTCATGTCCTAAACAAATTTAGGATAAAAGTATAGTTATACTAATTCAAATTCCTATAATAAACAGCAACTTTAATGAAAGTACACTTACCTTAGAAAATCAGATAGTCTCAAATTAACCACTAACAGTGGATAAAGTTCTGAAATCCAACCTAACGTGTCACTCTTATACTTTTTATTGAAGAGATATTTATCGTATCAGTACACGTTGACTGTAATGGATTTACCGGCAACAATCTGAAGATGGGAAATGGAGAAGATAACTGCGGCTAGAGGGAGAGAGGTATGTGATCATCTGGTCAGGTGGCGTGATCAAGCAGCGATGGAGGTTCTTGGGTATAGTGCGATCGTCGACGAGTTGGAGAGGGAGAGGAATAGAGATTGTCAGATCAATATGGCCGAGGAGCCACAGATCAACCGATTGGTCTAATAGATAGAGTAGTATCAGCCGAGCGCTCCAACAAACCAGAGAGGAAGCAAACATGTATCTGTAGGGGAAAAGGGAGACGATGATGGGTTGTTCAAGTGGCGCTCCTAATTCAAATCTATGTTCTAAACATATTTTCATAAAAGATTATACTTATTCTAATTCTAATTCATGGCTTCAACAAATTTTAGAATGAGAATACATTTATACTAATTCAATATCCTATCATAAACATGGATTTTAAATGAAAGTACAATTATTAATTCAGATTCATGTCCTAAACAAATTTAGGATAAAAGTATTGTTATACTAATTCAAATTCCTATAATAAACAACGACTTTAATGAAAGTACACTTACCTTGAAAATCAAATAGTTTCAGATTAACCACTAACAATGGATAAAGTTCTAAAATCCGACCTAACGCATGACTCTTATACTTTTTATTGAAGAGATGTTTATTGTATCAATACAGGTTGACTATAATGGATTTACCGGCGACAATCTGAAGATGGGAAATGGACAAGATAACTGCGGCTAGAGGGAGCGAGGTATGTGATCATCTGGTCAGCTGGCGTGATTGAGCAGCGATGGAGGTTCTTGGGTATAGTGCAATTGTCGATGAGTTGGAGAGGGAGAGGAATAGAGATTGTCAGATCAATATGGCCGAGGAGCCCGGGATCGACCAATTGGTCTAATAAATATAGTAGTATCAGTCAAGTGCTCCAACAAACCAGAGAGGGAACAAAATACATCTGTAGGGGAAAAGGGAGACGATGGTGGGTTGTTCAGGTGGAGCTCCTAACTATAGGGTGTAGTGCAGCCACCAAATCTAGCCGAGGAAGAGGGGAATAGGGGTGAGGAACAAGGGTATGTCTGGCAGATCGGCTAAGGTAAGATGGCGTTGCATGATCGCAAAGGGTAAACAATGGAAAGAGAGAGGGAAATAGGTCTATCGGGCTTGCATCCAGTTGATGAGTATTTCACGGTTTCAATAGGTTGTCTGAGTAATCTTAGAAGAGTATAGATGAGTGAAGGAGTATGAGAATAAGCAAGAATAATGATTCGACGATCTTGTTCTTCTCCATATAATACCCTTTATGATTCTTAGTAAATGATAAAATTTTCTCTCTTTAATCATGCATCTATCTTTTATACTTGAATATGGTATATCAGGTTGTTTGTAGGGTATATGTAATGATCATCACTCCTCTATATATATATATAAATATCTTTATGCTTAGATACAGAATCTCATGATGCTTATGAGGCGTACGAAATGATGAAATTTTCATAATAATTCCTGCATCTGGTCTATAGGTGAAATGACTGAATAGCCCATATATATATTCTAAATGCATCAATTGAAATAAATACATTCTGGCACTTGAAAAATTCAGGTCATTACAAACACCGAGTGGAATTTAGAGTTGAAAGGAAGATCCAACTTGTAAGCAACTTTAGTCACTCATTGTAGTATCTTAAAAGGACCAAACTAGCTTGAGATAATCTCTTATTCCTTCGCATGGTTACTAAAAAATGTTGATATGGTTGCAGTTTGAGATAAATCCAACCACCCACTGCAAATCCATGTTCTGAGTGGCATTTATCATGCAAATCCTCACTTGGTTCTATATCACTTTGTGTGACGACTCGGGTTTTCTCATGCATTTTTAAATGAAAAATCTAAACTCCTAAGGTGGGATCCCGATGTGAAAAACATTTTATAAAAACTATGTAATGCAGCAGAAAATCTTTAGTTTTAAACTCATTTTGAAAACCCCGAGTGTCATTTGCTTTCACAACAACCAAAGTAGTTTTTGAAAAACTTCAGAAATCATAAATGTTTTCCCAGGTCTATCCAGTCACAGCTCACAGCCAAATTGTAATTAAATGCAAATACATGTCCAAAGGGTAGAGTGTTTACTTACATGTATAATTGTCTCCTTTTGATTTTTCTTGCTCGTAGCACTAACATAGGTGTCCTTTACTCGTGAATGGAACTATCCTGAAAAATGTTAAGGATAGGGTGATTATATACTATACTCAGTAGGAGTCTATCACTACTAGTTTTACAATGCATGCTATGTTTAAAATCATATGCTCTTTCAAAACATGTACATGTTTGAACACTCACATTCAATATCGAGATTAAAAACCATTGTCGAATTGGAATACTGATGACTTAAAGAAATCACATAATCCAAGTCGAAAGTATCATATATATCATAAACATAATGATATGCATAAGATGCTCCACTGAATCCAACTCATGGATATATGGTATGGTCGACCAACCTCATGTCATGCCATATGCAGTGCAAGTAAATCCTCAAACCATAGGGCCTAACTATGCCCACGACCTCGCTGTCATGTGGTCCCCGGGTACCTAGGGACACAGCGTTATAGCCTCCATGGGGCATATGACACATCGACCCAGTGCCGTGACACCAGTGGTAGCCCCCTGTACCACATGCAGTCAACGCAGGGACATGCCCTTTTTAGGCGTGGTACCAATTCCACCTAATAGTGGTAGAGGCTGGGTGGCCAACCCAAACCTCTCGGCATAGCGCCCACGAGCTTACTAGCTCAAATCATATACGATCAAACAAGCAAAAACCTCTATTTCAAAACCTGTCCTCTTTGGGTCCCTCGCAACTGCCTAGCCCTCATAACTGCCTACCCAGCGTCTTTTGGGCACGTCAGCGTCTTTTGATAACCCTCAAGGACATGCAATTTTTCAAGAACTCAATGCTCACAAATTATGCAATATATGCAATTGCTTGCAAAACATGTCTATGCATAATGTATTTGTCATATGCATGTTGAATTCGTTTATAAGATTAAGTCATGCTAAACAAGTCATATAACTTATACTTAAAACATGCATTCAAAACAATCATGACTCTTTTTAAAAGTCTAGTAGCGATAGAGCACCTACCTCAAAGTCTCTTAGAGTCGCGTCCTTTATCACTCAACCCATCCCTGGGTCTCATTTATAAACTCCTGGGTATGAATGAATACAAGGAGTCCTTATCAATTTCATTTTATTTAGACATTAGATCGCTAGATCTGCCTTTTAGGGTCCATGGTCCTTGCCTAATTCTTTGTCAGGCTAGATCCTATGATATGGATCTACTATTTAATAGTTAAACTTTATAAATTGTCCTCTGATCCTAACTTTAAAGTCTCATTAGGTCCGCATGTCCCAGTTCCCAGGACACCCGTGCATCCTGGTTGAACTGCGACCGCCTCACGTGCGTGCACGCCTAAAGGCCATGCTAGGGACCGCATTTTGCACGCGCACATGCATGCTCAAGCGACGCACTATGACGTGCATCCTGGATGGCGTCGCACGGACGCTCCTTTGGTGTAGCATGGCGTGTCTCAACTCCCAGGGCACCCCATGCATCCTAGTCGAGCCAGGACCCGTGCCCCATGTCGCTCGCGCACTCGAAGGCTGCACATGGGACAGTGTACGCACTGCCGTACTCCCGGAACCCATCCCAGGGACTCTGTCCCACGCGTATGTGGAGCATGGCGTCCCTAGGATGCCTTGTTCATGCAGGGCCGGCTTGGAGCGTTTTCCGGCCAGGAAATCCGGCTGGAAAACCTGTTGGAAACGCTAGATTCATCACGGATCTAGCCTGAAAGAGGGAAGAACCCAAGAGAGAGGGAAAGCCGGCTTACCTAGGTAGCCTTGGAGCCCTTATTGCCAGTGGTAGAACCCTCGTTCTAGTTCTGAAACCCTCTGTCGCCGGAAAACTAGATGAAGGTAACAACCCCATTGTTAAGACTGGAAAAGAGAAGAGAGGAGAATGGGAAGACGGGTAAAGGAATGGTCGGCCTGACTTGGGCCTGGCCGTTGCCGGAAAACTCAGGGAAGATTGGCTTGAGACGGGTTTCTGATTTTACTGGGAACCCCAGTCTCAAAATGGTTGGAAAATCATGTTTTCGTGAGGGGGGAGATGGGGCTTTTATAGAGGGGAGAAGGCAGTGCCCCTCAATGGCAGTGCCGCCATTTCCCCTGGTGTGTTCTGGAGAAATCAGGAGAAAAGGGTTTCTGGAGAAATCTGGAGGTGGAAGACGACAGGGGGTGCCGTTATCAAAATGGCCCCCTGTGTTTTTCGTTCTTTTTTGTTTTTTGTTTAAATTACAGAACTGCCCATGATCTTTAAACTCCGTAACTTCTTCATACGAACTCCATTTTCGGCGTTCTTTGAGGCGTTGGATTCCATTTTTCGAGTAGAATTTAATGGTACCAAGTTTCCTCACAATTTCCTTCATTTACTATTTTAAATAAGGTAAAACATTCAACACATTTCTTTTCCCATAGAATGTCCAATTTTTGTTAAAAATAACGTAAATTGCTTAGGTATTACACTTTGACATTGTGCTTAAGATCTCACAACACTACATTATGATCCTTAATGGCTGCATCAAATATCTCTACCTTAGATGAGCCAATGTAAGGGTTCAAGGCATGGAAACAGCCTCCGCCCTTCCCCGAACCTGCATATGTGGAAGCTTCGTGCACCAAGACTGCCCCTCTTTCTGAGCCAATATCATAAGAGATTGCATAAGGCCATTGACCACCTTAAAAGGTGTCATAATTGCTGTTCTTTGTTGTTGAATTACTTGTGGAAGGTTGAGAACTTATTTTCGAATTGAAACCAGAATTTGAAAATCTAGATTATGATAAACTTGAATCACATAATTTACTCTTTTGATTAACATGAATCGATAAAAAGTGTACCTTGTTAGGATCAAAATTATAATTCATCTAGTTGGTCTAATGCTTGCTAAGAATTCACATTCACAAGTTTTTTCTTCTTCTCCTAAAGGTAGATCAAAATTACGAACTCTCTATTGGCCCACTACTTGGTGAGAATCTGGCCTATAGGCTTCTTCTTCTTCCACTCCTAAAGATGGCTTCGAGTTCCAATTCTTGTGAACTAAAAGGAGAAAGAAAATTCTAGATTTTTTTTTTTAATAGAGGAGTTCTAGAGGGAGGATTTTTTTAGTGTCTATTTCTCATTGCTAAAGTGATTCTTGTGTGGAGGAGAGTAGCCCTAATGCTGAAATAGAAAACGTCAAATCTTAATTAAACTTCTAGGTATCCTCCCAATGTGGTATCTATCTAGGTTTCTTAATTAGGAAACTCTTTCAATAAACTAAAGAAAAAAATGTATGAAACCACCCTCTACTACCACTTTGTATTGAGTTGGTACCCTCTACTTTTGAAGCTACAAATCGACCCCTTTCACTGCATAAGATTCCTCAAAGACACCCCACCCCTTCCATCCTAGTTTCATCAAATTTATTAATGGAACTATGTTTCTAGGCCCGTTAGTGAATATTTTATTACAAGTTAGGGTTTTTAGTAATTTTAATTTTTCTAAACTTTAAAATCTAAAGCTAAAAAAATAAAATGGCCATCTTCCCAATCCCTAACCTATGCAAGTTGGAAGAAAGTGTAAATTTCAGTGGGATTTCTTCTGGTGTTACTAAATTTGCACTTGAGTTGAAGTGGTGATTCACAGTTTTTGCAATAATCTTTCTTCCAACTAAACCACACCCAAATTTATTTTGTTTGACTTATCTAAATCTTATTTGGAGGAAGAAAACATGGGAGATCATTTGCTACTCGTAAAACTTGAATCACATTTCTCTTGTATGTAGATTTGTGGAGGAATCTCTTGATTTCATCTAGAATGATCTTGGATTCTTCCCTATAAGGAGGCTTAACTCTTTTGATTTTGGTGACGTATAGTGAGTAAAATGATAAACCAATATCAAAATCAAGATATAAGACTTCTAGATGTTTTTTCATGGATTTGATTCTTGTTCTTGGTTAGTCAACTATTGAGTTTCAATGCACCTGTTGCAATCAAAAGACCCAGAAAGTATACCAAAGCAAAAGGAGATTTATCCAAAAGATTATCACATTTCATTCTAGTAATTAATATTTACCTTCAAACTATGAAATCATATTACTATAGTAGCCAATGAAAGGGATCTATCCAGGGACTGCAAATATCAAATTGTTTTCTATCTTATGTTTTTTGTGCTATTAGAGAATTCAATTGACCGGATTTGAAAGTATAAATTTTTATTTTGGCTAAAATGATGATATTACCCTTTGTGGCAGTGCAAGAGCATGATTGCAAGGAAAGAAGCAAAAGAAAATAAAGATTTTGAAATCCAAAGGATGTTGGAAGAGGGCGAGCTTCATGTTGATTAGCTATTCTTCCATGACCCAGATGGCTTCATGATTGAGATACGTAATTGTGATACTCTTTTAGTGGTCCAAAGAGAACCTAACTAAAATCTACACTTTCTTCCAACTAACACATGTTAGAATTTGGCTTGCAGAGATGATGAGGAAAAAGATAGCTATTTTCTATTGTTTTAAGCATTGGGTTTTGAAGTTTATGAAAATAAAAATTGCCATGAAACCCTAACTTTGTAATAAAGTAGTCATTGAAGGCCCCAGAAATATGATTTTATTACTGAATTTAGTGGAACCATAAAAAGGGGGTGTTTTGAGGGATCTCATGCAATCCATTTGTAGTTTCAAAGTAGAGGCAGCCAACTTGATACAAAGTTGCAGTAGAAGTATATTAGGAAAAATTTTCTATCATTTAGAGAAATGATATGGTGAAGGGGATCCTCAGTGCAATGGTAGAGTTGTCGTCATATGACCTTGAGGTCGTGGTTCAAGGTGTGGAAACAGCCTCTTGTAAAATTAAAGGTAAAGATGCGTACTATTGACCCTTGTGATCCGCCGCTTCCTTGAACCCCACATACGTGAAAGCTTCGTGCACTGGAGCTGCTTTAGAGATGATATGGCATCAAGCGAATCTACCTACAAATAAATGCATGCAACCTACATAAGGAGACAAATTACATATGAAGCACAGTGAATTATTTACCATAATATTTCTATATCACATGTGACACCTATATTGGGTGGACATATTCGCTATTGAATATTTTACACTAGTATAATTAATAATGATGGGTCCCATCTATAAAAGAACTTCACAATCTTTTTAAAAACATCTTACTTCAACCACATATAAATAAATCAATTCAATAACTATTTTATTAAACACTACTAAGCCCTTGGGTTTTCTCAAGTTCAACTACTATATGGTCTATTTGAATATCTTTTCCATAAGAGAGTGAGGCCTATATTGGATATCATTGTTAAGTGTTCAATTTTGGTCAAAATACCCCTGATTTAGCATTCAATTAGATAATCTAACCATTCAAATTTGCAAAATTTAGCTTGATTTTGAACTTAGCTCCAATTGACCATCCAAACATTAATTTATCAAAATTAACAGTTAGATGATCATTAGAGCTTATCATATGATTAATGTACGGTATAGATGACTCTAATTTGGTCTTTTATTTTGCAAATTAAGCAAAAGAGGCATGAATGGCTAAGATCAAAAGTTAACGGTGCAGATTATCTTAAAGAGCATTGGACGGACCAGATCACTCACAAAGATGGATATGATAGTTTCCTAAGGGATAATTGATCCCAATTGGGAATCATGGAGAAGATTTTATCAACATGCTATTTGTATTTTTATTGGGTATACTATACAAATATTTTATGGAGATGCAAAAGAAAGATTCTCAATTCTTCTTTTCATTTGATTATGACTTTGACCGAAGGCTAAAATCTGTCTTCTGGGCTGACTCAAAGTGTAGGATTGACTACTCATACTTTGGAGATGTAATTTCATTTGATAGTACTTATCTTATGAATGCATAGCACATGCCCTTTGTCCCCTTTCTTGGAGTAAATCCGCATGATCAAATGTGCCTGCTAGGATGCGGCCTTATTTCAAATGAAAAATAAGAATCTTATGTTTGGCTATTTAAGACATGGTTGACCTGTATGGGTTCAAATCCCCCATATGCAATTATAACATACCAAGATCTAGTTATGAAGACTACAATCGGGGATGTCTTTCCCAACACCACTCATCCCTTTTGTCTTTGGCACATCTTACAGAAGCTAGCACTTAGGCTTTCACACTTTGCTTTGAATGACCAATTTGTAAGTAAGTTCAAGTCATGTATATACTCTCCTTTTACAACTGAAGAGTTTGAGGAGAAAGGACAGTAATTATTGTAGGAGTATAAACTAGGAAGTAATGGTGGGATTAATAGTGTTTATGAAGATTGTAAAAAATGGGTCCCAATTTTCTTAAGGAATACATTTTTTGTTGGCATGAATACTAATCTCAGGAGTGAAAGTATAAATTCTTTCTTTGATAAGTATGTGCACAGGAAAACATCCTTAATAGAGTTTGTAAAGTAATACGATCTGGCATTAGAGAGTAGATATTATGCAAAAAGCCAAGAAAACTTTAGGTGCTTTAATGAGGTACAACCCCTCAAGACGAGAAGCCCATTCAAGTTATAGGTACGTGATGTTTTCACGAGAAACATGTTTTGGAAGTTTCAAGATGAAGTTGCTAGGATGGGTGGATGACTGGTTGATGAACAAAGTTGTAATGAACAACTTGTGATATATACTGTGAGAGAATTTGTATTTGATGAGGATAAGAAAATAGAAGTTTGGAAGTTTTTAAAGTTACGTGGGATCCAAGTAGGTTAGAAGTATCATACATATGTCAATGCTTTGAGTTTAGAGGATACCTTTGCGGGCATGCCATGTTCATTCTTCAGCTTAATGGTTGTTCATCCATCCCATCTATGTATGTTTTAAAGTATTGGTCAAAGGATTTGAAGATAAGACATAGTTTGAATCACATAATGTAAGAACTTTGAAAAAAACAAAAATGACTTAAAATAGAGGAGGCCGTAATTGATACGGAACCCCCCACCACTTAAAGAGAAAAAGAACAGACCGATTGAGAGAGGGAGAAGAAAAGAGGAAGAGAGAGTGGGGAAGAAGGAGAAGAGAGTGGGGGAGAAGGAAAGAGGAGAAAGGAGGGGAGGAAACTACCCATCCTCCACCCTCCATTTCTCCCATCAACTAAGGGAGGAGGAGATCGATGGTGGAGAAGAGTTGACGGTCGCCGGAAAAGACAGAGTGAATGGCGTCATTGATCGACAATCGGTGCCGTTCATTGTCTTCCCCTGGCTACCACGAGCAAAAGCCCTATAGTTGCTCGTTGATTTAGCAAGTTTTGGTGAGGGAAAAAGGGGAAAAACAGTACCCACGATGGGATTTGCTGGCGACGGGAAAATCAACAGCAATCTTGTTCTTCGGTGACGATTGGAGTGTCGAGGTTGAAGACACTCCTGAAGGGTAAGATCTAGGATACCCATCTCTTGAATCTTGGTAGTTTGCAAAATTTATGTATTTTTAACCTAGATCTATAATTAGGAATGATCCAACCATCCAATCCCTAATCTAAGGGTAGGGATGAAAAATTAAAGACTTGATGTAGTCTAAATCACACTAGATTGACAGATCTAGATAGGAAATCGATCGAACAATCTCGGTCATCCGATCGGGTACTGTTTGCATAGTAAATCCTTGATGTTTGATTGATGATCAGACATCACCGATGAATTTTAAGACCTTAAATTAGCTAGGATATGAGAAAAATTGGGAATGGATGGATGAACTAGCTATCTTGATTTGGAAATGTGTAAATTTACTTGAAATTATGAACATATGGATTTGTATTGACAATGAATTCAAATTTTGATTTGGTTAGGTGATCGATAAGCGATTAAAGGAAGGATATAGTAAAATTGTGGAGCACAAAAAGGGAGGTAAGTAGTTTGGACATCAACATGCTTGGAATTTACTTGGAACTTGAGATTTTGATCTTTTTAGTTTATGCAGCTATCAAAAGGGTATATTCATGCAATTTATTTAAAATGACAGGTTTACTTTACTATCAGATTGAAAAACCAATGCATGAAATTATATGGTTTTATCAGTTTTATAGGCATGAGATGCTGCCTAGTATTATTATATTATGACAGACATATTAGGGCTGGTGGACTCTGTGCTAGGAAGATTGAGGACTGATCATCCTCTTTCTTCTGAAAATATATATATATATATATATATGGTGGATACTTGGCCAGAGGGGCCTAATGTAAGCTCATGTCATCATGGACAGGTCATGGCTTGTGTGCTGTGTTTTCTATGAACACGATGTAAAGGAGTCTATCCGTTTGGTATCAGTGTGATAGCCATGGACTTAATTGGTTCTTGTCCGTCGCATAGAGGTTCCATTATTTTCGGGTTTATATGTATATTGCGCAATAGCGCAGGTGCAGGACACCATGGTATTTTAGGTCAATAATGAGTACTCATGACCAACGGCAGGTGGCGGGATTTGAGTGGTTTTATACTCGTAAAATCTTGATGAGATTTAGAGTGTGTGTGTGTGTAGGTGTGCGTGTACACTGGTTGAAATACTCTTTATTTACATTTAAGCATTTCCTAGTTTAAATGCATTTCTCTATTGGTTTTGAGGCATGCGAAGAGTCGTGACTATCTTCCATATCATCTAAATGTTTTACTAAGGTTATTATTATTATTTGGAAACAGTAGGCATGGATGTTAAATTGACGATTCAAACTAATTGGACATGGAAACTATTTGAAATGGCATGGTATAAATTTTGGAATATATTATACTACTTATTTGGCATCAAATGACACAAAACTTCACAAAGTATGATAAATTGTTCCTTTTAAATTTAGAACTGCATAAACTTGTGTGTTGATGATGAAACTACCTACACAAGCGAAGGCTTGCTGAGATATTGTACTTGTTTACAATATCTTAGATTCGTAGGACTACAGCAAAGGGAAAGGCACATAGTTTTGACTTGGAAGCTACAAGGAAGCTATTTTGAGTTAAGGTGAGGTATAGGTAAAGATTTCTCAAGGTTCTTACAACTCTTATATAATAAAAAATTGTTTCATGATTATTAGAAATGGACATGTGAATGTGTATTCATTACTGTTTGACACAAATGGCTATGACTGGAGTGATCCTGGGTATACAGGTCAATTACCTAGCCTTTTTGGCATTACCAAAATGTTTCATTTATTTAAATTAAACGGAAATGTGTATGTTGGTATTTGGAGGGAGACGGAGTCTCTATCATGGATATTTATATGTACATGATGATTATCAGGTGTCGCATTGTATGCGTTAAATGCACGAGATCCGAAATACAAGGAAGACTCTGCCGGATTTTTGGTAGGAATGTGATGTTCATTCCTCTGAAAATCATTGTTTTTAATAAATAAATAAATAAAGAGACACTTGGGATTTTTAAGGTATTCTTTTCAGAGTTATTCTTCCGCTATTTGGTTTTGAACAGTTTTATAAAAGTATTGGGGCCCCACAAAGCAAAAGATTTATAAAAAAGTGTTGTAAAAACTCAGGATGTCACACATAAACAAGGATAAAGTGAGTATGTTTGAAGATCCAACAAATAGCTTGAACTTCCTTTACTACAGAGCTCTTCCTATATTTGGGAAAGTTGCATCATCTAAGGAAGGAGTGAATTTGTTATGTCAGGCTTTAGATGCTCTTGAGAAAAATTTAGATGATAATCTAGGAAGACCGATAGCAAATGTTTCTGAGGATGTAGCACGGGTAGGAGATCATTCTGAGGATGTATCACATGACTTGAACATAGGCAATGTGATGTACACAGAGTCTCCTATAGAAATAGAAGAATCTGTAAGTATAGTTGGCCAATCCTTAGAATTGCAGGACCCATTGTTAGTCTCCACAAAAGGAAATCATTGTAAGAGATTCAAAGGCCCATTGGAGATATGTAAAAGACAGCAACACACATGTAGTACCTGTGGCAAACGAGGGCATAACATTGATCATGCTGCAGAGAAGGAGATTTGATAACGCATATAATTGAGGTGACAACAACAGACCAAGCTAAACAGGAGAAAGTTATGCAAGTACTCATAGATAGGCCAAACAAGAAGAACCGACAGTGTGGTAATTGTAGCAACTTGGGACACAATAACAGAACATGTCCACACAAGGTATGCTATTTAATTTCTAACTTGCTTACCAGCTACTTCTTTCAATTATCTGAGATGTGCATATGTTTTAATGACTAATTTTCAATTATTTATCTATTTTAGAAAGATAAGCTGGAAGATAGCAATGAATTTGTGGGTGTGACTCAAGAGAGCCAAAATGATTAATTTTGTGGCTTGTTTCTAGCATAACAATAGACACTGTATTACAAAGAAGATAAGTATACTTTCAGTGCTTGTTCAGGTTTAGTTACACTTTTTTTTCCAGCTATTAATCTGGGAGCTTCTCTTTGTAGGAGGAGACAACTAATACGAATGAGTACAAGTCATTTGAAAGATAAGTTGTTAACAGATTTCTCTCCATACGGTTCTATTCATTAACATATTTCTCTTCACAATTGTTAACTGTATTTTGTTGTGTTTGGAGTTGCGTCCACATCACTTCTTCTCCTCTGGTATTTTGCATCTAGTTGTGGGGAGACAGTGCCAACAGTAGATTCAAGTTCAAGTTCAAGACCTTTCTAAGGTTCTTGCTTGTACAGTAGATAAGCTCTCTTTCTTTTATCTTGGGCCTATGTGCATTTGTTGTCTGGTAGTTTATGTTTGCATGTGCTTGTGCATGCATCTATATGTGTATTCTTGCCATGCTCTTGTATGTCTAGTTTGCATATGTATATATATTTTTTTGTTGGATGCTGACTCGTGTTCACTTCTATGTGTATATATATATTTTTTAACTTTGAATAAGAACTTGTGCAAGATGCTTCCTATTATTGATGATTCAAGCTAGCTAGCAAGCTGTTTGTCTATAAATTGGAGTATTTGCATCAAAATTTACCTAGTTTCTGCAACAACAACAACAAATTGGTGAGTTCTGATTTTGACTTTGAGCTTTTGATGCTTTCTGATATATTTAGTTTAGATTCTAGCTCTTTTAATTGATATTTTTGCTTATTTTCGTTGTTTGATGTTGATATTGAGTGAAAAGTCTATGATATGCTTGATTTCTTCTAACTGATGTCTTTCTTTAAAATTAGTCTAGAGTAGCTGCTGAAGATAAGTTTTACGTTTCTTCTTCTAACTTTTATGTTTCTAGTTCCTTTAAGTAAATTTCCCAAATGCATTTAGCATAGATTTCCCGATTCATATCCTGCTAGAATGGAGATATATGGAAATATTTAGAAAATTCTAGACTTTTGGTGCAAGTCTTCATGATGATGAATTTGTTTGAGGGGCAACAATTTCTGATACATGTAAATGGCATTAAGTGTATGTAGAATGGAGATATATGGAAATATTTAGAAAATTCTAGACTTTTGGTGCAAGTCTTCATGATGATGAATTTGTTTGAGGGGCAACAATTTCTGATACATGTAAATGGCATTAAGTGTATGTATTATGGCTATGACTCTTCCTCCTTCATTTATATCTAAATGAAAAACTTTTGGTGTTCTAAGAAGCTCAAATTGTATTTGACTGTCAGTTTCGGGTAATTTGATCATTGTCAATTAAATTTTGGTTTCTAAAGGGTGTCACTTTGGAGGAAGATGTGTGCCGATTTCAATCATTTCTCCTAATTGTAGACACCCGTATCTTCATTTCCCTTTATCTGTCAATTGCTCCACTTGTTGCTCCTGAAAATGTTCCCTGTGGCTTACAAGAGAAGAGAGGGGGAAGTGTTAGGTGAGCTTTCCCTTGGTCATGAGTGCTCAATTGACTATTCCTTCGACCTTCAGGCTGCATGCTTTCCCAAGCGGGCGACTGTTATTTAATTTCTGTACAAGTTGTGACTTGTCATTGCATTAGTAATTCTGGTGCTTAATAAACTTGATTTGATTCTTGGCAATTTTCAGAGCTAGAAATGTTTAGGGGTGATTTCTCGCCTAGTTTGCCGACCTCTTGGCCATGGATGTGCTACCTACTGGTGAGAACCTAGTCTGTTAGATTATTTTAAACATTTTATACTGCATGGCCTTCATGTGGGAAATTTTTTATTTGTATTTTTAATTCAGAGGAAAGTAAAAGATGTAAGGCTGTCAAGTCAGTAGATGGTGCATCTTGTCTTGAAGAGTCTTGCATTGGGAGCTCTGAAGTCAATACAAATGCAGCTTCAAAAGAAAGTGGTTTCTCAGAACATAGTTTAGACAATCAATTAAGTAAGCAGTTCTCTGTTAGTGATGTACTGTGTGCAGCGTGCAAGCAGATGCTATTCCAACCTGTGGTTCTTAATTGTGGCCATGGTGAGCTTTTCTTCGTCAATTGTTGGTTGATGCTATGATGATGTGGACTTTTATTGCACAAACGCCTAATACGTTCTTGTTCTGATTATCATTTGGCATAGCATATTGCAAAACATGTATAGCCACCTCAAATGATGAAGTTCTCACATGTCAAGTTTGTCAAGATTGTCAAACAGGAAGGACACTACATCTATGGAAACTTTTGAAGTTGTATGACAGAAGTTTCTGATTGGTATGGATAGATTCAATTATCAGAAGCTAAGCATATCAACCAGTTATGAGAGGGTTGAATTCTGCATATGGCTTCTGAAACACGACAGACATTACTTTTCAGTGCAACTTTACCAAGTGTCCTTGCCGAGTTTGCCAAGGCTGGCCTGCGTGATCTTCAACTTGTGAGGCTTGATTTGGAGACTAGGAATAGTCCTGACTTGAAGCTTTCTTTTTTCACTGATCCATATCACTACCAATTGATGTATGAATAAACTTCCTTTCTTACTTTCAATGTATAAACAGTTTGTATGACTTTACAACCATAAGTCATTAATGAAAAAAACAACCATTAGTGATAATGAAGAGCCTTTACAAAATTTTGTCTTTGGAAGAGTTGTTTTCCCTGCATTTTAGCTTGTGGGGCTGATTGAAAGTTGAGAGTCTTGAGACTGAATGTTATATATTTGCAATTTGCAGAATGTCAGAGAGACTGTCTATGTTGTGTTTCTCAGTTTATTTTGATGTTTGGAGTGATAGCCTGGAAATTAGTGTCAAAATTGATGGGACATTTTACTGGAATTGAACACAAAGAATTTATAAAGATAATCTGGGATTCAAACTAAAATGGGAATTGGCATTTGATTTGCATCTAAAATGTTGCGGGTAAATGAACTTCAATATGAAGTAGAATTGCAAGAGAAGTCAGTTTCTGCAGTTTTAGAATTGGAAGTTTTGCTTTCTCCTTTTTTTTTCTCATTAAGATTAACACTCATCAGTCTTTTTTCCTCTATTTCTTGCTTGTTTAATTTCTTGTGAGGCTCATGACCCATTTTGGTTTGGTCTTTACTTGGCTTTTCTTCATCATTCCGATAAAACAAGTTTGGATTCTATTATTTATTCCCATTGTCATTCAAAAATGGCATCGCTTTGCGCTCTCATCTATCATCTGGTTCTCATCTATAGTACGTCATTAAGGTTTACTTCTCTTACTTCCTTTTGATCCTCCTTGAGATATCTTTGATCTTGCCAGTCATATTTCCCAGTGAATAGCGGGCTTGACCTTCCTATTAATTTGAGGGAGAAGCTACATTTGATCTCTTCTTCTCCCGGTAGCCAATTTTGTATCTTATCTCCCCTTAATCTTCCTCTCAAAACCCAATAAAAACACAATATTTGCATTGTATAGTCCGTGAAAAGAACACAAATAAATATTTATAGTATACCCAATAAATACACCTAGACAAGCACAGAAGAAAAATGATTTGGGCTCCAGACCACAAGAAGAGAAAACATGAAACCTTAAGTCTCTTAGCACGAAACCGAAACACAATTTGATATTATATTATTCTTAAATGATATTGGGAAAGGAGAGCCGCATGGCCTCATTTGGTTCTTGACACAATTTGCATGAGAGGAAAACTAACGATCCACCTTATCAAATTCAGATGAAAACCTTTTTGAGCAAATGAGAACGAAAAATTTTCCAAAAAAAGAGAGAACGAAATCTGTACCAACAGAATATGTTTGCTCATATCTCTTTGGGCCCAGAAAAATGTCTACATAGTAGGGCCAAATCAACAAAATGAAGATTAAAGAACCAAATCTCTTCGAGTTCAAGCAGATGCAGTACTTAGACAACAGTTCCTAGCAAAATGAAGATTAAAGAGCCCAAAAAGATGAAAACTACCAAAACAACTCATATGCAGTACATATAAGTTTCCTGGGTTATAGACAAAATTCTTTCGCCACTCAAGGTGAAGTACTCGTATCAGCGAACACAAAGTGAGGCATTTCAAATTTTAAGATTCTTAAATATGTTGGCCGGGAAAGAATCACGATCCAAGAACAACTTGGCTTCTTATTCCCATGCATGCCAATAAAACAGCCCCAAAGAGGGGAAATTGAAATTATCAGTTTAAGAGGGCCTTAATTGTTTGAGTTAGTATTCCTTGTTGTTAGTAGTAATTGCTTTTTTCTTCCAATCAGTCTCTCATAAATCATGAATCGTGATTCCTAATCAAGGAACAAAAGCAAAAATTTCCTAGCAAACTTCAAAAGTCACAACATTGTCTGAATTAAACAAGTAAACCATGGCAGATTCATCAAGAAAAATCTGGGAGACTTCAAAGTTTTTCTCCCAACATGATCTCAAATCATTCGACAATGAACCCAAAAAAAGGAAAAAAGAAGCAAATGAAGAAGCAGAAAAATGAAAAAGAGAATAAACAAGTCCACTGCTGCTGCTGTTGCAAACTAAGAGTTATATACGGACATCAACTAATAAAAGATGAAAAGGCACTTGAATTAAAGTCTGTGAATTAATGCACCTAAACTTGTTTGTGTTATTTCAACTTGGATCTCCTTTAATGAGTACGTTCCAATTCAGAAACAACCGCTGGAGCAGGTTAACGTATAAGATTACAGGTCATGAAATCTTGCCTAGACAAAAATTTATGTTACAGAGAGCAGAGATGGCACTCCAAAATTCCAGCAAAGTCAGTTCATGAAATCCTGCATAGGCACAAGTTTCTCATGATTTAATAGAACACTAAAGAACCACTGGACATGTTATTTGTATCAATTTTGAATGGTAGAACATGCCTATTAACAAGGTAAGCAAGAAAGCTACATAAACAAAAAGGAACAGGTTCATTTAGTACTTCCTAGCATTTATCACTGAAAACTGCAGTTTAATGATTCACCGAAGGCTCTAACCAACAAACTAAATGCCTTAAACTGTTACAACAAATATGAAATTTGGATTAAATTAAAGAGAAAGCAATGATTAGACAAGCAAATGTAACACAAACAGGGAAAGGAGACAAGATATATGTGGTTCAACAATATGTCTACTCCATGGCGCAAAGATGAAAAAGCCTCCACTAATATATGAGAAATCCATTAAGATTGCAAGAAAAAGCAACCTCTGAATAATCCGCAACCAACACCACAAACACAAAATTTTAGAGTGTATATTCTCTTGATCTCCCAACCTTGTCTCTAGATATAGTTTTCTCCAAACCATGCCTCATTAAAAAAATAAAAAATTACAAGCTATAAGCCTTTGTATTTTCTACCTTCTAGGTTTTCCACATTTTCTTATATCTAACAATGGATAAACCCATGGCCAAGCTACCCCTATAACCATGGGTTAGAGAGAAAAGCTTGTTTCCTTTTTGGGCTCTGTCCTATTAGGAAACATATAAACAACAATTCTCTAGCTTGAAGATTATTTATATGTTTCATCTCCACCCATTTACGAACTCTGCAAACACCATTGGATTTCATAAATAATTAGCTATATACGATCAAGTCATCGTATTCATAACTCCAATTGACTTGATCAACTCAGCCAGCCCTTGTGCAACCTCACCGAATTACCAACTCTAGAGAACATCGATCAAGTCCAAGCAATGCTTGAACTTGCTCATAGGAACTGGCCTGGTTATCGTATCTGCTGGACTTTCTGCTGTGGGATTCTTCTTCGCTATAATAGACCCTTCATATACAACATCTCGAATGAAGTGGTATCTGAAATCAATATGTTTGATCCTCTCGTGATAGATTTTATTTTGTTAAATGTATGACACTGGCTATATTATAGTACACAAACTTTATCTTGTCTCATGCAAAACTACTAATCAAACCTCTCAACCAAATAGCTTCCTTCACTACCTCAGTTACTACCATGTACTCTGCCTCTATAGTAGATAACAATTACCGGTTGCAGTGTTGCCTTCTTAATAATAGCACAACCTACAACCGTTAAGACATAGCCTGTTGTTGACCTTCTCCTATCAAGGTCACCGGCAAAATCAGAATCCACATATCTAAAAGTACTATTTTTTGTATCACTGTCATTGTCAAACACCAAACTAACGACTGGCATACCCTTTGAATTATGGACCCATTTCACTACTTACCAATGAAATTTTCGTAGATCACCATGTACTCACAACACTAACAACATGTCAAATGTCTAGACGAGTGCAAACTATAGCATACATGATGCTCCCAACTGCACTAGCATATGGAACGCGGACATGTATTCCTCCTTGTTAGTCTGTGGTGACAACTGAGCTAATAACTCGAAATGGGCAGCAAGTAGCGACCCTTCTATGATAAGTATAACTTTTTAGCCATTTTATCCCTTTGAATGTCCATACTCAAAATTCTTTTTGTAGCACCGAAATCTTTCATCTCAAACTTTGTTTTCAACTTATAGATCTTTTTTATGTTCTTAGTTGCAATAAGCATGTCATCAACATAAACTGTTGATAGATGAAAGACCCATCAGCAAGTTGCAAAATATATATATATATATATATATATATATATATATATATATATATATATATATATATATATATATATATATATATAACTATCATACCTGCTCCTAGTGTAACCATGCCAAATCTTAACTGTGTCAACTACTTGTACTATTGCCTTGGAGACTCCTTTAGTACATATGGTGACTTTTTTAACCTGTAGGCATAATGTTCTTTTCCAAGAACCACAAATGATTAACATATATAAATCGCCTCCTTGAGACCTCCATGCAGAAAAGTTGTTTTAACTCAAGTTACTTCAATTCTAAGTCAAATAAGGCAATCATAGCAAGTGACACATGAATCAAACTATGTTTTGCATTTGGTAAAAATGCTTCAAGTCTACACCCTTTTTCTAACTGTAGCCTTTCGCTGCCAAAAGTTCTTGTATCTTCCTTCATTCTTCTTGAAGACTCACACCCAAATATCTTCTTTCCTTAGCTGATTTTACAAGAGCCCAAGTCTAATTCTTAAGAAGAAATTGTTCTTCCTCTTCTATGGCTCCAACCCATTGAGCTCTCTCACGATTGTGAATAGCCTCCTAATATGTAGAAGTTTTATCACTACTCTCTATATCATATGTAGTAACTAATGCATATACTACCATCTCTAGTAGCCATATTTCTTGGGCGGCTTGATAACTCTCTTAGCTTTACTTATAGCAATGCTATAAGGCTCTTTCAAAGATTCAACATGCTCGTCAAAATCTTGCACATCTTCTTAAATAAGCTCATATGAAATATTTTTCTCGTACTCTAGGTCACAAGCTTCATGCTCCACTTTCATCTGCTTAGAGGCACCCTTCTCTCCTCCTATATTATATTGCTTAGATAATTCAGTTGACCAATAAATTTCACATCCTTGCTTATAATAAATGTTGTGGATTTAGGATCAGGATACCACAACCTATATGGTTTCACACCCTGTGCAAAGATGAACAAAATACATTCATGTGCTCTACGATCTAACTTCCATCTCTAAAATGAGGATAAGCAGGACAACCAAAAGCTTTAAGACGAGAATATCACCAAGTTTACCAAACCATACCTCTTCTAGAGTCTTGTAGTTAATTGCAAAGGAAGGAGATCACTTCACTAAGAATAAGTAGTGTGAACTACTTTTGCTAGAAAGTCCTTAGAAAGCATGTATTAGACAACATGCAGTGAACTCTCTCCAAAAGTGTTTGAATCATTTGATGTACTTCTCTATTATGTTATAGTGTGCTTCTAACAATATAGTGACAAACAATGTCTTCACTCTTATATAATTTTACAAATTCCCTTCCCTAAAATTAAGTAGCATTATCAATTCTCAAGTGTTTCACATTTTTGCCTATTTTCTTCTCTATTATTGCCTTTCACTATTTGAAGGTGACAAACACCTCTATTTTGTTCTTCATAGTATAAACTCAAACCTTTCTAGAAAAATCATCAATAAATGTCAATAGGACACCAAATATTTGAATGGCTATAATTCAAGCTACCTTTTTTGTAGTGTGAGTTCCTATACTAAACTAGACCGTGCACTACTTACCAAAGACACAATGTCCACAAAAATCTAACTTTCTAATTTTCTAACCACACAATAAACACTGTTTACTCATTTTTGTCAGTCCTTGCTCACATGCCATAATAATGTCAAGCCTAAATTATGATTCTCAGATTATGACATAGTCGCTGCACCAGTAACTATGTTTCTTGGAAAAATATAAAGATTTCCAAGCTTCTTTCCTTTCATAATAACTAGTGAACCGTTGGAAATTCTCATAACTACACTCACTTGAGTCTAGAGTACCCAAAGATATTATATTCTTCTTCTGATCCAAAACATATTGAACATCATCTAAAGTTCTAATAATCCCATTATGCATCTTAATTTTGATTGTCCCTATGCCAACAATTTTACATGACATATTGTTTCCCATCAAAATTTTATCGACATCGATATATTTGTAAGTGACAAACTAGTCCTGATTATGACAAATGTGATAATAGAACTCCAAATGAAGAATCCACTCATCATGTGGGTGTTTATCAGCAATAGGTATAGAAAAGAAGAAAAAAAAAAATCTCATTAACTTCTGGATTGTCCTCTTTAATGGTAACAATATTCGACAACTTTTCCTTCTCATCTATATCTTTAAGTTTCACACAATCTTTGTTTATGTGTCTAGTCTTACAACAACAACAACAACAACAACAACATTCTTTTTTCCGTCCTAGACTCAGATCTAACTTTATCATTATTGGATGAGCCCTTTTCTTTTGCAGATAGCTAAGTTGTAATAATATACTCATATGAGGAAGGGAAAGAGTGTAATAGAATTAAGGCTTTATCTTCATCATCCATCTTAACATCAATATTGAGCAAACTAGAGGTAATCAATTAAATTAATTAAGATGATTAGTGATAAGCATACATTCCTTAATTTATATGGTATAAAGTTGGGATTTCAAAAATAGGTGATTTTGAAGAGATTTTTTCATACAGAGACATTTTAGCTTTAACCATAGGCTAGCTGCCATCTATTCTAACAACATTGTAGAGAACTTCATCAGCTAAACATAATTGTATTATAGTGACTGCCTTCTTATCAAACTGTTTAGCTTCTCCATCCATCATCCCAATAACATACTTTGCTTTTCTCTTGTAAAGCCTTGTACATAACTTGTACTAACAAGGCACGAACTTGCATTTAGCACATCATAAAATTGTGCTTCCCATTGAATCTCTCTATTTCAAAATCCCTGTTTGAACCCTTTGAAGTTAACCTTCAAAGCTATCTTAAACCCCCAACCAAGCTTCGAATACCAATTTAGTATGGAAAAAAATAAATTACAGCCTAAATAAAAATGAAAATGATGGTTACACAAGCATAACATACAGAAAACAGAAACAAGATATATGTGGTTCGGCAATATGCCTACTCCATGGTGCAACGATGAAAAAGTCTTTGCTAATATCAAAGAACTTCACAAATATTACAAGTGAAAACAAACTTCAAATAATTTGCAACCAACACCTTGAACACAAAATTCCAAATTGCCTACTATCTTGTTCTCCCAACCTTGTCTCTAGCTATGGTATTCTCCAAAATCATACAAAAAAACCTCGAGCTATATACCTCTTTATTTTCTACCTTCCAGGTTTTTCACGTTTTCTTACATATAATAAGAGATAAACTCTAAGGCCAAAACCCATATAACTGTGGGTAATATAGAGAACAACTTGTCTATTTTAGGAGTTTTTGTCCTAACGACATAAACACATTTGAAATACTTGAGTTTCCTTTCTTGAGAAAAATTAGAAAGGGAGAAAGGAGTAGGAAACAAAGAAGCAATATATACCTATCACCAGTACCAAGTTAAAGAAAAGGAGCTAGGAGTATAGCAAATGACCCAACTCATTGGAGCTGACTGTTCCAACCTAAGTTGAAAAGAAGAGCAGTTCATGACAAGAACTGACCATGTTGACATTATCAATCAAATAACATAAGGACTAGCTATATTTATGACATGCTCCTCAAGAAAAGGGTTCAAGAGGGTCAGCAAAGTAGCCTTATCAATTGTTCTAGATCCTAACAAATAAAACTACAAATAATTGACTAAGAAAAGCATTAAAGCTAAGCTTGAGGGATAAAAGAAAATTTTAGACTAGTAAGAGAAAAAGGAGCAAGGAAAACACTATCATTGAAAGGATTAAATGCATTTCATATAACAACTTCTCCTTTTACAAGAGCCTTCTAAAGATGAAATCATCCTTCTCTAAAAAGATATTGAAAGAGGAACACATAACCATCTTACCTAGACTACACTCTCAACTGCACATGAGCCCTCATGTAGACAGGTGGAACCGTCCTATGGCTATATGCTTCTTAAAGACATCTAGTCAAATAGTATCCATATATCAATGTTCCAATCAGCTGGCCATAGAAGTAAAAGAAGCCACAAAGTCACACAAATATAGAGGAACTTGAAGTTGGAGAGTACACTAATTATACATATTATAGAACTCTCATCGCTGTGGGACAAGGTGAATTACACAGTACAACAATCAGCGAACATCTCTATGCAAGAAATTCAAATTAGAATAATGATGTAATTCATACATCCATAGGTTCATATGAATAAAAATGTCTAATTAATAGCTTGTGACATGTAATCAAAACTCAGAATAATGTGGTAATTTGGTGATAAACCAAAAAAGAAAAGAAAGATACTCCAAATCTATATGGATAAACAAATAAACATACTTCGTCTCTTGGACACTCTTTTGGTTCATTTTTTGAGACGCTACAACAGTTGATAGAGCGAACTGTTTCAATCACATTTCGAGATTGACAAAAGGTTTAATTGATGCTTGGAAAACCTCATATTTTGAAGGCAGGCTCCACAAAGTTGAACCAACTTGACCTACTTAGGTCTTCTTCATACCCATCATAATCTTCACAATGACGTGTCCGATTCCCAATCAATGAATTAACAGTGACAAATGGTATTACTTCCCATTAGAACTCTTAATAGAGCAATAGAAGAATCCGTGGTTGACTTCCCTTGAAATATCTTGCACAAAAGTAACTTTTGAAAACCATTATTTACAGTGGACTAGGTGAATTAGATAGTTTTAGAAAGTAATTGCAGAGTAAACAGTTGGATCCCAACCATATTGCATGCCATTTGTCAAGAGTCATATACTCTCATTTATTTTATCAGCCTATGGAGAAGGGCGACGCTGAATGTGTGGAAGAAAATGACACAACAAGAACAGTAGCACTGGAACAAGGATGGATGATCTACAGTGACAGTCAAAATCTGATAACATATCAGGTAGAGATGTTTCACCCTGCAAAAACTGCATCACTCGCCCCATGCTTGGCTTAACTACGAACGGGTAAGAGCAAAGTTATCCAAAGCTTTAGTACTAGATCTTTCTTCCGTGCCACCTAAGCCTTTCCCGATTTCCAATCTGCTGCTTCTACATACTGCAGCCACTGTCACAAGGTTATCATATAATTCCTCCTTTTTGTTCCCTGATTACACATGGACGCGCGAGCGTGCAGACAAAGTCTTGTGATTACTGCAAGACTACATTTTTGGCAAAGCTAAAGCTACAACTGTGACCAGATTCCAATAGATCTAAACCATTTACGGACTTTGTCAAATCTTATACGGGCTTTATCTGAAAATCTTATCCATTAGATAATCCTAGCATATGCACCTTTTAGTTGTAAAATGGACCGTGATCTGCTTACCATCCATTCTATAACTTCGGGAAAACAGGGGCTAATCATCAAATTCGTTGTATTTTTGGGTGCAGAACCTGTCTGGAAACTGGATGGAATGTGAATGGTTTGTAAACTTTGTATCTCCCGATATATAGGCACAGTTCTAACTGAGCTTTCCTATGTAATAGCCAAGGAATACAAGTGCAGAAAAGCTGGTGGTGGAAACCATTAACTTCTAAGCCTCGGCTTTGGTATATTATGCCCAGAAATTTCAGGCATCGGACGATCTTCTGATTTTCCGTGATAGCCAAGCCACTCATTTCACGCATTAGAAAATTAAATGGATGAAAAATCTTTGGTAAAACAACCCAGAGAGAAATTGTTTGGATAACCAAAAACATGGATCCTGGTTTACTTATGGGAAGGCAATGGACCTTCCATTGGGTGGATCGACAGACACAAAATACTCCTGTTTGTACATTGTAAACATGGCCATCCCCTCCAGTCACGTAAGCAACAAATAACTACTGGAACCCCAAACGAGGTTTCGTTATACAGGATCTAAGATCAGAACAAAATCAGCTACGTGGGATTCATATACAAAGAACACGGCTGGAGAAAACGGGGAAGGGCCAACAGAGAAGCAAACATATAAACCATGGACATATGTACAAAACTGTTATCACAATTCAAGAGGGACTAATGGACTAGAGAATGGAGTGTTGCCGTCTCTGATGATGAAGTGTTCACAAAAATATTTTCTAAAGAAGGATATGACATGTCAATATCAGTGAACCCTTCATTTGATCCCAGTGCTAAGGCACTAGAACTAAAACTATCGAAAGAAATTTCAGGCAAAGGAGCATCCCCATCCAAAAACTGCATCACTTGCCCCATACTGGGCCTTGCATCGGGCACTGTATGCGAGCAAAGTAAGCCAATCTTCAAAACCAGCTCAATTTCCTCTGTCACGTAATCAGTTCCCAGTTTCGGATCTCTCGCTTCAGATATCGATCCTTTTCGCCAGCATTGTAACACCCAATCAGCTAAATTTGGCTCCTCGACAAGCGCTCGGAGCTCTATCGGCCTCCTCCCACAGGCAACCTCAAGCATAAAAGCCCCAAAAGCAAACACATCAGTGTTCCTGGTTGCCTTGCCGGTTCTAGTGAGCTCCGGTGATATATAACCTAGAGTTCCAACCACATGGGTAGTTCCAGGATCAGTCCCATGATCATATAACCTTGCTAGACCAAAATCACCCAATCTTCCATTGAGTTCGCAGTCTAATAAAATATTACTGGCTTTGATGTCTCTGTGAAGGACAATTTTCTCCCATTCTTCGTGCAGATAGAGAAGTCCAGCAGCTACTCCTTTTACTACTTGAAATCTTTGACTCCAATTGAGCGTTGCCTCTGGTTCGTCAAACAGGAACTTGTCGAGACTTCCATTCGGCATGAAATCGTAGACCAGAAGAAGCTCTCCTTGACGCCGGCAATAACCAAGGAGCTGCACCAAGTTCCGGTGCCGCAGCCGGCCAAGGGTCACAATCTCAGCTACAAATTCTCTCATTCCTTGCCTTGATTCGTGAGAGACTCTCTTGACTGCAATTTCCATGTTGGTTCTGGGTAATACTCCTCTGTAGACACTACCAAAACCTCCTCTACCCATAAGTTTTGAGTCTTTAAATCCGTCGGTGGCTATGAAAAGATCCTTGTACGAGAACTTGTGTGGCCCATATTCGTCCTCCCAATCTTCATGAATTTCTGCAAATTTTCTCTTTCTTATTATTACAAAAACTGCGACAGATATAGTTGCCACTATTAGAACTGCTGAAATAACTGGCAACCCAATAATAAAAAACCTTGATTCCTCCTTGGGTGTCCTCCGAGGGAGTGCAGGAAGGCGAGAAAGATCCAGAGCTTCAGCTTGCCCATTCAGCTTAAAGCTCCATCCCAGAATGTAGTGTGACGCTGCCAGTCTGCCTGTAGAGGAGGAAAACCCAACACACATAGAATTCAAGATGATATGTGAAAGATCCATAGCCGTAGACAAGAGTGGTCGACTGGGTTTCGGTACGTTGCCTGGGGATAATGTTACATTCAGTTGCTCATGTAATGCACTGTAATCTACCCAAACCTGAATCGGATCTCCACTTTTAAGACTAATATTCACAACTCGATCACTTGTTAAATAGGCTGCCGGAGAGGCATTCATAGAATTCAAGCTGTTGACATCAATTCCGACATGGTTATCATCAATATCCCTGAATTCAGGATTGAGGCCCGTGTCGAACTCCACTGCAACTACATGATTGGATGAAATTCCGATGTCGCTTAAATTGAAAAGGCCCAAGTACTGGCCAGGAAGAGCTGCAGGGAGAGACTCAGAAGGGCTGATAGCGAACGCGAGCCCATGGCCGGTCATATCAGGATATTCAGGGACGATTGCAAAGACGAAAGAAGTAGAGAAAGATAAAGAAGAATTACTGGTGAAGTTTTTGAACTGAATGGGGAAAGAGTAGAAGGCATGACCCTTCTGAAACTCTGAAGTGTTTGTCAACTTCAAGAGACCGTTGGGCGTGATCTGAGCTATGCCGTCCAGGCTCACGTTGGCACCCTGGAATCCATTGTAGATGAAGCCATCATTGTTCTCTGAGGTTGCTAGCTCTACAAGGAGAAAGAAAAGCAGAATCTTGAAAAACATGACCGAAATGTCTGCGACTTGTGGCGAGTCTTTGTGCCTGCGTCTCGTTATAGCCTCTATAAAGATGCAATTTGAGACTAGAACGTCTACGGTCTTCTGTTCCTTTGTTTTCTTTTGATAGGAATATCTTGGTCTTCTTGGAGATGGCCTTGGACCAGGCTGGCTGGTGTTCGAGTAACCTGGTCTTCTTCTGGCACCGGCGTGGGTAATGGTTGCTATTTAGCAAAGAACCTCTTAAACTTTGATATTTTTAATTTTAGCATATTCGATTAAGAAAAAAAAAAACCCTATACTAGGACTCAAGGCATGCAGCTTGGACATCACCTTATGGATACATGCACAGTAATGAAAAATAACAGGTAACATCCATTTATGCTTCCCATCTGAATGTGCACTCAAGAAGCACCAATTTCTACTAATGGGTGACTCTTAAGTGGCCAACTTGTTAAAATGGCCTAGTTTGGTTTGAGTTTTCAGTTATCATGTTGTTTCTATCAATCATTCCTTTGCCTAGAATTTTGGAAATCCAAATCACCAATCTTCCTCGTCCGATCCCATCTCAGACAGACACGCTTCAGAAACATCTTTCCTATATGATTCTAATCTATATTCTAAAAATATGTTAGAAAGATAGAGGCTTTTATTGATATGACTCAGGTTTTTATAACACATTTTTACAAGTGTTTTGCAAAGACAGGGCTCTCAGTAGTGAAAAATTTTCGAAAACAAAATAGCAAAAAATCTTTTCTTTAGAATTTGTTTTGTAAAAACCCATGTCTCACTTCATACATATCATACATAGAATTTTGTACAAAAATAAAATTCCAATAAGGGAACATCATTTTATTAAACATCAGAATCCATCTAATGATTTACAGTACATAGCCCCTGTATTATTATAATACTTTGTCCAAAATACACAATCCAAATTACAAAGCTCTCAATATAATATCTTTAAGGGATATACCCCGATCAATTATACTACAGTTATGTCTTCAAGTCTTGAGCTCTCAGTTCTCCTTTTCTATATGTGAGATATTGTAAACATTTAAACATTTACAATATCTCAGCAAGCTATGCTTGGTAGGGGATTAAAGAAGCATGATAATTTGATAGTATAATCCAATATTCAATAATCTCATAAATCAATTCTATTATAAACATATTCATGAATCAATCTATACATCACATTACTTTGTTATTTATGTTCATCCTTATACATACATACTATATATGGATAAATCCATTAAAATCATGAAAATAGTCAATAAACATTCCCAAACTAAGTTAATCAACTCTATACGCTATAGTATGGTCAATAATTGTAATCAACCCTTTCCACTATATGAGATAATATTTCAGTCAATTATTATACTGGGAATTTTCCTTTCTTAAGAATACTGGTAATATATAATTATTTGGCATTTCATCATGCCATAACATAAGGCATTTCACTATGCCTATCTCATGTGTATCATAATGTAAAATACATCAAGGATTACCATGCTGCAATCTGATCTATATAATGTGCCTGGATAACTGCTCAATAATCCACTTATACCATTATCAGTGGAAATTACAATATCTATGTTTGTATGGGGGATCATGGCTATCATAGTGGCAACTTTCCCATAATTACCCCACCCGACTTTCTGCCTCTCTTAGGCATGGTATTCATTATCATCAAGTTTCAGAGAGGACGTGGCCAAACTCTAATAACTCTCCTAGCATAGCATCTCCAGGCCTATGCCTGTTTAAAACAAAACCACAAGCTTCCATACTTGTATGTAAAATAATTCTTTTGCTTAACAAACAATTTATCTATATATTTAAGGCTGGAATATCTTCTACCTCCTTATTTATTTAGGATTTTTCTGAATTCTAAATTTAACCATTTCATACCTATTTCCTCATCATTTGGTTGCATTATAATTATTTCTAAGGTATTTAACACAATGTAATTATATTATACATGTCAATATTTCTAGACATAAGATCATTTATCAAAACATGTATCTTTTCATGTAAATGCATTCTTAAAATCCACCTACTTTAACTTGGTATTCTCACTCCTTGAGGTCTGTCATAATTCTGACCAACATATATCTGTCAAATAATACGTATAAAGTTATCTCTCTATCCAAATGTACTTCCTACATGATCTTTTGATCATCCATAAGGAGGATGATCTAAATCTCTCTTCTTTGAATCATATTTGATCAAGGGTTCAGATCTTCTATCCTATTTGATCTAAATTGCAAGTAATATCTATATCATGCATCAAGATTTTAATCTACATTAGTATTTCTTTCTTTTATTGTTCTTGATCATTCAAGATCTCCTTATGGATCTTGTTTGATCATTATTATATTACTTACAATTTTTATTTTGATTAGGTAATTTTCTAACTTTTTATGTTCTTATTATTATTACTCAACCAGTTAGTGTCTTACTAGTTGAATAAGATTTATTTCTTCTTAAGTCTAGATAATCCCTCCTTATCGTAGGATTTGATCAATACTTAATAGTTAAAGTCTGCTCTAAAAGTTGTCAATACAGTCCTCATGTAAGGAGGTGTTTAGAGCTCAACAAAAGTCAATGGAAGGCGAGGAAAAAGCACTTGACTCTTGTATACCTCCTATAACCACAATGTTCAAAGTCCACTGGAGTGACACTAGCTAAACCTTTAACAAGATTCCTATGAGTCCTTTACCATAAGTCCATTCTCTAATTGATTTTAACTTATTCCATGAACATAAATGATGTCATTCATAGATGTTTATTATTCTCCTAAATTAGGCCAAGGACATGGTGATCCATTATATTGTCCTACTAACTATAGCCCTTACTAGTATTAAGTCCATGTCATTCATTTATCTCAAGTATCCATAAAACTCTATATTTCATTTAATTACATTTTCAATGATTTATGAACATTATAGCATAACAACTAATTTAACAAATAAATCTACTAACTTAAAGAAAATTAGAGATAGTTACACTATAATTTGACAATCAACTAATCATAAACCTTAAGTCATAAAATAAAATGTAAATCTATTAACAATCTAAAGTTACTTACATTATACTGTGACAATTAAACTAACATGAACCCTAAGTCATAAAATAAATGTAACTTTACAAATAATCTATCGGAATTTAAGGGCAATTATACTATAATCTAAAATGACCCTAAAATCATCAAATTTATAAATCTACTAACAATCTAAGGACATTTAGAGACAATTACACTATAATTGAATAATTAAACTAACATGTATCCTAAACCATAATATAAATCAAATCCATAATTCTATTATCACTTTAAAGACAATTAAGCTAACAATTACGTATATTAGAAGTTTTTAGCATGATCCAAATCAGATTTAATGTCCCTTACTTAGATTTAGGGCTTTTATTACATTAAGGGTCAAAATCTCAAATCTTCATATTCTTGTCATATCTGACCCATGATCTCATGGGATCTCATCATTAGCACATCAATCCAACCCATCCAAGAGATCTAATCATTCTTGATCTCATTGATCAAGAAGATTCATAAGCATTTTTTAGGATTTTTCTTCCATTAAGGGTATAACTCTTAATTTTTCATAGATCAATCACATCTAACCATCAATTCTATGTTTTCTCATCATTAGATCATAATCCTAAGGTCTAATTATCCCAAATCTTATTGATCAAGGATGTTAGTACTTTATTTTTCAATTAACATAAAGTTTTTTTTATATTAAATCTTCTTTTTTTTATTCCAATAGATTATTCACATAATAAGGAATTCATAGCTTCTTTTTTTATCTAAATTTAGACTTCATATGAGTTCAAAATCACAATTTTAATTTTACAGTCAGATTCAACGGTCCAAATTGAATCTAACAGTAAAACGAGACGAAATGGGCAGCCTACGTTCCTGTTACTGGGATCACAGGTGAACAGGGAACGGTGACTAGTGAATGGCAAGACGGTCCAGATTTGGACCGTTGGATCATCGCTCAACTGATTATCCTCCAATCTTCAAGTCATCGCCTGAGATCACTTCCCTAGGGTTTTGGGCTCTCCTGGATTGATTGGATGGCTTAGATTTTCATTTGAGCCTTCCATGATACAGATCTAGGAGTGGATCACCGGTACTAGATTCATCAAAAAATTTAGCCGAAAAATCCAATCCAGTGAATGTTAAACCTTAGAATATGCCAGAATAGAAAGAGAGGATGATGTTCCACCTACTTGCGATGTCCAGAGTGAAAACTAAGCCGAAAAATAAGAAATCCTTGCCAAAAAAATAAATTGCCAGAGAAATATTGTTTTGAGTTTTTTTGCTTATTTAACCGATGGATCTTCAAATAACCAAAGGGCATTCATAGATCAGGTAATTCCAAATCAAATGAATAGTTGGATCTTTGAAAAACTAACTAGAATATGATGGCTAATTGAAATAGGGTTTTTGGGCAAAAACCCTAGTCATCCAGGGATGAGGCGTCCTTGGATGCGCCTGACGATTCCAACGACTTTGGATCATCAGTGCATCTAGGGACGCGTTTATAGAGAAAAAAAAAGAAAAAGAAAGAGAGAAAGAGAAAAAATGGGGAAGATGGGGTAGGAGTTTCTAGCTAAATTTTTAGAGGAGTTAGGGCACTTCGTGATGAATAAAATGAAGAATTTTGGAGAATTTTATGAGCTATCTATAGGCAATTTTGAAAAATTTTAATTAATTTCTTATCATAATGACATTTTTACTTTTGAATATTTTATTTGTGAGTAGAGTTCCCACTTCTACCTCTGCCTCCACCACCAACTGGTATTGTTTTGACTCATCATGGTTGTCTCATGACTGTTACTTTACTTTGTGCGCCCCACTTTAAAGTAAAATGATAATTTTTCCCTTTAATTTATAAAAATGGAGAAAAATAGAAAATTTTCCTCTAAACTTGAAATTTAGCATGCTTATAGTCATTGGTTTTTTTAGTACATTTTAAATATCTAAGTTTCAATTCATGATTCCACTTCTATAAAAAAGTGAATTTTTGATAACCTAATACTCCAGCCCAATTTTTCTAAAATTTTCAAATTTCATTTATTTGTTCAATCATACTACAAATTTGCGGTTATTACATTTACACTTTCTGGGACCCAGATGTGTCATTTTGGCACAACCAGTCCATTCTACTGCTCCTGATCCTACCATCAACTTACCCTAATCCCAGATCCTTAATCAATGAGGATTTGCTCAGTTAGGATTCCAGGGTTTGCTCAATTAGGATTCCACAAGCACAGAGTAACCATTGATTCTTATCTAACAGATTAGCTTTTATTCAGGTCATCTATCGACTTAATGGTCTATGTGTCCCCCATCATGAAGAGAGTCCTAGAGTAAGCTAGATCCGCGATCTCATAATTGATCTCTTAGTTTTATGGTGGAAATCAGACGGCTCAAAACGTCTCAGGTAAGAAAACGGACAAAATTTTAGTGGAGAAGATTGTTTGGGCAGTGCTTATCTATAATGTGGAGTAGAAAGATGAACGATCCGGACATCTGGGGATCAGCTTTACTTTGTAATATGTTTTACATGCAGCAAACAGCATATAACAACTTTTTATGACCATGGATCAGATAGTAGTTCCTACACGGTAATTATTGTCGCCGTTTCTCTCCGATCCAAAGTTCTTCCAGGACCACCGACCAACCAAGACCCCAAGTCGTCGCCGGTTTGCTTGCAATGGTTTCCTGCCATATCGTTCCTTCTCCAGCATTAATTAGGCTCTCGAACTTTCGGGAATTAACATCGAAGGGTTCAGTCAATTTGGAGTTTTAAATTCTTTATCAAAGAAGATATTTCAAAGGATTTGGAGCTTTTCTATTAAATAGTCTAAAGGGTGATAGTGATACAAATCCACCTCTTTTATTTTATGACAGTGGCCAACTAATCTTGCATGTCTTTCAAAGTAATAGGGAGACTTCTATGGCCATTTTCTTCTTTTAATCTTCCAATTGGTGACGTTGATCTTGGTTAACAAGGGGTATTTATCACTCAATACAATCATGGAGCGAGACCACATGAATGACATGCTTGTAATCTCGGAAAACGAACGTTGAGGAAGTTAGCATAAAAAATGCATGCAGCGCACTCAAACAAAGTTATTTGAACCCTTGAATCGTCCAGCCAATGCGATTTTTGATATACGAGAAATTCAAAGTCGGAGAAATGAGATAAGCAGATCCGATCAATTAAAGATTGGTCCCTTGATGCAAGTGTAGGGACACTGTACGCAGCAACTTATCATGTGTTATCTAAGTTACTAAGAAGCTCTAGATGGAGAGGCTCCCATGCTGCCTTTGGTTAGTTTTCATAAAACCTAGGTCCCCAGTGACCAGATGGCATATCCTGCACTCCAAGGTATGATTCAATTATTGCCCGTCACTTGGATGTTTTAATTAAAGTTCTCACTTGTTTTCAAGTGGCAGAACCTTTAGATTTACATTCCCCTTTAATGAACTCTTGAAAAGTAGGTTTCAATAATTCCTTTCTCATATAAAAGAACTAATCTCCAATTCCACAATGCCCCCATGAGAATCGGTTTATGTTCTAAAATGTGAGAAAGTCAAAACTGTGGCACCAGGACCCTTGACCCTGAGAATTACAGTGAAGATAAGAATGTCAGAGGCAAATTATATACAGACACATGTCGTTTAATGATTTTAAGTGTTGGCTTTAAACAACTCAATTGTTTATAAACCTAAAAGGTAATGGATGAGGTAAGAAATGTTGAAAGTATTCTTTACTTGAATATGTGGAGGCTTGCTTTTGCATCACTCTCCCATACTTGAATATGTTCATCTCTTGATAGAATCGATGATATAAGAAGAAGAGCTTTTAGGGAAAAGTACCTAGTCCAGCTAAACTGGTTTAGAGCATAATTTAAAAACCCGAAAACTCGACTCAACTTAAAAAGTGAGACAAGTTAACTCAAACCATCAGTAGGTGACTTGAAAAGCTCGAGGCGGAATCAGACTACTATTTGTCCAGGTTGCTATATGCATAAGGCGGGGTAGCTGGTGAGAGGACAATTTCTTGTCAAACAGTTCAAGAGATCAAACCATACACTTAACTTCTGCGTATTTTGTCCGATATGCTAGTGAGTTGAGTTAACTCACACGAGTTTGCAAATCAATTCGGGAGTTCTTAAACTATGGTTTAGAGACGCCATTAACTCTCTAGCACCAAACGTTTCACGCTGTAGAAGCTTCTCCATTCATTCAAGATCCAACCACACCACACTACCATGGCTGGAGGTAAACCTTTTCCATTTCAGATTTGGAATACTCATAATTGAGATGGACAATCCTATGTTGCTCTAGTCCAATTGATGAAATCTCTACGTGGATTGACGGCTGTCAATTGTGTTCAAGCGTGTCCCTCGCTCCGCAAACGACTGCGCAGACTGTTTGGAGGAGGGTGTCGAACTTCACACTATGAGAGCTAGACTCGTATAAGTTTGTCTGTTTCTTGATCTTATGGTTGTATAATCGATCCTCTCGTTGTATTGTACAGCAGCGGGGAGGGCTTTTCTCCTACAATCAATAACAATACTACCTTCTCTAAGAAAAGCGATAGACAGCTAACTGTTTATTCATCTAACCATCTTGCAACTCTTGGTAAGTGCCCGTTTAGAGATCATCTTGGTACTTGGGGCTGTCTCTTCCCCCTTTTATTCTTCTTTTTCTAATAAACTATATGTATCTGATAGATTTCGGAAAATATTTTCGAGGCATCATGTAAGAAGAAATGTTACTCCATTTTGAGAGGGCTGTTAGTCAACAAACAACTATAAGCCATAATCGATGCATCAATCTCTGGCTTAGACTCGTGAAATGACAGTCAGCTATTGCACGAAAGACTGATGTTACAGTTCCTATAAGCTGAGGCGTTCCACCCAGTGGAGCTACAAGGGCCTCTCCTGTCCTCAGGCCATGTATTTAAGTCGCTCATGGGCCGTCGGTTGTCCATCAAAGGTTCAAAGCCCAGCTTACTTACCAAAATAGAGAAAAATGTAACAGTACACATCATTACTTCATTTTGAGAGGGCTATTAGCCCTCACTAGGACAACCTTGCAGGTGGAAACGGTTTGACTTAGCTAATAGGCGTTGCTTTCTTTTTTACTCTGAAAGGACAAACTTACGACTTTGTGATCAACAGCTGGCGAAATGGAAATACTGAAATCATAGTTTTCTACCAATCAGTTTGAAAAGGAGAAAAGGGACACCAAGTTGGGACGCGATCACCGATACCCTACCTTTCTTTTCTAGAAAATGACTTTCTTTCTTCCATCTATAGGACTCCCTACACGCTAAGCAACTGGAAATGGCGTCTCTGCTCTTCTTCCCTTAAATTCAGCGGGCCACATTCTACAGATTGTCTTGGAAATGCTTTAAAAAATGCACTTTTTGTGGCGGCCAACGGACAACGGCTATATAGATTGCCCTGGCGGCTAAGGACAGAGCTATGGTCCAGATATCTTGTTCCCTAAATGATCTTAGCATTTGTCTTCCACAAGTCTAACCGCATGAAGTGAATTACGCGAAAATCTTGTGCAATTAGCCATGAACTCCTTGGGACCTAGTCTGTCTAAGATGGCTGGTGTAACCAGTATGGCAATTCTGGCAACCAGCATGTTATACCCGTCGAAAATTTTCTGCTAGCCAACCCCACCCCACGCCTCTTCTCATGTAGCGTGGTCGAGCCAAAGCTACAGCAGCGAAACAAAATAAAGAAACAGGGGACAATGGAGGCAGCTGGAGTATTGAACTGTTATAAAGAAACAAGGGACAATCAAGGCAAATTGAGTATTGTACTTACAGTTAGCTTGATCCCAAGGGTGTATTGATTTTTCTTACAGGCTTGTCTCCTTTTCTTTTTCTTTGGCTTTTTTTTTATTGTTTCTGTAAATTTCTTTTGTTTGGTGATTGTATGGAGAATATCTTAATCTCCGTCTGTTCTCTGTAAGTATTCCCATCCACAATAAATCTGTTTAATTCAAAATGAAAAAAAAAAGAATTAAACAAACAAATAGATTTACTAGACGTGTAATGAATGAAAGAATTTTTTTCCACATTCCATCTGGATATATACAAGTTTTTATCCTGTGAACTCAGCGGCCTCCAAAAAGGAGGGACTGCACAGCTAGAAAATTATTTTCCGAAGAAGGAAAAGAGAGGCCCTGATAAACTAAACTTTGGCTGCGGCCTTACGCAGAAACATTGCCACTCAAACCATCAGAGAGCTCAAGTCTGGAGTCAACCATATCTAGAAACTGCTTTACTTGACGCATGGTTGGTCTAGCCCCTGGCTCATCGCGGGAGGAAAGTAAGCCCAACTTCAACACCATCTCCATTTCTTCGGCCACATAATCGCTTCCCAATTTTGGATCAGTAGACTCCAAAATGGCCCCCCTCCTCCAGCATTCTAACACCCGATCCAACAAAATAGGCTGCTCCGGTGACCCGCGAAGAGCTATAGGTCTTCGACCACAGGCAACCTCAAGCATAAAAATCCCAAATGCAAACACATCAGTGCTCGTAGTTGCCTTGCCGGTACTAGTGAGCTCTGGTGCTATATAACCCAGAGTCCCCACTACATGGGTAGTTCGGGGGTCAGTACCATGATCATATAGCCTTGCTAAGCCAAAATCGCCTAATCTTCCATTGAACTCACCATCTATCAAAACATTGCTAGCTTTGATATCTCTGTGGAGAACTACTTTCTCCCATTCTTCGTGTAAATAGAGAAGGCCAGAAGCTACACCTTTAATGACTAGAAATCTTTGAGACCAAGTGAGGGTAATCTTCGGTTGATCAAAGATGAACTTGTCGAGACTCCTATTTGGCATGAAGTCATAGACCAAGAGCAGCTCTCGTTTACGCCGGCAATAGCCAAGTAGCTGTACCAAGTTACGGTGCCGAAGTCGGCCAAGGCTGACAATTTCAGCCACGAATTCAAACATCCCTTGTCTCGATTCATGAGAGACTCTCTTCACTGCAACTTCTATTCCAGACGTGGGTAAGATGCCTCTATACACCCTACCAAAACCTCCGATCCCCAGAAGCTCCTTCTCTCGGAAACCTTTAGTGGCTATGTATAGATCCTTGAAGGAGAATCTATGAGGCCCGTATTCTTGCTCCCAATCTTCACGAATTTCTGCGAACTTGTTTCTCCTCTTGATGATTAAAACCACAGAACAGACTGCCATTATCAGTAAAAACACCACAATTAGAGGCAACCCAATTGTCAAAAATCTTGAAGTATCTTTGGGAACCGTTCGAGGCAGCGGAGGAAGGCGAGAGAGATCAAGTGATTCGGCAACGCCGTTCATCTTAAAGCTCCATCCTAGAACATAATGAGACGAGATAAATGTTCCAGCGGACGAAGAAAAGCCTACATACATGGAATCCAAGAGAATTGATGAAAGATCAACATTCAAAGACAAAAGTGGCCGGTCGGGTTTAGGATTGTTAGCAGGAAAAAGCGTTACATTAAGTTGCTGATCTGAACCACTATATTCAATCCAAACCTGCATAATTTTGCCACTACTGAGGCTTAAGTTTCTAAATCCACCATTCTCATCCGTAAAATATTCTGCAGGGGAGGATCTTGCAGACAGTAAGCTGTTAATATCAATTCCGACATGGTTATCATTTATATCACCGAATTCGGAATTTCTTCCAGTATCGAGCTCCACAGCAACGATATGGTTTGATGAATTGCCCATATTGCTCAAGTTGAAGAGGCCTAGATGTTGAGCAGCGATGGCGTTTGGAAGAGATGCAGAAGGAGATATGGCAAAGGCCATCCCATGACCATTTATATCTGCATATCTGTTGACAATTGCAAAGGCGAAAACACTGGAGAAAGAGAATACTTCACCGGTGGAAGAGTTCTTGAAATGCAGAGGACTTGAGTGGAAAGCATGACCTTTCACTGCTAAATTGGTGGTGTTGGTCAGCCTCAACAGTCCGTTTGGCGTGATTTCTGCTATGCCGTTCAGGGTCATGTTGGCATCACGAAATCCGTTGTAGGTGAAAGCATAGTCGCTCTGTGAGGTTGCTAAGTTCACGAGAAGGGACAATAACAGAATTCCAGAAAACATTGCTGAGATATCACAGTAACTCGAATGTGGCTGCTCCGGAAGAACTAATACTAGTCTGATCTCAATGCATACCTTTTAGAGGGGTTAAAATATGGCCTTCCACCAAGTTCAACAAGTTTTGGCATCGGGCCCACATATAAATATCCAACCTTTCATATTCTAAATCCTGTCTTAGACTGGGAGAGCCCATAAAAGCTGATCCATTATATGATCTTAGACCTCGTCTGTCGTATCCCTTTTGAGTTGTAATCTAGACGGTAGAACTCAAAAGAATTTATATCAATTTATGAGATCTCTGTTTCATGGCCAATCTTATAAGATGTAACCTTCAGAATGATCAATGGCTTTGGATTGATTACCCAAAATCTTGTCACCGACCCCGTAAAGTAATTGAAATTTACAAGGTAGGCGACAGATAATGGCTATGAGGTGGAGATTGTTTTCTAAAAGTACCTTGAGTCAAGCTCCGATTACCATTTTTTCCCTCTTTGGGCAATGATGTTCACAGATGCACAAAATGTCTCCATGGATCGAATAGGCGTTATCCTTGGAAAATACAATCCATTTACCTTGAAGATACCTGTCAATTTTATATCATGTGAAGCAGATCCATTATTTGTTGAACTTCAAATGCTAAGTGAGGTTGGTTAGGATGTTTAGTGACGATTTAGAAGTCTTGAGATCAAAACCCAACCCCAACGCGTACATGTTTTGACTCAGAGCGAGTTACATACAAGTCACCCATTTTGATATCGAGTTGACTCAAACGGGTTTCCAACCATGCATTGGAGTGCCTTGTGTAAACTGTAAGTTAAGGATTCGATTAGAGTACAATGAAATCTTCTAGACTTACATCTTAACTCTGGAAGAGAATCCGTTACTTGCGTTCCTTCTTCCCTCTCTAAATAGAGATGGTATTTCATATTTTCCATACTGAAGAGTTAGATTTTGTTCATGAATATACTAGAAAAATATAATAGTTAATATTGTCTGTCTCCTCCTTAAACTTTAAGGGATATATAAGAGAAGGTAACTATTGTTTCTCTCTCCTACTTTTAAGGGACAATAACCTCTCTTTCTTTGAATTATAGTGTGAGATTTTCCTCTTGGGTCCACTTTATATATATATTTTTTAAATTAAGACGTTCATCAAATTTAAATTTATTCAAGATGCAAAGGTATTAAAGATCTCATCCAACAGGTACCTCTAAGGTAGGCCCTTCTAGCTGAAATGTGGATAGTGTTAACAAAAGCTACTCTCTACCATCCATACTTCAGCTGGAAGAGGCTCACCCTAGAGGTAGTCGTTAAAAAATAAAAAGTGGGCCAAAAAGAAAAAAAAAATTTCAATGCACACTATTACACTAAAGTGTAGTGAATAATTGCTCCCTCCTCCCTCTCGTGTTTTTGTGTACCAGCAAAGTTGCGCGCCTTTTTACTAGTATTCTCTCCTAGAAACTTTTTAACAACTAAATTCAGAATAAAGTATCTAACGAAGTAGGTTCCCTACTAAAATAACTTCTAATAGTTATAACTGGAGTCAAGAAACACTCCATGAGAAACTAGTACTTTACATATTTAGTAAACAACTTATTCAGAACATCGTTCATAGGTTGAGACACCATTCATGGCGAGCTTGATATTCCATAACCCTTGCGACTTTGCTTAATCAAGATAATACTTGGTCATCCGCTTCACTCGGCTAGGCCTAATGAAATGACCAAATCGTTTTTATTTTGCACTGCCTCAAAAGGAATTTCCTTGTACTAATATGAACATCTTCCCAAGTGGCATCATCAATCGGTAAACACCTTTCAAGGACATTGACCACCTTAAAAGGTATCATAATTGCCGTTGGTTGGTGTTGAATTACTTGTGGAAGGTTGAGAACCTTTTTCCAATTGAAACCAGAATTTGAAAATCTAGATTACGATCAACTTGAAATCATATAATTTAATCTTTTGATTAACATGAATTGATAAGAAGTGTACCTTGTTAGGAGTTGGTCTAATGCTTGCTAAGAATTCACGTCCACAAGTTTTTTCTTCTTCTCCTAAAGTTGGATCAAAATTACAAACTCTTTATTGGCCCACTACTTGGTGAAAATCTAGCTTATAGGCTTCTTCTTCTTCTACTCCTAAAGGTGTTTTCGAGTTCCAACTCTTGTGAAATATAAAGAGAAAGACAATTCTAGATTATTATTTTTTCTAATTATAGACGAGCTCTAGAGGGAGGATTTTTTGAGTGCCTATTTCTCATTGCTAAAGTGATTCTTGTATGGAGGAGAGTAGCCCTAATGCTGAAATAGAAAACTTCAAATCTTAATTAAACTTCTAGTTACCCTCCCAACATGGTATCTATTTGGGTTTCTTAATTAGGAAACTCTTTCAATAAAATAAATAAAAAAATGTATAAAACCACCCTCTACTAACTCTTTGTATCTGAGTTGGTACCCCCTACTTTTGAAACTGCCAATAGACCCCTTTAATGCATGAGATTCCTCAAAGATACCCCACCCCTTCCATCCTAGTTTAGTCAAATTCACTAATGGAACTGTGTTTCTACGCCCGTTACTGAATATTTTATTACAAGTTAGAGTTTGTAGTAATTTTAATTTTTCTAAACTTTAAAATCTAAAGCTAGAAAAAGAAAATGACCATCTTCCCAATACCTAACCTATGCAAGTTGGAAGAAAGTGTAAATTTCAATTGGATTTCTTCTGGCGGCACTAAATTTGCAGGGTTGAAGTGGTGATTTGCAGCTTTTGCAATAATCTTTCTTCCAACTAAACCATACCCAAATTTATTATGTTTCACTTATCTAAATCTTATTTGGAGGAAGAAACATGGGAGATTGTACAACTTGAATCACATTTGTCTTGTATGCAGATTTGTAGAGGAATCTCTTGATTTCATCTAGAATGATCTAGGAATCTTCCCTATAAGGAGGCTTAACTCTTTTGATTTAGGTGAGGTATATTGAGTAAAATGACAAACAAATATCAAAATCAAGAAATAAGACTTCTAGATGATTTTTCATGTATTTTGAGATGGATTTGATTCTTGTTCTTGGTTATTCAACTACTGAGTTGGGATGCACCTATTGCAATCAAAAGACCTAGAAAGTATGCCAAAGAAAAAGGAGATTTATCCAAAAGATAATCACATTGCATTGCAATACTTAATATTTACCTTCAAACTATGAAATCATATTACTGTAGCAACTGATGAAAGGGATTAATTGAGGAACTGCAAATATCAAATTGTGGGCTATCTTATGTTTTTTGTGCTATTAGAGAATTTACTTCATAGGATTTGAAAGTATAAATTTTTATTTTGGCTAAAATGATGATATTACCCTTTGTGGTAGTACTAGACCATGATTGCAAGGAAAGAAGCAAAAGACAATAAAGATTTTGCAATCCAAAGGATGGTGGAAGAGGCGAGATTCATTTCGATTCACTATTCTTCCATGACCCAGATGGCTTCATGATTGAGAGATACGCAATTATGATAATCTTTTAGTGTTCAAAAGAGAACCTAACTAAAATCTACACTTTTTTCCAACAAACACACGTTAGAATTGGGCTTGCAGAGATGATGAGGAAAAAGATAGCTATTTTCTATTGTTTTAAGCATTGGATTCTGAAGTTTATGAAAATTAAAATTACCAAAAATCCTAACTGTGTGATAAAGTAGTCATTGAAAGCCCTAGAAATATGGTTTTGTTATTGAATTTAGTGGAACCATAACAAAAGGGGTGTTTTGAGGGATCTCATGTAGTCCCTTTGTAGTTTCAAAGTAGAGGTGGCCAACTTGATACAAAGTTGCAATAGAAGGTAATTATGTACAATTTTTCCTAAACTAAATGTCTCATAATTTATTAGAATTTTTTTTCTATCATTTAGAGAGATGATATGGCGAAGGGGAGCCTTGGCGCAACAGTAGAGTTGTCATTGTGTGACCTTAAGGTTACGGGTTTAAGGCGTGGAAATAGCTTCTTGCAAAATGCAAGGTAAGGTTGCATACTATTGATCCTTGTGATTCGCCTCTTCCTCAAATCATGCAGTTGCGGGAGCTTTATGCACTGGGATTGCTTAGAGAGATGATATGGCATCAAGCAAATCTACCTACAAATAAATGCAGGCAACCTACATAAGGAGACAAATTACATATGTAGCACTGTGAATTATTTACCACAATATTTTCGTACTACTTCATTCACATGTGACACCTATATGGGGTGGACTTATTTGCTCCTCAATATTTTGCACTAGTACAATTAATAAAGATGGGCCTCATCTTTAAAAGAACTTCATAATCTTTTTAAAAACATCTTACTTCAACCACATATAATAAAAATTCATTAACTATTTTATTAAACACTATCAAAACCTTGGGTTTCTTCTAGTTCATCTACTAGATGCTCTATTTGAATATCTTTCCCCATAAGAGAGTGAGCCCTATATTGGACATCATATATTCCTCATGAGCTTAGTAAATATCTTAGTGTACTTATAATCATTCATGGATAAACTTCTTCATGCAATGCACTAGAGATAAATATTGGGTCTCACTTAGATATATAGATTAATTAAGTTCAAGGGCATTTATGTCTATTTTCATCCAATGATATTTCATCCATTTAGTGTTTACTAAGTATTTCGGATAATCGAGGTCCTGTCATATGGATGAAACACTTTCACATATCTTAATGTACATTTAAGATCCCTGCCTAAGATGATCGAAGAATTAATGATCCCCATCTAATGACAATATCACATTTGATAATATTATAGCTTAGGTTTCTCCTTCCCATTTTTACCTACTAATTAGTTATGGTTTACAAAGAATTAGAATTTCATTTCTCCTTGACTATGATTATCAAACATCTTTTTATAGAATTCCTATTATGTTACTTAAGTACAATGGTCATCCAATCACTCTCCAATTTTTCTTTAAAAAGGTTGTAGGATTTTATTAATAAGCACGAGAAATGTCGAAGGAGGCGAATATTACAACCTAATTAGAAAAACAGACAAGATCCATTACTTCTTAAAAATCTTGTTCGAAGAATACAAATCCTTACCCAATGTCTTTTGGATCAGGAAATCACCCTTCTTAGCCCTACGCTCATCCTCTTCATTTGAATATATCAGGATGTTAATAAACTTTTTTTGTTCTTATGATCAGCAAGCTAGTTATCTCGTCAATCGTGTACAGATGCTTGCATGGACCACAATTTGAAACCGACATGTATTCTGTTGCATTGGCAGAGTCACCCTCAATCTAGCAAGGCATTTGGGAAAATTGTGAAATAATTCAATCTCCTTAGCCGCTAGAACTTTAGCTTCATTCGCATCCAGCTCCCCTGCCGGACCCAAGTATTCCTCCAACGTCTTGCATCCAAGTTGCAGATGATTCCTTCTACCCCAGCTACCCTTCATGCCTAAACTCAACCCATTGTAATTGAACATGATCTAGCCGTAGGTTGGGGGTTTTCCATCATGGCTTCGGCTTATTAGACACATAATATTTACCCTGCAGGGCTAGCCAAAAGCTATAATCTTCTACATTGAACAGTTGCAGGAAAGAGCATCAATGGACGCTCAATAAGCCACATCACAACAAATTTGATCAATCACTGCTTGTGCTTTCAATTCCATTCCTTCAATCCTTCACTGTTTTTGTTTTTTCCTCAAGTTCTAAAAAGCAGCAGCAAGCACAAGGTTCCCCATCTTTCTCCAATACCTTAAAAGACTATTTTTTTCAATCAAATCCAACACCGTCTTTGGCGTGACCTAGATCACGCCAAAGCTAAGAATAGCATGTAGCATGTCAAAATTTCATCCAATATTGACAATGGAGGAAGATTTGCGAGGTAGTTTCCACATCTTTCAAATGAAAGCAACATCCATTAACAAGCATCATACCTCTTTTTATAAGTTTACCAATCGTAGCATGCTTGTTATGCCAAATTATCCAAGAAAAAGCTTCAATTTTTGGAAGGCCTAGGGAGATTTACATAATAAAGAGACATCCTGCTGCAGCTGAACTCTATTGCTGTAGAAGAATCTGATAGAGAACCAGCCTGAGGACTGCAAGTTTATTGAAGTTTTGTCGCTTTCAACACACCTTCTAATTGTACGTTGGAGATGCTATTTAGAACTTGTTGTTGCTGCTTCTCGTCCGCCACAAATATCTTTCTAAATTGTTAGTTCTATTCCCATTTGCATTTATTCTTCTCAAGCAATCATAAATGAGTGCAGTTTTTTGCAAAGACTTAATGAAGTCTCGTGGAAAATGTCTCGTTAGCGGCTCGTTGCTTCCAAGGATGATGCCAAAATAATATTTTCGAGCCACTTTTAAAACCAAACCGAATGTGCTCATCAATGTCCCTATCAATCTTTAGGATGCCGGCCGAAATACACCGTTTACCGCTTGGCTGATTTGTATTTAATTCCCAAGAATCGTTTCCCGATCCAAATCTAGCTCGAACCACCTGTTTCTGTAGTGGGTTATCTTTTGCCCTGTATCTTCACAACCATTTTGCATGGAGTGCACCACTCATGCGTCTTCGATTTTTAATGCCTAGTCTGCGTGTTTCTTCTGTATACAAATGGTCCTCCAATTCACAAGATGAAGCTTTCACTAGTGGGAAAATCTTCTCATAGAAAGTTTTTTTGAAGTTTCTCCACTTTATCAATCAGCGTTCTTGACATTTGTATAGCAACAGCATAAAAATGGGGAGACTAGTGAGAGTAGTCATAACTAAGGTTGGCCTTCCTGCACAAGATAGCAATTTCGCTTTCCAGCCTACCCCTCTTTTTGCCATTCGCTCTAACATAAGTTCCCAAGCAAAGACCGGGGAAGAGTGTTGGCTTGGTTACTTTTTGCGTCTAAGAAAAATAAGACGTCATCAGCATATTGCAAGTGCAAAATTTTGTAAGTTCGTTTCTAAACCCAGTTCTTCTTATTGCACCGATACTGACTGCCTTCTAGATCATCTTGCTACGGATTTCATGATCACGGTAAATAAGAATGGTGCCAAAGTATTCATTGCCTCACTCCCCTAGAACTCTTAAATAATTTTCACCGAGTGCCGTTAATTATGACCAAGAAGTACGCCAAAGGAAGGCAATATTGCACCACTTTCGCCATCTACTCGGAGTTGCATTCCCTTGAGTATTTGCAATCATGATTCTCTAAACATACTATCTCATAACTTATATTGTTGGCCCTTGTTATGTAGTATTAATAATGTCATAATTACATAAAGTGAATTTATAGGCTGAAATAATCAATAGAACGTTACACTAAATGTCATGCCATGGCCTCGCAGGGCATACATTTCCAAAATTTGGAAGGCTGTATTATATTAGAATTCTACCCAAGACAACCATCTAGTCCACTGCCGAGGCCAACTTGATGCTAAACAACAAAAATATGTCTCTAGATTCTTGTTCATAAACTTTGCTTGTCCGTTTATCTATGGATCGTAAGTTGTGCTCATTTGGAGTTGGATTTCCCCGTAGTTTAAAGAATTCATACCATCACTTCTAAAATGGGCGATGAAATTGTTTACTGAAATTAGTGGTCAGGATCATCAGTGAATATGGTTTTGTAAGCGTGGCACTTTCTAACTCATGGCAAGATTTTGAATGTTACGGACCTTACAAAGGATAGTCCCACATAGAGTTATAGCTTGCTGCAGACATAGTTTCCGTGTGGCCCCAGCTCTATCATCACTTATAAAGTGGGCGATGAAATTGGTGGTCAGGATCATCAGTGAATATGGTTTTGGAAGCGTGGCTCTTTCTAACTCATGGCAAGCTTATGAAAGAGCTTAGCGCTACAGATGGCATGAGTCCAAATTTTGGTCCCTGGCTCATCCATGATGGAGTGTCGGAGATAAGTGTTTGGATCATTTTGGGTTTGGCAAAACATGAATGTTCTTCAGGCCGTTCAAATTGTCTAAGTTTAAGTACGTGTATCCATTATCTATCTGCCCATATATCATATGCAAGTCCTTTTCTTTTTCCTTTACAGTAAACGGTGCTTAAATAATTAGTATCTCATGCTTGCAGTAAAAATAAATAAATAAATAAACAAATAAAGTTTCATTTGCATGGTCCAGCACATGCAAAGATGTTAACAACATAAAGAAACGGGTTGCTAGTAAACAAAGTCTAAGCCCAAACAAAACAAACATAAAAATGAACAAATTTACACATACAATCATAAAATAAAAGAACTTATATTATTCCATGCAGACATACAATGAATGAAAGAATTATTATAAATTTCAGCTAGAAATGTGTGACTTGTGACCTGTGAGCTCAACAGCCTCCGGAAAGGAGCGACTCCACCATTGATGATGCAGCTATTGACGGGTTGCCGGGAGAAAGATACGAGAGACCAAGATGCGAGAAACTTTTGCTCTGGGGTATGACTTGCTCCCATTCTTCGTGTAAATAGAGAAGTCCCGAAGCTGTTCCTAATAATTTGAAATCGTTAAGACCAACTGAGTGAGGACTTCGGTTGATCAAAAAGCAACTTATCAAGACTTCCATTCGGCATGAAGTCGTTGGGCAAAAGCAGCTCTCCTTTAGGCCGGCAATGTCCTAGTAGTTGTAATAAGTTATGTTGCCGGAATCTGCCAACGGTCGCTATTTCGGCCTCAAATTCAAGCATTTCTTTATTGGAATCGTGAGAGTCTCTCAGTACCGCAATATCCGTTCCTCAGGTGGGTAAAACACCTCTGTAAACCCTGCCAAAACCTTCGATTCCCAAAAGCTCCTCGTCCCGGAAGCCCTTAGTGGCTATGTACAAGTCCTCGAAAATCTCTGAGGAACATATTTCTGCTCCCAGTCTTATTGTATCTGTGCAAATCTGTTTCTCCTTCTTATGACAAAAACAACTGCAGAGATGGTTGTTGTCGCTAAAAACAATGCAACCAGTGGTAGCCCAATTGTCAACACTCTCGATGCCTATTTAGAACTAGTTCGAGGGACTAAAAGAAGGCTGAGGGAGATCAAGAGCTTGAGCTTCACCGTTCATCTTAAAGCTCCATCTTAGTGTTGGTGTGGACCCGCATGTGGTCCATACCCATGGGAGTGAAAATCATATATATATATATATATATATATATATATATATATATATATATATATATAATAATGTTAGAGTTAGGGTTTGTGAGTGAGAGTTTGTACGTAGAGAAACATAAGAGGGTTAGAGGAGGCTCTAATCCTCCTCCTCTTCCATTGTATATGATTATATCATGAAACCTCCTCTCCTATGGTATCAGAGCTAAAGGATTGCCAGAGGAATGCTGGAGTGAGAAACCAAAAACCAATTCTGTTCCAAATGCAATCCTAGTCCAGAGTTTGCTCAATAAACATGGTCCAACCCAGACTGAACCCAGATCCAGTTCAGGCTAGTAGTGGCCCAACCCAAATCTAGTTCAGGCTGAGGAGCGGCCCAGCCCAAGTCCAATCCATGTCGAGGAGAAGCTCAATCCAGACTAGGCCGAGGAGCGGCCTAGTCCAAATCTAGCCTAGGCCAAATAATGTCAAAATAGATCAGTCCAAACAAACTACACCAAACCAGATTGGCCTAGGCTGACCAGTATAGGCCAGCCCAAACTGACCAAACTAGGCCAACTAGCCCAGATCAAAGAAGGGACTTTTCGATAAGTTTTTGAAGGAAAACAAAACAAAGAAAGGAAACTAGGTAGCTGGAATTGGTGCAGCGTGCTGGCAATCATTACCGGCACAGCAAGCTGACAACCATTGCTGGTGCACAAAGCCATCGACCCAAAAAAAAGAGAGAGGAGAAAGGAAATGATAATGGGCACTGGCCGCGAGTCGACAATCATCACTAACATAGGAAGCCAGCAACAACTGCTGGTCCCTCGAACAAGATTAAAAAAAAAAGGAAAAAGGGAAAAACTAGGAGAAATTGTAGGTGGAGATAGCTGGAAAGAAAAAAGTTTATTTTGTACCCCTAAAAATTGATACAGTCACCCCTTCTCCTAAAAAATTATATACCCCCAATTTTGATAACGATACTCCTATAAACAAAAACAGTACCCCTCAATTTTGATAATGATACTCTTTGTTCAGGAAAACCCATATTGGTGAGTGAACTGGGTGACAGTTAGTGAATGGACTAGTAATAGCTAGGAAATGACTCGGTGACAGCTAGGAGTAGATGACTCGGCCACAGCTAGTGAATGGACTTCGTGATAGCTAGGAGTAAACTCGGTGATAAGTGGTGAGTGAACCCAATTAACAAGTGCAAAAAGTGGACACAGTGGGATTGACTTAGGAACAGTAGTAAGATGACTCAGTAAAGAGTGGTGAGATGACTCAGTGAAAGTGCACATGATTTCAAGTGGACTCAATGATCATTCTGAGCGGACCTTGTGACCCCATTCCTAGTGAATGTGATTACACTGAGTGATATTTATGAGTAACTAACGATGGCGGCCTACAAGGGCAAGTGCAAGAGCCACTGACAGTCTTCTAAGCGACAAGCTTATATATGCTTATGGTACACTCGATGACTGATTAGCACTTAAACTCAATAGAGAGTATTAAGTAAGGGGAGCAACAACTCTTCCAAGAGAAGCCCCAAATGCGCACAGATTGTTGATCAAACCATTGGAATGGGCAGATGATTGTTAGAGGGGGAGCTAGCTCAAAGACATACTTGTAATTTGGGAAGCTGAATCAAGTTGAAAAGATTTAGTACATCCTCCTCCCATGGGCATGAAGGGAGAGATTGTTGAGGTGGACTCGCGTGTGGTCCATACTTATGTAAATGAGAATGTTGTGTGTGTGTGTGTGTGTGTGTGTGTGTGTGTGTGTGTGTGTGTGTGTGTGTGTGTGTGTGTAATGTTAGTGCTAGGGTGTGTGAGTGAGTGAGTGAGTGAGTGAGTGAGTGAGTGAGTGAGTGAGTGAGTGAGTGAGAGTTTGTACGTAGAGAAACAAAGGAGAGTTGGAGGAGGCTCTGAGTCGCTGCTTCCCCCTCCTCTTCCATGACATCTGATCATATAGTGAAACCTCCTCTCCCATAGACGTAGGCCGAGTTTGGCCTGTGATGACCTAGGTTTTTAAAACACTTTTTCATCTTTATTTTCAAAAGGTGGCATGCCAAAGTTATCAAAATTTAAAAATTTTAAACGGCAGAAACATTTTCTTTGAAATTCATTTTGAAAAACCCGAATGTGACCTTCACTCTCATACATATATACATATTTTGTTTATAACATATATTTCTACTAAATAAATTAATAGAAATTCATTTATTGAAAACAAGATCCATCCAGTGGTTCATGTATATAGCCATTTATATTTATTATATCAAATGTCCAAAGTACACAAATCCAAATAACTAACTACATTATACAAGAATCTTCATAAAAATATATTCCCTTGATACATATATGGTTGTTGTATTCCCCTATTGTATCCATCCAACTCCTATCTATCTGTATCTGAGATATTATAAATATTCAAACATTTAAAATATCTCAACAAGCTATGCTTGGTGGGGATTTAAGAAGTACATGAAATATAAAAGAAAATCAATACTTCAATAATACTTTCATAGTTCTAATATTCATATCCATCATATTTCATATTAATCAAATAATTCAATTTCCATGAACCATAATATATAAAGTAACTCTATCATGTAATTTCTCATGTAAAATCTTCTATATAATCTCCAATACTACATAATCATATATATATATATATATATAAATGGTTAAAACTGTGAAAAATAGTTAATATCTTCCATAACAATATTCATACTCAGACTATACTGAGTTGAATAATCAACCAGTCTTTGCTAAGAAATATCCCTTCATGGGAAATATCAGTAATAAACAATTACTGGGCATATCATCATGGCATCATATAAGGTATCTCATTATGCCAATATCATATGCATCATAGTGCAAAATATATAAACGACTACTATGTTGCAGTATGATCCGTACTAATGCGCTCGAATAACTGCTCAATACTCTACTAATACCACGGTGGAAAATACAATATCCATGCTCGTATAGAAGAAACCATGACTGTCACAATGGCTAGCCTTCTCATAATTGGCCCACTCAACATTTTGCCTCTCTTTGGGCGTGGTATCCATATAATCATATTTTTTGAAGAGCAGGTGGCCAAACCCTACAACTCTACTAGCATAGTATCCCCAGGCTTATGCTTGTTAAAAACAAAATCCATAGGCCTTTAGGCGTATATGAAAAATAATGATAATACTAGTAGACTATTTGTCTGTCCATAAACAAAATCATAATCCTCATTAATTTGGTATTTCATATACCGAGGATATAATTTTATATTCTAAGTTCAGGGATAAACATTTAATATAAATGTTTCCCTTGTCCATTAATCTGGTATTCATAATTAAGTTTGAGGATATCATTTAATATATATGATACCCTTTTCTATTACTTTGGTATTTCATATACCAAAAATGTAATTTCATATTTAAGTTTAGGTATAATCATTTAGTGTAAAAGGAGGAGGGCCTTGCGTTAGGTGCCAGCCGAGAAGGGAAAAGTTGAAGATGATTTTATTATTTCTTTCTTACAAATGAATATGCATTTGTATATTAATTTTTGAGGAAGAAATCAAAGTCATCTCCAGCTTCTTAAAATATGACAACCCTTGCATGTTGAGGTTTAACCATAAGTGCATGGGCTATTGTAGTGTAGCTTATGCGAGTACGGGTCAATCCCACGAGGACTTGATTTAAAAAGTAAGAATTTTAATAAAATTTAATTATCTAAAATTAAAAATAAATCACTCAAAATTACTGAAATTATTGAAATGAGAATCAATGTTCAGATCTAATCAACTTATCAAAAATACAGAATTTTCAGTTTCTAAAGAAAACAAACAAAATCAAATAATGAGAAAAAACTACTTCCCTAGATCAAACACTATCAAAATCTTCAACTCTGATGTCCTGAGAGATGATCAACCTTCATATATGTCTTCATCACGTCCTTAATAGTGATCCATCAGTCGAATTTGACAGATTCTTCAAAATCAAAGAGATTTGGGCTAAATTGTAATTTCAAGATTTGGATGGCTCAGATTGATTTCTGAATTTCAGGTATAAGATCAGAAACGTTGATTATGTCTAGAGATGTCCTAAGAATGAACCTGTAAAATTAATTTGAAATCAGATGAGAAAAGAAAGAGAAATTGAAGATTTGGTTTGATTAAGGCTAAATCGTTGATGGGTTAGGCCTTAATTAATCTGGTAGAGATTAGGTAGTTCCTGGATAAGCAAAAGACAAATAAAACAGAACCGGAATAAAATGGGACACAAACAGAATTAACAAAAAAGGATAGAATTGTAATTGTTTTTAAAGAGAGGGCAAAACCGAAATTTTGGTTAAAATATGGTTTTTAAGAGAAAAACCAGGAAACCCGACCGAGAAGGAGAGAAATGAAGGAGGGAGAAGAAGAGGAGAAGAAAGAGGGAAGAAGGAGATGGGCGCAGGAGGAAAAAAACTTGGAAACCCAACTTGGTTTTCTGTCTCCTGACCGTCCGAAGGTGAGAAAAAACACCGGAGATGGACCCCGGTGCTAGAGAAGGGGCATACGACAGAGGAAAGCTGAGGGAGAAGGGAGAGTGCTAAGGTGCGGTGAAAACAAGGCTGCTGGCTGCGGTGATTGGAGGAGGGCCTGCCTGGGTCAGTGGCAAAGACGACGCACGGTCAAGTTGGAATTGCCTGACCAGTGAAGAGGACTGACTGGAGCAGAGGAGCATAAGGGAGGCTAGAGCGCTAAAGGGGATGTCCTAGAGTCGCCTGGCCTAGGTGGAGGGCTGAGGAAAAGGTGGTGCAATCCAGCCTGGCTGAGGAGGTCTAGTCGGACTGGTAGAGGCGATGCATGGATAGGAGGAATAGGAGGGAGAGTGAGTGGGTAACAAAGATTGAAAACGAGAAGTGAGGGTGCGGGATTTCTAGAGAGAGAGAGAGAGAGAGAGAGAGAGAGAGAGAGAGAGAGAGAGAGAGAGAGAGAGAGAGAGAGAGAGAGAGAGAGAGAGAGAGAGAGAGAGAGAGAGAGAGAGAGAGAGAGAGAGAGGAAGGTGGGGGAGAGGAGAAGGAGGTTGGTACATGAGAGAGGATGGGAAGAGGGAGAGAGAAGAAATAAAGAAGAAAATTAAGGAGGGAAAGAGAAAAGAAAGGAAAGAAAGAGTGGAAAAGGAAAAATGGAGAAAAATAAGGAGGAAATGCTAATTTGGGTCCCCTCCTTGGAAACTCCTCAACAAATGCTAGTTGCCTTCTTCCATGTTTTCCTTTTGGTCCATGATTCCCAATTAAGCTCCATTGGCTTCTAGGAAACTATCCAATCTATCTTGATGGGTGATTTGGTCCATTCAATGTACTTTAAGATGATCTGCACCATTAACTTTTAATCGTATCCATCAATGCCTCTTTTGGTTAATCTGCAAAAGAAAAGACTAAATTAGAATAATCTAAACCCTATATTAATCATCTAATGAGCTCTAATGATCATTTGACTGTTGATTTTGACAAATTAAGGTTTGGATGGTCAATTGGAGTTAACTTCAAAATCAAGCTAAGTTTTGCAAATTTGAACAGTTAGATGATCTAATTGAATGCTAAATTAGGGGTATTTTGACCAAAATTGAACACTTAACACACACCCCAGGTGCTTGCCGACAAGGGTAAGTTGAAGATGATTTTGTTATTTCTTTTTTGCTTGCAAATGAATATGAATTTGTATATTAGTTTGTAAAGAAGAAATGAAAATCATCTTCAGGTTCTTAAAACTATGGCAACCCTAACATGACATGAATTGAAATATGACATTCCCTTGAGCCAGGGTGTTCCCCATAAGCGACATGCTGCATCGAATCCTGGGTGCAGTGAAAAATAGGCAAGGGTTGCTAGGGCATTCTCCTAGAAGCGGTGCGCTACATCAGATCCTGGGTGTAGTGAAAAATAGGCAAGGGTTGCTAGGGCATTCTCCTAGAAGCGGTGCGCTACATCAGATCCTGGGTGTAGTGAAAAATGGGCAAGGGCTGCTAGAGCATCCCCTTGGAAGCAATGCGCTGCATCAGAACCCAAGTGTAATGAAAAGTGGACATGGGTTCATGCCATGGAGGTCGAGAAAGGCGATAGTAAATAGAATATCTCCAGAGCATAAGATTCGTATCGCCATATGGAATATAGGGACATTGACAGGTAAGAGTTTGGAGTTAGTAGATGCGATGAAATATAGGAGAGTCAACATTGCTTGTATCCAAGAAACTAAGTGGAAAGGGGCTAAAGCTAGAGTAATAGATGAGTATAAATTATGGTATGTAGGAAAGGATAATAACAGAAATGGCATAGGAATAATAGTATATAAGGAATTAAAAGATAGAGTACTGGATGTTAAAAGAATTAGTGATAGAATTATAATAATAAAACTTATTCTAGGAGAGCATATTATAAATGTTATAAGTGCATACTCACCACAAGTAGGGTTACAAGATATAATCAAGAGATAGTTTTGGGAAGATATGGAGGGAGTCATGCAAGAAATTTCCAACATTGAGGGGATATTTATAGGAGCAGACTTAAATGACCACGTAGAAAAAGAAAAGGAAGGATATGATAGAATACACAGAGGGTATGGTATAGGTCAATGAAATGAGATGGGGGAGAATATCCTCGATTTTGCTTTGTTATATAACCCCGCTATTGTAAATACACTCTTTAAGAAGAGGGATGAACACTTAATAACATTTAAAAGTGGACTTCATAAAAGCCAAATAGACTTTTTTTACTTAGGAATAATGAATGATCTGTGTGTAAGGATTGTAAGGTGATATCCTGTGAGAATTTAACCTCACAACATAGGTTAATGGTTATGGATATCCATATCAAAAGATGGAAGAAAAGAAATGAACTTAACAGTTACCCAAAAATTAAGTGGCAAAACTTAAAAGGAGAGAAAATAACCTCATTCACAAATAAGTTGATGGTAGAAGAAAATTAGAACTATGAAACAAAAGGAAATACCATGTGGATTAATATTGCTTAGTCCATTAAGAAAGTGGCAAAAGATGTCTTAGGAGTACCTAAAGATAAAAGGCAACTAGTAAAGGAAACATGGTGGTGGAGTAAAACAATGCAAAAAGTTATTAAATAAAAACGGATGTGTTTTAAAACATGACAGAAGATTAGAAATAATAAAAACTATGAACAATATAAGAATGTTAAAAAGGTTGCTAAGAGAATAGTAAGTAAGCCTAAACTTAAAGCATATGATGAGCTCTATAATAGACTAGGAACAAGAGAAGGTGAGAAAGATGTGTTTAAACTTTCAAAAGTAAGAGAACAGAAGGGTAAGGACTTAGATCATGTTAGGTGCATTAGAAGCGATGATCAAAAGGTATTAGTCAAAGCCGATGAGATGAAACAAAGGTGGGAAACATAATTTCAAAAATTGCTAAATAACAATGGCTCTGAGAATATAGGGATTGAAAATACTATAAATCTAAATAACATTGGATATTATGAATATGAACGTAGGATTAGAATACCTGAAGTGGAGGACTTGAAAAAGATGAAATCAGGAAAGGCCATGGGGCCCAATGGTATACCAATAGAGGTTTGGAAGCATATGGGAGATACTGAGGTAATGTGGTTGACCAAGCTGTTTAACAAGATTATAAAATTAAAGAAAATTCCTGATGGGTGGGGGAAAAGCTCTATTGTACCAATTTATAAGAATAAAGGAGACATACAGAGTTGCACTAATTATCGAGGGATCAAACTTATGAGCTACACTATGAAACTTTTTGAAACAACGATTGAGAAGAGGCTATGACACAAAACAAGTGTATTGGAGAATCAGTTTGGTTTCATGCTTGGGAGGTCTACCATGGAAGCTATTTTCTTACTAAGACAATTAGTAGAGAAATATAGCGAGAGGAGGAAAGACCTCCACATGGTCTTTATCGACTTAGAGAAAGCTTATGATAGAATCCTTAGAGAGTTAATATGGAGGGTGTTGGGTGATAAAGGGGTTTTGCAGGGGTATAGAGACATAATTAAAGATATGTATGAGGGAGCGGTAACAAATGTTAAGACCACTAGTGGCGAGATTGGGAATTTTCCTATCACTGTAGGATTGCACCAAGGATCGGCATTAAGCCCATACATTTTCACATTGGTTTTGGATGAGTTAACAAAACATCTGCAGGAGGAGATTCCCTGATGCATGTTATTTGCAGATGATATAGTCTTACTTGATGAGATAAGGGAGGGTGCAAACACAAAGCTAGAGTTATGGAAAGAAGCATTAAAATCTAAAGGATTTAAAATCAGCTGAACTAAGACAGAATATATGAAATCAATTTTAGCAAGGAGAGGAGTAGGAGTGGAACACAAGTCAAGATTGATAATCAAGAAGTCCCCATAAAAGACCACTTTCGGTACTTAAGATCAATGATTCATGAGATTGAGAGATTGAGAGGGAGGTTACCTAGAGAATCCAAGCGGGTTGGAACAAATGGAGACATGCATCTGGAGTTTTGTGTGATCGGCGATGCTACTCAAACTAAAAGAAAAATTCTATAGGATGGCCATAAGGCTGGCCATGCTCTCTGGATTAGAGTGTTGGGCAGTTAAGGAACATCATGCTCATAGGATGAGTGTCGCAAAAATGAGGATGTTGAGATTAATGAGTGGTAAGACAAGAAAGGATCGAATTAGAAATGAAAATATAAGAGGAAATTTAGGGATAGCACTAATAGGTAACAAGATGAGGGAGATTAGACTTAGATGGTTTGGACATATTCAAAGGAGACCAACAATGGCACCGATTAGAAGAAGTGAGGCAATACAAGTAGAAGGTTCTAAAAGGGCAATGGGAAGAACCAAAAGAACGTGGATAGAAGTGGTGAGGAAAGATTTAAAAACTTTAGGAGTAAATGAAGCCATGGTGCTTAATGGTGAGGAATGGAGGAATAAGATTCATGTGGTCTACTCCTAATTAGGATAAGATCTTGATGATGATGATGATGATGATGATGATGATGATGATGATGATGATGATGATGATGATGATGATGATTCCAAGAACGTTATTTCTTAACCTAGTTATATACTATCATTTCAACAAATACCTTTCAATTAATGATTACATAATTCTAAGCAATAAAATCATTTATATCAATATAATTACATTACTAAACAATCTGAATATGTAAATTCTACCAATTCATAAACATTCTATAATTTCATATCCACAAATAAGATCATGTTTAGAACATAGATCTTGCAATTTAAAGAAATGCATTCTTAAGATTCCACCTACCTCGAACGAAATAATCAACAATAATCCACGATCATGATTGATGTAGAAATCTGTCAATTCCTACATACTATCATTATCTATCATAATTATAGATGATCTTGTATTTGTCTTTCTATCCTCTTTCGGGATTTGTCTGATTATTTTATTCTAGTCCCTTCATTAATATTTAAGGGTCTAAATTTCCTTGTATTCATTCATATTAACTAATCTATATCTTTTAGATAGTTTTCTTATTAATAACTATTGATCTATAAATTGAATAATTAGATCGATTAAAGTCCTTGAACTATTTTCTAATCCAAATTCTTCATATTCATCCTATTGATCTTGATCTTTATGCATTTCTTTGATCAACATGTCATATTTGTTGATCAAGATCAAGAGTTTAGATCCTCTATCTTCTAATTTCTATTTATCTCATTTTGATCTAGGATTGATCTTTTAATCATCCCTTAAGATAATGATCTAGATCTCTTTTCCTTGAAGCATATTGATCAACGGTTTAGATTATCTACCTATTGATCTATAACCTATATTCTAATTCAAGAACATAATATAAATTTATGATTCTTTCTTTTATTGTTCCTGATCATTCAAGGTCGCATAATTGATCTTGTTTGGTCATAATTATCTTATTTACAATTTAATTTGATTTGATAATTTTCTATCCTTTTATGTTCTTATTTTTAGTACTCAACCAATTACTATTTTACTAGTTGAAGTGATTTATTTTCTCCTAATTCTAAACTACTCATTCTTATGTCAGAATTGACTAGTGCTTACCAGTTAAAGTCTGCTCAAAAAGTAGTTTATACAATCCTTATGTAAGGAGGCATTTAGACCTCAACAAATGTCAATGGAAGGCAAGAAAAAATCACTTGGATCTTGTATACCCCCTTATAACAACAATGTTCAGAATCCACTAGAATGGCACTAGATCAACCTTCTACAAGGTTAATATGAGCTCTTTTACCCTAAGACCCTTTTCTACTTGATTTGAACTTATGTCCATGAACATTGATAATGTCATTCATGGATGTTTATTATTCCCCTAAATTGGGCTAGGAAAATGGTGATGAATTTCATTCCTTATATTGTCCTAACTAAAGCTCTTACTATGATTAATTTCATGTCATTCATGTATTATAAGTGTCCATGAAAGTAAATCTAATTTCAAATAATTACATTTTCCATGATTTTCAATGTAATTGATTATATTTACTTAATATGAACTTTAAATTACAAAAATAATTCTAATCAAGTAATCTATTATCAAAACAAAGCAAATTAAACAACAAATTGACAATTTATATGATAATCAAGCATATTTCAAGTTTCCATCTTGATCCAATGATCATATTTAATTTTCCTTTCTTAGATATATAGTTTTGGATAACATTAAGGGTCTATTTTGAAATTTCTCTCAGATCTATAACATATGACCCTTAATTTCATGTTATTCAATCATTTAATCATTAATACATCTCATCCCTTGAGTCTAATCATCCTAGATTTTACTGATAAATGAGATTAGTACTAAAATTTGTAATTAACAAAAAATTATAGTGATTAAATCCTAATTTTTATGGGTTCATTAGATTTTCCTCTTCAAGAGGAATTCAATGGTTCTTTTCGATCTCAATTCAGACTTAACATAAGTTTTGAATTGAATTTTGGATATATATTTTTATCATTTGAAAAGTCTAGATTTATTCGATCTATTTCTATTCTAATCTTTGATCTAGACATCCTTTATATATATATACAATTTTCATAGATCTAAGGGTTTTGGGATGTTCTAAATCTATCTAATAGTTCAGATCATCCATTTGGGATTACGTTGATGGTGTTCCTCACTTATTTGGTCAGATCATTTTTTTACGAATCCTCGCCGAAAAAACTACTTTGGGAGATATTTTCACAAGACTTAAATATGGAAATTAAAGATGATGAGGAGGAAAACCTACCCATATCATCTGGAGAGAAGAAACACATTGGAGAGAGAGAGAAACATGCCGGAGAAAGAGATATATGCTAGAAAACCCGTGATGCGATATAATTCATATGAAGTGGAGAATAACGCTAGTGATGCCACTAGAAATTTATAGAAAACTAGGGGAAAGATGAAATGGACTGTTCTTCATGAGATGAACGGTTTGGATTGTCTAAATAATGGTGCGATCACCAGATTTCTCTCGGTATTCCCCCATAGGGCAGAAATCGTAATAAGTTAGGGACAGTGTGTCTGTGGAAGTGCCCGATCTTGCTTGTGCGAATCTGTTTTTGGTGCTGCCATGGACACTCCAGATAGCTGGAAAGAGAGGATAGAGAAAACAAAAGGAAAAAGAAAAGAGAAAAAGAAAAAGAAAAGAGAAAAAGAAAGAGGAGGAAAGAAAGAGGTAAAGGGAGAGGGAGAGAGGGGAAAGGATAGGAGATCTGTGGAATTTCGTGGAGTTTGTAGGAGGGGTATTTATAGGTTTTTTTTAATTAAAATTTTAATTATAAAATTATTTAATGATTTTTTATTTTTCTTATAACAATAAAAGTAGATTCCCCATCATTTTATTCTTTCATGATAACATATTCCTTGTACTGGTTATCCACTAGCTCACCTAACTTTTGTGGACGCCATACAAAAGTGAAGTTACCATTTTACCCCTATAGGTAAAAATAAAATTTCAAAAATTAAGAAAAATATGAATTTTTCATCCGAGCTTGGATTTTAGTGCACTTATAGTCATTCGACTCAAATTTTTGAGTACATTCCAAATATCTATGTTTCAAGACTTGATTTAATCTCTATAAAAAGTTAATTTTTATGAATATAATATTTCACCTTGATTTTTACAAAAAATTTCAATAATTCAAATAATTCTACAAAAATTGGGGTTTTTACATGGCCAATCCATGTAAATCTCCTTATCTCTTCTATTATGTGTAACTGAATCGATCGTAACGCCTAGAACATAATGAGATATGATAAATATTCCAGTAGCTAAAGAGAAGCCAATATAAATGAAATCCAAGAGAATTGAAGAAAGAATGTTGTTCAATGACAAGAGAAGCAGAATAGGTTTAGGAATGCTAATAGGAAATAATGTCATGTTAAGTTGCTTATTAGAATCAATATATTAATTCCAAAGCTCCATAATTTCTCAATTACGAAGGCTTATGTTCCTAACTGCACCACTCTTGCCTGTAAAGTAAGCAGCATGGAAGGATTGTGCAAACTTTAAGCTGTTAATATCAATTCCATCATGGTTGTGATTGATATACCCGAATTCTAAACTCTTGCTAGGTTGAGCTCCACAACAAGGATACAATTTGATGAATTCCCCATATTGGTCAAATTGAAGACGCATAGATGTCTAGCATGTCATGCTAGATCTACCATGGTTTGGCAGATCTAACAATCATGATTAAGAATCTATAAGGATAAGCATACACACGAAGAGAGGTAAGGAGTTTACATGGTTTGACTATCATGCCTATATCTGCTAAAGAGGAGGAATACACTATATGATCGGATTATAGTGAAGAGGAGGTAGAGGCTAAAAGCTTCCCTCAACCCTCCTTTGCTTCTTTGCGTCTCAATCTCTCTCACTTACCTTACAATGACTTAGCATTACATACATACATACATACATACATACATACATACATACATACATACATACATACATATAGCATTTCTCTCTCACATGGGTATGGACCACATACGGGCCAACCCTAATAATCTCCCCCTCTATGCTCACATGAGAGAATAATGTACTAAATCCTTACAGTTTGATTTAGTTTCCCCAAAATCAAAACATAGCCTTGATCTAGCTCCCCCTCTAATAATTGTCTACGCTTTTCAGTTGCTCCATTAACCTTCTATGCATATCTACTGCTTCTGCTAAAAGGTTGTTTCTCCCCTGCACAACACGCTATTAAGTCAAAGTGCTAATGGGTAATCAAGTATATCGTAAGCACCTAAGAGCTTGTTAATGCCTCTTGCACATGATCTTAGTAGTTGCTTACAAATATCACTTGGAAAGGTCACGTCCACTCGTTGGTCATCGAGTTCGCTTGAAATGGTTATGAAATCCACTCAAAATCATGCGCATTTTTCACCGAATCATCTCACCACTATTTATTGAGCCATCCCATTACTACTCACTTAGTCATTCTACTACTATTCCTGAGTTTGCCCATTGGTAGTGGTCATTGAGTTTACTTGCAATAGTTACTATGTCCACTTTCTACACTGTTCACCAAGTCCATGCGCTAGTTTTTCACCAAGTCATCCACTTGTTATTGTTCACTAAGTCATCTACTTGCTACTATTCATTGAATCATCTTGTTACATTGAATCCTTACAATAGTCACCAAGTCCAATCATAGATGTCTTTGAGTCCACTTGTTGGTTGTTGGTTTTTTTTATTAGGAGATGTCATTTTCATTTTGAGGGGTACTATTTTTATCCATTAGAAGGGTGTTATTGTCAATTATGGGGTTGCTAATATTGATTGCACAAGGGTGTCATTTGATAAGGAGTGAAACAATTAATTTTTTCTCCTTTTTTTTCTTTCTTTTCTTTTTTTTCCCTCTTCCTTTCCTTTCCCTTTTATATTATTTTATTTTTCTACTTTCTTTCTTTTTCTTCTTTCCATTGTCTCAATTTTCCATCTTTAGGCAACTTCTTCAATCATCTCTTGACTCCCCTTCTCAGTTCCTATCACTTTGCATTTTCTTTCACATGCAAGTTAACGAATCACAGGAGTCTTAGTATACACAGTGAGATGATCACCAAGAAAGAGATTGACAAAGAGATGGATGGTTTTTCTCTTTGGAGAGGGATAGCAGAAAAATGAAACATATATTTTCGATTGGTGATTATTTCCTTTCTCCCCTCCATTAATCTCTGCTTCTCTTCTAGTGCAACTACTTACTGGTCACCTCCCCTTTCTCCACTCTCTTTCTCTTTCCTTTTTTTTCATCTTGCTTTGATCAGTTGTAGATGAAGTCTTTTAGATGATTGATCAATGATCAAGTCTCTCTCTCTCTCTCTCTCTCTCTCTCTCTCTCTCTCTCTCTCTCTCTCTCTCTCTCTCTCTCTCTCTCTCTCTCTCTCTCTCTCTCATTAGGCTAAGAAATTGTGGCCACTCTTTTCCTTCTTGAATGCTACTCTCTTTACTCCACCAGTGCTGGATAGGATGTCAACTCTCTGTCTCGCGATCACTAGGACTCTAGTGGGAGATGGGTGCAAATTCCTCTAGTACATTTTGTTGTAACCGTGTATTGGAGGCAACCCTGGATATGAGTTGATCACCAGCTATTGCTTCCAAATCTTTTTTTTTTTTTTTCCACCGACTACTTTTTGGGCTATTTTCTTCAACTTCCTTTGCAATCAAATCAATGAGTTGCTAGTCGTAGAATATTATTCCAGCCAAACTTGAATCTAACTAAAATAACAAAGCTTTGGACAATTTTGCCCTCGCCTTTTCACAGAAGTAAATAGATCTAAGGAGTTTGATTCGGATTTTGATCCCATTCACATATTACAAATGGATTAGTAGTGAGATTTTTACTCCTTGTCCACTTTTTCCGATTCACAGTAATTAGGAATAGAGAATTTCTATCAAATAAAATACCATTGGGATAATGGTATCAGTTCTTATTTGACACATGGCGGTCGGTAATGATGGTGAATTAGGTAAAGGTACGGAAAGAGAGGGATTCAAACCCTCGGTAAACAAAAGCCTACATAGCAGTTTCAATGCTAAGCCTTGAACTACTGGGCCATCTCTCCTACATAATCTTATGATTGTGACCCATTACCTGAGTGAATAGCAAGTCATTCTCTTTGATGATGTAACCAACTCTTTTTCACAAGTGGATCATTGAGCCTTCACGCTCATGCGTTGTTAGGCTCTTTGTGCCTTCTGTGGCCTGTCGACTCTAACGGCTAAGAGTTTTGAGGTGCTACATGTCATGCCAGATCCTTGTTGTGCAGACGTACTTAGGACTATGCAATATGAGCCTTGGCTTTGATATCACTTGTTGTGCTAGATTTTCCATAGTTTGGTAGATCTAATAATTAGGATCAACAATCTATAAGGATAAGCACACAAATGAGGAAGTGGCTAAAAGCCTTCCTCAAACCTCCTTTGCTTATCCACTTCTCAATCTCTCTCATTCACCCTTACAATAACTTAGCATCATATATATATATGATGTCTCTCTCACATAGGCATGAAACACATGCATGCTCGCCCCAACAAAGGAGCCATGGCATTAGGGAGAAACATAAAGAGGGATGGCAAAAGCCATTCCATGACCATTTGTATTGGCATATTTAGGGACGATAGCAAAGGAGAAAACAGTGGGAAAAAAAGAGCGCTTCACCAGTTGAAGAGTTCCTGAATTGAATGAAAAGCATCGCCATTTAACGGTATATTGGTATTAGCGATTAGTCTCAAGAGCCGTTTGGCAAGATCTCTGCTATAACGTCTAGGCTGATGTTGGCATCACGAAATCCATTACAGGTGAAAACATAGTCTCTCTGTGAAACCGCAAAGTTCATGAAAAGAGATAAGATTCTAGAAAATGTCACTGAAATATCAAAATAGCTTCAAGATGCGGAAGATGCTCGCTTTTATTTGTAGTAGTGTACCTTATAATACAATTTTCTGAACTACTCAGAGGCTAAATGTTTGGAGTAGTCTACATTTGTTCTAGGGAGAATACCAGAGAGAGAGAGAGAGAGAGAGAGAGTCTTAAACGGATCCTTTGAAGAGTCGAATTCATCCAGCTCAAGGGTCTTTGCCAGACGAATATTGCCGTATAAGGACGTTTAAAGTGGCCAAAGGAATGACAGGTTTCTACCAAAGATATGTTCTCTCAGTCTGTTTAAGACGAAGGCAGCGGAAGAAAGTTAAAGCAGCTTCCTCGACGACTACAGTGAGTGCTCAACCTAAATCCACCCCACACATAGCTCGCTTCCGGCGACTAGAGCCTTTCATCTGGTGATCAACTGTAGTCGGGCCACCATGTAAAAATTGCCCTATTTGTATGATTGTAAAAGTTGCCTTATTTTGTTTAGCTCTGACTGTAGAAAGAGTCCTTTTTTAATATGTTAGGATCAAGAATTAACATATCTCTCAACCATAATAGACACATACAATGCTCACTAGATGGAAATTTCCCGTCAATCTACCTGGTTACACTATGCAATCAGATCATTGCTTGCACTAGGACAAAGGATTAGCTTATATGTTCAGAACTAGAAAACAATTTCACAAGCAATATCGTTAGGATCTACATACCATTCAAAAAGATTCATGAGGATCTACGATGATGTTCAGCTTGTTGGGCCTTAGGGATGACAACGGGTGAGGGCGTCCACATCTAAGACTAGTGCATTCTGGATACGGTCCCCCAACTAGTTTTATTTTGAATGCACTGAGCAATGATGCATTTGGGTTAAAGAGTTCTGCCCTGGTCCATAGGTAGGCAAGGTTGTATTGGTATCAAGTTGTTTGGTTCGTCTAATTTTGTTGTTGTTTCTGTTGATGGTCAGTGTCAGTTATGGGTGTTGGATGATTGAGAATTGTAATACCATTTTTTCTTGAATGTTGAAAACATGCACCCATGAGCAGCTTCGAATCCGTGACTTATCACAGGATATTCTAATAATTTTTTAATTCAATGAATTTTAGCTTCTAACAAAAATGAGAGGAAGACAAAAGCCTCTTCCTGCAGAAAAGAGGAGAAGAAAAAAGACTTGGCAGGTTCAAACGTATCCAATATGATACATATTAGGCCTAACACTTGCCTGTTAGGAAAAGACATTGAAAGCTACCGTCTTTATTGCAATGTGGTCCTCTGTGAAGAGATGGTTGGCCCTACATCGCCATTCGACCATGGCAGCAAAATGTTCTGAAAGTCGTAAAGTTAATCTCACTAGCGCCCAACAAATACATCTAAGTTGATGTTGATCTTTACCAATCAATATCATAATTATAACAGCTCAAATATTATTTACCTTTTAAGCACTAGCGTGTGACAAGGCACAAATACTTGCCTGGGGTGGACCAAGTGAGTTGCTGCAGTGTTTACGAGGGATTTGAAGATCTAGGTTAACACCACAGATGTTCCTTGATTGTCGGAGCCGAAAAGTATGTCCGCTTTTCAAAAGAATAGAGGTAGAATTTGTCTAGCAATTGACACATATGTCATGTTTTTCGTTTGGCAGGTAAACGGGGTTTTGCGAAATCACCCAAAACCAATATTATTCATAAAAAAAATTATCATTACATGTATTCTTTTCCTTCGATGTCATCGTTTAACACAGACATTAACTCAGGAGGAATAGAAAAAATTAAAGGGAATATCTGATCCCTTACATACAATTATGCTTTGAAAGAAATCCGCAGGCGAATTTGCTTCTCTCCAAATGTGTGTCGCCTACCAATATATAAACTTGTGGAGGGTCTTGTTGATATTTACTCGGAGTCGTGTGCCACTCAAGGAAAGCTTGAGTGAAAATTAAGGTATAAAAGGTGTAAAAAAAGGTAGTGAACGAAAATGAATGCAATCAATGAAAGGAAATGTAGAAATAAAGTTTGGGGTGTGGTCCCTTGGATTGACACTGCCAACATCATTGCCAAGCATACTGCTCACAGAGTCCTTGTCAAGCTTAGCTGTTACATTGTTTGGTTTATGTGTCTGTAGTGATGGGAACCTTCATTGTCTGAAATATGGAGAAAAAGGAGCGATAGTCTTCTATTGCTACTTCCATATATCATTGTAAAAAATTCTAAGAATTCATTGATCCCTTGATGATGGGTGTATTGATAGGTATATATAAAGTATTTACAGCCTTGGAGATGACTACAGTTTACATGGATAGAGATTACAAGATGATAAGGATCATCTCAACAAAGAAAACAACATCTTCTCAAGATATGATGAATCGTTGACTAAGCTTAATACCCCCGGCAAGCTGAGAGTGTGAAAGACCCTTGGTAAAAATATGGGCAACCCAGTAATTAGATGGCACAAACCGGATTTGTAGAGTTCCTCTGGCAACACGCTCTCGTCTGAAGTGGTAATACACCTCGATGTGACGTGTACAAGCATGGAAAATGGGATTAGCGACCAAACATGTAGCACCCATATTGTCTCAATAAATTATTGGAGATCTCACAAGAAATCCTGGCCGCACTTACAGCAATGGATCGACACTCGGCTTTCAGCACTCAAACGTAAGACAGTAAAGGTTGCTTCTTAGAGGACCAAGAAATGAGGTTAGGGCAGGAGAAAAGACAGATCCAGATGTAGATCTGCGGTTGTCTGGGCAAGTCGCCCAATCAGCATCATAATAAGCCGAGACAATTAGAGATGACCATCGCTGATAACAGATATCAAGATCTAACGTGCCATTTATATGGCAAAAAATCCGCTAAGTGCAACCTAATGAGAGGAGGCTTGTTTGATTGACCTAGTAGGCAATATCCGGATGGGTTAATGTAGCATGCTGAAGTGCACCCACCTTCTGTCTATATTCAGAGGCATTAGAAAGTAGCTCGCCATCATAGAATGGAAGTTTGGTTACCTTGCAGGAGTGGGCACGGGCTTGACATTTAGTTTGGCTAAGAGGAAGCCTATGTCGATCATGCCTGACTTCCATGCCGAGAAAAAAATGCAAGCGACCCAAATCTTTCATAGAAAATTGAGTACCCATCCGTTGAATAAGACAATCTATCAGGTTGGAAGAAGATCGAGCTAGCATGATTTCATCTACGTATAAGAAGAACGAGTGCCACCTTTAGCTCGTAGAATAAACATGGAATGATCAGATGGGCAGCACTTAAATCCGAGTTCAAGGAAAAAATTGTTGAAGCGTGTAACAAAGCACGCGGCGTTTGACATTGGCCATATATAGATTTATTTAGCCTGCAGATATGTTTTGGGTACCTCTTGTCATGGAAGCCAGGGATTATAGCATTTTTACAACCTCATTAAGAACTCCCTGAAGAAAAGCATTCTCCATGTCAAGTTAACGAAGATCCCAGCCGAGTGTGTGTGCAACACAAAGCACCTTACGGATGGTAGAGCCTTTGACAACCAGTGAAAACCTTTCATTGAAGTTAATGCCTGGTATTTCACTAGAGCCAAGGCCAACAAGATGTGCCTTTTTGCGCTCGATGGTACCATGTAAATTCCATGTATCCTGTGCTTCTAATGCAGTACGTTCATCTTCCATAGTGGCATTTTACGGGCCTCCTTAAAGGTCTGAGGCTCAATTTCATCATTCAAAGCAATGTAGCTGGTGCGAATTGGATTGCCAACAGCAGTGAGAACTCTCGGTTCTCGATTACCCATTTTGGATCGGGTAATCATGTGATGAGTTGAGTTGCTTGAGATGAGAGAGAGTAAGAGGAGTTATGAGGGGGTGGCGAGGAGAGAGTAGGCATAGTGATGGAAGGAGGTTTGATTGGAGAGGTAGGATGAGTTGACAAGGGACTGTTAACGTGTTACAAGTGGAGAGGTGGGAATTAAGTAGGTATTTTATGTTGAGGGGGGGAACCGATGAAAGAGTTTGGGTACAACGATAAGGCATCAACGGTGACTGGTGGAAACACAAGAGGAGGAGATGAGTTCTCACTATTTGTAATAGGTAGCCATGCCGCTATTTCATTGTCCGCCAAAGATAAAGATTTTGCAAAAGTAAAATAGTCTCGTCAAATATAATGTGCCGAGAATTGTAAGTTCATCCATTGGAAGGGTAAGGCACATGCATCCTTTGTATTGTGAAGAATATCCAAGAAATAGACATCTTTTGGTGTGAGGATCCAATTTCCCACAAATGGGTAACATGCGCAAACAAAAATTCTCATATTGAGGGACTTTGTTGAACAATGGTTCACAGGGCGATTGCTTTTGAGTGACCAAGCTCGGTAGTCGACTGATAAGATACACTGCGGTGAAAGAATCCCGTCAAAATTCTTTGGAAGAGAGGTTCTAGTCATCATGGAAACTCCGAGTTCATTGATACGTCTGTGCTTTCGTTCAGCTAAGCCATTTTGTTCTGACATGTGCGGACATGATAATCTGCGAATCATGCCACTGTTGCGCAAGATTTGAGAGAAGGTGCGATTTTGTGAACGGTCACTTTGAAAGTAGTTAATGCTAGTTCCAGCTCATTTTTCACCAAGTAAAAAAACTATATAGTAGCGTGAAAACTCATAAATTAATGCTGGATAGTAGCAATCGTGTTCACAATACAATGGGTAAAAAGGGTGGCCCTGGCGCATAAAGTTCCCACCTAGGTAGAGTTTGGGGAAGGTGCGGACGACAAGGGCTTATAGTATGCAGCCTTACATTGTATTTTTACAAGAGACTGTTTCACACTTTGAACCCGTGACTTCAAAGTCATATGATAATAACTTTTACCATTGCACCAAGACTCCCCTTTTTCATGAGACAATGGGTGTGTCCTGTAAATTAGCTTGGACAATCTCCAGCGGAGAAGTAGCACCACACATAGAACGACTGGAAGCTAATTTGTGTGATTATCCCATCAGACAATAGGGATACACTTCGTTAAACTTCGATTACTTAATCGAACTCAGACGAAAAAGAAACCAAGGACCTTTGCATTCGGATGACCAAGTTTCCTGTGCCAATCATTCATATTTGCACGTTCTCCATAAAAGCATGTGGAGACAGCGACACCTGCAGTCGACCGAATGGGATATGGTCCACTTTTACTCTGCCCTGTGAGAAGAACCTTGTGGGTCTTGCGGTCCTTAATACAAAGACAATCAGATGTGAATTCAAAGAGAATCATTGTCGTGAACAAATTGATCGCAGACAAGACGTTCTTTGCAATATTTGGAACATGAAGAACATTTTTGCGCTGAACATCACAACAACTAGTGGTTAAAGAGAGATTACCAACTCCTTTTGTGGGGTCGTCCATACCATTTCGAATGACAATATGATCAGATCCGATGTAATCCTAACGAGCAGCAAGAGTAGTACCATCTGCAGTTAGGTGATTTGTTGCTCCGGTGTCTGGGTATCAGGAGTTATGGCAATACTCATAAATGAGGATGCAACATCAAGATCTTGATGGTTTTGAGCCCAGCGAGAACGGGACGTTTTTGCAGTGTGGCCACGCTTGTCACAAATTTGACAAATGGGACGATTATCCTTACGTCCATAGTAGTTGTGGGAGGGTCCTCTCCCACAGCAACCTCCGCGGCCACGATTAGCAACGCCCCTAGTAGATTGACACGATCTATTGCCGTTGGATGGTGAAGAGCGATTGAGATCATTGGGTTTAGATTTGGCTTTGGAAGTATAACAGTCCATTGGACTGTTTTGTCATCATTCTTCTTTGACAAATATAGTCAATCGATGCTCATGGTTTAACGGAAGATAAATACAAAAAAAAATCAGAAAGCCCATCTGACCTTGTAGTAATGGCGGTAATGACACTCTTATAGTCAGCAGTCAATCCATTGAGAGTGGACAGCACTAAGTCATTTTCGGACAAAGGTTGCGTAGAAGCTGTGAGTTAATCCGACAAATTTGTCACAGAAGCAAGATTATCAGACATTGTTTGGTGCTCTTATCAAGGTTGAGAAGTTGTTGTTTCAGATACAACACCCTCAATTCTGATGTTGACGAGAAATGTCTAGCAAGTGCATTCCATGTAGTTTGCGCTGTTTCCAGTCCGAAGATTTGAGATAAAACATCTTCAGTGAGGAAACCGACTTAGCTCAAGTTGATCAGTTCTCTTCCATTTCACATATTCAGGATTTGCGGAAGAAGATTCATCTTTGTAGTTAACAGCTTTGAGTGGTGGAGCGCTAGATCCATCAACAAAATGACGCAGATCTTCCGAAATAAAGACCGGTACAACTTGTTACTTCCACATAAGGTAGTTTGTACGTGAGACTTTAGCAGACACCAAGCTTCCAATGGAGGGAATGGAGGAGTGTTGAGAGGAAGCATTGGAAGTAGTTGATGCAACAAAACCGGAACTTAATTCACCCTCCAATTCATGAGGAAAAAGGAGGAAGACACGGACAAAAAAAGAAAGGACAAAAATCGGCCTTCTATTTGGATGATCTAATCCATTCATCATATTTGGCTTGTCTTAAATTGTCTAGACACCAAAATCAGATGATTTTAGCTATTTCTGTTTTGATTTTATTAATCATGACCATTAAATTGTTAAACTAAAAATATTGTTAGTTACTTAATAAAATTCTCAACTAGTCATAGCCATAAAATAATGATTAAGTCTCCACGTCAGTTTCTTCTTACTCAAAAAAAATTCTCCCCATCATTCAAAAAAAAAATCAATTGAAAAAACTATTAGTCAGAAGCATCTGATGAATATAATTTGCAGCATGCCTAAATAAGCCTGGCCAAATAAGTTGAATATGGCCTATCCTTATTGCATTTCCAAAATACGTTCATTTTCGGCGTCTCTAGGAGCTCTCTAATTTCTAATAGAATCACCGGTGAGTGTATCCTTCAATTTTTCCAGATGTGTCAACAACTTGAAGTAACAGCTAGAAGCTTTATATGAGATTTGTTCCTTCAAAATTTTCCTTCCAAATAGAAGGCTAGAAATTTATTTGTCTCTCTTTTGTTTTTATTAGAGGGATGAGACCCCCCCAACATTTTGGTTGTGTGTGAGGGCGCTAGACCAATTCGGCTAAGTGCTCGAACCCAAAGGTTGCAATATTATTGCGCAGAGATCGCATCCATCAGATAACAACCAGTTGGACGTTTGTGTATAACATTATGAGAACTGATTCTCTGGTAAGTTAAAATTCTACAAGTAGGGATTGGTTGGCATAACTAACATGTACGGCTGTCAGGTGTGAGGAAGTGATTTGAACTTCTGTGGCAAAAACTGAAGTCTTCCAAGAAACCTAATTCCCCTGTAAATTGCTTTCAGGCCTGAAACGTCTTCGAAAATTATATAAATCCTTGTATGTTTCCTCGTCTCAGTATAATTCTCCAATTCAAAAGGCAAATTGCACAGATCCCCACATCCGAAGTATTTATGATCACTCTATAATAATGATAACGTTTGTTTCAACTTGCCGGGAGCTGTTTGCGAAGAAATGAAAATATAAAGGTTTGTTAGCATGTAGATTAAGGATGAGAGTATTGGTAGACAACATAATTTTCCCAATTAAAGTCTTTATTATACGTAAATTTTGTTCTAATTGGTTGATCATTTGATCCGAAAATATCCAATTCTGAGTACATTATTTTTTCAAATATAAATGCTACAAGGATTGAGCTATCTCCTGCCTGTTAGATGCTTAGAACTATTAGTCTTCTCTGTGGAATAGTTTTCTGCTCTGTAGCCATTCGACTTTTCAACTAAAGAAATTAGTAGAAGCAGTCAATGGGCATGAGTTTTTGCAGTAGCCTACCTAAGCGATGACAAATAAGATAAATGAGTGAGATCATCTAAAAGAGGAGTTTAGATAGAGGGGTCACGGAGTCAGTCCCTTGAGATTATATTTCTCTTTTTCAAAAGTTTTGTTTGACAATTTAGTTCAGACTGGAGTATAGAAGTCTTTGTTTTGCATGTTTGTATTCCCTGCAAGCTTAGCTCCTTTCCGATTTTCAGTTGTAGTTTGTAGTTTGTTGGATGTGGGCCTGGTGTTTGCTGAGAGAGTTCTGGGGCCACGGGTTGTTTCCTTGTGCTTGGGCTATCTGTACAGTCTTGTGTGGAGGTGACTGGCATCTTTGATGATCGTTGTATGCCGGCAGGGACCAACTAGATATAGCTCCCCGTGAGTTTTTTTATTTAACTCTTAACAAATTGTTTTCATCATTAAAATGAAATATTAGGAAAATTTAAATAAAAATTAGTGCTTCCATTAAATCGCTCTTCTGATATATCCCATGTTCATCATACCAAATACTGGGGCAAGAATGACCCTTGATCAATTATGAGAACTTTCTTCAAAATTATTTGCTTTTCCAATTTGTATCGATATTTAAATTCGGCAAAGAGATGTAAAAGCCATCGTCTTGATTGGAATCACCGATTAAGTGTGTTGAGTACAATTAAATGACTCTTGCTAGCAGTTCTATTGGAACACCGGCATAACTCCTAAAATCTGATTGATCAAGAAAAAATATAAAAGCAATAGAAGAGCCGACTAAAGCTCCCTCACTATGATTAAGCTGATCTCCGTCATTGGCATTCCACTTCATTACCTTGTGGATAAGATGGTTTTGATGGCTCAAAATGTAAGCCATCCAAACTAAGAAAAAAACCAAGGAAAACACCTAAAAACTAAAAGAAAACTAGAATTTGCTAGAATTCTACACCCCCAACCTGACAGAAACATTGTCCTCAATGTTTAAAAAGTAGGACCTAAAATGAATATGGGTGATATAGAAAACAACAAAATACAAAATATGGTACAAAGAGATCAAATTCACTCAATCCTGATAAACAGGATCCTCCAGAGTTGTGGACTCAACTTCTGGATTCTCATAATCTAGGAAAGGCTTTAAACGTTGACCATTCACTTTAAAAGAATGACCAGTCCTAGTATTCTCAATCTCGACAGTCCCATATGGAAAAACTTCTTTTACTATGTATGGACTAGTCCATCGAGATCTAAGCTTACCTAGAAATAGGTGGAGCTTAGAATTGTAAAGTAGAACCTTTTGGCTTGGAGTAAAGGATTTTCTCATTATGTTCTTATCACGAAAAACTTTCATCTTTTCTTTATATATCCTATTACTCTCATAAGCTTCTTGCCTGATCTCTTCCAACTCATTAAGTTGGAGTTTGCGATGTGAGCCTGCTTTATCAATATTGAAATCGAGATCTAAGCTTACCTAGAAATAGGTGGAGCTTAGAATTGTAAAGTAGAACCTTTTGGCTTGGAGTAAAGGATTTTCTCATTATGTTCTTATCACGAAAAACTTTCATCTTTTCTTTATATATCCTATTACTCTCATAAGCTTCTTGCCTGATCTCTTCCAACTCATTAAGTTGGAGTTTGCGATGTGAGCCTGCTTTATCAATATTGAAATTGAATGTCTTTATTGCCCAATAAGCTCTATGTTCCAATTCCACAAGCAAATGACAAGCCTTACCGTATACAATACGATAGGGAGACATACCAATCGGGGTGCGATGTGTAGTCCTGTAAGCCCAGAGCGCATCAGTCAGTCGAAGAGACCAATCTTTACGATCTGGATTAACAGTCTTTTGAAGGATTTGTTTGATGGCCCGATTAAATACTTCTACTTGTCCACTTGTTTGTGGGTGATACGGTGTTGCAACTTTATGTGTAATATTATATTTTTTCATTAGTGCTTCAAATGGTTTGTTGCAAAAATGTGTACCGTTATCACTTATAATGGCTCGAGGAGTCCCAAATCTAGAAAAAATATTTTCTTTTAAAAATTTAAGAACTATTTTGTGATCATTATGCCTACATGGGATAGCCTCAATCCATTTTGAAACATAGTCTACGGCCAATAAGATATAAATGTAGCTAAAAGAAGGTGGAAATGGACCCATGAAATCTATACACCAACAATCAAAAATTTCTACGATAAGAATAGGGTTTAGAGGCATCATATTCCTACGGGTTATTCCTCCTAACTTTTGACATTGCTCACATAATTTACAAAACACATGTGTGTCTTTGAACAACGACGGCCAATAAAAACCGCACTGCAAAATCTTTGCATTTGTTTTACGGGTAGAAAAATGTCCACCACATGCTTCTGAATGACAAAAGGAGATAACACTATGTTGTTCTAAGTCAGGGACACATCTCCTAATGATTTGATCTGGGCAGTATTTAAACAGGTATGGATCATCATAGAAATAATGCTTAACATTGGAAAAGAATTTTTTCTTTTCTTGTTTAGTCCAATGTTCAGGAATTTTCCCCGTGACTAAATAATTTGCAATATCAGCAAACCAAGGAAGATGGGAAACATGAAAAAGTTGCTCATCAGGGAAAGTGTCTTTAATTGGCAACTCATTTAAAGGCTCTGTTAGGACTAAGCGAGACAAATGGTCAGCTATTTTTGTTTATTTACTTGATCTAGAAACCTAGAAATTTTACTGTGATCATGGTTCGAAAGGTTTTGGGACCTTTTGAATCCATCCTTAATTCAGATCTCCATTTTGACATCATCTTGATCATGATCAAATACTGTTGGAACAAATTTTAGTAATTTTCACAAATAAATTCAGTTAAAAATATAAATCTTATGAGTTCAGTAATTTATATGAGTGACAAGGAATTTATAAAAACTTTCAAATCTAGAATCAAAGCTAAATTGAGCTCTTAATTGAAGAAATAAGCTCTCAGTTCAAAACTTGGATGACTCAGATTTAATCTGGGCTTACGAGTGCAGGGACGACCAGCGGCCCATGCCTGTTACCTCCTGTTAAAGGTGGTCGGACAGAGGTAACCAGCTATGGGCAAGATGGTCTAGATCTAGACCATCATATCACCCATCACCAGATCTCCTCCATCCTTGACATCCAATTGCTCAGATTTTATCTCCTAGGGTTTTTGGGCCCCAAGAATCCATCCAATGGCTCTGATGTTTCATCTGAGCCATCCAAGATGGTGAATCAGGGTTGATCACCAATATTGGTTCACCAATGAAGATCGCTGGAGAAACAATTCTGACGAGCCCAAAACTCAACATAAACTTAGGAAAAATGGAGAGGGGGATGAGATCGACCTTCCTGGTGTGTTCAGAGTCCAGAGACTTGGCTAGAAAATAAGAAAATCCATGCCTAAGATATAGGTCGCTAGAGCTACTATTTTTCAATTATTTGGTCGATGAATACTCCATTGATTGACATAAAATGATGGGGCTTTTGTATATTTGACTTGTGATTACTTGTTTTCTGGTCATTGGATTCCTTTATAGTCCCCTTGTGGGACCCACGGAGGTGTAAAAGGACCATTTTGCCCTTTTAATTCCAACAATAGAGAAAAATAGGGTTTATTCCCAGGAACTCAGAATTGAGCGTACTTAGTGGCGTTGGAATTGTATTTTCGAGTACATTCCAAATTTTGATGTCTTAGGTCTCGATTATGAGTAAAATTATCATTTTATTCTTTTATTCATAAAAATAAAGAAAAATAAGGACTTTTCATCCAAACTTAGAATTTATCATGCTTACAGTAATTGTGAAGGGTTCATCAAGTATGTTTTCAATTATACATGTCTTATATCTTGATTCTACTTCTATGAGAAGTGCATTTTTAATAACCCTAATATTTCGCTTGATTTTTCTTGAAAATTTTAATTTTATTATTTATTCAATCTCCTTACAAAAGTTAGGGGTGTTACATTCTACCCCCTTACAAAAATTTCATCCTCGATATTTCTAATTTACAACTACTCAAGCAGACTAGGATACAACTTTTTCATTTCATCTTCTAATTCCTAGGTAGCTTCCTCGATCGTATGATGTCACCATAATACCTTGACTAAAAGGATAGATTTGGTCCTTAATTATTGCTCTTTTCTGTCCAAGATCCGAATTGCCCTTTCTTTAAAGGTTAAGTATGTATTCAATGCTTCTGGTATCCTTTGAAGCACATGAGTCTCATCTAAAATGTATTTTCATAACATGGATACGTGAAATACGTTGTGCACCTCTGAGAGTTGGGGTGGTAGGGCTAATTTGTATGCCACCAGACCAACCCTTTTTAGAATTTCAAAAGGACCAATAAACATTGGACTGAGTTTACCCTTACTTCTGAACCTCCTTACTCCCTTAACTAGTGAAACCTTCAAAAACACATGGTCACCTACTTTGAATTCCAGGGTTAGGCGTCTTTTATCCACATAACTTTTTCTGACAACTATGAGCAACCAACAATCTTTTATTACTCTCACCTTGTTTATACATTGTTCCATTAGTTTTGATTTTATCAACTTCCTCTCTCCCATGTCATCCCAACAGATTGGCAATCGACATGGTCGTCCATGCAATGCTTCATATGGTGCCATACCGATACTTGCATGGAAGCTATTATTATACTCAAACTCCAACAGTGGAAGATGTTCATCCTAACTTCCTCTCCAATCTAGTGCACAGGCCCTTAGCATATCTTCTAAGGTTTGAATGGTCCTTTTTGACTGACCATTAGTTTGGGGATGAAAAATCGTACTAAACTTTAGTGATGTCCCTAATGCCTGTTGCATGCTCTTTGAGCTTCTAGAGGTAAACCTTCCATCTTAATCATAGATGATGGAGAGTGGGACCCCATGAAGATTCACTATTTCTCTTACATATAACTGGGCTAAACTATCGACAGATTGGTTTTGTTTGATCAGAAGGAAGTGTGCTGACTTGGTTAGCTTGTCAACTATTACGACCTGCCTGAGTCCTTGGTGACCCTACGACAAAGTCCATGGTGATATGTTCCCATTTCCATTTTGGCGGTTCCAGGGTTTGTAGTAATCCACATGCTCTTTGATGTTTAGCCTTCACTTGCTGGCAAGTTAAGCACTTAGCCTCACATTCCCCAATATCTCTCTTCATACCTTCCCACCAGAAGTTGCTGTTAAAATCTTAGTACATTTTTATTCCTCCAAGTTGTATAGAAAATTTGGATTGATGGGCTTCTTGAAGTAGTGCTTTCCTCAAACTTGAGGGAACTATCAGTCTTCCTTGGAACTGAATACCCCCATTTGAAGCTTTACTAACCTCTGTCTTTTCACACATTTCTTGGATTGTTGTATCCCCTTCTTGGGCCTTTAAGATTTGTTCAACAAAAGCTGACTTAATGGTGACATTAGCCAATACTGCTTTTGTGTGTTTGCTTAGTGCATCTACCACTACATTAGCTTTTCCAGGATGGTATTGAATTACAAAATCATAATCCTTAAGACATTCCATCCACCTCCTTTGTCTCATATTCAAATCAGCTTGGGTGAAAATATACTTGAGGCTCTTGTGATCAGTAAATACGTTGAATTTCTCCCCATACAAGTAATGCCACCAAAATTTTAAGGCAAACACTACCACCGCAAGTTCTAGGTCGCATATCGGGTAGTTCATTTCATGTTTCTTCAGTTGTCGTGAAGCATAAGCAATGACCTTCCCATTTTACATCAGCACACTTCCTAACCCTTTTACTAAAGCAACATAGTATATCTCATAATCTCCACTCCCTGATGGTAGGGTCAATACTGGTGCTGCAGTTAATGTCCTCTTTAACTCTTGAAAATTCCTTTCATATTCATCAATCCAAGTAAATTGTACTCCTTTTCTAGTCAAAGGAAGAGCTATACGAGAAAATCCTTGGATAAATCTATGATAATATCTAGCTAACCCCAAGAAACTTCGTATTTCAGTTACTGTCTTTGGCTATTCCCAATTCATTACTGCTTCCACCTTGGTTAGGTCCACCTATACTCCATTCTGGGAAATTACATGCCTTAAAAAGTTGACTTTTTCCAATCAAAATTCACACTTATTAAATTTTCCAAGTAGTTTGTGTCTTCTAAGTGTGTTTAATACAATCCGTAAATGTTCCCGATGTTCTCATATACTAGTAGAATAAATCAGTATATCGTTGATGAATATGATTAAAAATTTATCGAGAAATTCCTTGAAAATTCTACTCATCAAGTCCATAAATACAGCATGAGAATTGGTTAATCCAAAAGCCATCATAAAAAAATTCATAATATCCATACTGGGTTCTGAATGCGATTTTGGGTATATCTTCACCTTTGATACCAATTGATGATATCCTGATCCAAGGTCAATTTTGGAAAAGACGTTAGCAAATTGAAGTTGATCAAAGAGATCATCAATGTCAGGTAGAGGGTATCTATTTTTTATTGTCACATTGTTCAGCATCCAATAATCAATACATAACCTCATAGACCCATCTTTCTTTTTCACAAATATCACTGGTGTTCCCCATGGTGAACTACTTCGTCGAATAAACCCCTTGTCTAACAATTCATGCAGTTGATTCTTCAATTCCCTTAACTCAACTGGGGCCATCCTATAGGGTGCTTTAGAAAGTGGAGTTGTACTAGGATTTACTTCGATGGTAAACTCAATTTTCCTATGGGGTGGCAAACTTGGGAGTTCTTCAGGAAACACATCTTAGAATTCCCTGACTATGTTGATTTCTTCTATCTTGGGCTGTTCAATATTTAAAGCAACTACAATTGCTAAAAATGCCTGACATCCCTTGGACACATATTTGGTAGCCTTCATAGCTGATATGATAGATTTGTTTGAGCCATTTGGTCTTCCATGTAATACTATCATTTCTTCTCCTGGTATATTAAAAGTGATTTTCTTTTTACAGCAGTCCATAATTACATAGTATTTTGCTAACTAATCCATACCCAGTATTATGTCAAAATCTACTGTGTTTAGTAAAATGAGGTCTATACCCATTCTTTTCCCATGTACTTCAACAAGTACATCTTGAAGATATTCTTGTAATCTAACTGTTTTACCCACAGGTGTCATCACATCCAGATAGAATCCCAATTTCTTCACTATCAATTATATACTAAATGCAAATACACATGATATGAAAGAATGGGTAGATCTAGAATCAAACAGTACTTTGGCATCGTGATTAGATACTAGCAATGTACCTTTAATAACTGCATTAGATGGACTAGCCTCTCCGTCAGTAAGGGCGAACACCCTTCCTTGATGACGCAGTACATTCTTAGGTTTTGCATCCTTAACTACCAAGAGTTTGTTGTAGTTATTAAAGAAATGCCCTAACTTGCTACAATGATAACATTTGATAGGATATCACAGTGATTGTGGCACTGGATGGGGACAGACATTGCTTGGATGATATGCTCTACATTTGAGGCATCGTTGCTGTTTAGCTTGAATTCCCTGATGGCTAGAAGGCCTGAAGTTGTTTGGCAGTCTTTTGCCCTTCTTGAAGGGTTTTTGATGATAATTGCCCCCTCCTGCAAGTTTAGTGAATTGGTTTCTCTTAGAGTCTTCTTCGAATTTAGAATCCATCTCGACACACTCCGTCATAGTTGCAAGTTTGGTTCCTAGCACCTTAGTTCTTAGCCCTGGGTGTTACCCTTCCATAAAACAATCCACCGTATGCCTTTTAGTGTCTCATATATGGCTTGCAAATCTCTTCAATTGAATGAACTTATTTTTATAATCAACAACTGAAAGGTTTCCTTATCGTAGATCTAGGAACTCCTTCTCCTTTCGAACTTGCACATGGACTGGGAAATATTTTTCATTAAAAATTTCCTTAAACTTTTCCCATGAAATTTCTTCAAGATTGGAGAAGAAATTTCTTTGTGCTGATCTCCACAAGAAACCCGCTTCTTGCTTCAATATATATGTGGCCAACTTGACCTTCAGATTCTCTGGAGTCTTCAATACATTGAAGGTCTTCTCTACTTCATAGATCCATTCTTCAGCTTTCTCAACATCACCCTTGCCATTGTAGTTGATAACCATCTTCTGGAACCTTTCCACCATCTTATCTATCTTTTCAGGTGTCAATGGAGAGGTTTCCAACACTCCACTAGGTACTGGTGTAGAATTATCCTATAGCAGAGTTGGAGTATCTTGTCTGGGTATAACAGTACTGGGTCCTACATCAGGTTGAGCCTGGGCCTGAATACTTGGTGCTTTAATTGGAGTAACCTGAGGTTGTATAAGTTGAGGAAGAAGATTCCTTAATACCTTAGTCATCCCCTCCTCTAGATTATTCCTAGAGGATCCTTCCATAACATTCTCAAGTTCACTTCGAGTCATCCGCCTAGCTGCCCTTTTAGGTGGCATCTGCTCAAAACCCAGATTTCCATATAAGTATTCTACTTAACCCATTTCTAATATATCCTAATTTGGATTATTCCTTTGGACATATTGGGGCTGTGAGTGATTGGATGAATAACTCTGATACCATTTGTGACGACCCGGGTTTTTGTAACACATTTTGTAATACATTTTTCAAAGCCAGGGCCCTTAATGATAATAATAAAAAAAAAAATCACAAACAATGCAGCGAAAATTCTTTTCTTTTAAATTTGTTTAGAACAAAACCCAAGTCTCTCTTCAAGGGACATAATACACATAAACATTTTGTCTAAAATAAAATTTTATTGAATTCCAGAAATCATTCAATAGTTCACTCTTACACAGCCCCTGTATTACAATTACAATCCATTGTCCAAATACAATCCAAATTACAAAGTACATAACCAAATTACACAATCTTCAACGGAAATACTTTGATCAGTCTTGCAGCTTCTGAGTCTTTAAGCTTTACTTCCTTAAGTCTCCTTCCCTGTATTTGATATATTGTAAACATTCAAACATTTACAATATCTCAGCAAGCTATGCTTGGTAGTGGATACAAAAATATACTACTTCACTAATGTAAGAATACATACCTCAGTCATTATTCCATCATGGTTATCTACTCATGAGTCATCTTAACATAGAGTATATACGTTATATATGTAGTATAGGATAAATCCGTTAAAATAGTGAAAATTACTCAAAACTTGTTCCTTCCCTTAGCTATACTTCCACTTAGGAGATCAACATTTAGCCAATTCTCATATGGGGATTTTCTTTTCAGGAACTCATATAGTGGCATCTCATCATGCCATGACATTACACTATGCATATTATACATGCATCATAATGCAAAATACTCAAGGACTACTGTGCTACAATCTAAATCCATACAGCGCTCCCGATAATTGAATAATAATCCACTAATACCAACTGTGAAAATAATAAACTCCATGTCTGCATGGGGGGACCATGGTTGTCATAGTGGCGGCCTTCCCATGACTGCCTCACTCAACATTTAAAATCTCTTTGGGGCATTGGTATCCATTATATAACTTTCAGGAAACAGGTGGCTAAACCCTCATAACTTCCCTAGCATAGCATCCCCAATCCTAGGACTATGTAAAATCAAATCACAAGCCACCATGCTTGTATGTAAAATATATTGTACATATAAGACGATGTGTCTGTTTAACTAAGGCTAGAATATTTTCTTTGACCTATTCTTAAGATTTCCTTAGTCTACACATCTCATTACTTTCACCTCATTTGATTAGATCATTAGATTAGATCAGTTAAATTGGATCATGGGGTTGGATCACTCAGTTGGATCATGTGATTGGATCATTATTATGTTAAGGTACCAAGTATACTTATATCATGAAGGTCTATAATTCTAGACAGAAGATCATGTATATATACACATGAATCCTTAATACATTTTTGTATATCCACCTACCTCAAAGTGGTATTATGGTCTTGATTTATACATCTGTCAAACCATACATATAAAGTTATTCCTCTATACAAGTATTCTTTCTATATGTATTTGGGTTATCCTATGAGGGATGTCTTAACTTTTCTTGAATCATATATGATCAAGGTTTCAAACCTTCTACATTCACAATCTACGCTATAAGTAAAATCATAGAACAATACTATAATCTACATTATATTTCTTTTCTTTTTGTTTGCGATCCTTCAAGATCTCTCTTGATCTTGTTTGATCCTTCTTATCTTATTTACAATTTTTATTAAGATTAGATAATTTACTAACCTTTTATGCTCTTATTATTATTATTACTCAACTAGTTAATATTTTATTGGTTGAGGATGGCTTATTCCATCCTAAGTCTAGATAGCTCCTCTTATATCAAATTGGCTAAGGCTTACTAGCCGAATGGTTGAATACAAAGTGGTTACTTCAATGCTCATGTAAGGAGGCGTTTAGACCTCACAAACATCAACGAAAAGTAGGGAAAGAGCGAGGCTCTATTATAGAGCCCCCTTAACCACCATGTTCATCATTCACTAAAGTGACCTTAGCCCAACCTTTCATAAGGTTCCTATGAGCATTTTAACCCTAAGTACTCTTTCTAATTGATTTTAATTAAATCCATGGACATTGAAAATGTCATTCATGGAGTTTCATTATTCTCCTAATTTGGGCCAAGGAAATGATATTCCTTATATTATCCTACTAACTATAGCCCTTATTATCATTAAGTCCATGTCATTCATTCCATGTAAATGCCCTTCAACTCTATTTTCATTTAATTATATTTTTAATATAATTTTCATAACATAAGCATTAAAGTATAAATAAATAAATAATTCTACAATTAAATCTACTAAGCAATAAAAGACAATTATAATAATATTCAATAATTCAAATAAAAATTTAACATGCCATAACTATTCATCATGATCCAGCGGTCATAGTTGATTATTTTTTTTAGGGTTTAGATCTTGATCTTTTCCTTTAGATCTAATACATCTTCTTAATGTGATTTCATCATTAGATCATTGATGTATCTCATCAAATGATCTAATCCTTCTTGATTCAATCGATCAAGAAGATCTCAAGTCATTTTATCCAATTTAAGGGCATAGATCCCAATCTATCCCAAATCATCATCAGCAAGTCCATCAATCCATATGATATTACCTTTATATCATCATCCAAATACATCTCCATTGTCCAATCATCCTTGATCAATTTGATCAAGGAGATTACCATTCATTTTTATGGATTTTACTACTTTTAAGGCTAAATCTCTTGATTAAACATAGATCAATCACTTCTAACCATTTATTCCATATTTCAATATCACAAGATCATCAGTGGATCAAAATTATAGAGTTTGATTATTCCAAATTTCACTAATCATAAGAATTAGTAATAATTTTCTTTATTAATATAATTTTACATGCATCAAAACATAAATTTTCTAAGTTCAGTAGGTTCTACTCATCAAGAGGAATCCAACCCAACTTTTCAATCCCAATTTGGAGTTAAGTTGAGATCAAAATAGGGATTGTAAGATTTCAGTCTGTTTTAAGGATTGAAATTTAATCTTACTATTTTTGTTTATTTACTTGATCTAGAAACCCAGAACTTTTACTATGATTATGGTCCTTAAGGTTTCAGATCTCTATTTTGACATCATCTCGATCACGATCCAATATTGTTGGAATGAATTTTAGTAATTTTCACAAAAAAATTCAATTAAAAACATAAATCTTATGAGTTCAGTAACTTATACGATTAACAAGGAATTTATAAAAACTTTCAGATCTAGAATCAGAGCTAAATTGAGCTCTTAATTGAAGAAGTAAGCTCTCAGTTGAAAACTTGGACGGCCCAAATTTAATCTGGGCTTATAGGTGCTGGAACGACCATCGACCCGCACCTATTACCACCTATTATAGCTGGTCGGACAGAGGTGACCGGCTATGGGCAAGACGATCCAAATATGGACCATTGGATCACCCATCACAGGATCGCCTCCATCCTTAACATCCAAGTGCTCAGATTTCATCTCCTGGGGTTTTTTGGCCCCAGGAATCCATCCAATATGGTGAATTGGGGCTGATCACCGACATTGGTTCACTAGTGAAGATCACCGGAGAAATAATTCCGATGAGCCCAAAATTCAACATAAACTTAGGGAAAATGGAGAGGGGGATGAGATCCACCTACCTAGTGTGTTCAAAGTCTGGAAACTTAGCCAAAAAATAAGAAAATCCATGCCTGCAATATAGGTCGTCGAAGCTACTGTTTTTCGATGATTTGGCTAATGAATACTCCACTAATTGACATAGATAGGGATTTTGTGTATTTGAGAGTGCTGGACCTTTTTAATGGAGTAGATTAAGGATTCAATGGTCCAGAATGGATGACTAATTGAAAAACCATAGCAGGGTGAAAACCCTGTTCGTCGGGGACGACGTGTCTACAGATGCGCCTAATGGTTCAGGGGGAATATTCCCATAGGGTAGTCTATGGACGCGCTAACAAAAGAAAATAAAGAGAGAGAGAGAGAGAGAGAGAGAGAGAGAGAGAGAGAGAGAGAGAGAGAGAGAGAGAGAGAGAGAGAGAGAGAGAGAGAGAGAGAGAGAGAGAGAGAGAGAGAGAGAGGTTTTGAGCTAAAATTTTGGGGGAGGCTAGGGAATTCCGTGATGAATTTTATGAATATTTTTGAGGATTTTTTTTTGAGGTATTTATAGGCATTTTTGAAAATTTTCATGATTATATATAATTATTATGTTCAATTCTTTTTTATATTATTAAATGGTCATTGGATTCCCACTGCCACCTCCTTCTCCACTAGTAGGTGGTAGTGGTTTGACTCATGATTACTTATTTTCTGGTCATTGGATTCCTTTGTGGGCCCCACAGAGGTGTGAAAGGACCATTTTACCCTTTTAATTCCAAAAACAGAGAAAAATAAGGTTTATTCTCATGAACTCGGAATTGAGCATACTTAGTGGCGTTGGAATTGTATTTTTGAGTACATTCTAAATTTTTATGTCTTAGGTCTCTATTATGAGTAAAATTACCATTTTACCCTTTTATTCATAAAAATGGAGAAATTTAAGGATTTTTTTATTCGATCTCAGAATTTGTCATGTTTATGGTCATTCTGAAGGGCTCATCAAGTATGTTTTCAATTATACATGTCTTATATCTAAATTCTACTTCTATGACATAGTAGAAAACCCATCACAAAGACACCTCAGATGGATGATTTGAACCGCCCTTAGAATTTATGGACCCTCAAAACCTTAGTAACAGTGAAAATAGATTTTAAAAAATTGGATCATGTGGGGCTACAATTTAAAAAAGAAGAAGAAGAAGTGTGGATGGTCCAAGTGCATCACTGCTAATGGACATCGCTCCTAGGACATATCCATCGGACGCACGGAGTAAGATGTGTTAATAGCACAACAACACGATGCGCAGTGTGACCCCATGTGAGAGGGTGCTATGAGTGGCGGTTATGCTCGAATAGGAATGGCGGGTGTCCTGGTGACTGAGATGGACCCTTTTTTCGTTATGGTCTAGATTTTAATCCTGATTGTTAACTGTTGATCTGAACAGTAATTTGACAATTCTAGAGTCTTTGTAACTCCAAATTTAGATCCAAGATGTCCATTGGAATTGTCTCAATGACGCAGACCTGAAATTAACATTAGAATCTTGATTTGATCACATCTAGTGAGATCAAATCTTAAAAATGTCATCCAATAACTTAAATCAGGCTAATCAGGGGACAATCAGGTGCTAGAACTTGGACAATCAAATGTCCAAGGGATGAATTGAGGGATCTAAAGATCAGATCATGTGTACTCACCCCAAAAATTAATCTAGAGCATTAATCTAACATAAGATTTTGCAAATTGACAATCAGAGGGGGATCGAACCGTCAGATCAAGACATAAATTATGGTTACACTAGAATGAGTAGATGAACATGAAATTGAACTGAATTGTGACAATTAAGGTTAGAATTAATGATTTAATCATAAACATATAGGCTTTAAAGAGTGATCCAATAGTTGGATCGCCACGAATTCCATTGAGATGGAATGAATTAAAATTTTTAGAATTAGGAGATATTAAATTGGCAGATTACAACTTTGATCAATGATCAGATGAAGTAGATGAGTATTGAAAGTTATGAAACTGATTTAATAAAGATAAATTAGACGATCTAGACTAAAAGCTAGATGGACACAACTTAAGAGAAAAACTTATAATGGATTACATTAAGGGAAATAAATGACACGAAATAGTACTGTGGTATTGGCATGTACATCAAAGCGTGAGAACTAAGAGGATTATATGCCTGATTTGGTTGTTCCTTTATTGAGGTAGGTGACAACATGTAACATCCTAATTTTTAAATCCCAATTTGAGTGAAATTTGAAAATTATTAAATTGGGATAAAAAGGAAATAATTTTTTTTAAATAATTTTAGAGTTTTATGATTGAAAATTATGATAGACATCGAATCAAGTGTCAAAAGCTTGATATTTTAAAAGTACTTGAAAAATGAAATCCAATGACATAAATTTTGCTGAAATTGGAGTTTAAATAAAAATATATATGAAATTTTGAATATATAGTACCAAAAAAAAAAGAGATTATAAAAGGGAGGTGTCACTTTGATAATGCCTCCCCTTGGTGTTAGGTGATAGTTGTTGACTGTCACCCATGATCGATGAAGAAAGAAAAGAAAAACAAAAGAAGAAAGAGGGAGAAAAGAGATAGGAGAGAGAGGGAGGAAGAGAGAAGAGAGAAGGGGAAAGAGACAGTCGCTGGCGACTGTGTGAAAATTTAGTGAAAAGGGGAGAAAACTATGTTTTCAGGCAGCTAAATTGTAGGAAGCCATCCAAAAAAATGATAGATCGAATAGATTATCTAATCCAATCATTTTATTCTTCATAATCCTACAATCAAAAGGCTTAAAGAATCACTACGATAGGGTTAGTAACGACAAAGAATCGAGCTGTTGAAGATGATTCAGGCAAGTGGTAGAAATCTGGTGACCAACAACTTTTCTTGGAATTTATTGGCATCAAATGATGTTAGATCACCACCAAACTTCAGGTTAGTCAAGGTGAGACCCTAATCTATAACCCTTTTTGAGGAATTTAAGATCCGACAAAAATTTAGCCACCGACGGCGATTATGCTAGTCACTTTCTCTGGTGATGGTCGATCAACGTCGGTGACTTGGTGGAACGTTGAGAAAATCATGCCTTATAATATCCTCAATTTTTAACCCTAAATTAATAATTAATTAAATTAATTAAATTAAAAATTCTATGAATATAATTTGATTTTGAAACCACTAAATTTAGAAAGTACAAGTCGAGAGGAATTGAACAGTATAAAGAACGTCGAAAATAGAGTTCGGATGAGAGAGATATGCACATTTTAAGTTATAAGGGTAATTTGGTAATTGTCAAGGACGTGAATTAGAGGGGGTTGTTTTGATAACAATACCCCCTTTCCATCCCTACCCCATAGGAGGCAGTGATCTGCCTTTCCTTGTGAATTAGTCAGATCTACAACTACATAAGCATGTTCCTTTTCCATTCCCACGCCAAACAACTAGAGAAAAACTCTAGTTTTCCCCTTTGCACGCCGCTAACATGAACAAAAGTTTGCACGCTTCATAGGGCTTCGATCTCCCATCACCAGCTCTAATCAGGTAAGCCACACACTCTAACTTATTATTCACCTTGTTTTCCAACTTTTCCTTCACAAATCCTGGCTGGATTTGAGCTAAATGGTTGTTACATGGCCTAAGGAATCAAAACCATGGATCATGGTTAGACCCACCTTAAGGACACCTCGGATGATAGATCTAAGTCGTTCAATGTGATCTTTGGACCCAAAAACCTTAGGTATGACAAAAATAGATAAAAAAATCAGAGCATCTAGGGCTTCGATAAAGCCAAAAGAAAACGGATGGCTCAGGTCCATCATCCCCAATGGACAATGCTCCTAGGACGCCAACTTGGATGCCCAGGAGCGGACGGTGCACAAGTGTGCGAGGACGCTTACACGCTATCACGGATGGCCAGAATGCCCGACGTCTTAGAAACCAAGATGCACGTAAGGAGTGTCCCAGTGACCAAGACACACACGGTGCATTCTGCGGTGTGTTCTGGAGTCTATGCATCCCAGGGATGCCAATTTACACTGGTGTAAACCGTTCCACTAGTGCAAACCGGTGTAAAATAGGATTTTTGATCTAAAATGATTTTTTTGAGATTCTAGAGGCTACAGAAGCCCGATCTTCAATCTGAAAGGTCCGTTGGAATTGTCTCAATGATGTAGACATGATTTTAGTATCATAATCTTAATCTAATCACATCTAGTTAGGTCAAATTCATAAAATAGCACCAAATCACTTAGATCAGGCTGATCAAAAAGTGATCATGCCCTAGGACTTGAACAACTATATAATATAAGGTAATAATTGAGGGTCCTAAGGATCAAATTAGGTGTATTTACTCTAGTAATTGACACAAACCATTGATCTAGCCTAGATCTTGAAAATTTGTTGATCTAAAGATGATATGACTGTCAGATCAAGGTGTAAATTTTAGATGCACACAAAAACGAGTAGATAAACATGAGATAGAATCGATTAATAGTAATTAATGTTGGGATTAAGGATCTAATCATAAATAGAGATCTTAGAGAATGATCTAACGGTTGGATCGCCATAGATTTCACTAAGATGAAATAAATAACACAAAATAGTACCATGATACTGACAAGTACATCAAAGCGTGCAAGCTAAGATGATTACATGCTTGATTTGGGTTATGTCTCATTGAGGTATGTATTATCATAGCATCATGGTTGATTATGATTGATTGTCATTTGTTTCTTTAATCTGAGATTTTGGTGTTTTTTTATGGTATTGGTACTATGTATGATTAGTAATTATTTTCTTTATTACATCATTGAGATTGGTGGGTTTTCATAAAAATTGGTGGCAGAGGCTTGGTGGCTAGTCTTTTGAGAGGCTAACCTCGGGATGAGGGGTTTGCCTTGGAGATTATGAGCCACGAGTGCTCCCGATTTTACGAGATACATGATTTTCATGTTTTGTGATTTATAACAGGTGCTCTCCCTCAGTGGATGTCATGCTAGGAGGGAGTAGGGCCGGGCACCCACCCTCTGAATTTGCGATGTTATTTATGATATGATAGACACCTGCCACAGATGTCTTTTGGTAGGGGTCGGTAACATGGATAGCCCACACCACCGGTCCAAGCCTTTCCATGGGGACGGACGTTAAGTCTCCCGTTATGGTGTAGACAAAGAGTGGTGGTGGTTGAGACCCTGGAGTGGTTGCCACTACAGCATGACTATCCATACTATTTTTCTGTATGCTTGCATGATAAGCTTAGAGATGATATTGTATGTCTAGGTGTGACAACACTCAGAAGATTGATATGAGTACTCATGATCTGTTATATGAGTGTATGGGATACTCGTGGGACCCAAGTATCATGGGGTACCCTGTTTATTATTGTATGCTCATTGATATTTGATCATATCATGTTTTGCATCCATGAGATTTTTATATTTTACATCCATGAAGTGCATGTTTCATCACATATGATGTTTTAAGATTGTATTGGCAGTGCGTATGAAACTTATATTTTCATGGATAATTGACCTACGCTTATATCAACATCGTTATTCAATTTTGTTCACTTATTATTACATTAAATGTCTATGTACCTACACAAGCAATAACTTGCTGAGGCATTGCTTTGTTTTACAATGCCTCAGATACTGAGCATAGCAGTAGAAAAGGTAAGGCCGTAGAGCGACAATGATAGCAGTAGTGACCACTTTGATTTGGCTGATAGATAGCTCGATGTGAGTAATTAGATGGACTACAATTTGAATCTATTTTATGGATTGTATACCTTCATTAGATGGATTTGATTATGACATTTATATATATTATGGACATGTCTTTAAGTATGGTGGAATGTTATGATGGATAGACCTTGGGCCACATTATTGTGCTTTTTGGATATTTACTATTTTAAAAATAAAGGCATCGTTGATTTTTATGTTGGATTTGATATTAGTATTATCTTAAATTTATTACTGCATACTAATATTTATCTTTTAATTGTGGTTATGATGTTTTTGGAAAAAGGAGATAACACTCGGAGGTTTTTAAGTAAATGTTCTAATACAATAATGAATAAAACCTTTTGATTTTGGGATCATGACTATTATTATTATTATTATAAAAAAATTGTTATAAAAACTGGGGTGTTACATGCCCTAGGGGTATTTTGGCGTGATCTACACCATGGAAAGGTTAGATCTTCAATCAGAGATCATCTCATGATCCTTGTGATGCGTAGATCAAGATCCATATAAAGTATACTATAACAACCCTAAAATTTGGGTCATTTTTCATATATTAAATTATAAATTTGATGAAGAGAAAAATGAGAGTTTAATTTCATGGAAAATGAGATTTTATGAAAATAACCTTCTTGTAAACTCAAAATTTGGACTTGGGATTATCTAATTTGGAATGTACTTGTCGATACAATTGAAACGAACTAATTTTGCATGTAACAAAGATAGGGGTGGAAAAACCCTAAAGTTTTACAAAATCAGGGGGTTAAAATTGATAGTGGCACCCCCTATTTTGTTGTTTTGTGGAAAGCAGTGCAGCACCACGTGTAGAATGGGCTTGGCAAGTGGATTGCCAGTAGCCACTCATCGCCTGCCCCTCCTCCCATGCGTCACACTACTAAAACGAAAAAGAAGAGGGGGTTGCCGAAAAATCTGACGACCCAAAAACCCTCCTCTCCCCCATCCGATCTCCCCTTCCCTCTCCTTAGTTTTTGTCGAGCTTAGACCAAATGGGCTTGATAGCCATTACTGGTCCACACAGCCCCCTCCCCTAGCAAATCTCCCTCTCCACAGCTCGTGCACAGCCTCCTCCCCAGGGAGATTTCTTTTCCCTGCAACGCGAAGAACCCAAGACTGGGTTTCTTCTGGTAAGTCCCCCTACTTGTTTCCCTTTTTTCTGCGTTGACGGAAACCCAGATCGGGTTTCCCTCTAGCGACGCGTGGGGTTTTCCCCACTTCCTCTTTCTCCCCCTCAAGATCAAGGTTAGATTTAGGCATACCTACGTGCACTAACCTGCCACAGGGTCGAACCCACCCCCCCAATATCTCTCCCTGTCGGCTTTAGGTAGGTGACAATTCGATAGCCACCGACTGCCCATCACGCTCTTCCCTAGCCCCCTTCTTCCCCTTTGGTGACAAATTTTGCCAAATTTGTGGGTGTGTGCTCTCTCTCTCTCTCTCTCTCTCTCTCTCTCTCTCTCTCTCTCTCTCTCTCTCTCTCTCTCTCTCTCTCTCTCTCTCTCTCTCTCTCTCTCTCTCTCTCTCTCTCTCCAACATCAATCAAAAACCTAGATCGGGTTTTCCTCAGGCAGCCGACAATCAACAACCACCATCGTCGTCCCCTCCCCCTATTTTGTCTATCGCAAGCAGGCCAAGCCATTGGGCAGCCAGTGTACCAGGATCACCATTGTCGCCCCTTGTGTTTCCCTGTTTCAGGCGAGTTAGGGCTGAGTCGACTCACCCCAACTCATTTTGAGGGAATCGAGTTGACTCGGAACCTCCTATTTTACCCTTGGACTTCGATGCTCGATTCTACAATATAGGAAGGATCTTAAAGATCTGAGAGTACCCTTACTATTGTGGCAATGCAAGAAACAATACCCATCTTCTCATTTCTTGATCAAGGAAGATTCTACAGCTAATTTTACATACCTTTGATAGAAGGTTAGATCGTCTGATTTGTGATGATTTGACTTTAATTTTCTAATCAAGTAGTCCGCAGTGATCCTCATGAAGTGTAAAACAAGGATCTATATAAGAATTTTGGATTTGAAGCATTTATGGAGAGGATATAGCCAATCTGATCAACGACTGAGATGAACTGAAGATCCAAGTATGAAATTGGATCTAATTTGATGATCTGAACCATTTAGAACTCTTAATTGGATTAATTGACTGGAATTAAGAAGTTGTTATGTGATCTGGAGTGATCAAGTGAGGATCTTTGATGAGATCAGTGTGGATGTTTGATGATCGGGCACAATCAAGATGATCGGTGGACGATTCGACCAAGCAGAAGCCAGAGGTTATTTAGATTGACATGTTCAATGTAAGATTATTGTCTTAGTCGTTTGATGGATTGGTGTGATTATAAGTAGATATGATTGAGCATGATATTCATATAGTAATGCCCGATTAATTTATTTAAATAATAATTACCTGAAATTAATATGATCTGAGCTTAATAGCTCCAAATATGCATTGATGTAATTAAGAAGAAGAATTAAAAGGCTATGAGTGAGCCCGATTAAGTATGATTTGAATTATTAACTCATTAGTGTAGGCCCCCACCTTGAGATTTCAAGGCTGGGAAATATTGGATTGTCTTGAATGCAATGTAATGAATATAAAAGTGAAATGTCATGTAATTGAGAATCTAAGTTACATAAATTGGATTCTGAGTATGATCAGATATGATATGTACCCAGGTGAATGCTATGCTCAAACGCTGACATTAACTGCGTTAGACTTATCACCGTCTTGCATGGGAGGAGAACGGATCACGCAATGTAGCCTTCCCATGATGCTACACTCAAAATCTAGCCACTTGGGCCTAGTATCAAAAAATCAACCATCGGAAGGTGGGTGGTCATCCATATAACCCTCCTATCATAGTGTCCACCAAGCAAAATCACATATTTAAAACAAATCCTTGACAATCAATGCATAAAAGCCTTAGTGACATATTAGTCACTGATCATATAATCAGATTCTGACCATGGTTTTACATATTTTTCATTTAATGCCAATGGATGTCAAATATAAATGATGCATGATATTTAATTATAAAAATTAACCTTATATTTTTAATAAAAATTTGACAGAGTTTCCCTTGTTTATAGGAAAATGCCCATTTAATGCATGTGGTGCATGTCACTTAATAAACATAAGTTCATATTTAAATATTAATGGAGACTTTGTCTCCTGACAATTTCATTGATGAATAATGCATGAAATTCCATATCATTCAAGTCATAAGGATGCTATTTAAATCTTCAAGATAATTATCAACTACAGTTATATGTTGTAATTACATGTACATATCAAAACAGTGCATGAGTGAAATAAATATGAAAACTTAGCAATCTTATAATTTACCTACATCAACATGATGATTCAAGTTCACCTGAATCGATTACCAGCCACTTTAGATGTTGCTTGACAAATCAAAAAATGAGGATTAGGGCTTCTATCATCAACTATGAATTAATCTAAGAAATATGACATAATATCATAATTTAGTCTATTAATCATGGATTCATACATTAATACTCTAATTTGAATGGTCAGATTGCCATTGATCTATTGTTTAACCTTAGATCAAATATCTTAGAGTGTTGGAGTGTTTAATTTCACACATCAGTTAATCAGATTTAATGTTCTAAGCCTAGATTACCCAGATCTAAGCGCTAAAATGATCAAATCTATAAAGTAATGGTCCAATCAACATTTGTACATTTAATAGGCTTTTCATTCATTGTTTTGAATCCTTATTGTCCTCCACATGCAATTCACATCATCAGATTCATAGATCTACTATCTGATTGTGTTTTCAATCGTCAGATTTGTAGATCTAGCGTTGTTCATGCACCCTGTTTAAATAAAAAAATTTAGCGATTAGATGGTCTTCGATCGGACTTTCATTGACACGGTTACGAAACTCGCTTAGTTAAGATTCCATCCATATAATTTTTCCCAATTTTTGCTCACTGAAAAGTGGTCGCCGACGCCAGAATCTAGTCATCGTCGCCGGAGAAGACGAACGAAACACAGTCATCACATGTGACTATACAGTAATGCCATTTTTTCACAGGAAAAGCACTTGTCACATACATTCTGATTTTTTAGGTTTTGAAGTCTAATTAAAAAGAAAATTTTCAAGTTTTACCCTCAAACTCCTCTTTTCCTTTTACAAAAAATAAAGGGCAAAAAAGCCCCATTATAGAATCGTGCTACACATCCAATTAACAACTAATTATCAAAGTTAAAATTAATGGGTACCAGAGAGATGTGACTCTGCACCCGATGAACGTGTGCCACCGGATTTCAATAGTGAAGAAGGATATGAAATGACGAGATCATCAAAATCTTCATTTTGCCCCAGTTCTAAAAGACTAACACTGAAGCAATCGGACGAAAATTCAGGCAAGGATACATCTCGATCTAGAAACTGCATCCCCTGCCGCATACTCGGCCTAGCAGTAGGAAAGGGATGAGAGCAGAGCAATCCAAGCTTAAGCACCAGCTCCATTTCCTCAACCACATAACAAGTGCCCAACTTGGGATCACCCGTTTCAAGAATTGTCCCTTTCTTCCAACAACTCGCCACCCAATCAACCAGAATCAGATCCTCCGCAGATGCCCGTGGGTCTATCGGCCTCCTTCCACAAGCAACCTCAAGTACAAATGCTCCGAAAGCAAACACATCTGTGCTTGTGGTTACCTTACCAGTTCTACTAAACTCCGGTGCCATATAACCTAATGTTCCCACCACATGAGTTGTTTGAGGATCAGTTCCGTGATCATATAACCTTGAGAGCCCGAAATCGCCTAGTCGTCCATTGAACTCGCCATCTAGTAAAACATTACTGGCTTTGATATCTCTGTGCACCACAACTTGCTCCCATTCTTCGTGCAAATAAAAGAGCCCGGAGGCTACCCCTTTGATGATTCGAAATCTTTGATTCCATGATAGCATTGACGTAGGTTGATCAAAGAGGAACTTGTCAAGACTTCCATTGGGCATGAAATCATAGACCAAGAGGAGTTCCCCTTTACGCCGGCAATAGCCAAGGAGCGGTACCAAGTTCCGGTGCCGAAGCCTGCCAATGCTGACGATCTCCGCCACGAACTCCCTCATCCCTTGCCTAGATTCATGAGATACTCTCTTCACCGCAACTTCCAATTTTGAAGAGGGCAATACACCTCTGTATACCCTCCCGAAACCTCCTATTCCCAGAAGCACCTTGTCTCCAAAGCCCTTGGTGGCTATAAACAGATCCTTGTATGAGAATCTTTGAGGCCCATACTCTCGCTCCCAATCCTCGACTATCTCCGCGAATTTGATCCTCCTCCTCACTATAACAAGAACACTAGAAACAACGCCTATAGTGAAAGCCACCATAAAAATGGGCACACCAACCGTCAAAAGCTTTGATCTCTCTTTAGGACCTCTCCGAGGAAGCTTAGGAAGGCGAGAGAGATCGAGCTCTCGAGCTTTACCATTCATCTTAAAGCTCCATCCAAGAATATAATGGGAAGATTGAACTGATCCTGTCGCCGAAGAGAAGCCCACGTACATATCCTCTAAGATGACTGACGAAAGATTAACCATTGAAGTTAGGAGAGGACGGTCAGGTTTCGGGTCCTTGAAAGGTGCTATAGTTACATCAAGACTCTGGTTTAACCCATGATATTCTACCCAAACCTGAATTGGGTCTCCACTTATAAGGCTTATGTTTTTAGGCCTACCATTAGTATAGTAAGCAGCATGAGTGGAATTGGTAGAGTTCAGGCTGTTAATATCAATTCCTACATGATTATTATCGATATCACCGAATTCAGTGCTCTGGATCGTATCAAGCTCAACAGCAAAAACATGATTGTTCGGATTACCATTGCTGCTCGAATTGAAGAGACCAAGATATTGGCTTGGGAAGGCACCAGGGAGCTCTCTCAACGGAGCAATAACAAAGACAACTCCATGGCCACTTAAACCAGGATACGGAGTGACAATTGCAAACACGAAAGTACTAGAGAAAGAGTGAACAGTACCATTTGGGGAATCCTGAAACTGAAGAGGAACGGAGTGGAAAGCGTGGCCCTCTTTTTGAGTTGTTTCATTGGTCAGCTTTCAAAAGACCATTTGCTGCGATCTCCGCGATACCGTCCATATGCAAATCGGCATTCCGGAATCCATTGTAGATGAAACCAGTGTCGTCTGAAGCTGCCAGTTCCGTAAGGAACAGTAGCAGGAAGATCCTGGTAAACATGACTGAAACTGTTTGATTCTCAAAAGTGGTAATAGTTGCTGTCTCTTGTTTTATATTCTCAGAAATTGTTTCATATACGGTTGGGGGTGCAAACCCGGAAAGCAAGATCATAGACCAAGCACTCAGAGTAGATCCTATTCGGAGCCGTCCGATTTTGTGGGTCCCGTGCCTGTGACGCCATTTGCTGCGTCATTCTTCATTAAATGCCTTAAAAATATCTTGCTGTAGAGGGTGCGGTAGAGGACTGCAAAGGTGCGTACGATTGGATTTTTATCTTATTTTGTTAGTCTCATGGGGAGAAATGACTTCTCTGGTGAAAAATTGGTGAACTCGGTTTCAATCAGTACACTGACCCACTAATGCAAGTAAGGTTTCCTTTAGGTTACACATCCGACCAGCATGTGATACAAAGGGTCAAAAGTTTGTTTACCCGGTGAGGGGATTTAAGAATGAAGACTACGATTGTCGGTGGGTCGGGCTTCCAACGGATCGCCTTCGCCTTGGATATCCTCTCTCTATAATAGAATCCAATAAATTTATCGCTTCACTTTGGGTTCCAATTTTACTTCGTATTTGCCTAATCCAACCCATTAGATTTAGTTTGGATTTAGGATCAGATTGAATTTGTTAGCAAAGACATAACTTTTTTCAGTAAATATGGACAAATTTTTTATTAGCTCTGCAAAAGGAGAAATTTAGATGGGATAGCTTATATATTTCCTGCAAAATATGTTTCCTTTAATATATAGATTGTAGCTACTCTTAGATTACGTGTAAAATTGTATCATCCCGCGATTACCACATGCCAAGAAATTTCCTCCCTATCTCCAAGTTGCCTATAAGTCCGATGGAATATTTGACCACGGGGAGCACACAATATTAAATTCCTATTGTTAGAGCAGCTTAATGATGAAATATTGCAAATTGTCCTTTTAATTGTTGAAAAGTCTAAGTTGAATTGTACTAGCTAAGGTAAAGGCTCAGGCACGTCACATGAGCATGATCAAGATTCTACATGCTCAAGATAACAGTGTTCCCAGTACATGGGTGGTGTTTGGATTGGCCCCATGTTCGTATAATGTCGCTAATCCGAAATCTCCAAGCCGTCCATTCAAATCTCCGTCTAATAGGACGTTACTCGTCTTCACATCTTGGTGAATCACAATCTGCTCCCGTTCTTCGTGTAGATACAAAAGCCCGGCTGCAACTCCTTTGATAATGTTGAATCTCTGTTCCCAGCTTAAAATCGATTTGGGTTTGTTGAACAGGAACTTATCCAAGCGTCCATTACGCATATAATCATAAACGAGTAACAAATCTCCTCTCCCCCGGAACCAACCTTGTAACTGAAGTAAATTCCGGTGCCGGAGCCAGCCAATATTTGCGAAGGAGTTAGCGTGGAGTGCTGATGAGTTAGCTAACCTAGGAGCTACCGTGGAGAATTGCTAGAGCAGATTATTTGTCCCAAGCTAGCGTCGACAGGTTGCTTGACCGATTGGGCCCCGGCTCGTTTTAGGGCTAGTTGGGGTCGGGATATGTGCCTGAAAGTGCCATTTGTTGTTCATGGTAAGATTATTCTTGCAATAAAATTACCTTTAAAAAAAGAAAAAGAAAAATGAACCAAACATCTTATCCGCCACGTAATAAAGAATTGACCAGGATCCAACCGACTGACAGACAGCACATTATGTTTGAATTGTATTATAAACATCACCGAGTAAGAAAAATATGATTCATGGACGAGGAAATTGCCCTTTTCCGAGGGACCACAATACGGCTTTTTGACACGGCAATAACAGACCACACGCAATATAATTCATAGACAACGATCTCATTTCCCAACTTTTGGCAACGGCAAAACATACATATAATTGTTCAAACATATATATACACCTCTGCAAGTGGTAGAATAGGTTATCTAGGTTCATTCCACCTATGGGCCCGTTTACTCGCTAAACCTCTTAGTTTTATCCATGTTTAAGGGATGCTAATAAAAGGGTATAAAATCTCTGTCCGTGGAAGTCTGTCCACCATCTGCTATGCTCATGCAAAAGAGCCATAATAGCAGTAGTTTCGAAGTCACCAGAGTTGAATCCTTGTGATATTGATTTAGGAGCGAGACAGGAATGCCGTAAACTGGTTCACCAGGAAAAGATCAAAACCAAAAGAAAGAATAGTCAGCCAAAGGATCTATTTTAGGTCTTTCCTTTTCATGTTGACATTTATCAAATTCCCTTTTATTCTAAAGGATTGAATTAGTAAGGCCTAAGAATTGTTGAAAAAATGGTCTCAGTGAGTTCGCTGATATAATTGTATGCTTTGGAAATTGGGTGGAATGGCGTAGTTTGTTTAATTTGATGGTACCGTTGAGAGGTTGAAGAGGATTCGCGGCAGCAGTGTCTCCTACAAGCGCTCACTGCATTTACATGAGTATAATTGCCGTAACCTTGTTACTTTCCTAATCCCTAAAAGTGGCATTTAACCGTCCAGCACAATTGTTGACAACAAGGATCCTCTTCTTGTTAAGCTTAGTTAGACGATTGAGGCAGCACTTTTCCCTTACAGGAGAGATTTTAAAGTAGATTTAGAAATTACTTTGCTTCAAAACTCTTTGTTTTAAATAATAATAATAATAATAATAAGGATTTTATACTAAGAGAATACCCCGTGAGGGACATTGTATCTTTTTGGGTTTGGATTTTAAGTCATACTTAACTTACTTTCTTTTAAAATTTATTTCTTTTGCATTTAGTTATTTTTTAGGTTTTACAAATATATGAATATACTTAGTTGATCTCAAGCAGGATTCGCTTTCCTCACCTTTAGGTAGTTGCCAAAACTATCACCTCTAAAATACATTCTCCCCAATTCCCTCCTACTTTTAAGGGCCTAGAATCCTTACAGTTTCTGCAAGTTTAAATAAGCAAAGTAACTTCCTTTTCTCTCTCTTGAAACCATCTATCTAAGTGGTGGATTCTAATGCCCCCTTCTCTCTCTCTCTCTCTCTACTATTTTTCACACGTCACGCACCATTTTACTAGTATAATTGTACAGTTATATGCATATATTTTTCTCTAAAAATTATAGGTAGGCCAATTATCATTTCTTTTATATTTGCACAGATGCAGGGGCATCTCATTACTACCAGTTGTGTGGAGAAGTACACATCTCCTTTATGTTTAGGTTAGCTGGCTCAAATAGGCTTATATTTTTTTGAACTGAAAATCATAACCATCCATTCCTCTTTTTTTTTCCTTTTAAAGAAAAGTTTCAAAGACCCAAAAACAGCTGAGAACATCCAAAGAACTGCTGTAGGGTGACATGCATGTATTCCCCTGGCATAGCCTTTGAGCTTGCACTCTTATTCTGTTTCAAATATCAAAAGACGTACCCATTAGTGCTTTCTTATGCATTTAATGTCTGCGATCTATTGGTATGCTATTATTTAAAATATGTAATTAAACTATTACTTTATTGCCTTTACCTATTAGCAAATTATTGAAAAGTTGTTTGTCCTTTTCTATTTATCAAAGCATGTACCACTTATATGGTTTGACAAATGAACTTTGTTTTCATCCAATTCCATTCAAAATTTTGTTTTTCCTCCCAAATTTTAAAAGTAAAAAGTTACTAAATTTTTAGTCCACACTTCCTCTTAGTAGAACTAGATAAGCATACATGAGAAGCTTGATTTTTGTAAGTGTAGGAATTCAAAGAAGAAATGGAGGGTGTGAGAAAATCTTTAACAGGTGAGCCCAATCCACATCGGTTTTGGGTTTGGGTTCAATAAAAAACCATCTTTTTACTAATTATTTAGTTAAGTATAATTATTAATTTTGTATTTACATATGTTTTATTTTAGTTGGGTATGTTGGCTTTTCTTGCAATTTTCCAACACCTGGAGGTTGGGTTTTGAATTGGGTTGGGCTGTTTTCATTTCCGAAGATAAGCTTGCCTGGCGGAAGATTCAAGGAGCAAGGTTGACATTTCTTACAATGTGACAAATAAGCAGCATTCTGAATCAACTTATTCACGTGTCTAGACTTTACGTGGGCTTGACTATCTGCACCATAACCTACCACTCCAATAGATTATGGGATTAAGCTGGGATTTTTTTCTTTCAAAAGATGGATTAAGCTGGATTTTTCTATATATAATTATGAGAACTGATCCGCATAATCACATTAAAAGGATAATGGAACACAGACCTTGTTGGTCAGTCCCCAAATCACCCCATTCTAAGAGACATGGTAAAATCCATAAAATGGCATTGTAATATCGATGCAGAGAAAATGAACAACAAGGAAGATCATCAAAGTTGTCAATGCCGTGCATGCTACGGTACCGGCCTTAGTTCAGAATGGTATGGAAAACCAGTAGTATACTCCGGACTAGGTGGTATTTGAATTAAAAATAAGAAAATATTATAGAATTTGTTAAATATAGAAAAAAAATTTTAATTATAAACTTGCTCTTAGTAAATCTCTCATGCTTTGTCTACGAGATAACAACCAAAGCAAACATGAGTAGCATGCTAACGAAAACCCAAATATTCCAAACTTGGTAGCTAGAGAAGGAAAGAAAATTAAAGTAATTTATAAATAGAGAAAAACCATGCAGATATAAACAATGACATGGAATTGATTTCTATTGGTGTTCTTCTTCTTCTTTTTATTGGAGACAAAATTACAAACTATGAGATACAAACAGCTGGTATTGAATTTATTTAATATGAAATGAGTTTTTTCATCTTATCATCATCAGGTTGTGATATTAGTACATTTTTGTCAGCAGGTTTTGGTATTAGTAAATTTTGTCATCATTTTTAATCAATCTTCTCATCTTCTCGTCATTATGTAATCAACCCATCCGATAATATAATGTTTGAATGTTAAAGATCAGAGATCCAAGTATTGACAGGTGGCGAATAGATTGATCCATCTGATAGGGAAGGTGTCCACCTACAGACGATGAGAGATAGGTTTAGTCGGTGCTGAATTTGGTTCTTTCGGGCTGGTGTTGCAACCTAGTTTGACTTGGGTGTCTCCCTTCTTCAATTCCTATGTTGCCTACAGACGATGGGAGACTCTGTGTCTCTTCAACCTCACTCCAGAAAAACAAAAATTTTCCGTATATTCAATCAAAAGAAGAAGAATCACTTCACAAATTGTGGAGGAAGAAAAAACTCAAAATTAGATGAACTAATACCTGCGTGTGCGGGGTCCTGGGAACAGCGTATTTTAGTCTACAATTTGCCATTAGCAGCATATGCAAGTCTGAAAAAATGGCGAACTACTAAGAATCTATAATACCAGTTTTATCTTGTATCTTTGCGAGAGACTATTTTCACATCTCGAACCCGTAACCTCTACTTCACACGATCAAATCCTCATTTTTCAGATACAAGACATAAATAACCTCAACTATAGAATACCGGGGTTTGAGGTATATTTTCAACATTTAATACCAGCTATTGTCTGTTAATGCAAGGGAAACATCCCAAAGCCGGCCGGATATCATCTTGTTGCCAGGTGTAGTAGTTAAGAAAACTAAGTCTCTGCTTAACTTAAGCGGATCTTTGGTCATGTAAAGGCAATCAAGAATGTATATATAACTACAATTAAAGACAAAGAAGATATATAGAGTCTCTCAACATTTTCTCTTCTTCTACCAATCATTATCCCCATCTTCTTCTTTCTTGCCATGGCTGAAGAAAACAAGCAGCCGGAATCCTCTCAAGATCAACAACTTCCCCGACTCATCAACCCAGTGTGTAAGCTCCATTGCTTCTTTCTTTACCATATACCTCCATTATTAATAGACTTTTGGTGTTAGTCAATATCATTATCTTTTAATCGTAGATCAAATGGTGACCAGCTGAACCACCAGTCTTGACCTAATCAGGTCTGTGAACTGGTGGGTCGCCCATGGGATCATTTTTGACTTGCAGCTAATATTTGTCTTGTCGAACGCACTTAAGTTCTTCTGAAACTGACATGAACTAATACTCTGTCTTTATTCCTCTTTTATTTTCCCTCTGCTCTCAGAGTAGTTTGATGGTGTCTAAAAAATGCAATAAAAAAGCCTTGCATTTTACAAGATTTCTTTTCAGATTTGGAAGTGGGTTGGAATGTCCTTGTCATGGCCAACCTCATGAAACCAAGCCATGTGCATCGAAGCTTCTGTGACCGTGATCTTTCATAGATCTAAAGAGTGTTCTAGAAAAAACTTGCAAATTAATATCAAATTGAAGATCGGAAAATTGTAGAGCATTTTGCACCCTAAAGCCTCTGCAGTCTACGTCTCAAGTATGCTGCTGAGTTGAGTCAGTTAGATGATGTTAACCTTTGACTTCTCATTCTTCCTTGTACCCACTGAAGACGGGTGTTGTGCATTTAGAATACATGTCTTTATGTAAAGAATTGATTTCCAAATAAGATTCCGGGGGTCTTGCACTCACAGTCACTGTCATTTGAAATTGTATTACCTGGGTGGAATTCAATTTTCGCCTTCTAACCAAAAACACTTCTCTCACTTGTGTGATTAACTTGAGCACTCACCCATTTCCCTTGTGACACATCTCTACTGCATTATGGGAAGAGCTATAAAAAATTACTCAAGAAAACATCTTAAGCATTCTGAAGAAGGTAAGATTTTTTGTAGATTATCAGTTTCAGTGACAGAAAATCCTTTCCGTTCCCTGAATGCTTTTCTAAGCTTCATATGTGTGTCTTCAATGCTTCTGATGACTTTCCTATTTGTGGATCATCACATGATACTCAATATCATGTCCAAGATATGAGTGGTTTAAGATCATTTCAATCATATCTTGGATATGATCTTCAGTATCTACTGATGATCACTAATATGTGATCCTGTATTCAGATATTCTCTATTAGCTCATAGTAATGGAAATTGCCAGTAGATCATGCTCCAGTGGTTTTATTCTTTGAAAACGAAATAAAAGTCTTCAATTCAGCTGTGTTGCAAGCTTACGGCACAATGTCAGGATCCCCTTGACGATTTACTGGTCCTCTCTACTGATGTTTCTAATCTCTTATGTGTTTGCGGAATGCTGCTGTGATTCTGTGATAAATCAGTGACATATTCAGCAACAGCTTCTCAATGTTATCATCTGAATTTAACAAAATGTTCATTCTGCATTGCGTGATATTGGATTTTACCACAAGTTAATTGAATGGAAGAGTAACCAAATAACAGTTCTTATACAGTTATATTCGGCAACTAATCCTTTTATTTAATGATACTTAGATATGGGCCTATGTCCAAGAATCCTATATTCTTTTCTTATCGAAACTATCCAAGCTCGCAGTATGACAACTTCAATATTTTCTGAAACCTCTACTCTGAAGTAAAGCATGCTGAAGTGAATACTCCATCTCAAGGAAACAGCAATGATAATCATCTGCATCTAAGAATGCTGTAGTTTTGGTTTGTCACGTGGTTCTAGATGAGCTTGTTAGCTTAGAGCCAAATGGTTTTTAGCTTTGGCCCTTGTAGGCTTCCTAATATCCGCAGGAAAACAGTTACCAAACTCATAGCCAATCAGACTTTGCACATTTGGCTCTGCTTGATTCTTATATCCAACCAGTATTGATTAAAGCAGAATAACCACGGATATTGTATGTCTTAATCATGGATTTTCTCACTGTCCGAAATTAAAACATTGTTGGTAGGGCTCTCTGGATCAAAGCTGATATCATGAAAGCATTTGATAACCTCAATAGTTGGAATGCATACTATGCTTAACCATCTCTGCTGTCTGTTCCATCAAATACTATGTTCTCCACAATAGAAGCACCATATTATCTCCTTTATTGAGATTGCGTAGATTTGAAGCCTAAACCATCATGTTCTCACTAAAATGATTGAGTCATTATACTACAGACAGAAATCTCAGATCAGAACATTCCATGCAGATTAATCCTCTTTCCCTCTTGGGTAACCTTAAAGAGTTTCAAGAGCTAAACTCTCAGCAGAACCATTGTAAACTGACCCTGGGCAGCCCATTAACAGTACAAGTGTAAACTAATCATGCAGGGATTCATCATCTAATTGCAGAGACACATTTCTCTTTCGGCTTCTCAGGTTTTATTTTAGTTTCTAACTCTGCTTTGAGACATGCAAATCCTCACAAGTCTATAAAGTTATCCTAAGTTAGCTGGTGCATATAATGAGGTTGTGAAATGGATTTGGATATCGTTACTGAAGTATAGCCACAGAAACTTCAGATTATTTATCCACAAAATGCACTTGTTCCTTACCTTCCCAAAATGGCTATGGAAATGATTACAAGTCCCCCAAAATTTAGATTGATTCTAGATAATAGTCAATTGTTTCTTCCCCTTCCAAGGTGGAAATATGTGAACATGATTATTAAGAAAGGTAGGATTATGCCGCTAAGAAAAAGGAAAAAGAAAGAAAAATAAAGTACAAGGTTCACAAATTCAAATCGAGAGATATCTGTCAGTTGTCAAGTTGTCATGGCTGTGAGACGGACAGCATTTCCTTCATATGCATAAATGAGTAATGTGATCAACCTGTTGGAAGTTGTCGACCAATAAGTAAGCCCCTGGCCTTGGTAGGACATGGCTCTGTTCGGGACAATCTAGCATGAATAGAACCCTTAAAATGGTTAAAAGCATTTAACATTAAATGATTCTTAATTTGAGTGAAAATTTACCTGAAATCAGAGATTGACTACTCCATATGATTAATGGCCAAACTAGTGAAAGTCTTATCCAGTATACTTTCAGCATCATGCAAATTAATTATGAAATAAAGGTGTACTCAGCGGCCAGAAATCTAACTCAAGTGGGTATGAAGTCCGCTCTATTGCATTACCCTTTTAAGCAGCGGCTTTCCTTTTTGGAATATTGTCAGTAAAAGCAGTCAGCTTAGCACCTTCAAGAGTGCATAAGAAAGCGTTCTTTCAATTTTTCCTTTGAACTAAATACCATAAATTGCCTGCCATTAATCTGTTTTCTCCATTCACAACCAATGCAACGTTTGCTCATGTACGTTTCTAGAATCAGTAGCTCCTGGTTAACTCGGCATGAACCTGCTTCCAATTCACTATATTGATGAAGTTAATCTCACTTGCAAATTAGACTGGAAGAACGTCTTGAGTAACGCTTCAATTTTCATTTTTGTATATTAGATAGACCTAAAACTCAAATTCCATCTGATCAATTCAAAAATCAGTCTTTAGAGATTATTCTGGACAAGATCAATCAATAATTTAAGTTTTGCTTACAACTCAAATTCCATCTGAATAATGGCCATGCTTAAGTAACTTCTAAGATTATTAATTGAGAAATTTGCTTCCTCACAACTTCTCATTCTTCGAACAATGGTCCGTTCTTGGAGGCATCGGAAAAAGTTAAGCAGATACTCATTTTGATAGTGCCCAGTTGTATGAAAGAAGCTTATACAACAGAGGTTTTACGTATATTCGTACTATGTTGCTAATGACTTAACAAGCTATCATGTGTAAATTGATCATTTTTATTGTCATCCTTAGAAATCAAGACCTATATGTACAATGAACTGGAAGATGAGATTAAAAGGAACTTGATGTTTGGCATAATTCTATTAAATTTTTTACCTTTGTTCGAAACTGTGCTCAAGGACAAATGGTATTAGACCTGGGACCAGAAAACAAACAATATCCTCCAAGCAAAATAGGAAGTCGAGTGTAATTATGTTCAGAACCTAGATTTAGCTAGCATCAGTTGCCTTTGTTTTACAGGGTTCTGTTCTCAGTGTCTTTGAGATGAATATCATAAGATCATCGATGTTTGAGGCTATTAATAAATTTCAGTTGCCATATGACAAGTTTTGTGGGCATTCATAATGGCATCTGATGGAATGGATGTAGGGATGAGGGAACAACCCAACGAAGCAAATGCAGCTTCGAAAAAGGAGTGGCCCGAGGTGCTGGGGCTTACTGTTGAAGAGGCGGAGAAAAGGATCAAAGATGACATGCCTATGGCCACCTTCCAAGTAACTCCACAGGACAGCTTTGTTACCATGGATTTTCGACCAAGACGTGTCCGACTGTATGTGGATTCCAATGGCAGAGTCAGTAGGTCACCTAGAGTTGGTTAACATTTTCCCGATATCCAGAATATTTAGTTTCTCAGGAACAGAGTTGCCACAAGAACAATAGCATCACTAAGGATTGGAATTGCTTTAGCTTTGTTTGCTCCGTTTGGTTCTTCTCTATCTTCAGGTTTATATTCCATCACTTGGTTTTGAACATGCAATCCTCCGCTTGTTGTAAATTACTCTTGCTTGTCATAATATTTCAAAAACTCATTGTTACAAAGAGGGGTATAATCTTGATGAAACTCTTACATTCCGTGATCCCAACGTACAGAGATATTATGTGCATGGTAATTAGATTGATTAAAATGGTGGGCCACTCTTCAATCATATGAGATCCGCTCCTATGCTGGACATTAATGACTCTAACCTTACTGGAATTTTGGCACCGACCCAGCAACCTGTCCTCTTGAAGGAGATCTTAAGACCTTCCTCAGTCGAACTCCTGGGGGGTGGCTATGACTTTTAACAATGGGCACAAAATTTGGTCTCTAACTTATCTAAGACATTCTGAACAATGATGTCTTATATCTATGAAAAAGTGTTTTGCCCTATATGATGAAAGAGGCATGGACTTCTTTGCAATCTCTTAAGTGAGGACTCCAATCTGGACTCATTTTAGAGATTTTGCTATTAATACAAGTGTTTCACTTTTTTTTCTTTTTTCTTTTTTTTAAATTGCAAGCTAAGAATTACAAAGCAAATCGGTTACCTGGAGTGATTAAAAGCAGCAACTCAAACCTGCCACCAATCATATTACAAGGGAGGCCTGGCGTTTGTGACCACTGAATTAGACTTTGCTGGCAGGGTTTCACAAGTACAGAACAAGAGGCTATGTATAGTGAGCAAGTCATTGTTGTCTTGGCAGTAATGGGGACAATCATTTTGCGGCCTTGTTTATTTCACCCTAAATCCTACATTCTGTTGATCAAGGAATCAAGTAGCAGCAGTGAAGTTTCAACAAAACATCCTAAAACCCCTCGCCGAGTTACAGACATGCATTTGAAAAGCATAGTATCGACTGGACTTCGATACTTAAATATGGGGATAGAACAGAGTGACAGCAACTGAATGGTGCTGACATTCATTTATCCATGAATCCTGACAATGTTTCAATGTAGCTAAAATATCCGTAACTACTAAATTTCGCTGAATCCTCAGGCCATGTATTTGGTGGATCCTAACACATCAACTGCTCATCACTCTGATCAAGACGACCGATCATTACCTTATATGGATGTTATGCAACTCAGTGCAATTGACACTTTATTAGTAAAATTCACTACCTGAGAACATTAAGATGTTAGACGTTCTAGCCCCCTGTAAGCCAAACCTTCCTAGGATTTTTCAAAAAAGCCTCTTCTAATTACCAATAAGAAGAAGTTTTTGAGTTCCAATTAGAACTTTGATTCAATGAGGAGTAATTTTCTCGTATATATGATGAATACGTACTTATTAGACTTGTTATTCGTATGAAGAAATTGACCTCTTGATACCGACCTTTGTCTGTCAGTACATGAAGCATCCTAAGGCTGGCTACCATCTTCTTGTAGTTGGAGGAAACCCATCACCCTAACAGGCTCTTAGGACGGGGAGCTTCTACCACACAGGAAACTGGTTCGTAACTCCAAGACCATGAAGGTATCTTCAGTGTGTCAGGATCCTCTTCGCTTCTTCTATCTGTTCATTATCTTCCTCTCCTTTCATGTCATTGCTGAGGAAACCAACGGGCAGAACTCGCTCTGGTTGCAAATCCTGAGTGTGAGCTCCATTACTTTCTTTTCTGGTGAAGTTGTTTGGAACAGGGATACAAAAACATGGATTAAGTTAGCCAGCAAAAATTATCTTTACCCAATCCCCGTGGCACTAATCTACAATTGTTTTTCTGGTTTTGAATGATGGTATAGATTTGTAGAAGAATTTACAGAGAGATCATGAGTAAGCAAGTCGAATCAAGTTACAGAAATCACCCTAAAGAGCAAATTAATAAGGCCACTCAATGTAACTGTTAGACATAATCTATTTGATAAATACCGAAAATTTTCATGGTAGCACGAATTTCGCCTATTGGTAGACTAGTCTTAGAATTACCTACATGAATATAAGACATGAATAGGATTCGTAAAGTATTAATTCATAGTTTCTTCTCTTTCCTCTGTGACAGAGGTGGTCTCGTATGGAACGGAATTCCGTACAAGATACGTCAGTGAAGTGAATACAGGTCGGAAAGTGGGCTGGCCACACTTGGTGGCTTATACCATAGATGCTAAAAGAATGATCCAAAAAACCCATGCCTAAGGCTTACCTCAAGTGGTTCCGGAATACGGCATTGTTGCCTTGGAATGTAGCCCAAGATGCGTTTGGATATATGTAATATGGTGATTATTTTTAGGCTTTTTTGTTAAAAAAACTTCTTACTTTTAATTTTTTCAAATATATCTTGAATTAATCGATCTTTCATTTTAATCCTCAAGTTTGACTTCTTTTTTATCAAATCAATTCTGTGCCGTTAGGTTGGCTAAATCCGTAGAACATGGCATACTCACTTGGATATTCGAATTTCGGCTGTAATTCCTCGTGGATGAGTTGCTGACTTAGCATTCACTGTCAAGTTAGCATTTAAGCATTAAAAAAGCCAAAATGGAAACTACCTTTCCAAAAACTAACCAGCGAGGATGACATGTCAGAAAAGATGCAGATAACAGTTCTACGAGAATGTCAACAAGGTCATCCACCGGCTACATGGGTCCCGATCAACCTCCAAACTCCAACAATGGCAACAAAACATGAGAAAACTCTATATCAGGCTAGGATTAACCTACTTAAAAAGTTTCAACAACTTTTCCCCTCAATCTCTACAACACCACCTTGTGATTTTAGCAACTCTAAGCACCCATTTCCATTGTAATTTTGACTATCACTGAATTTACAGTGAAAAGATTCCATTAGAGATGGTGATTGAAGGATTGTGGTTTGTTTGGCTTGTCAATTTATATCATGACTATTGGATATTTGAACTAAAATATCCAATGACTAGGTGGATCAATGTACTTGAGCTTTTATAGGTAGTCTAAATAGGAGAGATTAAATAAGATGAATGGCTCAGATCATTAAAATGGATGGCTAAATGGGCCTGGAAATAATCATAATATTGGCCAACGGCTTCAATGAAGAAAAATTCCTTTTGGAAGGATTTCAATATGATTTTAACATGAAAGAATGGGTTTTCAGGGAAGATTTTGATGTTTTGAAATGATATAGAGAGGTAGATTTTGAAAAAGTACAGGGTGCAGGTGTTTCGGAATGAATGGGGAAGAAGAAGATGACTCAACATGACCAAAATACCTATGATAATATGGGTAAAATGATTTTAGAACAATGTGAGGTAAAAGGTTAAAAATGACCTTGTAGCTGGATATTTTTCTGAGAAGGAAAAATGGATCGAAATATGGTAGAAAGAAAAATCTGTATTTGATGGGGCTTCTTATGAATTTCATGGGACTCAGAAATAATACATTGGAAGCACGACACATTCTATATCACTTAACTGCCCATCTAATGGATGAGAATTATTTTAGTAAAAATAAATAAAAAGTTTAAGATTAAAATGGAAGATTAATTAATCAAAGATATATTTGAAAAAATGTTAAAATTTCAAGCTTTTTTCATAAGAAAAAACCTTTTACTTTGGTTTAAGAGTTTTGGTAAGACTAGGTGTCTAACTAGGTTTGTAGCAAAGACTACGTAATAACCCACCGCCACATATACTGTCTTAACCCAAGCAGTTAAGACAAAGTCAAATCGATCTTATTTTTTTTCCTTTTTTATTTGAAATTAAAATAGGTGACTAAGGTGGAGAGAGACAAAAGAGGAGATGTGACAACACACACACACACCCTCTCTTCTAGTTTTCTCTTCAATGCATTGAAAAATTTCTCTGAAATCTCTTTGTATTTCAAGCCTAAACCCATTGAGCGTTCGTAGAGATGCATTCTAGAAGGGTTCACGGGTAGATAGCAGGTAAAGAAATTGAAGGCAACAATAAATAGAAAAAGAAGAGTCCTAAATTAAACCCACCCTGCCCGCACCCCCCCCAATTGCAGACAAACAAGAAAAGTTCCTTTTGTGGTTGAATGTATGATGTTGATGTGTGCTAGAGGAACAGATTTGTTGGAAGAAGATGACCAAAAATTGTTGCAAATAAAAGACTAAAATATTCGAGGCAACTATAGGTTTGATGGAGTTAGAAAACTAGAAGAGAGGCATCAATTTATGGACGGAATGCATCTAGTAGAAGCTGTCCGAACCTTCTTGCCTACACTTTTGTTTTGAAATCTTGTGGTAGCTTGATGTTCAAAGTAAAAGGAGATTCAAATTTATAATTATGTTGTCAAAATGAGTTTCTTATATGCTATTTTTATGTTGGAAATGATTTTAACAAATTTTTGTGAAGTGTGACTTACAGATGATGCATGCATGCTGATGATGAAATGCCTATGTGGAAAGTTGTTCCACATACCTGGATTTTTAGGGTTATTGTGGAGTTGGCGGTATGAGTTTTCATGATAAAAATGACTAAAGGGTATGCTCAAAATGGTGCTCTAAGTGAAGCTTTAGAGTTCTTCGAGCAAAAGTGAGTTGAGTGAGACCAAATTCAGTTAGCATGGTCAATTTTCTTTCAGCATACGTACAAATAGAGGCTTTTGAGAGGGATAAGTGAATTCATGATTTTATGGTTAAAAACAATCTTAAGATGAATATGATTATGTACACTTCTTTGTTGCATGTGTTAGAGACAAATTTGTAGATGAATATGTGAGAGAGAAGTTGCATAATGGAACTTGTTAACTAATGGTTAGCTAATGGCCATTCAAAGAAAGGATAAGCTACTAAGGCAGTGGAAGTCTTCCAAGATAGAAATTGGACTACCACATAGTGGAGTTCCATTTTTTTCAAAATGGGTTTTTTTTGCAAAATTGCTATTACTTTATGACATTTTTGCAAGAAAACCTAACATTTTTAACATTTTGCAAATTTGCCAGTAAGTTTTTAGAAACTTTGCAAATTTGTCATTCTGTTATCTTTTTCTATTAATTTTTACTAAATTCTAATATTACCCATATTTATCTCCGATAGTCCTTCTTTTTTACATATTTTTTGGCGCTTCCGTTCCCACCAACAGCAGACGTCTAGTAAGGCATAGTCGACTTCTGGGAGGGTGGGGGGAGGAGTGCCAGTCGGGGAAGGGGCCAAACTAGGGAGGGGGGGGCATGGGTGGAGGCGGGGAGCTAGTCGGGTATTGGGGAGGGTGGGAGGGGTTTGGGTACCAATGTAACAAAGGTTGCTGGAGTGAGAAAATATGTCGAAAGGATAAATTGCCAAAAGAGGACAAGGGTAATATCGAAATTTAGTAAAGTTTAATAGAAAAAATGGATGAAAACTTAACAGAATAGCAAATTTGCAAAGTTTATGAAAATTTAATGGCAAATTTGCAAAACGTTGAAAATGTTGGTTTTTCTTGCAAAAATGCATAAAGTAATAGTAATTTTGCAAGAAACCCTAAAAAAAAATTTCATCATGTGCTCAAGTTGGAGCACTTCGTAAAGGAAACAAATTTGAATTCTTGGTGGAAAAGGACAAAATTTGGTATAATATCTCAGTCAAATTATTTTGCTGGACATGTATAGTTCGCAAATTTCAATAATATCATAGGTTGATTGCTTTGCACTTAGTGTAGGAATCAGTGGTATTTCTCTTTCATTATTTTGTCAATTTCTATTCGATCTCTTGCTCAAAATGGTAGAGCACTTGAGGAATGTCTGATTCGAACCCACCAACATTCTGATTCAGAATTTAATGTGGTTCTGACCTATAATTTCACGGAAGGTACAAGCTGAAACTTGGCGAGTATGGTAGACATATAGCTTCTAGTGCCAACAGTAATAGATAAACTGAGGCTCAAATGTAAAAAGAATTATCTTGAGAAAGAGGATATTACGAACTTTTGGTCAAAGGTTTAGGCCAATTAATAACTAGAACTACCATTCAAACTTAAAAGCTAAAGTTGGTAATAGAAAGTGAGTAATAAAGCTATGATCTCATGTTGTATCATTCATTCAACCTAAATGCTTGGTTTGTTATTATGCTTCGAATTACAACACACGTAGGTATAAGCTAGCTAGGATCCCAGAGGATGCTCGTCCATTCGAAATGCTCACTTTTGCATGAAGGAGCCCATGCTAGGATGACCATCAATTCAAAATCCTGTGAATCAGATGATTCTAGTATCTAAAAAGTTGTACTTTTGATCAGATTGGTTAGAAACTTTATATAAGCAGGACAAATTTTGGTCGGATTATCTGAATTTGAGCGGAATACCAGAAATTTCTGTATTCATACTGGAAAACTGGAAAGGGGCACAATGGGCTGAATATGACAGGAATTTTTTACCCTCTATTAGTTCCACTTTCCGTTGAACTAAAGAATGAAATTGACTGCTACAGATGAGAGATGTAGAAATGCTTCCAGATTAAGTTTTCCAACCCACCGCTACCTCACCTTTGGATGATTTGACCTCTTTATCTTATTATGACTCCTTATGATAGATATTAAAAATGAGTTTAGCTATGTATTTTGAGTTTCCAAATTATGACCAATAAAATTTTCAACTAAAAAACCTAGAAGCATCCAATGGAAATGAATGTTTGTAGGTAGTCTTGATAGGAAAGGCCAAACAAGATGATCGTGTTAGATCATCCAAAGAAGGGGCTTAGTTAGGCCAGATTTCTGAGTAAGTTCAAAACTCAGTCCAGATAGCACTTGCTTGCTTGAGCAAGAAATACAAATCAATAAGGATTGTATGGCACATTTTCTTGGGACATATTTTCTTTCAACCAGTTTCAAGAAAAAAGCAACATAAGAACACAAGTTACAAAGAAAAAGAGCAACACGGCACTGACTGTTTTGCACCCCTTACTCTAGCAAGCAAGACAAAGGGGAACTTTGGCACAGCAGTAAAGTTATTGTCGTGTGATCTTGTGGTCAAAAGTTTGAGGCATGAAAACAGCCTCTTGCAGTGCAAGGCTAGGCTGCATACTATTAACCCATTGTGGTCCACCCCGTCCCGGGACCTTACACCCGACTCTAGCAAGCAAGAAATACAATATGAAGAATGAATGACCTCACTGCTTTTCCATGGAATGTTCCTTACTAAGCTACCGTGAAGCACCCACTTTTACTTATGGCCCCATCTCGGATTGTCCGGTTTGTTTGTCCCTTTACTATCACTGGATATCCTAGTCTGCATTTCTCAATTGTTTCTTCATCTCTGTTTTTCGGGTCTACATACAGACAAGCAATTCTCCTTTCTCTGCATTAAGTGTTATATATACGCACTATTCTTCCTAAAAGCATGAAAATATAAATTTTTCAAACACATTTCTGCTGTTTCTGCACAAACAAAACTGAGAGGAACACCAGAAACAGGTTTCCCAAACACCCACTTTGTGGCCCAGCACCCCAAAAAGCTGTGTATTTGATCCTTCTATCCAGAGCACGGCATATACAGACATTTTAACGCTCTGTATATGACAATGAAAAAGGCCTCCATGAATTGTCTCGGCGAAAAAATTGTGGGCAACCCCAATATTGACATTCCGATGAATGCAACATTGAACTGTTCTTTTATACTTCTATTCCTTTCCTTAATTCACTATTAGTGAAAAATACTGGCTTGTATTGCCCATGGATCTTCTTCATCACTGGACTCACTGCTTTCTCTTATAAGAATTTATCATCTTACGTAGAAATATCAATAAACGCCCATGTCTCCACTCAAAGATACAGGCTATTGCTAAAAAAAGCTCCGAAGCCAGATACCATAAGGTGGTTGATTCATCACATGCATTAAGCATTTAGAACAACCTTTTACTATAGTTGAAATTTCTCATAGCCAAGTCTTTTTATTTTCTCAAATAATGTAAGACTCTCCTAAAGGTTTTCCATTGATTCAATAGTTCACGTTGACAAGTTTTTCAGGGATTCAATAATTTACCCTTGGACCATTTATAAACACTGAATTCATAAACCTCAAAGGCAATTAATATACTGCATATAGCATTCCAATAGCACCAAATTAGTACAATGGTGTATTAGGTATGGAAAATACTCCCACTACGTTTGTACACATTGATACCTAAAATGGTATTTTTACCTTTGCAAACCATTCTTTAAAAAAAAAAAAAAAAGACAAAGTAAAGATTACTTTGTTCTTTGTATATTACCACACAAGAACCCGTGATAAAACATAATTATGTACATATACATCTGATAACAAATATGTAAGATGGCTCCTGCGAAAAGAGCACAATATTTTCAAATATTAAAATGGTATGAAACATGCCACTTATTTCTAGTATAACATTCTAGAAGCATGAAATACACTCATTATTATTCCCCCAAAACCTTGAAAATAGCATTTTATGATTTTGACCCTTTATTAGAAAAGTATATGGGCCCTACAAAAATGAATTTTGTGATTCAAAATTACTCTTGATAGATCCACTAGGTGCACAAGTGGTTGCTTATAAGATTTGATGATATTCTAATTTAGGAAAGCTTTCCAAATTCAAAATAATCAAATAAATATAAATATGGTAATCAACCAAATTAGCAATGATGATGGGTCCCGCAATAATTTATCCTAAGAAAGCATTTCAGCTGACTCACAACATCACCCTTCAAAGTTTTGTGAAAATCATATTTTAACATGTCTTCAAATATACATTTATTCATTGCGGGCCCGTCTCAACTCATCTCAAGCATCACAAATAGTGACCATCTTCTACATTGCACTCATTCTCATATGTCCATTGGTACTATAATATCATAGAGCTCAAGAAGACAGTCTATAATTTCACATTCTCGTATCAAAGACAAACATTGGAATCTCGCAACTAAAGTAATATGGTTGAAATCCATGCTATATGAACTTGGTTTTCTATTCATCCAATCACTTTAGTTTTGGTGCAATGCATCTCACAGCCAATGTGCGTACCAAGCATGTGGATATTATTGTCTTCCATTTTGTCCCCGAATAAGTGACTTGCAAGCTACTTAGTGTTTAAATTTATTTCGACCGTAAATCAAAGATCTGACATTAATATATGAGGACTTTCCACTGCTCAATTAGTCTTCTCAAAGGCAAACTTAACGTTTCATCTGACGTTTTGTTTTAAGAGGAATATTAGAAATGTGCAACTAATTCTATTTTGATTATATGTAATTTTATTTGACTGTAATCTCTCTTATCTTTTTCTATTCGTTGCAGTCAGTTATGGAACGGTTATCTTCTAATTCAACCCCAGAGGGTCCCTTACTTCTACTATAAATACATATATGAAACTACAAGAAACATGATTATACCATTCTTAAAGTGATCCTAACTGTTCGTTGTATCATTTAGCATTTTCCTATCTTTCGGTTTCTTGAATTTCATGAACCATCCATTTATAAGTGGTGAATGTATGTGTTTCGCATCATCAAATACAGATGCCTTTTAGGAGATGGCTTATCTAAGATGAACACCAAAATGAACGGTTCAAATCGGCAAAGATGTAGGCCTGGGCCAAGCGTGCACTTTCAGTGAGTCTCGATGCATAAATTCATTGGTGGATACTGTGGACACCCCCCCAGTAAAGCTTCCGCTATCAAGGAAGCACCCAGAAAGTACTCTAATGCATCCCCAGTTCATCTTCAAAAGGATGGAAAAAAGTTGGTACGGTATATCACGTTTAAATTTCAGTAATCTATGTATCATGCCTTGTCGAGGTGATTAGTCGGAGGTAACATAACCCATGCATCTATTAGGCACCTTGAACCTCTTGCATCACTTATATCATGTTTAAATAAAACTCATATGCCTGCTACTAACTTACCACCACAACGTTATGAAATGAGAGACCATCGGCAAGTAGAACTACCATAATTCAAAAACCCAGTGAGCCCGACCTAGCGCGTTGTTAAGACAAAAGACCCGAGTGGTGACTCCAAACCCCCTCCTCTTTTATCTTCGGTGGAGCAATTATGTTGTTGTGAATAGCTGTGTGTCTGTTATGGACCCCAAATCTGCATCCCACATATCTACAAGCATGACTACATGGTACTCTTCTATACTTCTATCTAACGAAAAAACTTTTTCATAGATCCGACCCATTCATCTGATTAATTCTGTAGCCAAAAGCTCATGACAATTGCAGGCCTCCAGCATCTGAAAAGAGAAGTTATTGGTCATTGATTGTTGACCATTAATATTTATACAGAGTTCGTAACTGTAATCAAAAGTATGACTTCTTTTTTAAATGCTCGTGTTTCCAATTCACACCTTCTTTTGGGCCTGGTAGATATCCGAAGTCTGATGGATCATATAAACAAAAGCTAGGGGGCCATCATTAATTTAAAAGTGGGGGGACACTATGGCAGTTTGCCATGTGGAGCATTCACTGCTGCTGTAGCATTCCTCCTTGTAATAGATGATTCATATGGAGCATTCGCATGTTTATAAGGACAGAAGCGGTGGATTATGCTGTAATTTAGGAAACCCAGTAAGTCATGGACTGATGCTAATTGGATTTGGTTAGGTGAGTTAACTTAAGAGTTGGATTCCATTTATGGGAAGAATTCATATGGACCGCAATTGGACTCATTCAAACCACAACTTCAAGGTGATCGGTAGTGTGAGGAAATCAACACACATCAAACTAAAAAAGATTGAGCCAGTAGCATCAAGGGCACGATTTGTAGTGCTCGTATGCTTCACTCTAAGGGGGCCGATCAGGTTATAGCGATGAAAGCATGAATGAGTACTGGTGGGCATAGTTTAAAACTCAACTCGACCCTAAAGTGAAAAGCTAACTTGAGTTAACCGTACCAATTCATAGTTGACTTGGAAAAACTTGACATAGAATTCAATAAAATCTGTCCCAATGTGCATACCTCCTACAAGTTTACAGAACGAAGAAACTTGCCTAGGTTGGAGAGCTTCGTTCTCTCTTCAAGGTCATCTGGCAGTGTTTGCACGGTTGCGAATAGCTTAAGTTGACCAGACTTGGTTATGCATTGAATATATTGGGGTGACTCGCAAGTCAACTCATTGAGTTTTTAAACTAAGCTAATAGATGAGAGAGAAGGAGCAGGGCTATCAAAATAACTAGCTAGGGGATAGTATCTCCCTCGAATCTCAAACTATTTGACTCAAACAACCAGGTCTAACTTCGACTTTGTGGAGACTTCAAATTTGGCCTGTCAAAGTAGTCTTCGCTGAAGAATGGAAAATGGTAGGGTTTGTTCTTTATTATTGCTACTGAAATTGGCTTGTCAAGATGATCTATACGTCGAAATTTAATCTGATCTATCCATTCCTCTTTTGATCGATTTGCATTGTTGAACATCAATCTGAGCAATCCAACCCTCCTTTAATTGATCTGCAAGGCCAATGACTAGATTAGAGTTATCTAAATCGTACATTAGGCATCCACTTAGTTCAATTGATCATCTAACCATTAATTTTGACAATTTACGGTTGGATGGTCAAACTGAGCTAAAATTCATAGATTATCTAAAAATCATCAAATCGATGAGTTAGATGGTCTAATTAAATGCTAAATGAGGGGTCTTTTGTCCAAAATTAAACACTTAACAAGATGTAAATCATATTTTTACATACAATCCCCTACTTAAAACATAATATATAATGAAAAGGCAGAAATACCCTCATTTAAATCAATTATGAGGGCATAATGGTCGTACCAACTTACAACATAAAATGAAATAGCAAATAAACTTAAAATGACACTTAAACTATGTGAAAAAATTATACCTACTCCTAAGTGCTTAGGCTTTAAAATAAGCTCCTTCATGGATTTGGTGCTTCAAATGCCCTCAAGGTAAGGATACATGTGTTCCTCTATATCACTTTAAGTCTAGCAGGTTTACTTCATCCACTTCCAATTCCTAAACATTTATTGGATACACATCTCCAAGGATGTCATTGAAGGACCACCTCATTCCTCTAGGAAAAAAAAGAAGAAATTTCTTTTGTCATTGATTGATTCTATAAGTATGCTCATTTTTTTGGGTTTTCTCATCCATACTCAATTTGCTTAATTGAAGAAGTTTTTGATAATGATATCTTAAAACTACATGGCATGCCAAGATCCACTCTGAATGATCATGATCTTGTATTTTTAAGTTTTTCTTAGAAAGAATATTGTAAATTACAAGGCACCCAACTTAAGATGGGCACTACATATAGACCAAAACTAGCGTTTCCAAGGGCATGCTCTAGCAGCCTTTGCTTATTTTCTACTACACCCAGGTTCCAATGTAACGCATCGCTTCTGAGGGAATGCCCTAACAACTCTTGCCCATTTTTCATTGCACCAGGGATCCGATACAGTGCATCGCTTATGGGGAATACCCTAGTTTGATGGGATTTCTATTTTCAATTCATGCCATGTTAGAATTGCCATATTTTTAAGAAGCTGGAGATGATTTCCATTTCTTACTTACAAACTAATATACAAATGCATATTCATTTATAAGTAGAACAGAAATAATAAAATCACTTTCAACTTTTTTCTTGCTAGCTGACACCTGACGCAAGACCCTCCTCCTTTTTCATCTAGACTTGAGATTAGGATCGGCAGAATTTTCTTTTTCAGCGCACTAGTCAAAATGTAGCAAGCCTTTTTAATCTTGCTCAAAACTGCATGTATTGGTCTCTCTTTGCACTCGGAGATTCTTCAATTCTGCTCGCTTTGGCAAGTCCAAACTCTAATTGCCAAAGTCAATATACATAGATCCTTGGCTCTTTGTGATTTCTAATTATTTTGCAATCCATTGAAATATGTTTGTTCAGGGTCGTTTATAGTTACGACCACGAGTCCAATGATCCAGATCATTTTCTCACTAACTTGGGCCTTTGTGTGGATACGACATCACCCAAAATATGTTTATCTTTTGCCCTGTTGGTTGTTGGACATGAAACCAAACATTTAACCTTGTGGGAATTTATGGTATTGCAACTAGACATTTTTCCTCTGTTGATTGTACCCAGTGGCAAATTCCTCAATTGACACTTGTGTAAGGCCCTTGGCCTTTTCAACTGAAAGCTACTAACCCAGTCTTAGCGCAGCAGGCTGGTCAACAACGTTACTGCGTTCCCAAAAAAACCATACAGAGAACCATCAGATGCCCATCAAAATACGAGCCATGAGCGCCATGTATACTGTCATATGAGGTCCTCGGCTCATTGATTATCCAAGCCGTTCATCTGATCCAATGTCGTAGAGGCCATTCTGTCTCCAACTAGGCTACAGAATTACTCATTCATCCTATGGAGACTTTGGCTAGCTCGAAAATTCTTCCCCCGTGAGAGAAACTCCCTCGGTCGTTGTGTGTCCAGTTCTGCAGGCCCAGCTGGCATACTTCCCAGTCCAGGCATTAAAGGCTGATCAGATTTGAAGGTTAAAATCGTCCACTTGGGGAGACTTGGGTTGCCTAGAAGATCAACGGGTTGGATGACCAACCATATGCGCCTCAATGTAGGCATATACAAAGCCACCATATACTTCCTCCGCTAACAGCCCCGCAAACACTACCGTGGATCAATATTAAATAAACAGGATAGCTGGGTCAGCGTCAAGGCCTCTCAAAGCCACATATTAGACGAACTGTTGACTAAATAAGTGCGGTGCTGAGATTAACGCTGCCCTTCTGATCCTCTTACGTTTTCTTGTGTTACAACAAAGAATTACAAAGTAAAACAAACGGCACTCCTAAATCTAATTACCAGCCAAAGAGGAAGGCGGACGACTCAAGCCTGAAACCAGGCATATTTCAGGGAAGATATCTAACTTGCCTGTCACCAACTGCACTAGACATTTAAATGGAGAGAGCCTCTGTATAAACTAATTAGATGGAGAATATGCTCTTAAACCATATGACTTCCAGTAAGTTAATGTCTTGGCTTCGTATGTATGTTAGTGCTGTAGCATTTGTTTGGCAAGTCATGTGACAGCTCGGGTTTTCAAATGCCATTTTGAGAATTATTTTTGAAAGGTAGAATCCCTAGTTGAAAATCTCATTTAGAAAATAAACAGTGGAAATAATTTTACTTTAAAAAGACTTTTTAGAAAATCCTACGTGTCGTAAAACCAATCAAAGTATATTAACGAGTTCAAAATTCAAGCATTTTTATATTCAAATATGATAAGTCAAAAACTTATCATTTCCCAAAAAATTGTTTAGTTACAGCCTATAGTCCAATATGTATTAAACATATTTATACATATCTAATTGTTGACAATAGTTATATAACTACTAAGTCATCTCACAAATATTTACAAAATGTACAGAGCATACATACACTGTCTATACCCTCTTTCTCTAACCATTATGTGTGTTTGATCTCAACACTCTTGCCTTTTTCTTCTTTGCGTTTATTTGTAAAGTTGGTGGGGTGAGTATAGGAGAATATACTCAGCAAGTAAAACTAAGATTACAAATATGAATCAATGCAAACTCACTTTATGCATTTACGCACACAATAAAACATCCTTAGGTATCATTCCCAAGGCTTATTAGTAATATAACATTTGCATGCTTTGCAAACATTCCATTCAATGTTTTAGGTCATCTAAGTACAATACAAGTGTAAGAACAATATGATATGTTGACATCAAAAAAGTATTCAGTAAATAAGTGCACAAAATCTATGGTAAGGTAGTTAAGTACAAAAATCTCAATTCAAATAACATATCAATTATCAGCATGTAAATATGAATATATCAAATCTCAAATCATATAAGGCATCCTTATGCCTAGTGGCCAGGGTATCTATGACCCTATCACACGCATGTTGCAAAAAATCAACCTACGACAACTGCTCTATAATGGGACACCACAACACTACAGCAACTACTCAATCATGGGACTTATCACTGTCTCGCATGGGAGGAGAATGGATTGCGCCATGCAGCCTTCCCATGATGCAACACTCGAAATCTAGCCACTTGGGCTTGGTGTCAAAAAATCAACTGTCAAAAGGTAGGTGGCCATCCCTATAACCCTCCTGCAATAGTGTCCATCAAGCAAAAGTGCCTGTTTAAAACAAATCCTCGACAATCAATGCATAAAAGCCTTAGTAACATATTAGTCACTAATCACATAATCAGATTCTGATCATGGTTTTACATATTTTCTATTTAATGCCAATGGATGTCAAATATAAACGAGGCATGGTATTTAATTAGGAAAATTAACCTTATATTTTTAATAAAAATTTGACAGAGTTTCCCTGTTTATAGGAAAATGCCCATTTAACGCATGTGAGGCGTATCACCTGATAAACATAAGTTCATATTTAAATAATAATGGAGACTATCTCCTAACAATTTCATCGATGAATAATGCATGAAATTTTATATCATTTAAGTCATAAGGATACTATTTAAATCTTCAAGATAATCATCAACTACAATTATATGTGGTAATTACATGTACATATCAAAACAGTGCATGAGTGAAATAAATATGAAAACTTAGCAATCTTATAATTTACCTACATCAACCTAATGATTTAAGTTCACCTGAATCGATTACCAGTCACTTTAGATGTTGCTTGACAAATAAAAAAAAAAGAGGATCAGGGCTTCTATCATCAACTATGAATCGATCTAAGAAATATGACATAAATATCATAATTTAGTCTCTTAATCATGGATTCATACATTAATACTCTAATTTGAACGGTCAAATTGTCATTGATCTGTTGTTTAACCTCAAATCAAATATCTTAGAGTGTTGGAGTGTTTAATTTCACACATTAGTCAATCAGATCTAATGTTCTAGGCCTAAATTACCCAAATCTAAGCGTTGAAATGATATGATCTATAAAGTAACGGTCCGATCAACATTTGTACATTTAATAGGCTTTTCATTCATTGTTTTCAATGCACATTGTCTTCCACATGTAATTCACATCATCAGATTCATAGATTTACTGTCTGATCGTGTTTTCAAGAGTCAAATTTGTAGATCTAGCATTGTTCATGCACTGTGTTTAGATAAAAAATTCAGCAATTAGATGGTCTCCGATTCAACTTTTGTTGACACGGTTACGAAGCTCACTCAGTCAGGATTCTATCTATATAATTTTCCCCAATTTTTGCTCACTGAAAAGTGGTTGTTGATGCTGGAATCCGGTCGCTGTTGCTTGAGAAGACTACCGGAAAATGGTCGTGGCCGGAGACTGTTACAGTAAAGCCATTTTTTCACGAAAATAAAATATGAATTTTATAGAGCATGTTTTTATCTTCACGCTTGTGAAATTTGAGGAGATTCTATCATCACTTGATGCCAAAAATAAGGGGACATCTTGATGGAAACCTTGGTTGGGTTTTCCATCACTTTCCAGCAATGGAAGGAATGGTGGAGGGAAAGATAGAGTAAGACCGGTGAAGGGAAAGAGAAAAAAGAGGTGAGGTTTCCTTACCTAGCTGCTGACCATCCTCAGTGGGAGAATGGAGGGAGAGAGATGTGACGAGGGGAAAGAACGATGGAGGGAGAAATCGAGAGAGAGGGAGGAGGTGGCTTCTCTAGCTTTGTCCCTGCGTGACAGGCAGCGTGGGTAGAGCTCCACACGCTGAGCTCCCTTTGGTTCACCATTGCATGGGGCCTATCTATGGTGGGGGGTGCCATTATCAATTTGGCTCCCTCTGTAGTTTCTTAAAACTTGCGGTTTTCTCACTTCTGAACTCCGTTTAGCGCAAAATTAGGGTCGTTGAAAAAGCTCTCGTCACATACATTCTGATTTTTGAAGTTTCAGAGTCAAACCAAAAAAAAATAAAAAAAAATCAAGTTCTACCCTCAAACTTCTCTTTTTAATTATATCACAATGTCGAGTTGTTATAGGTCACTTATCGGCCTTCTACAAAAAAAAAAGATAAAAAAAAAAAGATAAAAAAAAGATAAAAAAAGATTAAAAAAAAAAGAACATGATATGTTATAGAATTGTGCTACACATGCAATTAACAACTAGTTATCAAAGTTACAGTATCTGTATAGAATTAATGGGTACCATAGGGATGTGACTGTGCACTCGATGAGCGTGTGCCACTGGATTTCAATAGTGAAGAAGGATATGACATGACGAGATCATCAAAACCTTCATTTTGCCCCAGTTCTAAAAGACTAACACTGAAGCAATCCGACGAAAATTCAGGCAAGGATACATCTCGATCTAGAAACTGCATCACCTGCCGCATACTCGGCCTAGCAGTAGGAAAGGGATGAGAGCAGAGCAATCCAAGCTTAAGCACCAGCTCCATTTCCTCAACCACATAACAAGTGCCCAACTTGGGATCACTCGTTTCAAGAATTGTCCCTTTCTTCCAACAACTCGCCACCCAATCAACCAGAATCAGATCCTCCGCAGATGCCCGTGGGTCTATCGGCCTCCTTCCACAAGCAACCTCAAGTACAAATGCTCCGAAAGCAAACACATCTGTGCTTGTGGTTACCTTACCAGTTCTACTAAACTCCGGTGCCATATAACCTAATGTTCCCACCACATGAGTTGTTTGAGGATCAGTTCCGTGATCATATAACCTTGAGAGCCCGAAATCGCCTAGTCGTCCATTGAACTCGCCATCTAGTAAAACATTACTGGCTTTGATATCTCTGTGCACCACAACTTGCTCCCATTCTTCGTGCAAATAAAAGAGCCCGGAGGCTACCCCTTTGATGATTCGAAATCTTTGATTCCATGATAGCATTGACGTAGGTTGATCAAAGAGGAACTTGTCAAGACTTCCATTGGGCATGAAATCATAGACCAAGAGGAGTTCCCCTTTACGCCTGCAATAGCCAAGGAGCGGTACCAAGTTCCGGTGCCGAAGCCTGCCAATGCTGACGATCTCCGCCACGAACTCCCTCATCCCTTGCCTAGATTCATGAGATACTCTCTTCACCGCAACTTCCAATTTTGAAGAGGGCAATACACCTCTGTATACCCTCCCGAAACCTCCTATTCCCAGAAGCACCTTGTCTCCAAAGCCCTTGGTGGCTATAAACAGATCCTTGTATGAGAATCTTTGAGGCCCATACTCTCGCTCCCAATCCTCGACTATCTCCGCGAATTTGATCCTCCTCCTCACTATAACAAGAACACTAGAAACAACGCCTATAGTGAAAGCCACCATAAAAATGGGCACACCAACCGTCAAAAGCTTTGATCTCTCTTTAGGACCTCTCCGAGGAAGCTTAGGAAGGCGAGAGAGATCGAGCTCTCGAGCTCTACCATTCATCTTAAAGCTCCATCCAAGAATATAATGGGAAGATTGAACTGATCCTGTCGCCGAAGAGAAGCCCACGTACATATCCTCTAAGATGACTGACGAAAGATTAACCATTGAAGTTAGGAGAGGACGGTCAGGTTTCGGGTCCTTGAAAGGTGCTATAGTTACATCAAGACTCTGGTTTAACCCATGATATTCTACCCAAACCTGAATTGGGTCTCCACTTATAAGGCTTATGTTTTTAGGCCTACCATTAGTATAGTAAGCAGCATGAGTGGAATTGGTAGAGTTCAGGCTGTTAATATCAATTCCTACATGATTATTATCGATATCACCGAATTCAGTGCTCTGGATCGTATCAAGCTCAACAGCAAAAACATGATTGTTCGGATTACCATTGCTGCTCGAATTGAAGAGACCAAGATATTGGCTTGGTAAGGCACCAGGGAGCTCTCTCAACGGAGCAATAACAAAGACAACTCCATGGCCACTTAAAACAGGATACGGAGTGACAATTGCAAACACGAAAGTACTAGAGAAAGAGTGAACAGTACCATTTGGGGAATCCTGAAACTGAAGAGGAACGGAGTGGAAAGCGTGGCCCTCTTTTTGAGTTGTTTCATTGGTCAGCTTCAAAAGACCATTTGCTGCGATCTCCGCGATACCGTCCATATGCAAATCGGCATTCCGGAATCCATTGTAGATGAAACCAGTGTCGTCTGAAGCTGCCAGTTCGGTAAGGAACAGTAGCAGGAAGATCCTGGTAAACATGACTGATACTGTTTGATTCTCTAAGTGGCAATAGTTGCTGTCTCTTTTTTTATATTCTCAGAAATTGTTTCAAATACGGTTGGGGGTGCAATCCCGGAAAGCAAGATCATAGACCAGCACTCAGAGTAGATCCTATTCGGAGCCGTCCGATTTTGTGGGTCCCGTGCCTGTGACGCCATTTGCTGCGTCATTCTTCATTAAATGCCTTAAAAATATCTTGCTGTAGAGGGTGCGGTAGAGGACTGCAAAGGTGCGTACGATTGGATTTTTATCTTATTTTGTTAGTCTCATGGGGAGAAATGACTTCTCTGGTGAAAAATTGGTGAACTCGGTTTCAATCAGTACACTGACCCACTAATGCAAGTAAGGTTTCCTCTAGGTTACATATCCGACCAGCATGTGATACAAAGGGTCAAAATGACTACGATTGTCGGTGGGCCGGGCTTCCAACAGATCGCTTTCGCCTTGGATATCCTCGCTCTATAATAGAATCCAATAAATTTATCGCTTCACTTTGGGTTCCAATTGTGATATTGATTTAGGAGCGAGACAGGAATGACGTAAACTGGTTCACCAGGAAAATATCAAAACCAAAAGAAAGAATAGTCAGCCAAAGCATCTATTTTCGGTCTTTCCTTTTCATGTTGACATAAACTTGGAGTTATCAAATTCCCTTTTATTCTAAAGGATTGAATTAGTAAGGCCTAAGAATTGTTGAAAAAATGGTCTCAGTGAGTTCGCTGTTATAATTGTATGCCTTGGTGTTGATTGTTTAACCGCAAGTGCACATTTATCAGTATAGATAAATTTACGCAAATACTGTCGATCCCATGATGACTGATTTAAAATTATGGAGTTTTAAATAAAATTCAACTAAAAATAAAATCAGGATTTATTCAATTGTTCCAATGTTCACAAATATTTATTCCAAGGAAGACAGAAAATAAAAATAAAATGCGTCTTGGATAAGCTTGTCCTTGGATTGCACTGTCTCTGGATTAGTCTGTCCTTGAATAGTCTGTCCTTGATTGCACTGTCCCTGAATAGTCAGAATAAAGATAAGTTAAAACCAGAATAGCATAGGGACACAGTTGGAATTTCTGAAATAGGACAGAATTGTAATTTCTGAGATCTGCAGGTGCAGATTTGTAATTTCTGAGATCTGCAGGTGCAGATTTGTAATTTCTGAGATCTACAGGTGCAGATTTGTAATTTCCGAGATCTTCCAGGGGCAATTTTGTAATTTCTGAGGGTTCTGGTTTTTAACGAAAAAAACCAGGAAAACGATGAAACCCGGAAGAGAAGGAGGAAGAAGAGGGGAAGGGAAGAGGAAGGAGAAGAAGAAGAAGAAGAAGAAGAAGAAGGGAAGAACGCGAGAGGAAACCCAACTTGAGTTTCCTTCCCCGGGACGTCCGGTGAAGAGAAGAAGAGGGATTGAGAAGAAGGTGTGGAGAAAATGGGAGAAAACCCAAAATTGGGTTTTCTCTCCCAAGACCGTCCAGATGGGGCGTGCTGGAGAAATCCAGATTTGGGTTTTGCTCGGCCTATTGAGTGACGGAAAGGAGAGAACACTGGTGATAATGGCAACGGCGAACAGAGGAGATGTTGTCAGCCGAGATCTATGGGGGCTACAATCACGGGTGCTTAGTTGGTAGAGAGAAGAGAAGGAGGGATTTGGGTAGTTAGGTACTGACTGCGTCCGGTGCTATGACGGTGAGAGAGAGAGAGTAATGAACGAACAGGGCAGTGGAGAAGAGGGAAGGAGAGGAGAGCACGAGGAGTGGTTGCCTGGCCATGACAGACAGAGGAGGGCAGTCCGGCCGTGGATGAAGATAGTGGGGTGAAGGAAGTTTGGCCGGAGAGGGAGAAAATGGTGCTAGAAGAGGGAGGCTGCATCTCGGTGCTAATAGAGAGAAGGAGGGAAAAGTGGAAGTCCAGCCGATGGCGGGTACGGTGCGAGGTTGAACGATGAGGGAGAAATAGAGGGAAAGTAGAAGAGAGAGAGAGAGAGAGAGAGAGAGAGAGAGAGAGATTGCCTCCTCTAACCAGCCAAAGAGAGGAAGTTGGAGAGAATGGAGATTTGAGAAAGGGAGGAGACGAGACAGGATGTGGGAGAGAGACAGCCCAGCCTAGCCTTTTCAAGAGAAAAAAAAAACGTCTTTTTAGAGAGAGGGGAAGAGGACTTAAAAAGAGAGAGAGAGACGTGTGAAAGAGAATGAGAAAAAGAGATAGAAGAGAGAGAGAAAAGAAAGGAGAGGGATAAGAGAGAAGAGAGGAGAAAGAGAAGGAAGAGGAGATAGGTGGGGTCCACTAGCTTTCCTAGTTTCTTCAGAACTCTGCAAGTCTTCAAAGTCTTCAGTCTCTTTCCATGATTCAATCTGGAGCGTCCATGCCTGAGTTGACTGATCTGCAATGCACAAGACTCAATTAGCGAACTCTAAACCGTCCATTAGCTTTAATAGTCATTTAACCACTAAATTTTACAATTCAACGGTTGGATGACCAATTAAAGCTAAAATGAAATATTTGATTTAAAATCTTAAAATTAATGGTCTAGATGCTCCAATCAAATACTAAATTAGGGATATTTTGACTAAAATTGAACACTTAACACACTTAACCAAAGATTTTTGCTAGTCTCAGCAAAAGATGCGAAGAATCTCCAATTTTTATTTTTCGTGTCATCTCCATTTTTTCCGAGAGAATTATTTTAAATAAATCTTTCCACTTTAAAGAAACTAATAAAGATGACCGAGGAATTCAAAACCCTACTCATACGCTAAAAATATTCCACTTAAGCTCAGATCTCAGTGAGTGTGTGCGTCTGATTTACACATGTAGAATAATCTTTATGTCTAAGTAGACTTTTAACTTTTGAACTCCATCCGAAATATGTTTTGACCTCAATCCTTACTAATGGCATACGCCGAAATAAAATCTCTCGATAGAGGGTTCAAATCATATCTCTCTTGTAATTATGTGAGCAGAGTCAATAAAAACAAATTTAGCTCACATATACTCATGAAGAACGGGAGTTACTAAGGAATTTACTTGTATTGATCCCTTTGGAATGGATGCCATTACCTTTGAATATTTAGAAATACCATTTTTTTTAATCCTATCCATTCATTTCCTCATCAAGACTATATTCATCCTAGAATTAATAGGTCTTTAATTGGGACGAAACATAGGCTTAGGTCGCAGTACCAAAAAAGGGTATAAAGGTATTCAAAGTTTCTTCAAAAAATAATAAGTAGGTCTTCTACTAAAGTTGACAACGCTTTTCTTTCTTTGCTGAAGTGAATATTCTTTTTCCATTTTTCTTTGCATTCTTCAAACTCTTTTTTTATTTTTATTTTTCTTTTCTTTCTTTTCATATTTTTGACTCACTTTGAAGAATATTTCTTTTCTTGATATCCACTTTTCTACTTTTGTTGCAACTAAAAGATATTTTTTTTCTTCTTCTCTAACTTATTTTTCAAAGAAAAATGGGTAATGGATAATTTATACTGGGTTAATATGGGTAAATGGTAATTTGGGTGACAAAAGAAAATGGCTTTATATTCAAGGCTCAACTTGGCTAACTAGTGGTAAAAATACTTCTGGGTAGGCTTTATATCTTTAGGTTAATAACAAGGATGGCCTAAATCATTTTCTAGGTTTCATATAATCTATCAAATTCAATGAACTTTCAGAATTTTAAAGGTAGTATTCTAATTATTCAGGTAATTAGCCAAAGAGTTTGGGATCAATTTTCTTTAATCACGCTAAAGAAAATTTTGAACATTTATAACCTCTCAAAAAGGATGAATGGCTCTAAAACTCACTTGTGTTATAGGTCTTCATTGAATTTCTTCAGAATTTCTAAGTTATAGCCACTTATCAATCTAGACTATCTATATGCAACTGCGTGTACAGATGTGATCTGAGACTTTGCTTTCATGGAATACTTTAGAAAATGAGTAAAATGATGAATTAATCATATTCCATTCCATTAATAAGCTAAAGTTATCCAGATTTTACTTCAGAAAATCCAATTCTCATCATAGTATAGGAAATGACCTAAAATTTTTCATTTTTTCATTTTTTTTTTTTTAAAAACCAAGGAAATTACCTAAAAACTAAAAGAAAACTAGAATTTGCTAGAATTCTACACCCCCCAACCTGACAGAAACATTGTCCTCAATGTTTAAAAAGTATGATGATGATAATGCATTGAGAAACACACAAAAATATGGAGAGATATAGAAAAAAATCTGAAAAAGAAAAATAAGAAAGTAAAAACTATGCTACATACTTTATTTTCAAATGAAAATTTTCAGAGGAAAAAGATTACTGAGTTCGAAACTTCCCTCGATCCCATACGAAATAAGCTGGACGGGCCTCTGAAAATGAATGATGGATAAATTTATCTTGCAATTTAAAAATTTTCATTTTATCACAAGGCAAGATAAATTTATCTTTGGGTTGCTTCTCAGAAGTAGAGACAATTGTAGGAGTTCGATGCAGCCTTTTTTGAAATGGAGCAAGGATAATTTCCTGATCAATAAATTCATCTCTTTTTCTGACCAGTTTAGATACTGTTTGACCTTTTTAGGACCAAATTGCTCAATTATGTTACCATTATGAATAATGGTAGTTGCATTTGTTTGTTCCATGTCTGTAAATGAAGAATTAATCTCATCTCCTACATCCATATCATCAAGATATCCATTTGGTGGAATAGGACATTCCTCTTTATCAATGGTCTGTAACATTTGAGACATCATGTCCTTCAATTCACCATGGAATTTGTATTCTCTTGTAATTGGGCTTTAATTTGAGCAATTTTCTTCTCCCGGTATTGCATGACTAGATGAAAATCATCCTCCACTTTCCTCTTATGTGGAGGAAGGTAAGGTCCAGGAACAAGTGGTCCTTGTTTTTCGTAATAAAGTTGGTGTTGGGCCTTCTGCGAAGCACTGTATTCATTTGTGACAGTAGAATGATTACTCAAGTTAGAACTATATGTCTCGCAAGGAGAAAAATGTTGCTCATAAGAATGTGTCGATTCATCATCAATGGGACATTCCTGAGTGAGGTGTGTATTACTTTCACAAATATTACACACCTGTTCAACTTTCTTAGAGAGACATTTCTCCATTTCCATGGCCTCAACTATTCTATCTAGGGATGCTATTTTTATATCATCTTTTTCAGTCATAGCATATATTTCTCCCCTAGAGGATGTGGTGGTGGTCTTAGGCTCACTTGAAAAATCTACTTTTTCTGAATCAGCCCAAGTTTGTGCACTCTCGGCCAACCATTCCAAATACACTTGTGCTTCTTCAGGTTGTTTATTTAAGAAATTACCATTGCACATCATTTCAACAAATTGACGCATATTAGATTTAAGTCCTTCATAAAAGAAACTAATGATATGCCAAAGTTTGTATCCATGATGTGGACAAGTCAACAATAATTCCTTAAATCTTTCCCAGCAGATTGATAGAAAGTTTCATTATTCGTCTGGGTAAAATTCGCTATATTTCGACGAAGAGCAATTGTCTTATGTCTGGGAAAGAACTTATTCAAGAACTTCCTAGTCATTTCTTCCCATGATTGTATGGAACCTGGTGGCATTGAATGAAACCACATCTTAGCTTTTTCTTTCAAGGAAAAAGAAAATAGTTTGAGTCTTACCATATCTAATTCAATGTTTTGTGTATGTTGAGTCATGCACACTTCATTGAATTCTTTTAAATGCATGTAAGGACTCTCACTATCCAACCCATAGAATTTGGGAAGTAAATGAATTACTCCCACCTTTAAGTCAATCATACCAAAGACTTGGAGGTAAAAGTATACATGAAAGTCTTATTTGGTATAATTAGAGGTCAGAATAGTCTCTTAGTGTTTTCCCACAAGAATTTTGGTTACTCTCATGTGTTTTATGTTGGGTCTTTCTCCTATTTCCATGTGATTGAGAATAATTCCTCCATTGATGCATATCATCATGAAATAGAGGTGGAGGATCATCAGCATTAAAGAGAGGATTGCTCGTCCATGAGGAAACATCATAATTATCAAAGATGAAAGGTGATTCATCATCATTAAAGAGTGGATTGTTTCTCCATGGGGAAATATCTTCTCTATTACTGCTAGGGTGTAAATTACCCTTTGGATCAGTATTTAAATTATTCATTAAGTGCAACTGATCATGTCTTCTCTTTTCTTTTTTTTTTTTTTTTTTTTTTCTATCCTAAATGATGCAACCTAAATGCCTAAAATGATGGACAAAATAGGACACAATCAAGCAATCCCCTAAGGCTAACAAGCATAGATATTTTGATTTTCTTGATTTTCTGTGGGGACAATGATTTTAATTAGCTTGATCTAACGCTCCTCCTCTCCTTAGGAGTTGACTACTGCTCACCAGTTAGGTTCTAACCAAAGCGGTTAATACAACCCTCATGTAAGGAGGCGTTTAGACCTCAACAAACGTCGACAGGAGGTGGGGGAAGAGCGAGGCTCTATTAGACAACCCCCAATAACCACAGTGATCAAAAGTAACCGAGGAGTAACGATGGTCGTGTCCTATTAAGAGGGTCCTACGAGCATGTGATAACCCTATAGGTCTCTTCTGATTGATTTTAAATTAATGTGAAAGGAGAGGTTGCGCGCTTGAGATGATTATCCTAGGTGGGCCAAGGAGTGGTGATGAAATCCGCCCTTGATCTTGTGGGGTAGGGTGCCCTTACTAATTAAATTTCACACACCATGGCAATTCGATCAACATATAATCCACCTTAAAGCGTTAGACGTGTCCTAAAATGCAATTGAAAGCAATAAACTAATGCAAAACCCTAAGATGCAACAATTATAACATATGCTTTCTATATGCAATTAAGTACCAAACAATGCAAATTATTCTAAATGCAAACCCTAATCTAGAAAACAAATGAGTGAGAAGACTTACAGTGAGGTTTCTGATGAAGATCAAGTGTGGGCCACCGTGTCCCACACTTGCCTGTATTATTACAACCCTTTAAAAATTGAAATTGAAAATGCAAATTACAAGGGGCCTCACTACAAGATTCACTCAAAAATAAAATTTCTAATCTAGGAAAGCAAAAAAAAATCTATCTAATTGATGAAGCTCCACTCCAATTTCCTGAAAAAGAAAAATAACAATTAGTACCAAATTTAGGAAATAAAGTGATTATGCACTAAAAATGCCTAAAGATGCACCTAAGAATGCCTAAAATGCAATTCCTAATTTTTTTGTATTTTTTTGTATTTTTTCTGATTTTTTTAATTAAATTTTATAAAAAAAACTCCATTTCAAGTCCAAGAATTGGCCAAAAACTTGTTGATTGTTTAACCGCAAGTGCACGGGCTATTGTAGTATAGCTATGCAAATACGGGTCGATCCCACGAGGACTTGATTTAAAATTATGGAGTTTTAAATAAAATTCAACTAAAAAAATAAAATCCAGATTTATTCAATTGTTCCAATGTTCACAAATATTTATTCCAAGGAAGACAGAAAATAAAAATAAAATGCGTCTTGGATAAGCTTGTCCTTGGATTGCACTGTCTCTGGATTAGTCTGTCGCCTTGAATAGTACGTCCTTGATTGACCTTTGTCGCGAATAGTCAGAATAAAGATAAGTTAAAACCAGAATAGCATAGGGACACAGTTGGAATTTCTGAAATAGGACAGAATTGTAATTTCTGAGATCTGCAGGTGCAGATTTGTAATTTCTGAGATCTACAGGTGCAGATTTGTAATTTCCGAGATCTTCCAGGGGCAATTTTGTAATTTCTGAGGGTTCTGGTTTTTAACGAAAAAAACCAGGAAAACGATGAAACCCGGAAGAGAAGGAGGAAGAAGAGGGGAAGGGAAGAGGAAGGAGAAGAAGAAGAAGAAGAAGAAGAAGGGAAGAACGCGAGAGGAAACCCAACTTGAGTTTCCTTCCCCGGGACGTCCGGTGAAGAGAAGAAGAGGGATTGAGAAGAAGGTGTGGAGAAAATGGGAGAAAACCCAAAATTGGGTTTTCTCTCCCAAGACCGTCCAGATGGGGCGTGCTGGAGAAATCCAGATTTGGGTTTTGCTCGGCCTATTGAGTGACGGAAAGGAGAGAACACTGGTGATAATGGCAACGGCGAACAGAGGAGATGTTGTCAGCCGAGATCTATGGGGGCTACAATCACGGGTGCTTAGTTGGTAGAGAGAAGAGAAGGAGGGATTTGGGTAGTTAGGTACTGACTGCGTCCGGTGCTATGACGGTGAGAGAGAGAGTAATGAACGAACAGGGCAGTGGAGAAGAGGGAAGGAGAGGAGAGCACGAGGAGTGGTTGCCTGGCCATGACAGACAGAGGAGGGCAGTCCGGCCGTGGATGAAGATAGTGGGGTGAAGGAAGTTTGGCCGGAGAGGGAGAAAATGGTGCTAGAAGAGGGAGGCTGCATCTCGGTGCTAATAGAGAGAAGGAGGGAAAAGTGGAAGTCCAGCCGATGGCGGGTACGGTGCGAGGTTGAACGATGAGGGAGAAATAGAGGGAAAGTAGAAGAGAGAGAGAGAGAGAGAGAGAGAGAGAGAGATTGCCTCCTCTAACCAGCCAAAGAGAGGAAGTTGGAGAGAATGGAGATTTGAGAAAGGGAGGAGACGAGACAGGATGTGGGAGAGAGACAGCCCAGCCTAGCCTTTTCAAGAGAAAAAAAAAACGTCTTTTTAGAGAGAGGGGAAGAGGACTTAAAAAGAGAGAGAGAGACGTGTGAAAGAGAATGAGAAAAAGAGATAGAAGAGAGAGAGAAAAGAAAGGAGAGGGATAAGAGAGAAGAGAGGAGAAAGAGAAGGAAGAGGAGATAGGTGGGGTCCACTAGCTTTCCTAGTTTTGCTAGAACTCTGCAAGTCTTCAAAGTCTTCAGTCTCTTTCCATGATTCAATCTGGAGCGTCCATGCCTGAGTTGACTGATCTGCAATGCACAAGACTCAATTAGCGAACTCTAAACCGTCCATTAGCTTTAATAGTCATTTAACCACTAAATTTTACAATTCAACGGTTGGATGACCAATTAAAGCTAAAATGAAATATTTGATTTAAAATCTTAAAATTAATGGTCTAGATGCTCCAATCAAATACTAAATTAGGGATATTTTGACCAAAATTGAACACTTAACACTTGGAAATTGAGTGGAACGGCGTAGTTTGTTTAATTTGATGCTACCATTGAGAGGTCGAAGAGCATTAGCGGCAGCAGTGTCTCCTACAAGGGCTCACTGCAGTTACATGAGTATAATTGCTGTAACCTTGTTACTTTCCTAATCCCTAAAAGTGGCATTTAACCGTCCAGGACAATTGAGGATTGAGGCAGCACTTTTCCCTTACAGGTGAGATTTTAAAGTAGATTTAGAAATTACTTTGCTTCAAAACTCTTATTTTTAAATAATAATAATAAGGATTTTACACTAAGAGAATACCCCGTGAGGGACATTGTATCTTTTTGGGTTTGGATTTTAAGTCATACTTAACTTACTTTCTTTTAAAATTTATTTCTTTTGCATTTAGTTATTTTTTAGGTTTTACAAATATATGAATATACTTAGTTGATCTCAAGCAGGAGTCGCTTTCCTCACCTTTAGGTAGTTGCCAAAACTATCACCTCTAAAATACATTCTCCCCAATTCCCTCCTACTTTTAAGGGCCTAGAATCCTTAACAGTTTCTGCAAGTTTAAATAAGCAAAGTAACTTCCTTTTCTCTCTCTTGAAACCATCTATCTAAGTGTGGATTCTAATGCCCCCTTCTCTCTCTCTCTCTACTATTTTTCACACGTCACGCACCATTTTACTAGTATAATTGTACAGTTATATGCATATATTTTTCTCTAAAAATTATAGGTAGGCCAATTATCATTTCTTTTATATTTGCACAGATGCAGGGGCATCTCATTACTCCCAGTTGTGTGGAGAAGTACACATCTCCTTTATGTTTAGGTTAGCTGGCTCAAATAGGCTTATATTTTTTTGAACTGAAAATCATAACCATCCATTCCTTTTTTTTTTCCTTTTAAAGAAAAGTTTCAAAGACCCAAAAACAGCTGAGAACGTCCAAAGAACTGCTGTAGGGTGACATGCATGTATTCCCCTGGCATAGCCTTTGAGCTTGCACTCTTATTCTGTTTCAAATATCAAAAGACGTACCCATTAGTGCTTTTTTGTGCATTTAATGTCTGCGATCTATTGGTATGCTATTATTTAAAATATGTAATTAAACTATTAATTTATTGTCTTCACTTGTTAGCAAATTCTTGAAAAGTTGTTTGTCTTTTTCTATTTATCAAAGCATCTACCACTTATCTGGTTTGACAAATGAACTTTGTTTTCATCCAATTTCTTTCAAAATTTTGTTTTTCCTCCCAAATTTTAAAAGTAAAAAGTTACTAAATTTTTAGTCCACACTGCCTCTTGAGTAGAGCTAGATAAGCTTACATGAGAAGCTTGATTTTTGTAAGTGTAGGAATTCAAAGAAGAAATAGAGATTATGAGAAAATCTTTAAAAGGTGAGCCCACCCCACATCGGTTTTGGGTTTGGGTTCAATAAAAACCATCTTTTTACTAATTATTTAGTTGAGTATAATTATTAATCTTGCAATTTTCCAACACCTGGAGGTTGGGTTTTGGATTGGGTTGGGCTGTTTTCATTTCCGAAGATAAGCTTGCCTGGCGGAAGATTCAAGGAGCAAGGTTGACATTTCTTACAATGTGACAAATAAGTAGCATTCTGAATCAACTTATTCACGTGTCTAGACTTTACGTGGGCTTGACTATCTTCACCATAACCTACCACTCCAATAGATTATGGGATTAAGCTGGGATTTTTTTCTTTTAAAAGATGGATTAAGCTGGATTTTTCTATATATAATTATGAGAACTGATCCGCATAATCACATTAAAAGGATAATGTAACACAGACCTTGTTGGTCAGTCCCCAAATCGCCCCATTCTAAGAGACATGGTAAAATCCATAAAATGGCATTGTATTGTAATATCGATGCACAGAAAATGAACAATAATGAAGATCACCAAAGTTGTCAATGCCGTGCATGCTACGGTACCGGCCTTAGTTCAGAATGGTATGGAAAACCAGTAGTATACTCCGGACTAGGTGGTATTTGAATTAAAAATAAGAAAATATTATAGAATTTGTTAAATATAGAAAAAAATAATTTAAAATTATAAACTTGCTCTTAGTAAATCTCTCATGCTTTGTCTACGAGATAACAACCAAAGCAAACATGAGTAGCATGCTAACGAAAACCCAAATATTCCAAACTTGGTAGCTAGAGAAGGAAAGAAAATTAAAGTAATTTATAAATAGAGAAAAACCATGCAGATATAAACAATGACATGGAATTGATTTCTATTGGTGTTCTTCTTCTTCTTTTTATTGGAGACAAAATTACAAACTATGAGATACAAACAGCTGGTATTGAATTTATTTAATATGAAATGAGTTTTGTCATCTTATCATCATCAGGTTGTGATATTAGTACATTTTTGTCAGCAGGTTTTGGTATTAGTAAATTTTGTCATCATTTTTAATCAATCTTCTCATCTTCTCGTCATTATGTAATCAACCCATCCGATAATATAATGTTTGACTGTTAAAGATCAGAGATCCAAGTATTGACAGGTGGCGGAAAATTGATCCATCTGATAGGGAAGGTGTCCACCTACAGACGATGAGAGAGGTTTAGTCAGTGCTGAATTTGGTTCTTTTGGGCTGGTGTTGCAACCCAGTTTGACTTGGGTGTCTTCCTTCTTCAATTCCTACGTTGCCTACAGACGATGGGAGACTCTGTGTCTCTGCAACCTCACTCCAGAAAAACAAAAATTTTCCGTATATTCAATCAAAAGAAGAAGAATCACTTCACAAATTGTGGAGGAAGAAAAAACTCAAAATTAGATGAACTAATACCTGCGTGTGCGGGGTCCTGGGAACAACGTATTTTAGTCTACAATTTGCCATTAGCAGCATATGCAAGTCTAAAAAAATGGCGAACTACAAAGAATCTATAATACAAGCTTTATCTTGTATCTTTGCAAGAGACTGTTTTCACATCTTGAACCCGCAACCTCTACTTCACAAGACATAAATTAACTATAGAATACCGGGGTTTGAGGTATATTTTCAACATTTAATACCAGCTATTGTCTGCTAATGCAAGGGAAGCATCCCAAAGCCGGCCGGATATCATCTTGTTGGCAGGTGTGGTAGTTAAGAAAACTAAGTCTCTGCTTAACTTAAGCGGAACTTTGGTCATGTAAAGGCAATCAAGAATGTATATATAACTACAATTAAAGACAAAGAAGATATATAGAGTCTCTCAACATTTTCTCTTCTTCTACCCAATCATTATCCCCATCTTCTTCTTTCTTGCCATGGCTGAAGAAAACAAGCAGCCGGAATCCTCTCAAGATCAACAACTTCCCCGACTCATCAACCCAGTGTGTAAGCTCCATTGCTTCTTTCTTTACCATATACCTCCATTATTAATAGACTTTTGGTGTTAGTCAAAATCATTATCTTTTAATCGTAGATCAAATGGTGACCAGCTGAACCACCAGTCTTGACCTAATCGGGTCTGTGAACTGGTGGGTCGCCCATCGGATCATTTTTGACTTACAGCTAATATTTGTCTTGTCGAATGCACTTAAGTTCTTCTGAAACTGACATGAACTAATACTCTCTGTCTTTATTCCTCTTTTATTTTCCCCCTTCTCTCAGAGTAGTTTGATGGTGTCTAAAAAATGCAATAAAAAAGCCTTGCATTTTACAAGATTTCTTTCCAGATTTGGAAGTGGGTTGGAATGTCCTTGTCATGGCCAACCTCCTGAAATCAAGCCATGTGCATCGAAGCTTCTGTGACAGTGATCTTTCATAGATCTAAAGAGTGTTCTAGAAAAAACTTGGCAAATTAATATCAAACTGAAATTTGGAAAATTGTAGAGCATTTTGCACCCTAAAGCCTCTACAGTCTACGTCTCAAGTATGCTGCTGAGTTGAGTCAGTCAGATGATGTTAACCTTTGACTTCTCATTCTCCCTTGCACCCACTGAAGACGGGTGTGGTGCATTTAGAATACATGTCTTTATGTAAAGAATTGATTTCCAAATAAGATTCCGGTGGTCTTGCACTCACAGTCACTGTCATTTGAAATTGTATTACCTGGGTAGAATTCAATTTTCGCCTTCTAACCAAAAACACTTCTCTCACTTGTGTGATTAACTTGAGCTCTCACCCATTTCCCTTGTGACACATCTCTACTGCATTATGGGAAGAGCTATAAAAAATTACTCAAGAAAACATCTTAAGCATTCTGGAGAAGTTAAGATTTTTTGTAGATTATCAGTTTCAGTGACAGAAAATCCTTTCCGTTCCCTGAATGCTTTTCTAAGCTTCATATGTGTGTCTTCAATGCTTCTGATGACTTTCCTATTAGTGGATCATCACATGATACTCAATATCATGTCCAAGATATGAGTGGTTTAAGATCATTTCAATCATATCTTGGATATGATCTTCAGTATCTACTGATGATCACTAATATGTGATCCTGTATTCACATATTCTCTATTAGCTCATACTAATGGAAATTGCCAGTAGATCATGCTCCAGTGGTTTTATTCTTTGAAAACGAAATAAAAGTCTTCAATTCAGCTGTGTTGCAAGCTTACGGCACAATGTCAGGATCCCTTTGACGATTTACTGGTCCTCTCTACTGATGTTTCTAATCTCTTATGTGTTTGCGGAATGTTGCTGTGATTCTGTGATAAATCAGTGACACATTCAGCAACAGCTTCTCAATGTCATCATCTCTGAATTTAACAAAATGTTCATTCTGCCTTGCTTGATATTGGATTTCACCACAAGCTAATTGAATGGAATGGTAACAAAATAATAGTTCTTATACAGTTATATTCGGCAACTAATCCTTTTACTTAATGATAGTTAGATATGGGCCTATGTCCAAGAATCCTGTATTCTTTTCTTATCGAAACTATCCAAGCTGGCGGGATAACAACTTCAATATTTTCTGAAACCTCTACTCTGAAGTAAAGCATGCTGAAGTGAATACTCCATCTCAAGGAAATAGCAATGATAATCATCTGAATCTAAGAATGCTGTAGTTTTGGTTTGTCACGTGGTTCTAGATGAGCTTGTTAGCTTAGAGCCAAATGGTTTTTAGCCTTGGCCCTTGTAGGCTTCCTCATATCCGCAGCAAAACAGTTACCAAACTCATAGCCAATCAGACTTTGCACATTTGCCTCTGCTTGATTCTTATATCCAACCAGTATTGATTAAAGCAGAACAACCATGGATATTGTATGTCTTAATCATGGATTTGCTCACTGTCTGAAATTAAAACATTGTTGGTAGGGCTCTCTGGATCAAAGATGATATCATGAAAGCATTTGATAACCTCAATAGTTGGAATGCATACTATGCTTAACCATCTCTGCTCTCTGTTCCATCAAATACTATGTTATCCACAATAAAGCACCATATTATCTCCTTTATTGAGATTGCGTAGATTTGAAGCCTAAACCATCATGTTCTCACTAAAATGATTGAGTCATTATACAACAGACAGAAATCTCAGATCAGAACATTCCATGCAGATTAATCCTCTTTCCCTCTTGGGTAACCTTAAACAGTTTCAAGAGCTAAACTCTCAGCAGAACCATTGTCAACTGACCCTGGGCAGCCCATTAACAGTTCAAGTGTAAACTAATCATGCAGGGATTCATCATCTAATTGCAGAGACACATTTCTTTCGGCTTCTCAGGTTTTATTTTAGTTTCTAACTCTGCTTAGAGACATGCAAATCCTCACAAGTCTACAAAGTTATCCTAAGTTAGCTGGTGCATATAATGAGGTTGTGAAATGGATTTGGATATCGTTACTGAAGTATAGCCACAGAAACTTCAGATTATTTATCCACAAAATGCACTTGTTCCTTACCTTCCCAAAATGGCTATGGAAATGATTACAAGTCCCACAAAATTCAGATTGATTCTAGATAACAGTCAATTGTTTCTTCCCCTTCCAAGGTGGAAATATGTGAACATGATTATTAAGAAAGGTAGGATTATGCTGCTAAGAAAAAGAGAGTACAAGGTTCACAAATTCAAATCGAGAGATATCTGTCAGTTGTCAAGTTGTCATGGCTGCGAGACGGACATCATTTCCTTCATATGCATAAATGAGTAATGTGATCAACCTGTTGGAAGTTGTCGACCAATAAGTAAGCCCCTGGTCTTGGTAAGACGTGGCTCTGTTCGTGACAATCTAGCATAAATAGAACCCTTAAAATGGTTAAAAGCATTTAACATTAAATGATTCTTAATTTGAGTGAAAAGTTACCTGAAATCAGAGATTGACTACTCCATATGATTAATGGCCGAACTAGTGAAAGTCTTATCCTGTATACTTTCAGCATCATGCAAATTAATTATGAAATAAAGGTGAACTCAGCAGCCAGAAATCTAACTCAAGTGTGTATGAAGTCCGCTCTATTGCATTACCCTTTTAAGCAGCGGCTTCCCTTTTTGGAATATTGTCAGTAAAAGCACTCAGCTTAGCACCTTCAAGAGTGCATAAGAAACCGTTCTTTCAATTTTTCCTTTGAACTAAATACCATAAATTGCCTGCCATTAATCTGTTTTCTCCATTCACAACCAATGCAACGTTTGCTCATGTACGCTTCTAGAATCAGTAGCTCCTGGTTCACTGGGCATGAACCTGCTCCCAATTCACTATATTGATGAAGGTAATCTCACTCGCAAATTAGACTGGAAGAACGTCTTGAGTAACGCTTCAATTTTCATTTTTGTATATTAGGTGCACTAGAACTAGAAACTGCTGAAAATATATTTATATAGACCTAAAACTCAAATTCCATCTGATCAATTCTAAAATCAGTCTTTAGAGATTATTCTGGACAAGATCAATCAATAATGTAAGTTTTGCTTACAACTCAAATTCCATCTGAATAATGGCCATGCTTAAGTAACTCGTAAGAGTATTAATTGAGTAATTTGCTTCCTTTCAACTTCTCATCCTTCGAACAATGGTCCGTTCTTGGAGGCATCGGAAAAGGTTAAGAAGATACTCATTTTGATAGTGCCCGGTTGTATGAAAGAAGCTTATACAACAGAGGTTTTACGTATATTCGTGCTATGTTGCTAATGACTTAATAAGCTATCATGTGTAAATTGATCATTTTTATTGTCATCCTTAGAAATCAAGACCTATATGTACAATGAACTGGAAGATGAGATTAAAAGAAACTTGATGTTTGGCATAATTCTATTAAAAATTTTACCTTTGTTCGAAACTGTGCTTAAGGACAAATGGTATTAGACCTGGGACCAGAAAACTAACAATATCCTCCAAGCAAAATCGGAAGTCGAGTGTAATTATGTTCAGAACCTAGATTTAGCTAGCATCAGTTGCCTTTGTTTTACATGGTTCTGTTCTCAGTTTCTTTGAGATGAATATCATAAGATCGTCGATGTTTGAGGCTATTAATAAATTTCAGTTGCCATATGACAAGTTTTGTGGGCATTCATGTCTTCGCTCTTTTCTAGCAATGCCAGTAATGGCATCTGATGGAATGGATGTAGGGATGAGGGAACAACCCAACGAAGCAAATGCAGCTTCGAAAAAGGAGTGGCCCGAGGTGCTGGGGCTTACTGTTGAAGAGGCGGAGAAAAGGATCAAAGAAGACATGCCTATGGCCACCTTCCAAGTAACTCCACAGGACAGCTTTGTTACCATGGATTTTCGACCAAGACGTGTCCGACTGTATGTGGATTCCAATGGCAGAGTCAGTAGGTCACCTAGAGTTGGTTAACATTTTCCCGATATCCAGAATATTTAGTTTCTCAGGAGCAGAGTTGCCACAAGAACAATAGCATCGCTAAGGATTGGAATTGCTTTAGCTTTGTTTGCTCCGTTTGGTTCTTCTCTATCTTGAGGTTTGCATTCCATCACTTGGTTTTGAACATGCAATCCTCCACTTGTTGTAAAGTACTCTTGCTTGTCATAATATTTCAAAAACTCATTGTTACAAAGAGGGGTATAATCTTGATGAAACTCTTACATTCCGTGATCCCAACGTACAGAGATATTATGTGCATGGTAATTAGATTGATTAAAATGGTGGGCCACTCTTCAATCATATGGGATCCGCTCCTATGCTGGACATTAATGACTCTAACCTTACTGGAATTTTGGCACCGACCCAGCAACCTGTCCTCTTGAAGGAGATCCTAAGACCTTCCATAGTTGAACTCCTGGGGGGTGGCTATGACTTTTAACAATGGGCACGAAATTTGGTCTCTAACTTATCTAAGACATTCTGAACAATGATGTCTTAGATCTACGAAAAAGTGTTTTGCCCTATATGATGAAAGGGGCATGGACTTCTTTGCAATCTCGTAAGTGAGGACTCCAATCTGGACTCATTTTAGAGATTTTGCTATTAATACAAGTGTTTCACTTTTTTTCTGTTTTTTTTAAAGTGCAAGCTAAGAATTACAAAGCAAATCGGTTACCTGAACTAGACTTTGTTGGCAGGGTTTCACAGGTACAGAACAAGAGACTATGTATAGTGAGCAAGTCATTGTTGTCTTGGCAGTAATGGGGACAATCATTTTGCAGCCTTGTTTATTTCATCCTAAATCCGACATTCTGTTGATCAAGGAATCAAGTAGCAGCAGTGAAGTTTCAACAAAATATCCTAAAACCCCTCGCCGAGTTACAGACATGCATTTGAAAAGCATAGTATCGACTGGACTTCGATACTTCATATAGGGATAGAACAGAGTGACAGCAACTGAATGGTGCTGACATTCATTTATCCATGAATCCTTACAATGTTTCAATGTACCTAAAATATCCCTAACTACTAAATTTCGCTGAATCCTCAGGCCATGTATTTGGTGGATCCTAACATATCAACTGCTCATCACTCTGATCAAGACGACCGATCATTACCTTATATGGATGTTATGCAACTCAGTGCAATGGACACTTTTATTAGTAAAATTCACTACCTGAGAACATTAAGATTTTAGACCTTCTAGCCCCTTGTAAGCCAAACCTTCCTAGGATTTTTCAAAAAAGCCTCTTCTAATTACCCATAAGAAGAAGTTTTTGAGTTCCAATTAGAACTTTGATTCAGTGAGTAATTTTCTCGTATATATGATGAATACGTACTTATTAGACTTGTTATTAGTACGAAGAAATTGACCTCTTGATACTAACCTTTGTCTGTCAGTACATGAAGCATCCTAAAGCTGGCTACCATCTTCTTGTCGTTGGGGGAAACCTATCACGCTAACAGGCTCTTAAGACGGGGAGCTTCTACCACACAGGAAACTGGTTCGTAACTCCAAGACCATGAAGGTATCTTCAGTGTGTCAGGATCCTCTTCGCTTCTTCTATCTGTTCATTATCTTCCTCTCCTTTCATGTCATTGCTGAGGAAACCAACGGGCAGAAGTCGCTCTGGCTGCAAATCCTCAGTGTGAGCTCCATCACTTTCTTTTCTAGTGAGGTTGTTTGGAACAGGGATACAAAAACATGGATTAAGTTAGCCGGCAAAAATTATCTTTACCCAATCCCCGTGGCACTAATCTACAATTGTTTTTCTGGTTTTGAATGATGGTATAGATTTGTAGAAGAATTTACAGAGAGATCATGAGTAAGCAAGTCGAATCAAGTTATAGAAATCACCCTAAAGAGCAAATTAATAAGGCCACTCAATGTAACTGTTAGACATAATCTATTTGATAATTACCGAAAACTTTCATGGTAGCACGAATTTCGCTCATTGGTAGACTACTCTTAGAATTACCTACATGAATATAAGACATGAATAGGATTTGTAAAGTATTATAATTCATAGTTTCTGCTCTTTTCTCTGTGACAGCGGTGGTCTTGGATGGAACGGAATTCTGGACAAGATACATCAATGAAGTGAATACAGGTCGGAAAGTGGGCTGGCCAGACTTGGTGGCTTATACCGAAGATGCTAAAAGAATGATCCAAAAAAACCATGCCTAAGGCTTACTTCAAGTGGTTCTGGAATACGGCATTGTTGCCTTGGAATGTAGCCCAAGATGCGTTTGGATATATGTAATATGGTGATTATTTTTAGGCTTTTTTGTTAAAAAAACTTCTAACTTTTAATTTTTTCAAATATATCTTGAATTAATAGATCTTTCATTTTAATCCTCAAGTTTGACTTCTTTTTTATCAAATCAATTCTGTGCCGTTAGGTTGGCTAACTCCGTAGAACATGGCATACTCACTTGGATATTCGAATTTCAGCTGTAATTCCTCGTGGATGAGTTGCAGACTTAGCATTCGCTGTCAAGTTAGCATTTCAGCATTAAAAAACCCAAAATGGAAACTACCTTTCCAAAAACTAACCAGCGAGGATGACATGTCGGAAAAGATGCAGATAACAGTTCTACGAGAATGTCAACAAGGTCATCCACCGGAGACTCCACCGGCCACATGGGTCCCGATCAACCTCCAAACTCCAACAATGGCAACAAAACATGAGAAAACTCTATATCAGGCTAGGATTAACCTACTTAAAAAGTTTCAACAACTTTTCCCCTCAATCTCTACAACACCACCTTGTGATTTTAGCAACTCTAAGCACCCATTTCCATTGTAATTTTGACTATCACTGAATTTACAGTGAAAAGATTCCATTTGAGATGGTGATTGAAGGATTGTGGTTTGTTTGGATTGTCAATTTATATCATGACTATTGGATATTTGAACTAAAATATCCATTGACTAGGAGGATCAATGTACTTGAGTTTTTATAGGTAGTCTAAATAGGAGAGGTTAAATAAGATGAATGGCTCAGATCATCAAAATGGGTGGCTAAATGGGTCTGGAAATAATCATAATATTGGCCAATGGCTTCAATGAAGAAAAATTCCTTTTGGAAGGATTTCAATATGATTTTAACATGAAAGAATGGGTTTTCAGGGAAGATTTTGATGTTTTGAAATGATATAGAGAGGTAGATTTTGAAAAAGTACAGGGTGCTGGTGTTTTGGTATGAATGGGGAAGAAGAAGATGACTCAACATGACCAAAATACCTATGGTAATATGGGTAAAATGATTTTAGAACGATGTGAGGTAAAAGGTTAAAAATGACCTTATAGCTGGATATTTTTCTGAGAAGGAAAAATGGATCGAAATATGGTAGAAAGAAAAATCTCTATTTGATGGGGCTTCTTCCTATACCTATGAATTTCATGGGACCCAGAAATAATACATTGGAAGAACAACACATTCTATCTCACTTAACTGCCCATCTAATGACTGAGAATTATTTTAGTAAAATAAAAGTAAAAAGTTTAAGATTAAGATTAAAATGGAAGATTAATTAATCAAAGATATATTTGAAAAAACGTTAAATTTTCAAGCTTTTTGCATAAGAAAAAACCTTTTACTTTGGTTTAAGAGTTTTGGTAAGACTAGGTGCCTAACTAGGTTTGTAGCAAAGACTCCGTAATAACCCACCGCCACATATACCGTCTTAACCCAAGCAGTTAAGACAAAGTCAAATCGGTCTTGATTTTTTTTCCTTTTTTATTTGAAATTAAAATAGGTGACTTTGGTGGAGAGAGACAAAAGAGGAAATGTGACAACTCTCTCTCTCTCTCTCTCTCTCTCTCTCTCTCTCTCTCTCTCTCTCTCTCTCTCTCTCTCTTCTAGTTTTCTCTTCAATCCATTAAAAAATTTCTCTGAAATCTCTTTGTATTTCAAGCCTAAACCCATTGAACGCTTGTAGAGATGCATTCTAGAAGGGTTCACGGGTAGATAGCAGGTAAAGAAATTGAAGGCAACAATAAATAGAAAAAGAAGAGTCCTAAATTAATCCACCCCCCCAATTGCAGACAAACAAGAAAAGTTCCTTTTGTGGTTGAATGTATGATGTTGATGTGTGCTAGAGGAATAGATTTGTTGGAAGAAGATAACCAAAAATTGTTGCAAATAAAAGACTAAAATATTCGAGGCAACTATAGGTTTGATGGAGTTAGAAAACTAGAAGAGAGGCATCAATTTATGGATGGAATGCATCTAGTAGAAGCTGTCTGAACCATCTTGCCTACACTTTTGTTTTGAAATCTTGTGGTAGCTTGACGTTCAAAGTAAAAAGAGATTCAAATTTATAATTATGTTGTCAAAATGAGTTTCTTATATGCTATTTTTCTGTTGGAAATGATTTTAACAAATTTTTGTGAAGTGTGACTTACAGATGATGTATGCATGCTGATGATGAAATGCCTATGTGGAAAGTTGTTCCACATACCTAGATTTTTAGGGTTATTGTAGAGTTGGCGGTATGAGTTTTCATGATAAAAATAACTGAAGGGTATGCTCAAAATGGTGCTCTAAGTGAAGCTTTAGAGTTCTTCGAGCAAAAGTGAGTTGAGTGAGACCAAATTCAGTTAGCTTGGTCAATTTTCTTTCAGCATACATACAAATAGAGGCTTTTGAGAGGGATAAGTGAATTCATGATTTCATGGTCAAAAACAATCTTAAGATGAATATGATTATGTACACTTCTTTGTTGCATGTGTTAGAGACAAATTTGTAGATGAATACGTGAGAGAGGTTGTATAATGGAACTTGTTAACTAATGGTTAGCTAATGGCCATTCAAAGAAAGGATAAGCTACTAAGGCAGTGGAAGTCTTCAAAGATACAAATTGGACTACCAAATAGTGGAGTTCCATTTTTTTTCAAAATCGGTTTTTTTTGCAAAATTGCTATTACTTTATGACATTTTTGCAAGAAAACCTAACATTTTTAACATTTTGCAAATTTGCCAGTAAGTTTTTAGAAACTTTGCAAATTTGTCATTCTGTTATCTTTTTCTGTTAATTTTTACTAAATTATAATATTACCCATATTTATCTCCAATAGCCCTTCCTTTTGACATATTTTTTGGCGCTTCCGTTCCCACCAACAGCAGACGTCTAGTAAGGCATAGTCAACGTCTGGGAGGGTGGGGGCAGGAGTGCTAGTCGGGGAAGGGGCCGAACTGGGGGGGGGGGCTGTGGGTGGAGGCGGGGAGCTAGTCGGGTATTGGGGACGGTGGGAGGGGTTTGGGTACCAATGTAACAAAGGTTGCCGGAGTCAGAAAATATGCCGAAAAGATAAATTGCCAGTAGAGGACAAGGGTAATATTGGAATTTAGTAAAATTTAATAGAAAAAATAGATGAAAACCTAATAGAATGGCAAATTTGCAAAGTTTATTAAAATTTAATGACAAATTTGCAAAATATTGAAATGTTGGATTTTCTTGCAAAAATGCATAAAGTAATAGTAATTTTGCAAAAAACCCTAAAAAAATTTCATCATGTGCTCAAGTTGGAGCACTTCGTAAAGGAAACAAATTTGAAATCTTGGTGGAAAAGGACAAAATTTGGTATAATATCTCAGTCAAATTACTTTGCTGGACATGTACACTGAGCAACTTTCAATAATATCATAGGTTGATTGCTTTGCACTTAGTGTAGTCATCTGAATCAATGGTATTTCTCTTTCATTATTTTGTCAATTTCTATTCGATCTCTTGCTCAAAATGGTAGAGCACTTGAGGAATGTCTGATTCAAACCTATCAACATTCTTATTCAGAATTTAATGTGGTTCTGACCTATAATTTCACGGAAGGTACAAGCTGAAGCTTGGCGAGTATGGTAGACATATAGCTTCTAGTGCCAACAGTATTAGATAAACTGAGGCTCAAATGTAAAAAGAATTATGAGAAAGAGGATATTACGAACTTTTGGTCAAAGGTTTAGGCCAATTAATAACTAGAACTACCATTCAAACTTAAAAGCTAAAGTTGGTAATAGAAAGTGAGTAATAAAGCTATGATCTCATGTTGTATCATTCATTCAACCTAAATGCTTAGTTTGTTATTATGCTTTGAATTACAACACACGTAGGTATAAGCTAGCTAGAATCCCAGAGGATGCTCGTCCATTCGAAATGCGCACTTTTGCATGAAGGAACCCATGCTAGGATGACCATCAATTCAAAATCCTGTGAATCAGATGATTTTAGTATCTAAAAAGTTGTACTTTTGATCAGATTGGTTAGAAACTTTGTATAAGCCGGATAAATTTTGGTCGGATTATCTGAATTTGAGCGGAATACCAGAAATTTCTGTATTCATGCTGGAAAACTGGAAACGGGCACAATGGGCTGAATATGACAGGAATTTTTTACCCTCTATTAGTTCCACTTTCCGTTGAACTAAAGAATGAAATTGACAGCTACAGATGAGAGATGTGGAAATGCTTCCAGATTAAGTTTGCCAACCCACGCTACCTCACTTTGGATGATTTGACCTCTTTATCTTATTATTACTTCTTATGATAGATATTAAAAATGAGTTTAGCTATGTATTTTGAGTTTCTAAATTATGACCAATAGAATTTTCAACTAAAAAACCTAGAAGCATCCAATGGAAATGAATGTTTGTAGGTAGTCTTGATAGGAAAGGCCAAACAAGATCATCGTGTTAGATCATCCAAAGATGGGGCTTACTTAGGCCAGATTTCTGAGTAAGTTCAAAACTCAGTCCAGATAGCACTTGCTTGCTTGAGCAAGAAGTACAAATCAATAAGGATTGTATGACACATTTTCTTGGGACATATTTTCTTTCAACCAGTTTCAAGAAAAAAGCAACATAAGAACACAAGTTACAAAGAAAAAGGGCAACACGGCACTGACTGTTTTGCACCCCTTACTCTAGCAAGCAAGACAAAGGGGAACTTTGGCACAGCGGTAAAGTTTTTGTCGTGTGACCTTGTGGTCAAAAGTTTGAGGCATGAAAACAGCATCTTGCAGTGCAAGGCTAGGCTGCATACTATTAACCCATTATGGTCCACCCCTTCCCGGGACCTTGCATACACCCGACTCTAGCAAGCAAGAAATACAATATGAAGAGTGAATGAGCTCACTGCTTTTCCATGGAATGTTCCTTACTAAGCTACCGTGAAGCACCCACTTTTACTTATGGCCCCATCTCGGATTGTCCGGTTTGTTTGTCCCTTCACTATCACTGGATATCCTAGTCTGCATTTCTCAATTGTTTCTTCATCTCTGTTTTTCGAGTCTACATACAGACAAGCAATTCTCCTTTCTCTACATTAAGTGTTATATATCGCACTATTCTTCCTAAAAGCATGAAAATATAAAATTTTCAAACACATTTCTGCTGTTTCTGCACAAACAAAATTGAGAGGAACACCAGAAACAGGTTTCCCAAACACCCCCTTTGTGGCCCAGCACCCCAAAAAGCTGCGTATTTGATCCTTCTATCCAGAGCACGGCATATACAGACATTTTAACGCTCTGTATATGACAATGAAAAAGCCCTCCATGAATTGTCTCGGCGAAAAAATTGTGGGCAACCCCAATATTGACATTCCGATGAATGCAGCATTGAACTGTTCTTTTATACTTCTATTCCTTTCCTTAATTCACTATTAGTGAAAAATACTGGCTTGTATTGCCCATGGATCTTCTTCATCACTGGACTCACTGCTTTCTCTTATAAGAATTTATCATCTTACGTAGAAATATCAATAAACGCCCATGTCTCCACTCAAAGATACAGGCTATTGCTAAAAAAAGCTCCGAAGCCAGATACCATAAGGTGGTTGATTCATCACATGCATTAAGCATTTAGAACAACCTTTTGCTATAGTTGAAATTTCTCATAGCCAAGTCTTTTTATTTTCTCAAATAATGTAAGACTCTCCTAAAGGTTTTCCATTGATTCAATAGTTCAAGTTGACAAGTTTTTCAGGGATTCAATAATTTACCCATGGACCATTTATAAACACTGAATTCATAAACCTCAAAGGCAATTAATATACTGCATATAGCATTCCAATAGCACCAAATTAGTACAATGCTGTATTAGGTATGGAAAATTCTCCCACTATGTTTGTACACATTGATACCTAAAATGGCATTTTTACCTTTGCAAACCATTCTTTAAAAAAAAAGGAAGACAAAGTAAAGATTACTTTGTTCTTTGTATATTACCATACAAGAACCCGTGATAAAACATAATTATGTACATATACATCTGATAACAAATATGCAAGATGGCTCCTGCGAAAAGAGCACAATATTTTCAAATATTAAAATGATATGAAACATGCTACTTATTTCTAGTATAACATTCTAGAAGCATGAAATACACTCATTATTATTCCCCCAAAACCTTGAAAATAGCATTTTATGATTTTGACCCTTTATTAGAAAAGTATATGGGCCCTACAAAAATGAATTTTGTGATTCAAAATTACTCTTGATAGATCCACTAGATGCACAAGTGGTTGCTTATAAGATTTGATGATATTCTAATTTAGGAAAGCTTTCCAAATTCAAAATAATCAAATAAATATAAATATGGTAATCAACCAAATTAGCAATGATGATGGGTCCCGCAATAATTTATCCTAAGAAAGCATTTCAGCTGACTCACAACATCACCCTTCAAAGTTTTGTGAAAATCATATTTTAACATGTCTTCAAATATACATTTATTCATTGCGGGCCCGTCTCAACTCATCTCAAGCATCACAAATAGTGACCATCTTCTACGTTGCACTCATTCTCATATGTCCATTGGTACTATAATATCATAGAGCTCAAGAAGACAGTCTATAATTTCACATTCTCGTATCAAAGACAAACATTGGAATCTCGCAACTAAAGTAATATGGTTGAAATCCATGCTATATGAACTTGGTTTTCTATTCATCCAATTACTTTAGTTTTGGTGCAATGCATCTCACAGCCAATGTGCATACCAAGCATGTGGATATTATTGTCTTCCATTTTGTCCCCGAATAAGTGACTTGCAAGCTACTTAGTGTTTAAATTTATTTCGACCGTAAATCAAAGATCTGACATTAATATATGAGGACTTTCTACTGCTCAATTAGTCTTCTCAAAGGCAAACTTAACGTTTCATCTGACGTTTTGTTTTAAGAGGAATATTAGAAATGTGCAACTAATTCTATTTTGATTATATGTAATTTTATTTGACTGTAATCTCTCTTATCTTTTTCTATTCGTTGCAGTCAGTTATGTAACGGTTATCTTCTAATTCAACCCCAGAGGGTCCCTTACTTCTACTATAAATACATATATGAAACTACAAGAAACATGATTATACCATTCTTAAAGTGATCCTGACTGTTCGTTGTATCATTTAGCATTTTCCTATCTTTCGTTTTCTTGAATTTCATGAACCATCCATTTATAAGTGGTGAATGTATGTGTTTCGCATCATCAAATACAGATGCCTTTTAGGAGATGGCTTATCTAAGATGAACACCAAAATGAACGGATCAAATCGGCAAAGATGTAGGCCTGGGCCAAGCATGCACTTTCAGTGAGTCTCGATGCGTAAATTCATTGGTGGATACTGTGGACGACCTGGTGGATACTGTGGACGCCCCTGTTTTGCCCCAGTAAAAGCTTCCGCTACCAAGGAAGCACCCAGAAAGTACTCTAATGCATCCCCAGTTCATCTTCAAAAGGATGGAAAAAAGTTGGTACGGTATATCACGTTTAAATTTCAGTAATCTATGTATCATGCCTTGTCGAGGTGATTAGTCGGAGGTAACATAACCCATGCATCTATTAGTCACCTTGAACCTCTTGTATCACTTATATCATGTTTAAATTCTGCAATTTTATTTTCCTTTCGAGAGGCCTGGTTTAAGACTAAGGCCTCGCAGCCCATCAAACCACCAATCATCCAGCTTTTTATCTTTTTCTAGTCCGGTCATTTTAGAGCACCGGTCAAGGACCTATCCTCCTTTGATTAAATAAAACTCATATGCCTGCTACTAACTTACCACCACAACGTTATGAAATGAGAGACCATCGGCAAGTAGTACTACCATAATTCAAAAACCCAGTGAGCCCGACCTAGCGCGTTGTTAAGACAAAAGACCCGAGTGGTGACTCCAAACCCCCTCCTCTTTTATCTTCGGTGGAGCAATTATGTTGTTGTGAATACCTGTGTGTCTGTTATGGACCCCAAATCTGCATCCCACATATCTACAAGCATGACTACATGGTACTCTTCTATACTTCTATCTAACGAAAAAACATTTTCATAGATCCGACCCATTCATCTTATCGTTTCACCTTCCGTTAATTCTGTAGCCAAAAGCTCATGACAATTGCGGGCCTCCAGCATCTGAAAAGAGAAGTTATTGGTCATTGATTGTTGACCATTAATATTTATACAGAGTTCGTAACTGTAATCAGAAGTATGACTTCTTTTTTAAATGCTCTTGTTTCCAATTCACGCCTTCTTTTGGGCCTGGTAGATATCCGAAGTCTGATGGATCATATAAACAAAAGCTAGGGGCCATCATTAATTTAAAAGTGGGGCAACACTATGGCAGTTTGCCATGTGGAGCATTCACTGCTGCTGTAGCATTCCTCTTTGTAATAGATGATTCATATGGAGCATTCGCATGTTTATAAGGACAGAAGCGGTGGATTATGCTGTAATTTAGGAAACCCAGTAAGTCATGGACTGATGCTAATTGGATTTGGTTAGGTGAGTTAACTTAAGAGTTGGATTCCATTTATGGGAAGAATTCATATGGACCGCAATTGGACTCATTCAAACCACAACTTCAAGGTGATCGATAGTGTGAGGAAATCAACACACATCAAACTAAAAAAGATTGAGCCAGTAGCATCAAGGGCAAGATTTGTAGTGCTCGTATGCTTCACTCTAAGGGGGCCGATCAGGTTATAGCAATGAAAGCATGAATGAGTACTGGTGGGCATAGTTTAAAACTCAACTCAACCCGAAAGTGAAAAGCTAACTTGAGTTAACCGTACCAATTCATAGTTGACTTGGAAAAACTTGACATAGAATTCAATAAAATCTGTCCCAATGTGCATACCTCCTACAAGTTTACAGAACTAAGAAACTTGCCTAGGTTGGAGAGCTTCGTTCTCTCTTCAAGGTCATCTGGCAGTGTTTGCACGGTTGCGAATAACTTAAGTTGACCAGACTTAGTTATGCATTGAATATATTGGGGTGACTCGCAAGTCGACTCATTGAGTTTTTAAACTAAGTTAATAGACGAGAAAGAAGGAGCAGGGCTATCAAAATAACTAGCTAGGCGATAGTGTCTCCCTCGAATGTCAAACTATTTAACTCAAACAACCAGCAGGTCTAACTTCGACTTTGTGGAGACTCCAAATTTGGCTTGTCAAAGTAGTCTTCGCTAATAGAAGAATGGAAAATGGTAGGGTTTGTTCTTTATTTTTGCTACTGAAATTGGGTGGGTGTTGGACAAGTAAACGCAACTAAGGGTCAGCCAATCTCAAATGTAGACTAGTCAATGGTAATACCCAAATAACTCACGGCAGCCAATATATCAACTGTTACATTGCTCACAAGAAAGTACTCCTACGGGCTCGTCTGCCCGGTAGGCTGTCTTGCTAGGTCTTGTCAAGAAGTATTGTATTTTTTCTTTGTACTCTATATTAGTAGCATTTTTACTTCAGCAACAGAAAGAAAAAATACAGAAGCAAAGACAGAACAAAAGACTAGCCAATTGAGGAACCATTTGTTGCTTTGGTGATGCATATCCAATCGTCAAAGCACACGAAAATCGTTGCCCTAGACCTTGCTACGTCGAAACAATTTTCAGTTGAGTCAAAGTCGTGTTACGTCAGTCTTTGGCTTTTTTCATTTAAGTCTGTGCTTTGCTACGCCAAACTTTGGACTTGCTCCTTCATCCTAATCACCTCGACCGTCGAAGTTTCGGTTTCACAAGCGTTGCGAGGTGGGTCCCCTTTTTGTTGCTTTATGGGATGCAGTGCCAGGCCGACTGCCCTTTCCAAGGGCATTGAACTTACTGATCTTCTCACAGATTCAAATGAAAAAAAATCAAAGGTCAAGTCAGCTACTCTTTTGCCTAGGATTGTATAATACAGTTGGTCAGACAACTCTGTCATCTCTCCTAATTTTCTGTTATCTTAAAAGTATCAAAAAATGTCCCTAAAAATGTTGTAGTACGGTATTTGTAACTTCGGCCGAGGTATATGCATTGTTGCAACACAAATTTCTGTCCAAAATCAAATCTTCTTGATAGCCGAAGAAGGCACGAAGCAATCACATCTAGCGCATAGGATTTTTCTTTGAAATCAGGATGTGAGCAAGCAACTGGCACATCCAGCAATGAAAAGCCGAGCAAAAGAATTCTCTTCTGCGTCTCGATCTTCTCCGGGACCATTGTTTTAATGGTCTTCTCCACAACCTTTGATTGAAGAAGACAAAGGAGATTACTACTGATTGTTACTAACCAGCAAAATGAGGGAGAGTGTGGCCATATCATTTTCCAAGCATAAATGGTAAAACGGAGAAAAAAAGCAAAATTCATTCTATTTTTCATGTTTAACCAGTATAATTGAACAAGGTTCTCATCTCAAGAAAAAAATCTAAAAACACAGAAAACAAAAAGAAACTACATTACCTTCACCCATGAGAGCCCAAAATTCTTAATAAACTCCTCTCCTCTACACCACAACAACCTATTCTAATCTCATCGTCATCATCAAGACCTTATCTCAATTAGGGGTTGGCCACATGAATCTATTTCCCTCTAAGTACCATGGCTTTATTTAGTCCCAAAGTTTTTAAATCATTTCTCACCACTTCTATCTACATTCTTTTGGTCTATCTACATTCTTTTGGGACTTCCCCTTGCCCTTTTAGAACCTTCTACTTGCATTGCCTCACTCCCAACTAGTTCTGTTTTGGTTCTCTTTTGAACATGTCCAAACCATCTAAGTCTAACGTCCCTCATCTTGTTACCTATTTGTGCTACCCCTGAGTTGCTTCTAATATTTTCATTTATAATTTTATCCTTTCTTATCTTGTCACTTATCAATCTCAACATCATCATTTCTACAATGCTCATCCTATAAATATGATGTTCCTTAACTGGTCAACACTCTGATCCATGGAGCATAGCCAGCCTTATGACCATCATATAGAATTTTTCTTTTAGTTTAAGTTGCACCCACCGATCACACAAAACTTTAGATGCATATTTCCATTTATTCCAACCCTCTTGTATTCTCTCCTCTCAATCTCTCCAAGTTCATGAATCATTGATCCTGCGTACCGCAAGTGGTCTTTTACAGGAACTTCTTGGTTATCAATCTTAACTAGTGTGTTCCACTCCTATTCTTCTCCTTGCTAAAATTGTATTTCATATATTCTATCTTAGTTCAACTGATTTTAAATCATTTAGATTCTAATGTTTCTCCATAACTCTAGCTTTGTGTTTGCGCCCTCCCTTGTCTAATCAAGTAAGACTATATCATCTGCAAATAGCATGCACCATGGAATCTGCACATGCAAATGTTTTGTTAACTAATCCATAACCAACATGAAAATGTATGGGCTCAATGCCAATCCTTGGTGCAATCCTATAGTGATAGGAAAATCACCAGTCTAGACACTAGTGGTCGTAACATTTGTTACTGCGATCTCATACATATCTTTGGTTATATCTATATACCTCTGCAAAATCTCTTTCTCACCCAACACCCTCCATTTTAACTCTCTAGGGACATTATTATAAGCTTTCTCTAAGTCAATAAAAATCATGTGGAGGTCTTTCCTCATTTCCCTATATTTCTTTATAAGTTGTCTTAGTAAGAAAATAGCTACCATAGTAGACCTCCCAAGCATGAAACCAAACTGATCTTCTAATACACTTGTGACACACCCCACCCACAGTGGGGTCCACAGTAACGATATTGTCCCGTACAGGGCCCGCAGGTGCCACGGGTTTTGCATTCACCCCCTACAAGGTAAAAGGCCTCGTTACTGTGAGGAGTGTTCCCACTCCTTATCACCCAGCCCAGCTCCCCTCTCCAAGTAGTATGGGACTAACTCTCAACCGTCACCCCTTTGGCCTTCTCCACTTCGCCGCCGTCACAGTACCTCACGGTGCCTGAGCCGACAAAGCTAGATCTCTCCCCTTAGGGGACACATGCCCTTGTGTGACCGAGGCACGCATGCAGTTAGCCACCCATCACCACGAGGAGACTGGCTCTAATACCATTTGACACACCCCTCGTGAAGGGTCCACAGTAACGATATTGTCCTGTACAGGGCCCGCAGCCCTAAGGGGGAGAGATCTAGCCTTGCCATCTGAGGCACCGTGAGGTACCATGGCCTTGTGAGGGGTGGCAAAGCGGAGAAGGCTGAGGGGGTGACGATTGAGAGTTAGTCCCACTTTAGTTAAGGGAGGTGATGGGCCTGAGTTATAAGGGGGAATGCCTCCCTTCACAGTAACAACTGGTTTTTTCCTGGACGCGGGGGAAGAGCAAAACTTATGGCACGTGAGTGCGCACGGGACAATATCGTTACTGTGGGCTCGACGGGGTTGTGACAAGTGGTACCAGAGCCAAACCTCGACCCCGAAGGCAGATGACTAACCGCCTACGTGCCTCAGTCACACGAGGGCAAGTGTCCCCTAAGGGGGAAAGATCTAGCCTTGCCAGCTAAGGCACCGTAAGGTACCATGGCCTTGTGAGGGGTGGCGAAGCGAAGGAGGCCAAGGGGGTGACGGTTGAGAGTTAGTCCCACATCGGTTAGGGGGAGTGATGGACCTAAGTTATAAGGGAGAATGCCTCCCTTCACAATAACGACCAGTCCTGAGAATCAGGAACAAAACCCTGAGGGTTGCCAAGATGGGTTGAGGGTTGGCCTTGTGAGGGGACCCAAGATACTCTGAGGGACCCAGAGGGGACAATATCGTCCGTTGTGCACTCTGATACACATGACGACCGGTCCTGGGAATTAAGAACAAAACCTGAGGGTTGCCAAGATGGGTTGAGGGTTGGCCTTGTGAGGGGACCCAAGATACTCTAAGGGACCCAGAAGGGACAATATCGTCCGCTGCGTAACTCTGATACACACGACGACCGATTTTCCCTTGGACGCGGGAGAAGAGCTAAACCCGTGGCATGTGAGTGTGCATAAGACAATATCGTTATTGTGGGCCCGACGGGGTTGTGACAAGTGGTATCAGAGCCAAACCCCAACCTCGAGGGTGGATGGCTAACCGCATGCGTGCCTCAGTCACACGAGAGCGTGTGTCCCCTAAGGGGGAGAGATCTAGCCTTACCGGCTAAGGCACTGTGAGGCACCATGGCCTTGTGAGGGGTGACGAAGCGGAGAAGGCCGAGGGGGTAACGGTTGAGAGTTAGTCCCACATCGGCTAGGGGGGTCATGGGCCTAAGTTAAAAGGGGGAATGCCTCCCTTCACAGTAAGGGGGGAGAAACAAAACCCGTGGGACTTGTGGGCCCTATACGGGACAATATCGTTACTATGGACCCTTCACGGGGGGTGTGTCAACTTGTCTCTTGCTGTAGCCTCTTCTCAATTATTCTTTTAATAAGTTTCATAGTATGGCTTATAAGTTTGATCCCCCGATAATTAATACAGCTCTGTATGTCTCATTTATTCTTAGAAATTGGTACAATAGAGCTTTTCCTCCATTCATCTTATATTTTCTTTGATTTTATAATCTTATTAAACAAGTTGGTCAACCAAACTACTCCAGTATCTTCCACATGCATCTAAACCTCTATGAGTATACCATCAGATCCCATAGCCTTTCCTGATTTCATCTTTTTCAAGGTCTCTTTCACTTCAGGTATTCTAATCCTACATTCGTATCTATAATGTCCAATGTTATTTAGGTTTACAATATTTTCAATCCCTATATTCGCAAAGCCATTGTCATTTAATAATTTTTGAAAATAAGTTTCCCACCTTTGTTTGAGCTCATCATCTTTGACTAGTATCCTTTGATTATCACTTCTAATACACCTAACAAGGCCTAAGCCTAAGCCTTTACCTTTCTATTCTCTTATATTTGCAAGTTTAAATACATCTTTCGCACCTTCTCTTGATCCTAGTCTACTATAGAGGTCATTATATGCCTTAAGTTTAACCTCACTTACTATTCTCTTAATAACCTTTTTAGCATTCTTATACTGTTCATAGTTTTCATTATTTCTAATTTTCTGTCATGCTTTAAAATAGACACATTTTTCTTTAATAACTTTTTGTAATGTTTCACTTCATCACCATGTTTCTTTTACTTATTGTCTTTTACTTTTAGATACTCCTGAGACATCTTTTACCACTTTCTTAATGGGCTCAGCCATATTAGTCCACATGGTGTTTACTTCTGTTTCATATTTTCAGTTTTCTTCTACCAATTTTCTCTCCTTTTAAGTTTCACCACTTAGTTTCTGGATACTCATTAAGTTCATTTTCTTTCTTTTATCTTTTAATATAGATATTCATAACCAGTAACTTATGTTGTGAGGTTAAATTCTCATCTGGTATCACCTTACAATACTTATATATTGATCTTTCGGTATTCCTAAGTAAAAAAAAGTCTATTTGGCTTTTATAGAGTGCACTTTTAAAGGTTATTGAGTGTTCATCCCTCTTTTTAAAGAATGTATTTGCAATGGCCAGGTTATATGTCAAAGCAAAATCAAGGATAGTTTCCCCCATGTCATTTCATTCTCCTATACCGTACCCTCGTGTATCCTATCATATCTTTCATTTTCTTTTCCTACATAATCATTTAAGTCTGCTCTTATAACTATCCCCGGTGTTGAGAATTTCTTGCTTGACTCCTTCCATATCTATCCAAAATTATATCTTAATTATATCTTCTAACCCTACTTGTGGTGCATATGCACTTATAACATTTATTATCTGCTCTACTATAATAAGTTTTATTATAATAGTTCTATCACTGATTCTTTTAACATCCATAAATTTATCCTTTAATTCGTTATCCACTATTATTCCTATGTCATTTCTGTTATTATGCTTTCCTACTTACCAAAGTTTATACCCATCAATTTCTCTAGTTTTTAGTACCTTTCCACTTGTCTTATTGGACACAAGCGATGTTGACTCTCTTATGTTTCATCATATCTACTAATTCTAGACTCTTGCCTATAAATGTCCCTATATTCCATGTGGCGATACGATTCTTATGCTCTTGAGATAGCCTATTTACTAGCATACTTCTAAACCTCATGGCATGAACCCATGCCCACTTTTCACTACACATGAATTCTGATGTAGTGTGTCGCTTCCGATGAGATGCTCTAACAGGCCTTGCCCATTTTCCACTACACTAGTGATCTAATGTAAACGTCGCTTCTGGGAGAACGCCCTAGCAATCCTTGCCCATTTTTCACTGCATCTGGGATCTAATGCGGTGCGTTGCATATAGGGAATGCCAACTTAAGAGAATGTTAGTTTTCAATTTATGTCATATTAAGGTTGCCATACTTTAAAGAAGCTGGAGATGATTTTCATTATCTTCTATTCTTACTTACAAACTAATATATAAATGCATATTCATTTGCAAGTAAGAAAAATAAAATAAAATCAAAATCATCTTCAACTTCTTCCTTGCCGGCTAGCACCTAATGCAAGATCCTTTTCCTTTTTCATCCAGGCTTGGGACCGGCATTGGCAAAGTTTACGACTCGGTGCACAAAGCTCTCACCTATGCGGGATACAAGGAAGGGACGGACTACAAGGGTCTATAATAAACAGTCTTACCTTGTATTTTTGCAAGAGGCTGTTTTCATGCCTTGAACCCTTGACTTCAAGGTCACACGACAACAAGTTTCAATGTCAGTAAACTATATACTGCATTCATATTTCATCATTTTCCTTCAAAACCCAGAATGCAAAATCCACCCCCAGCCCGATCACTCTATAACATCAAAAGCTCTCGAACCAGAAGCGAACCAACTAAGAACCAGCCAAACAAATCTCTGTTAACCAACATCTTTGGTTTCCCCTTCCCTTCTTCTTCCATGTGACCAGTCAAGAATTGAACCAGGGAACTCAGTCTAGCATCTTAGAAAGGTTTCTAAGAACTTCAAAAAATAGAGAAAATATAGAGAAAGAGAGACCGATCAATATTGTTACTCTCCTTACGGACATTTTCACCATTATGCATCCCACTTTTAAGATAACAGTGTCTTCACCTAGCAGGGGTAGAGAACAGTGTCTTCACCCAGCAGGGGTAGAGAACGGTCAAGGATCTCCAATGCATCCAAAACCTTTTGCGAGTAACAGAAAGTGAAATTTTCATTATTATTATTTTTATTGCAGAGGGTTCACCAATGGTCAACAACGCTAGAGGATCCTAGGATGAAGCTGCACTTCTCCTGGACTCCATTTTGGTTATTTCTGGTTGGGTCCCACCTTTGCCTAAGTTCTTTCTTTCTGACATCAAATTCCCTGGTGCTGCGAATCAGTAATAAGAGAAAACCCAGGTCTTGTTGCTGAAATTACACCCAACAATGCCTATTTTTTCCAAAATAGAATTAGTTCACTTAAAAAGAAATAGTTTCCTCCGCAGCAAGACAAAGGATTTCCGGGAATAGAAAACCATAACATTCAATTTTTAAAAGAAAAAATCCAAGAATTTCTAAAAAATCTAGACCTGAGCATAAAACGACCTAAATTTTGGTGCTTATAAATTCCCTTTTGATGCCTAATCAACGGTTTCTGGAAGGAATGCATGGTGACGAAGCAGTAAGACAGAGAGAGAGAGAGAGAGAGAGAGAGAGAGAGAGAGAGAGAGAGAGAGAGAGAGAGAGAGAGAGATTTTGGAAGACGAGGATGGTAAATTTCTGAGTTTTTGTCAAAATTCAAAGGTTGGTTTAGGTGGGTGCAGACACATCCAATAAAAGCTTTGTTTAATGTTAGAAGGAGCAGTTTTTTGTAGCAAGGGCGATTCCGACCCAAATTTCATTTATGGTTGTTGACTATGTGAGCAACCCTCTGCAGGAAAAAAGTTGTAAAATATCTGGAATAGGAATTTTTTTAAAGAGCCTAAACATGAAATTTTCCATATACATAGAAGCTTGATAGATATGCTATGGAAGAATGATGGACTAAGCATTTTAACTAACATCTAAGATGAAGTGCCTAGAGAAGCCATGCATGACCTTGTGTGAGGAGCACATGAAAGATAACCTATTTTGAGATTTTCTTCATACAATGGAGCATCTATGAGAACTATATGCGCATGAAAGGATCCAGTGATACAATAGAAAGCATGTAAACCTAGTTGATATATTTTTTAAATATGTCTAACATATGTGAAAAGAAAGACTCCTTAGCCATGCATTCAGGCGTCTCCATCAAACACTGTACGGGAGAAAGCCTCCAAGCTAATCTATAAAGGAGAGAGGGCCCAAGGAGAAGAGAGAGCTTGACTCAGCCCTTCTCCCCTCCTCTTAGGAAAACAGGAAAATTACTCTAGAAAATAGAAAAAATACTCTGTATGCAAACAAAAAAAAAAAAATTTAGCTAAAACGAAAAACTAAAAATTAAACAAGAAAGGGAAAGAAATTGTACCCCCAGAACTGCATGCAGAAGCGCCCCAAAGTAAGAGGAATATGCTTCTCATCTATGTAACAGCTCATAAAGGCCTGCTTCCTTTCAAGAAGATGTTAAAAGTACAGCATATTCCACCGAAAGGCAAAAAACCAGGAAAAAGAAAGTAAAAAAAAGGCTCGAATTTTTTATGTAATTTTTCCTTACGTAGATGGTCTAGAGTCATGGATCAGTGGAGTCACTTTGAAGTCAAAGTTTCACTTTTAATTGTCCCTTAAAGGATAATGATGGAATGGTTATGGATTAATATAAGAAATAGCCGTCAGAGTAAAATGTTTTACACCTCCTTACAAAAAGGTAAGTGTCACATTCCCCAAGCTCATCATCTTACTTTTGAAAGAAACATACACTGCTAATCATGCTCTAGCTTAATATATGAGGGATCATATTGTTTCAACATTTTTATATTCTAAGCCACATGACCATTGTTTAGGACGATAATTGACACCGAGATAAAATAAAGAGATCACTGACTCTTCGAGCGACATTCTTATATATCAGAAGTACCGCCCGTCATCTTATAAACCCAGTGGAAGCCCGGAACGCAAACAAGTTTTCATTTGGAGCTGCTTAGTGTTGGAACTCATTTACCCAGCTTGGTCATTCTTAACTTACATGCAAATCGGGAAATGATGCAAAAGATGAAATAATTGTTTTAAATCTGAAGGGCCTGTGGCACAAGGAATCTCTCACCTGAGTGAACAGTGTTTCAGGTTGTGCATTGGTGCTGTGTTTGTCTAACTCTGAGAAGAAACAAAAACTTGGGGGACAGTATTCAGGATTTGAAGTCCTAGTTGGCAAATAAAAGGGACATTGATTAAGGCCTTTGAAGCAGCTATTAATTATACCAAACCATTCTCTTCAGATGATAGGAATGCCGTGGCCAGATGCCAACGCCAAGTCACAGTCATGAACATCATGGAGACCATGGCATGTAGCAGAGGTTTGATTTTCAAACGATGCCTTAACTTCATCATGAATGCCTTTGAATGTAGAGCATTCATCTGCCAAAAAGAGGTGGAACAGTTGTGACAATTTTTTATGAGTGAATGATCAAAATAAGCCAACAAACAGAGTTCACAGGAGAAAGTTTGCTATGATTTTCGACCACTTTTGAAAAGCTTTTAGTCGCTTTGTGAACTTTCCTTGCCGTACGTGGTTTCCCAATTACTGATTTCTTATACAATTGCCCATATATAAAAAGGGTTGCCCTAATGCAGGAGCTCTCAAGCATAAGGGTTCAAGAATGGCGTGGACCATAAGGATCTATAGTATGCAGTCATGCCTTACATTCTTTGTAAGAGGCTGTTTCTGGCAACCTAAAAAATACACGCGACGACAATTCTACATGTGAAGCTCAAATTTTCAGGCTGCATATTAAAATAGGCCATAAACCAAAAGAACATCTTCATTGGAAGTGATCCTAAACGCTATTACTGTTTGGTGGAAACTTCGATGGACCGGACAGTGGGAAACAGACAAAGGGGTAGGAAACCCTCAAAAGCCTTTAGAGGACAAGACTATTGCTGCCGTATCTAAATATGAGCATTCAAACATAGTAATTCGGAATTCTGACCATTTGTGTTAAAAATCTTAGTCAAACTGAATTTGAGAAACTTTTGCATGGAGACACACTCATAGCAGCTTCCCCAATTGTGCTAGGAAAATGTAATTAAAGGGTTTGGTGCAAGAAAAATAATAGATCTATCATCTAAATTCAACCAAGCTAGAATCAATATGTACCAAAACTAATTTGGACGATCAAGATTAGTCCATACTTTTATTTCCAAATAAATGCCTTAGAAATTAATACATTCATGAAAATGGATTACTCAACATTTAGGATAAAAGCTCAACAAGTTCTCAATCTAAAAAAGAACAAAAACTTATTGAGAACCAAAATATCAAAGAATCCAAGACAGAGGCTATTGGTGTAAGACTAAAAGATCTCTATTAAACAATTAGGACAAGATTTTGAAGTCTTGAGAGCCGGCAAGAAAAGAAATCTAGTAGAGGAATCAGGCTTCTCTAATCTCAAGAAAATCCAAAACCTTGTCAAAGCAACTCTTTAGAATAAGAAAGAGAGCAACACTTGGTAAAGTAAATTTTGGTGGGCAAGCACTCAGCCCTCAAGTTAAGCTTCCTGGCTTGGTGAGTAAGCTATTCTACTTGGATCCCAGTAAAGAGAGTCACGCCTTCTAATGCCAGACTATCTCTTCAGTGACAGGCCTGTATAGTTGGACCATTCACACACACATGTGTGCGAGCCCACTCACCCACAAGTTTTCTTATTATTTTGAAATTGAGATTAGGCAACCTCTTATATAGGGGAGATTAGGCAACCTCTTATATAGGGGACCTCTCCTCCTCAACAAATAAAATCAAAATCAAACTATTGTTCCTTATAACTTTAAACAAAAGTCTACAATTTAGCCTTCATTCCCTTTAGTGGTTCAAAACCGGTTTCTGATTTACATCCACAAATGCCATATAAACAAGTCATTAAGGACTTAAAATTAAGATAAAATTTAAAGGCAAATCATATTTGTCAATTTTGTTTTGTTTCATTTGATATTCCCAAGGTGTTGCAATCAAGAACAGAAAACAATAAGAAATTAAGTTTAAAAAAAGTTCTAGTAATTCTTTGTTATTTTCTTAGTTCAAAATTTGTCCAAATGATGACCGAAATTTCGTCTAAAATCCATGAAATCTCAGACTATTCCATTATAGTAGTCGATATGGAAAGGCTACCAAACAAAATTGATCTGTGTGGTGCCAATTTTCAACCACCTAAGGGAATCAAAGAAATAATGACATCTGAAATAGCTAGCTCAAAAAAATAAGACCTACACATAGAACCGACAAAATGGATAAAAATCTAAACGTCCATTAATTGGTTTCTTTGAAATCCACGAATACGGATAGTTTAAATTCAATTGTGAATTCGAATACATCGAACCAATATAATCTGTTAAATCCGTGATCTGTATAGATATATCTATGAATATCCATTTAAAAGGGTACTTTGAAAATTAATATAAACCATGTTTTGACTTTTATTCAAAGATGTAAAACATTAATCTTGTTTAGCATCCCTAAAATAGGTGACCCTTGAAAATTTATTGTACTTTAATGACTTTTACTTTTTATAAAAAGAAAAAAAAATCAAAAGCTCTATTTCTCAACTTATATCACTTAAGTGAAAAGAATCTAATACTCTGCATTTTGAACAAGATTAATTGTTTAAATCTTTTTTTTAAAAATTTAACATCTGCAATTCTATATTACTTTTGTGGGATGAACAGATAATCCACAATCTATGATCTGCACTCAGATCGGATATAGATTGCAGTTTTTATCCACAACACATTAGGATCAAAAACCCCAATCTATATTCAACTCATATCTACATTGAGCGATTCAATCTGCTTACCGTTTTGCCGGCACTAGATGCAAGGATGCCTCATGACTAATGCTGTGCAGCACTGCCAAGGAATAGTAGATCACTTTAAGTTAACCCACAAGAGTAGGGGAATCTGCTAGGCAAGCACGCGCACCAGATCCGCGGGTTCCACCACATGGGTGCTGTACTTAAAGGACTATAAACCATATCAACTGGTGGATGGTGCTGCATATTTGTGGGACACGGATTCAATTATTAGATTTGGCCCGGTTATCCACTCTACGACCAACAACCGTCTGACCCACAATTGGGATGGTCAAGATCAATGTGCACAAGCTATTGGTGCAATAGGCAATTTTTGTGCGTGTCAGACTGTCACTCATGCATGGACCTACCATCAAATGCACTACCATTCTCGGGAAAAGAGAAAAGGAATACCAAACACTAGGTTGGTGGGCACAATCAATGCCGTGTTCGGTCCAAGATATTCTTTCTAACATCCCTTGTTCCACCTCCACAGCAGCTTAGATTATCTCTTGCTTGAATAAAAATGCTAAGGACGGTGGGTTGTTGGGGCTCTTTCCTAATAGTCACAATCTAGAGCCAACTGTGCCAATGATCATGATTTGCGGTTGCCCTCGAGTGCTATTTGCCTCACAGTGATTGGCTGATCCTGATCCTGATCCTCATCCTGAACGCATGATCGATCAAGGTTTCACCCTCATAAAGTTAGACAAAAATCAAGCCAGTTGCCTCATCAAGATTTACAAAAATATTAGTTTTAAGGAATACTTGAATACCGCCGCAGCCATGAGCGAATACCGGTACGTGGGAGTGGCTTCTGAAAACCCACTCAATTTAAAAAAAAATAAAAAATTTAAGTTATATTATAACTATATTCACTCAAAAAATCCCACAAAATATTTTATAAATTTTTGCTTCACTATATTATTAAAATGCCTAGTTTTAACTTATAGTATTTAATTTTCCATGATCCTTAAATTTTTTATGTTTTAAGTGCAAGATTATGTCACCGTGTTCAAGTAAAAAATTTCTTAAGATGTATTTATGTATTCATTGTTAAAGTGTTGGTTAGAGTCGGGGAGCTTGTGGGTATGTAGAGAAGTCGACATTCTACTTTTTCGTGAATGGTACATTCTTTTAAAGATCTAAGTCTTTCAACTTGTTTGTTATCCCTAAAATATATGCCTCATGAAAATTTATCTCAATTGGATGATCCTAATCACTTATGCCTTTACCTTTAAAAAACTTACAAATATCAGTGGTTCTAAATTTTAAGACTTTAGCTATAGGCATCCATTAGTCTTGAACTTTGATATAAAGCCTATCTAAGACGTTTCGAATAAGATAATTGGCTTAGATCTTTCAAAAGAATTCAGAATCTATGAAAAAATGAGGCATTGACTTCTTTTTGCCCACAGTGAGCGTCGACTCTTGCTAGGACTCTTATGGTTATTATCAGACCCTGCTTACTTAAGTTCTTGGCTCTGCCACTGGCCATAGGAGTTGTAGAAATTAATAGCCAGAGTAGCTTGTGCTAGTTGGTAAATTCAAATGAGAGGAACCAACTTAAAAATGAGAAAGCTAGGCAAAGCTCATAAATAATCAAGATCGTTTTTCACGATGATTGCTTATAGGGATGAAAACGAAGTCAACCATAATTTTAGCTGGCCCTAATCTTAATTCTAATGTTTTTATCTTAACTCTAACCCTTATCCCTAACTAACTTTGGTCATATTTTTCTAAATTTAGCATTATTAGAGTAAAAGAAAATTGTTGCACGTAACCCTAATGTGTACTAATCAATTCAAGTCAAGTGCCTTAATTGACCCTAGTACCTAAAATAATTTAATACTTGAAAAGTTGATTAATAACAATTATCGAGTAATTACATCTTTCTATTTTAAGAATTTTTACATCATGTAAAAAATTAGAACATTTTCTATTACAAAGAAAGGGGTATAAGATCATCAACCTTTTTTCTCAAAGAAGGATATTAGTTCCACATCAAAAGAAAGGGACGTTAGATCATCTACTTTTCTTCCATAAGAAAAAAGGGGCTTTAGATGCATACCAAAATTAGGACTTTTCAGTAATAAAAAATGTCAAGTCATTTGTAATTTTAGAAAAGTATCTGCAAGTGCAGTTTATTCAATATATAAAAGCATAGAAAACTATTTGAAGGCTCTAATATTTGTAGATTATATAGTTTTGATTGATAAGACAAGTGAGGCATAAACACAAAGCTTGAGTCATTAGAAAAGTATTAGAATATAAAAGATTTAAAATTAATCGAACTAAGGCAGAATATATGAAATGCAATTTTAGTAAAAAGATGAGCGAAAGTGAAGCACTAGTAAAAATTGATAACCAAAAAGTCTCCCTAAAAGAACACTTTCAATACTTTGGATTAATAATTCATGAGAATGAAGAGATTGAAAGGAAGGTTACAAAGAGAATCCAAGTAAGTTGAAACAAATAAAGGTCTACCTCTGGAGTTTTATGTAATCAATGAGTGCCACTCCAAAGAACAATTCCATAGGATGATTGTAATTGTAAGGCCAGCTATGCTCTATGAATCAAAGTGTTGGGCAGTTAAGGAATAACATATACAAAGGATGACTATTGCAGAAATATAGATGATGAGATGGATGAATGGCAAGACAAAAAAGCATAGAATTAAAAATAAAAACATTAAAGAAAATTAAGGAATAGTACCAATAAGTAATAAGTTGAGAGAAATTAAACTTAGATAGTTTAAATATATCCAACAGAGATAAAAAACAACACCTGATAGAAAAAGTGAGGCAATCTAAGTCCAATGTTCTAAAAGGGCAAGGGAAAGGCTCTAGAGAATGTAAATAAATGTAGCGAGACAAAACATAAAAACTTTGGAACTAAATAAAGTTATAACACTTAGAGGTAGGGGAAATAAGATTCATGTAGCATACCCCTAATCAAATAAAATCTTCACAATGATTATGACCCCAGCCTACCCAATAGAAAGTCAGATCACAGATTTTGGCATAACCCCTAACACCAAATTTCTTGACTTTAGGGGATTAATTACTGTTGCGTCTCCTAATTGACGTAACCCTTTGCCATTCCTAATTGCTTCCAACATGAGGTTTCAGATGACATGAAACAAGGCCTCCTCATGACGATGAAGATGGCTAAGACATTATGCCATTCTAATAAGCTTGTCTCTCACCCGTTATTGAAACTTAAACAAGAAGTCATTATCGATACACCGATACCAGAGTGGAATGATGGTATCTAGAGTGACAGGAAGGGAATAACAAAAAAACAAAAATCCTTCCATACAAATTCCTTCTTTTAAATGGTGTGCCCTCTTTCGTTAATCAGACTTATTCATCTAAAAATAAACTTATGATCATAGAAACATGGACGGCTGAAAACACTGTTTAAAAGAACGATTCAGGATCACATTTTCAAATGTTAGAATCATCCGGTCATAGGGACTGTTGGGGCATAAGAGACTCCGAGTTAGAGAAATCGAAGGTGAGGCCCAATTCATCAATTTGTTTACACCTCTAATATGTAGTAAGGTGATAGCTATTAGAAGCTGTAAAGGTTGTTCAAGAAACTATCAAACTCTACCCAAAAGCGGTGCTTGACAAATCCCTTGCAAATACACTGTTTGGTGTATACTCTTGAGTCACAACCACCCAAATACTACAACACCAGATCAACTTCCCCTGGATCAAGTCTCAAAAATCTACAAGGGAAAAACAAACAAAAACAGAAGTTGTCTCTCCTACTCCTAGAAGAAAAGGCACAAAAATAAATTTATGTACACGAAACACACCGAAAAAAGAAGTTCACAAAAATGTAAAAGAAAACATAAACCGCCACTCCCACGGCATCTCACTCAACTTCGCCCTCTCCCAGTAAATGGCGACTGGTCGGACGGCGAGGGCGCAAACGAGTACGTCTCCGCCTTCTCTTCCGAAGTCGGATACGAATGCACAAAATCATCAAATGCATGACTTCTCCCCTCAAAATCCTCCGGCCGGATTCTCCCCACTTCCGGCACATCTCCATTACCATCCAGATACCTCACCAAATCCCTCATGCTCGGCCGTCCACTCGGCGCCGGATGAGAACACATCAACCCCAGTTTCAGTACCATGTTGGCTTCCTCCACGTTGTAAACCCCTTCCAATTTGGGGTCCACCAGCTCCAATACCTTCCCCTTACTCCAAAGGTCCCACACCCAGTCCACCAATATCAACTCCTCCGGCAATGCCTTAGGTTCAATCGGCCGCCGGCCACAAGCCACTTCCAACAAAAGCGCCCCAAAAGCAAACACGTCGGAGCTCGTTGTAGCCTTTCCGGTACGAGTTAACTCGGGGGCGAGATAACCCAGTGTTCCCACTACACGAGTGGTGTTTGGATTGGCCCCATGTTCGTATAATTTTGCTAATCCGAAATCTCCAAGCCGTCCATTCAAATCTCCGTCTAATAGGACGTTACTCGCCTTCACATCTCGGTGGATCACAATCTGCTCCCATTCTTCGTGTAGATACAGAAGCCCGGCTGCAACTCCTTTGATAATGTTGAATCTCTGTTCCCAGCTTAAAATCGATTTGGGTTTGTCGAAAAGGAACTTATCCAAGCTTCCATTACACATATAATCATAAACGAGTAACAAATCTCCTCTCCTCCGGCACCAACCTTTTAACTGAACTAAATTCCGGTGCCGGAGCCGACCAATACTTGCGATTTCTGCAACGAATTCCCGCAACCCTTGTTTAGATTCGTGAGAAATTCGTTTAACGGCCACTTGGGCTTTTGAACCTGGGAGAGCTCCTTTATAAACGCGGCCAAAGCCACCAAATCCGAGAAGTTCTTTGTCGCGGAATCCTTTGGTGGCGATTTTCAGTTCACGGTAGGAGAACCGGTGGGGCCCATATTCGAGTTCCCATGGCTCGATTACATCTGCGTTCTTGATCTTTTTGAAGATGTAGACTGAGGTAAAAATAGCTGTTGCCATGAGAAATGTTGCTGCAGATGAAGCTCCAACGAGAAAGGCGGTGTTTCTCTTTCTGGGTTTGGGTAAAGAAGGGAGTGAAGAGAGATCTAACGATTTAGCCACACCGTTCATCTTGAAACTCCATCCAAACAGATAATGGGAGCTTGCAAGCACACCTGTTGATGAAGAAAAACCCACATACATAGTATTCCGCAAAATAGGTGAGAGATCTACATCAAATGATAAGAGAGGCTTACTGGGTTTTGTGGAAAGAGGCGAAATCGATACGTTGAGTACTTGGTTCAATCCATCGTAATCGATCCAAGCTTGAATCGTGTCACCACTCCTGAGATTGATGTCTTTACTTGATGAACCATCAAAATAGGACGCAGGAGCAGATTTATTTGATTTTAGATCATTGATATCGATACCAACATGGTTATCATTGATATCATCGAATTCAAAGTCTTGAACTGTATCGAATTCAACTGCGAAAACATGGTTGGAGGAATTTCCCATGTCGCTGGAGTTTAGAAGGCCCAGATACTGGCTTGGGAGACCCCCACGGAGCTCTTTCGTGGGGGCGATTGTGAAGGCGAGGCCATGGCCACCGAGTTTGGGGTATTCAGGGACGAATGAGAAAGCAAAAGCTGTGGAGAATGAGAAAGCAGAGTCATTTGTGGAGTTTTTGAATTGGAGAGGAGTCGAGTGGAAAGCGCGGCCGATTAATCGCCTTGTATCGTTTGTGAGCCGGAGGATACCGTTCTTTTGGATCTCTGCAAACCCGTTTAAGCTTATGTCGGAGCCCACATCATTGAATCCACTGTAAAAGAATTGGTCTCGTTGGGAGAAGACTGGGGTTGAGAGAACGAGAAAAACCCAGAAAAGATTGAGGATTTTAGCCATTTGGGGTGAGAGATTTGAAGGGTTTGGAAGAGGAAGAGGTTGAGATTTCAGGGTTTGGGTATGGTTGTGGGTATCACTGAGTGGTAGAGCATGGCTGGTGATGGTTTTTTATCAGGAAGGCATTCTTGGAGACCAGGACAAAAGTATGGGCTGGAGAGAGAGAGTGTGCGTGCGTGTGCGCGTGCGTGGGTTTGTGGGTGAGTGAGAGAGGAGGTCCTTTGTGCAATTTTCACATGTGGATTGCAGGTGGGGAAGCAAATTTATGTAGATATGTTTCTAATTTTCGTACAATTAGCATCTTGTAAGAATGACATTTCACAAAAGAAAAACGCTTTTCGAGCACTTGATTGTTAAATGAAGAATTAAAATTTTCGGGACCCATATGTGCAACTTAGGCATGATCCAATCCGTTAATGTAGTACATAATGAGAAGCCTAAGCTATCGACACCGATTTTGTACATATTCCTTGACCCTTTGCACAATAAGCCCCTGTTAAGGGTCTTGAGAGGGAAACCATTGGTTTATAGCAGTCTATAAATTACTGACTGCTAATGAATTAGTCTAAGGAATGCTAAATCACAGCACATATAAGCACCTTGTGCCAAAAGTACTCTTATTTTTTATATGATGGATTTATTTATATATGATCTATCTAATTCATCTAATTCCTATACTGTCAGACATCTTCCAATCCAAAAATTATACAAATTGATGCGGTATAAGTTTGTATTTTTTATTTTTGAATATAAACCATTGTTTAAAATGTTTTCGGCCATCTACCGAAAGAGAATTTTGAGATGTTAGAATTAGATGAATCGAGGTGATCATTTACAGGAAAACTCCACGTACAAAAAGTAATAGTGCTTTGACACGCAACGCTCACATACTTGCACATGGGACAAAGCAACGGGGTTTATGATATGGATTCACGCATACATTTTTTGTGTCAAGCGAACTTCTTTTTTGGTCGGGAAAGTAAAACTTTTGTCGAGTTATGTTTTCACTTTAGCAGCGGCCCAAATTATAAGTGGGACCCCCTATTTTGATGATCGCAACCTTTCATTTGGTTGGTGTAGTATGGATGAGAAACATGAAGTTGGATCATCCATTGGATGACGTTTCACACCTGGTGCATTTTTGTGATTATCGTAACCCCGTTGCTTTTTGCCCTTTCTAGCGGAACACGAGGCCGTAGTTACGAGATTGGTTCTGTGGCCAACCATATGGAAAGTCTGTGTGTTTTGGCATGTGAATGTGCACAGTTGTGTCTGAAGCTTTACAGCCTAGTGATCAAAGCCTTGAACCAATGTGATTTGTCTAAATTTATGAAAATCAAATAAACAAGTTAAAGGGTCAGCTGCGGTGCCCGAACTTCTCCTTATGCCGTGTCCAAGAAAGTGACGGACTACAAGATCAGTAGTACATAGCTTTATCTTGTATTTTGCAAGAGGTTATTTTCATGCCTTAAACCTACACAACAACAATTCTACCATTGCACCAAAACTCCCTTCAAATAAATGAATTAGACCCTTCAAATAAATGAATTAGACCAATAAAATTTAAGGTACGTTACATCAGAGTAGGTAGCACCACATTGTCACTCTCTACAATCTCATTTCTCTTTTGTGAATGCTAGAATGGTCCAATCGTCGTGGTCTACAAGATATCCAAAGGAGAGAAAGCAAATGAACGGATTGGATCAAACATGGGGTCCATGCCAGCGTGGGGCCCTTGTACATGGTAACCTATCTTGTGGTCAGGCTCCAAGATAGCACTCCTCATACAGAAAATATATCAAAATGTCTTAAATAAACGGATAAGCAGAGGATCCTCTGGTAGAAATTCTAGCTGCTCATAATTTTTCTTTGAAAAATTTGCACATCCATCAGAAAGCTGCTCCACAACAGATGCTCAGTCTGCCAATAGTCAAACTCACGAAGTGCTTCCTGATGTGCCCGTTGATGGTGGACCTCATCACTGATAATGTTTGCCGAACATAATTCTCGTTCATAAGCAGCCAATGGCGTTGACATCTTTATCCATCAGCAAGGATATGGAGATGTTCATCAACGAAACCTCACAAAATCAGTCCAAAAATGGAGAATGTTTGGTATATGAGTCCTACGTGACACACTCTATCTGATGAAGGGGTTCCGATCTTAAAAACAGTGGGCTGCTCTTGCACATTAGCCCGCTCATATTTTCCAAGCGAAACCAAGCGGATCTTTCACAGCTTCGTTGGATATTGTTACAGCCGTTCATTTAACATAGTTACAAAAGTTTTCAAATAATCGAAACTTTTATAATAATAAAAAATGGGTCACAATTTTTATCATCTTCTCATTTGGTCCAAAACAACCAAAAGTATCTTTACAATCTTCAATTCTATGAATATTTATTGAATTAAGACAGTAGTTTGTTAATTTTCATCTGCCAATGTACAGCAGGTTGCGCATTTTTTCACTCAATATTTGGAGTTGCATCCATCTCTATTTGTTAGATGGGGTGAAGATACAGGGAATAATACAAGAGAAGCAATTTACGGGAAGGAGAAAGAAGCTGTAGAAGCAAGGTTTGGTGGGAAATTCCTAACTTTCGTAATGCAAATACCAAGTAGTTTCTTTTGTATGCGTTTAGGCTAACAGACACGACTTGTAACCATCAATTGAAAGCACTAACTTCCAATATGCTGCAAGCCAAGGTTGTACACGTTTTATATTGTTGCCGCGTTACTGGAAAGGGCTGTAGCACCTTGACCAAAGCCATCACCCCTTTTAGCAGCTAACTCAATACAGCCAGCCGTCGGGTACTAAGGGCATGTGCGTGGGTCCCGCGGCTTTCCCTATAACTGTGCAAATATGCTCTCCGTCCCTTTCTCTTCAATGCACTTTGGGACTCTTCCCTATATCTACAGCCTACCGACCACTCCAAGCATGCCTAAGTTCGCGTTGGTCCCACCATTTATGGTCTGAATCAAAAAACAGCACGGTGCACGAAGCTTCCTCCTATGAAGAATCTGAGAAAAAGGCAGGCGACAAAGTAGGCCATTGATTCATGATCTGAATCAATGGGCCAATAATAGATGGAGCTCAGAGTGGAATACTATCGTAGAGCGCCACATCATAGCAAGCAGTCACGTGAGTCCCTTTTTCATCAACGTGCAATCTTTAGATGATACGGGCCGTTTATCTGATTGCCCTGGCTTTCAATATTTGTGCAACCCGAAACCGACGACTATTGGATCATGCTACCAGGCATCGAAAGTTTCTTTTTTAGATGCTAGAATCATTTCATCTTTTGAACTAGTAGGCTTCCAACCCCAAATCTAAATGAGTAACTATGGTTGAAATTGTTAGACATATATATGTTATTCATTCACTTTCTAGTGACTTAAGCTTAGGTCAAATGATAATTCAACATAGTATATACAAAGAGCCCCAAAAGTGCCCCTTATAAATGAAGGGGTGTGTTAAACATATAGAAAGTATTAGTCCATCCAATGATTTGAACTCATATGAGATTGTTAGTGGTGCTTGAACTGAGATGAGATGAAATTATTATCCTTATCTCACAATGCTTGACATGAGTTGATATAAAATCATCTCATTTTAACTCACAATTAAATTAAATTTTCAGTCATCTTATTTCATCTTATGCCAAATTTGATTATCCCAAACCAGCTTTAGTCTTCTCAAGAAAGATCTCATATCAAACTCAAGGACCACTAACAACATGTAAATATATTGTTGGCCTAGAAGTCCTTTGAATGGTCTGTAGCCTTCCTCATATATGAATATGTTGGCCGCATCCAACAGCTCTCTCCCGTAGCCTTCCCCGTACATGAATATGGTCAAACGCGTAATCCATTTAAGGAATTGAAACCATTTTGTGGCCCCTGACAAGCGCAGCTGCAGGAGGGCTAAGGCGCAAAAGTTTATGGTCGGCTTTGAAATGTCAATTGAAATTTAATGCAGAATTAAATCGTGTCTTGGCCGAACTGTCCTTTTCATCTCGGTAGTGCTCCATGAACGAGACTTCTCGATCGTGATACTCATCTCAATTAACGAGTATGCTAACGACCAACTTCCGGGAGTAAGCCCTAAGAAGGTTCCCATAACTTTTCCATAGAGAACAGCAGTTCCTTGTATTCCGGGGAGTTCTCCTTTTCTCCCCAGGCAAGTAACAATGGCATTGCCAACAAAATAATGTCTACTGTAGTTGGTGAGAACAACTCGGAAAAATATGCTTTATCAGAGGCTTGATTCGCCGCTTTCTCTTTTAGCTGGAGATTAAATTTAGAAGTAGGAGTAAATGAGCTGAGTGATTTGCTTTCTATGACGAACTGAAGGAAATCGCCAATGGTAAGAAAAGCACGCTCAATGGACCTTGGTCTTTCCTGAGTGCAGAGATTATTCACAAACAATGATAATGACGAACTGGAAGGAAATGGCCAATGGTCAGAAAAGCAAAGTGAAGGCTAAGCAAAAATGGCAACTGGCACTGCCTGACTGCTTTAAGCTTAACTTCGATGGATCGTTCCTGGGAGGGGCACTAAGGAGTCACCGCCAGCAGGTTATTTTTCACTATGCTGGTTCATGCGGTATTGGTGATTCAAATCAAGCAGAATTTATAGCAGTTGCTAAGAAGATCGAGTTGTGGGTTTCAAAACATGAGAAGCACTGATCATTGAAGGAGATTCTTCAAATGTAATTGCTTGGCTGTCAAACTCCTCGCTTCCTCTTTTGAGATTTTGGCACTTGTCCATATAATCAAATTAACAATAGGTAATGTAGGAGAGTTTTGACGCAATAGTAAAGTAGTCACGGTGTGACCTTGAAATTACATATTCAAGAGGTACAAACAACCTCTTGCAAAAATGTAAGGTACGAATGCATACCATAAATCCTATGATCCGCTCCTCTGGGCCTGTATATGTGGAAACTTGGTGCAGCGGGGCTACCCCTAATGCAGTGGTATCTTTTGCTCGTACCCCATGATTAGCAAATGAGTTTGGCGGACGAGCTTGCTAGGGAAGGGGCTGCTCTTCCATCCCTTCGATTTAAATAGTCATTTGAAATTTTATCTTTGTAATTGCTTCTCTTTTTATTGATCCTCTCCATTGCTCTTGCACCGGCACACGAGAGGGCTTTTCTCTCTCTATTTATGAAATACCTTTTCCTGAAAGAACACGCGTCGATAAGGGCTGCTGCTACATTGCTCAACCAATAAGCTGACCAACTTGCCGCCGTATCGGCACTTGCAGGCTCTTTCAATAATAATACTTTTTTTTTTGGAATGGTACTCTTTCAATAAGATATACTAAAGGGAAAACTTATTTTAAACTTGGGTAATAAGTAAGAGCCAATCAATTTATATTAATTAAAAGATGTGGAACGCACCTTCTGAAAGAGAAGATACAAGAAATTCTTAACTGCAGCGTATGCTTCTTACGAGTTAATGGTTTCACCGCTTGGGTATGCCTTCACATTTGTGAATGATTCTTAGTGTAAGAGTAGTATGCTTTTTCCTTCAATTGTGTTGGAGTCAACGATCTCAAAGCACGAACCCCTTCAAGTAAATCCTAAGCAAATAATCAAAAGAAGATTTGTGAGTTAAACACTTTGTTGACAGTTCTCGTGATCATTATCAAAACATATCATGTCACGACATACTCAATTGTCAATTTACAAGCCTTCCATTTCAATCCCTGTGGTTATCACATGTATAAATTTTCATAATCACTTAAGGATTTAGTATCGAGTACAGTTGGTAGCAGACAATTGGAATACGCTTAGTTGTAGGTGGGAGTCATCAATTTCTCCTTTGGCCGGGATTAGAGAGTGTGCAGGGAGACTACATGTGCAATTCTTGGTTATAAAACCAAAAAGGATTTTACTTTTAATCAGTAATAGTAAAATTTATGTTTTTAGTTATTTATTTATTTCCTTAATTTTAATGTAACATAGAGAAACACACAAAGCACAAGTGGACTTCTTCTTCATCAAACTTGGCTTATTGCTTTTGGAAGTAAAATATATGACAAGTTCCCAGTCCCACTTTGCTTTCCTAATTAGAAACATTAAAAACAAGAACCTTTTGGGGATTTCCGCAAGATTCTCGTAATGGAGGGCAATGTGAACTAGAGAGTTGGAAGCAAAGAACTGCTCCTCAAATTCGGGCTCTGACACTATCTTAGACTTTCACAAGGTTGATTATAGACTGCAAAGAAACCGTCGAGCTATTAGACCACTTCAGGAATTCAGCGGCATCGGGTGATCCAGAAAACATTATCTCTGTTGTTGCTTACATACCAGCTACGACTTGGACTAATATCCGAAAGATGTGGCAGCCACCCCATCCAAGGAGTGAGCAAGAGTCAACATTTTAGTCGTCTGCTCACGAGTCCCCGGCCCTCAATTTTCTTCAGCGAAATTCCCATGGGTTCCACAAGAGACCGTAATGGAATCTGACACCAGATTTAACCTTCTGTGGAATGTATTTTGTGGGGACTTTATTTCCTTGACCTTGTCAGAGTCGTTGGTTAAAGATTTTTTCCATGTCTACCGGGCCACCTCCTTGGTTGCCAAAATGGATCCCTTCCCAGTATACTGTGTTCCACATGTGTGCATAGATATAGATACGGAACGTTGATCTAGGGCCATCAAAGAGAGTTAAATAGTAGGTTCTAAAATGACATTGGCATAAGTGCATTTTTCTCTAGTTGATGACAAAAGCTAGAGATTGTTAGATATATAGCTGTTTATGGCCTATTTCCTATCAGCTTAAGATATTGCTTGTAAATCAGAGATGATGAGTTCGAATCTGAGACCTAATTATCAAATTAGTGTGTAAGAGCTTGGAAAGGGCTTTCCACATAAGGTGATATGTTAGACATACAACTACTGTTAGCCGATGTCCTATTAGCCTGAGCTTTTTATGTTGAATCGTAAACTAACAGCGAGTTTAGAAGATTCAATAATTTAGCCATAGTACGTGTCTAACGGCCTTAGGAAAAGGAGGTTTGATTCTTGGCGGCATTCTGTAAGAGCAAACAGTAACGTACAGTAGGCCAACGAGAAAGGCATGACCTGTTTCTTAAGGAACGGTGAAAATGATGCTTCGATCGCCGAATTGAGGTCATGCTGGTATCTTTTAGACTGATATTCATGTACTCCGTTCTACTCTCTAGACCTCCACTCATGCTCACACACACACATATATATAGAGGGAGATATGGGGAGAGAAGGAATTATCTTATGTAACAGATTTCATTACGGTTGCATCAACAGGCGTATTAAAAATTGGCCTTGGACTAACTTTTCTTTATTATATCGGTAATCCAAAAGATTTATCAAGTTTGCTACATGAAATGTCCGAAGTACAAATGATTTCATCGAGTAAACATCACTTACTGCTTTTGCTTCACTTTTTGGCCTTTTGAAGCCCAAAAAATGGACGGTGAAACACAAAATATCTTCGAAGTACATATTACCGTCCATTTTTTGCACTTCCGAAGGCTAAAAATTGAAGCACTTAGTGATGTCCATTAGATGAAATCATTTGTACCTAAGACATCTGAAGTGAGGCGAATCGAAGAACCATTTGGATCAATGAAGTAGTGAGGAAAAGTAGGCTCCGAAGGCCACTAAAAATGCAGCCGCAATGAGACTGCTAGCATATATAATAGTCGTTAGTAGAGAATAGGAAAGAGAGAATCCCGGGACATTTGAAGTGGTTTAGTCTGTAGAGTCTGTAGTTAGTATGACAAAGCATCCTCTTTTTCATTTTAGGAATTACTTAAATTCATAACGTATATTGGCATGGGAATGTCCTAATTCCAAAGATCGATGGTAGATTGGAAGAGGAAAAGAATAATTAGGTAATGAACGATCTATATCATCATTAAAACCTCTATGCAACTATCCAGTATCATAAATATAATTTAAATCTTAATAGATATTCATGATACCCATCTATATCCTTTTGAAATCCAATTTTTAAGGGTGTAAGTGGTCCTTCCATATTGAAGAACCAATACAACGAATCCAAAAGAACTAGAATGTGTTTCTTCAATTGGAACCGATAGTTCCATATTGGCTTCCATTTCGAATTACCGATGGTTCAAATGTTGCCGATACGCATGTGGGTCATGAAGGTTAAACATTAGGATTAAACCCGACGATGTCGTCCAGGTAATCAGAGGATTATAATAGTTTATTATTGATTGAAAGATGTTTATATTTTAAGGAGCTAGTCTGAATATTTCACATTCTTGCTAATGTTATATACCCTTTCTATCTAAGTTCAACAGTTTACAGATCATTAGACTTGCAACGACAATGGGAAAAACAAGAAGTAGTTCAAATTTTTAGATTGAAATCCGCACTCTATTGTTATAATAACAGTACTTCTCCTTCCACTTTACATTTATTTAATTGAAAATCTGTAACTTTTGGAAATTTCCACTGCCTGTAAGGCCAACTAGACAACTATATCTAAAGCAAGGTAGTGGATTATCAAACAAAACAGTGTGGATACTATTAATTACCATATAAAATAGGATCCGTCATTTGCAATGAACTTAAATAATATTTCGTCATTGATATTATTTGACTACACAGGACTTGTTGGGTTAGATGGAATCTTCTCTCTGTAAAGCAAAGCCCTCTTTCATACCTGTCGTCCTTTTCCTCCTTTTCAAACTGAATTGAAGGGAGCTACACCCACTTGATGTATTTGGTTTAGGAAATTGCAGCTTGTAATGGACCTGAATGCCTGAAGACAAAATAGATATGTTATTCTGACTTGAATTCTCATCGATGTATGTATAAGAATGTTTTTTACGAATGAGATTATAGGGAGTGTTTTCTTCTTCATGTTGCTCTCCTTCTAACATATTAAAAAATGACTCACCCGACCATCCTTTGATTGGAGCAGTCCCTCCACAGTCTATTTGCCTGATCTCTCCAAGGAATGTTCTTTTCTCCTGCAAGGAGTGTCATTAACGAAGCTACAGTGATTTAAATGTTTATAACCATTCCACTGTACATACTTTCTTTTAATTATTTCCCAGTTGACAATACTGCCACCTAGGGCCATAGAAATTTGACAATAGTTGAAAAACTCGATTAGACTGAAGGTCAGTCAAGGTTGCTGAAAGCCACAGCTTGATGGTGACTAGAAAAGACTTGAGCGGGATTTTAATAATTTTTCCTCTACATTGTACATATAATATGAATTTTCACTTCCATGCGCATGGAAACTGCTAGGTGAGTTTGATGGGATATGTTACTAAGTTTTGGAGGTTGTGTTCAAATCTTAGACAGCTGAAACATTTTTATTATGCAGTAGGTTTGATGACTCAATTTTGCTACTGCGTCCACTAATTCGGATGAGTTTTCTGAGTCGGAATTGTGAGTTTTAGAACTATGGTTTTGAGGGCCTAGAAAGACATGCTATGATAATTTGTAAGTAGAAATCAAAACCGTGGCTATATTCTTCCTTATGGTATATGCCTACATATGATGAAGACAATTATCCATGAACAGTTATCTTGTTGTTTGTTATAGTTATCTTTAACCCTTTCTTGAGAGTCATAGTTATCTTATCATCATTTAAACATAGATAAAATAGGCATAATTTCTTGTGTTTTTTCTTAAATAATTTTATTCATTTCATTTATGCTGCTGATTGCAGGGGATAATATCTGTCTGCATGAATTAAGTTGTCCCATGTGACCAGTGCGCAGTTTGTCATTCTCATGCTAAATAGCGACAGAAAGTTAACCCTATACCTATGCATGTCATTTCATATCTATCACATGAGAAACATTCTAGAAGGGGCTATTTGGTACCTGTTACATTATTAAGTGATGGATCCCCATGACCAAATCAATCTGATCGAGCGGGCAACGTCAGCATTGCATAATGGGAAGCCATCAGTCAAAATTGGTTCCAATAAACGGCAGCCTTCTTGTGGGGCTCAATCACTCTAATTTGCTGAAGGGGCCTATCAAATATAATTGCAGAAGCAAGCGAAACAAGCGGATGACCCAGGAGATGAGGACTAATAAAGGGCGAAATCATTCTGCCCCTCTGCTTGAAGATTTCTTTCAATCAGAATATCAGCTAGTTCACTTGCGAACATCTAAGGAAGGTTGAGTTCGAAGTGTATTATTGTCCACGAGCAGTCTACCCCACCACCCATACCATAGTAATTAACATTGTAACTAATGCGAAATTTTATCTGTCAAAATGACAAATATAGAAGACATAAGCACAATGGACTCACTTTGCTTCCGAATTGAAGATATTATCATGACTCTTATAGGAAGACAGGTTTATTTTCTTTTTCATTCTTTTTCAGCAAAGAATTATGAAGCAAACTAACTACTAATAACTTATTATCCAAATTTCTAGATCTATTTGAATTTCTCCGAGAGAGTACCACCCAAACCTCTGCCCAAGCATAACGAAGAGAGGTCTATTGTTGTCTAAGACCAACGGTGAGATAGTTTTTGGCAGTTTGGCACAAATGAGTGAGTTTAATCAAGCCTGAGGCTGTAACTTACTTTCTCCCATAGCATCCAGCAACAAGCATGCAACCATATCAAGCCCATCACTCCATCACTTTGCGATTTATAAAAGCTTTTCCATTAACAAAAAGAGAAATGCTCAATCAAAGCATTTATAGTGAAAGCGCTACAATTTTTTTCATAATGGAGTTCATCTACAGATGATCTATCTATTTCATTTTAGTCCTAAAAGTCATGCAGATTGGGATATTACAAGATATTGTTTTTCCTTATTTTTAATATAGACCATTGTTTAGAAAGGTTTTACCCATCCATGAAAAGAAGATTTCTTTAGATGTTAGAATCATCCAATCTACATGATTTTTGAAAAAGGACAGGTTCAAAGCCAAAGGAATCAGATGAAATAGGTAGATCATCTATAGGTGCACACTCTATCATGCAATAAGTAGGAGCATTTTGATAGAAAGTGCTTACATACGCTTTGAGTTAGCATTCCTCTAAAGAAAAGTAACCCATCAAATGGATATATTGGATGGAAGATGGTACATAGCAATAGTTGTCTACTTTGAGCTAACTCGATTTTGCTAGGCATGCGCTATCTCAAGGAGTCTTGCTTGAGATTGCATCTCATAGTCTAGCTTGAGACAATATGCTTGTGATGCCATCTCAAGGAATTTCATGTTATTAGTGTTTGATTAAGATGAGTTGACCAATTCAAACCTTAAGCAATCTCACGATTAGTCATGCCCATCTCAACAATGTCAAGATGTTAGGATATGAGGTGGTTGGGGTTTGGAGTGGGGGACAAATTTTACGTGAAATGGTCAAAGGACCATGCCATCTCATCTCACCTTAGCTCAAGCCATCTCATCCTTCCATCTTATCCTCTCTCATGCTTAGGGATGGCAATGTAATAACCATAATTTTTAAATTCCATTTCAAATTATTATAAATTAATTTTGATGAATGCAAATTAAAAAATATATATGTTTAGGTTACACAGAATTTGCATTAAAATTTGAACTATACTTAGAAAATCGATTCCAATGACAAAAAAAATGCAAAAATCATAGTTAAGATGAAGAAGTTATGACCTTATGAATGAAAAGAGTTTTTTTTTTTTTTAACCATTACTAAAGGAGGGGGGCCAAATTGACATTTGTTCCTTCCGAACCCGACGGAAGAGAAAAAGGAAGAAGAAGGAAGAGAAGGAGATAGGAAGGAGAAGAAAAGAGAGAGAGAGAGAGAGAGAGAGAGAGAGGAAAGAAGAAACAAGCTGTCAAAGGAGACTGGCATGTCAGCGAGGGAGAAGAAAAAGGGGTTTCAGCTGTTAGAGTTGCAGGTCGCCACTAGAGACCATGTCGACTAGGATCAGTGATCCGAGCCAATCATTGCACGTAATGCAAGGAGACAACATAAAACCCAAAAGTTATTAGGGAATTCGAGATGATCTTGACCGTCGATCAGAGAGCTGAATGGGACACGGCGTGATCAAAAAGTTCATTGTGAAATAGTGATCAATCTAGGTCATTTAGGAAGTAAAATCATGAAAACACTCCCAAGAGGAGAGATATCTAAAACCCTACTTTTGATTTGAGATCTTTAATTAGATTCATATGATTTCATGCTAAATTTAGATTTTTGAGATGATCCAGCTGTCCATTTCCTAATCAAAGTTTAGGCCTAAGTAAATACATATCTTATATAGCTTAGATCTAACTGAGAATGTCAATCTAAGCTACAAATCAATTGAACAATCTCAGTAATCCAATCAATTATTGTGGAAACCATATCTAGTGATGTTTGATCGATGATCAAACACCATAGATGAATTCTAGAACCTGAATTAACTAGGATATGAATGAAATTGTGAAATTTGGATAAAAAAATTATGGGGCAATCATAACCAATTGATCAAATAGTGATGGAAGAGGAACATGGCAACATTTGATTGATGATCAGATGCCATCATCGATTTCCTAACCCTCAAATTAGTAAAGATACTTTAAAATTTTATAGTTAGAGCATAGACCATCAGAATGGATCGATAAACTGACAGCCTTGATTAAGAATAAGTAAATTTTCTTGTAATTGTTAATGTACAAATTGACATTAACAATGAATATGAAATATTGACTTGATTAGGTGATCGATAAGTGAGTTAAAGAAGAAATATAACCAAATAATGAAGCACGACAAGAGAGATAAGTAGTTTTAACATCGATATGCTTTCATGAAACATGAAAGCCATTGATGACTACTCTATCATATTTAAAAATGCTTAAAATTTGAGATTTTGAGATTTTTAATTTATGCAATTAACATACTTGTATTTCATGCAATTTATTAGTTTGGAATTCCTTGTTGTTTTACTATCAAATTGGAAACTTATACATGAAAACATATTTAAAATTACATAGACTTCATAAGTTAGGAAATGACGAGGAATGTGGAATCCTCAACTCAACCCTTATGATGGTTGCTTTTATATGACTATATCGTATCATGAGTTTTGAATTGCATGATTTCACTGGGATTTCTATGGTCTATCAATTATATTGGCATGTAATGATACCTAAAATTATTATGCTATGACAAACATATTGGGGCTGGTGGACATTGTGCTAGGAAGGAGAACTGATCATCCTCCTTCTGAAATTGTACATATGTGTGTTAGATGCCTGGCTAAAAAGACCGAATCTAGGTTACGATGACATCATGGGCAACGTCATGGCATGAGGCACTGTGTACCCATTGCTTGCATGGTGTAGGGAGTCTATCTGCTTAGTATCAACATGACAACCACAGACTTGATTGTGTCTTATCTATTGTCACAAAGGGTTCATTATTTTGATATGTGGAGTGCAATAGTGCAGGTGCGCGACACCCTAGGATTTCAAGTTTATAAGGCGTACTAATGACCAATGACAAATGGCCGGATTATGAGTGTTTCCACACTAGTGAGACCTCGACGAGGTTGTAATGGTAATATACATGTGATTATTGAGATCCATTGATAATATTGAAGCATTATATGATTTAAATTATTTTTGTTTATTAATTTTGATGATCATTTACTATCTAGTTTGGATGTGTATATTTATGAGATGATGCATGCCATGAGTTTTGGTGATCTTTCATATCTTGTAAAATGCCTTGCAAAGGTTACTATTGTCTTTGAAATAATATGCATGTATTGAAATTGACAATTTGAATTGGTTTGGAATTACATTGATTTGTAAAAGCATATTTGAGATTTCAGAGTTTTATTATACTGCTCATTATGCATCATATTCTATCGGACTGCATAACATGTGATTATGTATCCCTTTTCAATTTAAAAATGCATAAACTCATATTTCGATGATAAAACTACCTAAACAATAGCAAGCTTGCTTAGATATTATAATTATTTACAATATCTTAGGTTCAAAGGGATCAAGCGGAGGAAAGGAAGCAGAGGCTTAACTTGGGAGCTACAAAATGTTATATTGAGGTAATGCCAAGTATGTGTATAGGCTACCAAGGACTTCATCCAAATTTTTGTGGTGAAATGGTACCATGACTCTACTTGAATAGACATGTGGATATGTATTAGTTAATTTTGAATGGATGGTTATGACTAGAGTGATCTTGGGGATACTGGTTCAGTCCCTAGCCTTTTGGCACTGTAAAATATTTCTCTTTATTTAAATAAAAACAGACATATGAGTAGGGATATATTTTGGAGGGAGACAGAGTCTCCTTTGTTATTTCATTCATACTGTGTTTATCAGGTTATCGCATCTACTGGATTTTCGATAGAAATGTGACGTCATTTCTCTAAAAATTCTTATTTTTTTTAAAAGAAAAATGATACTCATAATATTTTTTTAAAAGGTTTTCTCATGAAAATTGTTTTTTGCTATTTATTTTTAAAATAGTTTTTCAAACTTGAGGCCCCACAATTATAAAAGATTTTGTGAAAATGTGTTAGAAAAACCCGAGATGTCACATGGAATAAGGAACGAGGCAGGTTTTTAACTGCCTACCCCTGCCCCACTACAGGCCACTAAGATTTACAACTCATTGCAAGACAAGGTTGATTGTGAGAAACACACCATGCCTCATCGGCTATTATGGACGAAGTGAACTAGCATAAGGTGGGTTAATCTATCAAGAAGTTTCTTTTATTTTATCCTTTTTCTTTTGTGAAATGAGCAAAGAAAATTCTAATTTTTCAACCCTTTTCATATGCTTGTATGTGTCTTACAAAAATATCCTTTTTTATAACTAAAGTATAAAAATAAAGTATGGGAATTTTTGGTATATGAATATATAGTTGACCTATAAAATTTTCCCATAGACCTACCCTGTCCCACCCCAAACCCACTTCAAGCCACAAACTGCTGCCTCATAACAAATTCACAAGTGTGGGTCATTGATTTCTTGCCTCAACCTATCCTCAAGTAGGTGCAAGGTACCAAATTTAACCCTTCCTATTGTCATTCCTACTTATGATTTATGCATCTCATGTACCCTGCTATCTCAAGGAAGCTCATGCAATATCACATCTTAACCAAACTCAATCCGTCTCATGCAAATGAGAATTATCACTTATCATTACTCGTAGATGTATGATTATCAGTTGATTCAGACTACCAATGAGGAAATGCTAATGTTTGAAAGTTACTAGAGAAGACCTCCTGTAAATTCTCATCCGCCCAATATAAACCATTCGATTTTAGGAACTCTATATATGAGAAAGGTAAACACAGACTATGAAAGATCTTATTTGCTATGGGTGTGCATGATATGGTTTGGTCTAGTATAAGGGGTCAAAGTGGATAGAACCAAACTTTTCCAATCTGCTGCCATGAGGACCTAGACCAAACCAAACCAATTTTGGTCAAATTCTCGGTCATGTTCGATCCAATTCACTATAGGTGTAACATCCCATTAAAAAAAACGTAAAACATATTATTAAAGGAGGGGGCCAAATTGATGTTGGCACCCCCTCCCCACTTAATCAAACAAATAGACCGTTTGATTTGTTCTCAATTCTTTATGCCGGAAAGAATGGAGTCGTCAACAAGGAGGGCTGCTTAAATTTTTGATCCAAGCCATTCACCATGGGCTGCATGAGAGAGAGAGAGAGAGAGAGAGAGAGCTCACAAGGAAACCTGTCACATTGGCGACCTAGAGAAACAGATTTTTGGGTTTACCGGAGAGACAGAGACTATTCATCTAGTTCGCCCCAACGTCCCATAACAAGGCCCCTTTAGTTCTGCCACAATCGGAGGAGGAACAACATTAGATCAAGGCAAAAATAGTAAGCCCATGGGAAGCTGACGTCGAAATTTTACAGCCATTGCCGGAAACGTCGATAGCTCGAATCGTTGATCTAAGCCAGTCATCTTCCACAGCTTGCCTAGAAGAACAGAAGCCCCAAGGTGACTGGGAGATCCGAGATCATCTTGATCGTTGATAGGAGGGGAACAATGTGCGCAACGTGGATTGGAGGATTTCATCTAAAATTAGCATTGATCCAGGCCATCCAAGGGTGTAGGAAGCACGAAAACATGCTCTAAAGGTAAGATCTATGAAGCCCTATTTTCGATTTGTTGTATTTTGCGAAATCCATGTGTTTTTATGCTAGATATAGATTTAGGGACGATCTAACCATCAATTTCTTAATCCAAACTTAGGATTAGGTAAGTACTTGATAAAGCCTAAAATCGATCGAGATCATCGATATAAGCCGATCAGACAATCTCAACCGTCCGATCGGGTACTGTTCATACAGTAACTTTGCGATGTCTAATCGACAATCAAATACCACAGATGAGTCTAGGGCATTGAAATTACTAGGATACGACACAAATTGAAGAATCTATATTGAATTTGAGCAGAAAAACCTAAACTGTCAGATCAAACAATAGAGTAATAAGGACCTAACACTTCTGATGGGTGATCAGATGCCACCATTGTGTATCCTGGCCTTTATTAAGTTAAGATACTTGGAAAATTTAAGATAAAGCTGCTAAACAATGAAAGCAACTTGCAGTCACTTAAGATGAATGGTGGATAGCCAATGGCGTGGATTAGAAATCCAGTAATCATTGGTCATTCAATTAACTATCAACCAATCACTAATGAAACACCCTTAGCATAGAAATAAGCATTATCACTTCGCCTCGTGACAATTAGTCCCATGGACTAATTTAGAGGGAGCTTTCAGACTGGAAAAGTTAAGAGAAGTCCTAGAATTATATATTTGAATGTGTTTTTGTACTTTATAGAGGTATAACTAATTGTGAGTGCGTACACAAACTAAATAAAGTATTCGCGTTAGTGAGTTAGAAGAGCACCATTTGAGGTAGGTGATCACATTTGGGGTTTCTTTTTTATTTCATTGATCATGACTTGTTATCTGAAATTCTTGAGACATGTGTTTCATGCACCATCATGTTTTATTGTATGTGTTTAGTATTCATGTTTGATATTGTGACATTTAATTATATGATCATCCATGTTTTAGTATGTGATGGATTATACATTATCATGGATCTTGATTGAGATTGTCCGGTGAAGCGGGGTAAGTCGGGTCTTGTACCCATCTAAGGGCAGGCGAGGGGATGGTTGACAGGTTTCTGTCAGAAAATGGACTAATGTGGGCTGCACTTAAGGGACCCAGGGTCGGAATGTATCAGGTGAAGCGGGGGTAAATCGGGTCTTGTACTGATCTAAGGGTGGGCTGGGAGATGGCTAACAGGCTTTCGTCTGGAAATGAACTTATGCAGGTTGCACATGAGGGACCCCAAGGTTGGAATGAGTACTCATTACCATTGCCGTGAGTGTAGTCGAGACACTCATATGACTTGATTGTACACAACATTCCATGATCATGACATGCATTATATTTTTCTATAGACGTGAACTTTTGTTATTGTGATGGATGTGTATCCATGTGTTTCATACGTTGCATGCTATGAAACTCAAATTTCATAATAATTTGTTTAGCTCATGATTTCCTAATCTATCCATTATGGATGTCTGATGTTTCAATTGCTTTGTATACATTCATCTTATGTGATTTCACCATGATTATGATACTTGTGTCATATGATTTTATTGTACTTATTATCAAATGTGAATTATCTACACAAGCATTAACTTGTTGAGGCATTGCTTTATTTTGCAATGCCTCAGATTTGGAGTGCAATAGTGCTAAGAGAAAGCAGGTAGAGCAGCGTTGATTAGAGCAAGGACCACGATGATCATCTATATTTTGTATTTAAGAGACTGATTTAGTGTATGTCTCTTAGACTTATGTTTAGATTTGTTGGGATGTACATGGATGTTGACCATTCAGATAGATTAGAACCACACTACTTGTATAGTGTACCTTTACTTGTCGATGTGTGTATGGCATAATGATCATGGATGGACCCTAGGGGATTTTGACAAATTATTCTTATTATTGTCTTTTCATGACTGTGTATGATTTGTCGTGGTTTTCCTTTGAGCATGCTCATTGCATCGACATTTTGATTTTTATTTATTATCGTGGTTTTGGATATGGGATGACCCTTGGGGATTTCTTTCGAACATTGCGTTATTATGTTAATTGTAAGTTTTTATTTTCAGGGATCCCACCTATTTTATAAAGCACATTATTATTATTATTATTATTATTATTTATTTATTGTTATATATTGGAAGAAGGTTTAGAAAACCTGAGGTGTCACAGTAGGTGTCTCAAAGAAAGAGTAGCTAGTGCTTTACAATGCCCCCTGTCATTGGTTGTATTGTAATTCAATTATGAAATATGGGCAAAGCCTCACCAGTTCCCTATTGTCTCTAAAAAATGTGTTTGAGCCAGTGAGCTATGTCAATTAGTAAATCAAAATAAAGGGAGACATTAAGAAGCTTAGCCAAAAGGTGACTATCCCTCCGCTATTCTCCAAGCCACACTATGTAAACACCATCTTTTTTTTATGTTCCACAAGGTCATTTCCTTCTCCATCTTCTCTCTCTATCCTTTCTTGTTCCTTAACCCACTCTCATCTTTACCCTTCTTGCTATCAAGATGTGCAGTGGTGCTATTATTACAAACTTCATCCCTCACAATCATAGCTGTCCAGCCACCCCTTTGACCTTTGGGCATACGCTTTCTTCTTCACATCTGATGACATCAAACAAGATTTGCTTCGCTTCAATCAACTTCTAAAGAGGCCTTTTACTTTTGGTGCTTATTTTATTTTCTTTTCATTTTCCATCATTATTCTCTTTACGTTTTTCACCTATTTTTTCTTACATTTTTTTAAATATATTATTGTATTATTTCTTCAGGTGGTGGTGATGATTGCGAAGGCCATGAGAAGAGTGGAAAGAAGAAGTGGAGAATCTGCACAAAGGAATTCGACAACACCCTTGGGAAAAATGGGCTACTGATATTAGAGATCTCAAAAAAGTTGTTATGGCTTGGTTGGGTACTTTCAACATCATAGAAGAAGCTACGAGAATTTATGATAAGGAAGGCCATAAAATGTGGGAAAAGAAAACCAAAGTCAATTTCCCCACCAGGGAAGAGCAACCTACCTTCCCCAAACTAGAAGCTTGTTACCTAACTTCCCATAATTTTGACATCATTGATCTCTCTTGGACTGTCAGTTTTGGTGTGATTGGCTCTACTGTTGTTGTAGAGCCTAACTCAATTTTTGTGGGTGATGTGGTTTATAGGTCTCTATCAAACTGTCAAATTTTTCCATGATTACTAATCCATCAATGGAGCTATGGAAGAGAATGTGACTTAGCCATCATTTTGGTCTGGTCGGATTGATCTAAAGGACTAGGATCGGGATCGATATATTGGTTTTGCATATCATGTGTCTAGACTATACTAATGCAGTGCACAGACTGACCAAAAACACAATAGTCACTACTAGATCATGTAGTACTTCTTATTTATATACTTGTGTTAAGAGTCCATTATTATATAAATTACTCTCATTGAGCATGACTTTTGATATATTTTTAAGATATCATTTAAAATTATATCATTTGAAAATCTTATAATATAACAGTAATTTGATAGATTTTCAAAGCTAGATGATGATCCAAAGCAAGAATTTGTAAAATTGAATATTATATAATACTAATTAGGTTATTTTCTTTGTTTTGTAGGTGGTAGATCAAGATCCATAAAGTGAGATCAAGCTAATCAAGCTTAGAATGAAATGGATGGCTTAGGAAATTTAATTTGATTTAGAATTCTTTAAAGAAAAGGAAAGAGAATGAAGAAGGAAATTACTGAAAGTTGAATTCAAACCAACTTTCCATCATCTACAAAAACCATATTGAAAATAGAGTGAAAAAAAGAGCTTGAAAATTCAGAGAAAATGGAGGTTGAAAAAGATGAACAATGCACGCCCATGCTAGTGAATAGGGGTACTTTGCACCTCGGTTCTTCCTTTAATGATTAACAAAAATCTCCAAATTTTGGTTCATTGAATAGAAGACATCAAGGATAAGAAGACCTAGGTACCAAGTTTCATTGTAAAATTTCATCAGAAAGTAGAAAAAATTAGTGGCCAAAGTTAATGAAATCTTCTTAGATTTTGATTGTTTGTGTATTGTAAATAAAGACTAGATTAATTGTGAATTATAAATAGGGATAAGATAACTGCTTTGCTAGTATCACACACGTGCAACAACACTTGACAATCTCAGTTATTCACTGCTTTTCTATTAACATTCTCACATGCAGACACAATAAGAGGTATTGCTCTAGTATTATAATTTAAAAAAAATCTATAAATAGAATTTGATGTGTGACACATCAAAGAATGTTATGGGTGATCTAAAATAATAATAATCTAAGCCGTCTATGTCTCAAATTTTTTCCTTAGTTTAGATCATTAGATTTTTGAAAGATCTACATAATTCAGCCATTGAATCTTTAATCAAAGACCTAAGTGTAACATTCCTAATTTTTAAATCTCAATTTAAGTAAATTTTGAATTACGTTAAAACAAGATGAAAAAGAGAATATTAAAATTTCAAATTTCTAGAGCTTTTTAAGTGAAAGTTGTATAGACATCAAATCAAGTGTTGAGACATCCATATTTGGATTGTACTCGAAAAAATGATTCCAACAACACTAAGTTTGCTGAAATTAGAGTTTGGACAAATAAATCGCTATTTTTCTTACGAATGGTAATTTAGTAACTTCACAATGGGCCCCACTTGCAGAAATACAAGTCTAACAGTCAAGAGATGTTAGAATTCCATCATTAGGGATAGATAGTCCTTTTTTATTGATATTAAGATGTACAGAATATAAAAAACATCATAATTTAAGGTTTCTAAATAATTAAAAAGAAATTATTAAAATAACTAAATGATGAACCATCTTTGATATTGGCACCCCCCTTAAGCAAAACAAAAAATAGATCGTAGGTCTGTTTTCCCGAACCTGACAAAACAAGGAGAAAATCCAACGTGGAGAGGGAAGAAGAAGAAGAAGAAGAAGAAGAAGAGAGAGAGAGAGAGAGAGAGAGAGAGAGAGAGAGAGAGAGAGAGAGAGAGAGAGAGAGAGAGAGCTCACCGGAAAGTACCAGGAATGTCGAAGGTGTAATGACCCCGAATTTTTGTAAATTATTAAGGAAAATTAATAAAGTTTGAATTTTTAGAAATTCTGGGCTGGAATATTAGGTTATTGAAAATTCTCTTTTTATAGAGATTATATTATAAATTAAAAAATAGAAATTATGGATGTACTTGGAAAACTGATCGTAACAACATTAAGTACGTTCAATTCTGAGTTAAAATGAAAATTCCTTAATTTTTCCATTTGGGGGTAAAATGGTAATTTTACCCATATCCCATATCCAAGAAATAAGACCTCAATATTCATGAAGTACTTAGAAATACGATTCCAACGCCACTAAGTACGCTCGATTCTGAGTTCGGACAAATATTGCCTATTATTCTCCAATTTTAGAGTTAAAAAGGGCAAAAAGGTCTTTTCACATAAAAGTGGGGCCCACAAAGTGGGCCAAGTTTCTAGAAGCACCAATAATTTCTCAATGCATTATTGCTGGTAGTGGAGATAGTAGTGGAGATTGTAGTGGGAGTGGAGAATGCATTAGTAATTAAAAATTCTAAAGTAATAAAATATCTTATCAAAAGAAATGATAAAAAATTCAAATTTGACTATAAATATGTCCCAAAAATTTCCAAAAATTTTCACAACCTTAACCACGAAATTTCAAAACCTTCCTGGAATTTCAGCCCCAAATTCCCCTTCATCCCTCCCCAAACTCTCTTTTCCTTATTTCTCTCTCCTCTTTCTAATTGGAACAAGAGACCTAAATTCAATTAGGCACTCCGTTCCAGGAAGAATCTCATCAATTCCACCGTCCATAACATCCTATACTACAGTATATACAAAATCCCCAAATCAATTTCAAGATCCAACGGTTCCAACAACAGAAAATCACAAAAAGGTGGATAATCGGGCTATATTATCATCAACCGGTAATTCTCTCAAATTGGGCATCAATTATATTGTTTTTCTCCAATCAGGTAGGTGGAATTACTTCCCATTCATATTTATTATGTTTTAGTATAATTTTTATTTTTCTGTAATTTAATTTGAATGAAAAATGGTAAAAATAAAGTAAATACCAGCCCCTTCAAATTATGGTGATAGAGAGCTCAGATTGAAATTCTGAGCTTTCCAATCAATCCAGGAGGGTCAAAAACCCCTAGGATACAATTTTCAAGAAAATCTAACAAGGTTTGGACCCTCAATTGAGAGAGATTAATTCTGGTGGGCCCAGATCAAATCTAGACCCTAGGAATGGCTGAAAACTTCAATTTAAGATTGTGGAGTCATATGAACTCCAAATTGAGATCAGAAAGAAGCTATGGAAAGCTTGTAATGTCTAGTTTCTAATGAAGTCATAATATTTCTAAAATTTATTTCTGTATTTTTCTGTATTTTTCTAAATAAGTGTCCAATTTCTAAGATCTTCAAGATCTGAGGTGATCAGATCTTGGAAATTTATTTTAGTGATGATATAATAATATAATAAAGTAATATCTATGGTTAATTTGGACAGATCTTGGATAAAATAAGGGATCTACCCTTTATGGTAGAAAAACCCTAAAATAAAAATAAAAATATACAAAGGGACCCACTTGATCAATGAGATCAAGTATGATCAGATCCTTGGGATGGATTAAAGGGGTGATATGATGATGGAATCCAGTTAGATCATGGATGAAATGTGACAAAATCATGTGGATATGATTTTTGGATCTTAATGGATTAAAAGCCCTAAAGTTAATTAAAACCCTTAATCTAAAGGAAAACACCTAAGATCTAATGGTTGGATCATATTTAAAGGTTTATAATAATCTTAATAAAATTAGTTTAATTGTCTTTTATTGGATATATAAGTTTAAATGTGATTTATGTTTTAATTGTCTTTTATTGGATATAGAAGTGTAAATGTGATTTATGTTCTAAGTTAGAAAGCATGATAGTGTAATCTTTAAATTTTAGTATGATATGCCCTAAATGAGTAATTTTTTAGTAGATTTGATTATCTTAGGATCATGTTAGTGTAAATTAGGATTTAAACATGATTTCATTATGATAGAAGATGTGTTTCATAACTTAGGATCATGTTAGTTTTATTTCACTAGCTTAAGTTATATTCGTAGGAAGAATGTTAGTACTTAGTTGTTAAATTTATATTTGATTTATGCTTTCAAGTTGATGATTTACTTATTGTCATATTTAATTCAATTGTTAAGTAATTGTTAAGATATAAGGAGCATAAATCACCAAAAATGTAAACTAATGAAATATAGAAATTCATGGACAACTAAGATGAATGAATGATTTTGACTTAGTAAGGGCTATAGTTAGTAGGACAATATAAGGAATGATTTATCATTTCCTTGGCCCAAAATAGGAAAATAATGAACATCCATGGATGACATTGTGCATATCCATGGAAATTAATTAAAATCAATTAGAGAAGGGACTTAAGGTAAAGAGCTCATAGGAACCTTGTCAAAGGTTGAGCTAGTACCACTCAAAGGTGGACTCGAACATTGTGGTTATAGGGGGTATACAAGAGCCAAGTGCTTTTCCCTCACCTCCCATTGACGTAAGAAAGGTCTAAACGCCTCCTTACATGAGGGTTGTATTAACCACTTTTTGAGCAGACTTTAACGGTAAGTACCGGTCATCTGAAATAAGGAGGAGTTGTCTAGTGATAGGAAGAAATAAATTATCTTCAACCAAGTAAGACACTAACTGGTTGAATAATAATAAGAACATAAAAAGATAGCAAATTATCTAACCCTAATAAAAATAGTAAGTGAGATAAGGATGATCAAACAAGATGAGATCTTGTATGATCAAAAACAATAAGGAAAAAGAAACATCTATGTAAATTAGATTGTTATGTATGATATAGATAGTATTTGTATAGATGATATTAAACCCATGGATATAGGATATTCAAGGAAGAAAGATTCAGATCATCCTACATAAGGATGATCAAAAGACCATGTAGTATGTACCCTTGATTAGAAAATTGACATTATATATATGATTTGACAGATATATGTTGATCGAGACTATGGCAGATTTCAAGGAGTAAGAATACCTTAGTGAGGTAGGTGGATTATTAAGAATGCCTTTACATGAAGATACATGTCTAATACATGATCTTATGTTTTGAAGTATTGACATGTATGATACCAATATATTAAGGTAAATACCTCAAATTAAAATATGATCCAACCAAATGATGAGGAAAATAAGTATTAAATGGTCAAGTTGAGAATTGAGAACAACCCTAAGTGAATAGGAAAGTAGAAAATATTCAGTCCTAGATAAACAGACAAATAGTCGATATGTATAAGTATTATTTTACATACAAGCTTGGAGGCTTGGGGTTTTGTTTTAAACGGGCATAAGCACGGGGATGCTATGCTAGGAGAGTTAAGTGGGTTTGGCCACCCACTCTCAGAAACTTGATGATATTGAATACCAAGCCTAAGAAAGGCTAAAAGTCGGGTGGGGCAATTATGGGAAGGCCACCACTGTGACAGCCATGGTCCTCCCATATGGACATGGATATTGTAATTTCCACTGAGAATGGTATAAGTGGATTATTGAACAGATTATCCAGTACGGATCGGGGATCGCAAGCATAGTAGTCCTTGATTATTTTGCACTATGATGCATATGAAATTGGCATAGTGAAATGCCTTAAGGGATGACATGCTGAAATGTCAGGTAATTGTATATTACCAATATTTTTCCCAAGAAGGGAAATTCTGTACAAGAACTAGCTGAAATACAAATCTCTTATAATGAAAAGAGTTGATCACTTTGTATAGAAATGATGCTTGATTATTTTTACATTTTTAATGGATTTGTCCTTATACAATATGTATGTATAAAGGTGAACACAAATGACAAGGAAATGAGATGTCCTTATAATTAATAGTTATTAATGAATGTGTTTATGATAGAACGAATTATGGGATACTTGAATATTGAGATTATACTGTCAATCACTTACATTCTTATCCCCTACCAAGCATAGCTTGAGATATTGTAAATGTTCGAATGTTTACAATATCTCGATACTGAAGAAGGAGACTTAGGAGCTCAAGACTTGAAGAACAATTGAAGAATAAGTAATCGGGTATATCCCTCGAAACATTGTATTAGAACATGTATTGAATTTTGAACTTTGTAATTTGGATTGTATATTTGGACAAGTATTGTAAGGATACAATGGGTCGTGTCTTGTGAACCACTTGGATGGATCCTGAAGTTTAATAAAAGTATATTCCTTCAATGGAATTTTATCTTATACAAAATTCTACTTATGTTATGTATGATGTGGTGACTTAGGTTTTACAAAACAAATTCGAAAGAAAAGAATTTCCGCTGCTTTGGTTTGCGAAAAATTTTTACTCTAAGGGCCCTATCTTTACAAAATGTATTATAAAATGTGTTATAAAAACCTAGGTCGCCACGGTTAGTATCAGAGCATTCATCCGGTCCGCAGTACAATCCCAATATGTCCAAGGGAGAATTGACAATCCAAATTTAGATTAAGATAGATATAGTATGAGGAATACTTATAGAAATTTTGGTTTATGAGCGAGATGCCGCCCAAAGAGAGTTACAAGACGAATGACTCAAGGTACTTCGAGAAAACAATAGGGAGGAATTATCAATGAGCAATATGGAAGAAATGGTAACAAGAGTATTGAGGAACCTTATTCCTAATATTCAAGCGCCCCAAAGTTCATCACCTCAGGTTGAAGTTCTAGTATACGAGCACAAGCTTCGGCTGAAGTTAGACCTCATACACCAACACCGAGAGATTCCTACACCGATGCGGGGCCAATCTTCCCTTGTACCAAGTGAGGAAGTTCGCAATTCTCCATTAGCACCGAGAAAAGATTGACCAAATGTTGCAAAGATTTCGAGAAGATGGTGGTTGGATATAATGGCAAGGGTGAAGCGAGAAAGACGAGAGGAATGGATCTACGAAGTAGAAAGAACATTTGATGCATTACGTACTCCTCCCGAATTGAAGGTCAAATTTGCTACATACCTATTAAAACAAGATCTGCTTTCTGGTGGAGATCAGCCAACAACACCTTCTTCTCAAATTCTAATGAGACTACTTGGGAGGAATTCAAAGAAGTTTTTAATACTAAGTATTTTCCTACCCATGTAAAATCAAGGAAGGAGAAAGAATTCTTAGAACTTAAACAAGGGAACCTATCAGTGGTGGAGTATGATAATAAGTTCACCCAATTAAAGAGATTTGCTACACATATGTGTGATACCGAAAGGCACCTTGTGGATAGATTTATGGAGGGACTACGACCCGGCCTTGAAGGTGAAAGTGTTGGGTACTATACCCACCACCATTGCCGATTGTGTAGAATTGGCTTCGAGGTTTGAAGATGAATTCAAGAAGACTCATAGCATTAAGTTTGGAGGAGGAAACTACAACCAAAGGACTTTTCAGAAGGGCAAGAGACCTTTCAACAATTTCAAAACCACCGAAATCAAGGGAATCACATAAAAGAAGGCCTTGTCCAGAAATGTAGAAGATTCCATCCACTGGAAATATGTGTCCCACTCCGATACAACAACGACCTCCGATCGGATGTTTTAATTGTGGAGAATTCGGGCATATCTGCACTAGCGCAACAAACCATTAGCTATTAAGGAGGCAAAACTAGACAATATTCCTCGTCACCAAGGAAGGATATTCGCTATCAACGATGGCCGAGTTTGGGCCGTCTAATGCGGTAATTGAAGGTACATTACTTGTATCGACAACCATGCCAAAGTATTGTTTGATTACCGGATCTACGCATTCCTTTATATCTTGCGTATTTGCATCTATTATACAATTGCAGTGAAAAACTTGGGATTCAATCTAGATGTAACAACTCCGATGGGTAAAGCAGTTAAATTACAAGAATACCTTCATAATGTACCAATAGAAATCTTGGGAAAAAGAAGAGATGTAGACCTCATTTCTTGAACATGGTGGACTTTGATATCATCTTGGGTATGGGTAGTTAGCAAAATATTGGGTAATTATGGATTGTCACAAAAGAAAATCACATTTAGCATACCTGGTGAGGAAGTAGCGGTACTATATGGGAAACAACATGACTTAGACAAATCCATTATTTCAGCTATGAAGGCATCAAACACATGTCCAAAGGGTGTCGGGCATTTTTAGCAACGGTTGTTGCTTTGGATGTGAAACGACCCAAGATAACGAGAAATTGACATAGTCGAGGAAATTCCCAGGACGTCTTTCCGAGAAGAACTTCGAGGAGTACCCCACGTAGAGAAATTGAGTTTACCATTGAAGTAATTCACAGTACAACTCCAATTTCTAAAGCACCTTATAGGATGGCCCACAATTGAAAGAATTGAAGGGTCGGCTACAAGAATTGTTAGACAAAGGGTTTGTTAGACCAAGTAGTTCACCATGGGGAGCACCGGTAATATTTGTGAAGAAGAAGGATGGATCTATGAGATTGTGCATGGACTATAGAATGTTGAACAATGTCAGTGAAAATAAGTATCCCTTACCTCGCATTGATGATCTCTTTGATCAACTCCAATCTATTTAAGGTCTTTTCAAAAATCGACCTTAGATCGGGATATCATCAATTGCGTATTAAGGATGAAGATATACCCAAGTCGGCATTCGGAACTCGGTATGGACATTACGAGTTTCTAGTCATGTCTTTTGGGCTGACCAATGCACTGCCGGTGTTTATGGATCTCATGAACAAATTTTTAAGGAATTCTTAGACAAATTCGTAATTGTATTTATTGATGATATATTGATTTACTCTACCAGTATGGAAGAACATCAAGAACACTTACAAATTGTACTAAATACCCTCAGACTTCATAAACTGTTTGGTAAATTTAGTAAGTGTGAATTCTGGTTAGAGAAGGTCAATTTCTTGGGTCATGTAATTTCCAAGAATGGAGTAGAAGTGGACCCCGCCAAGGTTGCAGCGGAAGTGAATTGGGAAAAACCTAAGATGTAACGGACATACGTAGTTTTACGGGTTTGGCGGGGATATTACCGTAGATTTATTCAAGGATTTTCTCGTATAGCCCTTCCTTTGACTTCATTAACTAGAAAAGGGGTACAGTTCACTTGGACAGATGAATGTGAGCATAGTTTCCAAGAGCTAAAAAAGAGGTTAACTACAAAGACCGGTATTGACATTGCCATCAGGAAGTGGGGGATACGAAATATATTGTGATGCTTCAGGCAAGGGGTTAGGGAGTGTATTGATGCAAAATGGGAAGGTCATTGCATATGCATCTAGACAATTGAAGAAACATGAAATAAATTATCCAGTACATGACCTGGAATTAGCTGTAGTGTTTGCATTAAAAATTTGGAGACACTATTTGTATGGAGAAAAATTCAATGTATTCACAGATCATAAAAGTCTCAAATATATCTTCACTCAGGCTGATTTGAATATGAGACAAAGGAGATGGATGGAATACATCAAAGACTATGATTTTGCCATCCATTACCATCCTGGAAAAGCAAACATAGTCGGCCGATGCATTAAGTAGACAAACAAGAGCTGTACTTACAAACATCACCATTAAATCAGCTTTTGTAGAAAGAGTCCTCAAGGCCCAAGAAGGGGATACAGTAACTCAGGGATTGTGTACAAAGACGGGGTTTTGTAAGGGTACGAGATGGGGGTATACGTTTTCGGGAGAGATTAGTGGTTCCTACAAATACAGACTTGAGAAAAGAACTATTACAAGAAGCCCATCAATCTAAATTTTCTATACACCCTGGAGGTACAAAGATGTATCAGGATTTGAAAAGAAACTTTTGGTGGGAAGGCATGAAAAGAAACATAGGAGAGTTTGTAGCTAAGTGTCCGAATTGTCAACAAGTAAAAGTGAACATCAAAGACCACACGGAATGTTACAAACCTTGGAACTTCCGGAATGGAAATGGGACAATATCACCATGGATTTTGTGGTGGGATTGCCAAAAACACGGGAAGGTCATGATATGATTTGGGTAATTGTGGATGATTAACAAAGTCACCACATTTTCTTCCAATTAAACAAAACCGATCGATTGACAATCTAGCTAAGTTGTACATAAAAGAAATAGTAAGTCTTCATGGGATTCCTTTATCCATCATCTCGATAGAGATGGGAGATTTACTTCAAGATGTTGGAAGAGCGTACAACAAGCATTGGGAACTTCACTTAGATTCGGTCTGACATTTCATCCCCAAACGGATGGTCAATCGAAAGAACTATTCGGTTTGGAAGATATGTTAAGGGCATGTGCATTAGATTGGAAGGGAAATTGGGATGAACATCTTCCATTAGTGGAATTTGCTTATAACAACGGTTTTCATGCAAGTATTGGTATGGCACCATATGAAGCATTGTATGGGCGACCATGCCGATCACCAACTTGTTGGAGTGAAGTTGGAGAAAGGAAACTAATGAAGTCGAGAACTAGTGGAACAAAGGTGTAGACAAGGTTAAAATGATAAAGCAAAGGTTGTTAACGACACACGGTCGTCGAAGAGTTACGCGGACAAAAGACGTAGAAATGCGGAATTCGATGTGGGAGAGCATGTGTTTAAAAATATCACCGGTTAAAGGGGTTATGAGATTTGGAACCAAAGGCAAACTCATCCTAGGTTCATTGGTCCATTTGAAATATTAGAAAGGATTGGTCTAGTGGCTTATAGATTAGCCTTACCACCACAACTCTACGAAGTACACAATGTATTTCATGTATCCATGTTACGAAAATATCTACAAGATGATACTCACATACTTCAAATAATACCGGAGAGCGAAGCCGGATCTAACCTTTGAAGAAAAAGCGATACGGATCTTGGACCATAAGGAACAGAAATTAAGGACCAAAACAATTCCTTTAGTCAAAGTCCTATGGCAACATCACTGTCGAAGAAGCTACATGGGAAACGAGAGGTAGAAATGAGGAAGACACATCCGAGTTTATTTGATTAAGTTATAGTATTACAAATTTCGAGGACGAAATTATTGTAAGGGGAAGATTGTAATGACTCGAATTTTTGTAAATTATTAAGGAAAATTAATAAAGTTTGAATTTTTAGAAATTGGAATATTAGGTTATTGAAAATTCTCTTTTTATAGAGATTATATTATAAATTAAAAAATAGAAATTATGGATGTACTTGGAAAACTGATCGTAACAACATTAAGTACGTTCAATTTTGAGTTAAAATGAAAATTCCTTAATTTTTCCATTTGGGGGTAAAATGGTAATTTTACCCATATCCCATATCCAAGAAATAAGACCTCAATATTCATGAAGTACTTAGAAATACGATTCCAACGCCACTAAGCCGATTCTGAGTTCGGACAAATATTGCCTATTATTCTCCAATTTTAGAGTTAAAAAGGGCAAAAAGGTCTTTTCACATAAAAGTGGGGCCCACAAAGTGGGCCAAGTTTCTAGAAGCACCAATAATTTCTCAATGCATTATTGCTGGTAGTGGAGATAGTAGTGGAGATTGTAGTGGGAGTGGAGAATGCATTAGTAATTAAAAATTCTAAAGTAATAAAATATCTTATCAAAAGAAATGATAAAAAATTCAAATTTGGCTATAAATATGTCCCAAAAATTTCCAAAAATTTTCACAACCTTAACCACGAAATTTCAAAACCTTCCCTGGAATTTCAGCCCCAAATTCCCCTTCATCCCTCCCCAAACTCTCTTTTCCTTATTTCTCTCTCCTCTTTCTAATTGGAACAAGAGACCTAAATTCAATTAGGCACTCCGTTCCAGGAAGAATCTCATCAATTCCACCGTCCATAACATCCTATACTACAGTATATACAAAATCCCCAAATCAATTTCAAGATCCAACGGTTCCAACAACAGAAAATCACAAAAGGTGGATAATCGGGCTATATTATCATCAACCGGTAATTCTCTCAAATTGGGCATCAATTATATTGTTTTTCTCCAATCAGGTAGGTGGAATTACTTCCCATTCATATTTATTATGTTTTAGTATAATTTTTATTTTTCTGTAATTTAATTTGAATGAAAAATGGTAAAAATAAAGTAAATACCAGCCCCTTCAAATTATGGTGATAGAGAGCTCAGTGTGAAATTCTGAGCTTTCCAATCAATCCAGGAGGGTCAAAAACCCCTAGGATACAATTTTCAAGAAAATCTAACAAGGTTTGGACCCTCAATTGAGAGAGATTAATTCTGGTGGGCCTAGATCAAATCTAGACCCTAGGAATGGCTGAAAACTTCAATTTAAGATTGTGGAGTCATATGAACTCCAAATTGAGATCAGAAAGAAGCTATGGAAAGCTTGTAATGTCTAGTTTCTAATGAAGTCATAATATTTCTAAAATTTATTTCTGTATTTTTCTGTATTTTTCTAAATAAGTGTCCAATTTCTAAGATCTTCAAGATCTGAGGTGATCGAATCTTGGAAATTTATTTTAGTGATGATATAATAATATAATAAAGTAATATCTATGGTTAATTTGGACAGATCTTGGATAAAATAAGGGATCTACCCTTTATGGTAGAAAAACCCTAAAATAAAAATAAAAATATACAAAGGGACCCACTTGATCAATGAGATCAAGTATGATCGATCCTTGGGATGGATTAAAGGGGTGATATGATGATGGAATCCAGTTAGATCATGGATGAAATGTGACAAAATCATGTGGATATGATTTTTGGATCTTAATGGATTAAAAGCCCTAAAGTTAATTAAAACCCTTAATCTAAAGGAAAACACCTAAGATCTAATGGTTGGATCATATTTAAAGGTTTATAATAATCTTAATAAAATTAGTTTAATTGTCTTTATTGGATATATAAGTTTAAATGTGATTTATGTTTTAATTGTCTTTTATTGGATATAGAAGTGTAAATGTGATTTATGTTCTAAGTTAGAAAGCATGATAGTGTAATCTTTAAATTTTAGTATGATATGCCCTAAATGAGTAATTTTTTAGTAGATTTGATTATCTTAGGATCATGTTAGTGTAAATTAGGATTTAAACATGATTTCATTATGATAGAAGATGTGTTTCATAACTTAGGATCATGTTAGTTTTATTTCACTAGCTTAAGTTATATTCGTAGGAAGAATGTTAGTACTTAGTTGTTAAATTTATATTTGATTTATGCTTTCAAGTTGATGATTTACTTATTGTCATATTTAATTCAATTGTTAAGTAATTGTTAAGATATAAGGAGCATAAATCACCAAAAATGTAAACTAATGAAATATAGAAATTCATGGACAACTAAGATGAATGAATGATTTTGACTTAGTAAGGGCTATAGTTAGTAGGACAATATAAGGAATGATTTATCATTTCCTTGGCCCAAAATAGGAAAATAATGAACATCCATGGATGACATTGTGCATATCCATGGAAATTAATTAAAATCAATTAGAGAAGGGACTTAAGGTAAAGAGCTCATAGGAACCTTGTCAAGGTTGAGCTAGTACCACTCCAGGTGGACTCTGAACATTGTGGTTATAGGGGGTATACAAGAGCCAAGTGCTTTTCCCTCACCTCCCATTGACGTAAGAAAGGTCTAAACGCCTCCTTACATGAGGGTTGTATTAACCACTTTTTGACGGACTTTAGCGGTAAGTGCGGTCATCTGAAATAAGGAGGAGTTGTCTAGTGATAGGAAGAAATAAATTATCTTCAACCAAGTAAGACACTAATGGTTGAATAATAATAAGAACATAAAAAGATAGCAAATTATCTAACCCTAATAAAAATAGTAAGTGAGATAAGGATGATCAAACAAGATGAGATCTTGTATGATCAAAAACAATAAGGAAAAAGAAACATCTATGTAAATTAGATTGTTATGTATGATATAGATAGTATTTGTATAGATGATATTAAACCCATGGATATAGGATATTCAAGGAAGAAAGATTCAGATCATCCTACAAGGATGATCAAAAGACCATGTAGTATGTACCCTTGATTAGAAAATTGACATTATATATATGATTTGTGAGATATATGTTGATCGAGACTATGGCGAGATTTCAAGGAGTAAGAATACCTTAGTGAGGTAGGTGGATTATTAAGAATGCCTTTACATGAAGATACATGTCTAATACATGATCTTATGTTTTGAAGTATTGACATGTATGATACCAATATATTAAGGTAAATACCTCAAATTAAAATATGATCCAACCAAATGATGAGGAAAATAAGTATTAAATGGTCAAGTTGAAAATTGAGAACAACCCTAAGTGAATAGGAAAGTAGAAAATATTCCAGTCCTAGATAAACGGAGACAAATAGTCGATATGTATAAGTATTATTTTACATACAAGCTTGGAGGCTTGGGGTTTTGTTTTAAACGGGCATAAGCACGGGGATCTTTATCTTAGGAGAGTTAAGAGGGTTTGGCCACCCACTCTACGAAACTTGATGATATTGAATACCAAGCCTAAGAAAGGCTAAAAGTCGGGTGGGGCAATTATGGAAGGCCACCACGTGGCAGCCATGGTCCTCCCATATGGACATGGATATTGTAATTTCTCACTTGAGAATGGTATAAGTGGATTATTGAGCAGTTATCAAGGCCGTACGGATCAGGCTGCAAGCATAGTAGTCCTTGATTATTTTGCACTATGATGCATATGAAATTGGCATAGTGAAATGCCTTAAGGGATGACATGATGAAATGTCGGGTAATTGTATATTACCAATATTTTTCCCAAGAAGGGAAATTCCTGTCTGATGGCAGCTGAAATACAAATCTCTTATAATGAAAAGAGTTGATCAGCTTTGTATAGAAATGATGCTTGATTATTTTTACATTTTTAATGGATTTGTCCTTATACAATATGTATGTATAAAGGTGAACACAAATGACAAGGAAATGAGATGTCCTTATAATTAATAGTTATTAATGAATGTGTTTATGATAGAACGAATTATGGGATACTTGAATATTGAGATTATCTTTGTCAATCACTTACATTCTTATCCCCTACCAAGCATAGCTTCTTGAGATATTGTAAATGTTCGAATGTTTACAATATCTCGGTCTGAGAAGGAGACTTAGGAGCTCAAGACTTGAAGAACAATTGAAGAATAAGTAATCGGGGTATATCCTCGAAACATTGTATTAGAACATGTATTGAATTTTGAACTTTGTAATTTGGATTGTATATTTGGACAAGTATTGTAAGATCTGATACAATTGTGTCTTGTGAACCACTGGATGGATCCTGAAGTTTAATAAAAGTATATTCCTTCAATGGAATTTTATCTTATACAAAATTCTACTTATGTTATGTATGAAGTGGTGACTTAGGTTTTACAAAACAAATTCGAAAGAAAAGAATTTCCGCTGCTTTGGTTTGCGAAAAATTTTTACTCTAAGGGCCCTATCTTTACAAAATGTATTATAAAATGTGTTATAAAAACCTAGGTCGCCACAGAAGGAGTTTTGGGTTTTTATGCCGTCGGAAAAGAGGGAGCTCGCCAACATTAAAGGTTGCTCAGATTTCATATCCGTGTCATTCATGTTGTTCACCCCAATGTCCTAATCAAAAGGCCTTTGGTTTTTCGATGATTGGAGGAGGAACGACCAAGGAGCAGACCACAAACAGTACGCATAGAGTAATTGCCAGAAAATTTGAGTGAATCATGTCTTCTCTGGCTATTTACAGAGGTAGGATTCTTACTTAAAACCACCATTTTTGTCTTGATTGTTTACTATTTTGAAGAATTTTGTGTAGATCTAGGGTTTTGAGAGAAAACGGAGAAATTTTTTGATCTCACAAGTTATTGGAGACCAATCAGAACTCCAGGAATTCCCGTTTGAGTTCCAATCATCAAATCCAAAACTGTATGGTCTAATCTGACCATTTATAGAAATCTTAGCCATCAGATCATCTATATAAGGTGGATCTGACCTGTCTTAATGCTTGTTGGCCATCAGATCATTTGTAAAAGACAAATCTAATCATTTATAGTGTACCCTAGCCTTCAGATCATCTGTAGAAGGTAGATCTGACTGCTCTTAATGGGTTGTGACCATCGGATCACCTGTAATAGGCAGGTCCAATCCCTAATTTCAGATATAATAGCAAACCTTTGCTAATTTCCCCACTTATTGTGAGTATCAGTGACCGATCAGGGCTCTAACCATTCCGTTAACACTCTGATCATCTATTCAAGGTGGAGAGTGGTCCATCTGACCACTATACACGCTTAAATTAGCTAAATCTAGCCATTTTGTTGAATATTAGCCGTTGGATCATCTGTAAAAGACAGATGATCTATAAATGGAAAATCAGATCAATGATTCGGGTACTGTTACGCCAGATTAGATTGTAATACTTTGTTGAATTCCTGATTTTTCAACAATTGAGACTGTTTTGTCTCATTCTATGATGATGAGTGACTGATCAGAGCTTTGGCTGTTCCATTTGTATTCTAATCATCACTCCATGTCTTGTTATACAATGATCCCACTACATTCAAAGGTCAACGGTCCATGAACCACAAATTCGACCATTCACAAGTACGATAGACTAGTTGACTGTCCAATCAGCTACTACTAGGATTCAAATAAAGCAATGTTTGATCAATACCATTGTGTTCTTTAAACTTGGTATTGTCTAAAACTAAGAAAAGTTCAAGTGAGAACATGAAGCTAGTAGATATGAGCAATTAAAATGAAGTTAATGGTTAGATCGTAATCATATATAGAGAATTTGATGTCTAGCATTGTTTATGTGAAAGTGAATAGAACTTGATCATCAAGTTTTGATTAGAAATTGTTAGTTGAAGGATATTATGCTAGACTATGTAATTTAAGAAGGTTGGACCATTGAATCATTGATATGTACACTACATGACAAATCATATAAGGATATGATCATATCTCCCATGTCTAACTTAGGAACAATAACGGTAAAACATTGTAATAGGCAAATATGACTTTTAGATGATAAATTGATTAAAATGGTTAATCATGGATCAATGAGAGATCCTAAGTCTAACAGTTTTATGACTTTGAGATGGTCTAAACTGTTAGACCGTGAGATGAGTAAAGATATAAGTTATGGATTTAGAATGGTAAGATAGTTAGAACTGATGTTATGAACATCAACTTTATGCACAGCATAGATTGACACGCAAGTTGATTTACGATGGAAAGTGAACCATAAAAGCTATGGAGAAAGGATAGACCCTCATAAGAGGTAGGTAATCTGATGCTGTCAAGTTTTAAATGATCTTTAAAATAAGAAAATGATTTGAGAACTATTTCTGGTTCAGAATGTTTTGAATTATTATACCAATGACATGATGCATATGTGTGTGTGTGTGTGTGTGTGTGTGTGTGTGTGTGTGTGTGTGTGTGTGTGTGATGTGAGTGTATATGATTTTCTTATAGACTCATGATTCTTCTTATGTTTCTTATATCTTACAAATGAAGCATGTGAATTGATATATGGTTTTAAATTCATATTGCATACCTAATTTGGAAAAAATCATGAATTCTTCTATTAAAAATATTTAAATACTGAATTTACTTGTGAGGCATGAGAAAATCATGATTTGTATATGCATAAATTCCATATTTTGGAAGGAAAGCTTTAAAATGTATAGTTTTAGACGGGATATGCATGTCGTACGATGCGAACTTGAGATATACAAATATGAAAATGACCTAGATTGGTTATTAAGCTATACTTTGAAAAGAATATTTGAGATATATAGTTTTGCATAAAGTATGCATACTATTTTATATGATTTGAGAAGTATGATGTGATCTTTTGGAGATGATTGCCCTATAAGGTTAGTCCACCTGCATGTGTTGCAAAGGGATCACAGGTTAGTCCATCTGCATGTGTTGCAAAAGGACCTCAAGTTAATCTGCCTGCATGTGTTGCAAAGGGACCTCAAGTTAGTCCGCATGCATGTGTTGCAAAGGGACCATGGGTTAGTTAGCTTGCATGTGTTGCAAAGAGACCTCAGGTTAGTCCGCCTGCATGTGTTGCAAAGGGACACCAGGTTAGTTCGCGTGCATGTGTTACAAAGGGACATTCGGTGATTTACCCTATAAGGTTAGTATGCTTGCATGTGTTGCAAAGAGACACCAAGTTAGTCCTCCTGCATGTGTTGCATTTGGTGATTTATCCTACGAGGTTAGTCCGCCTGCATGTGTTGCAAAAGGACATTTGATGATTTGCCCTATGTGGTTAGTCCGCCTGCATATGTTGCAAAGGGACATATGGCTAGTCCACCTATATGTGTTGCAAAAGGCACTTGGTGATTTGTCATATATGGTTAGTCTACCTGACATTTGTTGTCAAAAGACATTTTGTGGTATTTTGTTTTACTATAGATTATATGTTTTTACATGATGAGCAGGTTATTTGAAATTATACTGCATATAGTGGTTTAAAATGGCTGTCATGTAGTTTAACTAAATCTTACCTTGAATTTTAAAGTAATGATATGATACTTAATTGACAAGTATGATATAGATTTTTATTATTGACATACATATATGTATATACATGCATGTGTGCTATAATGCATTCCATGAAATGATTTATGACAACATGATTTTATTATAAAAAAATCCACTTTTCAAATCATTGTATGTGTATGCCATGATTTCGGTTTTGCAGTATTGGATTATCTACTGAGTATGTTGTATACTCACCCTACTATTTTTACCACATGTCAACTAAAAAAGAATTAGAAAGAAGATTAAAGTTCTAAGAAAAACCACTTAAAGATTTCAAGATGATAAAAAGCAAGGTAATCTAGAGTTTCACTAAGAAGCTCAATCCATCTTGACTATTAGATGATATTCGAATCTTATATGTGATTTAATTTGTAATTAGGTTGTGATTAACAAATCTTGGGAATATTGCATGTTAGATGTTTTGGAAATGAGACAAATGAATGTTTATTAAGTACTTCACAATGACATGTGTTAAATGTTTATTGTCCGAAAAATAGAGGAAACTTTGCTAGATTTTTGGTAGAAATGAGAGCTCATTTCATCAAAGTCCTTGTTTTGAGAAAAGAAAAAATGACACCGAGGTTTTCAAAGTAAATTTAAAAGAAAAGATTCTTTCGCTGTTATTTGATTTTCAAAAATTATTTTCAATAGAGATCTCTAAGTAAATGTATTTTGTATTTAAAAAGTCTTATAAAAACCCAGGTTGTTACACTAAGAGATGGATTAATGGAGATTGAACGGCTTGGATGTGGCCAAAATCAAAGAATTTTGCTATGATTAAGCTAGAGAAGTAGATTTTAATTGATATTTTGTTTAATTTTTTGTTTTTTAAATTCATAATTCTGTAATTTCTATCAATATATATATGAGTTTCTAGTCTATTTTTATTCAATTTTTATAATTTTTTATTAATTTATGACAAATTAAATTTTATTTAAACTACAATTTCTTTAAGTCGAGTCCTCGTGGGATCGACCCATACTTACATAAACTGTACTACAATATGCTGTGGACTTGCAAAAAACAATCAACACCTTGGCAAGTAACGTAATGGATCTATCCATTACTTAAGCTACATGCTAGTGTTTTATGAATAGAAGTTAACTAATAGGTCACAGTAAAATATCACGGTCATTACGTAAAATGAACAACAAAAGTGGGAAATGATAAACTAAGGGTCTTTTCAGGACCAGAGCATTACCTAAAATGAACAACATAAGTATGGGAAATGATAAACTTAGGTTCTTGTCAGGACCCTCACGGGGAGGCTCCCATCTGTACATATGTTTTCCAGAAGACCTATGCCATTGTATGTTAGAACCAAGGCCCTATTGTGTGCTTCCCTGAAAGTGCCTGCATTTTGCATGAAAGGGACTCACCTAACAACTATAATCCGGCCTCTCATGGTGGTTCTCTTTACTTAATGGCTAGTAATTCAAAACATTCACGGATGGAATACTTCTAGCATCCTAGAAGTTACTTCGGATTACAAGAAACGTAGTGATAGAAACTTTGTATAAGCAATGGTCTAAAGTCAACTCCCAAAACTTGTCTTTACGCTATTAGAATCATCCAATTATCATGATTTTTTATTTACATGATATCCAAAACTGGATCGATCAATCAGATGAATAGGTCGGATAATCCAAATTCTTTGTGGAAAACGTGGGGCTCTATCATAGATGCTCCCCGTAAGCCTTCGCTAATATATTTCCTCTTTTTCCGGTCTATATTAATAAAGAAATGCTAATAAGAATGACCTTTCGTGCTCCTTGGTGACGATCGAACACCCCTTTTTGAAGCCATCGCGGTATGATCGAATCCGTTAATCTAACAGTTCATGTCAAATCCAATGCTGGTGCTGATTTTTTCTTGATTCATGCTTCTGAAGTCTTCATCCATGAGGTATTATTTATTCAAAAAAATATAGACCACTGATTTTCGTTGGACTATATTTTATCACCTATCAAAGTAGGCATGGGACCAAAACCTTCCATGCCGGTGGTCTTCTACAGATCGTCTGCAAGTGTAACTCTATGGATCGGCACACAGATTTTCCCATGTAGGCTTAGGTAGTGCCTTTCTCTGTAGGTCAGACAAGTGTCTTTGCAGTTAAACTCATCTATCACTGTATTCCTAAAGAAGGAAAGTAGGTAGCTGTTCATCTGGTAAAAATTATTTACTACCGTACTTAAAAAATCATATAAATAAAAGAAGTGGAAAATGATTCAACAAGTATGAACGAATTAACAAGCTTATAATAGAAGCCTCCCGACGAAATGGATCCCCGGAAGTTGACTAATTTTTTTACCAACAAAACCAACGCAAGTGTTACAATCGCAACCATCAAATCTAAGTTTTCCTCTTCGCAAGTAAGACCTAAGACAGGCCATAAAGATGGCTACTCGTTAGATCATGCGTCACTTGGACGTTAGCCAGTATGATCTAAAGAAAACTACAGGCCTTGATCTGACCTGCGATCATCATCATTGTTAGTGGCGAGAATTACGCGCTAGGAGAAAACTCAGAAACTCACCTCGACCCTGAGCTGAGTCGAATCTACTCGACTACCTAGAGTAGAAACTTGAGCAGATGTAAATTCCAGGATTTATTTTTATGATGGATGTGCACTTTTTCGTGGAATGGTAGGATTTTATTTATAAAATCAGATAATGTGAACAGATAGAGATCATCCATCATTGATGGATGTACATATTTAACGTATAAAATTTAAGGAGGTTCACTTTTTCAATTATACAAACCATTTATAGTGTTGGGTGGGGAGTGACCTTGAAGTCACAGGTCAAGGCGTAGAAACAGTCTTTGGCAAAATACAAGATAAGACTGTATTACTGGGACTGTCCCAGAGTACACGGAAGCTTCATGGGACTGCTCTTAGTGCTGGTTACGAGCCATGCGAGAGAACTGCCCGTGGCCCAACGATTTTAGGCATTTGAATCGTGGACGATTTGACGTTGACTGTAAACGGGAGTTTTTTTCTATTCTAACCTTTTGTCTACTGGCGTGCAGGTAATTTCACATACCTCAAATCCCCAACCTACTATGATGGTATATGTGCATTTTGCTGCCACTGAACTAGAAAACTAAATTAGTGTCTAAATTTTGGTACATGGCTGATACGAAGCAATGCATAAGTAGATGGATTGGATCACTGAAACTGGCTCAAATGTTCTGGGCGAGCACATAATCGTATCCCAGTCCATTTTGTTGATCCCTTTTATAAGATAGGGCCAAACTTCGTTGCTTGATTCATTCATTAGACGTCTACCTGATTAACGGTTAGATAGCTGAAAAGGTTGGCCCACTTGTATTTCGTGTTTTGGCATTGTTGGGTTGAAAATAAACTGCCCACTGTTCATTTGTTTGTATGAGATAGTTCCTTTCACTTGTGTGAAAATAATTTAAAACTCGTTCCTCAGTTGTTGATTCGAATTAAGTGACCACAGTTCTATATCAACTTGAAATTTTTTGGCTTAATTGGATCTCGCTTACTACTAGATAATAATCATCAAGTGCTTTCAAAATACAAGGTGTGTCTTTACCAATCGCTTTGGCAGTTTACCACCTGAAAGAGCGAGGCCAGCTCTGTTGGCAGAACGTATTTTCATTTGCTTCCTAGAGAACAATTGAAAGCTATAACCATTGCAGTAAGGTGCCATTAGAGAGGAAGAAATTTCATTTTGTTGGCTAAGCGTATGTTAAGCGTGCTTTGCTTGATTACTTACATGTCACTAGAGTTAGAGAGGGTAGTCAAACAAATTTAATCAGTTTATCTTCTTTTGGAGGTTTAGCTGCCTATGAAAACTGAGAAGGCACCATTGATACAAACCTCCCTAATCCATGCTTACGAGAGTCAATGAGATTTCACCTACTGCAAGTCATCTCTTGAGTATTCCTGGAGTTTTTGTTGATCATATGACTTGGCTTGATTTTTGTCATACAATTAGTCTACCGGCAGGGTATGAAGGATTCCGTTGGGGAATATTTGGAAGGCCGTCATCCCTTTCTGAATTTAGAGTGTTTTAGACTACTATCCATAGTTCTTAACACCATGAAAGTGGTTGTAACGAGCTATCATTTGGTGAAAGGATGCTTGTGATGCAAAGGGAATGGGGAGACTGGATAATGTTTATTCAAAAGACTGTATACGATGTATGGTGTGCAGTTCTTAAGGTGTTTGGCACTCACTGTCTGCTTCCATATCCGCTAGTAGGCATAGAAATTTCATGGAATATGAAGCCTTTTGCAGGGTCATGGATGTAAAGGAAGCAAAGGGATTAAGTTGACCTGTGAAGATAAACCACGATCTAGCGTTGTGGGAGATTAAATATCAGGCAGAAGTTAGGTTGTGAATTTCGGGTGTATCAACCACAGATTTCTTCCATTTACGGAAAGATATTACCATGGAAGGGGATCCTTGACACAATGGTTGAGTTGTCATCATGTAACCTGGATGTAAAGGAAGCAAAGGGATTAAGTTGACCTGTGAAGATAAACCACGATTTAGCATTGTAGGAGATTAAATATCAGTTAGAAGTTAGGTTGTCAAAGAGGAATTTCAGTGTGTATCAACCACAGATTTCTTCCATTTACGGTAAGATAAACCATGGAAAGGGATCCTTGACGCAATGGTTGAGTTGTCACCATGTAACCTGAATGTAAAGGAAGCAAAGGGATTGAGTTGACCTGTGAAGATAAACCACGATCTAGCATTGTGGGAGATTAAATATCAGTTAGAAGTTAGGTTGCCAAAGAGGAATTTCAGGGATTATCAACCACAGATTTCTTCCATTTACGGTAAGATATTACCATGGAAGGGGATCCTTGATGCAATGGTTGAGTTGTCACCATGTAACCTGGAGCTAACTGGAGCTAACGGGTTCGAGGCGTGGAGAAAGCTTCTTTAAAAAATGCAAGGTAAGGCTGCGTACTATAGACCCTTTGTGGTCTGCCCCTTCTCCGGACTCTGCATACCAGGAGCTTCGTGCACCAGGCTGCCATTTTACTGAAAGATGTTATCGTGGGCAAACTGGCAAAGGGTAAAGTACGGCTACTACTAGAACAGCACCTGAAACTGAATTGAACTTTGATGGGTTCTCTTTCAAAAATCCTGGACATGGTGTAGCAGAGAGTTTAGACGCAATGATTCTGCTGCGTCACCTAGTATTCATGAAGCCTTGGAATTGAAGATTGAATGAGGCTGAGCAAGGTTGGCTCTCACTGGCGTTCAAATTTCCAGTGCAAAGCATGTGGGATTAATGATGTTCACTGTAAGTTATATGAAAAACGTCGCTAACTTTCCTGGAAAGATTTCTAACCATGAGATTGTTGTATTGATCACTGAAAATTTATCATTCTTCGAGGAAGGAATGCTGGCTTTTGTCCTGTGATAGAGAAGCTAAAATTGCTGCTGAATCCTTGGCTAAGAGAAGGCAACTAGGGATACCTAAGTTGATGGAAAATTTGTACCACTTCTGTGGCCCATACTTTCTGTCTGCTCTTTTCTTGCTTGTGGTTTTGTAAAGTTCCAGTTGTCCTTCTAATAAGAAAGTATTTGAGCCTTTTCACTTTCTAACTGACTGTCTTTCATAAGTTAATAACAGAATAGCCGGTCATAAAATCAAAGCCTTTAGGTTGAAACAAGTGTTCAATTACTTCCAAAATATTAATTAATCAATACAGAAGTTGCACTAACTTATTTCTCCCACTCTTCGAAATCTTCTCTCTTCTTGGTCTACCAAGTGAGAAGAAGACTTGGAACAATCACTTGAACTGATAAAGGCAGCTGCCATCGTCACTCCTGGCCGTCGGATCAAAGTTTGCGGCTGATGGGTCAGTGCAACCTTCGGGAATAGGAACATTTACTTGTTGGGCTGCTTTGCCTGCATTCAGAACAATAATGACGATGAGCTATTTCCTATCACGCACACAATATTCCGCTAGTTCTATAATTTCGACTTCCTACTTCAGTTTCCAACTGGAGCAATTGCGTAGAAATGGCTGCAAACCTCCCATCAAAGCATCTGGGGTTAAGGAGCTAACCATAGAAAGATCCTCTTTCAATAGAATCTTGGTTGGCATCACCAAGAGCAGCCTCACTCATGTACTTGTCGGCCAATTGGACTCTCTTCACATTGTCCTGCTCCTGGACAAGCATGTTACCATATTCCAGGAGCTTCTCGAGAGTCATCTTAGGCTGCTCAAATGTTGGAGGTCCCTCTTTTGAGTTAACCAGCTTCTTTCCAACTTTTTCAACACCAACACCTTCAATCCACTTCCTGACTTCATCATCATACACTCTCGCTCTCAGGGCGCCAAAGAAGTCTGTACGTGGAACATTATACTGTTAGTGGAAGTAATAGTTATTGTTTGTGTGATCGTTAAAGAATATTAAGAGATATACAAACATTACAAAAAGTCACTGCGGAGTGATTATTCTAATAAACAAGCAACATGCTTTTTCTTTTGAAAGGAAGAACTAAACTGTACTTCTGCAATGGCTAATCAGTTTTCACAAGAAAGAGAAAATGGAATAGCTAATCTTTCAATGTGGAACAAAATTGTACACAAATCTACAAAGAACAGCATTACTACCACCAGACATAATGTGTATGTGTATATGTATGTACGTATCTATGTATAGATAGATAGATAGATAGATAGTAGAGTGCCATAAAGAAATTCCAGAACAAAATTAGCAGTCCTAGTGAGAGGCATAAAGGATATAATTATTCATAAAAACCTTGATGCTTACCAATAGATTGGCCTGGGAAAGTATCAACAAGTTTGACAATGTCCTCCCCGGGAACGTTGTCAACTTTGAAAATACCAGTGCAGACACCAATACGGTCTTCTCTGGTCGGTGCCCAGTAGAATTTCTCCATACGACCATCACGAATGAGGGGGGCATATAATGTGGAGAAGTCATTTCCTGTGACTATGACGGGAACACGGGGATTGTCCTCTTTGTTGTACATACCAGGGAGCTGAACATTTGTTGGGTTATCAGCAATGTTCATGAGAGTGGCATTCACCATCTGGTTGTTAACTGTATACTGGGTGGTTCCACCCATCCTTCCTGCTCCTGCGTCAAGATCATTGATGAAGAGAGCGCACATCTTTCCCTTCCTGATGATGTCTGCTGCTTCGCGGTACCTTTGTCTGATAAGTTTGGCTGGCTCTCCTGCATTTCCACTTTCCAACTCTCCGGCGCTCATCATGATGGGGCTGAAGGTAGATCATTTCCAAACAAAAGCAAACATTAAATTACATGACTGATGAAAAGCATAACTCTAGAGAAACAGATATGAACAGGTTTCACATCCACAACGGATGGATCTTAGTGGCAACTTGTTTGCCAAACTAGGCCATATGACAGGTCAGTCTAAAAGGTCACAGTTTGAGACAAGAAATCACATTGAATTATCTAGTGTAGTCCAAAAATTTTGGCATACCATGGAGAGAAATTTGAGGACTTTGAAGGATAGAATTATTTAGCGAACTGCGAAGTTAGAATGTGCCAGTAATGGTAAAAAGGTTTTGATATGCATGTTCCATCGGATAAGTTGCACACTAAAGAAGCAGAAACCAAGTCTACATATCTGAAACCTAGCTCCAAATTCTAAAGAATGTCGGTCAATGATCACGGCATGGATATTCTTAAATTACATGCTAATCGAGGCTGTGCTAGACTTCTAATACTCAGTTCTTTCTATTTCTCTAAGCTCCATTGGAAAGACAGGAAACAAAAAGAGAGGAAAACTCACGTAATTCCCATCTTGGCAAAGACAAGCTCACATTGGAAAGACTTCCCTTGACCTTTGCCTCCCCAGATACCCAGAATGAGAGGGATCTGTAAGATTCACCAGAATAGATCACACAAAGCAGATGAAAAACAAAATCCTTTATGATAGATAATTCCAAAAGAAACAAAAGTGATTTAAACAGTTAGAATACCTTAATGTTAGGCAAGTTCATGAAGTTCTTGGAGATGTGAACGACAAGCTTGTCCATGAAAGCAGGAGCAATGTAAAACCCATCCATGGTGTTGTCCAAGTTGTACCTGAACATGGTGGGTAGTCAGTCAACCATATCAAATTCTTTCATTGTAGATTTGATGAAACAATAAGACTCACTACAGTTAATCTGGTTTTAACTTTTCGTCATCACTAAACAAAAAAAAATTGAAAACAGAACGTACTGGCGAAGTCCAGTGCTGATGTATTCGTAAGAACTCATGACAGCATGGTGAGTTCCGGTTCCCTGGGGGGCTTGAAACAGGGAATCAACCATTCCCTTTCCTCGGGTAATGTCCTGTTGGTCGTCGGATGTGTCGAAAGCAAGACCTCTCCATTTGTCCTTGTCGGTCTGCTGGCCTTCATCAATTTCTGCCACAATCTTGAAATTTCCTGAGGATACCTTAGGGTGAACCAAACCAGAGTTCACCTTCTTCAAGCTGGTGCCCAGGAACGAAGAGGCTGGTCCCGAAGCGCCAGAGCTGGATTTGTGTAAGCTCAACTGCATAACAGAAGGCCCACTTTTCACTCTTAAGAAACTACACAATTCAGATGAAACTACCGAAGCCATCACGTCTACTACTATTTGGATCAAATCCCAGAAACTAAAATGACCTTAACCAAAACTCACAAATCAGACGAGAGAAATTCTTCCTTGGGGCAGCTATACCTTTCAAAATTTAAAGAGTAGCGACTTCCCAAAGAAACTCAAAAGGTTTTAGTACTACGAATCAAGCACAAACAGACTCCAAATTCAGAAAAGAAGAACTATCCATTTATTAGAAACAGAGAGAAGAAGGAACCATGAAGACGTTCACAGACACTTAAAAAAGAAAAAAACTCAAGAAACTCAACTAATACTTCATAATCAAACACAAATGGACACCAAAAGGCATAAAGGAGAAGAACCCATTTATGAGAAAGGGAGAAAAGAAGGACCCTTGATGTCAAAACTCCATGCGAAAGCAATTCAATTGAGATCATCGTCGAGAATGAGAGAGAAGATAAGGTCAGAAAAGGGAGGGAAAAACAAAGTACCGGTACTCCGTTGACGGCTCCAACGGTTGAAACAGAGGCAGCCATGATCCTAACAACCGGAAGCTCTGGACAAGTAAGATTGCCAAGATCAAAATCCAAAGTTTGATCGCAGTATAGTTGCAATTGGGAGAAAATGGAAGACTTATTATAGCTCAGAGTTTGAGTGTGAGGAGCAGCCGCTGTTGCTTAAAATCCTGTGGATTGGCTTACGAATTCTATAACGGCCACACAATCGGGATTGGCTGCGAGGACACGTGGCGGTGTCTGGTGCCTCCACTGGTTTGAGATAAGTTGGATTCGACAAAATTACAAAAAATAAGGGGGTCCAGTCTTCAGAAGGGGTGGTTTGTGTTTTTGGGCTCTCCTCCACTAAAAATTGAGTAATTTTATGAACAGGTTAATTTAGGAAAAATTATGGCTGAGATACTTAAAGTGACAAGGAAGAGGAATTTTATTTATTGACATTTTGTGAAATGACTGGACTATATTCGATTGTCTTTTGTTTCTCTGTAGGTCTTCATTTTTCTTATTTATTCTTGCTATTTCTACTTCACCCACCCATGGAATGATAAAATTACAACAAAAAAATATTCTGGATATAGTTGCATTATTGGCATGATTTGCACACTAACATAGTTTTCCTTTGATGGAAGGCTGCAACGCTAGTTGGGCAATATTTTTTCCTTTCCTTAACTACCTATGCTCTGAAATTCTTATTCATTGGTGATCCTAGCAACGTACTGCTACCACCAATTTTACAACTCAAGAAAACAGTGGTTGAGCTCATCTTAATCAAGGGCGACATCATGAACAATTTGGAACTTCAGATTTTGAACCTGCAAGATTGCCTTTCCTTTAGAACGACAGACTTTCCAAAAGATAAAAAAGTGTGATTCTGTCATGAACTTCGTTAGTTAAATGATTGCTTGGTTCCTAAACTTGGAAACTCAATAGGATTGATCCAGTCAAGTTCAATCAATCCTAGCAATCCCCCGATGGGTCCCATACAAGGGGCATGTACGGGGGATTAAGATGGTTGATCTAGTAGATAATCAAGAGGCAAAAAATATATGCCATTGGTTCCAGGCAAAAGTGACACCATGGCCCACAAAACTCTTCCTAAAACACGCTTTGACAGGACAAGATATACTCTCTAGGGGGCAATGACAACTTTATAGAAACTTACATTGGCTGTTACTTGTCACTCCTTATTATCACCTTCTTCGGGTTTTGGGATACCCCTTGCCCTTTTCTTTCTCCTAATATGAGCAAACCAGGTGCAGTCCAGGATACCAACCAATGGCTTAGACAATTATCTCTGATTTTCATCTTGCAAGATGACAACATCTTGATTAGCAGTTTCTGCGACACACTGAACATTTAACACAAGCACAAGAGAACCAATGGAATAATTCATTTATGGATAATTCGTTTATGAGCTGTGATTAGCTGACAATTTGAGTACGTACCCTAGGGAGTTGCAAACCCTATCCATGGTATCAAGTGCACAAATGACATATAAAATGAAACAGCCCCAAAGGCATGGTTTCTTCGCCGCCCATGATCAAGGGATTAAGGTCATCTAGTTATGGTAACACCACCGGCAATGTGGCAGACTGGTGACAACCGCTAGCAAAGTTCTACGGACCAATCACTGTATTCATGTTGATGGGCTATTTTCACTAGCGAAATCTAGGGTATCTGAAAAAAGTTGTTCTCAAATTAATATCTCAAAGTCCAAGAATAGGTCCTTGGAACATATCTTGACTTCGAAATTGAGCTTCTTACATGACTTGTATATGATTGGCCCTATCCACGCTACAATTGCAAGTGAGATCATATACTTAATGATCCGTTTCCTCGTTTCTCATCATATTGTCATAATCGTTTGTGTTGAAGCTCTCTCCCTTAAATGATAATATTTACTTTTATTTTGTAAGTAATAATTTAAAGTGCCAATACCATAGCAAAGTCTGGTTTAGCAGGCTTGGATTATTGAACAAGTAGCCTCACTAGTAGTACCACTAGAAACAATATAATAGAACCGATTCCGTCTTTTGTTTCTACGAGGACTTTCTCACTACTATCAGTCAAGTTAGTTGATTTCCTAATTAAAATCTAGTTTTCCAGTCGTCATATTAGAAATACTAGAGAAAGTGGGTATTTATAAACAGTAGGTACTCCTATTTTTGCCGCAATAAGGTTTTAGTATTGCAAAAGGAGGTATCAAGGAACATTCTGGTTTGCCCTCCAAATTGTGCTCTAAATTAAGTTAGGAGGTTAGCAGTGCAGCCGGACCATGACACAGCGGCATGGTGCAGTAGTCCCATCTTCACACCTGAATTACCTGCCAACATGAAAATTAATATTTCATCACATGGGCTAGAGGAAGCCATGTTTACCACTTCTAGAGAGGAGTACAAAGGCAGCCCTTAATGCTTTGATTCCCTTAGCGTTTGAAAAGAAACCCTGGATGACTCTTAGAGATACATGCATTTAATGTTCCATTAATGAGGTGATTTCCATCATTTCACAAGGGATTTTTTAAGGATAAAATATGACATCTACTTGATGATGATATTTAAAGAGGGAATTTTCTCCTATTTGACTTAGAAAATAGAGGCCCAAGGTGAGCCCAGGATATGACCCTAGATGAGGTCTAAATACATGCAACTAGTGCCTAATAAAGCATTGCAAGACTTTGCTAAGCCCCTTTCCATCCATAGCAAGTGAATAGGGATAAGCCTTTGTCATCCAAAAAGACGACATGCTTTTCAGGAGATTGCCAAAATACCCCTAGGAGGCTCCTTTTCACTGTTTCTCGGCCCGAGTTCTAAGTAGGCGCCATAAATCTTTTCCATGACATCTGATCACCAGTAGAGAAGCCTGGCACACCTAAATAAAGTGCTAATCTACTACAGATCTACCGTTATGAATACCATATGTACACGAGGTGTCTGACATGTAACTAGAACTATAAATTGCAAAACACTGTAATTTTCTTCAAAATACATATTGAAATCATTCCAACTTCCACATATTCATAAGAAAATATGTGAGCACCTCATTTCTTCATCTTCTAACCTTTTTTCTTTTATATTTGCTCATTTTGACCCTTTCACTGCAAAGCAACAACAAGATATGTGAAGGGGAAAGCAACAAAATGCTGGCCCTAGGAGCCTCTGGCTTGCCCGGCATAGTGTAGACAACCTGAGTAATGCATGAAACTGATTCTGCATGGCCTGCTTATGTTTTCTTATTAATTTTATTCATGTTATTGTCATTGCTCTTGTATGAAAAATGAAAGGGTGTGTCCTACTTTTCATTTAAGAAGGTCCTCAAGTAGCTAACCTCACCACTAATACACTAGTTTTACAATCCCTTCTAGAAACTTTACTTATATAGACATCAACTTTCTCGACAGATTATTATAGGCCACTTTTGTGTGCTAGATGGGTACAACTCGTAGTTCCCTTTCATCTGGTAACCTAGGCACAGACCTACCCTCTAAAAGGCATGGACCACTAAGTGCTCAATTATTTAGCCATTTCTTCTTTTCCAAAGCCGGGCCTAGTTAAGGTCTCACGACCAAGGGCCAACAAATCCACTAAGCCTAACTATATTTTTTTTTTTTATTCTTTATTTAAATTCTAGTGTTTGCATCATTTACACCACACTCTGGCAAAGCGATTATTGGACCCTCAAAGGTAACATAACCCCATAAATTCACTAGTCATTCTAAGCCTCCTACATCACGTGTACTATGTTTACTTGATGTACATTATAATTCTTTTAGGAGGCCTGGTTAAGGATCAAAAGCCTTATGGCCTAAAGGACCACTAAGCGTCTAGTTTATGTTGAGTCTGAGCACCTAGTTAAGAAGCTCGCTTTGCTCCAATATTAATTGAACAAAACTACCTCTTGAAGTGCATGGCCCTAGGCACACAAGGTGGACCATGTTGACCAAAAATTGTTAAATAAGGCCTAAGAATCAACTGGAAATCCTACATGCTTAGTTTGGAGCCTAGTCTAAGCAGAAACACAAGTGATAACTCCAAAAACCCAAAGATTTTTAATATTCAATGGAGCATCTATATCATAGCAACTAGGTGTGTGAGTTGTGGATTCCAAATCCAATCCCATTTACTAATAATAAACTAAATTTAATAACAATAAAATCATAATAGTTAGCGTTTAGGAGTCAAAATAGGGATAGAGAGAGAAAGAGAGAGCTTTGTTTATTTTAAAGACAAAATGCAAACAACTTTAATGAGAATACACACACACACACACACATACTTGTACCAAAATTTTTCCTAAAACTATAGGACCATTCAATTTTTAATCACCCTTAAAAGGAATAGGGAGAATTTGTTTAATATATAGTATACATTGATAATTGAATATATTAATGTCTATATATTGTCTATATAAGTAATTTTTTTAAAATATTCCTAGTAAGGTCCATGCTCAAAGATGTAGGAGTCTACGCCATCGATTACACCTCATTCCTTGATTTTTTTAGTGATCTAACCAATTAATCACATATGCAACTCCTCAATATGAGGGTTATGTAAAATGTCATCCAACGGAAATCTTTTTAGTTGCCCCTCCATTTGAGATGGTATTACAAAAAATATAACACTATTCATATTTCAAAGGTAAGGAACCTACCTGAGATGTAGCTATTGAATGAGATTTTTGGTACCAACCCATCTTGAAAGTAGTAAATTTGATGAATGATTTATTTCACTAAAAAAATCAAGGGGTGGTAAATTTGATGAAAGGTTTATATCATTAAAAAATCAAGCAGTGGGACCCACAAGGTGGCTTGGACTCCTTCAACACTTTTTGAACACAGTGTCACTGAGTGACAAGATAAAGTCTATATCGACCTCTCTCATGTGATAGATCAATGGTTGTTGGCTAAGAGTTAGCCCACTATGCACATAAACTTGGTCTAATAAGTTAAGCATGTATTAGAGGATTTATAGAGTTGGCCTGATGAGTTAGGCATGCCTATATTCTAGAACATGTGTATAGGATTCTTATATAAATATCTTGATTCTAAATATTTTTAGGAAATACTCCAAAGGAAGATATTTGTATAGAGCTTTCTAGAGAGAGTTTTGGAGTGATCCTTATTCATTGGATTATAGGCACATGTAAAAGCCAAACTGTCCAGTGTAGCTCTATATAGAGTAGAGCTCCTCATTTTTAATTAGACCTTAGATGTGACATTCTTTCATGAGTTTACAAATAAAAGAGTATTCTTAAGTTTATCTTTTATGCTTTGGTGTGGTTAAATGTCCTAGATGTTTGAAAGGCAAGTCTAGGAGTTTGGGTAGGCTAAGGAACAATAGTTGGCACAATGATACATGATTGTAATATATGTAACAAGTGATATTAGAGCAAGTTGGGACCAGGGAGGTAAGACAATCAACTTATGGGTTCAAGATACGAATTGGGTGACTTGTGGAAAGGGCTACCTAATGCCAACATGCAATTGTCACAAATGGGGTCCAATGTCTAGCGGCTCAAAGTATGCCACCATGTGGTATCAACTATAGGTGCATGGTGGGTGTTGCAATCCAAAGCTTGACAAACTTTTGGTTATGGGATGCGAAGGAGCTCACACAGGTTGAGGCCAAGAGGGAAGCACCATGGAGGATTTTTGAAGTCTCAAGGCTTGATAGTGGTAGAGTATGGGTTATATACCTCAAGGTTGGGACTATAGGGTCAAGGACAGGTTGGCTTATGCATGTTGCAGTTTTGAAGCATTGCATGGGAGAATTGTTGCATGTGCTATTATAGCAAACACACATGCTTTGCATATGGACAAGTTGGTTCTTGCTTTGGTGCTTGTTAGGCTATGCAGTTTCTTTTTGTATCCTATACAAATGATCCAATCCCTCGAGAATCCATATATCCCTTATCTATGTTAGAACAACTCTCTCTAGAGCATAGGTTTAGGTTTGGCCTCAATAGGAAAATGGAGCATTATCTATGATCCAAAGAAAAAAAAAAAAACCACAAAAAGTTTTTTGCCTGCAACTTACTTGCATGAAACCAAAATTGCTGGTAATCATCGGTCAGCCATACGGCTCCTTTTACTCCTCAACCAATGGGGTATTAGCAACTGTTTCTAGTTATTGTTCCCCTACCAAAGGTATCTTTAGAATTACCATTGCTTAGCTTTTAATTTAGTTGGTGATTCAAGTTGTTTCCCTCTCGACGATGAAGCTTAGTGTATGGACAAGTTAGTACTTGCTTTGGTGCTTGTTAGGGTAGGTAGCTTGAGGTTTCGTTGGGGCAAGTTGGTAGTTGTCATGGTGGAAAGGCACAATAGGTCTTTCTTCCTAGTTGAGTTGCAAATATGGGTAGAATACCACAAAAATATAGCTGATCAAGTAGAGTGGGAGAGAAAACCCTGAGGTGAAGTGTGTTCAGGTATCGAAGATCTTACTATAAGGGGCTTTATGACGAGATACTAACGATGTGTCTCAAGGATCAATATAGGTGCGAGAGAGACAATCTTGAGATGAAAACCATTGCCTAGAGGGCTGGAGATCATGGTGTGAAGACTACTTGCTCGAGGGAATGAAGGTGTGTCAAGCTCACCATGAAATGGTCTAGGATAACGGACCATGAACGTGTGTCAAGATCACCATGAAGGTGTGAAACTATGAGGTAGAATACCACAAGTAACGTACTTATGGTTCATCATGAAGTGGTCTAGGATAAGGGACCCTCCAAGCCAAGGTGTGTCAAGCTCACCTCACAATGGGAATAGTGGGGGAAGTCCACAAAGAGTGCAACAAGGGTGGATGCAGGCTAAATGGCAAAGGGGGTGCCAAAAATAAATGGTGTTATGGAGTTGCAATGTGATCTAGCACGAACGTAGCTAAGAAGCGAGGTACACATGATAGAGTTTGTAGCAATATGACCAGTACGTCAACAAGGGCATCAACATAATTGGGGTTAGGGCAGAATATCACGGAGTGACAAGATAGAGGCTTTCTCACTCATGCAATGGATCAAGGGTAGTAGGTTAATGAGTTGGACCACGATGCATATAAACTTGGCCTCAAGAGTTAGGCCTACATTGAATAATTTGTAGAGTTGGCCTAAGGAATTAGGCCTATATAGAGGAGCCAATGGTGTATGGCCTAACACTAGGAGGCATGTTTCCTAGAATGTGCTTAAAGAACTCTTATGTCAATATTTTAAGTTTGTATAGAGTTTTATAGAGAGGGATCTAGAGTATTCCTTAACCGGAAGTCTCTATATATAGGACCAGGCTCCTAATTTGTAACTAGACTTGAGATGCACCATTCTTTGGTGAAATAGAAATAAGAGAGTATTCTTAAGTTTCTCTTTAATGTGGTCATGTGAGGGTCCTAGATGCTAAGAAGGCAATGCTAGAAGTTTGGCTAGGCTAACTTGGAGCAAAGGGAGAAGGCTTAGCATGCACAGGATCGCGAAATCAAGAAGTAGCTGAGGCATGGTAGTAGAATCCTACCGGACTCCTTTTAAAATGAATGACATTATTGTTAACCATGTTTACTTCATTCTAAACCATAAAACATCAACTAAACTGCTTACCTCCGGCAATGATGCATGTTTGGTGTTGAAAGAGACTTGACTTTTCAATCTATGCCTTGAACAAGGACATCTTCTAGTCATTTGCAAAAACTTAAGAAATGGGTTGATGTAACCCTTAATCACCAATCTCTTAGCAAGACTAGGGCTTTCCCAATAGAGCTTTGTCTTTTTATATACTTCCATCAAGCACATACATATCATGTGGGAGACTTTGAGAGACTTTAGGAAAAAGGTTGTTTCTTTTATTTATGCTCTCATTACCTCTTTTATAGTTTCTAAATAGGATAAGTTTCCAAGACAAGAATGGAAGAATATGATGTGGCAATGTGGGCTATATTATGATAGATTCTAAATCTAACGATTAGATATTCAAATCAATTGTTAGGAGGGTCCATTTTCCTTGAATTAAATGAAACTCATTCTTTACTTCTATAATCTCTTAATGCAACGTAAGTAGAGGAATCCCAAACCAAAAACTTTCACAAAGCATGCAAAGTCAAAGCTCTATGCTTGGGTCAAGGAGTTCACATTGGATGATCTGACTCAAATCATTTGATTTGCTCTAGCTTTGGATATGTCATGAATGAAATCTCGAGATGTTTGGGTGATTCTAGCATCCCTTTGGGTCCTTGGATTTAGACAGTTGTTTGTACAAAGTTTCCAAACTGTGTTTAAAAATAATTTTGGATGGTACAATCATCCAGTCTGCCTGCTTTTTGAACTACTAAATATCTAAAGCCCGAGCAATGAAATGAATGGATTGGATCAAATTCAAAGACCTCCCCTATATGCAAAAAGTAAGGTACTTAAACTCTACATGAGCGCTTAGGTTTAGCATTCTCCGTATCAGGGAAGCCTTCATGTTGCAAGCCACATTTACATAGTGCAAAAGGAGTCATATTTAGTTACGGTTCTGTTAAGAATTTAGCTTGCCTCTCCTTATCACCTTATCATTGTAAGAAAATCATGAGGATGGGTACAGTTTGCATCATTTGGTGTCAGAGCAGGCTTCACGTGCCCAAAAAGAAAGGCTAGAGTGAGAACCGCGTAACCAGGACTCTTGGAAGGTCCGGTTGGAAGAGCCAAAGTGACGGCCACCAAAAGAGGGGGTAACCCGGACGTCGGTTGCGAAATTTGGTTTAATGTAACAGTGTTAACCTCCTAGGATTTACTTGTGCAGTTGAAGTTACATTTGGAACTCAACTTATAGTGATCCAAAACTGTTCAACGGGCACGGAATGGTCATTGCAGAAAGTTCTTCAGTTGGGGGGTTAAGATTTTGTGACGTACGAGATTCTTGAGTTGTGGCACTGCTGTTCTGACAAATGAAAAGAAAAAGACTCGGATGTTAGAGGCAGTAACTCCACCACGTGTATGGCTGGTGCTACTGCATCAAGCCAGAGTCTGATGGTCGAGACGCATAAATTTGTGTACGACATGAGGCTTGACGTTCCCAAAAATGGACCTATTTTATCGCCTTCACTCCCTTTCGGTTGTTGTCTTCTCTCTGAAATTGAGTGTTAAACGCCCGAGGAAGAAACTATCAGCTGAATACATCAATGGAGAGCCTTTCCTAGGGCCTGACAAAGAATCGGGACCCCATTTGACACCCTGCTGAAGTGTCAAAGCAAGGGGGGGCCTACCACTTATCATGATAAGATTCCCATAATCAGAACTTTGCCACCTGGTTCCCTCCTTACCACATGGTTTTCTCCATCCCAATCATCACTCCATTGGTGCACACACACAGTTTTGATTGGCAACAAATTCTATAGGGAGCCACTGCAAGTTGTTGAACTTCTTAGTTGGTACATAAGGATTGATGGCCAGAGCCCAGGATCATACAAACCTGTTACATGTGATAAACTGAACAGGAAAGCAAGACATGAAGAACAGACAAATCCGATGATTTAAGGAAATCCAATGAAAGTCTTAAAATTGATCAAGCGAAGAATTAATACATAGAACTCACACGGCCTCCTAAATCCACTAATACAACTCTTAATGGGATGGAGGCGCCTCACTTTGAATCTCAGACCTGCTCTACGACAGAAGAAGGCCCACGGGTATGTGTTTAAAGAGGCTCATACTGCTATCTTACTGGAAATTACCCATTTCCGTTCGCATAGAGCTTCACATGTCACAACAACAAACTATGAGAAATCAGAAGAAAAACGAGAGCCAGGAACAAGGAACTAACACTAGCTTCGGGTAAATGATTCTCTTTGATATTTCATGTTATAGGACACAAACACTTTAATACAGTCAAGGGCTGTGCAATGTACATCAAACTGCTTTGTGGGATTGGTCACATATATATATAATCCTGAAGAACATAAAATAGTACACATTTGTTGAGGAAGGGAATAGCACGCACATCAGCAACTCTCAATTGCTATTCGAGGCAGGAGGGAAGGCCATATACTTCATTTTAAGATCTTGGACTCAATTTCTTCCAAGGTCAAGCCTTTTGTTTCTGGGACGATGCATACTACAAATAAAAGTGACAGCAACCCAATGGCTGTGAAAAGCAGGAAAAGGTTACCCGTCCCAAGTAGTTCCTGCAAAATCAGCAGAAGTACTGTCTATTTCAGGAGACATCATAAGAGATACGCGAGGAAAACACACATTAACAAACAGACCAGACTCCTCTTGAAAGACGTTTTGAAAAATAATGCTCTGTTTAGGTAAGCACGGCCTGAAACATTAACAAACAGACCAGACTCCTCTTGAAAGGCGTTTTGAAAATAATGCTCTCTGTTTAGGTAAGCACATAGTTGCAAAGCAAGCACTTCCAATATCACGACAATACACAAGTCATTATTTGCTGAATGCTAGAATTCATGCTTGATTTCATCAAATAGAATTCAATCTGGATGTAGAATAAATATTTAAGGATTTGATAAGTTTATATCTTGCACTCTATTCTTCAATTTTGGTTAAAATAAAATGTGAATCACATTCTTTCATATAGAATTTTCTTTCCACAAACATGGAAATATGAATATCACACATGCCGCCCCTCTTCTATAGAGCATTAAATAAAGAGGCCTATCTGCAAATGTAAGTTAAATATTGTTGCAAGACAACCTCTTTGAGAAATCCTCATAGGATTTTTTTGACTAAGAAACATTAATTAGAATGAATAAGTTCAAGTGGCTCAGTGGAAACTCAATGTGCTTTATAACAATTAGAATCCATTGAGCACTAATACTGTGACAAGAAAAAAGATGGCACAAATTATTTGTTAAAGGATGTCACTTTGAATTGTAACCCTACACAATATTACTCCTGTTAAACACTTGGAGAATGCCAAATACGCATGTTCCACCATATTCAACATGTTTAAAATATGCCTCTGGATTACAAGTTGATTATAGAATAAGGTTAAACTCTAGCAAACCCGCATTTCATTTTTAGTTGTATGCTCTATAGAAATCATGGAACAGGTGCTTCACTCTGAAGCCAAAGCTCTTTAAATTATCTCTTTAGTCATACTGGAACAAGACAAAAGATAGACCAAAACATGTTTTTATGACTAATTTTCATTCACAACCATATGCTCCTGCTGTTCATCAATGCATGTTTTACCATTTATAATATAACAGTGAAGAATCTCAGTTTCAGCCAGTTACACTTTATTCCATCATAGTTTTCCAGCAAGGATTTTGAATAATTTTAATGTGCAAAAAAAATTTGGTTATATATTGTTTGACCTGTTTCACATGACTGACGAAGAAAGTTACTGCAAGTTTTACAGCTCGTCATTTGTAAATTTCCATGTCACTGCAAATGCCAAAGATGGAAATATTTACAAGCATGGCAGGATGGCCTATGCCTCATCATTTGCATAAGCCTGCAGTTCTACATAATTTTGATCATCATGAGGAGTTTCTGTATGTGTTAATACCTGTAATGGAGAGAATGCAAATGTTACTATGGCATTTGACCCGAAGTTAGCAAGAACTGCAAGACTTATTCCACGTCCCCTTGTGCGAAGCGGAAAGATTTCTGACACCATTAGCCAACTGATTGGGCCAAAGGATACCTGAAAATCATAAGAACAGGATGCTGTCAACAGAAACATTGGTTATAGTACAAACTTACAACAGTAGTGTGAGCTGTGCAGTCACTAGTATAAGAACAACCCGAGGAAGAAAATTAGTTTCAGATTTCCTGGGCACATCCATCAAACAAATTCTTGGGAAATGGCTAACCAAACATAAGTCTTTGGAAGAATCCACATCTTACTGGGTTTTCATACCATACAAGCATCCAGAAGATCATCACAACTAAGTATGTGATGGCTGAAATTCACAACAGATTATATAAATAATAGGGATGCCCTCAAGAGAGCCGAAAAGAGAAGAAAGTTACCTGGTAGCTCCCAACATACAAAAGTAGAGCAACTACAGCAACAATAGGGATGCCCTCCAAAACTTTGTAGTAAGCTGTTAGAAGACACAAAGCAACTACCTGTGCCACTCAAAAAAGGGCAAAAGGTTTCATCATCTTCTTCACTTATTAATGGAAGAAAGAAAAAAGAGAACATTTCCATATTCAGATAATAGGTGAAATGTGCCCCTTTGACATCAGAGGCAAAAGTTAAAAATTAATACTACGGATACCACAATGTACATTTTCTGTACAGTGTCAGGATACATACTATTCCGCTCACACCTCCTATCAGTAAGGGTCTTCTCCCAAGATCATCAACTTTTAGAACAGCCAAACCAGTCATCAGTAACTGCAGGTGGATCAAACAGAAATTTTAAATCTATTAGCATTTTGCATACAGAATTATGTGCATACAATATTTCTAGTGTGCAAGGAACGTGTAGCATCTGAAAATAGTCTGACATCACAACAAACAAGTGAATGTAAATAAGCAAGATCTGAGGCAGTTGTGTCACTGGAAGAAGATACTCAGGAAGGATATGAACAACTGCTGAAGGAGATTACTGGGCAAAAGTATGAATTATAGATATTAGTTTAGTAGGTCCAAGAAGGGAGCCCTGGTGCAACAGTAGAGTTGCCGTCGTGTGACCTGGAGGTCATGGGTTCGATGCGTGAAAAAAGCCTCTTGCAAAAATGCAAGGTAAGGCTGCATATTATAGACCCTTTGTGGTCCGCCACTCCGGACCCTGTGCACCAGGCTGCCCCCCAGTTTAGTAGGTACACAGTATTTAGCATACCTTAAACACTCCAATTATAACTGAAACACGAGCAGCATCAGATGCAGCTGAAAACCCAGCACTCTGGGATTCAATGCAGAAAAAAAGCAAATATAAGTTGAAGCTAATCAAAACTTAGGAAATTTTCTCAGAAAAAAGTGATAAACCAAAAATGAAAAATCATCTTAAAAGTGGCAGTACCTGTAGAATTGGGGCTGCATAGTACAATACACTTGGTTGCCCTGTTATCTGTCATGATTGAGTTGAATGGATTCAGCAAGAGGAATATCTGATCACGCCATATCATAGGACCCATAAAAACAATTAATTCAATGGATAATATCAAAGAATCAGGCTTTACCCCACTACATAAGTTAATACCTGCTGAAAAAGCACCAACCCTCCACCAATTATGAAGGCTTTCAAACTTGACCCTTGAAATACCTCCCAGAAACTGCCTTCAGACTCTTCATCCACATATGCTGATTTCAGTGAGACCAGAGTATCCTCTACTTGCATCACTGATGCTTTATCGCCAGCTGGTCGACCTCTTAGTCGACCTAGGGCATTGATTGCTTTTTCTTTGTATTCCTGCAAAGCTCCTTTACCTTGCACTGCCCTTAGGAGCAACCACCGGGGAGATGGTGGCAAACTCCACATACCTAACCCCATCAAGGCCGCAATTGGAGCACCAAAACTGTACATGTATCGCCATCCTCCAACAGCATTAATCTCAACACTTCCCACAAGATAACCTAACTGCAGAAAATTTCACTTGTAAATAAACACTAGAGACAAAATTAATGGTACAAAAGTAATAAGTGGTTTGCACTTCAAAGCTCACCAAAATTCCAAGAACTATGAAGAGCTCCTTCAAAGATATTAGTGTTCCACGAATCTGTGATGGGGCAGTCTCTGCAATATATAGAGGAGCTCCATGCATTGCCTGGAAGGATGATAGGCATTCTAACTAAAAAACTAAAATGTAATACATTACATAAGAATATAGGATCAGACAAACATCTACAACCCATAACGGATGAAACAATCTGGAACCTACAAGTTAGATAGCAGTATAAAGTCTCCAATAGTATGATGCAGCTTCATGCTAGAAATTGCTTCAAAGATATCCAACACTGGCAAGCTTTGTATGGAACCAGTTCCTTAAGTAATCTAAGTTAAATTGCAATGACTGCTAAATGTTTTGTGATCAGGACCTGAAAATGATGTATGCAAATCAATCTCATGCCTATATGAGCACATTTTATCATTGCTATTTGATTTTATCTGAATTAAACTGCAAGTTATATTTGAATAAGATGATACCACATCACTCTTATATTCATCTGACAAGAGGGTCAAAGCCAAAACGAGAGAAGTGCAGCTAATTAGTTAACCAAATCAGCCAATAAGTTAGCTTTTCGGGAATTCTATGTTGCAAGTGTTAGGAACAGAAAACAATGTCAATGAAAGTGGCATGAACGAGAGACAGGGAACAAGTGAGAAGCAACAATCAAGATGCTCTTCAGAATCAACTTTCATTGAATGATAATTGGTAGGAAATCCTAGAATGACCACGGAATCTTGGTTTCCCCTACTTCTCTTTTGTACCATTTCGTTTTTCCATTTTGCACCTCGTGTGCAGTAAACATATTAGGTGATTGCATTCAGATCATCAGGCACCAAGTGGATAGCCCAAATTGCAGCAATTATCTTTAATATAAAAATGGATTTCAGTAAATAGTGATATAAGCACCAACCAACACCAACTAGCAGAAATCACACTGGCTACAGATGGGATACTTCTGTTGTCATATATTTGAGCCATGGTGTGAGGAACACATGGCTTTCCACAAGATAAACAGATCCAAAACAAAAACTATTACGCAAGATGTACAAGAGAGATGATGCCACATTGAATCTCCACACCAAACAACACAGAATAGGAAAGCTCTGAAATAGGGTCCCTGACAAGAAAAAAAAATTTAAAGTGACAAGTAAATCTCTAGACTAGTGCAAACTTCTAAAAAGCTTTTAGCCTTTTACATACAAACAATCAGGAAAGGTCAAGTATCTACAGCAAGTAGGAACCAATATTGCTCATATTATGGCTTAATATAGATGATTCATCTCTCTTTCTTACTCCTTCAGAATAAAGAGAACGAAAAATATGTTCCCCATGAATGGTTGTTCTGGATACACTTTGACCTCTTGCACCCCCCAATCAAATCCATGATGTCCACAAGAATGTCAGCCCCTCCAAGCAATGTCAGTTTCCTAGTTAGGCAATAGATTATGTATGGGGAATCTCCTATAATGATCCTATCAGCTGTGACACTGGCAAGTTGGTCTCACCAAGTGATCCTGTCTGTGGAAGTATAATTATTTCTTATATTTCTATTAGATAGATCAGTCCTACACCATTCTACATTGCTCCATAACTGTAGAAGTCTAGGATCATCTGGTCCTTCTTATGTTGAAACTGCCAAGCTGACTTTAATGGATTAGCAGAGGCAATCCTGGAAAGGCTGATGTCAATTTGCAAGTTCACCCCAAAGAATTTTAGTCATCGTTCATAAACAAGAGCTTCTTCTTCAGAGGCCTTAGTTTCTTATCTTCAATAAGTAGAGCGGAAAAGTACAGAGATTCTCACCAGACCTATACCGGTGCCATAGAGTACCCGTCCTATAATTAGAACAGCAAGGTTAGGTGCAGATCCAGTGATGAAACTACCAAGCATGTATAGCACAGCTGCAATAATCAGCTCTTTTCTTCTTCCTTCACCAAAACACTTATGAAAGATCAGACTTTGGTTAGATATAGCAAAAAATATTTAATGAGAATATGTAGCTATCTTGCATACGAAGAAAAGAACTCCAACGAAAGAGATCATGCACCAAGAAAATCTGCAATGGGGTACACAAGGAGAGACCCGAAGAGAGCTCCATAAAGAGAGCCACTAACCTGTAAACAACAAAATGAAAATTGTGGTCAAACCAATAAGAGATAATCAGGAAGTAAGAAACAAATTTCATATTCGATGCAGACATATTAGTGAAGATGAAATCAAAATAACCTAGAGTTTATCCATGCGGTCCACAATAGAACACTAAACAGAATACTTGAATATTGTAGAACATACCACAAGACCCAAGTCTACAGATGATAGGTTGAACCATGTCGTGCCGCTAAGTTCAGCTGACTGAGCAAAATAAATTAAATGATAAGATCAGAGTGCAGGACATGGACCTTAGGAATACATATTTTGAATAAGAAACAAATGTTGCTCAGCGTTGAATATATTCTCTATTTGGTTTTTCACTTAGCCAAATCATGGTTTGGATCAAATTGCTTCCCCCTTTTCTGCTATATTCTTTACACCACAAATTGATGTATAAGAATTACATTGAAACATGAGAATCTTCAATTTTTAATATGACATACATTTCTAGAAAACAAAAACAAATTCATTCTTATGACCTGGGAAGTATATGGACAAGTAAGCAAGCAGCAAGGAAACCTGGTACCTGGAGGGAGATGCTGGCTCCAGAGGTGGCACCAATATCATATCCAAATAACAAACCTCCCAAGGCTGGGAAAAGAAATCTACATTTGGGCAAAAGCAAATTTCATAGAAGAATAAGTAGTAACTGGATTAGTAACAAGAAAAACAAAGGAAAAAGTAGCACATTTGACTAAGTTCTCATAAACTTTATACTGGATCAAAATTTACTGAAATGGTAGAATTGAGACAGAATAGTTATGGATCCCGAACTCCAAAATTGTGTGTAATAATCCGCTTATAGTTCTTATGGAAATATACTAATATATTTTTACAAAACTATATTACATAATTGGAAAGTTCAAGCATAACTCACTAATTATTTAACTTTTCTTATGCACTTCACACTCACAGCATCCTGTATCATTACCACCAAGTGTCTTTTTGCTTAGAACTGAAGATGAGGTTAAACAATACCTTTCAGGTGAACAACTAATCATGTCATCAGAGCTCCAGATACATAAGATGCTTCATATTAACAAAGTAGCTACTTAATACACAAACGTAACAAGTAAATTTAGAAAAAACTTCAAGTTAGTACTCCCATTACATCAAACTCAAACATACTTGAGAGCTTTTCAGCTCTTCACCACTAGGATCTGGTAAGAGATACAAGCCTACTAATGATGGAGTCCGAATAATTCACTAGCTTATTATTATAAAGACAAGACTCCTAAAACATAAAGTGTGTGTAATCCCATCTTATGAATAATGTACTATCCTTTCTGGTGCAGAATGGACAGTCAGTCCAACAATGGCCAGAGATGGGCGCATCACACCCATAAAAGTTAGAAAATACTTCATAAACTGATAAAAAACTAAAGAAAGATATAATCAGGCATGTTCATTAGAAGAATGCCGGATTGGGCAATAGCGAAGCATGTGAGCTAGAAAGCATTTGGTCAAATAGAATCCAACAACTGGCATGTGGTGCAAAACAGTGGCAGAGTGGATGAGGGAAGGAGCTGGAGTAAAGCCCCAACAGAAAAACATAATAACATATGAAAATGAACCATAATTGAATAAAAACCAAGAATGAATAAGAAGAGCAGCAAAGCACAAAAATTATGCAATAAATAAACTACAGGACAAGAAAAAAGTATTGAAAATCCAACTTGGGCAACAAGAAAATTAAAGAGTTGAGATGAGGATACATGATAAATTTTTGCATGTGGAAAGAGTTGATGCATTAGATACAGTTAGAGTCCAGTGTACAAGAGAGTGGGATGACTTGAAGTTAATAGACACAATGACCAAAGTTCGCTTTTATTAGATAGGAGTTTTGGGTAATCTGCTCTAGATAACAAATGGGATTCTAAGCAAATAGCATTGCCAATTCTGTAAAAATAACTGATGGGAGAGTATTCTTAACTTAGAGGTCCAAGCATAGATCTTTTGAGTATTAGGCTCCACATAGGTAGTTGCCGACCCCTAGTTGGGATAAGGTCTTGATGATGATGATAGGTAGTTGCCTAGAAATGTAGAAGGGAAGTATATCTAGATCTCCCATTGAAGCTGTCAACTATATGTCATCTTTCAAATTGCTTCCTAAAGGTTTGGATATCAATGCTTTTCTTTCTGAAATAGGTATCACAATCTGCTCAAGGATCCAGAGCAAAGACAGAAAGAAGCCAGCAAATTAGCAGAAGCAGCTTTAGTAAGGGTCATCCTTCCTCCTCGGGATGTGTATCCTTTCGTCCTTACTCTCCACCATCAGTACTGATGAAGTCTCCAGAGGATTATGGACAAGAAAAAAGAAAATCCAAGTTTCAAATTTCCAAGACTTCTAATCCAGACTGCTAGCAAGTTGGGGTACTGAAACCAGCCACAATGCTGTTTTCTGCACCAGTCTACAATCCAAACATGTCTCTAACTACTTAGGAAGTGCACTTCCAGTAACTGTGGTCTGATCCACGAGTCCAAGAACTCAGCTATAAGGATTCTGTATAGAATGTAGCAACCATCCAGAAAATCATCTTAGAAAGATGAATAAACTTTCACTCAACCATCTTCACATCACATTTTCCAGACTTCCAATTAGCTTATTGGTGTAAATTCTCTGGATCTACTACAACATTCTCAATGATCAAAGTCAGAAAGTCATTTTGCTTCCTTCTTGGCATACCCTGGCCCAAGGAATTTCATGGCTCATTTATCCTCCTCAATAATTAGCATTTATTTTGGAACAAGGTCATAGTAAAGTATTTGAAACAGTGCTTTTCTTATTCATGGAAAAGGCTGTCTCTTACATTCTTCTTCCTGAATTCTACACCAGAAGCCTAACCACACCACATAAGATACTTCTGTCTTCAAAATCCAGTTTGCAATCAACTCTAATTAGGATAAAGACTCTTGGACATTTTATTATTTTTTCTCTTATTTTTCTATGCTCTTTCAGCACTCTTCCTTCCATACCTGTGCTCATGTCAAACTCTTTCAACTAAAGCAGCTTAGGTCTTTGACCAACAAAGCAATACAAACCCTATGATAATTATTATTAGCGTCTTAGATCTTTAAAGTCACTGCATCTTTCCAGCCTTTAGATATTAGCAAGCTTTATCCCCACTTCCACTCTCCATGGTTTCTTTCGCTCTTAAAGATCTCTAGTGTTCTATCTTAGCAGAGTCCTTAATTCCTTTATCAATGAATCCTAATGACCTATAGAATCCACTTTCAAGTAGCAGTTCTTTGCAGCACTTTGAATTCTTCAAAACCCCATACTCTAATCCTCTCCGCTATTCATCTGTCTTCTTCCTAAAGCTTTGCATCTTCACCACCAGTTTCTGCATCCAAAATGTTCCACAAAGAAATAAGTCTGACTCCAGCAACACTTTCTTGTTTTTGGTACAAGTAAAGAAACTTTTACTAAGTCACAGAAATTGCCAGATGCTCCTGCAACTACTTAGACCTAAGCTGTTACTGGATCATCCCAATTAGATAAGCAAGTGCACCAAGTGATCAACCAGTTCATTGTTATTAACAAAATCTCCAAACCTTGACCATGCCATTACCCATCTCTTCCTTGTCTCATGAAGAAAATCTAAAAGGGCAGCCCCAGTGTACAAAGCTCCCCGCCTATGCAGAGACCAAGGAAGGGGCGGACCACAAGGGTTTATAGTACGCAGCCCTACCTTGCATTTTTGCAAGAGGCTGTTTCTATGCCTTGAATCTGTGACCTCAAGATCACACACAACAACCTCATGAAGAAAATCTATTGATGTATAACTATCCTTCCAACACCAAGTTATATCTCTTCCTTTTCACAACAAGTTATCGAACACCCATCTCTTTGCTTCCAACACCATGTCATTACCTATCACTGAAGCGAAGAAATGTGATCACTCTTGCTTCAGAAACAAACTTTTGATTCTCAGAATCAATTCTCATCAACACACGCCTCTACTTCAATATTTTCTTCATATTTGGAAGGTTACACTCCTCTTTTTGTTCTTCATGTACTTCCTAAAGCATCTATTTGCTTAATTCTGAAGGCACGCTAGGTCCTTCTATTTGCAGCTTCAATCTATAATATAACAGCAGAATATTTCATCTCCAATACCAAACTAAAATTACATCCTTCACTAAATTAGCATGTGCTGCTAAGTTAATTATCTGGACCACAATCAATACCAAGACTTACGGCAAAACGACAGAAGACCACGAAAAGTCCTCTGCTTCTGCGTTCGCAAGGACAAGTGGCCGCTCATCTCCCTCCCCCGAAGCAATCTCTCCTTGTGCGCGAACCTTAACAATTCAAAGCAAAAGGATCAAAAGAACAGCATTGAGATTCTTTTCTTCTGGCACCTTTTGGAGTCGAAGTAGCGGTTTTACCTTGTGTCTGAGTGAAGCTCTGGGAAGAAGGATTGTTCTAGTAAAATGGGCTCTTCTACTTTGGCCGAAGGCCGCGAAATTGGGATTGATTTGAGAGACAGGAGAGGGTCTGTGTTGGGAGAGAATGCACTTCTTCTGAGTGAGAGAGCCGGGTAAGACTTTGCAAGGGCAGAAAGAAGTGGATGTAAAAGAAGCCATTAGACTATCTTCTTCTGCTGCTCCCGCTTTGGAGGGTGGAGTCCGCAGCTGTGGTAGAAAGATACAATTGGGATAAGAGGAAAGCAGCAGACCCACGTGGTTGAGAAACTCAATCAGACTACTGAAGAAAGACGACTAACTGCGTACAAGTAAAGCAGAAACCATACGAGACAGAATTTTTTGTTTTAGAATCAGTTCGTCCGTAAAGCAGAGATTGAAGTTTCGAGTTGAGAATCAGTTCCTCGGTAAAAGATCCCTTTTGGGACCAAATTTGTGAAAAATCACAATTTAAACCCCCAACGACTTTTTCCATTTTAACCTGGACTATTTGAGATTTTTTTTTAATCCTGAACTTGCTTTTTTTTCCCAGAAATGTCAACTGCCTCGACGGTTTCAAGTGACTGTCGGCCATGTCCTACCCATGTTGCAGTTTCTTGCACTGCCGGCAGTAGACCAGCATTTACGTTAAGAAATATGAAAACAACCAGCCCACCATTATTTTTCCCTTTTCATATCCATTCGGTTTGAACTAGACTTCATGGGAGAGAAAACCTTAGAGGGTTTGATATCTTAGATCTTGACCTTCACAAATCTAGTGATAGAAGCGGCTTCTATTGACCCATTTGCTATTTTTTCCCAATTTTCATCTGGGGTTTTTTGAGAAATGCCATTATATTTATGTATTTTTACAAAAAAAGTCTAATAATTTTAGTTTTATAAATTTGCATTTAAATTTTTGTGAACTTTGCAAAATTGTTTACAAAATTATGATATTATCCTTATTTATAGGTAGACTTGTGCGCGCCAAGGGGAGGGAGACATAGAAAATAGGGATTGCGACTTGGGGGAGGCAAGGCAATCGATCGGGTGGAGCTGAGATGTGTGGATTTGGATAAGCCAGGAATGGGGGCAGAAATGGGAGAGAGAATGTGCTAGAAATAGAGTACAGAGGCTGCGGGGAAGAGACAAGGAAACTAATAGGGAAAGAGAATAAAAAACTAATATAATAAAAATTTAGCTAAGCGCAAATTTATAAAATTAAAAAAATATTGGACTTTTTTGCTAAATGTTAAAATGTAATGGCATTTAAAAACAAAAACTTTCATGTATTATAGAAAAACGGAGATAAAAGTTAATAGTGAGCACTTATTCTGATGTGCTCAACCACCTCCAATGAATTATCATCGAGAAACCCAACTTGTACTTCCATTTTTCCACGCACAACATATACAGATCATATGGCTTATGGTGCTCTTCCTTGTGGTTGATTGGTCAAGCACGTCCCTTTTAGCTGCTAGGACACATGTCAGAGGTAAAAATAGTCCCATCATCCAAACAACAAGACTGCAACCCCCAAATACTAGGAACCATTTTTGTTATCCCAGATTTACATAACAATACAATCTTCCAAACATCTGTGATTACAAAAATAGACATAGGTAAGGGAAAAAACTTAATCATTCATGCCCATAAGCAATATATCAACCCGAAACAATCCACTCAATACTGTCTACAAATTTAGGAATCACTTTACCCAAATATCCTATAGTTCACCAGAAAATTTAAAAATGTTCATAACAGACCATTTCTACAAATCGACCATGCAGAGAAGCCCACGCAAACAAAAACTCATAACCCATTATGGAACCAAGTAAAACATAAGAAAAGAGAGAAAGTAAAATAAATCAAACGCGAGCCTCTAGCAGCATACATTTTTTACCATTACTGCAATATGTTCATTACAAAAGCTCCAACTAATATAGATCTCTTTCTTTGGCATTACAGTCCCTATGTTCATTCCAAAATACATTAACTTTCATTACATAATGCCTTGACAATCGGTCTTTGTCAACCACAATCCCTTCTTTGGCTCATTCACTAATTACTTTCACTCAATGATCTCTTTCTTTGGCTCCTCTTGCAGCAGAGTAAATTAAAGTGAGGATCATTTCAAGATCCCAGCGTTTGGTCAGCCAAACTTGATGCCAAAAATCTGAAACCCCACCACAGAGGGCTACAAAAGTAGAAACCCAAATGGCCTGTGTCTAACCGTTACAACCTCCAATGGAGAAGGCCAGATGAGAGTAGGATTTTTTCCTTCTTTTTTGTTTTATTCCTCGACTGCAAATGGGATTGCTTAAAGAGAAAGAAGGGAAGGGAGGAAAGGAAGTGGGCCAGCTGAAAGAGAGAATGAGGGTAAGTGGGCCATCTTAACTGGATGATTTCCAGCTGAAGGAGAGAGTAAATGACCAACAGATGGCTGCATCTTGGTTCCGTTCTCTCTGGTTTCATCTTAAGTGGCTGATCCTAGACCCTTGATCAGACAAAAGGCACTTATTGGCTTTTGTTAGACTTTCTTGCCCGTAGCGTATCCATTTGGGCATGGAAAAAAAAGACAAGTCTTTTGTGGGTCTGATTCGTGATAAGGCCCTTAATTTTGATATGGAGAACATGATCATAACTTAGACCTACCAAAAGAAGTCATTATGTATGAAAAAAGAAAGGTATGGACTACTTCTCACACCTAGATAACTAACCCCACAAGTTTGGTTTGTCTGTGAGTAGCACTTTTAGCTTGAAATTTTGTTAAAAGATTAAACAAAGAGCAGTTTTGGTATCTCAAGTGCCTCCTTCTTTAAGCTGTAAACACCCTATGGAAGGTACGTAAAACGACTGCCATGGATGAAGATCACTGGCTCGGCAAGAGGCAGCAGGAAGGTCTGCATTTGAGGGGCTGCGCGCTGTAAGAGAAGCGTATCCACTTCTGTGCAACTTGGCTATGGTTTTCTTTCTAATTATTTTGATAGAAACGGCTGAAGAGTTAAGACTATTTGATAATGGCATAGATGTGAATCGACAGTTGGGACTGTCATAAAGTTCATGGACGGGTAACATCACGCCTTGCTGCTCCAATGTTATGTTGAGCTATTAACCCAAGCAATGACATTAGATGGTCTGGGGTACTTAGTTTCCTCGCTGCTCCAATATTATGTTAAGCAGCTCTCTGATCTAGCGAATATTCTTGATCTTGGCCAGTCTGCCTTTCGTTAGTTCCAATTTATCATCCAAATCCAAGGCTTTTTGGGTTATTATATCCATGGTTGAATGGTTAATCCATGTTTAATGCTGCAAGTTGCTGGGGAGAAAATCACCATCCAGGCTAACTCAAATCACAAATTGTCATCCCCATGCCAAACATCAACTTATGCAAAAGGGACCTCGTATATAACGTTTTACCCATGCACCGTTTGCTATTTTTATCCCCTCTCCGACAGAACGGGCAAAAATAGGAAGCAAAAAACCTCCTCTAGTTTGACCAGTAAAAATTGGTTAGCCTCCTCTAGTTTGACCAGTAAAAATTGGTTATCTCCACTGCCATTACCATGCCTTTGTCCGGCCACCTTACCTTCGGAACGTAACAGACCCTTTGACAAATTCATTCGTACTTCGACTTACCACTCATAAAACCTCCACAATTCAAAGGCAAGAAGGAGAACAAAAATAACATTAGCTCTGCATTCTCTTTACAATAATTCTGCCATGGAAAAAGGAGAAAAAAACCATCACCTCCAGAAAGAAGAAGAACAAGCCTCTCAAGAGGAAGGAGCCAAGCCTCAGAGCAGGTTACAGAAACATGCACCAGCATCTCTTCAACTCGATGCAGCTATAGCTCATGCCTTCTCTTCTGGAAAAGTTTCCTACTCTCACGACCCAATTCCCTTATTATCTCCTCTCATCTTGAATCCACCACCAACTCCAGAGACCGAGAGCAAAGTGGAAAAAGGCAATAGGAAAGAACCCGGATCCGGTGACAAAGAGGGCCGACCTCCATTGGCAGGGGGATGGAAGCATCCTGCAAACCCAATGTTGATAGAACCTTCATTTCTTCTTTCCTTCTGTCAGAGTCAATGCGTGCTTGTGGATAATTAACGTGCAACAAGCCTCATAAATCTTTGCTTGGTATGTTGTTTTTTGTAGATTGGATTAAGTATCCCTCTTTCGGGCCATTTGCATGCTAAGATGGGAGGAAGATTAATGTGAATTCAAGAGAAATGTGTTCTCCAAACGTTTGCAGTAAAAAGTTGAAATCAGTGTTCATATGGGATAATTCTAAGAAGCCCACAAGAAATTTGTTTTTCTTGATTTCTGTATGGAACTTTCAGAAAATTGATTGTGGTATTCTCCAAATTAATGACTCGGGAGCAAACCAAATTGGACCATATCTCCGGAGTGGCCTTTCCAAAAAAAAAAGGTATCTCGGAAGTGACATCGGAACAGATCTACCTTTTGCTCTAAATTTAATGGCTAATTAAAGAGCCTAAACCCCCTCTAGCCTGAAAATCATGTTATTTTTTGTTTTTTAGCTCTCTTATAAGATTCAATCTCAATCTCAAAATAGTTAGTTGCAAATTTGCGGTATCCTCTGATGATCTCCATGCCTCCCTTTCATTGTTACTCTCGTCCTTCTCCAATGGAACGTTGAATTTCTTGCACCGGATCACAGCAGCGCTTTTATTTCTTTAACCTTCTGGGAAGGTTTTAGAAGTGATCAACAATCACCAATATTTATGTCTTGATGGGTGGAAAACTGTGCTGAACATGAGCAGGAGAAACTTGATCATTCCTTCTTTTTTCCTTTTTTGGTGCTAAAGAACTCGACCATTCATTTGATAAGTTCAATTTGTTTCCGGCCACACTAAGCTAATGATAAATCCTCTTTCCTATATGTGAGCCAGATGATTTTCGTTTTTCTGTTCATTTTCAGATTATCATCTGCATGGGGTCACTTACTGGTCATCCCCTATCTAGACAGACAATTTCCTAGAGACCCGTGAGAAATCAGAGGTTCTTGTTCTTCTGTTTTTAATGCTATCTTATAGAACCCGCTGTAGATTGAAGGAAAAAAAGAAGTGAAATGTTATAATCAAAGCGCCATGGAAGCACTTGGACTTAAAGCGCTCAACACATTCGTCTGATCGATCTGCCTTTGAATGTCTACTAGCCAAAAAAAACATACAGATTGGATGATTATCGCATCTGAAAAGGAAATTTTTTGATACAAGGGATGGTGTAGGAACTCTTGATAAATAGCGGTCTGTATGCAGTGGCCAAAAACATTATGTTTAGGATGCTAGCATCATCTAATCATTCCTATCAAAAGCTATAGTAATTTGACAAATAAGTCGAATCATTTAAAGATTGTCACAGAAAAAAGTTGGCGCCTCGAGTCCAAATCAACTTTAGATCGCAGTTTGGTTTGGCATTCCTCAAAGAAAAATAAGTAACGTCAGGCATATCAAACAAAAACAAAAACAAAAAGCAGCCAGGTGCATACTTTTGTTTGAATGGTTATATAGCATTAAAGAAAGAACAGTTCTAGAACTTTCAAACGTTAAGGCACCGTCTTTTTTCAGACAATCTTTTTATTGCTTTTTCTTCAGATTTAAGCCATTCATCTTGTTTGACCCTTTGTTTAGCTTGCCCATGAAAAATCATGCCAATTGGATGATCACAACTTCTATTTTTGTCTTATTTTTATTTCATAATAGCCATCAAAGCATAAAGAAGTATAAGACTACAGCTTCCAATAGTAGTAGTTTTTGTTGTGGAGGTAATCTATGGGATCCTAAATAATATAAATAGGTTAAATCTTCTAAATGGGGAGCATTGGTACAAGGGTAAAATTATCGTCGTGTGATCTTGAGGTCACGGGTTCAAGGCATGAAAATAGCCTCTTTTAAAATGCAAAGTAATACTGCATACTATTGACCCTTGTGGTCCACCCTTTCCCTAAAACTCACGTAGGAGTTTCGTGCACCTGGGCTGCCTTTTTAGGTTAAATCTCCTAAAAATCAAATCTAATATATTAAAAAGACAGCATCCGATAATAAGACACTGCCTTGGGTTCGAAAATACCGGGGCTGTGGAAAGAAATGTTTACATTCCTGACTACGATAAGGAGAAACCCAGACTTCTCACTCCACTTTTTTACACCTTATGCTCAAGTGACGGGTGGGCATGGGTTGAGTTGAATCCTCATTTGGAACCATTTCCTACGTTTAATCTAAATGCAGGCTGATAACAGCCTAGCATGAGGAAACGTTTCCTTAGTCCTTTGCAACTCTTAAGGAGACTTGGTTCAGGGCAGCCATTCCTCCTGGTTGATTACTGTCCTTGCAAATTATAATGCAGGCTGATCTGACAACAAACCATGGGGAGCGTCCCCTAACACACTATTGAGGAAAAAATGGACGAATACCTTTAAATGGAGATGATCCTGCAGACGTCCATCACCTCACATGCTCACATGCATTCAAGAGGAATAAGGCAGCCTTGGTCGGCAGCTCAAGAAAAAAGCTCCATGGTGGGCCTTTCCTTAGCAAAACCCTTTATAATTGGGCAACTAAAGATAGATTCACAAGACTTGATTAGTCGAGGTCTTCTCTCATCGGCCCCAACCCAACAAGCATTTTTAGTGTGTCCCCAACCCATCATGCATTTCAGAGGGCCATACCTAGCTAGAGCCGCTGCGGTCACATATTCGAGCAAGTGCCTTACTCCGCTGCATAAAAAGAGGGCTGGAATAACATGCTCTCCACGAAAGAATGGATTAAGATGATAGTGTTATCAGGCCTCTGCTTCGCTAGAGAAACTTTGCCCAGGTAATTATCAAACAGAGAGTTGAAAGAAAGATTAATCTCAAGTAAATTGACATTACAATTGAATCAACTTCGTCCATAGTCAATTTCCCAAGTTTAGGTACTAATCCATTATTCTGTTCTCAACCTACAGAAGTGCAGTAATACCACATTCTCAAATTTTCATGAAATTGAGACAGAGAGCTCACATGTACAACACAATTTCAGTTCATAACTCACTGAATTTTTTACTAGAATTTACTATAGGAAGATAAACATGTTGCCAAGACCGAGACAGTGAACATCATGAAAATGTCTACGACACAGTAAAGGACAACCCATCAGACCCCGGCCGTCGGATCTACATGAAGTCATCTCTAAGCATTGAAGCAACCACACAAGTTGCCCTTTAAACGCATTGATATTTATATATGTGCAGCGGCCTTCGGACGGAAATCGGGAAGGAGAAACTAACAAATGTAGTTGGAATTATCATTAAAAAAATAAAAAAATATACAGGCAGATAGGATACCAGGAAACTTTACACAGATTTACCCAACTGATGTGGTGGATGACAACATGATTCTTCCTTGTCTAGTCATGTCTTTCCACACTCGATGCCAATCCATAATCATCAAAACCTCCCCAGATTCGAATGGAGCACCAGCTTCAAGCATGTCCATCAGGTACTCCTGCTAAGTCAAAAGTCAAACTCTCCAGTTGCCTGCGAGAAATTTGATTCAGAGGCTTGGAGACTCACGATATTGATTGAAGGAAAGGAACACAAAGTGGCTGTTTTTCCAAGAGAAGCAGAGTTACACAAAGCAAAAATGATCCTTTTCCAGAAAAACGTCGGAAGCAGGATTATGAATTAGAGAATACAGCCGGTGTTAACAACTAAAACCAATTAGTGACTAAAGACTATGCAAGCTTACGGAACGAAAAATGACGAAACTACTAGCACTTAACACAAGACTGGTTATATCAGAAATCCACTACAGTTAAATTCCTCCATGTGTTGACACTTCAATCTTCCTTGATTCAAAAAATGGGGTTAAGTCAAAAAGTTGCAACTTGATTTTCCTATTAAAACTGTATTTCAGAGAGCATCAGATCTTCAATTCCAATTAGAGTTCCTATTCTTGATGGCAATTGCTAGACATGTATGGGCAGGAAGCAATTACTTGGCCGGCCTGGCATGCCTCTGCTGCTGCATGGAGCACCCTGTTCTTAAAGATGGTTGGCTTTTCTTGAAACCTATGTTGCTTTTCACCCTAATTAGCAGTTGGCTTATTTATCAACCTCTGTTGCTTATCACTTCAGTTCAACGTACAGCGAGGTTACCTGGTATTTGACGCTTTTGTTTAATTTAGTTTCCGTCTTCTCAGATTGGAATCGTGGTTGGGTTTGGGTTTCAAATGTTTGGTACACACTGTGATGGCGTAAGAGTGGCTCTGGTATTGAGCATGCATGAGGGACTGCAGTCAAAGTGCGGCCACCAATGCCTCAAATCCTTTCCAATACTAGTCTGATGCTCTTGCGTTGGTGTCTATTGGGATCAAGGATGTCGTTGCCCCTTCTGCTTCTTGCTAGAAGTTATGGTCAATACCCGAGCCAAATGTATAAGTGAGCAAAAGCCCAACAGCTTAGATTTATATATTACTCGAGCTTAGAAAAAAAAAAGGGCAGCCTGGTGCAGTAAGCTCCCATGTATGCAGGGTCCGGGGAAGGGGCAAGGACTAATAAAATGTTCAGAAAAGCAAAAAGGTAAAATTATAATGCATTCTAAATCTTAAAAAAAAATAAAAAATAAAAAGAAATAGAGGAAAATCTTGACAATTAGGATTCTTTGTTTCTCTTTTATTCATTTTCTTTCCCCGCCGACCCATAATCAAGATAAGGTCTTAATGATGACGATGATTTCATTTTCTTTCCCCCAAAGCAGGTTACTAGTTTGTAACATCAAATACTACAGGTTCTTTTGGATATTGACATACGCACCTTTAGTTTTTCCCTTATGAGGCCCTTACAAAATGATACAAACTGCTATATCTCCATGTGATCCCAGATTTCTGAATATTTGAAACATTCATAATGTTGCCATTGACTTAGATGGGCTATGCCCCAATGTTCTTATCTTTTGAATGATCCGAGCCACTATTTTCTTGAACTGTAAAATGTATGATGGATCATTTTACACTTCATTTTAAGACTGAAGAAAGCAGTGGCTAAGATCATGCAACAGATAAAAATTTTAGAGCATAGTCCATCTAAGTCAAGGGCAACATTTTAAACGAGCCAGATCTTCGGAAATCTGGGCCAACTTGGAGTTATAGCCATTTGAACCATTTATTATGGGCTCGTGAGGGAAACATTAGTACCCCTATCCTCTCTTTTCTATCATATAAATATATAAGATGGAGCATAATGCAGCTGTGATATAAGCAGAAAAATCAAGATGCATTTAAACTTTAAAATAATAAGACGTTGAGAGGGCAAAGAGGTGTCTGTAAACGGAAATCAACCCCTTTCTCTAATTCAGTTATTCAACCAAAAGTTAGCCATTGCTCAAAGAAACAAGCTAGGACAAAATATGATGAAGAGATAAAGAAAAGAGACAATTTCGTTCATTCCAAAAACGTCTGACCTGCCTCTAAATGCTTCTTATAATTTTGTAAAAGATTGTCAACTAAGACAAACTCCTACATTCTCTACAACAGAAAACTTATTAAGTCATATTCATAATACAAACTTGTATGTGACCGTGTGTACACTGACATGCTACATACAATAGTCCACAAGTTAGTCGGCCAAATAAAGTTTTGTGGTATTTACTAAACTAACAGTTTATATACTTTACCGCTCAAGCATAAAGGTACCTTGAATGATTTCATTTTTTTTTTAAATTTTGCTTTTTGTGTGGATTAGGCTCACCATGTGCTGGTGAAGATTTTTGTACATCTAAGGCATTGATCACATCCAAAATGGACTTGCATGGACTACACACCAAGTTTGATGCCCCCAGGATTCTTTTAGCCTATGTTTCTTCAAGTTGAAAATCTCAACAACTAATTTTTTACTAATCCTTCAAAACCCAAAACAAGCGGTTAGAGTCATCCAAATGCCCTATATCTTGCTTGTCACCTAATTCCTATACACCAAACATGGTGAATGGCTCAAATCCTCCACAAAGAACAAAAAGTGTTCTAGGGGCACTTCTTCCTCTCCACACGCACATGGGGTGTCTAGTCCTACCACGACCCAAGACAATTATGCTGGTTTCTCATTTTATAAATATGCACGCAACTTGAATGTAACTTGTCACATAAATGGAACAAGCTTCTCCATGTCTACTCATTCTCTCTAAGAAACTAAAAGTCAACATGGTCCTAGTTTATGACATTGCCACACAACAAAGTATATATAACTATTATCAGAAGTAGCCAATGTAGCACGTACTGTATCTAAAGTGTCTCCAGTCGCTTCAACTCTGGACATACTTGTATCTCCCAAGAGAAAACACTGGGCATAGCAAATGTATGTTGCTTTACTAATGAAACAAAGCAACCTTTAACAATACAGACAACCTTGTTACTGACACTGCAGATGAGATTACCCTGCCAATTTGAATAAGCACCCTTGAACCATTACAATTTTTTTCATTGGACACTATACTGGAAGCCTCCTTACAAGGTCAGATTGTTGCTTCCACAGAAGCTAAATGCTTCTTACTTCCAAAATTTAATGGTAGCTCAATTCGCATCACACTTCCCTTTCCTCCGAGACTTTCCTGGTCATTAGAAATATACTTCCGTTTACATGATTTTGTTTAAAGGATGAGCTTTCCTTCTTTTGATGCCACAAGAAATCCATTTAAAGCTTGAAGTAGATCTTGATATTACCCTACTGGAGTATTTTACAGCTTTTAAGTTCATTATAGCAGTAATTTAGATAATTACTGTAGTGTCTAGAAGTTAATCTTGCTATGCTAACTGAAATTATAACCCAATAACCATGAATTTTTCTCTGGTTACTGTTAACCTAAACTACATTACCTGTCCTTTCCTGACTTGTTTTTCAATAAAAACTTTAACAAAAAAAGGCAGCCCGGTGCACAAAGCTCATGCATATGCTCTATCCACGCTTTGAACCCCTGACCTAAAGGTCACATGTCAACAACTCTACAGCTGCACAAGGCTCCCCTTCTAAAAACTTAAAAAAAAAAAAAAAAAAAAAAAAAAATCCTTGTCTTGCCTACCATAAACATCATTCCTTTAGAATGATCTCCTTTCCACTCACTTTATTCGATAATAACTCCCTTTCCACAACCAATTGCTTTGAATATCACTTCCTACATCCATTATGTTCAGTTCCACTAATGTTTCCCACATTATTCCTCCACACTTTCAATTGCCAAACCAGTCAATCTTGTGTCCTGCTTCCTCTACATTTCAGTATCTTAATTTTTATTTCCTGCATCTCTTCTTGCATATGCCTCCAGTTATGGCCAATATAGACATCTAATGCATCACATGATTCACTTTGCTGCCTATAGACGTCCTTCAATGGCATCATGTAGGTCTTGACATACTTTATTAGGGTCATTAGATCATGTGAACCTGCCATGCTGCACCACACTAAAGTTCTTTTACCTCTGCCACTTCTCCACGCTGACCTAATTACTGCAGGTTTGCTGAATAGTCGCATTTTGGTATCTTGAGTCTATCTAGAGATTGATCGCAAATTTTCTCTATCAATGTGTAACATCGCACAAAAAAAAAGAGCCTAAATAGAAGGGGGCAGATTTGATACTAGCACCCCCCTCTCATTAAGCGAACCTGACAGACGTCGGATCTGTCTTCCCGAAAAAAAGAAAAAAACCGATGACGAGGAAACCTGGCAGGGAAGGAAGAGGAGGAGAGAAGAAGAAGCGGAAGAAGAGGAGAAGGACGAAGGAGAAGAGAGGAGTAGAAGAAGAAGAGGAGAAGAGAAGAGAAGAGAAGAGAAGGAGAGAGGAAAGGGAAAACCAGCGCACCTGGAAACCCTAGGTTGCGCCGGCAAGAGAGAGAGAGAGAGATGCGTGTAGGAAAACAAGGGTTTTCCTGGGTCGCCGAAGTTTCAGACTGTCGCCAAAGACGACGCCGACTCGGATCGATGATCCAACCAATCATTTTGTTCAGCACGTTGAGCCGAACAAAACCCCCAAGGTTATTGGGGAATCCAACATGATCTTGACCGTCGATTGAAGAGGGGAACATCGCACGACTAAGATTGGAGGTTTCAGACTGATCTAAACCAATCCAGCCCATCCAACGGTGGAAAATGCACAGAAATGCAGCTAGAAGGTGAGATCTACAAAACCCAATTAGTGAATTTTGATTTTTGGATAAATCCGTAGGGTTTTACAAGCGATCTAAGTTTAGGGACAATCTAGCCATCCATTTTCAAATCAAAACTTAGGGATAGGTAATCAAGTGCCTAATGTTAGCTAAACCTAACTGACATTGTCAATCTGGCTGAAAACTGATCAGACAATCTCAATTATCCGATCGGGTATTGTTCATATAGTAACTTTGTGATGTCTGATTGATGATCAGACACCACAGATGAGTTCTTCGTCATAAAAAAATGATAGGATAACTAGAATTATATGAATTTGAAGTGAAACAGATTGAATGATCTACGCCGTCCGTTCTATCACTATTCGACTAGATACCTTGTGATGTTGGATCAATAATTAGAGGTCACAGGTGGATTCCTGAACCGTGAATTAGCTTACATATGATATAAAGTAAGGAATTTGGATAAATTAACAGAAGAAATTGAGTGATATGAACTATTCATGATGCTCATTGTATCAGTCTAATTTAAGAATACAATTATAGGTTGTATTGAAGACTATAGCATGGGAAATAACACCCAACTCCAAACCAAGAGTTGATCTGGTTAAGAATCAAGGTTTAATACCAATGAACAGTGAAAGTGACTTGCAGTCACTTAAGAAGAGTAGTAGGTAGCCAATCCAGGGCCAATGGCGTGGATTAGAAAACCAGTAACTGCTTGTCATTCAACTAGCTATCAATCAATAGCTAATACAACACTCTTAGCATAGAAATAAGCACTGTCATTTCGCCTTGTGACAACTAGCGTCAGGGACTAACATAGAGGGAGCTTTCATATTGAAAAAACTAAGAGAAGTCCTAGAATTGTATATCTAAATGAGTGTTTGTATTGTTGCAGAAGTATGATTGATCGGAAGCACATATGCTATTTGCTTCAGAGAACCTGAAAATCTCCATTTGAGGTAGGTGGAATTAAGATTGCTACGATTTTCGCTATATATGCATGTGAATATGAATTTTAATCATTGAAATGAATCTTTTCGGTTTATACAAAAGATAAGATGAATGTGCATGCTGAATTTGAATTATGATTAAACTATTATGCATAAACTATGCATTATTGTGAACTATGTGAGAGAAATGTAAGACTGATATCAAGAAATTGTGAAATGACTCGTATGAGCGAGAGGGGTCGTTATGATGTTAGCGGGCATGGAGTCGTTATGATGTGGGCAGGCCTTCGGGCTGGACGAGCTACCAATTCCTGGCTGGACGAGCTATCGGTCCCTGGAATTGAGCCCCATTGTTTGGGGAGTTTGACGCGTTCTGAGAGGTCGTTATGATGTGGGCGGGCCACGGAGTAGATATGATGTGGGCGGGCCTTTGGACTGGACAAGCTACTGGTCTCTCAGAAGCAAAGCCTTGAGGTGTGTCTTTGAGTTTGGTGTGTCTTTGGGTTTAACCCATTGCGCCGACTCACTGCGCCAAAGAGGATAATATTGTTTGCTGTGTACTTAATACACACAACAACGCGTTGGTATTTGATATGTGAAATGGCTCATAAGAGCAAAGGCTGGTATCAGGAAATGTAAATGACTGGTAAGTTTTACATGTCATTGCATACTTTGCTTTTCAAATAACGTGCTTCGTAGTAATGCAGTGGTATTCCTTCTATTTTGGCATGGATTCATGATTTCAATAAGTGTTGAATGATTTCAAGTTAAATGATAATTGAATTGTTGTTTGCATGATTTAGCAGGGCTAAATTGATTTATATATAATTATCATGAATTCTGTTTATATAAAACATTGCGTCTTATTCCACCTACACAAGCGATTGCTTGATGAGGCATTGCTGTGATTTGCAATGCCTCAGATACAGAGAATAGTAGCAGGTTTGACATGTTGACAGTATCGCAAAACAAAGGACTCCCAAGGAATAGGACCTGCTTACCAACAGGAGCACGCCAACAAAAGCTTGGGAAGAGGACAAGTAAGAATTGGTCTTTGAATTGAAGTTGTCGTATTAGAAATGAAAAAGAGACTGCACTGTATGTAATTATGGGAATTTGCAAGACTTATGTGACTAAGTTGTGCTATGGAGGTTTTGGGTGTGTTGTGTTGTGTTGTGTTGAGGTAAAAGGTCTTTGTTTTGTTAGATGTATGAAAAGGAGACAGAGTCACCATTTATATTTTAAAAGTGTCAACAATGTTTATCATGTACTTCGTAATGACATACGTTAAATATCATATGTCCGAAAAACAGAGGAAACTCTGTCAGATTTTTGGTAGAAATGAGCGCTCATTTCACCGAGAATCCTTGTTTTTTATAAAAGAAAAATGACACTTGGGGTTTTTCAAAGTGAATTTGAAAGAAAAGATTTTCCGCTGCATTGCACTATTTTACAAAAATTATTTCAAATTGGATCAATCCTGCATTAGAAATTAGTTTGTATTTAAAATTTCATTTGAAAACCCAGATCGTCACACAATGACATCCCTTCACAGTTGTAACCAATTTCCACTGAAAGGAAAATAAATTATTTAAGATTTGGCTCGTACTCTCTAATCCTATTGGTCATCATTACCAACCGTTACGATCAACAACACTGAAAATATTAGATTAACAACTATACTTACAATTCATGTCAGGAAATGGAAGAGAATAATGGACCAACTATAATTTGCTATTAAGAAGTGTGGTAAAATTTGTCAAAGCAAGCATTAGGTGTCTACTTTAACACTTACGTAATCCTCAGTCCCTCATGATTCTTGAATGTAGATACCCTCCTTTAGAAACCACGTCAAAAGGCATTTGTCATTTTGTGATATATCAATCATTTCTTTGGCCAGCTAGCTGAAGGAGTAAGCAAATGCCATAATAAGTCTCACTGGCCAGGTCCTGACTATCAGTCTCAATTCTCCTTACAGTCAAGTTCATGGTACTCACTGTACTCAATTTGCCATTTGTCACACTTTACACCTACCAACTGTTTCAACTTGTACACACACTCTGTGACAGGCTACATTTTCTCTGCTAGTCTAGACAAAACACGAATATTTAAATTTTGTAGTGATTCACTTCCTGCCACAGAATTCAATTCTTCTTGGCAGCTTCAAGATATACAGATAGTTCAGTGTAGGAACAATATTCTGAGGACTTAGATAGTTAAGTACACCTGCTCAGTTGAGTGTAGTGCTTCTCATAGGATTTCATTATGCAAGCCTACAACCCCCTCTAATATCACACCAAACTTTGAAAATCATAGAAGCGGTAGATAGCAAGGCATAACCAAGTTAGCCCTTATGCCCATTGCTATGTCCAACATGAATGCAAGCAAAAGGTCACAGGATAGCAATTGATATTGAGAGCTCGTCATATGAATCTAGCAGATGCAACCCCAGAGAAAAAAGAAGGGAATGAACAGGCATCTACATAGTAGAATATAGGATGGGTGCATGTCTAGGAACAGAAGACAAGTGACTGTATAGAATAGCATATCCAGAGACATTCTGATGCGCCAGAGGAAAACATTGTAGAAGGGCCTGAAGTTGTTATCCCCAGCTGAAAACATTGTAGAAGGACCTGAAGTTGTTATCTCCAGCTGCTTATGCTCACTAGGCTCATACCATGATGGGAAAATATGAGCAAGCAACTGCTAACAATGCATGATGATGTCAAGACTTAAATAATGGCTGGGAGGTACAATCACCTTTATCATTATCTGTAAGATGCTTGAGCAGTACCCATTGTGCTGAGTAAAGGAGGTACAAAAAGACAAAAATAGGTAATTAATAGTATCCCAGCAAAAATATCATGAAAAGCCATCAAGAAGAAGAACCAATAGAATCTGAGAAGAGCAGGCAGCTGGACATTGGTGTGGCTACGTGGTGCTCCATAATATAGTAGCAAAAATATCATGGGAAGTCATCAAGAAAAAGAACCAGCAGAATCTGGCAAAAGTAGAAGGCCAGTGACTGGCAGTTGGAGCGGGCATGAGGTGGCTCATGATGACAGAAACAGCCACGATTATCCTTACAACAACATTTTTCCTATAAATATGAGATGCCTTCATGAGTCTATTTGGTTGAAAAAGCCACTTGTAATAAAACAAACACTCTCTGTTGCATGAATATAGAAATGATACTTGTACTGAATATAGAGAAACTCCAACAGAGGTTTGGTGGAAATCAGGAACTACCGTGAGAGAGAGGGAAAGTGGCAGAGCAACTACAATAGAGGTTTGCTGGAAATCAGAAATCAGAACCATGCAGAACTTCTGATTACTGACGAGCAAAAAGAAACCAGAAATCATGGAGGTTTATTGGAAGTGACAAGCATGCACTGTGAGTTCTGCTGTCTTAACACCTAGGATCAGAGAATCAGAAGGGACGATATACAAGAAGATAGCGTATCGAGCATCAAGAGACATGTTTCTCAAATCCAACTCAAAACGACATGAAAAAACAGCTTTTACACTGTTTTTGTGTTGTTGGTTGGAACTGACAACTGGAAAGTGGTCATATCCACTAGGGAAATAAACAGATTTTTAGCCCTCTCTTAGGTGTTTATGGTTTTTGATAGATGCTTCAATCGATTTCAATTTCAACAAGATTTCTGATACAGAGTTACAATTACAATCGTTAAGCAAATGCAGAACTATCTTAGTTCTGGTTCTGTATGCGTTTATTCTAGCTATTACATTTTCTAAGCTTTTGAGGAGCTAGAACCTCCACTTCCTTTCTTCAAGAAAATTCCCCTCTCCTTCTGTTCCCTCCTTCCTCTTATATCCCCCCTTCCTCTTCCATCCATAACTGCCTTTGAAATGTCTAACTGAAGTAACTGCCTCCACAGATGTAAACAGATATAACTGCATGTTGTTTACTTTTTATCCTTACTTCTTTTTGTATAATATTTTCCAAATCTACCTTCTTTAGGTTCAGTTGATGTAACAATACCCCCTTCCTCTTCCATCCGTAACTGCCTTTTGAAATGTCTAACTGAAGTAACTGCCTCCACAGATGTAAACAAATATAACTGCATGTTGTTTACTTCTTATCCTTACTTCTTTTTGTATAATATTTTCCAAATCTACCTTCTTTGGGTTCAGTTGATGTAACAATACCCCTCCCCTGCCCCCCCCAACAGTGCCACCTTGTCCTCAAGGTGGAAGTGAGGAAATTGCCCGTGAAAGTCTTCCAATGGTTCCCAAGTGTTGTCATCGTCTGGAATATTTTCCCACTGGATGAGAACTTTCAATTGTCCATTAGGAGACTGCCTAATGGCTTTGATGGCTGTTGGGTATGCATTCATTTCAAGCTCTTCAGTTAAGGCCTGTGGTAGTGGTTGAGGCTTTAGAGTTGGTTCACAAGCTGGCTTAAGCTGAGATACATGAAAAACGGGATGTAATTTAGCCTATGGTGGTAGCTCCAGCTTATAAGCTACTTGTCCAATCCTTTCTATAATAGCATAAGGGCCGTAATAGCGGGGACATAATTTCTCATTGAGCTTTGTTGATACTGATTTGAAACGATAAGGTTAGAGTTTCAAATAGACATAGTACCTTGGTTGGAAAGTGAGAGGATGGCGGTGTGTATCTGCCTGTCTTTTCATCTTCATTTGTGTTGTCTGTAAATTCTTCTTGAGTTCACTTAAAATTGAATCCCGGTTAGCCAGCTGTTGGTTAACTTCCTCCACCAATGACTCTCCCCCTGTAAAAGTAAGTAACTTTGGTGGTTCTCTTCCATATAAAGCCAAGAAAGGTGCCATTCCTGCTGAATTTTGGAAGCAGTATTGTACCAATATTCTGCCCAGCAGATCCACTTGGGCCAAGACTTCGGCTTGTTACCAATGAAGCACCGTAGATATGTTTCCAAGCATCTATTTACCACTTTTGTTTGCCCATCAGTTTGAGGATGGTATGATGAACTCATCTTGAGGGATGTTCCTGCCTGCTTAAACAATTCAGTCCAGAATTGGCTGATGAAGACCTATCTCTGTCGAATACAATAGACTAGGGATAACCATGTAGTCTAACAACTTCTTTATTAAAGATGTGTGCTACTTCCTTGGCTGTATAAGAATGACTAAGGAGAATGAAATGGCTGTACTTGGTTAATCGATCAACAACTACTAACACTGTATCATAACCATGTGCCTTAGGCAACTCACTGATGAAATCCATGAACAACTCACTCCAAACCTCCTGGGAATAGGAAGAGGCTAAAGAGGACCTGCTGATTTATTGGTTATATATTTGTTTCTTTGGCAAACATCTCCAGTGGATATAAAATTCTGAATATCCTGTAGCATTCCCTCCCACTAAAGCGCCTGGGATATGCGTTTATAAGTGCGTGTGATCCCTGAATGCCCTCCTCTTGGAGTGGAATAGAATTCTTATAAGAAGGCTGGAATGCAAGGTGAAGACTTTGGAATAACCAGTTTTCCATGGAATAGTAAAAGACCCTGTTTGAGTGTGTACCCTGGTCGGCTATCTGGATTCACCAAGAGGTCCTGAATAATATGACGAATGTGAGGATCTTCTTGTATTTCAGTAGCTAATGAATCCAAATCGTCACATCGAACCACTAATAGGGCCAAGTGATGTAATAGAAGATCGCCCTCTTCAATAGGCTGTGACCCACTATCTATCGTTTCCTCTTCCCTTGTTTTGTTGTTCGTAGGGTTGATGGTGTGATAATCTTGATGCCTAGACAAAGCATCAGCTACTTGATTATCAGACCATGGCTTATATTGAATGACAAAGTCATACCCAATGAGTTTGGTTAACCACTTTTGTTGCTCTTCATTCAGCAATTGTTGATCCATGAAGAATTTGAGACTTTTCTGGTCAGTATGAATAATGAAACGCCTTCCCATGAGATAATGTCTCCACTTTTGTACAGCAAGATCTATTGCCATCAGTTCCCTTTCATAAACTGATTTAGATTGTGATCGAAGGGAGAGGGACTGGCTGAAGAAAGCAACTGGTCTACCCTCTTGCATGAGGACAGCTCCAATTCATTTTCTTGATGCATTAGTTTTCAGCACAAAGGTTTTTAAAAAATCGGGTATGGCTAATACAGGAACAGATGTCATGACTTTTTTCAATGTCTCAAATGCCTCCTAACTTTGTGTAGTCCAAATGAAGCCATCTTTCTTAAGTAATTTTTTTAATAGAGCAGCAATGATTCCATAGCTTCTGACAAATCTTCGGTAATAGCCAGTAAGACCCAAAAATCCACTAAGTGCCTTGGCATCTCTAGGGATGGGTCATGATAACATACATTCTATCTTGGAATCATCAGCTTCTACCCCTTTCTCAAATATAATATGTCCTAAGTACTCCAAAGAAGGTTGTGCAAATGAACACTTCTTTCTATTGGCAATGAGCTGATGTTCTTCCAACAATTTCAGGACAATAGCGATATGCTCCAAATGAAGATAAAGTTACTGTTATACATTAAAATATCATCAAAAAAGGCAAGGACAAATTTGCGTAGATGGGGACGAAATATCTCATTCATAAGCTAGTGCATTGGTTAGCCCAAAAGGCATAACCAAGAATTCATAGTGCCCTTCATGAGTTCGAAAGGCTATTTTGGCTATGTCTTCATCCTTAATTCGAATCTGATAATAGCCTGATTTCAAGTCTAGCTTTAAGAAAATGGTTGCTCCACCCAATTCATCCAGTAATTCATCTATTGTTGGAATCGAAAATTTGTCAAGCACTGTCACCTTATTTAGAGCCCTATAATCCACAAAATCTCCAACCGCCATCTTTCTTTTTGACCAATAGCACTGGGCTAGAAAAAGGGCTTTTATTAGGTCGAATGATACCTGCATTCAACAACTCCTTTATGATCTTTTCAATTTCATCCTTCTGTGAATGCGAATATCTATATGGCCTGCTGTGGGGAGGTTGTGTTCCTTCCACCAACCTAATGGTATGATCATGAGAACGAGCAACTGGCAGTCCTAAAGGTTGATCAAATATATTTGAAAATTTCTGTAGGAGAGAGTCTATAGCTGATCGGCTCTCTTCATGCAACTGGCCTTTATCCACTTCCATACCTCTATATTCAACCATACACCCAAATTTAGCTTTAGGAATGACCCGAAGAATCAATTTAAAGAAGACTATAGAACAAGATAGAGTCGGATCTCCTTTCAAGATGATCTATTGCCTGTCCACTCTGAACCGCATAGTTAAATCACAGAAGTTTGCAGAAATATCCCCCAATGTCTATAACCAGGCTATCCCTAAAACGATATCTGCTCCTAAGTCGAACGGGTGGAAGTCTTGAACCACCTGAATACTGCCCAGATCAAGGCTTAAATGCCTGCAGATGCCCTCCCCTCTGATGCAATGCCCGTCACCCACTTGTACCCCAAATCGCCTTGATCGATCCACTTCTAACCAAAGTTCTTAGACGAGGTGATTTGATATGAAGTTGTGGGAAGCCCCACTATCAATCAAAACGACTACCCTTCTTCTTCCAAGCTAACCCTTTACCTTCATAGTACTGCCGGACGTGAATCCAAAAATGGAGTTCAGGGATAACTCCAAGGGTTGGCCATCCCTTTCCAGTGTGTCTTCCTCCTTCGTGATAGGTAAGGAGATGGGTTCCAGCTCCTCTGCTTCTTCGTCGACAAGGATCAAGATATGTAACTGCCGGTTTTTACAACGGTGGCCCGACTAGTATTTTTCATCACATCTATAGCATAACCCTAGGGATCTCCTTTGTTGCAGCTCGGAATAAGTGAGCTTCTGAAAATTTAATTTTCTTTCGGCAAGAGGTTCACCAGAAGATCTTTCCCGATCGTTTTTCGACTGGAAACCCTGGTTCCATTCATTTCCGCAAAAGGCGAAAGACAATTTACAAAATTGCCCTTGAAACCCTCATTTCGTCGATCCTGCCTTCGGCTGGATCTGGGTGGGCTCTGATAATCGAGGCCCAGCCTCGTTTCTTGCTAAATGGGCATGTATCTGGTCCAGGGCCCAATTCTTTTCCTTTATCTTCTGGGCTAACTCCATAAGCCCCAATAAAGATCCAGGCCTAAAAATCCTTAGCTTGGCCTTGATGTCATCCCAGAGCCCATTCAAAAACGCTCCTTTCAGGAGTTCTTAGGAAAGTCCCCCAAGGTGGCTAGAAAGTTGCTCGAACACCCGGAGATACTAGGAGGCGGTACCCCTCTGCTTCAACGCCAGTAAAGCTTCATAGTCATCTTCACACTGGGAGGATATGAATCTCCTCAACAGGGACGATCGGAGAGAAATCCAAGATTGGAAAGGGTTTCTTGATTCAGTCCACAAGAACCAGCTCAAGGCATCTCCTTCCATGCACACCGCCACTGCTGAGATATTCTCCTCATTTACTCGATTGATCTGGAAATACCTCTCTGCGCGACAAATCCATCCGTAGGGTTCTTGGCTGTCGAATACTGGAAGATCCAGTTTCCGGCATGGCCACCCCTGCCAATGATGGAGTTCCGTCCCAACTGGGTTTCGGGGGTGATCGTCTAAGGTCTCCCCTATTTCCGTGTTCCTTGTGCGACCTCAACTCTCTTCCAAAGCATCTCTGCTCTTGATCCACTCTCTTATCTCCACCAAATAGTCATCAAATGCATTAACATTTGTTTGCAATCTTCCCATATGCTCCCTCAAATCTCCTATCTCCCCTCTCACGACCTCCAATTCCTTCTCCACACTTTCTGCCCTTTCCATTATGGTTCTAACCATTCCCGGGTTTCGAACCAGCTCTGATGCCACTGATAGATGCTTCAATCGATTTCAATTGCAACAAGATTTCTGATACAGAGTTACAATTACAATCGTTAAGCAAATGCAGAACTATCTTAGTTCTGGTTCTGTATGCGTTTATTCTAGCTATTACATTTTCTAAGCTTTTGAGGAGCTAGAACCTCCACTTCCTTTCTTCAAGAAAATTCCCCTCTCCTTCTGTTCCCTCCTTCCTCTTATATCCCCCCTTCCTCTTCCATCCATAACTGCCTTTGAAATGTCTAACTGAAGTAACTGCCTCCACAGATGTAAACAGATATAACTGCATGTTGTTTACTTTTTATCCTTCTTTTTGTATAATATTTTCCAAATCTACCTTCTTTGGGTTCAGTTGATGTAACAGTTTTCCAGAGAAAGGCTGAAGACTGATCTCTTTAAGGGTTTCCCCCTCTTCTTTTCTAACCACCAAAAAGAAAAAAGAAAAAAAGTGACGATGACGTTATTTACAGAAGACCCATGAAGGGCAATCTGTAGATAACAAGAAAAACATGTCTTATTTTTGAAACAACAGAAAAAAAGGGGGGAAGCTGTCTCCATTTTGGTCAGAAGTGTGAATCATATTGATCAGAACCTGGAATCGTTTCCATTGGAGGCATCTTTGAAGCACGAGAGGATTTAGTAGTGCTAATCAGGGATTTCCTTCCCACTTCTAAAGTGCAAATCCGGGATTCATGAAGCCAAAGCCCAAGGTCACTTCCTCGCAACATGGATCCAGAATCCAAATTCTAGAAATACTGCATCTAACTACTAGAAGAAAATTAGTGTTTTATCTATTCTACAGTATATGAATATTAGCATAAAGTAAGAAGGTCAAACCATGGAAAACAAAACACACAAAATGAAATCAAAGGAGAAATGAACTGCATACAAGAGATTACCCTACAACACATAACACACCTTTGTGAAAAGAATGTCCTTACTGTTGAAATGCATTATACCATCCTTAAGCATGCACTTCCATCTGCTTTTGGTCCTCGTCACCTATCCAGCACAAGAAAGTAAGAAAGTTTTCAAGCCTTTGGATCCCATATAGCAGCATATGCAAAAGATATCAATTACCTTATCAAACTGGGCCAACACCAAATGCTGTGTGTTGGGTTCTTCCTCCCCTTGATCTAAATCATCCAAATCATCATCATCATCATCTTCATTTAGAGGTGGCTCATCATCATCCACAGATTCATTCTTTGTTGGTTTAGGCGTTTCAACAGTATGGTTCACATGCAGATCTGAAAGAGGGCCATAAATGTCAGCTCAATATGGAATCATTACTGTGCAACTCCAAGTATAAATTGTTTAAGCTCACCATGATCTGCTGATGTATTGTAGTCTTCATTTCCAGCTGCAGGCGAATTGAACAACTTCCAAAAAGCAATATGATGAAAACAAGAGGTTAACAGAAGCAATAATGATTAAAAGTAAAGTTAAATGTGCTTTAGGTGACTGGTGATTACATCATCAAAGCCATCATGCACCCCATCCTGTTGTGGAATTTTCAGAGTGCTCCTATCTTGCACTGACAGAAGCATCTCACAGTTTTCAGTTACTCCATCTGATCTACAAGCAATATTTTTTGCTTGAATGGCCTAACAGCAAAGAAACTTATGTAAAATGAGATATAAAATTGCATAACTGCTACTTGCTAACAGATAGGTGCTACTTCCATAGCAATCAGGAAGAAGTCCAGAATACATAAAAGAATAGAGCGGGTGGTACTGGATCATTTCAAAACAAATGCAAGGAAAACAGAAATAACACAATAAGTCAGTCACTCAAGATTTCTAGAAAGAAGAGGTTGCTATCATTATCAACTTTCCTTCCAACCAACCAACACCTATAGAAACATTAGAATCAACAGTAGATCCTACACCATTTTAATTTCCATGCAATTCAATGACCAGGGAATAAGTCCATGGAGCATGACCATAGAATTCACACACAAGTTGGCTACCAGCCAAGAAGACACCTTGCCAACAAGATAAGGAAACTGATCAATTCAAGCTGCAGCAGACGTATAGGTGCAGCTCCCTGTACTTTAGAGCTAACTTGAACAGTAGATGTGATGAAAACAAAGGATCTAAGGGGTCAGAAAATTGAGGGAGTTGAAATTTTGATGGCTGGATGCATCATGAACTCCAAAGGATGAAAGATGGGAATTTCAGTTTCCAACATACTATCTATATGACAATCTTTCACTTGGTTGACCTACAAATGAACTGAATTTAACTAGGAGATGATTCAATATGTTCCACTAAGCTGGAGTTGAAGGAAGATTCAACCGCAGGAAAGAATAGTGTGAGAGCTTTGGTATATCAATCCCAAAGATCAAAAAGAAGAAAAGTCAAACAATACACGGCAAAGTACTGATATTGAAAATCCTCCAGGCTCCAGAATCATGCGAGTACGGGTATAGTTTTCTTCCCCACCTAGAACCTGGTAATGAATGAGAAAATCTAGAGCCACTGTTTCTATGGATGATTTCTGCAGCACTTACGCCTGACCAGGCAACTAGGTTACTCCTGAGTTATGGAAAATATTTACAGCTCCATGAACCTGGCAGGTAACGAGGAATTCAAACATGCCATGGTGCCATAGACTATTAGTCTTTTGCATGCCAATTAGAGAAACTTGTAACATAGCTGAGTGGACATGTACAATCCCAATAATGTAAAGAATCAGAGTAGGTTTCTTCTAACTCAAATTGTCTCTGTTTGGTGAATCTTAGATACGCTATACTCAAAAATCTTCTTACTTGTTTGATATGAGAGCTAAGCTCTAAACTATTGGAAGCAAAATTGATAGGTCCTATAAACAAAACGTACTAAAAGGGAATTCTGATATTTGGGATTATCTAATAGATGAAATGTTTGTGCAATGACCAATGAGGTCCACAGATGAATAGATTGAATCACCAAAATGTCACATCCATGTGTAATTTTAGCCTTGTGGATTTGTCAAACCCCTAATGAATTATGAGTTTCATGTTCTATGATGAAATAGTTACCTCAATATGTCAAATGTACTTGATTGGGACTCAGTTTCATCCAAAGCTTTTTGGACAATGCCACACCGGGATGACATAGTGAGGAGCACAATGAACTGTTAAAGGGAAAATGCTTCTCTTTTGAGATGGTTCTCTATGTGGAGCCAAGTTGAACTATTGATACAAATAATCCCATGCAACAGTATGTGATTGAAACAAAGAGGTACAAAGACCACATAGCTGTCAAGTGTGAAAGGAGATGTCTTTAAAATGGAAAGTGAGAAGCCATGATTTGCAGAGAACATTTTTCCTAGATGATGAGGTAATATCAATGGTGAATGAGGGTAGCTCCACCTTAATTCTAAGAGCACCTATGACAGGATGAATCCCAAGAGGAAATAAAAAATTCACCACATCCAAGTGCAAGCAACCACGATCATGAACATTGGAGTGTGATGAAGACAAAACCCAGCTTCCCAACACGGACAATAGGCAATGCCATGATATGGTGTGCATTTCTTTTTGAATACAAAATATTTATTCCAAAAGAAAAAAAGTTTGTTACACATGTTGCGGAGGACCTCAAGTCGGCATTTAACACTCCCAACCAGATCATAACTTCCTCACAATTTCCCAACCCGACCAGATCATAACTTCCTCACAATTTCCCAAGTTGATAGAAATATTAGGTTATTTACTAAAGCTTGTCAATTTTCTTATTTAGTCTTGTATAGGTCAACTCAAAATCAATTCTTTCCTGTGGCATATTAGAGGAGGAGGGTCTTGCGTCAGGTGCCAGCCGGCAAGGGGAAAGTTGAAGATGATTCTGTTATTTCTTTCTTACAAATAAATATGCAGTTGTATATTAGTTTGTGAGGAAGAAATGAAAATCATCTCCAGCTTCTTAAAATACGGCCACCCTTGCGTCAGGTAGCCAGCCGGCAAAGGTTAAGCTGAAGATGATTTTGTTATTTCTTTTCTACTTGCAAATGAATATGCATTTGTATTAGTTTGTAAGGAAGAAATGAAATCATCTTCAACTTTTTAAAACTATGGCAACACAAACATGACATGAATCAAAAACTAACATTCCCTCAAGCTAGGGCGTTCCCCATAAGCGACACACTTCTTCGGATCCCACGTGCGGTGAAAAATAGGTGAAAAATAGGCAAGGGTTGCTAGGGCGTTCTCCCAGAAGCGACGTGCTACATCGGATCCCGAGTGTAGTGAAAAGTGGGCAAGGGCTGCTAGAGCGTCCCCTCAGAAGCGACGCGCTGCATCAGAACCCAGGTGCAGTGAAAAGTGGACATGAGTTCATACCATAGAGATCGAGAAAGGCAATAGTAAATAGGGTATCTCCAGAAAATAAGATTCGCATTGCTACATGGAATATAGGGTACTGACAGGTAAGAGTTTGTAGTCGATGCGATGAAACATAGGAGAGTCAACATCGCTTGTATCCAAGAAACCAAGTGGAAAGGGGCTAAAGCTAGAGAAATAGATGGGTATAAATTATGGTACGTAGGAAAGGAAAATAACAGAAATGACGTAGGAATAATAGTGGATAAGGAATTAAAAGATAAAGTTGTGGACGTTAAAAGAATCAGTAATAGAATTATAATAATAATAATTGTTCTAGGAGAGCAAATTATAAATGTTATAAGTGCATATGCACCACAACTAGGGTTACAAGATATAATCAAGAAACAGTTTTGGGAAAATATGGAGGGAGTCATGCGAGAAATTCCCAACACTGAGGGGATATTTATAGGAGCAGACTTAAATGGCTATGTAGGAAAAGATAAGGAAGGATATGATAGAATACACGAAGGGTATGGTATAGGTGAACGAAATGAGATGGGGGAGAATATCCTCGATTTTGCTTTGGCATATAACCTGTCCATTGCAAATACACTCTTTAAGAAAAGGGATGAACACTTAATAACCTTTAAAAGTGGACTTCATAAAAGTCAAATAGACTTTTTTCTACTTAGGAATAATGAACGATCTATATGTAAGGATTGTAAGGTGATAACTGGTAAGAGTTTAACCTCACAACATAGGTTAATGGTTATGAATATCCATATTAAAAGATGGAGTAAAAAAATTGAACTTAATACACATCCTAAAATTAAGTAGTGGAACTTAAAAGGAGAGAAAATAACCTCATTCAAAAATAAGTTGATGACAGAAGAAAATTGGAACTATGAAACAGAAGTAAATACCATATGGACTAATATGGCTGAGTTCATTAAAAAAGTAGCTAAAGATGTCTTAAGAGTATCTAAAGGTAAAAGACTATTAGCAAAGGAAACATGGTGGTGGAGTGAAACAGTGCAAAAAGTTATTAAAGAAAAACGGATGCGTTTTAAAGCATGGCAGAAGATTAGAAATAATGAAAAATATGAACAATATAAGAATGCTAAAAACACTACTAAGAGAATAGTAAGTGAGGCTAAACTTAAAGCATATGGTGAGCTCTATAATAGATTAAGAACAAGAGAATGTGAGAAAGATGTGTTTAAACTTGCAAAAGTAAGAGAACAGAAGGGTAAGGACTTAGATCATATTGGGTGTATTAGAAGCGATGATTAGAGAGTATTAGTCAAAGAAGACGAGATCAAACAAAGGTGGAAAACATACTTTCAAAAATTGTTAAATAACAATAGCTCTAAGAATATAGGGATTGAAAATACTATAAATCTAAATAACATTGGATATTATAGATATGAACGTAGGATTAGAATGCCTGAAATAAAAGAGGCCTTTAAAAAGATGAAATCAAGAAAGGCCATGGGGCCTGATGGTGTACCAATAAAGATTTGGAAGCATATGGGAGATATTGGGGTAGTTTGGCTGACCAATTTGTTTAACAAGATTATAAAATCAAAGAAAATGCTTGATGAGTGGAGGAAAAGCTCTATTGTAACAATTTATAAGAATAAAGGAGACATTTAGAGCTGCACTAATTATCGAGTAATCAAACTTATGAACCACACTATGAAACTTTTTGAAAGAGTGATTGAGAAGAGGCTCCGACATGAAACAAGTGTATTGAAGAATCAGTTTGGTTTCATGCCTGGGAGGTCGACCATGGAAGCTATTTTCTTACTAAGACAATTAGTAGAGAAATATAGGGAGAGGAGGAAAGACCTACATATGGTCTTTATCGACTTAGAAAAAGCTCATGATAGAGTCCCTAGAGAGTTAATATGGAGGGTATTGAGTGGTAAAGGGATTTCTCAAGGGTATATAGACAATTAAATATATGTAACTCCGCCAATGCCGGTCCCAAGCCCGGATAAAAAAGGAGGGTCTTGCGTCAGGTGCCAGCCGGCAAGGGGGAAGTTGAAGATGATTCTATTATTTCTTTCTTACAAATTAATATGCATTTGTATATTAGTTTGTGAGGAAGAAATGAGAATCATCTCCAGCTTCTTAAAAGATAGCAACCCTTGTATCAGGTAGCCAGCTGGCAAGGGGGAAGTTGAAGATGATTCTATTATTTCTTTCTTACAAATAAATATGCATTTGTATATTAGTTTGTGAGGGAGAAATGAAAATCATCTTCAGTTTCTTAAAATATGGCCACCCTTGCGTCAGGTAGTCAGCCGGCAAGGGTGAAGCTGAAGATGATTTTAATGATTTTAATGATTGTAATGATTTTAATGATTTTAATGAAAATCATCTTCAGCTTTTAAAACTATGGCAACCCCAACATGACATGAATCGAAATCTGAAATTCGCTCAAGTTAGGGCGTTCCCCATAAGCGACGCGCTGCATCGGATCCCGGATGCGGTGAAAAATAGGCAAGGGTTGCTAGGGCGTTCTCTCAGAAGCGACGCGCTACATCGGACCCCGGGTGTAGTGAAAAATGGGCAAGGGCTGTATGAGGGAGCAGTAACAAATGTTAAGACCACTAGTGGCGTGACTGGTGATTTTCCTATCATTATAGGATTGCACCAAGGATCAGTAGTGAGTCCATACCTCTTCACATTAGTTATGGATGAGTTAACAAAACATTTGCATGAGAAGATTCCCTAGTGCATGCTATTTGCAGATGATATAGTCCTACTTATAACACAAGGGAGGGTGTAAACATATAGCTAGATTTATGAAGAGAAGCATTAGAATTTGCAGAATTTAAAATTAGCCGAACACAAAATATATGGAATGTAATTTTAGCAAGGAGAGTAGGAGTGGAACACTAGTCAAGATTGATGACCAAGAAGTCCCTGTGAAAGACCACTTTCGGTACTTAGGATCATTGATCCATGAGAGTGGAGAGATTGATAGGCAGGTTACCCAGAGAATCCAAGCGAGTTGGAACAAATGGAGATGTGCATCTGGAGTTTTATGTGATCAGCAGGTGCCACTCAAACTAAAAGGAAAATTCTATAAGATGGCTCTAAGGCCAGCCATGCTCTATGGATCAGAGCGTTGAGTAGTTAAGGAACATTATACTCATAGGATGAGTGTAGCAAAAATGAGGATGTTGAGATGGATGAGTAGTAAGACAAAAAAGGATAAATTTAGAAATGAAAATATTAGAAGAAATTTAGGGGTAGCACCAACAGGTAACAAGATGAGAGAGATTAGACTTAGATGGTTTGAACATGTCCAAAGGAGACCAACAACGGCACCAGTTAGAAGGAGTAATGCAATACAAGTAGAAGGTTCTAAAGGGGCAAGGGGAAGGCCCAAAAGAACGTGGATAGAAGTGGTAAGGAAAGATTTAAAAACTTTGGGACTAAATGAAGACATGGTATTTAATAGAGTGAAATGGAGGAATAAGATTCATGTGACCGACCCTAATTGGGATAAGGTCTTGATGATGATGATGACGATGATGATGATGAGCAAATCCAACGAGGCATGGATTTCCAAAATAAAAAAGGTGCTCGACTGTACCTTCAATGAGCATATTCTGGAGGTGTAAGGTCATAGCTTTTGTAGGTTGAACTGTAAACACATTCTTGGGTGTAACAATTTTCTCTTCTGATGGACAAAGTCCGTTCTCTCTGTCCTCCAAAATTCAATCATTTGGACTTTGGATAATAATTTTTGCCATACTTAGGCTTCTCCAAAATTTTGGCCTGAATGGATTATTCCAAGTTCCCTGCATGTGGATAGCCTTTCCAGCAAATGACCTAACTTCTCAAATTTCAGCGTCAATATTAAAGTGAATACATCTATTGCCAGCGTCCACTTTTATGTTTCATCTTGTGGAAAGGACATCTATTTCCTTTATGTTCTAAATAAGGCTACACTGCCCAGAAAAGTACACCAGTACCTCCAACCATATGCCACTTTTCTTGCATCTTTCACAACTTAACCAGAACTCCTTACTAACTACTGACAAAATGAATGTTGAACCAAATAGCACAACAAAGAAGGATACAGAGGAAGCACCTCTAGTTGAAGTCCATCCAATGTATCTCCAGCTCCATCTTGCTGTGGAATGTACCCACCACCCTGAAAATGTGAAGGATATTCATCTCGCTTCCGCTTACCGGAAGACATCATCAAGAAGTCCTGGACAACAATATGAGATTTCATCAAAAAATCCAACAATAGATAAGGAGTGACAGATAAAAAAGAGATAATCATCCCCTGAAAGAAAAGAAAAAAAGCATGGTACTCGTACAATCGTTTAAAACAAGTGCAAGGATCCTATTTTAGTTACAGAAGATAATAGAATCATGAGAAAGAAAAAGAAACAAATGAAAGAATACTAAAATTTATATTACTGGCCTCTAGACAATCACTAACACAACACACTGGAAGTAGATGTGTAAGAAAGAATCAGACCTGTGTTGTCGTATGAGGAGTTCCTGCTCCTCTATCCACCTCATCCCTTCCTTCCACGTAAGCTACAAACAAGTTACAAAAGAAATAATACACTTCATATTCATGTTAAAAAGAGAAGTGGTTACATCTATCCCAAACTGGTCAACTTAACACATTCATGATTCAGTTTCCATGTGTGATACACTTACCCACATTGACATCAACACCAAGAGGTCTTTGATTCATCCAAGGAGAAGGTGGTTGCTGCAAAAGAATGGAACAATATGAACAGTATACATAACAAGGAAATTTCATTTTACATACGACTGCTGAACCCCAAAGATCTAATCTAGGTACCAGATTTAATTCAGTTCAGTAAAAGGGCAGCCCAGTGCATAACCCGCATTTGCGGGGTATAGGGAAGAAGCAGACCACAAAGGGCCTAAAATATGCAGCCTTACCTTAAAATGAAAAATTCTCACACTACAGAGCATTTTTAGTCATTTTCTTCTCAATATAACTAGTGTATGTACATAGACATATTACCAACCAAAGTGAACAACGAGTAACAACAACAAAAAATTCAGTTAAAATAGAAGATAGATGAGATAGTTTGCGTACCATGTACGGACTATGTCTTCCACCTTTAACATCTGCTCCACCTGGATAATCACTAGGTCCACCAGTGGGAAGATTATATAAAGGATGATCCGTCCCCGGGAGGGGAGTTTGAATGGGTGTCTGTAGAGGAAATTCAAAATCAGAAACCCGTAACACAAAAACAATTAAAATAAAAACATACGAAATCCTGGGAACTGGCAGACTAGTCAAACAAACCAAAAAACCCAAACACCGAATTAGAAGGGAATCTATTTCAACTGGAAATGGAAGATGACGTAGAAACCACCAAGAAGAAATGACTATCTCAAAAGCACTGAAACTTAATCATCTTAAAAAAATTACGTAGACAACAATATAGAAGTTACCGGTGGAAAGAGCATCTCAGCCGTTGGAGTTTCATACTCTTCTGGTCCTTCATATGGTACATTCAGATCATGAACAGGAGTAATCGCACCACCCGCTTTAGGTAGATTTGGCCTCTCTATAGGACCAGTTATGACCCCACATTGCATCATCTTCATTTCCCAGAGCTGGAAATTTCCACAAAATTTTTAAAAACTCAAACCATGTCTACAAAAAACTGAAACATTGAACCACCATATCATTCTGCAGAAATTCCTATCACAAATCCCGCTGAAAATCAGCAATTTCAAAGAAAAAAGGAAATTACAGCTTGGAGCTCGCTGAGAACGTTTTCTCCGGAACCGGCATTGAGAAACTCGTCCCGAACTTTATTGATTACATCTTCTATAACATGGAGGTAGACAGCTGACACGCTGGTCGCCATTTTTGACGATTAGGAGCTCTTTTTACAGCAGATTTCGTGGAGGAAACAGGTCGAAAGCAATTTCTGGTGGTACGAAGACGAGAGAGATGTAAATTCGAAGAATTTGTAGGGCAGAAGCATGGGTTTTGGGAGAGTGGATTTGCAGAGGTCTAGGGTTTGAAATGTGAGCTGGAGAGAGAGTGAGCGAGATGGGGACTGGACATTCGGAATTAAGAGAAATATAAATAGGTTTGCATTCCGCTTACGGATGTGGGCCACGTGGCTTCCCTGTCGGGCCAAGTAGACTTGTACACGTGGTAAAATTATGCCACCGCCGTTGAATGAGGACGATTATACACGACACCTCACGCCCGCAACTCATCTGCCACCGCCGTTGACACGTATGAAACAAGCAATCAATCTGACATCGGCACCCTTGTTTCTCACAAGAACCAGTGGGACCTGCCCTCATCTTGCCTATTCGGGTTGGGCTTCATTTGTGTTTGATCTGTGATTCTGTGCCGTCCATTTGCTGGTAAAGTGCATTTTGAATTTTGGACAATGCTACCCTCGAAAAGATGGAGTTTTGGTCTGCCAATAGGGACGACAAAAGTATCATGGACGTATGGTACGCATAAGGGCCCACTCGTATCTAGTAGTCTCCACTTGTGGTTGATCTCAACGGTCCATTTGATAAACACATGCTAGATCTTCAACTGCAGAAACCTCATGGCAGTTGAAGGAACTGCCAGAAGCTGGGATGAGGATTCTGAATCCAAAACCTCTCTTCTAGTCAAGCTTGAGAGATAAAATAACCCATGGCCACTTACTCGACAACCATACATGCTCATCCATTCTTCAATCTTGTACCGAACAATCCTGTACTGGGGTAATAACATCTCTTAAATCTTCCTCAAGTTGATTTATGAAATCTTTCATTGATTTTGAAGCTATTGTTCTTGTATGGAATTCCTCATTCTACCAGGTCATTCCTAAGGACAATAATTCAGACTATTGGATGTTCCTCTAATTGAGTATAAGAACCCTAACCCTGAACCTTAAACCTTGAAAATTTTACAAAACTATAATGTTTTCTCATATTTTTGTAGAGTGTGCTTCAGAAGCTATTTTTCTTTATGCTCAAATCAATGAATTTTCTACAATTATTGAAACTTTTAGATGGACTTGTGTCTAATGAAGTAACTGATTAGAACACACTCATTTCCAACTCTGCTGAACTTTTCGATCAGAATATATTCATTTTTTACCCCATAACACTTCACAGCTTTAAAGATAAGACATCAGCAAAAATGTTAGTGTCAAGATCAAATATAAAGTTTGAGTCACCATAGCTTCTCACAAGTTCTTTTTCTAAATGTTTTGGCTTTTTTGGATAAAGGAGAACTTACATAAATGATTGACAGGATTGTTGAGGACCCAACCAAATATTAAGATAAAAAAATAAAATAAAAAAAGTACAGTCAAATAAGACACAGTCTCTACTAAATTCACAATTAAAATTGAAAATCCTACAAGCTATATTGTGACATTTAAAAAATGGTAATGTGTGTGTGTATTCTCCTGAAGATGTTCGAAAAGAAATATCATGTTAATGCAAAATTGCCGGGGTCAATGTTTGGATAATCTGAACCATTACCATGGTTGGCATATCTCATATTAGTTATCTACCAAAATTTATCACCGTTGGATGATTTTAGCTATGCCAATTTTTGTTTCTAAATTATTCATTGACATTTAAGTCTCCTACCTAGAAACCTTTGATGGACATGAATTTTGGTACACAACCCAAATCAAGTAGGCCAAATAAGATGAATAATTCATATCACCCAAAACTAGGATCTATTTGGATGTATATATTCTAACATCATTTTTGTTGGAGAACGACATTTGATTAGAAGCATCCAAATAGATCAAAATATTTGGTGAACTAAATTGCTTACATTATATGGCTTGCCCTATTATGGCTATTGCTGAAATTGATGCCCATTAGAGGCTACTAGATACTGGCTATTGGAATACATCTATATGTGCTTAAAAAAAAAAAAAAAGCATTGCTAACTAGTCCAAGGTATGTCAAACATGACGAATGGTTCCCGTTCATCCAAATGATGGCTCAAACTATTTTGCATCATTTACCTTTCTCCCTAATGTCACTTTCCACTAATGGTGTCTAGAATTTGGGTTTGATTGTTAAGGGTAGGTAAACTCGAGGGTTTTAAAAAGCAATAATTTTTTTAATATAGTTATTAAGAGTTAAAAAATATATGAGGTTTTTTATGTAAAAATTTCATAAAACAAATTATATAACTCAAAAAAGCCCTGAATTGTAGAATAACATCTATCTTAGAACTTTAAAAGGAAATTTAGATACATAAAATAGAGAACTAGTATTATCCAATTGACAAGAACTCCAATAATTCAACCACTTGAGTAGCCCAAATCAAACGAGAGGTTTAGATCACTTACTAGTATTTTAAAAGAAGTTGAGATAGGATACTCATCCATTTATTACTCTTTTTTAAAAAAACATTGAAATTGACATTTCGATGCACTTGTCTCATGATGTAGCCTCTTCTCAACTACTCTTTCAAAAATTTTCATAATATGGCTCATAAGTTTGATCCTCTAATAATTAATGCAACTTTGTATATCTCATTTATTCGTATAAATTAATATAATAGAACTCTTTCTCCATTGATCTAGCATTTTGTTGGATTTTACAATCTTATTAAATAATTTTGTCAATAAAACTAATATGTATCTCATATATAATTTCAAATCTTTATTGGTATACTATCGAACACTAAGGCCTTTGTTGATTTTGTCTTTTTCAATGCCTCTTTCACTTCAAGTATTCTAATTTACAATCATATCCAACTAGGGGTAAGCATATGAGAGTTGGGACGAGTCTTTAGAAAATAAATTTTTACCACTCATAAACACATGTAGGAGTTCCTAAAATGCAAGGAAAAAACCATCTATGTAAAATTTAACTACTAATATAAAAAAAATCATACAATTCCATATTATAAAATCCAACACACACAAAAAATCTACAAATAGTTTCAACTATAACATTTAGGAATATATATTCTCTCCCATATAATAACCCTACTCACCCACTCATTTACAATTGTAAAAATGTTAACATTAATGTTATAAAGTCACAAAACTAAGTGTATCCAAAAACCTAGTAAGGGCCGGGTACAGCATTTTTGTAACGATTTTTATTCTGATTTTATGGCAACTGCTAATGCATTTTAAAAAGATAAAAAGTTGCCCATTTCTCTCTGGCTCATAATAAAGATATTAATGATTTAAAAAAATGAAAAACCATATCAAATATTCTCTCCCTCTCTCGAAATTATTATTATACATGGCCATGCATTGACAGGTACTGAAAAAAATGATGTTTGGGCCAGTTTTTTGTATTTTTCTATTAATCCAAAACATTCATATAATTTGGCCTCAACAAGATGTTACCGATACCAAAACTCATTTCTAATGAGAATATATAAGACCTTTATTTCTAAACCTCTTATAGTCATAACATGGAAGGAGTATAACAAAAAAAAAAATCCATTATGGCCATAAAAGGCTAATAAATAAAGATCTTATAAAATTTTAATAGATGTGAGTTTTAAAATCAAATACATCTGATTGAAGCAGAATGACGTGAATGTCTTGAATCAATCTAAAAATACAAAAAAGTCCACCCAATTACCATCGTTCTTCAATAAACTTTTAAACTCTCTCTTTCTCTCTTATAAGATAAGATTTCTTAATATATATATATATAATAAATTTAAAAATAAAATAAATAGCTGGAGATTTACTTGGTCCTAGATCCGGACCACTAAAGCAAGAATAGAATTTCAATAATCCTAATGAGGAATACGACGTAACGAAAAGGAAACAAAAAATTTAAATAAATAAATAAATATTTTATTAATCGTATGCTTGGTGCCATGAAAAGCGCCTCCTTACGAGACGCCATCATTTCTCTTCTCCGGCAAAAATCGACAGTCCTAACGAAACATGTGGGGAACCTGGCTGGGCTTTTTCTTCTTTTCATTTCCTTCCCGAGCAGGTACACGGGATCGCAGCTTTTTCTTCTTCGTTACAGCGGTGAGAGGAGAAGGTAGCTGACACTGTGACTGTTGAGAAGGTATTTTTCCGGCCATTCCTGTTCTTCTTCGTTAACCTCTGTAGCCGTTGATTTCCGACCATCATCTTGCTTTTTTACTTCGATTTTGAGTTCGAAACTGGTAGAGTATTTGCAGGAGTTTATGGATCCTTTTTTTTTTTTGTGTGTGGTTGTAGGCATTGGAATTGACGGTTTTTGCGGGTTGCTCGTGACTGTCTACCCGTTACAGGGGTCTTGTGATTAATAGTAAGCACTTCTCTTTCCTTTTCTACTACTTTTCCTGGTAATGGCATCTGAGGAAGGTTTTTCTTCGTTGCTTTCCATTTTCTCTGTAAATGTCCAGCATTAAAAGATCCCAAAAAACGTTTCTTTTCCTTTGTTTGGGTAGTGGATCGAGTTGTTTCTCTTTCTTGTTTTGTTTGGTTACCGCTTTTCAGGTCACATCTAGGGTCTTTATTTGTTGGTTTTAGATTCACATTTTCTGGATCGAGTATTTTTCCCTCTCGGCTGCTGTCTCTCTCTCTCTCTCTCTCTCTGCTACATTGGAGTCGAATGATTGACTGCTTTCGACACTCTCTCTCTATGCAAATTTCTTCATGACTAATGATCTTGGTGGAGCTTCGTGTATGCTTTGATTCATTGTTTATGTGAGTGGTTTTGATGTTCTGTTGCTGCATAGTTTGCGGGTTTAACGTTGTTAGTCTGCATTTTTTGTGGTCTTTTGTCTTTGTAGTGTTTTTTCCATCTAGGATGGAGCTAAATGCTGTAGTACACATGCCTATCTGGATTGAATCGAGTTTTTTTTCTCCCTCGATCTGGAATTCTGATACAGTATATGTAGAGAATTTGAAGAAGGTTATTTTATTATAATATTTTTGTTTTAGATCTGGAATTGGGGTAAGGAATCATGGATTGAGGCTTAGGTTCTGGATTCAAACCAGAAACTATGGAGAAACTGTATGTTTCATGCATGGTTGTTAGTCCTTTGCCAGCCTGAATCTTCTTTTTCTTATTAGAAACCATTGGCTGATGCAAAATTAAAAAAGACTGGCATTCATTTTTTTCTTTCTAGACTCCAATCTTCGACCAAGTGGTGTAGCAGTTACTAAGGACTGTAATTGGATCAGGTCTTGTATGACACTAATGGGACCCGATAGATTTGGAAATAACTATGTTGCCTTTTGGTTGTTGACAGCGCTCTCTTGAATGACAGCTTATCACAAGATAGCTTCAGTTTTATACCATGTTGTTGTAAAAGTTCTTGGATGAGAGCAAATTATAAACCTAAAAAGCATTTGAGGATGTGAGAGTATGTGTAATTCCATTTTGTGGTTGGGTCGATTCTTCTTGTTGGTAGTTATAGCCTATTCATTGAGATTACTTCTCTCTTGGAAAGAGCAGAACTATTCATAAATGGTTATCTTAGCAGTTAATTATACTTACATTCTTCTATGGGGCCACACATTAGTTATTGCTCTCTCTCTCTCTCTATATGTGTGTGTGTGTGTGTGTTTGTGTTTGTGTCCAATCAATGGTTTTGGATTGAAAGTAAGATAAGAAAGGGAATAGGTTTCACTGGATTAATACTTGCAGTTTTTAATCACTTTATCATATCATATCAATGGGCAAGGGTGACTCATTTGAAGTTTATGCTTTTGATTGCAAATGGAATGTTCTCTCTCTCTCTCTCTCTCTCTCTCTCTCTCTCTCTCTCTCTCTCTCTCTCTCTCTCTCTCTCTCTCTCTCTCTCTCTCTCGTATCCAATTAGGATTCTATTAAAGAGAGGATAGGTTTCACAGAATAGGCACTCGTTAGCTTGTAGGAAAGTATGCACAAACCTTGTTAGGAAGAGTTGGAGTCCGTATATAGGTTGGTTCTTATGAAGGTATGAATACATGTGGTGCAGTTGATATTATCATACAGTGATGATATACATGTGGGTGAATCATGGAATTATTTTTGAATGTTCACAATTTCTGGTTTGTTGTTAATCTATGAATAGATGCCGAGGAAAAGGAAGGAGAGGGCTCCTCCAACCATCAACTAGGCCAGCGGGCCAAATGAGGATGTGAACACAAATGTGGCATCTCAGGAATGGGGTGATTGTGAATCTGAGAACAATTTCAAGAATGGGGCAGGACAATCATAACCATCAATGGTGGTGGTGAATGCTTGCTTATAGGTAAAAAACTGCCTTCCTTTATTGCTTACTATGTAGTTGGTCTCCGGTGTGATGGTGTTGATAAAGGAAAAGGCAGGTTAAAGTAGAAAAGAGATACCTTCAAGATATTGTGTAGTTGGCCTCCGTTATGACATTGTCGAAGCCTCTGTTACTGCAAATTCATTTGGTCTCAACTACTGTCAAGGTACCGTCATAATTGACTGTGTAAAGAAGATTGTATGTAGAATACCAACCAATTTTATTTCAAACCCACCACCTGATTACTGGATGGTCCCTGATACTGAAGCGGAGAAGTTCATCAAAGGGATGGGGAGAGAGAAACCCTTCAGATTCTCACCTTATTAACAAGCTATTTTCATAAGCAATTATTCCTTGAGATTAGGCTCCAGAGGTTTTGGGCGAAGTCTATAATGGAGAGATTCCTAATTGAGTGGCTGTGATTATCACAGTTCTAATACCATCAAGATGCTCAATGAGAAAAAGAAAAATCAAAGGCCGTGTTGTTAGCCTAGGTTTTTACGTTCTATAAACTCTGTGTGTGTGTGTGTGTGTGTGTGTGTGTGTGTGTATATTTCCTTACTATGAGTTGTCTAGAGACTTCATGCTTGTGATTGCCTGTTTGACTTTCAACTTAACGACGTGTTCTGTTGCAGGGTTCAATGCTCCATTTCTGGAATTTTCCTTTGAAGTCTGCATTGTACGCCAGAAGAAGGTTTTAGTCATTAGCAAGCTTGAACTTTTAAAATGGATTTGTCTGAAATCAGTGAAGAGCTTGCCAGCCTCTATGGGCATATCAGCGACATCTTTCGAGCTTTGTTGTAAGGATTTTGAACATCTACTGTATAATTTAGTATGGTCAAAAGGTGGAACTTTGGAATGTGGTTCTTAAATCTTTGATGTGGAAATCTAGTTCAGAGCTTTGCAGTTTTAGAATGCACTGTTCATCTGTTTGGATCCCTTGCTTATAGGCATGATATTTAGTGCTGATTATGAAGAATGACATCTTGCAGTAACATACCTATCCTTGTTTATAGTTGTAACATTTGAGCTCAATTTTAGTTGCAGATGTAAATTTATCAGTTTGAAAAATTCTTAAAAAGCAGCGATGCTAGTGATCTTGGTTGATTTTGTTATTTTCTGGTTCTGGGACAATTCATGTAGCACTTACTAGGATTTTGGCCTTCTATATCAGTATAGTTAAACAGATAAATACTGTGTTTGCTTACAGAAATGGGTTTCAGAAACTGGAAAAGATTAAAGACTTAAATAGGCAGAGTAGGCAACTGGAGGAACTTACAGAAAAGATGCAGAAATGTAAGAGGTACAGGAATCTTCACATAGCCCTTTCCGTCTCATTTTCCTCTTCTTTTCTTCTGGTTCATGTTGACTAATTTGTTGTCAACAAGTCAAAGGTGTCTGAAAGTGGACCTTTAAATCACAGCCACATTCTCATTTCTCTTTATATGATCATCTTATGGAGCTTTCTTCAGGATCATTTTTCTTAATTCATTGTGTCACATTAATTTCTATGGCATGCTACAGGTTGTTATAATCTAATAAAGGCACCATCTAAGAAGAACTATGGTTTTCTTTTCCTTTTTCTCCTCTTTGCAGGCTTATCAAAGAGTTCGATAGAGAAGTTAAGGAAGAGGAGAGTAGAAATGCTCCAGACACAGTTAAGATGCTCAATGAGAAGAAACAATCAATGGTTCTATTCTCCACCTTAAGCTCTTATTGGTATTTGGCTTTTTTTTGTTATGTTGTCTAAACACTTTTGTGTTATTGCCTATTTAAGATCAAACTGAATCATCTCTCATGGTTTTGCAGAATAAAGAATTAAATTCTTATGTTGCTCTAAAAAAGCAGTGAGTTACCTCCTATTTAATTCAGGTTCTGTTCTATGTAATATTACGCATGATGGAGTCTTGTTCATACTTTCATCTGAGTAAGCATCCTTCTGAATTTTTAGACCATTTATTTTTCCTAGACCTAAATCTTAGTTTTGGTTTCAGGAAGCAAAAAATGGTTGTCCAAATGTTAGCATTGGAAATTTGAATAAAACATTCTGACCCAAAAATTTCTCTAGATTTAGCTGAGACTGCAAGGATGAATTCTGCTAGTTAACTGTATAACATGCACTTGCTACATAATCAACTGCTCCTGTAAAGCATTAGGACCTTGCCTTGATAATCCTTTTTTCAATTTGCACCATATGCAGGCAATGTCTTCTCTAAAGCTAATAAGAAAAGAAAATGCTTCTGTACAAGCAGCAATCACTTGCACAATATACAATACATGAAAGTGGATGAACCACTTCTTCTTTCCATTCTATTTGATGAGAATTCTTATGAAGTACTTTCAATTTCAGCAACCAAAGCTGGTGTTCTGTAATGGGCTCATAGTGTATAGGAGGCTGAAGAAGGATCTCCTCTACATAAACAAGATCTTGTTTTTTCTTGATGGTGTTCTAATCTCTAAGTCATGTTTGTGACTTGAATATTGATGGTCACTATTTCACAGCTCATCTGTCAGTAGTTTCATTGTTCTTCTACTAATTTCCCTTTAATTCTGGGACTTGGCCTTTATTTCATGAGCTGCTATGTGTTTATCTAATCACATTCTTCCATTATGTTATCTACTTTTACTTCTACTAGATTCTTTTCAAAACAAAAAATAAAGTACTTACCACGTATTTTACATGCTCATTACGCAGAGCAAGGTTCAATTGATAAAACCTGTATCAAACTTATGATCGAACTATTATCTAGAACAATACTAATATTGTATTGTACTATTGGAGTAAACGTGAGTTTCTAAAACTTGACTATACTTGACTGGTAAGTACAAACCTGTCTTCATACACCTTATTGCTACCAAGTTGATAGGAAATACTTTATCATCATTTCCATTGTATTCCATTACTACTTATTGTGATAAAAGAGTATGTACCTTTTATTTCTGTCATGGCTTTTGCTTTCTTTTTATGAACATTGGCATTACTTATTGCCGAAAAGAATCTGAAATTTTTTCCATTTAAATTGTTAGTCACTTAGTCCTGAATTGTGCATCCATTTGGGCTTTCTATAAAGTAGTTTTGATATTGAATTGAAGGGGAGCCTTGGCACAACGGTAGAGTTGTTTTCTTATGACCTTGATATTACAGGTTTGAGGCGTGGAAACAGCCTCTTGCAAAAATGCAAGGTAAGGCTGCGTACTATAGACCTTTGTGGTTCACCCCTTCCTTGGAACTCGCATACACTGGAGCTTCATGTGCTGGGCTGCCCTTTTAGTTTTGATATTGAATTGATTGATCATCCTCAGTAACTCTCCTGGAAATGCCAAATAAAGAATGATCGTAGAAAATAGTTTCATTTTATTTTGTTTTTATTAGAAGTATTTCATGCAACATGTGTCATTTCCTTGTACTTTTAGTTTCTTGAAGCATCAGTATCATTCTGAATCTCTTTAGGGATTTGATTTGATATTGTTCCATACATTGGTGCTTCAGGTACGCAAGCAGTCTTGAAAGCAAACAGGTTGATCTGTTTGATGGGCCTGGTGGAGTGGGATTTGGTGATGAAAATGTTCTGCTAGCTTCGCGTAAGCATTTGACCTTTTTTTGTTGGGATCTGCAGTGGTGTTTTTTTCTTCTTTATGATTGTATTTTTGACCCATTTCCATAGATTGGGTTTCATACTGTTGGTATTATTGAAACCATTAGTGTCACTACTGTTAGATGCTACACCTCCTAGTGCAAGACTGCAAGTAAATATTGCTTGAACTAAAAACTTTTGAGTTATTTATTTATTATAAATTAACACTACTAGTAGTTCCTTTATATGCTTCAGATCTTTACGTGCACCTCCCTTGAGATGCTAGAACCTGTGGGATGTAGTACAATTGTTCCAAAAATTCCAAATGTTGCTCAGCAGTCGGACAATCATATTGAAAGATAACATCACTTATTGCACTCTTGAAGTAAGCTTGCCTGGGTGGCAAAGACTGAGTATATTTGATCTGAGCATGATCATTGTCTAAATATATCCTAGTCAAAACCTGTATTGTTTAGTATGTTAACACTGGAAGGTATTATCAGATACAATGGGCAAAAGCCTAATGTCATGTGCAGAGTAGTATACTTTCTCTCAAAAAATCATGGAATAATGCTCACAACGTAGGAAACTATATGAAGATGAAGAATACTGGAAATACTTTTGGCAAGATCCTACAATCTACATCCTCAATTTCAATAGCACCTCTATTTGTAGGAAGCTTGCAGGTACACTAGCCCTAGCAATTTGCTTAATGATTAATTACTTAGGAGAAATGAAGCTCCTGTCTGGAAAAGCTCAGTGGAAATTGGAAGGATTTCTCAAGGTAAGTGTGACTTTTGCTTCAGGCTCGGGACACAGATTTTATAAGTAACCTTAATGACCAAATAGCCCGGCAGGCTGAAATCTGGAGATGTGCTTGGAACATTTGATAGTAATATCTATGGAAGCATAACATGATGCACATTTTTGTTCAAATTAATTGTATTCTGGGATAGTTAAAACAAATTTAGTGCAAGTGGTATTGTTTTTTTTGTATCTTATGTTCTTCCTTTGCTGGTTGTAAGGAAAGTTTGTACCTTTTCAATTTTCTTTCCTCGAATAAGGAAATTATGTCATCTTACATATCCCACAAATACAAGATTGTTTTTGTGGTCCTATATGCATGTAAGACTGCATTTCTTTTATTTCCAAATAAGTCTATAGAATACTATGGGTCTTCTTGAAATTACAGTTCTACATGGCAATAAATTATTTTCTTCTTGTGGTCAGTAGGCACCATTGTTTCGTATGTGTATAATATCTGGCTCACTAGCGTCATACAATGTCAAACATGTTATTTGTGGGGCCTATCTGGTTTACATAATTGCTGAGGCATACCTGTATAATTATGCAGCTATGACCAATCGGCAGTTAATTGATGGTGGAAATCGGATGATGGATGAGACTGATCAAGCTATTGAACGGTCAAAAAAGGTGAACCTCCTTCCCAAAGATTAATATTACTTTGATTCAGTTTTTTGCCCTATATCATTTTAGGAATTGCATTATTCGTATTCTTGTTCAAAGGATCTATGTTTGTCTTGTATTCTTTTCTGAAGGTATGCATACAAAATTACTAGAGATGGAAAGCAGAAAAACTGTATTTGGAGCAGTAGTTGTCCCATGCAGATGGCATACCTATGGACCCTTTTTTTATATTTTTTAGCAAGCATGTGATTTTGTTGAAATGTGAGGAACATGAGGGGGAAAAAGGCCATCTCTTTCCCATTGAAGTGGGAATAGTTATGTCAATCACCATGGTCCTGGATTGTGATTCATAACCTCCTTATCATGCTAAAAGGATTCCATCCGCTCATAGGGCACTTCCCAGTTCTTAGTTAAGATATTGATGGCCCATGGATAGAGCCCTTGCTTCCACTTGAAACACCAACAGTTACCAGGCTGGAAATAGAAGTTATTGCGAAGAAACCTCCAATGCTCACTTTACATGGATTCCCAGAGGAATGGCATATCAAAGTTAAGATTGATCTCATGGGTGGAGGATATTCAATCTCACTGTCCTCTTCCTGCTGGAGCTGCTATCCTTGGTGGTTCAAGATTTTGGATGGATTACAAACTCAGCTGCCCCCCAGAGGGATGCACAGTTCCTAGCGAGATCTTGAATGGATTACATGCTTGATTCCATGTTTTCCCCTCACCCAATTCTGTGTTGAACTCTTTAGTTTCCAAATGATTTTAACCAACTAGTCATTCTGTTAAACCATGGGGAAATAAAATTCGTAGGAAGGTAATATTGAAGAAGAAATGGAGCTCAATTCATTAATAACATGGGTGAATTACAGGGGATCTCAAAATCAACTAGGCAAAAGACAACTAGAACTAGTAGGAAGTAGGAACCGAAGTTCCTCCTCTGCACTTCCCACTCCCCTCGTACTTTTCTTTTTTTCCTTCCCTTTATATTCCCTTCTCTCCATACGTAACTGCCTTTTCTTTCTCTCTAACTGATGTAACTGCCCTTAACAGAAGTAAACTAATGTAAAACTGAATGCTGTTTACACTTTGTCCTTTCCTCTTCTTCTATAATACTGGCCGAATCTGCCTTCTTTAGGTTCAGTTGATGTAACAATACCCCCCCCTAACAATGCCACCTTGTCCTCAAGGTGGAAATAAGGGAATTGCTTGTGAATGTCTTCCAATGGTTCTCAAGTGTTGTCAGGTAGGCTCCAGACCCTCTTTGCCAAAGTCATTATTTATTTATTTGTGAATGTAATCCTCTTATCTAGAACCAACCCCTAGGACCATGTCTGCTCCACCAAGGTCAAATGGGTAGAAATCTTGAACCACCTTGATTCCCGGCAGATTCAAGTTTATCTACCAATAGAGATCTTGCCCTTTGCTGCAGTGATAGTCCCCCACTTGTACTCCGAATCGACTCGATCAATCCACTGTCAAATGGAGTTTTTTGACTAGTGGACTGGAGATGAAGTTGTGGGAAGCTCCACTATCCATCCAGACTACCACCTCCCTCTTTTTGATCAGTCCCTTGAGTTTCATTGCACCTCCTGTCATGAAACCCGAAATGAAGTTTAGGAATAACTCCAGAGGTTGGTTATCCCTTATCCTGTTGTTGTCGTCGTCAGCTAGGAGCAGCCTTTGCAACTGTCGATTTTTACATCGGTGGTCCCATGGATATTTCTCACCACATCTATAACATAATCCTTGGGATCTCTTTTGTTGTAACTCAGCATCTGTGAGTTTCCTTAAGGGTTCCCTTTTTCCAGCAGGTTGTATGCTGACATTCTTTTCTTGATTGGTTTCCGTATGGAAACCCGTGCTTCTCTCATGGTTGGGGAAGAAGATAGGCGATTTACCAAAATGCTCTTGCGAAGATACTCCCGTCAACCCTCTCTTCGACTGAACATGGATGGGTCTAATCTTTCTTGGGCCAGCATCCTGTCTAATTGGATGGGCCTTTATTCGGTCCAACACCATGTTCTTCTCTTCTATTTTATGGGCTAAATCCATAAGCCCATATAAAGATGCAGGCCTGAATAATTTTATATCGGCCTTGATATCTTCTCGGAGCCCATTCAAGAAGGCTTCTTTCAACAGATTGTCGGAAAGATCACTCAGGTGACTGGAGAGAAGCTTGAACGACTGGAGATACTCGGAGACACTTTCGGTCTGCCTTAAAGCCAGAAAAGATTCATAATCGTCATCCCATTGAGAAGATCGGAAACAATGCTGCAAAGATGATCTGAAAGAACCCCATGATCGGAAGGGATTTCTTGATTCCGTCTGCAAAAACCAGTGGAGAGCATCTCCCTCCATGCAAATGGCTGCTGCTGGTATCTTCTCCTTGTCGGATATGTGGTTGACCTGAAAATATTGTTCAGCTCGACATAACCAACCATAGGGATCTTGGCCATCGAACACCGGCAATTCCAGTCTCCTCCCTTGAAACTCATGACGGTGATGATCCCTCGACAAGAAGGAACTCTGTCTATGACTATCTGAGGGTTCTTCCCTTTCCGTATTCCTATGCTGATCTTGACATTTCTTTAGCGTTTCTTGATTCTTGATCCATTCTCTTATTTCTACAAGATATTCCCCGAATGCATTTACATTTGTTTGTAATCTCCCCATGTTTTTCCTCAAGTCTCCTATCTCCCCTATCACGCCCTCCAATTCTTTCTTCATGCTTAATGTATGTATGCAAAACTAGTAGGAAGTAAGGAACCGCAATCCCTCCTCTACACTTCCTCCCACTCCTTTCTTTTCTCCTCCCCCTGCCTCTCCCTACCTTCTCCCTTTTATCTTCCCTATCTTCCTAAATCTATAACAGATTGGATACCTATAACAGATTGGATACTAACTGCATAGTTTCCTAACCAACTGATTATAACTGTATATCCTAACTAACTGATTACATCACTATTGCATATTTAGTATATCCTAACCAACAGATTGCATCTCTTTCCTAGCTGAATTGTAACCACTTTGATCCTCCTTCAACTGACTGGAAATTCATCTCTCAACAGGCTTGTGTAACAACTCTGCATCCCATGTAACTGCCTGGCCTGAAGACCACTTCTCTTGGCATATATCCACCCAATACGTTCCCATCCTTGTTGCCTTCTATGCCCAATACTGTCCCTATCAATACTCCCCCCCAATTTAACCACCTTGTCCTCAAGGTGGAGTCAGGGAATTGGGACTGAATGATGTTCAAGATGCGTTGATCCATGAAGAAACGAAGGCTTTTCTGATCTGTTCGTATATTGAAGTGCCGACCCAATAGATGGTGACGCCATTTCTGGACTAACAGCACCATGACCATGGGCTCTCTTGCGTATACCGATTTGGACTTGGCTTTAATCAACATGGCCTGGCTGAAGAGGGAGATCTGGTCTCTTTCTTCGGTAGGTTGTTCGACGGCTTGCTTCTCCCTATCAGTTACCTATCGGAAACCTTTGTTATGATCCACATTGGAGAAGATGACTGGTAAATGACTGAATTGCCCGTGCAAACCCACTTCCATCGATCCCTTCTTCAAAGGAATATGGATGGGCCCTAATGTTCTTGGCCCAACATCAATTTTTACTGGGCAGGCCCATAGCCGATCCAAAGCCCAGTTCTTTTCTTTGATTTTATGGGCCAGATCCAAAGGCCTAGAAAGGGTTTTGGGCCCGAACACCTTAACTTTGGCTTGGATCTCTTCTTTCAGCCCGTTCATGAAGACCCCCATGAGGAGCTCGTCGGGTAGGTCTACCAGAGGACCCGACAAGAGCTCGAAGCTCTAGCGATAATCGGCAACCGTGCCATCTTGCTGGAGAGCGAGGAGTGCCTTGTAGTCGTCATCGGTATGTAATGGTTGAAATTGCTTGAGAAGGGTTTCAGCTGCTTGGAACATCGTCCCCGACGGAAAGAGTGGTAGATCGAGTTTTTGGAGATGAGTTTCAGCTGCAGGAAACTCTTGCAGTCCCGATTGACTTTGGTCTCCACCATGCGAATATTCCTCTATCCCTATTACTCGTGTCTTCCTTCCTGCTTCTCGGCGAAGTGGTATGCCTGTAGTGCCCTCCCTTTGATGCATCCAGTTCCTTATCTCCAGCAGATACTCCCCCATAGCGGTGACCTTATCTTGCCTCCGCCCTAAATCCCCCTTCAGGATGCTAAACTCCATTCGCAAACCCTCCATCTTTGCCTCCATGCTCCCAGTTCCCCCCAATTCGAGTTCCAAACCTACCCCAAGATAACCTTGCTCTAATACCATTGATAGGTCTAGGGCTCAGCCTTTGTAGGAAATAGCATTCAACAGGAAATGGAACACCATTTATTCATGGTAAATGTGAAGTACAACACGGTTTCATGGTAAACAAAGCTAAAAAGATCTGATGTATGTATGTAAAACCAGTAGCAAGTAAGGAACCGCAGTCCCTCCTCTACACTTCCTCCCACTCCTTTCTTTTCTCCTCCCCCTGCCTCTCCCTACCTTCTCCCTTTTATCTTCCCTATCTTCCTAAATCTGTAACAGATTGGATACCTATAACAAATGGGATACTAACTGCATATTTTTCTAACCAACTGATTATAACTGTATATCCTAACCAACTGATTACATCACTATTGCATATTTGATATATCCTAACCAATAGATTGCATCTCTTTCCTAGCTGAATTGTAACCACCTGATCCTCCTTCAACTGACTGGAAATTCATCTCTCAACAGGCCTGTGCAACAACTCTGCATCCCATGCAACTGCCTGGCCTGAAGACCACTTCTCTTGGCATATATCCACCCAATATGTTCCCATCCTTGTTGCCTTCTATGCCCAATACTGTCCTTATCACATTCCCTTTTTTTTTTACTTTCTTTCTGAACTATCCTGTTTATGATGTTCCCCCTTCAAGCTTCTTTCTTTTTTGTAGTTTGAAAAATCCATCACCATAACCTACTAAAATTCTCCTGTTGTACACTGTTTCTTCTATCTGAGATTACTTTACCTATGCTTCTTCTTTGAGCTTCTTTCTTTTCTCTAAGTGAAGAATCTATCACCATAACTTGTTTAGTTTCTCCTGTTAATCACTGTTTTACGTGTGGTTTTTTACGTTATGGATATGGCATTGCTGAGAGTTTATTGTAATGGAAATTTCATGGAGATGAAGGTTTGTGAAAGATAACAACATTTGCTGCAACTAAATGCTTTTTAAGTATATTCTAGAAGTGCTCTGGTAGGGCTTAAATCCTCTACAGGCACTTGTATTAGGACATACAATGGATACTATCTATTACTCATGATTTACTAGAGCTTTCTGGATTGTAAGTTTTTCCTTACGCTGCTAATACTGGGTTTCATTGTGTAATCTGGTTCTATTTGTTACTGTGGCTCTTAGGTTGTTGAGGACACTGTCAATGTTGGAGCTGAAACAGCAGCTGCTCTCAAAGCACAAGTATGTGTGATTTGATAAGATCAGAATTTCTTTTTGGCTGATCAATATTTCAGACTTAATTTACCTCATTCACTTGTATATATCATTTTAGACAGAGCAAATAGTAGGATTGTGAATGAGCTAGACTCCATCCACTTCTCAATCAAGAAGGCCTCTCAACTGGTTAAGGAAATTGGGAGACAGGTTGGTCAAGTATCAAACACTTTTTTCTCACCACCTGCTTACCTGAAATTCTCTCTCATGACGTCCGTTATTTGTTTTCTGCATTTAGGTTACAACTGACCGGCGTATTATGGCCTTGCTCTTCTTAATTGTCATCAGAGTGATAGCGATCATCATTGTGAAGGTGGAATACACTTTATGTTACTTTTAATTGAGTGTGTTAGTTATGGTCTGTTTTTTAAACTTGCACCTGCCACTGCTGCTGCATGTCGTCCTCTGAAACAATTCTGCTTTTACCACCCACTTTTTCTGATTGGAAGAATAAGGAAACTTGTCCCTCCCATACTTTGGCTTCTAATGTACTCAAGCGAGCTCCTAATTTATGTGGAAGACATTATGAAAGAAGCTTGAAAATCTGCTGATTGCTAGTTTATGGCCGATTAGGTTACAACAACCTGATTAGTAGCTGTTATTATCTTTAAGGCTGTCTTTTAATATGTGACACTGATTTGGCTGTGAATCAGTTGCCCTTGCTTCCTGAAACAAAATTTTTGTTTGGAGTAGCTTGCCTTCTCTGTTTAAGGCTACCAAGTTCTGGCAATCATCAAAAAGTCCATAGGAGTAGCTGTTCATGTTTTCCTCAAATTTATGTTACATTTTCTTGTTTATGCATTTATTTCTGTTAATACTTGGGTATGTTGCCTTTAAATGTTCAGCTTGTGAAACCAAATGACGAGGACATTTGGGATATTCCTGGACTTGCCCCACCTGCACTGAATCAGAGGCTTCTGTGGCATCCTAATTTAAGGTGACAAAGTGGAGCAGATCCTGTTTACATTATTATCAGGGCTAATCTCATTGGTTGGACAGACAAGTTTCATTTGCCGTACATCCCAAGAGGTATCCTCTAACCAAGAGTGATCCTGACCGAATGTCAAGGATGTTTATTTTTTACGTGATGATTTGTTCTTATTCTATTTTTCCTTATTGGCTTGTTTTTTAAGATTCAGTAGCCTGATGCCTCAGGCTGATTTAGTTTTCGTAAGTTCTTACGTTTGACTGTTGTTTTTGTTGTTGTCACTGTTGTATAGTTATAATATCTTAAGTTCAAAATTGAGACGCAGGACTTCTGTGAACCATTCTAGTGAGGACCATTAATGGAATTCCGGGGGTATGTATCCCTTTCTATCTCATGTACGTGAATATTTAATGGAGTTCAAATTTACTATCACTGCTTGCATATAAACATAATACATACATACAACACGCAGCCAATGCATAGACATGTATATGTATACATATATTGCAAAGCTAAACTTATATGCTCCTACTGAGCGGAATAGTTTTGTCATGTTAATATTTGATGCAACAGTCTCATCGGTTATCATACATCCCGGATTGACAAAATGTCTAGGAAGGGAGGTGAGAAATGCCAGTTAATCAGCGTTATGTAATGTTAGTTTTGTCATTTCGTCAGCCGTTTTGGAATGTTCAATTGCACAAGTTGATGGAGAAAGCTCTTGGAAAGAACAGCAGCTAGTTAATAAAAGAGAATAAAGTGAATAAAATGGCCAGTTCAAGCAAAGCAGTAAAATGAATTGAAATGTGTAATGTTTGCCGGGTCCCTATAGTTTGAGTCGTGAGGTGTTTGGATCTTGGTGTCATGGTGGCAATTCCGATGGACAAGCATGAACGTTAAACAGGCACTTTTTGAGGTATTTAGTTTTTCCCCGCAGGAAGATATTTTCCATTTTTCCTTAGCACGATCCTCCAAACCAGAGGTTGCTTTTAAGTCTTTACACAAGCAAAAGATTAAGGGAACTTCCTTCCTTTTGGTGGACACTTGCACTCACACACTTAAGGAAAATTCTTTGCTTAAGAACTCTTTTTGATTATTTTTTAAGAAGGAATTAGGAGAAAGAAAACGTGAGGAGAGAGAGAGAGTAAAAAAATGTGGGAGTGGGTAAGGAATTCGATGGGAAGTGGGAAGCGATAGTGAGAGAGACAGATAGGAGTCTGCTGGGAGGCATGATTAAGCGGGAGTTTGGTAAGAGAAATAGTCTGGGCAGTTTCGTTTGCAGAATTAGAGTCGCACTTAGCCGACCTGTGCTTCCATCTTTCTGGCAACGGCGAGGCGATGTTTAGGTTGTCAAGCCTCGACGACTTGCAGAGGCATTCAACATAATGTTATGTAAGAAGCCCTCTAAGATAATCTTGAAGAGTAAGAAGAATTGGCACGAAAAGATAGATGAAGCACTATGGGCTTATCATATAACCTATAGAATGGTGATAGGGGCAACTCCGTATTCCCTTGTCTTCGACAGTGAAGCTGTCATACCTTTAAAAGTACAGATACCATCCGTGTGGGTTTCAATGCAATGTTCCTGGCCAAAGATGAACCTATGGCTATCTGCCTCAAAAAAGTTGGAAGCATTGGGCAAACAACATCTAAAGGCACAACAGAACGAAGAGGCATAGTAGGCTTGAATGGCAGCAACTTTCAATAAGACTATCACGCAATGGTCTTTTCAAGAAGAAGATTTGGTACTTGCCCTAAAGAGGCCTATCATAGTGCCTAGTCAATCCAAGGGAAAGTTCTCCAGCAGTGCTTATCAGTTGGTTGATAGCAAAGGAGATATACTACTGCATATTGACGGGGATTTCTCAAAAGGTATACTCCATGATTGCACCAGCTTTTATCGATATGAATATAAACTGCAGGATCCAATGTGGAATCCATCATGGTAAATGACTCGTATCCATATGAGTATAAACTACATGACCCACTGTAAAGTTCAATGCATTATGGAAAACTGAAAGAATCAATCTTTATTGAAAAATGAAAAATGCCATAATGACAACATCATGAATGGAAGTTATGAAGAGCAAAGGTAAGAAATATTGAAGGAGCCTAGAATTGAAAGTAGGTTAGGGTCGTATGGAGCTTTATAATTTCACTGATCGGGCGATCTAATTCTTCAGTCAACATGTGCTTGTTCTCTGATGCTGCCTAATTCTGCTTTGAGCATATCAAGCTTGCTTTCTACCATCGATATCTTTTCATCAATGTTGGTGATGTATTCTTTCTTATCAATGACAATTATTTGGGATTCCTTGATTCCATGAGAAAAGATTCTCAAATGGTCTCTTGCCTCAGAAAATTCCTCCTTTACTATGCCACCCACTTCCTCGTCAATGAGTGACTGATGAGAGGCCAACAGTTGCTCTACCTTAGACCCACTGGTAAGCTTCTCATCTTTCACTAACTCTACATGAACCTTGAGCTCGCAATCTTCATTCCGCAGCTTGTTGAACTTTGTGCTCAAGAGAATAAAATGGATATGTCATTCATACTCTTAGAATTTTCAATCTGATCATCCCCTTTTAGGGTACGTCAAACCCTACTTCCAAAAGAATTCATCCAAGCTGTATGATTCCCTTGTCACTTTTTTGAGTCTTTAATGTTCATAGGTATGTTGTTGCCATGAGCATATTCTATAGAGCAAAGAGCCTTGACTCACTTGTCGACAAATTTCTATTAAAAATAACCCTTGATCCAATTGTCGTATAAACTCTAGCTTTGATCTTCGTATCAAGCATTAATGGAAAACACCCCTTAATCTAGTTGTTGCATCGAATCTAGCTTGGACCAGATTATCATTATGAACAATTTTTACGGAAAAAAGGGCCATGATCAATGAATATATTGAGTAAGGATGATCTAGTGAAAGTTTTTATTGAATTTTATTTCTACCAAAACTTTCAAGGGTATGTGTTGTGATAAAAATTTTCATAACTTTCGATGGTCAATAAATATAGTTTAGACAATACTCTAGATGTCCAAATGGTCTTCAAAGTCATACTTTGAAATTCTGAAGTGCTTTGAATTAGTATTACAAAGTTTTGGAAGAAGTCAAAGCAATTCTAATGTGATGTCTTATAACACTTCGGGTTTCAACGGCTACAATATTGTCCTGTTTAGGGTGCTCATACACCCATCACAGCTTTATTCTTTCCTTGTTTCCTAGGAAAAACGAGCTGTGATCATTAGAGTTTCCTGGACTCTTATAAACAACCCACTTTCCTCTTCTTAAGCTCGCCCTCATCTGCCTAGGGCTTCACATCTTCTCCTCATAGGGAACACACGTCCCCGTGTAATAACCACGACTAGGGGCCCGTGTGCAGCTAGCCACCACACCACGAGGAGAACTAACTCTGATACCATTTGTAACACCCCGAAGTTCCAACAGTCACAATATTGTCTGCTTTAAGGTGCCTATACATCTTTCACGGCTTTGTTCTTCTCTAATTTTCTAGGAAAAACGCATTGTGATCGTTAGAGTTCCCCAAACTCTTATAAACAACCAAGTTTCCTCTTTTCAGGCAATGTGTGACTAACTCTTTGTCCTTCACCTCAACCTAGAAACTTACCAGCCTTCTCTTGGCCTGTCCTTATTGGCCCAAGGCTTCATAGTTGTTCAAAGTAGTGGTAGTAAAAATGTATGTAGGACAAACAATCACCTCTTAGGTATGACATAAACATATTGATTTAACATTGTTATGTTTATTAATAGCAAGAGATGAATTGATCACTTTTAGTACTTTAGGGTGATGATTGAGGCAATTGAAAGTTTTTAGGGCAAACTGAAACATCATGTATAGTTTAGGGGGCACATGTATGGTTTTGCCTTTTTATTTAGCTGTCATATATTATTCTAATTATGTGACACAAGACTTGATTAGCTAAATGAACACATGATGTCTAAGGGGTATGTATTTTCTGACCAAGTAGTTGTGTTTTATTAGAATTATCTATTTGGTTATCTTATGAGAGATTTTGGAGTTTATAAAAGGAAATTCTAACAGTAACTACTTGAGTGGAAGAGAATTGCTTTTCCTTGAAGAATTCATCCCTTATTGTTGTTAGAAGATAAAATGAAAAACATGAGTTTCGAAGGGGCTAATATTTGAATTAAGAAGTGCTCCTACTCATTTCTTCTCACTGTAACTTACTTATTGATTTGTTCGTGGATGTTTTCTCAATTGAGATTTTACTGTGTTAAAACAATTATTGTTCTCTTTGTGGTTGATTGTCAATGTTTACTTGATATCAAGGTTGATTTTTGTTAAAAAATAATTTTCAGATCAGGATCCTGGAGCCTGATCTATAAATCGTTAAAATTTGAGTGATTTCCAATGAAAAATATATTCAAATATCATCGGCGAAGAGGATGACAGTTTTTCACTGGTTGAGATTAAATCCCCATATGACACCCTTTTTCTTATAGTTTCAGAAAATGACTTTTAGATCTAAAATCCAGACGTCTTGGTGTACAAACTCTTGAAAATTTAGATGATTTTCAGTGAGGAATGCATTTGAAGCTTCATTGGAGAACAGTTGCAGGATTTTATGATGGACAACCTTGAAAAACTTAATTTTTATGTTGTTCTCTTTAATTTTTCATGAAACAAAATTTTGATCTAGATTCCAGTTGATTCAATCTATGAAACCCTTATTTTGAGAAAGATTTGATGAGAAATAGGTTTAGATTTTTGCTTGAAAACCTTCACCAAAATTATCTCGTTCATCTTCTTTGAAGAGATAGATACAAAATTGTCTGAGAATGGCAATTTAGTCTCTAAACTATTTCCTTTTTTTCGTTCACTTTGGCCTATAAAGATTTATGCTAATATATTATAATACACATTTTGGTACGATTGATTACTTTATGTTTAATGGATTTTATTTATTTAACAGTATACGCCGTTGATGGACTGTACCTCAAATTTAGACTCTCGTTTGACGATTCTAAGCTCTTGGACTGTGGTGCCTCCGATCATGAACGTAACTATTCACTCTAAAGGCAAGAAATCAGGGCCGTACAATGTGCATAACAGTTGAAAGATTTGTTGTGCGTGGCTCACCTTGATAGGACGAGCTGTTCTTCTCCCTTTGTCAACGCCGGACGAGGTGTTCTATTAAACCTGAAAAAGACGACTATAAAGAAGGAAGCGACTTACGTAGGCTAAGTAACATTTTAATGAGTTTATCCATTTTAAAACTTGTAACTTAAGTTACATCTATGAGTGATATATGTATGAGCGCTGACTGCTCCTACATATTTACATATTTAGGGGCGTCTCATACAAGACGTGTGTCCTATCAACTTTAGATGTTGCACGAAGCTCTTGCTTATGAGGGATTTGAAAAAGGGGCGGACCATAAGGCCCTATAGTATTTGGTCTTATTTTGCAAGACATTATTTTCACGCCTTGAACCCATGACCTTAAGGTCACATGATGACTTTTGACGTTGGTTAAATTGCGGAAAAGGGGCTTAACCAGCATTTAAGATTAAGAGGACATATGTCTTGCTGGGGATACTCCTAAATTGTGAGAGCAGGTTAACGCTCCTTCATATATTATTTCTCCACTAAACAAATTGGAAAATGCTTTCCCAAATGCACTTGATTTTCCAGCAAGAAGTACTCCTTTTTGGGCCCATATGTGGCACATTGAGCTCTCGAAGAACCCTATTTAAGATTTTTCTAGGAAATTGCCAACCGTTGGTTTTTGGTACATTAAAAAGGGCAGCCCCGGTGAACGAAACTCTTGCATATGTGGGATCCAGGGAAGAAGGGAACCACAAAGATCTATAATATGTAGCTTTCTTGCATTTTTGTATGAGGCTGTTTTCACGCCTTGAACCCATAACTTTAAGGTCACACTACAATAACATTATTAGTGGGCTGTAAATCATACAAAAATGCAAGAAAGCTACATATTATAGATCTTTGTGGTTCCCTTAAAATATCTGATTAACAGGAGACCAAAGCAAGTAGTTCACTTGTTAAATATGGATGTTGTACAAGTTTAATTGCATGGATCTGCAGATAAAATTTGCCACGTAGACCCAAAAAATATACTTCTTTCTTTATTTGATCTAAGAAGTGCCTTGTTTGGTAATCAGACCCAACAAATATTTCTTTCTTTTGTGGCATTTCTTCTTCGTGTTATAGTTAAAGAGGTACGTTACTTACTGTAAATTGCCATGTGATGACTCCCTTTTGCATTATAAGCTCCATCTTTTGTTAATCTGACCTTTCATGTAATTCCTTGGACCTTGATATCTTGTAGCCCAAAAATCACTAGGATTGGCTGATTTAACATTGAGTACAAGGCCTCGTTTTGAGCCCTGATAAATTCCTAGACTTTTGGCAAGGATTGATATCGTTAGCTATTTGATGCACTTTGTGCAGGCCATAGGACTCATTTCTTGTCTGAAACACTTCCTCAAGATAATGAAATATTCTATTCTTCCATATTCTCAGGTCGCTCTTTGATTCTCTATTCTAAGATAACAGGGGCAACCGCATCACTTTAGGAATTACACACGATCATACATAAACTCTCTATTGAAGGGACCAAGCAACCCAGTAAAAATAGGAGTACACGCCCATTAATGCATACTGATCTTTGAAGCATTTTGAGACCGAACGATATTTGTTCATTACGACACTAAGGCCCAGATCACAATCGGGGATGATTTGCAGATAAATGTCTCACACAACATACACTTTGTCGTATGTAACTTAGATGTGAAAGTTTTTTTTATTTTTATTTTTATGTTGTAAGCAAAGAATTACAAAATAAATCACTCACATCCCTCGGCTAAAGGAAAAGGTGGTGGCTCAAATATATGATCAGGTATACTCTGGAGGAGATAGCAAGTTGTCTAAAACCGAAGCCAGACACTTGTTGGCAACCTGGATGTGAAGTTAATCTAAGATCTTTCCAACTATTTGGTCATGAAAATGGGAAGATCCTTTCGAATGGTGAAGACATGATTTTCCAAATCTAGACCCGATTTCCATGGCCTACAATGCAGACCCACAATGAAGACCAGGTCCAAGCCTATGGCTTTTATTACAAGACCATAAATTTAAGCTCAAGTACTCATCAATTCTTAAAGATTTAAGGCGACGTACGAGATTACTTTGACACATAACTGATGCGACATCTCTTGAGTTCTGGGTCCGAATACTTACCTATAAAATTCTAAAAAGACGGTGCCTGCTGGGAACTTTCCAAACGTCCAGTTTTGCAATCCGCACATGTTCTCGGTGGTTGCAACCAGGCTTTTGTTAATACGCTCTCCGTCTATGATTGTTCCACCTTATGGCGACCGATGAGTCCACCACCCCAGTCCATCACAACTTGTTTACTGATTCAATGGAGAGGCTAAAAGAAACCCTTAAAATTACGATGAATGCTAAAGCAAGTGCCCAACTTTTGCACACTGGACCACACCTTTGGATGATCTGCTTCCTTCACTGTTTTTTTTCATCACAAGAAACGGATGGATAGAGATTTGGGATAAACAACTTTCTATGGCAGTTAGAATGGAAATTATACAAGATGTTGGGATGGCAGTAGGTGTGATGGGAGAAAACTTAGAAGGACAATTCAGAAGAGCATACAGAGTATCATCTCGTAAAGAGGGTTTAACGAAGGGCCTAAACATAATGCCTGGCAAGCTACAGTGGGAACTTCCCCTAGCAAGAACTTTGTTCCAGTTTGAAGAAGAGCAAATCCAATGGCTTATGGAGGTTCTGAATTCGAAGTTGACGCAACCTACATGATCCACTGTGTTGGAAATCCTAGTGGGAACTTTACAGTCAAGTCTGCATATGGTGTGCTTAGATTGAAAGCTGAGAGGTGCAAGATTGATAAGTTTCTGTGGTTCAACATCCCTCCATCAATCAGATTGCGTCCAAAGGAAAGCTTCTGATTCTTGACAATCTGATGAAAAGAGGACTGCAGGGGCCCTCTAGATGCTTTTTCTTCCTGTTCTAATGTGGAGATAGTCAACCATGTATTGCTGCGTTGTCCGGAAGTTTCCAAGGTATGGAACTTTGTTATGTGGATTGTTCGAGTTGAACTGGGTGTGGCCTGCTTCCTCAGCTTAAATGACGGCTCGATGGAACATTCAGAAAACTACTAGAAGGAATAGAGCCTTGGGACACCTGGCCGCTTTTTCTACGTTAAAGATGCTTCTGAAACAGGGGAGTTTACTTCAAGATCACACAAAGAATTTTTAATCTTATGTCTTACAGTGCATCAGGAGCTAAAGTGTTCAGAGGCTCAAGAAATGAAACGAAATAGGCAGCCACTGTGAATACAGTTCTTTGTAGAGAAAGGATGTTACCCAAATGGAAACCTCCACCAGGGGGCCTTTTGAGACTGAATTTTGATGAAGCATGCTACGGGAATCCGGTAGGTCCAGTATAGGGGGGTGTAGTCAGAAACGAAATTGGTTTGTGTTTGATGGATTATGCAGGGTCAATTCTATTTGGGGACGCTCATCGGGCTGAAATCAAAGCTGTATTTCACGGACTGACTGTTTGCAAACAGATGGAAGTTGCAAATATTTCGTTGGAGAATCAAATATTGTTATTGGGTGGCTGGCTCAAGGTGAGTAGCTGTCATGGCGTTTCTGGGAGATCCTTGCACAGATTGAAGAGGTGGGAAGACTGATGAATGTACAATTTTCTCGTGTGACTGATCCTTTTTTTAGCCACAATGTAGAGGAGACAGTAGTGATTCGGATACTGGTTTGATTGTTTGACCGATGAGTCATTCTACTTGGGGCCTGCTATTTCTAGCTGTCTCTGTTCCTTCTTCTCGAGGTCCTGGTGATGAGATTGCAGGAAGCGATGTCTGTCTTTGATCTCACGTTCAGTTGTTCTTGTGAACCGGCTATGTATACTTGAGTGATTTGCTGATCACAGGGTCGAATTCATGTTACACTCCGTAGCCATTTGAATGTCAATTCCATTAAAAAATAAGAACGAGAGATAAAAAAAATCTAGCGAAGTTGGTCGCACATATCACTCTTTGCGTCCGCAGAAGGGGCGGACCACGAGTTAACAGCACCAAATCTTACCTTGCATTCTGCAAGTAGCTATTTTCAAGCCTTGAATCCGTCACCTCAAGTCTACGGTTGACCAAAAACGACACTCTTGATAAATCGGAATATCTAAATTTAGACCAGTCACCGGGGATCCTTCGTGCAGAAACGGAGCGCTTTGTAACAAGCGCCTAGTAAGGGGCACTTCGGTTGATGCCTGCTCAACACGTGGTCACAATAACTTAGTTGATGATATATAAGTCTAACAGTTTCAATAACTTGACCGGCTGTGGGACCCAAGCACTGATCAGATGCCTCTTTCCCCTTTGAGTATATTGGAATTTTTTAGAAGGGCATCTTGTTACTAATCAAACATATGAGCAAGTGGCTTTTGGCAATGATGATAGGTCAAAGTTGGAAACATCCGATTGAACAATTTACACCGACCACCAAATGGGCAGAAAATAGATGATTCAGATCAATTAATCACATAAGGAGCTCACCGTCCAATATAAGCACACATCTTAGAAAATGATATCCTGACCTGCTTTTATACTAATGGGACTCATTCTTTATTTCCACTAAGCTAATTAGGTGTTAAAGGCTATTGCAATTTTCAAGTCTATCAACAACCGATCAGCAAGGTATTCGATTGGCGATGTGATATCTTCTTCACATATGTCAGTCCTACTCCTTTCAGCACTAGCAGATCTTGTAGGGGGACTCAAACACCAGTTACCATGTTTTGGCATCCAAACAATTCATCTCGTGCTATTTTATTAGATATGTCATGCATCCCAATGGTCTCATCCATTTTGTTGATCCTGTGCTTTGTGGTTTTGTGAGTTCAAAGATGGGGGCACATCCTTTTTACCATCTACTTTGCAACTAAGAACTATAATGGCTAGGATCACCTAACCGATGAGATCTCTAGGGCATGGCCTATTAAAACAGGATTGGCGAGAGAAATTGTTTGGAAAACTTCAGCCATGTTTTTAGCCGTCCGTATCATGCTCCAAAAGACACATTGGAGCATAATGGTTTAAAAACTCGAAAACTCGATTAGGACTCCAAAGTGGCGTGGGTTTGATTAACTCGAAGCTACTCATTAGTGACTAAAAAAACCTTGAGTTTGAACTTTGAAAATATTCGTTTATCTTATATATATATATATATATATATATATATATATATCAAAATTTATTTTTTTATAAAAATAGCAACTGCCACATGAGCTGGTTAAGATGTGCTATTGTGGTTTGAGAGGTTTTGTGTTCAAATTCAGCCTAACTAAGCATTTTTGGCATGTAATGTATGAGTCGACTTGACTTGTTGAGTATCTCAATTTGCTATCGAGATGAATCTCCAACAAACTTCGAAGATATTATGCAATGACTCAACTCGTCATGTAACTCTATCAAGTCGAATAACCCCAATGAGTTTTCCGAGGACGACGAGAGAGAGAGAGAGAGAGAGAGAGAGATTTATGGCTGAAAAAGACCCTTTCATCGTTTAGCTGGAAAGTCTGTTCGCAAGACTTAAATGTCTAGCAATATTAAAGTACATAACAAGGGAATTTAGGGATTAGCAAGGTGTCTATTCTCTCATTACACTCATATTGTCCGTCTCTCTTTTGCTTTAAGAGGTGATTATCCTCCTATCCTATAACCTTAAAAAGGTGGAGCTACCGTTCCAGGACTGTAGCTGATTGCTATGGTGACGCTCTAGGATGAATCACCTTCATGTAATGTTGCCTTGAAAAGACAAGGGTCCGGCTCCACGGCCACCACCCGAAAAGTAAGTGGCCAACAACTACTCATGACATAATTAGGCCTCAAATGACAAATGGAAATGCATATAAGTGTGCTCATGACAAAGACAAGTCACTATTCGATTAAGCCAACCAATGTCCAAGCCTGGAAACTACGTAAATATGCACATTCTGAGTAAGATCAGTATAGGACAGATCACATGTATTATTGCAAACAAATGACTTATGATAATGTGATTATCATATGTTTCAACTTTACATGATTTCCTTGACAGAGTTGTTTGTCTTTCCTTGTTTACTTTGATCCAAATTGAATGAAATGCATGGTACTCGTGTTGGGGCTTGATCTTGATTCATACCTACCAAAAACAAACAAAAAGTAAGATAATCAATACTCAACACCTATAGTTTATGAATAAGCTGTTCCAAAAATGGTCAGTCGGTCAGCTCTGATGCTTATGTGCTTATTAATACTGGCTAGTTATTTTTGTGATATCATATGGCAAACACTTGAATGAAACACTTCTGCTTTAATGTCATGATTCTTGTGGTTCTAGCACAGCATAGACCATTTCATTTGGGGTACCATTTCGTGGTGATATGTACCATAGCCCCAAAGGAGTCTTGCGATGACATACCGATATGATTGATCATTAATCTGCAATAATATTCGAAGAGGGTGAGGTTGTCCAAATTTGAGTCATCCAATCTGATTTCTAGCTATAGTATCTCCAAAATGGCTCCTCCGTTGAACAATTTATATTTTATGCTCTTGCATCAAAGCCTTCCAGCTATGTGGCACAAGGAAGAATCACTCACCTGGCTGCCTAGGGTCTGAGGCTGTGCAAAGGATGTGTGTATGTCTAACTTCCAAAAACAAAAAACATAATATTGTTCCACTCCAGTTTAATTCGGTTAATTTACAGAAAAATGAAGTCATGCTAGCTAATTTTCAATAACGCGGACCATAAATGAATATAGTACTTCGTTTACATGTTAAATGTCTCTCTTTGTCCCATTTGGGATACTTGAACATGAGCTTTGCCAAACGAAGGAATCTTCCCACAAAGACATGTCTCTCAAGGGAGGTGTCGATTCACATGCACTGATACACTATCTTTAGGCAATTTCTCTTCTCCTGTGTGACAACCCAACTTATTATATTTGATGAGCGGGCCATCCATTACTTCTGTTTGTATTTTGTAAGGAATATCAGTGCAGATGCCCTTTTATGGCATCAAATGTGGCTCGGCATTGTGAGTATGGTCATGTAGCCCACGAAGGAGACCCATGAAACTTTTAACTAAAGTAGTAGTGGCCACTGTCACCGAACAATAACTTACTTTCAACTCTTTGAATTATGCTTATATAGAGTAAATCATGTTTTCTTCTTTCTAATTAACGAGGTTCATAAGCCATTTATGAGATAAGCAAATTTTCTTTGAAGATGAGCGGTTATGGATCTTCATGTGGAGCATGCAAGTTTCTGAGGAGAAAATGCAGCAATGCATGTATATTTGCTCCTCACTTCTGTTATGAACAAGGAGCAACTCATTTTGCAGCAATTCACAAGGTCTTTGGAGCCAGTAATGTCTCCAAGTTACTCTCGCACCTACCGATGCAGAACAGATGGGAAGCTGCCCTCACCATCTCCTACGAAGCGCAAGCTCGGATGAGAGATCCTGTATATGGTTGTGTTGCTCATATATTTGCACTTCAGCAACAGGCAAAATGCTACAACCAAACCCTAATTTGTCTCTTATACTAGGGAATTTCCTGTTTGTCCCTTTAACGATATTGAACATGAGACGTACGATTCACTGAGGCACTCGAACAAACTGTGCTCAGTCGGGCAAACAAATTGATTTTCTACTTGTAGTGAACTGAATTAAATTCCCAAACAAATAAATGATTATTCTTTAATACTAATAATGGGGATTAGGCTATTTGCTAAGTGAAATTTTTACTGTCTCCTTGTTTAGTCTCATGGTTGATTTTTTTTGGTATTCTGTTGATCACTGGCTCACTTGCAGGTAGCTTGTCTACAGAAGGAGATAGAATTGCTTGCGACGCAAATGGTGCATCCTGCTGAAGATGTTACTCTTGCAACTCGAATGGCCAGTCTCCAAGAGGAGATCGAATGTCATGGAATACCTCAAGCAATGAACAACTTCAATGATTTCCAGTTTAGCTCCCAGACGGACAGCATGAATTTAGGAGATTTTTTCAGTCCAGATAACCTTCACCCTACCCATGTTGTGAATGCAAACGATGCTAGGGCTACCTTTGATGGAAAAATTAACCAACTACTACCCTTTGATAGGCAGGCTGCAGATAGATGGGACCATTGTCTTTTTAATGACTTCGCAAATGAACCGAGGTCCTTGGAGAGACTTCCTCTAGGTATGGAGGATCAGGGTATCTTACCTAGTGATCCATGGTTTGCGAATGGCATCTATTATGAGTATTAAAGTGGGTTTTGATTTCATGTATAGCTATTAGGGACGATATATCAATGTTGTTAATGAGTTTGTTTTAGTAGCACCAAGTTGTGGAATCCTTCACTTCATTTTAAAAAGTTGACGCCCCATTGGGGCATAGATACTAGCTAGGGTTGTCTGTTTGGATTATCAGTTTACTTGAAGACTTATTGGTGTACTACGCTTCTTGCATGTATTTAAGTGTTAGTTTCTTTCAAGCATAATACTTTATTAGATGCTCTAACTACTATATGGGAAGAGATTTTGTTAGTTGCTAATGAGTATAGTTCTTAGTGTATCAATTTCCAATGCGCACTTTCAGTTTCTTGTTCAAGAATTTCAATTACAGCCTTTATTAGCTACTATATCCATGTACAAAACAATAAAACTGGATACTCCTTCAGATTCAGAGAAAAAAAAAATGGATACACGTATGCAGATAAATGTCTCAGATGCCTTTTCTGAAGTACTGGTGTTTGATCTTGTTTAGCTTCTTCATATATTGTTGAAATTTGCAATACTCTAAAATGGATAAAGAAAGTCATTATCAGATTGCATCCTTCAATTGTGACGTCTCTTATGAACTGCAACAACAAGCTTTTTTCCGTTCATTTGTTGTTTTATTTTCCTCTTTCCCATTATTCATGCACCATTGCGAGGCCATCTTCATCAATACACTATGAAAAGGAGAATGCAGATTAGGGCTTACTTGGCAGGATCCTCAACAACTCCTTTTGTTTAGTTTTAGGATTCAATCTCTATTTTCTTGCAGCCGTTACACTCAGACCATAATGTGATTCATTGACAATCCTATAAACATATGTACCAACACACTGGAAAATGAATCTATGCATAAAACGCTCTAATATTTAAACTAAAATACTCTCATAGAACGTTACTATTAGAAGATTTGGCACAGTTAGCAATTAAACATTGAAACAAGTTGGTTTCACAGTTGTTAATTAAATAGCAGAAGTTATTAATTTTTGTATGCAAATTGCCTGAGATATATAGTAGAGGTTATTAATTTGTATCCACATTTGTTAAAAGTTGGTTCCATCTTCTTGCCTATCTCACTCTCTCCGAGCAAATTATATGTTACCAGTAAAATAGGAACAGGAAGGACTAAATTATATAACATGCCACTCTCGTTTACTTACAGGATTTAGGTCCTATCATTCTACTAACATTTTTATTGTCTTATGAGCTTCCGTGATCTTGTGACCTAGCTACTATTTTGATTTATAACCCATATAAGTGGCGATAAAGGATTTTTATTTTCACATTGTCATGAGACGTAATATTTTCGAAACAAATGTTAAGATAACGAAATACTCATTTCTATGTTTTTTTGCTTGTTTGTGCAAAGCTTACGTTGATTTGTGTATATTATTAGTAGTTAACCTACATGTTTTGAGATGTAGTGTACTTGTTAGAATGACCACTGCAAGCAATATCTTTCCGCTTCAAATCCATCAAATAAAGAAGCTTTGAAATTTAGCCAGATGAAGGTGTTTCTAGCTTCAATAAAGTTGAAAGGACCAACATCTTTATGCTAACTAAATGGTATATATGAGGAAATTAGGTTGAAGGCTTCGATGAGTAATCACAAATAATTATAGCACATCTTTATGAATGAAGATCCTGAAAACTAGGTTCAGTGACAGACAAATTATTGACCTCTTCAAGACACTAACTTTAAAGAAATCACAGGATCTCATGCACACTGCTCAACACATGTAGAATACTACTTATATCAATAAAGAGGACTAGCTTTCTTGGGTCTCTCTCTTTCTAGATTCACCAATATGATATACAACTGAAGCTGCTTTAATTGAAAATCAATGAATTTCTTTTTTAACCTGAAGTTGGTGAATGAGTAAACTCAAACCTCACAACCTTTGCTTGTGAAAGATTGTACTCAACCGGCGAGCTAGCTAGGTGCTTCTTGTTCAATGACTTTTTTTCTTTTTCTTTTTTACACTAAGTCAATTACTGGTATTTGTAGAATCAATGAGAATTGGAATACATCAAATTGCTAAGGCATATACCTCTAGAACAATGACTATTGTGGAAGATATTGTGTTGGGGATATCTTTCATGCTTTGCTGAATGAGTGCTGAGTTCAAGATTTATGTTCATTAAGTACTTTGATAAACTTGATAGGTTTATACTGCATAAGGTTCAATAATTATTAATTGACCATTCATGCATAAATTTTTCTCATTGAATACGTGGTTTTTTCCCCCCAGTATTTTTACCAAGCTACAGTCGTTAATAAATCATTTTAGAGTTACTTCAAAATTTTGGTTCAATATTATTTATGGTTATAATGTTATCATTTTTTCCGTAACTTGTTTGGAATGATGTTTGTGTTTGACTATCTATAGCGTTTTAGCCATAGTTTCATTAGTTTAAGATTAACAGTTACTAATCTCATTATAAGAAAGACTCTCTCCGGTTGAACATGGGAACAAAAAAGTTTATGTTTTCCATGGGAAGTTTTTGTCAGCAGGAAAATTATCCTAACCAGTCAGGCTGTTAGAATTTTCTCACTAGTTTTCATGGAAAATTGCATAATTATGTCGGTTAGGTCTTTAATCAGTGTGTGCACAGTTGTAGGAAAAGAGAAGAAAATATTTGAGGTTCGAGCTTAGATTTGGCTTCACTGTTTCCCCCTTTCATATTTTAGAATAATTTCACAAGTATGCTATGAGGTGGTAATTTTGTTAAGGAGTTTCTTTTTTTATCTACTCGTACTTAAATATATAATTGTCATAATATCTTATTAGTATTTCTGGTCAGTTGCATGAAATAACCCATCTATTTCACAACCTGAAGACAAATTACCTTTCAGAGAAACAAGGGGATATTAATAAGGATGAATATCTGCATTTCAATCCTACAATCTTGGTGTTGATGGAGCAGACATGAGTTATAAGCCCCAGGTGGAACGTGTTTGAATCAGCACGGTTGTCATCATAATCACAACTAGACAACAGGTAGAGCTCGATCTTACGTTTACCACTAAGAGATCCCCGTTCATGCATTATTTCCATAACCATTCTGGACTAGCATGTCTACATATGAGCTATGATTTTGTTTGCAACAATGGCCGTATTTCAATACTCTCGTACAATGTCTAACCTATCAATTTGAGACCCAAAGCACTATAACGAAGATGTGTGAAGCTGTGTACGGGTAGGTTTGTGTGTGTCTGCTATTAAAAGAAAAACGTACTACAACTCCCAAACAAGCAAGATTTCCAATCTTTGCAGTCTAGTTACTGAAATCATGCTGGCTTTTCTCTGTCTTGAAGTTGCTGACATACTCTTTAAGCATCACTGCATTTCTTAGGAAAATAAGGGTTTTCAGTTACTCTGTGGCTGTTTTCTAGCATTGAGCATAACTTCCCAGTCAATTTTTTGTTAAAGCATCACAGAATGGCAATGTTAAATCCTCCATGGAAACGTGTTGTTAATCAGTAATCAAAGTGAAGTTCATCTACCAAAGGAAGATTTCTTACTAGGAGATCCGATGGAAATGAGCTTACAGGTCCAACATGATCAAGCACCATGATATTTGTCGGTGTAATCTTTGCAGATTGTCTTTTAAACACATTTCTGGGTTACTCTTCAATGAAAGAAAACAGGTATATACAGAAAAGGATAAAAAGGAGGAAGCAGAAGAAAGAGTAGTAAGAGAAAGAATGCTCGAATAAGAGCGAAAAACCACAACCTGTGGCAGAAAAAGGCATACATCACCTAGGTCTCATGTTGAAGTCCATGACATTACAAATACATCTTGGTGTCTAGATCAGATGTTTTCATGCGTTTAGGAGATTGTGGGTGACTATGAAAATAATTGGTACCAAAACAGAAAGGAAAGAAGGAAATTAATAACTAATTAATGGTGTTTGTATGGAGCAAAGGTCTTCTAGCGCTGTGTCTGAAGGAGAGACTAATACATATGGGGCACAAAATGGGTCATTTAAAAGGCTTACCTTTACGACCAAATCTTGGATACACCAAGCCCCAAAGAATATCTTCATTGGATGATGCTAATGCTATTACTTTGCTGTAGAACATGGAGGTCAGGAAAAAATTATACAAAAATCTTAACGAACCAAAGAGTTAAGATCGTGCAATGGAGAGGACTTTGCGGTTAAATGTCTAAAATGTGGGGTCAGTGTCCCCTACAGGCAACAATCTGGGCAACCAGCATATACTTCTGCGTCCCTCTAAAATTTATGTACTTAAAAGCGCAGACACTGTATCAGAAATGGAGTTTTAAATAGGTTATTCCAAGTCAAACCGAGCTAATAAATTCTGATCCAAGCTTCGGGGCCTTTATTGAGCTTGTTGGCCCACTAACTGAGGTCAGCTAGCATCTCTCCTCGATCAGGTTCCGGTGAGTGTTAAATTCCTAATTAATATTCTTAGCCTATATGAACCTGAGGAACCTAGAAGCATGACGCAAGTATTTCGACGATTTGGAAATCACCCCTTCTACTGTGGATAAAGGACTCAAAATTATCAAATATCTTAGTTCCGGGATTTACTTCACAGATGAGGGGACTACAATAGAGAAATACTATCGGACTGAGCTTCCTGAGCCAATTGAATTAATAAACCAGGCAAACCACCTTTGTTACATGGAAAATTTTCCCTGGGCTCGTTATGTAGTCTATCTGCTCTAGTGAATCAGCACAGAAAACTGGGACGACGGCCCCTCTCTACCTATGTAGTGTACGAAAGTAAATTAAGTTTGGCCCAATTTTAACATGTTGAATCTGTGATTAGAATGAGCATAGGGAAGAGGGAATACAGAAGATATTCGGTGTGACCACATCTCTGACCATACTTGGGAAAGGGAAGCATGACTTATAGTTTTAACAAAGAAATCATCTGTTTTATGCTTTAAAAACATCTCTACACGAAATGCCAAGCATATTGGAAAGGCGCTTAAGATAAGTAAGCCATTCGCCAGTGGCGAGTACCTTGGTCTGCCAATTCTAGTGACCAAAAGTAGACCAGCAGATCGTCAAATTCTTGTGTGACAAAATCAATACAAGGCTGCAGGGTCGAAGCAGAACTTGCTTTCAAGGGCAGGTTGCCTAGCCTTGAATCAAGTCCGTAACAGCAAGGATAGCAAACTATGCAACGCAGTTCGGCATTCCCAAATTCCAACCTAGATACTTGCAGGCAACGCCAACGAAAACTTCTGGTACCATTCACACGATCGCAGGGGCCATGCACCTTATCTAGTGGCAGAAGTTACATGCATGAACAAGGAAAATGGGGATCTAGGGCTTTCGAAAGCCAAGTTGGGATGGAATATCCTAAAGAACAAAGATTCACTATGGGCCGAACTTGTAACATCAAAAATACTTGGGAATCGGTAACATCCATAATTGTTGAGGCAAAACCTCAGATTCCCCCATTCGGAAGCAAATACTCAAAGCAATGCCCGTCTTGCGAAAAAGCATACAATGGTCCATTGGGTCAGGCAGCATGTCGACATATTACAACCGTTGGATTGGGTCCACCACAATTCTAAAGCCACCTAGTGCACCGTCGGATGTACAGACAGATGGAAGCAAGATATTTTGTAACAAATTGTTACCACGTGTCCAATGAAATTCAAAGAATCCAAATCTTTCCAACTCAAACGGATGAGATTCATGATCAAGAGGGTGACTTAGGATCGGAAGGATTCATGATCAAGAGGCGAATTCACTGTCAAGTCTGCAGCACGATTACAAAAAGAAACATGGCAGACTGAGGCAGTGAGGGACTCCAGGAGATGCGGGTGCTGGGGCAGTACTAGGATATGACAATGGAAATTTTTTTGCAGGTTCGAGTATTTTCCTAGTGAACACTCCAATAATGTTGCAGAGTGAACTGCAGTATGTATGGGGTTACAACTCGCCAGTTCTCTACATTTTGCACATCTAGAGATTTTAGAGGATTCAATATCGGCCATCTAAGGCTATCGGCAACAATCAAGCTACACCATCAGTCTTTTCTTTACCGAAAACGATATCCAAATAGTCACATTGCACACACATTTAGAGAAGGGAATGGGATCGCAAAGGTTCTGGCTACAAGAACTGCCAAAATAAAGAGCAGCCACAGTGGTTGCCTGCCGACCTTTTCGTGTAAGACTCTTAACCAATGATCAAGGCACTATGATCAGGGTCAGAGCTAGGACTCAATTTGGATAGGTGTCAAATTGAATAGGAAGGGTAGAGATTGAATTTGACGGGCCAAAAGTAACAAGGGATTTGTGGATTGATAGAAATTAGGATTTTGCGGAAGTTAGGAATTTTAAATATCCACTAATATTTTTGAATATTAGCCCCAAATTTTGTTAAGGATTTTGAATATCTAGTATTTTACAAAATTCAGTTTTGGATTTTATTTTAAGTTTATAATAGTTCAATGAATCGTTTCTAATATTTACAATGAGAGATATAGCATGTGGGCCATATTAAAATTAAAAGAGAAAAGCCTACTCCCCAAGTTGAGCCAATACACCTGTCAATTAGAACTTTTAATTGAACATGTTATTAATGTCATAAAGTTGGGTCCTTGTTTAGAAGATCTAAACCATTTAAATATTAAGTCATGTAATACCTAAGCTATATTTTGGAATGTTTGAACATATTAAATAACAGGCCATGTTAAATCTTGGGCTCACATTTTAGAATATTTAAATAATTAAAATGTAATTACAAGTCTTAAATGGCTTATGATTTAAATCTTCTAAAATTTAGGCCCAACTCTAATAAGCCTATAGATTGAATGGTTAAGATGTTTTAAAAATGTGAGTCCAAGTCTTATATGGGTTATATTAAATGGTTTAAATGTTCTAAAATGTAGGACCAATCTTACTTGATTTACTTGAATATCCAGATATCTCAAAAACTAGGATTTTCACCACTAACAATTTTAGATTTTACAAAATTCAGCTTTTGACCAATATCTCAATACAATACATTGAAATTGTTTGGGTTTTCTCAATATCTCAATACATTAACAATAAATATTTTAATATCCACTTTATTCTTAATTTATATCAATTTACTATTCCCTTGTAAATACACACACACGATTAAGCTGGGGGCCACACACAAAAAAAAATGAAAATAAATGATGCCAAGAGTAATACTATAGGAAGTATTTTTGTCCCTTTCTTAGTTACTTTGCTTTCATTTATATCTTGTACCACTTACTTTCACTCCTAATAAAACTCTAATTTCTATTAAAAAAAATTCATTGTTCATTTTATTATTTATTTGAAATTTGGTTTCTTTTTCTTGTTTATTAGTAGCTTTAATCTTGAGGCAATTTAATGGAAGAGTAACAGATTCACATCTCTAGTACCAAAGCCCTCTAGTGCAGTAGCACAAGGAGTCTATTAGTTAGATGACCACCAGAATGTGCATGATTATGTGTGTGTCTACCTCTCCAAGAGAGAAACAAAAATATTTTATTTATTTATATATATATATATATCTATATTCTAGAGTTATCATAATCACAAGTTGGTAATTTGACTGCAATATCTATCTTCAATGGGTAGAACAATATTTAAACATGCTTCATAGTGATATTCCAGCTTCTGTACTCAAAAATGAATTGATCTTGATCTAAATTTTCAATACAACGGAGACTTTGTTCTAGTACTAGTCAATCTTAATAATTCAGGGTCAAGGGCAGGCCTGGTGCATGAACCTCCTGCCTATGCAGGGTCTAGGGAAGGGGCAGACCACAAGGGCCTATAATACACAACTTTATCTTGCATTTTTACAAGAGGTGGTTTCTAAGACTTGAACCCATGACCTCAAGGCCACATAACGACAACTTTTACAGTTGGGCAAAGGCTCCAAAAGAACATTATAACGTTGAAGCTACCAATAAGCAACACTTAGTAATATGCTAGTCATGTCACTCCTATCAGCAAAAACAGCACTTGGCATTAACAAGTGTCGCTGAAGAGGTTCAGTCCTATCATCTCAGTCAGAGCATCGTGGCGCTGACGAGAAGGTCGCACATTCAAAACTCGCATGGGCCACTTGCACAAATACATTTTGGAAAGGGTATTAGCTCAGATGCTACAGTGATCGCTACAGGGTTCGGTCCCCTGCAGGCTGCATCTCCATCTAACACTATTTTAACATAAACCGTTCAAAAACAATAAGCACAAGTGTAATTAAATGCACACAAGCATTCGATTGAAAACGCTAGCTATGGGATCAGCTTTTTTTATTGCGACTTCTTGAGATCCGTATTTTTTACAAAAAAATAATTTGAGGAGAAAAGAAATAAATTCGAATTAATTCTCATAGTTGCCTAGCTTGTTCTTGATACTTTTGATCATTGAACATACGTCTCTCATGGTAGGTCTCCCATCGGGCATTTCATTTGTGCATGATAAACCAATGTTTAAAATTGAAACCAAGTAATCCTCTCCCCAGTTACTATATCTTTCGACCAAGTTAATGTCCGGAAACTCCATGACTTGATCATGTAGCAACCCATTTTTGAAGATTTAGTCCTTCAATAAACATCTCGTCTGTAGGCTTCTTACCAGTGAACATCTCCAGCAGAAGTACACCATAACTGTATACATCTCCTTTAGCTGTCACTTCTCCACCAAAGCCATATTCTGCACCCAGAGAAGATCAGAGAAACATCATAATTTAATGAAGATTGAAACAAGTCCAGCCATCGGGATGCTTCTAATCTCAATGGAAAATGCAGGAGAAACTGTATTTGCTTATACAAATACAGCATTATGGACATAATTAGGTATATCATTACATCAATACGGCTACCAGAAAGTGGCTATGTATGTCCTTGTGGATAGACATGTTCCTTAAGGCAATTTTCTAAGTTGTGTACTGAGCAGACATGGTCAGTAGGTTTCTGTAGAAACAGCTCTTGGAAGATCTTAGCAAAAGGAAGAGTTGCATGTTTCAATAGATTTAAAAGAAACAGCCTCGAAAAAGAGTACACTTTTTCCTTTGAAAAATATGCATTTGAGTAAGCATTCCAACAACTAAATAAGAAGGAAAACGAGGTGGAACAATCTAGAAGATATGTGAATTAGGAAGATGAATATGCAAATAACTAAGTATTCTAACATAAGCTCATAGGAGCATAGCCTGTTAGCTTTTTCATGCATGTATAGTTGCGCTAGAAGTACCTGGAGCAATGTACCCAATAGATCCTTTTAGTCCTAAGGTATTGCTGGTGTTCTGATTGGAGGGATTCTCTAGTAGTAACCTTGCAAGTCCAAAATCGCTCACATATGCAGTCATATCCTCATCAAGGAGAACATTACTCGGCTTCAGATCACAGTGCACTACTGGAGTCTCAAGTCATGATGCAAGTACTCCATTGCAGATGCAACATCTAAAGCTATCTCCAACCTCTTTCTTAGATCTAGCTTCCTTCTTTCTTGTCCACTTGAATTAAACATCTCATACAGCCACTTGTCCAAGTTGCTGTTTGGCATGAATTTCAGGACTAATGCCCTGAGCTCCTCACCAGAGCAAACACTCATGATCTTAACGAGGTTGCGATGTCTAACATTTCGCAGAGCTTCACATTCTGCAAGAAAGCTCCACAAAGCCCCATGCTGCTCCATGTTAAAGATATTTATAGCAGCAGAAGTACCATCACAAAAGACTCCCTTATAAACAGAACCAAAACTACGCTCTCCAATTAAGTTGTCGGAACTGAAACTATTCGTGGCATTTCGTAGATCATAATATGAATATAATCTATGAGGAGCCTCAAATGATATTAGCTCTGTTGCTGGAGGTTGGTCTGGTTTCCTCTTCAATAAGAACCAAACCGCAAGACTGAAGAGAATGCAAACTGCTGTTGAGCCAACCACAAGCCCTATCACTAGGCTCACTTTCCATCTATGTGAGTGCTTTTCAGCTGTGGCACATAGGGACAGACGCAATTTTGAAACTCCCCCGCAGAGCTTTGCGTTTCCTGTGATAGACACTGCAGAATAATTTTGCAAAGATCCCTTTTCTGGGTACCTCTCCTTGTAGCTGATTGTCGTATAGGTTCAAAAACTGGAGAAACCGGAGGGAAGCTAAAGAAGAAGGAATTGTGCCAGATAAACTGTTAGATGACAGTTCAATGTGTTCTATTCCTTTTAAGTTGGCCAATGAATCCGGAAGATGTCCTTGAAAAGAACTGCCAGCCAAATTCAGGTATAAAAGATTCAAACAGTCTCCAATTGTGACTGGAATAGTACCTGATCGACGGTTTTCAGAGATATCAATCCCTTGCACCATCTTCAATTGGCCAATTTCTGAAGGCAAAGAACCATTCAGAGAATTCCATGACAAATTGAGTTGTCCTAGACTTGGGTAACTGAGAATTTCTTTGGGTATGGTTCCATCGAGCCTGTTGAGAGAGAGATCAACCATTTGGAGGTGCTGGCAATTTGAAAGGCTTGAAGGGATTTTTCCTGTTAAATTGTTGCTGCTGAGGCCCAATTCGTATAGTTCAGATTCGGGAATCGAACCAGAAATAAAGTTCACGTCCAGGAAAAAGTTCTGCAGGTTTTGCAGCTTGCCAATTGTGGGAGGGATGTACCCAGTGAAAGAATTGGATGCCAAAGACAACAGAGTTAGATTACCCAAGTTTCCAATTTCTTCGGGTATGTTTCCTTACAAGTGGTTTTCGTCCACTAGTAACAAAGAAAGCTGGCTGGAGAGATTGCCGATGGAGGACGGAAGCCTACCTGTTAATCGATTTGTTGCAACAGAAAATATTTGCAGAAGGGTAGAATTTGTTAGTGAAGTAATGAATTCCAACCCATTTTCACCATCACTAATCAATTCGTTGATCTCCAGATTCAAAATCCTAATGTTAGGAAGATTTCCTAGTACTGGTATCTTTCCTCGAAACCTGTTGGTAGAGAGATCAAGGCGCTCTAGATTTGAAGCATTGGAGAGAGAAGCAGGGATGGGTCCTTCAAGTACCAACTAAGAACAAGGTATTTAGATTGCGCAATGTAGAAAACATATCGGATGGAAGCCAACCTGAGAGTTCATTTTTTGACATTTGCAGTGAGGATAAAGAAGAGATGTTGAACAAGGAGGAAGGAATGTGTCCCACAATATTATTATCACCTAAATTTATTTTGAGCAGTTTACGAAGTCGGCCTAATTCGTTCGGTATTGATCCTTGGAGATTGTTCGTCTTTAATATTAGATTGTTAAGAGATGACAGGTTACCGAAGGAAGAAGGGATATAACCTGTGAGATTATTCTTTGCGAAACTCAAAGTGTTGAAGATCCAAGAGCATACCCAGTTCAGATGGTATTGTTCCTTCAAGTTCATTGTCCGAAAAGTCAACGACTTGAAGTCTAGAACATAGGCTGAGAGGGGCAGGTATGGATCCAGTGATGAGATTGGAAGCTAGCATGAGGGTCTCTAAGTGGAAAAGCCTTCCTAATTCGCGAGGGATAGGGCCATGCAGGCTGTTGTTTTGCAAGTCAAGAAGATGAAGAAAGGAGAGATTAGCAATATGGGGGGATATGGTTCCTGAGAGCATGAAGTTTCCGAGGGAAAGACCAGTGACTCACTGCTTTGTACGGCTGCATTGAATTCCTTTCCAGTTGCAGAAAGACATGTTTGGATTCCAATTGTTGAGAACCCCGGCGGGGTCACTGATGCTGGATTTGAAGGATAGAAGAGAACTTTCATCTGTTGAATTCTTGAGACGATGATGTGGCAAAGCTTGTGTCTTTAGAGCGACAGAGAAGATCAGAGTGAGGAGTCATGCAATAGGAACTTCCACGGCAAGCATGGCTGCTTTCTCTTTTGCTTTCCATCGATGTGACGGAGGAATGATTTATGAACAGTAAGGATAGTGAGATTGAGTTGACTGAATGAAGCCATGAATCACTACTTCAAACTGATAAGGACTCGTTGACTATTTGACTGTATCCTCGCGAATGCATTCACACCAGTTCTAAATGGCAACCAGCCAAGATTAGGCTTGGTAATTCGGGTTGGCAGGTCGTGTTTGTGTTAACATGAACACGAAATGTTAAAGTTATGGGTCGACACGAACACGACCCACTTAATAATAGGGGTGGCAAAATATGACACGACACGATAACACGACACGAACCCAACACGAATTTTGCGGGTTCGGGTCGAGTCTTATCGTGTTCGTGTCGTTTTCGGGTCAACCCAAAAATGACACGCCAAAAATCGTGTCGTGTTCGGGCCAATCAACGTGACCCATCGTGTTGACCTGTTTGACACGCGACCTATTTATTTACCGTGAACTAATAGTAATATAGGACGGTTCATTTGGAACCATCTTATATTACAACATGATATGTAATATAGGACGGTTCATCTGGAACCGTCCTATATTGTAGCTCATATGGTTATATATAATAACATCTAATATTATATGATAATTGTTCCTTTGGACGTTTCCTTTGGTAACATCTAATATAGGACGGTTCCTTTAGAACCGTCCTATATTGTAACTCATATTATATGGTAACTGTTACATATTGTAACTCATATTATATGGTACCTCTTATGTAAGTGGTAACATCTAATATAGGACGGTTCCAAAGAAACCGTCCTATATTGTAACTCTTATATGGTTATATGGTAACAGGTAATATAGGACGGTTCCTTTGAAACCGTCCTATATTGAATAAATAAGCAGCCAAATTCGCCATGTAGGTGTTTGGATATGGAAAGGTGAAAGGGTCATAATGCACCGGAGCGGTAGTACGGCTTGGGACTTGGGGCTTGATGACGGCAATCGGATGGACTTGGGGCCTTTAAGCAGCCAACCGTATTTTCTAGTTCTGCGATGCTCGGTTGCATTATGAACTTTTCTAGTCGATAGCGGTAGTAGTGCTATTAGGAGTATAGGCGGTGCGCCAAAAAGAACAAATAGGCTGCCAAAATCGCCAATATGATAGCAGTAGTACAGACGGAGCTCCAGCTACATTATGAACCTTTCCATATCCAAATAGCTACCGAATAGCAAAGATTTTGGGTTGTTTAAGTGAGGTGACGGCGATTGGACGGACTTGAGGCCTTTGCGCAGCCAACCAGATCTTCCGGTTCTTTCTCAATATCATTTGTATGAAGTCAGTATACCTCCGCCTAATCAAGTGTCCCTGCAATAATAGACCTGTGTTGTCTGAATTCATCTTTTGTCGCGCCATAATTTTTATATTAGAGCAATAATATAGGACGGTTCTTCTAAAACCGTCCTATATTATTATATTATTTATTTAATCGTGTTATACGAGTCGTGTCGTGTCGACTCGTTTAATAATCGTATCGTGTTCGGGTTACGGATTTTTGACACGATTATTATGCGGGTCGTGTTCGTGTCGACCTAAACTTGAAGCGTGTCGTGTTCGTGTCAATACAAACACGACCCGTCAACCCGAATTGCCAGGCCTACTTAATAACCGTGTCAAGAATTCCTGACCTGAACACGGCACAATTATTAAATGAGTCGACACGACTCGTGTAACACAATTATAGTGGCATGTAGTACACCTACCTACAAGTCTTATTGTCACCCTAAGCACGCAAGCCTCCAAGTCTTATGGTACTTGTAAAGCACCTACCAAACAATTGGGGACTTAGGACACACCAAGTGTGACTACTCAAAACATCGATGAAGTCCATATCAACAAGGATTTCATCAACAAATCTGCATCTATCAGTACTTACAGCTACAAGTTAAGTGCCCACCCAAATCATAAATCATACACATCTCCAAATTTATTTCATGAAAATAAAACCACTACTTCAAAGTTTTACAAGAAAATCATTTAAATCTATTCATTTTCAACCCATATTCTCGATAAGTTGTAAAAAGAAAAAGAAAAAAGAACATATCTTTGTGAGCATTCAAAACATGAATTCTTTATTCATATATTAGATAATGCTTTTTTAACTCCCAATAGTATGCATCCAATGCAATGATTATAAAAGATAAATCTTTAAGCCATATCTTAAAAGCACTTTTCGGTAAATGGATAATAGTTAAACTTGTAATAAAACTTTGATCAGTAAAGACACATATGTTACAACTTAAGGTCATGACTTGTAAATATCTCTTGCATGTCTATAACATTTAGAATATTCTTTCTAAGTTTAAATGTGAATCATTTCACGTGATTACGATCATTTCTAGTCCTACATTTCCATAGTTAATTCCATTTCAACATATAGTAGTCAAATCATGCTAAAATGAACCTAATTAAGGGCTACTATTTACATTTTTTTTATTTATATTTTGTCTCTTAGTTTTGAAGACCTTAGGCATATTCCCTCAACATCTATTCATGAATACAAACAATGAGTTAATATATGAAATTTTCACTATATTTGAACTAATTATTTCATCATTATCGAGTTGTTAAGTTACAAGTGTGACATCTTCTAGGACATTTGTTTAGGTTTTTCTATAGTCCAATAACCTTGTGAGCTACTCTGAAATCTTTACTTTATTGTTGATATACTTATCAATGTTTCATATTGTTCAAGTCATTCCAAATATTATAGTATCAATATACAAGTCTTTGTGTCTCAATAACATGCGTAAGATCAAACCTTATTTAAGGTATTACGATCTCCATTTAAAGTATAAGTTTAAAATCAAGGTAGACAATCTAGTTACTAATTTGTCTTAATGTATAATTGGGGTAAAACAAGTGTTTTAAGTTCATTTTTTATTTAATAATTTAAAAGGTGTCACAAGATATCTTCTAAACATATCACATGCTTTCATAATTTTAGTAATTAAAGATAATACTTTGTAAATCATCATTTGCATTCAAACATTCTTATAAAGACATATCAATTACTAAACTTTCCAAAATAGCAATCTTAATCTACGTGCCTTTTATGGCGTTTATCCTTGGTTCTTGTATGACCCTCCATTAGCTCGATCTATCGATTGGCCAATTCATAGGTTTCATAGTCGATCTATCGATGGATGGCTCCCATCGTGTCTTTCTGGCTAATTAGTGTACCAGGAAAGCAAACATACACTGATCTATAGATCTAACCATGGAACCACTATAGATTAAAAAGAAATGCAGTGCTTGATCTCATAGATATGGCATTAGATGATTAATCAATGGTCAGATCTTAGGAACGAGATAGATCTGATCACATATCAGATGATCTAGTGTGAAACCTACATCCAGACCTAAGGAGAGCTCATATTGATCACAGGTCTATTTATTAAGTGGTTAATTAATGGTCAAATCATCTCTCAAGATGGATGAGTCAAATATCTAATATTTTAGCGACAAATGTAGGGTTAGATTGTGACGAAAGGATCAGGTCCACCATATATCTGGTTTTTAATGATCGATCAATGGTTGGATTGTGGTGAATGGGTCAAATAAGTCACAGATGGAGTTGTCGTGGCTGATCAATAGCTAGGCATGTGAGGGTTCACAGATCTAACTTTTGAAGATAGATCAATGGTCAAATCACTATGAATGGTTAGGAAAGGTTCAAATCTATCATTTGGAGACAGATTGATAGTTGGCAGGTAGGATCCGCATTAGATGCAGATCCATCATTTAAAGATAGATCAATGACTAAATCTTGACAGATGGTCAGATAGGTCACAGATCTAATGATCTGGTCCAATCAAGGGTCCGATCATGATCGATGGTCAAATCTTCTTCAATCATCAAACAAATAGATGGGTCTTATTCCTCACAATGCAAGGATGGCAACAGTGGTCTTGGATCTACAAAATCCATTCTAGATTGGCAGAATAAGGGGTCAAAGCTTGGGGAATAGAAGGGCATATCGTGTCAACTTAGCTCACAGAGGCGAGTTGAGAGCGGGTGACATAGGCAAGTCCCCTACCCTAACTTGCCAGAGGAAGAGGGAAATAGGGAGAGGAGGATAGTAACTTAAACAACTTCATTTTTATGATATAAATATTTACTTTGCATGATATTGACATAAATAAATAAAAGTTAGCTCAATTGGTAATAGAGTGGATATGCATACTTTAGGTCTAGAGTTCAAGTCTCTAAGACAATATTTTTAGAGAAATTCCCTATCCAAAGCCAAGGAATGTCCAGGTGGATACGTAACAGATTAGAATATGGATGGGATAGGATATGAACGAGAGGTATATCTAGAGATAGTAAAAGGTAAGAGGTGTGGGATTTTCTAAGTTAGAAGGTTTTTATCACATAATTAAATTTATTTTCATTTTTTTCTCGATTGATTTTGTGACTTATACGTGCTCTTTGATCTCTGTAACAACAGTAATAAAAAAATAAAAAAAACACTTAAACGAAGGGGGGGCCAGAATTGATACTGGCACCCCCCCAGTAAGAGACCCATTGGATCTGTCTTTTCCCAGAAACCCGACAAGAGGGAGAAACGGGAAGAGAAGAAGAGAAAGGGAAGAAGGAAAGAAGAGAAAGGGAAGAAAGGGAGGAGAGGGAGGAGAGAAAGAAGGAGAGGAAGGAGAGAGCCGCTAGAGAAGTCTGCCACTCCGGCGAGCAGGGAAACCGGGATTAGGGCTTTTTGGGTTTTTCTGGTGAATTGGAGCCATCTAGCCCATTCTAGAGAGGGAAAAACATGGCTTAACATGGGGAAGGTAAGATCTACAAAACCCAACTTTTGATTTGTGGTGTTTTGCTAAATTCTTGTGTTTTCACCCTAGATCTTGAATTTCAGATAATCCAAGTGTAGGGATAGGTAATTCAGTGCATGATGTAGCGTTGATCATACAAAAATGTCAGATCTAGGCTGAATTTTGATCGGACGATCTCAGCCGTCTGATCTGGTACTGTTCACACAGTAACCTTTTGACGTCTGATCGACGATCAGACACCACAAACGAGTTCTAGAGCACTGGAATTGCTATTTAGACTAAAATTGATCTAAAAATCTAAATTGTTTGATTGGATAGTAGAAAAATAAGGACCTGACACTTTTGATTGGTGGTTAGACACTACCATGGTGTACCTTAACCTTTAATAAGTTAAGATACTTGGAAAATTCAAGATGAGACCATTTAACGATGAAACACCCTTACCATGGAATTAAGCACTGTCACTTAGCCTTATGACGACTAGTGTCAGTGACTAACTTAGAGGGAGCTTTGATACTAGAAAAGCTAAGAGAGGCCCCAAAGTCATATATCTTAATTTGTTTTTGTGTACTTTACAGAGGCGTGATTGATTTGGGAGCTCATACGCGAATTGAGAAAAGTATTCACGTCAGTGACCTATAAGAGCACCGTTTGAGGTATGTGGAATTGAGATTGCTAAGATTTTTACTATATATGTATTTGTATATGAAATTTGATCATTGAAACAAGTCTTTGCAATTTATATGAAAGGCAAGATGAATGTGCATGATAAAATCTAACGATGATTAAACTGTTCATGCAAAAGCTATACATTATTATGAATTATGTGAGAAAACATAAGACTGATACCAAAAAATTGTGAGTTGGCTCGTAAGAGCAAAAGGGGTCGTTATGATGTGGGCAGGCCACGGAGTCATTATGATGTAGGCGGGCCTTCGGGCTGGACGAGCTACCGGTCCCTGGGATTGTTGTCCCATTGTTTGGGGAGTTTGACGCGTCCTGAGGGGTCCTTATGGTGTGGGCGGGCCACGGAGTCGTTATAATGTGGGCGGCCCTTTGGCTAGACAAGCTATCGATTCTTGGTTGGACAAGCTACCGGTCTCTCAGGAGTAAAGCCTTGAGGTGTGTCGTTGAGTTAGTGTGTCTTTGGGTTTAACCCATTACGCTAACTTATTGCGCCAAAGAGGATAATATCGTCTGTTGTGTACTTGATACACACGATAACGCGTTGGTGGTTGGTAATGTGAAATGGCTTGTATGAGCAAAAGCTGGTATCAGGAAATGAAAATGATTAGTGAGTTGACATGTGACTGCATACTTGCATTTCAAGAATATGTTTTAGTACTAATGCATTGATGTTTTTTTGTCATCTTGGCATGAATTTATGATGTTGATGAATGTCGAATTATTACAAGCTAAATCATAATTGAATACTAGTTGCATGTTTCAGCATAGATAAGTTAAATTATGTAGAATATCATGATTTTGTATATATATAATTGCTTCTTATTCCACCTACACAAATGCAAGTTTGCTGAGATATTGTATTTGTTTACAATATCTCAGAGCAGAGGATTCCCAAGAAGTAGGAGCTTGTTGACAGGAGTACATCGACGAAAAGCTCTTGACTTAGTCAGGTAATGATTGGTTTATGTTTGAAGTCTTTTTATTTGAGATGAGGGAGAGACTGCTATATATATATATATGTAATTTTGGAGAGATGGATAACTTATGTGATTTGGTTGTGGTGTGAAGTTTCTGGTTGTGATTTTGTTGGTTTTGATTTGTCTTTATTTGGCCAAATGTATGAAAAGGAGACAGAGTCTCCATTTATATTTTAAAATTGTCAAAAATGTTATTAGGTGCTTCTCAATGACATGCGTTAAATGTCATATGTCCGAAAAACAGAGAAAACTCTGCCAGATTATCGATAGAAATGAGCGCTCATTTCACTGAGAATCCTTGTTTTTTATAAAAGTAAAATGACACTCGGGGTTTTTCAAAGCGAATTTAAAAGAAAAGATTCTTCTACATTCGTTTACTCTTTAAAAATGATTTTATTAGAAATTGAGCTCGCTAAGTCAATGTCTCTTGGATTTAAAAAGTGTTATGAAAATCCAGGGCGTCACAATCTCATTCATGTATCTTACATTTGTAGCATGCTCATCTTATTTTTTTAAAAGCCCTAATGCCACTTGCTACAAATCTCAAGAATGAATGAATACACACTATATTTGTCACGTCTTAGTGATCACATGTTATTAGGTTTCTGGGATGAGAACATGTTCACCTTGTTTTTCAAAGTTTTATTACTCATTGCAAATGATCTCATGATTGGGTGCACGCAAACCATACTAGTTATACCCTAATGCTTCTATAATTCTTGGATGAGAGCATGCATACCTTGTCATTCCAAATAGGCCATAACCTATAATTATAATAGAGGTGCATGTGCACGTAATTTTCCTAAGTCTTAAAGATGTAGGTTCATGCACGCATATACATGATTATGTCCCAATACTTGCATGCCATGATTTATGCCGCCAATGCATATGCACATGTTCTCATACGTCCAAATACTTATATGCCTAACCTATAATAGAGGTGTATGTACACAATTTTCCTAAGTCATAAAGATTATAGGCCTTAGATTTATGGAATCGGTCTGTGCGCACAATGTACTATTGACCACTACATCATGCGCACAATTCCATCATTTCATCTAACCATATATACAAGATGATGGTTGGTCCAAAAAAGTACACAAATCACAGCTTGAACCATGTCACATATGTTAGTTTATTGTTAAATCTAGGCCATGTGCACAAGTTATATTATTTCAGATTTCATTATTGATCAAGTTTTTCCCATTGATCTCATGCTAAATAAGCGGGTGCACTCCTTTCCCCAAGATCTATCAAGACACATAATATACTTTACACTGCAACCATTAATTTCATAAACATGCACACTCCTTCATTCCCTTAATTCATCATTGTGCAATGTTGATTTGTTTTGATCTAAGCACCATGCATACACAACCATGGATTAGATCTATTGCGCATATGTTTGGCACTTAGTTTGGTCTCCATCTAAACCTTGCACACTGTTGATGTGTTATTAGATGATTAGAAATTCATTGTTTGTTTACATTCCAACTCCATGAGAGTTATTCTCCCTATAACCTCTTGCATCTAGCTTGTCATGGACTCCAAAACACAAATCATGCTATTTTCTATGTGATGCAATGCACACTATTTATTACTCATCTCAAATTTTTTATGTGTGCCATCTCTCATGTGATGCTTTGTGCTCTTATTATTACCTATCGCAAAAATATTAAGGCAAGTAATCCCCAACACATCATCCTATGCGCACAGGTTACTTTTGATTTCCAAAAGCATATAGACGTGTTCTTCTACATGATCTCCGGTACATTAATTATCTTGGGCATTTCAAAGTCATTAGGGAAGCCATTCCAACAGTAATATGATGTGCCCTGTCGCCTTGCATGCGAATTGGGTTGCTCAATTCATGCGCACTATTAACACATGGATGATCCAAGTTATTGATGTAGGACCATGAAAATCCCATCTTTAGAGTATGAGCACACCAGATCTTCTGAATTTAAAACATGTATACTCTTGATTTCAAGAACCCTAAACATTCATCAATGTATTGTTAGATGTGCATTGGCACGTAGACTAATCTTAACCATGTGCATAAGTTAGCTTTGATATAAAATCTAGGAGTAGGAGTTTGACTGTTTAATCCAAATCATGATCCTATCATTTTTAAATAATTCAATTTCCATTGATTTAAAATCTATCCATGCACATTTTAATTTTAATTGCCACTGCTATAGTTGTATTTCCTTGAATTACTAATTTGCCAAGTATTTTGCCTAAGGGCATGAACATCCGACAATACGAAGATTTGAAATGATATGTGCATTGTGTGTTTTGATATAATTATTGAGCTTTTTTGGAGATGTCACTCTAAGTAGTGTCTGTTTAACCATGCATGGAGGGTGTGATCACACTATTTGAAAACTCTTTAGAGTTAATTGTGAGGGGTGACAATTTAAACCCTAGTAGTTTGTTATGCTAGGAGTGCAGTTGGCCACTGACACTCTAAAATAAAAATTAGATGCCTGCCTGAGGTAAAGGCTTTTGTGCATTTGGAAGGGTTATGTAACTTTCCATTCAGTGTGATCCGTTCTCTCCCATGAGGATCGGTGTAGGTCATGCAGTATCCACGATTGAATGTAGGCATGAGATATTGGTTCTCGCTACGTGCATAGCAGACAAGACTTGACATGGACATATATGAATATGTCAATCAACCTCGAGGGATTTAGACCATTTGTCTTTATGGCTTCAGCAGGACACTGCTGTCTGATCGGTTGATATTCATGTGTTTCAAATATCTGATGCAACTTTTAATGTTGTGTGCTTTTGATTGAGATTTACAATACTCAATGTGATTTATCACGGACTTTAAAATTTAATCATTACCCAGCTTTGATATCGATTGCGTTTAATTGTGTGCTTCCTAGTATCTCTATGCATTCATGTATTTTCTACATGTTTTTGTCCAACTTAGAATTTTCCATTGAGTGGTCGTACTCACCCCCACCAACAATTTCAGGTCAATCTTCTGAGTAAGACTAAGGAATTCAGGGAAATAGGAACTTTGGAGCTGAAGAGTGAAAGTATGATAGTGAAATTAGTTACTTATTTCCTTTAGAATAAAAACATTGAACATTTAGAACAATAATGCAATAGGAATGTTAACTTTATTATGAATGTGGGGATTTGATTTAATTTAACTTACGGTTTCACTTAAGATTGTTTGGGCTGTGTCCAGTGGGTCCTGGTAGTGCTTATTCTTATAAAATTATTTTGACTATATATGGAGTTTTAATGAGACACTCGAGCTTGGAAGAGTAGTTTGAAAACTACTATATATGATAGTTTAAAAATGTTTTAGAAAAAACTACTCAGGATCCTAATCATTTTCAAATAAGTTTTTAAAAATTACTTATAAAAAAAAAGCCTGGATTGTCACAGTAACAGCTGGGCACGCAAGTTGGCTGCACTAGCCAAAGAGAGCGTCACAAAGAGAGAGGAGAGGGGGGAACCAAACTGGCTGCACCAATAGGAGGAGAATGAAGGTGGCTTTCCTATTTGGGTGCACAGGCATGTTGCATAGGCATCGGCAATGGAATAAGGAGGGAAAGAAGGAGAAGGGTAAATGAGGTGGGGTTAGTGCGCTAGTCAAGCTATGCCTACTGGAGGTGGGGAAGACGAGAGATAGAGAGGGAGCAATATGGTGAAGGTGGGAGCAGGACTGCCGTAGTCTACTAGTTGGGCTGCGCCAATGAGAGAGAGAGAGAGAGAGAGAGAGAGAGAGAGAGAGAGAGAGAGAGAGAGAGAGAGAGAGAACAAGAACAAGAACAAGAACAAGAGGGAAAGAGAGCAAGAAGAACAAGAATAAGAATAAGAGGGAAAGAGAGGAAATGCGATGGCCCTATTGAGCTGGCTTTGATCCCAATCGGCAGTGTCAGAGGGATCTGATCAGAGGAGGAAGGGAGGGAGAAGGGTTTTCTGGGCTAGGTGCGGTGGCCAAGAAACGTCGGCCAAGGAAGAGTGAGACAAAGAGGGAAAGGGAAGTGGGTTCCAGCCTAGGCGACTAGGCAATGCTAGCGGGTGTCCAAGTGGTAAAGGGGTGGACGCCGGGGTTTTCCCTTTCTTCAGCTTTCCCCCCTATTTTTCCCGTTCTCATTGGCTGCCAGCCCATCGTAGGGGGAGTAGGCTGACTTGTGATGCAAAGGCTTCTTGTGTGTCGCGTCTACACCCTACATGGCATGTCCTATTACATCTTGTATGCAAACAACACTAGGGGATGACATTATCAATTAAGACGCCCTCCCTAAATTGGTAAAATTTTGGAGATTTTTCACTTCGATCTTCATCTTGCGCAAATTTATTGTTGTTGGAATTGTCTCTGTGACACTCCAGGTTTTATTAACACAAATAAATACATAATAAAGTAAATAGTAATAGTAAAATAGTCGAGATCCCTGAATTCAAGAAGTTTACTTACTATTTAAAGTAATATATCCTTACTAAAGAATCACCTTTTAAAATCCTAGGGGTCATATGGCTCATGAGAATATAATGAAATCAAAGATAAGAAGGGCATACATTGCGAGATAGGTGATATCAAAACCAAAGATGCCGTCAATGTAAACAACAATAATAGTGCAAAGAAAAACAAAAATAACATGGCTCAGGGTCTATCTATCATAACACTACACCAAGTACCAAATAATATATCCACGATTTCAAGTGTCAAAGATAAAGACTTATCATATACATGCACAACCCGTATGCATATTTGAAACAAAATATGGTTAGCTACATATGTCAAGATGTCGATCTCTACAAAAGCTGACGGTCCCCATGGCCTTCACTAACCTTCCACATATTTACCTTTTCTGCTATCCCACTCAATATTTGAGGCATTGCAAACAAAAGCAATGTTTCGGCAAGTTATCGCTTTTGTAGGTTCATAGACATTTAATATTAACTCAAATAATTGTATATGATGATTAAATCAAACAATAACATATCTAAAGTATGAAAAGATCAATCATCATAAGTAAATAACATGAATATAATTCCTGGTGTCAAAAATAGTACCAGTGAGATAAATCATAGGAATACATGGGATAATAATACAATATGCAATGATACAATGTGTCAAATCTCCTAGATGCATCGATGCAAAGCATAAAACTCATAAATATCTTAGGTAAACATGTATGTCAACAGAGGCATCCTAAGGTGAGCAGGTCCCATGAGTGTCCCATCATTCATACATCTGATCATGAATACTCATACCAATCCACTAAGAGTTGTCACACCCGGGTTGAAAATGATATATCAAGGCTAACATACTTGCAATGCAGCAAAACATAGAACAATTGTATGGATCATCATACTGCAATGGTAACCAAACTCCTGGGTCTACCAACTACCGCTGCTCATAGACACCATAATGAGAGACTAAGAATCCATCCTGCATGGGTGAGGATTGAACCATAGTATAGACTACTTATGATACCACTCTCTACGGTGTTTGCCCTTCTATGGGATAAGTGTCATCATCTCACAATTTCAGTGTCATCATCTCACAATTTCAGTGGTGGGTGAACGGCCCTAAATCCCTCCTAGCATGACGTCCACAAGTGAAAACACTCGTCAAAATTCCAAATACCACAAAAATCGTTCAAATCTGAGAGAGTAAGTAATAAAAGAAGGTATACGATTGGCAAAACACATGAGCACTTATGGCTTACCATCCTAGATCATTACCCTTATCACTAGTCAGTTCTCTAGGATTAGCCATTAAGTCTCCATAGTGGGTCCACGGATAACATAATAAATAAAGAAAACTGATAATCAAATCACCTCAGTCTACAAGAGGGAAAATACATGCTAGGATCTAGATTTAAAGTAAAGGATTAAGTAAAGAGTTAGAAAGTGAAGGAGGGTGACCACTAGTTAGGGAGATGCATGCATGAGTGAAGCTCCACGCAAAGAATAGGGAGCATGCAACTCAGAGGAGATCAGCCAGAGATCTAGCCGATCAAACCTTAAAGATAGGTAGGGGTTTAAGTTTGGATGAATTGTTAATACAAGCTTGAATTAGCCAACCCAATATTTTCTTTTTAGAATCATTCAAAAACCTCCTATAATACTTCATTTAGGATTAACCACTTAGATTTTAGACTGTAATAAAGCATCATAAACCTTGGATCATACCTCATTCTAGGGGTTCTTTTAGTTAGGACTTAAGGAACCTCAAGACTTAGCTACTAATGACTTAAGGCCTTATCACTTAGCATTGTTATAGAAACTTTGCTATGCCTTAGTGGGAGAACATCCCTCCTTGGACTGGGAGTCATTTAATATAATCGCTTTACTTGTAGTATAACCAACCTATGTTAATTTAAATACAAGATCAAGACCAAAGATATAAGTATTAAAATATTGAAATAAAAATGAAGAAATGCTTCATTAAGAAAATTATATAAACCTTAAACTTTATAAACTAACCAAGATCATTGAAGTATCACACTAAGATAGAAATAGTTTAACAAAATATCTCATACCACCATATACATACTAGTAGTACACAACACAACATTATGTTCATATTTTGTAGAGTCTCCCATACGTTGGGTTGGTTTTACAAATCATTGGTTTTGGTTTTTCAGATACTTAGGCAAGCGCTCTATGAGCTACTATAAGTCCTGATGATTATAGATTTCACAAATGGTTTGGCAAACACTTTATGAGTGCCCGTAAGTCCTGATGAATACAATTTTATTGATATTTAGGCCAGTGCTCTGCAAGCAGCTGTAAGTCCTTATGGATATAGATTTCATTGATGTTTTGAGCAGGCACTCTAGGAGTGTCATAAGTCCTAGATTGCTCGGCAGGTGCTCTATGAGTACCGTAAGACCTAGAGGCCTACTGTGTGTTGTAAATCTTGAGACCCTATATTATGAGGTGCAATTGGCCATTGACCTTTGAGATGATTTGATACCAATCCTACGATGGAGATGGCAGGCAATAGGAGTATCTTCTCATGGCGAAGTGCTCTAAGTGGTAGTAAAGTAGCCTCCATGAGGTTTGGTGAGTCATAGTTCATGCAAGTATCCATGAGCAGATGTAGAAGCCACGATAGTCATCAATAGGTGACGGTAGGGCCATACGAGTAGAGGTGTCTTTGTGTTAATGTTATGCAGGTCATTTCTCGAGAGTTTAAACCTCGTCCAAGGTGGTAGGACTGCATGCCATCGTGATTGGGAGCGATCAGTTTTCCACAGCGATGTGGACATGGATTTGTGCATTTGCGGATCAAAGGTTTTATGCCTTGGTTCTGCATCATCAGTTTGAAACACTAATTTTATAGGTTTTTAAGTTTTCTACTGACCTTGTGGTTGATATTGATTTCAAAAATCCTTAGAGGATCTTTATTGTACTAGTATTGACTACTCTTTTTAGAAAATCATATACTCTTTTCAAAAGGTTATATTATGCTATTCCTTGTTCTATTTTAGGCGTTCTAGCTTATATTAGCTTTTCACCCTACTGTAAGCTTTTGTTTTCCTCACCCCATACAACCAACATTTTAGGTGCTACTCTAGGTAGTTCAGGAGCAAAGGATACAGGAAAGGTGAATGTGCTAGGATCAGTTTAGATGTTAGAAGGACAGGTCTTTTTATGTTGTTACTTTTGAAAGAAATTCTTGTATAGGATTTCATTTTGAGTGTTGTTTATAACTTAAGACTTTGTTCGCACTTCATATAAATGTAGTAATGATTGGTCTCAGTTAATTATATAGACTGTAATTTTATTTGTGATTGTGCGACAGATCCTATGGCATGTATCTCTATCCATTATTAGATGATTATTATTTAACTTATAGAAGGCTTCTTAGTAACACCCAAGATGAAGTTGATGAATTGCAAATCTACTTATTTATATTATCACTCTAATCCTATTTTACAAAAACAAGGAAATTTTCACTGCTTTCCAAATTAAAATAAATAAAAGTTTGAAAAACCTAAGGTGTTACAAGCTGTGCTTTTATGCAATATCATTACGCAACCCAGTCGTTGTTGGCTCATGTGGAGTTTTTAGAGATTGTCTGGAGCTTTTCATTCTTGGGTTTGCCAGGCTCATCAAAGAAGGTCCAACAACCTTGCTGAATGGGTGTTACTTCTTATCAGATGACTAAAGATTGTGGCTTTCTTCAGTTACAGGTTTTTGGTGATTCTCAGCTGATGTAAACGTCATGAAACCAAGTATGAAAGGAAAGGAAAAGACCCCATCGCAATGGTCTCATCAGATGAGAACTAATTGCTAGAGACACTTAGAATAATTTTTTAATATTTTGAGCATGGTTCCAAATAGTTTAATATTGTTGCAGATAAACTTGCTAAGTTGGAGTCCCTTTGTTTTTGTAATAGGGCTCTTCTTGACTTTATAAGGTTTGTTCTATTTCATGATGCACTTTGTATTGAGAAGCCCCATCTAATTATGTGGTTTGTCTACTATTTGTTTGGTTAAACCTGGATTTTTTTTTTAAAAAAAAGATGTATTCAAAAGGGACACCATGCTATTTTTTCTAGCATGTTAGTATATAACCAAAGTGTTTGCTGGCTTATGCGTTTAAGAGGCTTGCAAAATAATAAGATCGAGGCACACATGTTTTGCTTGACTTACATGTCATATGGTAAGCAAGTAATTTTAAATGTATTTTCCTAGATCTAATGCTAATTAGCCAAAGGTGAGGCCTTACGAGTTTGAAATAAATTCATAAAATAATCTTATTTCTATAGAAAAACCACAGTGTTATTAGTGAACTTGAGGTTAAAAGTAAATTTTTATATCTTGTACCATGATCTATATATTCCTGTGCATGAATATGCTAGTTATGTAAATCTATAAAATTATACTTAATACTTTTAAGTAATGATGTTTAGTATCTTTACTGCTAACCCATTGATTGGTTCAAGTTTTAAAGATTGAAAAAACAATATTAAGTGTCCACGATTGAAGAGAGGAGAAGTCAAGTGAATCAACTATGAAGACATCTCCTTAGAAGAAGTTTAGAGAATTGTATTATGGACTGATCTTATGGATTAGCATTGAGATTTTTTTTTTATAACTTCAAAGTCTAAAAAATAAGCATTGATAATTTACTTAAACAACTATCAAGTGAAAAGAGTGTAAAAGACCATGTTCTTCAAACGATGACTTGTTATCATGAATTGTAACTCTAGATGGAGTAGGCCTACGTTACTTTTGTTATCTCCACAAGTTTGTCCAAATTATATGAAAACTTCTTGACAAATTATAACAAAAAAGTGAGGAACAACACAATGGATGGGTTACTAGATTAGTCTAAGATAAGAAAGAATGCACTAATGTCTATACATATAAAACAGAAACAAAAATTTAAGCTAAAGAAAAGCTTTTAGAAATAGAATCAAAAGTATATCAGTATTAGCAGTCCTTGAGATGACCAAATTTGGCCCGAGATGAAGTGAGATGATTGAAAATTCAACTTAACTGAAAGTTAAGATAAGACGATTTGTATCTCAACTCATCTTAAGCACCACTAATGGTGAGATGGAGATAATATTTCATGCCATCTCAACTCAAGCACCACTAAAAATGACGTGGTCCACATAATTTTATATCTTGCCAGATCATCTCATCTTTCATCTTTAGCACCACTAACCTTCTTCCACATGATCTTATATTATGCTAGATCATCTCATCTCAAGCACACTGTTAGAGATCTTCCCGGAAGTACGAAGCCGCAGAACGTTAGGTAGGGATGAAGGTGGTATTATTATCTTTAATGAGGGAATTAAGGTAATTTCGGTAAAAACCTATGCGTTAGGAACAGGAGGTTTGGGCATTGACGAATAGGGAAGCTGGAGAGAAAAAAGAAGACGACAGACAGGAATAGTCTTGCTCCACGTTTACTTGCACGGTAGAACATCCATCTCTCTGCTCTTCTTTGGGGTATCCTCTCTCTTTCTCTCTCCCTAGCCCTTTCAGCCATGTGCAAATCCTTTTGGTATTTTCTTCTCTCTCTCTCTCTCTCTCTCTCTCTCTCTCTCTCTCTCTCTCTCTAACTGTTTTCCTTCTTTTTCCCTTCTATCGAATTTGAACTGCTTTGTCAATTCATGCGTGATAGATAGGCAATTACAGCTTTCGTTGTCGTAGTTCAAATTACTCCGGTTTTTATTGAATTGTCTTCCACAGAGCTCGTTTTTAGGGCATCGGCACTTGCATTTTCTTGCTTCGATTAATCGGTTTATTTGTTGCTATATTTCTTTCTCAGTTTTCTAGTGAATTTCTGTTGGGTATATTGCTCAAGTAGTGGATTTGTTATAGGTGATTATATTGGTGATTGAGGTTATTTGTTTATGATAATTGATGATTACTTATGAATTCACTGCTTTAACTACTTGAGTTTAATCGATAGGACTGTAGGGGATTTTTACTTTGGTTTTGTAGTGCAATCTGTACATATTCTAATGGCCATCGTATTCCTTTTAACTGTTGTTTGTAAGAATGGGCTAGGTAGTACCATTCACAGGGAAAAAGAAAAAATTAGTTGTAGACAATAGTCGCGCGGCGCCCTTGAGCATCAATAATAAATTTGGGGCGAATATATGGTTCTATTTTTCCATGAAAAGTGCTTTACGACACAATCTCTAAGGTCCATTTTTCGCAGGAGATATTCACCCAATATGAAGCCTTAGAGAAAGCTTAGCAGAATGGTGATCCAGTTATACTGCCATTTCAGTTTAGGCTAAATCTGTTTCTGCTTTCTGTAACTTTTGTTCATTCTTGGGGTTCTCTTTTATTTTTCTGCTTTCTTATTGTTTCCCATTACTGGGGCAATCGCTGCAGATGGATAAGGATCCAGTTCTATCTTCATACAAGCTGCTAAATGTGGCTGTGGAGGAAAAGTCAAGAATATGTATTAGCATTAGTGTGAGGGTTCTTTATGTCCTGGCAGACATTATAGGTTAGAGGAAAACTCATTGAAAGATTATGGTTTTCTTTTTGCAACATGTTTTAAGAGTTCTGGGAGGAAAATGATTCTGAGTTATTTATATGCTTGTTTTAGTTTTCTTTTTTTCTTTTTTATGAATTAGGGTTTAATATAAATGTTAGAGGTCTTTTAGATATTTGTACCTATATCACTTTGAAGTTTTCAAATGATAGAATTTAGGGTAAGGAAGTACAAGGACAAGACGAAGAACATGTTTCTCTTGGTTGTGGCTAATTTTGACATGTAACGTTCTAAGTTACTAGGTCATTGCTCCTTTATAACTGAGGATATCTTTCCTCTCCCCTTTATCTCTGAATAGTGTAAGTAGAATTGTTTGTACTTTTTGTTTACGACAACACCATCTTTTTGGACCTAATAAGTGGTCTGGACTACACAACATTGACAAAAATCATACTTCCATTATGCCCTCCGTTTCAAATTTGACTTTTGCAATTTCTTTCCCTGTGGCCTATTTAAGCTGGGTTTCTAGTTTCATGTCCAGGGCATCCTAAAGAGAATCTTGAATTGATTATGATCCATTTTTCAAGTTTGAGTTTCTTTTCTCATAGGCATTGCAGATTAGATTAAAGGGTACATGGTTTGCAAAATGATTAGTGCTTGTTGAGTAAAAGCATGCTTGTCAATACAAGCTACTAACTATGACCTCAAACAATTGATGACAATGAATGTCTTGCAAGATTTATGTACATGTAAAAGGTATGCCTCTTGAATTTCTTTCATGAGCTCCTTTTTTGCAGTTCTGTAAAGATTCACTTTAATGGATGCTATTGTATCAGTTTTTACTATTTGGTTGTCTGTAGTGTGATAGATATATAGCAAATAGGTAAAGATTCCGCGTTAGATTTGAAGATGCTCATTTGCCAATCTAGTGAACAAAGATATTTCAACATGAGAATGTGGTTTTATAACTGTTAGCGTACTTATGATCTATTTGCTGTGATGCCCTCTGCTCTTCAGAATCAAACTATCAGAGGAAAAATGTTTTCTTTTCCTCTTTTCCTGGCACACATTTTATTATGTGTACATCTTCGATGTGTATGGCTTCATAAATGTTCTTTACTCGTTTCTCCTATGAGATGATAACTTGGGTTGTTGGCTTAGTGCATGAAAGCTCTGCCTTTTCTCCATTTTTGTTGGTCTGATAAAAGTTACCAAGGTGAAACTTTTTGTTTCCAAAACATTGTGTCTATTTTCCAGGGTTAAGTATAACTCCATTTTCTTCTTTGCTTGAATGATCTTTAAATGTGTTAGTTGTTTGACTCAACATGCTTCATTCATTTGTATATTTTAGCCAAGAAGAACAGTAAGCACTGCCCTTTCTACATTTTTGGTTGGTCTGTTAAAATTGGTGGTGCTTCGTGAGATATTTTGTTCCCAAACATTGCTTCTACTTCTTCTCTTGTCTGCTTGTGATGCATGGGTGTTTCAAGTTTCTGCAAGTAGTTTCTCATTGTCCAATTCTTGTTTTGCTTTCTCTCTCAGGTCATTGTATTAAACATTATGGCTACCAGTTTGTGAAATGGACTGGCTACTTTTGCATGGTCCAAGCGCTGATGAATGATGTCCAGTAGCCAAAAGGGTGCAAATGCCCCCAGCAGATTGAAACAGCAATTTCGTGCAGACTCCTCACTAACTACTGGATTGCTTAGTGATGTGGCTCCTGAGATAGAACTGTCTGAGTACCGAAGGCTGCCCAGTCCTGGTAGTGAGAGTCCTTCTGGACTTCTCAATGGTGAAAGTTTAAACATAGAACCAATTGCAGATTTAGATTTATTTTTTGAAAGGCTGTATAATTATTACTGTGAAAAAGGACTTTGGTGCATTATAGTCAAGTGGATAGTTGAACTATTGAGTCTTGGTTTCACAATATGTTTTTCTGGATTTTTCCTACTTTTTGTTGATTGGCGTGGTCTACGCAATGCAAAGTGTGGGATTGATGCAGTTGAGTCAGGAATTAAGCCATGTGATCTGGCGAAGGAGGCTCTTCACAAGCGTCCTTTAGTTCCCATTACATTCTCCAAAGGAATCATTGTTGGATATCTGGGAATTTTTTCTATCTATTGGATCTTCTGCTTCTTTAGATTCTTTGCACAACTGAGGAACACATTGGAGATTCGTCACTTCTATTATAATAGGTGAGGCTGAAAGTTTTACTTGATAAACCATTTGGCTTTGAGACTCGGGGGATGGTGTGGGTCTATGGTACAAATTATCCTGGAAAGCAGTTTTTTTAATGTTTTCTTAACTTGTTTCCAGTTATGTACCTTGTAGGATGAGAAATTTTCCCTCTTTCCTTGGAAATTTTTTTGCTGTGGTTGGACTGTGATGTATTTGTTTCTTGTGAAATCTTTTCTGTATGATCCATAAAGATTTTTGCCAGGCAATCAAATGACCCCTTGTTAAAGCATTGACAAATCCTTTGTAATGCAGTCTTAATGTTACAGATCGTGAAATTCAAACCACGCCATGGGCAGCAATTGTGGAGAAGGTTGTTCAGATGCAAAGGTCTCAACAATTGTGTCTGGTGAAGGATCTCACTGTACATGATGTGGTAATGCGAATAATGCGCAAGGAGAACTACTTGATCGGAATGCTGAATAAAGGTGTGCTTGCTTTTCCAATCCCTCGGTGGGTTCCCGGAGCTGGTCCCGCTGTCAAGTCCAGAGCAAGTGGAAGGAGGTATCACTTGATACTGACAAAGACTCTTGAATGGACCATTAATTGGTGCATACTGCAGAGCATGTTTGACAGGTATGCTTGAATAAGTGAACTTTTTCTGCATTTTGATATATGTTGATTTTAGAGTTTTGACCAGCTTTACAACTTTTGTTTCACAAGATTTTATATATCAGAAATTTCTCATGCTACATAAAAGATAATAGTGACCTGGCTCTTTATGGTTGAGTGGGCAGTGATGTCCAGCTTTCTTGTTGTTAGATGTCTATACTTGTGGTAAACTTCGTTTTTTTTATTAAAACCTAGTATAATAATTAAATGTCCTGGGCACTTGAGCTAGTCGGTTATTGTCTTGTCTCACAACCTCGTGGATGTGGCTTCAAGTCACAGCTTACCTGCCAAAGGAAAAGTACAATAATAGGTAGTTACTGTTTGAGAATCTAACAAAATCCGTGCAATCAACTTAGAAATTGAACTCCTCTAGCATGAATGTACTTGATCATTATGCTGTGTACCATTTTACTTAAAGTTTAATACAGTGCTGTGGGCTTATCTAGATATTCCTCCTGTTCTCTGTTATTGATTGGTATTACAACCACATTGGAGAGCCAACTGCCACATTGAAGGGTTTATCCATAGACATTTTCTAAGTGTTGGTTTGAAGGTAAAAAATCAGAGGCTTCCAATATTCAGATGCTTCCTGACTTGAAGGTGTATGGCTCATCCATGGGATGGCCTATGAGATAGACAACTTGGATCATTGTGAAGAATGGACAATGTATGGTACTATTGCCTGCTACTATTTTCCAAGTGAAAATATGTACATCTACCAAATATCCGGTGGCCTTTTCGCCATATCCATACAATTTAAAATAAGGAGCATTTGTATTAAATGGGGGTGCCTGCATTTATGATGCTTCCTTTATTAACCCATGATTAAAAGTACTCATTAGACTCTATTTGGAGTTTGAAATTCTAAACGTCCATGGATGCCAAGCCTATTGCCAAAAGTACAAATGGGACCACTTTAGTAGTTGTAACCGTCCCTGCAGGTGGAGCCATGTCTGTAGTTGCATTATATGGAGGGCCCATGTAAATTGGCTCAAAACTAGTGGCATTAGATCAGGTATGGGTCATGGTACGATGGGGCTGAACAAATGAAATACTACCATTCACCTTTTAATAAAAGAGTATTTCATAATTTCTCAATAATAATAATAATAATAATCATAAATGAATAAATAAAATAAAAGAATATGTCTTATGTGCAATACTCCCCTTTAAGTAACTATTTCAAGCTGTATTAGGAGAGGAAAATTGATAGTATAGGAGGGTTCTCGTCAAGTGGAGGATAAGCCTAGATCATCCTGTTCAAAGGGGATTTTTGCGAGGAGGTTTCTATCATTTGCTTTTAAAGGAGGAAGAGAATATAAAACCCCATAAAAGGAGGGGGAGAAAGAAAGAAGGAACTAATGCATCATATCTTCTTTTCATATTTACTTCTATTGCACATTATAAGGGGCAGATGGGAATCATTTCCTTGATATTTAGGGGGCATTAGTCATTTTTTGTAGATGGCCATTTGTGTCTATTGTTTTCTTAAACAGGCAATGATGCTTTAGTCGCAGACGATTTTGTGAAAATGGCAACACAATTGACCAAAATACCCATAGTCAGGATACCTAGGTTACATGAGATTGTTGCTCTCTCAGAAACTACTGTTAGTAAAAAAAAGAAAAGAAAAATAGTGTGATTGTTTATTCTTATAAAAATCTACCGAGGTTGGTTTTTTTGTCTAAAAATGAAATTGAAATGCTAGGCAGACCCTCTTTTTTTTCTTCTGATGAGAGGATGATTTTTCTCCAAGTTAGAATGTCATGTATATCTCTTTGCATGTTCATGCAGCTCTTTTTGCATGTGGACTCTATGCTTAAATATGTGATCTTTTAATAGGGCATGTGAGCCTATGTTCATGCAGTTCTCTTTGACTGTGGGCATATTTTTGTGTGTGTGTTTTATAGTATAGGGTAGGCTATTACAGGTTGGCCATGATTGTGGCCCCATTTGTGTGCATGTGTTAATATTGTGTGGGCCACATATATTGCATTTGAATAGGTCACAAGAGTGACCTTCTGAATTTCTAGGCTTGTCAATGGGGATTGTATAAACTAGTATAGGTTGCCCATGACTGTGGGCCCACTTTTGTCCATGTGTTTTGTATTGTAGGGCCCACATATGTTGCATTTGAATAGGTCACAGAGTGGCCCTTTGAATTTCTAGGCTTGTCAATGTAGACTGTGGAGATTATTGCAGGTTGGCCATGACTGTGGGCCAACTTTTTAATTATGTGAGCTAGAATTGTAATATTGGGCCTCCATCATGGGCTAACTGGCATAGGCCCAGTAGCTAACATTATCTTAGGTTGTTATTTTCTAAACAGCTATAATGAGGCAAATGCAAGTTTGCCTCATGTCCCTTGGTAGAATTTTCTCATGCTAAGAAAAGTAGATGTTTGATTCTGAAAAAATGTGGATGGGTGTTTCTTTTGAAAAAATCTATCACCACAGGGTCAATAAACAACCATATTCGATCAAGAATTGACCAAAAGGGCAGCCCCGGTGCACGATGCTCCCGCCTATGCGGGGTCCGGGGAAGGGGCGGACCACAAGGGCCTATAGTAGGCAACCTTACTTGCATTTTTTGCAAGAGGCTGTTTCCATGCCTTGAACCCATGACCTCAAGGTCACATGACGACAATTTTTACCGTTGCGCCAAGGCTCCCCTTCTCGATCAAGAATTGACCAAGAATATATAATAATAAAAAAAATGACCAAAAAAGAAAAAAATCAACCATGACTAACAGGCCTTTATTGTGCATTTATTATTTGGTTATCAGCTTAATATATATGAACGGAAGAACTTCTTCCAGGTGGCTTATTGTGGTTCTGTAGATGTTTTGCTTCTTCCAGTCATTTCCTTTTAAATCATTTGTTAGATCTATAGGAGTGAGGATGTGTGGGATCAGTGTAGTCCTATATGAATGCAAGTACGAAGTGTGACCATGTGCATGCTTTTACATAATTCCAGTCCAAGTGTGTACTGTGGTGGTTACTTTTACACCCTTTAACATATTATGATACTTGTACTTCTCAGTTGTGAAAAGAAAACAAACTACTCATTAATGCAAGATGCTCTAGAAAATAAAAATGAGTTACTTTAATCTGCAGTGATGCACCAAGTTGCAGTTAACTATATGGGTATATGCTGAATTGAGCATGCTTTGCTTGTGCAGAAACTTTTGTGTTCGGAGGGACTTCATTAGCAACCCTTCCTCATTAAAGAAGAGGCTCATGGCTGTTGGGCTAGGAATGTTTCTCATTTCCCCATTTGTTGTTATTTTTATGTTGGTGTATCTCTTCTTGAGGCACGCTGAACAATTCTATAACCATCCAAGCACAGCATCTTCACGGAGGTGGTCTAACCTATCAAAGTGGATTTTTAGGGAATTCAATGAGGTAATCTACCGATTTTTTTTATTTTTATTCCTTTTATTTTGTCCAAACACTTGCAAATCTTGATCTCATTCATGAATCAAAAGATAATCTCATTGTGGTGGTGTCTGCTCTATCTGCCTTTCTATTAGTGCTACTGATGTTCATTTAAGGGAATCACATTTCCTTGTTATGTTTTGATGATGCCTCAGATCATCAAAAACTAGGTCACACCTGTTCTTTGTAGTCTTGCAAGATGATAGTATTGTACTTAAGTTGTCAGGTAACCTAAGATGTGGCCTAGACTTTTGGTGATTGAAACCATGCCTTTTGGTATTTACTATGACTAAAGTACAACTTGGGCCAAGACTTTTGTGACTCCCAACCCATTTGCCCACTGGCCTATGTTAGACCTATGGCTCAAAGTACGTAAGGGCCTAATATTCTGTGATGCAATCCATTATTCTATTAATCCAGTTTTAATAGATTTATATTAATACAAACCATTTTCTACATGCCCGCCTTGTATTGGTGTATATCAACCTTGATTTTTGCTGATTGAAACCATTTATACGCAGGGGTCCACTTTGGGTAGGTTCTAGTTGATGAGTAAAATGCAAGCAGGATTTAACTTTAGGCGATCCAAAGCATTCATATGTTGCATCATGTATGAGATGTTTCTACATTAATGGCTGAAAATTCTAGTGGGCCTAAGTTTTGATGTTCCAAAATTGGCTCAGTTTAGATAGGTCATGCCCTGAGGCAAGAATATCCTCAACATTAGATGATTTTCCGTAATTGCTTGGGCTTAAAAAGTTAAAGGATAGTGACATAAATTTTTGATGCATGAGGCTTTTGAAGCACAAACCCCTTCAATACGCAACCATGAAGATGGATGGTTTGAATAACCAAAATTGTACTCCTGCTTGTACTTTTAGCCACTGGTGAGGCCCTGTATAAAACCACATTTTCGGGGGATCAAGAATTGTACAACTAAAGGACATTATGGGGAGTATGAAAAATATTTTGTGGGATGACATAGATGGGCTGAAAATAGTGGGGAGTTTAGGGTACTTGACTTTATATCAAAGGAGGTAGTGTAATTTTAGGGTTTTACAGGATCATCATGACATTGTTACAATATTGTTGCATCCTAGCATTGTGTTGGTTTTTGAATTCTGAGGCAATGTTCGAATAGGCCAAAGATGGATGAGATCAAGTTCTATCATCATGGAAAGCATTGCAAATCTAGAGGCTCCATTCTTGTTCTTCAAGAAGGCAGCCTCTGGATTATCCAAAGATAGTGCAGTTGATAGAGAGAAAGCTCTTTCACAGTGAGGTTTAGTAGGGAAATAAATTCCTGCCCCACTCCTTTGATTCCTGAAAAAGATGAGGTGAAGGAGCTGAAAGATTTTAGAGGTATCTTGTCGGAAGCATCTGTAGAATCCTTGCCAAGATTCACTCTCTTAAAAAATGAGAAGAGTGGTGGGAAACATTTTAACTGTACTCAGTGGATCTTTTCCATGCCCATCAAATTCTTGTTGGAGCTTTATTGGTCACCCAGTACACTGATTGGATTTGTGGGTATAGAAAACTTGCTTGGTGGGCAAGTTGGGCATGGAGAAAGATTAGGATCACGTTCACTGATCCTTGGGCAACAATTTGTTTCAAAGGATGGGCTGGCATCAAAATAGAGAAGGACATGGTGACCATAGGATAGCTGCTTGCTTCTCCATGTTGGTGATTGATCCCTAAATGTTAAATGCTCTAGAATCTGTACCAAAGTAATCAGTTATCACTATTTTGTTGACCTCAGTTACAGAAGCTTTAAGCAGATAAATGAGCAAAAGACGCACACGATGGGCACTTACCCAGAGCAAAGTGGATGATTCTGATTTCTAGGCTGCAGACCTTTTTCTATGGTACACTTCTTTTCAATTATGTATTTTGGTTGAGCCATTTAATCTGAATTGGATGGTTAAAGCTTCCAGGCATCACTGAGATGGAATTAACTGCATTACATTGGACTGGTGACTTTGAAGTGGACAGCTTGTTTCCAGGAAGTCAGATTCTGGACTTTGGTGTTTAAATTGGATGAAGATATGTAAAATAGGAGTAATGGCTAGATATGCGATACTCAGTTGATCATTCACTTTCCAAAATTATGAGAAATTAATTCCTTAGGGCTACTTACATTTTCATGCCTTCCATAGAATTCTTTAAAGTTGACAGCTCTCCTTCTCGAACACAACTTGGAGAGTAATTCTCTGTGTGGAAGTTTCATACTGGAATTATTAAGGATGTTAATTGATTTCTGCCATTTAAGGTGGAAGATATGTGATGCAGGTGTTTCTGCTGATTGAAGGTCTGAGGTGTCAACCTGAAGCCAGTATGTTCCTACTTACAAGAGAGTGCTCAAGGAGCTAAAGGATTACACAGGGAAATTTGTTTTTCTATTCGTAGAGTTTTGAGGAGTGGATTCCAGAGAAAACATGTTACAGTTGTACTAACACGAAACAGTTACTCAGACCTTTTCTCATTACGATTTGCCCAAACTTGAGTATGCATTGGACAGGGTGTTATTTCAGCAACTTTTGGGAAGCCATATTCTGCATATGCTTCTGCTGATAATTAAAAAGATGAATACGTGCTCTGGAAGACTTCTGTCACGTTGATGTTGATGGATTATGGTGTACCCCTTTTGCCTAAAAGTGGACCATTACCATTCTTTGCGTCAGTAGGTTAGCTCAAGAATTTTCCTTGGGATTCAATGATGGAAGATTGAAAAGCCTGCCACCTTGGAAGAAAAAGACCTTTAGTTGGAGGTGTGGTCGCTGTTGGCTAGTAGTTTGTCTTTTGTTTCACTTTAAATGCTTGACTAGTGTTAGATAGAGAATTGAATGTCTTGGAACTCCTCTGAGTGATAAAGAGGATCCATTGGAGATGTTTGATTGCAAAATTAAGAGGCCTCACTGTAAGGTAGGTACATTGCCTTGTGGTGGTAGTTGTGGAGCTTCTGTGATCACGTAAACTTAATTGTGTATATTTATTGTCTAACATTGTTCATATTTCATGTATTTTGCATTCTTTGGCTTTAGAATATATTTTTACTAGAGGCCCCAAATCAATGTAGAATCTTCACTTTCAGTGAGTTATTCTTTGTACGTTGGAGGTAGTAAAACAAGGATGAATTCTTAGGGCAGTAAGTACCAAGTTCCGTGCAAGTGTGAAGTTCAGTCAACAATTGTTAATTGTATTGGATCGTGAATGTTGTAGATATTGACTTTAGCAAGTAATTGCTTACTTCATTAAGGTAGTGGAAAAAGAATATCCCTTCTTAGAGCAGCAATACAAGATTCTACCCAGATATGAGGTTGCGACCTATATTTGTCTACTTCAATGTATCATGAATTGTAATTGTTTACCACAACATATCAGGAACAGTCTACCATTGAGAAAGGTGCCTTTTCCACCAGCCAAATCAGAAAACATATTTCAGTCTGGAAATTATCTTAATGACTTGAATTCTTAAGTAGGAGTTAGTTCATGTGATGTGCGAGTAATGGTTCTGCTTTCTTGGCTAACTATTTGCACTGATATTCTTATGAAAATTGATCTCCTACCCCTGCTACATGCAGATTAGATAGACACCTCATTTTCAAAGGAAAAAAAAAAAAAATGAAGAAAAAGAATTACAAGAATTCCCATATCAGCTGTCAACTTGTTTCAATTGCATATATATTCCTGTTCCTTGCAAAGCACATTTATTTTTCTTAGCGCCAAAGCACATTTATTTTACTGGCTTTACATTGGTAGCAGCAGTAGGATCGTCTAATGATAAACATTTTATAAGTTTATGATCTATTTCTCCATCTTTTTCCTATGTCCTTTTGACTCCATATTGCTTTTCTGTGTGTTTCAGGTCGAACATCTGTTCAAACACCGCATTAACAGCAGTGTTGTACATGCTGCTGATTATCTAAAGCAGTTTCCCTCTCCCATTGTTACTTTGATTGCAAAATTTATCTCATTTGTTTCTGGAGGTTTTGCTGCTGTCCTGATCATCATTGCATTACTGGAAGAATCTCTGCTAGAGGGTCATGTAAGCTCTCTAACCATGTTGCTGTCTGCTTATGTCTTCTTTATTCCGTTTAGGAGAATTTAGTGGCTGTATTTTCCTTAGTTGGAGCCTTGTCTTCGTCTTGTGGGCAGATATTTGGTCGTAACTTGTTCTGGTATGCGGCAATTTTTGGAACTGTGACTGCTATCAGTAGGGCTGCCGTGACTGATGAGTTCCAGGTCCTTGATCCAGAATTGGCCATGTCTCTGGTTGTTCAGCATACGCACTATTTGCCAAAGAGATGGCGTGGTAAAGAGAATACGGATTCTGTTCGGACAGAGTTTGAGACATTGTTTCAGGTAAACTAATTGGTTGTGTTGTTCTTTTCTGGTGATAAACTTTTTTATCCACTCAGTAGAATAGGCCTATTATGTTGCATTTTGGCCAGGAGTAACGAAAGATGCTTGCTTGGAAGGCTCTGTCCTTTTGTTGTCAATATGAATAACCTATCCTTTGTGGAGCAAGATAATTATATAGTTTTAGGAATAATATTCACATTCAGAAACTGAAACAAATAAACATTCCAGCATCTGAAATTTATTGAAGAACAGATGAGAGTAATTTCCTTTGCTACTAGACGAAGTTGTTAACCTCTTTTCTTAGGTACTAGAGAGTCAAGACTACATTTTCGGGAATTGTTCACATAAGAAAGTACCTTATTGAATCAAATCTTAAATTGAAACTGTATGGTATCATTACCTTATAACAGGGAAGAATGTTTTGTTTGTTAAATTTGTGGTCCATTCTAACATTTGCAACATGATTGGAACATTTGTCTTGCCTTTTCAAGTCATCCAATCTGCTGTACGTGACATTTGTTCATTATGGATTTGCAAATGATCACACACCATACGATCTTGCCACACCAAATGATTCACCTAAGCACCTTAAGAGCATGTTAATAAGTAACTCTTTGATAATTTAATGAACACATGCATGCTTGTGTGTGTGTGTGTTTGTATTTTGTATGGTAGAAAAAACCATATCCTTTGAAGAGTATTCTAAATCCCACTACCCAAAGTGATGCCCCTGCACCATCTGAGCCAAAATGCGTTGAATGAAACTACTAATGAATGTATTTCATAAGTTTGAAAAGCGCAGTTCCCCTATTTTTCCATAAAGCTGTTGCTTGTTTTCTGGAGGCCTGTTTCCCCAATTTCCCTTTGTGATTTGTGCTGGAGTAGAATGGAGTCTCTAAGGTTCTAATGCAGTGACTATGGCCTTGTCTGGCCCATCAGGTCATTTGGATTGTGTTCGGGCTAGGCTTCCTTTCTTTGTTGTATTAATGACTTATGATGGTCTTTAGGTTATATTTAGGAAATCATACAAATCCCTCTCAGATTCCCACATACAAGTGAAATTGCCTATGAAGTTTGTAAGTGATTGGTTCATAAGTTTCAAGTCAAAAAGGATAAAACCACTTGATATACTTCTTCACTTATCTCTAAGCTTAAAAAAAACTGTTGGGAACTGCAATCTTAGATGGGCTCGTGCATGAGTTTGTGATTATGCTATGCATTATGTGCATCAATTAGCCTTTAGTGTGGTAAATTAAACTTCTGATTTTGTTTTTAAGAAAAAGTTTAATTGAAGGGATTTATCTTGAAACAGTGGCAGATTTTCTTTCTAGAAGTTAAACTGCTTCTTCATTTTCTTGTTACCATTCCTGCCTCCTACCATCTAGGCCTGTAACATCTATGAGAGAGACATGATTTATGCACTTTTATGCTTTCTAGAGCTTATCCTACAGTACATGTTCTTCACACTTATCTTCAACTTTCCTTTTGACTTATATCAAGGCATGAACTAGTCATGGTGGGATTATTCTCTGTCCCACCATTGCCATATGAGAACTCACCTGCACAAAACTGTCCCCAACATAACCAAAAATCTTCTCCCATCAGAGAGCACCAATCCTATCTATGCTTTCTTGGAGGTGCTATCTACTTCCACCTGTAGAGCTACTTTTAAAACCCATCTCTCTACCCTTCAGACCCAACCGACTTGACTTGCTTTAACTTGTTTTCCCTTCTGAGTAGCTCGCTGGATGATTAGATTTTAGACTACTGATAAGGCGGACTTAAATCATTTTTAAATGGCAGCATAAACGTGAAGATGGGAAAGATGGATGGAGGAAAGAGAAGTTCCTCTCCAGTGGCCATTAGATGTGCCAACAGATTGCTCCTCTTGCAGCAGTTTAGGCTGCCAACAAAGAGGTTCTATTCTCCATTACCAAAGATGTGAACCACAAAAAAGAGGGGGAATTGTTCCTTAGTTCTTTTTTTCCCACTCATGCCAAATGGGTCCACCTGGCAGAATAGGACCCTGGCATTAGAAAGAGAAATTGGTTGTTGTGTTGTGATCCTGTGGAGCCTATCAGTGTATTGCTGGTGTTATGTGCTCGATAAATCTTTGCTCCTGAAAGTCAATCTGTTCTGCTACTCCTTGGACTTACTCCTTGGATCACTGTCTCACCTGAATGTTGCAAGCTATACAAGCTTTGCCTGCTTCTCAGACACTGCTTTGATAAGGATTAGATATGCCATGTTGCTGATTACTTTCCAGCAGATTTGGCTTTTGATAGATAATCAGCCAAATTAAAGCTTATATGCAGTCATCGAGATGTAATGTATTGATGCTTGAATTTCTGTACTTGTTGCAATGTTATGTATGCTGGTTTGTGACTTAGTTTTATATCATAAATTACTCACATTTTGGAACTTATGAGCATCTTTGCTCGTCAATACAGTATACTGGAATGATGTTACTGGAGGAGATGGCCTCAATTTTCCTCACCCCGTACCTACTTATATTTATTGTACCAGAGGTGAGATTGTGGCTTCTATTAGCAAACTTAACCTCATCTTTTTTTACTGCAACCAGAACTGTCATGGTAGTTTTTTATTGTTTTGCAGCGTGTTGATGATATTTTGCAGTTCATATCAGATTTCACTGTGAATGTTGAAGGTGTTGGAAATGTTTGCAGGTCTATTCAGTTATTCAGCTCCTGATATGATACAAAGCATTCATTTAGTCTTCGTTCATACATCCAGTTAGTCAGTTTTGATTACTTTGTTTCTTGGTGCAGTTTAAGTGTCTTTGACTTTGAGAGTCACGGAAATAGCAACTATGGTGCACCATCCAATGCAGGGCGTGATAGAAGGAGCTCTCAAGGGAAAATGGAGAAATCATTCTTGAGGTATGCATGAAGCCTTAAGTATTACTTTTTCACCAGTTTGTACATTCAGTTTTATTTTTCTTTCTTTCTCTCTTTCTTTTTTTTCCTGAGAAGTTTGTTCTGTGTCTTTTAGTGCGTTGCTGTTGTTTTTGTCAGATCTTTTTCTGAAAAGTATTGAGTGAAACCTTTGTTGTATGTCTGTTAATAGGTCTGAAATTTTCTTTTGCTGTCAAGGATTTCCAAAATAACCAATTGTTCCTAAAATCTAGTGTTGGAAATCCCCATATGTTTTGCAGTATTTACTTTTCATCAACTTACAGTCTCAAGGACTATGCAAAAGCATTCTTCCTTAAATCTAATGATGGAATTCCTTGGACATTTTGCAGTATTCACTGTTTGTCAGCTTATATTTGGTTGTTACTTGTTCTATTGCAGTATTTCTGTAGAGACCTTATAGCCGGACACATAAAAGGACAACGAGACCAAGGATGCTGGATCTCAACCCATTAATGAGTGTGGCCCTTGTGTGGGTGCTCCCCTTCATTCTGGCAGGGCCCATGCATTAAGCACTCGAGATCCCGCATCCCAGGTGGCATCCTTTTCTGTGCTGACAAAGTATTTTTGATTTCTTACTGTTTAATTTTGTACAATCCCAGAATATTGGAATTGCAGCTCAAATCAGCATGTTTATGGACATTTATTATGTTTCTAATACGTTTGTAAGATTTTTTTATTTTTATTTTTCTGTCATGTTGTCCTGCAGTTTCCAGAGCACCTATGCTACCTGGGAGCCAAATGCTCAAGGAAAGCAATTCCTTTCAACTCTTCAGACTTTCAGAGAGCAAAAGATGCAAAACCAGGAAATCCAAGGGCCATACATACCAGCTAGAGCATGGCAAGTAAATCCGAATTCAAGAGGCCCGAGTGAAATGCTCAATTTTGGATCAAAGGACCCGTTCTACAGAGGAAGCGTTCCAAGAGCAGGGTGGCAATTGAATTCTCTATGGTTTATAAACATGGATCAGAAGAATCATCCGTATTTGCTCGATTGGTATTACATATCCCATCCTCCCAATCCAACAGGTACTGCAACAGATGTGCCAATGCGACATTCAGAGGTAGCCGGTGGCCCTAACAAATATTCTTGGATTCCAAAAGATGATCTAGGAGTGAAACCAAGATGTGAAGAAAACTGGAGTTATCCTTTGGAAGATCGATTCCAGAGTCGTTTGGAAGCCTCCGCATCTAATCCTTTCTTTCGGGATGGCGAGCTTCAGCACCACGACATGGACATGTTGGAACAGCCCGCCAATGTCCGGTGGTGGGCTCGAAGTGCCAAGTCAAGTGGACTGCAGGCTAGCTTCCTTGAACCACCTATATTTGGGGATACGGTCCATACGGGGACTGAGTATCCCTTTGACAAATTCTCCGATAGAAGTGCGGAGGACCTTCATGCAGGTATAGATTGGAGGCCTTCCCGTATGTTATCCTCGACAACTTGCATAGATGTTCTCGAGAAAGATGATGAGAGTTTCAATCTCCCATTTGATAATATCTACAGTGCCATTCGGGAACGTTCCAACGAGTGATGACCTATATAGTATGAATTAGATACTCTCGTTTAAGCCCATATAGCGGGTTGCCTCTACTCCCACTGGGAGGCGAAGCCCCCTGCTTGGGTTTTTTGTACAGGCAGGTGGGTCAGCATTCTTTTGTAAAAAATGGTTGCATATTGACGCGTTAAACGTACATATATGTGGTACATCTTAAATCAGCAATTAGATGTTTCATGTTCCAAAATATATTACCTACCATATGAATATTACACAATTTGCGATGCTTGAGACGAGATAAGCTAATATACGATGACATCTGGCCTAGAGATGATTTGAGCTGGGATAAAATGACCTAATTTCGACATGAGATAAAGTGAGGTGATTGAAAATATCAGTTAAATTGGGTGGAGAGAAGTTGAAGGAAACAAACTGAGATGAGTTGACGTTTGAGATTATATGACATGGCTCATCAATTAAAAAACAAGGGGAGGTGGATTTGGGGTGCAAAGAAATGACTCTATTTTACACTCAGAATTAAATGAGATGGCTTGAGATGGAAGTGATATGCAAACCTCCAGTGAGCTGAGATGAGATCAGGATTCCCAAGCATTACTAAAGCAAGTTTGGGATGAGAGGGCTTCATCTTATCTCAAGAATAACTAACATTGAGTTAGGATGAGATGGTTTACATCTCATCTCAGTACAAGCACCATTAAGAGTGAATTGAGGATAGTACTTCATTTGAGCTAAGGTGCCAATAATATAATCTCATCTTAAGCACCAGTAACACCCTGTTCAAGATTTGCAAGTATTGATTTGATATATTCGTAGTTGGGAGGGGCTATAGAGCCTTGATAGGCAAACACGTGGTGAAGCTTTGTTTTGTAGGTTTAAGCCATTCATTTCCTTGGAATGAATGAGATGGGGTTGGAAATCAAATTTCATATTCATTGGATGCTTTTAGTCCATCTTAGAGAAAAGAAAAAATATATATTATGCATCTATTTTTATTAATGGAGTTTGAGACACTTGGAAGCATTCTAAGAAGTAGGTGCTAGCGCTTTACATTCATGGTGATGGTTTTTTGCAAATCGAAATGGCCTAACAAATTTCATTTCTATTGAATTCTTCTAGCTTATGTATTTTTCAATAAACAATCAAGATAATAAATTTTTATTTCATTTGAGAGCCCTTAAATAATAGTTAGGATCATTCAAATACATTGATTTTTCCAAGACTGCTTTGAGCATGATGAACAGCTTAGATCTTCAAAAAAAGCCCCTAAAGACGGCGTCTACTTCTTATGAAACTTGTGAGCATCTATACCTACTGAGACTTGTTAATTTTTTCAAGGAAAAATTATGAAAATACTCCTTCGTCTGTCCCAATTTTCAATTAGACCCTTGTAGTTTAGTTCGAGTCAATTAACCTCATGAATTTAGACATGGTTTCAAACTCATCCTTCTGTTAACTTTTGTGGGTAAATGACAATTTCACCCTCTCTTATATAAGTTAGATTAGACTGAGAAAGTCGCCAAATTAGCTCCCAACCAAGAATCATTGCATAGAAAGATGGGAGAGAGCCATTGAATACAAGGTGGAGATGGAGAATCCAAAACTACAAGTGCACAAAAGTGAGTTGATTTCAAAAATTTTTTTGCAATATTAGTTGTAGATTGTGTGGGGATGGAATGTTTTCGTTTAGATTTTGCATTTAGGGCTTGTGAGTTTAGATTTTGAGGTTCTTTAGAGTTGCATGAGTTCAAAGCAAGGTGTTTTGTGTTCTAATGTGAAGTATGGTTAATTTTTTGTTGTATATCATTTTTTATAGAGTATAACAATTGAAGTTGGATTTTTTTTCTTCCTTTATCTCGAAAGGTAATGGAGCCATTTTCATGAGTTTAAAATGGGGGTTTTTTGTTTGTTATGTTGGGTTTGGTTTAGTTTTTGTTGTATATCAGTTTTTATAGAGTATAAGAAATGAAGTTGTTTTTTTTTTTTTTTATTCTCCTTTTTTGTGTTTTTATTCTAGCAAAAGCTACATGTATGTAGTTGTCTATTGCTATTATTATTGTTTTTCATGCTTGGGAAGAAGAGCAATTTTTTTTTTTTTTAACTCTTGAAAGTGGTTTGGTATTTCTTTTACTTGTAAAAAGCTTACATACTTGTCTATTGTTGATGTATTATGGCTAACATGTAGCTATGTTGACACTTTCTTATTTACATGAGTTGTCATTTTCTTATAGAAAAAATTATAAAAACACCCCCAGTGATTTTATTTATATTTAGGATGATGAGAGAGAACCTAGATAAACCCTAGCAAGATAAGCCTTCTAGATGTTAAGGATTGGGTTTAGGACATAGATTATAGTGCAAATGAAAAGTTAAGGAGGTTAACACTGACCCTACAATGTTGAAATTCTTGAAGGCTTGAAGTAAGGAGGAGACAAGAAAACTATATGTAGTAGGGGATCTAGCTGTATTTATATCTAGATGCATAAAAAAGAATATAGTTTGGATAATTTTGGTTGACTACGGATGAATTAAAAGAACTTGAAGATGTAAAGGTTAATGATAAGTAGTTCATGGAAGGTTCTAATGATGATTTAGTCTTGGCAGTTCTTTGATGAAAGGAGGGACAAGATATAATGATATTTAGTAAGGCATTGAGAGAGTATGCATTAAAATATGGCTTTGATTATAAGCTTACAAAAAATGAGAGTTCAAACATTGGAGCAAGATATAAACATGATGGATACGGTTTCTATATTTATACAAGTAAGATGACCCAATGTTCGAAGTTAAAATATAGAAGGCAAAGCATAGTTGCAATAGAATACTCATCAACACTAGGGTTACCTCACCTATCTTGTAGAGAAATACATTAACCAGATAAGGGACAATTAGGGATGGGATGCTAATGCTTTTGGGAAGAAAGTTAGAAGGGATCTCATGGTGTTATGTCATATTGGGAAGATACATAGAGCTGGAAGAAAAGCACAACATGGAATTGATGGGAATTTGAGCATGTAGTATGCAAGGTTGTGGGACTGTGAGATGATTAAATTACTAATCCAAGGAGTAAGTGTAGTATCATGGTGGATGGCCACTATGGCAGATGTAGAACCACAGACATGGAAGATATTCAAGAGGATTTACATAAGGTTCCATGTATAGAAGCAAGGTAGTTGTGCACCCATTATTGGCTTAGATGCTTGCCACTTGAAGGGGAGGTTTGGAGGATAGCATCTTGGTGCCACAGGTAGAGATGGGAATAAGACATGTTTTCTATTGCTTTCGTGGTTTTTGAGCAAGAGATGAAATATATTTTACTATGGTTTTTGAGGAAGTCTTTTGGCTGGGTCTTCCTGTCAAACAAACAAAAGGTACTTTTCATTCTTTAGCCTATCCTATACTTGTGATGTTTATCTTGCATCAATGATGTGTCTATGTTGTATTTTTTATACGCATCGTGTCACATGGTGCAATTTGTAATGTAATAGGGTTTGATTGAGGCATTCAATGAGTTGATGCTTATAGTGGAGAACATGTTTTTCTTGAGGCATATGCAAGTCAACTTCAAAAATAAGTTCAAGAGGTAATATTTGCTAGATATACTATGGTCTTGTTCTTGCAAAGCTATTCATGTAGAGTTCAAGAAGAATTTGCAAAATGTAAAAGAGATCGATGAGAAAGCTTAGCAATGGGTAGTGAAGAGGCTATCTAAAGAGTGGGAGAAATCATACTTAGACCACCAGGGCCAAGTCTAATGTACAAGTCAACAATATATTTGAATCTTTCAGTGCAAGTATCTCAAACTATAGAGAGATGCCAATATTGAGTTTGTTAGAGTGGTTAGAAAGGAGAATAATGAAGAGATCTGTGGTTACAAAGGTTGGAATGTCAAGATACAAGGACCCTATATATCCATATATTCATGAAAGTTTGGGGAAGAAGAAGGTTATTTCTAGGAATTGTTTTCATTGCTAGCAAGGGGAAGAGGACATGAGCTGTTTCATGTTGACCTTAATCACACAGTCCACGTAGGAAAGAAAGAGTACAGTTGTAGAGAGTGGGACTTGACTAGAGTATCTTGTCCACATGCAATTGTGGCTATATACATGCATAGATAGGCCGTAGAGGATTGTGCATGAGTACTTCATACGAGAAAACTACATGATGACACGTGCACTAATAATCCACCCCATTCTTAGCTAGCATGATTGGATTGAAATATGTCAACAATATTACCTCCTCATGTACTTAGACTACCAAATAGACCTAAAAGACTTGGAAGAAGATATCAGGATGAACCAGGGAATGCACACAAGGTGACAAGCATGGTGGGTACATTGCGTGTGGTAAATATAATAAAAAATATCACAATTCAAAGTCTTGCAAGTCATCAATCATTGGTGGCACACCATGGGAAAGGAAAAGGAAACTTTCACGAGAAAAGCAACAAAAGCATATGGAGGGTCAATCTAGCTACTAAGGAATAAGGAAGAGATAACACAGAGAATTAGAAGTGAATGAATCACAGCGAAGCTCAACTAAGAAGACTAGAAGGAAGAGCAATGTGAGGAGAAGTAATAGAAGTGATGGTTATGAAGTTAGAGAAGAACATGTTACAATTAAACTTGTTAGTGCACTAAGTAGAGAAAGTGAAGGCATGACTATCTAATTTAACTTGGAAATGTGCCAACATAGAAGCTGCTAGAGATCCAAATCCAAGACCCAAGTAGCACAAGTTTAGGTTCAACCACAACCAAAGAAAACAAATCAGAGGAGTGCAACACCACTTTGGAGACCTCGAAAGGCTCCACACAATTGTTTTTTAATTGTGTCACTATGTGTGAACTTTAGCCTCAAAGTAAACATTTTTTATAACTTTTTGCCAAGGCTTGAAATATGAATTGGAATGAATTGGAAGTTGACATGTGTTTTAAATTGTGCCTATCGTGGGTTTCAAGGGTTTGTTATGGAATGAAATGGAAGTTGACAAATTTATAGCATTAGAATGACCATATCTTGTCGAATTGAGGTTTTACAAGTTCATATGCATGAATGAGACCATTTGGAGTATCTTGAAAACATCAAGAATCAAATGAAATAAATAGTCTTCTATCTATTGACCTCCAAATTGTTCATTGACGAACAAAACAATGACTATGGATAAGCACCTTTCAATTGTCAACAAACAACCTGTATGTCAACAGATAGACTATTGTATGCTCTAATAGACAATGCACCAATGTTCCATTGTGTCCATCAAGGTATAGGTTGATGGGTACCCGTGTTTTTGTGTTTTTGAGAATCAAGAATACTAGGACTATAAAAATTTCCTATGACAAGAGCAATTTTGAGATTTTATTAAAATTCAAGTGAAGAATAATGTCACACGATGTGACCCTAGTTTTCATCCAACTTAACTGAAAATGTCAAACAGAAAGGAAATTAAAAAATTAGGACTAATTTGAAGGTGCTAATTTATTCAAAGTAAACCAGAGGGGTCTAATTGAAAACGAGGTAAACTAGAGGGGGTGTTTTTGTAATTTTACCTCTTCTTAAACCCAAAAGTTGTTAATATCATCCAAATGCATTGACTTATACTAGTGTACTTATTTTTGTATGAAGAATATGATAAAAGGCTTAGATCTACATAAAACTTCATCATGCATAAAAAACACAAGGCCGTGGACTTCTTCTTGCGCCGACGAGCGTGACTCTTATAGTATTGCATAGAAGTTGATATTCCCACTCCTCCATTTGACAATCCCCTACCCTGGTTTAATAATAAACCCCTTCACTACCCTATAACTACAGTTCCAAACAACAGATCCATTGTCTCATCTCTTTCCTAATAGTGGTGAACTGTTAAGACTATGAGAAGCAAAAAGTCCAAGGGCTGAGCAAATGCCTTCTAGCAGAGTGGCACAAGAAGTGCCACTCCCGTGGGAACCTAGTAAGTCACGAATTCAAAGCCATTGGCATGTTTGCTCAATATTAAAAAAACAATAATAACAATAATAAAAAGGATAGGATTTTGACATTTATTTAGAGTTAGACGCGCACACCCCTGCACAGCTTCCAAACCTAGTCACTCGGTTGAGAAACTCCTTACCGTGCTAGAAGGATTTGGTGCTTAACTTTTTTTCTTTTTTCCCTGTTGTGACTGTTAATTCCTAAGGAATTTGTTATCTACTTACAGAAAGGAACAACCAAAAGATTTAGTCGTGCAGAAATCTTATATTTGTAGCATATTTTCTACCCTGTAGTTTTCAAGAAATTCTTCAGCTCTAGTTCGCTTCACTTGTAAACTTTTAGCACCAAGCATGACAAAATACAGGGGGTTGTCAGCCTTGTCTGAGCTTATCTCTAGCACTAGTGATTTCTATAGATACATCTCTCATGGATGGTCGATTTTCTGGTGATTCTGCTGCACATGACAAGCCTATTCTTATCACTGAAACCAACCAGTCCTCTATCCACCTCTCAAGTTCAACCAAATCAGGAGCCATAACGTCCGCAAGTCTGTCTGGAAATGCTGAGGCAACCCATTTTTGTAGATTCAGTTCCCCTGTGAACATGTTATCTGTGGGCTTCCTTCCTGTGAAAATCTCTAGCAGAAGTATTCCATAACTGTAGACATCTCCTTTGGTGGACACATCTCCATGTAACCCATATTCTGCATCAAATATGATATCAAAGTTCAAAAATATAAGCAGGCATTTCTTCTCAAAATTATCTCACTCGGACGCATCAACATCTTTTTCCTGGGCCAAATTGCCAGAGTAATTGGTATATTTAGGTTCTCGGTGCAAAAACTAACAAAAGAAACTAGACAACTCCGTAAACGGATTGTAAGCTACAGTTTCTGTGAAGAAATTGTCATACATAGGCTAAGCTTTCAAGAGATGGGACTAGTAAGGACTGTGGTCCATAAGCTTTATGATTTGACAGTTCCAGGTTTTGTTAGGCAATTTTTTTTTGGGTAAGAGTTTCCTGAGCATTTCGCTTCAGATTTAATTAGATATATGGCTCTGTAAGCTAAAGGAAAACTGAATCTTGCCAAAAGAGTGCAAGTTGTAGAAAACATGAAGTTCAGGTTTAAGCAGAACAATCAGGCAAAACAAAACAGTACCTGATTTAATCTATAATTTAGAGACGTCATTATCAAATTGCATTAAACAAATTCAGCTCTTCTTCTGCTCATCTCAGTGGACTTATGAAAATTATTTCCTGTTGAAGAGTTGCTAGAATAATTAAAATATGAAAAATGATAAATCCATGTGCCCACTTGCATTTTATCCCATGTCAATTGCGCTCTATGCACCCAAGTCATCTTAACTTTCAGGCGTGTCAAGTGGATCTCTTAAAAATGATGACATGGATAAAACTGCAAGTGTGCTTTTGTATTTATCATTCATCTTAAAATATTTCAGTTTTATAAGCAGTCATCATCATCATCATCAAGACCTTATCCCAATTAGGGGTCGGCCACATGAATCTTATTCCTCCATTCCACTCTATTAAATACCATGGCTTCATTTAGTCCCAAAGTTTTTAAATCTTTCCTCACCACTTCTATCCACATTCTTTTGGGCCTTCCCCTTGCCCTTTTAGAACCTTCAACTTGTATTGCCTCACTCCTTCTAACTGGTGCCATTGTTGGTCTCCTTTGAACATGTCCAAACCATCTAAGTCTAATCTCCCTCATCTTGTTACCTATTGGTGCTATCCCTAAATTTCTTCTAATATTTTCATTTCTAATTCTATCCTTTCTTGTCTTACCACTCATCCATCTCAACATCCTCATTTCTGCAACACTCAGCCTATGAGTATGATGTTCCTTAACTGCCCAACACTCTGATCCATAGAGCATGGCCGGCCTTATAGTCATCCTATAGAATTTTCCCTTTAGTTTGAGTGGCACCCGCCGATCACATAAAACCCCCGATGCACATCTCCATTTGTTCCAACCCGCTTGGATTCTCTAGGTAATCTCCCTCTCAATCTCTCCACTCTCATGGATCAATGATCCTAAGTATCGGAAGTGGTCTCTCATGGGGACCTCTTGGTTATCAATCTTGATTGGTGCTCCACTCCTACTCTCCTTGCTAAAATTACATTCCATATATTCTGTCTTAGTTCGGCTAATTTTAAATCCTTTCGATTCTACTGCTTCTCTCCATAGCTCTAGCTTTATGTTGACACCCTCCCTTGTCTCATCAAGTAGGACTATATCGTCTGCAAATAGCATGCACCAGGGAATCTCCTCATGCAGATGTTTTGTTAACTCATCCATAACTAATGTGAAAAGGTATGGACTCAATGCCGATCCTTGGTGCAATCCGACAATGACAGGAAAATCACTAGCCACGCCACTAGTGGTCTTAACATTTGTTACCGCTCCCTCATACATATCTTTAATTATGTCTATATACCCCTGAGAAACCCCTTTAACACCTAACACCCTCCATATTAACTCTCTAGGGACTCTATCATAAGCCTTCTCTAAGTCAATAAAGACCATGTGTAGGTCTTTTCTCCTCTCCCTATATTTCTCTACTAATTGTCTTAGTAAGAAAATAGCTTCCATGGTAGACCTCCTGTGCATGAAACCAAACCGATTCTCCGATACACTTGTTTCATGTCGTAGCCTCTTCTCAATGACTCTTTCAAAAAGTTTCATGGTGTGGCTCATAAGTTTGATCCCTCAATAATTAGGGCGGCTCTGAATGTCTCCTTTATTCTTATAGATTGGTACAATAGAGCTTTTCCTCCACTCATCAGGCATTTTCTTTGATTTTATAATCTTGTTGAACAACTTGGTCAACCAAACTACCCCAATATCTCCCATATGCTTCCAAACCTCTATTGGTATACCATCAGGCCCCATGGCCTTTCCTGATTTCATCTTTCTCAAGGCCTCTTTTACTTCAAGCATTCTAATCCTACGTTCATATCTATAATATCCAGTGTTATTTAGATTTATAGTATTTTCAATTCCTCTATTCTCAGGGCCATTGTCATTTAACAATTTTTGGAAGTAGATTTCCCACCTTTGTTTGATCTCAGCGTCTTTGACTAATACCCTTTGATCATCGCTTCTAATGCACCTAATATGCTCTAAGTCCTTACTCTTCTGTTCTCTTACCTTTGCAAGTTTAAACACATCTTTCTCACCTTTTCTTGTTCCTAGTCTATTATAGAGCTCATCATATGCTTTAAGTTTAGCCTCACTTACTATTCTCTTAGAAATTTGTTTAGCATTCTTATATTGTTCATAGTTTTCATTATTTCTAATCTTCTGCCATGCTTTAAAATGCATTTGTTTTTCTTTAATAGCTTTTTGTACTGTTTCATTCCACCACCATGTTTCCTTTGCTAATAGCCTTTTACCTTTAGATACTCCTAAGACATCTTTTGCCACTTTCTTAATGGACTCAGCCATATTAGTCCACATGGTATTTACTTCTGTTTCATAATTCCAATTTCCTTCTACCATTAACTTATTTTTGAATGAGGTTATTTTCTCTCCTTTTAAGTTCCACCACTTAGTTTTTGGATGTGTATTAAGTTCAATTCTTTTACTCCATCTTTTGATATGAATATCCATAACCATTAACCTATATTGTGAGGTTAAACTCTCACCGGGTATCACCTTACAATCCTTACATATAGATCGTTCATTATTCCTAAGTAGAAAAAAGTCTATTTGGCTTTTATGAAGTCCACTTTTAAAGGTTATTAAGTGTTCATCCCTCTTCTTAAAGAGTGTATTTGCAATGGATAGGTTATATGACAAAGCAAAATCTAGGATATTCTCCCCCATCTCGTTTCGTTCACCTATACCATACCCTCCGTGTATTCTATCATATCCTTCCTTATCTTTTCCTACATGGCCATTTAAGTCTGCTCCTATAAATATTCCCTCGCATTGGGAATTTCTTGCATGACTCCCTCCATATCTTCCCAAAACTGTCTCTTAATTATATCTTGTAGCCCTACTTGTGGTGCATATGCACTTATAATATTTATAATCTGCTCTCCTAGAATCATTTTTATTATTATAATTCTATCACTGATTCTTTTAACGTCCACAACTTTATCCTTTAATTCCTTATCCACTATTATTCCTACGCCATTTCTATTATTTTCCTTTCCTACGTACCATAATTTATACCCATCTATTTCTCTAGCTTTAGCCCCTTTCCACTTGGTTTCTTGGATACAAGCGATGTTGACTCTCCTACGTTTTATCGTGTCTACTAACTCCAAACTCTTAGCGCTCAATGTCCCTATATTCCATGTAGCGATGCGAATCTTATGATTTGGAGATTCCCTATTTACTATCGCCTTTCTCGACCTCCATGGTATGAACCCATGTCCACTTTTCACTGCACTGGTTCTCGATGCGCCGCGTCGCTTCCGAGGGGACGCTCTAGCAGCCCTTGCCCATTTTTCACTACACCCGGGATCCGATGTAGCGCGTCGCTTCTGGGAGAACGCCCTAGCAACCCTTGCCTATTTTTCACCGCATCCGGGATCCGATGCAGCGCGTCGCTTATGGGGAACGCCCTAGCTTGAGCGAATTTCAGATTTCGATTCATGTCATGTTTGGGTTGCCATAGTTTTAAAAGCTGAAGATGATTTTCATTAAAATCATGAAAATCATTACAATTATTAAAATCATCTTCAGCTTCACCCTTGCCGACTGGCTACCTGACGCAAGGGTGGCCATATTTTAAGAAGCTGAAGATGATTTTCATTTCTCCCTCACAAACTAATATACAAATGCATATTTATTTGTAAGAAAGAAATAATAGAATCATCTTCAACTTCCCCCTTGCCGGCTGGCTACCTGATACAAGGGTTGCCATCTTTTAAGAAGCTGGAGATGATTCTCATTTCTTCCTCACAAACTAATATACAAATTCATATTCATTTGTAAGAAAGAAATAATAGAATCATCTTCACCTTCCCCCTTGCCGGCTGGCACCTGACGCAAGACCCTCCTCCTTTTTTATCCGGGCTTGGGACCGGCATTGGCGGAGTTCAGTTTTATAAGCAGTAATTTTCAAAAATGGGATGCATGAAAGATGCATAAAAAATAGTCACAAACAGATAAAGATACTTATATTCTAGCTCTTTAATTCAAAGGCATGGAGTACAGTTAGCAATTTTTTGTTGTTTAAGCAATTTTTTTGTCATCGTGTGACCTTGTGGTCACAGGTTCAAGGCATGGAAACAGCCTCTTGCAAATGCCAGATAAGGCTGCATACTATTGACCATTAGGTCCGTCCCTTCTCTGAACCCCGCATACGAGGGAGCTTCGTGCACTGGAGCTACCTTTTTTTCAGGTCTGTAAAATTTCAGCAAATTTGACCGACAGGCTTTGCAAAACTGTGATAAGCTAGAATTTTAATCAATAAGCTTTGTGATTTAGCAGTTCAAGTTCTATGATGCATTTGCTACAGTCCTGAATGACAGATGCTATCCCAGCCAACGCAGCAGCGTATAGCTTAAAAGGGCAGTCAGTGCATGAAGCTCCTGCATATGCCAGTTCCGGGGAAGGGGCGGACCACAAAAAATATAGTCTACTGATAAAAAATAAAAAGGGCGAGTATGAGCGTCCTAGATCATATGAACTAAGGATTATTGCAGAAAAATAGAAGGGAAACAAAATATTACCTGGGGCAATGTACCCTATAGACCCTTTCAGCCCGAGGGTGCTGTTTGGCTTATTATCATTCGGATTCTTTGTCAGCATACGTGCAAGTCCAAAGTCGCCAACATGTGCAGCCATATCTTCATCCAGAAGAATATTACTGGGCTTCAGATCACAGTGCACCACTGAAGCTTCACAGTCATGGTGCAAATACTCCATGGCAGAAGCCACATCTACTGCAATATCCAGCCTTTTCTGAATGTCTAACCATTCACTTCGGTCTTCCCTTGGACGATATCTACATGTATTGTGTAGCCAATTCTCCAAGCTTCCATTTGGCATGAATTGCAGGACCAAGGCCTTGAACATGCACTAATGATTCTGACCAAGTTACGATGTCGAACATAGCGAAGAGCTTCACATTCTGCAATAAAACTCTTAGAAGAACCATGCTACTCCCAAGTTAAAAACCTTGATAGCAACTGAATTTCCTTCATCCAGTACTCCCCTGTAAATAGAACCAAAACTCCCTTTTCCAATTAAGTTCTCTGAACTGAAGTTATCTGTTGCAGTTTTTAGATCATGATATGTATACAGCCTATGGGGACCCTCGAATGATATTACTTCAGTTAATTGGGTTTGGACTGATCGCCTCTTCCATAACAAAAAGATTAAACCTAAGAAACTGCAAAATCCAGCTAAGGCAACCACTAGGCCTATGATCAGCCTGCTGTTTGACCTAACTGGCTGTTTTTCAGGGGCAGTACAATTGGTTAGCTCCAGCTCTCCTATCCCACCACAAAGCTCTGAATTTCCAAAAAGAGAAACTGCAGTGATATTTGTAATGATCCCTTCTTTGGGTACTTCTCCTTGGAGCTGATTCATTGAGTGATTTAAAGATTGGAGAAATAAGAGAGTTTGTAAAGATGACGGGATTGTGCCAGACAGATTATTGGAAGAAAGATCAATGTACTCTATACCTCTCAATTCACCTGTTGTGATTGGAATGGAACCTTGAAATAAATTATAGGCCATATTCAGAATGAGAAGATTTGAACAGTCTCCAATGGAATCTGGTATCTCTCCAGAGAACTGATTCCCTGAGATGTCTATTTCCTGAACCATGTTTAACTGGCCTATTTCAGGGGATAATAATCCACTAAGGGAATTCCATGATAGATTAAGACTCTTCCCAAAGTTGGAGAGGCCAAATATCTCTTCAGGTATCGTTCCATGGAGCCGGTTCACAGAGATGTCTAGCGGCTGAAGGTGCTGACAATTTGTCAGGCTCGAGGGTATTTGGCCATTTAAATTGTTCCTTCTTAGTAACAACTCGTTCAATTGTGTCAGGTTGCTAATTGTTTCTGGAATTGACCCCGAAAATGAGTTATAATGCAAATAAAGGTGCTGCAAGTTCCGCAGCTTCCCGATTGTAGACGGTTTTCCAGTGAAGGAGTTGAAATCTAAGGATAACATAGTCAGGTTAACTAAGTTTCCAATTTCAATTGGTAAGCTTCCTTCTAACTGATTGTCACCCATCAATAACACCTCAAGTTCCCTTGAGAGATTGCCAATGGAGGATAGTAGCTTACCTGTTAGCCTATTCGTAGCCATAGAAAATACTCTAAGATGGGTGGAGTTTGCCAAAGAAGTAACAAAATCCATGCCAACTTCACCATCACTGACCAGCTGATTGATCTCAAAATTGAATATTCGAGCGCTGGCTAAGTTCCCCAACAATGGGACTCTTCCACTGAAGCTGTTATGAGAGAGATCAAGGCGTTGGAGGGTTGAGGAATTGGCAAGGGACACAGGTACTGGCCCTCTTAGCTGATTGCCGCCAACATAGAAGAATATCAGACTAGTCATTTTAGACAATGTATCTGCTGGAAGTTGACCAGAAAGCCCATTTATACTCATTGTCAAGGCAATCATAGAAGAGCTGTTGAACAGTGCGGAAGGAATTTCACCAGTTAGGTTGTTATCTCCTATCTCTAGTTTCCTTAGAAGTGGAAGGTGGGCCAATCCCTCCGGTATTGTTCCCTTCAGACTGTTCCATGTTAAAGTCAGATTATTGAGTGATGAAAGATTGTTGAGTGAAGATGGGATGGCACCAGTAAGAAAATTGATTACCAAGTCCAAGACCCGAAGCTCTGATAGCACACCCAATTTAGATGGAATAGCTCCTTCAAGCCTGTTGTCATACAAATCAAGCACTTCCAATCTCCGACACAAGCTTAGAGAGGAAGGTATAGTTCCACTTATGTCATTGTAAAATAATAACACTGTTCGTAAGTGAAAAAGTTGGCCAAGCTCTTGGGGAAGAACTACATGAAAGCCGTTGTTTGCCAGGTTGAGGCGACAAAGGAAGGAGAGATTTGCAATATGTGGAGCAACTGTACCTCAAAGATTAAGACTGACGAGGCTAAGAGCAGTGACTCTCTGCTTGTCAATGTTGCATGTAACTCCTCTCCAGCTGCAGAAGGTGGTATTTGTAGTCCAGGAGTCTAGAACTTTGAAAGGGTCATGAGTAATATAGGATTTGAAGTAGAGAAGGGACTGTTGATCAGTAGTATTGTCAAGAGCTTGTGAAATATGAAAGAGGAAGAAAATAATGAGCAGGATAATAGCTTTGATACCCATTGCTGGTCTGACAACTACGTTGTTACATGAGCTGGTTTATATAGAAATGAGTATTGGAACAGATCTCAGCCTGTCGATATCACAGCTAAGTCAGTTCATTTGGTCAAAGTTGGTTTGTTTGATTTATTTATTGTAATGTTAGTTAGAAATCCAACCGTAAATCCTTGCTTCCCAAGTCAAAGAATTTCAGCATAATCAGCCGTTGACTTCAGTGGGAGGCGGAGATTGCAATGCAGCTGATACCAGCACCTAAGACCAGTTCGATCTTTTGTCCGGCTAAATTGTACTTGCAGAGTTTGGATGGTTGTCAAATAATGTTTCTATTGTTTTCATGGAAATAAAATTGAAAAGGAACATTGGGACTTTCTTTCAGTGACGACAGATGCCAAATGTTGTCCATGTTGTGTGAAAAGAAGAGATATCAAGCGGAGACCAACAATTTCATTTGTCACATTATGTGACTCGGTCTTAGAACCTTCATGAGTTTGATCATTCAGCCGAAGCATCTCCAGAGCGTCCATTGTTTTACTTTTTATTTTGATTAAATGGACTCGTTTTTTAAGCAATTATTATCCATTATTTCAAATGTTGAATGATTCTCATATGATGAAGCAATCGTCATTATCATTCAAAGTCTAGCCCATTGACCTGAAAGAGGATGCAGTACAATGAGGTTAATAACCAATTTGTCCCACTGTTCAAGAACTTATGTTAATGGTTGTTCTTTTGTAGAAAATGAAAGCGTACTTTGAAAGAATATGGGCAGGCAGAACTGTAAGTGGGGCATGCACCGAAGTTCACCCATCTTATGCGTGCATTTTCTAACTGGCTTCCCAAGCTTTTAAATGGACGGTTTACATCATGAAATGGAACATCTAGATTCATTAACAGGGCCTCCACAAGGATGTGAATTTTGGTGTGGGTCGCACCACAACAAGTAAGCTACTTGACAATTGAACAACTTTGACTTGAATTCCTGCTGCCCAGGCTTTTCTTTTGAGGCATGCTTATCGTCATATAACTATCCTTTTTTCAGTTGTTGAAAGAGTGGCTCATTATTTTACATTAGAAGTCACTCTTTCGTCATGTGACCACGGGTTCAAGGCATGGAAACAGCTTCTTGCAAAATGCAAGGTAAGGCTGTGTACTTTAGGCCCTTGTGGTCCGCCCCTTCCTCAGACCCGCATAGGTGGGAGCTTCGTGCACCGGAGCTGCCCTTTGACGTCTCTCTTTCGTAAAACTAGTTGTGCTGACTAGTGACTCTTCTTATCAATAGCTAATTAGATAAGCTTCAAGTAATGGAAGAGAACCGCAAATACCGTAGAGTATGGTCTACAAGGAATATATAATGGTGTCCCAATAAATCTCAGAAAGCGACATTATAATCAAATGTAAAAATTTATAATATTGTTCGTAATAGTCGTTGATATATATCACACACACTAAAATTTATTTGATTTGGAATGTAAAATTTGTTGGAGTAATGATTGTAATAAGCATTTATAATACTATTCAATAGTACAATTAATGATAAAATAATAATATTTTTTACATTAGATCATATGTGCCGTCAAAAGATTATTCAAGCAAGTTTTCTGAGATAAGGTGGCAGTTTCCATGCTACAGAGGCGGTTTTCAGAGTTATGGTGGATTATTAAGCTAAGGTAGCAGCTTTTCTAAGACAATGAGGTAGTCTCAAATCTGTAGAGGGAGTTTGGCTCCGGTTAGAGAACATGCATAGGCCCATTATGGGCTTTCAGAAGACTTTCCTATCACTTCAGAGGTCCAAACCTGCAGCTATGGCCCTATGGAGCCGCTTGCCTCCACATTATTTTTAGAGGCGGTTAGTAGGACTTATTCCTACGGTTGCCTCTGCCTCTAAAAGTCGGTTTTCTTGTAGTGTTTGACTTTTGATGTGTTTCCGGATACTAGCCTTCAATAGTAGGTTTAAATGAATATCTCTATAAAACTGAAAGCATTTGATCTATTGCTTGAATGCTATTTTTCATTTTTTAAGGAATCTAATGAATTATTTGGCATTTGTTCTATTCTCAGCACAAATGGTATTAGAAATGTAATTGACTTCGGGACTGTATTGTACTATAGACTCCTGTGGTCCGGCCCTTTCTTTGGACCCTGTATATGTGGGAGCTTTGTGTTAGAAATTAATTGGTCCATAACATTTATAGATAAAAAAAATCTGTCGTATTCAGGTGTAGTAACTACTCATGGTAGTTATCCTTGATGGAAGGATAACTGCCATTAACCATCCATTAAGTTTTATTTAAAGGGGTCTCTGATTCGAGCACTCTCCGATTGCCATCATTGTGTACTACTTAAGAATCAGAAGATTGCTTGAAACTGTATCAGATCAACTGCTTGGATTTACTGCTATGGCTAGAGGTAAGTTCTTGTCTGTTTATTTATTTTGCTTTCTCTAATTAATCCGATTTACTGTAAACATCATAGAGAACGGTTTACATGTGGTATCAGAGCAATTACACTCTGATGTAAAATCATAAATTGTTCAAAAGAAATCTTTTGTATCTTTGGCTTAGCACAACTTCATGACGTAGCTTGAGCCAGAGTGCAGAACTGATGCAACTAAATTCAACAGCCCCAAATTGTTTCTCCAGACATTAAGAAACAAAATATCAGAAAATTGCCAGGCAGAGGAATAATGATGCTCTGATACCACATGTAAACCGTTCTCTATCATGATTACACTTCGTGAACAAGGCAGGTTGATATGGAAAGCCAAGATATAGGACCTTCTATGTTGTAAGAGTTTGTACACGCCCATTAAAGGAAATAAATTGCAAAGCGTAACCCATGTGAAGGTATAATTACCCTTTGAAGTTCTCTAAAGGATCTGTCTTCTTGCTGTTTGAAACTCTGCTGAATCTTCCTTCTCTTGAGCAAAAGAGAAATGATTGACCTTTGCTGTCTTCCTTGCTGTTGGTTGTGTGAGAATTTTTTGTTTCTGTGAAGGAGAATGCAGCAGAGTTTACGTCTCTACAAGGAAACCATTTTTACATTTTCTTTCTTTCTCTGCTCTTTCCTTAATTATACCTTTGAATTCATGACTTTGTTATCTAATAGAAAAGGGTGAAGCGTGAGCAGTTCCTATATTGTTAGCAGATATTCTTTCCCACAAAACTGAGTTCTCATTCTTATGAACTGTAGAACCGATGGTTTATGAATGGTCAGTAGATTGTATTCATCCACCAGATCAAATTGATACAGAAGGAACTTTAAAAAACAAGTTACATACCATTCAGAAAGTCTCATACTTGAGGAATCTCAAACAAAGAAACAGCAAAGAGAGCAAAAGCCGAGAAAAAGAGAACAACCTCACTGTTATAAAACATACTGATTATGCAAACACACACACATGTACCAATAACTAGAAAGGCGTTAAAATGCAACATGCAGAAGGCCGCACTCTGCAAAAGATGAAATCAGCCGTGGAATCTTTCTCTAGAGACAAGCTCTAAGATTGTGCTGTCTTGGTTTCTCAAAGATAAGGATCCAGCTTGGAGCTTCTTAAACGAGGTTCAAGCAGTGAAGAACATGGTTCATTCAACTAATTTGTCTTGGTTCGTAGATGAGGTTCTACATTTCATTGAACAAACTGCAGAACTGATATTAACATCAGGTTTAGTAAATGCATGGGTTGTCAGCCTTATTTGAGCTTGTCTCTAGCACTATTAATTTCTAGCTTTACATCTCTCATGGATGGTCGATCTTCCGGTGATTCCGCTACACATGACAAGCCTGTTCTGATCACTGAAACGAAGCACTCTTCTGACCCATTCCCCTCACGGTTCACCAATTCATGATCCATAATGTCCTTAAGTCCGTCTGGGAATGCTCAGACAACCCATTTTCTTATATTCACCTCTCCTGTGAACATCATGTCTGTGGGCTTTTCCCAGTGATAATCTCCAACAAGAGTATTCCGTAGCTGTAGACATCTCCTTTAGTTGACACTTCTCCATGTAAACCATACTCTGCATTATATATGACAGCAAGTTTGAGAGCTTCTCTTTTAAAAATTATCTCACTTGAGGCAGGAAAGATCTTTTTTCTGGTGAGGAACTGGTGTAAACTTTAAGGTTTTAGTTCAACAGATAAACTTCAACAAATTGAGTGTAAACTTGGACAAACAGCAGGACAGTAGCTATTTTAATTTAGAAGCTGGCCACATGGTCCCCAGCCTTGAGTTTTAAGCTAAAAACTCCACTAAATTGTCACACAGCTACTGTGTTTTAAAGTTGTTAAAATTTATGAGGTAGACCCTAATTCATTAGATCTGTCAATGGAATATATGTGATTCTATATATTTAACAGAACTCCAAGATGCCAAGAGAATATAGCGTTCTAGGAAACATAAAAATCAAGTATTGAGCAGAAAAATGAAACCCAATAACTTATCTCTGTTTCAGAGATGCCATGTATGAAATGAAGTTTCAGTAGTAAAACTTCTGATTGTTCTTCTGAAAATTCATCCTGCTTGACATCAAGATATTTTTCCAGGTAGGTAACTGCTAGAGAAATTAGAAGATCCCAGTTTAACAAACATTTTCAGAATGTTTCAAAGTAATGCAATGCAAACTCTAACAGAAGAATTTGTACGATAGTAGCTCTTTAGTTCAAACGCATGATGGCCTAAGAGGTTGTCATGAATTAAATGGTTTCCAATCTTTCAAAAAATGTGCAAGTTGCGGCCCCAATCCATAAACTTTATGAACTGAACAGTTCAAGTTTGATGACCATTTTTCTAAGTTTCAATAAGAGATGGTTAAGAAAAACAGAAGAAGCTCACAATAGGATACAAAATCATAAGATATCTTAAGAAACACAAGAATTCAGGTACTGATGACTAAATGCAAGCAAATGAAAGGGATAGCAAGTACTACCTGGGGCAATGTATCCAATCGATCCTTTCAGCCCAACGGTGCTACTTAGAGTGTGATTTTTGGGAATTTTAAGCAGCAAACGTGCAAGTCGAAAGTCACCAACATGTGCAACCTTATATGCATCTAGAAGAACGTTGCTGGATTTCAGATCACAATGCACCACTGGAATTTCGCAATCATGATGCAAATACTCTATTGCTGAAGCCACATCTACTGCTATATCCAGCCTTTTCTGAAGGTCTAAACATTCTCTTGCTTCTGTTGAATCACCTCCCTTGTGTAGCCAATTTTCCAAACTTCCATTGGGCATGAACTGCAGGACCAAAGCCTTGAAATTGCTACTCGAACATGCACTCATGAGCTTAACCAGGTTACGGTGTCGAACATAGCGTAGAGCTTCACACTCAGCAGTGAAACTCTTGGAAGCCCCATGCTGCTCCAAGTTAAGTTTGATAACAACTTGAGTGGCATCGCATAGCACTCCTTTGTAAACAGACCCAAAACTCCCCTCTCCAATAAAGTTCTCCGAGCTAAAGTTATTCGTTGCAATTCGTAGATCATGATACATGTATAGCCTATGGAGACCATCAAAGGATATTACATCAGGTAGTTGAGTTTTGGCTGATCTTCGCTTCCAAAATAGAAATATTAAGATCAAGAAACTACAAAATCCTGCAAAGCCAACGACCAGCCCCCCGTTTGGGCCAACCCACTTTTTGTCAGGGGTAGTACAGTTGGCTAGTTCCAGTTCTCCTATCCCACAACAAAGCTCTAAATTTCCAAAAAGAGAAACAGCAGAGCTATTTGCAAAGATACCTTGTTTTGGTACTTCTCCTTGGAGTTGATTCGGGGAGAGATTTAAGTATTGGAGAAAAGGGTGGGATTGTAAGGATGATGGGATCTTGCCAGACTGGTTATTAGATGAAAGATCAATGTGCTCTATACCTTTCAATTCACCTAGCGTGTTTGGAATAGGACCTTGAAATAAATTATGGGCCATGTTCAGAATGAGAAGATTTGAACAATCTCCGATGGAGGCTGGTATTCATCCAGAGAACTGATTCTCTGACATGTCTATTCCCTGGATGATATTCAATTTGCTGATTTCAGTAGGTATTGATCCACTTAGAGAATTCCATGATAGGTTAAAAAGTTTCCCAAAATTGGAGATGCTAAAAGTCCCTCTGGGTATCGTTCCATTAAGCTGGTTAACAGAGAAGTCTACCACCTGAAGATGCTGGCAATTTGCTAGGCTTTATGGTATTTGACCACTTAAGTAGTTGTTTTTCAATGTGAGCTCATACAAATTGGTCAAGTTTCCAACTGATTCAGGGATTGACCCGGAAAATTCATTTCTGTGCAAATAAAGGTTCTGAAGATTTGGCAGGTTCCCAATCGTAGAAGGAATCTTTCCACTGAAGGAGTAGTATTCTAATGATAACACAGTCAGGTTAACTAAATTACCAATTTCAGCAGGTAAGCTTCCCTCGAGCTGATTATCGCCCATCAATAGCAGAGAAAATTGCTGTGAGAGTTCCATATGGCGGATGGTAGCTTACCTGTTAATTGATTGGTCGCCAGAGAAAATACTTGAAGATTGGTGGAGTTTGCTAGAGAAGTAATAAAATTCAAGTCGCTATTGCTAACCAACTGACTCATCTGTGAGCTCAATACCTGAATCCTTGGTAAATTGCCCAAGAATGGAACTTGTCCAATGAAGTTGTTACCCGAGAGATCAAGGCGCTCAAGGTTTGAGGCATTGGCCAGAGAAACAGGTATGAATCCTTCTAGCTTATTTCCACCAGCAAAGAATGAAGTCAAACTAGTCATTCTAGAGACATATCTGCAGGAAGCTGACCAGAATCCCATTTGAAACCATAGCCAAGAAAATCAGAGAAGAGCTGTTGAAGAGAGGCGGAGGAATTTCACCCGTAATGTTATTCAACCCGATCTGTACATTAATTAGAAAAGGGAGGCGTCCTAATTCGCTTGGTATTGATCCATGGATACTGTATGACATTAAAATCAGATTGGTGAGTGATGAGAGATTGTTGAATGAAGATGGGATTGAACCAGTAAGAAAATTGTTTGTGAAGCTTAAAACCTGAAGCTCTGATAGCCCACCCAATTCAGGTGGGATGGTTCCTTCCAGTCTGTTTTCTGATAAATCAAGCGCTTCTAATCTGCGACACAAGCCTAGAGAGGAAGGTATCCTTCCACTTATGCTATTGGAACCTAATGACAGTGTCCTTAAGCGAAAAAGCGGACCTAATTCTTGAGCGAGAACACCATGAAGGCTGTTATTCTGAAGGTTGAGAAGGCTGAGGAAAGAAAGATTTGCAATATGTGGAGCAATCGTACCTGCAAGGCTAACGCCTATGAGGTTAAGACCGGTTACTCTCTGCTTGGTAATGTTACAGATAACTCCTTCCAAGTTGCAGAATGTGGTGTTTGTAGTCCAGGAGTCTAGGACCTTAGAAGGGTCGTTTGTAATGAAGGATTTGAAGTAGAATAGAGACTCTTGATCAGTGGTATTATCAAGAGCTTGTGAATTATGAAAGAGGACTGTCAGTAGGATAATAGTTTTGATAGCCATTGCCGGTTCTAGTTGTTATGTTACAACAAGTGCAGGATCTATATATGATGTGAGAATGGGAACTGAAATAAGGCCATTGAAGTCAGACCTGCTCCAGCTTCACTTTTCATGTTCATTTTATTGTTTTCTGAGCTTCTTCTGAGCGTACTTCCCTCTATGGGCAATTTAAAACTTCAGCATTACGAGACAATAGCTACCATTTTGCAAACGGCTGAGTTTGATAATAGAAAACAAAGGCATCCGTTGGCAGCGGCCAAGAAACCTGTTCACATTTGTGTAGACCTACTAATGCTTGAATTGCATGTACTCAGAGAATGCTCAGAATAACTGAAACTTTCTTGAAAGGTCACAGAATTCATCAAATCCACATATATGATAGAAAACTGTGTCAAATTCAAATTTTAGAAAATATTATCTAGTAAAGTGCTCTTCCTTCTATGTTTTCCTGAAATCCTCCCAATGATTATCCCAACCGTTTTATCTTTCTGAATTACACCCGTATCTGAACTTTGTTGTAGTGAATGTGAACTTCACTTGTAGTATAGGCTAGCAGTTGGTCAAGCGCAAACAGGATGTGAAACAAAGAAGAAGGAAAAAGGAAACAAAGCAATGGAATGGTGTGAAAAGAGGAGACCACGATCAACTGTGGACAATTTCATTTGTCACAATCTGTTGCAGCTATTAGCTGGAATCTTCAAGAGTTTTGACCACTTGCCGTAAGTCAGCTTCTATTGCCTGTTGTTTGACAATTTGTTGCTAATGGGGTTCATTCTTTAATAAATTGTTGCTGTCTATTTGATATTTATCAGACAATGATGGATAGGTTTATGATTTTCAAGTGGTGAGGCAATCATTTGGGCTTGTTCATTTTCAGGTTTCTCAAACTTCTTGAATAGGCTAATGGTTCTATATGCCATCCGATTACTCAAACTGCACACTTTGACTGTTGAGATGATCGCGCTGTATATATGCCAAACATATATGCACAACCGATGCGCGATACGCGAGCGACATGCGGCACAACTGCAGCGTGACGCTCAGCGACGCGCGAGCGGCATGCATGTGCAGCGCACACACGCTCACATACTGGCTGCACGCCAGAGCGGCACATCCGGCGCGGCTTTTTCTTTATTTTTGAGTTTTTCTAACCCATCCATTCACAAAAATGTGATTTTAGGAGCTCCAGAGGTACAAATTACGATCCGAAAGAGGCGTTGTGATCATCTCGGTAACGCGGACCTAGATTCAAGGTAAAAACCTAGCTTAGAGCACCTTTTATATGGTTAAACCACTAAATACTATTAGATGACCAAAATTAGGCCAATCAATATATGATCGGGCCTTATACCTTGTTTGTATACATCAAATCTGAGATGATCTAGGAGATTAGAAGAGTAAATCTCATTGAATTACCAAGAAAAATGATCTTGACTATCGATCTAAGTAGGTGCCTTAGAATGTGCTGATCAGATAGCGATCTGACCGTCAGAGTGACACGTAATCATAAAGATATATGTGAATCACTAAACGAAATAGAAACTTAATGAATCATGATGAAAAAGAGTAGAATTGAAATAAAAAATGACATATGACAATCTAGATGTTAGGAAGACAAACATCTAGCTCAGAATTACCCTAATGGAGGGCTAATCAAATGATCTGGGTCGTTAATCTAGGATTAACTACTCAGGAAGGTTATCACTTGAACCTATTATTTGATATGTGAGAACACCAAATGATCGATAACTTATGATGTGACAAGTACATCAGAGCACACAACGCAATATAGCTTATGCACTTGATTGGAGTACCGCGTTATCAAGGGAGGTCATTACATTCTTGATTCTATATAGTTTCTTAAATCATGACGTAGTATTTGAAACTTTGAGCTCATATGTTTTATGCCTTGCTATGTTGCATGAGATCATTTTCAGCATGTATTGTCGATATGCTTGCTACTTCCTTTTATGCATGATTTATGCATTGTTTTTAGTATATTTCTGTTGCATCGACTTGATTATTAAGGATGTTATTCATTGATTTGCGATACATGGTATTGATATATTGAATTACTTACTCGATTTGGTTTTATCAAGAATGATTATGCATTATCATGTTTTTAGGAAAATTTCTTTATTTTACATGATTTAGTTATATATTTGAACATATGACTAATGGTACACTACTATATTTGACTGGATCTTATTGAGACTTTGACACGTGGGAGTTTCTATGCCTTGTCGATGTGGGACGATTGACCTTGTGCTGGGATGCATCCCCCCGTGAGTGCTTGAATGCCTCAATGCCCCGTGTGGGTGAAAGGGTGAAAGCGGGATCGGAACGAGTCTTGTCATGAGTGCCTGAGTGTCCGTATGGGTGAAAGGGTGAAAGTAGAATTGGAATGCATATTTCTGTGAGTGCCCCATTGTGGGTGAAAGGGTGAAAGCAAAAAGTACTAAGAGTTAGCCCCACATTGCCATGAGTATATTTGAGACACTCATAGGGCTGGACCATATACGATGTTTTGTTGGCTTTGACATGCATTCATGATGTTCCATAGATACCGATTTTCATTGTTTTGACATACATGTATCTACATATTTTCTCATGTTATGTATGTCTTAATGCCCATGATTGATATCACCTTGTTTATATCATGGATTTCGTATATCATTTGTTATGAATTCTGATGTTTCGTGCATATATACCCTTCTTATGGGAATTTCCATGATCATGATATCTTGCGACTTGTGATTTTGTATTCCCTTCTTGTGGGAATTTCCATGATCTTGATATCTTGTGACTTGTGATTTTATATTGTTTTTACAAATTGAATGTAAATCACCTGCACAAGTATAGCTTGCTTGCATTGCTTTGTTTTGCAATGCCTCATATTTGGAGCGCGATAGTCGAAAGGGAAAGAGGATGGACTTGCAATGCCTCAGCTTGCTGATGACTATCTACTTTTAGTTTTCGGAGACATATTAGTGTACGTCTCTTAGACTTGTATTAGACTTTTGGGACTCTGCTTGGATGTTTGTATATTTGGATAGATTGTGTAATACCCCGAGCAATTTACACTATTTTTGCATCCATTTAACAAAAATAATTGGACATTCTATAGGAATGAACCATGTTAAATGTTTTCCTTTATTTAAAATATTAAACGAAGAAATTTGTAAGAAAATTTGATACCATTAGATTCTGCTCGAAAAATGGAATCCAACGCCTCGAAGAACGCCGAAAACGGAGGTCGTATGAAGAAGTTACGGTCGTTTAAAGACTAAGGGCATTTTTGTAATTTAAATTAAAAACGAAAAAGACAGAGAACGCAGGGGGGCCGTTTTGATAACGGCACCCCGTCTTCTTCTTCCTCCCGATTTCTCCGGAAACCCCTAGTTTCCAGAGGTTTCCACCACCGACAATGGCGGCACCGCCATTGGCAAGCACCGCCATAGCAAGGCTATAAATACTCCATCTTCCCCCTCTCCAAAACACAAGTTTTTTGACGATTTTGGGACTGGGGTTTCCTGCAAAAATCGGAAACCCGTCTCAACCCAGCTCCCTGCACTTTTCGGCAACGGCCAGGCCCGAGTCAGGCCGGCCATTCCCGTTTCCCTATTCCCCTCTCTTCTCTTTTTCGGTCTTGCTCGACAATGGGGTTTTTCCCCCTTCTTCATGGGTTCCAGACAACACAGATTCCGGCAGCTAGGGTTTCAGCGTGAAGAAACCCCGCCACCGGCAGTGGGCATCGCTCCAAACTTGCCCAGGTAAGCTCCTCACGACTCCCTCTATTTTCCCTTCTTCCTTGCCCAGATCCACGCCGGATCTGGGTGTTTTCCGGTTGGGAAATGCTGTGGAAACAGGAGAAGAGGGGTTTCCTCCAAAACCCATCAAAACCAGTTGTCACAGGACGCACCCCGTGACGCACACGAGTGATGCGTCCCCTAGGGCCAGCATTGCGCGCACGCAAGTGTGCGATAGGCTTTCGACTTGTCTAGGATGCGCAGGGCGTCCTGGGCATCAAGACGCGGCCTGCTGTGTCAAAGACGCATTCGCATAGAGAGAGGATAGCTACTGTATCTATAAGGTCTTGTCTGGCTAGGAGAGGGAAAGAGATAGGATGTGGGCAGCTTCTTGCTTGGCTTCTTATTGTGCAACTGCTACCTGTGGCCTTTGCACTTCTGTTGCTTCTGGAGTCTCTAGGCGTTCTACTCGACTCGCCTACTGTGGCCTCTTTGGTCTCTCTCTCATCGTCTCATGGATTTTGAGGGAAGTTGTTGCTCCTCTTTTGGAGAAAATCCCATGTGAGTATTTCATCTTAGTGATTCTATCAGTTGGCTTCCTTAAATTCTTATCGTTTTATATTGGATTGAAGATTATGGTTTGGAAGGTTAGATGAAGGGATCTTATCAGAAGGCTTTCTCAGTTGGGTACTTCTTAGTTTGGAAGATTTCTCATTTGGGTTTGTTTGTTTTGGGATTTTGTGAATTGGGCATTAGTACCAAGTACATATCCTTCTGTGATAATGTTTTGAAGTTTCTTGCCATAGATTTCTGATTCGCTGAATGCAGCTTTGCTCAATTCAGAACCTTTTCATCTATGATGAAATAAACAAACTACGAAATTAACATAAATATTTACTTTGTTCCGCAATGTGGTCACATACATGTCCAACAACAAAAATACTCTTTTCCGCTAAGCAGAATCAGAAGACGAGCTGATTACAAAAGATAATATAGAGCACACAACTAAATATTCTTCTCAGTTGTTACTGCTCTTCCATTGCTCTCTTCGTGACTCATTTGCTGATCCATTATCCATTTGCTTTCACCATCACAGTACCTCTTGTTATTTTCTCTCCCTTGGTTTGTACAAACAACTTTCTCACAACTCCAATGTTTTCTTATTGTTGTTGCAAATAGTAAGTACCTGACTTTGTTTTCTCTCTCTCATATATGTAAGTATAGAGTGAGATTAAAAGACGCATTCGCAGGACGTTGACTGGGACGCGTGCTGTAGCGCGCTGCTTGGGCTTGCATGTGCACGTGTGAACGCAGTCCCTGGCATGGCCTTCGAGCGAGCATGACGTACGGGTGCGAGTCCTAATCTACTAGGGCACGCGCGCGTCCCAGGAACCGTGGGCGCAAGGCCCACATAGACAAAAGTTGACCTTTCCGTGACGTCGTAACACTAAAAATCCAATTTTTCATGTTTAAAAGATATACAGGAGCCTATATAACTCCGCTTGACAAGCCAAAAGGACCGTTGCGTCCGTAATTTTGACACGGACCCAATTATACAATAAAATGCATGACATTCTTAGATTAAAAAAAAAAAAATCAACTTAAAAATATCAGAGAGTAACCCTTAGAAACCAACAAATCTAACCTTACCCTGTGAACCTAGAAATAACGTCTAGCTCTTATGTTTGAACGTCATTCAGGACTTTACCAAGGTATTCTCGGACTCGACTAAAGGAGGGACACGAGCTAAGTGACGACAATTGAGGTAGGTGACGACATTTAATGTTTCGTTTTGATTTTAAAACCTTGTATTATCATGGCATTATGATTGATGGTGATTTAAATTGCACTTATTATTAATCGATGATTTTGTGAGATTTAGAGTTTTATGCTATGATTGCTGTTTGATTTCAATCATGTATTAAATGGACTATGATCGATGGTTTCATGAGATTGAGATTATCTACTTATACACAATTGGAAAATTATCTTTTCTTATTGCATCATTGAAATTGATGAGTTTTTATGAGAAAGAAAAGTAGAGGCTTTGTGGCTGGTCTTTTTAGAGGCTAACTCCACGATGAGGAGCGTGCCTTGGGGATTGCGAGCCACAAGTGCTCTTGGTTTCGACATACATGATTTTCGTTTTTTGAGTTTTATGACGGGTGCTCTCACCCGGTGGATATCATGCTAGGAGGGAGAGGGCCGGCCACCCACCCTCCGAGATTTGTGATATGATGAGATTTTGATATAATAGACACCTGCCCGTAGATGGCATTTGGTAGGGGTTGGTAACATGGATAGTCCACACTATCGGTCCGGGCCTGTCCATGGGGACGGACACTGAGTCTCCCGTTATGGTGTCGACGGGGAGCGACAGTGGTTGAGACTCATGGAGGGTTGCCACTGCGGCATGACGATCCATACTCTTATTTGGTGTGCTTGCATGATAAGCATGAAGATGTGATGGTATGCCTAGGTGTGACGACACTCAGAGGTTTGATATGAGTACTCATGATCTGTGATTCGAGTGTGTGGGACACTCGTGGGACCCATATACCTTAGGGTGCCTTGTTATTATTGTATGCTCATTTACATGAGATTATATCATGTTTTATCGTATATGATGTTTTGAGATTTTATTAGCATTGCTTAAAATAATTATATTCTTGTAAAAATTGCTTTACTCACTGTATTAATACAATTATTCTATTTTGTTCCATTGATATACATTAAATGTCTATGTACCTACCAAGCATTGCTTGCTGAAGCATTGCATTTGTTGCAATGCCTCAGATATTAAAGAAAGACAGGACACATGAGGAGTTAGAAGAATAGTGATCGAGAAGTCTTATTTAGAGGTATGTTCTAATTTCACATGGACTGTGTATGTATATATGTTATTGGACTTGATTATACTGTTATGGGAATGTGGCTGATGACTAGATGATCCTGGAATAGCAAATCTATTTTAAACATGTTTACTTAGAAAATAAAAATAAAAATAAAATCTTGTTTTGTGTCAATGGCTGACCTCGGGTTTTTCTGAAAATGAAATTCGATTTAAATTATTTTCACTGTTTGGGTTTTTTGAAAAAAATGGGGCCCCACCTTTCGAAAATTTTTACATATATAGGGTTGAAAAACCTGGGTCGTCACAGATTGGACCCATACCATTATGTAGGGTACGTTTATTTACAAATGTAGTTATGGTGGTGATCATGGACGAAACCTGGTGGCTTTTGGACTTATATTGTTATTGTCTTTTCTCAGCTTGTGTATTTATCGTGGTTTTAAATCAAGTATGCTGAGAGTATCTAGAATTGATTTTATTTATTGTCGCAATTTTAGGATGTGGTTGACCCCTGAGGTTTTCGTTGTCAGTTAATTCTTTTAATGCTGCGTAAAATTTATAGATCTTGAGTTTTTGTTTTCAGGGCTCCTGCTTATTTTTCTTAAAACAAATTATTATTGCGACTTTGGGAAAAAAAAAAGGTTTAGCAAAATCTAGGGTATCACACTATATACCCTCACAAAACTCCTTTCTCACCCAACACCCTCCATATTAACTCTCTAAGAACCCTATCTTAAGTTTTTTCTAATTCGACAAAGATCATGTGGAGGTCCTTCCTCCTCTCCGTATTTATCTATCAATTGTCTTAATAAGAAAATAGCTTCTATATTAGACATCCCGGGCATAAAATAAAACTAATTCTCTGATACACTTGTCTCATGTTGTTGCCTCTTCTCAATCACTCTTTCAAAGAGTTTCATAGTGTGCTCATAAGTTTAATCCCTCAATAATTAATGCAACTTTGTATATCCCATTTATTCTCATAAATTGGTACAATAGAGCTCTTCTTCTATTCATTTGCCATTTTCTTTCATTTTATAATCTTATTAAATAATTTGGTCGACCAAACTATTCAAATATCTCCCATATGCTTCCAAACCTCTATTGGCATACCATCAGGCCCTAGGGCTTTCTTGATTTTATCTTTTTTAAGGCCTCTTTTGCTTCGGGTATTCTTATTCTACGGTTGTATGTATAATGTCCAATGTTATTTGGGTTTATAGTACTTTCAATCCCTATATTCACAGGGCAATTATCATTTAACAATTTTTAAAAGTAACTTTTCCAACTTTTTTGATCTCATCATCTTTGACTAGTACCCTTTGATCATCATTTCTAATGCACTTAATGTAGTATAATTTCTTACCCTTCTATTGTCTTATTTTTGCAAGTTTAAACACATCTTTTTCACCTTTTCTTAATCCTAGTCTATTATAAAGATCTTCATGTGCCTTAAGTTTAGCCTCACTTACTATTCTCTTAGCAATCATTTTAGCATCCTTATATTGTTCATAGTTTTCATTATTTCTAGTCTTTTATCATGCTTAAAAATACACTAATTTTTCTTTAATAACTTTTTGCACTATTTTACTCCACCACTAAGTTTCCTTTATTAATTTCCTTTTACCTATAGATATTCTTAAGACATCTTTTGCCATTTTTTTAATGGACTAGACCATATTAATCCATATGGTGTTTGCTTCTGTTTCATTGTTCCAATTTTCTTCCATCATCAACTTATTCTCCCCTTTTAAGTTCCACCACTTAGTTTTTGGATACCCATTAAGTTAATTTCCTTTCTTCCATTTATTAATGTAGATATTCATAACCATTAAATTATGTTGTGAGGTTAAACTTTCATCAGGCATCACCTTACAATCCTTATACATTGATCTTTTGGTATTCCTAAGTAAAACAAAGTCTATTTGGCTTTATAGAGGCCACTTTTAAAGGTTATTAAGTGTTCATCTCTCTTCTTAAAGAATGTGCTTGCAAGGGCCAAGTTATATGCCAAAGAAAAATCGAGGATAGCTTCCCTCATCTCATTACATTCTTTGATATTATATATTCTATGTACCCTAGAATATCCTTCATTTTCTTTACCTACACGACCATTTAAGTTTGCTCCTATAAATATCCGCTCCTTGTTGGAATTTCTTACATGACTCCATTCATTTCTTTCCAAAACTGTCTCTTGATTATGTCTTCTAACTCTACTTGTGGTGCTTAAGCACTTATAACATTTATGGTCTGCTCTCATAGAACAAGTTTTATATTATAATTCTATCAATGGTTCTTTTAACATCTACAACTTTATTCTTTAATTCTTTATCCTCCACTATTCCTACGCTATTTTTGTTATTATCCTTTGTTATATACCAGAGGTTATACCCATCAATTTGTCTAATTTTAACCCCTTTCAACTTGGTTTATTGGATACAAGTGATGTTGATTCCCCTACATTTCCTCGTATTTATTAACTTCAATCTCTTACCTGTCAATGTCCCTATATTCCATGTGGCGATATGAATCTTATGCTTTTGAGATAGCCTATTTACACAAACACTTCTCGATCCCCATGATATGAACCCCTGCCTACTTTCCACTACACCTGAGTTCTTATGCAGCCATTGCTTTTGAGAGAACACTTTAGTAGCCCTTGCCTATTTTCTAGTGCACATGGATTCTGATGCAGAGCATCACTTCCCAAGGAATGCCCTAGCAACCCTTGCCCACTTTTCACTACACCCGAGATCTAATGCTGTTATCACTTCCCAAAGAACGCCCTAGCAATCCTTGTCCAATTTTCACTACACCTAAGATCCGATGCAACGCGTCGCTTACAAGAGATGCCCTAGCTTGAGGAAATGTCAGTGATTGATTTATGTCATATTAGGATTGTCATACTTTGAAGAAGTTGAAGATGATTTTCATTATCTTCCCTTTTTACTTACAAACTAATACACACACATATGCATGTCCATTTATAAGTAAGAAGAGAAAATAACAAAATTATCTTTAGCTTCTTCAAAAAGGTTTTACTTGCTGACTAACACCTAACGCAAAACCCTCCTACTTTTTTATCTAGGCTTGGGATCAGCATCGACAGAATTAATTATCTATATATATATATATAATACAAATAGATTACTTTAATAATACTTGATTGGTGGACTATGTAGACAACATAATTGGCAATGCAAAGATAGAGCCTACCATGACCAATTTTCGTGCTTTTTAGTTATTCCTTTATAGTAGACAAACTAGGAAGAATAACTTGGATGATTGATAACCTCCTACATCTAAGATTTATAAGATTCAAATCTTTTCCTCCTCTTTTGTGAAAAACAATGTGACGACCCGGGTTTTTGAAACATGATTTGTAAAGTATTTTGAAAGGTAAGGTCCTTAAGAGTGTAAAAAATGTTCGCAAAACAAAACAGCGAAAATTCTTTTCTTTAGAACTTGTTTTGAAAACCCAAGTTACCACTTCATACATAACATAAGTACAATTTGTGTACAAAATAAAATTCCATTGAAGGAATATACTTTTATTAAATCTCCTGGATCCATCCAGTGGTTCACAGTACAGCCAAATCTAGTACAATACTTGTCCAAATTACATAATCCAAAACTCAAGCTCACCATACAATAAAACTCTCAACAAAGAAAAATACATGTCTTCAAGGGTATACCTTGAAGATTATTCTCTTCAAGTCTTCTATCATCTTCAGCTCCTAACTCTCCTTCCCTGTATCTGAGATATTGCAACAATTACAATATCTTAGCAAGCAATGCTTTGTAGGGGATTCAAGAAACATAACATTGACAATGTAATTCCAATACTTCATAATCTCATTATCCTTAAACATACTCTTTACTTTGTAAGTTATGTATATCTATATACATACATACCCTTCATGGGTAAACCAGTTAAATTCGTGAAAATAGTCAAATATCATTCCCAACTAAGTTGATCAATTCTCTTCATTTTGAGAATTTAGTATTACAGCTAATCTTATACTAGGAATTTCCCTTCTTGGAAAATATTAGTAATATACAATTACCTAGCATTTCATTATGCTATAACATAAGGCATTTCACTATGCCTATTCTCATATGCATCATAGTGCAAAATAATCAAAAAGGTTGCTATGCTGCAGTCTGATCCGTACTAGCGCGCTCGGATAACTGCCTTGTTCACCATTGATACCACAGTGGAAAATATTATGTCAGTGCCTGTATGAGGTGGCAAGACTTTCACAGTGGTGGCCTTCCCATAATTGCCACCACCCGACTTTTAGCCTCTCTTAGGGCAAGTATCATCACATCATCAAATTTCAAGGAGCGGGTGGTCAAACCCTCATAACTCCTCTAGCAATAGCATTCCCCTAGGCTTATGCCTATTAAAACAAACTCACAAGCCTCCAAGCTTGTATGTAAAATAGATTTCATATATATCAGACCATATGTCTGTTTACTTATGGCTGAAATATTTCCTAGTTCCCTATTCACTTATAGTTTAGTCCTTAACCATCTTATATGTGTTTGGTTGGATCAAAAGGTTTTCAAGAGATTTAGTACAAGTATTATCATTACTCTTGTCAACATAAGATCATGAGTACAATCATGTATATCTCATGTAAATGCATTCATCAAATCCTCCTACCTTTAAGGATTGATCTTGTAACACCCCGGATTTTTAAGACAACAAATTTTTTTTTTATATTAATGGCATTTTAATTAAGAGCAATTGGAATCCCATGAGAAAAGATTTATTTAACATTTTACTAAACCTATCTTAAAAACTCCGGGTGTTAGTTTTCCTTTCTCAAAATGGCGTACATGTAATTTAAACATAAATAAATATTCCGCGTATAAATCAAGGTCAAATAAATAGGCGCCTTTATTTTAAATCAAATAAACGTCCAAAAGACAATAATAATATGGCCCAGGGTCTATCCATCATAACATCCCATACAAATGTCCAATATATGTCCAAAGATCTAAATCACATCCAAATATAAAGTATGCTGTCCATAATAAAATTCAAATGATAATCCACTCTAATGACTCACATTACTGTCTAAAACTATAGGGAAACTAGTCTTCAGCAACTCTCAAGGTTTATCAACCGCTTTTCCTTTCCTGGTGTCGCGCTCGAGATCTAAGGCATTGCAAAACAAAGCAATGCCTCAGCAAGCTATCGCTTGTGTAGGTACATAGACAATTAATGTAATAAATGAAAGAAATAATGAACAGCATTGATGAAAAGTCTAACATTTATGAAAATAGTGATATCATAATGCCATGTTCAAATAAATATCAATTTATTCCATATGCTAAAACATGAAATTCACTAAGTTAAAACATGACATGAATCAATAACATGGAGCATACAACAAGAATAAGGGCACCCTAAGGCAATGGGTCCCACCACATCGCACTAACATCCCTGATCAGGAGCACACATAGTCAACCTCTGAGTGTCGTCACACCCAGGCATACCATCCATAACCATGCTCATCATACATGCACACATAACAAGAATATGGGCCATCATCTTTGCGGTGGCAACCCTCCATGGGTATCAACCACCGCCGCTCTCCGTCGACACCATAATGGGAGACTTAGCGTCTGTCCCCATGGAAAGGCTCAGACCGGTAGTGTGGACTATCCATGTTACCAAACCCCTACCAAATGCCATCTATGGGCAGGTGTCTATCATATCACAAACTCATCACATCATAATCTCGGAAGGTGGGTGGCCGGCCCTATCCCTCCTAGCATGACGTCCACCGGGCGAGAGCACCCGTCATCAAATATAAAACATGAAAATCATATGTATATGTTAAAACTCAAGAGCACTTATAGCTTGAAATCCCCAAGACATGCCCCTCATCCTGGGGTTAGCCTATAAAAGGACCTGCTACTAAGCCTCTATACTCATTTCCATGTAAATCCATGCATTTTCTATATATATAATAAGAAATAAGTCTCTAATTAAGCATAACTAATTAACATCATGCTTGTAAAAGCATTTTAAATAAGTTTATTCAGTAAAAGATTTCAATTTGGAATAACCATCCTGTACGCAATGTCGCATGAAATCCACGGTAAATAATAATTGCATTTTAAATCACAATCACACATGATGCTATGTTTAAACATGGTTTAAAAATCAAAATAAAACATTAGTTGTCGTCACCTACCTCAGTGTGAGACCACTAGCTTGCTAATAACTCCCTTTAATTGGTATATTCAAGTGCACCTATACATGTCACATCACTATCTTAAAATTTTTCTACATAAAAAGTGGTCATTTCTAAGTTTTTAAGTTAAAACTAGGTCCGCGTCGTCAATACGGTCACAACGCCTCTTTCGGATCGTGATTTGGACCTCTAGCTCCCAAAAATCAACTTTTTGTGAAAACTACGCTTAAATGGGGCCTGCCGAACCACCATAAGGTGGTTTATACCAGCGGCGCCCCTTTTCCGCCGGTTTACACCGGCATACACTGGCGCACGAAGACGCACGCTGATGCAGACGCCGCACGGGACGCGCGCGCGCGTGCGTCACGGTCGCCAGGACGGGCGGCGTCCCGGCCCCACCGCGACCGCCATCCGGCTTCCCCCTGCACGCACGCGGCTCCGTGCACGCGTGCGACGACGACGTCATGTGACGTCGCCCTTTGTGCTTCCCCGACTGCGTCCTGGCGTCCGCGCCAGGGCGCCGACGCCGTTGACGACGCCAGAGAAGACGACCGGATTCTGGTCGCCTCTGGCGGAGCTACAGAGCTCCGTTTTGCGTGATTTTTGCGCCATTTTCTTCAGAATTCTCTCTAGAATCCATTTATGCCCTCCTTTTGTACTGATTTTTCCAAAAACCATGGTTTTTAAATGATTTTTCCCAAGTTCCTAAAATCACCCCTAGGTACTGGTTTTTGAGTTTTCTAGAGAAATCCACCGTTGGATCACTCCCAAATTTAAAGGGTATGCTCTTGGGTCTCTTGTGCACTAGTTGGACGGTGCGATTTTCAAACGGACTAGGTTTGATCCGTGAAATCACGCTCCAACAGTAGCGTGCACACAGGTTCCTAAAAAAATCTGATTTTTTTCCTAATTTTTAAACGTTTTCCTAATTAATTTTCTAATTAATAAATACAGAAAAACATGGATTTGAGGCTTACCTTGCGCCTGACTGGTGTTGCTCGTGTTACCGGGGTTCCACTCGCCAGAAAATCCAAGTTTTGCAGGGCTAGGGTTTTGCGTAAACACTCAGCGAAAACGCTCAAAGTAGAGCGTTTTGGCAACCTGGGGAGGGTAGATATAGGCCTAGAGTCCTAGGAGAAGAGAACCTCTTCCATTCACGCCTCTTTCCATGGCTTCTCCGACGATTTTGCCGGATCTGGGTACAGACATGTGGAAGACGGGGGTGCCATTATCAATTTGGGCCCCTGTGTTATACGTTTCTGTCAAATGACAAAATTGCCCTTACAACTTCGACGACTCATAACTCCCTCGTTTGAGCTCTGTTTTTTGCGTTCTTGGTGGCGTTGGACTCGTATCGACGAGCACTTTCAAATTATTATGTTTTTAGAAAAAAATTTCATCCATAAATTTTTATTTTAATTTATTTAATAATTTCCTATTTTATCCTAAAAATTAAGGATATTACAGATCTCTTTTCCCCAATCTTCCATGATCCTGACTGATGTATGTAATCTGTACATTCATACATATTGTCAATATATAAATTATGAACAATCCTATTGATCACTAGATCTGATGATTAGAATGATCTTTAGATTATTCATATCTAAGTATTTTTCTATCTCTAAGTCTTTGTATGTCCATCTCCTTGATCTTGATCTTTCATAGATCCATTGATTGACAATCTACACATGTTGATAAAGATCAAGATCCTAGATCTTCTATCATCTAGTTCTTCTTTGATCTAAGTTCAGTTATTGTATCATCCCTATGGAGGATGATCTTAGTTTTCTTCCTTGAATCATCTTTGATCAAGGGTTTGGATTATCTAATCTAATGAACTATAACAAGTATACTAATAAACATGCATACTAAGTACAATATAGTGTTCTTATTCTTATTGTTCTTAATCATCTAAGATCTAATGGATCTTATTTGATCATCCTTATCTTACTTACTGTTTTTATTAGAGTTAGGTAATTTACTAACCTTTTATGCTCTTATTATTATTATTCAACCAGTTAATGTACGGGTTGAAGATAGCTTATTCAAGCCTAAATCTAGACTGCTCCTCTTATTTCCAATTGGCTAAGGCTTACTAGCTGAATGGGTGAACACAAAGTGGTTACTTTAATCCTCATGTAAGGAGGCGTTTAGACCTCACAAACGTCAACAGAAGGTAGGGGAAGAGCGAGGCTCTATTAGATAACCCCCTTAACCACTATGTTCATCATTCACTAAAATGACCATAGCTCAACCTTTCATAAGGTTCCTATAAGCATGTTTACCCTAAGTACTCTTTCTAATAAATTTTAGTTAAGTCCATGAATATTTATAATGTCATTCATGGGGTTTATTATTCTTCTCCTAATTTGGGCCAAGGACTTGATAATCCTTATATTGTCCTACTAACTATAGCCCTTACTAATTAAGTCCAAAGTACTCTATTCTTATTTGTGTAATGAAACTCTACTTTCTCATTAGAATACATTTTTGATGTTTTATGCTCTTTATCTTATAACAAGTAAATCTACTAATACCATTCAACCATAAATGAATTATAAATTCAAAGCATAAAACTACATAATTTAACATTCAATGATAATGAGGCAAGGTACTTAAATTAAATCTAACACCTTATGATAACAATGAAATCACATATCATGCTAAAGTCTAAATGTTATACTAGCATGCTTTATAACATAATCATATTTAAAATGCTATGAAACTAATTACATTAACATTTTTAGAAACCTTTACTTATGATCCAATCATTTGATCTTAGATCTTTTCCTTTGATTAAGGATTTTAGTTATATTTAGGGAATTTTCTTTATTAATGTCAAAAGATCATATTGATCTATTTTTGTCATAATCCATCCATGATTTCCTTGGATTTCATTATATCAACATTTATTTTTTCCATCCCAAGGATCTGATCACACTTGAGCTCATTGATCAAGTGGGTCCCTTTGTATTTTTAGGGGTTTTCTACCATAATGAGTAGATCCCTTAATATATCTCATATATATCCAATTAAACCATATATCTCACTTTATTTCAATAGTATATCATTATTAAAACATATTCTCAAGATCTGATCATCTCAGATCTTGAAGATCTAGGTAATTGGAAACTTGTTTCTTTAATACAGAAAGTTTTTACTGAATAACATGTCCATTTTATCATTTCATCAGAAAAATAGAGGTTTCAAGCTTTCCATAGCTTCTTTCCGATCTCAATTTGGAGTTCAGATAACTCCGAAATTGAATATGGAAGTTTACAGTCCTTCATAGGGCCTGGATTTGATCTGGGCCCAAGGAACGGATGGCCTAGATTAGTCGGGCGGAACAAACCAGGCAGAACGAGTCGGGCGCGTCCGCTGCGACGAAATTCCAAAGTGCCCGCACGAGGCTTCCATGGACGCGCACGGAACGCATTCGATTCGTCGGGCGCGTCCGCTACAATGAGAGGCAGAAGCACCTGCATGGGGCATCCACAGACGCGCGCGAAACGTTGTCCGTCCGATTAGGAGATCGAACAGTCCATTTAGACCATCCAATCATTCCCCTCTCAATTGAGGGCCCAAAACGTCTCTGATCTTTATGAAAATTCTACCCTAGGGGTTTTGGACCCTTCTGGATCGATTGGTGCAATCATAATTTTCATCTGAACACTCTATCATCCAGAATTAAGGGTTCTGGTGTTTACTTTATTTTTATCTTTTTATTACCAAAATAAATTATAATAAACTAAAAATTACATAAAAGAGTATTAAACATCTATAGAAAGGATTTTCACCTACCTGATTGGAGAAAAAACCTCGATTATATGCCCAATTTAAAAAAAATACCTTGTTGATGAAGATATGGCCTAAGATCCACCTTTCTTGCAAATTTTCGTTGTTTGAACCATTGGATCTTAAAATTTCTTTGGGGGTTTTGTAGAATAGATATGTTAGGAAGTTTTGGATGGTGTAATTGATCAAATTAGATCTGGAACAGAGTGCCTAATTGATTTTAGGTCTCTTGTTCCAATCTAAAAAGAAAAACAAATTGAAAAGAGATCTATCTCTTAGAAATTTTGGGTCTTTGGGGAGGGATCTAGATCTAATTTTTCAAGGAGAGTGAAAAGAATTTTGTGGGATTTTTATGAGGATTTTTGGGGTTGTATTTATAGGCATTTTGGGTCTTTTTTCATAATTATAATATTTTATTTTTTATTATTAAATGGCATGAAAGTCTCCCATGCTCCATTGTTTCTTCCCCATGCCCCATTTTTCTTCCCCAAGACCAGCTGATGTTTGTCGACCCATGACTTCACGTGGGCTACTGATAAGATTGGTTGTTGGGTCCCTCATGGGCCCCACATGGTGTAAAAAGATCGTTTTGCCATTTATGCATAAAATTTTGGGTTTTATTGCCATGATCTCGGATTTGAGTGTACTTAGTGGCGTTGGATTCATATTTCTCAGTACATTCTAAATTTTGATGTTTCATATTTTGATTTTTGGGTAAAATTACTATTTTACCCCTTTTGTCCAAGAAATGAAGAAACTTAAGGATTTCTTATTCGAATTCGGAATTTGTCGTGCTTACAGTCATTTTGAAGGGTTTGCTAAGTTTAATTTCAATTTTACATGTCTTATGATTTGATTATACTTTTATAAAAAGTATATTCTAAATAACCCTAATATTTCAGCCCGAAGTATCTGAAACTCAAACTTTATTTATTTTCTCAATCAATTACAAAAATTGGGGTTATTACAAACAATGTATAAGATTCAATTGAAACCTTAGACAAAACTGTGTCCAAATGATACTCTACATATATACAACAATATCTCAAAGAAGAGAAATGATTTCTTTGACTGATAATGCATGACTCTCCTCTTTTCAACACACACTTCTTAGAAGGCAAATGTTACTAAGCCCGCTTGCACCTTTACCTCTTCCCTACTAAGCTCCACATGTTCACCTAGATGGTTTGTCTCCCTGGCTTTGCAAGCATCAACAACTCATCTGATCGATGTCCTAGACCCATAATTCATCAAGCCCACATTTACTACACTTCTACCAAGAAAGTTAAGTCGTCGATTATGTTGAATTTTATTCAGCATGAGACCAGAACCATGTGGGTCACCTCTTGATGTTCTACAAGATCAAAACTCAATATCATCATCCTAGATTACCAACATATGATTTGCATAGCTACTATCCTTTTGTATTAGTGGTATAAAAACCACCTAAAATGATGCCATTAACACCAAATCAAAGAACAAGTAGAGAGCTCCATCATCAAGCAGGTGCATGTATCATTTCCTCTAAATTCAGAAGATTGCTACAACAAATCCCCACGCATCTGGCTACTCAATTATCACACCAAGCAGGTGCAGGTATCATTTCCTCTAAATTCAGAAGATTGCTATAACAAATCCCCACTCATTTGACTGCTCGATTATCACACCTACAAACATAACTCAATCATACCAAAACCTCAGCAATGGCCGCCTTCGTCTTCTCCTTATCTAAATAATACAATGTCTATAGTAACAAAATAGGGGGTCTCGAATCAAATTTCTATTGCTCCATGTTCCTCTCAGCCTACCATTGTACCATGTCATGCGCCATTGGAGCAAGCGGTCTGAATATCTCCTTCAAACCTTCTCTTCATCCCTCTAGAAGTGAATTATGTCTCACCTTTCCAAACTCCTGCAACTTCTCATTCTATCCTTTAATGCCACCATAAACTCACTAGCACATCGTAAAGAAAAGTGCTTCCTACTCCCATCTATATGAATGATTGGTCTCAACTCAAGAGGAAGAACTAGTAATAAGATAGGGAAGGAGCAGTTGTCTATGTAATTATGGTCTTTATTAACTGTTGTTCCTATCAAGCAATCTCTTTTCTTTGTCCAATTCTGTCTTTACCAATCTGTGAAGGGTCGTGAGGCTAGATTGGGTACAAAGAAAAACTCTATGAACAAGTACAAGGATCTCATTAAATTTTTAGCACACATTCCAAAAACTACAACTGCCTACAAAAAAAAAAAACAATATCCAAACATGAGTAGCTAGTAATAATCATTTATCTCAAATCAATCTATTGGACTAGACTTGGGACTGACCATTTTGGTACTTTTACTTCACACTTCAACCTTCTAGATGCTTCTCCAATGTGGCAAGGATAGTTGCAAAAACAAGATAAATTATAGGTGAAAAAGACTTCAAAATTATAGAAAACACCAACATCCTTGCTATTATTAATACCACAAATGTCATGGACTGAGATATCTTGGGACTAAGTATGATGCTTACTAACAACTGCAATATAGATATGCTAAGAAATTAAGATATCAAAATGCCAAACATAACTAAAATAATTACATCAGACTATAAACATTTGAGGCTAACCAAAAGCAATACTGAGTAAGGTTTCTAGCAAGGTAGAAGTTTATCATAGTAATATGGTACACTTAAGGGGCTTTCATTTCGTGAAAGAAGAATGACTCTAGACATAGTTATGCATTGGTGGAAACCAATAGACTGGAAACTACTAAGTACAACTAGATAAAAAAGCTTCAACAATACAGATTTTTATCAACATCTTTAGACTCAAAACTAAAATATAGTCCATATCTTTGTCGGTAGAGGCACAAATCATTTGAATCTTGAAATGAAGTATCAAAATGTACAAGAATACTAACTTAAACAATAAATATGACAAGTTAGAGAATAAATGTACCCTTTTCATGTTTTGTTTTCTGCAACCTACTCAACTATTATTATGTGAATTGAGGCAAAGACATAATCATTTGTGGACAAAAAAATTCCATATATAGTTGTCTCATCCACTACAATTAGAATTCTTAAAACATACATAAACAACATTAAGGTTTGGCTACTGCTGCTTAAGTAATTCAAACGATATCTCAGAGGAACAAATAGGAAAAGACAATATTATTATCCATGGATATGGAATTTTGTGAATAGTTGTTATCGAAGTGTTGAATAACCCCCATGAGAATTATTATGGCCATTTAAAATAGCCTAACTACTCTTCGACTTAATTGTTGAAGAGGAATAGTAGAGTAGGATTGCTAATATAGGCTTTCAACTCAAAAATTCAAGAAGCACACATCCCTGTAGGCCTTTACTTAGACTACTTAACCTAGTCAAAGAATTGTGTTGATGTTTTCCGCAAGTGCATGGGCTATTGTAGTATAGCTATGCAAATACGGGTTGATCCCATAGGGACTCGCTTTAAGTGAAATTTTTAATAAAATGTAATTATTTAAAACTTAAAGAAAATAACAAAACTAACCTAACTATTCAGATTTATTCAAATGATGCACTTTACATAACTTTCAATTCCAGAAAACATAAAATAAAACTAATCAAACATCTCTGAACCATACTGTCTGTGGATAGCATTGTCCCTGGATAACACTGTCAAAAGATGGATAAAATAAAGCTTAAATAGAACAGGGACACAGATGTAAATAAAACGGGGATACATATGTAAATAAACAAAGGACGCAAATGTAATTAACTAAAAAGTCAAAAAATGTAATTGCATTTAAAGATGAAGGGCAAAACCAGAATTAAATTAAAATTTTGGTTTTTAACAAAAACCAGACAAAACTGACGAAGAAGAAGACCGGTTGAGAGAGAAGAAGGAACGGGAGAGGAGGAAGAAGAGGGAAAGGGGCACAGGAGGAAAACCCAGTTCGAGTTTCCTTCTTCGAGACGTTTGAAAGTCAGAAACCCGCTAGAGTTGGACTCTTGGACTAGCCAAACTTGATATGGACTAGCTTCCGAAGACATTGGATCGTCTGGTGCAGAACCGAACAATTTGGGTCTTCTAGGTCGTATGGTTCTCTCTTGAAGAAAAGAAGAGATGACCCAAGCACTGGTGATAGTACTAGAATGGATCAGGAGAGTTCCTGAGTGGTGGGCAAGTGGAAGTTGGGGATAGGAGAAAGTGGAGGAGCTTGGTGCGTGAGAGGGAGTGTGGAGATGATGAAAACGACCAGTGCTATTGAGGGTGGAATGGATGATGCGGTAAACAGATTGAAAGCAGGAGTGGACTGGGTTGTGCGGTTTTTGTTTTCTTTTGGTCTGGGCTTGTGTGCGGTGGATGAAGAGGACTATGAAGATGGGCTAGGGGTTGAAGGGAAACAAAAGAAGATGGGGTGTGTTGTGCGTGAGATGTGAGGCAAAGAGAAGGCAAAGTGAAAGAGAAGAATGAGAACGAGATGGAAGGTGCAATGGAGAGTAGGGACTGGTGGGTCTGTTTCTAACGTTCCAATAAGGATGTTGAAGAAGATATTAAGAGGGAGAATGAGAGGTTTTAGAAAAGTAAAATAGGAAATAAATTAAACAAATGATGATCAAAGGACTAGGAAAGCAAAGACAAAACCCAAAAATCCAAAACTCCAAAAAGACTCTCTTCCCCACTCATACGACTCCCCTCTTTATAATTTTTTTTCCTTATTTTTCTCCAACAAACTCCTCTTATCCCTATCTAGGACTCTTCTTCCTCTTCTATTTCAATTAGGATCTTCCTCTTTATCTCTACTTGATCTGCACCATTGAAATTAGATTTAATCCATCCAACCCTCCTTTAGTTGATCTACAAATTAAAAGACTAAATTAGAATCATCAAAACTGTACATTAATCCTCTAATAAGCTCTAATGATCATCTAACCATTGCTTTTGAGAAAATTAAGGTTTGGATGGTCAATCAAGCTAAATTTTGCAATTTGGACGGTTAGGTGGTCTAATTGAATGCTAAACTAGGGGTCTTTTAGCCAAAATTAAGCACTTAACAAATTGGATTAAACCTAAGCTAATGAACTAAATTAACATAGAAATAAAAAAATGCATGAAATTAGAAACTTTCTAAATTTGGAAATTCCTAAAATTAAACATGAAAATTTACTAAAATTCTAAACTATCCTAACATGCATTTAGGTATTCAACTAAACATGCAAAATAATGGAATTCATTTATCAAACAAGTGCACCTACAACTAATGATGTAAAGGAACTTAGTATGCATGGAATTAAGATAGACAAATGCATGAAACCAAGGATACTAAAGAGCATAGATGAGATATGGGAGAATGCATGAACTAAGATGTAAACTAATCTAACATGGGATGCATGAATACAACTACAATCAAAGCATATAAACTTAAAACATGCAATCAATTATTTAAGGAATTACACATCAAGACCATGTGCATGACCCATGGGTGGTGTGCATGGTTCAAGTGCATGGTGTATGAGTTTCTAAGATGAAAAACTAACCTAAAATGATGTATAAAGAAACTTAAATGAAAGATGTAAGAAACTATCTAAGAGACCTAATGCAAAGAAACATAAAAAAGCAATAAGTAAATCATCTCATTGTCCATGAAAGCTAAGCATTCAAACAAGAAACGACATCACTTTAATTGATTTAAAATAAAGTACAAGATTGGTGTGCACTCTCCATGAAGTGTGCTCACCATTCAAGGCTTCAATTACAACCAAACTAAAAGCTTCAATCTTTCAACGTTCAATCATTAGCACGTGTCATATCCAAGGAAGATCTAGGGAAAACAATGAAAAATTAAGTAAGAGATGGCAAGGAACTGAAGGAAATAGATGGGCAACGACTTGATCTAAGAACTATACTCTCTTGGCTATTACTATAAGAGAGTTAATGTCCTTAGATTCAAGAATCTAAGGTAGGAACAAAGTGCAATAATCAAAGGAAAATATGAACTAACCAAAAGAAAGAAAACATGAAATCAAGGATTGAAACAAAGCAATAACTAAAGGCAAAAAAAAAAAAAAAACATGAAAGACAACTAACCAGCACTTTAAGAACATCAAAACAAGAAGAATAAGGTTGTAATGCTGGAGGAAGAGGGCTACCTTTAAGGAGAAAATCATTGAGAGTTTTGGGAAGGGGGAAAGCTGGAGACGCCTCCTTCAATGGAGGGGGCGGTCTACCTTTCTCCAAGTTGATCTTCACGTGGAAGCCCTAAGAAGTTTTTATATATGGTTTGGGTACTTCTTAATCTAGATAATAGTTTATTCTAAGGTGGAGATCATATGGAGAGAAAAGGTAGGCTAGGATTAGATCTAGGGCAACCAAGGAGGTACGACAATTTAAGTGGACAAGATGGGAGGTGCCACCTTTTTAGGAAGGGTCCATCTCTCCCTTGTAAAAAGTGTATTAAGGTTTGGAATATGTGTGTGTGTGTGTGTGGAGAGAGAGAGAGAGAGAGAGAGAGAGAGAGAGAGAGAGAGAGAGAGAGAGAGAGAGAGAGAGAGAGAGAGAGAGAGAGGAAAGGTTATGTGGAAATAGGTGGTTGGCTGCATCTATGATTAAGTTACGAAAGTGGGATGGTGATTGGGTAAGTGAGAGTTTTAAAATAGTAGTAGTCTTGGGTGGAAGACTTTCCTTCAAGTGAAAATTCATGGGAATCATGTAGGGTGAGGTAGGAGAGAAAAAAATGAAAAATAAGATGGAAAAAGAGAAAATAAATGTGGTCACTTTCTATTGGTCCACATGTATGCTTTTCCATTGATTTTCACCCAAGTATCCTCTTAAAAACCTTATAGATATTTGCCTTAGATTTGCCTTCAATCATGGGCATCCATGTAGCTTAGCTTAAGTGGTTTGATGGCTTGCTTTGAGAGCTTATTTGACTTGGCTTCATGGCTAACTATGGGGTCTCTTTTGGCTTGGCTTAGTGAGTCATCCCCTTTGTCTTTGATGGTTGGCTAGACTCCTTAGCTTGCCACCTTCTTCATAGCTTACATGGCTTAGGTGATTTGAGTGAATCCCATGCAAAAGGTGGTAAACTTTACATGGCATGTGCATGGGCTCACTTTAGTTACCATTGACTTCTCTAATTTCATCCTTTGCTTGCCTTAGAGTGATCTTAATCCTTTATCTCACTTTGGATTGATGACATTTAAGCCTTGATGTGATCATTTGATCTTGATTTTCAATTTTTATCTCGTTTGATCTTGGCTATTGGATCCCATCTTACTTTCTACAAAAGATAAAAACTCTAATTAAATCTTAAAAAAATATAATTATTCACATACTTATTCCTAATTAGTTTATGAACTTGTAAATGATCAAATATTTGATTTATTAGGCTAAAATGCAACTGTTGTAATTATTGGCCAAAAATCCTAATTTAACACTATAAGTTATAATGTGTGGGCTACTAATTGAGTGATTTTTATACAGATATAGACACTCACATGTATTTAGGTACAAAATTTGTCTTCTTAGTGATGTATATGTATCTAGGGTGAGAGTTTGTGATTTTAACTACTATGATTTTTTTATATATGATTGCTATGTACTTCTATTTCCTTGTAGCTTAACTAGAAAAAAGAACAGGTGATTAAGCAAGAGAAGAAGAAGTGGTCACTTAAAAATCTAGAATTACTAAAAATAATATTATAATAGCTAGTTTTTATGAAGTAAAAGGAGAGAGAGAGAGAGAGAGAGAGAGAGAGAGAGAGAGAGAGAGAGAGAGAGAGAGAGGTAATTATATGATGGAACTGGTCTCATCACAATTGCATCATAGGTGTATTGAAAAAGGATTAACAAGGCGACATTTTTTGTAACTTTCCATGATCCATGCCGTTCATTGAAGCTAAAAAATAGATAGCTAACATAGGAAAGCCCAAAAATGTACAATGTAATGTGTTTTTTTGGCTTTGAAAGGCTAGAAATAAATAACCTCAAGACGGCCGATACAGATAAGGCGAATTCTATGAATGGAGTAACCTTTCAACCATGTAATTGAGAGAGAGAGAGAGAGAGAGAGAGAGAGAGAGAGAGAGAGAGAGAGAGAGAATGATCCAAGATGTTCATCTAATTGGCATGATCTTATATTGCTGTTCATCTAATTGGCATGATCTCCTATTGCCTAGCTACCAAATCTCAGGTTTGTTGGATGTCTTTCGGTCCCCCATTTTCGGACCTTTTTGAAGCAATAGAATAGATAATGTAACAAGCAAAGCTTATTACTTAGCTACCAAATCTTAGGTCTCTTGGATGCCTTTAGGTCCTTCATTTTTGCACCTTTTGAAGCAAAAAATTAGACAATATAACAAGCAAAGCTTCAAATGAATGTTTTAGATCATTAAAAAAACTAAAAAAGTGGGCTCCATTTTTAGTTTCATGGACGAGCATGATACAATTGGTTATATCATATACAATAGAGAGAGAAAGAGAGAGAACATCTAGTGTTTTTGGCATTTTCTATGTTAATAGCCAAAATGGGACAAGAGAGACAATTATGCTTAGTTTTAAAGCTCAACTTAAAAATATGAAAAAAATATAAGGAGATAATGGATGCAACAAAAGTTATAATAATTATATTTAAGAAATAATTACTAACAAAAGATTAAAAAGATTAGGAAATAAGCATAATTTTGAGGAGAATATATAACTTGAGTAATCTCTACGCTAAAAAAACTGAACAAAAAATATAGCAAATTTAAACGTAGGAGGGAAATTTTGTTTAATAGTATATATTAGTTATGAGTTAAAAAAAAAAAAAAAGAATAAGAAAAAAAAGTTAACCCTCTTATTTTGCTTTTCAAAAGATTATGAGAAAAGGTGCAGTTCATTTCAAACATCCAATCTTTCTCATTTCTCCGAAGAAAAAAGGATGGCATTCAAACAACAAAATCAATTCTTTTAAATGATAAAATACCATCAAAACACCATCATAACAGTCAATGTTGAACACCAATCCCATTAAAAGGAATCAGCACAAATCAATCTCAACATAAGATTTTAATCCCAAGAGATTTATTGGTTGATTCTTATGGTAATGAATTCGTGGTGTACACTCAAATAGATTTCAACTATTAAGTAGAGCTAATGCCTCACCGTGCAAAAGACAAAATTGCCCTTAGACATCTACGCTAATGGAACATTAAATCTCAGCGATTTTGCATAACATGCAGGGCATTTTGTGGAATTTTGCTGCGTACGAGGGCAACATAAAACTGAGACCCCTTCCCTAACTTGGCCACTGCCGTTGATTGGATAATCCCCCCAATTTCCTTCATTCCAAACCCTTGGAGACGAAATGGCGTCGCCAAAAACTTCTGGAAAACTCGCTCCTCTCTTCCACTCCTAAGCCCTTGCATTTCCAGAGCAGAAACAGTACAACTTCAGATACCTACAGGTCTTGAACAAAAACCCTAGAAGATGTCGGGCGGTTTCTTCCGGGTACGATATTTTTTACCCAAAATTCTCTGTACTCTTTCTTGGATCTGTATATCAAAATCATGACGTATCAATCTCCATTTTCCTGCAAATTTCTATGTTCTTAAACTTTAGTTATATCTTGTTATTGGATTTTTAGGGCACGTCGGCCGATCAAGACACTCGATTCTCGAATAAACAGGCAAAGCTGTTAAAATCGCAGAAGTTTGCTAGCGAGCTTGAACAGTTGGTTAGTTATTTAACCTTTTGATTTTGTATCTCCATTTGTTTCTATCTCTGAAGTTACTCCTGCAAGCCCTAGTCTGTTATGGAGTGTTGAAGAACTTTTCTCATGATATGCAAGCGCAGTTTTTATGTTTTGCTGAATTGTGGTTGTTTGCTTATTGTATTGTAGGTGGATATGACCAAAGTGAAGATGGATGTGATTAGACCATGGATCGCAAATAGGGTCACAGAACTTCTGGGGTTTGAGGACGAAGTGCTTATCAATTTCATTTATGGTCTTCTCGATGGAAAGGTATGGTTTTCAGTTGTTGGGTTTTATTTTTCCTTTTATTCCTTTGATGCAAACTAACATTCCTTAGATAATAGATAAATATGCAAATAAATTAGATAGATATGTAAGTAGGTCCATTCAGTTATTATTCCATTGATCTAAACTTTGGAATGCCCAGAAGATTCCCCCAACAAAACTACAATATGGAAGAATGGGGGAATACAGCAGGTTGGCAGCTTGCTTTACATTACAGTTTCCACTCATGTTACTGAATTTTGTTGCGCGAATTTGCGTTTTCCCCATTTCCTATAATTGCAGGAGGTAGACGGAAAACAGATTCAGATCCAGCTGACTGGATTCATGGAAAAGAATACTGGGAGGTTCATGAAAGAACTGTGGGGTCTTCTGCTCAGTGCACAGAAAAATGTCAGCGGTGTCCCTCAGCAATTCTTAGATGCCAAAGAAGAGGAAACTAGGAAGAAGAAGGTTACTTGATTGCTTGTAGTTATTATTATCATTGTTGTTATTGCTGTTTCTGAAATTTTCCTTTGACATGTATTTTCTGCTGTTCTATGTATAGGAGGAGGCTGATCGAATTACTAATGAGATTCAGAAGAAAAGGGAGAAAGAGGGAAGAGAAGTTGAACTAGAAAGGCAGAGAAAGATGGTAACCGATTCATTTTTGCTAAAGTTACTTTTGAAAGATTGAAATTTTTTTGGTTTTGACTTTCGTTTGTCTGTGCTCTGTTATTCAGCTTCCTTGTGCAATTATTTGGCTTCATGTCGTTCTTTACCTCAAACTACTGTAGGACCGTGAGGGTGATATCTTGAAAGCAAAGAATGCTGCTTCTGATGCAAACTCGAAGCATCCATTGCCAAAGAGTTCCAGTATTCGCCCTGATGAAGAAAGAGAAACTGATGACAGGCATGCTTCACGAGGAAAGAATGGGTTAGCATTCATAGCCATTTTTTTCCCCTTGTAATGAATGGATTCTTATTCATAGTTTGGTTGCTAATGTTCCTTTCAGTCTGTTATATCCATACTTTTTGTTTCAATTCAGTAATATCCCCAAGGCTGACATATAGTTTTAGTTGACCAATTTGCTTTGTTAGTATGAGTCTTTGAAAGTGTGAAAAATGAATCATGATTCCTAGATCTGAGGTTGATGTTTAGAATATTACGGCAACTACTAAGAACAATGGATAACTACTGTTGGACAAGCTCTTCTATATGTTGGCTTATCTATAAATAACCTTTTTAATAGAAACTATTCATACTTATTCCATCCCTATTTTAATACATCCAATAGCAAGAGACATGATAACTGTAATCAGAAAGCATATTTGTTGATTGCTAACCCCATAACTAATGGCTCCAAAAGGTCCATAGAGAATTACTAGGATAACCACCCAACCACGGATCCATCCTAAACCTGGTTCCCTCATTGCTCTAACCCTAGACCTATAACCACGTAAGAACCCACCTTAACTTTGCAGATTAGTTACCGCTAGACACGTGGTCTCTATTTAAGTCTCTGTATCTAATTTCTTATAGTTACTTTCCCCATAAAGCTTATTTCCCAAACGAAACCAGACCAAACTAAATCTGAAGGAGCATGTTTGCTCTTAAGAACAAACTTAACCATCATAAAAGCCCTCATCTTTTTGACTTTTACATACTTCCTACTTCATTATGCGCGTAATGTTCTCCTTCTCTTTCCTTTCTTGAGAGAACTTGTCACCACTTCTCTGGTTTCCTCCCCATGTCCATCAGACTCCTAATAGAGACACGGTGTGAGGAGATTAGGTACTGCATTATTAGTTAATTGGAATTGCCTTTGAAGGATATATCCTTTTCTCACTTTGGCTACTTACCTATTTTCCTTGTCATTGAAAGACCCATATCTCAAAGGAATGGTCCATATCATCATCATCAAGATCTTATCCCAATTAGGGGTCTGCTGCATGAATCTTATTCCTCCATTCCACTCTATTAAATACCATGGCTTCATTTAGTCCCAAAGTTTTTAAATCTTTCCTCACCACTTCTATCCACGTTCTTTTGGGCCTTCCCTTTGCCCTTTTTGAACCTTCTACTTGTATTGCTTCACTCCTAACCGATGCTGTTGTTGGTCTCCTTTGAACATGTTCAAACCATCTAAGTCTAATCTCCATCATCTTGTTACCTATTGGTGCTAACCCTAAATTTTCTCTAATATTTTCATTTCTAATTCTATCTTTTCTTGTCTTACCACTCATCCATCTCAACATCATCATTTCTGCGACGCTCATCCTATAAGTATGATGTTCCTTAACTGCTCAACACTTTGATTTATAGAGCATGGCCGGTTTTATGGCCATTCTATAAAATTTTCCTTTTAGTTTGAGTGGCACCCGCTGATCACACAAAACTCCAGATGCACATTTCCATTTGTTCAAACGATTCTCTGGGTAACCTCCCTCTTAATCTCTCCACTCTCATGAATCATTGATCCTAAGTACTGAAAGTGGTCTTTGACGGCGATTTCTTGGTTATCAATCTTAACTGGTGTTTCACTCCTACTCTTCTTGCTAAAATTACATTCTATATATTCTGTCTTAGTTTGGCTAATTTTAAATCCTTCAGATTCTAATGCTTCTCTCTATAACTCTAACTTTATGTTTACACCCTTCCTTGTCTCATCAAGTAAGACTATATCATCTGCAATTAGCATGCACTGGGGAATCTCCTCGTGTAGATGTTTTCTTAACTCATCCATAACCAATGTGAAAAGGTACGGGCTCAATGCCGATCCTTGGTGCAATCTTACAGTGACAGGAAAATCACCAGTCACGCCACTAGTGGTCTTAACATTTGTTACCGCTCATTCATAGATATCTTTAATTATGTCTATATACCCTTGATAAACTCCTTTGTCACCCAACACGCTCCATATTAACTCTTTAGGGACTATATCATAAGCTTTCTTTAAGTTGATAAAGACCATGTGGAGGTATTTTCTATATTTCTCTATTAATTGTCTTAGTAAGAAAATAGCTTCCATGGTAGACCTCCTAGGCATGTAACTAAACTGATTCTTTGATACACTTATTTCATGTCGTAGCCTCTTCTCAATCACTCTTTCAAAAAGTTTCATAGTGGGGCTCATAAGTTTGACCTCTCGATAATTAGTGTAGCTCTGTATGTCTCCTTTATTCTTATAAATTGGTACAATAGAGCTTTTCCTCCACTCATCAGTCATTTTCTTTGATTTTATAATCTTGTTAAACAACTTGGTCAACCAAACTACCTTAATATCTCCCATATGCTTCCAAACTTCTATTGGTATACCATCGGGCTCTATGGCCTTTCCTGATTTCATCTTTTTCAAGGCCTCTTTCACTTCAGGTATTCTAATCCTATGCTCATATTTATAATATCCAATGTTATTTAGATTTATAGTATTTTCAATTCCTATATTCTTAGAGCCATTGTCATTTAACAATTTTTGAAAGTATGTTTCCCACCTTTGTTTGATCTTATCATCTTTGACTAATACCCTTTGATCATCTCTTCTAATGCACCTAACATGATCTAAGTCCTTACCCTTCTGTTCTCTTACTTTTGCAAGTTTAAACACATCTTTTTCACCTTCTTTTGTTCCTAGTCTATTATAGAGCTTATCATATGCTTTAAGTTTAGTCTCACTTACTATTCTCTTAGCAACCTTTTTAGCATTCTTATATTGTTCATAGTTTTCATTATTTCTAGTCTTCTGCCATGCTTTAAAATGCATCTTTTTTTCTTTAATAACTTTTTGCATTGTTTTATTCTACCACCATGTTTCTTTTACTAATTGCCTTTTACCTTTAGATACTCCTAAGACATCTTTTGCCACTTTTTTAATGGACTCAACAATATTAATCCACATGGTATTTAATTCTGTTTCGTAGTTCCAAATTCCTTCTACCATCAACTTATTTGTGAATGAAGTTATTTTCTCTCCTTTTAAGTTCCACTACTTAATTTTTGGATACCTATTAAGTTCATTTCCTTTCTTTCATCTTTTGATATGGATATCCATAATCATTAACCTATGTTGTGAGGTTAAACTCTCACAGGGTATTAACTTACAATCCTTGCATATAGATCGTTCATTACTCCTAAGTAGAAAAAAAGTCTATTTGGCTTTTATGAAATCCACTTTTAAAGGTTATTAAGTGTTCATCTCTCTTCTTAAAGAGTATATTTGCAATGGACAGGTTATACGACGAAGCAAAATCGAGGATATTCTCCCTCGTCTCATTTTGTTCACCTATACCATACCCTCCGTGTATTTTATCATATCTTGCCTTATCTTTTCCTATATGGCTATTTAAGTCTGCTCCTATAAATATCTCCTCAGTGTTGGGAATTTCTTGCATGACTCCCTCCATATCTTCTTAAAACTGTCTCTTGATTATATCTTGTAACCCTACTTGTGGTGCGTATGCACTTATAACATTTATAATCTACTCTCCTAGAATAAGTTTTATTATTATAATTTGATTACTGATTCTTTTAATGTCTACAACTTTATCCTTTAATTCGTTATCCACTATTATTTCTACACCATTTCTGTTATTTTCCTTTTCTACGTATCATAATTTATATCTATTTATTTCTCTAGCTTTAGCCCCTCTCCACTTGGTTTCTTGGATACAAGCGATGTTGACTCCTACGTTTCATCACATCTACTAACTCCAAACTCTTACTTGTCAATGGCCCTATATTCCACTTGGCAATAGGAATCTTATGTTCTGGAGATATCCTATTTACTATCGCCTTTCTCGACCTCTATGGCATGAACCCATGTCCACTTTTCACTGCACCTGGGTTTTGATTCAGCGCGTCGCTTTCGAGGGAACGCTCTAGCAGCCCTTGCCCATTTTTCACTACACCCGGGATCCGATGTAGTGCGTCGCTTCTGGGAGAACGCCCTAGCAACCCTTGCCTATTTTTCACAGCACCTAGGATCTGATGCAGCGCGTCGCTTATGGGGAATTCCCTAGCTTGAGGGAATGTCAGTTTTCGATGCATGTCAAGTTTGGGTTGCCATAGTTTTAAAAAGCTGAAGATAATTTTCGTTTCTTTCATACAAACTAATATACAAATGCATATTCATTTGTAAGCAGAAAAGAAATAACAAAATCATCTTCAGCTTCACTCTTGCTGGCTGGCTACCTGACGCAAGGGTTGCCATATTTTAAGAAGCTGGAGATGATTTTCATTTCTTCCTCACAAACTAATATACAAATGCATATTCATTTGTAAGAAAGAAATAACAAAATCATCTTCAACTTCTCCCTTGCTGGCTGGTGCACCTGATGCAAGACCCTCCTCCTTTTTCATCCGGGCTTGGGACCGGCGTTGGCAGGCCTCTAAAAGCATAACAGCAGGCCTCATCTAAGGGGAATTCCTAAGATGATATTTCAGACCACTTGAAACTTGCATTGTGAAATCAACACCTGCTCAATTGATCCACCACATAAAATCTTGTTATCATGCTTGTAGTTGAATTCAATTGATGCAAACAGAATGCTCGCCCCCTCCTTGTAACTTCTTTTCAGTAGAACCTAATATATTTAAGAGTTTGTAAGCACCTCCTCACCACTTGGACCTTAAAATTCAATAGGTAGCGAAACCTGACGATTCAAACTTTAGGTGTCATTAGCAATTTCACCACCAGTTTATCACAAGACCCTTGTTTTTAGTTCTAACTGCATCTCTACTTAGTTTTTTGACGACAACTTCTAGGAGCTTCTTCAAGTTTTTTATCGAGGCATCGTCAATGATAACAGAATCTGCAATTCCTTTGCTAGCAGATGGCTGGAGAGTTAGATCTCTCCAGATGTATATGCTGAAACAAATGAAGTTCTGAACTCACTGTCAGAGGTTGTTATTGTGAATCTTTGTTACGGATTTGAAAATCTTTTCCTTGTTCTGCCTTTACCTCCCTCTGCCATTTTGTGCTTGTTTATTCTGTTCAGAATCAGGAAAATGTATCAATTCCAGGAAAAAGAAAGAAACTGCATTTTTAGATTTAAGGGTTTGAAATATCAACATTAGCCTAGGGTATCAACTGAAGGGGAAAAGATTGCTTTGTGTAAATGCCTTAGCTCGTGAGTTGTATAACATGCATTCTCATGCCATAACCTTGTCAGTTTCCCTATAATTTGCTGTATCTTAACATGTGCTATTCTAATGTGTAGTGCTTTGTTTGCATTTTGAAACCACCAGTCTTCTTTGTCACGTCTTGATTAAGTATCTGACTATCTTTATATATCCACTGTATTTGTTAGCTTATCTCTTTACATGTGTCATGATTTGCCAAAAGTAGTTCTGATAGTGTTTCTTTCAGCATGTAGGGTTTTCCGTCATTGATAGTTTAAGCATTTGGTTTTTGCCTCTGGTGTTGTGAGGTAAAGGTAGGGTTGGTATTGGTATTGGTCAAAGTGAGATGAGGATTTGATAGTTATTTCTATAAAATTTCTGACCAGAAGTCCATCTTACTAATATTCCTGTGAAGTTTCAGTGCGATAAATGTTCCTATCTTTCTTACAGGTTCTCCAGATCTCCACGTTCTCTCAACCATTCTCCAACCACTCACCGGTATGTGTAGTTCCTTTCTGCCTTATTCTCAGTGCTAACATTTACTAGTGAAGGTTTCTCCTTTACATTCTATTCTACTAAGAGATTTTATGTTTTCATTCGAAGAAGCTCCCCTTCGCCAGATAAGTCGAGTAGCAAATCATTTTCCAATTCGCGGAGCTACTCAGAGTAAGCTTCTTTGCTGTGACTTTTAACTTTGTAATTGGCAATTCGAAGTTATTGTAGCAATGAGAGCACTAAATCATTCATTTTGTCAAAGAATTTATCACAACTGATAACTCTGCCATGGTTATCTTCATTTGATTGCCCAACCAGATATCGTGTTTCTGCATAGGCAGTTTTCATTATTCTTTATGTGATAAGTGTTCATGTTGAGATGCCTTCTATAGGCTTTCTGTCATCAGATAGATTTATCGCTACGGTTGTATTGGCCACTAGGTATTTCTGTTCTGCAGTTCTCTAGTTCCAACATGTGACACATAACATTTTGCATATTTATGATGATGGTTCTTCGTTTGGGCTTACTCTCAAAACTGATTTGTTATTTCTCTATTCTAGGGAGCGGCACAACTCAAGGAGTATATCACCTCAGCCATGGAAGCGTTCTCTCTCTCGTGAGAGGCGGTATCGTTCTCCACGCAGGCGCTCTGTTTCTCCTCGTCGCAGATATTCACCACGGACCCTTCGATCTCCCTTGAGGAGGTCACCTCGTCCCAGGAGAAGATCAATATCACACTCGCGTCGTCGGTCTCGCTCTCCCATCCATCGGAGGTCTCGCACTCCCATCCGTCGTCGGTCTCCCTCACCTATACGTCGTCGGTCTCCCTCTCCTATGCGTCGTCGGTCTCCCTCTGCCATACGTCGTAGGTCTCTTTCACCCTTGCGTCGTAGATCTCCCCCTTCTGCACGATGGCGATCTCCATCACCTCTGCAGCATAGATCTCCTTCCCTCATGTGGCAGAGGTCTCCAATCCCACGTAGGAGATCACCATCTCCTTCCAGGCATAGATCTCCTTCACCTAAGTGGAGGTCTCCATCTCCACCACGGCGTCTTTCACCATCTCCTTTGAGGAGGAGATCACCTCTGCCTAGATCCCCAAGAAACCGTAGAAGGTCGCCAGTGCGATCGCCTAGAAGACGTGCTGTGGGTTCTCCTCGGCAAAGAAACAGGTACTTGAGGACTCTTTGCTTTTATCATCTGTTTTTTTGCTTAGATCAGAGTGCATATATGATTGGGAGGTTTATGTGCAGAACTCGTAGCCCTCCATACAGGAGTCGTAGGAGCTTGAGTAGGGAGCGTAATAGCCATGTTGATGGTGTGGAATCAAGAAGAAATCGGGATGATTTTGCCTCTCAAAGGTAGTTGTTGCTGCAAATTTTACGCTTCCTCTTTTTCATTTTCTCCAATCAATGACACTGTGGTGCTTCTACTAAGGTCCTGCTTATACATGTTTACCTTGTTGTGACATCTATGTAGAACAGCTGACTGCATATTTTTTCTTTTCTTGATGTCTTTCAGGATGCGTGGGAAGGCCTCTCCTATTCGCCTTTCTCTTGGGGAAGACGAGGTTCCACACACTGGTTCAGGACAGAAGAGATCAGACTACATGTCCCCCCAACTACCAATTTCTTTAAGGTCTCCTCAACGTGATCCAAGGGATCACAGTGATGGCAGACGTAAGAAGCCCCAATTCTCACCACCTCCAGAAACATCTCCAGCACCATCAGAATCTCCACCACAAATCCAAAAATTGGATCAAACTGAAGATCGTAGGTCTGTATTGATAGATTAATGTTGATTTTGTTACTACTAGATAATTTCCATGTTTATCCTGCCAGTTTTGCTCATTTTTTGTTTTCTGTTTTCTACTTTAATTGATCGCTAGCCAATCTGAGAGTCCTGCAAGGCAAACTATCAAATGGGCAACCCGTCATGACAGTCCTGAATCAAGCAGAGAAGAAGAAAAAATCATTCTTAAAAGGTTGGAATGCTTTGATATCTCTTTTTTCATCTTGAACTTACAGAGCCCTGTCACTAGTAAATTTCCTCACTGTTTGTATTTATTGATTTCTGAAATTTTGTGATTCAGGGAGGATAAAATAGGTCATAGAGCTGATTCTTCACGGAAGCGAAATAGAAATTCACCTGGACTTGGGAGTAGGAAAAAGTCAATCTCAATGAGCTCAGATCCAGAAAAGGAAACTCAGGGATATGCAGTCAGTCGGTCTACTGAAGACCGGGCAGGTCCAGATCATGCAGAGTTGAGAAAGAAAGACCGTCATGACAAGAGGTGCTTGGTCACCTTTGAGACTTTGTTTTTCCTTTTTCTCCTTTGCTGGGATGGTTTGGTCAATTTTCAAAATTGACTTTCTGCAGTCTGTCCCCACCTTCCCATTCTATGTGGATATATTTGCAAGTGTGTGTCTGCAAGTGCACGTACATGATGTACACACGCACTTTACATATATATGCTCTGCAAAGTCAGTACTTAAGTTTGTATTTGTGCATCTATAGTTTTTCTGCTTATAGTAACATGGGTTCTTTCTTGCCAGTGATAATGCTTCTCTGAAGACTGATTTTCGTGAAAGGCATAGACAGCGACCCAGATCATCTGTGGAAAAAGAGTATGGGCCTGGATGGCGTGAAAGAGACGGATTTTCCCCAGATAATGTCCATGATGAACAGCCTTCGGTTCGACAGTGTGCTAGATATTATTCTTCCCCAGAGAAAAGATTAAGTAGTGAACCGCCTATTGAGAAGAGATCACACTTAAAAGATTATATAGTCGGTAAGACGCAGCAACTCCATTCTAGTGATGATGAATACAGTGACCCTGGCCATAAAACAGAAGCTGTAAATAGATCTGCAAGGAAAGTGGATCAAATTGATCATGCTGGAACCTATGATTCAGATTCTGACAGGTATGATTCAAGATCTGAGCATTTGGAAAAGAGAAGGTATAAGAAGCCAGAGAGCCATCTTGATGATGATTCTGGCTATGATTTACAAAAAGATGAGAAGAAGGAGGCTAAGAGAAGAAGGAAAGAAGAGAAGAGATTGAGGAAGGAAGAGAAACGTAGAAGGCGTGAAGAGAGGCATAGGAGGAGGGAAGAACGCCGTGCAGGCAAGCTGAAAACCAGACCTGTGGATACTGTGACCCCGCCTTCAGATTTTGAGAAAAATCGGAATGATGCTGTTGATTCAGATGATGATGCTGCCATGAGGAGAGACAAATATCCTAGTGATTCAGATGAAACAGAGTCAGAGCAAAAAAAGCTTGAGATCGAGCTGCGGAAGAAGGCTCTTGAATCTCTCCGAGCAAAGAAGGCTATCAGTCATTAAATTTGTTATTATGGCCTGCAAAAATTTTAGCTGATTATGCTCTTTTTTTCTTTTTTCCTGTAAAACAGTATTTCTTGTTCGAGCTTACATATTACACAACATTTATGTTTTAAAGAGTGAGACAGTCACCCTAGAGGTGAATGTCCCCCTCTTATATGTCATAGCTGTTTGATGTAGTTTGTGTTTACTGCTGGCAGCTCAAGTGGATAAATGAGGATTTTCTGAGCTATTTGCTTGATGCAACTTTGTCCAGATCTTGCTGCTTGATTTTCTGGTAATGTTTGCTTTCCCTTTGTTGGGGACTGATTTTATTATTTATTTCTGGCAATTGTGTCTGTCACTCTAGAATGATTTCTGTGATTTGCTTGACATGGTTGGTGACTGATGCTTAATAATAAATTCTGTAAACTAGATATGCTTTTAGCATTGAATTATGCAGTGATGTAACAAAGTTATGAAGCTGGTAGAAACCATGACCAGGTTTATGTGATTAACAGGTCAAAGTTGTGTTGCTATAAAACCTAAGGGTCTAGGCACTTTTCCCCAAGATGAAGTTAATACTAAATCAGCTTTGTCGTTGATTGATAGATGAGAATACTCTCAAGTAGGTGACTTGGTTGATCAGGCCTTGTGCAGAGCCACTTGTTGAGGCATCAAATCAGGTGAAATGTTGTATGTGCTTTGCAGGTTTTCTTTTAGAAGGAAATCCTTGGTCTTATTGTCTAAAACCATTTGTACATCTAAACAGTTGCTCTTTGTTATACTGTACTTTGATTTAACCTGTGCATGGTTGGCAGCTTGACAGTCGTTCCGGGGGCTTTGTTTTTTTAATACTTCAAGGTGATATAAACTTCCTTCTCAGTCCTATCTTCCCATTGATATGGCAATTCTATGTGTAAGTCACCAGCATGTATGTATATCTCTGTTTGGGATCTGTACGACAAAAATACCATCTTTCTTTCTTTCCTTTTTTAGCGCTCTGAGTAAATCTTAATTCATTGGTGTTAATGAATTCTGTAGGGAAGTGGGCTTTCCCGTTCGAATCTGCAAAGCATGACCCTCTAAATCTACCTATATGCAGAAGTATTACTCCTCTCTTTAAATATGTCATCAGTATTTGTTCAATTTTGAAATTTTCTTCACATTGGGCTTGGTAGTAAATCTTTTTGTTCCATACTTGTTCACATTGAGTGTGGCTTATAGGATGAGAATATATGTCAACTTGATTCCTCACTAATGTCTGCTATAATATTCTCAATACTCACGTCAGTTTGTTTTGTGTTCATCTGTAATGACATCAATCGTGTCTTAGTTTAGAGCTCCATGGCTTAAGCAAGCTGCAATTGCATTCATAGACAAGCAAGCAGAATGCTTTCATCAACAATTTAATATCCTAGTTATAGCTTGTAACAAGCAGGAATTTCAAGCTGAGGATTGCTTTATGTTACCTGTAAAAGTTATTTAGCTTAAGTCAATCTTATACAATCTATACCAGTTTAAGTGGTAATCTCCCATGGAATCTCCTTTTTGATCCATGGTAACAACAGATCTATGATGTGTCCATGAAGCAGCTTTAGTTTTAGAGTATTTGAAGTGCCTCTGAAATGATAAGGATTGATACTTCGATTTCATTCTTTATCTTGTCTCATACAAGTCCTAACAATGTAATATAATTGATCTTGTTGAAAATGCTAAGATGGCTTCAACCGTTAGGACTTTGGGGAGGATGTTGTTTGATGAGTATGGCTTGTTAAGTAAGAGTAGCAAAGTCCTAAGCACTCGCACAAGAAATCATCATCATCAAGACCTTATCCCGATTAGGGGTTGGTCACATGAATCTTGTTCCTCAATTCTCCTCTATTAAGTGTCATGGCTTCATTTAGTACCAAAGTTTTTAAATCTTTTCTCACTGCTTCTATCTATGTTCTTTTGGGCTTTTCCTTTGCCCTTTTAGAACCTTCGACTTGAATTACCTCACTCCTTCTAACTGATGCCCTTTTTGGTCGTTGTTGGACACATCCAAATCATCTAAGTCTAATCTCTCGCATCTTGTTATTTATTGGTGTTACTCCTAAGTTTTTTCTAATGTTTTCATTTTTAATTCTATCCTCTCTTGTCTTGCCATTCATCCATCTTAACATCCGCAATTTGGCAATGCTTATCTTGTGCACATGTTGTTTCTTAACTGCCCAACCCACTGATCCATAGAGCATGGCCAGCCTTGTAGCCATCCTATAAAATTTTCCTTTTAGTTTGAGTGGTGCCTTCCAGTCACACAAAACTCTAGAGGCACATCTCCATTTTTCTAACCCACTTGGATTCTTTGAGTAGCTTCCCTCTCAATCTCTGCGCTCTCATGAATTATTGATCTCAATAAAAATACTAAAATTCTAGACTGATATTGTTTGATGCTTGTGAAATACTAAATTCTAGATGACAATGACGATATAAATCCCGCAGACAAACTTTAAGGGGATGAGTTTGATGAAAGGTTGTTGGTTACAGTGATAATGTGGAGAATGATTGACCATTCAGTAAGAATGGGAGGTCTTGATTGTGACATGGAAAGGATAAATTAATCTATATATATAGGAAATGTCAGAGGGGATTCTGTTTATGGGCTTGGAGGAGGCAGTCATCTTAAGGCTGGATTGTTGGATGATGTGAGTTTGCTCTCTCTGGTCGAATCTGAAAATAGGCCAACACTGACGAAGCTAAAGTGGCTAGAGATGAGGGTAATCTTTAGAAAGGCCTACAAGATGATGAGTTAATATACAAAATTCTCATACAATTCAAATTTGAGTGTGCACGTGGTGGTTTCAGTAATAATGGAGCAGGTTCGTATTTGGTGACTGACAGCTTTACCATGATACCGTACAAGGTATGAGAAAGGAAGAAAATAGAAAGTATGAATCTGTTTTTAGTTAGAAAGGAGGATTGCAAATGTTTTTGCAATGCTGAAGGATATTTATTTTTTTGTGGAATTATTTTACTCTAGTTTGTTGTTTTGAACTCCTAGCCTCCTTGGAATGATGTTTGCCCTGCTGAGCTTGATAAAATTTTCAATTCAGTGCAGATGATCTTTGACTGATGAAAGCTCATGTTGGAGATGCTATTTAAATTTGAGGAAATTATTGACCATTTTCTCCTGGGTATTGCATTGTTGGTACCGAATTAACTGATCTCCATGTTTGGCATCTTTGGACTATTGAAGCTTGATGCAGTGATTGTGAGAAGGTTGTGGTAATTTTGCAGTAGGATAAGTGTAGTTTTGAGCTTGCTTCCTCTCTATGCTTTGTTCATTATGATTCAAGCTGTAACTTACGGAGTGTTGATCACAAACGTTAAGTTTGTACCAGGTACCAAGCTTGGATCTTTTGGTGATATTCCAGCCTAATTTTTCTTCTAGTGCTGTTGCTGTCCACACTCCACACTCTTGGTTGATTTGAATTGCCTATAGGTTGCGCTAGGAAGCAAAGGGAATGAGCTCAGCTGCTTAGCCTTCACACTTCTTTTCTTTTCCTCTATGCCTGCTTTGTGTGCCATTGGCGCTTGGCTCTCATCTTATCCTTCATTGGACAATTCGGGTGGACTGCACCGTTCTTTCTCAGCTAAAATAGAGAAGATTTTGTTGTTGGGAATTTGGTGTTGTGGCAATGTGATTCCATCAGAACCAGGAAAAGACTGGCTTTATTAAAGCTAGGGTGAACTAGAAAGTACTAAACTAGTAGTTATGGCTTTTCACAAGGGTTTAAGTTATTAACGTCCATTTTAGGCTCACTTCTATCCTTTGTAGTGATCCGTTTAGTATTAGCGGCTGGACGAAATTCAGGTGAAACTCAATGGTGTTTGTCATTGATTGAGCTCTTAATTGCCTCTGAGTTTGTAGATGTCTTATCATGTCGGGAGGGAGGTAACTAGGTGGAGCTATTCTTGCATAGCTAGAAACAAGAGTCTCTTTTACTGGGTAAAATGTTCCTCTATCTTTTGTAGCTTAGTATCTATTTAGCAGCTTACTTCCCAAGTTTGGATTTGGGAACAGTTTGGCATGGTTGATGTTTAGAAAATTTAGGGAAATTTGGAATAATAGAGGGCTAAATTTAGGGAAAATTTAGGCATCTTAGCTCTTCTTGCTCAAACTTATTAGATTGGAGTCAACTGGGAAGGCTTCCTTAGAACGCCTCCCTTGAGAGGATTTGGCAGCATCTGGTGAGATAAAAGCTGAATAAAGGGAAGCCTATCGGGCAATCTTCTAAAAATAGTAAACACTTGTTTTTAGGAGGGCCTTGGGCCAAGTAGCTTTGTTTTTCCTCAATAATAGGTCAGCCTACTGACCTGAAGGCACTGTATCCCAAGAGGTGCACCTGCCCCTGCCTTCAAGCTTCTGTTAAGTTTTTTGTCGTAGTATCTTGTCTGCTCTCCTTGACGTTGTAATAGAGCTGTCTACATGTTCTCCATATAGTACAATATTTGCTGGTATCAAGTGAAACATGATAAACAAGAGAAATGGACTCCATGGAGAGTACCCCTTGCCACTTTGATTGTAAGGCTTTTTGTCAATAGTTTTTAGGTTTTAGTTTGTTTTTGGATAGTTTCTGATTTTACTAAGGAACTGGTTCTCAGGTCTTGTAGCTTATACTGGTTAGAGTTAGGATTGCAATTCCTGCTCCATCCAGCACATATATTTGTATACTATAATATCCTATAAAAGGTTTTTTTTAGATGCATTTCTTCTGATTGGGTTCATCAAATTCTACGGCTGTGGTTGGAGCCCTTGCTGATCCTTGGTGGCAACATGCTGCTTCCTTACTCATGTGATCTCATTTGGATGTAGTTTTCAGTCCGAGTTTTGACTTCACTCTAATACGAACCCAAATAGCAAGAAAACTCAGAATAGGCAGTGGTTTATATTGGCCAAAATTTCGAGAAAACTTGTTGCAAGAGTAGCACCATGCAGTTTGTTGCTGTCAAGGGCATTCTTCGCTGTATTAATGCTGCAGCGTCCTGTTCTCTGTAACCTTCATTCTACTCTTAGGTTGAGTTTAACATGACGTGGTTGTACCTTCAGTCGTAATATGGGTAGGTGAGCGTGGTAAAATCCGGCAATCATGTGTTTGCTAGTGCTCGTGCGATTGTTTTACTAATTCGTCATCTTGTAGGATTGGTATTTACTCATTCTGCGATATTATCCTGTTTTTCTTTTGAGTTGACTGGTTGGGATGTACACCCAACTACATGAATTTCAGTCTCTCTTTCATACACTATTTTACCATAATGAGTGGATAGTGGAACCGGAGCCGGAAAGATCAAGAAAATGAAAAACGGTGACAGTTCCTAGGACCAAGCCAGGTTTTACCAGATTGCTTAGCAGGCAATTTTTTACTCTTTGGGCCCGTTTGGAACAAAACATCCACGGATTGTGTTATTTATGGTGATTTTTGTTTTGTTTTCTTTTTGATATCCTTGTGGTCCGCCCTTCGCACTTGCCTAGTATCTGTAGTTTTAGCCGCAAATAGCAGGATAGAAAATCACATCCATGTTTAAGTCAATCCACGGTCTTTTGTTCCCATGTAAAAGGCTCTTGGAGATTCAAAAATTTAGACAAGAATGTTAATCGAAATGAGCTCTGCCAATTCGTCCCGAATTTGCGTTGTGATCAAACAAGTTTGGAACTGTTTGCACGTGGGTTGCTGGTATCGGGTAGTGCAATGCGGTGCGCATGCAGGTGGTGGAAATTCGTCCACTAATGAGGATTTCGGGGTTTTGGAGTGCCCGCTTCTTCGGTATGGGCAGGTGTTTGAGTAAGCACACGATGTTCCTTGTGTGGCGTAGGTTGATGAAAGCCCTTGGGTGACAGATCTTAATTGTGTTCTGGGAACATTCTTTTGAGGCTAGCTTGAAGGCTTAGTAGCTTTGTGAAGCCGGGTTTACAATTGTCTTTGCCAATAATATGTAGGATAATAATGCATATGATGCAGGGATTTAAATAAAGAAAGATAAAAATCGGGTGGCTTAGTGTTCGTCGAATTCTCGTAGTTCAGTTAATTTCTAAAGAAAGGGAAATTTTTAAGGGTGCTGGACAAGAAATATAAATAAGGCAGGCTACAATGTAAGGAGATTGGTGTCGTCCCACCTGGCTCTGGTCCTTAATTATAAACCCATTTAAAGAAAGGAAAAATGCGCAATATGCCCATGGAATTTAAATAAAGAAAAGAGAGAGTAATGGTCGGGTGGCACAATCTGGTCAGAAGAAAGTGAATAAAATGCATTTACATGACCATTACAATACATATATCAACTTTGGGAACAAAGGGAAGAAAAAAGAAAGGAACTAAGCCAATGCTTTGGATGCTTAAGATCAACGCATGCAAATACAGCATAGAAAATAGGAAGAGATTGAATACTTGGGTATCACTCTTTACTATCAATTATAAAAATAAATCAAATAACTCCCAATAGAACAAGGTAGGCACAAAAGTATCCTTAAATAAAGCAAAAGAGGAAGCTATCATACAAGGTAGACTAAAAAGAGAGGAAGCAACCATACAAGGTAGACTAAAAAGATATTGAATACTTTGGAATCATTTTTTCTACCAACTTTTGCTTCTAAGCCTCACTTAAAAACTTCATACAACTCATAAACGACTCATAAATTAATCATGCCCCAAAAAGATGTTGGTGGGGTTTTATATAGACCAAGGATGGATGATATGGCAAGGGAGTCCAAGTTGGCACTTAAGCTGGCTCCTATGTGGGGTAGACGGGGCGCAGGCAGTTATCTACTTTGGCAACAAGGGCAACTGGTCTTCATCCTTTGTATTAATTTCTATTCCCTGTCTTGCTTTAGGGAGAATTATCTTTGTTTGAGATAATATGACTATCACTGGATTAAGATTTGATCTACTTTCCATTCCTTATCTTCAAAGATCATGTGTCTTGAGCATATTTTGCATTTAATGCTGCATAAAGGATAACCTTTGCTTGATCATTCATTCAATGTACATACTTGGCATAATTTGGTTTGTCATGAAAGATTAAGAACAATGACACATCCTCTTGTAGGACTAATATTTAGCTAGCAAGATAGTGGGAAAATTAGTCAAACTTGTTGATATTGAGTAAAACTCGAGATTTTCTAACCCATGTGAGACTCAAAAATAGTGTCTATGCATCATGCCATCAAATGAATTCTGATTCATGATAAAAAGACATAATTCAAAAGCATCTCCAATATCGCTCATGTCATTGGTTTCACCATGCTAATGTGAATCCATAGAACAATGTGGAGGATTACTTGGAAGGATTATTGACTCAGATTCCCAAAAGATAAGGTTGAGTACTATTGACTCTTGTTGTCTACCTCTTCTCCAGATCCTTCATATGCAGAGACTTCGTACACCGAGGCTGCCCTTTTACCCTCAAAAGATCCTTTAGTAACGATAAGGGGACGTGGGGTTGTTTTTCTTAACCCGTATCTTAGATAATATTATATGCGCTTGGACGTTTCTCTTACCATGCGTTTAGTTGTTAACAGACTAGATGTCCTTTCATGGGCATGACCAGGTAATCCATTGGTGATCTTGATCGTTGCAAAGGTAATTTGAAGCAGTTCCATGCTCACTATAGAAGTAAAAAATTATAATTCTTACCTGGCTGATCAAATCTCTGACCGTCAAGTACATTGTGACTGGTCCTCCACGGAGTGTTGAATGACGCGGCAAAATGCTCACAGACTGCGGCGAAGGCGGTTCAAGATTCTTCAGTACTTCATTAAAAGCCCCAGTAGTGTGGCTTTGCCCAAGAGAATTTGGGGTCCTCATCTTAAAGCTCTCTAAGGTAGAACTGTATTCTTCTTAGAAATGAGTAACCCAACCATTCGTACAAATATGGTTTTGCCGAAGAGAATCTGGGGCTCTCAGCCAAGTTGTATGAAAAGTTATGTGGCGCATCCTTGCTTGGGGGTGCTCTGGTATGCAGAAAAATCAAAGAGCGGCACGGCCAACCCATCACGGAATTGCAGAAACGAATATGTAGATCAAAGTTACGCAAGGGGTGTTTGAAGTTTTTCTTCAAGAGGAGTGTTTTAAGGAAAAAAACTGGAGAAATACTATTTGAACTGACTCCAAAATCCCACCTTTGAATGATCTGACTTAACTATCTTGTGCAGCATCTTCTATTTCGAAAAAGGGGTAGCCCCGGTGCACGAAGCTCCCTTCTATGCTGCGTCCAGGGTCCAGCATCTCTTATTTAGGCTATCTGCAAAAGTTACGCCAATTGGATGCTTTAGTTGCTAGTTTTTTCCTTTGAAAAATCTAATGGTTATGATTTAAACACAGAAAATACATGACTAAAATCATCCAACTGACATAAATTTTTGTATTTAGCCTACCTAAGAGAGGCCGAACAAGATGGTATCGAGCAATAGCATGCAGAGGCGCAATAAGGGACTCCTGTGCAAGGTCACGGGATTGAGTTATGCTCACACTGACTGTGTGTGTTCCGTTAGATTCGTCCACGAAAACCTTGCTTTACCTACCAAAAATAAGAAAAACAGAATTGTCTCAGTGAGTAATCAGTCCGATTATGAATAAGCCCATAATTTGAGAAACTATTTGTGCATATGGGATAAGGTCCGACTCTAGGCTAAAGGTCTGTGTTTAATGAGGAAAACCCCTATATTGTGGATTAATTTTCTCGAAACAAATAATTTGCTCCAGAGATATCTTTGGTGATTGAAATCAAAAGGTTCCATAAAGAGTTATCCTTGAATTGGTTCTTTCAGTTTATATACGATGCTAGCGTCCGGTTAAATGACCAGCTGCCATTTTTCATCCACGCCTCGGAGTTATTGCATTGACCATATGGTACTTGGATATTCTTGATGGCACTGTGTTCTACCTCTTGCACCAATGGGAGCGATCTACTACCTGTCTGTACAAAATTTTGCTCGTCATTTTCCTGTGGGCCCAAGCTACTCAAGCATCAAGTAAGAACTACAAGGCCTACCCAAACGTCTGGTCTCCATCTTCCCTCTGCAGATAAACAGATATTGTATGGTAGAAAACCATAGGTCCCTGCAATGACCTGGCTCCGATCCTGATAAGCACCTCCATACCTTCCGAAAATCTTGAAAGAACCAGCAGACTGACTAACCTGGGAGCCCTCTGGTTTTCCTTCTCATCATGGCTCCCAAAACCTTGACCTCCAATTCATTTCTCCTTACCACCCCTTGTCGTTCCAGACTCTATTCCAAGAAAGCTAAACAGACTCATCTCGTTTTCGCCAAGCCAAATGGGCCTTTCCCTTCTTTTCGGTTCAGCAAAAGGAATGATGTTTCTACTTCAGCCGATGAAAGGGAATCCGAAGAATCGAAAATGCCCAGCCGGTTCTTCTCTGATATGGGGAAGATGCCTGATATGAAATCTCTTGTACCGGTGATTAGTCAACCGTCTATGGCACCGTCGTTCGGGGGGAACACTCGGAGGAAGGACCCTAAAACAGTGTTTGTGGCTGGGGCTACTGGGCAGTCTGGTGTTAGGATCACTCAGAAGCTACTAAGAGAAGGTTTTGCTGTAAGGGCTGGGGTCACGGATCTGGGGGCAGCTCAAGAGCTGGCTCGGATTGCCGCCACTTACAAGGTTAGCATCTATCTGAAAACCATAATCTGAACATTGGATGGGTTTTGCAATATTACTCCTCTATTTGCAAATGAGCGGTTTTTGGTCATTTTGGGCCAGCCAGTTTATGAACATTCGCAACTGTTAGCTGAATTTTAGTCAATGACAAAAGACACCACTTGAAAATGACAAAGATACCCTTTAGCCATTTTATCTTGGGAGCTCCCACATTGCTAGTTCACTATACTAGATACTAATAGATCATGCAAGTATCAGCAGTACATGCAACTAACTACAGTTAATATTTATGTGGGGCCCGGACTTGTCGATATAAACCTCTCATCTTGGGGACCACGCTTAGGTGGTTTAGCTTGGGAAGGTGATCCTAAAATGGACGGTGATGGATGTTTGAAAATAGGTAGTTTAGAGTTTTACTGATTACAATCATCCAATGGAAAGATGTTTCCTAGTTCTTATATGAAGTCTTGGCTCAGCAAATGATTTGAATAAGGCTCCCAGCATTGATTCAGTTGGAATCAAAATCAAGCTTTACTTTAACTATTCATGTTTGGTATTGCCTATTTCACAGGACCATTATAAAGGAGGGGTGGTCGCATAAATGAAATCTGGTGTTTGTGCAGATGATATCTTCGGAAGAATCCAAGCGTCTAAATGCCGTGAAATCCTCGTTTCAAGACCCTGAATCCATTGCCAAAGCAATCGGCAATGCGACCAAAGTGGTCGTCACCATCGGCTCTGCAGAGAACGGGCCCTCCTCCCAAGTATCGACCTCCGACGCCCTCCAAGTCATCCAAGGCGCCCAATTGGCAGGTGTCAACCACGTGGCGATCATCTATGACAATGGATCCACTTCTATGGACTTCACCAACAATGTGCTAGACGGAATTACCACCTTTTTCTCCAACCTCTTCTCCCGTTCCCAGCCATTGACATTGCCGGAATTCCTAGCCAAAGTCGTCCAAACGGACGTCATCTATACGCTGATAAAGGCTAGTTTGGCTGAGGATATCTCGACGGAGTATTCCGGCAACGTGGTGGTGTCACCGGAAGGGAGTGCCGCCGCAGACAACGACTACAAAGTAATGTAGATAAATAATAGGGTGCGAAAGCGTGGTTTCTGTTTCTTTTCTTTTCCTCCTATAAGGAAAGATAGTTTTGATCGCTGTGTTCTTATTCTTTGAGGTTTTGTCGTCGTGGATATAGTTTCTTAGCTTTACCTCTGCATTTCTGTAGGTATCCAAGTCACAGATCGCATCGCTTGTAGCCAATGTTTTTGCCAACACCTCCGTAGCCGAAAACAAGGTAGTATCATGTTCATATCTTTGCATGCAGTACACTTATTTCTTACTCCTTTTTCGCTGTAAAATTCAAGAAGAGTTAGCTCGTCTGAGCTGAACTTGGGTTGTTTTTTATGACATGTAATTATGTAACATCCAATTTAGTTCAGTTAGTCAATGGCAATCTTATATGTTGCAAATAATCCTTAGGTTGTTGAAGTTTCAACGAATCCATCAGCCCCTTCTAAGCCTTCGGATGATCTTTTCAGGTTATAACAGTCTTCAATTTTCCATCTGCTAGATGAAATTTTCTGTGAAGTACTTTTCATCAACCAATTCATCCCAAAACATGTGTAATTTCATTGTGATTTCAGCGCCATTCCGGAAGATGGTAGAAGGAAAGCATACAAAGAGGCTGTAGCAAAGGCAAAAGCCGAGGAAGAAGCATTAAGAGCTTCGGAGAAAGCTCGTGAAGCAGCTGAGACTGCAAAGAAGCTCGAAGTAGAGGTGAAGAAACTATCAGAACAGGAGGCGCTAGCTTCGAGCCTTGCCGAAGAAGCCCGATATAAAGCAGAGGCTGCTGGGACATCCCTTGATGGTCTCTTGAACAAGGCCAAAGATTTCGGTGGTGGGTTCTCCTGGGACCAATTGACTTCACAGATCTCGACAGCTGTTTCCCCCAAAACTGATGAGAAACCAAAAGCAGAGATCACTACCATTAGAGGTCAGACAAAGGCTAGGACAGTACCCTCCATTAAGGCAGTCATCAAAGAACCAGCTTCAAGACCAAAGCCAAAACCAAAACAGACATCAAAACAAGCTACAAAACCGACACCCATAGCAAAGGACACAAAGCCAAAGCCAGAGGTGAGGAATGTTTTTGGTGGTTTGTTTAAGCAAGAAACAATCTACGTAGACGATGAATAAGATCTGTATGTAGCCCACCCTTTGTTTTATCCTCCTCGAGAGAGGAGAATGTATTTTAATGGAGGCTATTTTTGTGTGCATATGTGATTGAAAGCGGATAGTAAGGAGTCTAAGACTGTCAGAGAAGTGCACCCGATTTTAACATCATAGCATATAGAAACTCCTGCCATATATGGGAGAATATGGGCGGCAGAATTAAAGTGGTCCTTATTTAATAATCGAAACCATTTAGCAAGTGCGTCTCGCTATCGCTGAACCTTGTATCGCATTTTAACACGGTTTGACAATTCTAAGCCTTTAGCTTGTCCACTTCAAGTTAATGGTTAAGAAAACAAAAGAGCAACTGTCTATATGCATCAAGAAACCTCCACAAATACAAAGCTAAAACAGTCATGTGAGGAGCACCTTGAATTTGATCCCCATTTAGCCATTCATGAATCGCAAGTGATCTTCAAAGCGCCAAGAGATAGCTTCTACACATTTAATCCATCGAATAATATTGATCGAATCACCTTCAATCTGTAGGGGAGAAACTTGGTTTATGGTGCTAAATCTTAACCCCAATAGGACCATACAGTGCCATGATCGAATTGCTCTCACAACCTCTAATGATGCCCCCAACTTCTAATGTCCTGGATTGCCTGATGAGGACCCTCAAAGTTCAATTTGAAACTGCAAAGAGGTGGTGAGGTGCCCAAGGAATTATAATAGTAGTACTGCAGGGTCAATCTTCTATTGTTTCCTTCCAAGCTTTCTTTACTTGGCAGATTTTCGCGCGATTCTAGGTTTGTCAGAGCTAGCACTAACAAGCCACGTTTAGAAGCTCACTGATTGTTCTCGGAAGAGAATAGTAAGCTCCAAACAGAGGAAAGATTTTGTGCTAGTAGAATTGAGCCAACTAGTGTATGAACATGTGATCTATCTCCTCGAGATTACCGGCCTTTCCTTTGAAAAATTTGTTGATATGAGATCCTGTCTAAGAGTGCAGTCCAAGTGAAAGTTAAAACTTAAGCAGGTGATTTAATCTTCCACAAAGGACCTGCCCTAGACACAACCTGGTTTGTGGTCACCCCCAAAAAATGTCTGAATGTTGGTTTCGTAAAAAAATGCCACGAGCTTCCTACATCCATATTAGTTTATTAGGTTTGTTAGGTCGAAGCATAACCCTAGAAAGGATTCTTAACAATTCATTCCATTGAGCAAGGACCCTCTTCCACAAATTCCTTCTCATCTGTGTATTCCATTGAACCTAACCACTGTTAAAAGAATATATGTCTTGCGTGGCATTCTTAGTAGTGAATGTATTATAAATTCTGAAGAACCTGGATTTAAAAGGTGTGGAAGTGCACCGGGGGTGATCCCAGGAAGAAATCCTATCACCTGTCGAAAGTTTGAAGATGATATCTCTTCTGAACTGATCATAAAGATAACATGTGTTTCCAAATTAATGCCCTTAAGCACTTCTAGAAAGATTGTAATTCAAGTCCCTTGTCCTTTGTCCCCAAACCTTCAAAGCCACTTCATAAGTAAGGACTTGAAATGTCTCAACCTCCTAATCCCCAAACCACCAAGCTCCTTGAGGACTCCCTTTGAAACTTTTCAAGAGTATTACACACTGATACACGGCAATGAAAAACGTAAAGATAATAGATAGGATGTTGGCGAGAACTGACTTCGTAAGAGTGATCCTTTCTCCAGGAGAAAAGTAGTTCTTATTCTAACACGCAAATTTAACTTGGGCTCTCTGAAACACAGGATCTCACAGGTTCTTTGGTGGTTTCCAACACGGAGGGAGCTTTAAGTAAGATGCCTGGAGTAAAGCTGTTGAACAATCAAAGATCAAAGCAGGATGACTAAGATTGTGATCCTCCACTTTGACTCCCACAAGATTATCTCAAATTAACCCTTTCACTTGGCACTGCCTCGTAGCATTTTACCATTGCGGGGAGGTGACAAATGCCTTCTTGTTTTGTTTAAGCAAAAGATTAGCTACATAGATGATGATTCAGATATGCATCTCACGGTCTATTTTCTTGTCAAGAGATGAGCGAGTTTATGGTATACTAATGAAGACTATTGTCTGTGACCATATGATTGAAATGGACATTGAAGACTCCAGACTCCTACAGAAATGCAGCTGATTTCAACATCACAGTGCTAGATATTTCCATCGACTATGAGTTTTGTATCAGTAAAAGGAAGGTCACGAGCATACACATTCCGCTACGCTATGTAGGAAGGGACACAGGTACAAGACTCCAACCCATTTATCTAGTAGGCTGTTTCTGTGATGAACATTTATCAAATATCATCACCATCTCACAATTTTAAGCCTCCGATTTCTCAACTTCAAATGGATTATCAGAAAATGGAAGGACTACAATTTACATCGATCAACAAAGACTCCACAAATTAAAGGCTTAAACTCATCTATCTAAAAAAAGATTTGGCATATTGCCCGTCCATATCTAAACCCAGTAAACTCAATGGTTTCTGTCATAAACAAGTTGGTCCAACTAGGAAGCAGTATACAAGGGCACATTGAAATAAACAATGTAAGCACGAGCTTCCCAAAGATGCCATGTAACTAATGCTATTATATAGTTTCTGTGTGGAAAAGGCCAGGGACTTGAGAGGTGAAGCCAAAGCATATGAGGCGAGCAAATATTTGGCTATGCAAACTGTTCATTTTATGGATCACAACCCAAACGGCCTTAAACCAAATTTGTTATCAATTAGACTATCTTGCCCAAATGGAAGGTTAAGCTCATTCAGTGGAGAGTAGTTTCAGCAAGTTTACTACCTAAAATGTGGGCCACAAGACGGAGGGTTTGAATTATAAACAGTCTACATGTATTTAATCTGTATGAGTAGACTTATAGCTTAGTACACAAGAAAGCACCGCTAAGTTTGGTTAAAACTAAATCCATTGCATGGTCAAAATCCAAAAGATGAATTTTTTAGATTATGAACTATCCGTAGGAGGTTTTGTATGGGCTATAACCATCTCTAGGTGTTAATATGGAGGGGTTCGTTGACCACAATGCTAGGTATACATCAGGTGGCTAGAAGTAACAACGTATGTGCAGTCTTTTTGTTCGTTTGTTTCTTTCATTGCTTTGAAAGTAGGTGTAAGAGACTTGCTCACGGAGTTTTTAACTCATGATTTTCTAAAAGCAATTTTGAGTTGGTTTATAAAATAAATCAGATTTAGGGGATAAATCATACTCTTTTGCTAGTTTAGAAAATCATGATAAACTGATCAAAACACTTAAATAAAACACAATTTTCTTTCATTTGCAAATTTTAGAAAAACTCAATAGATTGTAAATACTGGAGGTAGCCAAATGGTATCTAAATGATTCAATGATGTAGTAGAAATTCACTTAATTTTTAAAATCATGCAGTACGTATTTCATTGCTCAAAAGAACAAATTAAAATAGAGTTCATGTGCATATTTTGCTTTGCTCGTGTACAAGTGGATAGAAGTACAACTGGGCCTCTTACACTTTTAATGATTCAAACCATTTATCTATTGGTTTACCATTTGATCTAAAATCCTAAGTTGATAGGAAGTGGGCCAACAATATTTATTTGTCCACTCAAGTGAAAGGTCCTTTGTGGCTCTTGTAGGTGGATTTGATAATTGGAGACCTCATGATTTGAATTCACAACCTCTAAGGCTTTGATACTATGTTGGTTTACTATTTGACTTAAAAGTTTAAGCTGATAGAAAGCGTACCAATAATATTTATATTCCTAACTTTATCGTGTAGATTGTGGGCTAGGTATGATGAACCATTTACCAAATTTTAACACCATTTCACAATTTAAAGCCTATAATTCTCAGTTCTAAGGGATGGTTAGAAAATAAAATAACCATAAGGAGTTGTGCTAATGGTTACCAATGGATTCCTAGCGAGAAAAGTGTTGTTTGATTCCAGTAGGGAAGTCACCAAACTTTGTTTGTTTGATCTTAAGTAGTTCTCGGGGCTACTAATGCCTTGTGAGCCTCTGCCTAGCTCCAAACAAGTCTCTCAAGATTAGCTTTGAGACCAAATCCTATCCTCCACTTTTTGCCAGCTTCTTTCTTATTGTTTCTCGTTGGTGTAGCTAATTTGAAAATAATTTTTATGGGCAATGTAAGAACTGCTTCTAGAGTTCGTTTCAATAGAGCAAATCACACGAACGAGGCTAACTCTTGTTGGGACTTTTTAAAGAATGAGGTCATGAAAAGAAGAGTAAGAAATCTCAACCTACAAACAATAGACTTGCTTTCAGACATGAAAATCAAAGAGTATGGGTCAAGAGCATGAAGAACCACATAATGGGAGAAGATTTGAAGAAAAATCCACTAAGCATTGGGTGTCTGAAACCTTCTACCTATAGATGAACCATGACCTTGAGAAAAAAAGAATCCAAGCTTAGATCAAATATGTGAATGCTTCTAAGAAAGGTCAAATATAAGGTGCGGACCTTAAATATGTAGTGACTGTGATGCATTGAGAGATTAAATATGGCAGCCGCAGTGAGATCTTACAGCTAAAAAGAGAAGAAAGGAAAAGCCAAAGCAATGTGGTTTGTTTTCGCTAACATGTAAATTCCTCTATTTACAATAGCATTCATAATAAAAAGAAATCCTATCTGATCCTATCTCTTGTACTTACTATCAATTTCTAGTCTCAGCCATCCAAATAACAAATAATCCCACACAAGCAAGCAACCTAAGAGACCCACTCCAGCAAGAGAGCTAAATGAATGATAAAAAAGGAAACTACTAAACTCCTACATCTTAGAACCGTACGGGTAACTTAAGAGATTTTCTTTCCTTTCCTTTCATGGAATCTTGCTTCTCATCATACTCCCCAGCTGAAAATTACTCGCCCTCGAGTCAAGATTATTGCCACTTGACTCACTGTAATAAGGCTGTAGATTAGCCACAATGCATTTTGCAGAAACATCCTATGACCTGGTAACTCAACTTGATATGCACTGTTCCCAATGCACTTGAGCACTTGAATTGGTCCATCAGCCTGGTCCTTCAACTTTCTATGTTTTTCTCTTGGAAATCCATTTTTGCATAGATTGATCCAAACTAAATCACTTTCTTTGGATTCAACATGTCGTTGATGCTTATTAGCTGCCTCCTTGTATTACAGGTAACTGTCTTCTAATTTCTCTCTAACTTGAGTAGGCAAATCCTTAATATAATCAGCCATGTCATCTGCATCTCCACTAAATTTGTTTGTACTTGGCAAAGGAATCAAGGTCCAATGGAGTATTCGGAATTCCACCATAAACTATATCAAAAGAGCAATTTCTAGCAGAGCGATTCTTTAAACGATTACAGACGAACTTAGCTTGAGGAAAAGTAAGATATCACTAATGTTTATTCAGCCATAAACTATCTTAAAAGAGCAATCAACCATAAACTATCTCAAAAGAGCAATTTCTAGTAGAGCGATTCTTTAAACGATCATAGGCGAACTAGCTTGAGAAAAAGTAAGATATCACTAATGTTTATTCTTGTCAACTAAGCTTCCTAAAAGATTCCCGAATGTCCTTACAAATTTTGGATCACGATCTGAAGTTATAGTTTTAGGAACTCCATGTGATTTGACAATCTTCTTGATATACAATTCAGCAACACATGTAAAGCATTCGAGGACTTGTTGTAAGCGACAAAATGCACCATTTTGGAAAACCTGTCCACAACTAGTATAGGGTCAGCCCCTCTTCCTGTAATAGGTAAACCCAAAACAAAGTCCATAAAACGCTTTGGTATTGGTAAGGGAGTATAAGCCTAGTGTCTTATGAATGACTTTTAGCTATGTGACAAATTCGGCATCGGTCCACATGTCCACTAATATCCATCTGTAGCTTCAGCCAACAAAAAACCACTTCAACCAGTGCTACAGTCTTGTCTCGGCCAAAGTGACCACCAAGTCCTCCACCATGTAACTCTGCTATATATATATACGGAACATTTAGGTATACGAAGATGGTTGGCCATGGAAAAATGACCCATCTTGGATAAGAAAGTCAGCATAGGAACATTCTTGACCATCAACCCAAATCTGCCCAGAATCCAGATCGTTGCATAGTGCTTCTTCAAAATCTCAAAACTATTTAGCTTGACCTGCATGGTAATTAGCAGCATAGATGTTCTACTTAACGCGTCAGCCACCTATTTTGTACCAATATTATTCCGAATAACAGAGGTGAACTCTTGCAAATATAAAACCCACTTTGCATGTCAAGCATTCAGCTTGTGTCCACCATTTATGTAATTCAACGCGTCATGATTAGAGTACACGGTGAGCTTTCATTGGATGAGATAGTGATGCCAGTGAGGCAAAGCTTGAATAATTGTATAAAATTCTACATCATAGGTAGAGTACTTGTGTCTTTGCATCATTGAGCTTCTTACTAAAGAATGCAATTGGCTTACCCTCTTGGCTCAAAACCGCCCTAATACTAACGTGGGACACATCATAATCAAGAGCAAAATATTTTTTCAAAATTAGGGAGAGCTGGTATGGGTGCTATAGTCATCTCTTGCTTAACTAGCTAGAGGGCCTCATTTGCTTCATCCGTCCATTGAAAAACATCACCCTTCAAAAAATTAGTAAGATGAACAATAAGAGAAGTAAAATTGCAGATGAATCATCTGTAAGAAGATGTCAAACCATGAAAACTACGTACATCATAAATAGTCTTAGTAATAAGCCACATTAGAATAGTTCCACCTTACTAGGATCCATCTTGATGCTAGCTGCTGAGATAACAAAGCCAAAGATCAAGCTATTGGTCACAAATTCTTCAAATTTGCATAAAGCTTTCGTGCATGCAACACATGGAGAACTTGTTTAAGATGATCAACATGATGAATTTGATTTTGGCTACACACCAAAATATCATCAAAATACACCATAACAAACTTACCAAAAAATGGTTTAAGCACTTGGTTAATTAACCACATAAAAGTACTTAGTGCATTTGACAACCCAAATGGCATAACCAGCCACTCCTACAATTCGTTTCTTACTTTAAACGTCGTTTTCCATTCATCTCCTAGTTGTATCCTTATCTGGTGATGGCTATTTCTCAAGTTGATTTTCAAGAAAACCTTTGGACTAGAAAACATGTCCAACATATCATCTAGACGAGGAATCAGAAATCGATATTTAATGGTTATTTTGTTTATTGCTTGGCTATCTACACACTTACACCATGTTCCATCTTCTTTTGAGGTCAAAAGCGCGGCAATTGCACATGGGCTCATACTTTCGTAAACTAGCCCCTTCTTAATCGAGTCCATAACTTGTCTTTGCAGCTCTTTATGTTTAGCAGGACATATCCTGTACTACGTTGCCTTGTTCGATAAATTTGATAGAGAATGAGATCAACTTGACGTTGAATGTCTTGTATTTGTGGTAGTCCAGTCGGTAATTAATTTGGATGACATCAACATATTCTCTCATTAAAGGCTCAAGTACAAGAGGAACTGAATTTCCAAGATTTTTTTTGTGAAATTCTTTCACTATTAGTACAAATACTCTCTCACAATCTCTTATTTCTTCCAAGAACTTACTATGGTAAGGAAATTAATACCCTCTCCCTTAATAGGTTTGGGCGCATATTCTCTTCTCGATGAGGCCAAAATCATTTTCACACAACCTTCCCAAATTATGTAAGTGTTCTTATACCCATCATCGTGACCTTTTCTATCATATTGCCATGGCCTACCTAACAAGAGGAGGCAAGCATCCATGGGCACCACATCAAACCATACATCGTCTTGGTAAGTTTTGCCAATTTAAAAGGAAACCAAGCAATGTTTATCTACCGTTACCTCATGCCCTTTCTTGAACCATGAAAGCTTGTAGGATGTCAGCCGCTTCTCGGTCTTTAGCTTTATCTTGGATCTCCTCCTCGCTGAGTGGAGGAAGCTGAAGCTCCGCAAGGTTTTCCTTAATGGGAGAGAGATTTAGATTGATTTATCCTATAGAACAACCTAGATTGGTGTCAAATATTTAAAAGCAAGAAAAAATATATATACAATAATGAAAATCGAGTAGTAGAGAATTTTTTGCAAATGGTCTGGATCATAGACATTCTCACAACCCCCGCATCAATAATAACATAACAAAGCTTCACATAAGCCGTACATCTTGCATGAAAAATAATGTTTCGTAGCTAGTTGGAGTTCTCAACGCTTGCAATGTTCATGCTAACACTTATAACAAGTGCCTCGCCTTTGATCGGTCCTAGTAATCTCGTCATCTCCACCGCCAGGATATTCTTCATAAGTTTGTGTAATATCTTCTGTTATTGACTTATATATCTAACTTCTTTATTATCAGCCAAATTTACAAAATTTTTATTTGAACATTCGCAGCTAAGTGACCAAATCCCCAGCTTTTGAAGAATTTGATTGGTTTGTTGTTGGGCCCACCTTGTCAACTCGAGCTTGAACCCACTTCAGGATGATCATTCTTGCTAGATTCAACATTTTTTTCTTCTTTTTTTCTAATTCATTCCTACCAAAGCCGCGGGCACTTAAATTTGGCACCCATCGATTAGTTCGTTGTTTTTGTTGCTTCTCCATTTTCATGGCTAACTTATAGACATCATTCTATGTCCAATAAGGTTGCAATGCTATTACATCATAAATCTGCCTTCTTTGGTCAACTAGGTAACATGCTATTGTTTATTCCTCTAGTTCGGTGACCCCACAATGTGCCATGAGCAAACCCATTTGTTTTCTTGTTGAAGATGATTCAATTTCAAGTACCATTCACGTAGGTAATTTTCTATTAAATTCTTTTTTCTCAATTCATTTATCATGTTTTTTCGTTTAGTAATTTTCCCCTCATCCAATCTTGTTCTCTAAAATTTTAATTGCTCTCACCAAGCCGATGCACATTTGGTAAGCTTGATAGCAACAATCTTAACCTCAGTCTGGAACTTGCTCATACTCAAATTCTTTCATAGGTACGTAGCCTATCAATAAGTTCATCGGGTTGAGTCTTACCTTCAAAAGCCAGAATATCTACTTACATGTCAACATCTCGAGGTCTCTAGTAAATCTGATCGACACGGTCATTTCTAACCCTTTCATGTGGTCCTTCATGCAAGGCCCGATTAAAAGGATTGTCATCTTCTTTAGAGGTGAGACCATCCTATATGACTCGTGTTTCAAAACATTAAAAAATCTTTGTTAATTGTTGTACTTGCCTCTCAGATACCAAGTTCTCTTGAAGGATCACCGCGTCCTCGACGATGAAGACCACGTTCCATTAGATTGATAGATTTAGCAAAAAACCATGGGAATAAGCTGATACTCTGATGCCAATTTGATGCAATGAGAGATTAAATCACAACTGGGGTGAGAAATTATACCTTAAAGAGAAGAAAACACAAGAACACAAGAAGACCAGAGCAATCTCACGTATCATTTATCTTTCACTAACATACAAAAGTCCCAATTTCTCTCTTTACAATAGTATTTATAATAAAAAGAAACCCTATTCGATTTTATCCCTTAGCCTTATTGTCAACTTCACATCCTAGACATACAAATAATAAATAATCTCACACAAGCAAGCAACCTAAAGACCCACTAAAACAAAAAGCTAAATAAATAAATAAATAAATCTACTAAACTCTTTCATCTTAGATCTGTAAGGAAATTTAGAGATTTTAGTTGTTACGTGTTCAAGGCGTGAAAACACTCTCTTACAAAAATGCAAGGTAAGACTGCGTAGTATAAACTCTTTTGGTACACCCCTTCCCTGAACTCTTCGCACCGAGAGCTGCCTTTTATCCTGTGTCTCATCATTGCAAGTTTATCAACTTTGCTAAACGCAAAAGATGCCGAAATATTTGGGTAGGAGTTAACAAAAGTTAAGGTACCAAACTTGTGGTCCCAGAGAATGACCCTAGTGAGAAAAGAAAGGAAATTCCGGCTCCCACTGCTTCAGATTCGAAGATTACAAGCAATAAAGACAAGAAATTGGGGCGTTCAAGAAGGGGAACTTTAAGGGTGCAATTGACAAAGTCCATATTCGGAACATCAGATCCTTCCACAACCACAATTGATGCTTGGTAAAGAAGTGACCTTGAAGCAAAATCTGCGTACAGTCAGCAAGGATGTCGCATCGCATTTCTTCAACAAACTGTGATCTTCCGTTCTTTGGATCAACTTTAGCCCTTTATCTATGAGAAATCAGGAAATCTCGTGGATCCATCCTTTGATTTTCCATCATTATTTCAGATTTGGAGCTGGCAGACAGGCGCTTTTTCATCGTACCACTGATGTTTGCCTTCTTTCTTGCTCCCATACTTGGATTCCTGAGGGCATTGTAGTGAGTGAGGAGATGTGCATCTTGGACCTCCTTTTTGAATGCTTGCCTTTTGCAGCTTTTATGATCAAGAAAGCTTCTGAATGTTTGGTTATACAAACGGCTCATTTATGAATCACGACCTAAAAGGCCATGAACCAAATTTCTATGAATTTGATTATCTGAACACCATTCCAATGAGTAAATTATAGGCGCAAAAAAGTTATATAGCAATGGTAGCAAAATCCAACCCAAATGGATTATCCCGTGGAGAATACTTACAGCATGTTGCCTACCTAAGCCGTGGGTCAAATCCAAGCGATGAATTTGTTAGACTATAAACTACCTAATGGAATATAACCATCCCTAGGTGTTTAATACAGAGTGCTTCTCTGACCACAATGCTAGGAAAACATAAAGTGGCTAATAGTAACAAAGGCAGCCAGGCCTTTGGTGATCCTAATCATTCAACTGCCGGGTCCAGTGTTCGTTTCTGCACTCCAAAATCTCATGCATCAGACATTCCAACCTTTTGATTAACAAGGATCAGCTTTCCATACGGCTACCTATCAAGTTTCACTGAATCCAAATCGTTAAAAACTAGAAATAGAGGACCAGTATCATCCAAGCTGGCCCTTATATGTGGAAATCTATTCACCAGTCAAGACTAGTTTGCTTGATTACAGGAAGAGTCAACTGGAAAACAGAGTCCTGCTTCTGTTCTGTTTCGTTATTCATTTTGCGCTCTGAATCTCTTTGTGGGGGCTGTTTCTTAACAATCCTTGGATTAAGTTATTCCTAGATACTGAATTTATTTGCAATCTTAAACATAGATAAAAATATTCAAGCATACATAAAACATAGCCTAAAAGCTTAGGCTGTTTGTTCTTGAATAATTTTATCCTTCTTTTAAAGCTGCGGGCAAATAGTTGGAGAAAATTATATATCCAAGAATGAACAAATCGATCATTGAATAATTTTATCCTTCTTTTCAAGCTGCAAGCTGCTGCTGTATGTTTCTTCTTGATATATCATCTCAATCGATTCCTTGATCTCTTATCATATCTATTTGACATATCCACATGACAACCAATTTAAAGAAAAAGGTAAGGAAAAGAAAAAACAGATGGTAATTACAGTACCTGAATCTCAGTCCATGCATGGTTATAGAGACCGAATTCTTCCTCCTGTCCACCAATCTTCCTGAAACAAACCAAAATCCCTAAACATCTCCTCATCCTTTGGGGTATGACAATCAAACTAAGAAACCTACAAATGAGAAGGCATATTCAGAGACAGCACTCGTATGAAAGAAAAGAAGGCATAGACAGAACGATGAACATATAATCAATTTCCCTGGAAGACCTCCTCAATATTTTCCACTCCAATCACCGAAGACATAAGCCGGCCGTCTTAAAAATACTTTTGCATCTGCTAGAGCAATACCTTTCCCGCATCTGCGACAATTGGCATGCCCTTTAAAATACTTGCGCTCAAAAATTTGGAACTCCGAGCACAAGGAGCACTCTGTACTAAAAATATATGAAGAAGGACCAGAAAATGGAGCAGCCCTCGGTCGTGGATGTTCAGATGAGGCATAAGAACGAGCCCATGATGGAGGAGGAGAATCACTTTCACTTACACTTTCTTCTTCCCAACGTCTTTTCCTCATCGATTCCTTATTCTTCTTCCTTTTCTCCGGAGTAGCAGTAGTTATAGTTTCTTCTTCCCCACTTCTTTTCCTCATCGACTCATCATATATTTTCCTTCTGTTTTCATCTAATAAGATGTCGGTAGCTTCTTTCACCAGTTTAAACGCTCCTTCTGCAGCTACGGAACGATTTTTATCCGGGTGAATCAACACAGCGAGTTGTTTGTATCGGCTTTTGATGGTTTCGGGACTTGCATTCTTGCACACGCACAAAACCCTATACCAGTTTATCATCTTATCGTTGTAGATGTTTGCACTGATGGCGGTGAGATGGATGTTGTATGCCGTCAGAATTCCATCGAGCCCGACGAGGGATGGGAATTCATTCTTGGCCATGAGAACAAAATCCTGGGCTTGTTTTAGATTCCGTTGATTGCTCATTTTGAACATCTCCTCGGCAACTGCGACGTATTTCTCTGCCTGCATCTTACGAGAATCCACCAAGTGGTCTTCTTCTGGTAAATTCACCATCTGGTTCTTGAGCGAAGGTACCGTTTACTAAGTTGGGGAATACTTTCCAGAATTTGTTACTTAGAAAGCGTGAGGAGCAAGTTACGTTGGAGTCGTTGCGGCTGCTCATAGTCAAAAGTTGTCGGTGAGATTGACCAAACTAGCCCGGTTCAGAGCCAAGACTTGCTGCCGCCCTTTGTCAGATGAATTTTCTCTTCGCGCCCATATGCAACAGCATCCCATGAATGTCATGCATGGCTGTAAATCTAAGCCATTCATCGTGTTTGGATTAAGGAATGACATGATCAATAGCTTTGATAGGCTAGAGATCAGATTTCATACCATGAAATGTTTTAAGGCTATGTATTTCGAGTAAAAATTCACCACGATCCATTATTTTCATGTACCCAAAAATAAGTGGCTAGGATCGTTTAAATGTATTGCTATTTGTTGATTGGTACGATGAACATGATGCACGGCTTAGGTTTATGGGAAAATTCACCATGCATGAAAACAACGGGCCGGGGCCTCTACTTCTTCACACGTACTTGAGCGTAGCCCCTTAGCCGGGGCTCAACTTACAATTACTACTTCAAGAAGAAATTTACATTATCAATCCTTAATCCTTAAAGAGAAAATTGAACCAACTAGTCATCTTAGTTTAGACTTTAGCTTAGTTAGCACCAATCAAATGTATCATGGATTTCCTTAGGTTGTCAAAATTTCAACGATTTCCAACGGTACCTTCAATGCCTACGGATGAGCTTTTGACTTAATGACAGCGTGTGCTTAGATGAAATTTTCTTTTAAACATTACTAGTTAAAAACAACCAATCTTCATCAACGCATTCACTGCAAAACATGTCTGATTTGCTCATTACTTCAGTGTCATTCTTGAGGAGGGTACAAGGAAAGCATAGGAGATGTAGCAAAGGCAAAAGCAGAGGAGAAAACTTGTGAAGCAGCTAAGGTTGGAAATCAGAAAAAAAAAGGTGGTAGCTTCGAGCATGGCTGAAGAAGCGTGGAACAAAGCAGAGGCTGCTCGGACCTCTCTTGAAGTCTCTTCAACAAGGGCTACAGGTTTAGGAAGTGGTTTCTCTTGGGACAAATTGAGTTCACAGATTTCAACTGTTGTTTATTCAAAGATTGCCACAACTAGCGGTCAGAGAAATCTAGGACATTCCCCTCTATTAAGGCAGTCATCAAAGCACCAGCTTCAGAGAAATGCATCCGGTTTTAACACTATCTGATAATTCTAAGTTTCTAGCTTTTCTAAGGCTTGAACATAAAATGAGAAACCATCCATATTCATAAAGAAAATATCATCAAATACGAAGTTAAGATCGTCCTGTCTACTTTCCTTATGTTTTCAGCACATTCCTGAGAGTGGTAGAAGGAAAGCACGCAAAGAATCTATAGCAAAGGCTAGAGAAGAGTAAGAAGCACGAAGAAGTTCCAAAAAGGCCGAGGCTGCTAGCTTCCACTCTTGCCTGAAAGCACTAAACCGGAGGTTGCCGAGCCATCTCTGGATGGTCTGTTAAGCCAAAGATTTCAGAAGTGGGTTCTGTTGGGAAAATTTGAGATAGAGATTCCTATCAATTGAGTTTTGTAAAACTGAATTTTCTTTCGTTTATTTTTCTTTTATCAAGAGATAAAAACTAAAACTAGTCCATGCGCACATTCCTTTTTGCTAGTGTATGGTGGAACCGAAGTACAATCGGGGCTGCTACTTATCTAGTGATCTAATCTATTTATCCAGTAGGCTGTGGTACGATGAACCAATTATCAAATTTCAGTATCATCTCACAATTTTAAGCCTCCGATTTCACAACTTAAAAGGGAGCATCAGCAAATTAAAAAACTTACAGTGATCATGAAATCCTCCACAAATCGAAGGCTTAAATCATCCAATTAAGGAGAACTTTGGCATATTGCCCCACCAAAGCAAAACCCTACAATCTCAATCGGAATCATTAAACAAGTTGACCTGAATATATACCATTGCATAATAGCTCACTGAAAAATGCAAGTAGAGTGTGTGAGGCTCAGTGGCCCAATAGTGAGTCTCAATGGTGAAGGTCACGGGTTGGAAACTTCCCGAGGGAGTGTATGTGAGCGTGTGTATCCACCACTAAAAAAAATGATGCAATGCTAGCAAAATCTTTCTCGGAGATGCCATGTAAGCTGTACTGGACAATGCCAGGGACTTGAGAGGGGGAGCTAAAGCAGATGTGAGATGATTCGGCTGGCAAACTGTTCATTTTACGGATCACAAACAAGGACTTGAACCAAATTTTCTATCAATTAGATGATCTAAACACTGAATGTCTAAATTATAGATGCAGAAAGTTCAAAAGCAATATGGTAGCAAAATCTTACCCGAATTCATCCCAGAAAGAAGAAAATTTTTCCCAAATGTTTCACCAAAAAATAATCTTACCAAAATAGACGGTTACATCATTCCGTGAGAATAGTTTCAGCACGTTGTCCACCTAAGATGTGGGCCAAAAGATGGAAGGTTTGATTTATAAAACATCTTCAGTCTACATGTATTAACCTGTATGGGTAGATTTTTAGCTTACACAGGAAGGCACCACTAAGTTTGGCCGTGACAATATCCATATACATGGTCCAAATCACAGTGATGAATTTGTTAGACTAAACTACCGGTAGGAGGTTTTACATGGGCCAAAACCATCTTAGATACTTTGCTGGAGAACACAAAATTAGCAACTAGAAAAGAGTCCTGTTTTCTTCTGTCATGTTATTCATTTGACTCCCTTATCTCTGTGGGGCTGGGCTGTTTGGCATATGAAGAGCACTAATCCATCGATTAAGTTATTCCAGATCTTGAGCTCTTCACCTGCTATTAAAACATAGATAAAATTATTCAAAATACCTCAAATAGCGTAAAAGCTCGGGCTGTTTGTTGCTGAATAATTTTATCTTTCTCAAGTCTGCAAATAGCCTGGAAAATTCACTGTCAAGGAATAAGTTACTCCTTGGATTGGCTTGCCGGTGTTTTCCTTTTGGTAGATCATCTACATCTATTAACAACCAACTTAAAAGAAGAAAAAAGAGAAAAGAGAACAGAATAATGGCAACAACAATCCTTATTTATCCTTCTGATTATAGCATTTAGACCATATTCTTCCTCTTCTCCACCAATAAACTCTGAAACAAAGGCAAAACCTGAAAGTATCTTCGTCCTTTAAAATTTTTTTCAAAAAATAGGTGGTTCTATTCAAGAAAATCTGGACGGAAAGACGAAAAAACAATTAATTCCGCTTTACTGCTGGAACACCTCCTCGGTGTCGTTGAGCCGGAAAACTTGAAACGCCCGCTGTACAAACACCGCTCCATCTGCTAGAACAAAAGGTTTCCCGTATCTGCCACAATTAGCATGACCATTCAAATACTTGCGCTCCAGAATACGAAACTCCAAGCACCAGTAACACACCGTCCAAAACCGAGGAGGAAGACCAAATCCAGTAGCGCTTGGTGACGGTTTTTCAGATGGACCATTTGAACGAGCCTTTTTTGTTAGAGGAGAATCACTTCCATTTCCTTCTTCCCGACTTCCTCATCAACTCTTCGTACTTCTTCCTTTTGTTTTCATCTGCTAAGATACCTTTGGCTTCTTTCACCAGTTTAAACCCTCCTGCTGCAAATAAGGAAAGATTTTTGTCCGGGTGAATCAGTGTGGCGAGTTGTTTGTATCGGCTTATGATGATTTCCGGAGTTGCATTCTGGCAGACAGACATAACGTGATACCAGTCGATCATCTTGTTGCTGTTGTGGGCATTTGTAGCGGCGGCGGCAACATGGACGTTATATGCCGTCAGAATTCCCTCAAGTCCAACGAAGGCTGGGACTTGATTCTTGGCAATGAGAAGAGACTTCTGGGTTCGTTTTACATCCACTGCATTGAATAACCTCTGCTATCGCCACGTATCTCTGCCTGCTTCTTACGGGCATCCTCCATGGGGTCTTTTCTGGGTAAACGACCGTGCATTGGATTCTTGGAATTCTGGATTTTGCAGTCTTCCAGTTGCTTTGTTTGCAATCTCAGAGGAGAGTTTCTAACTTGAGGAAGAAGGAAGAGTGATCAAGTTTCCTACTTGAGGACAAGGAAGAGTGAGTCGCTCTTTCACAATGCAGTTAAACAGTTTCTAATTTCACACTCCTAGTTAAATCAACCGATGAAGCAAACTTCCTAAATCAAAGGGCTGGGTTGATTGATGCGTGCTTACGGGAGGAGTCAGTAAAATTTGTGGGATCCATTTAACCAACATTCTCCCAAATCAACGGCTGGAAACATACTCCATAAAACATCAAAGGAAGGCTGATACATGCGTGCTTGCCTTTAGTCAGCCAGAGAATATTTGACTAAAATTTTGTGGCATCCATTTCTCGAGGTTAAGGATGTGATTGCCATTCTTAATCTTACAAAAAGAAGTGTAATACATGGTTGGGCGATTTCAGCGGTCCATTTCATGTGACCAAATGTGCATTTTAGATTCTATAATCATAGAGTTCACACAGTTTTTGGACCCCTTTCACATCCAAGCACGGAGAACAGATGGATGGATGGGAATCTGGATCATCCAGACGAGTAAGATGGAAGGATTTACAATTTCCAAACCAGTAAGGTTTCACACTCAATGCCAAAAGTCTTGTGGCCCGGTGGTTGCACAACAAAGGCGCCCTCCCCGTTGATGGTATGTCGGAGTTTAGGAGTTGGCACCTTCCATCGTATTATTAGGGGATGTGTTAAGAGAATCACGCCCTCAAACTAGCGGAAGAGTTGAGAGAATCACAATATCAACCTATAGCTAGACACTCTAATTCTATGCCCAAGCTCTCGAAAACCTAAAGATTCAAACTCAAAACAAAATAAGAATTCAAAAGACATAGAAAGCTCACAATAGGAATTGTAGTTCCTTGTTTGAGAGAAGCTTTACAATTCACTTTTCGCTCTCTCACGTGGAAAAGATCCCTTGGCTATTTACATATCCTTGGGCAGGGATGCGTATGCAATGTGACAGGAAGGGCATTGGAAAAATCTTGCCCCATCCCAAAATAGTTGGGATATGAAAATTCTGTCTCATCCCGTCCCAAACAAGGTCCTTGTCCCATGTTGTCCTAAACACCGCTGGTTTTCAGACAAATAGCGTACCAAATATTTAAAAATATATATATAATTATTCTACTTTAAAAATATGTAAGGATACAAAAAACTCAAGAAAAGACACTATTTATATAAAAATTTAAATAATAATATCTAAAAATTCGTACAATTATATATATATATATAAATATAATTTGTAACATAAAAAAGAAGATCCAGAAAGTATAGACACTCAATAGGAGAGGAAAGAGTACATATCCTAATTTTCATGCTTTGTAAAGTTAGTTTTGTTAGATTTAACCCACTCATCATGTTATGAATAACTTAAATAGGCTAGATGTTTTTAACCTATGTTTCTTCAGGTAAAAATAAGTACCATCCATTTTTGTTAAGTTTTTCAAAGATTTAAAATAAGTACAGATCTAAAATAAGTGGCTAAGATTATCCAAGTACATTGATTTTTCATGAATCACCTATTTTTGGTATTATATATATGATGAATAGATGTCGAAAGTTGTATAATGGAGTCACAAACATTATGTCACCTCTGCTCATTATGCTTGGTTGGAAGTTTGAGGTGGCACTTTTCCCTTACTAGAAAGATTTCAAGAGATTTAGTAATTAAGATATGCTTCTAGGTAGTTTACTTTGTAACTCTTCACTGTAATGAAAATAAAAATAAACAAAAATAAAAATGATGAAGGCTTAAATTTGCAAAAAATAGTGTACCATGAATGGAAAATAAGGAGTGCACTCCTTTCTCTTCTATAGAGCTATTCATCATATATACTTGCTAGGGCTAAAACGAAAGTATCCATAACTAAAAATAAAAAAAAATGTAAAAGGTGTTTCAATTGTTGGAGCATTTATTTTCTACACTATATATAAAAGAAACTCTTAGGGTCTATCATTGACCAACTTAAGTACTGATTTATACAATAATTTAGCCACTCAAAAAAAGTTACATATTATAGTTTTAACTATAACTATACAATAGGTTCAAGGTTCAAATCATTCATTTTTCTCACCTTATAGTAGATATTAATGCATTTTAGAAAGACTTATCGAATGGTAGGTGATCTCTTAACTTGTTAATATTTAGTTAAGTAGGTTCCACCCCGCATAATTCAAATATAGTAACCACAGTCAAACTAAGACTTTCCAAGTTACACTTATATCATCACTAAGACACTAAAGGGTGCACCCCACACATGTGAGCCTTGCTAATGATGTCATAATTAATGCATTAAGATATTGGATAGTAGGATCAAGTATTGTGCCATCAACTATGTTACATGGCCCACAAGTTAACAAAATTACTATCAATCCCTTGTGAGCTATATAATTAAGAAAATAGCAAGCTGCATGTTGTTCTTTCTCACTTGTGGTAGCTATTAGTGCATTTTAGAAAGACTAAAAAGTCACCCGCTCTTCTCTAATAATAAAGATATTAATGTTTTTTAAAATGCAAAATAATATCGAATATCACTTTCTATCTCTCTCTCTCTCTCTCGAGAGAGAGAGAGAGAGAGAGAGAGAGAGAGAGAGAGAGAGAGAGAGAGAGAGAGAGAGTTTTTATGATACAAATATTGTATTAAAAAAAGGCATATTAGTCCCACTTAGCATATTTTTCATCCTCCAAGTCGTTCATCTTTGGCATGTCCTAGATAGCTAAGGTATCAAACCACTCATCTATTTAATATCCATAAGACCTTATTTCTTGGACCTCTTCCAGTTGTATAATAGATAATTTGAGCTTATTTTATGTTACATCATCTATTTTACAATCACATAAGGCCCAAGAATTAAGGTCTTATAGATTTCCAATAGAGGAGATGCTTCTTGACATGACTTTCTAATTCTAGATAAATAAGTTAGTGTGTGATCTCTTAGATTTCCTAATTGCAGGTGACCTCTTAACTTGTTAATATCTAGTTAAGGGGGTCTCATCCAACATAGTTCAAATATAGCAACAATAGTCAAACTATGACTTTCTAAGTTACAGTTATATCATCATAATAAAACTAAAGGGGCACCCCATATATGGGCCTTGCCAGTGATGTCATAATTAATACATTAGGACATTCAATAACATAATGAGGTATTGTACCATCAACTATGTTACACCGCCCACAGGTTAACAAAACTACTATCCATCCCGTATGAGCTATATAATTACGAAAATATCGGGCAGTATGTAGTTGTTATTAGTGATCCAAGGCTGCTTATGTCCCTATTTACCAAATTGAAAATCGTCACTAAGATCACCAATATTGTGTCAAAGTGGTTTGCTCATCCAAATTTATATGCTAACCGGCTCCAAAGCAAGGCTATTTCTCATGACAACACTTGTCTAATTTAATCGTGATAAGTAATGAATGCATGTACCTGCTCAAAGGGAGTTAATCATAGTTGGGGTTAAATTGGACACGTGGTAGGCTAAGAGGCAAGCTCAAATCATCATTTCACAATTTATCATTTCCTAGACCGAAAGCTACTCGTTCCCCTTGAACCCCCTTTGCAGGTGGGACATTCTGGAAAGTTGGTGAAAATGACCAATCTAAAGATTTGGATTGCTTCCAAGGCCCCAATAACCTTGATATTTCAACAAGGGCCATCTGATTTTTTGTTTAAGAGCATGATCATTACAAAAAATATTATAATACCTAAGTATAGAGCATTAACATGGTATATTCATTGTGCATCTTAAACAAAGCGGTCTCCATCAATCTTAAATTCCTCAAAAAAGAGTTTGAGGACGTGGGTCTCCTCTCCACCAGAAACTTTTAAAAGGCAAACAAACTTAATTCAATTCATTGAACTACAAAGATGCCCTTGACCCAGGAATGGGGAAAGAGACGAAAGAGTAACAGCTTCCTTTGGCTGTTTGAATAATGTCTTGTCGTGCAAGTTTACATTTTTAGCTAATTGGTCAATCTATGCCGGTCTTTTAGGAGCCTCCGAAAGCCGTCGTCGTATGAGATTATTTATGCCCTGAAGTTGAAACAGTACTATTAGAAGCCTCTAAATGATAGCTTGATGTTCAAACAACTTATACCAACATTGGTTGGAAATCATACTGGCAATCGTTGATGTTGCTCTGATTAGATAGATGATCCAAGTTGTTTGGTTTCATCTAGCCTTATTAACAGTTTGGTTAAGAAAACATGACCAGACTTAATCTTGTGATTGGCATGTCTCTTAGTCGTGAAGATAGAATCATGTCGGATGAACAATTTTGATGAACCGGAGTGTAAGAAGTTGATTGTTACGCTAGATTCTCATTGCTTTGTCTAATAGCACATGGTCAAATTTCTGTAGAACATAAGAGGATCGATGCCAAGAACCATGTTAGGTGGGTCGATTCGGTTGCTAAATGAGATGAGAAAAGGATATTCTTTCAAGATTTCCAGTTTCTCTTTCTTCTGAAGCAAGTATGGGGAGAGGGAACCTCACCGTCACTAGTGATGATTTTTAAAATCATAAAGAGGCCCATCCTGGTTGGTCGTGGTCCTAGTAGTCAATTAAATCACAGGATAGCTTAGGATATTAAGCTAGATCGTATGTTTGATAACTTAATTGGCTTGATCAACCTTTAGATGATTTGGATGGCATAGATTGTCAAGAAGCATTTAGGTTAATATGGATGAGCCCTATATTACCTATTAACTTAGAGTTCCAGGTAAATTGCTTATCCCTATTTAATTAGAATCTCTAGATCAACTTATAAGCTTTGTATGGCGAAGATTATATGTTACCATAAACTTGCATGATTAGGGAATTATTCTAATTAGGAAGGGAACTGAAACCATGTATTTTATAGAGAAAAAGAAAGAAACCATACATTCTTTCCTCTCTATTGTGTGGTTTTCGTCTTGTATGTATTTCTGAGGGAAGGAGAGAGTTGGATGATCTTGATTGATCTAACCTTAACAAGCCTCTTTGAGCTCCTTTTGCATGCTCTAGAGAGTTGATCAAGGAGTTCTATGAAGATTTTCCTTGTTTTGCATGTAAATTATCACTATTTTGATCTCCAGGTTTATGTTTCAAAGACTAGTGTTTGAAGAAAAAGATCTAGGGAATACTATTGGTCGACAAAGGTAGGATTTATGATATATGATGACTGTAATTTGTTCAATTGGATGTTATTTAGTGCTAAAAAATAGTAATTTTTTTTTAAAATTTATTGTTTATTCTTATTGTGTGTAGTACGATCTAAAGTTTCTAGGACATGATCTAGTTAAGTAGAAATTTTTGTGTTTGAGACCAACATTGATATTAGAGCCCTCGGTTAAATGCTCTAGACCAATTAGATTTGATCTAGTTAAGTAGAAATTTTTATGTAAAAAATTCAATCATAAATAGGACGTTATTTTTCAATTTCATTAGACATTAATATTTGCCTGATTATTGAAGATATTAATTGCCTAAATTAGGCTTATTTTCTCTCTTTTTAAATGTGAATTTTCAGTCTATGTTGTTTGCTTAATCATAATTTTTAGCATGATTTATCTCATGCTATTTAGGCATGATTTGTTGTATGTTTTAGGCATCTTACAATTGTTGCACATAATTTTTCAAGAGCCACTATGACTATAGAGCATTGTATCTATGTAAGGAGTTGAAGCCCAAATAAAAGAAAGAAGAGATTTATATAAAACTTCCCATGTCAATCTTTCTAAAGATAAAAGACATGGATCCTCTTCTTCTAAGCCAAAATTAATTCATGCTAAGATAAAAATTTTAACAAAAAGGGCTAGCATATGTATGTATGTATGTATGTATGTATGTATGTATGTATGTATGTATGTATGTATGTATGTATGTATGTTATCTATATGTGTTTGACATTTTATAAAAGAGGATAATGACTATGAGTCATACTCTTACTTCTAAGATGTTAGAGGATCTATTGACTAAGGCATTAATGATGGATCTATTTTTTGAGACATAGGTACTCGTTGAGATTGAGAAAAGATTGACGAGTTTCTTGTATTCCCAATTTAGTCAAGGTAGGAGATTATAGTCCGAGTGGTCAATTAAACTGTGAGATTGTATCATAGCATGGCATATCAAGATAGATCATATGTCTGATCATTTAATTGGCATAATCAACCATTAAATGATCTTGATGGTCAAGATGGTAAGGATACATTTAGGTTAATATGAATGAGCCTTGTATTACTTGATTAACTTAGAGTTATAGATAAACCACTTTTCACTATTTAAGTAGAACTTCTAGATAAACTTATGAGCATTGGATGTATAGGATACTTGTCACCATAAACTTGCATAACAAGCAAACTAATTAGGAAAGGAACTAAAATGTATATTATATAGGAAGGAGTTCTGTGAAAGATTTCTTGCTTATGCTTTAGAGAGTTGATTAAGAAGGAGTTTTGTGAAATTTTTCTTGTTTGCCTGTAAGTTATCAATGTTTTTCCTTGTTGATTTGATCCCTAAGTTCATGTTTCAGAGATTGGTGTTTAAAGAAAAAGATCCAGGAAAAACTCTGTTGGTCTGAGTTTTCCCTGGTCGCGCCTATTGTTTTTTCTTTTTGCATGTACTGCGATTTGAATCATCTGAGACCAATCAAGGTAGTACCATCCGTAGCGCAATTTCACACTTGGAGGTGAAGTACAAAGAACCTCCAATTCCATGTGACAAGTCCGCGCAACCAAGCGAATTGTAGGAGATATGCCGACTTGTCACATGGAATGGAAATGCTTAATGTGGCAGTCCTTCAGCGCTTCTCTTCTAGGAAAGTGTTCTAAGTAGTCGCGAGGATATATTCATAGAAATGAGAGTACATACTACGCTACACTTCATGAGTATAGATTCCATGCGTCTCTCTTGTAACACAGATAGGAGTAGAAGTGGTGGCGGATCATCTTTTCCAAATACCCAAAATCTGTAACCTCAAGCCTCGTAGCTCGTGGCCCAAGCAGTCAGCAATGTAGTCTTCTTGTAAAGAGATAGAAGTGGTGGCGGATCATCTTTCCAAAAACCCAAAATCTGTAAGGTCAAGCCTCGGAGCTCTGTAGCCAAGTAGTCAGCAATGTTGTTTCCCCGTCTGTACAAATGTTTGATCTGCAGCACGCATCCACTACATATCCGGAGGCATTCCCTCGCAATCTGCTAGGCTTACTCACATTCTGCCAGGAAAAGCTCCACTGTTGATTTTTGTTGGACTTCAACATTATAGTTGAGAAGTTCTTTCGTCACACTGTATTGGAGATTTAGAGTTCGTAATTAAGCAAATCTTAGATGAATATCAAATTAAGGATGTCGATGTTTTTAGGCTACTAAGAAATAGTGAGTTTAATGTGGAAAAAATTCAAGAACTCGGCGAGAAGATAATGAAGCAAGCTAATTGAATTGCCAGATTAGATCTGCACTACTGTCTGCACAGTCAGTCTCGATATTCTCCACAATGCTATAAGCTTCTTTCCCTGTTAGGCAAATAAATTTGTACACACTTGCCTGTGCCGCTTGCAAATTCTAGGAACCCACTTGTTCTATTTCTTGTCACACATCGCCTTACAACTTGCATTAAACTAAACATATTGCCTTGCAACTTGCATTAAGCTAAACATTCTCTATTTCATGAGAGTAGGAAAATTTCTTCTATGGGTTATTTATTTATTTATATTGTTTATTCCATTATTTATGTTTAATTTTGTGTGTGGGTGTGTGTGAATGTTGTTCCACACACGCATGAGCAACCTCAAAACTCCTGATATAGCGCAAGAGTGGCTCCTTCTTGTGTCAGTGCTGTAGAACGCCTTTGCCCATGGGCAGAAAGTTTTCAGTTAAGTTGTTTTGACAAGGTACACTTATGATTCTATTGATTAAACTAAACTAAGTGGTTGCTTTTTGAAGGCCGGACTCCTGTTTCAACTAACTCGCATGCTAAAGCCTAGAATTACTGACTAAGACAGAGGACTAAACATGATGACAAAAAGTACCTATATATCTAGAGGCATAAAGAAAAATGGAGCATAGTTACCAAATACCTTAATAATGCGTGTGAAACTCGTTTATCCAAAAACTTATTTCACGTACCAATCCATTTCTAAAATAATATAAAACTCATTCAATATGTTTCGAAAACTTTTGACATACTAATAAAAAACTGATATAAAACATATAAAAAATTGATGAAAAACTCACGCAAAACACTTCTTCAATTACATATATGCTTTCGTACATTCTTTCTTTTGTGCAATTGTTTTCCTTTGTGTTTTTCAGACATTAATTTACCATAACATCTTTATATTTCTTGTTTCACATTAGATTTTTGTGGATGTTTCACAATTTCTGGAATATATATTTTGCAGATACTCACAAGAACAAGTTGCCTGGTAGAATAGTTTCTTTTGAGGGGTCTTTATTTTGATTAATTAATGGCTTAACTTAATTTATATTTTTGGAATGATATATGGTTAGACTCAGCTGAATAGAAGTTGGTTACATGGGACGGCCTTTTTTTTTTTTTTTCCCTTTTCTAATTTGAATAATAATGGGGTGGGCCCATTTTAGGTCACCAACAATGGTCTCCCTGTTTTCCTTTTCTCAAGATGGATTGTCTTTGACTACCAAATCATTCCTTGTAAAATTAATGCCCATCAATTTAGTTTGTATATCTGCAAGTATAAGATGTAGAGTGGTTTTCATAGTTATGATCTGTGCTGTTCCCTTATTGAAGATGGATCAGTATGCCCATTTGGTGCCTTAATTTTCCTTTTATAGGGGCTACAAATGTCACTCTTAATAGATGTGAAAGTGTGTGTCTATATATATATATATATATATATATCCCCAGTTTTAGTATGTAAGTTTTTATTGGATAATCTCAAACCAAACACTAACACTTATGAATAAAACAGTGACGGGTGACCTTGCGTATGAGAGTCCCCTCTTGTGCCACTGTGCTAGAAGGCCGTTGCTCGTAAAATTAAATATTCACTATAAACCTTTCGCCGTAAATCGTATAATATGAAATACATCCCAAATTTAAGTACATACAGGTAATTATATTCAGTGTCCATGCATGTAACATACAAATGAACCGTATTTGTGCTCCTGTCTTGTCATATTTTTATGCAAAAATTTACACATAATCATTTTATAATTTGAAAATGTTCTATATTTTTGAACTGTTTCCTTTGTTAGATAAGTACTCACACAGCCTTGAAGGTATGACTCCAACTCTGACCTGCACAATTGAAGCCTCCTTTTATGCCCCTTCATCAGACTCCCACACCCATTTGAAAATGTTCTACCTGAGGGACAAACTTAGCCGTCTCATTTTGACCTTTGGTGGGAGGATAGAGCAGAGAAAAGGCAGTTCGGTGTACAAAGCTCTCGTCCAGAAAGGAGCATGCCACAAGAGTCAATAGTACAAACGAGGAAAAGTAGGAAACGATTCTTTTGGACTGCTTCTGGCTACACCACTTCCTTTCTCTGTCTTCTAGGTGGAGTTAGCGGGGAGGAAAGTGGATTTGGCTTTGGTGATTACACTGGAAACTGAATCACAAGTCAAGCTACTCGTCCCTGTATCCCTTATGATCCCATATATCTCATCTTAAACATGGTTCACGAGAAGGACGATGTCTTCCACTAATTTTTTACCCACTCCTTAGAGAGACAATAATTCCATGCATCTCCTAGTCTAGCAAATCAGATGTGCGTCAACATGAGATTTGAGCTGACTTGGTGCATGTAAGACAGCCGTCAGATTGGTGGATGTTACACGCAGCTTCTGCATGTACGGTGTGATCAAGAGTTACAAGTCAAGATCATGCTCTCACCCGCTTGAAATGATAATCTTCAAAGTCGCCATCAACAAATAATATAATAAATTAAGTTCATCATCTACAAATATTATACAAGTGAAGCTTGTTTCTAAATGAGGAAACATCTTAAACTTGTGCCTACCCAAATCCATATCTTGTATCTTGTCGGAGCCCAATCAATTAATTGGGCCCCACAATCAAAATGGATTATACGTGTCGAACTGCCCCGGTGCAAGAAGCTCTCACCAAGGCTCCACCAAAGGCTATGTAGAGCACTTTCTTCAAAATGATCATCACATTTTACGCGAAGAAAATACTTAATAGAGGAAAATAAAAAAATAAAATTCATGTGATAGACACCCATTGAGAAATCAGAAATCAGATGAACAAGAGCTTGTTGCATGTTAATGTAAAGGAAAATGCAATGTGGAAAAGGATGCCACAAACCTCGGGCCGATCGGATCTATCCATCATGATCGTCCTATTTTAGATTAGATAGGTACCGAGCTTCACAACCGTTAGATTATTTGAGTCATTTCTTTTTCTTTTTTAAATTTCAAATCACTCTTAACGTAAAATACTAATAGAAGCCTCAGATGAACATGAATTTTAGTACAAAGCCTAAAGAGGGGCGGACTGAACATTATGAGCGGTTCAGATTACCCGAATTTGAGGCTTATCGAGGTTGCATACTTTTCCTTCGCTGGGTTAGAAGAATTTATTGTAAAACGGGAGGGGACTTCCAGGAAAGTGCCCCACGGGGCCGGGGGCGCAAATTTAGTCCACAAGACTGCAATTTAATCCATGTGGGACCCGTTCTTTGAGCTGAGGGCAATGAGGCATGCCGTGCCACGGTTTAAGGAAGTTTCTCGAGGCATGGATATTTTGCCGTTCCTCCTTCGGCGATCCAGATCCCCTACCTGATTGGGTACTCCGCCAGCACCGAGCAGGCAGCGCCCATTCGTTGGCGTCAACATAAAGCCAGACGAAGGTAAGGAAAAAAAAAATGAAAAATCCAGCAAACAACTCCTTTTTTCTCTATGCCAGAAGCGAAAATAACGCCGACAAAAAGACGGACGAAGAAGAAAAGGAAAAAAAAAAACAAAGGCGTGTTGAAATTATAACGTAACAATCCGCAGGTTTCAGTTGTCCCCTTTGTACTCTCTATCTATGGGTTCTCCTCCGATTCATTGAATCCAACACCTGCACGGCTAAATCCGCCGCTTCCTTTATTTTCTCTCTCCTTTTCCGCCCGCCTGCTCCTAAATGTCTTCTCAAAAAATCCGTTCGACATTTCCTCAAACATGTCGTGGGCGTTCTCCTTCTCCCGCTGCGGTTGCTACGAAGACGCCGGCGGCTTCTGGAGCTTGGAAAACGTTCTTCAGGGCCAGAAAGTCAGCGATTTCCTCATTGCCCTTGCCTACTTCTCCATCCCTCTCGAGCTTTTTTACTTCGTCAGCTGCTCCACGATTTTCCCCTTTCGATGGATTCTTCTTCAGTTCGGAGCTTTCATCGTTCTCTGCGGATTAACTCATTTTGTTACAGTCTGGACATATGCACCCCATTCCTTTCAAGTCATGCTTGTGTTGACTGTATTGAAGTTTCTCACTGCTTTGGTCTCCTTCGCTACGTCCATAACTCTCGTAACTCTAATTCCTCAGATGTTGCAATTGATGGTCAGAGAAGGTTTGCTTAGGAAGAAAACCAAGGAACTTCGGAGGGAAGTTGGCATGATGAAAAGGCAGGAGGAGGCGAGAGATCATGTGCGGATGTTGACCCAGGAGATTCGTAAATCGCTCGATCGATACACGATTTTGAACACTACGCTTGTTGAGCTCTCGAAGGTGCTTTTTCTGGAGAATTGTGCGGTTTGGATGCCGGACGACGAGAATAAAGGTTTGAATTTGACGCATTTTTTGAAGCGGACGGATGGAGATGATTGTTCATTTATTTCTTTAGATGATCCGGATGTTGCTGAGATAGTTAGGGAAAAGGGGGTTACGATTTTAGAGAAGGACACCAAGTTGTGTAAGGGTCTGGAGTGCGGTTCTGCTGCTGCAGTTCTGCTGCCCATTTTGAGAGTATCGAATTTCAAAGGTGGATCCCAGGAGCATGCTCAGACGCGCTATGCAGTATTGGTTTTGGTTTTGCCGGCGGAAGAGAATAGGACTTGGAGTTCATACGAGCTTGAGTTGGTTGAGGTTGTTGCAGATCAGGTTGCGGTTGCGCTCTCCCATGCCAGTATTTTGGAAGACAGTTTAATGATAAAGGAGACGCTTGTGGAGAAGAATATGGCGCTTAAGCGAGCGAGACGGAAGGCACTGATGGTGAAGGAGGCGAGGAGTTCATCTCAAAAGGTGATGGGTCTGGGGATGGCAATGCCTGTGCGGTCTGTTACAGCAGTTCTGTCGGTCTTGGAGAAGGAGAGTTTGAGACCTGAACAGCAGAGGGTGGTTGGTGCTATGGTGAAGGTGAATCATCTACTGACTAGTCTCTTAGAGGACTCCATGGGTGTTTCGAATTTGGAAGCAAGTAGGCTAGAGATTGAACTGCGGTCATTTAATCTTCGTTTGATGCTGAAAGAGGCGGTCGGCATGTCAAAGCTACTATGTGCTTGTCGGGGTTTATATTTTGACTTTGATGTGTCTAAAGAAGTGCCAGATTGTTTGATTGGAGACGAGAAACGGATTCTTCAGGTTGTGTTGTATATGGTTATGAACGTTTTGAGTTTTGGGGACCAGGGAACTATTATTTTGCGGGTATGCACAGAGAATGGTTCTGAGGGCAGCTCGGATCCCAAGTACTTAGCATGGAGGCAAACAATATCAAGAGAATTTGCGACCTTGAGATTTGAGGTGAGCAGGACGTTTTCAAGTGAAGATAGCTCGGGCTTCTTCATACATGGGGACAAAGATGGTAATGGTGAAGTTGATTCTCAAGGGCTTAATTTCACCATCTGCAGAAAGCTAGCTCAGGTGAGTTTGAGAAGCTGAATTTGTAGGAAGTTTTTGCTATGCTTCATCTTATTTTACTTTGCCATTGGATTTGATGCTGCATGCCTATTTGAAACTGTTAGAGATTGCAAATTGTAGACATGTTGACCTGTGAATATGCTATCATTTAGTAGGGTCAGTTATTGTTATCATAAATGATGAGCACTCGTGAACTTTGACCTTTTTGTACAACCTGGACTTGTATCATAAACATTCCTTGCAGAATGTTGACTAGTCTCATGTTGGTGTGTTGAATTTGATATATAAATAGACTCAATTCCTCAATGACATTTTAAGCAATCAACCACGCCATCTAACAAATGAATGGGGAAAATAATTAGGGAGAGAGAGAGAGAGAGAGAGAGAGAGAGAGAGAGTACTATAACTTTTCTATCATCTATTGAGAGAATTGGTTATCTTTACTGAATTATCTTTCTATCTTCTACTGAAGTCACTCCAATCATTTGAGATTATATTGGGAATGTTATCATTTTTCCAGGAGTCCAAACCAATGTTTTCACAAAACCAGTAGGTGACTCAGTTTTCTAACTATCCTTAAATGTAGGAGGGAACATTTTAACATGCTCTCTCTCTCTCTCTCTTAGTGCATGTGCGCATGTGTCTTTACTAGTATAGTATAGAAATGTACAGAATAGGCCCGAAATTTCTTTCTTCCTAATCTAGTTACATGTCTCTAATTCAAAGTTGGGAATTCTTTCCTAAGTGTCCAATCAGATCTTCCAATATTTACATTCTAAAACTTGTTCAGAACTCAGGCTGTGGCTAGCTCCTGTCTTGTTAAAAACTTGGGCTGTTGCTATGGTTCTTTTTGCTATTCTTTTGGGTGTTTGTTGTCCGTAGGGTCTTTTTGGATTGTCCGGCTTTGTTTTATTTCCCTTCTTTTAGTAAAGCTATCTTTCAGAGACTCCATAACCTAGAGAAAAAGGCAGAAGAGGAACCAGAGAAAAAGGTAACTAGGTACTAGTGAGGTACCTAAAAGTCCAAGTAATTGGACTCAGGTTGTGGCTAGCTCCTGTGTTGTTAAAAACTTGAGCTGTTGCTTTGGTTCTTTTTGCTATTCTTTTGGGTATTTGTTGACACTAGGGTCATTTTGGATTCTCCTGCTTTGTTTTTTATCTCTTTTCTTTTGAGTAAAGCTATCTTTCAGAGACTCTATAACCAAGATAAAAAGGCAAAAGAGGGACCAGAGAAAAAGAAACTAGGTAGTAGTGAGTTACCTGAAAGTCCAAGTAATTGATAACTAGGACTGCTCTTCTGCTTTTATGTTTCCTTTTGTTTCCCCTGGAAATGGTTCAAGGTAGTCAGCTTGTGATGTGAGTATTATGTTATCAGGGCTCTGTATTTTTTGAGCCTCCACCATTTTTATATCAGCTGCCTCCATTTTTGCAAATTATGCATTCATGCTTTTAAGTGTAATAATGGTTGTGATTGTGTACTATACTCTTCTGGTTTCTTCATAAGATGATTGGTTCAAACTGCTGGGGATTAGTGTCAACATCAACTATTGATAGGGACAGTATTGGGCATAGAAGGCAACAAGGATGGGGACGTATTGGGTGGATATATGCCAAGAGAAGTGGTCCTCAGGCCAGGCAGTTACATGGGATGCAGAGTTGTTACACATGCCTGTTGAGAGATGAATTTCCAGTCAGTTGAAGGAGGATCAGGTGGTTACAATTCAACTAGGAAAGAGATGCAATCTGTTGGTTAGGATATACCAAATATGCAATAGTGATGTAATCAGTTGGTTAGGATGTAACAAATTAGTGATGCAGTCAGTCAGTTAGGATATACAGAGTTGAGTAGGATATGCTGAACAAACAAAGCAGTTAGTATCTAATTTGTTGAATCTGTTACAGAGTTAGGCAAGAATATAATCAGTTGGTTAGGAAAATATGCAGTTAGTATCCAATCTGTTATAGGTATCCAATCTGTTATAGATTTAGGAAGATAGGGAAGATAAAAGGGAGAAGGTAGGGAGAGGCAGGGGGGGAAGAAAAGGAAGAAAGTAAAAGGGAGTGGGAAGTGCAGAGGAGGAACTGAGGTTCCTACTGCCTACTAGTTCCAGTAGTCTTTGTTTTGCTTGATTGATTGTAAGGTTCCCTGTAATTCATCCACTTCATCAATAAATTGAGCTCCAGTTCTTTCTGAACACTGCTTATTATCAAGTTTCATTTCTTCTTGGCCCAACAATGGTATCAGAGCAAGGTTATCTTGGGATAGGTTTGGAACTCGAATTGGGAGGAACTAGGAGCATGGAGGCTAAGATGAAGGGTCTGCGAATGGAGTTTAGCATCCTTAAGGGGGATCTGGGGCAGATACAAGATAAGGTCACTGCCATGGGGGATTATCTGCTGGAGATAAGGAATTGGATGCATCAAAGGGAGGGTACTACAGGCATACCACTTTGTCGAGAAGCAGGAGGGAAGGCCCGAGTAATAGGGATAGAGGAATATTCGCATGGTGGAGACCAACGTCGGTTGGGACTGCAAGAGTTTCCAGCAGCTGAAACTCGTCCCCAAAAAGTCGTTCTACCACTCTTTCCGTCGGGGACGATGTTTCAGGCAGCTAAAACCCTTCTCAGGGGATTCCAATCGTTACATACCGATGATGACTACAAGGCACTCCTCGCTCTCCGGCAAGATGGCACGGTTGCCGATTATCGCCAGAGCTTCGAGCTCTTGTCGGGTCCTCTGGTAGACGTACCCGACGAGCTCCTCATGGGGGTCTTCGTGAACGGGCTGAAAGAAGAGATCCAAGCCGAAGCTAAGGTGTTCAGGCCCAAAACCCTTTCTAGGCTTATATGGATCTGGCTCATAAAATTGAAGAAAAGAAATGGGCTTTAGATCGGATACAAGCCCGCCCAGTAAGAACTGATGTTGGGCCAAGAACATCAGGGCCCATCCATATTCCTTTGAAGAAGGGATTGACGAAAGTGGGTTTGCAAGGGCAATTCCGTCATTTACCAGTCATCTTCTCCAATGCAGATCGGAACAACCTCACCATGAAGTTGCCCAGATGGGGCAAGCAGATCTCCCTCTTCAGCCAGGCCATGTTGATTAAAGCCAAGTCCTAAACGGTATACGCAAGAGAACCCATGGTCATGGTGCTGTTAGTCCAGAAATGGCGTCACCATCTATTAGGTCGGCACTTCAATCTACGGACAAATAAAAAAAGCCTTCATTTCTTCATGGATCAATGCATCTTGAACATTATTCAGTCCCAATTCCATGACTCCACCTTGAGGACAAGGTGGTTAAATTGGGGGGGAGTATTGATAGGGACAGTATTGGGCATAGAAGGCAACAAGGATGGGGATGTATTGGGTGGATATATGCCAAGAGAAGTGGTCCTCAGGCCAGGCAGTTACATGAGATGCAGAGTTGTTACACATGCCTGTTGAGAGATGAATTTCCAGTAAGTTGAAGGAGGATTAGGTGGTTACAATTCAGTTAGGAAAGAGATGCAATCTGTTGGTTAGGATATACCAAACATGCAATAGTGATGTAATCAATTGGTTAGGATGTAACAAATAAGTGATGCAGTTAGTCAGTTAGGATATACAGAGTTGAGTAGGATATGCTGAACAAACAAAGCAGTTAGTATCTAATCTGTTGAATTTGTTACAGAGTTAGGCAAGAATATAATCAGTTGGTTAGGAAAATATGTAGTTAGTATGCAATCTGTTATAGGTATCAAATCTGTTACAGATTTAGGAAGATAGGGAAGATAAAAGGGAGAAGGTAGGGAGAGGCAGGGGGGAAGAAAAGGAAGAAAGTAAAAGGGAGTGGGAAGTGCAGAGGAGGAGCTGAGGTTCCTACTTCCTACTAGTTCCAGTAGTCTTTGTTTTGCTTGATTGATTGTAAGGTTCCTTGTAATTCATCCACTTCATCAATAAATTGAGCTCCAGTTCTTTCTGAACACTGCTTATTATCAAGTTTCATTTCTTCCTGGCCCAACAACTATCAATCTGCTTCTCAGCGGGAGGGTTGAGCATGAACTTTTGGGAGCCTTTTGGATGCAATTCTTATTTAGGATGATATTATTATGAGCGGATGTACTGCCTACTGTTTAATGAAATGCAATGATCCACTCAACTGTTAGAAGAAATCCAAGCGGATCCACTCAACTGTCAGTAGACGGTCAAGCATCTTCTTTGTTTGGCTTGGAGTATCTGATGAATTCCATTTCAGGAATATTATGTTTGACTTGGGTGCAAGACCAACTTACTGTGTGTTGGTGTGATGGATCTTATTTTTTTCACCATGCAAGATGTTAATCGTCTATGATTCTCTATGATTTAGCTGTCCTTTGATGCTTTTTGATGGCATGGTCACCTACTTAGTTTGTAATTTTATTTTTTGGAAATGGTTAGTTTGTTACTATTAGGTTATATAACTGATAAAAAGATGAGCGAGGTAATCTGTGTGCTTCAGAAAGATTACTTCTCATTGGCACAAAGAACACATGGCCTATCTAGTATCTTTTGGTTTGTCATATATCACTATTGACATGAGTTATTCATCATTTCAAGTATCTCGTTCAGAAGTTTTTTGGACTGCTTTGTAATTGTTATTTTATTACTCTTACTATTTGTTGAATGACAAGTGGGCTTGAACCCACAACCTTATTGTTGTGAGGCACTTAACCAACTTGCCCATAATTGATAATTTAGCAACATGTATTTAGTAAAATAACTTGCTTCCTACACGTTTGAAAAATATTTGAATCTCTTGACCTGTTAAGTATGTCGCTGATGATGTTTTCTTAGTCATTAAGATAGTTTGATCATCTTTCAGTCATCCAGTCATTGTTTTAACACAACTCTGATTTGACTCGGAATTTGTCCAATGGCCTGCCCAGGCCAACTCAACTGGGCCAGACAGTAATGAACCTATGAAGTGTATAGTATGGAAACTAATAATGAAAATAGAATTTAGCGTTGGTAGTAGATATGAGCCCTTTATTAACTGATCCTTGTGAACTTGTGATTGTCTATTATTTATTTTGAATGTTAACTTGTGCTAGTTCATTTCTGGAGCTGATTTAACATGGCTAAATTGCAGATGATGAAGAAAGTTTTCTGTTGTTAATAATTCATCATCATCATCAAGACCTTATCCCAATTAGGGGTTGGCCACATGAATCTTATTCCTCTATTCCACTCTATTAAATACCATGGCTTCATTTAGTCCCAAAGTTTTTAAATCTTTCCTCACAACTTCTATCCACGTTCTTTTGGGCCTTCCCCTTGCCCTTTTAGACCCTTCAACCTGTATTGCCTCACTCTTTCTAACTGGTGCCGTTGTTGGTCTCCTTTGAACATGCCCAAACCATCTAAGTCTAATCTCCCTCATCTTATTACCTATTGGTGCTATCCCTAAATTTCCTCTAATATTTTTCATTTCTAATTTTATCCTTTCTTGTCTTACCGCTCATCCATCTCAACATCTTCATTTTTGCGACACTCATCCTATGAGTATGATATTCCTTAACTGCCCAACATTCTGATCCATAGAGCATGGCCGGCCTTATAATCATCCTATAGAATTTTCCCTTTAGTTTGAGTGGCACCCGCCGATCACATAAAACACCCGATGCACATCTCCACTTGTTCCAACCTGCTTGGATTCTCTGGGTAACCTCCCTCTCAATCTCTCCACTCTTATGGATCAATGATCCTAAGTATCGAAAGTGGTCTCTCATGGGGACCTCTTGGTTATCAATCTTGACTGGTGTTCCACTCCTACTCTCCTTGCTAAAATTACATTCCATATATTCTGTCTTAGTTCGGCTAATTTTAAATCCTTCCGATTCTAATGCTTCTCTCCATAACTCTAGCTTTATGTTTACACCCTCCCTTGTCTTATCAACTAGGACTATATCGTCTGCAAATAGCATGCACCAGGGAATCTCCTCATGCAGATGTTTTATTAACTCATCCATAACTAATGTGAAAAGGTATAGACTCAATGTCGATTCTTGGTGTAATCTGACAGTGATAGGAAAATCACCAGTCACTCCACTAGTGGTCTTAACATTTGTTATTGCTCCCTCATACATATCTTTAATTATGTCTATATACCCCTAAGAAACCCCTTTACCACCCGACACCCTCCATATTAACTCTCCAGAGACTCTATCATAAGCTTTCTCTAAGTCGATAAAGACCATGTGGAGGTCTTTTCTCCTCTCCCGATATTTTTCTACTAATTGTCTTAGTAAGAAAATAGTTTCCATGGTAGACCTCCCAGGCATGAAACCAAACTGATTCTCCGATACACTTGTTTCATGTCGTAGCCTCTTCTCAATCACTCTTTCAAAAAGTTTCATGGTGTGGCTCATTAGTTTGATCTCTCAATAATTAGTACAGCTCTGAATGTCTCCTTTATTCTTATAGATTGGTACAATAGAGCTTTTCCTCCACTCATCCGGCATTTTCTTTGATTTTATAATCTTGTTAAACAACTTGGTCAACCAAACTACCCAAATATTTCCCATATGCTTCCAAACCTTTATTGGTATACCATCAGGCCCCATGGCCTTTCCTGATTTCATCTTTCTCAAGGCCTCTTTTACTTCAAGTATTCTAATCTTACTTTCATATCTATAATATCCAATGTTATTTAGATTTATAGTATTTTCAATCCGTATATTCTCAGGGCCATTGTCATTTAACAATTTTTGAAAGTATATTTCCCACCTTTGTTTGACCTCATCATCTTTGACTAATACCCTTTGATCATCACTTCTAATGCACTTAACATGCTCTAAGTCCTTACTCTTCTGTTCTCTTACTTTTGCAAGTTTAAACACATCTTTCTCACCTTCTCTTGTTCCTAGTCTATTATAGAGCTCATCATATGCTTTAAGTTTAGCCTCACTTACTATTCTCTTAGAAATTTGTTTAGCATTCTTATATTGTTCATAGTTTTCATTATTTCTAATCTTCTGCCATGCTTTAAAATGCATTCGTTTTTCTTTAATAGCTTTTTGTACTGTTTCATTCCACCACCATGTTTCCTTTGCTAATAGCCTTTTACCTTTAGATACTCCTAAGATATCTTTTGCCACTTTTTTAATGGACTCAGCCATATTAGTCCACATGGTATTTACTTCTGTTTCATAGTTCCAATGTCCTTCTACCATCAACTTATTTTTGAATGAGGTTATTTTCTCTCCTTTTAAGTTCCACCACTTAGTTTTTAGATGTGTATTAAGTTCAGTTCTTTTACTCCATCTTTTGATATGAATATTCATAACCATTAACCTATGTTGTGAGGTTAAACTCTCACCGGGTATCACTTTACAATCCTTACATATAGATCGTTCATTATTCCTAAGTAGAAAAAAGTCTATTTGGCTTTTATGAAGTCCACTTCTAAAGGTTATTAAGTGTTCATCCCTCTTCTTAAAGAGTGTATTTGCAATGGATATGTTATATGACAAAGCAAAATCGAGGATATTCTCCCCCATCTCGTTTCGTTCACCTATACCATACCCTCTGTGTATTCTATCATATCCTTCCTTATCTTTTCTTACATGACCATTTAAGTATGCTCCTATAAATATCCCCTCAGTGTTGGGAATTTCTAGCATGACTCCCTCCATATCTTCCCAAAACTTTCTCTTAATTATATCTTGTAAGCCTATTTGTGGTGCATATGCACTTATAATATTTATAATCTGCTATCCTAGAATCATTTTTATTATTATAATTCTATCCTTGATTCTTTTAACGTCCACAACTTTATCCTTTAATTCCTTATCCACTATTATTCCTACGTCATTTCTATTATTTTCCTTTCCTACGTACCATAATTTATACCCATCTATTTATCTAAGCTTTAGCCCCTTTCCACTTGGTTTCTTGGATACAAGCGATGTTGACTTTCCTACGTTTCATCGTGTCTACTAACTCCAAACTCTTACCTATCAGTGTCCCTATATTCCATATAGCGATGCGAATCTTATGTTTTGGAGATACCCTATTTACTATCGCCTTTCTCGACCTCCATGGTATGGACCCATGTCCACTTTTCACTTCACTTGGGTTCTGATGCAACGCGTCGCTTCCGAGGGGATGCTCTAGCAGCCCTTGCCCATTTTTTACTACACCCGGGATCTGATGTAGCGCGTTGCTTCTGGGAGAACGCCCTAGCAACCCTTGCCTATTTTTCACCGCATTCGGGATTCGATGCAGCCCGTTGCTTATGGGGAACGCCCTAGCTTGAGTGAATGTCAGTTTTCGATTTATGTCATGTTGGGGTTGCCATAGTTTTTAAAAAGCTGAAGATGATTTTCATTAAAATCATCTTCAGCTTCATTAAACAAAGGAAATCTTGAAGTCATTAAACAAAGAAATTACTGATGCCAGAGTCCAGACAATGAAATCAAGAGACAGTTGTTGTTGTCGCAATACTAAGGGAATCTTGAAGTCCCTGCTGAGCCAGGGCATCAACTATAGAATAGTCATCTCATAACATGACAAAGAGACATCTTACTTTCTTTGTGCAGTTGAATATTTCCTCAATGTCATTTGCTAGTCTCACTGAGTATTGGGTCATTGGGCCTTATCCATGCAACCAGTCTCCTTCTGCAACTAATGGCCCATCTAGAAATGATATCACATGCTTAAGATCACACTTAAGAACTAAATCCTCTGCTTTCATGGAGGTTTCACCACTAAGAGCAACTACACAGACTAATCTAAAATAAACCAAGGTGTCGCTGCAGTGCTTCCAATGCCTGAAGGTTGCCTACTCTTGACAGTACAAAGAAAAGAGGCATCAGAAAAGCTTTATGAACATCTGTGAGCCTATATTGGGATATTGATTAGGCCCATTTTCTCTTGAAGCAACTTCTCTGAATTATGCACTTGTTCAGAAACACTGCAGGCATCGATCAGACTTACTTATCTTCAAATTGCTCATATTTCATGGAAATAAAAGTTGTAAAAGAATCAAGAAATGCTCCTTTAGCACCCTTGTGAACTTTGTATGTAACTGCTTGGAAGATCAGAAGTTGGCCTGTTAGTGGATAAACTTATAACAGAAAGAAAAGTGCTCTCCTTTTTTCACTTCTTGGCCATCATGAGAAACATTTTTCTCCTTCTCAAATTAGTTATCATTATTGACATCCCAATCTTGCAGAAATCATCCTCGTCATTTGGATATACATTTATTCTGGAGATGAAACTTGTAATGTAAGGACGATTATTCTCTCCTTTTTTCACTCCTAGACCACTTTAAGAAAGAAATTTCTCCTTCTCAAAGTAGCCGTCATGAGTTTAAATTTGACATCCAAAATTTTCAAGAGACCATCCTCTTCATTTGGATAAATAATTTAGATGATTTTGCCATAAGAGTTTAGTTTTTCTGCTTAATCGAAGAATTCTACCAAGTTTCACAACTTTCTTTATTCCCAGAACAGAATGCTCAAGTGGACTTCTCCTCCAAACCCCCCACCCTTAAAATCATCACCTTGCCATATATTATCGTGGAAGGAAGCTCTACTTCCTGTAGGATGTTTCTTCTTCTCTATTTACATTACTTAAGATTGGTAATTGGTTGCCGAATTTCTACTTGGTTGGTTGTGTTCTGGGCTCTTTCTGCTTTTGGCTTAAACATCTGAACCTTGTTCATTTTTCTATCAATTGTCTAATGAAGCTATCTGCATGTCTTGTCAAACGTATGAATGGAAGCTTGTTAAAGTCTTAGTTGATATTTCCAATAATCCCAATAATCTTGATTCCTTGCATGTGTGTATTATAAGCAAGGCCCCAAGTTACGCTTGCTCCAATGCCAACTAATGCATGAGTTAACCCTTTTTAGTATCGGCGGGGTATAATACAGAGTCACATGCAGTAGAAATTTGAACCCAGGCAAAAACACAAGAAGAGTCTTCAATAGACAACAATTTGATGGAGACAACAACTAAGTTAGCAAAGCTAAGCATGTCTTGCATAAACTTCAATTCCAATGGTTAACTATAATCTCTCTGAAATATTATTTTGGATTATATAAATGGACCCCTTCCAATATATAGGACTTCACTTTCCTGCATAAAGACCTTGAGACCTTTCCTGCAATAACTGCATATACATCTCCAATGGAAGCGCTTAAGAATGAAAACACATATCCAAATTTATCTCCGTGGTCGAATCATTCTACTTAAAATTGACGGCTGAGAGGTCCATTTCTGCTCCTATGCCATTTATTGAGAGTATTGTGGTCCCTGCCAAAAGTAATAGTTTGTTGTTCTTCTTTAATGTCAACAAATTTCTCACAGCTCATTGCATGATTGGTACAAACTACTGAGCCTTGCCCCGTGGGTGATCAGAGTTTGAGATGTTTTAATTGATGTTCCACATGCAGTATTGTGTTCTACCCTGCATCTATTCGTTCTTTCCTAGTATGCTTAATGGAATTTGTGAAGTTGTTTGATATATGTTGGTCTAAGTTGTCGTCCTTTTTTGACCTAGTGGATTGTTGGTGGCACCTTGGGCACACAGAGTTAGCTATCTGCTTGATGTTCTTACCCTGCAGTGTTGTGTTGTGGTGAAACAAATCATTTCTTTTTCAGACAAAGCCAAATCTTAAGAGGTCTGATACAGAGGTGAAGTTTGGTTTCACATTCGTCAGGTTGCAAGTGTCACTGCTAATATCTGTGAGATCTTATTATCTGATGCAAGACAAGACTGGGATGTCCAAAACCAGCATGATTAATAAGATCCTGGTTACTCTTAGACTCTGCCCCATATTGATCCTTGAAATGCACTTCCATTGTCCAATATTGGCAATCTGGGCCTACCAGGGGTTGGAGATATTACTAGAGATTTTCTTGGTGCTTCAAAGCTCGTGTGACTGTTTTGTATGGGAATCACAAACTGTGGATAGATTTCAACAAATAGTGATCCTATTCCCTTTATATTGGCTGTTCAAAACATGGTTGCAAATATTTAAACATAGATCATCATCATCATCAAAGCCTTATACCAATTAGGGGTTTACTACATGAATCTTGTTCCTTCATTAGCCTTTATCAAGTGTCATTGTTTCATTAAGTCCAAGAATTTTTAAATCTTTTCTCACCACTTCTAAGCACGTCCTTTTGGGCCTTCAACTTGGCTGTTTAGATTCTTCAACTTGGATCGGCTCACTCCTTTTAAGCGGCTCTGTTTGTTCTTAAATAATTTAGTGGCCTGCAAATAACAAGGAAGAAAATCACCAGCCATGAGTTACTGAATCCACAGATTGTTAGCACTGTGCCAAAGAGCCTCTATGATCTAGAGTCCTGATGTCTCCATGAGCACACCAGAGGAGCTATTAGTATTAAAGAATGGAAACAAGCTTTGGGATTCAGCCACTCATTGCGGAAATCTACTCTCTCAATCTCTTTTGGATCAATGGGTTGCATGAGAAAGGTGAATATTCTTAGTGGCAGGCTTATCACATTGACAAGGTGAACTTAATCGATGGATGTAATTATGTCTTTACAGCGTACTCTAATGTTCAGTGCCAATGCTTTGCAAAGATGATTTTGCATGTTCTTAGTTCATTGCCATTTATATCTATCCTATTTCTGACATTGTACAGTGGCTCTTGGTTATGTGAAGTTTTCTGATCCCTTGACTGCTCTATTGTCCACAGAAGAAGAAAAAAAGGAAACCTAGGTCTCCCCTGAGGATGCAACTTTATAGTAGAGTCTCACAAAGATTGAAAGGACCCTACAGTCCCAACTTTCCCCAAAATATGGTCATTCTAAAATTCAGGAAATTTTCTGAAAATTCGAATAGAAGTCACTGATGAAATATTGGTTAGAATGTTATCCTTCTCCCCCTTTTAGTTTTAAGGACATGCATAAAAACCTAGAAGTTGTCTTTGTTATATGCAATTTGGCAGTTATGTATGCATCTTTTTAGTTAGGTCTATGTATGCATCTACGCTGATGGTGCACATGTTTTCTCTTGGAAATATGAGCAACTGGAGCCCCCGTTTCCTGCTGATTTAAACCATCTAGTTGGTTCACCGTGCTATGGACCGAATTTAGAATCCATCTGACATTTAAGGCTTTGATTTTTAGCATTGGATTAGAAATTAGATAAATTGCCACCCATGAATGAAAAGCTTTAATTTCACACGTAGGTGAAAATTTCTTATATCTCTCATCCATAAAATGCCTTTCCAGATGATTGAAGTCTGGTCCACAGTTGTGCTTTGCTTGCTCATAATTCTAAATTTTGCAGATCCATCTATATACGTGGATGCCTATTGGATGACAGGGCCCTACTGTAACAGTGTTCTATTTGCACAAAATGTTAGAAACAATTGACCAATTGATCCAATCTCTCTCTCATAAATTGGTTATTTAGTTTTGGATAATTTTATTATCCATCTATTCCATTAGTCTCTATCCAATTTGAGTGGATTGTGGATAGTAACTTTTCCTGGGTATTAATATTTGCTAATCTGAATATGCAGCTCCTGAATGGGAGGGTCTCGGTGTCTCCTTCCTCTAGTGGCATGCATCGAAGTATGAATTTGACAATCAGATTACAGCTGAAACGGTCAGAGGGAGATCTTGTGCATCAAAGATATGTGGATCGTGAAACATCTAGATGCCTATTGAAAGGAATGAACATCCTCCTAGCAGATACCGATCGTTTCAACGAATCCATCATTAGAAAGCTTCTAGAAAGCCTGGGAGGTCACTTGACTGTTGTTTCCTGTTGGTATCAGTGCTTGGAAACTCTCCGCCTAAATGAAAATGAATTTCAGCTATTGCTAATAGACCTGCACATGCTTGAGGAAAATATCCACGAGCTGTCTGCTGGCATAAGAAAATTACGATCAGGAAACTGGCTTTTGATTATTGCATTGACTTCAAAGGCCGACATTGACATCCGTAATAGGTGCCTTCAAAATGGACTGAACGGGGTGGTATGTAAGCCGGTTATATGGCAAGAGATGGAAGATGAATTACATAGAATCATTCAGCAGGGTGGCTCGGGCCCTGTTCCCTCCTCTTTGTAGAGAACCTGCAGAAGTATGAAAGAAACTAGAAAAATTCTTCAAGTCCACACAGAAACTTCATGTAAGTTGAAAAATACTAGCCTGATTCATAAGCCATTAAAGTAAAGAGAAAACATCTTTGATTTTTGCAGCATCGTGACTATCCTTTGGCCTTACTAACGTTTTATCCTGAGATCAATCTGAAAGATACAGGTTTTAGAATTCATGCAACTTTTGTTTATGAAGGCTGTGTCAAATCTCTGAGAACATTCCATTTTAGGATGTTCGCCACATCCCAACATTGCAAAAGGAGGTTACATGTCGAGATGGAAGCCAGGTTGTTAAGCAGTTCTATGTTTCTTTTGGGCTTCTTTTTACAGAGCGATGAAGACTGCTTGCGCCTCACTTATATCATTCTTATCTAGAGAGGCATGTATAACTTGTGGAGCCTCTAATTCTAAAATTGATGCCAAATTGAACCTCAGTGGCAACAATCCCCGTAATTATGCTTGGTCATGAAAGATTAAAATGCAAGAGGTTGGTGGTCTGTAATTGAGGAATGTGGATTTCTAAGACTGAGAAGCTCGTCTTTTTCTCTTCTTTACTGTTGTCTAAGAGAGACCCCCAGCAACCCCCGGTGCCCAAGAGATGCCCAAAGCCACTATTAGGCTGGGTATGGTGTTTAGTTCGGTTATACTGTTTTTTAGCGGCCAGCAAGAAACCTAAGACATGATTTTTAGCTTTCAGAATCTTATCTTCTTTCGTCTTTTCCTGAAAGGTGGAATGGATTCGAATAAAGGAAGAGTTCAGATTGACGTACCCAACCGAGCAGATTAAAGAGAAATACATCAAGAAAAAGGTGCCTTATAACTGAAGGCAAGACCAAAACCCAAAAGATATAACCGAAAGCTGGAAGAAGCAGACCACCAACAAGGATCCGCTTGCCATTTAGCTAATACCTAGTACATCAAACTAGTAATGCAAAGAGATTCCCACAGTACCCATTGCGTGATTATCGGCCTTGCTGTCAATGGAAAAGGCAGAGAGCGGCGTCCAGAGATGTGTCTTGACCATTTCCTAAGAGATAATAAAGGTTCAAAGCCAACACCAATGCGGGAAAAAAGGAAAAAGAAAAAGGAAAAGAGAAAAAAGGCACAAAGCTGGCATCATTGGAGAAGGGGAAAAAAGGGTTTTTTTATATAATAAAAATCCCATTATATTTCCCATTTTTGCATAAAAGTCCACCTTTTTGGAGTTTTGCAAATTTGCCACTCTATCGGTGTTCCATCTTACTTATCTATTAGTTTTTTATCAAAAATTTGATATTATCCTTCCTTATTTCTCTCTGTTAATACATTTTAGCAGGACTTTTTGCGTGATTTTTTATTTTGTTAATAAATGAGAATCTCTAAAATTGATTGCGCTAGATAGAAGATATTGTGAAGAAATAGATCAAAGTCTTAAATGTTTAATTTTTATTCAAGAAGGCATTCAACGAAGAGCTTAAAGTCAGCTATTCTTGAATAGTAATGCTATTTTGCTTATTTTTTAAACTTGAAATTTTCTTTAATGTGTTATGTTTTTATTTATCTAAAGGATTTATTATATTCTAATTTGTGTTAAGAAGAATTTTATACCAGTTTTTAGTAAGAAGTTGAAGTTTAAATTATTGAATTTCACTGAAGAAGCTTAAAAAGTACTATTGCAGAGGTTGATGAATATGACATGTTTGTAATTGAATATCTCATTATTGGTTGGTTTTTGTTGAAATTTTACCGTATCATTAAATTCACTATTAGAATGTATAAGAGAGAAATAGAGAATGATAATATCAAAAATTAAAAAAAAAAAACTAACAGAAGGAGGATGGAAAACTAACATAATGGCAATTTTATAATACTAAAAAACTGTTGAACTTTTTGGCAAAAATACAAAAATATAGTGACATTTTTGTGAAAAAAAATCCCAAAACCAGTGGTTTTTGTGACTCTCCCTTGCGTCATGCGTCGACGAAAAGGAGTATAGGATTTTGTGCAGTTCCCCGCGTGCTATACAGCATTTCTATGCCATGCATTCTAAGGTTGTACTTTGTTCTACATAGACGTTGGTCGGGCTTATTCATGGTATTAGATATGGGTTCTCACTGACATGTGCATTTGCGCGTGCGACATTAGAAGAACATATCTTTACTGGCAGATTATTCACCTTCCTCCGTTACCGCCAAAACATTTTCTTTCCTGGATATCTCTCTCGGATCTCGTCATTTATCGATCCTTCCAAGGTGGTTTATTATTTCCTAAGTGCCTTTCTACCTATTTCTAAACTACGATTCTGCCTATTTTCAAGCTCTCTTTGCTAAATGCAAGGTAAAAGTTGTTGTCGTGTGACCTTGAGGTCACGAGTTCAAGGCATGGAAATAGTCTCTTGCAAAACGTAAGATAAGACTGCATACTATATACCCTTGTAGTCCACTCTTTCCTAGACCCTGCATAGGTGAGAGCTTTATGCACCTTAGCTGCCCTTTTCTTTGGCTTATTGTCCATTTGGACGCAAATTCATTCCCTGTGTTAGTCAGTTTGTCCATTTGTTAGACTTATGGAGTTACTTTATACATAATATAGACGATTTGAAGCTATTGCCTTGTAAAGAGCAATCGCTGATGAATATGGAGCTTGCCGTTTCTTTAAAGGCCACGGACTGGGAAGGCTTAACATTATTCAATTAGCTGAATGTTAGTTTTAAGTCATCCATGTCGCGGACTCAAGCGTTAAAGCGTGGATAATTGATGTTTGCCTGTGTTCCTTTTTTTGCTGTTAGGATGGTGAAGGGAGCCTTGGTGTAACGGTAGAGTTGTAGTGTGACCTTGAGGTCATGGGTCAAGCATGAAAACATCTTCTTTCAAAATATAAGGTAAGGCTGTGTATTATTGACCCTTGTGGTCCGCCCCTTTCCTGGGGAGCTTCGTGCACCGGGACTGCCCTTTTAATGGTGAGAGGAGTAAAACTCGCAAGCTAACGAACTGGCTTAAGTGCTGGATTCCTTTAAGTTGTGGATAGTATGGCAATTAAAATCATGATGATAACTGGGCAAATCCCTCTCAACTTTCAAACAACATACAAATTCCAAACTTGAATCCCGCTCTGTTAATTTGGTTGCCGATATAATTCGTCATGTTATTCTTTTTTCTTGGAAGTAACATCTTAAGGTTTGTAGCCGGCTAATATGACAGATCAAATTGTAAATTTGTCTGATTACAATGACAAATACTGGGAATTCATTATATGAAGTCACACCTAGACCGTAATTGTTTCCAACATCAATCCTAAACGTTCACCTTTCAACCTCCAGCCTTCTCACCTAGACCAAGAAAGAAACCCCCAATAACTTCATGGTGTTGAAGTTCAGAATTAAGATCTTTCTCTCTAGTTTAGTGAATGCTGGGCACATTTCCATCTGCTAATCTTAGCTCAATATGACGATAGTAACGATAAACTTCCTTTCTTTGCTAATCCATTGGTTTTAAATTGCCAAGCAGCTGTATGCCATCTCTCTCATTGCTTATCCATTGGTTGTAAGATCACTACCTTCTACCTAATAAAATCACCTCAAATCCATAAAGGAGAATTATTGGAAAACTTCATAGACAAAATGGTACTCGTGCAATTTTTTGTGGTAGCAAATACATCTTCTTTCGCTGGCCAAGAAACCATGATTGGGCATTGCAAGAACGTGATTGAGGAAAGAAAGTTTCAATCAGGACATGTTATTTTTTCCAAAACAAGTAATTCATGGGAGGTTGGTTTTTTGCCCACCAAACTATGACAAGATATTGTTCCAATGTTGGAAGCTACCGGATGGAGATCATATCTGTGAGGTAATGTGTAGAAGAATTTATTGAATGTCCTCGTGTAACCACTACATAGAAATGGAGTCCCAAAGTGTCAAGGTTTATGAGTTGATTGAAATTGTCGATCAAAGATCTTGTCATGTTGCAATCAGTATGACTCCCTTTGATGTTGATAGAGATCAAAGTCTGGTTGATGCGCATCTCATTTCGCCGGATTTGGATGCCTGGGAGCCCAAAAGTCATGCATATTGGACAATTCCTGCATCGGAAGAAGTGTAACATAGACTATTCACCGACTTTAATTCTTCTTTTTATCTGAGCTTCTTCTCATTTTTCCTTTTCTTGCTTTCTCATTAGACGCCCAAATAACCTAGCTACAAAAGTAGTAGTCTCTTGGAAGTTGTAAGAATGTGTAGGTGTGGTAGGCCCATGGAAGGTTGGGCTCATTGCTGCCGTTGTTCCGCCGGAAACTTCTCCAAAAACTATCTCCAACGTGGCATCCAGCTTCAGTCTCTCTCTCTCTCTCTCGATTCAGCGAACTGGTTTAAAACCTCACAGTCAGTGGGTCTGTGTTTTTTTTCCTCTCCATGTTGGTGATATGTGATGATTAGTATGATTGATTCTTAATTTGGTGTTTTCTAGAGTTAAATTTGCTGCTGTTTTGATGATCTGGGGATTTTGATTTGTGGGTTCTGATGGTGCTTCAAAGGTTATGTGGAAGTTGCGGGCTCTTTGGCAAATAGGATAAGAAACCATGCTAAACTTACCTATGGAACATTGATATTTCTCCCTTGCTATCTTGTAAAACTGTGATAACTAGTATTCAAGATATTTTTGTCCTAGTTCCCCTTTAAATTTGTGGACATGAAGAAGCATGTTCTCAATTGAAAAGTTAAGGAACCCAATTTCTTTGACTCTTTGTAGATGGGGAGAAATACTTACTCTATACGGTTTGAACCTATATAACTATACTTCAAAAACATTCCCTTTAAGAAGGCATTTGGCTTGTTTACAACAACCAAAAATTGTGTATATTAAGAAGGTTGTTCTCTGTAAATTATAAATTTACCTATTTAGTTATAGGCTAGCTGTAGTTGCATTTTTTAGACTCCTTTGATAGTAACTTTTCCTCTAAACCTCCATAGACAATCAATACACCATTGAAAAGCGTCCTTGCTTAGAATGCCTTGTTAGAGATTTTGTAAATGATCTAACATGCTTCATGAACTCAAATAGCATTTAGATCTAAGGCGGAATAAGGATCAAATAAAATCACATACCTCCAGCCATTGCAGCACAATCCTCTATTTTCTGGAATGTAGATCTGTTGGGTTAAGGTTCTTCTAAACCTTATTCAATCTCCATTCGATGGTGTATTTTCTAAAATGAAAGTGAGATTGCAGGCTTAGGGACCCTTGCCATGAATGCATTGTTTTATAGTTGCTCTATCCATCGTAGAGTTAACCAAACGTGCAGAAGTTATGCTTCAGTTTTTGAACGTTATCGAGTTATGAGAAGTTAATCTCATCCCTAAAATGATTGAAACAAAATGGACCAGTAATTTGCTTAATTTACTCGGTTGTTACCAAGTCTTAAGGAGAAATACCAACATTCTTGCACTTGGTCCATATATTTCATCATTTATCATACTAAGAAACAAAATACATGAATCATGGTGATAGGTTCTCTATAAAATGAGTATTATCTTCCATGTATTACAATGCATTATGCCTCTTAAACACTTGCTTATATTCCTTAATGAATAAACCCTATGTTTATTCTAGGTCCAGACATTAACGATATTTCTCAAAATGAATAACTGTGTACACAATGAAAATTAAATATGAGAAAACATTATAAATAGAGTTTCATTGAAAATAACATCTGTTCTTACAAGAAATTACATAGTGGAATCAATTCCCATTCTAACTACATGAACCTTGAATTTGAATGGTGGCATGCCCTTAGTCAAAGGATCAGTGATCATCAATTCAGTACTGGCATGCTCCATGACTACTTTCTTTTCCTTAACACGTTATCTTATGGCTAGGCACTTGATGTCGATGTGTTTGCTTCAACTACCATTTTTGTTGTTCTTAGCCATAAAGACAGCAGCTGAATTGTCGCAATATACTCTCTGTGACAATTCGGGTTTTTGTAACACATTTTGTAATACATTTTTGAAAGGTAGGGCCCTTAGTAGAAATTTTTTTCTCAAACAAAGTAGTGAAAATTCTTTTCTTTAGAACTTATTTTGAAAAACCCAGGTTATCACTTCATACATAACATAAGTAGAATTTTTGTACAAGATAAAATTCTATTGAAGGAATATAACTTTTATTAAATTCAAGAATCCATCCAGTGGTTCACAGTATAGCCCGGGTATCAGTACAATACTTGTCCAAATTACATAATCCAAATTTCAAAGTTCACCATACAATAAAAATTCTCAATACAATACAATGCTCTCAAATAAAATACATGTCATCAAGGGATATATCCTGATTGATTATTCTGCCAAGCTTTCTTAAGTCTTGAGCTCTTAAATCTCCTTCTTTGTATCTAAGATATTGTAACCATTGAAACATTTACAATATCTCAGCAAGCTATGCTTGGTAGGCGACTCAAGAAGCATAATAATTTGACAGTATAATCTTAATACTTCATAATCCCATTATTCATACTCATGGATTAATCTCTTTACTTTGTCATATATGTACATCCTTACACATACATATTATATACTTTGTATAGATACAATCAAAACCGTGAAAAATAGTTAATATCTCAAACATAATCATACCCAGCTTATATTGAGTTGATAAATCATCTGGACTCTGCTGGAAATACTCCATCATTTGGGCATTATGGGTAATACATGATTACCCGGTATCTCATCATGCCATATTATAAGGCATTTCATTATGTCATGCATTAATGCAAAAATACTTAAAGGATTACTATGCATGCAGTCAGAATCCCCACCAGTGTGCTTGAATGACTGCCCAATAATCCACCTATACCATCATTGGTGGAAATTGCAATATCCATGTCCATATGGGAAGGACCATGGTTGTCATAGTGGCGGCCTTCCCATAATTACTCTAGCCAACTTTTAGCCTCATTTAGGCTTGGTATCCATATAATAACAGGTTTCAGAGAGTGGGTGGCCAAACCCTACTAACTCTCTTAGCATAACATCCCTAAGCTTATGCTTGTTTAAAACAAAACCACAAGGCTCCATGCTTGTATGTAAAGTAATTCTTATACATATCAGACAATCTGTCTATTTGCTTAGGCTTGGAATATCTTCTAGTTCCATATTCACTTAGAGTATATTCCTCAATTCTAACTTAACCATTTTATATGTGTTTGGTTGGATCATAAGGGTTTCAGGGGATTTAATACAAGGATTAACATTACACTTGTCAACATTTCTAGACATAAGATCATGTATTCAACATGTACATCCCATGTAGATGCATTCATAAAATCCTCCTACCTTTAAGTAATGATTTATCTCTTCAAATCTTCCATGATCCTGATTGACGTATGAAATCTGTAAATCCATACATACTATCAATATTTATACAATCTGAATAATCCTATATTTTTTATCCTATCTATATTCTCTGTTTAATCTTGTCATTTGATATAAAGGATATAGATCTTTTGTCCTATCATGATCTATCTTCCTCAGATAATGTCCATCCTATTGATCAATAGATCTGATGGTTAGAATGATCTTCTAATCTTTTAGATCTACGTATTTTCTATTCTAAGTCTTTGTGTATTCCTTTCTTTGATCTTGATCTTTCATAGATCCTTTGATTAACAATTTATACTTGTTAATAAAGATTAAGGGCTTAAATCTTCTATCATCTAGTTCTTCTTTGATCTAAGTTCAATTTTTTGATCATCCCTAAGGAAGATGATCTTGGTTCTCTTCCTTGAATCATATTTGATCAAGGATTTGGATTATCTATCTAGATTTGTCTACAACATACATACATTGATACATAATAAAATACGACATTAGGAATCTTATTGTTCTTTATCATTCAAGATCCTATGGATCTTGTTTGATCATCCTTATCTTACTTACAATTTTTATTATGATTAGATAATTTACTAACCTTTTATGCTCTTATTATTATTAATCAACCAGTTAATGTTTTACTGGTTGAAGATAACTTATTTTATCTTAAGTCTAGACTGCTCCTCTTATATCCAATTAGTTAATGCTTATTAGATGAATGGTTGAATACAAAGTGGTTACTTCAATTCTCATGTAAGAAGGTGCTTAGACCTCACAAACGTCAACAAGAGATAAGAGAAGAGTGAGGCTCTATTAGAGAACCCCCTTAACCACCATGTTTAGCATTCATTAAAGTGGCCTTAGCTCAACCTTTCATAAGGTTCCTGTGAGTATTTTAAGCCTAAGTACTCTTTCTAATTAATTTTAGTTAAATCCATGAACATTTAAAATGTCATGCATGGGGTTTATTATTCTCCTAGTTTATGCCAAAGATTTGATAAGCCTTATATTGTCTTACTAACTATAGCCGTTACTAATATTAAGTCAAAGTCATTCACTCATTTTAATTATCAATAAATCTTTATATTCCATTAGTTTATATTTTTGGTGATTTATGCTCAATATATCTTAACAACTACTTAACATTTGAATCTATTAATAAAATTTGACAATAAATAAATCATAAACTTTAAAGCATGAATCCAATATAAATTTAACAACTATTTATATTAACATGCTCCATATGAATGTAACTTAACCTAATGAAATAAGACTATACTTAAACTAGCACGATCCTAAGTTATGAAATACATGAAATTTAATACTAATCAAATGGAATCATGCTAAAATCTCAAATTTAAACTAACATGCCCTAGGACAATTAAATCTACCAACCTATGATAACAATCTAATAACATATAGAGCATAACATGCTAACATTTAAGAATTATACTATCATGCTTCCTAATTTATAACATAAATAACATTTGCAATTCTATTATCAAATAAAATACAAGTAAACTAATTAGATTAAGATTATTAGAAATTTTACTTCTGCTCCAACCATTAGATCTTAGATTTTTTCCTTTAATCAAGGGTTTTAATTACATTTAGGGCTTTTACTCCATTAAGATCCAAAGATCATATCCACTTGTTTTTGTCACATTGAATCCATGATCTAACTGGATTTCATTATAATCCCATTCATATAACTCGTCCAAAGGGTCTGATCATGCTTGATCTTATTGATTAAGTAGGTCCCTTTGTATTTTTAGGAATTTTCTACCATAAAGGGTAGATTCCTCATTTTATGTTAGATCTATCAAAATAAATCATTGATATTACTTGATTTTAACATTATATCATTATTGCATTAGATCCCTAAGGTCTGATCATCTTAGATTTGAAGATCATGAAAATTAAAATTTTAATTCCTAAAAATAGAAATTTTCTTGAAGCATTTTATCAATTTTACAATTTTAAAAGAAAATAGACTTTACAAGCTTTCTATAGCTTCTTTCAGGTCTTAATTTGGAGTTCAGATGACTCCACAATTAAGGACTGAAGTTCATAGCCGTTCTGAGGGTCTAGATTTGTTCTGGGCCTAGCAGAAAGGACTGCTGTGATCAGTCGGGCGGAGCGGGCTAGTCAAGCAGAATGGTCGGCACACTCCCATCACTGGGACACACGCCGTAGCGTTCCCAGGACCGGCGTTGTCATCGGTCATTCCATTGGGACATCGTTGACAGTCCTTTTGGACCGTCCAATCAATTCCTTTTCAATAAAAGGCTCAAAACTTGATTAAATTGCATGAAAATTCTAACCTACGTTTGGATTGATTGGATGGCTCGATTTTCCATATGAGCCCTCCATCATCCAAAATTTAAGGGATCTTATCCTTACTTGATTTTTATTATTTGTAACCTAAAACTAATTTCAAAAAAATAAAAATTATATAAATTAATATGAAATAAGTGTGAAAAGAATTTTCACCTACCTGATTGGAGAAAAACGTAGGTTTTGTTGCCCACTGTAAAAGAATATTCACTTGATGATAAGATCGCCCAAGAATTGCTTGTCTTGTGATTTTTCGTTGTTTGAACCGTTGGATCTTAAAATTTCTTTTGTGGTTTTGTTGATAAGGTAGTCTAGGGTAATCTAAATGGTGGGATTTGATTTGAAATAGAGTGCCTAATTGAATTTAGGTCTCTTGTTCCAATTAGAGAGAGGAGAGAGAAAATGAAAGAAAAGAGATTTTTGGTACTTTTAGAAATTTGGGAATGAATCTAGATCTAATTTTATAGGGAAAGCAAGATAATTTCATGGTAAATTTTATAAAAAATTTTGGAGGATTTTTGGGGGTGTATTTATAGATGGTTTTGAATTTTTACTTGTAATAATTATGTTTCAATTCTTTTGAATATTAAATTAACAATGGATCCTCCACTACCACCTCCTTGTCCACTATTAGCTAGTAGTGGTTTGACTATTTATTACATGTTTTCTAGCTGTTGTATTCATTTGTGAGCCCCTTTATGGGCCCCACGAAGGTGTGAAAGGACCATTTTGCCCTTTTGTGGAGAAAAATCCATTTTATTCTTTTGAACTCAGAATTAAGCTTACTTAGTGGCATTGGAATTGTATTTCTGAGTACATTCTAAATATTAAAGTCTTAGATCTTAGTTATAAGTAAAATTATCATTTTATCCTTTTATTCATTAAAATAGAGAAATAAAATCCATGATTTTGAAAATTCAAACGAAATTGATTTTCTCAACCAGTTTACAAAAATTGGGGTTATTATACTCTTAATGGCCTAGAAATAGAATCCATGATTCTAAGCCCAGATATGAAACTCCTTAAGCATACACCATGTGAAATAGCCTCAAAATAGGAAACAAACTTAGCTTCCATAGTGAAAGTAGCATTTAAGGTCTGCTTAGCACTTCTCCAAGATGTAGCTCTACCGGCCATCATAAAAATATATCCTGATTTTGATTTGTGTGAATCAACATAGCCAACAAAGTTCAAATATGAGTACCCAATTACTTCCAGATTTTTTTTTCGTCTATAAATAAGCATGTAGTCTTTGGTTCCTTGAAGGTACCTCATCACTTTCTTTGCAGCTCTCCAATGGTCTATGCCTGGATTGTTCTGATGCCAAATGTTAGAGATTTTGTAAATGATCTAACATGCTTCACGAACTCAAATAGCATTTAGATCTAAGGATCGAATAAAATCACATACCTCCAACCATTGCAGCACAATCCTCTATTTTCTGGAATGTAGATCTGTTGGGTTAAGGTTCTTCTAAACCTTATTCAATCTCTATTCGATGGTGCATTTTCTAAAAGTAAAAGTGAGATTGCAGGCTTAGGGGACCTTGCCATGAATGCATTGTTTTATAGTTGCTCTATCCATCATTGAGCTAACCAAACGTGCAAAAGTTATGCGTTTAGGTTCTAAACTTTATCAAGTTAGGGAAGTTAATCTCATCCCTAAAATGATGGAAAGAAAATGGACCAGTAATTTGCTTAATTTACTCAGTTGTTACCAAGTCTTAAGGAGAAATACCAACATGTTTGACCTATTGGAGGTTAAAGAAATTAGGTGGCCTCTTCCTCCATTGCTATTCTTGAATAGCTATTGAACTAAGTGTAGTGGGGAGAAATTGGCAATGGATTCTATTTTACTGCATCTCTTCATTATACAATTTCTCTCTAGAGAAGTTGTAATACAATTTCACAGTCAATGAATTGAGTTCTACTGCTTCTTTATGTTATACAGCTAGAGAAATTCACTCTGTTTCTCATAGGCAACCGACCAATTATCCAATATTTTTCTTTGACTGAAATTCCATCTCAAGTGATGTTTCTCCAATAGCCAAGTGCCTTCTAGTATCCTTAGTTTCATGACTAAAATAGTTCATGTTAGTGTCTTCTCTAAATGGAATCCTAATTGGTGCCTCAACGACTTCTGCTTACTTTTCTTTTACAGGTTTGATTCTTGCATGTATTATGTTGGTTCAAGAATAGATGGAGTTCATTGAATAAGCCTCGTAAACCAGTAGTAGCTACGGACTATCAACATTCAATAGAAGAAGAAACTTAGATACCTTCAAATGATTATTTTTTATTATTATTTTTTTTTTTTGCATATTGCTCATTGCTCATTGATATCATGATATGCTACATAAATGGTTCAGATCATTGAAAAAATAGTAAAGTGTGCTTATCATTAGAAAGAGCCCTTAGCTATAGATAACTGCTAGATTATAGTCACAAAGTTTGGATTCAAGAACAACTCATCGAGCTAAATATTCATACAACTCGGCAAATGTTCATGAAAATTTTGAAAAAAAAAATGCTGGAAAATCATTTTTCAAATATGCTTTTAAGCTTTTTATCTAAAATTTTAACTATATTTATAAATACTATTCGAGGATTTTAAAATGTATTTGTGAAGTTTGAGTTTTATAAGATAAATTCATGTTAGTTTCTTGAACTTTACTTTGAATTTGAAAACTATAGAAACTTATGATTGATTCAAAAAAGTCAAGCATAAAAAAGGAGAGACATTTTTGAAAAATCTTCAATTATTTAGAGAATTTTGTGACTCTAGTGAAGACTCTTGTATGGGAAAAGATGTTCATTCTATACATTAGAAAATAAGCAAAGCATAAAGGCAAGAGTATACAATTTTTCATTAATGGTTTTTTATTCAACTAAAAGTGAGTACATATCTTCAACCCTTTGGATTATTAATTACATGTCAATAATAATAATATCCATCACTTTTTTTTTAGATGCTATAAGCCTATGGTTAAATTGAGCCTTATAAAGATATTAAAGGAGTCATGGGTTAATTAGGGACCATAGGCAAGATATGACTAGCTATAAAGATGTTCAGGTGTTGGTATGCTACAAGGTTCCCAAGATGACTAAGTCATAAGCTTATGGTGTGAAGATAAAAACATATCCTAGCCATAGATGGTTTAGGGGACAACTCTGCCAATGCCGGTCCCAAGCCCGGATGAAAAAGGAGGAGCGTCTTGCGTTAGGTGCCAATCGACAAGGGGGAAGTTGAAGATGATTATGTTATTTCTTTCTTACAAATGAATATGCATTTGTATATTAGTTTGTACGGAAGAAATGAAAATCATCTCCAGCTTCTTAAAATACGGCCACCCTTGCGTCAGGTTGCCAACCCGCAAGGGTTTAGCTAAAGATGATTTTTGTTATTTCTTTTATGCTCGCAAATGAATATGTATTTATATATTAGTTTATAAAGAAGAAATGAAAATCATCTTCGGCTTTTTAAAACTACAGCAACCCAAACATGACATGAATTGCAAACAGACATTCCCTCAAGCTAGGGCTTTCCCCATAAGTGACGCGCTGCATCGAATCCCGGGTGCGGTGAAAAATAGGTAAGGGTTGCTAGGGCATTCTCCCAGAAGCGACGTGCTACATCGGATCCCGGGTGTAGTGAAAAGTGGGTAAGGGCTACTAGAGCGTCCCCTCGAAAGTGACGCATTGCATCAGAACCCAGGTGCAGTGAAAAGTGAACATGGGTCCATACCATGGAGGTCGAGAAAGGCGATAATAAATAAGGTATCTCCAAAACCTAAGATTCGCTCGCTACATGAAATATAGGGACACTGACAGGTAAGAGTTTGGAGTTAGTAGACACGATGAAACGTAGGAAAGTCAACATCGCTTGTATCCAAGAAACCAAGTGGAAAGGGGCTAAAGCTAGAGAAATAGATGGGTATAAATTATGGTACGTAGGAAAGGAAAATAATAGAAATGGCATAGGAATAATAGTGGATAAGGAATTAAAGGATAAAGTTGTGGACGTTAAAAGAATCAGTGATAGAATTATAATAATAAAAACTGTTCTAGGAGAGTAGATTATAAATGTTATAAGTGCATATGCACCACAAGTAGGGTTACAAGATATAATCAAGAGACAATTTTGGGAAGATATGGAGGGAGTCATACAAGAAATTCTCAACACTAAGGGAATATTTATAGGAGCAGACTTAAATGACCATGTACGAAAAGATAATAAAGGATATGATAGAATACACAGAGGGTATGGTATAGGTGAACAAAACGAGATGGGGGAGAACATCCCCGATTTTGCTTTGTCATATAACCTATCCATTGCAAATACACTCTTTAAGAAGAGGGATGAACTATTAATAACCTTTAAAAGTGGACTTCATAAAAGCCAAATAGACTTTTGTCTACTTAGGAATAATGAACGATTTATATGTAAGGATTGTAAGGTGATACCTGGTTAGAATTTGACCTCACAACATAGGTTAATGGTTATAGATATCCATATTAAAAGATGGAGTAAAAGAATTGAACTTAATACACATCCACAAACTAAGTGGTGGAACTTAAAAGGAGAGAAAATAACCTTATTAAAAAATAAGTTGATGGTAGAAGGAAATTGGACCTATGAAACAGAAGTAAATACCATGTGGACTAATATGGCTGAGTCCATTAAGAAAGTGGCAAACGATGTCTTAGGAGTATCTAAAGGTAAAACGCTATTAGCAAAGGAAACATGGTGGTGGAGTGAAACAGAGCAAAAAATTATTAAAGAAAAATGGATGCTTTTTAAAGCTTGGCAGAAGATTAGAAATAATAAAAATATAAACAATATAAGAAAGCTAAAAACGCTGCTAAGAGAATAGTAAGTGAGGCTAAACTTAAAAGCATATGATGAGCTCTATAATAAATTAGGAACACGAGAAGGTGCGAAAGATGTGTTTAAACTTGCAAAAGTAAGAGAACATAAGGGTAAGGACTTAGATCATGTTAGGTGTATTAGAAGCGATGATCAAAGGGTATTAGTCAAAGAAGAGGAGATCAAACAAAGGTGAGAAACATACTTTCAAAAATTATTATATGACAGTGGCTTTGAGAATATAGGGATTGAAACTAATATAAATCTAAATAACATTGGATATTATAGATATGAACGTAGGATTAGAATACCTGAAGTAAAAGAGGCCTTGAAAAAGATGAAATTAGGAAAGGCCATGGGGCTTGATGGTGTACCAATAGAGGTTTGGAAGCATATGGGAGATATTGAGGTAGTTTGGTTGACCAAGTTGTTTAACAAGATTATAAAATAAAAAAAAATGCCTTATGAGTGGAGGAAAAGCTCTATTGTACTAATCTATAAGAATAAATGTACCATTCAGTGCTGCACTAATTATCGAGGGATCAAACTTATGAGCCACACCATGAAACTTTTTGAAAGAGTAATTGAGAAGAGGCTACAACATGAAACAAGTGTATTGGAGAATCAGTTTGGTTTCATGCCTAGGAGGTCTACCATGGAAGCTATTTTCTTACTAAGACAATTAGTAGAGAAATATAGGGAGAGGAGGAAAGACCTACATATGGTCTTTATTGATTTAGAGAAAGCTTATGATAGAGTCCCTAGAGAGTTAATATGGAGGGTGTTGGGTGGTAAGGGGGTTTCTCAGCGATATATAGATATAATTAAAGATAGGTATGAGGGAGTGGTAATAAATGTTAAGATCACTAGTGGCGTGACTGGTGATTTTCTTGTCACTGTAGGATTGCACCAAGGATAGGCATTGAGTCCATACCACTTCACATTAGTTATGGATGAGTTAACAAAACATTTGCACGAGGAGATTCCCTGGTGCATGATATTTGCAGATGATATAGTCTTACTTGATGAGACAAGGGAGGGTGTAAACATAAAGCTAGAGTTATAAAGAGAAGCATTAGAATCTGAAGGATTTAAAATTAGCCGAACTAAGACAGAATATATGGAATGTAATTTTAGTAAGGAGAGTAGGAGTGGAACACCAGTCAAGATTAATAATTAAGAAGTTCCCGTGAAAGACCTCTTTTGGTACTTAGGATCATTGATCCATGAGAGTGGAGAGATTGAGAGATTGAGAGGGAGGTTACCGAGAGAATCCAAGCGGGTTGGAACAAATGGAGATGTGCATCTGGTGTTTTATGTGATCGGCGGGTGCCACTCAAACTGAAGGGAAAGTTCTATAGGATGGCTATAAGGCCAGCTGTAATATCCTTAATTTTTAGGATAAAATAGGAAATTTTTTAAATAAATAAAAATAAAAATTTATAGATGGAAATTTTTCCTGAAAACATAAAAATTAGAAAGGGCTCGTCGATACGAGTCCAACGCCACCAAGAACGCGAAAAACGGAGCTCAAACGAGGGAGTTATGAGCAGTCAAAGTGGAAAGGGGCAAATTGGTCATTTGATAGAGACGTGTTAGACAGGGGTCCAAATTGATAATGGCACCCCCGTCTTCCACACGTCTCTACCAGTGCCAGAAAAATCGCCGGAGAGACGTGGGAAGAGACGTGTGGGGAATATTTTCTCTTCCCCTAGACTCTAAACCCTATATTTGATCATCCTCAGGAGCCAAAACGCTCCACTTTGAGCGGTCCTCTGGGATTTTTAGCACAGAACCCTAGCTTTGCAAGTTCTGAGTTTTCCGGTGAGTGGAACCCCAGCAACACGAGCAACTCCGGCCAGGCGCAAGGTAAGCCTCAAATCTATGTTTTTCGGTATTTATTAATTAGAAAAATAATTAGGAAAGCATTTAAAAATTAGGAAAAAAATTGGATTTTTTAGGAATTTTGTGCACACTACTGTTGGAGCGTGATTTCACAGATCAAACCTTGTTCGTTTAGAAATTGCACCGTCCAACTAGTGCACAAGAGACCCAAGAGCAAACCCTTTAAATTTGGGAGTGATCCAACGGTGGATTTCTCCAGAAAAAGCAAAAATCAGTACCTAGGGATGATTTTAGGAACTTGGGAAAAATTGTTTAAAAACCATGGTTTTTGGAAAAATCAGTGCAAAAAGAGGGCATAAATGGATTCTAGAGAGAATTCTGAAGAAAATGGCACAAAAATCACGCAAAACGGAGCTTTGTAGCTCCGCCGGAGACGACCGGAATCCGGTCGTCTTCTCCGGCGTCGGCGCCCTGGCGTCAGGGCGCTGACACCAGGATGCACTCGGAGACGCACTAGGGACGACGTCACACGACTTCGTCGTCGCACGCGTGCTGGAAGGCGCCTGTTGGCGGTCGCGGTGGGGCCGAGACGCGGCGCATCCTGGCGACCGTGACGCATGCGCGGGTGCGTCACGGTGCCGAAGACGCACGGCGTGCGTCCCGTGCGGCGTCTGCATCTTCATGCGTCTTCGTGGGCCGGTATAAGCCGGTGTAAACCAGCGAAAAAAGGGGCCGCCGGTATAAACCACCTTATGGTGGTCCGGCAGGCCCCATTTGAGGGTAGTTTTCACTGAAACTTGATTTCTGGGAGCTATAGAGGTTCAAATCACGATCCGAAAGAGGCGTTGTGACTGTATTGACTACGCGGACCTAGTTTTAATTTAAAAACTTAGAAATGACCAATTTTTCTTTAGAAAATATTAAAATAGTGATGTGACATGGACAGGTGCACTTGAATATACTAGTTAAAGGGAGTTATTAGCAAGCTAGTGGTCTCACACAGAGGTAGGTGATGACAACTAATGTTTTGCCTTGATTTTTAAACCATCTTTAAACATAGCATCATATGTGATCATGTTTTAAATTGCAATTCTTATTTACCGTGTATTTCATGCGACATTGAGTACAGGATGGTTATTCCAAAATGAAATCTTTTACTGAATAAACTTATTTAAAATGCTTTTACAAGAATGATGTTAATTAGTTATGCTTAATTAGAGACTTATTTCTTATTATATATATATAGAAAATGCATGGATTTACATGAAAATGAGAATAGAGACTTATTAGCTGGTCCTTTTATAGGCTAACCCCAGGATGAGGGGCATGTCTTGAGGATTGCAAGCTATAAGTGCTCTTGAGTTTTAGCATATACATATGATTTCCGTGTTTTATATTTGATGACGGGTGCTCTTGCCCGGTGGGTATCATGCTAGGAGGGATAGGGTAGGGCCGGCCACCCACCTTCCGAGATTATGATGTGATGATTTTGTGATATGATAGACACCTGCCCATAGATGGCATTCGGTAGGGGTTTGGTAACATGGATAGTCCACACTACCGGTCTGAGCCTTTCCATGGGGACGGTATAAGTCTCCGTTATGGTGTCAACGGAGAGCGGCGGTGGTTTATACCCATGGAGGGTTGCCCCTGCAGCATGATGGCCCATATTCTTATTATGTGTGCATGTATGATGAGTATGGTTATGGATGATATGCCTAGGTGTGACAACACTCAGAGGTTGACTACGTGTACTCCTGATCAGGGATGTTAGTGCGATGTGGTGGGACCCATTACCTTAGGGTGCCCTTATTCTTGTTGTATGCTTCATTTTATTGATTCATGTCATGTTTTAACTCTATGATTGCATGTTTTAGCATATGGAATAAATTGACATTTATTTGAACATGGCATTATGATATCACTATTTTCATAAATGTTAGACTTTTCATCAGTGATGTTCATTATTTATTTCATTTATTACATTAATTGTCTATGTACCTACACAAGCGATAGCTTGCTGAGGCATTGCTTTGTTTTGCAATGCCTTAGATCTAGAGCGCGACACCAGGAAAGGAAAAGCGGTTGATAAATCTTGAGAGCTGCTGAAGACTAGTTTTCCCTATAGTTTTAGACAGTAATGTGAGTCATTAGAGAGGATTATCATTTGAATGTTATTATGGAATGCATACTTTATATTGGATGTGATTTAGATGTTTGGACATATGTTGGACATTTATATGGGATGTTATGATGGATAGATCCTGGGCCATATTATTATTGTGTTTTGGACATTTATTTGAATTAAAATAAAGGCGCCTATTTATTTGACGTTGATTTATACGCGGATTATTTATTTATGTTTAAATTATATGTACGCCATTTTGAGAAAGGAAAACTAACACCTGGAGTTTTTAAGATAGGTTTAGTAAAATGTTAAATAAATATTTTCTCATGGGATCCCAAATGCTCTTATAAAAATAAAAAAAAAAAATTGTCTCAAAAATCCGGGGTGTTACACCGGCCATGCTCTATGGATCAGAGTGTTGGCCAGTTAAGGAACATGATACTCATAGGATGAGCGTCGCATAAATGAGGATGCTGAGATGGATAAGTGGTAAGACAAGAAAGGACAGAATTAGAAATACAAATATTAGAGGAAATTTAGGGGTAGCACCAATAGGTAATAAGATGAGAGAGATTAGACTTAGATGGTTTGGACATGTCCAAAGGAGACCAACAACGGCACCAGTTAGAAGGAGTGAGGCAATACAAGTAGAAGGTTCTAAAAGGGCAAGGGGAAGGCCCAAAAGAATGTGGATAGAAGTGGTGAAGAAAGATTTAAAAACTTTGGGACTAAATGAAACCATGGTATTTAATAGAGTAGAATGGAGGAATAAGATTCATGTGGCCAACCCCTAATTGGGATAAGGTCTTGATGATGATGATGATGATGATGATGATGATGATGATGATGATGATGAGATGGTCTAGGGGACCCTTGTTTACACGTAATAGAGTATAAGGGCTCAGTTCTAGTGTAATTATGATGGTAGTATGTCAACATGAACTATGACTATAGTCTTTAGCTAATGGTCAACTTATTTTTAAATAGTATAAGCTTGGATGGTTATTCCCTTAGTTAACAACATCATGACTAAGACCAAAGTGGTTTAGAGTTCATGATGGTTAGCCTTAGACATCACCATATATTGACAACGACTAGGGTGATCTAAGCTAGGGTCTTGGGAAGCATAGACAATAGCAGTAATAGCTTTCTCCCAAAAAGACCAAATCCATGTATCAAATGAGGGAGCATAGACAATAGCTATCATAGCTGAAATCCCTAAAAAATAGGATAGGGGTTGAACCTAAGCTTATATCTCTTCTAAATACCTTGAGCCAATAAGAAAACTAGAGAGAGAGAGAGAGAGAGAGAGAGAGAGAGAGAGAGAGCTTCTTCCATATTTTCTTGCTTTTGAATTATGGATTCAATATGAATTTGAGGTGTAGAATGAAGAGAACCCCTATATGTAGACTTGGGTTCCTAATTAGTTATTTTGGGCAACCAATAATGCTAGAACACCAAGTTTGTAACCCCCTTAACTATGGCTTTAGACCTAAGTACTCAGTAACTAGCCAATGCTACTAGTCACATAGAGTGGTATTGGATAGGGATATAGTCATAAATTGCCTCGTGCAGTTATGAAACAATCACTAGGGGTGAAAGGTGTCAGGTAGGCATATTTGTGGAGTTTCATTTTGGTTTGAAAACAAGACCATTTGATGCTACCTTAGGTATTAAGACCATATAGGACCACTTGTAAGGAGACAAGGGTGTCCAATCTCACTTGTCCAATGCCACTTAGAGCACAAGAGAGGATCCAGTGCCACTTGATTGGCACTAGGTCCAACTAGTACTAGACTCCTTGAGGTAGTCTACGAGAGTCTGGCTCCACTATTACCAATCTCCTTCTGGAAGCAAGATTGAGAGCAATCGATGCTACCTTATGTTTGACACCACTTTCCATCCTGTGCCACTTATGGCTAGTGCCAGTTGGCCATGCACTAGTGTCTATTTTGTGAACTAGCATAGTTAACATGCCTACAACAAATGTGCCTGCAAAAAGTACTTTTGTACATTTTAATATTATTTTTATTTACTTCAAACATTAAATGTAAACAAGAAAATATCCTCTATTTGAATTCAATAAAATAGTCTTAAGACCTAATTCCAAAACAATAAAAAAGAAGAAGAAGAAAAGGTCAACTCCTTAATCCTAGTGTAAAATTAGATTTTCGAAAGTCGGTGTAAATTTTCTGAATCTCAAATGATGAGGTATTTCTCCAATGTCAAGAGCTCAAAAATTTTAGAATGTTATATTAATGATAAAAACCAAAAGTTCAGTAAGATAACACCAACTTTAGGATCTTTGACAAAATAATTTTGTCAACTAGTGGAGTTCATGTAATTCTTTAGAAAACTTTTCACTGGTAGATATGTCTTAGCTCTTATATCTTTTTTCAAAAACTTTGTGAGTAGCCTAAAACACTTAGAAATTTGAGCACAATCTTAGACATCTTGTGAAGATTTTCTCATGCAATTATGGACATTGACTTGGATAGTTGATTTGTGCCAATTTGAACCTTCTTGGGTTTTAATCTTCAGGATTACTTTTTTTGTTTAAACAACCCCATTTAACTTCTCCATCAAAATTACCTATTACTTACAAATTTACCCATCATAATAGGATGAGTGTGGGTAGGCATTTTATTAGCCATTTAAGAAATTGGTAATTTTACCCTTACCCATTTAACTTGCAACCGGTGATGACCCACTGGCAACTAGCCCGGTTATTAGGCTCACCTCACAATGAGGGAATTAGCACATTTAAGAGTTGTAAGTAGGGCTCCTCGAGGTTCTTGCCTTGGTGTTCAAGCAACGCTTCCTTATACATAGGATGCTCCTAGGCCTTCCTAATGATTCATTTTTTCATTTTGAGTTGAGTATTTGCTCTCTTAAAGTTTTCTTTGGTGTTTTTCCTTGTTTGAGAATTAGAGAAGGGATCTTTGATATCACTCTTCTTCATTCTTGGCAAAAGTGAAAAAGTGACCTTAAAAGATCAAGCCTCAAGAAGGTGCAAATTGGCATGAATCAGCTAATCCATGTCGATTTGCATAATTACACAATGAAGTCTTCAAAGGATTTCTAAAATTATCCTAAAAATGATAAGTGATTTAAGCTACTTACAATTTTTCAAAAAAAAAAAAGAGAGGTAAGACATCATGTTTGGCAGTCAAAGTTTTTTGAAGAATTACAAAAATGTCACTAGCTAACAATTTTTTTTTTTTTTCGAGACTTAACTTAGAGTTTTCTTATCAGACTTTTTAGTATTAATATAACATTCTAGAATTTTTAAACTTTTAACAATGGACAAATACCTCAGCATTTGGATATAAAAAATTTATCCAACCTTTAAAATTTTGATTTTACATATGGACCAAGGAGTTGACTTTTATCCTTTTAAAATTAGTTCTTAGAAATATTTTTATTGAATTTAAATGGAGGGTGTTTCCTTATTTCTATTATAATATCTTCATCATCAACAAGACCTTATCCCAATTAGGAGTCAGCCATATATATTACAATATCTTAAGTAAATAAAATAAAACAATAATAATAGCATTTGCTTTTTGTAGGCATGCCAACTGTGCCAGTTCACAGCCATTGATGCCACAGACCTCACATGGCCTTGGTCAAATCATCTCAAGGAAGAGCGCTGGGAGCAAGTAGTTTTGTAGATGAACTAGCATTAGGCGGCTACATAGATCAACTAGTATTGGGCAATTACGTGGATCAACTGGCATCAGGATGATATGCAATGCGTTTAGTGCTAGGATATTATGCAGAATGTTAGGTGCCACCAATGACATCATATGATCTTGCTTCGAGGAAGTAAGAATAAGACAAATGATGGCATCCGGTGTCATTCCCTCATGGTGATAATTATATAACTACACCAGTTACAATTACAAGAATGACCTTGATTGGTGACATGTAGTTTTATGAATCTAGACTTCGATCTGTATACCAGTGTCAAATGATTACAATGGCATTTATGATTAGCATGGTGGTTAAGGTAGTTACTGTTTTGGTATCCTAGCCTCACTGGATGCCCAAACTAGCTATCTAGGCACCCAAATTAATGAATAGGAGTTCTCTCCTCCATTTCAGAAATCCAAATTCAGAATCAATTCCTAGCCAAGAAACTCTCTCAAGAAATGTACTTCTCTCTTTTTCCCTACTCAAAGGTAAAAAACTCTCTAATTTTCTTACTAGTTTAAAGTGTTTAGGAGAGATATGAGCTTGAGTCTAGTGTTGTCTTATTTTTCAAGGTTTTAGCTATGACCATTTTGCCTATGCTCCTAGATTCTAAAATATAAACTTGGTTATAGACCTTTGGAGATAAAGGTACAACATTTTTGTCTCTACTCCCATGACCCTAGTTGAAACACTCAAATCCTTGTGCACTTACGGTGATGCATGTTGCTGATAATCATGAGCCTTATACTATCCTAGTCTTGGCCATGATACTATTACCCAAGGGATTGACTAACCAAGCTTAAACCATTCAAGTCTAGGCCAACCATTCATTAAACACTAAGCTATCGTTCATATGAACATGTTGTCCACATAACCTAGCTTAGAACTTAGTCATTATGACTAACAAGGTATAAGATAGGCGCCTAAGCGATTCTTGGCTAAGGTATGTGTTAGTCTACACAACGAAAGCCTATGATGTTGCCATTCTAGGAACCTCGTGACATATTATCACCTAGACCTCTTTATGACTAGTTATATTTTGCCTATAATCCTTTTACCTCTTTTATAACTCGCATTATGACTATACATGACTCATTCTAGACTTAGGCTTATAGCATGAAATCAAAGAATGTGGAGGATAAGTATAGCTTTTGGCTTTTATTATTGACATATACCTAACCACCTCAACGATTGGATGTATCTACTCACTTTCATCTGATTAATAAAAACCTGTTAGTACAAAAAATTTGCACTATTTTCTTTATGCTTTTGCTTTCTTTTTTTTATAGATGTATGGAATGAGCATTTTTGCTTGCACACTCTACTTATCAACTATCGAGGCCTTAGAGTCATGATTGTCTGATATTAAGGGCCTTGAGATCTTTGAGATAATGGCCTCGGACTAGTTGTTTTGAGCTCTTTGAGATCTTGGTTCTAGAACAAGTTTTGGTGATCTTTGAGATTCATAAATTGAGGTGCTTTTCTCTACAATTTTGAAAGATCAATTGCCCTAAGTAGAGAAACTCCATCTCTTAAGACTTTTTTTATTATTTCAAGAGATTTGGTTGGGTTTCAACTTTCTAACCAAGAAGGACATGTTTATTATTCTAAGAGATCTATTAAAGACTACCTAAGTCATTCTTTACTATACTGGAGACATTGTATGGTCTAAACTTGAAGGCGCAAACTTGAGGGTGCAACTAAGTTTAGGAATCAAATTTAGTCTGGCTTAGTTGAATTCTGAAGATAGATATGCCATCAAATCCTTGCATTAAGAGTCTTCAACTATCTTCAAGAAGCTACTTTAAGTGTGATTCTAAGTTGGATTCAATGAATTCATTATACTGCACTTATTATATATGATAAGGAATAAATTTTCAACAAAATCTTAGGAGATGTAGAACCCTATCAAATCTCTTGAAATAACCAATAAATATTAAGAGATGGACTTTCTCTACTTAAGGTAATTGATCTCCCAAAAATGTCAAGAAAAACAGTGCAAGTTTTGATTCTCAAGTATAATAGAAACACGTTCTAGAGTCAAGATCTCATAGAGCCCTAGAAACTCATTCTAGAGTCAAGATCTCATAAAACCCAAGGCAACTGGTTCAAGTCTAAGATCTCAAGATACTTGGTGTCAAACAATTAAGACTCTAAGATCTCGATCACTGCCAAAAAGAATGAAGAGTGATTTCAAAAAGCCCTTTTCAATTCCCAAATAATAGCACCAAAGAAAAGAGAGGCCTTGCTTGGGCACCAAGACAAGAACTTTAAGCAACAAGGCTCATAGAACTGCCCAACTCATAACTCCCGTATGTGATGCACCCCACAATTCCCATGGTGAGAGAAGCCTAAACAGGTTAGGCCATCTCTATAGTGATACCCAACCTTTTGGCCTTCTCCCGTGGGCGTACCGTACCCACACATTCCAAGCATGCACGTAACCTCATGTGGTTCCACTCACTTGTAGTTTTTTCATGTTCTTAAAATGAGGAGGCAAGCCTTTATACACCCACGCCTCTTATCCCTTACTCTTCTTGCAACTGATGTGGGAATATTATCTCTTTAAGTTAAAAACATATTGTAACAAAAACTTACATGCGCAACAAAATAATAGCCGTGACATACATAGGATATATATTTGGTTTGTTTCCAACAAATATTAAATCAGAGGGTTGTTTTAGTGTCTACAAAATTTTAAGCTTGAACTTGAACATAAACCTGGGTGATGAGTTAGTTTTTGAGCCAATATGCGCCGCTCTCATTGATATGGTCAAGTTCTAATCAACCACTTAGTACCAAAAATTACTCGACTAGGACAAGTTGATGATTGACCAAGCAACTTGCCAATATTGGCTTATACCTACCAGCCAATCTCGAAATGCCATTTTATTGCAAATTGAATTTTGTACAACACCTGGACAGTAATATTTGCGCGGTACTTGTTGCATAAAAAATTGCAGCGTCTTCTCGCTCCCATCCCTTAAAGTCTAATCAACCTTCTTAAACAATTGAGCTTTGAGTTCCTTGGACCATGATGACCCTCTTAACCTTCAACTTCATCATCATCTCAATCTTTGGCCTTAACCAGGATCACCCAAATTTCTCCTTATCTATGAACATGTCTAACCAAGAGGATTTGCTTGTTGCAATACAGGCCCTAAACCGTCAACACAAACCTAAGTGTGACTTCTGTGCAGTTCTCATGTACTACTCTTACCACTTGGTTTCAGCGACTAACTGTTGGAAACTCGTGTCTTCTTTTGCTTCTCTATCGTCCATGTTTAGGTGCCTTTGTTTCTTAGATTGGCTTCTGCTCTGAGATGCTGGAGAAGGAAGCGTAAACAATGATGAAAAGGTGGAGGCGGGACATGCACTGCAATGAAACCTAGGAACAATTTTGCCTGCTATTTGTGCGGTATTGAGAGAGAGAGAGTTGAAATGATGAAAGTATGAAATGGTGTGTGGGAATGCAGCAATCCGACAATGTCAACATCCACAGCTTTCCGAGCTCTTTCTTCAACCTTTCCCTATCTAACCATCTACCTAAAAAAAGAAGAGAGACAGAGAGAGATCTTTGCTAATAAAAGAAAGAAACAAAAACTGGACTTTTGGACCTGTGGTGGGTCACTTCTCCTACACACACTTGCAAGAAGATTCTCTCTCTCATGACTAGGAATCCGCCAAAATAAGATATTGTGCATACAGTGCAATGACCAGAAAAGCCATATTTAAATGCATATTTTGGAAATGGTCGATGGACTTGAATAGGCAAGTACTAGGAAGCACGGGAATATGATGGATTTTGATGGGAGCTGATATTGTCTCCCGAGTTTTACTATTTCTATGATTAACCAGCATGATAAAGAAGATCTTAGGTGTGAATAACATTACCTGAGGCACTTTAACTCAAAAACATTGGGTCGTCATATGTGGGACTGAAATCCACACCCACGACCAGAACTTGAGTCTGTCACCTTAGACGACAACTGAGAGATTAGAACTCTCGCGGGAAACCCATCTTCTTCCTAAGAGGAACACGCCTTAACCACTCGGCCAAGGTAACCTTCATAGTACCTTGACTCTCATTTATGCTTATCTACGTGAGGGTAAGTAGGACAATAGAATCCGTCAAGGACATGAAAGTGTCTATGGAAAGAATCCACCAAATGAGAAGAATTCTCCCCCAACTTTTGTTTTCTTCACATTTGACTTTGTCTTGTATGCAGGTTGAGAACTTCACATTAGCGTAGGTAAAATTAAAGATCTAGAAAAGGCATATATAAGATAGTAGAATATAGTTTGATGACGATAAACTGTCACATCTAATGGGTAGGACAGCCTTAATTGCTGACCATTTCATTGGTCCAAACATGGAGATGTATGAGGCTCGGGAGTATTTTTGTGTCGCTTTTTCCAAGGGAGCTTCTCTACTTTTTAGCGCTCTACACTTGATTCTCTTACTGCATCGACATCCCTTTGACGACTAAAAAAGCAAGGCCAACTGCTGCTTTTACTTGGAGAGGCCTTTGCTTCCTTGAAAATTTGTCCATATTGTCCTATATACGACATATATCAGTTTAACTGGCAGTTTAGCTCAATTGATATCACTTTTTGAGTAAACCCAAAGAAAAATGAAGTGACAATTTGCATAAGTTTTGTGGAACATATCTTGGCCATCAACAAAGTGTTGAAGATAGATTTTTATATCTTAAATGCTCCACAAATTGGGCATGAGGACATCATTTTGATCTTGTAGGTATTTTTACATGCCATTTTCTTCCTGATGCTAACCTAATGGATCAATGGTCTAACTAATCACAATAAACATGAGCTACGCGCCTTCAAAAAATTTCAAGCTTTACATAGCGATTTTTTGTATTGGCGGATGGTTTGAGTTTCGTAAGAACATGATTATTAATGACATGTCATGGAATGTTTATAGTTTTAGTAAGGGGAATAGGTTTCCTGTGGGGATGGCAACATGGTGGGTCGGGGCAGATTGCCCTACACCTCACTGTGATGCTTTTACACTACCCTTAACTTGACCATAACCGACTTCAAGTCAAACATTTTTGCACCCAATATTGTTCTGGTAAAAAAATTTATACAGCTGACCTGGCTTATAAGAGTCATTTGGGGTCCGGGCTCCTAATAAACTCAAGCTGCTGTGAGCTATAATTTGTTGTTCGTTCAAAAATCTCAATTAGCAAACGAGGATGCATTCCTAATGACCTTATCATGAATATTGAAGGCCAAACTCTATAACCCATGGATCCCTTACATATTCAAAGAACAATTCCTGCCAAGTTTCTCTAATTGACATGCCAAAGTTCGCAAACATAAAAATATAACGAATCCAATCTGAGATAATACAACTGATCTAGATCTTTTGATTTAGCTCCACTCTTTAACTTGCTCTAATATGGAACTGAGTTTAGTTCTTCAGCCTGCCATTGCCATAACTTTAGAAAATATTTGGTTAATATGAAGATGAATCAGACAACTCAAGATAGCAATGTTTGTCCCAGCTTATTCATAATCTTTCATTTAAGAACGCTTGCACGTAAATTTGATCTTACTGAACTGACCCCAACTGTGGATCGGGGTAGAATTTTGGTCGCCCCAATGCTTGTCCAACTCCTAACTTGTCTCTAAACTACCCTGAATAACAGATTTCTGACCCTAATTTCATGTTACTAACACAACCTGTATGGGTTGATTGGGGTTGAATCCATTGAAAACGCTTCTCCCCACCACCATTCCTAGTCGCCCATCCTCTGAAAAGGTCCCTGAGATCTAACCCTTGACAAATGTTTATAATTGGATCGCCCCCAAATCTAACCATTGACGACGCTGTCTCAGGATCGACAACATTGCTCCCCAGATTACAACATTCTTAACTAGTACAGTTGTAACCTCATCCTTATCCACTTATGCATCTCAACCCACTGGACATGAATACATCATGTCTTGCTATCTCCTACATCTTCATTGTGCACGCTAACATGAAGATATTGTACACGTGATTCTTACTTTAGCGTGTGCGATCATGTGAATGTGTCTCGATGACCTTTAAATGAATCGCCACAGCTAGAACTCCACATTCAATAAGCATACTTTCACTCCTTCCGTTCCCATGGCTTTTCTCCTACAGTTTATTCTGGAATCATCCTATCATTGAGGAGTTGTCACACGGTGCTGCAAATGCAGATCCCTTCACAGGTTTGACGTACGTAACTGGAAGTGCACTTGGATTAGATTTCGGATACCCAATACCCCAAAAATCTTCTTCATGGAATAATCTTAACTCGCCAATAGAGTAAGACTGACCATTATGGATCATACAGTGAAGCTCATTTAAGTACATAACCTACCTAAGGCAGTAGATGAGAGATTTGGATCATCAAACCTGGTCCCGTATGTACTTAATTTTAGGTGGTTTATCATATATAAAGACAAGAAAGTGCAGTAAGGCATAAGCTACTCAAGCGGTCGAAGATCCTAAAACGAAAGGGCGAGTAATTATTACAGGTCAATAGTCAAAATAACCTATTCCCAACCGATGCGTCTGACTGCCCTTTTTCTTGTAATCCAGCCGCACACTGTCGGTATTTCCGGCTAAACTTTCGTTTTCTTTCCTGTTTTAAATTACTAGTTTTGTGGAAACGTGTAAAGCTTCTGTGGATGCCTTTTGTCCGCCCCTCTCACACCCCATACGCTGACATTCCGGCAAGTGTCTTTGTATTAGTCGTTCTCTTGTTTCTGTGGATGCCTTTGGCCCCCTCTACCTCACGTCATACGCTACCTGTTCCTTAAGTGTCTCTGTATTAGTCTCCCAGAGCGATTCCTGCCCGACCTATATAGTCAAATCATCACGTAGGAAAGTGTTTAAGTGGGAACTCGCTTGCCGCAGCCACACTCACCAACTCAAGGAGCAGGTAAGTCTTGTTCTTTCGTCTATAATCCCTTGTGAGACCTACCGAACAGTAAAAAAAGTCTTTCAATGTTAAATTTAAAGTAAGAGCATGGCAGGGAGTGGAAGGCGCACTCATACAAACTGCCATGTTATGGAAGCTGAGAGAGGAAAGAGCAGGGGTAAATACTGCCTAGTTACCGTCTTCACGTTGCATGTGCCTTCCTCATTTATCACAGGCTGCCATGCCTTCAACTTGCTCAATTGATCATTTCATGGGGAGCCCACGTTATGATCAATCCAATGTTCATCCCTTATCTTTGTGGGGACCATCCTTATCTCTGCCTTTTGCCTTGTATTAGCCAAGAAGAAAGTACAGAGGAAATTTCGATCGAGAAGATTGGAAAGGAACAACATAGTCAAAAAGGACTTATAAAAAACAGGCCGCAAGAATCTACCAAAACAGAATGACAGAACCTACTGCACAACAAAGATAAAGCGATGGGGTGGTGTAAAGAGCGGTGAAGTGGGGTGTTGTTATCAATGATGAAGGTGGCATTATCGGCTCCCACCACGTAGTTTGGCCTTTATTCTTGTGACAATCGCAATTTCTAGAGGAAGTTTCGAGCATGCCGTTCGATGCCAATTGTCTGTGTTATAGTCGCCTTGTTACTTCTTTTCATATTGGAAAGCTGGGGCCGATAACTTAAGAAAGAACGTTAGCAGCTGGTTATAGTCAATAATTGTGAAAGATAACCAGAAAATTTTAACCTTTGGTTTTCTTTCCTTACAAGTATGGCTGATTTCATCCTTTTATTGAATTTAGAGAGAGAGAGAGAGAGAGAGAGAGAGAGAGAGAGAGAGAGAGAGAGAGAGAGAGAGAGAGAGCTTAGTTAGAACCACTGATGTGAGAGTGCTTAATCCGGTCCTTCATACGTAAGTATTGCAATATCCATATTACTTAGACCCATTGATTACTTACACCTATCTATATTTATATTTTTGTCTCACGCGGAATGTTGACCAGAAACCTGTGATCACAAAGAGGATAAGTTAGGAGCGAGACCCGGCTAGGAGGAGCTAGTCTTGGACTCTGGCCTATGTGTAAACATGACCTACTAAGTCAAATGACTTTTGAAGATGTCCAGAGTCATCCTATCATAAAGGCAGAGGAGCCCTTCGGTTACTTCTACTTCCATTAGGATTTTTTCCTAAAGAACTTTGAAATTTAGCATTGCAAGAGTTATCAACCGAATGGTTACTTGGGCAATCTACAGAATCCGCACTTTCTTGTGGCTATGTGTATTGTATGTCCGTATCCTTGGGTGTAGGACAGAAAATAGATCAATGATTTGATGTGGGTCGTCCCAAAATTGAGCATGAATCTAATCCGAATCAGTGTCCTCTTAGCTCGTATCCTAAAGATTTCGAGGAAATTCAACGTTACTAAGGACACGATTGCAAGGCTTATGTAATCATAGTTCAATAATTGGGAGAAATAATATATGCAAGAGTAGCAACCGACTTCCACATCTTAGGAGTTTTCTTGAAAAGACACTTAGTCAGTTTAACCAGGGCTAATTAAGATGACATGTGACTTTCAAACTCTGTTAACCAGAATTTTGAGTTAACTAATTACGTGTCTTCTCAAGAAAACATCTAAGATGCGAGTGGTTAGCGCTCTGACATATATCAATCACTTCAAGCCATGCCAATCGCAACCTAAGGTTTAAGATTTCAAGGAAAGAGCCGTTAGAGTGAAACTGGTGAACGGTGATTAGGATATAATTTTTCCTTGGAAACCAAAATATATCCCGGAGAAGGTTGCCGATTAATTTCCTTACCCTTCTGCGGTCCATTACCGATGAATACTAGCTCACGGCAATTGCACCGTAAAGAACGAAAAGTGGACGGCTATGGAGCGTTTAAGTATTATTGTTACGCCCCCGACCGCATGGCTGCAGGTACTACCATGTGCGAGAACATGAAGAAAAATAAATAAATATATATATATATATATATATATATTGCTGTTCTCATTTATAGTATAAAATAATAATAATAACTAAATAAGATGTTTGACCAATTTTTAGAGTTATTTGAAAGCTCCAGTTTTCTAGGCTAAAATATATTGTAGTTTATGGTCTTCACTTTCCGCCGAAAATTCTGATAACAGGAATGTGCTAAATGGACGCTCCGTTTAGAAAGATACAGGCAGCAACCGCTTTGCATGATAACTCTTTTGTCTAATTGGTCTAGTTTTTGGATGTCTAAGTAGACAAAAGTATATAGATTAGATAATTCCAACGTCTAAATGGTTGTACTTGAAAACAAATAGATTAGAAACTATGAAAAAACACATTTTAAATTAATTGTACTTCAGAGTTGGGGCAATCAAATGAGCAAGTCAATCATCCAAATATGAGTTTTAGCAGAAGTGGTCAACTTAAGATGCTCTTATGTGAGCATTCGATTTACATTTTGCACTTTCTATGCTTACATGAATGTGATAACCCAGGTTTTTTAAAATAATTTTTCTTAAATTCTTTTTTTGAAAATGTTTGGGTTTCCTTAAAAAAAATTTTTAAATATTTTTAAAGATAATAGAAATACGCATTTATTAGTTTCCAAAACTACTTCTTCAAGCCAATGCATTCCTATTAAAAAAGCTTCACATATAATCAAAACAAATATTACCATGTGAGCATATATAGGATCCACTAGTCATAGAAATAAACCACCTAATGAATCCATAAAATGCTACACACATAATAATCCAAACATTATTACAACTAAGTAATCTTTCTTCTTCACCCATTCTATATGATTTTTATATGTTAAAACTATTTTTGGTTGTATGAGTCTCACTAGAAATGTTGGTGGGCATAAGTACAACCACTCTATGAAAAATTCTTAAACTATATTTGAAGACCACGACAATCATATAACTAGGCACAATCAAGCATTCAATATCAAATCTATAACATAATAATACAAATAAAGACTGTAAATCAGGAGATATACAAAACATTTGAATATAATTTGAAAATGTGTCAAACATCTAAACAAAATCATATCATATCATATCATATCATATAACTTGATGGCAACATCCTGCTATCAGCCTGGTAGGCAATAGTCTAAACCCTTGAGGATGATGACAAGAATATAATGTCTAACTAATAGGATGATCCTATGCACTTAGAGGAACTCACCTTCCATTTACTCTCAACTGTGGACACAAAATGGTTTATAATAGCTGTTCTCATGGGCCACCAGATCGGGATGGAAATAGTCTTCCCATGATACATACTCCCACAACACAACGTCATACTCGACAACTCTCCTATTTGGAGGTTAGGAGCCAATCTAAACCCTCATAGCATAGTACCATAAGGTATCGTAATCCTCAGGATGACTAACTCTAGTGGTAAGACATCATAGCACACTCGTGTATATCCAAAGTCTCACACATATAGAGACCAAGTACAAGTGCCTTCATTAGGTAAATACACACATATGTATAGGCATATATGTGTGCTATTTGGTGCAAGTGTAAAGAGTAGGTGATATTTGATTGACCAGAAAAAAGAAAAAAAGAAAAAGGCAATTAGAAACTTTTTTTCAGCTAGTCAAATGTCACTTGCTCTTTACATATGTATCTCCTTGCTAAAATTACTACTGCCTATATATATAGACACACACACACTCACATATACATACAACCACATAATTACATTCTTCTAAAAGCATAAAAGCTCATGACTCTCACATTCACAAATCATGTTCTTGGAATTAATTTTGATAGCAAAATTAACTTATGTTACTAAACAAGATGACATAATAAGATCTTTAGTTGGATTTCAAAATGTTTATATAGAGATGTTTGAGTGTGTCTTCAGATTTTCAAATGAGTTAATCTCTTATTTATTTACATATTTTAATAGGCTTGTATAACTATAAGATCCATACACATCCTTCCTTTAATGTTTATATGTTCACTACCATTAGGTATGTACTATTTTGATGTCTAAGGTGTGTATTAGTTATTAAGTTGCTTACTGAATCTATTTAATGATTAAAAGCTCACCTAGTAGATCAATTAATTTAAAGATTTATTGGAATAACAACTATACACATCCATAGAATTTCACAAGTTAGTAGTCCACTTAAAGCGGACTGCTAGACTGTTTGTTATCTGTGCTAAGTGTCAATGTCTCTAGGTGAACTAGCTAACTATTTGTCACTGTTTTCTTTATCTAATCACTAGATTTTTAAGTCTTCTAAGTCTACACATAGCCATTAGATGCATTAGATGTTAGGGATTTACTAGATTCACTAAAGCTTAACCAAGTAGCTGTTGTTGCCAGTCAACAGATAGTCCGACTATTTCATGTTTGAACAATGATCTAACTGTCATAATATAACCATTGGACTTATGTAACTTGTTCATTATTGATTATACCTCTTGATCAAAGGGTTTTTTGTGTGTACCAAGTACTTAGAAAGTATTTGGAACTTCAAAACTTCCTATTTTACTAACTGCAAAATTTTGCATCAAATAGTCTAGTAGTAAGCACCCAAAAACATCATTATTTCCATCCAAAATCCATAGGATTTATGCCAAAATTTAGGTATTGAATAATGCTTGTTAAGTTTAGAATCTTAAGTTAAAATTTCATTAGAAAATTCAGTCATTTACCACCAAAACAATTAGCAACTTTGTTACAGGGTCTTTAACCTATCTGAGGAGCCACTAGGAATGATTGAGATTTAAAAGATAATATCATGGAATTCTAGCATGATTCTAACCAGATTTTTAAGCACATCACTCATTTTAAGATAAGCATCAATTCAAAAGCTAGATCATGTAAATTTCATAGTAAAACATGCTCAATAACTATAGCTAAACAATAAGGGATTCAACACCTACTTCAAGTATGAAAATGGAATTGGTAAATGCAAAAGTCATCTATCAAATTATGCGTAAACCTTAGCCTATTGCCATGCGTGTTTTGCTAACATGATTTATAATCAAGCCTCAAGTGATGCATGTAAATTTTTTAGGCAAATCTATGCATGAATGAAGAATTAAATATGGATAAAACACGTATGGTGCTAGATGTGAAAAATAACTTAATTTTATCAACATGGTTTGCTGAGATTTTAGAAAAATCTAGCCTAGGAAAGTTCCATGCCCCCTACTTGGTTTTTCTTTTGTTCTCTTTCTCCTTTCCTCTTTCTCTTTTTCTCTTTCCCCTTTCTCTGTTCCTTAGTTTGCATGGTTTTCACCTTCTTTATTCTCCCCCTCAGTTCCACATTTTCTCTGGTTACCATGATTTTGATTGTGTTTTTAAGTGAAAGAGTGATCCAACTTGTTTTTATTTTCTACAATAAGGTTTTGGGTGCAGTTTCCTACTCAAACTATCCAACCTATTCTAACTAGGAATTCTTTTTTTTGTTTTTTTTGTTTACCATATGCTTGGCCTCTATTTTAGCCCTTAGATTTCTCCTCTTTCTAATCTAAAGTAACACCATCTTCCTAGCCCATGGAAGACTAATTTATCTTGCCTAATCCCACTTAAAACCAACATGTACTTACCATCCAATTTCTTTTTCTTTTTCTTTTTCTCCAAAAGGCCTTAAAAAATAAGGTGCCTATTATTTAGCTAAAAATATGGTGCTGCCTTCATGACAACCACCCACTCCCACATGAAACTCTCACTTCTCATGGGGGTGTGTGCATGCATGTGTTGTGGTGGGGTGCATGTTTTCCTAGCCAATCATGCACACTCCTAACTTAGCAGCTAGGCTCATTATCTTTATCTATCACTAGTCTCACATGCTCTTAAGGCAACTGTATCCCATCCATTTGTATCCTAAGATACACTTAAAGATCTAGGACATTTCACTCTCTAAAGACTTCCTAGTTCTCACTGTCCACCTCCTAATAGACTTAATCATGGACGTTTCATTTCTCATAGTGTGATCATTACCTCACCCTCACATACTCTCTCATTGGTTCCCATACTTTTATGGAAACTCATCCTAGTCATTTCATACCTTAGATGTCCTAACACTCATCTAATTCACTCAACCTTTCTACGGTTGGAATTACTCTAACTTATCAAATCTAATTATTCATTTCTTTGTAGGTTTTTCCTAAAAAGAAAACTGAAAACAACTAAGTGATGTTTTGAACTCTAAACCAAAGTCCCTCATATACATAACATTACCTCCTAAGAAAATTCATATTCATTAGTCAAAATAATATACTCAATGGGGTAAATTTTCAAGGTATTACAATGAAAAATCTATATGTGGATACAAATTGTTAGATTTGTACACCATCCACTGTTAAACCACATGCCTTTTGTCCCATGCTTAATGGATATTTCTTGAGCAATTTACACCATTTTCTTGCAAAATCTTAAATAGGGCTTATTGGTTGAATGGTTCATGGATATCTTATCAAGATAAAGTCAATGTCTATAGGTTGGGCTCCTTATTATATGCCAAATTAATGAATTAGATCATGCTTACATGGCAATGTGAATCCCAAAATATGTGCTTCTACTTCCAAAAAAGTGCCTTCCTTAGAAACATTTTTCTTGCTAGAAAGCCCCAACAATTAATTATCCTTAAGTGTCCAAAAGGTTATTTCTGGAAGGCATTTTTAAAGGCAACCCTAATTAATTATCTAACTCTCCACATTAACATGCTCGATATATTATCTTAATGACTATTCTACCCCTAATTATTGGTCGTTGTGCAAGGCATCTCTTCTATCACCTTAGTTCTCCATGAGAGTCCGTGCTAAAGAGGGTGGAAGAAGTCTATTCCTCTTTTTTCATTTTTGCTTTCTTTTTTTTAGATTTAAGTCATTCATCATATTCGTCAAACCAAAATGAGGAATGCTAAATAGATGCTCTTAGTTGCAAGCGTATCGATACTATTTCTTTCCATTGGTTGTAAGTGCATGTGCATCACACAAGTGCAAACTAGTCAATTGCTCCCATTGCTTCTTTCCCATAACCTTTCTCCTATTACCTAGCTCTCCTTCATGTAGAGAGATGAAAAAAAAAATGGAAACCCTTGCTGTTATGTTCTCCCTTATACCAACTAAAATTGTAAGTGATTTTTAACTATTTATATGATGTAAAAAGAAATATATGGGTTTTTATGAGAACATAGGTTTTAATTAATATGAAAAATTTTGAACTAGAGATACAGTGATTGAAAGAGGAAAAACCCAATAGCCATCTTGAAACAAAAATAAAATGCCTTAAAAACCATAAAGACTAGGGTTTTTCTTATTCTTAAATCATTGCAAAACATCGGTGTTCTTCTTCTAACCCAAACAACCTAACATGACAAAGGATGTTCCTTCTACCTTTCTCTTTCTTCATCTACTTCTTCATGAAGATATCCAGCCAAAATCCTCAATTGGTCTTCAATTTGGAAAAAATAAAAGAAAAAAGAAGAGAGTATTTGGTACAAGTAGCTTCTCTCCATCAATCCTCAAAAGTTGATGCTTAGGGCACTTATTTAATCTATAAATCATAAGAAATTAATATATTTGTGTGATCCTCATATTTTGTTTGTTTGAAAAAAATTAAACAAAAACTTATGTTCATAAGTTTTACAAAAAGAATATAGGCAAGAAGCATCTATTGGGTATGAAATTTGCTTTTTAACCTTCCAATGCTATTCGAAATAGAATGAACATATTTCATTTTTAGTAGGTATGATGAATATGTTCTATCTAAAAAGGAGAACAAAAAGATGTACCATGATGAGTCACTCAAATCTAAAAAAAAAAAATAGCATGCATGATAAAAAAAGAGAGGTCTCGGCGATCTTCCATGCTCTTAAGTACAAGCCTTCGTCTTTTCCTTTAAGTTTTAATGTTATTGTTACATGATAAATGCTCAATTACAAGTATGCATGGAGGCTAATCCAAGTCATTTGTCTACAAGAGAACCTACTAGGTAGGTGATAACCCAAAATCTTCTCTATTGGATTATGTTAAGTCTCTTGCTAGTTATTTTTTCTGCTAAACCTTCACTATTATTAATTATAGTCTAAAGCCATCCATTTTTTTGACTAAAAGACAAGATTTTTTATCCATTCCATTGAGGTCCCACTTCAATGAGGTATATGCTTATTTTTCACTCTAGAGATAAAGAGTTCTAAGTTACTTGATCTTAATACAAAATCAATGGGGAGACCAACTAACATTCTAATAATCAAATCTCTGACATGCTTGATATCCTTCTTCTCTAACCCAAGTTCAAAACTTGTGAAGCCTTGAGGGATGAATCCCAAGATTGGTGAGGTGCTGAGAGTTAGTCCCGCATTGCCCAGAGAAAGGAAATTGGGTAGTTTATAAGAGTTCAAGGATCTCTCCCAGCAACGAAGCCTTTTTCTGTAAGGGAGTAACAAAACTATGAGGCTGTATAGGCAGCCAAAGCAAATAATATCGTTGTTGTGAGACCCCTAGCTATTACAAATGGTATCAAAGCCAGTTCCCCTGATGGTGCGGTGACTAATTGCACACGGGCACCTGGTTGTGGCTATCACACGGGGATGCATGTTGCCTAAGGGGGGAAGATGTGAAGCCTTGATGGATGAATCCTAGGACTAGTGAGGTACTGATAGTTAGTCCCACATCACCTGGAGAGAGAGAATTGGGCAGTTTATAAGAATTTGGGGAACTCTCCTAGCAATGAGGCCTTTTTTCGTAAGGGAGGAACAAAATCATGAGGTTGTATGGGCAGCCAAAGCAAACAATATCATTGATATGTGTGACAACCCAGGTTTTAACAATCTGTTTCCCATATTTATACTCAAATAATAATAATTTATTTATAGAAAATAGATGGGATTCCAGAACTTAAAACTCATGATTTAAAACTTTTTGTAGCGTTAAGCAAATACCATTTAAGAAAACCCCGAGGGTCACTTCTCCTCAAAACCATATTGAAAAACAGAACGAAAAGTAACTATTTTGAGCATGCTCACAAATTAAAACTACGATGAAATTTTTACAACTGCAAAAGATAAGTAATAATGAAAGTTTCAAAGCTCCAGGGTCTGACCAAGGTCACCACATCATCCATGTATAAACATATAACCACTATACAGTGAGATGGGTCTAATCTATCAATATATACAATGGCTAAGGAGAATGCCAGAAAGCCAATACCAGTCCAACCAAAAGTACACCACTCTATCGATATCTGACAATCTCTGTTCTCAAGCCCCCGTCCAACTCCACGCTAGTCCACCTTCTTCCCTTTCTGACTGTCGCGCTTTGATTCTGAGGCATTGCAAAACAAAGCAATGCCTCAAAAAGCCATGCTTGTGCAGGTGATATACATTCAAAATAACTCAATAAAACAAAGCATATAGCGCAAGGCATAAAGATCGAAAAATGATCAATAATATATAAAGTCTTAAATCACACGATGAAGGACATACCATGTCCATGCAATAAATAAGATATCATCAACCATGATATCAGGACATGCACAATCCGAGAAAATTTAGAAACATATGAATGCATGTCAAAAGTATCAAACCTCATACACAGTCAAGCCCTATGAGTGTCTCACATACACTCACGACAATGTGGGGTCAGCTCTCTGTACCATCTGCTTTCACCCTTGCACCCTCATGGGTACTCAGGCACTCCGGCACTCACGGGAACTACGCGCACCACTTTCGCTTTCACCCTTTCACCCCCACAAGTACTCACGAAAAGTTGCGTTGCACACCCGCTTTCACCCTTTCACCCTCACGGCACTCAGGCACTCACGGGATGAAAATTGCATCCTACCACAGGATCAATAGTCTCAAATATCAAGCCAAAGCGACTCCCACATGTCAAGAAGACCAAAAATCAAGTGTATATCATAAAAGATATAAAAAACAGTGCATGCAATAACCACCATAAAGATAGCACGCACATGTGAAGCTACATGCTGAAGTCAATCTCACACATATGGTAAGGCATAAATCATATACCTCAAAGACTCAAATCATTAAATCACTATTTGAGAATCATGAAAAATTTGTGAATGAAATCACTTACCTCAATATCGCAATATCCTCAAACAACACGTAACCAATATCAAGGTGTATGCCCTGATGCACCTGTTAGGACATAAATCGTATCATGGTTAACACATATAACCAAAATCTAAAGCATCATCTATTGATCAGCTCGATCTGACTCATCTAATAGCATTTAATAGTTTAGCTACTAAAAAGTTACTCCAAACTAGATTTTTATCTTAAATCTAGGTCCGCCTTGTCGAGACAATCACAACGCCTCTTTCGGATCGTGATTTGGACCTCTGTAGCTCCTAAAATCAAGGTTTAGAAGTTTAAAGGGTCAAAAAGACCAAAATCCTAAAATGGGGCCCGCCACACGCGCACGCACTGCATGTGCCGGGCGTTTCTGTGGAAGCGCTTTGTGTCAGAACCCGCTCCAAGGGAGAGGGTGCTTCTGTGGACGTGCCCTGCGCGTGGGGGACGGAACAGTGTACGTGGCACGTTCCAGGCTCACCACATGCCCTGCGCGTGGCGCGCCCTCATCACGCCAAATGGCATGCCATGGACCATGTGTTTTCCCCCCGTTCTGGTCGCCGTTGCCAAAGACAATGACCGGACTGGTTCGCCGTTGCTAGCGACCCCAGGTACTCCATTTTTTATGATTTTTACACCCCTGAGTCCGGTTTTTCATGTACATTCCATTTCCACCTTCCATTTTCCCAAATCCCACCTAAATCTATCATTTTTTCATAATTTTTAACACGTTTTCAAAAACTCCCATACTACTATTTTTTGTATTTTTTGGTGTCCCTAGCCGTTCGATCATCACGAAATTTTGTGGGTTCTTTCCTCTCCTCATCATACACAATATGAATGGTCCAAATCTAAATCTAACACCGTCTCATCCAAAATTTTTAGGCAAATTAGTAAGCATAGATTTTTGCAAAAACCTACGTTTTCATGCTATTTTCTGGCATTTACAGGTAAATAAACGTTGAAATTAACACAAAAGGGAAGGGTGAAGTGATCCTACCTCGTTCCCGACTGTTCAGGGGTGGAGAAATCCGCCTCCCTAGTGCGTGATTGTCCACGTGAAGGCAAAGATAATTAGAGAGAGGAGAGTGCATTTTGAGCACTCTCTCTCTTCTCCTTATCTTATATTTTTATTTTATTTATTTTCTTGTTTTTTTAAAAATCAAAATGTTACATCCTACCCACCTTATCAAAAATTTTGTCCTCGAAATTTAAAATATGCATACCTCACAAGAAGAGCTCTGGGTGGGTATGCCTCATCTCATCCTCCAATGATGCTGCCAGAGGACTTTGACTAGGGAAATGGTCTCAGTCCTCAACTCCTGGATCTTGCTATCCAAGATCTGTATGGGGCGCTCCTCGAATGTCAAGTCAAGCCGTACCTCTGGTGGTATCTGCTTTAGCACGTGGCATGGGTCTAGTATGTACTTCCTCAGCATAGAGATATGAAAAACATCATGTACTCCAGCTAGCTGTGGGGGTAGGGCTAACTAGTATGCGATTGGTCTGACTCTGCGTACGATCTCAAAAGGACCAATGTATCTGGGACTAAGTTTCCCCTTTACACCAAACCTCATCACACCCTTCATAGGGGAAACTCTCAAAAATACATGCTGTCCGACTTCAAACTCCAAGTTCTTATGTCTCCTATCCGCATAGCTCTCTGATAGCTGTGAGCTACAAGTAATCGTTTCCGAATGAGTCGGACTTTTTCTGCACACTGCTCAATCAACTCTGACTTCACGATCCATCTTTCTCCTACTTCACTCCAGCACAAAGGAAACCTACATGGTCTGCCATACAGTGCCTCATAAGGCGCCATGCCAATGCTCGTATGATAGCTATATTAGAGCGGGACCCTGACCCCGAGGGTGGCAGGCTAACCCCACGCGAGGTCGTGTGGCCCCTAAGGAGGGGAGAGGGCTAGCCTTGACCAATGAGGGTGGGCTGATGAGGGAGGGCCAGGAAGGCTGGCAGGCTTCTAGGCAAGGTGAGACTTGAGAGTTTAGTCCCACATCGGCTAGGGGAAGAGTTCTTAGGCATTGATAAGGGTCTGGGAGGGCTTTAACCAATAACAATGCGTTTTACCCCGTCGTGGGTAAGAACAAAACCGTGCGGGCCCATGGCCCAAAGCGGACAATATTGTTATTGGGGAACCTAGACCCGGGGCATTACAATGTGGGACCCCCAACTGCTATAAATGATATCAGAGCCAGTTTCCCTCATGGTGTGGTGGCTAGCTGCATGCGGGCGCCTAGTTGCGGGTATCACGTAAGGACGTGTATTCCCTAAGAGGGGAAGATGTGAAGCCTTAAGGGATGAATCTCAGGACAGGTGAGGTACTAAGAGTTAGTCCCACATAGCCTCTAGAGAGAGAACTGGGCAGTTTATAAGAGTTTGAGGAACTCTTCTGGCAACGAAGCCTTTTCCCATAAGGGAGGAACAAAACTGTGAGGTTATGGGCAGTTAAAGCAGACAATATCATTGTTGTGGGACCCCTGGTTGTAACAAATGGTATTATAGCTAGTTCCCTTCATGGTGCAGTGGCTAGTCGCACGAGGGTGCCTAGTCATGCCTATCACGCGAGGATGTGTGTTTCCTAAGGGGGGAAGATTTGAAGCCTTGATGGATGAATCCCAGGATGGGTGAGGTATTGAGAGTTAGTCCCACATCACCTGGGAAGAGAGAACTAAATAGTTTATGGGAATTTGGGGAACTATCCTAGCAACGAGGCCTTTTCCCGTAATGGAGGAACAAAATCGTGAGGCTATATGAGCATCCAAGGCGAACAATATCATTGTTGTGGGATCCCTAGCTGTTACAAATGGTATGAGAGCCAGTTCCCCTAGTAGTATGGTGGTTAGCCACAAACAAGCTCCTGGTCATGGATGCTACATGAGGACGCGTGTTCCCTAAGGGAGGAAGATATGAAGCCTTGAGGGATAAATCCCAAGATGGGTGTGGTACTAAGAGTTAGTCTCATATTACCTAAAAAGAGGGAACTTGGTCGTTTATAAGAGTTCGGGGAACTCTCCTAGCAGCAAGGCCTTTTCCCAGAAGGAAGGAACAAAATCGTGAAATTGTATGGGTAATCAAAGCAGACAATATTGTTGATGTGGGACTCTTGGTTGTTACAAATGATATTAGAGCCAGTTTCCCTTATGGTCTGATGGCTAGCGGCATGCGGCCACCTGGTCATGGCTATCACGTGGGGATGCGTGTTTCCTAAGGGGAACGATGTGAAGCCTTGAGGGATGAATCCTAGGATGGGTGAGGTACTAAGAGTTAGTCCCATATCGCCTAGGGAGAGGGAACTAGGTAGTTTATAATAGTTCAGGAAACGCTCCTAGCAATAAGGCATTTTCCCTTAAGGGAGGAACAAAACTGTGAGCCTGTATGAGTTGCCAAAGCGAACAATATTGTTCTTGTGGGACACCCAGTTATAACAAATGGTATCAGAGCCAGTTTCCCTCATGATGTGGTGGCTAGCCGCACACGAGCGCCTGATTGTGGCTATCACATGGGGGTGTATGTTCCCTAAGGGAGGAAGATGTGAAGCCTTGAGGGATGAATCCTAGGTACTAAGAGTTAGTCTCACATTGCTTGAGGAGAGGGTACTTGATAATTTATGAGATTTTGGGGAGCTCTCCTAGCAATAAGGCCTTTTCCTATAAGGGAGGAACAAAACCATGAGGCTGTGTGGACAGTCAAAGAGGACGATATTGTTGCTGTGGGATCCCTAGCTATTACAAATGGCATCAGAACAAATTCCCTTATGGTGCAGTGGCTAGTTGCATGCGGGAAGATGTGAAGCCTTGAGGGATGAATCCCAAGACGAGTGAAGTACTGAGAGTTAGTCCCACATCACTTGGAGAGAGGGAACTAGGTGATTTATAAGGGTTTCAGGAACTCTCCTAGCAACGAGGCCTTTTTCTCATAGGAGAGGAACAAAATTGAGAGGCTGTATGGGCAGCCAAAGCAAACAATATCATTGCTATGGGACTCTCGACTATTGCAAATGGTATCAGAGCCAGTTCTCCTCGTGATGTAGTAGATAGTCGCATGGGAGCACCTGGTTGTGGCAATCACGGAAACACGTGTTCCCTAAGGGAGAAGATGTGAAGCTTTGAGGGATGAATCCCAAGAGGGGTGAGGTACTGAGAGTTAGTCCCACGTCACCTGGGGACAGCGAATTGGGTTGTTTATAAGAGTTTGGGGAACTCTCTTAGCAACAAGACCTTTTCCCATAAGAGAGGAACAAAACTGTGAGGCTGTATGGGTAGTCAAAGTGGACAATATTATTACTGTGGGACCTCTAGCTGTTACAATTGGTATCAGAGCCAGTTCCCCTTGTGGTATGGTGGCTAGCTGCAAATAGGCTCCTAGTCGTGGCTGTCCCGTGGGGATGTGTGTTCCCTAAGGGAGGAAGATATGAAGCCTTGAGAGTTGAATCCCAAGACGGGTAAGGTACTGAGAGTTAGTCTCACATTGCCCAAAAAGTGGGAACTAGGGGGTTTATAAGAGTTCAAGGAACTCTTCTAACAACAAGGCATTTTCCCATAAGGAAGGAACAAGATTGTGAGGTTGTATGGGCAGTCAAAGCGAACAATATCATTGTTGTGGGACCCTGACTGTTACAAATGGTATCAAAGTCAATTCCCCTCATGGTGCGATGGCTATCTGCATGCGGGTGCCTGGTTGTGCCTATCATGCAGGGGCACATGTTTCTTAAGGAGGAAAGATGTAAAGGCTTGAGGGATGAATCTCAGGATGGGTGAGGTATTGAAAGTTAGGTCCACATTGCCTGGAGAGAGGAAATTGGGTAGTTTATAAGTGTTGGAGGAGCTCTCCTAGCAATGAGGCCTTTTCCCGTAAGGGAAGAGCAAAATCATGAGGCTGTGTGGGCAACCGAAGCAGACAATATCGTTGTTGTGAGACCCCCAGCTATTACAAATGGTATCAGAGTCAGTTCCCCTCGTGGTGTAGTGGTTAGCCGCATGTGTGTGCCTGGTCGTAGCTATCACGCGAGGACATGTGTTCCCTAAGGGAGGAAGATGTGAAGCCGTGAGGGATGAATCCCAAGACGGGTGAGGTACTGAGAGTTAGTCCTACATCACCTGGGGAAAGGAAACTGTGTAGTTTATAAGAGTTCAAGGAACTCTCCTAGCAACGAGGCATTTTCCCGTAAGAGAGGAACAAAACTGCGAGGCTGTATGGGTAATCAAAGCAAACAATATTGTTACTGTGGGACCCCAGCTATTACAAAACTAAAAGAAGAAATTTCACTTTAGTGCCTTTATGTTTGCACAGTTTCTCAATCATAGACAAAAAATTTATAAATCTCACATTGGTACCCTATCATTATGTAATGACTCAACTAAGGACTTTCATCTAGCTTTTAATTAAATTTTCATACAGAACTATTTTGTCTGCCTTTTATGCAAGATTTTAAAGGTACAAAATGAATTGAAACTCATTTAGATCTTGACCATCGAAACTTTCGATTAAAATATCCAATGGGTATATATTTTTATAAGCAAACTAAATAGGATAGTGCAAATTAGATGAATAAATTAGATCATTCAATAGTCTACTTATCTAAGTGTCATCCTTTTTAAAAATTTTGGATCATTTTGTATTTTAACCAACAAACAACTTACAGAAACCCTTAAATTGAGTCACTCAAAATTGCATTAGGGTACAAAAGTGAGGTTTTAAAAACTCCTGTCCTTAAGTGAGAAGCCATGCAAACTTCAAGGCCAATAAAGTGAAATTTCTTCAAATTGAAAAGAAAAGCACTAAGGCTAAGTGTCTTTTCTAGCTATTTGAATATAGAGATTGCCAAAGGCAAGGAAAGAACCTAGTCATGCATACTTGAGACCACAAATGACCAGTCCTAGTTTTATGATGGATAGTAGTTAGGAAAAAGAAAAAAGAAAGATAAGTATTGAAGTGGAACCTGTGACTGCTTTTCTCATAGTTTTCTTTTGATGAAAATTATTGTTTGTAAAACTAAAGGCTATAAAAGAAAATCATTTTGGAATGCAACTAAAAAATTTTATCAAATAAGAATGGCCACATATTGTTTGTTCAATTGAAACCATCTAGAATATAGAAATAATAGTTTTTAAATAACCCAATGGAAGTACATTTTTTCTTGTAATTATATTGTCCATGGTATTAAAATCAAGTGTATATGCTTATTGTGGAATAACATTTATGTTCATGTTGATACTATTAGCAATTTAAAACAGGTTGTTCATGTTAATGCCACTATTAAGGAGAATTTTTTTTATTAAAAAAATTTTGTTTGTCAATTTGAACCAAATAGGAACATTAGAAGGGAGGCGTAGTATTTCATTAATAACATTGCTTAAAATTGCAATGACCCAATTATGGTGATCAAAATTTTCAATAATGAAAAGCTAGGGAAGAATTAAACAATTTTATCAAGAAACAAAATGGATTAATATTGGATATCAGGGTTCAAAATTTACGTGGACAAGTAGCTGGAAGGGAAGACAAATGATTAAAGAAAGTGTAGATCTATGGGATGCAAATTCAGGGTCCACAGTAGACACAACCCTTCTTGATAATATGTTTGCTGCACTGAAGATAAAAGGGGGATTTTGGAGGCACCACTCATGTCTCTTGACTTGACAGATCACCTATTTGGGTTCATAAGGTTTTTGATTAATTTAAGACCATATTTAACTATTTCTAGTCAGTAGTGGTACGGGATACCACATATTTATTATGATGTACTCCTTGAGGATGTTTTCGATAGGGGTCCTTAACCAAGTGCTCTGAAGAAAATGAAAAGAATGTATGAGGCTTGGTAGTCCATCAGGTTGGAAAGCATGAGTCCTTAACTATGCCTCCTGAAAAAAAATAAATTAAATTGATAGAATTCAAAATGTAATGCACATGATGTAGAGAGGGTCAAGTTTGTTAGTAGACATGTTGGGTCAAGTTACCTCCAAAGGCCAACTGATCGCTTCAACAAAGTATGATCCTTAACGATTCAAGTATTAGAATTTAAATAAAATGATGAAAAGCAAGCAAGCTTAGTCATCTGATAGGCCACGATCCTTGTGTCCTTAACTAGTTTCCTTGAAAGAAATAGAAAACGATGCAATTAAATAGAGCATGCAGTGGTTTACGTAACTTCTAGAGATTTAAATATTGCATCAGTTTTTTATTGTGAAGGAACTTCAAGAGTTGAAGCCATTCAAGCTATAGAATAATCTTTACTAATTTGATGCATATTGGCAACTATTTTATGAAGTTATAAAGGATGGATTTGCTTAAATCGGCATATTAGAAGTGAGATTACTTGTGAAATGACCCATTCTAAGAGAAAAGTGGGATATATCTTTGAATTTATTTATTTTTTATAATAGTGGAGGTAGCAATATAAATAAAGTCAACAAGAAAATACATCTAAACTATGGGGTGGTCACCCATACTGCCACTTATCATTGAACACAATGTTCATAAGAACCATACAATCCTAAAACTCTTAAAATTGATCATGCATCTCCTTTCTATCTCATATGGATTACATCTCTTAGAGAAAATCCTTTTTCGAATCCTCACACACTCTTTCATTAAGATTACAACAATTTATGAGTTACACATTAAAGTTGATACAGGTGTACTATCTACACAAGGTTGCATGGACAATAATGGAACATCGGCGATTGTTACGTGTGTTCATGTTCACCTTTAGCATACATAGCTAGATTAACTTAGAAACATACATGATTCTTTGAAAAGAAACAACTCACATGAATTACAATAATGAGCAAGTTACAGGTTAGAGGTGGTATGAGCATACTACCTACATAGGGTCAACTAGATAGAAAGTAGGTTGGGATGAGTTTTACAAGGATTCTGGCTTATTTTTATGCATAAATGCTTTATAGACATGGCAGGGACTTGACGGAAAGGGTTCACCATCCACCAAGTTTTTTTTAAAGCATGGCTGAAGGAAGAGGAGAAAAGGGCATTAGGGTTATTTCTGGCATTTTTTATGGGGCATCTTCTTCTTCAAAAACGTTTAGAGCCTAGGCTCTTGGGATTGAGACAACATTTTCTTGTCTTTTTTCTTGTCTTTTTTTTTGTTAATGCTTTTCACATGAAGTTCAACCCTTATCCCTTTTGAAGAACCCTCTTACATTTTTGTACTTGAAGAGAGGGGGTGAGGTAGCACCTCAAAGGTGAGGGAGCTCTTCCCCTATGTGAGATGAGAAACATGTGCCCCTGCTATAGTAATTTTAAGCTTCATGTGAGGCAATCTTGGTATTGATCCAAGTTGAAGGCCCAAAAGAACATGGATATATATTTGGAGAAAAGATTTAAGAACTTTAAACTAAATGAAGTCATGACACTTAATAGAGAGGAATTGAGGAATAAGATTCATGTAGTCAACCCCTAATTAGGATAAAGCCTAAATGATAATGATAATGATGTGGGCCAATCTTAGTAATGAGAGCATAAGTCTGAGCTATTTGTCTTTATACCGTTGGTTGAGTGAGGAGACCCCTCCCTTTGGTGATATCGTGATAATGACATATGTGCATGACCCCATCTATTTTGAGATGCTCATTTGAAATAAAAGAGGCTGGTACTCATTAATTAAGAACTTTATATTGGTTAACTCAGGGGCCACCTTTCATGAGCCTAGAGGGTAAGCATGCATGGATTGTCACTTCACAGCCTTTAGAAGAAATATACATGACTTCACACCCATCTATTTTGAGATGCTCATTTGAATTAAAAGAGGTTGGTACCCATTAATTAAGAACTTTATAATGGTTAACTTAGGGGCCACCTTTCATGGGCCTAGAGGGTAAGTATGCATGGATTGTCACTTCACACCCTTTAGAAGAAATATACATGACTTCTTTCTAGCTTCTTTGATGGAGTATTATTCTTTTAGCTACTATAGCTAGCCCCCTTGACCAATTGAGTTCAACTTCTCTAGAGGTGTAGTCGTATTATCACACTTTTATGTTAGTGGTTCTACTATACCAACTATTTTCTTTTTTTATTTTTTAAACATGAACCAAGGATGCAATGGGGCATTCTCTTGATGTTTCCTTGATGATGAGAAGCTTTATTATAGTAAAATTAGGGTGTCTATAAATGATCCTATCTTGGTAGAGGTTGACACAACTATGTGCAAAATAAACTGGACGTTAGTGGGATTAACATTGCAAGGGATATATTTTGTTACATTTACTTTTTGAGGTGCACTTCTAATGCAAGACCGTAGGTCCACTTGGCCACCACTCATTCACACTTAAACCTTCTTTTCTTGTCCTTTCTTGACAATAGCCATAATTCCAAAAATCTAATTTTAGACTACATATTTGAACCTTACTTTTGCTTCTAGTAGAGAGATGTTTGTGCCATAGTACTAAATGTTGAGAAGGGGACTTGGACCTAAAACTTGAAGGGGAACTTAGCCCTAAAACTTGAAAGGCAAACTTGGCCTTAAAGAGCGCATTTAGACCAATAAATTAAAAGCGGGGATGTACTATTCTTTATACTTTTGATATTGGTTTGGATCTCCTTTGTACTAGTCAAGTTGATTATGGTTTTTGAAACTCACAAGACTTTTCTTCGAATATGATTTTAATGTATTAGTGTAGCTACCTGACCTTTGTCACTATCTATTACATCTAAAACACTCAACGTAAGTGGGCTACCTAACCATTCACCTAAAGTGTAGCCTCTTCTATCCTTTACTTGATCAAACAAGTTGGTCGTTTGTCAGGTTATTATAATGGTGACGAAAAAACTTTGACTCCTTTTACCTCCATGTTTGATTGGCATCTTTGTCCTTGTTTTCTTCTTCATTCTTCATGCTTCTTTGAAATATTAGGGTTCCCAAGGTTCTAAATCTCAAATCGCAATACCTTCTCTAGTATTTCCCTATCATCCTATTGGCTCATGCTTTATAATTCATGCGTTCATGGTACAACTATTTCACCACCTATTTTTGAGTTTTGTGTTTCTTAGTGGCCCACCTATACGCACATGCTGTAAATCTTTCTTCTTCTTCTTCTTCTTCTTCTTCTTCTGTGAAAACCCCAATTTTTTTGGAATTATTCGGAATTAATTGGAATTTTTATGAAAATTCAGGTGAAATATTATATTCAATATAATATTAATTCTTAGAAAAAGAATCAAGTCTTGAAATATAGATATTTGGAATCATTCATCGAAAACTAGTGAGAATGACTGTAAGCATGCTGAAATTTGAGCTTGGGTGAAAAATCCCTATTTTTCTTAATTTTGTGAATTTATATTTACCCATAGGGTAAAATGATCTTTTCATTTTTGTGTGGGGTCCACAAAAGTTAGGTGAGCTAGTGGACAGCTAGCTCAGGAAATATCAATGATGAAGAATAAACATGATGAGGAATATCTTCTGAATTAAATAAGAAAAGTTAAAAAAATTATTTTAAAAAAAATTAAAATTTTAATTAAAATAATCCACGAATTTGCACAAAAAATTCCCAAGCTTCCACTCTCTCCCTCTCCCTCTCCCTCCCTCTTTCCTTCTCTTTCTCCCTCTTCTCTCCTTTTTATGTCTTTCTTCTTTTCTTTTTATGTCTTTTTTCTTTTCTTTTTCTCTCTCTTCCCTTTATAGCCACAGATTACGTCTGAGGACGCACCGAGGGGTATATTCCCCCAGATCTGGTTGGCGCATCCACAGACGCTTCATCCTCGACGGACCTAGGGTTTCACCTTGGGTACTGTTTTCCAATTAGCCATCAATATTCAATAGTTGAAATAAGATCATAACCGTTCATCATGTTTAGAATTTCTTAGGCTTCAAAAGTCCTATGATTTTACGATGATTAGAGGCATATTCACTAGTAAAATCACCAACAAACAGTAACTTCAGCAGAAATTATTTTTCGGTGTGGATTTTTATTTTTCAGCAATATTCTTCGATTATGGACACTATAGGTAGGTACCCTCATTCCCTTCTATCTTTTCCGACAGTTTTCCATGCATAGAGATCATCGGACTGGATTTTTTTGGTGAATCCAGTACCGATGAACTAGGTGGAAAACACTTATAAAACATAAAATTTTAGAGATTTTGAGTAGTTGGATGGATTTAGAGGGTCCTAAAACCCCAAGGTATGAAATATGGGCCCTTAATGTGGTCAGATCAAGGAGGATCAGGGAAAGGGTGATTCGAAGGTCCAAATCGAACCATCTCGCCTATCATAGGTCACCACTCAGTACACACCGACCATCACTTGTAGAACGAGGTAGAGACATGTCACTGATCATCTCCGTCAATCCGCAAGGGCCATATTGAATCTGGGCCCTTGTTTTGATTTGAAATTTAAAATCTTAATTTGGAGCTCATTTTAACTCCAAATCAAGATCGGAAAGAAGCTTTGGATTTTTGGTGAAGTGTAGAATCTAATGAAAACATAAAATTTAGGTTTTATTCACTATAAAATTTTGTAAATTACAAAAGGTAGTACTAATTCCCAAGATTAGTCAAATATGACATTATTAGACCTTGGATTTCTAATCCATTTGTGATATAGTGATGAGGGAACATGGAATGAAGAGTCGTGTGATTGAGCTGGGATGAATTAAGAAATTTAACCTTAATGGAAGAAAAATCTTTAAAATGATCATGGATCTACTTGATCTGAGTAATCAAGCATGATCAGACCATGAAAATCAGCTTAAAGGATGATTTAAAGTTAAGATCACATGGATTAATGAGCCTGATATGGCTAATTTGGGATAGATTGAATTATATGCCCTTGATTTTGATAAAATGACTCAAGATGTTCTTGATTGGTTGGATCAAGAAAGATTAAATCATATGATGAGATACATCAATGACCTAGTGATGATATCACATTAAGAGAATGTGATAAATCTGAATAAAAATGAAAGATCAATATCTAAACCTTTAATGAGAGGAAAAATGAATAGAAATCAAATATGATCATTGGATCAAAATGGATAAATATAATATATCCAAATGAGCATTTGAATTATTATACTCTATTGTAAATGTTCTTTGTATTTCTTAGTAGATGTAATTGTTAAATTTATTTATTTATGCTTTAATGTTCATATTATGTAAATTACATGAAAAATGTAATTAAATAAAAATAGATATTGATGAACGTATACAATAAATATGGACATAGACTTAATGATAGTAAGGGGTATAGTTAGTAGAACAATATAAGGAATATCATTTCCTTAACCCAATTAGGATAATAGGGTTATTTGTTGAAAAGCTTGATAATGCTTTAGTAGAATTCAAAAGGCAAGAAGGGAGGATTGTACAGATAACACATGGGAGGAAGAAATACACACAATTGTAGAATTGAGTAATACACCTATAGCTCAAGGGAGAGCATTGGAGGTAGAAGGCCAGAGTCAACTAGATCAAAGAAAGAGATACAAATACAAGATATTTGTATGTTGCCATATCTTGAAGAAGTTGTCGTTATGTGACCTTGAGGTCAAGGGTTCAAGGCGTAGAAACAGCCTCTTGCAAAAATACAAAGTAAGGCTACGTAATATAGGCCTTTGTGGTCTACCCCTCCTGAGACCCTGCATAGGTGGGAGCGTCATTCACTGTGGCTGCCCTTTTTTACATCATGTAGAAGAAGAGATAACAAGATTACACAAATTGTTGACAAGAATGGAATCAATCTTATAGTTATAGAACTAGGAGTAACATATTTGAAATTATATTAAAGAACATTTGGAAAAAAAAAAAAAAAATCACTACAAGAACAGAGCAAACAAAAAAGAATATAAATTAAAGTATCTTATTCACTATACTTAAAGATTCGGTGACATGGGAGTGTGCCTAATTCCAAAGATTGATGGTAGATCAAAAGTGGATAAAAATGATCTAGATCATCATCAAAACCTCTTGAATCAACGTGCCTTGGACATCTTAGATCTTGAAGGAGTGGATGTCTTGAGTATTGAACTAATGAACATCTTCTATTATCTGAGAAAGATGTCATGGATCAAAAGATGGATGTCTCAAATTAAAAGACAATATTTGTCTTGGATTAAAAGATGATAGACATCTTCGATTCTCACATGTGGATGTTTTAGATTAGCTAAGGGGAGATGTCCCATGGTCCACTCAAAATATTCCTAATGCCACAAGACTAAAACATCTCCAAGAAACCTTCCCTAATCAAGGTTTGTTGACTAGTCAAGATTCCAAATAAGCCAAGATGAGGGAAAGTTCTTGTGAGGAAATTTGAAGAATTTAGGAACTTGCTTATTTGTAAAGTGTGTATAGACTTTGCTTGAATTGGTTTAGGCAACTTCCAATGCTTAGAAAGTATTATTTGAGAAACACCCAAGTTTAGGAAAACCTTGTAGGAGAAGTACTTAAGTTTTCGAAGATATTACTTGGTCTAGGAAACTCCTATATTTATAAAGTTGTTATAGTCTTATGAATTGCTTATTTGGGAGGGGTGTTGCCATCTATTTATACCCCTTTGTAGCATAAATCAAAGATAAAAAGTATTAGACCTTTTCTTTTTAAAGAATTAAAATTTTCACAGCTTCCTTTTGTCTTCTGTATCTATTGGAGGGATTGTAGAGTAGTGAGATACCTAGTTTGGTATCTTTAAGGTGTTAATTCTTCTCTATCCTTAACGTAGTGAGGTAGTCCTATCCATTAGTTTTGTATAGATATAGTGGTGATTCTTCTGTATCCATAAAGTGGTGAGCTATTTCTATACTTTAACCATGTATCTTTGTGGTGGTGGTGGTTTTTATGTATCCATAGAGTAGTGAGCTAATTAAATCTATCCTATTATGTTTTATCATATCCTATTATTGGGGATCATTCTGATTAGGGAACATTGGAAGAAGAGATTAGTAATGATGAGGTCAAAGATGTACTCTTCTCCATTGTCTCAAACAAAAGTCTTAGCCCAGATCAGTTTAATGCAGGTTTCTTCCATAAAAGCTGGCCCATGGTAGGAAGTGGGATCTATATTATTTGAGAGAGGCTTTAGGAAAAAACTTATTTTAAAAGAAATTAATAAAATTATTATTGTCTCCTAAACCAAAAGAACAAGATGCAAGAAAAAAGTTAAGTTCATGCCAATTAGTTTATGCAATGTTATTTCTAGAATAACTGCCAAGTGTGTTGTTAATTGGCTTAGAAATATTTGGTCAAAGAATATTCATCAAAATCAAGTAGTGTTTGTGAAAAGACAAAGTACATAGGATAATATCCTTTAGACACATGAAATCTTGACAATGTTTATACAAAATAGAAAAGGTGATAAAGGACATTTATGTATCAAACAAGACCTCCAAAAGGCATATGGTAATTTAGATTGAAAATTTATGGAGGAAATACTAAAAGGCTTCAATTTCTTGCTAAGATAGATTAGCCTTGTGACGTACAAATGTTAAAACATCAATCCATGTTACAGGACACTAACAAAGTTATTCTGACCAATGATAGGTTCAAGACAAGGAGATCTTATATCACTAGATATCTTTGTGATATGTGTCAAAATCCTGAATTTATTCATAAATTGAGAAGTCTAGGAGAGAAGGTCAAAAGGAACATATCAGTTTAGGAATAATTTAGAGATCATGCATCTCTTATTTATAGAGATATTTTATTATTCATGAATCCTACTATGGATAACTATTTAACTTTAACAAGATTAAGGACGTCCTCAAAAAGCAACCTCGCTTAAGACTAAGTCATATCGGATTTTTTTATAACAAATGTTCATAAAAAGGGATTCTCAAACAAATTATCTAGGAAAGGGGTTCTCAAAGGAATTCTTCATTAATAGCTTTATTACAAGAGAGAGTAGTTTTAATCTTTGAAAAATGCATTAATAGATATCATAAAAGTCAGAAAAAAGAGAGATACTTGAGTCCTATGAGTATTGCCCTGTGTAACACACAAGTATGATGAGATCCTACTTTACCATGGTGGGGCCCACCTATGTTTGATCATACTTGTTCATCTAATTTCTCTATATCATTATTGTATTTAATCAAAATCATTGAAGATTGAATGCCTTTAACATCCAAAAAATGCACTTTCAAGTCGTTCATTTTGAACAATTCTTTAAACAATTTGTATGATCATCCATGTTGTGACTAAAGGTATACTTTTCAATTTCTAGACTCATTTGATCACCACTATTTTATTATAAATAGTTATCCACAATAAGAAAAATTAAATGAATGGGTTTGATCAACTAAATATCAGGCCCTCAAAGGAATTCTTCATTAATAGCTTTATTATGAGAGATAGTAGTTCTAATCTTTGAAAAATGCATTAATAGATATCAGAAAAGTCAGAAAAAAGAGAGATACTTGAGTCCTACGAGTATTGCCTTGTGTAACACACAAGTATGATGAGCCCCTACTTTACCATGGTGGGCCCCACCTATGTTTGATCATACTCCTTCATCTGATTTCTCTATATCATTATTGTATTTAATCAAAATCATTGAAGATTGGATGCCTTTGACATCCAAAAAATGCACTTTCAAGTCGTTCATTTTGAACAATTCTTTAAACAATCTGTATGATCATCCATGTTGTGACTAAAAGTATACTTTTCAATTTCTAGACTCATTTGATCACCACTATTTTATGATAAATAGCTATACACAATAAGAAAAATTAAATGAATTGGTTTGATCAACTAAATATCAGGCCCACATTGGAGAGCACGACACTCTTAATTTTGTGCTATGTGTAGGACTGAAGCATTCCTCTAGGAAAAAATGATCCAACATTTTTGAAACTTGAAACTATTCCATAAGTACAGCTTAAACGATAGTATTAAATTACTCTCCTTAGTTGATTAATGGTCATACTAGTGGCAGACATGCGCACATGCAAGTGAGAAATTACCAAAATATATGTTTGTTAGCTAATTTTTCTCTAGTAAAGAGTCACTTTATACCTTGTGACTTGTCATATTGTCCTGATAAGATTACACTCTCAAGAGGAGAGGAAGGTGTATATACCTCTTTTCCCATATATGGAAAAATATTTTTATAGATCTAAGTCATTCATCATGTTAGAAAAGATACATATAGGTTAGGCAAAATTTCATGCCCATTGGATGTTTTCAGTAGGTAAAAATTTACAACCATCTAATTTATTATTTTTTTAAAGATCCAAAATAAGTAGTTAGGATCATATAAACATATTGATTTCTCATTTGTTACTTGTATTTGCTTTTTTGTGCATGATGAACAACTTATAATTACAACAAGAATTTTACCATGGATGGGAAAGGGAGCGTATTTAGCTTCCTCTCCTCTAGAGTTTGGGTAGTCTTATTGAGACTCTTATCATTATGCCAATGAAGTTTTCTTTTTCTCAATATCCTTTGGATTTTGTTATTTGTGAATCCTGCCAACATGCTTTATTATTCCCAAAATAGAATGAGTCCCTAGTAAGAGCACACACTAAACCTTGAATAGGAGAGAAAGGAGTACACACGCATTTTTTCATACTTAGTAAAACATCTTTTTATGGTTGTAACCTATTCATTATGTTAAGAACGACTTTATAAGCTAGACATCATGTTTTTAGTCTTTGTTTTAAGTAAAAAATCACAAACATATATTTTTATTAATTTTTTCAAAGACCCAAATAAAGTGGTTAAATCTTTTAGATGCATCAATTTTTTTTATGCTTTTTTTATTTTTGGTATTCCAAACATGCTGAGTGGTTAGAGATCTAAAAAGTTAGTTTTACTAGACATGAAAAAATGGGCGTGCACTCTTTCCTCTCCTCTTAACCGTTTAATCTTACCTGAAATTAGAACAGAATTTTGGTGGTCTAATATCAGCATACAATAACCTTGAATCCATCATCTTAAATATGAACTATTGAGAGTTCATCTAACTGCTTGCTGTAGTTTGAAACCGGCTGAATCAGATGAACGGCTCAGATGCCTGAAAATATAAGAAGTCAGCCCAACATGCAGTTCTCCCCAATCCAAATTCTCTCTCTCTCTCTGCCCAGTCGTGCATTCTTGGTCATAGGAAACCTCTTCCACACTTACAGCAGGTCAGAGAAGATGGCTTCCATCACACAATGGCCAAGTTCATGTTTTATTAAATAATCATTTATTTACACGGCCGGTTCATCAACTTGTTTTATATATTTATTTCACATTGTTGCATGGGCCTCCATTTTAAAACTGTGTTGGCAATTGAACAATTCCACCAGTCACATGGTACCTTGCCAAAGAACATCAGATACAAAACTCCTTTTAATGCCTAGCTAGTTGCAGGCCACAAATCGGATGGATAGCATTATCGACTTTTGGGTCACTGTCGATCTGACTTAGGGATAACCGAGAACAATCTAAATCGATGATATGCGTCCCTTAAACTTACTATAAGATGATAGAAGTGACCCCCTTTTCCCTTAAAGGTAGGCTAGGAAATCTCTGGTGCAAGTTATAAAGAGACAAGGGCCATGTTTAATAAACTCACCTTAGGTTTACTGGGAATGCCCCTCTTTTGTCGTTTTTTACGTAGAGAGAGGAAAGTTAATCTATCTACGAAATAATGCCACTGAACAAGGGGAGGCACTTAAATATTTGGATTTCGATTGGATTAAGCTTGTGATTAGTGGTTGTTTAAGTCGCGAACACTGGGCCCCGCTTTTACGCTCTTTCGACCTTGGCATTTGATACCATGTCGGGACTCGAGACAATGACGTGTTCCCACTTCCCACTTCCTCACGCGCACGTTACCCCACACTAACCCAAGACTTGAGAGGGGGGGAGGAAAAACCAGGGATCCCCAAAAAAACCAGACACGCCAAAACCCCAGCAGCAGCAATTTAGAGATAGAAACTTTGCTCAGAGAGGGAGGTAGAGGATAACGAAAGTTTTTTCTTCTTCTTCTCCGTAGAGACATCGATTACTCATCGTACATTAGGAATGATCAATTGCTCATCGTACGCAGGCAGAAGGAAAGCAACTCAAGATCGATCTTGTACTTTCTGTGTATACGGAGAAAAAGAAGAAAGGGTCAAGCTGTGGAAACTAGGTAAGTTAAGTCCGGCAGGTTTGTACAACTTCAACTGGTTTGATGTGAGATACACGGATGATACTTGATTAAGTAGTATGTTTATTTTTTTTCTCTTGGCTTGCGTTTCCTATCTAAATTTGGAATTAACATTGGAGCAGCTAAGAAATCGATTCCCTTATCGGTTAGCTTATTAATATGAGTTGAAGTTATGGGAAGAGACAATAGCGTGAAAAATTAAGTCTGCTGGTTTTCTCAGCCGACAAGTCTTCAAGATTACTCAAGCTAGAAAGAACAAGGAGCGACAGTGTTGTTGATATTCTCAGTTGGGTCTATCAGTACCATCTCGATAATTAACTACAAGTAACAGAAGGAGAAGTTCATATTCAAATCTGGGTAGTTGTCTTGCTGCTTGTATTCTTTTGTGAAGATAAGGTAGTAGTGTGTGTGTGTGTGTGTGTGTTTTTTTTTTCTTATTTAAAATAGTCAAAGCTGGCTAACCGCTGGTGGACCGGAAATGTGGGGATGGGAGGGGTCGATCCGGCGGCCCCTTCTCTCCATCTCCGAAACGCTGACGAAGACCACGCCGGCCTTGGCCGCCTTGGCTCAAGAAGAGAACAAGAACTCATGGAAAGCAATAACACTGCCACAAACAGCAGCGGCAGCAATAATAATTCTGGAAACCAAAACCAAAACCAAGACGAAGACGAAAGCCGCGAAGGTGAACCGGAAGCAGAAGAGCAAACCACCGGCCAAGAGATGGTGGAGGAGAGAAGTGGCCGGAGGCCGCGTGGCCGTCCTCCAGGCTCCAAGAACAAACCAAAGCCACCAATAATCATCACTCGCGAAAGCCCAAATGCGCTCCGAAGCCATGTGTTGGAAATTGGAAGCGGCACCGATGTGGTCGAAAGCGTCTCAACGTTTTCTAGGAGGCGCCAGCGAGGCGTCTGTGTTTTAAGTGGCAGCGGGATCGTGACGAATGTTACACTACGGCAACCGGCTGCGCCAGGCGCCGTCATAACATTACACGGGCGCTTTGAGATCCTTTCACTTTCTGGAGCGTTTCTTCCTGCGCCTTCGCCGCCGGGAGCGACGGGTTTGACTGTTTATTTGGCGGGAGGTCAGGGACAGGTAGTGGGCGGGAGTGTAGTGGGTGCGCTGGTGGCTTCTGGGCCTGTTATTGTGATTGCTGCGACGTTTGCAAATGCAACATACGAGCGGCTGCCCCTTGATGATGAGGCGGCCGAAGGTGGAATGTCATTACAGCAATCTCTCGGGGTGAATTCAGGAACAAGTGGTATTTCTGCTTCCCAATCTCACGGTTTGACGGATCCTTCATCTATGCCGTTATACAATCTACCGCCTAATCTTCTTCCCAACGGTCAGATGCCTCATGATGTCTATGGTTGGGCTCCTCCTCGTCCACCACCGTCTTATTAAATGGAGAACCAATAATACCAACCAAGCATTTCGACAGTTTGTTTAATCTTTCTTTTTATTTGGTGGGTCTTTCTTGTTTCTTAATTTTCTCTTTTCTGGATGGTAATGTTTGTTTCACGTCATTTCATGGCCGTTGTACACAAAGCACAAGCCAAGGTAGACTGCTCCTGTGAATCTCAGATGCTGTCTCTCTCTCCTCTCTCTCTCTCCCTCCCGTTCTTCATTTTTTTAGGATTATTTATCATGTTATGCCATCATTTGATGTGTTCTTCTCTGATTTTGTTCTGCTTGCAAGACCTGTTACTTGTTTTCACATATTGTAGAACGACGAGCTCAGAAACGCAGTAGCAGGCTCGAATCATTGATTGCCTTGAAGAGAACGCCGCTGATAGACCGGGTAAGAGTTATCTTCTTCTGGGCTTTTTCTCTGTTTTCTTCTTGAACTGAGGTTGCACTGTAGCCTGTAGGTTTGCTAGTTAGGGTAGATGTGGAAAATGGATTTTCGTGTCTGTGAGTAAATGACAATACCAGCTGTTCTATATTGACATGACTTGCCTGACCCATTTACCAACTTACACATCGACACGATAATGCCATTAACAGATGGATTTGTACACGAAAACACTCAGAGCTTCTCGAATTTTGGTTTCCTAGTGCTTTCTATGTTGGGTTGGAAACAGATATGAATACGGAGGTAGGTTTTGTCGAATTTTTCCTATTGTGGTCATTTTCTTTCCATGTTAGGGCAAGGGAACTGGGGCCTCAGAGTGCATGCTGCCACGTCAAAAGAACAGTTCCCACCCGCGTGACTTAGCCTTCCACATGAAAAAGGTGTACAGGTTCTAGAAAACAATTTGTGATGTGTCTCTGATTGTATGCAAGCATCAAAGGGTTCTGAGATCCTTTAGTCTAATAGAACTCTGCAAATTGCAGCAGGTAAATAACGTCTTTCTATTGGTCAGTGTCACTTCCGGGAACCATTACTCTTGAAGCAGGAGCAGGATATAGTGAGATTTTATCAGTTTCATCAAAGTCATCTGGAGCACACCAACCATCAAATCTTTAAGATGGTAGTGCCGTTATTTGTTACATAAACTTTAAATCAACCAAATAAACTTGGACCAATAATAAATCCATGTCTGGTTTTTTATTCACTTGTGAACTTCACAAATAGATACCCAACAGTACTGAGACGGTTTGTACAGCAGCACACGTTAGTGTAACTTTAACCTAATCTAATTTTACAAGTAGGCTAATAAGCTTGTATCTTACTGTTGCAACTAGATTCTTACTCGTCTTCTCTACTTATGAATGGGATTACAACTGTAGCTAAGCACCCCACAGGAAGAGGAAAAAACGGTTGCGAGCCTCCTTTAAGTTGCAATTGCAGCTTATCCTACTTTTGCACCCGTCAGCAGAATATGTATTTTTCTCCTCACTTCTTCTGTAGTGGATTTTAACCATCTTTTGAAGAAAAAATAAGTTTGAGTCTATTAAGTTTTTATACTTACGGACAGCCTCAGAGGACAGACTGGACCACCTATTTCATCTTAGTTATTCATTTTTAGTTTGTTTTATGACTTTTTGGATCCACTAATTGGTGCAATTTTTGTGCCTTGTGCCATCATTAATTGGATCCATTAAAGGATGGCTTCAGCCATTCATTTCTAGCGTGTATATGCTTGAGATTGAGAGGAGGCCACCTTCTGCAACATCAGTCGTTTTGCATTTAGACAATGAGATCGACTTACATGTGTTCCTGAGAAATTAATACTGGATCTTTGCTCCTGTACAGTCTGATGCAATATTTTGGGAGTGTGACTTTTGCTTGAACTAAAAACTGAAACAACAAATTTGACTTAGATTACAATGAATTAATTGAATGTAATCTTTCAAGAAAAAATTAATACTGAATGTAATTACTGGCCATTACAGTAAATTAATTGGTTAAGGTAGGTCGAACATTTGTTATGTCCTTTTTTTTTTACATGGAAATGTGAAGCTATCACATAGAAGTATGTTTCTCAAGGCAATTTTTTTTTTTTTTTTTTGTCAAAGAGGATCTTTGCTCTATTTATCCTACTTATGAAGTTTTTGTGACATCTGAAAGCCTTGTTGTTTCTTTTTTCCATATTGTGAAACCATGCAACATATAGAATTAAAAAGGGGCATATGCTGCTTGATAGATAATAATAGAGCATTTTTTTTCCTCAGCTAGGGAATTCACCTTAAATAACATAGCTAAAGAATTAACATCATGATTGGGTTCTTAAGTATATGGAACAAACAGAACTATTTCCTTTCCAACATTTAGTGTCTAGTTTTGTTGTAGGCTAGCTCCATGTCTCATTTGAGTCTATAATGCCAGTGGGGGAGAAGAGTGAAAACAGCCTTTCTCTAATTGTCTTGTAGCACACTTTCGGTAACTCAAGCCTTATATTTCCCAGTAAGTAAAATTGAAACCTAAAGTTAATAATGGAAAATTGTATAGAACCTAAATGATGCTAGTTTCCACTTTTTATTGTTATCTTAGATAAATCTCATCCATATCACAAAAAATTCTTGCTCCGTTGTGCTCAAATAATCTTTTCTCAGAATCACCAAGTAACTACAAATTCTTAAGAAGATGATTTTAAAGAAAAAGTACTTCTATATCCATATCTTATTATCTCCTTCGAAATGGGTTCCTATCCTCAAGATTTTACTAAGTGTCTGGTGTCTAGTCAATTTAACTCAAACTATCTACAACAATTTTTGAATAATGGCAGGTTAGACAAATAAAAATATGAGTATTTACTTCTGGAGGGATAGCATACCAGTTATATTTGGCTTTCAAATGGGCTGGTTAGACGCAAAGTATGGAGAAGCGGCATATATTTCGAGGATAGGTTAGCACTTGTAGAGTGTCCTCCTTGCCTAATCCACCTTTCTATTCATCTCACTTTTTAGGATTTCTAAAAATAGATGTCCTATCACCTAAACGTAGTATAAATGATGATTTTTTTGGAAGGTTTGGAAATTAAATATGAACAAGGGATGAAGGATATAACACTCTTTGTAGTATTCTTAGAAAAACCACTTAAAACTGTTGATATGGTGGAAGGTTTGGAAAATAAATATGAACAATGGAAGAAGGAAATAACATTGAGTGGTATTCTACACAGAACCACCTTTTTCATTCAACAACACATCTCCTTATATAGCTTTCATTTTTTATTTTTTATTTCATCAAGTTTTCCTCTCAGTCCGTCATCTAGTTTTTAATACATTTAAGAAACTTCTTTACAGCACATTAATTTTAACACTCCATCTTAATGTGCTCTCTTGAACACATGGCAACTCTCTGAATTTCTAAAACTTCTCTTTGGAAAGAGCCTTGGTAAGTATATCAGCAACTTGGTCTTTTGATTCAATACTTGAGCTTTATCTCTTGTTCAATCTTCCCTCTAATAAAGTGATACTTCACAACAATGTGTCTTGTGCGGTTGTTGTAACTAGGACTCTTCACCATAGCAATTGTTGTTTTGTTCTCACAAAACATTCTTTTAGCTTTCTTTTGATTTTCAACCATATCTTCTAAAATTCTTTGTAACCAAATTACTTGAGAGGTTGCCATAGTAGTTGATGCATATTCAGCTTCAATAGAGGATTGTGCAATTGTGTCCTTTTTCTTTGATTGCCATGAAAATACATAAGAGTTTAAGGAGAAAAGATATCATGTCATGCTCTTCATCATTTCCAGAACCAATGGAATATCTGTCACAAAAAACAACTAGACTTTTCATCTATTCATAGTAAATTCCATATGCTATTGTTCCTTTTATGTATATAAGGACTCTCTTTGTTTTTCTAAGATGAATATGACTGGGATTTTGCAAAAATATGGATAGTGAACTTAATGCAAGCATTATATTTGGCCTTGTTACTGTGAGATACAACAAACTACCCACAAAACTTCTATTCAAGGTAGCTTCAAATTTTCTTCCTCCATCTTCTTTCATCAATTTCTCATTACAAGAAAAGGTGTGGCCATTGGATTGCAGCTATACATGTTAAAAAATAATAATTCAACATTGTTTCTGCATACTTCTTTTGAGCAATAAAAATGTCATCCTCATTTTGATATATTTCAAGTCCAAGAAAATGATATAACAACCCCATATCACTCATTTCATATCTACTCATCATATCCTTTTTAAATTCACCAATCATTTTCTCATCATTCCTAGTAAATATCAGATCATCAACATAAATTTCAACAATAAGAACAGACATACCTTGCTTTTTCACATAAAGAGTTGGCTCTCTTTTGCACCTCACAAACCTCTTATGAACAAAATAATTGTCAATCTAGCTATACCGTTGCTGATGTGCTTGCTTCAACCCGTAAAATGGCTTCTTCAGCTTATACACTTTTTCTTCTTCTCCTTTGATGAAAAAACCTTTTGGTTATTATACATAAATGTCTTCCTACAATTCTGCATTCAAAACTATAGATTTAACATCAAGTTGGTATAACAACTAACCTTTTTGGGCTGCTAGAGCAATTAGAGTTTGAACGGTGTCTTTGCAAGAAACTAGTGCAAAATTTTCATGAAAATTAATTCTGACCTATTGTGAATACCCTTTTGCAACCAGCCTTGCTTTGTTCTTCAAAATTGATTCATCTTTCTTATGTTTTACTTTGGAATTCCACTCCTATAACTTCTTTGTCTTTTGTATATTTACAAGCTCCTACGTCTTGTCCTTCTCAATCATTTGAAGCTTATATTTCATAGTCTTTTTCCAAGTGTCTTCTTTAATAGCATCTTCAAATTTTTTTGGTTTAGTAACACAATAGTTGCGGGTTTCATAGATTTCAGCTAAACTTCTCATTTTTCTTTGTGTGCTACTTGGACTAGATGAACAAGTCTAAACCGCTACTTGAAGATGATAGTAAGTCAGCCCTTGGTGATGATTGCGGAGATTCTTCAGCATTCATTCCTTCATTTTCTGGTTTTTCCTCAAAAACTATAGCTTGCTTTTGAAATTTTCCTTCATCCAATCACAACTATATTTTTCATCAAACACAATATCTCTACTAATAATTATCTTGTTGCTCTTCAAATTGTATAACTATAGCCCTTTGATTTAATGCTATAGCACATAAAAATACACTTCTCACTTGTCCCATTAATTTGTGTCACTTCTCCCGCTCAAGCATCCAAGGGAGTTTGATTTTGCATTGAATTGGTTGGATATCTATTTATTAAGTAAATTGAAGTAAAAAAGCTTCAATGCAAAATGAATTAAGCAAACCCTTGACCTCAAGCATTGTCCTAGCCATCTCTATTACCATTTGACCTTTTCTTTCAGAAACTCTATATTGTTGTAGGTTGTACCCAACAGTGAGTTTCCTTTCAATTCCTTCATCTTCACAAAATTTATCAAATTCATTTGAGATGTATTCTTTACTCCTATCACTTCTCAAAACTTTTAGATTTTTGTCTCTAAAAGTAAACCCAAGTCATTCTAGTTAGATCATCAATAAAGAGAATGAAATACCTATTTTTAGAATGAGGAGTTCTCATAAGCCCAAACACATATGCATGAATTAACTCTAGCACATTTTTTGCTCTCTAAGTGCATCCTTTTGAAAAAGAATTTCGGTGATGCTTGACCATGACACAACCTTCACACACATCAAATTTTTCTTTAATATTTGGTGACCCGTACACCAAATTCTTCTCTTGAAGTAACTTTAGGCCATGAAAGTGCAAGTGCCCAAGCTTTCTATTACCAGGAATCATCTTTGACTTGTGCCTTCAAAGCAATATCTCCACCATACTTGAAGGTTAATGGAAAACATCTTCTTTTCTCCATTTTTATTTTTCCTACCAACTATCTTATCTTGCCTTTATTATATATTAGTAACAAAAAATAATTGAGTATCTATGCTCTACAGGCTGTCCAACACTTATTAAATTTTGCCCCAAGTAAGGAACTAACAACACATCCTGAATGAATTTAGTTCCTTTCTTGTATGAATACAAACTATACAATTCCCTTCCTCTTGAACCAAATCTCCATTTCCTATACTTACTTGAGAGTTAACTACACACAACACTTCTATTCAAAATTTTATGCTGTTGTATTTTCGGCATAACTACTTCTTCCTCTTCTCCTTGGGCTAGTTCTTCTTCCTCGTCTATGACTACCTAGTGGATATGATTCTCCCTTTTGGTTTTCTTGAGATGATGACACATTTATTTATTTAATTAAATTTAGCTTAGATTAAAGAGCACTTTCAATAGATCTTTTAGAGTACCTCAACAACCTTTGCTCATGAGTTTGTAGTGATGTCATCAACTCTTGAGCACTTAAGGTGGATATGTCTTTTGTTTCTTCACTAATAGAGACCATGAAATCATATTTTTCTAGCAAATTAATCAAAATTTTTGAAGCAACTTTCTTATATGTTATAACTTCATTGTATATCCCCATTTGATTTACTACTTCAATAATTTTAGAAAGATATTCTTTTAGAGTTTCAGATTATTTCATCTTCATATCTCTAAATCTTTTCTAAGAGCTTGTAGTTCAATCATTCTCACCTTTGTGCTTCCTTGAAACACCCCTTGCAAAATGCTCCATGCTTCCTTAGCCTTTGAAGCTTTTATGATTCTTGGAAATAAACTATCTGAAATTACTTTATGAAATAAGAATGAGGCTTTTGCATCTCTCTTTTTGTTCTCCTTCAAGGCTTCTCTTTGAGCATTTGTAAGAGTTATTGATTTCTTAGGTTCCACATAGCCATTTTGAACCAAATCCTATAAATCTTGTGTTAGAAAGGGAGTTTTCATCTTCATACTCTAAAAGTCATAATTTTCTCCAGAGAATATAATAATAGAAGGCTATTGGATGCTCAAACCTTTATTATTTGTGCTGGCCATTGTATTTTGTTGGTATAATGTATATTTGTTTTCGTCCAGCTTCAATTCGGTATTGTGATGATTTGTTTTGCCACCACCTTCATGCCTAGCCACTCTGATTAAACATGTTTTGGTACCAATATGTTGGTTTTTTATATGGTTTAGAAAAGAAATAAGAATGGGGGAAGAGAAGAGGGAAAAACACTGATAAGGATTCTTAGCAAAACCAGCTTTTTAACAAAAACAATGGCAGTAAGTATAGTATGTCATGCTAACCCTTCTCTTGTATTGTCCTTGAAGTCCTTTGTCATGTACTTCACTAAAACAGGAATGGCAGCTTAGTATTTAGGGTTGGGTTGGGGGGGAGAGAGAGAGAGTTAAAATGGGTTGGATAGACGAGATCTGAGTGTTATATCTGTATTGATAATCTGGGAAGGATTAATGTGTTAACAGGATTAAGTCACTTGTGCAGCTGTGCTTGTCATTCTTTTTGGAATTAGAACCTAGCTTTAAGTGGGGGGGATATATTATTTTTGCACATGAGCAAAGATCCAATTTGCGCCGGGGAAGTTGCCATATTTCACGTTGATGGAATGACCAATCATCCATGTAGTAATTAAGGGTCATGAATATCAAGATATGAGAGAGGTTGACATTCTAACAAAAGAGGATAACAATTTCAGGGATGTCAGGCTTTTGTATTCTCATGGTTTCAGCAACATCATATCATATGGAGGGCCATAGGTTTCTACCATATGATGGCTGGGTGACAATTATCATGACTGAAAGCCTATTATCAAGTATTAGCTCATCAGTGCCATAGGATTTCTAGTCATAACTTTGATGTGTTAGATAAGGACCCAATTCTCAAGGCAGTTTTTTGGGTGGCTAAGCAATGGGCTTTGTTTGGCAGGAAAAGTGACAATACTATATTTTTTGCAACATATTGAATTAGAAGTGTATATTGGAGAAGCCTAGCAGCTGTGGAAGATGACAAGTGTACCGACATGGATTAGCAATTACTATAGATTAATGATGGAGTTGAAGTTTGCCATCACTTGTTTTAGTGTTAATTGTTGCTGTGATTGTAACAGTATCGGGCTACAATCATAGGCATGTGGAGCATTTTAGCAACTTTTGGTACTCTATCAGTCTTATTTCTGAACAAATACAAAGTTTCGATCAAAAGGAAAGTTTAGAAGAATTAAGAGAGTAGGTTTCTAGTTCATGTATCACTTAAATTTCCACAATGATATTGAATTGTTTAATCAGCCACTCATTTTATTGCATAGTTGTTCCAAGCAGGACAACTTTTTCATTAACCGTTCATAATACCTCAAGCACTTAAAACCATGTAAGAGTACTCTTCAGATTCATTACTATTTTTATCTAAATTCTGCCAGGCATTATGTTATTCTTAAGGAGTTGGAGATGATACCCCACTGGGATTAACCTATGGGATCCATAAAACAGCTATGATCTTTCTCTTCCATAACCTCTACAGTTTCCATGAATATTGTCCACAATCACCTAAGAGCATGATGTTGAGGGTCTCTCGAGTTCTTCCTCCATTATCTAGAAGATACTTTCATGACCCTGTTTGAGGTTTTGGACCAGTCCATTCTTTTACGAAGTTTGAGATGTAATGATGGTTTTCTAGGTAGTATGAGTCAGAATTAGTTGTAAACTATGAGAACACACCAATGACCATCATTCATTTATGAAATGCGATCGTGATTTACAGATGTCTCTGACACAACCTATTAACAACTAATAATTCTAGCTGATATTTGATGACCTCAAAAGGAAATCATCGATCCAGCTAGTTTTGACTCCTGACTCAAAAAGAATATCATGCACTCTCCTTAGTTGCTTTCTGTCTTCCAACTTCCATGCTTATGAACTCCTATTTAATTTTATTATAGTTTCTCTTTGTCAAGTTGATTTCACAATGTGGTTTCTAGGAACAAGTTGGAAAGTCCTATAGAAGGGAAGAGAAAGATGTTTCTTCCTGCTTTCCTTTAACAATGTCGTTACCCTATACTGAGATAAACTTTGTTCTTTATTTGATGACCTGTATATAGCATCAAAGAGTAGGTTATCTACAGAAATCGATTGTGAAAGATATGTTTGTGAAATCTTCCCGACCTTTCTCTTTAATACAATACCTTTCTTTACAAAACAAAAGAAACATATGTTGTAGGTTATTTGCAGAAATCAGTTGTGAAAGATGTGTTGGTGAAACCTTCTCAATCTTTTTCTTTAATGCAATACCTTTCTTAAAAAAAAAAAGAAAAAAAAATGAAGAAAGCATGTTAGTGAAAACTAGTAAGTGGAGTTGTTATCAGTGTGGTAGGAATCATGTGTCAAAAATGCATTGGCCTCCTTTGTGTGATAGCTATCATGTGTCAAATATTTGATAATTTTAAAGAATGAATGTGATATTTGAGGACAGTTCCAATATGAAGTACAGATGAAATACCTCCAGAGAAAACGAAACAAAGGAAAACACACACACGAGAAAAATGGTGGGTAATTTCTGTCAAGAACCACAAAATTGCACTGAACTTTCAAAGATGGTTTACTTGTATGCGTACCCACAGTAAACGAAATTCTCCAGACATTGGTTCATCCAAACTACTACTGATTAATTAAGTAGGATTTTCCTTATTTCGAACGGCCAATAAAAGGACTTGAAAACTTGCTGATGAGTTGGGGTAAATCCATATATGTCACAGTTCTTGTTATCCATATCCGGTAGGGTTTTGCAGTTAAGGCAATGCAGTTATGAAAGAAATATAAGATAATCCAGTTTATGATTAAGAACTCCACGACGAGATACTAATTGACAGAGGATACTGTTTGATTATCTTGAGATACTAAACCAGCGAACAAAACTTAATGAGCTATGGCCTCTTCATATAGACCCCTACCTAGGATCCTTGCCACAGTTGATGGTGGATTGATGTCCAATCTTAGGGTCTAACCCCCAAACTCCCTCCCACCCCCTTTGTGTTAGAAGGAAAGAAGGGAAAAGTTGAGGTCATAATTTCTAGGGAAAACTTGAGGTCATAATTTCTAGAAGTTCAGACCTACTAAATGAATAATGGAAACAAAGCTAGAATCCACAAGTCAAAAAACATTCAATGTGGGACATTATCCTCAACATTTTAATATTAAAAGAACTCGACAAGTAATTGTAAACTTTAACCATGACGCTCGCCTAACTCTTTGTTTACCTTTTTTTTCTCTGGGGAAAGAGGAAAAAAGAGAGAATGTGATAACCAAATAAATACGCGAAGACAATTAAACGGAGGCAACGGTTGTGAAAAAGCCAAGGGAATCCACAGTTTTAAAATATATTTGGAAGAAATTGTTCTGAACTCTCAAAAAATAATGTGAAAAAGGAAAAGAGAGAAATATATGATGGTCAATATTTCATCAGTAATTAATCTGTAGACGAAGAAATTTATGGAGTTTGTGTACATTTGCAGAAAGAGGGATAGATTCGGTAGGAAGGATGAAGTGAGAAAGAAGAAGGGTGAATTTTTTAGAATAACTGATTTTAGAAGAAGAAAGGAATGGAGTTCACAGAACGGGAGAAAGAGATCATATAGAATACGGAAGATTAAAGGGAAATAAAAAAGGAGGCAAGAGAGGATTGAGATTATAAAAATGAAGAGTGAAACAAACATATAACAAATGTTGTATGAAAGAGAAGGAAGGTACTATTGAAATAGTTTGAATACCCGGAACTGTCTTGAGAAATATTGGAATTCTAAACTGGCCTGAAAACCAAAGAAACAGCATTGATATCTAACATTTCCTTTCTGTTTCAGCCTTTTATATAAGATTTGGTGGGAGGAGGATGCATGGTTTGGGATCTCAATTGAGTTCTATGTTTTAGGCCTATATGCAACATCTGTGGGCTGAATTTGTTTTGATTATGAGCACTCTCTCTAGTTTTATTTTCCTGATCTTCGGCATTAGACTATCTTGGTCTAACTCATATGTAATGTCTCTTTGCTGAAGAAAGAATGATATTATATGGGATAGGCGCAGAAAGAAAGAGGAGATGGCAAGTAGCAATGAGAGAACCTGAAAATTTACAAGGATAAATCGAGTAAAAAACTAAAGGAAATACTGAAAATAAAGGAGCATAAGAATTTATTTAAATGAAAAGAAATCGTTCATACATGGAATACAATGCTGACGCGGACCATTATAGATCTGGTTCGACTTACCAAAGACCTCGAGTGATGCATCCCAAAAGAATTGAGGAAAAAAAAAAGAATGTTGAGTCAAAGTTAGTCAACAGATGATTCAAGAGCTGATTGCAGAGGGGTTGAAGAAGAAAGAGGAGAGAGAGAGAACACAGAAGAAAGAGGATAGAGTAGAAATATGATAAAAAGGCAAGAGAGTGAACAGAAGGCACTGGGCAAGGGAAAAGATAGAAATGTCTTTCCTCCGTCCGTGTTTTGGACTACTATTTCTTTTTCTTTTTATTCAAGTTTTTGCTGTTAGTGTGAATAGCAGATAAAAGACATATAGCGTCTCATACAGAAATTTATCTTGAACGGTTGAGCAAGAACTATTTCTTTTTTTTGAGTCATGGCCTTCTACTGCAGTGACCTAGGAAGGGCTTTCTGTGCTTGGTCATGGGTTCAAATTGTTTGCTTGTTTAGGATTATTTATAAAAGTTTTTATTTTCTTTTATTTTCTTTTATCAATTAGTTGAAATGAAGAGGAGCCTTGATGCAACGGTAAAGTTATCGTCATGTGACTTTGAGGTCATGAGTTCAAGGCGTGAAAACAGCCTCTTGTAAAATGCAAGATAAAGCTGCACACTATTGACCCTTGTGGTCCACCTCTTTTCTGAACTCTGCATGTGCGAGAGCTGCGTGCGCCAGGGCTATCCCATTTATCAATTAGTTGAATGATGGAAATATGTACCAAATTTAAGAACAGAAGAACAGTTGGAGCACAAGGCTTCCTCTTAGCCTACCAGGACAAGTTTAGACTCCATTGATTGCATCTCCCACAGGAATCCTTTGATTCTGTTTTTCCAATCTGCACTGGAATTCATGTGTCAAAATAGTTGAAACTTGAAGTGGCTTCATCTCCTCCTTTCCTTTTGGGTTGTGCATCTTCATCCTTGCAAAGGATTTATTATGATGCTCATCTTCATTTTTGCCAAGAAAACGAGAACTCTGATCCCATGTCTCTCCATGGTATCTTGTCTGTAGCTAAGATTGTGTTTGCCATTTTGGTCTTGCCAAGAATAGCAGTAGCTCTCCAAACACGTGTCATTCTGGTACTCATGGAAACAAAAGAAACAAAAATGAAAAAGAAACGGAAACACATGCCATGTCGATCCTGCCATTCATCAAACTACCGATTCTGCATATTATTTTCAACACTTAAACCCATTGAAATAATTGGCATCTTGGGAGAAATTACAGTCGCCCTAGCGAAAATGAAAATTACAGCATTGACGAAAGTTTATCAGGGAAATATCTCTAGGAGATCTTCCGAATCAACAGGTATTGCTGCTAGAGTCGCTACCTATAGCAACTTACGGAACAGCAATTTAGTTTTAATAAAACGCCAGTGGTTGATCCACCTTGTTTATCTAACTATTCAAGCACCATGATTTTTTAGCTACCAGATATCCAATGCTAGAGAAATTAGATGAGTGGTCAGGATCAACCGTCCGTGCTAGTGCCCGTAGTGTGGTGCCTGGTAGTAAGACAGTCTTATTATATGATCAAATAATTACCCTTAGAGTAAAAGGATTGAAAGTACTATAAACCTAAATAACATTGGACATTATAGATATAACTATAAGATTAGAATACCTGAAATAAAAGAGGCATTGAAAAAGATGAAATCAAGAAAGATCCCGGGGTTTGATAGTATACCAATAAAGGTTTGAAGGTATATGGTGAATACTGAAGTAGTTTGGTTGACTAAGTTATTTAACAAGATTATAAAATCAAAGAAAATATAGGATGAACAAAAGAAGAGCTCTATTATACCAAGTTATAAGAATAAAAGAGACATATAGAGCTATATTAATTATTGGAGAATCAAACTTATGGGTCACAATATGAAACTTTTTTGAAAGAGTGATTGAGAAGAGGGTACGACATGAGACAAGTGTATTGGATAACTAATTTAGTTTTATGCCTGAAAGGACTACAATGGAAGCTATTTTTTTATTAAGACAATTGATAGAGAAACATATAGAGAGGATGAAGGACCTTCACATGGTCATTATTGACTTAGAGAAAGCTTATGATAGGGTTCCTACAGAGTTAATATAGAGAGTGTTGGACAAGAAAGAGGTTTTATAGGGTTACATAGATATAATTAAATATATTTATAAGGGAGCAATAACAAATGTTAAGACCACTAGCGGAGAGATCAGTGACTTTCCTACCACTATAGGATTGCACCAAGGATCAGCATTGAGCCCATACCTTTTCACGTTAATTATGGATGAGTTAATAAAACATCTGCATGAGGAGATTCAGCAGTACATGCTATTTGCAGATGATATAGTTTTAATTGATGAGATGTGGGAGGGTGTAAACACAAAGCTAGAGTTATAGAGAGAAGCATTAGAACTTAAAGAATTTAAAAATAGTTGAACTAAGATAGAGTATATAGAATGCAATTTTAACAAGGAGATGAGCAGATGTGGAGCACTAGTAAAGATTGATAACTAAGAAGTCCCTGTAAAAGACCACTTTCGGTAATTAGGATTGATGATTCATGAGAGTGGAGAGATTGAGAGGGAGATTACCCAGATGATCCAAGCAGGTTGGAACAAATGGAGATGTGCGTCTGGAGTTTTGTGTGACTGGCGTGTGCCACTCAAACTAGAAGACAAATTCTATAGGATGGCTATAAGGCCGGCCATGCTCTATGGATTAGAGTGTTGGGTAATTAAAGAGCATCATGTTTATAGGATGAGCATAGCAAAAATGAGGATGTTAAGATGGATGAGTAGCATAATAAGAATGAATGAATTATGAATGAAAATATTAGAGGAAACTTAGGGTAGCACCAATAGGTAACAAAATGATGGAGATTAGACTTAGATGTTTGGACATGTCCAATGAACACTAAAAACAGCGCCAGTTAAAAGGAGTGAGGCAATATAAGTAGAAGTTTCCAAAAGGGCAAGATGAAGGAGCAAAAGAATGTGGATAGAAGTGGAGAGAAAAAATTTAAAACCTTTGGGACTAAATGAAGCCATGGTACTTAATAGAGGAGAATGGAGAAACAAGATTCATGTGGCTGACCCCTTATTGGGATAAGGTCTTGATGATGATGATGATGATGATAATGATAATGATGATGATGATGCCTTGTTGGAGCATTCTTTGTATCCTGTATTAGTCGTTAAAAGTCTTATATGGAGTTAGTCAAGCAAGACTTTAGTCAATTTAGGAAGAGTTTGACTGATTTTCTCTCTATTTTGCTAAATCATGTTAGTCTAGGAAGAGTTTTTCTAAGTTTCATGAAAAGTATTCTTGCCAACTCAATGTTAGTCTTGCATGACAACTCAACCTAACTCTTAGTTAGTCAATTACTTCTTAGCGTACTTAGATTTTGGTTGACTTTTAGCCACAAGGGCCATTATTTATTTATTTTTGTCAAATGAACTTGGCTCAACCAAAAAACAAGGGAGAGCTAATTTTTTGGTGGAGTATGCTTTTAGTTGGAAAAATAAGTTGTGGCCTTATTATATTGATTCAATAAATGAAAATTTAGGTCCATGAACCATCTCGCTTATTACCTTTCTTTATCATCTAAAGCATGGGCCCATTTAATCTAATTTACAATGCATTAGATGGCCAAAGGCCTAAAACTATTAATTAAATGTTAGGCCTAAGATCTTCCTCTCAAGGACTCTTAAAGTCATAAAATAAATGCTGTAAAACCAAACAATTTAGAAACTCAGTAACCGTTTCCTTTACAATGAACAAAAGCTCACAAAAAGCAATTTTTGGGACACACATTTATATAAGTGTTTTAGGTCTTAGCCTAATCAAATGAACGGTTTGGATTATTAAAAAAAATCCAACAAGTAGGGCCAACTTGCATTTTCCATTAATTTTTTTATACAACTACCATGCAAGTGGTTGTATCAAATAATTCCTCCTATGTGTGTGTCTCTCTTTGTGTGTGTGTGCATGTGTGTGTGTGTGTATGTATATGTAAATAGGAGATTTTTGCAAGTAGGTTTACTAGAAAGTTATAGGTTGACTAGATTGCATATTACTAGGTAGAGCATTTTGGGCCATAATAGTCCTTCTTATAATACATGAGCCATCCCTATATGTAGTTTTTGGAAATGGGCCAAGTAGGATAATAGTATAAATATGGGCTTAAAAAATGCCTAGTCCATGATAATATTTTATTATATATTAGTGGATCACTTTAATTCCTACTAACTCACTATGGCTATTATATTATATAAGATTTAGGTCAAACTTGGGCAAACTCTTTCTAACAATGGTCAAAATCATCTACACATCTAGCAATTGTCATATATTTTGTTAAATGAAATGAAAACTAGATTTTTAGTTCAAACTCTTACTACATCATGCAAATTTTGGTCAAGATCTAACAAGCTCTAGATGAATGTGTCCTCCACTTCGACTAACAAACTATTAGAAATTATAATGGGAAAAATCATCATCATCAAGACCTTATCCCAATTAGGGGTCGGTCACATGAATCTTATTCATCCATTCCTCTCTATTAAGTACCATGGCTTCATTTAGTCCCAAAGTTTTTAAATCTTTTTTCACCATTTCTATCTACGTTCTTTTGGGCCTCCTCCTTGTCCTTGTAGAACCTTCTACTTGTATTACCCCACTCCTAACCGGTGCCGTTTTGGTCTCCTTTGAACATGTCCAAACCATCTAACTTTAATCTCCCTCATCTTGTTACCTATTAGTACTACCCTTAAATTTTCTCTAATATTTTCATTTCTAATTCTATCCTTTCTTGTCTTACCACTTATCCATCTCAACATCCTTATTCTTGCGACGCTCATCCTATGGGCATGATGTTCCTTAACTACCCAACACTTTGATCCATAGAGCAAGGCTGGCCTTATGGCCATCCTATAGAAATTTTCTTTTAGTTTGAGTGGCACCTGCCAATCACACAAAACTCTAGATGCACATCTCCATTTGTTCCAACCCACTTGGATTTTGTGGGCAACCTCCCTCTTAATCTCTCCACTCTCATGAATCATTGATCCTAAGTATCGAAAGTGGTCTTTTATGGGGACTTCTTGGTTATCAATCTTGACTGGTGTTCCATTCCTACTCCTCTCCTTGCTAAAATTGCATTTCATATATTTTGTCTTAGTTCAACTAATTTTAAATTCTTTAGACTCTAATGCTTCTCTCCATAACTTTAGCTTTATGTTTACACCCTCCATTGTCTCATAAAGTAAGACTATATTATCTGCAAATAACATGCATCAGGGAATCTCCTCCTGCAAATGTTTTGTTAACTATCCATAACCAATGTGAAAATGTATGAGCTCAATTCTGGTCCTTGGTGCAATCTTACAGTGACAAGAAAATCACCAGTCTCGCCACTAGTGGTCTTAACATTTGTTACCACTCCTTCATACATATCTTTAATTATGTCTATATATCCCTACAAAACCCCTTTATCGCCCAACATCCTCCATATTAATTCTCGAAGGGCTCTATCATAAGCTTTCTCTAAGTCGATAAAGACCATGTTGAGGTCTTTCCTCCTCTTTCTATATTTCTCTACTATTGTCTTAGTAAGAAAATAGCTTCCACGGTAGACCTCCTAGGCATAAAACCAGATTGATTCTCCGATACACTTGCTTCATGTCATAGCCTTTTTCTCAATCACTCTTTCAAAAAGTTTCATAGCATAGCTTATAAGTTTGATCCCTCGATAATTAGTGCAGCTCTGTATGTCTCTTTTATTCTTATAAATTGGTACAATAGAGTTTTTCCTCCACTCATCAGGCATTTTCTTTGATTTTATAATCTTGTTAAACAACTTGGTCAACCAAACTATCCCAATATCTCCCATATGCATCCAAACCTCTATTGGTATACCATTGGGCCCCATGGCCTTTCCTGATTTCATCATTTTCAATGCCTCTTTCACTTCATGTATTCTAATCCTACGTTTATATCTATAATATCCAATGTTATTTAGATTTATAGTATTTTCAATCCCTATATTCTTAGAGCCATTGTTATTTAACAATTTTTGAAAGTACGTTTCCCGCCCTTTGTTTGATTCATCATCTTTGACTGATACCCTTTGATCATTGCTTCTAATGCACCTAACATAATCTAAGTCCTTACCATTTTGTTCTCTTACTTTTGCAAGTTTAAACACATCTTTCTTACCTTCTCTTGTTCCTAATCTATTATAGAGCTCATTATATGCCTTAAGTTTAGCCTCACTTACTATTCTCTTAGAAACCTTTTTAGCATTCTTATATTGTTCATAGTTTTTATTATTTCTATTCTTCTGTCATGCTTTAAAACGCATATGTTTTTCTTTAATAACTTTTTGCACTGCTTCACTCTACCACCATATTTCCTTTACGAATTGCCTTTTACCTTTAGATATTCCAAGACATCTTTTACCACTTTCTTAATGAACTAAGCAATATTAATTTTCATGGTATTTACTTCTGTTTCATAGCTCCAATTTCTTTCTACCGTCAACTTATTTGTGGATGATATTATTTTCTCTCCTTTTAAGTTCCATCACTTAATTTTTAAATACCTATTAAGTTCATTTCCTTTCTTCTATCTTTTGATATGGATATCCATAACCATTAACTTATATTGTGAGATTAAAATCTCACTGGGTATCACCTTACACTCTTTACACATTGATTGTTCAGTATTCCTAAGTAGAAAAAAGTCTATTTAGCTTTTATGTAATTTTATTGGTAAAATTCCAAATCCTTCGAGGTGTCAATATTGCCCTTGGATTAATCTATATTTTTAGGAAAATTCCATATTCAATTATTCAGTTTTGGCCACTAACAGCACCCTTGATCGATCTTGTCACAAGTAGGTATTGGAAATGTTTACTTTTCCATAATAGCTTGTATGGTTACGAATATCTTCCATTTAGATCACATATGAACATGAACTATTTCGTATATGGGTATGCCCCTATGTTAAGGTTGGAAGTAATTGTAGAATGTCTTCTACTGTTTTACATCTGGAGTGTAGGTGCCAAAGCTACTTCAAATAGGTTTTGTGTAGTAAGCTTCTTTTATTGACTCACGAAGGCCTACACATGAAAGCATGCTAAAAGATAAATGTTGGCACGTTCGTGTACTTATTTCAATACACGTGCCCTTAAATATTAGAGGCTCAGTAAAAGTCGATGCTTTGATGCTTCAAAAGAAGTCTAGGACTCATTTTGTGACAGGTGGTGATTTTATTTACAAGAACTATGCCCTTGGTACCAAACAGAGTCACAGCCTCCGAAGTGACAACATAGCTGCAAAACTACGTATTATCCCACTCTACACGCCAATCATGTTCCTATGCGTATGGAGATCATAAGTACAGATACTCCAAGGGCAGTAAAGTTGAAAAAATGAGTAAAAAGTGTTTCAACAGGGAATTGGTATTTACTTGGGACAAGACCAGTCAATGGCGAGTGGTTTATGGACGGTTAAAAAATGTCTTATACCAAGCTATTTTATAAAACAAGGGTAAACATAAGACGGTTGAAAAACCATCTTATATTATAAATATTATAGGATGGTTAACAAAAAAATATCTTATATATTTCATAAAATATAGGATAATTTTTGAAAAAGGCTATATTGTTACTAATATAGGACTGTTTTTCAAAAATCATTGTATATTTTTCATAATTTTTTAGAGATAATTTTAGAAAAAGCATGTATTTCAAAAACCATCCTATATTCTTACTGATATATGACTATTTTTCAAAAATCATCCTATATTCTTACTAATATAAGATGGTTTTTGAAAAATCATCTTACATTCTTATATTAATATATGATGGTTATTAAAATGCCATCTTATATGAGTAATAATATAAGACAATTTTACTATAAGAATATATGATGGTTTTTCAAAAATTATCCTATATTAGTTAGGATAGAGGACAATTTTTTAAAAATCATCCTATATTTTTCTCAATTTTTCAGAGACAGTTTTTAAAAAAGGATGGGTTTTCAAAAACTATCCTATATTCTGACTAATATAGGATGGTTTTTGAAAAGTCATCCTATATTCTCATATTGATATAAGATTCTTATATTATGAATAATATAAGGTGATTTTTGAAGAAACGTCTTATATTTTGAAAAGTTCGTAGGACGATTTTTTGAAAATCGTCCTTTATTATCATAATACAGTATGGTTATTTCAAATACCACCCTATATTGTACATTCTCCTTAACTACTCTCTCTCTCTCTCTCTCTCTCTATATATATATATATATATATATTGTTTCTACTTGTATATTCTTTCTACACTTATATTTTCAAAATATAATTAATCTAGTAGTTACTATGAAACAAAATAACACATTCACTTTACTGCTTTAGGTAGCAATCATTCTGCACATTTAGTTTCAACATTCCACATTTAACTTCTCCATACACTTTATTGAAATAAAGAAAGCACACTCATACATTCACACTTCTCCATAGACAACCATATGTCTGGTTCAACAGATTAACTTCCCCTTATTGAAATAAAGAAAAGATATACATACTTCAATCGAAAGAAAAATGAAATACATCCATTGAAATGAAGTTATGTTTTGTATTTGAGTAAAAATGTTTACATTCATTAACATTAGTGAACTACAAATTAAAATTCATAATATATACTATCCATTCCTTTCTGATATAATCTAGATCTAATTGAGAGTAACTTTTGCTTTCCAAATCTTCCTATAAGAAATATATAATAAATTAGTTCTGACATACAATCTTGGAGTCAGTCAAGAAATGCAGAAAACTATAACAATGATCAATAATTGTCTTACATTTGTCAAATTATGAGATTGTAAATCATTCGCGAATGAGGGTTCTCATGTATTTGAGAAATTAATAACAACACTCCCAATCAGATTGTTGTTTATGACACCATATCAAAGACAATAAAAATGCTTAAGTATCATGTGAAATGAGTTTGGTTTATGAATGATAGTAAAGAACTAGTAAACCTTACAATGACCTTTCTTAGTTGAGTTTTACTAGGTAATTAATATATTCAAGCTCAGTCCATTTATACCATGCATTACACATATATAATTAAAAATATTAGATTATAAGTAATATGATAGTTATCAGGTGTCTAATTATTATAATGAATGAAATAATAAAGACTTATTAGTTGATAATTTCCATTAGCTGTCCTAAAATGTACACTCCACAAGAATAAAAAAACATTGTATGCCCACTATGCATATCCAAAGCTAGCAACATCTAATTGGACCTATAAACACAATAATTCAATTTTAAGTTTTAAATCTTAACTAATATAGATATTCATGTATATGAAATGACATAATTTAACAATATATGTTATAACTTACCTACAGGGTTAAGGAATTTGTAAACGTCCTTGACCTCTACTCTTTGAAATTTATTGTTGAAAGACCTACATTAAGTTAATTTCAAATAATTATCATGTTTTATTAACAAAACAAGTAATGTCATTTTGATTTTTAACAGAGCAATGACACAACATACCTAATATAGACGACGATGTACATGTATTCCAATTGAGTCATATTATATACGATTAAAAAAGTCCTCCTTCATGAGTGGATCCTCAACCATGTTGTCAGCAAGCATGCCCACCTCTATCGTGAGCTGATTTTCTTATCTTCATTAACTAGTGTGTACAGTTCCCTCCGGAATGGAGGCATATTAGGTAGAACCTCCACCTAATCTCTACACTGTGGATGTAATATTTTAGAAATTAGAAATCGATATATATATATATATATATATATAAGAAGAGAGATAGAGAGATTAATTTTTTTTATACAAGTAGATATAAATACCTAGGATGGGGCAATCGCAATGCTAGAATTTGTTGCCGAGGAGGGGGTTAACCTCAATGGTGCCTTCTGCTACTTTTGGTGAACTGACTTGTTACATACAATATTAATCAATTTAGGAGAGGACTTAAAAAATGTAGATGAAAATGATGCTATGACACCATATACATATCTTGATATCATTGGTTTGATATATTTCTCTGGCCAAGCTACATAATATCCAATTGTGTCCCCAACAATTTTAATATCGTCCTTTGTATAGAAAATGGTAGTGGGCATCTGGTTGGATGATGGCAGTAATGCATACATGCTTAATGTGTGGATGTATTAACCTGCTGTGCAATGTGACAGAATGAACTCATACAATGTAGCTACAACGACATAGTTATCAACTGTATGTAGCTGTAACATGCACTAACCCACCTGTAGTTGAGAAATGACATATATAATCATGAAAATATTACTAAATAATTCAACATTACAAAAGTAAACATGTCAATACATACCTTATTGATTGAGAAATATCCTTCAAAGACTTGGGGAGTGCAACTATTGTCATATTGGGGTTGAGGGACAATACCCTAAGGTGTACTTCTGCAACTTCAAAAGTCCTTACACAAATCATTCTTCACCTTCTTATGTAACTCCTCGAAGGTTCCTCCTTCCATTCTTCCAAGTCTTCTACTGGAGGATTCTTTGATTTAGGGAAGAACTTGGAAGGAACCACATTGCAGCCCTAGCCCTCACTCGGCCAGGGTGCTCGTCCTTGTTGCCCATAGCCCTACTCAAGATGTCTCCCTTTGTAGTTGCACTTTCTTAGGTCATATCTTCCTACACACGTAGTTATCAGAACACGATTAAATCCATATGTGTAATATAGTCCAAGAGATACAAAGGTAGGCACATAAAATTACTTATACAATTTGTGACGCAACTACTCTAGTATTTTCGTCAGTAAAGGTGTGAGAGTTATGCTCTTTCGAATGTGCCATTTTTCAGAGAAGTGTGCGATCAATGGCCTCCATGATCCCGGCCTTCTTTTGTTGTTAATAGAGACACTAAGTCAGAGTTAATTAAATAAAAATCTAGTATATATAGACGAAAATGAACTTTCATATATACTTACATTTTCTTCCTCTAACCCTGCGTAACCAACCCTAGAAAAGTGGTGCTGTATATGATTAGTTGCACGCACCATTTGTCCTTTCATACGCTTTCCCTACACATCAAAGGAATGTATTCAAAATACATTTGACTTTAATAATTAGAGGGATCAAATTTTAGGCTAGTTATAATTACCTCAAATTTAGATGAGAGCTTAAACTGTACAAATTAATTCCATACATCCTAGTCAATAAAGCTAGAATACAATTGAGGGACAATGTTCAGCCTTGATGGATCATTGGCATTTGGAAGTATGTATTTTTTTGCAAGCTCACTCTTTCATTTCCTCCATTGTTCACCGACCCCCAGTAACTCATTCTTCTTGCACTCATCAGAGAGGATAAAGGTGGACTACAAATAAAAAGAAGTATGTTACTCTATGTGAAGAAAAACAAGATAAGAGACATATTATATTATATGTAGGAAGAATTTATATACCTTAACCATTTTCCATATTACATCTTTGATTGATGGTGACACATGTCTTCAATCAGTCACTGGGACATGCACCATGCTTCTAACTGCATAGCATAACTAGCATGCACACTAGCACCTTTCACCTGCCCTCTACTGTTCAATTGTATCGTCTCTTTTATTCCCTTTGACTTTCCCTTAATTATATGTTCTATTTTTGTCAGCCATCTACCCTTTCTCTTGACAAGTGGATATGGGATGAATTGTTTTTCATGTTGTTTATATTCTTAATGTTCCATGTTTCCTTCACAAGTGAAAACAATACAATTAGATTAGTTGGAAATAATGGTAATTCAAAGAAACAACAAAAAAAAATGTAGGAGAAAACCAGCTACTTTATAATGTAAAGATTAAGACACTGAGGTCTGATTAAAGAGGTTACATTTCAAAATAATGTTAGTAAGGAAAAGAACTAAACATTAGTTGAGATGGTCAATTCCATGCTCACTATTTTAGGGTTATCTAAAAACTATGTGAGAAAATACTATTCTCACTATATCACATTTTAAACAAAGTTCTTTAAAACAAAGTTGAGGTTACTTCATATGAGTTATGAAAATGCAAGGGGGAGAGAGAGAGAGAGATAGAGAGAGAGAGAGAGAGAGAGAGAGAGAGAGAGAGAGAGAGAGAGAGAGAATAAGACTTGGTAATACAAGATTTCTAACATTTAAGGGCAATTTCAATATTTTTTTTGTTAAAATATTAAGTTTCCATGAGTCATGTGACAGTAAACCTGTTCTTAACATCTTCCAACTACAAACCTCTCTTACTAAAAAAGAAAGAAAAAGAAAGCCTTATTTTTCAAATAGTTTAAGTAAAGGTCTAAATATCCCAAAAAAGAAAGATAACAAGCATATTTACTGGTGATTACTCATTATGCTCATTAAGGAAACAATTTAACTCATAATTAGAGAGTATGATAGTGAGAACCATTACAAATGAATCATAACAAAATATATATGTAACAAGGGTAAGAAAGAATCAAACTAAAGACAAAAAAATTAGAAAACCAAACAAAACATGCAAACTTATCAAAATAAACACTCAATCGGCTTCATTTAGTAGATGAAATAACAAAATGAGGAAGAAATGGTTTTCTTAAATGACTTAACATTGAGGGTATAATGTAGCTGGTCAGGTGGCAGGATTTGTGAAAACTATAGTTGAATGAGCAAGTTTTTCCTTTTACTTTTTCTTTCTGAAAGTTATGAGGCACTAAGCAAATATCAACCTACAACCTTTGGTTCGAGTACCAAGCACCTTGTTAAGGAGTTAGATTGTTATTGCTCTCAAATGGAACAAGTTGTGTTTCATTTAGATTGAAACTGATTGACATACTTATGGCAACATTATACAATCCTTCTTATATTGTAGCGTGACCTCCCTACCAATGGAGTTTTAGAACATGCTTACAAAGAAAAACAAGGATTCAAACAAAAAAATAGCAACCTGAGGGCAAGATAATAACAAAAAAGAGGCAAAAAATGGTGAGAGCAGTTATTTCTTTCCATTTCCACTTATCCTTTTTCTTCTCTTCTTCTTCTTCTCTCTCTCTCTCTCTCTCTCTCTCTCTCTCTCTCTCTCTCTCTCTCTCTCTCTCTCTCTCTCTCTCTCTCTCTCTCTCTTTTGGATTTTTTCTCTAGGTGAGGTAGGGTTTTTCAAAATTTCAAATAGGGGTAGGGCGGGTGGGGCTTATAAAGGAAAACGAATATAGGACGGTTCAGGGAGAACTATCCTATATTCACCACCACCAAATATAGGATAGAACATTCTTGTATTATCACAAATATAGGATGGTTTTGGGAGAACCATCTTGTATTTTCATGAATTATAATGACTCCATTTTTTGTAATCTTGAAATCCCATGTTGGTAATGAACAGTTCACTTTTTGAGATAAGGGTATTTTGGTCATTTCACTGTTCACACTGACTAGACCTAGAAATTTGGTCCTTAGAATGGTACCCTTAGGTGCGTCTTGGAAAAAGGAATCCAACAAGACCAGAATCACCCAAAACGGAGTTAAAATGAGCAAGTTATGACCCTTTGAAGTTCAAAGGCAAAATTGTAATTGAATTTAAAAACGAATTTGGCCTGAGGAAACAGGAACCTGTTTTGATACAGGCACCCCCCTTCTTCCCAAACATACTGGAGGTTTCTAGAATGGCTGTGTGCAGGGGAGAAACCACTGCCATTTTGGAGGTTTCTCCACTGTCATTCCATGGTGGTAAAACCCCCCTCCAAAACCCTCTTCAAGCTCTATAAATAGAGCTCTTGGGCACCTCCAATGGCAGCCTAAAACCCTGAGAAAAACCCATCTGGGAGCAGTGTGCAAGAGGAGAAAACCGTAGAAAAATACCCGGCCATGAACTAGGTACGCCTTAAACTCTCCAAACCCATCTCCCTCTCAGTCTTAGGTTGAATTCTCTTAAGTTTGCATGCAAAACCATGCAAAATGGGGCTCTAGGAGCCACAACAGACCCAGGGCAAGTGCTTAGGGCGTATTGGTTCGACAGGGTCTAACCAGGCGCGTCCGTGGACGCGCCCTCAAATGAAAGAATGGGCAAAAGGCTCGGAGCGTCGGCGGACGTGCCCTGTGGGCCTTCTATGTACTCTTAACGCTAAAATGCTTATAACTTGAGTTCTAGGACTCCGATTGAGGTGCTGCAAAAGGCGTTGTGTCTGTAACGATGATATGAACACACTCAAACCATAAAATACCTGATCAAACTCCTATCTAAGGCTGGCATGACCCTTAAACCATGATAGTGGCGCGGGGCCACTAAACCTTTGCAAACCTAACTATACCAAGGCCCAGTTAGAGACCTTAGGAGGCCCTTAGGCATGAGAATGAACCCGTAATGCCTAAGTAGTGAGGTAAACTATTCTAGAACCTATAGAAATAGGCCAAGCTAACATTTTTCCCTAAACCATGACCAGGAACGTACGAGGACAAGAGGACTAGTGGGATCAAACCAGGTAGGTGCTCTATCGCTACTAGACTTTTAAAAAGAACCCATGATGTTTTGAAGTAGGTGTTCTATCACTACCAGACTTTTTAAAAGAACCCATGATGATTTGAGAATGCATGTTTTGAGTCATGGTTACTTTTCTAATGCATGTTTTAAGTTTTAAGTTACATGTCCTGTCTTTATGACATATAAACTTATGTTTGTCTTTATGATATATAAACTTATGTTACGTCCTTATGCACATGACTTGTACAGCATAAATTGATTTCATAAATGAACTTAACATGCATATGAAAAATACATTGCACATATATTGCCAAGACATGTGTTACATGCATAGACATGTTTTGAAAAAGGATTCTTGTCTGCATGATAAGTGTAGCCTTGGCCAATGAGGGTGGGCCAGAGAGAGTTGACAGGCTTCTAAGCTAGTAGGCTTCTAGGCTGTCAAGCTTTTAGGCAGGGTTATGACTTTGAATGAGATACTAGCATGAGCAGATTTTATGCATTGCATGCATGTTTTGCAACCGATTGCATAAATTGCATGATTTACAATAAATAAGTGCATAAATTGCATGATTTGTGATTATTGAGTTTTGAATAAATGCATATCCTTGAGGGTTACCTGTAACACCCCGGATTTTTAAGACAATTTTTTTTTAATATATATAATAATGGCATTTTAAATAAGAGCATTTGGGATCCCATGAGAAAAGATTTATTTAACATTTTACTAACCTATCTTAAAAACTCCGGGTGTTAATTTTCCTTTCACAAAATGGCATACATGTAATTTAAACATAAATAAATAATTCGCGTATAAATCAACGTCAAATAAATAGGCGCCTTTATTTTAAATCAAATAAACGTCCAAAAGATAATAATAATATGGCCCAGGGTCTATCCATCATAACATCCCATATAAATATCCAACATATGTCCAAAGATCTAAATCACATCCCAATATAAAATATGCAGTCCATAATAAAAATCCAAATGATAATCCTGTTTAATGACTCACATCACTGTCTAATACTATAGAAAAATGGTCTTCAGCAGCTCTCACGGCTTCTCAACAGCCTTGCCTTTCCTCGTTATCGCGTCGAGATCTAAGGCATTGCAAAACAAAGCAATGCCTCAAAGAAGCTATCGCCAGTGTAGGTACATAGACAATTAATGTAATAAATGCAAGAAATAATGAACAATACTGATGAAAATCTAACATTTATGAAGATAGTGATATCATAATGCCATGTTCAATAAATGCCAATTTATTCCATATGCTAAAAACATGAAATTCACAGAGAGTTAAAACATGACATGAATCAATAAAATGGAGCATACATCCGTAATAAGGGCACCCTAAGGTAATGGGTCCCACCACATCGCACTAACATCCCGATCGTGGAGTACACATAGTCAACCTCTCGAGTGTCGTCACACCCAGTGCATACCATCCATAACCATGCTCATCATGCATGCACACATAACAAGAATATGGGCCATCATGCCGTTGCTGGCAACCCTCCATGGGTATCAACCACCGCCGCTTTCCGTCGACACCACCATAACGGGAGACTTAGCGTCCCTCGTCCCCATGGAAAGGCTCGACCGTAGTGTGGACTATCCATGTTACCAAACCCCTACCGAATGCCATCTATGGGCAGGTGTCTATCATATCACAAACTCATCACATCATAATCTCGTAAGGTGGGTGGCCTGGGCCCTATCCCTCCTAAAGATGACGCCCACCGGGCGAGAGCACCCGTCATCAAATATAAAACACGAAAATCATATATATATGCTAAAACTCAAGAGCACTTATAGCTTGCAATCCCCAAGACATGCCCCTCATCCTGGGGTTAGCCTATAAAAGGACCAGCTAATAAGCCTCTATTCTCATTTCCATGTAAATTCATGTATTTTCTATATATACAATAAGAAATAAAACTCTAATTAAGCATAACTAATTAACATCATACTTGTAAAAGCATTTTAAATAAGTTTATTCAGTAAAAGATTTCAATTTGGAATAACCATCCTGTACGCAATGTCGCATGAAATCCACGGTAAATAATAATTGCATTTTAAAACACAATCACACATGATGCTATGTTTAAACATGATTTAAAATTCAAAACAAAACATTAGTTGTCGTCACCTACCTCAGTGTGAGACCACTAGCTTGCTAATAACTCCCTTTAACTGGTATATTCAAGTACACCTGTACATGTCATATCACTATTTTAAAATTTTTCTAAATAAAAAGTGGTCATTTATAAGTTTTTAAGTTAAAAATAGGTCCGCGTCGTCAATACGGTCACAACGCATCTTTCGGATCGTGATTTGGACTCCTCTAGCTCCCAAAAATCAATTTTAAGTGAAAATATATTAATTTATAGGGTGTTTGGCGGGTGCACTGGTTTACACCAGCGGCCCTGCTTTACACCGGGTTACACCGGCGACCAGTGTACACTGGGTTACACGGGCAGCCCGGTTTACACCGGTTTACACCGGCGATGCGGAAACCGGCGCCTGAGAAGACGACCGGCTTTCCTGGCCATCACCCAGGACCCTACAGGTGTCCAAATCACTTGGTTTTTGAACCATTTTGTTCCAAATTTTGTCTAGTTTCCATTTCTATCATCCTTTTGCATTGATTTCTCCAAAAACCATGTTTTTTAAACGGTTTTTCCCAAGTTCCTAAAAACATCCCTAGGTACTGGTTTTTGGATTTTCTGGAGAAATCCACCGTTGGATCACTCCCAAATTTAAAGGGTTTTCTCTTGGGTCTCTTGTGCACTAGTTGGACAGTGCGATTTCCAAACGGACAACGTTTGGTCTATGAAATCGCGCTCCAACAGTAGCGTGCACAAAGTTCCTAAAAAAAATCTGATTTTTTCCTAATTTTTAAATGGTTTTCTAATTATTTTCTCTATTTAATAAATACTAAAATACATAGTTTTAAGGCTTACCTTGCACCTGGCCGGAGTTGCTCGTGTTGCCGGGGCTCCACTCGCCGGAAAATCTAAGTTTTTGTAGGGCTAGGGTTTTGCGTAGCATTCAGGGAAAACGCTCAAAATGGAGCGTTTTGGCTCCTAGAGGAGCATAGATATAGGGTTTTAGAGTCTTGGGGAAGAGAAACTCTTCCCCACACGTCTCTCCAGTGATTTTGCCGGACTGGTAGAGACGTGTGTAGACAGGGGTGCCGTTATCAATTTGGACCCCTGTGTAACACGTTTCTGTCAAAAGACCAATTTGCCCTTACAACTTTAACGGCTCATAACTCCCTCGTTTGAGCTCCGTTTTTCGCGTTCTTGGTGGCGTTGGATTCGTATCGACGAGCACTTTCTAATTATTATATTTTCAGGAAAAAATTTCAGCCATAAATTTTTATTTTAATTTATTTAATAATTTCCTATTTTATCCTAAAAATTAAGGATATTACATTACCAAAAGACGTTGGAGTGCCCAAAAGACGCTGGGTAGGCAGTTGTGAGGGCCAGGCAGTTGTGAGGGACCCAAAGAGGACATGTTTTGAAAAAGAGGTTTTTCCCTGTTTGCTCATATATGATTTGGGCTAGTAAGCTCGTGGGTGCTATGCTGAGAAGTTCGGGGTGGCCTCCCAGCCTCTACCACTATAGGTGAAAAGGGTTCCACGCTAAAAAGGGTTGTCCTTACTTCGATTGCTGAGTGGTAACGAGGACTACCACTGGTGTCACGGCACCCGATCGAAGTGTCATATGCCCCATGGAGGCTATGACCGAGTGTCCCGAGGTACCCGGGGACCACACGACGATGAGGTTGTGGGCATAGTGGGCCTTATGTTTTTGAGGATTTACTTGCATTGCATATGCATGACATGAGGATGATCAACCATACCATAGATCCATGAGTTGGATTCAACTAAGCATCTTATGTATATTATATATGTTTATGATATCTATGCTACTTTTGACTTGGATTATGCGATTCTTTAAGTTGTCAGTATTCTATTTTGGCAATGGCTTTTGAACATGAGTGTCCAAACATGCACATGGTTTTAAAGAACATATGGTTTCAAACATAGCATGCATTGTAAAACTAGTAGTGATAGACTCCTACTGAGTATAGTGTATACTCACCCAATCCTTAACATTTTTCAGATACAAGTATATACTTAAGGACAGGATACACTCGTGATAGAGAACATCCAAATTAAGTACAAGTAAGTAAACCCCTACCTTATCTTTTAGTGAATGTTACTTGATTATAGTTACTCTCTATAGCTAGGGCTATGACTAACACTTTCTTGGGAATAGAGTTGATTTAAAACTATGCCATGGCTATATGATTTGAAAATGTGTTTTGACACTCGGGGTTTTATACGAAAGATTGCTTTTTGAAAACAAAAGATTTTCATGCATTTCATATTTCTAAAACAAGAGATCTCGCCCTTTTATAAAATTTGCATCATATAAAACCCGAGTCGTCACATGAATATGGGACAGTTCTCATAGAATCATCTAGTATTCTGAAGTATGTAGGATGGTTAAGAGAGAACCATCCTATATCGGTGCTAATACAGGATGCTTCTGGAGGAACTATCCTATATCTATGTTCTCCTATAACCGTTCTATAAGTGGTGAAACTGTCCTATATTCATGCTAATACAGGACGGTTCTCACCCTATACTAGTGATAATATAGGATGGTTCTGAGGGAATCATCCCATATTATTTCTTATATATAAATGACCCACACCAGTCACAAACTAATATACATGGAATATAGGATGGTTCTTTGGGAACCAACCTATATTCACCATAAATAGAGGGCAATTTAATCTTAACCATCTTATATTTAGTAGCATATATAGAACAGTTTATTAATAACACTATCCTATATTTACTATTATAAAGGACGGTTATTTAGAAACCTTCCTATATTTGACTTAAATATTTCTTGCCTATGTTCTCTATAATAACAAAATTTTCCTATTTTCTGGATTTTGAAAATCTTAGTAACCTACAAAGGGTAGATGGGGTCCCTATCTCTTATTTCCCCTATGTATAACCTGTGATTGGCAAGTAGACATGTATTGACTATCTTGATCAATTATATAATTCATTCAATTCAATATATCAAATGTTACAAACAAGTTAACATGCCCCTTCATATACAATCTAAACCAACCCAAGCACCCTTCTCACCAACATCATGCACATAATCCAATCTAATTTGGAAAAATCATTATATAAAATATGAGGAATAGAAGACGGTTTCAGAAATTATCCTTTTTATACCTAAATAATATAGGACGATTTTCATAAATAGTCTTATATTAGTAAAATTTATAATACTGTTTTGGAAAACCATCTTATATTTTCAATCTTTATAAGATAGTTTTTGAAACCATCCTATATATATATATATATATATATTGTTTTGTTTTGTCAAAATCGTCTTATAAAGTATAATTATATAAGACAATTTTCTCAAGCTGTCTTGTATGTTTTTTATGAGACGGTTGTGTTCAAATTGTCTTTTATTTTCCGTCTTTTAAGAAGGTTAAATTTCTAAATAGCAACTAAATCTAACCCCAAATTTTCAATGTCATAAATAACCCCACCTCATCCTCTTTACTGAAAAAATGATTTCTTCACAACTAAAATCAACGATTCTCTTTGCACATCCTAAAGAAACACAAATATATCATATCCACCAAAGGTGGGGTTCTAGATAAAGGCTTCACGAAAGCCCAGGTCCAAATGGCATTTTTCTTTATTTTTTTGCATGATTGTTCTAATTTTATCAAAATATTGTTATTTGTTTGGATTTTATTTTAGATTATAGTGGGTTATGCACTTCGGCTTACTAATATGGCTTAAGCCCATTAGCCACTTTCTTTTGTAACCTAAGCCTCAAAGACCTTTTATTTCCTTTTATTTATTTATTTTCTGAACAAGCAATTGCATTTTATTTAAAGAAGGGGATTGAGATGGTCCAAGTATAAGAGCTCTCGAGACAATTTTGATCTAGAAACCAATCACACACTCTCATAGTCCTATATATATATATCCATCTTCTATTGAGGTTGGAGGGTGCCAACCTATAACCTGTGACCAACTGTGAATGGTCTATGGAGCAAACAACTTTTAGCATAGTGGTATAAGAAGGTCCTCTCCTGTAGTACCTAGTGGGTCATGAGCTCAAGGTACTCATGGGTTTGCATGTGTTCAACATTAGAAAAAAGAAAAGAAAAAGAAAAAATTACCAGCATATGATTTAACCTATATTTATCTATTAGATATATGACTATTCTTGGTCTGCTTCTTATCATCTTAAGCATTTTAGTTGAATGGTAAATTAGCATGATATGAAAGTTTTATAGATTGAAATGTCATGAGTTCAAATCTTGAGACTTTCCATTTATAAATCCAGATGCAAGGACCTAGGAAAATGGCCTTCCACATGAGGGTTATATTAGAAAAATAACTATTGTTGATCCACTTCCTATCAGCTTAAGCTTTTGGGTTTAATGGTAATCCAACATGATATTATAGCTTTATTGACTAAATGTTATGAGTTCGAGTCCTAGGGACCTCCCATTTATCAAATTTGCACTAGATGCCAAAATGGTCCTCCAAGTGAGAGAGTGTATTAGAGCTATAACTATTATTGTCCTAAAGTCAAATGGTAAACTAACATTATCTATTGTAGAATGATCTTATCCATGCTTCTAAATGCTAGTAGAAATCAAGTGATTGCCACTTAGTCTTTTGAGGAGATCTCCAAAGTGCAACAAGATTGATGGCTTTGTTAGATAGGGTTTTGTAAAATAGTGTGAAGAATTGTGATTCTGCATGATAACATTTTTGCAAGGCAATAAACAGGGGAAGATCTTTCAGCACCATGTAACTTTATCTGCCCTTACCCTACCTTGACGAGCTTATTTGTGGTATTCCCAGGTCTTGAGAAATATTTAACAGCCTTTGCCATTACTTTAGGTTTGTGATTAGTGCAACACTAATTATGTATTCCTACTAGAAATCAGCATCAAATGAGCTCAAGGTTCACTCAATGGGTCATGGTCTATAGAGTAGATTAAATGCATACTTCATAAATAGCATTAACTAATTAAAGCTTTCCCAAGTATCTACGAGAGTATTTAGTTCATCACTCCTTAGTAAACAAATACTCCATGGTTTTAGGTGAAGTTGGCCTTATAGGCTAGGAAATGTAATTAAGAAAAAGCAACTAGATAAGCAGGACCCTTAATCAATTAGGTTTTGTTAGTCAATAGTGCTTAATTAGTGAGGTTGCACTAAATTAACAAGGGTGAACACGGCTACAAAAGTATATTGAGAGAGAACTTCAATCCCTTTATGGTGAGAACTGTCTAGACTTTGAAATGGCCATGGAATGCAAAAAGAGCCGAAGAAGAGGCAAGCAAGAAGTTCGGGGTACACAATATACAAGGGTACATGAAGTTAGCTTTGAGGGCTAGACAGCTCAATCCGAGACCTCCTTCACATCCACCTCCTTCTCCACCATTGCCTCCTTTAATGTTACTTACAGAGTGTAGCTGGTGCAAGAAAGAGCACATATATGACCGAAAATTTCTACATGGCAGGGCAATTTGTTCCAATTGCAACAAGAGATTCAAGCTAGTAGAGTAACAAAGTGCAAATGGTTTTTGGACGACTCCACCCCCACCACCACCCACATCACTATCTCCTTCAACCTTGCTTATATTGTGTTACTGGTGTAGGGAACACCATGGGTATGATCTTAAGTTGCTATTTTGAGGAAGGTCAAATGTCCTAATTGTAATAGAAGATTCAGGGTAGTAGACAAACAAGGTTCGAGTGCTCCACGACCATCTCCTTCGACCTTTATAGCTGAGTGCCATTAGTGCAAGAGGCAATGACTATGATATAAAATTTAAACACGGAGAAGCCAAATGCTCCAATTGCAGCAAGAGATTCAGACTAGTAGAGGAAAAAGGTTCAAGTGGTCCTCCTCCTCCTGCACCTCTACCTCAATATTTGATTCCTCCAACTTATACGCTCAGGGCATTCCCCAACATCCAAGGTGCCAAGGCTCCTAGATCTACATGTTGGCCAATATTATACGACAACTGTAGATACATATGTCAATAGTAAAGTCATTTTTCAAACTCATCATAGTTGACTTTACTGGTCAAACCCTGCCATTGCAGACTTGACTGGTAAAGTTTGCCATTACAGACTTGATTGGTCAGGCATGCCATTGTTGACCAGTCAAGGCCAACGTTGCTAACTAGTTAAGCAATCTTTCTCTATAAATAGAGGAGATATTAGAAGAAGAAGACAGAGTAATGAGTGAGTGAAATCCCATTTGAAGAAAGAAAATTTCTTTTGAGAGTTCTTGTTCTCTCCTTGCATATAAAGAGAAGTTGTAAAGTTTCTTCTCATAGTGAAAATCCTTCTACTCTTGCCCCTAGTTTTTCTCTCAATTTAGTTTGAGAGTTTTGCACGTAAATCTTTTGTGTCTCAATTTTTATTTAGTTGCTTGATATTGCTTTACCCAATTTTAGATCCAATTTTCTTAATAATGGTATCAAAGCTATTGGTTGTGGGGTTATTGTTCACGGTGAAAGGTGAGAGCTGGTTCAAGTTGAGAAGCAGATCATAGTCAACACTATGACAACTAAGTTTGAGATCTAGAAGTTCAGCGGGAATAATTTGTCTCCTTGGAAATTAAAGATGGAGGCAATTTGGAGGAAAGACAATTGCTTAGCGGCAATTGGAGATTCTAAAGCCTGCCCAGTTTCTCTTCAACCGGCCGGTTGAATTCTCTATCACCGGACTTCCTAGAGTTCCTCCGTTTTCCTCCTTCTCCTCCTCTTCTTCCCCGTTCTTCCTCCTCTTCCTCCATTGTCTTCCTCACTTCATTAGGTTTTTCTGGTTTTTTCATTTAAAACCACAAATCTGGAAAAATTCTAGATTTACCCTTAGTACAAAAATTGGAATTCCATTTAAATCCTGATTTTGTCTTTTCCCTATTCTATCTTTTCCTCTAATCCTGTTTCCTTCCTGTTATCTAGGTTCTGTTATCTAAGTTTTGCTTTATTCTTATAGTAATCCAGGAACTATATTATCTAAGACCATTTATTCAAGCTTAACCAAATCAGTGGTTTAGCTTAAGTAAACAGGGTCTTTTTAATTCCTAACCTTTTTTACATTAGATTTCATATCCCTCTTTACATCTTATTCTTGAACATCCCTAAGTCTAATTAACATTTCTGATCTTTACTCAAAAATCCAGAAAGTGATCTAGACATTCAAATCCCAAAATCACAAATTACTCTAGATCTTGACAATTTTGAGGAATCTAACAAATCTGACCAGCATATATGTAATCAAGGACATTTTGAAGACAGTGATAAGGGCTAATAAACTTTCAGAAGACCAGAGTTGAAGATATTGACAATGATTAAGCTAGGGAAGTAGTTTTTTATGTTATTTGGTTTATTTTATTTCCGTTTGAATTGAAAATTTTGTAATATTTAGAAGTGGAGTAGATCTGAACTCTAATTCTAATTCCAGTAATTTTTTGTTATTTTTTTAATTTTTATCAATTAAATTTTATTTAAACTCCCACTTTTTAAAGCGAATTCCCATAGGATAGATCCGTACTTGCATTAGCTATACTATAATAGCCCATGCACTTATGGTAAAACATATCAACAATGACAGCAATGCAAGAAGAAATTGAAGTCTTGCACAAAAACAAAACATGGAAACTTATGCCACCACCACACGGTCGAAAAGCCATAAGAAATAAGTGGGTCTATAAGATCAAATGAGATGGCAACAATCAAGTGGAGCTATATCATGGAAGATTGGTGGTGAAAGGATATGCTCAGAAAGAAGGTATTGAGTTTAATGAGATATTTTCTCTTGTTGTTAGACTAACAACTATCAGAGTAGTCTTAGCAATGTGTGCAAGTTTTGATTTACATATAGAACAATTAGATGTGAAAATGGCTTTTCTTAATAGTGAACTCAAAGAAGAGATTTACATGCTTCAACCAAAAGGGTTTGAAGAAAAAGACAAAGAAAACTTGGTTTGTAGGTTAACCAAATCTCTATACGGTCTAAAGCAGGTGCCAAGATGTTGGTATAAGAGATTTGATTCCTTCATTATTAGCCTTGAATACAACATACTCAATTCAGACCATTGTATGTATTACAAGAGGTTTGGCAATAATGACTTCATTATTTTACTATTGTATGTGGACGACATGTTGGTAGTAGGCCCCAACAAAGATCGAGTCCAAGAATTGAAGGCACAATTAGCTAGGGAGTTTGATATGAAGGATTTGGGACCCACAAACAAGATTTTAGGTATGCAAATTAACCGAGACAAAAAAGGCAGGAAGATTTGGCTTTCTTAGAAGAATTACCTCAAAAAAATCTTGTGGTGCTTCAACATGCAAGATTATAAGTCAATCCCTACCCCAGTTCCTGTCAATTTTAAATTATCCTCAAGTATGAGTCCTGGCAATGAAGTAGAGAGAATGGAAATGTGTCGAGTACTATATGCATCAACAGTGAGAAGCCTAATGTATGCCATGATTTGTACAAGACCAGATCTTGCTCCAGCAATTGGCATGATCATCATATTTATGGCAAATCCTAGTAGAGGGCATTGAAATGTTATTAAGAGGATCTTTAAACATATTAAAGGGCCCTTAGATGCTGCATTATGTTTTGGAGGATCAGAATTTATTGTCAGAGGCTATGTTGATTCAAATTTTGCATGTGATCTTGATAAACGAAAATTCACTACAGGCTATGTGTTTATGCTTGTAAGAGGAATAGTGAGCTAGATATCCAAATTACAGACAGTTGTGGCTTTATCTATAACAGAAGTAAAATATATGGTAGCTACACAGCTTGCAAGGAGGCAATCTGGATTAAAAGATTAGTGAAAGAACTCGGGCATAAACAATAAAAGATTTCTTTGTATTGTGGCAGTTAGAGTGCCTTACACATCACAAGGAATCTTGCTTTTCATTTTAGGACAAAGTACATAGGTGTACAATATTACTTTGTTTGAGAAGTAGTGAAAGAAGGAAGGGTGGATATGAAAAAAATTAATAAAAAAAATAACCTAGCACATATTATGACAAAGCCGATCAACGTTGACAAATTTATATGGTGTAGATCCTTCTATGGCCTAGTAGAAACATAAGTGGCATGCAACTAATAAGTGTTGAAAGGATAGATATGAAAATTGACTTTAAGTGGGAGAATGTCAATAGTAAAGTCAGTTTTGAAACTCACCATAGTTGACTTTACCAGTAAAGTCAGCCATTGTAGACTTGATTGGTAAAGCCCACCATTGCATAATTGACTGGTAAAGCTTGCGATTGCAGACTTGACTAGTCAAGCTTACCATTGTTGACTAGTCAAGCTCACTATTGCTGACTAGTCAAGCAATCATTTTCTATAAATAGAGAAGAGATCATAAGAGGAAAATAGAGCAGTGAATGAGTGAAATCCTATTTGAAGAAAGAAAATTTCGAGAGATCGAGATCGAGAGAGAGAGAGAGAGAGAGAGAGAGAGAGAGAGAGTTGTATTTCTTTTATTTCAAGAGAAAGTGTCTACTTGTTCTCTCCTTGTATATAGAGAGAAGTTGTAAGTTTCTTCTCATAGTGAAAATCATTCTACTCTTGCTGTGGTTTTTCTCTCAATTTAGTTTGAGAGTTTTTCACATAAATCTTTTGTGTCTCGATTTTTATTTAGTTGCTTAATACTACTTCAGCCAATTTTAGATTCAATTTTCTTAACAACATGCATATATACTAATGTAAATACGTTAATCATATAGCCCAGTGCCCCTTTTGCCAAGTGAATTTTGAAGGGTGGAGAAGTTCTAAGCTGCTAATTTTCATTTATGGAACAATGACAGTTCTAGAATGACCGTACAAGAGAGAACCTGGATGTGTTGATAAGTAAAAGGGCAGCCCCGGTGCACGAAGCTCCCGCCTATGAGGGTCCAGGGAAGGGGCAGACCACAAGGGCCTATAGTAGGAAGCCTTACCTTGCATTTTTGCAAGCCCGTGACCTCAAGATGTGTTGATAAATGCCATTAACTATGTCTGGGCAATTGTTTAGAAAGGCAAACCTCCCCTTATATGTGCGTGTCTACATGCCCATCCTTGTCATTAGCTCTAACCCATATTCTGGCTATGTATTGATTTATCTTTTTCCTTTCTTTGGAAAGGTAATAGAGATTTTATTAATAAGAATCGAGACACTTGCATCCGTTGAAAGAAGATGAGAGGAAGTCGCTCTGATCGGTGAGAATGATTCTCTTATAATACTCTCTCAACGATAATACCATAAAAAAGATAGTAAGATTTTTTTTTTTATATAGATTTAATTAAATGGCGAACAAGGTGATCGCAAAATACAAAAACTGATTTCGAAACCGGAATGAACATCCACTGAAGAATCCACGGAACCAACAAGAGGTCCATGGATGTAGTTGGTCTCTAACAAATTCAGCAGAGGAAGAAGATAGAAGGAATTCAAACATACCATCCAATCAATTGTGCCCTCATCCCATAGTCTAAAGCTTAACTTATTGAGCCCCACCTCTTCACCAACAAGATGATCCACCTCGTCATTGATCAAACTGGGTGAGTAATGGAAGAAAAGCTCGGCATACGAAATCAGACAGTTGACCACTTAGATGGTGTTCCAAAATTTCGACGGGGGCATGATGGAGGATATCAACCACTAAATGACGCACGATGAATGTCCACCCCTCCAAAACCAAACTATTAATGAGTGATCCCAATGGGATCAGCGTAGCCAAATATAGTAACTCTGATTGGATTTTTGGAGAAAACCACCAATTCCAAGCTTCTTGGATTCTGAAAGTAGCTCCATCAAAGTTTAATTTTCAGGACGTCCTCCAGATGATGGTTTATCATTAGGAAAAATGATATTCTCAGCCCCTGTAAATGGCATACTTTAGCCCTAGAATGATTTAATTAGTAGTCAGCTAATGGTTAAAAACTTAGACTTTTCGGTTACAGAATTGAAAAGTGAATCCTAAATGACTTATAAATCACTTAGGGGACGGGGTATGTCAATTGCAGGGGTTGGAATATCATTTTCTTCATCATTATACTTTAGTTTGATTATCACAATCTTTTTCTTCATAATTATCAATTGTTAAGTTCTGGTGGAATTATGTTTGGAACATTTAACTAGGGACTCTCATTGTAAACGATCAGACCTAGTCATGTTAAAGTTCCAATTTATGTTGAATTAGTGAATGCCGGTAAATATTTTTGGGGAACTGTGTTCCCTACACTGAGCTAGATACGCTTCCTACTACACTTCAGCCCTGAGGAATGCGATTCTAGAGCTTGGATGCCATGACAAGTATCCATGCAGATACCCACTTCTGCATTAAAGGCCCAACTTTGGCTGATCTGACTGCTTGGGCACTTTGAATGGCAAGAAGCCGGGAACCATGTGGACTGGATGACACTAGCTTTCATTACATGAAGCAGATGGTTAGCAACTTTGGGCAAGCAACGGCCTAGATGAAATGATTAAAGAGTCTTTAGGATGCTAGACCGTCCAATAATTGTGATGATCCGAGACAATCATCTGATTCCTGGTGCTCTGGATGTCGGGTAGTTCTAACAACATGGTAATTGGATGATTCTAATGTCTGAAAATGATTTCTTATTAGAGTAAATGAATTGCTAGAACGCTTGTTAATAACAAAAGTTTAAATTCAACAACAAAAATACATTTTTAAGATGCTAGTTTACTCAATCCTGGCTAGAGGCTGCCTAGTATTTGCATTTTTTTGGGTTAAGAGATACGCACTAGCAATCAGGTAATCAGGTCATGAATAGGTCAGATCGTCCAAAGCGAACCTGTTTTCATGCAAAAGTGGGAGCTTTGGCTCTAGCGTTTTGTTACGGCGTTGGTTTAGCATTCCACTGTACAAGTTTCATTAGTGAAAATAGGTTCTTGCCTTTCATGCATAGCCTGCAAGAAAGATGATTCACAGTGAAGTTCTTTCGTTTTGTTACATTGGTCCCCTACACTCTTTTATTAAGTTGCATTTTTTATTCATTTATAATTTTAGAACATTAATCGGTGCTTAAAGGCAGCCTATATCTTAAAGTTTACTTTGGTGTTTTCGTCTTTTTAAGAGAAGAGTAGGGAGTTACCGCATACAAAGCCCCACTAATGCAACTCATGCCCCTCAAGTCAACCATTCTCAAGGTAAAAAATTGGGAAATCCCCTGAATAGAGCAACATTACTATCTCTATTAAGTTAGAAGCTCTTTCCTGAGAAATCCGTAATCCTGAAGACGACTCAAAAAGGACCAACGGGGCATGTACAAAAGGAGACCCCCTGACCTCAAATATCTCAATTTTGTCAGCTTCTTTAGAAGGAAAAAAGGGTACGACCAAAAGCCAACTATCATAGCTGGTGGCAAACAACAGGTGCCTCTCCTCATTATCATTGGTAGGAGGCTTGAGAGGCAAGTTTTTTTCATTAAGAAGATTTCAAGTAATTCAGGAATTAGGATAATAGGTTGTAGATAGTTTGCTTCGTAATTCTTTGCTGTAAAAATAAATAAATAAAATGTAAGACTTTCAGCATCTTAATTTTGTCAATGTATATCTTTCAAGAAGATGAATGTCCTTTTAAAGATGAATCCTCTTCCTTGGACACTGCATACCCTCGAGCTTCATTTATTGGGCTACCCTTTTTTAAGAAGATCAAGGCCAGTTTATTTTGTCATGCCATGTAGAGTTTCAACATAAATAAAGAAAGAACTAGTGAGCTTTATAATCTTGGGTGCTTTTGCATGAATATTTGTTGAAGATATGCCTACGTAGTTTTGTGATTCTTAGTCCAAATGGTCAACCAAATCATAAAATGGTTATTTGGCTCATGTGACTAAACCATTAGTGTTGTCTAACCTCCTAAATAGTCTGATCAACTACTTATGTGATTGGATAGTTGAGATCTTGTGATCCAGTAGGGTAACATTCAATACATCCATGATGTTTATGAATGGGCCATGTCTCACTTCTATTACTTGAATTAACTGGAGTAGTAGGTAATCATCTCCTAAAATTGAAGCTTAGCTATTAAATTGCCTGTTAGGAGAATGTAGGCCAAGATTAAGTACCTAGATTGGGCAATCATATAAAGGATAAGTGATAAGGGAGAGACAAAACTAAGTTGCATTCTCTCTCTCTCTCTCTGAAGGGCAAGAAGAAAAACAATCACAGGATTTTGGAGCCATAAAGTGGAAATATGTCTGTGATTGTCAACCTTTGATGTTGGCATTCCAAGACGTGGGTTGATTTTGTTGAAAGCTAGAGCTTCTTGTTTCTCCTTTGCCTGTATGGCGCCTACACATTTTTTTTCCTTGTTTTCTTTACCTCTAGGCTTTTAGAGATGTATGATAAGGGAAAGGCTGGGAAACTCTGTTAATTGATGGAGTTAAGAACTATCTATCTCTGATCTCTAGTTTGACTTGAGTTTTTGGGCTGTTTGAAAATTGGTAATGTTTTGTTATATTTGATTTCTATTTCCAATACGATTCGAGCCGGAGCTACTGAGAGATTCAATGATTACTAATGAAAAATGCATATATTAGTCATTTAAAACACATGATGAAACAATCCATTTCCCTTTTATACTAAACAAAACTTTATTTAAAATCAAAAGGCAATTATACAAGTCACGTCACTACTGGCCAATATACTTCATAAAGTATTTAATTAGCATAGCCAAAATGAATAGTTCCTATGCCAAATCATATAATGTTTATATATTACTGTCGATGCTGTCTATCTGCATATCTCTTTTCTTCACTGTAAATGTGAAGGGCCCTTTAACTTCTGAATTGCAAAAGCAAGTGCCAGAAGTCCAACCGGATCATCTATAGCTTCCACGCAATCTTGATTAAGGAATCCTTCAGAGCCTTGATCACGAGTTCCGAATCTCTATGCATAAATCTTTTGCCAACATCAATCCCTTCCTTCATGCAAGCCACTCAACAAGATTATTAAATTTATCATTGACAAAAATGTTGTCAACCACAGTATACTTTGTATTAGTTTCTTATGCGACCCCCAATGGCAGGATTTTTCTTGGACGCCCTTTCAAAATTGAGTATAAAGAATCCCGGGGGTGGTGGATCCCATTTGATCATCTTGACAAGTTTAACCATGAGCCTGATATTAATTTGTATCCATTGATTTAAAACATGGGCTTCATTTTCAATAGAAGTGTGCTCTTTTGCCCGTATTTATCACCTGAACGACTGTTTGCCTGACATGCTGCCACAGTCGATCTGGTCTCATCAAAGAATTCCTCTCATTCCAAAGATATCAAGCTGAGCGAAGCAAAGATGTTCAAGTAAAGATCTTCAATTCTAGCTCGCAGGGCAAGACTTGAGAGCTTGAAGACACAGATCGGCAAAACCCTGAACTTGAATATTAGCATAGTTTAATAATTCTTGTGTCAATATCCATATTTCTCTTGCGTACGAGCAGTCCCATAGCACATGAATTATTGTTCCTGGGATGTTACTATTACACATTAAATACCATTCTGATTGCAAAGATGGGAGAAACGCTAAATACTTTCTAATTGGCAGTCTATCCACAATGCTTGAAACAAGAAGATTTGAGCCTTAGGCTGGCATGGACCATGGGAGATGCCATACTTACTCCACTTGTCAAACTGTTGATTACTCATCATATGAGGACTGTATAAGCTAGTAATCCGCCAGTAGCCAGCTTTGCATTAGAATTCACCAGATTTATTAATATGCCAAATTAGGTTATCCGAACAAGTTGAAACAGGAAGAGGCATATTCATAATCATTTATGAAATCTCAAAAGGCCACCTTTTTTTTGAAATGGACTCCTAACTCACACGCTTACTCTTACACCCCCTTTGAAGAGCCTCAAACTCCTGATCTTCACAATTGATAGTTTACTTTTGTACCATTGTGCCCCAATCACACACCCTCAAGTTACCCAATCTCCAGAAGGCCACCTTTTTTGCTGGTTTTTGCTTCAATTCATTGTTTTTTATTATTGATAAGAACACTAACAGTCTCATTTTCATTAAAAACATTACTTATCGACGGGCCCATAGAGAGGTTCTTTTAGCCCCTACCCCAACAGTCTTTCCATATTTTGATTTTCTCAGCATTCCCAACCTGCCATCTTATGCTATTCTTGAGTAATTCCCCTATGTTTCAGAATCCATTTCCATTAAAAAGAATCATGGGCTCTACACTTATAACATTAAAAATAATAATTCATGTAGGTATTTTGATTTAACGCACTCAAGCCATAAGGAATTCCCACAGTGATCATCACTATAAAATAAATAAATAAATAAAATTCTCCAACCCTATTTCAGAAGCAGGCTTTTTGAGTATAAACAAAACTTCTAACACCCAAACCCCTATACTTTTGGGAAGACATATTTTCCCAGCTAATCATTGGCATACCATTGGCTCCCTTCCATGGGAAATTCTTAAGTATAGACCTTCACAAAATATCTTCTTAGGCCAAGTTAAGAAGTAAAAGGAATGCTAGATAAGATCAAACTTATAAGCTGGATGCGTACAGTCTTCGAAAGAAGTTTCCGTTTCTAAAGTTGGAAACAATTTCCAATAAAAGTGTGAATTTCAATTTCAACATATTTTTGGCCTAAAAAAGGTTGAGAAATGAAAAGTCTATTTCGAACTACAGTACGTAAGTTTTCCTCAACACTGAGAGAAAACTGAGTCACAGATTTCCTTTTATTGTAGAATAGACCCAACTCATTACAAATGATGTCCAAGGTATTTCTAATAAGGTTAGTACTTTCTGAAGAAGCTTTGTAGACTGACAAAATGTCCTTCCCAAAGAGAATGTGATTATAACAAAATTTACCACAATCCATTGATGGCGGATTAATAGTTTTAGCAATACTGGGGTGGTTCAAAGATGATGACCAAGCTTCAGCACATAGAATGAACGAGTAAGGGGATAACGGATCACCCTAACATATTCCTTAGTCGGGTATAGCCAATCTGGAGGAGAACCATTTGCGAAAATTGCAGTAGAAGCAGAAGAGACACAATTTATGATCAACTTAATCCACTGAGGATTAAAATTAAAGAGCGACAAGAACTTTCAAGAAATCAAAATTTAGGCTGTCAAATGCCTTGGCCATTTCAAGTTTAACCATTATAGCTCCCTTCTTACTCTTTTTTCTCCCATTAAAAGATTCTAAAAGTTTTCTTGAGCTAAAAGGATGTGCTCATGGATCTGTTTACCTGGCACAAAAACTGCTTGATTTCTTCACACCTATCTTTGTATTGTAGGATTTAGTCCGTTGATCAAAAGAAAAAAAGATAGCCCGTGCGCAAAGTTCCTACGTATGTGGGATCTGGAGAAGGGGCAGACCATAAAAAAGATGTATAATATGCAGTCTTGTCTTGCTTTTTTACAAGAGACTCTTTTCATGCCTTAAATCAGTGACCTATAAGTCACATGACGACAACTCTACTGTTGCGCCAGAACTCCTCTTTAATCTGTTGACCATAGCCTTTGCAATTTGGCTGTAGGTTATATTGTAAAGGCTGATTGGCCATAATAAGTCAAAAAATGAAGGATCCTCTTCCTTGGGAATGAGCTTAATGTATGTTGCACTCAGCTTAGGAAGAATCAAACCAGAATGAAGGGCAGCTCTAACTAAAGCCACAAGGTCAGGACACACTATATCCCACCAGTAGTGTTCATAGAAAATGGGACTAAACCCGTCAAGCCCCCAAGCATTAAGCGGCACCATAGAAGAAAGAGCTTTATAACATCCTTCTTCGGAAACTGGTTTAAAATATTTTCATTTTCACAATCAGAAACACGATTATTTATGAATGATGGTAAGGAAAAAGCTTGAGTTTGGCCTTGGGGTTTCCGTAGAAGTCTGAAAAAATTCAAAGGCTGCAGATGCAATCTCTTTCTGAGAGCACACCATTTCTCCTTGCTGATTTTTTTATTTAACAGTACGAAGGAAGATATATTTGCGGGTGGCAGACGCACGAAATTTTTTGTACCAGCTTCACTTTCCGCTTTCCATCTCACTTGCGAGTTCTGTAACCGGTGTCGTACTTCAGGAGTATTAAGCTCCTCAGCCATGTGAGCTGCATTACTTGGGGTTTTGATCTGAACTCCCTTGAATGGAATTGAGCTTATCATGAAGAGATTTAATATTGTATGTCGGGTTCCTAAATTCTCTTTTATTCCATCTAGCTAAGTTTGCACTCACCACCTCTAACTTGCAACAAACTCGATGGGCTATTGATCCTTGAAATTGTTCTTGCCAAGCATTAGTAACTTGTTGATTATAACTGGGGTGATCTAACCATATATACTCAAAACGAAATGGTCTCCAAGGTCTACTATCACTGTCTGGAATTTTGTATTGCGAGCGAAGGAAAGGGCTGCATCCATTCAATCTTACACAAAGCCTTGTCTAGTCTAGACCTAACACTCCTATTACTTTGCCTTCGTTGTACGCAGGTAAATTTTGGTCCGGATAAACCAATGTCAATTAAATTTTGGTATAAAAGTAGGGCATATTTTGATGGCCAGAAGTGAAAATATGCCCTACTTTTTTTTTATAAAGATTAAATCTACTTGTTCAAGAACGAGTGTTAGAGATGAATCTTCATATGGGAGCTCCATGATTTATGGCTCTAATACATCGTTGTTGTTTTTTTTTTTTTTTTTTTTGAGTTTTATTGACAATGGATGAATGCCAGCAGATGCATTCTAGTGATCACAATTTTAAGAACATGATCGGAATCATTCACTTCACTGTTCTAACTTCAGATTTCTTACAGGTATATGATAGTATAGATAATTCTTATTTATAAAATTTTCAAACTTCTCATTTTTTAAATGCTTTTTAAAACTAGAATCATTCATATCATATGATTTTTTTCTTCTAAAAACTTCTGAAGTCACGACTACGATAGTGCAATCATTCACTTCATTGTTCTAACTTCAGATTTCTTATAGGTATATGATAGTATAGATAATTCTTATTTATAAAATTTTGTAAACTTCTCATTTTTAAAATGCTTTTTAAAACTAGAATCATTCATATCATACGATTTTTTTTCTTCTAAAAACTTCTGAGGTCACGATTACGATCGTGCAAAGGTGAGCCTTGCAATACCCTTGATGACGAATGCCTTGCAGACATTCTTCCGCGCTCCTTCTAAAATGGTTCCAGATTTTGTATTTAATTGAACCTCTTATATAATTTGGAAAGCGGTCTGAGTCGATCCCCGACTCGGTACCGTTCACTTGCTAAGCAGCACATAATTGAAGAGCAGAGGACAGTGGGACCCACTGACCTTCGAGGGAACTCATATCCGGATAAGGCACAGAATGGACGAGGGATGACACTGGAGCTCCGGCCATGGCTGCTCTCAATATCTCGCCACTCTGCTCTAAACCTGCACCATTACGCCCTGTCTCTGTCAAGGCCTCGCACACCCATATATGCTCTTGCTCTCTTCCAGTTTGTCGTGGGCGTAGAGAGCAATCGCCTGTAATGCCGTTTATCCTGTTTTCCTGTTTCTATTCATTTCTTTGATTCTTCACGATTTCCTTGATTACTTTTACTTGCAATTTGCAGGAATTACAGAAACTGGAAACTCCTGATAGTCTGTTATCTTCTTTAGGAGAATCTATTGCTAAGGCTGGCGTTATTGCTCTTGTCGGTGCTTCTTTCTTCTTCGTTGATCCTGCTGTTGCTTTCAAGGTATGATTTTCTCCGCCGCTTTGAAATCTGCTTAGTTTTAGTAACTGGGAAATAAATAAGAAATAGAAGCAGAATCAGGTAGTTCTGAGAAAGCGGGAAGTTTGCAAAACTCCAATGTTTCCTTCTGTAAGGAACTTGAGCAGACAATTATTCTTGATTCTGCTGCAAATTTTGACTAGTGTGACTGATAGAGAGAAAAATGTAGATAATGATTGATAGTAACATAATTGAGCGAGACTACTTAAAGAGAAAATAAGACACTCTCATGGCAAACATTTTTTATGCCGAAACAGTAGATAATGTCCACAGAAGTACCCATCTGTACTTTATAAATAATGTCATTGAGTTTCTAGAATTTTAGGTTAGGTGAAAGGTTGTGCAACTTGTGTTCAATAGAGTTTAACGTAGGGACTTAATTTATGAATCTTCAATATGTAGCTTCGAGTAATGGTCTTTTTAATTTTGCCAACTGTTGAATGTTGTCGAGTTCTGCACTAATGACTGATAAAGGAATGCGCACTTTAGATTCTGCAAGTTCTCTTCGATATAGAAGATAGAGACTTCGTGGTTATCTTTCCAACCCATGGAGTCTGTAGAAAAAATTATATAGGTTGTTTCTGCTGGAGCCTGTTTCCATTGTAAGCAATTGTTGATTTTTCCACCAAAGATTTTGGATAGTTTTGAACACAGAATTCCACTTTGGACCGATATATGCATGTGTGCTCGTGGGAACACCTGCATGTGGAGATTCAAGTAAGAAGGCTGAGAAATAAACTTTGCAATCACAATGCCAATGTCAAGGAAAACTTGCATCTTCTTTAAATTTTCTTTTGAGTTATGCTTATAGGGTATTTGGAGAAGGGAAGCCTTGGTGCAATGGCTGAGTTGTCGTCGTGTGACTTGGGGATCACGGGTTCGAGACATGGAAACAGCCTCTTGCAAAAATGCAAGGTAAGGCTGTCTACTATAAACCCTTTATGGTTTGCCCCTTCCTTGGACCCCGCATGTGCGATGAGCTTTGTGCACCGGGCTGCCCTTTTTCTTATAGGGTATCTGAAGTTGCTTCAACATAAGTATCACCATTACTTTCCAACTTTTGTCATACTTGGTTCTTGGTATTTCATTGAGATGGTCATCAATAATAATCTTCTCTTTATGCTTTTTCTTTGAGACAAAAACAGAGGTCAATTGCATCGCTGGCCAATTTCTTTTCTCCCACAAGAGCAAGTTCAAAGTCTCAAGGTCTTGGTGACTATATTAGATTACTTGTAGAATGCGAAATTCTCACTCAGTGATATGTCATGCACTTTATTTTTCTCTTGATTCAATATTTAGCTTGATATGCTGTTTGCTATCTGATTAGACCACTCTTTATCTCAAAATGTTGTAGGCTTCGTGATTATGGTTTCGCACAGACATTTTAATTTCCAGTGAATGAATAGTTCTTTTGTGTAGATCCATTTCAATATGTTCCTCTGTTGTTGCTTGAAGTTTTGAATATCTATAATCCATTTGGAAGGGAGGAGGTCCATATGGTGCAGAAGTTACCCGGGGACAGGACCTCTCTGGCAAAGATTTTAGTCAGAAGAGTTTGATCAAACAAGATTTTAAAACGGTATGCTCCTGAGTCATAATAGTCTTTCAAACTAATTTTGCTTGCAACTTATAAATCACTATTCATGTAAAGCATGTGTTATAGGGATGACTAATGTACTTAGGTTATTGCATAACTAGTCAATCAGTAATTGTGTTTTCCTCATTGCAGTCAATCCTACGACAAACCAATTTTAAAGGTGCAAAGTTACTGGGTGCTAGCTTCTTCGATGCTGATTTAACAGGTTTTTTCTTCTCTTGGTTTTCTTGAGCTAATTTCATACTCCTAATGAAGATGCAGTTGTTTGATATTCCTTTGTAACCTAGCCTCATAATTCAGTTTATCATGACATTGTTTCACTTAGTTACTTAAGGATAAGGAAGTGGGCTAACTTCTAACAAGTTAAGGGTTCTCAAATATCTCTGCCTGCACTTCATCTTTAGCTGAAGAGGGAAAGACTTTTACAAGGTATACACGATCTACCAAAATATGTCACCTTCTGTTATTTAGGAGGCATAATGCATGGCTACTGCTGTCATAATTTAACTTCCTCAAACATTTTACTGGCCTTGTGAGAGAGAGATTTCAAGAAAGTAAAGATGGTGAGAAGAAAACTAGTCTTGCATCAAACTATCACCTGCCACTTCGGATGCATAAAACTAAGAGGAAATATTTTTTATTTATTTTTTTTAATTCTCTGTTTCCTTTTGTTAGAACTTTGAAAATGTCTAGACTAGTTACTTGAGTAGTCCAAATTGTATCCATGTTTGGTTAAGATCAAGTTGGTTTAGTTAGCAACAGAGTTTAAGAACTTCTAGAGTTGGTTTATTTGGAGGTCCTACTCTTAGTAGTTAGATGTGCTTATTATTTGTGCGATAAGTCATGCATAATATCTAATACCCAGTTGCATAAAGACCCTTTACTTTCACATCATTTAACTGAAATGCATTTTTCAAATAAGAACTTAGCGTTCTTTCACCACATGGACTGGGTGCAAACATTTTTCCCTTTTATAATCTCATTTTTAGTCCTATTCCATTCTTTTCTCTAATGTTGTGTTTATTGATCATTGCATATTGCACCTGCATCTTCCAAACTAGACTCTTATTACTACTTCACAATTTTCAGGTGCTGATCTTTCTGATGCTGATCTTAGAGGTGCAGATTTATCCCTGGCTAATTTCACAAAGGTGCTTTGGAATCTCAAGCAAACCTGCTTAACTTTAATATTGTGTCTCAATTTCTTCAGTACATGTTTCATAACTACTCGAACTTACATGCTTTCCTGTTGTTTACCTTAGTGTACCCATTTTTTGACAAATAATTAGGGGACTCTGCTACACAGGGAATGCTATTAATATTTGATCTATTTATGAGTTTAACCTGCGAAACTGTTCTTGTCCAGAGAACTTGGCCAGGCATCACAACTATTCATACAACATATTGTTTGAGACTAGGGCTAGTGACCGTGTTCGGCAAAGCTAGTTGAGGTATCAACAAGATCTAATTCCAATTAGAGATCCATCTCATGTTCAAGCTGTGCAAACAAATAACAGCTTGCAAAACTGTCAAAGGATGCCCTTTTTATCACAGTTTGTCAAAGGATGACGACACTATCCAATCATGGTTGGACAGCAGCTACTCACAATAGGCTTGAACTTGTGGTGGGCAACACCATTGGACTAAATCACCATATAGGCTTATATGTAATAGTTAGCAATGTAGGTACAATACAATTCCAAATTAATTTAGACAGTCCCTGTCATTATCTGATTCCTGCTTTCTCAATGTACCCCATTGAAATGTCAGAAAGGAAGAGAGGAACTAGATAAAAAATAACTGAAATAATTTGTAGCACCATATCTTAACCTTATCTTAATACATAATTGTGTTCTTTGAGATATAGCAACTGAAATACCTGTAGTTAAGTATATAAATAATTCCTATTTGGCGAACATCAAATTGGACTATTTACTCTCAAAACTTATCTTTTGTCCTTGCATTCAACTTTGCCACTGTTTTTCACCATTTACTCTCAAAACTTATTTTTTGCCTTTGCATTCAATTTTGCTACTGTTTTCACCATTTACTCTCAAAACTTATCTTGTGCCACTGTTTTCACCTTCAAGAAATGAATTTTTTTTTATGGAGTGAAGACTTATTTAATTTCATTGTTGAATTCAACTTCTTGCACTATTGTAAGCTTGCAATGTGAACTCATATAACACCCCGAATTTTTAAGACAATTTTTTTTTTTTTTTTTTTTTGACATTTTAAATAAGAGCATTTGGGATCCCATGAGAAAAGATTTATTTAACATTTTATTAAACCTATCTTAAAAACTCCGGGTGTTAGTTTTCCTTTCTCAAAATGGCGTACATGTAATTTAAACATAAATAAATAATCCGCGTATAAATCAACGTCAAATAAATAGGCGCCTTTATTTTAAATCAAATAAATGTCCAAAACACAATAATAATATGGCCCCGGGTCTATCCATCATAACATCTCATATAAATGTCCAACATATGTCCAAACATCCAATTCACATCCAAATATAAAGTATGCAGTCCATAATAAAATTTAAATGATAATCCACTCTAATGACTCACATTACTGTCTAAAACTATAGGGAAAACTAGTCTTCAGCAGCTCTCAAGGTTTATCAACCGCTTTTCCTTTCCTGATGTCGCGCTCGAGATCTAAGGCAATGCAAAACAAAGCAATGCCTCACCAAGCTATCGCTTGTGTAGGTACATAGACAATTAATGTAATAAATGAAAGAAATAATGAACAGTACTGATGAAAAATCTAACATTTATGAAAATAGTGATATTATAATGCCATGTTCAATAAATGACAATTTATTCCATATGCTAAAACATGAAATTCACGGAGTTAAAACATGACATCAATCAATAAAATGGAGCATACAACCAGAATAAGGGCACCCTAAGGTAATGGGTCCCACCACATCGCACTAACATCCCTGATCAGGAGTACACGTAGTCAACCTCTGAGTGTCGTCACACCCAGGCATATCATCCATAACCATGCTCATCATACATGCACACATAATAAGAATATGGGCCATCATGCTGCAGTGGCAACCCTCCATGGGTATCAACCACCGCCGCTCTCCGTCGACACCATAACGGGAGGCTTAGCGTCTGTCCCCATGGAAAGGTTCAGATCGGTAGTGTGGACTATCCATGTTACCAAACCCCTACCGAATGCCATCTATGGGCAGGTGTCTATCATCTCACAAAATCATCACATCATAATCTCGGAAGGTGGGTGGCCGGCCCTATCCCTCCTAGCATGACGCCCACCGGGTGAGAGCACCCGTCATCAAATATAAAACACGGAAATCATATGTATATGCTAAAACTCAAGAGCACTTATAGCTTGCAATCCCCAAGACATGCCCCTCATCCTGGGGTTAGCCTATAAAAGGACCAAATTAATAAGCCTCTATTCTCATTTCCATGTAAATCCATGCATTTTCTATATATATAATAAGAAATAAGTCTCTAATTAAGCATAACTAATTAACATCATGCTTGTAAAAGTATTTTAAATAAGTTTATTCAGTAAAAGATTTCATTTTTGAATAACCATCATGTACTCAATGTCGCATGAAATACACGGTAAATAAGAATTGCAATTTAAAACACGATCACACATGATGCTATGTTTAAACATGGTTTAAAAATCAAGGCAAAACATTAGTTGTTGTCACCTACCTCAGTGTGAAACCACTAGCTTGCTAATAACTCCCTTTAACTGGTATATTCAAGTGCACTTGTACATGTCACATCACTATTTTAATATTTTTCTAAAGAAAAAGTGGTCATTTCTAAATTTTTAAGTTAAAACTAGGTCAACATCGTCAATACGGTCACAACGCATCTTTCGGATCGCGATTTGGACTCCTCTAGCTCCCAAAAATCAATTTTAAGTGAAAATACTTCATAAATTAATATTTATTAATTTATAGGGTGTTTGGCGGGTGCATTGGTTTACACCAACGGCCCTGCTTTACATCGGGTTACACCGGCGGCCCCGGTTTACACCGAGTTACACCGGCACCTAGTTTACACTGGGTTACACGGGCAGCCCGGTTTACACTGGTTTACACCGGCGATGCGGAAACCGGCGCCTAAGAAGACGGCCGGCTTCCGGTCATCTCCGGTGACCCTACAGGTGTCCAAATCACTTGGTTTTTGAACCATTTTGTTCCAAATTTTGTCTAGTTTCCATTTCTATCATCCTTTTGCATTGATTTCTCCAAAAACCATGTTTTTTAAACGGTTTTTCCCAAGTTCCTAAAAACATCCATAGGTACTGGTTTTTGGGTTTTATGGAGAAATCCACCGTTGGATCACTCCCAAATTTAAAGGGTTTGCTCTTGGGTCTCTTGTGCACTAGTTGGACAGTGCGATTTCCAAACGGACGAGGTTTGATCCGTGAAATCACGCTCCAACAGTAGCGTGCACAAAGTTCCCAAAAAATCCGATTTTTTCCTAATTTTTTTCATGCTTTTCTAATTAGTTTTCTAATTAATAAATACAGAAAAACATGGATTTGAGGCTTACCTTGCTCCTGGCTGGTGTTGCTCATGTTGTCGGGGTTCCACTCGCCGAAAAATCCAAGTTTTGCAGGGCTAGGGTTTTGCGTAAAAACTCAGAGAAAACGCTCAAAGTGGAGCGTTTTGGCTCCTAGAGGAGCATAGATATAGGGTTTTAGAGTCTTGGGGAAGAGAAACTCTTCCCCACACGTCTCTTCCCACGTCTCTCTGGCGATTTTTCCGACACTGGTAGAGACGTGTGGAAGACGGGGGTGCCATTATCAATTTGGACCCCTGTCTAACACGTCTCTATCAAATGACCAATTTGCCCTTACAACTTTGACGGCTCATAACTCCCTCGTTTGAGCTCCGTTTTTCACGTTCTTGGTGGCGTTGGATTCGTATCGACGAGCACTTTCTAATTCTTATGTTTTCAGGAAAAATTTCTATCTATAAATTTTTATTTTTATTTATTTAAAATTTTCCTATTTTATCCTAAAAATTAAGGATATTACATCCTTCCCTCATAAAAATTTCGTCCTTGAAATTTAGCTACATACCTCTATGTAAATAACTCTGGATGGATCTTTCGCATCTCCTCAATCTCCCATGTGGCCTCCTGTAGTGAATGATGCTGCCAAAGGACTTTGACCAAAGCAATGGTCTTATTCCTTAACTCCTTGACTCTTGTATCTAGGATGCGCACTGGTCTCTCCTCAAACGTCATGTCAGACTGTAGCTCTCCTGGGATCTGCTTGAATACGTGTGAGGGATCTGGCACATATTTCCTCAGCATAGACACGTGAAAAACGTCATGTACATTTGCTAGCTGTGGTGGTAAGGCTAGCTGATATGCCACAGCTCCAACTCTGCGTAAGATCTCGAAAGGTCCAATATACCTGGGGCTAATCTTCCTTTTATTTCCAAACCTCAACACCCCTTTCATGGGAGAAACCTTCAAGAATACATGCTCACCCTCAGGGAACTCTAAGTCCTTTCGCCTCTTGTCTGCATAACTTTTCTGTCGACTGTGAGCTGTCAGTAACCTCTTCCGAATGAGTTGGACATTCTTCTACTAACTCAGATTTCACCACGCGTCTTTCTCCTACATCACTCCAACATAAAGGTGATCGACAAGGTCTGCCATAAAGTGCCTCATATGGAGCCATGCCAATACTAGCGTGATGACTATTATTATAAGCAAATTCCACCAAAGGTAAATGATCTTCCCAGCTACCCTTCCAATCCATAACACAGGCTTGTAGCATATCCTCAATAGTCTGGATGGTCCTCTCGCTCTGTCCGTCTGTCTGAGGATGGAATGTCAGGCTGAATTTCGCCTCGACCCTAATGCCTCTTGCATGCTCTTCCAGTATTTTGAGGTAAATCGCGTATCTCGATCCGATATAATTGTCAAGGGAACGCCATGTAGACTGACGATCTCCTTAACATATAATTTCGCTAAGCTATCCACGGTCTGATTTTGTCTAATAGGAAGGAAATGAGCGGACTTGGTCAACCTGTCCACAACGACCCATATCATGTCGTGGCCGCTAGCGGTCCTCGGAAGACCCAGAATGAAGTCCATGGTAATATGGTCCCACTTCCACTCTGGAAGGTCCAGTGTCTGAAGTAGTCCTGATGGACGCTGATGCTCAGCCTTGACGTGCTGACAGGTCAAACATCGTGCAACGCACTCTCCAACATCCTTTTTCATATCATTCCACCAGAAATGCCTCTTGAGATCCTGATACATCTTCGTACCCCCAGGATGAATTGTATAAGGGGATTGGTGTGCTTCTTGAAGTAACTCGCGCTTCAATTCGTCATCTGCTGGTACTACCAACCTTCCCTTAAATCTAACTCCTCCATCTGGTCCCCTCGAAAAATCTGTCTTATCTGTCAGATCCTGTGTTTCCTTGTCTTTGCCCTGTGCCTCTAAGATCCTGTCAAAGAACTTAGACCGAGTCGTCAAATTGGCAATCATCACACCCGCCTTCCTGCTCAGGGCATCTGCAACGACGTTAGCCTTCCCAAGATGGTACTGTATGGTGAAGTCGAAGTCCTTGAGATACTCCATCCATCTGCGCTGCCTCATATTCAATTCACTCTGAGTAAAGAAGTACTTGAGGCTCTTATGATCAGTGAATACCTCAAATCTCTCACCATAAAGATAATGTCTCCAGGACTTCAACGCAAATACCACGCCTGCTAATTCCAAGTCATGTGTTGGGTAATTTACTTCATGTGTCTTCAGCTGTCTAAAAGCATAGGCAATTACCTTCCCATGTTGCATCAACACTGCTCCTAATCCCTTGCCAGAGGCGTCACAATAAACTACATAACCGCCTGTACCTGATGGTAAGGTCAATACTGGAGCAGTAGTAAGTCTCCTCTTGAGCTCTTGGAAGCTCTCCTCACAAGCCTCGGTCCATACAAATTGAGTGTCTTTCCTGGTCAGGGTGGTCAATGGTAACGCGATCTTAGAGAATCCCTCTATGAAGCGACGATAATACCCTGCCAAACCGAGAATACTGCGTATCTCAGTCACTGTCTTGGGCCTCTCCCAGTGTAGTACTGCCTCTACCTTTGTTGAATCCACCGCCACTCCATCTTTAGATATGACGTGGCCTAAGAAATGCACCTGGTCTAGCCAAAAATCACACTTACTGAACTTGGCATACAACTGATGTTGACGAAGTGTGTCCAATACTGTGTGGAGATGCTCTCTATGTGTCTCATGACTAGGCGAGTAAATCAAGATGTCATCCACGAATACAATCACAAACTTGTCCAAATAAGCTCGAAAGACACGGTTCATTAAATCCATGAACACTGCAGGTGCGTTCGTCAATTCAAACGGCATCACTAGGAACTCATAATGACCATAACGACTCCTAAAGGCAGTCTTCGAGATATCCTCTTCTCTAACCCTCAGCTGATGATACCCTGACCTCAGATCTATCTTGGAGAACACTTGTGCTGATTGGAGCTGATCAAATAAATCATCTATGCGTGGCAAAGGGTATCGGTTCTTTATAGTAACACCATTCAACAACCGATAATCAATGCATAGTCTCAGTGATCCATCCTTTTTCTTCACGAAAAGGACTGGTGCTCCCCATGGTGATCCACTCGGCCTGATGAAGCCCGTATCCAGTAACTCTTGCAATTGTACCCGAAGTTCTCTCAACTCTGCTGGAGCCATCCTGTATGGTGCCTTAGAGATAGGCGATGTACCCGGCACCAAGTCAATGGTGAAGTCAATCTCCCTACTTGGCGACAATCCTGGTAATTCCTCAGGAAATACATTAGCAAAATCACGGACAACATCAATCTCGTCAAGCTGTGGCTGCTCCTTTTCCTCAACAGTCACATATGTGAGGAATGCGTTACACCCTCGTGCATAAAATCGTGCCGCCTTCATAGCAGAAATGATGCATGTACTTGCCTGCTCTTTCCTACCCTGGAACACTATTTCTGGTTGCCCAGGTATAAGAAAAGTGACTCGCTTCTTTCGGCAGTCTACCATAGCCCCATAGTTGGCTAACCAATCCATCCCAAGAATAACATCGTAGTCTACCATGTCTAGTAAGATGAAGTCTGTGTCCATACTCACGCTTGATATCTCTACAGGTATATCTCTAAGATATTCTGTAGTCTCTACTGTCTCTCCCACAGGTGTCATAATATCTAATCTAAATGCTAGTTTGTGTACACATACATCAAGGCAAGATGCAAAAATACATGATATAAAAGAATGTGTAGACCCTGTGTCAAAAAGAACTTTGGCATGTCTATCCGAGACTAGAAGAGTACCTTCTACGACCTGGTGTGATACTTGCGCCTGTCCTGACGTGATGGCAAATACTCGTCCCTGGCTATGCGGCGCGTTAGCTACCTCTGCTCCCATCTCGGTCTGCCTCTCTCCCTGTCCCTTAGGACAGTCCTTAATGAAATGGCCAACGTCTCCACAATTGAAACACCTGTATGGCTGTCTCTGGTAAGGTGTATAGGGCTGTCTCTGTGGTTGGGGCTGCCTCTGCTGCTGTGGTCGGTCGAATCTATTACACCCTCGCCCAGGGTGCCAACCCTTGCACCTATCACATCTCTTCCTCTGAGTGTCTCTCTTAAATTTGGCCTGTGGTGGATGACCTGATGTCCCATGTGTCTGCATAGCACCAAACGGCCGCTTGCCCTTAAAGGGCTGGAACGCACTCCCTCTAGTCCTGAGAGAGTTCTTCTCATGCATGGACGCCATATCAGCTGCATCTCGCACCAAAGTGGGTCGCAAAGAAATCACTCGATCTCTTAGCCAAGGGGTCAACCCATCCACAAATCTGTCAGTTGCCTCTGTGTCTGAGGCCAGTGCGTGAGGTGCAAATCTCCTTAGTCGTGTAAATCGGTTCTGTGCTTCGCCGAACCATCATATCTCTCTGCTCTAGGGTGGCAAACTCCTTCTTCATGGACTGCAATGCATGAGGTGGAAAATACTGAGTGTCGAAAGCCTATTTAAAGGCTGCCCATGTCATCGTCTCGGTCGGATTTGGTCGGGTGAGTGTGAAAGTCTGCCACCAAAAGCCGGCCTCACCTTTCAGTAGGTAAGAGGCTACTCTAACTTGATCATCTACTGAGATCTTCATAGCGTCGAATGTCCTCTCCGCCTCGAATAACCATCGCTCGGCCTCCTCCGTGTTACCATCACTATAAAAGGGTTTCACCATCTTTTGAAACCTCTCTAGTAATTTGTTAGTCTTCTTAGAGTCACTCGTAGCATCGCCCTCCGTGGCTCTAGGTACTGGTGGTTCCTGCACTGGTTGTGAGGATTGAATTGACGAAACCACGGGTGCCACTTGAGGTGGTGGAATAGGTCTAGGGTTTGCAGCGTCAACAGCTGTCCTAACTTGCTGCTGGATAAGTGGTACGAGTCCTGACATCAATCGATTCAATAACTCGGCATCTCGGTCCCCTTGATCAGAGGGCTCAGCGGGTGGAGCCACGGGTGTAGCAGGGGTAGACCTTGTCCTTCTTCTAGGAGCCATCTGTCAAAAGTTTTAAATGTCACTAAGTTCCTCTCTCATAGTTTCTCTCTCTACAACTATTATGGACTGTTACTCACATATAAATGGACATTTACAAGGATTATGATGGACTAGACTGGGCTCTGATACCAACTTTATAACACCCCGGATTTTTAAGACTTTTTTTTTTTAATACATTTTAAATAAGAGCATTTGGGATCCCATGAGAAAAGATTTATTTTACATTTTACTAAACCTATCTTAAAAACTCTGGGTGTTAGTTTTCCTTTCTCAAAATGGCGTACATGTAATTTAAACATAAATAAATAATCCGCGTATAAATCAACGTCAAATAAATAGGCGCCTTTATTTTAAATCAAATAAATGTCCAAAACACAATAATAATATGGCCCCGGGTCTATCCATCATAACATCTCATATAAATGTCCAACATATGTCCAAACATCCAATTCACATCCAAATATAAAGTATGCAGTCCATAATAAAATTTAAATGATAATCCACTCTAATGACTCACATTACTGTCTAAAACTATAAGGAAAACTAGTCTTCAGCAGCTCTCAAGGTTTATCAACCGCTTTTCCTTTCCTGGTGTCGCACTCAAGATCTAAGGCATTGCAAAACAAAGCAATGCCTCAGCAAGCTATCACTTGTGTAGGTACATAGACAATTAATGTAATAAATGAAAGAAATAATGAACAGTACTGATGAAAAATCTAACATTTATGAAAATAGTGATATCATAATGCCATGTTCAATAAATGGCAATTTATTCCATATGCTAAAACATAAAATTCACGGAGTTAAAACATGACATCAATCAATAAAATGGAGCATACAACCAGAATAAGGGCACCCTAAGGTAATGGGTCCCACCACATCGCACTAACATCCCTGATCAGGAGTACACGTAGTCAACCTCTGAGTGTCGTCACACCCAGGCATATCATCCATAACCATGCTCATCATACATGCACACATAATAAGAATATGGGCCATCATGCTGCAGTGGCAACCCTCCATGGGTATCAACCACCGCCGCTCTCCGTCGACACCATAACGGGAGGCTTAGCGTCTGTCCCCATGGAAAGGTTCAGATCGGTAGTGTGGACTATCCATGTTACCAAACCCCTACCGAATGCCATCTATGGGCAGGTGTCTACCATCTCACAAAATCATCACATCATAATCTCGGATGGTGGGTGGCCGGCCCTATCCCTCCTAGCATGACGCCCACCGGGCGAGAGCACCCGTCATCAAATATAAAACACGGAAATCATATGTATATGCTAAAACTCAAGAGCACTTATAGCTTGCAATCCCCAAGACATGCCCCTCATCCTGGGGTTAGCCTATAAAAGGACCAGCTAATAAGCCTCTATTCTCATTTCCATGTAAATCCATGCATTTTCTATATATATAATAAGAAATAAGTCTCTAATTAAGCATAACTAATTAACATCATGCTTGTAAAAGTATTTTAAATAAGTTTATTCAGTAAAAGATTTCATTTTTGAATAACCATCATGTACTCAATGTCGCATGAAATACACGGTAAATAAGAATTGCAATTTAAAACACGATCACACATGATGCTATGTTTAAACATGGTTTAAAAATCAAGGCAAAACATTAGTTGTTGTCACCTACCTCAGTGTGAAACCACTAGCTTGCTAATAACTCCCTTTAACTGGTATATTCAAGTGCACTTGTACATGTCACATCACTATTTTAATATTTTTCTAAAGAAAAAGTGGTCATTTCTAAAATTTTAAGTTAAAACTAGGTCCGCGTCGTCAATACGGTCACAACGCATCTTTCGGATCATGATTTGGACTCTTCTAGCTCCCAAAAATCAATTTTAAGTGAAAATACTTCATAAATTAATATTTATTAATTTATAGGGTGTTTGGCGGGTGCACTGGTTTACACCAACGGCCCTGCTTTACACCGGGTTACACCGGCGCCCAGTGTACACTGGGTTACACCGGCGGCCCCGGTTTACACCGAGTTACACCGGCACCCAGTTTACACTGGGTTACATGGGCAGCCCGGTTTACACTGGTTTACACCGGCGATGCGGAAACCGGCGCCTAAGAAGACGACCGGCTTCCGGTCATCTCCGGTGACCCTACAGGTGTCCAAATCACTTGGTTTTTAAACCATTTTGTTCCAAATTTTGTCTAGTTTCCATTTCTATCATCCTTTTGCATTGATTTCTCCAAAAACCATGTTTTTTAAACGGTTTTTCCCAAGTTCCTAAAAACATCCATAAGTACTGGTTTTTGGGTTTTATGGAGAAATCCACCGTTGGATCACTCCCAAATTTAAAGGGTTTGCTCTTAGGTCTCTTGTGCACTAGTTGGACGGTGCGATTTCCAAAAGGATGAGGTTTGATCCGTGAAATCACGCTCCAACAGTAGCGTGCACAAAGTTCCCAAAAAATTCGATTTTTTCCTAATTTTTTTCATGCTTTTCTAATTAGTTTTCTAATTAATAAATACAGAAAAACATGGATTTGAGGCTTACCTTGCGCCTGGCTGGTGTTGCTCGTGTTGCCGGGGTTCCACTCGCTGGAAAATCCAAGTTTTGCAGGGCTAGGGTTTTGCGTAAAAACTCAGAGAAAACGCTCAAAGTGGAGCGTTTTGGCTCCTAGAGGAGCATAGATATAGGGTTTTAGAGTCTTGGGGAAGAGAAACTCTTCCCCACACGTCTCTTCCCACGTCTCTCTGGCGATTTTTCCAGCACTGGTAGAGACGTGTGGAAGACGGGGGTGCCATTATCAATTTGGACCCCTGTCTAACACGTCTCTATCAAATGACCAATTTGCCCTTACAACTTTGACGGCTCATAACTCCCTCGTTTGAGCTCCGTTTTTCACGTTCTTGGTGGCGTTGGATTCGTATCGACGAGCACTTTCTAATTCTTATGTTTTCAGGAAAAATTTCTATCTATAAATTTTTATTTTTATTTATTTAAAATTTTCCTATTTTATCCTAAAAATTAAGGATATTACAACTCATTATAGAGGTGAAGAGAAATATGCAAGCGGAAAATTTTAAGCAGTCTTACTAGCAAGCAAAATACTGCAAGTATCATAATTAGCTCAAAAGAACTGACTCCTACATTTGAGTACTTTGTAATGTTTCCACTGCTGTGAATTATTAGTGATTATGGCAATAACTGCTAGGTTTTTGTTTTTTTTTTTTCTGGAATTAACTGGAACCTACCAAGGCAGAAGAATATCTTATACTGTGAAAGCCTTTGGTGCTGTTTGATGGGCTTTAAAACCTGTGGATGAGATGAAGATGAAATATGAAAGAAAAACTTTAATTAGTGGCACCTTTAATAATGGTGCCACCAATGATAAATGGAAATGAAATGAGAATAATGATCTGATTAGTTAGATTTTGACACCTAGGCTAATCATGGTGTGAAAAGAGGTGTACTTTGTAATCTTAACGTGAGAGGGAATACCAATATATTGCTAGTCTGTTTTCTTTTCTGGTATTCAGGATTGATCAATACTAAACCCTTATATTGGTTAGTTTTCACGTGAAGTAATCAGTTAATACCCAGCGATGATGGTGATGGTTTACACTGGAGGCGTTATAATGGTAATAGATGTTGTGACATGATTATTGTTGAACTGAGTGGGAAGAAAAATGTCAATGCTTCTTGAAACCCACCACCATGGGCTATCTCAAGCTCACCTTTGATGGACCTTATTTGGCAATCTGGGCTGCCTGCTGAGCAATGCTGTCCTGAATTCATTTGGATAAGATAAGAATATTCGGATCAATTAGGAAAAAGGACCAAAGAAGTAAAGATTCTGGCTCTTTACTTATGGCCATAAGTTTTTCTATCAACTTTGTGGCCTGCCTATGGTGAAATTGAATCTTTTGTGCAATATCATGGGCTAAGAATGCATCATGGATGTTGTTAGCAATCATCGAAGAGATAAGGGAGCTTATTAGAAGAAAGTGATTTCATTTTCTTGTATCATTGAGCCATGGTTGTGCAAACGAGTCCCTTGATGAGTTTTGATGTCACTCATTATGTATGTCGAAATATCTACTCTTCCATGACTTCTTTACAAGAATGCACATATCCACATCACCTAGTGGAGAAAAAGAAAAAGAACATAGTTGGCACTGGCTACACCTACGTGCTAAAACTTTTGTTGTCTTTTCAAGCTAGTACTACCCTGGGTCAGGATCATATCTGTATGTCTTATAACACTTTGGTTTGATTGGAAATATTGAATGTGAAAGAACTGTAACAAGTTAAGAAGTATTTACACAGGCCAATCTACACTAAAGGCTTGTAAATTGTAATGTGCCAGCAAATGAAATGATTCTTGCAATTCCTAATGCCTACTGTGATATCCTAAAAGAAATGTTTGCTCTTAAGGAGATATTGCTTATTTTATGGTTCTCATTTATGTGGTTGACCCTCTGTGCAGGCAAATCTGACTAATGCTAACCTGGAGGGTGCACTTGCTACAGGCAACACATCGTTCAAGGGCTCAAACATAACTGGTGCAGGTATGTGGAACATAGCTTGATGCTTGTGTTGAAGTGTCATTATCCTAATATACTATAGTGTTGAATGCAGTATATGGTTTTACTTACCAACACAATGGTGTATATATATATATATATATGGGAAGTCAACGTGACACGTTGTACTGAGAATCATGAACATCTCCACAGAAGTTATTTTTTGTGTAGATTAGATGTTCTCCTGATATCAAAAGATGGGTCAGTTTCGATATCAAAAACCCAGTTTTAGGCAAAGACAAATGTAAAATTAATAAACAAAGATTAACATTGTTCATTACCAAATTCAAGAGGGATTATGATTGACAGGATCTAATAATGTGTGTGTGTGTGCACAGAGAGAGAGAGAGAGAGAGAGAGAGAGAGAGAGAGAGAGAGAGAGAGAGAGAGAGAGAGAGAGAGAGAGAGAGAGAGAGAGCAATTCAACCTGATACATTGTAGTGAGAATTAAAATTTCCAAAGGATTTAAGTTCCACTAAGCTAGGAGCTAGAATCATGAACATGTCCACAAAAGTTACTTTTTGTGTAGATTAGATGTTCTCCTGATATCATGTAAAGGTATGGGTCACTTCTATATCAAAAACCCAGTTTTAGGCAAAGGCAAATGTAAAATTAATAAACAAAGATTAAAATTGTTCATTACCAAATTCAAGAGGGATTTATGATTGACAGGATCTAATAATGTGTATATGTATAAAGAGCAACTCAACCTGACACATTGTAATGAGAATTAAAATTTCCAAATCTTTAACAGGGTTTAAATATCACTACGCTAGGAGCTAGAATCATGAACATGTCCACAGAAGTTACTTTTTGTGTAGATTAGATGTTCTCCTGATATCATGTAAAAGTATGGGTCACTTTCTGTATCAAAAACCCAGTTTTAGGCAAAGAAAAATGTAAAATTAATAAACAAAGATTAAAATTGTTCATTACCAAATTCAAGAGGATTTATGATTGACAGGATATGATAGTATCTTTGATGTGGAATGTGTTGCTTGTGGGGTTCTATGGCTCTTGTTGGATGAAAAAAACTAGAGAACATTTAACAGTGAATTGAGGAGCATTGACCAAGTCTGGGCATTGATTATTCACCAAGTTGCAAGCTGGCTTATCCAAAGGAAAGTGTTCACGGGAGTCTCGGTGGAGGATTTAAAAATCAACTGGAAATGCTGCAGAAATGTTTGTTGCCACAGTGTGTGGATTAAACCATATTGAAGACTCCCCGATGCCAGTCAAATCAAGATTAACTTTGCTGTTTCATCACTTGGAAACCTGGGAAGGTCGGGCATAGGTGGAATTTTCAGAAATGATAAAGGTGAGCCAACAGGGTTTTGCCGGCTCCTTTGGGAATTTCAACCAAGGATGAAGTTCACTCCCTCTTCTTGGCTTTACAAGAATGCACCAAATTTCCTCAACAAGGATTCACCATCGAGGGGGACTTTGTTAATGTGATTAGATGGGCCATGGGGGCGGAGGAACATGTCTGTAGATCTTATAAAATCATAAAAGAGATGTGGGCAATTCTCAATAACCTCAAAGCGGAAATGTCAGTAGTTAATAGATCAGCTAATTGATAGCCAATTTACTTGCCAAACAGGGTGTTCCATAAGCACTATGTTTACAGATTCAAAGTTGGCCCCGATGGAGGATTGACCACTTTATTGTTGCTGTTTTAGTTAATTCCTGTTCTTTGTTTCTCAAAGGGCTGTAACTTTTTCGTGTCCTTCTCAGTCATTTCTGTAAGTTTTCTCAACTGAATATTACTCAACCATTCAAAAGGAACAAAAGTGTCTTTGATAAATCTCAATGGTGAAACTTGAGTTTAAGCCCATCTGGTCAAGTCTTAGCTTAGCCTGTTCACTTATGTTCTCTTCTTGGTGGATTCCGAGAATCAGAATATTTCTTTTGAAGTTTTGGAATGGAATGATAGGTCCTAGGTCTTGTAGTCCATATTTAAATAAGTGAAGGAAAAGATTAGAGCATGGTTCAACTGGATTAAAATGGAAGTTTAGGTAAAACTGCCAGAAGTGTCCCCAAGGCAGGTAAAACACCAAGACACTTGGAAAAACTATCAGCAAGAACTTGGTTTTACTCTAAACTTGCCAGCTTTAACCTCTAAGGTAGAACCACGGTGATATTCCATGCCATAATGATGAATCTGCCAGAAATGGTTGTGCGTTCCAGTTCCCACCTTAATCCTACAGGACAAAATTCTTGATAACTATGGAAGCAACTCTTCGTGTACATGTGAAAGTAGCATGACCAAGTGCAGATTTCGGGGGACCATTTCTCATACTTGTGCAAATGTAATATATCTTTCCCAGCTAGATAAGACCCTGCTGGAACTTGAGCTGAAAATGGATATAGCATGGCATTTTGAAAAGATTAGGGAGTTTATCAAGCCTTGACCCTAATCCCAGTACATGGGTTGGCATTGTCCATGTTCTCCTCTATTGCTTCTCATGGAGGGTCCAATAGAATAAACAGTATTATTATTCTTAGCTCAAGTCAAATTGGAGAAGGTCTGATTTTGCTGAGATTTTGTTGCTGAAGCCAGACTGTCTCGTTTGTAGTAGAGAATCCAAAGTATAATTCCTGAGGAGTAAACTAAACAAGTCATCATTAAGAATAATGTACTCATGAGTAGCCTGGTTCATCTCTGAACTGTATCTGTTAATTGATCAAAGAGCCCTTTCGTGTCCTGAACGTCTTGATGGGGGCATGGGTCCCCTTTCGGAGTGCTGAAGTTGCATCTTTGAACTGGGTGGATCCAGGATCAGATTGGCAGATGCAGGTCATTGAGATGCGCACAGTTCTCATGCTGTGGAAATATTGAAAACTTGTTCCCAAATAGTGGAAATATTGGAAGCTTGTTTTGAAAAATCAGTTTTTGGATAGAAGTAATCTATGCAAGTCGATGTTTGTCAGTCCATGTGATAGTGTCTGGATTTTTCTCATATTGCTGTTTACACTTAACACCCAAAAATATTAAAGAATAGAGGCCCTAACAGAGATGCCTTAGGACTGTAAGAAGGATCTTACTGTTCTGAAAATTAGGGGAAATGGAGATGGAGGGTGTTGCTACATATATGCTGACAGGTGATCTTGACTAGATGTCTTGGCTAGGTGTGACTAGTTAAAAGTTGTGCTGACTGAACTGGTAGTTGACTTGTCCTAGATCCAGAAAGATTGCGAAGATTCTCATCTTCTTTATTAGGAAGTTTTCACGCTGTCAATCTTTCCCTAGCATTGTCTTTTCTAGCATTTGGGAGGCTGGCTAAAATTGAATGAATATTGATTTGCATTTTCGAATTTCTTAGGGTGAGAAAGAGATTCTTCTTTTTTTTCTTTTGGTACAAGTGAAGAATTACAAAGCAGACCCCACACATGCTCTCTCTCTCTCTCTCTCTCTCTCTCTCTCTCTCTCTCTCTCTCTTCTAAATCTAATCCCCAGCCAAAGGAGAAAGCAGCAACTTGAACCTGCGACATAGTGTATTCCAAGAGAAATGCCAAGCTGTTTACTACTAACTGCGCCAGACATTTGTTGACTGGAGATTCGGTTATCAGTAGTTTCTTAACTAAATAAAATGCTAGAGATGCCCCTATTTTAGATTGGGTAAAAATATGTACCTAATTTCAAGTTAAAGATGCCAAAGGTAACAAACCTTAAGTTGAGACTTAACATTAGGAATGCAAACATATAGCTTACTGCAAAGAGGTTAATCTTAAAAAAGAATTGCATGATAGAATTGAAGGCATACATGGGAGGGTTGGGGTGGTAGGTTGGAAGAGAGCTAGGTACATGGCATGGTTTCGTGTCGCAGAAATCAATTCTAATGCTTTACTTGGATAAACACATTATCTATGGGTGGGAAATGGGAATGATATTAGGTATCAGCTGAATGTGTGCTTGGGAATGATATTAGCTCTCTGGTTCTTGCTCACGTCCATGGAGATTTGCAAGTATCATCTATGAGATTATGGATTTAGGTAGATTGTTACATTCCTCTTTCTCCCATGTTTATTTGTCAGACAACTTTTAGTAGTGTCTCTTGCTAAAATGGGGATTGACAGATGTTTCTTATACATCGGGCAATCTCTGCCTGATTGGCATTGTTTTAAATCCTTCTTCTGCTTAATATTTTTTTTACCTATTCAATAAATAAATAAAAAGAACGCAGGAGATTGTGAACACAGTTTGAGAGGAAATAGAAAACGAAGATGCAAGAAATTTGATAAAATATTGAGAAACAGAGAAGGTCAATGATTTTTTATGTAAAAGGTAAAGATTTTGAAAATAAGAAAGAAGAGGAGACTCAGAAAACAGATGAAGGATTTGAAATTAACTAGATTAGGAGACATAAAACAGACCTACGGTGAGAAAGGGATATTACTGCAGAGCCAATAACATCTATACGTCTTTACGCACTGGGAATCTTAGCAACTGAACTATCAACTTTGAAAGACAGAAGGAAAGGATATTTGTGATTATAATTCAAAGGTCAAATGACAACCATGAAGTTATAGAACTCCAGAATGCAAATAAAGACGGTACCACTTTGTGTTTGGCACAACCGTTCACATGTAGGTTATTCCGGCAATAAAGAGAAGCTACATTAGACCATATGCATTTGCTTCTTAAACAGTTTCTATGTGCTTTTCTCTATGCACTCCGAATTGACATTCAATCTTATCTTGCTGTCTTTCAAACTAGTATCCATAATGAAGTCAAGCAGCATTTGCTAGTCTTATTCCCTCAAGAAGGGAATAAGACGAGACTTATGCTTCAATTCAGTCATCTAGTGGATAAGGGAATAAGAGGAGACATGCTTCAATTCAGTCATCCAGTGGATAAGGGAATAGGAGAAAAAATGTCCGTGAGACGCATGATCTGCTGAAACTTATGCTTCATTTGAGTCATCCCGTGAAATTAAATTCTAGTATCCACTAACGTGCCTGATATCTCCCTTATTCAAACACATACAGGGAAAGGACACATGTCATGATTACTGTTGGATGAACTGCCAGAATGGTGGTTAGTTCAAGCTGTATCAGAATTTCACTGAACAGCATCCAAGTTAATTTTGTTGATTTTTGGAGTTATCGTCATTTCATGCTTATTAGATGCAACTGATCCTTTGAGATTCCAGTAATAAGTGTATGGATCTCTTGACCACAACATATTCAAGATATTTGACTTCTAATATGCACGCGTAGTGTCCTCTGTTCTGCAGAAATTGCAATTCCAGCAATATTAACGATTGGATTGCTTCTGCTGTCCTTGGTAACTAATTCCAAACTATTTACTCTGTCGAAAAGTAACTGACTAGGGTCTTATTTTTATACCTTTGATTAGACTTCACGGATGTGCCCCTGAGAGAAGACCAAAGGGAATATCTCTGTAAGATTGCAAATGGGTAAGTTTTTCAGTTCCATTTTCCAGTGCTTTGATTTGTATTTTTCTTCTGCCGAAGCTGAGGCATCTGACTCCTACATGGTTGGCGTTCCCTTTCATCAGCGTGAACTCCACAACTGGAAATCCAACAAAGGACACATTGCTTTGCTAAGGTTACATCAATTGATCATCAGATCATACCTTAGGCAAAATGTAACGTTGCATCTGTACAACATGAAGTTCCTGAGTTAATTTATGCCGTGTATTTTTTTCCTTGTAAGTATTCTATATGCAAACTTTTATGTGATTTTGTCTCAAATCCAAAGCTGCAATGTGATGACAAACTTCTCATTTACAGATATTTCATAATCTGAAAGGGGAGCTATTCTATTGGGAAGCTGCTACTGCTGCAATGTTTAGATTCTTCCAGAATATAAGCTTAAAACCCTTTAGCTTAGCAAAAGATGATGACACTCTTGGTCAGACTTTAACTTGCTCAAGCTTAGTGGGTTATTTGCAATGAGAATACCAAACCATAGATCAAGCCATTCCTGGAAAGTGATCTTCTTCTTTTTCCTGTGCTTTTTCCTTTGGTACAAAAAACCAAATTGTTTAAGAATAAACAGCCTAAGGTTTTAGCTCTGTTTTTTCTACTATATTTGAATAATTCCACATATTTTTTAAGTCTGCAAATTTCAGGAACTGAAATCACTATCAAGGAATAACTTAATCCATGGTTTTTATTAGTGGCAATGGGGCTGTTTGGCACTGGGGAAACAAATCATGGATTAAATTATCCATGAACTGTTGTTTCTTCTTCTTTTGCAGCCTTATTATGCTGTAAAATTACTCCAACATAGATAACGTAGCCCTAAAAAGTATGGGTTCCTTGTTCTTAAAACAATCTATCTATGTTTTAAGGCTGCAAATAGAATAGGGAAAATTTACTATCTAGGAAATACCTTAATCCATAAATTGTTGTTCTAGTACCAAAGAGCCTATGTTTGTGCAAATTATTTATGACTAATTACTATCTTTTGGAGAGTATGAAAAGACAAATCCGTTGTCGTCTAGTCCGGTTAGGATATCTGGCTTTCACCCAGGCGACCCGGGTTCAAATCCCGGCAACGGAACAGTTTGTTTTTTCACATGCTGTTTTGCTGGGCGCCCCACTCCCACACTGCGCTGGTCTAGGAGGCATGCAACTACGTAGCTTTCAGGCGTCTGCCCAGGCTTAGCTTTCAGGCATAACATGATCTTTGCCTGAAATTAAAGTACTGCAGGAAAGGAAGACGAAAATGCGATTTCACATAGCATAACATTAGAGTCCTCCCTCCTTGCATCATTTTCATACCCTTTGTTCACTCTTCCTGAAACTACCTGCTTTCCACCAACTTTTCCCAATCTTTTCCTGAAAACAACCTTATTTTCAGGTAAAGACAGAGCCATATATGGAATTAGGTTGCTAGGAATGCGGTGGAAATATCATCTTCCAAAACTAAATTTTTGTCTTGCCATGGATGCAATACATGTTCCACCTCTGCAAAAGAAGCATCTCCAGAGATTTCGTTCCACTTTTGGAACCTTTGCCTTCATGATTTGTCACGAGAACAGCATCCAGTTCGCTGAAACGAGTATGGCATCTCCCACTTGCAGGGCCTTCATAGAAGCATGCGAAACAAATCTTGAACTGTGCAAGAATCTCGTAAATTAGCAGTCGTATATCACGTGAATCTGCGGCTAAGAAAAGAAAATAGAAAAGCCCAAGTTGAAATCCTCTCTTATAGCAAGCAATTCCGGTGTGTACGCAGAATTTCAAAGTACTCTAATTTCTTTCTCTTCCATTTGCACCAAATGGCATCAGAAGGTACCAATATTAGCATAATTAAACCGATCCGATCTCTTTTATCTTAGCTATTTAGAGGCTCTAAGGCACTTGGAATAGCTAGCTTGCTCTTCTACCTGCTCCACATTCTCCATCGGCCCATTTGGCCAATCATCTCAATACTTCTCCTTGATCTTCAAACAATATGGAACGGGATCCACTTCCCGAACTAATAGCCCGTCCCGAGCTGCTACCACTAATCTTAGCCACATCACGTTCGGCATTGCAGGAACCGTCAAAACATGGCGATCCAGACGACCGTACATCGACCTATGGTGGAGATATAACGAGACCAAGGGATTCGTCTGGTTAGATAGGGCCCCAACTGAGTACATGTAGCCCGCTTCTTCTCCCTCATTCCGAATTTCAGAAGATATCAAGTATAAAATGCCATCCGTTGGAAGGATAGTGCGTGCCATCGTTGAGAGCTTAAAAGAGGCAACAGATGGCACAAGATGGTTGGTTATGACGGACTGATATAGTTGTTTTCGTGGATAATTTGGTGGATCTTTTATCTAAATATGATCATGAGAAATATTGGTACATAGGAGGGAATTCTGAGAGCATTTCGCAGAATTTTCAGCACTCTTTTGAGATGGCGTTTCGTGGAGCAAGTTATGCTCTGACTTTTCCACTTGGTAAAGCGTTAGCCAGAATTCTGGATGATTGCACAAAGAGATATCAGCATTTGCATGGGAGCGACCATATTACACAGTCCTGCATAGCTGAGTTGGGAGTGTCTTTGACTAGAGAACCAGGATTTCACCAGGTATGTGATATTCTTTTAGCCTTCAGATTGAAAATTCCTCCCTATCTGACGCTACATTCTGCTTTGTAACAGTTTGATTTGCACGGTGACATATCAGGCTTGCTATCCGCTCATCCACAAGCTCCATTGCTGTCTTTCCATCACATTGACTTCGTTGAGCCAATCTTCCCTTCCATGAATCGCCTCCAATCCCTTCGTCACTTCATGAAAGCTGCAAAATACGATTCCTCCCGCCTATTACAACAATCGATCTGCTATAACATGAAAAATAATTGGACTTTGTCAATCTCATGGGGTTACTCTGCACAGATATACGAAAAAATCCAGGCCCCAAGTATGCTGCAGATGCCTCTTCAGGTTTCATCCATGGAAAAACAAGGCAAGACCGCCTTTCATGTTCAACACACGGCATGTTTCATCCGATCCATGTGAAGCTCCCCATTTCTTTTTCTTCGAATCTGTAGATTTATGGACCAGAAACACAGTAGTCACTGATTATGTTCGAAAATTTCCACGTCGACTGCCGGCTTGCGCTTCTGCTGGTAATCACACCGCTGACATGGTATCAAGAATTCTAGTTTTTTCTACGACAGGGAGACTTACTGGGGTGAGTTTGTATTTTATGTTCTTGCTAATCTTGAAATAGATTAGGGGCGTATACCTTAACCAAGATACCTGCCACAAGCCTACAAGCTCGACCCACCCACCGGATACGATTTGGATGTCAGTTATTCACTTCAGTTTTCCTTAATCATATCCATTTGTGCGACACAATTGTATGATTGGGATCAAATAATGATTTCTGGCCGTGCATGGTATCTGATGATGGCATGAACATGTGAGGGCAAGTTTTTGGACACTTTGGTATCAACTTATTTACAAATTACTTTCGATGGGTTGATGGTCTATAATAAGTTTGATGGAGCATGCTGTTTTCTTCTCGTAACTGTTGTTTTCTCTTTTCAGGTTGGAAGAAGAAGGGAGTGCTGTGAAGTTATTCCTTCATCTGGCATGAACGTTAGCCAGGTGGACATACGGATTAGATCCTGCATGGAGTCCGAAATAATTGCATGATTCCATGCGATCATGTAGTTGTTTCCTGTCCTTGTGGAAAGCTGTCACGGGTGGTTTATATTGGGGCCAAGAACCCTGCTGCCAATCCAGTTACATCGTAGATTCACATACCATGTCTAGTTTCTATATAGAAAGTTTTGCTATCAGTACTGTCCCCATTTCTTTCGTTCTTTTTTCCTGACAGGCAGAACCTCTTCTTAGTGAGACAAGGCACTACAACCAACACTTGGATGCGGTCTCCACCAGCCCTTTCTTTTGTATTTTTATTTCCGTTTTTTTCTATGATAACTTTTCGCATTTAGAAATGATGACAGGCTAATACTTATCTTGTATACACAGAAAGATGTCACAAACATTGTACTATAAAGTCTAAAATCGGTTGCTTTTCAGGGTAAACTTCTAAAACAATGCCTAAACTTCCGGCAACAATCTCAAGCAACCTTGTGGCGGCAACCGAACTGCTCATGATCATGGTAATGCGAAAATGATTTTGTGTAACCTTTTGGAACTATTAACTTCTAGATCACTTTTCTTGATGATGTGAAGTGTGGTCATCGATCTTTTGCCTTGTTCATCCCTTGCTTTATTGGGGAGAGTCATAAAAAATAAGCTGAACTTCCTCCCCTAAGTAAATCACTTGCTTGGGAACTTTAGCGAACACTAGAAGTATAATGTGGTTGTATAAGCCAAGCCATAATAATCACATGGTACATGGTAATGAAAGAAAAACTTGTGCCTTCTTATTGTATAGGTAAAAAATTTAAGACCTAACATGTACCATAAGAAACCACAACCAAACAAGACAAGAAACATAAGATTTACATAAAAAACCATCCAAGCTATGGCACAAACTTCAAGCAAATCTTCCACTATAAAATAATGGACTACAAAATTTTCTCCTCTCTAACAAGAAAATAACCAAGAAACACAATCATATTCTTCTTCTTCATCAAAGAAGAAGACAAGACCCCAAGAGAAATCTTCACTTTTTCTACGTCAAGGGTAAAAGCCAAAGCCAAAGCCAAAGCCAAAAGATAGACTCTTCTTCTCCTTGAAGCATAACTCAAGAAATAAATTTTCTTTCTTCTTCTTATAAGAAGATAACCAGATCCAAGAGATCTTCTCTTCTTCTCCACCACAAAAGATAACTGAGAACTAATTTATCTTCACTCAAGGGACACTCTTTTCCACCAAGAATGTATAAAAGATGTACCCCACTGTGAGGACTCTCTCCCTTTTGCTCTAAGTCCCCAAAGAGACATGAGTGTGAGGTCTCAACCAGTAGAACATTAGAGATTATGGGCTTGTAGTGGACCATTGTAGGACTCACCTCAACATGTGGATGGATATTCCAACATGATTTGCTTGATCATTAAAAGGAGCTATACAATGATTGAATACATTAATCTAGCAAATCATGAGATGTCCATCCCCTAGATACTGATTTTATTTTGATTAAATTTATAGACCCTACTTCCAAGAAGCTGCTATTTGGACTTCTATCATGAAAATGCCAATCATTGATCTACTTTGTTGGAATACATGTGAGGAATGCTAAACCAAAGGGCCTCCACATCTGGGGTGCAACTTTGGATGATCCAACCTGTTTATCTAGTTGCTCTAATTTTGGATATTTGCTTGATTGTTAAAAGGAGCTGTACAATGATTGAATACATTAATCTAGCAAATGATGAGAAGTCCATCCTCTAGATACTGATTTTATTTTGATTAAATTTATAGACCCCACTTCCAAGAAGCCCCTATTTGGACTTCTATCATGAAAATGCAAATAATTGATCTACTTTGTTGGAATACATGTGAGGAATGCTAAACCAAAGGGCCTCCACATCAGGGGGGCAACTTTGGATGATCCAACCTGTTTATCTAGTTGCACTAATTTTGGATATTTTGTCAACAAAAAAATAAGACAATTGGATAGTTTGAGTGTCCTAAAAGGTTGAAATCCCTATTTTTGGTCATTGAATTCAGGTGATGATTTACAAAAAGTTTCTAATGATTCATTTTCTTTGATCAAATTACACTACCATTCTCTTAATGCTAGAATCATCCAATCCACTTGCTTTTGAAGAAGTAGATATTTAGAACTAAAGAAATCAGATAGGTGAGTCAAATCATCCAAAGTGGGATCCTTCATGCACAACTAGTGGCACTTTGGATTGGCTTTGAGTCACACTTTGGTTTAGCAAATCTTTGATGTATCTATTTTCCATGGAACCAACGCCACAAGATTACCTTATGATGGCTTACAAGTTTATCAGTATGGCTTTTCATGTACATCTTCTCATGTGGGCCTAGAAAGTGCCAATGCCCCTTGATAGGAAAAGTGATTTGCTTAGAGGATCCTAAAATGACTGAATGAAAAGTGTAGTCAAACAACCACATTTGGAGCCACTTTCACAAGATCATACTCATTGATCTTATTACTCTAGCTTTAGATGTTTATTACTAGATAAAAAGCATATAGTTTAGATGATTTTAGCATCTTAAACTGTGTATTGTTTTTTAAAGTTCTAACCTATCTATTTCTATACAAGTATACGTACATTTTAGGTATGCGACATAGATTTGGGATGCTAACTTGGATGCTTTTGAGATTAAGGCTTTCTAATAGCTGGTTAGGAAGAATAAGCATGTTGCGGTACATAACTCTTGATAAGAAGGGGTATGATGTTTGTGATTATGTTTGTTGCCTACGTTTGAATGGTGGGGAAACAATTTTGCACTTATTCATTGTAACTCAAGACAAATATTTGGAACGCTATCTTGGATGATTTTGAGATATGATGGTTGCTAAATGGCGAATTCACCAATGAGATGTTTAGAAGGAACAAAATTAGAGGACTTTTGAAGGAAAGCATTCCTCTTTTCCACAGGAGGTGAACATGATTAAGTGAAATGTGACATATTGAGCTTCCTTTGACCCTCTTTTCACAAATTACTCAATGCAACGGATTCAAAGATTTTGAAATAGCTTAAAAGATGTGGTTGAGACATCAAACGAATCGAGGCCAATATGAAAACTCCACAAGGTTGGTTGAACATCAATTATCATGGATCAAGCCTTATCACCAAATGGCCAGTGGGCATTGATGCAAGTATAAATTCTTGGGCCAGACGGTAACTTGATGCTACTGAGGTAGAAACAATTGCGGCTGTTAGAATCACAAAGCAGAACTTCCAACTCCTATATATATATATATATATATTGTTGAAGGTTATTCGGGAAGCACAACAAAGTGGGTGAAGGAATCCATAAAGTGTCCTGGATTTAAACACATGTACATCATGGATGAGATCAAAATGCTAAGAAAGTATTTCAGAAAGAGATTACCTACATTCCAAGATTGGCAACCGCTAAGACATATGAAAGAGCTAAGAAACACTTGGGCATAAATCTTTGGATTATTTTATTTGATAAAGAGTGAATTGGATATGTGTCGTAAATGGGGAGTAATGTGCATAGGCAGCAACTTGCCTCACTCCCCCTCTTAGGGATGGCAACGGGTGAAGTTGGCTAAATTTTTTTGGCTGACCCTAACACTATTTGCATCATATATAGTTTTCAGACTGTAACATTATTTGGGTTAAAAAAAAGGAAGAAGAAGAAGAAGAAAAATTGCTGGCCCTAGTCATACTTATCCCTATTTGACTCTAATACCTAAAATATTTTAACACTTAAAAAATTTATTGGTAACAATTATCAAGTAATTTTTTTTTCATATTAACAATTTTTTGCCTCGTGTAAACAAACAACAATTCTACTAAAGAGAAAGGTGTATTACATCCATACCAAAATTAGAGCATTTTTAATCATTAAATTGCTCTTGTATATATAGTTATAAAAAAATATTTACAAGGCATTTTAGTTTATAATAAAGCCATAGACAATTGTTGGAACCCCTAATACTTTTTATCATTGACCCTAGCATTAACCTTGATAATAATTTGAGTCATAAAATTTGACCCTAACACAAATTTCTTGATCCTAAGCCGATCCTTACAAGTCAATTAGGTCAGGTTCCCTAATTGACCCAATCCTTTGCCATCCCTACCCCTTTTTATTCTGTTTTTCGAACTGTTTGCACGATCCTAGCATTCCTCATGCTATTCAATAAAATCAACAACCTTTTCAAAAACAAGAAAGAAAAGAAAAGAAATGAAGCATCCCGATCGCAATCAAGGGTTTGTAAGTGTGCACCCGAGAATGAGAAGCGATTTGGCAGTGGGCGTCTTTCTGGATTACCCAAGGTGATTGAAATTCTCAGTGCAGCAAGGTAGAAGCAAAAGCTTGGCGTGATGAGAAGCATCCAAGAGACGCTATTAGATTTGGATTCTGTTAATGAAAGGACAAGAATATAACTCCGGGAGATCTAAGCTTGGCCCAATATAGAAAGCATGACCATGAGAGAAAATCTTTATTTGTTAGTCAAAGATTGAGGAAGAGGGTATGGAGTCAGTTTGGATCTCAGTCCCGATAGAGAAACACACCACGAGAGAAAATAGGTTCTAATCTTTTACCATTTTCCATTTTTAAGCACTAGCCTATATGGACATCGTCCAGAATCGGCTCTGCGGACAATCTAAGTAAACAGAATGAGTAGGAATCCCTTCTCTATGCTCATGAGATTCATATTGGCTTATAATGTAAATACAACACCAGGGCCAGACCTCAAAAAATATTGCATTTCTTGTCATCTTCTTCAGTCTTATCCATCTCTTCTATGGCTCTTCATGATGATAAAAAGGCGAGTCACTCTTAAATCTTACTATTTTGCATGCCCTCTTTTTCTCACATAAATACTCATGTCTGCATACAATTAGGAATATATTCTTGCATGTGAGGTTAGATGAACATCATAATTTGGTTTCTTTTTTCTTTTCATAAGGCTGGGATAGATCACCCATGACGTTCTCTATATCGGTTACATGGTTGCTCTACCGGCGGCACAATATTTGGCATCAACACACCATCACGATATTCTACAAGAAGTTTTTGGTGAGAGTTAATTCATCCAGCAGTCAGATTTTTGTGGCAAATCTAATATATGGTAGGACCACTAGATAGAGGGTCTCGAATAACGAACATGACGGTCCCAAGTGCGAGTAGAGAGAGAGAGAGAGAATTTTGTGGAGTTAACTGTATATGAAACTTATAAACTTTCAATTGGTAAACCGTTTCTCCTTTCGCAGCCATGCAACCGGGTCTCTCATGTATGGTTATGAAAGGAGCATCAACTGATTCGCGGCCAGGCTCACAGGTGAAAAGCAAAGAGAAATGGCCAATCAGTAACTATGTTAACCATAAACTGTGTAATTCAGCACTAGCGACTATATAACTGGAATTTACTATCAATGACAGGTATGGAAGGGGTAGTGTCTGTGTTTTCTAGTTAGACTTGTGAGCGTCACACAGCAAGACCATGGGGCTTCAGGGGTTTCCCAGATACTGTGAAAAGAATCCCAACTGTTGAAAGCTACCCCATCATCGGTGTTCTTGATACCAGAATCTGGCCGGAGTTTGAAAGCTTTAATAATGAACGATTTGGTCCTCCTCCCAAGAAGTGGAAGGGAATTTGCCAATCTTCTTACTTGTAACAAGTAATTCTTTCTACTATTTGCTGCTCAGCCCACCCATGTAACAGCCGGGGGTCCTATAGCAACGATATTGTCCGTTTTGGCTGCCCATACAGTTTCACGGTTTTGTTATTTCCTTATAGAAAAAGGCTTCGTTCGTGTGTATCAGAGTTCACAGCGGACGATATTGTCCTCTTTGGCCTCACCTGTCCTAGGATTCATCCCTCAAGGCTTCACATCTTCTCCTTTTAGGAACATTCGTCCCCACATGATTGCCACGACCAGGCCCCCACGTGTAGCTGGTCACCACACCACAAGAGGAACCGGCAGGAAAAGGCCTTGTTCGTATGGATCAGAGTGCACAGCAGACGATATTGTCCTCTTTGGGCCTAGGCCTTAAGGTTTTGCTCCATCTGGGTTCCTCACCCTACTTGGGTCTCTGAGCCATCTCCCATCTACGAGGGCCCTAAGCCGTCTACCTTTTTAGGCTTCTCCTTCATGAGGCCTTGTTCGTGTTTATTAGAGTGCACAGCGGATGATATTGTCCTCTTTGGGCCCAGCCCTCAATGTTTTGTTTCCTTTGGGTTCCTCAGACCTACTTGGGTCCCTAAGCCGTCGCCCTTTTCAAGCTTTTCCCTCAAGAGGCTTCATTACTAGGAGAGTTCTCTAAATTCTTATAAACTGCCCAGTTCCCTCTACCTAAGCGATGTGGAATTAACTCTTAGTACCTCACTTGTCCTAGGATTCATCCCTCGAGGCTTCACAGCCCATGAATTGAATATGTCATAAACAGAGGACTTAGATTATCTTTACCAAATGATGTCCATAATTTACAGTAAGTTGATTGGAGCTCGATCCTATGGTGAAGATACCACCCCCATTAGATACAGTAGGCCAGGGTTCCCATACTTCATCAACGGCTGCTGGCCGTGAGGTGAAGGGGGCCAGTTTTTTCTGGTTTGGCAGAAGGACGGGTAAGGGAAGCAGTGTCTTCTGCAAGGATTGCCATGTACAAGTTCTGTGAGGACGGATGCACTGACGCGGCTATCTTGGCCTGATCCGATGATGCCCTTGCTGATGGTGTTGAGAGGGTCCTACTTTAAGCTACCAATGCAGACGATCCTATTGTATTGGTGCTTTCCATGCCACGAAGAAAGCCATCCTCACATCACAATCGGCTGGCAATATTGGCTCAGATTATGGAACTGCTTCTCTCTTGCTCCGTGGCTGTTGAATGTGGCAGCAGGTAGCACTGATCGGCCAGACACAAAATAAGGTTACACTTGAAATGGAAAGACTTGCGTGGTAAGAAAGGCTCTGTGTTTTCGGCGTATATTTTTCTATCACTATCTAATGAAATGCTACTACAATTTGTTCTTACGAACTTCCTCTCTTGATGCCCTTAAAACTTCGAGGAAAAGAGTAGTACAGGAATCTTAAGATTAATCTCATTTACACTCATCACCCATCCTTCTCTCCTTACATCAACGAAGTTGTAAACGTTTGAATTCGGTGAAACAGACGACTGATAGAGTTATGCTAAAGAATCGGTCCTTGAATTTGATACTCTTGAAGAAAAACTGGGTAAAAGAATCAATAGAGTTAGGCGGAAGTTCTTTTATGATGTACAAGAAGATGAACTAGTATGGTTTGACTGCTTTAGAAATTTAGCTTAATATGAAGTATATAATTAGTTTAAAAATCAATGCAAGTATATTCCCTAATAAGTATGATTGTTTTTTTTAGCTATAAAAATTAACGCAAGAAAAATTAAAGGTATTAAAAACATGAAAAACACAATGTTTGGGGAGCATAAGATGTGACAATTGGGGGAAAGAGAGCGCTTGTGATTGATTGTGGATTTGGGGCTTTTGCAGTTTAAGACAAATTGTCTTTTGTTTTACTCCCCATTAATTGGGTTGAAAAGTTCAACTTGCCCTTATAAATTTATTATGTTGAGAGCATATTTAGTTCTATAAGATTAAAGCTAATAGGAAATGATGGGAATACTATAATCTAGTGAAAAATTCTTCTTTCTAGTCCGATTTTTCTAGTTTAGAATTGGAACCGAATCAAATTTAGTTTTATAGGTAAAGAATTAGAACCACACAAATGGTTCCAATTGAAGGACCAGAACTAGCTCTGGTGGGTTCTTTGGTCCTCATTGACAGCACTTAGTTACTTGTGACTATAGTTCTTGCGGAGTCTAAGAAGAGTGAATCTTGGTTACATAGTTGAATAAAATGTAGCTTGCCCTGAGATATCTTCTTATAATGACATCTCCAGCGTGGGGCCTCCCAAAAGGGGAGGCAATTTCCTGATCGTTAAATGGCATTTTTACAAACCATGAAAATTATGGGTTCCAGAAAGGTCAGACAAGGTACCAATTGCACTTTTGTCATGAAAAGTTTAATCCTATTCAGCAAATCATCTCCAAAATTTAGCAAAATCTTTTACAAGGGGAAAGCTCATGAAAACATTACGCATTTAATGACATACCCAAGGTAGTTGCTCGCTTTTAGTCAGGGAACTCATTGTACAAGGCAACCAACTGCTAGATGATCAAAAGCACTAATGAATGGGGGCCTTTGAATTGTTCAATGACCTAAAATTGTCTCTAATGATCTTAATCATTCAATATGTGTGTACTAAGATGAAATTACAAAGTAAAATAGGCTAAGGGTAAAGAAATCAAAAGATTGTGTTAATTGAATGAAAATTGCTCAAGAAAGGAGTACACTTTTGGTGTTTGCATGTGACATATCACCATGATCCAATCCGTTAATCTTGCAAATAACGATAAGCCATTCCTTTTACATTAATTTTCTCTTGACAGAATATTCTTAGGCTTTGGGAATTTGTGACGAAAATGTGAATTATTGGTTTCTGGTTAACTATAGAGTAGAGATGTGGGCTAAACTTAGCCGTTGATTGCGTACAAGTTTATTGAGATGGAACCACACAGATTTTTTTTATCTGGGCTAGAAATTGTACTTCTTTCTTGATCGGAAAGGTGCACTTTTGGAGGAATCCAACGCGAATGTTACTAGTAATTTTCCTTGCTTATGTAATTGTTCTCAGGAATCAAGGGTTCCAAGTGGAAACCAATGTTGATCATGGAACCCAATTTCAGTACTAACAATCAAATTTCAACAGCATCAACATTTCACATTGATCACCGGTTAGGATCACAAGATCATATGGCCTTGAAGATCTCGGCGTTATTCATTTGACTGGCTAGTGTGCTAATATGAATCGAAGACAATGGCACACTGGTCATTCACCTTCCAGATGCTCATTTAATAGTCTCGCGTAAAACCGATGCGACAGGATCTAACCCGAAAATTACAGCAACAACAAGTGGACCATTGTTCTTCACCCAACCATGCATGGCCACGTATTTCGTGTCTTTAGCAAAACAGGTAGGAAAACAAAGAAGAATCAACGACAGGACGATGTAAGGGAGATCCAAACTCGGCCTTGACCTGACCTCCATCCCCTGTAATGGAAGTACGGAAACCAAAAAATATTATTCTTTATACGTTGCATGATCGGCCGCATTAATTTTGTAAGTTAAACTGTTATAAAGAGAAGAATAAAAAAAACTATTTTACTTTCTCCTTTTTTCTATTTAATCGGTACTATTATTTACAAGGAGAAGGTGAGATTGTGTAAGGGGTAGGGAGGGGAGGTGATGATGGTGTTACGGAGGAGAAAGGCTTTCGCCGGGCTTGCATTTTCGGATTCTCATATGGATGCTCTTCCTTCCGGAGTGCCCATCTACATCACAGCACTGTCTACGCGGGGCCTGCTCGATTTCCACGTATAATTAGAACCTTGTCCAGAAACAATTTTTACATGCAAAATACATATACAGCAGAGAGAGAGAGAGAGAGGGGCACCTTACTCCAGTCGTCGGGATCCATCTTGGGAGCAAAAACCTTCACCGCATCAACCTTCAACGCCATGGCATAGTCTCTTCGATTACATTCCTTCCCCGGATTCTCTGCGTTTCTCGTATAAGTGGTCACAGTAATCCCATTTTTACCTTCCATCACCGATACTAAGAAATAAATCAGCGGCTGCTCACACTTCTCGTCCCTCCACGGCCGTGTATTGAAGGTAAAGGGCTCCTTCTTCCGGGTCCTCCACGTTTTAAACGTTTGGAAAGGCTTTGCAAGATCTTTAGCCATAACAATCCGCGGATACACCTGGGCAGTGTAGCCCCAAGACACCGAAACCGACCAATTCCGGCGTAAATCGTAACAGAAGCTCTGCTGCAGGGTTCGACCTTGGTCAAAGCTCGACGCGGCCACGACCGTCCGAATCCCGCCTATCTGGGTTAGGGACGGCACGATCGGTTTCACGTAGTCCAAATGGTGGAGGGAAACTAGCGGCGCCACCGGGTGTGCTGCCAGGAACCCATACGCATCCCCGCTCAAGTCCAACTGCCACCAGAAAACGACAATAAATAAGGGGCCTCTCTAAACAACCTACGCATCGATAAAAGTACAGCTCGGGCTAACATTTCAGTGATCAGCACCGTTCATTTTCTTGATCCCGTTCTCGATAGACAATCCCACTGATCTCACACCCTGGATGATCCCGGACTTTAAATTCACAAAAAATTTCACCATCTATGTTGAAGAAGCACAAGGGTGGATGAGATTTGCAATGTATATCTTATCTGGGCAAATAAGATAGACGGTTTGGATGACTGAAAGCCATCCGAAGCCAGTTTTAGCGGTTGTGATGCTTCGTTCGTGTCATTCTCAAAGAAATCAGAGCCCACTCGAACCTATGTCAAGCTACACTCGAAGGATGATGCGTCGGCAAAGTCAGGAAGTTGTTGAGAAATAAGGGACCAGGGAGTTGGGTACTCAAGATGCACACGCGGGCTAACCAACAGACATAAATATCTATGTTGCACAGAGCGAGCATGTACGATCTGCTGGAGGACCATGACTTGTCGCTCGAGCTTGCCGTATAGCTCACGACCTGACGTAACAGAGACGCGACCTGACGTAACTCGGCTATCTTCAACTCAGTGAAGCGGAGCGACACGGAACCGATAAAGACAATTAAAAAGCGGGACACGTAGAAATGGAAGAAGGGACTGCTTTGAAACTCCCGCTCTTCGGCCCCACAACAAACTTCAGTCAAATGACAACCTCTTTCTACCGGGCGACTAACAAAAGCAAACTTGGCGTGAGAAGTACGAGGAGGGCACCCCCGCACAAGCCTCGGCCACACAATTCCCTAGAGCTTCAACAGTCCACTCAGTCTTCCTCTTACGCAGTAAGTAAACTCTGTCTCAAAGGGGAGGCAACTCGAGTTAACTGGAAGCAGACTCATTGGCAATTCAGACCATATGCACAGACATTTCCTGGGTCCTGTTTTTGGTGGTTTTGGGTTTAAATCTTATTCCAAAATGAAATATTCTTATGTAGCGCGTGGACTCGGTTTCTTACGAGTCAAGTACTCACGACTAATTTCCGAGTCCGACTCAGCAAATTTTAGAACTATGCTTTGGGCTGCTTCGTTCTGGTGAAAAGGAAAGGAAAAGAAAAAGAGGAAACTAAATGCGAGAAAGCTAAAGGGAAAGACAAACGGAAGCCAATTTACTCAGAGGTTTTAAATGGCATGTGCAATTTAGACCATTGATTCTCCATAGATCGTGAGGTGATCCACGTTCCGTGGTTATTGGGCTATCATCTCATCCTTACGCTTACGACCCATAAAAATCGAAAATTTCTTGTTTCCAACCAAGGACAAACGAAGCTTCGTGGAATGAATCGAGAAAGGCAGTCACATGAATGCTTTCGCATCTAAACCATCCATCTTAGACACCCAATTTTGGATTGGCTTCAAAATCAGGCCACACTAGACAATGTTTACTTCCCACTAAATGCGTCTGTGGTGGATGACTGCATATTCCAACCATCCATTTCTTAAATCCAAGGCAAGATCAACCATAAGTGGAGCCCACTGACCACTACGAATATCCGAATTACCATCAAACGAAAGTTTGAAGAATTCAGAAATCCCGTTAGAAAGGGAAAAGATCATCGGAACCAAAAGGAAAAGGGCAAAATAAAAGCAACAAGAAACCAAATCGCTACCAAACCCGGATTACGCTGTCCTTAATTATCCCTATCCCTAAAATCCGCCGATAGAACAGAAATTTGGTAGCAAATTACAAAAAAGAAGAAAGAAAGAAAGAGAAAGAACGTACCTGGTGGAAGCCGAGTTCTCTAGTGAGGGGGACCCCGAACTCAGTCAAGCAAGCATGGACCCGCTGATCGCTGCCGTAGAAATTGGCATACCGATCCAAACAACCGTCCAAAATCCTGGCAAGTTCTTCGGCCAGCCGGTGACTTATGGCGAAGCCTCCTCCACCGTATGCCATTCCGTACTGATGTATAACGTCCTGTTCTACGCTCTCTGATATGCCGCCGATATAGTACCTCTCTTCGTGATCGTACTTAGACAAAACTGTTACTAAATTATCCGGGAAAAATACCGTGTCATCGTCCCCCATAACGTACCATCGTACGTTCTCCATCTTTAATCGTACACTTTCCAATACGATGCGAGCAATCCGGACCGCCGATCTCGACCCATAAGAACTCGTATACTTAAACCGCGACGAATCCTCCGACACCCGATACGGAGGCGACTCTGCCGGCCAAGGTTCATTGACCGGCGGCTTCTCATCTAGCCACACAAACCCACGCGTCTCGCCCCGGCGCCACCATAGTTCACTGTACGTCCGTCGTTTGGGCCAGGTTTTTACTGATCCGCCGATACCAAATAGGATGTGGGAGATGTTTGTCTTCACTACCGGTGAGTTTTCGGAGGGTGCCGGAGCTAAATCAACGAAATTGCCGGCAGAATTTCTGACGACCTGGAAGCATTGCGTGCATGTCCCCCGGTATTGGCCGGAGATTATTGAGTAGAGAACGAAGAGGAAGGAAATAGAGAGAAGAAACCCTACGGTGCCTTTTGCGAATCGCCGGAAAAATTCGCTGGGTTTGTCGGCGAGGAAAATAAACGGCTTGCACGGGGAGAATGGATCGTGGCCATTGGTTTCGCCGTTCTGAGACATATGAAGAAAGAGTAAAGAAGGAACGTAAGCAGGAAGTCCGAAATTCTAACGCGAATCAGAGAAATCCGAGTGCAGATGCCGCATAAGAGGGTGTAATTTCTTTCCCGTTTCCAAGAGAAACGAGATTTCTTCCGATCTCGTTCTCTTGTTTTAAAGCCTCTCGGTCCTTTCCGTCCGATGAATTTATAGACGGTTGTTTATTTCTACAATTCTTTTTCTTCCTTTTTAATTTTTTGGTGGGGTGCGTTTGGATCGAAGTCCTAATAACGTAGCAGGAAACCGGAACCTTTATTACGAGGGTCATACTCAACTAGACCGCGGACCTGAGCCAACGATGTTGACACTCGTAAATTACTTAAATGACCCCATATTTTGGTTAACTTCTAAAATACCCTCATAAATTACAAAAGAAACCGACGTATACGTTAGCATTCCGTCTATTGAGGGTTTCTAATTGGCGTAAATCGCGCACCATACGAAGATGATCTTTCTGTGCATCCCGTGGGCCCAAATTTCTTGTTCCATCTAGTGCGCCACCCAGTATGTGAATTGCATTGCAGTTATCGGCCTTGATCCACCGTTGATCTAGGAGGCAAGTGCTCGCAACGCTTTGATTATCATTTTTCAATGTCCTATGGCACAGGCCTAGCGGGTGAAAAAGGTTCAAACTTGGGCTTTACTTTTGACCGGGTGACTGCCACTCAAAAGCTCAACATTTCAAGTAGACCGTGTTGAAGCGGTTACAAGTATCGTGATGGGTTGAATATATTTGGTTGAGATCACTGGGCGAACGGCTTTGATTGTGTCACGTCTCCACCAAATCATGGTATCGACATCAATTAGTACAAAAGCAGAAAAGGACTGTGGGAAACGGTATGTTCCTTTTAATTGTTTATTTACTATTAAGTAATGTTAATTGTAGATTACACGTGGGTTCTACTGGCAGCTCTTCATTACGCCATGTGGGGTTTGGTGAAAAGAGCCTAGTTACGTGGCAACAAGACTCCACCCGCCCAAAATTAGGTGATTTTGTGGTTGCAAATAGTTTGTCCATGGGCTCGGCCTGCACCAATCAAACATTTCAAAGGTGTTAGACCACCGAATTATCATGATTATGAGGTTTGGAAAGTGAAGCCAGGCACTTCACATGGCCAGGCACTTCCGTCCACACTGAGCCATTCCCATTCATGATATATAGCCCATTATGACTAGTAATTCCTTCAATTGACTTGTCCCCAAAGATGGACCCTCCTGGATCTATTGCTGCTATTTCGTTTAACTTTTGGAATTGGTAGAAAGTTTTTCTTTGTCCTTAGAAATGGGACCATTTGTTTGGTTTGGGTCCATTTAGACGGACCCGTTTGAACACACGACGTCCATTTCCGTTGAAGGGAAATGAATTCAACGTAAATGGACTAACCATGCCTTTTGCACGTGATATGTGAGCAATTTGCTGCTCTGTATTTCTTCGTTTCTGAAAAATGAGGAATTATGTGCACGTTCTTGCAATTTAGTGCTGACTATTTTGTGCGTTCTTTCAATTCAATTACCGGGATGGAAAGCTATTGATTAAAATGGTAGCGGTGGAGAAGCTTCAACCCAACACTTCTCACAGTAAATTTCCATAGGATAATATGGTAATATGCTCCAACAGAGAGGTCATATAAGTAGGCTTCCAGTATGCGTCACCGGCAGCTGGAAACGTGCCCAACAGCGAGGACCCGGAAGGTACGCAGGGAGCCGTCGGAGTTAAGGAGGGCAGGTAAAGGTCGTACCAACCCAGAGGAACTCGGAAAACAAGACGCACAAGTAATTATCCACGCGTCTAATGCATAGAATCTCGTAAGACAAATTCTAATTGGTCCGTCTCGAGACTTCTTTGAGGGGGAGAGAGAGAGAGACCCCTTTTGTGGCCCACATGTGAGCATCATCAAATCCGTCAATCTGGCAGTTAGTGACAAGCCCATGCCATTTCCGTTGATTTCATCTCGATCTAATGCTTCTAGTCCTTCATTCGTCAGGCCTTGTTCATCTATTTTTTTGGGTAGAGCATTGATTTTTCTATATGATAATCATGCAAGTATGATGATATTCATTTCCTATTCGTTCAAAACCTCGTATACGTCCAATAAGGGTGTTCAACTTGAACGGCATGGATCTGCGCATAGATTTTTCCACAAAGGCCCAAAGACCTTGCGTGAGTGCCTTTCTTTGTAGTCAAATTCAATTCGTATTACGGTCTATGTAACCATATTACACACGTCTCAAGCAAAAGACACACAGGGAAAAGATGGCTGCTTGTCCAAAGCCGTTGGATCCTCTTGGGCCTTTGATGATCCTAATCCTTAGACACTTAGGTGTGGACTATCTAACAGGATATTAGTCGTGCTTGAGATAGATGGATAGTATCATGCTTAAGTTGGTAGTCCTTGTCCCACTATTAGCCAATGTTTAGGAAACTGAGGTCAATGTAGGACTGTCTATTTTTTGGGGCTGCTGCCAAATTCTCTGAAAACTCGTCCCTAAGTTAGGGCGGTTTTAGCTACTGGGGAAGAAGGTGGCTTTGGCCCAATCGGTTCACAGTGTTTTTCTTTTGACATGAAACGTGTCCGATACCTATTCCTTTATTTTTCTGGAGAAAAATGCCAAGTTTTTATAGGAGAAGTCCGGCCAGACAAACATGCCAAGTTGATGTAATGGGCCTGACGGGAAAATTTGACACTTTGAGTCCGATACGAAGATAATGGAACAAAGATATCGGTTGTACCCGTTTCAGACACTGAAAACTAAGTGGCTAATGTAATCGATTAAATGGCCGTGAGTTCACTCCTAAGATGGACAGACGATGGTGCTTGATCAGATCAATGGACTTAAAGTCCATGCTCGCTCAAACCAAATTTGGGAAGTAATTGTCCCATAAGTTCTTTAATTTCTTGTCTTATACGTGGTACGCGGGACAACCGTCATTACTTGAAAAAAAAAAAAACACACACACACACACACACACACACAAAAATAGCATGTTACTACTGCAAAGAACTTCAAATTGAGGCTTACCAAGGAGTAACTCACGTATGCTTTTCAACCACGCGAATTATATGTGAAGGAATGAGTAATCAGGATTTTATATAATTGTTTGAATATACTATATTAGGCCTGGTATTTATATAATTAAGTATATGTATAAGGGAACATTAACAAATGTTAAAACCACTAGCAAAGAGGCTAATGATTTTTCTATTATTATAAGATTGTACCAAAAGGGGAGCCTTGCCATAATGGTAAAGGTTGTCGTCATGTCACCTTGAGGTCATGAGTTCAAGGTGTGGGAACAACCTCTTGTAAAAATACAAGGTAAAGCTGCGTACTATAGGCCTTTGTGGCCCACCCCTTCCCCGGACCCCACATAGGCAGGAGCTTTGTGCACTGAGGCTGCCCCTTTATAGGATTGCATCCAATAATTGGCATTGAGCCTGTTCCTTTTGACTTTAGTTATGAATAAGCTAACAAAACATTTGCACGATGAGATTCCATAGTGTATGTTATTTGCAAATGACATAATTTTGATTGATAAAACAAGAAAGGGCATATACACAAAACTAGAGCTATGGAGAGATGCTATAGAGTCTAAAGAAGTTGAAATTAGTTGAACTAAGACTAACTATATGGAATGCAATTTCAGTAAAGAGGGGAGTGGGACTGAGGCATCATTAAAAATTGATAACCAGGAAGACAACCAAAATGGCTACATTTGATACTTCTGTTTGATAATTCGTAAGAGCAGAAAGATTGAGATGCATGTTACCTAAAGAATCCAAGTGTGCCTCTAGAGTTTTTTAGGATTGGCATGTACTACTGAAACTGAAAGAAAATTTCTATAGGATGGTTGTAAAGCCGATCATGCTCGATATCTCAAAGTGTTGAGCAGTTAAAGAATAACATGTATATAGGATGAGGATAGCCAAAATGAGATATTGAAATAACTGACTGGCAAGACAATAAAATATAGAATTAAAAATGAAAACACTAGAAAAAACTTAGGACTAGCAATAATAGGTAACAAGATAAGGGAGGGTAGACTTAGATGGTTTCAGCATATCTAACGAATATCGAAAACGTCATCAGTTAGGAGTGAGTCAATTCAAGTTGAAGGCTCTAAAAAGGCAAGGGGAAGACCCAAAAGGACATGGAAAGAAGTAATGAGAAAATATTTAAAAACCTTTGGATTAAATAAGGCAACGACTCTTAGTAGAGGGGAATGGGGAAAAAGGATTCATGTAGCCGACCCCTATTCGGGTCAAGGCTTTGATGATGACGACGACGATGATGATGAGTCACATATTACATCAATAGTTATAAATTATATCCAGAGATCGCAAAAGTTGGGTCAATTGGGGGACCTGACCCTGATTGATAAGAATTAGATTAAGGTCAAGAAATTTGGTGTTAAGTCTGGGTTAGGGTCAAAATTTGTAACTAAAATTCATATTAGGGTCAAGCAAGGGTTGATTGGAAAAAAATTAGGGGGCCCTAAAGTTTCTTATGTATTTATATATGGGTTAAAATGCCTTTACACATATTTTTCTAAATTATAAATCCAAAGATATCTTGATAATCAAAATTATTCTAATTTTGATATGGATGTAGTGCCCCTTGCTCTTTAGTAGAAATGTTCTAATTTATTTACATAAGATGAAAATTGTTAATATGCAAAAATATAAGTACTCCATAATTATTATCAACCATTTTTTCAAGTGTTAAAAAATTGAGATGCTAGGGTCAATTAGTAGATGTAACCTAAATTGAGCCGTACAATTTAGGGTTAGAGGCATCAATTTTTTGACACGAACGAACTACCACTAGTATACTGCAGGATGTGTTTTACAATTTACAACGACCATGGGTAGAGGCATGCATATGTTGTGAAACTTTATTGACAATATGGGATAAATCTGGTCTTATCATCGTCAAGTACTGTAGCCTATCACCAATACTCCTATAATAAGTGGGATTAGCAGAGGGATCATGGATAGGAAGACCTTTCTACATGAGAACCATGGGCTTAGCAATGCTCTTAGATTACTCCGTTTGAGTTGTCTTAAGCAAATAAGTAGCATACGTGGTTTGTGAAAGGAACAAACCGGTAGGTGAATGATGGACCTCAATACCAAGAAAAAAGTGAAGAGGACCTAGATCCTGCATGGAAAATTCAGGCCCCCAAGTGGCAACATATTGGTCAAAGCAGCTGAATTGTCAGCAGTCAATAAGATGTCACCCACCTATAATAGTAAGAGAATAATACCTTCAAAAGACTCGTGAATGAGAAGTGAAGAATCAGCAGTACGATAGAAGAACCATGCTCGAGCATAAACATTTTGAATCGATCAAACCACAGGCTGCATCTTGTTTAAGGCCATAAACTGAGCGATTGATTTTGCAAACATGATGGGAAACCAACGCCTTCTCGTTGCCCATAGCCTTTGGCAATAATGCGCGCTTTAAGACGTTCAAGACTCGGGTATAATACTCATCAAAGGCTGGCAAGGAGTAAGGTCCCATGTATAATTAATCTTGTGCGCACCAATTTTGTCTTCCGTAACACTATTCCAGCTGGGATGTTTGAGTGCTGATTTAACCGTCTTTGGCTCAATTGGAATGTGATCTTAACTTAATGGCATAACTATTTCAGATTGGATTTCATGATACCAATTTACTCCTAGTGTGAATGCCTTGAGGAACGGTATCACTAGAAGCGTAGAATCAGCAGTAGTCGAAAGGGGCACGTCAACAATTTCGGGAGATGCAATAAGCAACGAAGAACTCCTGAAGAAGGAGAAGTGACTAAAAGGGGCACCAAGCAAGTCACAAGGGAATAACCTAGCATGTTATCCAAGAGAAAAGTTAGATGGTGTGTCATCATCTGGCATGGGAGTCCAATCTGGAAATGTCTCAACTTCATGATCAACCTGTGCGTTATGAAAAAGAGCAGCTGGTTTAGTATAAGAATAAATCCTTTCATCGAAGAGCACATCGGGTGTAATATAAACACGACCACTTCGAGGGTAAAGGCTTCTATAGCCTCTACGTTGCTGTTGTTGTACCCAAGTAAAAGACACGGAAGCGACATTGGTTCAAGTCTAAGAGCTGCATAATGATGAACATAAGGAAAGAAGCGACACCCGAAGACTTGAAGCTATACATAATCTGGTTCCTTTTTGAATAATTTCTGATACGGACAGAGCATATAGAGCTTTGGTGATGGCAAGCTATTGTTTAAATGGCAGTTTTCGGGGGGGGGCGTATGTTGGGGGGAGCTTCAATTTGATACTTCTTTAGTGTGGTGTTTCTGGACATGAGAGTCGATGTGAAATACCATGGATATTAAAATACTCTTAAGAGTTATGAATTTATGAACTCACTCCCACCATCACTTTGAAACGCTTTAAGCTTACAATCCAATTGATGCTCAACATTGCGATGAAAGTTAAGAAACATTTCTAAAAGTCAAATTTCCTTTTAAGAGGATAAAACCAACAAAACCGTGAGTGATCATCAATGCAGATCTCATAATATTTGAAGCCTTGAACAAAAGTAACTAGCAATTTGCGCCAAAAATCATAATCGATTTTCATTAAAGGCCGATCAGACATCCTCTTAGAGCTAGTAAAAGGCAGCCTAGAGCTCCTGCTCCCGTGAAAACTACCAGCACTCACTACTAGCATCAATAAAGACTTTATTTTGCAAATGACTAACCATGCGCTGATGCAGATGATCCAAACGGTGATGCCAAACATCACCAGATGCTCCTTGTACTCTGTGTTACTAAAGCTTTTATTGTACTTCAATCATCCAAAGCATATAAACCTCCACGTTTACTCCCCTCGGCTGGATCTACTTGTCATCATTTCCTTTATTCAAAAGCTAGATCCATTATATCCAACGAAACATGGACAGAAGTTAACCAACATATCTTTTGATTTTAGGAAACAGTATTACTCTTTTCAAAGTAATTGATCCAAAAGTATCAGAAATGGAACCATCTCTAATATGAGTTACAGGGAGATGCTCAACATTGCCAACTATAACAGTTTCACAACCCAAACGCAACTTGATTGTGTAAAATTACTTACATGTGCAGTTGCGCCAGTATTAGTTAACCGTTCTTCAACATCTCGTGCAAACTCCATAGCAGCCAAAGCCTGAGGAAGATCTTCTGGCTGGTGGGAATGATCAAAGCAATGACAACAGGAAGATTACTGTGGCCATACTTTTAGCATATGACAAACCTCATAGATTGAAGATGTAGGATTAGTAGCCTTGCTATTCTTGCCATCATTCTCGGGAGCAGGTGACACTCAAGTAGGTGTAACGCCTTCGCCTTTTGGAACCGAAAACTGACTGCCTTTTTTGGGGAAATTATTAGTATCACTTGAAGATGCACCACTATTAGACTTTTGTTTGTTGTAATTGTTTCTAAAGTTTAAGGGACTTTCTCTCTTTATATGGCCTTCGTCCCTGTGCTTTTGAGAGTTGGATGCATGTGTGTTGTGCACCTAGTTGAAGAGGTCTAAGTGTATGGGCATGTCGCTGCACTGCATAGACGACCCAACACTACACGGACTAACTTTTCATGTGGGTAGCCATCTAGCTGGATGCATGTTCTTAGAGGTTTGCCAACTGATACACATGTTTTGCCACCCAAGCATGGATACCCTATCATAAGGGATGGCCCATAAATCATTGCACTTACACCTTCTCCTTCTCTTCCCAGAGCTTTAAGAGAGCCTAGTTTCTAGTTTTCTAGAGTTTGCCCATTTCGAGCATTCTCTATTCTATCTTTAAGAGTTTGCCTTCTTTTACCTGGAAGTTCTGCAGTTCTAGCTAGAAAGGTGAGACTTGAGTGTATCAATCTTCTAGTACTTGAGTTTCTAATCTTATGAAGTTCTTCTTATTCTTTATTGGAGTTTGCCTAGCGTCATTCTCTATCCAGTCTTTTTTCTCTTTAAAATTCAGTTTTTAGTTTCTTATTGCAACTTTACATTATTGATCTTTTGATCCTATTTTTTAAGAGATTTGGGTTTTGAGTGTGTTTCTCCGTGATTTTATTTAGTAATTCCCACTCCACCTAATCACAAGCTTTCTTGAGGTCAAGCTTACAAATAACTTCTCCTTCTTCAAAAGATGAACATGAGTCAATGAACTCATAAATGTATACCTTTGGCAAATTGAAAAGAATTAATGACTCATTATCAAATACTTTAGAAACAGATGACTTTTTGGCAAAATTTTCATTTTTGGAAAGGAATTGCCAAACCTTCTACTTGATCAAGATTTTTGCACAATGTATACCTTTTTATGTTTTGAGCCTTCAATTTTACACCACATACAAATAAATGCTAGGTAAACATGGATAGAATTTTCTAGGGAATTGGCATGTCTAATATGAGTGCCCAAAGATGAATGGTTTGGATCACAGGCAAGTTGAGTTCCACTCAGACTTCTACTTGCAGAATAAACTTGTATTTTTGGTGAGATAAGTAAATACTTGCCAATGATAAAAGCTTTTACTTAAAATTCATTGTGGAAAAGAAATGCATCATTTCTCAAGTATTCACTTTCAAAATTGATCACAAAAAAGGCTTATGATAGCTAAAGATTTACTATGAAGGTGCTTCAAGTAATATGTCCAAACATCAAATAACCAATAGACTTTTTTTTTTGCAATTTGTCATCTCAACATCTCTTCTGATCTCAATGGAAACTTAATAACTTTAGTCTTTTATCAATATTGTTTAGATAAAGCAATCCACTAATATGCCTTTCTGTATGTTAAGGTTTTAATTAGTGAATCCACAAAGCTGAGCAAGAACCCTAGACAGAGGACAATGGAGTGATAAACTTCAAACTCTAAAGTGTTAGAGAATTGTAGGAATAGACCACAACAGATCAAAAATATTTTTCATCTTCCTAAATAGCACCAATTAAGCTATACTTGTGATATTAAATATATATATATATATGGAGATTTACGACATGGGAAAAAGAAATTAAAAAAGTAGCACAGTCTATGAAGGATGAGAGTCACAAGTTCGGTCTTCCTAAACCGGGAATAAATGACACGATAGTACAACTAACCTACTTGGAAGGTGAAAGTGAATTCTATATGAGACCCAAAAGTAGGATTGTTATGGTTAATGAATGAGTGATGCAGAGTTGAGTTTAGCATACACCAATCCAGTGACCTTTCTTTGCTTTCTACTAAGATTTCTTTCTTTCTTAAAAGATAATAAGGAAGCTCACTCAACCTATAACTTTAGTTTGGAGAAAAGTGTGCATTTTCCCAAAGCTAGATGCTCGTCCTCATTTCGAGAGACTAGTAAGGTGTGAACAATGTATCGAGATAAAAATAATCCATACCAACACACTTGTCATTTTGAATAAGAACAAATAGACAAGTGATCCTTAGTCAATCCTCACAAAGATCAAATGGCTTGGATTTAAGAAAAGATTGATTTCAATGAAAAATATTTCATGCCTTTATGTTGCCATTAAGAATAGTCATTCAAAAGCCATAAAATTGTGACTCTATTCCTTTTAAAATCATCTTAATTAATCCTTCCAAACTATCTAATATCTAATCTAGTTTCAATGAAAATTCTTGCTTTTTTGGAACTAACCAATAAGTTAACTCCATAGATACTATTTTCATTCAATAAAGGAGCTGAAATTTTAGAGTTGAAAGTAAAAACATATCAAATAGCAATTGCACTTAGTCCTAAATTTCCACCACAAATAAGTATAGTTGGAGAACTAATGTACGATTTCAAGAACGTGATTATAGCTACTTTTTAGATCTTGTGTCAAAAACAAATTCACCAAAATGAATATCTAAAAACAACAATAAATAAATTTCCAATGACCTCTAGGCCAATCTATCATTAGATAGAATAAGAGAAGAGATCACTTCTCAAGCCCAAATAACAAAATTAATTCCAAAAAATTACACATAAAAGGAAGAAACACCTGACTTCTAATGATCGAAGAAATATATATATCCATTTCTCTATTCAATTTTCAGAATCCCTCGGCAAAGAAGCCAAGATCAACTCTATTTTGGGATAATACTTCTAACTGTTATACTAACTTATGATTTATGTAAGACCCTGGTCCTGGTTATTGTACTTGAGAATCTTAAAAGATTTTATTTCTACACAAGCAACTCCCAACTAAGTTAGATATAAATGTCTCCACGTTAACATTGTTGCTTAGAAGTCTTTCCACCTCTTAGAACAAGGAAAAGTCATGCATGTGTTTACAGACTATTTTATAGTGCCAAAATGAGGTTTGAGTTCATAGCCTAGATTTTTCCCCAGCCATCACTAATGTGTTTGCATTAATTTTTTTATTTGTGGTGTTCAGTTCTTTAGTACTAGGACCAAGTCATAGGCTTATGAGAAAAGTAATGAGGGAGAGGGATGGGAATGTGGAAAATTTATGTTGGAGAAAGAAACATAAAAGAGACATGAGGGGATTAGACTTGTTCGCTTACCATGCAACCTAAAATAATAAATGGATAGGAAGTATGTGCAGTGTCAAAGGAGGTGTTTCTCACCTAGGTGATCGGGGTTCGAGGATATGAATGGGTGTGTATATCTCATTTTCAAAAAAAATTATGTGTGTAGCACATCCCCCGATGGAACGTCCATTTTTGTGCTCTTGCACATGTACCCAAGCACAAGCTTATCTGCCTTAATTACCTTAGAGGCTTAGGATTTGAGATCACAACCTTTTTAAGTCCATAAGATTCTAATATTGTGTTGATTACCATTCAACTTAAAAGCTTAAGTTGATAGGAATTGAGAGGCAACTATTTTATATGTCTAACATTTGTGAGAGAGAAATTAGGGAAAGAGAGAAGAAGTTTATTCCAAAAGGAGAAATTTGGGATAAAGGGGAGGGGGGATGAACATCCATTAGAGGAATCAAAACTTAGAGTTTTGATTTGATGGGTTCAAAAAGGGAATCAAGTGGACCTTTTATCTATTTATGGTATATGGATGGTAATAGGGGTGAGTTATATGATCATTGCCTTGGAGGTTAACATGTGTCACTGGTGAAATTTCTGATCCCATAAAATTTTTGCCACAGGTGGAATTTGTTATGCTGCAAAAAGTTTAGTAGTGAAATTTCTTTTTGCTGATACTTTTCTATCTCCTAGGCCTTTCTTATATATAGGCTATCTCTATCTAAAGATTACGTTGCTAGTTTTAGTTCTTCTCAATGAAGTTCATCTTTTTATTTAGAAAAGGAAAAAGACACTACAAGAGAAAACGCTTTTACCTGTAAGAATGGGAGGAGTGAAGGTAGATAAGGAAAAATTTAAGATGAGAAAAGTAAAACAGAGGCGATATATTGGGGCGCATAGATAAAAAATAGAGGTGAGAGAGAAAGAGATTGTTGGAGGAGGATGTCTCAAAGCATAGTTTTCAGTTTCACCTTTAAAGAAGCCTCCATAGAAAGAAAAGGAGGGTATCTTTCTTTTGTATATAGTAACTATGCAAGTAAACATATAGTTAAGTGTTTATATGATAGTGTAAAATACAAATGAAAGTTCCAAAAAAAAAGTCAACAAAATCAAATGTAAACAATGACACTATCACACTACCACCGAGTCTTCTTTTTTCTTGAATAAAATTTATTGAAATACATGGGAACAATGGTGTTGCACTATAAGGAAGGGTTTAAATGTGTTTGAGATGGAATAAGATCTCCATTGTTTGACATTTGCACTAATGCTTATTTAGGATATTAAAATAACAAATGCATACCTATTATAGGTAATGTATGAAGTGTCCGGCATCTAAAACAATCAAAGAATTAATGGAGGAACCTAAGCACAGATGTATTTACATAATTGTAGACATATTTATATTACTATATATATTTAAGAGAATTTCCCTCCTACTTTTTAGGTTACCTATTAAATTAAGGATTAGCTAAATAATATTAGTCTTAGCTTCGATGGCAATGGAAATCACGGAGAAGATTACATTTCTATCCCACTCTCCATACTTCCTATTTTGTCTCTAGATGTTATTTATTTCTCTCCAATCTTCTTCCCTTGACTCTAGTAACTACACCTCTCCCTCTCACTTGTGCATGCATGTGCACTTGCTTTTAGTCACGTGTATTAATGCATGTATGTTACAATGAATGTGTTAGAGAGAGAGAGAGAGAGAGAGAGAGAGAGAGAGAGAGAGAGAGAGAGAGAGAGAGAGAGAGAGAGAGAGCTGTTTTGGAACAATGAATATGGAGCTACTTGAAATTTAATCCGGCAATACCCCATTTATGTGTCTCCCTTACCCTCCCACTTGACCAACTAGTCCTCCAGTTGTTGGCTACAAAAGCTTTGTGTAACCACGATAACTAGATTGCTAAAAATTTACAGCCGATCAAGACTTGAGAAGACATGAAATAAGAAAGAATAACAAAATTAGATTGGAATCAAGTATAGTTTTATACTTTATGGTATTGCTGCATGACTCTTCTCAAGAATAGCTAGACTATAACACTCAATAGCACGTGGACTAGAATAGAAAGGGAAGATACACCTTAGACTAAGCAAGTATCTCGATCAGTCAATATTGATATAAATTAAAGCGACATGTAACTTACCAAATAATTTCTCATTAACTTCAGAATTATATGAGATTGCTCTATACTGAAAGCGTGTGCATAATTGCATGTGTTGAGATATAAAAGGTGTCTCCATTAGTCATACATCTGCTTAAAATAACTAGTACATATCTCTCATAGGTAATGTACGTAGTTCTGTTGTACCAAAATATAAAGTAAGAAGTTCTCTCGCATCTCAAACAACCAAAATAATGGAGGAGCGCATATGCACACATACACAGACGTAATACATACATCTACACATCTAGCCAGCTTTCTGATTACCTTTAACACAAAGAATTCCACTTCATACTTCTTAGAACAGTCAATATACTGAAAAATCTAAGGATTGATGAGGATAACTACATGACATTGGTCCATCCCCTTGAATGGTTTTGGAAATCAAGGAAAATTTAACTTTCAGATTCGAATTATTCCTAGTTTATCTCTAAATGTTCTTTGTTCTCGATGCGTCTAACATCCCCTCCCTCTCTTCTGGGCATGTGCACTGGTTTTTGCTCGTATGTGTAATATATGTACTGACGAGAGAGAGAGAGAGAGAGAGAATTTTGTTTGGAACATTACCAATCCAGCTAGTATCAAAGAAAAAACCCACGCTAACATAAATCTAATCTATGATCTCATGCATGAGAATAGAGATATTAACGGTGATCAAAATGAAGTTCCTCATAGCTCTCTCTCTCTCTCTACCTAACCTTCAACATAAGCGTCATTGTGTAGTATGGTTTCTGTTCTTCCCTTGCCTACATGAACCGTAACCTTACTTTCATGACTAATTTTTGTTTTCGCATCATGGCTAAGAGCAACTAGACTCTAGTCCCCACTGATGTTTCCCTCTACTCCTCCCACCTTGACCAACTAGCCTCCAGTTGTTTCCGGTCTTGTTGCCTCCAAAACCTGTGTAGCCATTTAACTAGGTTGCCAAAAATTCACAGCCGATCAATGATGTGAAAAGACACAAAACAAGATAGAATTAAGTGGGAATCAAGCACTTTCGTGGTAATGATGCATGATTCTTCCCAAGAATAGCTAGACTACAACACTCAATACCTCCGGGATTAAAATAGCAAGAGAGATACACCTTGAGGCTTAGTGAGTATCTCAATCAGTATAAAGCGACATGCAACTTACCAAATCATTTCCCCTTAACTATTTCAATTAATGCATCCTTTTGTTGGGAGCTTCTCGCAAGCTCGAAATTCGTACTGAAAGTTCCTCTAGTGCGAAATAGGTCCAGCCCCACATGAAAGCAATCATATGACACCTGCGCTCTTCGCATCTTCTAGTTCCATTCATATCCTTGGAATACTAATTGCACAGCTGTGCTGAAATGCAAATTTCTAGAAACAGATTCTTGATAAATCATCAATTTGATCAGTGGTTTTGATGCTTCATTTTCTTCACCTGCTCAATGTTTCCATAGCATGAATCCCTGGATGTTCAGCTTATGGACTCATCTCTATAATGGTATACATGATTCTTGCTGTTTATTCGAAACTTCTTGTTGGGGAGGGGGTTCTTAAGTGTTGGTGAAGCAAACCACACCAAATTAATCATAAAATATAATGGGTTCCTTTATAATGCAATACCAAAACTGAGTTTGAAAGAAAGAAAATATGCCACTAAATCATTAAAATACACATGAAAAGAAACAACACTAACAATTATATTGGAAATAGAATCACATTGAAACAATAGACGTTTCTTTTGCTGCACAACAGATAGAATGCAAAACCTAGCAAAAAATATAACTAATTGCAGTTTCAGGTAGGCAAACCAATTGATATCAGTACTTAACAAGGCAAGAAAAACACCTGCCACGAAACCTCAATCAAAGAAATTCCTTGAGGACATTGATGTATCCTGAGGTTCAGGACCCAGCCTAAGCTCAAGATCCAACTCGTTTTCAACTGTATCATGACCCAACTTTGTTGTCCTCTCTTCGTCCCTGGTTCGTGCAACTGATCTTCGACTTACGTCCCCCATTGGTGCCTCTACGAACAATGGCAGCTGGCGGATTTTGGTTTCACGGGTTCCATCTTTGGCGGGATCTTCTTTGTGCATAGCCCATGGCCACTTGGACATGAAATTCTTTTCGTCACTTGATTCCGGTTCAAACGTATGTTCCCTGGAGATCGGTGAGTACGAGGCGATCCTCTTGTTAATATCCAAGGCAAGTTGATTGTCGTTTGAGGGGTGTTTGAGCTTAGCCCTATCTTTTCTATGGATGTTCATATGGCCTCCTAGAGCTTGAGCATTAGAGAAGCCTCTCTTGCAGAAGGTGCACTCATAGGATCGGACTTGGCTTGGGCCTTGATTTTCAGAATCTCCTGTTGCTTGGTCGGAATTCTCTGAGCTTGTTTGATCGTTCTCCATCTGGAACTGGAACTGCATGAAAAAGGAGAGAAGCAATGTGGTCAACTGGCCGGTTGGGGCAAGGTGTTTTTATTTGCGAACAATAGGAAAAGCTCACTTGGTTCAAGACTAAAAATACCCAAAAGAGAGATTATTAAAACAACTTGCAATTGTTCCTAAATGACCATGTTACCCTTTTTGTCTAGAAGAGGTCCTCCCTCCCTGAGCTTATTAAATAGCATGAGTACCAAGTTCATATTAAAAAGTTTCATTTGTTAATGAAAGCTTAGTTAAATAAAGATCTATGGATCCCATAAAATAACAAGGAAGTCCTTCGTGTCTAGAAAGCAGATATATAGACATTTTGGTCTATAAGCAACCTAACTGGCGGATCAAATCATCTAATTGCTATGCCCTTTTGGGCAGTTAATTATCTTGTTAAGAGGAGTTCTTGTTTTCTTTTTTCTTTGAATAACTTCATCTTGTTAACTATTGCAAGCATCTGAAGTACACCCCTATTTTGCCACCCAAACTTTTTTTTTCTTGCAGATATTGCACTGGCTATGCAAATTGATATCGAGCCTACATAAGACCAACAGGAGGTTCACATCTCAGCCAAAAGCAGTGTTGGCTTGCCCAAATGCACAAAGGCTTTCGTGCATCCTCAAGCTCTTCTGGCAAGTGCAACACCAATTTCGTGCTTCTTCAAGTACATTTAGTAGTGACACGGTCAACACTGGCATGCAGAACATCCAAGCACTTGGTTATTATTGAGGGAATGTCAAGTGCACCTCAAAGGGCATTACGTCAGTAGTTCTTATCGCCTTATCTTTGCATGTTATATTACTCAACTTGCGATTTCTACTGGCGATATCTCATCTCAACTCATGAGAATTATATAGTCAAGATACAGTCTGTCACCTATCAAGCACGACAAAACGGCATACGAGAAATCACCTCATGATCTCTCATTGAAATTCTAGGGCTCGAGAGCTCCCACCTATGCCTCCTCAAAAGCTGAAGCCATATAAAGAAACCATTGCTCATGCATTAAATGAAGAGAAATGAGACATATATCCCTCTCTTATCATCAATAAATCCGTAAATCCAGTTCAAATAAGTATGAGGAATCTCTCTCAAGTATGTATTGAAATGATGATATTAAGAAACTCTGACAATAGGCAATGGCCCACCCACATCTTTTGCAAAAGATCTAGATTATCTCTTGGTGTCTAGGGCGACACCTGAAGCCTTTCAAATACCATATTAGTGTCTCTTTGCCCGTCTAAGGAGGCCATCTATATCCATGGGGTCTTCTTCTCGGCTTCCACCTCTAGCTAATCTCCACTTTCCTGGCAAACTTTTCCTTTTTCTTCCACTGTTTCTATGCAGGTCTTCCCACCTTCTGCTCACTCATCCTAAGAAATGCAATTTTCAAGATGATGGAAACCCAAAGGAAGAGTTAGTTTACCACGGAGTAGTAGATGTGTTGATCTCTATAAACTTGTAAAGACGTATATGTGGCCATGCAGTATTGCGTATAATCCTTCTTCATATTTAGAGATATTTTTATAGTTAGTTCATGGTGAAAATTGATTCAAAAACAGCAAATCTCTTTTTGTTTGTGATCACTTGTTTGTCAGTGTTGATGTTGGTAATATTAGTCTGGGTTTGATCTTATTTTCTATTTTATTTGTGATTTTTGGATGTATCTACATGTAAGTGTCACCAAGTAACCCCAAGGACGGTTGTGCTTGCCCAGATGATTCTACCACCCACATTTTCTCTATCTTTATTTAAGTTCCTATGAGAATACTTGCATTTTCTCCGCTTTCTTTGGGGAAGATCCTGATTAAGGACCGAAGACAATAGGCATAGGACTAATAAGACTTCTCACAGTTAATCTTTCTTTAGGGATGGTCTAATCAAAGATTGAGGCTAACGAGCCATAGAACCACCAAGCTACCCGTTTCTTTCTTTATTTATGTTCCTTGGAGCATCTTATACCATATACATGTTGAGGACCCGGCATTATTAAGCTACTAAACCTACAAGAAAGCTTTAAAAGAAAGATCTCCAAGACCATTTAAGCATGTAATCACATGGGTGTCACTCTATCCACATACACGTCTCCAACACAAGGATCTCGCGTGCCTTGACTGGACATCCGTCTAGACTAAAAGATGCAAGTGGTGACTCGTTTACTCCAAAATCCTCATTCATGAACGTCATTAAACCATTTGTGCGTGGACCGCTAAGGTAGCCCACGACGCGTGCAAACTCCTACTAATTTGATCGGGTAGCTAAGATAGTTCAAAAGCAACATATTGATTGGATCTAGGAGGTGGAAAATTATCATCTAAAGGCATAGAAAGTTTATACACGATGTTTTGGTGTAAAGCAACCTCTAAAACAAATAGAGCAATAACTAGGAACATTTGATTTCAATATAGAAGTCCTTTTGCTAGATTTTAATGGAGAAGTTTGATTAATATTACTATTACGATTTACTAAAAATGCTTCTACTTAGCACTAACCATATACTGATAGGGTCCAATATTTCACCAGAGAAATTGTGTCGTAACTCATAAGATCCATATGCAAAAGCTGATTTCGAGACACCTAAAATCAATTAATTGCACCGACGTGATTACTCCACCTGCTGGGCCTGACCTGGATGATGCTATAGGATTTAAATAACAGTTGTACAATATGCTAATTGCCTTACTCAATAACATGAAATGGATCTATGGTCAAATAAATCTCTACATTTAGGTCCTCCCCCAGATTGTTAGGATCATATGTGTGAGATCTTGAGATCCCACATGTTTGTGGTGAATCATGTCAATATCAGAGAGGTGGGTCCTATTGGAAGATGCATAGTGTAAACTACAGCCCGCTAGCAATTATTCACCTGATACTCTCATTACCTATAGACTAGAATGGAATAAAAGAGGTGGTAAATAGTCGATACAATCAACTTGTTGGGTTTAGTTGTTTGTGTTACCATACCGTTGGATCTGTACTTGGACCCACTTATCTGTTCCTGATCGGTCGAATTTTTCCATCGCAAGTCATCCTTGTTGGCCACGATGTTATGGATGGAAGACCACCCTTGGTCATTCCTATCGTCTTATGTTTAGTATCTTAACTCCTAAGTAATCCTGGTTTGGAAATTTCAGTAATTTTGTGTCGTTTTCCCCAAGCCACCCTCATATTACGGACCAGACCCCGTTAACTTCAGAGAAATTAGCCAACTTGGCACCATCCTAATGTCGTGATCGAAAAAGAACACCAAGCACAAAGCCTTTCTGACTATTTCAGATCCCTTTCCCATACATTTTCTTATTAAATTTTGGCCGACCATGCAGCCTCTCCTTGCCCATCTCTCAGTTACAATGTGGAATGGACATTTTGGTCATTGGAAGTGGCTAATTCTGCCATACTAAATATTCGTTAGGGCCTATAAAGAAGTAGTCCATAAACGCGTTGATAGATGAATTTGAGATGGGAAGACACTATTTTTAATGAAACTTTTGGAGGGTATTTTGAGAAAATGCAGCAACTTGATAGAGAAAGAAGTACGTCATGGCCACCGGCTCTAGCTTATAGTGGAATAGTTGAACAAAACGTACGATCTTAAAGAGAAAATCATTAGTATTTAATATATGATTAGTACCGCGAAAAGGATACTTATCCTCGGATTACCTAAGTTGGTAATGTGCTAAACCCCTCACTTGTAGAGCCTATGTACCAAACTACTCTAGCCCAATCTCTATTGAACATGTTATGTATGTGTGACAACTAAAACCAATCAGTTATGTACTTATGTTAATCAATACTGTAGGGTAATTGAACATTTGGACAGTTACCAATACTTCTTGTCTAACCATTTCTCTAAAACCACATTTACATCCTATGATTAATAAAGAAATAGCATGGTCACAAAAGTCTCTGGTTTTTTAATATAAAACGGGGTACAAATTCAAGTTTAACTATTAAACCATCTAATCTTTGTATTTTAACTCAGAATGGTTGTATTCGAGCATTCAAAAAAAAAATGGTTCTCATGCTATCATGTTTTACCCCTAGTCTAACTAAAGATACTCCTTGGCAAATTCTAGGGCTAATTAACTCGCTAGTGGCGGAGTTAGTAGAGATGATCCGGTTTGCATTTATTTTTAGTAATAAAATCGTCATAATTCAAAAAGATCAACTTTTTGTCTAATTTGATTGAAGTCTGCCCAAAACCTTTCCCAAATTCTATGAATATTTTCCATGCTGATTTTCTTTCTAAATCCAAATATTTTAAGTTATGGGAAATATTACCAACTTTGTCTAGTGAGTCATGAAGTTTATATGCAGTTTTAGAATTTTATTTTTGTCATTGAGGGAAACTAAGAAAGTTCCAAATTCCAAAGGGCCGTCGGTTAAGTAACAGGAGAACTAGGGCCAACATTGTAGTCTTGGCTCACTATCCGCAAACCAGACAGCTCATGGAGGTTGTAAGAACGAAAGGGTCTAATAGGTGAATTTCTCTTTGCCATTGGTCATCTTTTGTGGGTGCGTGGACCCGTACAAACAAGTTGTGTCCTCTCATAATTATCGGTTAATAATATGTCATCTTCGTACAAATCATTCCCTACTGTTCTTAGAAGCTGGCAATAAGGAGGCAAGTCCAGCTGCTTTCTAGTTGGCAGTATCAAACGTCTACCTCCATGCCATGTGGAAGATTTATCTGCCATTTCACTTTCTAACGCCTCAATCTGAACTGATCAGCCGTTCTAAATTTGGAATAGGGTGGCATACTGCTAGTAGAATCAGCTGGAAGCTGTGGGCTTTATTAAAATACTGGTGATAGTAATGTTCATATGATCCACAGGTCGAATAATATATGCGCTTTTTGGGGCTGTTTAGCATGGCGTTGACAATCCATGGATTAAGTCATTGATCTATGGTGAGTTTTCCGTAGCTATTTCGAAGAAATTAGTTAAGAGCAAACGTTCAAGCTTTTAGGATTATTTTATCTATGCCTGAACAATCTTGTCTACTTATTAAGGCTGCAAAACATCAGGAGAAGAAAATACCTATTCATGGATGAAACCCAGGAGCAACCTCCAACCAGTGACTTTCCTTGGTAGAGGCTCCTTCTTAAGCCACTATGCTGGAATGCCTTAGCTCACTGCTCATTAATAAACTCAACCCATGATTTGTTATGCCCGTGCCAAACAGCTGACGTCTTTGGCACTCATCTAGCTTCAACTTTCTTTTCGGTCGTTACCTCTCCTGAAGGCCATTAACACTTAGCAGTACATAAGTAAGAAGAATGCCAATATGAAAACAAGGGAGACCAAGTATCATCTTAGGACGTTGATGTAGCATTTATCTTTCGCTCCTATCTTCCTAGTTTCAACTTCAGCTTTAGCCTTTAGTGTCCAACTTTCAGGAAAAAAGAAAGAAAGAAAGAAAAAAGGTATTGGTAATGGTAACATGTATTAGTAAGAAATAAAAACAACACCTATTTGGACTATGAGCAGCACAATCTTCAAATAAAATCCAAATGGGTCAGGGTTAATGAGGACTGAGACTACAAGATGCATCTCTTTGGATGTTCACTGTCGGGCCCATGAATTTGATGGCTGCATGATCTTGATGTGCATTGTGAGCCTCATAATGTAGACACCAGGATTTAATGGCTCCACTTGTGCAATGTATAGGCCCCTCTGCCGAATAATTTTAACTAGGACGTGCAGCAGGGTCGTCTCATAAGTGCAACTTTCAGGCTGTGACATATTTGATAAGTTCATTTGATAATGGTCCATATCACGTGGATATCATTTTAAGACTGTTCAATCACAAATTATGTCATGATGGTAACTTATAGGTGCATCTTATAGTATAGATTTTGAAGGGGAGCCTTGGCACAACGGTAAAAGTTGTCATCATGTGATCTTAAAGTCACGGGTTCAATGCGTAAAAACGGCCTCTTGCAAAGGCAAGGTAAGGCTGTGTACTTTAGGCCCTTGTAATTTGCCCCTTTTCTAGACCCTGCATAGGCGGGAGCTTTGTGCATTGGGACTGCCTTTTTTTATAGCATCAATCTCATGATTGGAATATGTAGACCAGCATACTTATGTTAGTACTCTAGTGTGACAACTGCCAAATCAAGATCAAATAAGTTTGATTTAAATGGTGTGTCAGTATCGTGTGGGACCACCATATGCTATGACCGTGACCCTATCAGTGACCCAAATGGTTTCGTCCCTTTGTCGAATGAATATCCATCGCGAAGACATAGTCCAGAATCAACATTGCGTTAGTTACACTGTAAAAAGGTTTACAGGGCTATGATCCTCCACTGAAGGAAAATCAGCAGAAATCAACGGACATATGATACCTATTTGATTACAAATTTTTATTCGGTAACAGGAAATCAAATACGGGTCTATCTGTTAGTGAAGAATCTCCCAATTTGGGCTCGAGCATAAATGCATTTTCTGTGAGCGAGTGAGATCAGAGAACATGGTGATTTACTGTCGGTTTCTTTCTGTCACCCAGATTGATGGGATCTCGTTGCACTGCTTTGTGCATTCTTATAAGAAGAAACATACTCCACAAGTAAAACATTTCCAGCCAAAATTATAAGCTATATATGATTTGGTAGGATCTGGGGCTAATGAACTCCAATATCGTGACACTGGAAAGAATCATCCCCAGAACAAACAGAAAAATTCTGCTTGTTTGTATTTAACTAAAATTTATATTCTTAGTTTTGTTAAAGGGAAGAACTTCATTTATCATCGAACGGCGAAGAGTTTTGGGCAGAGCCAAGCAATGATACGCATATGACATGAAATGGTTTGGACCCCTCCAAAAGTAGACCAACTTGTAGTTTTAGCTGCCAAAGTAAACTTGTAAATTGTTGGTTCGGATTTTGGAATACTACCTCATAAAGATTTAATAATTGAAGCGTACATCATTTTTTTTATTTTTCTTTTGTGAGGATGTGGTGAGGTGGATGCACCGTTGCTGAACATAAGCAAGGCTTGATCTCTGCCACGCCTTTGGGGGATTGTTGATGATAATCAAGATTTAAGGTCCTATGATTCTACGTTATGGTGGAGATGAGCGTTCTGAATGTGGGTCATTTGATGATTCAAACTTCACAAAAAAAAAGTACTTAGGGAATCCAATTCTTTATGGGTCTGACCACTGGATTAGATCTGGCGTCGCGAATCGATGCGTTGATGATCTTCTTCAAGTCTTCATGAAGAACATTCGTAAGAAAGAAGGAAGTCTGATGATCAATAGAGTCCTCAGCTTCGATTAACTTTGAAGGCCCCTTTACAACTGACTATGTCTTGACAAGGGCGTCGGAGTTACGGAAAAACACCCTCTTTGGTTCCATTCCATATTCACGAGGTGCAGTGTGGCCAAAAAGTACGGTTGGGTAACGAACTGAATAAGTTGCTAAATTCTATTGATGGGCTTAGTTGGACTGTAATGGGCTTGGATACAGATCTCTGGCGAGCCAGATCCAAGGTGGACAGGTGGTCCCATGGACGAAAATGTAAAACCAATGGGCTCTGAAAGAAGAAAGATATTACTCAACCTAATTTGTCCAGGGATCCAAAATGCTAACTTTCCTGGCCATTTCGTGGATACACGATGGTTGAAAATGATCCTGACTATTTCCAAACTTTTAAGCTGTCTGTTTCTTCTGATCATTTATCAAGGTTCATAGATCTGGCTGCACAGACAGGAGTTAAGATGGTCATTTGGTTGACTCAGGGATTTAACGTTCATCGGCAAGTAGCGATATTCGAGCCAAACAATTCAATAATTTATAGGCCAAAATTTATTTTTGGTGATATGCATAATTCCTATCGTGCCCAATCTCAGAATGATACTCCAACAGTCCTACATTACCCTTCTTTTCTAACTTCTCGAGATCTGAGTATTTCTCCACAATGAGGGAAAGATAATGATATGTGTACCAATTGTTCTTCCCTCACGAGGGCCTCACTAAATGTACGAGAGCTATAACTCTAAGCAGACATAGATTTCTGAAAATTCAAATCATTGATAATGTTTCTTTAACCAGATGTGTCATACCTTAAATTTTTCATCAACTGGATGATCCTTGTCACTGCTTCCTTGAGTTGTAAAATAGCAGTGAAAAGTTTCACCATTTATTTTACAATTAAAAGCAGCAGTACTTAACATGGTTTAAGAACTCAAAAGCTCAACTTGAAAGTGAGATGAGTCTGAGTTCACTCAAAGCACTAGTTGGTCACTTAATATATGCATTTAAAATTTTCACTTCCACGCATACGATAGTTTGTATTGAATTGGTTAAGCTATGATATTGTTCTTTTTCTTTTTCTGTTTCTTTTGGGGGTACAATATACTATTGTTGTTTGAGAGATCTTATATATGCTCAAACCTTGGCCAAACTAAAATAATTTGTTATTATGTGAGTTGTCTGATCTTGTTACTTGATGCACTACTAAGTTGAGTAACTTAGCCAAGTTTTTTAAGTTGGCTTGAAAGTTTTAGAACTATGGTTGTCATCTAAATCAAGGGCAACATGAATAATTCAAATCTCTCTACTTGGAGTCATATCCGCTCATACTATTCAGTGAAAGAGGGGCATATAAATCACTACCATAAGGGAAATGTTAAATCAAAATACTTTGGGATCATCCAGTTGATGAGAACTTTAGAGCCTAGCTCATCCAAATCAAGGATAACATCGTGAACAATTCATATCTTCAAAAGTCTAGGCCCACCAACAATTATAGCCACTTATATTGTTTAGTGAGGAACTAATGAGAAGAAACAAGAGCACTCAAACAAAGGCGGGATCTCATGAGGAAAAAAAGGGAGGTTGTATTACTAGGATAAGGTAAATGTTAAACTCGTGAGGATAGTGAGAAGGGAAAAGAACTACTTTAAGGGAAATGTTAATCCAAGCACTCAAATAAAGTGCTAGGAAAATGAGAGGTGCGTCTATTATAAATTAAGTAAAAAGTATTTTTTAAGACTTTTGAACTTTATTTTTCCTTGCACGATGTAGGCATTCTTCTTTAAGCATGATGTATTCTTATACCATATAGTCATTTTTAAACTTCTAATTACTTTTATTTTTATTTTATCATATTTCATTGGTTAAATTAGTGGACTACTATATGATTTGGTCGTTAAGTGGTCCACAAGGATTTGTTATTCCTAAAATCTTCCTATTAGTGTTTGTGTTTTTGTACAGTAGTGTTGGATTATAAACTTGTTTCTAAAGAGCCCAGGTCCATTTAGAGTGTTTCTAATAGCCAAAGTTCTTTTAGAGTCCAACCCATAGAAGCTTCTAGTATTAGGTAGAATTGTGTGGCTATTGGTGAAACGTGTAGCATGCATAAGTTTGTGACTATTGAGTTAGTTGTAGGAACAAGTATGTTTCTATTGTGTTTTTATACATTATTAATTGTGTGGTTTGTATTAGACATTCTACACTCTATATAACTTTTTCCTTTCATTGTAAGAGCATAAGAAGAAGAAACATATACTTCTTAGTGAGTGATCAACAGTACTCTTAGTTAGGAGTGTTCTTTCAAAGTGTTATTTGCGTGATCTTGTGAAGTTTCTTTGTATGAAATTCTTGACCTTATTTTCCAACAAACAATGTCTATAATTATCAATTCATCATCCATAAATAGCTTGCTTTCTCTCTCTCTCTCTCTCTAGAGAATTTCTATCATGCTAAGCTTTGTATTGAAATATATGCATGTTGAGCCCACTTCTTTCATTTTTCAGGTATCCAAGCCACTTTTTAGATTGGATGTATAAATTGTCTGGGTACAAAGCATCGCATCTACTTGATATATCTAAAATGTGTTACTTGGACCTTTTGTGATTGAAAAAAAGATGGTTTTCAGTTGTTTCAATAGATGAGATGTTTGGTACTAGGCTAAATCAAATGAATGGCTTGGAGTGCTGAAAGAATGAATCAAGTGTGTCCAACATGCATGTTTTCCAATGCAAAGCTTTAAAATGATAGAATAGCTTTGAAATGATAGAAATTCTCTCTCTCTCTCTCTCTCTCTCTCTCTCTCTCTCTCTCTCTCTCTCTCTCTCTCTCTCTCTCTCTCTCTCTCTCTCTCTCTATATGATCCTATCTCTAAAATCTACAAAAACATAATTTTATACTACTTTTCTACTTCTTCGTTCTATTGTTGTTTGTTTCTATTATATATTAAGCAAATATGCCTTCTTCTTTTTTCTTTTTTGGGCTTTTTAAACCTTACTCCTCCTTGTGCCAAGTAGGTATTCTCCTTTGAACCATAGTTTCCATTATGCCATGTAGGCATTTTAAATTTTTTAATAAATATAATTAATTTTATGAAATTGGAGTATCAATATCTTGAGTTAGAGAGCTAAGTTGTTTGTACCCTTTCATGAGAGGCAACAAATACTTGAGTCATAAATATATCTTTCCAAAACCTTGTGCTTGAGCTACCTCAAATATGAAACCTATGTTTAGATTGCAAAGAGGCCTTAGATTAACAATATCAGCCCCCGAAGCCTTGTCACCTCTAGAAAGGGTTTGAGACAGTTCTTGTAGACATAAATGATGTTGGCCCACATCTTATCATCTTAAGCTTTTACATTGAATTTGTAATCTAACAAAGTATCAGAGCCTTATTGATTGAGAGGTCAAGAGTTTGAATCCTAAGGCCTCTCGTTTATCAAATTCACGGGCAAGAGCTCAGAAGGGCCTTCCCTGTGAGGGGGTGAATTAGACACAAATAATGTTGGCCCACTTCCTACAAGCTTACACCTTTAGGTCAAATGGTTATCCAACAATTTTGACCTACGCATTCCAAATCATAAATAGCATTAATGCATTTTCTCCATTGAGCATCTCTTTCTTCTTCATATCTCCATATCCATTTCATTAGAAGAGAGGAATTTAAATGGCTAGTGAGTCTAATGCCTAAGCCACCATATTCGTTTGACATACAAACTTGATCCCATCGTAGAAGATGGTATCTAAGCTCCACACAAGAACCTCCTTTGCAACATTTATATTTTATGCAGAATTGATTGCAAGCACTTAAAAAGTGAGGGATAGTGTGTTGGATTATTTGCTAAAACCGGCTTGAGTAGTGTCTCTACCTCCTAAAGACAAGCACTTTCTTTCCAACATGAGAGCTTCCTTTTCAGTTCTTTTGAGTACCCTTGAATTTATGAATGTCTTCCAAGGAGTAGTGGTAATCCCAAATATGTAGAGGGAAGGTTTTCAACTGAGTGCCAGACAGAAGAATCAGAAGACTGTACCTCCTCTAGAAGTACATTGTATCCTTAAACATTTGATCACATGGACAATTCAAGTAGAGCCATTTATTTTCTTAGTCTGGGGCATTTTGTGGTGGGATGATCGAACTGAAAATGAAATACCACCACTGATATAGTTAAAATTCTGATCCTTTTTTCTTATGACTGCCTTTTGAAGATTGCTTGTAATGGTATCTTAGATTAACACATATTACCAAGTATAAACTAAGTAGGACGTCTTGGTGTAGCCTAGCTACGCAATGAAGAAGGTATGTAAAGCTGCCGTTGAAGATCAGCTGGGTAGTTCATTCAAAATTATCGAGTCTCAATAGAAGATATGCATACAAAGGTAATGTGTTTTGTCACTTCGACAAATTCATGCAAGAATTTGTTCATCAATTTAGAGAACTTATTGGAGCCTATCCATATAGAGTCCTCCAAATGAATAGTTACAAGTCATTGTATGCATGATACATGACATTTTAGCGGCATGTAGATCCTTGAATTTACGTGCATAAACCCATCTCAATTCTCCTAGGCAAGATGGTGGCTGCATAGCTACTTCGTTTTGAGACCATGATTGCAAGTTTCTACCCTAATATGGAATCTTCAAAAATCAAAATGCTTGGCCTGTGTAATGCGTGTTTGTAGGGCTGTTCCAATGTCCGGTGGTAGGTTATTTTTGGAAAAGTTGGGTTGATAAGGTATCAATGGCTAAAAGTGCAAGTAGGCCCATGTTCAAGGTGAGCCGAAACATTCTCTTCTAGGGCCCACCATAGCTAGCCCGTGCCGCAAGATTGGTTTGGATCATCCAAAATCTCATCTATTGGCTAGGACTACCCAATGAATGAGATTGTCACTGGGTGACCCACGTAAGACGCCCTACCAAAATATTGGTCCAATTGGAGCTAGCCGAAGATATAGTTCCGCGGTAGTTGTGGAGTATCCTGTGATGTATATATGCATCCGTACCTTGTATTCCCATGTAGCTCGCAGCAATCATACAATAGAGAGAGAGAGAGAGAGAGAGAGAGAGAGAGAGAGAGAGAGAGAGAGAGAGAGAGAGAGAGAGAGAGAGAGAGAGAGAGAATTAAAAAACAAGAATGGAATATTTTTTAAAACAAAAATTAAATGGTAAAAATTCTGAAAACCAGGAATTCTCGCTGGATGTATCAAGTTTTAAATTTGAGTTGCTTATCAACATCACAACTCCCCACAATGCCCTAAACAGAGGAAGATACCCCAACAAGAATAAGTCCTCATTCCTTACTGAATTCTATAACCTTGGGAGGGAAACGACATAGGTTGCCCATGTGCACCTTTGTCTCTGTCCCAAGAAACCTCCCTCAGACTCACTGCACTCCCTCACCCATCTAGCTGTTACACTAAGAATAACCCATTACCAGACAAAACATCCAATGCTTTTCAAAGCCCTTTACACGGATTTAGAACTTCATAGAACCCAAAGGAAACCTTCTCTTTTTCCATTTATTATCCTTTACACCAATCTAGAACTCTTACCTTTTAAAACCCAAATCATTAAACCAACCTATGGTCACCATCCCTGAGTAAAAAACTTTTGTTGTGTCCATCTTAACTTCCTCTCATTTAAGACTTCGACTTCTGCTCTGCAAATCACTAAGTCAAAAGCGATGTTTCATCCATTTTCCTCATTAAGAATGTTATGCACTTAAAGATCGCCTAATATCCTGCAAGATTTCAAGCACTGAACCTTCGGCATTGATAGCTAGTGCTAGGGTTACGGTTTTTAGCGTCTTTAAGGCTTGGCAGATAGATATTGCAGGGTCATATTTTAGATAGCTTAGGCATCTAGGGGTTATCGAGAGAGAGAAACGAACTGTAGAAGAAACAAAAGAAGGGCCTTCGGAAACAGCTTAGAGTCGTGATGAGATAATATTCCCTTTGGGATTTAAAAATGGGTTTTGGTTGTAATACTAAAATAAAATGATTCCAAAGTTGGTGGGGTTTTGGAGGTTTGAGGAGAAGAAAAGGGAAAAGAGAACAGAAGCCAATGGCTTTATGCGAAGATATTGATGTGGAATTGGAGTACTCTAGCAGATCTGGTCATACTAAAATACAATGAAAAGGGAATCCATGTATCTGTGTATCTAACCGCATCTTCCCCTATGTATTAGTTTAGTTACACTGGTAGAATGTCAGTGAGGTACTCAGAGTGAAAAACGTTCACCATATTCCCATGCAACTTAGTATATTCTCTACTCTTATATGCCAATATCAAAATTCATGCCTCTCTCTCTCTCTCTCTCTGGTTAATAGAAAGAAAGGAAGAACGAGAAGCGACGGATGAAGCACTATAGGACTTCATAGAAGTAATAATTTGATATTACGACGTTAGCAGCAGTCAATTTGTTATTTCTTGTACTACTTAGAGGTGATAATTAGGTATTAACTCCCTAACATGAATATCATCCCATCACACAATACAGGATGGATTACTGAAACAGACGTGAATGCTCCCTTTCTACTGTACCACCCTATTTCTTCTCCATCGAGATGAGATATCTGCCAACCGTTTTGAACTTCGAATTTACCTCTTGCAGTTCGAGTTCTGAACATCATCTTTGTTCGCGACCCAAGTTCCTTTCCCTGATATATCTCTTTCCAGTTGATAAAAAACAAGAAAGACATGCACATGTCATTCAAAAGAATTCATAAAGATTAGAAACAAGAAATCAAACACCATCTTAGCCATAATATATATCTAGCTTTCACCTCCAAAATCACCTAAAATAGATTTACATAACCAAGATTATCAATGCAAATGCTTCTCATACCACTGAAATAGGAAGGAAATTAATTAGGAAGAGAAAATCACCAACCTTTCGACATATTTGTGATCGTGGACACAAACAGAAGAACAAGCTAAGATGGAATTAAGAAGACTGATGTGATTGTGAACAAGTGCAATATCGGAAGATAACCTTCCGATTCTATTGGATGATAATGTCAATATCGTTATTATCACAACCTGGAAATCAAGGAGAGAACAGAAGCCAAAACAAATCTATCTCAACAAGAGAGGCCTTTGCCGTAGAAACTAGAAGGAACAACAACAAAAGTGAGTAAAAGATCAAGTAGTATGTGCATCCAAGCATCTGAGTTGTTCAATTCTACTTAACCTTAGGCCTATCTCCAAGCCTAAGCTCGAGATCTAACTCCTCCATTGGTCTAGACCCAAGTCCAAGTATCTCAGATTGGAAATGATGTCTCTCACCTGAACTGGGTCTCGTGACTAAAGGAAAAAATGCATCGGTTCTGCGTCCTTCGGCCTTATTTGATTCAATGAAGAAAGGTGACAAAACATCTATCTTTCTCCTCTTAGTAGTAATCGCCGCCTCCTCAATATCCCCATCGGTATCTGTCTGCTGAGTTAGACTCCAAACCAAATCTGGTGAGCCGAGGGCCGAATTCGGCTTCACATAATCCCTCCGAGCCCGAGACACCATACGTCCGGGCACTGAATTCTCTCTTTTAAGCTTATGTGAGAGACCTAGAAGCTCGGTCGGAATAGATGGAGGGGGAGAAATTAATGAACCATTTGGGTGTTCTTGAGCTAGAGATGAATAAGGAGACACAAGGGCCTTTCCTATACAATTATCTTGGGCAGATGATGTAGAAACCCTAGAAGAAGAGATAACTGATTGAACATGATTAGGGTTAGGATTAGAGTTACAAAACATCGTACGAACTTGAGATGGGTATTGAACATCCAATTGGGTGTAAGGGCTCTGATGTTGACTCTCAACGTGAGAATTTGGAGATTGTTTGAGTCTAGCTCTATCTCTCCTATGAACATTCATATGACCACCTAGGGCTTGCGCCGACCTGAATTCCCTTCTACAAAAGCTACATGAATAAGATCTTGGAGGCCATATACAACCTCCCAAAACTCCAGCTGAATCTTCTGCAAAAGCCTGTTCTTCCCATGAATTATTGTCAGAGGAAGTTGTAGCTTGAACATGCGTTCTCCCGGTGAATTTTTTTCTGGTCCACATCCAATACCTGCTCTGCTCCATTTCTCCACCAATACAAGCTCTCCACACAGAAGAATTTTTAGGGCGTTGAAGGAGGCGATGAATATAGGAGGGAAGAAAGCATGTCTATCCAAGTTGAAGTTGAAAGCTACATGAGAATCTATGACAGAAAGAAGCGCCTCCCAGAATAAGTCTTTTTCTACTAACTTGGGAGCAGTTTTTGGAGAAGGGCATATGTGTTTAGCTGATTTAGTGAAGTTACTTTTGGTTTTATCCTGGAATTTCTTTCCCTGCGCAGTCACTCAGAGATTTTCTCCGCAGCTTGTCATTTTCTGAAAAACTGAATTCGAAGGTTGAGGTTGTGCATACACACTTGCTACATGATTGCATATTTTCACATATCCCAATGGGAACCAGATCAGTTGAGTAAGGGCCCCACTACCTCTCTCTCTCTCTCTCTCTCTCTCTCTCTCATTTAGTCTCACAATTTCATTATGTTTGCTTAAAGTTTTCTAAACTTATTTCCACATTTCTCATTTCATATAAAATTTCTAAGGTGTTTCATGATTTCGTTTCATGTACCATTTCTCAAATATGTTTTAGGTTCAAGTAACTATGGCCTATATTAGATAATAGAAACTAAGAAAGCATTAAAAAATAGAAACCGAAAAAAATGAAAAACATGATAGGAATGAAGAATAATCTATGAAGTTCATTTGGGCTTCAAAATTTGAGCAGAAAATTCATTGTTTCATTGATTGTCAAATGCAATTCACTAGTTTATTACTTCAGAAGAAGCTCCGTGTAGATTTTGAGATAATGATAATGAAACTAGATACATTGTGACCAACTCTAAGGTTCTTTCCTAACATGTGAAGAGAGATGCTAAATCCACACTTAATGAAATTGCTAAAACTAGACTATCTAGAGATGCAATTTTATCTTTAGATATTATTGTTACTTAACTAGTAACATCACCAATGCAATGCATGAGATAACATGTTGTCTATGGCCAACCTTATAGATATGATTTTGATTTTGATATATAATATTAAAACATATCGTTTTTAAGTAAATAAAAATAGAAAAATTTATTTCATGAAAATCTTACAATCATCTTAAAAACATGTCTTTTTCAAGAAAATTTCTTTCACTTTTTAAAAACAAGAAAAGTTGGGAAACATAAATATAGATTGATAAATACAAGAAAATTGTAGAAAAGATTATAGAGAAAAAAAGGAAATGAGGAGTTTTCTATCATAAAAATCATACGTACATGTGTATATTATAATTAATCATATTTTCCAATAAATGATATTATCCTCACTAAAATAATAAAAATGATCCTAAGGCTACTAATTTATAGTTAAATATAAACATTGTATTGAATGAATTTTTCACAACAAATTAATAGAAATAATTCTAAGGATATTTATTTACCATGATTTAGATAGATAGAACTACAAAATGATTTTGGTTAGTAAAATATATAAATAATAATAATTAGTAAAGAGCTCTAATCAAATTAAAAAAATTTATAACTTTCTCATTAAAGAAAAATCTCCTCTATTAGGAAGGAACAAAGAGAAGGATCATCTAAAATAATAGGAAATATAATTAAAGATAAGAATTTTTTTTTATTAGAATAGCAAGATAAATCATCTAAAACAATAGGATCATCATTAGGTAAAATATTTATAGATATAGAGAAATTATCCATTAATTAATAGTAGAAAAAGTCCTTTAAGAATAAGCAAATCATATCATTTAGAATCATAAAGCCCATAGCTAAAAACAATCTTGGTCAGTAAGTTTGTGAAGATGCTTCTTGTAAAATTAATTTCTTAAAGAATCCTTTGAGAATAAGAAAAGAGAGAAATTATTTAGAAACATGAAAGTTAGTACAAAAAATGATGATTAGTAAGTCTCTTAAACTACAATCAAATGGGAAGAAAAGCTATCAATAAAGAAAATTCTAATCTTTAGATTTGTTAAATCTATTGTAGAAAACATAAATTGGACTAACATTAGAAATCAAGACAAATTATTAACTCACCAAGAAAAAAGAAATAGGAAATCAGAGATTCTCTAAAATCTTATTATTCATCTTTCATTCTTTTTTTCTATGACAAAATCTTATTCTTGATACGCTTATCTTCTTTTGAAGTTTCCATGGTAAAAGTAAAATCTTATGCTTGATCTCCTCATCTTTTTCTTTGAAGTTTCTATAAGAAAAATTAGGAAGAAAGAATGTAACTTACCTCATAAATCTACAAAGAAAGATAAGCATAACAAACTTAAGGAAGTGAAAGATACTATAAAATAAACGGGGAGACTAAAGTCATATGTGTTTGTAGAAAAAGAAAAAGAAAAGTTGTATGCCATTTAGGGTTTTAGGAAATAAATCTAATTTTAAGCTGAGCTACAATCATTCACCTTGTAAAAGTCTTCATAACTAGTTAGGACTGCAATTGCATAATCGTTAAGGATTCTTCCCTCTAAAAGAAGTTATAAGGAAAATTAAAGAATGCCACATGGTTAACAAATCAAGGAGAAGGCAAGAAAAGAAACAATTGTTTATTATTACAAATATAGATTTTTATAATCATACCTTCTCAAATTGATCTTTTTGTTTACTAATAAATAAAATATTAGCATTTAAAAATATATATTATACATCAGAGAAGTTTATGCTTGATATAAATGATAGAGACAATATCTCTTAGATGTTCATAAAATTCATGAAACCAAGTTAAGTCGAATAAAATCAATAAATAAAAAACTATTTTCACTATGAGACAATGGATGGATAGAGCATTGGTGCTCAATGATATTAGTGGACATTGACATAAACAACAAGGTAATGTCACAACCGGATTGCATCATTTGGCAGCTGGTTAAGATTTCATTGCTCATTAATGGCTCTAGGTGCATCAATTTGTAAGAAATGCAATGATCGTAAGTTTTTTCAATCATTGTTATCATAAAAATCTTGAAAAGAAAGATTATTATTATAGTAATCTCTTCTTTTCTTCATAAAAAACCCATGCCTAAAGTAGCAATGGTGACATCTTAGCATCTCTCCTGTAATACGCTTGGCTGCAAGTTCAGGCTGTTGATTTACCCTTTGGCTGAGAATTCTTAGGAGAACATTTAGTACTTTGCATTGTAATTCTTTGACTCTATTTAAAAAAAAAAAACTTCTTTTTTCTAGAAAACATAATTTATATATTCAACAAATTAGCAAGAGAAAATTATAGAAGATTTTGTAGTTTGAGAGCTCAAATCATGATATACTATAAATTTTCTTATAAAATTTGGTGGTTAGGTGTTGTACAAATTCTCAACTTTTTCACTTAAAAAAATGGTTATTTTATTTTATTTTAATGAAATGGATCAAGACGAGCATTGTATCCCATATTTGCTCATAGAGTGGTTTTATGGAACATAATAAAGTGAAAATTTTATGAAGTTATGCATTTTCTACTACTTTTATGGACAATGTGGATGGAAAGAAATAGGTGTACCTTTAGAAATGTGTCTAGAGAGGAGGGAAGAATTTGTGATGATATTCAAATAATCATAATTTGTTGCTGGGCAATTAAATCACAAGGGCTTCAAAGGGCTAGATGAGAATAAGTTAAGAAGAAATTGGTCTAGCTATTGGAACTGGAACACGGTAAGAGATATTGTAAAACTGAAATAAATACTACCTTCATTTGACTAGTTCAAATTTAATTTTGATGGATCTAGCTTTGGTAATTTAGGACCTTCATGAGTGGGTGGAATCTTTTGGCTTCATTTTGGAAATTCTGAAATGGCTTTTTTTGGTCCTATTAATATTTTAGATTACAGTAAGCTGAAATTTAGTCTCTTTTGATTAGTTTGAGGAGATGGAACTAAGAGTTTCTTCTCACCACTAGTGGTTGAAGGCAATTCTCTTAATGTTATTGGATGTCTTCTTCCAAAGACACTCCATGAAAATTTTGGAATTTGATCAGTGAAGCTAAGCACATCTTGGAGAATCATGACGTTAGATTCCAGCATGTTAAAAGATCTGCCAACTCTTCAAATGACAAATTGGCCAAAAGTGGAGTCTTTAGAGATGTTCTTTTAGTTTCTGATGTGATTGCTTTTAAGTCTTTTTTGTTGCTATCAAGCCCTCTCAATCTAAACTTTATTTTCTTCACTTTGATAAAATTGTCACCATTTAAAAAGAAAATTTATAGAAGAGTACGAGTAAGAATTTTTTTCATATATTTGTCTTAATTTCTAGCTCTTCTTATTTCTTCCAGAATTTCAATTACTTACTCTAGATCCTTCACATTGTCTCCAGCATAATATAGACTTTAAAGATATTACTTACAATTTATAACCTAATGTGTCTAGTTTAGACTTTTTAATACATCATTTTTCCTTCAAAATGTAATAGCAATAATAATAACCAGAAGCAAAGGAACCATTCAAAAAGAAACTTAAAAAATGATAGTTATATATGCACCCCTTGGTTTTCCTCATGAGCCCCTCAATAAATGGTTACAAACAACCATAACTTCAGATGGGCCAATATTTGTAAAGATCTTTGTATTTTGCAATGTTTTTCTTGGGTTAGTAAGTCATGATCCAAAGTTCTCATCCATTGAATTATCCTAGCAACTTCTGCCTTTAGTTGTAAAATGGATAGTGAAATATTCTATGCTCATTTTTCAACTAAAACAATAGCAAGTAGGATCATGTAGTGGATGGGAATTGTAGGGCATAAGTCACCTAAGCAAAGGAAACATTGTGAATGGATCTAATCTTCAAAAATTTGGACTTAACATAAAGTTGTAGCCATTTGTATCATTTATTAAGGGGCTCATGAGAAAAAGGAAGGGGCATATATATCAATACCCTTAAAAAATAATCATTTTAAAAAATTATAATGAAAATGGTAACTTTTACAAAAAAAAGTAATGCAATAATAATGGTGGTGCTACATGTATGTATGTATGTATGTATGTATGTATGTATGTATGTATGTATGTATGTATGTATGTATGTATGTATAAATAGATTGAAGGCACCCTTGTATAATGGTAAGGGTGCCCTATTGATGAGACATCATCAATTGTAATTGGTACAATATGCTTGTCCAATTGCCTGAATTTTCATTCTGCTCTCCTCAAGTAATAAAATGAAAAATGAAATTCATTGGCATCCTACACTTCTTCTTAAAACCTAAATAAAAAAGAGAAAATAGGAGATCAATTTCAAAAGAAAAAGCCCCTTTGTTTCTAAGTTATCCCTGCAAAACTCAATGGAACAATGTGTGCAAATTTGAAGCTTTCAAAAAGATTTGGAAATAGCAACAACAATATAAATTCATATGTAAATGGTTGTTAGAAGATGGGTTCATTAATGAAGATAGAAGTTACAAAAACAACTTACATTCAATTTGCATAGGATAAGATAAACTTAAAATTGTGAAGACTCCTTTTTTTCTTCCCTTTTCTCTGCAAAGAGACCTTTTGTTTGCTTGTTGAAATTAGAGTGCCATGTCACACGATGAAGATTTTAACTTCTAATTTTATTAGTTTCCATTCACAGTGTGGATAAACTTTTTTAAGAAGGTGATGGTCTTTCAAATGCCTAAGAACTATAAGAGCATATGTGAAAAGAAGAGGATCAAAGGTCTAAAGTTGACTTTCAACATGTTAAGCCACTTAATTGAAGGTGATTTCCTTTTATAGAAAGTTTCTGTCTTTGGTTTCAGAATAATCTATGATTAGTTCTCCTCGAATTGAACCATTTTTATTTAAGATTGTATGAACTGGTGTCAGAGTGGTCATATTCATGGCAACTGCTAAGGAGTGAATCAAACATTTGGAAAAAATGATGGAGCATTTGAAAGGAGATGATTGAGACAATTTGGAATATGAACACTACATTGAAGGATCATATAGAGATAGTATGATCCACTTACAAAAAGATCAAATTATTAGGATAGGATTTATAGAATTAGATGACAAGAAAATGATAGTTGTAGACACTAATCTAAGAGCTACTAACCAACAAAGTACATCCATATATATGATTTAGTGCAAAAGTATTTTTGAATCATGATTACCATTCTGAGATAAAGAAATAACATGATTGCTTCAACTGTTGAAGGATTTTTATTAATTGAAGGAGACCCATTTTTATGATATTACTCAATCATGGTTAGCTCCGCATGTTGGTTTTTTGTTGGAAGGATTAATGATTTTTTTTTTTTTGGAAGGATTATTAAAAAACAATGTCTGTCACAAGAATTTTGTTTTGATCTGGGTCATTCTAAACATATTTGAAGATCTGAACCTTAAGGATAAGTTCATCTAAAGGAGGTACAAATATTATAATACCATTGGGATTCAATACTTGTCAAAGGGGTGTTGTAGCCAAAGTGCTAGGGATAAAAGTATTTATATATTTTATTTGGTCTTGTAGAATAGTTTAATTCCTTTCTTCTCATTCTTATTCTCGAATATATTAATCATACTGGTAGGTTCTTGTCATAGAAAGCTTCTCTCTTTGGGTTTAGAATAATTTATAAATATCTGTAATTGCAACTTAATAAACGAAAGAGAAATAAAGATTGCTTTTGGCTAGAAAGTGTGGTTTTCTCAAATTGAACAAAAAGGAGGTCGGTTCTCCTCAAATTAAAGAATTTTCATTTAAGATTGTATCATAATATGTAAGTATATTACCAAGTACAACTTTAAGTCTAACCTCCAAGTGTATGAAAATCCCAATTTTTATAGAATTATTTGAAATTAATTAAAATTTTTATGAAAATCGAGGTGGAATATTTTTTTAGAAAAAGAATCAGGTCTTAAAACATAGATATTTGGAATCATTCACAGAAAACTATTCAGAATGACTGTAAGCACATTGAAATCTGAGCTCGGGTGAAAAATCCCTATTTTTCTTAATTTTATGAATTTACATTTACCCATAGGGGTAAAATGGTCATTTCACTTTTGTGTGGGTCTACAAAAGTTAGGTGAGCTGGTGGATAGCCAGCTCATGAAATATTAATGATGAAGGAATAAACATGATGAGGAATATACTTTTCATTTTATAAGAAAAGTGAAAATTTATTTAAAATAAAAATAATTAAAATAATTCAAAAATAGCCTTATAAATACCCTTCCCACTATTCACACGAAATTACAGATCCCTAGACTCCTCTCTCTCTCTCTCTCTCTCTCTCTCTCTCTCTCTCTCTCTCTCTCTCTCTCTCTCTCTCTCTCTCTCTCTCTCTCTCTCTCTCTCTCTCTCTCTCTCTCTCTCTCTCTCTCTCTCTCTCTCTCTCTCTCTCTCTCTCTCTCTCTCTTTCCAGCCGTAGCAATGGTCCCCACATGCGCCCAACACAGGAACTAGCTTGTGCCAGGATGGCGTGTCCTGGGACGCATCTTCCAGCCGATAGAGGTGATGACCTTGCCGATTAGCATGGAAAAGTCTTCACCCAATCTCCCTCCTCCAACATCGAAAAGACCCCAGGAGACCCAGAACCCATTTCCCTCACTTCCCTCTCCATTTCCCCTTTGCCATTTCTCTTCCCCAACACCCAAAAATACCCTAGCGACATAAAAATCACAAAAACCCTAGTCGTCTGGCTAGGGCTGCAAAATATGACGGAATTTTTCCTATCCGACTCTCTTCTTTGCTTTAGACATGATCTAGGTAGGTCCTTCTTCAAAAGCCCCCTATTTTTTCCTTGATTTCAAGCAAGACCATCATTGAATTTGGTGCACTGGTGAACCAAAATCCAGTGACCTATCTTGAAAACTCTGGTAAATCAACTTTTTTTTGGAATTCTAAACCGTTGGATGGATTCAGAGGGTCCCAAAACTCCAAGGTATAAAATCTGGCCGCTTAACGTGGTCAGATCTAAGAGATCTGGGGAAGAGCTGATATGACAGTTCACTGATCGTCCCCATCAATCAACAAGGCCCAGATAGAATCTGGGCCCTTGTTTTGATTTGAAAACTTAAAAATCTAATTTAGAGCTCATTTTCACTACAAATCAAGATCGGAAAGAAGCTCTGGATTCCTGGTAAAGAGTAGAATCTAATGGAAATATAAATTTTAAGTTTTATTCATTGTAAAATTCTATAAATTACAAAAAGATGTACTAATTCCCAGGATCAGTCAAATCTGACATGATTAAACCTTGGATTTTTTATCCATCAGTGATCTAGGAATGAGGGAAAATGGAATCAAGAGTTAAATATGATTAATCTAGGATGAATTAAAAAATTTAACCATAATGGAAGAGAAATCTTAAAAATGATCATAGATTTACTTGATCTGAGTAATCAAGCATGATCAGACCATTAAAAATAGTTTAAATGATGATATAAAGTTAAGATCATATGGATTGATAAGCCTAATGTGGCTAATTTGGGGTTTTTTTAGATCTGTGCCCTTGATTTTAATAAAATGACTTAAGATCTTCTTGATCGGTTGGATCAAGAAAGATCGGATCATATGATGAGATACATCAATAATCTAATGATGATATCACATTAAGAGAATGTGATAGATATAAATAAAAATGAAAGATCAATATATAAACCCTTAATGGGATGAAAAACAAATAGAAATCAAAATATGATCATTGGATATAAAAAAATGATATATTCAAATGAGCATGTAAATTTTTATATTCTACTGTAAATATTCTTTGTATTTTTTAGTATATGTAATTGTTAAATTTATTTATTTACGCTTTAATGTTCATGTTATGTAAATTACATGAAAAATATAATTAAATAAAAATAGATATTGATGAACATTTACAATGAATATGGACATTGACGTAATGATAGTAAGGACTATAGTTAGTAGGACAATATAAGGAATATAATTCCTTGGCCCAAATTTAAGAGAATAATAAATCCCATGAATGACATTTTAAATGTTCATGAATTTAATTAAAATCAAATAGCAAGAGTACTGAAGGTTTAATGCTCATAGGAACCTTATGAAGGTTGAGCTAAGGTCACCTGAGTAAATGCTGAACATGGTGGTTAAGGGGGTTCTCTAATAGAGCCTCACTCTTCCCCCACATTCTGGAGATGTTTGTGAGGTCTAAACGCCTTCTTACATGAGGATTGAATTAACTACTCTGTGAGCAGCTTTTAATTGGTAAGCCTTAGTCAATTCTGAAATAAGGAGGAGCTGTTTAGTATTAGGAAAGAAATAAACTATCTTCAACCAATAAAACATTAACTAGTTGAATAATAATAAGAACATAAAAGATAGCAAATGATCTAATCCTAATAAAAATTATAAGTAAGATAAGGATGATCAAACAAGATCCATATGGAGATCTTGAATGATCAAGAATAATAAGAAACATAATATTGTTATAGTACGTATACTTTTGAATTAGTATGAATGTTAGATTTAAAATCAATAGAATAGACCCATGATCAATATGATCCAAGGAAAAAGATCTAAATCATCCTGTATAAGGATGATCAAAAGAATAACTAGAAAGTATAAATGAGTTGAGGAATGACTATATATATATATATATGATTTGATAGATACATGAAGGATATAATGATCAAGATTAATGGGATGATGGATTGTTGAAAGTAAAGGTAGGTGGACCTTAAGAATATATTCAATATAGAAGATACATATATTTTACACATGATCTTATCTTGATAACCATAGGTTGATCTTGATAACCATAGGTTTATTATAATTGCCTTAGAATTGTGTGTGAATCAACAAATGATGTTGAAATGAATACAAAGTGATTGATTAAGTAATTATGAAATTACTTAAAACAACAAATAATGTAGAAATTAATACAAAGGGATTGATTAAGTAATTATGAAATTACTTAATGAGTAAAATAAGAAAATTTGAACTATATAAGTTGGACCACCAAATCTTAAGGAAATAAGTTATAGGTATGTCATATTATAACTAGATACAATTTGTAAGTATGAAATATTATTATTATATCTCACCAAAAAAAAAAAAAAACCAGAAAAGCCTAAATAGAAGGGGGGCCAGATTTTATACTAGCACCCCCCTCTCATTAAGTGAACTTGACAGACATCGGGTCTATCTTTCCCACACTCTATAGACAAGAAAAAAAAAAAAAAAACCCCGACAAAGAGAGAGGGAGAGAACGAGCAAAGCAGGAGGAGAAGAGAGAGGAGAAAGGAGAAGAAGGGGGGCAGAGTTGCAGGAGTCGATGGCATGCCAGCAAAACAGAGGAAACAGGGTTTTTGGGCCACCAGAGATCCAGGCCGTCCCTGGAGAAAATGCCAGATTGAATCACTAATCCAAGCCGATCAATTTGTTCATCTCAATCAAATAAGCAAGACCCCCATGGTTATTGGGGAGACCGATGTGATCTCAACTGTCAACGAAGACGGGAAAGATGCACAATGTAATTGAAGGGTTTCATGGGGAAAATGGAGTTATCCGGCTCATCTAAGGTGGAAAAAGCACGGTAACACTCCTAGAAGGTAAGATCTGTAAAACCTAGCTTGTGATTTGATGTATTTTTCCTAAATCCATACTTTTTCGCATTGGATCTAGGTTTAAGGACGATCTAACCATTCATTTCCTAATCCAAGTGTAGGGATAGGTAATTTAGGGCATGATGTAGCTCCAATCACACAAAAAAACTTCAGATCTGGGCTAAAAATCGATCAGACAATCTCAACTATCTAATCGAGTACTATTCACACAATAACTTCGTGATGTCTAATCGACGATTAGACACCATAGATGAGTTCTTCGTCCTAAAAAAGGATAGAATGACTAGAATTATATGAATTAGAAGTGAAACAGATTGGATGATATAGGTCATCCAATCTATCGCTATTCAAATAGACACCTTGTGATGTCAGATCAATGATTAGATGTTACAGATGGATTCCTGAACCCTAAATTACCTTAGATATAATATAAAGTATGGAATTTGGATAAACTTACATAAAAAATTGAGTGATATGAACTATTCATGATGCTATTTATATCACTATGATTTAGAAATACAATTATAGGTTGTATTAAGGACTATAGTATGGAAAATAACATCCAGCTCCAACCCAAGAGTTGATCTAGATAGGAATCAAGGGTTAAGACCACTGAACAGTGATAGTGACTTGCAGTCACTTAAGAAGAGTAGTTGATAGCCAATTCAGGCCAATGGTGTGGATTAGAAATCCAGTAACTGCTTGTCATTCGATTAGCTATCGACCAATAGCTAATGAAACACTCTTAGCATATAAATAAGCACTGTCATGTCGCCTTGTGACGACTGGTGTCAGTGAGTAATGTAGAGAGAGCTTTCATACTGGAAAAGCTAAGAGAAGTCCTAGAATTGTATATCTAAATGCGTGTTTGTATTGTTACAGAGGTGTGATTGATCGGGAGTGCGTATACAAACTAAAGAAATTATTTGCTTCAGAGAACCTAAAGATCTCCATTTGAAGTAGGTGGAATTAAGATTGTTACGATTTTCGCTATATATGCATGTGTATATAAATTTCAAGCATTGAAATGAATATTTTCTGTTTATATGAAAGATAAGATAAATGTGTATGCTGAATTAAATCATGATTAAACTGTTTATGCATAAGATATGCATTATTGTGAACCATGTGAGAGAAATGTAAGATTGATACCAGGAAATTGTGAAATGATTGGTATGAGAGAAATGGGTCGTTATGATGCAAATGGGCCACGGAGTCATTATGATGTGGGTGGGCCTTCGAGCTGGACAAGCTACAGGTCCTTGAGCCCCATTGTTTGGGGAGTTTAACGCGTTCTAAGAGGTCGTTATGATGTGGGCGGGCCACAGAGTCGTTATGATGTGGGCGAGCCTTGGAGCTGGCCAAGCTACCTGTCTCTCAGGAGTAAAACCATGAGGTGTGTCTTTGGGTTTAACCCACTGCGCTAAAGAGGATAATATTGTTTGCTATGTACTTGATACACACAACGACGTGTTGGTATTTGATATATGAAATGGCTCGAAAGAGTGAAGACTAGTATCAAGAAATGTAAATGAGTTGTAAGTTTGACATGTGATTGCATACTTTGCATTTCAAATAATGTGTTTTGTACTAATGTATTGGTATTTCTTCCATTTTAGCATGGACTCACGATTTTGATAAATGTTGAGCGATTTCAAGTTAAATGATAATTGAATTATTGTTTGCATGATTCAGCATGGCTAAATTGATATATATATAGAATTATCATGATTTATATTTATATAAAAAAATTGCATCTTATTCCACCTACACAAGTGATTGCTTGTTGAGGCATTGTTTTGGTTTGTAATTCCTCAGAAACAGAGAATAGTAGTAGGTTTGGCATGTTGATAGTGTCTCAAAACAGGGGGCTTCCAAAAAATAGGAGCAGCATACTGATAGGAGAGTGCTAATGGATGCTTTGGAAGAGGACAGGTAAGAATTGGTCTTTGAATTAAAGTTATCGTATTAGAAATGAAAAAGAGACTCATCATCATCATCATCAAAACCTTATCCCAATTAGGGGTCAGCCACATGAATCTTATTCCTCCATTCCACTATATTAAATACCATGGCTTCATTTAGTCCCAAAGTTTTTAAATCTTTCCTCACCGCTTCTATCCACGTTCTTTTGGGCCTTCCCCTTGCCCTTTTAGAACCTTCTACTTGTATTGCCTCACTCCTTCTAACTGGTGCCATTGTTGGTCTCATTTGAACATATCCAAATGATCTAAGTCTAATCTCCCTCATCTTGTTACCTATTAGTGCTACCTTAAATTTTCTTTAATATTTTCATTTCTAATTCTATCCTTTCTTGTCTTACCACTCATCTATCTCAACATTCTCATTTTTGTGATGCTCATCCTATGAGTATAATGTTCCTTAACTGCCCAACACTCTGATCCATAAAGAATGGCCGGCCTTATAGCCATCCTATAGAATTTTTCCTTTAGTTTGATTGGCACTCACTGATCACATAAAACACCTGATGCAACCTCCCTCTCAATCTCTCCACTCTCATGGATCAATGATCCTTAGTATTGAAAGTAGTCTTTCATGGGGACCTCTTAGTTATCAATCTTGACTGGTGTTCCACTCTTACTCTCCTTGCTAAAACTACATTCCATATATTCTGTCTTAGTTCGGCTAATTTTAAATCCTTTATATTCTAATGCTTCTCTCCATAACTTTAGTTTTATGTTTACACCCTCCCTTGTCTCATCAAGTAGGACTATATCATCTGCAAATGAAAAAGAGACTACATTATATGTAATTATGGGAATTTGGAAGACTTATGTGATTAGGTTGTGCTATGGAGGTTCTGGGTGTGTTGTGTTGATGTAAATTGTTTTTGTTTTATTAGATGTATGAAAAGGAGACAAAGTCTCCATTTATATTTTAAAATTGTCAACAAATGTTTATCAAGTACTTCACAATGACATGCGTTAGAAATTAGTTTGTATTTAAAATTACATTTGAAAACCCGGGTCATCACAATTATTTTTCATACAAGCATGGAGGCTTGTGGTTTTATTTTAAGACAGCCTTATGCCTAGGGATGCCAATGCTAAGAGAGTTGTGAGGGTTTGGCCACCCGCTCTCTGAAACTGATTATGATGATGATACTGTGCCCAAAGAGAGGCAAAATGTCGAGTGGGGCAATTATGGTAAGGCTACCACTGTGACAACCATGATTCCCCCCATACAAACATGGATCTGTACTTTCTACCGTAGTATCAGTGGAATATTAAGTAGTTATTTGGGTGCTATACAGATTAAGACTGTAAGCATGGTAGTCCTTTGATTATTTTGCATTATGATACAATTGAGATATGGCATGATGAGATGCATTATTTTATGGCATAATGAGATGCTGATAAATATTATTACTAATGTTGTATTGGAGGATGATTCCTAATACGGTATGATTATATATTAACACCTAATGTTAATATTAAAATCAGTTTAAAAATGAAATATTATTAATGATATTGACTATATTCACTATTTTTAGTGGTTTTATCTATATGTAATGTATACATATATTTCATATGATGAGCGAATGATAAAATGGTTATCCAATTGTATAAATTAATTTATATAATGGATATAATGAACTATTGATTTTAAGATATATTGAATATATTTCTTAAATCCCCTACCAAGCATAGCTTGCTGAGATATTGTAAATGTTTGAATGTTTATAATATCTCAAATCCAATTAAGGAAGATTGAAAGCTCAAGACTTGAGGATAATCATCATCAAACTACTGCTTCGGGTATTTAATTTGAGGAAGATTGTATTGATTATTTTGTAATTTGGATTGTAATATTTGGACAATATATGTAATGACTACCAGGGCTATGTATGTGAACCACTAGATTGATCCTAATTTTAATAAAAGTATTTCTATTGATATTCAATAGAAATTTTATTTTATACAAAAATTTATGTATGATAAGTAATTTGAGGTGGCACTAGGGTTTTTGAAAAATCAATTTCAAAGAAAATATGTTTTCGCTATTTGTAATTTAAAATTTTTCAAAATCAGTGCCCTACCTTTGCAAATATTTATGAAAATATGTTTTAAAAACCCAAGTCATCACAAAGTATGCTTTACTTGCCCCTTTAGTAGATCCAAGTCATTTACCATGTTGGGAATGGCTTAGATATGCTAAGTACTAAATTTCATGTCCATTAGATACTTGATCCAATGTCTTTTAGGTTGTGACTTAAAAAACAAAGGATAGATATAGATGTAATTTTAAAATTAAAGAAACTTGGGATAAATTATCTAATAAGCCTTAGATTTACAAATTTGCCTCTCTAAACCATTCCCCACTTAGTGAATGACTTAGACTACAAAAAGCCAAGTGCACTTGCACTGAGATAAATTCAAGTATGCACTCGCATTTATCTTTCCTCTTTTTTAGTAAGTACCCACCAATGTACCTTTTTGGGTTGTCAGGTCATCAACAATAAGCTAAGATAAGATGATGGAATGTTTTCAGTGTTACAATTCAATAACCCAGCAAATTCATGCAGTCACTACTAAACTAAAGTGTTTTTAAGACAATTAAAAACATATATGTAAGACGATTTCATAATTATTTTCTATCTGGCTATGTTACAAAAGGGGTAAAAAATAATACAATTTTCAAAAGAATTTTAATTTTTCTTTTTTACTTTTTAAGATGATTTTCAAAAACCATCTTAACAAGTTTTTAAGACAATTTCAATGATCGTCTTTAATAAGTCTGTATTCTAAAAAAGAATGCAGAACCTTGTTATTGATATTATAGAGTAATGTTTCTGCTATTATAATATTTATCCATACCTCACATTTAATATAAATAATTTTACATCCACATTCAATATCCATATCTTCCTGCTAATACAATCTTCCTACAATACTTCATACTTTCAACATCCACATTCATGATAAAAAAATTCAAAGACATGAAAAAATTAAAAAAAAAAATCACAAATATAGACTTACATCCACACTTCTTCATACATTCTCATTTCCTTCTACACTCCAATATCCTCACATTCAAAGTAAAGACCTACATCTGCATCCCCTCATTCATCCCTTCATTCAAATAAACACACACACATCAAGCAAATAAAAAGTATAAGACACATCCACATTCACTACTTAAATGATTTTTAAAAAAAAATTCACATTGAAGTACATAAGTGTTAGTGGGGTGGAACTACAAATCATTCATAGTTGAATCTCATTACATACTCAACCCATTCACATTTTATTTTGTCAAGATCAATAACCTTGGCTTCCCCAATTGACAATATTGCTATTTGTAAGACAACATATTTAATATAGTTTACTAATAAATTCATTATATACTTAAAAGAAGAATTCATTACGGAGGAAGAACAAGTTCTTTCTTTGATCTTCCCAAGAACCTCTTTTACTTTTATTTCATGTAAGCAACCCTAAAGCTATGAAAAAATGTAAGATGATAACTAGTAAATGTCTTACATTTAGCAATTACTTGAGCTTAGTACAATCAAGTGTTAGGGTTCTCATGTATCTTAAAAACAAAGTACACACACTTTCAAATCAATTGTGATCCAGGTCACTATACAAAAAAAAAAAAAAAATTATCGATAAGTACTATGTCCAATTATAACTTTAGTTTATATATATAAGTAATTAATTAGTTTTTCTTACCTTAACCTTCTTCCAAGTTACTTTTGATTGGTTTCAAAGTCTTAATTAGCTCAACCCATTTATGTCATGCATTTCAAAGTTATAATTGAATTGCATTAATTATAGATAAAAGATTAATTATCAATTATGAAACTATTATCAACAGTATGGCACGAATGCATGCTTAACAAGATTCAAAAACTAATGCATATAAATAAAGTTTATAATCCTTAAAATTATGTACGAGTGTTAAACATAATTTAGAAGGGCAACTAGTTAAAACTTAAGTGCTATTATAAGAAATCATTAAGGCATGCCCCTTCGAGGAAAAGAACACATGTAGAATTTCAATGATTCACCTTTCCATGAGCCATTGCTCGTCCACTCCATATATGTCAATAGGTCAAGCAATTTGTAAATATCCTTAATCTCTCATCTATGCATTTATAGTCCAGGAACCTACCAAAAAGAAATAACTTGTTTTATTATTATTGATTAACACAGTGATAAGAGTTCTTATTGAAGTAGATATTTGTATGTCTTATATAAGAGATAGTGTGTACATATTATAGTTCATCTCCCATTTACAAACTCTTATGAGGTCCTCTCTCACGAGTGATAATTCAACTGCATCATTGCTAAGTACTCCAGGTTCTATCTATATATGGTTGATTACTTTATCTTCATTAATGAGCCTGTAGAGGGTCCTCAATGCTAGAGGCATGTCAATGAAACTATAAGCTAATCATTAGATTGTTGTTGTATAATTTTAAAAATTATTAGTCAATATAAAAAATTTATTGAATACATTTAATTTTATTATGAAAATAAACAAAAATGCTAGTATCAGTTTAATCGCTAGGATGACAAGTGCTAGTGAGAAGGAGATTGGCCTCAATGGTGCATGCTGCTGCTTCTTATTAATATTGCAGATAATAAATGATTAAATTGATGTCTTTAAAAAATATTGTTGAAGATGGTGGTATGACAACATATATACTTAGATTTTAGGAGAATCACATATCTTTTTAGTTAAGCAACACGATATTTAGTGGCCTCCCAACAATGTAAATGCCGTTGATTTTATAAAAAATGAAAGACAAGCATCCTCCTGATATGCTAGAACAATACACACACACACACACACACACACACACACACACACTTAGTATGTCAAAAATTCATGCAAAAATAGGAGACCGAATATGATATCATGTACCAACTTCAATGATGTTTTCAATGTAATTCAAGGGCCAACATGCATTGACCCATCTACTAATAAAAAATACTTGATACATAAGGATGCAGTGGGAGAATTAATAAGACAAAAAAGTAAGCATTTGTACATGCATACTTCATTAGCTGATTTTTCTCTTTTGAAGGGCACATGTAGCTCTTCTAATCTTCTTGAGTAGGAGAATTGCAACTAATGTGAGGCTGAGGTTGGGATAGTAGGAGCTAACTGTTAACCTTTGATATTATATAAGTCCCCCATTAAATCCATCTTTAATTGCTCATATTTCGTCTTTCAAAGGCCACTTTTAGCTGCTCATACATCTCTTTATCATCAACTTCAAGTCAATGTTGATTCTTAAAGTATTTAGAAGGAATAACACCATGGCCTTGGCCCACTACTTAGCTAGGGAGTTCCTCCTTGTTGTCCAAGTTCTATACAAGATGATATCCTTTGTAGCAGTGCTGCTTAAAGTCCCTATAGATGCAGTTTCTTAAGTCAACTCTTCTTGCACAATTTATAAGAACATAATCAATTCTATTAATTAATCTATAATTATTTCATATAAATTCTAAAAATATAACAAGGGTAGACACATGCAATCATTTACTACTCGAGAAGCAGCTTGTGCAACTACCTTGTTTTTTTAGGTTTGGGCATTACGCCCCTTTAATTTTCCATAGGATGGCACACTTAATGAGATTCGTAGTCCCGGCTTTCTTTTGCAATCAAGAGAGATACTAAAGTTAGGTAATAAAAAATAATTAAGATATAATTAGAAAGAAATAAACTCTCACAAATACTAATTTCTTATTCTTCCAACCTAGAGAAGTGTTGCATATGATTGATCACACGTACCTTACTCCCTCAAATACTCTTTGCCTATATTTGATACAATGAAAGGTAATCAATCACAATTGAATGTCATAAAAATTAATTCAATCAAACCTTGGTTTAGCACATACCTCAAATTTGGGAGAGAAGCAACATTGTTCAAATTCATTCCATACTTCATGGTCCATGATATTGGAATATAAGTGAGGGACTCTATACATGTGACATCCCAGGTTTTTCTAACACATTTTCACAAAATGTTTTGCACTTGTGGGGCCGCAAGTTTGAAAAACTATTTAGAAACCAAATAGCAAAAAACAAGTTTCAGGAGATGACTTTAAAAAAATCTCGAGTGTCAATTTTCTTCTCAAAAATAAGAATTTTCAGAGAAATGAATGCCACATTTCTATTGAAAATATGATAAAGTTTTCCTTGTATTTTGAACCTAGCACATTTCACTCATGCGATGTGACAACCTCATAAACACATGGCTCCCTCCAAAATACATCCACACACGTATGTCTATTTACATTTAGATAAAAAGAAATATTTTGTGGTGCCAAAAGGCTAAGAATTGAACTAACATTCCCAAGACCACTCATATCACAACCACACCACTATAACTCCAATTTACGTAGCCACATGTAAATAAAGCAAAGTCATATTAAGTCAACATTTCATTGATTTGCAATGTAGTTTACAAGATCATCAATTACATTGCAAACTTGTTTATTGTATCTTTCATGCTCTTCTCTTTAGATCTCTATCACAATCTTTTGCTCTTGTATCTTATTTCTTCAAACCTGAGACATTGTAAACAATTTACAATGTCTCAGCAAGCATATGCTTGTGTAGATAGTTTCATCATCAAAATATGAAGTTTGTGTAGGTTTAAATCCAAAAAGGATACATAATTACATGTCATGCAGTTGAGTGAAATATGATGCATAATGAGTAGTATAATAAAACTCTAAAGTCTCAATCATGCTTTACAAATCAATGTCCCAAACTAATTCAAATTATCAGTTTCGATATCCATGCATATTGTTTTAAAGACAATAGTAACCTTTACATGGTATTTTACAAATATGAAAGATCGCCACAACTAATGCCATGTATCATCTTATAAGTATACTCATCTAAACTAAATAATGAATCATCATAAAGAAATAAGTAAATGAAAGGCATTTAAATCAGTCAACTTTCCTAGCACAGCATCCACCAACCCCATTATGTCCATTAACACAGTAATCTAGGCATAATCACATGTCAATATAATTGATAAAACCATAAAAATCCATGCACTAATGATATCATGCAAATTCAAACCTTATGATACAATGTAGCCATGTAAAAGCAACCCTCACAAGGGTTGATTTTGAGGATTCTGTACTCCTTATCATTCATAATTCATGAAGTCCATGTAGTTTCAAATATGTTTTCATGTATAAGCTTCCAATTTGATAGTAAAACAACATCACATTCCAAACCAGTAAGTTGCATAAAATACAAATGTGCTAAATGCATAAATCAGAAATATCAGAATCCCAAATCTTAAGCATTTTCAAATATGAACGAGTAGTTATCAATAGTCTTTATATTTCACAAAAGCATATTGATGTTAAAACTACTTATCTCCCTCATTGTACTTCACGATTTAATTATAACCCTCTAATCAATTCATTTATCAACTTATTGATATTCTAGATTCTTTGTCAATGTCAAGTTATATTACCAATTACAAATTATATATATATATATATTCTAGCCCTAATTTGACAGTCCAAATAATTTATTAATCATGAAACCATTAGGTTTTTGTGATTCATCGCTAATCAACTACCAAAATCACGAGATCTTAGTCGTTTAGGCTGTTGATTTACTCTCCACATCATGGATTGTCAATCAATTATCCATTAAATGCTAACACCTTTACTAAATAAAGGTCACTATACATAATGGTGGCATATGATCACCGATGAAACATTGCCAGGTCCCTATTCCTTTACTTTCTGATTGGATGATTGAGATTATTTGATCAATTTTCATCTAGATATTTTAATTTCTACCATATAGTAGTTAATTCAATGTTCAAAAACTCATCTATGGTGTCTGATCATTGGTTAGACCTCAAGAAGTCACTGTTTAAATAGTAATAGATCGAACAACTAAGATTGTTCAATTGATTTCCAGCCTATATCAATAACCTTAGTTGGATCTGATCTATATTAGTGCTTATTTACCTATTCGTAGGTTTGGATTAATAAATGGACGGTTGGATCTAGTATAAATTGTACAAATTTAACCTAAAATTTCAAATCAAGAGTTGGGTTTGATAAATCTTTCCTCTTGAATGTATTTTCATGCTTCTTCTGCTCTTAGTTGAGTTAGATTGACTTCATTTTTTGGTGAAACTACCATGATCACGTCACACTCTACTCTCCTCTTCGATCAATAGCCAATAACAATGCAAACCATCCATCCTTCTTGGGGTTTTGGTTCTTGCTCCAGAAAAACCTAGGAACCTTGTTTTTCTCCTCCACCAGTGTCTTAGGTATCTCCGGTGCATAAGGTTTCTCTCCCCTTCTTTCTTTTCATTCAGTTTAAGTGGGGAGGGGTGCTCATATAAAATATAATCCCCTCTGTTTTAGGAATTTCTTCTTTTCTTTTCTATCTTAATTTTATAAAAATGCCCTTTATATTTAAAGTATCATAACTTCTTCATTTGAACTTTGGTTTCAATGTTCTTTATGTCATTGGAATTGTATTGATGTGTACTTTTCATTTTTTTATTGTTTCAAGTACACATTTTTTGTTTTCAAGGGGTCACTTTCATAGAACTCAATTTTACTAAATTTAATTCCTGATTTTTATCTCAATTAAAATATATTATACGAAAAATAACTTGAAATTGAGGGTCGTTATAGTATAGCCTTGATGAATTATCTACAAATGGATATTTGCAGTTGTTAATAAGGTAGCTCTTTCATTTTCTCCAACTCTCACTAGCTCTATGCAAAGCATGCTTCTTCTTGACATCAGAGATGGCAAAGAAAGGCTACGACGTAGAAACAACTATGATACCTATTTAAACATAACAAGATAAGATATGTAGTATAGTATATAAAACACTTACATACCTTCACCATCTCCTATATTGAGTCTTTGATTGATAGTGACACATATATCCAATCATCACATGTAATAGGAATCATGCTTCTTATCATACAGCAAATGTAGCCGATATAGTTGTTTGCATTATTACCTTCTCTTGCCCCTTATTGTTGTACTTGATATCATCTTTTATCTCTGTGACTTTCACTTAATAATCTTTTCCATTGTTGTTCGCCTTTGCCCTTTCTCTTATGAGAGCTAGTCAGGTTAGGCTATTCATTATGTTCCATTTTTCATGTATAAGGCAAAATATTTCATTTCAAACAAATGAATTAGAAATAAGTTCTGCATTCAATCTATTCATTTTCTTTTAAAAAGAGAATTTCTTTAACAATAGGCCATCATCATCATCATCATCATCATCATCATCATCATCATCAAGACCTTATCCCAATTAGGGGTCGACAACATGAATCTTGTTCCTCAATTCCACTCTATTAAATACCATGGCTTCATTTAGTCCCAATGTTTTTAAATCTTTCCTCATCACTTCTATCCACATTCTTTTGGGCCTTCCCCTTGCCCTTTTAGAACCTTCTACTTGTATTGCCTCACTTCTTCTAATCGGTGCCATTGTTGGTCTCCTTTGAACATGTCCAAATCATCTAAGTCTAGTCTCCCTCATCTTGTTACCTATTGGTGCTATCCCTAAATTTTCTAGAATATTTTCATTTCTAATTCTATCCTTTTTTGTCTTACCACTCATTCATCTCAACATCCTCATTTCTACGATGCTCATCCTATGAATATGATATTCCTTAACTGCCCAACACTCTAATCCATAGAGCATAGCCGGCCTTATTGCCATCCTATAGAATTTTTCTTTTAGTTTGAGTGGCACCTGTTGATCACACAAAACTCCAGATGCACATCTCCATTTGTTCCAACCCATTTGGATTCTCTGGGTAACCTCCATCTCAATCTCTCCACTCTCATGAATCATTGATCCTAAGTATCAAAAGTGGTCTTTAACGAGGACTTCTTAGTTATCAATCTTGACTGGTGTTCTACTCCTACTCTTCTTGCTAAAATTTTAACAATAGGCCATAAAACAATAATTCTTTTTAGAATCACAATCTAGTTGATAAGAGTCATTATCGGTGTAAGCATATATAAACATTTCAATGTTTTATCTAACATGCTTAGATAGTGCAAAAACTAGAGCACAATGAATCATAGTATTTGAGAACCAATAAAACAATCCTAGAAGACAGTTTTAGAATGCTAAAACATATGTAATTTGATAAAAGATGGAATTTTTAGAATTATTAACAATCAATTTAGTTTCATGAAGATTCTAACTTTCATTTCTCAATTAGTTCTTACAATGAAGCTTTTCATTTAGTTAACCTATAATTGATAATTCTAACCCAACAAAAAAATAATAATTAACACATAGGAAATCAGAAGCCAATAAGTATAGACAACTAAAATTTTGACAAAATCACAACACCTAATGAAGATATATCCACTAGATGACATTCTATCTTGGATAATCTTTATGGCTTTGTAGATAATTAGATAGAGAGATACAAGTTGAGTGACATATCAAAATAATGCTCTTAATCTTGTTGTTTAAAGTTATTCTAATGAATTTTATGTGAAGACAAACTGTAATTGGATAAGTTTCTTTGCCTAGATTGCAAAGAATCAATAGCCATCCAAATCCTAAGAGAAAAGGAAGAAGAAAAGGATTGAGTTACTAGCATAGTCCACATTAGTGCACACATATAGGCCAGAACTTATGGCATATAGGTTGTATGTTGTAGTCTTATAGAGCCAAACTGACCCTAAGTTATGATCCTATGATCATCAAAATGGTTGGATTAATTATTTCTTCTTATTGTAACTTTTCCAAAACATGAACATTCTATGGTGCCCTATTCAAGTGATTCCACAAACTAAAGAAAATGATAATAGAGACATAGCAAGGGGCCTGCCATGGTAAAGAATGGATGGGGTTGTTAACACAAGTAAGAAGTATAAATGTTGTTTATTATGGTGTTGTATGCTTTAAGCATTGCCTATTATTCAGATAGCTCCTCAAGATGCCAACAAGATTATTCTCTTCTTTTCCTTGAATAATGTTAGAAATTTGATAGGAAGAATAGTTATGTACAAAAGAAGAATGTAGAAATTTTTTAGAACCACTATAAAGAGTTAATGAAGTGATAAACAATGTGAAAAGAAGGAAAATGAGATTAGAGGAAATAAGCCATTTCTATTTTTTAGATTTCTCACAAAGTGGAAAAAATGGTGGTCTTAAAACCATCCCCGCAGTGGAAATGTGAGAAATCATGCTAAACACTCACTCAAACTATCAAAACAAGTGAATCAAGAAGAACTTTTTACTTTCATCAACTATATTTATGCCAAAGGAATGAAACTATGAATCTATTAGCTATCACCATAGTAGAAGAAGTGTACTGACATGGATTACATATGTAATTACTTAAGTAGAGATTGCACAAAAACATGATTTGATGCCAAATTCATCTATTTAACTGACTAGTGTTTGCAATATGCACAAGACAGCTTCATCTAGTGGATGTATCTTCATAGATTTTAACAGCAATAATATTTACTTAAGTAGAGCTAGATATAGTTCAAAACATAACTCAAATCACATATCTAACTACATAAGAGAGAGAAAACAAAAGATAACTCAAATCACTCAATCTATATAAAACAAGCTCTAGATCTAAATAAGCGATGATTTATACATGACCTATATCACAACTGAACATGCTCTAAATTTAGAAATATATTAGTAGATTTATCTACCTTGTTGAGTTGGATTTTCTATTGTTGATTAGCCATAGAATAGAAAGTGGAGAGAAACCATCAAACTCCATCGTTTCCTATTTTTCTACTTTCTTCTTCTTCTCTGAAGAAAACCCAGCAATGGATGCAGATCATGGACTATCGTGTCTAGGATTTGGAGGAAGAGGAGATCACAAGAGAGAGAAAAATGGTGAATCTATTGCTAGCGAAGAGCCAATATTTTTTAGCAAGAGAGTGAGAGAGACAAAGAGAGGGAGAGCTTTAGGTTTTTGGAGTTGGGGCAAAGGAAACTAGGGGTTTTGGATCTAGACGGCATGATGGAGACCATGATGGGTAATTACATTAAGGTTTTTGACACTTTTTAAGGATGGTTTTCTAAAAATAATCGTTTTTTCACTTTTTCAACATGATCTTTTATAATCATCTTATTAAGTTCTTGAAAAAAACATTTAAAAATTTTTAAACCCCTCCAATGGCTTCTCAAGTTAGGCTACTCTTGATGTACTATATATATAAACACACACACACACACACACATTGAATTGCTATTACAATTGTACATATAGAAATAAAAATAACAAAATAATATATATTTTTTTCTAATAACTACTATTCATCCTTTATTTATACATGTGTATGCACACGCACACACACACACTCCAACATAAATTGTTTTCAACTCAAGCATCCACCTCACTAATGTCATGCACATAATCTATCTCATTCTCACCGATTACATCAATTGATGGTATTGTTTTAAAATATAAAAGTAATCTATTGTAGGTCATCTTCATCATAGAAGTCCCTGAGGATGGGTGATAAAATAGTTGACCACCTAGTATTACATCCGTCTTGTGCTTAAAATACATGTCTTGCTCAAGATGCCAAAATAAATTGATCACTTTTATAAACAATCATACTTAGGTAAACTAAAGTTAATATTTTATGCTATCTTTGTTGTGTACCACCCTATTGCACTTAAATACAACCACAGTTCTACAAGTATACTCCAATGCCTATATCTCTCATACAATCTAATAATAAGTATCATCTAAGCTGACCCTGAATTATATTGCCCTTTTGAGATATTGTGGTCTTTTATGTAAATTCCATAACCATTGATGGCATATCTAGTATACTTTATTACTTCTGGTCAAGGTCCCATCATCAATGAACCAAGGATTCAAATATACTATGGCATGAAACACCTGGTTGATCATAAAGCTGTGCATATTAAGTGGGATTATTTCTATAATCTAATAAATTAGTATATATACATATGCATAATAAGTAATTGAAGCATTAATTCATTTTACTTTCTAATGAAGCCACATAGTGAAGGTACAATAGTGCTTATGTTAGAACCTCTTCTATTTTTTTGCTCTTTTTTTTATTTTATTTTTTTAAACATTTCTTGGATATCTTGCTTTCAAGATCTTCATGTGCTTGCTAGAAGGAAGAGTTGTAAAGTAACTAATTACCCCTTACACATAAAACAAATAAAAGTATAGTAGTAATATGAGAGAGAGAGAGAGAGAGAGAGAGAGAGAGAGAGAGAGAGAGAGAGAGAGAGAGAGAGAGAGAGAGAGAGAGAGTCAACTTACTTAATCTATGACTGAATTTTATAAACATTGTTTCACAAGACACAAGTGCACATCGTCTTGTTCTTTACTTTCAACGGTTGATACAACCACTCAAGAGAGGTGTACCAACTTTTGAATCAAATCTACTTGATCATTTCTTTCTTTGTAGGATTCACAAATGCGTTCACACTTGATAAATACTCTATGTAAAACTCCACCGATTCTTCTACAATGTAACATTCAATAATAGTACATTTTAATTTTCTCCCTTGACATAAATTATTTTCAACTCAAGCACCCTCCTCACTAATGTCACTCACATAATCCATCTCATTCTCACCAATTACATCAATTGATGACATTGTTTTAGTTATATAAGTTCTCTTCATCATAGAAGTCCCTCGATAAGGCTGATAAAATAATTGACCATATTGTATCATGTTTATCTTGTATATAAAATACTTACTGTGCTTGAGAATAAAATGATCATTTTTATAACCCATCTTGCTTTGGTGAACTAATGTCAATCTAAGGGCATCAGTTTTAATGTTATCTTTGTTATGCTCCACCCAATCACACTTAAATATAATTAGAGTTTTATAAGTACAATCTAGTGCCCATATCTCTTACATAACAATTGGGTTGTTATCCAAACTATAAAAGAAAGTAGAATTGGAAACTAACTTGACCCTAGTTGTTTTATTGCGCTTATAAGTTATCATAGTCTTTTGTGTAAAATCAATAACCATTGATGGCATATCCAATATACTTGTCACTTCTTGTCAAGGTGTTATTGCCATCCAACCCAAGAATTCATATATACTATGGCCTGGAACATCTCGTTGATCTTGAATGTGTGCACATCAAGCAAGATGATTGTTATAATCTAATAAATTAGTACATAACGCACATGTATAACAAGTAAAAGAAGTGCTATTATTTTACTTTTTTAAAAAGCCAAGTAGTGAATGTACGATGGTGCTCATATTACAAGCACTTCTATTTTTTTGCATTTCTTAGATATTATGCTTTTATGAACTCCAGGTGCTTACTATAAGGAAGAGATGTAAAGCAATCATATTACCCTTTATACATAAAATAGAAAAAAAAAATATAAAAGTAATATGAGAGAGAGAGAGAGAGAGAGAGCTTATTTAATGTATGGTTAAATTTCATCAACATTATTTCATATGACAAAAAGGTCTACCTAGCCTCATTCTTTGCGTCAACGGCCTATACACGACCACTCAAGAGAGGTTCACTAACTTCTGAATCAAATTCACCTAATTGTTTCCTTCTTGATGGGATTCTTTTAAGTATTCAATTTTGGTCAAAATATCCCTAATTTATTATTTAATTAGAGCATCTAGGCCATCAATTTCAAGATTTTGTATAAAATATTTTGTTTTAGCTTTAATTGGCCATCCAACCGTTAAATTGCAAAATTAATGGTCAGATGATCACCAAAGCTAATTAGATGAAAAATGAATGGTTTAGATGATTCTAATTGGGTCATGTGCATTGCAGATCAATCGACTCAAGCGTGGACGATCCAAATAAAATCGCGAAGATCAGATGAGGATGATGAAGCTGCATGGAAAAAGAAGACTTTGAAGACTCTTAGGATAGAACAAAGTTCAATACAGAGTTCTAGCAAGACTGGGATGCTAGTGGACCCCATCCTTCTTTCTCTCTATCCTCTCTCTTATCTCCTTCTCTCTAACGTCTCTCTCTCTCTTTCCCACTATGCTCTCTCCTCTATTTTCTCTTTTCTCTTTCCCTCTTATCCCCCTCTCTCCTTACACGTCTTTCCCTCTTATTTCCCACTCTTTCACCTCTCTCTCTCCCTCTTCTTATATTTTCATTTCTCCTCTCCCCATGGCACATGGTTTTTCCCTCTCTTTTGGGGCTGGCCAACTTTCCCCCTCTTCTCTTGCTTTCACTCCCTCTTTCCTCCATTCTCCTCAATGTCCAGCCCTCTCTCTAGTCTTCTTCTCTTGGCTGGATTCTCCCTTCTTCCAGTCATCACCTCTCTTTAGCACCAAACCCGTCACCCCCACTTTCCAATTCTCTCTTCTATCCTTCTTTCTCACCATGCGTTCCTTCCCTGCTCCACTCCTCACCACACCACATCTCCCCCTCAGTTTTTTCTGTTTTGATCTACTGAACCACTGCCTGGACAAATTTCCCTCCTCCTTTTCTAGTATCTCTCTCATTCAATCCGTTCCACCACCCTCTCTCCCAGTTATCTTTGTTCCCTTCTTACCCTGGTTCTCTCCACTTAGGCTGGATCGTTGAGAGAAGATCCTCCCTAACCTTCTTCTCTTTCTCAACTTTTTCGTACCTCTTCTCCCTCATTGAGCATCCCTCTTCTCTGTTATCTCTTTCTTTCCCACATCCTCTTTCTTCTCTTCTTCACTCCCGCCTATTTCTCTCTATTCTCTCCTCTCTCTCTGTTCTCTGCTGGCACCACCATCTTTTCTACTTCTCCTTCTTCCCCTCTACTTCTTTCTCTTATTCTTCTCTATCACCCTGTAAGTCTTTCTTTCTCAATCTCTATCTCCACCTCTGTCAGCCCAACACAGACCAGTCGCACCCCATCTATTCGTGTTGGACTACCTTGCCCCATCACTATCCCCTACACGCACAAACCCAACACCAGTTCTCCCTCCTCCGATTCCCTTTTCTCTCGGATCTGGCATCCCTGTGTCGCCAGTCAGATCCAGGGTCGGACTCCCTTCTTCTTCTTCTTCTTCTCCCTTCTTCCTTATTCCCCTTGCTTCTCCGATTTTCTCATCGTTTTCTTCTAGTTTTCGTTAAAAACCAAAAATCCAATCAAACTCCACTTCTGCCCCTGGAAAATCTGAGTTATGCCACCTCTGTCCTTTCATTTTAATACCATCTGAGTCCTCTATGTAATTCCATCTGAGTCCCTGGTGTAATTCCATATGCGTCCCTGAATATTTCGATTTTAACTTATCCACATAATATCTATCTGGGGGCAGGCTTATCCAGGACTGCTTATTTAGTTTTATTTTTTGTTTTTTTGGAATAAATAATTTTGTAAATTGTAACTGTTGAATAAATCTGGATTTTATTTTATTGTTAGTTTATTTCTGGTATATTATTTATTTTATTCTTTTATTAATTGAATTTTATTTAAAACTCCATCATTTTAAGCGAGTCCTTATAGGATCAACCCGTATTTGCATAAGCTACACTACAATAGCCCGTGCACTTGCGGTTAAACAATTAACAGATTCCGACCACATTCATTCTTGATAAAATTTTATGAAAAAATCTACCAATTCTTATGCAATGTAACTTTCAATGATCAATACACCCTCTAGTTGATTATGATCTCATAATACCCTTTTAGCACTTATATGTACTTGTCAAACTCGTATGTCCATCACAAATAATCTAGCCCATAGAGTCTAATCTCATCACTAAGGTGTGTTATTAAGTGCATCATAATATCAAAGAAAGACGGTGAGAAGATTGTCTTAGGCTCACATAAGGTTATCACTAGATGATCTTGGATTTCTTGTAATTTGAAAACATTTACCACCTTCTTACATAAACCATTGAAGAAGTAGCAGAAATTTGTAATAGGTCCTTTAATTTTATCCGGTAGCTGAATATATTGCAACAAGCAAGAGTTGTTGTATAAGGCCAAGTCAATTGTAAGACTTCATCCTTAATAGTTTCAGCTCTTCCATAGAAATAATGTTTCTACTTGAAGAGTTGCCAATGGGACTCTAAATACCAATAGGTTTTATGCACTATTCTTCTTTTCTCTTTGTCAAGCATATAATTTGCTTTAAATAAATATGCTCCTTGGTCACCCCAATCTTATAAATGTAATAATCTTCTCTTCAAACCCATCTTCATAAGTTCTATTTGAATTGCAAGTCCATCCTTTTTTCTTTTTTTTGTCAAGTAAGGTACCAGTCAAGCTTTTATAGACATTCTTCTTAATGTGTATAATATTAAATACATGACACACATGCAAGGATTTCTAGTACTTAAGTTCAAAGAATATTAACTTCCTCTTCCAACAACTTGTAGAGTTGTTATCACATGTACGTTTGGTGGTTTTCTTCTTTCCCATGAGAAATTAAGGTTTTCAACATTTTTCAATACTTGTCACCCCATCAACATCTTTGGAGATGCCCTTGTCTCTACTCTGTCATTTAATTCTCTTTTTTTAAAGTAGTATAAATGATTTTTATACAACCATTTTTTGTAGCCTAGGAATACATCTTTATTCTATGTTTGAGTCATATCACACACATTTAATCATTGCAGATAGGACAATCATTGTACTTCTTCATGGTGTATCTCACCAAATTATCACACACAAGAAAATCATTTATTGTCCATAATAGTATAGCCTTTAGGATGAACTAATGTTTCATATATGCATAATAAGCTTCAACCCCTACATCCCATAATGTCTTAAGATTGTTGATCAATAGATTCAAGCATATGTTAATGTCATTTCCTGATTGCTTGGGACCTAATATCGACATAATTAACATTGTGAACTTCCTCTCATATATAGCAATGACAAGAGGTTCTATCACACCATTATAACAGGCAAAAAACTATATATATTGCTCATAAAATATGAGGACTAATCTTGTCTATAGATGTTGCAAGGCATAGGTTTCTCAATTATTATTATTTTTAAAATTGCGCCACAAGAAGTTTACAAGCTTCCATGCTTGGCTATTTGCTACATGTTGTAAATAGCTATTAACTTCCTTCTCCTCAGCATACTATACTAGTTTCTTCATCATTTTTGTAATATGAAATATTATTTTGAACCTTGGATTATGAAAAAAATCATAAGACCTTTACAAGCACATCTTTCATCTGCTTAGTTGAATTAGTTTTCAATTTTCATCTTGACTATCTACAAGTTGGGCATGCAGTTTTATCCTTATGCTCCTTCCTATACAAGATACAGTCATTAGGATAAGCCTTTATTTTCTCAAACTTTAACCTTAGTAAAGTTAAGATTTTCTTTGCTTCACATGTGGACCTTACTAGTTTGTTCTTATTCAACAGCATTTTACCCACTATTTTTAAGACTTCTATAGAACCTTGATCCAAAAGATCAAATCTTGATTTCACATTGTACAGTTTTACCACTTTAAATAATTTATACACCGAAGCTACAATGGTCACTGGCTTCCTCCAATGGAGTATGAAATTGTCTAGGGTCGTCCTTGAAGTCATCATATATATCAAAAAAACCAATGCAAGTGTATTATCTGCAATAGTATATTGGGATCTTTCTGCCACAGTCGAGGGCCCTTGCGATAGTTCTTCTTCATGTTAGATTTAAGAGAGATAGCTTTGATCGACTCTATTGAAATACAAATATCCTCTTATCTCACCTACAATTACCTTTCTTAGGTTTCCACATCTCAAGCATCGACAACGTATGAGATTACAATCAGCCTCTTCCCTAGGTGTAAACTTTATGAACTTTTTTGTTTACTCCTAATATTCTTTTGATGATCTTGCAGCGATCATCCAAGCATATTTGTCTATTTTGCCGGCACAAATGGAAGCTCAATGACTTTCAAACATGAGAAGAATGAACCATCGGTTAGAAATTTTAACAAAATGCTGAGTATGAAAGAAAATTTGAAGAAAAAAAAAAACTTACCATGTAAGAAGATTTTTCAACTCTAGGTTGGGACAGAAAGATCAATGCAAATATGCATAATGGATCCATGCAAGACAAGGAAACTTGAGGAAATGAATTTTTTACCCATAATCGGACATCAAATATGAGGAAGAAAGACTTACAAACTTCAATTGGTCGAGATAGTGCAAGTTCAAAGACAAATGGTATGTTCAATTTATCCTAATAACTAGTTTTTTAGTTGAAGTTAGCCAAAACTAAAATGCAGCTAGATGTGCTTCAGGATGGGTAGTCTAATGCAGCCAAATGAAGACAGATGAATAGAAGACATGAAAGAAAAGATGTATGAATTCTTTATACTATGTTAGGTTTTTTAAGACAAATTTTTAAAACCTTCTTTCTAATTTGGTTTTCAAGAAGGTTTTGGAAAACAATCTTCTTAAGTGTGTTTCTAAGATGGTTTTAGATAACCATCTTTGTAATAATATTTTTTTAAAGATGGTTTATTATAATTGTTTTCTTAATCAGTGGCTTTTTAAGACAATTTCTTCTAATAGCTTCTTAATCAATTTATTTTAAGATGATTTTTTCTGAACATCTTTTTAAGCTAGATTATTTAAGCTTGTTTTTTTTAATTGTCTTTTTAATTGGGCATTTTAAAGAAGGTTCTTTTAACTATATTCTTAATCAAGTTTTTTAAGCTAGTTTGTTTAACCATCTTCTTGAACATGATTTTTTAAATGGCCTTTGCAAACCCCCATCTTAAATTTGCATTTTTAAGAAGGCTGTTTCTAACCATCTTCTTAGACAAGCTTTTTAAGATAGTTTTTTCTAACCATTTTCTTAAGTTTTACTCACAAAAATCTTCATATTTTTTACTCCCTCTAATGACTTTTTAAAATGGTTTTTTGTAACCTTCTTAGATTTATTTAATAAGTCGAATGCATAAAAGCCGTCTTCTTTTTTTTTTGCCTTCTTAGAAAATACCAATTTTAGTAGTGAGTTGATAATTTAAGAGCTACTATCCTAGCACTTTAGACTTCTTGAAGTTTTTCTGTATATGAAAATAAAGAAAGATACTTTCACTTAAAAAGTTTCCTGAAATGTTTTGTGTTAAAAAATTTGTCCCGGAAAATTTCAGCAGGCGCTGTGTCAAGTTTTCTGATGAAAGCCTTTGATTTCAAATAATTCTACCTGAAAAAGGGGTCACCGAACATTACAAAAGCAGATCGATCTTTAAGGAAATTTGTTTCATTGCAGCGAAACATGACTAAAGTATGGCCTTTTTGAAAGAAAACATGATATAAATGTTCAATATATGCACTTGGAGGATCAAACCTTGGAAGATGGTCTTTTAACCTAACACCAAGTACCAAACTAGTGGACCCCAAATCACCGCCACCATATACCTCGTGTATAATGACAGTAACTGTCCATTCATAAGCTCACCGTTGGTGGCCCACAAACCAAAGAAACGTTCTTAGACCACAATCTTAACTCTCTCCAATTGGCGCCCTAAAAAACGATGGTTAAGTGGAAATAACAGCCGAGTTTTGATTATTCAACGAAAAACTCACCGAGGAAAACTATGCATACCGTAGCCCAATGCTGACCGCCGTGAAGAAATACAATAAGGAAATTATCCAAATCGTTTTATTGATCTGTGGTTTGTTTTGACAAGCAATAGCCAAGTTTGCAATAGAACCACTAGATTATTGACCTGGATACTGTAGATTGAGACGCAAAGAAACTAGTGACTTGTCCACTAAGTAATTTAATCAAATGAAGATTAATTGAAGGAGAGCCTTGGCTCAATGGTAAAAGTTGTTGTCGTGTGATCTTGAGTTCACGGGTTCAAGGCATGAAAACAGTCTCTTGCAAAAAACACAAAGATAAGGCTGTATACTATAGGCCCTTTTGGTCCGCCCCTTCCCTGAAACTGCCCTTTTGTGCTAGGAACAGGCAATCTCTTTGGATATGCTGGTTAGGGCACTGCTAATAGCAGTTATTGACATCAGTGTCTCTTCAAAATTCATGGAGAAAATCAAATAACTGATTTATTTCCTGTTCTTCCTTCTTTTTACTCTTTGTTTTCTTTCACTTCAGTCTGATCCAACCGTTTGCGTATGGGCATCTCGGCTCTTAACCACCCCTACGATTACCTATTATTTTCCTAATTTAAGAGCACAATTTTGGAAATTATTATAAAGATATGTTTATCTTACAGTTGTCCCACTGGGGGCCAAAGTATGCCTCTTTCGTTACAAGGAAAGTGATGCATGAAGACTCTTTAACCAGGCCTAGAGTGAGACTCCTATCAAAGAAGACACTTGCCCCGTTTAATACCAGTCGTTAGTATATTTTACCGGGCAGCTAACCAAATTCTGAGGATAGATGGGACACATGGCCGCCTGAGTGGGAGCGTCACTTTGAGGCCTAATTAAAGAGCCTCACTTTATCATTTCCCTTATTACAAAATTTACGTCAAAATAAACATTCACTCTCTTGCTCTAAGCTAACACAATACATCAGCCTTGTTTAATTAGAATTTCACTAAGAAAATCCGTATGATTTTGTCTATTTTTCTTTCTCTGAGAATAGTGATCAAATGATTTTTATTGGACTAAATCTTATAGGGGATGTCCCATAAACATAGGGCCAGATCATGAGGGCGCATCTCCATGGTATAGATGTCCTCACGCAGGTTGATCATTAGCCAGATTCCAGTGTTACGTACCTGATGGAACTATCTGTTGTACTTAATAGAGAGGACTTGTTATAATAAGGTAATACTGTAGATACGTACTTATTCATATGTCGTCTAGTTGGAAGAAAGTCTGGCATGCGAATCAAGATGGAGACCCTTCTGATGCAGTGATAATTTAAAGAAGAAAGGTTGGAGACCCTTCTGATGCAGTGATTATTCAAAGAAGAAAGGTTTGATTTAAGAAATGTGCAGGGCATGCATCATCTCATAGTGTGTCCCATTTGAACTACCACGTAAGATCTACTCATAAGCGTTCCAATCATTCTTTTATTCTAACCACGTAGCTTCCAATAAACAATCATATGGGTTGGGCGACACAACCTTGATTAATGGTGTCTTTTGTCTGCCGAGCGAATGTGTTTGGAATCGTCCAGCCATGTCTTCAAGATTAGGTCAATATATGGAGTCAATTAAGGCATTTAATTCGGACTCTCTCTCAGAGTACATAAACATAAAGATAATTTGCATCATCTTGGGACCTCGATTGGCATGGTGGCTGGTTGATCTTGACCGGCAGTCAATTAGCCACGACGTGGACGGTGAATAATCCTTATTTTATAAAGACATTAATTACCTTACTAGCCCTTATGATAGTGATCCAAAGGTTAGGAACACAAAGTGACTTCGGGAGGGTTCAGATATACAAGAGAATGGCAGTAGATTATCAGTATATCGTGCAATTAATGTTGTATTAGAGATGGTTTATACATAAAAAGTTCGGTGTGTAGCCAACTTGCTTGGAACTTTTTCTTCTCCTTGTGTAGAGCTGTAGCACAAGAAACCTACAAAATTATCCAGGCATTTATGGGGCCAAATTCTCCCATGAGCTCTCCCTCTATAAATAGTCATCCTAATATACGGTCCTTCAAAGAGACCTGAGCCTGTTGATCGATTCCCTTTAATTCATGGCCAAAATCCATACACAATCCACTCCGAGGAATTAGACAAAAGAGAAGGAATACACACCTTTCTAAAATAATTGACCCAATATTTCAGTCAGGACTAAATTTTATTATTCACTAAAGTACTAGTAATACTGTCTTTTATTTGTAGGCTTCACCTAGAGCGTCCTTATTCTCACTTGCTAATCTTGTTTTAATCTAGTTACTTGGTTACAAAAAAAAAGGCAGCTCCAGTGCACAAAACTCCTGCCTAGGGTCTGGGAAAGGAGCGAACCAAACAAAAAGCTAATAAAAAGACTTTCAACTTAGTTATCAAAAGAAAAACAATGGTATAAAATACTAACGATGATAAAGACACAGTACTCATGTAGGATTTTTATTGGTTATGATATGACACTGGATCACTGGAAATATATATATAACATGTGATATAGCGACTTTATCTTACCGACATTGGATTTATCGATGCACAATGCATTTCACCTGCAATTATTCCTTATCTTAATACCACCCACCTTGTAATTAATTAGATAAATATTATATATTTCTTGATTTTCTACCGTTCAAAAGAAACTAGTGTACCTGAAATCATGTTAACTAGGTAACCCACTATACATATTCTGCTTAAGAATTTTGTTTCATCCGTTCCTTGCCTATATATTTAGGTAAGATGAGTTGCTATCGAGGTTCCACCATGTTCCGGCTCTGCACTTGTTCTTCTTACCGGAAACTTTGCCCTCTCTCTACTCCATTTTACATGATCTTCTGATAGTTTTTCTGTAGTCCTCATTCAATTTAAAATTGAGTGTTTAGACCGGAACAGGAAATTATATTTTTTGCAACGTTGTCACCATCAAAATCCATCAATTTATTGTTGAATCGTAACAAAAGATAAGACAACGATATAATATTTCTCCTTTTTCTTCACATTCATCCATTATTATCAGGTTTGATGGTTAAGATATGATTGTTACAATTTACTGACAGATGAAAGAAGACAGTTTGCAAGACAAAATTCTGATGTAGAATCCTAAGGTTGTTGTCTTAAACATTAAATAAATGTTCCAATGTTTACAAGTCTTTCAGTTTCAACTTGTAATAAAATAAGTTGATAAGACAAGTTAATGAGAAATTAAAGAGAAAACCATCCATCTGTAATTTTGAATGTAGAAATGAATGCACAAAGTCTCACCGTTCACATCCAGTGACTTTTAAAGTTAGTCATCTGTCATTAGTTAAGTACTTCTGCAAGGCTATGATAAAGATGGTTAAGGCAGGTGATCTACTTGGGATCTGGGAAACTTGCTCCACCTTATCTCAGTGGTAAAATCAATTGGAGCCCTCAAGGAATTGAATGAGCTGCTTATAACACAATTGTCAAGTAGTGGAGGCAAAGAACTCTAGTTAATTAAGGTCCTCAGCAGTGATCTAATTCCATTCTTAACGATTTTAGATGCATAGCCTTTCTATGGTTATATGTATGCATTCACTAATAATTTTCTATCTAATCTGGTTATTACTTGTATCAATAATTCGAAGGGGAGCTTTGGTGCAACGGTAAAAGTTGTTGTCGTATAATCTTGAGGTCACGGGTTTAAGGTGTGGAAATAGCCTCTTACAAAATGCAAGGTAAGGCATCATACTATAGGCCCTTGTGGTCCACCTCTTCCTGGACCCTGCATAGGTGGGAGCCGTGTGCATTGGGCTGCCCCTACTTGTATCAATAATTCAGGAGGAAAGTTTCAATCAGTGGAAGGACACAGTCAGAAGAGAAGAAAAAGAACAAATCAACAAACCTCTTTATTTTATTGAACCAATATTTTGTTATACCAGACAACGTGTTTTTCACGCATGGTTGAACGGCACATCTGATTAATTAGAATAAGGAAGTTTCGACGAAGTTTAAAGCCGGATTAAACCAGTTCCAATTTCAACAGAAAATCTAAATCTAGATCTATTGAATGTTCAGGAGGAAGTTCTAGAAACAAACACGCACGGTTAAGTAAATGGAACAAATCTCTTTAATTCCATCTTGTTAGTCTTGTTGAAATTAGTTGACCATTACTACTACAAGGACTTGGCTTCCAAGTCCTTGTGCTAAAAGAAGGAAATAGAGCAGCATGTTTTGAGAATTTTTCCAAGTCAAGTGGTGACAGATATCCCTCTACTAAACCTACCTGCCCTGTCTTTTCTATAACCATGCTGCAATTATTCTATTCTTTTTTTCCTGTTTCTTTCTATATTGTTGGTATTTTGTCACTTAATTTGTCAATTAGAACACACAAAACCTTAAAATCAACAAGAAAAATGAAATACCAGTGAAGGCAGTCATGACAAGGTGATGATATACGCATTGAGAAAAACTTACTTATAGAAGTCGAATCACGTTAATAGTGATGAAGCGATAATTAATGCTCAAGAGGGCTTAGGTGGAAACAACCTAGAACGCGTAAATCAGAGTACATGGCCTTGCATGAGAAGTGCATGCTAAGGCTTTAGTAGCGATGGCCTTCGGCTCAATATTTATAGGGAGGGCTCAGCCCATCCAGCATAGACCTTGCATCTCAAAGGGGCAGCTCCTGTGCATGAAGCTCCCACATATGCGGCGTCTAGGGAAGGAATGGACCACAATGATTAATAGTATGCAGTTTTATCTTGCATTTTACAAGAGACTGTTTCCACGAACCCATGACTTCAAGGTAATATGACGACAACTCTACCATTGCGTCAAGTCCATCCAACATAGACCTTGCATCTACAGATTCTAAACAAGCCGACGAGCAGAGGTGATGCAATCCAAGTAACTGTAATGGCGTTGTCAAGATACCTGAAGCTTATGGCCCAACGGTAAGGCTTATATATCGGGTTTATTAGGTTCAGCCGGATCGCCCCATATAGCTTAATCCAACAAACCGAATTATCTGCGCCGTAAGTCAAGCTATCTTCATAAACGAGGTCGAATTGTTCTACATAATCAAGCCGAGAGCTCAGACACTTAAAAACTAATATAACGCACCTGTTCAAGACATAAGTTTGCTTACTGGAAACTTTTTTTTTTTGTGGCAAATGGTAAAATTATCCATGGATACTGATCAATGATCTTGATAAACTATTATGATCCGTTTCTGTTTCCTTATATGATGCCAAGGACCTTGTTGGTTGCTTGTGGCAGCACCAAAACCATGGTTTGCTGTGTTCTTAGAAAAATTTAACTAATCAGCGATATATACAGCACGGGTTATACCTATGTGATCACTCTTTTTCCACCGATGTTATCCTGATTCCAAGCAGCCGCTGTTGACATCCTGCTGAAATTCCCAAGGTCTACATGCAACTAAACCGTAAAAGGAGGCAGCTTGTGCACAAGTTCCCTTGCATGTAGGATCCGGAGAAAGGGAGGACCACAAGGGTCAATAGTATGCAGTTTTATCATGAATTTTGTTTTCCATGCCTTAAACCCATGACCTCAAAGTCACACAACGGCAACTCTACCATTGTGCCAGAATAACATCAGTAGCATAATCAGAGCTTTCTAGTACTAGGCTGTCTAACATATATACATGATCACGGGTGTATCCGAATGTTAGTTTGTCTGTAACGGAAAACTTGCTTGCTTAGACTAGGGAGGGAAGGAAAGAAAAACTCGTGCACATGGATCAGTTGGGTTATACTCAACACCTCTTTCACCAAGTGATTAGAAACCTTAAATATTTTTAATTTAAATGAAAAAGAGCAGTTGAACTATGTGTAGTTAGGCCCAACCACTCCCATGCATTGATGGAAGGGGTGGGGCCTCCCAGACATGATCCGGGACTCTGGTCCATCGTCACGGGTTGTGTCATCTACAGTGATATTGATCAGATGGGTCAGGCCAGGTCAGGAAATTCACTAAACTCGTCCTCTTTTTTAAAACATCAGTGTTCAATTATCCTACATATACCCACAACATGCATACTTTCTGCCCTAGTTTTTGGTCTCAAAAGGACATAAAATTTGGCACTTGCACTGTAATTATGAAGGTCGGCTGTATTAAAAACTTTGAATAGTCTTCAGCACATACCAACTCAGCTCCTACCCTCTTAAACTAAGCCCCATTAGGACTCCATCCCTAATTGTAGACCGGCCCCATGTCTTTCAAGTGTCATAATCATAATGCATGGCCTGATTCCTCGTGGCTTTTCCTAATCACATGTTTGTCGTAACCATGGGCTTGTGCAAAGGCTTCTCCTTATTTTTATCGATATACAGAAAAACTATAAAAAAGTGTTCCTAGAGGAAATATATAAAGAAGTGTCTTGTTGCAATGAACGTCATGGTTTCCTTCTATAATTAGCCACGGCTCATTACAAAGACCACCTACTTTCTGAATTAGAGGTTGCCTCTTCAAGTCCTCTATCTCCCAAACTTTCGATGCAAAGACTAAGAGAGGGTCCGGATCAAAGAACCCCTATGCAAGGTACAAACCCCTATGAAAATAAGTTTTATGAATAAATTTTATGGAAAATCTGGCTCAAGGTTTTCCGAGTTACCTACTAGTTAACTTGACTCACCTGACATTCAAGTTGAGTCGAGTTTTCGAAGTTTTAAACTCTGGTTTCAGGTATGCACAACCTCCAACTTCCAGAGACGAGAGAAAAGAACTAAGACGATGTCTCGCATTATTCAATCATTAAGGATCTATACACACAGCATTGCGTGAATGAGCCATGGCTCCAACCTTGAAAACACTCTAAATATACATTAAATACTTCAAATCGACCTGCATATATGCTATCATTGGTCTTTCGTCGTTGCTTATATCACTCTGAATGCCATACAAACAAAATGAGAAAAAAAGGACAGCCCCGGCATGAAGCTCTCGCCTATGTAGGGTCTGCGAAAGGGGTGGACCACAAAGGTCTATAGTACATATAGTAAACGGCCTTACCTTGTATTTTTGCAAGAGGCTATTTCTATGCCTTAAACTCATGACTTCAAAATCACACAACCACAACTTTACCGTTGTGCAAAGGCTCTCCGTCTATGAACAAAATGAGTGAAACCCATTAAAATTTGATTAATGCACTCTCTCAAGAATGGACGACGGATTGTTCATCGTTAGCATAGCTGTGTGCCTTGGAAACTATTTTGTTCTCCCTTACTACACGTGCATAGATCTCCAGCCCACATAATACATTGCGTCGGATTTGAAATCAATTAAATGTTAAAAAATTCCAAACAAATCTTAGATAATGATTCACATGAAACAGGGAACGTAAAAAAATCATATTTTAAATATGAGCATTATTTAGATTATTGGGATGACGAGGCAGGTTCTAGAGATTCTAGATGAAAATCCACAACAGGGTCACTAAGCTTGTTAGGTGCTTCTATTTCAAGGCATCGAAGTAGGTGGAAGGTATAGTTTATGACCAACTCTCCAATTTTAAAACTTAGGTTCTTTGCAGCGGCTTGTCACAACTATGAACTAATAATAGTCTGTCCAGGATTTATCCAATTTCATATGCTAAGTTTGGTTTATATGTCGGCTAAATATCTGGAAAGTTTTAAGCACTCCCCTGACAGTCAGTCATCATAAAGAAATAGGTGAAAAGTAACATTATAATAGTAGTAATTAAATTTTCTTGAGAGTTAGTAATTAAAATTGTTTCATCAAATGGGATTTCAAATACTTTTGTTAGGCTCAATAGCAATGGTAACGCCCGATGTAGGTTCAGCGACATGATTGAACAAGTCAAGGATTGGTGTCAAGAAGCAGATATCTCATATGCGAAGATCTGCTAATCAAAGAGCAGATTTATTGGCAAAAGCAAGGGTAAACATAGCATCATTACTCATTCAGCAAGCCATTGAATTGTAATCTCACCATCTTTTTCATTTGATGGTTTGCATCTTAAAGATCAACTCCATGTTTTACATATATAAGTATTCCTTATCCGTAAAGGACATGAACCATTCAAAATTAAAAAAATTTTAAAAAAATAGTAGAACTAGTTCAAAATATCAATAATGAAAATATTGCTTGATAAGTTCCCAAATATTTTCACCCTAACCAATCCCTCTCCCAGTTTTTTGCTCATTAACCCCTAGTAAATGGTACGGTTGGATATAACTCTAGTTGGCCAGATTTTTTATGATACAAAAGTGTTGCCGTGGACTTAGATAGGCTATGGTCTGAAATTTTCATCTAATGGATGATAGTGGCCATTGTTTTCTTGAGTTATGAACGGTAAAAAAATTGTTTCACCGTCCATACTACAACTAAAGCAGACATAGCCCATTTTAGTAAGATTACATTATGAACAATTTGGATCTTCAGAAATGTTGCCCATCTTGTGTTACACCTGCTCGTACCACTTAATAAGGGGCTAATGAAAGAAAAATGAGGATGAATACATAGTTTCCCAATTAAATATCCTTCATTAAATCATCACTCACTATCGCTAGATTATGTTACCTATTCAGATTGAGCTAACACTATAAGTCGTGACATGAGTCTTTAGATTAGGTGATCTTTGAGATTGAGATACCATTATAAGCCATGGCTTTTTTCTAATTCCGCCATGTTTAATTAGTCAGGAGCAGTAAAATAGGCATGCTGCACGAGGTAGAGACAAAAATGAAAAATGAGAGGGCGAAGGAAGACAAGAAAGTGGGTGAGAGAGATCACTTGTGCTGGCAGAGAAGCACAGCAGTGCGTCGAGACTAGCTCATAAATTTATTTGAAATTTCAAGACAAAAAAGGATGAGAGCTGAAGTAGGAGACAAGGGAGTTTAGATTCCAATAATGCTCTAAAAAGAATTGAAGTTGGATGACTCACTATTCAATCCAAAAGGCGGGACAATCCTTTTAATAAGCCTCCTGGAAGTAGAATAAACTTTGCTTTAGGCAGATCCTCTCCCTTCAGCGTGGAACCTAAATATGTACTTTTTTTGGGGACAATTAAACGTAGTCAGTTATTTTCATCAGAATTCAGAATTTCTACTGCTTTCAATGATTAAAATTTGTGTAGCTATGTGGGCTGCGGCTGTTAGGTACTTAAAAGGATTACTCATCACAAGAAATAATTAGATCTTGGTCTTCTACAATACAACTTAGTCAGCCCAATAATAAGAAATGTGCTGTGTGGAAACCACTTGAAACAGGCTGTATTAAATTAAATTTGGATGGCTCTTGTGTGCAGTTGGATGGAGAAATACTAAAAGCAGGAAATGGTGGGATAAGCATACATGCAAAAACTCTTGGAATTAGCAAGACCAATCGGTCATAAAAGTTATTTACAAACCCAGGCTATGGCTGCAAAAACAGGAATACTTCTTTAAGAAAGGTATAACGGGATGCCATTAGCTGTCGAAGGCAATTCAATGGTTTTGTGATTTTGGGTGGTTGAACAATCAGTTGAATGCAAATTGGAGGTTTACAATGTTTTTAATGAAATTGCAGACTCATTGGCTTTCAGGTCCTTCAAGGCGTCTTAAATTTGGCTAATGATGCAGCCCATGTGCCTGCAAGGGAAGGTTGGGCTGGTAAGAAGATATCTCAATTTAAGTAGTTATGACCATGGAAATAGTATTTTACCTCCTCGCAAGCCAGCACACACTTTTGGGTCTAGATAATGCATATGTTGATGTTTCTGTATCTGGAGTAAGCTTTATGGGCTTTGTTTAGTTTGTACTTCAGTTTTTTTTGTTTAGTTGTGTTGTATCTCTTGTTGTGGAGTTTGTTGTGCCGATTATGCATCTATCTATGCTTCTTTCAGTGAGGTGTGCTCTTGTTATAGGCAGCTCTAGCGGCCAGCCTTCAGCTACGTCCATGGGACCTCCTGCTGGTTCTGAGTTAACCATTCTTGATCTAATTCTGATTTGTAGAATTAGAATTACCACATGATGCAGGAGAAAAATAAGCTACAAAGTTGGACCCACCCAAAATGTTTATGGTTGGGTTACATGGGTAACTGTAAGTTATTGTTTTAAGAGGGGATAAAAGGATAGTCACGGTACAAGAAGCTCCCACATATGCAAGGTCTGAGTAAGGGGCAGACCACATAAGCCAATAGTACACAACCTTGTATTTTTACAAGAGGGAATGCGATATCAATTTTCTCCCAAAATTTTGTATACGATTTACTTAAGCAGGACATTTTGATCTTTTTTGCAAAACTCAATTCTGTTGAGATTTCATCTAAATTTTAAGGCAAGTGGGTGTTTGAAAATTAGCACTAAATAGGAAGTGAAAGTAAGTGGGCATTTGAAATTATTTTGAAGAAAGGTAGTGCTTTATTGGATAGGGGCAGAAGAGCCCTCCCCGTGGCCGTATAGAGCTAGATCGAGATAATCATATCACAGCTAGTACCAAATTACATAGCATCTGACCGTCTAAACTGTAGGAATGGAAGAAGTATTCTTGTTAATCGATTTGATCAGCCGTGTCGTTAGCAAACCGGAGTGAGAGAAGGAGACTCCGGACGATGATGTGAGAGACCGGATCATTCTGAAGTGGTACCAAAACCTCGATGGCGGATTGCCATTTTTTGTTCACCAAGAAATTACATCCGACAATCACCTTCCATGCTAAGTGGGGAAAGGTTGGATTCACTCTACATTTCAATTCCCATAGGTAAAGCTCTTTCCTCCCTGCCTTATTTGAATTAGCTTGCCCGATTGGTCCCGCATAATCGAAGATGAGCATGCCCACCAGTCTGAGCTGAGGGAAGCCCCATGAATCACTGAAATGACAGCAGGAGGCGCACCCTTAGCCCAGCTTCTCGGAGCTGCTACTGCAAAATACCGCTTACCTTATGACTATAATCAATTGAGATTCCTCAACCCTCCAACTCCCGCTGGTCCTGGGTTTCCCAAACTGGACCCGTGGAAATTAAGCTTGAAACCTTCCTTGGGTAGTGACCATTTTGGTGTTCTTCTTTCTTTCATCTGACCAAGTCTGGTAATCCCTTCCAGCGACCTTGAAACTCTTTTGTAACCGATGCCATTTTGCTACCGAAGCATGGCTTTGTGATGGTACAATTAATTTGAACGTTTTTTCTTACATGCGTGCACGTTATGGATCATTCCCTGTTGAGCAATAAATGAATGGTTTGGATCAGTTAGAGAGTGAGCAACGCGTAACGCGCAACGCTTTATCCAACAAGGCAAATAGGCCCAATACCAATAATAGGAGATGCTGGATCGTTCACTAGTTAGTAGGTCACCAGAGGAACTTGCCAGATAATCGTAACCTCTGAATCGATTAGTACTTAGCTGCTAATGGCCATTGCCATATATTAGCAACTGTACATATATATTCGAGTTCTATGATTGAACTGTTGCAAACATTTAAAACAATGTGGCGTTCACGTTAATTCATCAGCGAGGATGAAACAGAAGACTCATTTTATTTGAACATAAACTGTTTGACCATAGAACTTGGAAGTAAGTTCCTTCCATAAGCAGGTCATTTCGGACAGTTGGAATCATCTACACAATGGTTTGGTCGTCTCAAATTCTCAATACAGGAACTATGAAATGAAGGGTCAGATTCATGCTAATAATATGTATTTTTGATGTATCCATATCTAGTTTCTCATATTTGTCTCATACTTAGGAATCCATGACTAGGTCCCTCTCTTTCATTGACGATAACAGGAACTCAGAGTATTAGAGTCCATGACTGTTTTGGAGGGTGTTCTTCTTTTTGTTTTTGGTGGGTTTTAGGATGACAATGTCGTGCCCTTCATTTTCGGACAGGCAATTTTTTGCTCAGGCCTGTTCCTTTCTAATTATCAGGTGTTTATGATCCCCTTGGTCACGCACCTCTATTTCATCCTTTAATCCAATGCAACATTCACAGGAAAAAAAAGAAGACTAGTTCCCTCATTGTAGTGTTTATCCAATTCAATTCAAAGAGGTAGTTTTCTAGACCCCAGCTCCAAGTCCATGATCAGATCCAGTCAATACGCCACTTTGATCCTTGTAAAGAAGATGAAAGGTATCAGAGGAACTTACTCTCTAGACATTTTTTTATTATTATTTGAATGGCAATCCTTGACAAATCGATGGCTCACAATCATCTGCTGGTGATGACATTTTATGTACTAACTACCGAGTCATTCGTAGCAACCTGCTATATCAGATAAATGGTTTGTGTGATTGTAAGAGTAGGCCAAACTTGTAATAGCTTCCTAGTGAAAATATTTCCATCCCCACATAAGAACACCGTGTAGCCGTAAATGGACGACTCAGAAAGTTTAGAAGAATCATAAGTACATGTTGGCCTAGATATTTGATGATCCAGACCGCGAATCTTCTCGCAGCTTCTCAGAAAATGTTGTATGGTGGGAAATGGACTGCCAGAGACTCCGTGTAGAACATGCGCATGCCCCTACATACAAATATGCATGTACATAAACACATGAAAGCGATTGCAGGACTTGATCAATATCTAAAACCCACGATAATCACTTTTCAGCATGCTTAATTGGCACGTATTTGTTTCTGAAATCAGAAGTTTCAGATTTTTAGAGTTGCATAGTTAAGATATCCTTCTTCATAACCATCACCCATTGTCTGTGGATTAATCTTTTGAGATTACGACAACATTAGAAGTTATTCCATGAACTCTGAATTATGTGATCTTTTGGGATTGAGGTACCACCGTGAGCAATGACAATGTTTTATAAAAATGCTTCATGTTTGATTATTACAATACTACTCAAATAGGCATGGAGCACAGATCAGAGAGAGGAGTTCAGATTCCAAAATTGTCAAACTTAAATTAGAATTGAATGACTTAATACTCCATTCAAAAGTTGGGCTATTCCTTTTATTAAGCCTGCCCAAAAGTGAGACTTTGCAGAGATTGGGTAAGAGTAGAGGCACCATGGGCTTGTGGAGAAGCAGACACAGACTAGAGCACTTTGAATATCTAAACTGTTCACATAATCGGAGTACACAAATTAAGTAATGGGAAAGAAATCAATGATGTTGGATGATTGTAACCACTTTGGAGCCTTTTAAAAAAAATAATATAAATCGATGATCATGATTTTCAACTGAAAGAAACATTGGCTAAAAAGCTTTCATTGGGCATGAAATATGGCATATAGCCCATCCAATTCCAAACACGATAAGTGGCTTAAATCTACAGCAAAAACTATCACCATGCATGAATAATTGGGCCTGTCTACTTCTCCACACGCACAGGATGCATCTATCTGGGACTCGATCAAATTTTAAACATCAACAAAATGTAAAATCAAACCTGACAGACAATGTCAAAAGCTGTCTAGCTCCCCATGATCGAAGCTATAGGATCATCTTCCAAGTTCTTTTCTAAAAATTCATTCTAGAACAAGGAGGGAGGTTGTCTCGCCAATAATAAAGAGGGTGTCACTACCAATTCCTGGTATTCGAGTTTCTCTCCTTTAAACCCGCCCAAAACCATTCCGCCAATGCAAGAGTTTCCATCTTTCATCGTCTTTCCCCTTTCAAATTTTCTATGGCAGATTTCTGGCCAAAGCTAGCATTGGAGGCGTCTTTCTCATTGGCTCTAAATACTACAACATCTTCCTGAGCCATCTTAATAGTTGGAAATTGACCGATACACGTAGTTTTAATCCATGATCACGCATGCTGTGGTTGAGAAATTAGCTGGATTTGGAGCCTCAGCGCGTATTTCTTCTAGGAACAATGATGAACTGGACAAGTTCCTGTGGGAATTGCTGGCTTTGGGCCTTCGTTTCACAGGATCAGTTTGTGACAGGAAATCTCGTTCCGACCGATAGAAATTGGTGAAGGACGTCTCTTCTATCTTCCAATGAAAACTCAAAATCCTTATTAAGTTCACTTAGTCCCTCTGTTTTCGGATGTCAGCTTTTGCTCTTCATATAAAAAGAGCAGCCCCGGTGCACGAAGCTCCCACCTATGCGGGGTCCGGAGAAGGGGCAGGCCACAATGCCCTAAAGTAGGCAACCTTACCTTGCATTTTTGCAAGAGGCTGATTCCACGCCTTGAACCCGTGACCTCAAGGTCACATGACGACAACTTTTACTGTTGCGCCAAGGCTCCCCTTCAGCTTTTGCTCTTCATATCTTAAATTAATATTCGTTGTTATCATTTGAAGTATGTCAGTAAAGTAATTTCCTTTCTTAATCTGACTTATTATTTGGACAAAGTAACTCAATCTTGTCATTCCCCGGTTGCTAGTCAAACTAATAAGTATCATCTACTGGGATCGATCATGATATTCTTAAGCTTCGATGAAAGGACTTCAGCCCATTGAATTTCGTGGTTATTGCTTTTCATTTACATAGTATGAGCGCAATTGTTACAATGATCGGGGTACTCTCTTTGAGACTTTGTACATACGGATGGCTCACAGGTTCCAAAGACTACTGAACTATGTCTGTATATGGATAAATTTGGGACTGTCACTGGCTAAGATACAGTGTGGGATGTGCTATTTCCTTCGAGCCTAGTGGGAGAAAGAGCTTTTCCCATGGTAGGTCATGTTTTTGGGGTAGTTTGTGGGTTTGTCTCTAAATTCCAGAAAGGGGGAAAAAAACAAAGTGGGAAAAGAATAATATGCTTGTTCATCTGGATATCTGAATAAATTAATTAATATATTACTTTCCTGTAATATTATTTTAAAACAGAGAAATATGAGGTAGATCCTTCATTCTTGTATGATGTCATGATGCTGAGATTTGGTTGTATTACACACACACACACACAAAATGGTGTGACAAAATTATTCAGCTTCTAGATTGTGTCATGAATTGGTTTAGGTATTGTTATTCAAATTTATTACAATGATGAACCATTATAATTTCATCTAAAGAAAACTCCATTGTTGCATGCTAATGTGATCCTTGTTTAACTGATTCTAGAGTTACCAATGATCTCTATGTTTGTTCTTCCCTGTTGACTCTTTAACTAGTTCATTTGATTTACACTACTGAATAAGCTCGCTTTATGGAATTTAGTGCTACTTCAGCATGAAAAACTGCCCAGTCAGATGAGGTTTTTGCCTCATCTGGTTCCAGGACTTTGGACTGGCCTATAGGATTAAGGAAGCATCATGCTTCCTTTTCCATAATTTCCACTTCGTGGATTATTGATTTTGGTGCTACAAATTATTTGTCCACCTAATATGGATAGACAGTGGCCTCTAATTATCTTCAGGCACTGAATGAAAGTGGATGGCATGGATGATTTGTAAAGAAACTACAAGGATCTTCAAGGATAGGGAAGGAAGAAACATCAATAGCATCCAGGAGATTATCCTTAAATTAGTAGCATTTAGGCCTCGGCAATGATCCAACGGGATAGTGCCTTCACAAATTACCAAGGAGGCAAGAGTCTAGCAAAGAGATTCAGTAAATTACAGATGGTCTCGCCACATGTCTCTGAAGATGAACTTTGATGTGTTCAATGTTTGTTATCCCGGTTTCTAGCATTTCATCATCCACAGGACTACAACCATGAGGTTGAGGTAATGTTGTTTTACTACGTTCTTAGCCTGTTGACACATGTAAGTAATGTTTGGAATGGTTGAGGCATGTAAGTAATTTCAAATTTGGGGGGTCCCGCCATAAGTAATTCAATGGATCCCCCTTTGACATGAGAGTAATTGTGCGGTAAAGCAAGTAATCTCTAAGTTTGTGAACTGCAAAGATCAACATTAGTGAAGAACATTGAAGCAAAATTTTAGTGTTTAGTCTTCGACAGGGTCTCAAGAGAACAGTATTCCTTTAAAGATTCTTTAGATGAGACTTCGAGTTCACAGCTAATGACATTGATTCAAGTGGCATTGGCATAATTATTCAGCCATCACAGCTAAGTTGCAGTTTCTCATTGACATGTGAGAAGGGAGGTAAGGTTAGATGCCAACTCCTTCAAGATGTGGTGTTATTACTGGAGATTCCTATCCTTCAGCAGAAGTTGGGTTGTTAGCATGTCTGCTGTTTCTGTAGATATTCTTTAATTTGACCAGCTTGCTCGTTTCTTTTTCTGTTTCTTCTTCTTTACTACAAGGTCCCTAATTCCACCAATCAAATGAAAGAAGCTTCACAATCCTGGTTGCTATATCTTACTTGTTCTAGGCCATTCAATTGAGTACTTCAATCATGTTGTTCCTATAGTCGACAAAAGTGTGTTGTACAACAGAGTAATCCATCTTGTTGAATTGGAGGATCATTTCTTAATGGTATAAATTACTGAAAAAGATCTAGTCTGCATTCTCTAAGTCCATGCTTTTTATGTTATTGGAAATCTTCAGAAATTATAAAGGGAGATCTCTTTTATCTAGTAGTTTGGAACTCGATGATACTCTGCTTTTTGTCCCACTGAAACTGTTGCGTGATACTTGCTTGTCTAAGATGATAATCTGTATAAATTCGATAAGACCCGTGTCAGATGGGTTTCTGTTGCTTATTTCGGCAATCAAGGGCCATTTGGGCATAGGGTAGCTACGCATGAATAAGCGTTTCAAGATCCGTTTAACTAGGGTGCAAACTTTTCCTTGGAAACATTCACTTCATATTTTACTATTGTTTTATGACAGCCAAAGCAAAGAATGGGATAGATATCCATGGATAGTTACCCTCATGCCAAAGTCCAAAAAATTACTAGTGTTTTCCAGGTTCCAATCATTTTAAGTATTTTGATTGCTACCTCTAAGGGAAAGTCACTTTCTTCCCTTGGAAAAGATATTCACTTCCAGTGAGGTCAGTGAATATATATAATTTACAGAATTCCATTAAACAGTGCAAAATATCTCTCATTTATTCTATTATCAGCATATATGCAGTAAGAATGACTCACTTTTTTTGAAGGTCTTCTTACTTTCGGAACTAGGGAGATGTTAACTTCTTGCTTCCGACTGTCTGGTACTAGATAAACAATGCTGGTACAAACACAAGGAAGCCGACTGTTGATTATACTGCTGAGGAATTCTCAACTGTCATGACCACCAACTTGGATTCCACTTACCATCTTTGCCAACTTGTTCTGAAAGCATCAGCCATGAGAAGCAAGTCTTCATCTCCTCTGTGGCCGGTGAGATGTCCTTAGGCAATGGGTCTGTTTATGCAGGAAGAAAAGGTAATGCTTATCTGCTGATACATAGATTTGTCTTATATATCTTTGACCAGGTAACTTCAAAAAGTTCTGGCTTTTGCCTGTATGTTGTTCACGGCTGCAATTAATCAGGTCACAAAGAATTTGGCATGTGTTGAGATAAGGTCTTGATGATGATGATGAAAGAATTTGGCATGTGAGTGGGCAAAAGACAGCATTCAGACCAACTGCGTTGCACCTTGGTATATTAAAACTTCATTTGTGGAACACGTAGGTTTCTTACCCCTTGTATGTTCTATTTCTGATGCAACATCATAAAAATTTCTCCTTACCTCTTATTTTTTCTATAATTTCTTCTTATTGTTTCAATTAACCTTTTGTTCAACCTTACGACTGATGGCCCTTTAATTCTCATCTTGAAAATATACAATTTCCTATTTGGACTACATTCTTTTCTGATTCCATTTCTATGTTCTGAAGTCCTTTTATATAGTTTCTGACAATCACAAGCCATCTGTCTATAATAAAATGTCAGTTATTACCTCCTTGGTTCTTTGAGTTTGAACAGCCCCACACCCCCAGCCCACCCAAGTAGCTCAATCTCCCAAATCCTTTATCTTGGCATCCCTGTTGAAGCCATCTTAGGGCCTCTTTATTTTCTTAACATCAACTAGTGACTATGATGTTACATACATACATACATACATACATACATACATACATACATACATACATACATACATGGAAACAATAAACCCTACCTGAATGTGTATGTCTGATAAATAGGTAGCTTTCTAACCTTACTCTTCTGATGGTAGCACCTCCTCAAGGCCTAGTGTAGTTGCTAAACCCAAACTCGTGGTGCTTGAGTTAATAACTGGCTTCTTAAGATTACTTCATATAATATAGGAATTCCTCTTGCTTTGTTTTCACTCTACATGCCTTTACTAACTACTTTCAATAACCTAAATGAAAGCGATTTAAACCGATTCCTGCAGGGATGTGTATTCCACGGTAATGGTCTAGGTCGCAACTTGGCACATCCAATTCCGATCAACAACTATGCCTGTCTTTTCATATCTTTTTAGTGCTTCATGTTCACTTCATCCTTCAACTGACCTTGTAGAAGTACTTTTTTGCACCTAATAATGAGAGCTGGCCAAAATTGTAGCTAAGGCTATGATAAATTGAATGGCCTGCTTTTTACAATAGGACTGAAAGTCCCATTATGTTCTGGTTCATGTCATAATAACAGTAACTCTAGCCTTATGCCCATCAATTGTGTTACAGGTTTCTTTTTGACTTTGTAAACCTATTTTCATCTTCCAATATCCTTGCCAGTTTGTTTTGGAAACTCTATCCAGGTGCCATTGTCTTATAAGGCTCTGGATCTCCTCTATGATAGCCGACTGGGAACCAACTATTATTGGCACTGGCATCTGCAGAAGAGGCAAGAGGGAGCCCATATTGTTGATTCTGGTATAACTGGAGAAAAGGCTAGACTATATCTGACCTAGAAGCTAGAAATTGATGTAGGATAATCTGTAAGAGAGCTGCTTGATAGAACTGTCGTGTCAGAAGATGTCTCCTTCTGAGTTTCACGTTCAGTGGGTGGAGGATCATGGTCTGCTGTTGACAAATGAACAAAATTGTATAGAGACATGAAACGAGGACAGAAAAAGTTAGAACTATTGGAATCGCACCTGTAGCATGTGTAGAACATTGAAGTCAAATCAACAGCTTGAAGCCACAACGGAGTCACACAAATATAATTTTGCTCAAGTATTACTCGAACTCAGAGGAAAAAGCACTGTTGTTCAGCAATGGAATTCATCCTCTTATAGACTAAAGGAGGGAAGAATTCTTTGAGTTTCCAATAAGGCTACTGCAGTTTCGCATTACGACTTTGACTGTTTAGCCTTGTAAACTCCTGACCACCCACCAATTGGTATACCTGGTTGGGTGAGTCATGTTAGTGGCAACAATTATTACATTATTTTCCAAATTTCGAGACACCACTAATTTCAGACACCAAAAATCTATTAGACATACTGTCTAAAGTTGAAATTGATGAATATATTTAAATTTTGACATAAACTTTGGACGATAGATACTTCTACTATTCTTTATCCAGTGCTACGACATCTGATAATTAGGAAACTACCCTCTGGGAAATGAAATTACGCAGAACCATCGGGTAGTACAAAATTGCCTCTGTTTCCCTGCACAGTTTCAATCTAGCCCCCGTGCCTATATGAACAGGTTCTTAAGGGTTTAACAGGCTGAAGGTACCCATAATACGTCATCTTAAATCTGGAACTCTCCAATGGATCCCTCCCATTTAGCAGAAATTTTATTTCACTTTTTCCCCTTACAGAAAATACTTGCATGTGATTTCAGAGCCATGTATCTTTTTGTTTGTGTAGATCTTCTTATATATGAAGTCCTACCTGAAAGAGTGAGGAACTGTGTTCTAAAGGGCATTTTAGATATTAACAAACTAAAGTTCTGGTAAAGAACTTCTGGAGCCGTTTATTGCTAGATTAATAGGTCTTTGAGGAGTTGTTAGATCAAGTAAGGTTTGCTTAGGAACTGATTGCTTGTGGTGTTGCTTCCAGGCATCCAGTTTCTATCAATCATTGAATTCAGAAACATTTTTGGTTACTGTTTTTTATGAAAGTCGTTCTCTTGTAATCCTTTCAGCAGTGTGTTAACAGTTATTCATTGCACAGATTCAGTTATTCATAGTTTAAAGTCTAAAAAAGGGGCAGCCCTGGTGCATGAAGCTTCTGTGCATGTAAGGCCCGGAGAAGGGGCGGACCACAAGGGTAAATAGTACGCAGCCCTACCTTGCATTTTGCAAGAGGCTGTTTCCATGCCGTGAACCCACGACCTCAAGGTCACATGACGACAATTCTACCGTTGCCCCAAGGATCCCCTTTTATAGTTTAAAGTCTATATGTTGGAAATTTTCAGGTGATTATCTTCGTACGTTAGCAATTGGATTCTTCTTTTGACCTTTTCATAAGCCGTAGAAAAACAACAGGGAGAAGATTTTTTTATGTCAGACCAGTATATGTGTTTCATACCGGAGTTCTAAATCCTAGTCCTTTTTGCAAGCTACCAACAGTTTTCAGATAGGTCTCTAAGCATTATTGGTTCTAATCATAGAGAAAATTGTTAGTTTTTACAATAAAATAACAGCAGAACACAATGAAAACAGGGATAGCTTTCAACAGAAGAAAGAGAACAACAATGAAAATTGAAAATGAGATAATACAAGAACCAGAGAGATTCAAAGGATTATGCCAAGGGAAATTGAAATCAATTTTCATCACCAACAAACTTATATAAAACATGCTTAAGAAAAATAACTGAAAATAGATCATGGTCCTACTTTTCAGCCATGAAACACAACATGACAATAACAAACTAACAAACTCCTAAAGACTAGGAACTACAAATTGCAATAACTGAAAAATACAAATAACAAGGCAATACGTGGACACATTGCAGTCCTAAGGCAACTAACTAACAAAAATCTTTCCTCCTTTCTTATTTAGACTTCCTAATAAAAGCTTCTAAATCACTGACCTTTGAAATAAAAATATAGCCCAATAACAACTTCTGAACAAGTTATATGCTCCTATTTTAAGTAACAACAAGAACTATAGAAATTTCTTGAACTCAAAAAAAAACCAACTGCCAACCCCCTTGTACAATTTCTTAAGACATCTGCTGGCTCTGCTGATGACATTAACACAATGTCAATATGGTTTCATGAAAATAACAATGTCGTCAGTCAGGGATCAACTCCAATCCTCCTTGTCTTTTTTTTTGTCTCCTTTTTTTATGTATTTATTCAGTTGTTCAGTATGCCCTACTATTTTCCTGGACTGTTCCCTAAGCTGCATAAACTTGTGGCTTTTTTGTGGACAATTCACCAAACTCAATTTGGAACGTTAGCGTAGTAGCGGGAAACTGCAAATGTGGAATTTCTTGAACTGTGTAGTATGATTTTGCCTCCTTAGTTTTGCTCGCAATGCTTTGTGATTATTTTTGGATGTTATCATCATTTTGTACATCTTCTGTTGGCATAACTCACCACCAAGGGCAACTATCTGATCATTTGCTTTGGAAGATATTTTTAGTTTATGCAGCTCAAGTTATTGGTTTTCTAGTGCAAGTATGCAACTTTTTGTGAGCAGTTAGAATTTGTCATGCCTGTATCGCATATAAAGCCAATTCATACCAGTTCACATTGTCCAGATTCCTTCTCAAGTTTTTAGTCAATACAAAGGGTACCTACCATGACCTGCTCGGTACCAAGATAGTTTAGTCAAGGCCTACCACATTTCTATGCCCCATGTTGGTCTCACGTTAGTGTCTATAGTGCAACTCACCTAGATCTAACGGTTTGAACCTTCAACCCTAGATCTGTTCATGTAATTTGCAACTACCTGTACGAACCAAAAGACAATAATTGAGTTGGGCATTGTGTGGGCCATAAAGGAAAAGGATTCACCCCTGTCAGGACATTGATAATTCATAAAACTAGAAGCGCTGCCTACTTCATTTATTGCACAATGAACATATTTATGTTGCTTCCTTATCTTTGTAAACTTATAATGATGGCTTTTCCTCCCTACTCAGAAACTTGTTCGAGTTGGAGAAAATGTTGCTTTTTGGATCTGACTGCTGATGTTTGAAATTGTTTCTCAATGTGGATTTTACATGTCCCTCTTGGTATTCATCAGAAATTTTAAGATTGAAGGAAAAGATCATGAATTGCCTTCTGGTGATGCCTGAGACAAAGTGATATTAAAGTCGTAATAACATTCATCTCACCATGACAGACAATTGTCGTGCATGTTATGAATAAAATATAAATAAAATGATATTACTTAATTATTTATGGATTGCTTTTGGACTTATTTTTTCCAGCACTGTTCTGTATCTCCCTTTCTGTCTTATATGATCTAAAAAGAAATAGAAAGAGCGTAGCAAACGTATGCCTCCTTTTAAGGTTTAGCCATACACGTACACTAACAAATCGTAAACCACCTGGTAAGGTTTTTATGACTACTGAAGTGCGTCTTTGGTCGATCCGAGGTTGGCCAGTTGTGTGGTGGGTAGACAGCATACTAATCAGGATGATGCATTCAGCTATTCTGACTAGCAATGGTCTATTGGGTAGCCGTGTGAAGTTCCCAATTCATTGTAGTTGGGTAGTCAGTCAATGGTGAACCACTAGAACTTGCCCTGAGGAACAATATTCATGTTTGGGTTGGAAGGATGGTGGTCAGCCAGTGCCTTTAGGGGAGAAAAAAGAGAAGACAAGGCGTGGAAACAGCCTCTTGCAAAATGCAAGGTAAAACTGTGTGCTTTAGGTCCTTGTGGTCCACCCCTTTCCCCGGACCCCTCATAGGCGGGAGTTTTGTGCAGGGTCTGCCCTTTAGTGAAGATTACGAAAAGGGGGCTAGCTCTTAATGTTTGCAATTCCAAAGTATAAATGCGGCCAGTATCTTCAATGATCCAAACCTATGGCCATAATATGTATAAGCCATGCACGAAAAGTTGAACCAATCTGACAGATTTAGGCTTTTGGCATGCCATCCTTGGAAGCAAAATTTTTCTGCATTCAGCAAGCGACCCTCCATAAATCGGAAGGCTTAGAATAACACAAAAGTAGAGAGTTTTATGGAGTCCCTAAATTTATTTGGTTTATTGTTTGGATCATTGGAAGGCCCGTTCTTTCAAAGATATCAGCATCCAATATTTGGCAGCTCAGGTCAAGGAAAGGATGAAGCAGGAAAAGGATCGAAAAAGAGAATCAAAGAGAATAAAGCGAGAAAATCTTTCGGTGTGATATTTTCCCACTGATTGGTTTCGGGTCTGGGAGAAAGGGAACCTCCTCACAAGGACCACAGGTTGGTCCCGTTGCAGTTCTCATCATCAAAAGACTTAAGCTTTTTTTCCTTCAGAAACTCTCAAAATTTGCAGTGCAATTGTACATGCCCCCTATCAATATTAGATATAACCCATTGAACTGAAAAGCTGTTTGATCACTTAAAGTTACGGAATGGGCCAACTATCTCTAACGGATGTCTGCGATTTGCTTGGAGTGAATAAGGTGGACGTAGCAGGGGTTAGGAAATCGCTTGGCTGATTGATTACTCGAATCTGATGGCCATTTACGGGAGCTAATCCTATTGTAGAAGTGGATAAGTTGCATTGGCACAGCTCATCTCTTCAATTCTATATGAATTCTCTAAGCTCAAAAACAATGATGACAAGCCTATGGCTTAAGCACTACTTTGTCGGCATAGTCAGCCTCAGCGATCCGGGCAATATCTCATCACTTCACCCTCTCCTCGTCATACTAGTATTTTCTCAGCCTTCAGAGTTCCGGAGGCGTTAGGAGGAGATGTTAGGCTATGAGTCACTGCCCACCACGACCATCCTATCCCAATGGTCACTCTTCCTGCGCTTGTACGTGACCAACAACTTGGTGGGGTAAGATGATCAGGGTCATGTTATACTTCATGCAATTCACCTTCTACGACTTAAAAATGTAAGAGGGCAGCCCCGTGCACGAAGCTTCCACTTATGCGGCATCCGAAAAAGGGCTGGCACACAAAGGTCTATAGTAGTCAGCATTACTTTTCTTTACCGCTGCGCCAAAGCTCCCCGTCAGAAAAGTGCTATAGAAACTTTAATGAAACCTCAAATTGCTTAATCTATTCACACGAAAATGATGATTAGAGTAGTTGTTGATGTGATCATTTGCTCACCGTACAACATAGACTCAAAGACCATCTGCCCCTTGTGGAATCTTAGCCTTTGGATCTTGGCTTTTAAATCTTCAAATTTTATTATTTCATGAGAAAAAGCTTCAATTCTACATTATTGGCAGTGTCGTAGATGTGCACCTTCCCCTGTCACCATCAAACATGTAATGGTGAGGTAACAGAATCCACCCGTGGATACAGTGGGCCATTGTACAAAAAACACATCAATTGTGCCGATCAGTAGCTGTTGTCTGTAAGTAGACCCATTTAAACTGGTTAAAGGACTAGTAGGGCTTAGATGGTTGGTGATGCAAAACCGTTCGTCTTCTGCCTGACATCTGAGATAGGCCATACACCAAAAACAAGGAACACAGGCGCTCAGAAAGTGCAAGTATTAAGCCTTAGGAGGTCAATAGATGGACAGTTTTCCTTTTCTTTTTCTATGATTGGGATGGGATCTGTCAGGCAAAAGAAGAAGAAAAGCAATCTAGACGACATGGCCTATGGAGGAAGATTGATGGAGATTTTTTGGGGCACGAAATATCCAAGATATTGCCTAGTACTGACCTTTTTCATTTCACACTTTTGGCCCTAGATCTACTCTTAGTGCCTGTTTGGTTGGCAGGAAATTGACAGACATTGATTTCCATAGAAAGTAGTTGTACGCCATAAAATTCAATTATGCCAAAGAGCCAAGAATTTTATACCGCATAAAATATTTTCCGTGGAGAATTCCTTTTCCAGTAGAAATCAACTTCCGTCCATTTCCTGCTAACCAAACTGTAGCGATCGTGTATCCATCTACTGATCTACAGAAGCAAATACCACACAACATCTCAGAACTGAAACGACAGTAAATGCTCTATATCTCAGGGCCAATTAGATGACAAGCTTGAGTTTAATGACTGAGATGTCAAGTCATGACTCACTGTAATACATAATATGAACTGTCCCATTGCAAACTAACACAACTTATATACAAAATAGCTGCTAAAAAATAACAGCAATGCGAGAATCAGATCACCAAAAAGCTAGACCCAGTTATACTCTCAGTACCCAATGCATATTGTACAACGCCTTGGCTGCTGAGCCAAGCACCATAAGAACTACATATTGGAGGATTCAGAGTAGTAGGGACCTAGCAAGACAAGGAAAAGAAATCAACAGCGGGCCGGAGGCAGTCCACTAGCCACCCAAGGTACCACCACGTTTATGGTGGACCAACTGATTTGCCTAAGAAATGGTTAACTTGTGATTCCTTGGAGCATTAATCAAACAATAGTTACAAATAAACAATGCTTCCTCTTATCCTTGTGTGACCATATATTATATGATACTAACAATTCTTCTACATGGCTGCTAATGATACAAACGTCAAAGAGGCCTGGGACACTGCCAGTGGAAGCCAAATGTTAAATAATCTGATAGACCACGTGTGAGGAACACATACTAAATACACTCCCAGGTCCTGGCCGAACAATTTGACCTGGATTATTTGTTGCCACTTGGCACAAAGCCGGAGCATTAGATGGCAAAGGAAAATGTATCGGAGAGGATACTTGGACAGAGGAGATGAGGACGATGTCTCTCTTAGGTGACTTCCATGATGAGGGCTCAAATTGCAACCATCTTCCTTTGAACTTTCGAAGGCTACTCAAAGAAGGCACTAAGAAATAACATATGGGGAAGCACGTGAAATTTGTGTTATACCGCATGTTTCTCTTAAGAGTACACGCACCTTGGAGATAACAATTGCAGAGGAAGGTCAATTAATTTTGAGATGGCCACCCCAATAGGTTACAATAATTGAGTTGACGACGAAAATCTGCCAGTTTCTATCACAAACGTCACACGGTGCAATTGACTAGCGTGCATCATGATATATGATGTTTGCTTTGACAACTCGCTAGTGTAATAAACTTGGCTTATTATATGAATGTTGGGCTCAGTTTCTGCCGTTCAGATCTAACTGTTAGGATTGATAGATCTAGTAGGATAAGCAGGCACATATAACGACTCAAGAAATTATGTGGTTCATCCAAACTCAACTTACGTTCATAAGAGAGAAGACTTCACTTTCTAATCAGATACAATGGAAGAAAAGGAAGGGGCTCAGAGCTTCTTCCAAGCCTTCTCTATTTCTTTACATACAAACTCTTGCTCACTGACATGAACTCTAACATTATATATACATATATACACACACATTCATGATTTTGACTCACATGGGTATAGACCATACAAGAGTCTACCCCATGATTGCTATGTAGGTCATAGGCGGAATTGGGAACCAGCTACTATTCAAGGAGAGTTTAGTTTAAATGATAGAAGTTTTATTACGCAAATGAAGGTGATCCAATTGCACACCATTCAAAGGCTTAAACATCCCTTGGGCTACATGAAATTCCCTTCTTCAAAAGCATGGAAGAAACAGTCAATCGACCTCTCTCTTATCATTTAATGGAACGACTTCCCTAGCTACAGTGTTTGCCTTTGCATTTGTAAACCTTCTAACACGTTAGGACTGCACCTGCATCTGAGATATCTGCCATTGCAGTCAATTCCAACCCAATATTTCCATGGAGGGTCCTTCGAATTGAAAAACCATCTGATCACATTAATTCTCCGAATCCACTTCAATAAGAATGTTGTCAATGCCATAAACAGAGCAAATAAGTATTCCCTGAAGCACTGCATTGTGAATCTCCAAAAGCAGTTGGGCTTGCATAGCTTACGCAGAAGCCTCCAATTTTAGGCTGCCAAAACATGAAGCTAACATAGTTTCACCTTTTACGTCAATTAAGTAGCTGGTTATGCTACACGTTTTGTAGATCTGCTATGTCATTCCCCTCCCGGTATGATTATTGAGCAATGGCCCTCTTGTGCAGAGGAACAAGAAGGGACTCTCCTGCGCAAAGTCACAGGTTGTTGTCTTCATGGATTGGGGTTGTCCACTGAAAGCCCCGCTTGCCTACCCAAGATGAAAAGTGGACTGTTGAAGAATAGAAGGACCGCCATTGCAATTGAATCTTAACAATCAACAATAGAAACCATAAAAAAAGGGGCAGTATCCGTGCATGAAGCTCCCGCGTATGCAGGGTCCAGGGAAGGGGCGGACCACAATGGTCTATAATACGTAGCCTTGCCCTGCATTTTTGCAAGAGACTATTTTCACACCTTAAACCCATAACCTCAAAGTTACACGATGACAACTTTATCATTGCTACAAAGCTCTCCTTCCAACAACAGGAACCATATATAGGTCATAATGCAGGGTACATTTAGTCCTAGTTTCATAGTCAGAATGTGAAACATTGGTTTTTTCTTGACTCTTATGCTGTGCATGGGATATCCTTTGGCATGGGACCATAACCATTTGGGTGGCATTAATTTCGAAGGTTTATAATGGATCAACACAGAAATGTTCCGATGTGAAGTTGACCTCCTGACCCCATCCACCTCTAGGAGAGGTTTAGACAATGAGTCACTGCGCACCATCCTGTGTGCCTTTCTTCCTCTCACTCATAAACTTTGGTTTGGGACAGGGAGGATGATGTTATGCTTCACCTTCCACAACATCAAAAAGTGCTAAAAGGGTATTAGATTAGTCTGAACATCTCTTCATTTTCCTTCTTCGCGTCTTACCTTTGCATGTGGAAACCTACACATTGTCAAATTTATTAGTTGCAAAATAATTCATCAACGAGAAAAGGAGCAAATGCCCTTCATATTCCTCATGGAAATTAAGCATGTGATCAGAGTTATTTAACCTTCAAAGCCCCAGACCTCTTCTCCAATGGAGGGTGTAAAACTGCATTTCGGTCGGTCAACCACTACAATGCTCCTGCAATGATCGATCGCGGTGGTCTAGTATCCATCTCAAAGTACCACGTGTCTAATGGACCCAACCAATTTATTAAAGAAATGTTTAATTAAGTGATCTTGGCATCATTATTCACATAAATAATAATAACCATTCCACAATTAACAATAATTATAGTCACCCTTTTCTGACCATATAAAATATTACAAATAATTATTAACTATTATATAAATATAAAGAGGCCTCGAACGTGTCGACTGAAGTGGAATTTTCTTTTGAACATAACGCATACCAAACTGGTTGACGCGTTTTCTTTGTTCCACGTGGCATCCCAAGATGTCTCCACTTGGCACCATTTGTGGTAGAGGGGTCCTGAGACAAATTAAGGGGATGAGGACTACATCTTGCTTGTGAAACTTTCATATCATGACTCATAATATGGGTATATAAAAAAGGGCAGGGTTCGGAGAAGGAGCGGGTCACAATATAGAACCCATTTCCTTTAGACGTTTCAAAGAGCTTCCATGAATTCACCAAGAGAGACACTAAAGAATAACACGGAAGAATACATGAAATGAGATTATACGATGTTTTCTTAATTAAAAATAAAAGGACCAATGAGGTTAAACATATATTTTCTAGCTAGTTTTAATGTGACAACCCTTAATTATTATAAATTGCAATCCTATAGGCATGAGTTCCAGAACTGGTATGTTTCTATGGAAAAAGTCCTCGGTTAAGATCTGTTGAGGGAAGTCTATTTGGGCCCACCCCCTAATGTTCTATCTTTTTTTGTCAAATTTTTAGACAAAAAAATAGGGAATTAAAATTAAAAAAAATGGCCCTTGCTCCAAATTTATGGTGGTGGGATGGGAGAAAGAGAGTCCAATAATGGGGCCCAACAGATAATTCCAATAACAAAAAATTGATAGAAGTACTAGCAATGAAAAAATCAAGGACTTTAGTGCCATGTTATGTGCCTCGTCAATAGTTATATTGGCATGGAAATCATCCAAACCACATGTTTTTAGATTTATACATGCTATCTAAATCTAGGCCAATGAAATAAACAAGTTGGATCATTCAGAGCTAGGACCCATAAGATGTTCCATTGGGTCAATTTAGCATTCCTCGTTCATATAATTAACCTTTGAAATTGATGTTATACCTCGTAGAGGCATCAAGTTCACCATGAGTTGGGCTATTTGGCACAGGGAGGACAATCAGTGGATGGAGTGGTTATATGTCCATGGTCAATATTGCTCCAAAACCCTGGTACTGGCAGCCTTAAGGCATAGATAAAAAGAAACTGAAACTAAGTTATATTTAACTGTGTTGCAACAGAGAAGGATGGGAAGATACATAGCTAACTTTATCCATTGTTTCCACCAAATAGCTCAAACAAAGACGATCATAGCTTCAACAATGTAGACAAACTAAACCAGATTAGCCATGAACTTGATCCTCTCAAACAGCACATTGAATGAGTCAATATGAAAGAGACTTTGGTCAAACATTGAACCATGATTTCGAGGTCATACATGGTGGTTCAAACAAAAATATAAAAATTGTGTCAGTTATATCTCACAGAATAAATGATTGGTCAGAACAACAAATCCATTGGATAGTTGAACAATACATCGTTTTACCGGATAATTTTATTCAACGGTTTGGATAACAATGTAGTTGACTAAGTTACGTATTAAAAGCAATATGATTGGGATGGCTGGGCGGTTTAAGTTTATGATGTTAAAATTGAAGGATTTCGATCGAGAAAGTATAACAAAGGTTTTTGAGTTAATTCACCCTCTAATGACGTCGAGCCACAGAAAATATTTGCTATATAATGGAAGTGCACATGGTAGTGTCACTTGATGAAAGTAACGAAAATATAATTCCACATAAAATGGAACGGATAACTTCTCATCACGGGGCTTCAATTTATCCAACTAACTGGCTAAATCATAGAATTTTATAACTAACTAGATGTTTTAATAGCTTAGAGACTTTATAGTAAAAACTCGGAAAACAAGCTATGGATAAAAAAGGGCAGCCGTGGTTCACAAAGCTCCCACGCATGTAGAGTCTATGGAAGGGATGGACCACAAGGGTCAATATTATGCAACCTTATCATGTATTTTGCAAAAGGCTGTTTCCACGTCTTGAATTTAGAACCTCAAGATCACATGACAACAACTCTACTATTGCGCAAAGATGCTCCTTCAAAAAAACCAAGCTATTCCTAAATTCCAAGAAAGGATCCAATGTCATGCAGCTAAAACACAATAACGAAGATCGATACGACAGAGAGTGGAATTGTTGGGTCATCTATGAGAAGAACCAGCACATGATCCTTCCATATCACTAAACTAAAAGCCCTAGGCATTGAGCCTAGTGATTTAGTGCACCATCCCCAAACCAAAGGTTGCAGTTTCAAGTCTGCTGACCCTCCAGCATTTCCGAGCCAAGCACAGCTGGTCCTAGAGTTGGTAACCACAGGAATCATGGAATTCTGGGTCGCGCAGTCTGCTCCAGGCAACATATGAACAGCCAACTAATGATTATGCCAGAAGAAGACCAAAATCTATTCTCAGTACAACTTTTATGCCCTCCCGTGTCAACATTTACCAGCGGTTATTATCCTTTCCTTTTCTCATACTTTTCCCCTTGTCTTTGATAACCTGTTTGGATTTGCAAGGGTCGATTGAAAGAGAGAACAGTAGGAACGTTCACCACTACAGTTGGATCCTTACGGTCACCAAATGGACTCCATGTTGGACGCATCCAAGTTTCCAAGGACATATCCTGTGTGCAGTGGCCACAGCCCGTGTGGTCCTAGTCCTATGCTGTCATCGATTGAGGCTTGCAAAAATCATCACCATCTCACAGCACGACTAGAAATGAGGCCGTCCAAATCACAGACAAAACAATGAAATCAATTTCAGAGGGCGTGGGCAATCAAATGACTCGGCCTTTTCTTAGCCAGCTGTGCCGAATCCGAGGCTCATTGTTAGACAAAACTCCTGATAATTAATCATCGTTTTTCTGAAACTGGCGACAACAAATGCGGAGTAGGTAATCATAATTTTTTTTTTCTTTGCAAGTGAAGAATTATGACTGGCATACTCACACTCGCTCCTAAATTTAATTCCAGCCAAAGAGAAAAAACAGCAACTCAAACCTGCGTATTCTAAGGGAGATGCTAAATTGTCTGCAATTAGCCAACTGCGCTAGCCAGCGTTGGTGTTCGCATAAGAAATTTGCACATGGCACAGATACTACAGAACTCAAGCGATTAACATTTGGTTGTAAAATTGTAACCACGAACGTGTATTACTGACCCAAATCAATGGCATTAAGGCTAATCAAATTCATCAATTTAGCTTTTCTTGGAAAAAATTTGTAGAAAGGGGGACGAATTGGGGTGGGACTAAGGAGTAAAATTGCTCACAGACGCTTCGGTAATCAAAACACTGAGGAAAACACTGAATCCACTTGTAATTTTGTTGGCTCATCCACCGTAGAACAGCTTCCAATTAAGACGGTTCGATTGCGATATCCAGCACTTCCAATCACAGATCGGATTAAATTAATCAGATAGCTATCACCTGGCCCACCTCTTTTTAGCTTTCTCCAAGAAATAATTGTAGACAGAGAGACCGTAGGAAAAGGCGCCGGCCGTCTCTACTATGCCACATATTAGAAGCGACATTGATAAACCTATCTTTTCTTATTCTTATTATTATTATTATTATTATTTCCTATCATCCTTACTTTCTCCTGCAAATAACAAAAATATCCTTCTCTTTAGACGACCTCTTAACACAAGCCTCGTCGTCTCCTTGCGTTGCTTCCGTTTAACGTAATATAAAGACCCTGAGCCTATTTTGATAATGACACCCAAGCCAGAAACCAACGAATCACGTGATAGCAAAGAGTCCCAAGACCTTTGCGTTCTGCCATTTATTTATTTTTATTATTATTTATTAGGTGCCAATTTTCCTGCCCAGTCGGGGATATTTTGTCGCCAGAAAATCAAAAACGTGCCACGTGTTCACGCGACGAACGAGGTCGCACCGCTCTCCACGGCAGCTGGTGCACGTGTCGTACCATGGACGCCAGCATCTAACATCAGGTACTCTGCAAGCGTCACGAAGTCGACGCCAACCCTACACGTGTTCAAATCTCTCACCGTTACGTAGACGCCTTTAGTTGGACAACTGGAAGCGGCGGAATAAAGAGCGAAGCGTGGCAATCTCGTAATTGTGACCATGGACACGTGTGATGATCATCCCATCTGTAGAAGGTAGAACGTAAATAGTCTAAGAAAAGAGAATTCGGGTGGGGCGCGTAGGACCACACGCGTGTCAGAACGCAGAGAACCTCGGTTTGTCGCGTCGAGAACTGATTGGGCCACGTCGATAGGAGAGAGCATTCTTCCACGAGTTCGAAGGACGACGGGAGAGGGAAGGTAGGCGAGGCAGATGGACGGCGGATATGGACTTGTGTTGGCGGAAGAGCACTACGTCACACCAACTGTACCTGTCGGGGGCCTGCCCGTGACGGTGACGGGCAGCTGCCCGGGACATGAGAATGCCTCTTCTGCTGCAGGGCCCTCGGTAAAAGGCCGCTTCGGAGAGCCATTTTGGAGGTCTGTGGGTAGGGGAAGAGATTTTCTCTCTCTCGCTTTGGGTTACTGGTTGCTCAAAATCGTCGGAAAATTTTTATCTTACAAAGAGAAAGTAAGGAATTTGGGAATACCTGCGAAGGCTTTTATCTTCAATCGTAAGGAGAATCGGAGATTTCAAATGGCTGAGATTTGTTGTGGTGTTGTTAGTGAATCGAAGGCATCTGAGCCTTGCGAACCGAATTCGCGAGCTGCAAGACGCCGGAGAATGGAGATCCGGCGGATCAAGTACGTTGCTCCGGTGCCGGAAGCTGTCTGCGCAAAGCGCCAGAAGATAGAGAGGTCTTCACCGGCGACGTCCCCGAGAGAGTGTGAGAATGCTGTGGAATCAACTTTGGGAGGGAACGCAAAGCCATGTGAGAAAGGAATCGGAGGTGCGAGAGGGAAGCTGAACATAAGCTCAGGTAGTAGTTCGCTCGAGGAAGAGCTATCGGCCTTGGAACGGCGTCCCAAGTTCGGAGTAACGTCGATCTGTGGTAGGAGAAGGGACATGGAAGATGCTGTTTCGATCCATCCGTCGTTTTGCCAGGCAGAGCGTCAGAGTCCGGCGACGCTTGATTTCTTCGGCGTTTACGACGGCCATGGCTGCTCACACGTAAAAACCACTGCTTTCTATTGTAAAGCCAAGCAATAATCATTCCAACGGTGAATAAAAGAAGATTCTAACTGTGTTTGTTCGTTATAGGTTGCGATGAGCTGCAAGAGAAGGTTGCATGATCTGGTGGCGGAGGAAATCAGAGCGAGAGAGGCTTCTGGGGAATGGAAAGAACCGATGAAGAGAAGCTTCTGGCGCATGGACAAAGAGGTAATCGGCGCTGGAGCATCTCCCTTGGCCACTAATTGCCGGTGCGAGCTGCAGACACCACAGTGCGATGCCGTGGGATCTACTGCCGTTGTAGCGGTTGTATCGCCGGACGAGATCGTCGTCGCCAACTGCGGCGATTCTCGTGCCGTTCTTTGCCGAAACGGGAAGGCGATTCCCCTCTCTTCCGACCACAAGGTAGCAACCTTTTGTTATTCGTGCTATGTATTTCTTGCTTTTAAAACAGAAAATATTATTTCCGATGACCGGAAATCTTTCTGCGGCATTTATTTGTCTTTTATTTGAAAAAATAAAATAAAATATCCGGATTTTGTTATCGTGCGCCGGTGTCGCCCAACACCACCAACCCTTCTGCATAACTCGGCTTACATAACATGCTACATGGCGCCCCAGTACTGGCCGTACGATAAATAATCATTTGGCTTTATCTGATGACATTCGCCGGAGGCTTATCCCTACGTGCGCCCGACTGCATGATTTAAATCCAACCCGTTGCATGCTATCGCCAAAATAGCCGTTTTTATTTATTGTCGACTGGTATATCTGAACGATATTTACGGGCCGTCGGATCATCATCGAACGGCCTCTATTAGCTTAACTTGTGTATATTAACAGGTCTCGTAATCTTTTGCAAACAGCCGGACCGGCCGGATGAACTGCTCCGGATCCAAGCCGCCGGCGGCCGCGTCATTTACTGGGATGGAGCTCGTGTTTTGGGAGTCCTCGCCATGTCAAGGGCTATGGGTAAGCTAACGACGGAGTGTGCACGTTTATGTTTTAAACTACGCCCAGCTCACATTAGATGATGTTCTCTGACCCGTTCCCTCCTTGTCTTCAGGCGACAACTACTTGAAACCTTACGTTAGCTCCGAACCGGAAGTGACGGTGATGCAAAGATCACCGGATGACGATTGCCTCATCCTTGCAAGCGACGGCCTATGGGACGTAGTTTCCAACGACACTGCATGCGGTATCGTACGCATGTGCTTACGTGGGCAGCCGCCTTCGTCGCCGAGAAATGGCGCCGGCGGCAATGGGTCCGACAAGGCGTGCTCTGACGCGTCCATGTTGCTGACAAAGCTGGCACTGGCCCGCCGGAGCACTGACAATGTGAGCGTGATCGTGGTGGATCTGAGGAAGGATACGTAGCAGCTAATGGAAATCGGAGTTCCGCACTCTAGTTTTACAATTTTTGGTTTCTGGGTTGAGATGGTGCCATGTTTGCTTTCCTTTGGTTTTTGCTCTTTTACTGGTTTCTGTGATTTTTCCTCCTTGTTTAAGGGTGGGAAGGCAGTGGGAGGAGCGTGGTTTTGGGTGGGAAATGGTAGAGTTGGTAGAAAGGGCGAGCCCACTTTTACCAAGGGGTTGGAAACTGAAATCCTGGTAAAAGGAAGAAGACATATGTATACGGTAATGTACAAACTCACATGTGCATCTAATGAAATCTTGTTCTTTCATTTCTATGCTATTGCTCGCTATGAACGGCTTGATGCAATAGACACAACGTAATCAGACGGGCGATGATGCTGTGGAAGAAAATCAGTAACTTGATTATATGCTTTGGAAAGTAAGAGCCATGATTCTAATTAACTTGCATCATTCAAGTGTGCTGGGTTCTATGACGGGTGGGACGTGTGGCGAAGTAAAGTCTGTGCCAATATATGGTTGGGGCCACTATTCTTTCGTTTTGGCATCTCCTTTCTTCTTTGTATATAGAAAAAGTTAGACGGGTCTTTGTATATAGAAAAAGTTAGACAAGCGCCAAACCCACCCCACCCTTTTTAATCGCTATTGTTTGCATCGATGTCAAAAGGAGTAGGACGCTTAAAGATTTAGCTCCACAGAGGAAAGTCATTTCGGGAGCTAGACTACTGATTTTGTCAAGGAGGTTTCTCTAATGTGACTAATGGAGTTTCTGAACAGTAGGTGCTGCGCGTGAACACTAACCATCCTCCTCCTACACGAACTGGAGTCCACTTCCCTCCATCAACTAAAATAACAATTATTTCTGGCCTTGAAAAAGACAATTAAAAAGAGGCAAGGTGGAGAGTCCTTGGCGGTTCACATACATGTCATCCTTGGCACTCATTGGCTGAGATCGTTGAAGGAAGTCCATCCCTCCATTGTGGTATTTTGCAAGGGCAGCCCAGGTGTAGCAATTCGGGCAAGGGGAGGGCCACAATGGCCTAAAGTAAGGGGAGGGCCACGATGGCCTAAAGTAGTCTTAGACGACAACTTTTACCCTTGTCCTAAGGCTCTGTGTATTTTGCAAGTGGTACTTAATTCTCTTTACTAAAGTTGTTGAAGAAGAGAGGAAATATAATCAAGGTCAGAGGTTGAATCCATCATCATCAGAAGAATTTGGCCAACTGATTAGCCTTTCTACCGTAGGATTTTATTTTAATTTTCTTTCGAAAAAAGAATTAAAAAAGACTAATGTAACCCTTCGAGCCGACTGGTGAAGCAGAATATGTTTCATACATCATCTGAATCTCCAAAAGCTGGCTAGTGAAAGTGAAAACCGAATATTGTGATCGCCTTAACTTAGTATCTGTTTTCCGTTCCTCCCGAAACGAGATTCCATTTCCCAGTAAACTTGTCTCCAATACTGGAAAAAAGACAAGGACGGTGAAAAAGTAAGCGCGCTTTCTTTCCTTTCATGCCCCTTATTGGGATTCTGGTGCTCGGTATCCCCCCGACACCTCAGACTACCAACTAACCAATATGATCCCAGTGGGTTTGCAGTCAAGTAGAACAACTCCTCGGATCTTATCCTTTAGCCGTAGAAGAAGTTCGCTTGAATTTAGGGCTATATAAGATCTAAATCTATTCCCCAGCAAGTGAGATTTTCGGCTTTGTGATTTTCAATTGTTTGATTCTGACATTTGGGAATTTGACCTTTCGGGTTTGGATTATAGATTGTCTCCATGCAATGCTGCTTTGTTTGCAAGGACAATTGAATTCCTGGGTTGTTTGGAAATTTGAGATAGGTTGCATATAATGGAAAAAATCTGAAATTTTTTTGGTATTTTCCACTGTGATTTATAATATTTTTGGCGAACATGAATGCAAGCTTCGAAAGATATCAGGAATGCAAAAATAACATTCAATAATGTCAAACTTTAGCCCAGAATTCATGAATGCTAGTTCTAGAACTCTAGTTAGGTAGGCTGTGTCGACTAACAACTCTTCTGGCATTTGGAGATTCAGGATGTTGTACTGTGTAATTCTTCTTATTTTTTTTCTTATAAAAGAAAAGCCCCAATGCACAAAGCTCCTACTTACATAGGATTTGAGGAAGAGACAGACCACAAGGGTTCATAGTACGTAATTTTACCTTGTATTTTTGCAAGAAATTATTTATGTCTTGAACTCATGACCTCAAAGTTATATAATAATATACTCTTTTAAATACCCAGTTTCCTTAATTACCTCAGACGAGTCTTTTATACACTAAACCAGTCATCATAAGCTACCCAAATGCTGGATCTCTAGGAAAGAGTAGAGGAGAGTGGGGCCTACTTGTTAGTGATCTAAACATTTACCACAATGGAAGTTGTCCAGATCGCCCTTATTTTTACAGTTCATGTAAAGTCTGATTTGTTCTACCTGTTTAGTTAGTCATCCGCTCGTGGTAAAGGAAAGAGGTCTTGCTTGCTGGCTGCTATAAGAGCAACGACATCGCAAGTAAATGACACTTGCAGGCTGCAAATTGCCAAGGCAAGGACAGGAGTGAAGAGATGGAGACATGAGCACGTGAATGAGAGAGCGGAAGAGAAGAAGGTGACTGAAAAGCAGCATCCAGTCTCCACCATGTCCGCCGTACATGGACACGTCTCTGCTTCCTTACTGCATATGCACCGTACCAACAGTGACCCTTGCCTCTCAATCGGCCCATGCTCCACGTATCCAGCCAAGTCCTTCAATTCTGATATTTTTGGCCTCACAAGCACCTCTTGGCTCGTGACCAACCCGCAAATTCAGCTCATCCTTTTCATTAGTCTTCAAACATGTCATTACCTGCCTGGATGCGTCCATGGGAAGAGTTACTTGGCTTATGGTCTCAGTTCAGATTCACATAGTCCAGCAGTTCGCACTGCAAGAGATGCACTGTTAAAAGTAGAGCATTCTTCTTCTCCGATGGATGGAGGCTGGGAAGCCGAATCACATAAATCTGCTGTGTATTGTTGTGTGTGATTGTTCTCTCAATTTCTTATGTGCTTTGCTTATATCGTGGGTTTACAACAGTAAATGAAACAGACTGTTCCTCAAGGAACTAACAAACTGGGATTAACTTATTCTTTTCAGACACAGGTGGAATAGCCCACTACTATTTGAATTATTTCTTCAAAAATAATTTCACCCATCTTCAAGGGTAGATAAAAATAACTAATGGAGTAAGCGTATTAAAAGTATTTGAGATGAGATAATCTGACATAATATGAGATGAAATGGACTATATCACTATTAGTGGTGCTTGAGCTTAGATGAGATTAAATAATATTTTCTTGTCTCAATGTTAGAAGTACTTGAGATGAGTTGAGATGAAAATTATCTTATTTTTATCTCACAATTAAATTTTCAATAATCTTAGCTTATTTGATGTCATATTTAGTCATCTCAAGCCAGCATGGGCCATCTCAAGTTATCTCACGTCAGCTCAATTCACCTCAAGAACCACCAACACCACGTAAGAAATCTCAATTTCACGTGGATTTTTCCTGTGCTATTATTTAGTTGCCCTGTTCCATTGAGGAGCATCGGGTCATATGTGCCCCATTCGCATGACATAGAAGTCACGTAATAGAGAGCGGTCGTCTTCGTCCAAGTTGTCGTAGTCCTCGCCGTACTACATTCTCTGCCACATCATCGATAAACAATTGGAAAAACAATTACTTTAGGAGATTTCCTTTACTTTCTAACAGCAGTTACTTGGTAAGATTCCTAACAAAGTTATACTCATCTTGTTGGCATCTTTTAGATTACCTACGCATCAAAATAAAATCATATTATAATCACACTGATTGGATGATTTTTGCCTCTCTACTATGGGTTTTAACTCAAAATTATCGATCAATAGAAACCCAAAAAACTAGGGGTTAGAATCATTCTCATTTGAAGGGGTTTTTTTAGAAACAAGGCAGGGCAAACCAGATGAACAGCTTAGATCTAATAATTCAAAACAAAGCATTTGAAGCTAGACACATCTTGGATTATTAGTTGCCTTATATATAAACTTAGTATAATTGGTCACATACGACAAGGCATCTCTTTCTAATTATGCTTGGTTTAAACTTTAAGGTGGCCCACAAGAAAGAAGTCTATTTAGAAAATTCTAGCCACTTTTTTGGGTTTTTGAAATTTTAAATACAAATGAACAGTCTTGATTTCTAGCTCAAAGAAACATAGGCCAAAAGCATTTAATGATCATAAAACTTGATTTCATGCCTATCTAAACTATTCCTATGACAACTTGGGTTTTTTAAACACTTTTTCATGTTTATTTTCAAAAGATAAAGCTCTTGGTTTTAAAATCAAACAACAGAAAATAAATTTTTTAATTTCATTTCTAAAAGTTTAAATGTCACTTTCACTTTCTTACCATATATATATATATATATATATTTGTTTATAAAATATGCTTTTACTAAATTAATCAATAAAAACTCATTTCTTGAAAACAACATCCACCCAGTAGTTCACATACATAATCCCTTATATTTATTTCATGAAATATCCAAAGTTAACAATCCAAATAACTAACTACACAATACAAGAATTTTAATAAGAGTATGTGCCATTGATCGATAGTATGGTTGTTGATATTCCCGTGTTGTGTTAATTCACTCCTGCCTATATATATCTTAGATATTGTAAATATTCAAACATTTACAATATCTCAACAAACTATGCTTGGTAGAAAACTTAAGAAGTATATGGAATTAAAAGCATAATCTATAATCCAATAATTCTTTAATAACTCCAATATTCATATTCATCATATTCCATATGAATCAAGTAATTCAATTTTTCATGAACCATACCCTATATGGTAAATTATCATGTAATTTTTCATAGGAAATCTTCTGTGAATGTATTTTCTAATAATTCATATATAATTATATCATGTATATATATGTAAATTGTTAAAACATTGAAAAATAGTTAATGTCATCAATAACAATATCATAATATCCACATCAAAAATATACTAAATTCAATTTCCATACCCCTCACATACGAGATTCATAATCATCCACACCCCTTGTTATATAGGGTTCATAATCATCAAGCCTCTGTTGAAAAATATCCATTCATAGGAAAGATCTATAATGAGCTCATACCGGACATTTCATCATGTCATCACATAAGGCATCCCATCATGCCATGCACTATAGTGCAAAATACATTAAAAAAACTACTATGCTGCAATCTCAATCCATACCAACACGCCTAGATAACTACCTAGGTAATCCGCTGATACCATGACAAAAATATATAATGTCACTACCTACATAGGGAGACAGGACTTTCATAATGGCAGCCTTTCTATAATTGCGCCACTCAACTTTTAGCCACTCTTTGGGCGTGATATCCATATATCATGATCAGTTTTAGAGAGTGGGTGGTCAAACCCTCACAACTCTCCTAGTATAATATCACAGCCCTATGCTTGTCGAAAACAAAATCCACAAGCCTCTATACCCATATAAAAAATAATGACAATACCATCAGGCTATTTTCCTGTCTATATATAAAATAACTTCATCATCCTCATTAATTGGGGTACTCATGTATCAAGGATATAATTTTACCATCTAAGTTCATGGATAAACAAGTAATATAAATAGTATCTATGTAACAACCATGTAATTTCTCAATATAAATAGATAATACAATTTCAAATCATGCTTTTCAGATAATGATCATATAATTCTAGGCATAAGATCATCATATCATTCTAATTAAATCATTTTACATCATAAATAATTAAGGCCTACCAATTTATGATCATTCTATGTAATGAATAATTTTAATTCTATAATTTTATAACATTAAATAAGATCATGTTTAGAACATAAATTTGTGTATCTATGAAGTCATATGTGTATATAATGTCATTCCTTAATCACAATTTCATATATACATCTTGTTTAGTCTTTGATCATCCTTAAATATAATGATATTGATTTATATGGATCTCTTTTCTTTCGATACCTTTGATTTATGGTTGTTGATAAAAATCAATGGTTTAGATCTTCTAAATTCTAGTTTCTATTGATCTCAGTTTGATCTATAATTCATTCAAGGTTTGATCTATTACTTTATATATACTTTTGATTATCCTTGATCATCATGATCTTACATTTAATCTTTCTTGCTTATAGCCATCTTACTTAAAGACTTGTCTGATTATTAGATTCTAGCCTTTTGATTGTCATTTTATAGTCTAGATCATTTGATACATCTTAATCTTGACTACTTTGTATTTTATAATCTAAATAAGCATAATCGGTCTTAGTATTTTACTAATTGAGCAATGTCTTGATTATCTTTCATAAATCTATATAGCTCCTCCTTATTTTCATATTTGACTACTGCTTACCAGTTGAGTTCTACTTGAAAGTGGTTAATACAATCCTCATGTTATGAGGTGTTTAGACATCTACTAATGTCAATGAAAGGAGTGGAAAAATTACTTAAATTTTAAGATACCTGCTATAATTGCAATACTCAGAAGCCACTGGAATGACAATAGATCATATCCTTCTAAAAGAGTCGTATGAGCTAGACACCCTAAGTCTCTTTCTACTTAATTTTAAAGTTCAATGATTGAGATCGGTACATTCAAAGATGCACATTGATTCCTAGGTGGGCTAAGGATCTTGTGATAAAATCTAATCCTTATCTTATAAGGGTTCCTATGGGGCCCTTACCAACATTAATTCCATTCCACCACAAAGCTAAAAATATGTAATGCAAGTTTACTTTAAATCAGTCAGATCTTGGGTTTCTAATTATTTTCTAAGTTACTTCTAAATTATTTAATACTATGTTAAATTTGACCATTGATTATGTCTAATTGTTCAATTTATAAATAGATCATATGTAATTATATTAAGATGTAACACTTTCAATGATATTATTACATATCTAAAGTTTTTGTATTGATCTAATGTTCATATCTCATCTTGATCTCTTAAATCTATGGTTTTGTTTTCAATCAATGGTCCAAATCATGATCCATCACTTGAATAGAAGATCTAACCAATTACTTTGTTTTATCTCATTACTATATCACTTATTCAATCATTTCAAATCATCTTTGATTTAGTTAATCTAAGACATTTGCATAGTTTTTAGCTTTTGATCAACCTAAGTAGTCCTCAAATCATAAATTTTATCATTCCATTATATTTTACTTGTTAATAAGGTTTCAATGGATATTTCATATTTAAATTTATAGTTATATTGACTTCTGAATTAAATTTCTAAGTTTCTGATAAATTTAACGATCCAAATTAAATTTTGGATCTAATATGTGCCAAGACAACGTCATTGGGACGCATTGGAGCGAAACACGTGCTCGAGAATGCTTTGATGAGTCCTAGACTCTAGAACATACCTAGGTGCATTACTACTCCCAAAATGCAACAGCGTTCTAATTGACACTACAACCACTCTACATGCACACGCATGAGTAGAGATGGCCCTATAGGTTGCATCTCCAAGTTGCTTTCTCAAGGTGCGTCTTGGTAGCTGATCCGACCAAATACGTTCAGATGGTGTGATCCTAACCGTCCAATCATTTTCAGTCTGGATCTTCAATCTAGACCATTGATTGTTTTACTGTTTTCACTTATTATAGGGTTTTGGGGTCCCACAATTCTATCTGATGTCTCAGATCTTCCATTTGAGTAGTCTATGGTATGAGTCTCAACCCGTGCCACCAGATCTATCTCTCCATAAGATCTCCAGCTGGGGAAACCAGAGGGAAGCTAGAAATCAAAAGAGGAATGCCGAAATAGAAAAAAGGAGGATAGGGAAAGCCTACTTGGACCAGCTGGAGAGAAGAAGAACATCAGAGGGGGAGGAACTTCACCAGAGAAAGTGTGTTGTGATGGAATAGATGAACAATGGAGGAAAAAGATGGTGACATTGCTAGAGGTTTATAGGAAACAGAGGGGCAAGAGGCAATGGATTGGGCATGAGAAGGTGATCGGTTCTAATAGCCAGAAATCTTTGGAGAAGACAGTTGGGCGAAACCCTGGGTTAGTTTGGGGACGACGCACTTGTGGACACGCTTATCAGTTGTCCTGGGGTTCTGTCATCGAGCACTTTTATGGATGCGCCAGACGAGTGAGAGGGGAAAAGGAGAGGGATGGAGAGAGAAAAGAGAGGAGGAGAAAGTGGCTGGGGGACTTAGGGAGATCCTGAAATTTTTGGGTGGCATTTATAGCCTTCTTTTAAATTAATTAATTAATATTACAATTTATTTCACTTTTGTTAATTAATTGAAAGTAGGTTCTCCATTATTTTCACTTTTATCATTTTAGATTCCTTGTGCCAGTTGACTCACATCTCACCTAATTTTTGTAGACCTCGTACAAAAGTAAAATGATCATTTTACCCTTATAAGTAAAATTAAATTCCAAAAAAAAGAAAACACAGATTTTTCATCTGAACTTTGATTTTAGCATGCCTTATTGGACTCCTTTTTTTAACTACATTCCAAATATCTATGTTTCAACCTTTGGTTCCATTTTTATAAAAAGTTAATTTTCTTAAAACTTTAATTTCTAGTTTTGTTTTTTAATTTTTTAATTCTCACTTTCAATAATTCAAATATATTTATAAAAATTGGGATTATTACAATTCAAACATAATGAATAGCTTAGATCTATAAAACATAGTGATCATGATTGAGAAAAGGTAACATCTATTCCTAGGATGCTTTAGAGTGTGTACCCATTCCTAGTATCTCTTAGTTGCATGTTTTGGGCTAAATTCAACATCTGACTAGGCCCCATATTTGGATGATCTAATAAATTCATCTTGTTTTGTTCCTCTACGTAAACTATGTAGCAAAATCTCATTCTTGCCTATTTCTAGCTACATATTTTCTTAGTTGAACTTCCAATAGTCAAGATTTGAAAATGCAAAACAAAATATTCAAAATCATCCAATGATCATCAATTTCATATCCAACCAATAAGAATGTGGAACAAGATGAACAAATTAGATCATTCAAAGCTGAGGCTAGCTAAAGGGTTCTTGAAAGCTAGTCCAATTAAACAACAAATACGGATGGCATCTTTTTTTTCCATGGGGCGACAGAGGTGTGATATTGTTGGCCTAGAAGATGAATCCAGTAAAGCATATCACAAAGATTTCATATTTGGATATAATCGGCAAGGCAAATATTTGAAGAATTTGGCAAGCCTTGATGAAACTTTGGAGAAAAAGCATTTTTAAGATGTGAGTATAAGCTTTTAGTTTAAATTTTTAACTAAATTTACAAATGATATTTGATAACTTGGAAAATTACTTGTGAAATCTTGACTTTAATTAGTTCAAGAACTTTTTAATTTAAGAAAAAATTGGGTCTTCCAAAAATAATTTAATTATTAGGAGAATCTTATGAGTGATAAACAACGTAAAATCTGGTCAACTTGGAACTTCTCATGTTTAACTTTCAAAGAAAGCAAAATTAGCACCTTGACAACTGCTTGCCTCGAAATATAAGGCAAGCAATCTATGTATGAGACATATCTATTCCATGATCTAGATTATGAGTTTATACAATTATGATTTTTATAAATACATCACGTTTTTGGAATTTGAACTATAATATGTAAATGACTATACTACTGCACCTTGGCATGGAAGTTTTTATTGTATTTGCAACCATGAAAATTGTAAATGAGATGCTAAACACCTAAACAAGCTAGCTTGCTGAGATATTATAATGTTTACAATATCTTAGATCAAAAGCAGTGATTGCAATTGTATGAGCTAGCAATACTGATTTTGGCTATTATTGTGTTTGGACTGTATGACTGTTAAGATCTTAAACTTTTCTATATGACTTGGACTTATGTACATATATAGTATGCATATTAGACTGGGTTGTGCATGGATGAAATTCTTGGAAATATGAAAATGTTGATTTCAAAACTGTAGATACTTGAAAGATTTGAATTTTTAAATGTATTAGCTGGCAGGCTTAGTCTCCAATTGTTTTGATGGCCATTTATTTGTTTATCAAGTTTTTCCTCATCGCATACGTTAAATGCATATGTTCAAAAAACATAGGAAACTCTACCGAATTTTTAGTAGAAATGAAATAATTGTTTTGCTGTTACATCCAAGCTTTTGGTGATTTCAATGACACTCAAAGTTTTGGATAAGTATTTTCTTGGAGCAGAATGTTTCCATTATTTGTTTTTAAAGGAAAATTTCAAATTAGGGACCCCAACTTTTGTGAAAGGCTTTAAAATTACATTTAAAAAATCTGGGTCATCACAGTTAGTATTAAGCCTCCACTATTAATGACCGCACTGCAAGAATTTCTCGTAGCCACTTTATTCCTTTCCTTCTCGAAATTGACTTATTGTACCAATGAGGGAAGCGCATTTTATCCTATCTAAATGTCTAGATAAAGGACACAAATCCATGGTCATGATCATCTTGACTCATATTTGCTCATCCATCATTTATTTTGAAAGGAAATACGTATTCAGATACCAAGTAATAGTCCATTTCATACCGTAGACCGGATGGAATGCTTCCACGTAAAAGCATTTCTTCCTTAAACTTGCTTGTCATTGACTTGTACTTCTGGTAAGCTTTACTCTTCCCCGAATATACTTCTCAAGCACTAACGTAATTCTAAGCATGTTGTAACTTTCACAAAGAGTATCTAAAGGTTCTTTAGTACACAACTGAATTCATGAGTATATGGATAAAAGCTGGAATCAGAACACATTGAAAGGTGTTGGTTTCCTGTAAACATGCCCCTCAGAGTTGAACCATATTCTCCTTTACAGGGAAGAAAGCGAGTTTACTTTCATCGATTCTTAAACGTCATGGTCATTGATTGGTCCCTCTCGTTGCAAAAACAGAAAGTTTTACTGAATAAGAAGAGAATAAGTATTAAAAATCTTCGGAGCATCGGATTCAGGTAATAGACTATCATGCATCAAATTAACATCAACATTTCATAGTGCGTACACGATTGAGATGCTACAGTACAATTTCGTCATGTAGGGACAGGTTTGATCCTTTTTGAAGATTTATTAGCACTAGTAGTGGGAGCCAAAAGCTGGGCGAAACTTTTTGAGGCGCTTGGGCGGAATACCTAGTGGGCCGGCAGTCAAAATGGCACGGCATGATAATTCTTCTCAAGGATGATAAGAACCATTGATTGAATGAGTAGAATAAAAGGGCCAGGAAGGTCAGAAGCAGCATAAATTCTTTGAAGCTAGTACGTAGGTGGATTATTGCAAGGCCCACTACCGAAAGGCCTCCCTGTGTGGGGGTCTGCTAATAGCATGACCAGGAGCCACTAGTTAAGTCATGCCATGATATTTAACCCTCGCAGTAGAACTTCTTTGAATGGCAAATCCACGATAAGCCCAAAATAACAGGTCAACAAGTCCCCAACAAACAAACCTATATAGCACCAAAGCCTTCTGGTGCAGTGGCACAAAGAGTCCCTTGCATGAATAACCGGGTTTCGGGGTTGTGGGTGGGTGACCGAGTCTGACTTCCAAAAAAAAAACCTAACAAAAACAACCTCAATAAATAAATAAAAACTGCACGATTCTATGGGCCCAGAAAGATCAAAATTCAATAACTTACTGCTTGGAGATCAAACTCGATCTGTCCATTTCACCAGCGAAGTTTTTATGATACTACCGACCTAAACTAGTAAATAGTCTTGAATTGAAAATCCCGATCTCTTGATACAACAACGAACGGTTGAATCCTCTGCCGCGGGCTGCCTTAAGCCATCAAACTACGCTATGCGATGGACATGCCCCTACGCAATACCTAACACAAGCAATCTACACACCGCCCAAGCAGGTCAAACATAGATGATAAGTCCGGGTAGGGTCCCCGCTTAAGCGTGAAATGAGTCGACACCACCAGTCCGCCCTTCAAGATGGGCGGCTATCAAAGGGAGACCTCTATACTTGGCCCTTTCAACTGAAATATGAATGGTTTTAAGAAAAGACGCGGTTCCAACCATGTTTCTAGGGACGAGCTTAACAGAGACTCACCTATTGTACTAGTTTTTCTATAGCCACCTATCTTGAGAAACTGCAAATCCAGTGAGCAGGTTGAACCACTAAAAAAATCAAGGGTTATAATGCCCCAACAGGTGGTGTAGACTCTTTCCACACTTTCGAGCATGGCCTCCACTACTTGGATTCCATTGTGATAGTTGGTCTGAAAAGCAGCAGGCGGGGCACACAGGTATCGCTGCCTCAAAAGCAGAAAATAATTTCCATTTTACATGAGCCCTGCTTGTGATTGAGACTGTTCAGAGACCCTGTCCATTCTAGTTAGGACATATCTGTCACCGCCCATTAGCTCCATTCTATAAACGCTGAAGCAGTTGGGATATTGATACTTGGGCAACCATGCTTGAATTTTCCAGATTGAATTATCCTAAAAATTGGCCATTAGCCTGGTCCCCCAAGGACATGTATCTTAGAAGTCTATATACTGCCATTGAAAAGACCGAAACCAGCAAAACTGGGTTAAACAGGTGGGAGGGAGACGCATGTGAGAGAGATGGCGGGAGAGAAACCCAAGCTTCCATTCCTCTAAAGACGCACATTAGTATTCATAGCAAAACCTTCCTAAAACTCCACATTATCAACCAAATCATTAGCCAGCTTTCCTGACAATTGCCTAAGCGAGAACTGCACGATGAGAAACCATGTTTAGAAGTTAACAGATGCCACCCTTTAACAATTCTCTGACGTTGAACAGGTCGACGTTTCAAGGGAGCTTCTACTCTCACATTCGCTTGCTATTCTCTTCACTGCTCTTCAGCGACTTCAATTTACGGTAACCTTTATCTGTACCGAATATCCTGTTTTATAATGAAAAACAACGCCAGTATCAGCAAACATTCCTAGGCAATTGAATCCAAATGTTAAAGAAAAGACATTTGTCTTTCAGAAATTATATCCGGATGGCTTATAATGGTGTAAATGAGGACCAAATAGAACATCCAGAGAGATAAAGAGTCGTTTAGTTTTTTCCAGAACGCATTACGGTCCAAACATAAGTAGTGGTTCACATTGACCTGGAAGTGCATTCATTTCGGACAGTGTTAACTGTCAGTACTTAGCGTCTTCTACAAACAAAATTTAGTGCCAGAAAATGAGCATTTGACCATTTGCAGTATCTTCCTGAAACATAGCACAGTGTATGAGATGCACACTAAATAGTCAATTATTTAGTCAGTGGTGTGAAAATGTTAGTTGTTGACAAAACTACCTTATTAATTGTCAAAAAAGTATCTAGTCCATGGTGCGTTTTCCTCAGAAAAACCAAAGGTTGTTGACGTTGCAGCAAACAAGGTGTAAGAATCCAAACCCACAGGAAAAAGAAAATTAGTAGTATAGAAGTGATGAATGCCAACTACAAAGAGAACCCCTTCCAGGCCATTTGTTGGCTAATTAGTAAGACAAGTCATTTGCTTCTCTGAAAACATGAGAACAATGAATGTGCTTCCACAACAAATATCAAAACCTCACTCAAAATCCTTACTAATCTCAATAGATAAGATCTCCTATTAATATCATCCCGTTGCATTAGATAAATATACGTCCAACTAAAGATCACACTTCACCTTTCTACTCATCAACAGCAAGACAAATGCACAAGATTCAATTTGTTTGAATGAGTAATGTCAATCAACCATAAATAAGCTAGAATAACAGCCCCTTGCAGTGCTGAAAAACCCGCCAAGTCTAGCTGGATTAGGATGCTGCCAAAAACACTAACAACAATTTGAGAGGCGAAACCACCTTGCTTTGTCATAGTCCATAGCAACACTGCACCACCAACGATGAAAATTGGTGCCATTCACCACCAACCCAAGTTAAGCAGTATTCAGAAGCTCATTTATTCATTTCATAACAATTTGACTAAACCATAGCAAACAGGAAGATTCCCATTAAGACTTCACCTTTGCCTCCCAGATGAATCATTGATTCATTTGACTCAAGCTATATCGAGCAGTACTCAGAAGCTCATTGATTCATTCCATTCAATTTCACTAACATTCCCAATTCCATTTTCCAACAATTCCCAACCAAATGAGGGCAACCAAGATATACCCAATCACAACCAGATGTTCCTAGCAAGAGCATGAGATATGACAATATGATTCTTCCTCCCTCGAGCACCAATAAACTTGGTTTCCCAGCTTGACCTTTATACTCTTAGGAGTATCCAAAGTGGTTGAGCTTTTTTGATATCTTGAGTCCATGTAAATCAAGAAGTCTTAGAGGAAAAGGAACAGTCCACGAACTCAAAAAATTTCTTGCTAGGTTATCCTCTTAAAAGGATATCAAGAACAGAATTAAACAAGAAGAATCCTTGTAATTTGCAACCGAAAGACTCCTATAGTGCACATCTTCCTATGAGCAAAGACATGACCATACTTATTACTTTTGAAACACTCCTAGAGACCTAAGCCACAACTCTCCCAGTTTACCAAAATCACTATTATGTACTATCATACAGAAACTTTAGTCAGGCACAAAGCTCTCTGACCAAATCAAATATCTACTAGAAGTACAATATCTTCATACACTAAACACATTATCAACTTCTATCCAATAAAATACACCAGGAAGCCACATACCTCTTACTCTTAACAAGCTTTACCCTCTTAAGGCCAAAACCTGCCATATGTTGGTTCACAATCTTGTTTTACCATAAAGCATCCCTTTCTCACCAACCTTTGAATCCATTTCCCAAAGTAATTCATTTTTCAACCTAGAATCTCTGAGATGCTCGAGCAAAAACCTTCTTTCTTTGAATGTCTACTGATTTCCTTCTAATCATAAGAGATGGTTGGTTTCATTGCCTTATCTCTTTCTTCCATAAGTAAGTATCTCTGAAGCTTTTCCATCTATCATCTATAAATTAAGAGATTTTAAAGGAAGAGGAATAAGATAACCTGAGCAATGTGATTATGAGGTTGATTGTAACTCTGAAAGAGCTCTTTTCCCAAGAAGCATTCAGTTTCCACTACTACCTCAATTACCAAATCCTAAAGCTAATTTTCAGAGGCAAAATGTAAATCTACTACCAGAGGTACATGCTTATCAATGCTAGAGCAATCCATTAGGGCTTTCATTATTACAGACTGCTTCTTAAAGAGATTCTATCTTCTAAACTCTCCCATCCATTATCACTAACCAGAGAAGGATAACACACTAAGATATTTACATAATAGCACATGAACTACCTCTTTTACTCGGCTTTCCACTCATCTCTGTGAAGCAAGAAACAAGTGCACAAGATAAAGAAGCTTTCTATAATGCAAGAACAGCATAAAAGACCATGTCTTCTTACTTATCTAGCTACTTGCTTGACACTTTCGTCATGAATGTTTGCCTTGGATCACCTGGATTACTTTAACAAATCAATCACAGCTCCATCATGATATCACGTAGCTGCTTCACGCAAGACCACTAAGTATAGTTGTATCAGCTGTCACATCAGAAGATAACAGCCACAAGCAAGGACAGAGCTACATTGGAACCAAAGCAGCATGAGCGCAAAACCACCCCCCTCCCCCCAGCCAAAACACACACCCTGCCCCAAAGTGTTGAACAATTTTTACAAATATTTTTGCGTAGGTCAACCGTATTGCTATATACATGTTACTTCTCCATCCCTGGCCACAACAATGCATCAATTTCAACCTAGAATATAGTTTACTTCACCAAGCCTATGACTTGATACATCAATTTCAAGTAGGTGTGCCACCTCTCTATTCAATACCTTTAAATTATAAGATTCATCATTTTCATCATCTACTTTAGCTTAATAAAATTGCCCATTATCAAATTGCATTATGTCTTATAACTAACACCTACCGTTTCTGCTTTCTTCTTTATGTTGGTGCATTTAGCAGACTCCCATAAAATACCTAAGAAACACAAATTATCTCTTTCTTTCATGCACTTCTTAGAGAGACAGGAACCCCTTTTGTTGCTTCCTATCTCCAAATCCAGCCTTGTAGACCCATCTAGTTTCAGTTCTTTAGCTTTCCTCAGTCCTCACCCACATTTTTCTCTCTTCATACCTTCATCTCACTATGTCTTCTATATCCCATGGCATCTCCTCCTATGTAATCCTCTCAATTTGACAACTCAAAAGTGTTATAATAGATCTTTTCCACAATAGGTTCTCTACAAATGTCAAATCCTCTTGCAAATCCCCTCCCAAAAGATTTTGCATTAAGGTCATGGTCATTCAACCATCACATATAACACTTGTTTGGTGATTATTTCATTGTGAATGACACTGGAACCAAGATGACAGTATCCTGTGAATTCATTTCTACCTTCTTTTTTCTACCTCATGGACACATCATAGTCTTCATAAATTGTAGATGATCAAGCTTGCCAATGGGATCATTAGCATCCTTGTTTTGATAGATTAAAAGTTTTTACTGCATTTATGTAGGCAAGTAGACTTGTTAGCTCATAAGACAGCTAGATGAGTTGTTTGTAATACTATTGGCTTATTTGAATACTCAATGAAACAAATAAGTTGCATAACCTCTCCTTCAAAAATCTAATTAGAGCTTTTATTTCTGCAATGTGACTTCCAGCATCAATTCATCCAGAAAGGAAAGGGAAGCAGATTAGCCAATTTGAAGTTCTTTTTAGACGATACAGATCATATTGCATGATAAAGAAGTTCAGACATCATAATAAGAATATGCAATAATTTTGGCTAACATGATCATTACTCAGTGAATGCATATGTGAGAACATGATTATGTCTTTTGTAGAAAGCATTTACAAACAGTTGTTTTAATGTCTGGATATGGTTGCATAATTACAAAAGAGAGATTAGTGAACATTCTTAAGCTTGTAACTACAAATTGAATAATTGAGGCTACATAAACGTACCAATCCATGTGAACAAAAGTTGATGAATAGTTGCCCGACTTGGTGTATAGTAATCGGTGATGATAATCATGAAAATCAGCACTGGGAAATTTTAAGCAAAAAAAAAAAATGAAAATTTTCAGACTCCCAGAAGTAAAAGTACCAATAAACCTGCAAAAACTTGCTCAAAGTAAGATGAGTTGCAAAGAAGAAGAAGATGGTGGAGAACTTATTAACAGACCCTCCATATAAGGGCAACAAATTGGACGGGCTCCAAGGGAAATGGTAACCACAATGTGCCTCCACTGTCTCCAGAACTCTTAATACCATCCATAACCAGAGAGTAAAAAGATGAGGGCCAGTAATAGCAGGTCCAACAATGGTAGCAAAGCCCAAGAACAATATTTCAACAGGATGGGCATACTCAGAAGTCAGTCCAAATGGTGTAGCATATCTGCGTATGATAAACTATAGTAAGAGGCTCAAGTAAGGAGGGAATCAAAATGAAGCTTCTGAACTTCACACTTAATCAAACCAAAGAATGTGTCGCTTACTCATGATGAACACTGTGGACATGTTTGTACAACCATTTTGTATGTAGAATCCTATGCCCCCAATAAAAGACAAAATCCTCCAGGATGAAATAGAAGAGTATTTGGGCTAAAACAACTTTCCTGTACAATAAATTTTCAAAAAATCAGGAATTTCTTATTTGCAACAATCTGAGAGAGAGAGAGAACAAAAATGATTCTGTTGATCTGCCCAATCCGCTGTTGTATCCATTTGTGCATGTGAGGAATATGTATGCACATACATATACATGCCAAATAAAGTATGCAATCATGCACATGAAAGCCTACATGTGCATACACAAAAACACGTGAGCAAGAATGCACATGAAAACTTGATGGCAAGCATACACACACAAACATGCACATGGTTACATGCATAGAATATCTACAGTATTGTATGTTCATGGGTATACATGTGTGTGTCTATGTGCGCATGTGTGTGTGTGCGTGCGCGTGTATGTAAATGTATATGTGTTTGTATGTACATGTTACATAAACATCTCTCTGCATGAGTGTGTACTTCCTGAGTTTAGAAATATTATGTACCATCTCAGATTCCACTGAAAAATGCCAAAATAATGTTTCCATAAAATGTTACAACGTGAAAGCTCTTAGTATCTAAAGAAACCTGAAAATACCAGGACGGCAATGGGAGACAGCTTCTCATGCCCATGTGTCTGAATATAGGATAGGACACAATCATAACTGGTAAGTTCACACAAAAATGATATAGCAATAGGCGTGTAATACATTTCTCCTGAGCAGCTGGGGTGTTGTTTTTACTCTGCAAGAAACCATGACCCTCATCAGGCTAAAACATACAGATACAGTAAGATCAACAAGAGCAAATGAATAATTACAACAAGAATGTAATGGACTAAACCAACTAATTACTGAAAGCAGGAGCCGAGCTAGTATAAGTTTTTTCTTGATGATAGCAAAGCTTGAATGACTGTAGACGAAAACAGGATACAGACTCAAACTCCGAAGAGCTAATAGGAGGCTCACCAATTTCCTGGATCTGAGAATTTATAGCCATGTCTCAGATAAGTTATGAATATTCGAAGTTTCAAACCAACAATTTAATTTTCCCATTTATTATTTGTTTTCATTTGATACTACTTGAAGGGGAGCCTTGGCGAAACGGTAGAGTTGTTGCCCTATGACCTAAAGGTCATGGGCTGGAGGCGTGGAAACAGCCTCTTGCAGAATTGGAAGGTAAGGCTGCATACTATAGACCCTTTGTGGTCTGCCCCTTCCCCCAACCCTGCATATGTGGGAACTTCGAGAACCAGGCTGTCTGTTTTCGCCACCAGGCTATCTGTTTTTTGTTTGAAAACTACTTCCAAGCTCTATCTCTTGTCATGCAAATCATGCCAAGCACCAATACACTTATCCAAGAGCTAAACTATAAAATCTGTCCTACCAAAAAAACCATACTATCTGACAATTATCCAAGAGCCAAGAGCTTAAATACATTGGTTTGTTAACATCCAGCAAAACAGAAGGCAATTAAACTGTAAATTTGAATGAAATATTTATTAAGAACAGGCTTACTAATGATTCCAAAACTTTAGGTGATCCAAAGATTGCTAGTAAGATAAACAAAAATAAATCAAACTCATAGCTAAGAACCCAAGAGAAACAGGACATAGAATACCTGAATCTTGTAATTGCTGAGAAATCCTGTCCTTTCAATGAATATAAATGGAAGCCCCGACAAGAAAAATATGCTTTCATGAAGAAAGAAGCTTCCCAGGCAAGCCAGTTGAAAATCATTAAAATGAGTAATCAGATACTGCAGTAAAAGAAGAACATCCAAAGTGCTTAGATGTTATCAGATGCATGCTATTTCTGACAAAAATATAGTGAAAACTAACAAGGTGCCAATAAGAACATCAAAACTTCACTAAACCACCATGTCATTTGAAGAAGTACAGAAACGATCCAGGTCGGGAAAATTTTCCCCAGTTGAGCATTTTAAAGATTAAGCACCTATAGTGACAAATCACTTTGCAAATAGATAAATCCAGATGGCAAAGAATAGATCTGCAAGAAGAACAATACACGAAGGAACAAATAACAATTCCAAACTTCTTGAAAGTAATTTCCTTGGTTGACTGAAGATAAAATTCCATTGCAATACATGACAAGCAAAAGGTTACAGTGGAAGCATAAAATCAAGATTATAGTAGAGTTAGAACCGAGTCCAGAATGAGTTAATCTTTGACCTTTTAGTTTTACATGAGATAGTTGCCGCAAGCTGATTTCCCAAGAAGTTCAGCAGTGAATTGCCAACTACATTCCCGAATCAAAAGCTAAAGGGATATATAAATTTGAACTGCATCTGATTCTCCATAATCCAAAGTGAAGCCGGAAAATTTTCAAGAATTGAGAGAGAAAACCTTAAAGTACAAAAGTAGTTATAACAACACCTCTGCTATGTCAAAAACTAGCATTTGACAGCACTTAAGCTGCACGTATACAGAATCAAACATCTGAACTTTTTAATCGATACAATATTTCGACAAAACACTACAAAATAGCTTACGCGCGATCTACAAGAAACCAGACTACTCCAAAAGCAGATAACCAATACCAGCGTCGATCACTGTATAATTAAACAATCATAATCAAGAGAAATTCACAAGTAAAAGTAAAACGACTCTGCTAGAGTGAGTCATCAGCATCCCCAACAATAATTAAGATCTTTACATTCAAATAAAAAATTAAAATTAAAATGTAATCCACTAGCACTAATTCTTTTCAGCATCACCTCAGTTCATCATTACCTTTACAGTTCTCTTCTCAAAAAGAACAAGTCACAATCTACAGCTCATGTTAAATGCACGTCACTACCACAAGAAAACCTAACCAAAGCAACAAGGAAGAAACCATGCATCTACGGATCAGACAACAACATTGTGATTGGAATAAAATCCAAAATTACCTGAAATTAGGGCAAGTAATAAGACAAGCGGCGGAGAAAACAAGAAGAGTGAAGAAACTAAAGAGACAGAAAGAAATCGAAAGAGAAACGTAAACGAGACATGGCAGAAGTACCAGCCAACATGAGTCGAGAACCGAAGCCATGACAACCGGCGACCGGAGCTGCAACTCCGGCGAACTTGGAGAGAGAAAGAAAGAGGTGGAGAGACAGGGGGGAGGAGAGATTCTGGCGAGAGGGAGTGATCGGTTATGTTAACGGGTTCGGTGGTAGACACAAACACACCATGGCCAGGGGCGTGACAGACTGTCCATGTGGGGAAGTGGCCTCATGTCCCGCAATTCCTTTTATAAATACCCGTTTTTTGAAAGGCCACGAAGTTGCCGCGGGGGGGATGTAAGAGCAGGCGCAGCGCCTCTCTCGGCCTCTCCCACTTTGTATTCCGCAAATACCCCCGTCCTTTTCACCTTCCATTTGACGAGACTCTGAGATGACGAAAGTAAAGGCTGGCCGATGCGTCCTTTGGCGACTACGACTGCGATTCTGACAAGTACGTGCTACGTGCGTGAGCCTGAAAGGCAACCATTTGCCAGGAACAGCAATCGACGAACTAACGCGCGCGTGCGGCTGTAGTTCGACCGTTCAATGTTGGATCTTGTGGCCATCGGCTCTCCACCTTGATTTTAATGATCAGATGTAAAGGGTACGATCGTTAGTGACTCTTCCACACAATGTGGACACTTGGCGTAGGTACATTTTAGATGTGACCCACTTACAGTAGGCTCCACTTGGTGTAATGGTAAAATTATTACTTCTTGTAAATAGTATATTATAAATTTTTATGGTCCACCCCTTTTTTAGACTCTGCATATGTGAAAACTTCATGCGAAAGACAAATAATATCATTCGGTGTAGATATTTTTACACTGTTAACATTAAAGACATTACAAAGGAGAGCAAAGATAAATGCATCCCTTCTTAGTCTCAATTGTCGTTCTTGATGACTTTGGGCTTGAGGGTTGAACCCATTCCCTAACTTACCAACATTATATATTTGAGCATGTAATTTTACCATCTATTGTGTTAGTAAAAAGGGCAGCTCCATGCAGGAAGCTCTTGTATATGCAGGGTCTAGGAAAGGGGCAGACCATAAGAGACCTATATTATGCAACTTTATTTTGCATTTTTTGCAAGAGGTTACTTTCATGTTTTGAACCCGTGATTTCATGTCACACGACGACACCTCAACCATTACACCAAGGCTCCTCTTCATATTGTGTAAATGCAGTTGACATTTTGGGACTAAGACTAGTAGCATTCAACATTTTCTTGGATCTATTAAAACTTAGGCCGGGGTGGGACAAGCTACAAACACGGGATAATACCTATTTGCAACCCTAGTTTACTCGCCATGAGAGAACTCTTACATTGAAGCTCTGTTTCATAAGCGTGCTATGATTTTGTTTATGTTTCCTGCACTTAGAAGCTTGGTTCAAGAGCCTCAATATATCATTTTCCTCGTGTTCTGTTGGTCAGAAGCTGATGATTGATGATTATTAACACAAACTAGAGAGAGAAAACATGGGTCATGTGTTGGAAAAAGAAATTAGAAACCCACCATTTAATACATTAATTAAGAGATATATAGGACATTTGGTCCACTTTTTGTCAGAACCCACCCATTCATGCTGAAGAGGAATTATAGGATAGTGTGGTCCACCTTTTTATGATGGCCTAATCTATGGTTGATAGGATCCGTCCATCTAATTTTGCTAGCTCTGAGTATCTTGTAGCTCAAACATGAGGTGATTGGATGATTATAACTTTTTAAAAACTGTTAGCTTATTATGGACCGTTCATTACAAAATATATCTAACATTTCATCTTATTTAATAAAAAAGCACATTTTTTCAGATTCTAGATTCTCCAATCCTAGCTATTTTTTAAGCATTTAGTCATCTAAAGTAAGAATACTTAGATGGACGGGCAAGATCAACCATAGGTAAGGCCTATCATGCAAGTTAGTGTAGTGTCGCGCACTACTCCCACCATTGGTCTGTACTTAGTAACCAGTTGACCACTTTCTCGATAAAGATATTTCCGGCCCACCCGCTCCACATGATCGAAGCTGCAGATGTAATATTTGGCCATAAGTTTATTCCTTTTGACGCCGATTTTACTTGGATTGGACGATCTTAGACCGTTCATCAATAAAGCCGTCTTCCTTAAGATTCCGCCACCGAACTGTAAACCGTTGGTTGGAGTCCATATGGATGAGACATCTATGGATTTTAGCGTCACTATCACACATACATTTGCCTATGTGGGGCCAAAAAGTTGTCCGTGTCGGTAGATTAATTGACCTGGCGGTCCCACCTCCTCATCAGCCTACATAAAGAAAAAGGAAAAGGAAAAGGATAAATAAATAAAGACAAGCACAGAGTCTAGAATGGTCTCTTTCACTAATCAACAGTTGCGATCGGCCATAAACCCGTGATAGGTTGAAATTGGGTCATTGTCTATAGATGGCTTCGAATTATATTGGGATTACGATTGCAGTACAAGTTCCACAAAGAAACTATTTATGGTCTTTAGAGCATATCAAACCGTCAGGCACGACCAGTTACAAGTAAAAGTGGGGCCCAAAGTTTTGGTGATCCGAACCGTTTATCTCGTGAGCCCTAACTTAGGCTGGATAAGAACTAGGAGAGGGTGAGTTTCGGTGATCCAAACCATTCATATTATAGGCAGATTCTAGATTGACGATGCCTAGAAAATCTTCTTCCCCTTGGAGATCCTGTTATGCCTATGAACGGTTGAGATCTAGTCTTACACAGCCTTCTCAGCTGCACGTTTTTCATTGAAGAACAGTGGTGGTTAGCATCATCCTATAGATTTTTGTTTCTTGATCTACCTATCGGAGCCCCTCTATAGGACGAGTTGTTTGGGTCACAAAACTTCCATAACTCACAGATATATCGCTGGCCCTAGTATTGATTCAAAGCACAGGTATCATACAATAAGTCACGGTAGAGTTAAAGCTTTGGTGCAACGGTAGAGTTATTATCGTGTGACTTTAAGGTCATGGGTTCAAGGCATAGTACAAGATAACGCGGCATACATGGGAGCTTCATATACGAAGTTGCTCTTTTTAGGTATCATACAATAACTTAGGAGAAAAAATAATTTAAGAAAAATATCTTTGCCTCGAGATAAAATAATAAGCACGACCCTACTTTAATATCTTTGCTTTTGCATAAAATACTTAACATGCCCCTATTTTAATATATTTGCCCTTTCTTGACACCATTTTATAAAATGAGTCACCTTATGTTGTTCATTATCACAATACTGAGGTGAATGGCTGGAACAACCACATCATGTAAAATGGTCTCATGTTCTTTCCTGTTAGTATGAACCCTGTCAAGCTTGGCTTTGCTTGCACTATGTTTTTTTTTTTTTAGTCCCAGTAAGTCTACACGCTTAATAGGACAACCAGGAGACAAGGCCCAATTTGCATGCACGGTGAAATAATTTTTACTAGATATAACTCATTCATCATATTAGGAATGACTTAGATAAGCTAGAAATTATATTCTATGCCCATCAGATGTTTTTAGCCTATGTTTCTTTAAGTAAAAAGTTATGACCATCCATGTTTATTAAGTTTTTCAAAGATATAAAACATGATAAACAGCCTAGATTTGCGAAAAATGTTATATCATGGAGAGGAAAAGGGCATGCATACCTTCTTCTCTTCTTAAGTGTGCAATCTTATATGAACACCTTCTTTTCTTTTTTTTATGATATAGTACAGATTATAATCATCCATTTGGCAGTTAACCTAGTAGCCAAATAAGAAAACCACTATTCAAGGATGCCTTAGCAACAATATGCGGAGAAACAAACCTTTCATTATTAGTTCAAAATGTTTTAAACATTATATACGAGAGGTTTTGGAGCAACGGTAAAAGCTGTAGTCATGTGACATTGCGGTCACGAGTTCAAGGCTTGAAAATAGCTTCTTTAAAAAATATAAGATAAGGCTGCATACTATTGACCCTTGTGGTCCGCCCCTTCCCCGAATCCTGCATAGGCAGGAGCTTCGTGCACCAAGGCTGCCCTATACAAGAGGTTTTGGAGCAAAGAATTAAGCTTATTTTAAATATGAGCTCTTAGTACTAAGGTGTGTTGTTCTCGAGCCAAAGATTGGAGGTTTAAGTATGCTCATACACCAGCCCTTCACAAAAGGAATACACACTTAGTCCATGAAAAAATTAGAAGATAAAGAGATCAATATGAAATCAAAAGATAACATAGAGATTTAGCATATTGTGTCATAAGGATGAATATGAAAGGTGAAACGTTGCTTGTGTTTTTACAAATGCTCTCATAATATTCTAGTTTCAAATCAACTATCCTGTTTCAAACATGTTTAATATGATGGAAATATATGTAGAAAACTTGTACAAAGTCAATTTGATGAGCCTTGCTTAAAGATATGGGTCAAAATGCACTTCTTGAAGTTACTTGAATCCTCCCAGTAAGTGCAAAGGTTATATAGGTCTATTTTAAGGATTCAACCAAGCCAAACTATATGTGCCTTAATTACTTTACATGAATAAAATTGGTTTGCACTCTTTTATCTCTTGAATTTGAGTTGCTTGTAAAAATACAACTATATTACAAAGCTTTATATATATAAAATAAAGGCCAATGCTCATGAGAGATTATGGATATAGGTTGCAAAATAGTGCACCCAATAAATATCCAATATCTTTCAAATAAGCAATAGAGCGTCAAACTTGAGCTACAAAATGTATAGCTAATAAACCTCTAAAACCTAACACCCAAAAGAGATTGCATACATGAGTGTAAAATGCACGCCCAATAAATATTCAATAGCCTTCAAATGAGCTAAAGAGTCATCATGCTTGGGCCACAAAATGGAAACCCAACAAACCTTAAAGCCTAACACTTAGAAGAGACATAAAGAGACATCAAACTCATGGCTGTAAAATACAAATCCAATAAGCCTTTAAAGTAGAACACTCATAAGAGAATAAAGTAATGCACAAAGGTAGCGAACTCAAGAGAGAGAGAGAGAGAGAGAGAGAGAGAGAGAGAGAGAGAGAGAGAGAGAGAGAGAGAGAGAGAGAGAGAGAGAGAGAGAGAGAGAGAGAGAATGTCTCATCCAAATAGATTTGAGAAAGCTAGAACCAAAAAATTCAATGGGAAGAGAGGATTTAGTGCAAGAAATAGACAAGGGGATCACCCCTTTATATGGGAGTTCCTCTCTTCTAATCCATCTTCCATAAGCAATGCAGAAGTGTAGCTCATGTCCCTTATAAAAAGATACCACTATATGTCTTATGAAAAAGGTGATATAGAACTAATAGATCCTTTAACTTAAAAAACAAGACCAACACAAATATTATTTGAATGCACTTACTCAAGGAAAGACAATAGTTAGAAGATATGGTGTCTTTAAAGTTAACAAAGCAAAGGAGGCAAAACTAGGCTAGAAGTTAAGATACTAAAATGCATTAATACTTACTAAAAGAGAGGGAAAGGAGGAGGAAGAAGGTTGCAAGCATGAATTAGTGCATGGTGCCTCAACCTTTTTAATGTAAGAATTAGTTAGTACTTGATCTCTATGCCACTACAAAAAACAAAGAAGGTGTGTGTGTGTGTGTGGAGAGAGAGAGAGAGAGAGAGAGAGAGAGAGAGAGAGAGAGAGAGAGAGAGAGAGAGATTGTTAGGTTAGATTATTGTTACGTTAGATTAAGAACATGCAAAAGCATTTATCTAGGGTGACTCTAATTTAGGTAACTCCCATCATCAGAGGCAATTTTAAGAAGTTACTTCATTTTATACTGTGCTTGCAAGGATGCTTCTATTGCCTAATGTATTGATTTCAAGAGAGCAAGGATGTTTTAGTGAGAACTAGATGCTAAAAGGGATCTTGCAAATATATTAAATATCAATAAGAAAAAGTAAGTACTAAAGATATGGCAATTGATTTGGAATAACAATTGTTATTTTTCTATGGCTTCTTATTTAAAAAATTGATTGTTTCTAATGAATCTGACATTGTTGCTATTGTTGGAAGCTTAGGTAGGGTTTACTCAAAGATTAGGAAATTAACGGAACATAAAAATAAAACAAAGATAAGAAAAGTGTACAGAGATTTACATAGTTTGCTTTGGTCACCTAGTCCACGTGACAAAAATAGAACAAGATTACAAGAACTACTCTCAAATCCTAAGCTAAAACAACGAATATGTAATCTTAAGTGGGGCTAACTTATCATAGGGGCCCACAGAATGTGAAAACCCCAATTTTTATGGAATTATTTATAATTAATTAGAATTTTTATGAAAATTGAGGAAGAATATTATATTTTATATAATATTATTTTTAGAAAAAGAATCAGGTCTTGAAATATAGATATTTGGAATCATTCATGGGAAACTAGTCAGAATGACTGTAAGCATGCTGAAATTTAAACTTGGGCGAAAAATCCCTATTTTTCATAATTTTGGGGAATTTACATTTACCCATAAAGATAAAATGGTCATTTCACTTTTGTGTGGAGTCCACAAAAGTTTGGTGGACAGCCAACTTAGGAAATATCAATGATGAAGAATAAATATGATGAGAAATATGCTTTTAATTTTATAAGAAAAGTGAAATTTTATTTAAAATAAAAATATTTAAAATTTTAATTAAAATAATGCAAAAATAACCCTATAAATACCCCTCCTATAGGCCAAACCCCCTAGACTCTCCCCCTCTTTCTCTCCCTCTTTCCTTCTCTTTCTCTCTGTTCTTTCCTTTTTCTTTCTTTCTTTCTTTTCTTTTCTTCTTTTCTTTTCTCTCTTCCTTTTATAGCCACAAAGCAGGCCTGTGGATGCACCGAGGGGAATATTCCCCCAGATTTGTAGGGCGCATCCATAGACGCGTCATCCCTGACATACCTACGGTTTCACCTTGGGTACGCTATACGGATTGAGATTACGAGCACAATAGTCCTTTGATATTTTGCATTATGATGCAATTGATTATGGCATGATGAGATGCCTTATGTTATGGCATGATGGGATGACCTGTACAAGTTATTACGGATGTTGTATTGGAGGATGATTCCCAATACGATATGATTCTATATTAACACTTAGTGTTAATATTGAAATCAATTTGAAAATGAAATATTATTGTTGATATTGACTATATTTACGATTTTTGGTGGTTTTATTTATATGTAATATATACATATAATTCATATAATGAGTGAAGGATAAAATAGTTATCTAACTGTATAAATTTATTTTACCAAGCATAGCTTGCTGAAATATTGTAAATGTTTGAATATTTTCAATATCTCAGATACAGTTGAGGAAGATTGAAAGCTCAAGACTTATGGATAACCCTCACCGAACTACAGCTCAGGGTATTTACTTTGAGGAAGATTGTATTGATTTTTTTATAATTTAGATTGTAATATTTGGACAAGGTATGTAATGACTACCAGGGCTGTGTATGTGAACCACTGGATCAATCCTGATTTTAATAAAAGTATTTCTATTGATATTCAATAGAAATTTTATTTTATACAAAATCTATGTATGATAAGTAATTTGAGGTGACACTCGAGTTTTTGACAAATCAATTTCAAAGAAAATATGTTTTTGTTGTTTGTATTTTGAAAGAGTTTAAAATTCATGGCCCTATTTTTGCAAATATTTATGAAAATGTGTTTTAAAAACCCGGGTCATCACACTAATGACATAGAACATTGGTTTAATAAATTGACTTGACATGTTCATATGTCTTGGGGATTTTAGAGTATATGTTAAGTTCTTAACATTTGGTATAAGACCAACCAACAAATTAGGAGTTTCAATCCCTAAAGGGACAACCTATGGAAAGGGCCATCTAGTGCTACTACATAAAATGGAGAGGGCTACTTGGTCCAAAGTATGTGTAATATCCTTCATTTCTGGTATAAATTTAGAAATTTCTAAATAAATTAAATTAAAAATTTATAGATGAAATTTTTTCCTGAAAACTTAATAATTTGAAAGTGCTCATTGATATGAGTCCAACGCCACAAAGAACGCGAAAAGTGGAAAGGGCATTTTGGTCATTTGACAGAGACGTGTTACACAGGACTCCAAATTGATAATGGCACCCCCGTCTTCCACACGTCTCTACCAGTTCCGGTGAAATCACCGGAGAGACCATGGAAAGAGGCGTGAAAGGAAGAGTTTCATTTCCCCTAGGACTCTAAAACCCTATATCTACCCTTCCCTAGGAGCCAATATGCTCCACCTTGAGCGTTTCTCTGAGTTTTTACTCAGAAACCTAGCTTTGAAAAGTTTGATTTTTCCAGCTAGTGGAACCTCGACAACACTAGCAACCCCAGCCAGATGCAAGGTAAGCCTTAAGCCCTAATTTATGTAATTATTAAATAGGTAAATATAATTAGAATTTCAATTAAAAATCAGATTTTTCTGGGAACTCTATGCACGCTACTGTTGGAGCGTGATTTCGCTGATGAAACCACATCTGTTTGGAAATCGCACCGTCCAACTAGTACACAAGAGACCCAAGAGCAAACTCTTTAAATTTGGGAGAGATCCAACGGTGGGTTTCTCCATAAAATCAAAAACCAGTACCCATGGATGTTTTTAGGAACTTGCAAAAAACTGTTTAAAAAAATATGGTTTTTGGAGAAATCAATGCAAAAGGATGATAGAAATGGAAACTAGACAAAATTTTGAAAAAAATGGCTCAAAAACCAAGTGATTTGGACACCAGTAGGGTCACTGGAGATGACTGGAAGCTAGTCGTCTTCTTTGGTGCCAATTTCCGCGTCGCTGGTGTAAACTGGGCTGCCCGTGTAACCCAGTGTAAACTGGGTGCCGGTGTAACCAGGTGTAAACTGGGGCCGCCCGTGTAATCCAATGTACATTGGGCGCTGGTGTAACCCGATGTAAACCAAGGCCGCCAGTGTAAACCAGTGCACCCACCCAACACCCTATAAATTAATAATATTAATTTATGAAGTATTTTCACTTAAAATTGATTTTTGGGAGCTAGAGGAGTCCAAATCACAATCTGAAAGAGGCATTGTGACTGTATTGACGACGTGGACCTAGTTTTAACTTAAAAACTTATAAATGACCACTTTTTATTTAGAAATTTTTTAAAATAGTGATGTGACATGTAAAGGTGCACTTGAATATACTAGTTAAGGGGATTATTAGCAAGCTAGTTGTCTCACATTGAGGTAGGTGACGATAATTAATGCTTTGCCTTGATTTTTAAACCATGTTTAAGCATAGAATCATGTGTGATTGTGTTTTAAATTGCAATTATCATTTATTGTGGATTTCATGCGACTTTGAGTACATTATGATTATTCCAAATTGAAATCTTTTATTGAATAAACTTATTTCAAATATTTTTATAAGCATGATGTTAATTAATTATGCTTAAATAGAGACTTATTGATTATTATATCTTGTAAATGCATTGATTTACATAGAAATAAGAATAAAGGCTTATTAGCTGGTCCTTTTATAGGCTAACCCCAGGATGAGGGGCATGTCTTGGGGATTGCAAGCTATGAGTGCTCTTGAGTTTTAGCATATACATATGATTTCTGTGTTTTATATTTGATGATGGATGCTCTCGCCCAGTGGGCATCATGCTAGGAGGGATAGGGCCGGCCACCCACCCTCCGAGATTGTGATGTGATGATATTGTGATATGATAGACACCTGCCCATAGATGGCATTCGGTAGGGGTTTGGTAACATGGATAGTCCACACTATCAGTCTGAGCCTTTCCATGGGGACAAACGCTAAGTCTCCCGTTATGGTGTCGACGGAGAGTGGCGGTGGTTGATACCCATGGAGGGTTGCCACTGCAGCATGATGACCCATATTCTTATTATGTGTGCATGTATGATGAGCATGGTTATGGATGGTATGCCTGAGTGTGACGACACTCAGAGGTTGGCTATGAGTACTTATGATCAGTGATATTAGTGCGATGTGGTGGGACCCATTACCTTATGGTGCCCTTATTATTATTGTATGCTCATTTACATTGATTTATGTCATGTTTTGACTCCGTGAAATGCATGTTTTAGCATATGGAATAAATTGACATTTATTTGGACATGACATTATGATACTACTATTTTCATAAATGATAGACTTTTCATCAGTGCTGTTAATTATTTCTTTCATTTATTACATTAATTGTCTATGTACCTACACAAGCGATAGCTTGCTGAGGCATTGCTTTGTTTTGCAATGTCTTAGATCTCGAGCGCGACATCAAGAAAGGAAAAGCTGTTGAGAAACCGTGAGAGCTGCTGAAGATCTTTTTCCTATAGTTTTAGACAGTGATGTGAGTCATTAAAACAGGATTATCATTTGGATTTAATTATGGACTGCATACTTTATATTTGGAGTTGATTGAGATGTTTGGACATATGTTGGACATTTATATGGGATGTTATGATGGATAGACCCTGGGGTATATTATTATTGTGTTTTGGAAATTTATTTGATTTAAAATAAAGGCGCTGATTTATTTGATATTGATTGATACGCGTATTGTTTTATTTACATGTATGCCATTTTGAGAAAGGAAAAATAACACCCGGAATTTTTAATAATTGTTTTAGTAAAATGATAATTAAAACTTTTCTCATGGGATCCCAAATGCTCTTATTCAAAATGCCATTATTATTATTATAAAAAAAATGTCTTAAAAATCCGGGATGTTACAGTATGAGCCACCCACTACACAAGGGTCTACATGGTCCGATGTAATGACCCAAAATTTTAAGTTCTATTAATCAAATAAGAGTAATCCTCTTTTGACTACAATCAATTATAGTATTTGAAATCAACCAAATTGTTAAGTCCTACTTATTTTGAAAAATAATTGGATTGGATAGGAGAATAAATATTTTATTAATTTTAAATTTCTAAAGTTAGAACTTATTGGAAATATCTCTATAATTAAATTCTACTTGAAAAATAGAATCCAACAACACAAAAAATATTGAAAATGAAGTTCAAATAACAACGTTATGAGAATTTGAAGATGAAGCTTATTACGATAATTTAAAAAGAGAGAATAAGAGATTCAAAATGCAGGGGACCATTTTGATAACAAAACCCCCTCCCTCTGACCCCGCATCAGCACTGCATCATCACCCGCATTACCACTGTTAAGTGTTCAATTTTGCCTAAAATAACCCTTAATTAGCATTTGATTATATCATCCAACTAACTAATTTTGTAATTTTAAATTGATTGTATCTTTAAGTGATCGTCCAACCATTGATATGAAAATTTAACGGTTGGATGATAATTAAAGCTAATTAAATAGGTAATTAATAGTATGGATGACTCTAAGTTAGCATTCTACTTTGCAGATTAACTTTGGATGGTTCAAATCAGCCTAATTTGATGGGCCAACGTCGAAAGCAAGGCTCTAATGGAAACATGCTGGCATGCATGTAAATCACCAGGTGCATGGGAGACAGCATAGCATGGCCATTGCATGGGAGACAACATAGCTTGGACACCACATAGCAAACATCACATGGGCATAGTATGGAGCAAGCATGGGGAATCTAATAAAAAATTATAAGTTATTCAGACTCTTTATATAGCATTTCTTAGGCAACTATAAGCTTCTTCTTGATTCCCCCTCCTAGCAGAGAGAGGTGGAAGGACAATTCCTCTACACCTCTCTCGTGCTCTCCCCTTCTCCTCCACACTTCTCTCTAATCCCCATCTCTCTCTCTCTCTCTCTCCTTGGTTGGACATAGTAGTCCCTCCCTCTCACACTCCCTCTGTCTACCAAAAACCACATGTGACGACATGGGTTTTCACATGCATTTTTAAATGTAATATCTAATTCCTAGGGCATGATCAATCCCTATTTGAAAACACTTTTAGAAAAATAATGCAATGCAGCAAAAAATCTTTTATTTTAAATTCATTTTGAAAACCTTGAGTGTCATTTGCTTTCAAGATGAATAAGGAAATCTTGAAAAATGAAGAAAATCATAAATATTTCCCAGGTCTATCCAGTCACAGCTCACAGCCAAACTGTAGCAAGTACAGATACATGTCCAAAAGGTAGAGTTTTTACTTACATTCATGCTTGTCTTCTCTTCATTCACTTGATCGTAACACTAACATTTTCTGTTGCTTCTTCTAATTCTGTGTGGAGCTAATATATAAAAATAATATATTTGGGTGAGTATTCATCATACCCAGTAGGTGATCTGATACTACTATTTTGAAAACACAGCATGCAATATGAATAATTTTAAGGAGCTATCCATATAAAACCTTAGTGATTTCTTTTTGTGTAAACATGCATAAACGTCAGCTCATGCAATGTTCAATGATGGTAATATGACTAAAATTATGAAGTAGAAATTCATAGAACCAAGTAGTAATATCTCGGCAAACCCATCAAACTAATGAGTAAAATATAATAATCACGAAATCCTTAAAATAGTCATCATTCAAAGCAGATGCTTGTAGCACTAGAAGTATCATGCACATGGTCTCTCGGTGAACACATCAAGCTGACTAGTCATGAGTACTCATTTACAACCATCTAAATGTTATATGCATATCAATATAACTAAAATCATATGGCCAACTATACTCATGATTAGCACACAGCTGAAATTGTGTGTCTCCGGTATCTATAAACTAACCCACCATATCCTCCACGGTGACTATGGTGTCCTTGAAAAGGGTGCCATGAACACCTCCCGTAGTCGTCCCTATTTACCCCAACAGTCAGGGAAGGAACGAGCCTTTCTGGCAGCGATACCATCCACCTTTTTTGTGGTAAAGGTTGGAAGGCCAACCCCGTACATTAACAACCTCTCAGCATAGTGCCCACCAAGCTCATCAGCCTGAAAAATATATAAATAATGTCCTCTTTGAGTCCCTCACATTGCCTGGCACAACTGCCTAACCAACATCTTTTAGGTACTCCAACGTCTTTTGGTAACCCTCAAGGTTATGCATCATGTGAAGGTATTATGAGATGATTTATATGATATGACAATCCTTAATCTCACTCATTGAAATCATGCAATTTATGCTTCTTCTTTTTTCTTTTCTTTTTCTTCAACCATGCGAGCAATGCATAAAATCAGTTCATGCTAATATCACATTCAAAGCCATAAAACATGAAGACAATTCCACATGTTGGTATAAGAACATAGCAGCAAAAAGCATGCTAAATATGGTGATAGATTCAAGTGCTTCAAGGACATAAATTATGAAGACAAGTCTGCATAAGAGCATCATATCTCAAAAGCATGCTAAAAATGGTAATAAAGGCAAGTCAGAGTTTAATATGCATTTAAAAACTTAGTAGTATCAGACTACCTACCTCGATGTCTCTAGAGTCATGTCCTTCACTACTGGACCCTGGATAACTTTTGTGAAACCCTAGATATTAATGGTTAACAAGGATTCAAATATCATTTTCTATCCACTAATTAGAATTATAGCTTAATGGCTAGATCTGCCCTTTAGGTCATTGCTTAGTGCATCTCCAGGCTAGATCTTATGTATAGTACTAACATCTAATGATTAGATTACCTTTAATCTCTTTCATGCCATCAAGATCATGTAATTGAATGGTCAGATCTCTTAGTCAAATCTCCCAGGTCTCCTGTTCTGATGCCTAGAACAGGTATGTACTTAATTTGGACAGTCATATCTATAAGTTCAAGGTGGATGTGTGTAACTTAGATTGGATCTAGGCACATTGGTCTCCTAATAGACCCAACAAATCAATATATGAAGTTTGATAATCTTTGATCCTGTATCTCTATGCGATCTTTATAGTGTTTAGCCTATAGTCATACTAAATAGGCCTCTAACCCTAGCTTTTATAGTCTCATTATGTCTGCGTTGTCAACACGAACATAAGGGTTCTTTCGGATCCTCAAATGGAGTCCTATAGCCCTTGTAATTGGATTTTTAATGTCGCAACGTCACGGACGAACCAGATTAGTCCATACCGCGCCCGCGCGTCACGGTTCCCAAGACGTGTGCGCCTCCCGGTTGAATTGCGATTTGTGTTCGTACATGGGTGCACGCCCGAGCGACGCGCTATAGCTTGTCTTGGATGGTATCCACGCGATGTGTCTTTGGTGCGGGGCACGAGCGTCACGACTCCCGGGACGCTCGTGCATCCCAGTCGAACCAGGACTGCGCTGCACGCCACGCTCGCCCGACGATCGTCCCAGGGGGCAGGTTCTGTGTGTGCGTCACATGCTGCATCCCTGGGATGTGTCTGGTAGAGGAAGTTGGGTTTCATCCCGGCTTTCCCCAGCGTTTTGCAGCCGAGAAAGCTTAGATCCGGTGGGGATCTAGACTGGGAGAAGAGGGAAACTAGAAAGGGAAGTGAGGGGCTTACCTGGGTGGTCTGGGAAAGTGCCCATTGCCATAGATTGTAGGCTCTCCAGATCTACCAAAACCCTAGAAGGAAGCAGTCGGAGAAGATGGAGGAGAAACGGGATGATCGGGGAAAAGGGGAAGAGGGCTTTTTATAGCCCGTGATGGCTGTGCTGCCTTATGGCGATGCTGCCATTTTTTGCTGCTCTGTACAGGTAGCACTGCCTGGCCTGAGAAAGGGGATGTTGTTATCAGAATGACCCCCTGTAACGACCCCCCCATGTTTTCAGACCTTTTTCGTTTTAAGGATAAATTTCAAAAAAACCCTTAATCTTTAAACGTCTATAACTTAGTCATACGAACTCCGTTTTCAGCGTTCTTTAAGGCATTAGATTCTATTTTGAGCGTAGAATCTAATGATACTGAATTTTCTCTCAAATTATTTTGTTTCACATTTTAATTACAATAGAACATTTAATATGATTAAGTCTATATATAAATTTCTAAATTAATTAATTTCTATTCAATTTAGTAAAAATAGCATAAAATGTTTGGATCATTACACCGCACTCCCCTCTCCTCTTTTTCCCAGCACCTTCGTCACCAACATCTCCTCCACTACCCACTGCGGCATCACCGCCCAGATCAACCAGTTGACTCTTCTCTTGGAATCTCTCCACTGCTCTCACGAAAACCAAAATCTTGTGGCCTGTTCACTACCCGGTCTGCTCCCTGTTCCCATTCTCTCTTCTCTTCTAACTCCCTCTTTGGGCTGAACCGTAGGAGGAGGGAGGCAGTCTCTCTTCTCGCCCACACTCTCTCTCTCTCTCTCTCTCTCTCTCTCTCTCTCTCTCTCTCTCTCGTTCCTTTATCACGGCCGAATCAACAGCATTGCAACCATTATCGGCACGATCTGCTCCATTTCCCCGCTCCAGCATCAGCTCCTCTCTAATCTCCCTACTCTTCCTATTTTTTTCTTCTCATCTCCATCGTCGGCTACTCCTCCTAGCTCCACCGACTGTCCCAGAGTTCTCTTTTTTCAGGTCTCGGGCCATCTTATAGGAGAAAACCCAGATCTGGGTTTTCCCTCTTTTCCCCTCTTCTTCTCCCGTACCCTCCATTTCCCAGCCACCAGTCTTTCTCGTGCCATCTCAATCTGCCATTTTTTCCAGTCACTCGCCTTCGGCGAGTGTAACTGGAGAAAACCTGGCTTCATTTCCTCCCAATGCTTTTCATTTGCCCCTTTTCCATTTGTTCCACCTACCTCTCTCCTCGTGCACGCCAGTTCAAATCTTGCAATTTTTCTCCCTTACGGATTGGAGAAGAAGAAGATATTTTGTTGAGAAAAATCCATTTATCCCCATTAGACTTTCATTTAAATGTCATTTATGTCATGTTTGTCATTTTCCTTATTTTGTCTTTAGTCAATTCATGCTTTATTTTATCTAAGTTAGTCTTATTCTCGGATTAGTTCTAGAATATGTATTTTCGGATTAGCACTCAAGGGTTAATTCAATTGAATATTATTTTTGGTAATTTTCTAAGTTAAAATTTATGTAAACTCCAATGTTTAAGTTGAGTCCCTGTGGAAATCGACCTGGACTTGCATTAGCTATTCTACAACAGCCGTGCACTTGAGGAAAAACTCAACAATCACCCGTGTTTGACCGAAAAAATGGTCGGCACCACCCTCTCCAGTCTTCTTTTGCAGCACCGACATAAAGTCGGCGACAACGTCAACAAAAACGTCAATGGACATTGGCACCGCTGCGATGACAGTACTGCCTTTGTTGGCTACAAAAACTCATCTTCCCCATCCTCTAACACATCAAGATTTCATATCTCCATTCTCCCTCTTCTTCTCCTCTCCCTCTGGCCACCTATTCTCCATCTTTTCCGTCGACTGTAAATATGGTTATTGTTTGCCCTGACGATAGTCGCTTGAATATCAGTGGATCAAAGATTAGACACACCGTTGGATTCCTCATGAGAAGACGATCAAAGCCTCTCTATTTATTTATCGTTCAAAGCAAATTTTATAAACGATTAAATGAAGATTCTAATCCAATGACATAGAGTTTTTTTGCCACCATATGATGAGGAAATCCACATTTTCTGGCATCAAATGAATGCGAATTGACACCAAACTTGACGAGAGTGAAGGTAAGCACCTCATCTACAAACCCATTTCATTAGGAGTTGATCCAAAGTAAGAAAACATTATTGGCGATGGGTAGTCACCACCAATGGCCTCGTCTTTTCATGTTCTGGATCCAGAATTTTAATCTGGACCCTTAAATCGATATGAAACACAAAATCTCTAATTCGAGGGCTATACAAGTCTAATTTATGATCAGAAAGGTCCGTTAGATTTGTCTTGACAGCGTAGACCTAATTATGCAATAAAATTTAGGATTAGAGAATGATTTTAACTACTCGTGGCCTAAAAATCCTAGAAATCGCATAGATCTACAAGATAAAAAATGATCAAATCTCATAAAATGATCTATTAGATGATTTAGTAGATAAATATACCTATATTAACCCTAAATCAAAGATGTCAACCTTGAATCATAGATCCGACCGTTCATATCAAATACGAAATTGATCAAAGGATCGTGACAAGCAATTGGAGAGATCTAACCGTTCCTTTATAAGATTTTGATAACATAAATGTTATTGAGAGAAATCTAACCATTAAATACTAGATCTTTAAGTAAGATCTAGTGTGAAGACACATTAATTAATTATCTATAACCTAAAGGATAGATCTAACCGTTGATCTATAACCCTACTTAATGATCCATAGAGAATGGCAAATGGTATTCGAATTCTTACCCTTAAAAATCATATCCAGGACCCTACGATCCATGATCCGGATTGAAGAATAACACCTAAGTGACACCCTTGAGGTAGGTAGTTTGATGCTACTAAGTTTTTAAACTTCATTCAAAAATCTAAATGATTTACTTGAATTTATTTTCGTGTTTAGTATGCTTTTGAAAATGACATTGAGATATAATATTTTTAAGCATGCAGATTATTCTCATGATTCATGATCTTGAATGGTATTGCTTACATCTTCCATGGATAGTTTTATATATGCATTGCTTGCTCTTTTGAAACAAGTTGAATAAATTGCATGATCGATAATGATTGAGTTTTGGAATATATATATACACATATATCTCTTTTCTAGGCTAATGAGCCTGGTGGACACTATGTTAAGAAGTTGTTTGTGTATGGGGTTGGCCTCCCAGCCTCTGACCACCAAAGGTGGTAGGTATCATTGCCCAAAGTGGCACATATCCCTTTCTTGACTACTGTGGTAATGGGACGACCACTGAAGGTGTTCACGACACCCTTTTCGAGGATATATCTATAGTCGCCGTGGAGGCTATAGTGGGCTGGTCTCTAAATATCGGAGACACATAATTTCAAATAGGGTATGATCATGAGCACAGTGGGCCCTATGATTTCTGTTTTGATATCACTATGCATATTGCATTGAGATGGTCTTCGACGAGTAGTTGTGATTAGTTGACTTGATGTATTCGTTGAGATACCCGCATGCATGATATCTGCTGTAGGGTTGAGATTCTATCATCTGGTTTGATCGATTACTACTTTAAGAATTTAGTAATCATTATGATTTTATGAATTTGGAAATCTTTATATTATTGAATTATTGAATTTGTTAGAAATTCTATTATTTGAACTGAGAGAATGATTTATGCATAAATACCCATGTTTACACAAAAAGGAATTACAGAGTTTTATTTCTTGAAAAACTCCTCTTGAAATTATGCATGTTGCATGCTGTGTTTTCAAATGAGTAGTATTAGATCACCTACTGAGTATGTTAAATACTCTACCAAATATATTATCTTTATAAATTAGCTCCAACAGGGTTAGAAGAAGCATCAGGAAGATTTAGTGCTACAATTAAGTAAGTAAAGTTAAAGATAAGTATGAATGTAAGTATATAACTTATTCTTTGGACATTTATAATTAATTATTATAGTTGGGCTGTGAGTTGTGACTGAATATATTTGGGATACATAAATTTTCATCTTGGTTTTAAATATTATTTTGTGCTCTTGGAAGTAAATGACAACGTGAGATTTTCAAAATGGATTTAAAATAAAATATTTTTTCACTGTATTACATTGCATTGTTTTTATAAAAGTGTTTACAAATAGGGATTGATCCAACATTATGAATTAGTTTTGCATTTAAAAATACATATGAAAATCCTGGTCATCACATCCAGTTTGGTCAGGTCTCAGGGTTCAAAGTGGACCAGACCAAATTGTTTTGATCTGCTGTCATAATGTTATATTGGCATGGATTAAATTGGTAGTTTCATCATGGGTTGTAACTAATAAGAGTTTTAAGGACTACTAAATTCAAGAAGTAACGAGGTGTTGGTCTTCTCTTTTAGAGTTCAACAACCAAAAAGTAAGAAGGCATCATGATCACCGCATAGAGACTACGTGGATAAAGTTTGTTGGCCATGTATAAGAAAAATGGAGAGGTGATTAGAGCTAGTATAGGTGATAACAAGGGATGAATAGGATATCTTTTCTTGATATCTAATATTTTTTTATTCTTTTTAAGCAAAGAGTTATAAAGCAAACTACCTAGAAGCATATCCTAATTAATTTCTAAATCTACTTGAAATATCCCTGGTAAGGGGAAAGTGCCACCTTGTTGAAGAATATGTCTACTAAAATAAATCTCCATCTATCATAAAATCTCTCTCTCTCTGTGTGTGTGTGTGTGTGTGTGTGTCAACTTCTTTTTTTTCTAATGGTCATTGAAGATACCAAGCACCTTTTACGACTACAAGCCCTAAAATCACTTACTTTATTTTTAAAATAGCAAGCTTCCTTCTGTGTGTGTGTGTGTGTGTGTGTGTGTGTGTGTGTGTGTGTGTCTATCAACTTCTTTTTTTTCTAATGGTCATTGAAGATACCAAGCACCTTTTACGACTACAAGCCCTAAAATCACTTACTTTATTTTTAAAATAGCAAGCTTCCTAATTAAAGTAGTGCTTTTAAAAGAGATTCAATGAAAAGCTTCTGATTATTGAAGGTGATTCAAAGTTGGCGGCTGGATGGTTAATGGATTCATCAAAGGCCTATTGGAGGTTTGACTATGTTTCCAATGAGATTTCTATTTCTCTTGCTAATCAATATTATAATGGATAGTTTATGTCCATCCTTCAAGTAATTCAAAGGTTGATTCTCTTGCAAGAGAAGGAGATTTTGTTGAGGGGTTTAGAATTTCTATTTTTTAGCTTTCATGTCTTTTTTCTTTCTTTCTTTCTTTCTTTCACTTAAGCTCATTTTATTGCTTTTTTCATTACTAAAGCTATGCATTTACCTTTTAGAAAAGAGTTTTGATATTTGGTCATATGTTCTATAGTTGACATAGGATTAGAAGCTAATTTTCCTTGAACTCCTCTACTCTTTTTTTTTGGACTAATTTTCTCTTTTTGAATAAAAACAGTTTAACTACTTTTGTGTTGATAATAAAGGATGAGAAGGATTTTCAAACAACTTGTTACCCTGGTGGTTTGGCCAAAAGAGGCATCTCTCGTATCAATAACATGTCATAGGTTAGAGGTCAATACCCTTGATCCCATTAGGGATTGGATAAATCTAGGAGAGTGTGTGAGTGGTTGCCTTTATAACTCTTTGCATGTATAGGAAAAAAATAATAATAGAAAAGGTAGGAAGAGGGATGGTAGCAAAATGCTTTATTAAAATCACAATTTAGCTACTAAGAATGAATTCCTACAATTATAAAAAAGAAAGAAAAAGAATTTAGCTAATAATAATCAATTCCTACAATTATACAAAAAGGCATCCTGACAAAGGAAACCTTGTAGCAAATCTAGTAGGTAATAATATTAGAAGCTCATACAATTTTAGTTTCTTCTTTCAATTGTTGTCAAATTTACTTTCTTAAAAAAAAAAAAACAATCTATTTCATTCTTGCACTATATTATTTAAGTAGAATGAGTTATATCCTTTCTTGATTAGAGGGATCTCTATAAATTAATTAAAGTAATTATGAATTGCTTTTTACTTTTCTCATTAAATGACCTGTAAACAGAGAGAGAGAGAGAGAGAGAGAGAGAGAGTAAATAAGTAATGGCAAGGAAATAATAATGGACAATATTATTTTACTTTCAATAATTTAACCTTATTTGATCTCTAATAGCCTAAGCATCACATTAATCAGATAGCCTTGCTATCCATGCAAACCTATGTCTGATTGTTGGAATGGATGAGCATAGATTGATAAATACTTTGTATGTAATGCCGAATAATTCTATCAGTGTAGTTTTGATGGGTATGCCTAATTGGCTTGCATGGATAGCAAGACTATCTGATTAACAAAGGACGCGCCTACTTAGGCATTCCTTGTATACATACATGGACGTGCTTTTTTTGCTCCCTTGCCTTTGATGGTTGCTCTTGCTTTCCACGTTCTTTGATGTCGGCATGACATATCTATATGAGTTGTTCTCAACATATTTCTTGTTAAGGTTTGCGTATGGCTAACGCTTTTCTCTTGTAAGGAAGAAAAGAGAGAAAAAGAAAGAGCTTTTGGTGTAAGCTCCAAGTTAGAGGAGATTAAAAGAGGATGAAGGGGAACTAGGTTAGTTTTACTTGCAAAAGTTTTATATTGTATCTCTTTTATCTCTCATACTTGATGTATGCACAATATATTGCTTTTATCCTTTTCTTGTATTTGTTTAGTTCTTCTATTGTGTGATATCAATACATTATCCTATTTGGGTAATAGTTATGTGAGAGCTGGCTTTGTAGGAAGAGAGACAGAAGTAGTTCAAGAAACTCACAAAAAAATCCAAAAAATTTCAAAACAGGAGGCTAAATTCTTATTTGTTCATTTATAGAAGCTGGAGGCTTGAACCCTAGCTTTGCTTTACACCTTTAATTGTTCTTGAAAGATTAGAGACAATTATATAGGTATGTGCCTTTCTTGCTTCATTGTTTATAAAAAAGGGTAGCCCTAGTACACAAAGCTCCCTCATATGTAGGGTTTGGAGAAGGGGCTGACCCCAAAGATCAATAGTATGCAGCCTTACCTTACATTTTGCTAGAGACTATTTTCACATTTTGAACCCGTGACCTCAAGGTCACATGACGACAACTACACCATTGCATCAAGGCTTCCCCTTCTCTTACTTCATAGTTTATGAGGGATAATATTTTTATAACCTTCAGCTAGCTATATCTATATCATTAATTTCTCCATGTTTATATATAAAAATATCTCTTAATCTTGAGACTGTCACTAATATGAATCTTCCAAGTTAGAAGATTTAGGCCTTTATATTAGATTCATACAAAGGTTTCAAAACTAACATCGAAGCAAGAAGGCTATTAGCAATATTAACTCATCCAATTATTATATTGTTACTTTATTTCGTCATATTTTGCTATCAAAATGAATTTCAACAAAAATAAGTAATGAAAGAGAGTGTGTGAGTCCTGTACTCAAATAGAAGATAATGGGAATTTTTTTAATTTTTAAACATCATAAATTATAAGCTTTTTGAAATGAGAGAGATTTCTCTTCTTTGATTTGGTAAGCTTATAAAAGTAAGAGCGGGTTTGCTTTATCCATGCGTTTTAGTGGTTATTTAGTATTTATGTATGCACTCACTGTTTTATAAAGAAGACCTCTTTCTTTTCTCTTTGCTTTAATGGGGTGGGGCCGTGTTTGATTTGAGGGGATTTGACGCCAAGGACTTGCAGGGTAGGAAAAAACAAGCTTAGTACAACTTTAAATTTTCTTTCTTTTACTTTTGCCTTTTAGTTGTCTCACCAAACTTTTTTGATTATTTGAGCCTTGGCGCAATGGTAGAGTTACCGTCGTATGACCTTCAAAGATGTAAAACCACATATGGGCGATATTTGGGTAACCCAAGTTGGTCATCTTCTAGATATGCTATCTAGCAACATGCTTTCGTGATGCACCGACACACACAGTAATTATTTTTCTTTCTTTAAATCTTATCTATATATTTAGGTTACGTAAGGGTTTTCATTGGATATTAGAGAGAAATAAGGGAGGGATTAGTTAACTTAGAAAATAGGAGAGAGGGTTGGAGACATTTTTGGTAACCAATTCTAGTTTTTTATTCTTAAAAGAATTAAGATAACTGAAAATTTATATTAGATTTGAAAAAATTAAGTTCCATTAAAAAAATTTAGGTTATAAAACTGGTAAGTAAATATTATTTATGGGATTCGATACCCTTCCCTTAAAAGTAGGAGGGGAACTCTCTTAGTGTATAATATAGATGTATAGAAATCTCAGCCATTGGATAAGCATAACCCATGATGTATAAGTTATAAGTGAACGACAAGCACAAAAATGTTACAACCCAAGAAAGCTCATATATACGAAGGTTCTTATAATCTAAAGAGCTAGAAAGTGAACATCCAACATTCAATAAAATATGACTGAGCATGCATATTCCATTCGGTCTTAAAATAAGTAGCGGATAAACACAAGCACACACTCTTTGACTGTCTAAGGACCATTTTTTGGTGGCAAATATGCATTTTATTTTATTTTATTTTCACTACAAAACGGTGTAACAGAAATTCTCCTTTCTCCCTATCGTGTGTATCTACACGTGCCTTTACTATTAATATATATATATATATATATATATATAAACATTTTGATTAGCGAGAGAAAAGTTTCTAATTGCCATTTCTTATAACTTTTTTTGTTTTATACTTTTTTTTTCAGCCAATCAAATGTCACCTCCACCTTGTACCTACATAAAACTGCTGAAATTAACACACCTATTATATACCGGGAGTGGTAATTTTAGTAAAGAGTTCCAAGTGTACAATGCAGGTGACATTTGATTGGTTAAAAAAAAGTATCTAACTACCATTTCCTCTAACTTGTTCAGTGTTTTACTTTTTTTTTAGCCAATCAAATATCACCTACTCCTGGCACCTACATTAAACAGCTAAAATTAACACCACACACACACACATGACAGTCTAGTGCTCAACTTCCCATGTATATAGGATTCAGGAAAGAGGCAAACCACAAATAGTTTATAGTTTGCAGCCCCACCTTATATTTTACAAAAAGCTATTTTCACACTTCTAAACCTTGGCCTTCTAATCACACATCAAGAATACAACTGGTGCGCCAAGACTCCCCTTAAATATATATATATATATATATATATATATATTCTCCTTAATGTGTTTAGGATTTTAGTAACTTATCGTCTCATAACAATTGCAGATCATTTGTTAGTCCCACTAAGAGTAGAAGCATATAGTATGTATGAAGTAGATATGCTCTAAGTCATTCATCGCACGCACTTAACTACACCCAATTTCAAGCCCATTCCAATGCCTGTATCATCTTATTTTCTTTGATTTTCGTTGATTTTATCAAAGACCAAAGGAAGTGCCTAGAATCATTTGAGTGCATTGATTTCTTGTGTATTACCTTACTTCACTTGCCAAGGATGATGAAGGGCCTAGATCTTCCGACTCATCTTCTGTTAGTTTTCACAACTAAGAGCCAGGCGCGAAGGATACTAGCAGCGTCAACGGTGTTTCCTTGAAGTCCACTTTCCCGCGTCCTATATTCCACGTCGTTACGTAGAAACGAAGACCTTTCACACTAAGAAACCCCGCCTTCCTGTTGACAGTGTGTGCAGGGAAGCTTCATTCGCCTTGTCTTTCTCCTGAAAGCGACTTAAACCCTAGAAAAAGGGCCGTCGATAGGCGAATTATCTAAGATCTCTGCCTTCGCCATTAAGTTCTCAGGTGCTGTTTCAGAGAAGCTGTCTTCTCTTTCGGTAATTCTTTTCTCTGCTTTCATGGATGGAGTGCTTCTCGATGCGCCTTGGTTTTCCAATTTATCTTTTGAATTTTAACTACGTGCTCCTTGAAGCTTGTGTTCTAGCTGCTGGCAGAGTTCAATTGGAGATGGGGTTCACTTTTGGACTATAGTTTGTTACAATTGTGTTGTTTCTTGATTTCGTAGAGACCTAGAACTTCAAAAGCAGGCGTTTGTGTGTCTTTGAATTTGATTTCTTGAAAAGAATTTTTCCTTTGTGGAGATTCTGAGTTAAAATAGCTCAAACAGTATCGTGGTAATAGTTACTGTATCTTTTGAAGTAGGGTTTTGATCTGTCTTGAACTTAGATTTCTTGAAGAATTGAGATTGCATCTATGAGTGAGCGAGTGCGTGTGTGACTTGGGACTGGTTATTCAATGTGAAAAGCATTCGGTTTATATAAGATTTTGTCATATAAAATCACATGATAAAATCTTTATGTAAGTGAAAAGCTGATGTTTCCAAATTCACATGTATGATTTTGCAACATGAGCAGGAAATTTGCCGGTATAATGGACCGTCGTCCCTTGCAATCTACTTATGGAGTATTGGAGTTGTCTCTTAAGGATATCCTGTCTCTGATCAAACCACTGGAAGAGGATAGACTGAAACGATTGGATATCATTGATAACATCAGACACCTTATTGGTACTGTCCAAAGCTTTAGAGGTAAATGGGTACTGTATTTGCTTTTAATAAGATCAAACTTCTCTCTCCAAGCATTGGATAAGTTCCTTTTTGGTTTGTTAGGATCTGTGACAAATTTCATAATGGTGGTTGAAATTTTATGCCTTTTTGAAACATTTTTTGAGATTTTATGAAACAAATACGCAGTCTTCCTTCAAGTAGGGACACTACAGGGTACTCGAGCCATATATTAATGTACAGCATTATACGGCTGAAGGTTTTCTAATAGATTGTGCCTTATATGCCTGCACAAGCTGGGAAGATGTCTGTAACTGAAACTATGATGCAGAATTGGCAATTGAATAATACAGATTGGAGACTCTTTCTTTCTTTTTCTTTTTTTCCTTCTTAAATCACCAGAGTGGAACATTTATATTTTGTAAAATAGCTTCCATTGTGCTGCCAACTGTGTGCACATGCCATATACTGCTCTACATGTGAACCTCTTGCCAGTTACCACTATGCCATTATAACACAAAAAACACACTGAGTTTTTTCTTTTCATTTTCATTTGCCTCTTCAATTGTTTCATCAGATAAATCATTTGGTTTGCATTTTGAGTCTTATGACAGAAGTAAGCAAGAAGGGGAACCATAGTGTAATGGTAGAGTTGTCGTTGTGTGACATCAAGGTCATAGGTTTGAGGTGTGTAAACAGCCTCTTGCAAAATGCAAGGTAAGGCTACGTACTATAGAGTCCGCTCCTTTCCCGGATCCCGCATACGGGGGAGCTTCGTGCACCTGACTGTCATTTTATGACAGAAGTAAGCAAGTGCCTGTGAAGGCTTTCCTGCTTCTATAGTGTAGGCTGCATCGAACAATGGTCACAATGTTTGAATGATCAATAAATAAAACTAATTAGCTATTTATATGCAACTTGATTCTGGTGCATTTTCCATCTGCTATATTTAGTTGAGAGGTGAATGGCATTCCCAACTCCTTTGCCTAGAAATGTATCTCGAGGCCATTGCATGTGCATTTACCTTTGGTTTTGACATCTTCTAACTCTTCTTCCTCCCCCACCTTCAACTCACAAAACCGAAATAGCCCTATGACCTGGTCATTTTTGCAAATTATACTTCAATCAGTATAGCCTCTCCTTATTGTCTGCTGTTATGTTGAGGCATTTTATCCATGTAGTTAGCTGAACTCGACGCCAACTATCAGTTTACTGTTTGTTCCAAATTCTTCCCTCTGTCTCTTTGTAAGTTGCAACGCAGGAACAAGTTTGAGCAAGCAATAAAAATTGTAAAGACTCATAAAAGTCGAAAAGAAGCATTTTGCAGTAGGTAAAGCTGAAGCAAATCATGGCCTACAACTATACCGATGCTGGGGATGTATTATTAACTATCTGGATACAGGTTAACCTCTTTCATCTCCATAACCCGTAGGAAGTAACCCTTTCAAAAAAAAAAGAAAAGGTTTAGGTAGTAACTCCAGTGACAAGAACATGATACTATTCTTTTTCCCTCTCAGTTCACAACAGAGTGGAATCCCTACATAGCTATGATACATAGGCATTTTAAAACTCCCCAAGGAAACGTGTGAATATTAGACTGCTAATGGAGTCTCTCCAACATTCTGTTGCCTTTATGCTCATAGCATGAATATTAGATTGCTAAGAGCTTATTCCAGTTCTGGCGCCTTTCATGTGCATGACTACCGTTTTGGTATATGGAGCTTCTCATTGCCTCTGATGGCAAATGCAAGCTTTAGGATGATATACCTTCCTCTTTTTTTGTCATTAACACTTAATAAGCCATCAGTATAGTGCCATGAAAAAAGAGAATAATAAGAGGCATGTGTGAAGTGCTATGCTGATTAACCTGAATCCCCAACTTGTATATATATTTTCTGGCATTTTCACAGGGAATTCACTGAAAGCATTAACTTAGGAGCTCCTATAGGGGCTGTTTGGATGTATTGAAAGTTTTATGCTGTGCAACTTTTTCTGAGAAAAATGTTTTATTGAAAATTTATTTCCCTAAACCATTTCTCCTACTGTTTGGTTTACATCCTTGAATTTCTGAATAAACCTTTTCTTTGGTTAACAGTAATGTAGGTTTTTCTGTTATGCTAGTCTCATGGTAGGAGTCTCAGTGTGTATATAAGAATTTTTTAGGGTAAGTAGACAGTTCTGTGAGGAATCCTAATGGTCAACTTTTCTGTCCCAAATGAGGACATGATTAAATAATCAAGGTCACAGAATTTCATGACCAATCCACATAGTGCTAGTTTTATGCCAAGTGAACATCCTATCTGTATGATTGGGGCCTAAAAGTTCAGCCTTTAAGCCTCCTTTGCAGAACTGTTAGTCAAGCTTATGCACTGCATGCTACCATCATCTAGTAAAGGTGCAGTTTACGAAATAGGGTAGACTTATGTTTGCCAATTTAGTCAATAGATCCTTTTATGTCTTCACCTCATGTGACACATATGACGTGACAGCTCCAACTTACCAAAGGAAGTGGGAGTTGATGTTCGAATAGAGAATACAAGAGTAGAAAAATGAAACAGGCCTGATAAATGAGAATTCTTTACCGGAAGAAAGAATAGCAGGTCCAAGTAGCAAGTCTTTTTTCCTTATTTCTTGCATCTAGAATATTTACATTAAATATGTAGTTAGCAAAACCACTGGGAATCAGTATCCAAAGAATGCTGTTTTTATGAAAATAAATCCATAATTCAAATGCCAGCTTAAATAATTGATTAAGTAAGGTAAATTTGGGACATGAACAATGCAAGTTGGACAATGCAGGGAAAACTTGTATCATGTAAATATTGCATGCCTCTTAATTCTTCAAATATTTTGTTGACATTTTGGCCTGTATCTATATTCGAGATAAAGAAACTGATGTTAGATGTCTGTAATGTGTGATGGTGAAACCAGGTGCTACTGTTGAGCCTTTTGGGTCTTTTGTTTCTAATCTCTACACAAAGTGGGGAGATTTGGATATTTCCATTGAGCTTCCTAAGTCCATTGTTTCATCTCCTGGGAGAAAAAAGAAGCAAAATTTACTGAGGGATTTATTAAATGCCCTGCGAAAGACAGGTAACTTGTTTCAGTTCTTTTATTTTCATCAACATTGTTTATCTAAGTTGACAGTTTCAATACTTCTTCAACTTACCCTTTGTTTTGTTAGTTTGTTAGAGAGTAGAAGTGAGACCAAGAAAAGAGACTGGACACTGACACAATTGTCTCCTACAAATAGAGCATCATTCCAGGCGGAACATTAAGTTTTTGAACACTGAAGAATGTCATACTGTTGCTATTTTCTGAACTGTTTAAATTAGTACGTGTGAGTGGAAGTTCTGGACTCTGGGCTTTGATAGATCTGTTCAGCCCCTCTTGAATGAATGAAGTCAGTCCTCGTACCAGTTAAACTTAGAATAGTTTTTCAGTGTTAATTTGGCAATTGGTCATATTGACAAATCCCTAGATGTCCAACAGGAAAATGCAACCCTAGAAAGCCATGTAAAAAGGGCAGCCCCGGTGCACGAAGCTCCTGTGTATGCGGGGTCTGGGGAAGGGGCGGACCACAAGGGTCAATAATATGCCTTAATCTAATTATAAGAACATTAGTAGAGAGAATTTTGCTGGATTCGGGGGCTGGTATGCACCAAATGGCATGAAAACAATTTGTTAATGGCACTAAAATGTATGTAAGAAAGTCAAGAAACATAATAGGATATGTGAGAATAAGGAATAAACTGGAATAGAAAAGTGAAGAAAGTCTTGAGCGGATGCTCATGAGGTCCCTGAAAAAAACTTTTGATAACTGTTCCTAGTTTATTATGATAATTGTGAAGAGTACTTGTTGCAATGAAGAGCTAGCAACTATACGTGCAGCCTTATGCTTTTTGTGCAATTTCAGTATATTTTTTTCTGATTTTATGTTTCTTGTGGGTGTTACTTGATTGAAAATGTAACTAGTTAGGGTCATTTGTCTCCTATGTTTGAGAAAATAGTCCTAGCTAGAGGATCTTACCTGCATGAGAAATCCAATCTTTAGTTATCTGACACTTCATCAATGGGCATGCATTTCATTTCTATATTCTACCTTGTGAGGAAGAGGGGATGGGGGCGGATGATGTCTGTATACTTTGTGCCCCATTCTTCTTATGCTGTAATATGAAGCCATTATAAAGTTACAATTGATATTATCAATGTGCCTTAGTAGTCACACATGGTGTGATTTCATTGTTACAGAATTCTGTAACTTAAACGGGACATAATGTAAGGGTCATATCTTACAAATTCTCTCTATTCTCTTTCTTCCTTTTCCTTTTCTGTTCTTTCTTCTTCTCCCTCTTTCTTTTGCTATTGTTTGGATAAAGAAAACAAAAATAGATAACATGCAATAATTTAGGATAAGGAAATTCATGCGAGTCTGATGTTTTTTTCAGCACAAATTACCAGATTAGACTCTTTGACTGAATTCTTCTCAATTTGTTGGTATAGATATTGTTCAGATTGTAATGTCTTCAAGTTTCAATGATTGACCTCCTCAGATGCAATCATCCTATCTTACTTTGTAGCTGGTTGAGTTCCTGACTCCAAGCTTCTTATTTCAGGTGCCATCCATAAATTTCAACTGATTCCAAATGCGAGGGTTCCTCTTCTCATATTTGAAAGCAAATACTCGGATATCTCATGTGACGTCTCTGTTGATAATCTTTTGGGCCAGGTCAAGTCCAAAATTCTGTCATGCATCAGCAACATGGATGAGCGATTCCGTGATATAGTCTTATTGGTCAGTTTCAAATACCAAAAAGCAAATGTCTTATATTGGATATTGTGTTTCATTGGTTTGAATAGTTTTTCTTTACATTTACTTTCACATGCAGATAAAAGAATGGGCAAAAAGTAAAGATATCAACGATCCTAAATCCGGAACATTAAATTCATATTCTCTTTCCTTGCTGGTCATATTCCATTTGCAGGTCACTTGCTTCATCTACATTATTTTTATGTCATCATCGTCATGCATTTCTTTTGACCTTTATGCATTTGCTTGAAACTAATTGCAACTTCTGATAGTTTTTGGAAGTTCAGGTATTTCTCAAAGTTATTTCCATTTCTTGTTGATGTTGCTGCTTTATTGCAGACGTGCAAACCTCCAATTTTACCTCCATTAAAGGACATCTACAGTGGAAATGTTGCTGATGATGTTACAGGTGCATATCACCTCAGAAATCATGTTCATGGAAATTCAGTATTCTTCATGGTTTATGAATTTTAAAAGAAAAAAAGATTAAAATGCATCCCCTTCTGAAGATTTCCTTGTCTTTAGCTTTAATATACTCATCTTTCTTTCCTTGTAGGAATACAGTATGTCTCCCTGAGATATATAGAAAATAGGTGTGCCAGAAGTATAGCAAGTTTTAGATCTCAAGGCTTCAACCAAGCTAATCGGAGCTCTCTGTCTGAAATTTTAGTCTCATTCTTTGAGAAGGTATATCTTACGTAACCATTTCAGGCTGCAAGGCTATTATTGTGTTGCTACTAATATAATAGAAATGCACTCTGTGAAACATATTTCTGTTAGAAGCTCTCAGAATGGAAATTATTTATATTGTTCTATCCCTTCTTTTTTAACCTTTACCTTTTCATACTTGTATAAACTAAAACTTGTGAAATATAAGTTGGTGTTATTAGATAACTCTGTGTAAATTTGGCCCTTTCTGAATTCGCTGGGATTGCAGCTTCTGACATCATAGGCTCCTTCCTAAAAGAATAGGCTAGAGTAGATGTGATTCTGTGTTCATCTCTTTTGAGAATTTCTGGACCGTATGCTAGGAATCATGTGGATGACTATACGTGCTCATGTTGAACCGTACTATTGGACATTTCTCAACATTGCTTCAAGCTGTAAAATTTAAGGTCCTCTTAGAAGTAAAATCTTTGTTCTGAAGTGGAGGCTGTTTTTCTTCAAATGTTTTGTTTCCTGCAACTTTTTTTCCCTTAGAAATTATTCTGGGATTTTTATTGTTTGTCTTACAAAATCTTTTTATGAAAAGAGTTATGAATCCTAATTTGGTATGGGTGGAAATTTTCACATTACAGCAGCAATCCAGCATCATAGATATGTTCCATGGCCTAAACTACACAAATTGTGTAATGCACCAATAGAAGATTCGAGTGGTTCAAATGTTGATCCCCTGTCATCCTTAGGTTCACACCATGATAAGGCTCACTCGATTACTGGGGTAGATCATGCTCACATGTCAAATGTATTGGATAGAGACAGTAACTTCAAACAAAGAACGGGAAATTCATATTGTGGTAGTAGAAATTTTCTATACAGAAAGAAATGCAGGTTTAGGCAATCTTGTTTGAGCTAGGGTGAGTTCTTTTCCATTGAAAAAAAAAGGTTACCGAGCAAGCAGTATTTTCTGAGGCAATTTTCCTGGCAAAACACTTCACTGGAACCAAACCGATCCCATTACTACATTGCAAACTATCATAATCTGATGAATTACTTTAGCATATCTTTTAGTAAGATTTGTTGGCCTAGGTCCTATCAGTTAAGGTCTGTTGTTGCTGAGTACTCTAAAGAAACATCTCCTAATATCATGACAAGTCTGGTTTTAAAAATTATGCTTTTTGGTTTTAATCATTACAAGTAACATATGTTTTAAAAGTCAGGGTATTGGACCCTCTAATCCCTGTATATAGGATGGGAACTTTAAAATAACCGTAAGCAGTTATCCTTCAATTTTGTTCCTTCTGTTCATGTAACTCACCTTAACTCTTGCTATGCAGTTCTCTCGAATTGAGACTATGTCGGCAGATTATGCAATTTGCACTTATACTGGACGATGGGAGAGATTGAGAAGCGATCCAAAATGGATTGAGAAAAGATATTGCCTATATGTAAGCTTCTTTCTCTTGCTTGCATGTACATGTTTCTGTGTGCATGTGCATGTGCATCTCTTCGCGTGTTGATGCATGTGTGTGCATGCAGATACTTCTGTTCATGTTTGTTAAATGCGTCTGTGATTGGCTGTTGATATCATTTTGGCAATTGTATTTGCTATTTGTAGTAGTAAGAAAAATCTCAAGAGGATTTCTATTATTAAAACAAGGGACTATAATATTGTATTCTTAGACAAGCAGATCATATAGGTGAGCATATTTTAAATTTTATTTCAGTTACTGGTGAACACTGTTTTCTCTTAGATTGAAGATCCTTTTGAGCAACCTGACAATGCTGCAAGAGCTGTCGTAGAGCGACAGCTTAGCAGGATAGCTATGGCATTTTATGAAGCACACCACAGGCTTTCCTCTCGCGCTGTCCTGTCGGACCGAAATTCTTTGATTGCTGATCTAGTTAGACCACGTGTCAGTTCAGAACTTCGTGCAAGGAATCCACGAGGTTATTCTGATGTCTATGGTAGAAGGCTTGGTAACCACCATCAAGACTTGGCTGATGCAGTGGTTGCACCCGTGCAAGATCGTCTGAATGCACTGCGGCTAGAAAGTCAGCCATCTTCATCTGTCTCAGTGAGAAGGCCTGCCGTCGTACATAGGCAAGGTCAGCAAATGTGGAGGGCAAGGCAATTTGACATGTGACAAATACTTGGGGACTGTGCCCTTGTATGTGTTGTCTCAACTAATTTTATTTTCTTCAGGTTAGGATTGTCAATCTCGTGGCCCAAATAAATTACTCGGCCGAATGAAATGTTTTCTTCTATAACATTGGTATTGTGCAAGTCCTGCTTATGGTAGCATGCTTGCTTTTGGCGGTGTTTGTGTAAAGTTTTCTATAATGATTGCGGATATTGTGCATATAGTACTTATATAACGTGCTTCTTTCAACAGTTTTATGCGTTCATCCTGTCACAAATGTGCAGTCATCGAAGAAGCAATTTTCTGTGGTTGAATGACAAATCTTGTACTGTGGTAAGCACAATAGAATCAATGCTCCAGAATCAGATTAAAATATGCATTTTGCCCAAATCGTAGTTCTTGAAAATTTGTCGTTTTCTCATGTCAGCCTCGTGTTAACTGTTTGGTGGAAAGCTCTAATCGTGCAATTTCATTATCAGTGCCCAAAGTATAAGCTGGCATATCATTTGGACTGTTCAATTTAGTAAAAAAAGGGGCATACCAGTGCACGAAGCTCTTGAGTATGCTGGGTCCGGGGAAGGGGCGACCACGAGGGTCTATAGTATGTAGCCTTACCTTGCATTTTGCAAGGGGCTGTTTCCACGCCTCAAACTCATGACTTCAAGGTCACATGAGGACTACTCTACCAATATAGTATACATGTATTTATTGTTTGTGCCGAGACAGCATCCTAAAATGTCATTGGCTGTGCACAAGAAGTATCGTACTATACTGTTCTCTGCCTTTTAGTATAAAACGTATCATAATTTTCATTTTGATGGAATTGGCTGAGGCTCCGTGACCATATTTTATGTGCGACTATAGTGGTAGCATTAAAAAGTTCAGATGAGAACTGTGTAATTATGTCTAATAGCGGAAAGAAGATAAATCAGAAAAGAGGAAATCATTATCAGAATGATTCAATCAAATTCATTGTGTTTACATAGAACTGTTGTAATATACAATCATGCACTACACTACTGACTTCCGGTCCTTGATGTTGCTGCAATATTTTATTCTCAAGCAAACCTTCTGATTTTCTGAAGCAAAACCTGTTACTGATTATCTCTCTCCTGCTATTTGACATGTGTGGTGCCTTTGGTTCAGCTTTGGCGTTTGTCCTTGTCAAATAGTAGTAGACAGAAGAAGAAGGAGAAATGGAGTTATGTTTCATGCTTTTCAGCAATGCCAGCAATAGCTACATATTTCTTCAGTTCTTCCTGCTAGCACCTGAGAGAATCTAGTCAATCTCTTATTTGGAAGTTCTTCAGTTAAAGCCCATAACTTCCTAGTGAACTAGACATCATAGGCATCTTGTTGTTGCATCGAAACATATAAATGTTGACTAATCTGGCTAAGGTTGAACTTGGTAAAATGAAATGGTTGAATAATTGAAAAATGAGATTGTTCAGGAAAACACATTGAATTCTGGGATTGCGCATTGAATTTCTGGTAGTAGATCCATAATAAAAAAAGTGTTTGTGATTGTTCCAGAAGAAATGAAACAAAAGATAGGGTAGAACCAGGACAGTTATTATGTGAGATCTACCCAATGCTATATGCAAAAGCGCATAATAGATCGATATGAACATCATGAGCTGTCCCGTAATAAAACCAGTTGTTGTTGATACTTCCTTCTTGGTTCCTTCTTCCATAACCCGAGCTCGGAGAAGGAAGAAATAAGAGGGCCCTATGGAGAATGTGGTTAGAAATCCATGATAGAGTCCGACCACAATGACTGAATTTATTATCTTCATGCATAAGGATAATAGATTACCTAGTAGAAAAGATTTTAAAATCATCACAAACCTCCCCTTTTTCTTTTCTATTGCAATTTCTCGATTATTATATGATGATTTCTTAACACATTTGCTGCATCTTCCTAACATCTAGTGAGACTTACAGCATCCCATCTAAGAGCTAATCAACTGATTAGTAATAGTAGATAAGATATGTTCAAACATCTTATCTACTATTACTAATTGGTTGATTATTAATAGTAGAGTTGTTGTCGTGTAACCTTGAGGTCACTGGATCAAGGTATGGAAATAGCCTCTTGCAAAATGCAAGGTAAGACTGCATACTATTGACCATTGTGGTCCGCTCCTTCCCCGAACCTAGTATACGTGGGAGTTTCATGCACTGGGGCTGCCCTTTAGATAAGATATGTGTAAATATGTACGTCCTCCACATATACACGAAGCAGCTATATTGACATGAGCGATTGACTCATCTACATTGTGTAAGGCTAATCGGGCTGAAGCTTTACAAACTTTTGGATTCTAAACAGGTAGTAGATGTGGTCTCAGATCCTATTAGACATTATCCAAATTAACAGGCAACTAATGGGGTAAAACCATGTTTTGGATAATCTTAATAATTGATGTGATCCCGTGGACAACTTTAATCGCAAATTATGAAATTATCTCTAGCCTAATGATGGGTTAAAAAATGATCAAGATTATCCATTTGAAGACATCAATGGAATGATTGTTAGCTTCATAGATTTGATTTATTTTATTCCTTACCTTTAACCGTCGAAATTTTCCCCATAAGTGTTCTCCAGAATGGACAATTGACAGTATTCTACTGCATCACATACTTTTGCACATGCACTGATTGCCTGTGGAAAAGAGTTCACGATGAATGGCAATCCAAATCATTTATCTTCCACAGTATCATCCTAGATAGGCGATTCCTTGAAATGGAGTTTACATGTGTTGATCTAAATGCATGCGTGGTGTGAGACTGAGTAGTTACGTATGGGTATTTTTAAGTAGATAGTTCTGTTTGGTGCAATGGTAGAGTTGTCATCATGTGACCTTGAAGTCTCGGGTTCAAGGTGAGAAAACAGCCTCTTGCAAAATGCAAAGCTGGGTACTATTAACCCTTGTGGTCCGCCCCTTTCCTAGATTCCACATATGCTGTAGCTTCCTGCACTGGGCTGCCCTTTTTAGTTCTGTCAACTGTTGGGTGGTTCCGATTTGCGTTGTCATTTGTTCAGTTATTTAAGTCTGGTTTGTGTAGGATATGTGTTATATTTTCCTTTGGCAGTTGGTTCAGTTGCTAAGTCTAGGTTTGTAGAATCCATGTTCCATGTTTTCATTTGAGTTGTGAATTCTGGTTTCTGTAGGATCCAAACTTGCCATGTTTTCATTTGGTCAGTTATAAGTCTGGTATCTGTTTAAATGGTCACACAACCAAACCCGGTCTTTTCTGTGGCAACTTCAAGTGATGTGTAAACTGCCAGCCTAACTAACTAATGACCAATCTCAAATGGCGGGAAAGATTATTGCATGGTTGCAAGGTTCTTTCTCTTGCGCTGTAATTTTTCTCAATCCATTTGGGATTGCTAGTTGGTCAGTTTGTAGCCTACTGCAGCAACTAGAAGGGTTATGGTAACCGGTCTTTGAGTTCTTTCCACAAGACAACTTAAGATGTAGCGCATGAATTCAAGCTTTTCCTTGCTAACTTGTTTTTCTTCTCATTCTAATTGATCTTTTAGACTATTTGTAGTGATCCATCTTCCCCGACCAATTAACATAAAACTCAAGGGTTCCAGTTCACTGAAAGCATATCCTTTACACAATTTCCGTAGTCATTTCCAACCCTCCCTCCATCTGCATTTCATTTTCTTGGTGCCTCCACTCACCAGGGTACCTCCTCTTCCAAGAAACAATTTACGCTTGTGGCCCATTATCATTGCATCTTCCAGAGAAATGAACAAGAAATGCTGGTTAAGGTTCTTTGTCTTTGTTTTCTTGTTCTATTTTCCTTTCCATAAATATGAATTAGAAGAAGGGAAGCCTCGGCGTAACGGTAAAAGTTGTCGTCATGTGATCTTGAGGTCACGGGTTCAAGGCGTGGAGACAGCCTCTTGCAAAATGCAAGGTAAGGCTGTGTGCTTTAAGCCCTTGTGGTCCGCTCCTTCCCTGGACCCCTCATAGGCAGGAGCTTCGTGCACCGGGGCTGCCCTTTTTTTTAAAATATGAATTAGAAGATAGGCACTTGCTTGTAAGGCATGCAGTTCTTGGTCTCACATGTGCTATGCTGGCGTGATCAAATTCGCTAATGATAAGACCATCTCACTGACACTGATTTTATCTTGTTTTGATGCTTCAAGATTCTAGACTCTCCATCCAAGAAGCATAGTTTAGGGGTTTCTATAGTGGAGCTAGTCACCTATGAGAGGCTCCTTGTGCCATTGTGCTAAAAGGCATTTGCTTGATCTGAGTATGACTTTCCAGATGCTCTCTATAGTGGAGCTAGTCACCTATGAGAGGCTCCTTGTGCCATTGTGCTAAAAGGCATTTGCTTGATCTGAGTATGACCTTCCAGATGCTCAATCTTGTGAAAAAGGCCCCAAAAGTTCTTCATTGTATACCGAATAATCTGTCTTCAGAGAATGGCATTATCCTTTTTCTAATGTGGACCACTGATCACTAATTGAGATAAGGTCTTGACGATGAAGATGACGGATTCATGAACCAAAGGCTACGAGTGATCATATAATGTAGATGGAGTTAATGGAAACAGCACATGGGTGCTGGTCAAATCAACAGACTCGATCCGGCATATGTAAGGCCTAGGAAAGGGCATCCGTCGTGGCACTAATGGACCTACATAATCTTCCCTGAAAATTTAGACAAAACATAACCAATAAGCCACCTTTAACCCACGACCTAGCACAGTAGAGTTTCCTAGGGCCACTGATCAATTGTTCTACTGGGAAATGACATCGGATGCTGTAACCCACCATCCATTTTTCTTGTTCTATGAAAAAGCCCCCCAGTGTGTAACTTTCTGTTCGACTTTCACTTTATGAATAAATAATCCTCTTATATGTAGATGATGGCTACAATAATTTTACATCTTGAGCATCAAAATTACATTGTTAAATAATAGCTCTAATCAAGTTTGTCTTGTCCTACGTGCTATAACTTTGACTTCTGGATTGTATCATCAGAATAAAGACAATGGAACTTCTAGCTTCATCGCGGTCAGAACGTTCTATCCTCTTACATTCAGCCCCCGTGCACAAAGCTTCTATATATGTGTGATTCATAGAAGGAGCAGACCACAAGGGTCTACAGTATGCAGTTTTACTTTACATTTTTGCAAGAGGTTCCCGTGACCTCAAGTTCACATGACGACAACTTTACCTTACCATGCCAAGGCTGTCCCCGTGCACAAAGCTTCTGTATATGTGGGATTCGTAGAAGGAGCAGATCACAAGAGTCTACAGTATGCAGTTTTACTTTACATTTTTGCAAGAGGTTCCCATGACCTCATGATCACACGACGACAACTTTACCTTACCGCGCCAAGGCTGTTTTTGATCCTCATAAAATCTTATATTTTGCTGACAGAAACCTGTATGATGCTTTATGGTTCTAGGTTGATCAGCTCAAGGTAAAGCATTCAAAGGGGACGACCTGTTAATATAATTCCATACAATGGATTCCAGCGGACTCCACCTGCGATGAAGCATATTATGAGTTGTCTGCCATCAGTTGTGCTAGATGTTGTTACTGATTTGCATGGTAATTCTTCCTTTGTACCAAGAAAACAAAAAATACCATGCAAATCACTCACAACACACCTTTCAATGGAATGGATGGTTGTAACCTTGAACCTAAGAAGGCACACCTTTTTCTGCCACTACTGAGGTAGAAAGCCTTTGGTCAAGATTCCCCTTCATCCTAAGCTACCCAGCAAGGCACATGCTTACTTGGGCAAGAAGTACAAATCAAACAAATGTCATATGACACTTTTTCTTGGGACCAATGTTTTTACTCAACCATTTTCAAGAGCAAAAAAAACTATCAGAAACCAGAAGTCTCAAGAAAAAGCGTCTAAGTGGCACCCATTGACCCGTACCATTTAAGCAGGCAAGTGATGGGTGATTCTTGTGCAGCCTAGGGGTTTGTTCTAGTTTATATTTTTCCCCCAATTTAAACCAAAACAAACCACAAGAAAAAGTGTACAAAGATGCATTAGACCTGCTTTAGATGAGGAAGTCTAGCACTGGCAAACAAAACGTTAACCGGAAAATCTTAACCATCCCATAAATGTGATTCTCAGATTAATCATCCATCTTCAAGTAAATAATCTTAGTTACCAAGCCCACTATAAACAGCAGAGATTGCATTGGGTAAGATCTTGAGCTATCTTCAGTTAGGACCGTCTGTGATGTTTTAACTGGCATGTACAGATCAAGCAGACCTCTCTGCAGAATTTATATCATCATAATAATTATGTTCTCCAACTCAATCAGTCATGGAAAACATCCTTCAAATACACAAAAGGGGACTCATTCTTAAATGAAAAATTAAACAAATAATACACTCCAATTCAAACCATGCTGTTATAATCTGATTAACCAATTGGATTAATCATGACCACTAATGACAATAAATTACAGAAACAAAAGGAAAAAAATGAAAAGAAAGAATACGTACACTAAATGACCATATGGTTAACCTGATCGATACATAAAACAAGAAAAGAACCGAATGCTAGACCCTCTATATCAAATCGTTTGCTACACAGCTGCGACTCTTTCCATCATTAAGGCTCTGAAGTTGGCTTCATTTGACAAGAATTACATTTATCTGTTTGATTTTTCACTTGCAACGAGAATACAGCAGTTTACAAGGTTGCCTTTTTGGTAACCCACTCACTTACTGCGCAACAACATCTTGTCACACATTAACACCCTCCGACTTGCATAAGGGCCCTCAGATGTGTCACGAAGTGCTGTTTTCCATCCCATGGCTGTTGCAATTTCCTGAACTTCTTGAATGACAGATTTTGAATCCCGAATGACAGCACGCCCACCAGGTCTCAGGATCCGATCCATCTCAAGCATTATGCTAGAGATGCTGCATCTGTGAGAATAGAAAATATTAAGAATGACAGGTCTACTTTTTATAATGTTAAGTGGCGATAAACCAACCATGGAATATACAACTAGAAGAAACTAACAAACGATTGCATACTTACAAACACCAGGGATAGTTACCTTTTTCGCTCGATGGAGAAGAGGCCAGATGCATGCAACAGATCATAAGTTCTTGGGTATGTATCAAACGACTCACACCTGAAGAAGGTTTCAAGAATCAAAAGAGTGAACTGGAGAAGTTTCTGATCCATTTGAAGCATTTGATAAGCATGATATTCATCATACTCTGGATGAAAAATAGTATTCTTCAATTAGTGAACGAGTTAGTATCCAGCCAAACCCACCTATACTCCTATTGCTCAAGTTTCATCTGGTGTTTCCCATTTATCTTATAATTGTTAGCAGCTACAAACCCATGGAATCACGTGCATTATGAATTAACAATTCATCAAGAAACCTAAACATGCAGATCTGAAATCTTGAAGAACAGAATCAAGTTGATACATGTAAAAATGCCAGACCACCAGGCAAATCCATCTGTGCCGAGCCTTGATCTCATTTACCATAATTGTAAGTAAAGAACAGGAACGGCCACAGAGAAAGAATAAGGTACTTTATGGCTCAAAGGTCAAGTACTTACGAGATGAGAGGAACCTCTGGTAGAGATCACAGAGAGATGTTTACCAGACCTTCAGAGATTAATCTAAGCTTTTTGACATCTTACCCTACAGTGGAATTTAATAGTTATAATCATTTGAGACCCTTCTTATTCTCTTAGGAGTAGTACCGATAAGCAACGAGATGAGAGAGGATAGACTTAGATGGTATGGAAATGTCCAAAGGAGACCAAGGATGGCACCAGTTAGAAAGAGTGAGTTGATTCAAGTCGAAGGCTCTAAAAGGGCAAGTGCAGGCCCAAAAGGAAGTTGATAGAAGTGGTGAGAAAAGATTTAGAAACTTTTGGACTAAATGAGGCCATGACACTTGATAGCAGAGAATGGAGTAACAAGATTCATGTGGCCGACCCCTAACCAGAACAAGGCTTTGATGATGATCTCCAATACCCTTCCACTCCACAATTTGTGACAGTTAATCATTTTGAGGTTCATGAGTTAAATATCCACTCTTTGGAATGCTAAGAGATAAAAAGGCAACTGCAGTCATACCAGTCATGTTGTACTCCAATCAGTCCCCGATCATAGATTACAGGCAAGGTGTTCGATCCACTGACAGGAACAACATTCATGACCCAGCAATTGATCCCAAGATCAATCAGTGCTGCTGCAAATCTGTCATGATGATTCACAATTAGCAAATGACATATATTAACTCCGGCCATTATTTCAAAAGCAGAAGGCACAAAATTACACAGGCAATTTGTACTAACCATTCATAACCAAAAGGAAAACAATACACTATAAAATGGTAAATTTGGACATATCCATTAGCATTATGCAACATCGAAATGGCAGTATGAACGTAAGTAGTATGTACCCTCCAAAGCTAGCTCTCATGTCCATTACATTTCGTAACTTCAACTTTTTCCAATGATATGCACGAACATAGCTAGCTATTATGTCATTCCAGTATTTAGACTCTGCCTTGAAAAGATCCTTTCTAGCCACGTATGCATCCATTTCTACAGATTGGAGCCTATCTGGTGGGGAATGCAGGCGGCCAGGCCAAGCCGTAACATTGGCCCCATAACCAGTCTCAGGCAGTCGGGTGATGCATGGCTTCAGATTGAAGTACCTGCAAAATAGCAAATTGCATCTTATTTTTATGCGAGGCAAGGGAAGAATTAGAAAGATGCTTATGGTGAAAATACTCTACAAGGAAAGTTTCAAGATATTAGGTGGAGCACTGGCGAATGCAGACCAAAAATTGCTGCAGTAATGAAGAAAGTAGCACCAGGATCTGGCTACTAAATATTCTTACTCTCAATGAATTCCTGTAAAATGCCTAGCCAATTTATAACAACAATATTATAAGTTGCGTGACACCTCAATTCTTTAGCAACTACTTTCTATCTCTTTTAAGAACAACACAGTAAATATGGAGAAATTTTGAGTAATTTACAAAATGAAGGAAATATACATTGACCAGACAATAGATAGAGCTTGTGTCAGAAACATAGATTAGACTAATGTCAAGTATTTGATGCTCCTTCATGTTTTTTCATGGATAACAAAATAACAAAATCTAAGAGCTGAAGAACACACCAAACATTGTCTGGATTATCATCTGTATCACAAAGTGGAGGTCCAACTCCAGTATCACGACTGAGATAGCAGCTGTTATTTAAAGGCTTCTGCCATATAGCAAGATAACCCTCCTTCTTCACAAGCACCCAACACATACGAGCAGTGAGGTCCTCCATTTCTACAAACAACCAAACACCAGAATTATGTGAATAATTAAAACACAAAGCTGTCATATGGCAAACATCACTATGAGGAATAATGAAGACGAATGACCAACAAAAAGGAAACAAGAAAAAGATAACACCAGTAATATTGGTCTGTAGTTTTCTCTAGTGATGCTGTAGATATTGTTAATGTCATGACTATGCAGTGAAAAAGTCATTTCAAGTAATGCAAGCTAGTCTGAAAATATTTTTGGAAATGCAACACTTTTAAGGTGACTTCAGTAGCAGTTAGTGAAGAAATGAAGGAAATTTCATCACTCAACCCTGCATGAAGCAACAAACCTCTATAATGATATCACTAATCCTAATTTTATAAATGAACTCATAAAGTTATGACATAAATTGACTTTGCTGACAAATAGGACAAAAATTTGGTTAAAATTGACAATAGACCAACTAATTCTCATGTTATCAGAGGAGTAATCTCCACAGTCTTGAAATGCATGTACGTGGAAACTTAGATATTGCCTGTGCCTGAGGTATATTGTAGATGACACTAATATACTAATTCAAGGTCTACCTCCCCCAAAAGGATGTTTAAAAAGAAGTGGTAACCTAAAAGTCTGACGCAAAAAAAAAATATATCACCAGGTGAGTGCTACTGAATTTGATCTTTCAATAATTCCAAATGTCAGCTAGTTGGAGTATATACAATAGCATAATAAATGGTGATATTGGATAGGGAGTCTTTGATAAAAATTATAAACAAAATATCAATGCTACTCAAGACACAGTTGCCATTTTCTGTAGACATAATTAAACATAAAAAGCTTCTCAATACACCAAATAACCTTTTTTCCTTTTCTTGATATTTATGCCTTTAACTACCTTTCCATGCTTCATGCTGAGGGTCTTCATTTTTGTAAACTGGCTGTGCTGCCCAAGCAAAGTATCCTCCAGCTCTGAGCATCCTGTTTAGCTCAAGAAGCAAAAGTCCATCTTCACCAGTGGTAAAAGAGAGAAAAGAAAATAGGAGCACAATCAGCATAATGGAGCTAAGCAAGCAATCCAAAACTAGAAACATTAGATTTTGTCCAGCCAAAGAATCTCTACTATGTTAAAAATATTAAGTAGAAGCTTACTGTTTTCACAAATCAATTCTCAGAAGTTGGTATCCTCCAACATTGCCGAGTTTCCATATATATATACAGAGAGAGAGAGAGAGAGAGAGAGAGAGAGAGAGAGAGAGAGAGAGAGAGAGAGAGAGAGAGAGAGAGAGAAGGAAACAATAGAAGAAAGTTAGCAATCTCAAAAGACACTGAGATACAGGATATGTTCCCTTGGTTGTATCCATGGCATTGCTCATAGGTAGCTTTAATATGTCCATATTGGACACAACACATAGCAAGAAGCAATGCCAATTATGATGGCCTGTCTATAGAAACATCATACAGGAAAGACAATTTAATGCAAATTGTGTAGAGGCATAGAAACATCCATAAAGCTAGGAATTTCAGCAAGACAAATGCATTAAGGACTGCTAAACTTTTTGGACATTTTTTGTGAGGATTTTCTGAATCTTTTGAGAAGGTTTTAGAGGATTCAAGTACAGTTCTGGTTTCTTAATTACCACCGTGTTGAAGTTAGGTTACCAAGTGCAGCTGCACCAACTAGCCTAAGCTAGCACAACTGCAGAACTAGGATCATGTATGTCGAGCCTTAACGAGTTAATGAGGAGATGTTTAACTCCTGGAAAACAGGAGGATGCTGTCATTCACTTGTAAAAACAGTTACAGAGAATGATCCAAACAACTTTCTCTTTTATTGCTTATTTTGATACTTGCTGCATCAAATTGGTTTAAAGCAACCACTGCATCTGGAATTCTCATGGACTTTTATGGTTGGTCATACAAGAAAGTCTGAATCCCATCAAACTGTGCTACAACTGAGGTAGGAAATATGGAAAGATGAAGAGATTCTTCAAAATCATCATGATACCTGTAACATGTTCAGAGATTGATAAGAAACAGTCTGGCGAAGAGAGGAATATGGTATTTGGGCTACAAGCAAGCATTGGAACCCTGACTCCAACAAACAAACTGATTAACATATCAAGCTTCATGTTTTATTGGCAGCTAAGCTGGGCTTTTAGGGATAACCTATAACCCATATGCTCCTCGAACCAGTGACCTAAGCATATGGAGGTCCTTCTAGAGCCACTGTGGTAGAAGAGCTAAGCACCAAAGACAGGTATTTTGCCCAAGTTCAAGCGCTTTATTTGTAAGGAATGGTCAAAGCTCGGTGAATAATCTATCTTCTCCATCTTCAGTAGGAAATTTGGTAGTGTAGATCTTTAATTTTGCCAGAGTTTGTTGATTGCTCCATACAAACTTATAATGGGAAAAGATCCATTTGATCAAGCTGACAATTCTTTCCATCACCCAGGTATGAATGTGATAATGTTCAACCCAAAGATCAAGACAGTCATGATATCTGGGAGAGCATCAAAATTATAGGGGTCATAGAGGTCAGCATAAATGATAACTGGGGAAGGGTAATAGGTCAATAACAAAATATAAGACTCTGAACTAGAAAATAAAAAATTGTTTTGCAGAAGAATTTGGCAAACACATAGTCAAAGAAACCAATGGTGGAGTGCCAAACACTAATTCTATGAGTTATTTTTCCTCAACATAAACACTAGTTAAGTATTCAACTCTAGAAGCATGAAAGCATGCAAGACTAGTCATAAAGGTAAACAAGTAGCAAACTAATGTCAACAAGTGTACAATTCTTACTTACGGATGGATGACTTATTAAATTGTGGCACTCTATTCTACATACTTGGCAGTTTTTCTTAAATATGTATTTACTAACAAAGAAGGGGAGCCTTGGAGCAATTGTAGAATTGTTGTCGTGTGACCTTGAGGTCACGGGTCTGAGGCGTGGAAACACCCACTTGCAAAATGCAAGGTAAGTTTGCGTACTATAAACCCTTGTGGTCCGCCCCTTCCCTGAACCCCACATACGTGGTAGCTTTGTGACCAAGCTGCCCTTTTATGTATTTACTAACAAAATATAGTAGGAAATTGCTAAAACTTTCAAATGTCAGTACAGGGATACAACAATACAAAAGATGTCATTAGTGACTGGCTCCAACCTGGAACAAAAAGATATACAATGAATGCCCTGTATGCTACAGCTCATTCCTACATGGCATGGCTTCTGTGGCAAAATAAGAACAATTAGTACACAAGAAGGAAAAGCCTAATAACAACAGACAATGGGCAAGAGGGAGAACTATGGAAATAGAGGTTTCCGGAAGTGATAGCACTGATATTCTTTTCTCATAAGAACAACAGGATACTCTTACCAAACAGTGGAAAGTTAACATCAGGCAACCTATCCTAAAGGTTATCCACGTTAAATGAGAAACTCCCTTCCCACTGGCATGTGCAACTCAAATTTGATGATGAGTCCAGGGGAAACCCTGGACACTCCAGAGCAGGCAGGGTCTTCATGGACTCAACCAGCATTTTGCAGAAGCTAACAGAACTACTTCTATAAACAATCATATAATATAGCTGAATGGACTGCTCTGATAAGTGAGAATGGGACTAAAACTCGCCGACAACTTGCGCATCTTTAAATTGCAAGTTGTCCCAGATTCTTTGCTGATAATTCAGGCTCTTTAAGCACGATAGGACATCCATTCTTCATAACATAGGAACTGGATGAGTGAAGTACCCAATTGAAAATGGGATTTTCATATTTCATATTCCATTCATTCTGTCAATCTAACAAAGTTGCCGGATCTTAACAACTACAGTGGTGGAAGATAAATCCAGTCATGTGTGGTTTCATGATCCCTTACTTTTTCTGTGAGGCCGTGAAAGCAGACAACTAGGCAGAATTGTGCATTGAACTTGATTCTGTTAGTTTCCTGGTTGTAGTTTGCTTCTTTTGCTTATAACTTAGTTTTTAACCAAAAAACAAACAGAGAGCAACATGGATCTACTCTACCAGCAAATTCCTACATGCCTTCCACTGACAAGAGAAATTCAGAGTTATCCTTATTTGCTCTACTTTCGTGTGGAAATTAGGCAGTGTTAGCTGCTGAGATTGAATTCACATAGTTTCACTGAGCTGGTAAATCAGCCTAAAGTTAGTAGAAAGTTGTTGTAAGGACCTCTGTATGTGGCATGTAATGTTTGAGGAATAGTAACAGTACTTTTCATGCTACTGAACACATCACCATTCCTACAAGTTCCTTTGCAGTAGTTTTACTGCTCAAGCTATACAAACAGTAGCAAGACCTTGATTCAATCAGTTCTCCTTTTTCTTGTTTTTACTTTTGAGACTTTTATTTTAGTTTAGCACTAGAGGAATCATATTCTCAATTATGCTCCAGCATGCCAGTCTAGAAGGAGGATGTAAAATATATCTGATCATTTTATTATACAGAGAAGAACTTTATAGAAATAAAAGGGCATAGAAAGACTGAGATCAAGATGGGAAAAAAGAAATATTTTATACATCCCCCTCCCAACCACCACAGAAATGACAGCAAACAATGAAACCCTGTCTACCTAAACCACTCTCACAAGGAAATTGACCTCAAATCACCTCCTATCCACGTGCTAAAAAGAAAAGTAGTTTACAGAATTAAGCAGGAACATTCTTTTTATTTTATTTTCTCTTTGGAGGAAAATAATGCTTACATGTAATCATGCAGTCAAGAATTAATCATGTTAAAAAAGGGAATTGCTATAGCCACGAATACTTAAGGGAAAAAAGCAAAATAGGAGTTTGGGGGATCCACATATAAGAGTTGGTGTATTTGCAGGCTTGGGTTGAATAGGAAGATATTTGGAGATTGGGAAGGTTTAGGAAGTTGGAACTGGATTGGAGTAACAGGTGCAAAGAGTGAAGGAGTGATAGAATGAGTAAAACCCTTGTACAATAGGCATAGAACTGTTTGGAACAAGGTTGAATGAAAGACTTGAATCTAAACCCAGGTTTTTCTTATAGGGAAATCTAAATTTGCTAGAGAAGGTTTAAACCATGATTTTCAAGTTGGGATTTCAGTTAAAAGGAATCCATCAAATGTTAGGGAATAAATGGCTTAGGAAGAACTTCGTACATAAATATAATGAAAATGAATTTTATTTTTTCACAAGACAGGGTGACTAGGATTATGAAACTAGTGGAATCTCAGCTAAATTTTCGTTACAGTGGGAAAAAGATAGAAAGTTGTGAAAAGTTTCTCAAAACCAAGTAACTTCGAACAGCTAACTCAAGTCGAATGAGATGAGCACGAGATAAGAAATTCAGACTTGTAACAAAACAAGGACCCAATTGCACACTTCCAGTTCAAAAAAACAAGCTAAGAAGTTTCACAAAATCCAACGAATTCAAAGCTTCTTATTAGCATAACAGACAAAAAGAGTAGGCAAAAACCCACAAACAGAACAGTTGCTCAAACTCTATAAACCCAAAAACCAAAGTAAAAATCTATGAACTATCAATTCAAAATGCCAAAGATTGAATATGGATAGAAACCAAAACCCATTGAACTTTATCAAATGGGTCTAAACCCAAACCGTAGAGAGAGAGAGAGAGAGAGAGAGAGAGAGAGAGAGAGAGAGAGAGAGAGAGAGAGAGAGAAGCAATAAATGCTTTCCAATTTACCCATTTTTGTATTTTGCCCTCAAATATTCATGGCAATAGCATTTCCTAAAATAATATTTGGCAAGAGAAACATATCTCCTACTTTGATGTGTCTGATACTCTAGATTTAACATTTTTCCTCATTATTTTGATGTTTTCTCAAGGTTATCAAGCATGTTTGAAATATTTATAGAGCTTTTTGATGTGTTTGACATGCTCTGGATGTTTGGCACAAATACTATGATCATAATTTTGTAAATCGAATGCCAACAATGTAAAGTTATTGTCGTGTAACTTTAAGGTCACGGGTTCAAGGCATGGAAACAGCCTCTTGCAAAAATGCAAGGTAAGGCTGCGTACTATAGACCCTTGTGGTCCGCCCCTTCCCCGAACCCCACATACGTGGGAGCTTCATGCACAGGGGCTGTCCTTTCATGCCATCAATGTAATAACCAGTTCTATGCATACAAACTTGGAAGTTCTTGCAAGGGACAGAACAACATCCATCTAGCCATTTGCCAACTGCGACTAGTGAAAACTTCCCTTAGTTGTGGAGAAAACCTAATCAGTTCCTCCACAGGACTTCAGCTAGCATAAATTTGGCATCAAGTAGAATAAATCCTGAAGGGATCCTGAAGTTTTATTTGTTGAATGTTACAAAGTTGTTGAGTAAGCCTCTACCTTTATTAGATACCATAGTGGAGCACACAAAGTACCAGTTACATCAATTTGCAGACAACACCAGTTAAATTTTGGAGAAACCCCTTTGTCTAATTGAATATGGGACATAGTATAATCACGAATTAATAAAGACAGAGATTATACATAAATGAATAAGTTTGAGTTATAACTTGAAATGTGCCAAAACCAGCACTGAACAAGATCAACTGTGAGGACTTCAAAGAGACTCAATTTCCTAGCCAAAATTTGAAATTACCACCAGCAAGTCTTGATTTAACATACATTATAACATAACCAGCTTGCAGATGAGTGAATATGTACACAAGGATGCAAGTGAAAATACTACGAATGTTTTATCATCAATTTGTGTGAAAAAAATCCCATAAAAAAGATATAATATTGCCAAGAAGCTGCAAATCTTGCAGATTCTTCCCATTTCAAACCAAAAGATAGTGCAAAAGAACCAAATTTGTATCTCACAGTTCCACCAACTCATCTTAAGACATAAAATAACCAAAAGATACAGTGGTTGTATTTGTACGAAGATCAAGAATATGCATCATCTCTAACAGCTTTCAGAACTTTGTATGATATATCTTAAAACCAACCAGGTTCGTTCTGATTTGTGCAAAGCAGAGACAACATACCATCACGAGTCCAATTAATTCGACATCTTGAACAGTGTATTAAGTCAAACGCCTGACTAGGGTACAACAAGCGATGCGTTGCAAATACTGCCGCCATAGCAGGAACACCACGCTCAAGAGCAAATTGAATCTGGTTCTCATGAACATCTTTAGGTGCTATAGACAAAGGAATCACATTCCGTGAAAGCAGAAAAGCACCAAAGCTTGCTACACCACATCCGACATCCAGGACAACTCTTGTATTATGACCAAAGGCAATATTTGGAACCATCTGCATGTTCAGGTAAAGAAGTGAGAAATGAACCATCAAACTCAAGCTGACCTAAATGCATCTTTGCTGATACTCACATCAGAATTTTCAAAAGCAACCAACCTGAGAAATCTGATTCAAGTACTGATCTGCCCCATGAATGAACTGAGTTCCACCGCCTGGAAACTTAAACTTATCCTTATCTACAGAAATCCAATTCTGACCCCCTTTATCTTCAACTAACCGGGTGTGCGGCACATTACTAAACCATACCTATGACAAAACTCAGAAGTCCCATGATTCACGTTGATTTACAGCATAAGATAAGTAGAAAGTTCAACACTTTTATGAAGCAGGACCAATAATACAATTCAAAGCCTTTGAGCAAACCAAGGCATATAATATTTAGATACTATTTCAAAAGGTGCCATTACATTCAACAAATCACTGGAAATGCGAGTTGACAACTCAGGAGGATATGGAGTGATGAAACTATAGAAAGAAGCAAGAGATGTCGAAGTATTGGAGGACTCATAGATCAATTTGGAACTTGATCAAGTCACCTTGGTTTGGATGGTTCCCAAATATTGGTCCAGTCTCCAGCATTATAGACTGATCCAGCTACAGAATTAATGAGCACTTCACTGACTCACAGGATCCTTGGAAAAACCAGTTTCAGAGGCAACCCAGAGTTCTTGGATATCGGTCCAAATCACAGCACCTATTAGTGCCACCAGAGAGGTTAACTATAATTCATCTAGAGTGAACAAATAAAATCTGGAGGATTACATGGGGTTAGTTTATAAAATCAATTCATAGTGACTTGTTTCCACAGGTCTCAAAGTCCACAAAGCATGTCTTATAGATGTGGAGAGCTCTTTCCTTATCATATCAAGTTCAAAATGGTAGAGAAGTAGAAGGCTAGACTAGATGTCCTAGGGGGTACAAAGGATAGTTGCAATTAGCTCTTGCAGAAACTGAAGATCCTAAGGATTCTTCTGCTTACATATAGGCTTGATATGGAGGACAAGCACACTGCACACAATATGTTTACTATGATGCGCAAGGGCGCTGCATTGGATCCACCTCAGCAAAGGAAAACAGATTGACTTTACTGCTCCCTCCCTCTAAATTACAAACCATCGGAAAAATGCAGGAGGATAATCTGGGTTTAGTTTATAAAATCAATTCATACTGACTCATTTTGGTAAGTCTCAACATCTACAAGGCATGTCTTATAGATGTGGAGAGCTCTTTCCTTATCATACCAAGGTCAAAGTGGTACAGAAATAGAAGGCTAAATTCAATGTCCTAGGGGGTACAACGGATAGTTGCATTTAGCTCTTGCAGAAACTGAAGACCTTAAGGATTCTCCTACTCACATAAAGGCTGGATATGCAGGACAAGCACACTGCACGCAATATGTTTACCATGATGAGCAAGGGCGCCGCACTAAATCCACCTCAGAAGGGAAACCAGTTTGCCTTTGATGCTCCCTCCCTCTAAATCACAAACCATCAAAAAAATGCTGGAGGATGATCTGGGGTTAGTTTAGTTAGTTTATAAAATCAATTCAAGCTGATCCATTTCCAAAAGCCTCAACACCTACAGGGCATGTCTTAGAGATGTGGAAAGTTCTTTCCTTATCGTACCAATGTTAAAGTGGTACAGAAGTGGAAGGCTAAACTAGATGTCCTAGGGGGTACAAAGGATAGCTGCATTTTGCTCCTGCAGAAACTGAAGATCTTTAAGGATTCTTCTACTCACATAAAGTTTTGATATGGAGGGCAATCACACTCGATGTGTTTACTATGATGAGCAAGGGTGCTCCGTTGAGTCCACCTCAGCAAAGGAAACAGGTTCCACTTTGCTTCTCCCTCCCTCCCCCTGTCTCTAAATCACAAACCATTGGAAAAATGCCATGGTAGATCAGAGATAAACAGGCAAGAAGGCTCAATTTGAAAATTCATACTCAAGTATTTTTGGGGTAACTTCAGTCTTTAAAGCATTCTCACTCATGCAAATGTGGGAGTTTCGTGTAGGATAATAGGCTTCACTATTTTCAGTTCCACTCACGATAGTTCTACTCAGTTATGTTCAACAAGTCATTAAATCCTACAAACAGGATTGTTTCTTATACTTAAGAAAATGCTACTGTTCTTTTGTTCATGCAAATTGCAGCAGCAACCTTGAACCATAAAGAACATGATATAACAAAATTCTGAGGTATCAACTAGCTGCTATAAAGCTTATGATAGCGAGTGACTGAAAGGATCAAATAATGAGAACAGAATCGACTGGTCCCAGAAAACATATGCCAATAAGTTCTCTCAGTGATGAGATTTATGTTGGAACTAGCCATTTATATTCTCAACGATGAGATTCATATCGTCTTTCTCAACAACAGAGTCTAATGAAAATCAAAATTTGCTCTCACTGGCATCGGAGTTGTATGCATTCCAAACAGCCAAAATCTCAGTATACAGAAAAATGACGAATTCTTGGACTGGAAACAGTCAACTGCTGTCCTCGAACTGGGTCGCAAGTTCTTGCTGCCAAAAGTATACCATAAAATGGTCTATCGGTAGCAAACGCGGAAGACAAGCATAATATTTAGAATAAACAAGTTGCAAATCAACTAATAGTTCTATCAAATACCTCATCCCTGCTTTTCGGCCACGGAATTGGCGGTCTATAACCCTTGGGCGCTGGAACCAAGCAATCCAACGGACGATCTTTCGGGCAGTGCCGCTCGTACTTCTCACCCTTTTCTGTCGAATTCAGCTTCCGGATCTCTTCCTCATTATCTAAACAAGGTATGTACTCCCTCATACTTTGTGGACACATGGGAAACCTCTTAATTTTACCCTTCACCCTAGAATTCCCACTCTCATCCCCATTCTTCACTGTATCAGTCCCATTTCCCCAATCCTCGATCTGATTTGGACTGAATTCCTCAACAGGGAAAGTGTCATTCATAGTTCCATCTGGATTGATGAGTCCCACTCGTTCAAGGACAGGCGGAGGAGGAGGGGTCGGATCAGACGGTGGAGATTGGACTGGAGGGGTGTTAAGAGGAAGGGTTTGATCAGAAACTGGGGAGGCGTCGGAATTGTTGGAGATTAAGGCAGGGACATTGAAGGTCCTATTGGCGTTTGGGGAGATGACAACGGACGACGATTGGTGGGTGGTGTTGTAGGGGTTGAAGAAGGGGAGCTGCTGGTAGCCGTCCGTTTCGGTCCAGTGTTTGCCGAGGTAGAAGAAGACGAAGGTGAGAAATGTCAAGCCGGAGATCTTTACCAGTAGAGAAGTCGTCAAGATCTCGGAGTTCCCGAAGCTTTTCATGGCGGAAAATTGGAGCGGATTCAGAAAACTGGAATTACTGCAGCTTGTGTTGCCGAAGAGATTGATCTTTCGGATCGGTTTTCATGGTTTTTGTCTCACACCTCTGCGAGCGAGCGAGAGTAGTGCAGGAAAAGGGGAGCTGGGTTGGTTAACTGTGACTGTAGTTGTACTTATATTTTCTCTTAATTAGAGTGCTTGGAATGATGGGATGGTAGGCCTCACAAATCGTTGATCATATCCGTCCATCTGATTTTTATGCCTCTAAATTACTATTTCTCTTAAAAGAGAGAGAATTTTATGAGTTTAGAATCTAACTGCATGGGACCTACAAATTGTTAGTCAGACCTGTCGATCTGAGTCCTGAAATTTGCATGTCTAGCAGTCATATAACTGTGCAGATTGGGTGGCTATAGATCGGCAAATTGTACGTTTGACCAGAATAAACAGACGTTGCAAATTGGGGCTGCAAGTTACCTACAATTGCTCCATGATCACTGTCTACTAGAAGTTTGTTAAATGACCGGGAGACGACGTTGCCGCTTGCAACAAGTGAAGGCATGTGCCGATGAACGGATGTGCTTAGGGTCTATAGACTGTAGTCAAAGATTATCTTCCCTACTTAAACAACAAGACGGGCAGATTCATTCAAGAACAAGAGCATTGGCGCAATAGTTGAGTTGTTGTAACGTAATTTGGAGGTCACTGAGGCATAAAAACAGCCTCTAACAAAAATACAAGGTAAGGTTGTTTACTATAAACCTTTTATGGTCCATCCCTTCCTCAAATCTCTGATGCATGGGATTTTCGTACACCCAGCTGCTTTTATAGGCATATTCAGTCTCTTTGAACATATTTTCCGGCTCCACTATAGATCCAATCCAGAATCCCTGGTCTTAGAGACCAATGCCTTCTTCATGGGGCTCTCATCTACACATCTTTCGTTTGACAGAGTCGAGTAACTTGGACAAGTTTTCCAACTACTGTTTAATGCTCCAACGAGGCTGTTACTCAGAATACTTCGCTCCAACTTGCATTGTTTGCTTTTGTGCCTTGTGCTGCACTTAATTGCAGAAGAGAAGATCATCTGGTATGCATGCAGGCTTAGAACAATTGCTTGACTTGGAGTTACTAGCAGAGATGTTGAAGGAGCAGGTCCGAGTGCAACCTTGAAACGTCCTCTTCCGTAACATGTATCTCACATGGGCTTCATCCCGGTGATCCAAATCATTCATCAGCAGGGCCATATTACAGATATGGCATGCTCCAAAAATCTTCTCCAGTCTGGATGATCCTAACCTCTACTGTTCCTAGGAGCATAAAATGAACGACCTCAAGCAATTAAAATTTGACATTGTAAAGTGCTTGGACCGGGCCTAATAGATAACTTTGATGATATGCTTTGGGTCACTAAAACGGGTGGCACAGTTCAACTGCAACTGAAATAAAAAAGGATAGCCCCGTGCACAAAGCTCTCATGTACGTGTGGTCTGGAGAAGGAATAAGACCATAAGGGTTTATAGTATGTACATTTATCTTTGTATTTTTGTAAGAGATTGTTTCCACAGCTTAAACCCATCACTCGAGGTCATAGGACGACAACTTTACAGTTGTGTTAAGAATCTCCTTTCAGCCACAACTCAGATCTTCGTATAAAAGTAGGAGCTTCCAAATTAACTTAATGAAGTGGCATAAGGGTGAAGAACAGGGTATTGGAAGGGGCAAATAGACGGCAGTGCTTGAGCCCTTACCCCTTCATTGCTTAGCCCAGTAACATCCTCGGGCCGTTCACACAAGCTCATGAGTATCAGCATTTTGAACTTGTAAAGTCTAAGCTGGACATAGCCTGAACTCCGTTCACATTCAAACCGCTGCAATTTAGCTTGAGCCCTTGCCCCTTCATTGCTCAAGTAATCCAATATATTTGATATGGGTCAAAAAGTCAAAATAAATTATTTATTTTTTAACTCTTATAAAAAGAAAACTAATTTTTGAACATCTTTTACACTCGTGTCACATCGAGGTAGATGAAGAAAAAACTACAAAATTTGATTCAATTTAATTACTTAAGATGTTGGTAAATTGTATTTTGAAACACGATAAAAAATCCTAAGCTTACCAAATTATCTACCGACTCTTAAAAAAGATTCAACAAAAGATAGAAACAAATTCACCCTCTGTTTTACACAACGTAGCAGTTAAGGCAAGACGTGTAGGTAAATTGAATTTGCAATTTCTCAAGATGAGTGTTTACATAAATTTTATACAATATATACATGTCTAGTAAGTTCTTTGCCTTGAAAAATAGATGGTACTGTGCTTGTTGATATTTTAGTTGAAAGGGGCTACTAGAGAGGTATCGTGCTTGTTGATATTTTAGTTGAAAGGGGCTACTAGAGAGGTATCTATTGAGTTAGACATTTTGTTTCTCCCATTTTAATGGTTTGGATGACTCAAAAGATCAAACGATGGGGCCCAAAAGGTGTGTGCCTCTTTACACGCCGAGGGCCCCAATTCATCCTCTCCCCACTGCCACTGACATGAGCCGGCCTTCGTTAATTAACTTACTTTGGTATAAAAGAGAGAAAGCGAAAAGAGAGAAAGCGCGGAAACATAAAACGCAGCTCCGTTTCCCAAATCCAAGAACACCTCCATCTATTTACCTCCGTTTCTCTCCTGCCGCCGGAAAGTTCTCGAATTTCGTCCGGCAGCAGCTTCCCGTTCGGAAATTCCGGCCCCTTCTCCCACCGGATACCTACATCCTTGTAACCTCTGCTATCTATTCCAACATTTCTATGAAGTAAGGGTTAGGGCATCTTTTCATAGAAAAACGAAAAGATTTCTCGTAGTGGCCCCTTCGCTTTGTGATCCGATATCATCCTTGGTAATTTTTCTCGACTGCTATTCATCAGTTGAAATATACGGAGGATCACCGAGCCTGATTCGGATCAGAGAAGATTTTTACTGGATTATGGTCTTCTGCGGTTTACTTTTATGCTAAGGTTTGATTTTTGGGTGAAAAGATTCCGGAAAAAACAAAGACGAAGTCGTTAAGAGAAAGATCTGACAAGAGTTCGATGAAATGGCGGAATTCGAGACGGATCTTGTGGAAACCAAACGCCGGTTTATTGTTTCAGATTCTCTGAATGATTCTTGTTCGAAATCCGTGAATGAAACTATAAATGGTTCTCATGAGTATACGATCAAAGGATATTCTCTTGCAAAGGGAATGGGAGCGGGAAAGTATATCTCGAGCGATACTTTCACGGTTGGAGGATACCAATGGGCAATTTACTTTTATCCAGATGGCAAGAACCCAGAGGATAGTTCATTGTATGTTTCGGTTTTCATTGCGCTTGCAAGTGAGGGGACGGATGTGCGAGCGCTGTTTGAATTGACGCTGTTGGATCAGAGCGGGAAGGGGAAGCACAAAGTCCATAGTCACTTTGATCGTGCCCTAGAAAGTGGCCCTTATACTTTGAAATACAGAGGGAGCATGTGGTAAGTTAAAATTCTAGAAGTTGTTTTCAATAATGTAAATGTTGAATGGTATGTTAGAGTAGCTGGTTGTTGTAGTTTTGGTTGCAGTTGGAGAATTAGTTATCTTTCTGGTTGAATTTTTTTTCTTTGCTTATTTTGGAGTTCATGGAATTAGTTAAATCAATTCTCCATTTATCTCTTAATTAAATATTGTGTTTTAGACTCTTGGGTTTTTATTTCTACTTCTTCTTTGTTATATCTAGTTGTATTTTCTGTGTCTGTGAGTGTGTGAATTCCTATCTAATATATAGGAAGAACTTCCAACCCGATTACTTGATCTCCGAACAATAATGTTCTGTCTCTTTGTTGAAGATCTTGCGATTTACTTGCTAAAGGTCAACGAGTTCTCTGATAATAGCCAAATGAGTAATCATTAAGGCTCTTGAGATGGTGGATATTTTGCAAACCTTGCTAAGAAAAGAACAGATTCCTACGGACATTTTGCAAACTCACTAAGGAAAGAACAGAGTCCTATGGATATTTTGAAAACTCTCTGAGGAAAGAACAGAGTCCAACGGTATAGGAAGTGGCAAGCTGAATAGGGTGATATGGGTTTTGATTGATCTTCATTTATGAGTTGGGACTTGTTATTACTTTGAAAGTTTAATATTAGTGCGAGAAAATGCTGAATAGGATTTTTAAACTCTATGCTTGGTAAGTTCAGTATCTACGTTACTCCTAAAAGGCTAATAGTGTGGAAGTTTAAAAGAGCTTGCAGTCTTCGTCTGATTGATTGATGGGAGACATCATCTTCCTGGGAAAAGCTTTTTATAACATTTTTTACTATTCTATCAAGTGCCAGTTTGATATTTCATTTCCATTATGTAATAAATCATGTTCTTACTGCAATAGCAAAGAAAGTGTATTTTGAACTCTCCCTCCCTCCATCTTTTCTAGTTGCAAATTCTGAGAATTCTTTGACTGAAAAATTATATTCCAAGTGCACAAACAGAACCCCTAATTTTAATTTTGAGCTTTCAAATTCCAATGAAAACGACCATACCAAGATAAACCATGCCATTTTCCTCAACTTTAATCATTATTCAATCCCAAACAAAAGTTAGCAGCCTATTGCCTGTGTGTCTGCTTAGTGTTAAACACAGCTCATTAGGACCATTGGAAATACTTGCCCTATGTCAAGTCTCATGCCTCCATTAGCCAATGAAGTACATTCTCAACAACCAAAAAGCATGTTCATTCTTAGACTTTTTCCATTTTTAACTTATGTCAGTAATGCGCGATGCATCCACATGAGGTATGAGCTCATTATCCTATCATCCATGTAAGATGTATTGCCAAGATTCAACTAAGTTGTAATCATGTCTTGAGGTAGTTCTGCTCCAGTATGTCACGTTGCCTTGACTGAACTTATTTCACCTATTTGTAAGATTAGAAGTAAGAAAGAAGAATAAAAAAGCACCAGTTTGCTATGCTATATTTTCCCTGTTGTAATTTGATGTCTTATGTAGATCTTATGTGATCTTCTCTGAGGCTTCATACATAATCACCTAGGGATTTAACTCTCTTTGCTCTGTGCTTATTCTGAAGTCAAAACATGGAAATTTGCTAGTTGATGAGACCAATGTCATGCTAAAAGTAGCCAGCATCAGTCCTATGATAATAATTTCTCATAATATCCCAACTTTTATGCCACTGTGGCATTTTGACTGTCTACCAACTGGTAGTTATTCAGCTGCAAGGGAGCCACTTGTAAAATGAGAATGGCTTTTTCTTTAGATAAATTTGTATTTTGGGCCTGTAACCCATAAATTTGGGTTATCAAATAGCCCAAGAACCTGGGTTTTGATTAGTTGTAATTATGTACATTGGTAGGTGTGATTCTTGTTTGTTGGATGACCTCTATTTCATTTTTGGCTCATCGTACAATCTCTATGCTTGGATCACATATATTTCTAGGTGATGGTCCATTATAATTGATTTATTTGTGTAAATTTCTCAGGGGTTATAAACGTTTCTTCAGAAGGACAGCTTTAGAAACTTCAGATTTCCTCAAGGGTGATTGTCTTGCCATGCATTGCACAGTGGGTGTCGTCAGAACCCGAATTGAGAGGCCTAAACAGTATTCTATATCCGTTCCACCCTCGGACATGGGTGAATGTGTCAGAGAGTTGCTGGAATCCGGCATTGGAACGGACATAGTTTTTGATGTTGCTGGTGAAACTTTCAAAGCTCACAAGTTGGTACTTGCTGCTCGTTCCCCAGTATTCAGAGCCCAATTCTTTGGATTGATTGGAAACCCAAACATGGGTAAAGTGGTAGTGGAGGATGTGGAGCCTCCTGTTTTCAAGGTAACCACACTTTTATGGTTTTCTCTTTAATCTTGTATTCCTTGCCGATGTTTCAGAACTTATCTATTCTTTATAGGCTTGTAGGATTCTTAATTAGCAAGAATGCTATGGAAATTGATCTGTTAACTCTGAAACTGTACTCTTTTAGTTGCACTTAAGCTACCTGTACACCTGTTAATTTATTCATTGACAACTACTGTTAGTTCTAATACAGGTATCTTGGAAAATAGGTGTACTCATATTCATGGCCTTTGTGTTTCTTGTTATTTGCATATATCATCAAGATCTGCACCGACAAGGATGGCCATATCAGTGTAAATTATTGGATGCTGAAGTTGTATGGCTTATCTAAATACTCATACATCTACTCCAATAATTGACTGGTTGGCGTGCATAGAGGATTATAATTAGCCTGTCAGGTTATATCTATTTGTATAAATGTATTAATGTATCTAATGAGGTATTGCTTTATGACTAATTGTACAATCTGTGACAATGGCGGATTGCATGGTAGCTTTATTGAGAAAAATCTGTGAATAGTTGTCATGTTTGGAAAACACAAGAAGTTTCCAATCTTCAGGAATAAGGACCAATTTGGTCCTTTGCAAAAGCACGTCGCTTGACCATAAATGGATGTGAACATTGCAATTGTTGATGGTGTCGTCAATGAAAAGGTTTGTATGAAACAATCTGAAAGATTTAGTCCCCCTAGGTCCTGAGAATAAGGTATACAATTTAGTTGTATGGTCTTAAGCAAACATCCAAGCAATTACATGGGAAATTGATGCTGTGAATTTGTCTTGTGGACAGATAAAATTAAGTGAAGGAACTCAATTAAAGACAAGGTAATGCATATGATGCTAGCTGAAAGAGAAAATGGGAAAAAACTGTCGAACTGCAGGCACAAAACCAGGGGGCAAGCCCCTTATGCAGTTCAGATACCTACCTCCGTATGTATCCAAAAATCTCTCCAAACTCTGGAGAGTTCCAAACATGATAGCAGATAGAGATGTATGTTTCTGTAATAACATATTTTAACAATATCATGAAGATAACAATCCCAAATCTTATCAAGAAGGTAAAGCTTCCGATTTTGAACAGTTTCTGCCTCTGTTTTGTCCCAGTTGAACCTTTCTTCTTAAACTTGGACCAACTCAATAAAAAAATAGAAAATTTAGATTTTCATATATTATATCTTTTCCCAAAAGGAACTCTCTAAGGCCAAGATATTGTGAAAAATCTAAATAGAAATGCCATAATTACTGAATTTTTCTTATCCAAGTGATCATCCTTCTCCAATTTCTGGCTTTGAGGCTTATGGACTTGTGGTGCATGATAAAACATCTCTTTCTGTACTAGATGATTGAATCATAGACATAATAGGTAGATATGACATAATTGGTAGATGTGCATTGCTGGGTGGAACTCCTTAGGCGCACGCTTAATGCACTTATATGCTTTTCCTGTATATTAATGTAAGCTTATTCATTCAAGATTTCTTTTTAATCTGAGTCTTTTGTGTGTTGCATACTAATATGGATGTTAATTGTTATGGTACAGGCCATGCTACATTTTATGTACTCCGATGAGCTGCCTTCCACACATGAACTTACAGGCTCAATGTCAATGTGCACGTCAACAATCATGGTTCAACATCTGCTAGCTGCTGCAGACCGGTATGGTTTGGATCGGCTGAAACTACTTTGTGAAGCAAAATTATGTGAAGAAGTTGGTGCAGATACAGTGGCAACAACATTGGCATTAGCAGAGCAACACCATTGTGCTCAATTGAAGTCTGTGTGTTTAAAGTTTGCAGCAGCTCCGGTAAATTTGGGAGGTGAGTGTTGTCCATAGAATCAGAGAGATGCAATTTTCGGGTCATAATGATTTTGATATCTTTCCAATTCTTATTGTTAAATATTTGTGACACCCATCTTATCACATACACTCCTAGATTATGTAAATGCCCACAAATACTTTGTTTCTATGTCCTCTTAATTATTTGAAGTTATCTCTGAAAGCTAAGATATTATTCATCTCCTAATTTGAGTTTTTGCTGATGGAAAAATGAATTGACTGTTGAGAACATTGAGTGAGCAATATGTGGCTGTAGTTGCATCTTATTTGGTTATGGCCTCATGGATCTCCGGTGTGTATGTGTTGAGACGGATTTGGAATGGGCAGGAAGGCTGAATGACATAGTCCAAATTCTTGATTAGCTGAGAAGTAGCACTGAAGAAAGGACACGACAAGATGGTGGTTTTTGTTGTTCCTGCGAAGCAAAGATCATTCACTTGCCCCTAAGACGAGAAGGTATGAACGAAGTGACAGGAATTCTGGAAAATTGGAATTTGGGATGAGAATGCCAACCAGTTGGTTTGCCTGGAAAAACAGGTATAGTCTTGCTTTCCTTTGCCACTCAAGTGTATGGCATCTGTTGTCTGTGTGCTTCCCCCTCAAGGAGCCAAGTTCCAGCTCGACTAACCGCCGCCAGAAGGAAATATTGCATTATGAACAGGAGTCTTTCCATTGTCAATTCGTAGGGGGCAATCAATGAATTTCGGTGCTAGATGTGTGACTGCAGCTAAAAATTCACAATTCTTAGATTTCAGGTTAGGCTATCATGAACCTAGGTACCATCTCCATTAGAACCAAACTGAGATTGCTTTGGAATGTAACACTGTAATATGTTCCTGGATATGCGGCAAAGACTTTCATCTAACCTAGTAATAAGAGAACTAAGGGAAAGCTTATAACATCTTTTGTTAAACTGTGTTGCTAGAGATGATAATGCAGAATGCTATGAGGTGGATGCAGTTTGTTTGTGGAACGAAAAATGAAAAAAATACCTTGAACTAGAGGGTTTCACCTTCATTGGATTAAATATGAACAAAATTATTTTCTTCATTGCCAGAGTAACGTTGGCACCTTGATTCTTGTGCCAGAGTAGGAAATGAAGGATGGTCAAATGCAAATGATGGCTGCAATTAGCCTCCCATGACTTTGCAGTAGCATATTGGAAGTTCTAGAAATTAGATGAGAAGCATATTACTTGCGTGGTAGTCGAGGAAATAACCAATGAAGCTACTCCATGTCCGTCAGTACTTTCCCTATGGTTGAGAAGCCATCTTTCTTAGGGTATATCTAAATGGGATACTTGGGAAGTTTTGGATATTCATTGATGATTCTATATTTTGAAGTTCAACCAGCAACGAGTAGATAGTGCCAGCCAACTTTTTGTTGCAACTAGCTGTTCTACTCATCTGATGCTGAAGTTTGGGACATTTAGCTGATTTAGGAAAATAGCTAGATTTCTGGGAAAGTTGGCTTTATTCTCATTATTTGGTCATACCTGAATTCCTATTGTGCATCCATCAGCTGTGTGGATATGTGAGACTTTATCAGGCTCCACCTCAGCTCTATTATATTTGTGGTTGCTACAGCTTCCACGAGTTTGTGCATGACATTTTAAACTTGTTCAGGCCTCATTGATGTTTCCTTTTATTGGTATTTCAAGTCTTTATTATCTACTCATTTTTTAAAATTCCTGCAAATAGTTTTCTATAGTAAGTTAAGATTGGAAGTCTCCCTGCGTTAAATGGAATCAAAGTCAAAAGAATTGAAATGACAATTACAAGGGTGTGACTCCAATCTAAAGGGCTGTGTGGATAGGTTTCATGCTGGATTCTGCAGTTTAAAGTTTATGCACAGTGTCTGTTGATCTAGCTATTCATGCAAAAGAAATAAAAACAATTAGTTTGGTATGTCAGGCTTGTAAAATGCTCATAGTGGAGGCATATGCTGAAAGGATGAAAAAATAGAGAGTGAATGTTTATGTTTTATTCCTATTATCAATTGACTTGCAACCAAACAGATTCCGCACCGTTAGCTAAACACTGGCAACTTGAATCTAAATGTGGCAATTTTTCCTATATACCTTTTTGTTTGGACCTTGGGCTATAATGCTAAGTTATTTGATCATACTTGTGGTTCTGATACCTTTATATCCTAGTAATATGATAGATTAGAAGTGTAAATATGTTAATTGACGAACATACTTTTGGATGTTTGTTTTAATTCCTCGTTGATTCTGTTTTGGAAATAAACATCTACCAGTCCAGGGAGCAGAAATCTGTTAATTGTTAACATCTGCGCTTAACCAAGTTAGCTTGGATGGTTAAGCAATGTTTAGAGCTAGCATTATCAAAATTTAGTTTAGATTATGAGTATCTGAATGATGCAAATGCTGCCAAAAGAAGTTTAATGGAACTGTGCTGCAGGGCCTGGAGGCCAGTACAGATGTTTCTGAGTGGGAGAGCTTTTCAGGCAGATTCTCTCTTTCGTGGTCTGACCTCCTCGTTTTCTAGTAGATGTTCAGCTGAAATACCAGCATGTCTTATTACAGTCTATCTGGTTCCTGTAAGAGGAAATATTGCTGGCTGAAATTCAGGCATGGGCTTTGCTGGAGATTTTATAATGAGTCAGCTAATTTCTTTACTGAAAATCCCTTGTATCTTTCAAGATGGTAACCAGATTAAGCATTTCAAAAGGTGACCAGTAGAAGTTTGGTCGAGGTCTTGGATCAAAGCAACTTCCAGTTATGGGACAATAGATGAGAAAATTATATTTACTAAATAGAAAAAGGATATTAAATAGGTGATACCTGCTTTATGCACATTGTATTGGTAACCTGGCTCCCTGCTGGCATTTATTTTAGAGGATGGGAAAAGAATGATAAGTATTTTGGTCAGCATAGAGAAGTCAGGAGAATTGTCAATGGAAATAAGTATAGGGCGCTTATGATCCCCTTACCATCTTCTACTTCCTATTTTGCCTCTTAATCTCTATCTTTGCAGTACATCCACTTGATCACTGGCAATTATGAAATGGTCATCGCTCTCTTACCAAAGAGCTCTCTTTCTTCATGGAAGGGGCCAGATAGACAAAGGCCTGCTTGGTAGATAACCAGAAGTTTCAATAGCTAGGTGATTTTGGATTAAAGACTTGGATCAGAACAGCACACAAGAGATGGAGTATGGGTTGATAGATAGCTGAATTGTGCTGCGTTTGTATTGCTAACATGTTTGTCTGCATGTATTATTTCAAATGGCTGGGTAAAAATGATAGTTATTATGTTTGCTGCACATCAAAAATAAAAATTGATTTCTCTGGTGCTGTTTCAGCATTTCGTATTGCCCTGTTTGCCTGCATGTATTTATTTGAAATGGCTAGGAAGAAATGATAGGTATTTAGGTCAGTTTAGGGAGCCATGAGTCGTCAAAAGCAAAAACAGAATTCTCTCATTCTGTTTAACCATGCTTTATTTGATGCAGTTCAATAGAGGTTCCCCTTTTCTTTTTGGTGTTCTTACCCAAAAAGAACCATCTTGATGCTCATCTTACATTGTTACTTTGAACTATGAATGGCAAAACTTTCAACATTTTTTAAATTGTTTCTAAGAAACAACTTCTATTGACACTAATGCCCTGGATGCAATTTTTCAATCATGATCTTGTGCTGGTATTTTATCTACATTTGAAAATAGATTGAGGTCCTTATAGGAACATAAAAGGTTTTTGACGAAACACGTTGCCTTTGTGGAGTTGCTTGCTGTAGTTTACTTCCTGTTTTATTATAGCAACAAAAATTGGTGATATTACTGTAAATTGCCTTTTGGAATTGTTTGGATTGCGGAGGACCTCTGGACAAGGCATACAACTATGATGTGATATTTTATTTATAAATGTATTTGCCATCTAATCTTTGTGGATGCGTTGCAAAATATATTTCTAATTGGAATCCACATTGTGGTCATTCTGTTGCCCAGTAATTGCTCGCAACCAGTAAAATGTTTCTAATCATCTAATTGATCACCTGCCTGCAACCGTGAATATTTGTTAGTAACATAGTCAATTTGTGTCCTATTGATTAAAGATGTCATTTATTTGATACTATGAATTGATAGGCATGTGCAGCGGTTGGATGGTAGAGATGGATAAACAAGGGCTTAGTGTTTGTTTATATGTAAGATTATTCACTCTATCAATGGGCTACAGAAAACTAGGTTGTTTTCCATAGTCCATTCCACGTTCCAGGATCATGTCACATGCTTAAAATGCTCCTTATTGCCTTACCATTTACTTAAATGATATCTGCAAAGAAGATGGTGTTTTTATTGATTTGTAAGCACCATCAAAAGAAATGTTCTAATATTCCTTGTCGTTTGTGTCTTCTAGCAGCTGTAATGCAGTCAGAAGGATTTGGATACTTGGAGGAGACATGTCCGTCTTTACTAGCAGAGCTGTTGGAGACAGTGGCTGTGGTTGATGATGACTCGAGCCTGATAAGTAAGAAGAGGAGTGGTAGTAGCAACATTGGGCTTAATTTAGTGGACGTGCTCGATTCTAACGGGAGGCGGATGAGGAGGCGACTCTAGTTATGGAATGGAACTCATGGCTTCCTGATGTTTGGGATCTCATTTTTCTCGCACTCCTGCTTTTCTTCAGCAGGTTCTCTCGAACAGGAATGAATCCCTTTCTTCAATTATGGGCAGGGCAGGGTAAAATGTTCTGATGGGAAGTGGTGCTAGTCGAAGGGGAAGGATGAGGAGGTTCTGTGAGTTGCCTGCAACTGGTAATTTTAGTCTTAGTAACTAGGGTAATAATATCTCTCGTTCTGTAAGTTTGTCATTCATCATCATCATCAAAGCCTTATCCTGATTAGCGATCGGCTTCATGAATCTTGTTCTTCATTAATGTTATCAGTTCCAGGAAAGAAGCATCAATATAAACAGGGTAGTTCTTTGGTGTTACTGGAATTTGGTAGGCATTTAATCTTCTTAACAGTGTCTTGTGCATTTGAGATCCAGATCACCTATATGTGATCTATGTTGACATGGCATTTCATGGCTGAAAGGTCCAGCCACAGAACCTGAGGAATAACTGGTTTCAGTGAAAGGGTTTGCAATTATTGGTTAGCATCATTCATTTAGGCTGCTGGAGGAATGATCTAGATCTTTTACATTCATCTCAGTGCAGAATTTTTGGAATAGAGAATGACATTTGTGGTACCTCCAGATCTCACACACTTTCTATGCTTGGAGATATCACGAAAAGTTATTCGGCTTACAAGGGAACTAATATGCTTTTTTAGTTAGCAGAATGGTCAAGGTCACAGTCCTTGCAAAATGCAAAGTAAGGCTGCATATTATTGATCCTTGTGATCCGCTCCTTTCCTGAACCCTGCATATATGGAAGCTACATGTACTGGGGCTGTCTTTCTAGTTAGCAGAATGGTATGTACTGCTGTCACTAACAGAATTGAACTGTGGTCCAGTGTTCATTTGGTTAATGGGAACAAAAGGAAACAGCATTATTGGGATGTTAAACCAAAGAGAAATTTTCAGTAATAAAACTAAAAAAGAAAGAAAATTACAAATAGTGTAAGTGTTTCAAGATGGGTCTGTTCAAGCGTATATTATAGGCGTTTCAAGATTTATATAAATGAAATATACTGCGTTCAAATATTTTAGCTTCCTTTGGCGCCTGTGCCATTCCTCTATCACCAAGCCTAGCGGCGGAGTTCTTAGCTTGTTCTTCCAAGCTACCAGGACACTCGTACGTAAAGTCATCACAAAGAGAAGCTCTTCTTTTATTCTGATAAATATGTTTATTCCTATTGCTCATGTAGTAGATGATCTCAATCAGACTGGTCTTTTGCTGTGAAAAAGAAACACTCCAATGACTACAAAATAACATAAGTTTTCCAAACACACTAAATATGTGAGTCTAGTCGCCTCACGGTTTTGTTCTTCCTTTACAGCAAAAGGCCTTGTTACATGTGAAGTTACTTTCACCTCTTATTAACAACATAGCAACTTTTTCTTTAATGATGTGTGACTAACTCTCAGTGCTACCTGCTGCCTGCTTAACGGTGCCCTACCCACCTTAGGGAACAAGCATTGCTGCATGTTGGTGGCCACAGGTACTTGGGAATTATGTGTCGACTGGCCCACACACCGGGGCAGGGTTTGACTCTAATACCACTGAAATAGTCTAAGGGCTTTACACACAACAATATTGTCTGCTTTGGAGACTGGGGCCTATATCACCCAGCCTCCTCATGGTTTTGTTTTTTCCTTAAGAGAAAAAGCTTTGTTGAATGTGAAGTCACTATCAACTTTTATCAACAGCTTAGCAACTTTCCCCTTAACAATGTGGGACTAACTCTCAGCGCTGCCAGCTGCCTGCTTAATGGTGCCTTACCCACCTTAGGGAACACGCGTCTTCTTGTGTTGGCGGCCACACGTACCTGGGAACCACGGGCTGGCTAGCTCACACACCGGGTCAGGGGTTGGCTTTGATACTACTGTAACAGCCTGAGAGCTTTACACACAATAATATTATCCTCTTTAGAGACTATGACTCATATCACTCAGCCCTCTTACGGCTTTGTTCTTCCCTTATGAGAAAAGACCTTGTTGCATGTAAAGTCACTTCCAACTCTTATCAACAGCCCAATAATTTTTTCCTTAGCTATGTGAGACTAACTCTCAGCGCTACTAGCTGCTCGCTTAACGGTGCCTTACTGTAACACCCCAGATTTTTTAAGACAATTTTTTTTTATAATAATAATAATGACATTTTGAATAAAAGCATTTTGGATCCCATGAGAAAAGTTTTATTTAACCATTTGCTAAAACATATCTTAAAACTCCGGGTGTTATTTTTCCTTTCTCAAAACGGCATACATATAAATAAAATAATACGCGTATCAATCAATGTTAAATAAATCGGCGCCTTTATTTTAAATCAAATAAATGTCCAAAACACAATAATAACATGACCTAGGGTCTATCCATCATAACATCCCATATAAATGTCCAGCATATGTCCAAACACCTCAATCAAATCCAAAACATAAAGTATGCAGTCCATAATTAAATCCAAATGATAATCCTGTTTTAATGACTCACATCACTGTCTAAAACTATAGGAAAAATAGTCTTCAGCAGCTCTCACGGTTTCTCAGTAGCTTTTCCTTTCCTGGTGTCGCGTTAGAGATCTAAGGCATTGCAAAACAAAGCAATGCCTTAGCAAGCTATCGCTTGTGTAGGTGCATAGACAATTAATGTAATAAATGAAAGAAATAGTTAACAGTACTGATAAAAAGTCTATCATTTATGAAAATAGCAGTATCATAATGTCATGCCCAAATAATTGTCAATTTATTTCATATGCTAACACATGCATTTTAGGGAGTCAAAACATGACATAAATCAATGTAAATGAGCATACCGTAATAATAAGGGCACCCTAAGGTAATGGGTCCCACCACATCGCACTAACATCCCTGATCAGGAGTACTCGTAGTCAACCTCTGAGTGTCATCACACTCAGGCATACCATCCATAACCATGTTCATCATACATGCACACATAATAAGAATATGGGCCATCATGCTGCAGTGGCAACCCTCCATGGGCATCAACCACCGCCGCTCTCCGTCGACACCATAACGGGAGACTTACCGTTTGTCCCCATGGAAAGGCTCAGACCGATAGTGTGGACTATCCATGTTACCAAACCCATACCGAATGCCATCTATGGGCAGGTGTCTATCACATCACAATATCATCACATCACAATCTCGGAAGGTAGGTGGCTGGCCCTATCCCTCCTAGCATGACGCCCATCAGGCGAGAGCACCCGTCATCAAATAAAATACGAAAATCATATGTATATGCTAAAACTCAAGAGCACTCATAGCTCGAATTCCCCAAGGCATGCCCCTCATCCTGGGGTTGGCCTATAAAAGGACTAGCTAAGAAGCCCCAGTTCTTATTTCCATGTAAATCCATGCATTTTCTATATATATAATAGTAAATAAGTCTCTATTTAATCATAACTAATTAACATCATTCTTATAAAAGCAATTGAAATAAGTTTATTCAATAAAAGATTTCAATTTGGAATAATCATACTGTACTCAAGGTCGCATGAAATCCATGGCAAATAATAATTGCAATTTAAAACACAATCACACATGATACTATGTTTAAACATGGTTTAAAAATCAAGGCAAAGCATTAATTGTTATCACCTACCTCAGTGTGAGACCACTAGCTTGCTAATAACTCTCTTTAACTGGTATATTCAAGTGCACTTGTACATGTCACATCACTATTTTTAAAAAAATTTAAATAAAAAGTGGTCATTTATAAGTTTTTAAGTTAAAACTAGGTTCGCTTCGTCAATACGATCACAACGCATCTTTTGGATCATGATTTGGACTCCTCTAGCTTCCAAAAATCAATTTTAAGTGAAAATACTTCATAAATTAATACTTCATAATTTATAGGGTGTTGGGCGGGTGCACTGGTTTACACCGGCGGCCCTCCTTTACACCGGCGACCAGTGTACACTGGGTTACACCGGCACCCAGTTTACACTGGGTTACACGGGCAACCCGGTTTACATCGGCGACGCTAAAACCGGCGCTTGAGAAGACGACCGGCTTCCGATCATCTCCGGTGACCTTACAGGTGTCCAAATCACTTGGTTTTTGAGCCATTTTGTTCAAAATTTTGTCTAGTTTCCATTTCTATCATCCTTTTGCATTGATTTCTCCCAAAACCATGTTTTTTAAACAGTTTTTTCCAAGTTCCTAAAAACATCCCTAGGTACTGGTTTTTGGATTTTCCAGAGAAACCCACCGTTGGATCTCTCCCAAATTTAAAGGTTTTGCTCTTGGGTCTCTTGTACACTAGTTGGACGGTGCTATTTTCAAACAAAATAGGTTTGATCCATGAAATCGCCCTCCAACAGTAGTGTGCACAGAGTTCCCAAAAAAATTTGATTTTTTTCTAATTTTTAAATGGTTTTCTAATTATTTTCTCTATTTAATAAATACGAAAAAACAAAGTTTTAAGGCTTACCTTGCGCCTAGCCCTGGTTGCTCGTGTTGCTGGGGTTCCACTCGCCAGAAAACTCAAATCTTGCAGGGCTAAGGTTCTGAGTTAAAAACTTAGAGAAACGCTCAAGGTGGAGTATTTTGGCTCCTGGGGAAGAATAGATATAGGGTTTAGAGTCCTAGGGGAAGAGAAACTCTTCCCCACACGTTTCTTTCCACGTCTCTGCGGCGATTTCGCCAAACTGGTAGAGATGTGTGGAAGACGGGGGTGCCATTAGCAATTTGGACCCCTGTCATCTCTGTCAAATGACCAAAATGCCCTTACAACTTCGATGGCTCCTAACTCCCTCGTTTGAGTTCCGTTTTTTTCGTTCTTGGTGGCGTTGGAATCGTATCGACGAGCACTTTCTAATTCTTATGTTTTTAGGAAGAATTTCCATCTATAAAATTTTGATTTGATTTATTTTGTACTGAAAATTAAGGATATTACACTTACCCACGTTAAGGAACACGCGTCCCCGCATGTTGGCCGCCACACGTACCTTGGAACCACGTGCCGGCTAGCCCATACATCAGGTCAGGGGTTGGCTTTGATACTACTATAAGAGTCCGAGGGCTCCACACACAACAATATTGTTCGCTTTGGAAACTGGGGTCCATATCACCTAGCCCCCACACGGCTTTGTTCTTCCCTTGTGAGAAAAGGCCTTGTTGCATGTAAAGTCCTCCTAACTCTTATCACACAGTCCAATTACTTTTTCCTTAGCGATGTGGGATTAACTTTCTGACCTGCTAAGCGCCACTTAACAGTAGTCCTACCCCCCTTAGGGAACACGCATCCTCGCATGATAGCCACAACCAGGAGCCCCTGTGTGGCTAGCTACCACACCACAAGGGGAACTGGCTTTGATACCGTTTGTAACAACCCTAGGGCTCCACATACAACAATATTGTTCGCTTTAAAGATTGAGGCCTATATCACCCAGCCCTCTCACGGCTTTGTTCTTCTCTTGCGAAAAAATGCCTTGTTGCATGTGAAGTCACTTCCAACTCTTATCAATAGCTCATCAACTTTTTCCTTAGTGATGTGGGACTAACTCTTAGTACTACCAGCCACCCGCTTAACGATGCCCTACCCACCTTAGGGAACACGCAGGGAGTGCGTTACTCTAATACACGGAACAATGCCTTTTCCTGCAAGGAAAGAACAAAGCTGTGTAGGGGCTGGGTGATATGGGCCCTAGTCTCCAAAGCGGACAATATTGTTGTGTGCAGAGCCCTCGGGCTATTATAGTGGTATCAGAGCCAACTCTTGACCAGGTGTGTGGGCTAGCCGGCACGTGGTTCCCAGGTACTTGTGGCTGCCACATGCAGGGATGCGTGTTCCCTAAAGAGGGTAGGACTATTGTTAAGTAGTGTCTCGCAGGTTTGAAAGTTCTAATACCAAGTGTGCTATGATACCAAGTGTGGTGATTCAGGTTTTTTTTCTGAAAGAATTTTTTTGAAATATAATTTGAAAATAAAACTCTCCTGCAGGATTTTTTTTTTCTTTAAACTTTTGAAAATATATAATACATATTTATTTTTCTCAATCCCACCTTCAACTCGGTGTCACATTAAAGCCTTCACATATAATAGTAGAATAAAAACATACCATTATAGGATCTCCCTAATCACAGCCCAAACAATAGAGAATATAAGTTCAAATCGTATTTCAGATTAAATAAATCAATGTCACCTGTCTTATTACATTCATCTCAAATGTTCATTGTTTCTAAATAATAATTGAAATGTCTAACTAAATACTTATCCATACTTCTTTTCTCCGCATTCTCCTTATTTTATTTCTTCTACTTGATTGCTTAGTCCTCTAGCACTTCACTTGAAATGTTTTGTAGGGGTGAGTACAAAGACTCAATAGGAAAATGCCTAAACCAATCGTTTGAAAACTACGACAAAAGTATGGGTATAAATTAGTAGTGCAAATAATTATATGCTCGATCATAAGTATGATATAAACATTATGAAACAATTATACTTTTGTAAAAATCTAGTGTTTCTAATAATTTTCAATATATCCTTCAAATATCATACGTACAAGCCCATTAGGACTTTTATTAAAGAACAACTTATCACAATCTATTATATCATTGAGTGATAGTGTCTTACTACAAACCCATCTGGGCGATAGTCAATATCCTCGAGGATGACCGACATGTCAATTCATGTCCAATAATTGTACGGTATACTATGCACGTAGAGGACTCACATTTAACTACATTCGGCTGTGAATACCACACGAACTACACCAGTCTTCATGGAGGCACTGGATCACAAGAGAGTAGTCTTCTCATTACACAATACTCTCATTAATAGGCCTCTTAGGGCAAGTATCTCATTTCAGAAGCCAGTGGCCAACTGGACTTCCTAGCATAGCAACCATGTGGGGCTTACATTTTACCCCAAACTAGGCTCAACTCACATGAGTAGCTTAATTTTAGGCTAGATACAACTCTCTAGAGTCACCTAATTTTCATTTATTAAATCTCTTTACATTACTTAATGCATCATAATAATCATTCACAACTTTCTCATTCACAAGCCATATTTCAATTGGCATAAATTATTAATTAGCTTATTCTTAGTCATGATCAAATCTTAACCATCCATTTGATCAAGTTAATCTGCATGGAAAGATCATCATCATTTCATCCATGCAAATCATTTTATCATTTATTCACAAACAAACCGATTATACGAATCCACCAAGATCTATACAGATCCATTCACAGGGTCTCATGGGACATACACTCTAGCCATGCGCTAGCTAGCTAATGCATCATCCATGCATTAAATATCAATCACACCACTCGAGTATTGGGCGCCATGTATTGTGCATCATGTTATGCGTTGGATGCTTTGTACATGAAATTATAAAACAAGGTCCATTTTGAAAATCGTGAAGGACCCAAATCATATGCCAAATCCATGTCCATTTTACGTGTAAGATCCTTTAAAAGAACATTAGTTATTTACCCCAAAGTTAAGGCACCAAAATCTATGAATTATTTGTTAGGTAACTCGTGTGTCTCTTGTTGCTTACATATGTGTCACTTATGAAACGAGTCATGCACTTCTTGTTGTTTACAAAACATGACATGACATGATGATTTTCATATTTTTAAAGGATAGGTTTAACATGGTCATGCACATGCATTGTGTAAAAATGAAGGATCTACATCACTTTCAAAAAGAAACTTACGAGTTCATATGCCATTTATCAAATTAACCTATGCATAAGGCAAGGCGTTCTAACAAAAGGTGGAACATTCAACTAACATTCAAGTCCTTGGATGCGTGCACATGAATAAGGAATGATGATAATCCAAAATGTTAATTTGAAAACTCTCCATGCAATATCGTTCAGTTCATGATACACTTCAGTAGGAATAAAAGAAAGATTTATCAAGATAAGCCATGATAATGCTCAAACATCATAAACTCACACGTTTTGAAATTGTCGAATTTTATTAACATAAATCCCTATATTTAAAACTTTAGAATCTCATCCGTTAAACCATATGGATCATATGTATTCAACTTTCTAAACAGGGTTAGGTATAAAATTCATAGAAAATGATGAGTCAAATGTGCCAAGTCATAATGCTATTGATCAAGGATATATATATTATAAAAATACAAGTTATTACAATCTTCCATACTTACAAAAAGTTTGTCCTCGAAATTTCAAAGTAGTTCAGTGAACAACTCTGGAAACCTCTATTTCATGTCTCTTTCTGTCTCCCATGTAGCTTCTTCAATTGTATAATGATGCCATAAGACTTAGACTAATGGGATAGTTATGTTTCTCAAAGTCTTCTCCTTCCGGTCTAGGATCTGTACCGGCTTGGTCATAAAAGTCAAATTGGGTTGCAGTTCACTTGGCACTTGCTCCAATACATGAGTAGAACCAGGAATGTATTTCCTGAGCATTGAGACATGGAATACGTTGTGTACCTTTGATAGCTGTGGTGAAAGTGCTAGCCGGTATGCTACCTGTCCAATTCTTTCCAGAATTTCAAATGGTCCTACGAATCTATGGCTCAATTTGCCCTTAATTCTAAACCTTGTTACCCCCTTAGTTGGTGAGACCTTCAAGAATACATGGTCCCCAACTATAAACTCCAAATTTCTTTGTCTCTTGTCTGCGTAGCTCTTTTGCCTACTATGGGAAGCCAATAATCACTTTTGGATAACTCGCACCTTCTCTGCACATTGTTCAATCAAATCTGACTTCACAAACTTTCGTTCACCAACATCACTCCAACAAGTTGGTGTTTGACATGGTCTACCATATAATGCCTCGTATGGTGCCATGCCAATTTTGGAATGATAACTGTTGTTATATGCAAACTTTATTAATGGTAGATGTTCATCCCAATTACCTTTCCATTCTAATGTACAAGCCTTGAGCATATCTTCAAGCGTCTAAATAGTTTGCTCGGACTGTTCATCAGTCTAGGGGTGAAAAGTTGTACTGAATCTTTGCGAGGTATTAAGTCCTTTCTGTACACTCTACAAAAAATGTGATGTGAATCTATTATCCCTATAAAATATGACAATCAAAGGCACTCTGTGTACACTTATATTCTCCTTTATATATAACTTTGCCAAACTCTCTAATGATTGTCTCTTTTTTTGGGAAGAAAGTGTGTGCATTTAGTAAGTTTGTCCACTATTACCCAAATCATGTTATGCCCAATAGATGTGCGAGGCAATCCCACTATAAAGTCCACAATAATGTGGTCATCCTTCCATTCTGGGTGTTCTAGAGTCCCACTTCTAGGCTTCGTGCACCGGGGCTGCCTTTTTGAAAAATTTTGTAATGCTCCGAGGTTCCAACAGTCACAATATTGTCGACTTTGGGGTGCCCATATACCCCTCACGGCTTTGTTCTTCCCTAGTTTCCCAGGAAAAACGCGTTGTAACCATTAGAGTTCCTCAATTTCTTATAAACAGCCCAGTTTCCTCTCCCCAGGCAATGTGGGACTAACTCTTTGTCCTTCACCCCAGCTTAGAAGCCTGCCGGCCTTCTTTTGGCTCGCCCTCATCAACCCAAGGCTTCACATCTTCCCCTCTTAGGGAACACGTATCCTTGCATGGCCTCAACCATCGATTGCTCACGTGCGGCTAGCCACCACACCACGAAGAGAACTGACTCTGATACCATTTGTAATACCTTAGGGTTCCAACAATCACAATATTAACCACTTTGGAGCGCCCATACACCCCTCATGTCTTTGGTCTTCCCTAGTCTCCAAAGCAAACTATATTGTTGTGTGTGGGGCCCTTGGGCTGTTAGAGTGGTATTAGAGCCAACTCCTGACCTAGTGTGTGGGCTAGTTGGTATGTGTGGCCGCCAACACGCGGGAACCCTAAGGTGGGTAGGGCACTGTTAAGTGGATGGTAACACTGAGAGTTAGTCCCACATTGCTAAGGAAAAATTTACGGGGCTGTTGATAAGAGTTGGAAGTGACTTTACATGCAACAAAGCCTTTTCCCGCAAGGGAAAAACAAAGCCGTGATTGGGCTAGGTGATATAGGCCCCAATATTCAAAGCGGACAATATTGTTGTGTGTGGAGCCCTTGGGCCATTAACACTAGATAATACTAGTATTTGAAACTTTATACCTTCAATCATAGGAAATAGATTGTTAGAACCTACTTAATAAGCAATAGTTACGTTGAACGACCTAAAAGGGATTTGAGGACTACATGAGCGTGCTACTTGTGCCCACATCAGAAAACTCTAGGACTATGAAAATAGGAACCACTGTTGGTTATAAAAAAAAATTTGAAAAACAACCACCGATATGTAAAGATGTTCTCAATCAAGGCCACTTGTTTGGGATGCCTGTTTATATAGGTTTCTTTATGATGGAAAAAATAACCTCATCTCAAGGTTTACATAGACCCTCGTCTCAGCCGTGGGGAGATTTCTCAGAAGAATGGGTCTTTCCTTCACTACGTGGCCTCCTGTGGTGTCCTTCATCACACCAAGGTAGCAGAACTGTGTGGCCTAATTTGAGAGAGCCAATCCGAAGGTGCTATTCCATGCCTAATGCCTTTCTAAGGATTACATAATTGCGTAGGAATTAGAATATACTTTAGGTAGTTTGCTTTGTAACTCATCTCTACGCACACGAGTGCATAGCCAATGAAAAAGAACTACTGCTCCATACACTTCCGATTAAGAATGACACAGGCTACGAGTACTGGCGAAATGGGAGGCAAAGAGGGAAGGAAAATGTTGTCTTGTTTTGTTTTCATTATAGACCAATGAAAACCCACTTTCATTACGTTGATTCTTCTCCACTTGCTCCCATTATCCGTAGTGCTCTCAAAGCAAGGGTGACTCCTAGAAAAGTATTAGCGAACGCTGGAAAGCAAGTACATCTTGACTTTGTGAATTTTAAATTGATTAATAATGTATGTAAATTCAAGAAAGCGACACATTAGTTAAAGCATGGTCACTTAGGTTAGAGGCATGGCCGACAAATTTAGCAAAGTTCTTGAAGATGGCTGATTATTCTTTCTTCAACAGGAAGACTCTCTCACTGGTACGATTCCTCTTCTTCATTTATATAGATTTTATATTATATTAATAAAGCGCAAAGTGACTCTTGGCGCTTTAAATGAGAGGCTTGAATTGGAGAGTCTATTTTGTGCAACACTGAGTCCTCCACGCTCCTTGGATATCTGTTTCCCTCACTCGTTTCCTTCACCATAGATTTGTTCACTCAAAATGACTAAAAACGTGTTACTCTTGTTCTTGGGTGGATTTTCTTTTATAAAAACCAAAAAAATTCCTCCTAATTCTTCTCTTTTCTTCAAATCTTTCACCTGAAGCCTTCTTTTCTGGATCATTTGTGGCTGTAAAATGGACGGTGTTATAAGAAGAGGAATTCAAACTCCATCTTAGGCCTTAGAGATGAGTTAAGATGTGATTTTTGGTACCTAGGTCATGAGGCCCACTTTTTAATTCTGAAAAGGTATAAAAAGTGTGCCGGCCTGACATGTAGTCTAGTGGCAATCTGATACAATCATGTTAGATTTGTCCAACCAAAGTGAGCCCGACTGAGAAACCAAAGTACCAAATCACGGTTTTTAGGATGTTAGATTTGTCCGAACATGGTGATGTAATGAATTTTGGTGCAATCAGATGAACGAGTTGGATCATTCATACATAAGGCATTTTACGCAAAAGAGACATCTGCATGGCAACTTTCCATTTTGTCACGCTCTGGAATAGCAATACTGAAGTGAAAACTGTGAGGAAAGACTCACCACATTTCAAGTAGGAACAGAACAGGCCGAGTCAGGCATATTTTTGGCCAACCCTGAACTTGACCCTAATGCTTTTTATCCTGTCCATGCCCTAATTTTAATTGACTTTGGGTTACATATTTGTGGTTCTAATATTGTTTTGGTAAAAAAAAATTCTGCCCCTAACACTGACTCCTCGTGCCGGGTTTCCTAGGAGTCCCCCTACATATTCTATGTGCAATAAATAACAAAAAAAAATCGACTATATATGCTAAATAGAATGCCCACCAAAAATGATTTCATTGGCACGATAAAAACAATGTACAATAGGGATATATAATTCTCGTACCTTAATCATAAACAATTCATGTTACTATATCATAAGGTCCTAAAAAATTTTTTACTAGCAGTTCTATACAGGTCAATTAGTGTAAATGGCAGCCCGGTGCACGAAGCTCACGCATATACCGGGTTCAAGGAAGGGACAGACCACAAGGTTCAATAGTACACAGTCTTACCTTGTATATTGTAAGTAACTATTTCCATGCCTTGAACCCATGACCTCAAAGTTACACCAACGACAAGTCTACTGTGCCCACAAAGATAAAATATGCTTGTCCATCTTAAAATAAATAGAAGGGAAGGGACTCTAGATACAAGTCAAGCATCAATCAACCAAACACATGAACACCAAAACCATTATTTGCTGTCATTTATCTACGTTGAAAACCATCGCCTGTGGTCATTATTTATACAAGAGAACGTGGAGCTAACCCATTCTCTGTCATGGCTACTTTTAGAGACCTAAGCATTCTTTGGAGCTTCGTTGAAATTTTCAGGAGATTTTGGAGTGGAAGCTAGAGCATTTGGCCAGAGGAAGGCTCCCATGGCAAATTCTCGCTTCCCGGACACATCTCCAATGACCGGCAGGCCGTATTCCAAGAGGAGGCAGTCGAGCTTCCACTCGGGCATGCGTTCGTAATCCTCCTTCGTGTATCTGGGGTAGTGGAGGGGCATTTGGAAGAAGCTGCTGCCCTTCGTCTTCTTCTTGTACTCCATTGCTTGCTTGTGTTGATGGGCTGGTCTGATTTCTTAACCTTTTATGGACCGTGTGGGAGGTCTCCAAGGCATGCACCTTGTCATACCATTTCTGTGTTGTAACTGAGAATGTAAGTTTCTTTGATTTGTTAGTACGCACTTGGAGTGGCTAGCAGTGACAGAAGCGTACTATGTAATTGCCCACTTTACGTGAATTGGAAGATTTTAGCGTCTAAAAAATTATAATTGGAAAGTAGACGGATTAGAAACTTTTATAATCACTGGTAATGCTGTGATTATGCAATTAACATACTATTTGATCTATTAGACATCCAAGGTGAGCTGGAGCAATCTCCTGAATGGGCCAGATCATGCAAAGGTGGGTTCCAATGTAGAAGAGATCGAACTTGCTATTGCTCATCTATAATAGTAGGCAGTCAAGTGAAGTTGTCATCATGTGACTTTGAGGCTGCGGGTTCAAGGTGTGGAAATGGTCTCTTATAAAAATGCAAAGTAAGACTACTTACTGTAGACCCATATGGCATCAATATAACACTACAAGTGGATATTACCTTATATTTTGCAAGAAACTGTTTCAATGAGCATAAATCATCTACAGATGTGTACCAGATTGTGAATGGTTTCAAGGGTGGGGGTGGATCAACATAAGCACATGTGGGACCCACTATTGACGATCTAAACCACTCACTCTCTGAGCCACATGCACCAGAAGAGCATCTCTGTGGGCAATCCCAACCACCAATTTTTCGTAGTGAAAAATCCACGGCTACTGCCTTCACACTGACAACTGGAGTAAAATCGGGTCCCATTTACTTTATGATACCGGCCATTCATTGCTTCCAACACTAGTCTTTGATAACAATGCTGCAACATTCTTCTCTACTGAATGGTCCCGACGTTTGTCATTATCTTTTCTTCCAGCCTCCAAATCTCCAATGGACGGCTCAGAAGGTTCACTAATAACAACACGAAGACTCTAAGAAATCAGAGGCCGAGGATTGTCCCACGTAAGCCGTCACAGAATCGAGGGACTACGACCGATTCAATAAATTCTGGTACATAGGCCCACAAAATCAACAGCCCCTAATCAATTTGATAAATTAGGACCAACCAATCTATTAAACAATCATTCGGCCTGTCCCACACTCATTTGCATTTCCCGCGTTGATTGGGATGTACATCTCTGATAGGCAAAAAAAGGTGGTTTCGTGGTGCAGAAGCCGCGTACCATAGAAACCACAGGTTTCCCGATCGGGTCCCACAATTTCGATCAGAGAAAGAAAAGGACTAATTTAGGAAAACAATGGTCAGTTTGGCTAACTCTCATTTCCTTAAATAATTTGAATTGACGGAAATACTTTATGAAACGTGACTATTAAATGATTGGGCCCACATCTGCGTGAACCGCATTTTAGGCCACTTTTCGATTGTATCCGCCCGATACGACTTCATTGCAATAGTGGGACCGCCTTTGGTTGATCGCGGCCGTTTCCACTTTCGATCCCATGCTAATTGGATAATCTTAGCGTCCGGGAAGACGTGCTTTTCGAGTCTAATCGTCCATTGTCCAATGAATTTAATTTTTGAATTGCTGGATATCCAAACTCAGAATTGCTGGATGAACGGCCAGATCAACCAAAGTTTAGCGAGCCCATTGCGTGTGCTGTGCTATTGCCCCGGGCTGAAGCAGTTTACTGCCCCTACAAAAGGGCCTTTCGGTCAGTTGCTCGGTGTGAGCCCCACCTGTTTCTCGTCATTTTCTTCCTCATCTGAAAGGACAATTTTGGGGGAAAATGTACGAACGTGGCTACAAATTGTAGGCTACTGCAAGAAAAACCGGGAGTAGATATAAACGAGTGGAGCCCACTTATTCAATGACGAAAGTGATTGATTTATTAAATTTTGTTTTGGATAGACCGTACATCCATGTTAGAGCTTCGTGGACGATTCTGAGCCTCTAATTTCGTGGAGTTTCTGTTGATGGATATAGACCATTACAAACCTAGAGGTTTACAAGTGGCCGCAGTTGTACGATGGATCGAGCGCGTGGGCCCTGCTCTCTCAATGATCCAAACCGTGTATCAGTGAATTGATCGATATATGAAAAGACCTCCGCTTTTGGATCATTTCGATCCTTCGGTCTGTGGATGATTTGATCCTTCCTCCTGCATGATAACTAGTTTCCTCTTTAGTATGTGAATCGAAGTAATCCACGCGGGGAGAAAACTTTGGCTTAGCTGATCTTTGTTGGGCCCCAAAGATGAACGGTTTGGATATAAATAATTTTATAGGACAGCCGAAGGATCAAATTCTTGTTATGCTAGAAAATTTTAGCTCGTGTTTGATCGCCACCTGGTTTCTTGTTATGCAAGAAAAATTAAAAACCAAAGACATACAAATTTACGCAATTTTTTCTAAATTGGAATAAGTGCTCACATCAATTTTACAAGTACAAATATATGTATGTATATATGTATATACTAAATAAGAGCGTGTTAATTTTAACTGTTTCACAAAAGTGCAACGAACAAGTGACATTTTGAAAAGGAGTTAAAGAAAATAATAGTTAGAAACTTTTTCCTAAGCTATATATATATATATATATAATGATAATTTCAACTATTTTGTACAAGTGCAATGAGCAAGTAATATTTAATTGGACAGCAAAATATAGAAAACAAAAATGTTAAAAGGAAATAGCAGTTAAATATCTTTTTGCCGCCAATAAAATATTACCTGCCCTCTGCACTAATAATTTTTTTATTAAAATTACCATATATATACATATATTTATTTATATACTGGAAAAGAGACATAATTATCCCCAATGCATCCTCGGCGAGCTGATCGTTCAGCTCAGCCATGCCAAGGGCTCCAACTATGCCAAAGACTCCACCACGAATCCCTTGTAGTACAATGACATAGACTATGATAATTAGCCCTCTGAAACATCCAATTTGATGTGATTTTGGTCGTTACATATAGAATAGTTTCTACTTTAAACCCACTAGATGAATCGTCCGATTATATAACACAAAATTTCGAATTATTTTCTGTAATAGCCTAGTACGTTCACCCACGCCATCATGGATCACAAGAACCGTAGATTTATGGAGCTCACTAAACCAACGGCATGATTACCATTCCTCCCGTTTGATGAACCAGTTCTGCCATCGAGTTGAGTCGCAGCATATGCCCCGTTTTATTCACGGCTACATTCCGCGTTCGGTACTCCTCGCAGTCCATAGCCCCGCGGGTTACGTGTTTCTAACATCGGCTTTGGACAAGGCCCCCGTAACTGTTCGACACGTGTAAAGACGAAATCGTTGTGAAGTGTGCTCAGTGGTCAAACACGTGTAGGCACTGTTAGCCCGCCACGATACCCTTCCCGTCCCGCATCTTTCGAGCTGGGATGGCGAGGGATCTTCCAGAAACTTCCCAGGAACTCCTGGCTAGGAATCGTCGAGATTATCTACTGGCTAATCACATGCCACGTGGAGTAAAGTAACCACATCAGCATTCGACGTGGCTTTCCCCTACTTCTGAAAATGATCCGGGGCCCTCATGTACTCTCTCTCTGAAGTGGAAGAAGAACACTAGGGTTTCGTTTTCAAGCCAGATTTTTTCCCGGCTCTCGTTTTCGTTATTTTCTTCAGGCGAAGATGAATGAAGGTGAAGAAGTTAAAATGGAGGAGGCCAAAGAGGTCTTGCTTTTCATGTGGGGATATCTTCCCGGAGTTTCGCCGCAGCGGTCGCCGTTGCTTTTTCCGACGATCGTTCGACTTCCCGCGGCGGTAGATGGAGATTCATGGAAAGATGTTTGTGGAGGTGGATGTGGATTCGCCATGGCTATTTCTGGTATGTAAATTCGTAAATGATTCCAAAAAAATAAAAAAAGGTGAACTCTTTGATTTGATTTTTTTATTGTTTTGAATCTCGTTTTCTTCTTCATCTGGAATTAGCTATCGTTTTCCAGTTCTAGCTGTAATGTCGGATGCGGATTTCCGTGGAAGTTTTGGCTTATCCCGTTCTCTTCATTCTTTTCTTGTTACTTCTGTTCACCAAGGCCGTTATCGAGTCATTTCTCCAGCTATTCTTCCTTGTTTTTCCGACTGCTATTCACCGTAGATTTTTTTTTTTATTCGTTTATTTGTAATTTCTTTGCTTTAAGGAGAAACATAAGCAGGCTTCTTAAAAATGCTTTCTATGTTTTGACATTTTTGCTGGATTCTGGGCTGTTTCTTCCTCTTTTATGTATTCGTTCAAGTTCTTGATGTTCAACTTGACTTTTTCCGCTCACTGGAGCTGAAAGTGGTGATTCCTGCCCATTCTCATTTAACATGGTACGAGCTTGATTTTCAAACTTGCCAATTCCCTCCCTTCTGGATTGTTTCAGTGGTTTTTACACTGTGTTTCCCTTGATCTGATTTACAAGTAAAACATCAAGCTCTTTTTCTCTGGACGGTTGCGTTTTCCTCTGCTTACTTGGTTTTTGCCAAATTTTTGTTGAGATGGATAGAAATGTCAGTTCATATTACAAAGGTTGGCTTCAGAATGCATCATCAATCAGCGCAAGTTTTGGGTTTAAGCTCAAAATCTGGGCTCGCTGTACACGTGATTTCTTCTTGGTGACTTATTGGATTTTGTTAAATTTTAGTCAGCTATTTATCAGGCGTAGTTGTTGGATTGGGCGCCATCTTTATAGCATTCGTTTTGCCCACGATTGGTTGGTGTCGTCCTGTATGTTTTCATGAATTCACAAGACTCAGAACTATAGAGCTTGATGCTTATGCTGAAGTTTTTGAAGTAATCTATGAAAGCTAGTGAGTATTCTTGGGTTGTAATCCTTCAGGGTTTGGTCACACGCTAATTTATTTATTTTTATCTTTTGCATCAGAAGAAAATTTTATTCTAGAATTAAGAGAAGCATACGAGAAAGAGGCAGTGATTGCTGCAGAATGATCTCAAGTTTAGACATCTTCCACTGTTACATTATCTGCATTGTTAGCACCTTTAAATATATCAACACGGAAGAAATGAAAATCTTTATCTCTTCTAGGATCTACGGTTTTCCCAAAAGCATTGCCACTTCCAATGTCTAGACCTTGTCTAGATACACTCTACATTGTTGGATGAACTGCCTTTCACCAAAAACACAGCAATAAGCTTCTTCTGAAACTGCGTAGGCCAGTGTGAAGTACACACCCTCGTTCTGTTCAAACTTTTGACACGAGTTGACTTTAACCATTCTGTTAGAATAGTGATGGAACCTGATAGGAAAGGAACCTCCTTTAAGATTCTCTTTAGCTGTATTGCCAATGAGCGGACCTAGCAAAACTACAATCTCCTCAGGACATGTCTAGAAGCAATTTCCTTTGAATGCTTAAAAATATCTCAAGCAGAAATTCCTGAGTGCTCATTCTTAGCAGAGTGTAAGTAGTTATGGATTATACATATTAATGTTCCATCACCTGTCTTATATTGACTATTGTCAGAGCAGTGGATGATAAATAAGCACTATGTAACTACTGTTAAGCATTTGGTAGTCACAAAGTGCATTCCGCAAATTCATGATTCTGGTTGCTTTTGTTTTTTCAATAGGAGTTAAAGCATCTCCTCCTTCTGGTTCATTAACACCATTTTCGTCTCCTTTTGCATCTTTTGTGTTCTTATATTAGTTGCTAATTTGGGAACTGGGAACTTATTTTAGTGTTCACTTTTAATTGTGATTTTGATATACTGATCACTGATTAATATCATTTGCAACCATTTCCTGTCATATCAGAATCAGGGAAGCTCATAACATGGGGTTCAGCAGATGATCTTGGTCAAAGCTACGTGACTTCTGGAAAACATGAGGTTGTGCAGTGCTTGGTGCTACTTGCATTCAGTTGAATCATTTGTCTCTCTGCAAATTAAACTAAGCGTTACCTGTTGATGTTTTTTAGGAAACTCCAGAGCCCTTTCCTCTTCCAACAGAAGCTTCCATAGTGAAGGCAGCAGCAGGATGGGCCCATTGTGTTGCAGTTACAGGTTAATAGTTGATCCTTGTTTGATAATCTTGCCTAATACAGATAAGGGAGTAGCACAGCACAAAAACCTGCCCAATGAAATAATTAAGCATATTTGTTTCAGAAAAAATACAGTTGCGCGTATTTTCCTACTTCCTGGGGCAGATATTTGCAATAACAAACTTTATAATGTGAGTGCAGTAGTCTCTCTAGTGACTATTATTTGCAGTCAAAAGAGGTTTAAACCTGTTGGCGCACATGCGTGTGAGCGCGTGCGCGTGAGAGAGAGAGAGAGAGAGAGAGAGAGAGGGGGGGGGGGGGGGTTGTTTAGGTAGTTACCCTCTTCTGTTTGGAATCTTACTTGTTTATCAGAGAGCATCCACTAGAGGTAACTTGGCTTATGGGACAATAATTTTCACAGGGCCTGCAGAATATATCACATAATAGCTTCTGATTTACTAGTAAGATTCTCTTTACTCCTGTTAGCCATTAAAATAACTTGATCCTGTTCTTGAAAGGCAGACATTGGAGAAGTCTACACATGGGGTTGGAAAGAGTGTGTCCCATCTGGCAAGGTAATTGGAGATCAGTCTACTGAGGAAAACCTTGAAAAAGATCTAATAGAGAGGCAGAGTGGATTATTGAGTGATCAAGGTTGGTTTCAATGAATGCTTGTCTATTAGGGACAAAAGCAAAAGCTGCTCTTCACTTGTTGCAGTACTAACTTGGCCGAGGTTAACTGTTACAGTGAGTCCTAGATCCCAAGTTTCAAGGACAACTAGTGCAGCAGCATCTTCTTATGACAGCAGAGGTGCTGATGAAAGTACAAAGCGTAGAAGACTATCGTCTGCTAAACAGGCTCCTGAAAGTTCAACATCTGGTGATGAAACTCTTGCTGCACTACCATGTTTGGTAATGTTGAATCCTGGGGTTAGGATTGCCACTGTTGCTGCAGGTGGACGCCATACACTGGCCTTGTCAGGTAAATCATCCACTTCATAAAGTAGCAGGTTCAGGTATTGCATAGGGAGTACATACAACAACATGAGAATATGCAGTGCATTGCATAGAGAGTCAGTAACTTCTGCACTTACTATTTTTCCAAACTTCCAGATATAGGTCAGGTGTGGGGTTGGGGCTATGGAGGGGAAGGTCAGCTAGGCTTGGGTTCTCGGATTCGTATGGTGTCTTCTCCTCATCCTGTTCCTTGTATTGAGACTTCTGCTTATGGTAAGGACAGAATATCATCAGCTCCAAGAGGAAGTATGAATTCTGAATCTCAGGCCTATAAGGTTCCCGAAAATTATGTGAAGGCCATCGCATGTGGAGGTCGTCATAGTGCAGTAATTACAGGTCAGTTTTCTGCAGCCTTATTTGTTGCTGTATTATGCAATGTGGTTTAGTTTATTGGCTGCTGAATTTTCACACGTTTAACCTCTGCTTTCAAGGAATTCCAGTGTTAGTAGTTTTAGACCTTCAGTGAAATATAAGATGTGGGAGTAAAAGAGTTTTCTTGTCTTCTCTTTTACTGTCATGCATATGTGGATATGCTACATGATAACTCCAAGTTGGACAGTTCAATGATTTTTGAGCAGGATGCTGAAAATTTGCTAACCATATGGGTATTAATTCCATCGTTTTGGTTCTGCATATTTTAAACATATTTCCTTAACAAATCTGTTATTCAGTTGTGCTAAATTCTCACTAAATTCTGCAGCTTTTTCATGCTAGAGAAGTACAAGTTGCTTGTTATATTGTTTATGTTGGATCTTCTTATGAAGATTGCTTCATTGCTACAGGATTTGCTTGTTTCTCTTCATTTTATTGGGTTGATAGATGTTCCTTAAACTTGTGGATCATATCTTATCTTGATGTGATTTTTAACTATAGTTTTATGAGTTAACAGATGCTGGAGTAGTGCTTACCTTTGGATGGGGGCTTTATGGACAGGTGAGATTCTCTTACTAAGTTCTTTGCTTGCCATGCATACTTGGCTGCCTTGTTTATAGATGTCCATTAGAGGGCTTTGGTATTTTTGCTCCTTCAGAAAGATTAGCAGGAACTGAATACCCTTGACATAGAAGGCTTTTGCTTGCTGGATGGAGCTAAGTATGCTGACTGGTTATGCTGATATGGTTTCCCTCACTGTGATGATAGGGAAGGATATTAGCCTGTAGATCTTTGATGGATCACAATACCTTTGATGATAGAGAAGGATCACATTAAAACTAGATAGAAGTTTTTTGTCAGGGTGCAAACATTATTAAATCCATTTTATGTTTTCATGGACAAAGCTGGAAGCATTATTGTCCTTGGAAATGCAAAACTTTTGAAGCTTAATGAGGCCAACTTTTGTTAAGCTGGAGAGAAGTTGTAAATCCTGCATGTCGGCGAAGTGGTCTGTTGTGGTTTTTTCTGTTGTATTTCTTCTCTTCTGTATGTGAAGAATTTAGAAAACCAATACTTTGTGACTTGAGAATACTTGTACTTGTTGAATAATGAAGATTGAGATACATTAAACATAACGAAAACTTATTTGCCACATCATATTTAGGAATAATTTCAACCAAAACATTCTTATCCTTTTGTATGGCTGTCAACATGTTTTCAAGAGGATGATGCGGGCCAAGAGTATGAGGATGTAAGTTATCGTCCAAAATCTTGTACCTAGCTCAATTTGGAGGTCCAAGAAGTTGCGCTACTTGGACTTTAGTGGGGAGGACAGCATAATACTCTTTAACTGCTACAAATGGTTCTGTAAAACTCTTAGTTATTCATTAACCAGTACCTAGTTCCTTGCGTTGCTTTTTAAGCATTTTGACACATGTTTCAGGATTGTGAATCACATAAAAATAAGAAGGCAAGAGGACAAAAGCTCCTACTGTTGAGCAGAGTAGATATGGCTAGGTGTTCCATGACAATTGCAAAAGTAGATCAGTAACATCTAGCATGGGCTACTGCCCCATAAGCAGACTACAATATTTGCTTGAATTCATCTTTAAGGGGTCTTGAAGCATGTATAGGATTACTAAGTACGTCTGCTGGTTCTTAGGTTGTTAAATAGTTGACATTTTCTCTCATGTGTAAGGTTAGAAGGAAATTTAGTCATCATTAATTTGATTTTGAATGCATTTGATAAACAGTGTATAAGTTTTTGGTCTGTTTCTTATGGAATTTGTATTTCGTTGAGAAGTAGTGTGGTAGTGTGACTACAATCTATGTAGTCGCAGGCGCGACTAGTCACTAGGCGCAAGAAGTGGCAGGGCATGCGACTCGACTTAGCTCAGGTGCAGCGACTTAAGTCGCAGCGCAACTAGTCGCTCACCTGGATGTGACTTGTGCCTTGTGCCTAATGCGCCCCCAACTCCAGGTGTGCGCCACTTACCCAGTAACGTATAAACCTTGTTTTTTTTTCGTTTTTCACCTTCCAACCCTAATTTCAATCTTCCAACCTACTGAGAAGATGAAAACGACCATTCCTCTTCAATCTTTCACAGATCTACGAAACAAAAGGTGTGGATTTACAAATTTTAGCATTTGTTTACAGTTTCTGTAAAAAAAACCAATACCGTTTTTTCAATTTTTTTGTTTTTTGTTAACTATTTTCCATGGATCTTGATGGGTTTTAGTTATATATGTATAAGAAAACATTCCATTTGAGTTTTATACTTCTTAGCTCTAGATTTGAGTTTGTTTTTAGGTTTTTTACTGTTTTTCCAAAAAAATCAGTTACGAAAATATAAAAAAGTCTTTGTTTTTTCATATTTCTTCATTGAAACGTATTTCTATTCACATATATAGCTTTCCCATGCTTGTGTCTTCATGTGTGAAAATTTTTTCATCTTTTTTTCTGTAATTTAGGGTTATTTTTTAAAATTTTCCTAAAATAAAAGTTACAAAAATTAGAAAAAAATTGTTTTTTATATTTATTAGTTAATACCTATTCTTATCCACATATATAGCTTACCCATGCTTGTATCTTCATGTATGATGTATTTTTCATGCTTTTTTTTTGTATTTTAGTCTCTCTTTTTTTCTTTTTTCAATTTTTCCAAAAATAAAATTTACGTAAATTAGAAAAATATAATTTTGGGCCTCATGTTTCAGGTGCGCGCCTAGGCGCCTCAGGCTCCAGGCGCACCCCTTGTGCCTGGGTGCACCTTGCACCTACCACTACGTAGACTACAATAAGTTGCGCTACTTGCGCTTTAGTGGGGAGAACAGCATAATACTCTTAACTGCTACAAATGGTTCTGTAAAACTCTTAGTTATTCATTAACCAGTACCTAGTTCCTTGAGTTGCTTTTTAAGCATTTTGACACATGTTTCAGGATCGTGAATCACAAAAAATAAGAAGGCAAGAGGACAAAAGCTCCTACTGTTGAGCAGAGTAGATACGGCTAGGTGTTGCATGCCAATTGCAAAAGTAGATCAGTACTATCTAGCGTGGACTACTGCCCCATAAGCAGACTACAATATTTGCTTGAATTCATCTTCAAGTGGTCTTGAATCATGTATAGGATTACTAAGTACGTCTGCTGGTTCTTAGGTTGTTGAATAGTTGACATTGTCTCTCAGGTGTAAGGTTAGAAGGAAATTTAGTCATCATTAATTTGATTTTGAATGCATTTGATAAACAGAGTATATAAGTTTTTGGTCTGTTTCTTATAGGATTTGTATTTCGTTGAGAGGTAGTGTGACTACAGTAAACCATGCTGAAGCATTCTGTGCAGCATCCATCCTGTGTCATTGTTGATAGCTTTGAATTTACAGAAAGAAAATTTCAAAATTCCATAAATACTTCAAAGCTCCTAGGAAAATGTATGTTATTTACCACACATATCTTGTTTGTACATTGTCATGCTTCCAACATCCTGTCATATTTGTTTTCCATGTGTATCCATTAGCCTTGTTTCGAGCTCTTTCAAACTATTAACTACTCTCCAGCATCAACATGTAGGACTTGTAGAAAAGATGGAGAAAAGCAAGTTAAATGTTCAAGATGAGGATCATCCGTAACCAGGCCACTATGCTTTTTGTTTTCAGTTGTAGCATGTTCTGTTACTCCGTACTTAAGAGTTGATGTAACAGTCTTACTTTTCTCTCTTATGGTGTTCTCTTGGTCTAGTGTGGGCAAGGAAGTACAGATGATGAACTGAGCCCTACATGTGTGTCATCTCTCTTCGGTATCCAGATGCAAGGTATTGCAGCTGGACTATGGCATACAGTTTGCATTTCTGCTGATGGGGATGTGTATGCATTTGGTGGGAATCAGTTTGGGCAGTTGGGGACTGGTGCAGAGCAAGCTGAGGTACGCTTAAAAACAATCAAACTACAGTCTCATTTCTTTTTCTACTCTGTGCAGTTGTAAAAAATTATATGAAATTGCCCCTTTGCACATAATGCATGTGGGACTAAATGTCACACGACATTGTTCTTTTGTTTTCAGACTCTCCCAAGGCTATTGGAGGCCCCTAGTTTGGAGAACAAAAATGCCAAAGTAGTTTCTTGTGGAGCTCGGCACAGTGCTGTAATCACTGGTATGCATTTGAATTTCCCATATGGTCTATAAATGCCTAAACTGATTGTTATTTTCATATCCTATCCAATACATATTTTCGCTTATAGTTAGTAAGAAAGGTGCCGACCCCTAATTGGGATAAGGTCTTAATGACGATGAGTAGTTAGTAAGAAAGGTATTACTAAGAAATCCTTAATCAGTAGTGGACTACTAGTTAATGTACTACTAAAGCAGAGAAGCCAACATGTGCACATAATTATTTGCTAGAGTACTTTTCAGCAAATGGAAGTAAGCAGTGATAGATAGAATTTTGTAGGGAAAAGTGCTTTGTTTGATTGTTCCCAGGTGAGATCTAAAATCTTTCAACACGTTGATTAATCTCTGACTTGTTCAAAACTTTACTTGTAAAAGCCAACACAACTTGATAAATATATAAAAGAATTGATCAAGAACTTGCAGTAACTGATTTGATACTTGAATTATCAATTTGTTGCTGAGCAGCCAAATCAATCTGAAAGTCATTATGGGACTTCAACTCTTTATACTTGAAGAAACCAAGGGCATTTGACTGTGATAAGTCAGCTTGGACAAAGGCCTCATCAAGTTCAAGTTGAGTGTCAAATTCTGGTGGTACTTATATACAAACTCCACACTGTCATGTCCTCAGGATTAACTCTTCAAACAAGTTCAACCAGGCACACATCCACCGTGCAGACTGTAGGATACAATTCCCAGTTTATTCACCAGTAGAGTTAACAGGACAATGATCTTCTGAAATTCCACAGAAGACAGGATTATCTATCCGCTTGAGTGGTGCCTAGTTTCCTCATGAATTAGTACTGACTCTAAAATCTCATCTATACATGACACTGTTATGAACGGGTTAAACGAAGTGCAGATGCAATCCAAACAAGAGAATGTGATGGTGTTTTGAATTGGAGAAGTAATATATTCTTTTATTCTTCAACAGCAGTTGCATTTGTCAGTGCCATAGGCACTGATTGTGAAGTTACTTTTTAAATACTAGCAATAGGGCTAGATTCTGCAACGGTATAAGGTACAAGCTGACTTCCGATATTAGTTATTTTGTGAGGTTGTCAACATCTGCAATTAACAGTGTCTGAACCTACTTCTAGTCTCTTAGATGCAAAAGACTGCTATTAGCTTGTGCTGTAAACAAGAGTCCGAAGATGAACATCTGAACATAGAAACCTTCCTGATTTTATAGGACCCAACAGTAGATGAAAATAGATAGAGATCTGCTTTCAGGAGCATGTCATGTGTACTCTCATTTCTGAACAAATCAGACTTGTTCTGGTCTCTTCTCATAGTATTCATCAGTTTTCGCTCTTTCTCCCACACATATCACAACCCATGGCCCTTTCCTAGGTGAAATCTGCTATTAACCAATCGCCAACATACTCAAGAAATTGGTGGGAGAACGGATGGAAGCAGGCTTTATGATGATCAGGTACCACTTCAAGAAGCAAGCCCACAAGGAGCATTTAGCTTGGCTTAATTTGCAGCACCGTCTGTTGGAGCCATTTCTGATGCATAATGGGATCATCGAGGAAGAATCTTGGTGCGCGTAAAAGGAAAAGAGGGAAAACACTATTTAAGACGTTTCCTTTCTTCATATCAGGAAGAGTCTTATCCAAGGGCTGTAGTGTTCCTTTAGTTGAGGATTACGCATGGTATATTGCCTCGGCACTGCTTCAATTTGAAATCAAAACCCTAAAAGGAAGCCATGCAGTTACTGGCGAAACTCTTCAAATTACTGTTCTAATGGGAGAAGCTGTTCCCCTTCTTACTAGCAGTGATCCCATCATATTGGTATACATGCAAAATGTCAAATATATACTCGAGTGAATCACACCACATGTTCATGGTTCGGTCCATCAAAAAGTTCAACCAAGCAACAATTCGTATAATATTATACTCTGTGAACCGTTGTTTCTTGTACCGCTCATACCTTTGTTTCATTAGTAATTATCTTGTCCTTCAAAAATCAAAGAAAAGCCTCGTTGGGGGCCTCAATAACGAGGTAACATGGTTTATCTGGCGAGATATCTTCTCGATACACTTTATTGATTGAGTAGTTACATAGACACTGCTTTCCCGAAAGAAGGATTTTTCGTCAATTTTTATTTTTATTTTTTCTTTCCACTTCAGACAGTTGAATAATGCTACTCACATCTATGGTAAGAGTCTCGTAGTTTCATAGCGTACAAGAAGATATTATTTTAACGTAGTTGTACTGACGCTCTTTCAACGTTGTCTGTTTTGAAGATGACGAGGTGTTCTGCTGGGGATGGAATAAGTATGGTCAGGTAGAATCTCTTACCCACCCACAAGTATCTATGTAAAATTTTGGGTTTTATCCTTGTTCCGCATTAAGATGCCAATACCATTTAAACTGCTTCGCACAGCTTGGCTTGGGGGATGTGATTGACCGCAACATCCCTACTCAAGTTCGTGTCGACGGTTGTGTACCGAAGAACGTCTCATGCGGATGGTGGCACACATTGTTGCTGGCAGAATCGCCCACCTGACCTCACAATTCAAGTTCAATAAGAAGCAGCTTTGCGCCACAGTTTTGTCAGGATGGTGGCAGTTACATGTGCGTGTTAGTCTACATGTACATACTATTCAGTGTACACGCACATGGCCATTCAATCATTCTTTTGTGGTATTTATAAGCCACAACTGTCTCATGAGCATCAGCAGTCGGAAGTATCTGTTCCGAGATGTAATATGAATATTCCCTGGTGTAAATCTAGTATTATATTATATACAGCTGGTTTCGATTGTAAACAATGCTCACAAATGTTAAGGCATTCAGTTATGCAAGAAATGCCTGCGACTGTATGACGCCCCCGTTAGTCTCAGGCAATGTGATTCCCCTTTCGTTGTAAGAGCTGCATCAGTGGGCAAAGAATATCCATCTTCTGGAATCCTCTAGATGCCTGTTTGACGCAAATTCAGATTCCATTACTATTGTAGTCCAGAAAGAGGGAGAGAGCAAGAGAGAGAGAGTCCGGTACCTCAACAATGAAGTGAGCCCACGTCTTATTGGATCGTTTCTCCATCACACCTTTCAGAATGGTCAATTTATATTGCTTGATAACCTGTGCAATATCTAGAAATTGTCCATGTTCTTCACAGTGCATCTGCGAGTAGACATTCAACAAAAGAAAATGCAATTTGTTTCAGTGTCAAAGAGATGCGCATATATAAAACTTCAAGTATTTGAGACGCTACAGGTTGGTGTAGAAGTGATGAGAAACCTCTATGAGCATGCGTCCGGGAAAGTCCAAATTTTCCACAATTAGAGGGCATATTCCAGGTTCCCCTCCCAATTCAAATGCCCAACTTGTGTCTTTATGCTGGTTATTTGAACAACTCCAGTTGTCATTGCTAGCAACCTGCACAGTTCATTTCAGTTGTTCCTTAAAGTAAGGCACTAGTTTTGTATCACGCAAATGTTGAAAACAGGTGTGAATATGGTCATTATCGGCAGGAATTGCAATAGTATTGATGAAAAAGTGGCATTTGTTCGGATTGCAAATACTGACACAGGTGAGTTAGTTTTTCCATGGCAGTTTCTGTTGAGTCCACCAGAACCGGCTAGTTACACTGTCAATAATTGTCCACGGAGAAATGCTGTCTGCACTAACCATCTTTCACTGTCCCATAAACTGGATTAATAAAAGGATGATCTGCTCGGACCGAACAATTAATGTGTCTTTTTCCTATTCCTGACCATCTACTGTTGTTCTGTATGGAAGATAAACTGGTGACAATTGGAGCGAAGGGCATGATGTGGTATGTTTGTACTGATTAATGTTCAGACACAGCTAAAGTTACATAGAACAACAGGCAAGAAAGGAGGATTGAGTTTGACAGCGGTATTGGCACTAAACTGCAGTATTATTGACAGGTATTTTCTACGAGCAGTGACAAAATAGCAGCAACATTGGGGAGGCTGTAAATAAACCAGCAGATGATGCATGATCAGAAACTGGAAAGGTAAGTAATAAACTGAGGCCCTTTAACCAAGCCTCAAAGTGAGTCTTCCTCTCAACCTGCCATGTGTTCCATTTAACAACCCAGTCTGGCTAACTCCTTTTGAGCAGTTACATGCACTGACTATTTACTGTGGTTAAATGGTGTGCGTGGCAGGCCAAGAGAGAATCACTTTGAGGCTTGGTTAAATAGCTTAGTTTATATTTTCTCAACTGACAATACCTTTGAATATACACTACATGGCGGCTTCTTAGGTTGGTTGGTGATATGCCTCAACTTCTTGGCTCGATTGGTGACATCTCGTAAGAACAGCATATGCCTTACTGTTCGATCTAAAAGTGCATCGATGCTACACTGTATTATCATATAAGAAAGTGCAAATGAGTACACGGTGTACGTATTTGCATCCCTCAAACTTACAAACAACAAACCATAGAAGTGCGCACCTTTGCTCCATTTGGGACTAGCTCCCGTAGCTCCGTAACCCGATCTTGTATCATCTGCCTGTCCCTTGGTCTTGGCTTCTTGATATCACCAGTTCTGGCTTTCCTTCTACTAACTTGATGCAACTTGGAGCCCTTTTTGGACTGTGCATAAACCAGCTTCATTTTCTGTCCCTTTTCATCAGTCACACTGTTTGTACCCTTCAATAATGAAGCATCAGTAAAACTCGTCAGTACATCATCTCTGGTGGCCATGGACCTCTCATGGTTCCATATATCCAAATCACCATCCACTGCTCCACCACCTTCAGATCTAATCTGTGTTTGGCATGAACTGGCGAATTGTCCAGACGAGCAGCTAGGTGATCTGATTTTGTTAGATGTAGCATCTTGATTATCACACAAAGCACCACATTCATTGCTTACCACTGCATCAAGGCCGCCTGTATCTAAGGACCAAGCTGTGGATTCCCAGACTATAGGTTCAATACTCTCACTTACAACTGTTTCACATATCCGACTGGGGAATCCTTCTCCTCCTATGATAGACATATGCTGCAGAGCAACATTACCTCCTGTGGGAGCTACACCAAGTGGTGTGTGCAGTTCAGAGCTAACAGGGAAGCCCAGAACATTGCTTACAATGTCATGGTTGGCCTCGGAAGCAGCATTGGCAAATAAATCATCCACTGTACAAAGCTCATACCCATTTGTAAAACTTGCATTTAAACTTTGACAGTTTTCCTGTTCCAGGTCCTCCCACGAATTAGGCATGAGAGACCATACAGCAAACGGTTGCTGGTTGATCAAATTAAGCCCAGGGACATGGTCTTCCTCAAGACAGGATGAACTGGACATACCATCAAAACTCATGTTTAGATGGTTGGGAACCATTTGGCTTTGTGCCAGTTCAATAGCATGGGGGTGAGCTGAGAGGAAATCATCTGTGGTCTCTCCTATATATCCATTAAGGTGTGCCTTACTAACTCTGCATATATGGTGCATCTCTTCTTGTGGGACACGAACATTATCTTCAATACTGAATTGTGGTGGAAGGTAGGGACTAGGTATGGAGGTTTCCAGCATTGGTATCTGATTTGCATCAAGGAAAAATGTATCATTTTTTAATAGTGGTGGTGAGCCCATATTCAGCAGATTATTGGTCATAGCAGATGCTGCAGCAAAGCCTCCAGTGATGTGTGATGAGGATGCTGATGGCAGACCAAGCAGATCTTTTGAACAGTTAAGAGATCCAGAAGTTCCCTCAAGATTTTGTAGCCTACTGAATAAGTCCTTGATGTGATCCACCAGTAACAGATCCTCCATGAGCTGATCCCTCAAAAGGAAAGAAAGATTAACAAGCTAAAAGTCTACGAGAATCCCTTTAAGGATAAAAAGAAAAAGGAGAATATGCATGCACCAAGTTAGGATATAAGGTCCAGATTGGACAATGAATAACATTTACACCACTAAGCTACCAGGAAGTTCAATAGAAAAGAAGTAAGTGATAGAGGACTTGATGGTCCTCGTACTAAAACTGCCAATGACATTGAGCAAATGGATCTGGCCCTTGGCCATTTTATAGTGTGAAGCATCTATGACCAACATATTTCAAAATAGAAACTGCACCCCAAGAATAATGTTCATGCAATAGCCTAAGAATCACAGGCTCGTATGGAGAACAAACATGCACAGACCAATCAGCCTTAAGGATGTCTGTGATGAAAAGATATCGCATACTAGGGAAAGAAATAATAGCTGATTATAAGATATCAGAGGAAATTGCAACATCAGTAATTGGTTGCCTTCACCCTTATTCAGAACAACTGCATGATTCAGATGGAACTGAAATGTGCATGAATCAACTGTAATCCATGAGTTGAAATATTCACACACCGTTTCTAGTGAGCCAAGTTGAAGAACACCATGTGGTACCACAGGCACAAGCAAAATAGTCTGCAAAATGATGAAATCAACAATCAAAATCATCTCAACATTGTTAACAAGTTATACAATAAGGTTGCACAATCAAGTTACACAACTTTTGAGGAAAAACAAAGAAAAGGATAAACAGAAGTATATCACTTTGAAGCACCACGGATGAAAATCTTGAGCTGAAACATGTTAAAGATACCTTGATACCTGCTGCAAACTGAAGTTTCCATTCATATGGGTACTGATAAATGAAAAAATGCATCAGTCCCAATTCTTATTGAAAATCACTCATAAAAAATAATTAACTTCACTAATCAAATGGTTTAGCATTTTTCACCTCAGGCACAAATTTAGAGTTGAACTCATCAGCAAAAAGCCAAGAATGTTTCCCTGTAAATGCTACTTTACCAACAATCCTGATAGAATAACATGTAAGTCAGTCTAGCTTCTAGCTTAATTCATCAGAAGAGAGAACAAATTATACCATGCAACATGGCTAAGATCTAGGAAGACCATATATAACAGCTCTTTCAAAACTAAATCTTACTAATCAGCACCAGATTTACTCTCTTAACTTGCATAAGGTGCCTGCACTCTTTTTTTCGCTCTATTTCATTTTGTGCACCATGTTACCATGTAAAAAGCTAAAAGCTTCCCAAAATCACTTGTTTCATGTACATAACCAAGGTTACAGTTGGACTAAGTTCTTTTTTCTTTGGAAGTTGAATGAAAACTAATTCTATATCCATCAATTGATGTTATTATTTTCTTCAATTTGAAGCTTTCATTTTTCTTTGTAATTTTCCTTCTTACTTTCCTTGTTATGTATTTCCATTTTCTTTCAAGGTTCCGATATGACTTTATAATGATTTTATGACTAAGTGAACCAGACTAGTCCAGATGACTGTCCTAAAACTGACTAATCAAGCTAAGATCTAGGAAGACCATATATAACAGCTCCTTCAAAACTAAATCTTACTAATCAGCACCAGATTTACACTCCTAAGTTGCATAAACTGCCTGCACTGTGTTCTTTTCTCTCTTTCTTTTTGCGCACCATATTACCATGTAAAAGGCTAAAAGCTCCCAAAATCACTTGTTTCATGTACAAAATCAAGGCTACAGTTGGAATGAAGTTCTTTTTTCTTTGGAAGGTGAATCAAAACTAATTCTACATCCATCAATTAATGTTAGTATTTTCTTCAATTTAAAGCTCTAGTTTTTCTTTGTAATTTTCCTTCTTACTTTCATTGTTATGTATTTCCATTTTCTTTCAAGTATCCAATTTGATTTTATAATGACTTCATAACTAAGTGAACCAGACAAGTACCTATGACTACCCTAAAACTGACTAATCAAGCACTCAACCTTACTAACAATAGCTCAAAATACTGCAGTCTTGTAAGGAATTGCCGGTTTTACAAGTTTGATCCAAACATCTCATTTTAAGGTTAAATTTTACTGCAAAATAGGATAAGTTTTTTAAATAAATTTAGGATAAGCTAAACACGTAAAATGAATACCTGAGGTTGACACATATTTTCTTCTATACAGATGCACATAGATGTGAACCATTAAACATGTCACCTCCCAATACTCCTTTGAGGCAACCATCCTTACAAATTTAACAACTAAAGATATCAAGGACATGTAGAAATGATTTTAAAGTGACTAGACCACCTGACCAGTTGTCAGGAAACAGCCAGGATGTGAATGGCCTCGTAATCTTGGAGCTAAGAGAAGGCTGGAGTGATGAAAACTTTGAAAAATACTCTCAAGCAAACATGTTTAGTGGCGATCAAAATAAATTTGACAGACAAAAGGAAGAAAAACTTTCAATCAGCTAAATTCTCTCCCAAAAGTAGCTCCTGGACAATCAACTCAAACAGAATGACATAACCGTGTTATAGATGAGATATGGCTTCTTTCCTTCTGAGAGATCTAAGTATTAGCTGAGCTACAACACATCTTGATCCAAATTCACTCTTCAGAAAACAAATAAACCAGAGGTTGGGAAGCACCAACATAAATATAACATTAAATAATGATGTTGGAGGCAGATCCTGTTGGCTCTTGGAGTTCATAATATAGGTTACACAACTGACTTCTGATATAGAAGTTGCAAATATTTTTTCAGTTCTGAGGAGCATCAAAATGGTTACACAGGATGACAGGATAACTGGACATAAATGAAGACAATAATTTATGACAGGTAGAATAGTGCTAGTTTCCTCAGCAGCTGAGAAAGCAAGAAAAGTCATAAGATATTAGGTGTCTATAATGTTCTATTTTTGGTGCTATATAATGTTAATTTATTTGTTTAGAAATTCAGATAGGAGGCATGTGACTAGAAACTAAACGCTATTGAGTACAATAACATACCCTTCTCCCAGTGAGTATAAAAGGCAAGACATGTTAGCCACTGCCAATCCAATTGAATGAGCTGCCGAGCTTCCACAGTGTCCTCCAGTTTCACAATCAAAAGAAAGAATCCTATTTGTATCATTGAAGCATATATTATCTGCTAGATCTGTAATATCTCTTGGTTTGGGATAATCACAGTACCCATCTTCCCAGGTCAATAGCCTGAAAAAGAAGACCCAAGCTTAGTCAAAAGCCTAATATCAGAATTAGTGTGATAAATGAAAAGACAACATATTATTTTGACTTCATGGATAGAAATTGTTGTTGTTTTTCCAGAGGGAAGCAGGAGACCAATCAAAGAAATTTCGTCCATGGACCAGGAGAAATCTTTTATGAGCAATAATCAATCACATCAGTTGGGCAAGGTCTAACCTGAAAATCCAACAAACCAACTCTGTTTCACCTTATAGGAGTCCTTGCCCAATACAATGTTTTTAACAATTGGCACACTACTGTTAGCTTCCCACAGTCCATTCACCCAGATGACAAGAATAGCAAATGGCATCCCACTTTATTCATTCTGCCAATAGCCTAATAGTTATCGTTCTGCTAGCTTTTTCCAATGTTATTACCATAAAAGTTGGAGTACATAAAGATACAAGAGAATTAATAACCATATTAAACAAATAAACAGATTTTCTGTTGCCAACTGTAACAAAAGCCAATAGGGACGTGCTCTAATTTCCATTTTAGCATGTATGATTGGCAGTACCTCAAGCACTTAAGGCCATGGTTTCACTTTCCCAGAAATGAACAAATATCTCAAGCTGGTCGCTGAGACAAGTGACAATAAGCATTTTACAGATCAAAGAGTCTAAACTTCACAGTTACCTGTGCAGTAAAGTAGCAAACTACTTGGCATCATGTACCTTCCCCACAAAAAGCAGAACTATAAAATAGGAATCAGACCAAATGATTGATCCTTGCATCTAAAGGAACTGTTATTTTAGGAGCTAGACAAACAAATTGATCCTTGAAAGTAGAGAACAGCATCCAGAGAAAAGTAAACGCAAAGAACTTGACACCTATTAGTATTGCTCAGTTCTGACACAAATATTGCACAGCTAAAATAATTCATTTACTTAGTCATGATATTGCGGATCTTAGTACATTATGCATTAGTAATGAGAACAACTTCACAAGCAAACAGAGTATAGGACTGATTGAATGAAGAAAATCAATGATACCAACTAGGAAAACAACTTGATAGTGAACTTACATACAACTCCGGTGCTTAAGCTTCCAAAAGACTGCATATCTCCACTGCGTGCCACAGCAGAGACTCCTTAATAACTGTCTTAAGGAAGTAGTATCCATCTACCAATGAGTGTCAAAGTGTGATACTGCTGAAAAAGATGAATTTCTCCAAGTGACTATGCCACCCTTCCCTAGCTGCCTCTGTACGAGCCTCGTCCCTCTTGTTTCCAATGCAAACCCTGTCGCCGTTTTATTGGAGGCCCCGTTGAACCCAGCAGCAGACAACCCATCACTTCTCCTTGCCTCAGGAAAGAAATTGCGTTGCTTAATAGACTAGTTATGAAGGGAGGTAGAGTTAAAAGATTTAGGAACTAAGAGCTATCTTGGAGTCCTGGACTTGCTCTGACACGAATGCCATCAACTTCTGAGTTTTAAAGCTTAGAAGTGCGAGACTTTGTCTTTCCTGCAATAACTGACTAAGGTTCTAACTGTATAGATTGGACAAGGACTTGTTATCGATATCAGAAGCTTCTAGCTATAAAGTTACTCGGCTATTGGACGTCACAATCTCTATCATTTTCCTTCAAAACATCCACTAGCACTTTTCAAGCGGCAACATCTTCCGTTTGCGAATAGCTTCTCCTTTAAAGAAACGTGAATGTCACGATTCAGTAAATAAAGGCGAAATCAAAGGAGATTTTTACTTCCCTCTCAATTTCGATAGAGATACGAAACACTTTGGGAAATCCACCTACTCTTCCTTTCGCGCATTTGCACAGACAACTCACAGAAAACAACAATTCCAGCAAATTGACTACTCCTGATAATAAATCATCCAAACCTAAGAAATCAGCTTCTCTTAAGTGTAACCAACAAAAACCTAAGACACAATTGCTTCAAGAAAAACCAGAATACTCAGAAACCAGAAAGAAGGATAATTCTTACCTTTTTTCCCTGTTTTTGCTCGCGAAACTTGCAGAATTCGAACAGTTTTATCTCCTTACAAGCTCTATATGAACTTTGAGGGCAGCAACTGAAAGTTCAACCGATCTCCCGCTTCCTCTACCGTTTCTTCCCCAAAATCCGTCGAAAATCAGGAAATTTTGCAGAGCAAACTATCCGGTGCGAGAGATTGAAGCTTCGAAATCCTCAAAGAGAATCAAAAGCAGACAAATGAAATACGGCCAGGGTTCCTGATCTGTTTATTGTAAAGAAATGGTAGTAAAAGCTGCCGTTCAAGCTGACGAGTTTTACTTCTTCCCCCTAAAACAACTCGAACAAATTAATCTGCGAAACTTGAATAAATAGTCTCCGGTCGGATTTCATATGTCGTAAATATCGATTTGATAGTCCTACAGCGGAAGTGGGATTTGGGGCCCACGGAAAAAGTTAGGCTTTGGATAAAGACCACATCAAAGTCGCGTCCCCTCAATTTTCTTCTCATCAAACAAATGACTACTCCAGTGGTCAATCTCGGCGGTCAGTTTCTGGGCCCTACCCTGCATTTCATTCACAATCTCATCATGGGACCATGTATGTATATGATAACCATCGCTGAATGGTGTGTGGCCCACTATTTCAATCATCGTCGTCGTCGTCAAAAATTAATTCATGCGTAGGTTTACCATGAGTGTTACTTGTCGGCTAGCACGCGGCGGCTGATTTTTACTATTTTAATAATCTAAACCATAATTTATGTGGGGCATTTACTATATAAGATTTCTTCAAAAACTATTGCTTAATATCGGTGATTAGTATAATTCAACTAAAAAGTGGTACAAAATAATTTAAAAACTTTTGAATTAAACGAAGCCATATACTTGATAGAAGAGAACGAAGGAGCAAGATTTATATAGCCGACTCTAACTAAGATAAAACTTTAGTAATGATGTAACGATGATGATGAACGGAGAAGATTATTTGTGGTCCCACGTAACTTATTTTACATCAGTCAACAAACCACAATAAAGCACCCCAAAACACCTTGGACCACGTATCATCCCATGATCTACATGCTTTGCCTCGTCCTTTCCCTGCGCGTTTTGACTGTATTTTGTGGGGATTTTTGTGTGCAAATTGCTACCAACACTCGCTTTCAGTGCAAAATACTAGAGACAGCAAAGGAAGCCCTACTGAATCAGACCCGTATAAGATGCACTGTTATTGGCCGGTCTTCGAGGTATTTTTTTTATATATTCTAGTTACAAGATATGATTAGAAATTCTTTATTTTTGCAAGCCATCGCTGTTTTATCTGAAACCCAATCAATGATGCCAGCTGGTTCTGGTTCTTGGTGGCTCCCATTGGAGAAGGTAGTGCCAGTATATGATCAACGTCAATTGCATTCCAACTTCTTCTTGATCCACAGCATATCCAAAGATGGAGCAAGGAGTGAACGAATCGGACGACCAAAATGTAGTGGCTAGACATACCGCTCTTGTGGTCGGTCTACCATTCCATTGTCATATTTACAGAATATGATCGAGATCGTTTACCCAGTGGGACCAGTAAATCGACGTGCCATAGCTCAAAATCTGTGGAAATTAAATGATGGTCACTATCTTTCGGCTCTGAAAAATCTAATTTAATGAGAAAATATCAAATTATAAGCAATTGTCAGCACTTAAAAGATAAAAATATTGCCCTATTAAGTCGTACCACCAATGGGTACACTGGGATTCTTATTTGTGCAAGGATTTTACTGAGTAATGATTTTTCTGACGCAATACATGCTATAAGTAGCATAGAACTTTCATTATCCTAGTACTTAGGTGGTGATTAGACTTTCCAATTAAAGTTGCAACTAAATTTGAGACTTTTATTCGTTGAAAGTGCATCCTGACCAGTCATTTCTTTGTTGGCTAAATAAGGAATGCATCCTTGAGATCCAGCTCATAATGAGATGGCTAGGATCGCTCAATTAATGAGATATTATGTTGATGCCCATCAACAGTGGCCCTATAAGCCAAAATTTCAATGACAGTGTAACTGCATGTTATCAAGTTTGATATTCCTAGCATGTAACATATTGATTGAACTTTTCATCAAGTATGATTTTTACTGTCAAAATTAGACGACTATTGATTTTCAAGTGTTTGCATGCCCCTAGTCAGACGGCTCAGATCATTCACTCTCTGAGATAATCTCTGTGGATGCCCTTCTATAGTGTGCCAACCATAGGATCCCATTTCAATTAGCAGCACCAACTGCTAACCACAAGACTTGGTTTGTTGAGACTTGGCAGGAGTCCACACTCTCGCACGTGGAACAGACCATGCGCCTTTCTCATGATGGGGAACTTTTATGGTAAACCTCAACCATTCATCACATTCCTCCTAACAAAAACAGTGGACCCACCAGAAATCATGAGATTGGAATGACGCTAGCCACTTGGTTTAAAATTTTAAAATATTAATAATAATGGATGGATGTGATTTTTTGCATGAGAAAACAGCTGCTAAAGGCATTCAATGGGTATGAAATTTAATCTCTAACCTATCTAAGCCATTTCAAACATGAGGAATGATTTAGATCTAAAATATATATATCATTATTCATTATCCAAAGGATTACCAGAATTTTTTTTTGTTGAATATTTTTTAATACTATATACTGTCACCCATGACAACCTCAAAGGCTCAAACCATGATCACCCGGACGATGGCTACCTTTGCTTTTCAAGGACCTCTAGAATTTGCTTTTGTTGAAGCCCTTCTTAGCACGGTGGTTGGCCGACAAAGGCACCTCCCTTCTAGGGTTCGAGGTTGCTAACCTTGCTTTTCTTGGCCAAGAGTCATTCAGTGCAGTTGGTAGCAGGCAACACGGTGCTTCTCCTGGTTGCGTTTGATTAGAGATTTAAGGTGGCACTTTTTAATTTGTTGGGAGATTTCAAATATAATAGGTTCTAGTAGTTTACTTCACAACTCTTTCTTTGAAAAAGAGGCAGACAAGTGCAAAAGCTCCCTTTTACATAAGTTCAGAAAAGGGGCAAGCCATAAGAGTTTATAGTACGAATCTTACCTTGCATTTTTACAAGAGACTGTTTTTACACCTTGAACCCATGACTTTAAGGTCACACGATAATAACTTTACCATTGTGCCCAGGCTCTCTCTCTTCGCAAATCTTTATTTAAAAGGAAAAAAAAAAAATTTGCTTTCTTAGACCATCACTTTCTTCCTTCATTGTCAACGTGCCATTTTCAACCCTTCTCTCCATTATTCATCCCCCTTTCTTCTTAAAAAACAGAAACAGCTAAGAGAGAAAATATACTAACATAAACACACAGTAGTTATATAGGAGGGCAACAGTAGGCTTTCAGCAAAAAAAATAAAAAATAAGGAGGAAAAAGGGATGGTTGGCAGCGATTCTTATCATCCCGATTCTGGGCGCAGCGGCTCAACTCTATCGACGTTGTCTACGACTCGTTAATGAATTCATGAATGATGTCATGCACCCACACACACCTACAAAATGGTAAATACATTATAAAAGTGTGTAAATTGTCAAGATAGGGACAACCGTCGGCTCTAAAATACTAATGGGAAGGGACACATTTGATACGGGTGCAATGCATGGGCTTAATTTGACTTAAATGAATATTATTCAAAGAGATAAGCCTGTGGGCTAAAAGTAAACTACACCTTCAATATGCCCAAAAGGTGGCCTTCTCCTGTCTGCTTGCTCCCATTGGTGGACTTAGTGGGACCCATGACAGGATAGCCTTTCCATGTCTCTCCCTTGTCATGTGGTTTTCCAAGTGGAAGCTTCCGAGTGTTGTAGCTCAGAGTAGAAAACCCATCCAATTTAACAACTAATGTACACCAAAACGTGGCCTGACTAGGTGTACATGACCATCTTTTTGAGTTTACTAATCAAAGGAAATGACTTATGAAACAGTAAATGAGGCCCTGTACATAGAAGACACGGTCCAAGGCTTACCATGAACAAGAGATGATGGGACATTTCAACCGTCGGGTGAAGTGAAATGGAACTGATCTGTAGTTTTTCCTGGCTAATCGAGGCTTGACGGATCAAGGGAGTAGGATCATTAGATGAAGGTGAAATCAACCTAAGTGAGATGATCTGGCTGTTACTTGTTAGATCAATGGAAGCAATTGCGTCCAATTCGGCCCACCTGGCTTCTTGATCGTGTCTGTTGGAGAAGAGCATTACAGCAAGTGGTTTTTGGCTTTTCACCTCATCAATTGGACATTCTTTATTGATCCGTTGCTCGCTCTGCTATTATTAGGTCAGAAAGACTGATGAAAATCAATGAATCAGAGAAAGAAGGTCCCACTGGAGAAGTTATTTAATCCAGTACTTGGCTGATAGTTTTTCAGATGTCCTTTCCTTCTAAACAGCCCATGATTCCATGAACAAATGTGAGTTATATACACTCAGATTCCACTTACAGTCACATGGCAAACCAATTAGGTGACCAGACCAATTTCTTGTCCAGTAGAAGGTAGCCTTGTAGAGTTGTTGTCTTATGACCTTAAAGTTCATGAGTTCAAAGCGTGAAAACAGCTTCTTGCAAAACTCGCATTATAGACCCTTGTGGTCCTCCCCTTCCTCAGATATTGCATATGCATTATTATTATTATTATTATTATTATTATTATTATTATTATTATTATTATTATTTTATGTTGAAGGTGGAGAAGAAGATTTCCTAGTTTTGCTCACGTGGGTAAGGGGAAATAAAGTAATTGAGACTAATTCTATACTGATACAAAATTACTGGTAAATGTCTCTGATTGAATTAATTATTTTCACAGAGTTGAGAATAAGGATTTAAAGTAGAAAAGGACGGTTTCGAGATATATTAAATGGAAATAATTAGAAATAAATAAAGTTTGGTTGGTCAGCTATACCAAATTCCTAACTTGTCCTTGGAACTTTCAATAAAAAATTAAAATATTTAGACATAAGAAAAGTATAGGAGAATAATATCCTCCCTGCCTTGTTTCAATGGATATCAGAAACTCCACAATGGTCCCTGTCGATACCAGCTATTTTATTTGCCTGACCTGTTTCTCTTCGTGCAACCGATCCCGGTGCGAAATTGCCAATGACATAGGCTCGGTTGTTTGGGATAATTTGCAAGTGCACACTTGCATGTATCATCTCCTGGAAATTGCTCTTGTACAAGAAGAATGCCCAATGCCAAGACTGGCGACCGCCGTTTGCTGGAGATGGCGATCTGATCTCACCTCACTGGAGATGAAATACAAAGTGGGCCCATATCATGGAGTTTTTTCCATTATCCCAACTGTCCGTTGGATTCAACTTCCCTCGAGATGAGAGGTATAAAAAATATCATCCAACGGGCATCTCTATAATGGGCCCGTAATAGCTAAAATGTATGGTGTTGAACGGAGTTTTAGAGCAGACACTCAACACCGTCAACATTTCAGCTAGCCCACTACAAAGATGTCCGTTGAATACTACTTTTGCTACCCTCCCATTTAGAGGGAAGACCAATAAACGGTTTGGATTTAAAAAAAAAAAAAAAGGCTCTATCAAGTGGCCCACTCCGTATTTTTGGGTCTCCACCGTTCATTTTCATTTTCCAACTGCACTCTCCGTATAAGAAAAAAAGACAGCCCAGTGTACAAAGCTGCCACATACAAGGTCGGGAAAAGAGGCAGACCACAAGGGCCTAGTATGCAGCCCTACCTTACATTTGTGCAGAGGCTATTTTCACACTTTAAACCTGTAACCTCAAAGTCGCACAACAACAACTCTACCATTGAGCCAAAGACTCCCCTCCTTACTACGTTGTTCTCAAACATTGTTAAATGTCCATTTCTTCACTTAACGGAATCGTAGTTATGATCATCCAACAGAAGGTGAGATTTCCAGAGCATGACGGTCTGACCTGCATGATAGAGCAGTTGCATTTCCCAAACCACTGGGCGCAGTATGCACTTAACACCAAGTTGGACGTCTAATAGCAGGTTTAAATTCTCTTATACAGAGAGATTCCTTCTATATATTATACATACAATAACACATCACAAAGAAGATAAAGAGTTCACTCAACGATTGCCTCTGGGAAGGAGCGTTGTTGTTGGCGAGGTCTCGATCATTTGCATAGATCCACTTCTCATTTCATTTGTGAAAATTTGATGATCTATAAACTGTCCCTAACAAACGATCAGCTCATTCCAATGAGGCTAAGGCGCAGTCCCCTAATTCTCAACCCCTACCTACAAAGTGGTTTTAGAACCCACGTTCTAAAATGTTCTGTTAGGTTCTTAGTAGCAGTCGGAAACCAAGAGCAAGTTCAAATATCATGCATACTTTCTGTTGCATCCCGATGTATTGGTGCTTGCATCTCATCATTCCATTTCAGAATTCAACGTTGTGGTTCGCATGGGTGCAAAAGAATTCCTTCAACAACTACACTGCTTTAAGGGGTGTGTAGATACGTGTTTGTGTATGTGATGGGCAAGAGTGAATGTTTGTCCGTCACGGATATCAAATGATGCTTTCTCCCCTCCCTGCATTATTGATGAACAAAGGTACAGTCTGAAAGCATCATACCTTCCACCTTCATCAACTTCCTTCACTCCCCAACCACTTTAAATCAGCTTTCAAGAAATTCACTTGATCATAAAGGTGAATATTCTCACAGTAAATGGCCAGCCAACATATACATGTTAATAATAGTGCAACAAGGAGGATGGATTAATGCATGCAACTTAAAATCGTACTAGAATACTTTAGTGCTTTTGAATGAGTACTGCAGCCTGTGAGATGTCGGTTGCTTCAAGGGCAGGCAAGTTGGCTGATCTGACCTGCGCAGGAAGAAGGCGGAGATGATTTGGCAGAGATTTTGCGTTTTTCTTGAATCTTAAAAATGCTTAACAGGGAAAGGAATGCACTGCTACATCAGGATAAGACTACTCTCCAATTAGAAGCAAAATTAGAAGTGAATCATTTGAGGTTCTAGTTCAGGTGCATTAGCAATCAAATCACTTGTACGCTACAAATACATTGTTAACTAGAAAGGCTAACATTAGAGAAGACAAGGACTCTATTTTGACTAGAATCAGACGAGAAGGGAATCACTAGAAACTTCAGATTCTTATGCTTTAGCAATCAAATTGCTCAAGGACTACAAAAGTAGTACTTGATCCTGCTGTAATAGGACAGAAGAGAAGTAGGTCCAACTTGATCCAATGACTTGACTAATAATCAAATCAAGTTGGAACACTATACATTCCAATATGATTGACGGTTGTCGGTAATTCTCCCACATTATGGGTGTTTGCAGCAGACTAATTACCAAGATATCAGGTAATCTCTGAAACTTTTAGCTCGGCCCTTCATGTCAGGCAACTGAAGGAAGCAATGATGGAAACATTTAGGAACGGACCTTCAAATTAACACTAGTTATGTAGATTTGATTCCAAAGAATCTGAGTACTGGGAAACTTGTGAAAAAACTAGAGGTGCTTCAGTCATTTTTCCGAATTAGGTGCTGTTAGTGTAATAACAGTTCAAGTCAGCTTGAGAATACTTACCAGCCAGCTTAGGAAGTGTATGTGATGGAAGTCAAGAGACCATCAAGAGCCAAGAAGATGAACTAAAACCTTGGTGCTTTTTGCATCATTGAAAGCCCAGAAGAAGGTGATATTAACTGCTCTGAACTTAGTGAAGACTTTATTGGAGGATCAACGGCAGCATTGCTAATACCCTGTCTAACTGTGTCTCTACCATTGCTTGTGTCAGTATCTGCTTGTGAGGTTTCCATCATTGTTTGTATCTGATTTCATCGTTCATACTTTTCAGTGACAGTAATTGTATCAATTCAATGCAAATGAAACATAAACAGAACAGAAAACTAAAACCACACAGTTGCAGAAAGGAACAAATTCATGATTACCATTTGAAGTCGTTTCTTGTGGAGATCACTTGATATCTGCTCATACATTTCAAATGACAACCCATTAGATCACATGATATGGTATAATTAGGCAAGAAAGAACATTGTTAATGGAACTTCTCAAATAAACTATCCTTCCCACATGTAGCAGCATCTGTAACATTAGCAGGTTTGGAACATATAACCAGATCAAGGACAGGAAAATAAGTCAATGAGATCTTGAGAAAACAAAAAATGAAGAAATCTTTTTCCACCATATAGAGCACAAGGTGACTATAGAGATGAATAACTTCATTTTCAGGACTATGAATATGCTCATGCAGTGTCTGGGCAGGGGAAATCCCTTACTGGACCACCCCAGACAAGTACAAAAGCTACTGTTTTAGCATACATACATAATCACATACACCACACAGACAAGTAAATAATTGTGTAATTTGTCTGTGCTATATCATATAAGATATACTAATTACAGATGAGACGCCAGCTAGAACCTTTTCTTTCTTTTTTAATGTTTATAGATTTAAGACGCCCATCTTGTTCGTCCATTCCTGTTTAGGCTATCAGAAAAAAGCATGCCAATCAGATGATTCTAAACTATCTTTTTAAGTTTTAAGAGTCAACCATAATCGTTTCCAACAAAATGGAACATAGGCTAAGATCATCGAGTCGGCATGATTTTTGTTGTGTGGGTAATCTAAAGAAGGCCAAACAAGATGAGTGGCCCTCTAATCTTGCAAAAATCATGCCTATCCCATGGAAAAAGTCCCTCTGTGTGTTTTCCATGGAGACTCTTCTGGGTGTCTCTAGTTATCACATCTCTCTCTCTCTTAAAGAATATTTATATGTATGTATATCTATATATAGATATTTACATATCAACCGAATGAAAATACAGGAATGGTTTCCTTCAAAGAATATTTATTACGAAATCTTAGTAATTATCACAATATCAGAGCAAAGACGAAGATGTAGGGACAACAGCCACTCTTTTCCTTCGAAGGTGCTACTGCTTTTCTTCTGCATAGATAAGATATGGGATTGAACCCACTCTTTTCCTTCGAAGGTGCTACTGCTTTTCTTTTGGATAGATAAGATGTGGGATTAAACCCACTCTTGCTTATGAGACAAGGCACTTAACCAATTAGGCTAAGTGCTCTCAAGTCCTTCAAAGATAGTCCTATCTTCATCCCTTTGAAAGTTTAAACGAAACATTTTCTAGTCTCCTAGTAGATGCACCACACAGATAATTATGTCCACATGATTAGGCTTCCACAAACAGTGGAACATCAGAAACTTTTGACCAGAATATGGAGACTTACACAGAGTGGGCCACAGTTCTTGTGACATATTCAGTCCAGTGGCATCAGAGTTGCAAATTAGGCAACAAAGTACAATAAAGCAGGAGGACACTATATTCTATATTAAATATAACAATGTAAGACAACTTGCTATGTACATAGCTCATAGTATACAGCAGATAAAAGACTGGTTCTTACATGGTTGCTTTCGTACTTTTTCTCCTCACTTGTAAATCCTGGAATACGCAACTGCCAATTCTTCTCTGCACAATGACCATTTTGATTCGATTAAGGAAATTAAAACAAAGTGCAAGCATGTCTACAGTCATCATTTGATGATAAAAGCATCAAAAGAGACACCCAAGAGCAACATGTGTGCTTTAACAGTAAGTGCCATATCTTCTTAAAGCTATCCAGGCACAAATGCTGCAAGAAGACTGCTAACCAGAGAGTCATTATTTGCCATGGAGTGTACTAAACATTGATCTTCACGTCTATAATAGTCTGACTTGAGCAATACTTTCAGAAAATGTTTTGGTGGGAGTCTAAAATGAGCTGTTTATGTGGCTGGGTTTCATTGAGATTTCTTTCTATCCACATTCTTGAAAGGTCAAAAACAATAGCGAATAACTTGAAACAGCTTCAGAAGTCATGATTATAGTTAGGACCATATATGTACATATTCACTTTTAGGTGGAGGTAATTATTTAAAGAGGAAAGATGGTCAGTTGACTTTAAAATGAGAAATCAGACCTAGGTGTAGCAATACATCCTTGGATTCCAAAGTTGAAGATTTTCGATGCTTTGCCAGCTGGCATGCAAATGAAGTAACCTGCAAAGAGAGAGATATGATCAAAATGTGAAATTTAAGATCTTCAATGACCAGAAATCTTTTATGATAGTGCGGATAAACCATTGCTTGTAATATTGATAAAGCAATGGTGGAAGAGAGTGACCACATATAAATCCAAGAAGGAAGAATGCAATTTAAAGGCTCTAAACAAAGAAGTATAAATAAGTTGTTAAGGACACAGAAATAAACACAAGATAATGATAAAATAGATCACAACTTGTGGATTAGGAACTTTGACAAATGTGTAACAAATTTACTTTATAAAGTTGTTGCATATTAAACAAAGCTAATTTTCCTTGCTTTTTTTTCTAGTTGCAAAGTTCTCTCAACAGTTTAAATTAATTTTATACAATGTGATTTAGACATGGACTTGAGCATCCAGCCAGATCCCAATCAACTAGACAAACTGAAATATCTGTTAGTTCTACCGTAAATATTACAGATATATTATTAATTCATTACACAAATAACGGTCACTGTAAGAAAGGAAATATAGAAAACTATCCATCTCAAGTGAGGCCAGAGGTTCAAAATTGAAAAGGGTAGAGAAAAACAGAAAAATTGTTCACCGCTGGTTTGGCCAAACCGACATTGACATGTGCTTGAGAGTCTGAGACACATTTCCAACACATTCAAAATAGCAATGGATTGAAATGTGAAGTGTCCTTGTTATGTAGGATACCCAGACACACATGTTGCATTAACTCAAAACTTGCCAGGACTACATACATCTTCTGGGACACCAGTATCATCATCATCATCATCATCAAGACCTTATCCCGATAAGGGATCAGTCACGTGAATCTTGTTCCTCCATTCCCCTCTATTAAGTGTCATGGCTTCATTTAGTCCCATGTTTTTAAATCTTTTCTCACCACTTCTATCCACATTCTTTTGGGCCTTCTACTTGCCCTTTTAGAACCTTTGACTTGGATCGCCTGACTCCTTCTAAACAGTGCTGTTTTAGGTCTCTATTGGACATGTCCAAACTAAGTCTAATCTCCCATATCTTGTGACCTATTGGTGCACTCCCATATGCACCACAAATTGCTGGAATCCCTGAAAGCCAGAAGAACTCTTCAAGATACTGACTTCTATCTTTGCATCCTAGGATCCCAAGGATCACTCAGAAGTTATTTTCTGATTGATGATAATAAACAAGCCACAAGTAACTTAAAACCAAAATTCCAATTATATTATACAGACATAATATCAAGATCCTCACGGGTGTCTCTCAATTTTCAGTTTATCTAAGAGAATCATATCCCAGCCTTTAACCATGCACCAAAAGTAATTTCCTAGAGCTTTGTTTTCTGTGCTAAACCCTGTCCACTTTTGTTTACTCTCTTGTAAGCGCAATACAGAACTGAAGAAACAAGTTTGTCAAAGAGACAGCTTGATAGAATAAGTATATCCTGTTCCAAAAAACTACAGTTTTAACCACAAAATAGGTTATTCAACAACTTTATCACCTTCTAACACAATGAACAAGTGCAAATCTAGGTCTTTCACAAATCAACCTTTTGGTACAACCAGGACTACCAAACTAACATCTAACATACTGGTTTAAAGTTTGCATCACACCTATTAACTTAAATGACATGGAAGATTCCATGAAGGCAGAAATGTTTGCAGCTCAAAAACGTTATGTTATGTGCCGAGGAAAATTCACTCCTAACATCTACTTGCCATCAGATTATGTCAGTTGAATTTGGGTCACATATTTAGACAGCACACTTTTAGCTCATCCTAACATGGGCTTCTAACCTATAACATGCATGTAGGTGAGCAGCACTGCAAAGCACCATAGGAAATGTCCCTGTAAAAATGTTGCTATGTAATTTTGGTCAGTTTTTGGGTCATTTCAAGAATTCTGTTTGTTAGTAAAAGGGACACTATGTTTAGGTTCCTAAAATACCCTTGTCTCACAGTAAACCTAGCTTCACAATTGTTTTCTCTCCTTTCTCTCCTTTGTCTCTCTCATCTTCTCCAAGAAAATTAAAACCCCAAAAATAGATAAAATCATTCACGTGAATTCAAGTACATAAAAAAGAAATTGAAAAAGCTAAAGAACGTGCACATAAATTAAGCTCGCCAATTTGTTTGTTAAAATTCAGAAAACAAGAATCACCAAGAATCAATTAGAAGAACAGACCTGTAGAAGAAACCTATACCTGAAAATTTATGAAGATATCATCCACTTTCTACTGGCCACTTGTAATCTAACATCATGTGTTTTACCAATACAAGTTTTCGTCTAATAGTAAAGGTGTAATCACTATGGAACAGAAGAAGTAAATTTGGCAATTAAACTAAGTACAATGAAACTACACGCCAGTAAAACCACTACAGCATTCCCCGTCACCTAGACAGTGTCAAGCATGAATTTGCCTTGAAAACCAGAAATTACGCACAGTATTTTATTTGAAAAGATGTGTCCTGAAATTGCCCACAAGATGAGACTCTTGAAACTCATTTCAACTGATAAAAAGGGAATAAATCAGAAAACATAGAGCAATAACGGATATTTGATGAAAAGAGATATTGGAACACAAGAACAGATTCTTTCATCACAATAATCATCTCTTTCTCAATCATACAGTCATACCTTCAAGAACTTAAAAGACCAAAGAGACCCTTTTCACATTGTTGCTCCTCCACAACCAAATCCATCATGACAGGTTTAGCAAACCTATTAATAGATGAAACCCACACGAAACTAACCTTTGCAAACACCTTCCTACTCTTTTCAAAATTTTTGAAAGATCCCATCATAAGAACACCTTCCTTACCTTGGCAAACCCTCAAATTGATTAAAGGAATCACATAGATGGGCCACAAGAACCATGAAATGGGATCTGAGATTTTGATTTCTTTGATGAATTAAGATGAATGATTATTTGTTCTTTTTTCCAAAAAAATTTGTTATGTATCAACAAACCTGCAATTCTGACATGGAATCTGGTTTCAGGTATCGTTGGTCAATTTTCTTTCTTTTATTTCTTTATCAGCTCTAATAGAATCTCTTCTGATATTCATATCATCTATTGTATTAATATTAGGAAACAAAGACAATCTATTGCTTCACTTTGCTTTGGGGTTTAGTTGTTTTGGAGAAGAAGAAGATGGGAGCAAGGGTGGGTGAACAGAAAAAACAGATAATGAGTTTAGGTTCCAATATTCTGAGGGAATTTTAGGAACATTAACATGATGTCACTTCTGAAATCAAAACCAAATAGCTTAGAAAGGCCAAACTAAAATTACATAGCTTGTCTTTCACAAGGGCATTGCGAATCTAATGGTTTTATGTTTTGCTGCTAACCTGCACACCATGTGCATGCGTGCGTGTGCGTGTGTATTTTTATAAATATAGATTCATCATTTAGGCTCTCTCTTAGATAGACTACAAAAGGAAAATCACAACCATTAAATGATCATAGCAAATGATGCTTTGACCAGTAAAATCACTTTTTACAACTAAAAACTAGTTGCTAGAAATATCAAACAGTCATGATTTTTGTTTTATAGCCTATCTGAGAGATGATATAAATGGTTAAATATATATAAACACACACAAACGCTCAACAGACCAAGGGTAATGCTACCCTGTTGCAACCATTTTTTCATCCACAAAAAAACTGATAAAAGCAAGTGCACACTTGCAAGTTCCTCTCTTAAGTGTGGTCTAGCCTGTCTACGTCATTAAAGGCAACCACATGACCCTCTCATTCAGGTGGCCACTTGATTTAGTTTTATGGAGATAGAGAAAGAGGTAAAGGAGCCAAGAAGAGATGCCTAACGAATAGAAGAGGTTCCAGGTTTAGAAAGGAAGTCAAGAGGCCTGTTTTCTTGCTTCAACTCTCTCTCTGGGTAGCCTTCAGATTCAGAGTTGTGGAGTTAATACATTAGTCATAATTCAAGCTGGAATCTAGCTGAAGGTAGTTTCTGTTTCCACGTGTTATTCATCATCATCATCAAAGCCTTATCCTGATTAGGGATTGGTTACACGAATCTTATTCCTCCATTCCTCTCTATCAAGTGTCATGGCCTGATAAAGTCCAAAAGTTCTTAAATATTTTATCACCACTTCTGTCACGTTCTTTTGGGCCTTCCCCTTGCCCTTTTAGAGCCCTCAACTTGGATCGACTCACTCCTAATCGGTGTCATTTTCAATCTCCTTTGGACATATCCAAACCATCTAACTCTACCTTCCCTCATATTGTTACTTATTGGTGCTACTCCTAAGTTTCCTTTAATATTTCGAGGTGAGGTTGGCTAGTATAAACTTGAGTTGGTGCAATCAATTGTGAAGAGGTAGCTTTTGAAATCAACCAACTCTCCTCAGGGAAGGTCAAAGAAAAGTTGATTATGACGAGTTGTTTCCTTTTGTTACATTTTCCGACTAACTCCTATTGGAATTGGTTCTGTATCAATGGAATCTCATCATCCATACATAAGGAAAATCAACCACCTCTGACTTACTAACGAAATTTCACCTTTTTCTGAATTTCACTAACGGGTAAGTTCCATTAACAGGTAAATTCCATATCAGATTCCGCAATGAGGTGAATCCACATTTTGACTACGGTGCTGCAGCAGCAAATCCCTCTCCACAGAGTAAACTCTTTACAATGTATGAGATTCAAGAAAAGCATCCTGGCTCCAATCAAATTAATTTTCACTTGTTAACTGGAAACAGTATCTAAAGATGCTTAAGAGACACAACCTAATCAGATCTCATGGCATGTACATTCATTATAGGTAGAAAGCTTAGAAAGTCAAATAGCTCAAACTACAGCTCCTCAATGTATTTAACAAAGAGATAAATAATAGCAAACTGTGAAATGGAAAATACTTACTACAAGCAAATTTTAGTAGAGCATCAAAAAAACATAAGCATGGTATCAAGAACGGTTCAAGAGAACAAATTATGATATTATTTTTAAACACAAACAGAGTTATCCTGGGTTATAAAAATGCACAAGGGAATTACCGAATCAATGAAGTTGTCAGCCATTTCTAGGAGAAAGTCTTCAACTTCAGGATCTAGCTTGCCCTGAGGATCCACCTGTTGCAACCAAAAAAATTACTATTGGAAAAAGATCCATTTTTTGGTAAAGTTTCTTACAAAGACGAACCTCTAGCTAGAAAAACAAATCTGCTGACCATTTCACTTTTGGATAGTCTTGATCAGATAAAGAAAGCAAACCTCAAAGGTTGCTGTTAGGCATGTTCTTCTGTTTCTTCCTTTTTGTTATCGATATCTCAGATTTTTGCTATATAAAATATGATGAGAATCCCTCACGCTCCCTCCTTACTTTTTTATTCCACTTACATTGTCTTATTGTTTAGTTCTATTTACCATAAACGAAGACTAACATGAAGGAGAATAAAATGGAGGGAAATTCTTTTGGAGTCTGGGAGTTCTCTTTGCATGTAAAACATGATATTTGGGTTACATGTTAATGCAGATTACTAGAATACCCTTGAAGACTACAGACTCTTTCAGAACTTTCCATCAAGCTGAAATGCACCTTGGCATATTGTCTTCTTGTTGATCATGCAAGTACGACGTTCTGCAATGCCTTTGTAGGATGCATCTACTTGGTCTTTCATGAAGGACATGCAGCTTTTGAAGGTTTTACCACTTTCCAAATTCTCATAAATGAAGTGATAAGTCAATCTATATATACCAGTCCTCATTCTGACAGATCTTGAGATGTCTTGGTGGCACCACGACTATCACAAGACACAGTATGCAATCTACCCAAATAGCTCCAGTAGTGAGTGATGAATCCACATGAGCCCAGCAGGATTGATGCCATAGACTTGTACTGAAACTCTTTGCTAGACCAGGCAACTATTTGTTGTTTTTTACTATTCTCAGGAACTGAACACCAAATCAATTTATATAGATCGGGCAATGATCTTCAGGATTTAGATCTCTTACAGCAACAAGATATATATCTGCATCCCTCTAAGAATATTGGCAATAATCCAAGTTGAACCTCTTTCTTATTTGGGTACGATGGATAATTCAGTTGTGTATCTGGGTGCATGAGTGTGGTGCCAAAGTGCATCTCAGTCGTGCAAATCATGAGTTTGAGTCTACTCAAGGGTGTATGCTAGTATTTATCTAATAATGTCACAGTTGCAAAAAACTAAAAAACTAAACACTACCCAACCAAAGCAAGGTCGTGTCAAAAGACTGGTGTATTCATGCAGAGAACATGTAGAAGACTAGTTAGCAACAAATCAAAATTAATGTCACTTAGAACAGACTTTTTATGTCCTGTTGATTGAAGCCATTTCTTAAATATGAACAACCAATCTGGAAAATAACCTTCCAGTTCAGAAGATAACTTTCTATGACAATGCCCACTATGCTATTTCGTAAAGGTTTATCTTGAGGTAAGCACCTATGACAGATAATAATGAGACAGGAACTAGATGCCCTTTTAAAAGGTTAAAGAACTCTGTCTCAATTCAATTTTTGTAACATTTTCTAACCAAAAAAAATCAAAATAGGGGTAAAGTATAGATTAAAAAAAAAAAAACCAACAGACCTGTGAAACCAAATCCTGTATCTTTCGCTTTCCAAGAAGTTGATTGCTTGCTTCTGTCCCTTGACTTGAACTTCCCCCTGGAGTCGTTGTGCCAGATGCAGCAGTTTCCGGTTGTGATCCTGTCAAACTCACAGATTTCTGAACTGCAGATGCTGCCACCTTGGGAGATTGCTGCTGCTGTGGAGCATGGTGCTGTTGATGTTGCACAGGTGGCTGCTGCTGTTGGTGCAATTGTTGCTGCGTACCCATCTGGGGCTGCTGCAATAGAGACATTTGCTGCTGCTGATTCATGGCCACGGATTTTTGATGCATTTGAGGAGATGAAGAGAGTTGTTGCTGCAGGAAGGCGTTCTGCCTCTGTTGTTGAATATACGCAGAAGTGCTAGGAGCAGGAATTGCTGGCTGCATTTGCTTCAACCACTGCTGTTGTGGTAAAGAATTTTGCATAAGAGTAGACTGCCCATTTTGAGTTAATCCAGGTAGTTGAGGATTGATAGCTGCTAATGAGGACGTCCTCGGTAAGGTTTGAGCTTGTAGCTTCTACATACAGACTGAATGTCAGAAACATGAAGTGATAGAGTATAAATGTATATAAACAGGTCAGTAATACCTACAAACTAAAGTACTCAAGGTTTTAACATCAGAAAATTAGATAGTATATATGCCTGTAGAACATAATAGCTTGCCATTTTCCGAGGTCCCCAAAAGAACAACTTGATGGAAGACCATGAATAATCTAGTTCCAAGTTTCAATGTGACAAATAGTTGCGCATAAAGCATAACTTGTAAAAATACATAAACAGATGATGTAATCAACCAAGTATCTCCACAGAGTTCCCTATTTTCTTCACTCTAAAATTTTGCTTTCGGTAATGCCTAAAAACTAAAGTACTCAAGCTTTTAACATCAGAAAATTAGATAGTATACATGCCTGTAGAACATAATAGCTTGCCATTTTCCGAGGTCCCCAAAAGAACAACTTGATGGAAGAACACGAATAATCTAGTTCCAAGTTTCAATGTGACAAATAGTTGCGCATACAGAATAACTTGTAACAATACAATAATAGACGATGTAATCAACCAAATATCTCCACAGAGTTCCCCATTTTCTTCACTCTAAGAATGTTTAAGAACAGGATAGAAACTTCCCAAAGAATAATAGTATAAACCTCCTCTAGAATATAACTTCCTGCACTAGAATACTTCTAATATGCACTGCTCATAATTTAACCTTTCTATTTCATCTTAAACACCATTAGTTCAACAGACAAATCTAAAAAAGCCTAAATAATCCCATCTTCTCCATATAATATATTTCCTGAAGACCCCACGAAACTCAATTTCAAATGCAAATCGGTAAAAGGTTGAAAAGAGAAAAGCAAGAGGAAAATATTTCCTCAAAGGCCATCCTTTGTTGTCTAATTTTTAGATTGAAAGGCCTCCTGATCTAAGCTGCATCAATTTCTTCCCAGTTGGAAAAATCAACAACAATGAATGAATGAAAAATACAGGAGTTCCAATGGAAATGTTAGCAAAGCCACTACCACAAAACAAGGCATTGGAGCACAGCTTCATATATTGTCATTTATCCTCCAGCAAAGTACTTCATATACTTGGTACAAGTCCATATGGTTAATGTGAAAAGTGTTTTCAACTAAATTATAATTCAAAAACTCCCAGGAGAAACCTTAATCATGGAGCATTGAATTATTGAAACTGAGCATACCCTGCAACGTTAACAGCAAGATTCTTTCAATATGGCCATGGTCATTTTCTTGATCAGATTTCACGATATATTTATCATCAATTAGCTCACCAAAATATTTCCTCCATCCTCTTTGCAGAGTGAAACTTCATATCATTAACTCAACTGTTTATACTCACCAGCAAAACTCAGGCGATCTTTTCATTTTTTATGGCATTTGGTCGCTTTGTATCTTCTTAGTGGAAGCTTTTGCTTCTACATTGACATGTTAAATTTGGTTCCTCAAAGCCATTTTCCTGCTAAATTGTTTCCGGTCGAGACCCAGTTACCAAATCTGGTTTCATTTTCATTATCTTTTAGAAACTTAGACAAGTCTCTCAAGGATTTTCAGCATCTGTCAGTGGTGTCAGCATTTTCTCGACACTGGTGGAGCTTCTTCACTACCTAGACCATCTGTCTCTCATCAAGGCATCTACTTGTCTTGCTAAGGCAAACCAATTGTATTAAACGTTTTTGTACTTTTCTCCTTACTGCGTTTCAATTCTCTAAAACGCATATTGATGCAGGAATTAACTTGCTTCACATTAGAGAGTTGAACTGCCCGATACTAATAACGTCAAGTGTCCCTCAAATGAAGGGAAGAAAAAATACACCTAGAAAAAAATTTCACAAAAATGCGTAGTAGGTATTCACAAGCACAAGCAAAAACAATAAAATAATTAATGAGGAAAATGACCTGATGGAGATAAAATTTGTATTAGGTTGTTCTCATCGTGAACTTAAGTAGCAAAGCAAAGCACAACTTGCATAAATTCCAAATCTCACAGTTACTCAAAATATCCCAAAAAGAGTTTTTTCATTGTAAAAATCCTTGCCTCCAATGGACTTCATCCGATGTGCATATAATGTTGCCTCTCCTAAAGAGCTTCTAACTTAAGACGTTCATCAAAACATAAACAAGCAGCAATTTTTTAAGAGCAGAACTCAAAACTTCCTAAAGAAATCCAAACAAAATTTCCTTTCAGCCCTAATTCAACCTTCCTGATTTAACTTAAACCAAAATCACAATGAAAAGCCCTTCCCTTTTGGACTTTCTAAATCTGTAGAAAATAATACCAGAAAGTGCAAATAAAATCACCAAATTCATGCTGCGAAGACCAAATGTCTTTCTAGCCTGAAGATATAGAATCCAGTGTTACAACAAGAGTATGCATCGACTAAAAGGTCAACATATGGAATGTTCATGGACACAAAGAAAGAGCTTTTCATCTTGTTGTGAGCTAAAAACACAAGAAGCCATGCTTAATATTTCGAACATTTCTTTCTATCAGAATCCAGAACTTGCTAGCAACGGAAAATGATCCTAAAGTGTTCTACCGTTGTTCCGACACTATAGAAGGGATAAATACCTGAGGAGACGCAAGTGATGTTTGTTGTGCCAGCTGTTGATGCCTCATCACTGCAATTTGATTCATGCGTTGTTGGGCATAATTGAGAGAACCATTTCCTCTCACCTGTGAATTTATACCAAGCGAACCCAGCATTCCGATTGCCTGCATATTCTGCAAAGGCTGGCCCGAAGAGTTTGCCGGATGAAACTGGGAACCTTGAACTAAAGCAGACTTTTGCCTTTGCTGCAACCAAGAAAGGAAAGAAAATTGCAGAAAATATTTGTTTAGATACCACGCATTAAACACTTGCACACCAACAAGTGCCGACCCAAAAATTTGCCCACAATAAGCAGCAAAAATTTCTTCATTAGATAGAACATGATATTGCTAATTCATATTGTACAAATTCAAATTTTCAAACAACTCAAAATTTTGCAGCAACAAAGAACCATTATGGTCAGAAATTCATGGATGACAAAAGAAAAATAAAATCATAGAAATTAATTATTTTCTATATAATGCATATATACTTGAAAGCTCACGGATACTGAAGATTTGCTCAATAGGCATAGCATAAATATATTGCATTTATACTATACAGTTCAATCATTGGAAGTGAGCAGCACGGTTATGGACAGAAATCAATGGCAGGAGAGAGAGAGAGAGAGAGAAGAAACACATAGCAAATATCTAATTAATATCCAATGCATCATATAACTGACAGCTAACAAACACTGAAAACTTCCGAAAGAGGCATGACACAATAATCACATTCATATCATGCAAAGTCAAACAATTGAATGATCTTCCATGCAAAGCATTATCATCCGTCAGATATCAATGAATTACCAACAAAAGGAAAAATTCCTATAGAAATATCAGCACCGAAGTTGAAAGAAAAAGAGAACACCACGAGGTTTCCAGATTACATTCTTACCACTGCAATAAATGACTCTAAAAGTAAGATTCAAACAAATAGAAACCTAAATTTAAGTATTAAACAGTTCTCAGAAGACCATATTGGTGCAAGTACAATGTGGCTACAAATTGAACTGCAACGCTCGGCAACATGGAAGAAAATTGAAATGACCCCAAAGATTTGTATCGTTCTTATGAATTACTATAAATCAATGCAATCCAAAACCAGGATTCAAATAAAGGAAAACATAAATTTTAAACAGTTCAGAGAAAACCCATACAGGTGCAGGTAAATGTGACTGCAAATTGAACTGGGCTCCCTGCCCAGGCAACATTGGAATGCCTCCACCTGGCCCACCCTGTCCCATCAAACCACCTCTTGCAATCCCACCTCCCAATTGCTGCTGTTGCTGAAGGTGGGTCCCAGACTGGGCCCCAAAGTTCATCTGATTGTACATACCAGGTTGTTGTTGCCTCATAGCCCCAGTGGCACCCACATTTGCTGCACTGTATTGCTGTTGGATCTGATTAATTCTGGACATAGAGGGGGACCTCTGAAGGTTCTGTTGAAGTTGGAAATTTGAAGACGGCATCAGATTTTGCTGTTGTTGGTTCTGTTGTTGCAATTGTTGTTGCTGTTTTTGGTGTTGGTAATCTATTGGAAGGTTTGAAGGATTGAGATGGTGGGTTTGTTGGGCTAGAGGAGGAAGGTGAGGGGAAGAGATTTGGGGGATATCTATTGAAGGAGAAGGTGAAGAAAGGTTAGGGTTTGAGGGGATTGAATCTGTTGGGTTTGTGGGTTGCTGTTGGAGAGGTTTTGGAGGAGAATTTTCTGCCATTTCTGTTCTCCAGTTTTTGTTTTCTGCTCTCTCTTTCTTCTTCTCTTTCTGGGAGGTTTCTGATACAGCTAAATTGATACGATGGGGAGAGAGAGAGACGGAGAGAGAGAACAGTGGAGGAGGGGAGCAGGGCAAAGAGAATTTTGCTGTTTTGCCTTGGGAAGAAAGAAAATTGGGAGTTCGGATTTCGGAACAGCACGACCTTGATATACGAAGAGGGATGTGGGCTCACCTATTTCATGTTGCCACTACCGGCTCTATGGGGTTATCATTTTATTCTACTTCTGTCTATGGAATGTAAACGGGGAGGATAGAAAAAATCTAGCTTGATAACTTGATGATGCATATTTGACGCCAAATCTTCATTGGATGGAGGGTTGATGTGGATCCCGAATCTACAAGACAGGCCAGAACTTGCCATATACCATCCCCACTTTACCCCTACCTTTAGTTTATCAGATCTGTTAATCTGATTATCTGACTGAATTGCTTCTATACTTAAAATATTACCATGATTTGATGTCGCATTAACTTGGTGCCAAGGCCATCTAAATATTACTAAATTTGGCTAGTTGGATATTTTAAGGAAGTGTCTTGACTAGATATTCCTAGACCTTTCATCTAAAAAGGTCTATGTAGGTTTTTGACAGGAAAATGTTATCTTTGATTTTTGTTCAACTATGACTTACCAATTAAATATTGTTCTAGCATAACAACAAAGCTATAAGGGGTTGTAATTGATAATCATCATCATTAAGATCTTATTCCGATTAAGGGTCAATCACATGAATCTTGTTCCTCCATTTCCCTCTATCTAGTGTCATGACTTCATTTAGTCTCAACATTTTTAAATCTTTTTCTCACTACTTTTATTAACGTTTTTTTGGGTCTTCCCATTATCCTTTTAAAACCTTCGACTTGAATTGCCTCACTCTTGCTACTAATGTTATTTTCCGTCGCTATTAGCCTATTGGTGCTACTCTTAAGTTTTATCTGATATTTCATTTCTAATTTCATCATGTTCTTATGTACGTGTTGTTCCTTAACTGCCCAACATTTAATCCATATAGCCTGAATGACTTACAGTCATCCTATAAAAATGTTTATTTCAATTTGAGTGGCACCTTGCTAATCACACAAAACTCTACGGGCATATCTCCTTTTGTTTCAACTTGCTTGGATTCTTTAGGTAACCTACATCTCAATCTCTCCCCTCTCATGAATTATTGATCCCAAGTATCAAAATTGTTCATTCATGGGGATTTCTTGATTATCAGTCTCTACTGTGCTCCACTCCTGCTCCTCTTATTGCTAAAATTGTTGCAATAATGTTCAAATTTATTGGTATAGATCAATTGACCCTGCCATGAGTCAACAAGTAGACTTCTACATGTGAGCCCAAAGAGTATCTTTCTCGCGTATATAGAAAAAGTCCATTATTTGGTATTTGAATTTGTAATGAATAGAGAATTATGAGAATTGTTGTTTAAATTTAAAGAAGTTGAGGTATTGAAGATTAATAGCTGGACTAATAAAATATGAACGTGGTTACCTAAATTTAAGGCAACAAAGGTGGAGAAAAAATATGTTTAAAACTCAACAAAAAGACAAAAAACATAAATGATAAAAGTGTCACATGTCAAGATAATAAAGAGTATCTAATCCTTTTACATTACTACATATATATTTATTTATTTATATATTTAAGTAGTAAAATGGTTGAAAGAGATTATGAAATAAAAAAATACCTCAATTCAAGAATCAAGAGGCTTGCCCCTAATCACATTCGTAATAGTCTTTGATCATTAGGGGAAGCATAGGAGATGAAAATCAAACAAAATTGTTAAATCACTTACTATAATGAGCAAATATCCATCCTAAAGAGAAAATAGGAATGATAGTATTGAAGCCTTAACCGCTCCTACAGGTAGAAGCTTTTCTGCTTGATACATGTCTTTTTAACCCACGCCTTGGTTAAGCTAGTTTGACTAAAGAAATAAATTAAAAGAAGAAGTTTCTAAATCTAATACCTACGCACTACTCTCTCCATGAGCAATGAAGATGGGAATGATCAAATATCCATCCTAAAGAGAAAATAGGAATGATAATATCCATGGAAACCCCAAATTTTCTGGAATTATTTAGAATTAATTAGAATTGTTACAAAAATTGAGGTAGAATATTATATTTAATATAATATTTTATTTTATTTTAAAGAATCAGGTTTTGTGTAGGGTCCACAAAAGTTAGGTAAGCTAGTGGACAACCAGCTCAGGGAATATCAATGATGAAGAATAAACATGATAATGAATCTCTTTTGAATTAAATAAGAAATTTTTAAAAATTATTTAAAATAAAATATAATTAAAATAATTCACAAATAAACCTATAAATACCCCATAACATTCCCACGAAATTGCACAAAAAAATCTCAAGCTTCCACTCTCTCCCTTTCCCTCTCTCTTTCCTTCTCTTTCTCTCTTTTTTCTCCTTTTTATTTCTTTCTTTTTTCTTTTCTTTTTCTTTCTCTTCCCTTTACAACCGCAGAGCGCTTCCGCGGACGCATTAGAGGGAATATTTCCTCACAGAGCGCCATCCGCATCTGTGGACTCGTCGTCCCCTACTAAATAAGGTTTTTGCCTAAAAACACTAATTCAATTAGCTATCTAAATTTGGCCGTTAGAATTCAATCTCCGCCATTGGATGGGTTCAGGCTGAATTAATCTATAAAAGCCCTAAGGTTACAAATTGATCAAATGTGTATTCACCAGTGAAATCACTGAAAAATAGTAAGTCCAGCAACCTTATATTTTTCGGCATGGATCTCTCTTTTTCGACTTTATTCTTTGATTCTAGACATTATAGGTTGGTTCCTCATCCTCTATCTATTCCAGTAGTTTTTATGGTAAGAAGATTATTGGACTAAATTTTCTAGTAAGGTTTTTTCGGTGGATCTAATACCAGTGACCTATCTTAAAAACTCCAGTAAATCAACGTTATTTAGATATTTTAAGCTATTGGACGGATTCCTAGGATCCAAAAACCCTAGGGGACGAAATCTGAGATGATGGCCAGTTCATATCTGGAAGGTCAGGAAAAAAGGGTGTAAGAATAATAATATTGTATATATGTTTTAACATAGTAAATCAATAGATTAGACACTTGATCAATATGATCTAAGGAAAGATATCCAAATCATCCTATATAAGGATGATCAAAAGAACAACTAGGAAGTATAAATGAGTTGAGGAATGACTGTATATATTTAATTTGATAGATACATGAAGGATATGATGATCAAGATCAATAAGAAGATAGATTGATAGGTGGACCTTAAAAATATATTCAATATATAAGATACATGTATTTTACACATGATCTTATCCTAATAATTATAGATTGATTATAATTGCCTTAGAATTGTTTATGAATCAACAAATGACGTTGAAATGAATACAAAGTGATTGAAGTAATTATGAAATTACTTAATGGGTAGAATGAGAATATTTGAACTATGTAAGTTGAACCCCCAAATCTTAAGGAAATAAGTTATAGACATGTCCTATTATAAGCAGACACACAAATTATAAGTATGAAATATTATTTTCCATACAAGCATGAATGCTTGTGATTTTGTTTTAAGATAGGATTATACTTAGGGATGCCAATGCTATGAGAGTTATGAGGGTTTGGCCACCCACTCTCCGAAATTGATTATGATGATGATACTGTGCTCAAAGAGAGGCAAAATGTTGGGTGGGGTAATTATGGGAAGGCCGCCGCCATGACAGCCATGGTTCCCCCCATACGAACATGGATTTGTATTTTCCACCGTGGTATCAGTGGAGTATTAAGTAGTTATACGGGCACTGTACGGATTGAGACTGCAAGCATAGTAATCCTTTGATTATATTTTGCATTATGATGCAATTGATTATGGCATAATGAGATGCCTTATGTCATGGCATGATGAGATGCCTTATGTTATGGCATGATGAGATGCCCGATAAAAGTTATTACCAATGTTATATTAGAGGATGATTCCCAATAAGGTATGATTATATATTAACAACTAGTGTTAATATTGAAATCAGTTTGGAAATGAGATATTATTGATGATATTGACTATATTCACAATTTTAAATAATTTTATTTATATATAGTATATACATATAATTCATATGATAAATGAAGGATACAATTGTTAGCCAATGTATAAATTGATTTATATCATGGATATAAAGATTTGTTGATTTTGGTATATATTGATTATATTTCTTAAATCCCCTACTAAGCATAGCTTGCTGAGATATTGTAAATGTTTGAATGTTTACAATATCTCAAATACAGTTAAGAAAAATTGAAAGCTCGACACTTGAAGATAATCATCACCGAACTACTACTCATGGTATTTACTTTGTGGAAGATTGTATTGATTGTTTTGTAATTTGAATTGTAATATTTGAATAATGTATGTAATAACTACTAGGGCTATGTATATGAACCACTATATTAATCCTAATTTTAATAAAAGTATTTCTATTGATATTCAATAGAAATTTTATTTTATACAAAAATCTATGTATGATAAGTAATTTGAGGTGATACTCAAGTTTTTGACAAATCAATTTCAAAGAAAATATGTTTCTGCTATTTGTATTTTAAAAAAAATATCAAAATCATGGCCCTACCTTTGCAAATATTTAAAAAAATGTGTTTTAAAAACCTAGGTCATCACAGTATCGAAGCTTTAACTGCTCCTACAAGGTAGAAGCTTGACAGGTCTTTTTAATCCATTCCTTAGCTAAGCTAGTTTGACTAACGAAAGATATTAAAAGAAAAAGTTTCTAAATAATGTAAATATTAAAAATCTTTGAAATTTGGGAAACTACCCTTTCTCTTTGCTTCTCAAGAAAATAATGGATATAGAACTTTCTTCATCTGTGTGTGTGTGTGTGTGTGTGTGTGTGTGTGTGTTTCTTTTGCAACTTCATTGCAAACATGAGTATCCCTATGTGTATGTGTTGTTGCCAAGCTATTTTCTCTCTGCCTTTGTATAGAAGCCCCCTTTTTATTTGTTTGTATATCTCTTGTAAAAGTCCTCTCTCTTCTTATCAAGAAAGTAAGTTCCATAGGCAAGAATCTCCATCAAGCTATTTCAGTGATTTTTTTATCCTAATTTTCATTCATGAAGGTTTTCAAAATTTAGAAATCTTGGTTAAGGGGATTTATGAATGGGTTTCTATTACATAATGCTTGCAAGTGATCTCGTGAAGTCATTTTTTTGTATAGTTGTATCTTATAACTTGAAAAAACCGAACATAGTGAGAGTAGCGCCTAGGTATCTCAAAATATGACCATGGATCTAATAATTAGGAAGGACACATCCATGTATTTCAAGATTGGGTATTATATTTTTCTTGAAATTCACGGACAAGTGCCTTCTACATCTCTTGATAGCTATAATTTCATTCTCATCAATGTGGAGGGTTCAAAGAATACCGATAGATTTTTTTTATAAGGTTGCTAGGTTATGGGCAATGATGTTAAGATTTTTTTGTTACAACTTATGCAAGTTTAGACCTAAAGAATAGCTTGGAAAAAAAATGAATGGAGGGGTATTATGGGTAACAGAGAATCTATTGTCAACCTTTAATAGAGGAAGACAAAGGAAGAAGAAGACCTAGAACTGTTTTTCACATTGTCTCTTTATTTCCACAATAACTGTGTAAAAAAGAATAATTCAAATTTCATTTTTCTTTACAATTAAAAAACATTTTTATTCAATATCCTTAGTCAAATTGGGTTGATTAGCATATTGGTTTTAGGTGCCATGCAGCTTTTAAAAGCACACTCCTACACCATAAGAGCAGTTAATGTAACTACCCAAAAATTTTAAGTCCTATTTTATTTTGAAAATTTAAATTGAACAAGAGGATGAATGTTTTATAAATTTTGAATTTTAGAAGTGGGAATTTATAGAAATCAAATTTGTTAGAAATATCCTCATAAATAGATTTTACTCAAAAAATAGAATCAAACGGCACTAAGAACACTAAAAATAGAGTTCAAATGAGAAAGTTAGAATTAGAAGAGCCGGTCTTTGATAACGGCACCCCCCTTCGTCTCCGACTCCTTTGTTGGGGGAGAAGGTCAGTGATCATGCCACCCGCAAGGAAGGTAGATCACTGGCAATAAATATCGTCTTCCCCTCCCCCATCTCACTCTTTCTTCATAGACTTCTCTCCCTCTTCCTCTCCATCTCCCTTTGGCTATCCATCTTCTCCACTGTTTTCTCCATTGGATAGGCTATCTAGGGTTCCAATAAGCATAGATAAATTTGCACCCCCTAAAAAACCCCCAAACCACTCCTCCACCTGCCTAGGATATGGGGGTGGGAAAACCCAAAAGTTTTACTAATTTAGAGGGGTCAAATTTTAATATTGACACCCTCCAGTGGACTGACACATGCGACACAACAACTAGGCCACATGTCGCATGCCCCTCCCCTGCATTGTACTGCTAAAACAGGAAAGAAGAGGGGATTGTAGAAAAACTCGACAACCCAAAACCCTCCTCTCCTCCATTCGATCTTCCCTTCCCTCTCCGATTTCTCTACTCGTTCCCTGGCTTCGACATGCAGGCCTTCAGATTAGGTTTCGGTGCCTGATCTCTCTTCCCAGAACCCTAGTTGGGTTGTCATTGGCAACTTAGGGAGCCCTCGATTAGGCCCCTTGCTTGGGCAAGTCTCTTGTGGCCAATGACCTCCTCCTTCCCTTCCTTTTTCCTGCATAGATGGAAATCCAGATTGGGTTCCTCGTCAGGCGACCGACCACCCATATGCCACCCTTCTCTCTCTCTCTCTCTCTCTCTCTCTCTCTCTCTCTCTCTCTCTCTCTCTCTCTCTCTCTCTCTCTCTCTCTCTCTCTCTCTCTCTCTCTCTCTCCAGCACTAATTGGGAAACCCAGATCAAGTTATTTTGGCGGTGAGCAAATCTCCATCTTCCCCTGCTTCTCTTCCCCATTAGGTTCGAGTGGTGACCAAATCGGCAGTTGGCGGCCACACATCTGAAAACGCTCTCCCGTCTCTTTTTTCTTCACTAGCTTAGCCAGCCATGGGAAGGCCAATGAGCTAGAACCTGCTCCCTTGTTCTTCCCCTTGCCACTGGGCTCAGGCGTGAACAGCCTACCAGCCCTACCAGCCACCGATTTCCCCTTTCCCCTGACTTGTTTTAGGGAACTAGGTGGACCCGGTATGCCCTAATAAACACTTAATCTTTGACTTGCGATTCTGACCAATCTTGGGGGAATCTCATAGATCTGAAAGTATCCTCACAATCCTCATGACGCGTGGAATGATACCCATCTTCCCATTTTTCGGTCAGGGAATATCTAACCTTCAATTTGACCAGACGTTTGATCGGAGGTTAGATCGTCTAATTTGTGATGATCTGACTTTGTTTTTTTTATTTATCCAAGTAGTCCGTAGTGATCCTCATGAAAGGTAGATCACAGATTTATACAAGAATGTTGGGCCTAAAGCGTTTATGGAGATGATTTAGTTGATATAGATCAATGACTGAGATCAACCAAAGATCCAGGTATAAAATTGGATCCAAATTTATGATCCAAACCGTTTAGAATTCTTAATTGGATTAATTGACTAGAATTAATAAATTATTATTTGATTTGGGGTGATTAGGTGAGGATCGTTGATGAGATCAACATGGAGATCTAATGATTGGGCAAAGTTGAAGCGATCCGTGGAAGATCCGACCTAGTAGACAGTCGGATATTATTCATATTGACTTGTTCAAGGTAAGATTACTGTCTTAATCATTTGACGGAGTGATTTGATTTCAATTAGATATGATTGAGCATGATGTAGATATAGTAATGCTCGACTAGTTGATTTAAATAATAAATTTCCTAAGATTGGTGTGATTTGAGCTTAGTACCTCTGGAATATGAAATGATATAATTAAAAAGAATGATTAAATGATTATGAGTGGGCCCAATTAAGTATGATTCTAATTATTAGCCAATTAAGGCTGGTCCTGCCTTGGGATTCCATGGTTGGGAATCATTGGAATGTCTAATACGCGATGTATTGAAAGACAAAAGTGTAATGATGTGTAATTGAGAATCCAAGTTAGATAAAGTGGATTACAAGTATGAATGGATGTGATATGTATCCAAGTGATGGAATTGTGGTGGATCGCGCTAAAATTGAGTTCCGCTGAACTGGGAGGTATAAACGAGTAGTACCTTGCCTGAGTTAGGTGATTTCATTCGAAATTTCTCTATGATTTCATTGATCATAACCTGTTGTCAAAAGTTCTTGAGGCATGTGTTTTGCGTCTTACCATGTTTACATAAAGGTGTTCCCTACTTCTTGTTGATGGCATGACATTCGATTTTACAAATAACCATATTTTACATGTGATGGACTGTACTTTATCATGGGCTTTGATCGTACCTTTGATGTTATTTTACATGAGAGTTTTCCATGATTTCATGGATCGTGACATATTATTTTGAAACTTCAAAGCATGAGTTTTATGCATTATCATGTTTTCATGAAAATTCCTTTGTCATACATGGTTGATATTACAATATCTTAATTTACATGATTTAACCTTATATTTCACTACCATTGTCTTGGATTGGATCTTATGGAGATGGTTACTCATTGGAGTTTCTATGCTTTATTGATTGGAATAATTGAGGTTGTGATGGGATGCATCCCCCTAGTGAGTGCCTCAGTGCCTGTGAGGGTGAAAGGGTGAAAGTGAGATTAAGATGCGTCTTTTCGTGAGTGCTTGAATGCCCCGTATGGGTGAAAGGGTGAAAGCAAAAAGTATCGAGAGTCAAGCACACATCGCCGTGAGTGTAGTTGAGACACTCAGAGGGCTTAACTGTGCACAATGTCATGTTGATTTTTTACAAGCATTACATTATTCTATGGACACAGATTTTTATTATTTCAATGGACGTATATCCACATATTTATCTCATGCCTTGCATGTTGTGATAGTTTGACTTGATATTGATTTGTCCAGACTTATGATTTTCATGTGCTATTCAGCATGAATGTCTGACTATTTGACGTGCCCTGTACATGTTTTATCCTATGAGATTCACTATGACCTTGATACTTCGCACCATATAATTTTATCATATTTATTATTAAATGTTAATCACCTACACAAGCATAGCTTGTTGAGGCATTGCTTTGTTTGCAATGTCTCAGATATAGAGAGTTACAACAGGTGAATGCGCTGATAGAGCAAGCAAAAGTGATAACACTTCTCAGTGAAACATTGAAGACATTTTAGAGATGATAAGGTTTGTTTAGGATCTCGCTTTAGTTATTGTTTATAGACTTTAATATAAATTGCAATGTGGCCTAAATGTAATAATATGAATTCATGTTAGATGTGATGGCTGCATGGAAGGACCCTGGGTATTTTGTCATGACTTGATTATCTTATCCATTATTGAAATATACATTTTATTGAAAATAGTATTTGATTATGTTGATAGGTGTGGAGACTGAGTCCCATATATGGCATATCTTATTTTATGTTTATCAGGTTATTTTGTGTTGCACTTGTCATGTGCAATGGTCCAAATTACAGGGGAGACTCTGTCGAATTTTCAATAGAAATGGTATTTCATTTCACCGCTAAATACGTAGTTTTGTGGTTGTATGACTCCCGGGACTTTTGAAATACAAGTTTTTGTTTTTTGTCACTTTAAAAATTAAAGTATTTAAAACAAGGATCCCACTATTTTTATAAATTGTTATTTTATTGTTGGTAAAAATTGGGGCGTCACACAGTCTCTCTCCTTTTCCTTCTTCGACATTTCCCCCTCAAATCTAGGCCTGATTTGGTCTCACCGGCCAGCAAATCACTGGTGAATCTATAACTGGTGGATCTAGGATGGAGCCCACTTAAGGATAGTTCAGATGGGAGATCTGAGTTGTCCAATGAGTTTGTGGGATCCCAAAACCCTAAAAACTACAAAATAGTGGATTTTATGAGCATCCTAAATGTTGATTGATGACCAAAAAGATTTGACAGTCCAGATTGGATCGTCTCATCTCGGTTGACAGGATCAACCGACCAGGACGCTCCCTGGTAACACACAACAGAGATGCATCCTCTCAATGTGTCTCTATGTGTGTGATGTGTGTGGGCATGGTCGCGTTTTTACAAAGATGCATATGCGTCTTGGGAATTGAGACATAGCCTGGTGCGATGCGATAGCGAAGAAGCATGGTGCATCTCGATAACCTTGTTTTGACATTGGACCATAAAATATGTTTAAAACACAAAATCTATATTTCAAAAGGCTATACAAGTCCGATTTACAATCAGAAAGGTCCATTAGATTTGTCTTGACCATACAAACCTGATTATTGAATAAAATTTAGGATTAGAGAATAATTTTAACTAATTATGACCTTGAAACTATAAAAATCTCATGGATCTATAAGATCAAAGATGATCAAACCCTGAGAAGTGATTAGTTGGATAATTTAACATATCTATATACCCAGATCAACCCTGAATTAAGGACATCAATACTTGCATCATAGATCTAACCATTGATAAATAAGATCAGAGTCTAGATCGATGATCTAGGTCGTTGATTTGTGAATATGACTTATGATCAATGGAGACTGGAAACAATACTTGGATTCTTACCCTTAAATTATACCCAGGAACCTACAAAGACCTTGAAGAAGATCCAAGATTAGAATTGAAGAAAAATGCAAACAACACCTAAGTGACATCCTTGAGGTAGGTACTCTCATGATACTAAGTTTTCAACTTAAATCCAAACTTAAATAATTTACTTGAAACTATTTTCGTGTTTTGTATATTTTTGAAATGATAATGAGATATGATATTCTTATAATGAGCATGCAAATTATTCTCATGATTCATTATCTTGATTAAAAATGTTACTACTTATATCTTTCGTAGCTCGTTTTTACTCTTGAATAGTAGAACAATTTTATGTATGTATTAATTGCATGTTTTGAAATAAGTTGCATAAATTAGTATATGTTAAAATTTGAAACACACACACACACACACATATCTATTTCGGGCAGTGAGCCTAGTGGGCACTATGCTAAGAGGTTGTGCAGGGTTGGGCTCCCGATCTCTAAGTGGTAGGAATCTGTGCCCAAAGAGGCACATATTTTTCTTTATTACTGTAGTAGGAAAATGACCATTAGAGGTGTTCATGGCACCTTTTTTGAGATATATCCATAATCGCTGTGAAGGGTGGTCTCTAGATACTGGAGACACACAATTTCAGATAGCTAGTCTTAAGCATAGTGGTCCCAACGATTTCTATTTTGTATCCCCATGTGTAGTACATTGAGATGGTCTTATACAAGTATTCGTGACTAGTTGGCTGATGTGTTCGCCAAGATACTTACGTGCATAATAACAATCGTAGGGTTGAGATTCTAGCATCTAGTTTGATCGATTACTATTTTAAGAAGTTAGTAATGTTTATATTATTATTGATTGATTAATTAATTTTGTTGAAAAATCTATTACTTGAATATATAAATGTGCAAATGATTTATGCATGAATACTCATATTTACATAAGATGGTTGCATGATTTTATTACTTGAAAAATTCTTTTTAAAATTATGCATATTGTATGCCATATTGTCAAATTAGTAGTATCAAATCACCTACTGGGTATGATAAATACTCAACTAAATATATTATTTTTTCAGATCAGCTCAAACAGGATTAGAAAAAGTTTCAGAAAGCTTTAGTACTACGATCAAGTGAGAAAAGGTAAAAATAAATGTGAATGTAGTTGTACCAGAACTGGTAGTAATTATTTTAGTATATGATATAAATTGACTTTTAAGTGATTATTATTAACTTGAGCCGTGATTAACAATCTTAGGAACTGGATTTATCCATTTTTAGATATTTTTCAAATTGTTATGTCATGTTTTATTAATTTATCATGTTAGATAATTATCTATTTGTTTGAATAAAGAATGACACTCAGGGTTTTCGTGAATGAATTTCAAAGAAAAAGAGAGTTTTGCTATCATTATTTCACAAAACTATTTCTAAATGGAGATTGATCTTAGAAGTAAAAGCTTGTTATTTTAAATTGCATTATAAAAACCCAGGTCATCATAGTTAATGCTCCTACATATATCATTCCTTAAGAGAAAATAGAAAAATATTGGCAAATATGCAAATTAGAGCAATGTCCCAGTAGAAGTGCCTTTAATATCATCTTCCTAAATTAAAATCTCTGTCTCGAAGTTATTTGGCACATTATGGGCACCATTGATATTTTCTCTTCATTTAGTGGATTTATTGCCCATGAGATGGGTGGGTACTAAAAATCTAATCTTTTGAAAACCTCTAAAGGTTCCTTCGCTTGGACATTTTGTGGGTGAGAAATGAATTAGTTTTTAGGAGAGAGAGTCTTTCTGTTTTCATCGTTCATTTTCCAACTACAAAAGATCACCTTAGAGGTTACCCCAAAATTATTGGTCGCACACCATCTTGAGGTGGTGAATAAAATAAACAGATTCCACGACTCAACAAAAGAGGAGAGGCGGGCCCATGTGCATGAGATAAGCAATGTCTAATGTACTCCTTGTCTCTATTTTTTCTTCTTCTTCTTTGTGTGCGTGTGTGTCACTCGTGCATGGTTAGGGTAGACCGAATAGAGACACAAAAAAAAATGAAAAGTGGGCTCATTTTTTGAGTCATTTATTAGATTCACCTTCTCTTAAGATAGGAAGGTACCAAAAATGTCACCTAATGGACATCTGCATAGCCCCCAATAGCTTATATGTGGACAGTGCAAAGCCTAGATCATAAAAAAGCTCGGAACAAATGAGCATGATTTTCATTTTCTGGCCTCAACTATGCATCCCTTAATTTTCCTAGCAAACCCCTGAGTAAATAGTTGCAAATAGCTCCAACTTTAGGTGGGGCCAATATTTTTAAAGATTTGTACCATTCACAGTGCTTTCCTTGGGTTAGATCAACTGTAATATAAAGTCCCATTCATTGGTATGTCAAGCAATTGTCGCCTTCAATTATAAAATGGATGATGAACTTTCTATGATCATTTCTCAACTCAAGAAAGTAGCAATCGGGATCATCTAGTAATGAGAATTTTAGATTATGGGTCACATAAGTAAAGGAAAACATTGTGAACAAGTCATCTTCAAAAACTTGGTCTAACTTGAAGTTGTCCATTTCTATCATTTATTAAGGGGCTCGGGAGGAAAATAAAAGGGCAAATATATAAATACCCTTGATACAAAGGCAGGCTATTTGACATAATTATCCTAAACAACTATGCCCTAATCTGGTGGCATTGCATGAAAGCCATCTAGCATAGTTGGTCATAGGCATCATGGTGCCTCTCCTTACTTGAAGGTCTGAGATGAAAATTTTCCCTTATTAGGGAGATTTAAAATAAATTTAGAAATTAGTATATGCTTGCAACTCTTTCCTAAGACAAACCCAAAAAAATAGGAAAAAATCTCATGGCATTGTATTTATGATACAAAAGTGCATTTTTGTCAAAAAATAACTATGCATTGGTGCTTAATTAGCAAGTCCCTTTTGTAAATGGCATCTTAATTGGTGCTAATGCCATCTATTATTCCAAAAAGAAAAGGGTAAGTATGTCCACATCCGAGCAACAACTTCCTCTTCTTCTCAACTGAAAGGGCAGCCCTAGTGCATGAAGCTCCCGCCTATGCCATGAGATTTTTATGTTTGATCACACACACTACAAGTAGCCGTAGGCAAAACCGTGAAAGTAGATGGTTTAGAGATTTATGAAGCATAAATAGAGCAAATGAAGGCGACGAGAGGCATTTACGGGTTATACACATTTCAGACGTCACCAAGAAGATGAATGGTTGGATCACCAACCATCTCGCCTGAAATTTGCTTTTAGGGTCCTTAACCATGTGTAGTAATGTGAAGGGGAGCCTTGGCACAAGATCAAAGTTGTTGTCATATGATTTTGAGGTCACGGGATCAAGACGTGAAAACAACTTCTTGTAAAAATACAAGATAAGGCTGTGAACGATAGGCCTTTGTGATCTGCCTCTTCCCTGAACCCCCCATAGGTGGGAGCTACGTGCACCGAGGCTGCCTTTTTTAAACATGTGTAGTAATTTACACGCCCAAAAATTCTCTCTCAGAAACACTTCCCATCCTCATATATTTATTCATGGGTCAGGCCCAACGGGCCGAGCCTTGAGATCACAACCCAGACAATTAGGAATCTATGGGCCGGGCCCCTATTGCAGACAATGTTCAGTTAGCATCTTGTGCTCCATCTTCAATCGAAGTGGATGGCAATGGGGCAGGTGAAATGATTTGATTTCTGTTGCCCCGCCCCACCTTGGGTCATGAGACTTGCAACCCAATGCGGGCTGGCAAGAGTTCATAAAACCCATATTGACCCGTCTTACCCATTCGCTTTTATGAGTGCGACGAGCAGGGCAGGAAAACTAAGAGAGAGTCGCATACTAGTTTATTTTATCTATTTTATATTATCTAAAATCAATTTACAAAACTCAGTTTTAACTAATAAGTCTTTTTGTGTATATGATATATGTAAATAGTATGGGTCGGACTGCACTTGTTCAGACCAACCTCGGGTCACATCCTTTTGCCCTGCTGTAGGTTGGGGTCGCTGATATCCCGTCCTGTCCCGCGCCATATGTCAACCCCAAGTATGGGGCGGGGCGACCGGTTTTGCCTGCCCCATTGCCATTCCTAACTTCAACTTCACGGATCCACAAGGATCAGCAGGAGTTGTAGGTCAACTTTGTGCCCCAACTGGAAGCAATCTTAACTGAAGTAATTGCTTTGCAGTGTGAAAGGTTGGTTAAAATATAATGGTTGATAGCGTTAAAACTTGTATATTGGTCAAATACTGACTGCCTTAAATAAGCACTTACCTAGTCTGGCCTGAGATTAGATGTCAAAGTCGGGCAATTAACTAACTTGATTAGCTAAAATACATGTCACTACAAGTGATTGTTATATATACATGTGACAAGGCTAATTGCAGAGATAGTACCTATCCAGTTCTATCCTGATGACTATGACTAACTTGGCAGAATTATGCTGTTGTTTAGCAGTTAACTAAAAGAAAGCTTTGGCGCAATGCTAAAGTTGTCGTCTGTGACCTTAAGGTCACGGGTTCAAGGTGTGAAAACAGCCTTTTGCAAAAATGCAAGTTAAGACTGCATAGTATAGACCCTTGTTGTCCGCCCCTTCCTCGAACCCGCATATGCGGGAGATTTGTGCAGTGGTTTAGCAGTCAATTGAAGGGAAGGCTTGGCACAATGGTAGAGTTATCGCCATTGACCTTGAGGTCATGGGTTTGAGCCGTGAAAACATTCTCTTGCAAAATGGATGGTAAAGATGGTATTATAAATCCTTATAGTCTGCCCCTTCCCTGAACACCGCATATGTGGAGCTTCTTGCACCCAACTGCTCTCTCTTTTTTTTGTTCTCGCAGTCAACTAACAAATTCACCCATTTCCTTTGATCTCAACTTGATTGGATGGGCTTAGAGCCTTTAATCCATCAAACCTTGTCTAAGGTTTTGCCATGAAAAAAGCCATTGATTTTGCTGGAGATTGGATGTCAGGAGGCATGGGACTGGGCCGTCTGTTGTTGGTCTGGGAGATCAAAGGTCCAGAAAACTGTACCATGGGGTCCACAGTACAACTATGTGGATGGTTCGCTTCGATCATCCTTAACGATCAACCATTGGATCTTGCACAGGGATATGATGTACAGTCCAATACCATCGATCCCAAAGACCCATGTCAAATAACCTTCCTCCTCACGTATTAAGGCCTAGAAGAAACAATAATTAAATTGGAGATCTAAACAAGCTCTCCTGTGGATCAAAGGGCTAGAATCATCAAATCAAGGTGGGGTCAAGAACTACAGATCCTCTTTTAATTTAAAAGTTCAGAGGTCAATAGACTACCCAACGGCGTTCTAATTCGCGCAGTGTCAAATAAAAAAGGAGGGGCAGCTCTGAAGTACAAAGCTCCCACTTATGCGAGATCTAGAGAAGGGGCAGACTACAAAGGCGTATAGTAGGCAATCTTACTTTGTATTTTGTAATAGGCTAATTGGCATAGTGTCAGGTAACGTAAGATTATTCTTTTGAATCTTAATAAGGTACGACAATTAACGGTGGGTAATACGTCAAATCTGAAAAGGAGATTCGATAACGATCTCCTTCTGGCTTTGAAGATGATTGGTTGAATCAGGCACATCTGCACCGTAAATGACATGGTCATCTCACATTCACTGGGCCCCAATTTTGATTGGAACCTTGCATCTAATGGAATTTCCCTTAATTGTCCAGTGAATAGCTTGCAAATGGATGATCCATGACCAAAAAAGGAAAAAAAGAAAAGAAAAGAAAAAAGGAACGTTACAAATGCAATAGCCAAAATTTCTTGATCAAGATTAGAATCATACCACAAAAGGGACATTTGAACCATGCGTGTGCCAATCGTGGCCCACCATCGGAATAATCTATATCAATCAATGGTAAACCAGAATTTATAACAGCGATTGATGACCTAAAACCGTTAAAAAATCAAAGGGTTAATCCGACAATCTAGTCACCCATCAAAGCCCGGTATAATATAGGAGTCTCGGTAAGCTTACACGCTCAAGAGCGGAACATGTACACACGTCAAATTTTCCGTGAAAGGTAGAACCATTTTAGTAGATCTAATTCGTTCGGAATATTATAAGTAGGCGATTATTTTGAGTCTTTGAAAAATAAAATTAAAAAAATCTTAATTTTCACGTAAAAAAGGTAGAGTACAACCACTCAGTGAGTATAAAATTTGAGTTCTAGCTTATCTTGCCATTACTAATATTATGAATCAAAGGTAGGGATCAGCCTATACATAGAAGCAACACAAGAATAATCTGATCTGACCTTGCATTGTTCGATTATCCCTAAACTTAAGTTTAACAATGATTGATGACTAAAAATCATTAAGAAACCATCAAAACCCAATATAATATAAGAGTCTTAGTAAGCGTACATGATCATGAGAGCAAGGCATGCAAGTCAAATTTTTCATGCAAGGTAGAACCTTTTTTGGCAGATCTAAGCCGTTTATTATGTTTATAATGCTACAAATAGGCGACCAATAGACATCAATGCTTTTGGAAGATCTAAATACTTATTTTGGATTTTTGAAAATGAAATTAAGAAAAATAGATGGTCGTAATTTTTACCTAAAAAATATATAATATGGAGTACTTTCATTATACATAAATTTTGACTTGTAGCCTATTTATGCCATTCAATGTACATAAAAATTGAGTTCATACTGCTCAGATTTGCAATTAAAGATCTATCTTGTATGGAAAAAATTTAGGAACTCGTAATATAATAATAACAAAGAAAATAAAAAAAAGGGCAGTCTTGGTGTACGAAGCTGCTGCCTATGCTGGGTTCAGAAAAGGGGCAGACCACAAGGGCCTAAAGTACATAGTCTTACCTTGCATTTTGCAAGAAGCTATTTTCATGCCTCGAACCCATGACCTTAAGATCACATGACGATAACTTTTACCATTGTGCCAAGGCTCCCCTTCTAATAACAAAGAAAACTCCAGGTCAATAATATTAAAATTATTTTTAAAAAATAATATATTGGGTTTGCTTCAACGACAACCATAATATTTTGGACAATGACGATATCTTCACCTACCGCACCCAAGCGCGTGCGTCAGATTGCTTCTACTAAGATTCCACGAAAGAATCAAAGGAAGGTAGAAGATATTCAGCAAAATCCAATCGTTGAGTGGATGACTCAGCGGATGATATCACATCGTGTTTTTCTCGTAGAAGAAGTTTCTGTTTTGTCGAAGGCTTGGTATTTGAAATGGCGGCTTCCAACGGTCAGAATATTCATAATTCCGTTGGTTTTAATTTTGAAGTCATCAGTTTAAAGTGTGAAAACAGTTTTTTGTAAAATTGCAAGATAAAACTGCGTACGATAAATTTTTGTGGTTTGTAGGCCTGGCAATTCGGGTTGACAAGTCGTATTCATGTCTTATTAAGATTAACCCATTATAGTATATGGGTCGACACGAACACAACCCGCTTAATAATCAAGTCAAGAACTCGTAACTCGAACATGACACGAGTATTAAAGGAGTCGACATGACATGACTCGTATAATATGATTAAATAAATATAAGATAACTAATATAAGATGGTTCTTAAAAAACTGTTGTATATTACTATAGTAATATAGGACGGTTTCAGAAAAACCGTCATATATTTTCAACCCAAGTAGTTAATATTTTGAGGGTTAGATGGATCAACATGACAAATTAATATATTGTGTGTCAAACAGGTCAACACGATGGGTCAACGTTGATTGACACAAATACGACAGGATTTTTGGTGTGTCACCCGAAAATAACACGAACACGATAAAACTCGATACTAACCCGCTAAATTCGTGTCGGATTCAAATCGTGTTATCGTGTCGTGTCATATTTTGCCACCCCTAGTCTGCCATTTCCCTCTATCTCGTATATTACCTTTTTAAGAAATGAAAACTTATCAAACTTTTGGCATTATGGGCTTGAAACTTGTAGTTTAAGGATTTCTTTTGGGTGGCTTTTGCTTCCAAGATTAGTAGTACAAGGCCTTAGAGTGAACTCCATTAGTTGAGGCAAGTTTGGTTATGTGACTGGATAATAAATTTTTATTTATTTGCTTTCACTTCCTTGACATATATAGAAGATTGATTATTTGGGTTCTGATGCCAAGCTTTATGAATTGGAATGCCCCATTTTAATTTCAGTAATAAAGAAAAAGAGAAAAATAATCTACTGGGCTAGTAGTCTCCGAGAGTTCTGATGGGCAAGGAGTGAAGGGTGTGTGAAGAAATAGACGGCTTTTAGAGAAATTTTTGGAAGATCTAAGCAGTTTATCATGTTCGGCGTAACAAAAATAGATGGAGTGCAAGAAATCAATGCATTATGATAACTACAACCATTTGTTTTGAAAAGATAACGAAAAATCGGCGGTCGTGATTTTTTCAATTAAATAAAGGCTAAAAGCATTTATTGAATGTGATATATAGCCTATTTATGCCGTCTAAATATGATGAATGACTTGAATATACAAAAAAACAAAAGAGAAAAAGGAAAGAAGAAAAATTATCACCATGCATGAGAAGGGGGTTGCAGGGCCTACTCCTAACAGGAATCATTTCTGAGTAAATCACCAAAATTCAAGCCATTGAATATCTAGCCTCCAAACTACATGGTAAAAAGGTTGAGGAATCACATTTGAAATTAATCCATCAATGTGGCATCGGCAAATCAAAAGGCTTGAACTCATTCAACAAGAGAAAAACTGTAAAGGTAGCTCTAATGCACTAAGCTCCCGCTTATGTGGGGTCTGGGTAAGAGGCAGACTACAAGGGCTTAAAGTATACAGCCTTACCTTGTATTTTGCAAGAGGCTGTTTCTACGCCTTGAACTCGTGACCTCAAAGTCATACGATGACAACTTTTACCGTGGCGCCAAGGCTCCTCTTCAACAAGAGAAAAACTGTGGGGGCTAGTAAATCAGTGATTTTGATTAGTGGCAAGTGGACGGGCTTACTAGTAGTTCTCGTTGCCTCGTAGGAATGATGTTATTGATCACTGTACAAAGAGCAATGAATGATAAATTGAGACTCCTTTTTTGACATAAAAATTCAATTTAAACATATTTTGTACATGTTTTTTTTGAAGATTTATGCCATTTATCTTTTTGTTTCTCTTTTGAAGGGGAGCTTTGGTGCAATGGTAAAAGTTGTCGTCATGTGACCTTGAAGTCACAGGTTCAAGGCATGGAATCAGCCTCTTGCAAAATGCAAAGTAAGGCTGCCTACTATAAGCCCATGTGGTCCGCCCTTTCACCGGACCCCGCATAGGTGAAGCTTCATGCACCGGGGCTGCTCCCTTTTTATCTTTTTGTCTCTCTCTTCTTTATGCCCCATGTGAAAACCTCGCCAATAGAATAATACCAACTGACACTTTTTCTAGTTTAGTCAAGATTTTTTATCCAAAGTAAAATAGATGACATCATAGATCTTCCAAAAAAAACATGCTTAGATTAGAGTCTCAACTAGAGATAAGAATAAGCTATTTCACCTAATGAAGACATTGTATCTGTCCAGTAATTCAACTTCAGAAAAAAATGGTTTACAACTCTTTCCAATGATTTTGACGAGCCTAATGAGTTAAGGTGTGGTCCGCCCCTTCCCTGGACCCCGTATAGGCAGGAGCATTGTACACCGGGGCTGCTCCTTATATTTTAACTTTTCCTGAAATTATTATGCCAAACCTTAGTTTTTTTAAGGTCCCTCCACCTAAACATTCACGTTACTATCAAGAGTATAGTCAAACTTTTAATTAATAACGATCTTCCTAGATTAATTTCCCATTCATAGGACTATTGGAAATGAACCATTGATCCAAAATGTCATCATGTATACCTCACACATTCTTGATTTAGACCCATATTATGTTTGTAAAAGGAAAATTAAAAAGATTTAAGCCAAACGTATATGTGGGCCTCAAATGTTTGCCCATCCAAGCCGTTCACCTTCCCTGGTGCAATTGCAAAGTAGTGTGGGCCTCAAATGTTTGGTGGCCCTAACTAGGACCTTCAATCTTCCAGGCTTACATGTTCCTTTACTCTGCTCGAGTGTTTATTAGATTTCCTTATCTGTAGATCAATTACATAAAAAAAACTTATATATATATATATATATGGGATATGTTAATTTCAATTGTTTCATGCAGTTGCAAAGAGTATTTGGCATTTGATTGGCTGGAAAAAAGTAGAAAACAATCAAATGTCACATGCATTAAATAATTGAAATTAACACACACACACATATATACATATATCAATTTGTATTATTGTGATATATCTGCAAACAAAAAATGTAGTCTTTGAAGCATTTTTAATTTGTCTTTTGATTCCCTTTGCGAGTAACCAAGAGGCTACATGAACACTAATTGCCGACAACTCTACAAGACCACAATAATCCCATTCCCAAACCCCACACGACTATTGGTGGGAACTTTGCTTGCAACTTAAGCGACAGCTACTTCTAAGCAGTAGCAACAAGGGAAGAAGTCTTGTTTAAGGCAATAACAACTTAGCAATATAGATATAGTAATCAATTATAATATATTTAATTCACTTGTGAAAAATAATGAAATTGACTTTTTATCCAAATGGGATTATAATAATACAGTTATAACGAGCTGAAAAAAGAGGCAATTTAAACGAGAGAAAATCGCATGCACGCGCGCACACATACATACATGTATGTGTGTATGTATGAAAGGAATTCTTGATTCTGATTTGTAGTCAGCTTAAACTGACGCTAAATAATTATGGCATAACGACATAGATATACTTTAGATTTATCTACTAATTAATATCACTAATAATAAAGAAAATATTGAGGAAATTAAATACTAAATGGACGGGCCCGCCCAGCACATATCAGATCCGTCCGCCAATGGATTGTCTATGGCCTCGATTGAACGTTTTAATTTAATAGTTGTCAACAGATGAGTGATAGAGAAGAAAAAAAAGAAAAAAAATCCAGTTATCAACACCAAAATTATCTATTAGAAGATTAAGATCATTAAATTGGCACGTCTTTTTGGACGTCCACGTCGTATCGGAGCATAATCGAGACACGCGGCATCCGATCATTTCTCATTATTATAATAGGAGAATTAATACTATTATATACACATAATCTGATGATAATCAAGAAGTAAAGAGAAAAGTGATTATAAAATGAAAAAAAAAACACAACTGGCATTTTGTTATAAATTTAGCGGCTGTACCAACTCAAAACTAAAGCCCACGGTCCTAACATGCGATAATCTTAGCCGCTCTGTTTCTTTTGATGTAAAATAAACGGTAAAAGTTTCACCATCCATTTATATTGAAAATAGATTAAAGTTTGAACTTTAGCCACCAAGGTAAAGAAAATATTTTCAACGACTAGGATCTTCAAAAAACTACGCTTTCGTGGGGTTATAGCCATCCAAAGTATTGATACAGAATAATTTATTAAAAATATGGGCTATTATATCACTTTCCAAAAAAAATAAAAATTAGTGAGATTTGGTGAGACGGCTGCAGTTTGGAGAGGGCTTTCTATGAACCCTTGTGGATTGCGTTGAAGTCGCCCTCGCAAATAGCGTGCTCTTAGGAAGTGCTGGCCGGGACAGGCTTCCTCCCCTACTACGACACGTCATCCAAATTGATCCAACTCTTTTTAAGCCTTCCCACTGCCTTCAAACCAGACTCATCCCCGTTCAAGGCCTCCCTCTCCCTGAACAAATCTCTCTCTCTCTCTCTCTCTCTCTCTCTCTCTGTGAAACTTTCTCTCTGTCCCTCTACAATGGAAGGTCTAATTCCTTATGTCTACAGAGCCATAGTTGAATACAGGACGGGAAGCCAAGCAGGTATGGTGGGATCATGGCTAAATGACTCACCTTCCTCTTCATACATGAGACTTCCAGGGGATTCCGGCCGCTTTAACAAGTCGGAGATCCATCTTTTCAGGCCGGAGCGTGCTCCTTCCTCCATCACTTCATCATCTGCCGCCCAACTCATCCCGCCCACCACAGCTCAATCATCGCCACTCCGTCGATCCTCTTCCCGCCGAACCTTCTGATGATATCAACAAGGTGATATTAGTTCTTGCCTTATTCGTGGGTTTAATCACAAATCGCTATCCACCCAACAAACAGAAGAGGGAAAGGGTTGTGGTTGTCGATTGAATCGTCGAAGAGGTTCCGTGAATGGGAATGCGTAGCCGATGGTGAACTTGTATGATATTTTTCTTTTGTTCTAAGCTGGTAAATAAGCGGTGAGGGCTACCAAAGGAGCCTTTTACCATGGTGCTGTTATTGTGATAGTGCTGATGTAGGTTGTGGAGATGTAAGTGTAGATATGTGTTTGAAGAAATTATGTTTCAGGCCAGATGGGGCCTTCTGTCAAGTGTAAATCTAAACGAGAAAGTATTGTTCCAGTATTTGATTACTCCAATATAAAGCTGGTTTGCCACTGGCTTGGACCATTTATTTCCTTCTTTTTTATAAGTAAAAAATTGAGATTGATGATTGAGTTATATTTTGGAATTACAGGAAAAGGCTGCTTACATTAGGGAAAATGGTTATTGGAGGTCATCCGCTAGCTTTAGTTTCAAATATGAAAATGACATACTGCTAAGTGAATTAGGTAGAACAGTAGAATGTTCTAACTTTACGGAATAGGTTCCGTGTGTGGAGAGAACTGTGGCTTCTCCTTTTCCTCTTGAAGAAAATGCAAGGTCGTGTATAAAACTGATGTAATTCTTATCCTTCCGTAGGATATGATCTCTGCGAGTGTGCAGTCCTGAGAAGGACAGCTCAGAGTGTTAAAAACAACAGCAATGACATCTTGGTCATTCAGAGAGCTTGGATCGAGATGGGTTTGGCAGATGAATGTCTTGGATCACCGATTAAATGGATGCCTCTCTTTTCACCATGTAGGCAGTTGATCTCTTATGCAGTGCATATAACATCTCACCCTCCCATTGGTGGAAGTCATGGGACCCTTGCCTATTTAGAGGCCCCCATCATTGAGAGAGAGAGAGAGAGAGAGAGAGAGAGAGAGAGAGAGAGAGAGAGAGAGAGAGAGCCAGAGCCAGAGCCAGCGACGGCAATGGTGGGGTGGAGGGAGGGGTCGGGGCAGGTTTTCGGCTGCTCTGTCCCGTCCCGTCCCGTCCCTTCCCAACCCGCTAAGCCTTAAAATGATGATGTTACCCAGCATATCATATTCTTTAAAACATAATATACAAGTGATAATTACAATTTTACTTGTCATAATTCTAAGATATATAATTTAAGGGCAGATTAGACTTAACAGTAGTAGTATATGTTGCATCATCCGGGTCTTCGGATGCCCATCTCAGTTCACATTCTCTTGCCTCTCCCCGGTTTTCTAAAAGGTCACAATTTATTATCTTATCCTGCCCATATAGATAGAAGGGGAGTTTTAGTGCAACGGTAGAGTTGTTGTGTGATCTTGAGATCATGGTTTTAAGACGTGAAAACAGTCTTTTACAATGTAAGATAAGACTGCGTACTATAAACTCTTTGTGATTTGAACAAATGAAGCAGTCTATAACTCTAGATGCAAGTTGACTATGAAACAGGAGCATGAGAGATTGAATATTGAAATGGTAAGAAGTCAACCTATCGGAGGATACAGGATAGGGAGCATTACTGTTGACTTTCCATTTAAAGAAAATATTCTAACCCGGAAATGGCAGGGCAACTTCATTATAGAAATAGTGATAAGGATGGACTGACAAATCTCCCTTTCAATATACAGATTCATAGATTATAATTTCCATTTTTCTTTCTATATTTCGTTATTAGGTGAGCTAGGTCAACCAACTAGTAGTCAAGCCTCGGTTAAACGAGAACGATAATTTTAATTTATACTAATTAAGGTCGGCGCAAAGATAAAGTTGTTGCATGACCTTGAGGTTACGGGTTCAAGGTTTGGAAATAGCCTCTTGCAAAAAATACAAAATAAAACTGCATACTATAAACCCTTGTGGTCTGCCCCTTTCCCGAACCCCACATAGGCAAGAGCTTTGTGCATTGGGGCTGCTCTTTTTTACTAACTAAGGTTGAAAGAGGCATTCCACAACAAGAAATTGCATTAGCTGGCAAGACACATAGCATTAGGTTCTATTGCTACTACCACTTTACAGACAATTGCATTTTGAGAGTATTATGGAAGGACTTTACCAAGGCAGCTCCACTCAATCTCAAGTGTTGACTTGATCCGATGGTTCATGTAGTAAAGAGCTTCCTCACTGTAGGCCATGAGTTCTAGGCTGTCCGTGGTGTTTCTGTGTGGGTACATGTCCATCCCTCGGATAAAAGGGTTAGGGTTTCCCTTGAAATATGCTTGGTCTTAGATTTAAGCTGTCCCTTTTGTCGGGACTAAATTAAGAATTTGTGAGTGATTTGCTTCATAATTCTTGGCTTCTAAAAATGGAAAAATCTATAAAACCCATGTCTTCAAGGTGCCTAAACTTACAAGAATTGTGCTATTAATTTTCTTGCTTGGTTTCTCCAACTTAAAACCGGAAGCTATTTCTTTCTTGATCCATAAGGTGAATTGGCAGAGCTTGGAGTCTTGGCCGGCCTACTTGGGCCGACTGGTTAGTTTAAGCAGATCACAAGTGGCTTTATTTGACAGATGAAGAAGTTGGAGTAAATAACTGGTAATAAGCACAAACTATACTAATTCTCTGATAATATAGGCATGCCCGTTTTTATTAATCGTCAATGATCCCTTATGATAGTCTCGAAATTAAACTAAAAATTGTTTTTCTCATTTTTTTTTTAAAGTCAAAAGCCTCTTGTAAAAATACAAGGTAAGGCTGCGTACTATAAGCCCTTGTGATCTGCCTCTTTCCCAGACCCCGCATAGGCGGGAGCTTCATGCACTAGGGTTACCCCCCTAGTCAAAAGCAACTACTCACACACTCTCAAAAACCTATCCATCTCTTAACGCGTGTATGGTGCCAACCTCTACACAACCTTACTTCAACGGTGTTAGAATACCATTCAACCTAAAAGCTAGATTAAGTGATAGAAAGTAGGCCAACAATAGTTATATATTTAGTACACCCCCACAATTGAAATATTCTTTGGACGTGAGCCCTTGCATCTGAAAATTAATATGAGGGTCTCTCAGAATTGAAACTCATGACCTTATGGTCAATAAGGCTCGCGTTAGAATTCATGAACTCTTGGTTACAACTCATGTTGGAACTCAAAAACCTACAGGTTTTTTTTTTTTTTTTTTTTGAATGGTAGATACACCACATTCTTGAAGAGTTTCGAACTCCTGACGTTGGAACTCATAAACCTACAAGTTTTTATTTTTATTTTTGAATGGTGGATACACCACATTCTTGAAGAGTTTCGAACTCCTGACCTTCACAATTGAAACTCATTCTTGCATCGCTACGCCTACTAAATGCAACAATTTAATGCTTCAATTACTGTTGGTGTTGGTAGAACTCAAGGAGCTCGATGCATCAAAGGTTAGAATAGTACTATTAATGTGAATCAAAAGAGATGGGACGGAACCAATCAAGTCCACCTTGCCCCCTTGTACATGTATACTCAAATTTGTAAATCTTTGTAGTTGCTACTTCTTAACTTGTACTTGAGTATACAAAGAGGCTGCTGCTAGATGCGAGCATAACGTTCATCCACCAAGCTGATATTGAATCTATTCACTGGTTCATTTGGTTTGAGTTGAGTTTGAAAACCAACTAGTTTAGCTTGTCAAGTAACCAAGATCCAAGAAAGCTTGTACAGGAGAAAGTAAAGCATGTAGAACATCCTTTGTTGATTAAGTCCAATGGTTATGTCGATAGCAGTCTTTATAATGGCTGTCCCTGCCCCCAAACATTAGAAATTAAACATAGAAGACTGAATGTGGAAGTCCATTTTCCGCATTCTTCTTGTTCATGGAGACTCTCTGATCTGTATCCATCTTCCTCCATTCTGCTAGAGCTTGAAGATTTCCATTGGATTTGCATATCCGGGTACAGTAGCGATTCTCCCACTGGCCCTTGTCTTTGGTGAGGCCCAAAATTTCATGAATGAAACATCCTACCCCTGAGGTAGATCCTGTACCATTTTATGTGTGAGACATGACATGATTAGATCATTCGTCGAAGACGTTTGGAGCAGATATGAACACATGGACCTTTCTTTAGCTCATCTTTTACCTGGACTTTCATATCGCAGACCATCAAACAGTAACTCCTGGAAGTCAACTTGTAAAGTGAAGATGAGAAAGCTTGATCAAGTAACATTTCACAGGTTATCAAGAGGAGAAGTTTACTCCTCATTTGCTTTCATATAAAACGGAGGGGCAAATGATTTCTGCTTGATTGGTGGAGGCGGCATAACTTGGGAGAGCTCAGGCAAATCTGGGGTGGGTGGTGAAGGTATTTCTTTCAACAATGAATGATAGACATCAGCTACGGGAAGACAAATAAGGTTTGGGTCGATCCAAGCAAGGCCCAGTAATGCATTTATAGAAGCTTCAATCAGGCCAGTGACACTGCTGCAAGCAATCCCCACAGCAAGACCACTGACCTTCTTGATCACTGCTTTGAATGCTGAAGCAGTCCTGTTGCTAGATATGTCCACAATCATGTCAAGCACTGTTACTTGAACCTTCATACTGGAAACCTCAGCAATCAATCAAGTCTTGTAAAGATGGCGAAGTGCCTTGGAAAGGCAGATTTATTGACATTTTTCCTTTTCAATATGGACTTCCTTGAAATGGAGATGCCAGTTACAATCTCCAAAAGTGTGATCCATCAGCATGGAAACAGTGAGTAAAGATATTCCTTACATATCCGCACTATGCAGCTTACAGGACTCGAGCATCTCAGCGTATCCTGTAGATAAAACAAGTTGCACCTGGAGTAAAATAATTATCTTTCTTTTCCAGGACGATATATAAGTCATGGACTTGCACTGCAAGGCCTGTGATCATGGCGTATAAGCTCTAAGGAAGGCCCGTTTAACACATGGACATGGCTTGAAGGATTTAGGCCTGTTGTTGAAGATCTATGGAACAAGGCCTGATTCTGGAAGGCCTGGTTTTTGGAAGTTTCCTTATAAATATCTAAAAAGAGGAAAGCTTAGATATTTATGTAGAGAGTTCTAGAGAGAATTCTAGAGTAGTCCTCAACCATTAAATGGTTGACACATGTAACAATCTGAACCATCCATTGAGGTGGATGGGGGAGAGCAAGTATATATAAGGGTTAGCTCCTCATTTGTCGCTCAACTCAGTTAAGCTCAATTCATTGGAGGTGATTGAGGAAGTCCCCTTCTAAGTTCTCTTATTGCTTTTGTGGGTGAGTGAGTGTAGCCCTAGCAAATAAGAGTGGGAGTTGAAGGCTGACTTGTGCTTTGCAAAGGAGATGCACACAAGTGCCGCATGGCTTTAGCAAAGGTGAAACTATGATCCTGTGACATAGCGCTATGGTGACTACATAACTGTTTATGATATAAGACGCTTAGAGATAATTAAATGCATAACTACAATGAAATAAGTGCAAAATGCCAACTAAAATTGGATTCTTTAAATGGAAAAGCTGATGTAATTTATATTGGATTACTTTGCAAAGGGGGAAGTGCCCAGCATCACTGGACTGGCTTCTTCAGTTTTTAAATACATGGGCTGACTTTAGTCCAGCTAGTGGAGTGCCCAGCACATGCAGAGGGAAGCTTTTAAGGAGTGTGGGAACATTGTAGAGGTGTTTACTAGTAAATTGTGAAGAAGAGACGGGGTCTTGACAATATGAACAATGCAATTCAGATGATGTTACTCTTGCTAATGACAGAAAGTTAGCAATCATGTAATCTTTGCTCTTACTTCAAGAACTTTTTTCCTATTTGGATGGTCTTGCTTTGGGGACTTCAAGCCAGTAAGTCCAGACAATCCATAATCCCTCTAAGAATGGAACCTATTCACCATTCTGGATGATCTGAAAGCAATTTTAGAAATAATATATAACCACAGGCAACCTCTCTGCTCATCAGAGAGGTAGGTACCATCTACATCTGGATCAACATCTAGACGCTAGCTAAGTATCATTGTCAATGTTTGGCTGGAATGGTTATAGACAAACCCCTTTTGGAACCTTTGAATCCTCAGAAGATCCAAACTCCATGACTCAGCTGTCTTTATCCTTTTGTTTGTCTTTCAGAAACTTTTATATTCAGATATGCCCAGTGCTCACCCAACTGCCTATGAGTTTGGGTGAATGACTTTCAAAATTTGACAATTGATAAAACTTGAACACAGCCAGGCCAAGTATGATGTTGGATGTTACGTGTTGATCCATAAATATACACTCATCTAGAAGCACAATGTTGGACAAAAGAGGCATCAGTTTCAGCGAAATAGTCACTTCAGTAAGAAATCAGCATGGAACTGTCTCTTGTAACACGAGTTGAGATCTTGATGATCATAAACATTGGGTTTGAATTCCCAAGAGTCCCTTGCATCAAGAACCTGAGAGCTCTCTCTCTCTGCAATTGAATTTCAAACTGGACTAGTCAAAGATCAAGAGAACATTCCCATTTCCTTCTTTCCAGCAGTATGAACTATCTTCCATTGAATTGTCCACCGCCTCCCTTGAATTGGTGCTCCTATCGCACCCTTATCAATGCTGAGGCTACATAGTTTTCCTCTTGAGATCCTCCTCGTCCAGAGATATCAGGGAGCCGATACCTCCTTGAGGATGATACGAGTGTCTTTTTAATCAACGACAGACGTCACCTCCATCTGATATTATTTGATGCAAATTAGTGTATCAGCAGTGGTACTTCGATCTTACTAATCGTTTTGTCTACTTGGCAAAAGAACTTATACACAACATTTAACGAATTTCAAGCGCATGTTGAGAACTGGAAATCCACACACAATCCAATAGATTAACCAAAAGATTACGTTGTGCAATGGATTACACATATAACTTTGCATACTGGTTTGAACAACTAGAAGTGAACCAATACTAGCGACCAAAATAACATACCAACAAATGTTCACTTTTAAGGGAAAAAACCAGGTCAGGCCATATTTTGTAGACTGCTGGAAGCAATCGGTTCTCATCAGCCCCTTCATCTGTAGTATCCAGAGCACCTTCAGATCTTGATGTAAACATAAAAGAATTGCCCGTTCAATTTCTCTTTTGCTCCCTTTCAATGCTTATAAGATTCCTCCAATTTTTTGAAGGTTGCAACACAATCCTAAACAAATGTAACACTCGTGTCAGCAGCAAGAAAAAAATAAAATAAAAATGGGACCAAGTTTACCTGCTTCTCATGTAAAATACATCCATCAGTAGGTCCAAGAGTGAAAAAGCATGATGTATGTATTGTCTCTTGCAATCTGTGTCTCTTTAAATGCTTGCAAGACATTGTTCAAGTCTCCTACATTACCTATAAAGACAAATGGGACAAAATTTTGTGAGAACACTTTAATGATGAAATTAGGCACCCAATTCCCCAGCATAGGATATAGCTAAAAAGCAAGTGTTCAGTAAAATCCTTTAAGAAGTGAAGACACATGAAGACTAGATTCAGAAGGCTAGTTGGACATGTTCACAATAAGAAGATAAAGATTTTGTAGTATTAGTGAGACATCTTCATTTACATGCTCCTGCTCCAAGTATCCTTTTAGCATTGAGGATACATTTGGAACTAGAGCTGGAATCTCAGTAGAACACAACTGTTAGAAAGTATTTTGCTGGTAGATATGTAAGACAGTTTTCGTAGATTAATGAGGCACATTCCTAAAAATGCACCTATTCATTCTAAATCAAATAATACCCTGTTAAAAGCACTATGAATCAGAATAAGTTGTATCATTGAATCCATAAGAAGCTGAATAGTTGATCATGATCTCATGATGCTGAAACAATAACAAAAGACAATCAATGACAAGATGACCCAATATAAGTCACTACTGTGTAAACTTCTCAATTGTCAGCCCCATAAATAAAAGAAGCAAAATTGGCCACACTTCATTCCACTTTCCCCTGAGGAATCTAAAGCAAGTTGATCCAAATGCCAATATCACTGAAGGTGAGAGTCGCCGAATCAAAAGTTTTAGCTATCATTGTTTGCAGAAGATCACCCTTCTATCCAGAGACAGAGCTATTTTAGGGCTAAAATAGGCCATGGCATTTTTTTTTTAACATATACTTTTGTGCGGCCCTCACCTGCTTCTCCATTGTATAAAAAAGACAATAATGCAAACTGGGATGCCATATGAGAGAATCTATGAAAGTATACATACTGACAAAACCCTAGAACTTCGAAATTCCATAGTTAATGAAAAAAAACCCATCTATATAAAAGTGTAATTTTTCAAAGCCTTGAAACTGCACAAGTATAGGAAGTGAATCTGAGAACTATACATCCTAAACATCATTAGTAAACAAAGAATCATCCTAACATTCAGTTTTTATGTTACCCAACTGCATTTTGCACACGTATACCAGATTGTTCATTGAGCAAGAGCACCAACGATAAGAGAACAGAAAAAGATTGAATCAGTTTTTACAAGAAGTGCAGTTGGATTTAGAGACTTAGTAACCTAATTTCATGGTAAAGAAAACCTTCAACCCTTAGCTCACAAAAGCAGAGAAATAATATCAAACCATGACCATAATCAAACCAAACCCTCAACCCCAAAAGCCTAAATCCTTGAGATAGATCAAACTACACATACACACCCAGTAAAAGCTCCAATTTTCTTGAGAAACAAGAAAAAGGAAAAAAAAAAAAGGTTCAACATCAGAGAAAGCCCAATCCTAGAAACTGCATAAACAGACATTCACTCTTTAAAACACAACTGCAAACTAAAACTCAACACTAAAAATTCCTAGATTGCAGCAAGCAGAGACCAAACACAATTCAAACTGCACCCAAAGTCTTACACAAAAGAGACCCGAAATCGCAAATTTCCTAAAGCCCACAATACCTTGAAGCTGGAAGATAACATGCACTCACAATTATCTATGATGCAGTGGGAAAATAGATTGCCAATGCCACATTACACATGGGACAATGTTCTTTCTGCTGATGTTAGTAAAAACAACACCTAGAACCTGAGATTGGTGAAGTTCCTCTGGATACTATTTCTGGTGCGAAACTTGCAGGTTCACGCGCTTCACTAATGGAGGAAGACGATTGAGCTGATCATGAAAAACCAAAAACATCTCAGTTGAAGTACTCTCATGATCATGTAAGACGTTGTGCAGGCCATCATTTACCAGGCTTTTCACTAGCTTGTGTAAATTACTCCATAGCTATACTTACCATGGATTGGCATGAAAAGTTTATGAGGAACTACTCTACTTCTGAGGTAAGCTTTTCATATCATCTTTCAAAGACAGAAATTCAGCAAGATAAAGAAGCAACCTAGCAAGTAAAGACATCGTTAAGCAAGAATGGTGATCACAGTTATGGAGACCTATGCTTCTTTCACCAACGCCCAACTTCTGAATTCTAAGAAAGATTGGAGATCACTTAGAAGAAGCAAAGACTTGAAATTGTGAGCCATGGAGAACATAATTGAAACAAAGTTACCAGCATAAGCATGATGATGCATTTATAAAGCAATCTGAAAGACAAATTCAGTAGTTTCCTTCTAGTTCGTAACTTGGCCTAGTGTACTGTAGTCATGCCAACTATTGTTTAAACAAAAAGATAATGGGTAGAAAAAGAAATGGAAGGTGAAGAAAACAAATAGAGAGCGCAGAATGGAAGAGATTTGGGGCGAGCATTGGTTGCAATCAGTTGAAGGCGTGTGAAGAGGAGCCTTGCTGCAACGGTAGAGTTGTTGGCATGTGACCTTGAGGCCACAGGTTCAAGGTGTAGAAACAGCCTTTTGCAAAATGCAAAATGCAAAATGCAAGGTAAGGCTGTGTACTATTGACCCTTGTGGTCCACCCCTTTCCCAGACCCCGCATACACAGGAGCTTCGTGCACTGGGGCTGCCCTGCTGCCCTTTATTGGTTGCAGTTGGTTGGGGGGTTTTCCGGGAAGGTGATCAACACTGGGCGTTCGTGTCTATACTGAGAAGAAGCAAAGGTCTTTGTTAGTTTCTCATGGAGGTATGACAATTTCAGCAATGGAATTCTAACTCACAGTTTTCAAAGAGACGATATGGAAGATGCTCTTCGTAGTTGACCAGAAGATCTGCTATGGGTTCATCTGTGCCGTTTGAATCGTTCTCATATATCTAGATGGAGTCACTCTGCTGACTACCAATTTCTTCACTCTTCCAAATCAAGCACAGAAAGTATCTTCTTAATTTTGTCCGTAACTGTTAATATCCCACATAGTAATAAGTCTATTTTTTCAGGAAACATAGTAATAAGTCTATATTTTTGAATATGGTCTATGGCCATCTCCATTACAAGTCATTTTTATCTTGATCTTCATACATTGATATGTCAATCAGAAGCTTTTTATTGATTTACAGCTGCAATGTCATCTTGGTTAAGTCCATTGCACTGCACTGGTGTCTGAATATCATGTAATGGTATTTATACATACAAAAGAGTAATTTTTATCTTGGGCTTTGCATTTAGTAATTTTTTTTACTATAATTCGGAGTTTTTGATAGGAACAATTGATTGTATTGGCTTCGGTACTTCTACTAACTTATCCCTACTTTATGCAGCTAAAATAAGTTGGAGTTTTTGCACTAATGGAAGTAATTGCCACATAGCTTATGATGGTAAAATCTTATGTTTGTGCCATTGTTTATTGGCTTTGTAGGCACTAATGCAAGGTAAGGCTGTGTACTTTAGGCCCTTGTGGTCCTCCCCTTCCCGGACCCTGCATAGGCTGGAGCTTCGTGCACCGGGGCTGCCCTGTTTTTAGGCATGGATCCAAAGAGGATGACAATTCTAGTTGGGTGGGATGCTTGTCAAAACAAAAAACTATAGGTATAGAGCGCTTGGATCAAAGTTTGCTATCAAATTGGTGCAATTAGTGGAATTCAAGAGCATAACTAATCAACCTTATATATCCTAACATCTCTTTTTAGTCAAAGATTCATATGATGGCTTATTAGACTAGCCTAATATACTAATGCCGCAAGAGAATCCCAAAGAGTAAGCCTGTTATGTGAACCCCTGTTGGGACACGTGTTTTTTTCTCTCCTCAATACTGTGGGGATTTGTGGTTGCCAACTTTTCGCTCTATGCACACTGGCATTGTTTGGGTTGATACAAGAGCAGTCGGTTTTGGTGTCATGATTTTTCATGATTTAAGGTGGCTGATTCTTCTATTCTTGCTTTACTAGAACATGAAATTTATGATCAGAAATTATGCAGAGTAAAGCTGGAAGTTTGGCATGCTAGCTTTGGAGTTCTCGTGCTTCTGTGGGTGTAGCAGTGCTGGCCATTCATATTCTGTTATGATGGATCTTGGGGGCTAATTTGCTGTAGTTGCTACAAAATAGCAGAATTTAATATCAGCAGATTCTGTGATTGATGGCTTGACTAGGTGGTTTCTTATTCCTTTCATATTGAGACTGCTGCCAAATAGCAGAATTTAATTTGCTGTAGGCTAGTGTAGTTTGTGGTATGAAGTATACAAGCACCTAAATTTGGTTTTTAGTTGTTGAAACATAAGCAGAATGGCTCAGAAGGCATGGTCCAACATTCTTAGCATCTTTTGATACTGGGTGTTCCCATTGTCGTTATCTTATTTAGGTTGCTATTGGGTGTTTTTAAAGGAAAGGAAGCCTTGGTGCAACGGTAAAAGTTGTCGTCGTGTGACCTTGAGGTAATGGATTCAAGGAGTCGAAACATCCTATGCAAAAATACAAGGTAAGGCTGTGTATTATAGGCCCTTGTGGTCCGCCCCTTCCCCAGACTCCACATAGGCGGGAGCTTCGTGCACGGGGGCTGCCCCTTTTTATTGGGTGTTTCTAAAGGCAACTCTATAGGCCATTGAAGATCAATGATACTTATTGAACAGATTGGAGAACTTTGTAACTATTGTTTTTGTTATGCATGAATAACAAGATCTCGGGTATTGTCAAAGGTAAACTTAATAGGCTTTTGAAGATTAATGATATAAGCTTGAAGAGATTGGAGAACTTTGTTTTTGTTTTATATGAATACCAAGATCTCCGGAGCATCTAGTTCTTCTATATACTTCAGCATCCGTTCCACTACCGTTTCTAATAAATAATGTCTCTTTGCATCTGGCCAAAAAGAATAAACCCTTTGTACCTGGAGATGCAACTCATTTTTGTCAATATTTGTACTTGGATATGCAACACAGCATATATACTAGGAATTCATCCTTGGCATTTTGCCTATTCTTGTTCCGGTTTTGCCTTCATTCTGAAGATACGCAGGCACAGAGTATGGATCACGGAATTTGCACATAACATTTGCACCATACTCAGACCATTGAGTATGGTGCAAATCTGAGTTAACCCATGCTCAGACCATTAAGCAAAGGCCTTCTAGCACAGTGGTGCAAGAATCCTCTCCTAGATGACCAGCTCGATCGGATGCATGCGCCATAGAAGCCCTAAACAATGCTTCATGGATGGAGGGTCTAGACTCTTGAGGCATCAAGTTGAGATAAAATCAGTGTGAATGGGACGGTCTTATCATTAACGAATTTGATCGCGAGACCCACAACTGCATGCCTTGCTTACAAGCAAGTGCCCATCTTCTACTGCAGTAGGCAAAAAAACTGACCAAGTAGCAATCCCAAATGGATTGAGAAAAATTTACAGCGCAAGAGAAAGAACCTTGCAACCATGCAATAATTTTTCCCACTATTTGAGATTCTTCATTACTTAGTCTGGCAGTGGACCTTCTTCCTTCTATCCTTTAAACCGACCATTTCTAGTTTCTTGTGGTTCTCCTCGAGGGGAACCTGAAGAAGCCCCCAGTACATCACTTGAATTTGCCACCGAAAAGACTTTCTGGTTTGATTGTGTGTGACCATTTAAATAGAGACCAGACTTAGTTAACTGACCAAATGAAAACATGGGGCGTGGATTCTACAGAAACCAGAATTCACTGTTTATCAAATGAAAGCATGGAAGATGGATTCCACAAAAACCAGACTTAGCAACTGGACCAACTGCCAAATGAAAATATGACACACAGAGCCTACACAAACCAGACTTAAATAACTGCACAAATGACGAAACAAACCGGAACCACCCAACAGTTGACAGAACTATCTACTTCAAGGTACCCATATATAACTGCTACTTTTGCAGTCCCAACTGACTGTTGGCATCAGTGTACTAGTCACAGGCCCACGCGACGCACGCATATAGATCAACACGTGTTTAAACTCCATTTCTAAGAATTGCATATCTTGGATGATACTGTAGATGCACTGGAATACTGTCAATTGTCGATTCTGAAGAAGTACTAGAGTCAGAGTCTGGTGGTGATTTTGGTATTGGTATAGTGAGTAGCAGGTGTCAAAATGATCAAGGTAAAAAAAGAAGAAGATGCAGCCCTTAGTGCATGAAATTCCTGCGTATGCAGGGTTTAGGAAAGGGGCGGACCACAGCAGTCAATAGCACTCAGTTTTACCTCACATTTTGCAAAAGGCTGTTTCCACGCCTTGAACCTGTCACCTCAAGGTCACACAACGACAACTCTACCTCAAGGTAATATACCTAATAATTAGTGTCTTTGGTCATCAGCCTTTGTAATATCACGTTGTACGTGCATTTTCTTTTCCTAGCTAGTTAATGGAAGTTTTGGATTACCAGAATGCAAAAGTATGGAATATCGTTATCTTATCAGACATGTACTAGAATCTTGACAAATCAAAGGATTTAGATGATCAATTCAGTGGAGAAGACTTTCAGGTAACTGTATCTGGACTGGTTCTTGAAGAAATCCCCTCCACAGCTGCCCATGGGCCTTGATGTTGTCATCAAGCTTTGGGTGTCCGGAAGGGTGTGATTGGTGATGGGTATCTGATTGGGCCCAAAAGGAAACATCTGGCACCCAAGAAACTGTGCTACAATGTTGCTAGACATGGACCATCAGAAGGTATTCCTAAGCAACAGTTTACGTTCAACAATAGATCAACCATGGATCGGCCCTGTCATGCAAAAAGTGGGCGTAAGGTTTGTTGAGTGATATCCGAATTGGTGCCGTTGCTGTGTAATTTTTATAGAAGGGGAGCCTCAACGGCGCAACGGTAAAGTTATAGTCATTTGATCTTAGGGTCACAAGTGCAAGGCGTGGAAACAGCCTCTTGCAAAGTTGCAAGGTAAGACTGCATACTATAGACCCTTGTAGTTTGCCCTTTCCCCAAACCACACATAGGCGGGAGCTTCGTGGACCGGGACTGTCCTTTTCTGTAACACCCCGGATTTTTAAGACAATTTTTTTTTTTTTTTTTTTTTATAATAATGGCAATTTAAATAAGAACATTTGGGATCCCATGAGAAAAGATTTATTTAACATTTTACTAAACCTATCTCAAAAACTCCGGGTGTTAATTTTCCTTTCACAAAATGGCGTACATGTAATTTAAACATAAATAAATAATCCACGTATAAATCAACGTCAAATAAATAGGCGCCTTTATTTTAAATCAAATAAACATCCAAAAGACAGTAATAATATGGCCCAGGGTCTATCCATCATAACATCCCATATAAATGTCCAATATATGTCCAAAGATCTAAATCACATCCAAATATAAAGTATGCGAATCCATAATAAAAATCCAAATGATAATCCCGTTTAATGACTCACATCACTGTCTAATACTATAGAAAAATGGTCTTCACAGGCTCTCACGGCTTCTCAATGACCTTGCTTTTCTGTTATCGCGCTCGAGATCTAAGGCATTGCAAAACAAAGCAATGCCTCAAAGAAGCTATCGCTTGTGTAGGTACATAGACAATTAATGTAATAAATGCAAGAAATAATGAACATCATTGATGAAAAGTCTAACATTTATGGAAATAGTGATATCATAATGCCATGTTCAAATAAATGCCAATTTATTCCAAATGCTAAAACATGAAGTTCACTGAGTTAAAACATGACATGAATCAATAAATGGAGCATACAACAAGAATAAGGGCACCCTAAGGTAATGGGTCCCACCACATCGCACTAACATCCCTGATCGAGAGTACACATAGTCAACCTACGAGTGTCGTCACACCTGTGCATACCATCTATAACAATGCTCATCATACATGCACACATAACAAGAATATGGGCCATCATGCTGCAGTGGCAACCCTCCATGGGTATCAACCACCGCCGCTCTCCGTCGACACCATAACGGGAGACTTAACGTCAGTCCCCATGGAAAGGCTCGGACCAGGTAGTGTGGACTATCCATGTTACCAAACCCCTACCGAATGCCATCTATGGGCGGTGTCTATCATATCACAAACTCATCACATCATAATCTCGGAAGGTGGGTGGCCACCCTATCCCTCCTAAAGATGACGCCCACCGGCGAGAGCACCCGTCATCAAATATAAAACACGGAAATCATATGTATATGCTAAAACTCAAGAGCACTTACGACTTGCAATCCCCAAGACATGCCCCTCATCCCGGGTTAGCCTATCAAAGGACCAAATAATAAGCCTCTATTCTCATTTCCATGTAAATCCATGCATTTTCTATATATATAATAAGAAATAAGTCTCTAAGTAAGCATAACAAATTAACATCATGCTTGTAAAAGCATTTGAAATAAGTTTATTCAGTAAAAGATTTCAATTTGGAATAACCATCCTGTACGCAATGTCGCATGAAATCCATGGTAAATAAAAATCGCAATTTAAAACACAATCACACATGATGCTATGTTTAAACATGGTTTAAAATCAAGTCAAAACATTAGTTGTCGTCACCTACCTCAGTGTGAGATCACTAGCTTGCTAATAACTCCCTTTAATTGGTATATTCGAGTGCAACTGTACATGTCACATCACTATTTTAAAATTTTTCTAAATAAAAAGTGGTCATTTCTAAGTTTTTAAGTTAAAACTAGGTCCGCGTCGTCAATACGGTCATAACGCCTCTTTCGGATCGTGATTTGGACCTCTCTAGCTCCCAAAAATCAAGTTTTAGTGAAAACTACCCTCAAATGGGGCATGCCGGACCACCATAAGGTGGTTTAAACCGGCGGCGCTTTTCCGCCGGTTTACACCGACATACACGGGCGCACGAAGACGCACGGCGTCGCAGACGCCGCACGGAACGCGCGCGCGCGTCTTCGGCACCGTGACGCACGCGCGCGTGCGTCACGGCCGCCAGACGCGCCGCGTCCCGGCCCCACCGCGGCAGCCAACCACGCACGTTCCGCACGCGCGCGGCGCCGCGCATGCGTGCGGCGACGACGTCATGTGACGTCGTCCCTCGGGCATCAGGGAGTGCGTCTTGGCGTCAGCGCCAGGCGCCGACGCCGTTGACGGCGCCGGAGAAGACGACCGGATCCCGGTCGCCTCGGCGGAGCTCTGAGCTCCGTTTTGCGTGATTTTTGCGCCATTTTCTTCAGAATTCTCTCTAGAATCCATTTATGCCCTCCTTTTGCACTAATTTTCTCAAAAACCATGGTTTTTAAACGATTTTTCCCAAGTTCCTAAAAACCTCCCTAGGTACTGGTTTTTGAGTTTTCTGGGAAATTCCACCGTTGGATCACTCCCAAATTTAAAGGGTTTGCTCTTGGGTGTCTTTTGCACTAGTTGGACGGTGCGATTTCCAAACGGACAACGTTTGGTCTATGAAATCACGCTCCAACAGTAGCGTGCACAAAGCCCCCAAAAATCCGATTTTTTCCTAATTTTTAAATGGTTTTCTAATTAATTTCCTAATTAATAAATACAGAAAAACATAGGTTTTGAGGCTTACCTTGCACCTGGCCGGAGTTGCTCGTGTTGCCGGGGCTCCACTCGCCGGAAAATTCAAGTTTTTACTGGGCTACGGTTTTGCGTAAATACTCGAGAAAACGCTCAAAGTGGAGCGTTTTGGCAACAGGGGAGGGTAGATATAGGCTCAGAGTCCCGTGGGAAGAGAACCTCTTCCATTCACGCCTCTTTCCACGTCTCTCCGGCGATTTTTCCGGCACTGGTAGAGACGTGTGGAAGACGGGGGTGCCAGTATCAATTTGGGCCCCTATGTTACACGTTTCTGTCAAAAGACCATTTTGCCCTTACAACTTTGACGGCTCATAACTCCCTCGTTTGAGCTCCGTTTCTCGCGTTCTTGGTGGCGTTGGATTCGTATCGACGAGCACTTTCTAATTATTATGTTTTCAGGAAATAATTTCATCCATAAATTTTTATTTTAATTTATTTAATAATTTCTTATTTTTATCTTAAAAATTAAGGATATTACATTCTTCCCTCCTTATAAAAATTTCGTCCTCGAAATTTAGCTACATACCTCTATGTAAATAACTCTGGATGGATCTTTCGCATATCCTCCTCAGTCTCCCAGGTAGTCTCCTGTACTGAATGATGCTGCCAAAGGACTTTGACCAAGGCAATGGTCTTATTCCTTAACTCCTTGACTACGGTATCTAAGATGCGCACTGGTCTCTCCTCAAATGTCATGTCAGCCTGTAGATCTCCTGGGATCTGCTCCAATACATGTGAGGGATCTGGCACGTATTTCCTCAGCATAGACACGTGAAAGACGTCATGCACATTTGCTACCGTGGTGGTAAGGCTACCGGTATGCCACCGACCCAACTCGTCGTAAGATCTCGAAAGGTCCAATATACAGGGACTAAGCTTTCCTTTATTTCCAAACCTCAACACCCCTTTCATAGGAGAAACTTTCAAGAATACATGCTCGCCCTCAAAGAACTCTAAGTCCTTTCGCCTCTTGTACGCATAACTTTTACGTCGACCGTGAGTACATCGGTAACCTCTTCCGAATGAGTTGGACTTTCTCTGCACATTCTTCCACTAACTCAGATTTCACCACGCGTCTTTCTCCTACATCACTCCAACATAAAGGTGACCGACAAGGTCTGCCATAAAGTGCCTCATATGGAGCCATCCCAATACTAGCGTGATGACTATTATTATAAGCAAATTCCACCAAAGGTAAATGATCTTCCCAGCTACCCTTCCAATCCATAACACGGGCTCGTAGCATATCCTCAATAGTACGGATGGTCCTCTCGCTCCGTCCGTCCGTACGAGGATGGAATCTTGTGCTAAATTTCGATCTCGACCCTAATGCCTCTTGCACGCTCTTCCAGTATTTTGAGGTAAATCGCGTATCTCGATCCGATATAATTGTCAAGGGAACGCCATGTAGACTGACGATCTCCTTAACATATAATTTCGCTAAGCTATCCACGGTACCGATTTTGTCTCGATAGGAAGGAAATGAGCGGAGACTTGGTCAACCCGTCCACAACGACCCATATCATGTTGTGGCCGCTAGCGGACCTCGGAAGACCTAGAACGAAGTCCATGGTAATATGGTCCCACTCCCACTCTGGAAGGTCCAGTGTCTGAAGTAGTCCTGATGGACGCTGATGCTCAGCCTTGACCTGCTGACAGGTCAAACATCGTGCTACACACTCTCCAACATCCTTTTTCATACCATTCCACCAGAAATGTCTCTTGAGATCCTGATACATCTTCGTACCCCCAGGATGAATTGTATAAGGGGATTGGTGTGCTTCTTGAAGTAACTCGCGCTTCAATTCGTCATCTGCTGGTACTACCAACCTCCCCTTAAATCTAACTCCTCCATCTGGTCCCCTCGAAAAATCTGTCTTATCAGTCAGATCCTGTGTTTCCTTGTCTTTGCCCTGTGCCTCTAAGATCCTGTCAAAGAACTTAGACCGAGTTGTCAAATTGGCAATCATCACACCCGCCTTCCTACTCAGGGCATCTGCAACGACATTAGCCTTCCCAGGATGGTACTGTATGGTGAAGTCGAAGTCCTTGAGATACTCCATCCATCGCGCTGCCTCATATTCAATTCACTCGAGTAAAGAAGTACTTGAGGCTCTTATGATCGAGTGAATACCTCAAATCTCTCACCATAAAGATAATGTCTTCAGGACTTCGACGCAAATACCACGGCTGCTGCTTTCAGGTCATGTGTTGGGTAATTTACCTCATGTGTCTTCAACTGTCTAGACGCATAGGCAATTACCTTCCCATGTTGCATCAACACTGCTCCTAATCCCTTGCCGAGGCGTCACAATAAACTACATAACCGCACGCCCCGGATGGTAAGGTCAATACCGGAGCGTTAGTAAGTCTCCTCTTGAGCTCTTGGAAGCTCTCCTCGCAAGCCTCGGTCCATACAAATTGAGTGTCTTTCCTAGTCAGGGTGGTCAATGGTAATGCGATCTTAGAGAATCCCTCTATAAATCGACGATAATACGCCAAACCGAGAAAGCTGCGTATCTCTACCACCGTCTTGGGCCTCTCCCGGTAGTACCGCCTCTACCTTTGTTGAATCCACGGCCACTCCATCTTTAGATATGACGTGGCCTAAGAAATGCACTGGTCTAGCCAAAAATCACACTTACCGAACTTGGCATACAACTGATGTCGACGAAGTGTGTCTAATACCGTGTGGAGATGCTCTCTGTGTGTCTCATGACTAGGCGAATAAATCAAGATGTCATCCACAAATACAATCACGAACTTATCCAAATAAGCTCGAAAAACACGGTTCATTAGATCCATGAACACTGCAGGTGCGTTCGTCAATCCAAACGGCATCACTAGGAACTCATAATGACCATAACGACTCCTAAAGGCAGTCTTCGAGATATCCTCTTCTCTAACCCTCACCGATGATACCACGACCTCAAATCAATCTTGGAGAACACTTGTGCCGATTGGAGCCGATCAAATAAATCATCTATGCGTGGCAAAGGGTATCGGTTCTTTATAGTAACACCATTCAACAACCGATAGTCAATGCATAGTCTCAGTGATCCATCCTTTTTCTTCACGAACAGGACCGGTGCTCCCCATGGTGATCCACTCGGCCTGATAAAGCCCTTATCCAGTAACTCTTGCAATTGTACACGAAGTTCTCTCAACTCTGCTGGAGCCATCCTATATGGTGCCTTAGAGATAGGCGATGTGCAGGCACCAAGTCGATGGTGAAGTCAATCTCCTACTTGGCGGCAATCCCGGTAATTCCTCGGGAAATACGTCGGCAAAATCACGGACAACATCAATCTCGTCAAGCCGTGGCTGCTCCTTTTCCTCAACGGTCACATATGCGAGGAATGCGTTACACCCTCGTGCATAAAATCGTGCCGCCTTCATAGCAGAAATGATGCATGTACCGCCTCGATCTTTCCTACCTTGGAACACTATTTCTCGGTTGCCCAGGTATAAGAAAAGTGACTCGCTTCTTTCGGCAGTCTACCATAGCACCATAGTTGGCTAACCAATCCATCCCAAGAATAACATCATAGTCTACCATGTCTAATAAGATGAAGTACGTGTCCATACTCACGCTCGATATCTCTACGGTATATCTTTAATATATTACGTAGTCTCTACAGTCTCTCCCACAGGTGTCATAATATCTAATCCAAATGCTAGTTTGTGTACACATACATCAAGGCAAGATGCAAAAATACATGATATAAAAGAATGTGTAGACCCTGTGTCAAAAAGAACTTTGGCATGTCTATCTGAGACTAGAAGAGTACCTTCTACAACCTGGTGTGATGCCTGTGCCTGTCCTGATGAGATGGCAAATACTCGTCCCTGGCTACGTGGCGCGTTAGTTGCCTCTGCACCCATCTCTGTTTGCCTCTGCCCCTTAGGGCAGTCCTTAATGAAATGGCCAACGTCTCCACAGTTGAAACACCGGTATGGCTGTCTCTGGTAAGGTGTATAGGGCTGTCTCTGTGGTTGGGGCTGCCTGCCGCCGTGGTCGGTCGAATCTATTACACCCTCGCCCCGGGTGCCAACCCTTGCACCTATCACATCTCTTCCTCTCAGCGTCTCTCTTAAATTTGGCCTGTGGTGGATGACCTGATGCCCCATGTGTCTGCATAGCACCAAATGGCCGCTTGCCCTTAAAGGGCTGGAACGCACTCCCTCTATTCCTGAGAGAGTTCTTCTCATGCATGGACGCCATATCAGCAGCATCTCGCACAGAAGTGGGTCGAGAAGAAATCACGCGATCTCTCAGCCAAGGAGTCAACCCATCCACAAATCGTGGTTGCCTGCGTGTCCGAGGCCGGTGCGTGAGGTGCAAATCTCCTCGGTCGTGTAAATCGGTTCAGTGCACCGCCGAACCGTCATATCTCTCTCGCTCCGTGGTGGCAAACTCCTTCTTCATGGACTGCAATGCATGGGGTGGAAAATACTGAGTGTCAAAAGCCTGTTTAAAGGCTGCCCATGTCATCGTCTCAGTCGGATCTGGTCGGGTGAGTGTGAAAGTCTGCCACCAGAAGCCGGCCTCACCTTTCAGCAGGTAGGAGGCTACTCTAACTTGATCATCTGGTGAGATCTTCATAGCGTCGAATGTCCTCTCCGCCTCAAATAACCATCGCTCAGCCTCCTCTGTGTTACCATCGCCATAAAAGGGTTTCACCATCTTTTGAAACCTTTCCAATAATTTGTCAGTCTTCTTAGAGTCACTCGTAGCATCACCCCCCGTGGCTCTAGTGCCGATGGTTCCTGTACTGGTTGTGAGGACTGAACTGAAGAAACCATGGGTGCCACTTTAGGTGGTGGAATAGGGCTAGGGTTAGCTGCGTCAACAGCTGTCCTAACCTGCTGCTGTATAAGTGGTACGAGTCCTGACATTAACCGATTCAATAACTCGGCATCTCGATCCCCTTGATCAGAGGACTCAGCAGGTGGAGCCATGGGTGTAGCAGGGGTAGACCTTGTCCTTCTCCGAGGAGCCATCTATCAAAATTTTACATGTCACTAAGTGTAAGTTCCTCTCTCATCGTTTCTCTCTCTACAACTATTATGGACTGTTATTCACATATAAATGGACATTCACAAGGATTATGATGGACTAGACTGGGCTCTGATACCAACTTTGTAACACCCCGGATTTTTAAGACAATTTTTTTTTTTTTTTTTTTATAATAATGGCAATTTAAATAAGAACATTTGGGATCCCATGAGAAAAGATTTATTTAACATTTTACTAAACCTATCTCAAAAACTCCGGGTGTTAATTTTCCTTTCACAAAATGGCGTACATGTAATTTAAACATAAATAAATAATCCACGTATAAATCAACGTCAAATAAATAGGCGCCTTTATTTTAAATCAAATAAACATCCAAAAGACAGTAATAATATGGCCCAGGGTCTATCCATCATAACATCCCATATAAATGTCCAATATATGTCCAAAGATCTAAATCACATCCAAATATAAAGTATGCAGTCCATAATAAAAATCCAAATGATAATCCTGTTTAATGACTCACATCACTGTCTAATACTATAGAAAAATGGTCTTCAGCAGCTCTCACGGCTTCTCAACAGCCTTGCTTTTCCTGTTATCGCGCTCGAGATCTAAGGCATTGCAAAACAAAGCAATGCCTCAGCAAGCTATCGCTTGTGTAGGTACATAGACAATTAATGTAATAAATGCAAGAAATAATGAACATCATTGATGAAAAGTCTAACATTTATGGAAATAGTGATATCATAATGCCATGTTCAAATAAATGCCAATTTATTCCAAATGCTAAAACATGAAGTTCACTGAGTTAAAACATGACATGAATCAATAAATGGAGCATACAACAAGAATAAGGGCACCCTAAGGTAATGGGTCCCACCACATCGCACTAACATCCCTGATCAGGAGTACACATAGTCAACCTCTGAGTGTCGTCACACCCAGGCATACCATCTATAACAATGCTCATCATACATGCACACATAACAAGAATATGGGCCATCATGCTGCAGTGGCAACCCTCCATGGGTATCAACCACCGCCGCTCTTCGTCGACACCATAACGGGAGACTTAACGTCTGCCCCCATGGAAAGGCTCAGACCGGTAGTGTGGACTATCCATGTTACCAAACCCCTACCGAATGCCATCTATGCCCGCGTCTCTATCATATCACAAACTCATCACATCATAATCTCGGAAGGTGGGTGGCCTAGGCCCTATCCCTCCTAAAGCATGACGCCCACCGGCGAGAGCACCCGTCATCAAATATAAAACACGGAAATCATATGTATATGCTAAAACTCAAGAGCACTTACGACTTGCAATCCCCAAGACATGCCCCTCATCCCGGGGTTAGCCTATCAAAGGACCAAATTTAATAAGCCTCTATTCTCATTTCCATGTAAATCCATGCATTTTCTATATATATAATAAGAAATAAGTCTCTAAGTAAGCATAACAAATTAACATCATGCTTGTAAAAGCATTTGAAATAAGTTTATTCAGTAAAAGATTTCAATTTGGAATAACCATCCTGTACGCAATGTCGCATGAAATCCATGGTAAATAAAAATCGCAATTTAAAACACAATCACACATGATGCTATGTTTAAACATGGTTTAAAATCAAGTCAAAACATTAGTTGTCGTCACCTACCTCAGTGTGAGATCACTAGCTTGCTAATAACTCCCTTTAATTGGTATATTCGAGTGCACCTGTACATGTCACATCACTATTTTAAAATTTTTCTAAATAAAAAGTGGTCATTTCTAAGTTTTTAAGTTAAAACTAGGTCCGCGTCGTCAATACGGTCATAACGCCTCTTTCGGATCGTGATTTGGACCTCTCTAGCTCCCAAAAATCAAGTTTTAGTGAAAACTACCCTCAAATGGGGCCTGCCGGACCACCATAAGGTGGTTTAAACCGGCGGCGCCCTTTTCCGCCGGTTTACACCGACATACACGGGCGCACGAAGACGCACGGCGTCGCAGACGCCGCACGGAACGCGCGCCGCGCGTCTTCGGCACCGTGACGCACGCGCGCGTGCGTCACGGTCGCCAGGACGCGCCGCGTCCCGGTCCCACCGCGGCAGCCAACCACGCACGTTCCGCACGCGCGCGGCGCCGCGCACGCGTGCGGCGACGACGTCATGTGACGTCGTCCCTCGGGCGTCAGGGTGTGCGTCTTGGCGTCAGCGCAGGGCGCCGACGCCGTTGACGACGCCGGAGAAGACGACCGGATTCCGGTCGCCTCCGGCGAGCTACAGAGCTCCGTTTTGCGTGATTTTTGCGCCATTTTCTTCAGAATTCTCTCTAGAATCCATTTATGCCCTCCTTTTGCACTAATTTTCTCAAAAACCATGGTTTTTAAACGATTTTTCCCAAGTTCCTAAAAACCTCCCTAGGTACTGGTTTTTGAGTTTTCTGGGCAATTCCACCGTTGGATCACTCCCAAATTTAAAGGGTTTGCTCTTGGGTGTCTTTTGCACTAGTTGGACGGTGCGATTTCCAAACGGACAACGTTTGGTCTATGAAATCACGCTCCAACAGTAGCGTGCACAAAGCCCCCAAAAATCCGATTTTTTTCCTAATTTTTAAATGGTTTTCTAATTAATTTCCTAATTAATAAATACAGAAAAACATAGGTTTTGAGGCTTACCTTGCACCTGGCCGGAGTTGCTCGTGTTGCCGGGGCTCCACTCGCCGGAAAATTCAAGTTTTTACAGGCTACGGTTTTGCGTAAATACTCAGAGAAAACGCTCAAAGTGGAGCGTTTTGGCAACTTGGGGAGGGTAGATATAGGCCTAGAGTCCCAGGGGAAGAGAACCTCTTCCATTCACGCCTCTTTCCACGTCTCTCCGGCGATTTTTCCGGCACTGGTAGAGACGTGTGGAAGACGGGGGTGCCAGTATCAATTTGGGCCCCTATGTTACACGTTTCTGTCAAAAGACCATTTTGCCCTTACAACTTTGACGGCTCATAACTCCCTCGTTTGAGCTCCGTTTCTCGCGTTCTTGGTGGCGTTGGATTCGTATCGACGAGCACTTTCTAATTATTATGTTTTCAGGAAATAATTTCATCCATAAATTTTTATTTTAATTTATTTAATAATTTCTTATTTTTATCTTAAAAATTAAGGATATTACATTTTCGCTGTGTTGTTTTTGTCAAGCTTTCAAGCATATGGTAAGACTAGGGAAAAGGGTCTATTTCAGTGGTTTTCATTGTTAAGACTTGTTTAACTATCTAATTGAGCTGTTGCTAACTTATTTCTCTCTCCTCTACTAGTCTTTTATTACAAGCTACCAAAACTTGTTTTCTAACATGTAACAGGTGTACGATCCATTCATTGTTTCCTACTTTAGAGGTCATTGACTAGTCTTGAGCTGTTGCAATGTTATTTTCATAGTATTAAACTACTCCACATCGACTCAGAACTCGGCCGAGTCGATGCGTTTCAGACTTTTCAAGTTTTGCATTTTAGACTCGCTGCATTTTGCCAAGTTAAGGAAAAATGTCTGTACCGGCTGATTTTTTTGCTAGTAGTATGAAAAATACTTCCACCTGCAAACAAAGTTTTCATTGATAATATTAAATTATATCTCAGTATTTTTTGCATTATCCAAGTTCTCCGCCGCATTGATCCTGAGTTGACTCGTTTTTTAAACTTTTCACTCTATCTAGATTTTGAGTTTTGACAGCTTGATCGTTGTGTTCAGTCTCTCTCTTCTTTGAAGACGATAATGACATATCCTAAAAGGGAGAAATTTATATGGTTATAATTATGTAACAAAAGTACAAGACTGAACAACTAAAACGTGAATAAAAAAAAGGGCAGCCTAGGTGCATGAAACTCCCATCTATGCAAGTTCAGGTAAGGGGCGGACCACAAAGGCTTATAGTAGGGGGCAAATATTTGGTCATTCAAGTGGCTCATTTTTATGGGCTACGTCTAAGTAGGCTATGCATAATAGGATCTTGTCTATTGGTTAAACCTAGCTGTTATCACTCTATAACAATGAAAATGGATGGTTGGCAAAGGCTACACATCGTTTTTGAGGATTATTAACAAAGATGTCTAAAAAGGGCAGCCCCGGTGCACAAAGCTCCCATGTATGCAAGGTTTGGGAAAGGAGTGGACTACAAGAGCTGTTATCACCCTATAACAATGAAAATGGATGGTTGAGAAAGGCTACACATCATTTTTGAGGATTATTAACAAAGATTTCTAAGAAAGGGGCAGTGCCGGTGCATAAAGCTCCTGCATATACAGGCTTTAGGGAAGGGGTGGACCACAAGAATTAATAGTATGCAGCTTTACCTTGTATTTTGCAAGAGACTATTTCCACGCCTTGAACCTATGACCTTAAGGTCACACAATGATAACTCTACCAATGCACCAAGCTCCCCTTCAACAAAGATGCCTACTTCAAGAAAAATGATTTGCATCACCTGTCATCTGAAGCCTACATGTGCCTTCAGCTTGAGGGATTACACCAACAGACATGGTGTAGTCTCTTTTCTCTCTTCTTCTTCTTCACTTTTTTGGGTGGTTCGTTGGGCAAGCTGGGTTTTCTATAGATATTCCATGACCCATGAGGGCCTCAAACCTCGGAGCATCACTACCGTAGGAAAGAGGACAAATACCCACAGACAGTGTTATCCCATCTTTGTTTTCCTTTTTGTGTGTGTGTGTGTAATGGTGGAGTTGAATTGATGGAAAGAGATGCAACGAGGTGCCATTACAAGGTAGTAGGACAGTGTCCTGAAAGTAACAGGAAAGTAAGTGTCATGCAAGGTAAAGGTGGAGTTGAATTTTATCCTTGCTCCGTTGTTCCATGATAAACACTAGTAAGTATCCTAGCAATGATACAATTAAAAGGTAGAAAAATCTCATAGCTGTTTACATCCTTGGGCAAAAATGACTGCCCTGGAGTCCCATTTTGTAAGTCATCTTCTATAACCATTTTCTTGAGGGGATAAGATAAATTCACCCCCTCAACTAACATTTTCCAACCCCATGGTGGCTTTTTGGGGCATTTATGGATTACCTTTTGGTTTTCAAATGTAAAAGTGGACCATTCTCATATATGCCACTGGGACGAATATTTTCCCTTGTCAATTCAATTTTATCCTTTGCAGGATAGTCGTGGCATAATGGTAAAGTTGTTGTCGTGTAATTATGAGGTCACGGGTTTGAGATGTGAAAATATCTTTTAAAAAAAAATACAAGATAAGACTGCATACTATGAACCCTTTGTTGGTCTACCCCTTCCTAAGACCTTATATACATAGGTGCTTCGTGCACCAAATTGCCCCTTGAATTTAATTTTACCCTTTCCTCAAAAATAAAAAATGTCAATCATTCTCTCCATAAATACTCAAAAAAGCAACTATGTAATGGCAAGAATATGTCAATTCAATGAGTGAGATACCATTTCCCTTTCTTAAGGTATACAACCACCTTAATGGCCACCCAACTAAATAAGGGTAATTTACCAAACCTTTATTTACACCCTCCTTTTTGATCATTCTACATCTCTCCTCCGGTTTAACTTTCTTGCTTTTTTTTAACTCACTTGCTCTCTCTCAAAACATGTGTATGTAGAGGGAGAGAGAGAGACGAGAGAGAAAGAATAATAAAGGGCAGCCCTAGTGCACGAAGCTCCCGCCTATGCAGGGTCTGGGAAAGGGCGGACCATAAGGGCCTAAAGTACACAGCCTTACCTTACATTTGCAAGAGGCTGTTTCCACGCCTTAAACCCGTAACCTCAAGGTCACACAATGACAACTTTTACAGTTGCGCCAAGGCTCCTAGAAAGAATAATATTGTCCTTCAAAGAGTTTATCAGACTACATGAATTCTAGCCCTCTACCGTAGTGACAAAAGAAGGGGCTTTCCTATTCTGGGTTAGAGGTTCAAGTCGCTCGTTAATATAGGGTTATTCATAAAAACCCATGCTTGTCTGCCAAAAAAATATTTACCAAATAAAGTAAAATACTGATGGCTAAAACGTCCTATTACAGCCAAAATTTTGGTGATCCAAATTATTCATCTGTGGGGTCTCTTATTAGTTGTAAAATCTTAGTGTACATTTTCTTTAATTAGCTGTGAGTACTACTTACTGTGATACAACAACCATTAGAAAAGAAAAGAAAAGAAAAGAAAAGAACACATGAGATCCTTTACATGGGATTAACATTGCCTGAGATAAGTGAGCTGGCTTGAGATAGATGATGTAATATAATTGAAAGTTCAACTTAACAATGAGTTAAGATGGTATAATTTTCGTCTCAAATGAGCTCACTCTCAAGTACCATTACCATTGAGAAGAGGAGATATCACTTAATCTCATCTTAAGTCAGCTTACTCTATCTCAACCACCAATAATACCCCAGTTGGCCGTCCTCTATTTAAAAGAGGGCCAATAGATGAACAGACCGGATCACTAAAAATCTGGACCCAGTTATATTGTAAGCCATTAATTTGAGAGAGAGAAAGAGAGAGTAATTTTTTCTCTTAGTTTTGTTGACAGATAAGCAAAGCCTTGACACAACAATAGAGTTGTCATCGTTTGACCTTGAAGTCATGGGTTCAAGGTGTGAAAACAGTTTCTTGCAAAATGTAAGATAAGGCTATATGCTATTGACCATTACGGTCTGCCCCTTCTCCGGACCATACATACGCTGGAGCTTGAGAAGGAGAGAGAAAAAAATTTTCTCCTAGTTTTGTCAACAGACTTACAACTATCCGAATTAAACATATATGAGTATCCGATGGATCTATTTACCTTGCATTAATCCTGAATATTACAAACGGGATCCCCACTTTTACAAGCTTCAGCTCCTTCAAGCATTCTATTACGGGGTTACAGTTTCATCGGTGCTAAACTCGCGAGGCACTTGTACACAATTCCTTTGCAAATTATAAAACCGAGTTAAATATAAGACATCATGCTGTATATATGGTGGTCAAATAAATGAAATCATTCTTTATCAGATTGGATCTTTGGATGAATAAGATAGTCCAATCACCACGCCGATAAGCTGACCAAACAAATAGTTAAAATGATCCCAAAAGATTAAAAAAAAAAAAAAACCCTCGATCATCGAAGTACAGGACCATCTACTTGCCTTCAAGGGTCTGGGTCATGGTTTCATATTCTGCAATTTACGATACTAAATAAAGGATATTTGAAGTTATTCAAACATGGTTAATTAATTGCCTCCCTGTCACCTCATTAGGAATATATAAAACTTATTTTGATTGAACAAAGTTGTCGTGGAAACAGCCTCTTGCAAAATATAAGATAATGCTGTGTACTTTAGGCCATTATGGTCCGCCCCTTCCTTGAACCCTGCATAGGCGGGAGCTTCGTGCACAGAGACTGCCCTTTTATTTTGATTGAACAAAGCCAGTAACAGCAGAACTAGCATCGGGTTTGGAAGCTCAGCTCAGCACTCAAAATTATAAAAATAAATAAACAAACAAATAAAAAATAATGATAATTTGGCGACTTCCTCGGTCTTCTTTTTTTAATATATATTTTCCTTTGGAAAAAATAAAAATCACAAATTTCTTTAATCTGGGTCCTACCTCCTCTCTTATCTACCTTAAGAATACAAATAGCAAAGGGACAAAGTCATTACCCCCCCTTGGATAGTTAATCCACGCGTGGGTCTTTTTTCTATATTCTTTCCTCTTTTTTATTATTATTATTATGAAATCCATATTGGCTTATCCACTTATCCACGTGTGGGCCATGCCATGGGAGGCTCTATATTGTCAATTTTTACAAATTATTTGACATTTATAAGGCAGTACCTTTCTTTTCAAAGATTCCTTTTAATTTGTGTAGAATATTTATTAATTTATTTTATTTAATAAAAATGAAAAGTCACACATGTGGAGTAGGTAGGACAATCAAGCATCATCATGAGGCTAGTCTAGTTCAATCATTTTCCATATGTCGCTTGGCATCAAAGGTAACTCCAATGTTAGAAATAAACTACATGAAGGGGATGTACAACATAAATTAATCCTTATTAAATTATTAGTAATGTGTGAGAGTCTAAATATAGAGAAATGGACGAATAAGATTTATTTGGCCGACCCCTAATTTGGATAAAGTCTTGATGATGATCATAATGATTGATCTGTGAGAGTCACAACTGGGTAGGTTAAGAGTTGGTATATTGGTGTAATCAAATGTGAAAAATAAAAGTCTAATAATCCAAATTAAGACAGAGCATAAAATAAACTTTTAGAAATAAATTATTAATTTATTTTCCATTTGATTGAAATAAGTTGCACGTTGACAAATGCAGCAACATTATATTATAACTCGGTGGAACAAATAATTCGTAAGCAATACAAGGCCAAAGATGCTTGTAGAAGGGAAACAGAAATGCTGTGGGACCATGTATGGGACTGACTCTAGAACTCCGCCTAGCTAAGCTCCATCTTTGAATGATCAAACCAAATCATCTTCTTGGCCGTAGAAAAGATCATGCTCGTTGGTCCAATTGTCATTTTTAAGTACCCAGATAGCATAGTGCAAATTATCTAGCAGTCCTAAATTTTGGAGTTTAACCAATCTAAGAGAGGACGAACAAGATGGATGGATAGATTAGACGATCCAAAGGTAAGGAAGAAAAGATTAGCTAAGCAGGTCGAAATTAAGTCTAAAAAGTCAATTTGAATAGCATTTCTCTAACTTAAAAAATAAATTGAAAGGAAGACCCCTATGACGCAAGTCTAATTTTTATCCTCTGATTAAAGGCGAAATATTTTTTTAAATGATGAAAAACCTAAACAAAGACAAAATGAAATTAAATAGTCACGGTTAGACAAAAGACTGATAGATTTGTGAATTTCGATAAAGAGTGTCAATATCAAAAGAAGAGTGCAAGCATCGATTCTGCTCCTCTACTCCATTGTAAATGACGACGAATCTAACAAACTCTACAATTATAAGCTACAATTATAAATTATGGGCATCTTAGCCATCAAACGTCTAGTCCAGTTTGCTCTGAAATTCTTCATTTAAATAAATAAATAAATAAAATAATTATATTCATCGCTCGTAATTGAATTACCAAAGTGTTTCTAATAAGCTGAAAGTCTTACCTTGCATTTTTGCGTAATCATGCAACCAAATTAAATTGAAACTATTCATTTTCTTCCTAATTATGAATTAAATCTTGACCCTTCCATCTATTTGGGGGAGAATGCTTGTAATCATATTATTCATATGACCTTGAGGTTATGGGTTCAAGGTGAGAAAATAAGAGCCTTGTAGTCCGTCACTGTCTCAGATTTTGCCTAGGTAAGTTTGAATCATGCCACCTTGATTGTAAATCATCCTGTGGTTATCGCATGTGAATAACAAAGTAGATGAAAATAAGCGCAAAATATTAATAAATAAATAATCTCATTATTCATTATTTTTGGGTCTTTTCGTTGCATTCACTTACAACGAGAAGAACTGCCAGTGTTTGGTGTACATTTTGGTGCATTCTGCCTCCTTTCTTTGGTCTTTTTTCGGTCATATTCTTAATAATTTATCCAATTTTGGCTATGCAGGAGTGCACCGTGACTGCCCTTATATATAAGCGCAGCCCATATGCTTATAATTACATTATTCATCTATAAGCACATCCCATCACATGAATGATTTAAACCATTCAAAATAGTGGGTCCCTGGTACTTGTACTTATTTTACGAGTAAAAAATAATAATGGAAAAGTTGAATGTACCGTGTAGAGATATACCGTACGCAATGTTTTGACTCCCGCAAAGCCTTGCATAACGCGGACGTGAATGACTTTCTTAAACACGAAAACGAAAACCAAACGTGATAAAATAATTTTCAAATCCGGAAGTCTACTATATAATTGGGGAAGATCCACCGACAAATTTGCCCCCGCTGTTCGAGCTACGTAGCTAACGAGCTGTTAGTGCGCCAAAAGGGGGTAAATACCACGGGAAATACTCCCCGGAAAATCAGATCTTACCGATTCAAGTTCTCCGGCGGTAATCCAACAAAGTTTCCGGTAAGATCTAGAGAATAATCAGCAAATTTTTTCCTTTTCTAGATATCATCCGATACGTGGATATGTATTTTTGAATATGTTTTAGGACATTATTAGTATAGATGTCGAAGAATTCCGGTAATGTAGATAAGATCTGGTTTTTCCGCTTCTATTCCTTTGGATTTCACCCAATTCTGGATAGAATTGCGGTAGAATCTTCTGTCAGTTCCTCTGATTTGTGACTAGATTGAGTTCCTGCCTCTCGTCTTCGACATTCGTTTTGTTTCAGAAGATCTCGTTCTCTTACCGCGTCTGCTTCGTATTTGGCGAGATCCTGGATCGGTTGTTTTTATCTCTGTGACGAGATTTTGGATTCTGATTTGGTTTTTCTCTAGTGTTCTTTTTGTTGTTAGTAGTCTAACGGAAACCACCGTTGCTTTGACCACTTCTTCGTTCTCTTTTACACCAAGTAGTGGTAAATTCTTTAGCCAGGCTGTCAGATCTGCTCTCTGATTCTGTATTTCGCTTCAGTATAGCGGTAATTTTTCTGATTTTGGTTCTGTCACTTTTCCCTTCCTTTCGAGCACTTGTTCAAGGTCAACAGCCCTAATAAGCTTTTTGGCAATTTGTCGGCTTCAAATTGAGGCAGTTTTCTGCGAAGTTTCCTTTGCAGCAAGTGGTTGTCAATTTTTGACCTTATCTTTCTTGTCGCCCTTCCATTGTGTATTCTTCTTCAGTATTCCTGTCGATTTTGGGCTTATTGTCGCTTCACCTTTACGAAATCACCTACCTTATAAGTAGTTTGGCTTTTGGTGGCCTTTAAATTAAGGCTGGCTCTTCTATTCTTACCTTATCCTAGCTTATTCTGGTAGGAAGTTGCCTTTCCAATTTTGGTCTCAATTATCTTTATACCGCACTGTTATTACTCTCTCGAATAGCTCAAGATCAATGAGATTTGAAGTTAGGCAGCAATTGTTGTAGGAAATGCATATTCAACCTCTCCCGAAAGATTAGAAAGGATGGTTATCATTTCGTCCCCTTCGCGAAACCTAACAGCTTTGGCCGTGGCCAGCCGTAGTAGAATCTGGCTTATATTTAGCTGGAATTTGTATCTTTGCTCCAGCTAAAAAGTACGGATATATTCTGCCTCCTGTTTAGGATCTTGGAGCTTCTTTCAACACCTGGTACTCTCTTTTAGGGCAATTTCTTAACTCCCTGGCTTTAAATCCTCTTGGTGTTTGTCATTACCATATCAGGATCCAGGTAATGTCCTCTGTATCTAACAGCTAGTAGGATCTGTTCGAGTTCAGATTGATATCCGGCTGTTCCTGTCAAGCATTAATTCCTTCTCATGATTAGAAATACCAGGCGTCGGGCTATAGTTCCGTGAATGATTATCTTTTCTTTTTCTAGATGAGGATAACTATAGTTATATATTGACTACTGTTGGTTTCCATTGCTTGCTGAGCTTTTCATTGTTCAATCACAGGAGAAGAAGTGATTGTGTTTTCACCATGAAGGCACTCATTCTTGTCGGAGGATTTGGTACGAGGTTGCGGCCATTGACACTCAGTGTCCCCAAGCCGCTTGTTGATTTCGCTAATAAACCCATGATTCTTCATCAGGTATATTCCCTAAACTTATAGCTGCTTGTTCAAGTTGAAGAGGAAAAATTCTCTCTTGTATGGAGGTAGAAGATTTTAGTTACCCTGAACTGATTGTCTCCAACCATGTCTAATTGGGCTGTTATCTTTGGAAGAAGTTTGATATGCTAGCTAAACATCCTGCCATTTATTAAATTATAGGTCCTTTTAAGGTACTGATGCTGACATGTTTGAATCCTCCATATTTATGCAAGAGTTATTTCTATCATATACTTTGAAACTAAGTTTTTCTGTCAACAAGAGGAAATACCCCAGTTTTTACCATTTAATTTTAGGATGTTGTATGGTTGAAATTCCTTTTCCAATATGTTTTTGCATATTCAGCTCCAAGTTTCTTGAATCTTTATTTGAGGTTTTACTTCTTTGAATTTTTTGTCAGATCAAAGCAGCATGCACTTGAAAGAACTGTTTTATTTCCAATAGAGGAAGAAAGAGCTGAATAATTTATGTTCTGTGAATTTTTTGTTTTGAGAAATTGAGACGGAGATCTGATAATATTTTTGCTTTTGGCTGTTTTGATATCAGATTGTGTATGAAAGTTTTTGACAGCCAGCTTTGTGCCTGCAAAATCAAATTTCCTGTTCTGTTGCTCCAGTTTAGTTTTATTGGTTTTTCTGGCTTCATATGCTGACAAGTAGCTTCTCTACGGTCTTCTCTCAGATTGAAGCTCTAAAATCCATTGGTGTAACTGAAGTTGTATTGGCTATCAATTACCAACCAGAGGTAGAATACAGCAAGAACCATTTCTGTCCAGCAGACAATCAATAACCAGTATAGGAACCCTTAGCAGCTTTGTATTGTTGCAGGTGATGCTGAATTTCTTGAAGGAGTTTGAGGCTAAGCTGGGGATCAAGATAACCTGCTCGCAAGAGACTGAACCACTTGGAACTGCAGGTCCCCTGGCTCTGGCAAGGGACAAGCTGATTGATGATTCTGGTGAGCCTTTCTTTGTCCTTAACAGTGATGTTATTAGTGACTACCCACTAAAACAAATGATTGAGTTTCACAAAGCTCATGGCGGGGAAGCCTCCATAATGGTTACCAAGGTAATTTACATCTTCTATTTGCTCCTCTATGTTTGATCGTTTTGTTACAGTCTTCTAAATAAGCTTTTGCATTGATAGGTGGATGAACCATCAAAATACGGTGTTGTGATGATGGAGGAGGGGACGGGGAAGGTGGAGAGGTTTGTTGAGAAGCCAAAAATATTTGTGGGAAACAAGATCAATGCTGGCGTCTACCTGCTGAACCCCTCTGTTCTCGATAGGATCCAATTGAGACCCACCTCAATTGAGAAGGAAGTCTTCCCTAAGATAGCAGCGGAGAAGAAGCTTTTCGCCATGGTCTTACCGGGATTCTGGATGGATATTGGACAACCAAGGGACTACATCACAGGCTTGAGACTGTATTTGGATTCACTGCGCAAGAAATCCTCTGCAGAACTGGCCGGGGGTTCCCACGTTGTTGGAAATGTTTTGGTGCATGAGAGTGCCCAAATCGGTGAAGGGTGTCTAATCGGACCCGATGTAGCTATTGGGCCTGGCTGTGTAATCGAGTCGGGAGTGAGACTCTCACGGTGCACTGTTATGCGTGGGGCTCGCATCAAGAAGCATGCCTGTATTTCTAGCAGTATAATTGGTTGGCACTCCACTGTGGGCCAATGGGCACGCGTTGAGAACATGACCATCCTCGGAGAAGATGTCCATGTGTGTGATGAGATATACAGCAACGGAGGGGTTGTTCTTCCTCACAAGGAGATAAAATCCAACATCCTGAAGCCTGAAATCGTCATGTAAAATGGGGAAACAATGGCATCTTGCAGTTCATTCTGTGCTGTTTAACTGAAGAGTCTGTTTTGGTGCGTGATTATGGATGTGGTGTGTTTTCTCGGTTTGTTTCCCATCTTATTATCCACTGTATGACTGATGTTTGTCTTCGGCTGTGTGCTTAGGAACTGAGGTTTCGTGGTCGAAGTTTTCCTCTTAGGATGTACTGGTTTAGTGGGTTTTTTTATATTATAAGTGAATGGCCATATGTACATACAATGCCTGTCGATTCTCATCCAAACCCTCTGTAATTAATCTCCAATTCCTTTCAAAGGTGTTTCTACTGTTTATTAGAAGCAATGGTTCATAGGCATTTCTTAATGAATTTCCTAGAAATTCTGTTTACCTTTTCCTTCTTTGGATGGTGAGCAAACTTAAAGCGCTGTCTTTGACTGTTGCAAGTACCCTTCTGAGGGGACACGAGATAGGTGAGAATGCAGTTTTTTTTTTTTTTTTTTTCTCTCTACAGTAAGAAGCATGATTCTTATCACAATTGGAGACTTATACCACCCTCGCCAAAAGATTCAATACGAAAAATTGTGAAGGTAAGTAAACACTAATAATGAACCAAGCCCAATTACAAGGAACCGTGGCAGCACACAGGAAGGACTCAGGTTGCACCCCAGTTGATATTTTTGGTTTGTTTCAAACATAATCCTTCATTACTGTATCAATAGTTCAGCTTCTGTATGTACAGTGGAGATGATTACTATACATACACAAATGTCCCTGTACATAGAGACCAAGCTCTATCGAAACCTCTTCTGATCTCATTTGGTGGCTAATTGGCCCTGTTTATGCCGTTTGTCCTTGTGCCACCCATGTCACTCGGACTCAGATTTCTATGGGTTTATTGAAGAGGGAGGGGGAGAGAGCTACGTGATACATGTGCAAATTTAGTTCTAAAAATATGAGTGGCTATCAATAGAAGTGTTCCCACAATGCTGAGAACGTGCCTTTAATGCCTAGCACATGTCCCACCGACCCTTCCAACGCACAAATTAGATGCTTTCTAGTACATAAATGGCTGGAGTTTGTACTATAAAAAATATGGCTGTTGGTCACCTACTAACTCTTTCGACAGAGATGTGAGTAGTTGATAGAGCAAGCAAATTCTGTCCATGGAATTCAACTTAAAAGAACAGATCTGGTTTCTGATTTAGTGGTAGGAAGTATCTGACAGAGACACAAGTACAGCATTGGAGCAACTACTCAAGCCTCCCATTTCGTGTAATGTTCCTTGCCTAGAGATGATAGTTACACTGGTGATCTGTGTTTCTAGCAATCCAAATCTATCAACGTCTCCCATTAAAATTGGTTTAACTTCCACATGAGAACATGCTTTTCATTCCTCTTCTACTAAATAGATAAGACAATGATCTCTGTCGATGTTTTCTTTTGGTCCATAGTTTTTGTTTGCTTTCAAGATGGAATGCTAAGCATTCGCAGATTGCAAATCACTTTCAAGTTGCCTTTTTATGGTGAGTCTCTACTTTTTTATGATCTGATCCATTCATCTGATTGCCCAGGCACACAATATATTTATGCAAAAATTCACGGTAGTGGTTAGTGAATTTTAGGGTCCTTAAAACTGTGTTTTTGAAGTTGAATTTAGACGGTTGTTGATCAAATTTTCCAAACCATTTGCTTTAGTTAAGTACAAAACTTTTAGAGGCTAAATCTCCAATCAATATAATTTTTGGAACCACTATAAACCCAAAGCCCAGGAATCTGATGAATTAGTCGGATCATCCAACGGGGAATCCCCTCATCTGTAGTGAGTTGGCGCTGTTATATGCACCTTTTCTTGTCTTCAGAAAAGGGTTTTTTCTCTCTTTCGTTTTTTTTAGGGGCAAATAGATAAGCATTTAATGAGTCAGTGATGAATCAGATCGCAAAAGATTCAAAACATCCTTCAAAACCATACGGAAACTCGAGCCAGCAAAAGGTCCCTTGGACGTAGCAACTGCCAAAGAGACCCAAACTCAAGACCACCATGGCTAAGAAGGAAACGAAGAAAGCGCCCAACTCATCATATCGATATGACCTGCAACTGAATGGGCAGAGTTCAACCATTGAGAAGCCAACGACCAGTTATAATCAAGGATCTGCATGCGCCCTTCATCCAAAGTAGAAACAGTCGCTGATATCAGAAGGGAGCATCTGATCTCCAAAGAAAAACTGAGTGCAGAACATCCATCAGCAGTAAGTACTCGTGTAAAGGCAAAGTCCTCTAGGATTGAGAATTGGTAAAAGCTTCAGCATTAGAACCCTGGTTAGCCAATATGTCAATTTCCTGGTTAGCTGATCTTAAAACATGGCAGGCTACAAGTTGAGAGTTTTCATCCAAAAGGGAGTCAAATATCCAGGAAGCTTGGCTTGGGTTCAAAATCCAGCTGATTGTGATCTTAGAATCACCTTCAATTTCAATGCTTGTGTAATGAAATCATTAAAAATCTTGCATAAAACTGGATCTGATAAAACTTAGCTTAGAGCCACATGTCAAAATGTACTTCTTGAAGATACTTGAAGTCTCCCAAATTAACTAAAAAACATTTCATAAAAAGAATAACAAGTTCAGAACTCAAATCAGTTAGAGATAAGATCAAAACGGATCAGAGCGAAAAAGGTAAGAAAAACTTTTCAAGTTCAGAAACTATGTAAAATAGTGCTAGAAGGAGATAATCTTAGGTTTTCCCTTTCTAGCTTGAACTATAGAACCAGAAAACTTCACAAGCAAAAGAAACCTTGGAGAGAATGCTTAAGAACTAAGCAGGCCATTGAACAAACCAAAAAAATAGAGAATGCTTGTTAATGGACAAACCCAAGAAAAAAAGGGAATGGCAAAATAGTAACTTGTGAACTATGTGAGTGTAGCACATCTATAATACTATTGAGAAGGCAGAGATTTCTTCTCCTGTAATAATAATTAGTAAGACAACGAGCAACATGCCCATGTACAAAAAATTGAGAGATAAATATGGGAAATAAGATCGTTACAGTGGACCTCCACTCTGTCGTTTATTTTAGTAAGTAATATATAAGAGTCCTATTCTATGTTAAACTTTTAGAAAAATTCAGTTATCTAACTTCCTTAAAAGTAAAGGGCAGTTCTGGTGCACAAAGCTTCCGCCTATGCAGGGTCCAGAGAGGGACAGATCACAAGGGCCTATAGTAGGTAGCCTTAAATTAGATGAACGTCTCAGATATATGAAAAAAATGCAAAAAGTGGGTCTATGTCCTTTTTTCTTTTTCTTTTTTTCAGTACAACCCATATGGAGGGTTGTATGAGGCTCATGGTTCAGGGGAGAGAAAGTTTTAAAAATTGAAAAGTGGGATTTACACTTGAGCAATTGCTTGGTAGTGCTCTGGTTTCATATTATCCCTGATGATGTAACATGCACTTCTACATGGCCTTGCTTAGGCACAAATCCTTTCGTGTGACACTCTGGATTCTTTAAGCACTAAACACATACGTAATAAATATAAAATAGGCAGCGTCCTTGATGTAAAATTTCAATTTTATAGTTACTTAAAATAACAAATTTGTAAACAACAACACATTTTCAAAATTCCCCCTTGTCAAATGACCAAATAAGCAAAGGAGGCAATTCTAAATGAAAATATATAATAACGACACATAATATGAAGCAAAGTACATCTGACTGCAAGAAAACTTTGTTTGAAACAAAAGTAATGATACTAAGAATACTAAAAATCATCAAGACCCAAGGTCTCTCTATCGTGACTCCACATCCATCTATAAGACTATGTCCACAAGTCTAAGATATACAAAATAACATCTAATTATTTACAACTCATATACAAGAATAAAATAATATTTAGTCAACTATGTACATCAATTTGGTCATCACAAAATGCTCTGATGGTCCCCTGTCACCTTCATTAGTTCTCCAAATGTTTGTCCTTACTACTATTGCACTTTATATCTGAGGTATGCAAATCACAACAATGCCTCGACAAGTTATCGCTTGCGTAGGTACTTAGACATTTAATATTTAACAAAAACATATATAAGTTATGCAATAGCTTTAAAATAAAAAAAATCTCATAATAAAGTTCTGTGGATGAAATAGTAACATGAAAACTGAATAAACAAGACTTGTGGTCGTAATACAACCACCATGATCCCATGAGTGTACCACACTTTCATATTAGGTCATAAGTACTCATATCAATTCCTCATGTATCATCATGCCGTGGGTCCATAAGAATGTATCTGTCCAAGTGTGTTCATAATGCTGTATGAAATTGCAAAACAAATATAAATTGCCATGCTGCAGTGGTAACCAACTCCTACATCTACCAACTACGGCTTCCCATTAACACCAGAATGAGAGGTTAAGCATCAATCCGCATGGGTGAAGATAGAAACCACAGTGTGAACTTCCTATGATACCACTATCTACAATGTTTGCCTATCTATGGGGGAAGGTGTCTAATCATCTCATAAAATCAAAGGGAGAGTGGTCAGCCCCAAATCCCTCTTAGCAGAGCATCCACTGGGTAGAAACACAAGTCTTAAATTTACAAAACATGAAAATTGCTCAACATATCAAAATAAACAACAAGGAGTGATATCTTATGCACGAAATGTAAGAATACCTATGCCTCGCTATCCCAAAGCAATACCCTTACCACAAATACAGTCTCCTAAGGATCAGCCACCAAGCCTCCTCAACAATCTATGAAAAAACATTCACAATAAAACGAATCATCAAAGCATATCGACATCAAATAAATCATGTATCCATTGAGCATGTAAATCATAGTAGTCGTGCATAATTAAATATGTATATGCAGGATAATATTCCCAATGAGGTCATAGTACAAGATAAACATGTATCAAAATCATCGATAAACCTAAAATCATCATAGCGATTATCCATGGTTTGATAAAATATATTAATATTAAATGTCGTCACATATCTCAATGAAGATCAACCTTCTAAAGTGTCCATCTCTCAAATCAGCACAATCTAATATATATGTCAAATCACATATATTATATATTGTCACTCATTGCTCAGCGTGCATTATTTCAACTCATATAACTCCAGATCCTCCTTGATCTTGGTAATTTGGAATTTTTTCTTCTTTAATTAAGGTCTAAATCCCTTAAGATTTGCCTGATATTTGATCTTGGTCTAGGTCATAGATCAACGGTGTAGATCATTTGATTTTTCCTCAATCCACGATGATTATTGTCTTATAACTAGTCTTTTTCCCATTTCTATAGTTAATTCATTAATTAGATGGTAAGATCTGATCTAGGTTGATTATGTTGATGGTTCTGATGACTTCTATGTTCTAATTCTACCTAATCCACAGTTTTTTAGACAATCCAACCATTTCATAGTTTAAATATCCTCTTGAGTGTCTTAATTATCCAATATAGATCTCATATATCTCAATCAATCATACTTATAGTATTTTCTAATATCCATGTGTGTATTAATAGTCAATCTGTTGATCTGATGATCAGATAATTATTTGATCGACTAGATCCATAGTTCACATTTTATGAAATGTTTAGGATCATAATCTAAGTCTAATTGTATGATCTGACTGTTAAATTTCTCAATTCACTTATTAGATTATCTGATTAATCAATTTCCAATATCTTGTTGACCTAGGTTATTCAATAATTTTTTGGTTTTAATCTAGTCAAAATGTAGTCAGATCTTAAATTTCATTACAAAATTGGGTCCATGCCATTGAGATGTATCCAACGGATGTTTCAAAGTAAGATTTGGGCTTATATAGCATCTTGAATTAGAGATTTTTTATTTCAGATTAATTTTAATGGTTCAGATCAAATTTTGAATTTAAAACAAAATAAAAGGATGTTACCAGGACACACTATGTCTGTGACACGCATCCCGAGGGTGCATCATGGCCATTAGGATGCCCCTGGGTGCATCACCGTCGCAAGGACACATTGGTGTCCTATGCTGCCTACGAACGACGTGTCCTGCACACACGTTCACCTAGTGCATCCTGGGTGCAACATCCATCAAGACCGACGCACTGAGGCCTCCATTCTTTTCTCACTAGATCTACGGTCCAATTTGATCAGATCTTGATTGTTTTGACGGTCCTAAGGTTCTGAGGGTGCAAGAATCCATTGGACTGCTCAGATCATCCATCTGAGCTGCCCTTGAACTAGGTTTTTCCGGCTAGGTTGGTTTTCCCCCAGTGGAACTCCACTGGCCAGAAAAACCAATCTGCAGAGCGAAGTGGGGAGAAAAATAGAAAGAGTAGAGGGGAGCTTACTTGTGTGTGTGGCTAATGGACTTTTGTTGGTGATGCAATGCTGGAGAAGATTTTGTACGCCTGATGCGGACTGCTGCGATAAGGTCGGCCGGCTAGGAACTGTAAAAAGGAAAGGAGAGAAAGGGGTGGAAGAGAAAAGAAAAGAGAAGAAAAAAGAAACCCCTGAGTTTTACCTACTTTAAAAAAAAAAAAATTAGATAAATGAGTTCTACTAAAAAATTATCAAAATACTCTTCAACTTCAAATATTTATAATTTTTTCATTTAGATTCATATTTAGGCGTTTTTAGTGTTGTTGGATTTTATTTTTTTGAGTACTATCTAGTTATCTATGTTTCAACTCTCGGCCACTACAAATATCAATTTTTTGAAAATTAAATTTCTAATTTTTATAAAATTCTTAGATAATTTATATATAATTAATGAAATAAAATGTACTGATATTACATTTTGGGACCAAAGATGACGCAATTCCAATGATTCCCAGTCATATCATGTTGTAGTAGATTAGGTTAGGTGGTAAGCAGACACCCCAAAGGACGAATTAGGGACAAAGCATGCACTTGAGATTCATTTTTAATAATTGTTTGGTTGCCTCTGATACGCAGTTGGGAAATCTTCGACCTTATACACGAATTAGTCGTCATTCCCCCAGCTTTCCTTGTAATAGACTTCATGCATAATGGATCTGCTGGAGCCGTGCTGATGGATCCATATTTGTCTTCTTCAGAAAAATTAAGAACTTAGTTAATTTGCACTTGACGTGTCTATCTTTATTTTAGAGGATTATTTTGACAAGTTATTGTCTCACCTATAGTAACAAAGTTCGGATTCAGAAGCCAACAAATGTCTAGCACAGTTGGTTGCAAAAAACTCAACGTCTACCTTAGAAAACGCTTTGTCATAAGTTTAACTTTCCATTTTCCCTTTGCCGTGTCTTAGGTTTAAGAGTGTACTTGAGTAAGAGTGTTCAAGTGATTTCTTTTGTAACTATCATTTAGACTCCTAGTTTGAAGGGGAGCCTTGCCGCAACGGTAAAAGTTGTTGTCATATGACCTTGAGGTCACGGGTTCAAGACGTGAAATTAATTTCTTCCAAAAATGCAAGTTAAGGCTGCCTACTTTAGGCCATTGTAGCCCGACCCTTTCCCACACCCCACATAGGCTGGAGCTTCGTGCACCGGGGCTGCCCTTTTATTTAGACCCCTAGATATTACACGCCCGCAAGTCTAACAGCACTCGATCTAAAAACACTCATTGGCTTAGTTGATGATGTGCGCTCATGGAGGGAAAACGTCTGGGCATGGCCTATGTAGGGGACCTTTAGTAGATAAATGGTTTGGATTCATGAACACTCTGGAGCTTCCTAATTTCTTTTCCATGCCTACTCACAATGATTTCAATGGCTTGAAGGGGAGCTTTGGCTCAAATGTAAAGTTGTTGTCTTGTAACCGTACGGTTATGGGTTCAAGACATGGAAATAGTCTCTTGTAAAAATGTAAAGTAAGACTGTATATTTTAGACCCTTGTGGTCTGCCCCTTTCCCGGACTCCACGTAGGTGAGGGCTGCCCCCTTGTCGGGTAAAAGTATATTGGATTGATAAATTTACTACATGAAGAAATTTGCATGTGGAGATTAATGGCGGGAACAGATTAGCTGACTGATTGCACATACCCACCTCGTACATGCAGGTGATAGCAAGAGTTAACAACATCATTTTTATCTCTTTCCTAAGCTAATTAGTGAGAGTAAATCCACAAAGCATGTAAGCGTTTAATATGGTATTAGCAGAGACGTAGACGAGCACAGACCTTGATATCAGTGGGGAACTTCAATCTAGCAAGGCCAGATGAGCTATGCCACCCTTGTTGTTTTATGATTTTATGTCAAATTGTTGCAAGAAATCCATCCAACCGCAGACGCGATACTCGTACGGATCAAGGTTTTAATGGCCATGTCAATAACTCCGGCACCATCGTCTATGGCGTCTGTCCGTATATTATCAGTAGAGACATCCAAATGGCGGGTAGGCTATGCGCTAGAATCGATCTTATCCGTTGACTGATGTACCAATCTCTAGTCGAAAGATCCGGACCATTCATATTCAGGTTTACTTGCTTGTTGGATTACTGTTCAACCTAAAAAAAAAAAGCTTGGGAAATGATTTGGAAACGCAAAATATAACTGCCTGATTGATTGAGATATTGACACGATCTTTCACCATCTGAGTGTCATTTTTACACATCCAATGATCCAGTGGCAAATATTCCTAAGCGTGACATCATCTAAAAGTGGGATCCCAGAAAATGAAAGGCTTGAATCACCATTAATATGGTCCTTAATGTACTTATAAAGACACTGTACAGTTTACAAGGCCAGCCATTTCACAGCATGCTGGCGTTAAACTTGGTGTTACAGACACAAGATTTACAGAAAAGGCTTAGGGAAGAGGATAAACAAGTACCAGAATCATCGTCAGCATCACCATCAAAGCCTTGTCCCAATTAGGGGTCGGCTACACGAATCTTGTTTCTCCATTCCCCTCTAACAAGTACCAAAATATAAGTCATTAAATAGAAGCTAAGAGCCAACACATGATCAGAGAATAAATGACAATAAGTAGCCAAGTTACAAAACCCAAAAACAATAGAGATCTGGAATCTGCTACATGGGAGGAAGGGATTTGTTTTGCAGTAGTTTGTGTCCCTCAAGAACAGAAATGTCACCCCTGCCGATAAGCATGCTGCTGCAAGAGATGAGGTTGCAGTCACCTGCAGGTCATAATAGTAATAGTATTTTAGCACAAACAGAAGGAAAGAATTACAGTTCATTGAATTAGAACAAGAATAATAGCAAGAAGATTCTTAATCTCTTGGTCCAGAAAGGTTACATCCAAGAAAAGCAAAAGAGGACTGCCATATATATTACATCCTAAAGCTACTATGCATGGGTAAGGACCTATGCTTGAGGAGAAACAAAAGGTGCGACAAGCCTAAGACAGGTGAATCCAGTTTGTACGATGTCTTACAAGTTCACTTCTAAATAAGTAGGTAGGGGTTCTATGATATGAATCATAATGATGGTTGCCTTGTGAAATTCCAATAGCGTGGTCACTCTTCATTGAATTCCAGGCATTATGAAAAGGCCGATAAAATCATCAGGGAAGGGAATGAAAAAGCAAAGCCACTTGTCAGGTATAGTATCATGGTAAAGCTAGTGTAACTTTCATCCAGTTGAATCTGTCAAGAGTTCGGTGAAGGAGATAATTTATCAATACATGGTAATTAAAATATCAGAAGTATCATGTTTCTATTTTAGAGAATAAGCTGGATTGATCCCCTCTTTCAAGAAAAAAGGAAACAAAAAGAAGCAGGGATTTATTCCTGAGCTCAATATTGAGGCTACCAATGGAACTATAAGTTCAACAATATGAACCAAGGCATTTCATGCAGCTGTGCTAGAGAGATTCATATCTGTGAACACACAGAAACTATAAGAATTTCATAAAATCAATTATCCAGGACAATCTTATACTGTCTAAATGTACACACTCATCAATAAAAAAAAGAAAAAAGAAAAAACTTAATTTCCCTTCTTTTCTTTTTGAAAGGGTGAAGTAGGGGAAGAGTATTTTCCCATATGAAAAAGAGTGATATTTTAAACAAATGCGTGCAGCATTGCACAATCAGAAACAGGGAAAGTAGCATAGACAAGCTATAAAGCAATACAGAACAAAATAATCTATGACACATGGCATACACTGCCTGCCCAATGTGGAAAACACCTTGACAATAATGATAAAATGTTCTTTGATCAGGAAACAGGGGACTTGCTTACATCAACACCCTCTTGGTTGTGAAAGGGCACTAGACCAATGCAGCTAAATGCTCTAGTCCACATTATAAATGTAGGAAGAGCAAAACATTAAACATGTAAGATTGCAGTGAAGGTTTAAGTAGAGACATCGAAGAAATTAGGAACTAGCAAGACTAAAACATAAGAAAAAAAATTTAATTGTAACTGATGTTTGAAAGACACAGGGAGGTGGCTTTGAAGCGAAGGCACCAAGCAAGTTACAAACTAACAAATGATTTATTATTTGATGTTCTCTGCTTTCTACTTTCCGATCTTCTCCCATCTTTTCCTCCATGACTCTTTCATGTTAAAAGTATTAAACTGTTTCCCCATGTTCTTCTATATTCTAGACATACCAACAGTTCCACCCAGCCAAAACCACTTAATTTTTTCACTTACTATAGCCAGTAAAAGGTTACAAAACTCTAGATCTGGTAGAAAGATCAGACCTAGTGTTTCCAACACACTACAAAGCCTATGTATATAACACATGTTATGCTATATACATATGTATGCATATATATACATTAAAATCTAAAGGATTTAAAATTAGTGGAACTAAGACAGAGTATATAGAATGCAATTTTAGCAAGGAGAGGAGCGGGAGTTGGAGCACTAGTAAAGATTGATAACCAAGAAGTCCCCCTAAAAGAACACTTTTGATACTTGGGATCGATAATTCATGAGACTGTAAAGATTGAAAGGGAGGTTACTGTTAAGTAACCATCTTTGGTCAAAATACCCCTAATTTAGTATCCAATTAGAGCATCTAGGCCATCAATTTCAAGATTTTATATAAAATATTTCATTTTAACTTTCGTTGGCCATCCAATCGTTGAATTGCAAAATTTAACGGCCAGATGATCATAGGAGCTACTCAAAAGAGTAATGAATGGTTTAGATGATTCTAATTGAGTCATGTGCATTGCAGATCAATCAAATCAAGCTTGGAAGATCTAGATCAAATCAAGGAGATTAGATGAGATGATGAAGCTTCCTAGAAAGAGAAGACTTTGAAAACTCCTAGGATAGAAGAAATTTGAAGAATGGAGGACTTGTAGAGTTTGGCAAGATTAGAATGTTGTATCTCCCTCTTACCCTCTCTCTATTTCTCTCTCACGTCTCTCTTTCTCTCTCTTATTTCTCCTCTCTCCTCTCCATTCCCACGTTCTTCCTCTTCTTCTCACCCTTGGGCTGGTTAGAGGAGGCAGCCTCTCTCTCCTATGACTCTCTCTCGTTTCTTCTTCTTCCTCATCTCTCCACCCTCCTCTTCTCTTCCCAGCCTCTTCTCTCTATTCCCTCTTTCTCATCTATCTCCTCCCCATTCTCACCCTTCATCTGTCAGCACCCAACTGCCTCACTTCCTAGACTACTCCAGCTTCTCCCTATCCTCCACACCCAAACCCGTAAAACCCCCTTCTTCTCTCTCTCTCTCTCTCTCTCTCTCTCTCTCTCTCTCTCTCTCTCTCTCTCTCACACACACACACATTGCCCCTTTTCTCTTCTCTCTACCCCAGTTTTCTTCTCTCTATCTCGCAACCCCCATCTCTCCCTCTAGTTCTCCTTGGTTACCGCTCACTCTCTTTCTCTCCATCGTTCCCAACTCTCTCTTTCGGGTTTCCTTTTTCCGACTGCCCCACTATGCACCACCAACCCCACAAGCCGAACTCCCTCTATTCCCTCTCTCTCTGTCACACCTACCTCGTCTCCCCCTCTCTTTTGTTTCTCTGCAACTGCCAGATCAACAGCATCGACCCAAGCACCGGTCTCCCACCTTCACCGGACTCATCATCATTCCTTTGCCTCACCTCCCCCCTTCTCTGTAAGAACCTGTGGATCACTGCCCGACAACTTCATCTCTGTTCTAACATGCACATCAATCACCAGCCGGATCGTGCGTAGCCATCCAATTCTCCAGCCGGCTAAACAGAGGAAACCCAAGATTGGGTTTTTCTGCTTTACCTTACCTTCTTCGGCCAAACTTCATTGGAAGCTCCACCGCATCGGCCCTGTCCAAATCTCTCATCACCTCTACTCGCACCACCGGCATAGGCGTCATCTTTGTTTTTTTTATTGAATCGCGTGCCCAAGCCTCCTTTGGAGTATTCTTTTGTCATTGGCCAGCAAAATGGAAGAAAACCCAAGTCAGGTTTTCCTCACGTGTCCTCCTTCTCCCTCTCTTTTCTCCTCTTCCTTCTTCCCCATCTCCCTCTACTTCTCCTTTGTCAGGGATTCATCTGGTTTTTTCGTTTTAAAGTTTTTTTATCAGTAATTCCAGTTTTTCCCTATAGTATTTAATTGAAATCTCATTTCTGTCCCAATTTTATTTACTTCTGTGTCCCATTTTATCCCAGTTCTGTTATATCTATGTTTTTCCTATCCAAAAACTGCTTAATCCAGATCAGATCAATCAAAGGCTTAACCCAATCAACGGGTTAGCTTAATCAACCAAGAATAGCTTGTTTTTCTTCCGTTTCTCATATGATTTCAAATTAAATTTACAATTTCATTCTTAGGACATCCCTAGACCTAATTAACATTTTTTTATCTTCGATCTGAAATCCAAAAATCAATCTGAGCTATCCAAATCTCAAAATTATAAATTACTCCAGATCTTGACCATTTTGAGGAATCTAACTGGTAGATCTCTAATCAAAGACATCATAAAGACATCTGTAAATGTTGATCATCTTTCAGAAGATCAAAATTGAAGATAATTAGGCTAGGGAAGTAGTTTTTTTTATGTTATTTCTGATTGAATTGGAAATTCTATAATAGTTAGAAATTGAACTGATCTAAACTCTAATTCTAATTCCAGTAATTCCAATAATTTTCTGTTATTTCTTTTTAATTTTAGATAATTAAATTTTATTTAAAACTCTATCTTTTAAAGCAAGTCCCTATGGGATCTACTCGTATTTGCATAGTTATACTGCAATAGCCCGTGCACTTGCAGTTAAACTTCAACAAGTTTTTGGCACCGTTCCAGTAACAGAGTTTTTATAAAATTTAATTAAAAAAATTAGGAATTACATTTTTTAGCATTTTTAGGTGCATCTTTAATTATTATTATTTTAGTGCATAACCGCTTTATTTCCTGAATTTGATACAATTGCTATTTTTCTTTTTCAGGAAATTGGCAAATAGAGCATCATCAATTAAATAGATTTTTCTTGCTTTCCTAGATTAGAAATTTTCCATTTTTCCTTTTTAGTGAATCTTGTAGTGAGGCGCTTTTGTAATTTGCACTTTTAATTTCAATTTTTAAAGGGTTGTAATAATACAGGACAAGTGTGGGATAAAGTGACCCACACTTAATCTTCATCAAAAACCCTACTGTAAGTTTTCTCACTCATTTATTTTCTAGATTAGGGTTTGCATTTAGAGTAGTTTTGCATTGGTTGGTAGTTTAATTGCATATAGAAAGTATACTTTATATTTGTTGGATTTTAAGGTTTGCATTAGTTTATTGCTTTTAATTGTATCTTAAAACACGTTTAATGTTTCAAGGTGATTTATATACTGATCGAATTACCATGGTGTGTGAAAATTAATTAGTAAAGGCACTTTGACCCCACAAGATCAATGGTGGATTTCATCACTACTCCTTGGCCCACATAGGATAATCACCTCAAGCGCACAACCCCACTATTCATATTAAGTTAAAATCAATTAGAAGAGACCTATAAGGTCGTCACATGCTCGTAGGACTCTCTTAATAGGACACAATTTATTGTCACTCCAGTGGCTTTTGATCACTGTGGTTATTGGGGGTTATCTAATAGAGCCTTGCTCTTCCCACACCTCCTGTTGACGTTTGTTGGGAGTTATCTAATATAACTCCTCTAACTTGAAATTTTAGATTGTGGGATCTCTATAATAGTGTGAAATACCGTCAATAGGTGGGGGAAGAACGAGGCTCTATTAGATAACCCCCAATAACCATAGTGATCAAAAGCCACTGGAGTGACAATAAATCGTGTCCTATTAAAAGGGTCCTATGAGCATGTGATAACCCTATAGGTCTCTTCTAATTGATTTTAACTTAATATGAATGGTGGGGTTGCACGCTTTAAGTAATGATCTTAAGTGGGCCAAGGAGTGGTGATGAAATCCACCCTTGGTCTTGTGGGGTCGGGTGCCCTTACTAATTAATTTTCACACACCATGGCAGTTCGATCAGCATATAAATCACCTTAAAGCATTAGATGTGTCTTAAGATGCAATTAAAAGCAATAAACTAATGCAAATCCTAAAATGCAACAAATATAAAGTATGCTTTCTATATGCAATTAAACTACCAACCAATGCAAAATCACTCCAAATGCAAACCCTAATTTAGAAAATAAATGAGTGAGAAAATTTATAGTGAAGTTTCTGATGAAGATCAAGTGTGGGCCACCTTATCCCACAATTGCCCTGTATTATTACAACCCTTTAAAAATTAAAATTAAAAGTGCAAATTATAAAGATGCCTCACTACAAGATTCATTAAAAAAAAAATTGAAAAAATCTTAATCTAGGAAAGCAAGAAAAATCTATTTAATTGATGACGCTCTACTTGCCAATTTCTTGAAAAAGAAAGATAACAATCAGTACCATATTCAGGAAATAAAGTGGTAATGCACTAAAAAAAAAATTAAAGATGCACCTAAAAATGCTAAAAAATGTAATTCCTAATTTTTTTATTTTTTAATTATATTTTATAATGTCCCCGGCAACGACGCCAAAAACTTGTTGATGTTTAACCGTAAGTGTACGGGCTATTGTAGTATAACTATGTAAATACGGGTTAATCCTACAAGGACTCGCTTTAAAAGATGGAATTTTAAATAAAATTTAATTATGTAAAATTTAAAAAAATTACTGGAATTAGAATTAGAGTTCAAATCAGTTCAATTTCTAACCATTATAGAATTTCCACTTCAATCAGAAATAACATTAAAAAAACTACTTCTCTAGCCTAATTATCTTCAATATCTTCAATTCTGATCTTCTGAAAGATGATTAGCCTTTACAGATGTCTTCAGAACATCCTTGATTAGAGATCTACTAATCGGATTTGTCAGATTCCTCAAAATGATCAAGATCTAGAGTAATTTGTGATTTTGAGATATGGACGGCTCAGATTGATTTCTGGATTTCAGATCAAAGATCAGAAACGTTAATTAGATCTAGGGATGTCCTAAAAACGAAACTAAAAACTTAATTTGAAATCAGATGAGAAACAAGCAATTCTTGATTAATTAAGGTTAACCCGATTGGGTTAAGCTTTTGATTAATCTAATCTGGATTAAGCAATTCCTGGATATGAAAAACATAGATATAACAGAACTGGAATAAAACAAGACACAAAATTAAATAAAACTGGGACAAAAATGATATTTCAATTAAATGCTAAAAGGCAAAACTAGTATTACTGATAAAAAACTTTAAAACGAAAAAACAAGATGAATCCCCGACGAAGGAGGAGAGGGAGCTGGAGGAGATGGGAAAGAAGGAAGAGGAGAAAAGAGAGGGAGAAGGAGGACGCAAGAGAAAAAACAGAGGAAAACCCGACTTGGGTTTTCTTTCGTTTTGCCGATCGATGACAGAAGAATACGCCAAAGGAGGCTTGGGCACGCAATTCAACCGGAAAAACAAAGATGACGCCTATGCCGATAGTGCAAGCAGAGGCGATGAGAGATCTGGACAGGGCCAATGCAATGGAGATTTCGGTGAAGCTTGGCTGGAGATGGAGAAGAAGGTGAGGCAAAGAGGAAAAACCCAATCTTGGGTTTCCTCTATTTAGCTGACCGGAGAATTGGATGGTTACGCATGATTTGGCTGGTGATTGATGCCCATGCCGGAACAGAGAGGAAGATGGAGGTGTCGGGTAGTGATCGGCGGGTTTTGACGAAGAAGGGGGGAGGTGAGGCAAAGGAATGATGATGAGTCCAGTGAAGGTGAGAGACCGGTGCTTGGGTAGATGCCAATGATCCAGTAGTTGCAGAGAAATGAAAGAGGGGGAGACGAGGCAGGCGTGACAAAGAGAGGGAATAGAGGGAGTTTAGCCTGTGGGGTTGGTGGTGCATAGTGGAGCGGCCAAAAAAGGGAACTCGAAAGAGAGAGTTGGGAACGATGGAGAGAAAGAGAAGGAGAGTGAGCGGTGAGCAAGGAAAACGAGAGGGAGAGAGAGAAAGAGAGATGGGGGTTGCAAGACAGAGAGATGAAAACTGGGACAGAGGGAAGAGAAAAAGGGCGGAGAGAGAGAGAGAGAGAGAGAGAGAGAGAGAGAGAGAGAGAGAGAGAGAGAGAGAGAGAGAGAGAGAGAGAGAGAGAGAGAGAGAGAAGAAGGGGGGGTTTACGGGTTTGGGCATGGAGGATAGGGAGGAGAAGCTGGAGTGGTCTGGGAAGTGAGGCAATTGGGTGCTGACCTATGTAGTCACAAGCGCACCTAAGCGCAAGGCACCCCCAGACACAAGGGGTATGCCTAGGTGCGCACCTGAAACATGAGGCCAAAATTATATTTTTCTAATTTACGTAATTTTTATTTTTGAAAAAAAAAAAAAAAGCATGAAAAATACATCATACATGAAGATACACGCATGGGTAAGCTATATATGTGGATAAGATTAGGTATTAACTAATAAATATAAAAAAAAAAAAATTTCTAATTTTCGTAACTTTTATTTTCGGAAAAATTTATTTAAAAAACCCTAAAATACAAAAAAAAAAAAAAAAGACTTTTTTTTATTTCTGTGACTGATTTTTTTGGAAAAACAGTAAAAAACCTAAAAACAAACTCAAATTTAGTGCAAAGAAGTATAAAACTCAAAATGGAATGTTTTCTTATACATATAGAACTAAAACCCATCAAGATCTATGGAAAATAGTTAACAAAAAGCAAAAAAATTAAAAAAACGGTACTGGTTTTTAAGTTTTTTTTTTTTACAGAAACTGTAAACAAATGCTAAAATTTGTAAATCCATACCTTTTGTTGCTTAGATCTGTGAAAGATCAAAGAAGAATGGTCGTTTTCACCTTCTCAGTAGGTTGGAAGATTGAAATTAGGGTTGGAAGGTGAAAAAAAAAAAAAAAAAACAAGGTTTATACGTTACCGGGTAAGTGGCGCACGCCTGGAGTCGGGGCCGAGCCTGAAAGGCGCACCTTGGCGCGCGCCTAAGCGACTGCGCCTCTTTTCCTCTATGCCTTGCACACTCCCAGGCGCATACCTGTCGACTTGCGCCTACGCGCCTCTAACTACATAGGTGCTGACAGATGAAGGGTGAGAATGGGGAGGAGATAGACGAGAAAGAGGGAATAGAGAGAAGAGGCCGGGAAGAGAAGAGGAGGGTGGAGAGATGAGGAAGAAGAAGAAACGAGAGAGAGAGAGAGAGAGAGAGAGAGAGAGAGAGAGAGAGAGAGAGAGAGAGAGAGAGAGAGAGAGAGGCTGCCTCCTCTAACTAGCCCAAGGGTGAGAAGAAGAGGAAGAACGTGGGAATGGAGAGAGAGAGAGAGAGAGAGAGAGAGAGAGAGAGAGAGAGAGAGAGAGAGAGAGAGAGAGAGAGAGAGAGAGAGAGACGTAACAGAGAAATAGAGAGAGGGGAAGAGAGAGATGCGTGATAGATGGAGAGGGGAGAGAGATGAAGAGTGGGGTCCACCAAGAGAGAGAGAGAGACGTAAGAGAGAAATAGAGAGAGGGTAAGAGAGAGATACGTGATAGATGGAGAGGGGAGAGAGATGAAGAGTGGGGTCCACCAGCATTTCAGTCTTATGAAACTCTACAAGTTCTCCATTCTTCAAATTTTTTCTATTCTAGGAGTCTTCAAAGTCTTCTCTTTCTAGGAAGCTTCATCATCCTCATCTAATCTCCTTGATTTGATCTGAATTATCCAAGCTTGAGTTGATTGATCTACAATGCACAGGACCCAATTAGAATCATCTAAACCATTCATTACTCTTCTGAGTAGCTCCTATGATCATCTGACTGTTAAATTTTGCAATTCAACTGTTGGATGGCCAATGAAAGCTAAAATAAAATATTTTAGGGGTATTTTGACCAAAGATGAACACTTAACAGTTACCCGAAAAATCCAAGCAGGTTGGAACAAATGGAGATGCACCTCTAGAGTTTTGTGTGACCGGAAAGTGCCACTCAAACTATATGGAAAATTCTATAAGATGGCTATAAGCCCGATCATGCTCTATGGATTAGAGTGTTGGACAATTAAGGAACGACAAATACATAAGATGAGCCTCGCCAAATGCGAATGTTGACATGGATGAGTATCAAGACAAGAAAGGATGGAATTAGAAATGAAAACAAGGAAACTCAGGAGTGGCATTAATAGGTAACAAGATGAGTAAGATTAGACTTAGATGGTTTGGACATATCCCACAGAGACCAAAAAGGGCACCGGTTAGGAGGAGTGAGGTGATCCAAATTGAAGGTTCTAAAAGGGTAAGGGAAAGGCCCAAAAAAACGCGAATAGAAGTGGTGAAAAAAGATTTAAAAAGCTTCGAGACTAAATGAAGCCATGACACTTAATAGAGGGGAATGGGGGAACAAGATTCATGTAAACGACACCTAATCGGGATAAGGTCTTGATGATGATGATGATGATGAGAGAGAGAGAGAGAGAGAGAGAGAGAGAGAGAGAGAGAGAGAGAGAGAGAGAGAGAGAGAGAGAGAGAGAGAGAGAGAGACAGATTGGTATAGGAACTCTGGGCTCAGCAGATTGATTGTTCTTATATCATGCCATCAACTGAAGTGAATGGGAAAGACAATCAAAGAAGAAGAAGAATGAAAAGGAGCAAACATGAATGGCAGTAAATGACATTTGTAGAAACCCAGTGTCCACTCCTCTTCTGATAGATATTTAGTATTGGAAGTTACGACCTGTAAGTGACGATTCAGATGGACCCAAGACCAGAAAAGTAATATATCTCTTTATTTATTATACCACGTATATCTTTAACTTATTAAGTCAAGGTTCTTGTGAGTGGCAGCAGTGCATTTTTAATGCCTGGAGTTTAGAAAATAAAAGTAATTACCCAGTCCCCAACCACATCAACACCTGCTAGTCCCAGGCTCTACCAGCACTTGCGGCCCCATAGAAGCAATCAAATGGCTGAATGAAAGAATATCACTGTCAAAGCATATGGTGAATGGAAGGAACAACACTTCTAACAGTTTCTTCATTACATTTAAGAAAGTATTGGAAAGAAATCTGCAAACAAATAACAGGAAAAAATAACAAACTCAATGTGATCCAAATCACAAAAAGCATTTGCAAACAACCAACTTGTTCAAACGGACAGTTATCAACAACCAATGGCTCGAATCATCAAAATTCTAACAACTGAAATCCAAATATATGCATCATGCTTTTCCTATCCTATTCTCCATACAACTTACAATCCTCCACTGTGCCTGCCTAATTGATCAATAAAAGATAAAATCTATCTCCAAAGGGGAGACAAATTCATGTCCAATGACATTTTTGTTTCTTTTTTCATGGTTAGACAAATGAGAATCTTCAAGTAGTTTCCTACTGTTCTTCGAAGTTGTTGACACCAGGTAATGCAATAATAACATATAGACATAGGTTTGTGTGTACATATATGGAGACTAGTAACTTACAGCGCCTCTTTGTGTAGGTTATCACGTCCAAAAATTTGTATGGGACTTAAAATGCCCATGACCAGTGGAAAGAGGATAAATGATCTAGGTTTTTCATCATTTAAAAGCCTTTTCTTTTGATTACAAGAAATGCCCACACTTTCTTTTCTTTAGCTATCTTGTTAGAAGATTCTAAATATCAATCATCCTTCCCTGTTTGGTTTTCTAAAACTACCGGGGGTGATAAGCCGATCCTCTACAACCATGTAACAATGGCCCAAGCCCCAGATGCCCACGAAACCATGAGAGACACTGAGTATCCTCCATTTTCTGGTTGTCCAATAAAATTTCTGCATTCCTAATATTTAACCGTTGCTTTTGTCGAAGATCGCCAAAATGTTCAGTACAACAACCCATACCGGAACGCTGAGATCTTCTATGTAATGTTGCCCTTGAACTACCATGAAAAACTACTCAAGCTGCTTCTCTTCAAAACCCAGAAACTCATAAAAGCTTCTCCTCTTCAAACCCAAGAAACCCAAAACAGATAATAAGAAGAAGATAAAAAGAAGCAACCGGGTGCATGAAGCTACTGCGTATGTGGGCTCCAGGGAAGGGGCGAACCACAAAGGATCTATAGTACACAGCCTTACCTAGCAGTTTTGCTAGAGGCTGTTTCCATGCCTAGGACCCATGACCTCCAGGTCACACAACTACAACCCTACCATTGCACCAAGGCTCCCCTTCATAATAAGAAGAAGATGAAAAGGGTTACTATGGTTTGCTCACAATGGGTGAACAAGCTCTAAAATTTCCCTTTTCGAGAAGCACATCTATTTGGAATTGTAAGGTTTTGTTGCCATCTTTTTGGTGAGAAAAATAAACAGAACCATATTAAGAAGAAGATTAAGGAGACGATTTTGCCCATGAAAATGCACAAAAGGAAACTATCTCCAGAAAACACATCACCCCTTTTCAGAACCATACTACTAAAGCTAGTTCATCAGTCTCAGATCAGATTTTTCAATATGTTTGCAATCCTCTAAGAGGAAGAAAGACAGCTTGATAAGTGCAGACCATGGAAAGCTCACAATGGTGTTAGGCTTTAGAAAAGGGGAAAGAGGAGCTGACCTTTGCTTCCTTCCCTTTGACCAAAGGATATTTTAGTCATCAATGACAATCACATTTCTGAAATTTGGTTAGGTACTTGTGAAAACCAAAAACCCAACTTTACAATTCATTATGGGAAAAATAAGTTCAATACCATTTTCTGGATGTGACAACCCACACAAAATGTTGTTGTAAATTGTCAGGGCAATTCAAACCGAACATTCATATTACTGCTATTAAAAAAAGCAAGAGTCACAATAATATACTGAGTAAATATCTGCATTTGCATGCCTGAACAATATGCCAGCTACTCATGGATGATAAAAGGATAAATGTCCAATTAACAGTGGATATCTGCAGGCACCCACCAGTCACTACAGCTGCAGAAATTCACACATAAATTGATAGGCAGACCAGATGGGCGCCATGCATCTGTAGAGGATTTCATGGAGCATAGTAGTGACCACAAGTGGGTTGAAACTGAAGCTTCCAGCTTAAATATACTTGAAAAATAAAAGGGGAAAAGAATATTGTATCTAGTGACTAGGAGTACTTATGGGATCATTAGTTCAGAGTTAAGAATAGAGTAAATTATACTCATCAAAGTTACTACCTTCCGTCCACTACCAGATCAATAACAAGAGGTTATACCACCCTACTAGTCACTTACAAATTAACTTTCTTTAAGCATAAGAATACAGTTCAATTAACTAGTAGTAGTACTTTCATAATTGCATTTGAAAACAAAAAGTCAGCAAGTGTTAAAAGGGACACTGGAAGATGCCTAGACTCTTTAAATATCAAGGAAATACACATCTGATGATGTTCTTTCATACATTTATTAACTTTCTTGCTAGTTAAGATGTTAGGCTGTTCTTTTTTGCAATATTTATGTCTAGCCTATCTGGGATTTAATCCTGGTTCTGCTATAAGGAGATTTAAGGGTTCCTTCTGTTCTCAACAGTGGTCTTAAAGTGAACATATCATGATATCAAAACTAGGAACTCACCAACCACCATAAGGTGCTTCTTCAGATGAAGATCCTTCTATTGACATCCCAGATTACTTGTATTAGGAAAATCATCCCATTGCGGAATGAACAAACACCTCCATGGCTGAAATAGTACTGCCAGCCGTATTAAATCAAAGCTAAACCCTTTCATGCAGTTCGGATTAACAATTATCGCAATATTTTTACTGTAGGAATATCACAAAAGCCGCATCTGACAAGTATGAGTTGAAATTTGAAATGCTATTTAAACATCAGAATATCGATTATCCAATTCATAATCTGTAGTATCCTTACTTCAAAACAATCTTCCTTGTGCCAGCTGGAAGGACACATCCTTACTTAGTGCCAAGAGGATTGATATACAGTGCGCTTTTCAAAAATGAACTGTCTTCTGTTACTGTTTAAATACAACATAAACTGTTGTTCTGAACCAATTTGGAATCTACTAGACACCAAATCTGGTTAGTTTCCACTAGACCATGTAGGACCACCTACCTTTGCCTACTCAACAGATACAATCTGGTAGAGACAGAAAAAACTCTTTCTCAGAGGGCGTCTTTATGCCATGGAGCAATCCATCAATTGCACAGAATCTTCAGATCAAAATCCAGAGCGGATTCATCTGCAAGACTGCTCATAGACCTACTGATATATTAATCTAACAATTCAATGAAAACAAAGAAGGCCTGCATATCTCCCTCCACACACTACTATTAGACATTGTAGGCACACATATTCCCAGTCATCATGACAAACCAAAACACACATTTGCACAATTACCTCATGCAATGAATGATTAACTTCATTTGATTCTTCAAAACCACTTCCACCGGAATGCTTCATTCACCATTCTCAGCCTTCCCCAGATCATCCCCTTCAGCTACCAAAAGGACCCTTATCCAACCAATTGATAGGTTATGTAATAAACTTTCTCATTTCAAGTGAAGCTTTCTCTGGGGTATAATCAAACAGCTCTTTTCACTATAGAAGTTCCTTTTGATGAGCTAATGGCTTTACAAAGTAACCCTTCACCTTGGAGTTTAAATTCAGCTATGTCATAAAGGAAGTTTTCAAATGGATCCTGACCAGGGCGAACTTCTATTAAAACCATTGCATGCTCAAAAGAATACGACCCTATCCCTAAGTTAAAGGAAAACTCACATATCCCTGGAAAACTTTGTAGCCACCATTAGTAATACTTTGAGCATAACTTAGCAAGTGTACAGGAGTTCTACTAAATCAATCTTTGCCTAAACCATAAGCAAATTTAGCAGCTGTTTATTTCAAGCATCGATGTCTATCAATTGCTCAAATTTGTCTTTGTTCTTCCTGGTTGATCAAATCAAGGGTGCATAACCAGGTTGCTTTTTATGTCTTCCAACTCTGCTGTCATAATTATAGTTTCTCCTCAGCCCATCTTTAAAGCTGCCCCCCTCTTGTGTGTTCCCCAGTTGCTCAATACTTGTTTGTTCCCATTGCTTAACATGGCCTAAGACTCTCCAAGAACTTACTTTCTACAGGTTAGGTTATCACTGAAATGTATGCCACTACCCTTCTTATGTTAGGTATATTAGCAAAAGATAAGCCAAATTGATAAATTATTTAGAAGAGTAGTAAGATTGAATTTCATCTCCATATCCAGAGAGAGTTGTCATGATCCACATGCAATTCAGTCCTTTCTCTGGCATTGCAGGCCATAACATTTCTGTGGCTCTCACCTTAAGTGCCAGAATGGGGGTTAATCCAGAGCACTCTTGTCTTGTAGCCTTTGGTTCCTGTTCAGTTCTTTTGCTTCAGCATCAGAGAGATAAGCACATTATACCTTAACATGCTGGTCATCTTTAGGCATCTCAAAATGCCAATTTTAAGAGCACTCCTCTTTTGTCTCAATGGTTTCATTAGCTTTAGTGTTCCATGCCTCTATATTTTTCTTCCCATCTAGGTTTTGCTCTTCCCCTAACTATTCTGCAGAGCACACCCCTCTCTTTCCTGGATTCTGACAAGCAATTGCTCATCTACATTGATGCTCCTCCATTGATGTCTGGCAAATTGTTCTCCATTCACATAGTTATCAAACCTCCTGTTTTGTGTAATGGTCATTCCATCTGTAAAAGAATCACTTCTGGTCCCACTATAATCTATTCATCACTCTGCTTTCCAATTCATTTAATGCTTTCTGTATGCTATGGACCTTTCTTTATTCATCCTAATTTTCCCATTAGAGAGAGAGAGCACCCATGTTCCAAATCTTCAGATAAACATCTCGCATCTAGTTAGCCTAATGGTAGAAACAACATTCCAATGGGGAGGTTTAAGACCATCTTGTGAGCAAGGATACGTAAGAAGCACATCATTGCCCATTCAAGGTCCCTCTACCATAGAAACCAAGATACAAGCAGTTTTATGCCTAACCACAATTGCTTCATTAGTGGCATCTTGTTGCCCAGTGTGAATAATGCCTCCTTTACCAATTTTTACATGAGGACAGTATTTATCTCTCCGCCCCCTCTTCCATCATTCATTTGGTTCGACAGCTCCTTCTTGGTTCAGTAGAGCAGTTATAGCATTTCATCAACTTTTCAGCCTACCTTGAGAAATTAGCAGACTTATCATCCGAGCAGGATTTCTACAGAATTATTATGATTCGGGGTATATTGTTTTCATTTCCTAGTAGTTGAACTATACTTTTTGGACAGACCATGTAGGTGAGATATTATAATACCGATTTCTATGGTCACTGCTCATTTGACTAAGTGTCGGCCCAAAAATTTAGTCAATACAACATAGTTGATTGATTTGATGTTATCACCGGTGATTACAACCATTCAAGCACAAACAGAAGCAGTAATTCCACCCAAGAAATAGCAAAGTCCACTAAATTCACACCAAATGAAACTAATAGAAAGTTCAGAAAAGGCCAATGAGGATGCTCGATTTTTCGAAAAAAAATCCACCAACTGAATAGATACCAACAGGAAAGCAAAGAAGAACAGAAATACCAGAAAGCGGAGTAATTCGAAAACCCAACAGATGAAACCATTCTCCGATCGATGAGGCTGCAAACAGGCACTGCCCAATCCCTAGCAATAATTCACTAAAAGTACTGGGCCCACCAACCAAGTTCTTCATTGCTGTTCTTTCTCTTCCAAGGGCGGGCTTCTCCCTAAAGTGGTAGGGCCTTAGCTGAAGAACACCAGATTTCAAATCCTTCTCATCCAAATCTCTTCCATTTTTCAAAACGAAACAAGGGATTTCCAACTGAAGAACACCCATTATATCATTGTTTGATGCTTGCAGAGCTAGTTTTCATGCATGTTCTAGTGTTTCTGATGCTTTCATAGAAAGGAAATTGGCAGAGAATGATCCAAAAGTACAGTACGAATTTTGCCTTGCAGTAACTGAGGAAACCGAGAGCTGAAGAAATTGAAAATCTTGAGAGCTTCCGTACGTTGATTACTCCACTATTCTCTTTTTCTTCATCTTTTTCCTGCTGCTAGGAATGACAGAAGCCTGCCATGATTCACCTTTTCGTTTTCCATTTTACTTTTTATTTATTGAATTTCTGTTCGCGGGCAAACCCGCCAAGCAGACGGCTGGCAATAACGGAAGGACAACTAGCTCCATTTTAATTACAATGGATTATTCGTCAAACAAATCGTATGGAGTAAACAATTTTATTTGGATGCATACAAACAATTTTATACAGAATTGAATTTTAATATCACCTTATTTTAGAATAGATACGGAACAAGGGCTTTAATTTTATATCAAATATTTATATAAATACATAGTTTGATCTGTGCATGCTATGTTGATCAATAATTTTGGATGTTCTGATGTGACAACCTGAGTTTTCTCATGCATTTTTAAATAAAAAATCTAAATTCCTGCGAAGTAGGATCCCGATTTGAAAAACATTTTATAAAAATCATGCGATACAGCGAAAAATCTTTTGTTTTAAACTCATTTTGAAAACCCGAGTGTCATTTACTTTCACAACAATCAAAGTAGTTTTTGAAAAACTTCAGAAATCATAAATGTTTTTCCTTGGGTCTATCCAGTCACAACACACAGCCCAACTGTAGATAAATACAAATACATGTCCAAAGGGTTGAAAGTTTACTTACATGTATAATTGTCTCTTTTTTAATTCACTTGTTCGTAGCACTAATATCTCCTGAGGCGTCCTCTACTTGTGGATGAAATTATCCTGAAAAATGTTAAGGATAGGGTGAGTATATACTATACTCAGTAGGAGTCTATCACTACTAGTTTTGCAATGCATGCTATGTTTAAAAATTATATGCTCTTTAAAACATGTGCATGTTTGAACAACCCTATTCAATATCGATATAAAAAAACCACTGTCGAATTGGAATACTAACGACTTAAAGAATCGCATAAATCCAAGTCAAAAGTATCATATATATATCATAAACATAATGATATGCATTAGATGTTCAACTGAATCCAACTCATGGATATCTGGTATGGTATGGTCGACTAACTTCATGTCATGCCATATGCAATGCAAGTAAGTCCACAAAACCATAGGGCCCAACTATGCCCACGACCTCGCTGCCGTGTGGTCCCCGGGTACCTGAGGACACTCGGTCATAGCCTCCACGGGACATATGATACAGCGATCTACTGCCGTAACACCAGTGGTAGCCCCCTGTATCACATGCAGTCGACGTAGGGACATTGCCCTTTTTGGGCATGGTACCCATTCCACCTAGTAGTGGTAGAGGTTGGAGGCCAACCCCTCTCGGCATAGCGCCTACGAGCTTATTAACCCAAATCATATAAGATCAAACAAATGAAAACCTCTTTTTTTCAAAACCTGTCCTCTTTGGGTTCCTCACAATTACTTACCCAGCGTTTTTTGGGCACTCCAGCGTCTTTTAGTAACCCTCAAGGACATGCAATTTTTCAAGAACTCAATGCTCACAAATCATTCAATATATGCAATTACTTGCAAAGCATGTCTATGCATAATATATTTGTCATATGCATGCTAAATTAAATCATACTAAACAAGTCATATAACTTAAACTTAAAACATGCATTCAAAATAATCATGGCTCTTTTTAAAAGTCTAGTAGCGATAAAGCACCTACCTCAAAGTCTCATGGAGTCGCGGTCTTTATCACTCAACCCGTCCCTGGGTCTCATTTATAAACTCCTGGGTATGAATGGATACAAGGAATCATTATTAATTTCAGTCTATTTAGACATTAGATCGCTAGATCTACCTTTTAGGGTCCATGGTCCTTGCCTAATTCATTGTCAGGCTAGATATGGATCTACTATTTGGATATACTATTCAATAGTTATACTCTGTAAATTGTCCTCTAATCCTATCCTTATAGTCTCATTAGGTCTGCGTGTCCTAATTCCCAGGACACCCGTGCATCCTGGTTGAACCGCGACCGCCTCGCGTGCGTGCATGCCTAAAGGTCGTGCCAGGGACCGTGTTTTGCACGCGCACATGCATGCTCAAGCGACACGCTATGGCGCGCATCCTGGATGGCGCCTCACGAACGCACCTTTGGTGTAGCATGGCGCGTCTCAACTCTCAGGGCACCCCGTGCATCCTGGTCGAGCCAGGACCCGTGCCCCATGTTACGCGGGCACCCAAAGGCTGCACTTGGGACAGTGTACGCACTGTCGTACGCCTGGAACCCGTCCTAGGGACCCTGTCCCAGGCGCACATGCAGCATGGCGTCCTTAGGATGCCTGGTTCACTCATGGCCGGCTGGAACCGGCTGCGTCTTCTTTGACTGGGAAAACTGGCTGGGAAAAGGACCAGATCCGGCATGGATCTGGCCTAGGGGAAGCAAAACGGAGAGAAGGTAGGGGAAAATGACTCACCTGGGTAGCTTAGGAGCGCCTATTGCCGGTGGTGCGTTTCCCTCTGTCGGAAATCCATGTTGTCGGAACCCACGAAGGGGAAAACCCCAATGCCAAACCGGAACAAGAGGAGAGAGGGGAATGGTGAGAATGGCCGGCCCGACTAGGGCCTGGCTGTTACCGGAAACATGCAGAAAGATGGGTTTGAGACGGGTTTTCGATTTTGCTGAAAACCCCAGTCTCAAAACGACCGGAAAATCACGTTTTTGGAGAGGGGGAGATGGGGCTTTTTATAGCCCTACTATGGCGGTGCTGCCATTGGCAGTGACAGATTTCTGGAAAATTCTTGAAAGAGGGTTTCTAGAAAGATCTGGAGGTGGAAGATGATAGGGGGTGCCATTATCAAAATGGCCCCCTGCATTTTTCGTCTTTTTCGTTTTTCTGTTTAAATTTCAGAACTGCCCCTGATCTTTAAATAGCCGTAACTTCTTCATACGAACTCCGTTTTGGGTGATTTTTGAGGCGTTGGATTCTATTTTTTTATCAGAATCTAATGGTACCAAGTTTCCTTACAAATTCCTTCATTTACTATTTTAAATAAAGTAAAATATTTAACTTAGTTCATTTCCTATATAATGTCCAATTTTTGTTAAAATAAAGTAAATTGCTCAGGCATTACATCTAATCATCAATTTAAGTGCTAAATAGGAAGCTGTTAAATTAGTTGTTATTTGAACAGCTAAAAAATATTCTTCCTTGTACGTACCTTGTTGAATCTTTTTCTACCAAAAAATATTTTTTTAAAAGAGCCTAACTATGTTGCATTTTAAAAAATAGCAGAGCCGCACAAAATAGATAATCCGCTATCCAAGTCGAAGGCTATAAAAGGATTATAAAAATCAAAATTATTATCCAAATTCATACAGAAACCCATTAATTTTATTAGAATGGATACAGAATGATGACATTCGAGCTACATTTGATCACTTAGCCAAGGGAGATACATGGAAGGGAGAATAAAGGGTAGAGACAATGATTTTCATACTTTGAAAGGATACATCTTAGGACTCTCGTGTGGATGATCTGATATGTTCATCATGTTTGGCTTGTGTTAGATTGGCTAGTCATCAAATATTGTTGGATGATTTGACTCATGCTTTTTATTTTTAAATTATGTCCAGTAAAATTTTCAATAAAAAAATCTAGCAGGTAGAAGCCTCCAACAGAAATGAATTTTCACATACTGTCAAAATAGGATCGACCAAATAAGATGAATGAATCAGATGACCCCAGATCGAGTAATGTCCTTTCCCAACATCCCACTAGAAGAACTCTTAAGGAACTAAAAGCAGCAGCCCCGGTGCACGAAGCTCCCGCCTATGCAGAGTCTAGGGAAGGGACGGACCACAAGGGCCTATAGTAGGCAGCCTTGCCTTGCATTTTGCAAGAGGCTAATTCTACGCCTTGAACTCATGACCTCAAGGTCACATGATGATAACTTTTACCGTTGCGCAAAGGCTCAAAACTCTTAAAGGAACTATAAAACTAAAATCAAACTAAAAAGTAGGGCATGTCTTTCGATGTAGTTGTGAAAGACACCTGAAGCAAATGGAAGACATTATAGCCCTCGAACTAAATGAAGCAACATATCATTGACAATCAAGGTCAAGCATGTCTAAATAGTGTCAGAGCATAACAAATTTGAAAAATCATAGATCATACAACAATTTCCTTTGCTTAAACTTCCAAAAAATTTCTCCTCGTGACTAGAAATTAGAAATGGTGAATCTCACTCAATATCTATCAAATCCTAGTGATCTACGTAATACATGTAGGGGATTGTACATAAAAAGCTTAATTGAAATTATATGCATTATTATTGAATTTAATTAACTTGTTTCTTCATGCTAAGCCTCCCCCACCCCACCCCCTGCTAACCCCTTTTAAGTAGTTCCTATCCCTTTTTTATTTAAATTTTGTTGAAAAAAACTTATTTGCACTGCTTTTGTCTTAATTTTTTTGAACAAAAAGTGTTATCTTTAAGCGAAGGCAAAGAAAATAAATCCCGGGAAGGCAAGAGTCCACGCTCAAGAGGAAAAGAAAGATTAAAAAAGGGCAGCCCAGGTGTACGAAGCTCTTACCTATGCAGGGTCCAGGGAAGGGGTGGACCACAAGGGCCTAAAGTACACAGCCTTACCTTGCAATCCATGCTCCATTTTCTCTATGTATGGTAAAACTTTGCTTATAGATTTAATTAGTTCCTCATATTTAGAATACTAAAAAGAGATAAATCTTATGAAATCAGTGCATTTGGATACTCTAACAACTTGTTTTTCATCTCCAAAAAATTAATAAAAATAGATTATTATAATTTTTATCCAAAGAAACATTAAGTTGAAAAGATTCACTGGGCAACTCATCACGTTTTCGATCTACAAAGGAGTGAGCTCCTCTCTCTCCTTACATGGACTCTGTGGAGGACTACGCAAAAGTAGGTTTATAATGTTGAGAAATGACAAGAAGAGCAAACAAATGTCCATGCAAGTTTTGTCTTGTAACCAAAAAGATGAATGAATGATAGTGAAAGAAGACATTATTTTCATTTGCCGAAGTAATACAGTCACGGGACTGCATTTGACCCTTCTAACCAAGGTAAGGCTACGTACTATAAACCCTCGTAGTCTATCTTTTCTCTTGATCCTGCATATGCGATAGCTTCGTGCAATGGACTGCCCTTTACTTCTTATTCGTTAGACCCTTATACAATGTAATGAAGGTCCGTAACTTAAAGAAAGCTAGATTTTGAGAGATCCAAATAATTTACAATATTGTCCTTGACTTAGAGGATCTCTGCTATAAAATTCTCTTTCATTGTATTATCCTACCCACTATTTTTGAACTTGTAAAAATGGGCAAAAGTATAGGTGTCAGTGTGTAGATCATCCAATTAATGAGAATTTTGGAGGATGGCCCATCTAGGTCATCTAGGTCAAGGACAATCATAAAAGGTTTAAATCTTCACCTGTCCAAATCCACTTAACATTGGAGGAATCATACCATTTAGTAAGGGTTCAATGAATAAAAGGACAGCTTCCTAAACTATTCAAAACTTAAGAGAATGGGCGGACTTAGACGTCTCTAGGCTTTATTAGTTTCCGGCGAGGGCCTTGTGAGAAAAACCAAGGGTGTGCATAGGTAAAAGGGAGCACCCTATTTTCACTTAATAGGATTTACTAACGGTTGATCTGAACCGTTGATCTTGTTTCTTGCCGCAAGAATATTCAGTAAGATCAAAATCACCTGCAACTTACAAAATTTTCTCAAAACATATGTAGTATTGTGTATTATTTTCATTTCTTTCTTTTATGAAAATACTATCTTGATTGAGTTTCGAGACTGACTCCTATGAATGATTTGATATGTTCCTCTTATTAAATTATTCTTACATAAGCTAAATATTACAAAATTCACGTCCCTCCTATGATTTGCATTTTCCGTTTTTAAATATTAAGATTTTTCAAGAAAAAAAATAGTAACTAGAAGTATCGCATGCATGCATGGGTTATATCATTCAAAAATAGCATCTCTTTCTTTTATTTGGTTCTTGCCTTATTTGGAGAATTCTGGCTGTTTCAGATTGACGGTTGGGGTAGGCCCCACACACCTGAGGGATTGCGGGACCACCGGTGACAGGCCAGGAAGTTCTAAGTCCGAGACGGCCGGCCCCCACCGTCCTATAAATTCCCAAAAGCAAATAGCAGCTCGCGAAACCTCCTTAAATCGTACTTCTCCAATGCCGTCGTCCGTTGTTCAGTCCGCGTGTCAAGCGAAACGGAAGAGTAGTCTGGGTTCATAGTCCACCCAAATGGGGAAGTTTAGGTCCTGCCATCCCACACGCTATTCTAGAATCATATTTTGACTGGACTTGGGCTCTAAAATGGGTACAAAATCTCATTCTCTCTCTCTAGAAGTTGGATTATTTACTGGCGTATCCTGCTGTTTGTGACTATTGCCGTTGCACGGCGTTCGATTCCATTTCGGTAGCCCTCTCGAATACTTTGATACTCCGCACTTTCTTCCTATATAAAGCGGCCTAGATTCTTTCATTTCCAGTCGTCAGGAATTCTTGAAGTCGAAAAATGGCTGAAGAAATTCGATCGTTCGTTTTGAATACCGGAGCAAAAATCCCTTCGGTAGGCTTAGGGACATGGCAGTCGTCGCCAGGAGGCGTACGAGAAGCTGTCATTGCCGCCGTTAAGGTACTTTTCGCATTTTTATTTACATTTGCATTTCCGGTTCTTTTTCTCGATTCGTTTGATGTTTAACTGAATACTCTAACTTGAGATTGTATCATCATTTTCTATGATCTAGTTTCTGTTTTTATTTTCGCAAAAACTGATACCGTTATCAAATTTTCGAGATTTTGTTCACTTTTTTCGATTTTGTTTTCAATTCGTTTGATGTTTGCTGCAAGTTCTAAACATCTGTGATTATATCGTTGTTGTTTATGATTAGTGTTGTGATTTGACTAGTTCATTTTGCTTTACATTTTCTGTTTTTTTCAGTAGAGACTGATTGAAGATTGAGTACTATAAGCTTCAAGAAGATAGAACGGATAGTTGATGAAATCTGACGTGCTTTTGATTTCATCTTGGTCTTGATCTGTTTATTCTTTTTTACTTCATACGAGTCTAGGCACTGTGATTTTATGTTTCCACTGATTCTTAAAAGGATTTCTTTTTGATGGCTGCTTTTCAATATTCCCGGTTACCAGCTTTCTCTCTCATGAGCTATAATTCCTGACACTTTGCTCATGACGTAAAATGTCTTAGTGATACGTTATTTTGAATGTCATATAAGGTTCTATTCTTGTTACATGTAGTTTACTTGCTACTAGGTGCTCTTGAAAGATAATTCGAGGATTTGGCATCCAACTGATATTGGATTATTTGGAGAGAGTGAGAAATGGATCAGAATATGCGGAAGTTTGACAAAGTCGTTTAAACAACAGGTTTACAATTCAACTGATGAATGCATTGCCTACAAGTTGGATATTAGGAAACCTTTGGGCTAAATGTGGCTTAGGATTCACAAAACCAAAATTGGAGTTGGTGCAAGTGATATAGCCATGGTTGAAAATTCGGTTATCAGTTTTACACTGGTACACCATTTTGGAACATATTTAAGCTCATCTAAGATTTTCATCTACTCTATCTCAAGGAATGTTTCTAAACATTCTCTAAATTACAACTTCTCTGTCAATCCTTGTTTGTATTTTTCAAATTATTGTGGCCATTGGAAATAAATATCCCATAATTGGTTTGATACTTGAACATATTAGTGATCATATTTCATGTGTGTCTTACATGAAAAGCGAACTAAATGAAATTTGTACACATGATTTGAGCCATTGGACTTGAGAAATCAGTATAATGAGACGAAAGATCAATGATAGTATTGAAAATCTCAAATGGTGGTCTTTGAGACTGCCCATTTAACAGGTGCAAGTGCATTCTGCTAAGATTCTTTTGATTATAGAGGATAAATCTCAGGGAGTTTCTTTAGTATCACATGTTTGAAATAAATTATTACTGAGAAAAGGTCGTCTATGACCCTAAAACTAAATATAACATCTAAGAGGATATCCCTGGGCGTACTTCGGTCTGTAAGGCTCATGCTCTGATCAACAGCATTAATATTCCTAAAATCATCTGAGTTTCTTTATTATCTCACATTTGAAATAAATTATTACTGAGAAAAGGCTGTCTATGACCCTACAACAAAATATAACATCTAGGAAGATGTCTCTGGATGCACTTTGGTCTGTAAGGGTCATGATCCGATCATGAGCATGAATATTCCCAAAATCATCTGAATTGCACGCTCAAATATTTATGGTGTTTTAGCATGTTTATACATGATATAGAAGTTCTCATCCATTCAAGAGCTAATGACTTGTTTCCAATTTCCACAGTCTAGGTATGTTGTCTTTCTTTATGACTGGTTTGAACTGTTAGAGGCTTCTGAAACAAAATTGCCACTTGGCGGTGACAATTCTGATGAACCTCGGAATTGGAGTTTTTAGTTGCTACTATATTGCTTTGCAGTGGGTGAGCTTACCTGTCATTGACATATGAGCTGAAGCTCTGGTGACGTTAGTTTATTTGTAAAGGAGTCTCCTTTAGATCCATCACTAGTAGGATCCTTATAGCATTCCTATGGAGAAACTCTCTTTACGTTCTCATTTAGAGGTGTAATTTGAGTTTACCTACAATGATGACTAACTCATCCCGAAATCAAATCCACGGGTTTTTTTACTTTCATGGTGGTAGAGAAAATGTTTTATGTCTATGAAAGGAACGTGTCAGTATATACATCAAAGAAAATCAAGGTCAATAAGGTCTTCCCCCGGAGAATTAATCTGTAAGGACAAAAGCACAGGCAAGGAGATATGCCTGCATCACTTCATTTGGATTGTCAGGCTCAATGCATTCCCATCGATTAAGTGTGACTACTTTTTTGGTGATCATCAAATCCGATTTTGACCTGGAGGTATAAAGAACTGTGGGGAAGATATATCTCGCTCTTGAAACACTTTCATCTATGGCTGTTTCAGTTCAGTTGGGATTGAAAAGACTGGAGTGGTTTAGTATATCTTGAAACTATCTACCTTTGATCCTCTTACTTCTGTTATCAAGCTAATATTATTGGCATAATGCTGCATAATCAAGATGTTTTACAATTCCAGCATTTAATAGTACTTGATCCTGCAAATATCTTCTTCCACTATTCTGTAACTTGCAAAAACCTGTTATGCCATCTTGATTTTGTCATGCTTTTTCGTTTTACAAATTTTTCTTAGACTCCAAAGCTTTGGGCTTATAGTCAATTGATATATCACTACATTTTGATTGTTGTTGAGCCAAAAACAACAATTTTTTAATCTTGCTCATGTTTTGCTACACCTACTCACTATCATTGTATGTCATTGGCAGGGTGGCTACAGGCATATTGATTGTGCTCGAGCGTATGGAAATGAGAAGGAGGTAATTATAGTGATTAGCTAGTTCATCAGTTTAGGCTTTGAGCACTTTTAACATGAACAGGCTGGCAATATATATGTGAAAGCTGAACGAGTTGGCTATAATTAAGAGGTACAAAGAGGAAACTAACTAGTTTTAGCATCTCTGCTATAGGTAAGAAATTGTAAAGTACTAAGACTGACATGTCTACTTCTCTCACAAGTGGACGTATGTCAGAATTTGTGTCGTGGTTGACATGTGATGAAATGAAATCTGCTTCTAGAAAGAAAAATGGATCTCTCTCTATATCATCCAATTTCTTGTCTACATCATATTCACCAAATTAATGTATACCAATTGCACATCCTGACCTTCTTTGAGAAACTCTTCTGCCCAAGACAAGCCTAGGCTGTTCCACTCCTCTTTAGTGGATATCAATGGAGCATTTGTATATTAGTTTGTGAGGAAGAAATGAGAATCATCTCCAGCTTCTTAAAAGATGGCAACCCTTGTATCAGGTAGCTAGCCGACAAGGGGGAAGTTGAAGATGATTCTATTATTTCTTTCTTACAAATAAATATGCATTTGTATATTAGTTTGTGAGGGAGAAATGAAAATCATCTTCAGCTTCTTAAAATATGGCCACCCTTGCGTCAGGTAGCCAGCTAGCAAGGGTGAAGCTGAAGATGATTTTAATGATTTTAATGAAAATCATCTTCAGCTTTTAAAACTATGGCAACCCCAACATGACATGAATCGAAATCTGAAATTCGCTCAAGCTAGGGCGTTCCCCATAAGCGACGCGTTGCATCGGATCCCGGATGCGGTGAAAAATAGGGAAGGGTTGCTAGGGCGTTCTCCCAGAAGCGACGCGTTACATCGGATCCCGGGTGTAGTGAAAAATGGGCAAAGGCTGCTAGAGCGTCCCCTCGGAAGCGACGCGCTGCATTAGAACCCAGGTGCAGTGAAAAGTGGACATGGGTTCATACCATGGAGGTCGAGAAAGGCGATAGTAAATAGGGAATCTCCAAAGCATAAGATTCGCATCGCTACATGGAATATAGGGACATTGACAGGTAAGAGTTTGGAGTTAGTAGACACGATAAAACGTAGGAAAGTCAACATCACTTGTATCCAAGAAACCAAGTGGAAAGGGGCTAAAGCTAGAGAAATAGATGGGTATAAATTATGGTACGTAGGAAAGGAAAATAATAGAAATGGCGTAGGAATAATAGTGGATAAGGAATTAAAGGATAAAGTTGTGGACGTTAAAAGAATCAGTGATAGAATTATAATAATAAAAATTATTCTAGGAGAGCAGATTATAAATATTATAAGTGCATATGCACCACAAGTAGGGCTACAAGATATAATTAAGAGACAATTTTGGGAAGATATGGAGGGAGTCATACAAGAAATTCCCAATACTGAGGGAATATTTATAGGAGCAGACTTAAATGGCCATGTAGGAAAAGATAAGGAAGGATATGATAGAATACAAGGAGGGTATGGTATAGGTGAACGAAATGAGATGGGGGAGAATATCCTCAATTTTGCTTTGTCATATAACATATCCATTGCAAATACACTCTTTAAGAAGAGGGATGAACACTTAATAACCTTTAAAAGTAGACTTCATAAAAGCCAAATAGACTTTTTTCTACTTAGGAATAATGAACGATCTATATGTAAGGATTGTAAGGTGATACCCGGTGAGAGTTTAACCTCACAACATAGGTTAATGGTTATGGATATTCATATCAAAAGATGGAGTAAAAGAACTGAACTTAATACACATCCAAAAACTAAGTGGTGGAACTTAAAAGGAGAGAAAATAATCTCATTCAAAAATAAGTTGATGGTAGAAGGAAATTGGAATTATGAAACAGAAGTAAATACCATGTGGACTAATATGGCTGAGTCCATTAAGAAAGTGGCAAAAGATGTCTTAAGAGTATTTAAAGGTAAAAGGCTATTAGCAAAGGAAACATGGTGGTGGAATGAAACAGTGCAAAAAGCTATTAAAGAAAAACGAATGCATTTTAAAGCATGGCAGAAGATTAGAAATAATGAAAACTATGAACAATATAAGAATGCTAAAAACGTTGCTAAGAGAATAGTAAGTGAGGCTAAACTTAAAGCATATGATGAGCTCTATAATAGACTAGGAACAAGAGAAGGTGAGAAAGATGTGTTTAAACTTGCAAAGGTAAGAGAACAGAAAGAGTAAGGACTTAGAGCATGTTAGGTGCATTAGAAGCGATGATCAAAGGGTATTAGTCAAAGACGCTGAGATCAAACAAAGGTGGGAAATATACTTTCAAAAATTGTTAAATGACAATGGCCCTGAGAATATAGGGATTGAAAATACTATAAATCTAAATAACACTGGATATTATAGATATGAACGTAGGATTAGAATGCTTGAAGTAAAAGAGGCCTTGAGAAAGATGAAATCAGGAAAGGCCATGGGACCTGATGGTATACCAATAGAGGTTTGGAAGCATATGGGAGATATTGGGGTAGCTTGGTTGACCAAGTTGTTTAACAAGATTATAAAATTAAAGAAAATGCCTTAAGAGTGGAGGAAAAGCTTTATTGTACCAATCTATAAGAATAAAGGAGACATTCAGAGTTGCACTAATTATCAAGGGATCAAACTTATGAGCCACACCATGAAACTTTTTGAAAGAGTGATTGAAAAGAGGCTACGACATGAAACAAGTGTATCAGAGAATCAGTTTGGTTTCATGCCTAGGAGGTCTACCATGGAAGCTATTTTCTTACTAAGACAATTAGTAGAGAAATATAGGGAGAGGAGAAAAGACCTACACGTGGTCTTTATGGACTTAGAGAAGGCTTATGATAGAGTCCCTAGAGAGTTAATATGGAGGGTGTTAGGTGTTAAAGGGGTTTCTCAGAGGTATATAGACATAATTAAAGATATGTATGAGGGAGCAGTAACAAATGTTAAGACCACTAGTGGCGTGACTGGTGATTTTCCTGTCCTTTGTCGGATTGCACCAAGGATCGGCATTGAGTCCATACCTTTTCACATTAGTTATGGATGAGTTAACAAAACATCTGCATGAGGAGATTCCCTGGTGCATGCTATTTGCAGACGATATAGTCCTACTTGATGAGACAAGGGAGGGTGTCAACATAAAGCTAGAGCTATGGAGAGAAGCATTAGAATCGAAAGGATTTAAAATTAGCCGAACTAAGACAGAATATATGGAATGTAATTTTAGCAAGGAGAGTAGGAGTGGACCACCAGTCAAGATTGATAACCAAGAGATCCCCATGAGAGACCACTTCCGATACTTAGGATCATTGATCCATAAGAGTGGAGAGATTGAGAGGGAGGTTACCCAAAGAATCCAAGCGGGTTGGAACAAATGGAGATGTGCATCGGGGGTTTTATGTGATCGGTGGGTGCCACTCAAACTAAAAGAAAAATTCTATAGGATGGCTATAAGGCCGGCCATGCTCTATGGATCAGAGTGTTGGGCAGTTAAGGAACATCATACTCATAGGCTGAGTGTTGCAGAAATGAGGATGTTAAGATGGATGAGTGGTAAGACAAGAAATGATAGAATTAGAAATGAAAATATTAGAAGAAATTTAGAGATAGCACCAATAGGTAACAAGATGATGGAGATTAGACTTAGATGGTTTGGACATGTTCAAAGGAGGCCAACAACGGCACCAGTTAGAAGGAGTGAGGCAATACAAGTTGAAGGTTCTAAAAGGGCAAGGGGAAGGCCCAAAAGAACATGGATAGAAGTGGTGAGGAAAGATTTAAAAACTTTGGGACTAAATGAAGCCATGATATTTAATAGAGTGGAATGGAGGAATAAGATTCATGTGGCTGACCCCTAATTGGGATAAGGTCTTGATGATGATGATGATGATGATGATGATGATTATGCCTCTCATGGTTGAGAAAATTATGGGTGTTTTAAGTTTCTTTTAAATGTGCATATGGTGCATGAATTTGTTTGAACGTTGAACCTAGCTTGATTTAGAGTCAGTTTCATTTGGGAAAACCCGAAGTGATCAATTCATCAACTTAACAGGAAACATAATTACTTCCAAAGAAGCATGCACTGAGTTAATTATGATATCTGCTTTCTGTCATGATGGTTTTCCTTAATTTAATTTAGATTGCTGTGCTTGTAGATTGGTACGGCTTTGAAGGTGCTGTTTGAAGATGGGGTAGTGAAGCGTGAGGATTTGTGGATTACGTCTAAGCTTTGGTTGGTTGATGTTTTGCTAAGTAGTTAAATGTTTTTGGCACTTGTAGTGTTTTTGTAGTTCTAACATTTCTTCCAACTCGTGCATGAACTTTTCTCCAGTTTTTTTATTCTATTTAAACTAGAAATTTTGGATTTTGCAGGTGTCGTGATCATGCACCAGAAGATGTCCCGGTGGCAATGGATAAGACATTGGAAGAGCTGCAGCTTCACTATGTAGACCTGTATCTTGTATGTTCTTTCTGCTTGAATTTTAAATGCTTCCCAAACCGTCACTTATTTAACACTGTTTAGTGTACTTCCTATGGGTTTATATTCCTTTGCTCATTTTTATGTAATAATTGGCTGCTCCTGGCTATATCTTATTGTCTGTGCCAATTGTTCGGCATTCTTCTGTGTCTTCAAGTGTTATAAGATTATTTAGCTATTGCGAGCTATGCTAAGGTATGGAGATTTAGTATATATGATATAAAATATATGTTACTGTAGTCATTGTAGACGGTTTTGAACTTTAACAGCATAGTGCTGTGAAATAAGACTGGTGCACAAACATTTCTTTGCACAAGGTTTATCATAGTTTTATGTGTTTCGTGACTAAGATCTATCTTTTCAAATTCATGGACAAGTTAAAAATCCAAAGTGAATTCTACAATTTGCAGCTTTGCTATTTATTGAATGACACAGATGCAGTTTCCTGCAAGTCATTTAATTTAAAATCCCAACAAATTGGCCTTGAGCACTTACCCGAGTTTGTAAGTGGCTCTGTTGCAGTACCTGCAGGAAGGAGGGAGAAAGGATCCTTGTTCCCCTTACCCCGAACCAAATATTTTGTGGAATTCAAGTTGATGACCAACATGGTTTCAAAGTTGTATAGCATATTGATCTTGGTTCTAAAGGCATAAAGTTTTCTAGCTATATGCAATGTTAGGTGCTTATGGGTCGAATCTCTCTTTTCAGAATGATAATTAATGTTTAGTTCTTAAGTCTTTAGTTTATGAAAATTCTAGTTAAAGACATGCACCTCAATAACTAATTACGTTGCTAAACTCTGAAGATACATTGGCCCTACGCAAAAAAGAAGGATGTGCACGGATTCGGCCCTGAAAGCTTTGCTCCACTTAACATACCTGCTACGTGGAGTGCAATGGAGAAACTATATGATTCTGGCAAGGCACGAGCCATAGGTGCTAGCAATTTTTCTTCGAAGAAGTTGGAGGATTTGTTGACAGTTGCACGTGTTCCCCCTGCTGTCAACCAAGTTGAGTGTCATACAGGTTGGCAGCAGACTCGGCTCAGTGAATTCTGCAAAGCCAAGGGAGTTCACCTCTCAGTAAGTTGGTAGAACTTGCATTTGCTATTATTAGTGTCTGTTTACTCGTTTAATTATTAGATTCCAACTATAATTTATTCAATGACTTCGTCCACAGGCTTATTCTCCATTGGGTTCCCCTGGCACAACCTGGATTAAGAGCAATCTCCTTGCCCAACCTGTTCTGAATATGGTTGCAGAGAAAGTTGGCAAGACCCCAGGCCAAGTTGCCCTTCGTTGGGGCCTCCAAATGGGTCACAGCGTACTGCCTAAGAGTACGAATGAAGCAAGGATAAAAGAAAACTTCGATGTATTTGGTTGGTCTATCCCTGAGGACTTGATGAGCAAGTTTGCTGAAATTGAGCAGGTGACTCTTTCTTTTCTTTCTTTTAAGCATTTAATTTTATTAGCACAAATTATTTTCTTCCTTAGATTGGTTGCTTGTTGTGGCTGTTAAGTTGTTCTCTTCAAGACATCTAATAGTGCTTTGTTATCTGATCTGCAGAGAAAGCTACTAAGAGGTGACTTCCTTGTTCATGAACTTAGTCCTTACAAAAGCGTTGAGGATCTGTGGGACGGTGAAATCTGATCAGATACTTGATCTATTAATGCTCGAGAATTTCGAGGAGGATGAATTTGTTTCAGCACATAATTTTCATCGGTTCCCTTTTACATCACAACTATTACAAGTTGCCTATTGGGGCTGTTGATGTCATTCTGTTGACATTGAGAATGCTAGCAACTAATCCATGCAAATGCATGATCATAAATACTCTATGAGTCTTCTGGAGAGTAAAATTCATCAATGCTATACGATATTGTTCGTAGACATGGTACATTTTTTACATAAAAAGAAGAAAAGGTTACGTACAACTATTAATATGTATTGATAGTTTGAAGAAATGTAATACAATATTTTATACATGAATAAATAGTTGCTTGCTTTGTGATGAAAATGTGCACATTTGGGAGATTTGACGCTATACAATTTTTTATTTTTTATTTTTAACATAAAAAGATGAAAAAGTTACAATGTATTTGATACTTTGAAGAAAGTAATACAATATTTATACATGAATAAATTGTATAAATATTTACCTGCTTTCTAATGAAGATGTGTAATTTTGGGAGATTGATAGGGCAGCCCCTGTGCACGAAGCTCCCACATATGTGGGGTCTAGGGAAGGGGTAAACCACAAGTGTCAATAGTACGCACCCTTACCTTGCATTTTGAAGAGGTTATTTCCACACCTTGAACCCGTGACCTCAAGGTCAAATGATGACAACTCTATCATTGCGCCAGGGCTCCCCTTCAATTTTGGGAGATTGATGATGCCTCTAAATTTATTGGCTGTCATTAAAGAATAAGTGGCATTAGCAAAATACACATTCAATATTATATAGAGGAATGTTGAACCGATTGTACCATGAGGTGCAGTCTAAGGAGAGCATTTTATGGGGCCCCGCATATGTGATCTGATTTGTTCGTGTCATTACTCTAGATTTAGATGTCTGATAGATTAAAAATAATAATAATAATAATAATAATAAATTGCAGCTTGGATGATCTAGCCTCTATAAAATTGTGTATTATTTCTTATAAAGCTTTTGAACTGTCCATTTCTAAACACAAAAGTTCGGATTATTTTGAGATGCTAGAGTCCTCCAAATTACATGATTTTTTCATCTATAAAGGATTTAAATATAAAGCAATGAGATGAACAAGTCAGATCATTTAGACATGAGCCTTATAAAATGTGGTTGTTAGACTACACCTATAATATGTTCAATTTAGCATTCCTTTTCTCATATTTATTGATCATTGGTTTTTCTTGTAGTTGGAAAATTCTTAAATGGAACTATTACCCAAAATAGCTACTTAACTATCTTTTTCAATTTAAAAATATATAAGATTTTAACCTTTAACCCTTTATCAATTATCAAAGTACCTAAGTAACTCAATTGTATGTATTACTTTGTTGAAAAATAAGCCATAGTACATGCTTACCTCATTAGTTTACTTGCAACTAATCTCCATTGCTATTACTAAAAAGATGCATCATCCTACACCAAAATAAATATAGGAAACTATAGGTGTTAAAAATACGCACTTGAACATATGAAAACTAACTTGTATATAGTTGCTAAATATTTTTGAAATAATAAATAATCATATATATATATATATATCATTGTCGACATCGTTGTCATCAAGACCTTATCCCAAATAGGGGTGGACCACATGAATCTTATTCCTCCATTCCTCTCTATTAAGTACCATGACTTCATTTAGTTTTAAAGTTTTTAAATATTTTCTCACCACTTTTATTCACGAACATTTGAGCCTTTCACTTGCCCTTTTAGAACCTTCTACTTGCATTACTTCACTCCTTTTAACTAGTGTCATTTTTGGTCTTTGTTAGACATGTCCAAACCACCTCAGTCTAATATCCATCATCTTGTTACTTATTGGTGCTACCCATAAGTTTCCTCTAATGTTTCATTACTAATTCTATCCTTTTTTGTCTTGCCACTCATCAATCTCAACATCCTCATTTTTTCTATGCTCAACCTATAAACATGATGTTTTTTAACTATCCAATAGTCTAATCAATCATATATATATATATATATATATATATATTAATGTTTTGTGAATGTCCTTAAATTCCATTATTAGAGTGAAGATAACAGTTATTATGTTAAAAAACCTTTAAAAAATTAATTCTTGCTAATGCATAGAAATGAAATGTGTGAAAGAGATATTTAGTAACCTTAAAAAAATAATTCGAACCAAAGAGAGAGAGAATTTCTTCAATACATACATATTAAAGAAAACTAGGGTACAGACCCACTTATTTGTATTGAGATGTAGTCAAGAAAATTAGGGTGTAGACCTATTTTTATGTATTTTTCATGGATCCAAGATGTTTATCTAATTTGGCCTTAATCATATGTCTTTGGTTCCAAAAATCACATCTAGTGGGGATCTCTAACACTTTCATTTCTAAGTCCTTAATAATTGTAAAATAAATAGTAAGAAGGTTTTTTTTTATTGTGATTCGATAAGAGTATACAGTAAGAGACAAGAGTATACACCCCATTTTTCATGCATGATACAACATTTTTTACAGATCTAAGCCGTTCATCATGTTTATAATTCCAAAAGTAAGTAGCACGTGAGAAATCAATGTATTTGGACAAGTCTAACCACTTGTTTTAGATCTTTGAAGAACCCAACAAAAATGAACTATCGTAATTTTTGACACATAAACATCGGCTAGAAATGTTTCATGGGCATGAAATTTCATTGCTAGCCTATCTAAGTCATTCCTAACATGTGAGTGGGTTAGATTTAGCAAAAATAATTTTAGCATAAATGAAAATTGAGGCTTATAGTACATTTTGCTGGTGCAACATGGGAAGGCTAGAATCTTCCACTCATATGTTCTAGAGCAGGGGATCAAATGGAAGGGCTCAATCTGTAATAGCCCCAAATTTTGTAGTTGTAATTGAATAATTAATAAAAGTTGAAATTTTCTAAAAAATCAAGCTAGAATATTAGGTTGTCAGAAATTCACTTTTTATAGAAATAGAATCATGAGTTGAAAAATAGATACTTGGAATGTACTTGAAAAATAGAGTCCAATGACTATAAGTAAACTAAATTACGAGTTCGGATGAAAAATCTCTAATTTTCTCTATTTTTTAATTAAAAAGGTAAAATGATAATTTTACTTTATTGTAAGGTCTACAAAGTTAGGTAAAGATTGATGTCAGTAATAATACAAGCTAACACTCAGCTGGTAGTAGAGGTAATGGAGTTTCCACTCTCCATTTAAATAGTTCCAAGTGGAATTTATCAAAATAAGAAAATATTTCAAAATTTGCCTATAAATTGTCCAAAAATTTTGCTCAATATTCATAAAAATCTTCCCAAAATTTCCTAATTTTCCTTGTGATTCCAGCTCCAAACTCCCTCTCCTTGCCTAATTTTCTCCCTATTTTCTCTCTCCTCTCTCTTTCACGGTCAACACGTCCCCAAATGCACCTTACATCTCAGATCATCAGAAACCATCGGGTGCATCCAGAAATGCATCGTCTCCAACGGAACAAGAGTTTTACCCTTTCACTAATTTTCAATTAGACATCCATTTTGAACCGTTAAATCTCATATCTAATCAGTTAAAAAGGTCTGGAACAACATAAGCTTCAAAAGTCCTATGATTTTGTGAAGATTAGTGAATCATTCACCGTCACTTTCACCGAAAAATAGTAACTCTGGCAACTGTATTCTCTTGACGTTTCTCTCCTTTGGACATTCCAGGTAAGTGGTCCTCATCCTCCTCTTCATTTACCCTCTATTAATTTTAGGTTTAAGCATCACCGGATTGGTTTTTTCGGTGAAACTAGTACCGATGACCTAACCCTAGAACTCCATCAAAGATTGCTTAAATGAAAAATATGAGTTGTCCAATTGATTCAAAACGGCCCAAAACCCTCAGATATGTGGTTACAGTATAATTTCAATTTGATTTTGATGGTGATCTGACGGTCTAGATCGGACCGTCTCACCGATCATCAGTGACCTACGTCGAAGACATAGACAGGAACACAGCACACAGATATTCCCTATAGGAGTGTCTTCGCACGTGCTTCGAGAGTGTGATGCGGTCGCCAAATGAACATGAAGCACACTATGTCCCAAAGACAGAGACGTGGCTGCTCCATTTTTTCACGATCTCATTGTCTGATTAGATCTGGACCGTTGAAATTGAATTGAAATATTTAAAATTTGATTTTGAACTCAATTTAACTCCAAATTGAGATTGGAAGGAACCATTAAATTCCTCTTAAAGTCTAGAATCTACTGAATTCATATAATTGAATATTTAGGTACTATATATATTAATCTACAGCTAAAAATCATTCTAATAAGGTCGAAATACCTTCAAAAGGATCTTAAAAGGGTGATCTGATCTGTTAGATGGATTCAGAACATCCCTAAACCTTAGAAACACTTATTACAGCAAAAATATTGAAGATCTAGATCAATGATTAGACTAAAAATGGATCTGTTAAATCTGGACCATGGAAAAAATAAAAATATTGAAAATGTAATTCTGAGCTCAATTTAGCTCTAAATTGAGATTTGAAAGGACCATTGGATTCCTCTTGGTGAGTAGAATCTATTGAACCTATAAAAATGAGGATTTGAGTATTGTATCATTTTGTTAATTTCAAATTTTCTTACTAATCTCCTTGATCGGTTAGATCGAGGACGATCAGACCTTATGGATGAGATGTACGAATGATCTAATGATGAGATTACATGAGATTGTGGGTTAGATATGACAAAAATATAAAAATTTAAGATATAGACCCTTCATGTGATGAAAACCCTAGATCTAAATAATGAAAATTAGATATGATGGTTGGATTATGATAGAAATTTGTAATATGCATAATTTTTATCTAAATTGTCAATTTATAGTTTAATTGTCTTTGATTTATTAGTAGGTTTACTTGTTAGATTAATTTTATGATTTAATGTTCATGCTAAGTAAATGTGTAAAAATTACATGAAAAATTACAAAAAATGTGATTATTTGATTAATCAAAATCTAGATTTACTTTCATGAACACTTATAATTTATGAAATTATCAAATTAAACTAAACTTTGAGTAAGATAATAATGATCAAATAAGATCAATTATGAGATCTTGAATGATCAAGAACAACAAAAGAAAGAATTATAAATTTAGAGTAAATTCTTTATTTAGGATATAGGTTCTAAATTAAATATAGATAATCTAAACCCTTGATCAATATGATTCAAGGAACGAAATCCTAATCATCCTCCTTAGGGATGATCAAAAGATCATATAGTAAGTACATATGAAATTGAGGGATAACATCATACACATTATTTAACAAATATATACATTGATCAAGATCGTGGTAGATCTTAAGGAGTGGAATTACCACATTTAAGGTAGGTGGATTTTAAGAATAAATTTACTTAAAAGATACATGTTTTACACGTGATCTTATTTTTAGAATTGTAGAAATTCATGACATAATTAGAATATTATAAATGCCTTAGAAATGTTTATGATACAACCAAATGATGATGAATAATTATGTAATTGTTAATTTTAGAATTGATTGAAAATATGTAAACCATAAATCAATAAGGAAGTAAATGATATTCTAGCCTTAGATAAACAAACAAATCGTTTGATAAGTAAAAATTATTATTTTACATACAAGCATGGATGCTTGTGGTTCTGTTTTAGACAGGCATATGCCTAAGGATACTATCTTAGGAGGGTTATTAGGGTTTGGTCATCCGCTCTCCGAAAATTGATTATGTAATAGATACCATGCCCTAATAAAGGCAGAAAGTCGGGTGGAACAATTATGGGAAGGCCGCCACTGTAACAGTTATGGTGCCCCCATACGAACATGGATATTGTATTTTCCACCATTGGTATCAGTGGAATATATAGCAGTTATCCGAGCGCGCTAGTACGAATTTGCCTGTAGTATAGTAGTTCTTGATGTATTTTGCATCATAATGCATATAAGATAGGCATAGTGAAATGCCTTACATTATGGCATGATAATATGTCCAATAATTGTGTATTACTAATATTCATGAAGGAAAATTTGCCAATATAGAAACTGGCTGAAATTTTGACTCTCTATAGTGGAAAGTGTTGATTATGAATATTGACCCTACTATAGTGTATGGAGTTGATAATAAAATCAGCATAGTTTGAGAATGTTTACTGTTGCCCTTATTGTTTTTTTCACGATTTTAACGAGTTTATCTGTGTATAGTATACATGGATAAGAATTCACTTGAGAAGTTAAATGAATGTCATACACTTTATAATTCATAGAAACGGAACTATTTCATGGATTTATGATATAATGGAAGCATCGAATTTTGAGACCAGAGGGGCACCATGCATCTATAGAGGATTTCATGGAGCATAGTAGTGACCACAAGTGGGTTGAAACTGAAGCTTCCAGCTTAAATATACTTGAAAAATAAAAGGGGAAAAGAATATTGTATCTAGCGACTAGGAGTAATTAAGAATAGAGTAAATTATACTCATCAAAGTTACTACCTTCCGTCCACTACCAGATCAATAACAAGTGGTTATACCACCCTACTAGTCACTTACACATTAACTTTCTTTAAGCATAAGAATACAGTTCAATTCACTAGTAGTAGTACTTTCATAATTGCATTTGAAAACAAAAAGTCAGCAAGAGTTAAAAGGGACACGGGAAGATGCCTAAACTCTCTAAATATCAAGGAAATACACATCTGATGATGTTCTTTCATACATTTATTAACTTTCTTGCTAGTTAAGAAGTTAGGCTGTTCTTTTTCGTAATATTTATGTCTAGCCTATCTGGGATTTAATCCTGGTTCTGCTATAAGGAGATTTAAGGGTTCCCTCTGTTCTCAACAGTGGTCTTAAAGTGAACATATCATGATATCAAAACTAGGAACTCACCAACCACCATAAGGTGCTTCTTCAGATGAAGATCCTTCTATTGACATCCCAGATTACTTGTATTAGGAAAATCATCCCATTGCGGAATGAACAAACACCTCCATGGCTGAAATAGTACTGCCAGCCGTATTAAATTAAAGCTAAACCCTTTCATGCAGTTCGGATTAACAATTATCGCAATATTTTTACTGTAGGAATATCACAAAAGCCGCATCTGACAAGTATGAGTTGAAATTTGAAATGCTATTTAAACATCAGAATATCGATTATCCAATTCATAATCTGTAGTATCCTTACTTCAAAACAATCTTCCTTGTGCCAGCTGGAAGGACATATCCTTACTTAGTGCCAAGAGGATTGATATACAGTGCGCTTTTCAAAAATGAACTGTCTTCTGTTACTGTTTAAATACAACATAAACTGTTGTTCTGAACCAATTTGGAATCTACTAGACACCAAATCTGGTTAGTTTCCACTAGACCATGTAGGACCACCTACCTTTGCCTACTCAACAGATACAATCTGGTAGAGACTGAGAAAACTCTTTCTCAGAGGGCGTCTTTATGCCATGGAGCAATCCATCAATTGCACAGAATCTTCAGATCAAACTCCAGAGTGGATTCATCTGCAAGACTGCCCATAGACCTACTGATATATTAATCTAACAATTCAATGAAAACAAAGAAGGCCTGCATATGTCCCTCCACACACTACCATTAGACATTGTAGGCACACATATTCCTAGTTATCATGACAAACCAAAACACACATTGGCACAATTACCTCATGCAATGAATGATTAAATTCATTTGATTCTTCAAAACCACTTCCACCGGAATGCTTCATTCACCATTCTCAGCCTTCCCCAGATCATCCGCTTCAGCTACCAAAAGGACCCTTATCCAACCAAATGATAGGTTATGTAGTCAACTTTCTCATTTCAAGTGAAGCTTTCTCTGGGGTCTAATCAAACAGCTCTTTTCACTATAGAAGTTGCTTTGGATGAGCTAATGGCTTTACAAAGTAACCCTTCACCTTGGAGTTTAAATTCAGCTATGTCATAAAGGAAGTTTTCAAATGGATCCTGACCAGGGGGAGCTTCTATTAAAACCATTGCATGCTCAAAAGAATACGACCCTATCCCTAAGTTAAAGGAAAACTCACATATCCCTGGAAAACTTTGTAGCCACCATTAGTAATACTTTGGAGCATAACTTAGCAAGTGCACAGGAGTTCTACTAAATCAATCTTTGCCTAAACCATAAGCAAATTTAGCAGCTGTTTATTTCATGCCTCGATGTCTATCAATTGCTCAAATTTGTCTTTGTTCTTCCTGGTTGATCAAATCAAAGGTGCATAACCAGGTTGATTTTTATGTCTTCCAACTCTGCTGTCATAATTATAGTTTCTCCTCAGCCCATCTTTAAAGCTGCCCCCCTCTTGTGTGTTCCCCAGTTGCCCAATACTTGTTTTTTCCCATTGCTTAACATGTCCGAAGACTCTCCAAGAACTTACTTTCTACAGGTTAGGTTCTCACTGACATGTATGCCACTACCCTTCTTATGTTAGGTATATTAGCAAAAGATAAGCCAAATTGACAAATTATTGAGAAGGGTAGTAAGATTGAATTTCATCTCCATATCCAGAGAGAGTTGTCATGATCCACATGCAATTCTGTCCTTTCTCTGGCATTGCAGGCCATAACATTTCTGTGGCTCTCACCTTAAGTGCCAGAATGGGGGTTAATCCAGAGCACTCTTGTCTTGTAGCCTTTGGTTCCTGTTCAGTTCTTTTGCTTCAGCATCAGAGAGATAAGCACATTATACCTTAACATGCTGGTCATCTTTAGGCATCTCAAAAGGCCAATTTTAAGAGGACTCCTCTTTTGTCTCAATGGTTTCATTAGCTTTAGTGTTCCATGCCTCTATATTTTTCTTCCCATCTAGGTTTTGCTCTTCCCCTAACTATTCTGCAGAGCACACCCCTCTTTCCTGGATTCTGACAAGCAATTGCTCGTCTACATTGATGCTCCTCCATTGATGTCTGGCAAATTGTTCTCCATTCACATAGATATCTAACCTCCTGTTTTGTGTAATGGTCATTCCAGCTGTAAAAGAATCACTTCTGGTCCCACTATAATCTATTCATCACTCTGCTTTCCAATTCATTTAATGCTTTCTGTATGCTATGGACCTTTCTTTATTCATCCTAATTTTCCCATTAGAGAGAGAGAGCACCCATGTTCCAAATCTTCAGATAAACATCTCGCATCTAGTTAGCCTAATGGTAGAAACAACATTCCAATGGGGAGGTTTAAGACCATCTTGTGAGCAAGGATAAGTAAGAAGCACATCATTGGCCATTCAAGGTCCCTCTACCATAGAAACCAAAATACAAGCAGTTTTATGCCTTAACCACAATTGCTTCATTAGTAGCATCTTGTTGCCCAGTGTGAATAATGCCTTCTTTACCAATTTTTACATGAGGACAGTATTTATCTCTCCGCGCCCTCTCCATCATTCATTTGGTTCTTCAGCTCCTTCTTGGTTTAGTAGAGCAGTTATAGCATTTCAGCCTACCTTGAGAAATTAGCAGACTTATCATCCGAGCAGGATTTCTACAGAATTATTATGATTCAGGGTATATTGTTTTCATTTCCTAGTAGTTGAACTATACTTTTTGGACAGACCGTGCAGGTGAGATGTTATAGTACCGGATTCTATTGTCACTGTTCATTTGACTAAGTGTCGACCTAAAAATTTAGTCAATACAACATAGTTGATTGATTTGATGTTATCACCGGTGATTACAACCATTCAAGCACAAACAGAAGCAGTAATTCCCCCCCGAGAAATAGCAAAGTCCACTAAATTCACACCAAATGAAACTAATAGAAAATTCAGAAAAGGCCAATGAGGATGCTCAATTTTTCGGAAAAAAAACCACAAACTGAATAGATACCAACAGGAAAGCAAAGAAGAACAGAAATACCAGAAAGCGGAGTAGTTCGAAAACCCAACAGATGAAACCATTCTCCGATCGATGAGGCTGCAAACAGGCACTGCCCAATCCCTAGCAATAATCCACTAAAAGTACCGGGCCCACCAACCAAGTTCTTCATTGCTGTTCTTTCTCTTCCAAGGGCGGGCTTCTCCCTAAAGTGGTAGGCCCTTAGCTGAAGAACACCAGATTTCAAATCCTTCTCATCCAAATCTCTTCCATTTTTCAAAACGAAACAAGGGATTTCCATCTGAAGAACACCGATTATATCACTGTTTGAGGCTTGCAGAGCTAGTTTTCATGAATGCTCTAGTGTTTCTGATTCTTTCATAGAAACGAAATTGGCAGAGAATGATCCGAAAGTACAGTACAATTTTTGCCTCGCAGTAACTGAGGAAACCGAGAGCTGAAGAAATTGAAAATCTTGAGAGCTTCCGTACGTTGATTACTCGCACTTTTCTCTTTTTCTTCATCTTTTTCCTGCTGCTGGGAATGACAGAAGCCTGCCATGATTCATCTTTTCGTTTTCCATTTTACTTTTTATTTATTGATTTTCTGTTCGCGGGCAAACCCGCCAAGCAGAGGGCTGGCAATAACGAAAGGACAACTAGTTCCATTTTAATTAAAATGGATTATTTGTCAAACAAATCGTATGGAGTAAACAATTTTATTTGGATGCATATAAACAATTTTATACAGAATTGAATTTTAATATCACCTTATTTTAGAATAGATACGGAACGAGGGCTTTAATTTTATATCAAATATTTATATAAATACATAGTTTGATTTGTGCATGCTATGTTGATCAAATAATTTTGGATGTTCTAATCATCAATTTAAGTGCTAAATAGGAAGCTGTTAAATTAGTTGTTATTCGAACAACTAAAAAATATTCTTCCTTTCACGTACTTTGTTGAATCTTTTTCTAGGCCTGGCAATTTGAGTTGGCTGGTTCTATTCGTGTCGTATCAAAACTAACCTATTATAATATATAGGTCAACACAAACACGACCCGTTTAATAATCATGTCAAGAACCCGTAACTTAAACACGACACAATTATTAAACGAGTCGACACGACATGACTTGTATAACACAATTAAATAAATGTAAAATAACTAATATATGACGGTTTTTGAAGAACCATCCTATATTAATATAGAACGGTTTCTAATAAACTGTATCGTATTTTCAACCCGATTGGTTAACAACTTGTGGGTTACGACGAATTAATAGGTTACATGTCAAACAAGTCAACACGATGGGTCAACATTGATTGACCCAAACACGATAAGACTCGACCCTAACCCGCTAAATCTGTGTTGGGTTCGAGTTGTGTTATCGTGTCATGCCATATTTTGCCACCCCTATCTTTTTCTATCAAAAAATATTTTTTTTAAAGAGCCTAACTATGTTACATTTTAAAAAATAGCAGAGCCGCACAAAATAGATTATCCACTATCCAAGTCAAAGGATATAAAATGGATTATGAAAATCAAAATTATTATCCAAATCCATATAGAAACCCATGAAATTTATTAGAATAGATACAGAATGATGATATTCGAGCCATATCTGATCCGTTAGCAGCCCTATTGGGGGACAAGGCATGCCATCTTTATCTATCAGATGTAGCTTGCACAGTATCAATTGTCTTTAGATTGTGGGTATACTACTTTTTCATATGATTAAGTAGTTTTACTTAGAACTTGAAGCAAAAATATTCCATAATGAAACTTTAAATAAGTTTGAAAGGCAGAATTTCAAAAAGCAAATAGGATTTAGCAAAAGAATCAGTCCTTTGATGGATTGCATGGGAAACAACCAAGGGAGATACATGAAGAGGAGAATAAAGGGTAGAGACAATGATTTTCATACTTTGAAAAGGATACATCTTAGAACTCTCCTGTGTGACGATCTGATATGTTCATCGTGTTCAGCCTGTGTTAGATTGGCTAGTCGTCAAATATTGTTGGATGATTTGACTCATGCTTTTTATTTTTAAATTATGTCCAGTGAAATTTTCAATAAAAAAAATCTAGCAGGTGGAAGCCTCCAATAGAAATGAATTTTCACATACAGCCTAAATAGGGTCGACCCAACAAGATGAACGAATCATATCACCCAAGATCAAGTAATGTCCTTTCCCAACATCCCACTAGAAGAACTATTAAGGAACTGTAAAACTAAAATCAAACTAAAGGGTAGGGCAAGTCTTTCGATGTAGTTGTGAAAGGCACTTGATGCAAATGGAAGACATTGTAGCCCTCGAACTAAATGAAGCAACATGTAGTTGACAATCAAGGTCAAGCATGTGATTGTGCTACCTAATCTGTGGATTCTAAATAGTGTTAGAGCATAACAAATTAGAAAAATCATAGATCATACAACAATTTCTTTTGCTTAAACTTCCAAAAAATTTCTCCTTGTGACTAGAAAATAGAAATGGTGAATCTCACTCAATATCTATCAAATCCTGGTGATCTACCTAATACATGTAGGGGATTGTACATAAAAAGCTTAATTGAAATTATATGCATTATTAATGAATTTAATTAACTTGTTTCTTCATGCTAAGCCTCCCCCCCCCCCCTCTCCCTTGCTAACCTCTTTTAAGCAGTTCCTATACCTTTTTTATTTAAATTTTGTTGAAAATAACTTATTTGCACTGCTTTTGTCTTAATTTTTGAACAAAAAGTGTTATCTTTAAGCGAAGGCCAAGAAAATAAATCCTGGGAAAGCAAGAGTCTATGCTCAAGAGGAAAAGAAAGAATAAAAAAGGGCAGCCCAGGTGCACGAAGCTCCTGCCTATGCGAGGTCTAGGGAAGGGACGGACCACAAGGGCCTAAAGTACACAACCTTACCTTGCAATCCATGCTCCATTTTCTCTTTGTATGGTAAAACTTTGCTTATAGATTTAATTAGTTCCTCATATTTAGAATACTAAAAAGAGATAAATCTTATGAAATCAGTGCATTTGGATGCTCTAACAACTTGTTTTGCATCTCCAGAAAATTAATAAAAACAGATTATTATAATTTTTATCCAAAGAAACATTAAGTTGAAAAGATTCACTGGGCAACTCATCACGTTTTAGATCTACAAGGGAGTGAACTCCTTTCTCTTCTTGACATGGACTCTGAGGAGGACTAGGCAAAAGTAGGTTTATAATGTTGAGAAATGACAAAGAAGAGTAAACAAATGTCCAAGCAAGTTTTGTCTTGTAACCAAAAAGATGAATGAATGATAGTGAAAGAAGACATTATTTTCTCAACGAGGCAATGCAGTCACGGAACTGCATTTGACCCTTGTAACCAAGGTAAGGCTACGTACTATAGACTCTCATAGTCTATCTTTTTCCTTGATCCTGCATATGCAGTAGTTTCGTGCAGTGGACTGTCCTTTACTTCTTATTCGTTAGACCCTTATGCAATGTAATGAAGGTCTGTAACTTCAAGAAAGCCTAGATTTTGAGAGATCCAAATAATTTACAATATTATCCTTGACTTAGACGATCTCTGCTATAAAATTCTCTTTCATTGTATGATCCAACCCACTATTTTTGAATTTGTAAAAATGGTCAAAAGTTTAGCTGTCAGTGTGTAGGATCATCCAATTAATGAGAATTTTGGAGGATGGCCCATCTAGGTCTAGGACAATCATAAAAGGTCTAAATCTTCACCTGTCCAAATCCACTTGACATTGGAGGAATCATACCATTTAGTAAGGGTTCAATGACTAAAAGGACAGCTTCCTAAACTATTCAAAACTTAAGAGAATGGGCGGACTTAGACGGCTCTAGGCTTTATTAGTTTCTGGCCAGGGCCTTGTGAGGAAAACAAGGATGTGCATAGACAAAAGGGAGCACCCTACTTTCACTTAATAGGATTTACTAATGGTTGACCTGAACTGTTGATCTTGTTTCTTTCCGCAAGAATATTCAGTGAGATCAAAATCACCTGCAACTTATAAAAATTTTCTCAAAACATATGCAGAATTGTTTATTGTTTTCATTTCTCTCTTTTATGAAAATACTATCTTGTTTAAGTTTCGAGAGTGACTCTTATGAATGATTTGATATATTTGTCTTATTAAAATTTTCTTACATAAGCTAAATATTACAAAATTCACGTCCCTACTATGATTAGCAATAGGCCTGGCAATTCAGGTTGGTGGGTCGTGTTTGTGTCGTATTAAGACTAACCCATTATAATTTTTGAGTTGAGACGAACACGATCCGCTTAATAATCATGTCAAGAACCTGTGACTTGAACACAATACGATTATTAAACGAGTCGACATGACACGACTGGTGTAACACTATTAAATAAATGTAAAATAACTAATATATGCCGGTTTTTGATGAACCGTCCTATGCTATAGTAATATAGGGCGGTTTCTAAAGAACCATCCTATATTATAGGACTGTTTCTGATGAACCGTCCTATATTATTATAGTAATATAGGATGGTTCATCAGAAACCGTCTCATATTTTCAACCCGATTGTTTAACAGCTCGTGGGTTAGATGGGTCAACACAACAAATTAATAGGTCACGTGTCAAATAGATCAATCTGACGGGTCAACATTGATAGATCAATACAACGGGTCAACATTGATTGACCCGAACACGACACGATTTTTGGCATGTCATTTTTGGGTTGACACAAACACGATAAGGCTCAACCCTAATGTGCTAAATCCTTGTTGAGTTCGAATAGTGTTATCATGTCATGTTATATTTTGCCACCCCTAATTTGTATTTTTGATTTTTAAATATTAAGATTTCAAAAAAAAAAGAAATAGTAACTAGAAGTATCACATGCATGGGTTATATCATTCAAAAATAGCATCTCTTTCGTTTATTCGGTTCTGTCTTATTTGGAGAATTCTGGCTGTTTCTGGTTGACGATTGGGGTAGGCCCCACACACGTGAGGGATTGCGGGACCACCGGTGACAGGCCGGGAAGTTCCCAGTCCGAGATGGCCGGCCCCCACCGTCCTATAAATTCCCAAAGCAAATAGTAGCTCGCGAAGCCTCCTTAAATCGTACTTCTCCGATGCCGTCGTCCGTTATTCAGTCCGCGAGTCAAGCGAAAGGGAAGAGTAGTCTGGGTGCATCGTCCAGTCAAACGGGGAAGTTTAGGGCGAGTCATAGTTTAACAGGTTCCGCAAGGTTCTCGCCTCCCCTCCTGCTATCCTAGACACTATTCTAGAATCATATTTTGACTGGACTTGGGCTCTAAAATAGGTACAAAATCTCATTCTCTCTCTAGAAGTTGGATTATTTACTGCCGTATCCTGCTGTTTGTGACCATTGTCGTTACACGGCGCTTCGATTCCATTTCGGTAGCCCTCTCGAATACTTTGATACTCTGCACTTTCTTCCTATATAAAGCGGCCTTGATTCTTTCATTTCCAATCGTCAGGAATTCTTGAAGTCGAAAAATGGCTGAAGAAATTCGATCGTTCGTTTTGAATACCGGAGCAAAAATCCCTTCGGTAGGCTTAGGGACATGGCAGTCGTCGCCGGGAGTCGTACGAGAAGCTGTCATTGCCGCCGTTAAGGTACTTTTCGCATTTTTATTTACATTTGCATTTCCGGTTCTTTTTCTCGATTCGTTCGATGTTTAACTGAATACTATAACTTGCGATTGTATCGTCATTTTTTATGATGTCATGTTATATTTTGAGTTCGAATAGTGTTATCATGTCATGTTATATTTTGTCACCCCTAATTTGTATTTTTGATTTTTAAATATTAAAATTTCAAAAAAAAAAAGAAATAGTAACTAGAAGTATCACATGCATGGGTTATATCATTCAAAAATAGCATCTCTTTCGTTTATTCGGTTCTGTCTTATTTGGAGAATTCTGGCTGTTTCTGGTTGACGATTGGGGTAGGCCCCACACACGTGAGGGATTGCGGGACCACCGGTGACAGGCCGGGAAGTTCCCAGTCCGAGATGGCCGGCCCCCACCGTCCTATAAATTCCCAAAGCAAATAGTAGCTCGCGAAGCCTCCTTAAATCGTACTTCTCCGATGCCGTCGTCCGTTATTCAGTCCGCGAGTCAAGCGAAAGGGAAGAGTAGTCTGGGTGCATCGTCCAGTCAAACGGGGAAGTTTAGGGCGAGTCATAGTTTAACAGGTTCCGCAAGGTTCTCGCCTCCCCTCCTGCTATCCTAGACACTATTCTAGAATCATATTTTGACTGGACTTGGGCTCTAAAATAGGTACAAAATCTCATTCTCTCTCTAGAAGTTGGATTATTTACTGCCGTATCCTGCTGTTTGTGACCATTGTCGTTACACGGCGCTTCGATTCCATTTCGGTAGCCCTCTCGAATACTTTGATACTCTGCACTTTCTTCCTATATAAAGCGGCCTTGATTCTTTCATTTCCAATCGTCAGGAATTCTTGAAGTCGAAAAATGGCTGAAGAAATTCGATCGTTCGTTTTGAATACCGGAGCAAAAATCCCTTCGGTAGGCTTAGGGACATGGCAGTCGTCGCCGGGAGTCGTACGAGAAGCTGTCATTGCCGCCGTTAAGGTACTTTTCGCATTTTTATTTACATTTGCATTTCCGGTTCTTTTTCTCGATTCGTTCGATGTTTAACTGAATACTATAACTTGCGATTGTATCATCATTTTCTATGATCTAGTTTCTGTTTTTATTTTTTTTTATTTTCGCAAAAACTGATATCTTTTTGCATTTTTCGAGGTTTTGTTCACTTTTTTCGATTTTGTTTTCAATTCGTTTGATGTTTGCTGCAAGTTCTAAACATCTGTGATTATATCGTTGTTGTTTATGATCAGTGTTATGATTTGACTAGTTCATTTTGCTTTTCATTTTCTGTTTTTTTCAGTAGAGACTGGTTGAAGATTGAGTACTGTAAGCTTCAAGAAGATAGAACTGATAGTTGATGAAATCTGATGTGCTTTTGATTTCATCTTGATCTAGATCTGTTTATTCTTTTTTACTTCATATGAGTCTAGGCACTGTGATTTTATGTTTCCACTGATTCTTAAAAGGATTTCTTTTTGATGGCTGCTTTTCAATATTCCCGGTTACCAGCTCTCACTCATGATCTATAATTCCTGACACTTTGCTTATGTCGTAAAATGTCTTAGCGATACGTTATTTTGAATGTCATATAAGGTTCTATTCTTGTTAAATGTAGTTTACTTGCTACTAGGTGTTCTTGAAAGATAATTTCTAGGATTTGGCATATAACTGATATTGGATTATTTGGAGAGAGTGAGAAATGGATCAGAATGTGCGGAAGTTTGACAAAGTCGTTTAAGCAACAGGTTTACAAATCAACTGATGAATGCATTGCCCACAAGTTGGATATTAGGAAACCTTTGGGCTTAATGTGGCTTACGATTCACAAAACCAAAATTGAGTTTGTGCATGTTTGTACATGATATAGAAGTTCTCATGATATAGAAGCTCCCAAAATCATCTGAATTGCACGCTGAAATATTTATGGTGTTTTAGCATGTTTATACATGATATAGAAGTTCTCATCCATTCAAGAGATAATGACTGGTTTCCAATTTCCACAGTCTAGGTATGTTGTCTTTCTTTATGACTGGTTTGAACTGTTAGAGGCTTCTGAAACAAAATTGCCACTTGGCGGTGACAATTCTGATGGACCTCGGAATTTGAGTTTTTAGTTGCTACTATATTGCTTTGCAGTGGCTGAGCTTACCTGTCATTGACATATGAGCTGAAGCTCTGGTGAGGTTAGTTTATTTGTCAAGGAGTCTCCTTTAGATCCATCACTAGTAGGATCCTTATAGCATTCCTATGGAGAAACTCTCTTTACCTTCTCATTTAGAAATGTAATTTGAGTTTACCTACAATGATGACTAACTCATCCCGAAATCAAATCCATGTGTTTTTTTACCTTCATGGTGGTAGAGAAAATGTTTTGTGTCTATGAAAGGAACAAGTCAGTATATACATCAAAGAAAATCAAGGTCAATAAGGTCTTCCCCCGGAGAATTAATCTGTAAGGACAAAAGCACAGGCAAGGAGATATGCCTGCATCACTTCATTTGGATTGTCAGCTCAATGCATTCTCATTGATTAAGTGTAACTACTTTTTTGGTGATGATAAAATCCGATTTTGACCTGGAGGTATAAAGAACTGTGGGGAAGATATATCTTGCTCTTTAAACACTTTCATCAATGGCTGTTTCAGTTCAGTTGGGATTGAAAAGACTGAAGTGATTTGGTATATCTTGGAACTATCTACTTTTGATCCTCTTACTTCTGTTATCAAGCTTATATTATTGGCATAATGCTGCATAATCAAGATGTTTTACAATGCCAGCATTTAATAGTACTTGATCCTGCAAATATCTTCTTCCACTATTCTGTAACTTGCAAAAACCTGTTATGCCATCTTGATTTTGTCATGCTTTTTCGTTTTACAAATTTTTCTTAGACTCCAAAGCTTTGGGCTTATAGTCAATTGATATATCACTACATTTTGATTGTTGTTGAGCCAAAAACAACAATTTTTTAATCTTGCTCATGTTTTGCTACACCTACTCACTATCGTTGTATGCCATTGGCAGGGTGGCTACAGGCATATTGATTGTGCTCGAGCATATGAAAATGAGAAGGAGGTAATTATAGTGATTAGCTAGTTCATCAGTTTAGGCTTTTAGTACTTTTAACATGAACAGGCTGGCAATATATATTTGAAAGCTGAATGGGTTGGTTATAATTAAGAGGTACAAAGAGTAAACTAACTAGTTTTAGCATCTCTGCTATAGGTAAGAAATTGTAAAGGACTAAGACTGACATGTCTACTTCTCTCACAAGTGGACGTATGTCAGAATTTGTGTCATGGTTGACATGTGATGAAATGAAATCTGCTTCTAGAAAGAAAAATGGATCTCTCTCTATATCATCCAATTTCTTGTCTACATCATATTCACCAAATTAATGTATAACAATTGCACATCCTGACCTTCTTTGAGAAACTCTTCTGCCCAAGACAAGCCTAGGCTGTTCCACTCCTCTTTAGTGGATATCAATGGAGCATTATGGCTCTCATGGTTGAGAAAATTATGGGTGTTTTGAGTTTATTTTAAATGTGCATATGGTGCATGAATTTGTTTGAACATTGAACCTAGCTTGATTTAGAGTCAGTTTCATTTGGGAAAACCCAAAGTGATCAATTCATAAACTTAACAGGAAACATAGTTACTTCCAAAGAAACATGCACTGAGTTAATTATGATATCTGCTTTCTGTCGTGATGGTTTTCCTTTATTTAATCTAGATTTCTGTGCTTGTAGATTGGAACGGCTTTGAAGGAGCTGTTTGAAGATGGGGTAGTGAAGCGGGAGGACTTGTGGATTACCTCTAAGCTTTGGTTGGTTGATGTTTTGCTAAGTAGTTAAATGTTTTTGGAACTTGTAGTGTTTTTGTAGTTCTAACATTTCTTCCAACTCGGCCATGAACTTTTCTCTAGTTTTTGTATTCTATTTAAACTAGAAATTTTGGATTTTGCAGGTGTAGTGATCATGCACCAGAAGATGTCCCGGTGGCAATGGATAAGACACTGGAAGAGCTGCAGCTTCACTATGTAGACCTGTATCTTGTATGTTCTTTCTGCTTGAATTTTAAATACTTCCCAGACCATCACTTATTTAACACTGTTTAGTGTACTTCCTATAGGTTTATATCCCTTTGCTCATTTTTATGTAATAATTGGCTGCTCCTGGTTATATCTTATTGTCTGTGGCAATTGTTCGGCATTCTTCTGTGTCTTCAAGTGTTATAAGATTATTTAGCTATTGCGAGCTATGCTAAGGTATGGAGATTTAGTATATATGATATAAAATATATGTTACTGTAGTCATTGTAGACGGTTTTGAACTTTAACAGCGTAGTGCTGTGAAATAAGACTGGTGCACAAACATTTCTTTGCATAAGGTTTATCAGAGTTTTATGTGTTTCATGACTAAGATCTATCTTTTCAAATTCATGGACAAGTTTAAAATCCAAAGTGAATTCTACAATTTGCAGCTTTGCTATTTGTTGAATGACACAGATGCAGTTTCCTGCAAGTCATTTAATTTAAAATCCCAACAAATTGGCCTTGAGCACTTACCTGAGTTTGTAAGTGGTTCTGTTGCAGTACCTGAAGGAGGGAGGGAGGAAGGATCCTCATTCCCCTCACCTCAAACCAAATATTTTGTGGAATTCAAGTTGATGACCAACATGGTTTGAAAGTTGCCTAGCATATTGATCTTGGTTCCAAAGGCAGAAAGTTTTCCAGCTATATGCAATGTTAGGTGCTTATGGGTTGAATCTCTCTTTTCAGAATGATAATTAATGTTTAGTTCTTAAGTCTCTAGTTTATGAAAATTCTAGTTAAAGACATGCTCCTCAGTAACTAATTACGTTGCTAAACTCTGAAGATACATTGGCCCTACGCAAAAAAGAAGGATGTGCACGGATTCGGCCCTGAAAGCTTTGCTCCACTCAACATACCTGCTACGTGGAGTGCAATGGAGAAACTATATGATTCTGGCAAGGCACGAGCCATAGGTGTTAGCAATTTTTCTTCGAAGAAGTTGGAGGATTTGTTGACAGTTGCACGTGTTCCCCCTGCTGTCAACCAGGTTGAGTGTCATCCAGGTTGGCAGCAAACTCGGCTCAGTGAATTCTGCAAAGCCAAGGGAGTTCACCTCTCAGTAAGTTGGCAGAACTTGCATTTGTTATTTTTAGTGTCTGTTTACTCATTTAATTTTTAGATTCCAACTATAATTTATTCAATGACTTTGTCCACAGGCTTATTCTCCATTGGGTTCCCCTGGCACAAGCTGGATTAAGAGCAATCTCCTTGCCCACCCTGTTCTGAATATGGTTGCAGAGAAAGTTGGCAAGACCCCAGGGCAAGTTGCGCTTCGTTGGGGCCTCCAAATGGGTCACAGCGTACTGCCTAAGAGTACGAATGAAGCAAGGATAAAAGAAAACTTCGATGTATTTGGTTGGTCTATCCCTGAGGACTTGATGAGCAAGTTTGCTGAAATTGAGCAGGTGACTCTTTCTTTTCTTTCTTTTAAGCATTTAATTTTATTAGCACAAATTATTTTCTTCCTTAGATTGGTTGCTTGTTGTGGCTGTTAAGTTGTTCTCTTCAAGACATCTAATAGTGCTTTGTTATCTGATCTGCAGAGAAGGCTACTAAGAGGTAACTTCCTAGTTCATGAACTTAGTCCTTACAAAAGCGTTGAGGATCTGTGGGACGGTGAAATCTGATCAGATACTTGATCTATTAATGCTCGAGAATTTCGAGGAGGATGAATTTGTTTCAGCACATAATTTTTATCGGTTCCCTTTTACATCACAACTATTACAAGTTGCCTATTGGGCTGTTGATGTCATTCTGTTGACATTGAGAATGCTAGCAAACTAATCCATGTAAATGCATGATCATAAATACTCTATGAGTCTTTGGAGAGTAAAATTCATCAATGCTATACTATGTTGTTCGTAGACATGGCACATTTTTTTAAGGGGAGCCTTGGTGCAGCGGTAAAAGTTGTCATAGTATGACCTTGAGGTCATGAGTTCAAGGCGTGGAAACAGCCTCTTGCAAAATGCAAGGTAAGGCTGTGTACTTTAGGCCTTTGAAGTCCGCCCCTTCCCTGGACGCTGCATAGGTGGGAGCTTCGTGCACCGGGTCTGCCCTTAGACATGGTACATTTTTTACATAAAAAGAAGAAAAGGTTACATATAACTATTAATATGCATTGATAGTTTGGAGAAATGTAATACAATATTTTATATATGAATAAATTGAATAAATAGTTGTTGCTTTGTGCTGAAAATGTGTACATTTGGGAGACTTGACGCTATACAATTTTTGTTTTTTTCCCATAAAAAGATGAAAAAGTTACTATGTATTTGATACTTTGAAGAAAGTAATGCAATATTTATACATTAATAAATTGTATAAATATTTACCTGCTTTCTAATGAAGATGTGTAATTTTGGGAGATTGATAGGGCAGCCCCTGTGCACGAATCTCCCATGTATGTGGGGTTTAGGGAAGGGGCAAACCACTAGTGTCAATAGTATGCAGTCTTACCTTGCATTTTGAAGAGGCTATTTCCACATCTTAAACCTGTGACCTCAACGTCACACGATAACAATTCTCCTATTGCGCCAACGCTCCCCTTCAATTTTGGGAGATTGGTGATGCCTCTAACTTTATTAGTTGTCGTTAAAGAATAAGTGGCATTAGCAAAATACACATTCAATATTATATAGAGGAATGTTGAACTGATTGTACCATGAGGTGCGGTCTAAGGAGCGTATTTTATGGGGCCCTGCATATGTGATCCAATTTGTTCGTCTCATTGCTCTAGATTTAGATGTCTGATAGACTACAAAAAAAACTGCAGCTTGGATGATCTAGCCTCTACAAAACTGTGTATTATTTCTTATAAAGCTTTTGAACTGTCCATTTCTAAACACAAAAGTTCAGATTATTTTGAGATGCTAGAGTCCTCCAAATTACATAATTTTTTCATTTATAAGGGATTTAAATATAAAGCAATGAGATGAACAAGTTGGATCATTTGGAGGTAGGCCTTATAAAATGTGGTTGTTAGACTATACCTATAATATGTTCAATTTATCATTCCTTTTGTCATATTTATTGATCATTGGTTTTTCTTGTAGTTGGAAAATTCTTAAATGAAATTATTACCCAAAATTACTACTTAACAATCTTTTTCAATTTAAAAATATATAAGATTTTAACCTTTAACCCTTTATCAATTATCAAAGTACCTAAGTAACTCAATTTTATGTATTTCTTTGTTGAAAAATAAGCCATAGTACATGCTTACCTCGTTAGTTTACTTGCAACCAATCTCCATTGCTATTACTAAAAAGATGCATCATCCTACACCAAAATAAATACAGGAAACTATAAGTGTTAAAAATACGCACTTGAACATATGAAAACTAACTTGTATATAGTTGCTAAATATTTTTGAAATAATAAATAATCATATATATATATATCATCGTCGTTGTTGTCGTCGTCCTCATGACCTTATCCCAAATAGCGGTCGGCCACATGAATCTTGTTCCTCCATTCCTCTCTATTAAGTAGCATGACTTCATTTAGTTTTAAAGTTTTAAATATTTTCTCACTACTTCTATTCACATACTTTTGGGTCTTCCCCTTGCCCTTTTAGAACCTTTTACTTGCATTGCTTCACTCCTTTTAACTAGTTACATTTTTTATCTTTGTTGGACATGTCCAAACCACCTAAGTCTAATCTCCATCATCTTTTTACTTATTGGTGCTACCCCTAAGTTTCATCTAATGTTTCTTTACTAATTCTATCATTTCTTGTCTTACCACTCATCAATCTCAATATTCTCATTTTTACTATGCTCAGCCTATAAATATGATATTCTTTAACTACCCAATGCTCTGATCAATCATATATATATATATATTAATGTTTTGTGAGTGTCCTTAAATTCCATTATTAGAGTGAAGATAAAAGTTATTATGTTAAAAAACCTTAAAAAAATATTCTTGATAATGCATAGAAATGAAACATGTGAAAGAGATATTTGGTAACCTTGAAAAATAATTTGGACCAAAGAGAGAGAGAATTTCGTCTATACATATGTATTATAGAAAACTAGGGTATAGACCCACCTATATGTATTGAGATGTAGTCAAGAAAATTAGGGTGTAGACCTATTTTTATGTATTTTTCATGGATCCAAGATGTTTATCTAATTTGGCCTTAATCAGATGTCTTTGGTTCCAAAAATCACATCTATTGGGGATCTCTAACAGTTTCATTTCTAAGTCCTTAATCATTGTAAAATAAACAGTAAAAAAGTTTTTTTTTTTATTGTTTATACTATCTATTATACATCTACAGCTATAAGAGAGCAAAAAATGAAGGCCTTAAAGATATAAACCATGAAAAAACACCAAAATGTGGTTTGCACCCTCGTATTATTTAAGACAAAGAAACTAGTAGGTTAGTGAAAATTTCTGAATAGATAATCTTAAGTGCCTTGCCAGATGGAGAGAAACAAAATGAGAATAGGCTGTAAGTAGGTGTTTGGGGGAGAGACAGAGTTATTTATTCAAATGTTGGAAAAAAATTTGTAACAGATAATGACAAATAATAAATATTCATCCAGTATACAGAGTCTTTTATGAAAATTGGAAGGCTAAAAAAACTTAGGAATAGATAAAGACTACATATACATAATGAGAGACGGAGAGAGAGATATAAATCCGTCTATTTAACCCTTTTCCATGCCTATTCTTGAAGAAAACAATGCTATAAAAAAACCCTGTACTTTGGTCCTTTCACACCTATTCTTAGAAAATAAAAATAAAAATAAATAAATAATACCTCTTCTTTTCAAGGACAAAACGGAAAAGAAAAAAAAAGAAGTTATTATCCTGCAGAACAATTCTTTCTTTATGTAGTGCAGAGACGGTTATTAGGAAGTGAGAAGTGTCTTTTAAGAGATAGGCGTCATTTAAGAGACTCTTATTAATAGGCAAGTGTCAATGATTATTTATTACTATAAATATAAATATGTTTAGAATAATGTGATACTTTATACAGAGAGAAAATGGAACTACGCTTTTCAATTGCTTTCTTCATGTAGGTATCATTGCAGTATCATTTCTTGTTCAGATGGTTAATTGCCTGTCTAGGAGGGAAGCTTGGTGCAACAGTAAAAGTTGTCGTCATGTAACTTTAAGGTCATGGGCTCAAGGCGTGAAAACAACCTCTTACAAAATGCACAGTAAGACTGTGTACTTTAAGCCCTTGTAGTCCATCCCTTCCACAGACCCCACATAGGTGAGAGCTTCGTGCACCAAGACTGCCCTTTATAGTTAATTGCCTGTCTCACAATCAAAAAGGCTGTGGGTTTGTGAGCAATACCATTCTAGCAAAAATTAACTCTTTTAGCTACTAGAAACGTCCGGGTTGGACATAAACAGAAAGAAAGGCCCTCAGTTACCATATTGGGCCCCACTTTATGAAGGGCTCCCCGTTTGGTTGATCTAGCCTGTTGATTTGATTTTTGCAATCTTGGCAATGACTGCACTCGAAAAATGATAATTTTGATCATTGAATATGAACCGTTGCTTACATCCAATTCTTAATCATATGTCACTCTTGTGATCAGGTAAGAGTATACAGTAAGAGACAGGAGTATACACCCCATTTTTCATGCATGATATAACATTTTTTACAGATATAGGCCGTTCATCATGTTTACAATTCCAAAAGTAAGTAGTGCCTGAGAAATCAATGTATTTGGACAAGTCTAATCATTTGTTTTAGATCTTTGAAGAACCCAACAGAAATGAACGGTCGTAATTTTTTATAGAGAAACATCGGCTGGAAATGTTTCATGGGCATGAAATTTCATTGCTAGCCTATCAAAGTCATCCTAACATGTGAGTGGGTTAGATTTAGCAAAAATAATTTTACCACAAATGAAAATTGAGGCTTATAGTACATTTTGCTGGTGCAACCTGGAAAGGCTAGAATCTTCCGATCACATGTTCTAGAGCAGGGGATCAAATGGAAGGGCCCGATCTATAATAACCCCAAATTTTGTAGTTGTAATTGAATAATTAATAAAAGTTGAAATTTTTTGAAAAATCAGGCTAGAATATTAGGTTGTCAGAAATTCACGTTTTATAGAAATAAAATCATAAGTTGAACATAGATATTTGGAATGTACTCGAAAAATAAAGTCCAATGACTATAAGTAATCTAAATTCTGAGTTCAAATGAAAAATCTCTAATTTTCTCTATTTTTTTAATTAAAAAGGCAAAATAATAATTTCACTTTATTGTGGGGCCTACAAAGTTAGGTAAAGATTGAGGTTAGTAATAATACAAGCTAACACTCAACTAGTAGTGGAGTTTCCACTACCTATAAATTGTACAAAAATATTCATAAAAATCTTTCCCAAATTCCCTAATTTTCCTTGTGATTCCAGCTCCAAACTCCCTCCCTTTCCCTATTTATCTCCCTATTTTCTCTCTCCTCTCTCTTTCGCTGTCAGCATGTCCCCAAATGCACCTTACATTTCAGATAATCAGAAAGCATTGGGACAAGAATTTTACCCTTTCACTATTTTTCAATTAGACATCAATTTTGAACAGTTAAATCTCAGATCTAATCCGTTAAAAAGGTTTAGAACAACATAAGCTTCAAAAGTCCTATAATTTTGCGAAGATCAGTGAATTATTCACTGTCACTTTCACCGAAAAATATTAACTCTGGCAACTGTATTCTCTCGACATTTTTCTCTCCTTTGGACATTCCAAGTAAGTGGTCCTATCCTCCTCTTCATTTACTCTCTGTTAATTTTAGGTTTAAGCATCACCAGACTGGTTTTTTCAATGAAATTATTACTGGTGACCTAATCCTAGAACTCCATCAAAGATTGCTCAAATGAAAAATCTAAGCCACCCAATTGATTCAAAATGGCCCAAAACCCATATATGTGGTTACAATAGAATTTCAATTTGATTTTGATGGTGATTTGACGGTCTAGATATGATCATCTCACCGATCATCGGTGACCTACATCAAAGGCGCAAACAGGAACATAACACACAAATGTTCCCTATAGGAGCGTCTTCACACGCGCTCCGAGCGTGTGACACAATCGCTGAATGAACATGAAGCACACTTTGTCCCAGAGACGGAGATGCAGCCGCTCCGTTTTTTTGTGTTCTCATTGTCCGATTAGATCTGGACTATTGAAATTGAACTAAAATCTTTAAAATTTGATTTCGAACTCAATTTAACTCCAAATTGAGATTGGAAAGAACCATTAAATTCCTCTTAAAGTCTAGAATCTATTGAGTTCATATAATTGAATATTTAGGTACTATATATATTAATCTACAGCTAAAAATCGATCTAATAAGGTCGAAATACCTTCAAAATGATCTTAAAAGGGTGATCTGATCTGTTAGATGGATTCAAAACATCACTAAACCTTAGAAACGCCAATTATAGCAAAAATATTGAAGATCTGGATCAATGATTAGAATAAAAATAGATTTGATAAATCTGGACCATGGAAAAAATAGAAATATTGAAAATGCAATTCTGAGCTCAATTTAACTCTAAATTGAGATTTGAAAGGACCATTGGATTCTTCTTGGTGAGAAGAATCTATTGAACCCATAAAAATTAGGATTTGAGTATTGTATCTTTTTGTTAATTTCAAAATTTCTTACTAATCTCCTTGATCGGTTAGATCAAGGACGAATATACCTTATAGATGAGATGTACGAATGACCTAATGATGAGATTACATGAGATTATAGTTTAGATATGACAGAAATATAAAAATTTAAGATCTTAACCCTTAATGTGATGAAAACCCTAGATCTAAAGAATGAAAATTAGATCTAATGGTTGGATTATGATAGAAATTTGTAATATGCATAATTTTTATCTGAATTGTCAATTTATAGTTTAATTGTCTTTGATTTATGTGTAGATTTACATGTTAGATTAATTTTATGATTTAATGTTCATGCTAAGTAAATATGTAAAAATTACATAAAAATTTACAAAAAATGTAATTATTTGATTAATCAAAATATATATTTACTTTCATGGACACTTATAATTTATAAATGACATGAAATTAGTCATAGTAAGGGCTACAGTAATTATTATAAGATAAGAAATGGAATTCATCACCATCTCCTTAGCCCATTTAGGAGAATAATAAACATCCATGAATGACATGATTAATGTCCATGAACTTAAGTAAAATTAAGTAGAAAAGGGGCTTAGGGCATACAAGATCGAAGTGATTTTTCCTTACTTTCTTTTGACGTTTGTTGAGGTCTAAACGCCTCCTTATATGAGAATTGTATTAATCACTTTTTTAGCAGGCTTTAATTGGTAAGCATTGGTTAAATCTGAAATAAAGAGGAGCAGTATAGAATTAGGAAGAAATAAATTATTTTTAACCAGTAAAACATTACTGGTTGAGCATTAATAATAAGAGTATAAAAGGTTAGAAAATTATCAAATCAAACTAAACTTTAAGTAAGATAATAATGATCAAATAAGATCAATTATGAGATCTTGAATGATCAAGAACAGTAAAAGAAAGAATTATAAATTTAGAGTAAATTCTTTATTTAGGATATATATTCTAGATTAAATATAGATAAAATAAGTTAGCTGATCTAAATTCTTGATCAATGTGATTCAAGAAAAGAGATCCACATCCTCCTCCTTAGGGATGATCAAAATATCATATAGTAAGTACATATGAAATTGAGGGATAACATCATATATATGATTTGATAGATATATACATTGATCAATATCGTGATAGATCCTAAGGAGTGGAATTACCACATTTGTGGTAGATGGATTTTAAGGATGAATTTACTTAAAAGATACATGTTTTACACATAATCTTATTTTTAGAATTATAGAAATTCATGATACAATTAGAATATTATAAATGCCTTAGAAATGTTTATAATACAACCAAATGATGGTGAATAGTTATGCAATTGTTAATTTTAGAATTGATTGAAAATATGTAAACCATAAATCAATAAGGAAGTAGATGCTATTCTAGCTTTAGATAAATAGACAAATCGTTTAATAAGTAAAAATTATTATTTTATATACCAGCATAGATATTTGTGGTTTTGTTTTAGACAGGTATATGCCTAGGGATACTATCTTAAGAGGGTTATTAGGATTTGGCACCCACTTTCCAAAAATTGATGATGTGATAGATACCATACCCTAATAAAGGCAGAAAGTTAGGTGGAGCAATTATGGGAAGGCCGCCACTGTGACAGCTATTGTGCCCTCATACGAACATTGATATTGTATTTTCTACCATGGTATCAATGGAGTATAGAGCACTTATTTGAGCACGCTAATATGAATCAGGTTGTAGCATAATAGTTTTTTTTATGTATTTTGCATCACGATGCATATGAGATAGGTATAATGAAATGCCTTATATTATGACATGATGAAATGTCAAATAATTGTGTATTACTAATATTTCTCATGAAGGAAAATTTGCCAATATAGAAACTGGCTGAAATTTTGACTCTCTATAGTGGAAAGTGTTGATTATGAATATTGACCCTACTATAGTGTACGGAGTTAATAATAAAATTAGCATAGTTTGAGAATGTTTACTATTGTCATTATTGTTTTTTTCATGATTTTAACGAATATATCTATATACAGTATATACATATAAGAATTCACTTAAGAAGTTAAATGAATGTCATACACTTTATAATTCATAGAAATGGAAATATTTCATGGATTTATGATTTAATGGAAGTATTGAATTTTGAGATATATTGTTGAATTATCATACTTCTTAAATTCCCTATAAAACATAGCTTGCTGAGATATTGTACATGTTTGAATGTTTATAATATCTTAGATACAAATAAGGAAGATTAAAAACTCAGGACTTGAAGCTACCAACGCAAGTACCATTAATTAGGGTATTTCCTTTGAGAAATTTGTATTAAGTATTATGCAATTTGGATTGTATAATGCATTGTAATAATACTTGGGCTGCGTATGTGAATCACTAGATGAATCTTGATGTTTAATAAAAATATTTCTATTGTTTTTTAATGAAAATTTTATTTTAGTACACAAATCTATGTATGAATAGCAAGTTGAAGTGGCACTTGGGTTTTTATGAAATAATTTCAAAGAAAAAGATTTTTTCGCTATTAGTTTTCAAAAAATTTAAAAGGGCAGCCCCAGTGCACAAAGCTCCCGCCTATGCGGGGTCCGGGGAAGGGGCGGGCCACAATGGCCTAAAGTAGGTAGCCTTACCTTGCATTTTTGCAAGAGGCTGATTCCACGCCTTGAACCCGTGACCTCAAGGTCACATGACGACAACTTTTACTGTTGCGCCAAGGCTCCCCTTCAAAATACTTATAAAAATATATTATAAAAATCCAGGTCGTCGCACGATCAACCATATTAAAGTCGAATCCATCATGTAAAAGCTGGATAGCTCACTTGGAGCCTGGGTGAGATACGCCGTAGATGGAGTAACCTTTGAATGATCTGACCCGTTCTTTATTCTGTTGAGACTGCTCCGATGCTCTATTGCCGGAAGAAAAATGCGTTCTTGACGCCTTCTGGTGACGCCTAATACCCTTCCAAATGGACCAAACCCCTATAGGCCCATTAGCTCCCAACCCCCTCTGTTCGAAAACAGAGCAGAGCAATGGCCTTCCCAACTATTTTCCTCTGTCGATAGCCTTCCTTTTGTAGAGCCTCTTGCCCGCGGGGCCATTGGGGGTCGTAGTCATGCAACCCTTTTCACGCCCCTTCTGGCGAAGAAGAACTTCTCCAGAGAGATTTGCAGGACGACTTCCATTGTCCCCTCTCATTCTCTTCCATCGCCAAGAAACCAAGGCCCGATGCTACTGACAATCATGGATTTTGAGATCAAATTAGCTGACGTATCCGGCGATCATAACTGGGTCAGCCTTTGATTACCTATTAGTTGAACAACAGTGGGTTTCGTCTTAGTTATACTTCGTCTGCTAATGGAAAATAATGATTCTCTTCTGCAATGATTTTATTTGTTTGTTTGGTTTGTATGTCTAGGTAATAAGGGTAGAGAGAAGCAGGAGGAGTGGAGAATGGGCTGCGTTATCATCTAGTTCACTTTTGGGCTTTGTTACTAGAAGACGAGGAAGGTTTGAAGCAAATTACTAGTCTGCAATTGTCTTTGCGGGTTATTCTTGTGGTTAAGAGGCGTTCAGAACCCCATAATTTGATGTTGCGATCGTCGAGTCATAACCACCAGGCTCTCAGTCTTGGTTCATCTTATATTTGTTGTATATATATGTATGAAATTGTGATGAAACTGTGTGGATGGTGATCAAAGACTTCACATGTATGTTAAAATGGTTATTAGGTTTAGTTCTTTATTCATTATGCCGAAATGATTGCGTAGCGTAGCAAAACATGTTCGTTTAAAGATATTACCCTTAAAACTCGCAAGTGCTTTGAGTTGTAGATATTAACAAGATGCTCAGCTGACTTTCATTTTGCTTTAGTTGTTAATGGCCATGATCTGGAAATATTAATAAAACTGTTGAGAAGAGAAAACTGTTACAATTGCAACTTGTGTTCTTGTCTGTTACAAACATCAGGTGGAAAAGAATTTTGGGTGTTACCAAGTATGCAGAAACAGAAGAAAATATCTCAAGCATCTATATGATAACAAGTAATTACGCCTTTGTTTGATGGTGGTCTGGATTTCCTTTTGTTTAGTGTCTCCTTCTTTTGTAAAACACTTCCATGACTTGTGGGTGGGTTTTTAATGAGACATAAACGAAAAATTTCAAAACACAAAGACTTCCTCATGGGAAATTTTAAGGCTTGGATTCCTGGTAATTCATTGAGTATTGGCTCAATAAAGTTTAGCAGAAGCCTTAGAATACAACAACTAGAGAGAGAGAGAGAGAGACCTGATTCTATCCAGGACCTTTTAAGCAAAGTAAAGTGGGGCACCGTTAAGCGACGGCTGGTAGAGCTAAGAATTAGTCGCACATTACTAAGGGAAAAGTTGGAATCAGTATTCAGTTGAGTTATCCAAGACCTTTTAAGCAAAGTAAAGAGGGGTACCGTTAAGTGACGGCTGGTACCGCTAAGAATTAGTCGCACATTACTAAGGGAAAAGTTGCTAGGCTGTTGATAAAAGTGAGGAGTGAGTTCTCATACAACAAGGCATTTTCCCACAGGAGAAGAACAAAGCCGTGAGGAGGCTAGGTAATATGGGCCCTACTCTCCAAAGCGGATAATATTATTATATGTGGGGCCCTCGGGCTGTTACAGATGATATAAGAGCCAATTCTTCTCTTGGTGTGGTGGTTAGCGGCAAGTGGGCGCCTAGTTGTGACTATCACGCTGGAACACGTGTTTTCTAAGGGGAGAAGATATGAAACCTTGACCGTGAGGTATTGAGAGTTAGTCCCACATCTTCTGAGGAAAGGAAACTGGGCTGTTTATAAGAGTTTGGGGAACTCTCCTAGCAACGATGCCTTTTCCCTAGGAAAGTGGGGAGAAACAAAACCGTGAGGGGTGTATGGGCGCTCCAAAGTGGACAATATCGTTGCTGTGGGACCTTCGACTGTTACAGAAGGTTTCTTGTTTCTATTGGGTCAAAGGGCCTCTAAATAGGCAGAAGCATATGCTCTTCAAGCATGTGATTGACTGTATAGTTGGGATCTATGTAAACTTATTCTTCTAACTAGGCTAGGGAACCCATTTGGATTCCAACCCTTCATCAGTTTGACATGAAAATTCTATATTCCTTGAATCTATTATTTTATGAATTCTACTATCTAAAATTTCTAGACCGTCACTTCTGCCTAGGCTAATTGTAGCTTCTTAATGACTTCAAAAAATGGTAATGTCTAGTATTGACATAAAACATCACTTGCACTTCAACCTGTTTTCTGAGTATATAATGTATACCAGTAGCACTTTGCAGTTGATGAAAAATGTGTTGCTAAACCCATAAATCCTTTATTTCTTTCGATGTTTGCTGAATTCATACTCTATTTGTGCTAGATCCTATCATTCTGCACACCATGCAACAAATGGCATTGTTGTCAAACAGTATTGTAGCATGATCTGATTTTTATTGGACATGTGTATTGTCGATATAGGAGGGGAGCCTTGGTGCAATGGTTGGGTTGTCTCCATGTGACCTGTCGGTCATGGGTTCGAGGCATGGTAACAGCCTCTTGAAAATGCAAGGTGAGGCTGCGTACTATAGACCCTTTGTGGTCCGCCCCTTCCCTAGATCCCTCATTGGCAGGAACTTCGTGTAATGGGCTGCCCTACATGTATTGTCTATATAATTTTGTCGTAGGAAACCAAAACCAATATGAAGATAGGTGAGATAGGATGGAGTTCTTGTTCAACATTATTATTTTGTGTTATGAATCTAAGATAAACAAAACATAGGGAAAATATGTCCTTTGCCACATTAGACCATTTGGAAACGTTGAAGATAGGTGACACAGAATGGGAGTTCTTGTTCAACATCATTATTTGTGCTATTTGTTGAAATCTAAGATAAACGAAACAGTGAGAAATTATGTGTCCTTTGCCACATTAGACCATCTGGAAATGGTGCAAATCTATGGGATTCTGCTTCTGCTAATTAAATGGTTTCATTCGACTCCGATAGCTAGTACCAATCTCCATGGGGATGAAACATTGCTTGTGGATGCTTCTGTTAACTTGGTCTTCTTTCTTAAAACATCCTGTTTGTTTTATGTATTCACTGTTTCAACTTTTTTCTTTCTAATAAATCAACCTTTGTTTCATTAGATACTGGATATTTCAAAAAATCATCTGTTTTTCTTACTTGCCTCTTGTTCTTCTCGTAGGTGCCTGTTGCATGCACTACACACTGAGCAATAGAAGCACTAGTTCCTTTTCAGTTAGAATTTATTTGTTTTGTGAAATCCAGCATCAGTCTGCTTTTATTACTGAAAGTTATGAATTAAAGTATTGTGGTTGTTAGATCATTTCTCCATCAAACTGATACAACTGGTACTTGCCTTATGTTTTTTTGCCTGATAGGTAGATGAGATTCCAGATGGCTTCCCTTTTGAAATCCAAGATAATCCTGGCAATGAAACCGTATATCTGAAAACAGGGTAACAGACTTCCCTTTTGAAATCCAAAATAATCCTGGCAATGAAACCGTTTATCTGAAAACGGGGTAGCAGGCTTCCCTTTGGAAATCTGAAATAATCCTGGCAATGAAACCGTATATCTGAAAACAGAGTAGCAAGGCGAGATCATTAAAGTTGAAATTCATATGCTTGATAATATTACAGGTGATGAAGCTAATGACAACGACGACAATGGGGATAACAATGAAAATCATGGCAAGTCTAGCATTCTGCTGGGCATAACTTTTCTGAAAGCTAGTGTAACTTGTTTGGAGTTCAGTTGTACTGCTTACCCAGATGAAATTTCAATTGACAACATGTCTATTAGGGATCCGGAAGCTTCTGGAGATAGGATTGACTGTGAAAGACCCAACTTTACGTCAGTCATTCCTACTTATGAAGAGTTACTGATGTTTCTAAGCTTTCATCTTTTCTCTTCTCAATTTGTTCTTATTACTATCTTTATCTTTTCCTTTCTGAAAGGATCTGGATGAGAACTCGCAGGAGGCATTTTACAAGTATCTTTAAAGCAGAGGCATCAATCCCAGCACAGCGAACTTCGTGTGTAGTACATGAACAGCGAAGACACCTACAACTCTGTCAGAGAGTACTTGATGCGGTTAAAGAGCCTGAAGAAATTCACTGCACTGTAAAACTCATTTGAGGTTGAAAGTTTTGCCAGCTTGGATATGTTACAAGAAATGTTCTTCTACTTACCATTCTTGTTGTTCTGTTTCAGTGAATTTTATGTGTTATTTAACTAAAGGTTGACTATACTTCAGAATATTAAAGAACATGTTGAGGATCTCTTGACTTCCCAAAAGAGTGCGTTGTAAGAGCAGTACTAATATAAACCTGAAAATGCTGCATTGATGATTTAGGAAGCACAAACAGGCGGCTGCTGGAGGCCTCTTCTGGGGCCACAGGGGAGCTGGAAACATCTTTTGGGCCGCTTAGTTAACAGTTACTGTGTGCATGTAAAGAAGCAAGTAAAGCAACTCAAATGTAGCAGACAACGCCAACAGTTTTTGGAGCTTCACAATATGCTTCAGCAATTCTCGCAGGTTTCTATCAACATCACTATTGGGAGGCAAACTTTTTTGCAGATTATGTTGCAACAAGAATGAAGGGGAGCCTTGGCACAATGATGAAGTTGTTGTTGTATGACCTTGAGGTCAGGGGTTCAAGACATGGAAACATCCTCTTGCAAAAATGCAAGGTAAGGCTGCATACCATAGACCCTTGTGGTTTGCCCCTTACCCAGATCCTGCATGGGCAGGAGCTTGGTGCATCGAGGCTGCCCTTTTTATGTTCCGACAAGCACCTCAACAAATAAGACTACTAACTCCAGTATCGGGGATCGTCCACCTTTGGTGTATGCTTTTCTTGTAAATGATGTTCAGAGTCTGTTGAGCTCAAGGTCTATATGATGTATTATCACCTTGTATTGGTTTGTTTATTTATTAAATACAGCAGATCGTTTGTGATCAACAAACAAAGTTCTGCTATTAGCTATGATGTTTTAGGCTGCTTAGCTGACACAATAGCTTGTCCTCACATTTTGCTGTGTCTGTATCGATTTCGGCATGTAAAAAACTGCGTCTGAATGCTTTTTAGGATGCTAGAACATTAAAAGCCCGAGTAATCAAATGAACACGTTGAATCATACTACGGTAGCTCCTTAATGCAAAGGTAGGGTGGTGTATATGTTAGCTTGCCATGGTTTCGCGCTATAATATAGCACTTCTAAAGAGCAGCCTTGGTGTACAAAGTTCTTGGGCAAGGGTCAATAGTATACAGCCTTGCATTTTGCAAGAGGCTGTTTTCACGCCTTGAATCTGTAATCTCAAGGTCACATAATTACAACTCTACTATTGTGCCAAGGCTTACCTTCTTAATGTCTATAGGAAGCAACCTTACATTGAGTAATCAAATGAACACGTTGAATCATACTACGGTAGCTCCTTAATGCAAAGGTGGGGTGGTGTATATGTCAGCTTGCCATGGTTTTGCGCTATAATATAGCACTTCTAAAGGGCAGCCCTGGTGTACAAAGTTCCTGGGCATGTAGGGTTCGAGGAAGGGGCGGATTACAAGGGTCAATAGTACGCAGCCTTGCATTTTGCAAGAGACTGTTTCTACGCCTTGAATCCGTGATCTCAAGGTCACATAATTACAACTCTACCGTTGCGCCAATGCTCCCCTTCTTAATGTCTATACTAAGCATCCTTATGTTGCATTTTTGTGAGAGACTATTTTCTCACTTTAAACTGGTGCCCTCAAGGTCACATGACAACAACTTTACCATTGTGCCAAGGCTCCCCTTTAACATCCTAACACCGAGCTCATGTGAGCCTGGGCAACTATAATAAGTTGGTCAAGTCCCTCTTCACACTCTTATAAGGTGACCTCATTGCGGTTGCTCTCAGTTTGACTGCCTACTTTTATGCAATGGACCTCGTTTGATTTCTTCTCACATCCAGAATCACTTTTAACCTAAGCCATTGAGACTGAAAATGGCACCGGTTAGGATTGAGTCAATGCAAGTCAAAGGTTATAAAAGAATATAAAAAAAGGCCCAAAGCAACATGAATAGAAGTTGTGAGAAATTTTTTAAAAACTTTAAAACTAAATGATACCATGATACTTAATAGAGGGGAATGGATGAACAAAATTCATTGATAGACCCTTATTCAGAATAAGGTCTTGATGATGATGGCCTGGTATCTAACTAGTCTAAAATTCAGGCTATTTTGACAATTCTAGAATCCAAAAGACCTCTTTACGTAAGCAACGGTGGGCAGTCCATGATCGAATTCATCATTCCACGCTTTGCGTTATTTTGACATGATTTTTGAGTCGCGACATGAAGGGGAGTCTTAGTGCAATGGTAAAAGTTATTGTCATGTGACCTTGAGGCCAGGGGTTCAAGATGTAAAAAAAAATCTCTTACAAAATGCAATATACAACTATGTTCTTTAGGCTTTTGTGGTCCTACAATTTTTCGGACCCCCACAAGTAGAAGCTTCGTACAAGGGGCTGCGCTTTTATTTTTGCGTCACGACATATCCAACGAGTAGTACGGATCAGCGACTTGTGGGGTTGGTTTCCGTCAAAATGGTATCTTTGGAGGCCCCGCCCAACTGGAGCATTCCTCAAAGGGGAAGGCTGCACCGCATACCCTCGGTGACCATAAAACCCTACGGAAGGAGAGGCTTTCTGGCGACCTAAAACCCTAAAACCCTCCAAACCCTTAGTAAAACCCCAAGCCCCTTGGTCGGCGAAACAGAGCTGTAGCAGCGTTTCTACAATGCCTTTCTCTACGCTCCTACGCAGAACTGCTTCCATTGTAGTGCCTCTTGCTGGTCGCGCCGTTAGGGCTCGTTCTCATTCAACCCTTCTCACACCCCTTTTGAAGAACACCTTCTCCCGAGAGATTTCCAGAAGGACTTCTACTATTTTCCCGGCCCATTTCTCTTCCGCCGCTGAAAAACGAAGTTCTGATAAAGAACTACTTCGCATCATTGATGATGAAATCAAATGCGCGGAGGAAACCGATGATCACGATAGGGTGAGTCCTTGATTATCATGAAAAATGATTTTTACCTTGAACTGTTTTGTTTATTTTTTTAATTCCGTATATGGGATTGGTGTGGTGGGGGGTAATAGTACTGAAGGGAAGTAAAATCATGGAGAGTAGGCTACACCATCTGATTCATTTATGTTTTATGTTAAGAATATAATTTTCGTGGGGAATGTGGGAACTTTGAAATGTTTGTGTAGCTGCTATTTGGATTGAAATCAGCTTGGTTGGAAGATTGTCTTTGTGGGCGATTCTAGTGGTTAAGCCGGGTTCGATCCTACAAACCTAGTTGTGCAATCCTTAAGTCAATACCCTAGGCTCTGAAGCTCGATTCACCTGCCATTCGTTGTACATATGTACGAATTTTATTTTGAAACTGTGTAGATATTGATCAAAGGCTTCTAAATGCCTGCCAAAATGAATATTAGCTTTAATCTTTATTCATAACCTGGCATGTTTGGGTACCCTAACATAATGATTGCTGAAATGCCATTGTTTCTGGAGATTTATCTAGATGTAAGTGTTTCTATTATAGATATTAACAAGTTGCTGAGCTGAGGGTTCGAGGGTGTGCCTGGGTATGTGGGTCTAACTTTCAAAAAGAAAAACAATTTGCCGAGTGACTTTCTTGGTGCTTTAATTGTTATAAGCCATCGTATTGTAACATGAATAAATTGTCGAGAAGAGAATGCCATTACAGTTGCTGCTTTTGTTTTTGGCTGTCAAGAATGTCAGCTTGATTTGCAAAAGTTTGGATAGGCTATAATATACAGTAATAAGAGATAATATCGAAACATATACATTCTAATATGCCATCGTGTGTTTAATTTGCTCTGGAGTTCATTTTGTTATGAGGATTCCGTCCTCTGTAAATCAATTCCATGCCCATATATGGGAGTTTTGAAGGAGCCGTAAATTAGGAATTCTAAAGGATAAAGCATTCCTTGGAAGCTTGAAGGACTCAAGTCGTGGTAATTCGTTAGTATTGTTATCACAGAAATTTAGTAGTTCCTGTGAAAATATGAGCATTGTGATATTAAGCCTTAGAATACAACAACCAAAGAGATAGAATGCACTGCAAGCAAAAGAAATGTTGGGGGGTTGTTGGGGGTGGGGGGGGGGGTGTTTCAATCTTTAATTTCAATTGAAGCTCTACTGGAACCCTGATTCCTACTGTTATTGGGGTGGGGTGGGGGAGTTAGGGGCTACTGAATCTAGAACCTTTGGGAGAAGTACAAAATTGTTTTTTATTTTATTTTTTGCTGTTTGTAGGGCATCGGAGCTTCTATAGATGGATACATGTGCTCTTTCACAAGTATGTCATTGATTACAGAGTTAAGCTTCTTTGTTAAATTGGTTCTTCTATCTAACATAAGGCTCCCCTTTTGGGATTCAAACTCTGCATCAGTTTTTCATGGAAACTCTATACCACTTTGATCTATTATTTTCTGAAGTTCTAATGATTAAAGTTTTCTAGATTTTGAGTTCTGCCCATCCCTATAGTAGCCTCTTAATAACTTCCAAAAGATAGTTGCTTCTGAATATTGAAATAAAAATAACTTGAACCTGTGCTCTCGATATATATACCCACATTGCTAGAGGTATTAAAAAATTCAAAAACCAATAAGAAATTTGTTTTGGAACCTACATTCCTCTATTTCTTTTGAGGTTTACTCTACTCATGTTAGATCCTACCAGTCTGTACACCATGCAACACAGAGCGTTGTTGGTAGACAATATCTTGATATGATCTCATTGTTCTCTGACCATGCATATCTTGACATGATTTGTATGATAAGAAACCAAAGTGAAACCAAAGTCAATCTCAAGATAGTTTAGGATGGGAGTTTGCTGAACATCATTATCTTGTGCTATTTGTTGCAAGCTAAACGAGATAGTAGAGAAAACTAGATGTGCTTTGCTGCAATAGAAAATTTGGAATGTTGCAAATCTACAGGATCCTGCTTCTATCAATAAATGTTTGAGTTAATATAGACCCCTTATCCCAGGACTGGTGCAGATCTCTGCAGGAATGAAGCACTGCATGGGGATAGTTCTGTTAACTTGGCAGCTCTGTCAGAAGATATTCCATTTGTTTGTGCACTTCTACTACTAGTCACCGTTCCAACATTTCCTTTTTTAAAAATTTCAAACATTCATTCGAAAATATCTTAAAACCCATACATTTTTTTACATACCTCTTCTTCTTCTCCTTAAGTGAACATGTTACTTGTTTGGCACCACAAGCACTTTTCCTTTTGGACTAGAATTTGTTTGTTTGGTGAAATCCAGTCGAAGTTTGGATCATTTCTCCGGAATAGCTGATACAATGGTACTTAACCTTTTGCCTGATAGGTGGATGAGATTCCGGATGACTTCCCTTTCGAACTCCAAGATAATCCTGGAGAGCAAACTGTATCTCTAAAAAGAGAGTATCAAGGAGAGACTATCAAAGTTGAAGTTCATATGCCTGATCTTGTTACTGGTGATGAAGATGATGATGACCAGGATGACAATGATGACAATGAAAAGGGCGGGCAATCTAGCATACCTCTGGTTGTAACTGTTCTTAAACCAAGTAAACCAAGTTTGGAGTTCACGTGTACTGCTTACCCAGATGAAGTTACAATCGACAGCATGTCTATTAGGGATCCAGAAGCTTCTCAAGATGAGATTAGCTATGAAGGACCTGACTTTGCGTAAGCTATTCTTACTCATTAAGAGTTCTTGCGTTAATTGGACTTGGTATTCCCTTCTCAGTTTTCGCTTATTATTATCTTTTTCTTTCTTGAAGGGATCTGGATGAGAATCTGCAGAAAGCTTTTCACAAGTATCTGGAAATCAGAGGCATCAAGCCAAGCGTAACGAATTTCTTGCACGAGTACATGATCAACAAAGACAGCAGAGAGTACTTGATATGGCTAAACAACCTGAAGAAATTCATCGCACAGTAGATCTTCATTCGAGTTTGAAAGTTTTGCCAGCTTTTGTATGGGATAGGAAATGTTCTCCCATTTATCCTTTTCACTTTGTACTGTTTCAGTGACGTTCATATCTCATTTAGGAATAAGGCTAATTATAATTGAGGAGATATTAAAGAACATGTTTGAGGACCTCTTCATTCCACGAGCGTTTGTAAGAGTATTACCGATGCAAACTGATGTCTTTCAACAAAGAAGAATCAGGACATGCTCACATTTGCAAGAGTTCCACCATGTCACGGGTTCGCAGTTTCACCTGTGCTAAAGCAAGTCCGTAACAACCAGATCGAGTGCATCCTGGTTTGCTATAACTTCTGCCCGTCCACTGGCATCCATCTCGGTACTCATTCTCTATTCCACCAGAATATCTTTATGTTAAGAGAGTTTCAGCTATATTATTAGATTGTCATTGGACTTGTGTTTAAGGCCTGTAGCCTGTTGAAACGCCAGGCTGCATCCTGGATGCTGCATTTGCCTAGCAAGTCTTTATGGGGGGTGTGCATCACTTCCACCTCTAAGAGAATTTACAGGAGTAACTTCCTAGCAAGGCTACGACTACCATTTTGCAAATTTTTTTACAAATTACCATAAAATGCATCGAACATTATTCATAAGTAAATTATTTAAGTAATTTTCCCAGGTCCTGAATGGCAATAGTTCCTCAAACCCCCAAAGTTAAGGGAAACTTTTATCTCCGTTAGATTGCAAATCCGCATCCCACCTTAAATATGCCTTTCACCTGTGCATGTGTAGTACAGATCACAGATGCTAAAGTAAGGAACAAATACTCTATTAGCATGACCTACTTAGATTTGCACCTATCCTCTACAAATTATAGGAGTGACTCATCTAATCTTGACATAACCCATTTATATAAGCATTTATTCGCACATGAATGTCATTCTGCGAATATCTCAACTTGACTAAAAGCATTAGAACCAAAGGGAGATAAAAATATCAAAATCATTCTTCAAAAAGCCTCTAAACCAAAAAACTATAAAATTGAATAAAAAACATGAACACTCATCATTGGCTTCTGTCAATCCCTAAGCTTTGATGTGTAACCATGCATAATGGACTATTCACTTAGCACACTAGAAGAACTCTCCATGATCAATCTTCTTATCCTCTTTGTTCTCTAGGATGTTTTCTAGATTTCTCTAGTTCAAAGGGCAGCAGGAAGAATAATGTTCCTAAATGGGACATTTTTGAAAGTATATAAATGGGCTACATTCCTTTATTGATGAAAAACTTGGAGAAAAAGCAAGAAACTCTCTTTTAAAGTAAATTTTCCAAGGGTTATTGTTGTCTCTCTTCTTCATTATTTCATTTACTTTTCGCTTCTAACCTCATTTATTTTTCTTCTAATAATGTCCCAAATAGCAAGCCCTCCAAAATCATGCAAAAAAGAAAAAGAAAAAAAAGAAGATATTTCTTATGTAGTCAACCTTAGTCGAACTTTCCTATTTGGAAAAGAAAAGTATTTCCCTTTATTATAATAAGCAAATGACTAAGAGAAACAATAGAAAACTTACTCGGTTAGGATAATTTTCAATTAGAAAAATCTTCAATTAAGAAAGTAACAATGAGAGAAGGAAACATTTCAATTTAGAACTGAAATCATTTTAAAAAATGATACAGCAACTGCACAGGTCTATTGCGGTATAGATATGTAAATACGTGTCAACTCACAAACATTCATTTTAAAACTTAAAGATATTAATCAAAATCCAAATCAAATTATCCTAAGCTAGTGAAACTATGTGAAACAAATGAAATAGTTAATTTGTACTTCTCTCTTAACAAAGCTAGTGCTCATCTCATTATCAATTTTCTCAAATAATTAATTAATTAAAAGTCTCGGTAGGAATTTACTCTCAAAAGCATGGACTTGCCCTTAGATATCCTAAGTGTAAAATTTCATATCAATTGATGTTTTCAATCTATGTATCTTTAAACTGAAAATCATAATCATCAATTAAAAAAAAAAAAAAAAACTTACAAAACAAGTGGGTAGGATCATCCAAATTCATTGGTTTTTACAGGGCTAGATAATTTTCGTACTCCAAACATGATGAACAATTTAGATCTTCCTAATAAAACAGAAAAATAATTGTAGAACTCTTTCCACACTTTTGTGTGTAACTCTTGCAGAGAAAAATGTATCATGAAATAACAAAAATGGTCATTTGATGCAACATTAATCTTAGTTGCCTGTTAGGAGGTTAAGCTCTTCCATTAGATCTATGAGCTGTAAATTCTGTCTTATCTTCCTCCTTCCGTTATCAATATAAAGTTTTGTCGCTCAAAGGAAGTGAAAAGGAATGGAATGGTAGGATCCATGCAATTTCTATGTGTAGTTCCACCCAAAAAGAAGAAGAAAAAATTATTTGAACACCATATACATTGAATAAAAGTATGTTAGCAACTTGACGTATGCATCACATTAAGTTACTCTAGGCCTTGCAAACATATATTCAATGAATTATTTGCAATAATTCTTAGGCCTCATTCGTTTACTACTTTATTATGAGATTATTACTAGAAAGCTCTGCAGTGCCCTCTCTCTCTCTCTGTGACACCCCGGGTTTTTCTACACAATATAATAATTACAATAATAGTCGGGATCCTTGCTTTAAAAACTTTGATTTCTAAAGTGACCAAAAATAAAAACTTAAATAAAAGCATTTCTTTCAAAGTTCGGGGAGCCATACTTCTTTGTATTTTAGACCATTGCACATGATTAGTGCAATACTAGATAACATGACGTAAGACTAGACATATGGGAGACTCAGTCTCCACACCTAACCACATAATCAATTGCTATTTGCATAAATTATACTCCAACAATGGATAAAAAAATATAGTCACGATAAAACACCTAGGGTTTCTCCATACAGTCATCACATCTAACATAAATTCATATTCTTACATCTAGGTTACCTTGCAATTTTAATTAAAGTACAGCTCATACTCAAAACCCGAAGTGAGGTCTTGAACATACCTTGTCATCTATGACCATCATCCGTGTTTCACTGGAAAACTGTTTCACTTTTACCTGCTCTGTTAACGCGTCAACCTGTTGTCACTCTCTGTATTTGAGGCATTGCAATCAAAGCAATGCTTTAGCAAGTTATGCATGTGTAGGTGATATATATTCAAAGTAAACTCAATAAAAACAAATTACATAGCACAAGGCATAAAGATCGTAAGATAATCAAACATATATATAAAGCCTTAAATTCCACAATGAAGGACATACCAAGTCCATGAAATAAATAAGATATCATCAATCATAATATCAGTACATGCACAATCCAAGAAAATCTAGAAACACATGAATGCATGTCAAAAGTATCAAATATCATATACAGTCAAGCCCTATGAGTGTCTCAAGTACACTCATGACAATGTGGGGTCAGCTCTCTATACTAGCCGCTTTCACCCTTTCACCCTTGCACTCTCATGGGCACTCAGGCACTTACGGAAATGACGTGTTCCACTTTCGCTTTCACCCTCATAGGCACTCAGGCACTCACAAAAAGTTGCATTGCACACGGGCTTTTACCCTTTCACTCTCACGGGCACTCAGGCACTCACGGGGTGAAGAAATGCATCCTACCACAAGAGCAATAGTCTCAAACATCAAAACAGAGCGACTCCCACATGTAAAAAATACCAATAATTAAGGGAATATCATGAAATATATCAGAACAATGCATGTAATAACAACCCAAAAGATAGCACGCATATGAGAAACTACATGCTGAAATTAATCTCATGCATATGGTAAGGCATAAATCATATGCTTCAAAAACTCAAATCACCAAGTCATCATTTGAAAATCATGGAAAAATTGTAAATGAAATCACCTACCTCGGTATCGCAATATCCCAAACAACGTGTAAACGATATCAAGGTGTATGCCCTGATGTACCTGTCACTCCATAAATCATTTTTAACTGTTAGACCTCTCATTGTCTCCATGATCCCTAAAGTTTCTATTTCATTTAGTAAACCATAGTTATCTTTGTGATTGCTTGTCGATCTGATGGTCTGATCATTCTTTGATCAACACTTCTCAAGGGACTGCTCAAATCAATCATCGGGATCATTGTTTCTTAAGATTCAATAGGGCCTGTTCTTCTAATCTCATAATCATGTAATATTTAACATATATAACCAAAATCTAAAGCCTGATCATCCATTAATTGGCTTAATCTAAATCATTGAATAGTACTTAGTAGTTTGGCTATTAAAAAGTTACTCCAAACTATAGTTTTGTCTTAAATCTAGGTCCGCCTTGTTAAGACGATCACAACACCTCTTTCGGATTGTAATTTAGACCTCTATAGCTCCTAAAATCATGTTTTTAATGAATAAAGTGTCAAAATACCAAAAATCAAGAAAATGGTGTAATATCCTTAATTTTTAGGATAAAATAGTAAATTATTAAATAAATTAAAATAAAAATTTATAGATAGAAATTTTTCCTGAAAACATAAGAATTAGAAAGTGCTCGTCGATACGAATCCAACGCCACCAAGAACGCGAAAAACGGAGCTCAAACGAGGGAGTTATGAGCTGTCGAAGTTGTAAGGGCAATTTTGTCATTTGACAGAAACATATTACACAGGGGCCCAAATTGATAATGGCACCCCCGTCTTCCACACGTTTGTACCCGGATCCGGCAAAATTGCCGGAGAAGCCATGGAAAGAGGCGTGAATGGAAGAGGTTCTCTTCCCTTAGGATTCTAGGCCTATATCTACCCTCCCCAGGTTGCCAAAACGCTCTACTTTGAGCGTTTTCTCTGAGCTTTTTACGCAGAACCCTAGCTTGGAAAGATTGCATTTTTTCGGCGAGTGGAACCCCGGCAACACAAGCAACCTCAGCCAGGCGCAAGGTAAGCCTTAAACTCTATTTTTTCATATTTATTAAATAGGAAAACTAATTAGAAAAGCATGAAAAAGATTAGGAAAAATCGGATTTCCTGGGAACCTGTATGCATGCTACTGTTGGTGCGTGATTTCACGGATCAAACCTCGTCCGTTTGGAAATCGCACCATCCAACTAGTGCACAAGAGACCCAAGAGCAAACCCTTTAAATTTGGGAGTGATCCAACGGTGGATTTCTCCATAAAATCCAAAAACCAGTACCTATGGATGTTTTTAGGAACTTGGGAAAAACCGTTTAAAAAACATGGTTTTTGGAGAAATCAATGCAAAAGGATGATAGAAATGGAAACTAGACAAAATTTGGAACAAAATGGTTCAAAAACCAAGTGATTTGGACACCTGTAGGGTCACCGGAGATGACCGGAAGCATGTAGTCTTCTCAGGCGCCGGTTTCCGCATCGCCGGTGTAAACCGGGCTGCCCGTGTAACCCAGTGTAAACTGGGTGCCGGTGTAACCCGGTGTAAACCGGGGCCGCCGGTGTAACCCAGTATACACTGGGCGCCAGTGTAAACCGGTGTAAAGCAGGGCCGCTGGTGTAAACCAGTGCACCCGCCAAACACCCTATAAATTAATAAATATTAATTTATGAAGTATTTTCACTTAAAATTGATTTTTTGGAAGCTAGAGGAGTCCAAATCACTATCCGAAAGATGCGTTGTGACCGTATTGACGACGCGGACCTAGTTTTAACTTAAAAACTTATAAATGATCACTTTTTATTTAGAAAATTTTTAAAATAGTGATGTGACATGTACAGGTGCACTTGAATATACCAGTTAAAGGGAGTTATTAGCAAGCTAGTGGTCTCACATTGAGGTAGGTGACGACAACTAATGTTTTGCCTTGATTTTTAAACCATGTTTAAACATAGCATCATGTGTGATTGTGTTTTAAAATGCAATTATTATTTACCGTGGATTTCATGCGACATTACGTACAGGATGGTTATTCCAAATTGAAATCTTTTACTGAATAAACTTATTTAAAATGCTTTTACAAGCATGATGTTAATTAGTTATGCTTAATTAGAGACTTATTTCTTATTATATATATAGAAAATGCATGGATTTACATGGAAATGAGAATAGAGGCTTATTAACTGGTCCTTTTATAGGCTAACCCCAGGATGAGGGGCATGTCTTGGGGATTGCAAGCTATAAGTGCTCTTGAGTTTTAGCATATACATATGATTTCCATGTTTTATATTTGATGACGGGTGCTCTCGCCCGGTGGGCGTCATGCTAGGAGGGATAGGGCCGGCCACCCACCCTCCGAGATTATGATGTGATGAGTTTGTGATATGATAAACACCTACCCATAGATGGCATTCGGTAGGGGTTTGGTAACATAGATAGTCCACACTACCGGTCTGAGCCTTTCCATGGGGACAGACGCTAAGTCTCCTGTTATGGTGTCGACGGGGAGCGGCGGTGGTTGATACCCATGGAGGGTTGCCATTGCAGCATAATGGCCCATATTCTTATTATGTGTGCATATATGATGAGCATGGTTATGGATGATATGCCTGGGTGTGACGACACTCAGAGGTTGGCTACGTGTACCCCTGATCAGGGATGTTAGTGCGATGTGGTGGGACCCATTACCTTAGGGTGCCCTTCTTCTTGTTGTATGCTCCATGTTATTGATTCATGTCATGTTTTAACTCAGTGAATTTTATGTTTTAGCATATGGAATAAATTGGCATTTATTTGAACAGGGCATTATGATCTCACTATTTTCATAAATGTTAGACTTTTCATCGATGCTGTTCATTATTTCTTTCATTTATTACATTAATTGTCTATGTACCTACACAAGCGATAGCTTGCTGAGGCATTGCTTTGTTTTGCAATGCCTTAGATCTCGAGCGCGACACCAGAAAAGGAAAAGCGGTTGATAAACCTTGAGAGCTGCTGAAGACTAGTTTTCCCTATAGTTTTAGACAGTAATGTGAGTCATTAAAGTGGATTATCATTTGAATTTTATTATGGACTGCATACTTTATATTTGGATGTGATTTAGATCTTTGGACATATATTGGACATTTATATGGGATGTTATGATGGATAGACCCTGGGCCATATTATTATTGTCTTTTGGACGTTTATTTGATTTAAAATAAAGGCGCCTATTTATTTGACGTTGATTTATACGCGGATTATTTATTTATGTTTAAATTACATGTACGCCATTTTGAGAAAGGAAAATTAACACCCAGAGTTTTAAGATAGGTTTAGTAAAATGTTAAATAAATCTTTTCTCATGGGATCCCAAAATGCTCTTATTTAAAATGCCATAATTATTTTTAAAAAAAATTTGTCTTAAAAATCCGGGGTGTTACAAATGGGCTCGCCGCACACGCAGCGCGTGCCGTCCGCACGCGCGTCTAGAACCAGTGCTTTGGCTCGCGCATCTGTGGAAGCGCTCTGCGCATGGGGGACGGAAACAGCATGCGTGGTGCGTGTTCAGCACGCTGCGTCGCACTCATGGCGCGTTCCTGCAGCACTGCATGGCGCTCCCTCGTCCACTTGTTTTCTTCTCGGTGCAGGTCGCCGGATCTGGGAATGACGACCGAACTGGTTTGTCATCGCCGGCGACCCTAGATGCTCCATTTTTTGCAATTTTTGCACCTATGTGTCCAGTTTTTCACGTACATTTCATTTCCACCCTCTATTTTCACAAATTCATTCATTTTCTACTGTTTTCCCATGATTTTTGCTTCATTTCTAAAAACCCTCACCTACTGTTTTTGGTGTTTTTTGGCATCCCTAGCCGTCCAATCCCCATGAAACTTCATGGGTCTGTTTCTTGCATCATCACGTACAGGATGAACGGCCAAGATCCTCATCTGGCACCGTTCCATCGACTTATTTTGAAAACAATACTAATGCACCTCCTCCAAGGAAAATGACAATCCACGCTGTTTTCCGACGCTAAAACAATGAACAAGCATAACAATTAGAGATGGGGAAAAGCATGGGGGTTGGCCTACCTCAGTCTAGTCGGCCACTCCTAATGGCCTTCAGAAGATTGATGGCGTCCTCGCCGTGAATTGGTCGCCGGGAACTCGGCGCCGATGAGTCAGTTACGGGATAAGAGAGGAGGAGGGAAGTGCATTTGAGATACTTCCCCCTCTAAATTTTCCCCTATATACTTCATTTCATTTCATTTTATTTTTGAAAATTTTAAAATAGTGGATATTACACACACACACTCTCTCTCTCTCTCTCTCTCTCTATATATATATATATATGTATAGGGATTGCTTATTTGATAATGGTTTAGTTAGTGAAGGATACTTCTTGTATATATATGTTTCTCTTGGGTGAGCATATATATAATCCAAATATTTTGGAAAGTAGTTTTTAATTACCATTGTAGAGATCTTCAGTTGGCTTTGTTTGAACTAAGGGCCTGCATGGTTGATAAGAAATACACAAAAAAAACTGATTTCCATGATAAGACGGAGTTCTTCGTTAAAAGTCTTTTACAGCTTGAAAATTGAATTATGCCAAAGACCCAAAAATAATTCATTTCAAACATTAATAGTTAGTTATTTGCAGCATCAACTACGTGATGAATTTGGTATCCCTCCACTAAAAGCTTTTATTATTATTATTATTTTAAACAAGACTCTTTTCATTGCTAGAAGGGGAGCCTTGGTGCAATGGTAGAGTTGTCGTTGTGTGACCTTGATGTCATAAGTTCAAGTTGTGGAAACAGCCTCTTGCAAAACCATTGACCTTTGTGATCCACCCTTTCCCTGGTCCTTGCATACACGAGTGCTTCATGCAATGGGGCTGCCCTTTTACTCTTTTCATTGCTAAATCAAATTATATCGCATTGGTAATTACAAAAACCATCCTTTAAGTCCTAACCCAACTTAACACTGCTTCTACTATTTTTACACCCAACTAAACTTGGCTCGCTATATCTTGACCCTGCATATACTGAGATATTGACATTTGAGGTTCCGTTGAATTTTACATGCCCCTTGCAGGGTGTTAGTGGCGCTTCATATGAGATGATATGGACCATGTTATTGTTAGTGGTGCTTGAGATAAGATGAGATGAAATAATACTCATCATCTCACTATTAGTGGTGCTTGAGATAGGCTGAAATGAAAATGATCTCATTTAACTCACTACTAAATTGAATTTTCAGTCACCTCACTTTGTCTCATGCCAAATTTAGCATATCAAGCTAAATCTCATATCATTCCATCTCAAGGAAGCCCATTTAACACCATGTTAGTCATATTACATGACTCCAGTTCAGATTTATTCTTTACATTCTCAAAAAAAAATATCACTTTTTTGGTTTTTTACTTTTCCTTTCAAAATGATCTCCATTTGCATCAGATTCCAAGAATATATTGACAATGCTTGGAGGATATAATAGTAGCTAGTCTTCTCTTCTTTTATTCCTTGCTATCTTAGTTACTAGTTTGTTTCCCACCTGATTCGAATTCCATGTACGAATGTTGTACCTGAATTGTTTGTGTCATTGATAGAAGGGTAGCCTTGGTGCAATGGTAAAGTTGTCGCAATGTGACCTTAAGGTCTCGGGTTCAAGGCATAGAAATAGCCTCTTGCAAAGATGCAAGATAAGGCTGAGTACTATAAACCCTAGCAGTCTGCCCCTTCACCAGACCCAGCATATAGGCAGAACCTTCGTGCGTTGGGGCTGCCCTTTTTTTGTTCGTGTCATTGATAGTTTGCATGAAACATCATCAAAAGACTCTCACTTGTCTCTCCATTGTATTGCTACAGGTAATTTTGGAAGTATTGGGTAATTCATATTGCGCATTTTTAGTTTCAAAGCTAAATGAATCCCTCTGCTAAGTGCAGCCACACTATTTGTAGACTCACCAAATGAAATGACTAAGGCCTACAATAGAACTTCCATTCTAATCCCAGAGTATTCCACTAAGTGCATCAGTCGATTGATTAGATTAGTGGTAATCTAAAGGAATTTGGATTTGCCATTAGCCATCTGTTAATAGCACTATTTGCCATCTCATCAATACTTTAGTTAATTTCTAAAGAATCTAACAACTTAAGCCATAGAATCTTAGCCTCTTGGCACTCCTACAAATATGGTTTGATGTTTCCTTTTGATTCCTCATTATTCTCTCTCCAATTGCAATAAGCTTTCACTGGAAGCCATCCACAACATGGCAAGTAGTGTCATTATTCTCTCTTCAACTACAATAAGCTTTCGTAGAAGCCTTACTTACCACATGAATAGCCTGATTCTGAGTGCACAATTCTTTTTATCTTAAGAAAAACTATGACCCTCCATTTTTACAATTAATTTACCACGTTGGATAGGTAAAGCTGTGTACTATAGGCTCTTTGTTGTCTGCCCTTTCTTCGATCCAGCATATATGAGCCAACAAGCCGCCTTTTTTTTTAGAACGACCATCTTGGGGCTAATGCTTTCCCATTTGATAGTTTTTGTAGCTCAATGCAATAATTATTCATCATCATCATCATCAAGACCTTATCCTAATTAGGGGTAGGCCACATCAATCTTATTCTTCCGTTCCTCTCTAGTAAGTACCATGGCTTCGTTTAGTCCCAAAGTTTTTAAATCTTTCCTTATTACTTCTATCTATGTTCTTTTGGGCCTTCTCCTTGCCCTTTTAGAACCTTCTACTTGTATTACCTCACTCCTTCTGAGAGATCGCCTTATTAACCCTTGCCTAATTTTCATTACACTCTCGATTCGATGCAGTGCATCGCTTATGGGGAATGCCTTAGCTTTAGGGAATGTCAGTTTTCTATTCATGTCATGTTAGGGTTGCTATAGTTTTAAGAAACTTGAGATGATTTTTATTTATTTCTTACAAATTAATATACAAATGCATCTTCATTTGCAAGCAGAGAAGAAATACTAAAATCATCTTTAGTTTCACCCTTGCCGACTGACACTTGGTATAAGGGTTGCCATATTTTAAGAAGCTGGAGATGATTTTCATTTTTTCCTCACAAATTAATATACAAATACATATTCATTTAAAAGAAAGAAATAACAAAATCATCTTCAACTTCTTTCTTGCCGACTAGCACCTAAAGCAAGACCCTCCTCCTTTTTCATCCAAACTTGGGACCGGCATTGGCGGAGTTAGCTCAATGCAATAATTAATCTATCAAAAATTAGTCCAACCGATTTTATGGAGGTAAGCTACCTTAGGTAGCTGCATGTTGCTACCTTAGAGGCCCTTTTGGCGCTAGAGTAGAATGTGGAAATATTCATTTAACAAGTGGGCTATTAGTTATCTTTACTTAGCCATTTTAAAGCCATTGTGTAAAGCCAACTAACAAAGCAATGTATTGGACTTCACCAACAAGTGATTTCAAAAGTGCAGACCACGGTAGGATGGAAACCAAGGACTGTCCCCAGGAATTCAATTCCATCCCAACTAAAAGGAAATTGAAAAGTAAGAAATAAGAGGCCATTTCGGTAATTTAATCCATGCGACCCGACAGACCCGTAACTCGGCCCTGAAATTAAGAGCTAGAATCCGTAACTCGGTCCTGAAATTCAGAAGTAGAATCCTCTCTCCCTCTTTCCCTCTTATCTATTAGCATCTCCGATAACTGCTGCTTTCATGGCGGGTGTAGTCAACTCGCCACCTCGTTTCCCGGTCGATTCTTCCTTTCTCTCCCGCCCATTTTTTCCTACCACCCATGTCCATAATTTCGCTCCCTCTAAATTTCCCTCCCAAAAGGCAACTTTCTCTCTCTACTCCGTTCTTTCTCTCTCTTTTACTATCATATAAAACGTCTATAAGAACCCTAATTTCTGGGCCCTTTTATGTTATGACCAGATTTCTCGCTTGCCCTCACTCTCCCTAAGCAGAAAGCAACCAGCGGCTGCTGTAAAATCTCAAGCTACGATGGAGCAACGGCCGATTTCCGGAGATAAAATGCTCGTATGTTCCGGTTATTTTTCTTTTAATGCAGTTTTTGTTTGTGTTTTCATGCGGGATTTTTGATGATTCGATGTAGGTATTTGTTCCACCTCACTCGTTGATTAAGCACTGGGTTTCGGTTCTTAGGAACGAGCAAACTCCTTGCCCTATCTTCAGTAAGTTGATCCATTTCTTTATTTATGTAAATGCTGCAATTTCCATCTTTATGTTTTTGTTTTTTTATGGTTTGCGTGCCATGAAGTGAGTGTAGGCCGTGTGGTTGATCATCCACTATAGAACTTTTTTGAGATTCATTGATGTAGAGCATTACAGTTAACATCAAAGTGGTGCATAATGAGGCACGTAAAGGTTGATCCAGTCTATTGATCTTGTGGGAATCTGACAGTTCTCAGAGTTGCCACCATTTCCAACTCGATCAGATGTTTCTAATTGCTGGATTCTGTTGATTGAGAAATATATATTTCTCATTTCATATTTTATTTTGGGAAAGTTCCAGTATTTGATGGCATTGAGCTGATGTAGTGGATGCAATCTTGGTTCAAAAGCAGAATCTTTGAGTTGATGCCTTACTTCTAGGTTGTTGCTTGAAGACTAGTTTGGTATGAGGTGATATAGGCACTTACTGATTCCAATAACCAAAACTTAACATCCCACTAAATATTGGACGAAAAAGTAAATCCCTGCTTTCTCTTTTTCCCTGCCAACTATTGCCAAACCATGATGAGGACTGAGCTGAAGGAGGAAGCTGATACCATCGCATCTGGCAAGGAAATGAACCACAGAGGGTGTTCGTGAAGAAAGTTTTCCCAATCAAGCTTTCTGAATAGAGCTGTAGTAAGGAGCTTGATGCTGGTCATAAGCTCCATATGCCACAACTACAATGCTGGTCATAAGAGCCATATGCCATAACTACGACCTCCTTCACTTTCCAATATCTAGAAACACTTGTAGATAAGAAATAATAAATTAGATGCATGCCTGTGAACATACAAATCAATATTTATGCATGCCAGCTTATGTCTGATGGGTGGATGGATGGGAATCGACAAATTTGTCGACTTATCCTATGCAGCTGTATATCTCAAAGCAGGCTTGGAAGTTGGAAACGTGCACTCCAGCTTCTGTAGCAAAAGAAGAAACAACTTAATTCAACTTTACCAAGGGTAATATAGTGTAACTCCTAAGATTGTGGTTAAGAGAAGCCACCTTTCAGGAAAAGAATTTGAAGGTTCAAATCTCAGATAAAAAATCTCCATGGAAAAGAGACATTTTCGGTATATCTGCTGATTGTTGCATCTGTGTCTTTTCTTTGTATTTCCATTTCCAATTTTCTTTTTCTTTGCATAATATGGGCTTATGGCTGTTCACCTTTTCTGTTTACTCTGTTATTGTAGAGAGTGCAATGGCAGAATTAGGGAGGCTACTTATGTATGAAGCTTCAAGGGATTGGCTGGTGAGTTGATGATATTCAGTCTATGCTAGTTTCAGACTACTATATTTGGAAAATTTTCTGTTGGAAGAGGAACAAAACTATCAATCAATGAAAGCCATGATGGTGATTATAATTTATGACTCAATTTTCCTCTTAAGCATCTGTTTTTAACAATGGAGCTTGTTAACTACTAAGATAGTGTCTGTCTATGCATGCACATTTGTGTTCCTGATGTCTGTGAATCCATGCATGACCTTGGTGTGGGTGTATGAAAACTGTACAAGATATGGCTGGTAAACTTCTTGCAATGCACTTCCTCCATTACTGCTTACTGCTACATATAGAAGTTCTACACATGGGAAATCTCAATGTGAGTTGGTACTTGCACTCTTATGAATAATTAGCTTAAATAAATTTTAACTTCTCACATATTGGATATGGTAGGGATTTCTGGTTGTCTCAATCTCAAACATGGTTTTTACTGTCACGAAAATTGACTGGTCAAATACAGGTGGCAGTGCTGCTTACTTATCTAGTTTTACCATGTAAATAGTTCTCTCATATGTTATCATGTTTCATGACTGTTGTATCCTTGCTCACTCCATTGTTGTCAGTGATTGGATTCTGTTTCAATTTGAGTTAGTCTTCTCATGTAGACCTTCTTTCATGGATAGTTTTGTGACCCATCTGGTCTTGAGTTCTTCTCTCATATGGCAAAGCTCATAGTATTCACTGCTAATGATATCTCTCCTTGCAGCCAACCGTTGTTGGAGAGATCCAGTCACCATTGGCTGTTGCTTCGGTTGAATTTATCGACCCAAGGGAGCCTGTGACGGTTAGTGTCTAATGGTCTTCAAATATTTGTGTTTATTAGCCTATTTGCTTGACCCAGGCAGTTAGATGTCAAATTGCTTTGTTTTATCTTTTATATTGCAATTTTACTGAGACAGATTGAGCTTATACATGCTAAACATGTTTCTTTGCTACCATAAGATTTTAATGGGCCTTCAACTGATGTACAGTGGTTTTAGCCTGGCAGATTGTCCCTATCCTGAGAGCTGGTCTTGCTCTAGTTGAGTATGCATCGTCTATCTTGCCTGCCACAAAAACTTATCATGTCGGTATGAAAAAACTCATGCATAGGGTTAAAAGGCTTATATGGTTGCTTTAGCTACATTCTAAAATGGCATGTTACTTTGTTGTCTAGTTTACTGGTCATTAATACTATTGAATTTTGCTAGCAATGCAACTAATACTTTTGTTAGTTAATGATTGTTATTGTGATTCAAAATAGGATTTCCTTGTCTGGTTTTGACAAGGTTTCTTCACATGATAATTTGCTGCCTCTGAAGTGGGAACCAATATCTTTCAGTGGTTGTATTTGATAATTTAGTCTACATATCTGATTGTAAATTTATCCTTTCCTTTGTGCAAATGAAGGGATACACAGGAATGAGGAGACTCTGCAACCACATATATATTTGAATAAGTAAGACTATTGTTTGTTTTGATTCTTTGGATATTCTTACAGGACCTTGTTTTCCTTTACATTATTTCTACATATATTGAAACCTCATCCTCTAGATCTACCTAGTCAGCTAGTCTAATGTTACTGCTGGGATTTGTAGCTCTTAAGATTTAGTTGGTTATAAATTCTGAATTCTTATCTAGTTTATTTCATTCTGAGTTAGATATTTGACCTTTTGGCTCGCCTAGTCTACTAAGTAGCTTGATCATTAGTTCTATATAGTTTGTAAAAGGAGTTGCATGCGCGAGCAGTATCCACATTACCATTCATGCGGCCACATGAACAGTGAAACAGTGCTGATAAAAGGATAACTTACTGCATCGCAATATCTCTAGGAGGGCTGGTAATTGTAGGTGGAAGTTTAGGTGCTTTACAATAGCATATGTACTCCTAGTCTTTGGGTGACCAAAGTCAATCAGCGTTTAGATCATGTCTTAGATAGGCTACTGAACGAAAATCATGACAATTGGACATTTCTAAGCACTAGTTTATCCAGTGGTGAAAACAATGCTCATGATTTTAGAACTCAAATAAGCATGTGCTAAGATCATGAATGATTGTGTTTTTGATGTGTAGCAAGTAGATGATCTACATGATGAATGATGTAGATCACCTAGAAACTAGGTGTACAGATGCTTTGAGAAAAACACCCACACTTCCCACCCACACTTAATCACCACTCTTCTAGATAATACATGCATATGAGAGACAAATTCATACATGAATTTGCTGTTCAAGCCCTGAATAGTTTCTTATATTAGTTGAAGTTGCCTTCTTACCAACACATTTATATCTCGTTATTTGCTTTTGGTGGGAGTAACTTGACTTTGTCATAATAAGTATTATTATGACCGTAATGACTGTTCTCTGTAAGTTAAGTACTCACATATTTGCTGTTGTTTTTTTGTTCAGGTTACCTGACAAGCTTCCAGAGGGATCTCGAGTCTTTGTTGTAGACCCAATGCTTGCAACTGGTACATGTTGTTTTCTATTAGAAATGCAATTTAATTTGTTGATTGTCCTTTGAAAACTTAATATGGAATGCCCTGGTTGTCACAAACCTTTAGAGTGACGTTGTTCTCTAGTTATCTTAAGAAACATATTGATACTGCATGGCAGCAAAAGTTGTGTTATGTGTATCTGGTAAACTCCTTGGTGTATATGCTGTGCTAGTAAAACTTTGAAGAGGGTCATGATGTTCAATGGATAACTGCTAGCAAACCATATCACCTGCTATTTATTTTGTATCATGGATTTCCATAACGTGCTTGGATAGGAAACTTCAGATACTTGCATGAATGTACTAATAGCAATATTAATCCAAAAGTATTTTACCAGTGTTAGAAATCTGGTCAATGAAACAACCTGTCATGGTTTTCATACTTAGTTCACTGAACAACCAGAATATGCCTCGGGTACTCCTAGTCAAATATCTTCAGCCATGGAAATTAAAGATCCTTTTAGGACTCAAGTTTGTCTTCTTCTTTTTTTCTTTTTCTTTTTTAACAATAAGCCGCCCCTGAATTGGGATAAGGCTTTGATGATGATAATATAATAATACTGGGACAAGGTTAAGAATATGCCTAGGACACTCCTACTGTATGCTTTCTTTTATGGTGTATGATAGGGAGGAAGAGAATGGAACCTCCACCTGAGGCAGTGAAGAGAGGGCACTGGGAATATGTAAGGGCCCAGTCTATCAATGAAGAAATAAATTTTTGTTTGGCATTTAATTCTTTTATTTTTTCTGTGGCTAGCAGACCTTCAGCCTTCAAACTAGGATAGGGGTGCAAAATGATAGTACACTTGTGCTCTACCTTTCTTTTTCTTTCCTCCTAACTTCCATGCAAAAGTCCACTATTTTGAAGTATTCTAGTGCCCACACATCAAATGCATCCAGGTGATGGAGGTTAGGATGAATTTCTCGTATCACCTACTGTCCTGTGACTGCTTTCCAAAGTAAAATGCAACATCTGATGCCTGTTGTTGGTCGTTTTCAATGTCGCTAGGCATTATTCACTTTTTGTCACTGATCTCATGCATAGTTTGCATAATGAATGTGTCATTGTAATTTCTATAAATTTCCAGGCTTCTCAAAATGATTATGAGCTTTTGATCTGATTTCAGGTGGCACAATAGTTGCAGCAATAGAATTATTGAAGGATTGTGGAGTGGAAAACAAACAAATAAAAGTGGTAAGTTATATCATGGATGCCTTGCTGAGTTCCTTCACTCATTATTCTTTTCGTGGTCCCTTATTACACTGTTTCTTGTAAGTCACGTAGAGAGTTTCTGATAATGAGAATTGGAAATCGTAAACTTATGCTTTCACAGGCATCCACTAATCAAGTTTATCACTACTGGGACTCAGTTTCTCACATATCCATGATGGGATCAAATTTGGCTTTTGTTTTTTAATAATTTTTCTGCATATAACCCTTCCTCAGTTTGCTTTATATTTGACAGAAATCCAATGTAGGATTCCTGATTCATGCAGTCATACTGAACCTTATGGCAGCACTTTCTTCGGTTTTAGGAGGTCTTCTGGAGTTCATTGTTTTATCTACAATAATATTAAACGGAACCAGTTATATCTCCTTCAAATACCAGCTTTCATATGTTTAAAAACTCTCCAAATCACTATTTCAGAGCCCCCAAGTCAGTCACGAACGCCTGAGTTGTCTAGGATCTACCTGGACCAAGTCTCACCCAAGTCCTCTCTGCTTGTTCAGGTCTGTGAACTCCTATAACTCAGCTGAGATCAATGACAAGTTGACCTAATTGTGGACTTGCTCAACTTTTTATTGAATGAAGATCATGCCAGTCCAAATTTCTAAACATTGTTTCTTAAGATATTATGATAATTTAGTTGCTTTGTTCTTTTGAGAATAGTCATAGTTCTAAAGAGAGGAAGAAGAGCAACATCTTTGGATTGCTTTTATTCCTTTGCGAATAGTCGTAGTTCTAAAGAGGGTAAGAAAAGCAACATCTTTGGATAAAATTGGCATTAGCAGGATGAAGGACAGGGATATCAGCAATTTTTGTCTTCTAGTTTACTTATTACCAGCACTGCTGTTATACATGGACCGGTGGTTATTTTTTCGTTCCCCCATGAATTTTCTGGTTCTAAGATGTGGGACAAGTACATTTTGTGGCTGCTACTGTTTTACAGCCTTTCTGACAGTTATCAGCTGAATTTGGTCTTGGCAGTTTTTGTAGGATTAAGAAAGTTTCCATTTGACATTTTTCCTATTGTCAATGATCCAAACACAAACAATATGGTTTTACTGTTGAGAAAGACTCTGTCATCAATTTTCAGTATTTGAGGGTCTTGGCAATCTAGAGTTAGTAGATATGATGAAATGTAGGAGATTTAACATAGCTTGTATCTAAGAAACCAAGTGGAAAGGGACTAAAACTAGAGAAATCGATGGGTATAAGCTATGGTACATAGGAAAGGGTAATAATAGAAATGACATAAGAATAGTGGTGGATAAAGAACTAAAGGATAAAGTTGTAGTCGTTAAAAGAACCAGTGATAGAATTATAATAATAAGACTTGTTCTAAGAGAGCAAATCATAAATGTTATAATTGCATATGCATCACAAGTAGGGTTAGAAGATATAATCAAGAGATAGTTTTGGGAAGATATGGAGGAAGTCATGCAAGAAATTCCCAACATAGCGGGGATATTTATAAGAGCAGGCTTAAATGACCATGTAGGAAAGAAAAGGAATGATATGATAGGATACATGGAGGGAATGGTATCGGTGAAAGAAATGAAATGGGGGAAGCTATCCTCAATTTTGCTTTGGCATATAACATGGCCCTTGCAAACACATTTTGTAAGAAGAGGGATGAATACTTAATAACCTTTAAAAGTGGAATCCATAAAAGCAAAATAAACTTTTTGTAACTTAAGAATACCCAAAGATCAATATATAAGGATTGTAAGGTGATACTCGGTGAGAGTTTAACCTCACAACATAGGTTAATGGTTATGGATATCAATGTTAAAAGATGGAAGAAAGAAAATGAACTTAATATGTATTCAAAAACTAAGTGGTGGAACTTAAAAGAGAAGAAAATAACCTTACTCACAAATAAGTTGATGGTAGAAGCAAATTGGAACAATGTGACAGAAGTAAAAATCATGTGGATTAATATGGTTGAGTCCATTAAGAAAGTGACAAAAGATGTCCTATAAGTATCTAAAGGGAAAAGGTTATTTGTAAGGAAAACTTGGTGGTGGAGTGAAACAGTGCAAAAAGTTTTAAAGCATGATAGAAGACTAGAAATAATGAAAACTATGAACAGTATAAGGATGCTAAAAAGGTTACTAAGAGAATATTGAGGCTAAACTTAAGGCATATGATGATCTATATAATAAACTATGATCAAGAGAATGTGAGAAAGATGTGTTTAAACTTGCAAAAATAAGACAAAAGAAGGGTAAGGACTTAGACCACGTTAATTGCATTAAAAGTGATGATCAAAGGGTATTAGTCAAAGATGATGAGATCAAACTAAAGTGGGAAAGTTACTTTCAAAACTTGCTAAATGACATTTGTCCTGTGAATATAGTGATTGAAAGTTCTGTAATCCTAAATAACATTGGACATTATAAATACGATCATAAAATTAGAATACTTGAAGTAAAAAAAGCCTTGAAGAAGATGAAATTAGGAAAGGCCCTAGGGCCCAATGGTATATTAATAGAGGTTTGGAAGCATATGGGAGATATTGGAGTAGTTTGGTTGACTAAATTGTTTAACAAGATTATAAAATCAAAGAAAATGTCAGATGAATGGAAGAAGAGCTTTATTGTACCAATTTATAGAATAAAGGAGATGTACAGAGTTGCACTAATTTTTAGGGGGATCAAACTTATGGACCATACTAGAAACATTTTGAAAGAGTGATTGAGAAGAGGCTACGACATGAGATTGGTATATTGGAGAACCAGTTTGGTTTCATGCCTAGGAGGTTTATCATTGAAGCTATTTTAATAGAGAAATATAGAGAGAGGAGGAAGGACCTCCACATGGCCTTTATTGACTTAGATAAAGCTTATGATAGGGTCCTTAGAGAGTTAATATAGATGATGTCGGGCGAGAAAGGGATTTTGTGAGGATATATAGATATAATTAAAGATATGTATAAGGGAACGATAACAAATGTTAAGACCACTAGCGGAGAGACCAGTGATTTTTTATCACTATAGGATTGTACCAAGGATCGGCATTGAGCCCATGCCTTTTTACGTTGGTTATAGATGAGTTAACAAAGCATCTGCACGAGGAGATTTTATAGTGCATGCTATTTGCAAATGATATATTTTTAATTGATGAGACAAGAGAGAGTATAAACAAAAAGTTAAAGTTATAGAAAGAGGCATTAGAATCTAAAGGATTTAAAATCAGCCGAACTAAGACGGAGTATATGGAATACAATTTTAGTAAGGAAAGGAGTGGGAGTGGAGTACTAGTAAAGATTGATAACCAAGAAGTTTCTGTAAAAGACCACTTTCGGTACTTAGAATCGATGATTCATGAGAGTGGAGAGATTGAGAGAGAGAGGTTACCTGAAGAATCCAAGTGGGTTGGAAGAAATGGAGATGTGCATATGGAGTTTTGTGTGATTGGCGGGTAGCACTCAAACTAAAAAGAAAATTCTATAGGATGGCTATAAGGTCGGCCATTCTTTATGGATTGGAGTGCTTGGAAGTTAAAGAATATCATGTTCATAGGTTGAGTGTAGCAAAAATGAGGATGTTAAGATGAATGAGTAGCAAGACAAGAAATGATAAAATTAGGAATGAAAACATTAGAATAAACTTAGGGGTAGTACCACTAGGTAACAAAATAAGAGAGATTAGACTTAGATAGTTTGGATATGCTCAATAAAAACCGAAAACAACACTAGTTAGAAGGAGTGAGGCAATGCAAGTAGAAGGTTTGAAAAAAGAAGGCTTAAAAGAACATGGATACAAGTGGTGAAAAAAGATTTAAAAACTTTGGAACTAAATGAAGCCGTGCTACTTAATAGAGGGGAATTAGGGAACAAAATTCATGTGGCCGACCCCTAATTGAGATAAGGTCTTGATGATGATGATGACTAGTTTCCAAAGATTACATTTATAAATCCTCAAAAAATTTTAGGTACAATACTTTATTATTATTATTATTTTAATGGTAAAGTTTGGGAAGAACTCAAAATTGTACCCATCTTTCTTAGAATCTAAGTTGACTCATGGAGACTGATCTAACAAAATTTTCAATTTTTGTACAAACACGAACGCGTTCTGAACAGCTGAAGTGACTGATCAGTTAATTCCACTTCTCTTTTACATATTGTTTCCTGCTGTGCAGTTATAAGCTGGAAGTTTTACCGACATTGATGGTATCTAGCATCCAAGTGTATATTCATAGAAACATTCTAGTTGTCAAATTTCTTCCGAGTTTAATGAATTGTATTATTGCAGATATCGGCTGTGGCTGCCCCACCTGCCCTTCAAAAGCTCAGTGAGAAGTTCCCTGGGTATTAAGTCCCAAGCTCAATTTCCATGTTATGATACCGTGGGAAAAGCTCTATACTAAATACAAGTATTTTAAACATGCAGGCTCCACGTATATACTGGAACTATCGATCCTACTGTGAACGAAAAAGGGTACTTTTTTTACCACTATGCACATAATACATGTAGACATGTTTGCACAAAGTATATTTGATTGAAGTAGAATATTTGTGCTCTTTCAGCTTTATAATTCCTGGATTTGGGGATGGGGGAGATCGGAGCTTTGGCACTTGAAGTTGTAGGAGCAAGCTGAGTGCCTTCCCAGAAATTTCTGAATTTGGCAATTTGATGATTCATGAAATTAACTCGTCAAGCTTTAGGGTCTCCAGAATTGCCAGCATTTTCAAGTATTGATGTTTTAGATGGTCAGATTTTCTTCTCTTTCATCAACATTGCTTATCTGGAAGAGTAGATCATCACCAAATTATGTGGTCAAATGGCCGCAATTTTGGTCTAGCTATGAACATTCAACTAGTGGGTGTTTAGGATCAACCATCTTTTTTGTCATATTGGCTAAATTATTGCTATTGTAATCTATCAAACTTTCACAGGGCTGAAGATTCCAATCTAGATGAATTTTTGGTGCTGCTTGAGTTGAGATGTTCATTTTCCCCAGTATGATCACATCTTATTCTACTAGCCATCTTTAGCTATAGCATTCCATTTTCACGGTGTAGATAGTCCTATCTACGTAAACAGGCAAAGAACACAGCAGGGTCATTAGGGAAAAGTACAATTTACTATCCCTAACTATCAACTTATTACACTTAAATTCATAAACTATTATTTTTATTAGAAATATTTTCATGTTAAGTCCTTTCTTCCGTCGATATTGATGTCAATGGTTGTTGATGAATATTTGATTTGGGCCTCGTAACATATATTTTAATGTCTTGAAATAAATTTTTTATAGGATTTTTCATTTTTGAAATGGACTCGCACACTCCCTTTGAGAAGCTTTAAACTTGTGATCTTTGCAATTGAGAACTCTTGCAGCATTCTCACACCTTTTTACAAGATTTGTCTGGAGATCAAAGTGGAAAAAATAATAGTTTAGGGATTAAACTGTTGTTTGCAAAGAGTTTTATATCTCCTGGGAGAAGATTGAGAAGAAATTTGATGATTATTTCTTAGCAAAAATTTAAGCTCATGTTTTACAAAATCTTTTTCAAATACCAGGATTTTATAGATTGAATCAACTAAAACCTAGATTTAAAATTTGTTTCCATAAAATCAAAGGAAAAAGCATAAAGTCAAGGTTTTCAAGTTACTAGTTATGAAATTGGCAACCTTTTTAAGATGAAGTTTTAAATGCATTGCTGATTGAAAATTGGTTAGTTTTAAGGGTTTGTAGATGTGCACTTTTGGATTCTAGATTTGAAAACCATCTTTCAAAACTCCAAGAGAAAGGGGATCATATGGAGATTTTCATCAATGAAAAACTTTAGTCATTTTCTTTGACAAGATTTGAATTCAATTTTCACTAGAAGTGACTCAAACTTTATGGGTTTGTAAATTACTTTAAATTTGAAAACTAAAATTTGAAATTTGCAAAAAAAGAAGCATTATATGGGTTCTAAATCTTGCCAGCAAAAAGCGTTGATCATCTTCGGTGAGATACAAAATTATTTGAGAATAATACTTATCTCTATTTTATTTTTTTTTTCGCTTCAGTTCTTAGACATGTCTTGTAAAAGTTTATCCTAAAATATTATAATATACATTCCGAGCCTAGTCTCTTGATGAATGTTATCGGATAGGACTTGCGATGAAAAGTTTCAAATTGTATTTTCTTTTGGGTAAAACTTTAGCCGTAGAAGTTGCTTAGACAACTTGGTTCCAGGCATTATGCATGAACTAAGAAGTTTCCCTGGAAGTTTGTTGATGCAACAAATGGCAATTGATTTTATTAGTTGCAAGAAGAGTTGTCTTGACGCAACAGTAGAGTCGTCATCGCATGACCTTCAGGTCACAGGTTCAAGGCATGGTTGCTAGAAGAGTCTAATTTATAATAATCCCGATAAGAGTACACGATAAAAAAGGTGTGTCAGATACAACCCTTATTTCCTGCATGATTAAATGTTTTGGTCAATCTCGCTCACTCGTCACGTTAAAGATGGCATATATTGAATGGACAACAAATTTCATGCACGTTGGATATTTTAGCCTATAATTCTTTAGGTTAAAAATCATGCGACCCATTTTTTCTGTTTTTTACAGAGACCCAAAACGTACATGGTTACGCTGGTTCAATTGCATTGATTGCTTACGGATAAGTATTTTGCGCATGATGGTGAACAGTTTAGATCTAAAAATATTTTACATACAGAAAAACAGGAATTGTATTGCTTGCACAACTCCAGTCTTCAGCATGTACTCTTACCATTTGATAGAATTTGTCAATCTCTTCCTTCAACAGGGGGAATTTCTTCTCAAAGAAATTGAGAGACCCACTTTAAGGCTTGGTTAAAAGAACCTCAGTTTATACCCTCAACATATTACTGATTACCGATTACCCATAAAACAACAATACCAAATTACAGTAAGAATCGTAGAAAGCAGCATTTTACCATATACTCTGTTACAAGACTTGTCTTTGTTGCCCATTCAAGAAAAAGATAATATCTTTGTTTGATGGCTCAGAAGGATAATAGCCACAAATAACATCATTTCCACATTATGACAGAACAAACCCACCTCTACAACTCATTGATAGAGGATCATGTAGTTGTTCCATGCTTCATAAATGGAATACATGAAAACAAAAGTTTTACAGAAATATGAGAAACTCCCGACAATTTACAATCTGGCCTGTACAGAGTTACAGCCGCTCGATTTAAGGGTCTGTAAACAGCCCAGGTCAGCAGAAGGCAGATCACCAGGCAGTGGTTAATGACAGTAGTCCACCCTGCACAAAGAGCGAATGATATGAAACTGATAATGAGAATAGACTAGTAATCATTTCAAGTTTCAAACTGCATTCCAGATTTGGCTTTTAAACATGAAAGCTTGCATGTCATAATCAGTCTCATATACTACCCGACTGCTAGCAGGAGCTAAATATCAGAAAACATTCCAGGCATGAAACTCGCACAATGCAACGATTACAGGGTTCATAATTCATAGCAATGAACAATAATTCCACTTGGAATAACAAGCAAATTTCAATTTCTATATCATTCAGAGTCTCTCAAAACTCAAATATAGGAAATCAAAGTTTAGCCACCTGCAAGAACCAGAGCTTTGCGGCCAGAACAGGGTGATTCAGTGAACAATAAAATGCAAGCTTTGCAGTCTGTCCTTTTGTCAAGCTTGGAAGATTTCCAGAAAAATTTCTTATTGCCTCTGCAGGATAAAATGACAAGAATCTTACCAGTTTGCACAAAAAAATAGAAGAAAACACCTTTGTTTAATCAAGCTGGCTCCCGCAGGATCACTAGAAGAGACTGGAACAGATCAACAATATGGCAGGAACTATGATAAATTTAGGATATGGAACTAAAGTAAGCTCCTAGCTTTGTAACAACAACATAGATGTCAGATATGGCAACTTTGGAAAAACAGTGAGCTGCAACACCATAGATAAGCTTGTCCAGGAGAGTGTGTCAGCGAAGTGGGGTCAACAATAGGCACTTATCTAGAAATTTAAGCAAAAGGAAACAGTCAGGTACAGACCACTTCTTCAAAATCAAGAAAGTGCATATACCTCATGAGAGCTACAGAGGATGTGGTAGGGATCTCTAACACACAGGATCAGTAAAGTCCATCTTTACCACTAGACAACATAGTATCAGAAGCAGTAAAAGATCTTGCTTCCGTTTGAGGTACTATGGTTGCACTTGTTCCATTAATCAAAGTTTTGACTGTACTACTACAACCAGTAAATTTACCAGTTATACTGCACCAAAAGCATGCGACTATAGATTTGCCAACTAATGCACTACAAATCGCAATCTGAAGCTGAGTAATTAAAAGTGTGATGATATAGTGGTGAGTGTTGACTGGACCTATTTACATAAAGGAGACATATTTAGGAGTTTGTGTTGTACTTTGTCTTTTCTTAATAACAATCTGCAGGTGTTCCATCTGCTCCTTTGTTATTTTCCTCCTTGTGTAATTTAATTTTACCATTAGATACACCATAAGATAATGAAATCAGGATGACAATTAACTATAGAGAATTCTGTATTGTTCACATGATTACAGCTACGAGAGTCACCAACAATCTGGAATCTGTACATGGATGAAGTACCAACATATTTCAACTGTTGTTCAATTGAACCATATCCACACCCAAACAAAGCATACAAAACTAAATACCCAGGCAATGACAACCATGGTAAAGAAAGAACAAAGATGAACATTTAATCAAATAAATAAAAATATCTAATATTTTAGGATGTCTCTGAAGATTGGGTCTTGAGACAAAAAACAACTGAAAGGAATTGTGTGAAATCATTTATCAGATTTAGAGCTCAGCCAAGAAGAATCGAGTTTACTTTGTGTATGTATGTGTGTAGAAAAAAGATTCTAAGAAGTATAACTAGCAGCGTTATATCTTATTGGCCGAAAACAAAGGACCCCTTACCTCAGACACATGTTTTTAGAAAGGATGACGAGGAGTGGGATTTTCTAAGTGGAAGAAAACATGACACTCAGCTTGGACTGTACCAACTATTTGGGATCTAGATATAAAGGTAAGAATCTCAACACATCTCAAGTAACTCTATGACGATGGGCTAAGCCATGCAAAAAGAGATCCTCTAATCATCCACAATTATTTTCAATATCAAGGAGTTAATTTTTTCTTTATGAATGGTAGACATGATCGCACACACACTAGGGGAGTTTCAAACTCATCTTCATGAATGAGACTCACTCTTGCTCCATTGTGCCACACTCACATACCCTCTGCAGACTTAATTCCACAAGATTTTCTGTACAACTCTTTATCCTCATCAATCACTGGAGTGGTATATTCAAACTCTTGTTTTTCTTTTTAGTTTTTTCAATTTGAGAGGGCGTGACTCTGGAAATATTTACATTTAAAACTAGCTCAGTGCTTGGTAGATATGCACACGCACAAACTTGAGGATTTCTGAACTTGTGACCTTCACAATTGAGACTCACTCTTGCATAACACTCACACACCCTCGGCAGACTTAATTCCACAAGATTTTCTGTACAACTACTCTTTCTCCTTATTGTGGTATATTTAACTCTGGTTTTTCTTAGTTTTTTTCCATTTGAGTGCTGTGACTCTAGAATTACTTACATTTAATAGTAGCTAAGTTCAAGTTTAAAATAGGGAAAATTATATGGAAAACCCTGTATTTCAATAATTTCAATGCAATAGCACTCCAGATAGTGGTTTCAATCGTACCCTACCGTTAGAAAACTATTGACAGTGTTTAATGAAGTCTGACTTGCCCTAATGATGTTGTGTTTGACTTGCCAGGTGGGCATTTAAAAGGCTGAGTTTGCACAAGACATTAAATAGAGAAAACAAGGCTTACGAACCCCAAGGATTGCAGAAACTGTTGGCATGTGCAAAATTGTCAGTTCCCTTTCTGCTGTATGAGGATAGCAAAAACTGTTCCATTGTGCTGCATAACTAGGAAAATCCCCTTTCATTTGGGCTAATCGGAGTGGACAGGTGCGAAGAATTGAAGCAGCCTTGGTGAACCCAACAAGGATTTATATGTCGTGAGCTGAAATCAAGTTGAAAGCAGTCACAGCCACTGTTATGCAGGCTGCTTGTCTCTGAGCTTCCTGATTGATGGTTTCAATTGGCAACTAAAAGAATTATTATTAAATTAAATGGGGAAAAGGGTGCTTTGATTAAATTCTATAAACAGACCCATTGAATCAGATTGAGTTTATATCCCAATGCCTATTTTATCTTGATGCCCCTGAAACAGGCTCTTGGTTAATCATTTTCTGAGATCATATATCCAAGCTCTAATGGGTCAAGTAGATAACCATGATAGAGTTGTCATTAAAGACATCACATGAATTCCTTTTTGAGCTGGTTTGAATGCTGTGACATAAAGTCTATTGAGCCAATACCTCTAAAATTGTGCCTACGATTTTTCTGAAATGATTTATTTAGTAGAAATGGACATGTCAGGCAAAGCTTGTAGTTCAGTGATCATCAAGCAGTCCACTGATTGGGCTTTATCAAGGGAGAACACAATGTCATGGATTTCCTCATTGTAGAGGTTGTGGGTATCCTTTACTATCTTATCTTTCCTAAGATTTTGTTGTTCCTTTGATGTTGACTGAATCAAAATCCTATCTGCAGCTTCCCAAACATGCAGAAATCTGGCTAAAACAAACTTCAGCAGAAGTTGCAGAAACTAAAAAAATCCAATCTGCCACTTTGCTTTCATCATTCAATATATACTACCAGAAGTTGGAAAGAGGCAGTCTAATCCATGAGAAGCAACCCTCAAAAACGATCTGATCTACCCACAAAGGATCTCAAGAAACACGAAAAAAAAAAAAACCAACCGGAAAGAGCTAACAACTTGGGTGTCATTGTTGCAGGGAAGGACCACAATTTCTTCTTCATCCCAGGACCTGCCCTCTTCTGGTCAGGAGTCTTTGATCTTGGGGAAGAAGAGGACCTAATTTTTCTATTCTTTTTTTCATTCGTTGAAAGGTGAAGTAGCTGCACAACATGCCACATCGGCAGTCAATGCACATGTTGGTAGTCAGAGCTACACCTAGCACTCAATGTAATACAATCATTAACTCCCTCAATGGCTGTTCCACAAATAGGTGTAATTCAAAATAGTAGTAAAGACTGGATTGCAATTGCATTGAAATGAAGTTCAGAGTATGGTTGAAATTTTTTGAAAAGTGAAGGGGTTTTCCATACAAAAGGGGAGCCTTAGCGCAACAATAGAGTTGTCGTCATGTGACCTTGAGGCCATGGGTTTTAAGCGTGGAAACAGCCTCTTGCAAAAATGAATGGTAAGGCTGTGTGCTATAGAAACTTGTGGTCCGCCCCTTCCCCGGACCCTGCATATGCGGGAGCTTCATGTGCTGGCCCGCCCTTTTTTTTAACAGGGGTTTTCCATACAATTTTCCTTTATTCCAAAATTTGGGTTCAGATCGGATCACAAATGATACAATGTGTCTCAATATCCTTTTTCTTACAGTTTTTATCTTTCAACAGAATTGCTAAGACTTGCTTAGGCCACGGCTGGCTTCAGCAACAACCGGTTTCCCAAACCCTGTAACAGATTATATGAATTCATAACCATCAATATCATTCGATGTTTAGCACTTTTTTTAGATAATTTTTCTCTGTAATATAATAAACTTGACTCTCTCAATTCCACGGTTAATAGAGAACAGCCTAGTTGGTAGTTTTTGCACAACCTTGCATAGAAACCATGACAAATAATAACATTCTAGAAACCTATATGTTGCATAAACCTGTTCCCCAGAGCAGAGCCAATAATTTTATCATCTCAGTTGCCAAAGTAAGTTTCAAATCAACAAGTTACAATACATGAGTTATCAGCAAAAGAAAATGGTGAAGAGAAGTGCTGACTTCCAAACAAGTGAGAAGGGACAACATTTTGTAAAGTCGCTGCATTATGTGATGGATGCTAGTTAAAGATAACGAAAATGTCTCCAGAAGTCGAACAATTGGTAAACCTTCCTTGAAACAATGGCTAAAAAATGGTCTAGAGTTACTTACATCCTACAAACTCCATTTGCTACACTTCAAGATCACAGTTCACTGTAATTGCGCCAAACTGCACGGAACTCTTCACGAAATGTGTTCAGACGAGCTTTAAGATTAGGTGTCCTAAAGCTTGCATGAAGGACAGTCACTGTGCAAAACCAAGAAGGCATCACATTATTAAATGAAAAAGGATCACCTAGTTGCCCAGTAGATTGGCATGGCACTTACCAAGAAGGCCAATGGCAAACGCCCATAGAACAGTAAGGAGGCCACAAGAGGTGAACCACAGAATACAACTAGCTGCAGAACGGGAAAAAACAAAAGAAAAGAGAAAAGGATCAGAAGGCAGTGAGCAATGTATTATTTTTTGCTTTGGCAGAGTGAAGATTTGCTGTGATTTCTGCCATGGAAAATAGCATCTTGAAAGAGATTTTGACCTCCTGACAATATTGAGACAAACATCCAACGAGGCCGCCCACATATATGAATCGCTCTTTTTGCGGATGGACGTCCACGAATAACAGGCCTGCAAGTAATATATTCTCATCAACTTCTCTTCATGACATCACAGCAGTACTTAGTGCTAGAAAAAATCAGTAAAAGACATGACAGCTCTTACGTTATAGGGGCCCGCATCTTTGCAGCTAAATGGGGAGAGAACTGTCTGACGGTTCTTGTTATCTTCTCATTAGAAGTAACTGCAAAACTGTAATTTGAAACATCAGGAAATAATATAAATCACACAATCATTGACTGTTCCTAAGGATGAGTCAGTTCAACTTCAACATTTGATCAACTCAGTTTACCTCAATCAATAAGACAAAAAACGGAAATCATGAGTTCCATCAAAAGATGTTTAGATAAAGGGATCAGAAAAACTTGTAAACAAAATGGAAAATTTACTAAACATAGTTCACAACTCCATGTAGAAGATGGAAGGAAAAAAGCATGGTGCAATTCTACTCATCATAAGCATTAAGGGACAGGTGTACATATCCACCAATACAACTAATAACTTGTCCATTTGCCGCCTTTGGAGTTTCACCAACAAATCTCATTATCAACAAGCCCTTTATGATCAATGGTAAACTCCTTTCCTATGCAGCTGGGGAGCAAAGCAGCAAGGAATGCCTCACATCATTAACCTAAGTTTTGTAGAGTATCTTCTCCCTCTTCCATTGCACATAGTATAGGTAATATTTATAAGCAAATTTACAAGCTATGATCAAAAGAAGATAATCAATGAACCATCAATGAAACTCAACATTGCTTCTCAAATAATCTAATCAAAGAAAGAAATGTAGAGACCATCAGGATAAAGATTGTTATACCCCACAGATAAAAGAAGCAGGGGAAGAAATGAAGAAGAAACACCAAAAAGAAACAATCACCATTCATCATTGCCTGAAACCATTGTTAACCACGAATACCACCTGACTAACCTAGTCAAGAAGTGAGAAGTTACGTCAAATTAGCATTTCTCTCATGAGAGAGAATGATGCTCCAACGAATTTCATTTTCCAGCCTACACAGATGACTTAATTCAGATCTCATCCAGCTCATAATGTTGATGGGTATTCCTCAAACAATCAAGCACAAATGAATTAGTGAGAAGCTTTCTCCTTCTCTGGCCTCAAGTAGACTTCCACTCCTTCCCTACAACCAATCTGACCATGCCTTGATGGTCTCTAACCATGCTCATAATGCTAGATAGTCCTGAATCTACCAAGCTTAAAAACCATGATATTCAATTGGAGACACTCCCATGATAGGATAAGAATATGGATTGTAAGCTTTACCTCCAAATTCAGATTGAAGGTGGGTGCTAGTTAGTATGTTTAAGCTATTCTAAGATCAGGCTCCTTAGATATATTCTCCATCAAGACGTGATGACAAATTCAACAATGAGAGCCACAATCTTGGGCCCCTGCAACTAGTGATTATTCGTACAAGTGCCACTTGATATAAGTCCAATTGAGCTGTTAGTTGGGGTTATTGCAGAGCTGAAAAAGCACACAAAGGCTAAGACAGATAGTTGAAGAAAATATTAGCTTCAACACTACAGATATTACAATATTGCAGATCTACCACTAGTTAGTAATTAATGCTTCAGATCGATTGTTATGGTGAGCACAGAATCATATCACTACAATCTACTACCCTCAGAACATCTACAGAAAAATAGAGACAAAAAGATCCCATCCCTCCCAACAGTCAACATGTCAAAATCCTCTTAAAATTCAACAAGATTAAAGGACAGTGATATATACACCCTTTCTCTTTTTGGACCACCCCTTTTTCTCTCTCCAGTTCTCTTGACAAAAGGGGATGGCCCAACTAAGAAAAAGTAGTGCATGTATCAGCGCTCTAAAAGAATTGTTAAGATATGAACTTAATAAAATAAAGGTCTAAAATCAGCACTGTTTCAAAGAATAGAAAACCTAGTGCAAATAAGCTCCCCAAGACCACAACATAAAAGGTTCCCCAAGTCCACAATATATTAATGTAACTCTTATCTATCATCCAAATGAATAGGGCCATACCATTTATTTAATTATAACCCCAACTGATTGGGAATGACTTCCAAACCCAAGACCATCTAGGCAAAAAGGACAGGGAAAAAAGATAAAGAACAGAAAAAACCTGAATAACGGAATAACTAACCTGGATAAAATCATACATACCATAATACAGCAGCATGAGTTCACTGCTGGTTTTTCATGGTTTCCTTCATTAAAAAAAAAATGTTGTAGGAAATTTTCCTTAACAAAAAATTGCCAAACTAAAATTATTAGCGGTTGTGAATGAAATTTGACTCTTGGTCTGATAAATGATTTTTAAATTTTTTTTTCATTCTTCCCCTGTTTTGTAATCCACAGGTTTTATTGGCAAACTGGTTTTGAATAGGTGAATCAGCAAAAAATAGTAAGGGTTCATTCCTTTGGGACATAAAAAAATAGCTATCTAACCTTTGGCTAATCCCTCACTCCACCCAAATTGTGAAGTAAAACAAGAAATGCAAAGGGAAAGTAACTGAGATCACTCCCTCAACAGGCTCCTTTCAGCAGAAGAATTTTTGCAACAATCTTCTGCTGGTCTTGGAATTCTCTAGAATCTAGATATGTTAAATCCATGTATATTGACTTTGTTTCTAAATACCTCTAGTTTCTATGTCACGATAGCAATCTTCATGAGAAGGTATAGATTCATGAGAAGTTATAGATTTCTGTGGTAAATGAACTCACCATCACATACGAGTCACTCCCATTCCTTTAGCAGTTAGCGCAGACCATTTTAGTCAAATACCAACATGTTCATGAACCAATTGTATAACTTGCCGCTACAAGTTAAGGACTAAAGGTATTAGCACCTCCAAAAGATCCTTGGAGCGAATCCTGAGGCATTATGCATACCATTCTGGTTGCAACTAAATCCTCAGGTGAAATTAGATTGCTCAAGCACTATTAGACACATGAGAATCAGTCAGGAAAAGAAAAGAATTGCAAAATGGAACCGCATCTAACCCAAAGAGGACAATGTGATAACTTGTACAAAGCAAACAAAATTACAAAAACGTTATTCACCCATCATGAATACATCCACGAGTACAAATTTCCTAAATGCTTGACTACACATGCAAAAATCACCACAGAACAGTTCAACTCACACCAGTTAGACGAAATAAAAGACGGGAAAAAATTATACCATGACTCACATTTAAATTGCTCCACTACTAACTTAATAAAACAAGCAGTTCCTTTCGGCAATACTCAACCCATCATGAATTTGCATTCTGGAACAATTACACAACGACAAAGAGCTCATATTTGCTCAAGATTCAACACAAATTGTATGAGACAATCGACTCCATCCCAATACAATGCACAAAGCAAAGACAACTACTAGCATCAAATGCGTGACAATGTAACATATCCAAATCCTAACAACTTATAGTTCTATGCGCTGCCAGTTAAACATAATCAGCCGGAAAAAAACATCTACAAAAGATAAGATTATTTACCTATCATTAAGGAAAGCAATACTAAGGGCTGTTAAAAGAGCTGCTACAATAGCGAGTGGCTTCCGAAGAAATCCCATTCCTACAAAACATAAAATGAACTGAAAAGTCAGAATTCCAAGCCATCTCAAAAAGAACCATCACGGTAATATATTTCCAAAAATAAAGTCAAAGAAATCTAGGGAACAAAGAATGAGAAGGAATACCAAGGATGAAGACAATCATGATGAAATAGTTCGTCCTGTAACTGCGAACACCAAAACGAAACTGAACCGAATTAATAGCTGATTTTACCTAAACACCAGACGATCATGCAAACTGAATCAATATGCCGGACATCGAGAGAAAAGAAATTCGTTTTTTTTTTTCTTTCAGAAAGAATTCTTACTTTTCAAGAAAATCTCATTTTTTCTATAACAAAAGGCGTCACAAAACAGAATTAAATAGAAAAAAGAGAACACCAGAGGACAGAACACGAGAATGAGGGTCCCTGATCGAGAAAGAAAGAAAAGAACATACTAGTAAAGATTGCATTTGAGGCGGCTGTTCCATTTGGAGTAAGATCTGGGGATGGTGAATCTGGAGAAGAATTCGCCAACAGGTCGAGGAGGAGAAGACCAATCCACCTCTCGAAGAGCGTCCATCAGATCTTCCGCTGTTACATTTCCCCAATCCATCTCTCGCACTGCAAAACCCTAGGTGACAGTTTGTTCCTTGGTTTCGATATGGAAAAAGAAAACGAAACGAAACCCTATAGATTTCAATGCCCTTTTTCTGTTTGTGTATATGTCTGTACGAGCGAGCGCAGAATTTGCAGTGACTCCGATGGAAGAAGATGAGAGAAGGCGAGCCAAGAAAACAAGGAAATAATCAGCAGCAGACGGCCGGAAGAAGACTTTCTCACCCCTTTCGAGAAATTAAAGGGAAAAGAAAAAAAATTTATCCCTAAGGCTGGACGTTGTCTGAGCCCGGGTTCGAACCGGGGACCTCTAGTGTGTGAGACTAGCGTGATAACCAACTACACCACCCAGACGTCCTTGTCTGTGCGTCCAAGACATATTTTATTTAAATAAATATTTCTGACTTTCTCGTCTGCTCAAAGAAGACATAACCCAAAGACCTTCTCTATCACATAGGCTAAGAAAATATTACTGGAAGTGCACTTGCTTGCTCAGAGGAGAAGTGCACTTTTTAAACTCCTGGATATTACTAACCCTAACCCCAAACACTGAAAACCCTGAAGAATAACCCTGTAACTCCGAAAAAGCCCAATCAGAGAAACAGTTGTTGATGATGCGCCGATTGATGGCACGGTTTCAGAGATTTTTGAAAAGACAATTCTTTCTAGGTTTGCTTTAGAGATTGAAGGAGAATGCGTTTCTGTTACCGGGCCATGTGATGATAGAGTTTACGCGAAAATGAATCGGGGAGAGGTAAACGAGGAGGTGATGATGTAAAACACAGAGAGACCTTCCTATGGAAAGAGTACTACTACTTGTCCTCATTCTTTAGTTTTATCTGCTTTAAGAAGTTGTTGTTTGAATGTTTATTGTGTTGAATTGGAAAGATTTTTCCGAGTTTGTGTTGGTTTTAGGGTTTAGAAGCTGGCTATTTGATCTGTTAATGTCGGGATCTTTCATCAATATATATATATATATATATTTAGGTCTGGATTCATTAAGTAAATGTTCTGAATCATCCAAACAAAACACGGCTTCTATGGTACCCAGATTGTTTGGTCCGACATATTGTCAGTTGCGATCTGGAATGGTGAATCAACGTTCAGTAGACATTATAGCACCTTTAACCCTTCCTAACTCTGACATTTTGATTCACCAATTAAGCTTTTCACTTCCCACCTACTCTCGAGAAAATAGTACCTTTGGCAATCACATGCATAATTCTTGGTGGTCGAAATGGAACCTCCTAGAGTGTATCACATACCAGAAGAGTGATTAGCCTATTATCTTCATTTCCTGCTCCCCTTGAAGTAACATGTGGAATGCCAATTCTATGTCAGGTAAGGAAGCAGACCTCATTCTGGGCAATATTTGAGAACTCGTGAGTCAATGCTGGACTATTCTGACTCGAAACAGATGTACCTAGGCTGAGTCATCTGAGTTCCCAGAAAACTTAAATGAGTATTTGGAGATTTTTGTGTATCACTTGATTTGGCTGGGTCAACATTTGAATTGAGCACTTTTTTCTCCAGAATATATAGTAAAATTAGTATAATTCTGTACATTAGTGTGATGTTGGTTATTGTACAAATGTGAAGAAGATATTGATACAGCCATCAGATTGTTAGTTGAGAATCTTACTTGGTTCATGAAGTCAGAGACATGGGCAAAGTTACTTAAAATGAACAATTAGAACCTAATAGATGTAATCAAGACCCAACACAATCTTGATTGAGCATTACATTCATACAAGAAGAGTAACTTTCATTGTTTATCACACTGATAAGATTATAGGCAAACAGCGATCAGTGACTGAATGCACTTCAGATGAAGAAAGGTTAAAAAGGTTAAGCAACAGGAGGCCGAAGCACATGATCCTGGGAGGTGTCTAAAAATGCTGGCGGCAACCATTGCCACATCACCATTGGAGGATGGTTTGGATATGGAATGGTCTTTTTGTTGGCAGCAAATGCAGCAGCCTGGTACATGGCAGCGGCAGCAGGGTGTGGGAGAAAAGGAGATCGAACGCTCATGCCTTTGAACATTTGGTCCATCCTCTCCTTTTCAGCCTTAAGCCTCACTTTCTCATCCCTAAGTTCCATTTTTTCTGCCTGCAAGGCACAAAAGAATATGAAGTCAAACAAAAAACACATACAACACTAGCGTTAGTCCTTGGAACTTTTTCTCTTTTTTCCTTTGATAATGTGGGGGATTTAGGTGGTGGTGGTGGTGGTTCTTTCAGTAATGACCTATATGAATACAAGAGAACGGGAATTGAACAAAGCCTTCAAGTAGAGAAGAGACGCAAACAGGGGACAAACAGGCATTTTATCTCTATTGAAACTCTGGAAGGAGTCCACAACACCATCTGAATTGGAAGGATATATGCACAAAGCTGAACATTGAAGGAATATCTAAGAAACAAACATGTGGATGGCCATGCTCTATGGATCAGAGTATTAGGGAGTTAAGGAGCAATATGTACATAGGATGAGCGTAACCGAAATGAGGATGTTGAGATGGATGAGTGATGAGAAAGAGAAGATAGAAATCGAAATCAAAACATTAGAGGAAGCTTATGAGTAGCACCAATACGTAACAAGATGAGGAAGGGTAGACTTAGATGGTTGGGATATGTCCAATGAAGACCACTAACAGCACCGATTAAAAAGAGTGAGTCGATCCAAGTTGAAGGCTCTAAAAGGACAAAGGGATTGCCCAAAAGGACATGAATAAAAGTCTTGAGAAAAGATTTAAAAACATTTAGACTAAATGATGCCATGACTCTTCATAGAGGAGAATGGAAGAACAAGATTCATGTAGCTGACCCCTAATCGGGATAAGGCTTTGATGATGATGGTGATGAAACATGTGGCAATAAATAATAATTGCTCCTTTCATTAGAAAATATAAAGACTGGTTTGTTTAAGTTATGCTGAGAGAATCTTGAATGGGAGAAACTACAAATATATATATATATATATATATATATATATATATATATATATATATATATATCTGTGTGTGAAATTGTGAAAGAAAACAGCACCAGCTACATGGACGATCACCTTGAGGTTCTTTATTGCATCTTGCAGTGTTTCATTTGTTTCATTAAGCTTCTCTGCTTCAAGACGTAACTGGACCAGTAGCCGAGTTGCATCACTCAAAATAACGATTTTGTCGGTCTTTGGTGGTCTACCAGGATACAAAACAGAACATAATTCTAAAAACCTGAGCACAAATATGTCAATAATCAGTTGTGCAATATATTGCTGGTTGATAAGCAAAAACAGCAAATCAACAGAATGCATGCATGTCCTAGCATGCTTCTTTTTATGTATGATTGCAATATACATGCAAGCACAGAAGATCACAATCCATGCCTATCATTTAGCCTGTCCCTTCTCTGCTTTTCACGGCAAGCTTTGGTCCCTGGTATAGCACTTGACTCGACACGAGCTCTGTAAGGCAGTGATCAGGCAGACAATCAGATAAAACAATTGAACAGAGCTCTGCACTATTTTTGAGTAGATGAACCAATAGATAGAAAAGCGAAGGCACTACATGTAAAAATGCCCATAAACATAGTGATTTTGAGGTCACATGCAACAATGTCTCATCAGTTAATTTTCGGACTATCTGAAGACAACTGTATTAATGAATCATGTACTTGGCAACTGTTAAGTTCAAAAAGATACAATCTGAATATACATCAAAAGTAAATTTGGCAGCAGATGGTACATTTACAGCACTGTATCTGTTGGAAAGACATGTTTACAAGTACTACATCCACATTTACATTTTCTTCTGCTAAAGAGAATACCATCGTGCTCATGACTCAAAAATATGGAAAGGAGATACATCAACCTAGCTGCAAAAAATCTGTGCTACGATAGAACGCATTACGGGGTCCCGTTTGACCTGGAGCTTGCTTCACAACTTACCACAATAAAAATTAGAGGCTAGCAACTGTTTCTCTTGTTTCAGCTTGCTTATGATTGACATGCCAATGGTTCTAAGAAACAAAATAGGACCTTGCTTCTGTTGTTCTGGAAGGCCCAGCTTCCAACCTCCCCTATCAGAGATGCTCTTCCTCAGAGGAGCTGCATCACAGATAAGCTTGATCAAGTTTGGAGTCTTAAAATAGAGCTTGGTTTCTCCACAGATCGTATCTCAAGGATTGCTGCAGGCAAATTCCTTAAAGATCTTCAACCGATACTTAGAATTGTTTTCTTGCCAAATTATAATTTACCAGAAGATTTCTATACCAGTAACGATGTTTCCCATTAACTTAGACTTGCCTTCATTGTTGAATATAATTCTGTCTCTCCTTCCAAATTTACCACAACACTACATACGGAGATTTTGACCAAAAACTGTTTGAAGAAATTGACTGCCCAGTTCTTCAACAAGTACGAGTGGCTAAGAAAACTCATACTATTCCCTGCCAACTTAAATCATAAATTCTACTAATTGCACGATCTTGCAACGGAGAATTGCTTGATTCCTCCGCCTTATCAATCATAACTTACCAATTAGACAATTGGGATATCTTCCTCCTTACAACATTCATAGGGCACTTTTAGCGCCATAAAAGACATTTGGAGGACTATAACTGTGCCGTAAGACCAGCACGGGTAAGCAAAAAGCATTATCCAACTGAGAATATGGGAGTTGAAAAATTATCATCAATAGAATATACAATGTGGATATTACTGCAATTATTAAAAACTACCATTATAGGATGTTTCTTAGTAGAAGGGGAGGCTTGGTGCAGCGGTAGAGTTAGTCTTGTGACCTTGAGATCATGGGTTCAAGGTGTAGAAACAGCTCTTGCAATGCAAGGTAAGGCTGCATACTATTGATCCTCTGTGGTCCACCCCTTTCTTGGACCCTACATATGTGGAACCGGGCTAACCCTTTTAACCATTATAGGGTGCCTACATTAGTAGATACATATTAACATATTACATATGTCCTTAACAATGCCAAATGCATATCTTCATAGCACCCACCTTCTGCCTATCTTTATTACTTGCCAATGCGCTTTCTGAGAAATATCTTGTTTAAAAGATCCAAAGTACCAAATGTTATCTAGAAAATTACTTTTCTGGTGACGAGAAAAATATTGTAATTTATTTTTATCATGAAAATGTGATTGCTATAACCAATTATGGGATTTGCCATAGTTTAAGCTACCTTGTAATAGAGCAATTAATATCAAATGGTATGCTCAAACCACCTGCCTTGAAAGTTAGAGAATAAAAACTAATCAGGTCATTAAATCCATAAATAATTATCAAAACATCTATGACTATAGATGCTTGTATAACCACAACCCCAAATATGAAAATAAAAGAAGAAGCAATTATCAAATGGAAGTTCTTAACAGGCTATGCCTCCTTTATATGAATATAGATCAGCACAATTATAAATCATGATCAAAGAAGATAGATAATGTAATTTTCAAGGCATCTGACAAATGCATCATATGCAAAGCATGAAAACAGATTATCTGTAAATCAATGAAATTTCATAAGATTTAAGATATGGTACCTTTTCTTTGAGGATACTTGCCCATCCTTGCTTGATACGTCAAGCCCAACACCAGCACTGCAGACAGATGTAAAAACACATGATCTCCAGATTCCAGATAAAACCAAACAATTCTAGTAGTATAAGCATTATTAAGAAAAAATGTATTTGTCAAGAACAAATATTGGTAGTATAGTATGGCATGCAAATTCTTTATGAAGTACAATATAAAGTATCATATCAAGAAAATAATGTCCATAGGGCCAGAAAAGATAATTCTAGTCCCTGGTGAGTATTCCCACGCGAACCTGGCCCAGGCACGGTCAACGGATTGAGGAGGAAAACTTCAAGTGGCACAAGAGGTTCTTACCATCTGAAAGGTTTATCTAGAATGGACAAGCTTAACTATATCAGGCTCCCTTGCAGTGGAAACACCAGGAAGAAAAGAATTAGATGGCTAAAGAAGCATTAAACATCTGCCTGTCTTAAGCACAGTGGAGCAATGCCTGTAGAAGCATTCGATAACTGGACCACTCAGCCAAGTTGGTTTACTACCATAGCTCACAACCAAGACGTGCGTTCGAATCCACTCACCATTTAAAAGGAAACATCCATCAAATAATTGTTTAGATCAGATGCCTCTAAAAGGAAGATTCCAGACAGTGAAATTATTTGGTAATCTACTCAAGGCTCATTTGGTATAATTGACCCTTTGTAGTCCACCCCTTCCTCAGATCCTGCATAGGTGGGATCTTCGTGCACCAGGCTGCCTTTTTACTCGAGGCTCATTTAGCGCATAGCAGATGAATCATATGATAGTCTGAAGCAGTGGAGCTGCACCTTGTAACTCAATGTGGATTTTATTACTCAGAACATGACCTGGAGAATTAAGCATTTTTCTCCGGCACTAAACTTCAGGAGCATGTTGCATAGATGGAAGTTTTGGACGGTCCTGGTCCATCACTGCTTCTGTGATCAGCAATACTTTACTGGAAGAGTAGGGGTTTGTTTGGTCTTATTAAGGTACACTAGTCTCAAACCAAACAAATGGTAAGCAAATTACCTTCTCTTATGGGGCACCTAGTGAGATCGATTATAGTGTAGCCAGAACCACAGCATCAGTGTGACCTAAGTTATTCAGAGTGCATCATCGAGAGATTTCTTAGAGGATTAGTGGGAGGCTCTAAACATTGTGCAAATGGAATGACAAGGGAAAAGAAATTTAGAGGATTCTCAGTTCATTCAGGTGAAGTGAGCATGTGAGATTCTGACTATTCAAACTTCTACGCAAAGCCAACGCTCTTGGCAGAGCAAGTGGGTCATGAGCCTTGCTTCTGGTCTTCTCTAATCTTACGTCCAAGTGTAGACAAGAAAAACAGGCTACACACCTTAACTAAGCAAAAACTTTGGGCACCATAGTTTGCTAACTGGGTCATGAACGTGATTTCGGGATATGGGAATGGCGTTTACCGTCCACAGTTTTTACTATGCTCTCCTTCTACATCAGTAAGTTCCATATTAGCAAAGGATTGAGTACACAAACTCTTATGCCAACGAGACTGGTTGCAACGAGAACAAGAACCATGGATTAAGCTATTCTAGAACAGTGAAATTTTTTTGCAGCTATTTTCAGCCGTACAACATACATAAAATTGGGAAAATTTCTGTACTGGTACACTAAAGTCTCAAAGTCCCATAGAAGAGCTTCTATTTTGAAGTGTCCCATGGAAGGGCACAAACTGCATGTTTGTTCCAGCAGGTATTTTCATGCGCTTTTTATGAGATATCTGGGGTAGAATGTGTAACCGCAATTGACAAAGAACGAAAATGCAAGTTTGAGCCCTCTATGGGACGCTTCAAATATAGGCCCTTTAGGACTTTGTGGCAACTTCAGAGTACCGATACAGAAAATTTCTATAAATTTTTGCAAACATAGATGAAATAACCTCAGAAGCTTGGGCTATTTGTTCTAGAACAATTTTGTTTATGTTTTCAGGCTGCAAACAGCAAGGAAAATTTTCACTACATGAGAATAGCTTAATCAATGATTCCTATTCCCATCCTTAACAGCCCTGATAGCTCTTAATTTATGTATGGCTCAGAAGCTAAATTTGCAGAGGAGTGCTCCAGAAATCAATGAGAAATCGGCATCAGTATCAAATAATATACTTTCTGCAAAGCAATGAAGAAGCTCTGGTGAAAACCAAAATAACTCTTTCCTCAGAAACACTGTAGGGCAGACCATCACTTCCTGGAATTTAGGACAATCAGCCGCAATACTCAAATCAGGAACCAGACCTAGTTAACAGATCAAAGAAAACCAAACTGAAAGAGATGCTTTGGCATTCCAAAGGAACCAAAAAATCCACAAACACAATAATAGAGAAAGAGGAAAGCCTGGTATCAATAAATCAAGGAACAAAAAGGTGTACAGAAAAACAGAAGCAAGAAGCAAAAATGGCTAACCAATGACTGGAACAAAGATAACAGTTAACATGAAAAGGGTGAATAAACCATCAAAAGCAATAAAAAATGAAAAACCTTCAACTCAAAGTCCTGATTCTCCCAAAATTCATGACCCTTGAAACATCATTCAGAACTCAGAAATTACACAACCCAAATCAGGAAACAAGCAAAAAATTCGAAAAAGAAAACTAACTGAAACAGAACAAATTACCTTGCAACTGTTTCATCACTGACAATCTGAGGGTCCCAGATAAAATCAGCAGCTTGAACATCATCCATGAGATTGAAGTTGTAGTCCAGAATCCAACCAATATTCTGGTTGGAACCCATTTCAGCAGAATTCAAATAAGAGAACCCCAGATAAAGAAAATCAACAGAGTTCCCTATATGCACCCTGGAAGCGATCCAAGAAACTCATTTGCTTGTTTGCCCCGAATAAGAAGTTGGGTCTTTGAAAAGGAGAAAAGAAGGAAAACAGAGACTGAGATCACGTCATGGACAACAGCAAATTGGATGGTGACGTTTTTCTGCGAAAATGATTGCTTTCTCAAGCAACCCCTCTGAATTCTTTTCTCTTTTATTAATTCCTTCAATCAGCAGGTTGCAGAGTCAGACGCCCATTTATTTGGCAATGGAATATAATTTCTTATTTTCCCGCTTCCTTCCGTTCTCGGTTCTGGAGATGAATTTTCTTTTACTGCTGTAATTCTGAGAAAGAATCTCAGACGCGTGGTTTCGCCGCTGACTCTTGGCTTCAGCAGACTTTACGAGCTTCGCACGGGCGTTTTTAAACTTAAAAAAATATGAGCGGCCAAAACTACGAATCGACCCCACTGTTCCAATGATCCAGACCCTCAATCAGTCAGCATGTAAACGAATGGATAGAGCAAATAGCATTCATCAGTATACCTGCTCATAGAATCATCAGATAGACGTTATCTGATTAATGGTTCGGATTATATAAACTAAAAAGTGGGTCCCACATATGTATATACTTCCCGATGCTGCCACCCAACAGAGGGTCATACGGCAGCCCAAATTTTAATACAGGAGCAACAGCTTCCCAAATACCAATTTTGCCCGTTTCTTAACCAACAAGGAACTACATTTTATTTGGCAAGGTTATCAATTTTTTCCGGCAAAACCATCCATTATGAGTTAAACCACAAAAATTTTTAGAGACTTGTCTTAGTCTAATGACTAGCACAAGCGTTGCCTGAGTGTGGTGCAGTGATGCAAAAGTGAGTTTCAGTCATAAAATTTACAGGTGTGGCGCAGTGGTACAAGTGTGAAATTCAGTCATAAAATTCGCGGGTTCAAAACTCTTCAATAGTGTGCGCATGAGTGCGAGAGTGAAAAAAAAATAGTACATTAACAAGCTATGTTGCCTTTTAATTTCATAAACTTGTTCAAAATTATTTGATTTTAGAATTTGGACTATAAAATAACTCCTGTGAACGTCACCATCTGGACAAAGCAATGAACAGTTCCCCAACCGACGGATGGTCGGATTGCCTAGCGGGCTCGACAGATATTAAACAACCTCTAACCGGATAAAGATGTGGAAGAATTTAAATTCAGCCGCATCTCATAAATGTCTCAGCAGAGGAGCTTTACCTACTCATCCTAATAACTAAAGTAGAGGCTATACAATCTCCCTCTAGATATGGGGGAGGGAGAGGCCAATCGAACAGTGGCTCACATATTGTAACTTTCTGCGGATGGTGGAGGATGATAAACTCAAGGGAATGCTATAAGCAGTCCTCTGACTAGCTATTAAAACGATTTTATAATCTCGAGAAAGCTTTTCGTCAGCCAATTGAAAGAAAAAAAGGTAATCTTGGTGCACGAAGCTGTCACCTATATGGCATTTAGAGAAAAGAAGGAACGGACCACAAGGGCTTAGAGTAAGTGCACGCAGGAATGGACCACAAGGGCCTATAGTAAGTGCGTGCAGATATCATTTTTCCAACTGTTTTATGTTTCCATCCAAGTATTGAAATTTATGTTGGCAAAGATGACGCAACAAGCTGATACTATTGGAGGATATTTTTAATTGGAAATGATATACCCGTGCTTGTAATGACCACAACTTTACACTTGGTTTTATGACTTTGTGACACTGAAATCACTCACATTTACACATTTAAATGACCAAAGGGGCTCCAGTGAGGTCATTGCCAAGGGGTGGGGATATCATTTTCCTTTTCAGTTTGTTGGCGAGGCTTTTCCTTATGAGAAAATATAACTAGAGATTACACTGGATTATTCCTTGTTGATTATTGGAGGCCATGGAAGAAGTTAAACCAACGGGACTTGACCACGGCTGCATCACCTCTATATCAATCGAAATTGTGGCTCGCTGAGAGGCATGATTTCTTACTAGGAGGTTGATCGGTGATTTAGAATAATCTGAGTAAATCTCTCTTGAAAGGTGATAATACGCTACTGAGGTGAATTAGACCACAAGAGCGCAGACCACAAAGCTCCCATGCATGCAGGGTTCGGGCAAGGGATGGACCACACAAAGGGTTTATAGTACACAAGAGGTTGTTTTTACACTTTGAATCCATGAACCTCTAGGTCATACAGCAAAAATTTGTGCTGAGACTCCCCTTCTAGTGGATTAGAGTCATTAGACCATGCAAGTATCTTCTATTTTTATAACAGGCTGTTTTCACACCTTGAACTCGTAAACCTCCAAGTCATAGGGCGACAATTTGCGTTAAGGCTCCCCTTCTAGTGGATTAGACCATGCAAGTATATTGCATTTTTATAGGTGTCTGTTTTCATGCTTTACATTTGTGAACTTCTAGGTCATAGGACGACAACTCATCTATTGCGGTGAGGCTCCCATCTAGTGGATTAGGCCATGCAAGTATCTTGCATTTTTATAAAAGGCGTTTTCACGACTTAAACTTGTAAACCTCCAAATCATACGACGACAACTCAATGGTTTCCCTTCTAGTGGATTAGAGTCATTAGACCATGCAAGTATCTTCTATTTTTATAACAGGCTGTTTTCACACCTTGAACTCGTAAACCTCCAAGTCATAGGGCGACAATTTGCGTTAAGGCTCCCCTTCTAGTGGATTAGACCATGCAAGTATATTGCATTTTTATAGGTGTCTGTTTTCATGCTTTAAATTTGTGAACTTCTAGGTCATAGGACGACAACTCATCTATTGCGGTGAGGCTCCCATCTAGTGGATTAGGCCATGCAAGTATCTTGCATTTTTATAAAAGGCGTTTTCACGACTTAAACTTGTAAACCTCCAAATCATACGACGACAACTCAATGGTTTCCCGGAGGCTTTCCTTCTAGTGGATTAGACCATGTAAGCTGTAAAGGCGTACCAAAGTTTGAGACACAAAGCTAACATAGAAAGGAAGGATATTTGTTTGCAGAACTTTGGTTGCTGGTTCTAGGTGGCCCCATGTGGCCAAGCAAATCAACGCTACTGTTAGCCGACCTTATCCAAGTGAAAACTCCATGCTTCATCAAGTACCATTATCCACTAGATGACATACTTGTGACCATATTATAGGAATCTCTCTCTCTCTCTCTCTCTCTCTCTCTCTCTCTCTCAGCAGTGCTCTTGAAAACGAGACCTCCACCTCAAATGTCCAAATCAATTGACTTGGTGGTTAAGTGAACCAAAAGGGTTATAATCGATGGTGTGAATGGCGATTGAAGAGACCATGGAACGAATCTTTGAGCTTAAATTGAGTTGGACTTTTACATGCTGTGGGAGCATGTCCCATTAGGGACGTGGAGGGTCAAGTGGGCTGGACTATTCCCCCTTCCAAACATACGTTCTTGTGCATTTCCTCAACATTCGTTATAAAAATTTCATTCTTTTGCAAGCCAATTTATGTGGGCTCCGCGATGTGGGATGCGGCCATGATCCTGTCGTTGATCACGCCGGTTGATGCCATCGTGGACAGATTTGCGTGTGGTGTCTACGCTTGCGATTGACATGGGTAGTTATAAGTATGTGGGACCCCTTTTTTGGTGATCGTAACTGTTTATCAGTTGGCGTCCCTTATCCTAGATTAGGGATGCCGGGAAAGTCTTCTGATTTTAACCAATGCCATTATTGGGGTGCAAAAGAAGTGGCTCTTGAAGTTTTCTGATCGAGGGTTAGGATTATTCATATCATGAGATTTTGACCACGGCCTATGCAAGGTGGGCCTAGCAGATTGATGGTTGGATCAGCACAAGATAGTAGTATTGGTCGTCATATCGTGTGAGACCTAAAACCCCTATAATGGCGCTACACCTACTGTGAGAAGCCTATAGGCCTAAAGATTGGGCCAGCGAAGCTTGGTCTAGGAGCATGAGACATGGCCTATACTCAAGGCCCCCAATTACAGCCCAACTTTAGAAGGCTCAAGTCTTTGGAATTGTTTAGACTGGTGGATAATTCTGGAGATGTTCTAGGCTACTCTTCTGATGTATATGGAACGACTAGATTATTCTGGAGATGCATATCATCTCATTGGTGACAAATAAGGGGAAGAAGTCTCTCCTTTGCAAATCACCTCATAAGTTGTAAGCTCTCTTGAGTGCAATAGAAGTTCTTCATTCACTCAAATTCTTTTTGTGCTTCCTAAGTTTGGGTGTGTTCTCTAGTAGCTTATGGAGCCAAGACGCGGAGACATAGCGTGAGTGATAGGTGATCAAGATGTTAAGGAGATATAAGGTTATGACACTCTGCTAATGGGAACCTAGATGACCAACATCATATGTAGGTCACCAGATAGAGGATCAGTTTACTAACAAATATCTGACATACCTGGTCTTAGACAAGTGATGCATCTTCCTACATACTCTTCGTCACAGGTTGAAGTCGCTACTTTCTTTACTAACTGATCTATATTCACAGTTGACGTGACTCTGTACCGACGCCTCACTACTACTTAATGAAATTCATTAATGAATGGCTAAGCGATTTCATAACCGTTGCTTTCTTTAACCAGCTGACTGTCACTTTATATTTAGAAGTGTATATGGGAATCTCCTTAAATATGCATAATCCTCAAGTTCAAGTCACCGTTTTCTCCATTGATTGGGGATTAGATTTAGAAGTGTGTGAGTGATTTGCTTTGTAATTATTCTCTCGTAAGAAAAAAAAAAATTCAAGTCAGCACTTTCTCCATTGATTGAAGATTAAATTTACAATTGCATGTGTGGGTGGTTTGTTTTATAATTATTCTCTTGTAAGAAGAAAAAAAAAAACAAGATAATTAAAAAAATCCTGTCTCTAAGACTGAATTACACAAAAATCCTGTCTCTTATTAGGAATCATACAAATAAGGCCTTTCTTGTTATTAAGATGTATGTTTTGATTTAAATAGTTAAAAGGGCAATTTGATGCATGAGGCTCCCGCGTATACAAGGTCTGAGGAAGGGGCAGAACACAAAGGGTTTATACTACGCAGCCTTACCTTGCATTTTTGAAAGAAGCTGTTTGCATGCCTCAAATCTGTGACCTCCAATTCACACGGCAACAACTCAACCATTGTACCAAGGCTCTACTTCTTTTGATTGAAATAGTAAATCCCAACAAATATCTAGCCTAGTTGGTCACAAACAACTTAGCATCTCCCTTGAAGTACGCTTGGTTGTAGGTTTGAAATGTCACTTTAGAGTTTGTGAGTAATTTCCTTTTGTGATTTTTTGCTTGTAAAAAATATTATTTAATTATAATAATTGCATTTTTTTTAACAAACTCCCCCAAAACCTAGATGGTGCATGATGTAAAATATGGGTTTTTGCTCATTTGTCATCTTACATGGCTTTACTATAATTTCCAAAATAATCCCTAGTATTGTTTTTGTTCTAGCTCAAGAAAAATAAGAATCTTTGAAAGCTTTATGTGTCATTTGAAATCCTAAACTCAAAATATACTCTTCAATCAAAATCATATGAAAAGATCAAAATTTTCTATTCTATTTTCATTTACACATCTCAAGTATAAAGATCAATAGCAGCAATAATTAGAAAGCTCCACTTGAAATGGTGCCCAATATCTAAATAGAAATTCCTTAGAAAAAATGGCAACTTTCCTATAAGGCAAGACTTTTCTACTTCTATTGTTGTTCATTCTAACTCCTTCTCATTCCATCTCTTTTAACCCTTCCAATGGAAAGGTTGATTCAATTGATTTCGATAGTGGTAGATCACTGGAAGGAGTAAAAGATGGAATTGTTGAAGGAAATGTTTGAGAGTTTGGAAAGGGAAGGGGAACTATAATACTGAATTAAAAATAGTGATGTCTGAGAGATTTCAATATATATTGTCAATTAAGCTTGTCACTAGCTATTTTTCCTTTCTTGGGGCCCAAAAAATATGTTATTTTGGACAAGATAAGAGGGAACTAACTCCATTCAAAGCCATGTCTTCATTGACCTACCAACTCAGCCCACAAAAGCCACATGGGATGCCACTAGATAGCATTAAGCACCATTTGGGTTTTAGGTGCATTTGTTAACAAATTTCAAAAATTAGCTTATTCTAATTAAATTTCAAATTCAAGGTATACTTATAACTATTTTAAAAGTAAAAATGCAATTTTTGTCTTGCATATTTTTCATCAAAGTAACTTTGTTGCCCTTGAAGATTGTTTAAATTATACTTGTCCTAACAAAGCCACTATTTCCTAAGTCTTTTCACTCTATTGGTTAGGATTATCTTGTAAGTGCTGATTATCTAGAGAGTAAGTGCGACTTACTATTTCAATGAGCCAAGCCAATGAAATACTTGAACCCACTATTTTAAGGAGTTATATGCAAAATCATACAATAATTATAAAATTTTGATATATGATGGTTTTTATTGAGGAATGTAAATCTTTGCTTGTTTCTTTCCTAACATCTAATTGGAGGCAAAGAATAAAATTTTTTTTTTTTTTTTTTTTTTTGCATAATGGCAATTTAAATAAGAGCATTTGGGATCCCATGAGAAAAGATTTATTTAACATTTTACTAAACCTATCTTAAAACTCCGGGTGTTAATTTTTCCTTTCTCAAAATGACGTACATGTAATTTAAACATAATTAAATAATCCGCGTATAAATCAACGTCAAATAAATAGGCGCCTTTATTTTAAATCAAATAAACATCCAAAAGACAGTAATAATATGGCCCAGGGTCTATCCATCATAACATCCCATATAAATGTCCAATATATGTCCAAAGATCTAAATCACATCCAAATATAAAGTATGCAGTCCATAATAAAATTCAAATGATAATCCACTCTAATGACTCACATTACTTTCTAAAACTATAGGGAAACTAGTCTTCAAGACTCTCAAGGTTTATCAACCGCTTTTCCTTTCTGGTGTCGCGCTCGAGATCTAAGGCATTGCAAAACAAAGCAATGCCTCAAAGAAGCTATCGCTTGTGTAGGTACATAGACAATTAATGTAATAAATGCAAGAAATAATGAACAAAGATTGATGAAAAGTCTAACATTTATGGAAATAGTGATATCATAATGCCATGTTCAAATAAATGCCAATTTATTCCAAATGCTAAAACATGAAATTCAACGAGTTAAAACATGACATGAATCAATAACATGGAGCATACAACAAGAATAAGGGCACCCTAAGGTAATGGGTCCCACCACATCGCACTAACATCCCCGATCGGGAGTACACATAGTCAACCTACGAGTGTCGTCACACCTGTGCATACCATCTATAACCATGCTCATCATACATGCACACATAACAAGAATATGGGCCATCATGTTGCGGTGGCAACCCTCCATGGGTCTCAACGGCCGCCGCTCCCCATCGACACAATAACGGGAGACTTAACGTACGTCCCCATGCAAAGGCGCGGACCGGAAGTGTGGACAATCCATGTTACCAAACCCCTACCGAATGCCATCTATGGGCGGTGTCTATCATATCACAAACTCATCACATCATAATCTCGGAAGGTGGGTGGCGGCCCTATCCCTCCTAAAGATGACGCCCACCGGGCGAGAGCACCCGTCATCAAATATAAAACACGGAAATCATATGTATATGCTAAAACTCAAGAGCACTTATAGCTTGCAATCCCCAAGACATGCCCCTCATCCTGGGGTTAGCCTATCAAAGGACCAGCTAATAAGCCTCTATTCTCATTTCCATGTAAATCCATGCATTTTCTATATATATAATAAGAAATAAGTCTCTAAGTAAGCATAACAAATTAACATCATGCTTGTAAAAGCATTTGAAATAAGTTTATTCAAGAAAAGATTTCAATTTGGAATAACCATCCCGTACGCAATGTCGCATGAAATCCATGGTAAATAAAAATCGCAATTTAAAACACAATCACACATGATGCTATGTTTAAAACATGGTTTAAAATCAAGTCAAAACATTAATTGTCGTCACCTACCTCAGTGTGAGATCACTAGCTTGCTAATAACTCCCTTTAATTGGTATATTCAAGTGCACCTGTACATGTCACATCACTATTTTAAAATTTTTCTAAATAAAAAGTGGTCATTTCTAAGTTTTTAAGTTAAAACTAGGTCCGCGTCGTCAATACGGTCACAACGCCTCTTCCGGATCGTGATTTGGACCTCTCTAGCTCCCAAAAATCAAGTTTTAGTGAAAACTACCCTCAAATGGGGCTGCTTGGGACCACCATAAGGTGGTTTAAGCGCGGCGCCCTTTTCCGCCGGTTTATACCGACGTATACGGGCGCACGAAGACGCACGGCGTCGCAGACGCCGCACGGAACGCGCCGCGTCCCGGTCCCACCACGGCAGCCAACCACGCGCGTTCCGCACGCGCGCGGCGCCGCGCACGCGTGCGGCGACGACGACGTCATGTGACGTCGTCCCTCGGGCGTCAGGGTGTGCGTCTTGGCGTCAGCGCAGGGCGCCGACGCCGTTGACGACGCCGGAGAAGACGACCGGGTTCGGTCGCCTCCCGGCGAGCTCTGAGCTCCGTTTTGCGTGATTTTTGCGCCATTTTCTTCAGAATTCTCTCTAGAATCCATTTATGCCCTCCTTTTGCACTAATTTTCTCAAAAACCATGGTTTTTAAACGATTTTTCCCAAGTTCCTAAAAACCTCCATAGGTCTTGGTTTTTGAGTTTTCTGGGCAATTCCACCGTTGGATCACTCCCAAATTTAAAGGGTTTGCTCTTGGGTCTCTTGTGCACTAGTTGGACGGTGCGATTTTCAAACGGACAAGGTTTGATCCGTGAAATCACACTCCAACAGTAGCGTGCACAAAGTTCCTAAAAATCTGATTTTTTTCCAAAATTTTTAAACGTTTTCTAATTAATTTTCTAATTAATAAATACAGAAAAACATAGGTTTTGAGGCTTACCTTGCACCTGGCCGGAGTTGCTCGTGTTGCCGGGGCTCCACTCGCCGGAAAATTCAAGTTTTTACAGGGCTAGGGTTTTGCGTAAATACTCAGAGAAAACGCTCAAAGTGGAGCGTTTTGGCAACCTGGGGAGGGTAGATATAGGCCTAGAGTCCCAGGAGAAGAGAACCTCTTCCATTCACGCCTCTTTCCACGTCTCTCCGGCGATTTTTTCGGCACTGGTAGAGACGTGTGGAAGACGGGGGTGCCAGTATCAATTTGGACCCCTGTCTAATACGTCTCTACCAAATGACCAAATTGCCCTTCCAACTTTGACGGCTCATAACTCCCTCATTTGAGCTCCGTTTTTCGCGTTCTTGGTGGCGTTGGATTCGTATCGACGAGCACTTTCTAATCATTATGTTTTCAGGAAATAATTTCATCCATAAATTTTTATTTTAATTTATTTAATAATTTCCTATTTTTATCTTAAAAATTAAGGATATTACATTCTTCCCTCCTTATAAAAATTTCGTCCTCGAAATTTAGCTACATACCTCTATGTAAATAACTCTGGATGTATCTTTCGCATCTCCTCCTCAGTCTCCCAAGTAGCCTCCTGTAGTGAATGATGCTGCCAAAGGACTTTGACCAAGGCAATGGTCTTATTCCTTAACTCCTTGACTTTTGTATCTAAGACGCGCACTGGTCTCTCCTCAAATGTCATGTCAGCCTGTAGCTCTCCTGGGATCTGCTCCAATACATGTGAGGGATCTGGCACGTATTTCCTTAGCATAGACACGTGAAAGACGTCATGCACATTTGCTAGCTGTGGTGGTAAGGCTAGCTGGTATGCCACTGACCCAACTCGTCGTAAGATCTCGAAAGGTCCAATATACCTGGGACTAAGCTTTCCTTTATTTCCAAACCTCAACATCCCTTTCATAGGAGAAACTTTCAAGAATACATGCTCGCCCTCAAAGAACTCTAAGTCCTTTCGCCTCTTGTCTGCATAACTTTTCTGTCGACTGTGAGCCGCCCGCCCCCTCTTCCGAATGAGTTGAACTTTCTCTGCACATTCTTCCACTAACTCAGATTTCACCACGCGTCTTTCTCCTACATCACTCCAACATAAAGGTGACCGACAAGGTCTGCCATAAAGTGCCTCATATGGAGCCATCCCAATACTAGCGTGATGACTATTATTATAAGCAAATTCCACCAAAGGTAAATGATCTTCCCAGCTACCCTTCCAATCCATAACACAGGCTCGTAGCATATCCTCAATAGTCTGGATGGTCCTCTCGCTCTGTCCGTACGTACGAGGATGGAATCTTGTGCTAAATTTCAATCTCGACCCTAATGCCTCTTGCACGCTCTTCCAGTATTTTGAGGTAAATCGCGTATCTCGATCCGATATAATTGTCAAGGGAACGCCATGTAGACTGACGATCTCCTTAACATATAATTTCGCTAAGCTATCCACGGTCTGATTTTGTCTGATGGGAAGGAAATGAGCAGACTTGGTCAACCTGTCCACAACGACCCATATCATGTCGTGGCCGCTAGCGGTCCTCGGAAGACCTAGAACGAAGTCCATGGTAATATGGTCCCACTTCCACTGTGGAAGGTCCAGTGTCTGAAGTAGTCCTGATGGACGCTGATGCTCAGCCTTGACCTGCTGACAGGTCAAACATCGTGCAACACACTCTCCAACATCCTTTTTCATACCATTCCACCAGAAATGCCTCTTGAGATCCTGATACATCTTCGTACCCCCAGGATGAATTGTATAAGGGGATTGGTGTGCTTCTTGAAGTAACTCGCGCTTCAATTCGTCATCTGCTGGTACTACCAACCTCCCCTTAAATCTAACTCCTCCATCTGGTCCCCTCGAAAAATCTGTCTTATCAGTCAGATCCTGTGTTTCCTTGTCTTTACCCTGTGCCTCTAAGATCCTGTCAAAGAACTTAGACCGAGTCGTCAAATTGGCAATCATCACACCCGCCTTCCTACTCAGGGCATCTGCAACGACGTTAGCCTTCCCAGGATGGTACTGTATGGTGAAGTCGAAGTCCTTGAGATACTCCATCCATCTGCGCTGCCTCATATTCAATTCACTCTGAGTAAAGAAGTACTTGAGGCTCTTATGATCAGTGAATACCTCAAATCTCTCACCATAAAGATAATGTCTCCAGGACTTCAACGCAAATACCACGGCTGCTAATTCCAGGTCATGTGTTGGGTAATTTACCTCATGTGTCTTCAACTGTCTAGACGCATAGGCAATTACCTTCCCATGTTGCATCAACACTGCTCCTAATCCCTTGCCAGAGGCGTCACAATAAACTACATAACCGCCTGCCCCAGATGGTAAGGTCAATACCGGAGCAGTAGTAAGTCTCCTCTTGAGCTCTTGGAAGCTCTCTTCGCAAGCCTCGGTCCATACAAATTGAGTGTCTTTCCTAGTCAGGGTGGTCAATGGTAATGCGATCTTAGAGAATCCCTCTATAAATCGACAATAATACCCTGCCAAACCGAGAAAACTGCGTATCTCGATCCTTTGTCTTGGGCCTCTCCCAGTGTAGTACTGCCTCTACCTTTGTTGAATCCACGGCCACTCCATCTTTAGATATGACGTGGCCTAAGAAATGCACCTGGTCTAGCCAAAAATCACACTTACTGAACTTGGCATACAACTGATGTCGACGAAGTGTGTCTAATACCGTGTGGAGATGCTCTCTGTGTGTCTCATGACTAGGCGAATAAATCAAGATGTCATCCACAAATACAATCACGAACTTATCCAAATAAGCTCGAAAAACACGGTTCATTAGATCCATGAACACCGCAGTGCGTTCGTCAATCCAAACGGCATCACTAGGAACTCATAATGACCATAACGACTCCTAAAGGCAGTCTTCGAGATATCCTCCTCTCTAACCCTCAGCTGATGATACCCTGACCTCAAATCAATCTTGGAGAACACTTGTGCCGATTGGAGCTGATCAAATAAATCATCTATGCGTGGCAAAGGGTATCGGTTCTTTATAGTAACACCATTCAACAACCGATAGTCAATGCATAGTCTCAGTGATCCATCCTTTTTCTTCACGAACAGGACTGGTGCTCCCCATGGTGATCCACTCGGCCTGATAAAGCCCTTATCCAGTAACTCTTGCAATTGTACCTGAAGTTCTCTCAACTCTGCTGGAGCCATCCTATATGGTTTGTTGGTTTCTAGGGGTTACTCTATGATATTTTTAGGTTGATCTTTATCTAAGAATGTCCTGCATTTTATTGTATAATTGGGTGCGTGTCAAAATTACGGACGCAACGGTCCTTTTGGCTTGTCAGCGGAGTTATATAGGCTCCGAAATTGGATTTTTCAAGGTCGCGCCTTAATGGACGACCCAATTGTAGTGCCTAGGGTCCTACATGCCGCGGTTCTAGAATGCGCGCTCTACGGTTTCTAGTATACGCGTGCGCCTTAGTTGCACTGCAACCGGGCTCATGTGCATACGTCCGAATAGTGTGCCGGGGTGAGTGTGAAAGTACGCCACCAGAGCCGGCCTCACCTTTCGGCGGTAGGAGGCTACTCTAACTTGATCATACTGGTGAGATCTTCATAGCGTCGAATGTCCTCTCCGCCTCAAATAACCATCGCTCGGCCTCCTCCGTGTTACCATCTCCATAAAAGGGTTTTACCATCTTTTGAAACCTCTCTAGTAATTTGTCCGTCTTACTAGAGTCACTCGTAGCATCGCCCTCCGTAGCTCTATGTACTGATGTTTCTTGTACTGGTTGTGAGGACTGAACTAATGAAACCATGGGTACCACTTTAGGTGGTGGAATAGGGCTAGGGTTAGCTGCGTCAACAGCTGTCCTAACCTGCTGCTGTATAAGTGGTACGAGTCCTGACATTAACCGATTCAATAAATTGGCATCTCGATCCCCTTGATCAGAGGACTCAGCAGGTGGAGCCACGGGTGTAGCAGGGGTAGACCTTGTCCTTCTCCGAGGAGCCATCTATCAAAATTTTACATGTCACTAAGTGTAAGTTCCTCTCTCATCGTTTCTCTCTCTACAACTATTATGGACTGTTATTCACATATAAATGGACATTCACAAGGATTATGATGGACTAGACTGGGCTCTGATACCAACTTTGTAACACCCCGGATTTTTAAGACAAATTTTTTTTTTTTTTTTTTTTTTTGCATAATGGCAATTTAAATAAGAGCATTTGGGATCCCATGAGAAAAGATTTATTTAACATTTTACTAAACCTATCTTAAAACTCCGGGTGTTAATTTTTCCTTTCTCAAAATGACGTACATGTAATTTAAACATAATTAAATAATCCGCGTATAAATCAACGTCAAATAAATAGGCGCCTTTATTTTAAATCAAATAAACATCCAAAAGACAGTAATAATATGGCCCAGGGTCTATCCATCATAACATCCCATATAAATGTCCAATATATGTCCAAAGATCTAAATCACATCCAAATATAAAGTATGCAGTCCATAATAAAATTCAAATGATAATCCACTCTAATGACTCACATTACTTTCTAAAACTATAGGGAAACTAGTCTTCAGCAGCTCTCAAGGTTTATCAACCGCTTTTCCTTTCCTGGTGTCGCGCTCGAGATCTAAGGCATTGCAAAACAAAGCAATGCCTCAAAGAAGCTATCGCTTGTGTAGGTACATAGACAATTAATGTAATAAATGCAAGAAATAATGAACAACATTGATGAAAAGTCTAACATTTATGGAAATAGTGATATCATAATGCCATGTTCAAATAAATGCCAATTTATTCCAAATGCTAAAACATGAAATTCACTGAGTTAAAACATGACATGAATCAATAACATGGAGCATACAACAAGAATAAGGGCACCCTAAGGTAATGGGTCCCACCACATCGCACTAACATCCCTGATCAGGAGTACACATAGTCAACCTCTGAGTGTCGTCGCACCTGTGCATAGCATCTATAACCATGCTCATCATACATGCACACATAACAAGAATATGGGCCATCATCTTGCGGTGGCAACCCTCCATGGGTATCAACCACCGCCGCTCCCGTCGACACCATAACGGGAGACTTAACGTACGTCCCCATGGAAAGGCTCGGACCGGTAGTGTGGACTATCCATGTTACCAAACCCCTACCGAATGCCATCTATGGGCAGGTGTCTATCATATCACAAACTCATCACATCATAATCTCGGAAGGTGGGTGGCGGCCCTATCCCTCCTAAGCATGACGCGCCAGGGCGAGAGCACCCGTCATCAAATATAAAACACGGAAATCATATGTATATGCTAAAACTCAAGAGCACTTATAGCTTGCAATCCCCAAGACATGCCCCTCATCCTGGGGTTAGCCTATCAAAGGACCAAATTTAATAAGCCTCTATTCTCATTTCCATGTAAATCCATGCATTTTCTATATATATAATAAGAAATAAGTCTCTAAGTAAGCATAACAAATTAACATCATGCTTGTAAAAGCATTTGAAATAAGTTTATTCAGTAAAAGATTTCAATTTGGAATAACCATCCTGTACGCAATGTCGCATGAAATCCATGGTAAATAAAAATCGCAATTTAAAACACAATCACACATGATGCTATGTTTAAAACATGGTTTAAAATCAAGTCAAAACATTAATTGTCGTCACCTACCTCAGTGTGAGATCACTAGCTTGCTAATAACTCCCTTTAATTGGTATATTCAAGTGCACCTGTACATGTCACATCACTATTTTAAAATTTTTCTAAATAAAAAGTGGTCATTTCTAAGTTTTTAAGTTAAAACTAGGTCCGCGTCGTCAATACGGTCACAACGCCTCTTAGGATCGTGATTTGGACCTCTCTAGCTCCCAAAAATCAAGTTTTAGTGAAAACTACCCTCAAATGGGGCCTGCCGGACCACCATAAGGTGGTTTAAACTGGCGGCGCCCTTTTCCGCCGGTTTATACCGACGTATACGGGCGCACGAAGACGCACGGCGTCGCAGACGCCGCACGGAACGCGCCGCGTCCCGGTCCCACCACGGCAGCCAACCACGCGCGTTCCGCACGCGCGCGGCGCCGCGCACGCGTGCGGCGACGACGGCGTCATGTGGCGGCGTCCCTCGGCGTCGGGGTGTGCGTCTTGGCGTCGCCACAGGCGCCGACGCCGTTGACGACGCCGGAGAAGACGACCGGATTCGGTCGCCTCCGGCGAGCTCTGAGCTCCGTTTTGCGTGATTTTTGCGCCATTTTCTTCAGAATTCTCTCTAGAATCCATTTATGCCCTCCTTTTGCACTAATTTTCTCAAAAACCATGGTTTTTAAACGATTTTTCCCAAGTTCCTAAAAACCTCCCTAGGTACTGGTTTTTGAGTTTTCTGGGCAATTCCACCGTTGGATCACTCCCAAATTTAAAGGGTTTGCTCTTGGGTCTCTTGTGCACTAGTTGGACGGTGCGATTTTCAAACGGACAAGGTTTGATCCGTGAAATCACACTCCAACAGTAGCGTGCACAAAGTTCCTAAAAATCTGATTTTTTTCCAAAATTTTTAAACGTTTTCTAATTAATTTTCTAATTAATAAATACAGAAAAACATAGGTTTTGAGGCTTACCTTGCACCTGGCCGGAGTTGCTCGTGTTGCCGGGGCTCCACTCGCCGGAAAATTCAAGTTTTTACAGGCTAGGGTTTTGCGTAAATACTCAGAGAAAACGCTCAAAGTGGAGCGTTTTGGCAACCTGGGGAGGGTAGATATAGGCCTAGAGTCCCAGGAGAAGAGAACCTCTTCCATTCACGCCTCTTTCCACGTCTCTCCGGCGATTTTTTCGGCACTGGTAGAGACGTGTGGAAGACGGGGGTGCCGTATCAATTTGGACCCCTGTCTAATACGTCTCTACCAAATGACCAAATTGCCCTTCCAACTTTGACGGCTCATAACTCCCTCATTTGAGCTCCGTTTTTCGCGTTCTTGGTGGCGTTGGATTCGTATCGACGAGCACTTTCTAATCATTATGTTTTCAGGAAATAATTTCATCCATAAATTTTTATTTTAATTTATTTAATAATTTCCTATTTTTATCTTAAAAATTAAGGATATTACATTCTTCCCTCCTTATAAAAATTTCGTCCTCGAAATTTAGCTACATACCTCTATGTAAATAACTCTGGATGTATCTTTCGCATCTCCTCCTCAGTCTCCCAAGTAGCCTCCTGTAGTGAATGATGCTGCCAAAGGACTTTGACCAAGGCAATGGTCTTATTCCTTAACTCCTTGACTTTTGTATCTAAGACGCGCACTGGTCTCTCCTCAAATGTCATGTCAGCCTGTAGCTCTCCTGGGATCTGCTCCAATACATGTGAGGGATCTGGCACGTATTTCCTTAGCATAGACACGTGAAAGACGTCATGCACATTTGCTAGCTGTGGTGGTAAGGCTAGCTGGTATGCCACTGACCCAACTCGTCGTAAGATCTCGAAAGGTCCAATATACCTGGGACTAAGCTTTCCTTTATTTCCAAACCTCAACATCCCTTTCATAGGAGAAACTTTCAAGAATACATGCTCGCCCTCAAAGAACTCTAAGTCCTTTCGCCTCTTGTCTGCATAACTTTTCTGTCGACTGTGAGCTGTCAGTAACCTCTTCCGAATGAGTTGAACTTTCTCTGCACATTCTTCCACTAACTCAGATTTCACCACGCGTCTTTCTCCTACATCACTCCAACATAAAGGTGACCGACAAGGTCCGCCATAAAGTGCCTCATATGGAGCCATCCCAATACTAGCGTGATGACTATTATTATAAGCAAATTCCACCAAAGGTAAATGATCTTCCCAGCTACCCTTCCAATCCATAACACAGGCTCGTAGCATATCCTCAATAGGCCGTATGGTCCTCTCGCTCCGTCCGTACGTACGAGGATGGAATGCCGTGCTAAATTTCGATCTCGACCCTAATGCCTCTTGCACGCTCTTCCAGTATTTTGAGGTAAATCGCGTATCTCGATCCGATATAATTGTCAAGGGAACGCCATGTAGACTGACGATCTCCTTAACATATAATTTCGCTAAGCTATCCACGGTCGATTTTGTCCGATGGGAAGGAAATGAGCTTGAGACTTGGTCAACTCCGTCCACAACGACCCATATCATGTCGTGGCCGCTAGCGGTCCTCAAGACCTAGAACGAAGTCCATGGTAATATGGTCCCACTTCCACCGTGGAAGGTCCGGTGTCCGAAGTAGTCCCGATGGACGCCGATGCTCGGCCTTGACCTGTGACGGGTCAAACATCGTGCAACACACTCTCCAACATCCTTTTTCATACCATTCCACCGTAAATGCCTCTTGAGATCCCGATACATCTTCGTACCCCCGGGATGAATTGTATAAGGGGATTGGTGTGCTTCTTGAAGTAACTCGCGCTTCAATTCGTCATCCGTGGTACTACCAACCTCCCCTTAAATCTAACTCCTCCATCCGGTCCCCTCGAAAAATCTGTCTTATCGCCGATCCTGTGTTTCCTTGTCTTTACCCCGTGCCTCTAAGATCCGTCAAAGAACTTAGACCGAGTCGTCAAATTGGCAATCATCACACCCGCCTTCCTACTCAGGGCATCTGCAACGACGTTAGCCTTCCCAGGATGGTACTGTATGGTGAAGTCGAAGTCCTTGAGATACTCCATCCATCTGCGCCGCCTCATATTCAATTCACTCGAGTAAAGAAGTACTTGAGGCTCTTATGATCGGTGAATACCTCAAATCTCTCACCATAAAGATAATGTCTCCCGGGACTTCAACGCAAATACCACGGCTGCTAATTCCAGGTCATGTGTTGGGTAATTTACCTCATGTGTCTTCAACTGTCTAGACGCATAGGCAATTACCTTCCCATGTTGCATCAACACTGCTCCTAATCCCTTGCCGGAGGCGTCACAATAAACTACATAACCGCCTGCCCCAGATGGTAAGGTCAATACCGGAGCAGTAGTAAGTCTCCTCTTGAGCTCTTGGAAGCTCTCTTCGCAAGCCTCGGTCCATACAAATTGAGTGTCTTTCCTAGTCAGGGTGGTCAATGGTAATGCGATCTTAGAGAATCCCTCTATAAATCGACAATAATACCCTGCCAAACCGAGAAAACTGCGTATCTCAGTCACTGTCTTGGGCCTCTCCCAGTGTAGTACTGCCTCTACCTTTGTTGAATCCACGGCCACTCCATCTTTAGATATGACGTGGCCTAAGAAATGCACTGGTCTAGCCAAAAATCACACTTACTGAACTTGGCATACAACTGATGTCGACGAAGTGTGTCTAATACCGTGTGGAGATGCTCTCTGTGTGTCTCATGACTAGGCGAATAAATCAAGATGTCATCCACAAATACAATCACGAACTTATCCAAATAAGCTCGAAAAACACGGTTCATTAGATGCATGAACACCGCAGTGCGTTCGTCAATCCAAACGGCATCACTAGGAACTCATAATGACCATGACGACTCCTAAAGGCAGCCTTCGAGATATCCGCCTCTCTAACCCTCAGCTGATGATACCCTGACCTCAAATCAATCTTGGAGAACACATGTGCCGATTGGAGCTGATCAAATAAATCATCTATGCGTGGCAAAGGGTATCGGTTCTTTATAGTAACACCATTCAACAACCGATAGTCAATGCATAGTCTCAGTGATCCATCCTTTTTCTTCACGAACAGGACTGGTGCTCCCCATGGTGATCCACTCTACCGATAAAGCCCTTATCCAAGAACTCTTGCAATTGTACCCGAAGTTCTCTCAACTCGCTGGAGCCATCCTATATGGTTTGTTGGTTTCTAGGGGTTACTCTCTGATATTTTTAGGTTGATCTTTATCTAAGAATGTCCTGCCTTTTATTGTATAATTGGGTCTGTGTCAAAATTACGGACGCAACGGTCCTTTTGGCTTGTCAAGCGGAGTTATATAGGCTCCGAAATTGGATTTTTCAAGGTCGCGCCTTAATGGACGACCCAATTGTAGTGCCTAGGGTCCTACATGCCGCGGTTCTAGAATGCGCGCTCTACGGTTTCTAGTATACGCGTGCGCCTTAGTTGCACTGCAACCAGGCTCATGTGCATACGTCCGAATAGTGTGCCAGGGTGAGTGTGAAAGAATGCCACCGAGCCGGCCTCACCTTTCGGCAGGTAGGAGGCTACTCTAACTTGATCATCTGGTGAGATCTTCATAGCGTCGAATGTCCTCTCCGCCTCAAATAACCATCGCTCGGCCTCCTCCGTGTTACCATCTCCATAAAAGGGTTTTACCATCTTTTGAAACCTCTCTAGTAATTTGTCCGTCTTACTAGAGTCACTCGTAGCATCGCCCTCCGTAGCTCTGTGTACCGATGTTTCTTGTCTTGGTTGTGAGGACCGAACTAATGAATCCAAGGGTACCACATTAGGTGCTGGAATAGGGGAAGGGTTAGGCTGCGTCAACACCGTCCTAACCTCGTCGTCGTATAAGTGGTACGAGTCCTGACATTAACCGATTCAATAAATTGGCATCTCGATCCCCTTGATCAGAGGACTCGGCAGTGGAGCCACGGGTGTAGCAGGTAGACCTTGTCCTTCTCCGAGGAGCCATCTATCAAAATTTTACATGTCACTAAGTGTAAGTTCCTCTCTCATCGTTTCTCTCTCTACAACTATTATGGATCGTTATTCACATATAAATGGACATTCACAAGGATTATGATGGACTAGACTGGGCTCTGATACCAACTTTGTAACACCCCGGATTTTTAAGACAAATTTTTTTTTTTTTTTTTTTTTTTTGCATAATGGCAATTTAAATAAGAGCATTTGGGATCCCATGAGAAAAGATTTATTTAACATTTTACTAAACCTATCTTAAAACTCCGGGTGTTAATTTTTCCTTTCTCAAAATGACGTACATGTAATTTAAACATAATTAAATAATCCGCGTATAAATCAACGTCAAATAAATAGGCGCCTTTATTTTAAATCAAATAAACATCCAAAAGACAATAATAATATGGCCCAGGGTCTATCCATCATAACATCCCATATAAATGTCCAATATATGTCCAAAGATCTAAATCACATCCAAATATAAAGTATGCAGTCCATAATAAAATTCAAATGATAATCCACTCTAATGACTCACATTACTTTCTAAAACTATAGGGAAACTAGTCTTCAGCAGCTCTCAAGGTTTATCAACCGCTTTTCCTTTCTGGTGTCGCGCTCGAGATCTAAGGCATTGCAAAACAAAGCAATGCCTCAAAGAAGCTATCGCTTGTGTAGGTACATAGACAATTAATGTAATAAATGCAAGAAATAATGAACAAAGATTGATGAAAAGTCTAACATTTATGGAAATAGTGATATCATAATGCCATGTTCAAATAAATGCCAATTTATTCCAAATGCTAAAACATGAAATTCACTGAGTTAAAACATGACATGAATCAATAACATGGAGCATACAACAAGAATAAGGGCACCCTAAGGTAATGGGTCCCACCACATCGCACTAACATCCCTGATCAGGAGTACACATAGTCAACCTCTGAGTGTCGTCACACCCAGGCATACCATCTATAACCATGCTCATCATACATGCACACATAACAAGAATATGGGCCATCATGCTGCAGTGGCAACCCTCCATGGGTATCAACCACCGCCGCTCCCGTCGACACCATAACGGGAGACTTAACGTCCGTCCCCATGGAAAGGCTCAGACCCAGAGTGTGGACTATCCATGTTACCAAACCCCTACCGAATGCCATCTATGGGCAGGTGTCTATCATATCACAAACTCATCACATCATAATCTCGGAAGGTGGGTGGCCTACTCTATCCCTCCTAAAGCATGACGCCCACCGGCGAGAGCACCCGTCATCAAATATAAAACACGGAAATCATATGTATATGCTAAAACTCAAGAGCACTTATAGCTTGCAATCCCCAAGACATGCCCCTCATCCTGGGGTTAGCCTATCAAAGGACCAAATTTAATAAGCCTCTATTCTCATTTCCATGTAAATCCATGCATTTTCTATATATATAATAAGAAATAAGTCTCTAAGTAAGCATAACAAATTAACATCATGCTTGTAAAAGCATTTGAAATAAGTTTATTCAAGAAAAGATTTCAATTTGGAATAACCATCCTGTACGCAATGTCGCATGAAATCCATGGTAAATAAAAATCGCAATTTAAAACACAATCACACATGATGCTATGTTTAAAACATGGTTTAAAATCAAGTCAAAACATTAATTGTCGTCACCTACCTCAGTGTGAGATCACTAGCTTGCTAATAACTCCCTTTAATTGGTATATTCAAGTGCACCTGTACATGTCACATCACTATTTTAAAATTTTTCTAAATAAAAAGTGGTCATTTCTAAGTTTTTAAGTTAAAACTAGGTCCGCGTCACAATACGGCCACAACGCCTCTTCCGGATCGTGATTTGGACCTCTCTAGCTCCCAAAAATCAAGTTTTAGTGAAAACTACCCTCAAATGGGGCCTGCCGGACCACCATAAGGTGGTTTAAACTGGCGGCGCCCTTTTCCGCCGGTTTATACCGACGTATACGGGCGCACGAAGACGCACGGCGTCGCAGACGCCGCACGGAACGCGCCGCGTCCCGGTCCCACCACGGCAGCCAACCACGCGCGTTCCGCACGCGCGCGGCGCCGCGCACGCGTGCGGCGACGACGACGTCATGTGACGTCGTCCCTCGGGCGTCAGGGTGTGCGTCTTGGCGTCAGCGCAGGGCGCCGACGCCGTTGACGACGCCGGAGAAGACGACCGGATTCCGGTCGCCTCCGGCGGAGCTACAGAGCTCCGTTTTGCGTGATTTTTGCGCCATTTTCTTCAGAATTCTCTCTAGAATCCATTTATGCCCTCCTTTTGCACTAATTTTCTCAAAAACCATGGTTTTTAAACGATTTTTCCCAAGTTCCTAAAAACCTCCATAGGTACTGGTTTTTGAGTTTTCTGGGCAATTCCACCGTTGGATCACTCCCAAATTTAAAGGGTTTGCTCTTGGGTCTCTTGTGCACTAGTTGGACGGTGCGATTTTCAAACGGACAAGGTTTGATCCGTGAAATCACACTCCAACAGTAGCGTGCACAAAGTTCCTAAAAATCTGATTTTTTTCCAAAATTTTTAAACGTTTTCTAATTAATTTTCTAATTAATAAATACAGAAAAACATAGGTTTTGAGGCTTACCTTGCACCTGGCCGGAGTTGCTCGTGTTGCCGGGGCTCCACTCGCCGGAAAATTCAAGTTTTTACAGGCTAGGGTTTTGCGTAAATACTCAGAGAAAACGCTCAAAGTGGAGCGTTTTGGCAACCTGGGGAGGGTAGATATAGGCCTAGAGTCCCAGGAGAAGAGAACCTCTTCCATTCACGCCTCTTTCCACGTCTCTCCGGCGATTTTTCGGCACTGGTAGAGACGTGTGGAAGACGGGGTGCCGTATCAATTTGGACCCCTGTCTAATACGTCTCTACCAAATGACCAAATTGCCCTTCCAACTTTGACGGCTCATAACTCCCTCATTTGAGCTCCGTTTTTCGCGTTCTTGGTGGCGTTGGATTCGTATCGACGAGCACTTTCTAATCATTATGTTTTCAGGAAATAATTTCATCCATAAATTTTTATTTTAATTTATTTAATAATTTCCTATTTTTATCTTAAAAATTAAGGATATTACATTCTTCCCTCCTTATAAAAATTTCGTCCTCGAAATTTAGCTACATACCTCTATGTAAATAACTCTGGATGTATCTTTCGCATCTCCTCCTCAGTCTCCCAAGTAGCCTCCTGTAGTGAATGATGCTGCCAAAGGACTTTGACCAAGGCAATGGTCTTATTCCTTAACTCCTTGACTTTTGTATCTAAGACGCGCACTGGTCTCTCCTCAAATGTCATGTCAGCCGTAGCTCTCCCGGGATCTGCTCCAATACATGTGAGGGATCCGCACGTACTTCCTTAGCATAGGCACGTGAAAGACGTCATGCACATTTGCTAGCTGTGGTGGTAAGGCTAGCTGGTATGCCACTGACCCAACTCGTCGTAAGATCTCGAAAGGTCCAATATACCTGGGACTAAGCTTTCCTTTATTTCCAAACCTCAACATCCCTTTCATAGGAGAAACTTTCAAGAATACATGCTCGCCCTCAAAGAACTCTAAGTCCTTTCGCCTCTTGTCTGCATAACTTTTCTGTCGACCGTGAGCCGTCGCAACCTCTTCCGAATGAGTTGAACTTTCTCTCGCACATTCTTCCACTAACTCAGATTTCACCACGCGTCTTTCTCCTACATCACTCCAACATAAAGGTGACCGACAAGGTCTGCCATAAAGTGCCTCATATGGTGCCATCCCAATACTAGCGTGATGACTATTATTATAAGCAAATTCCACCAAAGGTAAATGATCTTCCCAGCTACCCTTCCAATCCATAACACAGGCTCGTAGCATATCCTCAATAGTCCGGATGGTCCTCTCGCTCCGTCCGTACGTCCGAGGATGGAATGCCGTGCTAAATTTCAGCCTCGACCCTAATGCCTCTTGCACGCTCTTCCAGTATTTTGAGGTAAATCGCGTATCTCGATCCGATATAATTGTCAAGGGAACGCCATGTAGACTGACGATCTCCTTAACATATAATTTCGCTAAGCTATCCACGGTCGATTTTGTCCGATGGGAAGGAAATGAGCAGACTTGGTCAACCCGTCCACAACGACCCATATCATGTCGTGGCCGCTACGGTCCTCGGAAGACCTAGAACGAAGCCCATGGTAATATGGTCCCTCTTCCACTGTGGAAGGTCCAGTGTCTGAAGTAGTCCTGATGGACGCTGATGCTCGGCCTTGACCCGCCGACAGTCAAACATCGTGCAACACACTCTCCAACATCCTTTTTCATACCATTCCACCGTAAATGCCTCTTGAGATCCCGATACATCTTCGTACCCCAGGATGAATTGTATAAGGGGATTGGTGTGCTTCTTGAAGTAACTCGCGCTTCAATTCGTCATCCGCCGGTACTACCAACCTCCCCTTAAATCTAACTCCTCCATCCGGTCCCCTCGAAAAATCTGTCTTATCTCCGATCCTCGTGTTTCCTTGTCTTTGCCCTGTGCCTCTAAGATCCTGTCAAAGAACTTAGACCGAGTGGTCAAATTGGCAATCATCACACCCGCCTTCCTACTCATGGCATCTGCAACGACGTTGGTCTTCCCAGGATGGTACTGTATAGTGAAGTCGAAGTCCTTGAGATACTCCATCCATCTGCGTTGCCTCATGTTCAATTCACTCTGAGTAAAGAAGTACTTGAGGCTCTTATGATCAGTGAATACCTCAAATCTCTCACCATAAAGATAATGTCTCCAGGACTTCAACGCAAATACCACGGCTGCTAATTCCAGGTCATGTGTTGGGTAATTTACCTCATGTGTCTTCAACTGTCTAGACGCATAGGCAATTCCCTTCCCATGTTGCATCAACACCGCTCCTAATCCCTTGCCGTAGGCGTCACAATAAACTACATAACCGCCGCCCCGGATGGTAAGGTCAATACCGGAGCAAGAGTAAGTCTCCTCTTGAGCTCTTGGAAGCTCTCTTCGCAAGCCTCGGTCCATACAAATTGAGTGTCTTTCCTAGTCAGGGTGGTCAATGGTAATGCGATCTTAGAGAATCCCTCTATAAATCGACAATAATACCCCCGCCAAACCGAGAAAACCGCGTATCTCACCACTGTCTTGGGCCTCTCCCAAAGGTAGTACAGCCTCTACCTTTGTTGAATCCACGGCCACTCCATCTTTAGATATGACGTGGCCTAAGAAATGCACCTGGTCTAGCCAAAAATCACACTTACTGAACTTGGCATACAACTGATGTCGACGAAGTGTGTCTAATACCGTGTGGAGATGCTCTCTGTGTGTCTCATGACTAGGCGAATAAATCAAGATGTCATCCACAAATACAATCACGAACTTATCCAAATAAGCTCGAAAAACACGGTTCATTAGATCCATGAACACCGCAGGTGCGTTCGTCAATCCAAACGGCATCACTAGGAACTCATAATGACCATAACGACTCCTAAAGGCAGTCTTCGAGATATCCTCCTCTCTAACCCTCAGCTGATGATACCCTGACCTCAAATCAATCTTGGAGAACACTTGTGCCGATTGGAGCTGATCAAATAAATCATCTATGCGTGGCAAAGGGTATCGGTTCTTTATAGTAACACCATTCAACAACCGATAGTCAATGCATAGTCTCGTTGATCCATCCTTTTTCTTCACGAACAGACCGGTGCTCCCCATGGTGATCCACTTCTACCGATAAAGCCCTTATCCAGTAACTCTTGCAATTGTACCTGAAGTTCTCTCAACTCTGCTGGAGCCATCCTATATGGTTTGTTGGTTTCTAGGGGTTACTCTCTGATATTTTTAGGTTGATCTTTATCTAAGAATGTCCTGCCTTTTATTGTATAATTGGGTCTGTGTCAAAATTACGGACGCAACGGTCCTTTTGGCTTGTCAAGCGGAGTTATATAGGCTCCGAAATTGGATTTTTCAAGGTCGCGCCTTAATGGACGACCCAATTGTAGTGCCTAGGGTCCTACATGCCGCGGTTCTAGAATGCGCGCTCTACGGTTTCTAGTATACGCGTGCGCCTTAGTTGCACTGCAACCAGGCTCATGTGCATACGTCCGAATAGTGTGCCAGGGTGAGTGTGAAAGTACGCCACCGAGCCGGCCTCACCTTTCGGCAGTAGGAGGCTACTCTAACTTGATCATCCGGTGAGATCTTCATAGCGTCGAATGTCCTCTCCGCCTCAAATAACCATCGCTCGGCCTCCTCCGTGTTACCATCTCCATAAAAGGGTTTTACCATCTTTTGAAACCTCTCTAGTAATTTGTCCGTCTTACTAGAGTCACTCGTAGCATCGCCCTCCGTAGCTCTAGGTACTGATGTTTCTTGTACTGGTTGTGAGGACTGAACTAATGAAACCATGGGTACCACTTTAGGTGGTGGAATAGGGCTAGGGGTTAGGCCGCGTCAACAAATGGCCCTAACTCGTCCGTATAAGTGGTACGAGTCCTGACATTAACCGATTCAATAAATTGGCATCTCGATCCCCTTGATCAGAGGACTCAGCAGGTGGAGCCACGGGTGTAGCAGGGGTAGACCTTGTCCTTCTCCGAGGAGCCATCTATCAAAATTTTACATGTCACTAAGTGTAAGTTCCTCTCTCATCGTTTCTCTCTCTACAACTATTATGGATCGTTATTCACATATAAATGGACATTCACAAGGATTATGATGGACTAGACTGGGCTCTGATACCAACTTTGTAACACCCCGGATTTTTAAGACAAATTTTTTTTTTTTTTTTTTTTTTTTGCATAATGGCAATTTAAATAAGAGCATTTGGGATCCCATGAGAAAAGATTTATTTAACATTTTACTAAACCTATCTTAAAACTCCGGGTGTTAATTTTTCCTTTCTCAAAATGACGTACATGTAATTTAAACATAATTAAATAATCCGCGTATAAATCAACGTCAAATAAATAGGCGCCTTTATTTTAAATCAAATAAACATCCAAAAGACAATAATAATATGGCCCAGGGTCTATCCATCATAACATCCCATATAAATGTCCAATATATGTCCAAAGATCTAAATCACATCCAAATATAAAGTATGCAAATCCATAATAAAATTCAAATGATAATCCACTCTAATGACTCACATTACTTTCTAAAACTATAGGAAACTAGTCTTCAAGAAAGCTCTCAAGGTTTATCAACCGCTTTTCCTTTCTGGTGTCGCGTCGAGATCTAAGGCATTGCAAAACAAAGCAATGCCTCAAAGAAGCTATCGCTTGTGTAGGTACATAGACAATTAATGTAATAAATGCAAGAAATAATGAACAGCATTGATGAAAAGTCTAACATTTATGGAAATAGTGATATCATAATGCCATGTTCAAATAAATGCCAATTTATTCCAAATGCTAAAACATGAAATTCACTGAGTTAAAACATGACATGAATCAATAACATGGAGCATACAACAAGAATAAGGGCACCCTAAGGTAATGGGTCCCACCACATCGCACTAACATCCCTGATCAGGAGTACACATAGTCAACCTCTGAGTGTCGTCACACCTAGGCATACCATCTATAACCATGCTCATCATACATGCACACATAACAAGAATATGGGCCATCATGCTGCAGTGGCAACCCTCCATGGGTATCAACCACCGCCGCTCCCCGTCGACACCATAACGGGAGACTTAACGTCTGTCCCCATGGAAAGGCTCAGACCGGTAGTGTGGACTATCCATGTTACCAAACCCCTACCGAATGCCATCTATGGGCAGGTGTCTATCATATCACAAACTCATCACATCATAATCTCGGAAGGTGGGTGCGAGGCCCAATCCCTCCTGGCATGACGCCCACCGGGCGAGAGCACCCGTCATCAAATATAAAACACGGAAATCATATGTATATGCTAAAACTCAAGAGCACTTATAGCTTGCAATCCCCAAGACATGCCCCTCATCCTGGGGTTAGCCTATCAAAGGACCAAATTTAATAAGCCTCTATTCTCATTTCCATGTAAATCCATGCATTTTCTATATATATAATAAGAAATAAGTCTCTAAGTAAGCATAACAAATTAACATCATGCTTGTAAAAGCATTTGAAATAAGTTTATTCAGTAAAAGATTTCAATTTGGAATAACCATCCTGTACGCAATGTCGCATGAAATCCATGGTAAATAAAAATCGCAATTTAAAACACAATCACACATGATGCTATGTTTAAAACATGGTTTAAAATCAAGTCAAAACATTAATTGTCGTCACCTACCTCAGTGTGAGATCACTAGCTTGCTAATAACTCCCTTTAATTGGTATATTCAAGTGCACCTGTACATGTCACATCACTATTTTAAAATTTTTCTAAATAAAAAGTGGTCATTTCTAAGTTTTTAAGTTAAAACTAGGTCCGCGTCGTCAATACGGCCACAACGCCTCTTACGGATCGTGATTTGGACCTCTCTAGCTCCCAAAAATCAAGTTTTAGTGAAAACTACCCTCAAATGGGGCACGGGACCACCATAAGGTGGTTTAAACTGGCGGCGCCCTTTTCCGCCGGTTTATACCGACGTATACGGGCGCACGAAGACGCACGGCGTCGCAGACGCCGCACGGAACGCGCCGCGTCCCGGTCCCACCACGGCAGCCAACCACGCGCGTTCCGCACGCGCGCGGCGCCGCGCACGCGTGCGGCGACGACGACGTCATGTGACGTCGTCCCTCGGGCGTCAGGGTGTGCGTCTTGGCGTCAGCGCAGGGCGCCGACGCCGTTGACGACGCCGGAGAAGACGACCGGATTAGGCCGCCTCGGCGAGCTACAGAGCTCCGTTTTGCGTGATTTTTGCGCCATTTTCTTCAGAATTCTCTCTAGAATCCATTTATGCCCTCCTTTTGCACTAATTTTCTCAAAAACCATGGTTTTTAAACGATTTTTCCCAAGTTCCTAAAAACCTCCATAGGTACTGGTTTTTGAGTTTTCTGGGCAATTCCACCGTTGGATCACTCCCAAATTTAAAGGGTTTGCTCTTGGGTCTCTTGTGCACTAGTTGGACGGTGCGATTTTCAAACGGACAAGGTTTGATCCGTGAAATCACACTCCAACAGTAGCGTGCACAAAGTTCCTAAAAATATGATTTTTTCCAAAATTTTTAAACGTTTTCTAATTAATTTTCTAATTAATAAATACAGAAAAACATAGGTTTTGAGGCTTACCTTGCACCTGGCCGGAGTTGCTCGTGTTGCCGGGGCTCCACTCGCCGGAAAATTCAAGTTTTTACAGGCTAGGGTTTTGCGTAAATACTTCAGAGAAAACGCTCAAAGTGGAGCGTTTTGGCAACCTGGGGAGGGTAGATATGTGCCAGAGTCCCAGGAGAAGAGAACCTCTTCCATTCACGCCTCTTTCCACGTCTCTCCGGCGATTTTTTCGGCACTGGTAGAGACGTGTGGAAGACGGGGTGCCGTATCAATTTGGACCCCGTCTAATACGTCTCTACCAAATGACCAAATTGCCCTTCCAACTTTGACGGCTCATAACTCCCTCATTTGAGCTCCGTTTTTCGCGTTCTTGGTGGCGTTGGATTCGTATCGACGAGCACTTTCTAATCATTATGTTTTCAGGAAATAATTTCATCCATAAATTTTTATTTTAATTTATTTAATAATTTCCTATTTTTATCTTAAAAATTAAGGATATTACATTCTTCCCTCCTTATAAAAATTTCGTCCTCGAAATTTAGCTACATACCTCTATGTAAATAACTCTGGATGTATCTTTCGCATCTCCTCCTCGCCTCCCAAGTAGCCTCCCGTAGTGAATGATGCCGCTAAAGGACTTTGACCAAGGCAATGGTCTTATTCCTTAACTCCTTGACTTTTGTATCTAAGACGCGCACCGGTCTCTCCTCAAATGTCATGTCACCGTAGCTCTCCTGGGATCTGCTCCAATACATGTGAGGGATCTGGCACGTATTTCCTTAGCATAGACACGTGAAAGACGTCATGCACATTTGCTAGCTGTGGTGGTAAGGCTACCGGTATGCCACCGACCCAACTCGTCGTAAGATCTCGAAAGGTCCAATATACCCGGGACTAAGCTTTCCTTTATTTCCAAACCTCAACATCCCTTTCATAGGAGAAACTTTCAAGAATACATGCTCGCCCTCAAAGAACTCTAAGTCCTTTCGCCTCTTGTCTCGCATAACTTTTCTCGTCGACCGTGAGCCGTCGCAACCTCTTCCGAATGAGTTGAACTTTCTCTCGCACATTCTTCCACTAACTCAGATTTCACCACGCGTCTTTCTCCTACATCACTCCAACATAAAGGTGACCGACAAGGTCCGCCATAAAGTGCCTCATATGGAGCCATCCCAATACTAGCGTGATGACTATTATTATAAGCAAATTCCACCAAAGGTAAATGATCTTCCCAGCTACCCTTCCAATCCATACCACGGGCTCGTAGCATATCCTCAATAGTCCGGATGGTCCTCTCGCTCCGTCCGTCCGTCCGAGGATGGAATGTCGTGCTAAATTTCGCCTCGACCCTAATGCCTCTTGCACGCTCTTGCAGGATTTTGAGGTAAATCGCGTATCTCGATCCGATATAATTGTCAAGGGAACGCCATGTAGACTGACGATCTCCTTAACATATAATTTCGCTAAGCTATCCACGGTCGATTTTGTCTCGATGGGAAGGAAATGAGCAGACTTGGTCAACTCCGTCCACAACGACCCATATCATGTCGTGGCCGCTAGCGGTCCTCGGAAGACCTAGAACGAAGTCCATGGTAATATGGTCCCACTTCCACTGTGGAAGGTCCAGTGTCTGAAGTAGTCCTGATGGACGCCGATGCTCACCTTGACCCGCCGACAGTCAAACATCGTGCAACACACTCTCCAACATCCTTTTTCATACCATTCCACCGTAAATGCCTCTTGAGATCCCGATACATCTTCGTACCCCAGGATGAATTGTATAAGGGGATTGGTGTGCTTCTTGAAGTAACTCGCGCTTCAATTCGTCATCCGCCGGTACTACCAACCTCCCCTTAAATCTAACTCCTCCATCCGGTCCCCTCGAAAAATCTGTCTTATCGCCGGATCCTCGTGTTTCCTTGTCTTTACCCCGTGCCTCTAAGATCCCGTCAAAGAACTTAGACCGAGTCGTCAAATTGGCAATCATCACACCCGCCTTCCTACTCGGGGCATCCGCAACGACGTTAGCCTTCCTGGGATGGTACCGTATGGTGAAGTCGAAGTCCTTGAGATACTCCATCCATCTCGCGCCGCCTCATATTCAATTCACTCGAGTAAAGAAGTACTTGAGGCTCTTATGATCAAGTGAATACCTCAAATCTCTCACCATAAAGATAATGTCTCCAGGACTTCAATGCAAATACCACGGCTGCTAATTCCAGGTCATGTGTTGGGTAATTTACCTCATGTGTCTTCAACTGTCTAGACGCATAGGCAATTACCTTCCCATGTTGCATCAACACTGCTCCTAATCCCTTGCCAGAGGCGTCACAATAAACTACATAACCGCCTGCCCCAGATGGTAAGGTCAATACCGAGCAAGAGTAAGTCTCCTCTTGAGCTCTTGGAAGCTCTCTTCGCAAGCCTCGGTCCATACAAATTGAGTGTCTTTCCTAGTCAGGGTGGTCAATGGTAATGCGATCTTAGAGAATCCCTCTATAAATCGACAATAATACCCCCGCCAAACCGAGAAAACCGCGTATCTCGATCCACCGTCTTGGGCCTCTCCCAAGGTAGTACCGCTCTACCTTTGTTGAATCCACGGCCACTCCATCTTTAGATATGACGTGGCCTAAGAAATGCACTGGTCTAGCCAAAAATCACACTTACTGAACTTGGCATACAACTGATGTCGACGAAGTGTGTCTAATACCGTGTGGAGATGCTCTCTGTGTGTCTCATGACTAGGCGAATAAATCAAGATGTCATCCACAAATACAATCACGAACTTATCCAAATAAGCTCGAAAAACACGGTTCATTAGATCCATGAACACTGCAGGTGCGTTCGTCAATCCAAACGGCATCACTAGGAACTCATAATGACCATAACGACTCCTAAAGGCAGTCTTCGAGATATCCTCCTCTCTAACCCTCAGCTGATGATACCCTGACCTCAAATCAATCTTGGAGAACACTTGTGCCGATTGGAGCTGATCAAATAAATCATCTATGCGTGGCAAAGGGTATCGGTTCTTTATAGTAACACCATTCAACAACCGATAGTCAATGCATAGTCTCAGTGATCCATCCTTTTTCTTCACGAACAGGACCGGTGCTCCCCATGGTGATCCACTCGGCCTGATAAAGCCCTTATCCAGTAACTCTTGCAATTGTACCTGAAGTTCTCTCAACTCTGCTGGAGCCATCCTATATGGTTTGTTGGTTTCTAGGGGTTACTCTCTGATATTTTTAGGTTGATCTTTATCTAAGAATGTCCTGCCTTTTATTGTATAATTGGGTCCGTGTCAAAATTACGGACGCAACGGTCCTTTTGGCTTGTCAAGCGGAGTTATATAGGCTCCGAAATTGGATTTTTCAAGGTCGCGCCTTAATGGACGACCCAATTGTAGTGCCTGTGGTCCTACATGCCGCGGTTCTAGAATGCGCGCTCTACGGTTTCTAGTATACGCGTGCGCCTTAGTTGCACTGCAACCAGGCTCATGTGCATACGTCCGAATAGTGTGCCGTGGTGAGTGTGAAAGTTCGCCACCGTAAGCGGCCTCACCTTTCGGCAGGTAGGAGGCTACTCTAACTTGATCATCCGGTGAGATCTTCATAGCGTCGAATGTCCTCTCCGCCTCAAATAACCATCGCTCGGCCTCCTCCGTGTTACCATCTCCATAAAAGGGTTTTACCATCTTTTGAAACCTCTCTAGTAATTTGTCCGTCTTACTAGAGTCACTCGTAGCATCGCCCTCCGTAGCTCTAGGTACTGATGTTTCTTGTCTTGGTTGTGAGGACTGAACTAATGAAACCATGGGTACCACTTTAGGTGGTGGAATAGGGCTAGGGTTAGCTGCGTCAACAACTGTCCTAACCTCGCCGTATAAGTGGTATGAGTCCTGACATTAACCGATTCAATAAATTGGCATCTCGATCCCCTTGATCGAGGACTCACAGGTGGAGCCACGGGTGTAGCAGGGTAGACCTTGTCCTTCTCCGAGGAGCCATCTATCAAAATTTTACATGTCACTAAGTGTAAGTTCCTCTCTCATCGTTTCTCTCTCTACAACTATTATGGACTGTTATTCACATATAAATGGACATTCACAAGGATTATGATGGACTAGACTGGGCTCTGATACCAACTTTGTAACACCCTGATTTTTAAGACAAATTTTTTTTTTTTTTTTTTTTTTGCATAATGGCAATTTAAATAAGAGCATTTGGGATCCCATGAGAAAAGATTTATTTAACATTTTACTAAACCTATCTTAAAACTCCGGGTGTTAATTTTTCCTTTCTCAAAATGACGTACATGTAATTTAAACATAATTAAATAATCCGCGTATAAATCAACGTCAAATAAATAGCGCCTTTATTTTAAATCAAATTAACATCCAAAAGACAAAAATAATATGGCCCAGGGTCTATCCATCATAACATCCCATATAAATGTCCAATATATGTCCAAAGATCTAAATCACATCCAAATATAAAGTATGCAGTCCATAATAAAATTCAAATGATAATCCACTCTAATGACTCACATTACTTTCTAAAACTATAGGAAAACTAGTCTTCAGCAGCTCTCAAGGTTTATCAACCGCTTTTCCTTTCCAGGTGTCGCGCTCGAGCTCTAAGGCATTGCAAAACAAAGCAATGCCTCAAAGAAGCTATCGCTTGTGTAGGTACATAGACAATTAATGTAATAAATGCAAGAAATAATGAACAAAGATTGATGAAAAGTCTAACATTTATGGAAATAGTGATATCATAATGCCATGTTCAAATAAATGCCAATTTATTCCAAATGCTAAAACATGATATTCACTGAGTTAAAACATGACATGAATCAATAACATGGAGCATACAACAAGAATAAGGGCACCCTAAGGTAATGGGTCCCACCACATCGCACTAACATCCCTGATCAGAGTACACATAGTCAACCTCCGAGTGTCGTCACACCTGTGCATACCATCTATAACCATGCTCATCATACATGCACACATAACAAGAATATGGGCCATCATGCCGCGGTGGCAACCCTCCATGGGTATCAACCACCGCCGCTCCCCGTCGACACCATAACGGAGACTTAACGTCCGTCCCCATGGAAAGGCTCGACCGGTAGTGTGGACTATCCATGTTACCAAACCCCTACCGAATGCCATCTATGGGCAGGTGTCTATCATATCACAAACTCATCACATCATAATCTCGGAAGGTGGGTGGCCTAGCCCTATCCCTCCTGCATGACGCCCACCGGCGAGAGCACCCGTCATCAAATATAAAACACGGAAATCATATGTATATGCTAAAACTCAAGAGCACTTATAGCTTGCAATCCCCAAGACATGCCCCTCATCCCGGGTTAGCCTATCAAAGGACCAAATTTAATAAGCCTCTATTCTCATTTCCATGTAAATCCATGCATTTTCTATATATATAATAAGAAATAAGTCTCTAAGTAAGCATAACAAATTAACATCATGCTTGTAAAAGCATTTGAAATAAGTTTATTCAGTAAAAGATTTCAATTTGGAATAACCATCCTGTACGCAATGTCGCATGAAATCCATGGTAAATAAAAATCGCAATTTAAAACACAATCACACATGATGCTATGTTTAAAACATGGTTTAAAATCAAGTCAAAACATTAATTGTCGTCACCTACCTCAGTGTGAGATCACTAGCTTGCTAATAACTCCCTTTAATTGGTATATTCAAGTGCACCTGTACATGTCACATCACTATTTTAAAATTTTTCTAAATAAAAAGTGGTCATTTCTAAGTTTTTAAGTTAAAACTAGGTCCGCGTCGTCAATACGGTCACAACGCCTCTTCCGGATCGTGATTTGGACCTCTCTAGCTCCCAAAAATCAAGTTTTAGTGAAAACTACCCTCAAATGGGGCCTGCCGGACCACCATAAGGTGGTTTAAATCGGCGGCGCCCTTTTCCGCCGGTTTATACCGACGTATACGGGCGCACGAAGACGCACGGCGTCGCAGACGCCGCACGGAACGCGCCGCGTCCCGGTCCCACCACGGCAGCCAACCACGCGCGTTCCGCACGCGCGCGGCGCCGCGCACGCGCAGTGGCGACGACGACGCCATGTGACGTCGTCCCTCGGCGTCGGGGTGTGCGTCTTGGCGTCGGCGCAGGCGCCGACGCCGTTGACGACGCCGGAGAAGACGACCGGATTCCGGTCGCCTCTGGCGGAGCTACAGAGCTCCGTTTTGCGTGATTTTTGCGCCATTTTCTTCAGAATTCTCTCTAGAATCCATTTATGCCCTCCTTTTGCACTAATTTTCTCAAAAACCATGGTTTTTAAACGATTTTTCCCAAGTTCCTAAAAACCTCCATAGGTACTGGTTTTTGAGTTTTCTGGACAATTCCACCGTTGGATCACTCCCAAATTTAAAGGGTTTGCTCTTGGGTCTCTTGTGCACTAGTTGGACGGTGCGATTTTCAAACGGACAAGGTTTGATCCGTGAAATCACACTCCAACAAAGTAGCGTGCACAAAGTTCCTAAAAATACGATTTTTTCCAAAATTTTTAAACGTTTTCTAATTAATTTTCTAATTAATAAATACAGAAAAACATAGGTTTTGAGGCTTACCTTGCACCTGGCCGGAGTTGCTCGTGTTGCCGGGGCTCCACTCGCCGGAAAATTCAAGTTTTTACAGGCTAGGGTTTTGCGTAAATACTCAGAGAAAACGCTCAAAGTGGAGCGTTTTGGCAACCTGGGGAGGGTAGATATAGGCCTAGAGTCCCAGGAGAAGAGAACCTCTTCCATTCACGCCTCTTTCCACGTCTCTCCGGCGATTTTTCCGGCACTGGTAGAGACGTGTGGAAGACGGGGGTGCCAGTATCAATTTGGACCCCTGTCTAATACGTCTCTACCAAATGACCAAATTGCCCTTCCAACTTTGACGGCTCATAACTCCCTCATTTGAGCTCCGTTTTTCGCGTTCTTGGTGGCGTTGGATTCGTATCGACGAGCACTTTCTAATCATTATGTTTTTAGGAAATAATTTCATCCATAAATTTTTATTTTAATTTATTTAATAATTTCCTATTTTTATCTTAAAAATTAAGGATATTACATAATAACTCCAAAGTCCATAGTTTTGATAGAGAGTGCTTATGTGGTTGATGCATATATAAAATATTAGTAGGTTAAAGTAGAAGTAAGGTCTAATATTTTTAGTGATTCAAACTATCAATATGCTGGGCCATGCTGTTGATGAGTAATTATGTAGTGGATGCAAATAGTTTCACTTGAAAAGTATTAGTAAGGTGATGTAAATTTCAAATCAAAACTGTCCAAGTGTACAAGATCAATTGTACTAGGCTATATATGAAGGACTATAGAACCTTATTGACAAAATAAATTATCTATGAAATTAAAGAAGTTTTAGTTTTAGAATTAATATATATATATAACTAAGATAATGAGAATTAATTTAGGAAATAGGAATCCACCAATTGAATCATACTAGTGTTTCTCATTCATCATTATCACCATTAAGACCTTATCCCAATTAGGGGTCAGCCATATGAATTTTGTTCCTCAAGTCCTCTCTATTAAGTACCATGGCTTCATTTAGTCCCAAAGTTTTTAAATATTTTCTCACCACTTCTATCCGCATTCTTTTGGGCCTTTCCCTTACCCTTTTAAAACCTTCTACTTACACTACTCACTCCTTCTAACTGGTACCATTTTCGGTCTTTTTGCACATGTCCAAACTATCTATGTCTAAGATACTCATATGTTTCTTCTAATGTTTTCATTCATAATTCTATCTTTTCTTGTCTTGTCACTCATTCATCTCAACATCCTCATTTCTACTATTTTCATCCTATGAACATGACGTTCTTTAACTCCCTAATCCTCTGATCTATAGAGCATGGTCTACCTTATAGCCATCCCATATAAATTTTCTTTTAGTCTGAGTGGCACCTACATATCACATACAACTCTAGATGCCCATCGCTATTTGTTCCAACCCGCTTAGATTCTCTAGGTCACCTTCCTCTCAATCTCTCTGCTCTCATGAATCATTGATCCTAAGTACCAAAAGTAATCTTTTACAGAGACTTCTTAGTTATCAATCTTTAGTGGTGCTCCACTCATACTCCTCTCCTTACTAAAATTGCATTCCATATACTTAGGCTTAGTTTGGCTAATTTTAAATCCTTTAGGTTCTAATTATTCTCTCCATAACTTTAGCTTTGTGTTTACTCTTTCATTGTCTCATCAATTAAAACTATATCATATGTAAATACTATGCACTCTGAAATCTCCTCATATATATATTTTGTTAACTCACCCCTAATTGTGAAAAGGTATGGGCTCAATGCCCATCCTTGGTGCAATCTTACAGTGATTGGAAAATCATTAGTCGCTCCGCTATTGGTCTTAACATTTGTTACTGCTCCCTCATGCATATATTTAATTATATTCATGTACCATTGCAAAACCCCTTTATCGCCCAACATCCTCTATACTAACTTTCTAAGGCCCTATCATAAGCTTTTTCTAAGTTAATAGGGAACATCTAAAGGTCCTTCATCCTCTCCCTATATTTCTCTATCAATTGTCTTAGTAAAAAAATAGCTTCCATGGTAGACCTCCAAGGCATGAAACCAAACTGGTTCTCTGATACACTTCGTGTCATGGCCTCTTTTCAATTACTCTTTTGAAAAGTTTAATAGTGTGGCTTATAAGTTTGATCCTCCAATAATTAGTGCAGCTCTGTATTTCTCTTTTATTCTTATAAAGTGGTACAATAGAGCTCTTCCTCCATTCATCTGATTTTTTTTTAATTTTATAATCTCATTAAATAACTTGATTAACCAAATTACTCCAGTATCTCCAATATGCTTTCAAACCTCATTATTAATTGAAATCATGTATGAATTAGAAACTCTCGGCTACAAGATAGAATTTCTCTAAAAAAATGAATAAATAATGTCATGACTACCCTTTTACATGGACATTCTTTATTGGCACAAATCATCAACAAAATATAGGCATGACTCGTATAATCATAGTATAACTTATCCAATAAATTGATCATTTAAACATAAAATCATTCCAGAATTATCTCTTTTAAACTATAGTATTAGAATCAAAGTACTAGAAAACATTAAAATTGTTCTTCAAAGAATCTCTTATCATGAAGTCATTCATCCTTCAAATTTCAAAAACTAAAAATCTATAAAATTGAATGATAAAATATCAACATTCATCTTTTGGCTTATTTTAATTCCGAAAACTTTGAATTTAGCCTTGCATGATGGATGATCCACATTGCATGGTTGGTGAGCTCTTCACGGCCAGTCTTCTTTTTCTCTTCTTCTTGGACATTTAGCCTTCCTCTGGGCTAAGAAGCAGCAACTATTGACTTCTTCCAAGTGGGATGTTTTTCCCTTTATACAAAAGTGCTTTCTTTCTAATTCATGAGAAAGCTTGGATGATAAGTAAATCTTCTACTTAAAAATTTATTTGACTAGAAAGCATTCATAATTATCTTTCTTTTTCTTCTTAAAACATCCAAATAATAAGCTTCTAAGAAATGTGCAAACATAGTCATAAATTTGGATGTTTTTGAGTAGTTAAATAAAAGTCAAACATTTCTTCTTTTATTATAAAATAGTTTATCTTATGGAAATTTGGTGACTGACTGAGACAAACAAAAGAAAACTTTCTCATTTATGAAAGTTTCTATTTAGGAAAGTAATATTGAAAAGAAAACTTTTCTAATTAATTAGAAAAAAAATCTTATTCTGGAAAGGAAATGTAGCAAATGAGTAAACTTTTTAAATTAAAAAGCTAGGAGATGTTTTCGTTCCCAAAAGTCTCTTTGATAATTAGATCTTTATTGTCTAGTTGGTCTATCTTTCAATACATATAAACCTCTTGATCTTTGTATCTAAGATTAATCATGCAATAAAAACACATAAATTAGCCATTTTAAAGCCAAAGCTCAAATACCTCTATCCTTTAATAATTAATTCTAATATTTAATTAGGTGAATTATTTTAACACTAATCTGAACTAAAAAATTAATCAAAGTGGTATAAACTAATACATAAATAATAATCACAAGGTAAAAGTACAAGCATGGTCCACTTATTCAAAGATCTAAACCATCTATATTCTAGGCCATGATTGATTTCCTCCAGTGCATAATTCTAGCTTATGTCTTCTAGTTCAAAAAGAATAATGAAACTATTTAATGTCCATTTTAAGACTTAGGAAAGCAGTGACTAGATCATCCGATTGATGACATTTCAGTTATAGATCATCTAGGATGTGGACAAGAATGTGAATTTTGCTAATCTCCCAAATGTAGGTATATAATTTTCAAAGAGTGGGATGGGTGTGTAGCCCCTGTCATGGGGGATTGAAGAGTTCTTTATTCTATTGTTCTATTAAATTTCTCTTTTTCTTTACTCAACAGACATTTAGAAACCATAGATCAATGATTTATAATTGTCATATATGTTTGACTTATAATTGCTCATTAGTGGTGAAACCTATCAGCTGAATGTTAGAAATTTAGAAGTTCTCTATAAAATTGAAATATGATGAATGTTAGCTAAGAGGCGCACTAATAATAGCTTTTTGAAAATAGTTGAAGCCTCCAAAATTATACAAGGGATATGACAACTTTACCTCTAGGATTCAACCAAGCTAGCTCAATTTATACCTCAACTAATTTACACGATCAAAATCAGTCCATAGTTCGTCTCCAAGATGAAGGCCAAAAAAAATCTTTCTTCAAATCACAATGAACCACTTAAAGATAATTGATATTAGAACTCAATTCAATTAAAAAACAAGAGTATGAAGTTTCAAGAGAAACTAAAGGTAAGAAGAACTTTACAAGTTTAGAAACTCTAGAACATGAGTGTTAAGAAGAGATACTTATAGTGTCATACCAACTTTAACTTTAGAACTAGAGCTTTTTTACAAGTATGGGAATTGTTGAGGAACATACTAATAATGGGCAAACTCAAGAATAAACCAAAGCAGAGAAAGCCTCTAACTAGGCAAACTCTAAAAGAGAAGACAAGAGAATAGAGCACTCAAGAACAAACTGAAGTAGAGAAAACCTCTAATTGTGTAGACTCTAGAAGAAAAGAGAACAAAGTGCTTTTTAAACAAGCAAACTCTGAAGAGGAGAGAGAATAGAGAATATGGGCTAGTGAAAATCTATATTTTAAGAACATGCTCTTAAAAACAATGTTAGAAATGAGAGATTGTTTTTAGGGTGTGAATATCTCTTCCAACTTTCAATGTGGGAGTAAATAGTTGTGTTATTTTCAAATGATAAGAGGAAAAACAAAGACTTCAAATTCAAATGCAAATTTGATTTTCCTACAAGACAAGAGAATTGCCAAATTCACAAAGACCCTTTGTGCCAAAACAACCCAGACACATGTCTTATGAGTTGATTTTATTTAAAACAATTTCAACAATGAATGATTTGAACCAATGAAAAAGTAGGACTCAATTGGTATTGCAATTATTACATTTTGTTTGTAGACATAGATATAATAAGCTCCTAAATTGGACATGATTGAGTCATGCTCACCCTCTGATCTTTTATGCCTCAAAAAAAAGAAAAAAAAGGACTTTTGGGCCTCTCATTTCTTTACTACAAAATAACAATAATTAAGATAATTCAGTATTGATAAAAAAATTTTTTGCAAAGGATTGTATGAGAGAAGTGGCTCATAGAATAAGCATTTGGGGTTATCAAACATGAGGCTTCACACATACTTTTAGTGCATGCAAATATCCTTTCCCTACATTAGCCTATATGCACAAACACCACCATTATTGGAGAGTTTTGATATGGTTACTGCAAGCACTTTCATTTGAAATATCAATTGAGTCTGGGGGAGGGGGAGAGAAAGAGAGAGTAGCAAACAAAAAGTCCAATGTCAGGTCACACCTTTAAATAATCCACATCATCACCGAATTAAAATCCAAAGGAATCTCCTTTCTTTTCTTTGATATTGAAGAAGATAGAGAAGTACTATGTACACACAAAGTAGACAAATAGACAAAGAACTCTTCTTTATGATGAGGAATGGTGATCCAAACTGCCACCTCAAAGCCTGATCCAACATGTGCATCTAGCTTTCTTGTTTCGGGTGTCTCCTTGTTGCAACAAGTATGAGGATTATATGATGTATCATATGTGAATATGTGTACTTTTAGTCTCAGGAAACATATACTTAGGAATTTTGCATGGACAACAATCTATGTTTGATGACTAATAACAATGTTGTAGGATTCTAGAATTTTGCTGGGATCATCCAAAGGTGGGCCTCTCCATGCCTAAGTGGATATGTCAATAGGTAAACATAGAGGTGCCAAATGGGCAGGTCCTCATGGATGCAAGTTTTTACTGCCTATTTCTCCCCCAAGTCATCAAATGACTACCTGTATTAACTCATTTATGATAGTGGGTTCGTAGATAATTTTGGTTAGCAATTGTTAACAATAAAGTTGTCGCTGTGTGACCTTGAGGTCACTGGTTCAAGGCGTAGAAACAGCCTCTTGCAAACATACAAGGTAAGACTGCATACTATAGACCCTTGTGGTCCGACCCTTCCTTGGACCCTGCATCGGTAAGAGCTTCGTGCAATTGGGGCTGCCCTTTAATTATTAACAGTCATTACACACCTTCTTTCTGGTAGATGTAAGCTACTCATCATATTCAGAATGTCAAAATATAGTTGATCCACATGAAATCAATGCATTTAGAAGATTCACATTTCAACTTAGATCTTCAATAAAAATTTCACTTTGCATGATAAAATAAAAAATGGATGTGTAGCCCTTTCTCTCATTTGGAGTGTGCATAGTTATCACGACTAAGTACTTTCTTCTTCTTCTTTGCGTTTTTTTTTTAAAGCAGACTCAAGCACTTTTGATAAGCTTTTTTATAAACATTAGGTATAAAACTAAAACAAAGCTCAGTACCCCACTCTAACAAGTAGCTAACTTGTAGGAAGATTTGAAGAGTCAAAATATTTCATACTGTGATGTAAGCATTCTCGATCATGAGTCCTACTATTTTTAAATGCCCAAGGCAGCGTCTTATTTGTAAACACTATCACTTCATCATTTTGGGCATAATTTTTTGAAGATCTAAGCCATTCATATTATTTAGAATCTCTTAAATTACATACATATCAAAATTTAACTCTATTATATGCTCCTAAAGCTCTGATTGGGCCTGGATGAAATCATGACATTGAGATACAAAAGTGAAAATAATAATAGCTGGGATCATCGGATTTGCATGATTTTTCATAATAAGGCTAAATATAGCAACACGAATAAGATGAATGTTTTAGATCCGAGAAAAATAATGTAAAGATAGTGAATTTATTTTTTTCATAAGAGGTGCATGAACATTGAATTCTTTCTTCCTCTTAAGTAAATAGGTCGACCCATAAACCTATAGGTACAAGTTGACCTGCCCACAATTTTAACTGGCAGGCTGGGTGTGAGTCAATTTTAACGGGTCATGAATTGGGGACCTATTACCTGCCTACTATAGACTTTTGTGGTCTGCCCCTTCTTTAGACTCTGCATATGCCGGAGCTTTGTGCACCCTTTATTTGGGTTAAACCGGTGCGGATCGTGGGTTGCACGTGTCATGGGCCAAAAATGACACGTCGAGGTAAACAGTCCCCGGTCAACTAGTCAAGGGGAAATACCGCCTGAGAACTGTATTACCGGCTTAGTGAATGTCCTCTCGCAAAACGACAGAAGTGAAGCGTGCGCCTATTAAGAAATGGGTATGTAGATATCAAGAAGCCTTTTGGCTCGTGAGCGGAGGCAACTCCAGCGGCGTAGACGACCACTTATGGGAGTTTGGAGAACGGCCCTTAGCAGTGAGAAACGTCCCGTGATGCGACTCGTATGAAAGAAGAAAAATCGCCCTCTGCACATCTGCGTCCTCTCTCCGCCTCTTCTACATCGCGTTCGTCATGGCTTCAATGTTGAAACGCGTTCTACAAAATAGTACGATCGATTTTTCGAGCCCTAGGGCTTTTCCTTCAGCCATTCGATCCCTTTCTTCCGCTGCTTCTTCCACTGGTAAGATTCGAGCAACGCTCTTCCCCGGCGACGGAATCGGCCCGGAGATCGCTGAATCCGTGAAACAGGTTGGTTCTTTCGACGAATATATGAATTAATCATTACCTAGAAAGCGATATATAGGCGTTGATTCTTTGTCTCCTAGATCCGAACCAGTTTTTAATGGCTATTTTTGAATGCTGTTTCTTGCTTGTTAGTTCATGATTTCGAAGGAGGTATCCGAAATATGAGTTTTAGGTTTTGGAATGGCATTTGATCATAGAGATTTTGACTAAGGTTTGGTTTTGTTTGGGATGATGTGGAATTGTAATTGACCTTGTTGAAGGTATCATGAACGTCAGCTATAACCTGTATATTTCTGTACGCGTGTAATTTTCTGTTCTATATCCACCGTGTAGAAGAGAAGAAACCACGGCCAAAGATTCATATGGAAGTATAGGCAATCGGTCCTTTTGGTGAATATAAAATATATTAACAACAAACCAGACATGGCCAGGAATAGCTACTCCATTATCGTCTGTGTACAAATGTCAAGAAAAAATCTTAGGTAATTCTTTTTGCAAGTATTAGAAACTTTAGTTGAGGCTGCTCTTGTAGCTAGTTCATTAGCTGCCCAGTTCCCTTTCATAGTTGATAATCTGATCCATGGATTTATTACGAGTTTGAATTTATATTCTACATCTAATTTTGTAGAAGAGAAGAAATACAGTAACAATTCATATACTTGTATTCCGAAACCCTAACACCATTAAAACCTATTCACATCCTACTGTAGTAACTGAGCTCAGCCATTTTGACACATGGAAATGATGTGAACCAGGAGAGGGTTGCTATGTACTGATAATAGATTCATTTAGTTATGTCAGTTACTTCTTGCTTGCAATCTAATACACAAGTGAAGTACTTGGGATGTTTTTGTTTTGATAGCAACCCTTCTACTGCCCCAGTGGGTTCCTTGGAAAATTGGATGGTCTAAATGTGTATTGAATAGGTCACCTAACATTTATTATGTCACAAATTTTATAGTATTTGGCATTTCCACCAATTTTTTTTTATCTTATTCCAGCCTCACTTGCTATCACCATACTATTTTGGACTCCTCATCAGAATTGCTTTATTTCTCATCCTTGGAGGATGCAATGCATAAGAGGCAACATTTTCCTCAATGTATTTTTATGTTGGCTAAGGCTCATCGAAAGGTACAAATTTAGTGGGCAAGCATGTGTATCCCCTAGTATTTATGAATATTTTCAGCACATTTACTAAATATAATGGTTAAGCCCTTTAATAGATCTCAGTATAGCTTTTGTTATTGACTCCTCTCAATATCTTTCTGGATTCGGATCTATCGACCCTAGAGTGTATAACTCTGTCTGGTAAGAAAGATCTGTTCTACTCCATTAACATGCTGTGTTAGCCCTTAAGCTTGGTCTATTGTAAAAATTTGGTGGGGAAGCCCTAAAGATCTGTTCTACTCCATTAACATCCTTGGAGGATGCAATGCATAAGAGGCAACATTTTCCTCAATGTATTTTTATGTTGGCTAAGGCTCGTCAAAAGGTACAAATTTAGTGGGAAGCATGTGTATCCCCTAGTATCGATGAATATTTTCAGCACATTCACTAAATATAATGGTTAAGCCCTTTAATAGATCTCAGTATAGCTTTTGTTATTGACACCTCTCAATATCTTTCTGGAGTGTATAACTCTGTCTGGTAAGAAAGATCTGTTCTACTCCATTAACATGCTGTGTTAGCCCTTAAGCTTGGTCTATTGTAAAAATTTGGTGGGGAAGCCCTAAAGATCTGTTCTACTCCATTAACATCCTTGGAGGATGCAATGCATAAGAGGCAACATTTTCCTCAATGTATTTTTATGTTGGCTAAGGCTCGTCAAAAGGTACAAATTTAGTGGGAAGCATGTGTATCCCCTAGTATCGATGAATATTTTCAGCACATTCACTAAATATAATGGTTAAGCCCTTTAATAGATCTCAGTATAGCTTTTGTTATTGACACCTCTCAATATCTTTCTGGACTCGGATCTATAGACCCTAGAGTGTATAATTCTGTCTGGTAAGAAAGATCTGTTCTACTCCATTAACATCCTGTGTTAGCTCTAAAGCTTGGTTTATTGTAAAAATATTGACCTTCTGTTGAAACAGTGAGTAACTTAACTGATTTCCAACATGCGTTTAACTTAATTTTGGTGTATGTTAGCAGAAAAAACAAGGAAGGATGTTGCACAGAATTTGGGTTTTTGGAGAAACCATAGAGTGAAAACCCTGTTAGGGCATAGGCAAAAACCTTCCAATATAAGAGTAATAGTCTAGCACATGTCCTTGCTGTATGGCTCTTAGGTGAATCAAATCATGAGGTCCTTGTTGCTCCACATTCATGTGTATATTTACATGGAGTCTTTGAGATGATCCATAATTTCTGTATATGACTTAACCCATAATGGCAAAGAGCGTCCTCTATTGGTCAATATTTGTAATCTTCCTTCAGAAGCCAGTTCAAACTAACCATTCTGATTAGGATCAGGAATAATTTTCCTTACCTATTCTTATCCCATGTTCATCTGTTGCTTCCATGAAAACTGACTTCAACATACCCTAAAAAATAAGATTCCTAGCATTAGCTACACTTTTGGGTGCTGTATAGGCCTTAATTGGATAAACCCAATCTTCATGGCAATTTCTCATCTGGACAGTAGAGGAACAATGTAAAATTACTGTCTCAGTCGCTTTGATGAAAGTAGATCCCCCAGGCTCTTAATGCTTGCTTCAGCTTCAGAAGTTTTCTGAGGCTGCTGTCCAATCCTTATGCCGGTAACTAACTTATATGTACTTTGAGCACTATCTTGGCCCTTCATGACAAATGTCAATTGTCTGGGTTAAGGGGTAAGGACTTGTTTTAATAATTGAGTTAACCCTACACCACTTATGTGGATTTGGTGCCCGTTTTTAGCTCTATACCTCTAAAGCTAAATAAAGTCGTTCAAACCTAATCCTTCACTCATTTGAACGATATCTGCATGTTGGCTATTATCCCCAGGCGACACAATTTATTTATAAGGTATGCTTTAGTACTTTGATAGTTAACTCCTGTCTTGTCTTCATAGGCCTGCAATGGCTCAACTGCACCTTTCCTAGACCAGGTGAAATCAGCTTGAAGTCAAATAGTGACATAATTATATATAAGGTAGTACGTGTATGACCACATAGATTTCTGTGTATCTTCTACTTGTCAAGATAAAATAAATAACACCTGATTACTAGAAAAAGAAAAGAGCTAATAGCTTTGGTGGGCATTCATTTTTTCCCACATGGATTTTATTGCACTACTTCCTGATTATTAATGCTAAGTTTAATCAGACCTATTCCTTTCTCATGTAGTTCTTAAAAGAAAAAAGTAATTAAATCAAAAATTTAAACTGACTGAGTAATATTAGGCTAGGTTCAGATAACAGCAACAAATTAGTCTTAGAATTTAGAAACTCGACTGCAACATTCTGCTGAGGATTTGCACTTCTGAACATGTTTTGGTTGTGCTTGTAGCGGATAGACTGCAAGTAAAACCTTTGATCTGTAATGTTAGGCAGTACTGCCTGAAGCTTGATTATAATATCTGGCTTGTGCACTCGGAAAGATGCATCTGGGGTTTTCTGTGAGCATATTTGCATTTAAAATTCCAAGCAGAAATCGAATGTTGGAGAACTAATTAATGGCTGTACTTGCTTGATTACTGGTTTTTCTTTGTTAAGTGGGTAATCTTCTTGCAAGTTTTGAAAGCTCTGATAGATCTCCATCTCATTTGAATATCTTAGAGGGTTTGATGTTCCATCATACTCTCTGGGATATACAACCTGCTAAGCAACAAAATCCTCTTAAGTTTATTACTATTTACCTTGAAAAGAATTGTTCTCTCTCTTTGTTCAACTAACTTGCCAACTCTTATGCCGGTTGGTTCTCTATGTGCGTTGCAAACTGGGATTTGAATGAAGTCAGCTGAAGGCAAAAGCTTGCTGAGAAACTCCATGTATCAAGCATTTCCCGTCTTCATCTTTGTATCAGCTATTGCTTTCCACAAGAAGAACAGAAAGTTTTTCCATCAGCTATGTTATCTATGATGCTACCATAACATATTGTGCTGTCATCGGACCATTGTGTTGTAAATGTTGTCTTGAAGCTATTAATGTCATTTGTTTATATTCCAAAGTCATTTAATTTTGCTATATGGCCTTAATGTTCTGCAAACAACCGTTTTTAAATGGTGTGATTAACAAGTACTACTTACTGTCTTCATTATTAACTGGAGTTTTAATAAATTAGAAAGGAAGTAAAGCTCGCTTTCAAAAAAAGAAAAAAAGAGAGGAAATAAAACAAAAGTAGTGGGGTGAAATACTTAATACCCCTTGTGAAAACACATCTGGAGTAAGTTATTAGTCCCTTTGGTGTTGTTATGTCTATCCATTACTTCATGAGAAAAGGTTAGCTTATTGCAAGAAGGCAAAACATCCCTTCTCTAGCTAGTATCTTGACCTCCATGAAACTAGTGAAAGGAGATCTGGACATCATTGTTTTATTCATTCAGGAAAGATTTCCTTTGAACTATTCTCCTATCCTCCATGGGAGTTACAAGTCGACTTGACTTTTATCTAAGACATTTGCCAATCCCCTTCCACTAGTAATCCATAAAGTGATCATAAAAGCTTTCATGCCTCAGAAGAACTGAAGTTTCTGCTTCAAAATAGGTTTTAATTTCAAAATTGGACTAGTTTAATCTCCATCGACTACATCTTCCACCACAAAGCCCAGATCAAGAATGAGCTACCATCAACATTCAGGTTTGGGGATTCCTGATGGAAAAAGTGTCCATCTCTATAATTTTATCCTGTGTAGAGTTGTGATATTCTTCCAACTTGAGCCTGTGAATTTCATTGCAACTCACCCTATAATTCTTGAAATGTTCTTCACATTTGCAATACTTTGAAGTTGCAAATGTTTTATTTTTCCTGTTGCTTCAGAATAGGGCAACCAAGCATAACTCTTCAAAGTCAGACGTGCAGAAATGGTCCACTGGCAGAAACTTCTAGTGATGGGACATGAAAACAAGAGTCCAAGGAAAGTGAAGACAGTAACCCAAAGAAGACCCCACAGGTGCAACATCATAGAAGATGGTCCATTAGCCTATCAAGCATAGTGCGAAGTTAAGAGATATGTATCCTTCTTGTGCAGTGATTAGTTGCAAGAATCTCATTTAAGAAGCAATGCAGCAAAATTTAGGAAGCTTGCTGGGGCTTGAGATGGACTAAAGTCAACATGAAGCTGCAGTATGAAGTGAAATAAGTGGTATATGATGTCGAGAGTAAATGTCTCTCTCTCATAGCCAAGAAAAGCGGCTTACTGCCCCTTATGCAACAAGATGTTCTAAGTAGCTCCTCTGGAGACACCTCTGCTACCTTGTGGTTAGCTCTGAATTTCTGTGCATCAATGGGTTGGGTGCATCTAAACAGGATAATAATGGTTTGCCAATTCAAAGCCTCATGGTACGGCATGGCAGATTGTGTGATCTGGAATTAATTCCAGAAATTAAATAATGGTGTGGTCCTTTGCTACAGCATATCTGCCACTTCAGCATTTTGCCACATCATCACTCCCTGGAAGTTGGATAGTTTTATTTCATTTCTTGTTTGTCTGCCATGTATAAGTCTAACAATGACATATGGCCCAATTAGATTAATGAACGCATGACATCTTAGATATATTTATCTCCTAACATAACTACCTATTTGACTACCATGTGGGATTTTGAAGTTTATTGAAGGAGATTCCAGCAGTAACTACTTGAGTGGGAAAGGATTGCTCTTCCCTTATATTGGGAGAGAAGAAAGAAGAAGAGGTAGAAGATGAAGTTGGAATTATGAGTTTTAACTGGATCAGTACTTGAAGTAAGAAGTGTCACTCATTCCTTATCATGATTAGAAGATGAAGATGGAAATGGGGATTTTGAGGGGCCTAGTACTTGAAGTAAGAAGTTTTCCTACTCATTCCTTCTCCTTGTAACATTTTTAATTTTTTGTTAGTGGATATCTTTTGCCATTTTGCTTGGCCATGGATGTTTACCCAATTTGGACCTTACCTTGTTAAAATAGAACTGTGTTCTCTTGTGATCCACTATGATATTCCTTGCACACTTAAATCTCGTTTTCATTAGGTATCTGGGGATTAACATTTACTCAAACTAAAAGGAAAATTCTATAGGATGGCCATAAGGCCAGCCATGCTCTATGGATCATGATGTTGGGCAGTTAAGGAATATCATACTAATAGGATGAGCGTCACAGAAATGAGGATGTTGAGATGGATGAATGGTAAGACAAGAAAAGATAGAATTCAAAATGAAAATATTCGAGGAAATTTAGGAATAGCACCAATAGGTAATAAGATGAGGGAGACTAGACTTAGATGGTTTGGACATGTTCAAAGGAGACCAACAACGGCACCGGTTAGAAGAAGTGAGGCAATACAAGTAGAAAGTTTTAAAAGGGCAATGGGAAGGCCCAAAAGAACGTGGATAGAAGTGGTGAGGAAAGATTTAAAAACTTTGGGACTAAATGAAGACATGGTATTTAATAGAGTGGAATGGAGGAATAAGTTTCATGTGGCCGACCCCTAATTGGGATAAGGTCTTGATGATGATGATGAACATTGACATAAAGTTATACCCATTTCAGAGCATATTTTTTGTCATTAGGGTAGGTGTCTGACAAGAGCTTTGGTTCTTGATGGAATGGGAAGTTTATAGTCATAGCTTTTCTGAAATCCTTCCGTCGACCTTCTGCCCTTTTAAGTATCTGAAGTGGAAGTTTTACCATCTTGTAACCTCTTTGGTGATACATTGCAATAATGTTTGTTGGAGAAATGTAGACCCTTTCTAATATCATAAAATGCCTGAATAATAAGTACCTTCAATAGCAAAGACCTTTGAGCATAGTGGTGCAGGAAGGGGTCTCTTGTGGTTGGTTACGGGTTCAAGGTGCTCATGAGTGTGGGTCGTCAATATCCAGTAAAGAAGAGAAAAAGAAGCTAGCACCTCCAATGCAATACCTATTCAGTAACAACTCGCTGCCATTTTTTAGCCATCAATATTGTCCTATTATTATATGTATCTGTAACTATTCTAGAAGGGAAAATGCCTGTTCCATTTGGTTCATTCTCCATATTTTGTACAATAATGATTTGCCACCATTGGCAAACTGCCTTTGTGCTCGTGATCATTTGCTTTTCCCCGAATTACCAATTTTGCCTCTAACCAATTTTACATGCACAAATTACTGGGTTTTCTCTTCATATTTGTCCAAAAATTAAAGATTTGCAACCACAAGCAAACTGCCTTTCAGCATCTGTGGTTGTCTGCTTTTCTGAGAATTACTGATTTTCCCATTGACCAATTTTACACTCATACAAATTACTGAAGAAGAGTTCTGTACCTATTTTCCAGGGAGTTGGCCCAAAGCTAAGATTTGATTTCTCTACTTATGAGGTCATTTGGTGAGGATAGAAGTATATGCATATGAGTCCTGTGACTTTTAGTAGATAAGTCTGCCTGAGTCTTGCCCTATTTATTTTTGAAGCTTCTCTTGGCACCAAATTGAATGATGCCATGGTGATAATGGTATGTTTCTTGCAGTTATTATAATCTCAGAGTCATTGTAAAATGAGATTCTGAAAATGTCTTCAAATGGGTTATAAAACCTTCAGAGATTACTTGGAGATTTACATAACATTATTGAAAAGCTATATAGGCAATTAAAGACAGAGAGGTGAGATTCTCTCAGTACTAAGACATGCAAATGATTTGGCTGATAAATGGGGATGAGTGCGGGTTAGCAATTAGTCTCTTAGAATCTTTTATTTGGGCTTTGAGGTATTGGGCAAGATGAATGCCTTTTGGACTTTACTTCTTTTGAGTGGCCATGGGTTCTGGATATCTGGCGAGCCCATTGGCTGCAATTGTTACTTAACTCTTGGCCTCCTCAACTGAAGCTTCTTTCCTTCATTTTACAAATTTCTCTTACCATTCAAAAAGAGAAGAAAAAGCAAAACAAAACCAAAACAGTCAGGGATGGAGAATGATGCCACAAACTTAGAGAAGAACAGTTTGGATGTTGTGGGTCCGCTGATAGAGAGAAAGATGATGGCCTTATAGGTTGATTTTTATGAGAGGCGGGAGAGATTTGAAATGTATAACAGTATTAGGACTGTTTGGATGCACCCTGCTTGAGGTTCTACCATCTATTTGAAGGAGGACCCACCCAATATTGTATTTAGATCCTAATCTTTGTTATTCTAAGAAGATAGAAGGTAAAGAAAAATCAGATTATTGAAACCACTGGTTTGGCTAATGCAAGTCTATAAAGTTGGTTCTTTGGGCCTCACACAAGAAATATATGTGCAGTTAATTTTATTGATCTTGTAGACCATCATTATGAAGCCTGCATGGAGTTGGTCCAATGTCTAAAGAGTATTCTATCTCTGAGATTAAGGTGACAGAGATCAGCTACTCATTTTCATGACATTTCTCTTTCTTAGCGAAACATAAAATTATGCTCTATGATATAGGGGCCATGATCATCTCATCAAGATGGGGTTGATGGTGATGGACCAGACTTCTGTTCAATGCTCAAATGGATCCAATCATGTCACATGTCCTACCAGGAGCTTAGAAAGTGTCTATTGTGGTAGTCTCTGACTTCATAAGGTGGTTATACTCTTGTTTGTAAACTTGGCTTTACTTGCAAAGAATGCTTTGATGGTTTTGCTCATTGCTTGCATGGCCTTAATCCCCTATCTCTGAATAATCTCTGAACCATTTGATTTTGTAAATGTCACTATAAACTGGTATACGATACTTATACTACATATGTATGTCGATTTGAATGGTTATATATCCATATATTTCTTCTGGAAATATGAGAGATGTCTGAGGCTACTCTTTACTGCAGTATGGATGTGTGCTTATCTTGGAACAACTGTAGCTTGTGTTTTATGATGTAACCTTTATCAACATCACCTTCCTGTCTGTTGTGTTTATCATCATGGAAGTTCCTTGTAGAACTGGTCCTTTTTCCTTTTGAAGGTGACTAATATTTAGGCGATGATATTGAGGCAACCATTTGATACGTTTTGATTTGATTTGATATTGTAATTAATGCTAGCTGATATGGTATGTGTGAAGTAATGCTACACTATCATATCGTCGTCAGAGCCCTATCTCGATTAGGGTTCGAATATGGGAACCTTGTTCCTCCATTCACCTCTATGAAATGTCATTGTTTCATTGAAGTCCAAGAGTTTTTAAGTCTTTCTCACCACTTCTAATTATGTCCTTTTGGGCCTTCCCCTTGCCCCTTTAGATCCTTTGACTTGGATTGACTTACTCTTTCTAAGTCTCCATTGGACATGTCCAACCCATCTAAGTCTATCCTCTCTTATGTTACCTTTTGGTGCTACTCCTATGTTTCTTCTAATTTTTTCATTTCTTGTTCTATCCTTTCTTGCTACTCATCCATCTCAACATTCTTATTTTGACTATGCTCATCTTATGCATATGCTGTTCCTTAACTACCCAACACAATGATCCATGAGCAAGGCTGGAATTACAGCCATCTTACAGAATTTTCTTTTCAGTTTGTGTGGCACTCACCGATCACATAAAAGTCCAAAGGTGCATCTCCATTTGTTCCAACTTCCAACCCACTTAGATTCTCTGGGTAACCTCCCTCTCAATCTCTCAGCTTTCATGAATTATCAATCCCAAAGTATCAGAAGTTTTCTTTTAGCGGGACTTTTTGGTTATTAATCTTTATTGGTGCTCCACTCTTGCTCCCGTCCTTGCTAAAATTGCATTTCATATCTTTGTCTTAGTTCGGCTAATTTTAAATCCTTTGGATTTTAATGCACCTTCATAACTCTAACTTTGTGTTTACACCCTCTATTGTCTTATTAATCAAAACTATATCATCTGCAAGTAAACATGCACCATAGAATCTCCTCGTACAGATGTTTTGTTGACTCATCCATAACCTACGTGTAAGGGTATGGGCTCAATGCCGATCCCTGGTGCAATCCTATAGTGATAGGAAAATAAGCGCTCTCGGCTAATGGTCCTAACATTTGTTACTCATCTCTTATACACATCCTTAGTTGTGTCTATATACCCTTGTGAAGCCCTTTTCTCTCCCAACACTCACCACATTAACTCTCTGAGGAATCATAAGCTTTTTCTAAGTCAATAAAGACCATGTGGAGGTTCTTCCTCCTCTCTCTATATTTTTCTATCAATTGTCTAAGTAGGAAAATAGCGTTCATGGTAAACGTTCCAAACATGAAACCAAATTGGTTTATCCGATACACTTATCTCATGCTGTAGCCTCTTTTCAATCACTCTTTCAAAAAGCTTCATGATATGGCTCTTAAGTTTGATCCCTTGATAATTAATGCAACTCTCTATGTCTCCTTTATTCTTATACTTTGGTATAATAGAGTTATTCCTCTATTCATCCATCATTTTTTTTATTTTATTTTACAATCTTGTTAAACAACTTTGTCAACCAAATTACATTAGTATCTCCCATATACTTCCAAACCTCTATTAGTATAGTATCGAGTCCTAGGGCCTTTCGTGATTTCATCTTTTTCAAGGCCTCTTTCACTTCATGTATTCTAATCCTATGGTCATATGTATTATGTCCAATGCTATTTGGGTTTACGGTACTTTTAATCCCTATATTCTCATGGAAATTGTCATTTAGCAATTTTTGGAAGTATTTTTCTCGTCATCTTTGACTAGTTTCCTTTGGTCATTACTTTTAATACACTTAACATGGTCTAAGTCCTTATTCATCCAATCTCTTACTTTTGTGCGTTTAAACAAATCTTTCTCACCTTCTCTTGATTCTAATCTATTATAGAGATCATCGTCTATGTAGTTGCTAGTGCACCCAGGTGCAAGGGGTGTGACTTGCAGCTAGAGCAACTAGGTAACAAGGCGCACATTAAAAGCCCATAATGTGGGTGTGTATAATATAAGTAAGATTTTTTCTTATAAAAGTAGGGGCCAGAATTGATAATGGCACCCCCTTTCGTAAAAACAAAACATACCCGAGTCGGATTTGACGAAGGAGACGAAAAAAACCCAAGAAAGAGAGAAGAGAAGAAGGGGGGGGGGGGGGGGGGGGTGTAGAAGAGGCAAGCTCGTTGAGGAAAGCCACAACATGCCGACGAGAAGGAAAGAAAAGGTTGCAGGTTCGTCGGAGTTGCAGGGGTTCTGCGGAGAAGACGATGGCTCGGATTGTCGATCCGAGTTGATCATTCTCTTAAAGACCCAAGCAAATTTGATGATCCGTGTCGTTTTAGGGAAGATCAACAATTCAGATTGATCTAATGCTTGGAATCGAACGCCTAGCGACTAGTTGTGCCTGTGACTACATAGATCATGATATGCCTTGAATTTAACTTCACTTACTACTTTCTTAGCAACCTTTTGGCATTCTTTTAATGCTCAAAATTTTCGTTACTTTTAGTCCTCTGGCATACTTTAAAAGGCACCCATTTCTCTTTAATAACTTTTTGCACTTTTTCACTCTATCACTGAGTTTCCTTTACTGGTTGCCTTTTACTTTTAAATACTCCTAGGACATCTTTTGCGACTTTCTTAATGAACTCAACCATATTAGTCTATATGGTTTTTTACTTTTGTTTCATGTTCTAGTTTCATTCTGCCATCAACTTGTTTGTAAATGATGCTGTCTTCTCTTCTTTAAGTTCTATCACTTAGTTTTTGCACACCTATTAAGTTTATTTTCTTTATTCCATATTTTAATGTAGATCTCCATAATCATTAACCTGTGTGAGGTTAGACTCTCACTGGGTACCACCTTACAATCATTAATTTTTTGATATTCCTAAGTAGAAAAAAGTCTATTTGGTTTTTATATAGTCCACTTTCAAAGGTTAGTAAGTATTCATCCCTCTTCTTAAAGTATATGTTTGCTATATTTAGGTTATGTGCTAAATCAAAATTGAGGATTACTTCTCCCATCTCATTTCTTTCTCCAATATCATACCCTTCATGTAACCCTTTACCCAATAAACCCTTTATGTTGGGAATTTCTTGTATGACTCCCTCCATATCTTTCTAGAACTGTCTCTTGATTCTATCTTTTAGCCCCACTTGAGGTGCACATGCACTTACTTCTTTTAAGTTCTACCACTTAGTTTTTGCACACCTATTAAGTTTATTTTCTTTATTCCATATTTTAATGTAGATCTCCATAATCATTAACCTATGTGAGGTTAGACTCTCATCAGGTACCACCTTACAATCATTAATCTTTGGATATTCTTAAGTAGAAAAAAGTCTATTTGGCTTTTATATGGTCCACTTTTGAATGTTAGTAAGTATTCATCCCTCTTCTTAAAGTATATGCTTGCTATAGTTTGGTTATGTGCTAAATCAAAATTGAGGATTGCTTCTCCCATATCATTTCTTTCTCTAATACCATACCTTTTGTGTATCCTTTCACCAATAGACCCCTTTGTGTTGGGAATTTCATGTACAACTCCTTCCGTGTCTTTCTAGAACTGTCTCTTGATTCTATCTTCTAATCCCACTTGAGGTGCATATGCACTTGTAACATTTATGATCCTCTCTTCTAGAATAAGTTTTATTAGTATAATTTTAGCACTGGTTCTTTTAATGTGTACCACTTTATCCTTTAATTCTTCATCTACCATTATTCCTATGCCATTTCTATTATTGTTCTTTCTTATGTACCAGAGCTTATACCCATCGATTTCTCTAGTTTTAGTCCCTTTCCACTTGGTTGCTTGGATACAAGCGATGTTGACTTTCTTGTGTTTCATCATATCTACTAACTCCAAACTCTTACATGTTAGTGTGCCTATATTCCATGTGGTGGTAGGAATCTTATTCTCCTGACCTAGTCTATGTACTCGCGCACTTCCCAAACGTCATGGGAATCCATGCATACTTTTCACTGCACTTGGGTTCTAATGCAGTGCACTGCTTCCAAGGGAGTGTTCGAGCAGCCCTTGTCTATTTTCCACTGCACCTGGATCTGATGCAGCATGTCACTTTTGAGGGAAGACCTTAATAGCCATTGTCCCTTTTCCACTGCATTCAGGATTTGATGCAGCACGTTGCTTATGGGGAACGCCCTAGCTTGAAATCGATTCATGCATGGGTTTGCCAAGGGTTTTAGTTGCTGTCTGGCACCTAATGCAAAACTCTCCTTTATCTGGGCTTGGGACCATCAGCTACAAAGTTATGCTATACTATTGTGCAATTCAAGTGATTGGGGACTTTCAGAATTAGAAGGCTTCGCCATATTTGCTGGAAAATTTAGGTCAGTAGGAGTCTTCCTAGGTTTGATGGTAGTAGGTTTATCACTCACCTATCATCTTTGGCTGGGTCAAAGATTTTCGTTTTTAAGTTTCTTAAATTTTTTCTTCCCAGTCACACTCAATAAGTTCTAACTGTTAGATGCACATTTTAGCCCATATGCTATTTCTCTGTGTAGGTATTTAATGCAGCTGAAGTGCCAATTGAATGGGAAGAGCATTTTGTGGGGGACAAAGTAGACCCCAGGACCGAGAGCTTTCTCACATGGGAAAGTCTGGAATCTGTGCGCAGAAATGGTGTGGGCTTGAAAGGGCCCATGGCTACACCCATTGGAAAGGGCCATAGGTCTTTGAACCTGACTCTAAGAAAGGAACTTGGCTTGTATGCTAATGTAAGGCCTTGCTACAGCCTCCCTGGTTATAAAACTCGATATGATGATGTCAATTTGGTAACGATCCGTGAAAACACAGAGGGGGAATACAGTGGCCTTGAGCACCAAGTAAGTTATGTCCTCTTTTAATATATTTGCATATCTGTTTTCTTCCTAAATGTTGTCATTAGGTAATCAGATATGACAAAATGTTATGCAGGTTTACATATTTTCCTTTTTCCTAAATTAATCGTATCTTCTTCATTCCATAACAATCATTGAAGGAGTTTCATGCATTATATTAGGTGGTGAGGGGTGTTGTTGAAAGTCTTAAGATCATTACTCGTCAAGCAAGCTTAAGGGTTGCAGAATATGCTTTTCACTATGCTAAAGCCCATGGTAGGCAAAGAGTGTCTGCCATTCACAAGGCCAACATAATGAGGAAAACTGATGGTCTTTTTCTCAAGGTATTGCTGAAATAATAGCTTAAACTTCACCTAGAACCGTGCTTAAGCCACTTTGATGCCAGCATTCTGATAATAAGTTGACATTCTGTTTGTCTGCAGTGTTGTCGTGAGGTTGCAGAGAAATATCCGGAGATAAATTATGAGGAAGTCATCATTGATAATTGCTGTATGATGGTAAGTTTGAAATTTGAGCAGTTAAATTTATGTCAGTTTTTGCACACTTACTCAAGAACTGCCAAAAACCCAGGCATTATTTGAGTTGACTCCATTGAACTGAATGGATATTTGATTGATTTGGTGGGAGAAACCAGTTGCAGCTAAGGTTACAACAGTTGGTTGGTTAAGATATTATACATCCTTTCTGGGCCATCCAGTTTTTGGTATAAAAGAACAGTTGCTATACTGAATAGGAGAAGATTTTTGGTGCATGGCCTATGTAAGACGTAGTAGAGGAGATGTGGTCTGAACCATAAAAAACTGGGCCTGACGATGTCCTTGGAGGTTCTAGCTGCAGTTAGATCCATGAGAATGTACCTCTGTGACCATTGGAGGTCATGCGCCACAACCCACTGATGTGGAGCCGTATTCTATGCCAGAATTGAGAATGTTAATTATCAAAGAGGAATTCAAGGGAGTTTATGTCCATTAGAAAAGAAGCCTATTCTTCTTTTTTTGGGTAGGAGAAAACCTCTTCATTCCTTGTCTCACAGATCTTTGTCTGATGATGCGTCTGCTTGTCAGTATATCTTTATTCTTTGTCAATATATCTTCTTTCTTGGCTTCTGAACAAAGATGCAATATGGACGACTGAGGCTCATTCTATTACTTGCCCTGAACAGCTTGTGAAGAATCCCTTGCTCTTTGATGTCCTGGTGATGCCTAACCTCTATGGAGACATTATCAGCGACTTGTGTGCTGGCTTGATTGGGGGTTTGGGATTAACACCCAGGTAACTATCTATTGCTTTCAGCCATCTATACCATATGATTTATACCATGTGAAATTCATCTAACTTTTCGTGTTCAGCTGCAATATTGGTGAGGGTGGCATTGCTCTGGCTGAGGCTGTGCATGGTTCAGCACCTGATATTGCTGGCAAGGTGAGCAATGGTTACTGTGTTTCACCAGGCTAATTTATATTACAGATGCTTTCTTGTGCTTCTCATCGTGTTGCCTGCATTTGTGTTTGTTATGCAATCTATTTTGGCTTGATATTAGTGATTGCACTGATGCCTACAAGGGTTGTTTGATCTCCGCATATGAGTTCATACATGTACATCATACTTAGTATGTGGCGTTATCGTTCATTGATTTAATGAGGTGTTATCTTGATTATTCCAGAATCTAGCCAATCCAACTGCTCTCCTATTGAGTTCGGTTGCAATGTTGAGGCATTTGGAGCTCCACGACCATGCAGAGCAGATCCACAATGCAATTTTACAGACCATTGCCGAAGGAAAGCACAGAACAGTTGACCTTGGTGGTTCAGCATCAACAACGGATTTTACAAAAACGGTTTGCGATCACCTTTGATGGGCTTAAATTGACTAGGAGAGAGGTATGCTGTATGCTGATTCTGAATAAAGTTGGCCTTGCCACCACCTTATTTCCACTGCTTGCTAGCGTCGTTGCAACTTAGTGAGCTCTAAGAAATGAGAATTGAGCTCTCACATTTTAGCTCATCTATTTGTTCTTGTAGAATCCGACACTGCTTCTCTCCCGTGTAAATGGGATGCCATATTTTTCCTGATTAAGATGGTGTCTTTTTTATACTTGGAGTTGCTTTATAAGTGAATCATCGTCCTTTAAGATCAAATTTTCAGTCTCGCGTGGCAATATGTATGTACAGTTTAGACTGTTGATTTTGTGGAATATCCTGAGGCGAAACTGTATGGCCTGGCCCCATGCTGAATGGGCATTCTGTCTTAGATTAAGGCTTGCTGACCATGCTGAATGGGCATTCTGTCTTAGATTAAGGCTTGCTGAAATGAATGGTTCATCTTCTTTTGGTGGCGCCATAAGTGGATATATCCTTTAAACAACAGAGTTAACAGCATTGGCCGAACTTCGGGCTTGCCGGTTGGATCTCTATAGTACGATATGTTCTTATGTGGCACACTCGAGGCCTCAAGACCGGGCGGACACCATCTTCTAGCTTTTCACGAAGTGTAATTGTGGGAATAGTTTGTTGAACTAGACACCTCCTACACTTATGTAGCGGTCCTCAAGTAGAAATACTCTCTGGACCGAGCTTCTGATACTGACTTTGCAACCCCGTCTATGGATGATCTGACCAATTCATTATTTTTTTGGCCTCCGCTATCTGCTGAAACGTATGTCCTGTCCATCAGTTGCTTCTAGCTATTAATTTTCTCCAGCTCCGTTGGCTGAAAAGTCCAATGACTGATTAAAAGAACTTTTCAACTAAAAAACCTAGTAGCTAAGAGCTAGGGGATGATTTTTGCTGGTGGCTAAATAGGATAATGCAAAGAAGATGAATGGATCAGATCATCCAAAGGTCAGTCTTAGATATAAGGTCACGGAGTCAGTCCATTAGTCTGGATTTTGGATAGAATTTCTCACATCTAGTTACCGCATCGCGAAGGTCATGAGTTTGGGGCTGCTAAGGGTGTGGGTGTGCGAGGGGTTGGCACATCGAGATTTTCTTATTTTGGTAAGACGATTACTTTCACTAACCCAAAGCAGGCTGCATAAGAATACTACATACGACAGTTAACTAGACCTGTAAAAGTATTAGTGGTCTAAAGTACATCTTTGAGACTCACCATTCTCTCGTCACAAGACTAGTATGTGGTTGTGTTGATGGATATGAACCTTCGCTTTTTGCCCTTTTTTGCCAGTTGGTTGACAGGCCTAAAATAATCATATGGGCTCAAAATGTTGGTGCATGGCCATCCGTAGCACGTCCGAGCCAACACCTGGTTTGGATCACCGAAAGAAGCAGGCCTTACCGAACCCTAACCCACTATTTTTTCCCAAGTGCAAATCTACGCACCTACAACATAGCCCCCTCATATTGCCACCAAAAACTTGCAATAGGGTATGACACAAAAGCTGGGCTGGGATCAACGCACCCTAACCCCAAAAGCTAGTATCAGCGTCCGCTGAAGCGCTTGTATATGGCTGCATCGCTGCTACCACACCCATTCGCTTCCCCATATGTGGGCCGTCAATCAAAGCGGAATCGGATTCTACACCTTGGTTTGAACTCTCGGATTTGGCTGCAGGTAAAATCAACAACTGTAGATTGCACTTGTAATGTGTGGAATTTGGAATATTTGGATGTTGGGCTTGTCATGTTAGCTGGAAAATGAGCGTGAAATAGTTTATAATTCGTTTTACAACTCAAGAAAATAATTGTTACTTGTTTGGACCATTCAATGGATGAGATATTCCACATCCAGATTGTGGACGGTTTCGATCTTTCAAAACATGGGTCCCGTTTGAAATTTAGAATGACCGAAGTAAGGAATTTTCGCGGTAAATTGATAACTATGTCCCAGAATGTCGGACAGCCCGTATCCATTAGTACAACTTTATTCAATTCGGCTACCGTACGCCTGTAGCGCATCGGCTTCCCCTTTGGCGTCAGGAAAAGGAGATTCTTTGTGCAATCCTTATCGATGGTTGCGCCGTACGCACCACCGTCTCGTTAGACCGACTCCTCGTACCACGAACTGAAATTCCTCGCATAACGCTGAACACGCTATCTCTACCAAATCCTACGCACGGTGCACAGCTTAACTCCTTAGATAGCCTGATTTTGTTCTTCTACTTGTGACTCGCTTTCATCTTCATCTTGTTCGATAATTCTGCAGCCTACTGCTCCGCAAAATGCCTCCAGGTACTCTCTTACTCACAATCAATTCAAAACAAAACTCTAAACAATTTTTGTAGGCTGTTACCTTCTCTTTCGATTGGGTTTGTGCTGTAGATTCAATACAGCTCGTATCAAGTTTGAATTCTCAGATCCATTTTCGCTGTTAATCCGTTTATTTATTGGTGTAGAAGAATCTTCAGCATCTGCATATGAGGAGGCATTGGATACTCTTTCCTCATTAATTACAAGACGTACTCGAGCAGATAGCACCAACAAAGGCGATAAGTTTGATCTCTTGTTTGATTATTTGAAGGTGAATTTAGCACCCGAACTGGAATTGGGTGGTCTCCAATTAAACCACCATTGCTTGCTTTCAGAATTCGAACGTTTGAGCATATAATTTTTTTTGCTGCATGTGTATTGCCGTGTAGATTTTGGAATTGGAAGCTCCCATTTCTGAGATGAAGGTCATTCATGTGGCTGGGACTAAAGGCAAGGTTGTCTTGAGGAAGTCTTGACTGATGACTGTTTCTGCTGTCTATGGTTTGGAAGTGTTCAGAGTTCAATATGGTTAATTGATCTTCTGCTGGTGTTGCAGGGATCCACATGTACGTTTTCTGAATCTATCCTGCGGACCTGCGGGTTCCGCACTGGTCTGTTCACCTCTCCTCACTTAATCGATGTCCGGGAAAGATTTCGATTGGATGGGTGAGGTTCCATATGAATACCTACATTGTTTTTACTCTCCTGGTATTGAGATTTCATATTTACAATCTGTGACAGAGTTCAGAATCATCTAATTGTAAATTGATGGAGTGAGAACCAGACTGCTTATGATATGTTCTCACCCCAAACCCAAATGCACTCACAAGAATCTTGGCATAATGATCTAGTAATCCATGCTCATTTTGGCTTATGGCATAATGCTCTGGTAATCCTGATTCTACTTCACCACGATAAAATTCCTGAATTCAATCTTTTGTTCTGCTGGTCCAGACATGATTTTACCCTCTGTGGTTAATATCCATGTTGATGGGTTTATGCTTTAGGATAGTCTTGCAAAATAGTTGCAGTAACTTGTCTTCCTCTATTGTTAGTTTCATAAGAAAGGCTACTTTTCTTGGTAGTCTACTGCCTACCAGTAGCTTCAACCTACTTTTCTTGGTAGTCTACTGTCTGCCATTAGCTTCAAGCCTTCAGCATGTTCCATACAAGCATTTTAAATATGAACTGGTCTCATGTTGTTCAGCACATTTACTAATGCTATATGGCTAGTATGTAGGGTTCTCTTAAAATATTTTCCTAGTTCATTCCATATTTTCTTGGAGGATGTTTCTTTTACCTATTTGACCCAACTAGTTTTAAACTAGTGACATCAACTTTGCGGCTTGTGGTTGGTTATTGTAGAGTGGAAATAAGCGAAGAGAAGTTTCTGGCATACTTCTGGTGGTGTTGGAACAAACTTAAGGTATGTGAATTTAAAAGCTAACATGTCTGTTCTATTAACCTGTCAATATGAATGTTTAGAATCTCTATGATCTTTCTTGTTATTGATTAACTTCTGTTGAGGTTAGGACTAGTTTCCAGTTGATAGCTTCTTTCATTCCCTGGAAAAAGACAAGAAAGGGAATATATGCAACAAAATTCTTGAGGAATCTGATCTTTTAGGCTTCTAACACAGTCATGACGCATGCACATTTTAGTTGTATGTACATGCTTAAAAACATAAATGTATATTTAATGACTCAGAAGACATTCTTCCACGTTCACATTCACGGACGCATAACATACTTGCATATAAGAAGCCAGATGAACTTCAAATGCACGGCTGTGGTCTTTGTCAAGGCTTCCAAATTTGGTCCTCAAGAGGTTGCAATTCTGTGAGTTTGTTTAGTGATGCCCGAGAGGCATGGTTAGACCATTAGAGATTTGCATACATTTGGGCATTTTACTCTCAGGCTGAGAAAAGCACAAACATTTGAACGAATACAGAGTTGGAGGTGGATTGCATATCCTCCAGAAGGTAGGACAATTAGAACAACAGCGCCATTGATCTAACAGTGTTTTGCATACTATCTATTAGTAATAATATTACAGGCTGAGTTGCAAAAGAGTAGTAGTGCAGATACAATTGAAAATTTCCTGAATTCTGTCCCTATGGACATTAATAACTTGTGAACAACATAAAATTCCATTGATGGTAGACAACAGAAATGTTTTGAGATGCAACTTAATGGTTCACATCATGCAGCTTGGAAGCAAAGTTTGACCTAATAAAGGAGAAATGCAGGAAAGCTGGCTAAATTCTTGTCTACTGATGTTTCTTGTCAAAGGGGCCAAGTTGACAAGGCCGTTTTTGGAATTGGAGGCTGCTTAAGTCACAGTTATGTCATGGAGTGAAATTGTTCAAAACTGCAGGGCCACTTCCAATTTCAAAGTACAGTAACAAAACCTTCACAAACTTTTGTAGGAAACCACAAGCCCAACTCTGCATAAAGAAGTCAGATGAAACCGTATAAAGTTATTAGGCCTGTTTATTGGATGTGCAGGACAACTTCAGACATCATCATCATCAAGTTATATTTGTTTCTGGCAGTTTTTTAATAAAGACAGTCAAATTGGGGTTTTCATGCTTCAATCCTTCAAAGGTACCAAGCTGCTTTTGATTGATTGAAGCTGTCTGTGATCTTTCTTTCCGTAATCTGATCTCAAACTTCACTAAACAGGGATTGAGTGAGTTGGTCATCTTGAGTACTCTATTTGTCTCATTACACCATTTTTTTGGTAGCTCAGCTTGGGTCTGATGTTCTTACTAATTTAGTTATGGTAGAGCTCTAAATTAGAAGTTTTGCCATATGCAATGGTCACATAGAAAACTTAGTTCAGTAGAGAATAGATTAAGTTTGAGGTTATCGCTAGACAAGCATTATTTGGCTTTGGTAGCAAGAGTCCTTTGCACATAGGAAATCTCGCAATTCTTGAAGTTTCACAAGCAAGTCTTTGATGTGGTTGAGAAGGAAATTTTGTTCTTTATGCAGTCAACTAATCATTCATTGATTTGCATCTGTAATCAACTAACTGTTAATGACTTGCATTGGCATGGATTTGAGGATGGTCCTTGGCTCAGTCAAAGTTAATGTCTTCATCTTCATGACTGATCAAAAGAGAGTTGAGCTTTCTTTTTCCAATGTGACCACATTTGCTTCATCCTGTGTCAAAAGACGCATGTGTTAGCTTGTCTTGGTCTCCAATGTGCTTGAACCGTGAATGCTATATATTAGATGGAGTTTTCTGATTGAGATTGTCCTACCTTCTTAGAGTTTCATAGCTTTGACTTGTAAGGTCTGTTAAGGTGATAAGAAAGACAATTAAGCTTATCAGCCTAAACATAATAATAATGCAAAATGCTACAATTTGAGAAATGTTTATATTTAGACCTTTCCAAAGTCCATCTAAATTTGATCATCTAAAAACTAGAGGAAGTGGTCTTGACTCTAGCTTACTAACCACAGTTTTCTTTTGGGAATACTTCCTTTCCCTCTTGGTTAATGAAGGGAAAAAGGAAACCAGAAACCTCAACACTAGTATCAGCAGAGTGATTCAATAGGCTGGAAGGCAGCAATTCACTTACCAATCTATCCACTATTGAAGGAAATGCAAAGTTAACTTTCATATGAAAAGTTCTCTAACTTGTGAGTAAATCTGATGATACAAAAGATCACATTAAAGGCTTGCTTTGGCTCTATGAGGAGATCTTTAGCTACCTGTCCATGAAAACATTGCGTTAATTCATCCTTCTCAGTCAGCATACTGGAGCTACATTTATTTTTGGATTGGATTTGATCTGTTTAGATTTCATTTATCCCATGAATTTGGTCTGGTCTGGTCCTATCTGACCGAACCCTGGAACTTAGAACGGCAAGCCAATTTTGAGCAATGGAACAGCAAGAGGGGAACATTTGAATTCCATTCTGTGGATCCTATCCTCTGAATTTCCCCCTACGATGGGAAAGAATGATGACAAATATGTAATTTTCACCTAGTAAGGTTTTAGGTGCTTTGATCCTTATTGTTGTTCCCATTCTTTTGCCGTTACAGTTGAACAACACTGTTCTCACTTCTATTATAATGCAGAGCCAATGCTCATATTGGTCATCTGTTGATGTTCTTAAGTGTATGAAGTCTTGATTTATTGATGAAAATTCATTTAAATTTATGAAACAAATGAGAGTGATAATAAGTGGTATTGGCGGCCTTATATTGTTAGGTTATGAAGGCTTGTTGATTTTTATTTATTTTTTGAATGTGGCTTGCAGATTTTAGAATGAATTATTTTCAATAGGATGAATATTAATCTGGCTAATCTCAGTAAAACTGCCTCTTCTGCAATTTGTAGTGCCGGCTGCAACTTGATTGGCTATATGCTTTGAAGTTCAGAATATGATAATATTGATACTTGATGTTTGTTTTTACTTCTTTTAATCTATTATCCCCTTGCTGTGTTAGTTTCCCCTGTTAATTTAATTGCCGGTTTGCAGGAAAAAACTAATGAAGATGTTCCAATGCCTACCTACTTCCGCTTCGTTGCTTTGTTGGCTTTCAAGATTTTCTCAGCAGAGCAGGCATGTTTTTTGGCCTTCTCTTTCTCTTGTCTGTGCATTCAGAATGGTCTTTACATTTGTAGCACCTCTGTCATTTATCATTGGTGTTCATTGTGCAAATTTTTCCCGTGCCTTCTTAGGTACTCATATGACTTTATCTTGTGATATATTTTATATTATTTAGATCTTACATGCAGCATCATGGGAACCTCCACGAGTAAGTTATAGTTTTTGAATTTTGTCTAGCTTTCAGTGTTCTGTATTATATATATATATATATATATATATATATATATATATATATATATATATATATATATATATATTATGTTTTTAAGTCAATCAGTTGAACAAATAAGAGAACATTAGAGAAAGCAGACAAGCAGAAGAAAGAACAGATCTGTGGGAATAGGAATCTCAAATCTCACATTCTCTTGTATTTGTATGAACTTGCTATGTATAGACTGCACATAGGAATGCTTAATTGCCATAACTAGACTTCCAGGTCTTCCCTGCATAGCTAAAAATTATGAAACATAAAAATCTCTAATCGGTCCAAAAATAAATTTAACTATTAACAACTAAACCATCCAAAGTTGTTGCATATATTTGTAAATAAGCCGCCAATAATTTCTTGTGCAAATTTTTTGTGATATCTGGTCTCATGCTTTTATCATCATTTGTCATAATGGCAATATGATCATATCATGAAAGAACATCTGTTTTATATTTCTTTTCTGCTGCTACTTTCTGAGAGTAAAATGTTGGACTTAGGGGTGAATTGTGTGATTTGTATGAACACCAACTAGTCAGGTGCTTTTATGGTTAGTATGGATACTGTCTTCATAAGACAGCATGAGTATCTGATATTTATATATCAGTGTCTTTACTTTCTGAGAGTGAAATGTTGGGTTTGGGGATGGATTGCTTGATTTGGTATGAACTATGAGTCAGGTGCTTTTGTAATTAGTATATAAACTGTCTTCATAATGCAGCTTGAGAAGGTGATGTTAAACATCAGTGTCTTATTGTGTTTCCTTTGATTACTATGGTATACTGCTAAATCCTCAAAATAGTTTATTCCTCAGTTTTGCCGCAAGGGAGTGAAAATTTTACATTTAAAGGAACTCTGGACAATCAGAAACTATCATCCTGTTCATGTGTTGCCTTCCCACAGAGTGACTGTGTCATGTTGAAATTCAACAAAAATTTCCTCGTAACAATTAAAGCTGAACAGTGAGTTATTGCATACTGAGTTTCTCCATTTTTTTCGTGTTAACTTCTGTCTATCTTCATCACTAGAATTTCATTAGTCCAGATGCATAGGTAACTAAAACTTTTATAAGCAGTTACTAATTATACAAACTTTCTGAACCAGGTTGATGTTGCTATACTGGAGGTTGGATTAGGAGGGAAGTTTGATGCTACAAATGTGGTATACATAATGCATGTTGAAATTCTTTTAGGAAGAATTTGGAATTATTAGACTTAACATGGTCTTGTAAATGTGCAAGTTTGTTGATATCAGAATAAGTCAGCTATTAACTTCTAATCTGGCCATTTCTTTTCAGGTTCAGAGGCCTATTGTGTGTGGAATATCTTCTCTAGGATATGACCACATGGAAATTCTTGGTTAGTGATCGTGCTCTTAGATTCTCTTTCTCCATATATATTGCAGAAAAATAACAGTAGTTTGTTTTAAATCTTTATTGGTCTCTAGTTGGACTTTAAGGGACTTCGAAATGCTTTGTAGGTTACTAATTTATTGATCCTTTCATTGGTGTATGATTGAATTGCAAGTTTTGGCCAGAGCTTTTTCCTATTTGAAGTTCTTCCCTCAAAATGGTAGTTGAACGTCATCTTGGTTGTTCTAGAAGTTTCAAGGGACTGTAGTTGCTAACATTTATATGGTCCAGAAATCTGATTACCTTGGTTGAGGATCTAGTTAGACACTTGTAATGCAATGACATCCTCCAATATACTGAGTTATAAACCTAGACACCAATGAAGCACTCTTGTGAGTTTCTTTCTCTTGCTGAGCTTTGAGAGGCTTAATACTGCCATCTCAACAATATTGATGGCAGACACCCATTGATAACTGATATTACTTCTTTTCGTGGGGTAATGTATAAGATCCCTTGCCGTGCAGGAGTCAGAAGCAATTGTTTCTTCTTCCATGGCTTTCTTACAGCCATGATGAATAAAGATATCTTGATCAGGCCATGATGAATAAAGGTTTCTTGATCAGAATTATGAATGAACACATTACAAAGGAGATAATAAATAAAATGTAACAACTTGGGAAATATGAGATTGAGTACCGTGCGTCTTTTCACATTACTATTGAAAGTTGAAACAACTTGAAAAATAGGATATCTTGATAGAAGGGATGCACTTTCTGTTTGGAGCGTTGAGTATACACACTTGAAGTGGAAGAACATTATCAGCTAGCAATGTAAGAGGTATGACAAAACTATCTACTGATGAAGAGGAAGATCCAACCTTGGCAATGTCCTATTCCTAACCACCTCTCCAAACATGAAGTTAACACTTCCTAGACGTTCCACAAAACTAGATCCAGTAGGATGGCGAATTCTCAAAAAAGGATGACTTATGCACCAACAAATTGTTTTCACAAAAACTGTAGGGACAAGCTTAACATTAGGTCAAGATCCTAGAGCTAATGTTGCTAATTTCAGCTGTTTACATACAAAACTTTTTGCTCCTGAAATAGCCATGGGAATTCAATCCTTTATCATTCTCTTTGTACTTGCCAAATTTGATTCTTTTGGAAATCCCTTGTAATCTCTGAAGTGACATTGATGCCTTCATAAAGGACATGCGATGAGAATACAAAGTGCTCACAATTGAGTGCCATGTACAGGAAATACACTGGGAGAAATTGCTGGAGAAAAGGCTGGTATCTTCAAGGTGTTTGTTTTTACAACTTCACTTTTGTGAAAATCAGTTTCTTCTTTTACTTGTATACACCTTTTCTTTGATAAATTTCATTTCTTTTTATACTTTCTTTTGATACAGCCTGAAGTTCCAGTCTTCACTGTTCCTCAACCAGAAGAAGCGATGTTAGTACTTGAGAACAAAGCGTCTCAGTTAGGTGTAAGTTGGATGTCAATGGGAAATTTTTATCAGTTAATGCAGTCTTGGATTAGAAAAAAAGAAAGTGATGCTCCATCTTTATTTGGAGTTATGACTAAAAAGTTGTATCTTGTAGCTGCTTGACGAAACCATATAATTTTTGTACTGCTTACAGATACCTCTCCAAGTTGCGCCTCCTTTGGATATTGGCTTGCTGAATGGTCTAGAACTTGGACTTGCTGGTGAGCATCAATATCTAAATGCAGGACTTGCACTTGCACTTTGTCATACTTGGCTTCAGAATACTGGACATAGTGAAGGCTTGTGTCTGAATCAGACAGTAAGTTTCTAAACATTGAGAGTTTATTTGCTTCTGTTCATAAACAAAAAGTTCATGTTCCTGTTTCTTCTCATGTGTAAAAAATAGGCCCTACCTGAGCAATTTGTCAAAGGGCTTGCAACTGCCAATTTGCTAGGGCGAGCACAGATTGTCCCAGATCCTCATTTTGACATGGAAAATGAATGCAGCTCTAATCTTGGAGGGCTTATCTTCTTTCTGGATGGCGCTCATAGTCCTGAAAGCTTGGATGTGTGTGCAAAATGGTTTTCTCATGCTATCAAGCAAGATATCCAACAGCTGAGTTCTTTGGAAGATGAGCTTCATGATAATCCAAGTTCTAAACAGGTTATGCTTCAGAATGACCTGAATGGAAGGAATAAATTGGAGTTCTCTGGAGAAAAGTCCAAACAGGTAAGATTGCTGTGCTTAAAGATTTCATCAGCACACTTCTTTCTAGCCTTCTTCCACAGTTGCATCTATTTTCATGAGTTTGGTTACTTCAGGCATTGTTATTCTGGTAGAAGCCATACTGATGACATTAAAATTATTTTGCAGATACTGCTCTTTAATTGCATGTCAGTTCGAGACCCACAGCTACTTCTTCCACGCCTAATGAGTGCTTGTGCTTCTCATGGTAATTTCTGGCGGTGTTACATCCCTGTTGGTTTTTAATATATATATTTTTTTCTTGGATTTGAATCTTGTGTCACTAGTATTTACTTTTTAACTCTGATATTGCAGTCCTAAAATGCCTGTTAAGCTACTATATGATTACCTTCTGTGGCTTTGCTCATGCAATTTCTAGCAAGCTGGAAAACCACTCCTGAGAGCATTGAGATCCAGACACTGCAGGGATATGTAACTTATACTTGTGAGATTTATAAATAAAATATTTTAGTTTACTGACTTTACTGAAGTACTACTTAAGTAGCTGACTGTGCCAAAGTTTGCAGATTATTGCAACACGCACAAATTCTATGAAATCAGTATCCTATTGTGGGACTTGGATTTTCAGAGCAATATATGTTTTATGGAATTTAAAGAAAGGTGGAAATAATGCCTTCCATGCTATTACGGTGTAGATGAAATTACATAACTTTTAGAGGCTTGTTCTATTAATTGCTTTTTGATTAAAGCTTTTGATAAGTGTTGTTTGCCATTTGTTTTCTGTTCATAGAAGGAAATTGTAGTGCCTTATGTGAAGCAAAGATATTGAATCTACCATTTACATAACCATTGTTTTAAAATTCAGAATTGCCTCAGTATTGCAGGTGCTTTGAGCATTCCAAAATGGTGAAACCTTTGTTTCATGAACTGTGTCATGCCTGTGGTTCATTGTAGGCATTTGGCCTCTTTTGAGCAGTGGAAAATGGGAAATTATTTAAGTGGTTGCTTATGTTACTTGACTCATGCTTTTGGTTTCAAATAGAGGTGAGATTCTTACTGTAAAAAGAGAGATCATGGGAAGGATTGCAGTGGGAAAGTCGAGAGTAAGTAAACTGAGTTACTGTGAATTGGGTGAGACACTTGGAGAAGAGTGGGGAAATGGAAACGTGAAACTCATTGGTAACATATTGATACTTCACCTAATAGCACTTATGCTAATCAAAATGACAAGGTGAAACTCGTTGACATCCTACTGATACTTCCATTAATCACAAGAAATAATAGTTAAACATTGGTTACAAGGGATTTTCCATGCTTCACAAGTTTCGGATCAGAGTAACCAAAGGAAACTCATATGTTTGTTAGGATCTCAAACTTGCTTGGAAGTGGCGATTCAGATGCATTTGGTTATGACATGACATTGCATGCAGTGAATTATTTTGATGAAAAGCTTTCTGTATGTTTGGTTGTTTCATGTTTTGAAATCGTGATTTAGTGGGCACATCTTGGGAGCTTTATTAAGGTCCATTTGATATTTCAGGTGTCCACTTCCAGAAAGCCCTTTTCGTTCCAAACCAATCAGTGTTTAACAAGGTTGGTTCTCATGCTTTACCATCAACAGATCCTCCTCAAGCTGACCTGTCATGGCAGCTGATACTGCAAAGAGTATGGGAAAGCCTCGTCCATGGTGACAAAGGTAGTACTCCATGAGAAAATGTATTTGTTTTGTTGTGATGGAATCTAAAAGGCTGAGGTTAGCATTACCATTATCTTTTTGATTTGAATGGTCAAAAGGCTTACACTGACTGGCTGCACGTTTATTTCCATTGGATGGTCAAAATAAAGGGGAGCCTTGGCGCAGAGGTAAAGTTGTTGTCGTGTGACCTTGAGGTCACAGGTTCAAGGCATGGAAATAGCGTCTTGCAAAAATGCAAGGTAAGGCTATCTGCTATAGACCTTTGTGGTCCGCCCATTTCCCGAACCCCGCATACGTGGGAGCTTTGTGCACCGGGGCTGCCCCTTTGGATGGTCAAAATGGTTTACACTGTTTGTTTTATCTAAACATGGATGTGGTACTCCTTTACCCTGGAAAAGTATCTTGGTTGTTCTTCTATCATTTGGAGTCCTTATTTCCTATAATTTCTTCTCCATATGGAGAGGAGCTTGATTCTTTCCCCTCTTTTTTCTTTCGAAATGCAGAATTCCTTTCCCCCTTGTGCATGGATAATTACAGCCTCAATGAATTTGAAAAACATCTGCCCATCTTTTTGCGAGACCCAATTTGCATTTCTTGGCCTTATCTTCTCGGATTGCTGGTTTTGGAGTAGATTTCATAAACTCGAAGTTATTGTCAGTGTATTTTGGTTTGTAGCATTGTCATTATTTGTGATCACGTGATCTTGAGGTCACAGGTTTAAGGCGTTAAAAATATAAGGTAAGGCTGCGTACTATAGGCCCTTATGGTCCGACCCTTCCCCGGACCCTGCATAGCCGAGAGCTTCGTACACCAGGGCTGCCTTTTTTTAGCATAGTCATTGTTGTTAATCCAAAACTCTCTCTTGCCAACCCAGAAAATTTTCAGGTAATATATAAACTCCTTTCTATTTACAATGACACATTAGTACACTAACAAGTGGCACCCTTAAGGCACATCATCTATTTGGTGAGTGTTTGGGTTTTGAAAATTGCAGATATTTGGGCATCATTCTCGTTATTTACAAGTCAAAGTGCCATTTTTTTGTCATTTGGCAGCGATTTTGTTATTATGATATGCATTTTGTTGGTGTCTAACGCCATTTTTTCTATCTGCCAAGGTGAAAAAGGTTCAGAACCATCTAGTATCACCGAGTATGAAAGCAGTTCAGTATTTCCTTCGCTACCCTTGGCTATTACCTGGCTCAGGGACAGTGCTCGACAGAATCGTTCAGTTCGTTTTCAGGTAAATGGTGGCTTGGACTGAAACTGAAACTCAATCTTGTTGCTGGGGAATTTGTTACCTTATTAGTGTTTCTTTCCAATGCCAACTCCATCCCCCGGCAATCTGATAGGGTCAGATTGCCAATCGGCGCAGATCTGACCGCCAGGATCTTTAGATTAGAGGATCATGCCACACACACAAAAGAATAGGAGAGAGAGTTTTACATGGTTCGGCCAAATGGCCTACGTCCACGGGAGGAAATTCTATTTCATCTGATCAGATTACACATCTCCCACTCTCACTTTTTCATGATCTGAAATCTCCTATTTATAGGAGTTACAAGGTGTGTATATGTCAAGATTTGTAAGTGGTAAAATCTTCAACCTACAGTGTTACTGGCCGTCAATATTGAATTCCACTGGGACAGTGCCAATGTTCTAGAACGTCGGCTATCTTCATCACATGGTCATGGACCATAGCAGGCTAACCCCAACAATATCTCCCAACCCGAATGCAGTAACATTCAACATTTCTTGAACTCTTTCAAACCACCCAAACGACAAAAATCTGCCAACTTAATGGCGTTTCTTCATCCCCTCGTACTTCTAACCACTTACAAACCACCAAAACCTCCCAGCCTTACGTTTCCATACCATGAAATGAATGTACTTATCTAGAGAATTCCCTGGATTTTGAGCGTAAATGTGCCCGATGCTGTTTTCCTACTGCAGTAAGCAGCATGGTTTCAGAAATCAACAAACAAAATCTTGGTTATTTTTGTCTGTTTGGGTTTATTTAGAATCATGCGTGACCCTTCCACTGATGTGACATGATGTGGATAATCTGCCTATCTTGTGGTTTATCAGGTGTTGGTAACTGGCTCTTTACACCTTGTGGGAGATGTTTTGAGGTTAATCAAAAAGTGAGGCTTGGACCAACTGGAAGCTTTCTCTGAGCAGATTCAGTGATCGACAGATACATTGAGTAATGATGTTGAAAGTTCTGCTTACTTTGTTCTGAATTTCAATTCCCTGCCTTTGTGACCCAAGTTAACATGCACCAAAGCCTTCTGGTGCAGTGGCACAAGGAGGGTGACCAGGGTCTGAGGCTGTGCGTGCGTGTCCGTGTGCATGTGATTTTCAGAAGGAAAAAAAAGAAAAGAAAATTCAGGTCCACATATGGCAAACGTACCACTATTTCTCTTTGAGTAATCGAATTATTAGTCCTCTGTGCAAACTGTTGGATGCTCTTTTTGAATGCTATTGTAGAGATTATCACAAAGTTCTTATATTATTGAAGCTGGCATGCTTTTGCTTAGAAAATATAAAAAGGGCAGCCCTAGTGCACTAACCTCCCGCATATGTGGGATTTGGAGAAGGGGCGGACCACAAGGGTCAATAGTATGCAGTCTTACTTTGCATTTTACAAGAGGTTGTTACTACGCCTTGAATCTGTGAACTCAAGGGCACACGACGAACAAGGCTTGCCTTCTTCACTTTGAAAATATAAAAGGGCAGCCCTGATGAACGAAGCTCCCACCTATGCAGAGTTCGAAAAAGGGGCGGACCACAATGGTCTATAGTACACAGTCTTACCTTGCAATTTTGCAAGAGACTGTTTTCATGTCTTGAATCCGTAACCTCTTTTCATGTCTTGAATCCGTAACCTCAAGATCACACGACAACAACTTTACCGTTGGGTCAAGGCTCTCCTTCTATTAAGACCAAAATGTTGCTTATCCAATGTGTAGCAGGTCTTATTTTGAATGCCAGGTTGGGGTGCATATTTTTCCGATAAGGCCTGAATACCTTGGGTAGAAGTACGTGCAAGTCTTCCCTGTGAACCACTCTTTTACCGATCCCAACATTTATCTACTAGACGGGACCATGGATGGACCACATCCATAATTTTGGCCAATAAGAGGAGGCCGATCTTTTTTTGCCCAAGGAAAAGACATTTCGAGTTCTTTCCAAGTTTTTTTTTGCACATGTTTAATGGTTTTTCTTCGGAATTGGTTTTAGACTTCATTTTCCATAGGCTTATTTGAAGGGGAGTCTTGGTGCAAAGGTAAAAGTTGTCGTCATGTAACCTTGAGGTCATGGGTTCAAGGCATCGAATCAGCCTCTGACAAAATGCAAGGTAAGACTGCCTATTAAGGTCTTTGTGGTCCGCTCCTTCCCCGGACCCCGCATAGGCGAGAGCTTTGTGCATCGGGGCTGCCCTTCTTTTCCATAGACTTGTTTGTCACTTTCCCTCTTTGCCTCTCGAGTTTGTTTACTAAGATTAACTTGTATTTTGCTACATGAAAAATGCTAGCCGGACTTCCGAATGGATTGAAAGAAAGAAGCGATAGAAGGCTGAGAAGGGTGTTGCAGATTAAAAAACCTATTTAGACATGAAATCCTATTTTTAGAAACCATATTTATATTTCTTTGTTTTTCTTCTATAATAATGAATTCTAAACTTATAATTTTTAGATAGATCTCTTCTTTTCCTTTCTCTCCTTGCCAAAGGCAATTTGTAATTTCTCTCCTTCAAGCTAAGAAAACAAAAAAAGGGCAGCTCTAGTGCACAAAACTCCCGCATATGCGGGGTCCATGGAAGGGGCAGACCATAAGAGCCTAAAGTACACAGTCTTACCTTGCATTTTGCAAGAGGCTGTTTCCACGCCTTAAACCTGTTACCTCGAGGTCTTTTACTGTTGCATCAGGGCTCTCCTTCAAGCTAATAAAACAAACTTCTCTTAAAAGCAGCATGACTACTATTGGCTGATCCAACTCAAAGTAAAGGAAGCTAACCTATTACTAAACAGGAAAAGTATGAAAACAGACAATTACTTAGCATGAGTAAGCTTCTTGTACAAACAGCTATAAGCAACAAAAAAAGAGCAACCTCGGTGCACGAAGCCACTGTCTATGTAGTATCCGAGGAAATGGCGGACCACAGTCTTATCTTGCATCTTTGCAAGAAGCTATTTCCACACCTTAGACCCTTGACCTCAAGATCACATGACGACAATTTCACCGTTGCGCCAAGGCTCCCCTTCAGCTATAAGCAACACTTGACAAATGAATAACTTGGATCATTTAACAACTAAATCAACACCTCCAAATCTTCTTCTTCTTTGCCCCATATGTCTTTGCTATCGTTGGATCTCCAAAATGATTTGTTTTTTTCAAGAAAAGAAGAGTTCTAGGCAAAGTTTGTTTTAATAACTACTCAGCCTTAATTTTCGTAGAAAGGAGAAGCATCTCTTCACTTCTTTTCTTTTCTTTTTTTCTTTTTTGTAAAATATTCCAATTCTAATTTTCTCTAGAAGTTTTGGACATTATTTAGCATTTTGACCAATCTCTTCCTGCAGAGGTGCTCCTCCTTCTTGGCTGTAGCATTGGTTATCACTATGATACCCTTTCATGGGATGCAAATTTGGAGTCTAGAACTCACATGCCTAGTCTCCCAGACTCCCATATGCAAGAGCTTTGTGCACCAGGGCTGTCCTTTTTAACTCACATGCCTAATTGTAGAAATATAAACGCTCCACTGATAATATAAAAATGAAGGGTTTTAGAGTTGCCACCTGCTTTTTCTGCCCAAGTTGGACTCTAGGCTAGGAGCACGAGGTTCCCAGTTAACCTTTTCAACTTAGTTAATGGCCTATGGTCGACACGGTCCAGTCACCTTGTGAACCCAGCCCTGCACACTTTGAGAGGCAAAATTTTGTCCAACAAATCTTTACGAAGGTGAGATCCTTAACCAAGTACTTAAACTTACGCCTGGCAATTTGGGGTTGGCGGGTCGTGTTTGTGTCCACACGAACACGGCACACTTTGAGTTTAAGTCGACACGAACACGACCCGCATAATAATCGTGTCAAAAATCAGTAACCTGAACACGATACTATTATTAAACAAGTCGACACGACTCATATAATATAATTAAATAAATAATATAGTAATATAGGACGGTTTCAGAAGAACCGTCCTATATTACTACTCTAATATAAAAATTATAGCGGGACAAAAGATAAATTCAAACTACACACGTCTATTATTGCAGGGACACTTGATTAGGCGGAGGTATACTGACTTCATACAAAAGATATTGAGAAGGAACCGGAAGATCTTGTTGGCTGTGCAAAGGCCCCAAGCCCGTCCAATCGCCGTCACCTCACTTAAACAACCCAAAACCTTTGCTATTCGGTAGCTGTTTGGATATGAAAAAATTCATAATGTAGCTGGAGCACCGCCTGTACTACTGCTATCATATCGGCGAATTTGACTGCCCATTTGTTCTTTTTGGCGCACCGCCTGTACTACTAATAGCTGTATTACTGCTATCAGCTGGAAAGGTTCATAATGTAGCTAGAGTATCGCAGGAACTGGAAGATCTGGTTGGCTACGCAAAGGCCCCAGGCCCGTCCAATCACCGTCACCAAGCCCCAAGTCCCAAGCTGTACTAGTTCATTGCTTTTTGTTGGTATAATTTAAGATGGTTGTAATATATATTACATGTTACCATATACTCATTACTCATATAGGAGGATGTCCTCTATTACATGTTACCATATACTCATTACTCATATAGGAGGTATTACATGTTACACTACAATATAGGACAGTTCCAAAGGAACCGTCTTATAGTACATGTTACATTACAATATAGGACGGTTCCAAAGCAACCGTCCTTTATTACATGTTACGATGTACTTGTATAGGAGGACATCCTCTATTACATGTTACATATAGGACAGTTCATCTGGAGCTATCCTATATTACATATCATATTGTAATATAAGACGGTTCCAAATGAATTGTCCTATATTACTGTTAGTTCACGATAAATAAACAGGTCGCGTATCAAACAAGTCAACACGATGGGTCATGTTAATTGACCCGAACACGACACGATTTTTGGCACCCAAAAACGACACGAACACGATAAGACTCGACCCGAACCCGCTAAATTCGTGTCGTGTTATCGTGTCGTGTCATATTTTGCCACCCCTACTTAGACTCGACAAAATAGGAAACTTAGTGGTTCTTTCAAGCCACAAGGCCCTTTAGTCCTTAGGCAGGATCCTACAAAAGTAAACATGCATGTGGGGGTAGAACGACTAGTAAATGTGTGGGTGTTACCTCCAAGGACCTACTAATCGTCTTGATAGACGTGCTTAGTGGACCGGGCCGGCCCGTGGCTGTGAGTCCTTAACTAGGCCCATCATAAAAAAGAAAAAAATGATAGACTTAAGTACTTAGTGGTCCACACCTTCTAGAATTAGAGGAGTTGCAATCACTTGCCCACAAAGTGGTTCCTACTAATCTGTTAGACTTGAAAGGAAGCATCCTAGTGGGCACTTGGTTGGAGGTATCCGAACCGTTCAACATGTTTGGCAGCATCCTTGATGGGCACTTGGTATGAGGTATCTTAACCGTTCAACATGTTCCACTTGCCTCATCCATAGCCCCAACCTACAAATTTTTTTGTTAAAAATTCTAATAGACATGATTTAAAAGTGGAAACGACGTGGCTCATATCATCCAGGGCTTATAAAGCTTGGTAGCTAGCCTGTAAAAATCTGGCCGAACACGATGAATATGTCAGATCATTAAAAGGAAGCACCCAGCTAGATATTATCTTTTGTCGACATTCTTTGTTCATGTCCAGAAAGCATTTTCCAAAATAAATGCAACAAAATCCAGGAAAACACCTCCATAATTCTTTCAGATTCCAATCCATCACAGGCGTTGGAGGGCCAGGCAACCATGATTTTCTCATACTTCCTTCTAAAAACCGTCAACTTAGACTGTGACCCACCACAGGTGTGGGAAAGGACTAGCATGTAGTGGAGCTGACCATTGCGTGATCAGAGTAATTCATGTATCTGATCCAACTAAAGGGCGTAATTCATGTATATGATCCAACTAAAGGGTAGCCCCGGTGCGCAAAATTTTCACGAATGCAAGGTTTGAGAAAGGGGCAGACCACAATGGTCAATACTATGTAGACGTATCTTGAATTTTGCAAGAGACTATTTTTTCACCTTGAAACCATGACTTCAAGGTCACACGATGACAATTCTACCATTGCGCCAAGACTTCCCTTCTTGTATCTTATCCAACTATGCCTATATAATAAATTGAAAGTCACATTGATACGGTGATTACATTATCACCATTGTTGTGTGTACTACACATAAAGGACGAGCATTTATGCAGGAACATGCAAGACAGAGGAGGCCCTGCAGATTTTCCATTCCAGGCTAACATTCACAGGTAGAGATCAGTGAGGAGGGTAAAAAACCAGTACATGCCTATTAAGGTAAAAAGCACACCAACCAAAGTTGTGACTTTGAGGTCTCGATTTAAGGCGTGAAAACTGCTTTTTAGAAAATGCAAGGTAAAGTTGTGTACTATTAGCCTGGCCCTTGTAGTCCTGTATATAGAAAAGCTGAGGCTGCCAGAAGGTTGACTAGGAAACTTAGGTTCCGTATCAAACCATAAAATTGTGTCCAAGACTTCTGGGGAATGGCGGGAATCGAAATATTCCCTTTTTTCTCGTTGCAAGCAAAGAATTATAAAGGAATCTCCGCCAACACACTCATTCTTTGATGGCACCCAATCACTTCTGCAGCCGGCAAACATATAAATGACTTGAAATAGTGATCAGTACGTCTTACTATGGCACTCATCGGCTTGCAAACTTCTCTTTCCATAGGTGAGTGGACTTGACCCGACATCCCTTGGCTGTGAAAGAGGACATTTAACCAACTTGGACAGGGACTCCGGCCCAACTTGCGACTTTAAAACTTTCGGCTGCAAATCAATTGCATGAAGAAAAGGAGAGTTGTTTTCCTCCGACGGAGTTGTCACAGAAAAATGACTAGTAAAGGTTTTTGCACAGGAAAATGACTGGTGAAGCGCGTGGATGCGACAGAACATAGGAAAGGGCGTTGGAAAGATTGGCGAGAAAGAAACCATAAAACAGGAATGCTTAGTCGAAGAACTACTTTTTGCATAACAGGGTAAACTTATAGATGATCTATTAATTCCTTTGGCTTTGAATGTTTCCTGGTCCATAAAAATCATGTAGATTGACACATTATGAGATTATGTTTTCGTTTTTAAGTCGTCGTCATGATCATCAAGACTTTATCTCAATTAGAGATTGGCCACATGAATCTTATTCCTCTATTCTTCTCTATTAAGTATCATGGCTCTATTTAGTCATAAAGTTTTTAAATCTTTTCTCACTACTTCTATCCACGTTCTTTTAAGCCTTCCTCTTACCCTTTTATATCCTTCTACTTGCATTGCTTCACTCCTAACTGGTGCCGTTTTCAATCTTCTTTAGACATGTCCAAACCATCTAAAGTTAATCTCTCTCGTCTTGTTACCTATTGGCGCTACCCTAACATCACATGTTTTCATTTTTAAGTATAGATATTATTTAGAAAGTTTCTAGTTGTCCGTGAAGATGAGGTCTCTTTAGATATTAAAATCATTCAATCTGCCAAAGAAATTAGACGAACTAAGTATCATCTACACGAAGTCATTACAATGTGCTTTTGATCAGCATTCCTCAACGTAAAATCAGGGACAGATTGATAAAAGAGGTTTGAAAGTGGGAATTGTTTCTCTATGCTTTGTACTAAGAGGCTTTGCATGAGAAACGGCCCACGTTCAGGGGACCAAAACACCACCCAGCATTCCTCTTTTTCATTTCCACTGCAGAAGCACAGTAGTCACGGTCATCAGTGGATGGGGCACCCAAGAACAGGACTAGAAGATGAGCAGTTTGGATCACCAAAGTATGTCCCTCACTTACTTTTAGCACATGTAAATCTGTCCACTAGTCTACCCATATAATCACCATATAACAAGTCAAATGGACATATTTCATGTAGATCAGTGCTTGGATACTGCAGGGCTAACCAGTGGAGCATTTGTATAGTTTAGAGAGGCTTACTTGTCTTATAGTATAGGTACTTTACTTTATCTATTAAAGCTTTAGTTTTGCAATAAACGCCCTCCTTAATATATAGCATGAGTGGGGCTATGAAGTTTAGAGTTCACCCCATTAGCCTATAAGTAAATGATTAGTATTTTTTTTTTTTTATTTACAACAAAGGGGAGCGTTGATGTAATGATAGAGTTGTTTTCCTGTGACCTTGAGTTCACAATTTCAAGGCATGGAAATAGCCTCTTGCAAAAAATGCAAGGTAAGACTGCATAGTATAAACCCTTAGTCGGCCCCTTCTCTAGACCCCGCAAATGAGAAGCTTTGTGCGACGGACTGCCCTTTTTTCTTTTTTATTTTACAACAAAAATTTATGAAGTAGAACTTATTATTCCAATTCCTAAATATACTTAAGAGTTGAGATACTTCCAACAAGAAAAAAGTGTCGCCTCAAACCTCTGACCAAATGCAAAGGAGAAAGTAACCATGTTGTTCGCTACCAACTGCACTAGATGGCTTTCTGCAAGAAAACAAAGATTGATGCTTGTTAAGGTTAAGGTGGCGAGTTCTGTAGTGAATAGCGAGGGTCCGAAATGGGCAAAGCAATAAGCAGTTGTTTTTGTCGCGAGAATGGAGGTGGTGCCAAGCCAAATGTGGGTCAAGCTTGTTGGTGATGGAAATAGTTCATCCTAAATCTTGCCTCTTCTGCATGAAGAATAATGCAAGGCTTTACAACCATTAAAAGTACATGTGGGACGAGATAATTGTTGATCGAAACCGTTCATCTCTTAGATACGTGCCCATACCCTAACAGTGTTCTTCACTGAATAATCTTCACCGTCCCATCTTTTTTATTTTTCATCGTGAAATTTCCCAGTCATTCATTTTTTCCCACCACAAATCATCTATGGAGATGTTTGTTGCTGGATGTTTGGCTTAATCGTGACCATTAGATTAGAGCTTTGCGTTGTTCAAGTCCGGGCCCCACGTGTAATTTTATGGTATCAATTGGTCTACACGTGCAACAACCATGCTTAGGACTCGTAAATATGAGTCACATCTGTTTAGAACTAGAGATCTCTCCTTGACGCCGTACAATGAACCGCACTACTAAACTAACCTTACCATGTTCGCCCTTCCCATCGACAGTCTAAGCCTCACCTCCCATTCCTCATTTCAAGCTCGAGAGATCGAGTGAGAGAGAAGGAGAGAAACGAAGGTAACTTTTCTTTGATAACTCTTTTGATTTTTTCACTTGATTAGAATTGTTCTTCTGTGCGACATTGAGGTTATGGGTTTAAGGCATAGAAATAGCTTCTTGCAAAAATGCAAGATAAAGCTGCGTACTATAGAACCTTATTGTCCGCCCCTTTTCTAAACCCGCATGCACGAGAGCTTTGTGCACTGGGGCTGTTCTTTATCAGAACTGTTGTTCTCTTGGGTGTTTGTAACAAAGTGGGACATGTTGTTGTTGTTGTTGTATAGATGGAGGTAACAGAAATTGCAGAGAATGAGAGAGGGGGATTTGGAAGTGAAGTGGATGAAGAGAAGTGGGTTTATGATTCTTCGGTGGATCACAAAGGAAGAATCCCTCTCCGAGCTTCTACTGGTGTTTGGAAGGCGTCCCTTTTCATCATAGGTAAGTGTTAGCCCAGCTCTGCCTTTACTTTGATTAAGTTGCAGGGAACTGATCTTCATGGTGGACCTTGAGAAATCTGAAACTGTAAGCCATCTTGACAGCATCTTCCTCCATTTTGATTTTGGATAGGTTTTAATATTTCGATCAATTTGTTAGAGGATCCAGTAGGATTTTCATATCTTAGACTCTTTGATTTTTTTCTATTTTCTAATACTACATTAGTCTTGCCAAATGACAAGTGACCCTGCTGAGACATGACACGAGCCTTTCTCTCTGACCAAAGTGGTTCCTCAAGTTAGGCTGGTGGAGATGGGTGGTCCACCAAATTCACCGGAAAGTCCCAAAAACCTCCCTGCAGGAATAGCGCTTGGGATTTTTTGGTGAGTTTTAGTGGGCCCAGCATTTCCACCAGCATGACTAGAAGAACCATTTGGTAAGAGAGAGAGAGTTGATGCCGTACAAGTAACCTCTAAGCACCCGCAAGTTGGGGGGACGCATCATTTCCTTTTGGATTTTCAGGACAATTTTCTGATTTTACAAAAAGCCACAGGGGCAGTTTCGGTGGATGAAGCTTCTGCACATATAACGTTCAGAACGGTGCAGACTATAAGGGTCTATATTAAGCAGCCTTATTATGATACTTTTTAGCAAGAAGCTGTTTTCAACCTTGAGCCTATGACCTCAAGGTCATGCAACACCAAGACTCCCCTTTTTAATTGTCCAAAAAGCAGTTTAGGATTATCCTGTCAGGAGCCACTGAGCTTGGGCTTGGACTTGTTTTTCAATGGTCTGGACCACTGAGTGCTAGGCCCTATATGAGATAACACCATTTTTTGGAGAAACAGAAGTTCTATACTGAGAGTCCCTAGCGCACACTCAAATATTGGGACTAAGTAAAAGCATTTCATGAAATCATGATCTATTAGTTGCAGAGGAAAGCACTTTTTCTCCTGCCAAAATGCCTGCTGCAGTTTCTCTTTACCATTTAGCTCAACAGTGAAGTGCATCGGCAATAGCTGCACCGGAACTCCCATGAAAATTTGTTGGCTCGTGGCCATTGAGTCGACGACGACGAGTTGAGAATCTCAATACATTGGAAAAGAAATTAGCAATCTTAGACCTTCCCCACAAAATTTCAACCGCTGGATGACCTTTGAGTTTTGCTTTAACCATCGTTAATGTGTCTTTTCATGGGAGAGTGCCACGTCATATTTCTTCTTCTTCTTCTTTTCTTTTTAATCTTAGTATTTTTACTAATAAATGCCATTAAACTAGATATCTTTTCATTGGTTACTATGCATGTATATGTGTCCTAAAATAACTTCTTTTGATTTTATTTATTCTCTCTTTATTGTCTCATAATAATTTTCTTTATAAATTTTTCTATTTTCTTTTTCAGAGATTTCTATTAATAAATACTTTGTCTTTCTTATTGGTCAGTTATTAGGTTAAGGGTTATCATTTCTTTCAATAATCTAATGCACCTTTTCATGGACAAGTAACAAGTGTCACTTTCTCCTTTCTTTTTCTCTTTTTTCTCTTACTTTTTAAAATATAATAAATATTAAATTTACTAATTATAATTTTAGATTATATAATATTTTGATGGTATAAAGTGCAACATCATCCCAACAACAGTGAAGCACCTCCACTTTTTCATGATAAGCCCTACACAACTTTCAGCCATCTTTTCAACTAAAAAACTGACTTTGGATATCTCGTGGCACAAAATTCATTCGAAAAGAGATTCATTAGCTTCTAACAATTTGTGGTGTAGTTCTTTTGATGACTAAATCAAGTCAACTTTTGGACTCTAAAGTATACTTTCAAACTTAATGTAGTAGCAAGTTATCACAAGAAAGGTTTAAAAACAAGCTAAATGATTATTAACAGTCAAAGTTAATGGAAACTTTAGCATCAATTCTTTCAGAATCCTTGCCCATCAAGTTTAAAATCTTTTGCAATTTTCCTAATATGTTTCCATGTTTATCAAAAGTTCATCGTGGAGTAATGCACAACTTTACGGCCTATGCTCATTCGAAAGTCTAAAATATTAAACTATAGTAGCTCTTTAATTTCTATTACAGAACTTTCTAAGTCATTCATTTTACACCCTAATATAATATGGGTTAGAATTGTTAAGAGGAGAAGATTTTGGGTCAAGGTATGTCCAAGATGAAAATAGAGAAAATATCTTCAATCATCCAAATATTTAGGTCCCACATGAACTTGCTTGTACTTTGCAAGACTAAACACTGTAAAAATGTTATTAGATATAAACATCCATTTCACTTAAATCAATAAAATGTAGGACATAAATATCTATTTTTACATAAATTCAAAATGCTATGTTATTATAAATTGCTTTAAAATGTGATCAGAAGTTAGAGCTAGGCTATATTGCAATATTATTGTGTATTGACCTAGGATATTGCTAAGTAGATGAATAATTTTCATCACTAAAAATCTAGGCACCATAGTAATTTATAAATTTAGACAAAGTATAAAAAATCAACCATAAGAAGAAAAAAAAAATGCTTGGATTGATTATCTAGTGTGAATAAAATCTAGCCCCTTATCTTACTATTGATTACTTAAGATTTTTATAATATTTCATTTTAACAATTTTTAAGCTATCTAATTTACAGTACTTTAGAACAAGAAATGCTATGACTATTAACAGCGATTAGTTTTTAGCTAGGGCATACAAGAAGTCTCTTCTTTCATAGGACCAATAGTATCTCTTAGACAAGAGGAATTTTAAATTGACAGAACTCTAGGTTTGGTCCTGTGACCACATTTTATGGGGTCATCTCTGAATGATTTGACTTGTTCATCTTGTTGCTCTATATTTAGATATCTTATAAATATAAGAAAATCATGTGATTTTGATGACTGTAGCATCTAAAATGTTGTGCATAGAAACATATAGTTTAAAAACTTCATAAAAATATACAATTTTATAGTAGCTAGAATTATCCAAATCGTACTCCTTTTGATCTATACGACATATATGTATAAAGCAACAAGATGAACGTGTCAGATCACATACATGTGGGCCCCATAAAATGTGGTTGTTAGACTGCACCTTATAGTGAAGTGAGTTTAGCATTCTTCCTTAGAAAAATATTTATAGGACAATATAACTTTGCTTCTCCTTGCCTCCTTGTCAAATGTAAAGATTAAACTCTCCTCCAAGTGCTGCTTAAACTATAATCTTGATTACACATAGACAGACCTGACCATATTAATTTCTTTATTCTATTAACACACTAATGGTAAACCTAGAACTCATCTATATTGGCTTTGTTCCATTAGCATTGAAATGCTAAACTAAGGACTTCTACCAAACTAATTAATCACTTGGATAATTTTTACTTTTATTTCATTTTATTTTTTGAGTTGATCATGCTTGTACCTTTGTTTTAAAGGGTGTATAACATCTAGCTAAGTTTATTAAATCATATCCCAAGAAAAGGAAAGATGAAGGATATTATGCTAATTGAAATTTGCATACTGTTTGATAGATTTGGTGTTACATAAATTTTACTATCTCTAAAAGCTAAAAAAGTGCAGGGAAGATAAGAAATGGTAGTAAGCAGAACCTACAGTTAAACTGTTACAAATATAAAATCTATAGAAGGTAACTATCTTGACCATCATCTTTTGATTCCACAAGAGTACAACTAAATTAATCTTAAGGAAAAAATTGAAAGAAAGAAAGGGCAGCTCCGGTGCATGATGCTCCCACCTATGCAGGTCTGGGGAAGGCGCGGACCACAAGGGCCTATAGTGTAAGAGGCTATTTTCACACCTTGAACCCATGACTTCAAGGTCACATGACGACAACTTTTACTGTTGAAAGAAAGAATGAGGTTAAATATAAAACCTCAGAAAAAAATTTTTTTGTTGTTAAACTATGATGGTTCTTAAAAGAAGGCTTGATGCTATTTTTTAATGAGAATCACGTTCTTAGTTTTATTACTATAAGCCCCTTTTATACGAGCAAAACCCATGTAGGAATGCTCTATCTCTCGTACACACACCATATACACATCACAAATCCATATATCGCTAGATCTTAGAATATTGCAAGTAGGCCTTACACCTCAGTGCCAAGGTTCCTGACCATTCATCTTCAAGTGCCTCTCTTATTTGGCATATGTTTGATGATTGTCTACCAACAAATAAATCACATGTGCTATAAATTGTGTATCACAATAATATTATATAAATTACCCAAGATCGAACTATATGAGTAAATAAAAGCCACAACCAATATAAACTTTTAGTCGTAATTTTCAAATTATAAGAAAATGATCAATACTTTTATTTTAAAATTATTTTCTATGATCCAGGATGTAGTTTTAGCCCGTGTTATGCATGGGCAACTTGCTAGTGCTACTAGCAAGTTTTCAGCTGCCCAAGAAAATAATTTAAGACCCGATAATAAGTACACAAGATTGGTCTGTAGACCATATAGGACTATAGGAGTATATGGTTCAGCTGGCTAAAAGTACAAGTGGGCCCATGGTCACCAAATACTGGGCCCACTTGCAGCTGAACTATATACTCCTGTAGTCCCATATGGTATACAGACCATCATATCGTTCCCACTGAAGGCATGTCAGCTTAGGTTACATTTGCAGCTCACCCATCAATCCGTACCATGCATCCAATTCGTTGAATTTCCATGCCATCTCCACGACCCCTGACTGTGTAAAACTCAATTGAGTCAGTGGCTAAATTTGGCCGAGTTACCGGGCTTCATTTTATTGTATAATATTGACTTGCTAATGCGATCTATGAACGAGTAGGACCCACTTCTTCAATGATCCAAACCATTTTATCATGGCTTGCTATAGACTGCACGAACATTCTCCCTCTTTGGATACTTATAAACCTTTGATTTGTTGAAGGTTTGTTAATGAATGTAAACTGTTGGTTTCTTATCTCTAATCTCCAGCTAAATTGCAAGGTCATAGCCTATAATTCTCGTACACTGCAGTTGCATGGCACAGCTACAACTTGGTCTGGCAGATGAATAGTTTGGATCATTAGAAGAATTGCTTTCACTTGTATTACCAAGTAACTATTAAAACCAATAATAAGCCAAAACATTAATAGTCCTAGCTTCATGTTTCTTTGCCTAAGAATAAAAGGACAACTTCCGTGCACAAAGCTTCCGCCTATGCGGGGTCTGAGGAAGGGGCGGACCACAAGGGCCTATAATACGTAGCCTTACCTTATATTTTTACAAGAGGCTATTTTTACGCCTTGAACCTGTGACCTCAAGGTCACATGACAACAACTTCTACCGTTGCGCCAAGGCTCTCCTTCTTTCTTTGCCTAAGAATATGTTTCTGAATTGTCTTGTGGTCTTCGGTTGACTAGGAATGGAGTTTGCAGAGAGACTGAGTTACTATGGCATATGCACAAACCTCATCACATACCTCACCAAATTCCTCCAGGAAGATCTCCAAACAGCAGCTAAGAACGTGAACTACTGGGCAGGAGTAACGACGATGGCCCCATTGATTGGAGGATTCATGGCTGATGGCTACATTGGGAGATTCAGAATGGTTCTTGTTTCTTCTGTGATATATATTTTGGTAAACTTGTCTCTTTAATGCCTTCATCTTTTGATTAAAGCACCCATTGCAGCATGTGAGATACTCCTTCACAGGAACAGTAATGCACTTGTAAAATGAACCTATTAGGACAGTAAAAGCGTGAATAAAGGTGGTGATGTATAACAAGTAGTTGTTATTTATGTGAAAACAACAGGGTCAGATCCTGCTCATGATGTCTCAATACATCCCAAGTATAAAAGCCTGCAACACAAACATGTGCAGTAAATCCCCAGAGGTGCACAAAGTCGTCTTCTTCGTTGCAATTTACTTGATCTCTGTGGGAAGTGGAGGGCATAAACCATCACTGGAGAGCTTTGGAGCTGATCAGTTTGATGATGGTCACTTGAAGGAGGCAAAGAAAAAGTTATCTTTCTTTAACTGGTGGAACTTAACACTTTCCGCTGGAGTGATATTTGGGGTTACAGTGATAGTATATGTAGAAGATAATGTGGGCTGGGGAGCTGCAGATATCATTCTCACTCTAGTTATGTCTGTTAGTATTGTCATTTTTCTTCTGGGGATGCCATATTACAGATACACGACGCCTAAAGGAAGCACCTACATGTCCGTGTTGCAAGTTTTAGCTGCAGCAATTGCCAAGAGAAATCTTCCGTATCCTCCTAGTCCTTCTAAATTGTATGAGATGCCCAAGTCACAAAGAGCCGGCAAGAGGCTACTGCATCATACAAACAAATTCAGGTGAAAACATAACCAGAAGCTGCCGACTATAACCTTTTGTGTTCTCCATTTTGATTCAATGAAGTGCAAGGCAATTTAGTTTTTTACTCATGCTTCCCAGTTAGCTGCATTCTTTATGAAAAAAGAAAGGAAGAAACAAGAGCATCCCGGTGCATGAAGTTCTTGCATATGCAGGAACCGGGGAAGGGGTGGACCACAAAGGGTCTATAGTACACAGCCTTATCTTGCATTTTGCAAGAGGTTATTTTCTCGTTTCAAACCTGGGACCTCAAGGTCACACAACAACAACTCTATCGTTATGCCCAGGCTCTCCATCTAGCTGCATTCTTGATGAAGCCAAGAAAATAGCAAAAGCACTTTAAAGCACTAACTCATGTATTTTGATGGCAGGTTCCTTGACAAGGCTGCCATTGTCGAAGCACAGACAGATATAGAGAACCTATCAGCAGAGAAGCAAAGTCAGTGGATATTAGCAACTGTGACCAAAGTGGAGGAGGTTAAGCTTCTTCTCAACATTGTCCCTATATGGTTGTGCACGTTGACATTCGGGATATGCATATCACAGATTACAACCTTCTTCATCAAACAGGGAAGCACAATGAACAGGAGGCTGACACATAATTTCGTAATTCCCCCTGCCACCCTTTATACATTTACCACCCTTACCATGATGATCACTATCGCTGTCTATGACAAACTTCTCATACCCACTCTGAGAAGAGCCACAGGCAACATTAGAGGTATAAGCATTCTCCAGAGGATTGGGATCGGTCTGGTATTCAACATGTTGGCAATGGTCGTAGCAGCAACTGTGGAAAGGAAGAGGTTAAACATTGCAGACCGGGAGAAAACCGAAGTGCTTTCATCAACTGTGTTTTGGTTAGCTCCCCAGTGTATCTTCCTTGGCATCGGTGATGGCTTTACCCTGGTGGGCTTGCAGGAATATTTCTATAGCCAGGTGCCTGATAGCATGAGGAGCCTTGGAATTGCATTATACCTCAGTGTGGTGGGCGTCGCCAGCTTCCTTTCTAGTTTCCTGATCACAACTGTCGACCATGTGACAGAAAAGGCTGGCAGAGGAAGCTGGTTCGGCAAACATTTGAATGAGAGCCGCTTGGACTACTTCTATTGGTTGTTAGCAGCCATGGCCGGGTTGAATCTATGTTTCTATGTGTATGTTGCCAGAAGATACTCTTACAAAAACGTTGAGAAAGTGGTGGGAATTCCTGACTCCTATCATTTGCCTGAGGTACATGCTTGAAGATTCCATTTCAGCTTTGTAGTTATAATACTATGGTTTTCTGCTGTTAGTCTAGCTTAGTAGAAGGAATGCAAAACAGTAAATATTGTACAGATAGCAAACACACTAGTGTGTGTTTTCCACTGTTCTACTTGTCGTACCCAAGAATTTGAAGTTATTGTAACAGAAATTCAGCAGGGAAATGGGTCAAGAACTGCTTGATTCTTGTTTTGGGGTTCTGCTTCTAGCCTGGTTAGTACAAGTAATGTAACAAGCGAATTCATATTAAAAACAGATTGCAACTTGGTCTTTGCTTTATTCCACTTATGGTAGTGAATAAAGGACAGTCCCTGTGCACGAAGCAGCCTTACCTTGCATTTTGTAAGAGGCTGTTTCCACACCTTAAACCCGTGACTTCAAGGTTACATGACGACAACTGTACCGTTGCACCAAGGCTCATCTTCTATGGTAGCGAATAACTAGAAAATATTAAAACAGAAATAAATAAATAAATAAAAATAATCACTGTTGGTATTGGTAAAGACCATTTTCATTCTACTTTTGGCGTCCGCTTTCAGCTTAGACTAGTAGACGATGGGTCCATGCCCATAGATCAGTGCCTGGTTCATCTCACTGATCAATGCCAGATTTCTCGACATTACGAGATTTCTAGGCACTGGCTTTGGAGATTGGAAATCAAGATTCGATTTTGGACCTGATTTCTCAACGAAAATCCGATCAATCGAGACCAGTACTGATCATCTCTACAAAATGTAAAGCCTTTGTACATACCTAGAGAGAGTTTTCTCCTTCTTGTGGATGTAGATCACACCTATCGAGTAATATAAATTCTCAATGTTCATGTGTGCGTGTGATTCTCTCTCTCTCAACCTTGTCTCCTAATCCGATCCGATCATAACCGATCGGATTGCAACGATCCTAGATCTACAATAGAAGGCATGCAAAATGCAGTTAGTCTATAACAGACTTGGAGGTTGGATCATTACTTTCCTTTGCTTGTGGGAGTGAATAATTTGAAGATTCTGAAACAGATTATGAGAGTCAGTAATTGAAGAATCCAACCACCTTAAGTAAGAAACTTAGCTACTTGTCTGTTTTTATTTAGTTGTCTCCAATTCTATAGAAGAATACTCTGGGCCTTTATCAGGATTTATGATTGGTACCAGCGAGGTTCTTGGTCCCGACCCTGCATAGGCAGGAGCTTCGTGCACCGGGGCTGCCTTTTTTTAGGGGGAGCCTTGGTGCAACAGTAAAAGTTGTCACCAGCGAGGTTCTTGGTGGGTTGGGTTATTGTTTTCCCCATATGATTACATTTAGCAAATGCGTTATCCATTAGGCATGGGACCACGGCCATGTATATAATCCATCTATGGTCTACAAATACACTTAACAGTCTAGATCAACATGTAGATTTTTCAATGTGGGCCCAAAATTTGAAGTTGATCTTCTCCCTAATGAAGGAAAGTATTAGCATTATTTTTCCCATCTCTCTCTCTCTCACTGACTGAACTTAACTGGTCAAGCTCTTTCTTTAAACTACTCATTGACACAAGGGTCAATAATACGCAGTCTTACCTTGCATTTTGCAAGAGGCTGTTCCTATGCCTTAAACCCGTGACCTCAAGGTCACAGACAACAACTCTACCATTGCGCAAAGGCTCTCCTTCTTTATCATACAGGTTCATAATTTATATAAATGAATGCATTTTAAGAATATATTATACTTAAACAAACCTCGTGCTATTTTCAAAGTGCTCGTGACGAAATTACAAGTTCTTAAATTGTACTATTATAAAATCAATTTACATATGCAAGTTATTATCGTTGATGAATCATAGTCAGTGAATATTATTATTGCCTTATCTTTTCTTGAGAATTTAAGAATTCTAAGCTTTTATTTTTTCATACAAGTTTAATTTATACTAAAATTATTTTTCATTAATGGACGCATAAGTATTTTGCATTCATTCACGACATATAGTTATTCGTGTGTGATTTTTGCATGATCATATACTGATTTATTCCAGCATATGAAACCATGCTGGGTTTGTGAAGAAAAAGATGTTAACAGATCGCTAACAGAGATGGAGAGCTGCAATTCTGACCAAACCTGTCTGTCAGATTTGTGGCAAGCATGGCCACACTGCACTTACTGGTCCAATCCGTTTCAATCATACATACCATGCAGGTGATGTACCCAGCTCATATGAGCCTCATGGACAAAGCCTGGTATTCTGATACTGGTGGGAGTATCATGGGACTGATTAGATCATGACTGGCCAAGGTATGAGACTTCCGATTGAAGCTGTTGGTAATCCTTCTTTGAACACAACTCTTGTGGTGGTTCACGTTGAGTTATAGGGACCGGCCCCCACGTTGTCAAGGACTGATTACAAGTATTGATAAGGTCAGATCTATCAATCAGCGCAGATTGGACTATCAGGATCTAGATCGTAGGATCATATGACATTACACACACAATGAGAGACGCAAATTTATGTGGTTTGATCATCTTGGTCTACATCCACACGAGAGAAAATTATTAACACATTTGATCAGATTGATTATATCTCTCACTTCTCACACGTCTCTCAAATCTATATCTCCTATTTATAGGAGTTACAGGTGTTTGATCGTCAAAGTTTGCTGTAGTACACTCTTTATTTTACAGCCCCGTCGGCAGTTATTATTAAAGTCCATTGAGTCGGTGCCGACACTCTAGATGTTGGCTGGTTTTTACTCACATGGGCATGGACCACATGTGGGTCCATCCCAAGAAGTATTACCCACCCACCAATTTATCGAGCTACAGAGTCTTAACGAGCGATTCAATCAAAGGTTTTACTTTGGCAATTCCTTCCGATGCCACTGGATTTTATAGAACCAGATCATCTTTGGTTGATCCGTGCCCTTTATCTGATTTTTCAATGTATGGATCCTTAGGAGTTATATCATCTGAAGAGAGAGTAAGTACCTTTGATCACATTTACCAATAACAACAACAAAAAGCATCTTTTCTGATTCAAGAATCATCTCCGTTTGCTTGTTATCCTATTAGGAAATCAGATGAACGCCCTGATGAACCGAACAAAAGGGCAGCCGGGAGCACAAAGCTCCCGCCTATGCGAGGTCCGGGGAAGGGGAGGGCCACAATGGCCTAAAGTAGGCAACTTTACTTTGCAGTTTTACAAGAGGCTGATTCCACGCCTTAAACCTGTGACCTCAAACTCACATTATGACAACTTTTACCATTGCGCTAATGAAACAAACGTGGGGTATAAAAGATTGTATGCATCACACAAGTACACACCCCTCTTCCTATCTCCAATAAACTTATTTTGTAGATCTAAGCCATTCATCTTGTTAAGAATGATTTAGATAGGCTATTCGTCAAAATCTATGCCTGTTAGATCTAAGCCATTCATTACTGTCCATTTCTATTAGTTTTTCAAAAGCTCAAAACAAGTGATTTGGATCTTCCATATGCGTTTCTTTCTCTTGAGCCATGTAAATACGATGAATGAACTTAGATCTACAAACTAAGTTTTATTATTATTATATTGACTGATGGATTGAGCTCATCTATGCCTTGGCATAACAGTAAAAGTTGTCTTCATGTGACCTTGAAGTCATAGGTTCAAGGCGTGAAAACAGCCTATTGTAAAATGCAATGTAAGGCTATATACTTTAGGTCCTTGTAGTCCACCCTTTCCCGGAGACGGGCACTTTATGCACCGGGCTGACCTTTTATTGAGCTTCTCCATCCATCTGATGATTTATATCATTAATATATGACAAGCATACAGTCCTTTAGAGATTAGACGTTGATGGTTTTAGACATGTTCAATAGAGAACGAAAAAGGTGACTTGCTAGAAGGAATGAGTCTAAAAACACGGAAAAGGTCAGAAAATAGCAATAAAAGTGATAAAAAAAATATATTTAAAAACTTGAAAACTAAACGGAGTCATTGCACTTAATCCGTATAAGTTTTTAATGATAATGATGAGGCATACGGGTCCCACCACAGATAACTTTGGAGTAATCAAAACCCTAGAATAGAATTCTTCGAAGAAATTCCGCCGCCCAATTTTACCGTACGCCTCAGCCTCACGAGACCGCGAGCATAAACTAAAGTTGTTTCTGACCGTTTAATATACATACGTGCGAAAGACTGCGCTTTGGGGAGCTTTAACGTGGGATAATGGTGCCTCTGTCAATTATCAAGTCTTGTGAGAGGGGCCATCCTTGTCATACAATTGGACGATCCTAACCGTTCAATCAGAATGGGAGTCCAATGGTTATAGGAAACTTTCGTTTGAGTGGCCAGAAACAGCGGAAAAGTTGTGGTCGTACAAGTCCATTTCATGTATGGCCCACCAAGTCGATCCCCGCATGTAATCCTTAGAAATACTGACAAGCCTGCTCAAAAGAAACCAGCTAAGTAACCTTTACACCAAATTTTCATTTAATCGCAGCCCTTCGTTTAAAGTACAAGCCCATGTTTCACGTGCTCCCTGAAGAGACGAGATAACCGTGGAAGATCTTTTCGTGGGCCCCCAGGTTTGAATAGATCGTTCCTTACGAATCGAACCGACACGATCGAAGAATTTTCTACCTTGAGTTCTCTGATGTAAATAAAAATGTGCAAGCGTACAATTCAACGGTCCACATGTACGATTTTTTGACGAAACGTGAAATATATCTGCAGCGGGACCCACAGTCAAGTCAGAGACTCCATGGGTGTGTGATAGACATGCAAAATCATGCAAATGCAACCGTAGGATGAATCTGCATCCGTATCGCTCGTTCCGGAAATAGTTTTGGTTAAGCATTCCACTTGCAACTTCAAGATGAAGGGACAAAAGAGGAAAAAAGCTACGATCTCGAAGATCCAGTCGTTGGGTCCCACTGAGGTAATCTTGGACCTCCAAATTATGAAAATCCAGCAGCCCACGTGGCCAAAGACTCTTTGAAGGAACGCTAAACTCAAATTCTCCTTTCCGGAGGAAAAACCCGCAATCTGAACTCTACACGACAGTAAAGTAGGGCCCACATTGCCTAATTTGTGGGACCGCGAATTAAACTTTCCTTCTTTCCTAGCCAGATACGCAACCGAATCGTTTGTGCTGCCGTTATTCTTCTGCCACGTGTATGGTCCGATGAGATGATATCGACTGGACCCACAATGTGATCCTCCGGATTCTTTCATAGCAATAGTTACCAATGACAATGTGGGGTCGAAGAAACAACGGAGGGATGATGTCGCTCTGAGACACCGGCGTGTGCTAGATCGTCCCAGCTGTTTCTCTTCCTTGCCGGGTTAATTCCACGTCTTTCAGTTTAATTTTCCGCTTTATCTAAAGCAATGACACTCCTCTCTCTCTCTCTCTCTCTCTCTCTTCCCAATTTTTTAATCCCAAAAACAATCTAATCAAATCAAATCAATGTTTTTTTTTTGGTCTACAAATTCTAATAAAATACGAGGAGTTCAGATTTATTCCGTCTCTGATTCTCTCCGTCAATTCAACTAAAACTCCCTCTCCCTCTCCGTGGAGATTGCACACATCTGGTTGCAGATTCGGTTGGATCCATGTCAGTTCCTCTACAGTAGTTCCTGTGTTTCGATTATAGAGCTGTTTTTTTGGCGGCTGAGAATTAGGATTTTGAGCTGGTTCTAGAAGGATTTTTAGGGTTTCAATGTCGGAAACGACGAGCAGAGCTAGGGTTGTGGGAGACTATATTGTGTCGAGGAAGATCGGATCTGGTTCTTTCTCTGTCGTGTGGCATGGGCGGCATCGGATTCATGGAACGGAAGTTGCTATTAAGGAGATTATTATGGAGAGGTTGAACAGGAAGTTACAGGAAAGTCTCATGTCGGAAATCGTGATTTTGAAGAATATCAATCATCCTAACATTATCAGATTGCACGATATCATTGAGGTTTGTATTAAACCTTTCTTCATCTCCTTCCTTTTTTTCTTTTTCTTTTTTTTCTCTTGATTCGTGGACATTTTGTAGTTTTTTGGGTCAATTGGTGCTCATGCAGTGGTTAAATTTTTGCTTCTTTTTTTTTTTTTTCTTCTTCTTCTTCTTGTTTAAGTGCAACTTGCTTGGAATAAACAAAGTGAAATTGATTTTCTGCTCATAAATTGATTTTCTTCACCTCCTTCCTTCTTTTTTTTCCTTTTTTCTTTTTCCTGCTTGTTCTCTTGGTTACCGTCTTACTGTCATCGTCAAAATTTGAATTTCTTTTGCCATGTCCTGGAAAAGTGAGGAAAAGGATTGAACAACAGTGGAATAGGAAAAGGGAACATTTTTACGTTAAACTGGAAACCAGGCAAATGCCATAAAAATTTAAACACAAAATTGTAGCATAAACTTTGAAGAGGTCATGTGAACTGGAAATTCACAATCTACTACTTGAAAAAGTTCCCTGAGACCGACAGGGATATATTTGACAGCGTTCCCTCTCTTTGACTTTGCAGTTGATGACTGGTGGTGGTATTGTCACCCACAAGAAGGAATATGAGTAGAAAAAAGAAGAAATAGAAAAAGGAAGCAAATAGACACTTTGTCTATGGACTAGTCATGCACAGAAATTGACTAAATAAGTGGCATTTAGTCGACACATAAGACTTATCAACTAATAATGGAAAGGCATTCAACAAATGCCTGCAATATCTCCTCCATCTCCCTAAAGATATTAGATAAAAGACAAGTAGAAAGGACCCATGTAAGTGTAGTGAAGAATCACCTTGAATCCATGCCCTTTTGCAACCAAGTCATCAACTTATTACCCCTGCCAAACGCCTCAAACTTCTGTTGAAGATTTGCCAGCCAATAAATATACCTCCAAGCTCTATATCTAAAAATTATCAGCAGTCCATAAAGCATCTACCAAGTCGAATTTGCCCCACACTCTTTCTCTATCCTAATACTCTACATGGTTTTTCATTTTATTCCCCTTATGGATGATAGTACACACTAGATAATTTTTTTACCCCGAAGTCACAAACACTACTTCCCTAGGAAATTCTTATTCATTTTGTTTAACCTCTTTACACCAAACAGCTCTTCCATCCGAGACTTACATACTCCCAACTCAACAAATGTAACTTTTGGCAATCTTGTTTATCATTTCACCAGGAATGTCTCTAAAGCCTATCCAATTTGTCTATCATGCTAGCAGGCCATTGGAACAAGGGTTTGTCGATAACGTAGATAGGAAGTACATTTCAGTAAACATGATCAAAGTCCCTAGCCCAAACAAAAGTGCATTTTTTATAGATACTTAAGGCTTCATTTTAAACCATTCCACAGTGGAGTCCAACAGTGCCTTTAAGGATGACCCAGTAAAGAGAGTCTTCAATGTAATGCAAATGTATATTATCTCAATCACTGAATCAACCATTAAACCATGCCTAAACAGTAGTAGTGAAAGAGAAGGGGAAGGATGGGTCCTCTAGGTGAAAGACCTCTGGAATCTTGGAAGGATCCTTTGCGGAGCTTCTTACCAGCTAGAACGACCAACAAATGAGCTGCAGTAAATTTACATATAAGAACTTGCCCCTCTATTTAAAACTGATTGTTCTTAGCATGTAACCAAGAAAGCATAGTTCACCCATTGTCATATTTCATATCAATCTTTCAAAGAATTCCACCTCTACATTTATTTAATGGAAGTCCATGCATACATTAGCATTGAGTGCTCAGTCAATAACCCATCTTCCAAAATAAAGACACTTATTGCTCTAGATAAAGGATCAAAGACTTTCCTAGTTCTCGAGAGAAGTTTATAAAGACTTCTGAACATGCATATTGGCCTAAAATCTGTAGGAAAGTTGGTACCATCTATCTTAGACCACGATAATGAAAGAAGTGACAATGCTTGTATCTGTATGCATCTCCTTGAAGAATCCAAGCAGGAAATTCCAACATAATCTTTACAAAGTGCAAAACTTGATGGAATGATAGTCAGAATACATCTGACCCTAGATCATGGTCCTCTGTTTGATACATCCCATTTTTCACTTAAGGCATGAAAGGATCTTTAAATTCATAGATAATGAAAGAACCAACAATGCTTGTATTGGAAGTTCATAGATACTTGTGAACAGACAAATTGGCCTAAAATCTTGTAAAGTTGGTACAGTCCCTCTTAGACCCATGATAATTAAAGAAACAACAATGCTTGTATCTGACCCTTCTCCGTGAAGAGTCCTAGTAGGGATCCCTACATGATCTTTCGCAAAGTGCCAACACTTGATAGAATGGTAGACAGAACACATCTGACCCCGTTCATGGTCATTCATGTGATACATCCCATTTCCCACTTGAAGCAGAAAGCATCTTTAAATTCTCACTGTGTCTTTGTCAATTGCTGAATGGATTTCTCACCCTATGAAGGTTATTCTGCAATTCCACTCTCTGTTGAGGTAACATCAAAGTTCTTATGCAGTTATTTCCCCCACAAGTTGAGTAATTGGTTCCTTGTTCTTCTTCCGGGGTTGGTAATATTTGGGCATTTTTAATTCTTGTTCTGTTCACTCATTTCTCTCGAGGAGGCTTCTACCATTTTATTCCTCTTGGAGAGCATATTGTTTGGCCTTTGTCAAAGTTTACTTTTCCTCTGTCTCAATGTCAGTCAAGGGGCACCCACCACCCCCTAGCAAATCTGTCTTTGGTCATGTCTTTAACTTCATCCTCATAAATACCGACATAGTGGCCAGGCACTAATCTGCTCTCACAAACACCATTTCTTCTTCTCTCCTGTATTCAATTCTGTAAGAAAGAGGTGATGAAGAGGGAAGAAGAATAACCCGATCTTGAACTTACATTGAGTGGTGCGGCAGTTAGATGCATATTTGGAAGAGTACATTCCTTGTCCCCAGAAAGGTTGTCGTCCTCTCTGAACAAATGGGGATCTGACATTGGAGAGTTTGATGATTCAAGCAAAGCATTTGGGTTATCACTGACAGCTAATCAACCCAAGAATTTTGGCCAAGACTTTTTGTATAACTTGCCTATGATGGATTTCGAAGGGAAGCCTTGGTGCAACGGTAAAAGTTGTCGTCATGTGACCTTGAGGTCACGGGTTCAAGGCGTGGAAATAGCCTCTTGCAAAATTCAAGGTAAGGCTGCGTACTATAGGCCCTTGTGGTCCGCCCCTTCCCCGGACCCGCATAGGCGGGAGCTTCGTACACCGGATCTGCCCTTTTGCCTATGATGGATTTCACCAAATAAATTGTCCAGGTCATTATCTTTTGTACAACAAATGAACAAATTAATAATGAAGAACAAGTGTGTAACCTGGACATGCATTCGTATCATAAGCAAGCATTAAACTTGGACTAATGGAATCTAATATGTCTTGCATTCTCATTGTCATCATAACTATTACTCTTAATTTAGCAAATGAAGATTAAACTGAGGGAGTGCAATCTGTCAAGGATCTCCTTGTAGGAATGTATCAAGCATAGAATGCTTCAAGAGAGCTATCTAGCTAAATAGTGGTAGCAAAATTTCATCCATTTAAAATTGCTGCACATTTTATACTAGCTGAGATCGGGTTATTGAGTCAGTCAGCATTTTGCTTCTAGGTTCCAGTTAAGCTTACCCTTTCATCAAAGGGGTTACCAAAAGGCTAAGGTGAATGGAAATATTACATTTAAGTTTCAAATATAAGCCATCATTGAAGGCCAAAATGATACGTGTCAGCTGTATCTGCGATAAGCCAATGAATCATGTGGTATGGATTTATGTAGTCTTGAAATTATAGAGATATAGCCCCTTGCAAAATGCAAGGTAAGGCTGTGTACTTTAGGCCTTTGTGGTCCACCCCTTCCCCGGCCCCCGCATAGGCTGGAGCTTCGTGCACTGGGGCTTCCCTTTAGAGTTGCATTATTCTCATGCTTAATATTTACTGATAACAATTTTATTTTGATTTACTTCAACTGAGAACTATGATTTCATAATCTTAGTGTAATCTATTAGTTTCATAAAGTTGGTAATCTAGCATCTTCTTGTTTAGCTGATATGTGGTAAAAATCTAAGTGTATGCTTGATGAGAGAGAAAATCAGCAACAAATTATGAAACAAATCAAAAGAAAATAGTATGCATGCATGATAGGTCTAGCCTGATAGCTGTATAGCACAACAAAACAACTCATGGATTATGTAAGTTTATCAGTGAAGATGAATCACTACTAAAGAACAAATAAACCAAGAGCCTCACAGTAGCAACCACAGTAGCAACCAGATTTGATGCACTCAAATGAATCACAACTTCTTCTTTATCCTATATTTTTTATGGTTGCATAGAAACAAGAGCTTGTTTTGCCAACATCCAGTTTGATGCCTGTTTATGACAACAGACATCAGCGAACACTACATATGCATATTTCAAGATGTAAATTAGCCAAAACAAGTAGAGGCAACATGGTGAATATTTGCACTGTCAGAATTTCTGTTCCATCCACGTTTTGAAGTTGGCATAGATAAATGTTTGGCCCCTTTTGAGGAGGGTTCTTTAATTATATAATGAAAGAGGCAAGATAATTTTTCTGGAGGATATACTGCATTTGTTAATATGTGTAAATCAATCTTTATTTGCCTTCAATAATGAGGAAGGACTAACAGATATCTGAGTAATTGAGGCTAGGCGATGAGTGATGACCACTACTGATGGGGATTAGTGCAAAAAATGGATTCTTCCAAAAGATTGGTTGTAGTGCTGGAATGCTTTGCTGCTTTTCTATTATTTCCATATTACTGACGTCATAATACCTGCAAACAAAATGTTAACAGAGTTTCTGTAAGGCTTGGCATATTTCATAAAATTATTTGTTATTCACTTTGACTGTCATCTGTCTCATCATAGACTTCGGGGAGGATACATCTCGTATTGGAATATTGCAGAGGTGGTGATCTTTCTGTGTATATACAGAGACACGAAAATGTTCCAGAAGTGTCTGCCAAATATTTCATGAAACAACTTGGTAAATTTAGCTCTATCTTGAAAACAGCTCTGCTATTCTATATGAGTCTTTTCTTGTTAACATGTTTTATCAGATATACATCACATTTATAATATGTTGTAAGGTTGTTTTTTCCTATAGCTGCTGGTCTAAAAATCCTTCGTGAAAACAATCTCATACACCGTGATCTAAAGCCACAGGTACATGCCAGTATCTTTCTGCTACTTCCTGCATCCTATTTTTAATGGCTCATCCAGATAACCAACACTTCGCCATTATTCAAATCAAATTCTTCTAAGTCAAGTCTGCATGTGTATGGGTTCAATTGTGGCTGCTGTAGTACCTCTTTTGTTGCTTATTGCACTGTTGAATGTAATATTTATCATTCTGAATATGAGAGGTAATAGAGGATGCACTGCAAATATTTTTTATTGGTCCATGAATTAAGTTTTGTTATTCCCTAAATGAACACCTAACTGCATAAGAACCAAGAATCTAGATAATTGCTGTTTGTGCCTTGTAGTTGCAGTTAATATTGGGCATGGAACCATCTTGTGTCAACTACACTCCCAAATGATTTAATTTCATTGTCATGGTGTCAGTGGCATATTGCCTCACAAGCAACCTGACTTACTTTCCTCCAAAATATGACATTTTTTGTAGAAATTGCACAATTCTTACAGGGAAACTCTGCACATATAGAGACATCATTAAGTTTTATGACAACTTGTTCCCTAATTCTTTTGAAAATTGTTTCCTAGGACAGACCATTTAGAGATAAGTAATGTTAAATTTAATATTAATTTTGTGCAAAAAAAAAAAAGACTAAGCTTTATTCTCCACATTTCATCATTCAGAAGCTATGTTCTGCTGAAGGATTAATTTTATCTCACAAAACTTAATTGTTAAGATAATATATTATGCTTTTTGTCTCGATATGGTGCATTCTTTTGGTTTGAGAATCTCATGGTTTGTTAGTTTTTCCTGCTTCTAGGAATTCATTATGGAGCTTTAATTTCAGTTGGATATACTTGATTGGATTTTTCCATGGGCATTAGTAATTTAAAAGGTCAAATGTCTTAAACCAGAACTTCATGTGGAACCTGCCATATTGTTGTATATTCTGAAGTTTCCATTTGGTGAAACAGAATCTCCTCCTCTCCACAAATGACAACAACTCCACATTGAAGATTGCAGACTTTGGCTTTGCAAGGTGAGATATATTTTTTAGTGATTAACTTAGTTACCCAGCATGTGCAAACATGGTTGGCATGGTTAGATAACATATGTCTTGATCCTTCCTGAACTGGTACTTCTTTTTTCCTTTTCCAATTCCTTTGTTTTAGCAAATGTCTTCTTGTGTTTAGTTCAGATGTAGATTAGAAAAGTTAATTCTGATGGTGATCTCTTTATTCATGGTTTCGATCATGTTGGTTTTAAGTTGCAAATCTAGATTGCGGCTGTAATATGCCAGTTTATTGTGGTAAGATGTGTCCCTATAAATTTTATTGGCAAAACAACTGAAGAAATGTTATTTATTGTTCTGAAGCATACTCAACTTGTGTCTTTGACAGTTTAAAGGTTGGACAATGTCAATGTCATTTTGAACTTCATCCAATATTTGAACTTTCAAAAACATTCTCAGCCATTCAACGTTTTCTTCTAATCTTACTGCATTTTGAACTATCTCCTAGTACTTTCAGGCAAGTTTAAAACCATAGATTCTTTCTGCTGGTGACAGGTCTCTACAACCTCTAGGCCTGGCAGACACTCTGTGTGGTTCACCCCTCTACATGGCTCCAGAAATAATGCAGCTTCAGAAGTATGATGCAAAGGTGACACTTCTCTCTTTCCAATTATGAGTTTCTATCATGTCTTCTCTTTCCATCTGTTTTTTCATTCTTGTTATAGTGGATGTGCAGGCAGATCTCTGGAGTGTTGGTGCTATCCTTTTTCAGCTTGTAACAGGCAGACCCCCCTTTTCAGGGAATAACCAAATCCAGGTTTTTGGTGATTCTCTTAAATATGAGATCGAAATTAATTGCTTTGTGTGCATTTGGTGTAACAAACATGTTTTAGAGTCCCATATGTCCAGTATGTGTTATACATCTGAAATTCATGCACATAGATACCATATCGCAGGACAGCAAACATCGTGCTGGATGATGTACTCTGTTTCTAGCTATATGCATTAGATGATTCTTTGTATGTACACTTGTGCTTGTATCATGCAATTGTAAAGCTGAGATAGACTGAGTGATATATCTCAATATAAATGGATATGTTACTAATACTAGTAATTCGTAATAGCTTCTTTGGTTGTGTGTGACTGAGAAAAGTTTTCTCTTTGTTTCCTCAGTTACTACAAAACATCATGAAATCAAATGAGTTGTGCTTTCCTCCAGATAGAAGGGATTTGAGCCTTGACTGCCTCGATTTGTGTCAGAAGTTGTTGCGTCGTAACCCAGGTATATTTATCCATTCAGTGTGGCTCTGACTATATATATGCTTAAAGATGTATGTTCATTCTTCTGTTTGGATTGCTAATGGGGAAAAAAATAGTAAAAGATTATTCTTCCCATTGCTATAAGAAGCATAATTTATATGCTGGTTTTAGTTAAAAAAGAAGAAAAAGAAAAAAGAACCGTAGTTTTCTCGTTAGTGACCACTGACCATAGCTTCTGTAAATTGCACATAGAGAACATTTTTGTGTATAGGGTATACTTCTATTTTGTGGTTTAGATTTGGTAAAATGTTGAAATTAGTCTCCATTTGTTCCTAGTGCAACCATAGGCAATGAACAAGCATTACAGAGCTCCTCTGTCATGAAAATACTTAGATTTTGTTAAGATAAACCATGAATATCTATGTTTGTAATGAATTTTTGGGTTCAAGTTTAATTAGGTTAGCTGACCTCTATCAGGAAAACATGAATGCTGTTTTAGGTGAGAACTTGGAGGTCTCTGTAGTGTGGAAAGTTTCAAGGAATTGGTTGTTAGGTTTGAAATTAGTAACTTCAGGAAAGGAAGGAATCTTTAGTTGAATTCAGCCATTAGGTTGACAAATCTAAAATGCTCTATTAGGTTTAGAAGTTCGAGGAATGCTAAATTGACTGCAGTATAAGGTGTGGTCTGTCAACCACATTTTGTGGAGCCCACCTTTTGCATGATTGGAATAATTCATCTTATTGCTCCAACTTTAGTTTTCTTATAGATAAAAAATCATATGTTATTAATGATTCTAGCTTCTAAGAAGCTGTATGTTGTTTATAAGGTTTCTAAACTGTCAATTGCTAAGCACACTTTATGAGATGCTAAAATCATCCAAATTGCATGCTTTTTAATCTATAAGACAGCTAAATGTGAAGCAATTAGATGAACGGTACGGATCATTTGAAGGTAGGCTCCTGAAAATGTGGTTGCTATACCGCATCCATAGTGCGGTTAGGTAAGCATTCCTCTAAAAGTTTTATGCTTTAATCTTTTCTTGGATAATTATATAAGATGCCTCTTATTATTATTATTTTTGAAAGGCATGCCTGCCATTTATTATATCCTTGCACTAATCTAGGAATAGAGCTTGGATTTTGTTTAGGTTGATTGAAGTGTAGAACTTGAGCTTATACAATTTGTTAGTAGTTCAGTTGTTTTGGGCCTATGTACAGTCTGTGTTGTTGTCCTTCCCAGGAGCTTAGTAGATGATTGTGAGTTTTCCTTCAAATCCCAAGCTATTGATTTTCTAAATTTGGCCCAAAATTCAGATATTTGATGTCTGGTTGATTTTTTTCAGGTTTTCATTATTTCATTATGAGAACTATGAGCATGGGCGTTGAAATGCTTATGTACATTCTCTAGCAAAATGAACCTATTGATGAACATGCTTGTTATTTACATACAACCGAGTTGTACATCACATTGCACCCATATCTGAACTATGCAGCAAATAGAACTATTTGTATATAGATAACACATGATAGCCAATGTGAGAGTAGTAGCAAATCTTAAACTTAATAGTAATTATTTGTTTCTAACCACTAATTTTGCAAATTTATCAGTGGAAAGGTTAACATTTGAAGAGTTTTTCAACCATCCATTTCTTTCTCAGAACTCAGACAATTCATTGAGGTGAGAATCTACATTCCAGTTCTCATCAGAATCTACATTCCAGTTCTCATCATACTGCTACATGCTTTTCTCGTTCGTAATAGCTATTAAAGTGATGAAAATCGCTTTTAGATGGAGGAGCAGCAAGGTAGCACCAAGTACAAGAGACAGTTTTCCATTGGTTGATAGCAGTCTTGTTAGGCACATGGGAGAGAATTCTCAAGAGGATTATCTGCCTTTCCTTTTAGATGATGATAGCAGTGGTGCTGATGGAGCTCCATCCATTCCTTCAAAGAGGGAATCAATCCTGCCTACTTATGGATTTTCTGTTGGTGCAGAAACTAATAAGAAGCTTGTTTCTAACATATCTAGTAACATGGACATTGCTTCCAGAAATAGTAGCATCACATATAAACCGAAAATAACTGTTAATAGTCATGAAAGTGGTAGACCTTTGGATGGACTTATTAAGGAATCAACAATGGCTATGGACCAACAATCAACCAAGGTTTCTTCAAGAGGTTTGTGAGCCTGGCACAGTGATTTCTGTAAATATCTGTTTTCTTTTCTTCCAAATTCCAGTAACTGTCATTAATTTTCGTCCTTTTTTCTTTTTGAATGTATCCTACAGTTGTGGATTCATTGGAGTTCATTGATCAGGATTATGTTGTTGTGTCTGGTCCAACCCCAGTGGTGTCTTCTTCATCAGTTTCTGCATCCCAGCCACGCAACTCGCCATCCAAATCAGAAATTTCAACCACAATTTCTTTGCATAATACCAGGTTAAGTGCACCAATGCCAATAGCTGGTGCGGGAATCCATAACACATGTGGTTTTGGAAGTCTGGAAAGTCACAGCTCTGCACCGTCTGGGACTTCACAAGGATCTACAGATGTGGGAGATATTACTGAGCAGCCATCTGCTCATGGCCTGACAAGGATTAGGTCGTTGCAGCAGTGTGCATCTGTCATTACCGAGTTGGTGATTGAAAAGGTAAGCTTCAGTTCAACTTCTACATTGGAACTGAATATTCTCACTTAGTCTTATCTTCAAGTTCATGTATCTAGATAGGGAAATCAAAGGATCTCTGTGTTTCCTGTGAACGTTTGTTTTACCTTATCACATGTCACTGGGTTATGGAAAGTTATTCTTATGTCAAATGCATTTCTTTTAGTGAGTTGTTGTATCATAAGTACCCAGCGTGATAATATCATGAATTCTTCCTGATTCATGCATTCTCTTGAAATTTTGCTGTCAAAAGATTGACTCTGGCAGGCAATTAGAAGCTTTCTCAATTCGACTGGTAATTCTAGCAATTTGGAAGCAGGCGCTGCATATTTGTCATACACAGGCTGCCTCAGGCACAGAAGGAAGTCCCTCCCAAGAGATAACAGCCAGAGGTAGCACCAGCAAGAACAGTGTTGAATCTGAAGGTCCTGCTGATATGTGCTCTGACATTGAAAGGGAATTTCTACTTGAAGTTGGCCATGCCGAGGAACTAGCGAAGGATCTGGAACCATTGCACGGTATGCATTCCTTAGTCAACTAGATAAGCAGGGATACAGTTTGGATCAAACTTACAAGGATTCACATATTACTTGTAGTTCTAATAATACTAGTTACAAGAAAATTCATACATGGAACTTGTGATTGAATTTAAAGTTGCATATTTCACTCAACATACGTTTTTTGTGTCTAGAAAGAGCTAATAAAAATTGTTTTCTTTTTCTATGACATATTCTATTGACAGGAAGTTCAGAGATGCCGGATGCCATGGAAACTATATTCCAATCGGCCCTTGCTTTGGGCAGACGTGGTGCTGTAAGTATTGCTTTTATCTGATTTCTCATTAGATAAACAAGTAAAATCATGGAAATTATAACTATGTATAGATAAGCATGTCAACTGATGAAATTAGTAATTCTATGGCCAAACAAATAAAACTGATGAAAATAATAAGTTTGCATGGATAAAAGTCATATAGTGAACATTTAACATGAACTCATCATCATTAGCGTCTAATCCTGATTAGGGGTCGGCTACATGAATCTTGTTCCTCCATTTCCCTCTATCAAGTGTCATGGCTTTATTTATTCTAAAAGTTTTTAAATGTTTTCTCAGCACTTATGTCAACATCCTTTTGGGCCTTCTCCTTGCCCTTTTATAGCCTTCGATTTGGATTGGCTCACTCCTATTAGGTGTCGTTTTCAGTCTTCGTTAGACATGTCCAAACCATCAAGTTTACCTTCCCTCATCCTGTTACCTATTGATGCTACTCCTAATTTCCTCTTATGTTTTTCATTTATAATTCTGTTCTTTCTTGTCTCACCACTCATCCATCTCAACATCCTCATTTCAGCTTTGCTTATACTTTGTGCATGATGTCCCTTAATTGCCCAACACTGATCCGTAGACCATGACCTGCCTTACAACCATCCTATAGATTTTTCCTTTCAGTTTGAGTTGCACTCCAGCGGTTCATTCCCATTTGTTCTAACCCACATGGATTCTCTAGGTTCCATCCCTTTCAATCTCTTTGCTCTCATGAATTATTGATTCCAAATATCGAAAGTGTTCTTTTAGGGGGACTTCTTGGTTATCAATATTTACTAGTGTTTTACTCTCACTCCTCTCCTTACTAAAATTGCATTCCATATACTTTGTCTAGTTCGGCTAATTTTAAATCCTTTAGACTCTATAGCATCTCTCCACAACTCTAGCTTTGTGTTTATACCTTCCCTTGTCTTTTTAGTCAATGCTATGTCATCTGCAAATAACATGCACCATGGAATCTTCTAGTGCAATTGTTTTGTTAACTCATCCATAACCAATATGAAAAGGTACATGCTCAATGCTGATCCTTAGTGCAATCATATAATGATAGGGAAATCACAGTCTCACTGCTAAAGGTCCTAACATTTGTCACCTATTCCTCATATATCCCCATGAGACTCCTTTCTCATCCTACAGCTACCATATTAATTCTTTAGGGACTATCATAAGCTTTTCCTAAGTCAATCAAGACCGTATTGAGTTCTGTCCGTCCTCTTCCTATATTACTCTTTCAATTGACTAAGTAGGAAGATAATTTCCATGGTTGACCTCCCAGGCATAAAACCAAACTGGTTTTCTGATGCACTCGTCCTGTGTCGTAGCCTCTTCTCAATCACTCTTTTCCAATGTTTCATTGTATGGCTCATAAGTTTAATCCCATGATAAATACTGCAATCATGTATGTCTCCTTATTCTCATAATTTGATATGATAGTCTTTCCTTCATTCATTTGACATTTTCTTCGATTTTACAATCTTGTTAAATAACTTTGTTAACCAAACTACCCCGGTAGCTCTCATATACTTCCAAACCTCTGTTGGTATACCATCGCGTCTTAGGGCCTTTCCTGATTTCACTTTTTTCAGGGCCTCTTTCACTTCAGGTATGTTGATCCTAAGGTCATTTCTATATAGTCCAACGTTATTTGGGTTTATGGTTCTTTCAGTCTATGTTTTCTCAGGACAATTGTCATTAACAGTTTTTGAAAGTAACTTTCCCACTGTTAATTGATCTCATCAAATTTCTCATTTCCAACTCAATGAACAGCGGATGTAATAGCAATTTTCTGATAAGAAGCAGCCTTTTCCTACCTATGCAGGTCGATGAGCTGGTGGGTAACATGGAAAGTGCAGCAGCTCTGTATTCAAAAGCAGTACGCTTACTGTTCTTTCTTCTGGTGGAAGCACCCTCGCTCATCCTCAATCCTCCTTTTTCCCTTACAAATTCAGATAGATTTCGTCTCCGCTCATACATAGACATCTTGAACAACAGGCAAAGCCATTCGAGGTCTCAAAGAATAGCCCTTCTCAAATGTGAGGAACAACAGAGCCCTTGAAATGGTGTCTTCAACGCCTATGGGCATGTTTGCTATGTAAATACATTTATTTGTACAGCGATTCTTTGGCTGAAGTGAATGGCTTGAAATTGCCATGACTTTCATTCTCATTCTGTAATTTAGAAAAGCAAGGAAATGAATTAACTTCTGCAGTTCCATATCTCTATTATTCTAGGCACTGCTAAGCTGATAGTTGTTTGGGTCTTTGGAAATTATGACTCGGGCCAAAAGTATAGTCTAGGTGGCCTGATTTTCTTTCTTTCTTTTTCTCTTAAAAATAATGTATCCATTATTGAAGAATAATTGCTTCAATGGGTGGAATTCTCCAGTCATGGCCTAAAGAGAGGGCTGAGGAAGATGAACAGCTTGGATTGCCCAAAGCCTGCATCCCGTTCTACTCTTTAACTGATAGTACCGTGTTCTTATGGCAGCCATGCAACCATGTAATTGAATCGAGTGCCCAAATCAAACTCCGGTTGCACCAAAAACATTCTGAATTGCATCTAACCCTCCTCGGTATCCTCCACAAGCCGAGTCCATGGTCATTTCAATTGATTAACCAAAGCCGAGTCTGTTTTGCACCCAGATCAACCTGCATCACATCTGAGCTGACTTGGGTTTCAAACTAAAAGTTGAGTCCATGCTTGCACCCAGGGACCTTTTATTACCCTTGAAGGCCCAGTCTGCGAGGCATGTCAAGCAGACTTCATGTTGCATTTTCCCAGAGCCCGTTCCCTACCGACTGATAAGATTTGTCACCAACGATCCTAGCTGGACATAAAGGAAAAGCAAGTATCTGACCCGAGTCAATAATCCTATCCTTTGCTCTAGTTTTGACCATACCATGGGATCACTCACAAACTAAAACATTAACCAATCCTTCCCCACGTTTTAGAATAGGTAACTTTCAAGAGGGTTCTTAGAATTGTTCAAAAGTAGAGAATTCTAGAACTAATAGTGAAGTTAAATCAGGAACTTGGAAATGGAGCAAGTTTGCTGAAGGTATGCTCATCAAACTTCAACCTTCCGTCTTCCCTCGACCTTCTTTTTACTTCTGGATTTCGGTACCTTGTTATCACAAGACAAGCTTTTATTTTATTCTTTACTTTCTTCTGTGAATTTGAATTTAAATATGGAATGGACTTGAACTCAGACATCTTGTTGCTGAACGAGGCACTCGAGTTAGTGAAGGAAGCTCCTGTAGAATTCAGTTCTATCTTCTAATTTGTAAATAAATTTGATTACTCTCTAATTACGTTAAATATGAAAAATAAAATTTACAACTACATTACTGAAGCAAAAGTAAGAAATCACTAATGATCATCCCTCCATCGACTTGAAATACAAGATGGGGGAGACTTATCAATGCTTCCTGTCCATATCTGTTTGGTGCTTTCTCCTGCCTATGTTTTTCCAAAGGAACAACGCGCATCCTTTACGTAAACAGACCACCACCAATATCATGATAACGGAGTGTGCTGCTCTTTTCTGCGTTCTTACGGCTTGTATTTTATGTGCTTAAACTTTTCACATTTGTTCATTTCTAAGCAAATAAAAATTTAAGTAGTCTAACTTGTAGTTCTTTAAGAAATACATTTCTAGTGTTTACTAGAAGATACAGTTATTTAGGTGCCTATTTCTAATAATTTCAGTCTAAACATTTTAAGAATTTATCTATAATATACAAAGAATCCCAGTACGAGCATAAGCGCCATGTAGGTGCGGAGAAGCAGACGTCCCACTTTTTCATGCATGGTTGTGGTTTTTTGTAAGCCACATACAAGATCTCATGCCCATTAGATGCTCTTATCCAATATTCTTTTGGGTTAAAAATCACGACCTTAGACTAATTGATTTTTTCAAACACCAAAAGCCAAGGGTTAGAACGATTAAAATGCATTCATTTCTTGCGTGAATGAATAGACTCTTGCCCAGACCAGTGGTTAGAATCATCTAAATGAATTGATTTCTCGTGTTTTTCCTAGTTCTGTATGCCGGACATGTTGAACGGCTTACATCTTCCAAACAATAGCTTGAGGGGTGCGTACACTTCTAAATAAAAGCTTCTGGACGCAGAGTAGGCCATGACCTTCCTTTCTTAAGGTAGGTCCTTGTGTCCTTCGTATATGGGCATATTACCTGTACAAGTTATACAACTGAAGTGCTTCTCTTACCATATTTTACCAAACTCGCCAATCCCCACAAAAACACTCAGAATATCTCACCACACAAAATTAGCTGATATCTGAACACTGGAAGAGAAATGCTGGCCCTGGAAGCAATTGAAGATAATGATCTTCAGCACAGACTTACAGCATCTGCCGGAGCTGCTGATTTTCTTTTCGGAGGGACTGCACTTCCTTCATCAGCTCGTCTTGCTTTTCTAGTACCAAAGTCAACAAAGTTGACATTCTTGTCTGTAAAACGAGGAATTCTGATGAGAAATGCAGCTGGAGGAAACAAGAAAGAAAAACAGAAATTCCGTTTGGTCAAGGTTAATCAATGCTTCTACCTCTTGTATATGGAATTGTCTTAGCAGCTCAATATGAATGTTCCTGTTCTCCTCATGCAAGGATTTCTGTACAGTTGCAAGACTTTCGTCCAGAGTTCGCTGGAACAGCTGAAGAGTAAATGATGAAGTTCCCTGCTGCTGGTCTAGCTGAGCAAAGTCCCTTTGGGATTGTGATGTTGATCCCTGTTACAGTTTTGTCGTACATGAGAACATATGAGAATGTTCAGAAAGAAACAGAGAGGCCAATAAAATGTGGCAGCACAATTACTCAAATCTTGGAAGAGAAAACTGAAATCTGGCCTTACATTCATTGTTGGAAGAAACCCCATCCCCATGGCAACAGATGTATCTACCCTTGCTAACAAGCTACTTATGACGTCTTCCCTTGTTTCTGCTCCTGTTTTCTTTGGTTTTGGTGATCCAGACACAGGACTTCCTCCATCATTGAAGGAAGAAACAGTACTCATTCTCTCAGCATATGATCTCCGAGGGAGTGCCAGAGTTACTGATCCTGAAAGGTCAGTATTAGCCTGCCCAGCGACAGTTTTGGTGCCTACAGATGTAGAAACTGAACCAAAATGAGATGCTTCTGGGTAACCAGAATGATTCTCACGATTGGAGACATCTTTGCTGTGCAGGTTTGCAGCATATAAGCTTGTAGTTGTTAAAGAGCTGAGACTGGTGTTGCTTGTGGATCCAGATGAATCTCGTACACCAGCAAATATGGAACCAGACAAAAGCCCACTAGATACCAATGATCCACCAGGCATGAACCATGATGGCTTAGAGAGTGTCTGGCAGTGCTGGGAGAACTTATCAGACAACGGATTGCCACCCCAAGCTTCAGGAGGAGTTGGGGAGAAGGATTGTTCAGGTTTTAAAGATGTAGCAGGTGTAGCATCCCCCTGTGATGACATAGATTGAGTATCTTCCTGCACCGATCAGAAGATCTTAGCAAACTTGCACATGAAATCCATGCAGTGAGTATTAAAACAATATATATCGTATGGCCATACGAAGGCCTTCTGGCTTCACTAATTTATGACTAGCATAATGAGTGAACTGGAGTAGAATAAATGAGAACCGAACCTGTCTCAATGATGAACTGGATTTCCAATCTGAAATTGGATGAAGATCTGCATTCCCTTGATCTGGGTGAGGATATCTCCTGATGGATGAAGGAAAACCAGAATTCTTATCAACATCTAAATGAACCCTTCTTCCTTCCTCAGGATCACGCCAACAATTGCTAAGAGAGGGTGTAATTGGTTGAACATCCACAAGTGGGGAAAATACTTCCATATCATCATTAAAGTCATGAATAGCACGTGTAGCCTGTAATCTTGACAAACCACCTGTCCGCAAATGATTCCAATTTGGAGTCTCTTCTGCTGTAGATAGGTAAGATGTTGTCTGTATTGACCCACTGTTGGTTACTGTAAGTGGAGATGAATCAACAGAAGAGTGCACAGAGTTACGAGAACCAGTAATTGCTGTGGCTGAAGAAAGGCCTGATGAAATCACAGAAGGAAGTGGATCTGGCATGAGAATTGAATCTTCTCCAGTGACTCCCAGAAGTGCAACCTCAGATGTACAAGTATTCTCATTTACAATCATAGGCTTTGATCTTTGCCAGCATAAACTTGTAACAGCCTGACAGGAAAATAACCATCGGCAGAAATGAAGAAAATCAATCAACCAAAAGCAATGCAATTCCAATCTGATAATCAGCAAGAAAAAATGGCTAATAATGCATACTTACAACAGTAACTGGCATATATGAGACTTGAGCAATGTGTCAAGTTGATTAATTGCCTTGTCATACAAACCAGCAGTGTTGGGTCGAGTCCAAATTCCCATTCCAAATCAGAAAAGGAATGGAAAATGAAAAGATAAGTAGAAAATTACAGGCTTGCCAGGGGATTACTTTATTATAGAAAAATAACTGAGCACTGGACCAGGAATGTAGACCAAGCCTTTCAATGATCTAAACCAGTTATCTAGCAATCCTCTTGTTACAGGCTATGGTCCCAAGTCTAATTAGCTGAATAATAATAACTATTATTTTCTCATATACAGAATGGATAGCTCAGAAAGTTCAAGAATCCAGGCAAATCATATGGTTAGGTTTTCTGCCTAGACAGCTGGGCCTCATATGAAACTTATCTTGTAGACACCAAATTGTAACTCCATTGGTGAGAAGCTACAAGTACATGCGTGTCAAATGGTTAGTGATCCAAACAGTTCATCTTCAGAAACACATTCCAGATAGGCTATTTTATGGTCTTATCTTCTGACTTGTTAGAATGTTACTACGCCTCCATTCCAAACTTTCTGCAACGTCCATTATCCCAGAATAGATTTAGAATCACTCAGTGGAAAAAATTTGGCATAAAGCTAACCTAAGATGTGGATTGATTTTGGATAATCAACTAGCCATGCTTTTGCTTCCTGTAAATCCTTGAACCAATTAAAATGTGGAAGATGAACCATCTTAGTCATCTCAAGTCTCACAGATACTAGGTCACTTGCATTCTTGAATATCCAACATGAACATTCAAGAAAATGCTGGAACAAAAACATCAAGAGAAATATAATATCTTCATTTATTCAGTGCTTTTCCATGAGGGTGGATCAGTGACAGACATACGCAAAATAGTATAATGACATAACCTAAATACCTTCCAAAGGGTCCACCTGTTGCTATTATTTGCTCCATTTTTCCTAGAGTAGCAACATTTTAGGACCCTAGGAGCTTGGATGTTTAAAATCATTCTCATCAGTTAGAGAAAAAATGTCCACAAGTTTTCAGTTTCCAAATCATCAGAGTTCAACTCATTCATCAGCAGTTCTTTTTCAATCATCCAAGTGGTGAAGACAGGAGGTCTGAAATCCTAATCCCATTACATAAAATATTGACAAAGCTTTGCCTCTGATCAGGCATTTGCAATTCTTCTTGTGGGTATAAGTAAATTGCATTTTCAGGGGTCAGCCTCACTACTATATAATATTTTAAATTTGGCACAGATAAATAGGACAAAAACTTCTCAAAGAAATATAAGATCCTATTCATCACACGCACAATGTTGAAGCAGATAAAAGACAATAAAACAGTCCCCAACTAATGATCTTTCCAATCATAATATATTTTCCCAAAGATTATAGGGAAAGAGACTCCAACCTCTGAGCTATTATAAGCACGGAGAACAGTGAAAGGCTGCGGTTTTCCACGAACATCATAGAACACTACACGACCACTATTTGTTCCAGCAGCCAGTATCCATCCATCATCTCTAAAAGCCAGTGAAGAGAATGGTGCCTCATAAGGGATGCAAAATGTTGGCCTTCTAGTCCCTGAATCAAACGTGTACAACTTTTTGTCCAGCCCAGCGCTAGCAATTATCTGTTTCACGAGGGAACAAATGGGCTTCAGGAACTGTTGTTCACTACTCGCACGTCCCAGTTAGAAGATGGCTAAACACATTCAACATCTACAACATCATTTAACTAGCCTGAGACATTATGATTTAGACAGAGTTCATCAAACTCCAGATGCCTCCTAAGAAGGGGGTTCAACCTCATAAACCTTGGGAACTCAACTTAGCCCAGCAATTGCAAGGCATTGACCTCCGCTGAAAGTAAAGGTATTGCAACTGTGTTATCAATGAATTCTATCCTCTACATGTAAATCACTGATGAAACAGACAGCTTATAAGATGAAGGTAAAACCTTGTCATTTGAAGGAGAGAAGCAAACACCAGTTGTTGGTGCCGAATGCAGCTTCAGCCAGGAGACCTGCCATGGGATATAAGTACAGAGCTAAGTGCCTTCTAATGATATAGTTTTGAAAACAATCATCATAAATAAAAGTTACATAAAAAATAATTTGTCACACATCAATTTGCAGACATAACCATGATGATATGAGATGAACAATTCAATAAAAGAAAAGAAATAAAAGAAGGGGTAGATGTTCCCCGAGAATAAGAACAAATAGCAATCCCAAAAGCAATAAAACTGCATGGTCAATGTCAGTCAGGCTTTTGCCAAACTATTACAATCTCACCTGATATTTCAAGTGTTAACAGCTAGGGTCAGCAAAAAGTACAATAACCAAGACCGACACCAACCCCCAGCGGCAACCAAATGCCTTCTTTGATGCAAAATAATTTCAGACTTCAGACCATCTTTCAAAATATTGCTCGTCCACAGGAAGCCACTACTGAAATTGTGGGAGTCATTCAAGTGCTATTGCGGCCAGTATGCAAGACTATATGCAGAAATGCAGAAGCAATTAAGCATGTAGGATGATATCATGTTGCCTACTTGGCTGTGTGGACCATATTTGGCCAGTTGTAGTTGTAAAAGTATTTTATAGATAATGGCTGAAGAGCTAACATGCTACTATTATGAGACTGAATGCGCAAACCTAAAAGTGAGTAGGTATTGCTACCATTGTCCTTTATGTTATTTCTTTGTTAAGCCATAAATTGGTGAACTTGAGCTGTAAGCAATGCAGTAAGTATTATTTTCTCAATTCCATAATTTCATGCAATAACCTTCAAACTTCAATAGATACCTACAAACCTTTGGAGATCGCCCAGTCGTGTCCCAAAGATGCACAGATCCATCATCTCCTGCTGTCACCAATACATGCCGACTGGTTCGAGAGTAGTCAAGCACTCGTAATACCTGATCTTAAGGCATTGCCATAGATAGGGTATTAGAAACCAAAAAGTTTGAAACTACAAGCAAAGATTAAACCATCACTGAGATGCACAAATATTAAATGAAATGCTTAATAACTAGAAATTTTGAACCAACCAACCTGTTCGTTTGGGTCCTTGAGTTCAGCAGTTTGTGCACCAGAATCAAGCTTGTGAAGAATAAGGTCACCCTTCAGACTGATTGATGCCAAATACTCATCCTTGCAATTGCACATAACTCCAGTTATTGTATCAGTGTGACCTCGCAGCCATTTGATGCATCGCTTCCTCTGCAAATCCCACACCCTTACAACTTGACCACTACCACCTGAACAAAGGTACCTAGAACTTTTGTTTGTAAAGCTGATAGCAGATATAGACTCCTGCAACATCATAGGAAACAATCATAAGATCAATCAGTTACAAACCTGAAGAATTAGAGTGAACTGCCCAATATAGCAGATAAAATCTTCATAGGTTCAAAGAGCAGCTATAATAAAGGATGCAACCAATTAAGGCACACACCAAATTTCTGGTTTGAAAAGCAAAGGCCTTCTAGAGCAGTGGTGCAAGAAGGAGCCTCTGCCCAGGGTTCAAGGCTGCTCAGGGGTGTCCAACATTAAAAAAAATATAAAAAAAATAAGAAGATTTCAGGTATGAAGTTTCAGAGTATGACATTCACCGATGAGGGAAATTGTAGGCCTTTGATGTGCATCCTTCACCTTCCCTTTGGAAAGGTTTTATGTGCAACCTTTGCCAAAACCTACAGAGGAACATAACTAATTTGTTGTTGCTGGTATGGCTCGGGTTCTTTTGGGGACCTAGCCTGAAACAACATCATTAGCTAGGGGAGGTACAGGAAATTTTTGACCTGAACCATATTAAGGGAAGAAAATTTTTGACCCAAGGTCGGTTAGGATTGAGGCAAGGGTGGCCAAAAATTTGCCCCAACTGACCCATTGCCATCCTTATTTCAGATTGGAGCATCAAAAATACAAAAATTCAGTCTCAGCCATGCATTGCAATGCTTATGAAAAGAACTAGAACAAACTATTGACAGAAACTAGATTGTTTTAGTACAGCATGTCTTTGGTGTTCTAAACACAAAGACTGATTCTAAAATATCAATAGGGTTAGAAGCATACTGTTAGAGAGTGGATGTGCTGCCAGTCTTTTTATCTCATCTATAGAAGACATGACATTACATTTACATTTTCGGATGAAAAACAACCTGACTCTCACTTTAATGAATTTCTCTTGTTTACATTCAGAAAAGGAAACACTCTAATTGTCTATTCTCCCTCCTCATTTACATATTTTGCTCCTCTTTTCATGCCATCCAATCAAGATGGTATCAATTGATTAGATCTAAGTCTCTTGGCAGATGTTCTTTTTGTTTTCTTCTTTTATCTTTTTGAAATCAATTTCCTCTTTTTATTTATACAGTTACACTTAAGCTTATGTGTTCATTCTCTTCCTTGGCTTGTCCATATTTCCCTCTGTGAAGTGTCAAATGAATTATAATTTTTTAAATGCTAGGAAGCAAACAATTCCTGGGAGTTCTGAAGTCCCCAAAGCAGACCAATTAACTGGACAGTTCTACATCACAATATGAAAGACAACTTAAGAAAAAATTACTTTTTGGCAACAAGAGCTTGATCAAATAATCTTTTCAGGATACAAATAGTTGATATGATTCAAACAGTTAGCCAAGACAATAAAATGAAAAAGGCATTTTTCTTTTCTTTTTCTATGACTAGTGAGTGGATTCAAACCCACAAGTAACTGGCTGTGAATAGCGCATTTAACCAACTTGGCTAAATGCTCAAACTCAAAAATGAAACACAATTTGCAGTTTTGCTCTCAACCATAAGCAAAAATGTAGTTTCTGCTCAAAGTTTATACATGGATTCACGGAGAAGCAAATTACCCATATACTGACACCAAAGCCAGGTTAGGACACTGACTGTGCAGTTACTTCTGCAGCCTTAGGAATGGTTATAGAGACAGAAGAAGCATCCAAGTTAACTTTATACAACACATAACCGCAAAGTACAGGAATCCTATTGCTCAACTTTTTACATGAACTCATGAAAAAGTGAATACCCATACACCCACACCAAAGGCGAGTGAGGACACTGACCACGGAGTTACTTCTGATGCCTCAGGCATGGTTATAGGACCTATGTTGAGTCTTTAAGTCCTTTATATACAACATATAATTGCAAAGTACAGGATTTCTACTAAAAGTAAGCAGCTATACACTTGTCAAGCAGGGACACATGCAAAAATGCATCAGCAAATTGGTCAGATAGGCACAGACAAGCAAGGACAGTGGAGTTTCTGTTGAGGTAGTAGCCTCCATGTTGAATTTGCACATATGATAGTGTGATGTGCTGAAGGACTAGACATTAGTAACATACAGTAATTGTACCCACAATTTATAAATATATAAGTAGCCATTTATATAACTCATCTCATTTTTATCCATGAAAAGATACAGGAACATACATATTGGGAAAATTACTCTATCGGGAACATCCACTGAGCATAGCCTTTAAAGATTTACACTTACATGTGAAGCAGCACGAATGGAAATTATGCAAAAGAAACAAGGGTAATTTTGATCATCTTAAGCATTGGGCACATTTCCACATTCTGCAGTTAGCAGCCTGTGACCATCCTGCGACTACTGGGTAGAGAATAAGGACAAGGAGAAGTCTCTTGATGAAGATATTCATCAATTTTGAGCAACGACCTTCTAGTGCAGTGGTGCAAGAAGGGACTCTCCTGTGCAAGGTCATGGATTCAAGTTGCACTCATGGGTATACGTGTTTGTTTTTGGGTTATCCATGAAAAACCTTGCTTGCCTACCCAAAAAAGGGAAGAGATTCATCAATTTCAAATACAGAGAGCAGGTTTTCCTGTGGTGTGACTTATCTTTTTATGTTATGGATAGGTCACTTGAGTTCATTGAGTTCAACTGAGAGCCAGGTCCTTTGCTTAAGGACTTAAATAAGTAAGTCAAGTCCATAGTCCAATTTTATTAAGTTAAAAATCCAATAGTTCCTTTCCTGTTTCATGTTTGAATCCTATTTGTATGGAAAAAGGCAAAACAACATTGGTTGTTGAGTTCTATTTGCAAAGGATAGGTCTTACTGAGACAGAGAGGGTGATTCCATCAATTGCAAGGCAGAAGTTTGAGGATCAGCAGCTTACTGGATATCGTGCCTTCCCGCATTTATTGAGAGAGACCCAGCTGCAATTCCTATGGTGCAACTTAATATAGATGGCCTTTGAGCTTGTTGATGTGATTTCAGTTCTTGTGCTATATCCTATAGTTTATTGTCCTTTCTTCTAGCTTCTCACTATTGTACTGATTCTTTGTTCCCATACATAAAATTGACTTTCTTGACTTCTGATTTAGTTTCTCATCGTTCCCGTTTCTCTTCTAATAAAATTTGTAAGAACTGACTGTACACTGTTGTTTGGAATTCAGAAAGTTCCACATCATATCCTACTACAACCTGCACATTTTATGGTATGTCTGAGTTTCTATTCTGAGCTTGAATCATGATCCAACTTTTTACATTGTAGTCCTTATAAAATCAGCAAGTTCCTCACCTAATGATGGTGAGTGAATGACTAGAGACTAACAGCTCTCCCTCTGTTAAATTTCTAAAAATTGCATACAATAGTTTCATGTTGATAGTTTTTCCATAACCAGAACTCTTTTTGGTTTATTTGAGTTGTCCAGGGATCGAAACTCTGAAGCAGTTTCCTGTACTGAAACAATGTACTCAAAAGGATCCCTGAATTTATCCTGCTGCTCTTTAAGCCTGTTGATTCTGCTTTAAGATTCTCTCTCATTCATTTTTGTTGGTCATATTCTCTTTAGGCATCTGATTACTTAGTATTTCTGCACCCCAAAGAAGATGACCAGTCAGTTCTTATAACTCTCCTATGGGATTTCAGAGACAAGAATGGGTTTCACCACTAAAAATAAAGAGTTCATTTCAGATGAACAGGTCCTAGTAGAAATGAAATCTAGAGGGAAAAAGAAAGGATAAGCTGAATAAAACAAAGGATGGATTTCATGGGGAGTCCTCTCTCTCTCTCTCTCTCTCTGTTAAGGGCATCCTTAACTTTTTGGTTTGCTTAAGTTCCCATCTTCTGAATCTCTATGACTAGGACTATGATATAGTCTAATCACATCCATATTATAAATTATGAAGTCAACCCCCCTCTCTTTAAGGTCAAGAGGGTCACATTTCAATACAATTAGCAATGTCAAATCACACAATATTTCCTGTCCAGAATATCCATCCAACATGGTCTTGCAATTAACTGACCAGACTATCCATACAATCTGGTCTTGCAATTGACTTATTTGCAAGGTGATCTTCCATCAACACCACACGCAAAGCATGTCCATCAAACCATTATTATCTGTTCAGAAAATATATACAGTTTACTTCTACAGATAACCTACTTGCATGGGGATCTTACATCAATGTCTCTGATGTCACTCCCACAAAGTGGTATCGGCCCCATATTGTCCCCATTTTTTCGCTGCAGTGAAATTTTCTTGTCATCTCCTGCACTGGCCACGACTAGATCTACAAAAATAGTAGAAATTCAACTGAAGCATGAAATTTTACAAGGTTTAAGAGATAAAACAAATCATGTGTAAGAGGAAAAGCGACCATCACACTTAATTTTAAATAGTAATACCGTAGCAGTTTAAAGCCATAATTGGCCTTTTCTTATTCATACTTGGATAACATGTAATAAAAGAAGAACATGTGTGCATTGCATAGACCCCGTGTTTCCCTTTCTAGAAAACAAGTTGCGACCCTTGTGCAAATGGTACAAAAAAGTCAAGGACTACTTCTAATTGTTGTCAGCGGCATAAATAGTTAAATGAGATTGAGAAGAGTGCAGAGTGCAAATGTTAAATGGCTGATTTCTTGATGTGATGTCTGATTATGTTGAGAGGAAGAGAAAAAAGATTGAGACAACTGCAAAGTGCCAATGATGAATTGCATGCTCCTCTTTCCAAGTCCTTTTGGAGAAAATATATACATTCCTATAATCAGCCATCACGTCAAGAAATTAGCCAACCACAGAATTGGATATCATTGGTAACCTTACAACTTGATTCCTGCACAATTTTTAGAAGCCACGTATGAGGAACTTCATATTGTTGGCAGAGGGACATAGACTAATGTGGAGGACCAATTTCTCAGTTGAGACAACTCTGAAAGCAAACCAGGTCCTTTCAACTAAGACTGGTTACTATAGTAGCAAAATTGAAAAGCATGAGCAAAAATACAAACCAAGGGTCCAAGAAACCAGCAAGCTCTGTAAACCATAAATAGGAAGCAAGGGGCACAAAAGCAAATCCAGGTGCCAAGCTATCACAAAAACCAGGAAGTTCAAATGTAGAAATGACTTACTAGTGTGGTTCCATTTAATGGAGTTCACTTGGGATCCAGGAGATGGCGAGTAGCTTAAGGTGCAGGGGTCATTTGGCTCCACAGAAATGTCAAACAGCTTCACTGTGTCACCGCCACAAGCAGCCAAAAGAACCTTTGACAGATCCATGGAGCTCATCATCAAAATCGACAAGTCATGCACCTCTGCTCCTTGGTTCCGTCTTAAACTAACGAAATGCAGGTAACTTTACCAAAACATACTACCTGTAGATAATGGACCGCAAAGTCATTAAACCACAAGTAATCTAGTATTCCCAGCTAATGAATTTCAAATAAGAAAAAGAGAAAGATATCTGTATGTAGAATTTCATGACTATTTTGCTGAATTAAACTGCCCTCAAAACCCAGCAATTCTAAGCAAGAAACGAGAAATAGAAGCAACCAAAGCAGGTACACGATCTACGCATAAATAATCTATGGCCTACATGCATTTTACAACGTCTCTTCAAATGCGCTAATTTCGAACACCAAACATGACATGAACCTGAATTATCCAAAGACAGAGAAATTTATCCTTCACTAACTAAATAATTCTGACAAAAATCAACATCCCTGCTAAAAAGTGGGAGAAAGAGAGAGACCTATAGGAATAATGGAAGCCATGGAATCGTAAGTGGCGAGAAAATGCACAGGTGAGAAACGTAGTGCAGTGCCCTAATTTTCTGAAAGAGCTCAAATTGAAAGATAAAAGATCCAAGGTAGCAGCTTTCGGAAAATCAAATCCCGCCTTCAAAATTTCAAAATGAGAAACTAGAGAAAATTGGCTAGCTGGCTGATCAGAAGGTAATGTTTCTGAAAATTTACAAAAAACGTGCTTTGGGGTCGAGTTGTCGATTGAAAGCGCTGCAATGAACGAAAAGATGCAATATTTCCAAGAAATTGAACCTGATCGGACAGAGCATAATACTGATCGGTTTGTTGTGCTCAGCATTGTAGATGTGGAAAGTAGATTCTCTTAGTTTGGATAAAGGAAGAGGCAACAGATTCCAGGAGATTCCAACCTGCATTTAAGCTTCACGCGACACTGGCAATTTAAGAGACTGCGAAATGGTCAGATGAGTCCATTCTGACCTAGAAGGAGAAGTAGAAAATGTTGACGCAAGGTGGGAGGTTGATAACCGCACTCTTTATTGTGATAACCACACGGAAATTATTTCTAAATGACTAATCCCTTACTATTAATTGTGTTCTACCTAGTCCACCCCTTTCACAAGAGTAAGCTATACAAAAAAATATGGGAGATGATAGTTGACTGTATATGACTAGGGTAGACCGGTGCACGAAGCTCCCACCTATGCGGGGTTCAGGGAAGGGGCGGACCACAAGGGCCTAAAGTACACAATCTTACCTTACATTTTGCAAGAGGCTGTTTCCACGTCTTCAACTCATGACCTGAAGATCACATGATAACAACTTTTACCGTTGCATTATGGCTCCCCTTCTTTGTTGACGGTATATGACTAGTTGATATTATTGTATTGATAGACAAGAGGATTTAGAAGTAAAGCTTTGCCCTAAGGAGTTGTAGTTGTATGACGTCAAAGTCTGGGTTTAAGGCAAAAGTTTTTTGCAAAAATGCAATTTAAGTTTACCTACTGTAAACTATACAGACCTTTTGTGAAGCCATGACATTTAAATAGAGGGGAATCGAAAAATAAGATTCATTTGACCGACCCTTAATCAAAATAAAATATTGACAATGATCACGATGAGATTCAGTGCTTCTTTAAATATTATCGTCGTCGTCGTCGTCATTAAGACCTTATCTCCATTGGGGGTTAGCTACGTGAATCTTATTCCTCTATTCATTTCTATTAAATGTCATGGCTTCATTTAGTTTCAAAATTTTTCTCTTTTACTTCCATCCACTTCTTCCACGATGTAACTATAAGCTAAATGCATGTTGCAAGTTGTCTCATGCCATAAATAAACTTGGACACTCAAAAAAATTGTTGGACACGTAGACTTACATTTCTTAAGTTTTACACAATTTATATTTTGGAAGCAGGAGCAATTTGCTTAGCTTTACATTGTCCCAAGGTATCATTTTCAATACATCTATAGGACAAGCTCATACACATTGAGAGCATCCTAGGTTTATAGTGGTGGAGGAATTAGATCGAAAAAAAGAAGAGAAATTCTAGTTATAAGATATTTAATGAAACTGTAGTTGAAATCGAGATCTCATTTAAATAGAAAGGTATCAAATATTGGGAGTTTTTTTTTTTGTGTGAGTATTCTATGTAGATCATCCGCAAGGACTATGATTAGGAATTCTTGGGAAAATAATCAACTTGGATTTCGAATATAAAATACTTAATTTGTTATCTCAAGTCTCCTTATCACGAGGGTTTGCATTTTTTAAAAACGTGAACTTGATCGTGCACCGGCGGGGTGCCTTTTCTTTTATGTACAAAAGGAATCGAAAGATTAATCCTCGGAGAAGTCTATCCGACTAGGCCGGGCCCTGTCGTTAGGCCCAAGCCCGTCCCGTTTGCCCAGGGAAGGCGAAACACCTCTCTCTCTCTCGGTGCCGCATCAAAGGCGAAAATTTCATTCCCGTGCTCAGACATGGAGGGGCGCCACGCATCTCTGGGTAGACGCACGGTATGGATTTGTTCTCGTATCTCATCAATGCCTCGGACCCGTTCGATCTGGGGTTCTTTTTTCTATCATCTTCGTCGACGCAGGTCCGATATCGCAATTTCCCTTAAATTGTTTTTAATCTTTCCAGTTGGAAGAAATCCGTCAGAAACGAGCAGCTGAAAAGCTTAGCAGAGCTTCATCGGGACCGGATCTCCCGAATCCACATGGTTCGTTCTCGATTTGTCCTTTCTGTAATAATTTCTATCGAATTGTACGTGCTTTTTGTCTGGCTATTTTGTAACCTCGATTCGTTGTTTGTCTCAATTTCAAATTGCTGTAGGGATGCCAAAATCGAAGAGTGGAAATCGAATCGACGAGGTAGGTTTCAGTTGCCACGATTCTGTTACTTTTGATTTTCTGTATATGAACATGGGGCTTTAATGTAACAGAGAATTGTGGCATCCTCTTTCATAGAAACATATAATCATGACTTGCGCAATGGAAATATTTTTGTTTTGCGTTGTGGTGCCTTCAAGGGACTAGTTATATGGTCAAAGTTGAAGTTCTCCAGCAAGAAAGTCAGGATTTATGTGATGGCACTTTGGTAGAATTCGTTAGGAGTAGCAGGACAGTTACTGCAGAGTTGCTTCAAAGTTGGGGTGATAAGGTTTTATGGAGTCTCATCATCATCATCATCATCATCATCGTCATCATCAAGACCTTATCTCAATTAGGGGTCGGCTATATGAATCTTATTTCTCTATTCTTCTCTATTAAATACCATGACTTTATTTAGTTCCAAAGTTTTTAAATCTTTCCTCACCACTTTTATCCACGTTCTTTTAGACCTTCCCCTTGCCCTTTCAGAACCTTCTACCTGTATTGCCTCACTTCTAATCGGTGTCATTTGCGAATTCCTTTAAATATGTCCAAACTATATAAGTCTAATCTCTCTCATCTTATTACCTATTGGTACTATCCTTAAATTTCCTCTAATATTTTTATTCCTAGTACTATCATTTTTTGTCTTACCACTCATCCATCTCAACATCCTCATTTCTACGACGCTCATCCTACGAGCATGATGCTCCTTAATTGTCCAACACTCTGATCCATAGAGCATGGCCAGTCTTTTAACAATCCTATAGAATTTTCCTTTTAGTTTGAGGGTACCCGCCTATCACACAAAACTCCAGATGCACATCTATATTTGTTCCAACCCGTATGGATTCTCTGGGTAACCTGCCTCTTAATCTCTCTACTCTCATGAATCAATGATCCTAAGTACTGAAAGTAGTCTTTTACGGGGACTTTTTGATTATCAATCTTGACTGGTGTTCCACTCCTACTCCTCTCCTTGCTAAAATTGCATTTCATATATTCTGTCTTAGTTTGGCTAATTTTAAATCCTTTAAATTCTAATACTACTCTCCATAATTCTAGCTTTATGTTTACACCCTCTATTATCTCATCAAGTAAGACTTTATCATCTACAAATAGCATGCACTAGGGAATCTCCTTATGCAAATGTTTTGTTAACTCATCTATAGCCAACGTGAAAAGGTATGGGCTCAATGCTGATCGTTGGTGCAATCCTACAGTGACAGGAAAATCACTAGTCTTGCTACCAGTGGTCTTAACATTTGTTACCGTTTCCTCATACATATATTTAATTATGTCTATATACCCTTGCGAAACTCCTTTCTCACCAAACATCCTCCATATTAACTCTCTGGGGACTCTATCATAAGCTTTTTCTGAGTCGATAAAGACCATGTGGAGGCCTTTTCTCCTCTCCCTATATTTCTCTACCAATTGTCTTAATAAGAAAATAGCTTCCATGGTAGATCTCTCATGTATGAAACCAAACTGATTCTCTAATGTTAAGAAATTTCAGGTTGTAATTATCTGTTATTGAAGATCGTAAGGATATTCGAAGAAGTGCATTGTTTCTGGGGGTGGGTAGACTTGGTAGTATGATTATTGGGTCTTTAATGGGTTTTTTTGGTGAAAATAATTTTTTCCTTGTTCATGTACATACGTTGCTAGCCATCAGCAAAGGTGGCAGCAGGCCACATTCGGATGATATCAGTCCATGTTGCATTCACTGCCATCTTGGATTTTAATGGGATGAATGATTAAACCTTGTTAGAGAACTTCATGTTTTCCATCATCTGTTTCTACATTCAAGTTTGTTTTGACTCTAACCAATTTTTTTACAGCAACATGACAAAGATTTTTATTTTTATTTTTTATCCTATTAGCAGCTAGCATTTTTAACACTAATCTACTGATGCCATTTTAAGGAGAGAATATAGCATTATTTACAAACAAGTTGATAGTAGAAGAAAACTGGAATAATAAAACAGAAATAAGCACCATGTGGACTAATATGGACGTGTTCATTAGGAAAATGACAAAAGATGTCCTAGAAGCATCTAAAGTTAAAAGGTGACCAAGTTAACCAACAAAGGAAACTTGGTGGTGGAGTGAAAAAGTGCAAAAAGTTATTAAAGAGAAATGTGTGCATTTTAAAGCATGTCAAAGGACTAAAAATAACAAAAATTTTGAGTAATATAAGAATGCTAAAAAGGTTGCTAAGAGAGTAGTGAGGCTAAATTTAAGGCATATGATGATCTTTATAATAGATTGGGATCAAGCGAAGGTGAGAAAGATGTGTTTAAACTCACAAAAGTAAGAAAAAGGAAGAGTAAGGACTTAAACCACATTAAGTGTATTAGAAGTGATGACCAAAGGATATTAGTCAAAGATGACGAAAGATGGGAAAGCTACTTTTAAGAATTGCTAAATGACAATTACTCTAAGAATATAGTGATTGAGAGTATTGTAAATCTAAATAATAGTGGACATTATAAATATGATCGTAGGATTAAAAAACTTGAAGTGAGATAGGCCTTGAAAAAGATGAAATTAGAAAAGGCTCTGGGACCTGATGGTATACCGATAGAGGTTTGGAAGTATATGAGAGATACGATGTAGTTTAGTTGACAAAAATATTTAACAAGATTGTAAAATCGAAGAAAATGTCGAAAAAATGGAGGAAGAGCTCCATTGTACCAATTTACATAAATAAAGTAGATATACATAGTTGTATTAATTATTGGAGGATCAAACTTATGAGCCACATAATGAAACTTTTTGAAAGAGTCATGGTGAAAAGGTTATGGCATGAGATAAGCGTATTTGAGAACTAGTTGGGTTTCATGCCTAGGAGGTCTACTATAGAAGCTATTTTTTTACTTAGACAATTGATAGAGAAATATAGGGAAACAATGAAGGACCTCTACATGGTCTTATCGACTTAGAAAAAGCTTATGATAGGGTTCCCGGAGAGTTAATATGGTAAGTGTTGGGTGAGAAAGGTATTTCATGGGAGTATATAAACATAATTAAGGATATGTATGAAGGAGCAGTAGCAAACGTTAGGACCACTAGTGAAGAAACTGGTGATTTTCCTATTACTACAATATTGCACCAAGGATCGGCATTGAGCCTGTACCTTTTCACATTGGTAATGGATGAGTTATTAAAACATTTACAAGGGGAGATTCCATGGTGCATGTTATTTGCAGATGGTATAATTTTGATTGATGAGACAAGGGAGGGTGTAAACACAAAGCTAGAATTATGGAGAGATGCATTAGAATCTAAATGATTATAAATTAGTCAAACTAAGAGTATATAGAATGCAATTTTAGCAAGGAGAGGAGCGGTGGAGCACCAGTAAAGATTGATAACCAAGAAGTCCCCCTAAAAGAACACTTCTGATAGTTGGAATTGATAATTCATGAGAGTGGAAGATTGAGAGGGAGGCTACTCAATGAATCCAAGTGGGTTAGAACAAATTGAGGTGCACCTCCGGAGTTTTGCTTGATCGCAGGGTTCCACTCAAATTGAAAGTAAAATTCTATACGATATGACTGTAAGGCCGGCCATGCTCTATGGATCAGAGTGTTGGATAGTTAAGGAATAATGTGTACATAGGATGAGTGTTGCCAAAATGTAGATATTGAGATGGATGGGTAGCAAGACAAGAAAGGACGGAATTAGAAATGAAAACATTAGAGGAAACTTAGGAGTAGCACCAATAGGTAATAAGATGAGGGAGATTAGACTTAGATGGTTTGGACATGTTCAATGTAGACAAAAAATGGAACTAGTTAGAAGTAGTGAAGTGATCTAAGTTGAAGGTTCTAAAAGGGCAAGGGAAATGCCCAAAAAAATGCGGATAGAAGTGGTGAGAAAAGATTTAAAAACTTTGGGACTGACACTTAATAGAGGGGAATGGAGGAACATGGTTGATGTGACCGACCCCTAATCGGGATAAGGTCTTGATGATGATGATTTACTGATGCCATTTTGGGTGGCTGAAGTTGCAGCAATTGGAGAAGCCAATGAACAAGTAAGTATACAAGTAGATTAGTAGGTGTATTGATAATAGCCATTTAATGTAGTTCCATTTTTCTTTTCATTTTCTTTTGGGTCCGCTAATAGCCCTTGCATTGCCTGTGGCAGAGGCGCGGGTTCTGCCAGTAGCAGCTAGACTACGCTTTGTATTGTAAAGTTGTGGTGGATGAAAATATACCACAGATGCATGAAGTTAATGAAGAATCATGCCAAGGCTTTAAGGAACTTCGGGGTGCCCTCACTCCAATTCATTATTCTTTTTATTTTCTAAGCCCGAGAGTCAAGCAATTTCTCTTCTAGCAATAAGTTTAACTAGAAATTATTTGCCCTTCCCCTGTTCTTCTTGAACTTGCAAATCTTAGAATTAAAAATTTCTGATTTATTGCATCACCTAGTTGGGCATGTAGGAACTGTTCATATGTCCTTGTATATAATGTACAAGAAGTGACTGTGGTGTTACACCCCCCCCCCCCCAAAAAAAAAAAACTTGTGCAACTTTCCAACTGCATAAAACATAACTATTCATAGCCGTTAATTTTCTAAGAGCACAGTCCTAGCTAGGCCTAAATGAAACTTCAAAAAGTGACTCAAGTAAGAAGCCATTTGCATGGGCACAATTCTTGTATGTACTCCGTCTTTTGTTATAAGTTCAACAAAAAGTGTGAACAAATGCCCAAAATGGATAGCCACTGCATTGTAAATTGGAGGGTTAAAGAGTCCTTTTTTCCTCAAAGATCTGGGCTGCTGAAGTAAAGTGCTGGTCTATCAAGGTTAGTATCCTATTAGATTAGACACTGGACTCTGGAGTCATTAACTACATTAATGTTTCGCTTAATTGTATATTGTCAGAGGCCAACTAGGGAGAAGAATCTCTAGATACAAATATAGGTAAAAATCGTGTATTGATGAATCTCTACTTGGGTTGTGATAATTTTTTTTTGGGTTTCTCTATTAGGATTAACACATTTTAGAAAAGAAAATGACTGTTTAACTGGCTCCCACTAGAAAGCTGAGGATATGGTCTACTATTTTAAGCATATTGATGCTCAGCATTATTTTATTAATTTTCAGATATATGAGAAATGAATAATAGAAGGGGAGCCTTGGCGCAGAGGTAAAGTTGTCATTGTGTGACCTTGAGGTTACGGGTTCAAGTCGTGGAAACAGCCTCTTACAAAAATACAAAGTAAGGCTGCGTACTATTGTGGAGTAGAGGCGCGCCTAGGTGCAAGGCGGAAGTTGTGCTCCAGGGAGGGTGCAAGTTGTAGTGGAGTAGAGGTGCGAGCGCCTAGGCACACGCCTGGAGCCTCCTTTCAGGCGCACCCCCGACTCCAGGCGCAGTTGATAAAGCTGGTAAGCTATAAACTTTGATTTTTGTTTTTCATCTTCCAACTCTATTTTAGCTATTCCAAAGAGTTGAGAAGGTGAAAACGACCATTCCACTTCAGTCTTTCACAGATCTAAGCAAAAAAAGGTATGGATTCATGAATCTTACCATTTTTTTATTGTTTCTGTTAAAAAATGTAAAAAACAGTGCCATCAAATTTTTTGTTTACTTTTTTTCATAAATCTTGATGGGTTCTTATTCTATATTTATAAACAAACATTCCATTTGAGTTTTATGCTTCTTTGCTGTAGATTTGAGTTTATTTTTAGGTTTTTTCGTGTTTTTTCGAAAATATCAGTTACAAAATTTTTAAAAAGTTTTCACTTTTTTTGTATTTCTTCATTGAAACGTATTTCTATCCACATATATAGCTTTCCCATGCTTGTGTCTTCATGTGTAATATTTTTTCCATGATTTTTTTTGTATTTTAGGATTATTTTTTTCAAAATTTTCGAAAATAACAGTTACAGAAATTGGAAAAAGTTTATTTTTTTATATTTATTAGTTAAAACGTATTCCTATCCACATATATAGCTTTCCCATGCTTGTGTCTTCATGTGAGATGTATTTTTCATGCTGTTTTTGTATTTTAGAGTTATTTTTTTCAATTTTTTCGAAAATAACAGTTATATAAATTGATATATATATATTTATTAGTTAAATCGTATTTCTATTACCATAGAATTATGTTTCTATGTTTTCATACTTTTTTTAGGATTTTTAATTTTTTTTAGCATTTTGGCTATTTTTTAATTATTAAATATGTAATTTTGCGCCTCGTGCTTCGTGCGCAAAATTAATAGAAATACGAAGCCATGGTATTTAATAGAGTGGAATGGAGGAATAAGATTCATGTGGCCGACCCCTAATTGGGATAAGGTCTTGATGATGATGATGATGAAATATGTAATTTTGCGCCTCGTGCTTCAGGCGCTCCTAGGCGCCCAGGCTCTAGGTGCACCCCCTTGTGCCTAAGTTCGCCTCGCACCTCTAACTACATAGGACCCTTGTGGTCTGCCCCTTCCCTGGACCCTGCATATGCAGGTGCTTCATGGACCGGGGCTGCCCTTTTTTATGAGAAATGAACAATAATGTCACTGGAAAGACATGTGGTAGGGAATTAGCTTGATGATGTCTTTTGGATATTGGCATAACTGGAGAATTGAGTAATGGTTCTGTGTCTAATAGATATGCATTTTCTGTATGAATCCAAGTAAATAAGGGGATGTATTTGCCTCAGCAGAACGATTTCAATGGTCTTTTATTACAGATTAATGGCCTCGAGCAGAAGAATGCTGAATTGGAAGATGAAAACAAGAAATTACTCTCAAAGGTATTGTGTTTATAATCAAATCGTAGCTTCCTATTAAAATTTTTTCAAAAGAAAGTTCTCGTGTCTCGGTCATTATCTTGCAGTTGTTTTGCTTTCAGCTAGAGGCAAAGGAAGTAGAGAATGATACATTACTAAAGCGGTTACGTGATTTGGTAAAGGGCCCATCTTCAGTCCCTGCTGATTGTTTTATACGTGTTATGATTCTTTAATATGCTATATTTGCTCATGCATTCTACAATTACAGGAAGATAACAGTTTTCCATCACTTCAAAAAGCCCTTAGGGATGTTCAAATGGAGAAAGATGCAGCAATTGTAGCACGGGTACATGCTATTTTTTTTTCCTCTTTGTCAGGGTTGTGTATGCTGCACTTGCTATGTTGAATTTTACTATATATTCTCCAATTTTTTAGTGTAGGAAGATCTGGTGGCCCAACTTCGTACACTTAAGAAACGAGTAAAAGAGGCTGAAGAGGAACAATACAGGGTATGCAAGTTATATTTGTCTTTTCAGTATCCAAAATCACACCAAATAGTGTGTTGAATTTAAATTTAAATTTCAAATAGGCTGAAGAAGATGCAGCATCGTTAAGAGCAGAAATAAACTCATTGCATCAACAAGTAATGGGAAATCCACTTGAGCATATCCAAGCAATGGAAAAGGAAATTGCTGATTTGAAATCTATGTTGGAGGTATAATTTATTATATTTTTTCAGATAATATTCCTGTATCATCTCTATGAATATTTTACTTGAGCTGTGCCAATGTGCAGCAAGAGTCGGTATCTAGACAACTGGAACAACAGAAACTGACAGAAGAGAAAAAACGAAGTTCTGATCTCATGGCTGAAAGGGAAGATCTGGAAGGAAAACTAGCCGCTTTGTCCAAAAAGGTCTCAGGTACTTCCATAAAGAACGTGATCTGTTAAGGGTTGGGCCTCACGTTTTGGTTATACCATACCTGTTAGTTGAGTGATATGAATTGTCTTTCATTTGTATCAATTTCTTGAGTTTGATTTTCTGCAATGCTGCTTTGTATTCACTATACCAAAAGCTCATGCTTAATCATGTGAGCTGTACGATTATGCCAAAAAAGTAACTTAAAGCAATTATCAAGAAATTAAAGGAAGAGGATGTATCATTTTGTCACTGCATTATGCACAACATATATAAGATGTCAGATGTATTGAAATAATAATTCCCATTGTATAGAGATTATAAACACCATGATATTGTCAGGTCATCTGAAGCCAATTAACCTCCTTCAAATTGAAATTTCTCATAAAGTAAAATTCTCAGGAGATGGCTGACTGCAAATCATATATGTTCGAAATAGCCTGAAACCATGCAGTTATCTACTCTATAATTTAAGTATGCCAACCATTTTTATGGAAATTTGCCTCAACAAATCATGTCCATCAATCCACTTAACTCAAGTGATACAGAATTTATTTTAGGGAATACATTTATTCCATTAGGCAATTTCAGGAAGTGCTGAGTTACCTGGATATTTTTGAAATAACCATGTCCCATCATCTTCATCCAATTGGAACCCATATTTTCAAACAAGCTCAAAGCCTGAAACATGTGGTTACCTACTCTATAACCACAAAGTTCTAAACATAGTATGTAAGCAAACCTATTCATTAAACCATCTTCAACTAACTTTTTACCCCCAAGTGATAAAAGGGGCAGCCCCGGTGCATGAAGCTCCCGCCTATGCGGGGTCCGGGGAAGGGGTGGACCACAAGGGCCTAAAGTACACAGCCTTACCTTGCATTTTACAAAAGGCTGTTTCCACACCTTGAACCTCTGACCTCAAGGTCACACGACGACAACCTTTTTACCCCCAAGTGATGGAGAAGATAATTTTTGGGATCAATTAGTCGCACCTCGGAGAAGTACTGCATTACCTGGATAAAAGGGCAGCCCTCGTGCACAAAGCTCCTGCCCATGCGGGGTCCAAGGAAGGGGTGGACCACAAGGGCCTATAGTAGGCAGCCTTACCTTGCATTTTGCAAGATGCTGATTCCACGCCTTGAACCCGTGACCTCAAGGTCACATGACGACAACTTTTACCATTGCGCCAAGGCTCCCCTTCATTACCTGGATATGGCAGAGAATGTCATGTGAATGGAGTTGCAGTTGAAGGGTCAAACATGTTGACAGGTCATACTTCAAAAGTGTTCAGTAGACTCTGGATAATTTGATTCTCATGAAATGACTTTAGTCCTCTTCTTCTACATTTTAGGGTCACTTGAAAGAGGAGGAAAAAGCAAAATGTTGCTCACCGATGTACAATGGACTCTCTAGTATCATGGTGTATGGCATTCTCTCTGTGGAGGTTCTGCATGCTGAAGCTTCAAATACTTGTATATCATTTATCTATTATTCACTAATAGCTATATATCTTCTGTAGTAATTTATTTTGGCTTAAGTTTCCTCAACCATATTGGTTCAACTGATGACACTTTGTCTGCTTCTGTTAGCAGGACTTCTACTTAGCACTACTACCTTGTCTTTACTGCTTTTGCTTTGTGTGCTTGTTACTGGTTTTATTGAACTGCTATGGTGTCATTAACTAAGCAATCTTCTCCAGAGAAAACTTCTACATCTCATTTTTGGTATCTGATTAGATGAATGGTTATCATGAGCCCTACACTATCTTTCTTTGTTGCAGATGAAGCCGTAGAAGATGCTGCTCGGAAGGCGTACTCCCTGGTAAAGTCAAAGTCTATATTGAAATTTTCTCCCTTACTTTTGTCAATGTTCTCCCTTTGTGATAATCACTGGAACATAAGCTGTATGTTGATTATAGATTTAGTCCGCCTAAGCCACGACTTTTGTCAAAAATTGCAATTAATCATAGTAGATATTGACTTAGAAAAGAGTACTTGCTAGTGCTGGCTCAGCTGGTATCATTGACTCATCAGAGTCAAACAAGAACGTAAAATCCTAAAGGCTAATGAATGAAAACAGACAAGAAACATACTGTATCTTTATTGAAATATTATTGCCAAGACTAGTTTTATAATGTAAAGCTGTTGATTAGATCCCTCCTGTCCTCCATCTTTATATATCTACTTACCTTAGTGTTTTCTTTTCCATTTTTTATCCTTTTACTTGGGCTGTATTCTTTTTATTGGAATGAGTAGAAGTGGTTACTTTCTTTTGTCTCCATATTACCACTAAACAGATGGACATAAAAGTGATGACTTAGATTTCTCAATCTGCAATTGCTGAAGCTCTAATAATGTGATTTACAGAAATGGGATTGGGAAAGAGAAAGAGAACAAGCAAGAAATTCTCACGACTATCACTCGCATGCACCTTTTTATCTTGTTTATCATGGCCTTCTGTTGAATTGTTGTATTTCTTTTTGCTGCTGACTACATAGTCCTATTCACTCGGGTCCTAGCTTTACATTATGGACTTCATGGTTCTAAATTATGCACAATACTGCAGTGGCAACTTGAGGTGTTTATAACATAATTAAAAAAGGGCAGCCCCAGTGCACAAAGCTCCCGCCTATGCGGGGTCTGGGGAAGGGGCGGGCCACAATGGCCTAAAGTAGGCAGTCTTACCTTGCATTTTTGCAAGAGGCTGATTCCATGCCAAAGATGAGGTGTTTATAACATAATTCTTACCATATATTTCTGGTGATCATGCTGCTCACGCTTTCTACATATGCTGTTTGTTCACCCAAAAATGCCATCATCTTTGGCAGCAAGACAAGGAGAAACAGGAGAAGCAATTGCACGACATGGCAGTTATGGTTGAGAGACTGGAAAGCAGCAGACAGAAACTTCTGATGGAGGTACCAGTTGTTCATTTTGATATTCTTCATGTACCAGGATAGTATTTAATAGATTCATTACCCATTCAATAATTAAATTATGTTGTAATCTTGCAGATTGACTCACAATCTGCTGAGATAGAGAGGTTGTTTGAGGAAAATTCTAATCTATCAGCATCCTGTGAAGATGCCATGGGGCTTGCAGTACAGTGGGAAAACCAGGTATGCGTTGAAAGAGAACATTTTCATGGGCAGTAAACTATTAGATATTGGTTTCCATCATGTGTATGGAGTAGTATGTATTTCTGTATATATACCCATACTTGGAAGCTTACACAGAAATAGAGAAGTGCGCACAAACACACACGCACAAGCACTCATAAATGTATCTCTGTATGTACATATGTGGGGGTGTGTGCACAAAAGTTGTGAAAATCTAAACTTGAAGACCAGTCACATTATTGAGGAAAGTTGATATGACTGAAATTTGCTCTAATGATGAACTTGGCCTGAAATTCGAACAGAATGAACTGAACTTTCATAAGAAATAAGATAAGAGGTTGATCCTAGCCTTGAAGAAAAACTAAAAATGCAGATTGGTAGCACTGAACAAAGAAGAGATAAAATAAAGGAGAAATCTAAAGTGGAACTGAGCAAATTCAGAAAATTGGAGTAACACCTTTGTGATGCCTCAAAAGTTTGGAGACTTAGGGGAAATGAGGAGGCACTCCTATAATGAAATATGTACACTGAAGTTGCATCAACAGATTGAAGATTATCAATGGAATAATGTTTGAGAGTCTAACTAAATTCCAGTGGAAAAAGATCTTCTGCTTGTCCTTTTCTTTGTTCTTGTTTTTTGAATGGTGAGCAGACTTGAACCCACAACCTTCAGTTGTGAAATTATTGCAGTTTAACTTTGTTTATATAGTGACAATGTAAATGTGAGATGAGATTTATCCTTCTTTTATAGACCCAAGAAGGGACAATGTCTAAAAAAGGGGCAACCCCGGTGCACAAAGCTCCCGCCTATGCGGGGTCCAGGAGAGGGGCGGGCCACAATGGCCTAAAGTAGGCAGCCTTACCTTGCATTTTTGCAAGAGGCTGATTCCATGCCTTGAACTCGTGACCTCAAGGTCACATGATGACAACTTTTACTGTTGTGCTAAGGCTCCCCAAGAAGGGACAATGTCTGCAAGTCCCAAATAGGACTAGTGAGCAGGAGCAACTTATCCCTTCATTGCAATTCTCAGAAATTACAAAAGAAGGGAGAGGAAAATATAAGGGCAGTCCTACTGCATGAATTTCCCGCCTATATGGGGTTCGGGGAGGGGGCGGACCACAAGGGTCTATAGTACACAGCCTTTCATTGCATTTTTACAAGAGGCTATTTCCACACCTTGAACTCGTAACCTCAAGGTCATACACTGTTGAGCCAAGGCTCCAGGTGTAAGGGAGAGGAAAATATAGGAAACAAAATTTTCAAAGGGACCATTGCTTACCTTTTCTAAAACTTGAATTTGTAGGAAAAGGGTGTTAGTATAAAACAGATTAGTTGGTTTATGTTTTTAGTGCTGGCACCTACTTTTAACTAAAAGAGTTTTGAAAAGAATTTACTGAACCACCTTTACTACTGTCTGTTTTCAAGGTAGTACCCTACATTATAGAGACATCAAAACATCCCACTTACTGCAAAAGATTCCTCAGGCAAACCATTCTGTCAAAATGACTAATGGAATTGTGTTTTGGGGTTTGCGGCCCACAATCCAGTATTGTACTTCTTTTTAATTTTTAATAATAAAAAAAAACCCAAAACTGAAAAGAAAAAAGTCTGAATTGTTGCTACCGGGCAAATTTGCAAAGGCTGGTGGCGCGTGCACACACACACACACACACACAGAGATAGAGACTCAATCTCATCATCCCTCTCAAACCCATCATAGAAACATCTGATTTGCAGTCATCTTCCTCATTGAAACACTTCTGACTTTTGCCTGATGATTCATAAACCCATCATAGAATTGCATTTAATACCAGTTTGCTTAACACGGTTGATCACCTGCTCAACCAAATCAGGTTGTAGTTTGAAAATGAAAAGCTACTGCAATATAAGCCAAAAGATTTGAGAATAAAAAATTCCACATTGGCATAAGATTTCAATATTTTTGTGTTGTGGTTTTTTTTTCAAATTCAAACAGAGGAGCTAATTAGATACCCTGAGGGCTCTGATTACATTTTCGTCTGTGCCTATAAGACTGCAAAAGAAATCAATGGAAGGTTTTATATGGTTGTCAAGGTGGTAGTTTAGGATGTTGGGAGTGTTTTACCACAAGATCTGCAAGAGCAGAGGCAGATAGTCCTACATCTTGAAGACCAAGAAATTTGGGCTTCAGGGTTTTGTCTCCAGGAATTTGGGTTGCCGAGAAATAACACTTTTGATGTGGGTTTCATCAAATCCAGTCTGGTTGAGGAACTTCAATACAGGTTTAGGCTTTTCTACTGATTTATGTGCTTGCAACAAATGGAAACAAGCATGTGGTCCTCCCCTTCCCCGGACCCGACATAGGCAGGAGCTTCGTGCACCGGGGCTGCCCATTTACTTATTCTAATGGTGTTTGAGACAACCAAAGTTTCTCTCTCTCTCCCCTTGCTGCAGCAAATTTGGTTGGTGCAGGGTTGGGTGTTCTTCCTTTTCTTTTTCAAATTTGAGCATTCTCTTCTTTTCTTCATTCCGGTGGACCCCAAAACACAATTCCATTTTGTCATTTTGACTGAAGGGGTGCATCTGAGGAGTCTTTTTAGTAGGTGGGGTGTTTCTGATGTTTCTATGGTAGATGTTACCGCCTTGATAAAGGCCAGTAGTAGTATGTGGTTCTGCACTTTTTTCCCCAGAATTTTCTTATGTTTTTATTGGGTTTCATAGGAAGCAAGAAATAGGTTATTTTGGAACAAATACTAGGTTGCTTAGGTGTCAAGGGAGAGTCTGGAGAAGAAAATGTGTTTTCTTATTTTACAATTGGTTCTTGATGATTAATGAATTGAGTTTGCTAGTTTGCTTTAGGGAAAATTGTATGGAAAACCATGTACTTTTTGAATTTTTTCCAACGTAATCTAAACTTTAAATCACTGCAATTGCACCCTGCACTTAAGAACCATTCACTACCCAAATTTCACCCAGCTATTAACAGCGTCAATCGAAGTCCTCTGGGGAAGATGACTTGTCCTTTGACTTGCTAGGTGGGTGTTGAAATGCTAATTTCTAGGCAGGAAAGATGGGAATCTATGAGCTGTTAGAAGGTGATGAAAATGGGATTGTTGTGTCAATTAAGAAATTCCTCACTATTGAATATGGTTTTATGGAGAAGGAACTTGAGTTGGCAAAAAGTTTCAGCCAAATTCATTGCAGGAGAGAAGAAGAAAAGTTTTGTCACCATTGCCGGAAGAGACAACCGACGGCTCACATTGCTTTTTTTTTTCTTCCAGGAAATCACTGATGAAAGATCTTAAACTCTAAACATCAGAAATCCTGATTTCTTATTTGCACATAAACAGAACCCATATTTTTCTATTATGGTTTTTTATTGCATTGGATTGATAAAAATTTGCTCCTTTCTCTGCTTCTTGATCAACATTCTCATCAAGATATTTCATTTCTCTAAGAACGATAATTATGGTTCTATGAATCAATGCTATGCTTTCTACTCTGTTTTTCTAATGGCAACAGATGGAAAATTTCTATTTTTAATTTGAAATTCCAATTTTTATAATGTAAAAGGGTAGTAAGATTATACTGTTGTCTTCCAATCTGAGACTTGCCCATTTGGGATTTTAATTTGTGGGTCTTTTTTTTTTTTCCTTATTATGGTTGTGCCCTTTCATATCTATGAATTTTTCCACTTCTTAACCACTCTTAAGGTAACGATTGCTCCAATTAAAGCAAGGCCTCTGTTTCACTCTCCTTTGTAACTGTCAGAAGTGCAACTGCAGAGCCTGTTTGTCAACCACCATTTTTCTGCATACAGCAATTGCAATTTAATGCTCTGTAATCTTTTGAATTCAACGCAAAAATACACCTGCAGCCAAAATAGCCCTAGGAAACTAGTTGTAATTCCATTATCTTCTTATTATAGCTATCATGGGCGCAAGTTGGGAAGCTGCAACCATGCCACAAGCAAACGCCACAAAATGCCCCAGAACAGTCTAGCAAAAGGGTTTCAAAAAACCAAAAGGGTCTCCTGGGTTGCACTTCAAATGCTGATATTTATTCTTTCATTTACGCTTTCACACCGATCCACTATGATCAGCAGCATGAATGTGTTGCATTGAAGAGTGGGGATTTTGGTTTACAGTCCAACTGGGTCAGGAGTTCTCTCAGGATTTTCAAGCTTTTTCTTACATTTCCTCAACCACTTAAACTTGGTCTAATTACATAAGCCGCTTTCCACATTGTCAATTCCCAAATGACAAGTGGTTTGATAGATCAAATGTCCACAGAGGACTTCTGTGACTTCTGTTAAACTGTTGATGGCTGGCGAAATTTGGGTATGATTGAGGATGGTTCCTAAGTGCAGGGTGCAATTGCAGTGATTTAAAGTTCAGGGTATGTTTAAAAAAAATATAAGAGTATAGGGTTTTTCATACATGTTTTTCTTTGCTTTAAGTTTTTCAAGTTTCTGGTTCCTGTTTTCTTTCAGTTTTAAACAGAAACAAGGGTGAATCGGACAGGTGTGCCCGGATCTTGGTCTGAGATCCCTCCTCTAAAATTCATGGTTTTCTTCCCAAAAACCATGTTTCAACTCTTTTCTTTCTACCTGTTCATATTTGGCCTCTGGCTGGCACAGCTTGTTAACTGACTCTAACATTTCAAATCTGACTCTTTACTTTACTTTAAACTCTGCCTCCATCAATGGGAAACTGGTGCAGATAATAATACTCCTAATGCCTAGCAACTCTTACATAAGCATTCAAGGAATATAGGTTAAGATGTTTCTGGATTTTTAAATTTTGGAATTTGTCAATTCTTATTTGACAATTATCTGGAAGTTGAAGATGACTATCTGTTAAATCTGCGGTAACATAAATCCCTGATACTACAACAATGAAGGCAATCCTGATGCTACAAGAAGGAAAGTACCCTGCTTCTCTGTACGGTGCTGGGACTACTACAAATCATGATCATCACCGTCCCGCCTGCTTCCAATTGGTAACTGGCTAATATATACATGTTGACCTACGCCCCCTCCTAAACCTTATGTGAGCCAATTGCTTAGGAATAGGCAGAACTGTAAAGACTTATGCACGGATGATAAAGACCCGAATGAGAAACAAGAAAGAGGAGCGCTTTAGCAGTGTTCAAGCCATTGTCTTCTCCTGGAATAACGCCGTGAGGTCACTTTTCTCTCTCTGACAAGCACAGAAATATGACTCTGTAGGCAACACTAGGATTTTAGCAGCAAGGCATCTGGAGAACTTGGCTGAAATTAGGGACTCAAAAGTTAATTATCATGCATGCCCCTGCAATGTTTATAATTATTTTAAGAAGATTACTAAATGGATACTCTTTATGAGAGTGTTACTGTACCACTTCTGCTCGAGCCTGCATTTGCACGATCTTGCTCATGCATGGAATTGCTTCAACTTTGGATGTCTTATAGTTCAAAAAACATTTAGATTGATTGATCCTAGCATCTAAAATGTAGGCTGTTGTTTCCAACTTGTCCATTTCCATGTACAACTTTTAAACACTAGGATCATCCAATCCACATGTTTTTTGTGGTATTACACATCTAAAGCTGTATCAATGACATAAATGTACTGGAATATGCAAAGGTGGGCTCCAGCAAAAGTGGTACAGGAAAGCTCTTATAAAGAACGTGAATTTGCATTCCTCTTTTTTATATGTGTTTGTTTCAGCTGATGGTTCCTTCATAGCCACATCATTAAGTCCTTTATATCAAATCTCTTAATCATCATCAAAATGGTTTCTTTTCATCTTAACCTTCTATCTGGTTTCTTGTTTGTGTAGCTGCTGCCATTTTCTTCTGTATATATAATCAACTAAACTAATCCATGGAACTTGCAGGTGAAAGACTGTCTTAAGCAGAATGAAGAGCTCCGTAGCTTGCTGGATAAATTGAGAATGGAACAAGCTAGTAAACCATACTTAATTGATGGGGAGGACCAAAGCGTGGAAACTGAGAAAGTTACACAAAATGCATCTCATGTGCAAGCATATGCAGCTGAAAATCTGCCCATCAAGGTAAGTTATTACCCTGAGTAGATATAGAAATAGCAAATTAGCCGTGGTGGTCACTCATATTGTAGGTTGCTTAAAGGTCAGACCCAGTGCACGAAGCTCCTGCCTATGCAGGATCTGGAGAAGGGGTGGACCACAAAGACCTAAGCTTCCAAAATGTTAATGCCACCATAAGCAGTATCCCTTTACTCCCCTCTTCTTTTGTTAATTTTTATAAAACAAAGAGGAGCAGGGTGTTTTTAGGGAGGTGCTTTTCTCCTTCAAATTTTGAAGCCCCAAACCTTCAGCTTTGGTAATATTAAATTCGAAAAATCCTTTGCAATTAAAAGCCTAAGATTGCCAAGTCAAGTTGAAAAAGTTTTCTGTTCAGTTATTGTTGTAAAATCCACTTGCTTTCTCTAGCTCTACTCATCACTATTTATTTATTTATTTATTTATTTATTTCAATTTAATCTTTGCTTTACATGCCTCTCATAGGCTTATGCCTTCCACATGTCTTTGACTTGTTGAGGGTAAAAAGGAAAATAAATGAACCATGTCTTTGTTCTCTTTGCTTGGGTGACGTACTGTTCATCGTACCAGTCCTATTCTCATTAGTTGGGATACGAGTCAGTTATAAAGTGATGAAACTGGAATTATGATTTGTGATGGTTGAAAGGTGAGATAGGCACAATGAAAAAAATGGAATGGAAAGAAAAAAGAAAAGGAGATAGTGATAAGAAAATAGCAAAAACACTCCTCCCTTAAGTTTTTGGAGATCAGTCCACCTGTTTGGTTTGATTTAATATGAGGACTTTTTTTTTGGTAGGTAAGAGATGACTTGAACCCACCACCTCTTGGTTGTGAGAGAAGGCACTTAACCAGCTAGGTTGAGTGCTCAAATTAATGTGAGGACACTGTTTCAGATAAAACATGATTAACTCTAACCATATAACAAATAATATTCTTGTACCTTTTGTTGTTATCTTAGAGTATGTTAGGGAAATGATAATAGTAAAATTAACGGTACTCAAAACAGCTCAGAAAAATCAAGGGCAGGATTATCCAAAGAGCTGATTTTTGAGAAATGGTCCACCTGCAAGATGGTTAGAATGAACAGGTCAAATCATTCGAAAAGGTGGGCCCTGCTTGGAGAATATTTCTCAACTTCATCCTTCTTACGATGCTACTGATTAGGCAGTCATGCTTGGTGGTTGCTAGTTGTGATGGGTCAGGTTACTACCCGATGGGGTAGGGCATCTAACTTGTCTGTCACGGTTTGTAGTAGTAGTCGGGCCAAAGCCAAGTTTACCTAACAAGTAAATGAGTAAAACATCTACTTGTCCAGATGCTTACGGCAAATTTAAGTACTACGTAGCTCTCTATATAAAGTTATGAAAGTATATGTTTTAAGGTACATAGCCAGGTGGATGTTGTAACTTTCTGAGATGCTAAAATATGTGTCAGGATATAAATGTTTGTTTCATGCAACGAGGATGGGAAAGTTTTGGACTTTGTATATGTTCCAATACAATTTTGAGGAGATGATTTGAGTTCCGACTTGCTAATACATTTATAGCTGATAACTGACACTGGTATGCTTTCGCATGTCTGACCTGGACACATAATTGCAAGTGGGTTATTGTGGGGATACATCTCATATGAATCATTTAACTGACTCAAATGTGTCTTGTTTCTAGCATTGCCTTCTTTCTTCTGTGCTTTCCTCATATCTACATGCATTTTTCTGTGTCTGTATGTGAGTTGAAGGTATTGTTTTCTGACAATTGCTGTTCTGTTTCTCCCTGGTTCTTCAGGTGCTACTTGCAAGAGAGCAGAGCAGAGCAGAGGCTCTGTCTGCAGAGGTCTTGCGGCTTTCAGCTGAACTCAAGCATGCTGTCCAAGCATACAACAGTGTCACACGCTTGTATTGTTTCCACTTCACGTTGTTTTGTTCTTCGTGTTCTTTTGCTTGATTACAAGCTTAGTAGTGTCTTGCTAATTGGTTTTTGCAGCTACAAGCCAGTACTTCAACACATTGAAAAGAATCTCATCAACATGAAGCAAGGCAGCTTTGTGCAAGACAGCATTGCGACTGCCAAATGATTATATAGCTGTTTCGGTTGAATCACATTTCTTTACTCTCTTCAAGAGTTACATACACAAACAGGAACCTGAAGCACAAGAATACATCGCTAATTTAGCAGTATCCAGCCCGTGCATGATTCATCACTTTTGATATCAGGCAGAAGAAAGCAAGAGTCGTGTAGAGGGGGTGCCTTATCTGTGTTGGTTGATATTTTAGGTGTTCTTCTCTGAGCCTGAAAGTCCTATTGAAATTTTCTCTTCCAAGAGAAATTTGCATCCGCGGGCTGATTTATATTTTTTACTTTTCTATTTTGGAAGTTGTTGGTTGGCTGATCTTCCCAAACCTGGACATCCCAGCAATCACTGGATTTACTCGGTTCCAATTGGGTTAATGAGCTGAAACATTACTGACTGTTAGAGTCCTGATCTACACACTTGGCCTATTTTATTCTCTCTAGTATTCCTTTACTTAAATGTGCCAATTTTAATGCTTTTTTCAGGCAAATCACTCACACATTCTCACTCACACATGTATCTGAGCTTGCCAAAACAAGTTATTTTTTTACCTTTTTCTTTAATAATAACAATATTATTATTATTATTATTATTATTATTATTATTATTATTATCCCTTGAAAACAATAACTGTGTTGATGGAAGACAAAGGCACATCATTTTCAGCATAAACATCAAACAACGCATTACTGTGTTGACACGGCAAAGTTGTTCACGTGATGCAACGTGGGAGTTAGCCCCCACAACGAGATATAGTTCCAGGAGTCCAGACTTTCCATCCATTGGATCACCTGAGCACCGAACTAATAACATGCAAACACAAACAAATGGTTTGAGAAGAGATGATAAACTTGGTCCGTAGTCCATACTAAATGGAAGATTGACCTGTATTATGCTGAAACTAAAAATCATTGACTTGCCTAGTCTAAGCTGCACTAATTGATGATTCTAGTCTTACTCAAGCTAAGAATAGGTGTTTTTTTTCTTAATGGTTAAGACAGTTACTTCAATTATCATGTAAGAGGTCTTAGTTTGCCCTTTGAGCACAGCAACAGACTCGGAAGATTCCACAAAAGACTCGCAGAATTCAAAGATGATAGACGCATTGAAAACGCCTATGTTGGTTCTCGATCTTCACAGGAAAAGAAAGATTAAACAGGTTTAGCTTAGCATCTTAGGGCTCTTTGGCACGATTATTTTTTGGTTATAAGTAAAGAGTCACAGAGTAAATCACTCATACACTGTCCGGAAACTAATCCCGTGTTAGAGGAGAAAGTAGCGATTTAAACCTGTGACCGAATGTATTCCAGACATACTTAAAAAACTCAACTCAAATATGGGGTGAGTTGAGTTAACACAAAGTGACTCTCGCGTGACTCAAATTAGTTGAGTAAATAATTTATTTATTTTTGGTTATATTGAAAATTTTCACTGTTAATGTAGATGTCATTACTAGGTAAATTGATTAAGATGTGCTATTGACATCACAGTTTTTGCATTCAAATCCTAACAAAAATAGAATATTTTTGGCTTTTTGCCATACAGCAAGTGACTACCCTACAAACTAAGTTTTTCAAATTTTTTTTTTTGGATGGTGGATACACACTCATACACAATCACCCTTTGAGGAGTTTTGAACTCGCGACCTTCAAAATTGAGACTCACCACTGCAGCACACAGACATCCAAACTCTACAGACTAAGTTATTCATAGATATTTATCTTTTCCCATGCTATTTGCAGCTTTAAACGCATATCATATTAATCAACTATAAGTAAAATATAGCTAAAACCCTGGACTGTTTAATTCTGTTTCTGTTTTAATGCTGCAAATTGCAAGAGAAAAGTCACTATCCACTAAAAACTTAACCTGCAGTTTGTTCATTCTGGTGACAAACAGTGACTACTGCAAAATAAAATTGTCTCTTCCAGTCTGTAGGGCAGCCCTGGTGCACGAAGCTCCCACCTATGTGGGGTCCGGGGAAGGGGCGGACCACAAAGGCCTAAAGTACACAGCCTTACTTTACATTTTGCAACAGGCTGTCTCATCCAGTCTATGGTGGAAAATCGTAAAAATGTTGTGGTCTTCAATATCCTGTTCATTAGCAGCAAAATATTTTCTGTGTGCTTCAGGTAAAAACAAAATATTTTTTTGGAGAGACACTATTTTTGTCAATCGAGTCACAGGTATTTAACATATTAATATCTAACAATTTTCCAATAAGTGGTGACAAAATGATCTCTCCATGCTTCAAGGAAATGCATAAAGGGTTATTAGTACAGCTATCATGCCTGCAGTGATTGTCTCCCTAAGGCCCCATTGTTGAACGATATACTCTATCTACGTAGTCTATAGATGCTGGCTTAAAGGCCTAGGATTGGAGAAGAAGAAGAAGAAGGAACATTGGCACTGACCATCTAGCCCACTGGTGGCAGAAGGCACCTCCCCCATCGTCCATTTAGGTCCTTGATCTGAGGTTGGCATTGCATCCACTAAGGGATGTGCTCATCACGAAATAGCACATAAAAAGTCGGTGCAACATTTGTTGTAGGGTTTAGGAGGCCGGATAATGTGAGTGTGATGTTTAGATCCTTTGCTTTTACAGTGAGAAACGAGGCCCATGTTTGTTAATATGTTATTCTACAACAGCGGTATGTCAAGGAACCAGCACTTGCAAAGGCAAATCATTCATCTGCAGGATCCCATTATATTCTTAGATAGAGCATGACCTGAAGATCACATTCACATGCACCAGACAATCCGAAATGTCTAGATTTCATTTAACTTACTTAACGGTTTACTTACTGATCTGTCTAAAGGGTAGCCCCGGTACATGAAACTTTCGGGGTTTGGAAAAGGGCGGACAACAAGAACCAATAGCATGCAGCTTTACCTTGCATTTTGCAAGATGCTGTTTCAGCCCCTTGAACCCATCACCTCAAGGTTACATGACAACAACTCTACCATCGAGCCAAGACTCCCCTTCTTACTGATTCATCTTACAACCCCAAATATTAGTGGTTAGGATGAGTAAGTAGAGATGGCTTTTCGGACATTGCTTATCTAACAGTCAGTCCTGCTGATGGATAATTTGGAGAAATGCTGCAGTAAAGCACGAACTCATGGCAAGTTACCCTGAGCTTGCCTGGGCTCATTCGTCTGATTTCTTCAAATTTGGATATCAAGGATCTGCGAATTCATGCTGAATCGATAGTTCTAGCATCTGAAAGATTTGTTTTTGGGTCTTTGATGTTCTTTCGTTGAGTTACCAGCCGTCCATGTATGATGAACAAAAGCATAGCTCTGAAACAGCGTACCAGCAATGGTCTGAACCAGCAAAAACTGATGGGACCCATATTTCCATCTTGCTGCCTGCGAGTTCTATTTCTTGATGGCACAGCACTGAAACAGCAAACAGAAAGGAAGATTCAAAGGGTCCCATAATTAATGAGATTCTAGACTTCTCATCCTTCAGACGAAACAAATGGGTTGTAAAGAAAGTTGGCAAACCAGTATGGACTAAATTAGGTGTACAAAAAAGGACAATGGTTGATTGGATCATTGCCTTGCTCATGTCTAATTTGAGGCAGTGATCCCAGAACATGGTTCTGACCAGTAAGGCTGAAATGGTAAATCTAGACTTAGTCAAACTTAGACGAAGTTGCTTTCCTAGGCACAACTTGTGTTCAACACCGGTATCATTGTTGCAGAGGTTGTTAGGCTTCAGAAGCCTAAGCCAAAGCAAAAGGTTCCAGCCCAAAAGACTGACTTCCAAAAAACTTCGGTCTTTTCTTTCTATAATACTATCCGTACTCAGCTTCAGGGACAGACCGTGACCGCTCTATTGAGAGCCCAACTTCGGATGTCTTCCCTATTCATCTTCTTCACCCTCTCATAGACTGGCTCCGTGTAAGTTTTTGTCCATACTTGCTTCCAACTATTAGTTTTTCCTAGTTTTTATAGTTGAAAATTTTAATGATCCTGATCAAAATACTTCTCCATTGGGAAACTAGAAGCTAGAAACATCAAATGGACATGAATTTATGAAATCATCTTTTTTACCATCTCAAAGAAAGGCTACCTGGCAAAATTACATTCATTGTCTGCTTCTACCTACTAGTTTTCTCTAGTTTCTACTGTTGAACAGCCATATGCTCGTGATTGAAATACTTCTCAAGTGGGAAAACTAGAAGCTAGGAGCAACAAATGGATATCAATTTTGACAGCCGGTCTAAATTGTGAATCACCTAAAGGTGAAGCCTAGAAGAAGAGTCACAGAATAACAAAGAATTACAAAGCAAATAACTCGTAAACTTTCTTAAATTTTGAAGAAAGTGACACTCAAAACCTGTAGTCAAACGTATTCCATTTCAGATATGTTGGTGTCTGCGACCAACAGGAAATTTTGAGGAAAGTGACACTCAAAACCTGTAATCAAACGTATTCCATTTCAGATATCTTGGCGTCTGCGACCAACAGCACTTTTCTCTTCTTTTTTTAAGTGATAAAATATATTAAAGTCTTGATGACGATGAAAATATATTGGAATACACTTGGCATCTGAGACCAATTTTTAATGATAAAATATGGTAAGTGTTAGGGTTCAGGGTTCAGCTGCACTTGAATTTGTTGGCCTAAACAGAAGGCAAAAAAGAAAGAAAAGACTTAGTCCCATATACAAAGAGAGTTCCAGATCCTGTATGGTCCATGCGCAGATTTCCTCAATGATCCAAACCTTATGTTGTAGTTCATGTAAGGATCAGCCACCACCAAAATTACAAACCATCGTGGAAAACCTAGACTCCTTATTTCTGGCCTTCAAAGTGACAGTTGGAAAGATGCAAACACCACCCATCAAGGCTTGTAATCATAAGATAGTGGATCACCTTTGCATCTCTCTCATCGGCAACACACACTCAGATGAATGGTCGAGATTTTTGAAATAATTGGCCCACTTATATTTTCGCCCGCTGATATTTTCCAAGTGCAAACATGCGCATGCAGCATAGAGGAATTCATCTAAAGCAATGGAAAGGAAAAAGAAGTGGCCTTAGATATGGAGGCAAGAGAGGATTTGGGAAGAGTGACATCGAATTCTGAATAGCTACAAAGTTGTTAAGCATTTATGGAGGCCTATAGTTCAGTGATTGTCTAGCCAAGAAGGCCTCTTGATCTCATTTCCGAGTCATGGTTTCTTCTTCCACCTAGTTACCTTGCTAGTTTGGTTGGGTTTGATTTCTCAAAGTCTAGGTATGTACCACACTTGATGAGATTCCACACTCATCCTTGAGACGAAACAAATGGTTGTAAAGAAAGTTGGCAAACCAGTATGGATTAAATTAAGTCTACTGTAGCAGAAACAGTACGACCATGATGCTTTTACTGTAGTAGAATAATATCGCCTTACACTGTAACAGTAATGATGGTGTTTTATTGTAGCAGAAACAGTTTTCTTCTCCATCTCACCTGCTGGTGCTGTAAGTCTATTTTCTGCCTCTATTTGACGGAAGAACCTTACTCTGATATCACTTGTTAGGAATTTATAGTTCCCGCTCAAGATAAAGCATACACAAACACTCAAATTTTACATAGCGGCGGCCAACGGCGGCGCTCACCATAGTTGACGTTGGTGGCACCCGCCACAGCTGATCTTGACGTCAATGGCAGCTGAAAAATAGGACTGGACCAATACAACGGAGCCTACGTATTGGCGTCTCCGCAGGGTAAGTAATTTGGTCATGCGACCGAGTATCATTCTTCGCTTCATTTATTTTATGTAGTAATGACTCACAGATGCATTTGGAATCTAGATACTATCTTGGTTCAGATTTGCGGAACCCCTTAGCAAATATGAGAGGTCCATCTCCCTCTTCAATCTTTCCCTTGCTTCTTCTATCCTTCCTCTCATTTCTCTCTTCCGCTTTGTCTTCAACTCCAAAAGCCACTTTGAACAAAGGAGCTTCCCTATCTGTGGAAGATGAATCAGATGTACTAATCTCCCCAGACAGATCGTTCACCTGTGGATTTCACAGAGTAAGCACAAATGCTTACTTTTTCTCAATTTGGTTCACGAATTCAGTGAACAAAACCGTAATCTGGACAGCCAACAGAGACCAGCCTGTCAACGGTAAACACTCGAGAGTAACGTTGCTCCAAAATGGCAACACGCTTCTTACCGATGCTGATGGCTCGAGCATTTGGAACACCAACACCACAGGTAAAAAGGTCGACAGATTGGAGCTTCTGGACATCGGAAACCTCGTTATGAAAGACCGAAGTGGTGCATTTCTGTGGCAGAGCTTTGATTATCCTACCGATACTCTTCTTCCAACACAACCCATGATCAAAGGCCGAAGGCTCGTCTCTGCATCAACAATGGGTGCATTTTCTTCGGGCTATTATAGTTTTTATTTTGACAGCAATAATGTCTTAGTATTGTTGTATGATGGGCCTGACATATCTAGTCTGTATTGGCCTAATCCTGACAACGATGTATATAAAAATGGTAGAACAAACTACAACAGTAGCAGATATGCAGTTCTTGATGAGATGGGCACGTTTGTATCTAGCGATGGACTGAATTTCCGTGCTTCTGATATGGGTCTTGGGATTAAAAGAAGATTGACTATGGATTATGATGGCAATCTTCGACTATATAGCTTGCAGTCAAAAGGGTCATGGGCAATTTCATGGGCAGCTTTTGCAGAGCAATGTAAGGTACATGGGCTGTGTGGTAGAAATGGAGTTTGTGTCTATACACCAATGCCAAAGTGTTCATGTATTCCAGGTTATGAAGTAAATGACCGAGGGGATTGGACGAAAGGTTGCAAACCCAAGTTCAACCAAACTTGCAATCCTCAAGAGATCAAATTCATAGAGCTTCAGAAAACAGATTTCTATGGGTATGATATCAATTTGGTTGAAGCTGTATCACTAGAATCTTGTAAGAAGATATGCCTAGAGGATTGTACTTGTGAGGGTTTTGGGTATAAGATAGGAGCAGGGAACTGTTATCCAAAAACTGCTCTTTTTAATGGATACGTGTCTCCACAATTCCCAGGCAGCTTATATTTAAAACTGCCGAAAATTGTTGAAACTTCAGAATCGTCGCCGTTTTCAGTGTCCATGCTCACCTGCAATTCGACTGAAGTAAAGCCAAGCTCTTCCAATATGTATAAGAGTAATCGAGACGTGAAGTATGTTTATCTCTATGGGTTTGCTTCTGCAGTAGGTGCAATTGAACTTCTCTTCATTGCTACAGGTTGGTGGTTCCTTTTCAGGGATCATGGCATCCCAACATCAGTGGAGAACGGCTACCAAGCAATTGCTAATCAGTTCAGGAAGTTTGCGTTCGCAGAGCTGAAGAAGGTAATTAACAATTTCAGCGAAGAGTTAGGGAGGGGTGGTTGTGGGGCCGTTTATAAGGGGCTTTTGGCCGATCAAAGACAAGTCGCTGTGAAGAAATTGGTTGATGTGATACAGGGAGAAGAAGAATTTTGGGCAGAAGTGAAAACCGTAGGTAACATTAACCACATGAATTTAGTGAGAATGTGGGGATACTGTTCAGAGCGCTTGCACAGACTCTTGGTGTACGAGTATGTCGTAAATGGGTCCCTGGACAAGCACCTGTTTGGAGATGCGGTCGAAGGAACTGGTCCAGCCAGTTTACTTGGATGGAACCAGAGGCTCAAAATTGCCATAGGGGCAGCCAAAGGTCTAGCGTATCTTCACCATGAGTGCCTTGAGTGGGTTATTCACTGCGACGTGAAGCCTGAAAACATACTTCTAGATGGTGATTTTGAGGCAAAGATTGCAGATTTTGGACTGGCAAAATTGTCTCAGAGAGGTGGCTCCGCCTTTAATTTTTCTCGGATTCGTGGAACAAAGGGCTATATGGCTCCAGAATGGACCGTGAATCTTCCTATCACGGCGAAGGTTGATGTATACAGCTATGGTGTCGTACTTCTAGAGATCGTGAATGGCAATCGTGTTTCAAATTGGGTGGTAGATGGTGAAGTGTTGGAGCTGAGGAGATTTGTTAGGATGGCTAAGGAGAAGCTGGAGAGTGGTGACGAATCAGGGTTTGAGGAGTTTGTGGACTTCAGATTGAATGGGCAGTTCAAGGCGAAGCAGGTAGTGAGGACGTTGGAGATAGGCATATCCTGCGTCGAAGAGGAGAGAAACAAAAGACCGAGTATGGAAATGGTAGTCCAAATGCTCCTAGCATGTGAAGATTAACACCTCCTGCTTCGAGGAAGAGAGAAGCAAAATATAAAACATGGATCTGGTATTCCGAGTCCTTATAGTATGTGAAGATAAACCCAGAGTCCTAGCTATTATGCTGCATTTTATTTCATTTTGCGTACTTCATTTCCCATGAATTGCATTCTAGAGGCAATCACTCCATACAGCCAAGTGATCATGTAATAACCAGAAGTTCATCTTGTTTCAGAGTCATATAGATAAAGTTTCTATCTGTTTCTAAGAGTTAAATTCTCTCGCATGCTAGGTTATTTTCTACATCAATGCCATTTAAAGACATGCTTCCATATACATGCTTTTCCTATGAACTCAATCGAATGCCCTGCGTTTTTCTAACTTGTATAATGTTTGGAAGCAAATTGCCTGTTTTCTGCAAAACCATAAAAGAAATGGTGAAGTATATACATCAAGACTACCACTTCTCAGTCGTTGAAAATTTTGAAGTTTCATGTACTACTATACCTCAAGACAATGACCAAGGCAACAGAGTTCGACTGCTTTACAAGTGCAACAAGTGATTTCACAAATAGCCCCACAAGTTTTGGGGAGTTTGAAACAAATGTGAATTGTCTTCCCCTCTATAGAAATCACTTAGGAAAACATAGGATACTAAATAGCAATATGCAGGTTCTCCAACACAAACCACAAGTAATGAATAGAAAACAAAGAAAGTAGAGATCAAAGAAAACACACCAATTTATGTGAAAAACCCTCTCAAATTGAGAGAGAAATTACTAGGTCAATGTACCAAATCCACTTTTAATAAAGGCATTACAAGTCTTCTTCTTCCTGAGCTAAGTCTTGCTTACAGTTCACCTTGTCTCATGTGTATAAGAAACCTGTTTTTTATTCTTTAAGTTCACTCTCAATAATAAAGAGTGAAAAAACACTTCTTCTTTTTTAGTTCTCTCTCTCTCCAAGAAGAAGAAGAAGAACTCTCTTCTCAACTCTTTCCAACCAGGAATACACTCTCTTACAAGGACTCCCCGAAATAGAATAAGACAAGTTGCATTTTAAGTAAAAAAGAGTCAAATAACTTAGGCTATGGAGCCCACCTCATGAGATGGAATGGTCCCAACACCCATAACCTAACAATAGGAATATAACCCATCTACAAAACAGCTCAAGGAATTCCTTGTACTGAACAACATTTTATCTGTTTGTAAACTTCAAAATAAAATGTAAAAGAATGAAATTTTTTACATAGATTTAGTCCATGGTATTCGGAACATAATCTATATCTTGCATAGAACGTCTTAAATGTCCGGAGTAACCAAATTATTGGACACAAGAGAATGAACAGAACTCCCTTTTCACTTTATTCCAGTTGGAACTGGTGTTAGAATTTGTTTTTCAGTTGAAATTGCTAAAGAACATGTTTGAGATTTTACCTTATCTTTATAGACTTCATAAAAGGGTGAGCGAATGTATAACTGCTACAAGTTTAATTATATAACGACCAAGTCCTAATGCCCTTTTGCCATTTCATATGCAAACTTCATTCCTATGAACTGTATTCGTTAGACAAGCAGTCCATACCCCATCATATCATGTAAAAACCAGCATCTTAATTCATTTTCAAGTCATAATCTAGTATATGCCAGTTTAACGTCCATGTAATTGCAAATTAAAAACATATATCCAGCATAATTTTCTTCTTTATGGACTCAATGAATGTATGTGTGCATAGCTACAGGTTTCATTGGATTTTTTAATTATAGTGGAACAACTAACAAAATGATGGACTATGCATCATGTGCTTACTTGATGGCCTTTGGATTTGAACTATCGAGGACATTGGGTAGAATTTTGGTGTTCCATCGAAAAATGATCTCTCCAAATCTTAAATGAACATGATGACAAAAATGGCAATCTTCTAATGGCTTTATATTCTCTTCGATTTCCTTTCTATTAAACTTGTAGAGAACGACTTTGGTATCTGGAATATAGTGCCTTCTTTTCATCTAAAGTACTATTTTCAAACCATAATGGCCCCTAGCAACCACCGGAAAATCTCTAAATCCATTGTTTGTGTGTTTTTCTCCATAAAATTGATTAATTTCTCTCTAGACTGTTTTCTCTCTCTGGACTTATGCTTCTTTTTCCTCTGTTGGCGACATCAATCTCCAAATCCAAGACATTGGTTTTGTTCCTTAACTCCTCCTTTACAGAATCTGTACTATCCTTTCTCATTCATCTAGGTATCTCAACTATTTGCTCACTCTCTCTCTCTTTACTCCAATACTAGGAACCTGAATCTTCAACCTAAGCCCAATGATTCAAATATTCCTTTGGATTCAATTGATAGTTTATTGCCCAAGAGTTTTTTTTTGTTTTTGTCTCTCTATAGCAAAGAATATTTGTGAACCAAGCTGCTTAGACCATATTATCCTAATTCTTAAATCCATATGAAATCTCCCTAACAAGTTAAAAAGTGCAACCTCAAACCTCTGACCAAGTGCAATAGGGAGAGATGCCTCTGCAACCAACTACAGTAGATGGCTTTTTGCTGCCTACTAGTTATTATGATCTTCTACAAATAATAACTGTCCAAGTTAGGATTTAGCTACATTTTTTAGCTCTAAGCAATGGATTGCAGGTTTGGGTTGATTATACAATCCATTTTGAGGAAAGGGATAATTTGTCATCTTATAAAAGACGAAAAGACTTTTTAAAATCAACATTTAGATGTTTTTCTCTTCATGTGTTTTAGGCAAAGATTTCTCTCTCTCTTTTTTTTATGAGTGCGGATTCCCTTTACATAGTCAAAATCTTTTGAAAAGAAAGCTAAAAAATGTCTCATTAAGATGGACTGGGAATGTTCTTAAAAGTGTGTTATGTGGGTTATTGGCTATTTTTCTAGTTTTTCTGTGATCCAATCCATTCATATGATTCATCTCATTGCTTGAAAAATCTTCTCTATTGCACAGCTCTAAGTTCTTTATTTTTGGATGTTTTAAAGTAGATGATGAAGCATAGAAAAGCCTCAAGATAGAAACTGTCTATTTCATAGCTTCAGCACTTAGGGATATGCAATAGACTAAAATTTCCAAACCTAAGCTATCTATGATCGCATTTGATCATGGTTAAAACTAAAACAAGTGGGCCTACCACCCACTTTTAAGGATGCCTATAATTCGATATAAATGTTCATATCTTCTTTGGTATATAAAAAAAACTTAAGATAGAACTTGAGATTACTAGAAATATTTAAACCTTCTTTAGTTTTCTACAATTGAAGGGCTCTAAGTGAGGGTTGTTTGGTTATTTCAACTGTCCCTTCTTCTTAAACCATAAACCCCACGATAGCCACAAGAAAAACGCATAACCAGAAGACTTTGTATTCATTTGGACTGGAAATACTTTTGAATAATCTACTTTTTGAGAGAGAATAGAGACTGAGGCCTTTGTTTTCATAAGTGAGAGAGATTGAGATGTAAAAAAGTAAAGAAGTAGAGGAGAGTTGAGGGAGGCTTTGAGCCTCCCCTCCTAACTATGTAATTTGATCAAATAGTATATCGTCACTCTCAGATGATGATGCAAGCATGATAGTTGAACCACATAAATCTTGTTTCTCTCTTCCTATATGATTGCTTGACTAAAAAAGGAGCAGCTCCGTGCACAAAGTTCCCGCCTATGCATGATTTGAGGAAAGGGCAGGCAACAATGGCTTAAAGTAGGTAACATTATCTTACATTTTTACAAGAGGCTGATTCCACACCTTGAACCCGTGACTGCAAGGTCACATGACAACAACTTTTATTGTTGCGCCAAGGCTCCCCTTCATATGATTACTTGACTGCAAAGTATTAATCCTGATCGTCACATTTACCACAACAAGCGATGGCAGAGAGGGTTGATTGGACATGACTAGATTTGACCACCACAAGTGGTTTCTCTAACAGTACTAGCAACTCCATTGATGATTGCTGGCACAGTAACCCTCACTGGCATCTCCGTCGGCAGAGGTTAGCTGATTGCTGTATGGGCTTCGGGGGCAATGCTATTTGTGGTAAAGGTGGACGCTTTTATGTTGTTAGGGGCTTCGGAGATTATGACCCTATTAACACAATACATGGCAGATGATGTCACTCTGTAATCCAAGACAAGCCCCTTCGGATTATATTCGGCAGCGATATGGTGATCACTCTAAAGCAGGCACTCATCATGAACAGCTTCATGACCATCGATGGCTGGGGCTCAGATGTCCCACATAGCTAATGAGGGATGCATTTCGATTCAGTACGTGGCTAGCATTATCATCCACGAAATCCATATCCCCAACTGCAAGCCCACGGGAAACGTGGTGGTTCGAAGCTCCCCGACCCACCATGGGTGGAGAACCATGGCTAGGGGAGATGCTACCCCTACTTTTGGTTCAAGCCATGTGTGGATCGACCACAACTCCCTTTCCAATTGTGATGATGGCTCATTGACGCTGTCATGGGGTCCACCGCCATCACCATCTCCAACAATTATTTCAACCACTATCATAAGGTGATGTTGCTGGGCCATTGCAACTCTTATTAGAGGGAGAGCTGAGGAGCCGAATCAAGATGTTAAAAGATTTAGTGCATTCTCCTTCCATGGTCATTGAAGGACACATTGTTGGTATGGGGTTAAATGCGATCTATACCCATACGAGAAAGAAGCTTATGTATATTTGTTTGTGTGTGTGTAAAGTTAGGTCATTATAAGTGTGAGTGAGAGATTGAGATGTAGAGAAGCAGAAAAGAGTTGAGAGAAGCTTTAAGCCTCCTCCTCCTTCTATCTATGTAATATGATCAAATAGTATATCGGCATGATGGTCGAACCATATAAATCTTGTTTCTCTTTATGTGTGATTGCCCAATTGCAGAGTATCGATCGTGATCACATATTTTTGTAATTTTATTTTTCAAATTAAAATACTATAGCAACACTTCTTAGTGCATTTGGAAATGAGAAAGTGTTACTAGAAAAGCAACGGATAACTGAGAGAGTCATGTGCAGTCGCGCATGTGTGATACTAGCTAACCAATTATTTTATCCCTGTTCATAATTCATGATTAGTCCAATCTGCATTTACAATCCATGAATAATTAGAGTCTATAAAGATTTCACTAACTTTGGCCACTAGTTTCTTTTACTTTCTGATGAAATTTTTCAGTGAAACTTGGTACTTAGAACAATTTGATGTCAATAAATTCAACTAAGTCATTAGATTTCAAATCAAGATAGCATAAATTAAGATATTCAATTACAAACATAGGCTATTCACCAATCTACATAATAGTACCTTTCAAGATTATTTCATGAAATTAAACAAATTTGACCATTAAATTTTAGAAAATTTATATGGAACTCTTTCTAACTCAACAAATATAATCAAAGGATTAGATCATTAAAAAACTCATTAAATAAACCAAATTAAATGTGCAAAACTTTAAGTAACTCATTATTACTATGTATGAGAATAATAACAACTAGCTAACTTTAATCAATTCAACTTACAAGATGTAATGAAAATTGAAAATCAAACACCCGAGTCCTCTTCTCCTTTATGTCTTCTATCTAATGAACTAAATTTTAGAGATTTTTGTTAAGCATTGAAGTAAGAACCGACGTGCAAAGTATTCTTATTCACTAGCCTGCACATTTACTGTTCATCTTCTTCAACTTCCATTTTTCTCCAAATTTTCAAGCTTTTTTTTTTTCCATCTTTGATCTAGTTTTTATAGATGATAAGAAGTTCTCCATTCTCTTTCCTTTTCTCTAAAGTATTTTAAATCAGACTAAATTTCCTAATTTTAATGTAGTTTCCTATTAGGAAACTATTTTCTCTCTCTTCATCCTTTTCACTTTCCATCATTAACATAAGATTCCTTAGCATTCTCAATTCTCTTGTGCTCATGGCATGGACTTGATGCTTGAGGATTGAACTAGAGTCCTTGTTTCTTGGTTTTTTTATTTAGATAATCTGGATTGATTTAAGTCGTCCATTTCAATATAAGCTTGATCAGAGATCTATGATATTGATCATCTTGATCTAAACACATGAGTATTTATCTACCACCTACAAAACAAAGAAAACAACTTAATTAGTATTATACAACATTCGATTTATACATACTTATACGGATCATCATCCAACCTTGAAAATTTATGAAATTACGAGTAGATTATAAAAATTTCAAATGATATATATTTATATATATATTTCTAAATAATATCTTAAAAATATATCATATGTCATGTTAAATAAGGATAATTTATACACCAATGGACTCTTAACAGTCTAGCTATTGTGTTATATTTTATTTCTTTATGCATACTTAATTTCCTATGAACTGTATTTTATAGGAAATCACTCTATACTGCACAAGCAATGGTGTAAGAGCTAAAAGCTCATCTTGTTTCAGTGTCATATGAATAAATTTTCTACATGCATCTATGTGAAGACCCGAGTTTTTCAGCACTTTTTAATAAATTTTTTCAAAAGGTGGGGCCCTAGTTTTTTTTAAACCAAAACAATATAAAACAATTTCAAATGAAATTCATTTAAATTAAAACTCAATATATTTTTATTATTAACCAAGTAAATCTTTTCAAAACAAGTTCACTACTCCAAGACCCATCCAGTCAACAGCCACATTCCCAACAATAATAATCAAGTCCAATAATGCAGACATACATATATAGTTCATGTGGAATTAAAACATACCTTCAAACGAGATATCTCAATCACTATTCGTCTAGCTCCTCATCAGCCCTATCTTTCTCTCAATATCTGAGGTATTGCAACAATAACACAATGCCTCAACAAGCAATGCTTGGTAGGTACACAGACATTTAATGTAATAACAAATGAACATAAAAAGCAAGTCGAATAGGAATGCTAATATCAGTGTAAGTCATAACATATATAGAGTATAAGTATCATCAGCAAAATATCATGTGCGATAAAACGTGAATCTCATGAGTGTAAAACATGATACTCTTATGAATATAAAACATAATATGATCCAGCCTCAATGAGCATACAATAACAAGAAGGGCACCTAGGGTACATGGGTCCCACAAGTGTCCCATACACTCGTACAATAGATCATGAATACTCATATTAATCCTTTAAGTGTCATCACACCCAGGCATATAATAACATCTTCATATATGAATAAAGTTTTTATATGCATCTATGTGACGACCTGAGTTTTTCAGCACTTTTTAATAAAAAAAATTTTGAAAGGTGGGGCCCCAAATTTTTTAAAACCAAAATAGCAAAAAACAATTTCAAATGAAATTCATTTTTAAAAAAAAAAAACCCCCCGAGTGTTAACCATCTCATCACACAACCTTTCACTTTTAATACTCAATAAAAAAAATAAAATAAAAATTTATTAACCAAGTAAACCTTTTCAAAACAAGTTCACTACTTCAGAACCCATCCAGTCAATAACCACATTCCCAACAATAATATAATCAAGTATAATAATGCAGATATACATATACAGTTCATATGGAATTAAAACACACCTCCAAATGCAATATCTCGATCACTATTCGTCTAGCTCCTCATCAGTCCTGTCTTTCTCTCAATATCTAAGGCATTGCAACAATAACATAATACCTCAGCAAGCAATGCTACGTAGGTACATAAACATTTAATGTAATAACAAAAGAACATAAAAAGCAAGTCAAATAGTAGTGCTAATATAAGTGTAAGTCATAACATACATGGAGCACAAGTATTATAAGCAAAACATCATGTATGATAAAACACAAATCTCATGAGTATAAAACATGATATTCGTATGGATATAAAACATAATATAATCCAATCTCAATGAGCATACAACAACAAGAAGGGTACCTAAGGTACGTGGGTCTCACAAGTGTCTCATACACCCATACAATAGATCATGAGTACTTATATTAATTCTCTGAGTGTTATCATACTTAGGCATTTAATAACATCTCTATCCTCATCATGCAAGCATACAGAACAAAAGTATGGATGGTCATGTTGCAGTGGTAACCACTCCATGGTCTCAACCACCGCTGTTCCCCCTCAACACCATAACGGGAAACTTAACATCTGTCCCCATGGGAAGGCCTGGACCGGTAGTGTGGACTACCTATGTTACCAAACCCTTACCAAAAGTCATCTATGGGCAGGTGTCTATCGCATCATAATCACATCATAAATTCAAATGGTGGGTGGCTAGCCTTACTTCCTCATAGCATAACATCTACTAAGTGAGAACATCGGTCATAAATCATAAAATATGAAAATTACATATCTCGTAAAACTAGGAGCAATCGTGGCTCACAATTTCCAAGGCACACCTCTTATCCCGGGGTTAGCCTCTCAAAGGACTAGCCACCAAACCTCCACCACCGATTGTATGAAAAATCACCAATATCAGTGATGTAATAAATAAAGAAAGATATTTACTAATCATATATAAGATATGTGGTATCAATACCATAAAAACAATCGATCATGAAAACTCATTCAATGCACTATCGAAATCTAATATCGATCATAGCATAAAACTTTAAAATTTAGAAATATTTGAAAATGATAACTATGTGACAAGCAATCGTAATCAATCATGATACTATGATGATGCATAATTTAGAAAACAAGATGCAACATAAAATGTCATCATGTACCTCAATGAAAGATAACCCAATCAAGCCTATAATCCTCTTAACTTGTATGCTCTGATGTACCTGTCAGTATCACTACTATTTTGTGCTCAACAAAAATTTATTATAAAATTTCTCTCAAGTTATGTTCATTTATGCATCCATTTATATACGGATCCTCCTAATCTAGCTTTTAATCTAGATCAATAGATTAGATTGTTTGATTTTTCCTTTATTAAATCAGTTTCCACAATATTCAATGCATGTCTGCCAATTTAATGTTTCTTGATTCTAAAAGATTCAATTTATTCCACCTCAATGGAATTTATGGCGATCCAACTGTTAGATCGTTCTTTAAAACATTCATTTATAATTAGATCATTAATTCTAACTTTAATTATCATGAATCAATCCCATTTCATGTTTATCTACTCATTTTAATGTGTATCCAAAGCTTACACTTTGATCTGACTGTCAAATCATTCTCAGATCAACAAATTCGAAGATTTGGTTTAAATAAATAGTCCAGATCAATTGCCAGGGTTAATACACTTAATATGGTCTTTAGAACCCTTAGTTCTTACCTTAAATTATCTAATTGTTTAAGTTCTAAGGCCTAATCATCCTCTGATCAACCAGATTTAAGTAATTGGGTATTATTTTATAGATTTGATCTGACTAGATATGCTCAGATCAAGATTTAGAAGTTAAAATCATGTTCGCACCGTTGAGACAATTTTAGTGGACCTTTTAGATAAAAAATTGGGCTTCTGTAGCCTCCAAAATCTAAAAAAAAAGAAAAGAAAAACCATTTCAAATCACAAAACAATGGTCTGGATCAAAATCCCAACTGGAACGACATCGTCCGCCCAACGTCATCGAGACGAGCAACATGGATGCATTGCATGCGTCTGTGTCGCCAGAACGTTCTGTGTGCTTTCTAGGCTCCCAGGACGCACCCACGTCGAGCGCAAACGATGATAGCGTAACAACGTGCTTTTTGCACGCATGCGTGCAACAAAGCAGCTACTCGTTGTCTCTGTCGTGCGTCCCACACTGGCGTCTTGGGTACATTGCCCATCACGGATGATGAACCTAAACCATTCATCTTGTTTTGACTCGATCGAGGTCCCTAATGACCTAATCTTTTTATCTGTTTTTACCGTTTCTTAGGGTTTTGAGGGTCTGTAGATCTAATCAACAGTTTAGATTTCCTATCTCAGGTGTCTTTGAGATGGGTTTTTTTATTGTGTCACGGTTTTTCATAAATCCAACCCTAAATTCATGAAATCTTTGATTTAGGCGTTAGGAATGACACAAAACAGTGAACTAAGACCAATGGAAGGAAAAATTGAGAGGAAAACTGGGTCTTACCTCCTAGATCGGTGAAAAACCCGATCTTTGTAGTTTTACCCCAGAGTGAGAGATGGAGAAGAAAACCATGATCACGATGCTCTTCTGGCGATCCGTTCTACAACTTAGTGGTGGAGGCGTGATCCTTCTTTGGTGTTAATCACAGCTTGATCATGGAAAAAGAGGAAGATCAAAGGAGTGAAAGAGGGGTGTTTTACCTTAAATACGATTAGGGTGGGAAAATCTTCATTTTCCACGTAATTAGTAATTTCCTAATTCTAGGGTTTACATCCATGTATTGTGGCCCCACTAAATAAATGACTGTTTTACCCCTTTCTGAAGAACTTTAGTAACTTCTTCATCTGAACTCCAATTTTGGCAAACTTAGTGCCGTTTGAATCGTCTTACCGAGTACAATCTAATTATAGAGGTTTCAATACATGGTTTGATATCTATTAAGTCTCTTACTTATAAAACTCCAAAAATATAAAATTTAATATATTCTTTTCGTCCCAATTTCACATTTTTCTTAAATTTCTCTCAAATTGGCATTTAAAAATTTAGGATGTTACAATCTAAGAGTTAAACTCTCACGCATGCTGGGTTATTTTGTGTATTAATGCTAATTAAAGACAAGATTCTGTATATATGGTATTCCTATATACTCAACCGGATCTAACTTCTATAATATTTGGAAGCAAAGTGCTTGCTTTTTGGAAAACCATAAAAGAAATGGTGAAGTATTACTGTACTTCCAAACAATCCGCCTATTCAAGCTTGAACGTTTGAGGGATTGGAGTTCTTTAAGTATTGAGCAAGTTCATGACCAAGGCAATAGAATATGACTGCTTCACAAGTGCAGCAAGTGAATTCACAAATAGTCCCCACAAGTGTTTGGGAGATCGAAACAAATGCAAAATATCTTCTGCGCTATGCAAATTACTTGGGAATTTCTACAAACCTCTAGGATGCCAAATAGCTATATACAAACCCTCCAACACCAACTACAAGTAATGAATAGGAAAACAAAGACAAGTACAGATCAAATAAACACACTGATTTATGTGAAAATCCTCTCAAATACAGAGGTAAAAATTACGGGGCCAATGCACCAAGTCCACTATCAATAAAGAAATTACAAGTCTTCTTCTTTCCAAACACAGCCTTACTTGAGGATCACCTTGTCTCGTGTATACAAGAAACCTCTTTCTTCTTCTTTAAGCTCACTCTCTGTAATGGAGAGTGGGAAACCCCTCTCTCTAGTTTTATAGGATTAGAGCCTCTTCAAAATCAGGTTTATTTACGGGAAATTGGAGCCTAATCTGCGCATGGAATCAATCCCACCATTGCGATTTCACCTTGAGATCACATCCTCTTCTGTACCACAAATTATTCCCGTCCAAATGAAAGATCCTTTTGTTTCAAAAGCAATCTGCATGTTCTTTTTCGTGCTATTTGCAGAGGTGGCTTGGACAGCGACATTCTCAAATTTAATGCAATTGATCTGGGTGTGGGTTACGGTAAAAGTTGTCGTCACGTGATCTTGAGGTCACGGGTTCAAGGCATTGAATCAGCCTCTTGCAAAATGCAAGGTAAGACTGCCTGCTATAGGCCCTTGTGATCTGCCCCTTCCCCGGACCCAGCATAGGCGGGAGCTTCATGCACTGGGGCTGCCCTTTTTTATCTAGGTGTGGGTCCTAAATGAAGGTTAACTCTAGACAGTGACGGAATGCTGAAATTTCCAGCCTAGATAAATCAATGGACTTTGGGCAGCTTCGTGGGCTGTCTGGGAAAAATTGTTTGCGTCGTTGTATATGGCCTGTTTGCACTCGTTCGCCTGGATTCACTATGATGTATCCATCAGCCCGGTCCAAAGGTTGCTCCCCCAGTTTTAATCTAACATGTGATCCAGCTCGATTCAAGTTTGGAAAGCTATATTACACTGACTATTACGGATGTAACTTAGCCGGTTGGGTCCAAGCATGAGCTTGGAAGCATGAAGGAATACCTGCGCGAATGACTGCAGACGTAAATGTTTTGCATATTCGTTTGTGGGAACTGCCTTCTGCTCCTCAAAAGCATTCACCTGAGCGGATGTCAGATGCTAGACATGCCCAGGACTATGTATATCAAAGTTCCAAGCCAAACAGTCTTTCAAGATGAATTCGTGGAGCTCAATCCCTCTAATTTGAGTTGCTTGGATCCGACTCTTCTCTTCAGAAGTGAAAGTACTAGAACTACCGGTGGCGATGCTTACATGAAGTACCTTATTGTATTCGTCACCTCCGTCGACAAAGTAGAAATGATCTGCATAGGCTTGGGGTGGTGGTATATATACCCAAAACAGAGTCCATATGACCTTGCCGACATGGATTACCTGGCGGCAGTCACCCGTGCTTCACGTACGCAGGGTTACAGACCGCAACTAAGAACTTACAAGAACAGATTGGAAGGGAAGGCTTTGGACCAGTATTCAAAGGGAATCTGGATGATGATGGGGTCGTTGTTGTGAAGAGACTGGAAGGTGTTTTGCAAGGCGAAGCAGGGTTTTGGACAGGGGTAAGCATAATTGGGAGAATTAATCACATAAACTTGCTGAAGATGCGGGTTTCTGTGCTGAGGAAAAGCATAAACTATTGGTTTATGAATACTTGGACAATGGTTCATTGGACAAAATTTTGTTCCCTTCTTACTCCAATCCATTAGAGGAACCGCAAAAGTTTGGCCTATCTACATGGAAGTGTGCCTGGAACGGGTTTTTCATGGTCATATAAAGCCTCAAAACATACGCTTACATAAATATTTCCAGCCAAAAGTAGCAGATTTTGGTTGTCAAATCTTGTTCACAAGAAGGAGAGAGATCCAGCTTTTCTTGGGTGAGAGGCAGGAGGGTTTATATGACCCTTGAGTTGATGAAGAATCTACAGATCAATACAAAGACAGATTGACAGATGTCTGTAGCTATGGAGTTGTCTTGTTGGAACTACCAAGTGGAAGAGGCATGTCAGCATCTAAACCAGAGGAATGTTAAGAAAGTGAATTCAACCACTTGGTACAATTATTAATGAAGATGGTGAAAACTACGAAGGATTCGAGGAAGCAAACTAGTATCATGCATAAGATGATGACCACTAGTATCCAGCTAACCTTTACCTCACTTTGAAACATATTACAAGTTTGTACTTTGCCCATAATCTAAAATTTTCACGTGGAGAAGGTCCCAATACGGATGAAGCTAGTTTATTGACTACTCTGCATGTATAGATTATGCCATTAAGTGTCGGCCACATGAATCTTGTTCCTTCATTTTCCTTTATTAAGTATCATGACTTAATTTAGTTCTAAAGTTTTTAAATATTTTTTTCATCACTTTTTTTTACGTTCTTTTGAACTTTTCCCTTGCTCTTTTAAAACCTTTGACTTGCATTGCCTCACTCTTTTTAACCGGTGTCGCAAGAGAAGAAAATACTATCTAAAAAACTAAGCATGACTTGCAACAATTGAGAAATATACCTCAACAATGGAGATATATATGTAAAGAAGTTTTATGTAGTGTTTCAAGAGTGATGACATAGCTCTACTCTAAGAACTGCTGCAGCCCTCGAAAGATTTTCCTTCCAGCAGTCACCAAGGAAGAAAAGGATGAGTTGATCAAACAGGGAATAGTGATACTCTAAGTAGTATAGATTCAGGTAATCGCAACCGTGCATCTGATTGCCTGAATATTATAGTAATTGATCTCCATATTAATCGCGACCGTACATAGTCTCCACTTCTCCAAATCTCGTCTTTTGGATTCTACCTTTTTGGGTCCCTGAACACTCTGTGAAAGTGACATGGATTTCTCTCCATCATCTCCAGAATCTTTTTCTGTCCTTCTTTATGAGCAAATGTCGCACCGAGGCTTGACTGGTTATATTAGAGCTAGGTTTTTGATTCTTCTATAAAAGCTAACCTCTACTTCTTCTTCTTCTTTCTGACGATTTCTGTTTTTGGAAGCTGTTTGATCTTCTTCTGAACAGTTACCTTTCATTCGTCGATTTCTCGGGGGATATTTCTTGAGGAGATTAACAAGTAGGAGAAACAATGGCGTTTTGTACTCCGAGTTCTCAGCTGCAGATCTCTGCTCATCTATCTAGAGGTTTCTCTGTTAGAGACGATTTTCTGGGAAATTATATTGTTGAAGTTGGGTACTTTGGAGGATTCAGAAGCATTAAATACGAGTGCACCAATTTTTTTGTGAAGGCAGTTTTATCGTCTTCATCTCGATGCAATCAGATTAGGGTCTTCAGAAATGGAAGGAGTAACAAGTTTCAGACGCTTGCAGTTTCATCCTTGGGAGTAGATGTTTCTTTAGAGAAGGATTCCAAACATGCGAAACCGGCTTCTCCGCTAGATGTTGATAGCGGAGGAAGTGGCGGGAATTCGTTTGGTGGAAATGATGGTAATGGGAAATTCCCATCTGGAGGAGGCGGTGGGGGTAGTGATCGTGAAGAAGATGACAAAGAAGAAGAAGAGTTTGGCCCGATATTGAAGTTCGAGGAGGTGATTAGAGAGACGGAGGCTCGAGGGGCAACTTTGCCTTTGGACATGTTAGAGGCTGCAAAAACTGTTGGCATTCGGAAAATCCTTCTTCTTAGATACTTGGGATTACAGGTAATGCTTAATAGCATACCAAGTTAACTGTAGACTAGGAGCTGGTTTCTTCTTTCTCCCAAATTCATTATTTTTTACTTAATTTCGTTTGCTAATTGCAGGAGTCAGTTTGGCCTCTAGGCGTTGCAATCAGGTCCTGTGCACTACTTCGCAACAGAATGCTTGCTGATCCCTCTTTCCTGTTTAAAGTTGCAACAGAAGTATTGTCAGCTTTACATCTATACTTTTGATGGAAGTTTTTTAGTCAAGACATATATAGAATATGTTGACATTAGGTCCTCTTCATTGGTGTCAAGCTCATGCCGCATGTTTTTGTTAAAATTTCAGTCAATACGTAGAAAACGTTGCAATGTGGTCATGTTCATTGATGTCAAGCTCATTCATTATGCTTTTGATCTAAATTTCAGCTGATGCATCTAAAATGCTATTGTTGATACAGGTAGTGATTGACTCTTGCTGTGCGACATTTGCTGAAGTTCGAAAGAGAGGCAAGGATTTCTGGGCAGAGTTTGAGTTGTATGCTGCAGATCTTTTAGTTGGGATGGTTGTTGATGTTGCTTTAGTTGGTATGCTAGCACCATATGTTCGTTTTGGACAGCCATTTGTATCAAAGGGACCCTTTGGAAGCATCCGAAGTGCATGTGGAGCACTGCCTAGTAGGTTAGTGGTTCATTCATGTTCAAAGATCCATTCTGTTTGTTCCAAAAGGAACACATCATTGTTTTAATCTCTCTGCTGCCACTTGCTGCTTGTGTAATTTGAGGTTAAAATTTAGCAGTTCACTTTTTAGGATGCATAGTAGGAGCAGATAGATTTACCTTCTTTTGAGTGGATTATACAGTATTCTTATTGGTGTTGCTCCTAGTATGCTGTTAGTTCTTAAATCCATTAAAGAAGTTTTCCTAACATCAGTGATCTGTCAATGTGTTATTGAATCAAATATTTAACTGATGACAAATGACCCAAGTGCATCCTTCTTGTCACAATTGTTACTGAGATAAAAGTATATTTTACTCTGCCTATTTAAAAATTTTACCTATTGCTTTTTAGCTGTTAGTTTCACTGTCCATTTTATATCTGAAGATGTGGTGGTGGGAACCCATGCAGAATGTACTGACATAGAAGGAAAGTATTGGGTCCCTGTTGTTCAAGTCCTACTTATTTGATTTTCTTTGGAGAAGGCAGATACATTAAATAGAACAAAAAGAGTTAAAGAACACTTAGATTGGGACCTACATACAAAATAAAAGACTGGCTCCCTTTTTAGTTACACTACCCCCTCTATGTCCTTAGCAGACAGAAACACATTCTGAAACAGTGAAAAACAACTAGTAAGGTGATGAATCTCATCAATGGTCAATGCATACATCAAAGGCTGTCAGTGATCAATGCTAAACACATTCAGAGTCCTGTTTATTTAATTTATCTTCTTCTTAACTCCTATTCTATCATGGAGCTTCCATAAATAGGGATCAGCGCTAGGATAATTTCTTCATGTTGTATGCCTGTGCTACAATTTGCCGGAGGATGATTACAGTGTCGTGGTGGTGATAATCACTGCCACTCATACTTGATGTTGGCAATGTATTCCCATCTTCTCGACTGTAACTTTTACTGGTAGTTAGGAACTCCCTTGATGTTTCATATTGTCTGTGCAGTGTTTTTGAAGCAGAAAGGCCTGGACGCAAATTTTCAATCCAGCAACGAGTTGGAACATACTTCTATAAGGTATCATATCCTGCTTTCACTTTTGAATATCAGAGTCTTTCTTGACCTTTTGGTACTATCTCTAGAATTGGAAAGGTCAAGCCAGAGTTTTCTATACCTTCTTATTAATTTTTTTTGTCATATTTGTTGGAGGTACTTGACATTCTTTAGTGAGCTTTGTAACTGAAGTAGTAGCTTTGCACATTCCAGGGAGTCATGTACGCATCAGTTGGGTTTGTTTGTGGGCTCATTGGACAAGGAATCGCAAATTTGATCATGACTACAAAAAGGTAAGTTTATATCTATTCACGTCCTACAGTAGTTGCTGGGACCATGTGCTTGCAATATGTTTGGTTGACTTGTACTGTTCATATCACTGTGTGTTGCTTATTTATGAGTCTATAGATAAGTGAGTTTGTTTAGCTTCCCGCTGCTCTTCTCATTTGATTATTACGTTTTCATATTCAGTGTGATGCTTCTCAAACATAGTTTGAGATTCTTAACTAGTATATTCTGACATTGTAATTGTCTGTGTAAAATGATGAGAGTTATTGGTGCTATAAGCTGCTTAGTTAACTGGAATAATGAACCTTTGTCTTTCCTTTCTTTGTTTTTAGTGCCGGTCTTATCATTTTCTCCAAAATGGGTGCTTTTGTGAATATTTATATATTTTTTTGTCTCAGTAATTTTAGAAGCAAAGCTGATTCTTAGTGGTCCCTATATTGCTTTATGAAGTTTCTTCTCCAAATTACATCTAATGATGAAAATTACTGCACTTGATGGGATCATAATAGTCAGTTACAGCTTGAAACTCCCGGGAAACTGAGAAACATTCTCCCTGGAAGCTTTCTTCGGGAGCAGGAAACTTCCCAGTTCCCCAAAATATGGGAGCATGCTTTCCCAAAGCTCTGCAGTAGCAGGAAAAAATTGGGGAAGTGCACTTTCTTTTTTGCTTATGTTTGTTAGTTTGTTTTGTTTGAAAGGCAACTGTACCAAGCAAAACTGGAACTTGCAACCTCAATGTTTTTTGTTTTGTTTCTTGATAATTCTCTAATTTGTCTTCAAATTTTTGTACCAAGTCTGCTTTGATCATCCATCAGATTAGAAATTCCAAACTGTTATCCTCCTACAGAAAACACCACAGGAGGAAATATTAGATCCTGAATCATGCTAATTTGGTTGCTGGAGAAAGTTTTGTCAATTACAAAACAAGGAGATATGGATATCAAAGAGGAGAAGAAATAATCTATGAATCAAGGACCCTCTTATTGCAAAATGACTTCATCACTAGAATGTGTTATTTAGACACAGTGTGGTTGTTGAATCAGATGGCTATTTCTTAAAGAAGAGCGTTATGATTTTCTTTGGCCTTTCGTTTTCCTTGGCCAGGTGATTGCCTACCTCAGTTTGCTGTTTGAATTTGCCAAATGTATGCCAATATGCAAACTAATACTTTTGCTGATGATCAAGAGCTGTTTTGCTTCTTGGAGTCCTACGAGTGGTAGTCCATTTGTTGAATGTGTCATGTACATGCTGTTACTTACCATGTCCCTCTCATAAATTGGCCTTGAATTTCATCATTGAGAATTTAAAGAAATTCTAAACCTCCAGTGATGAAACATCTTAGGAAACATATGGAGTTCCCTGAGCTTCTTGGAGGATCTCTGGATGCATGCCTGTAGCCTGTACTTTTGATTCCATCTGCTATGTGTTAGCATAACATCGGATAGTTTTAATATTTGATTGTTTGATAGAAATCCTCTGTTGATCTTATTTATTATTCATGTTTTATTTTCAGGTGGGTGATTTTGTGCATGGCATTGGTTCTTTTCTCTCTCAAGGATGTATCATTCAGTTATAACTAGCATGTATTTATTCTGGAATATTATTTCTATGGTTTCAGGAGCATTAGAAAATCTGAGGAAGACATACCTGTGCCACCTCTTCTGAAAAGTGCAGCTCTTTGGGGTATGTATGGCATCAATTTTCAGAATCCTCTGTTCAGTCGAAATTTTTATACTTGTTGCTTACTCCAAGTGTTGGTTTGCATTGCTGACTGGAACACGTGTATTCTTCTGGATCTCTAGCTACAGGCATGTATTTTCTGAGAGGGTGATCAACAAGAACTGGTTCCACAATAATCTTAGCTTTTTGTTGTTTGACAATTTCTCTTTGCAGATCTGCAAATTGAATGGTAAACCTCTTGTGTGAGGGGTGTACAAGCAGATATTGTGTATGGGGCAATCTTTATCTCACTTCAATTCACACACATTGTCTGTCCTTGATAGAATCTTTTTACCAGCCATTAAAAAGGAAAATGAGCAAATCAAATAAATCAAAATAAAATGAAAAAGAAAACAGAAAAGGATAGAATCATTTTACCTCCTTAATAGTAAAGGTCAAAAGTTTCTACTGCCTTAAACCTCTAGAGTGTAGAGATTACCCACCTTGCCATTTTATGAAACCCTTGTGCTTCTATTCTTAAGTGAGAAGATAGGTGAAAAGGGAACCTTCCCACTTCTCTTGGACTATTGAAGAAAAAGCTTCTAGAGTTACTTCATTTATAATGATGAACCGTGCATTACATGAATGGTTGTCACCAAGTTGCTGCTTCTCTTGCCAAACCCCTTCAAATGATAAAATGCAAATCTAGTTTACTCAGTAAATGACTGTTTACAAAGTTTCCTGTGACTTCTGTATGGGGTGCTCAACCTGTCATAAGGTTGTCGTTGCAAAGTTCCTCTTACATGGAAGTTTGACATGTCATAAATTGTTCTTGTTCAAGCTTTTATTCTTCTTAATCTTTTTACTCAAGTTTCATTAACATGTTTCATCGAAATTAAACCGAACTGTTACCAAAGTTGTAGATCACATTTGTTTTGCAATAAGTTTGAGTTTGTACCATTAAGTTTGTTCATTAATAAGTTTCTGTACCAGGTAGTTCTGTTGTTATCTTCCTCCAAATTATAGGTTTAACTGTCCAGGTGGATGGGAGTGAGTGCAGGGGGAAATATGTCTATCTATGCTTGTCAATGTGGCAGATTAACCCGCCAAAGGTTGATCTAGGATTTCCTTTGTTGTTTGAGGGATTTGGGAAAGTAATTAAATAGTCACTTAGGATTACATTGATTCAGTCAAATGGAAAAGACTTAAATTACCCATAAAGTGGATAAAACTCTGGATCTTTTGATTTCGCTCTGGTGGAGTTGGAGTGATAATACAAGAAGCATATAATCTCTTTTAACTTGCATTTTCTTTCCTTGTCTCTGAAGGTAAATTTTGTGTCCCTTGCTTTTATATGTAAGCCATCTCCTCGACCTAGATTTTTCAACCAGTGGTTGGCTTAAATCACATCTTGTATGTTTTAGTGACCTTGTACTGTTTGCAGGTAGTTTAGCTAGAGGGTGTTTGCAGACAAGATTGGCTCTGTCCTTACTGTAGTTGGTCTTATAATATTGCATTTGTTTTAATAGCATTGCTCTCACTTCTTAATTAAGGAATCTATGCTTTTATAGAATTTCTTATCTCGACCTGCAAAAGAGTAGTATAGTGGAAGAGGGAACTAGTTTTTAATATTTCCAACTTAGGTACCTTCTCATTCCAAAATTGCCACTAAACAAGTCTTTCAAATACTTCTTCATTCAAAAATATCCAGCACTTGCTGTCTGATAACATTACAATAGCATGGCAAGTACAAATTTACATGTGGTGTGCCACTGATTTGTTTTGTCTTGGGCTCACTCTGGTTCTTGATCAGGCCACAGCCATCTATGGTCAAGTTTTCACTCTACCAGCATCTATTGTACCACTGAACCTTTGATTGTTTACATATTATTTGCCCATGCTGGGTGGTGGATACCAATGATACCATGCAGTAGTGTGTAGGTGTACTAGTTGCTAGGACTGTGATATATCCTGTGTTGGTGGTGGGGGCATGGAGCTCTAGTAGGATATCGTGCTGGCTACCAGTTCTATGAATAACTATGTACAGAGTCAGGGTCGATCATGCTACCTGTTCTTAGTTTCTGTTTTATTTTGTTGATCTTCTTTTCCTTTACTGAGAGCTTGTAAAAATTGCTTTTAATCTGGTTCTAGTCTACAATTCTATCATTTTGCTTCATTCTAGAAACTAAATTCTGATGTTACTCGGGGGCATGTTTAGTTACTAGTCACTAAGTGCCAAGCTGATGTTAGCTCCAGTGAAGCTATGGCAGACTCTTGCTTCATTGTCTTTGTTCAACTCCAAAATGGTTGTTGGATTTATACTAGTGTTGCAAGCATCTCTGCTAAGTTCACCTAGTGACTAGTCTTCTGTTCAGATGTTGACTTGCTCTGTTTATGTGCTTTACCAACTGCAGAGCATATCTTGCGAACTGGTTTTCATTTTTGGACTTTCAGGTGTCTTTCTTGGAGTTTCTTCCAACACTCGCTACCAAATTATTAATGGACTAGAACGTGTTGTTGAAGCATCCCCTCTGGCAACGAGGGTCCCACCCGTTGCTATGGTTTTCACTGTTGGTGTTCGATTCGCCAACAACATATACGGGGGCATGCAGTTTGTAGATTGGGCTAGATGGAGCGGCGTGCAATAATAGTAAGCAATTTTAAAACTTTGTAATTGCAACTAAACAAACAGAATTTTTTTTTGACAGTTCTCTCTTGAAGTCCGCTTGTAACCCAAAGGCTGGGAGACTCCCTGGTACTTTCTCGCATTATAACAAGGGTTGACACCCGAGCATCCCCTTATGCTTTGTTTATTATTCGGAGTTGCTATTCCTCATTTTTTGAGCACCCATTGAATTGTTCTATACAGCAGCTGCAGTTCTATTACTATCATGAGGTTACTTGGAGATGAATGCATTTATTCTCCATTCATCATTTGTTTCTACGAAACCTAAAAGACCCTGCATATTTTCTTTGCATAGATTCTACGAGGTTCAGTTAGAACTCCAGCAGATGTCAGGCAGATACCCTAACGGTTAATGTCGTTTGGATGCCATTTACCTCATCTCAACCATAAAGGAACAATTTCACAAAGGACCAGGAATAGAGTTATTTTACAGTGGATCCCCAGGAAAAAAGTAATGCTGTATCCTTTATGAGTTTGAACCTTTGTTTGATTGATCTTGTTCTCTTCGTTTTATGAGGGCCTTGTCTTTATTAAGATGCATCTATTACACAGCACATGGGTACGTGGATCGCCCAAGCAAAGTATGTCTCTGGCATGGTGCTTGAGTTTTATTGTGCCAAAATTTGGAACACAGTTTTTCCGAAGTTTAGTATTTAAAAATGCGGTTCCTTTGATTAGGAGGCCCATTTGGATCCAGTTAGCATTTGGCTTTACCTGTTGACATTCCTGGCATGTAATGCGAGCTGCATCACTGTGTAGCTTCTACGTATATTTGAGACTCAAACATTAAATGCCCAATCCTATTCAAATATTAAATGCTCAATCCCAGGTTTAGTTGTGGTAGGGCTGCCAACCGATCGAATGTGGTTCGGATGCCATCATTCTGCATCCATTCCAATAAATTACATTGGTTTGAATGCGGTTCGGATATTAGTTTGGATTTTCATATTGCATTCCATATCCATTCTATTTGGTTTGATTCAAATAGCTGTTTGGTATCACTATTTTTATTTTTCTAAAGCAACACAATTGTTTGAATTTCTTTGCACATTTATCCAGTCCAAGATAAAGCTGAAGAAGTCTAGCTATATTCTTTTTTGTAGGTTGTTTGAGTTTTATTTGTTTAAGATCTTTGAGTAATTCTATTAAAATTACAAATGCAAATGCAAATGTTTGTAAATTGCTATTATTCTTTTCTATTCAAAGTTGTATGTTGATGGACATGGCTTTTGGTTATATACTATATGACTTTTAATATATAAGTGTAATGTACCTTAATGGAAGTTCAAAATCTTTGCTTGTGTAAAGTGCAAATGAGTTGATAATGAAGAATGCAATTATTGAATTGTAAATCATATGCTTGTAGAAGTTAAAACAATATTTGGATCTCAAGATAAATGTAACAAATATAACTATTATTATTATTATTATTATTATTATTATTATTAGAGAGAAGGTTACTTGAGTAGTACATAGGGCTTCTGTATATAGGATTTTTAGCTATTGTTTTTGCAAATTAGAGAACTTTTTTTTGCAAATCAGTCATACAAATTAAAACTCTTTTCTGACTATGATTTCAATTTCTGACTATGGTTACCAACTTGTAATGTGTTGAGATTCTTGAGATATTACTACATATGCATTGAGAAGAAAGAGAAAGTAGTTGGTAATAAAATTAAAACTCGTAGTGAATTCCTAAGAATAATTGATATATAAATTCAAGGTATGATAACTCCAAGTGCACTTTACTTTCTCTTTTGTAGATTTAAGTCATTCGCCAAATTCATAATGATTTAGATAGGCTAAGTATACAATTTCGCTCATTAAGTACTTTATCCTGTATTCTTTTTTCTGTGTTTCTTAACATGAAAAAACATAAGATAAATTATCTTGTGGGCATGAAGTTTGGTACTTGGCAATCAAAGCCATTTTCAACCTGGTGAATGGCTTTAGATATACAAAAGATGTAAGGTAGAGATAAGTAATATGTACTTGGATATATCTTTTGTAAGAGTGCACTTGAATTTTAACATTCATCTACAAATTATTTACCTATTTTTATAATATAATATAATAATATGTGTGTGTGTGTGTGTCTTATAAAAATTATATTTTGGATCAGGTAACCCGTTGATAAGAGTCCTCATATTGTATGTATTCTAAAAAAATACAGATTCAAATTCAATTGTGTATTCGTCTACTGGTAGAAACTTTCAATTCATACCATATCTATTGGCATTAGTTTGGTAGATAGCTGATAATCCATCTTGATTCGCAACCATAGTTGTGAGAGGAATGCTTCAATTGGCTTAGATTACATGGTAAGTTACCATGTGATTCTCAGCCTATATAAGTAGGATCTCCACTTTTGATCCGTTATGTGCATATGATCTCCCAGGCTTTGGGTGTTTAAGTTGCCATGTGGGTGCCGGCTTTTGCAAGAAGGTGCCCCGCCTTTGATCCGACCTGTTCATTTGATATCTCCAACGTAGTCGTATCTACTAGTCCCAAAACCATGCGGGATTGAAGGACTTTACCAACTTAAAAGTGTACTTGTGATGATGACCTGTTGCTGTGACAGTTGCTCTACAAGAAACCCAAAATTCAGGCCAGGCATTAAACAGGTTGGATCAACCTAACGTGTCCCTTCATGCCATTTACGATCAGAAGGGTGCCGTAAGACAATGTAGCCTAAGGTAGCCGATAGGCAATGTTGTCATAGACAAAAAAGGCTCAAGTGGGATTTGGAAAGAAGGGGTGAACTATAAGGGTCTATAGTACTCAACCTTATTTGCATTTTTGCAAGAAGCTGTTTACATGCCTTGAATCCGTGATCTCAAAGTCACACAACGACAACTTTACCATTGTGTCAAGGCTTCTCTTTTCAATGTTATCATCAGACAATATTTGAAAATTCAAAGATTGTTGAAATCAATTTCATCAAAATTGGGCAGGGGTTTGTTAAGTATACTTACAAGAATTGCATCCCGTCCCTTTCATTCATCTATTTAGATGGCCAGAAAGCAACTTTCTACATGGTTGAGCCCTAGTGTAACCTGCGTAGTTGTGGAACTCTTTCAGTTCTATTCCGGAGAGGGGCGCGTAACATTAAGCAGCCTTCAAACCCGTGACCTACCAGGCATCACGGGAAAAGCCTTTGTCTTCGTGTGCCACTGTGTTAGAAGGCATTTGATCGCACGACAGGGAAGGTTAGGAGTGCTATTATTAGAATAAGACTAACATTTTTCCTCAGATTTCATGCATTATGTCAAAGTTTCACCGCTCATCAGTCTGACTCGCAGCTCTTTTCCACTGATGGGCACATCAGACGACCCGATGGACTCTACATTAGTGGTTTCTGCGCGTAGATCTCTCAGATCCACTTAGATGTGATCCCTTCTGTTATAAAGTGGCTTCGTGATCAGTCATTTTTTATTCCCATCGGCTGTCTCATTGCCATCCATTTGTATCTTAACCAGATAATCATGTCCCCTTGATCCATCAGAACTTCTTTACAGTTCCACCAAGAACGAGGAGATCGTCGAGTTTCGTTGGATTTAACCTTATGAGATCGGATGTCTCGGCGGGTTGCCTCCAGAGGGTTTATACAAACTCAAATCAGCAAGAGAAATTGATTTATTGGCCAATTCGAGAAGGATCACATCCATGCTCATTTTATAGTTGATGGCTCAGATAAACTAATCTGTAAGAGTTCCATTCGACAAAGACTCTCAAATTGTGTGTGTGGGTTGATTTTCGCCTACAATTGTCAAGACTTGCTTACATTCTCATGAATTTAGGCAAAATTTCAGGAAGATCTAACTTACTATGCAACTTGTTTGAACTCTCTTAAATTATTATGTACATACAACAAATCACTATTAGTGGATATTTATAGCCTATGTTTCTTTCTGCATTAACTCAGTATCATTTATAACTAAAAAAACACAAAATGTTAGAAATATAAGATGAGCGTGATTTTTCACATATGAGCTAAATACGAAGGGCCAAACAGGTTACACGGCTTCGATCTAAAAAATTGAAGTAAAAGTTAAGTCTACCCAAAGGTGCTCTTTTAGCATCTATAATTATTGTGAAAATAAGATAAGGCTATCGTATTATAGGCTCTTGTGGTCTGCCCCTTCCGCGGACCCAGTATATGCGGAACTTCCTGCACCCTAATTATCAAGATTCATCGTGTAAAGCCTATGTATCTACTCCCGCATAAACGTCCCAGGAAGAATAAAAATAATAAACTAATGGTCGTTAACCAAATTTTAAGATGAGTCTCCCACTTAAGCTGTCACATGTCTCATTTAACGACTCCGGTTAACTCCTTTCGAGTGTTACCGGGTTACATGAACTAACCATTTATCCTAGTTAAAGAGACAATGACAGGCAGATAGAAAGAATGGGCTTGGTTAAAGACTTATTCAATTTATGATTTTGCCGGGAAAAATTAGTTTAAGCCATGCCGACCAAACCAACAGGCTTGATTAGTGCTACCTTTATTCGTGTTGTTTTAATCATAAAACAAATGAAACTACAGCAGCTATGCCTTCTGATCGGTTGTTAACTTCACGCTTGCAATACCAAAGACTTGTATACATACTGTGAAGATTTACAAAAAAAATGAAGGCAGCCCAGGTGCACTCGAAGCTCTCGCCTATGTGAGTCTGGGGAAGGGACAGTCCACAGTGGCTTAAAGTAGGCAACCTTGTATTTTTTCAAGATGCTGATTCTACACCTTGAACGATTACATGCCAGTGCGGCGGATGCTTCAACAGGCATTGCAAAGTTGTCCCATTAATAAAACTATACATATTACATATACTACTAGAGCTTGTTGGAATATACTAAGCACAAGCAGCTTCATCTAGAAAGTGAGTCCCTTCATAATGTGGCAGGGGATTTCCATATTGCGGTGGTGGGTGCCTTTGGGAAGGCGGTGGGTACTTCTGAGATGCGGAGGATGACCGTGAGTAGGTGGTGGGTACTTGGGATAGGGTGGTGGATACTGACGAGGTGGCGGGTGACCTCGTTGTGGTGGTGGATATTGCCGCGAAGGTGGCGGATACTGATGAGGAGGTGGGTAACCTCGTTTTGGTGGCGGATATTGACGAGAAGGGGGTGGATGACCTCGTCGTGGTGGCGGATACTGACGAGAAGGGGGTGGGTAACCTCGTGGTGGTGGCGGGTATTGCCGAGAAGGTGGAGGGTGTCCACTAGGAGGTGGGTACTGTCCTTGCTGTGGTGGTGGATAATGCTGAGAAGGTGGCGGGTATTGGCGAGGAGGTGGTGATCGCCCTCCAGAAGGTGGCGGATGGTGGTGGGAGGGTGGAGGATACCCTCGTTGTGGGGGCGGATACTGCCTAGAAGGCGGTGGGTGCCCGTCTGTGGGTGGCGGATAATGGTGGAAAGGCGGAGGATGCCGATGAATTGGTGGCGGATGCCTTTGATGAGGTGGTGGGTATCCGTGCCGTGGTGGTGGTGGAACGCCATAGGTAGGTATTGTCTCTGGTTTGTAAGGCTTTGGCTGAGTCTGGTAGGAATCATGTGCAGGAGCTTCCGCGTTGGAAACAACTGCTACAAACAGTAGCCAAAGAAGAAGTTGCTGTAAGAAAGAGATCCTTCTCATCTTGCTCATTGTTTCTTCCTCATTGCAGGTTGGGAAGAGCTAGGGTTCTATATATATGATTGGGCTTCTTGTCTTTAGACTTCACTGTTGGGGAAGAGTCAATCAGATTACGTAAAAGTGGATGTGGCCTCTTGTTCATGCTATTTCGTCGCCAAATAGTGCTACCCAATTGCTGCCATTGAACACTTTGCATGGTTTTAGAAGGTGGCTCTATTCAACATGGACATGTAACGGCAATGCTGATCTACGGTTGCAGTTTCCATATTTTGAAGGCTGTTTTTTAGTGGCATGAAGTTTAGTGAAAATGAACTTCTTTGTGCGTTCCACTGGTGAGCGCACTGGCCTTGAATTAATTCTAGATGTTTGTATTTCTCTTCAAGTAATAAAACTGTCGCCAGTAACAGCTGTTTTTGAGCATTTCCTCTCTTTCAATTATTTGGGATAATGAATATCTATCAGAATCTTTACTTACCGACCTTGGTTGATCTCTGCAGATTTAGTGTTGGGCCAACCCCATGCATCTCTGCTCATCTACTGCTAATAACCGAAAGATTAAATGTTTCTAGGTATGGTTTGAGGGAATGCTATATTTCAAGACCACCTCTTCTGGAATCCTCACTATGATTAATGAGCTTGAGTTCCTGTCATCAATAAATGAGGTCATTAAAAGTATAGTTGCTAAAGTTATACTTAATGAGGATCTTGGAAGCCAAGTTGAACAGTTTGTATTAGAGAATAAATTAGTAATTTTACTATTCAGAATGTTCAGAAATCGTTGGACAAAAGTTAGAGAATAAAGTATGGTTATGAAGTGAAAATTATTTTTCACTTGCAATTTTCACTGTCTTTATAAGAAATAATTTAGAATTTAATAAAATTGTGCATGAGCTTTGTATTTGATTTGGTGAGTTTGTATTTTAATTGGATAACTTTTCATTGAATTTGAAAATGTTATAACTTTGAATTATTTGTAAATAAATCAGGAGATAAAAAAGTTGGAACATTTTCAAAGAATTTCAAAATATTCGAAGATTTTATGACTATGCTTGGTAGTGAAAATCTTATAGCTCCATTTATCCTTCTCTCTTTTAGATAACAAAGTCACAGGTAAATGTATATCTTATCCTGGAGAGTTTTGTGATAAATCATGTGACCTTCTGTTTCATTGTAGTGCATTAATTTCTAGGATAGGGTATCGTACAACCTAATTAGAAGCTGCTCCCCATGGACATAGTGAGCCTGGACAAGCTGTTGATTTCATTGGTAATGTTGTTGTGCATATGATTCTCTTATCCTGGAGAGTTTTGTGATAAATCATGTGACCTTTTGTTTCAGTGTAGTGCATTAATTTCTGGGATAGGGTATCGTACAACCTAATTAGAAGCTGCTCCCCATGGGCATAGTGAGCTTGGACAAGCTGTTGATTTCATTGGTAATGTTGTTGTGCATATGATTATCTTGAAATTCTCGTGTTTGGTGCTAGTTGATGATGTTGTATGTCTTGAGAGTATACTCCCTGGGAGCTTTGAAGAATTACTTTCCCATGCATATGCCAAAGGCATATATAGATGAAGATTTGGTGAAAACATTAAAGATGTTCCTTCAATAGGGGCAGCCCCGGTGCATAGAGCTCCCACAAATGCTGATTATGGTGAAGGGCTGGACTACAAGGGTCTATAGTACACAGCCTTACCTTGCATCTTTGCAGGAGATTGTTTTCACTCCTTGAACTTGTGATCTCAAAGTCACATAATGACAATTTTACTATTGCACCAAGGCTCCCCTTCTTAAGATGTTCTATAATTACTCGAATTTTTAAATCCTAATTTATTTTGAAAAATTGGATGGAATAGAAGGATGAATGTTTTATAAAATTTGAATTTTTGAAGTGAGAACTTATAAAAATCAAATTTGTTAGAAATATTCTCATAGTTAGATTCTACTTGAAAAAAAAAATCCAACGATACAAAGAACACTAAAAACAAGTTCAAATGAAAAAGTTATGGCATTTGAAGTTGAAGGTTATTTTGATAATTTCTTAAATAATATGAAAATATATTTCAAAAATGAAAAAGAATTAGAAAATGCTGCGGTGTTTTGATGACGGCACCCTCTCCATCTTCGACTCCGTTGTCAGTGGAGAAAGTTGACGATCGTGCCTCTTGCAAGGAAAGCGGATCACCGACGATAAAAGCCTTCTCTTCAACCCATATCGCACTCTCCTCTCTCCCCATATTTCGTTTACCTCTTTCCTTTCCCTCTCCAGCTTCCCATGTCCTTTGCATTTTCCGGCAACTCAAGGCACCAGCGGCATAGAACGCCATCTGTAACCATCGAATTTGCCGCCTCTCCTCTCTGGCTTACCAGGTAGACCTCCCCTCGCAATTTTCCTTTCTTTTCCTTTCCTTTTTCCCCATGTTCTCCTCATTGGACTAGTTTTTCGACAAGTATCACTGGTGAACCAAAACTGGTGATTTCAAGCAGGACCCATCTCATGGACAGCTTAGATGGGAGATTTGAGCCATTAATGACTTTATGGAACCCAAAAACCCTAGGATCTATAAAAACAATGACTTTTTGAATGATCTAAGGTGTTGATCGAAGTTGGGGCTGATTGGACGGTCTAGATTGGATCGTCTCAATCCTGTTGGTCTGGCTTGTGCCCAAGACGCCTCCCCATGACATGCGACAAAGATGTGCCATTTTGGAGCATTCCCATGCATGTGCACGCGTGCGTGAGCAATCTTAGTTTGACTGGGATGCTTCTACGTCCTGGGGGCTATAATGCGAAGGCCTGTCTTGTCACGTTTTGGGACCAGGAATTAAATCTGAATCGTTGACTTGATATGAAACACAAAAATTGAAATTCAGAAGGCTATATCAGCCCGATTTATGATCAGAAGGGTCCGTTAGAATCGTATTGATGATGTGAACCTAAATGTGTAATAAAATTTAGGATTAGAGAATAATTTTAACTAGTCATGGCTTAGAAACCGTAGGAATCTCATATATCTAGAAGACTAGATATATGAGATTCGATTGGAAGATTTAGCAGATCTATATACCTAGATCCAGGACATTAATCCTTAAATCATAGATTTGATTGTTCAAATCAATTATGATCTCGATCTAAGAATTGCAATAGGCGATCTACAAGATCTGATCATTCATTTGTTAGATCTTGATGACATAAATGTTATTAAGGGCAGTCTAACCATTAAATATTGGATTCTTAAGTAGGATCTTGTTTGGAAATGCGCTAATCAATGATCTATAACTAAAAGGGATGACTCTCACCGTTGAATTGTGATGGATTTCAATTTAAAAGACTTGATACACTAATTATCTCCACAAAGGTGTAATTTATGATGGATTAGATTCTATTAGACCTAATAGATCATGATCATGCATGTGACATTTGATTCACTGGAAAAAGTAGAAAATAGAAAAAGTTAGAGAAAATGGCAGTTAGAAACTTTTTTTGGGCCAATCATATGTCACCTATACTTTACACTTACAACTCCTTGTTGAAATTACCACTCCTCATGTATGTGTGTGTAAAGACGTGGAAACAATCTGTTGCAAAGATGCAAGGTAAGGCTCAGAGCTTCTAGGCTGTCTTTTTTTATATTTGTTTATAACCATCCTCTCATGCCCTCCAAAATACCACCTTCATTTTGCTCCCCGTGCCTCTCTCTCTCTCTCTCTCTCTCAAACCATGAAGATACTCGATCCTCTCTGCGGATCGCTCATCCGCTGCTTCTCCTCCTCCCGGTCTTTGCCCCCCTCCACCAATACCACCGTCACATTCAAGAAACGCCTTTCCCCCGCCAAGAAAGACGAAAAAGACTTCGCATCCAAACGAGAAGAAGAAGAATCGTCATCACCATCGGGAGACAATCTAGAAGAAACAGAAGATGAATCAAGCCTCTTGATCGAAAAGAACCACGGAAGATCTTCCAAATCAATGGTGAGCTTCACCCTCTTCGGCCATCGCCGGGCGCACGTCTGCTGGTGCATCCAATACGATTCCAGACCTCCGCTCTTTCTCGAGCTTTCCATTACGACAAACATTCTTGCCAAAGAAATGCAGTCTGGGCTTCTAAGAATCGCCCTCAAATGCGACGAAGAAGAGATGGCTAGGTGTTCTTTGCACTCCATACCCGTTTGGACCATGTGCTGTAATGGAAGGAAAGTTGGCTTTGCCTTCAGAAGGAAAGCTACAGAAAAAGATTTGGTGATTTTGAAAGTGGTGCAATCTACTTCAATTGGAGCGGGAATATTGCCTACTGAAGAAGGAGACCTTATGTATATGAGAGCGAGTTTTGAGCGAGTCGTGGGATCTCGTGACTCGGAGTCTTATCATCTTATAAGCCCGGGTGGAACCCAAGATCAAGAACTCGGTCTTTTCTTGTTGAGGTCTGTTTGAGGATTTTCATTTTTGGATTTCGTGGGAGGGTTATTTTTTGGCAAAATTGTGAATAGTTATTATTTATTTGTCTGGAGATTTTCTCCAGAGAATTTTTAAGTGAAGGGATGGATACTTGGCAATGGAAATTATAGGATGTTGCTTCTTGGGTTACCTTGTTTGGGAGGGTTTTGATCGAATAAGCCCTCTGTAATTCTTTTTAGTATGTGTTGGATTGTGAAACTCAACGATTTTCTGAATAGTAATTTGAAATGGGAGGATGGTTTGCGAAAGAACATCAGGCTGGTTCATTGTTTCTTCTGTGGAAATCTGCAGTTTCTTTATGGGATTTCGACAAAGATTTAGCATTTTAGTACTACTTGTTTTAGTTTTCCCAGTTGGGTTTTTCAGTCATGAGTTGGCTGCAAATTTTTTGGCACTTTAAACTCACTTGAAGTTTCCAAGGTCTCTTCTAAGAGTGTTGGTATTACTGAAAGAAAGAATAACTTACAAAACAATCTGCATTCTTCAAACAGACAGGAAAAACCCCCAAAACAAGGGAATAGCAGAGTAAAAGTAGCTGATCCAAAACTAGGCCTGGACCAGGATCCATTGGGAGGATTTTGTGACTTATTTAGAGCGTGTCCACTGCCATCTGCTGGATGAAGAGCATATTGCATCATTCTATGGGGATCTCATTGAGAAATAGAAGTAAAAAGGCCAAGTTTGTATATCTATGGAGAATTCTTTGTTATCATCATGATGACATTGCAGTTGATGTATATTTGCATGAAATGGGCCAACTATGAGAGCTTTGGCATTGGATATCTAGCGGCTCAAGAAACATATTGATTGGATAAACCTATTATTTGAGAAAAATTACGTGCTAATATAACTGCTCCTTTGTTTTTCATATCGAGCCTTCGGTAATTATACAGACGGCTATAATTTTTTATAAACTCAGATTTCTAAAGATCTGAATTGTTTGTAAGGAGTGCCCTTGACCATAATCCGAGATTCTCACTCTTTAGATGATTCTAGCAACAGCGGCTTTTAGTTGTAAGATGGGCCAAATCTCTATGAAAATCCATCATTTTCAATTTACACGAACTTCCACAGAAATCACGATTGATTCTTTGTTTTTGTTTAACAAGAATTATAAGCTGAAGCTCCTTTTAGGAGCTCAACAAATGCTCCAATCTAGGCATATTTTTTAGAAGATCTACTCCATTGATGTTGTTGTTCCTTCTTTTTTAGGTTGCATGGGAAAAATCACATCAATCAATTAATTGTCACTAATTATTTTTCAACTTTTAGAATCAGTGGTCATCATTTTCATCCAAAGTGACATAGGCTATAATTATTTAATGCATGTGATCTTTTAGATGCAGCCTATCCAAAGAAGATGAATGGCATAAGTATTCTAAAAAGCATGCCGAGGCCCTCTTCTTGCTAGTTGAGTGTGGATTGCTATTTAGAGTTTAGATAGTTTCTAACCTTTTTTTTTGCTGAAAAACCACTAGTTTTTCTGTTTTTTTGGTACAAATTTAGAGAACCTAGTCTCATCCAATCGTCATCCCTTTTTAACGCCCATGCTCCAAATTTTGCTACTTATTTTGTAACTAATTTAAGCATAAGCAGCAGTTTATTCATTAAACATGGAATCAATTTGTCTTGCTAAGGCCTCAATAGATCTTATCATGTATGTCATTGATCGCAGAAAACAAAATAATAAGAAAAAAATCTGGAGTACATGTCCCATGTGAACTATTTTTTATCTATACTTACATATAAAACAAATTCCCCTCCTACTTTCAAGGTTGATTAAAACACTAAACGTGCTATAGTTTTACTAAATACATTTGGTTAGGAGGATTGCTCAAAGTTTATATTACTATTAAATGTTATTTAGATCTCCAATCTTATAAGCCATCTCCAAGTAAATGTAGTGTCATAAATATCATTTATCATAATTTCTTGAATCTCTACTAACTTTGCTTTATCTTCTACTATTTTTCTTGCACTGTTAATTTTATCTTTAAATCTAAACAAATCTCTATCTCTCTTCCTATCTTGGCTCTTAAAAATCAACTTTTTATAATTTCATTTTCACTAATTCTATGTTTTTACCTGCACAACACTTATCCTAACTCTTGCTCAGTCATGCAAAGCACGTGTGAATTTTCTAATTATTTTTATTCAATTTCTTTATGTCCGAACCAAAGGAGAAATTCAAGAGGAAGCGGTTCCATGATGGATTGGCGTATTTTTTTGGAGACAATAAGTGCCCAAATTAACAAAGATTCCTGGTATTTTCAAACAATAAGACAATGTCTTGATATATATATTGTTTGGGCTCCTATTTTTTGCTTGCCCATTAAAAATCAAGTCAATGGGACCATCATAACTTCTGGTTTCACTTTATTTTTTATTTCTACGCTTGTGATTCAAAGCATAGAACAAAATAAGGCTGAAGTAGCCAACAGAAGCGATTTTTGGTGTAGGGGTAGGCTAAGAGATTTTAAATAATATAAATGAGTTAGATTTTTGGAAAATCCGGGAAAGGCAGTCTGGAAATAACATTCTGCTTAGTGTTTGAAAATACCAGGACTCAATTACAAATGAGATCCAATCTCTCAATGACCCAAACCTTTTAACGTGATAGGCTGTCCAATGGAGGAATGATAGAGTAGTTATCCGTTTTGGACGCCAATAAGTTTTGATCGATTTGTGAAGGATTTTACTGATAAATATAGACCGTTGTTCTTTCTTTCCTAAGCATTCATTTGCCTGCTCTTATTTTCCAACTGAAAATATTCTCGTCCATTGTATAAGAACACACTAAAGAGGGTTTTCTACTATCACAGTGGAAACTAAAAGTTGTTAATGAGAACAATAGTACATCACTTCAATCACTTCAAACCAAGGATTTCAGCAGCTAATTCCATCTAAGCCAATTTTAATGCACCTTCCATTCAACGAGGGAGGTGGGCGGGAGAGAGAGAGAGAGGAGATGATATTCGGTGCTTCCTGAGGCACGGGCGTAGGCACCATGCCAAACTAAAGTGCAGGCCCACGACATTCACCTTCTTCGCAGGCCAACTTTCAGGTACATTTCATGAATCCAAGACATTCACCTTCTTCGGCCTCCACCAGATATCCAAGGTGAAAAAACTCATAACATGGTCAAATGCAAATGAAACTAGCTTCTTTATCTTTGCTGCTTATGGTCTGCGTCAACCATTTGGATAACTAGCTAATTACCTGTGACCTCGGCTTTTGGGGTCAACATATTCCTCCAATATTGTCGAGGAACTCCATGAAAAGATGGAAGCTTGAAATCTGATCCCATGGGAATGGATCTGTATGTGGTCATGGATAATTGCCACCACGGACTAAAATGGAAACAATTCAGCTATCAAGATCAAACCATTTCTACCGACCACCATACATCCAAACCATCCATTGGACCACACCGATCAGTCGTCGTCAACTGCCAGAGTCTCATTCAGTCAAGTAATTAATATCTACCATATACAAGTGCCATGTTTAAATGACCGGGCAATTAAAGGGGTTCATTTGCCATTGATCTAGATCGAGGAACAACAGCAAGGTTAGGAAAGCATACATACAGCATTTCTGTACAATCTATACACTGGATCATAACCAATCAGTAAGCTATCGACATGGGGCACACGCAATTTAATCATGGAGGAAATTTTCCATCTAGAACATTGTGAACGCAGCATAGTGGCACTAATTCCTACCTTTAACAGCACTATAAAAGCATTTCCTGGTTTTCAATTGCATTATCCTAAAAGTGGAAACGTGTTGCAAATCTCCATGCAGAGTTGCATGGCCCCATACCTGATACATATTACAGTAAAAAAAGTTTCATCACCAAAGACAATGTTAATCAGAAAAATCTCAGTAGGTTTTGAGTCCCACCATGAAGAAAGACCTTTGAAGGAGTGGACGAGGCCGCTTCTGGTGGCCAAACATCTACTTGCAGTCACAAGACCAATGTATGTACATGGTCGCTATAGTCTCATACAGAAATGAAAATCTGGCATTTTGCCATCACAATCACAGCAGCCTCCACACGCCTTGTTTCCAGTTACTCCTATATAACTTCAGCCATAATTACTCCAGATATGCTAATCACAGAACGTACAGCATTCATTTGAATGGGTTCCAAGTAGTAACCTTCATCTTTCTCAGTCCTGCCATCTTACTGTGAGAAAAACATGCCAACACCAGCCAGTTGGGATTGCAAATAAGATAAGGTTCTTAACATTACTGTGCACTATAAAAGACATAAAATAGGTCTGAAAAAGCACGAGGCAGTTCACACCACCGACATGTGATAATGGTCCCTGTTTTCTTATAAAAGTTAAAATGAATATGACATCTTTATTGACTTAATCTCGTCATATATAAATGCTAAAACCTAGTATAAATTGCAATGAACATAATGGCACCATATCCCTATTTTAGTGCTGGTTTCTTCTTTTATCATTTTGGTTTGACAATGAATCAGACGTGAAGCCTACCACAATTCAGTTGAAATGTGACCTACACCTCCCTCCTTCCAAAGCAGGAGGGGTCTTCATAAGTGATAGATATTCACTTCTGAAATTCCAGTGAAGATAACAGCAAAGAGTCCGGAAAACCCAAACCATGTCATAAGGTGTTGAATAACCTAGCCACGCTGCCATTTGAGATCATCTCTAATTATTAAAACTTTAGTAAAAACCAATAGGGTTTAGTCTAGAACTACACAAGATATGCATGCACAACAAAGAACAGGACCACTACAACCTACAACCAAAAAGTTATAAAGTTTTACCACTCAAAAGAATACATGCGCACACATGAGCAATTTTGGTTTAGGAGGTGCATAACTATGCCATGCCCAAGCTCTAAGGGTGCCAGTGGCAACACTTATTATACCCCTTTATGAGTCACAAGTGGGTACAATAAAAGACTGATTATTATACCTGCACCTGATAAAATGGATACCATGAGTCGCAAGTGGGTATGATAAGAGACTGATTATCATACCTGCGCCTGATAACATGGATATACTTGAAATCGCTTATTAGATAAGCCAGTATTATACTCCATAAAACAAGCAGAAACGAAGCACTTATAAGAAGCAATACCTGCATATTTCTTTCTGATTTTTTGCCTATATTTTTTGCCTAATAATTAGAATAGCTTTTATATCTATTATGTGAGCCCCAACATGAGCGTGTTTATAATGCAAGACTTTAACCCATTAGGTTTAAAAATAAATAACCACTTCTTATATGGTTATCCGTCTCCTAGTCCATTTTCCTAGGACAAAATACTTTCCAATAAATACCATTGATGCACATTACATAACATCCCACTCTTGGAATTCATTATATAAAAATTGGTATAAACAGTGTCATGTTGTAGCGATGAGGATTGATAGTATAGTGCGAGTGCACCCCTCACCTACTTTTGGTCGATCAAACTTGTTTGGTTTCTCTAATTTTTTATATCTTGTGTCCAACACATTACAATGGAAAGGGTCTGATCAACAACAAAATAGAGCCCATCATACAAACAACCAATTTATTGGACAGCATCTCATCTCTTTCCATTATAGTACTCCAGGTAAATGCCCATCACTAGTCCAAGTAAATTAGTGTACATATAATGTCAATACTTTTCAATATTTTTATTTATTAATCAATCAAGAGAGATTGGGAGTAGGTAACTAGGAATATAGGTTTTTGACACAGAAACAGATAGGTGACTAAGCACCATTCTGTGTTTTAACATCAGATAAGCAGACATTATAAACAATCTTTACAAAACAGCACTCTTTATTTTCAGAAACAGAAGTCATATATATAACAACTTATACAAATAAGTGTTGCCAATCACTACCTTAGAGATTCATTGTGTGAGAGCTTTGACTAGAAAAAGATTCCTGATCTCAGCACCTAATATCAGTTCACTTTTTGAATAACTAACTTTTTGACTCTAAGGATAGAGGAAACAACACTTGTACACCCAACTTTATAGGATAATAACAGTGCTGCTCTTTCCACAGGTAATACCCCTATGGATGCCCCTGTTTGCTCCAAGAAAGACAAAACTGCCCTTCCAATATGTGCGCTGTGCTGATACTAGTACCACTTTGCACTCCTAACCCATGATTTATGCATTCTTTGTTTGTCAAATAAATTTTCAGATTAGATTTTAGAGGATATAAGTGTCATTGTCTCTATATATAAATACCATTACAATTTATTTGTGGAGAAAAGCATAAAATAAAATGAACTTGGGCTACAAAATCTATTGAAATTGTTTACAGGGTAATTTTGTCTTTTTAAGAGCTAACAGGGACATCCAGAGGGATATGAATTGGTCAAGCGCACCAATGTTATTATCCAATGAACCCAAGAGTACAAGTGTTATTTCCTCCTAAAGATATTAGAACTACTCTGTTTATAAATCATACAAGACTTGCTAGTAACACTGGGCCTATGCTCCCAGGCATTGCTGACATGTCAATATCCAAAATTTTCAGAAATGAACAAGATGCTCCTAAAGCATAAAATTTTGGCAATCCACAAATACCATGTCAGAATCAAATCAATCAAAATTCATATTCAAAGAATAGTTAAAGCATGACCTTCAAAAACTATAAAGATAAATAAGGTTAAAAAAAAAGGAAACGTGACATTTCCCACTGTTCTCGTAGAAGTCCAAGTTCTCTCAAATACACGGGTTAATGTGGGGAGGAAAGAGAGCTTTTGAGCAAGAGTCCCCTATTTGTCCTTAAAGGCCTGCAGTTTTTGTACAGTTCCAGCACAAGTCAATATGTATGAACTGATTCTAATGTCGTTATCGAGTGGTTCACTAATACAGAAGAGGCACCATGGCTCTTTTGGCACATTCTTGATTAAATTAAAATGTTACTGCTAACAGGGGTTAGTCTTTCAAGCCCACCCATAGGTCAACTAATGAAGAAGCTGACAGCTTAGCTACAGGAGTGGATTTAAATGATGAAAGAGTACTTATTTTTCTCCTTAACTTTTTCCTTTGTATTCTTTTCACTTCTATTATTTCTTAAACATCTCTGAAGCACAAATTTTTAGCTCAAGCTATTCTTCCAAAAAGTTAATCCAAGGTCTCTCCATAAAGCAATTCTACCAGTTATTAATCTACCCTCTTTTTTTTTTCTTTTCTTTTCTCCTCTATGCTACTTTGTTGTCTTACTAATCTCTTTTGTCATTTGTCTTCCTGTTTTCCCACATGATCACAACTGATAAGGCAAGGTATTGGAACCCAAGCTTCCAATGCAGGGACTTAACAATTGCAAAAGAGGTGTTACTTAAGTCATGATTTTTCCATTGTTATAAATTCATATAGAAAAACACAAAGCCTCAGCAACAGTCAGCTACTTTTAAAACTAGCCAAGCCTAGACTAACAATTCTTTCAATTAATGGTTCTTCTTCACAACTGGGAATGAAAAAGCAGTGAAATGAATTCCGGAGACCGTTACATGAAACAAAAGTAGGTGAAAGTACATGAAGGACAGACTGTTCAATGATTTGAAGAATTCATTTTGGGCAGGGCTTGCTATCAAAGAGTCCTGCACAAGTCTACACCTTTTTTTGGTCTACTCTAAATCTTTAGTTTGTGGAGGGTAAAGGGCAGCCCCGGTGCACGAAGCTCCTGCCTATGTGGGGTCCGGGGAAGGGGCGGATCACAAGGGCCTAAAGTACACTTTTATTTTCTACCATCCATTTGAAGCTCAAATATCAAAGGCTTAGAATAGTCAAATTCATTACGATTTTGGTGCATGGCTCATCCATTGCACAGCATACCAAGATATATGATTTGGATCATTGAAAGAAATGATAAAACTTGAACTTTGGCCAGCCCAAATACCAGATGTATTGAATGTTTGAGCTACTGAAAGCCTAAGGCCATCAATATTCCCTTATGCTTTCTAATCCAGATCCCAAAAGGGAAAATGAAATAACAACCTTTTGCTAGTTTATATGAGTCATAAAATATTGTTCAACAACTTACCCCAGCCAATCAATTCATGAGTCAATTAGGTTTTACCTTCACCCAGATCTCCTTCGGGTCATAGTTTTGCACTACCAGGTAGATACCAATGTTTTTTGCCTGAGCTAACAAAGCATTGACTATGTTAATCACTGATTGCCTGAGCCAACTTGGTTTCTCCTTGATTGAGTTCTTTTTCAAGTACAGGTCCTTAAACACTAATAAAAATGTGCAGCCCCTAATCCATCTATATCAAACAGTCAATTTTTACGTAAAAAATGTGTCATAAGGAGGAAGAATAAATTATGTGTCATGCACAAGTAACAGAACCACACTGAGAAAACTTGTCCGTAACAATTTTCATGTAAACAATACCTTCTATGATAAAATCACCAAAAGAAAGTGTAAATCCAGTCAAGCATATTTAGTGAAAACATATAAATGTAACACCTAATTCCATGCAATGAGGCCCCATCTAAACCTTGATAAACTAAGCCCGAATAAATAATGGACTTGTAACTAGTATCAGACACAAGCAAACCCTGAATCAGGAAACCATAATTGTGTGGCATGACTAGGGCACGAACATAATCACCGTTTTTCTTTTTCTTTTGTTTCAGAAAAATCTCTGTTTTGCCCTTCACATTTTGTTATAATAGGGATTTCCTTCATACCTTTTTTATTTGGCAAATTTACCTAAAATAAGAATAAACTACCTTCTTTCAGATACCAAACTACACATAGCAACAAACTGAAATCTCTGTTACACATCATAATATCAAACATTCCAATCCCTAATCAAATAATACACCAAAACAGAAACGAAGGCTTCCGGTAAAAAGAAAAAAATTTTAAAAGGCCACATGTATAGAATTTTCAGTAGAAAATATCCATGAGTTTCGGCAAATTTCAGTTTCAGAGAAAGAACCAAATCAGTCTTTTCCTCTTTCAGACCACCTTCAAACAAAAAGGTGTCCCAAAAGGAACTGAAAAATCTTCAAAACAAGCTCAAGCCACATGTTTCCTTGCATGATTACAGAAGACAGCTTGTAAGTCCCATGTTTATGGAAAGGGTAGTAGTTTAGCTAGAATCCAAGATGGGTACTGGTGCTTTTGTTTAAAGTTGTTTATTAATGTGTCTGGTAAAGTAAAATCAACAGTTTGTGTTCTCAAGAACCACCTCTTAGCAATCTTTATGATAATTTTAAGATGGGATTTTAAGAGAAAATTTAGGGCAAAAATTTGCATTTAGAGAAATGGAATGTAACACGGGATACGAAGTGATTTCAGATTCATGGGATGGTAGATAGATAGATAGAGATCCCAGCAGTTAACTACAAATGGAGGATGAAAGTGACAAAGGAGAAGGGAAGGAGCTGAGGGAAGTTTTCTGGATGTGAATTTGAGGAGCAAATTTGTCAACTGAAAGGTGGAAGGAGAAAAAAAAAATTTCCTGACGGGGGTACATTTTGGTCAAAGGGGAATAAAGATATTATTTGGAATGAGTAGGGGAAGAAGGGGAGTCTTAGCGCAATGGTCAAGTTTTTGCCATCAAACCTAGGAGTCGCAGGTTCAAAGTGTGGAAATGGTCTACTGCAAAATGCAAGGTAAGGCTACATATTATAGACCCTTTGTAGTCCGCCCCTTCCCTGGACTGCCCACATAATAGGAAGCTTCATACACCGGGCTGCCCTGACCCAAAATGAGTAGGGGATATCAAACATTTTCCATTTTTCTGGCGTAAAAGTGGTCAACATGAACCTACTACCACTTGGTTGTGAGATAAGCACTTTATAAACTTCGCTGAGTGTCAAGTCCCACAATCATAGAGGAAACCGGGCTTGGCATAACTACTACCTAAACAAAAAAGGGGGCTTGGCATGACTATTACCCAACAAGCATTAGTAGAACCTCTTGGGAAAAGAAAAAGAATAACTGCATATTTATCTTCATACCTAAGTAAGAAATAATCTCAACCAATCGACTTGTGGTCCGCCCCTTCCCCGGACCCCGCGTAGGCGGGAGCATCGTGCACCAGGGCTGCCCTTCTTAGTCGACTGGTTCAGAGATAATAAAAACCAATTAACAAAAGAAACCTGGAACTGACCCTGGTAACATAAGGTAATAATCCACAACATGATCCCTTCATATTTTCGTTGACATCATGAATTTTGGTTTCCTCTCAGCAGGCTTAAGGATTTGGAAAGAGCACATTAAGCTTTCGTCAACGCTCATCATTGCTCCTGCATTGTCAAACTCACCACAGTAGTTGGGGGCTGAGAATATTGTAACAAGTTGTCTGTCAGCAAAGAATTCATACCCATCCTCCACAACCTGCAACAGTAAAAGCATAGTATCACAACCTCATAAGACATATCTTACAAGCAAAAGGGTTTTGAGAGTTAAATAACCTGATGGGCACGACAGATAAGATCCAAGTCATGCTTTTCTAAAAATTCTGAAACCTTATCAGCACCAAAGGTGTATGAGACCCCTCTATCATTCATTCCCCACCCTTGAACATCTCTACCAGGATCAGACCAGAGTAAGTCACAAAGTAAACCAGTGTCTGGGACATCAGTAGGACGAGTCAAATTTTTTACTTGTTCCAAGTTTGTCAGATCAGGGGAAAGTCCACCATGCATGCATAATATTTTGTCATCTACAAGTGCAGCCACGGGAAGACAGTTGAAGCAATCAGTAAATACTTTCCATAGTTTCACATTAAACCGGCGTTTACATTCATCATAAAATCCATATATGCGGTTTATAGAAGCACATTCATGATTTCCTCTTAGAAGAAAGAAATTCTCTGGGTATTTGATTTTATATGCAAGGAGAAGGCATATTGTTTCCAAACTCTGCTTGCCCCGGTCCACATAATCCCCCAAAAATAAGTAATTGGCTTGGGGAGGTAAGCCACCATACTCAAAAAGCCTCAACAGGTCACCATACTGCCCATGAATGTCTCCTGAAAGTTCATAAGCAATCAACGCAATGTCAGAAAATGCTTTTCAACCACTACAATCAGAAGAAGTGCAGACAGATCATCATGGCACTAATTTTTAGCAACAAAGTGTACAGTGTGAGAGCAAGATGAACCAGTTATTGACAAAATAGTAAAAAAAATCTAGGAGATAAGGTGAGGATTTATGGCTCAAAGGCTTGGAAGAATCAAATAAATTACTTGTAATAATAATAATAATAAGAAGAAGAAGAAGAAGAAGAAGATGGACAGACAGAACTTTCTTGATAACAAAACTCAAGGCTCTACCCCGTCACTTTCTCAGGACAATAAAACGCAAACAAAAAGCAGCTTGTTGGATCAGGTGCTAAGAATGAGAAGATTGCTCCTTTGATGCGCCAATATGATCAAATGAGAAATCTCCAAGTAAAAATTAAGAAGAAGTTAGAGAGGGACACGAGTGGAAAAATAAGTAAATGCATTATGTATTGCCAAAAAATTGCACATATCTATTTTCCAATAATGTAATCTAAGATGCATTTTCATGTTAAGGAAATGGAAGGTGCATTTCCCATGATGGAACCACATGCAATGTTTTTAACTAGCCAATAAGATTATAGCAACATGTGCAAACCAATGTCAACCAGGACGTCGTCTAAGAACTCAGACCCCAATGAAAATTGGCCAAGATAGATCCTAGTTGAGAAGGTATAGTCACTGGTTCATGCAGCTACTGTTTCATTAACACAGAGGCGGCATAACAGTTTTCACTGACTTAAACTTGGCTAATAATACTCCAGAAGCATTGCCCTACATAGTTTCTGGTGTAGGCTTATGAAAAGGATGATGCATTTTACAATCAAGGAGTGTAATGTAGCGTCATGTAAAGAGGCCTCCCTCCTTGAAAAGTGGACATCTTCCCTTATTTTATAATATTTTTCATACTACCTCATGAGACTACAGCATCAAGTGCGAGCAACAACAATTAATTGGTTAGAACATTAAATAAGTGAAAATAACAACAATTAGTTGGTTAGCACATAATTGAGAGAACAGACACAAGAAGTATGTAGATAAATATTTGTCTATGTAACATGTTAGGCGGAAGACCTAATTTCTCTGGTCCTTCCATGCAAAACTAAGAGTAGTGGTCCTGGAATGGTCCAATGAACCCTTACCCCTCGCCCTCCCGTATCCAACAAACTGGAAGCAATAAGATCAACCACCTTCTACCCACATCCCCATACAAAATATGACCATAATAGAAAAAAAGAATGATAATGATATCTAGACTGTGGATCTAGTTATCAAGCATGACCAAAGAGATGCAGGAATCAATTGCACCCTCTATGAGAATGCCACTGTCATTAAGATACAAAAAATTTCAGATAGTATGACTACACAGAGAACAAATAGATGGCTTTTTTCCTACATATGCCTGTCTCTGTGATCCCAAACTAATACTCCTCAAGCCTTCCATGTTGACTGATGGGTAGGCATCTCTATCTTGTGCTCAAAGAACAACCGACCATATTCAATGACTCATACATATTTCCATCCAAATCACACAACCGACTCTTCCACAATCACATCTCTATCACCACACCGTGGTTACAGCCAAACATGATGCTGTTTTCATTATCTTGACCACCATTCAGCCTTTTTCCAATTACTTATGTTTTATTCTAAGCTCAATCTACAAAGCCCTGCGTGGTTGCATTTTTTCTGTTGCAGTGGAACTCTGTCAATGATGAACTTGGATAACTTGACTGTTCTGTTCTGGTTTAGCTCAAACTTTACTCAGTAGAAGGGGTTATCAGTTATCAGCATTAAACATTGCCTCCATGGTGATCTTGTTAGAAAATCTCTCTTTTGGTTCAAGATAGTTTGTCTTTTAGATGTTTGAGGGTAGTTTAGTCCTTGTGCTCAAATTTATAGCTATTTTCACTATCCACTAGTAATTCTCTATTCAAGTTACCTCCAACAGAAGAATCTCTACCGAACATAATCTATTATCAATAGAATAGAATGGTGAAAAGAAGCATGCTGACTCACTCCCATCTCACACATCTCACTCTCCTTTTCTCTTTTTCTTTTAACTCTCTTCAGTCTTTATTCTTGTATGGCATCAGAGAAATGATTCAAACCTACAGAAGCTGATTCTCTCCTCCGCTTCATCTACAATTAGATGCAAGACAGCATTGAATCATCAAAGCTGGATGCCCCAATTAAATGTATGGCATGTCACATTCTTTCTTCAGAATTATGACAAAGTTAGCAGAATAGATGGAGAAGAATCTACAATGTTTAAATGAAAGTTAGGAGTCTTCTCTCATAAGTTTCAGTACAAATGGATTCTGCTTTTGAGTAACATGTCCATAAGATCTTAATATCAATCTTCCAACTTTTGGTACAATTAGTCACCTTATCAAAAATTGAAAATAAGGATCCTTGTCTATCCAATTCAACAGTAAATAACCATGCTTTCTATTCTCACTAATCGGGATATTTTGCTTTATTCAAATCAGCTCTCCAACGTCTTAACCAACCAAGGTGCCTGCAACGGGCAAGACACAAGCTCATGGAACACTACCACCTTTTAATGGCATATAAAAATAATGAATTTACAACTGTTTATGTGTCGTCAATCCCAAGTTGCATCATCTTTCTTCACTTTGATGAATGCTTATAATCCAATTTTATCTAATGCGTTCCTTTTAAATGCCACGCACTAAATTCAATTGCTCTCTCAGCGGCTTGTTGTCAAACAGTAAAACATAGGTCAAGAAGCCCTTTAAGACTAGAATCTAAGTGCCGCCATATTAATTATATTATCAAAGGTCAGAAATTTACTACAAAAGAAAAAATAAAAATCCAGAGAAAGGCCAACTAACTTGCATTATGACTCATAAAATCAAATTCCTTCAGAATTCCATTCTTCTTTATCACTAAATCCTAACTCCACCAGAATTTTCAAGAGAAGCCCTAAAATCAATCACTAACCAGTAACCATCATAAAGCAAGACACAACTAAAACTCAGAACCAAAACAAAAGCTTCGAAATCCAACCCAATAAAACTCACTCTAGAGGCACTAAAAAACACATTTTCCGCGAGAAAACACATCATAAAGAGCAAAATATCAGAAAGAACATACCGCAAATCTTGATCGGTGCTTCTAGCTCTAAAAGATTAGGTTGTTGGAGAAAAATCTCGCTGGAAACAACACAAAGTTGTCGGATCTCGGCCTCGGAAAGCGGAACTTGCTTTCCAGGTCTGGCGGATCGAACTTCCAAAAGATGATTAATGATATCATCCAAAACGGCAGGATCAATTCCCTGCCCTTGTAAAGCCATGAGATATCTCGATCTCCTTCTTCTTCAAAGCCTAGGAAATCAAGAAAGAGAAGAGAGGAGTAGAGAAACCCTAGAAAACGGAAAAAGGCCTTTCTTCCTCCGCCCTTTGGGCTTTTTCCACCTTCCCTCTCTCTCTCTCTCTTTCCTCCGTGTTTCTGCTTCTTCTCGTCGTCGGGCGTTGGAGAGAAACGGGACATTATTAATAATTAATATTTTTTGTTGTTTAAGAATTGTTAAAGAAAGAAAATATTATTATAATTAATTCATGGAGTAAACGGAGGAGCAACAGCCACTCCGATGTGGCGGAGGTGCCGATATTTACTAATTTTAGATGAATTTACATTTAAGCCCTTCTGATTTTAGAGTAGGACGAAATTATCCCTCCCATTTGAATTCATCTTTGAGAAAGAACATGGGTTAGGTGCTATCTCAAGAGAACTGGATCGAACGGATAGGATATAGAATGCAAAATTTTATCTGCAAAATGATATAAAATTTATTTTAAATAGCTGCTTCTGCGTCTCATGGATACGGAATAAGCGGCATTATTCTTAGGTTATTCAATCAAAAGTAATTTTTAAATTAAAATGTTTATAAATATTTATTCATCATTATCGTCAAGATCTTATTTTAACTGGGGTCCGCGATATTAATCTTATTTCTTCATTCTTCTTTATTAAGTATCATGATTTTATTTAGTCTTAAAGTTTTTAAATCTTTTTTCACTACTTTCTATTTATGTTCTTTTGAGCTTTTTCTTTGCCCTTTTAAAATTATACAGATTAATAATAAATATTTATTAATTTATGCTATTAATAAGGGCAAATCAAATATCTCAACTATCAAATATTTATACTATAAAATATAAAAATCAATCATAAGATTTTAAGATTTAGACTTTTTATATTTCACTTCATTGACGATTTCACCATTCTATTTTTCTCAAACACAAAATCATAGTAGGAGGAAGGATTAAAGGCATTGTGATTTCTTGGCTCTTGACTTCTGATTAATGCACCCTCGCTACAATTTCACCTATAATATGTATGCATGCATGCATGTATGTATGTATATAAGCAATTATAATTTAAGCTGTTTAATGCAAGTGTAAAGTGAAGGTGACATATGATTGACTGGAAAAAGGTCAAAAGCAACAGCCATTTCCTTGAAGTTTTTTTGCTTTCGACTTTTTTGCAATCACTTACATGTCACTGCACTTTATATCTGCAACTCTTTGCTGAAATTACTGCTCCCATCTATATATATATATATATATATATATATATTACTTTCAATCAATCTAGTATCATTGCTATACTAAATTTACATGCTTAAGAGATTCTATTTAGATTTAATATTTCTATTAATTGTCTAGCTGTAAGTAGACTCCCTATTATGAAAATTTACTTCTAACCATTATGGCCCTCATGGGGACAAAGTTCAGTGATTGGTTATTTTGATTCGATTGTGTTTGGGATTAAAATTTCTTCTTCTTAAGTTATAATGTGAATGTCATAAAGTAAAAACTTGTGTTATTTTCCCCTTTCCTTCCCTATGCTCATTACTTTCCAACAGTAACAATAATCCACTTTTAAATGGTGCAAATAATTTACTATTTGAACTGAAGGGAATGGAATTGATATATAATGGAGTGGGAATATTTGAATTACTATCCGAACTGATATCTGAACTGATAAAAATTATTAGAATGGATACAGAATGATGGTATTCAAGCCATTTATGATCTGTTGGTAGCCTTATGCTGAACCCTCTAAAATTTTTGAAATAAGAAAATGCTAAAAAAAGTCATGGTCTCATCACTCCAATTCTTCTTCTGTTCATATAATGGTGGACACTAGATTTAGGACTCCTTGTAGACCATTGATTTGCATTGGATTATATCTTGTGGTTGGGATGTATGTCACCTATTAATAGTCTACAAGATAAGTGTTCAAGACGTGGAAACAAGATCTTACAAAATACAAGATAAGGTTGCATACAATTGACCTTTGTGGTCCACCCTTCTCCAAAATGCAATAAAGATGGACAATGGGGTAGTTTAAACCCATAACTCCCCTTACCCCATACCTATTTGGAGTGGTCAGGCAGGAAATCAAAGAATTAAAACCACAACGAGGCAAAGGATGCGAAACAAATTGGGTTTGGAGTGGGGTTGCATTGTGGTGATAAAAATTCAATGACTCAACCTACATTGTTTATATATATGGTAAGGCTGCATACTATAGACTCTTTTGATGTGGCCACACACGTGACCTTTGTGCACTAATATATATGTATATATATATATATATATATTTATTTAAATTGAAGTTATTTTTGCAAAAATTGGTTTCAAACAATATGAAAAGGGTTAAAACCCTAGTTAGCAATTATTGCTCTTAGCTTTTCTACTCTACTTGCCATGTTTATAACAGCTGATGGGTCGGATAGGTCAATATAGTATTTACTCTGTGACACCCCGGGTTCCTCTAAACCTTTTTCCAAAGTCGTAATAATAATATGTTTTTTAAAAAAAAAAGGCGGGATCCCTGAAAATGAAAACTCAAGATTTATAAATTTTGCTCAACATTAAAAGAATTAACCCAAAAAGAAAACCTCGGGGATCAACCACATTCCAAAATTGCGACAATAAATAAAATCAAATCCAGATACTTTGAGCATGCTTGATTCAAAACCACGATTAATACATAAGCTGAGAAAAGACAATAATAATACAAGTCCAAAGCCTCCATGTTCCATCCATGATGACCACATCAACTACATTTGTAAATAAATGTACATTATACAATAGTATGGTCCAATCCATTCAAATATATAATCTCTAAGTACAGTCCTAAAAAGGTTTAACAAAGTCTAAGAGACACATGTTAATTAGTCTTTCAACACAAAATGGTAAATAGTCCTCAAGTCCTCGTCCAAGTCCATGCTAATTTACCCCACTTTCCTTTCTAACTATCGCGCCCCAAATATGAGGTATTGCAAAACAAAGCAATGCCTCAGCAAGCTATGCATGTGTAAGTGATTTACATTCAATAACAAAAACGATAAAAAATCACATGGCGCAAGGTATCAAGATCATGGTAAATCTCGTAAGATGAATATTTGTATACGAAACATCAGATATCCATGAAAAACAATACACAAAATCCATGATATAAACAAAGCGATATCAATCATGGGCATCATGACATACAAAACATGAGAAAATACTTAAATACATGTATGCCAAGATAATGAAAATCTATATCCATAGAACAACATGAATATATGTCAAAACCAACAAAACATCGTGCACGATCAAGCTCTAGGAGTATCTCAAGTACACTCCCGACACACATGGGCCTAACTCTTAGTACTTTTTGCTTTTACTCCTTCACCCACAACAAGGCACTCAAGAAAAGACTCGTTTAAATTTCGCTTTCACCCTTTCACCCACACCACAGAAAGACGATTTCCAATCTCATTTTTGCCCTTTCACCCACAGAGGACACTCAGGCACTCACAGGGGGGATGCATCCCATCACAAGCTCAATTATGCCAATTGACAAGGCATAGAAACTCCCATGTGCAAAATTCCCAATAAAATTTCGGTCAAAAACATAATAGCATATCATCAACATATGTTCAAATATATGACTAAATCATGCAGAATAAAGGGATTTTCTTAATAACATGATAATGCATTATCATTCTCTATAAAAACCAGATCGAGTGAGTAATTCAATATATCAACATCATGCATCACAAATTAGTGTATAACATCCTCAATAATCAAGTTAATACAACTGAAATGTACTAAAAACAGTAAGTAAATCATGCACAAGAGAAGTAACAAGCATATAAACAATACATACTGAAAAATGATCTCATACAACATGGCAGAGCATAAAACCTATGCTTCAAAGTTTCAAATACTATGTCATGATTTAAGAAATCATGAAAAAATCATGAATGTAATCACCTATCTCGATAAACACAGTACTCCAATCAGGAGCGTAAGCTATATCACGTAATGTGCCTTGACGTGCCTATTACATCATAAGTCATCGATCACTTGATGTTCTCACATCGTAAATAAACAGGTCCAAGTGATAACTGCCCTGATATGATAGTTAATCCTAGATTAACGGCCCAAATTATCTGATTAACCCTCAATTAGGGCAATCCTAAGCTAGATGTTGATCTTTCTAACATCTAGACCGTCATATGTCATCTTTAATTTCAATCCTACTCATTTTCATCATGATCCATTTAATTTCTATGCTCGTTTAGTGATTCATATGTATCTATATGATTATGCGTCGATCCGACGGTCAGATCGCTCTCTGATCAGCCCATCCTAATGCACCTGATCAGATCAACGATTAAGATCACTTTTCTTGGCAATTCAATTAAATCTATGCTTCTAATCTCCTAGATCGTCTCATATTTGATGTATACAATCAAGGTCTAAGGCCTAATCATCCATTAATCGGCCTGATCTAGGTTATCTAATGGTATTTAGTAGTTGAACTATTTAAAAGGCATTCAAATCTAGATTTTCAAGTCAAATCTACGTCTACACCGTCAAGACGATCGCAACATCTCTTTCGGATTATGATTTAAACCTCTATAGCTCCACAAATCACATTCTTTGTGAATGAACAACTTAGAAAGTCCAAGAAAAAAAAATAGATTTTAAATCATGATGCGCGTGCAAAGCGCATGTGCAATTTGTGTGCGCGTGTGCCGTTCGCGTGTTGCCGAGCGTGTTGTGGCCTCGTGCTGCGTGTGACAACTCTCGACGTCGCTCTCGTGTGCTTGCCGCTTGACCATTGTCATCGTCGGGAATGACGACCTCTGATAACGGCCGGACTTCGGTTGCCACCAATAACCCCCCAGCTTTCAAATGATGCAATTTTTGCGTCGTTTCTCTTAGTGTTTCAATTACATTCCATTTTTAAGTTCCTCTTCAACAAAATTTGTCATTATCTCACTGTTGATGTTTTTCGAAAAGTGCACGACTGTTGTAGTATAGCTATGCAAATATAGGTCGATTTCCATGGGAACTCGATTTAAATATTGGAGTTTACATAAACTTTAACTATCAAATTAACTAAAATAAAGTTCAAAGTCCTTATCCAATCCATGAGTAAATAGCTCTAAAATGAAGTAATCAAGAAATGAAAGAGAGTAACAATTTTACTAGAACTTTCTTCTTCTGATTGCTGTGTCATGCAGTAAATTACAACATGTGCTAATGAATAACAACTTTAACTCCAACATAAAGTAACTACAAATACAATCTAACCGCTACTTCCCTATCTTGTCCACTGTATCACATAGCGATTACAATAAGTTGTTCATAAAACAAAATGTAGATAGTACAATTTGAGAATAACACTATCCAAGGAAATGAATGAGACAAAATAAAGAAAAGACAAAATAGGGACATTAAAGGCATTTAAATTAAAGGCATAAGGGCAAATATGGAATTTTTTTATATTTCTGATTTTAAATGAAAAAACCAGAAACCCGTGGAGTGAGAAAGATGGTGGAAGAAAAGGAAGAAGAAGAAGGAAGAAGAGGAGGAAAGAAGAAAAGGGGAAAAGGAGTCCTTTGGGGAAAACCCGATTTGGGTTTTCTCCTCTGAGGCGTCCAGTGAAGGAGCCGGAGTTATGCGGAGAAGAGGGAGCTTAGGAGTGTGAAAGAGAGGGATGGAGGTGGTGTGAATCAGAGAGAGAGCGGGAGATGGGTTGGTAGAAGGAGGAAACTTGTAATGACTTGAATTTTTCAATCTTATTATATCACTTTTACAACCACGATCAATAATGATGTTTGGTTTGTTTATTTTAGAATTAAATATGCTTAAATCACCTTAATAGGTGGTTGGGTGTTTTATTTTAATTAAAATATAAAACTAAGGAATACTCGAAATGGAATCAAATGCCTCAAAGAACACTGAAAACGGAGTTCGTATGAAGAAGTTATAAGCGTTGAAAGATAGAAGGCATATCTGTAATTTGACTATAAAAAAAAAGGCCTGAAAATGCAAGGGTTCATTTTGATAACAACACCCCTGGTTTGTCCCCTACCTATCACCGACTTCCAGCATTGCCTCTGCAAGGCAGTGCTGGGAGAAATGGCGACACCGCCATTGGGCAGCACCCCTTCACGAGCTTTAAAAAGCCTTTCTCCCTCTTCCTCCGATCACATCTTTTCCCCATCTTCTCCGATTGCTACAGCCTAGGGTTCCGGCAAGTTTTTTTTTTCTTTCAAAAACCCCTTCTATGCGATTTCTAGCACCAGCCTAGGTCCTTCCTTCTGGCCGGCCATTCTTCTCTCTCCTTTTCCCCCCATTTTCCCTCTAATTTCATCGAAAAACTAGGTTTTTCCTTAACATGTTTTCAGGCGTATAAGGCTTGGGCAACCTAGAGAAAACATGGAAATCCCCGCCTCTTCCACACCCGGGTACCCTCCCCTTCTTCCCTCTCTTCTCTTCTCTCTCTCTCTCCCCTTGGTTTTTCCCCTCTTTTCCGACCCAGATCCATGCCGAATCTGGTGGGTTCCGACCAACAATCGCCGAAAGAGGGTTTGTTTCAGAACCCTCGAACTAGAAGCATCCCAGGGATGCCACGCGTAACGCTCGCCTGGGACAAGGTCCCTAGGATGGGCTTTGGGCGTGCGACCGTGCAGGCATGGTCCCCTGTTAAACCGGGACGCACAAGCGCCCCAAGAGTTGAGACGTGTCGCGTCAGTGCCAGAGACGCATCCGCGCGATGCTGTCCAGACGCCGCCCTAATGCTCCACTTAGGCATGCACACGTGTGCGAACGCGGTCCTGGTTCTACTAGGAAGCGCACGTGTCCTGGGAACCGTGACGCGCAGGCCCTACGCGGACAATTCTAGTTCGTCCGTTGATGCGCGACAGTAAATACGTAATTAAAAAGGCTATATAACTCCGATTGACGATCCGAAAGAATCGTTGCATTCGTAATAATGACGCGGACCTAATGAGACTCTAAAATTTAGGATCACATTAAAGATGTTAGAAGATTAATATCTCATGATTAACCCAAAATTACATATATCAGCCCTTGAATAAATTATCTGACCATTAAGCATTAGATCTATACGGGAGATCTAGCCTAGAAGCATGCCAAGCAAGGACCTATAGATTCTAAAAAGCAGATCTAGCAGTCGAAATAATGATCCCTAAGGGTTGGAAAATAATACTTGAATCCTTGTTATTAATTGATATTCAGGATTTCATAAAGGTAACTCAGGGTCGAGTAATGGAGGACACAATTTAAGGAACATCGAGGTAGGTAATCTGATACTACTAAGTTTTCAAAGGCATTTCAAACTCTATATGATTTACTTGACGTTATTACCTTATTTAGTATGATTTTTGAGATATGATGTTTTTATACAAGCATGCAAAATTGTACATATGATTTATAACCTTGAAATGCGATTACTGGCATGAACTAATTTTATACATTGCTCTCATGGTTGAAAAAAGATGCATAAATTGCATGATTTCGATGAGTGAGATTGAGGATTGTCATATCATATAAATCATCTCATAATACCATCATATAATTATAACCTTGAGGGTTACCAAAAGACGCTGGAGTGCCTAAAAGATGCTGGTTAAGTAATTGTGAGGGCCAAGCAGAAGGACTCAAAGAGGACACTATTTTTATATTTTTCGGGCTGATGAGCCTGGTGAGCACTATGCTGAGAGGTTATTTATGTATGGGGTTGGCCTCCCGGCCTCTACCACCAACGGGTGGATGGTATCACACTAAAAAGGCTTGTCCCTTCCCTGACTGCTGTGGTAAATAGGGACGAGCATTGGAGGTATTCATGGCACCCTTTTCAGGGATGCCATAGTTGCAGTGGAGGCTATGGTGGGTTAGTCTCTAGATACTGGAGACACATGATTCTAGCTATGTGCTGATCGTTAGCATAGTTGGCCCTATGATTTCAGTGTGATCGATATGCATATAGCATTGAGATGGTCATATACGAGTACTCTTGACCAGTGGGCGTGAGGTGTTCACCGAGAGATAGACCATATGCATGATACTTATAGTGATACCAGCATCTGCTTGGAATAATGACTATTTTAAGAGTTTCATGATTATTATATTTTACTCGTTGGTTTGATATGTTGCCGAGATCTTCTTACATGGATACTATTAATTTCTACATTATGAAAGTAGTGATATCTCTATTGTTGCATACTGAAGTCTAGTAAAGAAATCCATGGTTGGCATTGCTTACATTTTATGTATAAATATGCACATTTATTTAAAACCGGCATTACTGCTGTTTTACATACAAGCTCTTTGGATTTTGTATATTACATGCCGTGTTTTCAAAATAGTAGTATCAGATCATCTACTGGGCATGAGAAATACTCACCAAAATATATTATTTTTACAGATTAACTTTAAAGGAATGAGAAGAAGCATCAGGAAATGTCAGTGCTATGATCAAGTAAATGAGGAGAAGACATGTATAAATGTAAGTATATAATTCATCCTTTGTACATGTATCTGTGGTTAATACAATTGGACTGTGCACTGTGACTGGATAGACCTGGGAAGACATTTATGATTTTTCTTTATTTCCAAAATTTCCTTATTCATCTTGAAGGCAAATGACACTCGGAATTTTTAAAAATGAATTTAAAACAAAAGATTTTTCTGCTGCATTGCATTGTTTTTCTAAAAGTGTTTTCAAATAGGGATCGATCTCGCCCAAGGAATTAGTTATTGCATTTCAAATGCATGCAAAAACCTTGGTTGTCACAAAATCGAGGAGGTCTGTGGGTCATCCAGTGATGCTGGGAGGAGGGAAAAATGGGAAAACCAGAGATGGGTTTGCCCTAAAACAAGAAATGGGTTTGTTGAAAAATGGGAAAACGAGAAAGGCTGGCCGGTGGATGAATGGAGTAGAGCCTGTGGAAAGCGAGAAATGGGAGTTAGAGGGGGAGACCGGAGACGAGGGATCCGTCCGATGAAGGTGAAGAGATCGGAGAGAACAAGGGAGAGAGATGAAGCAGAGGAAGAAGCTTGGGGCAGAGTAAGAGAAATTGGGTTGCTTGGCCTGTTGGGTGCGGTGCTGGTATGGTTGAGAAGAGAAAGAGGGGGTCCGGCTGGTGGGTGTTGGTAGAGAGAGAGAGAGAGAGAGAGAGAGAGAGAGAGAGAGGATGCTGGTACGTCTGTGCAGCCTGGCCAGACGCAGATGGGATTCCTGGGGTGGGCAGTAGGGCTAGCTAGGTCGGCTGGCCAGAGAGAACGAGGGTGAGAGAAGAGGGTTGGTATGGTGCCTGAGAACAGGGAGAGCACGAGAGAGGTGGAGAAGAAGAAGAGAGTAGAGGGATGGACTAAGAGAGCAGGAGCGGGGGATGAGGAAGAGTCCTCCCCCACTCTCCTCTATGAAAGGAAAGAGAAGAACATGAGAAAGGGAGAGCACAAGAGAGGTGGAGAGGAACAGTCCTTCCACCTCCGTCAAACCGTTCATGTTTTAGCCACGGCATTTAGCAAGTAGTTTTCCTTTGTGATAGTCATAACTTGTAAGATTCATAACCATATTCCTTGCAGTGAGTAAAATGAACGTCTGAGAAGGTTCAGAAAACAGGAATATGAGTTTGACATTAGATGATGATGGCTATTTCCATCTAAGATGTGCCTGTGGACCCCAGTAAGCCCGCTCGGAGGGTGGCAAGTTGCTTGGAGTCTTACCCAATTGACCCACCTTCAAATTGCCTCCCCAAACTTATCCCGAAGGGCCAGGACCATCGCGTGATCTATATCAAAAGGAAAGCCAAAAAGGAAAAAAGATATGAATTAGTGGTAGAGATTACCAAATATGTTGGTCAGCTTTAAAAGAAATGGATGTATCTTCCAAATCAAATGGGTGTAGATATCTGCTTTGGGCAAAATATTCACATTTTATCCTCGTGTAGGTCGGAGATTCTTGCGTTAGAGTTGTCGCAATGGTAGAGTTGTCTTAGTGTGACCTTGTGGTCACGGATTCAATGTGTGAAAACAGTCTCTTGCAAAAATACTAGCTAAGGCTACATACTATTGACCCTTGTGGTTTGCTTCTTCTCCGGACCTTGCATAAGTGGTAACTTCGTGCACCTGGACTGCCCTTTATGCATGGTTAAGCGGCCACGCCACCGCTCACGTAGATTTTTGTTCATGCCACTTAATTCATGCGCTCCGATTCATACAACATTGCAAGGAAAAGAGAGAAAATCTCCACCACCCACTACTCTCACCGTTGCAAGTCTCCCTGCTTAGTTATCTTCTATCTGTGTGTGTGTGTGTGTGTGTGTGTGTGTGTGTGAGAGAGAGAGAGAGAGAGAGAGAGAGAGAGAGAGAGAGAGAGAGAGAGATGCTGGAAGGGAAGGCAGTTATCCGAGAGACGGACATGCCTGAGACGATGCAATGCCACGCTATGGAGCTGGCTTACCAGGCCCTTGATCTGCATGAAGTTTCCGACTGCAAATCCATCGCATACCATATCAAGCAGGTACTGCAGCTTCTACATTTACTATCTTTGATGCTTTCCTACTTCTTTGTTTTGATTTTGAGGACTGTATTAATTGGCAAAAATATGGTAGGAAATTGGCCGTATCCGAACCTACTCATCTTCTGGGTCCGTTAATATTAGGTGTTAAGTCATGCTTGCCCCCAATCACATCCATTCAGAGATCCTATTCCCTTTGAATCCCCAAAGCATGAGATTTTTGGAGAATGGCCTCTCTTAGACAGATCCTAGAGGATAAATAGAATAGATTACCAAAATCTGGGACCTCCATTTATGCACCTTCACCTTTGTTTATTTATTTATATTTTCACTCAGCAGCCTCATTTCTGATAATCTGAACCCATCATATTTATTATTATGCTATTGATGAGTCTACCCGAAATATCACAATGTTTGGATGATCCTAGTATTGATTTTTTTAGCTATTTTGAGTTCTAAATATAGGCGATGGTAAAACTAATGGTATTCTAAACAGCTCAGAAAATCAATGAAAAGTATTTCAAAGCAAGTACTTCTTTAGGTCACATCTGTAGCAAGATGGTTAAGATGAATGATTTAGATAATAGAAGAAAGTTAGCTCTACTTGTACTTCGACTACAAAACCAAATAAAGGTGTGTCATTAGTCAAAAGGGGCTGATATGGTACATCAAAGCCTTGCCCGGTGGTGCAGAAGTCTGTCACCTTGATGATCAGGGTTTAAGACTGTCCATAGATGTTTGCGCCTAACTTAAAAAAAAATAAAAATAAAAAATGTTATGATCCTTATTTTATTTTTGGTGTGTAGCCTATATAATATATAGTCTAAATGATGAATGGCTTCAGTCGCCCCAAAATTAGGTGTATATTTGTTTTGAAATTCATTTACACTTACGAACACTCATGCAGATGTGTATGAGTTTATGTGGTTAAGACATTTTGTTTGGAAGGATGGCACCTATCTGTTGACTAAAGGCAAGGGACAGGAAAATTTTTGACCTGAAGCACATTGAGGGTAGAAAATCTTTGGACCTGAGGTCGGCTACGATCGGGCCCGTGGCAGCCAAAAATTTGCCCATACACTCATCCCCACACAAACGCCCATCCTTACACAATGTTTATGAGTGAAGAAATTTTGTAGATTTTTTATTTTGCTTTAAGGTCAACGATTCAAACCTTGGAAGCTGTCTCTCGCAAAAATGCACAGTAAGGCTGTGTACTATCGATTCTTGTGGTCTGCTCCTTCCCTGAACCCCGCATACGCAGAAACTTCATGCACTGGGGCTGCCCTTTTTAATTTTGCATCAAGGTTTGGATATGAGAAGTCAAAAGTTTGCCCGAACCCAACCCGTTACCATCGTATTGGGAACCTCTGTCAGTTTCCTTTGCTACATATAAACAGCATATCTATCACCAAGAGTTTATCCCCGGAACTAGAAAGTATATACTGCAGCATAATTTTTTTGGAAGATTTAATACCGTCAAAGAGCAGCCCAGTGCATGAGGCTCCTACATATGCAGATTCTGAAAAAAGGGAAGATCACAAGGGTCTATAATACACAACTTTTGCTTTTTTGCAAGAGGCTGCATCCCGAAGCCGTGCCCTACGACATCCATTTGAAAAATATTAGCGGATTAAACTACCAGTAAGACCCATGATCTAAACTATGTGTCCGGAGAGGTGTGCAACGGATAAGGGGTATATAAAAGTGTGCACCTTAGGTGATTATAACTCTTTGATATGAGGTGGCTTTTTGATGAATTTGAAAGTCGTTGCTTGTTGCTTTTTCCTTTTCTTAGCCCGGTTGGAGGCATAAATCAAACGCTTAATACAATCACATTGGTTCTGGTTTGGTGCTGGGTTGCTCATCTTTAGCAATAGCATTGCCTGGCATAGAGATGGTTTTGATCACTGGGAAGACTGGACCATACATATTTCCAATGTGAAAATATGCGCATCTACACTATAACAGTTCCAATACCTTAGACTACGAGTAATCTAATAGAGAAGATTTCTGGCCCATAATTGATCCAAGAGGGACCCTAACAAATGAATAGTTTGGATCATTCAGTCTGCAGCATACAGGAGGGAAACACAAGTCCATCCTATTGCCACAAGTACTCCGACTTTGATCAGGAAATTAATCCCAACCCTCGACTTAAAGGGGTATGTACAGAGCCCTTCCATAGAAGTTATTGTGTTTTCTCTCTCTCTTTTTCCCCTTAAAAACTTGAATCTGACTAGCTTTGAGCCGGCTGGAGGAACACAATTTACACTAGCCTAGGTGCTCATGCTCAGACGGCACCTGCTGCAGAACCATGGGAGTGACAATCTTGATCATAGCATATCCTTTAGCTATTTTCGGTGTAAATCATCTAACTCTACCAAAATATGGCAAACTACAATATTGTTCTGGATTGTTTAATGGTTAGAAAGATAGGTACATACTAATTCCATTCTTGCTTTGATTGTACTCGTACAGAAGTTCGACGAATCCTACGGGGCCTCATGGCACTGTGTGGTTGGTGTCGACTTTGGCTCTTGCATCACACACATCTGTGGAAGCTTTATCTTCTTCCATGTTGAGATGATGGAGTTTTTGGTCTTCAAAGACGGCAAAGACATGAACGAGAGCAAGGAAGAGGGCATCGGAGTGCTACAGAAAGGAGATCAAAACAATCTAGAAAACAAACTGAAAGAAATTAGCATGGTTACGGAAGATCCATAATGTGTATCTGCTCTTGCGTGACAAAAAGACTATATAAATGGCCCAAAATCAACAGGGGTACTAATAAAAATGCAGGCATGATAATTAATCTACGGCATGAATTTCATCTGCCACAAGTCTCTATTTCTTCGGTACTTCATTGCTGGTGAGGAGGAGGTAACCTGCACCTTGAGGTTTAGACTGATAATACTACATCTAGACCTCAGGATGCAGATTACCCATTCCTAACCCAACTACTTCTCTGTAAGTGAGAAAAACCGAAGAAACATCAAATGTAGTTGATATAGACCCGAGGAGACTGATGGGCTTGTTTGTTGATGGCTGGGCAATTTATAGTGGCTGTAGAGCTAACCAATGACAATTCTGCAAATAGAGGTTGGTAGGATGTAGAAAGGCGTCAAAAGCATAAAGGCAGCCGTGGTAAGGTGCATTGGGCCAAACTATCATTGGTGTTGTTCCGCCTGAAAGCAATGATATTTGGGGACCTTCCTTCTATGGATAGCAACATTTTGTCTCTCTTACGCGAGAAGACAAGCAAAGGGAAAATTTCTTCCCACGGGAGAAATAGTAGTAGAAGTGGGGAATCTTGGTGAAATGGCAGAGTTATTGTTGTGTAACCTTGAGGTCATGGGTTTAAGGTGTGGAAGCAGCTCTTGTAAAACTGCAAAATAAGATGAACTAAGAAAAAGAAAAGAAATAATGCCTAAAACCACTTGGGTTTATATACTCTAATGGGTCATTACAAAGTTGTTTATTGATGTCTGAGACTATCAAGCTTAATAAGGACTGTCGGGAAGATCATTGACAGTCTTGGGTCTTCCTACATACACTTCTGAATGGGTCTTCCTTCGTACTTAAAAGCAAGAAGATTGTAGACCCCCAATGCCTCTTTGTTGTCTTTGCCCGACTGCCCCACCCTCTTTTTTTTTCCCGGCTGTGAGTGGATTGGAAAACCCTACAGATTGTTTATTAGACGAGGCACATAACCTACTCGGCTAATTGCCCAAACGCGAAAAGGAAAAAAAAGAATAATAATAGCACGTACACAAATCCACTCTACATTAGGGCGAATTATCTTGTATTTGTGCATGTAAAATTAGGATCTGCAGGTGTAAATGAAAGCATGTGAGAGTATATGCGGATCAAGCAGTCATCTTCTAAGGCGGGTCTAGAGTTTTTGCATTTATGAAAGGAATTTGGAATTCATAATTTAAGAAAGAATTTAGTCTCCATTAAATTTGTATAATAATGGAATTTGACCCAGTTGGAATTCAGTCTACATTCACTTGTGGAATTGCTATTGCTTATCCTATAATAATAATAATAATAATAATGAATGGTAATAATAACAACAACAATATCCTTATTACTAATACTAAATTAATAAAATATTGTTATTTTTACTAAAAACACATAGTTATGGAACCCACGTCAGTAATAATACTATTACTTATAAAATAGCATTATTTCTTACTGAAAAAATATATAATTGTTGGGCCACATGAGCTCCCACATAACAAAACTTACATGTATATGTGGCCCACCATAACTTTTATTAGTGGTATATGAATTTAATTGGACACTAGTACTGTAAATAAATATCCTACCATTCGAAAAAAAGCTCTTCATGATGTATGTAATGTGGCATCCACAGAAGGGCTATCAAACTAAAAGTTCTTATAGCTCTTATGTAGGGCCCTCTTAACTCTAAAACAAATTTCCTCAACCTCTACACCCTTCATGTAAGATCCACACAAAAGCATATCAAATCAGTAAATTCCCCCTTAATGTGGAATCCATTTAACCTTAATTGAACAACCATATATATAGATAATCTCTCTCTTTCTCCAGTGGTGACATTTGATTGACTGGAAAAAAGTAGAAAACAGAAAAAGTATGAAGAAATGGCACTTAAAAACTTTTCAAATACACAAAAATGTAGCCCTTTCACGATGACGTGAATTATGCCTGTAAAATTCAAATATTGGATGCTATAAGTCTATTGTCTCGTCTATGAATTTCAATCTTAAATTCTTTCAAATGCAAAAACTCTACCACCCAAAATGCAATTCTGACATTAAATTTCAAATTATGCCACAATAAGAAAAAAGTCCTCCTAAGATCCTTGAATTAAGATTAGCTTCTCTGGAATCGTTTCCATTGGATTACACAAACCATAAGTGCGGTATGAGGCTGCATGCTTTTATTTTTTGAGTGATCCATTCCATTCATAGGATTCTCCCTTTCTCAAGATGGGAGGAACAAATAATATTATCCAATGGATATAGATAAGATAGGCTTGCTTGCCTCTGAAATGTGGAGGTTGTTAACATAAAATGGACAATTTTTTTTGTTAGTATTGTCTATACTTCAAGGGTTGGATGCCCACCTTAGAGATACTTATTAGATAAGATTTTGGTACAAAAACATCTTGGAGGGAGCAAATCCGATGAACAGAATGGATCACTAAAAAATGTGGCATAGGAGCCCCTGTGCCAAAAATAAAAATGCCTGTGGCATGTTATACACATGCACCATATAGAAACCCTATCTAAAGAGTGGATTTTGGTAGGCTATCAAAGGACTTGGATAGGCTGACGCATGGTCACATTTCAATGAGATTTGGACGTGACATGCACATACAAAACAATCCAATGGACTATATATGGACTGTAACTTTTGGATCCAAAGTTTGGAAAAGCTTGATCAAGACACTCCCATAAGATCTGTTAGATAGTCCTAAGTCCAATTTTGGATCCAAACTTTCCATGATTAAATAGGCTATCTTGTGCAATAATAACAGCCATAAGTTATTAACCTATCGGCAATTTAGTGTATGAAGCCATATTGATCCGAAAACATCTGCCTTTCCATTTAGCATGCTAAAACCTTGTTTATGAAATGAAGAACTGGCAAGCTATTCAAGGCACTGGAGTGGAAATGATTAAAGAAAACAAATGAAGTTAATTCAACTTGCTTTTCTGCAGCTACTGTGATGATCCCAAGTTTTCCGTCCCCAACACACAAGCAAAACAAATAATGAGGTAAACACGTGTTACGGTTTATAACAATGCTATAAATTGAGATTTAAGTGTACGTAAATCTTATCTCCGTCGATCTCGATGGAGTTTCTTCAAGAACTCTTTCGGGTAATCAACAATCTCTAACATGAACCTAGAGATCCAAGCATAAGAAAGAACATACAAAACTCACAGGTTGATTGAGAAAATCTTCACACAACTCCTTTTTAATCAACTGCTTAAGCACACACTAGGATCACTGATCACTGGAGATTATATAAAGTTGGATCGATCTAGACCAATCATTCAACTCACAGAAAATGAGACTCTTGAAAAGGTGAATAACCCACCAAAGGAAGACAATGAAAACCTCACAATAATAAATAACATGCATATGCCGTTTTCCTCTCTCCCATATACACATAAAAACACATGCAGTTTTCCTATTTCTACTTGCTTTCCTAAATAGAACATGATTCTAAGTAGCTTACTGTATCATGCGAGCTCATGATGATTAGATCATAGCCATCCAATGCTTCATAGTGTGATCCAGGAGTTATAAACAAACCGGGAAAACTGGTTACCCATAACTCTTGAAGTTACTCAAGCAATACATGGCTCATTCATATTAACCTGCATGTATCACTATAATCCATGCCATCATATCATCTGATAGATTGATCAAGCCAATTAGATAATCAGACGCTTAATCTAACTTATTTTCCTAAGCTAGAAACCGATCCTGTGATTTAATTAACCACTAGGACCAACATATGGCTCGAGAATGTCTAAGTAGCAACTTGTGTTTGAGAAAGCAGATAGATTTTAATGATGGGGTGAAGAGCCCTCCTCGTGGCTGCACAAGAGATATGACAGATTTGAGTGATCTTACATATTATCACAGACAGCATCAAATCAAAAGAAGAAAACAGAATCTATAAGGCCAGAGCATCAAATCAAGCACCTCTAACAGTGAGATAAGTGAGATAAGGATATACTTTTTCATCTCATCTCAAGTCAAGCACCACTATGATATGGTCTATATCATCTCATATTATGTCAGATCATCTTATCTCAAGCACCAATAACACCCTGTTCAACATAAAGTGCTTGCCTTTTGATGTATTCTTTGAACTTAGATTAGAAGTGCGTTCCAGATGTTGCTTCTTAATGATAGTGAAAGCATTATGTGCAAGGATTAACAGCAAAGCTATCTCTTGGACTTATATAAGCTAGACTCACTCTTATCTTATCTAATTAATTTGCTTGATTAGCCAAGATCAATACTTGAAGGGGAGCCTTGGTGCAACGGTAAAAGTTGTTGTGATGTAACCTTGAGGTCACGGGTTCAAGGCGTGGAATCAGCCTCTTTCAAAAATGAAAGGTAAGGCTGCCTACTTTAGGCTTTTGTGGCCCGCCCCTTCCCCAGACCTCGCATAGGCAGGAGCTTCTTGTACTGGGGCTGCCCTTTTAGCCAAGATCAATACTTCGTCTGTTCTCAAGAATACCATCAAATCATCTGATCTTTCTCTCGATCTGAACATGACAAGTTTACACTAAGCCGGTTCTCAATTCATCACCTCAATAAGTAAAATCTATAAAATCATGTAGTGTTCTAGCAAGAATGATGTACCTTCCGTTTTCCAGTGATTATAAAGGAGCGACATGAAAACAGATCTGCTATTCTATAGAACTCAGTCCTCTGGAATCAACTGGATGTAGATGATCCGGAATGAGATAGAAAGATCAGAAACTAAAATAATGCTACAAACCAAAATCTGACTATAGATCTTAGTCATCGATCATTTATTGCTTTATACAACAAGATCTGCCCCTAGATTGAAAGATCAGCCATTTGATCTTGAAAAGGAAAGATCACAACTTTAAATCTAGCAAATGGATCAAAATCCTCTCCTCGCTAGAACCCTACAGATTTTCTACCTTGAAAGTTGGTAGAAGAAAAGCATGAAAGAGAGAGAGAGAGAGATGTAATCTTTGTATAATTTTTCTGAGGAACATGCATTTAAGAGCATGTTAAAGCTTAAATGCAGTTGAAATGTTTCATATAAGAGGTGAAATGTAGTAAAGGATAAACTCATTATCACTTAAAACACAGGTTACTTTGTAAATGCACTTTATCATCTATAGTGTGTCAAATAGATAAAAATTGGACCAAGAAAACACAGGCAATTTGTGGCCTTCTGTTTGCCAAAGATCGACTTTTAGAGATTAGATCTGTCATCCATTCACTCTACAAAAGAAATCTAGAAAACAGTAGCATCATACTGCAAGTGTTCTATATCGTAAATTAGAACCATAAGATTGGATGTTTCCATATTGCCAAATTGTCCAAGTGATATCAAAGTAAGGGAAGATAAGTATTATATACGAGATAATTCAATGTTGTTTCTCCTTTAGTTTTAGTGACATAAACTGTTCAAAATATTCATGAACAGAAGGGTTAAAAAGGAATCCATTGAATATTTTCTGCCATTATATTCTCGTCAAAGAGAAGTAAACAAGTTGATGAATAAACAAATTGACTGGAGCAGTGTAAGAGAAAGCAAGTAGAAGAAAAAAAAATGATAGTTAACTTGCAGTAATATTCAACATTAATTGTCCTTTGACCTGGTTCCTAAACGCCACTTAGTATTTCCACCACTCTGAGAACTAGTAATTCTCTTCTATTAAGTTCAGTAAAAGTTGTCGTCGTGTGACCTTGAGGCCACAGGTTCAAGGTGTGGAAACAGCTTCTTGTAAAATGCAAGGTAGGACTGTGTATTTTAGGCTCTTGTGGTCCGCCCCTTCCCCGGACCTTGCATAGGCAGGAGCTTCGTTTACCGGGCTGCCCTTTTTTGAGAACTAGCAATTCTCTTCCATTAATACAGTAGATTTGGAAGACATTACATGTGACAGGATTACATAAAAAGATAACAAAGTATTTCCTCGGAGACCTACCAACAGGATGCAGAAAAGGATGTTTCTACAGGGAATCTAAATTACAAGGTTAGAATCAGTGACACCCTCCAGTCATTGCAGAGGGTCCTGCCTCTGTCAGAGGCAGGCTTCACTGATTTCAGGGTCTTCCGTTGGTAATGGCCTAACAACTATGTCCTCATAGCTCTTCCTTTTAAATATTAGGTAATATAGTTCAGCCAATCCACCTCATTCCGTCTATGTTAAACAAGTAGCATTATTGGGTGATGGCGATAGAATATTAATCAGGAAGAGTTGATTTTATCTGAAAAAATCTAAACCTGACAACGCAAATTGAAACCAGATAAATGTAATTTCAATAAACTGATTATAGATTACTCAGAATTTGGATCAAGAACTCAGAAACAGGATAACAATAAATGATCCATCACTGGTTTCCTTTGGGATTTTATTGCCTTCAATCAAAGGCGTCCTAGACTGAGATTGTTTTGAGTTTGAATTACTGATCTTTCCACAGCCTTATTTTGCAAGTCATAATTTGTCAATCTTTTCGAATCCCAACAAACATAGGTGGTTTATTTAAGTATAGAGCTAATCGACTTTTGATGCAAAAGTAATGCCCCTCACACGAACATGAGAACAGACCTCGTTGTTGTAGCTTTGAACGGATGAAGGTATGTGCTTCTTGTTGCATTTAAGAAGCACAAGTTAGATAAATTTTCACTCTGGTAGATTGCTCTAAAAGAATTTATTACCCAAAGTATTTAGAACATGGATAACACCAGTTTCATGATTTCTATGTTAAAGCAAGAAGTTCAAGATACATGTCTTTGGAAGATGGACGGAGCCTTTGCCTAGAATGTTTGGATTCTGCTGTTACGGATGCTGGTGAATGCCAGCCGCTTTATCATTCTATCAGAGACTACTACGAAGGAATGAACGTGAAACTAGATCAGCAGATTCCCATGCTTCTAGTTGAAAGACAAGTTCTTAATGAAGCCATGGAAGGAGATGTGAGTTTCTCATGGTCTTTTTGAGTATGCTTACTGTTGTGAAAATCCTTTTTAGTCAAAATTGATTACTTTTCGCAGGTTCATCATCACATGCCGGAGATTAGGGGTTTATGTCTTTCTGAGGAGCAGACTGTTAGCAGTGTATGACCCTTTTTCACCATACTCTTTTTTGTGCCATTTTTGTAATGGCTTAGTTGGTTTAGGTAGAAAATCTAATTCTTTTTCTCCTGCAATTTTTCTTTCCGGCAAATTTAGATAATGAAGAAGCCAAAGTTGGGGGGAAACCGGTTTAGGAGTATCCAGAGTGAGCCACTGAAGTTGGCTCGAAAGTGTGAAGTTACTGCAATTCTTGTTATCTATGGTCTCCCAAGGTAATGTCCTAATTATTAGTGATGACATATGGAAGTCAGTTCAGCAGTCTGATCATTTCTATAAATTTTGGCATGAATGTATTCTTTTATATTTAATTGTTTTTAACTGAAAAATGAGATTCGAAGGATAACAGTATTAACATGCACTCGCTCGTAGGTAGGCTACTAACGGGATCCATCCTCGCCCATGAGTTGACGAATGGTTGGCTGCGCCTGAACGGTACCCTGCCCAGCCGAGGTCTTTGGTGGTGTAACCTCATGTGCTGTCTGGTCTAGTCCTCTAAAATGTGCTGTCTGGTCTAGTCCTCTAAAATGTGATGTCTGGTCTAGTCCTCTAAGCATGTTTATCCTAACTGACACTCAAAGAATAACGAGTTTATATCGTGGTGCAACTCAATATTTTCCTTGGCTGCAGATATTTTTCCCGACTCCTATTCCCATAAATGGATGTGATCTTTTGGGCAGAAATGGTAGACTTTTGCATTCATCTCAACAGTGGAACTCTTCCATTCATTTTGCCGTCATGTATATATCTGATTATCTTTTGACATGCATGTTTGCCTTGTATTTTATCATGCAGCTTTCCAGTTCGGAGAAATGTAACCGCTCTCGTGCTGCATCTATTACTGATTAATGCAGGTTACTGCAATCTAAGCCCAGAGTTGGAGGAAGGCATTTGTCAAGTGCTCTCTTATATGTAGCTTGAATCAGAGATAATGCCGGGGGGTCAAGTAGCATCCCATCGACATCAAGAGGTGCTTCATCATCCTCTTCGTATCATCTACCATCATCTAAGAAAGGGAGGAAATGTTGGGGATTTTAGTCCCCGCCCAAGATCATACACACAAAAAAAACGCACCGATATTAATGTGGTTCGGCCAATAAGCCTACGTCTACGGGAGGAAATGATTTAACTATAAAAAAACAAGGGTTTTACACAGAGGAATACACGGGAGTTTACAGAGGAATGGGCTATATCCTTGCCCTCTTCGTATCCCTATTTATAGGGATTTTTGGGCTGTAATTTTCAACAAATTACACAAAAGTCAGTGGATGGTAGCCGACGGCGGCGCCCTCCACTATTGAAGTCGGTGGCAGCTGACTGCGGCGCCGCCATGGTTGAAGTTGGTGGCCGCCTGAAAATGGCCTCGACCAACAAATCTCCCCCTCTAGGCCCATTAACTGAAGGAGGTTTATTCACGTATAGACTTTTAGCAGAAGCCCATCACGGCCAATTCTATGCAAATCTCAAACTTGCTCCGAGGTAATGCTTTTGTCATCATATCTGAACTATTATTGTCAGTATGAATCTTCTCAAGCTCTAATGACTTCGAGTTCAAAATATCACATATCCAATGATACCGAATATCAATGTGTTTTGACCTTCCATGAAAAGTAGAATTCTTGCTAAGGTATATAGCACTTTGACTGTCGCAAAATAACGCATACCTCTTCTGTATAAAGCCAAGTTCGTTCACGAACTTCTTCATCCACAATAACTCTTTGCATACTTCTGTCACAGCAATAAACTCAGCCTTTGTCATAGATAAAGCAACACACTTCTGTAACTTTGATTGCCATGACACAGCTCCCCCTACAAAAGTAATCGAGTAGCCTGAAGTAGACTTCCTCGTGTCAATATCACCAGCCATGTCTGAATCAGTGTAGCCCTCAAGTACGGGCTTGCTAGTGCCAAATCCCAAATACAACTTGGAAGTATCACGTAGATATCTCAATATCCACTTCACTGCATTCCAATGTTCTTTTCCTGGATTTGATAAAAAAAGGGCTCACTGTACCAACTGCATATGCAATGTCTGGTCTGGTACATACCATGGCATACATAAGACTGCCAACAGCTGAAGCATAAGGAACATCTTGCATGTATTCCTTCTCAGCATCACTTGTTGGAACTTGATTCTTATTAAGCTTAAAATGAGTAGCAAAAGGTGTACTAACCACTTTAGCTTTATCCATGTGAAATCGTTAAAGTACCTTTTCTATGTACTTCTCCTGAGACAGCTATAATTGCTTATTCCTCCTGTCACGAATGATAGAAATCCCGAGAATTTGTCTCGTGAGTCCTAAGTCTTTCATAGTAAAGACTTTGTTCAGCTCCTTCTTTAACTGACTGATCCTTGAAGAGCTTCTTCCAACAATAAGCATATCGTCGACATAAAGTAGCAAGATGACTAAATCATCTTCTAAGAATCTCTGCACAAACACACAGTGATCTGAAGTAGTCTTTCTATAACCCTGTTGGGTCATGAATTGCTTGAACTTCTTGTACCACTGTCTGGGAGCCTGTTTCAAGCCATACAGACTCTTCTTCAGCTTGCAGACATACTTCTCTTTACCTTTAGCAACAAACCCTTCTGGCTGCTCCATATATATCTCCTCCTCTAAGTCACCATGGAGGAATGATGTCTTCACATCCATCTGCTCAACCTCCAGATCAAGGTTTGCGGCCAAACCCAATACAACTCGGATTGAAGACATTTTAACAACAGGAGAAAATATCTCCTCGAAATCGACACCTTTTCTTTGACCAAAGCCTTTTACCACAAGTCTAGCTTTGTATCGTGGTTGTGAAGTGTCACCCTCGTATTTCACCCTATATATCCACCGATTCTTCAAAGCTTGTCTGCCCTTAGGTAATCTTACCAATTTAAAAGTGTGGTTGTCTTGTAAGGATTTCATCTCATCCTTCATAGCTGCAATCCACTCTGCATTTTCTTCACTTTCAGCTGCCTCTGTGTAGCTCTCAGGTTCTCCCCTTTTAGTGAGAAGCACGTACTCATCTGATGAATATTGAGTAGAGGGTTGACGATCTCTCGAACTTCGTCTCAATGAAACTACTGGCTCCTCAGTAGGAACCTCCTTCTGAATATCATCAACCTCTAATGAAACATCCATGTCGTTAACAGCTTCATGTTCTCCCTCAGCCTGATTATCTTGAACATCAATTGGAGCACCACCATGGTCATTGATGCCATCTACACTTGGCGTATGTGAAACAAGAACTGGATCTAAATCTGTTAGAGTATCATAACTCCGAGCTTTTGATACTTGGGCTTTGTCAATGTGTTCAATGGTTTGGTCTTCCATAAAGACCACATCACGGCTTCTAACCAGCTTCTTTGCAACAGGATCATATAGCCTGTAGCCAAACTCATCCTGCCCATAGCCGATGAAAATGCATTGTTTGGTCTTAACGTCTAACTTGGACCTCTCATCCTTTGGTATATGTACAAACGCTTTGCACCCAAATACCCGCAAATGATCATAAGAGACATCTTTTCCATACCATAGCCTGTCAGGAACATCTGCATTCAAGGCAACAATTGGAGATAGGTTAATAACATAGGCTAATGTGTATAGTGCCTCAACCTAGAAGGAACCGGGTAGCTTTGCTTCAGAAAACAAGCATCTGACCCTCTCCATCAATGTCCTATTCATCCTCTCTGCTAAACCATTTAGCTGAGGAGTCTTCGGAAGAGTTCTTTGATGTATGATCCCTTGCTTCTTACAATAAGCATCTAAAGGTCCACAATACTCGCCACCATTGTCTGTGCAAATACATTTCAGCTTCTTCCCTGTTTGCTGCTCAACAGAAGCTTGAAATTCTTTAAACTTGTCAAGCACCTGATCCTTAGTTTTCAAAACATTGACCCAGAGTTTTCTAAAATAATCATCAATAAATGTGACAAAATATAATGCACCACCAAATGTGCGTACCTTCATAGGACCGCATACATCTGAATGTATCAATTCAAGCACGCCTGACTTTCTGGAAGAAGGATGACTTTTAAAGGAAACTCGTTGTTGCTTTCCGGCAAAACAATGAGCACATTTGCTCAACTTTGTAGCTTTAAGCCCTGAAAGCAAATTCTTCTTGACTAGGCAATCTAGTCCTTTCTCACTCATGTAACTAAGCCGCTTGTGCCACAACTCTGAAGAACCAGCAACATCAATTGCGTTCACAGAGTTAATAGGAATCGAAGCTTACATCACATACAAGCTAGATGATTTCTTCCTTCTAGCAACCACAAGCGCTCCCTTAGAGAGCTTCTACTGTCCATCGCAAAAGGTACTACAGTACCCATCATCATCATCAAGCTTTCCGACTGATATTAAGTTCAACCGAATATCTGGTACATGTCGAATGTCCTTGAGAATCAACCTCGTTCCGTTGTTGGTGTCCAAACAGACGGATCCGATACCAACAACCTTTGACAGCCCATCGTTACCCATTTTCAACACTCCAAAGTCACCAGGAGTGTACGAGGTGAAAAACTCTCTCCTCAAGGTAACGTGAAAAGAAGCACCACTGTCAGCAACCCATCTAATCTCATTAGAGGCTAGGTTGATTTCATTTTCATCACAGACCACAACAAGGCCTGAAGTAGTGGCAGCTACACGATCATTCCCTTCATCATTTCTTCTCTCTTGCTTGGCATTCTCTGTTTTGTTCTCGGCTTTCCACTTGTAACACTGTCTTTTAATGTGACCCTTCTTGCCACAATAATTGCATTCCAGATTCTTATATCTCGACTTAGATTTACTCCTGCTTCTGTTATAATTCTCCTGCCCTTTGATTTTGCTTTTCCCTCGATTTTCTGAGATCAAAATCTCAGACTGTGATGTGGTAACAACTTGAGCTCGTCACCTCATTTCTTCATTTAGAACTGCGCTTCTCGCAGATTCCCATGTCACAGCATCACATGGAGCAGAATTAGCTAGAGAAACACGAAAATTTTCCCATGAGTCAGGCAAAGTATTAAAAAACCATAAACCCATGATATCATGGTCAAACTTGACGCCAACGTTGGATAGTTACTGAAAGCATCCGGTCAACTCGTTTAAGTGGTCGGAAATAGAACTCCCTTGTATCTTAGGTGCATCGCTTGATTAAGTAGGAATAACTTATTATTCCCAGTTCTCGATGTGTACAAGGTTTCTAATTTGATCTATAGAGTTCTAGCATGCGTTTCATTTTGAATATGATTCAAAACGTTATCTTCTACCCATTGTCGAATAAAACCGCATACCTGTTCGTGTTCAAAAGCCCACTTATCTTCGGACTTATCCTCCGGTTTTTGAGTAGCAAAGACAGGTATATGTAATTTCTTCACAAAAAGAAGATATTTCATCTTTCCCTTCCACTTATGATAGTTAGTACCATTTAAGCAAATCATTTTGCTCATGTTTGCCTCCATAAGTAAAGAAAGAGTACTTACAGCAATTTCAGGAGAAAATCTTGCAAATTTGAGAACACCACTGCGTTTGCCAAGAACCAATCTATCCCCCTCGAAAACCTGCCAAAAAATAAGTCTACTTCAATTGGATCACTGTTGCAACTCGTTATTGTTGCAACTCAGCTACGGTTGCACTCGAACTGTTGCAACCCGGTACTATTGCAACGCGCTACTATTTCAACTCAGCACTGTGCAAATGCACTACTATTTGCACTCGTACTGTTACAACTCTGTACTATTGTAACTCGAACCTGTTGAAACTCACTGTTGGAACCCGCCTCTAGGGTACTGCGCCAACTCAGTACTGTAGTAGTACTGTGGCGATCACTGTAGCCGACAGTAATGATGATGCTTTTACTGTAGCAACATGATAACATGCTTTTCACTGTCGCAGCAATGATGAATACTGTAGCAAACTGTAGCAGAAACAGTTTTCTTCTTCCTCTCGACCACCGGTGCTGCAACTCAATTTTCTGCCTTTTTTTCACTGCAAATCCTCGCTCTGATACCACTTGTTAGGGATTTTAGTCCTCGCCCAAGATCATACACACAAAAAAAATGCACCGATATTAACGTGGTTCAGCCAATAAGCCTACATCCACGGGAGGGAATGATTTCACTATGAAAAACAGGGGTTTTACACAGAGGAATACACGGGGATTTACAGAGGAATGGGCTATATCCTTGGCCTCTTCGTATCCCTATTTATAGGGATTTTTGGGCTGTAATTTTCAACAAATTACACAAAAGTCAGTGGACGGTGGCCAACGACAGCGCCCGCCACTGTTGAAGTCGGTGGCCGCTTGAAAATAGCCTGGACCAACAGGAAATCCGATATGGACAAGAAGCTGGGTGAGTTCTTCATTCATCAAATTGCTAATGACCCTTCACCAGCAAATGGAGCAGGCTTCAGGGCTGCCAATGCAACTGTTAATAAGTATGGTCTGCGTGGAACATTGGACCATATTCACCTTACTGGGAATTTTTCCATGTAAACAGCTGGGTCTTCTGCTGATTGAAGTTTAATGTTCATCGTAAGTTTGTCATTGCTTTGCCTTGTAAGGATCTGGCTGATCATGGAAACTTCGGTCAGCTGCCCCTGATTTTTCATGGGGTCCTTAAGGCTATTTATAGAATATTAGTGTTCCCAGTTAATACGCATTTCTAGTTGTCGGATTAGCAATTTAATTGATCCCATGAAGAAATTATTGCTGTTAGGTGTTGGGTTCTTAACTGGGATTGCCTATATGTTATTTGCGGCAAGAAACATGACAGTATTTGGTGGCTAAATAAAATTCCAGGGTTGATACAGTAGGGCCAAAACTAGCTTAACTAAGATATCAACTCCAAGACAAGCCATGCAACAGTACCAATTGGCAAAACTGCAAGTACTTCTAGCCACCACTTTTTTTGCAGGGCTAGTGGACACAGGATGGATTTATTAATAGCTAACGCGATTATTGAAACTAATAGTGTTTTCCTTGACATGATCAGCTTAACTGGTTTATCTGGTCTAGTAAGTACAAAGAGAGATACAAAAGAAGAGCTATGTTACCAGGCAGTTAATCCAGTCAGGTTTTAATAAAAAAGGGCAGTCCCAGTGCACGAAACTCCCGCATATGTGGGGTCCGAGGAAGGAGTGGACCATAAGGGTTAATAGCAATGTCGCACAACAACATCTCTATCATTGCGCCAAGACTTCCCTTTCCGCTCTGGTTTTAATACTTTGTTAAAACTGATAGCTCGTGTCCTGTCGGGACCAAGTGTTTAACCGTCGTAACATCTCTAAGAGGTGTTAGGTTTTGGTTCTGGAATAACATGTAAATGATTCACACTGGAGAATAAAATCGAATCTGTGAGAAGATAAACTGAAAAGAAGAGGAAGCTTGTCTGTCAGTCGAGAAGTGTACTAAGCACGACTATACTTTAGAAGTGAAATCAGAGATGAAACTTCAGTCAGTCGAGGAGGTACAAAAAAATTTCCTTCCAAAATTTTGAAACACAAGTATACTCAATATGCACCAGAATATTGGAATATGAGAAAAAACCCAGCAAGAGGGATCTCAGCTACTTCTTCTGATGGCAATAGTAGCACCTTGGGACAACGATATGGTAATAAGGGCTAGAAATTTGGATAAAAAGAAACCATGAAGTTGCTCATATAGTGGATGTGGAACCACGAAAACGTGTGAGTTGTTTCCTTGTATCAGATCCATGCAAGCAGAAGTCCACACTTACGTCATATTCGAAGAACAGCAAATCCTGAGATTTCTAGCCCCTCAATCTAGTTGAGGAATAGAAATCATGATTTAAAATGTTTATAGCGACAGAAAATCAAACTTAGAGAATAAAAGGAGCTTCTAGCTAACAAGAAATGTGTCTGCTTTCTCTTGGCTTCATGATTATCTAAGTCATGGTTGTCTAAATTGGACCCTTGTGGTCTGCCCTCTAAGAATCTAGGTATTCCTTTCTCTAATAAATCCAATCATTAAAATAGAAAAGAAGAAATCTGTTTTAGTACTGAGGAGCCACGAAAAGATTAAAATAAAGAAAGATACAGAGGAATCCAACAGCTATCCACATCTTCTATGTAGTATTATGTTTCTGATGAGAGAGAATTATGCGGAACAAAGGACTTTAATTATGAATGTGGAAGTGTTTGAAGTCCAATTGACCTTGTAGATCTGAAAAAAAAGGGGCAGCTCGGTGCAAGAAGCTCCACGTGTGCAGAGTTTGGGAAAGGGTTGGAATACAATGGTCTGCAGTAAGCAGTCTTACCTTGCATTTTTTGCAAGAGGCTGTTTCCACGCATTAAACCCGTGACCCAGTAAAACTGCTGGTGAAATATATGTGAACAAACTACATAACTATGTGTTCTCCTTCTGATCTGGAGCACGTCTTATTCTATATGTTCCTAAAGTAAAACTGCAGGTAACTTGTTTCTAGTGGTGCAGAATCACTCCTGAGATTTCTCGACCTTCTCTTGTATCTGCAGCCGATTGTGTTGTGTTGAAGTTCCCGGAGGAGTTGATCTTGATGATATGAGGTACTCCTGAAGCCAATGTACAACCTTTCATTTGAATAATCAACAACCTTGACATCCCCATTATTAATATCATTAGTTTGTGTGTTCGAATCTGCCCACGATTTTAGAAACATATTCGTCACTTGCAGCTACACTAATTTCCTTCAGGTCATATGAGTGCAGCCAAAAGGATATTCTCACGACATCATATATACTAATGCAGCCCATTTGGATGTTCTATACACGTGCAGTAGAGTTGTCCTGTGACTTTGAGGTCATAGGTTTACTACGTAGAAACAACCTCTTGCAAAATGCAAGATAAGACAGTATACTATTGACCCTGTGGTCTGCCCCCTCTCCAAACCTCACATATGCGGGAACTTTATGCACCAGGACTGTCCTTTATACATGTGCAGTTAAAAAGCTTGTGTTGCTTTTCATGGTGTTATGCCTGAATGTTACCAGTTGTTCCTGGAGTTACCATTGTTTTCATGACTTATGGTCCGTCAAGATGCTTCTAACTGCCATGTCCGACAGCTGATTGGTTGTTCTCTTTAGCCTCACCATCAGTGATAGCTCCACAGTCCATCATCAACGCCTACGGTTGAGTTTTTAAATATAGATGGAAAATGAGTTTTGATGGCGTTCGCTGGACCTCATGGTGCTCGGGAGTGGAAGCATTTTGCTGAAGCTCGCACTTGCTCTAGTTTCACATTAAAAGGATAGGCTGGTGTACGAAGTTTCTGCATATGTGGGGTTCAGAGAAGGGGCAGGCCACAAAGTTATATAATATGTAATCTTACTTTGGATTTTGCAAGAGGCCATTTACATGCCTTGAACCAGTGTCCTCAAGGTCAAATGACTATAACTCAGGCTCCCCTTCTAGTTTCACATTAATTTTAAAAGAAACAATCATAGGTAAATATTTCATAGAAGATGATAAATATGAATTCACCTAATTATATCAAGATTCTTGCTGATCATGGTCATGTTGTCAGCCATAATAGCAACATTATCTTCTACTTGAATGGCGCCACCTCAATGTCATTTCCTTTGAACAGTGTGGCATGCACTCGTGCATGTATACCTGGATGGATAAGAATTAGATATGCATGACAATTTGCAAATGATAGTAATGGAGTAGTAGGACACCTAAAGTCCTCTTAAATTAATATTTGATAAAAGTATTTGGTTCTAATTTGGGTGAACATAATAAATTAATAAATAACTAAATAAACTAATAAGATAATACATTTTTGCAAGCTCCTCAAAGGACTACTAAATTACATAAATTAATATTCGCAAGTTTGATGACTTATATTTATAAGAAAGGAGCTCATAGCTGTTTGCTTCTTACGATGCTTGGTATTCAACTCAATGCATGCCGTAGGCCTTATAGCATATATTTTATATCTTGAAAGAAAATATTGAATAGAAGTATAAAAGACATAAATTTTTTGCTAAATTAATAAATGATAGATATCCTATATGTACTAATTTAGAGGGTTAGATAGTAAAGCAAATCTAGCTAAATTAATAGATCTCTGTCCAAGGTTATTAATTTAAGGAAATTTTACTGTATCATTCCCAACTTGTATCATGTGACTTGACGATCATAATTGCGTCCATCGGTGCCATTAATTCATCCAAGATTACCAACAGACTGAACTATATATGGCCAAGAAAATAATATGAATTTGCGTCTTCCAAATCCCACTGGTATTTCAAGACTGGAAAAGGATGCTTGTTTCTCTTCAATGCTTGCAAAAGAAGGTTAAAAATAAATATATTTTTTTCTATAAGAAATATAATACATACGGAAGCCAGCGGATTACTGTTGGGCTTCACACAGACACATTATTCAACCACTAGAGTATGAAAAGCAAGAAAGTTTCTGTACAGTACATGGACCAGCAAACTTATTTGCTCTTGTTTCCTGCCTTCTACGCCGACCTCTCTTGTCGTTACAGATTCTTACTAGGTGTTTTCGGATGCTGCTTGTCCCAAGTCTGGAGATCAAGTCCATGATGGCTATCTGTTGCAGATCCATGGTAATCGCTAGCAGGTTGATCCAAAGAAATCTCCGCTGTTTTCCTACCAAACGAAGCTTGCTCAAGTTTCTCCTCCTGAATCTGAACCAAGTTCACTGGAAACATAGCACGTTTATCCTCAGACAACAAAAGCCCATGACGACCCACCACCATAGCAGGTAGTAGCAAAACCAAGGTTACTAGTGGAAGCAGCAAACCTATTGGCTTCATGGCCGAATTGCTGAAACAAATATACATTGGGAGAGACAGTTAGAACTTCGGGTGTCTCTCGCTTTATACTGATTTCTTCGGTGGGTTTTGAGGTGTCTCCACTAAGCCGGAGAAGTTCTGGTGGAGAAACACGTTAGGCAATGGCACAAAGTTCTCAAAAATGGCTTAATGCTCGGCTTTGTTTCGTTCTAGAAAAGTGCTCTCTCTAATGAATATCACCTTTGAAATAAGCACTTATAGCCTGGATAATTGTTTACAATTGTCGTTGAGGGTTCATAGTTTGAAAATCTCATTGTCAATTTGATTAAAATGTCCTTCTTAATGTATGTGATCAAGTAATTATTCATTAATTCACTGATTAATTTTGTCGGGTAATGGATTTTTTACTATCATCATAGCTGAAAATGCCGTCTTAATAGCTGAGATATCTCACAAGCAAATAGATTAATGGACACAAGACATCTCTCTGTCTCCACCATTTTTTTAGCAAGACCATTTATCCCTTTCACTTATTACCACTATAGTGCACATCGATAGTGTCAGTCTCGAGCTGATTATCATATGCCAAAAGATCCATTCAAAGTGAGACAAACTAATTTTTCCTATCAAAAGCTTCCAAGTACAATTTGTTTAAGTTCAGCCATACAACACAAATAATTAATAATTAACTCTGCATCATCTCAATAAACCAATTGTTTAACTCTTGAAATTGCATATCTATAACTCATATAATTAAGAAACTATTGACAGCAGTTATTACACGCTACCATGGTCAGCTAAAGCCTTAAAACGTGAGAGTATCAGCGGTTATACAAAAATAAAGTATTACCTCTTTCGAAATTTCTCAAATTTTTTATGGGAGCATCCACTGACCCACGTTGGCTCCGCCTATGAGCACATTCATAAATTGCTAAAATTCAATCATAAAAGGGCAGCCGTGGTGCACGATGCTCTCGCCTATGCAGGGTCTGGGGAAGGGGCTGCAAGAGGCTGTTTTCACACCTTGAACCTGTGACCTCAAGGTCATATGGCGACAACTTTTTCCGTTAAAATTCAATCATGCTCTAATAAATTGGCGGTCACCCCAATTATCTTTCATGGCTTGAAGCCGAGACAAGTAGTAGCTTCTACTTTTTTCAGCCAGAAACCATGATCTGAACAGTGTAGCAAAGTCACTGCTAGGAATTCGTAAAACATCCGAATGACATTGATGCTATGATTTGTGTTACGCTTTTGCTTCATGCACTTTAAGACATTTGCAACGTTGCAACTGCTCAACACGGGTAGCATTTACAGGTCTGGTGCTGTACGCAGGGCCAACCTCATCACTAATCTTAACGGAGCCGGTAAAAGCCTTGTTGGCGTATGTCGCCCCCACGTCAATCCATTGATAACATCTACAGAAAACTATTAACTTCGGCGTTCCTGGGCTTACTGCGAAAACTACGAACTTGGGTGCTACCGATGATGATTAAGAGGGCAATGAACTCAAGCTGGAAAAGACACAGAGGCTCCAAGCCCTTAGATCAATGGGTTCTAAATACTGCTCTTGCTCACAGAACAAAGTGCCTGAGTTGGACCCTTTGTTATAAAACCACCTGCAAACTGATTCCACCTGCCACTAGCAACATTGTTTGGGTTTGCAGCATGCATTTGTCCAGATTGGTTTCAACACTCATTACAATCATTTGCTCATGTTTCCGGCAAATGACACATAAATTCATGCATGCAATCAAAAACATCAACTGGACTTCTGAATAAAGTAAAGCTGAGGGTCCAATGTTGTTCTAGAGGAAGGAAAAAAGGGAGCTAAGATGAAAATGATCATCAATTAATAGTAATTGTGAACACTATCAAGGCCTGTGTGATACACTTGGGATTCAATGTTTCTATCTATACAGAAAATGCGTTTTCACGGTAGCAACGACAAAACTCACCACCATGGGTTTACACGGTACGCCACAAAACTGATCTTCCACCTGACTCTAATAACTCAACCATAGGCGTTGATGGCAGAGAGGTTACATATCTGGGGATGGAAAGTATAAAGAACATTAGTTACTGTCAGGGACACCAGCTAGAAGCATCTTGATGGACTCGTAAGTCATGAAGACAATGCCAACACTAGGGATAACTTTGTAGTATTCCGGGAGTATGCCCCTGTACAAGCCACGCAAGCCTTCGGTCCGCAGTATATGTGCAAAGGTTCCAAGCAGACCACATTGATAGACACGAGCTCGACCACCTGCCCCTTCCAACTGCATCCTCCGCCGGACAAGATCCAGAGGAAATGTAGCTGCGATACCAGATCAAACACATCAGCAAAGGAAAAGTAGCCGCCACAACAGGGCACGAATCTCAGCACTGTGCATGTGACAATTCGTAATATACAAATCTTATCATGACAGAATCACTTCTAAATTGAAAACCCCATCATGATTAATAGACTGACAAATATTAAAACATGTTTATATGTCCACGTTAGCTCTTGAGAAGTTCTTTACAAAGGTCAAGAGCATCCAAAAGATTAAAGAATCCCCGAGAGTAGAAACCAACTTAGACATGACTTGCAACAGGTGCTTCTTGTCAAGCACCATTCATATTAGAGACATCAAAATGGCACAGACCTCCGTCGGGATCTGTTGTTTGGACAGTTGATTATTGAATTCAATTAACTAAAATGTACTGAGGACAAACAACTAAGGGTTACTCCACAATTAAAATTAATTAGAGATGCAGAACCATCCACATAAGTTGGTGTATATCAATCAAAATCTGCGCACTGGTAAGAGGGTCTTGATGGCACCAAAGCCTTTACGCACAGTGGCTCAAGGAATCTCTCACCCCAGTAACAGGGTTCGAGGCTGTGCATGGGCGTGTCTGTACCTAGCTTTAGAAAGAAGAAGGGGGTCTACAGAAAACACTAAGAAACCATGGTAATACTACAATGGTTAGGACTGCCCTCCCTTGTCCCATTCATTCGCATGTGGTTCTGCCATCTTTTCCTCAGATTTACCACTACAGTTAGTAAGAACAATAACAAGAACAACAGAAATATATAAGAACAATAACAATAACAACAGAAATAGAGGAATCCAGCAACACCTTTCTTTGAGACCACCAAGCTCCCTAAAACAAAGATGTCTGTGTTTCGTCATCCTAACACAGTTTTTCCTACATACAAACCAAAATTGGAAAATGGAGAAGTGTGGAAATGGCTAACATTCGTTGTACTAATAATATGGAGGATGATGCGGGAACTCCATGCTTTGATACAGCCCTCTTTACCTTAAGCTTTAGTTACTGGCTCTTAGCAGCTTTCTCTTGGACCTCATTCTTTAGGTTTTCATTCACCATCTAGAGAAATTTCTCCCATCACATAATAACATGCAAAAGGCTCCTAGTATGTACCATCTCCCTCAAGATGATGATGACCACGATGAAAACTACAAGAATAGTGATATCTATCACTTATCGCAATGATGTGCCTCTGGTCCATCACCAGTAACTCTCAATTACTTGACCATAATACATTAAGGATAAAGCAGTATAGACACACTTGCCAACTCATTCAAACCCAAATCTGCCAACTTAGAACTCAGGTGCCTAAGATGCAATTCTACAGACAATTATGGATCTTTTAATACCAGGAACTGATTCAAAATTAGATTTATAAGTAAATTATTCCTATGATTTTCTGTAGGACGACTAAATAAAGCAAGAAAAATATCATAGAAAGAATTTCCTTAAGAACATAAAACTACATTACAAAATACACATTTGGGGCCAATGAAAAGCCAAAGTCATACTAGCACAATCTAGTTTCAACAGAAACTGACTTGAATTTGCATCGCATGTAGGCAAGTCCAAGAGCCCTTCAAGACTTGCAGGTTTTATTGATGAGAATACGGAGCTGTATATATAACTCAAGGCCTTTCTTCTAGTATATCTAGAAATGACGGCAATCTTGCAGATATCCTGGCCTCTGGTTCATATGTATGGTAATCTCCGCCTTGTCGTAGTTCCTATAATTAGTGCATATCTTTCTTGAAAAGGAGTTAAGTGCAGAATTAGCAAATATCTTAAAGAGTTATATGATATGACTTTCCAAAGCACAGCTGCATATACATGGTAAAATGTCCTGGAAGTCCCGGTTCCATATTGATATGATTTGATCAGTCAACAAATATAAACAACTCCCCCTTTCCAAATTTCAGAGACTCACAGTTCTAGTACTCGGTTTGCTCCTGGAAAGTTACATGATCTACAAACTTGCTCATCCATTTCTCAGCCAGCCAAAGTTCTAGCAATCAATATTTCACTGTCAGATAAGTGCTTTCACTAGATAAACAGTGTGTTAGGTTGTAGTCCAACGTGAACATCTTGACGTTGTACTCAATAGGATAGTGGATGAACAAAGAAACTTAAAGATTAGCCAAACATATATTTTAATGCTAAAAAGAAAAAGAAAGAAAAAAGCCAGGCATAAATGAATGATGAAGCTCCTTCCTCCCATCAACCATCTCCCAATAACTCTTCCTAGGAAAACAGCTTCTACTGCAATTTGTGCAAATGAGAGAGAGAGAGAGAGAGAGAGAGCATGGTAATTTTCATTACTACAATCAGATCTTTGCCCCAAAAGTAGCACAAGAATTTCATAGATTTGTTAGGCTGATAAGCACAAAACCCAAAAGATGCAGAAAAACAACCAAGAACACCAAAGGAAAGTAAGGCTGGTCATCTGTTCTTCAGTGTAGTAGTTTACTTGTCATACAAGATTAATGTACTAGCTGGTAGAAAGTGCCGGCAGAAAAATAAGTCTCACACTATCAACATCTGCCAGACACAAAAGCTCCCTCACCCTTAATTACCAGAAGAACATGGCCATCACAGTGATGGATCCACTCTTCTCCACCAGCTTCAACAAAACAGTATTTCCATTCCAACTATCACAAATACTATTGTGCTCTTTTTGTATTATGTATATAATGTGCTCGATGTCTGAACAGACTTGTCCCTGTGCTTCATTGTAAAGAAGGTCCTACAGGGGTTGTAAATAGTCCCTCTTTCTTTCATGAGACCACCCTGTTCTATAACGTCCATCATCCACAGAAAGATGGATTTTTTGCCACATTTCTGGACATGATTAGATCAATATGCCTTTCTGACCTAACCTAGGTCAGTACTTGGAGACACATGCTTCATGGTTGCAACAGGAAACACCATCTTTCGCTGTAGACAAGAACATTATTATATGGTACTCTACTTGGTGTTCCAACATTGCACGTGCTAGTCCACTCTGTGTTATCATATACCTTAAATATCCAGACAGATTCATTCTTCCTGCTACATCATCAAGGGGACCCTATCACTCTCATGAGAAAGGCCCTTTAATTCCTTGGACAGTGTGTGCGTATACATATGATTCAGTTGCAGATAACAACATTTGCACAAATATGGCTATAAAGAAAATGTTTTGCCAGCAACCTAAGGCATGAATTCCAACACTTGAGTGTTCAAGTGTCAAGAAGGTAAACTTACCTCACCCCAACAGTTCTCTCAAGCATTTCTTGCCAGGAATATTTACACTGTCTATAAAGTCTATTTCCATTGATTGTCACTACACATTGACTAGCAGTGTGTTGCTTCAAGGGAGTGAACTTATCCCAACAATCCCACACACTCCCAAACCCCTCTCTGAAGTTATTTCTTGGTAAGCAATTTTACACAATTTCCTATTGTTCTTCTCCCCTTATTGCTTCAAGACAGGAAATTCATCTCAACAATACCACCAATCCCCAACGCCTTTCTGAAGCATGTGTTGTTCATAATACCCCACTGCAAAGAAAAGCCTCTTTCCACTGATCTTGTACTACATTTCTACCCATCTACCTCAATAGGTCAACAAGCTACAGTATGACAATATAACTGCATTTCGCTTTGCTGAAACCTACAGGATCAAAGTACACCCAGCAATTTCAAAGTAGATACATGTCATACACAGTGAAGGAATAAGAAACCAAGAAAGAGGGAGGGATGAAGGGAAAAAAACTGAAGGAAAGATCTCAAATTTATGTTGTACTTTGACATAACAGAACAGCCCCAAAAGAACATTTCTGGAGAATATCCAGACCACTCAGCACATAAGCAGCTTAAAAAAGAAAAAAAGAACAAGAACAAGAACAAAGAAAACCAAAATACTGTACCATAAAGAGAAATTGATGCATCCACACTTCCCTCCCTAATTCCTAAGCACAAGCTTACATACTTCAAACCCAAAACATGTTTTTGTTTAAGCATGCCATCATCCCCAATTAGGGGTCGGCCACATGAATCTTATTCCTCCATTCCACTCTATTAAATACTATGGTTTCATTTAGTCCCAAACTTTTTAAATTTTTCCTCACCACTTCTATCCACGTTCTTTTGGGCCTTCCCCTTGCCCTTTTAGAACATTCTACTTGTATTGCCTCACTCCTTCTAACTGGTGCCGTTGTTGGTCTCCTTTGGACATGTCCAAACCATCTAAGTCTAATCTCCCTCATCTTATTACCTATTGGTGCTACCCCTAAATTTCCTCTAACATTTTCATTTCTAATTATGTCCTTTCTTGTCTTACCACTCATCCACCTCAACATCCTCATTTCTGCGACGCTCATCTTATGAGTATCATGTTCCTTAACTGGCCAACACTCTGATCCATAGAGCATGGCTGGCCTTATAGCCATCCTATAGAATTTTTCTTTTAGTTTGAGTGGCACCTGCCGATCACATAAAACTCCAGATGCACATCTCCATTTGTTCCAACCCGCTTGGATTCTCTGGGTGACCTCATTCTCAATCTCTCCACTCTCATGGATCAATGATCCTAAGTACTGAAAGAGGTCTTTCACGGGGACTTCTTGGTTATCAATCTTGACTGGTGATCCACTCCTACTCTCCTTGCTAAAATTACGTTCCATATATGAGAAAAGCATGTACAAGAACAAAATAAAAACAAAACAAAACAAAACAAAAATAAAAACAATTGATGAAACTGTAGATCTAACATATATCCACATATCTCATTCTTTACTATTTTAAAGAAAAATTGGGCAAAAGTGTTAAGAAAGAAGGGCAGAAAAGGAACAAAAAAAGAAAAAGAAAAAACGAGACCCATCATGTCAATTATATTTCCTCATAGATACTTCTAAATTAAACAAAAAAACCAAAGAAAAGTTCATATAATTTATGCCCTCAAAACATGATTGATCATAAAAGTAAACTGTCTTACAAATGAGAAGTGCCAGAAATAGATGGTTTCTTACTGAAGTGATGTGTCCTATCAAAGAAGGGATATAAGAGTCTCAATAATCCCTACAGAAACTGCCAAGCATTACTAAAGAAGAAACAAAAAAGAGTCGGATTTCAGAAATCTCACTCTCTCTGTTTTAATTGAGACGTGTTTGTTATCAAACTCTGGACTTTATTATCCAGCATAGAATGCACTTTGGAAAATTAATAGCAATAGAATAAAGCAATAATGCAACTGCGTATTAGATTATTAGTAACCTCAGAATCTGACATCATCACATCCAGCATAACAATTAATAACAAGGATTCTCACGAACAAGAAAGCCAAGGGTAAAGGCAGTGCATAGAACTATGTCCAAACAAGGACCAGTGGATAACCCAACAATCACTACATCAAGCAACTTAAAATAGAACTTGAAAACAGCTTACTGGCTTTGCTTGTCAGGAAGAAAGTTCACTGAAATTGAACAAGACTCTTACGGACCTAAAATGTTTGTGGATTACTTAGTTGCAGATCACTTACCTGTTGACGATGCAATGCCTGAAAGACTGCCACAAGCTAAGCTAACCAGGACAGTGGAATCTTGAGGCCTAACATTCAAAATCACCATCAGAGAGTTAGCTTTGTGTGAAGAAACAAACCAAAAGCCTTTGATTTATTAGTTTCATAATAAGTTCAAAAATAATTACACACCTCTGTAACTGCCAAGAAGATCTCAGTGTCTCATAGACGGAAAAACTGATTGCAATGCTAGGACCAACCCCCTGCAACATATCCATATATTCAGACATCATAAGTGTAACTACCAGAAGGAATAAACAGACAGAAGCATCCTAACGGCAGAAACATACCAATAATGTGGCACCAAGACCCTTATACAGTCCTTTAATACCCTCATCTCTGCATGTCGTATAAAGTGCATGGGAAATGCCCCTGTAATAGATTACATTTGTCTGCAAAAGAATGACATTTGGCTAATTAAGCTGATCGAAGAAAATGCAGCTCCATGTTGGTTAAAAAGCCCATTTGAAAGAATAAATGTTGGTTCAACCATTATAACAGCCGCTAAAGTCCCAAAAACATGGATTTGGTTAAAGCAATTTACAATACACTTACTCAAACCACTGCAGCAGCTAAAGTCCCAAAAAACATGGAGCTGGCGAAAGCAATTTACAATACCGTGGTGCCATAACCAACACAAATCAGAAAGAGGAAGGTGCCTCAATGTGAAAAGGAACAAGGGGTATGCAATAAGTACTTTCAATAAACATAAAAGTAGCAGTAAAAGCAACCATGTTCCTAGGACATTTGATCTCCAGATCTCAATGCTTGCTACATCTATGACGTATAAAGAACATAGACACCTTAGAGGAAAAAACAAAAACAAGAACTTAAACCAGACAACTACTTGCTTGGTCATTTCCAATATGGCAGAGCTCAAGCACATTAACTATAGACAAGGCAAGAATTGAGTCCATAGATGTCTATATTGACTGTTCTTGAACATATCATAGAGCATGAATGAGGATATCTAAGGCGAAATGCAGGAAATTAGGAACTATCTCATACTAAACCTGTAAAGCAACATCCTTTTGTTGTCTTGAAAAGGCACAACACAATAAGCAAGTAAATCATAATTAAAGGGCCGCCCCAGCGCATGAAGCTCCCACCTATGCGGGGTCCAGGGAAGGGGCGGACCACAAGGGCCTATAGTAGGCAGCCTTACCTTGCATTTTGCAAGAGGCTGATTCCACGCCTTGAACCTGTGACTTTAAGGTCACATGACGAACTTTTACCGTTGCGTCAAGGCTCCCCTTCAAGTAAATCATAATTGAAGATGGATATTGGCCCAGTAAAAATTCTTCTACAGACTGCACTTTTGGCAAGTGAGTCCACAACACCACTGACACAACTCAGAATGGTATAACAACAGAAAGCTTCTAAAGTAACCACTCCACTGATCTTGTCACCAGCGTGAACTTCCTAGACCCACAGCATCCTTAACAGGAAAAACAATAATATCAGATGAGTTGTACTGCATGGTTAGTTCACCCCATGTCCTCTTTATAAAAATCAATTTCTTAGAGGATAAATTAATTAGATGCATGACCTGCTGGACTTTTCTAAGAGGGAGAATTGCATCCCAGGTGATATAAGCAAGGAGATGAAATCAACTCCTAGAATGTCTTATTAAGTCAGACCTGTTTCCTATACTCTTATTAGCCTCGAAAGGGTATCAACTGCCAAATTTGCAAACTTGACTGACGTAAAGAAAACCCCTCCCATATCATACATATGTTGCATCCCCTAGAAGCCCACCCCCCTCTCTCTCCTGCCTCCACTCCACACCAAAGAAAAAGAAAAAACCCAACCCGAATCCCCACTAGACACAGATTTCAAGTACATGATATTAGTCATGCTCCATTTCTCTTTTCTTTTATTTTCCTCATTTGATTTTCATCACTTTTTCCTTTTGTTTTTTTCCTTGGAAGCATGATGATTCTCCATCCAGCACTCTGTGCAATTATCTTCATGTCTACTATGAACTCATCCATCTCATCTCCCTGTAGTTGAGCTGCATTATTTTCCTTCTCTCTTATACCTGCTTCAACTATCCTTACATTTTGTCATCATGAACACTTAGTCACATTCTCTGCACAGACCCTCAAAAGAAAAATGCAATATTTTGGTAAAAAAGGGCAATCCCAGTGCACAAAGCTCCCGTGTATGAGGAGTCCGTGGAAGGGGCGAACCAAAAAGGGTCTATAGTACACAGCCTTACCTAGCATTTTTGCAAAATGTTGTTTCCATGCCTCAAAACCTTGACCACCAGGTCACAGTGCAATATTTCTGTATTACCTCTGTTTCATTTCCAGAAAAATAGCTAGTTTCACCAAAGGTTCCAACCCTTCATCCATCATCAAATGCACAATTTCTACTTCCACCATGTATACTCATCCAACCTAGGGAGTAATGCTTCTGTTATTTAGCAGCACACAAATTTCGCTCTGAGTTTCTCCTCTCCCTTTAAAATAATTAATAATGCAACTGTCACAAGACAACTTAATTGCATTCATTCACAGAGACAGCACCTTACAAATAGAATAGGATGGCTGAGCACCATTCTGTTCCGCGCTATCCATCCTACTAGTTCTCTGGGAATAGTTTTTCATTCTTCATGCTAACGTGAGTTAACAAAGTCATAACACGTTGACAGAGGGATTTGAAGCCTCACAAGTAACAAATTGATCAAAATAGAACAAATACAGGTCCTTTTCCCACCATCCTCTGGGGCAATTTATAGTTTCTCCCTTCTTTATGAAAATGAGAAGGATGCTTGGCAAACTAGCCAATTGATAGGATGCTTCACTCACTTAGTGCTGACAATGCAAGTTTTATAGATCACCCTGCAAAATCTCACATTCCAAGCAAGGCAGAAGGTAAATAGAGTGAAGAATGAAAAGCTTTCCCATATATGAGCTAATCTTTTCCATGAGAAAAGCAATTACTGTGAGAATGTTCATAAAGTCTCGAATCATCAACAATTTTCAGAAGAAATAATGACTTTTTACTACAACAAACTTCACGCATATGAACTGCTGACACAAGAGTCAACATGCTCAACACCTCCAAAGAACACGAGAAGAGGAACTTGAGGGGTCTGGATCTTAGTGTGAAATGATACTGAAATTACTGGAATCAGATAACTGCTATTGAAATAAATTCTAAAAAAAAATAAAAAATGAAGGCCTACACATGCAGTGATCAGTACACTTTACCAAAAACACAACCATAGTTACAGTTATCTGGCTCCAACGAAGGCTCATGTTAGTCCAACAGTCCCACTTCGGCAACATATTCTAGTTCTGACAGCTGGATACATTCGATTAGGACATATTGGTACTTGTCCATGGCTGGTGGTTGGACATATACAAATCCAGGTGAGTTTGGCAGACTCAATCTCTCCCTTGTTCCCCAAGTCAACATGCGCTTTCCAGCAGTTGATCTGCATGGTTCACTCTGCTGCCATAATGAGAGAACAAGTGTAAATGGTACTCTTATGCTGGCATTTATAATAATCTTCTAGTTTCTGCCTTCTAGTATTCTGGACTTTAATAAAATTGGCAGTCCTGGCACATATGAGTAGATGATCAAATTGAATCGGGCAACAACTAGTTCTACCTCTTATAGGGTGGGGAGACATTTTGAATACATCGTTTCTTTTTAGGATCTCTTTCAATCACAAATAGATGTTCTAGCAAAAAGATCCTCTCAGGGCATAATAGGCACAATCCCATGAAGTTGACCAATTATAAGTTAATTCAAGCCAAAGAACGACTAGACCATCCCAAAACTTAGAAGTTTGAGCCTTCAAATGTTATGGTTAGAGGTGGAGAGCCAAGGTCTATAAAGCGAATTTGCACAAGATAGGATAATATTGAATAAGAAAAAAAAAAGGCTGAGGGTTAGTTGATATTCAAAGATAAAATTACAGCACAAAATTAGATGAGAAGTTAACAGATGTACAGTAGCAACAATGTGGTGTGTGACGATGAAAGAGAACAGGAAGAAGGAAATCCAAAGCAAAATTAGATGCAGAACTTGGAAGAGAGACAAGTCATAAAATTAACAACCAAAGAATCTCACCGAGGATGAACATGATTGTGTGCGTGGATTTACACTGCAGAATAACTGTAAGATAAAATTCATTTTTCACTTCTTAGGCAATTGGAGAGGAACCCTGCTACAATATGTAAATCTTCCTCTTTATTAGCTAAATTACGCAATATTGGCCTGGCTATAGAAATGTATTCAAGTTTTCTACATTCACAACTCAATATATAAGCAGTGCACATTTCTGGTATCTTTCCAGAGTTCCTCAAAAGGATAGGGAATACAGGTCCGTGAAATGACAGTTACCTTGAATTGCATGGTCAACCAAATTACCGTTAACTGGCAGCATATCATTGCTAAATATAAAGCAAACCTCAACAAGATACCCAGCACTCACACGACTGAAGGACCCTCAAACACTTCATCCGATATGTAAATTTATTTCTAGAATGGTCCATTCTTTTTCTAACAACAACAATCCATTCATAAGTTAGAATTTCAGGTTCTTAGCTTTTATCCTCCATTAGCAGGAAATACGGTTATTAAATACGTTTCAAGAAATGCTTTCTTTTTTCTATTGTGTGAATTTGGTTGCCAAAAATCATTTCAAATCATAGATCTCAGGGGTCAAACAATATGCTAATCGGTTGGCTTAAAACTTAAATAAAAGGAAGCGTGCAATGTCAGAAACCAATACCTAAGTCTGCCACCGTTGAAAGTAATAACCATCCTGCACACAATACTTACCAAAAGAATGCTGAAATTACCTGAGCCGCAAGCCTTGTCCTCACAAGATCCAAAGGATATGTGATAGAAGCAGCTGTTATTCCTGCCAAACCACCACCTATCAGTCGTACAAAAATATCCGCACTCATATTGTCTCTATGCCTGTCCAGTGCAGGGATTGACTGCAGTATCTGAAGAAATGAAAGCATAATCAAAGTGGTTAATAGGAAACCTAATTTAGGAAAACCATAGACAAATTTGGACCCAAAGGATTTGGACTGACATGCTTGTAGCGCTCATAAGCATAAAAGCTGATTGAAGAATACGGCAGACGATGAGCTATAGTGACCAAATTTCCCTTCCAAAATGCTCTAAACCCTTCTTCACAAACAATACGTGATGCCTCTCGCCATATGCTAGCCTTTTGCAACGTTGCAACATCTGAGTGCATACCTTGTACCTAAAGAAATATGATTTCAGGCTAATAGCTGTAGTAAGGAACTCCAATAGTAAAAGTAATTCCAGTATAACCACATAAAATAGAAGATGAAATTATGTCAGTACAGTAGAAAAAGATATATATCACTAAGCTATACCAAATGATGCGCCCAAATCAGTACATAATAATGGTTCGGACTCTTTCTTCCATTAGCTTCTTTAATAAAAAATCTAGAAATGAGTTCTTGGGAAAAGCTTCTCAAGATTCAACTTCAGTTAGAAAGTCTCAACTGCACCCAAAAAGAAAAAGAGAAAGAAAGCAGCCACATCCAAAAAGCACATCTAAGAAGAAAACAACCAATCTAATTCGAACCACCATCCACCATATGCATACACAAACTCAAAGCAAGTGTACAATGACACACACACAGAAGGGGAGAAAAAGAGAAAAACTGGATAAAAAGAGGCAAACAAAGTCTATCTTGGTATGGCTATAGCACATGACACTTTATGCAACAGCATCTCCAGGTCCTAATGCACACTGAAGCAAAGCAAGCACAGGGATCTCTCTCTCTATCCCCTTTTCTTTTTCTATGGCTTATTAGTAAATGCAAATTAATTTGGATCCAGTATTCTCCATAAAACTCCTTGGCCTTGTTATTTTCGGTGAATTGCACTTTGATTTTAATAGTTATGCTTTGACATTGTCAATGGGTATCCACAAATTTTGTACAAAACAAGTCCAATTCTATTACAGTTCTTAAGCAAGCCAGATTGATTGCTAGGATCATTAAAATCGCTAAGTCAATGCTTCAAGTGATCCAAGTTGACTACTTTGGCCCACAGCCGCTTCCAAATAGTGTCTTAATGAGTCCACTACCATTGTTTATGACTCTTGTTGGCTTAGCTATTCAAGTTCACAGCCAGGCAAGCCAAGTTTAATGCTTTTACAATGGCCTTAATTTGGTCTAATATACTTTCTAAAACATGTCAGAATAAGTATTAGCTACTTCTTGGGGAACTGCAAAGCAAGATTAATGCTCAAAGAAGGCTCCCAGGATAAGGCAGCTAAATGAGTCCAGACTATGAGGTATCTTTGATTAACATGCCAATAGTATTTGAACTAAGTACAAAAGTAGGTAGATGCTATTGATAATGTGAAAGGAAACAAAAGGTGTGAGAAAGAGAGAGGGAACAGTCACTGGAAGTTGTGCGAAACTGGAGCAGCAAATCATAAACTAGTCTAAGGCTCAAGAGAACCTCACAAGATAAATGGTTATATATTAGGTGTTAAAAGTTGCAATAGAATCCTACTTTTTTTCAATTGATAGATTTGCTGCACTTCTGCAGATAGGTCATTTGAGTCATTCCTTTCCTGTGGCATGTCGATACTTGGGAGCATTCTTCATCCCACTTTTGAGCTGTTCTTTTCAATCTTATTGGGTTATGGTTGATTTCTATCTTCTGGAGTGTCTGCATGTCATGGCTTTAACTTATCTTACAACCTTTGGCTCATCTATTATTACAACTTATCGATGTCTTGAAGATCCTCTGTCCCCTTGTAAGTGCCACAGAGGACTCTGCCGGAATCATCTGAGCAGTAACCACAAAAATTGCATGTATGATATGGAAACTTAAAAGCAGCACAAAAAGATGCCACAAGCAAAAAGAGCCAAGAAATGCAAGTTGAGTATCAGTTCTGGGAAGCACTTCAAGAACGGCCAAAACCAACCTAAGTGCCAGCACAGCAAATAACCCATCCAAGAAATATTCATTCACTAGTCATCCTCACACCAAGTGAACAGGCACAACTACTTTACATCACCCAATAAACTATTAATCTAAAGTCAAACTCCAACAAAGATCCACAGCCCAAACATTTCCATTCCAAACTAAAATCACCATCATCATCGTCATCAAGACGGTCAGCCACATGAATCTTGTTCCTCCATTCCCCTCTTTTAAGTATCATGTCTTCATTTAGTCCTAAAGTTTTTAAATCTTTTCTCACCACTTCTATCCATGTTCTTTTGGGCCATCCTCTCACTCTTTTAGAACCTTCAACTTGGATTCCCTCACTCCACCTAATCGGTGCATTGGACATATCCAAATCACCTATCTAATCTCCCTCATCTTGTTATATATTGGTGTTATTCCCAAGTTTCCTCTAATATTTTTATTTTTATTTCTAATTCTATCCTTTCTTGTCTTGCCACTCATCCATCTCAACATCCTCATTGCGGCTTCGCTCATCCTACATACATGTAACTCCACTCCAAATTAATCCCAGCAAAAAATGCTTCAAACATCCACATTCCACACCATCAACGATTCAAATAGAAACACAAATCATCCACCTATCAAAAACACAACTTCCAATCAAATGTCAAATTGCCAATAAAAACCCCCACAACAAATTTGCCGCTTGATTCCAACATATTCCAAATCCGTATAAAAACTCCCAAATAATAGTCACCCAATAATAAAAACCAATATGTCATCTCACTCAAAATCCCTCTGTTTCACCGCATGAAAGAAAAGTATAAAAAAAACAAACACTGAAAAAGTCCCATACAAATACAAGAAGTTAACTAAAACCTACCTGAAAAAGGATAGTAAGTCTCGCAAGAGGCGCCGTACACGTCTTACTTACAGCCCCTGCAATCCCTCCCGCTAGTAACTGCGAAACGGTCCCAATCTGCGATTGCTGATGCAAGGATTGCTGCGAATATTTCCTGGCCCCGCCATCAACAACACCTCCATTGCCAGTATTCAAAGCTCTCTGTCCTCCTCCTTCAACGACAACACCCACTCGAGCTTCCGTCTGCATTTTGGGTAACAGCTTCCTTCACTTCCAAAGCCTAGAAAAACACAACTCCTTCTGTTTGCATACCTTGAATTTTGACAAGAGAAGAGCCCAGGAAGATGAAACGTGAAGGTATCAATTCCCAAGGCCTTGGATTTTCGAATTTGAAACCCTAGGAAAACGCTAACGAAGGGAGCCGGGGAAGAAAGAAATGATTTTTCTTCCCCTGGTAAGAAATGGGATTTCTGCTCACCAACTGCTTGTAAGAATTCCTCTGAGGTTTTGTTTGTTCTTTAGATCTTCTTTTAACCTTTCCTCTTTTAGTAACCCTAGAGCGCACGCTAGCAAAAAGCCCACACTCTAGAGAGAGAGTGGGCAATGTTAGTTAAGAAGTTTGATTAAGGGAGGTTCGTTCGAATATTCCGGGTGTGAGGGGTTTATGACGAGATTAACCCTGTGATTTCTTCGAATATTCCTTCGTGGGGAAGATTTTTTTTTATGGAAAATGACGAAATTAACCCTGAGACTTTTTCTTTTGTGACGTAGGGAAGCGACGCGTGGGTTGTACTGTTGGGTTCGTGAATGACGAGATTGCCCTTATCCTCGCAAGCTCATCAGTTTCTTCGTATACTTCGCTTTCTTTGGGCGGGAACGCCAGGCCATGGCGCAATCTCGCGTCCACCGTACGTGCTGGGCCCCGGGTTCTTCTTCCTCGTTCGCAACCGTCCATGGGAAAGATCTTGATCATGAAATTTCACTCTCAGAGTGGGACCTATTTTATCCCACCGTCCATCTGAAAGATCGAATGCTGGATTTGAGCTCAAAAGATCACACAAACCCACTGTCGATCATCGAATGGATTAGAGATCAAGCTATCGGGCAATTAAAATTTTGGTTGGTATAGGTAGCCCATCTAGTGGCCCAGTTTGAGATTTCCATCTCGTTTGGACGTCCAAAAGTGGGGCCCTTGGTGTGAATCTAGACATTCCAAAGGATCCTTTCCTTGTTCTCCGGGTGAAGTTTGACATAGCTATGTAATCCTCTGTGTCATTATCCTCGGAAAGAAGCCAAGAAGATTATCACTCCCAATTTTATGGTTGTGCTTTTGTAGGGTGATCTACACCGTAGATTTGCCCGTGGTGTGGACTGATCTTGACTTTGGCTCCTTTATCTCGTTGAGTTGGTAGTCTCTGAGGAGAGTGTGTTCCTGCTATGTAGAGCTGCAAATTGGAATGAATTATCAGCTACATGAGACCAATCGATCCAAATAAATAGAATATGAAATAAAAATTCTTATTTGTTGATAGATATTAAATTGAGTTCATGTTCACTTTATTTTGGAATAGATACAGAACGAGGGCTTCTATCCTCGAATTATCTAATCCAAATATATAATTTTTATACGATTTAAAAAACTTATAATATTTATTAAACTATAGTATTGGTAAGGATAAATTTGTTAATTTATATATCAAATACTAATATTTAAATGTAAAAAAAACAGAGATTAAATTCTACTCAATGGTAGGATTTGTGAGCTTTATACTTTTTCATTGTAACTATCGTGCCTTAGATTGAATCCCAACCTCATTGTTATCCATGCGGAGAAATTAAAAGCCTAACAACACCAACTTGCTACAAATGAATATACTAATGGTTCGATTTGTGTACATTGTATTGATAAATAATTTTGATATTCTAATAATAAATTTAAAGGCCAAAGATTAAACTAATTAAATTAGTTAATATTCACACAACTATGTGGATCACTAAACAAGTAACCCTCTATTGTACTTTTTTTTATCTAAAAAAATTAGCGTATATATTTTGCTTTAAAAAGAAAAATAACAAATGAAATAGATAATCCACCATTAAAACCAAACTAAATGCAATAGATATGGAATGAATTATAAATGAATTCCTGGTGCCCACAATAACTTGATGATCATTGCTAGTACCTGCTTAGTCGAGCTTTTATCCTATCAATGACATTCCTAATGTTATCAACAGCTTAGATCTTCAATAAAAGTTTTTCCTTACATGAAAAAATGAGTACGTACACATTCCTCTCTTGTTGAGTGCATATATTTACTAGGAATCATATTAAAATGTACTTCCAAGTTATGGAATGAGTTGTTTGGAGTCATGGGTTTGCCCTCACATGAGCAAGGTCAAATCCCATTCTTGAATTGACCATAATGTGTGTTGATCTGTTGTTGATTTCATAAATGAAAAATGATATTCCCACACCTTATATTTACCATCTTCCTACCATTTCCAAAGCTCTAAAGCTTCGAAACCACATAGAGCCCAATCCAAATCGTCATTGTTGTTTACTACACCATCAGTACTATTATTGCTCTAGTTCCTTTGTCCACGATAAGAGTCATCCCATAGGTTATTGCAGGAATTTTTTATAGCTTTCACTAAGAGTGTTGGTAATCATGAAATCATGGAGGATTTATTGGTTACACCTAAGCCTTCTAGCACAATGGCTCAAGGAGGACTCTCTTACCTGAGTGAGTAGGGTTTGAGGCTTTGCATGAGCATGTAAGTTTGACATTAAAAATAATAAATAAATAAGAGAAATTATTGGTTGTTGGGTAGAATCTATAGATTTTGTAGTACAAAGGACTTGTTTTCAAATGAACAAGAAGATGAATACAATATTGTTTTTTCTTTAGGTTCAAGCTTGTGAAGGATTCTAAGAACCAACGTAGATGCCGTGGGTATGAATCATAGTTTCAACATCTTTTAGATGGGCAAAGAATTGGTCACTCATTGTTGAAGGGTAATTTTACCAATTTACCCTTGCCCTTAATAAAAAGATGTCCTTGTAGCACTTACTATGTTTCAAAAAGAAATGTGTGTGTGTGTGTGTATGAGAGAGAGAGAGAGAGAGAGAGAGAGAGAGAGAGGCCCGGATTTGGATGGATCTCTTAAAGTTTATCTAAAACCCAAAATTGGGTCTACTAGGTTCAAGCAAGTGGAACCAGCCCATTTCAATAGTTTTTCCCAAACACTAGGATTCTTCACAAAAAAAACTCTAAATGAGACTAGCTTGACCCAGACAAAGTAGGATCCCATTTGGGAAAAAAATGTCCTATAAGGGGACTCTTTAACCTAAAACATGCCAAGACTCTTTTAGAGAGAATCCTTGATGATCTCTAGTTTTTATTTTTTCTCTCTCTTTGGGATTTTCTAGGACAACTCAAAAAGCTCAAATGAGGCCCACTTGCTCTATAGATAGGACCTACCATTATCATCTTATCCTAGGAGACCTTGGAATAGGACCCACTTCATCTGGAGGTGAGACCCATTTTCAAAAAAAAAAAAAAAAACCCTTGGACTAGGAAAGATATAGGAATCTCCCAAGTGAGAGTCCCATGTTTATAAAATAAGAAGAATTATATCCTAAAAATCCTATGAAAAGGGATTCACTTGCTATGCATGTAGTAACCACCATTTTGTCCTATCGTAGAAGACTTAAAGATGGTACCTACATTGTTTACAAATGAGACCCAATCGCCAATGACCAAGAAAAAACCCTACAAGGCTTCTAATATATAGAACTCTCCCAAAGAAAGAGCCCTTTCATGCTTATCATTTAAACACCCATAAATATGACCTACTTTAATTAATAAGTGGGATGCATCTACTAACGAAAGAAAATGTCCCTAAGGGATTTGACCATATCTAGGACACTTTCGAGAGAGTCCAAGAAAAAAAAAAAAACTTTAACTTTGAAAAGAAAGCAACCACTAGCAGCCCTATCTTTCAAAAAATTTCAACATTGGAAAACCCTTATCTTTTTAAACTCAAAAGCTAAGAAGGATCACACCTATGGGCACCCAAGTAATTATGAAAGGGACCTTACTCTCTTTCTCTCCCCTAGGCATGCCACTTCCCTCTTTCTCTCTATCCAAAGGATTTGGGCCCACTATTATAGCATGCTCCCTCCTTCCCTATTTTTCTTCTTTCTTTTCTCTCTCCCTCAACTCATCTTCTATTCGCATTTATCTCTATACTTCTTCCAAGAATTTCCTCAACTCCTCTCTACACCCCACTACTCCAAAACCACCTCTAACTCCCTACTCTAAGAAATTTATAAATATCCTCATTCCCAAAAAAGAAGATAGAGGGAGAGATATAAAGAAAAGGTGATAGATTGAATTTCTACCATTTTTAAAGAGAAAAGGAAAACTTATTGTTTTTCTTCTAAGAGTTCAAGTGCCCAAAAACTCTCAAAGAAAGAGATAAGAACAAAAGGAGAACTCATAAGCTTTTAAAATAAATTCAAAACAAGCTAAGCCATGATCAACAGTCAAGACTAGTTGCCCATTTTTCTTTTCGAAGTAAAATTAGAAACCCGAAATGGGTTCTGTTTTCTAAAATGAACACTTGTCCTTTTGTTGAGATATGTGGAATCACCATAAATCTAAAAAGAATAAAACTTTTGGACAAAACTCTTTAAACTATAATAAATAAAAAATAAGTAAATAAACCCCGTCAATGCTCTAGACACTCTCCCCTGTTATAAAGGTTCCAAGTGAGCCCCCATTTCATAAGAAAATAAATGGGACCCATTGGCACAAATAGGAAATAAAATAAAGGTCTTAAGCCTCAAAGACTTCTTGGAAATCTAAACTAGCTGTGGAGATTGTTTGTATAGAGTTCATGTTTTCTTGGACTCTTTTAAGCCACAAGGCTGTTCAAGGTGGCTATGATTGAGTTCATATGGGAATTGTTGTGTGGGTGTCTCTTTCACCTCATCTTTCTGTGGTGAATTCACTTATATAAACTCTTAAAACATCACATATTGTCCAAGATATATAAAATAGGGACATCACTTTCTTAGATGAGGGGGAAAAGTTGGTATATAAGTGGTGAGAGGCTTTCAAACAAAAAGTGTAAATTGGGTTTTCTCTTACATTTTGTTTTTTTCAATGTTCTCTTGAGAGAGAGAGAGAGAGTGCGAGAGAAGGGTGTACAAAGGGGTGTTTTAGGTTCTTGGGATTGAATCAAACTAGTTTACACTGACTTTCTCTATTTTCTCATAGCAAAGAGGATCAAGTGATTTTGTGGATGTTTAAATGCAATGCCAAACCACATAAATATCTATATTTGCTTAATTTATTTTCTTCTTTTATAAGCATGGTACTAGTTTTTTTGCATGAAGTGAGCCCAACATAAGGTGCATTCAATGAACACTTTTTGTAGAGCCACCTTTGCTACATCTAACCAGTCCATCTCATTGCTCCCCCTTCAGATGTCAAGAAGACAAAAAAAGAAAAAGAAAAAGAAAAGAAAAGCAGGTGCTATAGATGATTCAAACATCTAAAAGCATGCTTACAAAAGGACGGGCATACAACTTTTAAGATGTTAGAATTATTCAAGCCCATGCTTTTCGATCTACTAGACATCTATAAGTGGAGCAATATGATGAATGATTTGGATCTTGCAAAGGAGGACTTCACAAAATATGGTTGTATGGCTGCACTTCACATCCTTCGTTTTAACATTCTTGTCGTTCTGCTACTTCTTTCATATGTTAAAAAAAACCCATAAATAGCTTTTATGAAAAAGTTATTTCCTAGCTAAACCAATTTATACAAAGCCAATTTTTTCATAGTTATCTTGTGTCCCAAATAGTAACATCTTGGAAATTAATAATCACATTAAACTAATATATTATGTTCAATCTAAAATCAAGATAACATGCTAAATTGATAACCTCAAACCAATAAGACAATATGTTTTAAATTTATTCTTAAAGTTCCAATGATTACATAAATTAACACTTTGAAAAGCATAATGAAAAAATTAAACTCACTACACCGAGTATCCTTTACTTCTATCCTAAAGCCAAAGCATCCTTCAACTTTTGCAACAAAAGGACAACTTACGTTGTCAAAGTAAAACTGTCCTTGTCTAATGGATCTCACTCTCACTAAATTTTATCCAGCTAGAGTTGATTGGGCGATCACTAGATGAACAATATATCATGAAGTATGAAAGTCGTTTACACTCCTTTCATGTCAAAACTGATCATATGTGCAAGCGAGGCCAACTTTTTCAATGACGTGCTAGCCCACAGACCATCCGCAACCAAAAGGATACAATTCTAGTTCACTCATCCTCCCAAGTCCTTGAAAATATACTTTGATGCTGGTATGCAAGGGCTTCAATTTTCGAGAAACAGAAGTAAAGCATATATCTTGAATGTTGCTTGTTTTTTCTATTACTTTTAAGTTTCTATTATTAGCTAGCTTTTCTTGGACAGCATTATGACAACAGGTAAATAGTGGGTGCTAGGTGGCGACTACTTGATGCTGTTAGAATTGGATGGTCCATTTTTTTGTTAATAGGATCCATCTAACTTGAACGTATACACATTTCTTTTGCTTATATAGGCGTGTCTAAATTTTTACAATATATTAAATGAGGCAACTAACAGAAAAGCCCAAAGGCAAGTCATACCACTTCAAAGATTATAGGACGAGAAGTCCTATGCACATCCATCTATACAAAAGAGATTACAAAAACCTCAACTTTCTGTTCTTCAAGTTGAAGATGAGCACTATCAATATTGTCTTCCACCTTCCCAAACTGAATTGTCAAAGAGTTTCTATTCACTTCTTCTTTGTCCAGCTGGGGTGATCACTTCCACCATGATAGCGAATTTCCATGGCAATATATCAGGACAAGTTATCCATCCAATTACATTCTTTGAATCTCCTTCTAAGATGATGGGACTTTGAAGATTCAGACTCCAATTGTTTAAACTCCCGTAAGTGGCATTTGTTTCTACTGAAGAGAAATCCGTAATACCATATATGGCTGAGATCAACAAAAAAATTATGTGCAAGGTAATTATGAAGAGTAACCCAACTCCACCTAGATCTGAAATTTTCGAGAGAAGACTTGTCAAAGAAAAACTTTTGTTTTTGCTAAGTTTAAATGCCATAGACTCAGGTAATTGCTGTTTTCTTTTACATCCAAAAAGAAAAGAACAAAGAAAGAAAGATGAAAAAAATTGCTACAAGATAACGTGACAGTACTCAATAATAAAAGGCAGCCTGGTGCACGAAGTTTCCTCCTATGCAGAGTCCAAGGAAGGGGCAGACCATAAAGGCTTATAGTACATAGCCTTATCTTGTATTTTTATAAGAGGTTCTTTCCATGCCTTGAGCCCGTGAGTCACACGACGACAACTTTTTCCGTTGCGCCAAGGTTCCCTTTCTGATACTACTCAATAATAGTAGAAGTATTTTGTAACCATTGCAGTATTGAGAGCTATTATATGTCAATGCAAAATACAAGAAATTAGGCTGTTGAAGTTGATCCTGCCAATATGATATAAACAGCAGGTGCCAAAAATATATGAATTGGTCAATGTTTTAGAATGAAACAAAACTCGATTACATTAGGAAGAAATTTCCAGTCTCAGCACTATTGACTTATCTACTGACCATTTGGTGCTGCCAATGCGCACCACTTCTACATCCTCCATTCAACAGCTCTTGCAACTATTTGCCCATTGTATTAGCCAACCAACATGGTGAACTGTTAGGAGAGAACATACTTGGCTGCTATAAACAAGCTATTAGAAACGGATGGACATATTTTTCCAAGAAAACCGTGAGCAGCCAAAAGTTTAAGTGGGACAAACATGTCACATGATCAAAACCATTTTAATGAAGCCGTTAGGATTCCTATGCACTTTGACATGGGATTTCTTTGTGGATGGATTAAAGTTGAACCATAGAGAAGGCGAACTCTCTTGATAATAAGCTTTAGAAATCACCATTATTTGATCAACAGGGAACAACTATAGAGTGGTATTAGACATTTTATGAGAAATGGGAATGCCAGTGAAATTTGAAGAATCGTACACCATTTTATCTCCGATCAGAGAGAGAGAGAGAGAGAGAGAGAGAGAGAGAGAGAGAGAGAGAGATATCAAGCCATTGGCAATGTCCTTTTCCTATGAAATCCTGCTCTACAGGGATTAAGAAAAATGTGCAGATTGACAAGCTCCGTAGTCACGGTGTTCAGAGAGAGGGATAAATACTCACGAGACTTGGATCGACATAGTTTGACCATACACCATCACACTAAAGATCAAACGATAAAATAAATCGGCTACTTAGAGACACCAAAATACAAAGGAGTTACAAAAGGGGGAAGAGAATTTCACAACTGAATCCGCTTCCCATCCTCAACCTATTCTTACCCAAACTAGAGGAGGAAATAGCACTGACTTCCCAGCAGCAAACAGTTAACATGGAACTGAAACTATTTAACCAATCCTTCACTTAACCATTGAATAGGTAAAACTCTAGGGAGTTCTTTCTGTCATCTTCATCTTCAAGCCTGCGTAACATATTTAGCGAAATGCCTTCTATAATTAGCAGTTTAGAGGAGTGTTTAGTCCAGATTGTCATCCTCAAATGTACCCGTAGTACCTCCCCTTAGTTGTGATCTTTGGAAGCCATTGTGGTCGTGAAATAACTTTTCTACTCCTGAGGGAACCTGTGATCTTTGGAAGCCATTGTGGTGGTGAAAGAACTTTTCTACTCCTAAGGGAACCTGGTTACCTACGGATGACCCTTCAAAATTAATCTATGGGAAAAACTACCTCCGAAGATACCCCGAGCCAGGGAAACCCCTCTATTGTGTTCTGCACGTTAGTGGCCCCTAAAATTGATCTGTTTCATTCCAAATTCCCTCATTATAGCTGGCAAACCCAACAGGAAATTTTGATTTCTAAGTCATCTGAACTATAACACATGTTACTATCCTAAGTAGCATGGACTTGTCACTGAAACATGATTTAAAGGTTAGAAGAAAGAAATGTGCAAAATGCAAGGTAAGGTTGTATACCATTGACCCTTGTGGTCCATCTCTTTTTTGAACCCTGCATATGCCGGAGCTTCATGCACTGGGACTGCCTTTTTTTAAGAAAGAGACGTGCATTCTAGTTGCACCAGAAAGGAAGAGAGACAGCTGGGATCTCTGTACGTGTAATTCTAGTAACTTTACATTGTGTGTGTTAGTAGCCTGGATGCATCACTAAGTCCCACACATTTGGGTCAAAACCAAATCAACAGAGGATCGTAATGCATCATAATATGTTACACCTTGATACTTCCAGAGTTCCTTTGTATCCGAACTCTGTGTCAAGACTGATTCTGAAACTCCGTCTAGCTCGGCCTCGGCTCAACCTTTTGATGATCTAACCCATCAGTGGGTTTTTTTTCTTTTTGAGTGATAGATACCAAACATCTTGTTGGGCCTCTCCTACTTTCTCTATTTGCAAAAAATCATTCATAGGATGATTCTAGCTACTAATTTTTTTCAGTTAAAATTTTAAATATTTATGTTTCAAAAACTCAAATTTTATAGCTAAATTTATCCAATCGTCACGAATTTTGGCATCTAACCAATCTGAGGGAGGTCAAACAAGATGAATAAGTCAGATTATCCAAAGATAGGACGTTACATAATTAGGATGGGGTTTAGTAGTCGGTCTAAAACTCAGTCAGGATAGTATTTCTCTACAGAAAGATAAGGAAACTTACCAGATCCATACTTAACATCGAGTAGAGATTTTCCGTGGTCAAAGAGGTGTCATTGGCCATCACAAACGTGGCATAGTTTCATAACCATTGGATTGTTATACATGTAACCAACATATTTCCTAGAGCCTCACCTTTGCAAGATCTGACTCATTCATCTCATTAGCACTCATTCATCTCATTAGCCCAGTTGTAAATGTCTAGACGGTCAAAAGAGATATTGTTCGTGTGATTCAAGTGTCAAAAAATGCTGTGATTTGTTTATCAAAGTTTCTAACCCAGCCTTTTTTAAGTGCAGCATTTTAATCGCTAGAATTATCGAAAACATAATCTATGAGTCAATCTTGTATAGTTGGAGTCTGAAAAAGTGATCCTTTGACCGCAGGTCCACAGCCCATATATTTGGCATTCCTCAGGTAAATTATACCCTTTTTTTAATTCAAAGAGTTCATCAGTGGCCGTGAAGTGATGCAATAAACTGTTGCTATTTGTTCTCAACGCTCTTGCATAAGTTTTTAAAGATGCAAATAGTTGGGACCAATCGAAGGCACAATTTAATTCTTGATTTATCACATAATGAACTTGTTCTGTTTTTGTTGCAGGAGGAACCAATCTGGAGCATGCCTGGTTAATGTACTGTGCAGAGCATGAACAGTCACTATCAAGAAAAAATCACCTCGCTTGTATTTCTTTACATATTGAGTACCAAATATACATGGAGAATAATATAATCACATGTACAAATAAGGTAGCAGGGTCAAACTTTCCTTCACCCCTTTCCACGAACTGAAATAAACAGGGCGAATAAATCCCTTGCCTCGACTGCGGCGTCAACAAGCCATTCTGCAAATCTTTTGCTTCCCTCTTTTCCTAGATATGAACACCACAAGCTAATATGATGAGATTCGGCGCCACACATTCACAATCATTATCACACTACCTCTTTTACGCAAAAGAAAAAGCCACATTTTTTAACACGCACCATGCACATATTCTACAATAATTTGTGTTGTGAGGGAGCCCACAAAGGGATGAGAAATGATTCGAAATAATCACTTCCTCCAAATCTTCCTCACCACCTTCTAGGTTCGTGGTTGGCTCTAAGTGATTATTGAACTAAAGTCTAGTCTTTTGGGCCCATTTGGTTGGTAGAAAAGCACTTTCCACTGGGAATGTGTTTCTTAGTAAAGCCATTTCCATTTCCATTTCCACCGTCTTCCAACACTTCTTTTAATGCTCATGAAAATGAGGCATCATTGTTTTAAAGGGAAATTTGGAGAGTCTGAATTCCAACTGGAACTGGATTCCCATGTTCAACCAAGAATCATGAAAAGCTGACGGCTCATAAAGTGTTTGTGATCCATGCTGCTCATCATAGATAAGCCATGCACTATCGATCTTCCCTACAAGATGATCCTAACCCATTATTTTGGAGCAACTCTACCAGCCAGAAAGACAATAATACATCGGCTTTGTTCAACCTAAACCAGCGGGTGGATTAAGATGGACAATGAAGATAATTATTACTAGAGTGTGGCCTAGAAAATGAATGGGTTGGATCATCAGCCACCTTGGCGGCAATATGCCTTTAGCTGGGCAAACACCACATGATTTCTCTTCTAATAGAACAAGACGAACAAGAATCCTGGAAGTCCTATAGTGATCATTCCTCATACGGCCAACTTTTAGACCATATTCTAAAGCACCATTTACAAACCATAGGCCCGACTGGCAAGGATTATATAACCTGGTTATGGGATTACGAAAGATTGCTCCATGATCCCATAAACCAGATTATATAAGCCTTGCCAATCAGGAAGTCATCACATAACACTGAAATCTAATGATGTTAAAAGTTCACGTACCTTTACTTCACAGGCAACCTTTCGATCCATAGACCGTCTCTTGAGCCGACTAATGCTGGATGAGTGTTTCCATGTATACATACTTTCAGTCAGCAGCTCAAATGGTCTTAACCCACAAAATCGCGGAGTAATTGCCCACCGATATCCCTTTCAAAGTGCCGGTTTTGGACTTGGAATCCGCCCATGACATATGCACTATTGTCTCCTTCTAGACCAAAATGGCTAACGTTAAGTGGCATTGGCTCCGATAAGCAAGCACCATTATTTTGGCGGAGTCCTAGAGTCAGAGATACGCCACCATTTCCCCCGGCAAAGCTTACACCAACTCCAACTTGATGTTGGCTGACAACATTATCATACGAGAAGTCCATTGGTTCGCTACAGTTATCGGGCACCCGAGAGAGGTCGTTTCTGCACCTTTTAGGAGAGGGATCTTGAGTGCAGGCGTTATCTTGTAATTGTTTATCGGAGGAGAGAGCAGGAATAATGGATGGTTCCCCATGTATGTTGGGGTTTCTGTCTTCTACTTCTGAAGCTTTCCCTGCTCGCTTCATTTCAAGCGTGTGTATTTCTTCCACCATGGGCTTCCAAAGCCTTACTCTAGCATTAATGAACCAGTTGGAAACCTGTACATATCAAGGTTTCAGAACCGTTTCTGATGACACAGGTTCAAGGCTGCTCATGGGTGCACGTTCAACATCCAGAAGGAAAAAGATCTGATTACTGGAGATTATTATAACACATGCTTACATTAATAGAAAACCATCAAGTATGTTTCAACTTTGTTTTTGTTATTCTACCCTATATTTTGTATGGGGATGTTATACCCCATTCGGTTATTGCTTGTATCCATTCTTAGTTTTTACCATCCGAATCAACGGGCAAAAGCAATTATAATTCTCAAAACACAGCCAACAGAGAAGTTCTTAGGAGAAGTCAAGGATTGCCAATGTCATTTGTGTTAGCTTTTTGGGACTATTTCCTGGTATCATTTGGCGCAACTCAAGACATGATGAACTTTCTGAGGATAAAATGGTCATCACATTTGTAGCATGTGACAACAAAATCATGTTATGAGATTGGGTTTTTTCTCAGCAGGAGAATATATCAAGGTCACTTTTAAGTGCAAGGTAGTAAGAGCCATGAAGAAAGGCGAGTAACAGATTGTGTACCTGATTCCTAGATAGACCCGTTTGCTTAGCCAACATCTGCTTGTCAGTATCCGTGGGATACCTGAAACAAGTAACCAAGAAGTTATATATCCATGTATTTTAACTAGAGCAGTACACAAAGTTACACAATAAAAATTCACTTCATAAATTATAAATTAAACATGAGAAACAAATACTAAACCTTTGTTACTTACGGGTGTAAAAAGTGTTCAAACAACCAAGCACGAAGAACAGCTACCGCACGCTCAGGAAGTCCTCTCTGAGGCCTCCAAACATGTGGTTGGTCAAGGATGACGGAACTCTGAGTAGGAATTTGCGGCTGAAGACCATGATCAATAAGCCCAAACCTTGGGCTCTTTTCTTTGTGAGAGACTTCCTCTCCAAGTGCTTTGCTTGTGGACCGAAGTTGGTCTTTGATGGCACTTTTCAAGCATCTGAAGTGCTTTGACATGGCCCTAAGAGCCAAGTATGTGTATGGGGCTGCACTACCAAGGCCATCCACAGACTCAAATGATGTCACAACATTCTGCATCTGCTGATAGTACTGCTTGTATCTCCCATACACCTGTAAGAAAGCAATGAAGCCCACAGATTGGATAAGATGAAAATTTAACTGAAGTTGAAGTGGATTAAGCTTCATGAATCAGGTGACCTCTGTAACCTACGAAAGAAGTGCCACTATGACTGTTTTAGTTTTATTTATTTCAACCACATGCAATAAAGTTCAGTCAGTATTAACAATAGCCGATGATGCCTTCCAGCATAGCAGTGCAAGGAAGGGCCTCACCTGCGATATAAGGCACGAGCTTGAATGCTTATGGCTAGATGTGTGTTCAGCATTTGAAAAATAAGTAAAGATGCACCTAACTCAAATCCTTTCTCTGAATTTTGAGAAATAGAAAACCATGCTCAGCCTGGGTACTCAAAAGAGAAATGACATACAGTAATTGGATACAAGTAACCATGCCAAGACTAGGCTAATCATTGCCAATTGGCTTTGCTGGCTTAAGAGACCATAAACCTAGAACTAAATTTGAAAGAGCCGACAACTTTAAGACTAGGCCAATTATGGAGTAGCCATTTGGCTTTGTTGGCTTAAGAAACCATAAGCCTAGAACTAAAATTGAAAGTGTTGCTAATTTTTCCATTTTCCAGCTAGCAACATCTATGACATAGTTAACGTTGAGTTGTATTGAATACCTCAGGAAAGCAAAGCTTCAACATTGGGGTTGGGTTTTGGACTCCATTTTGCTCTCAATCTTAGAATAGGAAGCTTATCAGTCCTGTTTTTGACCATATACATAGGCTTATAGCCGAAGCACGTAAATCCTATGTCTGTATGTGTGGTGGTGGTGGTGGTGGTGGTTTCAGGGGGTGGGGGTTGTTGTGGTTGCTTTGATCATTTCTTTCTTTGCTTTAAAACCATAATATCATGCTCATCATAAAAATTAAAATGAATACGATCCAAGGTGTATCTAGCTATTCAAAAGCTTTACTTTGGTTACATAATTTTGGACTAAAGCTGGAAGCCAGAAGGTGTTGCAGAATCCAGTTATGAAGGAATTTTCACTAGAGTTTATCACTAAGGATTGTGTCTACGCAGTTAGACCTCTAAAAGATTGTAACAACATGTGGATATTGAGAAATCATTAACCAGTTAAAGAACAGTTTGGAAGAGATCAGTAACAGTTTCTCAGAATATTAAAGGGGCAGCCTTGGTGCACGAAGCTCACACATATGCGGGGTCTGGGGAAGGGGTGGACCACGAGGGTCAATAGTAAATAATTAAATATTAGATGCATCTTGAAAACTTTTCTCAGGACCCCACACCTATAAATATCCATGTCCAGCCTCTGCTTACAGCTTCCTACTTCAAGTCACGATGGGTAAAACACAAAAATAGCTTGTAACTTTCCTTTTTGCCAGACATATCAGGTGGTAAGTTCTAAACAAAAGCTGTAACCACCTGAATATATAATTAAGATTTGCCTCAAACTCATTTGTGACATACAATTTAACCAAGATATCAGGAATGAGATAACTCATCTTTTAATATGATCTCGTCTTAAAATATCTTTTTTCCTACTCTGTACTGGTAAAAACTTATACATCAAATTTTTAGTGTAGTCCAATGGCCCATACAGACATTTTGCCAACTTAAAACCTTGCATCCAATACAAAGATAATTCTTGGGGATGAAACTAGTATGTCTAAACCAAAACAAATAGAAGCACAGAAAATGTATTGTGGCATAATACGGAGCTTTTAGCATTCATAGTGTCAGGAGAACCATTGTTCTAAAACTCTTCAATTTAACTAGATCTTCTATTGGCTTAGCTCTCATCAAGGATTTTGAATCTACTTTCTTTATTCATTCACTTACTCATTTAAAGCATTATTCAATGAAGTCATTCATTATCCTTTCAATAGAATGATTCTCCCCTTTAATCCATCTATCTCACCTTACTAAATAGAGGCCTTCAATCCAACTCTTCAATTTAACTAGATCTTCTATTAGCTTAGCTCTCATCTAGGACCAAGTTTTCTAGATTCCTTGCCCTGAATGTGTTAGTGGAAATTGACCACACACACAAAAAAAGGCTCTTTAGAGTATTAGACAGCCTTCTTTCAAATGCACTCTATAGTCCATACCATGCATGTACAGGATCATGACCCACCGTGCAAGATGAATCCAGTGTCCACCAATATATCCTTTAGTCCTTGGAGAAATTGAGACGTAAAATTGCAATTAAATGATGACTCTTTAAAGATAAACCAGAAACTAGACATTATTTCAAAAATCTATTGAGGCTAGAAAAATGTAATGCCTACCAATAGGCATGTTGATGTATGTACAACATCCAGGATATCATTCCATAAGATAGTGGAATGTCCCTCGCATCAAATAGCAACTACTGCTACAGGCATGTGATAATAAGACTTGTGGAGAAAATCCAGCAAACCAGGAGATTGGGTCTCAAAAAAGTCTTAACTACATTAAAAAGTGAGATCCCAACTTAAAGCCAATGGAAAAATAAAATACTTCAATGCCTACTTATATAAGCATTTTAGATGCCATATTTTGACTGCTTTGATATTTCTACGCCAAGTCATAAATGTGTCTTTGACATTTTTTTTGAACTCTTAACTCTGGAGTATTTCACAAAATACATAGCATCACTACATGCATAAATGTGCCTTAGCACATGTAAATTCCTCTTGCGGACACAATGTCTTCAATGAAGCTGTGAAAAGATACCGCAGAATATTTCTTTATAGTGGTTGATGTAGAATATTGCTTTACTAACTTTCTTGCTATTCCCTAACAATACAAGGGGATTAACAATAACAGAGAAAAACAGCAAAAACCAACCATCTTTTACCAATTTCTCTTTTGCAACGGAGTTCTTGAAAAGCTATGATAAATTGTCAGATCTTCCACCAAATTATATAAACTGCATTAACTGAAACTCATCCGAGTTGATCTGAATTGACTTGACTCACTATAGCTTGGTGGCTAGAAAAATGTATAAAACATATCCAGAAAACTTGACACTACTAACGTAAAACATTATATAACACTTGGCTTGCTTGTCTAACATTTGATGTAAAAAATTACATCTAGAATCAGACAACAGGCTCGAGATTGTTGAGTTTCCAGTTACAAGTTTAGCTGGAAATTCTTACTATTGAACTAATCCCCTTCAAATAATATCATCAGTATGCATTCGTTCTGTTTTATCACGTGAATGTGCAATGTTGTATGATAATAACAACCCGCCGAGACTCTTTGGTTATAGACACCACATGAATCTTTTTCATAGATGTTCACCATGGGAATTCTTCAGAAATAAACAAAGAACTAAAGTAGCATAACGTGGGAACTACTAGCCAGGATTCCATATCCCTTTGGTGAACTAGAGCAACCTAATAGTTTGTTCTGAGGAAAGTAATAGATTCAGATATTAACCTACTGTAGGTAGACTCTTCAAGCTTTATTTTTTTTTTAAACAAGTTGAGAGTTACAATCTCCAATTGGGGAAACAAATATTGGAGCCTTTAGATTGTGAATAGGTTGTCTTGATTTTGAGATATAAGCCTTTCTATTTTATGCTACTAACTTATCAACTCAAAAGTGACTAGAAGACTTTAGGAGAGACAGCTATAAAATTCTTTAGTTTAGGACACTAGTTACCCTAAACCAAAGGCAAGGCATTAATGCTAAACATTGAGTAAGAAGATCACTGCCATATACCTCTATATCAGTCATTCCATGCCAACGACCAATCATGTTCCATACAAATTATGCAAGATTTACATAAAGAGTAATCCCCGACAGTTAAGAGTGTGGCAACTTATGGGATAATGGCTGCGATAGCATCAGCTGTCAAAATGGTACTTACTTCAAATATCAATCATAAGAGAATTACCAGCGAAATGATAGAATTGCACTTCTCATTTTCTCCTATAAGTGGTTTAAAGATATAAATTCATAGAGTATAGAACATTTGCAAATAACCAATCCAAGATTACAACACAACCCATCAGAATATCTTATCTATAGAAATCTATCCTACACAAAATGGTCCCCATGCATCCCAGACTAGAAGTATTATCAGATTCATATCACCAAATATACAAAACATAATCATCTCCCCAACATGTCATACACTAAACTTCAACATGTTTAGAAGAATGGTTGTAATCATCCAACAATAATGCTGAATCACATAAAATGTATCTACTTGGTGTACAACAATTGTTTGTCAATACAATGAATGGAAATCTCATTGAGGATCACGTAATCCCAACGAAAATAAGATTACTCCATATAAATTTTTACCAACTAGTTTGGCAGAATCCAATAAACCGGACTTTGCAAGCTTTGCCAATCAGGCCCTTAGTAAAACGTTCCAATACCTTCCATATGTAGTTTCTCATCCTTACTGTTGTACATGTCCAGATGGTTCACACTTTTGCAGGAACTAGACATCCCAACTTAAATAACTCAAGCATTCTCCCCGTTATTTATCACTGATTCACTATTATAACTCCAAGTTCTCATAAATATCAAATGCGTCGAACAAACACATTCAGAAAATTTCGCATACACAGAAGAAATACATTATTTTTTTTATTTTTTAGAGTTTGAGACAAAATCCCATGCACAGTTCGGAACCTTGGTCACCTAGGTGAGAAACTGCAACATTGCACTAGGAGGCTTTGTTGCAAAGAAATAAATCAAGTCTCCGGTAAGTTTATTTTTTCACTTACAAAAACCAATAAGCTATAAATGAGTGGCACATTAATGTCCACATAAAATGACTAAAAGGTCAGATAGAAATCCGACAATAATTGGAGAAAAAAGTGAAAAGAAAATGAATGCAGTGTGCAAGAAAGTTATAGTGTCGGACAGTGTGGGTCCAGTAACTTTTCTTTTTCTTGATTCACTCGAACGTTTACCATATAATTTGCCTTCCCCCTCTCTCTTAAGCGCACAAACAAATATGGAAATGTAATGCTCGCCAAAAACTGAAGACTTCGCCTGTGTTAAGAAGTAAACACGCTTGAGCTTCACCCAATTAATCTTTCCCTCCTCTCACAGATGTCAACTCCCCTCTATTTGTTCATATCTTCTATTCTATATTCAGTTATCTGCACACTCCCACAGTCTTCATTTTCTGATAAGATATGTGCTCCTAACTTGGCGGGATTGGTAACTTAATCCTGTCATGTGTTCTTCAAAATATTTGGGATCTATATTCAGTTACTTACTGAAGATTTTGGCTTCTCCTCTAACATTCATATACCAGTCATGGAAGGTTTAGAATCACAAACTCTTTATGACTTTGATTTCTGTTTAGCTGATGATCAGACCCAACTCCATCAGTCTCATTAGATGCTCCAAACTGCCAAAAAAAAAAAAATTAACTCTTACATTAAAGATTGACGTGATCTCGTTCCTTAAATGACTATCATCGGTTAACCCATTTCGAAGTCAAGACTCTATAGTGGGGAAACTGCGGAGGCTTCATAAACACTTATACGAAAAAAAGATATACACAGAAATGGAAACCCCACATTGATCATGCCTACATGGGTAGGTTACAAATCCAAGAAATACAAAACACTACGGTATACAATTCATCAACATCAAAAAGACTTGCTTCATTAACAACATACATTAAAAATCCAACAAAGAAAGCAAGAACCGTACCTCATCAAGCATTGAAATCAACCTACTCTTCTTCCTCCGATGCTCTACTCGATCTCCGCCACCCCTGAAACTTACGTCATCGACAAGTCCACTCTCACTCAAGCTCTCCATCTCATGATCCAACGGTGAATTCCTCTCCACACAGACACCGTGCCCCACATCACATATGTCCTCCAGAAGCTGCTGTGCCGGCTTCAGAAACTTGGATCCTTTCAGCACCGCCGCATAGCCCGTAAACGGCCCAAGCGGAACCGAACTCCTCAAAATCTGTTCCCCGGATAGAAGCCCACGAACAGCAAACATGGGATCGTTTTGATAGTGAGAAGACAAAGATAGAGAAAGACCTTGCCCTGTGGAAACAGGCTCTTGGTGGGCGTAGGATAGGGGATGTGGCTTAAACGTCACCCCGCCATCATTTAACGTCTGTTCTAGATCTCTAAGGGGCATTTGGGAGACATAAAGAAGTGGGTTTGTCAGATTGATATCTTCATGATTAGGGTTCATAGATGACGATGATGGATCCAGTAGAATATGAGAAGACGAGGAAGCTGATGAGGAAGAACAACAAGTATATTTTGAAGAAGATAGCAAACCATTTGTTGATCCTAAAAAACTCATCAAATTAAGGCCTTCTTGTTTGACTAGCGACGAAATAGAAAGTGGGTTTTGATGTTGAAAGAGATGGGTATCGGGATCATAGAGTTGCTGCATTAAACCCACATCGAGAGTCGACGTTTCCTCGTTGTGGGAGAAGATTCTGAGCTTATCTCTTCTGCTTTGTTGTGGCACGTGATAGGGCTCCAGTTCAAATCCTTCCGACATCGGAAAACCCAAACAGAGTTAGAGTTAGAGCTACAGCTACAGCTACAGTTCCAAAGAGAGGGAAGAAGGAGAAGAGAGAAGGTTATTGATGCAGATGTGAAATGGGTTTGATAGGGGGAGCTAGAGGTTATGATGAGAAGTGCTGCAACTGTAAGAGAGCAGCAAGTGGACAGGAGATTTGCACAAGTCGACGTAAGGGAGTGTCACTTTCAGGGGGAGAGAGAGAGAGTAACCGGAGGACAAGCAGCCGGAAGGAGAAGAGCTGAACGAGTCGGATTTGTGAGACGTCTGACACGCGCCATGGGCTGCCTTTCCTTTCCCTTCCTTTCCTTTCTTCTTTTATTTTGTTCTTCCTTTTTTAGCTTTTTTTCATTTTTCATTTCTTTTGCTTTGCTTTTTCTCTCGTTCATTCAGATTGAGAGTTGCACCTGCTGCTGCTGTTGCTGACGCACGTGGAAACGCAGTAGTTGTAGCAGATGATGAAGGTGAATCCCGTACTCTTCCGCCAAACCAGGGCTTTTCCCTCTCACTCTCCCCGTCTCACGTCACAAGAAAGTGATATAGTGGCAATTATTTATTATTAATAATATTGATTAATACTAAAAAAATCTGACATCGAATCTTGGTTAATTTATTCATCACAAGTCTCAGAAAATGATCCCTGACGCTCCTGTCATAATTTATTGGAGCTGACATTCCCACACACTTTGTTACTAATGCCACACCAGAGGGGTGTTTAATGCTAAGAGTGCACGTGTAATCTACTTTTTGAGTAGTTAAACCCTTCTTATTAACCATCTTTGTTATCGGAGGCTGTATCTCAAAATTATATAATTGAAATATTTTAAATATAAAATTTTTTGGCTGTCTTATACTGCTAATGGTATTGGCGAATTTGGAACTTAAAAAGAACAAAATTTTAAATTTTAGATAGAAGCCTTAGAGCAACAGTTGAATTGCTACCATGCGACTTGAAAATCACAAATTTAAGAAATAAAAATAGTCTTTTGCAAAATACAAGATAAGACTCCGCATGTGTGCGAGAGCTTCACTTGCCAAGCTGTCATTGTCTTGTATAGTGTAAAACAACTAGAAGGAATGGTTGAGATTCTCACAAAAGTGAGTCCCTTTAAATAATATTATGTTAAAACTCAAAGAGAGAGTATGGTAGTAGTATAAAGGGCGCGAGAACAATGGATTCCTTAATTAATTAGATTCTTTTACTTATTTTAGTGGACTTTGGAAGACTATATTTACTTGGGCTGGCAGCTGCTATCTCGCACGAGAGAATGAAGGAATTATGTGATGGTCCTGTGCTGCCATGTTATGTAGATCAATGTGGCGAAGATGATTGGGATTGGGTGTGCTATCTTAATGACCAAATTCTGAATTGCAAGCATTAAGTTTGTATTTTAACAAAAGTCATTTATCGATCGTATGTAAAAATTTTGTCCCAAAAGAGCATTGCAATAGCTCCGTATAAAATACAAGATAAAACTATGTACTATTAATAGTTTATCCTTTCCTTAGATCTCATACATCGAGGAGCTTCTTACGCTGATGCTATCTTTTTTTTTTCTTAGAAAGAGTGTGGCCAAGCCTAAACGCGCCATAGCTTTGTTATAATTGGAGTTGTTCAACCATGCATATGCATGACCTATTTGGAGTTGGATCTAATGTTGTCGGTTTTTACCTTGGGTAGATGAACCTTTAACACAAAGTAAATAGTTTCTTCCCAGATTTTCTGTCAAAAGTTTGACCATTTGATTCCTTGCGGCATTTGATTAGGAAATTAGATTCTAGCCGTCATAGGACAAGGACCTAGCACTGTACATGCCTCCACATATAATAGTCCGTCGCGATCATCAATGGTCCTCATCACCAAACGTGCCATGCATGTTCTTTCAATTGAGTACGATGCTTACCTGCATTCATGAAAGGAGCCAATTATTTGGTTATTAATCATCTTAAACTTCAACCCAAGAAGTTTAGAGTGTAGCTCATGGACACTCAACTTTGACTCATTCATTTACAAGTCTAGAGGGTTAGCTACATGGGAGAAACTTCTATAGTTGGTCAGAAACAACTCACCATCTCTCCTGTAGCTTTGAGTTGTCACTTTCTCCATTAGCCAAAATTTATTTTAAAAATGCATGTGAGGGAGAGTATGCAAGTGAGGCACAAATCCAAACCTCAGAAGAAATTACTTCTAAAGCCCCTTTTCCCAAATTTAGACATCAAATACCCCATTCCTTCCCCATAGATGAGAACAATCCTCTCTTATAAGCAACTTCCTAAAAATGATAGTTTTCTAAACTAAGTATCAGCTTACAAGTCTTGGGCCCTTTTTTAATTATAGTTTCCTAAACTTAGGTGTTTTCCAAATAACACCTTGTGAGCATTCGGTAGTTGGCTAAACTCATTCAAGAAGGGGAGACTTGACGCAATGGTAGAGTTGTTGTTGGGTGATCTCACATGGTAGAGTTGTTGTTGGGTGACTTGAGATCATGGGTTCAAGATTTGAAAATAGCCTCTTGTAAAATGCAAAGTAAGGTTGCGTACTATTGACCCTTATGATCTACTTCTTTCTTGGACCTTGCAGATGTAGGAGCTTTATGCACCGGGCTGCCCCTTTTCATATTTTTATAAATAAGCAAATTTCTAAATTTCCTAACTTCCTTTACGAAAACTTTCTTTATAAGCATTTTGAACACGTGGAATTAGAAATATTTTGAGTGGACTATGGGACTCTATTGACTGATCTGAAACGTCCACCAGCGAGAATTCATCTTTCCTAAATGATCTAAGACGTTCATTCCTTGATGACTTAGGAAGTCTACTCCTTCAAGATCTAAGACGTCCAAAGTACATTGAATTTGTTGGACACTGTCTTGTTGATAGATCTTACAAGAATAGTACCAGCCTTATATGTGACTGCCGACGTGCATTCCCAATGGGTCGACATATTTGCCTCTGATTGTCCGAAGGTTCTTTCACATCATCCCACACGTTCCCATTGCCATATCTTATTAGGAAGTAAAAGCCTTGTCCGAAATCCTTCAAAAAGAAGAAGAAAAATGCCCAAACTAGCAATTCTTTTCCCATGCATGACCCTCCCCTTGACAGCTGCTCCACATACTTCCCTCCCTTTCTTACTCCAAATCCAGAGGCAGGGAAAAAGTTTGGATCGATCTCCTTGAATTAGTTGGTGAGCCAAAATATACCCCCTCTTTTTACACATTCACAGGCACTTGTTCTCATCTCTGACGTCTCGGCACTGCAACTCTCCATCTTCTTGCCTTCCACACGTCTCTCCATTCGCGTCTCAAAGTGGGAAGAGATAAACTGATGCCTCCACTTTTCATTGGAGCGCCGCTCCTCTGTTTTGACTATCCTGACAATGACCCCTTCCACGTTTCTGTTTGGCTTTGTCTTTTTTCTGCACAGTAAGGACACAGAGAGAAGGCATCCATGGCAAGGCTCGGGGGATCCTTTTGAAGGGGCCCACCTGCCCAGATCCATCTGTGGATTCAATCTTCTTGTGTAAGAAATGAGTTTCATAATGTGTTGGATCAAACATATGGGACCTTGGTCTGATGGGCCGTCCGTAACCCAACAATCCTAACCGCCATTTGCTTAACCTTGATTTATTGGAGGATTAAGATGGTTCCATCATGAGAGCCCTTGGGCTTGGCCCACCTAAGAGGCTTAGATGCATGAGAATTTATTAGGGGTGACAAATCATGTTGGCAGATTATGTCGAGAGTGACCCATTAGACCACATCGGTTGACAAGATTAATAATCATGTCAAGAACTCATGACTTGAACACAACCTGTTTATTAAACAAATCAATACGACATGATGGTTAATAGGTCTAGTTAGACAGGTCAACACGGTGGATTAACATAACATGTCGTGAGTTAGATGGGTTAATACGATTAGATTGACTCGAACACAACATGATTTTGGTGTGTTATTTTTGAGTTTAGTCATAAATAGAATTTAATTTTAGATAAATTTTGAATCTTTAGAGCTTATTAAATTATATATCTTATTAAGGATTAAATAATTTAAAATTTTGTTTTAGATTCATAGCAAGTTTCAATGATCGGCTCAAAAGTGATACAAATACGATAAGACTTGACTGCAATCTTACATCTAGTTCAAATGGTATTATAATTTCTATTTTGTCCTCCTAGAATTTATAGATCACCAAACACAATAGGGCCCATCTTCTTTTTTCAACAAATTGGTGCAATTATAGCCTTGACAAAATATAATAAATAGCAAAAAATAGTCTCCTGAGTAAAGGGCAAAAAATGGAAAAGCAGATAAATAGAGGGAGCAGAAGACCTGCGGGGCATAACGTCATTAGGTGTAGTACGGACAAAACGGCAATCCGCCCGGCCAGATCTTTTGCTTGAGGGAGAGAGCACCCGTGGTTACCGTCAATCGAAGGGTAGTCTCACTGCCCGAAGTTTTTGCCTATTTAGGGTTTGGAGAAGGGGCACAGCCTTATTTTGTATTTGCAAAAAATTATTTTCACATCTTACTTTGACTTTAAAATTACATGCCAATAACTTTTATTATTGCGCTAAAGAGAGTCAAGAACTGGAAAATAGTATTACAAGAACGAAAAAGAAAGCAAAATTCCTACTACTTTATTTCATTTTTATTCCCACGAGAAAGAGGGAGAAAGGGAAAGCGAGTAACTGTGACGCGTAATCCAACGGATGGAAAAGCGTCCGCGTCAGCTTCCAAATAGAAAATTAAAAGAAAAAGATTTATTTCTTTCACCAGATAAAGGGAAAAGAGAGAGAGAGAAGATCTTCTCCGCAGTTGTAAATTTCATCGAGTTGAGGGAAGTGGGAAAATCCCATTCACCTCTAAAACAGCCATGTGGTCGGAAAATATTGATTACCGAATTGATATCGACACCCTTCTTTTTGTGTCTTGTGCTGGTTTACTTACTTTTAGGGAAAAATGCGTTTTTCAACCCAGAAAATTTCTAAAAATCTCATTTAAATTCTGAAGTTTTCGAGGGTTCGATTTAAGCCCTGATTTTTATTTTTAAAATTTGTACCTGATCTATCCTCCACCATCCAAATTATTAGATGAACTAATAATATCAAATACCAGATCTTGTTAATTTTGTCCAATTTGTTAACCTTGCTAGGTCGGATGTTGGCTTTGTTTGCATGGAAAATGGATCTTTAAAATATTAAAAAATGGTTAGGGAAATTCATTAAAAAAAAAGGAAACCAGTTTTCTCCTTCTTGGTTCCCTTTCTGCAAACCCTCATTCTCCTTTTGCTCCCTAATTCTCTTTCTGCTCAAGTTGGTGATAAGCAAATAAATTCTCCTGTAATTAAAAACAGAACTGCTTTTTGTGGCAGCTGTTTGTGTTTAGTGGCAATTAATTGTTCTTCTTTCCTCAATAAAGATATTAATTTATATTAGTCACAGAATTGATTGGCTGTTATTTGATATTAATTTATCAAATACATCTGGACGGCGGAGGATAGATTCATGCATGGAATTTGTCATGGGTTTTACTTGTTGACTAACACCTAACGCAAAATTCTCTTCCTTTTTCAAATACATTTGCAGGATGGAAAATAGACATGGCACAAAACCTTGGAATCTAAATGAGATTTTTAGAAAAGTTCACTATGCAAGTAGTACACTTAGATCTAATGTAACACTCAACTCTGTGGGCGGATAGAAGGAAACAGAAACGTGGGCCAGACTATTAACTTGTGGACCATCAATGTAGCCATTTGGGTTTGGCCTAGTATTGGATGGAGTTGCAGGGAATCCATATGCATGCAGTCCACAGTGCTGAATGGATATTCCATCCACATATTGCACTTCGGAACATAGGGAAAATCGATGGTCCAACTTTGTCGGATGAAAGCCTCACAGCATAATGGGTTCTAAGGTTAAGGATCCAAATCATCTCATGTGAGCATGTTGGGCTTGGTAAACTTTCATTTTGATAGTTAAAAAAAGGGCAGCCCCGGTGCACGAAGCTCCCGCCTATGCGGGGTCCGGGGAAGGGGCGGGCCACAATGGCCTAAAGTAGGCAGCCTTACCTTGCATTTTTACAAGAGGCTGATTCCACGCCTTGAACCCGTGACCTCAAGGTCACATGACGACAACTTTTACCGTTGCGCCAAGGCTCCCCTTCCATTTTGATAGTTAGAATGTGAAATTATTTTGAATGGTGGAAGGGAGAAAAGCCCGATTGAGGAAATCAGAAGAGATAAATATGACTACCACCACTCAATAGAGGCAAATTCATAGTACAAAAACCCTCCTTTGAAGGATTCCAGTAGCCTAGTCTACTCATATAGAAGACAAGGCGTAAGTCCAAATAGAAAGAACCATTCAAGAGAACAAGCCTAGTTACAAGCAAGGAAGTAAGTAGCAGATTCTAGAGACATTGAAATTGCAATAGCTCCAGAAGACAGGATAAAATATTTGGTACAGAAATAGAGCTCAACCCATGTCTCCATGACCCATTTAATTTATGCTTCAATATCATTGTCAGGGAGAGCTGAATATTTGTTTGCAAACTAATATACAAATGCATATTCATTTGCAAGTAGGAAAAAAAATAATAAAATTAAAATCATTTTCAACTTCTTCCTTACCCACTGACACCTGATGCAAGAACCTCCTCTTTTTTCATCCAGGCCTATGATCAGTATTTGCGGAGTTGTTTGAACAATCTTAAGATCAATAATTGAATTGAAACTTGTACGAGAAGCACCTATCAAGACAAGAAGCTCCTCGATAGTCATTCTTTGCATGGCTTAGGGAATCAACAAGATCGTAATTATCAGCTTGGAATCACAAGAGACTGTGTTCTTTACTCTGAATTTTATCTGATGGTTGATCAATTACATTACTATGTTTTTAAATGTTAGACATAGAAATATTGTTGGGCTACTTCCTATCAACTAAAGCTTTATAAGTTCAGTGATAAACCAACGTGATATCAAAACCTTCTTGATCAATGAGTCTAGAACAACACATATTTCAACACTCATGGCTATACCTTTAGTCTCTGTATCATTTGCTAGTCCTTACCCAATTGAGCATATATGGCTGATAATTTTCATGCCAGCGCAATCTTTGTAGCACCATAATACTACCAAAGCCTGGAGAACCAATAGCTGAACCGTCAAAAGTTAAGTTTGTACCATAAAGTAGAAGAGAAGAACCCAGCATCTTTCTTAATTTCTTCAGCTTAGCTCATGGATTTCTATCCTTTTAAAAGGTGCATCCAAAGGATTTTTTCCTGCTTCAAAGGGTCTCAAAGAAGTGAGCCATTAGCCCCTTTGTTTAACCATGGTCGGAGAATGCCTAAGTAGAATATTGCTTACTAGAGCTTCCTCTTTGAATGGATCCAAGGATTCAAATTGGCTCGGGTCCTATTTCAATTAAACACCTCCAATTTTGTTAATGATCTCATTGTCTTTGCAGGTAGAGAGCAATATCAAGCTCTCAATTTGAAGGCAATTATGCCTCATATTAAATTATCTCCGGATAACGGGTTAATTTTCACAAGTCCAAGCTTTCCGGGTTAATTGTCTCTCCCTCTCTCTCTCTCACGCCTATTGCGGGCATGCCTTTTTACTAGTTAATACACCAAGAGAGTTTAACATTTTTCCAAAGCCATATTTTTTTTGGGTTTTTTTTTTTTTTGCTAAAAGGGAAGAATTACTAAGTAAATTAATCATACACAGTCTCCTAAATTTAATCTCTGGCCAAAGGGAATAGTGACAACTTAAACCTGCCACCAAGCACATTTCAGGGAGATGTTTTCTGTAGGCAACCAACTATGCTAGACATTTAATGGCTACAAAAGTAGCATCGGACAAGCGGGCAGTTTTACTTTTGCACAATGGGTGCACATATTTTTTCAACGAAATAATGTGTAAATCAGAACCAAGTGGACCGTTCTTCTTAATGGTTTCATCAAAGTACAGAACCATTTGTCTGCCATATCTTGCTGAGATCAAGGTCTAGTTAGATAATTCTTTTGGGTCCATAAGTGTACCTTATGGGCTTCAAATTTTAAGGCCTTCTCTTGGCTTGGGTTGGCAGGAAGTGTCCATTGCATGCGTGCGTTGTCCCCACGTCCTAGAGGTGCTGTGACGCTTAGGCTCATTTGTGCATCATTCGGCGACCCAGACCACCCAGAATTGGAGCCTTGTGCTCGGGGATCATACTTTTCGGAGATTCTCTTGTCATTTTTCAGTCCTTCAGTTTCATAGGTTTTATCGAAGTGTATACTTAGGTTCCTTAGTTACAGGTCTGCAGCAGCTCTTCAGGACGAATATGTATCCATATCTGCTGATGGAAGGTGACAGATTGAGACCCCGGCCTGGAGATAAGGCCATATCATTTCTGAGATTATCGAGCTTTGTTCGAGAGTGTTTGCTTGCTTGATAAATGATAAATACTGACCTTTTCCAAAGAGAGAAATAAAGAAGAAGAAGAAAACAAAACCACTGATTCGGTCTGCCAGGCTATGGCCGGCTGTAGGCCAACAGTCTCCCCCTTCGTTAGTGGATGTAAGCTAGCCGTCGCTTTTATAATATTTCTGTTAGTTGTTTCTAACCATCCATTCAAAGCAATAACTTAGAGCGTTATGATCGACACATGGCTTTGATTCTTGAGGCTTAACAGAAATAACTTTGATGATTGAACAAGCAGGCACTATTTCCCATTTGTACTTCTATATATCCATTGATATTCTTCAAAAAAGGAGAACATGAGAATCCTGTCATATAAGAACTTTAGGAAAAAGAGAGCGCTCATTTACAGTTGCAAAATACAAATGTAGCATGCATCTTATCCTAGTTCCACCCTTTTTCTAAGGGAATCTCAAGATAAGTTTTCCATAATACAAGCCAAAACCACTTTGAGAAAAGAAGAAGATTGGGTCACTTTTCAGTGTACTGGCCTACGTGATTCCTTGGATAATGTGGTCTAGGATAGGCAGTGGGAAGTACCCTACGGTATAGGTAGTGAAGACAAGAAGCACCACGCTTCAAATTCCATACTAAGAAGCTCCAAGCAAAAAGATGATGTAGCTACAAGACAAAATGGATATGGATATGATCTCAACCGTAATCCTCTAATCCTCACTACAAGCTAGGATGGAATGAATTTTCTAGAGGCTAGCTAGACGGCTACGTAGTGGTCCATTTTCTCCTAATTTGTTGCTTTCTTTCTCTCTTTTAATTTGGTTTATTTGCATAATGTAATAATGTAGACTCTTTGTGGTCTGCCCCTTCTCAAATCTTGCACACGTCAGAACTTCATACACCAGGCTGCATTTTTTTTTTCCTTAATAACACAAAATTTGGATTATCTGATCATAGAATCAATCAGGAAATCGGCTGCAGTAGTAGTGTTGCATATGACCAAAATACTCTAATATTTGGTTGATCAGAAATAAATAACATCCTCACTATGGCAATTAACGATTAGAAATTACATGAGAGTCTGATTAGTAGCAGAAGAGATTACACGAGAATGTTAGAGCTGGCTAAAGGTTCAACCGAGTCCTATTTAGTGACTATTATGTGTTACATGGCTTAGAACAACAAAGGCTTGGGTGTGAGATGATGTATGAGTTTTCTCGGCTCTGGCCGTCAGAGAAGTTTATTGGTTTGAATTTTCAAATCTTTGCTTGTAATACGTTGAGCCCTTTGTGCCATGTACTTTGATCTACTCATCAAATGACCACACGACCGATGAGGATACAAAGCAATATCGTGTTCTTGGCAATGCTTTGTCTTGCTTTTAGTCTTTTAGATTTTAAATCGATAATGGTGGCTGACCATCTTTCACTTATAACGTAGCACAAAATTAAGGGCAGTGCCAGTGCATGAAACTCCAGTGTATGCAAGGTTCGGATAAGGGGTGGACCGTAATGGTCTATAGTACATAGTCTTACCCTGCATTTTTGCAAGAAACTGTTTTCACACCTTAAACCTATGATCTTAAGTTTACATAACGACAACTTTACCATTATGCCAAAGATCCCCTTCATAATGTAACACAAAATAAAAAAGATAAATAAAGAAGGAGATCACCTGTGTTTACCTGGGAAACAATGAAGAAGTCTTGAATATATAAGATACAGCATTTGATAACTTTCAATTGAACAGATTAAAAACATCACAATACCTTCAACTTAAATAGAGCATCCGCTGGCAATAAATAAAATTGCCAAATTTCAAATGAAGTTGTTAAATCTAAATTAAAAAATTCTAACAAAATAAGAAACTAAAATCTAAAGAAACGATAGTTACTTGGTCATTAAGCATCCCACATCACCCATGCAAGAGTTTGTTCCCTACTGAATAATAAAGAACGCTTACTTCGTGGGTTTGGGCCTGCTGGTTCACAATCAAAAGTTTGTGGATGTAAGTCCTATTGCCACTAACGTGGGAACAAAAGACGTGGGAACTAGCCCCTAGGGGACTCAACTGGTTCCCCATGTATTTATGTGAAAAGAATTAACCCTAAAATTAATTGCAGTCCCTTAGAAGGAGAAGACTTTTGCTACCAACAATTTTCGTCTTCTCTATGAGGTCTTTTTCTCTATTTGTATGCACCAGAAAAATGTAAATTACAGTAAATGAAAGAATTTATATTTTGAGAAAATATGTCTACATCAACTATATAAAGGATGTCTCTTTTCAGTGGGTTGACAACTGAACGAGAACAAAGTTGAATAGTAACATATAGCACGTTCCATTGAAAGAGAACGTTTCCTAACTTATGTTTCTCTTTATCTAGTCATAGTAGGATGTGGAAGTAAAGAAGAAAATGACACAACCACTAGTAATTGTGATAGTAAAAGGAAAATCCATGAAAGGGAGAATGATGAGAAAGGATTGAGAAGATGTGGAAAAAGTTCTGTGATTTGCTTTGGTACCATGAGAAGTCTGGTGATTCCCATCAAAACATCAGTCAAATAATAGCCCATATTGACTTCTGGACTCAAGGAGGTTTCCTAGGGAAAACAGTGCATGCATATATGAATAACAGAAGAGAAGTGACCAGCTAACACCTCTTTAGAAATTTCATCAAATGACTAAATGCCTCTAGCTAAGAGTTAATTTCAAATCAATGACGATTGTTAGTTGTGATATTTAACCCGCAGATAAGATTACTTAGCAGTTAGCACCCACCAGTAGGGTATCTGGTGGTACGGCTGCTAGCCTGAGAACGGATCTAGCACATCCTTTGGGTTATAAGATGAATATTGAACTAGATCTAGACGCTGCTGTACATGCATATTATTGGTTTACTATTAAATCTCACTACTTAAAGAGGTGCATTTCTATCACCTTGACTAAGGGGCTTCTACTATGTCTCGCAATTTGCTTTCTTTCTCCTGAAACGTGACTTGCTCATAATTACAGAAAAGATTGAACTTGCTCATAACCACCTTTTTTCAGTGTTTTACAAACTATTAATGATGGTGCTTTAAACACAAAGAAACAGTCTGTGTAAATGATCAAATTGTCTGTCTGGGATAGGGGGATTCCATACTTTTAGTTAACAACGTTATAGTTTCTGGACCTTGAAGGAAAAAGAAGAAGATTAGAGGTTAAGTTTTTCGTTGTTGCGGGGATGGACCTGAAAATTAGAGAGGAATGCCGGTATGACCGTGATAACACCCCAACTGCTCTGCAACTCCACTTTTATAGTAGGCTTCACATAAAATTGATCATCAGACTCCCCAAGCTTAGGATAAAATTTAATACTCCACCGTAGGCGCCGGCAAGAAATTCTAAATTCTCCAAGAAGGGGTGCAGATGATATGCCCTCTGCCAATACATGCGTTTGATGGAGAGGCGTGATATAAGGGAGGCAGGCTAAGGACCTCCACCACCACTTTGGCTTCTTTGTCATGGTTGGAAAATAAAACCCAGAGCTAACTTCCTTAGCTGCTTGAGGACTCGCTGGACATCTGGATCCTTTTCGGCAGCACTTAGGTAGCAAGGGAAACGCAAAAGCCAGCCGAACATGTTCCCCACTTAGTGGTGGGGTGGATGCAGAAGAAAAATGTAGGCGTCTACCTCCACCTGCAAAGATATGAGTTGAAGGGTATGATCATTCACAAGTATTCAAGCACTTCACTCCTCTCAAACAAACAGAAGTTCAGAATACAGTCAAGTCTCTGAACATGGCTGATCCCAAATTGTTCTGCTCCAATTGAACACCAGTTCAAAAGAATGGGTGTATATGGTTGCTTCTGTAATGAGGCATTCAACAATGCATGACATAATCTAGCAGAATATTGGAAAGTCCAAACATCAATTCAGCAAGAATGCATCCAAACTACCCTCATATGAATAGAAAAAGGTCATTTGGTTTGGAATGGCCTGCTGAGGTCTTTATACCATCCATTCGTAGGATGAAGCTAAGTAATGTATGATGAACAATTGAACATCAAATAGTGAAGTCGGGGAGCCATAAGGTCAAGGCAAATAATCATGGTACAACCCTCATATATTGTAGCTACTTGGGTTTGTTGCAGGGATTTATTTCTTTCCTAGAGTAATTGGCTGAATTGACAATAGGTACAAAGTAGAAATCAAAACTTCTGGATTTTGCTCCTTTTATTAAATATTCTAAGGCCTATAGATATACTGCACTCCCCTATTTTCATCCAAAACAGACACGTTATAACTCCAATCTTCTCTTAGCTCCTCCTTGTCGGCCTAAAACTGCACTACACATCAGGCCATGCTTCTGCCTTCTACCTATAGACATTCTTTCCTCCAGATTCTATGGTTTTACCAAAGCTTAAAACCAATTCTTAGGTTCCATTCTTCCTCAGACCTATCTCCTAATACAGAATCCAAGCATTTACATGGTATTTGGATCATTCATTGGCCAAATTAAACTAAAAACTAACATATATAACACAGCAACTTCAAATCATTATCAAAACTGCACCAATCACTATCTCCATGGCCAGAAAATAGCTGTCACAAGTTACAAAAGATTTCTCAACCTTCTATAGAGTGCGTGCGCACATGCTCACACTACCCATATTATAAAACAGGAAACCATCTGCTTTTTATGTATTTTACTTTCTCTTGGGAGCTCCGCCTCTTGTATCCTGGGTGAGGGGGCCATGAGTCCCACCCCTTCGGACCCGGTTCGTAGTGCAAAAAAATTCGATAGAGGCATAATACGATCAAGTCAATCAAGCTCCACCCTGACAACACTTAATCTGGCGACTCCACGAAACAGAGATGGTACCTTGGTTGGCATATACAAATTAAAGGGCATGTCCAAAGGTAACCCAGCTAATACAGAGCATGATACAGTATCTGCACACAGAACCCACAAATCCTTTTGTGACCAACTCAAAGCTGCAAAAATGACTCAAAACATAATGCACATCAACATGACACTTAATAATTCCACACCATGAACATCACCAACTTATGCAGGCATACTAATAGCAATCTGATATTCATTCATCAGAACATGGTCACAAAGACCGACTAAAAACAACCTTCGTAGACTAAAAGAGGCATAGAAGATGTAGCTCGATACGATGCTCAGAGTATCATGTTTCCTCTATACCAAGGACAAACTTATCCATGGATTACTTAATTCACATTCATCCATGGACTAAGTTATTCACTGTTTATGGGGCAACAGAATAACAACCGATGGACTAAGTTATTCTTAGATAGTGAATTTTGTCCAATAAAACCTAGATAACATTATCAGAAAGCAAACAGCCACCATTCATGGACTGCTTATTCCGTGGCCTATTATTGCCAGGGCCATTGTTACGTACTGGAAGCCATAGAATGGATAAAATCATTCAAACATAAATGAAATTCCCTGAATCTCTGGGCTATTTGTTACTAAACAATTTAATCCAAGGCTTTAGGCAGCAAAGAGGAGGGCGGAAAACTAGTTTATCCACAGCCCTTCACAGCTTCAACACGAGAAAAATCAACAAACTGTGGATGGACGAATTTTCGCTTAGAAAATATGAGCAGCTAAAAAGTACAAGTGCAACCTACCTTTTTGAATCTGAACCGTCAATATTCTAATATTTGCTGAAGATGATTTATATGTGAAAAATCTGCTGTCGGATAATTTTATGCCTTTTGACGAGCCTTTCTCGTTTGTAGCCCTCTGTTTGGAGCTTTAGAAATAGCTTTGGACTATTAAATGGCTTCGAGATGTGCTGCATGGCTCATCCACAGTATGGACAAGAAGATAGACGGTTTGGATAATCAGGGGGGGGTGGGACACGTTTGCTTTTGCTTGCTCATATTTTTCAAGTCGGAATGTGGGCATGCATCGGATAACTGTCCAAAAGAAAGGCACCATGGGACGGGCGGACACAAATCATTCTTACTAGTCCGAATATCTCCAAAGTATATGATATTAAGCGTACTGTTCGGCAACGTGACTGGCCGTACACCAAAATTCATGCATGTTGGATGATTTCTGCTATGTTATGCAGCTTTGCCTTTTAAAATCATGACTATTAGATCTCTCGAGCAAAAAACTAATAGCCAAAAGCATCTAAGTGCACATGAGTTTTTGCATTTAGCTCAAGTAAGAGAGGCTGTACAACATGCCTGGGTCAGGTTGCATCTATCCAAGGATCTCAAGTTACTTTGGATAACTTGCCACATTTTCCTTGTATTTTGAAAGCGTAAATATCATAAATAAACTTAAAAATAAGAAAGAAAAAAAAGTTTACTATCCTAAACCGTTTGTTTTGATAACCTAGTTCCTAATGAATTTATTTGAAGACTACTCTTATTTAGTAATCTTCTACCATAAGTCCTCCATCTTACTTCTATACTTAAATGCTAACGGACATTTGATGGGAGTACAACCACATATATTATAATGTTTTGAAATAAATTTTTACTTGATCATTCAGGAATAAATAAAAATAATAATTTATAGACTATAGTGTTATTTGTGAATAGTTATTTATACATGCACAAGAAGGTGACTTGAGTTTTTTGTCAGTGACATCTAAAACTCCTATATAATGCTCCTTTTCATGGAGTTTTGAAAACTAAGTTTCAAACCTACAATGCCAAAGGTCTAATCTACAAGTCCTTAAAATTTGGGTCATTTTCAATGCAAAATGGATTAAAATTTCACGAGAGAAGATGACAAGAGTCTTTCATTTAAAAGTTTTAAAATCTCCATATGATATCTTTTTGTTTTAAAAAATTTTTTTTTTTAGAACTCAAATCCAGATGTCATGATTTAAATACCCTTAACATTTGGAGGAATTCCAGCGAGGAATGCATTTGAGGCTTTGTTTCAAAAGAGGTTTGCCGAATTTCTTGACAGGCAACATTAAAAATATTTATTTTTTAAATTTTGTCAAAAATTGATTGGTGGAACTCACAGTCAGCCAACCTTGAGAGAGGAGGGAGAGAAAATACAAAACTATCTGTGATTAATAGTTAAATCCCTAGACAATTGCCTTTTCACTTTCGTCGTTGTTGCCATTGAAATTTTCTCACTTTAGATGGATAATAAATATGGTTTCAACTATGATCTTGATGTGCTTGAATATGTAATAGAGTGTTCAAAAGGTCTTTAAGACTATGCTATGAAATTTAAAAGTTCTTTAAACCTAATATTGTAAAATTTTAAAAAAAACCAAGTCAACATGAATGTGCTGTTTTGGCAATCAAACTTTTTAGAAAAATTATGGGAGTGACCTAAACTTGGAGTTTTCTTATAAAGACTTTCAATTTTTAGTAATAAAATATCATTGTAGAATTTTTTAGCATTTAAAATTAAAGGAATACCCTTAAGATTTGAGGAAATTTAATCTTAGCTTCAAAATTTTAATTTTGTACTAAAAGCCAAAGGTTGACTTTTTCTCATGGAATTAGGCCTTGACACTATTTTTATTAAATTCAAATGGAGGTCTTTTCTTATACAAGTGTGAGATACATTCCCATTGTTTTCATCACCACAAAGAAAACATTCCTATAAAGTTTTCTCTAATTGGAAACATTTAGCACTCTCTTGATCAAAGTCTTATGCTAACAAGTCATTTTGAAGTTCACTTTAAATAGCGTTTACTTTGTTCAAAACAAGCAAGACCCATATTCATGCCTTACTTAAAGAGCCCTTGAAATGAGACCCATGTATCTTAAAGATGGAACCCGTTATCATAAAAAAAAATGCCACGTGGGCCTTTCCTAGTATTTAAAAAAGTTTAGGAGTCTCCAAGAGAATCTTTTTTGTTTAGTTCTTTGATAAGTCCATGCTTATTCTCAAATATCTTTTGAAGAGAAAATTATAATCCTCTTAGAGGACTTGAAGTGAGACCCACCACACTCACAATGAGTCCCAGTATCCCCCAAATATGCCCTTTAGTTTCTCTAATGTTTGGGATTCTCCGGAGAAAGAGAAATGGCTTAATGTTGGTTAGACTCAAAACATTACAAATGGGGCCCAATCTGATTAACAAGTAGGGCTCATTTATAAAAAAGTCCCAAGGTCTTCCTCTCAATGCCAAAATCATTTTAAATAGCAAGGAAAGAGAGATGAAAAATAAAGCCTAGAATTAGGCACTCCATTTTTTCTAAAGAGGCTTAGGGAAAATAAGAGAAATGAGTGGGGCACCACTTAGGAGGTCTATGTTTCCAAACTCCTAAACATAAAAAGAAGAAAAGAAAGAAAAAAAGACTTCACCTTGGGCAGCCCATCATAAACTCTACATCCAAGGGTTTCAAGTGAGACTCATTTTTCTAGTTTTTGTTATAATAAAAGTAAGGTAGGGGGAGGAATACAATCAGGATGAATTGAAAAAGGCAGAAAAAGAATTGGCAGTAAAAGAGTTAAGAAACATCCTAAAACAAATTCAAGATAATCCTGAGGGAGAGCAATTAAAAATGTATTACAATAAAAGCTACTTACCCCACTAGGATCACATACACTTGATCTTTTAACTTAATTTTTTTACGGGAAAAACTTAAGTTTTAAATACCAAATAAGTGAAATGAAGCCCACATTTGGCTACATATGATAAACTAGGCATGAGGTCTTAAGTGGATCCCATTTTACTCTTTTCTTCCCATATTTTTAGATCTAGCTGAGTGAGACCCATTTCAACCTTTTCTCTCCAACGCTCTCATTATTCACTTTCCCTAGTTGCTTCTTCGCACTTCTCCTTCAACCACCTTGCCCTAACTCCCTACTCATTTAGCCTTCTTGAGAAGCTTATAAATACCCCCTATTAGTTCTTAGAAAGGAGACTGGAAGAAAAATATAGTAAAACCATATTATTTTTAAAGAGAGATCTTGCTGTCATTCTCAAGAGATTTTTACTTTTTAGAAAAGGTAATTTCTCGCCTCCATCTTTTCCTTCTCTTTTTTTGGTTTTACTCTCATTTTGTGTAATGCTAGCCATGCCCTAAGAACTGAACCCATTCTTTATCTAGGAGGACTTTCCATTATGAGGTAGCACTTGGCATGCCTTCGAAAGTTTATCCAATTCCTTCGTCTAGAAAAATGCCAAAATAAGTCCTGTTGAGAACCAAGATGGATCTATTCTGCATTTACCAGAGTGGGCCCTATTCTCCACCAAAATGAGTGCAAATCTTTTCTGTATTTGGAGTTTCTGAAAGTTTTAAAACTCTCAATAGAGACTTACAGGTGAATTGGAATCATCGATCTAAATCTTTAATCTGATCGGCCTAAAATAAATGGCTTACGTACCAAAATCACATCCAATGGATGCCTCAAGGCCTGCTTCCCCAAGGTCCTCCTGTGATTTGGAAAATGGTTTAGTGGAAGAGAGTTTTTCTATTTTTCAACCATCCACAGTGTTTATTTTACAACCATAAGAGTCTCCAGGACAAGAAGGACCAAAGAGAAATCCATTAGATATAATTTTTTCTAGGCTACCCATTGTAAACGAACGGCTTATATCCATGAAAAGTTACAACTGCGAGCCTCCTACTCTCAGTTTTAAAAGAGTGAGCTCAGACAATAAGGATCAGAAATCAACTTATGTCAGTCATTTGGATTAAGGAGTTAGTTACTTCATCCATTTGATAGATTGATCATCTCCCTATAAAAATTGAAGTCTGACAAGAAGCCGCAGATGAAGGAGATGTTTTACGTCGGTTATTCAAGTGGACTCACTCGACACCACAGGTACCTCAGCCTACAACAGATTTAAGACCTTTTCACTGCGGAATTTCTGTGGGTATAGGACCGAGGCCTAGATGAGGCTCAGTCGTGATTGAACTTCATGTGTGGAGCTCCAGAGGCCTGGATGAGACTCAGTGAGCGTAGGACCGAGGATTGAATGAGGTGCCTGAATGAGGCTTAGTGAACATGGCACTGAGCCCGAATGAAGCTCATATATTTTCGATCTATGTAAAAGAGCATACGGGAGGAGGAATACATTCCATCCGCAAGGAAGCAAAAGTGAACGAAGAAGTGAGGGGAAAAAGGAAAGGAGATGGATGGTAAGATTGTGAGGTAAGTTGGCGTCGTGTGACTTTGAGGGCACGGGTTCAAGGCGTGAAAATAGTTTTTAACAAAATGCAAGATAAGACTATATACTATTAACCCTTGGTTCACCCCTTCCCTGTACCCTACATATGTAGGAGCTTTGTGATCCTGGCTGTCCTTTAAAAAGAGAGAGAAGAAAATGAAAAAAAGAAAAGCTTAGGGCGTGGTGAATAGGATAGGGATAGGAGCAACAACTATTTGGCACAAAAAATTGTTCCGCTTCATTGTTGTGTATTGCAAAGAGCTAACAAATGATGGAGAAGGAAAAAAGAAGACACAACAAAAGGTACACTGGTGTCCCTTAAACTACTAATTTCAAACATTTTAGTCCATGTACTCTGATTTTGGAATTAAGTTCTTTATCGAGATCTTTTCTATCGTCAGTCCTTCCCTGATTCCTACACAAGTTTAGGACCCATCAGCCACATTTTCTGACATTTTACTCTTTTTTTTACTTTTATAATCTTTTATTAAAAAACAAATTCTAATAAAAGAAAAAGGAAAGGGTCGGATGACCACAAAAGATTTATAGTATCCAGCTTTACATTGCATTTTTGTCAGTTACGAGCCACAATTCACTATTACAAGGATTTCCTTTTCAATGGATTCATACAACGAAATTATGTTGAACAGCTAATAAATGGGTTTGTTAAAGCATATTATCCAACTTCTTCAACAGAGCATTCAAAGTTGCTTTCACCTGGAACCATCCAGGCATCCAAAGAAAACTAAACTACAAGTTCTTTTACCTCTCTATGTGAATATGAGCTACGTATTATACAGAAAATGAATTATATGATGGCGACTGCTTTCTTTTCACCTACCACACCACCAAAGCAAATCATCAATCTCGTTGATTAACACCAGTGCTCATCACGTTGATTCTTTAGTGGTGTAAAACATTATCCATGGTCCATGACACTGATCTGCAACCAACCACCCATAAAAAGTATTTGAGTAACTACCAACATTCTTCCTTCTTCAATTTTATCTATGTTTTGGGCAGATCACTGTCAGTGGATAATCCTCCACTTAAATGGACGACTGAAGTGAGTGCTACTGTGGGACCCAGCTGGTGAACAACCTTTAAATCTACGTAGAAGTTGTCCCACAAAGTTTGGCCCACGCTGTCCAGTTCCATCTATGATTATGACTATCAAATCAAGGCCGTTGATTTTAGTGACATGAGATCGCCTCTTACCAATTACTGTCGTGGACCGAAAGCCTTGCCTTTTAAAACTTTTCTGATTAAATGTTGAGTCAGTAATGAGAAATGTATAGGTTATAATTGAAAATAAATAAATTCCCTTAATCATGTTCCGACTGCGCTGACATCTCATGACATTATATCAACATTATTACCCTCGCAGGAATCAGCATCAGCCACCCTTTTCTCCACATTTTTGTAAGAATACTTATTGGCTACGTACACATAAGCACACAAATTTACCCCAACTAAAGCTGCTAGCAACCAGTAGAAGTAGTCCAAGCGGCTAAGGTTCAAGTCCTCGCCAAACCAGCTACTACCACCCTTTTCAGACACATGATCCACAATTGTTATCAAGAAATTGCTGAGGAAGTCAGAGCTGCCCTTAACACTTTGGTAAAATGCTATTTCAAGGCTTCTCATGCTATCAGGAACTTGGTCATAAAAATACTCCTGCAAGCCCACCAAAGTAAAAGCATCTCCTATGCAAGGATCATGTACTGTGGAATTAACTGAAAGATACTCATGGAAAGCAACAGTAAAAGCTGTCATCGTGTGACTTTGAGGTCACAAAAATGCAAGGTAAGGCTGTGAATTTTAGGCACTTGTATTCTGCCCCTTCCCTGAACCTTGCATAGGCCGGAGCTTCGTACGGTGGAGCTGCCCTTTTTATACTCATGGAAAGCAAGTTGGTTTGCTCCCTTTGAGCTACCTTTAGTCTTTTCCTTTCAACCAAGGCCGCAGAGATCACAACCAATACGGAGAAAACCATGCCAATCCCAATCCTTTGGAGAATGCTCATGCCTCTTTCATTGTCCCTGACTCTTCTACACATGGGTACGAGGATTCGATCATAGATGCATACTGTAGTTACCATCAAAATAGCAGCAAATGAATAAACAGAGGCAGGTGGCATGACAAATTTATGTGCAAGCTTTCGGTTCATGGTGCTTCCTTGCTTGATGAAGAAGGTCCAAGTTTGGGCCACACATATACCAAAAGTCATGGTGCTTAACCAAAGGGGTACCATGTTAATCACCAACTTCGTTTCCTCCATGTTTGTCACCGTTGCTAATCTCCATAGGTTTTGCTTCTCAGCTGATTTGGGCATGTTATTTTCTTGGTCTTCTATAGGCCCTTGTGACCTTGAGGTCATGGGTTTAAGGCGTGGAATCAGCTTCTTGCAAAATGCAAGGTAAGGCTGCCTACTATAGGCCCTTGTGGTCCACCCCTTTCCTGGACCCTGCATAAGCAGGAGCTGTGTGCGCCGGCCTGCCCAGGCTACCTCTTCAATTTCTACTACCGCCATCTGTGGAATAAAAAGATGTTAACGGATGATGTAGCATAAGATATTGCTTGAGGAACTGATACCTTGGCCTCTACTTATATAGCAGTCAGCGAGTTGCTCACAGGGAGTGTTTGGGCTTGCTTGATAAATGATAAATACTGACCTCTTCCAAAGAGAGAAACAAAGAAGAAGAAGAAAACAAAACCACTGATTCGGTCTGCCAGGCTATGGACGGGCTGTAGGCCAACAGTCTCCCCCTTCGTTAGTGGATGCAAGCCAGCCGTCGCTTTTATAATATTTGTGTTAGTTGTTTCTAACCATCCATTCAAAGCAATAACTTAGAGCGTAATGATCGACACATGGCCTGATTCTTCAGGCTTAACAGAAGTAACTTTGATGATTGAACAAGCAGGCACTGCTTCCCATTTGTACTTCTATATATCCATTGATATTCTCCAAAAAAGGAGAACATGAGAATCCTGTCATATAAGAACTTCAGGAAAAAGAGAGCGCTCATTTACAGTTGCAAAATACAAATGTAGCATGCATCTTATCCTAGTTCCACCCTTTTTCTAAGGGAATCTCAACAGAAGTTTTCCATAATACAAGCCAAAACCACTCTGAGAAAAAGAAGAAAGTGTACTGGCCTACTCGATTCCTTGGATAATGTGGTCTAGGATGGGCAGTAGGAAGTACCCTACGGTATAGGTAGTGAAGACAAGAAGCACCAGGCTTCAAATTCCATACTAAGAAGCTCCAAGCAAACATATGATGTAGCTACAAGACAACATGGATATGGATATGATCTCAACCCTAATCCTCTAATCCTCACTACAAGCTAGGATGGAATGAATTTTCTAGAGGCTAGCTAGACGGCTACGTAGTAGCCCATTTTCTCCTAATTTGTTGCTTTCTTTCTCTCTTTGTAATTTGGTTTATTTGCATAATATAGACTCTTTGTGGTCTGCCCCTTGTCAAATCTTGCACACGTGGGAACTTCATACACCATACTATGAATGTAATGGCCTGCATTATTAAGAAATAAAGAAATTACGTTTTTTATGTTATTTTATTAATTAATTTTTATTTATTACGAATTTGTTTGCCATGTGGAGAAAACCGTTACAAATGGCTAAACATGATAATTTGACAGTTATAGAAAAAGGGAGTAAATACACCATTAAAAAGATTGAAGAATTACAAATATGTAATAAATTGGGAAAAACAGTTACAAGGAAAGTATGTATTAAAAGAAACAAAGAAAATGGAAAGAAAAGTTTAGGAATGTGAAACAGTTGGGATGGAAGAAGAGGAGTGCGTGAGACAAAAAGAAAAGAGAAAAGGAAAGAAAAAGGAAGAAAAAAAAAAAGAGGAAAAGAAGATCAAGAGGAAAAGCAGAGATTTGAAATTGGCGTCAAATAAATTAGAAGCAGAGAAATTTGCGTTTGAGAAAATCACATTTTGAGGTAGGGGATCTAGAACTAGACCACGTTTTTCTTTATTAAAAAAAAAAAACTAAATTTTGTTGATTGATTTTGGATGAACTTTGCATTCTAGTATTCATAGAAACTAAACGTGTGTATCTTTGTTATTGTTTGAATAGTTGAGAGATAATCATGTTGTTTATGTTTTAATTGATGTTTTTTTTTCTATGTAAAAAAAAAAAGAAAGAAAGAAAGAAGAAGAAGCATGATTTACAATAATGATTTGATGCACGATTCATATAATGTGAAGTGTTTTTAATATACATCTATATGTTTGTACATGATTCCTATATTGGTAGTGACGCATAACATGGGATGAAATTTTACTTAATAGAACCATGTTATGGGATAAATTAGAGTAGACTCTAACTATTTCAAATATGATTAGAGGGTAGTTGAAATTTGTAAGACAGTTCAAATAACAATTAAGATGTTATAGGTGTATGATTTTAGTATAATCACTGCTGCTGAGTCATGCTTAGAACATGGTACATTGGATTTCACCAATGACATAGTGCGCGAAGTGTTGCTTAGGCACAAGATGTTTAGACAGTGACCAGTTACATAATATAGTAAGTGTTGCTTAGGAGCAAGATGTTTAGACAGTGACCAGTTACATAATATAGTAAGTGTCGCCTAGGTGCAGGATGTTTAGACAGTGACCAGTTACCCAATACAGTAAGTGTTGCCTAGGCGCATAGCATACCAAGCAGTAAGTAGATGTATACATCAGGTAGTGATCAGGCAGATTGTGCATTGAGTGAGGCTTGGGCATAAAAGTGTTCTGTATATTCCAACTGCTTCAAACAACAAATGAGGTTCATACAACGAGCAAGCCGACAATACTCCAACGCATAAAATACTAGACAAACTCAGGAACAAGTATACCATGAATTTATTGAAATTCAGACATATTGATACCGTGCAAGCACATGAACTCCTAATCATGCACAAGCCAAAATTATCAAAAGTTAAAATGTTAGGTTCCATGCATGCATAATCGTTACCTAAGATTATGTCACATGGATGGTTGGAAGTTCTTACGTAGTAAATCAAAGGCTCAAAAACTTTCATTTAAGAGGAATATGAAAAAAAAAAAAAAAAAAAAAACTAGCTGAACAAATTAGGAGTCTTCACCACTAGGTACTTTAAGTTGTTTGAACCCAAATTTTTGTAGAGATTAGTATCAACCATCTGCTAGACCATGTTGTTGATGAATTATGTACCCAAGATGGAACTAAACAGAGATTTCATCTTATGGCCTTGCTGTAAAATGAATGGGTTAGATGCCTTAAAACGTACCTGACAAGCCTAGCAAATAAGTAGTTTAATTTCTATTTTATTATTTTTATCCACCTATATTTAATAGTCAAAGTCATGCTTTTTGCATTAGGTGGCCTACGTTCAGATGATTATAACCGTTGATCCAATGAACAGTACTTTCTTAAATGATGCCTTGGGTTGTACATATCATAGGTATGAGATTGAAAACTTTCAAATGCAATAAAGGGTCACATGGTCTTGATCTTATTGGGTCCACATGGTTAAACGTGTATACCATGTGAATCTCTATGAAGTTGCAATTAAGACATTTGGCTGATTTTATCCAAACAGAAATGCAGCCGGATTGATTAATTGGGATTGATTAATAACTCTAAACCATTTGGTGAAATAGCCCAACAAATGATTTTGACTGGGCGAGTAATAATTATCTGAGAGGTGGACTGGATATTTGATGGTATAGACCGACCACCATCTTAGCTGGGTAGTGTCTTTGATCATAGAAAGAATTTAAAGAAATATAGGATTCTATGTGTTAATTGATCATTGGGCAGGTATATGAAATTAGGACTGCCGGTATTGGGCTTTTCCTGTTGTTTGAACCTGCATTTTTCAACAAGCTCTACCTAACATGAAATTTGCATACATAGGTGATACAAGGTTATGCAACAAACTCATTACATTTAAAACACCATAGGTGATCAAATCTATAAGAGGATGGGTGATGTACACTAGCACAAACCCAATTGCATCATGCAATGGACGGTTTGCATGGGTGTAGTTATTGGACTTGGCAGTTGCATCATGCATAAAATAGTAATAATAATCTTTATGTTTCTAAATAATTATAAATCATATACTTTGATTTTGTGATTTGTTTAAGAGTTGGTATCATTGATAAACACATGAGCACATAGAATTACATTGGAATTTCTTTAGTTCTTCTTTTATGAAGGTATAGTAATGGCATTTCAATTGCTTAATTATGAAAGAAAATAGTGTATATGTACATTTTGGTTTGATTAGAAAGTAATTTTTGGGTACCATATATGGATCCATTGGCATTCTTTTATTAATCTGAAGGGACATACACATGATTTGGTATTAATAAGAATGATATATCTGTATTGCTGGTTAGTATACCTTTTATATGATTTCACACTCTTGTGCAATGAAATTTGAATAAGAAATTAGGAGACTCTTAAGAGTTGATCCTGGCTCAGGGATGTTATATCAAATAGCATGGTTGCTATACTAGGGAGTCAGTTGGCCACTGACTTCCAAACAGGTACCAGCCTATAATAGGCATGTTTGGCGAGGGTATGTTACATGGGAGGACTACTCTTGTATTGGATTGATCCGACTATCCCATGTAGTCGGTGTAGTTAGTGTGGTACCCACTAACAAACGTAGTTTGAAACTTTGGTTTTTGCTGCGCGTATAGTCAACCTTATATTTTGTTTGGATATGCCGATGCTTGTGACATGATGCTAAGTTCCATCCAGATATATATTAATTGTATTTACTTATGAATTAATCATTCAATAAATATGGATTGAATTTAACTCAGATCTTTATATGCATGGATATTACTTGTATTATCCAATATGATGTCATTATGATTATTACATAACTGGTTGATATGAATTGAGAGCTTACGATGTGTCAATGACATGCTTGGTAGTACATGCATGCATTTTAAAAAAAAAAGAAGAAAAACTTGCATGGCAAGATTTTCAGAGTTTTTGGCTAGGTTTAGATTTTCTACTGGGTAATTCATATTACTCACCAAACCACCCTACAAGTGAAGAGCAAAAGGAAAAGCTTGAAATTGATGAGAAGGAGATTGACTAAACTCGGAGTTTCAAAGTATGAGGAGCTAGAAATAGTTTTAATTTATTTGAAGACTTTAGTCAATTTGTAATAAATTAAATATTTGAACTTTATATTGTGATTTAACTTAGTAGCATTTGGGCTGTGACTAGTAGGTCTTAACTGGCTGAAAAAGATGAACTGTTATTTTGAATATATTGTGGAGATTTATTTGACATACTTGGGTTAGAAAGAAGTAATTTCAATTTATTATTATATATAGAATTGAAAAGAATTTTTTTTTATAAGGATCGATCCTGACAAGATTTATCAAAAATATTAAGAAAATCTCTTTATAAAACCCAAGTCGTCACAATGAAGCTCCAAGCAAACAGATGATATAGTTACAAGACAACATGGATATGGATTTGATCTCAACCCTAATCCTCTAATCTTCACTACATGCTAGGATGGAATGAATTTTCTAGAGGCTAGCTAGACGGCTACGTAGTAGTCCATTTTCTCCTAATTTGTTGCTTTCTTTCTCTCTTTGTAATTTGGTTTATTTGCATAATGTAGATTCTTTGTGGTCTGCCCCTTCTCAAACCTTGCACACATGGGAACTTCATACACAAGGCTGCATTTTTTTTTCTTTTCTTAATAACACGAAATTTGGATTATCTGATCATAGAATCAATAAGGAAATCGGCTGTAGTAGTAGTGTTGCATATGACCAAAATACTCTAATATTTGGTTGATCAGAAATAAATATCATCCTCACTATGGCAATTAACGATTAGACATTACATGAGAGTCTGATTAGTAGCAGAAGAGACTACATGAGAATGTTAGAGCTGGTTAAAGGTACAACCGAGTCCTATTTAGTGACTATTATGTATTACATGGCTTAGAACAACAAAGGCTTGGGTGGGAGATGATGTATGAGTTTTCTCGGCTCTGGCCGTCGGAGAAGTTTATTGGTTTGAAATTTCAAATCTTTGCTTGTAATACGTTTAGCCCTTTGTGCCATGTACTTTGATCTACTCACAAATGACCACACGACTGATGAGGATACAAAGCAATATCGTGTTCTTGGCAATGCCGGTCCCAAATCCCTCCGGCTGCTAAAGTGTCATTGAGGAATCGGGGCAACAAAATATACTTCATGCTTTGTCTTGGTTTTAGTCTTTTAGATTTTAAATCGAAAATGGTGGCTGACCATCTTTCACTTATAACGTAGCACAAAATTAAGGGCAGTGCCAGTGCATGAAACTCCGGCATATGCAAGGTTCGGAGAAGGGGCTGACCGTAATGGTCTATAGTACACAGTCTTACTTTGCATTTTTGCAAGGAGCTGTGTTTCCACGCCTTAAACCTATGATCTCAAGGTTACACAACGACAACTTTACTGTTGCACCGAAGCTCCCCTTCATAACGTAACACAACACAAAATAAGAAAGATAAATAAGGAAGGAGATCACCTGTGTTTACCTAGGAAACAATGAAGAAGTCTTGAACATATAAGATACAACATTTTATAACTTTCATTTGAATAGATTTAAAACATCACAATACGTTCAACTTAAATAGAGCATCCACTAGCAATAAATAAAATTGCCAAATTTCAAATGAAGTTGTTAAATCTAAATTAAAAAATTCTAACAAAATAAGAAACTAAAATCTAAAGAAAAGACAGTTACTTGGTCATTCAGCATCCTACATCACCTATGCAAGAGTTTGTTCCCTACTGAATAATAAAGAACGCTTACTTCGTGGGTTTAGGCCTGCTTGTTCAAAATCAAAAGTTTGTGGACTCAACTGGTTCCCCGTGTATTTATGTGAAAAGAATTAACCCTAAAATTAATTGCGGTCTCTTAGAAGGAGAAGACTTTTGCTGCCAACAATTTTCATCGTCTCGATAAGGTCTTTTTTTCTATTTGTATGCACTAGAAAAATGTAAATTACAGTAAATGAAAGAATTTATATTTTGAGAAAATATGTCTACATCAAATATATAAAGGATGTCTCTTTTCAGTGGGTTGGACAACTGAACGAGAACAATGTTGAATAGTAACACATAGCACGTTCCACTGAAAGAGAACGTTTACTAACTTTTGTTTCTCTTTATCTAGTCATAGTAGGATGTGGAAGTAAAGAAGAAAATGACACAACTACCAGTAATTGTGATGGTAAAAGGAAAATCCATGAAAGGGAGAATGATGAGAAAGGATTGAGAAGATGTGGAAAAACTTCTGCGATTTGCTTTGGTACCATGAGAAGTCTGGTGATTCCCATCAAAACATTAGTCAAATAATAGCCCATATTGACTTCTGGACTCGGGGAGGTTTCCTACGGAAAACAGGGCATACATATATGAATAATAGAAGAGAAGTGATCAACTAACACCTCTTCAGAAATTTCATCAAATGACTAAATGCCTCTAATTAAGAGTTAATTTCAAATCAATGAAAATTGTTAGTTGTGATATTTAACCCGCAGATAAGATTACTTGGCAGTTAGCACCCACCAGTAGGGTATCTGGTGGTACGGTTGCTAGCCTGGGAACGGATCTAACACATCCTCTGGGTTAGAAGATGAATATTGAACTAGATCTAGATGCTGCTGTACATGCATATTATTGGTTTACTATTAAATCTCACTACTTAAGAGGTGCATTTCTATCATCTTGATTAAGGGACTTCTACTATGTCTTGCAATTTGCTTTCTTTCTCCTGAAACGTGACTTGCGCATAATTACAGAAAAGATTGAACTTGCTCATAACCACCTTTTGTCAGTGTTTTACAAACAATTAATGATCGTGCTTTAAACACAAAGAAACATAGTCTGTGTAAATGATCGAATTGTCTGTCTGGGATAGTGGGATTCCATACTTAACGGCGTTATAGTTTCTGGACCTTGAAGGACAAAGAAGAAGATTAGAGGTTAAGTTTTCGTTGCTGCGGGGATGGACCTGAAAATTAGAGAGGAATGCCTGTATGACCGTGATAACACCCCAACTGCTCTGCAACTTCACTTAGGCTTCGCATAAAATTGATCATCTGATTCCCCAAGCTTAGGATAAGAACACCTCTAGCATCCAAGAAATTATGCTTTTATGTTGTTAGACGAGGACAATCAATAACTCTGCATAAGAAACATTTACCTTTAAGGAACCAAACTAACATTTATTAGTTGCTACTGGCTCCAGTTACCATGTTTTTAGGCAATTAGATACCCAAAGCTAGAGTAAAGTGAAAAGCACAGATCAAAGGGATGTGAAGCCTTACATATAATAGTGGGGGAGTTGCACAACTGTTAAAGAGTTGTCGCGCTTTACTCAGCATTTATCAAAATTGGAAGTCTCATAAAGAGAATTCTCAAATCAATCCCAAGAAACTGCATTACAGTCCAGGGTGCTGCTACTAAGTAGGATGCACCTGAGATGATCCTAGGATCTCCTATCAAGCGGCCCACCTCATATATTATCTTACCTGTCCATCTAACTACTTGTGGATTAGATGATTTTTAAATTGTTATTATTTTATCTTTTAATATATTTTTTAATGAAAAATGGACGATTAGTAACTTTGAATAACAACAGTCCAAATTCAAAAGCCAAAGCACAATTTTTTTTTTTTAATGAAAAATGGTCTGTTAGTAATTTTTATTTATTTATAATAACAGTCTAAATTCAACAACCAAAGCACACACACACACACACACACATATATATGCAGTTTATTAGTAATTTTTTTTCATAACAACAATCTAAATTCAACAACCAAAAGCACAGTTTTTTATTTTTTTATAAACAATAGTCTATTAGTAATTTTTTGTAACATTAGTCTAAATTCAACTACCAAAGGCATAACTTTTTATGATGCCAACCTTTGTCATTAAAATTTACAAGATATCCAAAGCAAGAGCAATTGGACAAAGGACTGAGAGCAATAGACAAACAAACCATCAATCTAAAAAAAGAGTTCAACTAGTATGTAAAATTACACCCTAGGCCATGTATAAAGAATTTCTCTTTCTTTTGAGGTATGATAATGTGATGAACCTTTCTCTTTCTGGCGACGAAGAGAAACCCAGAATGGGAAATGTTTATCCTTGTACATTGACAGTGTGATATGATAACAAAAACCATCCAAAACACATAGATTGCTATGCAGCAGCAATAACCAACACCCAGATCTATCTGCTGCTGGCCTCTGTCTACACCATAATGGAAGACTAAACATCCATCACCCATGGGGAGGATCAAACTCGTAATGTGGACTACCAATGATATCACTTTTTACAAACTTTGCCTCTTGATGGGGCAGGTGTTTATCATCTCATAAAGTCAAAGGACAGGTGACCAACCTTAAGATCTCTCCTATCATAACATCCATAGGGCCAAGATGCTCGTTATTCCATCCACAAAATTATAAAAATTACTCAATATCTCAGAATTCCAGAAAATAGAGGTGAATTCCTCTGATATAACAATGAAATCTAGTAGCAATTGTAGATTGCCATCCTAAGGCACTGCCCCTCTCTTGGGGTAGCCTCTCAAATACCATCCACCAAGCATTCTCAGCAGGTTGACGGAGAAAAATAAATGATAAAATAAGCATTCATGTCTCACAACATGCAATAACAACTGTAGTCACTATTTGATGACTTCTAAAGGTCATAAAATTTCATTCAAAATCATATTCTTCCACTATCACTTATTAAATGTGGCTAATTGTATAAGAAAAACCTTGCATTCCATGAGAGAAATGAGAATTAATGCAAATATGCATATGTGTATTGCACACAGACATGGAATAATACATACATGGTACTCATTCATAAATACATCATTGGTGTGATGAGAATTTGCAAATTCAAATAGAAAGTATGCCCATATTAAATGTCATCACCTATCTCAAAACAAGGAAATAATCTTTCAGAGTATGCAATCCCTTAGTTTATGAAGACTCGCGTACCTATCAAATCACATGTACAATATATTGTCACACGATATTCTATCCTTCTCATTTTCGATTTAGATAATCTCTGATCATCCTTGATTTAGATGATTTTGCTATTATTCACCATTGATCATAGTTTTGTCTCTCTAGGTCTTGTTTGGTCATCATATCCTAGACATCAATTAAAGATCAACAGTTGAGATCCCTTGATTACTCTTGATCCCCACTGATCTGTGTCTTATGAATAGTCTTTCTCATGTTACAATGGTTGAATAGTCTTTCTCGTACTTCTTTTTTCACATATGATTTGTTTTGGTAGATCTAAGCCATTCGTCATGTTATCTATATCAATAATGGGTAATACAATAGAAATTAATATATCCGACTAATCCTAACTACTTGCTTTGGGCCTTTGAAAAAAACAATAAAAATAGATGATTGTTATTTCTTGTTAATGGAAACATACGCTAAAAGTATCCAATAAACATGACATTTGATCTATAACCTAATAACCAAATTTTAAACGTGATAAACAAATTAGATCTACATAACAAAGTTTTACCGCATAGAAAAATTGGGTATGGACTTTTTCTCATGCTCAAGACCATGTGCTTCTATTGGGACTCCTATGTGATTGTCTGGTGACTGATATATGACTATGACTGTGACCATAAATAGATAGCTAAAACACATTTGGCAATTTTTATTTGAGTTCTAGTAAGCGCATAGTACTAACTCTCACGAGTTGACTTGCAAAGCTCTTCTGAATTACTCCACTTGGTAGCAAATTGAGTCGATATCAAGTGCAAAATAAAAAAAGCTCAGTTTGGACAAAGATTTTAAATACATGACCTCTCAAACAGCAATACCACATCTTAACCGGATTCTCTAGAGCTTATATGTACTTATACATTGAAAATGGTATATAAGTACATAAATAAAATATTATATTAGGTACTTTCAAGTCCTCGACAAGTAGCTTCGAGTCGAGTTTACTTGCCTATCATTCGAGTCGAGTTTTTGGGTTTTTAAACTATGAATAGGCATATACACCTTAGAGCGATAGAAGAAGTTCATGCCTTTCTTTTCATACAAGATGCAACCTTAGTTTATAGATCTAAACCATTCATAATATTCCAAATGACTTAGTTGGATATCAAATTTCATGGCCATCAATAACTTTAGCGTATGTTTCTTAAAAAATCGATAACCATCCATTTGTGTTGATTTTTTTAGAGACCTAAAAGGTGTTAGTTAGCATCCATTTGTGTGGACTTCTTCACGCTCCCTTGAGCGTGTGCGCTGTGGGGATTCTTTTTATCTTGGAAGAATATTTTATGTATATCACGGGAAAACAAAATGTTGAGAACTGGGAAGAATGTGTAGATATGCTTCTTGCCTCTCCAAAGAAACAATTCTTCGCGTTTTTTAATTTTTACATGGAAAATGTTTCTGCAACCCAGAAACAAAAAACAAAAAACAATTGCCAGAAGCTTCATTATTTAAGCGTTTTCTGCCAAATGCAAATCTAAGTGGTAGTACCTCAGCGGCCACCCACCTATAAGCCATGACTTTGACCAAATATTAACCATACAAAGTGGAGTACAACGGTTTAGCTGTATCCTATCAAATCTTTTTCCTAACATACATGCTTTGCCTATTTGCCTGGCTATTATGTAATAGTAGTCTGCACATCTAGGACAAAGGAAACTAGAAAAAACCTGGAGAAAAGATGTAATAGAACCCATAAAATATCATATCTTAGGTATATCTCGTGAATGAAAACATAAAAAAAGAAAAAAAAAATTCACTGCTTGTAGTATTATAAAGCAACCTCCCAAAAACTTGCATTGGGCTTTCCCGGGGCATTCCTCCTGCTCTTATGGCTATAGTTGCACGCCGGAGAAACTTCCGAGCATCCATCTCATGACATTATATCAACATTATTACCCTCATAGGATTCAGCATCAGTCACCCTTTTCAGCCTCTTGCAAAATGCAGGGTCACGGATTCAAGGCGTGGAATCAGCCTCTTCCAAAATACAAGGTAATGCTGCCTACTATAAGCCCTTGTGGTCCGTCGCATCCCCGGACCCTGCATAGACAGGAGCTTTGTGCACCGGGGCTGCCCTTTTTTTAGGAATCAGCATCAGCCACCCTTTTCTCCACATTTTTGTAAGAATACTTACTGGCTACGTACACATAAACACACAAATTTACCCCAACTAAAGCTGCTAGCAACCAGTAGAAGTAGTCCAAGCGGCTATGGTTCAAGTCCTCGCCAAACCAGCTACTACCACCCTTTTCAGACACATGATCCACAATTATTATCAAGAGACTGCTGAGGAAGTTAGAGGTGCCCATAACACTCAGGTAAAATGCTATTCCAAGGCTTCTCATGCTATCAGGAACTTGGTCATAAAAATACTCCTGCAAGCCCACCAAAGTAAAAGCATCTCCTATGCCAAGGATCATGTACTGTGGAATTAACCAAAAGACACTCATGGAAAGCAAGTTGGTTTGCTCCCTTTGGGCCACCTTTAGTCTTTTCCTTTCAACCAAGGCCGCAGAGATCATAGCTAATACGGAGAAAACCATGCCAATCCCAATCCTTTGCAGAATGCTTATGCCTCTTTCATTGTCTCTGACTCTTCTACAGATGGGTACGAGGATTCGATCATAGATGCATACTGTAGTTACCATCGAAATAGCAGCAAATGAATAAACAGAGGCAGGTGGTATGACGAAATTATGTGCAAGCTTTCTGTTGATGGTGCTTCCTTGCTTGATGAAGAAGGTCGAAGTTTGGGCCACACATATACCAAATGTCAAGGTGGTTAACCATATGGGTACCATGTTGATCACCAGCTTCGTCTCCTCCACATTTGTCACTGTTGCTAATCTCCACGGGTTTCGCTTCTCGGCTGATTTGAGCATGTTATCCTCTTGGTCTTCCATTATGGTAGCTTTGTCCAGAAACCTGCCAACAAGGTTTGCAAGGAGATCAATTTCTTCAATTATGTATCTCGATGTACAGGACAACTCTCTTGAGGTAGTTTGACACAGGGATAACAATCTATGGATTGAGTTATTCATGTATGATGATTTTTGTCCCAGTTATTTAAGGCTGCAATAGCAGGAGAAAATCACAATCTATGTCTTTTTGCAGATTGCCACCTGGGGCAAAGAGTTCCTTAATTCAACTGAACACTTCAACTAGTAACAACACTTACCTGAGATTAGGGGTATGGAATAGGGTCCTTATGTCATCACATTGTGCTTTCGGAATTTCGTACAGTTGAGCAGGATTAGATGGATACGGAAGATTTCTTTTTGCTATGGCTGCAACCAAAACTTGTGACATGGGTGTTAAGGGGCTTCCTTTGGGCACTCTGTAACGATAAAAAGGCTTCCCAAGAATAAAGATGATTAGGCTGAATACCATGACAGTGGTGAGAATGATATCTGCAACACCCCAGCTCACGTAGTCTTGCACATATACAACCACTGTGACCCCAAGAATTAGTCCACAACAAAGCGCGAAATTCCACCAATTGAAGTAAGACATCTTCTTCATCCTCTCCTTTGCATGATCATCATCAAATTGATCAGCTCCGAAGCTCTCTAGTGATGGTTTATGCCCTCCTGTTCCTAGAGAGATCAAGTAAATTGCTATGAAGAAGATCACTTTGTGTGCCTTTGTCGAGTTATGGTACATTTCCTCATTGCAAGGCTTTAGGCTTGGGATGAATTCCGACATTGTCAAGATGCTTAGACCCTGTTTTTTGGTGAACATTTCTCGTTAGTTTGTAACTCAGTGACAAAATAGAGATATGATGAAAATTTGGAGGAGATAATTACCACGAGATAGATTATAGTTGAAAGAAGAACTATTCCATATCGACCAATATAAGCATCCGCTACGAATCCGCCAATCAGTGGCATTGTTGTTGTTACACCTAACCAATAGTTTACATTCTTTGCTGCTGTTTTTAGATCTTGATGGAGTACTTTCGTCAGGTATGTAATGAGGTTTGTTGTTATCCCGAAGTAACTCAGCCTCTCACTAAACTCGATCACTAGCCAGAGGAAGAAAAAGGAAATATTTATTGGGTGGTCCTTCTGCAGAAACTTAAGTGATAATAAGGATGAAAATGTGACAAATCATAGATGAGATTGATTTTCTTAGTGTTAACGGTATATGAGGAATGGGGTTACTAATTAATGGCTATCATGTCTACATGGTGGGTCTATTGTACTAACAATTTCAATCAATCTTAGCAATCCGATCATGGATCAAAATAGCTAATGGAAACAGCTGAAATATCATTTGCTTACTTAGGATATTTAGGAGAGCCTTAGCGCAACGGTAAAAGTTGTCGTCTTGCGACCTTGAGGTCATGGGTTTAAGACGTGGAAACAGTCTCTTGTAAAAATACAAGATAAGACTGTGTAATATAGGACCATGTGGTCCCCCTTCCCCAAACCCTGTATAGGCGGGACTGCCCTTTTTTTAGGATATTGGTCTACTAAAGTAAATGGCTCCAGTAACCATATCTGTATGGTAATGAGCTGTACCATAGTTGGAAATCCATCAACCTTGGCATTTTGAAAGTCAGCATGCTCCCCATTGAAGATATCAAGTGGTACATAGAGAAGGATACGGGGTCCATTGCTACTCCCAACAGATATGCACTGAAGCAATCTTCAGCAATACTTTGCCCTACTCAACTGTACTTGTTTGAACCTTCTTTGTTAGTCACCCACTGCTTGAACTCTCCTTTTGTGAAATTTTCTCAAGTCGGGAATGTCTAATATGAATCAAGCACAAGATTTTTTGGCATGACAGACGTCAGTACCGTCCAATCCTGACTAAGGTTATCTGGTCAAGATATCACCGTCGGATTTGGGCCAAAAACCAACAGCTGACAGATCGAAGAATTGTCGTAGCAACTGGTTCCTATGTAGATCATTTTGCTAAATAGAAAAATCATTTAAAAGGAGAATATGAAAACTCTAAAGCAGAAAATGAGAAGAACAGAACACTAACAAGAAGAAATATAAAAGCCAAAAAGGTGGTACTGACACCCACTTGTTTGATGACTTTACATATCTTCTTTGGTCTCACAAAAAGGATGGATGGAAAGGTATCAACACCAGTCGGTGCATATATTGTTTCTTCAAAAGGAAACAAACAACAGTAGCCATGGCACTGTTTAGAATTGAGATACAGATAGAGTGGATTTCTGCAAGTTCCATGAATTATATGGGATATTGTTTGAGAATCCTTACATATGATGAAGAGGGCTGCCTTCCAAACACCGGTGGACGCTCGGAGAGGGATGCTTCCTCTATGATCAATTGAACAATCATAAACCCATTTCTCCTCGTCAGGTTTAGAATTTCCTCTCTTCACCCCTTCAATTTCTACTACCGCCATCTGTGGAATAAAAAGATGTTTGAATGTTCTACAGGTGAATTAACGGATGATGTAGCATAAGATATTGCTTGAGGAACTAATACCTTAGCCTCTACTTATACAGCAGTCAGCGAGTCGCTCTCTCTCTCTCTCTCTCGCACACACACATGGAAGGGATGAAATTTGGATCGTGGGGCATGATTACATTGAGGAAATGGTTTTTCCACCACTTTAAGTAGATGTCCTTGTTAGGCAAAGATGGGACCAGTGAAAGGGCCGGAGGTCCAGCCAATTTGACTCTCTATCTTCTCGCATGTGCTCTAAGACTAGGAGGTGTAAACGATCTAATTCCGGTTTGGTATCAAAGAAAACGAAAACCTCACATTGAGATTTTATATATCTTGGTAACACATCATTCCAGAGTCAGTTCATAGTTCAAAGACCATTTTCATAACACTGGTTTCAGTCCAGTTCTCAATATTTAGCAGACCTAATACATAAAGGAGAAAAATGAAAAAGATAAATAATTAAGTTTTCAAAAGTTAGGCTATGCATTGTTTTTTATTATTTAATCATGTATTTACTGTTTAACTATAGGTAAGTAAGAATACAACATAAGAAATACATAAAAGTTAAAAAGTTAAAGACACATATCACAGTGATATCAGGGATTATTAAATTACATAATGTGTATATGGAAAATGGAGGGTTTCTATTTTCCATGCTATATATGCAATTTTGCTTAATTAATACCGTGAAGCAAGCAAAAAATTTCCCAAAACAAGATGATGGATATTGAAATCTAACGGAAGCCCAATGTAATTTTTTATGAAATAGTCAAAGCAATAGCCCTCAGAGTCAGCAAAACCAATTATAGATACATCAAAGTAGAATCAATTGGCAAATGTATAGTTTCCTAAAAGTGCAAGCAGAAAAATCGGGGATTATTAAATTACATAATGTGTATATGGAAAATAGAGGGTTTCCATTTTCCATGCTATATATGCAATTTTTCTTAATGAATACCCTAAAGCAAGCAAAAAAGTTCTCAAAACAAGATGATGGATGTTGAAAACTAAAGGAAGCTCAGTGTAAGTTTTTACGAAATAGTCAAATCAATGGTCCTCATGGTTAGCAAAACCAATTCTGGATATATCAAAGTATAATCAATTGACAAATGCATAGTTTCCCAAAAGTAGAGGCAGAAAAATCGGGGATTATTAAATTACATAATATGTATGTGGAAAATGGAGGGTTTCCATTTTCCATGCTATATGTGTAATTTTTCTTAATGAATACCATGAAGCAAGCAAAAAAATTCTCAAAACAAGATGATGGATGTTGAAATCTAACGGAAGCCCAATGTAATTTTTTATGAAATAGTCAAAGCAATGGCCCTCATAGTCAGCAAAACCAATTATAGATATATCAAAGTAGAATCAATGGGCAATTGTATAGTTTCCCAAAAGTGTAGGCAGAAAAATCGGGGATTATTAAATTACATAATGTGTATATGAAAAATGAAGGGTTTCCATTTTCCATGCTATATATCCAATTTTTCTTAATGAATACCGTGAAGCAAGGAAAAAAATTCCCAAAACAAGATGATGGATGTTGAAAACTAACGGAAGCCCAATGTAATTTTTTATGAAATAGTCAAAGCAATGGTCCTCATGGTTAGCAAAACCAATTCTGGATATATCAAAGTAGAATAAATGGGCAAATGTATAGTTTCCCAAAAGTTTAGGCAGAAAAATCAGGGATTATTAAATTACATAACGTGTATATGGAAAATGGAGGGTTTCTATTTTCCATGCTATATATCCAATTTTTCTTAACGAATACAGTGAAGTAAGCAAAAAAATTCCCAAAACAAGATGATGGATGTTGAAAACTAATGGAAGCCCAATGTAATTTTTTATGAAATAGTCAAAGCAATGATCCTCATAGTTAGCAAAACCAATTCTGGATATATCAAAGTAGAATCAATGGGCAAATGTATAGTTTCCCAAAAGGGCAGGTAGAAAAATCAGGGATTATTAAATTAAGTAATGTGTTTATGAAAAATGGAGGGTTTTCATTTTCCATGTTATATATGCAATTTTTCTTAATGAATGCCGTGAAGCAAGCAAAAAAATTCCCAAAACAAGATGATGGATGTTGAAAACTAACAGAAGCCCAATGTAATTTTTTACGAAATAGTCAAAGCAATGGCTCTCATAGTCAACAAAACCAATCTTGGATATATCAATGTAGAATCAATGGGAAAATGTGTTGTTTCCCAAAAGTGCAAGCAGAAAAATTGGGGATTATTAAATTACATAATGTGTATATGAAAACTATACATTTTCCCTGCTATATTTGCAATTTTCTTAAAGAATACCTTGAAGCAAGTAAAAAAGTTCCCAAAACAAGATCATGGTTGTTGAAAACTAACGAAAGCCCAATGTAAGTTATTATGAAATAGTCAAAGCAATGGCCTTCATAGTCAGCTCGTACGTGTTGGAATAAGAAGCGACTTAGCAAATCTTCCAAGTATATTCCATCAATTTCCTCCATGTTCCCTCTTTCATTTGCCTTAAGGAAACATTGAGCCACGCACTGTTTGATTATCATGTCCTTTCGTATCATCATATCTTTTGGGAACACAACACAATATGCAAAGCTTTTTCCATTTTCCATATACATAATGTGTATATGGAAAATGGAAAATGCAAGTAGGGGCTGTAAGTCGGGAAGGAATTGAATTCTATGGGGGATTCCATGGGACCAGTCATGATAGAAATGAATTCTATAGAAAATTCCGTCTGCAAATGACCATGTAGTTAAGTGTAAGTTGATCGTCTTGTTAGGAACTGCAACGCTTCCCACTGTTGGAAACTACATTGCTCTAATACCACTATTGGGATCCAAATCTAAATATTTGTAGAGATCTAGCCATTAGATTTGTAAAATCAAGATCACACACATACATAAACACAGATAAATTTACGTGGTTTGGCCTGATCAGGCATACATCTACGGGAAAAGGGAACACTCACTAAATAGTATATGAATACAATGGATAGAGGAGAAGAAAGAGGATCACAGCCAAATCCTCAATCAGCTCTACTCGATTTTCACCCTTTTTCTCTGTTCAGATCACCTGATTTGATTCTCGCACCCATGCCTAGCGGAGATCGGATCTCCCCTATTTATAGGGTGTAGTTGATCCGATTGTCAAGATTTGCAATCTAGCAAATCTTGACAAATCACAATTTTCTACTGGCCAAGTTTGAATATTCAGTCGGTGCTAAATCAGTCAGTGTTAAATTCCTGTTTGTTTGCATTGAAATTTTAACTTCATGTTTTTTTTTTTCTTCTTTTTTGCAGATGTCATGGGTATAGACCCATCAATTCTCCTCCTCCATACCCATAAGGGGAGAACATCCTTCAGCTCTTCAATTTGAGTCCATCCCTGCTATGTCTCTACATTGCATCAGCTTCTCTAATGACACTACTTTTGTCAGCATGTCAGCCAGATTCTCATCTGTGTGAATCTTCTCTATCTCTAGTAGTTCTTGTTTTATCACCTCACGTATCCAATGATAGCATATGTCGATGTGCTTGGTGCATGAGTGGTACATTGAATTCTTGCTCTAGTCAATAGCACTCTGACTATCACAATGTACCTTGTATTTTTTCTGCGTAATACCAAGTTCTTAGAGAAACCGCTTTATCCATAACATCTCCTTACCAGCTTCGGCTATGGTGATATATTCTGATTCTGTTGTCGATAAAGCAACACACTTTTGCAACTTGGACTGCCAAGATACAGCTCCCCCTGCAAAAGTGAATAAAAATCCTGATGTTGATTTTTTGCCATCAAGATCTCCTGCCATGTCTGCATCTGTGTATCCTTCTAGGACAGGTTCCATTTCTCTATAACACAAGCACAAGTTGGATGTACCCTTGAGATATCTCAAGATCCACTTCATTGCTTTCCAGTGATCTCTTCCTGGGCTGGATAGGAATCTACTTACTATTCCTACTGCATGAGCAATATCTGGTCTTGTACACGTCATTGCGTACATCATACTTTCGACTGCTGACGAATATGGTATCACTGACATCTTTTCTTTTTCTTGATTTGAAGAAGGATAGGTCTGCTTGCTCAGGTTGAAAAGGTTACCAAGTGAAGTATTGACTGGCTTGGAATTCTCCATGTTGAATCTCTTGATGACCCGTTCAACATATTTCTCCTGTGACAGCCACAACTTTCTTCCCCTTTTGTCGTGAGCCTTGTGTTTTAGTCGAGCATTGTGTTTTACTAGCTTTCCACTGCCATCCTTCTTGAGCTTGAACACCCATTTATTCTTTAGTGCTCTCTGATTCCGAATATCTTTTTGAGGGAATCAGTACACGGCCTCTTGAAGATGTCTTTGAATGAAACTTATGATCTTCTGGAGGAAGAATTTCTTCATTTTCTGAGAGGAGGCTGTTGCTCCCCTTGCTCAGCATCCTCATTTTCTTCTGCTTCTATAAGGTCATCCTGTATGTTGTCAGTGGTGGACTGTACTAGCGCAGGATCTGGAACAATATTTGGAGCACTTGTACTTCCTTCATTGGACTTTGTGGGTTTTTTAAAGTCCATAGAGAACTGGTTCTCTTGGAATACAATGTCTCTACTTCTGATGACCTTCTTAGCCACTGGATCCCATAGCCTGTATCCAAATTTATCGTCTCCATAGCCGATAAAGATACACTGAGTTGACTTGAGGTCTAGCTTTTGTCTTAACTCTTTGGATATGTGTACAAAAGCTTTACACCTAAACACCCTCAAGTGCTTGTAAGAAACTTTCTTACTTGACTAGACCTTCTCTGGGACTTCAAAATTCAATGATGCTGATGGTGATCTGTTGATTTGGTAGCAGGCAGTCTTATAGCTTCTCCCCAGAATGGCTTAGGCAGCTTAGCCATACTGAGCATGCTTCTGACTCGTTCCACAATAGTTTGATTCATTCTTTCTGTGACGCCATTATGTTGTGGTGTGTGTGGGACCATCTTCTCATGTCGAATACCACGATTAGCACAGTATGCCTTGAATTCTCTGGAAGTGTGTTCGCCTCCATTGTTTGTTCGAAGACACTTCAATTTGTTTCCTGTTTGCCTCTCTACCATCGCGTGGAATTTCTTGAAGTTCATAAATACTTGGTTCTTAGATCTTACAAAACATACACACAACTTTCTAAATGCATCATCTATAAATGTTACAAAATATCTGTTTCCTCCTAAGGACTCCTCTTCTATGGGGCCACATACATTAGAGTGCACCAAACTCAATATTTCTTTCCTTTTATTATTGGGAGACAAGAATGCAACTCTGTGTTGTTTACCAAACAAACAGTAATTGCAAGGGTTTAGAGCTATACCTTTGGCTATTTTGATGAACTGCTTCTTAGCGAGTGTGTGTAGCCCTTTCTCTCCCATATGCCCAAGTCTTTTGTGCCATAGATTTGGTGATGCTTCATCTTCTACTGCATTAAGACTATCTTTGCATATCTTCATGTGAGTCTTGTACAGGGTGTTGCAGACCGCCCTCTTGCCACGATCATCGCACCTTTTGTCAGTTTCCATGTGCTGTTGCCGAAATAGTTTGTGTAGCCTTGTTTGTCAAGTGCTGGGACTGAAATTAGGTTGAGCCTAAGTTCCTGTATATGCATTACTTTCTTTAGTATCATTGTACAGCCAAGGTTTGTCTTAACCTACACATCTCCAATCCTAAGAATTTGAGACGAGCTGTTGTTTCCCATCTTTACCATGCCAAAGTCTCCTTCCCTGTAGGTGATAAAGAATTCTTTATATAGTGTGGCATGGTAGGAAGCAGCTGTGTTTACCACCCACTCAGCTTCATTATTTGCCACGTGCAGGCATGCTTCTTCTTCAGTTGTCAGTACTGAGATGTCCTATGCAATGGTAACATTTGTTTCACCATTACCTTTCTTTGTCTTGTTTTGTCCCATTTCATTCTTTAGCTTTCGGCAATCTTTCTTCATGTGTCCTTGAATGCCACAGTGGAAGCACTTGTATTGCTGATCTACCACAATCCTGTGATCTCCCCCTGGTTCTGCTTTTGCTTCTTCCTCAACCTCTATTGCTGTTGTTTTCTTTGTTTTCTGTAACTAGGGCATGTGCATGGTCTATTCTGGATTCTTTTCTCCTAACCTCTTCATTGAATAGGGCATCCTTGACCATCACCATGGTCAGTTTGCCTTCTGGAGCTGAGTTACTAAGGGAGATTATCATAGTCTCCCAACTTTCAGGTAAGGAACTTAGCACTAGCAATGCTTGACCTTCATCCCCGAGTGGTAACTCTGCTGAGATAAGCTGGTTCACTAGGTTTTGAAATTCACTAGTGTGCTCAGCTATTGATGTACCACTTTTCAGCTTCAAATTCACTAGCCTTTTCATTAACAAGGCTTTGTTGCGTACAGTCTTTGCCTGATACATATTCTCTAGCTTTTTCCAAAGAACATATGCATTTTCTTCCTAGGCTACATGATGGAAGACACTATGGTCGATCCATTGTCTGATCTGGCCTATAGTTTTCAGGTTCATTTTTGTCCACTCCTTTTCTGAAATACCCTCAGGTCTTTTTCCTTCATCATCTAGAGGGTCATGAAGATTTTTGCAGTGTAAAAGATTCTTCATTCTGGGTCTCCATAAAGTGTAATTGGTGGCATTGAGTTTTATCATAGCCCCAGTTACAATATTTGTTGAACTAGACTCTTCCACGGAGTCTATTCTTTTCTAAGTCTAACCGTGAGAAATGAAGTGCACGGTTAAGGCAAGAACAATCAGAAAACCTTGGGAGTGGTTAGAGATGCCCAAGAATTTTTATGTACATGGGAGTATAATTGTCTTTTTAGAGGGGGTACTATTCAGGGACAGAATTGTAAATATGTAGTATTGTTTGGGAGGATACTATTCATCGTGTCTTGTTCGAGCCTTCATTCGGCCGGTGCTATTCACAACTCAGTCTCTGTTTTGATGGTGGCATTATCAGTTTGATGAGCTGCTAATTTTGGATTTCCTATAAAAGGATGAGTTGAAAACCTTGACATATTTTTCTTCTTCTTACAGCTGCAGCTGCGATTTTTTCCTTCGTGGCTGCAGCTTATCTTCTCCGAACTACGTTGTGTGTGCTTCTTCTCCTGATGTGGCTTCACCATATTAGTTCACTAAGACAAAACCAGCAATGGCTTCTCTAGAGCAAAGAGCCACAAGGCTTCTTTAGATCACAAAAATGGCTTCTTCAGATCGCGGCAATGGCTTCTTGCCTACAGTAGAGATCAATTTCACTAGATGGCTGTTTCTACTATTTGTTTCCAGTAGGCACAACTTCAGTTTCGTTGCTGATATGTTTTCATGAAGGCTAGCAATTTCACTGCCTCTAATCTAGATCCATTTCTTCTCCCTTCCCTCTCAGATTTCCAAAATGCTATGCATCTTAGATCTGAGAATTCTTACTGATCTGGAGTGATCTCTTCTCTGAGCTGTCGGATCAAGACTGTCTTAGATTAGTGGTTCTTAGATCTGGGATCTGGTGGTCTTAGATCTGGTTTGGGCTTTGTGTTTCAGATCTGGTTTTCTGGGCCACTCCTTGGCTTACTCTGGATCTGAACTAAGCTGGACTGGATTGGGCCGCTCCTCAGTCTGCTCTGGATTTGGACTGGGCCGCTTCTCGGCCTGAGCTAGATCTGGATTTGGGCTGGGCCAGTATGGATCTAGCTTGACTTTGATACCACTGTTAGGAACTGCAACGCTTTCCACTGTTGGAAACTACGATGCTCTAATACCACTATTGGGATCCAGATCTGAAGATTTGTAGTGATCTAGCCATCAAATCTGTAAAATCAAGATCACACACATACATAAACACAGATGGATTTATGTGGTTCAGCCTGATCAGGCCTACATCCATGGGAAAAGGGAATACTCACTAAATAGTATATGAATACAATGGATAGAGGAGAAGAAAGAGGACCACAGCCAAATCCTCAATCAGCTCTACTCGATTTTCACCCTTTTTCTCTGTTCAAATCAACTGATTTGATTCTTGCATCCATGCCTAGCAGAGATCGGGTCTCCCCTATTTATAGGGTGTAGTTGATCCGATTGTGAAATCTTGACGAATCACAATTTTCTGCTGGCCAAGTTTGAATATTCAGTCGGTGTGGATTCAGTTAGTGTTAAATTCCTATTTGTCTGCCCCGAAATTTTGACTTTGTGTTTTTTTTCTTTTTTGCAGATGTCATGGGTATGGACCCATCACGTCTAAGTCAAAACAACAATAACCTCAAGAGATCGGTGTAATTAGCAAAACCAATCCTGGATATATCAAAGTCGAATCAATGAAAGAAAAACGATGAATTCAACCATAAGCTACCATTGAGATGCGAAACCAATTGCCAATCAAAATAGAAGAACTAATTAGCTGAAAATTTCTAACACATTCAAATCAATCAACACGACCACCTCGTTTGTCAAACCAAAACAAAAAGGAAAAGATCAATCATTAAACAAGATTGCGAAGGGGAAAAAGAGAATACGAAAAAAATGTAGATTGAAAAAAGAAAAGTGGGAAGAGATAACTTATTGGCAAATGCAACACAAGAAGGATTCATGGTATTCTTCTTCTTCTATGTCTGCATTGCAAGGAGCTAGGGTTTGATCTTCTGAAGAGGATAAACTAGAATTAAGGGGTTGTAGCATTCCATCCAGGAAGATGGAGGAAAGTAAAACCTAGAAATTTGGACGAATAAGGAAAATTGATATGCAGAAGATGGAAGAGAATATTTCTGGAGGACGAGGAGTTGAAGATAGAGTTCTTTATAGGTGAATGCCACAATTATAATTTGCGCATAAGCCTCCGTCGCCACTTCGGGTGAGGCCTTACCAATGAAATTAGTGATAAACAATTACCTTTGATGCAAAATCTTTCTTTTGTGGAGTCAATTTGGATCGCTATTTGTCTTTGTACAACCTTTGACTTTGATTGTCTCACTCCTCCTAATTTATGTCCTTTTTGTTTTATGTTGAATATATTCATCTAATCTCTCTAGCTCTTAATTTTTTTAATATTTTTATTTTCATCCTTTTTTGTCTTGCCACTCTCCTACCTTAACATCCGTATTTTAGCAACACTCATCCTATATGCATGTAGTTCCTTAAGTGCCTTATACTTAGAATTTTTCTTTTAGTTTGAGAAGTACCCTCCGATCACACAAAACTCTAGAATTACATTTTTATTTGTTCTAACCTGCTTGAATTTTTTTAGATAATCTCCCTCTCAATCTCTCAGTTCTCATAAATTACTACAAGATATAATGCATCTTTGTATTTGTTGTGTTATATTTTGTATTTATGACCTAAAAATGTCCCAAACGAGCTGTTTTAGAGGTTCAATGGATGAGATTTTTACCAGTAGGGGCAGGGCTTGGATAACTGAGAAAAACAGAAGTGGGCCCTAAATGCAATTTTTAGAAAACTGAGTGTTATATGGTCCAGATAAATGCACTAGGTTATAACCGCTAATAGCACTGTGGGGCAAACGGAGCTGGTGGGCCATGTCCTAATCATGCCATAGAAACTGTATTTTTTCCCAATGTTTGAAGTCAATCGTCCAACTGAATCCGAGTCCAAGCACCTACTTTACGAGTTCTTATATGGTGGATGGACGGATTTGAATTTGAAAAGTGGTAGCAGGCAAGAGATCAAATGAAGCTTACCCTTTTCAATCTGGCGAAAGGGAGCAGTGACAACTTAAACCTGCCACCAAGCATATTTCAGGGAGATGCTGTGCTGTAGGCACTCAACTTTGCTGAGACATTTAATGGCTACAAAAGTAGTATCGGAGAAGCGGGCAGTTTTACTATTGCACAATGGGTGAACATATATTTTTCAACGAAATAATGCGTAAATCAGAACCAAGTGGACCGTTCTTCTTAATGGTTTCATCAAAGTATAGAACCATTTGTCTGCCATGTCTTGTTGAGATCAAGGTCCGGTTAGATAAAATTCTTTTGGGCCCATTAGTGTCCCTTATGGGCTTCAAATTTTAAGGCCTTCTCTTGGCTTGGGTTGGCAGGAAGTGTCCATTGTATGCCTACGTTGTCCCCACGTCCTAGAGGTGCTGTGAAGCTTAGGCTCATTTGTGCATCATTCGGCGACCCAGACCACCCAGAATTGGAGCCTTGTGCTGGGGGATCATACTTTTCGGAGATTCTCTTGTCATTTTTCAGTTTTTGAGATATCAGAGGTTTTATCGAAGTGGATGCTTAGGTTCCTTAGTTACAGGTCTGCAACAGCTCTTCAGGACGAATATGTATCCATATCTGCTGATGGAAGGTGACAGATAGAGACCCCGGCCTGGAGATAAGGCCATATCATTTCTGAGATTATGGAGCTTTGTTCGGGAGTGTTTGCTTGCTTGATAAATGATAAATACTGACCTCTTCCAAAGAGAAACAAAGAAGACGAAGAAAACAGAACCACTGATTTGGTCTGCCAGGCTGTGGACGGGCTGTAGGCCAACTGTCTCCCCCTTCGTTAGTGGATGTAAGCTAGCCGTCGCTTTTATAATATTTCTGTTAGTTGTTTCTAACCATCCATTCAAAGCAATAACTTAGAGCGTTATGATCGACACATGGCCTGATTCTTGAGGCTTAACAGAAATAACTTTGATGATTGAACAAGCAGGCACTGCTTTCCATTTGTACTTCTATATATCCATTGATATTCTTCAAAAAAGGAGAACATGAGAATCCTGTCATATAAGAACTTTAGGAAAAAGAGAGCACTCATTTACAGTAGCAAAATACAAATGTAGCATGCATCTTATCCTAGTTCCACCATTTTTCCAAGGGAATCTCAAGGGAAGTTTTCCATAATACAAGCCAAAACCACTTTGAGAAAAGAAGAAGATTGGGTCACTTTTCAGTGTACTGGCCTACTCGATTCCTTGGATAATGTGGTCTAGGATGGGCAGTAGGAAGTACCCTACGGTATAGGTAGTGAAGACAAGAAGCACCAGGCTTCAAATTCCATACTAAGAAGCTCCAAGCAAACAGATGATATAGTTACAAGACAACATGGATATGGATTTGATCTCAACCCTAATCCTCTAATCTTCACTACAAGCTAAGCTAGGATGGAATGAATTTTCTAGAGGCTAGCTAGACGGCTACGTAGGAGTCCATTTTCTCCTAATTTGTTGCTTTCTCCCTCTCTTTGTAATATGGTTTATTTGCATAATGTAGACTCTTTGTGGTCTGCCCCTTCTCAAACCTTGCACACATGGGAACTTCATACACCCGGCTGCATTTTTTTTTTTTTTCTTAATAACACAAAATTTGGATTAACTAATCATAGAATCAATCAGGAAATCGGCTGTAGTAGTACTGTTGCATCTGACCAAAATACTATAATATTTGGTTGATCAGAAAAAAATATCATCCTCACTATGGCAATTAACGATTAGAAATTACATGAGAGTCTGATTAGTAGCTGAAGAGACTACATGAGAATGTTAGAGCTGGATAAAGGTACAACCGAGTCGTATTTAGTGACTATTATGTGTTACATGGCTTAGAACAACAAAGGCTTGGGAGCGAGATGATGTATGAGTTTTCTCGGCTCTGGCCGTCAGAGAAGTTTATTGGTATGAATTTTCAAATCTTTGCTTGTTATACGTTTAGCCCTTTGTGCCATTTACTTTGATCTCACCAAATGACCACACGACCGATGAGGATACAAAGCAATATCGTGTTCTTGGCAATGCCGGTCCCAACCCCTCCTCCAGCTAAAAGTGTCATTGAGGAATCCGGGCAACAAAATATGGTTCATGCTTTGTCTTGCTCTTAGTCTTTTAGATTTTAAATCGATAATGGTGGCTGACCATCTTTCACTTACAACGTAGCACAAAATTAAAAGGGCAGCGCTGGTGCATGAAGCTCCTAGGGGACTCAACTGGTTCCCTGTGTATTTATGTGAAAAGAATTAACCCTAAAATTAATTGCAGTCCTTTAGAAGGAGAAGACTCTTTGCTGCCAACAATTTTCGTCTTCTCTATAAGGTCTTTTTCTCAATTTGTATGCACCAGAAAAATGTAAGTTAGAGTAAATGAAAGAATTTATATTTTGAGAAAATATGTCTACATCAACTATATAAAGGATGTCTATTTTCAGTGGGTTGACAACTGAACGAGAACAAAGTCGAATAGTAACATATAGCACGTTCCATTGAAAGAGAACGTTTACTAACTTATGTTTCTCTTTATCTAGTCATAGTAGGATGTGGAAGTAAAGAAGAAAATGACAAACCCACTGGTAATTGTGATAGTAAAAGGAAAATCCATGAAAGGGAGAATGATGAGAAAGGATTGAGAAGATGTGGAAAAACTTCTGCGATTTGCTTTGGTACCATGAGAAGTCTGGTGATTCCCATAAAAACATCAGTCAAATAATAGCCCATATTGACTTCTGGACTCGGGGAGGTTTCCTAGGGAAAACAGGGCATACATATATGAATAATAGAAGAGAAGTGATCAACTAACACCTCTTCAGAAATTTCATTAAATGACTAAATGCCTCTAATTAAGAGTTAATTTCAAATCAATGAAAATTGTTAGTTGTGATATTTAACCCGCAGATAAGATTACTTAGCAGTTAGCACCCACCATTAGGGTATCTGGTGGTACGGCTGCTAGCCTGAGAACGGATCTAGCACATCCTTTGGGTTATAAGATGAATATTGAACTAGATCTAGATGCATATTATTGGTTTACTATTAAATCTCACTACTTAAGAGGTGCATTTCTATCATCTTGATTAAGGGACTTCTACTATGTCTCGCAATTTGCTTTCTTTCTCCTGAAACGTGACTTGCTCATAACTACCTTTTTTTCAGTGTTTTACAAACAATTAATGATCGTGCTTTAAACACAAAGAAACATAGTCTGTGTAAATGATCGAATTGTCTGTCTGGGATAGTGGGATTACATACTTAACGACGTTATAGTTTCTGGACCTTGAAGGACGAAGAAGAAGATTAGAGGTTAAGTTTTCGTTGCTGCGGGGATGGACCTGAAAATTAGAGAGGAATGCCGGTATGACCGTGATAACACCCCAACTGCTCTGCAACTTCACTTAGGCTTCACATAAAATTGATCATCTGATTCCCCAAGCTTAGGATAAGAGCACCTCTAGCATCCAAGAAATTATGCTTTTATGTTGTTAGACGAGGACAATCAATAACTCTACATAAGAAACATTTACATTTAAGGAACCAAACTAACATTTATTAGGTGCTACTGGCTCCAGTTGCCATGTTTTTTGGCAATTAGATACCCAAAGCTAGAGTAAAGTGAAAAGCACAGATCAAAGGGATGTGAAGCCTTACATATAGTAGTGGGGGAGTTGCACAACTGTTAAAGAGTTGTCCTGCTTTACTCAGCATTTATCAAAATTGGAAGTCTCATAATGAGAATTCTCAAATCAATCCCAAGAAACTGTAATACTGACCAGGGTGCTGCTACTAAGTAGGATGCAACTGAGATGATCCTAGGATCTCCTATCAAGCGGCCCACCTCATATATTATCTTACCTGTCCATCTAACTGCTTGTGGATTAGATGATTTTTAAATTGTTATTATTTTATCTTTTAATATTTTTTTAATGAAAAATGGACGATTAGTAACTTTGTATAACAACAGTCCAAATTCAAAAGCCAAAGCACAATTTATTTTTTTTATAATGAAAAATGATCTGTTAACAATCTAAATTCAACAACCAAAGCACACACAGATATATATATATATATATATATATATATATATATATATATATATATATATATTCAACAAGCAAAAGCACATTTTTTTTAATTTTTATAAACAATATTCTATTAGTAATTTTTTGTAACATTAGTCTAAATTCAACTACCAAAGGCATAACATTTTATGATGCCAACCTTTGTCATTAAAATTTAAAAGATATCCAAAGCAAGAGCAATTGGACAAAGGAGTGAGAACAGTAGACACGCAAACCATCAATCTGAAAAAAGAGTTCAACTAGTATGTAAATTACATCCTAGGCCATGTAAAAAGAATTTCCCATCTTTGACCAATTGGCTCACCCTCTTTTGAGGTATGATAATATTTGGTCAAAGTATGTAAAGATGTTTCTGCAACCCAGAAACAGAAAACAAAAAACAATTGCCAGAAGCTTCATTATTTAAGCGTTTTCTACCAAGTGCAAATGCAAGTGGTAGTACCTCAGCGGCCACCCACCTATAAGCCATAACTTTGACCAAATATTAACCATACAAAGTGGAGTACAACGGTCTAGCTATACCGTATCAAATCTTTTTCCTACATAGTAGTCTGCACGTCTAGGACAAAGGAAACTAGAAAAAACCTGGAGAAAAGATGTAATGGAACCCATAAAATATCATATCTTAGGTATATCTCGTGAGTGAAAACATCCAAAAATAAAAATAAAAATTCACTGCTTGTAGTATTATAAAGCAACCGCCCAAAAACTTGCATTGGGCATTCCTCCTACTCTTATGGCTATAGTTGCACGCTGGAGAAACTTCCGAGCATCCATCTCATGACATTATATCAACATTATTACCCTCGTAGGAATCAGCATCAGCCACCCTTTTCTCCACATTTTTGTAAGAATACTTACTGGCTACGTATACATAAACACACGAATTTACCCCAACTAAAGCTGCCAGCAACCAGTAGAAGTAGTCCAAGCGGCTATGGTTCAAGTCCTCGCCAAACCAGCTACTACCACCCTTTTCAGACACATGATCCACAATTGTTATCAAGAGACTGCTGAGGAAGTTAGAGGTGCCCATAACACTCAGGTAAAATGCTATTCCAAGGCTTCTCATGCTATCAGGAACTTGGTCATAAAAATACTCCTGCAAGCCCACCAAAGTAAAAGCATCTCCTATGCCAAGGATCATGTACTGTGGAATTAACCAAAAGACACTCATGGAAAGCAAGTTGGTTTGCTCCGTTTGGGCCACCTTTAGTCTTTTCCTTTCAACCAAGGCCGCAGAGATCATAGCCAATACGGAGAAAACCATGCCAATCCCAATCCTTTGGAGAATGCTTATGCCTCTTTCATTGTCTCTGACTCTTCTACATATGGGTACGAGGATTCGATCATAGATGCATACTGTAGTTACCATCGAAATAGCAGCAAGTGAATAAACAGAGGCAGGTGGTATGACGAAATTATGTGCAAGCTTTCAGTTCATGGTGCTTCCTTGCTTGATGAAGAAGGTCGAAGTTTGGGCCACACATATGCCAAATGTCAAGGTGGTTAACCATATGGGTACCATGTTTCTCACGAGCTTCGTCTCCTCCACATTTGTCACTGTTGCTAATCTCCACGGGTTTCGCTTCTCGGCTGATTTGAGCATGTTATCCTCTTGGTCTTCCATTATGGCGGCTTTGTCCAAAAATCTGCCAACAAGGATTGCAAGGAGATCAATTTCTTCAGTTATGTATCTCGATGTATAGGACAACTCTCTTAAGGTAGTTTGACACAGGGATAACAATCTATGGATTGAGTTATTCATGTATGATGATTTTTGTCCCAGCTATTTAAGGTTGCAATAGTAGGAGAAAATCATAATCTGTCTTTTTGCAGATTGCCACCCTGGGGCAAAAGAGTTCCTTAATTCAACTGAACACTACACTTACCTAAGATTAGGGGTATGAAATAGGGGCCTTCTGTCACCACATTGTGATTTCGGAATTTCATACAATTGAGCAGGATTGGATGGATAGGGAAGATATCTTTTTGCTATGGCTGCAACTAAAACTTGTGACATGGGTGTTAAGGGGCTTCCTTTGGGCACTCTGTAACGATAAAAAGGCTTTCCAAGAATAAAGATGATTAGGCTGAAGACCATGACAGTGGTGAGAATGATATCTGCAACACCCCAGCTCACGTAGTCTTGCACATATACAACCACTGTGACCCCAAGAATTAGTCCAAAACAAAGCGCGAAATTCCACCAATTGAAGTAAGACATCTTCTTCCTCCTCTCCTTTGCATGATCATCATCAAATTGATCAGCTCCGAAGCTCTCTAGTGATGGTTTATGCCCTCCTGTTCCTAGAGAGATCAAGTAAATTGCTATGAAGAAGATCACTTTGTGTGTCTTTGTCGAGTTATGGCACATTTCCTCATTGCAAGGCTTTAGGCTTGGGATGAATTCTGACATTGTCAAGAGGCTTAGACCCTATTTTTTGGTGAACATTTCTCGTTAATTTGTAACTTATTGACAAAATGGAGATATGATGAAAATTTGGAGGAGATAATTACCACGAGATAGATTATAGCAGCAAGAAGAACAGTTCCATATCGACCAATGTAAGCATCCGCTACGAATCCGCCAATCAGTGGCATTGTTGTTGTTACACCTGACCAATAGTTTACATTCTTTGCTGCTGTTTTTAGATCTTGATGGAGTACTTTTGTCAGGTATGTAATGAGGTTTGTTGCTATCCCGAAGTAACTCAGCCTCTCACTAAACTCGATCACTAGCCAGAGGAAGAAAAATGAAATATTTATTGGGTGGTCCTTCAGTAGAAACTAAAGTGATAATAATAAGGATGAAAATGTGACAAATCATAAATGAGATTGATTTTCTTAGTGTTAACGGTATATAAGGAATGGGGTTACTGATTAATAGCTATCATGTCTAAATGGTGGGTCTATTGTACTAACAATTTCAATCAATCTTAGCAATTCGATCATGTGTCAAAATAGCTAACGGAAACAGTTAAAATGTCATTTGCTTACTTAGGAGATTTAGGAGAATGGGAGCCTTGGCGCAATGGTAAAAGTTGTCGTCATGTGACCTTGAGGTCACGGGTTCAAGGCATGGAATCAGCCTCTTGCAAAAATGCAAGGTAAGGCTGCCTACTTTAGGCCATTGTGGCCCGCCCCTTCCCCGGACCCTGCATAGGCGGGAGCTTTGTGCACCGGGGCTACCCTTTTTTTTTTACTTAGGATATTTAGAGAAGCCTTGGCACAACGGTAAAAGTTGTCATCATGTGACCTTGAGATCATAAGTTTAAGACGTGGAAACAGTCTCTTGTAAAAATACAAGGTAAGACTGCGTAATATAGGACCATGTGGTCCGCCTCTTCCCCGAACCCTATATAGGCAGGACCGCCCTTTTTTTAGGATATTGGTCCACTAAAGTCAATGGCTCCAGTAACCATATCTGTATGGTAATGAGCTGTACCATAGTTGGAAATCCATCAACCTTGGCATTTTGAAAGTCAGCATGCTCCCCATTGAAGATATCAAGTGGAACATAGAGAAGGATACGGGGTCCATTGCTACTCCCAACAGATAAGCACTGAAGTAATCTTCAGCAATACTTTGCCCTCCTCAACTGTATTTGTTTGAACCTTCTTTGTTAGTCACCCACTGCTTGAACTCTCCTTTTGTGAAATTTTCTCGCTGAAGAACATCAGAAATTGTTCCTTTTCCAAGACTCAAGTCCTTTATGCTTTTAACACATTGCTACAACCACCGCAACATCACTTCTACTGAACTCACCTTGTCTTCCTTATAGGCCAAATCAGGTGCTCTAATTATTTCAACTGCTCCTTGATCCAAATTTTGCTAAAAGCAGGTGAACATCACGACTAAATTGACGTTCTCTCTTTTTCTCATGGATAATTGTCATATTTCATTTGACTGCGAGACACTATTTTCAGATTCTGTGACTGTGTAGTGAAATAATCTATAATGCATATAATGGACAGGTTCCTCATTAGTGAGCAATTGACATTAGAAGCCTGAGTTGGCATGGAATCTATAGCTGTTCCGGTTGTGTTTCCATCCCTCGTCGGAGGCGTCTCCATTTCAGTGCCGTGCTCTTCTGATCGAGTAGTAAAATGGCACGAGTAATGCATGAACATAAACCAACCAATAGGTTTGCAACGTGTAACGTGCAGTGGAGGAATAATTCCCATGAGAATCCAATCAATTATGGTTCAAGAACTCCAACTATGTCATGATCAATCGATTTGCATATCATCTTTGGAAGCACGCAAGCAAATCAGAAAAATGAAGAACAGTATGATGAACAAAGGCCATCGACAAGTAACTAAGGTGGTCCTAAGTCCTAATCAAGTCATGAAAGATATGACCTTCCTATATTTGTCCTTTGATTGTAGAGCTCCCAGGACAGTCAAATTGGCAGTCGTTTTCCACGTATTCACCTCTCGCTGGATAGTCGGTAAATGTGAGATATGAATGGATATTATGTGAAAAAAGAGAACCCTTCATTGAAACATGCCATATATTCCATGCTTTTATAATTACTAATATGTGAACAAGAGAAGAAATTCCGGCGCCAACCCACTAATAGGTTGGAAGTCGTGTTGTTGAATGCAAGACTTTGAACAAAGGCAGAGGGCCTCCTGTTGAAAAGGTACAGGGTCCACGTCAAGGAAAGTCGGCTTTTAGGAAGTGGGAGCGAATCTGTTAGTTAGAAGCAGAAGGGAAAGCAATGGCCACTGGAGTTGAAGAAGTTGAATGCTTTTTCCTTATTTCTCTTTCACTGGAGAACTCGTGTATATAGTGGGTCGGCGGTTCAGATCCAATGGTCCGAGGAGGTGATATTTCTGAATCATGGTCATTGATCAGTTGGGTTCGGGTTACTCCGATGGAGTGTGGATATGAACCTACAGCCTGTTGGTTGTGAGACAGACCACCTGGCGAACTTGTCTAAGTGCTACACGAGGCAATCACTTGTGTGATAGGATGGAGTGCTTCAGGGCATGACTTGGTTGTAACGCAATGAGGACTGCTGCTTGCTTTAAATTGTCGAATATCTACTATACTGATCTAGACCACCAACAGATCTCTAATATACGTGAAATGATGTCAGTTGGATAATCTGAACCTGATTAAATTGGCTGTTGGTGAGGGTGAACCACCAAAAACTCGGTAGCATAGTTTAACGGGATCATGAGATGGCTCGAGTTCCACATATTTAAAGTCCTTGCTAGCGGTGCTTCAGATGGCTTGATTTTCGAATATCTCATCTCATTTGCTTGTTAGTGGCTATTTGAGAACTAAATATCAAGCCAGTGAATACCATTTCGTGACATGTCCCGTGGAGACTAATCTGATGCACAAATAATTTATTTGGTCTCTCTCACCAAAATTTCAAATCAGGTTTAATTTTTATTGAGATGGAGTAGAGAGAAAAGAATCCCTGAATTTCTCCCCAGCAACACTAGTGACAAGAAATAGACCACACTGTTTGTTAGAGTCAGCCTGCAGAAGTTTCATGTTACTAGCTGTCAAAATAGGCCCACACAGATTTCCTTAAAAAGCGGGAAAAGAATGATAAATCCAAGCGTAGTCCAAGGGTAGTTTACTCTATCTAATCCCATCTTACTATTCAAGCGAAACCCTCCTATTATATCAAGCCATCTCACTGTATAACATCCAATCTCAAGACTTATCTAGTAATCACCATCACACAAAACCTTGGACCATCTCATGAACCCTCAAAAGTCAAAGACTCCAGAACCAAAATTACGCGTAGGTCATAGTAAGGTTGTCTTATTAGAAAGATTCCAGGTTATTTAGAGGGCCTAAATACGTTGAAGTGCTGCATTACAATGAGGTTGCAGTGTCTCAATATTTGATGGCACAAGCATTAGATTCAACTGAAAATGCCAAGTAAACTACGATTTTACTTTTAAGTGAGATGAACACATTTTGTTGCTGTTGGCCCCTCTTTACTTTCTGCCTTTGCTTCATGTTAGTTTATTTGGTTCAAAGGATATGGTCGAAGATATTTGTGTGTGTATACATACATACACGCACGCACGCACATACACACACATATATATATTATGTATATGTAAAGAGAAAAGCCTAAACACTCATTTCAATAGACGTTTTCACATAGGCCAAGTGCAAATGCACTTTTACACTACCCAACTCAAGAAACTACATAAGTGATTCCACATCCAGTGATGTAAAAACCAAATGGAAACAATTATAAGAATATTTTGTAGCCTAAGGACTTGATCTACCCAGTAAGCGTTGTACTCTGGACCGCCACATGTAATTCCCTTAGTCAAAGCAAAGATAACCTTTCTAGTCTATCTTTTTATGTTCTAAATTAAGAACAAATGATATTTTAGAAACGTACAAATTCATCGCCTTCTTCCACCTCCATTAGATTACTAACAGGCCAAAAAATCATGCTTACTAAACGAGTTGATTTTTAAAACTAAAAAAGAAATTAAGAATAGCATTCACAATCATAAAACTAAAATCCTATACGCTTTACTTTATATGTAGCCAAGGTGGGACAAACAAGATGAATGGCTTAGAGACGTGACTGCATATGTAGCCATACCATTCAGATCTAACTAACCATCAGTTTAGAGCTCAATCAACCAAGCGCAATGTTTATTTCCAACGTAAGTTTGACTATTTATCTTTTCTTGGCGGGATCCTAAAACATGAGTTAGTAATTAGAAGAGCTTGAATCATCCACCTGATCAACAAATTGTCACCGTTGGAATAATATTGGACCCAATCATGTGAACACAGTAGTGCACACCCTCGCTCAGAAAGTGTCTCCTAAGAGTCTTATTGCTTCCGGCCAATCATTAAACTACCAGGAGACGTACTAAGTCATGCTCATGCAAACCAAATGCAGCATTTCATACCACGTCTCTCGACACAAGCTAAGTCTATATATAATTAATTAAAAGACAATAGAATCTAATGTTTAGAAGGGGAGTCTTGGTGCAACAGGTATCCTGTAGTTCACGGGTTTAATGCATGGAAATTGCCCCTTGCAAAAATGTAAGGTGAGGCTACATACTATGGGCCCTTTGTGATCCCCTCCTACTCCAAACCCTGTATACACCGGAGCTTCATGCACCCGGTTGCCCTTTTTTAATAGAATCAAATGTTTAGTATAAAAATGTACATGATAAGATAACTCTTGATCAAATTGTGTTTATTTTTTTCACCAAGCAAATGGAGTATCCCCCATCCATTGTTTTTTGAGGACTATATGTCCAAGTTTTCCTGGCACTTTGCACAGCCAACAATTCAAAAGGCCAACAAGCAATGGACAAAAAGGGGGGTGATGGAACCTATGAAGATGTCAACCAAAACTTTCGCTAGAGAGAGTCAAACAAAGTATATGCTTATGTAATCTTTACAACGTAAATTGAAGACAAACACAAAGAGTTGATCTCTGAAGGGCGGCTCTTAACTTTGTGGATTGAGGAGGACAATATCCTTTGTTCTAGTATGGAAGGCATGATTTCAGATCAAGTTCTACATCAAATTCTAGTGCCGATACGTCAGATCTATCCAGCTATTGTAACTGCCATAAATGGTGTTGTTGTGAGATTTCACTAGTTGTTAGAGGATAAAATGTTACAACGCGCTTAGTTGGATAAGACGCTAGGTAACAGTATGTAGACCAATGAATAAGATCATAGTTACAGAGTAAAGCTTACGGGATACATCATCAAGCCAAATGCTCGAAAATCCACCTTTAATTTGATAAATTCAGGTGAGTGCTGATAATTTTAGATGTTTAACGGCGTCCATAAAGAAGTTCTCATATAGAGTTATTGATGTATACTAGGGTGATATATATTTTCCATTGGTAATACTATTTACATCTATGTAAACCTATTTCCACACTATAAATTCAAAGCACTCGATGGATGCAAATCATAGAGTTTCTTGCTGCATAACATGGTATCAGAACCTACGGCTTGATCCAGTTCATCCTCGTCATCGTTTCCTAAACCAGAAAGAACCAGCCTTCTTCTCTCATTGTCAACTAACAGATCATCGTTGTCTCTCATCTCTAGTTTATCACCATGCCAACGGCCTCAACGCCTTCTTCCAATTCAACTCCTGCCTGGTCTGGATCTAGACCGAACAACTCCTCCAACCCCACTCTTTCTACAACAAATGCGGCTTGTCTCCCATTTACCAAATTGTCTAGCACTAACTATGCAGTGTTTGGGCGTCCCAGTTCCACCCTACTCTTCGATCCAAAATAATGATTGGGTTTGTCAATGGATCCTCTATGCCCGCCAACGATCACAGTCAATGGAAAAACAGAACCCAACCCTGAATATCTAGCATGGGGAAACCAATCAAACTCTTATGAGTTGGATCACTGCCTCCATGTCGGATGAGATCTCCTCGTGTACAGCGGGCGTCAATACAGCAAAGGAACTTAGTACAAGTTAAAAAATTCTGTCAGCGAGCCAAATCCCGCACGGCAACTACAACTTTCAATGCAGATGCACAATCTAAAGAAGGGAGATCAATCCATCTCCACATATCTTCGACGAGTACGTCTCATCGCTGATGAACTAGAAGCTTGCGGCCATCCTGTGCTGTGCCAGGAGTTTTAACATGGCCGTCTATGGCAACCGTGGACCCGACTGCGACTGCAATATCTGCCTGAAGATGTTGCTGTCAGTTTGGCGGGCTAAAGCCAACTGCCAATCTCGCTTCTTTCTAGAGGATGTGGGCGAGCTTACAATACCATAGGTCGTGGCAAATCCAACTATCAACCTCAACAAGTCACAGGAGCTACTACTATACTACCTGTCGGAAAGAAGTTCATTCCACCAATCACTATGTTAAAGAAGACGATGAGGCATGGTTCCCTAATACCTGTCAATATTAAAGTCATTTTTAAAGCTTATCGGAGTTGACTTTAATGGTTAAGCCACCATCGCGGACTTAACTGGTGATGGTTCATGCCCTCCTGTTCCTAGAGAGATCAAGTAAGTTGCTTTGAAGAAGATCACTTTGTGCACCTTTGTCGAGTTATGGCACATTTCCTCATTGCAAGGCTTTAGGCTTGGGATGAATTCCGACATTGTCAAGAGGCTTAGACCCTGTTTTTTGGTGACCATTTCTCGTTAGTTTGTAACTTAAGGACAAAATGGAGATATGATGAAAATTTGGAGGAGATAATTACTACAAAATAGATTCTAGTAGAAAGAAGAACTGTTCCACATCAACCAATGTAAGCATCCGCTACAAATCTGCCAATCAGTGGCATTGTTGTTGTTACACCTGACCAATAGTTTACATTCTTTGCTGCTATTTTTAGATCTTGATGGAGTACTTTCGTCAGGTATGTAATGAGGTTTGTTGCTATCCCAAAGTAATTCAGCCTCTCACTAAACTCGATCACTAGCAAGAGAAAGAAAAGGGAAATATTTATTGGGTGGTCCTTCTGCAAAAACTTAAGTGATAATAAGGATGAAAATGTGACAAATCATAGATGAGATTGATTTTCTTAGTGTTAATAATATATGATGATTGAGGTTACTGATTAATAGCTATCATTTCTACATGGTGCGTCTATTGTACTAACAATTTCAATCAATCTTATCAATCCGATCATGGGTGAAAATAGCTAATGGAAACAACTGAAATATCATATGTTAGTTAGGATATTTGAAGCGGAGCCTTGGCATAATGGTAAAAGTTGTCGTCATGTGACCTTGAGGTCATGGGTTCAAGACGTGGAAACTGCCTCTTGTAAAAATACAAGGTAAGACTGTATAACATAAGACCTTGTGGTCCGCCTCTTGTAAAAATATGGGTTTTGCTTCTTGGCCGATTTGGGCATGTTACCCTCTTGGTCTTCTATTATGGCAGCTTTGTCCAAAAACCTACCAACAAGGTTTGCGAGGAGATCAATTTATTTAGTTATGTATCTCGATGTATAGGACAACTCTTTTGAGGTAGTTCGACACAGGGATAATAATCCATGAATTGAGTTATTCATGTATAATGATTTTTGTCCTGGCTATTTAAGGTTGCAATAGCAGGAGAAAATAGCAATCAATGTCTTTTTGGGATTGCCACCCTAGGGCAAAAGAGTTCCTTAATTCAACTGAACATTTCGACAAGTGACGACACTTACTTGAGATTAGGGGTATGGAATAGGGGGCTTCTGTCACCACATTGTGATTTCGAAATTTAGTACAGTTGAGCATGATTGGATGGATAGGGAAGATTTCTTTTTGCTGTGGCTACGACTAAGACTTGTGACATGGGTGTTAAGGGGCTTCCTTTGGGCACTTTGTAATGATAAAAAGGCTTTCCAAGAATAAAGATGACTAAGCTGAAGACCATGACAGTGGCGAGAATGATATCTGCAACACCCCAGCTTACGTAGTCTTGCACATATATAACCACTGTGACCCCAAGAATTAGTCCACAACAAAGTGTGAAATTCCACCAATTGAAGTAAGGCATCTTCTTCCTCCTCTCCTTTGCATGATCATCATCAAATGGATCAGCTCTGAAGCTCTCTAGTGATGGTTCATGCCCTCCTATTCCTAGAGAGATCAAGTAAATTGCTGTGAAGAAGATCGCTTTATGCACCTTTGTCAAGTTGTGGCACATTTCCTCATTGCAAGGCTTTAGGCTTAAGATGAATTCCGACATTGTCAAAAGGCTTAGACCTTGTTTTTTTGTGACCATTTCTTGTCAGTTTGTAACTTAATGACAAAATGGAGATATGATGAAAATTTGGAGGAGATAATTATCACGAGATAGATTATAGCAGAAAGAGGAACTGTTCCATATCGACCAATGTAAGCATCCGCTACAAATTCGCCAATCAGTGACATTGTTCTTGTTACACCTGACCAATAGTTTACATTCTTTGCTACTGTTTTTAGATCTTGATTGAGTACTTTCATCAGGTATGTAATGAGGTTTGTTGCTATCCTGAAATAACTCAGCCTCTCACTAAACTCGGTCACTAGCCAAAGGAAGAAAAAGGAAATATTTATTGGGTGGTCCTTAAGCAGAAACTTAAGTAATATTAAGGATGAAAATGTGACAAATCATATATGAGATTGATTTTCTTAGTGTTAACGGTATATGATGAATGAGGTTACTGATTAATGGCTATCATGTCTACATGGTGGGTCTATTGTACTAATATTTTCAATCAATCTTAATAATCACATCATAGGTCAAAATAGCCAATAGAAACAGCTGAAATATCATTTGCTTAGGATATTTGAAGCAGAGCCTTGGCACAATGGTAAAGTTGTCATCATGTGACCTGGTGGTCATGGGTTCAGGACGTGGAAACAGCCTCTTGTAAAAATATAAGGTAAGACTGGGTAATATAGGACCTTCTGGCCTGCCTCTTGTAAAAATGCAAGTTTTGCTTCTTAGCCTATTTGGGCATGTTATCCTCTTGGTCTTCTATTATAGTGGCTTTGTGCATAAACGTGCGAACAAGGTTTGCGAGGAGATCAATTTCTTCAGTTATGTATCTTGATGTATAGGACAACCCTCTTAAGGTAGTTTGACACAGGGTTAACAATCCATGGATTGAGTTATTCATACATGATGATTTTTGTCCCAGCTATTTAAGGCTACAATAACAGGAGAAAATCACAATCATAGTCTTTTTGGGATTGCCACCCTGGGGGAAAAGAATTCCTTAATTCAATTGAACATTTCAACATGTAATGACGCTTACCTAAGATTAGGGTTATGGAATAGGAGCCTTCTGCCACCACATTGTGATTTCAGAATTTCGTACAGTTGAGTAGGATAAGATGGATATGGAAGATTTTTTTTTGCTATGGCTGCAACTAAAACTTGTGACATGGGTGTTAAGGGGCTTCCTTTGGGCACTTTGTAAAGATAAAAAGGCTTCCCAAGAATAAAGATGACTAGGCTAAAGACCATGACACTGGTGAGAATGATATCTGCAACACACCAGCCCACGTAGTCTTGCACATATACAATCACTGTGACCCCAAGAATTAGTCCACAACAAAGCACGAAATTTCACCAATTGAAGTAAGACATCTTCTTCCTCCTCTCCCTTGCATGACCATCATCAAAGTGATCAGCTCCAATACGGAGAAAACCATGCCAATCCCAATCCTTTGGAGAATGCTCATGCCTCTTTCATTGTCTCTGACTCTTCTACATATGGGTACGAGGATTCGATCATAGATACATACTGTAGTTACCATCAAAATAGCAGCAAATGAATAAACAGAGGCAGGTGGCATGACGAAATTATGTGCAAGCTTTTGGTTCATGGTGCTTCCTTGCTTGATGAAGAAGGTTGAAGTTAGGGCTACACATATACCAAATGTCAAGGTGGTTAACCAAATGGGTACCATGTTGATCACCAGCTTCATTTCCTCCACGTTTGCCACTGTTGCTAATCACCACAAGTTTCGCTTCTTGGCCGATTTGGGCATGTTAGCCTCTTGGTCTTCCATGGGCCCTTGTGACCTTGAGGTCACGGGTTCAAGGTATGGAATCAGCCTCTTGCAAAATGCAAGGTAAGGCTGCCTACTACAGGCCCTTATGGCCCCGCCCCATTCTCAGACCCTACATAGGCGGGAGCTTCGTGCACCGGACTGCCTAGGCTACCTCTTCAATTTCTACTACGGCCATCTGTGGAATAAAAAGATGTTTGAATGTACAACAGGTGAATTAACGGATGATGTAGCATAAGATATTTCTTAAGGAACTGATACCTTGGCCTCTACTTATATAGCAATTAGCGAGGCGTTCTCACTACCTCTGTCTCTCTCTGTCTCTCTCTGTCACACACACACACACACACACACACACACACACACACACACACACACACACACACACACACATGGATATATATTTGAGAAGATACATAGTCAAAACAACAATAACCTCAAGAGATGGGTGTAATTAGCGAAACCAATCCTGTATATATTAAAGTCGAATCAATGGGCAAATGCATAGTTTCCCAAAAGTGCAAGCAGAAAAATCAGGAATTATTAAATTACATAATGTGTATATGAAAAATGGAGGGATTCGATTTTCCATGCTATATATGCAAATTTTCTTAATGAATACCTTGAAGCAAGCAAAAAAATTCCCAAAATAAGATGATGGATGCTGAAAACTAATGGAAGCCCAATGTAATTTTTTACGAAATAGTCAAATCAATGGTCCTCATGGCTAGCAAAACCAATTTTGGATATATCAAAGTAGAATCAATTGGCAAACGCATACTTTCCCAAAAGTGGAGCAGAAAAATAGGGGATTATTAAATTACATAATGTGTATATGGAAAATGGAGGGTTTCCATTTTCCATGCAATATATGCAATTTTTCTTAATGAATACCGTGAAGCAAGCAAAAAATTTCCCAAAACAAGATGATGGATGTTGAAATCTAACGGAAGCCCAATGTAATTTTTTATGAAATAGTCAAAGCAATGGTCCTCATGGTCAGCAAAACCAATTCTGGCTATATCAAAGTAGAATCAATGGGCAAATGTATAGTTTTCTAAAACTGCAGGCACAAAAATTGAGGATTATTAAATTGCAAAATGTGTATATGGAAAATAGAGGGTTTCCATTTTCCATGCTATATATGCAATTTTTCTTAATGAATACCTTGAAGCAAGCAAAAAAATTTCCAAAACAAGATGATGGATGTTGAAAACTAACGAAAGCCCAATGTAATTTTTTATGAAATAGCCAAAGCAATGGTCCTCATGGTCAGAAAAACCAATTCTGGATATATCAAAGTAGAATCAATGGGCAAATGTATAGTTTCCCAAAAGTGTAGGCAAAAAAATCGGGGATTATTAAATTACATAACGTGTATATGGAAAATGGAGGGTTTCCATTTTCCATGCTATATATGCAATTTTTCTTAATGAATAACGTGAAGCAAGCACAAAAATTCCCAAAACAAGATGATGGATGTTGAAAACTAACGGAAGCCCAATGTAATTTTTTACGAAATAGTCAAAGCAATGGTCCTCATGGTCAGCAAAACCAATTCTGGCTATATCAAAGTAGAATCAATGGGCAAATGTATAGTTTTCTAAAACTGCAGGCACAAAAATTGAGGATTATTAAATTGCAAAATGTGTATATGGAAAATAGAGGGTTTCCATTTTCCATGCTATATATGCAATTTTTCTTAATGAATACCCTGAAGCAAGCAAAAAAGTTCTCAAAACAAGATGATGGATGTTGAAAACTAAAGGAAGCTCAGTGTAATTTTTTACGAAATAGTCAAATCAATGGTCCTCATGGTTAGCAAAACCAATTCTGGATATATCAAAGTAGAATCAATGGGCAAATGTATAGTTTCCCAAAAGTGTAGGCAAAAAAATCGGGGATTATTAAATTACATAACGTGTATATGGAAAATGGAGGGTTTCCATTTTCCATGCTATATATGCAATTTTTCTTAATGAATAACGTGAAGCAAGCACAAAAATTCCCAAAACAAGATGATGGATGTTGAAAACTAACGGAAGCCCAATGTAATTTTTTACGAAATAGTCAAAGCAATGGTCCTCATGGTCAGCAAAACCAATTCTGGATATATCAAAGTAGAATAAATGGGCAAATGTATAGTTTCCCAAAAGTTCAGGAAGAAAAATGGGGGATTATTAAATTACATAATGTGTATATGAAAAATGAAGGGTTTCCATTTTCCATGCTATATATGCAATTTTTCTTAATGAATACCGTGAAGCAAGCAAAAAAATTCCCAAAACAAGATGATGGATGTTGAAAACTAATGGAAGCCCAATGTAATTTTTTATGAAATAGTCAAAGCAATGATCCTCATAGTTAGCAAAACCAATTATGGATATATCAAAGTAGAATCAATGGGCAAATGTATAGTTTCCCAAAAGTGCAGGCAGAAAAATCAGGGATTATTAAATTAAGTAATGTGTCTATGAAAAATGGAGGGTTTTCATTTTCCATGTTATATATGCAATTTTTCTTAATGAATGCCGTGAAGCAAGCAAAAAAATTCCCAAAACAAGATGATGGATGTTGAAGACTAACAGAAGCCCAATGTAATTTTTTACGAAATAGTCAAAGCAATGGCTCTCATAGTCAGCAAAACCAATCTTGGATATATCAATGTAGAATCAATGGGAAAATGTGTTGTTTCCCAAAAGTGTATGCAGAAAAATTGGGGATTATTAAATTACATAATGTGTATATGAAAACTATACATTTTCCCTGCTATATTTGCAATTTTCTTAAAGAATACCTTGAAGCAAGTAAAAATGTTCCCAAAACAAGATCATGGTTGTTGAAAACTAACGAAAGCCCAATGTAAGTTATTATGAAATAGTCAAAGCAATGGCCTTCATAGTCAGCTCGTACGTGTTGGAATAAGAAGCGACCTAACAAATCTTCCAAGTATATTCCATCAATTTCCTCCATGTTCCCTCTTTCATTTGCCTTAAGGAAACATTGAGCCACGCACTGTTTGATTATCATGTCCTTTCGTATCATCATATCTTTTGGGAACACGACACAATATGCAAAGCTTTTTCCATTTTCCATATACATAATGTGTATATGGAAAATGGAAAACGCAAGTAGGGGTTGCAAGTCGAGAAGGAATTGAATTCTATGGGGGATTCCATGGGATCGGTCATGATAGAAATGAATTCTACAGCAAATTCCGTCTGCAAATGACCACGTAGTTAAGTGTAAGTTGATCGTCATGTTAGGAACTGCAATGCTTCCCACTATTGGAAACTACATTGCTCTAATGCCACTATTGGGATCCAGATCTAAGGATTTGTAGAGATCTAGCCATTAGATCTGTAAAATCAAGATCACACACATACATAAACACAGATAAATTTATGTGGTTCGGCCTGATCAGGCATACATCTACGGGAAAAGGGAACACTCACTAAATAGTATATGAATACAATGGATAGAGGAGAAGAAAGAGGATCACAGCCAAATCCTCAATCAGCTCTACTCGATTTTCACCCTTTTTCTCTGTTCAGATCAACTGATTTGATTCTCGCACCCATGCCTAGCGGAGATCGGATCTCCCCTATTTATAGGGTGTAGTTGGTCCGATTGTCAAGATTTGCAACCTAGCAAATCTTGACAAATCACAATTTTCTACTGGCCAAGTTTGAATATTCAGTCGGTGCTAAATCAGTCAGTGTTAAATTCCTGTTTGTTTGCATCGAAATTTTAACTTCGTGTTTTTTTTTCCTTCTTTTTTGCAGATGTCATGGGTATAGACCCATCAATTCTCCTCCTCCATACCCATAAGGGGAGAACATCCTTCAGCTCTTCAATTTGAGTCCATCCCTGCTATGTCTCTACATTGCATCAGCTTCTCTAATGACACTACTTTTGTCAGCATGTCAGCCAGATTCTCATCTGTGTGAATCTTCTCTATCTTTAGTAGTTCTTGTTTTATCACCTCACGTATCCAATGATAGCATATGTCGATGTGCTTGGTGCATGAGTGGTACATTGAATTCTTGCTCTAGTCAATAGCACTCTGACTATCACAATGTACCTTGTATTTTTTCTGCGTAATACCAAGTTCTTAGAGAAACCGCTTTATCCATAACATCTCCTTACCAGCTTCAGCTGTGGTAATATATTCTGATTCTGTTGTCGATAAAGCAACACACTTTTGCAACTTGGACTGCCAAGATACAGCTCCCCCTGCAAAAGTGAATAAAAATCCTGATGTTGATTTTTTGCCATCAAGATCTCCTGCCATGTCTGCATCTGTGTATCCTTCTAGGACAGGTTCCATTTCTCTATAACACAAGCACAAGTTGGATGTACCCTTGAGATATCTCAAGATCCACTTCACTGCTTTCCAGTGATCTCTTCCTGGGTTGGATAGGAATCTACTTACTATTCCTACTGCATGAGCAATATCTGGTCTTGTACACGTCATTGCGTACATCATACTTTCGACTGCTGACGAATATGGTATCACTGACATCTTTTCTTTTTCTTGATTTGAAGAAGGATAGGTCTGCTTGCTCAGGTTGAAAAGGTTACCAAGTGAAGTATTGACTGGCTTGGAATTCTCCATGTTGAATCTCTTGATGACCCGTTCAACATATTTCTCCTGTGACAGCCACAACTTTCTTCCCCTTTTGTCGTGAGCCTTGTGTTTTAGTCGAGCATTGTGTTTTACTAGCTTTCCACTGCCATCCTTCTTGAGCTTGAACACCCATTTATTCTTTAGTGCTCTCTAATTCCGAATATCTTTTTGAGGGAATCAGTACACGACCTCTTGAAGATGTCTTTGAATGAAACTTATGATCTTCTGGAGGAAGAATTTCTTCATTTTCTGAGAGGAGGCTGTTGCTCCCCTTGCTCAGCATCCTCATTTTCTTCTGCTTCTATAAGGTCATCCTGTATGTTGTCAGTGGTGGACTGTACTAGCGCAGATCCGGGAACAATATTTGACGCACTTGTACTTCCTTCATTGGACTTTGTGGGTTTTTTAAAGTCCATAGAAGCGGTTCTCTTGGAATACAATGTCTCTACTTCTGATGACCTTCTTAGCCACTGGATCCCATAGCCTGTATCCAAATTTATCGTCTCCATAGCCGATAAAGATACACTGAGTTGACTTGAGGTCTAGCTTTTGTCTTAACTCTTTGGATATGTGTACAAAAGCTTTACACCCAAACACCCTCAAGTGCTTGTAAGAAACTTTCTTACTTGACTAGACCTTCTCTGGGACTTCAAAATTCAATGATGCTGATGGTGATCTGTTGATTTGGTAGCAGGCAGTCTTATAGCTTCTCCCCAGAATGGCTTAGGCAGCTTAGCCATAATGAGCATGCTTCTGACTCGTTCCACAATAGTTTGATTCATTCTTTCTGTGACGCCATTATGTTGTGGTGTGTGTGGGACCATCTTCTCATGTCGAATACCACGATTAGCACAGTATGCCTTGAATTCTCTGGAAGTGTGTTCGCCTCCATTGTTTGTTCGAAGACACTTCAATTTGTTTCCTGTTTGCCTCTCTACCATCGCGTGGAATTTCTTGAAGTTCATAAATACTTGGTTCTTAGATCTTACAAAACATACACACAACTTTCTAAATGCATCATCTATAAATGTTACAAAATATTTGTTTCCTCCTAAGGACTCCTCTTCTATGGGGCCACATACATTAGAGTGCACCAAACTCAATATTTCTTTCCTTTTATTATTGGGAGACGAGAATGCAACTCTGTGTTGTTTACCAAACAAACAGTAATTGCAAGGGTTTAGAGCTATACTTTTGGCTATTTTGATGAACTGCTTCTTAGCGAGTGTGTATAGCCCTTTCTCTCCCATATGCCCAAGTCTTTTGTGCCATAGATTTGGTGATGCTTCATCTTCTACTGCATTAAGACTATCTTTGCATATCTTCATGTGAGTCTTGTACAGGGTGTTGCAGATCTGCCCTCTTGCCATGATCATCGCACCTTTTATCAGTTTCCATGTGCTGTTGCCGAAATAGTTTGTGTAGCCTTGTTTGTCAAGTGCTGGGACTGAAATTAGGTTGAGCCTAAGTTCCTGTATATGCCGTACTTTCTTTAGTATCATTGTACAGCCAAGGTTTGTCTTAACCTACACATCTCCAATCCTAAGAATTTGAGACGAGCTGTTGTTTCCCATCTTTACCATGCCAAAGTCTCCTTCCCTGTAGGTGATAAAGAATTCTTTATGTAGTGTAGCATGGTAGGAAGCAGCTGTGTTTACCACCCACTCAGCTTCATTATTTGCCACGTGCAGGCATGCTTCTTCTTCAGTTGTCAGTACTGAGATGTCCTATGCAATGGTAACATTTGTTTCACCATTACCTTCCTTTGTCTTGTTTTGTCCCATTTCTTTCTTTAGCTTTCGGCAATCTTTCTTCATGTGTCCTTGAATGCCACAGTGGAAGCACTTGTATTGCTGATCTACCACAATCTTGTGATCTCCCCCTGGTTCTGCTTTTGCTTCTTCCTCAACCTCTATTGCTGTTGTTTTCTTTGTTTTCTGTAACCAGGGCATGTGCCTGGTCTATTCTAGATTCTTTTCTCCTAGCCTCTTCATTGAATAGGGCGTCCTTGACCATCGCCATGGTCAGTTTGCCTTCTGGAGCTGAATTACTGAGGGAGATTACCAGAGTCTCCCAACTTTCAAGTAAGGAACTTAGCATTAGCAATGCTTGACCTTCATCCCCGAGTGGTAACTCTGCTGAGATAAGCTGGTTCACTAGGTTTTGAAATTCACTAGTGTGCTCAGCTATTGATGTACCACTTTTCAGCTTCAAATTCACTAGCCTTTTCATTAACAAGGCTTTGTTGCGTACAGTCTTTGCCTGATACATATTCTCCAGTTTTTTCCAAAGAACATAAGTATTTTCTTCCTGGGCTACATGATGGAAGACACTATGGTCGATCCATTGTCTGATCTGGCCTATAGTTTTCAGGTTCATTTTTGTCCACTCCTTTTCTGAAATACCCTCAGGTCTTTTTCCTTCATCATCTAGAGGGTCATGAAGATCTTTGCAGTGTAAAAGATTCTTCATTCTGGGTCTCCATAAAGTGTAATTGGTGGCATTGAGTTTTATCATAGCCCCAGTTACAACATTTGTTGAACTAGACTCTTCCACGGAGTCTATTCTTTTCTAAGTCTAACCGTGAGAAATGAAGTGCACGGTTGAGGCAAGAACAATCAGAAAACCTTGGGAGTAGTTAGAGATGCCCAAGAATTTTTATGTACATGGGGGTATAATTGTCTTTTTAGAGGGGGGTACTATTCAGGGACAGAATTGTAAATATGTAGTATTGTTTGGGAGGATACTATTCACTGTGTACTGTTCAGGCACTGTTCAGCCCGGGTGCTATTCACAACTCAGTCTCTGTTTTGATGGTGGCATTATCAGTTTGATGAGCTGCTAATTTTGGATTTCCTATAAAAGGATGAGTTGAAAACCTTGACATATTTTTCTTCTTCTTACAGCTGCAACTGCGATTTTTTCCTCCGTGGCTGCAGCTTATCTTCTCCGAACTACGTTGTGTGTGCTTCTTCTCCTGATGTGGCTTCACCATATTAGTTCACGGCAGCAAAACCAGCAATGGCTTCTCTAGAGCAGTAGCCACAAGGCTTCTTTAGATCACAAAAATGGCTTCTTCAGATCGCGGCAATGGCTTCTTGCCTACAGCAGAGATCAATTTCACTAGATGGCTGTTTCTACTATTTGTTTCCAGTAGGCACAACTTCAGTTTCGTTGCTGATATGTTTTCATGAAGGCTAGCAATTTCACTGCCTCTAATCTAGATCCATTTCTTCTCCCTTCCCTCTCAGATTTCCAAAATGCTATGCATCTTAGATCTGAGAATTCTTACTGATCTGGAGTGATCTCTTCTCTGAGCTGTCGGATCAAGACTGTCTCAGATTAGTGGTTCTTAGATCTGGGATCTAGTGGTCTTAGATCTGGTTTGGGCTTTGTGTTTCAGATCTGGTTTTCTAGGCCACTCCTTGGCTTACTCTGGATCTGAACTAAAATTTGGGCTGGATTGGGCCGCTCCTCGGCCTGCTCTGGATTTGGACTGGGCTGGACTGGGCCGCTCCTCGGCCTTCTCTGGATCTGGACTAGGCTGGATTGTTCTAGTCTCCTCAGCCTGGGCTAGATTTGGAATGGGTTGGGCCGATCTCCTCGGCCTGAGCTAGATCTGGATTTGGGCTGGGCCAGTATGGATCTGGCTTGACTTTGATACCACTGTTAGGAACTGCAACGCTTTCCACTGTTGGAAACTACGATGCTCTAATACCATTATTGGGATCCAGATCTGAAGATTTGTAGAGATCTAGCCATCAGATCTATAAAATCAAGATCACACACATACATAAACACAGATGGATTTACGTGGTTCAGCCTGATCAGGCCTACATCCATGGGAAAAGGGAATACTCACTAAATAGTATATGAATACAATGGATAGAGGAGAAGAAAGAGGACCACAGCCAAATCCTCAATCAGTTCTACTCGATTTTCACCCTTTTTCTCTGTTCAGATCAACTGATTTGATTCTTGCACCCATGCCTAGCAGAGATCGGGTCTCCCCAATTTATAGGGTGTAGTTGATCCGATTATCAAGATTTGCAGTCTAGCAAATCTTGACGAATCACAATTTTCTGCTGGCCAAGTTTGAATATTCAGTCGGTGTGGATTCAGTTAGTGTTAAATTCCTATTTGTCTGCACCGAAATTTTGACTTCGTGTTTTTTTTTTTCTTTTTTGCAGATGTCATGGGTATGGACCCATCACGTTTAAGTCAAAACAACAATAACCTCAAGAGATTGGTGTAATTAGCAAAACTAATCCTGGATATATCGAAGTCAAATCAATGGAAGAAAAATGATGAATTCAACCATAAGCTACCATTGAGATGCGAAACCAATTGCCAATCAAAATAGAAGAACTAATTAGCTGAAAATTTCTAACACATTCAAATCAATCACCACGACCACCTCGTTTGTCAAACCAAAACAAAAAGGAAAAGATCAATCATTAAACAAGATTGCGAAGGGAAAAAAGAGAATACGAAAAAAATGCAGATCGAAAAAAGAAAAGTGGGAAGAGATAACTTACAGGCAAATGCAACACAGGAAGGATTTAGGGTATTCTTCTTCTTCTATGTCTGCGTTGCAAGGAGCTAGGGTTTGATCTTCCGAAGAGGATAAACTAGAATTAAGGGGTTGTAGCGTTCCATCTAAGAAGATGGAGGAAAGTAAAACCTAGAAATTTGGACGAATAAGGAAAATTGATATGCAGAAGATGGAAGAGAATATTTCTGGAGGACGAGGAGTTGAAGATAGAGTTCTTTATAGGTGAATGCCACAATTATAATTTGCGCATAAGCCTCCGTCGCCACTTCGGGTGAGGCCTTACCAATGAAATTAGTGATAAACAATTACCTTTGATGCAAAATCTTTCTTTTGTGGAGTCAATTTGGATCGCTATTTGTCTTTGTACAACCTTTGACTTTGATTGTCTCACTCCTCCTAATTTATGTCCTTTTTGTTCTATGTTGGATATATTCATCTAATCTCTCTAGCTCTTAATTTTTTTAATATTTTTATTTTCATCCTTTTTTGTCTTGCCACTCTCCTACCTTAACATCCGTATTTTAGCAACACTCATCCTATATGCATGTAGTTCCTTAAGTGCCTTATACTTAGAATTTTTCTTTTAGTTTGAGAAGCACCCTCCGATCACACAAAACTCTAGAATTACATTTTTATTTGTTCTAACCTGCTTGAATTTTTTTAGATAATCTCCCTCTCAATCTCTCAGTTCTCATAAATTACTACAAGATATAATGCATTTTTGTATTTGTTGTGTTATATTTTGTATTTATGACCTAAAAATGTCCCAAACGAGCTGTTTTAGAGGTTCAATGGATGAGATTTTTACCAGTAGGAGCAGGGCTTGGATAACTGAGAAAAACAGAAGTGGGCCCTAAATGCAATTTTTAGAAAACTGAGTGTTATATGGTCCAGATAAATGCACTAGGTTATAACCGCTAATAGTACTGTGGGGCAAACGGAGCTGGTGGGCCATGTCCTAATCATGCCATAGAAACTGTATTTTTTCCCAATGTTTGAAGTCAATCGTCCAACTGAATCCGAGTCCAAGCACCTACTTTACGAGTTCTTTTATGGTGGATGGACGGATTTGAATTTGAAAAGTGGTAGCAGGCAAGAGATCAAATGCAGCTTACCCTTTTCAATCTGGCGAAAGGGAGTAGTGACAACTTAAACCTGCCACCAAGCATATTTCAGGGAGATGCTGTGCTGTAGGCACTCAACTTTGCTGAGACATTTAATGGCTACAAAAGTAGTATCGGAGAAGCGGGCAGTTTTACTATTGCACAATGGGTGAACATATATTTTTCAACGAAATAATGCGTAAATCAGAACCAAGTGGACCGTTCTTCTTAATGGTTTCATCAAAGTATAGAACCATTTGTCTGCCATGTCTTGTTGAGATCAAGGTCCGGTTAGATAAAATTCTTTTGGGCCCATTAGTGTACCTTATGGGCTTCAAATTTTAAGGCCTTCTCTTGGCTTGGGTTGGCAGGAAGTGTCCATTGTATGCCTACGTTGTCCCCACGTCCTAGAGGTGCTGTGAAGCTTAGGCTCATTTGTGCATCATTCGGCGACCCAGACCACCCAGAATTGGAGCCTTGTGCTGGGGGATCATACTTTTCGGAGATTCTCTTGTCATTTTTCAGTTTTTGAGATATCAGAGGTTTTATCGAAGTGGATGCTTAGGTTCCTTAGTTACAGGTCTGCAACAGCTCTTCAGGACGAATATGTATCCATATCTGCTGATGGAAGGTGACAGATAGAGACCCCGGCCTGGAGATAAGGCCATATCATTTCTGAGATTATGGAGCTTTGTTCGGGAGTGTTTGCTTGCTTGATAAATGATAAATACTGACCTCTTCCAAAGAGAAACAAAGAAGACGAAGAAAACAAAACCACTGATTTGGTCTGCCAGGCTGTGGACGGGCTGTAGGCCAACTGTCTCCCCCTTCGTTAGTGGATGTAAGCTAGCCGTCGCTTTTATAATATTTCTGTTAGTTGTTTCTAACCATCCATTCAAAGCAATAACTTAGAGCGTTATGATCGACACATGGCCTGATTCTTGAGGCTTAACAGAAATAACTTTGATGATTGAACAAGCAGGCACTGCTTCCCATTTGTACTTCTATATATCCATTGATATTCTTCAAAAAAGGAGAACATGAGAATCCTGTCATATAAGAACTTTAGGAAAAAGAGAGCACTCATTTACAGTAGCAAAATACAAATGTAGCATGCATCTTATCCTAGTTCCACCATTTTTCCAAGGGAATCTCAAGGGAAGTTTTCCATAATACAAGCCAAAACCACTTTGAGAAAAGAAGAAGATTGGGTCACTTTTCAGTGTACTGGCCTACTCGATTCCTTGGATAATGTGGTCTAGGATGGGCAGTAGGAAGTACCCTACGGTATAGGTAGTGAAGACAAGAAGCACCAGGCTTCAAATTCCATACTAAGAAGCTCCAAGCAAACAGATGATATAGTTACAAGACAACATGGATATGGATTTGATCTCAACCCTAATCCTCTAATCTTCACTACAAGCTAAGCTAGGATGGAATGAATTTTCTAGAGGCTAGCTAGACGGCTACGTAGGAGTCCATTTTCTCCTAATTTGTTGCTTTCTCCCTCTCTTTGTAATATGGTTTATTTGCATAATGTAGACTCTTTGTGGTCTGCCCCTTCTCAAACCTTGCACACATGGGAACTTCATACACCCAGCTGCATTTTTATTTTTCTTCTTAATAACACAAAATTTGGATTAACTAATCATAGAATCAATCAGGAAATCGGCTGTAGTAGTACTGTTGCATCTGACCAAAATACTCTAATATTTGGTTGATCAGAAAAAAATATCATCCTCACTATGGCAATTAACGATTAGAAATTACATGAGAGTCTGATTAGTAGCTGAAGAGACTACATGAGAATGTTAGAGCTGGATAAAGGTACAACCGAGTCGTATTTAGTGACTATTATGTGTTACATGGCTTAGAACAACAAAGGCTTGGGAGCGAGATGATGTATGAGTTTTCTCGGCTCTGGCCGTCAGAGAAGTTTATTGGTATGAATTTTCAAATCTTTGCTTGTTATACGTTTAGCCCTTTGTGCCATGTACTTTGATCTCACCAAATGACCACACGACCGATGAGGATACAAAGCAATATCGTGTTCTTGGCAATGCCGGTCCCAACCCCCTCCTCCAGCTAAAAGTGTCATTGAGGAATCCGGGCAACAAAATATGGTTCATGCTTTGTCTTGCTCTTAGTCTTTTAGATTTTAAATCGATAATGGTGGCTGACCATCTTTCACTTACAACGTAGCACAAAATTAAAAGGGCAGCGCTGGTGCATGAAGCTCCTAGGGGACTCAACTGGTTCCCTGTGTATTTATGTGAAAAGAATTAACCCTAAAATTAATTGCAGTCCTTTAGAAGGAGAAGACTTTTGCTGCCAACAATTTTCGTCTTCTCTATAAGGTCTTTTTCTCAATTTGTATGCACCAGAAAAATGTAAGTTAGAGTAAATGAAAGAATTTATATTTTGAGAAAATATGTCTACATCAACTACATAAAGGATGTCTATTTTCAGTGGGTTGACAACTGAACGAGAACAAAGTCGAATAGTAACATATAGCACGTTCCATTGAAAGAGAACGTTTACTAACTTATGTTTCTCTTTATCTAGTCATAGTAGGATGTGGAAGTAAAGAAGAAAATGACAAACCCACTGGTAATTGTGATAGTAAAAGGAAAATCCATGAAAGGGAGAATGATGAGAAAGGATTGAGAAGATGTGGAAAAATTTCTGCGATTTGCTTTGGTACCATGAGAAGTCTGGTGATTCCCATAAAAACATCAGTCAAATAATAGCCCATATTGACTTCTGGACTCGGGGAGGTTTCCTAGGGAAAACAGGGCATACATATATGAATAATAGAAGAGAAGTGATCAACTAACACCTCTTCAGAAATTTCATTAAATGACTAAATGCCTCTAATTAAGAGTTAATTTCAAATCAATGAAAATTGTTAGTTGTGATATTTAACCCGCAGATAAGATTACTTAGCAGTTAGCACCCACCATTAGGGTATCTGGTGGTACGGCTGCTAGACTGAGAACGGATCTAGCACATCCTTTGGGTTATAAGATGAATATTGAACTAGATCTAGATGCATATTATTGGTTTACTATTAAATCTCACTACTTAAGAGGTGCATTTCTATCATCTTGATTAAGGGACTTCTACTATGTCTCGCAATTTGCTTTCTTTCTCCTGAAACGTGACTTGCTCATAACTACCTTTTTTTCAGTGTTTTACAAACAATTAATGATCGTGCTTTAAACACAAAGAAACATAGTCTGTGTAAATGATCGAATTGTCTGTCTGGGATAGTGGGATTACATACTTAACGACGTTATAGTTTCTGGACCTTGAAGGACGAAGAAGAAGATTAGAGGTTAAGTTTTCGTTGCTGCGGGGATGGACCTGAAAATTAGAGAGGAATGCCTGTATGACCGTGATAACACCCCAACTGCTCTGCAACTTCACTTAGGCTTCACATAAAATTGATCATCTGATTCCCCAAGCTTAGGATAAGAGCACCTCTAGCATCCAAGAAATTATGCTTTTATGTTGTTAGACGAGGACAATCAATAACTCTACATAAGAAACATTTACATTTAAGGAACCAAACTAACATTTATTAGGTGCTACTGGCTCCAGTTGCCATGTTTTTTGGCAATTAGATACCCAAAGCTAGAGTAAAGTGAAAAGCACAGATCAAAGGGATGTGAAGCCTTACATATAGTAGTGGGGAGTTGCACAACTGTTAAAGAGTTGTCCTGCTTTACTCAGCATTTATCAAAATTGGAAGTCTCATAATGAGAATTCTCAAATCAATCCCAAGAAACTGTAATACTGACCAGGGTGCTGCTACTAAGTAGGATGCAACTGAGATGATCCTAGGATCTCCTATCAAGCGGCCCACCTCATATATTATCTTACCTGTCCATCTAACTGCTTGTGGATTAGATGATTTTTAAATTGTTATTATTTTATCTTTTAATATTTTTTTAATGAAAAATGGACGATTAGTAACTTTGTATAACAACAGTCCAAATTCAAAAGCCAAAGCACAATTTATTTTTTTTATAATGAAAAATGATCTGTTAACAATCTAAATTCAACAACCAAAGCACTATATATATATATATATATATATATATATATATATATATATATATATATATATTCAACAAGCAAAAGCACATTTTTTTTAATTTTTATAAACAATATTCTATTAGTAATTTTTTGTAACATTAGTCTAAATTCAACTACCAAAGGCATAACATTTTATGATGCCAACCTTTGTCATTAAAATTTAAAAGATATCCAAAGCAAGAGCAATTGGACAAAGGAGTGAGAACAGTAGACACGCAAACCATCAATCTGAAAAAAGAGTTCAACTAGTATGTAAATTACATCCTAGGCCATGTAAAAAGAATTTCCCATCTTTGACCAATTGGCTCACCCTCTTTTGAGGTATGATAATATTTGGTCAAAGTATGTAAAGATGTTTCTGCAACCCAGAAACAGAAAACAAAAAACAATTGCCAGAAGCTTCATTATTTAAGCGTTTTCTACCAAGTGCAAATGCAAGTGGTAGTACCTCAGCGGCCACCCACCTATAAGCCATAACTTTGACCAAATATTAACCATACAAAGTGGAGTACAACGGTCTAGCTATATCGTATCAAATCTTTTTCCTACATAGTAGTCTGCACGTCTAGGACAAAGGAAACTAGAAAAAACCTGGAGAAAAGATGTAATGGAACCCATAAAATATCATATCTTAGGTATATCTCGTGAGTGAAAACATCCAAAAATAAAAATAAAAATTCACTGCTTGTAGTATTATAAAGCAACCGCCCAAAAACTTGCATTGGGCATTCCTCCTACTCTTATGGCTATAGTTGCACGCTGGAGAAACTTCCGAGCATCCATCTCATGACATTATATCAACATTATTACCCTCGTAGGAATCAGCATCAGCCACCCTTTTCTCCACATTTTTGTAAGAATACTTACTGGCTACGTATACATAAACACACGAATTTACCCCAACTAAAGCTGCCAGCAACCAGTAGAAGTAGTCCAAGCGGCTATGGTTCAAGTCCTCGCCAAACCAGCTACTACCACCCTTTTCAGACACATGATCCACAATTGTTATCAAGAGACTGCTGAGGAAGTTAGAGGTGCCCATAACACTCAGGTAAAATGCTATTCCAAGGCTTCTCATGCTATCAGGAACTTGGTCATAAAAATACTCCTGCAAGCCCACCAAAGTAAAAGCATCTCCTATGCCAAGGATCATGTACTGTGGAATTAACCAAAAGACACTCATGGAAAGCAAGTTGGTTTGCTCCGTTTGGGCCACCTTTAGTCTTTTCCTTTCAACCAAGGCCGCAGAGATCATAGCCAATACGGAGAAAACCATGCCAATCCCAATCCTTTGGAGAATGCTTATGCCTCTTTCATTGTCTCTGACTCTTCTACATATGGGTACGAGGATTCGATCATAGATGCATACTGTAGTTACCATCGAAATAGCAGCAAATGAATAAACAGAGGCAGGTGGTATGACGAAATTATGTGCAAGCTTTCGGTTCATGGTGCTTCCTTGCTTGATGAAGAAGGTCGAAGTTTGGGCCACACATATGCCAAATGTCAAGGTGGTTAACCATATGGGTACCATGTTTATCACGAGCTTCGTCTCCTCCACATTTGTCACTGTTGCTAATCTCCACGGGTTTCGCTTCTCGGCTGATTTGAGCATGTTATCCTCTTGGTCTTCCATTATGGCGGCTTTGTCCAAAAATCTGCCAACAAGGATTGCAAGGAGATCAATTTCTTCAGTTATGTATCTCGATGTATAGGACAACTCTCTTAAGGTAGTTTGACACAGGGATAACAATCTATGGATTGAGTTATTCATGTATGATGATTTTTGTCCCAGCTATTTAAGGTTGCAATAGTAGGAGAAAATCATAATCTGTCTTTTTGCAGATTGCCACCCTGGGGCAAAAGAGTTCCTTAATTCAACTGAACACTACACTTACCTAAGATTAGGGGTATGAAATAGGGGCCTTCTGTCACCACATTGTGATTTCGGAATTTCATACAATTGAGCAGGATTGGATGGATAGGGAAGATATCTTTTTGCTATGGCTGCAACTAAAACTTGTGACATGGGTGTTAAGGGGCTTCCTTTGGGCACTCTGTAACGATAAAAAGGCTTTCCAAGAATAAAGATGATTAGGCTGAAGACCATGACAGTGGTGAGAATGATATCTGCAACACCCCAGCTCACGTAGTCTTGCACATATACAACCACTGTGACCCCAAGAATTAGTCCAAAACAAAGCGCGAAATTCCACCAATTGAAGTAAGACATCTTCTTCCTCCTCTCCTTTGCATGATCATCATCAAATTGATCAGCTCCGAAGCTCTCTAGTGATGGTTTATGCCCTCCTGTTCCTAGAGAGATCAAGTAAATTGCTATGAAGAAGATCACTTTGTGTGTCTTTGTCGAGTTATGGCACATTTCCTCATTGCAAGGCTTTAGGCTTGGGATGAATTCCGACATTGTCAAGAGGCTTAGACCCTGTTTTTTGGTGAACATTTCTCGTTAATTTGTAACTTATTGACAAAATGGAGATATGATGAAAATTTGGAGGAGATAATTACCACGAGATAGATTATAGCAGCAAGAAGAACAGTTCCATATCGACCAATGTAAGCATCCGCTACAAATCCGCCAATCAGTGGCATTGTTGTTGTTACACCTGACCAATAGTTTACATTCTTTGCTGCTGTTTTTAGATCTTGATGGAGTACTTTTGTCAGGTATGTAATGAGGTTTGTTGCTATCCCGAAGTAACTCAGCCTCTCACTAAACTCGATCACTAGCCAGAGGAAGAAAAATGAAATATTTATTGGGTGGTCCTTCAGTAGAAACTAAAGTGATAATAATAAGGATGAAAATGTGACAAATCATAAATGAGATTGATTTTCTTAGTGTTAACGGTATATAAGGAATGGGGTTACTGATTAATAGCTATCATGTCTAAATGGTGGGTCTATTGTACTAACAATTTCAATCAATCTTAGCAATTCGATCATGTGTCAAAATAGCTAACGGAAACAGTTAAAATGTCATTTGCTTACTTAGGAGATTTAGGAGAATGGGAGCCTTGGCGCAATGGTAAAAGTTGTCGTCATGTGACCTTGAGGTCACGGGTTCAAGGCATGGAATCAGCCTCTTGCAAAAATGCAAGGTAAGGCTGCCTACTTTAGGCCATTGTGGCCCGCCCCTTCCCCGGACCCTGCATAGGCGGGAGCTTTGTGCACCGGGGCTACCCTTTTTTTTTTACTTAGGATATTTAGAGAAGCCTTGGCGCAACGGTAAAAGTTGTCGTCATGTGACCTTGAGATCATAAGTTTAAGACGTGGAAACAGTCTCTTGTAAAAATACAAGGTAAGACTGCGTAATATAGGACCATGTGGTCCGCCTCTTCCCCGAACCCTATATAGGCAGGACCGCCCTTTTTTTAGGATATTGGTCCACTAAAGTCAATGGCTCCAGTAACCATATCTGTATGGTAATGAGCTGTACCATAGTTGGAAATCCATCAACCTTGGCATTTTGAAAGTCAGCATGCTCCCCATTGAAGATATCAAGTGGAACATAGAGAAGGATACGGGGTCCATTGCTACTCCCAACAGATAAGCACTGAAGTAATCTTCAGCAATACTTTGCCCTCCTCAACTGTACTTGTTTGAACCTTCTTTGTTAGTCACCCACTGCTTGAACTCTCCTTTTGTGAAATTTTCTCAACTCAGGAATGTCTAATATGAATCAAGCACAAGAATTTTGGCATGACAGACGTCAGTACCGTCCAATCCTGACTAAGGTTATCTGGTCAAGATATCACCGTCGGATTTGGGCCAAAAACCAACAGCTGACAGATCGAAGAACTGTCGTGGCAACTGGTTCCTGTGTGGATCATTTTGCTAAATAGAAAAATCATTTAAAAGGAGAATATGAAAACTCTAAACCAGAAAATGAGAAGAACAGAACAACACTAACAAGAAGAAATATAAAAGCCAAAAAGGTGGTACTGACACCCACTTGTTTGATGACTTTACATATCTTCTTTGGTCTCACAGAAAGGATGGATAGAAAGGTATCAACACCAGTCGGTGCATATATTGTTTCTTCAAAAGGAAACAAACAAGAGTAGCCATGGCAGTGTTTAGAATTGAGATACAGATAGAGTGGATTTCTGCAAGTTCCATGAATTATATGGGATATTGTTTGAGAATCCTTACATATGATGAAGAGGGCTGCCTTCCAAACACCGGTGGACGCTCGGAGAGGGATGCTTCCTCTATGATCAATTGAACAATCATAAACCCATTTCTCCTCCTCAGGTTTAGAGTTTCCTCCCTTCACCCCTTCAATTTCTACTACCGCCATCTGTGGAATAAAAAGATGTTTGAATGTTCTACAGGTGAATTAACGGATGATGTAGCATAAGATATTGCTTGAGGAACTGATACCTTGGCCTCTACTTATATAGCAGTCAGCGAGTCGCTCTCTCTCTCTCTCTCGCACACACACATGGAAGGGATGAAATTTGGATCGTGGGGCATGATTACATTGAGGAAATGGTTTTTCCACCACTTTAAGTAGATGTCCTTGTTAGGAAAAGATGGGACCAGTGAAAGGGCCGGAGGTCCAGCCAATTTGACTCTCTATCTTCTCGCATGTGCTCTAAGACTAGGAGGTGTAAACGATCTAATTCCGGTTTGGTATCAAAGAAAACGAAAACCTCACATTGAGATTTTATATATCTTGGTAACACATCATTCCAGAGTCAGTTCATAGTTCAAAGACCATTTTCATAACACTGGTTTCAGTCCAGTTCTCAATATTTAGCAGACCTAATACATAAAGGAGAAAAATGAAAAAGATAAATAATTAAGTTTTCAAAAGTTAGGCTATGCATTGTTTTTTATTATTTAATCATGTATTTACTGTTTAACTATAGGTAAGTAAGAATACAACATAAGAAATACATAAAAGTTAAAAAGTTAAAGACACATATCACAGTGATACCTATACTATATAGAAAACTATGACAAGGAGGTACCTATACTATACAGAAAACTATGACATGAATTTAAAGTAGGCAAGAAACTATATTTGAGAAGATACATAGTCAAAAATATTTAAAAGACTAACATGTTTGCTCAAGATTTCAACATTTTTGTTAAAGAATACCAATTATGTTACTTGCAAGTAAATAGAAAAAATCAATAAAAGAAAAATGGCAAAAGTACATGGCAGAAGAATGGAGATATTGAGTGCATATCCTTTTGCTTTAATATCTAGATTTTATTTTTAATTTTTGCACAACGAAGTAATTTAGCTAGAAGGATATCCTAATTCCTAAACCTACATTAAATCTCCTTCATGGGAGTTTTGATATAATACATTACTTAATTTAATTTAATTATTTTTTTTGGTTAACCATGCTCTCTAAACATTAGAGAATGCTCGCTCATTGATCCAGCAGTTCCATGATCTTATGAGTTGGATTTCTCTAGAAGACAATCCACTAAATGTAAAAGATATGGGTCATGCATATATCATTGGTCTGTACAATCTGCATCATCTCATGTAGGTGCATCTTTATCTTCATTTCTCTTGCTTTCTTTGTCTGTGGTCTTGACCTTCCCTTACTGTAGGAGATAAAAGTCGCCGACACAAGGAACCAGTGCCATTGCTGGACAAGCTTATTGCTCCATTTAGCAAATACTACTTTATCTTTAAGTAAATTTATGTCCATTGATAGTGTTTTAAACCTGTTGACTTTAGTCTCACCAGTGGCAATCAAACATTATAAAATGAGGATCACAATATAATAAATAAATCATCATCATTACATGGAAAAAATAATCCGTAATTCGCCTACTCGTAGCCCACCTGCTCCTTCGAGCAGAAGCCATAGTAGTCTTTATTAACAATGGGTCCCAATATTTCCACCGAGGGAGATCCTCGCACAGGGTGCACTAACACAGTAGAGTAGCAAAGTGATCCACTTAATTAAAATTTAAAAACTCTGTGAGTGGAACCCATGAAAACCATCAAGAAATTACTCGAGCAGAATAAATTAATGCACAATAATTATCGTCAACAGCTTGATGATCATTGTAAATCTTCATTGGATGATCGCAGATTGTGTATAAAACGTATAATTACCGCACGAACTATGCATTGAATCATTCCTTAATCTATTCTGCTTAACCCATGGGTTAGTTATATGGATATGAGATTAAGCCAAATCGGAGTAAGTGTGGGAGTCGCAACATTTCATGGTGGCCAATCCACTCTCCATCACACTAACATATAAAATTTCCCAAAATCATAATCAGGACAAAAAACTGACATATTCTTACACCATCCGAATTAGCAAAATCAGGTGGTTCTTTTGGCCTTTCGATTGCTATCCAGCAATTAAATAAGGAAATATACTATTTTGTCAAGAAAATTAAACTTATTCAATCAGTGGTTATTTTTCTCTTATATGAATATGTGATTAAGTCAAATTGGAGTAAGTGATCAGGACAAAAAACCGGCATATTCTTACACCATCCGAATTAGCAAAATCAGGTGGTTCTTTTGGCCTTTCAATTGCTATCAAGCAATTAGATAAGGAAATATACTATTTTGTCAAGAAAATTAAACTTATTCAATCAGTGGTTATTTTCCTCTTATATGGATATGAGATTAAGTCAAATTGGAGTAAGTGATCATGACAAAAAAGGCCATATTCTTACACCATACGAAGTAGCAAAATCAGGTAGTTCTTTTGGCCTTTCGACTGCTATCAAGCAATTAAATAAGGAAATATACTACTTTTGTTAAGGAAATTAAACTTATTCAATCAGTTGTTATTTTCCTCGTCTAGGAGTAGGCCCTAAGTGTGTGAGGAGTCCAACTTTATGTTTAAGAAGTTGTTAAATAGGTTGCTACTATCTCTTTTTTTTTCTTTCTTATAATATTAATTTTACCTCTTTTTGTCCTATTCTTTTTCCAATTTATTTATTTTACATTTTTCCTCGCTGACTTTTTAGCAAATTCAAACATTGTAATGTACTTTAACTAACATATTTGGCTATCTATGTGATCTCGCTGAAGAACATCAGAAATTGTTCCTTTTCCAAGACTCAAGTCCTTTATGCTTTTAACACATTGCTACAACCACCACAACATCACTTCTACTGAACTCACCTTGTCTTCCTTATAGGCCAAATCAGGTGCTCTAATTATTTCAACTGCTCCTGGATCCAAATTTTGCTAAAAGCAGGTGAACATCACGACTAAATTGACGTTCTCTCTTTTTCTCATGGATAATTGTCATAATTCATTTGACTGCGAGACACTATTTTCAGATTCTGTGACTGTGTAGTGAAATAATCTATAATGCATATAATGGACAGGTTCCTCATTAGTGAGCAATTGACATTAGGAGCCTGAGTTGGCATGGAATCTATAGCTGTTCCGGTTGTGTTTCCATCCCTCGTCGGAGGCGTCTCCATTTCAGTGCCGTGCTCTTCTGATCGAGTAGTAAAATGGCACGAGTAATGCATGAACATAAACCAACCAATAGGTTTGCAACGTGTAACGTGCAGTGGAGGAATAATTCCCATGAGAATCCAATCAATTATGGTTCAAGAACTCCAACTATGTCATGATCAATCGATTTGCATATCATCTTTGGAAGCACGCAAGCAAATCAGAAAAATGAAGAACAGTATGATGAACAAAGGCCATCGACAAGTAACTAAGGTGGTCCTAAGTCCTAATCAAGTCATGAAAGATATGACCTTCCTATATTTGTCCTTTGATTGTAGAGCTCCCAGGACAGTCAAATTGGCAGTCGTTTTCCACGTATTCACCTCTCGCTGGATAGTCGGTAAATGTGAGATATGAATGGATATTATGTGAAAAAAGAGAACCCTTCATTGAAACATGCCATATATTCCATGCTTTTATAATTACTAATATGTGAACAAGAGAAGAAATTCCGGCGCCAACCCACTAATAGGTTGGAAGTCGTGTTGTTGAATGCAAGACTTTGAACAAAGGCAGAGGGCCTCCTGTTGAAAAGGTACAGGGTCCACGTCAAGGAAAGTCGGCTTTTAGGAAGTGGGAGCGAATCTGTTAGTTAGAAGCAGAAGGAAAAGCAATAGCCACTGGAGTTGAAGAAGTTGAATGCTTTTTCCTTATTTCTCTTTCACTGGAGAACTCGTGTATATAGTGGGTCGGCGGTTCAGATCCAATGGTCCGAGGAGGTGATATTTCTGAATCATGGTCATTGATCAGTTGGGTTCGGGTTACTCCGATGGAGTGTGGATATGAACCTACAGCCTGTTGGTTGTGAGACAGACCACCTGGCGAACTTGTCTAAGTGCTACACGAGGCAATCACTTGTGTGATAGGATGGAGTGCTTCAGGGCATGACTTGGTTGTAACGCAATGAGGACTGCTGCTTGCTTTAAATTGTCGAATATCTACTATACTGATCTAGACCACCAACAGATCTCTAATATACGTGAAATGATGTCAGTTGGACAATCTGAACCTGATTAAATTGGCTGTTGGTGAGGGTGAACCACCAAAAACTCGGTAGCATAGTTTAACGGGATCATGAGATGGCTCGAGTTCCACATATTTAAAGTCCTTGCTAGCGGTGCTTCAGATGGCTTGATTTTCGAATATCTCATCTCATTTGCTTGTTAGTGGCTATTTGAGAACTAAATATCAAGCCAGTGAATACCATTTCGTGACATGTCCCGTGGAGACTAATCTGATGCACAAATAATTTATTTGGTCTCTCTCACCAAAATTTCAAATCAGGTTTAATTTTTATTGAGATGGAGTAGAGAGAAAAGAATCCCTGAATTTCTCCCCAGCAACACTAGTGACAAGAAATAGACCACACTGTTTGTTAGAGTCAGCCTGCAGAAGTTTCATGTTACTAGCTGTCAAAATAGGCCCACACAGATTTCCTTAAAAAGCGGGAAAAGAATGATAAATCCAAGCGTAGTCCAAGGGTAGTTTACTCTATCTAATCCCATCTTACTATTCAAGCGAAACCCTCCTATTATATCAAGCCATCTCACTGTATAACATCCAATCTCAAGACTTATCTAGTAATCACCATCACACAAAACCTTGGACCATCTCATGAACCCTCAAAAGTCAAAGACTCCAGAACCAAAATTACGCGTAGGTCATAGTAAGGTTGTCTTATTAGAAAGATTCCAGGTTATTTAGAGGGCCTAAATACGTTGAAGTGCTGCATTACAATGAGGTTGCAGTGTCTCAATATTTGATGGCACAAGCATTAGATTCAACTGAAAATGCCAAGTAAACTACGATTTTACTTTTAAGTGAGACGAACACATTTTGTTGCTGTTGGCCCCTCTTTACTTTCTGCCTTTGCTTCATGTTAGTTTATTTGGTTCAAAGGATATGGTCGAAGATATTTGTGTGTGTATACATACATACACGCACGCACATACACACATATATATATTATGTATATGTAAAGAGAAAAGCCTAAACACTCATTTCAATAGACGTTTTCACATAGGCCAAGTGCAAATGCACTTTTACACTACCCAACTCAAGAAACTACATAAGTGATTCCACATCCAGTGATGTAAAAACCAAATGGAAACAATTATAAGAATATTTTGTAGCCTAAGGACTTGATCTACCCAGTAAGCGTCGTACTCTGGACCGCCACATGTAATTCCCTTAGTCAAAGCAAAGATAACCTTTCTAGTCTATCTTTTTATGTTCTAAATTAAGAACAAATGATATTTTAGAAACGTACAAATTCATCGCCTTCTTCCACCTCCATTAGATTACTAACAGGCCAAAAAATCATGCTTACTAAACGAGTTGATTTTTAAAACTAAAAAAGAAATTAAGAATAGCATTCACAATCATAAAACTAAAATCCTATACGCTTTACTTTATATGTAGCCAAGGTGGGACAAACAAGATGAATGGCTTAGAGACGTGACTGCATATGTAGCCATACCATTCAGATCTAACTAACCATCAGTTTAGAGCTCAATCAACCAAGCGCAATGTTTATTTCCAACGTAAGTTTGACTATTTATCTTTTCTTGGCGGGATCCTAAAACATGAGTTAGTAATTAGAAGAGCTTGAATCATCCACCTGATCAACAAATTGTCACCGTTGGAATAATATTGGACCCAATCATGTGAACACAGTAGTGCACACCCTCGCTCAGAAAGTGTCTCCTAAGAGTCTTATTGCTTCCGGCCAATCATTAAACTACCAGGAGACGTACTAAGTCATGCTCATGCAAACCAAATGCAGCATTTCATACCACGTCTCTCGACACAAGCTAAGTCTATATATAATTAATTAAAAGACAATAGAATCTAATGTTTAGAAGGGGAGTCTTGGTGCAACAGGTATCCTGTAGTTCACGGGTTTAATGCATGGAAACTGCCCCTTGCAAAAATGCAAGGTGAGGCTACATACTATGGGCCCTTTGTGATCCCCTCCTACTCCAAACCCTGTATACACCGGAGCTTCATGCACCAGGTTGCCCTTTTTTAATAGAATCAAATGTTTAGTATAAAAATGTACATGATAAGATAACTCTTGATCAAATTGTGTTTATTTTTTTCACCAAGCAAATGGAGTATCCCCCATCCATTGTTTTTTGAGGACTATATGTCCAAGTTTTCCTGGCACTTTGCACAGCCAACGATTCAAAAGGCCAACAAGCAATGGACAAAAAGGGGGGTGATGGAACCTATGAAGATGTCAACCAAAACTTTCGCTAGAGAGAGTCAAACAAAGGATATGCTTATGTAATCTTTATAACATAAATTGAAGACAAACACAAAGAATTGATCTCTGAAGGGCGGCTCTTAACTTTGTGGATTGAGGAGGACAATATCCTTTGTTCTAGTATGGAAGGCATGATTTCAGATCAAGTTCTACATCAAATTCTAGTGTCGATACGTCAGATCTATCCAGCTATTGTAACTGCCATAAATGGTGTTGTTGTGAGATTTCACTAGTTGTTAGAGGATAAAATGTTACAACGCGCTTAGTTGGATAAGACGCTAGGTAACAGTATGTAGACCAATGAATAAGATCATAGTTACAGAGTAAAGCTTACGGGATACATCATCAAGCCAAATGCTCGAAAATCCACCTTTAATTTGATAAATTCAGGTGAGTGCTGATAATTTTAGATGTTTAACGGCGTCCATAAAGAAGTTCTCATATAGAGTTATTGATGTATACTAGCGTGATATATATTTTCCATTGGTAATACTATTTACATCTATGTAAACCTATTTCCACACTATAAATTCAAAGCACTCGATGGATGCAAATCATAGAGTTTCTTGCTGCATAACATGGTATCAGAACCTACGGCTTGATCCAGTTCATCCTCGTCATCGTTTCCTAAACCAGAAAGAACCAGCCTTCTTCTCTCATTGTCAACTAACAGATCATCGTTGTCTCTCATCTCTAGTTTATCACCATGCCAACGGCCTCAACACCTTCTTCCAATTCAACTCCTGCCTGGTCTGGATCTAGACCGAACAACTCCTCCAACCCCACTCTTTCTACAACAAATGCGGCTTGTCTCCCATTTACCAAATTGTCTAGCACTAACTATGCAGTGTTTGGGCGTCCCAGTTCCACCCTACTCTTCGATCCAAAATAATGATTGGGTTTGTTAATGGATCCTCTATGCCCGCCAACGATCACAGTCAATGGAAAAACAGAACCCAACCCTGAATATCTAGCGTGGGGAAACCAATCAAACTCTTATGAGTTGGATCACTGCCTCCATGTCGGATGAGATCTCCTCGTGTACAGCGGGCGTCAATACAGCAAAGGAACTTAGTACAAGTTAAAAAATTCTGTCAGCGAGCCAAATCCCACACGGCAACTACAACTTTCAATGCAGATGCACAATCTAAAGAAGGGAGATCAATCCATCTCCACATATCTTCGACGAGTACGTCTCATCGCTGATGAACTAGAAGCTTGCGGCCATCCTGTGCTGTGCCAGGAGTTTTAACATGGCCGTCTATGGCAACCGTGGACCCGACTGCGACTGCAATATCTGCCTGAAGATGTTCTTTGTCGGTTGGCGGGCTAAAGCCAATTGCCAATCTCGCTTCTTTCTAGAGGATGTGGGTGAGCTTACAATACCATAGGTCGTGGCAAATCCAACTATCAACCTCAACAAGTCACAGGAGCTACTACTATACTACCTGTCGGAAAGAAGTTCATTCCACCAATCACTATGTTAAAGAAGACGATGAGGCATGGTTCCCTAATACCTGTCAATATTAAAGTCATTTTTAAAGCTTATCAGAGTTGACTTTAATGGTTAAGCCACCATCGCGGACTTAACTGGTGATGGTTCATGCCCTCCTGTTCCTAGAGAGATCAAGTAAGTTGCTTTGAAGAAGATCACTTTGTGCACCTTTGTCGAGTTATGGCACATTTCCTCATTGCAAGGCTTTAGGCTTGGGATGAATTCCGACATTGTCAAGAGGCTTAGACCCTGTTTTTTGGTGACCATTTCTCGTTAGTTTGTAACTTAAGGAAAAAATGGAGATATTATGAAAATTTGGAGGAGATAATTACTACAAAATAGATTATAGTAGAAAGAAGAACTGTTCCACATCAACCAATGTAAGCATACGCTACAAATCTGCCAATCAGTGGCATTGTTGTTGTTACACCTGACCAATAGTTTACATTCTTTGCTGCTATTTTTAGATCTTGATGGAGTACTTTCGTCAGGTATGTAATGAGGTTTGTTGCTATCCCAAAGTAATTCAGCCTCTCACTAAACTCGATCACTAGCAAGAGAAAGAAAAGGGAAATATTTATTGGGTGGTCCTTCTGCAAAAACTTAAGTGATAATAAGGATGAAAATGTGACAAATCATAGATGAGATTGATTTTCTTAGTGTTAATAATATATGATGATTGAGGTTGCTGATTAATGGCTATCATTTCTACATGGTGCGTCTATTGTACTAACAATTTCAATCAATCTTATCAATCCGATCATGGGTGAAAATAGCTAATGGAAACAACTGAAATATCATATGCTAGTTAGGATATTTGAAGCGGAGCCTTGGCATAATGGTAAAAGTTGTCGTCATGTGACCTTGAGGTCATGGGTTCAAGACATGGAAACTGCCTCTTGTAAAAATACAAGGTAAGATTGTGTAACATAAGACCTTGTGGTCTGCCTCTTGTAAAAATATGGGTTTTGCTTCTTGGCCGATTTGGGCATGTTACCCTCTTGGTCTTCTATTATGGCAGCTTTGTCCAAAAACCTACCAACAAGGTTTGCGAGGAGATCAATTTATTTAGTTATGTATCTCGATGTATAGGACAACTCTTTTGAGGTAGTTCGACACAGGGATAATAATCCATGAATTGAGTTATTCATGTATAATGATTTTTGTCCTGACTATTTAAGGTTGCAATAGCAGGAGAAAATAGCAATCAATGTCTTTTTGGGATTGCCACCCTAGGGCAAAAGAGTTCCTTAATTCAACTGAACATTTCGACAAGTGACGACACTTACTTGAGATTAGGGGTATGGAATAGGGGGCTTCTGCCACCACATTGTGATTTCGAAATTTAGTACAGTTGAGCAGGATTGGATGGATAGGGAAGATTTCTTTTTGCTGTGGCTACGACTAAGACTTGTGACATGGGTGTTAAGGGGCTTCCTTTGGGCACTTTGTAATGATAAAAAGGCTTTCCAAGAATAAAGATGACTAAGCTGAAGACCATGACAGTGGCGAGAATGATATCTGCAACACCCCAGCTTACGTAGTCTTGCACATATATAACCACTATGACCCCAAGAATTAGTCCACAACAAAGTGTGAAATTCCACCAATTGAAGTAAGGCATCTTCTTCCTCCTCTCCTTTGCATGATCATCATCAAATGGATAAGCTCTGAAGCTCTCTAGTGATGGTTCATGCCCTCCTATTCCTAGAGAGATTAAGTAAATTGCTATGAAGAAGATCGCTTTATGCACCTTTGTCAAGTTGTGGCACATTTCCTCATTGCAAGGCTTTAGGTTTAAGATGAATTCCGACATTATCAAAAGGCTTAGACCTTGTTTTTTGGTGACCATTTCTTGTCAGTTTGTAACTTAATGACAAAATGGAGATATGATGAAAATTTGGAGGAGATAATTATCACGAGATAGATTATAGCAGAAAGAAGAACTGTTCCATATCGACCAATGTAAGCATCCGCTACAAATTTGCCAATAAGTGACATTGTTCTTGTTACACCTGACCAATAGTTTACATTCTTTGCTGTTGTTTTTAGATCTTGATTGAGTACTTTCATCAGGTATGTAATGAGGTTTGTTGCTATCCTAAAATAACTCAGCCTCTCACTAAACTCGGTCACTAGCCAAAGGAAGAAAAAGGAAATATTTATTGGGTGGTCCTTAAGCAGAAACTTAAGTAATATTAAGGATGAAAATGTGACAAATCATATATGAGATTGATTTTCTTAGTGTTAACGGTATATGATGAATGAGGTTACTGATTAATGGCTATCATGTCTACATGGTGGGTCTATTGTACTAACATTTTCAATCAATCTTAATAATCCCATCATGAGTCAAAATAGCCAATAGAAACAGCTGAAATATCATTTGCTTAGGATATTTGAAGCAGAGCCTTGGCACAATGGTAAAGTTGTCATCATGTGACCTAGTGGTCATGGGTTCAGGACGTGGAAACAGCCTCTTGTAAAAATATAAGGTAAGACTGTGTAATATAGGACCTTCTGGCCTGCCTCTTGTAAAAATGCAAGTTTTGCTTCATAGCCGATTTGGGCATGTTATCCTCTTGGTGTTCTATTATAGTGGCTTTGTGCATAAACGTGCGAACAAGGTTTGCGAGGAGATCAATTTCTTCAGTTATGTATCTTGATGTATAGGACAACCCTCTTAAGGTAGTTTGACACAGGGTTAACAATCCATGGATTGAGTTATTCATACATGATGATTTTTGTCCCAGCTATTTAAGGCTACAATAACAGGAGAAAATCACAATCATAGTCTTTTTGGGATTGCCACCCTGGGGGAAAAGAATTCCTTAATTCAACTGAACATTTCAACATGTAACGACGCTTACCTAAGATTAGGGTTATGGAATAGGAGCCTTCTGCCACCACATTGTGATTTCAGAATTTCATACAGTTGAGTAGGATAAGATGGATATGGAAGATTTTCTTTTGCTATGGCTGCAACTAAAACTTCTGACATGGGTGTTAAGGGGCTTCCTTTGGGCACTTTGTAAAGATAAAAAGGCTTCCCAAGAATAAAGATGACTAGGCTAAAGACCATGACACTGGTGAGAATGATATCTGCAACACACCAGCCCATGTAGTCTTGCACATATACAATCACTGTGACCCCAAGAATTAGTCCACAACAAAGCACGAAATTCCACCAATTGAAGTAAGACATCTTCTTCCTCCTCTCCCTTGCAAGACCATCATCAAAGTGATCAGCTCCAATACGGAGAAAACCATGCCAATCCCAATCCTTTGGAGAATGCTCATGCCTCTTTCATTGTCTCTGACTCTTCTACATATGGGTACGAGGATTCAATCATAGATACATACTGTAATTACCATTAAAATAGCAGCAAATGAATAAACAGAGGCAGGTGGCATGACGAAATTATGTGCAAGCTTTTGGTTCATGGTGCTTCCTTGCTTGATGAAGAAGGTCGAAGTTAGGGCCACACATATACCAAATGTCAAGGTGGTTAACCAAATGGGTACCATGTTGATCACCAGCTTCGTTTCCTCCACGTTTGCCACTGTTGCTAATCACCACAAGTTTCACTTCTTGGCCGATTTGGGCATGTTAGCCTCTTGGTCTTCCATGGGCCCTTGTGACCTTGAGGTCACGGGTTCAAGGTATGGAATCAGCCTCTTACAAAATGCAAGGTAAGGCTGCCTACTACAGGCCCTTATGGTCCGCCCCATTCTCAGACCCTACATAGGCGAGAGCTTCGTGCACCGGACTGCCTGGGCTACCTCTTCAATTTCTACTATGGCCATCTGTGGAATAAAAAGATGTTTGAATGTACAACAGGTGAATTAATGGATGATGTAGCATAAGATATTTCTTGAGGAACTGATACCTTGGCCTCTACTTATATAGCAATCAGCGAGGCGTTCTCAGTACCTCTGTCTCTCTCTGTCACACACACACACACATGGATATATATTTGAGAAGATACATAGTCAAAACAACAATAACCTCAAGAGATGGGTGTAATTAGCAAAACCAATCCTGTATATATCAAAGTCGAATCAATGGGCAAATGCATAGTTTCCCAAAAGTGCTGGTAGAAAAATCAGGAATTATTAAATTACATAATGTGTATATGGAAAATGGAGGGATTTGATTCTCCATGCTATATATGCAAATTTTCTTAATGAATACCCTGAAGCAAGCAAAAAAATTCTCAAAACAAGATGATGGATGTTGAAAACTAAAGGAAGCCCAGTGTAATTTTTTACGAAATAGTCAAATCAATGGTCCTCATGGTTAGCAAAACCAATTCTGGATATATCAAAGTAGAATCAATTGGCAAATGCATAGTTTCCCAAAAGTAGAGGCAGAAAAATCGGGGATTATTAAATTACATAATATGTATGTGGAAAATGGAGGGTTTCCATTTTCCATGCTATATGTGTAATTTTTCTTAATGAATACCATGAAGCAAGCAAAAAAATTCTCAAAACAAGATGATGGATGTTGAAATCTAATGGAAGCCCAATGTAATTTTTTATGAAATAGTCAAAGCAATGGCCTTCATAGTCAGCAAAACCAATTATAGATATATCAAAGTAAAATCAATGGGCAATTGTATAGTTTTCCAAAAGTGCAGGCAAAAAAATCGGGGATTATTAAACTACATAATGTGTATACGAAAAGTGGAGGGTTTCCATTTTCCATGCTATATATCCAATTTTTCTTAATGAATACCGTGAAGCAAGGAAAAAAATTCCCAAAACAAGATGATGGATGTTGAAAACTAACGGAAGCCCAATGTAATTTTTTATGAAATAGTCAAAGCAATGGTCCTCATGGTTAGCAAAACCAATTCTGGATATATCAAAGTAGAATAAATGGGCAAATGTATAGTTTCCCAAAAGTTTAGGCAGAAAAATCAGGGATTATTAAATTACATAACGTGTATATGGAAAATGGAGGGTTTCTATTTTCCATCCTATATATCCAATTATTCTTAACGAATACAGTGAAGCAAGCAAAAAAATTCCCAAAACATGATAATGGATGTTGAAAACTAACAAAAGCCCAATATAATTTTTTACGAAATAGTCAAAGCATTGGTCCTCATGGTCAGCAAAAACAATTCTGGATATATCAAAGTAGAATCAATGGGCATATGTCTAGTTTCCCAAAAGTGCAGGTAGAAAAATCGGGGATTATTAAATTACATAATGTGTATATGAAAAATGGAGGGTTTCCATTTTCCATGCTATATATCCAATTTTTCTTAATGAATAACATGAAGTAAGCAAAAAATTTCCCAAAACAAGATGATAGATATTGAAATCTAACGGAAGCCCAATGTAATTTTTTATGAAATAGTCAAAGCAATGGCCCTCATAGTCAGCAAAACCAATTATAGATATATGAAAGTAGAATCAATGGGCAATTGTATAGTTTCCCAAAAGTGTAGGCAGAAAAATCGGGGATTATTAAATTACATAATGTGTATATGAAAAATGGAGGGTTTCTATTTTCCATCCTATATATCCAATTTTTCTTAATGAATACCGTGAAGCAAGGAAAAAAATTCCCAAAACAAGATGATGGATGTTGAAAACTAACGGAAGCCCAATGTAATTTTTTATGAAATAGTCAAAGCAATGGTCCTCATGGTTAGCAAAGCCAATTTTGGATATATCAAAGTAGAATAAATGGGCAAATGTATAGTTTCCCAAAAGTTCAGGCAGAAAAATCAGGGATTATTAAATTACATAATGTGTATATGAAAAATAGAGGGTTTCCATTTTCCATGCTATATATGCAATTTTTCTTAATGAATACCGTGGAGCAAGGAAAAAAATTCTCAAAACAAGATGATGAATGTTGAAAATTAACGGAAGCCCAATGTAATTTTTTACGAAATAGTCAAAGCAATGGTTCTCGTGGTCAACAAAACCAATTATGGATATATCAAAGTAGAATCAATTGGCAAATGTGTAGTTTCCCAAAAGTGAAGGCAGAAAAATCGGGAATTATTCAATTACATAATGTGTATATGGAAAATGGAGGGTTTCCATTTTCCATGCTATATATATGCAATTTTTCTTAATGAATACCATGAAGCAAGCAAAAAAATTCCCAAAACAAGATGATGGATGTTGAAAATTAACGGAACCCCAATGTAATTTTTTACGAAATAGTCAAAGCAATAGTCCTCATGGTCAGCAAAACCAATTATGGATATATCAAAGTAGAATCAATGGCCAAATGTATAGTTTCCCAAAAGTGCAGGCAGAAAAATCGAGGATTATTAAATTACATAATGTGTATATGGAAAATGGAGGGCTTTCATTTTCCATGCTATATATGCAATTTTTCTTAATAAATACCCTGAAGCAAGCAAAAAAATTCCTAAAACAAGATGATGAATGTTGAAAACTAAAGGAAGCCCAATGTAATTTTTTACGAAATAGTCAAATCAATGGTCCTCATGGTTAGCAAAACCAATTCTAAATATATCAAAGTAGAATCAATTGGCAAATGCATAGTTTCCCAAAAGTGGAGGCAGAAAAATCGGTGATTATTAAATTACATAATGTGTATGTGGAAAATGGAGGGTTTCCATTTTCCATGCTATATGTGCAATTTTTCTTAATGAATACCGTGGAGCAAGCAAAAAACTTCCCAAAACAAGATGATGGATGCTGAAAAATAACGGAAGCCTAATGTAATTTTTACGAAATAGTCAAATCACTAGTCCTCATGGTTAGCAAAACCAATTTTGGATATATCAAAGTAGAATCAATTGGCAAATGCATAGTTTCTCAAAAGTGGAGGCAGAAAAATCAGGGATTATTAAATTACATAATGTGTATATGGAAAATGGAGGGTTTCCATTTTCCATGCTATATATGCAATTTTGCTTAATTAATACCGTGAAGCAAGGAAAAAATTTCCCAAAACAAGATGATGGATATTGAAACCTAACGGAAGCCTAATGTAATTTTTTATGAAATAGTCAAAGCAATAGCCCTCAGAGTCAGCAAAACCAATTATAGATACATCAAAGTAGAATCAATTGGCAAATGTATAGTTTCCTAAAAGTGCAAGCAGAAAAATCGGGGATTATTAAATTACATAATGTGTATATGGAAAATAGAGGGTTTCCATTTTCCATGCTATATATGCAATTTTTCTTAATGAATACCCTGAAGCAAGCAAAAAAGTTCTCAAAACAAGATGATGGATGTTGAAAACTAAAGGAAGCTCAGTGTAATTTTTTACGAAATAGTCAAATCAATGGTCCTCATGGTTAGCAAAACCAATTCTGGATATATCAAAGTAGAATCAATTGACAAATGCATAGTTTCCCAAAAGTAGAGGCAGAAAAATCGGGGATTATTAAATTACATAATATGTATGTGGAAAATGGAGGGTTTCCATTTTCCATGCTATATGTGTAATTTTTCTTAATGAATACCATGAAGCAAGCAAAAAAATTCTCAAAACAAGATGATGGATGTTGAAATCTAACGGAAGCTCAATGTAATTTTTTATGAAATAGTCAAAGCAATGGCCCTCATAGTCAGCAAAACCAATTATAGATATATCAAAGTAGAATCAATGGGCAATTGTATAGTTTCCCAAAAGTGTAGGCAGAAAAATTGGGGATTATTAAATTACATAATGTGTATATGAAAAATGAAGGGTTTCCATTTTCCATGATATATATCCAATTTTTCTTAATGAATATCGTGAAGCAAGGAAAAAAATTCCCAAAACAAGATGATGGATGTTGAAAACTAACGGAAGCCCAATGTAATTTTTTATGAAATAGTCAAAGCAATGGTCCTCATGGTCAGCAAAACCAATTCTGGATATATCAAAGTAGAATAAATGGGCAAATGTATAGTTTCCCAAAAGTGCAGGCAAAAAAATCGGGGATTATTTAATTCCACAATGTGTATATGGAAATGGAGGGTTTCCATTTTCCATGCTATATATCCAATTTTTTCTTAATGAATACCGTGAAGCAAGTAAAAAAATTCCCAAAACAAGATGATGGATGTTGAAAACTAATGGAAGCCCAATGTAATTTTTTATGAAATAGTCAAAGCAATGATCCTCATAGTTAGCAAAACCAATTATGGATATATCAAAGTAGAATCAATGGGCAAATGTATAGTTTCCCAAAAGTGCAGGCAGAAAAATCAGGGATTATTAAATTAAGTAATGTGTCTATGAAAAATGGAGGGTTTTCATTTTCCATGTTATATATGCAATTTTTCTTAATGAATGCCGTGAAGCAAGCAAAAAAATTCCCAAAACAAGATGATGGATGTTGAAAACTAACAGAAGCCCAATGTAATTTTTTACGAAATAGTCAAAGCAATGGCTCTCATAGTCAGCAAAACCAATCTTGGATATATCAATGTAGAATCAATGGGAAAATGTGTTGTTTCCCAAAAGTGCATGCAGAAAAATTGGGGATTATTAAATTACATAATGTGTATATGAAAACTATACATTTTCCCTGCTATATTTGCAATTTTCTTAAAGAATACCTTGAAGCAAGTATAAAAGTTCCCAAAACAAGATCATGGTTGTTAAAAACTAACGAAAGCCCAATGTAAGTTATTATGAAATAGTCAAAGCAATGGCCTTCATAGTCAGCTCGTACGTGTTGGAATAAGAAGCGACCTAACAAATCTTCCAAGTATATTCCATCAATTTCCTCCATGTTCCCTCTTTCATTTGCCTTAAGGAAACATTCAGCCACGCACTGTTTGATTATCATGTCCTTTCGTATCATCATATCTTTTGGGAACACAACACAATATGCAAAGCTTTTTCCATTTTCCATATACATAATGTGTATATGGAAAATGGAAAACGCAAGTAGGGGCTGTAAGTCGGGAAGGAATTGAATTCTATGGGGGATTCCATGGGATCAGTCATGATAGAAATGAATTCTATAGAAAATTCCGTCTGCAAATGACCATGTAGTTAAGTGTAAGTTGATCGTCTTGTTAGGAACTGCAACGCTTCCCACTGTTGGAAACTACATTGCTCTAATACCACTATTGGGATCCAAATCTAAATATTTGTAGAGATCTAGCCATTAGATTTGTAAAATCAAGATCACACACATACATAAACACAGATAAATTTATGTGGTTCGGCCTGATCAGGCATACATCTACGGGAAAAGGGAACACTCACTAAATAGTATATGAATACAATGGATAGAGGAGAAGAAAGAGGATCACAGCCAAATCCTCAATCAGCTCTACTCGATTTTCACCCTTTTTCTCTGTTCAGATCAACTGATTTGATTCTCGCACCCATGCCTAGCGGAGATCGGATCTCCCCTATTTATAGGGTGTAGTTGGTCCGATTGTCAAGATTTGCAGTCTAGCAAATCTTGACAAATCACAATTTTCTACTGGCCAAGTTTGAATATTCAGTCGGTGCTGATTTAGTCAGTGTTAAATTCCTGTTTGTCTGCATCGAAATTTTGACTTCATGTTTTTTTTTCTTCTTTTTTACAGATGTCATGGGTATAGACCCATCAATTCTCCTCCTCCATACCTATAAGGGGAGAACATCCTTCAGCTCTTCAATTTGAGTCCATCTATGCTATGTCTCTACATTGCATCAACTTCTCTAATGACACTACTTTTGTCAGCATGTCAGCCAGATTCTCATCTGTGTGAATCTTCTCTATCTTCAGCAGTTCTTGTTTTATCACCTAACGTATCCAATGATATCATATGTCAATGTGCTTGGTGCGTGAGTAGTATATTGAATTCTTGCTCAAGTCAATAATACTCTGACTATCACAATGTACCTTGTATTTTTTTTTCTGTGTAATACCAAGTTCCTAGAGAAATTGCTTTATCCATAACATCTCTTTGGCAGCTTCGGCTGTGGTAATATATTCGATTACATTGTCGATAAAGCAACACACTTTTGCAACTTGGACTGCCAAGATACAGCTCCCCCTGCAAAAGTGAATAAAAATCCTGATGTTGATTTTTTGCCATCAAGATCTCCTGCCATGTCTGCATCTGTGTATCCTTCTAGGACAGGTTCCATTTCTCTATAACACAAGCACAAGTTGGATGTACCCTTGAGATATCTCAAGATCCACTTCACTGCTTTCCAGTGATCTCTTCCTGGGTTGGAGAGGAATCTACTTACTATTCCTACTGCATGAGCAATATCTGGTCTTGTACACGTCATTGCGTACATCATACTTTCGACTGCTGACGAATATGGTATCACTGACATCTTTTCTTTTTCTTGATTTGAAGAAGGATAGGTCTGCTTGCTCAGGTTGAAAAGGTTACCAAGTGAAGTATTGACTGGCTTGGAATTCTCCATGTTGAATCTCTTGATGACCCGTTCAACATATTTCTCCTGTGACAGCCACAACTTTCTTCCCCTTTTGTCGTGAGCCTTGTGTTTTAGTCGAGCATTGTGTTTTACTAGCTTTCCACTGCCATCCTTCTTGAGCTTGAACACCCATTTATTCTTTAGTGCTCTCTAATTCCGAATATCTTTTTGAGGGAATCAGTACACGACCTCTTGAAGATGTCTTTGAATGAAACTTATGATCTTCTGGAGGAAGAATTTCTTCATTTTCTGAGAGGAGGCTGTTGCTCCCCTTGCTCAGCATCCTCATTTTCTTCTGCTTCTATAAGGTCATCCTGTATGTTGTCAGTGGTGGACTGTACTAGCGCAGGATCTGGAACAATATTTGGAGCACTTGTACTTCCTTCATTAGACTTTGTGGGTTTTTTAAAGTCCATAGAGAACTGGTTCTCTTGGAATACAATGTCTCTACTTCTGATGACCTTCTTAGCCACTGGATCCCATAGCCTGTATCCAAATTTATCGTCTCCATAGCCGATAAAGATACACTGAGTTGACTTGAGGACTAGCTTTTGTCTTAACTCTTTGGATATGTGTACAAAAGCTTTACACCCAAACACCCTCAAGTGCTTGTAAGAAACTTTCTTACTTGACCAGACCTTCTCTGGGACTTCAAAATTCAATGATGCTGATGGTGATCTGTTGATTTGGTAGCAGGCAGTCTTATAGCTTCTCCCCAGAATGGCTTAGGCAGCTTAGCCATACTGAGCATGCTTCTGACTCGTTCCACAATAGTTTGATTCATTCTTTCTGTGACGCCATTATGTTGTGGTGTGTGTGGGACCATCTTCTCATGTCGAATACCACGATTAGCACAGTATGCCTTGAATTCTCTGGAAGTGTGTTCGCCTCCATTGTTTGTTCGAAGACACTTCAATTTGTTTCCTGTTTGCCTCTCTACCATCGCGTGGAATTTCTTGAAGTTCATAAATACTTGGTTCTTAGATCTTACAAAACATACACACAACTTTCTAAATGCATCATCTATAAATGTTACAAAATATCTGTTTCCTCCTAAGGACTCCTCTTCTATGGGGCCACATACATTAGAGTGCACCAAACTCAATATTTCTTTCCTTTTATTATTGGGAGACGAGAATGCAACTCTGTGTTGTTTACCAAACAAACAGTAATTGCAAGGGTTTAGAGCTATACCTTTGGCTATTTTGATGAACTGCTTCTTAGCGAGTGTGTATAGCCCTTTCTCTCCCATATGCCCAAGTCTTTTGTGCCATAGATTTGGTGATGCTTCATCTTCTACTGCATTAAGACTATCTTTGCATATCTTCATGTGAGTCTTGTACAGGGTGTTGCAGATCTGCCCTCTTGCCACGATCATCGCACCTTTTGTCAGTTTCCATGTGCTGTTGCCGAAATAGTTTGTGTAGCCTTGTTTGTCAAGTGCTGGGACTGAAATTAGGTTGAGCCTAAGTTCCTGTATATGCCGTACTTTCTTTAGTATCATTGTACAGCCAAGGTTTGTCTTAACCTACACATCTCCAATCCTAAGAATTTGAGACGAGCTGTTGTTTCCCATCTTTACCATGCCAAAGTCTCCTTCCCTGTAGGTGATAAAGAATTCTTTATGTAGTGTGGCATGGTAGGAAGCAGCTGTGTTTACCACCCACTCAGCTTCATTATTTGCCACGTGCAGGCATGCTTCTTCTTCAGTTGTCAGTACTGAGATGTCCTATGCAATGGTAACATTTGTTTCACCATTACCTTCCTTTGTCTTGTTTTGTCCCATTTCTTTCTTTAGCTTTCGGCAATCTTTCTTCATGTGTCCTTGAATGCCACAGTGGAAGCACTTGTATTGCTGATCTACCACAATCCTGTGATCTCCCCCTGGTTCTGCTTTTGCTTCTTCCTCAACCTCTATTGCTATTGTTTTCTTTGTTTTCTGTAACTAGGGCATGTGCATGGTCTATTCTGGATTCTTTTCTCCTAACCTCTTCATTGAATAGGGCATCCTTGACCATCACCATGGTCAGTTTGCCTTCTGGAGCTGAGTTACTAAGGGAGATTATCATAGTCTCCCAACTTTCAGGTAAGGAACTTAGCACTAGCAATGCTTGACCTTCATCCCCGAGTGGTAACTCTGCTGAGATAAGCTGGTTCACTAGGTTTTGAAATTCACTAGTGTGCTCAGCTATTGATGTACCACTTTTCAGCTTCAAATTCACTAGCCTTTTCATTAACAAGGCTTTGTTGCGTACAGTCTTTGCCTGATACATATTCTCTAGCTTTTTCCAAAGAACATAAGCATTTTCTTCCTGGGCTACATGATGGAAGACACTATGGTCGATCCATTGTCTGATCTGGCCTATAGTTTTCAGGTTCATTTTTGTCCACTCCTTTTCTGAAATACCCTCAGGTCTTTTTCCTTCATCATCTAGAGGGTCATGAAGATCTTTGCAGTGTAAAAGATTCTTCATTCTGGGTCTCCATAAAGTGTAATTGGTGGCATTGAGTTTTATCATAGCCCCAGTTACAACATTTGTTGAACTAGACTCTTCCACGGAATCTATTCTTTTCTAAGTCTAACCGTGAGAAATGAAGTGCACGGTTGAGGCAAGAACAATCAGAAAACCTTGGCAGTGGTTAGAGATGCCCAAGAATTTTTATGTACATGGGGGTATAATTGTCTTTTTAGAGGGGGTACTATTCAGGGACAGAATTGTAAATATGTAGTATTGTTTGGGAGGATACTATTCACTGTGTACTGTTCAGGCACTGTTCAGCCCGGGTGCTATTCACAACTCAGTCTCTGTTTTGATGGTGGCATTATCAGTTTGATGAGCTGCTAATTTTGGATTTCCTATAAAAGGATGAGTTGAAAACCTTGACATATTTTTCTTCTTCTTACAGCTGCAACTGCGATTTTTTCCTCCGTGGCTGCAGCTTATCTTCTCCGAACTACGTTGTGTGTGCTTCTTCTCCTGATGTGGCTTCACCATATTAGTTCACGGCAGCAAAACCAGCAATGGCTTCTCTAGAGCAGTAGCCACAAGGCTTCTTTAGATCACAAAAATGGCTTCTTCAGATCGCGGCAATGGCTTCTTGCCTACAGCAGAGATCAATTTCACTAGATGACTGTTTCTACTATTTGCTTCCAATAGGCACAACTTCAGTTTCGTTGCTGATATGTTTTCATGAAGGCTAGCAATTTCACTGCCTCTAATCTAGATCCATTTCTTCTCCCTTCCCTCTCAGATTTCCAAAATGCTATGCATCTTAGATCTGAGAATTCTTACTGATCTGGAGTGATCTCTTCTCTGAGCTGTCGGATCAAGACTGTCTCAGATTAGTGGTTCTTAGATCTGGGATCTAGTGGTCTTAGATCTGGTTTGGGCTTTGTGTTTCAGATCTGGTTTTCTAGGCCACTCCTTGGCTTACTCTGGATCTGAACTAAGCTGGACTGGATTGGGCCGCTCCTCGGCCTGCTCTGGATTTGGACTGGGCTGGACTGGGCCGCTCCTCGGCCTTCTCTGGATCTGGACTAGGCTGGATTGTTCTAGTCTCCTCAGCCTGGGCTAGATTTGGAATGGGTTGGGCCGATCTCCTCGGCCTGAGCTAGATCTGGATTTGGGCTGGGCCAGTATGGATCTGGCTTGACTTTGATACCACTGTTAGGAACTGCAACGCTTTCCACTGTTGGAAACTACGATGCTCTAATACCATTATTGGGATCCAGATCTGAAGATTTGTAGAGATCTAGCCATCGGATCTGTAAAATCAAGATCACACACATACATAAACACAGATGGATTTACGTGGTTCAGCTTGATCAAGCCTACATCCATGGGAAAAGGGAATACTCACTAAATAGTATATGAATACAATGGATAGAGGAGAAGAAAGAGGACCACAGCCAAATCCTCAATCAGTTCTACTCGATTTTCACCCTTTTTCTCTGTTCAGATCAACTGATTTGATTCTTGCACCCATGCCTAGCAGAGATCGGGTCTCCCCAATTTATAGGGTGTAGTTGATCCGATTATCAAGATTTGCAGTCTAGCAAATCTTGACGAATCACAATTTTTTGCTGGCCAAGTTTGAATATTCAGTCGGTGTGGATTCAGTTAGTGTTAAATTCCTATTTGTCTGCCCCGAAATTTTGACTTCGTGTTTTTTTTTTCTTTCTTTTTTACAGATGTCATGGGTATGGACCCATCACGTTTAAGTCAAAACAACAATAACCTCAAGAGATTGGTGTAATTAGCAAAACTAATCCTGGATATATCGAAGTCAAATCAATGGAAGAAAAATGATGAATTCAACCATAAGCTACCATTGAGATGCGAAACCAATTGCCAATCAAAATAGAAGAACTAATTAGCTGAAAATTTCTAACACATTCAAATCAATCACCACGACCACCTCGTTTGTCAAACCAAAACAAAAAGGAAAAGATCAATCATTAAACAAGATTGCGAAGGGAAAAAAGAGAATACGAAAAAAATGCAGATCGAAAAAAGAAAAGTGGGAAGAGATAACTTACAGGCAAATGCAACACAGGAAGGATTTAGGGTATTCTTCTTCTTCTATGTCTGCGTTGCAAGGAGCTAGGGTTTGATCTTCCGAAGAGGATAAACTAGAATTAAGGGGTTGTAGCGTTCCATCTAAGAAGATGGAGGAAAGTAAAACCTAGAAATTTGGACGAATAAGGAAAATTGATATGCAGAAGATGGAAGAGAATATTTCTGGAGGACGAGGAGTTGAAGATAGAGTTCTTTATAGGTGAATGCCACAATTATAATTTGCGCATAAGCCTCCGTCGCCACTTCGGGTGAGGCCTTACCAATGAAATTAGTGATAAACAATTACCTTTGATGCAAAATCTTTCTTTTGTGGAGTCAATTTGGATCGCTATTTGTCTTTGTACAACCTTTGACTTTGATTGTCTCACTCCTCCTAATTTATGTCCTTTTTGTTCTATGTTGAATATATTCATCTAATCTCTCTAGCTCTTAATTTTTTTAATATTTTTATTTTCATCCTTTTTTGTCTTGCCACTCTCCTACCTTAACATCCGTATTTTAGCAACACTCATCCTATATGCATGTAGTTCCTTAAGTGCCTTATACTTAGAATTTTTCTTTTAGTTTGAGAAGCACCCTCCGATCACACAAAACTCTAGAATTACATTTTTATTTGTTCTAACCTGCTTGAATTTTTTTAGATAATCTCCCTCTCAATCTCTCAGTTCTCATAAATTACTACAAGATATAATGCATTTTTGTATTTGTTGTGTTATATTTTGTATTTATGACCTAAAAATGTCCCAAACGAGCTGTTTTAGAGGTTCAATGGATGAGATTTTTACCAGTAGGAGCAGGGCTTGGATAACTGAGAAAAACAGAAGTGGGCCCTAAATGCAATTTTTAGAAAACTGAGTGTTATATGGTCCAGATAAATGCACTAGGTTATAACCGCTAATAGTACTGTGGGGCAAACGGAGCTGGTGGGCCATGTCCTAATCATGCCATAGAAACTGTATTTTTTCCCAATGTTTGAAGTCAATCGTCCAACTGAATCCGAGTCCAAGCACCTACTTTACGAGTTCTTTTATGGTGGATGGACGGATTTGAATTTGAAAAGTGGTAGCAGGCAAGAGATCAAATGCAGCTTACCCTTTTCAATCTGGCGAAAGGGAGTAGTGACAACTTAAACCTGCCACCAAGCATATTTCAGGGAGATGCTGTGCTGTAGGCACTCAACTTTGCTGAGACATTTAATGGCTACAAAAGTAGTATCGGAGAAGCGGGCAGTTTTACTATTGCACAATGGGTGAACATATATTTTTCAACGAAATAATGCGTAAATCAGAACCAAGTGGACCGTTCTTCTTAATGGTTTCATCAAAGTATAGAACCATTTGTCTGCCATGTCTTGTTGAGATCAAGGTCCGGTTAGATAAAATTCTTTTGGGCCCATTAGTGTACCTTATGGGCTTCAAATTTTAAGGCCTTCTCTTGGCTTGGGTTGGCAGGAAGTGTCCATTGTATGCCTACGTTGTCCCCACGTCCTAGAGGTGCTGTGAAGCTTAGGCTCATTTGTGCATCATTCGGCGACCCAGACCACCCAGAATTGGAGCCTTGTGCTGGGGGATCATACTTTTCGGAGATTCTCTTGTCATTTTTCAGTTTTTGAGATATCAGAGGTTTTATCGAAGTGGATGCTTAGGTTCCTTAGTTACAGGTCTGCAACAGCTCTTCAGGACGAATATGTATCCATATCTGCTGATGGAAGGTGACAGATAGAGACCCCGGCCTGGAGATAAGGCCATATCATTTCTGAGATTATGGAGCTTTGTTCGGGAGTGTTTGCTTGCTTGATAAATGATAAATACTGACCTCTTCCAAAGAGAAACAAAGAGGACGAAGAAAACAAAACCACTGATTTGGTCTGCCAGGCTGTGGACGGGCTGTAGGCCAACTGTCTCCCCCTTTGTTAGTGGATGTAAGCTAGCCGTCGCTTTTATAATATTTCTGTTAGTTGTTTCTAACCATCCATTCAAAGCAATAACTTAGAGCGTTATGATCGACACATGGCCTGATTCTTGAGGCTTAACAGAAATAACTTTGATGATTGAACAAGCAGGCACTGCTTCCCATTTGTACTTCTATATATCCATTGAGAACATGAGAATCCTGTCATATAAGAACTTTAGGAAAAAGAGAGCACTCATTTACAGTAGCAAAATACAAATGTAGCATGCATCTTATCCTAGTTCCACCATTTTTCCAAGGGAATCTCAAGGGAAGTTTTCCATAATACAAGCCAAAACCACTTTGAGAAAAGAAGAAGATTGGGTCACTTTTCAGTGTACTGGCCTACTCGATTCCTTGGATAATGTGGTCTAGGATGGGCAGTAGGAAGTACCCTACGGTATAGGTAGTGAAGACAAGAAGCACCAGGCTTCAAATTCCATACTAAGAAGCTCCAAGCAAACAGATGATATAGTTACAAGACAACATGGATATGGATTTGATCTCAACCCTAATCCTCTAATCTTCACTACAAGCTAAGCTAGGATGGAATGAATTTTCTAGAGGCTAGCTAGACGGCTACGTAGGAGTCCATTTTCTCCTAATTTGTTGCTTTCTCCCTCTCTTTGTAATATGGTTTATTTGCATAATGTAGACTCTTTGTGGTCTGCCCCTTCTCAAACCTTGCACACATGGGAACTTCATACACCCAGCTGCATTTTTTTTTTCTTCTTAATAACACAAAATTTGGATTAACTAATCATAGAATCAATCAGGAAATCGGCTGTAGTAGTACTGTTGCATCTGACCAAAATACTCTAATATTTGGTTGATCAGAAAAAAATATCATCCTCACTATGGCAATTAACGATTAGAAATTACATGAGAGTCTGATTAGTAGCTGAAGAGACTACATGAGAATGTTAGAGCTGGATAAAGGTACAACCGAGTCGTATTTAGTGACTATTATGTGTTACATGGCTTAGAACAACAAAGGCTTGGGAGCGAGATGATGTATGAGTTTTCTCGGCTCTGGCCGTCAGAGAAGTTTATTGGTATGAATTTTCAAATCTTTGCTTGTTATACGTTTAGCCCTTTGTGCCATTTACTTTGATCTCACCAAATGACCACACGACCGATGAGGATACAAAGCAATATCGTGTTCTTGGCAATGCCGGTCCCAACCCCCTCCTCCAGCTAAAAGTGTCATTGAGGAATCCGGGCAACAAAATATGGTTCATGCTTTGTCTTGCTCTTAGTCTTTTAGATTTTAAATCGATAATGGTGGCTGACCATCTTTCACTTACAACGTAGCACAAAATTAAAAGGGCAGCGCTGGTGCATGAAGCTCCTAGGGGACTCAACTGGTTCCCTGTGTATTTATGTGAAAAGAATTAACCCTAAAATTAATTGCAGTCCTTTAGAAGGAGAAGACTCTTGCTGCCAACAATTTTCGTCTTCTCTATAAGGTCTTTTTCTCAATTTGTATGCACCAGAAAAATGTAAGTTAGAGTAAATGAAAGAATTTATATTTTGAGAAAATATGTCTACATCAACTACATAAAGGATGTCTATTTTCAGTGGGTTGACAACTGAACGAGAACAAAGTCGAATAGTAACATATAGCACGTTCCATTGAAAGAGAACGTTTACTAACTTATGTTTCTCTTTATCTAGTCATAGTAGGATGTGGAAGTAAAGAAGAAAATGACAAACCCACTGGTAATTGTGATAGTAAAAGGAAAATCCATGAAAGGGAGAATGATGAGAAAGGATTGAGAAGATGTGGAAAAACTTCTGCGATTTGCTTTGGTACCATGAGAAGTCTGGTGATTCCCATAAAAACATCAGTCAAATAATAGCCCATATTGACTTCTGGACTCGGGGAGGTTTCCTAGGGAAAACAGGGCATACATATATGAATAATAGAAGAGAAGTGATCAACTAACACCTCTTCAGAAATTTCATTAAATGACTAAATGCCTCTAATTAAGAGTTAATTTCAAATCAATGAAAATTGTTAGTTGTGATATTTAACCCGCAGATAAGATTACTTAGCAGTTAGCACCCACCATTAGGGTATCTGGTGGTACGGCTGCTAGCCTGAGAACGGATCTAGCACATCCTTTGGGTTATAAGATGAATATTGAACTAGATCTAGATGCATATTATTGGTTTACTATTAAATCTCACTACTTAAGAGGTGCATTTCTATCATCTTGATTAAGGGACTTCTACTATGTCTCGCAATTTGCTTTCTTTCTCCTGAAACGTGACTTGCTCATAACTACCTTTTTTTCAGTGTTTTACAAACAATTAATGATCGTGCTTTAAACACAAAGAAACATAGTCTGTGTAAATGATCGAATTGTCTGTCTGGGATAGTGGGATTACATACTTAACGACGTTATAGTTTCTGGACCTTGAAGGACGAAGAAGAAGATTAGAGGTTAAGTTTTCGTTGCTGCGGGGATGGACCTGAAAATTAGAGAGGAATGCCGGTATGACCGTGATAACACCCCAACTGCTCTGCAACTTCACTTAGGCTTCACATAAAATTGATCATCTGATTCCCCAAGCTTAGGATAAGAGCACCTCTAGCATCCAAGAAATTATGCTTTTATGTTGTTAGACGAGGACAATCAATAACTCTGCATAAGAAACATTTACATTTAAGGAACCAAACTAACATTTATTAGGTGCTACTGGCTCCAGTTGCCATGTTTTTTGGCAATTAGATACCCAAAGCTAGAGTAAAGTGAAAAGCACAGATCAAAGGGATGTGAAGCCTTACATATAGTAGTGGGGGAGTTGCACAACTGTTAAAGAGTTGTCCTGCTTTACTCAGCATTTATCAAAATTGGAAGTCTCATAATGAGAATTCTCAAATCAATCCCAAGAAACTGTAATACTGACCAGGGTGCTGCTACTAAGTAGGATGCAACTGAGATGATCCTAGGATCTCCTATCAAGCGGCCCACCTCATATATTATCTTACCTGTCCATCTAACTGCTTGTGGATTAGATGATTTTTAAATTGTTATTATTTTATCTTTTAATATTTTTTTAATGAAAAATGGACGATTAGTAACTTTGTATAACAACAGTCCAAATTCAAAAGCCAAAGCACAATTTATTTTTTTTATAATGAAAAATGATCTGTTAACAATCTAAATTCAACAACCAAAGCACACACAGATATATATATATATATATATATATATATATATATATATATATATATATATATATATTCAACAAGCAAAAGCACATTTTTTTAATTTTTATAAACAATATTCTATTAGTAATTTTTTGTAACATTAGTCTAAATTCAACTACCAAAGGCATAACATTTTATGATGCCAACCTTTGTCATTAAAATTTAAAAGATATCCAAAGCAAGAGCAATTGGACAAAGGAGTGAGAACAGTAGACACGCAAACCATCAATCTGAAAAAAGAGTTCAACTAGTATGTAAATTACATCCTAGGCCATGTAAAAAGAATTTCCCATCTTTGACCAATTGGCTCACCCTCTTTTGAGGTATGATAATATTTGGTCAAAGTATGTAAAGATGTTTCTGCAACCCAGAAACAGAAAACAAAAAACAATTGCCAGAAGCTTCATTATTTAAGCGTTTTCTACCAAGTGCAAATGCAAGTGGTAGTACCTCAGCGGCCACCCACCTATAAGCCATAACTTTGACCAAATATTAACCATACAAAGTGGAGTACAACGGTCTAGCTATATCGTATCAAATCTTTTTCCTACATAGTAGTCTGCACGTCTAGGACAAAGGAAACTAGAAAAAACCTGGAGAAAAGATGTAATGGAACCCATAAAATATCATATCTTAGGTATATCTCGTGAGTGAAAACATCCAAAAATAAAAATAAAAATTCACTGCTTGTAGTATTATAAAGCAACCGCCCAAAAACTTGCATTGGGCATTCCTCCTACTCTTATGGCTATAGTTACACGCTGGAGAAACTTCCGAGCATCCATCTCATGACATTATATCAACATTATTACCCTCGTAGGAATCAGCATCAGCCACCCTTTTCTCCACATTTTTGTAAGAATACTTACTGGCTACGTATACATAAACACACGAATTTACCCCAACTAAAGCTGCCAGCAACCAGTAGAAGTAGTCCAAGCGGCTATGGTTCAAGTCCTCGCCAAACCAGCTACTACCACCCTTTTCAGACACATGATCCACAATTGTTATCAAGAGACTGCTGAGGAAGTTAGAGGTGCCCATAACACTCAGGTAAAATGCTATTCCAAGGCTTCTCATGCTATCAGGAACTTGGTCATAAAAATACTCCTGCAAGCCCACCAAAGTAAAAGCATCTCCTATGCCAAGGATCATGTACTGTGGAATTAACCAAAAGACACTCATGGAAAGCAAGTTGGTTTGCTCCGTTTGGGCCACCTTTAGTCTTTTCCTTTCAACCAAGGCCGCAGAGATCATAGCCAATACGGAGAAAACCATGCCAATCCCAATCCTTTGGAGAATGCTTATGCCTCTTTCATTGTCTCTGACTCTTCTACATATGGTTACGAGGATTCGATCATAGATGCATACTGTAGTTACCATCGAAATAGCAGCAAATGAATAAACAGAGGCAGGTGGTATGACGAAATTATGTGCAAGCTTTCGGTTCATGGTGCTTCCTTGCTTGATGAAGAAGGTCGAAGTTTGGGCCACACATATGCCAAATGTCAAGGTGGTTAACCATATGGGTACCATGTTTATCACGAGCTTCGTCTCCTCCACATTTGTCACTGTTGCTAATCTCCACGGGTTTCGCTTCTCGGCTGATTTGAGCATGTTATCCTCTTGGTCTTCCATTATGGCGGCTTTGTCCAAAAATCTGCCAACAAGGATTGCAAGGAGATCAATTTCTTCAGTTATGTATCTCGATGTATAGGACAACTCTCTTAAGGTAGTTTGACACAGGGATAACAATCTATGGATTGAGTTATTCATGTATGATGATTTTTGTCCCAGCTATTTAAGGTTGCAATAGTAGGAGAAAATCATAATCTGTCTTTTTGCAGATTGCCACCCTGGGGCAAAAGAGTTCCTTAATTCAACTGAACACTACACTTACCTAAGATTAGGGGTATGAAATAGGGGCCTTCTGTCACCACATTGTGATTTCGGAATTTCATACAATTGAGCAGGATTGGATGGATAGGGAAGATATCTTTTTGCTATGGCTGCAACTAAAACTTGTGACATGGGTGTTAAGGGGCTTCCTTTGGGCACTCTGTAACGATAAAAAGGCTTTCCAAGAATAAAGATGATTAGGCTGAAGACCATGACAGTGGTGAGAATGATATCTGCAACACCCCAGCTCACGTAGTCTTGCACATATACAACCACTGTGACCCCAAGAATTAGTCCAAAACAAAGCGCGAAATTCCACCAATTGAAGTAAGACATCTTCTTCCTCCTCTCCTTTGCATGATCATCATCAAATTGATCAGCTCCGAAGCTCTCTAGTGATGGTTTATGCCCTCCTGTTCCTAGAGAGATCAAGTAAATTGCTATGAAGAAGATCACTTTGTGTGTCTTTGTCGAGTTATGGCACATTTCCTCATTGCAAGGCTTTAGGCTTGGGATGAATTCTGACATTGTCAAGAGGCTTAGACCCTGTTTTTTGGTGAACATTTCTCGTTAATTTGTAACTTATTGACAAAATGGAGATATGATGAAAATTTGGAGGAGATAATTACCACGAGATAGATTATAGCAGCAAGAAGAACAGTTCCATATCGACCAATGTAAGCATCCGCTACAAATCCGCCAATCAGTGGCATTGTTGTTGTTACACCTGACCAATAGTTTACATTCTTTGCTGCTGTTTTTAGATCTTGATGGAGTACTTTTGTCAGGTATGTAATGAGGTTTGTTGCTATCCCGAAGTAACTCAGCCTCTCACTAAACTCGATCACTAGCCAGAGGAAGAAAAATGAAATATTTATTGGGTGGTCCTTCAGTAGAAACTAAAGTGATAATAATAAGGATGAAAATGTGACAAATCATAAATGAGATTGATTTTCTTAGTGTTAACGGTATATAAGGAATGGGGTTACTGATTAATAGCTATCATGTCTAAATGGTGGGTCTATTGTACTAACAATTTCAATCAATCTTAGCAATTCGATCATGTGTCAAAATAGCTAACGGAAAGCTTGATTAAAATGTCATTTGCTTACTTAGGAGATTTAGGAGAATGGGAGCCTTGGCGCAATGGTAAAAGTTGTCGTCATGTGACCTTGAGGTCACGGGTTCAAGGCATGGAATCAGCCTCTTGCAAAAATGCAAGGTAAGGCTGCCTACTTTAGGCCATTGTGGCCCGCCCCTTACCCGGACCCTGCATAGGCGGGAGCTTTGTGCACCGGGGCTACCCTTTTTTTTTTACTTAGGATATTTAGAGAAGCCTTGGCGCAACGGTAAAAGTTGTCGTCATGTGACCTTGAGATCATAAGTTTAAGACGTGGAAACAGTCTCTTGTAAAAATACAAGGTAAGACTGCGTAATATAGGACCATGTGGTCCGCCTCTTCCCCGAACCCTATATAGGCAGGACCGCCCTTTTTTAAGGATATTGGTCCACTAAAGTCAATGGCTCCAGTAACCATATCTGTATGGTAATGAGCTGTACCATAGTTGGAAATCCATCAACCTTGGCATTTTGAAAGTCAGCATGCTCCCCATTGAAGATATCAAGTGGAACATAGAGAAGGATACGGGGTCCATTGCTACTCCCAACAGATGAGCACTGAAGTAATCTTCAGCAATACTTTGCCCTCCTCAACTGTACTTGTTTGAACCTTCTTTGTTAGTCACCCACTGCTTGAACTCTCCTTTTGTGAAATTTTCTCAACTCAGGAATGTCTAATATGAATCAAGCACAAGAATTTTGGCATGACAGACGTCAGTACCGTCCAATCCTGACTAAGGTTATCTGGTCAAGATATCACCGTCGGATTTGGGCCAAAAACCAACAGCTGACAGATCGAAGAACTGTCGTGGCAACTGGTTCCTGTGTGGATCATTTTGCTAAATAGAAAAATCATTTAAAAGGAGAATATGAAAACTCTAAACCAGAAAATGAGAAGAACAGAACAACACTAACAAGAAGAAATATAAAAGCCAAAAAGGTGGTACTGACACCCACTTGTTTGATGACTTTACATATCTTCTTTGGTCTCACAGAAAGGATGGATAGAAAGGTATCAACACCAGTCGGTGCATATATTGTTTCTTCAAAAGGAAACAAACAAGAGTAGCCATGGCAGTGTTTAGAATTGAGATACAGATAGAGTGGATTTCTGCAAGTTCCATGAATTATATGGGATATTGTTTGAGAATCCTTACATATGATGAAGAGGGCTGCCTTCCAAACACCGGTGGACGCTCGGAGAGGGATGCTTCCTCTATGATCAATTGAACAATCATAAACCCATTTCTCCTCCTCAGGTTTAGAGTTTCCTCCCTTCACCCCTTCAATTTCTACTACCGCCATCTGTGGAATAAAAAGATGTTTGAATGTTCTACAGGTGAATTAACGGATGATGTAGCATAAGATATTGCTTGAGGAACTGATACCTTGGCCTCTACTTATATAGCAGTCAGCGAGTCGCTCTCTCTCTCTCTCGCACACACACATGGAAGGGATGAAATTTGGATCGTGGGGCATGATTACATTGAGGAAATGGTTTTTCCACCACTTTAAGTAGATGTCCTTGTTAGGAAAAGATGGGACCAGTGAAAGGGCCGGAGGTCCAGCCAATTTGACTCTCTATCTTCTCGCATGTGCTCTAAGACTAGGAGGTGTAAACGATCTAATTCCGGTTTGGTATCAAAGAAAACGAAAACCTCACATTGAGATTTTATATATCTTGGTAACACATCATTCCAGAGTCAGTTCATAGTTCAAAGACCATTTTCATAACACTGGTTTCAGTCCAGTTCTCAATATTTAGCAGACCTAATACATAAAGGAGAAAAATGAAAAAGATAAATAATTAAGTTTTCAAAAGTTAGGCTATGCATTGTTTTTTATTATTTAATCATGTATTTACTGTTTAACTATAGGTAAGTAAGAATACAACATAAGAAATACATAAAAGTTAAAAAGTTAAAGACACATATCACAGTGATACCTATACTATATAGAAACCTATGACAAGGAGGTACCTATACTATACAGAAAACTATGACATGAATTTAAAGTAGGCAAGAAACTATATTTGAGAAGATACATAGTCAAAAATATTTAAAAGACTAACATGTTTGCTCAAGATTTCAACATTTTTGTTAAAGAATACCAATTATGTTACTTGCAAGTAAATAGAAAAAATCAATAAAAGAAAAATGGCAAAAGTACATGGCAGAAGAATGGAGATATTGAGTGCATATCCTTTTGCTTTAATATCTAGATTTTATTTTTAATTTTTGCACAACGAAGTAATTTAGCTAGAAGGATATCCTAATTCCTAAACCTACATTAAATCTCCTTCATGGGAGTTTTGATATAATACATTACTTAATTTAATTTAATTATTTTTTTTGGTTAACCATGCTCTCTAAACATTAGAGAATGCTCGCTCATTGATCCAGCAGTTCCATGATCTTATGAGTTGGATTTCTCTAGAAGACAATCCACTAAATGTAAAAGATATGGGTCATGCATACATCATTGGTCTATACAATCTGCATCATCTCATATAGGTGCATCTTTATCTTCATTTCTCTTGCTTTCTTTGTCTGTGGTCTTGACCTTCCCTTACTGTAGGAGATAAAAGTCGCCGACACAAGGAACCAGTGCCATTGCTGGACAAGCTTATTGCTCCATTTAGCAAATACTACTTTATCTTTAAGTAAATTTATGTCCATTGATAGTGTTTTAAACCTGTTGACTTTAGTCTCACCAGTGGCAATCAAACATTATAAAATGAGTATCACAATATAATAAATAAATCATCATCATTAAATGGAAAAAATAATCCGTAATTCGCCTACTCGTAGCCCACCTGCTCCTTCGAGCAGAAGCCATAGTGGTCTTTATTAACAATGGGTCCCAATATTTCCACCGAGGGACATCCTCGCACAGGGTGCACCAACACAGTAGAGTAGCAAAGTGATCCACTTAATTAAAATTTAAAAACTCCGTGAGTGGAACCCATGAAAACCATCAAGAAATTACTCCAGCAGAATAAATTAATGCACAATAATTAACGTCAACAGCTTGATGATCATTGTAAATCTTCATTGGATGATAGCAGATTGTGTATAAAACGTATAATTACTGCAGGAACTATGCATTGAACCATTCCTTAATCTATTCTGCTTAACCCATGGGTAAGTTATATGGATATGAGATTAAGTCAAATCGGAGTAAGTGTGGGAGTCGCAACATTTCATGGTGGCCAATCTACTCTCCATCACACTAACATATAAAATTTCCCAAAATCATAATCAGGACAAAAAACTGACATATTCTTACACCATCCGAATTAGCAAAATCAGGTGGTTCTTTTGGCCTTTCGATTGCTATCAAGCAATTAAATAAGGAAATATACTATTTTGTCAAGAAAATTAAACTTATTCAATCAGTGGTTATTTTCCTCTTATATGAATATGTGATTAAGTCAAATTGGAGTAAGTGATCAGGACAAAAAACCGGCATATTCTTACACCATCGGAATTAGCAAAATCAGGTGGTTCTTTTGGCCTTTCGACTGCTATCAAGCAATAAGGAAATATACTACTTTTGTTAAGGAAATTAAACTTATTCAATCAGTGGTTATTTTCCTCTTCTAGGAGTAGGCCCTAAGTGGGTGAGGAGTCCAACTCTATGTTTAAGAAGTTGTTAAATAGGTTGCTACTATCTCTTTTTTTTCTTATAAATTAATTTTACCTCTTTTTGTCCTATTCTTTTTCCAATTTATTTATTTTACATTTTTCCTCGCTGACTTTTTAGCAAATTCAAACATTGTAATGTACTTTAACTAACATATTTAGTTATCTATGTGATCTCGCTGAAGAACATCAGAAATTGTTTCTTTTCCAAGACTCAAGTCCTTTATGCTTTTAACACATTGCTACAACCACCACAACATCACTTCTACTGAACTCACCTTGTCTTCCTTATAGGCCAAATCAGTTGCTCTAATTATTTCAACTGCTCCTTGATCCAAATTTTGCTAAAAGCAGGTGAACATCACGACTAAATTGATGTTTTCTCTTTTTCTCATGGATAATTGTCATAATTCATTTGACTGCGAGACACTATTTTCAGATTCTGTGACTGTGTAGTGAAAGAATCTATAATGCATATAATGGACAGGTTCCTCATTAGTGAGCAATTGACATTAGGAGCCTGAGTTGGCATGAAATCTATAGCTGTTCCGGTTGTGTTTCCATCCCTCGTCGGAGGCGTCTCCATTTCAGTGCCGTGCTCTTCTGATCGAGTAGTAAAATGGCACGAGTAATGCATGAACATAAACTAACCAATAGGTTTGCAACGTGTACCGTGTAGTGGAGGAATAATTCCCATGAGAATCCAATCAATTATGGTTCAAGAACTCCAACTATGTCATGATCAATCGATTTGCATATCATCTTTGGAAGCAAGCAAGCAAATCAGAAAAATGAAGAACAGTATGATGAACAAAGGCCATCGACAAGTAACTAAGGTGGTCCTAATTCCTAATCAAGTCATGAAAGATATGACCTTCCTGTATTTGTCCTTTGATTGTAGAGCTCCCAGGACAGTCAAATTGGCAGTCGTTTTCCACGTATTCACCTCTCACTGGATAGTCGGTAAAAGGAGAACCCTTCATTGAATGGATATTATGTGAAAAAGGAGAACCCTTCATTGAAACATGCCATATATTCCATGCTTTTATAATTACTATTATGTGAACAAGAGAAGAAATTCCTGCGCCAACCCACTAATAGGTTGGAAGTCGTGTTGTGTTGAATGCAAGACTTTGAACAAAGGCAGAGGGCCTCCTGTTGAAAAGGTGCAGGGTCCACGTCAAGGAAAGTCAGCTTTTAGGAAGTGGGAGCGAATCTGTTGGTTAGAAGCAGAAGGAAAAGCAATAGCCACTGGAGTTGAAGAAGTTGAATGCTTTGTCCTTATTTCTCTTTCACTGGAGAACTCGTGTATATAGTGGGTCGGCGGTTCAGATCCAATGGTCCGAGGAGGTGATATTTCTGAACCATGGTCATTGATCAGTTGGGTTCGGGTTACTCCGATGGAGTGTGGATATGAACCTACAGCCTGTTGGTTGTGAGGCACACCACCTGACGGACCTGGCAAAATGCTACACGAGGCAATGACTTGTGTGATAGGATGGAGTGCTTCAGGGCATGACTTAGTTGTAACGCAATGACTGCTGCTTGCTTTAAATTCTCGAATATCTACTATAATGATCTAGACCACCAACAGATTCTAATATATAGCCATGGAATGATGTCAGTTGGATAAACTGAACCTGATTAAATCTGCTGTTGGTGATGGTGAACCACCAAAAACTCGGTAGCATAGTTTAAGGGGAGCATGATATGGGCTGAGTTAGAGTGAGATGGCTCGAGTTCCACATATTTAAAGCCCTTGTTAGCGGTGCTTCAGATGGTTTGATTTTCGAATATCTCATCTCATTTGCTTGTTAGTGGCTATTTGAGAACTAAATATCAAGCAAGTGAATATCATTTCGTGACATGTCCCGTGGAGACTAATCTGATGCACAAATAATTTATTTGGTCTGTCTCACCAAAATTTCAAATCAGGTTTAATTTTTGTTGAGATGGAGAGAGAGAAAAGAATCCCTGAATTTCTCCCTAGCTACACTAGTGACAAGAAATAGACCGCACTGTTTGTTAGAGTCAGCCTGCAGAAGTTTCATGTTACTAGCTGTCAAAATAGGCCCACACAGATTTCCTTAAAAAGCGGGAAAAGAATGATAAATCCAAGCGTAGTCCAAGGGTAGTTTACTCTATCTAATCCCATCTTACTATTCAAGCGAAACCCTCCTATTATATCAAGCCATCTCACTGTATAACATCCAATCTCAAGACTTATCTAGTAATCACCATCACACAAAACCTTGGACCATCTCATGAACCCTCAAAAGTCAAAGTCTCCAGAACCAAAATTACGCGTAGGTCATAGTAAGGTTGTCTTATTAGAAAGATTCCAGGTTATTTAGAGGGCCTAAATACGTTGAAGTGCTGCATTACAATGAGGTTGCAGTGTCTCAATATTTGATGGCACAAGCATTAGATTCAACTGAAAATGCCAAGTAAACTACGATTTTACTTTTAAGTGAGATGAACACATTTTGTTGCTGTTGGCCCCTCGTTACTTTCTGCCTTTGCTTTATGTTAGTTTAATTGGGTCAAAGGATGTGATCGAACATGTCACAGCAAAGTGCAAATGCATAGACGTTTTCACATAGGCCAAGTGCACATGCACTTTTACATTACCCAACTCAAGAAACTACATAAGCGATTCCACATCCAGTGATGTAAAAACCAAATGGAAACAATTATAAGAATATTTTGTAGCCTAAGGACTTGATCTACACAGTAACCCTCATACTCTGGACCACCACATGTAATTCCCTTAGTCAAAGCAAAGATAACCTTTCTTGTCTATCTTTTTATGTTCTAAATTAAGAACAATGATATTTTAGAAACGTACAAATTCATCGCCTTCTTCCACCTCCATTAGATTACTAACAGGCCAAAAAATCGTGCTTACTAAACGAGTTGATTTTTAAAACTAAAAAAGAAATTTAAGAATAGCACTCACAATCATAAAACTAAAATCCTGTAGGCTTTACTTTTATAAGTAGCCAAGGTGGGACAAACAAGATGAATGGCTTAGAAACGTGACTGCATATGTAGCCATACCATTCAGATCTAACTAACCATCAGTTTAGCGCTCAATCAACCAAGCGCAATGTTTATTTCCAACGTAAGTTTGACTGTTTATCTTTTCTTGGCGGGATCCTAAAACATGGGTTAGTAATTCGAAGAGCTTGAATCATCCAACTGATCAACAAATCGTCACCGTTGGAATAATATTGGACCCATTCATGTGCACACAGTAGTGCACACCCTCGGTCAGAAAGTGTCTACTAAGAGTCTTATTGCTTCCGGCCAATCATTAAACTACCAGGAGACGTACCAAGTCGCTCATGCAGACCAAATGCAGCATTTCATACCACGTCTCTCGACCCAAGCTAAGTCTATATATAATTAATTAAAAGACAATAGAATCTAATGTTTAGAACGGGAGTCTTGGTGCAATGGGTAACCTGCAGTTCACGGGTTCAATGCATAGAAATTGCCCCTTGCAAAAATGCAAGGTAAGGCTGCATATTATAGACTCTTTGTGATCCCCTCCTACTCCAAACCATGTGTACACAGGAGCTTCATGCACATGCTGTCTCTTTTTAATAGAATCTAATGTTTAGTATAAAAATGTATATGATAAGATAACTCTTGATCAAATTGTGTTTATTTTTTTCACCAAGCAAGTGGAGTATCCCCCATCCATTGTTTTTTGAGAACTATATGTCCAAGTTTTCTTGGCACTTTGCACAGCCAACGATTCAAAAGGCCAACAAGCAATGGACAAAAAGGGAGGTGATGGAACCTATGAAGATGTCAACTAAAATTTTAACTAGAGAGAGTCGAACAAAGGATATGCTTATGAAATCTTTATAACATAAATTGAAGACAAACACAAAGAGTTCATCTCTGAAGGGCGGCTCTTAACTTTGTGGATTGAGGAGGACAATATCCTTTGTTCTAGTATGGAAGGCATGATTTCAGATCGAGTTCTACATCATATTCTAGTGCAGATACGTCAGATCTATCCAGCTATTGTAACTGCCATAAATGGTGTTTTTGTGAGATTTCCCTAGTTAGAGGATAAAATGTTACAACGCGCTTAGTTGGATAAGACGCTAGGTAACAGTATGTAGACCAATGAATAAGATCATAGTTACAGAGTTGAGCTTACGGAATACATCGTCAAGCCAAATGCTCGAAAATTCCCTGAACTCTCAACCAATCATGATTGAAATGTTTTTTCCATTTCAATTCAGATTTGCAGAACATATATGATGAATTGTTCGTTAAAATCCACCTTTAATTTGATAAATTCATGTGAGTGCTGATAATTTTAGATGTTTAACGGCGTCCATAAAGAAGTTCTCATATAGAGTTATTGATGTATACTAGCGTGATATATATTTTCCATTGGTAATACTATCATTTACATCTATGTAAACCTATTTCCACACTATAAATCCAAAGCACTCGATGGATGCAAATCATAGAGTTTCTTGCTGCATAACATGATATCAGAACCTACGGCTTGATCCAGTTCATCCTCCTCATCGTTTCCTAAACCAGAAAGAACCAGCCTTCTTCTCTCATTGTCAACTAACAGATCATCGTTGTCTCTCATCTCTAGTTTATCACCATGCCAACGGCCTCAACGCCTTCTTCCAATTCAACTCCTGCCTGGTCTGGATCTAGACCGAACAACTCCTCCAACCCCACTCTTTCTACAACAAATGCGGCTTGTCTCCCATTCACCAAATAGTCTAGCACTAACTATGCATTGTTTGGGTGTCCCAGTTCCACCCTACTCTTCGATCCAAAATAATGATTGGGTTTGTCAATGGATCCTCTATGCCCGCCAACGATCACAGTCAATGGAAAAACAGAACCCAACCCTGAATATCTAGCGTGGGGAAACCAATCAAACTCTTATGAGTTGGATCACTGCCTCCATGTCGGATGAGATCTCCTCGTGTACAGCGGGCATCAATGCAGCAAAGGAACTTAGTACAAGTTAAAAAATTCTTTCAGTGAGCCAAATCCCGCACGGCAACTACAACTTTCAATGCAGATGCACAATCTAAAGAAGGGAGATCCATCCATCTCCACATATCTTCGACGAGTACGTCTCATCGCTGATGAACTAGAAGCTTGCGGCCATCCTGTGCTGTGCCAGGAGTTTTAACATGGCTGTCTATGGCAACCGTGGACCCGACTGCGACTGCAATATCTGCCTGAAGATGTTGCTGTCAGTTTGGTGGGCTAAAGCCAACTGCCAATCTCGCTTCTTTCTAGAAGATGTGGGCGAGCTTACAATACCATAGGTCGTGGCAAATCCAACTATCAACCTCAACAAGTTACAGGAGCTACTACTATACTATTTGTCGGAAAGAAGTTCATTCCACCAATCACTATGTTAAAGAAGACGATGAGGCATGGTTCCCTAATACCTGTCAATATTAAAGTCATTTTTAAAGCTCATCGGAGTTGACTTTGATGGTTAAGCCACCATCGCGGACTTAACTGGTGATGGTTCATGCCCTCCTGTTCTTAGAGAGATCAAGTAAATTGCTTTGAAGAAGATCACTTTGTGCACCTTTGTCGAGTTATGGCACATTTCCTCATTGCAAGGTTTTAGGCTTGGGATGAATTCCAACATTGTCAAGAGGCTTAGACCCTGTTTTTTGGTGACCATTTTTCGTTAGTTTGTAACTTAAGGACAAAATGGAGATATTATGAAAATTTGGTGGAGATAATTACTGCAAGATAGATTATAACAGAAAGAAGAATTGTTCCATATCGACCAATGTAAGCATCTGTTGTTACACCTGACCAATAGTTTACATTTTTTGCTACTATTTTTAGATCTTGATTGAGTACTTTCGTCAGGTATGTAATGAGGTTTGTTGCTATCCCGAAGTAATTCAGCCTATCACTAAACTCAATCACTAGCTAGAGGAAGAAAAAGAAAATATTTATTGGGTGGTCCTTCTACAAATACTTAAGTGATAATGAGGATGAAAATGTGACAAATCATAGATAAGATTGATTTTCTTAGTGTTAATGATATATGATGATTGGGGTTACTGATTAATGGCTATCATGTATACATGATGAGTCTATTATACTAACAATTTCAATCAATCTTATCAATCCGATCATGGGTGAAAATAGCTAATGAAAACAGCTGAAATATCATATGCTAGTTAGGACATTTGAAGCGGAGCCTTGGCACAATGGTTAAAGTTGTCGTAGTGTGACCTTGAGGTCATGGGTTCAAGACGTGGAAACTACCTCTTGTAAAAATATAAGGTAGGACTGAGCAACATAGGACCTTGTGGTCCGCCTCTTGTAAAAATATGGGTTTCACTTCTTGGCCGATTTGGGCATGTTATCCTCTTGGTCTTCTATTATGGCGGCTTTGTCCAAAAACCTACCAACAAGGTTTACGAGGAGATCAATTTCTTTAGTTATGTATTTCGACGTATATGACAACTCTTTTGAGGTAGTTTGACACAGGGATAATAATCCATGAATTGAGTTATTTATGTATAATGATTTTTGTCCCGACAATTTAAGGTTGCAATAGCAGGAGAAAATCGCAATCAATGTCTTTTTGGGATTGCCACCTTAGGGCAAAAGAGTTCCTTAATTCAACTGAACATTTCAACAAGTAACGACACTTACCTGAGATTAGGGGTATGGAACAGGGGGCTTATGCCACCACATTTAGTACAGTTGAGCAGGATTGGATGGACAGGGAATATTTCTTTTTTGCTGTGTCTACAACTAAGACTTGTGACATGAGTGTTAAGGGGCTTCCTTTGGGCACTTTGTAATGATAAAAAGGCTTTTCAAGAATAAAGATGACTAAGCTAAAGACCATGACAGTGGCAAGAATGATATCTGCAACACCCCAGCTTACGTAGTCTTGCACATATATAACCACTGTGACCCCAAGAATTAGTCCACAACAAAGTGCGAAATTCCACCAATTGAAGTAAGGCATCTTCTTCCTCCTCTCCTTTGCATGATCATCATCAAATGGATTAGCTCTGAAGCTCTCTAGTGATGATTCATGCCCTCCTATTCATAGAGAGATCAAGTAAATTGCTATGAAGAAGATCGCTTTATGTGCCACAACTCATGTGCCTTTGTCAAGTTGTGGCACATTTCCACAATGGAAGGCTTTAGGCTTAGGATGAATTCCGACATTGTCAAAAGGCTTAGACCTTGTTTTTTGGTGACCATTTCTTGTCAGTTTGTAACTTAATGACAAAATGGATATGTGATGAAAATTTGGAGGAGATAATTACCATGAGATAGATTATAACAGAAAGAAGAGCTGTTCCATATCAACCAATGTAAGCATCCGCTACAAATTCGCCAATCAGTGACATTGTTCTTATTACACCTGACCAATAGTTTACATTCTTTGTTATTGTTTTTAGATCTTGATTGAGTACTTTCATCAGGTATGTAATGAGGTTTGTTGCTATCCTGAAATAACTCAGCCTCTCACTAAACTTGGTCACTAGCTAGAGGAAGAAAAAGGAAATATTTATTGGGAGGTCCTTAAAGCAGAAACTTAAGTAATAATAAGGATGAAAATGTGACAAATCATAGATGAGATTGATTTTCTTAGTGTTAACGATATATGATGAATGAGGTTATTGATTAATGGCTATCATGTCTACATGGTGGGTCTATTGTACTAACAATTTCAATCAATCTTAATAATCCCATCATGGGTCAAAATAGCTAATGGAAACAGCCGAAATATCATTTGCTTACTTAGGATATTTAGGGAAGCCTTAGCGCAACAGTAAAGTTTTCGTCATGTGACCTTGAGGTCATGGGTCAAGACGTTGAAACAGCCTCTTTAAAAATACAAGGTAAGATTTCATAATATAGGACCTTGTGGTCCGCCCCTTGTTGTTTGCTTCTTATAAAAATATAGGTTTTGCTTCTCGGCCGATTTGGGCATGTTATCCTCTTAGTCTTCCATTATGGTGGCTTTGTCCAGAAACCTGCCAACAAGGTTTGCAAGAAGATTAATTTCTTCAATTATGTATCTCTCTATATATAGGACAACTCTCTTAAGGTAGTTTGACACAGGGATAACAATCCATGGATTGAGTTATTTATGTATGATGATTTTTGTCCCGGCCATTTAAGGCTGCAATAGCAGGAGAAAATCACAATCGATGTCTTTTTTCGGATTTCCACCCTGGGTCAAAAGAGTTCCTTAATTCAATTGAACATTTCGACAAGTAATGACACTTACCTGAAATTAGGGGTATGGAATAGGGGCCTTCTGCCACCACATTGTGATTTTGGAATTTAGTACAGTTGATCTGGATTGGATGGATAGGGAAGCTTTCTTTTTGCTATGGCTATAACCAAAACTTGTGACATAGGTGTTAAGGGGCTTCTTTTTGGCACTCTGTAGTGATAAAAAGGCTTCTCAAGAATAAAGTTGACTAAGCTAAAGACCATGACAGCGGTGAGAATGATATCTGCAACACCCCAGCTCACGTAGTCTTACACATATGCAATCACTGTGACCCCAAGAATTAGTCCACAACAAAGCACGAAATTCCACCAATTGAAGTAAGACAACTTCTTCCTCCTCTCCTTTGCATGATCATCATCAAATTGATCAGCTCCGAAGCTCTCAAGTGATGGTTTATGCCCTCCTGTTCCTAGAGAGATCAAGTAAATTGCTATGAAGAAGATCACTTTATGGGCCTTTGTCGAGTTGTGGCACATTTTCTCATTGTAAGGCTTTAGGCTTGGGATGAATTCCGACATTGTCAAGAGGCTCAGACCTTGTTTTTTAATGAACATTTCTTGTTAGTTTGTAACTTATTGACAAAATGGAGATATGATGAAAATTTGGAGGTGATAATTACCACGAGATAGATTATAGCAGAAAGAAGAACTGTTCCATATTGACCAATGTAAGCATCAGCTATAAATCCGCCAATTAGTGGCATTGTTGTTGTTACACTTGACCAATAGTTTACATTTTTTGCTTCTGTTTTTAGATCTTGATGGAGTACTTTCATCAGGCATGTATTGAGGTTTGCTGCTATCCCGAAGTAACTCAGCTTCTCACTAAACTCGATCACTAGCCAAAGGAAGAAATGAGAAATATGTATTGGGTGTTCCTTCAGCAGAAACATAAGTGATTATAAGCATGAAAATGTGACAAATCATAGATGAGATTGATTTTCTTAGTGTTAATGGTATATGATGATTGGGGTTACTGATTAATGATTCTCATGCCTATATGGTGGGTTCATTGTAATAACAATTTCAATCAATCTTAGCTAATGGAAACAGCTAAAATATCATTTGCTTTGTTAGCATATTTGAAGGGGAGCCTTGGCCCAATGGTAAAGGTTGTCATCATGTGACCTTGAGGTAATGGGTTTAAGACATGGAAACAGCCTCTTGTAAAAGTACAAGGTAAGACTACAAAATATAGGTCCTTGTGGTCCGCCCCTTGTGGCCCGCCTCTTGTAAAAATACCAATTTCGCTTCTCAGTCAATTTGGGCATGTTATCCTCTTGGTCTTCTATTATGGCAGCTTTGTCTAGAAACCTGCCAACAAGGTTTGCAATGAAATCAATTTCTTCAATTATGTATCTCGATGTATGAGACAACTTTCTTAAGGTAGTTAAACATAGGGATAACAATCCATTGATTGAGTTATTCATACATGATTATTTTTGTCCCGGTTATTTAAGGATGCAATAGCAGGAGAAAATCACAACCGATGTCTTTTTGGGATTGCCACCCTGGGGAAAAGAATTCCTTAATTCAACTCAACATTTTGACATGTAACGACACTCACCTAAGATTAGGGGTATGGAATAGGAGCATTCTGCCACCACATTGTGATTTGAGAATTTCGTACAGTTGAGTAGCATTGGATGGATATGTAAGATTTTTTTTTGCTATGGCTGCAACTAAAACTTGTGACATTGGTGCTAAGGGGCTTCCTTTGGGCACTCTGTAAAGATAAAAAGGCTTCCCAAGAATAAAGATGACTAGGCTGAAGACCATGACAGCGGTGAGAATGATATCTGCAACACCCCAGCCCACGTAGTCTTACACATATACGACCACTGTGACCCGAAGAATTAGTCCACAACTAAGCATGAAATTCCACCAATTGAAGTAAGACATCTTCTTCCTCCTCTCCTTTACATTATCATCATCAAATTGATCAGCTCCGAAGCTCTCTAGTGATGGCTTATGCCCTCCTGTTCCTAGAGAGATCAAGTAAATTGCTATGAAGAAGATCGCTTTGTGCGCCTTTGTTGAGTGTTGGCACATTTCCTTATTGCAAGACTTTAGGCTTGGGATAAATTGCAACATTGTCAAGAGGCTTAGACCTTGTTTTTTGGTGAACATTTCTAGTTAGTTTGTAACTTAGTAACAAAATGGAGATATAATGAAAATTTGGAGCAGATAATTGCCACGAGATACATTATAATAGAAGGAAGAATTGTTCCATATTAACTAATGTAAGCATCCGTTGCAAATCTACCAATCAGTGGCATTGTTGTTGTTACACCTGACCAATAGTTTACATTCTTTGCTCCTATTTTTAGATCTTGATGGAGTACTTTCGTCAAGTATGTAATGAGGTTTGTTACTATCCCGAAGTAATTCAACCTCTCACTAAACTCGATCATTAGCAAGAGAAAGAAAAGGGAAATATTTATTGGGTGGTCCTTCTGCAAAAACTTAAGTGATAATAAGGATGAAAATGTGACAAATCATAGATGAGATTGATTTTCTTAGTGTTAATAATATATGATGATTGAGGTTACTGATTAATGGCTATCATGTCTACATGGTGGGTCATTGTACTAACAATTTCAATCAATCTTATCAATTCGATCATGGGTGAAAGTAGCTAATGGAAACAACTGAAATATCATATGCTAGTTAGGATATTTGAAGCGGAGCCTTGGCATAATGGTAAAAGTTGTCGTCGTGTGACCTTGAGGTCATGGGTTTAAGACGTGGAAACTGCCTCTTGTAAAAATACAAGGTAAGACTGCGTAACATAAGACCTTGTGGTCCGCCTCTTGTAAAAATATGGGTTTTGCTTCTTGGCCGATTTGGGCATGTTACCCTCTTGGTCTTCTATTATGGCAGCTTTGTCCAAAAACCTACCAACAAGGTTTGCAAGGAGATCAATTTATTTAGTTATGTATCTCGATGTATAGGACAACTCTTTTGAGGTAGTTCGACACAGGGATAATAATCCATGAATTGAGTTATTCATGTATAATGATTTTTGTCCCGGCTATTTAAGGTTGCAATAGCAGGAGAAAATAACAATCAATGTCTTTTTGAGATTGCCACCCTAGGGCAAAAGAGTTCCTTAATTCAACTGAATATTTCGACAAGTGACGACACTTACTTGAGATTAGGGGTATATAATAGGGGGCTTCTGCCACCACATTGTGATTTCGAAATTTAGTACAGTTGAGCAGGATTGGATGGATAGGGAAGATTTCTTTTTGCTGTGGCTACAACTAAGACTTGTGACATGGGTGTTAAGGGGCTTCCTTTGGGCACTTTGTAATGATAAAAAGGCTTTCCAAGAATAAAGATGACTAAGCTGAAGACCATGACAGTGGCAAGAATGATATCTGCAACACCCCAGCTTACGTAGTCTTACACATATATAACCACTGTGACCCCAAGAATTAGTCCACAACAAAGTGTGAAATTCCACCAACTGAAGTAAGGCATCTTCTTCCTCCTCTCCTTTGCATGATCATCATCAAATGGATCAGCTCTGAAGCTCTCTAGTGATGGTTCATGCCCTCCTATTCCTAGAGAGATTAAGTAAATTGCTATGAAGAAGATCGCTTTATGCACGTTTGTCAAGTTGTGACACATTTCCTCATTGCAAGGCTTTAGGCTTAAGATGAATTCCGACATTGTCAAAAGGCTTAGACCTTGTTTTTTGGTGACCATTTCTTGTCAGTTTGTAACTTAATGACAAAATGGAGATATGATGAAAATTTGGAGGAGATAATTACCACGAGATAGATTATAGCAGAAAGAAGAACTGTTCCATATTGACCAATGTAAGCATCCGCTACAAATTCGCAAATCAGTGACATTGTTGTTGTTACACCTGACCAATAGTTTACATTCTTTGCTGTTGTTTTTAGATCTTGATTGAGTACTTTCATCAGGTATGTAATGAGGTTTGTTGCTATCATGAAATAACTCAGCCTCTCACTAAACTCAGTCACTAGCCAAAGGAAGAAAAAGGAAATATTTATTGGGTGGTCCTTAAGTAGAAACTTAAGTAATAATAAGGATGAAAATGTGACAAATCATATATGAGATTGATTTTCTTAGTGTTAACGGTATATGATGAATGAGGTTACTGATTAATGGCTATCATGTCTACATGGTGGGTCTATTGTACTAACAATTTCAATCAATTTTAATAATCCCATCATGGGTCAAAATAGCGAATAGAAACAGCTGAAATATCATTTGCTTAGGATATTTGAAGCGGAGCCTTGGCACAATGGTAAAGTTGTCATCATGTGACCTGGTGGTCATGGGTTCAGGACGTGGAAACAGCCTCTTGTAAAAATACAAGGTAAGACTGTGTAATATAGGACCTTTTGGCCTGCCTCTTGTAAAAATGCAAGTTTTGCTTCCTAGCCAATTTGGGCATGTTATCCTCTTGGTCTTCTATTATAGTGGCTTTGTGCATAAACGTGCCAACAAGGTTTGCGAGGAGATCAATTTCTTCAGTTATGTATCTTGATGTACAGGACAACCCTTTTAAGGTAGTTTGACACAGGGATAACAATCCGTGGATTGAGTTATTCATACATGATGATTTTTGTCCCAGCTATTTAAGGCTACAATAACAGGAGAAAATCACAATCATAGTCTTTTTGGGATTGCCACCCTGAGGGAAAAGAATTCCTTAATTCAACTGAACATTTCGACATGTAACGATGCTTACCTAAGATTAGGGTTATGGAATAGGAGCTTTTTGCCACCACATTGTGATTTCAGAATTTCGTACAGTTGAGTAGGATAAGATGGATATGGAAGATTTTTTTTTTGCTATGGCTGCAACTAAAACTTGTAACATGGGTGTTAAGGGGCTTCATTTGGGCACTCTGTAAAGATAAAAAGGCTTCCTAAGAATAAAGATGACTAGGCTAAAGACCATGACACTGGTGAAAATGATATCTGCAACACCCCAGCCCACGTAGTCTTGCACATATACAATCACTGTGACCCTAAGAATTAGTCCACAACAAAGCACGAAATTCCACCAATTGAAGTAAGACATCTTCTTCCTCCTCTCCCTTGCATGATCATCATCAAAGTGATCAGCTCCAATATGGACAAAACCATGCCAATCCCAATCCTTTGGAGAATGCTCATGCCTCTTTCAACTACACCCTAAAAAGAGAATACGAAAAAAATGCAGATCGAAAAAAGAAAAGTGGGAAGAGATAACTTACAGGCAAATGCAACACAAGAAGGATTCAGGGTAGTCTTCTTCTTCTATGTCTGCGTTGCAAGGAGCTAGGGTTTGATCTTCCGAAGAGGATAAACTAGAATTAAGGGGTTGTAGCATTCCATCTAGGAAGATGGAGGAAAGTAAAACCTAGAAATTTGGACGAATAAGGAAAATTGATATGCAGAAGATGGAAGAGAATATTTCTGGAGGACAAGGAGATGAAGATAGAGTTCTTTATAGGTGAATGCCACAATTATAATTGACGCCTAAGCCTCCGTCGCTACTTCGAGTGAGGCCATACCAATGAAATTAGTAATAAACAACTACCTTTGATGCAAAATCTTTCTTTTGTGAAGTCAGTTTGGATCACTATTTGTCTTTGTACAACCTTTGACTTTGATTGTCTCGCTCCTCCTAATTTATGTCCTTTTTGTTCTATGTTGAATATATTCATCTAATCTCTCTAGCTCGTAATGCTTTTAATATTTTTATTTTCATCCTTTTTTGTCTTGCCACTCTCCTACGTTAACATCCGTATTTTAGCAACACTCATCCTATATGCATGTAGTTCCTTAAGTGCCTTATACTTAGAATTTTTCTTTTAGTTTGAAAAGCACCCTCCGATCATACAAAACTCTAGAATTACATTTTTATTTGTTCCAACCTGCTTGAATTTTTTTAGATAATCTCCCTCTCAATCTCTCAATTCTCATAAATTACTACAAGATATAATGCATTTTTGTATTTGTTGCGTCATATTTTGTATTTATGACCTAAAAATGTCCCAAACGAGCTGTTTTAGAGGTTCAATGGATGAGATTTTTACCAGTAGGGGCAGGGCTTGGATAACTTAGAAAAACAGAAGTGGGCCCTAAATGCAATTTTTAGAAAACTGAGTGTTATATGGTCCAGATAAATGTACTAGGTTATAACCGCTAATAGTACTGTGGGGCAAACGGAGCTGGTGGGCCATGTCCTAATCATGCCATAGAAACTGTATTTTTTCCCAATGTTTGAAGTCAATCGTCCAACTGAATCCGAGTCCAAGCACCTACTTTACGAGTTCTTATATGGTGGATGGACGGATTTGAATTTGAAAAGTGGTAGCAGGCAAGAGATCAAATGAAGCTTACCCTTTTCAATCTGGCCAAAGGGAGTAGTGACAACTTAAACCTGCCACCAAGCATATTTCAGGGAGATGCTGTGCTGTAGGCACCCAGCTATGCTAGACATTTAATGGCTACAAAAGTAGCATCGGAGAAGCGGGCAGTTTTACTATCGCACAATGGGTGCACATATTTTTTCAACGAAATAATGTGTAAATCAGAACCAAGTGGACCGTTCTTCTTAATGGTTTCATCAAAGTATAGAACCATTTGTCTGCCATGTCTTGTTGAGATCAAGGTCCGGTTACATAAAATTCTTTTGGGCCCATAAGTGTACCTTATGGGCTTCAAATTTTAAGGCCTTCTCTTGGCTTGGGTTGGCAGGAAGTGTCCATTGTATGCCTACGTTGTCCCCACGTCCTAGAGGTGCTGTGAAGCTTAGGTTCATTTGTGCATCATTCGGCGACCCAGACCACCCAGAATTGGAGCCTTGTGCTGGGGGATCATACTTTTCGGAGATTCTCTTGTCATTTTTCAGTTTTTGAGATATCAGAGGTTTTATCGAAGTGGATGCTTAGGTTCCTTAGTTACGGGTCTGCAACAGCTCTTCAGGACGAATATGTATCCATATCTGCTGATGGAAGGTGACAGATTGAGACCCCAGCCTGGAGAAAAGGCCATATCATTTCTGAGATTATCGAGCTTTGTTCGGGAGTGTTTGCTTGCTTGATAAATGATAAATACTGACCTCTTCCAAAGAGAGAAACAAAGAAGACGAAGAAAACAAAACCACTGATTCGGTCTGCCAGGCTATGGACGGGCTGTAGGCCAACAGTCTCCCCCTTCGTTGGTGGATGTAAGCTAGCCGTCGCTTTTGTAATATTTCTTTTAGTTGTTTCTAACCATCCATTCAAAGCAATAACTTAGAGCGTTATGATCGACACATGGCCTGATTCTTGAGCCCTAACAGAAATAACTTTGATGATTGAACAAGCAGGCACTGCTTCCCATTTGTACTTCTATATATCCATTGATATTCTTCAAAAAAGGAGAACATGAGAATCCTGTCATATAAGAACTTTAGGAAAAAGAGAGCGCTCATTTACAGTTGCAAAATACAAATGTAGCATGCATCTTATCCTAGTTCCACCCTTTTTCTAAGGAAATCTCAACAGAAGTTTTCCATAATACAAGCCAAAACCACTTTGAGAATAAGAAGAAAGTGTACTGGCCTACTCGATTCCTTGGATAATGTGGTCTAGGATGGGCAGTAGGAAGTACCCTACGGTATAGGTAGTGAAGACAAGAAGCACCAGGCTTCAAATTCCATACTAAGAAGCTCCAAGCAAACATATGATGTAGCTACAAGACAACATGGATATGGATATGATCTCAACCCTAATCCTCACTACAAGCTAGGATGGAATGAATTTTCTAGAGGTTAGCTAGACGGCTACGTAGTAGCCCATTTTCTCCTAATTTGTTGCTTTCTTTCTCTCTTTGTAATTTGGTTTATTTGCATAATATAGACTCTTTGTGGTCTGCCCCTTGTCAAATCTTGCACACGTGGGAACTTCATACACCAGGCTGCATTTTTTTTCTTTTCTTAATAACACAAAATTTGGATTATCTGATCATAGAATCAATAAGGAAATCGGCTGTAGTAGTATTGTTGCATATGACCAAAATACTCTAATATTTGGTTGATCAGAAATAAATATCATCCTCACTATGGCAATTAACGATTAGACATTACATGAGAGTCTGATTAGTAGCAGAAGAGACTACATGAGAATGTTAGAGCTGGCTAAAGGTACAACCGAGTCCTATTTAGTGACTATTATGTGTTACATGGCTTAGAACAACAAAGGCTTGGGTGTGAGAAGATGTATGAGTTTTCTCGGCTCTGGCCGTCAGAGAAGTTTATTGGTTTGAATTTTCAAATCTTTGCTTGTAATACGTTTAGCCCTTTGTGCCATGTACTTTGATCTACTCATCAAATGACCACACGACCGATGAGGATACAAAGCAATATCGTGTTTTTGGCAATGCCGGTCCCAAATCCCTCCGGCGGCTAAAGTGTCATTGAGGAATCCGGGCAACAAAATATAGTTCATGCTTTGTCTTGGTTTTAGTCTTTTAGATTTTAATCCGATAATGGTGGCTGACCATTTTTCACTTGTAACGTAGCACAAAATTAAGGGCAGTGCCAGTGCATGAAACTCCGGCATATGCAAGGTTCGGAGAAGGGGCTGACCATAATGGTCTATAGTACACAGTCTTACCTTGCATTTTTGCAAGGGGCTGTGTTTCCACGCCTTAAACCTATGATCTCAAGGTTACACAACTACAACTTTACTGTTGAGCCAAAGCTCCCCTTCATAACGTAACACAAAATAAGAAAGATAAATAAGGAAGGAGATCACCTGTGTTTACCTAGGAAACAATGAAGAAGTCTTGAACATATAAGATACAACATTTGATAACTTTCATTTGAACAGATTTAAAACATCACAATACGTTCAACTTAAATAGAGCATCCACTAGCAATAAATAAAATTGCCAAATTTCAAATGAAGTTGTTAAATCTAAATTAAAAAATTCTAACAAAATAAGAAACTAAAATCTAAAGAAAAGACAGTTACTTGGTCATTTAGCATCCTACATCACCTATGCAAGAGTTTGTTCCCTACTGAATAATAAAGAAAGCTTACTTCGTGGGTTTAGGCCTGCTTGTTCACAATCAAAAGTTTGTGGACTCAACTGGATCCCTGTGCATTTATGTGAAAAGAATTAACCCTAAAATTAATTGCGATCTCTTAGAAGGAGAAGACTTTTGCTGCCAACAATTTTCATCGTCTCTATATGGTCTTTTTCTCTATTTGTATGCACTAGAAAAATGTAAATTACAGTAAATGAAAGAATTTATATTTTAAGAAAATATGTCTACATCAACTATATAAGGGATGTCTCTTTTCAGTGGGTTGACAACTGAACGAGAACAATGTTGAATAGTAACATATAGCACGTTCCACTGAAAGAGACCGTTTACTAACTTTTGTTTCTCTTTATCTAGTCATAGTAGGATGTGGAAGTAAAGAAGAAAATGACACAACCACCAGTAATTGTGATGGTAAAAGGAAAATCCATGAAAGGGAGAATGATGAGAAAGGATTGAGAAGATGTGGAAAAACTTCTGTGATTTGCTTTGGTACCATGAGAAGTCTGGTGATTCCCATCAAAACATCAGTCAAATAATAGCCCATATTGACTTCTGGACTCGGGGAGGTTTCCTAGGGAAAACAGGGCATGCATATATGAATAATAGAAGAGAAGTGATCAACTAACACCTCTTCAGAAATTTCATCAAATGACTAAATGCCTCTAATTAAGAGTTAATTTCAAATCAATGAAAATTGTTAGTTGTGATATTTAACCCGCAGATAAGATTACTTGGCAGTTAGCACCCACCAGTAGGGTATCTGGTGGTACGGTTGCTAGCCTGGGAACGGATCTAACACATCCTCTGGGTTAGAAGATGAATATTGAACTAGATCTAGATGCTGCTGTACATGCATATTATTGGTTTACTATTAAATCTCACTACTTAAGGGGTGCATTTCTATCATCTTGATTAAGGGACTTCTACTATGTCTCGCAATTTGCTTTCTTTCTCCTGAAACGTGACTTGCGCATAATTACAGAAAAGATTGAACTTGCTCATAACCACCTTTTTTCAGTGTTTTACAAACAATTAATGATCGTGCTTTAAACACAAAGAAACATAGTCTGTGTAAATGATCGAATTGTCTGTCTCGATTAGTGGGATTCCATACTTAACGACGTTATAGTTTCTGGACCTTGACGGACAAAGAAGAAGATTGGAGGTTAAGTTTTCGTTGCTGCGGGGATGGACCTGAAAATTAGAGAGGAATGCCGGTATGACCGTGATAACAACCCAACTGCTCTGCAACTTCACTTAGGCTTCACATAAAATTGATCATCTGATTCCCCAAGCTTAGGATAAGAACACCTATAGCATCCAAGAAATTATGCTTTTATGTTGTTAGACGAGGACAATCAATAACTCTGCATAAGAAACATTTACCTTTAAGGAACCAAACTATCATTTATTAGGTGCTACTGGCTCCAGTTACCATGTTTTTAGGCAATTAGATACCCAAAGCTAGAGTAAAGTGAAAAGCACAGATCAAAGGGATGTGAAGCCTTACATATAATAGTGGGGGAGTTGCACAACTGTTAAAGAGTTGTCGCGCTTTACTCAGCATTTATCAAAATTGGAAGTCTCATAAAGAGAATTCTCAAATCAATCCCAAGAAACTGCATTACAGTCCAGGGTGCTGCTACTAAGTAGGATGCACCTGAGATGATCCTAGGATCTCCTATCAAGCGGCCCACCTCATATATTATCTTACCTGTCCATCTAACTACTTGTGGATTAGATGATTTTTAAATTGTTATTATTTTATCTTTTAATATATTTTTTTATATGAAAAATGGACGATTAGTAACTTTGTATAACAACAGTCCAAATTCAAAAGCCAAAGCACAATTATTATTTTTAATGAAAAATGGTTTGTTAGTAATTTTTATTTATTTATAATAACAGTCTAAATTCAACAACCAAAGCACACACACACACATATATATATGCAGTTTATTAGTATTTTTTTTTTATAACAACAATCTAAATTCAACAACCAAAAGCACAGTTTTTTATTTTTTTATAAACAATAGTCTATTAGTAATTTTTTGTAACATTAGTCTAAATTCAACTACCAAAGGCATAACTTTTTATGATGCCAACCTTTGTCATTAAAAGTTACAAGATATCCAAAGCAAGAGCAATTGGACAAAGGATAGAGAGCAGTAGACACACAAACCATCAATCTGAAAAAAGAGTTCAACTCGTATGTAAAATTACACTCTAGGCCATGTAAAAAGAATTTCTCATCTTTGACCAATTGGCTCACCTTCTTTTGAGGTATGATAACGTGATGAACCTTTCTCTTTCCAGCGACGAAGAGAAACCCAGAATGGGAAATGTTTATCCTTGTGCATTGACAGTGTGATATGATAACAAAAACCATCCAAAACACATAGATTGCTATGCAGCAGCGATAACCAACACCCAGATCTATCTGCTGCTGGTCTCTGTCTACACCATAATGGAAGACTAAACATCCATCATCCATGGGGAGGATCAGACTCGTAATGTGGACTACCAATGATATCACTTTTTACAAACTTTGCCTCTTGATGGGACAGGTGTCTATCATCTCATAAAGTCAAAGGACAGGTGACCAACCTTAAGATCTCTCCTATCATAACATCTATAGGGCCAAGATGCTCGTTATTCCATCCACAAAATTATAAAAATTACTCAATATCTCAGAATTCCAAAAAATAGAGATGAATTCCTTTGATATAACAATGAAATCTAGTAGCAATTGTAGATTGCCATCCTAAGGCACTGCCCCTCTCTTGGGGTAGCCTCTCAAATACCATCCACCAAGCATTCTCAACAGGTTGACGGAGAAAAATAAATGATAAAATAAGCATTCATGTCTCACAACATGCAATAACAATTGTATTCACTATTTGATGACTTCTAAAGGTCATAAAATTTCATTCAAAATCATATTCTTCCACTATCACTTATTAAATGTGGCTAATTATATAAGAAAAAACTTGCATTCCATGAGAGAAATGAGAATTAATGCAAATATGCATATGTGTATTGCACACAGACATGGAATAATACATACATGGTACTCATTCATAAATACATCATTGGTGTGATGAGAATTTGCAAATTCAAATAGAAAGTATGCCCATATTAAATGTCATCACCTATCTCAAAACAAGGAAATAATCTTTCAGAGTATGCAACCCCTTAGTTTATGAAGACTCGCGTACCTATCAAATCACATGTACAATATATTGTCACACGATATTCTATCCTTCTCATTTTCGATTTAGATAATCTCTGATCATCCTTGATTTAGATGATTTTGCTATTATTCACCATTGATCATAGTTTTGTCTCTCTAGGTCTTGTTTGGTCATCATACCCTAGACATCAATTAAAGATCAACAGTTGAGATCCCTTGATTACTCTTGATCCCCACTGATCTGTGTCTTATGAATAGTCTTTCTCATGTTACAATGGTTGACTCATTAATCTAACTATTGGATACAATGGTTGCCAAACTAGTTGTATCGTACGTGATCCTAAAATTAAGAAGCAGACCTACTTTTTTATATTCATTTTAGCGTTCCATGACCCATCTCAAATGGCTGAGGTACCAAATTTCATATTAGTTGGATGTCTCTAGATCCTCCATTTTTGGAGCTTTTGATGCAAAAAATTTGACTATGTAATATAACAAACCTTCAAAACACATAATACCATCTATGTTTTGTAACAGATCTGGAGCTCCTAAAATGGATGGCCTAAGTAGATCTCGAGTAACATGAGATTTGGTACTTGGCCATATGAGATGGGACAAATTAGATAAATGTCTTGGATTGTTGTAAAAAACATAAAAAATAGGCTCGCTTTTTAATTTTAGGAATGCTTATAATACAACCATGATACAATTGATTGTATCATGTGAATATTCCTCTCACTCTCTCTCTCTCTCTCTCTCTCTCTCTCTCTCTCTCTCTCTCTCTCTCTCTCTCTCTCTCTCTATGTGAGCGTGCATGTGTGCGTGACACCCTAGGTTTTCTAAAACTTTTTTTTCATATATAATAATAATAGTAATATTTAATAAGATAGTCGGGATCCTTGGTAGAGGAAAAACTAGTAATTAGTATAAATACAAAGAAAATTCCAAATGAAAACCCCGAGGGTCATCCAACTCATAATAACCATCAAAACTAATACAATATATAACATACTTTGATAAATAAAAAAAATAAAAAAAAAACTTGGAGAAAATACCAGTCATGAGAAGTGATATCAATAACAACAAAACACAAAGAAGTCTCAGGGTTCCATCCATCAATCACCACAAGCTACTCTAACATTTAAGTCCATGTAGATGAGACAAATAAGAGTCAAGTCCAATTATGTCATCATAATACAAGTGTACTTATACAGCTCATACAAAAAGTCAATAGCAAGTAGATGAGTGCATACATCCTATCGGTCTCTGATACGATAGATGGTCCTCACAATCCTCTCGCTACAACTGCTCCACTTGCTTGCCCTTAAGCACTATCACAATTTAAATATGAGGTATTGTAAACCAAAGCAATGCCTCAGCAAGTTATTGCATGTATAAGTTATCACATTTAATATCGAATAAAAATATAAATGATATTGCATAAAGGTTTCAAAGTCATGGTAGATTTCATAGAGTAAAACATTTATATAATAAGTCAAATAATCAGATATCCAGCATTAACTGTACATGAAAGATCAAGAGTTTATAATAAAAGCAATGATAGTCAAGCATGATTTATGCCAAATAATAAGGTTTCATAACTAATCAATATGACATACAAGGTATGAATAGTGCATGCTTATGCATATGATATAATCGAGTATAATTAGTTTTATCATTTAAAAACATGGATGCAATCATGAGCAATAGGGTGCTCATACACTATCATGCCCCCCAAGAGTGTCCTACTACACTCGCATAACCAGCAATGAGTACTTATTCCAAAACCCTGGGTTCCCTACTTGTAACTCGCACACTAGGTAGCTCACTCAACCTATAGGCCCACCCACATCTGGCTGCCCACATAGGCTTCGCCTTGAGGGTGCATCGTCATGCACGGGTGTATCAAGATCTAGATATCCCAACAAATCTATACTTTATAAGCATACAAAATAAGAGTATACCGCAGTTGCAACCACTCCAGGGTATCAACTACTGCCACTATTGTCGACATTAAAACGTGAGACTAATGTCCACCATGCATGGGGTATGGTCGAACTTGCACGATTGGCCCACCCATGATTACCACAAACCTCACACAATTTGCCACACATCAGGATTGGTGTCTATCATCCATAAGTTCAAAGGGCGGGTAAACAACCCTAATACCCTCCTAGCATAGTATCTACCAGGCAAAAAAAATCATCATAAAACAATGAAAACCCAAAATAAAGCATGAAAATTCCATATATAGTTAATTTCAAGAAGATCCAATCAATAAGTTGTGCTAATACATCATCAATGATGCATTGAAAACAAGGTGTAAATAATGTGAAACGAAGATATCATAACGTCAACCATGCATGATGTAAGTAGTCTCACAAAACATGATAGTAACATAAAATCTATGCTTCAACTACTGTCATAAATGAAGTTCTCAAGTAGATAAGTCATGATTATGAAATCAGGGAATTACTAAATGTAATCACCTACCTCAAATGTGCGGTACTCCTTACCAGGGGTGTAAATATCTCAACTCGCATGCTCTAAAGTACATGTCAAACCATAATACCACACCAAGTCATTTGCTACTCTAATTGTGTCTTCATTATTCATTATAACCTTCATCTATTTAGCTTGATGTTCCTTAATCCCAAGAGTAAGTCAATCCATGAAATAATTCCTCTTATCTGGTAGTTAACCCTAGATTAACCATTCATATAGTCTAATTTACACTTAATTAAGCTAATCCATGTTTAGATGTTGATTTTTTTCTAACATCTAATTGATTATCTGCTAGCTCTGATCGTTAATCTAAATTGTGATTGGTCAATTTAATGTCCTTTAGTCATTAGAAAAAATTTCTTTTGTTTGATTAAGTCTAAAGATGATCCATCCATTGGATCGTTCTTTATAGCTTAATCCTATGATTAGATAGCTAATATTAGTCTTATTCAATATAACCAATTCAATTTCTATGTTTATCTAACCATTTAGGTGTATTTCCATGATCGTGTGTTGATTTGACGGTTAGATCGACACACAATCGATCAATTCTAAGGTTCATGATCAGACTGACAATCAAGATCAATTTTTCTTGATGGATACTTGAAATCTGTTCAATAATTTCATTAAATCATCTCCTAATTGATGTATTTGCTTTTAAGGCATGATCATCACCTGATTGAGCTAATCTAGGTTATTGGATAAGATTTTTTATTTGATTTAATTAAAAGTGGTCAAATCAAGGTTTTGATGTTAAATCTAGGTTTGCATCAGGGACGGTGCGCTAGGGCCATCGATTCTTTCTAGGCTTGATCTATGGTCTAGATCTTGTCATTTTTTCTCTGTTTTTATTGTTTATAAAGTTTTGGGAGTTTAGGAACACAATGAACAGCTCAGATCATCCATCTAGGCCCTCTATCTAAGTGAAATTAGCCAAAAACAGTGAGCCCTCAATCACCAGAGGTTGTTGGAAAAACTCCCCGTCGCTGGAGAAGACGACCAAATTCCGTTCATTGTTGGCAACCCATACAATGGTGAAATCTCACAAAATTTATTCTATTTTGTTCAGGATTTCATGAATTTGAGTTTTATATGGTTTTGATCCACTAATTTCGTCCAAATCTGTGGTTTTTAGCCGAATTTATGCATGATGAAAAAAAATTTCTTTACTCTTTTCCACTTTGTCGTCATCAATACTTAATGGATCTTCATGAAACCACAGGGTTTTGATCATTGTCTAGTGAAGAATAAGATGAATGGTCCAGATCATTAATCTTTCACTGATTCGTCCACTGTATAGTCCAAGTCTTGTCATAAAAAAACAAGGACCATGGGCGTTGCCGGTGTCGGTAGAACAAAAAATGGAAAACAAAGGGAAAGGAGGGTGGATGGCCTACGTCGTTAGATTGGTCGGAAAAAACTGTTTTTCGTAGCTGTAGGAGGGCGAGGGCGTTGCCATCGCAGTGCACTGTGGGTGCTGGTCGGTTGGCATCAGACATCGTCTCCAACGCTGGTGTGAAGCGTCGATTGAGGCTGGGCAGAAAACCGAGGGAATTAATGGGGGAAAATAAATGCTATTAGTGCAAGAAATTATGTTACGAGTTTCTACTAGATGTACACGCTCATGAGTGCGAGAAGAAGTCCTCGTACTTCTTTTTTCACATATGATTTGTTTTGGTAGATCTAAGCCATTCGTCATGTTATCTATATCAATAATGGGTAATACAATAGAAATTAATATATCCGAGTGATCCTAACTACTTGTTTTGGGCCTTGAAAAAAACAATAAAAATAGATGATTGTTATTTCTTGTTAATGGAAACATATGCTAAAAGTATCCAATAAACATGCCATTTGATCTATAACCTAATAACCAAATTTTAAACGTGATAAACAAATTAGATCTACATAACAAAGTTTTACCGCATAGAAAAATTGGGTATGGACTTTTTCTCATGCTCAAGACCATGTGCTTCTACTGGGACTCCTATGTGATTGTCTTGTGACTGACATATGACTATGATTGTGACCATAAATAGATAGCTAAAACACATTTGGCAATTTTTATTTGAGTTCTAGTAAGCGCATAGTACTAACTCTCACGAGTTGACTTGCAAAGCTCTTCTGAATTACTCGACTTGGTAGCAAATTGAGTCGATATCAAGTGCAAAATAAAAAAAGCTCAGTTTGGACAAAGATTTTAAATACATGACCTCTCAAACAGCAATACCACATCTTAACCGGATTCTCTAGAGCTTATATGTACTTATACATTGAAAATGGTATATAAGTACATAAATAAAATATTATATTAGGTACTTTCAAGTCCTCGACAAGTAGCTTCGAGTCGAGTTTACTTGCCTATCATTCGAGTCGAGTTTTTGCGTTTTTAAACTATGGATAGGCATATACACCTTAGAGCGATAGAATAAGTTCATGCCTTTCTTTTCATACAAGATGCAACTTTAGTTTATAGATCTAAACCATTTCATGGCCATCAATAACTTTAGCGTATGTTTCTTAAAAAATCGATAACCATCCATTTGTGTTGATTTTTTTAGAGACCTAAAAGGTGTTAGTTAGCATCCATTTGTGTGGATTTCTTCACGCTCCCTTGAGCGTGTGCGCTGTGGGGATTCTTTTTATCTTGGAAGAATCTTTTATGTATCTCACGGGAAAACAAAATGTTGAGAACTGGGAAGAATGTGTAGATATGCTTCAATTGCCAGAAGCTTCATTATTTAAGCGTTTTCTACCAAATGCAAATGTAAGTGGTAGTACCTCAGCGGCCACCCACCTATAAGCCATGACTTTGACCAAATATTAACCATACAAAGTGGAGCACAACGGTCCAACTGTATCCTATCAAATCTTTTTCCTAACATACATGCTTTGCCTATTTGCCTGGCTATTATGTAATAGCAGTCTGCACATCTAGGACAAAGGAAACTAGAAAAAACCTGGAGAAAAGATGTAATAGAACCCATAAAATATCATATCTTAGGTATATTTCGTGAATGAAAACATAAAAAAATAAATATAAAATATAAAAAAATTCACTGCTTGTTGTATTATAAAGCAATCACCCAAAAACTTGCATTGGGCTTTCCTGGGGCATTCCTCCTACTCTTATGGCTATAGTTGCACGCCGGAGAAACTTCCCAGCATCCATCTCATGACATTATATCAACATTATTACCCTCACAGGAATCAGCATCAGCCACCCTTTTCAGCCTCTTGTAAAATGCGGGGTCACGGATTCAAGGCGTGGAATCAACCTCTTGCGAAAGCCAAGATAATGCTGCCTACTATAAACCCTTGTGGTCCCGGACCCTGCATAGATAGGAGCTTTGCGCACCAGGGCTGCCCTTTTTTTAGGAATCAGCATCAGCCACCCTTTTCTCCACATTTTTGTAAGAATACTTACTGGCTACGTACACATAAACACACAAATTTACGCCAACTAAAGCTGCTAGCAACCAGTAGAAGTAGTCCAAGCGGCTATGGTTCAAGTCCTCGCCAAACCAGCTACTACCACCCTTTTCAGACACATGATCCACAATTGTTATCAAGAGACTGCTGAGGAAGTTAGAGGTGCCCATAACACTTAGGTAAAATGCTATTCCAAGGCTTCTCATGCTATCAGGAACTTGCTCATAAAAATACTCCTGCAAGCTCACCAAAGTAAAAGCATCTCCTATGCCAAGGATCATGTACTGTGGAATTAACGAAAAGATACTCGTGGAAAGCAAGTTGGTTTGCCCCCTTTGGGCCACCTTTAGCCTTTTCCTTTCAACCAAGGCCGCAGAGGTCATAGCCAATGCGGAGAAAACCATGCCAATCCCAATCCTTTGGAGAATGCTCATGCCTCTTTCACTGTCTCTCACTCTTCTACACATGGGTACGAGGATTTGATCATAGATGCATACAATAGTTACCATCAAAATAGCAGCAAATGAATAAACAGAGGCAGGTGGCATGACGAAATTATGTGCAAGGTTTCGGTTCACAGTGCTTCCTTGCTTGATGAAGAAGGTCGAAGTTAGGGCCACACATATACCAAATGTCAAGGTGGTTAACCAAATGGGTACCATGTTGATCACCAGCTTCGTTTCCTCCACGTTTGTCACTGTTGCTAATCTCCACGGGTTTTGCTTCTCGGCCGATTTAGGCATATTAACTTCTTGGTCTTCCATAGGCCCTTGTGACCTTGAGGCCATGGGTTCAAGGCGTAGAATCAGCTTCTTACAAAATGCAAGGTAAGGCTGCCTACTATAGGCCATTGTAGTCCACCCCTTTCCTAGACCCTGTATAGGCGGGAGCTTCGTGCACCGGGCTGCCCGGGCTACCTCTTCAATTTCTACTACGGTCATCTGTGGAATAAAAAGATGTTTGAATGTACTACAGGTGAATTAACGGATGATGTAGCATAAGATATTGCTTGAGTTTCTGATACCTTGGCCTCTACTTATATAGCAGTTAGCGAGTTGCTCTACCTCCGTCTCTCTCTGTCACAGACACACACATTGATATATATTTGAGAAGATACATAGTCAAAACAACAATAACTTCAAGAGATGGGTGTAATTAGCAAAACCAATCATGTATATATCAAAGTCGAATCAAATGGGCAAATGTATAATTTCCCAAAAGTGCAGGCAGAAAAATCAGAAATTATTAAATTACATAATGTGTATATAGAAAATGGAGGGATTCCATTTTCCATGCTATATATGCAATTTTTCTTAATGAATATCGTGAAGCAAGCAAAAAAATTCCCAAAACAAGATGATAGATGTTGAAAACTAACGGTGTGCATAGAGGATATGCTGGCATTTTTTACGAGGAGAGCCATGTGCCGGGAAGATCGCCGGAAATCGGTGCCTGCAAAAAGGCTGATAGAGAAAGGAGAAGAAGAAGTGGATAAACCATTGAAAGAGAAAGAAAAAGAGTAGCTTTTGCGTGGGTTTGAGCTACGGGATCGGTGCGTTCAAGCTGATCTCCACCTTATACTGGTCGCTACAATCCAATGAATTTTGTCGGCAATAACGTATTCATGGGTCCCCTATCTTCGCAGTCAGACTGATCTGGACGGCTACCAGCACTTGGCCTGGAGTGTCCGTCTCCGTGGTTTACTTCGACCGGCTGATCCTGGCCGTCGACTGCAAATGTGGGACCACGCCCCTTATTGTTGTTCAAGAATATAAATCCTTTAATAGATGTTAATCTTCTGCGTAGTTCATGGTTGGCTCCTGACTGGGTGATTCTCAGCGTGTCACTTAGCGGCGGACCGTTGATATGTTCAGCCACTTGGATGATCGGTGGCTTTAGACAAGGCCAGGAGGCGTAACCGCGACGCCAAACGTGAAAACACACTCTTGTGCGTGGGCCCGCCCATGTGCCTCAGAAATTCTTGAGAGCGTTGCAGATTCTTACTCTTTTTGTCTCACTCAAGTGGAATGGAAGTAAAATCAAGTTTGTCGTGAAAATTGTGCTCAAAAGTCCAATCCACCGGATGAAGATTGAACGGCCGAGATGATGTAGAGTCTTGTGTACATGCCTGCCCGGAATTTCAATGCGGTGGTTGTGTTGGTATGGTTGAGAAACGGACAAGCCATTGAAGGGAATGATTTGTGGTTGTTTAGACAGTGAGGGAATTCGCTTGATCCCAGCCACAGGAGTAATTTCACAGTCAAATGGAACCTTTTTTGGTGTATTCTTTTAATTCCTTTTCCCGTTTTACACATGGGCATTTTGTTGCTTTTCAACGTGTGAGGAATGTTAAGTGCTTTTTTGTTGAAGCTCAACTTTTTGTAAGATGAAATCGACCCATACATTATCTATCTATTTCATTTAATTTCTTTGGCTTTGGTTTGAACGTATTTAGACTAAAAATTATAAAGATTAGATTATTTTAAAGTGTAAAAAATATTTTTTACACTGATCTTTTAACTTGTCAATCTGCATAATTTTTAGATTAGAGGAGACATCCAAAGTCAGCAGACTTAGATGAACTCCAGGTCATGGGCATGTATTCCTCTACTTATAGTTTGGGATATGAGAGATATTATTCTAACTGAGTTTCAAGACAAACTCCAGGACCTATTCATGTAAGTCTCGCCTTTGGATGATCTTTCATTTTTTTAAAATAGTTTTCTTAGCTGCATTGCATTTTGATCATGAGTATCAGTCTTTTCAATGGATGAAATTAGAGAAAACAAGTAGCCAGAAGCAACCACTTGGCATGAGTTTTTGCAGGAAGACTATCTAGGGTAGGGTAATAAGATAAATAAGTCAGATCATTCAAAGATTGAGTCTCAATATAGAGGTTATATACTAATTCTTGAAATCTTAGTCCATATAGCATTTCTCACAATTTACACGGAGATAACAATCCGTGGTTGACTATTTTCTGTGAGCATTTGCAGCCATAAATCAAAGGTGGGCGAGGCAGTTTTATCTATGTTTGAATAACTTTACCTATGTTTATCCTTAGTTCCTTATGTACTTTTACGCCTATTCTCTTCTTTTGACAAAGACCAATCTTTGTGTCAAAGCTCTCCTACTTTTTGCATGATAGGGTTCATCCACAAATGATTTACATGGTTCATCTAATTTATTTGGATTTGGATGTGTCCTAGTCCACAAATCGTTCATATTGGATGATCCTAACATCTAAACAGATCTTCTTTTTGTGGATGGCTAAAAACATTCTAAACAACTATCTATATTAGATAAACTAGATAAATCATCCATATGTGGTGGAATCAATTATAAGAAATGTGGGAGTGCTTTGACACTAGTATTTTGATTTAGCATTCCTCTTAATATAAGGACATATATTCCTACTTTTAGTTTTGAGTTATGAGAAATGCTATCACGGCTGATTTTGGGGCTAACTACGTGACTTGTACATGTAGACTCACCTTTGGTCAAACATTCATCTTCTTCATCCTCTCCTATTTAGGCCAATTGAAAAGATTCATATCTTTTGAGTGCTTCTGGCTAGCAGTTTTCTTAGTTGAAATTTATTTTAATCACAATTACTAGTCTTTTCAACAAAGGAAACTAACAACTAGAAGCAACCAATTGGCATGGATGTATATAGGTAGCCTATGGAAGGGAGGTTGAAAGATAAATGGGTTAGATCATCTAAGATTGGGTCTTGATAGAGAAGTTAGAACCTCAATTCAGATAGCATTTCTCACAATTTGGCACGGGGATAACAATCCATGGTTGACTATTTTCTACAACTATTTGTAGCCCATAAATCATAGGTGACAGAGGCCTTTTTATCCAATAACTTTGCCTATGTTTATCCGTGGTTCCTTATTTACTTTGAATGCTTTTTTCTCCTTTCGACAAAGACCAATTTTTGTGTCAAAGTGCTCTTACCTTTTTTATGATAAGGTTCATCAATAGATGATCTACCTGGTTTATCTTATTCCTTTGGCTTTTGATCTTTTGCAATCCAAAAATTATATAGATTGGAGGATCTTAACATATAAACATATCTTTTTTTCATGGAGGGCATGATTTTTGGACCATAAAACATCCACAGTCAAAAGAATTGGATAAACTAGATAGATAATGTATGTGTAGCCACTTTGATTTATCATTCATCTTTGGGAAATAGTGAACCAGTTTTACTGCACGACAAGAATTGGACTTAATTGATAGCCAACATGTCACATTTTCATACAAGTCCTTCTGGATTCCATGAAAAATAACACTGTACGAATCTGCTGCCAAAAATACAAAGACCCACAAGTACAAAGGTAGAAAATGTGAACCCATTGTAGAGTTAAGAAGATAGATGTACAATGAAGACTGCTGGGGAATATGAATGAATTATAGCCTGGAAGGGGATTGGCCGTTGTGTGTTTTGTTTCTAGTTGGTTAGGACATACACGTTCTTTTCTCATTCCTCACCAATTAATAGCGGTTTCTTAGCATCAAAAGAGATGCTTTATCTAGGTTGTGATTTAAAGTATGAGTGGTTTAGACTTGCCATGTGCCCATCCAAGTGGAGCACCAGAAGATGAATGGCTTGAATCACGAATATCAGGTTCTCACTTCAACTGACAGCTAGCCATTAGTACCTTGTGGTCTAGCCTTCATCCCTCCCTCTCTCTCTCTCTCTCTCTCTCTGGAAAATACCAGATAATAAAGAATTTTATCAGCTTCACTTAAGCATTTTTCTTTTTTCAAGTATAAGTGAAGAATCACAAAACAAGTCACTCATATATTCATATAATCTCCGTCCAAAGGAAAAATTGGCGACCCAAACTATAACCAGGGTCTTGGACCAATCTTATTTCATGGGAGATGCCAGGTGTCTTTAACCAGCTACATTAGACATCTGTTGGCCTTAGGAATTTAATCTGGACCTACCACACATGCAATGTTTCTTCAAGTTAAAGCATCAAACAAAATCACCCACAAGAAACTGCAGACTCAAATTCTGCAGTCACAGTTGTTATCCCTCTTCTACTATATGGATTGGCTGGGGCACTAGCACCGGCAGCTGCTTATCTCCGCGGTGGATGGACCATATAAGTAAAAAAAAAGGCCCAACCATCAAACTGGTCAAGTCTAAGTTGATGGGTCCAAAGCTATCACAACTGAAAACTTAAGGAGACAACGTCTCTTTAAGCCTCCTTTTCTTTTATTTTTAAAAAGTCTTTGAACTACTCCCATTCTCTGGTCAAAAGTGACGTATCGTTGTCTCTCTTTCATGCAGTCTGCATTATTCTTCCTTGCGGCGTCAAATTTTTTTGGCGTACGTAATCATCGGCTAGCCACCAAAATTGTTAACACTAGTAAACAAAGGTATTGACAATTCAGCCTAGAAAACCTCTATAAATAGAGGACTTCTAGTACATCCTAAAGCAAAGTAAAAAGTCGAGTGAACACAAAATAAGTTAGCTATTTAGGGGAAGTGTGTGAGAGGTGTGTCCATACCTTGTGAGTGTGGGGTAGTAGTGGGATTTTTTTTTTTGAGTTTTGTTTTACCTATTTGTATATTTGTACCTCTCCTGATTGTGGGTATCATTCTTAGTAACCCCTTTTATTATAGTGAAGTTTTTGCTCAGTGGACCCCACAGTTTTTACCTCCTCCTTAGAGGGTTTTTCACATAAAATTCTAGTATTCTTATTTACTGTCATTTACTAATTCTATTTACTTTCTTGAAGTTACACTTTTACCATATGGGAATTGTGAGCTCCAACAATTGGTATCAGAGCTCAGGAGGTTGGTAGTACTATTCATGTACTATTGCGTAAATAGTCCCTACTACGCAAAATTACTATTACAGGCATAATGCTACTATGTAGAATTATTGTAGCAGGAATAGTATCTAGTCACTATTCACAGTAACATCAGAAATGATGGTGGTAAAATATAATGTGGAGAAACTTATCAATGATGATAATATCTCTACTTGGCAAAGGCAGATGAAGGATGTGCTCATCCAGCAAGGCGCACACAAGACATTAAAAGCAAAGAAACAAGAATATATGTCAAATGATGACTGGGCTACTATAGACGAGAAAGCTGCAAGTGCAATCAAACTGTACTTATGAAATGAAGTCCTCAACAATGTCAATGACATTGAAAACACCAAGGAAATCTGAACCATATTAGAAGGATTATATATGTCAAAAACCATGACAAATAAATTGTACCTGAAGAAGCAGTTGTATGCACTCCAGATGAGTGAAGGTATAATTTTTTTGTCACATTTAAATGTTTTTAATGGCTTGATTGCTCAGTTAGGAAACCTCGACATTAAAGTTGAAGACGAAGATAAAGCTGCGCTATTACTAAACTCCTTACCCCCTTCATACGACAATTTGGCAACTATAATATTACATGGACGAGATACAATCAAGCTAAACGATGTGACATTTGCACTTTTGTTGAATATGACAATAAAAAAGTCAGAAAGTCAAGGGCAAGCACTCATCACAGAGGACAGAGGAAGGAGTAAGAACAGGAGTTTCAACAATCGTGACAAGTCTAAAGGCCACGACAAGTCTAGATCATACAGATCAAAGTCCAAAAGCAAAATCAGATGTCACAACAATGGCCAGTTGGGTCACATAATGTGATATTGCCCAAACCATAAGAAAGATCATGGAGGGAGTAGCAATAAGAAGAAAGACGATGAGAGAAATACTACTGATATAGTAGAACACACGAAAATAGTGGTGCTCTCCTCAACTGATAGTAAAGAGGAGTGTTTACACGTGGCAAGCCTAGAAACTGAGTAGGTAGTTGATACAAAAGCATCCTATCATGCTACCCCTTCAAAGGATTTCTTCAGCACTTACAAAGCTAGAGATTTTGGAAATGTAAAAATGAGAAATTTCTAGCTACTCAAAGATTGCAGGCATTGGTGATATTTGTATAAAGAAAAAAGCTGGTTGCACATTAACCCTAAAAGAGGTACGTCATATTCCTAATTTACAAATGAACTTAATTTTCCGGAATTGCTCTAGATTGAGAAGGCTTTGAGAGCCATTTTGGCAACCGGAGGTGGAAACTCATTAAAGGGTCATTAGTAATTGCAAAAGGAGAGGCTTGCTTTACATTGTACAAAATAAATGTTGAGGTTTGTAAGCATGGATTGAACATGGCAGAGGATAATATCTTACCAGATTTGTGGCATAGGAGAATGGCACATACCAATGAGAAAGGGTTGCAGATTCTGGCTAAAAGATTACTAATTCCATCTATTGAAAGTAAAACTATAAATCCCTGTAATTATTGTTTGTACGACAAACAACATAGAGTTGCATTTCAAAAGTCTTCTAAGAAAAAGGCTAATATTTTGGATATAATTTATTCTAATGTTTGTGATCCATTTGAGACAGAGACTATAGGAGGTAACAAATATTTTGTTACATTTATTGATAATAATTCACGAAAATTGTGGGTTTACTTCTTGAAAACAAAGGACCAGGTACTTCAACATTTTCAGAAATTCAATGCCATGGTAGAAAGAGAAGCCAATCGAAGGTTGAAATGCCTCTGAACAGACAATGGAGGAGAGTACACATGAAGGGAGCACAAGAACTACTGTTCAGAACATGGAATGAGGCATGAGAAGACAGTTCTTGGTGCCTCACAACATAATGGTGTAGCTGAAAGAATGAATAACACCATTGTGGAGAAGATCAGATGTATGCTCAAAATGGCTAACCTGCTTAAGTCATTTTGAGGTGAAGCAGCTCGTACAGCCTACTATGTCATTAACAAGTTTCCATCAACAGCATTAAATTTTGACATCCCAGAGAAAGTTTGGTCTGGAAGACATGTCTCATATTCGTACCTAAAAGTATTTAGATGCAAAGCTTTTGTGCATGTGCCTAAGGAGCAAAGGACCAAACTTGATGACAAGTCAATGCCATGCATATTCCTTGGGTATGGAGATGAAGAATTTGGCTACAGGTTATAGGACCTCGAAAAGAAGAAGATCATCAGAAGTAGAGATGTGGTGTTTCGTGAATTTGAGTTTGGAACACATAAAGATGAAAAAATGACCAAGTATGCAGATAATATTGTATATGACTATTTAATGAGTTCTCCTCTTCCTAATAATGCCACAGAAGAAGGAGACAAAGAAGAAGAAGGTGAAAATGAAACATTAGAAGTAACGGATGTTGAGCAGGGGGAGCAACCCGCCCCTGCAAAGATGTTCAACTGCTTCTAAGGCGATCAGAGAGAGTTCATCAACCATAAATGAGATATCCTACTTCTGATTATATCCTCATTACAGATGAGGGGGAGCCAGAGAATTACAAAGAAGTGTTAACTCATCCTGATAAGAGTTATTGGTTACATGCGATGAAAGAAGAGATCAATTCTTTGCAGACGAATGACATGTATGAGTTAGTTCATCTACCTAAAGGCAAGAATGCATTGAAGTGCAAGTGAGTCTACAAGCTCAAGAGGGATGACAATGGCAAGCTAGCAAAGCACAAGACTCGATTGGTAGTAATGGGCTTTGGACAAAAGAGAGGTATTGATTTTGATGAAAAATTTTCACCTGTTGTTAAGATGACATCTATTTGAGCTATTCTCAGATTAGCAGCTAGCATGGACCTTGAGCTTGAGTAGTTAGATGTGAAGACTGCGTTCCTTCATGGTGACTTGGAGGAAGAGATTTATATGGAGTAGCCTAAAGGTTTTGAAATGAACAAGAAACAACACATGGTGTGTAAATTAAAGAAGACTCTTTATGGTTTAAAGCCGGCATCAAGGCAGTGGTACAAGAAATTCGACTCATTCATCACGGATAATGACTACAAGAGAATTCCATCTGACTCATGTATTTACTTCAAAAGATTCTTTGGTAACAATTTTATAATTTTGTTGATTTATGTTGATGAAATGTTAATTGTAGGACAAGATGCTCAACTTATTTCAAAATTGAAAGGAGAGATGTCCAAAGTATTTGATATGAAAGACCTTAGACTAGCTCAACAAATTTTGGGGATAAAAATTATGCATGACAGGAAGAAACGTAGATTGTGGTTGTCACAGGAGAAATATGTTAAATGAGCACTCAAATGGTTCAACATGAAAGATGTTAAGTCTGCAAGTATCCCTCTTGCTGGTCATATGAAATATTGCAAGAAAACATGTCCTACTACTGCAGAAGAAAAAAAAGACATGACTGATATCCCTTACGCCTCAACAGTTGGGAGTTTGATGTATGCCATGGTATGCACCAGGCCAGATATTGCTCATGCAATGGGTGTCGTGAGCAGATTTCTTGATAATCCTAGAAAGGAACACTGGAATGCAATTAAGTGGATTCTGAGGCACTTGAAGGGAAGTTCTAAAATGTGCTTATGTTTTGGAGGTTTTGACCCAATTTTGAAAGGTTTTACTGACTTGGATATGACAGGTGACCTTGATTATAGAAGGTCCACGTCTAGATGTCTGTTTACTTTTACATGGGAACTATCTCTTGGCAATCCAGGCTACAAAAGTGTATTGCTCTGTCTACCATAAAATCAAAGTATATTGCTGCCATGGAAACTAGAAAGGACATGATATGGGTAAAAGGACTTTTTCAAGAACTAGAACTCAAGCAAAGTGAGTATGTGATCTATTGTGATAGTCAGAGCGCAATAGACTTGAGTAAGAACTTCATATATCATTCAAAGACTAAGCACATCAATATACGATATCATTGGATAGAGGAAAAGGTGGAAGACAAGTATTTGAAGTTGAAAAGAGATTTCACAAAAGGAAACCCTTTAGATATGATGACAAAGATAATAACTCGGGACAAGTTTGAATTATGCAGAGAGCTTATCGGTATGGGCTCTTGCTAGGAGTCAACAAGAAAATCCTCCTTCAACTTTGATGGCCTTGGAGGGGGAGATTTGATGGTTCCAAAGCCACCACAATTGAAAACTTAAAGAGATAAAAGAGACAACATCTCTTTCAGCTTCCTTTTCTTTTATTTTTTAAAAGTCTTTCAACTACTCCCATTCTTTCTTCAAAAAGTGGCATACCATTGTCTTTCTTTCATCATCAAACAAGGCAGGCAGCATTATTCTTCCTTGACGGCATCAAATTTTTTGGCGCACGTAATTATCAATGATCCATTGAAATTGTCAACACTAGCAGACAGAGGTGTTGACAATTCAGCCCAAAAAACCTGTATAAATAAGGGCCTTCTAGTACATCTTGAAGCAAAGTAAAAAGCCAAGTGAACTGTTCAGGGGGAGTGTGTGAGAGGTGTGTCCATACCTTAGGAGTGTGGGGAAGTAGTGGGAAAACTTTTCTGAGTTTTGTTTTACCCATTTATATATTTGTACCTCTCCTGATTGTGGGCATCATTCTTTGTAACCCCTTTTATTATAGCAGAGTTTTTGCTTAGTGGTCCTTGTGGTTTTTACCTCCTCCTTGAAGGATTTTTCATGTAAAATTCTGGCGTTCTTATTTAGTGTCATTTACTGATTCTATTTACTTTCTTAAAGTTATGCTTTTACCTTGTGGGAATTGTGGGCCCCAACATAAGTGCTCTGCCCACTTCATTTTGTTCAAACAAAACAGCAAGCAATTTTACTAATAGTGAATCCAAGCCACCTGTCCCCTACCACATAATCTTCTTAAAGTGCAAATTCAGAAGACGGATCTAATCAACCTAAGGTGGGAACCCATCATGAAAGCATGTCATTCCTCCTCTTTTGGTGGCAACAGTAGGAGTTTGAGTTTGTTGGATGACCTCGGAACGCCAATTGATCCATGGTGGGTGATAAGGCATGATTCTTTAATGTAAGCATGAATTTGGATGACTCTAAATCTAAGTATGAATCTTTTCACATCTTCACAATTTGGTATATTTGTTGTGATTCTTATCTTTCAATATCAATGGCTCTTGAAGGATGATATTCCCCCAACAAGGATCATTGTTAGACAAAATAACTGGCTAAAGGCCCAACTAATGAATCAACCCAATGGAACTTTCCTTATCTTCACAATTTGGTACTTTTGTTCTGATTCTTATGTTTAATGTCAAGCATCTTCTTATCAAGGTAATGACTTTGAGAGAGAGAGAGAGAGAGAGAGAGAGAGAGAGAGAGAGAGAGAGAGAGAGAGAGAGAGAGAGAGAGAGAGAGAGAGAGAGAGAGAAGAAACATAGGAACCGCCACAAGCCTAAGAGGCCTAGAGGGAGACTCTTTAGATCTCTTTAGATGAGCTTGTTGCAGCCTTATCACATGGTTATATTTTTTTATAGAGGGTATCTTGTGGGTCTTAAGAACTTGTTGGTGTTGACTTCCTTTTGAGTACTAGTGAGTGCTTTTTTTTGCAGCCATTATTTTAGTGGACCTTGGGTAGTATGCTTTAAAAGTTTATTAGGACACTTTTTTTTTATCAACATGTGTCTGTAAATTGTTCTAGGTATCAGGTGTTAGATGTTTATTGGGTATGTTATTTGCAGCCTAAGTTTCAGGCTTCTTTAGTTTATCGGGAGGTCATTAGATATTAATCGGTATACTTTTTATAGCCAATATCCATAACCTCTTATAGGCATCAAGTTTTAGAGGTTTATTGAGTGCATTTTTCGCTACTGTTGTGTTTTCTACAAGTGTACGAGCTTTTTTAGGATGGTGTGTGCAAGTACAGGTAGATCCTATGGGGACTCGACTTAAAAGTTAGAGTTTAAATAAGATTTAATTATTAAATTTAAAAAAATTAAGACAAGTAAATAAAAATGCACTAAAATGCTCAAATTTATTACTTAACTAAAAAATATATAATTCTAAATCTAATTGACAATTAGTTAAACAAAATAAAAGACTAAATTTCACTTCCCTAGCTCAATTAGCTTGTCATATAGAAAAATTCTTCATATCTAATCACATACAAGTAGATCAAACCACACCAATCAGTCACTGAGGTCCTTGATTGCCTAATCAATGGTTTGAGTATGAAAATTTTATAAAAAGTGACGATATGGATCACGTATGACTTAGATAGCTATAATTGACTGTATGGACTCCAAATGCAAGATCAGGGCTTATATATTAACTAGGAATTGAGATTTGGTGAAGATTTAAAGGTGGATTTGAAATAAGAAAAAAGATGAAACATAAATTAAAGTTGTACTTCTATTGAAACTGAACTGTTGATTTGGTTAAGTTAAAACCAAATAGGAACTCAATAGGTAAAGTTCAAGGACTCTACAAGAAAAAGAGAAAATAGGACACAGATTGAATTATAAATGGGAGTCCATTGGGAAAAAAGGAATTTTTCCTAAAATTTCTATTTTAACCTTAACTGAGAGAAGAAGATGGCATAGGGAGGTGTTTCAAATAGCTCCCTATGTTTGTTTGCATGCTTGAAACGAAGATGCAATGGCTATATTTGGGGTGTAACTGAAATGAGTTCGACTAAAACAAGGCAAGCATGTAAAAATAAAATAAAATAAACAAAGAAGAAGAAAGAAAGAAACCATTGAGAAACAAAAGGTGAAAAATAAGAAAAAATAGTGGAAAATATGATGAAAATAGATGATAAAACACAGTGATGAAACAAGGACAAACACAATAGTGAGCGGTGAGAAAAACATGATTAGAACAAGGAACTACGGTGAAAAAGAACACAGAGAATTAGATGAGAAAACTTGAATAAAAAATGTGAGGGAATAGGAAATGTGACTGTGACACCCATGGGTTTTGCACACACGTATAAATGCCAATTTTATAAAAGCCGACATCCCTAGTGAACAATTCACATTTTTAACATCAATTGAAAACAACCTTTCAAATGAAAAACACTCATTTCAAAAACTCAGGAGTCATACCACTCGCAAGACCATGGATTTAATGGTGAAGTAACTTCCTCGCATCGAAAGCCTGACAATTTCCTCTATACATTGGACCAAGGCATTTAATGCACGTGCTATGATAAATACTTGATAAACACTGTGGACATGGAAATATAAATATATATTAGCAGACTTAACCTCCACAACTATCCAACCCGATCATTTAAAAACTCTGTTCAAACTGAATACATCAATAATGAAAACAAATTAAGAAAAATAACATAGCCTAAGGTCTATCCATTCACAACCATTACATCTAACAATAAGATGTCAATGCATCCTAGGTATAGAAGAATAGACCAGTATGTGTGTGTGTGTGTGTGTGTGTGTGTGTGTGTGTGTGTGTGTGTGTGTGTGTGTGTGTGTGTGTGTGTGTGTGTGTGTGTGTGTGTGTGTGTGTGTGTGTGTGTAGCCCATTTACTATATTTAGAAAATAATGTCCGGACAATCCACATACATCAATGGAATCACCTCCGTAATGCTGTTAAGTGTCACCACCGCCCTCCCTTGCTCTTAGTCTACTTGTCCTTCCTGTTGTCTTTCTCAATATTTGAGGCATTTCAAAACATTGCAGTGCCACAGCAAGCTATGCCTGTGTAGGTACATAGGCATTCAATAATAGCTTGAGAATAACAAACATGAAATGAAAAGTCTTAGTACCATATCTCAAGGGGCATGCAATAAACAGTTTCCACATGGAAAACAATTCTAATATGATCACAATGACAAGGATGTGAAAGGCATGTGAAACCAACTAGCATGAGATGCGATAAACCAAAGCATCAAGGCTTGTGAGTACACCAAAACCAAGTTAGTATAAGTGTTAAAGCCTTGCTCAAAGAATATTTAAAATGAATATGCACATCATCAATGAGGGACACCCTAACACATAGTCCTAAGAGTGTTCCACACTCAAATGTCTGGTCATGAGTACTCACACCAATGCTCCAAGCATGGTCACGTTATGCGTACACTGGGAAATTTCTATCCTTGTGTGTTGACAGTGTGATATGATAACAAAAACCATCCAATACACATGGATTGCTATGTAGCAGCGATAACCAACACCCAGGTCTATCTACTATTGGTCTCTGTCTACACTAGAATGGAAGACTAAACATCCATCGCCCATGGGGAAGATCGGACTCGTAATGTGGAGTACCAATGATATCACTTCTTACAAACTTTGCCTCTCGATGGGGTAGGTGTCTATTATTTCATAAAGTCAGAGGACAAGTGACCAACCCTAAGATCTCTCCTATCATAGCATCCATAGGGCCGAGATGCTCGTTATTCCATCCACAAAATTATAAAAATTACTCTATATCTCAGAATTCAAGAAAATAGAGATGAATTCCTCTGATATAACAATGAAATCCAGTAGCAACTGTAACTTGCCATCCTAAGGAACTGCCCCTTTCTTGGGGTAGCCTCTCAAATACCATCCACCAGGCATTCTCAATAGGTTGACAGAGAAAAATAAGAGATAAAATAAGCATTCATGTGTCACAGCATGCAATAACAACTGTAGTCACTATTTGATGACTTCTAAAGGTCATAAAATTTCATTCAAAATCATATGCTTCCACTATCACTTATGAAATGTGGCTAATTATATAAGAAAAACCTTGCGTTCCATGAGGAAAATGAGAATTAATGCAAATATGCATGTGTGTATTGCACATAAACATGTAATAATACATACATTGTACTCATTCATAAATACATCATTGGTGTGATAAGAATTTGCAATTTCAAATAGAAAATATGCCCATATTAAATGTCATCACCTACCTCAAAACAAGGAAATAATCTTTCAGAGTATGCAACCCCCTAGTCTATGAAGACTCACGTACCTATCAAATCACATGTACAATATATTATCACACGATATTCTGTCCTTCTCATTTTTTATTTAGACAATCTTTGATCATCCTTGATTTAGATGATTTTGCAATTATTCACCATTGATCATAGTTTTGTCTATCTAGGTCTTGTTTGGTCATCATATCCTAGCCATCAATTAATGATCAATAGTTTAGATCGCTTGATTACCCTTGATCCCCACTGATCTGTGTCTTATGAATAATCTTTCTCATGTTACAATGGTTGACTCATTAATTTAACTATCGAATACAATGGTTGCCAAACTAGTTGTATCATACGTGATCCTAAAATTAAGAAGTAGACCTACTTTTTTATGTTCATTTTAGCGTTCCATGACCCATCTCAAATGGTTGAGGTACCAAATTTCATATTAGTTGGATATCTCTAGATCCTCCATTTTTGGAGCTTTTGATGCAAAAAAATTGACTCTATAATATAATAAACCTTCAAAACATAGAATACCATCTATGTTTTATAACAGATCTGAAGCTCCTAAAATGGATGGCCTAGATAGATCTTAACTAACATGAGATTTGGTACTAGGCCATTTGAGATGGGACAAATTAGATAAACGCCTTGGATTGTTGTAAAAAACATAAAAAAAATAGGCTTGCTTTTTAATTTTAGGAATGCCTATAATACAACCATGATACAATTGATTGTATCATATGATTATTCCTCTCTCTCTCTCTTTCTCTGTGACACCCCAAGCTTTCTAAAACCATTTTTCATATATAATACGATAATCATTTCAAAGAAAATTCTTAGAGAAAACCCCGAGGGTAATCCAACTCATAATAACCATCAAAACCGACACAATATATAGTATACTCTGATAAAACAAACTAAAAAACCTGGAGAGGTAGGTGAGAGAAAAAGGGAGACGTGGGAGAGAGAGAAAAGAGAGTAAAAGAGAGATGGAGAGAGAGAATAGAGAGGGTAAGAGAGATAAAGATGAGTGGAGTCCACTAGAAGTCTAGTTTTATCAAAACTTTGCAATTCTTTCATTTTGTTATGTCCTAAGAGCCTTCAAATTCTTCTCTTTCTAGGAAGCGTCATCAATCTCATCTGATCTCTGTGATTTGATCTGGATCGTCCAAGCTGTATCGATTGATCTGCAATGCACATGACCCAATTAGAATCATTTGAACCTTTCATTATTCCTCTAATTAGCTTTGATGATCATCTAACCGTTAAATTTTGCAATTCAACGGTTGGATGGCCAATTAAAGCTAAAATAAAATATTTTATCTAAAATCTTGAAATTAATGGCCTAGATGCTCTAATTAAATACTAAATTAGGGGTATTTTTAACAAAATTGAACACCTAACACACCCCCTAACCAACATTTTGCTAGTCCCTAGCAAAAGATGAGAAAAAAATCAACTCAAAAATTTTTATTTTTCAAGTCATCTCCAATTTTTTTTCTCAGAGAGTTATCTTCAATAAATCTATTAACTTTAGCAAACTAATAAAGATGATTGAAGAATTCAAAACCCTACCCATATGCTCAAAATATTCCATTTGAGCTCAGATCTGAGAGTGAGTGTGTGCATATACAGTCTACACATAGAATAATCTTTATATCTAAGTAGACTTCTAACTTTTGAACTTCATCTGAAATATGTTTTGACCTTAATCCTTATTAATGGCATATGCTCAGAAAAAAAATCTCTCAGATAGAGGGTTCAAATCATATCTCTCTTTTAATTACGTGAGAAAAGTCAATAAAAATAAATTTATCTCACATATACTCATGAAGAACGGGAGTTACTAAGGAATTGTTTTGATCCCTTTGGAATGGATGCCATTACCTTTGAATGTTTAGAAATACCACTCTTTTAGATCCTATTCATTCATTTTCTCATCAAGATTATATTCTTTCTAGAATCAATTGGTCTTTAACTGGGACGAAACATAGGCTTAGGACAGGGTACCAAAGAATGGGTATATGGGTATTCAAAGTTTCTTTAAAAAATAAGTAGAGGTCTTCTACTAAAGTTGACAATTCTTCTTTTCTTTGTTGAATTCTAAAGTGAATATTTCTTTTTCTACTTTTCTTTGAATTCTTCAAACTTTTTTTTCTTCTTCTTCTTTTAATTTTTTTTTCCAACACTTTTCTTTCTTTTCACACTTTTGAATCACTTTGAAGAATATTTCTTTTCTATATATATATATATATATATCCACTTTCTACTTTCATTACAACTAAAAGGTATTTCTCCATTCATCTCCGACTTATTTTTCAAAGAAAATGGGTAATGGTTAATTTATACTGGTTTAATATGGGTAAAGGGTAATTTGGGTGACAAAAGAAAAGACTTATTTTGAAAGTTCAAGTTGGTTGACTAGTGGTAAAAATGCTTCTAGGTAGGCTTTATGTCTTTAGGTTAACAATAAGGATGGCCTAAATCATTTTCTAGGTTTCCTATAATCTATCAAATTTAATGAACTTCCAGAATTTTAAAGGTAGTATTCTAATTATTCAAGTAATTAGCCAAATTTAAGAGTTTAGGATCAATTTTCTTTAAGCACTCTACAGAAAATTTAAGAATATTTATAACCTCTAAAAAAAAAATGAATGGCTCTAAAACTCACTTAATTTATAGGTATCCACTGAATTCTTTTGGAATTTCTAAGTTATAACCACTTATCAATCTAGACTATCTATATGCAACTGCGTGTACAGATGTGATCTGAGACTTTGCTTTCATGGAATACTTTAGAAAATGAGTAAAATGATGAATTAATCATATTCAATTCTATTAATAAGCTAAAGTTATCTAGATTTTACTTTAGAAAATCCAATTCTCAACATAATATAGGAAATGACCTAAAATTTTTCATTTTTTCATTTTTTTTTTTTGAAAAATCAAGGAAAGCACCTAAAAATCTAAAAAAGAACTAGAATTTGCTAGAATTCTACACCCCCAACCTGACAAAAACATTGTCCTCAATGTTTAAAAAGTAGGACCTAAAATGAATATGAGTGATGTAGAAAACAACAAAAATGAAAAACTCTAGGTTGCCTCCCAGTAAGCGCTAAGTTTAACGTCTTCAGCCAGACATATCCTAATATATCCTAATCTACACTCAATTGGAATTGAGTTTTTCAAATCCTAACAATGAAATGGCAAGATTTCTCAAGCCACCTCAAAATCTCATGATAGTCTATATATTTCATCCACCCTAAAATTTTTGGTGAAGGTAACATTATGACATAGTAGATTACCATGAATGTAAATTGAGTAGGACCACTCTAATAATCTCCTATCTTCAATGGAAGCTCCTCGAAATGAGGTTTCTATTTTTCTGTATCCATGATAGGAACAGAATCAAGGAGGGTATTAACTTCCTCTATTAATGCATCCTTATTAAACTCATTAAAATAGGTCAAACAAGCCTCTAATGGCTCTGATAAGGAAGATGATTGAAAATGATCTTGCACTAATGAATTTATCACATTGACACAGTGCAAGTCATCTGAGGGTTCTTCAGGTTGCTTACATGTATCAAAGCTATTCAATTCTAGTGTCAAGTTACTAAATGAAAGCTTCATGACACCATTTCTATAGTTTATCAGGGCAATGGACGTAGGCAAGAAAGGACGTCCAAGGATGACAGGAATTTCTCGCTGCTCATTCAACACTGGTTGTGTGTCCAAAACTAAGAAATCGACTGGAAAAAAGAATTGCTCTATTTGGACTAACACATCCTCTACTATGCCCTTAGGTATTACCATTGATCTATCGGCTAGTTGGAGTGTACTTGATGTTGGCCTGAGGTCTCCTAGTTCTAGCTGAACATAGACTGTATATGGTAACAAATTAACACTGGATCCAAGATCTAATAAGGCATAGTTAATCTTATGGTTGCCAATGATACAAGTGAGAGTGGGGCAACCTGGATCTTTGTATTTATGGGGTGTATGATGCTGAAGAATTGAACTTACTTGTTCAGTTACAAATGCCTTCTTTTGCACATTCATTTTCCTTTTGATCGTGCATAAATCCTTTAAAATTTTGGCCTATGATGGGTTTGTTTTATTGCATCTAAGATCAGTATGTTGATTTAACTTGCTTAAATATCTCCATAATCTCATCATTAGTGGTATCTTTGTGACTTGACGCAATCTTTAAGGGAATGGCGCAGGGAATAGACATGGCTCAACAGGCAGAATGGGATCCTTTTCTTTAGATTTTTCTTTAGGTTTTTCAGTCTTTTGAGGCTCATCTTTCTCAATTATTTTACCACTCCTAAGAACAGTAACTGCTTTAGTCTCTTCTATGGTAGAGCTTGATGATGTATTAAGTGTAGTTTCGCAAATAGCATGCACACCTTTAGGGTTTGCTTGTGGTTGAGCTGGAAACTTTCCTTTTTCTACACTCTGTATCGATTGCATCATCTTGTTCTTCATTTCATTAACAGACTAGTTTGTTTGTTTTATTTGACTTTCCAATTGAGAAATTTTCTTCTCCTGGTTTTGAGCAAGTTGATTATCCTCTACATGCCTTTTGGGTGGGGGCAAGTAAGGTCGAGAAGAATGAGGTTGATGAGTTTCGTATGGTGGTAGAGCAAGTAGTCATTGGTTTGGTTGTTGATGACTCTAGTATGAGCCTGGTTGTGAGACATTAGCATTTGGTCCATTTCTCCAACTGAAATTTGGATGGTTTCTCCAGTTGGGATTATATGTCTCTGAATATGGGGAGAAAGGTCTTTTACAATTATTAAGTGCATTAGCCTGATCATGAAGTACATCTTGAAATGTAGGGATGGTAGGACATTCCTAAGTAAGATGTGTAGTACTTTCACAAATGCTACACACTTGTTCATCATTATTTGATGCTTTCTTCCCCATTTCTATGACTTCTACTTTTTTAGCTAGGGTTGCTACTTTGGCACTGATGTTATCTTTTTTAGACATGGCATACATGCCTCCCCTAGCAGATGTGGTAGTGGGCTTGGGTCTATATGGATGTTCTACTCTTTCTAAGTCAGCCCAAGTTTGTACACTTTTAGCTAGCCATTCTAAATACTCCTCCACCTTATCTTGTTGTTTGTTGAGAAAGTTACCATTACACATCATCTCTATGAACTGGCGCATGTCAAAATTAAGTCTTTCATAAAAGAAGCTGATAATGCGCCATGGTTCATAGCCATGATGTGGGCAAGTAAGAAATAGATCTTTGAACCTTTCCCAGCATTGGTAGAATGATTCTTTATCTTTCTGGGTAAAGTTCATTATCTTACGACAGAGTGTATTTGTTTTATGCATAGGGAAAAACTTTTTCAAGAATTCCCTAATCATTTCATTCCAAGTCCTTATGGAACCTGATGGCAATGCATTAAACCACATTTTTACCTTTTCCTTTAAAGAGAAAGGAAATACCTTAAGCTTGACAGTATTTAGACCTACATTTTGGGTTCTTTGGGTACTACATACCTCATCAAATTCTTTAAGATGCAAATAAGAACTCTCACTATCTAGCCCATAAAATTTGGGATGTAACTGGATTACTCCTGTTTTTAATTCTAACGCACCAGCATTTTGAGGAAGAATGACGCAAGATGGTGTACTAGTGCATGTAGGTTGAAGGTAGTCTCTTAAGGTCCTTCCATGAAGATTTTGATAAACATCATTGTCTCCATGGTCACTCTGTTGGTCCCATTCCCTATTTCCATTCCTTCTCTAGTTTCTTTGTTGATAATTATTCCTCCTTGGTGGAGGTTGATATTCATCATCAATTAGAGATGGTGGGTCCTCATTCATGATGAGTGGAGGACCTTGATCACCTCTGACACTACCATGGGGTGAGTTACCCCTTGATCGTTGATTAGCCATTGTTGGTATGTCTTTTTGGTCACACTTGACAAACCTACCGGTTTTGTCGCGTATCCAAAAGGGCATACAATAAAAGATCTTTTTGGTTTTGGTTTTTTGTTATTTTATTTTATTTTGAAAGACTATCCTAAATGATGCAACCCAAATGCCTAGAATGATGCACAATCAAGGACACAATCAAGCAATCCCCTAAGGCTAACAAGCATAGATATTTTGATTTTCTATGGGGACGATTCTTTTAATTAACCTAATCTAATGCTCCTACTCTTTTTATGAGTAGACTATTGCGTACCAATTAGGTTCTAATCAAAGCGATTAATACAACCCTCATGTAAGGAGGTGTTTAGACCTCACAAATGTCAACAGAAGGTGGGGGAAGAGCAAGGCTCTATTAGACAACCCCCAATAACCACAGTGATCAAAAGCCACTGGAGTGACAGTAAATTGTGCCCTATTAAGAGGGTCCTACGAGCATGTGATAACCCTATAGGTATCTTCTAATTGATTTTAACTTAAAGTGAATCGTGGGGTTGCACGCTTGAGGTGATTATCCTAGGTGGGCTAAGGAATGGTGATGAAATTCACCCTTGATCTTATGGGGGTAGGGTGCCCTTACTAATTAATTTTCACACACCATGGCAATTTGATCAATATATAATTCACCTTAAAGCGTTAGATATGTCCTAAAATGCAATTGAAAGCAATAAACTAATGCAAAACCTAAAATGCAACAAATATAACATATGCTTTCTATATGCAATTAACTATCAAACAATGCAAAATTACTCTAAATGCAAACCCTAATCTTGAAAATAAATGAGTGAGGAGACTTACAGTGGGGTTTCTAACTAAGCTCAAGTGTGGGCCACCTTATCCTACACTTGCCCTGTATTATTACAACCCTTTAAAAATTAAAATAAAAAAAACAAATTACAAAGGAGCCTCACTACAAGATTCACTCAAAAATAAAAAAAAATTCTAATCTAGGAAAACAAGAAAAATAAGAAAAATGCTCCACTCACCAATTTTCTGAAAAAGAAAAATAATAATTAGTACCAAATTCAGAAAATAAAGTGGTTATGCACTAAAAAAAACTTAAATATGCACTTAAAAATACCTAAAATGTCAAAAAATCCAATTCCTAATTTTTTTTATTTTTCTAGATTTTTTTATTTTTTTGGAATTTTAATTAAAGTTTATAAAAACTCCATTGCAAGTCCCTAACAACAGTGCCAAAAACTTGTTCATGTTTAACTGCAAGTGCATGGGCTATTGTAGTATAGCTATGCAAATACGGGTCAATCTCACATGGACTCGCTTTAAAATGATGGAGTTTTACATAAAATTTAATTAATAAAAATAAAACTAGCAAATATAATAGAAATAAACTAGCAATAAAATAAAATTTTAGATTTATTTGACTGCTGCAATTTACAAAATTTTCTAATTCCAGAAAAACAAAAAATAAAACTAAATAAGCATTCTTGGATAACACTGTCCTTGGATAGGCAGAATGTGCATAGGGTAAAACCAGAATATTCAAGTACACAGATGGAATTGAATCGGGGATATAGTTGGTATTAAAATGAGGGCAGAGTTGGAATTACTTAGATTTGCCAAGGGCAGAATTGTAAAAATTTTGGATTTCTGGTTTTAATCGAAAACCAATGAGGAGAAAACTAGAGAAGTAGGGGGAAGAAGGAAGAAAGAGAAGAGAGAGAGAGAGAGAGAGAGAGAGAGAGAGCGAGAGAGAGAGAGAGAGAGAGAGAGAGAGAGAGAGAGGAAAAATGGAGGAAAACCCGACTTGGGTTTTCTTCCTTTTTTTGCCAACCACTGAGAATAAGCCAGAGGATGAATGGTTCACGCGATGCAAAGAAATGAGAGAAAGAGAGAGAGAGCAGATGTTGGGTCAATTAAGCTTGTTTGGAGATGGGAGATGTAGATTGGAGGAGAAGTGGGGAGAAGAAAGCCGAGAAAAGTAGGGAGAAGAGGGAATCGGCCGGTGAAGAGAATAGGAAATGAGAGAGTAGAGAAGGCTGGGACTGGGGAGAAGAGAAGAGAAGAGGGAGAACTGGGAATGGAGAGGGAATGAGTGAAGGTCACTGATGCAGGAGAGATAGAGTAAAGAAGGACAAAGAGGAGCAAAGAAGTTGGGATGCTAGGCCTGCTTGGTGTGTCATGGACCTAGGCTAGCCAGTGGGGAAATGAGAGTGAGAAAGCTGGAAGAGAGAGAGAGAGAGATCGGGAGAAGGTGGGGAGAGAAGAAGGGAGATAATACGAAGGAGAGGGAGAGGATGTTTGGCTAGCCCAGCCTAGTCCTGCCCGGGGGTTGAAGAAGAGAGCTTGATGTACAGAGAAGAGGAGGTATATGAAGAAAACGAGAGAGACATGTGAGAGAGTGAGAGGCGTGAGAGATAGAGAGATAAGAGAGCAAGAGAGAGAATCGTGGGAGATAGGGAGGTGAGATAAGAGAGATATGGAGAGATAAGTGAGATGTGTGAGATGAGAGAGAGAGAGAGAGAGAGAGAGAGAGAGAGAGAGAGAGAGAGAGAGAGAGAGAGAGAGAGAGAGAGAGAGAGAGAAAAGGGAGTAAAAGAGAGATGGAGAGAGAGAATAGAGAGGGTAAGAGAGATAAAGATGAGTGGGGTCCACTAGAAGTCTAGTTTTATCAAAACTATGCAATTCTTCCATTTTGTTCTGTCCTAGGAGCCTTCAAATTCTTCTCTTTCTAAGAAGCTTCATCATCCTCATCTGATCTTCGTGATTTATCTGGATCATCCAAGCTGTGTTGATTGATCTACAATGCACAAGACCCAATTAGAATCATCTGAGCCTTTTCATTATTCCTCTGATTAGCTTTGATGACCATCTGACCGTTAAATTTTACAATTCAACGGTTGGATGGCCAATTAAAGCTAAAATGAAATATTTTATGTAAAATCTTGAAATTAATAGCCTAGATGCTCTAATTGAATACTAAATTAGGGGTATTTTGAACAAAATAGAACACTTAACAAGATCCAATTATGTCGTCATAATATAAGTGTATTTATACAACTCATACAAAAAGTCAATAGCAAGTAGGTGAGTGCATACATTCAATTAGTCTCTGATATGGTAGATGGTCCTCGAGATTCTCTCGCTATTGTTGCTCCACCTGCTTGCCCTTAGCACTATTGCGATCCAAATCTAAGGCATTGCAAACCAAAGCAATCCCTCAGCGAGTTATTGCTTGTGTAGGTGATCACATTTAATAACGAATAAAAATATAAATGATGTGGCGTAAAGGCTTCAAAGTCATGGTAGATTTTATAAACTAAAACATTTATATAATAAGTCAAATCATCAGATATCCAGCATTAACTGTACATGAAAGATCAATAGTATAAAATAAAAGCAATGATAGTTAAGCGTGATTTATGCTAAATAATAAGGTATCATAACTAATCACCATGACATACAAGGTATGAATAGTGCATGCTAATGCATCTGATAGAATTGAGTGGAATCAGTTTTATCATTTAAAAACATGGATGCAAGTCATGAGCAATAGGGTGCTCATACACTATCATGCCCCCAAGAATGTCCTACTACACTCACATAACCGACAATGAGTACTCATTCCAAAACCTTAGGTTCCTCACCTGTAACTCGCTCAGCCCATAGGCCATCCCACATCTGGCTGCCCACATAGGCTTCGCCTTGAGGGTGCATCGTCATGCCTAGGTGAATCAAGATCTAAATATCCCAACATATATATACTACATGAGCATACAAAATAAGAGTATAGACTGGTATGCCGCAGTGGCAACCATTCTAGGGTATCAACCATTGCCGCTCACCGTCGACATGGAAATGGGAGACTAATGTCTGCCATGCATGGGGGATGGTCAAATGTGCGTGGGTGGCCTACCCATGATCACCACAAACCTCATGCAATTTTCCCACACATCAGGACTGGTGTCTATTGTCCATAAGTTCAGAGGGCAGGTGGCTAACCACAATACCCTTCTACCATAGTATCCACTGGGCAAAAAAAATCATCATAAAACAGTGAAAACCCTAAATAAAGCATGAATCATGTGAAACAAAGATATCATAATGTTAACCATGCATGATGAAAGTAGTCTCACAAAATATGATAGTAACATAAAATCCATGCTTCAACTACTATCATAAATGAATAAGTAGATATGTCATGATCTATGAAATCAGAGAATTACTAAATGTAATCACCTACCTCAAATGTGCAGTACTCCTGATCAAGTGCGTAAATATCTCAACTCACACACTCTAAAGTACTTGTTAGACCATAATACCACACTAAGTCATTTGCTACTCTAATCGTGTCTTCATTATTCACCATAACCTTCATCTATTTAGCATGATGTTCATTAATCCTCAAGAGTAAGTCAATCCATGTAATAATTCCTCTGATCTAGTAGTTAACCCTAGATTAACGGTCCATATCGTCTAATTTACACTTAATTAAGCTAATCAATCTTTAGGTGCTGGTTTTTTCTAACATCTAATTGATCATCTGCCAGCTCTGATTGTTAATCTAAGTTATGATTTATCAATTTAATGTCCTTTAGTCATTAGGGAACTAATTTCTTTCGTTTGATTAAGTCTAAAGATGATCCATCAATTGGAGCGTTCTTTATAGCTTAATCCTATGATTAGATAGCTAATCTCAATCTTATTCACCATAATCAGTTCAATTTTTGTGTTTATTTAACCATTTAGGTGTATTTCCATGATCATGTGTCGATCTGATGGTCAAAACATTCTCATATCGGTCAATTCTAAGGTTCATGATTAGGCCAACAATCAAGATCAATTTTTCTTGATGGATACTTGAAATCTGTCCAATAATTTCATTAAATCATCTCCTAATCGATGTATTTGCTTTTAAGGCCTAATCATCACTTGATCAAGCTGATCTAGGTTATTGGATAAGATTTGTGATTTGATCTAATTAGAAGTGGTCAAATCAAGGTTTTGATGTTAAATTTAGGTTTGCATCGACCAAACGAATCCAACAGACGTCTTGGATCATTATTTGGACCTCTATAGCCTCCAAATATAATAATTTATTTTTTCAAATTCATTTCAATGGCCCAGATAAATTCTAGGTCTAAAATTAAACAAAAATCGGTGTCACTAGGATGCTTCGCGCATGTGACATGCACTGGGATGCCACCGCATGAGTGTCCATCACCAGGACTCACGCGGTGCATTCTAGTCATTTGGACACTTTGGTGTCCCGTTGCAGCCGAGAATGAGACACGTGTTGTTCGCACACTCGCGGTCACCCCCAATGCGTGTGTCCTAGATGCATCGTCCATAGGGGACGACACATCCAGGTAGTCCATTCTTTCCAAGCTTGATCTATGGTCCAAATCTTGTAATTTTTTCTCTATTTTTCTTATTCTTATAGTTTTGGGAGCTTAGGAACATGATGAGTAGCTCAAATCATCCATCCCTCCATAGGTGTGAAATTAGCCAAAAACAATGAGCCTTGGATCATGGAGGTCGTTGGAAAAACTCACTGTTGCCAGAGAAGACGACCGAATTTTGGTCGTCATTGGTGACCCATATAGTGGTGAAATCTCACAAAGGATTTCATGAATTTGAGTTTTATAAGATTTTTATCCACTAATTTTGTCCAAATCTATGGTTTTTACACAAATTTATGCATGACGGAAATTTTTTCCCTTTATTGTTTTTCCACTTTTTTGGCGTCAATACTTAATGGATCTTGATGAAATCAAACGGTTTTGATCATGGTCTAGTGAAGAACAAGATGAATGATCCAGATCATGAATCTTTCGTTGATTCATCTACTATATATTGCAAGTCTTGTCATTAAAAAACAACCACCCATGGCTGTTGCCGGTGTTGGTAGAACAAAAAATGGAAAAAGAAAGGGGAAGGAGGAGGGTGGATGGCTTACGTCGTTAGGTTGGCCAGAAAAAAACTATTTTTCGTCGTTGTAGGAGGGAGAAGACATTGCCATCGCAGTACACTGTGGGTGTTAGTCAGTCAACATCAAACGTCGTCTCCAATGTTGGTGTGAGCGTCAATCGAGGCTGGGCAAAAAATTGAGGGAATTAATGGGGGAAAATAAATGCTATTAGTGCACAAAAATTCTATTATGAGTTTCTACTAGATGTACATGCTCATGAGTGTGAGAAGAAATCCTCATACTTCTTTTTTCACATATGATTTGTTTTGGTAGATCTAAGCAATTCATCATGTCATCTATATCAATAATAGGTAAGACAATAGAAATTAATACATCCGAGTGATCCTAACTACTTCTTTTAGGTCTTTGAAAAAACAATAAAAATAGATGATTGTTATTTCTTTTTAATGGAAATATATGCTAAAAGTATCCAATAAACATTATATTTGATCTATAACCTAATAACCGAGTTTTAAATGTGATAAACAAATTAGATCTACATAACAAAGTTTTACCACAGAGAAAAATTGGGTATGGACTTTTTCTCATGCTCAAGAGCATGTACTTCTACTAGGACACCTATGTGATTATCTGGTGATTGATATATGACTATGATTGTGGCCATAAATAGATAGCTAAAACACATTTGGCAATTTTTATTTGAGTTCTAGTAAGTATAGTGTGACGACCCGGGTTTTTGTATCACATTTTGTAATACATTTTTCAAAGGCAAGGCACCCTTAGTAATAAAAAAATTTTGCTAAGCAGTGAAAATCCTTTTCTTTAGAACTTGTTTTGTAAAACCCAATTCATCACTTTATACATAACGTAAGTAGAATTTTGTACAAGATAAAATTCCATTGAAGGAATATACTTTTATTAAATTTCAGAATCCATCTAGTGGTTCACAGTATAACTCGGATATCAGTACAATACTTGTCCAAATTATATAATCCAAATTTCAAACCTCACCATACATTTAAAACTCTCAATACAATACAATGCTCTCAAATTAAAATACATGTCTTCAAGGGATATACACTGATTGATTATTTTTCCAAATCTTCTTAAGTTTTGAGCTCCTAATTCTCCTTCTCTGTATCTAAGATATTGTAAGTATTCAAACATTTGCAATATCTCAGCAAGCTATGCTTGGTAAGGGATTCAAGAATCGTAATAATTTGACAATATAACCATAATACTTTATAGTCCAATTATTCATACTCATGGATCAATCTCTTTACTTTGTCATATATGTACATCCAAACTCTGTTAGAAAATACTCCCTCATTTGGGCAATATCATCATGCTCAGCCATACTAAGTTGATAAAACATCCAGACTCTGCTAAGAAAATACTCCCTTATTTAGGCAGTACCGGTATCTCATTATGCCATGTATCATAATGCAAAATACTCAAAGGACTACTATGCTGCGGTCTGATCTATACCAGCGCGCTTAGATAACTGCTTTCATACTCCACGGATACCTAGTATGAAAAATCATCTATGTCATGTCTATATGGAGAGACAGACCGTCATAGTAGTAGCCTTCCCATAATTGCCCCACCTGACATTTTACCTTTCTTTGGGCATGGTATCGTCATATATATTACATTTTGGAGAGCAGGTGGCTAAACCCTCATAATCCTCTTAGCATAGCATCCCCAGACATATGCTTGTTTAAAACAAAACCACAAGCCTCCCTTGTATATAAAGTAATCTTTTTACTTATCATATGCCTTGTCTGTTTATATCATCAACTCGTATTTTGGTATTCTTATACTAATGATAGGATTTTACTTCAAACTTAGGAAACATCATTTACAATGAATGATACCCATGTTCATATAAGTTTAGGGATCACCATGCTATATGAATGATTCCCATGTATTGATTTTATACTTATCAAACAATTTGTATGTTTATCTAGGGCTAGAATATCATCTAGTTCCCTATTCACTTAGGGTTTTCCTCAATTCTAACTTAACCATTCCATATGTGTTTTGGTTGGATCATAAGGGTTTTTAATGAATTTAATACAAGTATTTACATTATACTTGTCAACATTTCTAGACATAAGATCATGTATTTCTCATGTAGATGCATTCATAAAATCCTCCTACCTTCAAGTAGGAGTTCATTTCTTCAAATCTTCCATGATCCTGATTGACGTATGAAATCTGTAAATCCATACATGTTGTCAATATTTATACAATCTAAATAATCTTATAATTTTTTTCATATCTATATTCTTGGTCTAATCTTGTCCTTTGATATAAAGGATTAGATATTGTGCCCTATCATAATCTATCTTTCTCAGATAATATTTATCCTATTGATTAATAGATCTAACGATTAGAATGATCTTCTAATCTTTCAGATCTAAGTATTTTTTATTCTAAATCTTTTTGTATTTCTTTCTTTGATTTTGATCTTTCGTAGATCCTTGGATCAAAATTTTATACTTGTTGATAAAGATCAAGGGCTTAAATCTTCTATCATCTAGTTCTTCTTTGATTTAAGTTCAATTGTTTGATCATCCTTAAGGAGGATGATCTTGGTTTTCTTCTTTGAATCATATTTGATCAAGGGTTTGGATTCTCTATCTAGATTTGTCTACAACATACATACTTAGATACATAATAAAATATGACATTATGATTCTTATTGTTCTTGATCATTCAAGATCCTATGGATCATATTTGATCATCCTTATCTTACTTACAATTTTTATTAGGGTTAAATCATTTACTAACCTTTTATGCTTTTATTATTATTATTATTATTCAACCAGTTAATGATTTAATAGTTGAAGATAATTTATTTTATCCTAAGTCTAGACTGCTCCTCTTATTTCCAATTGGCTAAGGCTTACTAGCTGAATGGTTGAACACACAGTGGTTACTTCAATCCTCTTGTAAGGAGGCATTTAGACCTCACAAATGTCAACAGAAGGTAGGGAAAGAGTGAGGCTCTATTAGAAAATCCCCTTAACCACCATATTTAGCATTCACTAGAGCGGCCTTAGCTCAACCTTTCATAAGCTTCCTACGAGCATTTTAACCCAAAGCACTCTTTCCAATTGATTTTAATTAAATCCATGAACATTTAGAATGTCATTCATGTGATTTATTATGCTCTTAGTTTGGGCCAAGGATTTAATAATCCTTATAATATCCTACTAACAATAGCCATTACTATGATTATACTTCATGATGTATATGTATTTAGTGAAGTCCATCTATATGTCATCAATTACCTCTTTTAAGGTATTTTTCATAATTCTATGATTAAAATAAATTACACCAATAATTTTAAGAAATTTAAAGACAATCATGCTAAAATTGAAAGTATTGACCTGAATTTAAATTTGTCATTTTAAAGAAATTAACTAATAATATTACAACGTCTTATTCTAGGAAATTAAAGATAATTATACTAAAATTAAAAAATAGACATAGATCATAATTAAATCAAATTTACTATAAAAGACAATTAATTAAACATGTGATCAAGCTATTCTTATGATCTAACCATCTGATTTGTCTATCTTTTAGATCTAGGGTTGATATTCCACTAAGAATGCAACCCTTGATCCTTTATGTTTTTGTTTGTTCCAACATCATAATAACATGATCCTAACCTTAGATCATTCAATTTATAGGTCCAATTGTCCTGATCATTCTTGATCCATCCGATCAAGGAGATCCATTGAGATTTTCCATGATGATTTTCTCATTTAAGGGCCTACACCTTGATTTATTTCATATCAATCCAATCCAACCATCCCCATGCTATTTTATCATCATGAGATGCTTAGTGGATCTGGATTTTCAATTCTGATCACCCTAGATCTACTTGATCAAGGGTGTAAGTAAGAGTTTTTTTAATTAAAAGAAATGTTTGATGCTTAAAATCTTGTTTTTATGGGTTCAGTATGTTCCCCTCATCAAGATCTATTCATATCATCTTATAGATTGAAAATCAAACTTAAATTGAGTAATTGCATTTTTAAAATTTTCATCCATTTTCAATAGCTGATTTTAATATGTACTATTTTTTATCAAATAAACCTATATAGATGATCAGAAGTCCTATTGTATCATCAATATTAGGGTTTTGACGCCTTCTGGATCCATCTATCTGATTAGATTTTCAATTTGACATCATTTTGATCATGATCCATTACTGTTGGAACAAATTTTAGTGATTATCATACATAAATACAATTAAAAACATAAATATAACATCTCCATTATATTTTACACATCATTATAAATTCATAGAAACTTTTCAATCTAAAATCGTAGCTAAAATGAGCCCCCAATTGAAGAAATAAGATTTCAATTAAAAAATCAACAGCCCAAATTTGATCTGACCATTAGAACATGTTTTAGATGATTTAGAACATGGAAATATGATCTGGAATATAACTAGGCAATCTCAAAATGTGGCTAAATGATCTGAGCAGGTTTAGGTTCAGATCAACGCTTGATCTGGGAGATTGGTTGAGATCGTTCAATATGGACCGTTGGATCAACCCTTCTTCAGATCTCCCAAATTTGAAACATCTAAGGGCTACTATTTCTTACCCTAGGGTTTTGGACCCTTCTAGATCGATTGGATGGCTCATAGTTTCCATCTGAGAGCTCCATCATCCAGAAATGAAGGGTTCATATCCTTGATTTTTATAATTTTTAGCGTAAAAATAATTTCAGAAAAATAAAAATTACATAACCTAACATGAAATAAGTATGATAAGAGTTTTCATGTACCTGATTGGAGAAAAATGTAGGTTTTGTAGCACAATTTTAAAGAAATATCCATTGATAATAAGATCGCCCAATAATCATTTGCTTTGTTTGCACCGTTGGATCTTGAAATTTCTTTAAGGGTTTGTAGATAAAGTAGTATAGGATCATATGGATGGTGAGATTTGTAAGATTTGATTTGGAACAAAGTGCCTAATTGAATTTAGGTCTCTTATTCCAATTAGAGAGAGGAGAGAGAAAATAAAAGAAAAGGGAATTTTGGGGGTTTTGGAAATTTGGTAATGAATCTAGATTTGGTTTTGAAGGGGAAGCAAGATAATTTTGTGATAAATTTTATGAACATTTTTGGAGGATTTTTGGGGGGGTATTTACAGGTGTTTTGCATTTTTAATAATTACTTGTAATAATTATATTTTAATTCTTTTGAATATTAAATTAACATTGGATTCTCCACTACCACCTCCTTCTCCACTATTAGCTGATAGTGGTTTAACCACTCATTACATGTTTTCTAGCCGTTGAATTTATGGGTAGAACGGAGGTGTGAAAGGACCATTTTTGCCCTTTTATGTAGAAAAATCCGTTTTATTATCCTGAACTCCGAATTGAGCGTACTTAGTAGCGTTAGAAATGTATTTTGAGTGCATTCTAAATATTAAAGTCTTAGATCTCGATTATAGTTAAAATTATCATTTTACTCTTTTATTCATAAAGATGGAAAAAATTAGGGATTTTTCATTTTAACTCGAAATTGAACATACTTAGTATCATTTCGATCGGTTTTTTTAGTACATTCATAATTTGTAAGTTTTAGATAATGTTTTAATCTCTATAAAAAGATAATTTCCGCTAACCTAATATTCTAGCCAAGAATTTTTGAAAATTCAAACTAAATTGATTTTATCAATCAATTTACAAAAATTAGGGTTATTGCATGCATAGTACTAACTCTCATGAGTTGACTCACAAATCTCTTCCGAATTACTTGACTTTGGTAGTAAATTGAGCCGATGTCAAGTGCAAATAGAAAAAAACACAGTTTGGACAAAGATTTTAATACATGACTTCTCAAACAGCAATACCACATCTTAACCGGCTTCTCTAGAGCTTACATGTACTTATACATTGAAAATGGTGTATAAGTACATATATAAAAATTATATTAAATCTCCCTTGGGTACTTTCAAGCCCTCGACGAGTAGCTTGAAGTCGAGTTTACTTGCCTATCATTCAAGTCAAGTTGAGTTTTTAGGTTTTTAGACTATGGATAGGCGTATACACCTAAGAGCAAAAGAAGAAGTTCATGCCTTTCTTTTCATACAGGATGCAACTTTAGTTTATAGATCTAAACCATTCATAATATTCCAAATGACTTAGTTGGATATCAAATTTCATGGCCATCAATAAATTTAGCGTATGTTTCTTAAAAAAGAAAGAAAAAAAAAAGCAAAGGAAAACCGATAACCATCCATTTGTGTCGATTTTTTCAGAGACCTAAAAAGTTTTAGTTTAGCATCCATTTGTGTGGACTTCTTCATGCTCCCTTGAGCGTATGCGCTGTGGGGATTCTTTTATCTTGGAAGAATCTTTTATGTATATCACGGGAAAACAGAATGTTGAGAACTGGGAAGAATGTGTAGATACGCTTCTTGCTTCTCCAAAGAAACAATTCTTTGCATTTTATAATTTTTCTCACGGAAAATGTTTCTGCAACCTAGAAACAAAAAACAATTGCCAGAAGCTTCATTATTTAAGTGTTTTCTACCAAATGCAAATGTAAGTGGTAGAACCTCAGTGGCCACCCATTTATAAGCCATAACATTGACCAAATATTAACCATACAAAGTGGAGTAACAACGGTCTAGCAGTATCTTATCAAATCTTTTTTGTAACATATATGCTTTGCCTATTTGCCTGGCTATTATGTCATAGTAGTTTGCACATCTAGGACAACGGAAACTAGAAAAAACCTGGAGAAAAGATGTAATAGAACCCATAAAATATCATATCTTAGGTATATATCGTGAATGAAAACATCAACAAAAAAAAATCAAAATTCACTGCTTGTAGTATTATAAAGCAACCACCCAAAAACTTGCATTGGGCTTTCCTTGGGCATTCCTCCTGCTCTTATGGCTATACCTGCACGCCGGAGAAACTTCCGAGCATCCATCTCATGACATTATATCAACATCATTACCCTTGTGGGAATCAGCATCAGCCACCCTTTTCTCCACATTTTTGTAAGAATACTTACTGGCTACGTACACATAAACACACAAATTTACCCCAACTAAAGCTGCTAGCAACCAGTAGAAGTTGTCCAAGCAACTATTGTTCAAGTCCTCGCCAAACCAGCTACTACCACTCTTTTCAGACACATGATCCACAATTGTTATCAAGAAATTGCTAAGGAAGTCAGAGGTGCCCATAACACTCAAGTAAAATGCTATTCCAAGGCTTCTCATGCTATCAGGAACTTGGTCATAAAAATACTCCTGCAAGCCCACCAAAGTAAAAGCATCTCCTATGCCAAGGATCATGTACTGTGGAATTAACCAAAAGATACTCATGGAAAGCAAGTTGGTTTGCTCCCTTTGGGCCACCTTTAGTCTTTTCCTTTCAACCAAGGATGCAGAGATCACAGCCAATACGGAGAAAACCATGCCAATCCCAATCCTTTGGAGAATGTTCATGCCTCTTTCATTGTCTCTGACTCTTCTACACATGGGTACGAGGATTCGATCATAGATGCATACTATAGTTACCATCGAAATAGCAGCAAATGAAAAAACAGAGGCAGGTGGCATCACGAAATTATGTGCAAGCTTTCGGTTCATGGTGCTTGCTTGCTTGATGAAGAAGGTCGAAGTTTGGGCCACACATATACCAAATGTCAAGGTGGTTAACCAAATGGGTACCATGTTGATCACCAGCTTCGTTTCCTCCACGTTTGTCACAATTGCTAATCTCCACGGGTTTCACTTCTCCACCGATTTGGGCATGCTATCCTCTTGGTCTTCCATTATGGCAGCTTTGTCTAGAAACCTGCCAACAAGGTTTGCAAGGAGATCAATTTCTTCAGTTATATATGTTGATGTATAGGACAACTCTCTTAAAGTGGTTTGACATAGGGATAACAATCCATGGATTGAGTTATTCATGTATGATATTTTTGTCCCAGCTATTTAAGGTTGCAATAGCAAGATAAAATCACAATCAATGTCTTTTTGCAAATTGCCACCCTGGGATAAAAGAGTTCCTTAATTCAACTAAACATTTCGACAAGTAACGACACTTACTTGAGATTAGGGGTTTGGAATAGGAGCCTTCTGCCACCACATTGTGATTTTGGAATTTCGTACAGTTGAGCGGGAGTGGATGGATAGGGAAGATTTCTTTTTGCTATGGCTGCAACTAAAACCTGTGCCATGGGTGTTAAGGGGCTTCCTTTGGGTACTCTGTAACGATAAAAAGGCTTCCCAAGAATAAAAATGACTAGGCTGAAGACCATGACAGTGGTGAGAATGATATCTGCAACACCCCAGCTCACGTAGTCTTGCACATATGCAACCACTGTGACCCCAAGAATTAGTGCACAACAAAGCGCGAAATTCCACTAATTGAAGTAAGACATCTTCTTCCTCCTCTCCTTTGCATGATCATTGTCAAATTGATCAGCTCCGAAGCTCTCTAGTGATGGTTTATGCCCTCCTGCTCCTAGAGAGATCAAGTAAATTGCTATGAAGAAGATCACTTTGTGTGCCTTTGTTGAGTTATGGCACATTTCCTCACTACAAGGCTTTAGGATTGGGATGAATTCTGACATTGTTAAGAGGCTTAGACCTGGTTTTTTGGTGAACATTTCTCATTAGTTTGTAACTTAGTGACAAAGTGGAGATATGATGAAAATTAGGAGGAGATAATTACCACGAGATATATTACAACAAAAAGAAGAACTGTTCCATATCGACCAATTTAACCATCCGCTACGAATCCCCCAATCCGTGGCATTGTTGTTGTTACACCTGACCAATAGTTTACATTCTTTGCTGCTATTTTTAAATCTTGATGGAGTACTTTTGTTAGGTATGTAATGAGGTTTGTTGCTATCCCGAAGTAACTCAGCCTCTCACTAAACTCGATCACTAGCCAGACGAAGAAAAAGGAAATATTTATTGGGTGGTCCTTTAATAGAAACTTAAGTGATAATAAGGATAAAAATGTGACAAATCATAGACGAGATTGATTTTCTTAGTGTTAATGGCATATGATCATTTTGTTGTTTCAGTTTGATATAAAAAAGGGCAGCCCCACTGCACGAAGCTCCCCCTATGCGGGGTACATGGAAGGGGCGGGCCATAATGGCCTAAAGTAGGCAGCCTTACCTTGCATTTTTGTAAGAGGTTGATTCCATGCCTTGAACCCATGATCTCAAGGTCATATGACGATAACTTTTACCTTTAAAAATAGCGAACAAGGGGATTGGCGAGTGATTAATGCAGCAGGCCTGTCTCTAAACACATGACCACAGGGAACAAAAGCTGCAGCCTTAAACAATGTTTACACGTCAACAGGATCTGTTTTATCACCAGGGATCAATGCAAGGTTTTCACAGTTATGACTATCAAAGAATTATGCTGATAGTTGGCCTTCTGGCCTCATAGTTTAAGAAGCAACCTATCCTGTGGTAGGTCACATGCACGAGGCTCCATGTAGATGTTGTGTCTAACTTTAAAGGAAACAAACAAAAAAGGGATATCGTTTCTCAGAATCATCAACCACAAGATTGATAATAATTTATCAATTAGTGAATATAACTAAACATTAAACCAATGGAAGAAGTTCATATCTGCTGATAAGCATGAACTGTTAGATAATAAAATGAATCTGTAAAGTGGGAACCATGGATTTCTCACGACCAGTAATTGTAGCCTTTCTTCCTTTTGTTTTCTGGTTAGGAGAAGGGTGCGGGGAAAATGGTGAGCAGACTTGAACCAGAAACCCCTTGTTGTGGCACAAGGCATTCAACTAATTTGGCAAAGTGCTTGATTCTGAGAGCCTTGCATAGAGTAGATTCATAAATTGAGAAGGATTGCAAGCTCAGTCCAAAGAAGGAGGTTTCTAAGCACCAGTGCAACAAAAATATACTACACTGCTTAAAACAAACCATGCAGGTAGTGGTGATTGCGAAATAGATCAACTGAAGAAAACTGCAATTACAAATACAGGAGCAACATAACTTCAATGTTAACAGAAGCAGCACAAAAATGTAAGGAGGTCAACAAAAGGTAATTGACGAACTACTATGTGAAATAATATGCAACACTACAAGGTCATGCATATGCACATGTGCGCCAGTTGGAGAGAGAGAGAGAGAGAGAGACTTGGAAAGAGAAGATTTATGATGGAACACGTTGTATTAGTTGTGTCATGCCACGCAGTGCCAAAACCACATGCAGATACTATATTTCAGCAATCCAAGCCATTCATCTGCTTCACACTATCTCATAAGGCCTCAGTCCCAGAAACATTATCCATTGTGCTTTGGGTAACTTGTAAAATAGACAGTAAACCTTTTATACAATCCATTGTACGACCTTAGAAACCCAGAAGCACAATATGTTAGGATCATCCAATGGATGAGATCTATGGAACTTTCAGCCATCTAAGATAGTATCAAGAAGACAAGTGGCCAGGACCACTGAAAAATGGGGCTCACATATGGTTTGAGCGTCAAGTCGTATGATATAATACTTTAATGTGTTGTGTGATAGGAAAACAAGAGAGAGAGGGAGAGAGTCACTCTTCTCTCCCTCGTGGTAGGTCACATGCTCGAGGTTCCTGGTAGATGCTGTGTCTAACTTTAATGGAAACGAACAAAAAAGGGATATTGTTTCTCAGAATTATCAACCACAAGATTGATAATAATTTATCAATTAGTGAATCTAACTAAACATCAAAACAGTGAAAGAAGTTTATATCTGCTGATAAGCATTAACTGTTAGATAATAAAATGAATCTGTAAAGTGAGAACCATAGATTTCTCAGGACAAGAGTAGTTGTAGCCTTTCTTCCTTTTCTTTTTTGGTTAGGGGATGGGTGTGGGGAAAATGGTGAGCATACTTGAACTAGAACCCACTTGTTGTGGCACAAGGCATTCAACTAATTTGGCAAAGTGCTTGATTCTGAGAGCCTTGCATAGAGTAGAGTCATAAATCTAGAAGGATTGCAAGCTCGGTCCAAAGATGGAGGTTTCTAAGCACCAGTGCAACAAAAATATACTACACTTCTTAAAACAAACCATGCAGGTAGTGGCGCTTGCAAAATAGATCAACTGAAGAAAACTGCAATTACAAATGCAAGAGCAGCATAACTTCAATGTTAACAGAAGCAGCACAAAAATGTAAGGAGGTCAACAAAAGGTAATTGACGAACTACTATGTGAAATAATATGCAACACTACAGGGTCATGCATATGCACATGTGCGCAAGTTGGAGAGAGAGAGAGAGAGAGAGAGAGAGAGAGAGAGAGAGAGAGAGAGAGAGAGAGAGACTTGGAGAGAGAAGATTTATAATGGAACACGTTGTATTAGTTGTGTCATGCCACGCAGTGCCAAAACCACATGCAGATACTATATTTCAGCAATCCAAGCCATTCATCTGCTTCACACTATCTCATAAGGCCTCAGTCCCAGAAACATTATCCATTGTGCTTTGGGTAACTTGTAAAATAGAAAATAAACCTTTTATACAATCCATTGTACGACCTTAGAAACCCAGAAGCACGATATTTTAGGATCATCCAATGGATGAGATCTGTGGAACTTTCAGCCATCTGAGATAGTATGAAGAAGACAAGTGGTCAGAACCACTGAAAAATGGGGCTCACATGTGGTTTGAGCATCAAGTTGTATGATATAATACTTTAATATGTTGTGTGATAGGAAAGCAAGATCTCTCTCTCTCTCTCTCTCTCTCTCTCTCTCTCTCTCTCTCTCTCTCTCTCTCTCTCTCTCTCTCTCTCTCTCTCCCCTTAATTAACGGCATATATTACTACTATCTCTCTCTTTAATCTTTTATTTTGCACATAAATGCAGCAACTGAATGCACATACCTGCCATTGGGATTTTATGGTTTCATACTCTAATCTTTTAATTGATTCAAGATACTCCCTCTCAGCATATGTTGAATCATATGTGTGGAACGCCAACAAAAATTTCCAGACCTCTTTCCGAAGATCATTTTGCTAAATAGAAACATCATTTAAAAGGAGAATATGAAAACTCTAAAGCAGAATTATATGGGATATTGTTTGAGAATCCTTGCTTATGATGAAGAGGGCTGCCTTCCAAACACCGGTGGACATTGGGAGAGGGATGCTTCCTCTATGATCAATTGAACAATCATAAACCCATTTCTCCTCATCAAGTTTAGAGTTTTCTCTCTTCACCTCTTCAATTTCTACTCTATGATCAATTGAACAATCATAAACCCTCTCCTCGTCAGGTTTAGAGTTTTCTCTCTTCACCTCTCCAGTATCTACTACCGCCATCTATGGAATAAAATGATATTTGAATGTACTACAGGTGAATTAACGGATGATGTAGCATAAGATATTGCTTGAGGAACTGATACATTGGCCTCTACTTATATAGTAGTCAGCAACTCTCTCTCTCTCTCTCTCTCTCTCTCTCTCTCTCTCTCTCTCTCTCTCTCTCTCTCTCTCTCTCTCTCACACACACACACACACACACACACATGGATGTATATTTGAGAAGATACATATTCAAAACAACAATAACCTCAAGAGATGGGTGTAATTAGCAAAACCAATCATGGAAATATCAAAGTAGAATCAATGGGCAAATGTATAGTTTCCCAAAAGTGCAGGTAAAAAAATCGGGGATTATTAAATTACACAATGTGTATATGGAAAATGGAGCTATAAACAAGATGATGGATGTTGAAAATTAACGGAAGCCCAATGTAAGTTGTTACGAAATAGTCAAAGCAATGGCCCACATAGTCAGCTCATACGTTTTGGAATGAATAGCGACCTAACAAATCTTCCAAGTACATTCCACCAATTTCCTCTATGTCCCCTCTTCCATCTGCCTTAAGGAAACATTGAGCCATCCACTGTTTGATTATCACGTCCTTTCGTATCATCATATCTTTTGGGAACACGGCACAATATGCAAAGCATTTTCCATATACATAATGTGTATATGAAAAATGGAAAATGCAAGCAGGGGCTGTAAGTCAGTAAGGAATTGAATTCTATGGCGGATTCCAAGGGGTCGGTCAAGATAGAAATGAATTCTACAACGAATTCCGTCTACAAATGGCCACATATTTAAGTGCAAGCTGACCGTCTAAGTCAAAACAACAATAACCTCAAGAGATGGGTGTAATTAGCAAAACCAATCCTGTATATATCAAAGTCGAATCAATGGGCAAATGTATAGTTTTCCAAAAGTGCAGGCAGAAAAATCGGGGATTATTAAATTACATAATGTGTATATGGAAAATGGAGGGATTCCATTTTCCATGCTATATATGCAAATTTTCTTAATGAATACCATGAAGCAAGCAAAAAAATTCCCAAAACAAGATGATGGATGTTGAAAACTAACGGAAGCCCAATGTAATTTTTTACAAAATAGTCAAAGCAATGGCCCTCATAGTCAGCAAAACCAATCCTGGATATGTCAAAGTCGAATCAATGGGCAAATGTATAGTTTCCCAAAAGTGTAGGCAGAAAAATCGAGGATTATTAAATTCCCAAAACAAGATCATGGATGTTGAAAGCTAATGGAAGCCCAATGTAAGTTGTTACGAAATAGTCAAAGCAATGGCCCTCATAGTCAGCTTGTAGTTTTATAGAGCATCTGATAATGTTTATGGCAAGACTCAAGGCTCATGTAATCACATTAATGCCATTATGTTGGATTATTGCATATATAAATTCATTTAACGAGTGAATTGACTTTTGAAAAACTTCCCTTAAGAGTATATCCTCAAGAGCGTTCTAAGAAGTAGGCTAGAAGTCCTTTTTCGATTACAATGGGTCAAGTCTAGCATGGAAATCCGACCCTAATGACCTATAAGGGTCAGGGTTAGGGACTAGGATCTGATTAGGGTTAGACAAAAATCTAGCCCAACTGACCTACAGTCTACTTACCCCGAGATGCAATGCAATATCACTATCATGTCAAGTTCATAGGAATGGTGGATTTAAATGTGAAAAACCACTTGGCTGATAATTATACATCAATATATCACATTTAGAAAATCAATATTGTTAGTCAATTTAGTACTGAATTATTCTTCAATATGTGCTTGCTATTATCTTTTTGTTGAGATATCGTTAATATGAAAAATTACGTATGAGTATGAAAAAGAAAGAAAGATTTAGACTAGAGAGAGAGAGAGAGGGGGTCAAATTAAGGACTGATCCCATTTGACTCGCACTGGTTAGTGCTAGGGTAAAAAAATCTTTGACCAGAGGAGGGCTAGAATCAAGTTAGGACTAGAAGAAAAGTAAATTCGTCATCCATTGCCATCTCTAGATGGCCCCATCCAAGCCCCTTTGATGTAGATGACCAAGCCCCTTGGCATACAATCCTCCCAAGAAGTAGACCCCCTTTGAATGGCTGAGTGACTCTAACAGTTTGAAACAGCGTATTCAGGTAGCATCAGCCTATTATTTCCCTTATATTTTTTCTTTATAGAATTTACTTGTGTATTTTCTGGTGGAAATGAGGCATTGAATTCTCAGCCGGAAGTATATTTTATATCAAACCAAACATTGATATGCTTTAATCATTGCAAGTTTGAAACTAATTTTTGTTTCCTGCTAACCATACAGGCTCATGCTTCCCAATTGAGGAGATATGCTTTAATCATGGAAAGTTGGAAACTAATTTTCGTTTCCTGCTAACCAAATAGGTTCATGCTTCCCAATTGATGAGATATGCTTTCTCTTGTATTATTTTCGGTTTTAGTATGCTTTGCCTCTATTTATTTTATCTATTTGACTTTGGTAATTTGCTATCAAGTAGCCATGATTTGCATACTTCCGTTTGATCTCCATCTATCCTATTCAATTTGATTTTTCCTTTTTATTCATATAAGACAAATTGACATGGGTGTCATGCTTAATTTTAATAGTTTATTTGCCAATAACCTTTTGACCTTTAGTGCTAGTTTCATTGTAAGCAAGAAATCCATCCGACCCCAAACTCAGGTGTCTCTATAATAGCACTTGCCACACTATATGAAAGGAATATAAATCAAACTTCAAACCTTTGTTTCCGTATCTAGAAACTCATATGAGAAGTTATCCAGATGCTGAGTGCTTTGCAATGTGAAAGTGAAGAGACTGAATTGAATTAGAAGCACTAAGGAGAGTGGGTTGATTTGGTCCATAAAGTCAAGGACTTAATGGGGAATTAATTTACAAGTCCAATCCTAGTATTACAAGCTAGTCATTGGATTTACTGTTGAACTTTGTTCAGGAATTTCTTTAAATAATCAATAAGTTATTAAAGAAAATTTCACTTTCAGTTTTATTCAAAACTTAAAAAAAGTTACTTTGGATTCAAATGCTCTCCCGCAAAATATATTTAGGTGATTTACAGCTTTTAATTATACTACCGGGGAATTATGAACGTCAACAAACAACCTTTTAAAACAATAATCATCTAAATGAGAAGCATATTAGGGGCATGCATTCTCAGTTTCCGAGCAAGAAAAAAAATTCTGACTGTTATTGAAATTCTCACAAGGAGACATCAAACAGTCAAGACTTCCAGATTTCACCAGGCACCACCTGAAGTGGATTTTTGTATATTAGTTTGATTATTCTACTTAGCATTCTCAAATAGCTGGCTTGGAAAGATTGGACATGTTATGCAAAAGATTAATCTGTTGGGTGAAGAGGAACTTGTGGAATTTGGAAGCATGATGTGAGCTTGCTAAGATTATAACTTGGCAAAGAGATGAAATTTTCTCTATGATATATAGGTATAACCAACTTATATGTTCTATTCATACATCCAACTTTGTTAAATACTAAAGCAGTTTAGATTTAGAAAAATTATTGTATCATGAACTGAGCCTACTTCAAAACCATTTGAATATGAAGAAATTCGACTAAATAAAAAATGTAAAACCACATTTAAAATGAAGTTGTCATAATATCTCGCTCTATTGTCAAAAACAGTCTTCTTTCGTGATCCCTTGACTTAAAAGGTGCAGAATTTATTCCATGCAAGTTCTGGACTGCCATTCTTTCTAATAAGTTACACAGTGATTAGGTGCCAAATATATTGTAGTTTAATTATTACCCTATATCTTGTGAAGAATCATGATCTGGTCCCCCATTGTTTTACTTGAATAATTAATTTTTGTATATAATGAACTTCTATGTGATGAAGAATGAAACCTACTGGATTTCCTGTCATAGAAATCGCATTATTAGCTAAATCGTTTATTCTCTGTTATGATTTCTCCTACCACCTGAGTGAACTTTTAATACCTCTGAAACAGATGGAGGCTCAAAATCTGCTGGCTTCCAGCGGAGAACATGATAGAGAAGAGGCACATAAGAGGGAAGTTGAAGTCTCAAAACTCTCAGAAGGAGCCAAGGTTTCTGCCAAAGGAGAACTGTCTTGTCAAGCAGTTTGTGGGTTCTCAAAACAGACAAATAATATTGTAGAGTCTGAAGAACGAATAAAGTCTGCAAGGAAACTGGTTGTAGTAATTGGTCTGGCTCTATTGATTGTAGCAGTGGAGATTGTTGGAGGTCTCAGGGCCAACTGTCTTTCAGTTCTCACAGATGCAGCACATATGCTAACAGATGTTGGTGGATTTGCTATTTCTCTGTTTGCAGTGTGGACTTCAAGCTGGGATGCAACACCCTCTCACTCTTATGGGTTCCGCAGAGCCGAAGTTCTAGGAGCATTGTTTTCAGTACAGCTCATTTCCGGGATCTTAATCTATGAAGCAGTGGACAGAATTCTCAACAAGAACTTGGCAGTTAACGGGAAGCTCATGTTCATCATTGCAGCGCTTGGCTTTGTTGTTAACGTGATCATGGCAATATGCCTTGGTCATGAACAATATGGTCATAGCCATGGTCATGATCACAGTCATCGTCATGGTCATGATGATCGCAGTCTTGCTTGTGGTCATCATAAAGGACAAGACCAAACTTATGATCACGGTCCTTGTGCTGAAGGTCATGGGCATGATAAGCAGCACAATGGATCCCAGGCAATCCAAGAGAAAATTAAGCTCTTACCAATTTCCTCAGAGGAGCATCAATGTGGTATTGGGCATCACCATATTGAGATCCATCATCATCACAGCCTCTGATAAGATCGTAATTGATGATATTGATCCTGACAAAAAACCAGTAATGATCAATGTGCTTCCACTGCATTGTGAGGCAGACACATGCCACAGGAATATGAACATTCAAGGGGCATATCTGCATGTTATAGGTGACCTGATTCAGTCTTTTGGAGTAATGATTGGGGGAGTAGTTATATGGGCAAAGCCTGACTGGCTGATCATTGATCTGATTTGTACATTGGGCTTCTCTATTACTGTGATCTGGACTACCATAGGCATGCTTAGACACGTATTAGAAATACTGATGGAGTGCACACCAAATGAAATCGATGCTTCTGGACTCGAAACAGGTCTTAGGAGCATCAGTGGTGTCTGTGGCGTTCATGACTTCCATGTTTGGTCCATTTCGGATGGGAAGATCATGTTAGCTTGTCATGTAAGTGCAGAACCAGATGCTGATTCAAAAGAAATTCTTCGCAAGATCAATGACTATTGTACAGACACCAACAAAATTAGTCATGTAACAGTACAAGTTGAGCACTAGCAAGGTGGCATTGCACCAGGTTACAGAATTTGTAAGAAAGATTCAGTGTCAAACTTACAACACCAGTTATGGCAATTTGCTAACCAATCAACCGGACACACAGGCATCAAGTTACGTATTATGAGACAAGTTAGGAACAGCAGCAAGAAATTAAGGATAGCTTGGTGGGTTTCAGCCTTTTATAGCCACTTGACACGGTCTGGAAATTATGAGGTGGAGATTTCAACCAAAGCTGAGCCACGGCCAAAGATAAGTGTTTTGTCAGAAAAAAGCAACCAGCTACATATATACATATAAAAGAAGGCGGAGCTGTTGGGCCCAGTTCCGAAAGCTCTCAACATTGACGTTCTGCAGGCATAACGGTTCGAGGATCGTTCTATCTATTGGGCTGGATGTCATGACTGATTCGTCCTAGCACTATGATTCATTTTGGCTTAGGCTTCCGTCACTTGACTTTCCTTGTTCTCAAGCTGCTTTGCCCATTCAGTAAAGAAAAAGGAAAGGATGTGATCGTTGTTTCTGTATCTCATTAAGTTTTTCATCAGAATGCTCTCCTGTAAATGAGTTCATAAACGGTGCATGGGCATATTTTACTACGTATAAAAGCAAAGCAATAAGGGTGGTCTTGGCACAATGGTAGAGTTGTCATTGTGTGATCAGAAGGTCATGGGTTCAAGGCGTAAAACTAGCCTCTTGAAAAATGTAAAGTAAAGCTGCCTGCTATTGACCTTGTGATGCGCCCCCTTTCCCTGGATCCCACATATGCGGGAGCTTCATGCACCAGGCTGCCCTTTTAATATAAAAGGGAGGCAAATGGAGAGATGGATGACTCCAGTAGTTGGAAGATAATTGTAATGAAATCTTAACCGGAAGCTGAACGACTTAGCTCATCAAGTATCTGCCCCAAATGTACTTTTGATGCATTTTTGGCGCAGAGAGAGACAGGTACCATTTCTCTTCTCCTTCTGAAGAATATCACCAACATGCAATCTAAGAAGGCAGAGAATTTATATTCGCATGTACAGTGGTGCATTCATTTGAATTATACGGAGCTAAAGGAGGCATGTAGATCCACATATCTGATGATCTAAACTGCTTATCTTTTGAGCAACTCCTTAGATGGATCCACGCACCAAAATGTTTTGTCCTTTAGATGGGGGTACGAACAAAGGTATAGCTTAACCAGTCCAGCGGTGCCATCACGCTGTGAAGAACATTGTTGTTGTATTGTTCATCTAAAGTCTAGGCTGGAATGGGAAATTTTGGTCAACAATCATCTGGAGGCTACATGGACGTTTCATTGTATGGGGAATGTTTCTCGCACAGTGAAAAAGTGAGCTGTTATATGGTGGATGCGCATATTTTCACTTCAAAATTAATATCAGCAAATTAAAGTTAAAACAGGGCTGTCTTCTTCAATTAATCCAAACCATCTACTTGCTAGGCCATGCTACTGGAAGAGCTCTGCAACAAACTTTTCAATTTGATTGTCTTTGATTCCCAGTGTCCACGGTAACAAGCAGTAAAGATAAAACCAACGATTTACAAGTCATGAAAGCATAAGATACTCTCAATACTTTTCTACTTCCGGTTTGTACGGCCACAGGAGGGCTCTTCTCCCACCATCAAAAATATTTATCCTGTTCTTTCAGATAAAAAAACATATAATTATCTTCTAGTGAATAAATTCTATAGATCGCTTTTCCATTACACTTCTCTGCCAGGTGAATGGAATTAAATATTTTTCAAGTGAAAACGTTTGCCTGCGTGGGGAATCCATGTCTTCCTAAGGCCTTTAAGAAAGAGAGAGTCTTGGAAGGTTTTGACATCAATTCGAGTTCTTCCCGCCGGCTGAGCCAAATGCTACAACAGACTGAGACATGCGAGTTACCTTTTGCTGCATCCGTCCCTAGCATACATCTATGTAATGTATTCAAACAATTACCATGGCGAACTGAAAATTCCCTCCATTTGACTGAATAACAAAGAATTACACACTCGTGAATCTCTCTCATGAAGCCACTAGTCAAACTTCAAAGCATTTATGAGATTTTTTTATTTTTTATTTTACCAGTGTCAAACAGCATCGGTAAATTAAAATGCTAAAAATTTTGATTCGGATAGTTGCAAGGAGTCTTTATTACAAGTCAAGAAGAAGAGCTCAAAAGACAAAAGCAGACTAAGCATACGTTGCCTTATCCAAACCCTATTGAGAAACACTAGGCCTCCAGATGCCTGTCGGTGCTATCAAAATGAAAGAACAAGCAAACAGTCATCTTTCAATCTCACAGATTTTCTCTCAACATAGAAGTTGCATCACACAGCCTCCCTCTTAGCAAGACCATCTCAGATAAGCAAGAAACTAATCTACATGTCTTTTAGATGAGTGATCTGCACAAAAGGGAAATATGGAAAGGAAAAAGCATTCCCTTGTATTACAACCTCTGTTCTAAGACAACCCTCAAGCAGAACAACAAGCCCTTTTCATCAAATTTCCTGATGTATCAGCAACATTTATGGTTGTTCCCAAGCCAGGCCCAGTTGTAGTTGCTGCTTCTTGGGCTGCCAGAGCCTTCTTGCTTATTATGTGATAGATGTCAGTCAGAATAGTTTGAAATGCCTTCTCAATGTTGAAGGCTTCCAATGCCGATGTCTCAAGAAATGAGAGTCCTTCCCTCTCGGCTAGGACTTGAGCGTCATCCTCCCGGACAGCTCTCAGATGGTTCAGGTCAGACTTGTTACCAGCCATCATTATAACAATGTTTGAATCAGCATGGTCCCTCAATTCGCGGAGCCACCTCTGGACATTGTCAAAGGTTTGCCTCTTTGTTATGTCATAAACCAAAAGGGCACCCACTGCACCTCTGTAATAAGCACTGGTGATGGCGCGGTACCTCTCTTGGCCTGCAGTATCCCATATCTGTGCCTTGATTGTCTTTCCATCTATCTATTTCAGAAAGGAAAGATATCAGAAACCAAGACTTTAGAAGTACATTGCCCCCACAAACAACAATGAGAATGCACTACTAGTGTTTCAGCAACCAGAGAAATGTCATTGTCATATCAAATTATAAGTCATGACCTCAATCATGCCAGTTTTTGTGCAACATCCTCGAATAATCTAATTAAAAGCCCTGAAAAGTGAGAATCTCATCTTTGCTGAGAAAAATAAATAACTAATAAAAAACTCATGCTTTCTGCAACTTGTTTTGACTTCAGGTTCTTCATGTCCATAAAGAATTGGCATATTTATAATTCGAGCAGCTTCTGGAAAAAAAAAAAAAACTCTTCAATATTCTACTCATCATTGCCCTCATTTGTGTCCACTTGCAAAAAAATGGGGTTGTCCTTCATCTCACCCTTACCAGTCAACCTCAGAAAGCTGCCTGTATAGTCAGTTCTCAAGTCATGCTCCAGACTAACCAACGGGTATCAAGAAAACAGGATCCATGAAACCAGCCCATGGGACAGAGTTATTTGTCAAAAGAAGATTGGTTATTTATGTAGAAAGGTGACATCTGACAAAGATAGCCGTCATCCACATCTCAAAGGGGGAAGTTGGAAGACAGAAAACGATACAAACAGGACAAAAGCTACCAGGACTCCACGATCCAGGATTGCATCCATCAGTAAAGTCTTTTCACCCAAAAATGGCAGACAGTCCCGGTAGCAGTGGCTCTAGAAAATGGTGCTCCTTGATTTTAACAAATTCTCTAACTGTAGGCCTCGAGGACATTCAAGTAAAAGTAAAGTCTTGACCCAAACTAATTGAGATAACTCGGCCAAGTCATTTATAATGTTAAAAAGCCAAAGAGATTATTCTCTTTAAATACTTGTCTGTTTCTATGTTTAAATACATTTGCTAATAGCATAATTGGAATACAACTTGTAAGTTCTTTGGTATAGTTTCAAAGGTAATGAGATCACTTCTCCTAGAGTTTGGCTTAGATAACCTTTTCATTGCCCACTTAATCATCAAAGTGGCTCAATTTTCTACTGAAAAGTAAGGGGCCAAGTTCCAAGTCACAGAGTTTTAGAACTGACTCCTGTATTGTCTTGAAGGGTAACATGGATTAAACAGGACATAGTTGGAGCCCACAAACGAAACACAGATAGCTCCACCTAAATACAGAAATATAAGGACCACTAAAACTAGCACATACAATGACCCTAAAATAAAGCAGACTTTTGTTACACCATAACAGCGTTGCAGAAATTTGATGTCACTGAAAACGTCCAATGACATCACAAAATCCAAGTAAATTGCAAATGCGAAGTTCTTTTCTTTCACTTATTTGTAAACTTCATAAACTCCAACTCCCAAGTAACTGAATTCCCTTGTCGGTCTTTTGCAACATGAAAAGACATGGTTCATTGTACCTTTGACTTCCCAGGTTTTCATTTTCATTTGAATGGAACTTCCCTACCCCTTGTTTAAAGGACGACCATACCCAAAAGCTATCAGTAAGAACATTTGGAGCGTGCATCATCTCATTGAGAAATGAATAATCTGTTCTCTCAAGATGAAACTGAAATATTGTTGCACACATTTCTTTAATAATGAAACATCATCACTGCAGAGTACCCCGCATCCAAAAGTCACTCTTCATCCAGATCCAGCCAGAGTGACCATTGGGCACTACTCAGTTGATAGTCTAACATTAATCTACTTTCATATCCTTCACCAAAGTTTCTTCTGTTACTCCCGTTGCCTTCTCTTAGGGATGTCCACAATCATAGAAATGAATATTGCCCTCAAACAGTCACACTTATGACCTTTACTGTTATTTCTACCAGTGTCTAAACACCCTCAGACTCAGATGAGAACTTGGCCAACGTAAAAGGACTAGCCTTGTGTTAGTCAATGACAGACACAGTCAATCTTAGTTACCATATGACAGTAAAACCAGATTTTGGTTGATTCATCTCAGAAAGAACTCAGCCAATACGAACCCAGCCAACTCCGGCAAGTGGACAGTTTCTTTCAGAAGCAATAAATAAGAAATGCTAAGTGCGCCGAATATAATTAGATGATTTGAGAAAATTCCATACATGTTATCTATGTTTATTAGACATGAAAAATGATCACCTAATGGCACGAAGGACTAATCATCCTATACCGATTCGAACCAGTAGGAATCAATAACGACACTCAAAATGAAAAAGATGAAGAGTATGAATGGGCTACTTGGCAGAGAACTCGATTAACTTTTATAAGATATCATAATCGACCTCCTAACCTGATAAAATGACACGAAAATTATAAAAAAAGAGAGAGACCAATAAATGTATATGAGCACTTGATCTGGCCATAACATGCATCGTTTTTACTGTCAGTGCAAAAAAATGGAATTCTTGCGTTGTTCCAAAGTCCAAACACTGCATGTAAACTCATTACAAGTAACAGAAGACGATTATCCAAAGAAAAGAACAACAAAAACACGTATCTCACCACTTGAAACGTCTACTAAATATTGAATTGGAACCTAAACACGTAAAAGCAAGGAAAAAGAGAATTACAACAAGAAGAAATTCACCTGTAGAGTCCTCGTCGCGAATTCAACACCGATTGTCGACTTCGACTCCAAACAGAAACCATTTCGCGTAAACCTAGAGAGAATGTTGGATTTTCCCACACCAGAATCGCCAATGAGGACGATCTTGAAAAGATAATCGTACTCGTGATCGACTCTATGCGCCATATTCTCCTCCCTGTCCTCCAATCGAACAGACGAGAAACAAATCTAATAAAACCTGAAATCAACATCGCAATTCACAGAAAAATCGATAGAGAAGAAGCGGATCCGATGGAAGAAGAAGAAAGAGAATTTACCTTACGACAAGAGAATCAATGCAGAAAAAACGGAGATCTGAGACAGAGATTCTTCTGTTTCTGGCCTGCAATTCGAATCTACGAAAGAAAGATCAGAAGATTTAGATCATTTGGAGATTGGATTTGGAAGGAAGAGAGAAATTGCTCCCGCATTCCCATTGCCAATGAGAAGAAACAGAAAATCCGACAAAATGGCATTTGCAACGGCCTCTCCTCTTCAGCATTTATTTATTTATTTAACTAAATCGGGGACGAAATTATGTGTAATAATTATTAGACCAAATTTTGCTTTATTTTCTTAATTTTTATAGTCACGCGAATGGATCGCCACCGGCGCTATGTTGCACCTAGAAAATCAGCTATACTCGTCAACGGCTAAGATGACAGTCTCTGAAAACTGGACGGATGTGATTTGTGCTGGCAAGACTGCAAAGTGGGGCCCACTTATAACTCGCTATGGATGAGCCACACTTAAAAGTCTCAGCCGTGGAATTATTAAATTCTTTGATTTGGGAAAGTTGTTCTCCTAATTAGTTTGTTGGTGTATGCTTACATTGTGATCCGACCGTTCATCTGATTAGCTAAATGGAGATCTAGGTCTACAGACACACGGTGGTTAATCAATCCCTTTCAACGGTCTAGAATATCCGATCATTGTGGGACCTCTAGAAGGCTGGAGTTGAGGAGGCTCACTGATCGCGTAACGCCCTCTCATATTCTATTTTTCTAGGAGAAAAAAAATTCCTTCGTTTGTATGGTTGGTGTTACCAATGATGAGTGGGTCGTTGATCGGACAAGGAGAGGCAGCTGGCACAGTCCTTTGCTTTTATGCTGTCTTGAGCTCGTGATTGCGTGCAGGTCTGCAACGTGTGGAACAAGTAATGCGGAATGTTTCTCCACTTTGCACGTTTGGAATCTAATATGATGGAGGTGGCAGTATCAGACTAAATCTACAGCCGTACATCTAGTGGGCACATCATAAATCGGGCATGATCGGTGGAGATGGAAACTTGCAAGTTAAAAGTTCTCTCATATGGTGGCTGGCCAACCAAAACTTCGGTGCCTCATTTAAAAAAAGTAATAAGGTGGTCTTTATATTGTTAAGAAATGATATCGGCACCCCTCTAGAATTTAAGAGGAATTTCACCCAATACCTTTATCTTGGCACAATCGTAACCTAGAAGATACAGTTAGAGGCGTGAAAATAATTTTTTGCAAAAAAAGAAAAACTTTACGGTTCACCCTTTTCCTAAATCCTATGTGAACAGGAGCTTCGTGTACACAGACGACCCATTTTACCTTCGTGCTATCCTAAAATCTCACCTTAGGGGGGCCTCTAAGTTTCACATAAACGATTTGGCCCACCTTAATCCAACTCATTCATCTGCTTGATCTGGCCTTAGATATTAGGCCATGATCCCATTTTTCCATTAGATGATCTTGGTTTCTTATTGATCAAATGGAAATGGACGCTCCAAAAGTGTCAAAATGTCATTGTGAAAATCTTGAAAACTTACAAGGCTAGGACGTAGTTTTTGGGCGTAGCATATCCAATACACAGCCAAGTCACGTAACAGTTTGGAGAGAGAGAGACCCTGCGGGAAGAGGCTCTCATTTTTACGTGAAAAGAGCTCACTTTTGGATGATTGGACTCATTTATCTTATTATTCTACTTCTGAATATATATATATATATATATATAGCATACAAACAACAACAAAAAAAATCATAAGAATTGAACATTTTTAGTTGAGAATGTGGCTCGATTAAATTCATAAGAATTTAGAATACTTTAATTAACTTGATAAGGTAAAAACTCTCGTTAATCCTTGCACTTTTACGTCCATATAGTTTCGATGATTGATATATTCAATAAGCACGGATTAGGAAGATAAAAAGGGCAGCCTCCATACGTGAAGCTCCTGCCTATGCAGGGTCGGGTGGAAGGGGCGGACCACAAGACCCTAAAATACACAACCTTACCTTACATTTTGCAAGAAGCTATTTTTACAGCTTGAACTCATGACCTCAAGATCACACGACAACAACTTTTACCATTGTGCCAAGGCTCCCGTGACTTCAAAAACAGACTAGGAAGATCTTTAATAATATAAAGCTTAATGACTTTACATTGTTTTTGGACAAGACATCTATACTCATTTTTTATTGATAATATGCTCTTTATTTTAAGCTTTTCATATTAATCGATTGGGGCAATGGTAGAGTTGTTGTCGCATGACTTTGAGGTCACGAGTTTTAAAATATGATCTTGCAAAAATATAAGATAAGACTGTGTATTACAGACTCTTTGTAGTTCGCCCTTTCACCAAACCCTACATACGTGGGAGCTTTGTGCATCATGCTGCCCTTTCTACGTTAATTGTGGCAGATCTAAGCGAGCTCTTAGAGTGATTAAATGAGTTTAATCCCAATTATCATCTCCCACTGGATTGAAGGCATGCATCTTAGGGTGATGTGACTTTTAGTTACAAACAAAGTAAAGCAAATATGCGTGGCTAATGGTTGTATAATGCAGATCACTGATCTCCAACAACCGCCACATGCATGTGGCTTAGGGAAACAGCTAACATATGACGAGAAAGATTAGATGCCTAATGATTGAACATACCTAAAATCTCTCTAACAAGGAAAAAGTGTCAACTCAAACCTTCAACTATATATAACGAGGAGACTCTAAAGAGAGATTATATGATTATATGATGCAACCGATGAAAGGAAAAATTCTCGTGCCCAAAGGAGACTCTAAAGATTCATGTCTATAATGGGATAAAGAAGGAAGATAACTCGTGGATGATAAATAACACTTATGAAAATTTTCAGATATCGCCCAGCTCTATAAGTTTTCTCAAAAACCCACACCTAGCTTTTCCATTTATATTGAAGGGTCAATTAGGGTTTTTAATCATCTGTGTTAGAAGAATGATAAATTCAAGTGCCACATAAATTAATTAGTATTCTTTCTTCTTTTGCATTCTCAATCAATTAATTGACTTGATCTAATGACGAGAAGAAACACTTAAATGTGTTGGTAATACTCCAAAAATTGTTCTCTTAGTGTCAACATTAGTACTCCTATAAGTTATAGTCACCTCCCCATTACTTCTGCCTAAATGATGAGAATTATTAGTCCAATCAAAACTTAGTTATTTGGGTATCCACTTTCCCACCCAAAAGAGCATTATTTAGGATAAACCATGATGATGTTGAGTATCCACTGTGTTGGTTTGGAAAGGCACATATGCCTCAAATAATCGTTAATGAAATACAAGGGAAATTTCATTGACTTCAGTGCTTATGGAGTACGGCCATCCATGATGAGCCCATTGAATGAATGATGTGATATTTTATAAATACGCATCGCTTGTACAACTGACTTAGATTGAAACAGTGCTTTTTAAAAAAGGCACAAGATTTTTACAACCTTTTCCTTTATGGGGGTTTTGTATTTTTTAACTTTTATATTTATTTATTTTTTGTAATTTTTTGTTTTTGTGATTTTCTATTTATGGATTTTTATTTTTGACTTTTCTTCAACAGTTTTACCCCAAACTCCAGGTATTTTATATATCTCTATACATTTAGCTGATTTTTTTACTTTTTAATAATCTATAAAATATTCAAATTCTTTTATTCTCTTTTCAAAAATTTAAACTTATTTCATGCCAACCTTTTTCAACTCTAAGCATTGTAATTTATGTGTAATTTTTCAAATATATTTACTTTTGTCCACATTAATAATTTCCTTTTGCTAAAGAAGTTGTTAAATAAATTGTATATTTACTTCTTCTATAAATTTTCAACTTTTTTCCTTTTCAAAAAAAAAATTGTAGACTTTTCTTAAATTTAATTTAAATATTTTTCAAAAGAAATTTTTTTACCTTATTTTTCTGTATATTTTTAATTTTAGTAACTTTTTCATGAATCCAAACTTAGTGATTATGCTCTTATGTATGCTATTATATAAAAGGGCAGCCCTAGTCTACACAATGGCCTAAAGTACACAGCCTTATCTTACATTTTGCAAGAGGATGTTTTTACACCTTAAACCCATGACCTCAAGGTCACACGATGACAACTTTTACTGTTGTGAATGTCATTACACCTCATAAGGGAGACTTATTCTCAAGTTTGTCTTTGGGAGCTATATAGTGGCTGACATGTCTTTATCGCACTTTTAGCATGCATATAATTCCATAGAGATTGATAGGATAATTAATCAAGTTTTATTATACAACTTAGGTCTGAAGATAAGTGCTTTTTTCTCTATAAAATTTTGCTTTACCATTCAAAAAAAAGAAAAAGAGTAAGAGGATAATCCCAGCTTGGAATTAGTTTGACCATTGAAGATTAAGTTTGTCAATGAGAATATGTAATAAACTAAGGAAGATCGTAAACTAATACCATATTTTGGCGAAGTTACAAAACTTTTCGGATACAAATTCATTTGTTTCTTTACAAACAGATGACTTAAGGACCTTGGAGAACAATAAAGTCTCAGTTCGTAGGAACAGGGAGGCCTATAAGATACAAGAAACTTGTCTTTTTCTGTCAAATTAATGCAACACTTTTAACTAAGGCCTTCTACCACATTGGTTTTAGAAGGGCCTCTCTTGCACTTGGGGCCTCTCCCAGCTTGCATGCAAAAATAAAATAAAATAAGCAAGACTTTCTAAGAAGTTTTTTAGTGAAATAACAGAGAGAGAGGAAGGTCTCCATGAATGAAAAGCTGGATCACTCTAGCTAAGGTGGCTAACCGTTGCTAAGTCAACGAAATCATTGGGACAATGGTTTGTAAATATATTCTCTTTATTTTTCCCTAATCAAGTATGGTTATTAGGATCCCTAATTAGACCATTCACTTTGAAATCTACTACAAAGCTGGTTTGAGATTTTAATTCTACTATTCCAGTGAGGTCCATAACTTGCTTGAAGAAAATCAAGGACTTCTCTAGAGAAATGTATTACCCTCTAAATTAAAGATGAGATTGGCTCTATCTTAATCAAGATGCTTCTATTTCATTGCACTTTTTGCTTTTATTTCCTTTACAACCTAAGAATTAAAAAATACATCATTCACACACACCCCTGAGTCTAATCTCTAACGGTAAGAAAAAGTGTTGACTCAAACCTACAACGACGTATATTTTAGGAGAGATGTCAAGTTCTTTGTAACCAACTATGTTAGATATATTTGTTAGTGAGTTGAGGGTAAACATTAACCTTATGGAAAGTATTCCTTGCTTGCAGTAAAAGATTTCATGAGCCTTATATTACATGGCAGCTTACTGCCCAAGTTTCAAGATTTCCTTTCTTTCCTCTTTTTTTTGTTGGGGGGTGGGGCGGTGAAAGTTAGACTTATGCATTCATTCATGCACAGCCCCACCAAACCTGGTCACTTAGGTGGGACACTCCTTGTAGGTAACCTAGGTTTTTCATGGATCTCTTAGAACCTATATGTGATGGGAGAAGCCCTCTAGCCTCAGTGCTGTAGAAGGCCTAAATACTAATTCAAGATTATCAGTTCAATATGGAAAAAGCATACTGTCAACATGCATGGCAACCTGATAAACTAGTGAGTCAATCAACAAAACAAAACTAATCTTCGTGTAACTGTTGACTATACATAGAAGTGCAATCCTCCAAATTCTCTCTTAATCTTGCTATATAAAGAGAAGATAAAAAGAGGTTAAGCCTATCATTCAAACAAGCTTGAAAACTTGTTATAACTATGAAGATGAAGGGCGTTTGGCAGCAATAGTAGAGTTGTCATTGTGTGACCTTAAAGTCGCAGTTTTGAAGCATGAAAGCATTTTCTTGAAAGAAATGCAAGGTAAAACTGTATACTGTAGACTCTTTGACGTACGTCATTTCTTTGAACCTTATATGCGCAACAGCTTGGTGCACCAAGCTGACCTTTGGGTGATTCTGTCATGTGGGCTTGTTTGGTAGCCCTTTAGGTGATTCTGTCATATGGGCCCGTTTGGTGGCAAGAAAGCATTTTATGCTAGAAATCAACTTCCACCACTTTCAGTTGCTCTCTTACTTCTACGGGAATGAGATTTCATGGTTTAAAGGGGAAAATGAAATTCATTTGCCCAAAAATGATAGTTTGGTTCTAGCTGGAACTGAGCCTTCAGTTGGAACTGCCAACGTTTCCATGTAAAACCAAACAGTGGAAATCATGTACGGTTAGAAACTGATTGCCAGATGAAATGGGACCCACCTATTCCCCGCCTGGATCGGACGTGGTGGCACATGAAATCAACATAGCCCGCAAGTGCCATGGGTTGACCACATGAATCGAGGCTCGTTGTGCTCCTTATCGATGATGTAAGCACCAGAAAAATATTAAGACAGAATTTACCCCTATGAAATTTCAAAATGCACCATTCTTAATCGTCATTTAACTCTGTCGTTTCTTCCAGTAGGGTTAACTCCGTCATTTAACTCTGTCGGGACTAAATCGTCATTTCGAGTCCCAGTCTTGTTTCCGTGGGGGAAATCTCAATCGCACTGTTTCTGAGAAATTTCTGTATTTTCTTCGGTTTTCGATTCCACCAACTTCATCGGCCTCAGGGAATTCGATTCTGAGCATCAAAATGAGGAAGGAAGATACAGTGAAGCTGATCAGCGCCGAGGGTTTCGAGTTCATCATCGACAAGAATGCTGCCATGGTGTCTCATACCATTCGAAACATGCTAACATCTCCAGGTCCCTGTTGTTTCTCCATTTTTTTTTGTCTTTCCAACAATTTTAGGGCTAGGGTTACGGTTTCTCACGTTTCTTGACCACGCAGGGAGTTTTTCTGAAACACAGCACGGAGAGGTCACTTTTCCAGAAATAAGCACCACTATTCTTGAGAAGATCTGCCAGTATTTCTACTGGTCCTTGCAGTTCGCCAGGTCTGCTATTTTCGTCTTTCATTTTTCCTCTTCTGTGATTTGGACGACATTCTATGAGGAATCTGTTGCTCATCTTCGAAGAACGTCTCACGTGTTTCTGATTCTGTTTTTGGTTTTGCGTTTATGAATTTGATGAATTAGGGCCAGAAATAACCACGGGCTTGCAAAGCTATGTGAAATAGTGTTGTTTGGTTTCAAGGTTAGGACCCTGGTTCTATAACTTTTGCGTAAAAGGCTCTTTTCTGAAGAACTTGAGAAATTTAAAGACATGTTGGAAAAGAAAGAACCATTTTTGCAGTCGCTCTGCAATCCCCTTTTGATATCTTTGAGTCCCAGACTCAACAAATTCGAACTTCATTAGCAGACTCATTGTCAGTGGTTTCCCTGATAAAAAAATGGAGGTTACCAAGGAATCATGCATAAAATTAATAAAGAGCTGCCGGATACACCATGTCTTGCTGGCTTACAAGCGCCTTATAGGGAGAAATTCTAGGACAGAGGCAGTTCAAGGGGCTATCTACCACCAAACAGGGGCCTTCTGTGTGAATATCGTTGATAGTACATTTTTTAGGTCTTTATTCATCTTGGCTACCTGTGCAATTGATGAGGAATATGGAAACTATGACAGTAAAAGGAGTGTTTTGATAAACGTTGGATCTCTTTGGACCATTCCCAATGTTGGGAGGACATCTATAGCCAATTAATGACTAGTAGTTTGCATCTTGGGATTATGGATGAACCCTTTTTTTCTTTCAATGGTGGTATGTGATTCAAAGCGGCAACAATAGGCTGGGTTGTTGTTCCTTATTCAGCTTGCATAACATATTATAGATGAGTCTTTAGCTGAACAGGACTCTGTTGCCTTAACCACATTTGTTGAGCATGTCGACTAAATACTTACATATGAGTGTCTAATATAATTCAGTTTTGTGGTCTGGTTGATTAGGATACTAACCTTTTGTTTTAGACTAAGATCTAATGTTTGGGTGGATATTTTCAAACTTCTGGTCAGAACTCGCAGGATATGGAAAATAGAAATTGGACAATTTATTGAGGATGTTTCTTATTCTGCTGCTAGTGGCTCTTGTTGTATTCTTCTGATTGTTGCTTAATAACATTTACTGGCTATACTATCCCATTTCCAACTTATTTCTCTTTTCATTAAGAATCCAAAATCCAACAGCTAAAAACTAGAGAAGTTGCAAACAAATTTCCAATGGAATGAAGGTTATCTAATGAAAGTTAAACAGGTCAGGTTTATGTTAGCTGAAATTGGATGGTGGCAAATAAAGTATTCGATGGTGGTGAACAAAGTATTAGATCTCAAAATTCAGTTTCCACAGAGAGCATGCTTTACTTCAGAATATACATAAGTTATATGGAAGGATTGGTACCAAAATCGTGGTAAAGTTCTTTGTACGTATGTGTAATTTCAGACGTTTCGCATTTCAGGAGTTGGTGAGAAGAATTTTAAATGGAAAAAAGTGGTTATTGGTGCATCATAAAAGGATTTGAATATAAATCTCAGACTGACAAAGTGTGTGAAAGCTTCTTCCGCTGATGTTTTCAGCATATATTCTTACCAGCACATGTTGTAAAAATTATTGGTTAGATTTGATGCCATTTTTTTATCTTGGTAGGCAGTGCCAATGATCTTATTGCCCTGTTGTGAGGTTTTAGAAGAAGTTCAAGTGACAGGTGCTCTCTGTGAATATACAAGGGCCTATAGCAGGCAGCCTTACCTTGTATTTTGCAAGAGGCTGATTCCACGCCTTGAACCTGTGACCTTAAGGTCACATGACGACAACTTTTACCGTGGCACAACGGTAGAGTTGTCGTCTGTGAATATACATAGTTTTAAAAGAACAGTGGGGTACAAACTTAAGGAGATATTTCATTCAATGTTAGCTGTCTTGCCAAGTACTTCTTCCTAATGTGGTTTCCCTACAAAGTTTTTGAAAGGCATCTTCACGAGATCATTGACTGCTTTGTATTATATCAATTAGTGTCACAATTGACAGGGAGAAATATGCACTAAAGGAAACAGATAAAAATAGGCAATAGAATGGTCATGAGATGTTTTAAGCTTATAGTCATGTATATACATAATTGTTTGTCCTGTGTCAGTCAGACAGAAATTTTGGAACATTCTATTCCTATCAGAAAACCAGAACAGATGATTCCGAGACTTTTCCGCCTGTATTCTGCTTTTGGATATTCCAAACTACCCCAGTATTTGGGTTGTTCTCTTTTGTGCTCAGAGAGAGAGGGAGGGAGAGTACAACTTTACTAGGTGTTGCTGACATGATATGACATGATATGGACCACATCACTGTTAGTTGTACTTGAGCTGAGATTAGATGAAATAATGTCTCCTCATCTCACTGCTAGTGGTTCTTGAGATGAGTTGATATGAAAATCATCTCATCTTAGCTCACAGTTAAGTTGAATTTTCAGTAATCTCACTTCATCTCATGCCAAATGTGGTCATCTCCACCCAGATTAAGTCATCTCAAGCTAGATTTCGTATCATCTCATCTCACATCAGCTCATTTCATCTCAAGAACTTCTAACATCATGTTAAACGATATTTCTTTGTAAATGTTTGAATCCTTTTAAGGACCCTTTGAGCTTAAAATATTTCTTCAAGCAAATTGGGGGCATTAACAATAAAATTTTCTCCTACATGGTGTATATACATCACTGTTTGTTTTTAACTGTTACTAATAAATGGTAGGTCTAACAAATTAGTACATTTTGCACTAAATTTTGATATTGTTGTTATCATCTCTTTTCTACTTTTGGTTCTAATGTTAAAGTTCTAACTTGTAAATATTTCCATGGTTTTCTCAAATGGAACTCCATAATGGAGGAAAGAACACAATATCCCTTTCCAAAAGAAAAACAGGACACTCGGCTTAATGGATTCACTAAATGCATTTAGCATTTGTATTATAACAGCAATCTATTTGTTTGTGATAGCTGGATATATATTTATCCAGCAAACAAGTATGTCTTTTTGTAATTTGAGATATTTTTCATCTTTCCTGTAGTTCAACTTAAACTTTCTTTCCCTGAGACTAGGAGGGCAATAAATTCTATCTTGTTAACTAATGAATGTTAATGTCTTGGTCATTATTTTGAATCTTGGGATTTTCTGATATTTTACCTATTACTCTGCAAACATTAAAGGAATATGATTTAGGGGTGTCAGTGTGTTACTAATATCTACTTCTTGCAATATTATCACTGATTATTGCTTTGAAGTTTTTCTACTTCTCATGTCTTGTAGTTGTCCATTGCAGTGGAAAAGAGACAGAGTTCCATATTGAACCTGAATTGACACTAGATTTGATGATGGCAGCTAATTACCTTCACACCTGATAGGCTTTCCAGTTTGTGCTTCTTGGACAACAGTCTAAGTTGTAACATTTCAATCTTCGATTGACTTTTGTATTAAGATGCTCTTCTAACTACTGCACTTAAGTCTTACAGATATACAAGGTGGTTTAAACCTCTATTATGAGGAGTCCATATCGTTGTATTAATTTATCATTTGAAGGATGCCAATGTGGATAATTGTATTCCCAGAAATACTTGAATATGTTAGACTTGATTTACCACATTCATGGCTCCATGACAAAAATGACCACTCTGGTCTTGTTAACAGCACAACAAGGTGGACATGTGTAGACAATTGGCTGCATTTACTGAAGAGTTTAATGTGGTTCTGTCACTTCATGATTAGGATAAATCCTTGAGATCAAGGCAATCCCGTAAGATGCTTGTTCCTTTAGTAAGTTAATTGTTAGTTAAGGAAAAAAATGAAACAACTTGCTGTGCAAAGCTATGTTTGTGAATTAGCTCTTCTACATTGTTGACTGCAACATTTGAGTCTTATTAGTGATGACTGCACCAGGATGATGCATCTGACCAGAACCACAAAGATCTGAGCATCCAAAATACTAGTACTATGCCACTTAACTGTAGAAAGTATGACATCAAACAAGTCCAGACTCTAGTACAGAAGAAACATAACTAGTTCTCATGATAAGTTGTGTGAATTTATGGAATTGTTGCATTAAATATTTTATGACATTGGTGGAGAGTGCATCGGGTGTTTTGCTGGTTTTTATGACATTGCACTGCATGCTTGGAGCAAGGGAGCTATTAGCTCAGGAGAGTATGTTGAATGTGCCTTGAGGATTAACAATTTGGTGGAATTTACTAGAATCAAGTTGGAATGAGGACCAAGGCTAGGCCACATTTCTTGATTGATTTGATATTGGAAGGGTATATATATATGTCTGTGTGTGTGTGCACATTTAATTTTCTCTGACAATACTAGCAGAGGTTGGTTGTGAGCCATTTTGGAGATAATGTAAACCTCCCAGTAATGGCATTTGAGAACAATTATGCAGAGTCCTAGTTATTGTCTGAGGTGGGAGATCTATGGAGGGAGGTATGGACAGGGTACTGCTATTATGACTTTCCTCAGCCTATCATTTTGTTGGCAAAGGGATGTACAGCCAATCATGAGGCGGAATTTGCAGTCTCTCTAGGTTTACAGATGGGAGAGACTTTTTAAAGGAAACTGATGAGGTTATACTTTACCATCTTCTGGGACTTGTGTCATCAAGAGTCTTGAACAGGGTTCAGTGTTTGGTTTTGGGTTAGAAAAACTGGTTAGAAATTGTTTGGTGGCAAGATGTTCTGCAACTAGGAGGAATTCAGATGAGATCCATGGGCATCAAGTAGCTTGAGGGGTCAGGAAATTCCTCAGGGACAAACCATAAAGGTAAATAATTAACAAGAAACCCCTAGCATAGGTTGTCACAGACAACTACGCATCTCACCTAGAATAGGTTTGGTTGCCAATTCGAGTTGCCTCTTTACCCATTGGCAGGGGGTTAAATGTGTAAGTGATTTGCTTTGTAATTCTTCACTCGTACCAAAAAAAAACAAAAGAAGAGAAGAAAATAAACAATAGGAAACGAAATAGTTTCATAAAGAATTAGTAGGGAAATCACCAAGTCTTTTGTTTCCCTTGCCCCAAGTAGTGGAAGGTGTTCTAGTCAACAGGAGAAAAGGAGATTCACTGTTTGAGGATGAACAAGCAATAAAAGAGAGGGAGAGACTTTGCTGTGCTTGAAGTCAAGTCTTGATAGGGAGATTGCATGCATGGAAATATGTTGCTTCTTCTTCTTCTTCTTCTTCTCAAGTCATTGGTAGCAAAAGTGGCCTTACTGAAGGGATCCTGGGTCGATACGTGGACAGTGTTGAAGCAAGGGCATTGATTCAGTTAGTTACTAGGGAAACTATTTGCTTTGAACTGTATCTCAAAGCTCACTTCCTATGATGTCTCAGTGTAGCAACCACTGAATCTGGTTCAGCTTCAACCTTAATTAAGGTGCCTCAAAGATCGGCGATGGATTCATTCACATCCCCATTCAGAAAGTTGCCTGCAGTTGCTGCTTTAGAACCATGTCTGTATGATGGATTCTATTTTGATTTATTTGCTAGGAAGGGCTTGGCAGTATTTTCTAGGGCTGACATCAGCTTCTGAGGAAGTATTCTCCTTAAAGAGGGGGGCTAGCTGGTGAAAAACTAGGAAGCCTTCATACCAAAATTCAATAGAGAATGGGCCTTATCATTTGGGATACTGTCTTGCAAAGAGGATCCAAGTCCTGTGGACTATCTGGAGCATCAAGGGATTTCAAACCAAGATGTGGCACAGCTGGTGTCTATGGTGACTAGGGTCCATTGGCATCTAGCTTCATTTATCGAGAGAGAGCCCTATCCTTTGACGAGCCTGCTCCAGTTGATTCTTTTTGTAAAGGTGAATAAAGGCAACTTGCGACTTCAAAAGCAAGGTAGTATTTTGATTGTGCCCATCAAGTGGACTCCTTGGTGTTTTCTAGTAGTGGGCTTTAACAAGGTTTTGGAGATTGGCTTTAGTGGGAAGAACTGGTCATCAGAAGGTGCCTATACAAGTCAAAAGTGATATTAGTGGTTGTTGAGTTGGGGATAAGTTGAAGGCATTAGTGGAATGGCAGGAAACGAATTCTACTCATCTATGAAGATCTTTTCTTATCAAGGAACATCATGGGCTTATGAGCCGAGGATATATGAGGTGTCTCTTAATGAATTTGATTTTTCCTACATATTTTGCATTTTTAAAGATAAGATTTCTTGATTGTTAGTACTGTTGTGGACCAATAGATGCCCCCGTTCCAACTGAGTTCAAACGGCATTAGTTGGGCGAATGGTGTGAGGACTTGATGCTTTCAGAAGAAGCAAAGATCTTTGTGAGGAATTGCAGACATTTGCGACAAAGATGGCAAGTTCCTTCATTGAGATGGTGGTGGGGTTCATTCCTTGCATGTTCTGAGATATAGATGCAACTCTTTGTTCATTGAAATTTCATTAAGTTAAGAGAAGTTGAGCAAAATGGGGTCACTATGAGTGTCTGAAATTCTTAGGAGTTAAGAACCTAGCTTCTTGGATCTTCAATTGGAGGCTGCTGAATTCACTTTTTTCATGCAATGGTTTTATCTGGATTTTTGTTACAATCTGGGGGTCTATCATATTTCTTGATGCATCTGAGGGGATTTTGAGCAAGTTCAGATGGTCTGATGTGAAGTCCAACGGTTATAGGGAGATTGTGAACTGCAACGCTTCATGAACAGTACCTGTCACTTAGATCTTCCAACGTGTGAAGCTAAGTTTACTTGGTCAAGCGACATGTGGTATTGATGATTGGATCTGGGTAGAGTTAATTTGTTCCTCATATGCAAGGAATGAGACGGTTACTATCATGGTGTCTCCATACCGTTCCTAGCGTGTCATCTGGTCATTCTCTGATTATCTTCAATCAGGAAGCAACCTTCTTTCTTTCTTTTTTAATAATGGCTATTGGAATCAAACCCATAACTTTTTGCTTGTTGGACAAGGCACTTGGGCGACTAGGCTAAGTGCTCAAACTCAATTATAAAGCATCATGTTGAGCCCATTACATCTTAGATCTGGTAAATTTTTCCTTGAAACCCCTTTCAGAAACTGATTACTGGTTGGTGGCTTCAGATGGTTGGGGTTAAAGACAGTAATATTTGTTGGAAGCTTAGGGAAATTATAATTGAAGTAATGGAAATATCATTTCCTTAGTAATATTGACCAAAAAAAAGGAACAACCTCCAAATTGCATAAAATAATTGCGAGAGAAAGGGTTCCGAACCACTCCTTTTTCTCCTGAAAAGAAAAAAATGAAAAAAAAAGGCTCGGAGGTAATTGGGTAGTTGGATAGGTGGGAGAAAGGTAGGATGCTGATAAGAGAGAACAGAGAAGGGAGATGTTCATGTCAAGGAAAAGTTAAAGTTTGAAGATGTGATCAGATCCTGAAACGAGTGATCTAACGCTTATAGAACTAAATGTTTTAACCAAGGTACCTGACTGTTGGAAGAAGCAGTAGCTCAGGGTAATGGTTCTGAAGATATCGAGGAAGAGGATATTGCTATATATTATATTACAGGGTTTGGAATTTGAGCTTTCTTCTTAAACATTTTATAACTTTTAGGAACATTAAAAAACCTTTAGAAAAGCACCCTTTTTTTCCAAGTTGAGAGAGAGAGATGGAGCCATATGATAGAAACAGCAAAAGTTTTTCCCTTCCTGCACTTTTGTAACTGTTTCTTAAATATTTTCTAGTATATTTAGAGTTTTTAGAAGCTTTTAGACCTTTTCTCTGATCTGAGGCGCTCTGCTGTTTACTCCGCTGTGGTAACGTTGATTTGCATTGTTGTACCATTTAGTTGGCAGATAATTTGGTAAGGGGATTGCATCCATGCCAACCGACTTTTATCACATCGTTATTGTAGCTGATGTGATTGCTGACTAGCTTGGCTGTAGAGCCGACGTGACATGGCATTGTAGGTTCAGGGTTCGACTCGTGACTTGACTCTAAACTGTCACTAGAAAGAGCGATTATGGTGTCTCCACTTTGCATTTCTGTAACGCGTCAAGTTTTTATAATATTTTGTTATAATAATAATAATAATTTTAATAATTTTTAAATTAAAATTTTTAGATTTTTTTTAAACATCACAACTATAATTAAAAGATAAATATAAATATACAATAATAAATTTAAGACAATACTAGTATTAAATCCAATGTCAAAATTAATGACACCTTTATTTTTAAAATAATAAATATTCAAAAAGCATAATAATGTTCAAGGTCTATCCATCATAATAATCCACGTGTCCATAATATATATAAGGTCATAATTAAATATATCTAATAAAAATATACAGTTCATAAAATATGTTCAAATTATAGTCCATCTAATAACTCATGCCGAGTTACCTATCAACCAAATCAAAGTAGTCTTCATTGCCATCTCTGTCCCTTCACGGCCTTGCCTTTTCTATTACCGCACTCGGTATTTAAGACATTACAAAACAAAGTAATGTTTCAACAAGCTATTGCTTGTATAGGTACATAGACATTTAATGTAATAATAAGGAAAACAAAATCGAATAACAATGTTGATATAATTTATAGGTCAATTATATATGAAAATATTAGTACCATAAGCAATGACAATATAGTCTTAAAACATTATATGTAATGAAATATGATGATCTCAAGGTTGTAAAATAGATATAATCCAATGTAAATGAGCATGCAATAACAACTAAGGCACGCCAAGGTATGTGGGTCCCACGAGTGTCTCATACTCGTATAACAGATCTTGAGTACTCATATCAATCCTCTGAATGTCATCACATCCAAGCATACAATAACATCTTCATGCTCATTATGTAAGCATACAAAACAAGAGTATGGCTTGTCATGCCGCAGTAGCAACCCCTCTAGGGTCCCAACTACCGTCACTCCTCGTCAACACCATAACAGGAGACTTAACATCTATCCCCGTAGAAAGGCCCAGACCGGTAGTGTTAACTATGTTGTCAAACTCCTACCAAAAGCTATCTATGAGCAGGTGTCTATCACATTATAAATCACTCCACAATTTTGGAGGGTGGGTGATTGTCCTTACTCTCTCTTAGCATGACATCCACCAGGTAATAGCACTCATCATAAATCACAAAACATGAAAATTATGTATCTCATAAAATCAGGAGCACACATGGCTCACAATCCCTAAGGCATACCCCTCAACCCGGGATTAGCCTCTCAAAGGTCTAACCACCAAGCCTTCACCATCAATTTCATAAAAACCCATCAATCTCAATGATGCAATAAGGAAAGATAATTATTAATCATACATAAGATGTGCAGTATTAATCTCATAAAATAATCAATCATGAAAACCCATTCAATATACTATCGAAATCTAATATTGATTATAGCATAAAATATTGAATCTCACAAAATTTCAAAACAAATAAACAAGTGTCGATCAATCATAATCAACCATGATGCTATGATGGTGCAAGGTTTTATAAATCAAAACATAACATTAATTATCATCACCTACCTCAATGAGAGATAACCCAATTCAATCATATAATCCTCTTAACTCGCACGCTCTGACATACCTGTCAGTATCCTGATACAATTTTGTGTTATTTATTTCATCTCAATTGAATCTATGGCGATTCAACTGTTGGATCGTTCTCTAATATCTCTATTTATGATTTGGTTCTTAATCCCAATGCCATTTGTTATTAATCAGTCATATCTCATGTTCATCTGCTCATTTTTGTGTGTATCTAAAGTTTACATATTGATCTGATAGTCAAATTGTCCTTAGATCAACAAATTTTCAAAATCTGGATCAAATCAATGATCTGAATACTTACTAGAGTAAATAAACATAATCTAATCCTTTTGACCCTCAATTAGTACTATATAGTATCTAGTTGTTGAAGTTAGAGGGCCTGATCACCCTTTGATGAGCCTGATCAAAGTGATTTAGTGTTATTTTATGAATTTGACCTCACTAGATGTGCTTAGATCAAAATTCAAATGCTAAAATCATGTCCGCATCATCGAGACGGTTTGAATGAACCTTTCAAATCGAAGATCGGGCTTTTGTAGCCTCCAGAATATTAGAAAAACCATTCCATATCAAAAATCCGATAAAAATTTTGATTTTACACATATTTGCACTGGCAGACGGGTGTTTACACCGGTTTACACTGGGAAAAGGGGTTGTACACCGATTTATATTGGCGGAAGGAAGTTTACACCAGCATAAACCAGCGTCCTGGATCGCACGGTCTCTAGGACGTGTGGCGCTTTCGGCCATCCAGGACAGCTCACGTGAGCATCCCGATCGACATCCTAGGTGCATCGTCCATCGGGGACGATGAGCCTAAGTCATCCGATTTCTTTTGGCTTGATCGGAGCCCCAAATTCTTTGATTTTTTATCTGTTTTTACCGTTCATAGGGTTTTTGAGTCCAAAGACCACAATGAACGGCTCATATCTACTATCTGATGTGTCCTTAACGTGGGTCTAACCATACTCCACGATTTTGACTTTTTAAGTCATCTAACGGCCGTTCAGCTCAAATCCAGCCTGGATCTGAGAGGGGAAAGTTGGAAAATTATGTGAAAAATAAGTTAAGAGTGCGTGGCTTACCTGCTTAAAGGCGGAGAGTGAAGATCAAGCTCCTCTAGTGCAAAATTCCGTGTGTTTTAGCAATGTGCAAAGGAAAAAGAGGAGGTTTATCACTGATTGTTTGGCGTGGAAATGGAAGGAAAAACTTATTTTTGTAGGGTTAGATCCAATCTTCTTGCAAGGAAAGGCAGATCACCACCTTTCTTCATTAGAGCTGGAATGGGAATAGAAATGGATGTCGTTATCAAAACGACATCCTGTCTCTGATAATTTACTAATTTATCCTTATAACTTAAAATAGTCATATTTCACTCATCCGAATTGTGTTTTTGACGTTTTTTATACCGTTCAATTTCTATCAATGTACGCTTTTTAAATTTAGTAATTTTAAAATTAAATTCTATACATAAAATTAAAGTTATTATAATTTCGGAGAAAAAATACTAGCAACACCTTCTAAGGTTTAGTTCGTGGTAAGCTTTTGCTTACTATTAGGACTCTCTCGTTTGTCATGTGTCATTTTCTAGTTAAAGTTATTATAATTTCGGAGAAAAAGTACTGCCAACACCTTCTAACGTTTAGTTCGTGGTAAGCTTTAGCTTACTATGAGGAGCCTCTCGTTTGGCATGTGTCATTTTCTAGTGGAAAGACAAAGGTGAGGACGTGGCTTGGCCTGATCCAACAGGTAAGATGACACGCTTTTTCTGTTTGGTGAGACCAATTAATTGGTGGGCTCTTTTTGGTCGCAGTGATACGATGTTTCATTTATGGGTAAGAAAATTGCACTGTTGAGTCAGTTGGGCCTGTAATGGGTCTCGAGGCTATTTATTCTTCATCATTTGGAGAGATGAACCTGGGAATGGGCGAAGACGTTTCTTTACTGGTTTTTTTTTTTTTTTTAAACACAGTTTAAAATGTGGCAAAAATAGGAGTGTCAATAAACACATTGCAAGGGACTGAGATGTTAATTACCTGATCTTCAGAGACATGTGATGGTAGAGGAAATAAATGGTCTTACTTTGGGCACACTGCAAGGGCCCGTGTACCACCAACTTGCTTTATTTGATGAAAGGATGGGAGCTACACTTTAGGCAACGATTGAGTACATGGGTTTGAATGCAATGGATAGAGTAAACGAGATAGCCATATCGAACATATCTGAAAACCATATCATGGGAATGATTTGCAAGAGCTGAAAAACTATATCTAGGTTGAAAACCATGAAGGAGATCAAAATTGAATCCAAAAGTACATAGAATCAGACGACTTTTCCATCAAAATGTAGATCCTTCATGCGAGCTAACTCCCTCGATGACGTTACTTTTGCATGTAAGCAAGCTAGTGCCCTAGCCCGGGTTCTTCAAGCACCCTAACCTGAGTGCTCTCTCATCATCGATGTCTACCCTTGGCGTTCCCAACAACACCCATATATATCTACAAGATGCAGAAGCAAAGATCGAATGAATGATTTAAGCATACGCTTTGGGATTTTGGTTATTGTAAAAAAGATAGACCAGAAAATATGGTTTGAGTATGACGTGGTAACCCAGCCCACCTAGTTGATCTTGCACTAGAATAACTCCCTGAGTTGCAAGGATAGCGAATCCTGTCCCACCTCATCAATCCCATAATAATACGTCTATCTTGTGTGGCAAAATGTGGAGTTTATTTTTATTTTCTCATATGATAGTACTAATCTGTGACGAAATAAAGTATCTGTAAATATCCTTATTTTGCCATATTTTAAATTATCTTCCTCAAAGAAACACCAAATGTCTCAAATCAACCAAGTATCTTCAAAAAGATAAAGAATAAATGGCTCTAAGCCTAACCTGTTCAACAGTATAATTTTCTTTTCCAAAAATGAAACGTGGTACCACTATAACAAGAATGAGGCCCACTAGGTAATTGGCTCCGCCATAACAAAGCAAAAGGGTTTTATCATGTCCCTTGGAGCAGTCCCACTTACATCTTCACCTCTGCCCTTTTATTGGAAAATGACACGGGTCCACCAAGTATTCCCCATGACAAGCCAAAGGTTGCCCCCAGTTGGCCCAAAAGTTGATAGGAGTACTTCTTGCATTAAATGAAAGAGGGTTTCCCTTTTTCTCTCCACATGCGAAGGCAAATATTAGATGTTAAAAATGATGAGATTTCCCCACAAGTGGTGACATCATCAAGCTTATCTTAGGAAAAAGTGATGAATTATACAATTATCCTACTAAACCACTGCCAATTTAGTGTCAGCTTAGGGCCAACCCATGAGCCAAGCTAAGCTGCCATGCTACATCAGCTCCACATTAATAGAAGCAAGCCAGCCACTTGTCCCATCAGCTATAGTAACATGATGTGACAAATGCTCTCTTGCCATAGTTGGTGGGGGTGAATGCAGCCCTTTGCGAACTCACCTCCTATCTAAGCTGGGGTTCAAGGTTAGGGTTAGGGTTTAGTGGTATAGTGTGATCAATAAATAAGAGAGTGTCCAAGGTAAGGTCCGAATTCCGAAAGCTTCTAAAGGCCTTAAAAATACTCTAAAACAATAGCATAATTATTGGAAGGAAAAGCTCGAAGGGTTTTTATCATATTGCCTCAAGGCCGTCATTTTAATCTCTCTCTCTCTCTCTCTCAAACTAGGAGAAATGTGACCTTTCTCAAAGGTCTCGAGACATTTTGAAAAGTTGTAAAATATGTAAGAAGAAGCTCAGATTCCCAAGAAAATCATTTCTTTTTCAATTTCTCTCATTTTAGCATGTATAACCTCTGTAATGTGTCACACATGTACCACTTCTAGTATATAAATAGTTCCTTTTTCATAAAACTCTTTGGTTTGAAGTTTAGCATATGCATGAGACCTTATGTATACCATATTTTTGAGTAATTCAAGCTTCTCCTCTCTCTCTCATGCGAGGAGAGAGGAGCAATAAGTTGGGCTATGGTCCAAAAGCCCAATAACACCCAATGATTTGTTTTATATTTAGCTTTACTTGTGTTTCTCTCCACACTTTCGTAAGATGAGTGCAAGCATGTGTCCTACTCATATAGTTTAGGCCCACTATTTGTCGTCAATCCCTTTCTAAACTTTACTTATTTGTCATCAGCATGCGGTAGGATAAGAACAGACTACTCCTTTGGGCTGGGCCGGTGCATCCTTTGGGTTTGCTCTCCTTGGTAACTAAGGCAAAATTTTAATCTTTGGAGGACTTGTTGACTACCAATTACTCTATTTACATTTCTACAATCTTTTTCTATCTTTGGGGTGGACCTGGTTAAGGAGTTAAGACTAAATGGCCCGTTGGGTCATTAAGCCTATCCTTAGTTTATTTAAATTTCTACCATAACATCATGTACATTCATCTTTTCGTAGTAACTAGTAGGCTATTGCCAGTAACATAACACCATAGTCTACTAACCACATTAATCCCTCTTGCATCATGTTTAAATCCTGCCATCTTGTGTTTCTTTAGGAAGGTTTGGTTAAGGCTGCATAAAGCCTCTTCTCTTTACCTTTCTTAAACGCAATCAATTCAGCATACCTCGTTAAGGATGTGTCCTCTAAAAAAACTACTTTTGGATAAAGTTCGTCTCAGAGATAGACTACAAACAAAATGGACCGGGTACCATTAATAATCAAACTAGTAAATAGGGCCAAAAATCAACTGAAAAACCTCGTGAGCCCAGCTTGATATCCTTGCCTAGGCAAAAGACCCTAGTTATGACTCCAAGATGCACCCCTTATCTTTAATGGAGCAACCGATCACTTTTATGTGTGCTCCTTGTGGTCTTCCAAAATCTTGCATACCTGCCAAAGTTTGGTTCTTAGTCTTAAAAGCCAGACCCTCTATTTCAATTCCGATCAAGTTATTAGGTATTTGTCTTTTTTAATATATGAAAAAAAGAAGAAAAAAAGAAGAAGCAAAAGACAAAAAACTTAAGGCACCAAAGATCAAGTTATAATTAGCTTTATCTATTCAATTATTTATATATTAGTAATAATGAATTAGTTAACTAGTATATAGACAAACAAGAATATAAAGTAATAACCATACAATAACTGAAATGCATATCAGGTAACTATAATATACAAAAGTTGACATTGGCCGGAATTTAAAAATAAAAAATTTGATGGATTTGGTGATTTTTTATTTCTTCTCATTATTATCTTATCCTTATGACATTGGGATGTTAGATTATTTAAGGATAAACTATAAGGAGTTATCTGTAAATAACTCCAAACTGTGTTCCAACAATAAAAGGAAACAAACAAAAAATAAAAATAAAATGGATCTTGAACTAATTGGTGATAAAATTTAATTTAATTTTACCTTTTTATTTTAGCCTCATATAAATTTAACAATTCTTTTCAAAAAATTACCCTAATGTTGCACAAAAATCTCACAAAAGGGCTAGATCTTTCAAATAGCTCACTTAAGACCCAAAAGTTTTGTTAAATGTGTCTCCATAAGGACCCCATTTGTGGGCACCTACTTTAAACTAGAGAATGGCCTCAAATTCACGAGATTTGAGAGTATTGCCATCAAATCTAAAATTGATTTTTTCAACTAAAAACATTAGTAGGTAAAAGCAACTGGCGGGCATGAATTTTTACTAGTAGCCTAAATAGAGTAAGCTAAACAAGATAAATAGATTAGATCATCCAAAGTTGAGACCTATCAAGTTGGTTTTCAGTTTTTTATTTTTAAATCATGAACATTGAATATTTCAACTAGAAAATTTTGAAAGAAGCATCCAATGAGCATGAATTTTCATAAATAGCCTAAAGAGGGCAGCCAAACAAGGTAAATAAAATAGATCATCCAAAAGTTTGGCTAGCTAGATAACTTTTCATTTCAGATTTTTTAATTATGACCATTGAATATTTCAACCCTAAAGTTATAGGTAGAAGAATCCATTGGGCATTAATTTTCACTAGTAGCCTAATAGGGCAGGCCAAACAAGATAAATGACTTAGATCATACAAAAGTCAGCCTAGCTAGATGGTGTCATATTTTAGATTTTTCAATCATGACAATTGAATATTTCAACTAGAAAAATTGGAAAGTAAAAGCATCCAATGGGCATGAATTTTCACAAGTAGCATAAATAGGATAGGCTAAACAAGATGAATGGATCAGATCACCCAAATATGGGACCTACTTAGATGACATCCTATCTTAGATTTTCTAGTTATGACCGTTGAATATTTCAACTAAAAAATTAATAGGTAGAAGTATCTAATGAGTATGAATTTTCACCCTAAATAAGGCAAGCCAAACAAGATGAAAGAAAATAATCATCCAAATGTGAAACCTAGCTAGATGGCATCCCCTTTAAAATTTTCAGTCATAACCATTGATCTTTTAGATTATGCAAAGATAAGATTATACACGGCAATTTCTCTACTCAGCCTCATTTGTGTCACTTCTAATGACGAAGAAAAAGAGCGACAACCTTAGCTTCCTGCCTTCTCCGACGAAAGCACAGAAATGCAAAATTTGGCAGCGTGTTAGCTCGAAGAGACCTCGGAAGTAACTCAGGCTATCGTCTCCCATCACCATCAGAAGGAGAAATCTAACTTTTGACACTTACTCCTGTTAAGATCTTCCTCTATATCTGCCACAACCCACCATCTACGAGATCCTCCTCAGCTCTATCTCCTTTTCCATCATTGATCTTTTTCCTATAAAGCAAGGCTTGGTCTTGTGACTGTGCATGGCTAGTTGCTTGACGCAGTGAGCGACCAAAGCTAATAAATGCTTGGCCAATTGCTCTACTAACTTTGCCATCTCTATCTTTTTTTGAACGATCAACTTTGCCAAATCACTTAACAAGATCTCTCTTAACAATGTCTTCATCTTCTTCTCACAGGTCCAAGGAAGAAGACGATAGAAAAAAGAGTTAAATGACAATATTATCCTGTGGTGCAATATTAGGATACGTTTCTAAAAATAAAAAAAAATCTAAATTTAAAATAAAACTACGAGGGTATTTTGGTGTAATAAATTTATGTCTTTTCCATTAATATGTTAGGAAATTTGGACACGAAACTGGAACATTAAAATAACTCAGTTCTTCAATGAAAGCCAATACTGTACCATCGGTAGCAACTGAAGAACCATAACTTAGTTTTCGGTTTAGTTCCTGTCCGGTTTCGCCAGTGAAGGTAAACCATTAACCTCCCTATTTGTAAGTGGCCAATTACCTGAAATTAGAAGGTCTAAAAATCAGGATATCGGCAATCTAATCAAGTAGATTTGGGCCAACCCGTTGTGTTAGGCAATCATCCCTGTTTGTCACACTGCTTATTGCAATTGATTTAGATCTGTCCTACTACTTTCAGAAACCAAAAATGAGAAAAGAAATCGATTTTGATCTCCAGAGGATGAGTTGCTTGCTATTAAGTAAAAGATGATACCATGAAAACTCAGATAAACTTAAACTGAGTATTAAGCAAGGAGAATATGAAAAGGCTGAAAATAAACCAAAGGACATTTTATAAATAGGTGGGAGTGGATTTTGAGAAGGGGTGGAATTTTGTCACCGTTAAAGCAAAAAATCATTGTTTAGTGTATATTGTTCTAATGAAGGGGAGCCTTGATGCAGTGGTAGAGTTGTCGTTGTGTGACCCTGAGGTCATGGGTTCAATGTGTGAAAATAGCCTATTGCAAAATGCAAGATAAGGCTGCATACTATTGACCTTCATGGTCTGCCCCTTCCCTAGACCCACTATATGCAGGAGTTTCGTGCACTGAGGCTGCCTTTTTTTGTATATTGTTCTAAACTCAGGCGTGTATGTGCATGTGTTTGTGACTAATAAGAGTAACGTTGTTGAATTACTTTGGCATCATGATGCAACACACGTGTATAAACATAGACTGATTTAGAAAGTGAGAACCTTGGTCAATTGTATCAATGCATAGGTTTACTTAGCCTAGTCTGATTGACGGGTCCTAACTTTGACCTTTAGTAACTTCAACATCATGGCAATTAAGGGCTTCAATGAGTTAGTTCCACTATAAAACTTGACCTTTTCTCAAAAGAATGGGTTGATTACACTCTATCCATGCACTAACCATTCTTACTCTCATTGGTTCTTGTTCGGTTTGAATTGTAGTTTCAATTTTAAGACCTACAAATTCGGTTCGGTTGGGCTTCAATATTTTTTCGCTAGTAGCTAACTTCATTGAAATTTTAAACAAACACATGTTTAGAAAAGATATGCAAGTTGGGTGTCTACAAGATGGTATGGAGGAATGAAGTTGCTCTACATTATAAGAATATCCTGTACACATGAAAATCAGCAACTGGGTGAGATTCGAAACCTATATACATCTAAGTTTGGGTTCCTGCGGATCTGATTTTGTGATAATCGGACCCTCTTTTTACAGGGTTGTTGACTATTCACATCTGACGTACAAAACAATACCTCAAATATGGATAGTCAACAACGTTGTAAAAAGAATGGTCAGAGTCTACAAAGAGCTGCTATGATGTACGAAGCTCCCTTGTATGTAAAATTCAGGGAAGAGGTGAACCTATGCAGCCTTATCTTGTATGTTGTAAGGGACTGTTTTCATGCCTATAGGAGATATTAAAGCTGGCTGGGGCTAGTAGAGACACATTCTATGTCAGTCAAGCTAACTGAACGATGTCTCAGAGCGGGCCGTCCACCAACGTGAACTTAACTGGGATCGATGAACGGCAGACGACCTTCTATACAAGAGAATAGGCCCTTCGAGTCCGTAGGAAGTGACGAACGTGTCAACAAACAAGACGTGGGACGACGAGTAGAAAGGTCAAAGAAGTTTCTTAAAATGATCGACGAGGCTGCCTCCAGCATGGCACAAATGGACGACCCAATAAATGTATGTGTAATCGAGACCATTGAATTAAGCACACGATAAGGGACCCACAAGCTTACAGTCCATATGGGGCAGATATTCCAGCAAGATAAGTCTAAGAAAAGAACTGTTAACCTTTTGCTTGCGGAAATCTAAATGAGCTTCATCGATTTTCAACGAGATAGTTCTTTTTTAAATTTCTCAAAATAAAATATGCCATGGTTAATTAGTTTGACAGGATACAAATATCTAAATTTTATCCTTTTAAATACTTTTTCAGACTCATTACCGGTACTAAGTACCTGTAAAAAATGTGTATCCATTTTTCATGATGAGTTTAGGATTATTTATTGAAGGATATCAGCGGAAAATGATGGGCTTCTGCTCACCTGCTACACTAACACATTTGATCATATCCATGCCGTACACTTAGGCTGCAAAAGGTGCTGTTAGCTCAAGGCACTGTCTATTTTAGCATTTTCCTCGGGTTGAATGGTGGAAAAATGTTTCAAGGCTTGTGGTTGAGTTGCTTCGTGTTTGGAGCTCACTATATGCTTCTCTCTATACTGGCCTAGTCGCTTGTTCTTTTGGCTTCTGGATCAAATTGATCTTGAGGAATATGAATATGTTGGAAATGAAAATTTGATTTGGGCCAAACTAATTGGGTAAGGTCTATATTATTGAAGGCCCAAATTGAGAGATAAAAGCCCATTTTTTATGAAATTTACTTTCTAAAAAGTATTGATATAAAAGTCAATTAGAAATATTTACATACATTGACAATATAACTAGATATTTTTGAAAAGTCATCTAGATAACAAATTATAAACACAAGATTAAAGATGTGTTAACACATCCTAACCATTGGTGAAGAAGGTACTATTAGGGGGATTTATTTAAGGGCACATGTTTGGCATTTCTGAGATATCATGGCATATCTCATAAATGCAGCTTATTTAACCGCGATATCTTCAGCATATGTGAGATATCAGGTTTATTTAAAAGCAACATCTTTGGCATATGTGAGATATCAGGTTTATTTAATGGCAATATCTTTGGCATATGTAAGATATCAGGTTTATTTAAAAGCAACATCTTTGGCATATGTGAGATATCAGGTTTATTTAACAGCATTATCATTCTTGATATGTTTGGTGATATTAGAGATATGCCAAATTCTCTTTTTAGTATAAAATGTGCTCCTTTCTAGAGAGAGAAAAATCAAATTAAGTAGATGCTTTTTTAGAGAGAGAAACATGCATTGTCTCCCTCTGTTTCCATCCCTGCATGCTACCATTGACGACGAATGGGATTCGCTCCAGCATAGCGCATGCTAGACCGTCGCTGGGAGAGCCCTTTGGAAACATGTAGTCAACGACCCATGTCCTAGGAAACTGTGATGCATAGCTTAAAGACAAAAACATTGCATATTAAGTAGTACCAATCCACAAAGTAGCCAACCAAACCAATGGTTTGGATGGTGGTTGATGTGGTACACTAGGATTCTAGGTTTACCAAAATTAATAAGAAATTATTAAACCGCACCATATAATTGGATTTTTCTGATTTTTGTGCAAGGATTTTATTATAAGTAATGATTTTTCAAATTCAATACATACTATAACTGGCATAGAACTTGCATTATCCTAATACTTAGGTGGTGTTTAGACTTTCATATAGTGGATCTGCCTTCCCATATATGGGTTCCCGTCAAAGTTGTAAATAGATCTAAGACTTTTATTTGTTGACAATGCATCCTAACCAGCTATTTCTTTGTTGACTAAGGAATGTATCCTTGAGATCCAGCTCATAATCAGATGGCTAGAATCACTCGATTAATGAGATAGTGTTGACGTCCATCAACAGTGGCCCTACAGGCTAAAATTTCAATGATAGTGTAATTGCATGTTATCAAGTTTGGCAGTATTTAATTTAAAGTAGGTACCTACTATTGATTGAACTTTTCATCCAAGTGAAAAATTTTACTGCCAAAATTAGACGACTATTGTTTTTCAAGCGTTTGCATGCCCCTAATCAGATAGCTCAAATCATTCACTTTCTAAGATACTCTCTAGATGCCCATCTATAGTCTTGGCAGAGTCCACGCTCTAGCACGTGGAACAGACCATGCACCTTGCTCATGCATGAATTACTTTTATGGTAAACCTGAACCATTCATCATATTCCTCGTAGCAAAGGGTGGTGGACTTGCTCAAGCAGGAATCAAAAGAAAAACTATTGATGAATCTCGAAAATGATGAAATGTTCAGAGCGGATCAAAGTAGAAATGGTCAAGGATTATTTGGGGCAGCGGACTATTTGTGTAAGATTTAAAATCAATGCAAATAAAAAGGTGGGTCGAGAAATGCAAGCGTCTAGCAAAATGCAAATAGTTCTTTGATTGCTACGAAGGGAGAAATGTGACTCAACGAAGAACTTTAGAAATTGGCAATCAAAGGCTAGAACTAGCAAAATACAAATGAGCAGATTGGTTGATGGTCATTGCTGCCTGATTGGTTGATGCATTAATTTTTATTAAAAAATAATAAAATATTTCTCATGTCGTATTTCAAATATTAGCAAAAATATCCCAAAGATATCACCGAAGATATCACAGAACAAATATTACATATCTCAGATGTCACAGAACATATGACACATATCTCACATATCACAGAAGATATCGGAAGAGATGTGCCAATAGAAACCCCAAACATATGCCATTAAATAAACCCTCACAAGTTGCATCAAGCCAAATTTGAGAATCAATATAAGCTGTCTTTCTCTCTCTTCTTCTCAAGCCTTTAAATCCCTTCTTCATTTGTAAATCCTTTTCTAGCCTCTAAAGCCTTCCTTTTGACCTTTGTAAAATATCATCCTCTTGGAACAAAGTGGTATCAGAGCTCCAAGATCCTTTAAGAGTTATGGCTAGTGGTGACATGGTTCCCTTCCATGTTCCTATGCTCAACAAAAACAGCTATGACAATTAGAACATCAAGATGAAGGCTCTCCTGCGAGCACAACATGTGTGGGATATTGTAGTAAGAGACTACAATGAACCCGAAGATGGTGCTACTCTATCCCAAACCTAATAAGATAGTTTGAAGGATTCATGAAAGAGAGACAAGAAAGCTATTTACCTCATCTATCAAGCTCTTGATGAAGATAGCTTTGAGAAGATTTGAAGTGCAACATTAACAAAGGAAGCATAGAAGAAACTTGAGACATCTTATAGGAGAGCCGAGCAAGTAAAAAAGGTACGTCATCAAACATTAAGACGATAATTTGAATCTTTGCAAATGAAGAAAGGTGAGACTATTTCTAATTGCTTTTCTAGTGTTTCAATCATTTCGAATCAATTAAAAAAAACTAGTGAGAATTTAGATAATGTGAGGATAATAGAGAAGATATTATGCTCCTTAAATCCAAAGTTCATTCATATTGTTGTAGCATATGAAGAAACAAAGAATCTAGAAGAAATGACTATAATACAACTCATGGGCTTATTACAAGCTTTTAACAAAAAACATAAAAGGCAAGTAAGAAATCAAGAAGCAATTTCTCAAGATGCAACTAAACTCAAAGCAAGAGAGTTCTGAAAATAAAAGAAGGTTGTTAAAAGAACTTGGCATGCCTCAAGAAGAGCCAACTGAAGTCTATGTTGACAATAAATCGGCAATGGCCTTAGCGAAGAATCTAGTCTTTCATGGCTGAAGCAAATATATTGATACATAGTATCACTACATAAGAGAGTGTGCCACAAGAAAAAAAGTTTAATTGGAGTATGTGGAGTTTCAAGATCAAGCAGCCAATATTTTTACTAAGCCATTGAAGTTTGAAGACTTCATCAAGATAAGAAGCTTGTTTGGGCTGACAAATCAAGTTTAAGGGAGGGGGGAGGGTGTTGGAAATGTAAACTTGATTTGAGCCAAACTAATTGGGTAGGCCCATATTCTAGAAAAGCTCGAATTGAAGAGATAAAAGCTCATCTTCTAGAAAGTGTTGTTACAAAAGTCAATTAGCAATATCTACATACTTTTAAAATATAATTAGATATTTTTGAAAAGTCATCTAGATAACAAATTGTAACCACAAGATTAAAAGGTGTATTAGTACAATCCTAATTGTTAAGGAGGTGTACTAGTATAAATAGGCGTGGTTAATCACAAGTTGTATTAAGCCAAATTTGAGAATCAATACAAGTTCTATCTCTTCCTCTCAAGCTTTCAAGGCCCTTATTCATTTGTAAATCCTTTTCTAGCCTGTAAATAAACTGCTTCAACCCAAAATAATACCAAATAGCAGTGCTCGAAAGTAAATTCTGCTACAGTTGCAAACCACACACTCTAACAGACAAGGAAACAATGCCTTTGGATTTTACCCTTGTCCTGAAAAGAAGACCTTGTTTACATGACAAAATAGCTCTCCAGATATCGGCATGGAGGAGATGTCAAAGTGTGTCTTGCATAAAACCGTACGCCGGCTTTTGGGATGATTATTTTGTAAGCGATGATATCTAGAGGATCTGAAAACCCTATGCCTGGCTTCTTTTACCATATATATGTATACATGAAATGAAACTAACAAGCCTCTCACAGTTCCAGTCTGTTCAATGGCTAGACAACTATTCCATCCTTCATGGCTCTCTGCCATCCTCGTAGCTCTCTTCATCACTCTTCCCAGCACTTCGTATGCGGCTTCAGAACCTGACAAAAAGGTAGTTCTCTATAATACTGCTATCGACACCCACAACTTTAGGCACCGTTGTCCCATGTTACCTTGGCTTGTTTGATCTTTTTATCTTTTTGTATGCAGAGGACAAAGTAGGTCCCAGTTTGTGCGTATTATATCTTTCTAAGGGTGTCTACACTAGGACTCAATTTACATTTGCAATTAAGTTCTTGTTTGGTGTGCAACCCGTTAGCAATTCATGGAGGTGCAATCTGTGTGCAAGTTTGCAAGATGAAAATTTTACTAGGCTGCAACTTACACCTGATTTGTACCAGAAACGCTAATGGATTACACACTCAAACTGATCCTAATGGAATTGTGTCAAACAATGTCTACATGCTACGACTATTTATCTGGTAGACCCACCATTGATTCAGTTTCTGCCTGATGACCTCACCCCCTCAAATGTTCCACGCCCCTTTGATCAGTGGCAGTGTGCTTTATATTAATATTGATGAAGAACTATGACCAAAGGGTCCGTTTTCAATGGCGACTTAGAAGGTACACTGATCAAATGGTCAGGATTCCAATCCAGGGATTTTCTAGCTGTGGACAATTGATGGATAACACACAAGGTGAAGGGTCTACACCACACATTGCACAGGTGGACGAAGTCTGATGCTTGGTGATGGGTCCTAGATTTCAAGAGAAAGTAACAGAACTTCTTCCATTTTCAGGTCTATATTGTCTATATGGGTGAGCCACCGAAAGGAGAATTTTCTTCTGAATCACTCCATGTTGGCATGCTTGAACAAGTCCTTGGAAGGTCTACTCTCAACTTTCATATTATGTCTTCACGTATGTTGCATTAGTCTATTTTGTAGCACTGTTTGAAGGTCTTTAGCCGATTATCACCCTTCAACAGAACAAAGTCTCATCCCTTCTACGGAGAAATGATACAGTTTAGCATCAATGCTATTTATTGGACGAATATTTTAAGGGCAGACTCTTAAATGAACGTCTTTTTTTTTTTGTCCATGCAGCAGTGCTGCTTCAGAGTCTTTGGTTTACAGTTACAAGAAGAGCTTCAATGGCTTTGCAGCCAAGCTTTCAGAGGAAGAAATGCAGAAGCTTGCGGGTAAGTAAATATCCGTTTAAAAGTAATCCAAATTGAGCAATCAAGTATATAAACTCGAAATCACAGTTTGGTGTATTATCAAATAACGTAAGTCTGATAATCCTTGCAATGGAATTAATGGTAAATTAAAGATAATATACCTCTTCTTTTTGTCTGATCATTGGTGAAGTCGAATTTTCAGGCATGGAGGGGATAGTCTCTGTCTTCCCAAGTAAAAAGAACCAGCTTCACACAACAAGGTCATGGGACTTCATGGGTTTCTCTCAGAACGTGAAGAGAAGATCCATCGAGAGTGACATCATTGTTGGTTTGCTTGACACCGGAATCTGGCCGGAGTCTGACAGCTTCAGCGACGAAGGAATGAGCCCACCACCGAAGAAATGGAAGGGGAAATGCCAAGCATCCGGCAATTTCACATGCAATAAGTAAATGAGACTTTTGGTTTTCTCTTTTGAATTAACCAACCAATTTACCGGATTAACATGAATTTATGGATTTAACAGGAATTTTAAAACGCTGTGTCAGATGGTTGTGTATTATTTCTAGAGCTCTTTACAAATTCCAACTACTTGAAAATTTGAACCACGTCCTATTTTTTATCTCTTGTATTCTTTTGGCCAATGTATTTAGGAACTTAGTAGCCAGGCTACATAGAGAGACTACTGCATCCCCTGCAAATTGCAAGCCCTGAATCAGTTTCCCTACCAGTCAGGATGGCATAATCACAGGACGTTGGCAGCCTCTTAGTTTCTTTCTTTCTTTCTTTCTTTCTTTCTTTCTTTCTTTCTTTCTTTTTGGGCGCAAGCAAAGAGTTACATAGCAAATCACTCAAACATTCTCTTCAATCTGATCCATAACCAAAGGGATAAACCTCAGTTTGAACTTGTGACCAAGACCAGGAAGATGTCGAGTTGTCTGCAACTAAGCTGCACTAGACGTAGCTAGTCTCTTAGTTCTTTTTTCCTCAACAAGATTTATTACATGAAAAACATCACAACAAGAAGAATCACATTCAGCTTCTATTACATTTTCGATCAAAATATAAACCTCTAGCATCACTTAACAACGTAAGATTCAAAAAGTCTAGCATAGTATCTTTCCACTGATCGGATCTTCTAAGAGATGATGATCTTATTGCCAAAAAATCAGCAGCTTCATTTGCTTCTCCGTAAATGTGATGAAGGTCGCCTGCACATCACTGAGGAAACGCCAACATTCATTCTGCACCTGCACTGTTTTCCACATGGTTGTGCTTCTCTTCCTTGTAGCATTGGTCACAAGCAATGAGTCTTCGTAAACCTGCAAATTAGAAATGCCTAGATAAGAGATAACTTAATACCATACAACAGCGTACCAATCAAATTCAGTATAAGATTTCCTTCCAATATAGTTACTAAAGGCAGCAATTAAACCAAGCTTCTAATTGCTTAGTACCCAGCTGCACCTGCATCCCCAGGATTGCCCAATGTAAAACCATCAAAGAATAGTTTTATGACACTTAGATTAGGGGGAAGTGACATAACTTTGAAGAAACAGCGTTTAGATTGAATCAGTTCTCCTGTGACCATTTGTTCAACAAAGGATACTGATTAGAGAAGAATATAGGGTAATTTCTGAAAGACTTAAGAGTAGTCAATGATTCTCGACTTATAGGTAGCATAGGCAACTCTAATATGAGACGCCACCATAAAGGGTTTTGTTCCTTACTTTCCAAGTCACATCAACAAGCATAGTACAAGCAATAGTAATAACATTTTGCAGTATGAACTTTCTGAACGAGAGCCTTAGAGCAATGGTAGAATTGTCACCTTGAGGTCATACGTTCAAGGCGTGGAAACAGCCTCTTGCAAAATGCAAAGTAGAGCTGCGGACTATTGACCCTTGTAGTCTGTCCCTTTCCCGGACCCTATATACAGGGGAGTTTGGTGCACCGGAGCAGCCGGGGGCTAGTATGAACTTCCTGTTTTCAATACTAAGCCTGCGATGAATACAACCTTCACATTAGACTGGCTACCAATTTGAATACCAAATTCTATTTCAATAATCTTCCATTAAGATTTGACAGTTTTACACTAAATGAATAGATGAAGTAGATATTCAGTACGTTCATGACATGAGGAACAAGATCTTTCTTTCAGCTGAAGGTAGTGCAAATTGTTTCTGATTAGGAGGTTATTAATGGTGATTCGCCATAGAAGAATTTTTATCATCGATCGAATGTTAGCATTCCAGATCTTTTTCCATAGGTAAAGTCAGGCTTACACGGGAAATTATATGCTTAGTAGAGAATATACCATTCATAGAGCGAGCCGTCGTTTGGGTGACGAAAACACTGCATACTCAATATTGAACTCTTAACATCTTCTCTTAACAAGGACAGGTGATTAATATTCCAATTTCCATTTTCAATGATATTACAAACTCCATTTAATTTGCTTTATCTTGCTCTATTGAGTAGTGGTAACCTTGTGTTTAGTGCTTCTCTCTGCCTTAGAAGCAATGGAGGCAATAAGAATAAGGAAGAAGAAGAAGCAAATGGAGATACACCCACCCCATCCTACTAATGATAAGAGTAAGGAAGAAGAGGCAAAATGGAGGCAAATTCATAGTAGGATTACGTGATGAGGCCTCTAAGTTTTTTCCTTGTAACTTTGCTGTAGCGGATCCAGCCATTTGAGTGAACCATACGTAAAAAGTTGGTAAGCATGGTAGTTTCTAACTATCCAATTGACAAGTGTGCTTACAGAATGGTAGAGATGATCTTGCACTTATTTGGGTTTATAGTATAAGGATAAATCACTTCCAGCCCACCACAAAAAATGAAAAATCACTTTCAAGTACTTTTTGCTAATCCAACGGTAGAGTTGTCGTCATGTGACCTTGAGGTCACAGGTTCAAAGCGTAAAAACAGCCTCTTGCAAAATGCAAGGTGAGGCTGCATACTATTAACCCTTATAGTCTGTCCCTTTTTCGAACCCCACATACATGGGAGCTTTGTGCACCGAAGCTGCCCTTTTTAAGTACATTTTGCTAATCCAAAATTTTAGTAGCTATCATGAGGTAGAGTGACAACCACAAAAAAAATCTCCCGTACCGTCCTTCTATAATGACAATTTTGTTGCCTGACATGCATAAGAAATTAACTAATTCGACAAACAAAACATAAATGAAAGTAAATTCTACAGGGTACACTTACTATGTATTGTAATGAAATGCAGTAAGCTCATTGGAGCTAGATTTTACCACGGTGGATCAAAAGATAAAGGAGATTCTCCACGAGATACGGAGGGTCACGGGACCCACACTGCATCTACTGCTGCCGGGCGCGTTGTTAGTGGGGCCAGCCTATTGGGATTGGGTGAAGGAACGGCTCGAGGAGCAGTTCCCTCAGCTAGGATAGCTATGTACAAGGTATGTTGGGAGGGCGTGGGATGTGCCGATGAAGACATCCTTGCAGCCTTTGATGATGCAATTGCCGACGGTGTAGATATCATTTCAGTATCATTAGGGGGAAGCTTCCCATCAGATTATTTTCAAGACACCATAGCCATTGGATCATTCCATGCAATGAAGAAAGGGATCCTTACCTCGAATTCAGCCGGTAACTCGGGTCCCGGTCCTGCCACTCTTTCAAACTTCTCTCCATGGTCTCTAACAGTTGCAGCTAGTACCATCGATAGACGGTTTATGGCCAAGGTGCAGTTGGGTAATGGTAAGAGTTATGAGGTGAGCAAACTTCTCTCTTTTGACACACATATAGACACGCATTCTTCATCCTTGACTAAAATCTAACCGGGAGCTCCTCTTGATGTAGGGTGCTGCAATTAATACCTTCCAGCTTAAACATGGCATGTACGATTTGGTATATGGAGGAAACGTCCCAAATAAATCTGCAGGTTATGATAGGTCTTCTTCAAGGTAAAGCCAAAAGTCTTTAAGATCAAATCCTAGAGAAGTTTTCCCTTAAATCTACTAACATTAAATCAGCTGGTATTGTGGCAAATGGCATGACAGTTTACTACTCATTGATACATATTTCATGAGTTTTTTGGGTCCTTTCTTTAGAAGTTCTGGTTCCAGAGCTAGTAGTAGAAAGTAAGCTACTGATTGAAGTTCCCGTGGTATATCGAACTGTGAAGGTATTGTGAGCCAAATTCATTGAACAAGAACCTGGTGAAGGGAAAGGTAGTTCTGTGTGATGAACTGTCTCTGGGAATGGGCCCTCTACTTGCTGATGCCGTGGGGACTGTCATGCAAGATTCAACCCAAGCTACTGACTTCGCATTTGCTTATGCAATGCCTGCTACCTTTTTGAATCTATCAGATGGTGGGGATGTTCTGGATTACATAAAGCGAGATAGGTATTTTCAGTCATTTACTCCCTTTATTTAATCTGGTTTCGAACTTCAAATGAATTTGTCATCCTTTTGCAAGTATGACCCCCTATCAACTCCATTTAATTTGTTGTAAATCGTTAAAGTCAGTTCTAAATGCAAGTTTTACAACAACTATCATTTCCCACTAAAGTCGGGAAAATTCATAACTCTACTCTCTGTTTCTACCCACCTTGAGCTGGTCCAGTTCAGTTCGACCAATACTGAAATCCAACTGAGTCATGCTAATTGGTTTTCTCAACAGTAATCCAAAAGCAACCATATTCAAGAGTGAAGAAATCAAAGACAAAAGTGCTCCATTTGTAGTTTCATTCTCCTCAAGAGGGCCAAACCCAATCACGAAAAATATCCTAAAGGTAACTAACATGCTTTTCTTCTTAAATTCTGACTCTTTCTAGCTAATTTTCATTAAGACTTCTTTACGGTGGTGCAGCCTGATTTAAGTGGCCCTGGAGCTGACATCTTGGCTGCATGGTCACCAGTTTCCCCTCTGACTTATCCTGGTGACAAAAGAGTAGTATCATACAACATAATCTCTGGAACATCCATGTCTTGCCCTCATGTAACTGGTGCTGCTGCCTACATCAAATCCTTTCACCCAACTTGGTCTCCTGCTGCTCTCAAATCTGCCTTAATGACTACAGGTAAGCCTTGAGTTATTTCATTTTAAGATCACAAACGAACTACGTTTGTTAAAAGTCAACTAATCCATTCTAATTCTTGTGTCCTTTGTAGCCTACCCAATGAGTGCTGTGAGTAACAAAGATGCTGAATTCGCGTATGGTTCGGGTCACATAAACCCTGTACAAGCTGTAAATCCTGGCTTAGTATACGATGCCAGTGAGGCTGATTACGTAGCAATGCTATGCAATGATGGGTATAATACAACGACACTTCGACTTGTGACCGGAGACAACAGCAGTTGTGCAAATGTTCATGGAACTGTCTGGGATCTTAACTATCCTTCTTTTGCTCTTGCTGCCGTAAGCGGAAAACTCAACACTGCTAGCTACAATAGAACAGTCACCAACGTTGGATCTCCCAACTCTACATATAAAGCATTCGTGACCGCCCCAGTTGGACTAGACATAAAGGTGGAGCCAAACGTTTTGTCATTCAAGTCCCTCGGAGAGAAGTTGTCATTTATTGTAAAGGTTACAACAGAGAGAGTGAAGAGTCCATTATCGGCTTCATTGATCTGGAAGGACGGGGTTTATCAAGTAAGAAGTCCCGTTATGGTGTACCCAAACTCAACCTCTAGCTGAGAACCAGGAGAGGAACATTCCAAGCTGTACTTGATTTATGTTCTTTTTGAATAATAAAGCAATAAACATGTAATTGTGCGTTCTTTCAAACGATAAAAGGACAGCCCCCCGCATATGTCAGATCCAAATGAGGGTGGACTACAAGGGTCAATCGTAGGCAGTCTTGCCTTGCATTTTGCAAGAGGCTGTTTGCACGCACGATGACAACTCTACTGTTGTGCTCCGGTTGCCCTTCTGTTCTTTTCAAACGATAAAGCCAGAAATCATCTTGTCACCATAGCTTTCAAGTGCAGTCATATGTTGGCTTTCGATATATGCAAAGACAGTTGTTTAAGAAATTGGATGCATTCTTTGTTTCTTTGTCATTTAATTTTTATGATAAATGAAAGGATTTCCGAGCATATGACCAACTTGTTTGCATGGAAAGATCAAACTCCAGTACAAATGCCCTCCCATAATGGTCACTCGAGTCATTAGTTTTATTAATACCTGATCAAAGAGTCAAATGCATACCAAGAGGATGTAATATGATGAGTATTTGTTGTACAAATACCCGCATGATCAGATTTACAAACGCTACTAGGTACTGTAAGGCTTCATACTTGATGATGAAAGTTTTTCTTCGTCTTCGAGGCCCCATCTTACATACGTCAATGTCTCCGATGCTTCTCCATTGGATGTCGAGAACCCTCCAATCTTCTCAACCGTATCCATCAGTTTTCATATGAACTTTCTAAACTATTCACTTTCCAATACCCAGTAGTAACAGTCGTTAGTATCATGTGATAAGGTTCATCCTCGTAAGGAAGTTGGTGATCCGACTGCATCAGACCCCCCAAAAACAATAGATCATCAGAATTAATCAAAGACAAAAATAGTAAGTCAAGGATTGATTTGGAAATCTTGAAAAAATCAGGATCTGGAAATTTAGAGCAGATTGGAGGAAAAACCATGATTTTAATTCCCTGGACTCCTTTAAATTGGAGCAAGAACTTAAGTTGTAATTATCCAATTGATTCCCTTTTTAGTTAAGTTTTCTCTCCCTCTATTCATAAATGTAGGCCGAATTGGCCTAACCACCTAAATTCTAATCTCTTTTTTTGTGTGTGTGAATGTTTTTAGTCTTTCATCCTAACATCATGCTAGAGATGTTTCTAGTGCAAGGCCTCCCGACAAGCTAATTGTAAGGTGGCATAGGAAATTAGGATTAAGAGACAAAGGAGACCTTTGACTCAATGCAAAAGTTGTTGTCATGTGATCGTGAGGTATAACATCCCACAATTTTAATTCTTCTAGGGCTAATTGTATTGTATTGGAACGGATTGTGAAAGCTCAAAATTTGTATAGTAATAAGAAAGGATTCAAATGACACTAAGAATACTTAAATTGGAATCCAAATAAAAAAGTTATGACACTCCAAACATTAAGTGGAAAAAAAATGCTTAAATGAAGGGGGCCAAATTTGATACTAGCACCCCCCAAGTAATCCCCAAACAGACGTCGGGTCTGTTTCTTCCCAAACCCAATAAACAAAAAAGAAAAGAAAAAACTTGACGAAGGAGAAAACAGTGGAGAAGAAGATAAGAGAAGAGAAGAAAGAAGAGAGAAGGAGAGGAGAAAGGAGAGAAGAGCGTGGGAGATAGGATTTGCATGCCGAAAAACCACCCACGCCGGAGAAGAAGAGACAACATTTGGGTTTCGGGTGCCTCATTTTGTAGGTATTGCCGGAGAAGACGACAACTTGGATTCTTGATCCGAGCTGACCGATCTTCTCAACGCATGAGCACGAACCAAAGCCCTAAGGTTTTGGGATGATCTGTGCCCTATTGAACGCCAGATTGAAGAGGAGATCAACGCACTATAAGGTTGGAGGGTTTTCCAACGGATCAGAGCCTGTCCAGCTCATTCTAGAGGGGGAAAAGTACAAAAATGCATCTATAAGATAAGATCTACAAAACCCAACTTTTGACTTGAGGAATTTTGGTAAATCCATACGATTTTATGCTAGATCTAGGTTTAGGGACGATTTAACTTGCCATTTCTTAATCCAAACACTAGGAATGATAAATAAGTACTTGATAAAGCTTAAATTTGATAGAGATTGTCGATCTAGGCTAGAAATTGATCAAATAATCTCAGGTGTCCGATCAGGTACTATTTGCACAGTAACTTCGTGATGTTTGATCGACGATCAGATATTATAGATGAGTTATAGGGTATTGAATGGCTAGTATATGGCACATGTTGAAAATTTTAGATTGAAATTGATCTAAAAACATAAATCGTCCAATTGGATAGGAGAGTAATAAGGACCTGGCCATTTCTGATTAGTGATTAGATGTCACCATTGTGTACCCTGTCATTTATTAAGTTAAGATACTCTGAAAATTTTAAGATAAGGCCACTAAACAATTAAAGTAACATGCAGTCACTTAAGAAGAATGATGGATAGCCTATCTAGGACTAATGGTGTCATTGGAAATCCAAGAACCATTGATCATTCAATGGACAATCAATCAATAGCCAATGAAATACCCTTAGTACAGTAATAAACACTGTCACTTTGCCTTGTGTTAAATAGTATTAGGAGCTAACTTAGAGGAAACTTCCATGCTAGGGAAGCTAAGAGAGATCCTAGATTTGTATATTAGAACGTGTGTTTATATTGTTACAAAGGTGTGATTAATCGGGAGCACGTATGCAAACTAAATAAATTATTGTATTAGTAAACCTGAAGATCTCCATTTGAGGTAGGTGAAATGAAGATTTGCTAAGACTTTCCCAATATATGCATGTGTGTATGTGTGTGTACACACACACACTAACACTAAAACAAGTCTTTTTAGTTTATGTGAAAATAAGATGAATGCATACGCTAAAATTGAATCATGATTAAACTGCTCATGCATAAGCAGTTGTTATTGTGAACAATGTGAGAAAAATATAAGATTAACACCAAGTAAATGTGAAATGGCTCGTAAGAGCAAAGATTGATGCCAGGTAATTGTGAAATGGCTCCTAAGAGTGAAGACTAACGCGCAAGTAAATGTGAAATAGCTTGTAAGAGCGAAGACTAATATCAGGTAAATGTGAAATGGCTCGTAAGAGCGAAGACTGATACCAAGTAAATGTGAAATGGCGCGTAAGAGCAAAGATCGATTCCATGTAATTGTGAAATGGCTTGTAAGAGTGAAGATTGATGCACAGGTAAATGTGAAATGGCTTGTAAGAGCAAAGACTGATATCAGGTAAATGTGAAATGGCTTGTAAGAGCAAAGACTGATATCAGGTAAATGTGAAATGGCTTGTAAGAGCGACAATTGATACCAAGTGATGTGAAATGACTCGTAAGATCGAAGACTGATATTGGGTAAATGTGAAATAGCTCATAAGATCGAAGACTGATACCAAGAAAATGTGAAATTGCTCATAAGAGCAAAGACTGGTACTAGGTAAATGTGAAATTGCTTGTAAGAGCAAAGATTGGTGTCAAGTAAATATGAAATGGCTCGTAAGAGCGAAGATTGGTGTCAGGTAAATGTGAAATGAATCATAAGAGCGAAGACTAGTGTCAGGTGAATGTGACATAGCTCGTAAGAGCAAATACTGGTGTTAGGTGAATATAAAATGGCTCGTAAGAGCAAATACTGATATCAAGAAATGTAAATAACTTGTTAGTTTGACATGTGATTACATACTTTGCATTTCAAGAAGTGTGATTTAGTACTGATGCATCGATATTTTTTCATTGTAGCATGAATTCATGATTTTGATAAATGTTGAATGATTTCAAGTTAAATAATAAATGAATTGTAGTTTGCATGATTGAGCATGGAAAAATTAATCTATATAGAAATATCATGATTTTGTTTATGTAAAATTTCATCTTATTCCACTTACACAAGCGCAAGCTTGCTGAGATATTGTACCTATTTACAATATCTCAAAGGCAGAGGATGCAGAGGATTCCCATGCAATAGGAGCTATTTACTGATAGGAGTGTGCAAACATAAGCTTTTTATTAGAACATGTAAGAATTGGTTTGTTTTGAAGTTATTGTACCAGAAGAGAGAAAGAGTCTGTATTGTATGTAATTATGGGATTTTTGATAACTTATGTGACTGGGTTGTAATGTGGAAGTTTTGGGTGTCTATTTTGTTTGAGTATATTGTTTTTATTATGTTAGATGTATGAAAAGGAGACAAAATCTCCAATTATGTTTTAAAAATGTCTATTAGGTACTTCGCAATGACATGCGTTAAATGTCATATGTTCAAAAAACAGAGAAAAGTTTGCCAAATTTTCAGTAGAAGTGACCGCTCATGTCATTGAGAATCCTTGTTTTGAGAAAAGAAAAATGACACTCGGGGTTTTTCAAAGTGAATTTAAAAGAAAATGATTCTTTCATTGTTGTTTGGGCTTTAAAAATAAATTTTATTAGAGATCGATCTCGTTATGTAAGTGTCTTTTGTATTTAAAAAGTGTTATAAAAGCCTGGGTCATCACATGAGGTCATAAGTTTAAGATGTAAAAAAAGCCTATTGCAAACTATAAAGTAAGACTACACACTATTGACCCTTCTAGTTTTACCTTTTTCTAGACTTTGCATACATGGGAGCTTCTGCATTGGACTGTCGTGTTTAGATATATGGGCTTTTGGTCTCAATCATGGGTTCTGAGGTATGAAAACAACGGTAAAGCATTGAACTACAAACCCCTTCTAGTTCGACCCTTACCCGGACTCGCATCCTGGGCATGCGCCGGGCTGCCCCTTTCAGACAAATCGGCTTTTGCACTTGTCCTATCCTTTTCATGCTTCAATATGGGCTCATCTAAACTCCATTACTAAAAATAAGACTAATATGGGGTTTTGGAGGCTCCCCTGTCGGGCGTAACAGCGACCTCTAGCCTTTTCAATTTCAAGATATTTCTTCCGAGTAAAAGCGAAATACTGTGCATGAATTGTCAACCCTGAATTCTTCACATTTTTTTACCTCTTTCTCGTCGAAATCCGCTACAAATCCATGATTTTGGTGGAGAACCTCTAGTTGGTTCACTTGGAATTTCCCCTCGTCATCGTTCTCGTCAACAAGGTACGATTGATCTCTTTACTTTAATTTCGAAAGGTGGGGTTTTGGGTTTTATTCTCCTGTTAAAATTTCGAGGAATAAAGGGTTTTTTTGGATGCAAAATCTACTGTAAAATGCACTTCCCTCTCTTTAGTTTGGCGAAAGATGATATTTTACCAGTTCCATGTGTACCTATTAGGCTATCTCATTACGTAATGATCAAGGATGATTGATCTTGATGGGTGTCTTTGAATTCTGTTTTCTGATACGTTTATTGGTTTTTCTTCATAGAAGCAAGAAGTTTGGCCTTCTTTGTGTTTTAGCGTTGGGTCATTACGTGTAATCTGCTTTTGATGATATTTATCGAAGCTGATATATATTTTCTTCTTAGGCTGCGTCTTCTATCAATTTGGGTTGTAGGTAATTCATGATCAGTGTTTTGATTGTAGTTACTGTCTTGTTGAGTTAGTCGATCTCTTGTTATCTTTCTTTAACACCTTCAAAAAAATTGTTCTCTTTCTTTGGACCATGCTGTATTTTCCTTAAATTGGAGTAACACATTGATGCTGGGTTGCCTTTGGACTAATTCCGAGGAATAGGCAATCAGAAACGCAAATGTTTGTCATTCATATAGATGCTGGATACCTCCCAAACTGTCCTGGTGGTTGAATTATTTGCTTATGAACCTATCAATTGAATTTAGGATTCATAATCACAAGCACATGCGAGATGACTGAAAATTGTCAACGATGTCCTGCTTAGAATCTTCAGTTTGATGGTTAACAGAGAGATGCTAATGCAAAAGCTAAGGGTTCTAAGTAGGAAGCGAGGGTTGAATCTCACCAAGGTGCAATTAGGGTGCAAAGAAGAAATAAGTGGGTCACATATGGAGAACTCAACATGAGGGATGTTGGAAATGCCACCTAAGTGAATTATAAACATTTGGGGAAAGGGATTATAGTAGCTTAAGGAACAAGGTTGGTGTACCTTAAACTTACAAGTAAATTGGGGACAACTTCTTTCTTTTTCTTTATGGATGACTACAAGGTGACGAGTTCATTGGTAATTTGCAGTATTAGTGTTACAACTTACAGGTTTACCTTCTGGACACTAGGTTTTGTTGTAAAAGTTATACATAAATTACCTTTAGGAGTTAAAATGTTTCTAAGCAAAGGATAAGTTTGATTTGAAACTTAGAATGACTTTTGGAATCATAAACATAATTCATGAGTTTATTTAGAATAAGTCTTTCAAGTTTTAAGTGAACCTCTTTGGTGTCTCCCAAAGGGAAAACAATGCTTTGAGAAGGTAACAATCTCCAAAGAGAAGCTTGTTGTTAGCTAGATTTGACTAAATCCTGAAAGCAAGAAGAACTTAGATTTGGAAGCTAGAGCTTCTAGTAACTATGCCTTGAACATTCATTTTGGGCCTTAGCAAGAGCTGGTTAAATGCTTGTCTCACAGCAATGAGGTTGTGGGTTTGTATTCACATGCTATTTGGGAAAGACTATGCTTTGAACATGTAAAAGTATGCAGGTGACTAATATTCCCCTTCCTACAATTTGATCAACAAAGATGCAAGATTCAATCCGAGGTTAAGTCTCTAAATTGCCTCTATTTGGACCAGAGAAGCTTTGCATAATGTGATAGTGGGGCTGATATAAAAGAAATGAAGATCTAAACAGATTATTTTGACAAGGGTACCAAGTGCACTTCAGAATGTGTGTGAAAGTGCTTTTCCTTAAGTGGATGTATTAGAAAGTGGTAAAGGAATGGGAGTGATCTTCGAGAATTATAATGATCCATTGTATTGATTAAACAGTGGAGTGATTTAGGTGTGAATCTGGTACACGAATGTGGTATATGACTCTTTCTATATCCTGCTTGCTTACTGATAGAAGCTCCCATTGGTTGAAATTTTGTGAACAATATACTACAAAAGTTGAGTGTATCTGTTCTATTTTTTGCAGTTCTGTTTTTCCCTTCCTCTTGCATTTAGATCTCCTCTTAAATTTTCCCCGAATTATTAATTTCCAATAAATTTACTATCTGTCTATAATTTTCTGAGGATTCACTAGATTCTCCATTTTCTTCAGAAAACAATTGTAATGTTTATTTATCCTGGTCTAGTTATCTTGAAGGAAGAACTCATGGTAAGCTTTTCTTCTGTTTTCTCTTCCAGACAGACTCTGGTTCTGTTTGCAGGTTTATTTTTTTGTCTTTAGAGGTTCACTCTCTCTCTCTCTCTCTCTGATTTTCCTGAGTATCTACCAAGGAGAGATGGTTCCTTGGATCATAAGCTTGCTTTTAGTTTTCATTTCACACAATTGGTATTTAGTCCTATCTTGCTGTTTGTCTTCCTTAATTTTCCCCCCACCTGGTGGTTTTGCCCAGTTATTTTGAGCTAGAGGAAATGTTGCTATTCTCATGCTACCATTCCAAGTCAAATATAGAGTTCATCAGATTGATTCCTGAGCTGATTTGCTTACATTACTGTTATCTCTAAATCGTTCTATCTATTTTCTCATTAAATAACAAAACTGTAAGTATTACTGCATTATCTACAAAACACTATGTTAGCAGCTTTAGGTTGGCTTGTTGTATAATACTATAATCTCAATTTAGTTGCTTTGTGAAACTGCTGAGTTGCAATACATTGCAGCTTGGATATAAATCTGAAGGTCCAGAATGCCTTACAAAATTTTCTCCGGTTCTGCGACTTTATGCCTTTTATCCCCTGGTTGTTTGATTGCTATGTAGGTCATGCAACTTCGTAAGTTCTTTGATTTCATTTCAGCTATGTATGTTTATGTGATCTTTGTGACAATGATTTGCTATATTACTAAAATTGACTTCTCAAATTTGCAGATGGATTCTGGAAGACACGTCTTTACAGTAGATCTCCTTGAAAGATATGCAGCAAAGGGCCATGGAGTTATTACATGTATGGCTGCTGGGAATGATGTTATTGTGTTGGGAACGAGTAAAGGATGGGTCATTAGACATGACTTTGGAGTGGGTGACTCTTTTGGTTTGTTCTACAGTCTTTCTCCTTTACTTGCTTTCCTAGAGGTCTTATCTCTTTTATCTGCTTAGTCACTTTGGTGATCCAAATTGTTGGGAGAACACCTGATCTAGAGAGCACTACATTTTCTCAGTCTTTATCATGTCTATATTTGTAAATCATTGTAAAAATAGTGGCTAGACACTGGAACTTGATCTGTATTTTTTGAGATGGAAATAGGTATTATCCACACTTCAGGGTATATCATATGATAGAAAACCAAACATTTGGTCTCTAACTATTTTGATATGGATCTAGTATGCATTATAAAGATTTTAGAGTTCAGTTGTTGCACATAGTTATAATCGTATACACATCTGAAGCTTATAACAGTTATGATACATATCATCATCATCAAGACCTTATCCCAATTAGGGATCGGCCACATGAATCTTATTCCTCCATTCCACTCTATCAAATACCATGGCTTCATTTAGTCTCAAAGTTTTTAAATCTTTTCTCACCACTTCTATCCACATTCTTTTGGGCCTTCCCCTTGCCCTTTTAGAACCTTTTACTTGTATTGCCTCACTCCTTCTAACTGGTGCCGTTGTTGGTCTCCTTTGGACATGTCCAAACCATCCAAGTCTAATCTCCCTCATTTTGTTACCCATTGGTGCTACCCCTAAATTTCCTCTAATATTTTCATTTCTAATTCTATCATTTCTTGTCTTACCACTCATCCATCTTAACATCTTCAATTCGGCGACAGTCATCCTATGAGTATAATGTTCCTTAACTGCCCAACACTCTGAACCATATAGCATGGCCGGCCTTATAGCCATCCTATAGAATTTTCCTTTTAGTTTGAGTGGCACCCGCCGATCACATAAAACTCCAGATGCGCATCTCCATTTGTTCCAACCTTCTTGGATTCTCTGGGTAACCTCCCTCTCAATCTCTCCACTCTCATGGATCAATGATCCTAAGTACCGAAAGTGGTCTTTCACGAGAACTTCTTGGTTATCAATCTTGACTGGTGTTCCAATTCTACTCTCCTTGCTAAAATTACATTCCATATATTCTGTCTTAGTTCGGCTAATTTTAAATCCTTCAGATTCTAATGCTTCTCTCCATAATTGTAGCTCTGTGTTTACACCCTCCCCTGTCTCATCAATTAGGATTATATCATCTGCAAATAGCATGCATCAGGGAATCTCTTCGTGCAAATGTTTTGTTAACTCATCCATAACTAATGTGAAGAGGTATGGACTCAATGCCGATCCTTGGTGCAATCCTATAGTGACAGGAAAATCACCAGTCACGCTACTAGTGGTCTTAACATTTGTTACCGCTCTCATACATACCCAACACCCTCCATATTAACTCTCTAGGGACTCTATCATAAGCTTTCTCTAAGTCAATAAAGACCATATGTAAGTCATAGCATATATTCTATACCTCAATGCTCATCTATGTCTGCAATAACATGAAATTAGTCCTTGAAGCAAGCAAGGGGCTTGGAAATAACAGCCACATACTCCCAGGATTAATTACTGTATTTTTCTGGCAACTTATTTAAATTTAAGATCAATGACCTGTTGGTCAAATTCATAGATCAAACATATCTGTTGTTTTGACTTCCCAAAATATTCGGATTTCACAAACCACGAGAAATATCAGATTTCTGAAATCTTAGAACTTGCATAACTTTGCCTTGAAGGAAAAAGATTCAAGTTGGTGAGAACTATGAGTCCATTAAGTCTTCGGAGAGGCTCAAGATAGTAATCAGCTAAAAGAATATAATTTCGAATGGAAGGGTTCAGAGTATCGTCTGCAATAAAGGATCTTAACCCTAAATTTTGATCTCATTCTTGGGAAAGTACACAACATTGTAAGCATTCAAAGAAATCAAATCTGAAGGTCAACATGGCTCTGATTATGATATATATTTGTGTTAATAGTGGACACCTGCTGTAATTTCAGGTAAAATCAGAAAGAAAATTTCAGCTAAAAGAGCTTTAGTCCTGCAAGGAAGAAATCTATCGCATATTCTGATCTTGATTATTAACACGAGAAGATCAGGTATGAGCTACAACAGCTTCAATCTGAAGTAAAAAATGAAGCTAGCAAAAGATGCATTGCTTGGGGGAGTATGGTGCAGTGGTTCAAGAGTAAGTCTTAATTGTGAAGGTCATGCATGTTCACCATTCAAAAAGAAAAAGATTTATTGCTCTACCTGAAAGCAAAATTGGAATGATGCCCATGCTCACTTAGACATGGTATAATACATATATACTTGCTGCTTTAAAGTGGGAACGTGGGTAGAAAAGGTTTTGGGTCTAAGAATGAAAGTGTTCCGGAGGTTAGAAAGGTAAAACACTGGTTTAGTAGGACCACTCTCATTCTGTCTAACAATGTCACCAGTGATTCATTGTGGTAGAAGTTCACTTGTTTCCTTTTGTATTTGCTTTTTCCATGTTGGAGGGCCATGATGTACCTTCCTGTATAATTGTATCTTTATAAAGTTACCTTTTTGAAAAACTGAAAAAGAAAAGAAAGAAGAAAGAGGATCATTTCTGGACCACATTTTTGGTACATGGAATATCAGTTCCTGCATTATTTAGTAATAAATAAGTTATATTTCCTGAGCTCACATCATTCTCCTTGCCTCTGAGCAGAAGAGGTAGTCATGGTACTGTTCTTTGTGGATGAATATAGACCAAATCTTGGTCATAAAAGAAGAATAGAAACCAGTTTGGATGTTTGCGTCGAGAATAAGCTGTAATATTCCAGCTAATAAAACATGGTGGAGCAGTCCATAATATAGACCAACACATTGGTATATGGCCCAGTTAACTATAGGATCATGGTGATTGGAACCATATAGGAGGCAGTTAGGAAAATTAAATGCCCAAAATCTGAGCAGCCAAAGATGAAATTTTTGAAGAGGAAGCTAATTCTTTCATCAATCATGCAGAGATAATGTCTCAAATTCAGAATCCAGTTGCAGGGGATTGGGCCAGGGATTTGTCTGTCCTGAAGAATATGTTTGATTTTCTAATATATCTTGATGAGCTGTTTTATGGGTGTTTGGAAGATGACGCCAACCTCTCCTATGATGAAGAGGGCTTCTTGGAAAATTCTCACAATCATGTCTGAAATCATGGACTTGGTGCAGGAGAGTATTCTTAACTGCTTTTTTAGCTACTTTATTGAGGTCTAAGAACTTAATGTTGCCATTGACATCATGTGACTTAAATAAGGGAGGGCAAATCTTTTGGACTTCAAAGATGAACCTATGATTTGCATCCTCTTTGTCAAAGCAAACGAGAATTTTGTGAAACATGTATGAGACTTCTGAGGAAAATATGGGGTTGTACTGCAAATACCTTATTCAGTGGAAGGAGTTCCAGTAGTAATTTGTTCAGAAGAGCTAAAAATATAATAATTATGTATTAATGAAATCACTATAGATGTGTTATTGGCATTGAACCTCAGTTTTTGTACCACATATTTATATTTCCTTTAAAAGTTGTACATGAATGGACTCTGAAGAAAAGAAAGGACTTAAAATGTTGTAAATTATGTCTTTCCTGTTTAGATTTTCAGGCAACTGTAATTGCAATGTAGAATCTATAGCATGCAAATAGTTGGAAGCCAAGTCCAAGCAGTAAACTTGAATCAGGACTTTTTGACAATTAGAAACAATCTAGGATGGAAAACTTATTTTAATGTATGATTCAGAGTTATTTTTTCTCGAAGTTTCTGTTCATATTCTCAGGGTTTTTGCTTTTCTTCATTGTATCTGAAGTAAATACCATATTTGGTAGTTTCTGATGAACAGTCAGTTTGATTCTTTACCTTCTCTTATGCTGTCTTTTCTTGCTCAAAACTAGTTAGCTGGTCTGCTTGTGGGGGTTGCATGAGTGCGTGTTGGTCTGATTCTTTTAGGTTTATTTTCTGCACAATCTTTTTGTTATCAAATTGTATTGTCCTGCTTTAGTTTGTGTCTGATTTACCTATCATATCTTCTAAGAGGAAGCTAGAAGGGGAGCCTTGGTGCAACGGTAAAAGTTGTCGACATGTGACCTTGAGGTCACGGGTTCAAGGCGTGGAATCAGCCTCTTGCAAAATGCAAATTAAGGCTACCTACTATAGGCCCTTGTGGTCTGCTACTTCCCCAGACCCCGCATAGGCGGGAGCTTTGTGCACTGGGGCTGCCCTTTATCTTTTAAGAGGAAGCTACCCCATGTTCTATCCTTCTCTTATGCCTTTATTGCATTGTCTGCACTATGAAATGATGTAATATTTTGTTGAGGTATATGCTGGGCTGAGGGCCCTAAGAGGATCTTATCTGGAAGCACTCAGCGTTGGGCATGAAGAAGGCCCACCTTTGGTTGATCCAATCTGTTCATCTCAGTGTTCTGGCCTTGGACAGCTACACTAGTTCAAACTGAGAGCAGATTGGATAATACTAGCATCTGAAAGTGTACTTTTTGTCAACAAGAAGCTGACTGTTAGAAACACTGTATAAGTAACTGTTTACAGTGAACTTGCCGAAACATGATCTTTAGGATGCTAGCACCATCTGATATGGAGACTTTTTTTTTACTAGCTATCCAAGGCTGGAGCATTGAGATCATCCAGAGATGGGCCCTCAATATGCCAAATGTAGGGCACTTCTACATAACTGAGATAAGGCCCTTTTTGGGCCTTCGGCCTAACATTCGTCATATTTGATATATGAAATCCTACCATTTCTACTTCTCCTTTAACTTTTCTTGGTCTATTATTCATGCACCTTTTATGACTTACCCATGCTGAGGCTGAGGGGCACAGAAACAAATACTTACCATGTACTTTTTACTACTAATAAAAATGATGAAAGAGAGGAGAGAGATAATTTGTGCGAAACAAATGTTCTAAGACTTAAATTCATAGCATGATGCTTGCCTGTTTATATCTCTCACTAGTGTATGGAATAACTAAAGTGCATTGTATAGCATTGTGATTAGCATTCTCATTCCAGCCAGCATGTGTCCCGAAACATAATCAACTTGCTAATGAGTTAGGCATGCCTATCTGATGTGATTCCCTTGACCAGCACATCTGCTAATTCTATTTCTGTGATGAAGTAAGAATATGTCAATGTCATTTTTCCTTTTTAATAATTGATGTGGTCTTCACATCAGCATATTCTACATGAGTGCTCATTAGTGTTTCAGAAAAAAATAACAACTGATCTGCGCAAGTACTTCTGATCCATTTATCTATTTCATCCGTTGTCCTTCTCTTCTAAATTTATATGTGGGACGCTTCTTTTCATAGTAAGGGCAATATATCTCTTGCTGAGACACACCAAAAAGAAAAAAGGTAATCATATCTCTTGCTTTTCTGATGCAGATCTTGACCTCTCTGCTGGTAGAACTGGGGATCAGCCAGTTCACAGAGTTTTTGTTGATCCAGGAGGGAGCCATTGTATAGCTACTGTCCTTAGTAGTGGAGGAGCTGAGACATATTATACACATGCTAAGTGGGGCAAACCTCGTATTTTGAACAAATTGAAAGGTCTTGTTATAAATGCAGTTGCATGGAATAGGCAACAGATCACAGAAGGTAACAATAAATGATAATGATGCTTCCATTCTTTCTGAAGAAATCTGCATATCCTAATTCTTGTTTCTGTTCTATCCAATGGATCCAAAACCAGCTTCGACACGGGAGGTCATTCTTGGTACAGATAATGGCCAACTCTATGAGATTGCTGTTGATGAAAAAGATAAAAAGGAGAAATATCTGAGGTTGCTATTTGAACTGACAGAACTTCCAGAAGCCTTCATGGGTTTGCAGGTGCTTCTGAAGACGTGATTTTGCTTTTATCTGTTGATATTGTTTCAATATATCTGATTCGTTCTCTGTACTTATCCTACAGATGGAAACGGCTAGTGTCAGTAATGCAACAAGGTGTTATGTGATGGCTGTGACTCCTACCCGACTTTACTCGTTCACTGGCATTGGCTCCTTGGATGTAAGTACCACAGATGGGATGTTTGATCTTTACAGTGCATATATTGCTGAATCTTTTGCATTTATGTCAGATACAACAAATTACTAATTAGCTTGTAATTCTTATAGTGTTAGAGGATTTTTTTATCGACATTATGTTAGTATAAAAAGGAGAGTGAGGAAGATGGTAATCGCATGATATTACAGGAAAAAACCTTTAAATTACGGGTTGCCTGAATTAGTGAATCAGGATCCTCATCATCCATTGTCTTCTCTGAATTTCCATCAGTTATACCAATGAATCTTACAGAGTAAACTTTTACATGCAGCATTGACTACACATAAGTTGTCGTTGTGTGACCTTAAGGTCACGGGTTCAAGGCGTGGAAACAGCCTCTTGCAAATGCAAGGTAAGGCTGTGTACTTTAGGCCCTTGTGGTCCGCTCCTTCCCCAGACCCTGCATAGGTGGGAGCTTCGTGCATTGGGGCTGCCCTTTATTGACTACACATAAGTATGTGCATGCTTTCTTCCATCATTTGTTTAATCTAGATAAGTTCACAAATTCCCTATGCAACGGCTCTGAATTCTGCTTTTGCACCGCTACGAGACACTACCGACTGCTTCTTGCTTCTCCAAGTAACGAGGTTTCCCTACACTTTCATACAGTGGCCATATGTGGACCTATTGTCTTCAACTGATCCTGCCCAGTCTGCATTTGTGAGTGCCCCCACACTCCTATGTTCATTTTTCTCAAAGTACAACCCTTTGCCAGGAGTGGTTTTTGGATATCTTAGGATTTGATAGACAGCCTCAAGATGTTCTGCACACGGAGAATGCATATGCCGGCTGACTACACTCAGAAAATGCAATATCTGGTATTGTATGGGATAGGTATATCAATCTCCCAACAAGACGTTGGTATCTCCCCTTGTCCATTCGAATGCTATTCTTTGTCTTTTCAAGTTTCAGATGTGGATCCATAGGAGTTGTGGCAGGTCTACATCCAAGCATGCCTGCTTCGTCAAGTAGATCAGCTGTACACTTCTTTTGAGAAATAAAAATCTCCTTTTTACTCCTTGTTACCTCCATCCCTAGGAAATATCTGAGTTGCCCAAGGTTTTTTTTTGTTTGTCTCAAACTCTTTTCCCAGTGTCAGTTTTAACTTTTCTATTTCTTCTTCATTATCTCCTATTAAGATTATATCATCAACATACACAATCAAGATGGGCTTGTTTCCACTTTGTGAGTGTTTGAAGAAAAGGGTATGATTTGCTCTGACCCTGAATGAAATATACCTCCTAACTTCGCAAAGTGGTCGAACCAGGTTCTTGGTGATTGTTTCAAACCGTGGAGGGGCTTTTTCAATTTGCAAACCTTCTTGGCATCACTTTCACCTTCAAAACCAGGAGGCAAATCCATATATAATTCCTCATCAAGCTCTCTGTTAAGGAAAGCATTTAAAATATCCATCTGATGTGAGGGCCAATCAAGATTAGTTGCTAGAGATAAAAGTACCCTAATAGAGTTTAGCTTGGCAATAGGAGCAAATGTTTTAGTGTAATCCACACTGAAAGTCTGCGTACCCTTTAGCAACTAGGCGAGCTGTGTCTCTCTATTGTCCCATCTGACTTGTATTTGTTCGTGAACACCCATTTGCAGCCAATTGGACTCTTCCATTTGGGTAAATCCACCATGTCCCAAGTCTCATTCCTTTTTAAAGCTCTCAACTCTTCATGTACAACATCCTTCCATTCTGGACTTCCCGTTTCTTCTTGAATATTTTTCGAAACTGCGACATTTTCAATCTTTGGTGTCAAGTCCCGCAATGTCGGTCTTACTAACTATAAGACAGGAAATTGTATAGAGGATGCTATATACATGTCTGAACTCCCTTTCTGAGGTCTATTGGCTGATTTAGATCACTTGACATAGTGTTAGCAGTAATAATTTTAAATTTAGTATTTACCTTTGGATTTGATTCTTGGTAGTGTGGCTAAGGTGTGGAAACCTGTACTTCCTGAGGTTGTCATTGTCGTCAATAATAAACATGAAGTTCTGTTTGACTAAGTTTGGGCGAATCTCCCCCAATGTCCATACTATCTTTTGTTGATGGCATAATAGGTGAGTCTGTGTTAGGAGTATATTTAGAAGGATCATGGACAAGGATTTCTGAAGATATTTCAGGAAGGGGGACCAATTCAGGAGGAGGGATGTTAGGGACGTAATAATCTCAAAGCCTATCTTCACCTAAGTTACCCCGTGAAGAGTGGGTTTTGGGAAGAAAGATTGCTTTTCAAAAAATATAACATCAGGGGAAACAAATAAATTTTTTGTGGCTGGACAGTAGGATTTATACCCTTTTTGATTTGGAGCATAACCCACAAAAGTACATTTTATAGCTTTATGATCAAGTTTTCTATTTTTTGGCCTGGTATTGTGAATGAAGGTTGTGCACGCAAAGGCTTTTGTAGGTATAGAGGTGAATAACATAGTATGGTATAGCACTGGAGAAGAATATTAAATGGAGTTTTGAATTGGAGGACCTTAGATGGAAGTGTATTTATTAGATAAGACATGGTGAGAACTGCCTCTCCCTAGAAATGTTTGGGAACATGGTTGGGGAACATAATAGCATGGGCCACTCCTAACAGGTGACGATTCTTTCTTTCGGCAATCCCATCTGTTGAGAGGTTCTTACACAGGAACTTTGATGAAAAATTCCATGTTCTTTCAAGAACTATCCTAGGATGGAATTGAAATACTTTCCCCCGTTATATATACAAAAAATGTGGATTTGAGTCTGAAAATTGGGTTTGAATCATTTTGTGAAATTGTTTGAAAATAATTTTGACATCTGATTTTTCTTTTAAGAGATAAACCCAGCACATACGAGAGTGATCATTAATGAAAGATACAGACCATTTTGTTCTTGTAATATTATTCACCCTAGGAGGGCCTCAAATGTCATTATGGATTAACGAAAAATGTTTGGATGACTTGTATGGCTGACTTGGAGACGGAACACGGGTATGTTTAGCAAATTGACATGTTTTGCAACAAAAGGAAGAAACATCATTACTTTTAAAGAGAGAAGGAAACAAAGTTTCCAGGTAAGGGAAATTAGGATATCTTAGTCTATTATGCCATAACATAACCTTACAAGAGACAAATTCACTACTTAAGGTAGAACTTGTTTGTTCACGTTTGGATTGTCCTCAAGTTAGTACAAGTGTTGAGTTTTCTGCAAGTGCACAGTTATTGTAGTTTAGTTAGTGCAAGTCCGGGTTGATTTCACGGGGACTTGACTTAAATGTTGGAGTTTGCAAAAAATTTCAATTATAAATAAACAGAAATAAAATTCAATTTCATTAACCAACTTATGAGTACATTGTTCTAAATTTAAAGAAATTAAATACAATAACTATGTTAATACAAATTTTTTTGTCTCGATCGTTGTGTCATGCAACAACAAGGCTTGAAATTGCATAGTATAGGGGTTAACTGAGAATAAGACAAAACCAAAATAAAGTAAAACATAAATTAAGAAAAAGCCAGAGTAGGCTAAAGGACAAAATGGATACATCTGGAATTTAAAACAAAGAGAATGGGTAGAAATGAAATTTAATGAAAAAAACTAAAATTTGAAAGAAAAACATTCTTCTTTAAATATAATAAATTACTATTCATGAACAGTAATCGAAGTTACTTTTCATGAACAGTAATCGACGAAGAAAGATGCCGACGGAGAAAACAATGTAGAGAAGAAGAAGAAGAAGAAAAAGAAGAAGAAGAAGAAAGATGGGGGAGAAGAGGAAGGAGAAGGTGAGGGAAAGATAAGAGGAAGAGCGAGATGGGCCGATTGGAGAGAGGTGAGGAGCAAGGGATGACGATGCCGGAGAGGTCGGAGAAGACCGGCGACTGGGGAAATTGGTGAAATCAGAGAAAGCCGGTGTTGTTTTGTCTTTGCTAGAGGTGAAAGATGAATAGAGGGAGTGCTGAGAGGGAGGAAGACAGATATAGAGGGAGAAATGGTGCCGGTGAAGATGGGTTTGGCGCTGGAGCAATGATCGGAGAAGGGGTTTTTGGTGAAGGTTGCCTGCAAGGTTGGAGACAAAGGAGAGAAGAGAAGATGGTAAGAAGCTGGGCAAAGCAGATCCTGGTCGGGTAGAGAGAATGCCGGCCGTTTAAGATGGGTTTGGCTCCAGAATGGGGTGCGGATCGGAAAGAGACGGGAATGGGTTGTTGTGAGAGAGAAAGAGGAGCAAGGGGAGAACGGGGGTGACTTTTCTAGGTGGATTGGTTGAGATGGATAGATCGGAGAAGTTAGGCGTGTTAGATGGTGAGTTGCCGGGAGATCTGGAGCAACAGCAGAGAGAGAGAGAGAGAGAGAGAGAGAGAGAGAGAGAGAGAGAGAGAGAGAGAGAGAGAGAGAGAGAGAGAGAGAGAGAGAGAGAGAGAGAGAGAGAGAGAGAGAGAGAGAGAGATTTAGCAGGCGCCAGAGAGAGCAGAGGTTCTGGGATCTCTGGGCAGTCCAGTGCGGTGGAGGTTTTCGGTTTGCTGGGCGGATGCCGATCCTTGGAGATCGGGCTGGGCAGAGGAGGGTGGAGAGCAGGGACGGATAATAGAGCAGAGGGCATGCGATCCGGCACTTGCCCGATGGAGTTGGGATGATGGGGCTAGTGAAGGAGCGGTGCAGCGTGATGCTGGGCCGTGCTAGGTTGAAGGAACAGAGAGAGGGCAAAGGAAAAAGCAAGAGGAGAATGAGAAAGGGATGGATTGAGAGGCGGAGAGGAACGGTCCTTTCACCTCTCTCCGTCAAAGGGAAGAGCGAGGTCCCCTTTTTCGGTGAAAACACACTTATATGAAGAGCGGTCCATCATGGTAGCCAACTCCTTGTCTCCCACTCAAGCTGCCTTCTCCTCCTAACATGGCTTTGTGCTGTCTACCTATGGCCAGCCCCTTTCCTTAAAAGATGGGATCCATTATTTAACATTTTCAAAGCTTCCTTGTAAGGTGGGGTCCAAGCCTTTGATGATGCAATCTGATAAAGTCAATCTAAACCGTCCAATTTCATCATCATCATCATCATCAAGACCTTATCCCAATTAGGGGTCGGCCACATGAATCTTATTCCTCCATTCCACTCTATTAAATACCATGGCTTCATTTAGTCCCAAAGTTTTTAAATCTTTCCTCACCACTTCTATCCACGTTCTTTTGGGCCTTCCCCTTGCCCTTTTAGAACCTTCAACTTGTATTGCCTCACTCCTTCTAACTGGTGCCGTTGTTGGCCTCCTTTGAACATGTCCAAACCATCTAAGTCTAATCTCCCTCATCTTGTTACCTATTGGTGCTATCCCTAAATTTCTTCTAATATTTTCATTTCTAATTCTATCCTTTCTTGTCTTACCACTCATCCATCTCAACATCCTCATTTCTGCAACACTCAGCCTATGAGTATGATGTTCCTTAACTGCCCAACACTCTGATCCATAGAGCATGGCTGGCCTTATAGCCATCCTATAGAATTTTCCCTTTAGTTTGAGTGGCACCCGCCGATCACATAAAACCCCCGATGCACATCTCCATTTGTTCCAACCCGCTTGGATTCTTTGGGTAACCTCCCTCTCAATCTCTAAACCGTCCAATTTATTTTGAGTTATTTGCAAAACAAAATGCTAAATTAGGATTATCTAAATTGTGCATCTAATTAGCTGTAATTGTAATGATCTGATTGTTAACTTTTTCAAATTAACAATCGGATGATTGATTAGAGCTAAAATTATAATAAAATTACAAAATTACTTAATTAAATGATCTAATAAAATGCTAATATAGGGCTATTTTAGGCAAAATCAAACACTTAACAACAAGCCTCCATACTCCTTAGCACTGCCAATTGTCCTCCTTGAGAGTAAATCCTGAAACTCACAGTGAAGGATAGAGTTTAGCCACACAATTTAGATCATTAGTCAATTTACTAAGGCACTAAATTACAAGTCAACTTTGGGATGTGAAGAACTTGATTGTAGTGTCACATTAGAGAGTTTAATTAACCCGTTTCCAAATATTGAGCACAAAGTTTCATTAGCAATTCAAATTTTTAACATTCTAGAACATGGGGTATGTGTAGAAAAAACTTACTGCATCCTGTCATATGATCTGAAGCCACAGAATACGATCCAAGGACCATTAAACTCTGAATTTACAGTAAGTGCAGAAAGGTAGTCACTTGCAATGGAGCAGGTTGGAGTTGATATAGAGGCACTCGATTGAGATTGAGACAAAAAAACTTGAATCTGTTCAAGTTGTTCTTTGTTGAGTAGCATACCACTTGATTTAGTCTCTTTGGAAACAGCTTGAACTCCTCTGCTTTGTTCTCCTTGTTTACGTGGCTTCCAATTTGCCTGTTTTCCCTGTATCTTCCAGCAGGTGTCCCAAGTATGCAAAGGGCATTGATAATGATCACACGAAGGCCGATCATTTCTCCTATTCCCTCGTTGATCTCCTGAGGCAGAACTTTCATTTTTCTTGGAGATAAGGGCAGAGCTTTGAGATAGGTTTTCAACAGGTTCTTGGAGCGATCCTATCATAACCCGTTTTCGAATTTCCTCCCTTTGAACCTCAACAAACACCTCTCTAATGTTTGGAAGAGGTTTTTGATACCAAATATCCTGCCATGAACTTCATCTAAATCCCTGTTCAAGCCCTGAAGGAAGTCGTATATCCTATCCTTTGCAAGTTTCTTGTTATATTTTTATTGTTATCAGCACAATTCCAATCATGCTTGTAAAACATATCTAACTTTTGCCATAACCCGGTCAAATTATTGAAATATTTAGCGACTGAAAAGTTACCTTGTTTTGTGTCCCTTAGAGATGATTTTATCTTAAAAACCTGGGTTGAGTTCTCTAGATCAGAGTACATCTCCTTCACCATATGCCATTTTTCTTCCCCAGTCTTGTAGTATAAATAGGACTGGACAATATTGGGCTCCATGGAATTGACAAGCCACGCCATCACCATGGAATTATCAGATTGCCATGTTGAGTAGGTAGGGTCTTCCTCCTTCGAAGTTTTGATTGCACCAGTCATGTAGCTGAGTTTTCCTTTCCTTTGATTACAAGGACCACTGATTGAGACCATTCTAGGTAATTTGCCCCATTTAGTTTATACTGAGTTATTTGAAGGGAATGGGCATCATTCATGACATGGGTCATAAGTTTCTTGGTTGGTAGGGACGAATCTAAAGAGATTTCGGAAGAGGCATCTCTGGAAGTGCTTGAGCTGTCTCTGGCATCGCCTATCATGGCTGTTTTAGCCATAAAAAAACTCAGAGGCTGTGATACTGTGAAAAAAACTAGAGAGGAAAAATAAAAATAAATTCTGGCTTAATTTATTAGCATATACAGCCTCTATATAAAGAGCAGACAACAGTACTGGATCAGATCATCAGTTCTGATCTGATTACACCAAAAAAGGAAACAAGCAAGCTGGATACAGATTTGCTATATCTGTCCAATTACATGAAATCAGGAAATAAATGCAAACAGGAAACTAACAAATCTGCTATCCCAAAATAGCTACATGGAATCTGCCTATCTTTCAACAATCTACCTTGCTTTACAATATCTTACAACCTGAAAATAATGGATTACTTTAATTAATGTCAGACTGAGAGCAGTGGGTGGAACAATAAGCGTATAAAATCTTTGGTTTTAAAAGGTAAGTGGATGGTAACTATTTAACCCCCCTATGAAGTGTGGATAAGTCTCACAAATTTTCTTTTCCAGTTCAGGAGAAAAAGATGAAATCCAGGAATGTAAGAAAATTTCTACAAAGACTACACTTCATTTCCAGTTCAGGAACATCAGAAAATTTCTAAAAACGAGTATGCTTCATTTCTGATCCCAGTTCATCTAATTATGCACTAAGAGAGTGGATAATTTAATCATGTATACTATCTCTTAGCTTATGCTCCCAGAAGCTTCATATGTACTAACTGCTAACGTACAATTGGGATGGAGTTGCTCCTTCGTGAACTTTATGAGAAGTCATTACCTTCGAACCTTGATATTTGGTTGTCATTATATCTGATAGACAGTGTTTTTCTTCACTTGACTCTGATGTTCGGAGCAACTTTTTTAACTACTGGCTCCAGTATGTGCACGAGTCATCATGCAGCTAATCCTTGCTTGGTTGTCTTATCCTGTTGATTGTGGTGATTTCTTCAGACTGTTTTTGCCAGCTATTCAGATCGTGCAGTGCACTTTATGGAACTTCCAGGAGAAATACCAAACAGGTAACTATTTGTGTCTAGTATTTGGTGTTATGAGTTAAGATGGAATCTAAAGGATCCCCTATCTTCTTTGTTCGTATTTCTGTTAGTTTACATCTTTTTCCTTCTTGTTTTGTGGGATCTATTTGGTGCCATATATTCATGTGTGGGGATATCATAAATTATGCACTTGCAGAATCATCATCATCATCATCATCATCATCATCATCATCATCATCAAGACCTTATCCCAATTAGGGGTCGGCCACATGAATCTTATTCCTCCATTCCACTCTATTAAATACCATGTCTTCATTTAATCCAAAAGTTTTTAAATCTTTCCTCCCCACATCTATCCACGTTCTTTTGGGCCTTCCCCTTGCCCTTTTAGAACTTTCTAGTTGTATTGCTCACTTCTTCTAACCGGTGTCGTTGTTGGTCTCCTTTGAACATGTCTAAACCATCTAAGTTTAGTCTCCCTCATCTTATTACCTATTGGTGCTATCCCTAAATTTCCTCGAATATTTTCATTTCAAATTCTATCTTTTCTTGTCTTACCACTCATCCATCTCAACATCCTCATTTCTGCGATGCTCATCCTATGAGTATGATGTTCCTTAACTGCCCAACATTCTGATCCATAGAGCATGACCGGCCTTATGGCCATCCTATAGAATTTTTCTTTTAGTTTGAGTGGCACCCGTCAATCACACAAAACTCCAAATGCACATCTCCATTTGTTCCAACCCGCTTGAATTCTCTAGATAACCTCCCTCTTAGTCTCTCCACTCTCATGAATCATTGATCCTAAGTACCGAAAGTGGTCTTTGATGGGGACTTCTTGGTTATCAATCTTGAATGGTGTTCTACTCCTACTCTCCTTGCTAAAATATTTGTCACAGTAAAGTTTGCTATGATGTTTAGAAGAAGAATAAGTTTCATCAGCTAATAAGAACAGCTTGACTTGGTTACTAGTATTTTAAAGCACCATTAAGACATTTCCGGTTGGGAAAGATTTCTTTTCATTCTATATCAATTATTTATATGTTAATACTTCTTGTTTTATGTGGCATCAGATGCGTCAGTACCCGAATATGATTTAAATGTAACTTGTCAGCCCCATTGAGGCTGAACACAGCAATGAAAAAAATGAATAACGGCTTTTATGGGGCCTTCTTATGAAAACCTCTTCATGAGCCGACCCTCAAGAAAAAAAAGAAAAAGAAAAAAAAGAATCATCACATGAATATGTGCTGATGCTTAGTACTGCATAAAGTATCAATTATGATAAGGTTTGTCAGTGATGGGTCTTAAGTTGTTATTATCTGCAACTATTTTGGTGTCTGATATGCAAGAGTGCTCCTTTTATAATTTGAATTGGGCTCAAAGGTGCTATAACGTTATCAAGATAGTTACTATAGGATTGCATTTACTATAATAAGGTCAACACTGAGTTGCTATCAATAATAAAGATGCAGCTTAATTTTGAGTATAAGAGTATTTTTGGTGCAAAGCAAGACCATTTAATGGTGGGTTCTAAGTGACAGCTTCTTTAAACCTTAGAAAAATGATAAATAGTAACAGCTAACCTTTGCATTGCTTAACTTGATTCTTGTTGTTTTAAAGTACACAGTAAAACATTTCTGATTAGGAATGATTACTCTTATTCTATGTGAATTACTTGTCATAATACCTAAATGTGAGGTTTATCTGGTTTGTGGGCCATGTCAATATTCAAACACATCAGTGGAGAAGAGTATAATATGGTCATCAGCAGGCATAACCTTCACACTGATGAAATATTCTTCAAGTGAATATTATTCTAAATTCACATTAGAAAGTGGGTACAGTTTCATTTAGTAAAACAGTAAAGAGTGCTCTGTTTTGGTTGAGGAATTGTGGTGATTTTAACCTAGCTTATATTGGTTCACATAGAATTTGAAAGATTTTGCTAGAAAGGTTCCACCAACTTCAGCTTGTTACTTCCTTAAATCCTAATTATAGTTGTAGGAGCTAGAAGTGCAAATGCGAAGCAATGCAAATGGCAGATGTGCAATTTAAGGAAAAAATGTATTAAGCGGAAGGTTCTATTTAGGGAAGCATCATGGTAAATGGCTATATAAAGTGCGAGATATGTCATTGAAAGTGATTTAGAAGCATTAAGAGAGAGATGGTTTGGTAGCCTAAGGAAGGAGGCTCATTTAGATTAGTTACAAGTGAGTTGAAAATAAGTTCATGGCTAATTAACTTACAAATAGGAGTTCATAATGTGGAAAGCAAAACTTTTACACACTAAATAAAATATGATTTCTAGATTGGAATTGCCTCGAGGTTTTAAACTCAGTTTCTAGAGAAAAATTCAAATTAGTTTTATTCAAACTTAAAATTAGTTCTTCAAGTTTTTAAGTCTATTTTTGAGACGTACTTTAAGTCTTAGATCTACTTCTATGAAATTAAATAAAATGATAAAAATCTTTTAGAAAAATAATCAATTAAATAGTAAGTCCATTCTTAACTAAGGGGACACAACCTGGAAGCACTCCTGTTAATTGCTGGAAGTGAGAAGAATTTAGCTTCTAAAGTGATATCTCAAACCTGCTTAGTAGCTCTTGGTAATTATCCCTGCTATTAGTTTTGCAGTGAGTATGTTTAATAGGGTTTCAAAATTTTACTTATATGAGTTTGAGAAGTTACAAAAGATGTTTCTGTTTTAGTTATTTGCAAGTTTAGGATTTCAAGATAAGTTAGGTTCTAACCCCAATCATGATTTTTGTGGAAGTTTCAGTTATCCTGGCTATAAAATAGTTTTGGTTTGATTTTGGAGAAAAATGCTTCTCAGAGATTTCTGAAAATTAGTCATTTTCATATGCTTATTTGTCAAGTTTTAAAAGTTCAAGATAAGTTAGGTTCAAACAGTGGTCAGGATTTCCTATGGAAATTCCAGTTCTCCTGAATGTAAATAGTCTTTGAGTTTGATTTGGAGCAAAAATTAATAATTTCCTATCTTTTGATTTGAGGCTGTCTCCTCTACTGAAGTTTCTTGCAAATTCCAATCGTGGTTTTGTTCATTATTTTGCGCAATCCTTGTTGGTTTTTTTTTCTTGGTTCTGTTTATCTTGTGTGTTTGTTCATTCTTTTGATGATTTGACTTCATTTAGCTAATGTAGAAGTAAGCAATATAGGATCCTTTTAGTTTTTCTTATTGATTTGCGATTCCATGAAAATTTCATGGTCTAATGAGGCCTAAATTTCAATCCTATCCTCTAAACAAATGTTGTTCACTGAATTGAGCCTGCTTTAACATAAAAGTTTAAAACATTAATACTTCAACATATTTTTATCAATTAAAAGCTTCAGTGTAACCCAAGGATATAAAATGGTCTTAGCAGGTTGGACATCCATCCTCCTCTTTATAGTACTTCCATCTGTGTAATTTTATGGCGCCTGACAAAGAAAGGCACTGAGAGTCACCGAAATCTAAGCATACTATGCACTACAAGGATCACTTTTTGTAGTTACTGTCAGAGTCGCAAGTGCTTCTCTAGTCTCGAAGTTCTAAAACTAATAAAAAGAAATAACAATGCTTCACATATCTTGGTTTATTTTGTCTCCTTTGAGTGATTCTATTCAGACTTTGACATTTCCTAATTTTTTCTTGGAGTAACCATTTGAAACTTGATAGTTAACTCTTTTATTGCCTTGCAGTGAACTTCATTTCTTTATCAAGCAAAGAAGGGCTGAGTATTTTGCTTGGCTTTCTGGGGCGGGTATCTACCATGGGAACCTAAATTTTGGAGCGCAGCATAGGTACAACATTATTTTATAACTCTTTTTGTGAACTAAAGTTCTTCCTTAAATTTCTGCTAGTCAATCTTGCCAGTAGCTTTGCGTTGATAGAATGTAGCAGCATGAGTAGCAAAGTTTCTATTACTGCTATTTACTTCCAGTTCTTTGGATATCTGTCAATCAGCTCAACCGGTGGAGATGAAAATTTTGTGGAGAACAAAGGCCTATTAGACTATTCAAAACTAGGTGAAGCAATTAAACCAAGATCTCTAGCAGTGTCTGAATTTCATTTTTTGCTTCTCATTGGAGATAAGGTTAAGGTATGTATATAACAATTTTCCTGGTTTCGTGATACCTTTTTCACTTATACAGTAATGATGATTGCAAACTCTGGTTCTTTTCCATTATTATTTTGTTGGAAGTTGGATCTGAGCAAGCCTGTAATCTTCCCATATTCTTAGGTTATAGAAATTTCCATTACCGAGCATCAAATCAGTGGTTTATGTATAGTTTTATTGATGTTGCTGTATATTATTTGTTGGCTATTCCATTATCTGTTCATTCTCTTGAATTTGTGGCTGGACAAAAACTTCGGACAAGCACTTTAGGACTTTTGAGTTGTACTGCAATGACTTCTAATTATTTTGCAGGTAGTCAATAGAATTAGCCAGCAGATTATTGAGGAACTCCAATTTGATCATGTCCCAGATTCAATTTCGAGAGGGATCATTGGACTATGCAGCGATGCCACTGCAGGATTATTTTATGCTTATGATCAAAACTCAATTTTTCAGGTTTTCCTCAGTTGTCCACATTATATAGCACACTCTTGGGGCATTTTATTTTGTTTTCCTCCATAACATTTACAGGTCGTTGAGTCCAAATATCTCATAGGTATCTGTTCATGATGAGGGCCGAGATATGTGGCAAGTGTATCTGGACATGAAGGAATATGCAGCTGCTTTAGCGCACTGCCGCTTTCCTTTCCAGAGAGACCAAGTATATTTAGTACAGGTGAAAGCTTATTACTCTTTGTTTACATAGTCTAAACCAATGTGCAAGTTTAATTCAGATTTGTTAAAGGAGATACTTTTTAGATTTAGTATTCAAAAACTCAAATTTGGAGGAGACATCGGTCAAGTAATTCTGATTGGACTTGGGCAAATTAGTGCCATAACCCATAAACCATTAATCAGGTGGAGGTTTTGGCTGAGTCAGTTGGGTAACAGTAATACGTAATGATAATTATGCCCAAGGTAAACCTCGTTGATTCATAAGTCCGTGCTTGATTCATTCAGCTCTTAACTGGTGGATAAGTTCTTGAAAATTATAGTTGATCTTCTCATGAATACTTCAACATTAATCCTCCCATGGGCATGGGGTCACAAATGCTTGTATGAATACGCTCTGTCCTTTTATGCAGCATCTGATTTTAGTAATGGTGTTGCAGGCTGATGCTGCATTCTCTTCAAAAGATTTTGTCAGAGCAGCATCATTTTATGCGAAGGTGAGTCACCAGTTTCTTGGTCCTCTATGCTTTTTGCGATATTGATTGTATGTAACCTTCTGGTTCACAGTTGCCTCGTCTTGTACCCTAACTTTTGCATTTGGAAATATCAAGAATAAAGTTTTGCTCATCATTCAGAAAAGAAAAAAAGGAAGAAGAAAAGGAAACATTGACGTCTGCTAGTTCTGAAAGAATCTATTGTAGATTTTTAGTAATTGTTAGTGCTTTTGAAAAAAGCTAAAATCGGGGACAATGAAATCTGTAGATAGTGCTGATGCAAGCTGAGATGGTGAAATTTGAGCAGCAAATCTGTGCTCTTGTGATCTGGACTTGTATCTTATATAACTACTTCTCTATGTAGTAATTACCATATTTTATTAAGCTTTTGCTCTCCTACTTTTATGACGGAAGTTCCATGGAGCTAAAGACTAACTTCACTGTGGACCTGAAACATTTAGCTCAAATCTTTTATATAAAATTATGATGTGAACCACAGGAAATCCATTAACCTAGAAGATGCTTTCGTAACAGAAATGTGATTTCCTGGGAAAGGTTAATCATCAATTGAGATTGCAATCTTGGATCTGTGGTTTCATGTATCACAAAGAAGCTATTTCTAGTTAGTTCTGTGGAGTTTTATCGGGTGTAGGCTAGACTTCATAAGGACACTGTAGTAACGCTTCAGTGTTAACTTTTGCAGATGAACTATATATTATCATTTGAAGAGATCACCTTGAAGTTTATTGGTGTTGGAGAGCAGGTAAAGTATAAAGCTTTCTTCCTGATTTAAGTTTTAGCAGCGTAAAGTTTTATGAGTAGAGAATTATAACATAATGAAGGATTTTTATTCTTTGTTTTCTTTTGATTATTTACAGTAGTCATATTTTAAGGAAACGATCATGATGTAACTTATACTCTCCTTGTGTATGATATGGTATTTCTCTCTTGGATGGACATCCTCTGCAATTTCCCTTCAAGTCTATCTTGATATCCATGTGCACTCTTTCTTTCTTTGAATTATTTTTTTGGTAGGCAGGTTGCTGCCAAACCAGCAACCTCAAGGAGAGTTTTTTGTTTCTCAACCCTGTGTTCTTTTGACGCTTTCCCAGTAGCAACTGAAAAATGGAATTTGTGAGAAAGGTTACTTATTGAACCAAGGTAGATATTACAAGTGTAAATACCAGCTGTTCTGGAATCATGATCTTTCTGATACTTTGACAGTAATATCATTTCTGAGCGACAAGCACCTAGCCTACTGGAGAGGCATGCTCTTCCCAGCCAAGGGTTTCAGTTTTGACTCAGCTCATCCACCCACTCTTGAAAAAAACTATTGATGAGTTTTCCCAGTTAACTGGCATCAAATATACTGCCCGAGCACCAAATGTATTAGGTTGATAAACTTTGGTCCTCTGAGCAAGGGACTGCTATGAAAAGTCTTCTGATGTGAAGACCTTTGGGCTACATCCATCCATGGCCAGTAGACAAAAAGTGCAGCCCTGGTGCATGAAGCTCCCGACTATGCGGGGTCCGGGGAAGGGGTGGACCACAATGGCCTATAGTACGCAGCCTTACCTTGTATTTTTAGAGGAGGCTGTTTACATGCCTTGAACCAGTGACCTTCAAGGTCACATGACGACAACTTTTACTGTTGTGCCAAGGCTCACCGGGATGGAAAATGTCCTGAAATAGAGAATGGAAGTTGAAGGTTTGCATATATGATTCTTGGAGAGTTGATAAGTTCTTTGCCTAGAACTATCATATTGGCAATGGAGCTAAAGCATTATCATGCTTGTTAATTTTCTAGCAGCTGAAATATAGCAAATTGTGGAGCTTGGTTCCTCAAATGTAGCTATAATAACATATAAGTACAACAGATCACAATGATATGTGCGTTCAATAGAATCATAATTGAGTTAAACCTAAACCAAGAATAAGAGTTTTCATGTGGATTTATATATAGAGTCAATGAAAATCTTCTGTCTTATTTTAGTCATGCAAGGCCTGGAGCTCAAAGTAAATTAGGGATCTCACTGTGATGACATTTTGGCCTAGTGATTAAAGCTGTTACTATTGGATACATTTGATATTTGCAAATTTTTGGCACCTCAATCTTTAACACATGGATATAAAATGCTTTTTTTCCTGAGAAGCAGAAGTACTAAGGATCAAGAGAGTTTTGGTTTCTGAATTGCTCATGATAGAAACTCTGCATATAGATCGAAGAAATTTCAATATGACTTGGATTAGTACCCATGCCTGTTCAGGTACTTTTTGGGTCGCCCTTTAAGGGTATTGTTTTATGTGGCAGACAAGTTCTTTTATGTGCTAAGAGAACAAAATTTGGTGCCTTTTTTATTGTACTGTATGTGATATACTTTTAGCATTGTTGTTTGTGGTGCTAGTATTTTAGTTGAAGTAACTAAGTCTGGCATGAGTCATGGTTTTGAAATGAAAGATATGTACCTGTTCATTGTCTCTTTGGTGTAGCAGTAATTACAGCAGTCCAGAAGCATAATATTGACCAATAGCTCATGAATGATAGACCTAACTTAATGTGTTGAGATCTACTGTTTGATGGCGTGAACACTGACTCTGGATATAGTGTCCTGATGCTTTGCTTGCTGTTGGAAAGAGTTCTTTGGAATATGTTACTAATTTTCAATTGACGAGCAATGTTTCCGGGAAACATATTTGTTCTGGATAGTGTTAGACCTGTTAGTGTTTGTATCGTGAGCCCCTTGGCTGTTTTGTCTTTCTGTAGTTCACCTTGTTTTAGTTTTAATGTGTTCTGACCTACTGCTGAAATTAATTGATGTGTGACTGACAGAACCCTCTGTCTCCCTCACTCTTCTCTTATTATCCTTCAGTTTTCTAATGCATTTGGTAGCTTGAAGGACCCATTTTCATGGTGATTATTGTGTTGAGTTCTTGTTTCTTACTCCGGTTCTAATCTCCCCTGCTTACATTGAACTGATGGTCTCATGGAACACTTGACTAATTGGTCAACTGGGAAAACTGGGTTTTTCTTTGCCTTTGTAAGTCCCCTATGTGTTTTTTTTTCACAGGTCTTACATGCATTTCCATTGTCTTAATTGAGCAATTTTGAAGAAAACAATATGCTATTAACATGTTGAGATGGATAATTTATCCTGAGAACATGTCTATGTCTCGTACCATCCCTTGAGATGCTTCTATTCTCATATTTTATTTTGTTATAGTCATTATGAAATACATGACGATCCAGTTTGATTTCTTTTTCTCTTTGAAAATTTCAAGAAACACAATGTAAATTAACGAATGGCATAAAATCATAAGATCTCAATTCTGTTCTTCTTTAGATCAGCTAGGACTTGGCCCAAAATAATTCTATTAGTTCTATATAAAAATGAGCTGATTTTATTTCTTTTGGATGAGATAATTTGGTTATGCAGAGAAAGGTATGAATATTTGAGGCTACCTGGAAGTACTTATTCTTTTCTGGCATAGAATTTCTGGCTGTGCACATGTTTTCACATTGCTGTTATTCTATAAATATTCATGCCTTCGTCATTGATCTCACATCTAATGTCATAGTCATACTTCCTGCTCTCACAGAGGCACATATATACTGTATGTAGTATATATACTGCATGTACATATATTATATGCATACATATAGCTTTTAGGGGTGTTTCTTTAATGAAGCTAAATCAATTCTCTGGTCCTAGATTTTCTATACTTTAAACAGCTTATATCTTTAAATTGTAGAACTAAAAATCCTAATAACCTCTGATTGAGAGTGGGTATGTGCATCATGACTTAAAGCACGTGCTTTGTTAGATTTGGAATAATGAATAAACTGTTTTAATGTAACATTTCTATTAGGATTCATGTCTTGACTTATCTTTCCTTTGATATGATCTTGAAAAATTTTCAACTAAAATGCAGTGCTATTTATTCTCCCTTACAGGATGCTCTAAGGATGTTCTTATTGCATAAGCTCGATAATCTTGCAAAGGATGATAAATGTCAAATAACAATGATCTCCACATGGGCCACTGAGTTGTACTTGGACAAGGTCATACATCTGAAACCGTCGAAAATACTTGTGTTTTTTAAAGTTGATTCATAACATTTTTTTGGATCTTCTGCATGACTAAAGATTAGTATATAGTTCCAATGGGCAGTCTTACTTTTTCCTGACAGAATCAAGGTATTGGTCTAAGTTAAAGTTAGCTATTATTGAAAACTTTTCAACTTTAGTTTTGTGTTATATATGACCGAAAGAATTCTGGTGGGTTTTTCCTATGGAAGGTGCAGCAACATCTGAAGCATGGTTGGCTCATAGGATACAATCTAATTCCCGGTGTGCTAGAGTCGTGTCTTGGTAGTCCCATTGGCTGCACACAGTCAATTGATATAAGACTTCTCTTCTTCCTTTTGCTTGTACTTGTGATGGTTACTAAATGGAAGGAAATACATGGAATTAGAACAAAAAAGCCTGTTTTCAATATCATGTCTGTATGTGTGCATGCATGAGTTTCCTACTATCCTTGCGCAAGCATGAGTGCTTAATGGTAGACACCATCCTGGGGAATATTTTGGGAGATCCAAGCCATTGTCATTTTCAGGATGCAAAAATAAGGAAAGTTGCAAAAATCACAACCATCGGATGATTCGAACAACTGGTTTTGCCATTTTGAATAATCAGCTGTCATAAATTTTCAACCATAAGAAACATGGGTGACAGTTATTCATTTAATCTGAATTTTGGCATGTAGCCTACCTAAGACATTCCAAAAATGATGAATGGCTTAGACCTCCAAAAAACTATCTCCAAATATCAGAACAGACTGCACCTACTATTTAGGTCCCCCATGAGCACCTACCTTACTGAGGCTTACGTATATATCTATACTTTTCATTTTACTTATGTGAGTTGAAGCATGCCTTGAAAGATATCATTCTTGAATTTCATATATTTTGACAGTCAGTGGATTGACTTTCAATTGCATATTGCAACATGGTAGATAAATCGGTTATTGTTGGAGGAAGACATGGAAACTGTTGGTAACATTGCTTCAGAAAGTTGCAGTTCGGAGTACCAATCCATCATTAAGGAATTCCGAGCCTTCCTTAGTGATTGCAAAGATGTATTGGATGACACAACAACAATGAAGCTATTGGAAAGGTAGTTATATGTTGCACTTTTCTCACAGGTCAAAGCTACTTTCTGCTGGTTACTGTTGATATTGGCATATTTACTAATCTTTCTATCCAATAGATGCAGTTGTGCATGTGCGAAGCTCTTGCTGATTTTATTTTTCTGGTTGTAATCTCATACTTGTTGAATCAACTGGTCCACATTTTGGGACTAGTCCATCCTATTTGGTTATTCTTGACCTTGAAGACTGCTTCCTCTAGATGTGCTTCCTTGTAGTTGGAATAGTCTACTGATTACATGGTATTTCCAATGGTGTTGCCTCTTGGTATCCCGTGTAGGAAAAGTGAACCAAGCATCTTTATTGATTGGATAGTAGATGTATGAGAGATGACTCAGATCAATATTCAAAATTTCATATCTGAGCTCCAACCTTTAATTTCAGAGGCAAGGATCCAGCAATCCATCCAAAGAGGTCTGGCGTTCTTGATCCACTGAAAGAACTTTATCCACAGCACATTCAATTGAATTAGCAAGAAAAAAATGCTTCTTTATTGATATCAAAGTGTAAATTCTTGTCTCTGAAGTTACTGATTATAAAACGGCATCATATTATCTTCTAGCAAAGTCCTCGTAATTGCTTTCTTAATTCTTGTTTGTTGATTAGTTGGTCTGCTGGCATATGATGGTTAGGAATTGTTTCATCATGCACTTCTGCAATCTTATTTGTTATTACAGCTGCTTGTCAACCTCAATATTGAGAGGACTTGCAGTCAACTCCTATTTCTATTGCTCTTTGATGGCAAAAAACAATGACATCTTATAAGGGATTGCTATAAGTATTTCTTCCTACTCAAGTTTCTCGGAACTCTAGTTCTAGAATCACTTCATCTTACATAACATGGTACCATCAACAATCAAGAAGCTTAGGTACTCCTATTGCCAATGAGGAATCTAAAGGCGATAGAAACTAGTTTGGATCAAAGCTGCTGTTAGACCTTTGTTTTCAGCAAGTCAATAATATAAGAACATGCTGTCTGCTTCTGCTACCTATATTATCTCTCATGTTTCAATTGTTTGTATGTTGGTCTATTTCACCTTTTCTTCCAAAACCTTCTGTGTCTCATTGTACTGCTATTGTTTGACAGTTTTGTTTGCTTCATCGTTTTGTTGTGTGCATACTTTATCCTTGTTGGCACTATGTCTACGGCTGGGAATTACAGAACACATTCATCCAAACAAGTGTATTGGAGACATAGAGAGCTGCACTAATTATAGGAGGATCATATTTAAGAGCCACATTATGAAACTTTTTGAAAGAGTAATTGAGAAGAGGCTATGTCATAAGACAAGTGTATCAGAGAACCCTTTTGGTTTCATGCTTGGGAGGTCTACCATGGAAGCTATTTTAATAGAGAAATATAGGAGGAGAAAGGACCTCCACATGGTCTTTATTAGCTTAGAGAAAGCTTATGATAGGGTCCCTAGAGAGTTAATATGGAGGGTGTTGTGTGAGAAAGGGGTTTCGTGGAAGTATATAGATATAATTAAAGATATGTATAAGGGAGCGATAACAAATGTTAAGACCACTAATAGATAGACCGGTAATTTTTTTATCATAGTAGGATTGCACTAAGGATTGGCGTTGAGCCTATACCTTTTCACGTTGGTTATGAATGAGTTAACAAAACATCTGCACGAGGAGATTCCTCGGTACGTGCTATTTGCAGATGATATAATTTTAGTAGATGAGATGAGAGGGCATAAACACAATGCTAGAGTTATGGAGAGAAGCATTAGAACCTAAAGGATTTAAAATTAGCTGAACTGAGATAGAGTATATGGAATGCAATTTTAGCAAGGAGAGGAGTGAGAGTGCAATACTAGTAAAGATTGATAATTAAGAAGTCCTTGTAAAAGACCACTTTTGGTACTTAGGATCAATGATTCATGAGAGTGGAGAGATTGAGAGATTGAGAGGGGGGTTCCCCAGAGAATACAAGTGGGTTAGAACAAATGGAGATGCGCATCTAGAGTTTTGTGTGATTAGCAGGTGCCACTCAAACTAAAAGTAAAATTCTATAGGATGGTTATAAGGCCGTCCATGCTCTATGGATTAGAGTGTTGGGTAGTTAAGGAACATTGTGTTCATATGATGACTATATCAGAAATGAGGATTTTGAGATGGATGAGTGGCAAGACAAGAAAGGATATAATTAGGAATGAAAACATTAGAGGAAATTTAGGGGTAGCACCAATAGGTAAGAAAAAAGGGCGGCCTCTGTGCACAAAGCTCCCGCCTATGCGAGGTCCGAGGAAGGGGTGGACCACAAGGATCTATAGTATGTAACCTTATCTTGTATTTTTGCAAGAGGCTGTTTCCACACCTTGAACTCGTGGCCTCAAGGTCACGCAATGACAACTTTACTGTTGTGCCAAGGCTCCCTTCACCAATAGATAACAAGATGAGGGAAATTAGACTTAAATGTTTTGGACATGTCCAATGAAGACCAAAAACTGGCACTAGTAAGGAGTGAGGCAATGCAAGTAGAAGGTTCTAAAAGGGCAAGGGGAAGGCCCAAAAGAACATGGATACAAGTGGTGAGAGAAGATTTAAAAACTTTGGGACTAAATGAAGCCATAGTACTTAATAGAGGAGAATGGAGGAACAAGATTCATGTGGCTGAGCCCTAATTGCGATAATTTCTTGATGGTGATTCATCCAAACAAGGAATACAATTGGAACCTTTGATTCTCCAAATGGTATTTCTCCATTGAAAAGTACTGACTTGATATTGTATCATTAGAGTTGAATGGTGTGAAGTTTCTTCATTAGTTGGAGAGAGAAAAATCTGAGTCACGAAAATCATGACAAGCACCAGCAAAACATAAATAAAAAGCATAACATTTTCAGTAAAGCTGCTCCTAATGAAAATTAGTGAATTAATATTTTGCTGTTAAGGTTGAATACTACAATATATTTTCTTCTTTAAGGGAAACAATCCAAGATGATGAAAGCATAATGAGCATAATCAATAAAATAATGGAAACAGAAATAATTTTCACTAAAACCATTTTGTGTTCTAAACAAGATTAGAGATCCCATATGTAATAGCAGTTATTTCTTTACAAAATTTATATTAATAAATATATGAAGAAAACACATCGCAGTTGTGTACAAAGTTGGTTGAGTGCCATGTCTCTGCATGAAGACACTGTGACCTTGAATGCACTTGCCATTCTAAAGAAAAAAAACTTAAAAATCAAATGAAGTATTAAGTTATAAAGTTTTCAGTGCTTCCTAAGATCCTGTGCTACCATTGTGCTTATTGTAAAAGGGTAAAAGTTGTGACTCAAGTCTTACCTGAAGGTTAACAATAGAATGTATCTTAGGACCAGAAAATATTGGGATGTTAAAAGATGTTGACTTTGATTTGTGACGCACTCCCTGCACACTTTATGCAAGAGCTCAAATTGAAGAATGCCTTTAGTCCTCTTTGGTTTTGTGTTCATTTCAATTTGTCAATGTTGGTCTCCAATGGTAACCAGTTTCCTCTGACAATGCACTGTTGCTAATAAGCATCTCCTTTTGGTATAGCTTATCAAATAGTTCGTAAAATTCATGTGAATAAAGGCCTAGAAACTGTTGAGAAGTATTGCTATCATGGAAGCAGCAGCTTTGTCTTACTGTTCATTTTGTTAGTGAAAAGAGTGCTAAAGGTAGAGTGATGAAAGGTAAAAGGGAAAACTTAGTATAAACAACAAAACCAAGTAGGGCTCACATCTATATTGCTATCCCCTCATCACACTCTAAGAAATGTTTTAATTGCATTGATATTCATATAGCTGAACTTTTCTATCATTCTTGTAACCCCTTAGTTTATTGGGGAATCACCTACACAAATCTCTTTGCCATTTATCAGATGCTTGGTGGTGCCTGCATTTGACTTTGGAGACTTGTTTTGTCCATGTTCAGAAACTCCTCATTACAGTGAATAGCACCTAATAGAGGCTCAAAGAAGGAGCAATAGACTTGTTAACTATCAATCAGATATTGAGAATCAGAATTGGACACCAGCTTGTGGTTAGGATCAATGGCTCCCTTGTAGAGATGTCAGGAATAGGGGACTAGGTGTTGTGGTTATTATGTATGGTGGTATAACCTGGATTTATTGGTTTCTAGAACAATATTGAAGAGCCTTTTAGGGAATATCCTATGTCATGGGTTTGTTTTAGATAAATTATTTTATATCGGGACAGACTATCTTGTGAAGGTTTGAGCGTTACAAAAGCTATTGTTTCAAACAGTTGATTTGTGAAGTTGCTTATATCTTTTCCTCTTTATCATCTGGAGTTGGATGCTCCATTTTGTTGTTATTCTATACTAGTATATGTTTACAATTTTTGCCAAAAGGTTCCTATTTTGGATAATTTTTCCAGTTAGTCATTAAGAACCCTTAATTAGTTATAAGTTAAAAGTTCTAGAAGAATTGCTGAGTAGCAACCACGATTTTCTGCTGTTAGATAGATTCCTCAAAATCAGAGTTTTGACCATGCATTTAAAGCATTAAATATATACAATTAATTATAAATTATCCTTCCTTTGTGTTAAATATATGCAGAATTGGTTCCTTAGCCTACAATCTTCTCTTCTCTGTTCCCTTATGCTTAACTAAAGAAAAGACAGTACCATTTTTACTGATCATCTATGCAAGGATGCATTACGATGTACTTACAGATATGGTTCATGCCAATTCAACAGCAAAAGGAAAGATGGAAAAACAAAGACAAAAATTTGGCATTTAAGAGTTAAAAAGATTTCTAGATCTCTTTATTTCATCTTCTGTGCTATACTAATGAATTAGTGGTTGAAGATTGAGATTACTTTAGTCTAGAATAGGTCTGGCTCAAGATTTAAATAAACACAAAACTCCATTTTGTGATGAAGCAGAGAAGTTGAGGTCTTGGCACGAAGTTCTGGCTGGAAATAGGAAGTCATAAGTTGGTGAAACAATGTAATGAATTTAATGCTTCAAACTGTAATTTTGTACCAAGTTCCCAGACGGCATGAAATGATGACTGGTAGTTGGGACTTATTGCCAATTACTTCTGCAAATCTTAATTTCTAAGTAATTAAGGGATTCTTAATGACTAAGTAACCATTATTGTTCAAATTAAATATTTTTTTGGCAAAGCCCCTTGTTGGTTTCATCATGAGATCAAGTAGGGATGTGAATCTTTCATTGCAAATTCACTAGATAGGGGCCATTTGAGTTTTTGTTAACATCTTAGGCTTATGTAATACGAAAGTTTATATTATTTATGAATCCTTGCTATCTTAATGATGATATAAATTCAATCCACTTAGCATGTCCTTTTGCTTTGGTTAAAATGCAAGAAATCATGGGTCTAAATGTATACTATTCCCTTAAATTTTGCAGTTATGGTAGAGTTGATGAACTCGTCTATTTTGCTGGCCTAAAAGAGCACTATGAGATTGTTGTTCACCACTATATCCAGGTATGCATTTCTTTCTTTCTGATACTTGATCAATCTTAGAACCCAAGAACCATTTGAAGTTTCATTCCTCAGTTATGTGGCTTATGTCAATGCTTAATGATTGGCTTAGATGAGGTCTCTAACGAAGAAAAGATGGTTTAGACTCTAACTAAGAAGTCCAGAAAGAAACATACCAACCACTACTCAGTCAGATTAGAGGAACATGCACATCTCATGTACTGGTGCAAAAATAGTCAACTTAAGCTGCTGTAGAAATTCTAAAAATCAATACCTGGATGTAGATATCTTATCTATTTGAAAAATCTTTTCCTCACTATGGTAATGCCTTCAAAAGGGAAAGAAGAAGTTATGGGGCCATATGGTGATCTATGTTGACACAGGCACAAGTCACACCCAGGCGCAAGGGGCGCGACTTGCGACTAGTGGGACTAGTCATGCAACTACTCTAAGCACAAAATGAATTAATTAAAAATTAAAAAATAATAAAAATCCAAATAAATTAAAAAAAGAAAAACATAGGAACATAAATACATGAACAAATATTAGTCAAATGAATGAAATGAAATCCTTAAATCTGTTTCCACATAGCTTGCACCATACAATACCTTGGCTCTCCATATTCCCACCTTGGATTTGTTAATTTGGACGAGGCATTATTCATGCTCATTGATGATGACATCTTGTAGTAGTAGACTATTGTAATGGTAGAAATATGTGTTAGAACAATAAAAAAAAGTGAATGGAAGATACATATTTGAAAGGCAAATATTTTCCAAGGATTTGACTACAAAAAAAGAGAGAATAAAATAGTGTATTTATCTTATTTTTGTAGAAAATTACAGAAATAGTAAAAATATAAAAAGTTAATATAAATAAACAATACTCTTGCAAGGAGTTGTAGTTTTTAACATTAGAATGGAAACCTATGGAGATGAACACCAAAACAAACAGCAAAAAAATAAATAAAAAATAGTAGTGTATTTCACTTTTTTTAGTGGAAATTACAGAAAAAATAAAAAACAGTAAAAAAAACATGAAAGATATTAACAGATATGAAAAGGATGAAATGGAGTTGTCGTTTTATGCATTATAATGGAAACCAGTGGAGTTGTTACAAAAAAAATAAAACATAGTAGTGTATTTCACTTTTTTCAGTATAAATTTCTGAAACAATAAAAAACATGAAAGGTATTTAAAGAATGAAATAGACTTGTCACTTTTAGTATTAGAATGGAAAACTATGGAGATTTGTTACAAAAACAAATAAAGAAATAAAGCATAGTAGTGTATTTCACGTTTTTTAGTAGAAATTACCGAAAATAAAAAAAGTTAAGAAAATCATGAAAAAAATTAAAATAATGAAATGGAGTTGCACTTTTAGCATTAGAATGGAAACCTACGGAGATTTGTTACAAAAAGAACAAAAAAATAAAAAATAGTAATTTATTCACATTTTTCAGTAAAAATTACAGGAAAAATAAAAAAAGTAAATACAACATTGAAATTATGAAAATAAATAAAAAGAATGAAATGGAATTTTTATTTTTAGCATTAGAATGAAGATTGGTTGAGATTTCAAACAAAAAACAAGCATGAAACAAGAAAAACGAAAAAATGGTACTGTTTTTACTTTTTTTTCCAGAAAATAGATAATAATAAAAGGAAAGATTAATCCTTAGTTTCTTACCTTCATTCGCTTGAATTAGGCTTCAATTGCTGATGGAAGATGAGGAATGGTCGCATGAGTACTTGGAATGGAGGGGAAAGAGCACTAGGAAGAAAAAGAAGAAGAAAAAATTTGAGAAAAAGGGTTATATACCACTTACTAGCTACTGGAGTCAGGGCCACAAAAGTTGCTAGTCGCGTGACTTGCCCCCTAGTGACTGGCCCAAATCAAGTTGAACAGGCTGCAACTACTTGCGCCTCGCGACTAGTCACTCCTGTGACAACATAGATGATGATGGTATTAAAGATTGGCTTGTTTAATAAAAAAAAGATGGTAAAGGATCTAACAGAACTCCCCATGCGAGAAGAGATCTAACATAAGTTTCATGCATCAGTCAGATCAAAGCAGCATGTAGAGTTCATAAACATATGTTAAAGAAAGGAAACTTTGTTACTTCAGAAATTCTAGCTAATGCTCCATATATATATATTATTTATTTATTTATTTATATATTTTACTGACTGCTGATTCATATTCCTAACTAATTACAGCCCTGCTCACCTATTTCTCAATTTGTGCCTGTCATCCTGCATAGGGCCATGCTAATCTTCTCTGTATCATTCCGATTTATCTGATATCTCTGAACAGAGAGCCATTTTTACTTATTTTTCTCTACTGAAAGAAACTAAAATGCTTATCCGTACAGTTTTCAAATTCATGAACTTAACAATAATCTTTTTGTTGGGCTTGAGTATTTAGTATAGTTGGTGAAGTGTTTTGGCATAAGCAAGAAGTTGTGGGTTTCAAGTTCACTCACAATTCAAAAAGGAAAGAAAAAGTCATCATTTTGTCCGTTCTGTGGCCCTTCTCCTACCTAATGCAATTGCTTTTCTGTTCACTAAAAGGAAAAACAGAAAAAATCTTTGTTTTTGCAAATTTGGGAAGACTGGTGTTTCTAAAGGGCATTGAAATTCTTTCCTAAGATCAAACGGGTGTTTCTTACACATTTAACTACTTTCTTCATCAAATCGTTTCAGTTAGGAAGAACTATCTATCTGGGCGGAATTGTCAAATTCCACTATCTTTTCTTAATTAATGTTGTATACATCCTTCTTGATGATCCATGGGCTGCTGGTTAGAAGTTTATCCTTCCATCTACCCAAGCTTGATTTGCAGGTCCTGTTATGAGATAGTTTGTGCTAGTTTGATTTCTGTATGAGTGTCCCCATATTAGGAAACTTGATCTCCAGAGCTAATAATAACAAACAATTGAAATCAATTGATAAATATTTGAAGCTACCAAGTTACTGTTATACTTGTGAGATATATGCTGCTGAAGCCAAGGGTTGTTTCAAAGTGTGTCTTAGGTTGGAGAAATATCCTTCACAGGCTTAAATGGTAAGACATAACTTAAAGTTTGGGTTGTAACTTAATTTTTTTTTGTTTTTGTTTCCTGCATTTGTTTTCTGTTATACTTAAACCTATTATCATATTTAACTAATGGGGATATATAGTTTAATGAAGGCCCATCATATATAAAAACAACACAGTATGAAGTTACTTTTGATGGCTGTTGTAGAAACAAGTACATTTTGTCATTGTTCACTAGTTAATTCGATAGAATGGAATCCATGGCCTCCCTGTAATTTCTATCATCAAGGCGCAACTGTTTGGGTTTTGGAGTTTGTGGTGAATTTGAATATATCAGAGGGCTGATAGGGAACTGATGTTTACTCCTAATCCATGTTCTACGAGATAATAGACTGTCCTCTGCTCAAATAAATACCAACAGATCTTCCTGAATGAGAAGGCTTTTCTGTTTTGCTTGATGGATTTACCTTCTTCATGTTCATGTTATGTTCATAGATGAATCGCTTATCCATGTAACATGCAGGGAAAAAAAAACGAAAACAAAAAGTCCACCTCCCTGTGTCTTCTGTTTTTCTATCAATTATTTATCTAAAGAGACAATGTAATTATTTATGCAAGAACTATCTAGTTCCTATCCCATTTTTATGGCTCTAACCATCACAATTTCCTTTTGTTGAACAAATTGCTTCTCAAATTAGAAATGCTATTGCACGGCTTGTCTTTTCCATTTAGCTGTTACCTTTTTTCATGCCACTTTAAGCAGTTGTGGTGCTTCATTTTCCTTTCCCTTGCTATATGCTCTTCTGTTTTTAATTTGCCACTGAAATTTATATCAATCTCCCCAGGTTACTTCCCATAAGATGTAGATTTCTCAATTTGATTTGATGGTGACTCTCCATTACATGTCAAAAAGAAGATTCTCCCGAGTTTTTGCATTTGCAATGTTTCTGATTACTGAAGCAAAAACATAATAAAATCTATGCTGTGTTTATCATATTAACAAAATGTGAATGTGATGACCAATTTTCTTTACTTGGTTTTGGAAGTTGCAATTTATGTCCTTGTGATATCATTGTACCAGATGTTTATTGTAGTGGTTTATTTCTGATGTATTTTACAATGTTTTATGTGAAGACTTCAGATGTGATACTGGCTACACTAGAATTAAATTTAGCCTGAACCGTAGTTTGACTGAAATCTCTTGAATAGAAGCAAACAATTGATGCACGATCTACATTTTAAATCCAAACTAACAGTTTGCTATTCTGGATTTAGCAAGGAGAAGCTAAGAAAGCATTGGAAGTGCTTCAGAAACCTACCGTCCCTATAGATCTTCAGGTACAAAATTTAGTGCAATCAATATGAAAGATTAGTTCTATTTCTTTGGGGATTTACTGCAGCTTGATATTTCTTAAGTGTGCTTTTTCTTTTTCTTCTTCTTCTTCTTCTTCTTCTTCTTCTTCTTCTTTATTTATTTATTTATTTATTAATCTTATTTATTATTGGATGCTCTTTTTATGTGCCAATGTTTGTGACAAATTAGGATTTATGGTTTCTCATTTTTTGCTGCTACATCTGTACATCATTCCATATACAATAAAGATGTAATAATCCTTTCTTTTGCAGTACAAATTTGCGCCAGATCTAATCATGCTTGATGCATATGAGACTGTTGAATCATGGATGGCTTCAAGCAATTTGAACCCCAGGAGATTGATTCCAGCAATGATGCGCTATTCAAGTGAACCTCATGCAAAGTAATGAACACTTACATTGCTTACAAAATGAGCACCTTTTCATTCAAAATATGTGAGCTCCTGTTTCATGTACTGGTAAATTAGACAGTAGGACCTGTGTTATATTAGGAGGTTTCTGCTGCGTTCGTACCTTGCAAGGATCCAAATTGAAAAGCTTAAAAACTCAGCAACAGCATATTTAAGGCATTTATTGTGCACTTCCTGGCATGTATACTAAATTTAGCTGCTTTTATAAGCTTAGTTAAAGTTCGAAACTTTTTATTATTGTCCAATTAAAGCACCATTAAATGAGGAAATAGATGGCAGTCTAAATCATGTTAACAAAAATTGTATCCAGTGTTTGAACTTTTCTCTTCATAATTTAACTTTGAATTATCTAAGAACACTGTTGGCATGAAGGTGGTACTTGGATGGAGCATACCTCATGGATGAGCTCCTTGTTTCTTGTGTTGGCTATTTCTTACATGAATGGATGTGCTGTTAAGAACTAGAAAAGATGCATCAACTCTGCCAAAATACAATATGGATGTGAGAAATACTGTACTAAAGTAGTATATTATAGACTTGGTATTTTAAAAGTTCATGTAAAGTACACAGGATGAGAACTTTAAAAGAACTAACAGCTATACACTTGGCATTGTGGAAAGCTTGCTTTTATATGGCATGTCCAATTAGTCACACTGGCTGTTCAGTTTCATATTCAGTATCATCCAATGGCATCTATTGTTGCAACCTTAGCAGCAATATCTAACTAATAATGAATTATATTTAAGGTCGATATTCATTTTTTGTTTTTAGTAGGGGAGCCTTTGGTCCAACGGTAAAAGTTGTCGTCGTGTGACCTTGAGCCACAGGTTCAAGGTGTGGAAACAGCCTCTTGCAAAATGCAAGGTAAGGCTGTGTACTTTAGGCCCCTGTGGTCCGCCCCTTCCCCAGACCCTGCATAGGCGAGAGCTTTGTGCGCCGGGGCTGCCCTTTTTTATTCATTTTTTGTTTTTGAGCTTTGAGCTTTTCAGATGAGTGGTTAGAATTATATTCTTATAGATCTTGTCATAGTCATCATTTCCTCTCTTTTTTTTTGGCATGCAGGAATGAAACACATGAAGTCATCAAATACTTGGAATTTTGTGTTCATCGATTACTTAATGAAGATCCTGGTGTGCACAACTTGCTACTTTCACTATATGCAAAGCAGGTTGGAGTTATTATCAGAAATATTATGTTATTCTCCATCAGCATGGGCAAATTCTTCATTCATTTTAACCTAGTCATTTAATTTTAGAAGATTATACCTAATAATCCACCAGATCTGTTTAGGTATAATGATGAACGAAGAATTTAATCTTCTAAATGGATGGATGAATTCTTGATCGGGATAGACGATTATACCCAATATTCTCCATTAGGATGGGCGAATTCTCCATTTTAACATTCTATACTGTGGATAAAAAAAGGGCAGCCCCGGTGCATGAAGCTCCCGCCTATGCGGGGTCCGGGGAAGGGGCGGGCCACAATGGCCTAAAGTAGGCAGCCTTACCTTGCATTTTTACAAGAGGCTGATTCCACGCCTTGAACCCGTGACCTCAAGGTCACATGACGACAACTTTTACCGTTGCGCCAAGGCTCCCCTTCTAACATTCTATACTGTGGATCTGGTGCATTATTAGGTATTATCTTCCATATAAGCATAGAAGATTATACCTAATATTCTCCACCAGGATGGGTGAATTCTTCATTTATTTCAACCTAATTACCAAAAGTTTCCAGTATTCAGTTCTAATAAGTAGATCAGAAAAAGTCTGAAGGACACTTTCACTCAAGATCATTAACTAGACAAACACTTAAACCAAAAGTTAGTAACTAACATCATTAGCTAGTAACTAATAAAACAACGGTTACTCAACACCATTTCCTAGGATCAGCAATACAAAATTAAATGTACTTAAGGGTCTTTATAAAGTCAACAGAAATAGATTTGGACTGTATTGGGCATGTTGTTACTTCACAGTGGGCCTGGGGCGCTGGAATGTCGCTGGGCCAGCAGATTTGGACTGGCTTGGGCCCATAATAAAGTTGAATGCTGAGCTTGGGCCTGCTGGAAAGTTTACTGGGCCAACAGATCTGACCCTCCATCCTCCATGTTGCCAAAAGAACTTGACCTTGAGTAATTTCTGAATGAGGTCTTGCCAAAAGTGTGGATCAAATTCTTATTATTTTTTTGTCTTCCTAATGAAATCATCATCTCTTCTACCATAGGTATCATGCTTAAAGCCTTGACCAATCCAATCTTCTTAGTGTCCAACCATTGTCTATCAATGACCATCCTTCCGCAACTTACGTGTCTGTCTTATCTCCTTAAAACTCCCTGGCTGATGCTGGAAGTCCAACACCAAATCTTTTTACTTCATCTCCTCAGAAAAACATGACTTCGCAATATGCACTCCAGCCAACCAATTGGACAAAGATGGAGTGCATCCTCCTAACGGGAAATATGCTAGAGATATATGCACAAAGAGAAAGTGCATGTATGGAAGTTGTGCCTCATTCACTTGACACAATGCACAAACAGTAGTAAGAGTTCCATGCTCTAGAGGATATGATTCATATGCAAGAGAAACTGGAATCCAGCCAAGAACCAAGAACAGTGGTCTCTACTACAACCGCAGAATGAGCACGAACAAGAACGTATGAACCAAAAGCAAAATAAAGGATACGAGGAAATGCAGCAGAAAAATAGAGATCCTTAGGCATACTTTGTGCCACCATGTAATCCAGCATTGATGCAACTTCATTTTCCTCTACTACCGGAATAACAGCAAGCACTTCGGAGAATAGTTTGTACTTTGGCGAATTAGTAGACTAGTTTGGATTTATGGAGTTTTTGAGTCGGTCTTCTTAGAAGTTATGAGGCTGATCTCTAGGCCTGCTGCTAGTGGAGAGTTCAATGGATATTTTATTCAAACTATTACAGGATGGAAGCCTCTGTTACAAATTCATTTTGCTGTCTATAAATATCTTGAATGGAACTCTTCAGTTTGTTGATAGAGTACCTAAGAATCAGGTGTGAGTTAGATGAATTAATCCAGGCTATGGTGCATTAAAGTTGAACGTTGGCAGTCTCCAAGTGGCAATTCTTGTAGGGCTGTTACAAGAGGTGTTTTGCAGAACCATAATGGGGAGATTCTTCATGCCTTCTCAGGATCTACTTTTGAACTGACTCTAACAAGGCTGAGTATCGTGCTCTTTTAGGGTGTCTTCAATCAAGTAAGCATGTGGTATCATTGATTGAGAGAGACTCCTTAATTGTTATCTCATAGACTCTAAAGAAGCCTTCAGGTGCATGGAGGTTTCTTTCCTTCATTAAGGAAATCCATGATATGTAACATGGGCTAGATACTGGATTCCATAATATCTCTGGGAGAGCTAATGATATAGTCTAGCCAAAATTGGGTTTAAGTAGAATCTCTATATACTTTGGTTTGGAGCTGTCCCTTTCATAAGCTCTCTCTTTAATATATTTTGGCCTTACCACATTGATAACATTTCCATTTTCAAAAAGATGGAGTTTGATAGAGTGTGTAGATTAGTATTTGGTTCATGGCAAGCACCAGGACAGTTTCATTTTTTAACCTGACATGCTTGCCAAAGAATTACCTTTTTTCTTTGCTTAATTGACATTACTGACCCCATTGTTGCTAGTTATTCTTCTCCTATGTATAAGACTTTCTTATTCTGCACCTTAGAACTGCTATTGGCATCTGAGGTTATGACTTTCTTTGTTTTGATCCTCCCTGATCTGGTGCTTGAAAAAATTTTACGTTATTTGTGAAATATTAAACAGGAGGATGACAGTGCACTTCTCCGGTTCTTGCAATGCAAGTTTGGTAAAGGACACCCAAATGGTCCTGAGTTCTTTTATGATCCCAAGTATGCATTGCGCTTATGTCTCAAGGAAAAACGAATGCGTGCTTGCGTCCACATCTACAGCACGATGGCCATGCATGAAGAGGCCGTAGCTCTTGCATTACTGGTAATAATTGTCAGCCTATTTTATTCTGTATATCAATATTATTTCCAATATGGCCAAAGCTTATAGAATTTTCTATTATGGAAGGCAACTGGAAATGGAAACTATACAAGAATGTCAGTATATGTTGGATATTTACTGATTGTACTAAGTATTCAGTTGATTTAGGTTGTTTCAGTCTATTCTGCTCAGAACCTTTTTAAACTTTTCATTTTTTCGGTATTTTGTTTTCTACTAAATCTTGATGTTGCCAGGGACCTGGCAAGTTGAAAAATTCATCTCCAAGTCGAGGGCATTAATAGGAACAAAAGACTACTCTTTACATGGATACTATAAGTTCCCTGTATACTTACATCTACTTTGGTAAATATCAGACTAATTATAAAATTGTAGGTACCATGAATTACATCATTGTAATTTTCTTATGCTATTCCAGATTATTGTTATCATCTTCCTCTATTACATGTTTTAAATTTAAAGCTGTTAACACTGAAAGTTCATGTCTAAATGGAACACTCAAGACTAGCAGATTGCCAAAACATATCAAGAAGAATAGCAGGGTGCCTGTTGGAACAAAATGACAATTAATGTATCAGCTTAATCATTTAATTCTGTTTTAGGTTATTTAGGAACCTTGAAGACTAATTCTAAAATGAGTAGCTTGTAGTATATGCTCGACATAGAGAATCATCTTGTGTGGCAAGAATTATGCTTGTGAAGAATTTCTGCTATGAAGCATATTTTTGGTGCTCTATAACTGCATTTTCATAGGCTTGTATGTGGTTCAATTATTTTCTTGGAGATTGTGAACTCTTATCGCTTCTGTTTAGAATGATAACTATCAGTTTGATGCTTGAAAAGTTCCAGTTTGCAGTTCTTTTTATTGGTGATCCTTTTTGGACCCCTAATTGGGACAAGGCTTTGATGATGATGATGATGATCCTTTTCCTACCTATTTCAGTTTTTTGATTGAAATGATTGATATAACTATTGCTTCCAAAAAATTATTAAGCTTCACACGAATACAGCTGTTTAGTAGCCATATTGTAGTAGTTAATAACATATTTCTTCTAATGATGTCAGGTGGATCCAGAACTTGCTATGGCAGAGGCAGATAAGGTCGAAGATGATGAAGATTTGAGGAAGAAGCTGTGGCTTATGGTAGCAAAGCATGTAATTGAGCAAGAAAAAGGGACCAAAAGGGAAAATATACGAAAGGCAATAGCATTTCTCAGGGAAACCGATGGCCTTCTAAAGATAGAGGATATCTTACCATTCTTCCCTGACTTTGCCCTCATTGATGATTTCAAAGTAATAATTACTAACTTCACATTTATGTACATGATAGCTAATAGGTAGTTGCTGACATTGTATGAGGTCAGTGACATGTATATGATAGCTAATAGATAGTCTATAAACTCTATAGTTATCTTATGTGTCTTTTTTTTGTTTCTACTTTAGATTTGTTTGTCTCTTCTGTTTAGTTAAGAACCCTGCTGTCTCTTGTTGCATACACGTTACCCAAACACTCAAATGTGTGTTCTGTAGCAGTGTCTAACACTTAAATTCTGCTCTTAGTTACTTTCTTATAACGGAGAGAGGTAAATGCAAAAATGTGCATACCTATTAATCTTGGTAACACGGGAGCAAAGTCCTAGCGCATTGGCGCAAGATGGAGCTACTCTCGTGGAGGTCATGGATTTGAGGCTGCTCATGTGGGTGTGTGTTCAATATTCCAAAAAAAAAGAAAAAAAGAAGAAGAGGAAGAAATAAAAATCTTGGTCACATTAGTTAAAGCCCATCTTTTGCCAGTGACAGAGATAATAATGTCCATTTTCACCATAAGAACCTTGCTCATCAGCTACACTAATAGGATTTTTGTGTCACATTTTTTCTTTCTGCTAGAGTATACTGGTTTGACTTTTTCTACATGGAAAGATAATTGTGTCACTCTTTCAGTGCTTACAGTGGCACCCAATCAAGATCTGATGTTTACTCCCTAGCTATTGATAATTCATGTGATTTTTCCGGGATGAACTTAAAGAACCACAAGCTTGAAGTTGCTAAATGGGGCACTTTACCATCTAGGATAAATGCTCATGCCTCTCTTAATCAGTGTTATTTGCATGGTGTTGTTTATTTTGTATCTTCATTTTGTTCAGAACATAGTCAGAGCTTAAACTGCTGCTGTTTTCTGTCAATTGCCAAATTCTCTCCAATTAATCATAATGTGTAGTAACAATAATTGCTTTTCTATTGTTTTCTGCAACTTATCAATATTTAGTTGTTTGTTTTTTATGGTCATGGATCTTGTCTACCTTTTGGATCCAAGCTTACATAGTTAATTTCATACCTTGTAGGAGGCAATCTGCTCATCATTGGAGGACTACAACAAGCAAATTGAGCAACTGAAACAGGAGATGAACGACGCAACACACGGAGCAGATAACATAAGAAGTGACATCAGTGCCCTTGCTCAAAGATATGCTGTTATTGATCGTGATGAAGAATGTGGGGTATGTAATAGCCTTTCACATTCTTTCTTCTCATTATTGGACTTCTGATGCCTCTGTATTTTGGGCATTTATTTTTTTACTGTAAACTAGACAAGCTGGATTGCCATTGCACTTGAGAAATGGAGAGACTTTTATGTGCTTCGGTGTCCTGCTCATAGCATAACTATGGTCTGGTGAATAAGCATATATATAATTTGTCCATTTCTTAGTGTCTTCTGATATGTAGTTACATACTTTATCTTATAAATTTATATGTGCAGTACTATAGTTATTATAATTTTTTTTTAAGAGTCATTGTATTATTGAATTAGAAGGGGAGCCTTAGCACACCGATGAGTTGCTGCCGTGTGACTTGGAGGTCATGGGTTCAAGGCGTGGAAACAGCCTCTTGCACAATGCAATTTAAAACTGCATACTATAATCCCACTGTGGTCCACCATTTCTTGGTCCCCACATATTTGGGAGCTTTGTGCACTAGGCTGCCCTTTAGTCATTGTATTATTGAACTGATTACTGACGTGCCAGAAAGTAGATATCGTTGCATACAGCTTTATTTTTAGTCCTGATAAGGTTTCTTTTTCTTTTCTAATCTAATTCATCCTTAAATTATTATAATCTAGCATGTCATTGTTGAAGGAAAAGTGCCCACAGATTTATCCAAGCCTTCACAGATTGCTTAGTTGCTTGTTCATTTCTCTAGCCATAATGTAAGCCCAATCCTTGTCCTAGCTATTCGCTAGAGTGACTTTGTACGTGGATGAGTAGAACCTAGTTTGCATGTTGATGTCATATCTGGTCCTATCTTATTTACTTCTGTAAGCTCATTGACAGGAGTCAATACGATAATAAACCTTAGTGTTCATGTTAATTAATATGCTTGGTTTGGACACTGGTTCAGTCAGGAGTTATGAAACTATATACAAGCCTTCATCAAACAAATTAACTTTCTGTGAAGCTTCATCTTTTCAGATTCTCTGTAGTTTGAAAATGCATTGTTTTAGTTTCTGTTTTGTAGTTCTATCTTCTCTTCTATAACGATGAAATCTGATTCTTTCACTAGTATCTGATTGTCCCAAATCTTTTTGTTGCCAGGTCTGTAAAAGCAAAATTTTAGCTGCAGGAGGAGCACGTCGGATGGCAAGGGGTTATACGTCAGTTGGACCAATGGCTCCTTTTTATGTCTTTCCTTGTGGGCATGCTTTCCATGCCGAGTGTCTGATTGCTCACGTGACTAGATGCACAAGCCCAACTCAAGTAAGCCCCTATAGCCTCCTTTTGTAGCTATCCTATTCTTCTTCATTTGCATGCATAATTTTCTCCTAAGAGAAGATTAATATGATAGCACAATCGAAGAAAGTTAAAAATAACAGTTCTGCAATAAGTCAAACAAGAAAGGCTGTCCAAATATTTACAATGAAAACACCTTTATTCTTTCTGCAAACAATCATAAACTCAATTTTATCCTACCCCCTTGATGTTAGGTCAGTTTTAGTTGAAATCAAACTAATATACTTCGGACAGACTGAGAGACACTTGGAACAAAATAACTTGTCCGTCTCATATGGAGACTTTCAAAAATCTATCTAACACAGTGACTACATTGTGATGACTGACAGCTGAATGAGCTGGAGGAATATTATATGTCACTGTCTAGCCGAGTAAAATTGAGGACAGAATAACAACCGCAATTATATCACTATGAAAGGAGTTGATTTGGATCCTCTGAGTCTAGGAGAATCAAAGTTCATTTGAAATGATTCTAACAAAACAATGTGTTTGTTCTAACGGTTCTGTTTCTTAAAGTTGTTTATGGCTAACATCATTGTTAGAACTGTGTTTTCTCCAATTAAAATTTATTGATGATGATCATTGCAGGCAGAATATATTCTTGATCTGCAGAAGCAGGTAAGTCTACTAGGGGACCGAGCTACGGCTGTCTCAAATGGCCGTGCAGAGGATGAATCTATCACCAGCTTGAGCCCAGTTGATAAGGTTTATATACTAATAATCTATCTGCTCTACAGTCTCAATATGTGAATAATACTCGGTCTATTTGTTTGCCAAGTAATAAAATGCTTTATTGGTACTCTTGATCTGATTGCTTGGCAGATCCGGTCACAGTTGGATGATGCTATAGCCAGTGAATGCCCATTCTGTGGGGATCTCATGATAAGGGAGATATCCTTGCCATTTATTCTACCCGAGGAGGCACAACAGGCAGCTACATGGGAGATCAAGCAACATCTAGGGAGCCAAAGAAACTTGCCCATATCAATTTGACTGTTATACCGCATGTTGCATCTTTTTTTTTTTTTTTTTCACTATCTGTAATTTAAATGCCAAGGGAGCAAAAGAAGCTCACCCTCACGATGTGGCTGTAATGCAGCTTCTATCATTTTATTCGTTCATATTTGTAATTTTGGTATCTTTTGCGGACGAGGTGATACTACTTATGGTTGAAACAAATTAAAGGGTGGTGCTTTTAAGACCAAAATTTTACCTTTCATAAAATAAATAAATCATTGTCATCATCATTTTCAAGACATTATCCCAATTAGGGGTCAGCCACATGAATCTTGTTACTCCACTCCCTCCTATTAAGCACTATGGCTTCATTTAGTCCCAAAGTTTTTAAATATTTTTTCCTCGCTTCTATTCATGTTCTTTTAGGTCTTTCCCTTGTCCATTTAGAATTTTTCTATTTGCATTGCCTCATTCCTTTTAACCAATTTCATTTTAGATCTTAGTTGGACATATCCAAACCATGTGAGTCTAACATCTCTCATCCTGTTACTTATTGGTGTTACCCTTTAAGTTTCTTCTATTGTTTTCATTCTTAATTTTATCTTTTATTGTCTTACCACTCATACATCTCAACATCTTTATTTCTGCTACATTCATCTTATGAACACGATGTACCTTATCTGTCTGACACTTTGATTCATAAAGCATAACTAGCCTTATAGCTATTCAATAGAATATTCCTTATAGTTTGAGTAGCACTTGCCAATCACATAAAACTCTAGATATGCATTTCTATTTGTTCTAACTTGATTGGATTCTCTAGGTAACTTCACTCTCAATCTCTTAATCTCGTCACTCTCATGAATCATCGATTCTAAGTATTGAAAGTGATCATTCACGTGGACTTCTTGCTTATCAATCTTTACTGGTACTTTAATCTCGCTCATTTCTTAGCTAAAATTACATTTCATATATGTTATCTTTAGCTGATTTTAAATCCTTTAGATTCTAATTCTTCTCTCACGAACTTTAGCTTTGTGTTTATGCTCTCTCGTCTCATCAATTAAAATTATATTATCAGCAAATAGCATGCACCATGGAATCTACTCGTGCATATATTTTGTTAACTCATCTATAACCAACATGAGAACGTATGGGCTTAATACTGATCCTTGGTGCAATCCTACTGTGTTAGAAAAATCAGGGGTCTTTGTGCAAGTGATCTTAGCACTTGTTATCACTTATTCATGCATATATTTAATTATGTTTATATACCCATGTGAAACCCTTGTTAACCTAACACTACGGGTGACAAATCATGTTGGCAGGTCATGTTCTGGTTGTGTTGAGCTTGACCCATTAGAGTATATGCAACATGAACATGCCATGATTAATAATCGTGTTAAGAATTTGTGACTCGAACACAACTCACATATTAAACGAGTCGACACAACACAACTTGTGTAACACAACAGCTTAGCAAGTCACTAGTTAGAAGGGGTAACATGGAATGACCCAAACATAACACGATTTTTGTCGTGTCATTTTCAGGCCAACTCGAAAATGACACGTATACGATAAGATGCAACCTTAACCTGTTAAATCTTTGTCAAGTTGAGTCAAGTTATCATGTCATATTGTATTTTGTCTCCCCTACTCAACACCTTCTATGTTAACTCTTTAGGAACCTTATCATAAGCTTTCTTTAAGTTAATAAAGACCATGTGGATGTATTGCTTTTCTATATATTTCTCTATCAATTATCTTAGTAAGAAAGTATCTTACATGGTAGATCTCTCAAGCACAAGACCAAATTGATTCTCTGATACATTTATCTCATGTCATAGCCTCTTTTTAATTTTTTTTTTTAAAGTTTTATAATGTGGCTCATAAGTTTAATACCCGGATAATTAGTGCATCTTTGTATGTCTCCTTTATTCTTATAAATTGGTACAATATAGCTCTTTCTTCATTCATCAGTTATTATTATTATTTTTTTATAATTTTGTTCAACAACTTGGTTAACTAAACTACTCTAGTATCTCTCATTTGCTTCTAAACTTCTATTGGTAATACCATCGGACCCCAAGGCTTTTCCTAATTTTAGGCCTCTTTTACTTCAAGTATTTTAATCCTATGGTCGTATTTCTAATATTCAATTTTATTTAGGTTTACAGTTCTTTCAATTCCCATATTTTCAAGGCAATTGTAATTTAGCAATTTTTGAAAGTAACTTTTTTACCTTTGTTTGACATCGTTATCTTTAACTAGTATCCTTTGATAATTACTTCTAATGCACTTAATGTGTTTAAGTCTTTACCCTTCTATTCTCTTAAAATAAACAAACAAATAAATGAGCAAGATATTATAGGATTTGTTGTTGAAATTGATTTGTCAATGTAGTGTGGTCTACAAAAGTGGACCCAGTTCCTACAAAGAATTTTGGCTTATGAAAGGAGAACTTGTTATTGTTTTTACTTGGAAAGCAGAAGGAAAAACGAATTTGCTGGATGACTCTGTAACACAAATCAATCATGGAGTATTATTTACCCCCAAAACGTGCTAAACGAGAATGAGCTTGAATCTTCTTCACTTGACTTGCATTTCCGGGTCGAATTCTGAAGAAATACAATGTTTTGTCACACGCATAGGGGAAGTACATTCAACTTGGGCCTGTGGGAGCAATCCCTTGAGTCCAATTCTAACCCACTCAACACATGGTACGGCCTAACCTTTCTACTTGGTTGATCTATTAGTCATCCAATTTTGATCCTGTGTTCCACAAATTACTTCGATCAAGCTTGATCACCATTGGGTCCTTCTTGTGTACTTTGATCATTATTAATGTGAAGCCCGATGTTGTTCATCCCTTTCATCCATTATATCTCCCTCAAAAGGAAGACATGGGGCAAGACAATATCTCCTAATCAAATTTTATCTGCTGTAGATCTGTATCTCACACTTGATGACTTGATCAAAGGCCAACTTTTGAGAAACTGAAAACTTATCAAGAAGGTGAACAGGAAGGAGCAAAACTATTTTGGCCATGTAGCTTTCTGCATTAAGTGACATCGGTACCAACTAAATGTAAAAATGACGGTGTGATATGCTATAGATCAGCAACTGATAGAGTTTGACAATGTTCCTCAATGCTTATTTGGTACTATCCATATATCGATGTGCTGTGAACCCGTGACGTTTAAAGAAAGAAAAGAACCCAAAATAGAAGAAGAAACTAGTTAATGATAGAGTTTCAAGTTTCCCCTTCAACCTTTTTGAAGTGTTAGATTGCAGACCGAACACTGTGGCAAAGGTTAGGAATGGGTTGAAGCACCTACAATTACCAAGAGTCTATTATAAAATATCTCTAACTTTTCTACTTATATGAATTAAAGGTTTTTTTTTTTTTTTTGGGTGAAAGCAGCATAGGATAGGATAAAGAAACTACATCAGTCTTGGCGCACATGTGCCATTAGAGTCAATACATAAGGGTTTATTTAGAATGTAGGGTACTTGTTCACTTAATTCTCCAAAGCATAGGTAGCTGGTGCAAGAGCCACTTTGTTACCTTCGCCATACAAGAGGGGCCAGTTCACTTCTACTCGGCTACAAACATTTCTTTCTTAGCTTGCTTTCCGCAGAGTGAATTGATAATCACTGTTAGTCCCCTGTGCATCATGTCCATTTATATTGAGATTAGAAACCAGTTTTAGCCCTTCCACGAGCTATTCATTCAGCAAAATTGTTTGTTTGATCATCAAGAAATTAACTCAATCACTATAAAGAGATTGTCTTGGTTTCTTAGAGATAGATCCGAGCCTATCTAGCAACTGAAAACGTTTGTCATTCACTGTGGAAAATATAACCACTAGAGCTTCTAATGGCAAAATATGTTTGGATTCTAGAATAAAATGGCGAGGCAAATACTTATAGAACTGGTAAAATTTTGGGAGAAGTTTAAGAAAATCATCATCATCATCATCATCATCAAGACCTTATCCCAATTAGGGGTTGGCTACATGAATCTTATTCCTCCATTCCTCTTTATTAAAGAGCATGACTTCATTTAGTCCCAAAGTTTTTAAATCTTTCCTCACCACTTTTATTCACGTTCTTTTATGCATTTTCCTTGCTCTTTTAGAACCTTCTACTTGCATTACCTCACTCCTAATTGGTGCCGTTTTCGGTTTCCTTTGGACATATCCAAACCATCTAAGTTTAATCTCTCTCATCTTGTTACCTATTAGTGATACCTTTAAATTATCTCTAATATTTTTATTCTTAATTCTATCCTTTTTTTTTTTTTATCTTACCACTCATTTATCCTAACATCCTCATTTCTACGATGCTCATCCTATGAACATGATTTCTTTAATTGCCCAACACTCTGATCCATAGAGCATAACCGGCCTTATGATGTTTCTATGGAATTTTTCTTTTAGTTTGAGTGGTACCCGCCGATCACACAAAACTCCAAATGCACATCTCCATTTCTTCTAATCCGCTTGGATTCTCTGGATAACCTCCCTTTTAATTTTTCCACCATCTTCAACTTCTTGTTTGCCGGCTGGCACCTAGCGCAAGGGTTGCCATACTTTTAAGAAGTTGTAGATGATTTTCATTTCTTCCTTACAAACTAATAAACAAATGCATGTTCATTTGCAAGAAGCTCCTCCTTTTTCATCCGGGCTTGGGACTGGCATTGGCAAAGTTAAGTTTAAGAAAATGTGTTTCTCAAATTTAGTTCGGGGAAGATAATGCACAGTTGGATGGCAAGTCAATTTAAAAATGAAATTTGTAACTAATTTACAATAATACTTTGAGAATTAGACAAATTATTCATGAAAGGTTTCTACTAAATTTCAGGAAATTGAGATAATTTTTTAATTAATCGGGATTTGGTCATGTCGTTAAAATTCTGAATTTTTCAAGAAAACTTCAATTATTCGTGAGTTCTGGTAGTATGATTCTACTCCATGGAGTGCCTTTTAATGCATGAATTAACATGGGAAGTCCAGGCAAGGAAGTTCCTGAAATCCCCTCTCCTATTTAGTTCATGGAAGCTGGGAATCATTTGCATTTTATGATTCAATTTTGCTTGTAAATTGAAACTCCCGTTTGCGTTTATAGACCAACATGGCAGAACCAAAGAACGGTGCGTATTTTCTGATCTTCTTCTATTTCTTAGTGATATGGGCTTGTCTTTGTTGAAGGGAGCCTCAGCGCAATAGTAAAAGTTGTCGTCATGTGACTTTGAGGTCATGAGTTTAAGGTGTGAAAACAGCCTCTTGTAAAAATATAAGATAAGGTTACATACTAGAGGTTCTTGTGGTCTATCCCTTCCCCAGACCCTGCATAGGCTGGAGCTTCGTGCATCGGGGCTGCCCTTTTATGGGCTTGTCTTTGTTATGCTCTTGATGAAGATAGAAAGGCAAGTCTGTCTACTTCTTTTGGAACCATGTACAATATCAATTTCATTTTAAAGCATAAAATCTTATTGGTACGGCATTAGTTTTTATGTTCGGATATCCAAACCCAAACTAGGAGCCAAAAAAAATATTAGTTAGTAATTTAGTATATACAAATACTATTATTTTAAAATTTAGTAAATTAATTAGAAATAGATAATACAATAATTTATATTTAATCAATTATATTACTAATTAATTATTATTTTATGATATTTTAAAAGTTAATTTGTTTTAGGTTTAAATTAACACTCAATGTGATTCATATCTAGAGATGGCCCATTAAGGTTCATCCACAAATATAAACTTTTAAGGAGGTATAGTCATAGTGCTATTGTAAAGCTCTAGAAGTGGGGAACCCAAATAAAAAACACGACCGTTCTTCCCAATTCCTAAAAGCCAAAAGAATCATTCATTTGAAAGCCTAAAGTGGTAGCCAATAAAGCTTGGAACCGTTTTTGATTTCACCTAAACTGATAACTTAATTTGGAACATAACCATTTCTTATTCGCTGCCGTGGAAAATCATAAACGAAAGGGGACATCTCACTTTCTTCCATCGTCTCCCCGAGTAGTTTCTCTCTTTTGGTCCTCTTTCGTTCTTTCCTCTTCCTTTCACACTCCATCTCCTTTCCTCTTCCTTTCTTTCATATTTTCTCATTTATCTTAACAAATTGGTCCCCTCTCTCTGAAAACAAAAATGAGCAATAGAGGCTGAAAGTTGAAGAAACAAGTTTCAATACAATGCATTATTTATTTTTAAGCATGTTAATGGTATTTTAAGACGCGAAAACAGTCTCTTGCAAAAATATAAGGTAAGATTGCGTACTATAGACCCTTGTGATTTGTCCCTTTTCCAGACCCTGCATAAGCAGGAGCTTCTTGCACCAATGTCAATGGTATTTTTTTTCCATTTTATTTGGTGGCTGAAAGTTCAGGTAAGAACCGACTTACGTATTTTTTTTCCTCTTTATTTGGTGACTAAAAGTTCAGGTAAGAGTTGACATACTCCAGTTAGATTGTTCAAGAGCCATTCATTTACAATTGAAGCCATCGTGAGAATCAACTGGAGCAAGAGGATTGGCCCTTATGTTCTCAATTTTAGCGTCTCTTTCAACCATCTTTTGCTTGAACATTTGGTCTTCTAGGGACGTTGCTCTAGTTACAATTACAATAATTGGTTATCGTGGTAGAGGTGGGAGCTCATCCCCACCGAAAGCAAAGTTCTTTTTCTTTTCATAAACTGGTCAAGGGGTTTGGGACCCCAATGGCATGGATGAGAATGGCTCCTACTTTGGTAGGATTCCATCTAACACTTTTTCCTCTCAGCATTATTCATCCATTTGTTTGGAGAAGGCTTCTTGGTAGCTTGAGTGTCGGTCTTGAGACAGCCAATGTCTTTCTCCATCTTTTCAGGAGGGTCATATAAAGTCATATCAATGATGACTCATTCTGCTTCTGCGGAAGAGTCGTTATTATGGGACTCTACGGTTGCCTTGAAGCGTTTGTTGGTTGGTGTGTTAGGGAACCCCTTTGCCTCCTCCCTAAGGGCTACCTTTGATGTTATAGACAGCTTCCTCATGAGCATAGATGATCCGAGGGGTTTTACGCGTGGGCGCCTTGGCACTGTTCTATGCCCTTGGCTTCATCAGATGTTAATGGGACCAATTGCATTAGAGAAAGCATACTAAATTATACTCTTAACATCTTAAAATGGTGCAGTCTGCCCTGGATTTTTGGCTTCACATATGCAATTACACAAAGGAAAACAAGAGGGCCGATTTTCCCCAAGAGAAAAGAGTTATTGTATTTTCATTATTTTTCATGTGATTGTGGGATGTATTCCTTTGACTACTGAATTGATATAGATTATTTTTTATTATATGACATATATAAACGTACAAAGAAAACACCCTTGATTAGAGGTTAGTTGAGTATAACCAAAGTACTATGATCTGTGACTTTGGTAATCTCTGTAGGCTGCGTTGGATCAGTTTTACAGCATGATTAGGTTCCCTGCAAGCATGTTTTCCAAAGTATTGCATAAACTCATTAAGAGTGTATGATCTTTTGTGCCTCTCTATTTAGTATTTAGGTATAGCGTTAACAAATTCTCTCTTTTATTATTTAGGTATAGGTAATTTTATCATAGCCTCAGGTGCAAAACAATGTCCTTTTCTGGGTATGTAAGAGATGTATAGTAGCATTGGGTATAGATTTACATCTCTTTAATCGCTCGATGGTAGATGATAACACATGTATTCCCATTGACCATTCAACATAAAGAAAGCACAAGACTTAATTCTGTTGGAGTCATAACATGTCAAATTTTGTATGTAATTAAGATTTTCACTGTTCAATTTTACGATGAGAGCTGGTTGATAGCTAGTGCATGAACATGTCCTTAAAGTGTTACCTCAACTCATTGAGAATGTGTGACCTTTGAAGCCTCTCAATTTAGTGTTACATGTGGCGTCAATGTATTCTCTCTTTTATCGTTTAAATGTACGTAGGTATGTCATAGCCTTTAGTGCATAACAATCTACCTTTTTCATGTATTTTAGGAGACATGGCATAAGGCATAGATCTTATGTTTCTTTAGCCGTTTTTTATGTTAGAGGAGAAAGGCATGCCTTTAGTCATTGACTACTTGATAATTAACAAGGCTTGAGGTTTGACTCTATCAAAGTCTTAACATGTCTTTTTCAAACACATTATAATACAGAGACAATAGTGGAGCCTAATATTAGAATCGATGTTTTAACAAAACTTTTCATATATTGGTAGAAACATTTTCACTTAAGGGTTCAGGTGTAGCTAAGGTCCACTAGGTTAGAATTATCGTCACCTTAGGATATTCTTATAGAGAGGACCCGTTAGGTTAAGGCTATCATTTTAAGCATGTATTGCTTATGCAATGTCGTTGGCGATGCATGACCACCCTTGCATGAGTTACTCGAGGGTTGTGCTTGGGTGAAACCTTTGCATGAATTTTTCACTTAAAATATTATCAAGGGGCTATAACCACCTTTACATAGATTTTTCACGTAAAATATTATTGAGGGGCTGTGTAGGGCTTCCACCTTTGCATTAAGTTTCCACATTAAAATATTATCAAGGGGTTGTACATTACCACTTTTGGATGGGTTATCCTTGCATAAATTTTTCATGTAAAATATTATAAAGAGGCTGTGCATGGCAGCCACCTTTACATGGATTATCCTTTGCAGAATTTTCCACACGAAATATTATTAAGGGCCTGTGTATAGCCACCACCTTTGCATGGGTTATGCACGTGAGAGGCATACCATCTTCATATGAATAACATATGTTAGAAATATCCATGAGGATAACTCCCTTTGATGGATTATCCTTAGTCCTTCATTCTGATGATAAATGGTCATTGGATTTGAATAGTGTAAGAGTGGGTTGATAAACATAGTTTGAACCAATCTTGGACTTTGCATGCATCTTCAAGGAATATTAGCATGCTTAGGTTAAGTTACCCTAAATCTTTAGGTGGGTTGGATCATGTATTAATGAATTGAATCAAAGCCTTTAATCTTGTCTAAGGTTGGATCTTGATATTCGATGGGATAGAGCTAGATTTGGGTGGTCTAATCATTGGCTTTGAGTCTCTTCTAGGCTGGAGCTAGGTATGAACCATTGGATCATCATCTTGGGCCAAATTTGAGCATCCACTAGACCACAAGTGGATTTTAACCATTGGATCATTATCATAGGTTAGATATTGAGACTTGCCAAGTCAGGGTTAGATCTTGATCATTGAATTATCTTTATTGGTTAGATCTTCATATTTGCTGGGCTAGGGCTAGATATTAATCATTAGATCATCATAACAGGTTAGATCTTACCTTTCAATGAGTTAGGACTAGATCTTAAATCATCATCTTATATTAGATCTTAGCATTCTCTAAGTTCACGGCTAGGTCTTAATCATTGGATCCTAGTTTGGGGCTAGATCAAGGCATTCTCAAGGTTAGGGTCAAATCTATTAGATCATTGTTTATGGCTAGATATGACATTCTCTAAACCAAGGATTATGATATAGTCTGAGCCATATGAAGACAAGAAGTTCAGAAAGGGGCGCTTATTTTTGTGAGATGGTTGAGCCTACTTTCTTTTGTTCTTTTGAAGTAGTTTTAATTACTTTTGGTAATAGAGACGCTTAGTTAGTTTTTGAATTGTGTTAGTTTTAATTTGTTTTCTTTCCTTTTTTTCTTTCTTCTTTGTGTTTCTATTGTGAAAGTTTCATTGTTGGCACCCTTCCTTGTCTTTAATTGAGATTATTGCACTAGATATTACCCTCTGCAAGAAATAAGTAGGCATATAATCAAGCACTGAAATTTCCCGGGGATGAAAAACCGATAGGCATAGAAATATAAAGCACCAAAGATTCCCTAGAATGAGAATTGATAGGCATGAGAGGTGGATCGGCATTGGATGTTCCCTAAGATGAGAAACAAATAGGCATAAACAAGAGATAGAGAGAGAGAGAGGATGATCGAGTAAACTTTGCTCTTCAAACTCTTTGGTTTCTCTTCGCTCTTTCCTTTTCTCTAGTCTCCTAGCTTTTTCTTTAGATATCTAATCTCTCAAAAGAGATCTCAAGATGGTTTTTATAGGCTCTAGGAGTCCAAGGGGTTAGGATAGTGGGAGAGTGGAAGAACTAGGGAGTGGCGACGGTTTATTGGGAGTGGGTAGAGAGAAGTGTGCATTTTGGGAGATTAATGGGTTTGAGTGTGTAGGAGAAGGAGAGGGAGAAAATGAGAGGAAAGAGAGAGAAAGAAAGATGTTGGAGAGAGAGGGAGTGGGTGGTTGTCATGCCCATGAGAGAGAGAGAGAGAGAGAGAGAGAGAGAGAGAGAGAGAGAGAGAGAGAGAGAGAGAGAGAGAGAGAGAGAGAGAGAGAGAGAGAGTGGGTCCCATCTGGCTTTCCAAAAATCTAGAACTCTTAATTGATTTGATATAAATAGAAAAGAAAATGAAAGGATTGGCCAATGTGGGACCCATTTCTCTCTTTTATTTGTTTTAACATGCGAGAAATGAATCTTAAGTTTCTATTCTTACAAAGGGCTGACCTGGTTTGCCACCTAAGTGGACTTGTTTCCACTCCTTGGTTGCTTCAGGGCATTGGTCTTAGCCTCGATGTGGGAGGGACATTGAGTGCATATGTGGGAACATTGATGAAGATATTTCATACAAGAAAACCACCAAAATTCTTAGTTCTAGTCTTAGATGTCATTGAGTATATCCGCAAGGCAAACAGGAGAGAATGTGACTTGAAGATGAATGCAGAAATATTGCCTACTAGGCACAGCAACAAATTTGTATAAATGCTCATTCTATGTATTTGGAATAAGCAAAAGCATGAAATAAAATAGTACAAAATATTTCCTTAGATGGGGTTCTATTAATCAAGTAAATATCTCCAATCCATTGGATTGTTAATTACATGATAATAACAAAAAGACAACTTTTAATTATCCACCACATTCCTTAATAATGAGCTATAGGCCTTAGGCTAGAAAGAATCATAGGTTGGGTTGTGGGAGCCATAAAGTGAGAGGAAAACCACCAGTAGTATATAACAAGCTATGCAGGGTCTAAGTGACTCTAGATCACATAGATCCTAAAATGACAAGGCCATAAGCTTGCATAGGGTAAACCAGCTTATGTATGAGTCAAGTGATTTGTGATCCATAGTTAATGCCTTTCTAGATAGAATGTCTTTTTAGGCATAAGAGCTATGTCCTAAGTTTAGTTACATGGATAATATGCTAACATAAACTATGGCCTAGTGTTAAGATAATAGCTAGCTAAGACCTAAGTGGTCTAAGCTTGCTTGTTGACCCTTTGACAATAACACCATAGTTAAGACTCGAAAAATTTAAGATTCATGATGGTTAGCTATAGGCATCATATTATAGACAAGGAATAAGATAGTCCATGCTAGAAACCTAATGGTCAAGACTAGCCCAAAGCTTAAAACCAAAAGCATAGGGACACAAAATTGGTCTATGCTTAATCCTCTAGGAAGAAAGGTTAAGGTCAGACATAGTCTTGTATCTCTCTTGAGCACTCTAAAACAAGTGATAGAACATTAAAGTTCCTCACATGAAAGTAGTAGGGGAATGGGACTTGAAATCTTCAAAATCAAGAATTTTAGAGTTTACGACGGAGCACGAGTTTTCTATGATGAGATTTGTTGTCAAAATGAGAGGGAAGAGCCCCTATTTATAGTTTGGGATGCCCAAGTAATTATTTTGGGCAATGAATGAGGTTTGGACCAGAAAACACAACTACCTTCAAAATCGTGCCAGTCAAAAGTGCCCTTGCAACTACCTGGCATTGGTCGGTTGTGTCTATGTGCCTACTGAGACTAGGTTCATGGAAACTTCTTTAGTACTGATAAGGACAATTATGTATTTGCCGAATCGGTGCAGTTATGTAATTGCATTTTTTGATAGGTGTTAGTGAAGCTTTCTAAAGGGAGGTGGCATCGATCGCACTTGTTTGTCTAGTGCCAATCTGTTGCCCCAAGCAGAAGTGCCACTTAAACAATAGTAGAGTGATAGGTGGCAATTCAGGAAGAAGACGGTGATCACCGCCACATTCAAAGGAGATAAAGAGTGAGAAACACCACTTTGTGGCAAGAAACTAGACCAATCGGTACCATCTAGTGGCTTTAGCAGATCGACCGATGCCATCTTGTGGCTTGAACAAATAGACCGGTGCCAGTGTCCAACTTCAAGTTCTTTTGTAACATTACCTTTTCCGTTCAAACAAGGTCGTCAACCACAAAGTTAGAGGAAAGAGTGTGGTTGTGCATGAAGTCTTTTCCTTGACAGGGAAATTGCTCCATCAATGATATTCAATATGCACCAATGTGTGCTTGCTGGGTTCTTAAGCTATCTCATGGCATTTACTAAATCCATTTCAATAATGTTGGCGTCTGAGATAGAGTATCCAAAATCTTAATACCTCGGTTTCATTCATGTTAGCATCTAATTCCCAACTTGGTCCTGCATATTCTGTGATCTTTCGACCTTTATGATCCCGTAATAATCCACCGGAACCTAAGGGCCAAGGCTGGAACCATTGAAATTCTTCCTCCACCTGTGAGGGCGGAGGAATCCATTTAGGCTGCACCTTGTCACAACTCTCTTCATAAGTAGGAACAGAAATCCAATCTTGAAGATTTGCTCTTAGAAAGAAGGTTGAACAAATGCCCACAAGATTCATATTTCATATTTTGCCAAGCCTTGGAACACTCGTTCTTCTTCCCCTTCCAAATCTCCCAACAGCCAATGAAAAGAGTAATATGTTCCAGTGAATTTGGCTTTTCTCGAGGATATATAATTTCTCCACTACTGAAAGATCTCTGATGCCACCAGGTTTAACCCAATGTAAACCAATTAGCTTTTAGGAACAGCCCCAGATGAAAGAAGAGAATGGACAGTCAAAGATTAAGTGAAAGAGAGGTTCCAGTTTTGATCTGCAAAGGTAGCAAAAGCTTGTTAGATACCATCCTCCAAAATTGTTCACTTGGTTCCGCCCTCCAAATGATTTAAAGAGAATTGTTCACTTGGTTCCACCCTCCAAAATGATTTCATCCGTCTGGTTGTAAATAACAAAAACCAAAGAGATGAGCTGTTGAAGGTTGTTCAAGAGGTTTGTTTGAGCAGAGTAGATGCTTCTCCTCAATGGCATAAAACAATATGATAAGCCTCCAACAGCATAGTAATAATTTGAAATATTTGCCTTTTTATTCGAGGCAATACTAAAATCTCTAAAATGCATATGATATTAGTTCTATAGCCAGACCTGATAACTAATTGCCAAAGAATGATAATATATACGCTCCAGGGCTGTACTTCTAAGTGTGAGGACAAATTGTCAACCTTAGGAAAATAAGCCACTACAAAGAATGGGCTTTATGGAGGCAGCTAAACCGTCGGTGAAAGCTCAGAAGCTGCCTCCGTAAGCCAGCGTGAAAATTTCATTGATTTGGGAGAACGTTTTAGCTCCCTCTGTAGATTAATTTTACATGGTGTTAGTGGTTCTTGAGATGAAATGAGCTGACATGAGATGAGATGATATGAGATCTGGCTTGAGATGACCAAATTTGGCATGAGATGAAGTGAGATGACTGAAAATTCAACTTAACTGTGACTTCAGATGAGATGATATTCATCTCAACTCATCTCAAGAACTACAAATACTGAGATGAGGAGATAATATTTCATCTTATCTCAGCTCAAGTACCACTAACAGTCATATAGTCCATATCATCTTATATCACGCAGGCCATCCCATCTCAAGCATCTCTAAGCCCCTGCCAGAGATTTTGTCAGTAGCTAGAATCATCAAAGCAAAAGCTAAAGAAAGTAACTGGATTGTGAAACAAAAACCAGAAAAATAGGACATGAAAATATCTAAGGAAAATATGTTCCAGTCTAAATATAGAAATCAACCACTGTGCTCTGGAGTCTCAAGTTACCAGTGGAAAACAGCTCTTACTTGTCCATTTTCCTTTTCAGGAAGTTGCTCACGTTTTAATGCATGAACATGGACCAGAATCTGATTGTGGAAAATCTAGGTACAATTATATACACAAAAGTTCCTAGAATTTGAAATCCTCATTTCCCATTGCGAGAGAATCATTTTATCATGATGCACATGGGTTTATAAAATACTAGTCGCATTGCATTTGGGTCTCATCGGAAGCACCAATGGCAGATCCAAAGAACCCTGCATTCCTTCTCATTTTCTTCACCCTGTTAAACATCTGTGGCAATCTCCTTTTGCCCCTGACGATGATGATGATGGAAAGGTAAGACACTTCCCTTGGGTCTATTCACTACATGAGTAACAATTTGTAGATTGTGTTAGTGATCTTCTCCCTGCATATTTGCATATTGAGTTATGGTGCATGCTATATGTGAATAATTTTCCTTCTTCTCTTTTCATATACCTGTTCCTCCATGTATGTCCCATGAATTAGCATCGGCTGTTTCTTTCTGCCCCTTATATATATATATATATATACACACGCACACACACACATAGCGAGGATCATCCATGACTGTGTTGTAACGCAGGTACACATCGTATACATGGGCGCTCTACCCAAGGACAATATTCAACATCAGCTCACCACCACAACACTCTACTGGAAGTCCTGGGCGAGAGGTACTGTTTTCAACCATCGGGAATTTTTCAGGATAACTCCTGCATAGCAGGACCTAGTAGATGAATAGTTTTGATCAATGGCAAAGCCCCACATTTGATTGTTTTCATCCCAGTGATCTTTGAAGTTTGACGGCCCGAAACTATTAATTTTCTTCATCCGATGTAACAGTTAATGGGAAATTCTACATGTTCCGGCTGTTGACAAGACGTGCAAATGCAATGCAAAAAAAAGCAAGAAACACGTATCGAGTTTGATTCTCTGAAGGTCCACCACATCCAGTTCCATCCAGCCGTTTCATTGTGAAAGGATGATCCAAAGAGTGGCCTAGATACGTGTTGCTTTCCTATAAATATTCAATTATTGATTTCCATGGAATGATGGTTCAGTTGGATTAGAATGCCAATTAAGTTCCTACTAGAAAGATTTTAAGGTATTCGTGGATTTCTTGTGACACTTGCAAGTAATATGAAAAATTTGTTAGTTAATTAATGAAATTTGAGTTTAATTCGAAAATTCAAATCTAGTAGTAAGTATTTTAATTATAATCTTAGTTCGCTACTTCTGTTTGATTAAAGGATCAGGGATATAAATGGTCCAAGATATTATTCTACAGTGGTCATTTATGGCAGATTGGTCAAGTAAATAGCATTTCCATTGCTTCTGTATGCGCAGCTACACCAGATTCTCTGATATATAGTTACAAAAGGAGCTTCAATGGATTTGCTGCCAAGCTCACAGATCAACAGAGAAGAAAAATTGCCAGTCAGTGACTGTTAATATTCTCATTGGCTGCATAAAAACATGTACGCAATTCAACATTACTAGGCGATTTTAACATGGGTTTACAGGTATGAAATGTGCGGTATCTGTGTTTCCTCGCAAGACTTATCAGCTTCATACAACAAGATCATGGGATTGGATGGGCTTCCCCAATACTGTGAAACTATTCCCAACTGTCGAAAGCAATATCATAATCGGCATGCTTGACACCGGAATCTGGCCGGATTCTAAAAGCTTTAGCGATGAAGGTTTTGGTCCTCCACCCAAGAAGTGGAAGGGAATTTGCCATCTTCTAAAAACTTGCAACAAGTAATTTTTTCTTTGTACCCTTTGCTATTGCTATCAGACATGAACCAAATATGACATAAACACAGGTTAACTTTAAGATTATATTCACTAACTGAATGGCATAATTTACAGTAAACTGATCGGAGCTCGATCATACCGTAAAAATGATTCTCCACTGGATACAGTAGGACATGGGTCTCATACTTCATCAATTGCAGCTGGCCGCGACGTGAACGGTGTGAGCTTTTTCGGTTTGGCAGAAGGGAAAGCAAGGGGAGCAGGGCCTTCTGCAAGGATTGCCATGTATAAAGTCTGCAATGAAAATGCGTGCAATGATGAGGAAATCATGGCCGGACTGGATGATGCTATTGCAGATGGTGTTGACATCCTGTCTCTTTAATTGGGTTATATCGCCAACTATACTAATGACACTATTGCTGTTGGCGCTTTCCATGCCATGAAGAAGGGAATCCTCACAGTGAAATCTGCAGGCAATGGTGGTCCAACTTATGCAATTACGCCTGCTCTGTGGCAGCAAGTAGCACTGAGCACCGGATTAAAAGCAATGTCAGTCTTGGGAAAGGTGACTCTTGTGGTAAGAAAGACCCTTTTCTCTTGGCATAAACTCAAATTTCTAGTGTAGGCTGAAAGAATATAGCAACAGTAGGTTCCATCAGAATTTCAAGGCGAAGTGGTTGATTGTGAGAGGTGCGCAAGAATAGGTGACCTCTTTGAAAGCCTTTGGATACCATGTCTTTACATTCTTTTATCCAATAATATCAAACTTAATACCTCTGGATTTTGTTGGACTTATCATTGGCAGAGACTCTGATGAACTGGATACTTTAAGGAAAGCGTTTAGAAATTCTTGCATATCTTGTGTGTGCTATTCATCTTGGATATAGCTTTATGAAAAGTGTTTTATAATTTTTGCTGTTTAATTAGTTTATAATGGTCAGGGAACTGCTGTCAACACCTTCACACTGAATGGAACGATGTTTCCCTTGATATCTGGGGCAGACGCTGCATCAAGTACTTGTGAATCTGCCGCCGCCAGGTAAATTTGACATTCCAGGTGATCTGAATTCATCCTTTTTCTTCAAGATAATAGTAATTTGCCTTCTGTGATGATGTTTCAGAGTGTGCGCTGATGGCTGTTTGAGTAAAACACTAGTAGAGGGCAAGATTGTTTTCTGTGAAGCCTTCTCGAATGGGAAAGAACCTCTGGCGAAGGGTTCTCTCGGAATGATTGCGACCGATAGCATGATGATATTAGAGGATTTCTCTATCACCTATGCTTTTCCAGCTTCTCTTCTAAGTAATGTCAGCAGCATCTCTGTTATGTCATACATTAACAGCACAAAGTAAGCATGCATACAGAACACCTGCAATTACTAACATATATGTGCAATCATAATATGTCTTATGATGTTAACTTCCTTTTTTTTTTTCTAATGATCAAATAAAGTATTTATATTCATAAAACTGTATTCATTGATAGAAATCCTCAAGAAAAAATACTAAGAAGTGAGGAGGTCTTCGACTCTGATGCTCCCAAAGTAGCTTCGTTCTCTTCTAGAGGACCCAACCTTCTTACAAGCGACATTCTCAAGGTACTCATTTCGTTGTAAAGCTCCCTTGTAATTGCTCACAACAAATTTCTATTGTGAAAGACTTAACCACTTCATAATCTTGATCTTTTGGGATTTATCTGAAACTTCTGATATGATTATAGCCAGATATAACTGCACCAGGAGTAGACATCTTAGCTGCATACTCGCCGGAGGCTTCAATTTCTCACGTCTCACGTGATAAGAGATCTGTTAAATTCGGCATACTGGTGGCGACATCAATGGCACGCCCACATGCTACTGGTGCGGCGTCTTATGTAAAGACATTTCACCCAGAGTGGTCACCTGCAGCTATCAAGTTTGCTCTTATGACTACAGGTAATATTTTACATTCAAATGTAGAGACAAAAATTTTAGCTACATGTTTGCTTTTCTATGAACACGTGTGAGTGATCCGAGGATTTTAGTCCATTGGAGCTGTCCATTTCCGAAACAACAAACACTGAGCCCTTGAAGGGTGTTTGTTGCAGCCTTGGAAGCTAGCACCTAATCATTGGAGAGCTTAGAGACTTTGGTTTCAAATCGTAACTTCTCTTTTGTTCTATGTTTTAGTCTGCTAACTCTCGTGCCAATACTTAAGCTAAAATGGGAGTTGATAGAATCTTCTTGTATATGGGGCAGCTAAAAGAGGAGTTGAGCAGAGAGTGTATTGGTGATCTTCTAACGAAGTCCCTTCATCATTTCAATCAGAAAAAGGAGGACGAAATTATCCTGAATAATGATCCTATCCCCTGCTATTGGCAGAATCAAAGGCAGGAAAATTGCTTGAGAACAAATCATGCCTCCCGTTTTGGTCTTCCACGACCTTGAATGACGTCTTCATTAATCTTTTAGAGCAAGACCCAGCTTTGCATTACATTACAAAAGTATAACTTAAGGCCCTTGTTGACCAGTTCTCATGTATTGCTCAATCAGTTGATAACTGTAGTAATAGATATACCATACTTATAAACTGATGGTCAGCTTGTTTATCCGATGTGTTTCTATGCTGCTACAGCTTTCCAGATGAACTCCAGTACTGAAGCAGCTGCTGAATTCAGCTATGGTGTGTTGGTCCAGACCCATTTTCGGGCAGCCGCCGTATTCAACGGTGGCGGGCGCAGCAGTCGGTGCCGACTGTTGACTTCAACAGCGGCGGGCGCCGCCGTCGGCCACCGCCACTGACTTTGTGTTAAATGTGTTGAAAAACAGGCCCTAAAATTCCCTATAAATAGGGATACCATGAGGGCAAGGAGGTGAACCCATTCCTCTGTAAAAATCCCCGTGTATACCTCTCTGTAAAACCCCGGTTTCATAGTGAAATCGCGTTATCATGTTGCTACAGTAAAAGCATCATCATTATTGTCGGCTACAGTGATAGCTACAGTACTACTATAGTACTGAGTTGGTACAGTACCCAGGCGGGTTCCAACAGTTCGAGTTTCAACAAATACGGAGTAACAACAGCATAGAGTTGTAACAGTACGAGTGCAAATAGTAGCGCATTTGCACAGTAGCTTAGTTGAAACAGTAGCGTATTGCAACAGTACCGGGTTGCAACAGTTCGAGTGCAATCGTAGCTGAGTTGCAATAGTAACGAGTTGCAACAGTGATTCGATTGGAGTAGACCTATTTTTGGCAGGTTTTCAAGGGGGATAGACCAGTTCTTGGCAAACGCAGTGGTGTTCTCAAATTTGTAAGATTTTCTCCTGAAATTGCTGTAAGTACTCTTTCTTTACTTATGGAGGCAAACATGAGCAAAATGATTTGCTTAAATGGTACTAACTATCACAAGTGGAAGGGAAAAATGAAAGATCTTCTTTTTGTGAAGAAATTACATCTACCTGTTTTTGCTACTCAAAAACCGGAGGATAAGTCCGAAGAAGAGTGGGCTTTTGAACACGAATGTGTATGTGGTTTTATTCGACAATGGGTAGAAGATAATGTTTTGAATCATATTCAAAATGAAATACATGCTAGAACTCTATGGATCAAATTAGAAACCTTGTACGCGTCGAGAACTGGGAATAATAAGTTATTCCTACTTAATCAAGCGATGCACTTGAGATACAAGGAAGGGAGTTCTATTTCCGACCACTTGAACGAGTTGACCGGATGCTTTCAGCAACTATCCGATGTTGGCGTCTGGTTTGACGATGATATCATGGGTTTATGGCTTTTAAATACTTTGCTTGACTCATGGGAAAATTTTTGTGTTTCTCTAGCTAATTCTGCTCAAGGTGGTGCTGTGACATGGGAATCTGCAAGAAGCGCAGTTCTAAATGAAGAAATGAGGCGACGAGCTCAAGTTGTCACCACATCACAGTCTGAAATTTTGATCTCAGAAAATCTAGAGAGAAGCAAGATCAAAGGACAGGAGAAGAATAATAGAAGCAGGAGTAAATCTAAGTCCAGATACAAGAATCTGGAATGCAATTATTGTGGCAAGAAGGGTCACATTAAAAGGCAGTGTTACAAGTGGAAAGCCGAGAACAAAACAGAGAATGCTAAGCAGGAGAGAAGAAATGATGAGGGGAATGATCGTGTAGCTGCCACAACTTCAGGCCTTGTTGTGGTCTGTGATGAAAATGAAATCAACCTAGCCTCCAATGAGATTGGATGGGTTGTTGACAGTGGTGCTTCTTTTCATGTTACCTCGAGGAAGGAGTTTTTCACCTCGTACACTCCTGGTGACTTTGGAGTGTTGAAGATGGGTAATGATGGGCTGTCAAAGGTTGTTGGTATCGGATCCGTCTGTTTGGACACCAACAACGGAACAAGGTTGATTCTCAAGGACGTTCGACATATACCAGATATCCGGTTGAACTTAATATCAGCCGGAAAGCTTGATGATGATGGGTACTGTAGTACCTTTTGCGATGGACAGTGGAAGCTCTCTAAGGGAGCGCTTGTGGCTGCCAGAGGGAAGAAATCATCTAGCTTGTATGTGATGCAAGCTTCGATTCCTATTAACTCTGTGAACGCAGTTGATGTTGCTGGTTCTTCAGAGTTGTGGCACAGGCGGCTTAGTCACATGAGTGAGAAAGGACTCGGTTGTCTAGTCAAGAAGAATTTGCTTTCAGGGCTCAAAGCTACAAAGGTAAGCAAATGTGCTCATTGTCTTGCCGGGAAGTAGCAACGAGTTTCCTTCAAAAGCCATCATTCTTCCAGAAAGCCAGGCGTGCTTGAATTGGTACATTTAGATGTATGCGGTCCTATGAAGGTACGCACATTTGGTGGTGCATTATATTTTGTCACATTTATTGATGATTATTCCAGGAAACTCTGGGTCTATGTTTTGAAAACTAAGGATCAGGTGCTTGACAAGTTTAAAGAATTTCAAGCTTCTGTTGAGCGGCAAACGGGGAAGAAGCTGAAATGCATTCGCACAGACAACGGTGGCGAGTACTGTGGACCTTTCGATGCTTATTGTAAGAAGCAAGGGATCAGACATCAAAGAACTCCTCCGAAGACTCCTCAGCTAAATGGTTTAGCAGAAAGGATGAACAGGACATTGATGGAGAGGGTCAGATGCTTGCTTTCTGAAGCAAAGCTGCCCGGTTCCTTCTGGGGTGAGGCGCTATACATAGCTGCCTATGTTATTAACCTATCTCCAATAGTTGCCTTGAATGCAGATGTTCCTGACAGGCTATGGTATGGAAAAGATGTCTCTTACGATCATTTGCGGGTATTTGGGTGCAAAGTGTTTGTACATATACCTAAGGATGAGAGGTCCAAGTTAGACGTTAAGACCAAACAATGCATTTTCATCGGCTATGGGCAGGATGAGTTTGGTTACAGGCTATATGATCCTGTTGCAAAGAAGCTGGTTAGAAGTCGTGATGTGGTCTTTATGGAAGACCAAACCATTGAACACATCGACAAAGCCAAAGTATCAGAAACTCATAGTTCTGATACTCTGACAGATTTAGATCCAGTTCCTGTTTCACATACGCCAAGTGTAGATGGCACCAATGACTATGGTGGTGCTCCAGTTGATGTTCAAGATAATCAGGCTGAGGGAGAACATGAAGCTGCTGAAGACATGGATGTTTCGTCAGAGGCTGATGATATTCAGCAGGAGGTTCCTACTGAGGAACCAGCAGTTTCATTGAGACGGAGTTCGAGAGATCGTCAACCCTCCACTCGATATTCATCAGATGAGTACGTACTCCTCACTGACGGGGGAGAACTTGAGAGCTACACAGAGGCAGCTGAAAGTGAAGAGAATGCAGAGTGGATTGCAGCTATGAAGGATGAGATGAAATCCTTACAAGACAACCACACTTTTGAGCTGGTAAGATTACCTAAAGGCAGACAAGCTTTGAAGAATCGGTGGATATACAGGGTGAAGTACGAAGGTGACACTTCACAACCACGATACAAAGCTAGACTTGTCGTGAAAGGCTTTGGTGAAAGAAAAGGTGTTGATTTTGAGGAGATATTTTCTCCTGTTGTTAAAATGTCTTCAATCCGAGTTGTATTGGGTTTGGCCTCAAACCTTGATCTGAGGTTGAGCAAATGGATGTGAAGACAGCGTTCCTCCACGGTGATTTAGAGGAGGAGATATATATAGAGCAGCCAGAAGGGTTTGTTGCTAAAGGCAAAGAGAAGTATGTCTGCAAGCTGAAGAAGAGTCTGTATGGCTTAAAGCAGGCTCCCAGACAGTGGTACAGGAAGTTCGTGCAGTTCATGACCCAACAAGGTTATCGAAAGACTACTTCAGATCACTGTGTGTTTGTGCAGAGATTCTCAGAAGATGATTTCATCATCTTGCTACTCTATGTCGACGATATGCTTATTGTTGGAAGAAGCTCTTCAAGGATCGCCGCTTAAAGAAGGAGCTGAACAAAGTCTTTGCTATGAAAGACTTAGGATCCGCGAGACAGATTCTCGGGATTTCTATCATTCGTGACAGGAGGAATAAGAGGTTATGGCTGTCTCAGGAGAAGTACATAGAAAAGGTACTTCAACGATTTCACATGGATAAAGCTAAAGTGGTTAGTACACCTTTTGCTACTCATTTTAAGCTTAGTAAGAATCAAGTTCCAACAAGTGATGCTGAGAAGGAATACATGTAAGATGTTCCTTATGCTTCAGCTGTTGGCAGTCTTATGTATGCCATGGTATGCACTAGACCAGACATTACATATGCAGTTGGTACAGTGAGCCGTTTTCTATCAAATTCAGGAAAAGAACATTGGAATGCAATGAAGTGGATATTGAGATATCTACGTGGTACTTCTAAGTTGTGTTTGGGATTTGGCACTGGCAAGCCCGTGCTTGAGGGCTACACTGATTCAGATATGGCTGGTGATATTGACACGAGGAAGTCTACTTCAGGCTACTTGATTACTTTTGCAGGGGGAGCTGTGTCATGGCAATCAAAGTTACAGAAGTGTGTTGCCTTATCTACGACAGAGGCTGAGTTTATTGCTGTGACAGAAGCATGCAAAGAGTTATTGTGGATGAAGAAGTTCGTGAACGAACTTGGCTTTATGCAGAATAGGTATGCGTTATTTTGCGACAGTCAAAGTGCTATACACCTTAGCAAGAATTCTACTTTTCATGGAAGGTCAAAGCACATTGATGTTCGGTATCATTGGATACGTGATATTTTGGACTCGAAGTCGTTAGAGCTTGAGAAAATTCATACTGACGATAATAGTTCAGATATGATGACAAAAGCATTACCTCGGAGCAAGTTCGAGAGTTGCAGAGAATTGGCCGGGATGGGCTTCTGCTAAAAGTCCATACGTGAAGAAACCTCCTTCAGTTAATGGGCCTGGAGGGGGAGATTTGTTAGTCCAGACCCATTTTCAGGCAGCCGCCGTATTCAACGGTGGCGGGCGCAGCAGTCGGTGCCGACTGCTGACTTCAACAGCGGCGGGCGCCGCCGTCAGCCACCGCCACTGACTTTGTGTTAAATGTGTTGAAAAACAGGCCCTAAAATTCCCTATAAATAGGGATACCATGAGGGCAAGGATGTGAACCCATTCCTCTGTAAAAATCCCCGTGTATACCTCTCTGTAAAACCTAGGTTTCATAGTGAAATCATTCTCTCCCGTGGACGTAGGCTTATTGGCCGAACCACGTTAAACTCTGTGTTTTTGTGTGTATGATCTTGGGCGGGGACGAAAATCCCCAACATGGTGCTGGGCATATAGATCCTATAAGGGCTGTTGAGCCAGGTCTAGTTTTTGATGCCACCCAAGATGATTACATTAGAATGTTATGCAGTGAAGGTTATGATACAGAATAGGCTAGGCTCATTTCAGGAGACAACATCAGCTGCCCTACTGTTGGGACTAGTTCTGCAAGGGATCTTAATTATCCTTCAATGGCCCTCAAAGTCGATAGTGGAAAGCCTTTCGTACGAAATTTCTCAACGACTGTTACTAATGTTGGCCCATCTAGTTCGACATATAGAGGAACAGTCCTCACACAATCGGCAGTTAATTTCGCAGTTACTCCCAGTGAACTATCTTTCAAGTCACTGAATGAGAAGCAGCGTTTTGTTGTCTGTTGCTGGAAAGGGATTTAATCTCACTGCCCCACTCTCTCTTTCTCTAGTGTGTTCTGATGGCATTTACAGTGTGAGAGGTCCCCTTGTTGTGTGGTCATATGGTCTCAAACAGTGAATCATTGGAATTGATATTTGAAAACTTTCTGGCCTTGGTCTGCTTATGTTGAAAATGTTTGTTGGCTATCTATAAGAAGCAGGTGAAAGATCTTCATGTTGTATCCGTTACCAGTCAACCCTAGATTTCTGTTTTCGAAAGTTGGTTCTGTTTCAGCCTTTCATTGTGAGATATTCTAATAATTATGTCACTGTTATTCTTCGGTTAATCGTCTAAAACCAGAGCAATCACTTGAACATGTCGATCATCTAAAGGTAGGCCCTGTCTATGCCAACTGTGTCCAGTTAAGGACGTACCAGAGCTTGGAATGTGAAAGTAGCTTACCCAAGAATTAATAATTGATTTCCATGCTTTCTGCTGGATTTGGCTTTCTATATCAAACCTTACAGGGGAAATTAAGTTCAGCTGGAAATGAATATGAATTTCCATAAATATCCTGCTAATCAAACAGGGGCTTCATTCATGGGCTTTACACGCATCAACACAGTAGGGACTCATACATGCTTCATCCATACTTTGTAACATATAGCAATTTAGAAACATCTAAACAGCTCCTAATTTAGGAAGTGATGGAAATTAATTTTCATGAAAAAATTTAATTTTCCATAAAAAGTGTCCAAAAATCTTGTATGCCGAAATTTTTTTGGGTCTTAGGTAACTACTAGCTAGGAAGAATTTCCTGCTAAAGAACGAAGGATTCTTTTTCTATAGAAATCAATTCCTATCACTTTTCTACTAACTAAACAGGGACATAATATACAAGGAAATCCCTAATCCTAAGTTATGGATTCATTAAATTTGAGATCATCATTTTCTACCGGGACATGCATAGAATAAATTCTACGTTCATCGTCTAACTTTTTTAGCTTAGTTACAAATAAGAAAGAAGAAACTACCATCGTGGTGTAATGTAGGTTTACGGCTTAGGCATTTTAATATTGGATCATCTAACTCTGACGTGTGAAAGGATCATATTTCCCTCTCCAATCCTATGGTAAATATAGCCACCAAAACCCCACTTTAATGGTGAACTACTCATGCGACCAAGACATACCTAAGACTAGTAAAGAGCTAGCTCCAAAGCAGCGCATCCATGAGCAAATGATTAGGTAGGGCATGAATTAGGTATGACAGTGGGGCAGTTAAACTCTAGGCCAACCCTTCCCTGCCTCTGTTTGGAGAGGATTGGTGCAGTAAATTAGTGATCCGCACCTATGATGGAGGAAAAGTTTGTGACTTGACGTGGGTCACAGGTTAGGTTGGGTCAGTAAGAAAATCCTATTGGTTGATCCACATTATTTACAAACATTAGCATACCAAAAATGTCCATGGTTTATTGCGTTTTAGTTATAAAATATAGAAACTTTTGACCATAGGTTCCATTTGTTATGTCTCTTTCGTTTAGGAGTCTCTCTCTTAACTATAGCAGCAGCCAGAATTTTTCTGGCACATTTCAAAGAAAAAAAGATGAAAATCAAAAGAAACATTTTAATTCTCATGTAGAAATGATAATATTAATCTTCTCCCTTCGTACTAATAGATGATGGGAAGGACATGTCAACGTGAGTTTTCATAATCTGTCTTGCCTTGCAGTGGGTTGCAAATCTTAGTGACTCCTGGTGACGCAAGGCAAGAAAAAAAATCATGGGATGACGATCTAAATTAAGTCCAAACCAAGACATATCTAAGCCTACTTAAACCTTTCAGTTGTCTGGATCCGCTATGCTAAGCCCATTCCTTAAAATTCTTCTCCATTGTGCAAATGGCTTTAAGCGTAGAGGCACAGGAATGGCCTTTCCCATGGTTTCAGTAAGTCGAGCATTCAATGTACTCATGGGTGTGTGTATTTAGAAAATTAAAAAATAAAATACTCCACTAGATGTTCTCGTTGATATTGTCTGACATGTAAAGACAATGCCCAAGATTTTCAAAATAATAGTGAACTACTGCAGCGGCACAAGAAGGGGTCTATTTTGAGGCTAGGGTGCCGTGTTTTGTTCCAGCATTGACTCTACTTCATCAAATACCGTCTCACAGCCAAGGGGTTATGGGTCCAAATAAGCTCATCATTCAAAGATAAAAGAAAAGAAGTACAAAAAGAGGAACGATGGGTGTGGCGCGCACCACAGCTGCATAATAGGCTCCAAAAATTGTTGGTCAAATCTGTTCATCTGATTTTTATGCTGTTTGCTGTGGCAGGCTCTACTTTTGCACGATGGGCTCTATAAATTGTTGATGAAACCTGTTTATCTGATTTCTATGCCTTTAGATCACTATTGCTCTGAAAAGAGCAAGGATTAGATGAGCTAATACTATAAACAAATGTTCTTTTGATCACAAAATATAGATGACGGAAAAACTTGTTTAAAGAATGATCCATAAGCAACAAGTACGAAGCAAAGTTTTGAGAGGCAATATTCAACAAGTAACTGTGGCGTGCGCATTATCCCATCATTCCTTGTAAAAGGCCAAAAAAAAAGAAAAGAAAGTACAATCTAAGCCACCTTAGTCTGCATATATAGTTTTTTCATTAATCAACTGTAAACACTCAAAATTTTGGGGGTTTATGAATGGTTGAAGTTTGGGACAGAGAGAGCTTGTAAATGACTGACAACACCTCTAATGTTTAACTGCCATTGAGATTTACAAATTTACAGAAGTTGTTTCTTATACTTGGAATTTGAATCTCGATCTCGTCGTGTAAGCAACTAAATCCAATGTAATCTGTATTACATATTTGTCTTTTCGTTATCAAATGCAGATGAAATACCACATTTCTAAGAGCAACTAGTCTTTTGTGCAACAGAGAGGAAACCTTGAATACCTTCTAACACTAAGCTGGTTCTGGAAGATTGCTTTTGTAGGCGATGACAGCAAGAGAATCGGGTAATCCAATGGTTGCCCTCTTTCCTTCTTTCCCTACAAAAATAAGCCTGACAATTCAAGCTTTCCAATGGCTACAGAAAATCCTACTCTCCCATGGCTCTTCCTCATAATAATCCTACTCAAGACTTCTTATGGAGCTTCGGAGACTGATAGAAAGGCAATTCTCTATTTCATTTTATTGCCATGACTAATAATGTGTACCATGTGCAAGTCGAATCGCTAGGTCACTGCATATCCTACCAGCATTTGACGTATCAAAGACCGTAGTCAACTTGCATAAACCACTTCTATGATCCAACCTCTCCACCGGAAGAATCAGTACAATTCAGTTAGCACACTCCATTGCCTGTTCCTTATTCTTAGTAGTTAAGTGAGTAGTAGCGTCATCACGGTCAGAATCCATGTCATGGGACCCCACGGATCGACAGTGTGGAACCAGCCAAATAATATTTGACTCCAACAGTTCCACTTTTTAGGACCTTCAGGTGCTCTGTCGTGTTGATTACACTCAACTCACTGTCTTGCAACTAAGATTGCATATGAATACCACTTATCCATTGATAATACAAGTAAATACCATAGGCCAAAAATATAATTTTTTATTATGGTCCTGGCTTTTGCAACATTGCAATTTCCTTTTCTCTTTTCTTTTTCTTCTTTTCCTAGAGGATTGTAATATATTTAAGTAACAGAAACTTAGGAGTATTGGTAATCAGTTGGATTTTCAGGTTTACATTGTGTATATGGGGGAGCGTCCAGAGGAGGATTTCTCTGCAGAATCAGTTCACCTTGGCATGCTGGAACAAGTTCTTGGCAGGTTTCAACCACCTTTGAGCTTACCAGTATTTCATTTAATAACGTTTTTTGTTTTCGAGTCTTGGATGCATGCACCCACGAGCAGCCTCGAACCCTGGTCAGTCAGGAGTGTTGGTCCAGGCCCAGTACCGGGTTGCAATAGTTCGAGTGCAACTGTAGCTGAGTTGCAATAGTAACGAGTTGCAACAGTGATTCGATTGGAGTAGACCTATTTTTGGTAGGTTTTCAAGGGGGATAGACCAATTCTTGGCAAACGCAATGGTGTTCTCAAATTTGTAAGATTTTCTCCTGAAATTGCTGTAAGTACTCTTTCTTTACTTATGGAGGCAAACATGAGCAAAATGATTTGCTTAAATGGTACTAACTATCACAAGTGGAAGGGAAAAATGAAAGATCTTCTTTTTGTGAAGAAATTACATCTACCTGTTATTGCTACTCAAAAATCGGAAGATAAGTCCGAAGAAGAGTGGGCTTTTGAACACGAACAGGTATGTAGTTTTATTCGACAATGGGTAGAAGATAATGTTTTGAATCATATTCAAAATGAAATACATGCTAGAACTCTATGGATCAAATTAGAAACCTTGTACGCATCGAGAACTGGGAATAATAAGTTATTCCTACTTAATCAAGCGATGCACTTGAGATACAAGGAAGGGAGTTCTATTTCCGACCACTTGAATGAGTTGACCGGATGCTTTCAGCAACTATCCGATGTTGGCGTCAAGTTTGACGATGTTATCATGGGTTTATGGATTTTAAATACTTTGCCTGACTCATGGGAAAATTTTCGTGTTTCTCTAGCTAATTCTACTCCAGGTGGTGCTGTGACATGGGAATCTGCGAGAAGCACAGTTCTAAATGAAGAAAATGAGGCGACGAGCTCAAATTGTCACCACATCACAATATGAGATTTTGATCTCAGAAAATCGAGGGAGAAGCAAGATCAAAGGACAGGAGAAGAATAATAGAAGCAGGAGTAAATCTAAGTCCATATACAAGAATCTGGAATGCAATTATTGTGGCAAGAAGGATCACATTAAAAGGCAGTGTTACAAGTGGAAAGCCGAGAACAAAACAGAGAATGCCAAGCAGGAGAGAAGAAATGATAAGGGGAATGATTGTGTAGCTGCCACAACTTCAGGCCTTGTTGTGGTCTATGATGAAAATGAAATCAACCTAGCCTCCAATGAGATTGGATGAGTTGTTGACAGTGGTGCTTCTTTTCATGTTACCTCGAGGAGGTAGTTTTTCACCTCGTACACTCTTGGTGACTTTAGAGTGTTGAAGATGGGTAACGATGGGCTGTCAAAGGTTGTTGGTATCGGATTCGTCTGTTTGGACACCAACAACAGAACAAGGTTGATTCTCAAGGACGTTTGACATGTACCAGATATCCGACTGAACTTAATATTAGCCGGAAAGCTTGATGATAATGGGTACTGTAGTACCTTTTGCGATGGACAGTGGAAGCTCTCTAAGGGAGCTCTTGTGGTTGCCAGAGGGAAGAAATCATCTAGCTTGTATGTGATGCAAGCTTCGATTCCTATTAACTCTGTGAACGCAGTTGATGTTGCTGGTTCTTCAGAGTTGTGGCACAGGCGGCTCAGTCACATGAGTGAGAAAGGATTAGGTTATCTAGTCAAGAAGAATTTGCTTTCAAGGTTCAAAGCTACAAAGGTAAGCAAATGTGCTCATTGTCTTGCCGGAAAGCAGCAACGAGTTTCCTTCAAAAGCCATCATTCTTCCAGAAAGCCAGGCGTGCTTGAATTGGTACATTCAGATGTATGCGGTCCTATGAAGGTACGCACATTTGGTGGTGCATTATATTTTGTCACATTTATTGATGATTATTCCAGGAAACTCTGGGTCTATGTTTTGAAAACTAAGGATCAGGTGCTTGACAAGTTTAAAGAATTTCAAGCTTCTGTTGAGCGGCAAACGGGGAAGAAGCTGAAATGCATTCGCACAGACAATGGTGGTGAGTACTGTGGACCTTTCGATGCTTATTGTAAGAAGCAAGAGATCAGACATCAAAGAACTCCTCCGAAGACTCCTCAACTAAATGGTTTAGCAGAGAGGATGAACAAGACATTGATGGAGAGGGTCAAATGCTTGCTTTCTGAAGCAAAGCTGCCTGCCTCTTACGGGGTGAGGCGCTATACACAGCAGCCTATGTTATTAACCTACCTCCAATAGTTGCCTTGAATGCAGATATTCCTGACAGGCTATGGTATGGAAAAGATGTCTCTTACGATCATTTGCGGGTATTTGGGTGCAAAGTGTTTGTACATATACCTAAGGATGAGAGGTCCAAGTTAGACGTCAAGACCAAACAATGCATTTTCATCGGCTATGGGCAGGATGAGTTTGGTTACAGGCTATATGATCCTGTTGCAAAGAAGCTGGTTAGAAGTTGTGATGTGGTCTTTATGAAAGACTAAACCATTGAACACATCGACAAAGCCAAAGTATTAGAAACTTAGAGTTCTAATACTCTGACAGATTTAGATCCAATTCCTGTTTCACATACGCCAAGTGTAGATGGCACCAATGACCATGGTGGTGCTCCAGTTGATGTTCAAGATAATCAGGCTGAGGGAGAACATGAAGTTGCTGAAGACATGGATGTTTCGTTAGAGGCTGATGATATTCAGTAGGAGGTTCTTACTGAGGAACTAGCAGTTTCATTGAGACGGAGTTCGAGAGATCGTCAACTCTCCACTCGATATTCATCAGATGAGTACGTACTCCTCACTGACGGGGGAGAACTTGAGAGCTACACAGAGGCAGCTGAAAGTGAAGAGAATGCAGAGTGGATTGTAGCTATAAAGGATGAGATGAAATCCTTACAAGACAACCACACTTTTGAGCTGGTAAGATTACCTAAGGGCAGACAAGCTTTGAAGAATAGGTGGATATATATGGTGAAGTACGAGGGTGACACTTCACGACCACGATACAAAGCTAGACTTGTCGTAAAAGGCTTTGGTCAAAGAAAAGGTGTTGATTTCGAGGAGATATTTTCTCTTGTTGTTAAAATGTCTTCAATCCGAGTTGTATTGGGTTTGGCCTCAAACCTTGATTTAGAGGTTGAGCAGATGGATGTGAAGAAAGCGTTCCTCTACGGTGACTTAGAGGAGGAGATATATATGGAGCAGCCAGAAGGGTTTGTTGCTAAAGGCAAAGAGAAAAGTATGTCTGCAAGCTGAAGAAGAGTCTGTATGGCTTAAAGCAAGCTCCTAGACAGTGGTACAGGAAGTTCGAGCAGTTCATGACCCAACAGGGTTATCGAAAGACTACTTCAGATCACTGTGTGTTTGTGCAGAGATTCTCAGAAGATGATTTCATTATCTTGCTACTCTATATCGACAATATGCTTATTGTTGGAAGAAGCTCTTCAAGGATCAGTCAGTTAAAGAAGGAGCTAAAGTACATAGAAAAGGTACTTCAACGATTTCATATGGATAAAGCTAAAGTGGTTAGTACACCTTTTGCTACTCATTTTAAGCATAGTAAGAATCAAGTTCCAACAAGTGATGCTGAGAAGGAATACATGTAAGATGTTCCTTATGCTTCAGCTGTTGGCAGTCTTATGTATGCCATGGTATGCACTAGACCAGACATTACATATGCAGTTGGTACAGTGAGCCGTTTTCTATCAAATCCAGGAAAAGAACATTGGAATGCAATGAAGTGGATATTGAGATATCTACGTGGTACTTCTAAGTTGTGTTTGGGATTTGGCACTGGTAAGCCCGTGCTTGAGGGCTACACTGATTCAAATATGGCTGGTGATATTGACACGAGGAAGTCTACTTCAGGCTACTTGATTACTTTTGCAGGGGGAGCTGTGTCATGGCAATCAAAGCTACAAAATTGTGTTGCCTTATCTAAGACAGAGGCTGAGTTTATTGCTGTGACAGAAGCATGCAAAGAGTTATTGTGGATGAAGAAGTTCGTGAACGAACTTGGCTTTATGCAGAAGAGGTATGCGTTATTTTGCGACAGTCAAAGTGCTATACACCTTAGCAAGAATTCTACTTTTCATGGAAGGTCAAAGCACATTGATGTTCGGTATCATTGGATACGTGATATTTTGGACTCGAAGTCGTTAGAGCTTGAGAAAATTCATACTGACGATAATAGTTCGGATATGATGACAAAAGCATTACCTCGGAGCAAGTTCGAGAGTTGCAGAGAATTGGCCGGGATGGGTTTTTGCTAAAAGTCCATACGTGGAGAAACCTCCTTCAGTTAATGGGCCTGAAGGGGGAGATTTGTTGGTCCAGGCCCATTTTCAGGCGGCCACCATATTCAACGATGGCGGGCGCAGCAGTCAGCCACCGACTGCTGACTTTAACAGCGGCGGGCGTCGCCGTCGGCCACCGCCACCGACCACTGACTTTGTGTTAAATGTGTTGAAAAACAGGCCCTAAAATTCCCTATAAATAGGGATACCAAGAGGGCAAGGATGATAACCCATTCCTCTGTAAAAATCCACGTGTATACCTCTGTGTAAAACCCCGTTTTCATAGTGAAATCATTCTCTCTCATGAACGTAAGCTTATTGGTCGAATCACGTTAAACTCTATTTTTGTGTGTATGATCTTGGGCGGGGACTGAAAATCCCCAACAAGGAAAACCCTGCTCATTTCATTCAACAATGTTTTCCTTCTTTTTCTTTTACTGTTAATTCTTGAATTTCTTCACGAGAGGAATATTAAGTTCAAACATGTCTTCTTGTCATTGATCACGATTAGCCAATCGCAAGATAAATTGTTGGGGTGCCTGATAATCCTTAAATCAAGAAGCAGGGAGCCCAGTTTCTATTATGATCGACCTAGTCGTGATCAGTGGGCATAAGATAGCATATAAATAAGTTATATGGTATATATGCTACCTATTGGATAGTACTGTTCCTCAAAATATTTATTATTTCATAAAAATGCATTTGATGATCCAACATTAAATAAGATTTCTCTCGTCCAATACGCATGTCATAGTGCTGCATCAGAATCTCTGGTTTACAGTTACAAGAGGAGCTTCAATGGGTTCACAACAAAGCTCTCTGATGACGAAATGCATAAGATAAAAGGTTAGAAGATATGAATGTTAAGAATATAATTTAGGAAACCTAATGACAAAACTTTCTGAAGATAAAACTTGTTGAGAACAGATCTAGCAATTTGTTCAGATCTGAGGGCTGGATCTGAGAATATGACGAAAAACACAATCACACATATAGAAACACAAGGGGATTAACGTGGTTCGGCCTGATTTAGCCTACATTCACGGGAAAAGAGAGAAACTATCATTGTTTAGGAACATATTACACTAAGAAGGAGGAGGATCATATCAGATCTTCTCTTTGTTCTACTCAATCACTCATGCTCACTCTTTTTCTCTTACAGATCGACCCTGATATGTTTTTTACACCATATTTAGCAGCGATTGGATCACCCCTATTTATAGGGAGAAGATGATCCGATTGTCAAGATCTGTAGCGCAGCAAATCTTGACAAATACATAGATCTTGGTTGCCAATCTTGACTATCTAGTCTGGTCGGTGCCAATTTCAACTTTTCTGATACCGACTGTTGACATTTTTGATGTGGCTGCTCTTTTCCTGTTGTAGGTGTTTCTGTTCATACGAATTTGTCAATTAGATGTACAACTGACCTCACATGAGTGTGGACCTAACAAAACTCAACACCATCTTTATTTATAGTCAATCATCCACCTCTTAGTTCCTGAATGAATAGTAGATTATCGTCCATACACGGAGAAATGATGTTTGGCTTTTACAACATATGGATTGTTTTTATAAAGAAAAAAAGTAATTAACTGTTTGCAGCTGGAAATTAACTTGTCATGTAAAAATTATAATATGGGATGGAGTCCACTAATTTGTTTTCTAGTAAATTGTTTCCAAGTGATAATTTACGACTTGAGTTTTCAGGCATGGAAGGAGTAGCATCTGTTTTCCACAATAAGTTAAAAAAGACTTCATGGGCTTCTCCCAGAAAGTTAGTAGGAGACCGTCGATCGAGAGTGATGTCATTGTTGGTTTGCTTGACACCGGAATTTGGCTGGAGTCTGAGAGCTTCAACGACGAAGGTTCTGGCCCGCCAACGAGTAAATGGAAAGGGAAAAGCCAATCTTCATCAAAGTTCAAATGCAATAAGCAAATCAGATCATTACCTTGTATAAATCTGGTTTTGGTTCTTTTTCATCCGAGTGCTCATTGATTAGATGAACCAATCAATACTAAGCACATAATTAAAGCGTAAAGGTAATTTGTACAATGATTTTATTACTGTTTAAAAGAAAATAATATAATGGTCTCTAGCTCGTGCCAAACCATATGATGTAGATGGATAAAGTACAACCAGCCACAGATTTTAGGTGATCCGTATCATCAATATTATTACCCCCAGGCAAAGGTTTTAGTTCATCCTAACCCTGTTCTCATCAACTTTGGCTAGTTGTCAGATGATGGGTAAAATACTTTGTTATCCATTTCACAATTTGGAAAAACAAAAGAGAACAGTTTGGGTCATTCTCAATCTGGGCACTTTGTACTTGCAGCAGTCCATACCACATTGCCCAATATGGTCCGAAAACCATCACACGAGTTCTTACATTAAATATGGAGCTAATTCTCAATCCTCCCCCCTATTTATAAATATCAATTTGCCATTAGGGCACAGCCTTGAATAAATTAACTAGGGTGAACAAATATCTTAATACCTGCCTTTTTTCGACAAAAATGCAGTAAGATCATCGGAGCAAGATCCTACCTCAGCAATGGTGGAATAGAACCGAACGAATGCAAATCTCCTCGAGATGCAGTTGGACATGGGACTAGTACAGCATCGACGGTCGTAGGGGGCCTAGTCAATGGAGCGAGCCTACTGGGCTTGGGCCTTGGGACAGCTTGAGGTGCTGTAACTTCGGCCAGAATTGCTGTTTATTGTTGGTCAGGGGCCTGCTGGGATGCTGATATCCTAGTAGGTTTTGATGATGCAATTGCCGATGGCGTTGATATCATATTTGTTTCTCTAGGAGGCTTCAATCCTTTATTGGATTACTTTGAAGACTCCATAGCCATTGGATCATTTCATGCCATGAAGAAAGGAATCCTTACTTCCAATTCTGCCAACTGAAGTTGGGTGATGGAAACATTTATAAGGTGAGAAATCCTTGCCTCGTCTTGTTGCGGATGTCGTCCTACGCTTCCTAATTGAGTCCTACTAAACTTCGTTACTTCAAAAAAGACGTAAAAAAGCAAAGCCCTTTTTGGGTGACATTCTACGTCAAAAAATTTCAAATATCTGCTTTCATGCAGGGAGCTGCTCTTTAACACATTTAAGCTAAAGGATGGCATGTTCCCTTTGGTATACGGAGGAGATGTCCCGAATAAATCTGCCGGTTTCAATACCTCTGAGTCAAGGTAAAACCCAACAACTCTGAAATTCCCCACTGAAGCTTCATTGCCAGTATTGGGTGTCAATCCATTAAACGTCTCTGATTTTGTAGTATCATCGACATAATCAGTTTATATTGATAGAGCATAATGAGAATAATGAGACTGACTATTTATAAAATTGCTATTCAAAAGTTTAGTACTTTAATGAATCCATTTGTTTGTTTTTCATTTTGTCAAAGTTCTGATGATGATTGGAAATAAAGATCCTTTAACAATTTGATGGGCTATCAAACAATTCAGGTACTGTGAGGTGGGCTCACTGAACAAGAGATTGGTGAAAGGGAAGATTGTTTTCTGTGAACAGCAGAGTTTAGGAAAAGAGCCTTTTCTTGCGGATGCCGTAGGTACCATAATGTCAGAGTTTCTCTATTCCGACTATTCCTTATCTTATCCGTTGCCAGTGGTCTTCCTGGGGAGCATGATTGGGGATGAAGTTCTTCATCACATAAACAGAACAGGGTATTATTTCTAATCATCTACCTTAACTTCTTTCTTATAGTTTTCTGACTTAGAATGAATACTATTCCACTAGGTTACTATTAGCTTCAACTTTGTCGCAAGGCCCAGCAGCAAAGGTTATCAATCAAAGTAAAAAAAAGATGAAACATAAATCAGGGATAGACTAAGCCCTCTCAGGGACTTGCTTAAGATTAAGAAAACAGAATCTCGCGGAAATAACATGGAATAAGGTCTGATCCTATTCATGGGGATTCCTTAAATATTCTTTTCTAAAAATAAGTTCGAAACAATTGAGATTTTTTAGGTGATTGGATGTAGTTACCAAATCATGATTGTTTAACAAATTGTGATGTTTAAACAGGAATCCGACAGCAATTATACTAACAACTGCTACGATTAAAGACCCAAGTGCTCCAGTCGTTGCGTCCTTCTCTTCCCGAGGGCCAAACCTAATCACAAAAGACATTCTCAAGGAAGCTCACACATTGAAGTTTGTTCCCCTGTCATCATCTCTCGATTACTTTTAGCTACTAATTTCACATCTTAATATGGTCTAGCCTGATCTAATTGCCCCCGGTGTTGACATATTAGCCGCGTGGTCGCCTTTGGCCCCCATTTCATCATATGGTGGTGATAAAAGAGCAGTGAAATACAACATAATCTCCGGTACATCCATGTCTTGCCCACATGCAAGCGGCGCAGCTGCCTATGTCAAATCGTTTCACCCAACATGGCCTCCTGCTACAATCAAGTCTGCCCTAATGACTACTGGTAATGACACTTCTTCTTCGGCTTAAGATCGTTTAATTATTTGATCCGTAATAATTTTCTGTGCAATACATCGAAAAAAGAGAGAGGAATGCATCAGAGGGAGCAGTCGCTCATCAGATACAGCTGAGGGTCGACCGCGTCTACATTGGTCGTAGTTATGATTGATCCGAGTTGCCCAACTGATAGCCCGACATTTGGATTTGTAGAACTGCAAAGTCCATAGCTGGTGGAGAACCGTTGAGGCCACTCGATTGTGTTCTTTACCGTGAATATACACTGTGAGAGCTATGCATAAGTAACAGTTCGCGTCTGACAGCCAGAGACACTTAGCTGGAGGTAGAAGTGTTGTATACAGTATGGATTTAATTCATTGTATATCCGAACTACAACAAGTCCTGCTTCACTAAAGCATTCTCCAGTAGTCAAAACAGATGATTCAAGTACACTGATAAGCGATGCTTTAAAGATAATTGTATGTGAAATTTTACTTCTAATCATCATCAGTTACTGTGTTTTGCAGCCTAGACCATGGACAGACACAGAAACGAAGATGCCGAACTCGCATATGGTGCTGGTCACATTAATCCTGTCAAGGCTGTAAACCCTGGCCTCATATATGACGCAGGCGAGCGTGACTATGTACAAGCTTTATGCAGCCAAGGTTACAATACTACTCTTAAGACTTGTAACTGGGGACCAAAGCAGTTGCTCCAACACTACGAAGGGATCAGTTTGCGATCTTGACTATCCTACTAAGTAATTCTATCCATTATCCTTGTTTCAGCAAGGGCACTCGATATCTCGAGCACTTAGCCAAATTGGTTGAGTGCCTTGTCCAACAACCAGGACATCGTCGATTCCCACTGCTTTAACTATAATAAATAAATAAGAAACCCTAGGTAAGAGTATAATCATCATGCTGTGTGATGACAATCTAATATCACGAAGCCTATCTTTCTATATGAAGGGAGTTCAATTACTGTTATAGCCGATATTTTAAAGCTTCCAGAGCTTGATCTGCTGGGTTGGTTTTATTATCAGCTTTTGTTCGTGCTCTTTCTTTGTTCATCTTACCCCCCACGTCACAACCAACAATCACCTCCTCCAGTTCTCTTTTCTGAATGGTTACATAACAAATTGGCAGTCCGATTGAGATCAGCTCTGAAGGCATGTTGGGAGAGAGTGCTAAAAAAGAACTGTTGGCATTCACTCTTGGAATTCTAGTTGATTTTGTTGACCTCGATGAAAACTTTGAAAATTTGAAGCAATAACTTGCAAGAAACTCTTTTTCCTTCTCTCATTCTGCATCCTTTTATCAATTTAGTTAATTCAAGGAAAAATATGTCCAATAACTACCGTATGCAAAAGAGAAAATGGAAAAAGTAAACCAACATATTGTTATTCATCTCATGACTACCAACAAATATATCATATAATTGATTTTTATCCTTAGTGCCCTATTATATAGTATTATTATACCATGATTATATAAAGTAAATTCATTTATTGAAACAATCAATGTAACACTGCACCAATGTCATATAATGTAGGATATATATTTACAATACTAGAATGATAGTGTTCATCAAGTGAGGAGTCTCATTGTAGTGCATTTCATATAGCTGAAATTTCAATCAAAGGACAACATTTCATGTATCTCCTATGCTAGTTACATAACATTTCAAATTTGTAAATCCCAAATTGAGTGAACTTTGAAAAATGTTAAATTGGAATGAAAAGAATATATTAAATTTTCTATATGTGGACTTTTATATGTGAAAAACTTGATAGATATTAAATTAAGCATTGAGACCTCCATAACTAGATTGTACTAAAAAAGGCAATTCCAATAACACCAAGTTTGCTGAAATCGAAATTCGGATGAAAAAGATATGTGAAGTGAAAGATGAAGGGCATTTATGTAAAAATAAGAGGAAAAAAAAAAAACAAAAACAAAATGCCAAAATAGAGGGGGCATATTTGATACAGGCACCCCTCCTCCATTTAAGTGAATGAGAACAGGCCTTCCCGAACTCGACACAGAGGGAAACAAACAGGGGAGAAGAACAAAAGGAGGAGAAGAGAAGACAGGAGAAGAGCTCAAGCTGCCGGAGGAGATCAGCACACCGTCAAAGAAGAGAAAACAAGGTTTCTGGGTCATCGGAGATTTTAGGCTATCGCCAGAGAAGATGACAGCTCAGATTGACAATCTAAGCCAATCATATCACTCAGCTCAAGGAGACAACCAAAACCCCCATGGTTATTGGGGAATTCATGGAGATCTTGACCATCGATCGGAGGGGGACGGTGCGCTACAAGCTCAAAAATCCTATTGGTGAAAATGACGATCAATCTGGCTCGTCCAAGGGTGAAAAATGCATGGAAACACTCTCAGGAGGTAAGATCTACTAAATCCAACTAGTAATTTGAGGTATTTTGCAAAATCCGTATGGTTTATACTAGATCTAGGTTTTGTGGATGATTTAGCCATCCATTTTCTAATCAAAACTTAGGAATAGCTAAATAAGTGTCTAATATAACCCAGATCTAATTGAGATTGTTGATCCAAGCTGAAAACCAATTAGACTATCTAAGCTATCTGATCTGTCACTATTCACATAGTGACTTCTTGATATCTGATCAATGATTAGATGCCACGGATAAGTTTTAGAGCAGTGAATTAACTAGTATATGGCAGAAATTGAAAGATCCAAATGGAAATTGAGTGAAAAGCTTAACCATTCAATCGGACAGTAGAGGAATAAGAACCTAGCTTAGCCTGATCGGTGATTAGATGATGCCACTGCATTCCTAAACCTCAAATTAACATAGGATGAGTAAAATTTCCCTAATTCATTAGCTAAAATGTTGAATAACATGTTGAGATCAAGATATGAGTACTTATAGCTGTCAGATCAACAATTTAAAGAATGAGCAGCAGATCAAAGGATGATTTGACATTGTTCCTCACATCTAATTAGTGATTAGTCATTGATGAGTGACTAATAGAACCTTAATGTCCTTAGACAATCTATGATGTGGAAAGTAGACTAATAGCCTAATTAGTTGAGATTAGATAGTGAGGATTGAGGAATTGTATGAAATTTAATGGTTCCATGACTAACAGGTTAATTGGACTGTCAATTTAGGGCTAGAATAGATTGTTTTGATAGTTCTTTAAATAACTGGATATTGACAAAGAATCTGAAATATTGACAAGTTGATCGATGAATTGATTTGGAGGGATATAACTAAATTGTGAAGCACTACAAGTGAGGTGGTAGTTTTAACATCAATATATTTGTGACACATGAAAACCATTGATTTCTACTCTATCATGTTTGAAAGGGTTTATGATTGGGATTTTGAGATTTCTGAATTATGCAGTTAAAATACATGAAATTGGTGATTTATTATGAAACATTGGGGGGTGTGAAATCCTCAAAATCAAACCCTTAGTAAGGTTGTTTTTACATGGCTATATCGTATTATGAGATTTAAATTGCATGATTTCAACAATGCATGAATTTCTATGGTTTTATCGGTTTTATCGGCATATGATGATACATAGTATTATTATATTATGGAGGGCATATAGTGGCCCGTTGGATGTTGTGCTATGAGGGTGTGGACTAATAATCTCTCTTACAAAATTTGATATATATGTGTGAGATACCAGGCTGGGGAGGGCCGAATCCAAGTTACGATGACATCATAGGTGAGGTCATGGCCCTAAGGCACTGTGTAACCATTGCTCTCATGGTGCTTGGGAGTCTATCTTGCTTGGTATCTGCATGATAGCAACAGACTTGATTGGTTCTTGTCAGTAGCATAGATGGTCCATTATTTTGAGTAGTGGTGGCAAATCCAATCCATGAGTCATGTTCGTGTCGTATCGAGACTGACCGATTACAGTATATGGGTCAACACAAACACAACCCACTTAAAAATCGTGTCAAGAACCCATGACTCGAATATGACACGATTATTAAATGAGTCGACACCACATGACTTGTGTAACACAATTAAAAGAATGTAAAATAACTAATATAGGACAATTTTTCAAAAATATAGGATGGTTTTTAAAAATCCGTCCTATATTAATGGTTTTTCAAAAATCATATAAATATAGGATACGTTTTCAAAAATCATCCTATATTTCTATTAGAGTATAGGAATATGGGATAGTTTATGAAAACCCATCCTATTTTGATGGTTTTTTAAAAATCATAAAAGTATAAGACTATTTTCCAAAAACCATCTTATATTCCTATAATAATATAAGACTGTTTTTGAGAAACCATCCTATATTTTCAACTCGATTGGTTACATGTAACGAGTCAAATGGGTCAACACGATGAATTAATAAGTCGCGTGTTAGATAGGTCAACACTAAGGGTCACCATTGATTGACCCAAATACGACACGATTTTTGGTGTGTCATTTTCGGGTTGACCTGAAAATGACGCGAACATGATAAGACTCGACCCTAACCTGCTAAATCCGTGTCGAGTTCGAGTTGTGTTATCACATCGTGTCATATTTTGCCACCCCTAATTTTGATATATGTATTTATAGCACGATAGCGCAAGTGTGTAGTACCCTGGCATTTTAGGTCTATAATGAGCATTCATGCCAATGGCAGGTGGTTGAATTTTGAATGTTTCTACACTCGTAAGACTTCAAGGAGGTTCTGATGGATATATTCATATGTATGTGTTTATTGAAACACATTGATTATATTAAAACATTTTATGATTTAAATGCTTTTCGTTTATTAATTTTTTACTATAGTTTACCATTAAGTTTGGATGTGTATCTTTATGAGATGATGCATACCGTGAGTTGTAGTGATCTTTTATATTTTGTAAAATACCTTACAAAGGTTATTATTAAAACTTATAATTGAATTAGTTTTGCATGATATTAATTTGTAAATCATGATTGAGATTTCAGAGTTCATGATATTACTCATTTTGCATCATATTATATCAAACTGCATAATATGTGATTGTGTGTTTCCTTTTTGGATTTAAAACCATATAACACATAATTTTAATGATGAAACTAACAACACAAGCACAAGCTTGCTGAGACATTGTAAATAATTTACAATGTCTCAGGTCTAAAGAAATAGAATAGGAAAAATGGAGCAGAAGATGGTGATAGAGATCTAAAGAGAAGAGCATGACATGTATAATAATTATGTTCGCAATATAGTTATGATTTGATAAACTATTGTTATGTGGACTTAATATGACTTTGCTTTATTTACATATGTGTATATAAATGGAGTTATGGAGATGTGGCTGTGAGTGGAGTGGGCTTAGGGATATTTGTTTTTGTTATAGCCTTTTGGTACTACAAAAGGTTTCTTTTTATTCAAATGTAAACAGACATGTGTATAAAAGGTTTCTTTCTATTCAAATGTAAATAGACATGTGTGTGGATGTATTTTGGAGGGAGATGGAGTCCCCTTTGTTTATTTTAGATATATATTATGTTTATTAGGTTGTTGCATTGTATCCGTTAAATGCACAGGGTCCAAAATACAGAGGAGACTTTGCTGATTTTTCGGTAGGAATTTGGTATTCATTTCTTCAAAAATTCTTGTATTTTGAAAAGAAAAAAATGACACTCGGGATTTTTAAGGTCTTCTCACTAAACTTGTTTTTTCGTTGTATGGTTTCTAATTAGTTTTTCAAACTCAGGGCCCCATAATTGTAAAAGATTTTATGAAAAAGTATTATAAAAACCCGAGATGTCACAAGTTAGAACATTGATATAGAAGTGTAGATCTAAGAGTCGAGCAAAAGCCTTAACAAATCACCATAAGTGCAATAGAGATGTATTTAAACTATTAAATACAAGAACAACAAACTAGATTCAAGAAAACAGAAGACAACAAAGACACAAGCATTGACATGGTTCAACAAAACTGCCTACATCCACAGGGAGAGTAAAAGGAGAAATCCACTATGAGAGAATAGCATTACAAGCATAAACCTAATGTGGTTCTTCTTCCTCTTCTTGTCTTGTCAAAAATCTAGGAGCGCATCTTAGAAGCTTCTTCTTTTTCCTCTTTTTTAACCTTACAAAAGAAAACACTTACAAGAAAACTACCAAAGAAGCATGCCCACCAACGTCTCTAGTATCCCACTCTAAAACACCCTTATAAGAAAGTAACACAATCTCTTTTTCTCTTGGCTTTAGTCGTGGCCTTCTTTATGGAGATGACCCATATGATGTTAAGTAAAGGATGCAAGAAGCCCTATACTCAATAAGAAGTTCAAAGTGCAAGCTATTCCCATAATTCGTGGAAAGTTTCATGCTTTGCTTGATAACTCTATTTAAAAAGAGTGATTGCCAAAATCTACTCATCTTGAGTGTAAGAGTGTGTAGTAGTAGGCGCATGAGTGAGTCTAAATTGTGAATGCATGACATCTAGTATGCACAAGAGAGTGTGAGTGCGCGTATGCACCATTTCCAATCGAACATATATCCGTCTCCTTGTTTTGATAATGACATTGTTGTCTTTGTTTAAAATAAAGTACAATAGGGACATCATTTAGCAACCATAAAAGAGAAAAAGTTCTTGCATGAGTTCGTAAACAGCATTGCATTGCAAAGAGGAACAACAATATCAAGGATACAATAAAAAGACTTACAACGACAAGATATAATCAATCAATGCCTCCGAGGCGTCCTAAGAGGAACCTCCTTCCCTCAAAGAGTATTCAATATTTTGCTTAAGAAGCTTGATCCTCTCTCTCTTATTTCTTCCCCTTCTTTCTCCACCATTAATTTTCTTATTGCCTTCTCTATTTCTCCTCTTTCCAACCCGTTCTCAAGTTGTACCCCAATCCTCCAAATATGGCTCATGAACCTAGCATTCACCCTTTGATCCCCCATGAAGGGCCAACAAAGCATGGGTACTCCTTCACTTATACTCTCCAAAGTAGAATTCCAACCACAATGTGTCCAAAAGCCACCCACCGCACGGTGCGTGAGTACTTCTTGTTGCGGAGCCCAATTGACCACCCAACCTCTCTGTTTAGTCTTCTCTTGGAACCCTTGGGGCAATTCGAGCTGTTCTAGATCACAGACCAAGCCGGGTCGAACCACCCACAAGAATGGCTGTTCGCTATTGGCTAACCCCATGCTGTCTCCACTAATTGCGTTTTATCAATGGCTGCTATGCTCCCGAAGCTTACATAAAGAACTAATCGAGGCTTTTGTTTCTCTAACCAATCCATGCAACTGCGATCTTGTGTTAAAAAGCTATTAGAAGAGTCTGGAGATTGTTTGTGGAGGGGGCCTACAGGAAAATTTGGAATTGGAAATTCTTTTCGAATTTGTTTCAATGCAGTTCCTTCACCGCACTCTAAGGAGTTCCAAATCAATCCTGTGGAAGCCCTTGTCTCATTGATCATATTACCAACCAACTTGTATACGTCGACGCATCCCTTGTGTCGATGAGTGGCAGATCCATGACTCTCAAAGGTGGAAGCTCAGGTATCAAGGTGTTTGATTCAGATTCTGCAAGCGGGTTAAAGAATTTGGTCATAAATTGGAGAAAGAAAAATAAAACTGAAAATGATGTTTAATTAAACCAAATACTAATGGTAGACTCTTCAGAAAATACTATTTATAAACATGCGCAAATAGCAACAAAACACAGTTAGTAAAATGCCAATTTTCCACCTAGCCGTCATGCTACCAAAAATTTTCTTTTCTAAATACCTTTTCATCCCTTTCTATATACAAAATTTTACTGGCGATTTTTGTTATTCTTAGCATGCTCTTCGATCCATTACGAAAATACCCTTTCACCTATTTTAGGCTTCCAACGTAATTATATTCCCTGACATAAGTCAATTTGTCCAGTTGTTTGAAGAAGGGAGTTTCGTTTATACATAGTCCTTAGTTTTGGGAAATATTTATCTATGGATATAAATATATTAAATAACTCACATGAGTTGGTTCTAAGTCAACCGAGCGATAGTATAGATTACTCATTCACAATTGTTATACATAGTATGGGAGGGTTCTTGTGAAAGATCATTGAGGACTCGTACTAGCTTTTCTAATATTTTATGTACACACTTTTTTCTTTGTTTTTTCTATTTTTCTGGAAACCCCATTATTGTTTAAACATGTTTATAGGGTGGCAAATGCAGTTGTGGATCTCCTTGCATCAGTACTCATCAACAAAGTAGTGTTTACGCTGGGTGCGGACTACACCATCTTTTTATTGGGTTTGCACTAACTAATGATGCTAGGTATGTCTGTTTTAGGAGTAGTGACTTGGTTTAGTTTGGCTTCTGGCCGTATGGTTTCCTCCTTGTGGCAAAGTTGTAATTTCATTATCCTATTAATAAATTTTTATCATTTATGAAAAAAGAGAATAAAGGAGACATTTAGAGTTGCACTAATTATTGAGGGATCAAACTTATGAGCCATACTATGAAACTTTTTGAAAGAGTGATTGAGAAGAGGCTACAACATGAAACAAGTGTATCGAAGAATCAGTTTGGTTTCATGCTTAGGTGGTCTACCATAAAAGCTATTTTCTTACTAAGACAATTAATAGAGAAATATAGGGAGAGGAGAAAAGATCTCCACATGGTCTTTATCGACTTAGAGAAAGCTTATGATAGAGTCCCTAGAGAATTAATACGAAAGGTGTTGGGTGGTAAAGGGGTTTCTCAGGGGTATCTAGGCATAAATAAAGATATGTATGAGAGAGTGGTAACAAATGTTAAGACCACTAGTGCCGTGATTGGTGATTTTTCAATCACTGTCGAATTGCATCAAGGATTGGCATTGAGTCCATATCTTTTCACATTAGTTATGGATGAGTTAACAAAACATCTACATTAGGAGATTCCTTGGTGCATGCTATTTGCAGACGATATAGTCCTACTTGATGAGACAAGGGAGGGAGTAAACATAAAGCTAGAGTTATAGAGAGAAGTATTAGAATCTGAAGGATTTAAAATTAGCCGAACTAAGACAGAATATATGGAATGTGGTTTTAGTAAAGAGAGTAGGAGTGGAACACCAGTTAAGATTGATAACCAAGAGGTCCCCTTGAAAGACCACTTTCGATACTTAGGATAATTGATTAATGAGAGTGGAGAGATTGAGAGGGAGGTTACCCAGAGAATCCAAGCGGGTTGGAACAAATGGAGTTGTGCATCAGTTGTTTTATGTGATTGGCGGGTGCCACTCAAACTAAAGGAAAAATTCTATAGGATGGCTATAAGGCCGGCCATGCTCTATGGATCAGAGTGTTGCGCAGTTAAGGAACATCGTACTCATAGGATGAGTGCCACAAAAATGAGGATGTTGAGATGGATGAGTGGTAAGACAAGAAATGATAGAATTAGAAATGAAAATATTAGAGGAAATTTAGGAGTAGCATCAATAGGTAACAAGATGAGGGAGATTAGACTTAGATGGATTGGACATGTTCAAAGGAGACCAACAACGGCACCAATTAGAAGGAGTGAGACAATACAAGTAGAAGGTTCTAAAAGGGCAAGGGGAAGGCCCAAAAGAACGTTGATAGAAGTGGTGAGGAAAGAGTTAAAAACTTTGGGACTAAATGAAGCCATGATATTTAATAGAATGGAATGAAAGAATAAGATTCATGTGGCTGATCCCTAATTGAGATAAGGTCTTGATGATGATGATGATTTATGAAAAATGATAATCTCACTTATTCTCTAGTAAGACATCTTTAGAGCACGTATTTAGTTTGGTTTCTGGCCGTGCGGTTTTCTCCTTGCGGCAAAGTTGTAATTTCGTTATCCTATTAATAATTTTTTTTAGCATTTATGAAAAAAAGATAATCTCACTTATTATCGAGTAAGACATCTTTAGAGTGTCTTATCAAAAAGCTGTTTTCTTAAAATTTTATAGAAGAAAATGAAGAAAATAATATATCTGTCCTCTTTAATGAACTTACTTTTACACTTGCAAAGTGTAAAAGTATTGACTATAATATCACAGTGCCATAAAACCAAGTGTAGCTCACAAAACCCAGTAGCAGACAAGTCATTCTAAGGGGCAGGAATATCGTTTCCCATAAAATTAATCAAAAACGTTTACTAAGGCGTTAGTTGACACACCAGGTCAAGTCGACCCCAATAATGTAACCAACTTACGTCAAGGATGAGGTTTCCAAGCTATGTTCCAAACTGAGAGCTTGGCCCTCCACGATTATGACAAAAAAAACCCTTTAGAAGATTACAATCGATAGAGAAATGAAGGCAAATCTAAAAACTGAGACCATTTTGTCTTCTTATGAAGTAGCTTAGAAAGACAAATCTAAAAACTGACACTATTTTGTCTTCTTATGAAGTAGCTTAGAAAGGCAAATCTTACAAGTTCCAAAATTTATGAATTTTTTTTTTTTTGCCCTTTCTACGTGCAAGTTATTGATTTTTGTCCCAGTACAATTGCTTTTAAACTTTCAGGTCAAATGTAATATTGTATAATATTGATGCACTAAACGATACAAATTACCAACTACCAAGGCTATAATACGAGACTATGTCTTATTTAATTAACTAATTATGTTATTTATTTAAATAAGAGGAATGCTGAAGTCCAGCTCGCAGCCCACAAGCAATGGTGCAGCAATCCCACTTTACCAGTGGAGGCTTACATTTGGTTGATCAGACTTACTCATCAGATTTCTTTTATTGTGGATGATTATTAATCCTAAAACAGTGCTGGTTGAATGAGTTGGTAAACTAAAGGTGTAACTTCAGTCATTATAACATACAGTTATAAACATTCTTTTAAGAATATTTCTAAATGAACGAGTTGAAAGAACATTTTATGCCGCACACAGGACTCATATTTTTATATGCATATTAAATGACAAAATAATGACCAAATAATACATGATTATTATACTAGATACTTCCTCGAATGGTGTTTTCAGCTTTGATTAGAGCATAAAAAACGGCAGCAATGTTAGATCTTATGACTTGTGACTGACAAAAACCTATAGATTAAGGAGACTAAGAAATCAATATGACAGTAGCTCCTGTATTACGACACTCAATATCTGCCAAATTAACAGGCCGAAACTGAAAATACGAAGTTCCAAAACAGACTAAGAATACATTGGATCTGCACGGCCATAGCTTTCCATGTTTATCGGAGGACCATTTCACACGAAACTGATGGCTAAATGTACAAGCAAGAGCCATTTTGGCGACGTTTCATCTCTACTAGGTCCTTAGCCAAGTTATAGAACGGTTCTTTATTGGTTGATCATAGGATAAAAGCTTGAGCAATTAAAGGACCAGAATTGTTTGACGCATGACATTTTGAAGATAGCCTATCCAGGGCCCTAGCACACGCATTTTGGAACTGTGGATGGAAAAATTAGAACCCACTTGTACTTATAACCATCAATCTAAACCATACGTAAAGCATCCGTGTAAAACGACTAAGACACTAAGATTTCGAGAGCTAGTAAGTTGCCATGAGAAGAGCAGTGGAATTATGTGGTGATTTTCTCCTTCTCTCGAAATAGGACTGCAAATTAGTTGGCTTCACCAGAGAATGAAAGAAAGTAGTTTTGTTTTTGGAGGCACAGTAAATTAAGAAGCAAAGTATCTATGACCTCTTCTCCTAAATCTATCTGAAATCTCTCCCAATAAGGGAAAAGTGCCACCTTCACCACACTTAAGGACAAGAGGCAACAAGTTGTCGGCAACCAATTGTGCTAGATGACTAATAAAGTGGTTCAAACACTGGCAATACGTGATGCCTTTAATCTTGGACCTATTTCTAAACCTCTTTTTCTGACTTTCTTGATCATTGGTGTTTGCAATGATAATATCCTTTAGCTTATTCTTATAACTAAAAGCTTTTCCAGTCTAAGTCGCCTAAGATGAAGAGGAAGCAAAGTAGTACATGCTAACCAGGACAGGACACATGGGAAACAGACAAAGATGATAAGATCCTTATCTCTTGATTACTATCAGCGCCGAGTAGAAACTTTTTTTCCTGAGGATGTGTCATCCATCTTACTATTGCTTACACCAAAGAAATCTGCACTGGAGGTTGATATGGGTGACCGTTTATTTAAAAAAAGAAAAAAGGATATGGTTATGATCGTCCTAATTGGAAATCCAGTTGGATGCCTCCATACTGTAAGGGTCATAAGTTCACCTAAAACATTGATTCAGTCAAGTTCATAGATCTGCCAATTAACTAAGAAATCCTGGCAAATCGAGGAGCTTGGAGCGACACATTTTCTGCAGGCCACCCACTGCCTCCCAATGTACTTAAGGAACACTTATCTTCTCAGTACCATAATAAGTTTTCGGCATAAAAAGGATACACACCTTGAATCGGAAGATAACCTTTTCGTTGGAGGATGGGAATGTAAGAAAATGGAACAAAACTAGATGCACTGCTCGTCCTTAACACCATTCTTGGCAGCTTCAATTGATCAGCGACAGATTGGGTGAAGCTCATAATGGCATCGCTAATGAGACATGAAATCGGCTCTTCAGTACTCTCCGACAACAATCGAGCCAAGCAATCTTGAAACGGCGTTACACATTTGATGTTAATGGCCACAAGAAGCGCTACAACATCTTTGGTTGAGGCTTGGGGGTCGTCTGTGCCGTCTGAAATGGGTTCAAAGTTGAAATCTGGATAGTTGGAAGCATTGGGAGAGTTGTACTTTGTGTGAATAATGGTGATAGACAAGCCTTTGGAGTGGAGAAGGGTGGCTAGCTGAAGCATGGGATTGATATGGCCTTGTAATGGACATGGGAACATCACTACTCGGCGCCCTTTCCTTTCAGCTGCTGCTCTTGCCATTGGAATGGAACTTGGAGCTTGCAGTGGAATGGGTCACTGGGTTTCAACTGTGTTTGGGATGAAACATATGCTGTAGATCTCTAATGGGCTTTGATCAATGCAGGCGGCAGAAGTGGCAGATTTTTAAATGGCGTTTACCTTTTGTGTGTATGCAATATGTAAATTTTTCTCATCGAAATATGAAAATCCTTTCAGACAAATATTATTTAGAAAAATAATCATTGGAAACCATGATGTAGTGGACCTGACAATGTGAAGGAGCAAAACGCCAAAAAAGCCAGTGGCCCTCTAATTAATACCGGCCAGTTGTAGGATCCACATGTGCCATCTAGTCATGACTGACTCTTTTTCCTGAAAAGAAATGGGACGCCATTGACGGAATGATCCAGCAGCGGACCTCAAGTCATTGGATGATATTGGACTTTAGTTCAAACCGCATTCAGGTAAAATCAGAAGTTGCTGAACCATTGATTACTGTTCGGATCTTACAAGCGTCATCCCTGTTCAACAGAAGGCTGGAACCATGTTGATACCATTGATAGTCTAGATTACATGAGTATATACTTTTGCAGATCGCAGAATCTAATTGTTGAACTAGTCCCAAATGTATTGGCTCTTTCTCTTGTATTGGCTTCCTATCTTAGCTTCCTTTATTTGCCACCTCTTCTAACAATGAAATTAGTTGTAAAACCGTTTCCGGAGACTTCCCTTCCCATAATGGCATATTATTTTCAATGAAATTGTTAAGTTTTCCATCTGCTCAGTGAACAATGCGCTACAGACATCTATGAGATTCTGAAATGTTATTGGTGATGGATGGTCCTCCAACGATTGGTACTAGTCTACGGAGTGGGAAATTTGCAGGTGTTACTAGAGGGGATATCCTTGTGTTTCTCAAGGGATTGCCTCCCTACTAAACTAACTTGGAAAAGGTGATGGCTGACTCTGCATTTGCTATCTTTAGGCTTATTAATCACCACTAGTTATCCATAATGGTCTTGAGCTCATACCAAGCATATCACCATGCCATGTAGTCATCAGTGGTCACAACACCTTGATCTTACAAGAAAACGAAGCACACATGCTATCACTCGCTTGTGATTACAACACCGTGCATAGGAATACAAGGAATTGCTATACTGTAGTGATAACCAACACATAATCTATCAACTACCGCTCCTTGCCGACATAAAAAAAGGAGACTCATCATCCGTCTACATGGGTGAGGACCGGACTAGTAGTGTGGGCTACCTATGATACCAACCCCTAGTAAGTGCCTATCATCTCATAATCTTAGAGGGTGGGTGGCCGGCCCTATGCCCCTCCTAGCATAACATCCACTAGGCAACAAGCCTGTCAAAAATAAAATCTTCCAGCCTTCATGCTTGGATAAAAAACAATAATATTATGTTACATGCTTGTCTCATAGCAACCCATGAAAAATATTGTATTATATGCATAGCTGGTACCCTATACTAGATCAAGCCTACATTGCTTTTAAATTAAAGTCATGTTGTAATAAAACATGACATGCACCATAAAAAATGCCTTTTTAAATAAATGGCGTACATTTAAATCCATGGAAGTATCTAACCATCCTCCATATATAAAATCTATATCCTTTCTATTTCATAATTCATGCCATAAATACCGCATGCATAATGTAAGATAATAATCACATTTTATAAATGATTCATGCAACTCAAATCTCATGTATCAAAATCACGTCATGTGTATATAAATAAATCATGCAGTTTATGAAATTAGCATCTTAAATTCAACATACCTCCAATACGACTCTCAAATCCTTAGAACAGCCCATGGTCTAAATTGCGTATATATCAACATATCTGTCAAGTCATAAATACATTTCAAGTTAACCACTTATTCATAATTTCTCACCCATTACTCATCTAGTCTTTGATCACGATCAATCATGATGATCTTGCTCTTGCAGACCTTCAATCATGCGTATATTTCTTTATTTTCATAATATCCATCAATTTGGATCATTGATTAAAGATCAACGGTTCTAATCGTTTCATCTATTCTTATTCAAGTCAATCTAAGCTATGATCAGCTAAATAGATGCATCCTGATTGTCAAAAGGCTTAATCATTCCATTTCATTGGAATTCGGGGTGATCCAACCATTGGAAAGTTATTTAAAGCCTTTATTTATGATTAGACCACCTATTCTAATCTTAATCATCACAATCAATTTCATGTCATGTTTATCTAACCATTCTAGTGTACATCTATGATTTATGTCTTCATATGATGATCCGATCACTCTTTGATCGATAGCTAAAATCCTCCGTTAGATTAATAGTCTAGATCAATTTCTAGGATGAATACACAAGATCTGATTATTAGATCAATTAATCCATTTCTTGGATCATATAATTGTTTGAGTTCTAAGGACTAATAATCCTCAGATTAGCCCAATCTAAGTTATTGGATAATATCTCATAGGTTTGATCTGATTGGATGTGCTCAAATCAAGATTCTGATGCTAAAATCATGTCTACGTCATTGAGACGATTCCAATGGACATTTCGGGTAAAAAATGGGGCTTATATAGCTCCCAAAATTGCAAAAGGAACGTTTCAATTTATTTTTGGATGGTATGAATCAAAATCCAGATCGGATGCACTTTACACTGGACTAAATCAGTAGAATCCCATTATGGGTTAAACCGGCATCCTCAGGATGCATTGCATTTGGGACGCTTGGCAAAATGCGCCTTGTGCATCTCGGTTGCTAGGGACTCTCTTGCATGCATCCCGGTTTCCAAGGCACCAGGCGTCCCTTCCGACCACGATGGTGTACGTCGTCATTGTTGCACGAGTCACGCGTTACGTCTATGCATCCTGTGGATGTGTCCATTGGGGACATCACACCCAGACTGTTCACACTTTTTGCTTGATCTATGGTCCAGATGGTCCGATTCTTCTACTATTTTTATTGTTCCTAATGTTTTGAAGGTCATTGAATCCAATGGACGGTTCAGATCATCCATATGAGTTGTCTTTATGATGGGTTTTCTACCGTGTCACAGTTTTTCTTAGATTACTTCACAAAATTTGGAAATTTTCCAATCTAGATGGTGGGAAGCAATAAAAGATGATGAAATCCATACTGGATAATGGAAAATGAGAAGGGAACTAAGATCTACCTGTTAGATTGGTGAGAAATCCGATCTTTAAGCATTTTGCTGGACAAGAAGAGGTGGAGAAATCGTCACATTGCCACAATCCTCAGGCGATCCACCAGTGTAATGAAGGGGAAGTGGGCGTGATTGGAGCATGGTGCCAATCATAGCAGATCCGTAAAAGCAAATCGGAGAAGAGAGGGGAAACATAAGGAAGATGAATAATATTTAGCAAAAGAGGGGTTTTTACCTTAAATTCATTTAAGGTGAGATAACCATGAATACTCACATAATTAGTAGGTTTTCTAATCCATTTTGATCAGTCTCAATTCTAGGACCCACATTAGTGTAATGTGGGCCCCACTTATCAAATGACAAATTTGCCCTTTTATGAAATAATTCAATATATTTTTCACATAAACTCCAATTTAGCATTCTTAGTGTCGTTGAGTTTCATTTTTTGAGTACAATCCAAATTTCAAAGTTTAGACACTTGATTTGATATCTATCAAATTTCTTACTCATAAGACTCCAAAATTATGAAATTTCACTATTTTCTTTTTATCTCAATTTAACAATTTTCAAAAATCACTCACAGTGGGATTTAAAAATTAGGGATGTTACATTCTTCCCTTCTTATAGGAATTTTGCCCTTGAAATTCTTTCTATATTATCCTACAACAATTCTAGAAGCATCCCCATATCATAATATATGCTAATCATGAACAAAATCCCAAATCCAACACTCATAAATGATTTCACGATATGTCTTCCCCTCATATCTCAACTCATAATTTAAACTAATATTCATCAATTTGTCTCTTCATATACTTAGAACCCGTCATACCCACATATGATGAAACTAGCATAAATCAAACTCCCATCTAAGAGTTGGTTATCTGTGTACAACTTAGTACTAGTAAAATCACTTTATCAACACAATTTGGAGCATCTCAGCTCACCAATAGGAAATCACATACCAATAAACACCAAAGCATATGAGCTCATTATCAGGCACTCATATGCCAATCAAATCAAAGCATACCAGCTTGTTATCTGGCAATCATACACCAATAAAAAAATTTAACCCATAACATGATCATACTATGAGCACCTAGAAGCCTGCCAAATAAAGACTCGCCACCTAGAAGCCTGTCAGTGCCTCTTGCACCTGCCCTTACCGACTGCCTTCTTAGGCTGCCTTCATTGGCTACTCACAAGTATATGTTATAAATCAATTTCTGATTACACATAAGAAAATGATTTATACTAAACACACATCATTGTCACACCTCTCATTTAATGAGAAATTAAATTCATATATATGAAATATAAACAACATCCATATCACTGCTATCACCAATTTCAGTCAATCTAACTCATTATCCTCTGAGAAAATCTCCATTGAAATACTCTGACTCTCGACAATCAATACATTTAAAGAATTGACAATGTAATAGCGGTTGCTAATGCTATTATTGTTGTTGCAGTGGTTTACTAACTCCAGAACATAGCTATCTAGGTGCTTGTGTCTTGTACTAATGCACCTTTCTCTTGTTCACATCCCAACACTACTTGATCAAATGTCATTGACCTACTAGCCTCGTAACTACGTCAATTAATAGGGGTCTCTAGTCCTTACTGAGCTGACTCGAACTACTCATGTCTGAATCTTTGCAATCAACCCGAGTCTCAAGAAAATATCTCTCTATAACATAGAGTCCAAATCTACAGCCTCTATCACAATGTAGGATGTGCTACAATCACCTGATTCCTCAATCTAGGCGTCAATATAACATAATCTATATGTAGCCTCCTAATCCATCGTAAAGGAGTTAGAGACAAGTCTCTTCAACTATGTATACCTATTCAATACCGTTGAACCGTCTAATTTCTCTGCTCTATAGCAACAACTCTCATAGTATCACTAAATGCTTATGAGGTGAAGATACTGATCATCACAGGCCTTTCTAAGAACCTTTCAGATAAAAGTCTCAGCAATAGAGGAGTACATCCTCTCAAACAACCATCATTAAATCCTCATAATCACATTCTCAGTGTCTTCACTCCCACCATTTCATTTCCTATAACTAATGAATTATTTCATGGTCATATCAATCAAAATCAATTGCAACTCCTTCAATCTCACATCCAATTAAACTGATCTTTCATAATAACCTTTGTTATTAGGAACCACAATATGATCACTATTAGTGTTGAATGTAAATCAATTTTAATTAATTTCATCTTGCCCCATTCACTTTATTTGTCTTTCTCCTCAGTTGATTTATTATGTAATCATCACTATTTAATAATTATTCCTATAAAATAACTGTCATGTCCTCCAGGCAATATGCACTTCAAATCATAATTAAAACCCTTACAATAATTCATAAACATTCACTTCTCACTAATGTCTACCCATCAATATTTTTGTATGCATAAGACCTCATTAATTTTCATCTCATCGCTTAGAAAATTCATTCATAAGAACATTATGATCTTATTTCATCAAACTTTCAATGATTTTCCCCATATTACAATTTCGTCAAATCATTTCAAGTTTGGGTTAATACAATGATCCTCTAAACTTTCTTGAGTTCTCATTATTTGTAATCATCTCTTATCTTTCTCTATTGCAGCAATAATAGTCGTTATACTCTTCCAAAAAATTATACACATAGCTCAATTTATAACTCGAACTCTCAAAATAATTTCATATACATATACTTTCTATTATATAGTAAAGTTCTAACCCAAAGAAACTGATTCATAAACTTTATTCTGATTCCTTACATTTAATCCTGCACTCTCCAAGGCTTCACACATATTGTTCTCACATTAGAAATTGTACTTATAGTAAATTCCATTAGTAAATCATCTATCAACAATATTCTGACTTAGAGACACTAATTCATGCACATCATATTTTGATTTCTCTCCTTAAGAGCGTGACCATCCTCATAAGAATTTACTTTTCATTTAGTTGATCATTTTCCTTTTTACATGACTATTCGTGACTTCTTCTTGAGTCATTTTTCATTAATGATATAAATCAATATATATATATATATATATATATGATTTTCACACTAATCCTTGCACCTGTAGCTTAAATACCAACACCTCTAAATGGTGTTTATTTATGTTTCAAAATTTATTAAATAATTTAATCATTAGGTCATGCTATTTTTAACTCTCACTTTAGATTGTCATCTTCACATGGATTTTTGGGACTAGCTATGAGTGGATGAACCTGCTCTGATACCAACTGTGACAACTCAGGTTTTTCAACAATTTTTAAACAAAATTGTTCGAAAGGTGGGGTCCCAGTTTTTGAAAGCAAAACACAAAAAAACAATTTCAATGAATTTCATTTATAAAAAGAACCCGAGTGTCAACCACCGACTCAAAACTAAAATAAACTTTTTATTTTTCAAGTAAACATTTCCAAAACAAGTTTACTTCTTCAGGACCCATTCAGTCAACAACCACACCCCCTACAATAATATAATCAAGTCTAGATAATTTAGATGAACATGTATAATCCAAGTAGAATTAAAAACAGACCTTCAGTTGAGATGTCTCAATCAACAACTCATTTGGCTCATCATTAGTCATGTATGTCTCTCAATATCTGAGGCATTGCCTCGACAAGGAATGCTTGGTAGGAGAATAAAATACTTATGCAATTTAAAATATAATATTTGCTTTCACAATATAATAATCATTTTAATGTACAAAATATTATGCATCAATAATCAATAGTCTACATGATTAACTTGGAATTAATCCAATACTTTAGAATATAATTTTCAAATCATTTAATATGAATATCAAGAATAAATCAAACCTCGAAACATCAAGTCCAAATCCAAATCAGTATCTCAAGTAAACTTTATAAATAGATATAAACATCATAAACAAATCCAAAAATGTCAAATCCTATCCAACCACAATTTAAATCACAAATAAAGATACTAAATGTGTAAATGAGTTAAATGCTATTAAACTCGTAAACTAGTTAATATATCCATCAGTCGTCACACCCCTACTATGCAGGGCCCACATCCTCCAGTCAACACTGGCTATCCATAATGGTCATGAGCTCATACGAGGCATATCACCATGTCATATAGTCATCAATGGTCACAACACCTTGATCGTGTGCTTCCTTTTTGGATTTAAAACCGCATAACTCATATTTTTAATGATGAAACTAACAACACAAGCGCAAACTTGCTGAGACATTGCAAATAATCTACAATGTCTCAGGTCTAAAGAAATATAATAGGGAAAATGGAGCAGAAGATGATGATAGAGATCTAAAGAGAAGAACATGACATGTATAATAATTAGGTTTGCAATATAGTTATGTTTTGATAAACTATAGTTATGTGGACTTAATATGACTTTGCTTTATTTACACATGTGTATATAAATGGAGTTATGGAGATGTGGCTGTGAGTGGAGTGGTCTTAGGGATATTTGTTTTAGTTATAGCCTTTTGGTATTACAAAAGGTTTCTTTTTATTCAAATGTAAACAGACATGTGTACAAAAGGTTTCTTTCTATTCAAATATAAATAGACATGTGTGCGGAAGCATTTTGGAGGGAGATGGAGTCCCCTTTGTTTATTTTAGATATATATTATGTTTATTAGGTTGTTGCATTGTATGCGTTAAATGCACAGAGTCCAAAATACAAAGGAGACTTTGTTGATTTTTCAGTAGGAATGTGGTATTCATTTCTCTAAAAAATCTTGTATTTTGAAAAGAAAAAAATGACACTCGAGATTTTTAAGGTCTTCTCAATAAACTTGTTTTTTCGCTGTTTGGTTTCTAATTAGTTTTTCAAACTCAGGGCCCCATAATTGTAAAAGATTTTATGAAAAAATATTATAAAAACCCGAGATGTCATAAGTTGAAACATTGATATAGAAGTATGGATCCAAGAGTTGAGCAAAAGCCTTAACAAATCACCATAAGTGCTGTAGAGATGTATTTAAGCTATTAAATACAAGAACAACAAACTAGATTCAAGAAAATAGAAGACAAACAAAGATACAAGCATAGACATGGTTCAACAAAACTGCCTACATCCACAGGGAGAGTAAAAGGAGAAATCCACTATGAGAGAATAACATTACAAGCATAAACCTAAGGTGGTTCTTCTTCCTCTTCTTGTCTTATCAAAAATCCAAGAGCACACCTTGAAGCTTCTTCTTTTTCCTCTTTTTTAACCTTGCAAAAGAAAACACTTACAAGAGAACCACAAAAGAAGCATGCCCACCAATGTCTCTACTATCCCACTCTAAAACACCCCTATAAGAAGTAACACAAAGTCTCTTTTTCTCATGGCTTTAGTTGTGGCCTTCTTTACATGGACCACCCATATGATGTTAAGTAAAGAATGCAAGAAACCCTATGCAAGTAAAGAATGCAAGAAAAAGTTCAAAGTGCTATTCCCATAATTCATGGAAAAATTCATGCTTTGCTTAATAACTCAATTTAAAAAGAGTGATTGCTCTATTATCTTAACATCATAAACCAAAATCTGCTCATCTTGAGTGTATGAGTGTGGAGGAGTGGGCGCAGGAGTGAGTCTAAATTGTGAATGCATAACTTCAAGGATGCTCAAGGGAGTGTGAGTGCGTGTATCTACCATTTCCAAAAGAACATATATCCGTCTCCTTGTTTTGATAACGACATTGTTGTCTTTGTTCAAAATAAAGTACAATAAGGACATCATTTAGCAACCATAAAAGAGAAAAAGTTACCGTATGAGTTTGTATAACAGCACTGCATTGCAAAGAGGAAAAACAACATCAAGGATACAATAAAAAGACTTACAACGACAAGATATAATCAATCAATGCCTCCAAGGCGTCGTGAGAAGAACCTCCTCCCCTCAAAGAGTGTTCTATATTTTGCTTAAGAAGCTTGATCCTCTCTCTTATTTCTTCCCCTTCTTTCTCCACCATTAATTTTCTTATTGCCTTCTCTATTTCTCCTCTTTCCAACCCGTTCTCAAGTTGTACCCCAATCCTCCAAATATGGCTCATGAACCTAGCATTCACCCTTTGATCCCCCATGAAGGGCCAACAAAGCATGGGTACTCCTTCACTTATACTCTCCAAAGTAGAATTCCAACCACAATGTGTCCAAAAGCCACCCACCGCACGGTGCGCGAGTACTTCTTGTTGCGGAGCCCAATTGACCACCCAACCTCTCTGTTTAGTCTTCTCTTGGAACCCTTGGGGCAATTCGAGCTGTTCTAGATCACAGACCAAGCCGGGTCGAACCACCCACAAGAATGGCTGCTCGCTATTGGCTAAGCCCCATGCTATCTCCACTAATTGCGTTTTATCAATGGCTGCTATGCTCCCGAAGCTTACATAAAGAACTGATCGAGGCTTTTGTTTCTCTAACCAATCCATGCAACTGCGATCTTGTGTTAACAAGCTATTAGAAGAGTCTGGAGATTGTTTGTGGAGGGGGCCTACAGGAAAATTTGGAATTGGAAATTCTTTTCGAATTTGTTTCAATGCAGTTCCTTCAACGCACTCTAAGGAGTTCCAAATCAATCCTGTGGAAGCCCTTGTCTCATTGATCATATTACCAACCAACTTGTATATGTCGGCTGCATCCCCTGTGTCGATGAGTGGCAGATCCATGACTCTCAAAGGTGGAAGCTCAGGTATCAAGGTGTTTAATTCAGATTCTGCAAGCGGGTTAAAGAATTTGGTCATAAATTGGAGAAAGAAAAATAAAACTGAAAATAACGTTTAATTAAACCAAATACTAATGGTAGACTCTTCAGAAAATACTATTTATAAACATGCGCAAATAGCAACAAAACATAGTTAGTAAAATGCCAATTTTCCACCTAGCCGTCATGCTACCAAAAATTTTCTTTTCTAAATACCTTTTAATCCCTTTCTATATACAAAATTTTACTGGCGATTTTCGTTATTCTCAGCATGCTCTTCGATCCATTACGAAAATACCCTTTCACCTATATTAGGCTTCCAACGTAATTATATTCCCTGATATAAGTCAATTCGTCCAGTTGTTTGACCAAGGGAGTTTCGTTTATATATAGTCCTTAGTTTTGGGAAATATTTATCTATGGATATAAATATATTAAATAACTCACATGAGCTGGTTCTAAGTCGACCGAGCTATATTATAGATTACTCATTCACAATTGCTATACACAGTATGGGAGGGTTCTTGTGAAAGATCATTGAGGACTCGTACTAACTTTTCTAATGTTTTATGTACCCACTTTTTTCCCTGTTTTTTTGGAAACCCCATTATTGTTTAAACATGTTTATAGGGTGGCAAATGCAGCTGTGGATCTCCTTGCATCAATACTCATCAACAAAGTCGTGTTTGCGCTGGGTGTGGACTACACCATCTTTTTATTGGGTTTGCACTAGCTAATGATGCTAGGCATGTCTATTTTAGGCGTAGTGACTTGGTTTAGTTTGGCTTCTGGTCATGTGGTTTCCTCCTTGCGGCAAAGTTGTAATTTCATTATCCTATTAATAAATTTTTATCATTTATGAAAAAAGATAATCTCACTTATTCTCTAGTAAGACATCTTTAGACTATGTATTTAGTTTGGTTTCTGGCCATGTGGTTTTCTCCTTGCTGCAAAGTTGTAATTTTGTTATCCTATTAATAAATTTTTTAACATTTATGAAATAGAGATAATCTCATTTATTTTCTAGTAAGACATCTTTAGAGTATGTCTTATAAAAAAACTGTTTTCTTAAAATTTTATGGAATAAAATGAAGAAAATAATATATATGTCCTCTTTAATGAACTTACTTTTACAGTTGCAAAGTGTAAAAGTATTGACTTTAATATTACAAAGCCATAAAAACTCCGCCAATGCCGGTCCCAAGCCCGGATAAAAAAGGAGGAGGGTCTTGCGTCAGGTGCCAGCCGGCAAGGGGGAAGGTGAAGATGATTCTATTATTTCTTTCTTACAAATGAATATGCATTTGTATATTAGTTTGTGAGGAAGAAATGAGAATCATCTCCAGCTTCTTAAAAGATGGCAACCCTTGTATCGGACGTAGCTGGCCGTGAGGAAGTTGAAGATGATTCTATTATTTCTTTCTTACAAATAAATATACATTTGTATATTAGTTTGTGAGGGAGAAATGAAAATCATCTTCAGCTTCTAAAAATATGGCCACCCTTGCGTCGGGTAGCAGTCCGTGAAGGGTGAAGGCTGAAGATGATTTTAATGATTGTAATGATTTTCATGATTTTAATGAAAATCATCTTCAAATTTTTAAAACTATGGCAACCCCAACATGACATGAATCGAAATCGAAATTCGCTCAAGCTAGGGCGTTCCCCATAAGCGACGCGTTGCATCGGATCCGGATGCGGTGAAAAATAGGCAAGGGTTGCTAGGGCATTCTCCCGAAGCGACGCGCTACATCGGATCCGGGTGTAGTGAAAAATGGGCAAGGGCTGCTAGAGCGTCCCCTCGGAAGCGACGCGTTGCATCGAACCCGGATGCGGTGAAAAGTGGACATGGGTTCATACCATGGAGGTCGAGAAAGGCGATAGTAAATAGGAATCTCCAAATCATAAGATTCGCATCGCTACATGGAATATAGGGACATTGACGGGTAAGAGTTTGGAGTTAGTAGACACGATAAAAGGTAGGAGAGTCAACATCGCTTGTATCCAAGAAACCAAGTGGAAAGGGGCTAAAGCTAGAGAAATAGATGGGTATAAATTATGAGTACGTAGGAAAGGAAAATAATAGAAATGGCGTAGGAATAATAGTGGATAAGGAATTAAAGGATAAAGTTGTGGACGTTAAAAGAATCGGTGATAGAATGATAATAATAAAAATGATTCTAGGAGAGCAGATTATAAATATTATAAGTGCATATGCACCACAAGTAGGGCTACAAGATATAATTAAGAGACAGAAAAGGGAAGAAAAGGAGGGAGAAATGCAAGAAATTCCGAATACTGAGGGAATATTTATAGGAGCGGACTTAAATGGCCATGTAGGAAAAGATAAGGAAGGATATGATAGAATACACGGAGGGTATGGTATAGGTGAACGAAATGAGATGGGGAGAATATCCTCGATTTTGCTTTGTCATATAACCTATCCATTGCAAATACACTCTTTAAGAAGAGGGATGAACACTTAATAACCTTTAAAAGTGGACTTCATAAAAGCCAAATAGACTTTTTTCTACTTAGGAATAATGAACGATCTATATGTAAGGATTGTAAGGTGATACCGGTGAGAGTTTAACCTCACAACATAGGTTAATGGTTATGGATATTCATATCAAGAGATGGAGTAAAAGAAGCTGAACTTAATACACATCCAAAAACTAAGTGGTGGAACTTAAAAGGAGAGAAAATAACCTCATTCAAAAATAAGTTGATGGTAGAAGGAAATTGGAATTATGAAGCAGTAAATACCATGTGGACTAATATGGTGAGTCCATTAAGAAAGTGGCAAAAGATGTCTTAGGAGTATCTAAAGGTAAAAGGCTATTAACAAAGGAAACATGGTGGTGGAATGAAACAGTGCAAAAAGCTATTAAAGAAAAACGAATGCATTTTAAAGCATGGCGAGAAGATTAGAAATAATGAAAACTATGAACAATATAAGAATGCTAAAAACGTTGCTAAGAGAATAGTAAGTGAGGCTAAACTTAAAGCACATGATGAGCCCTATAATGGTAGGAACAAGAGAAGGTGAGAAAGATGTGTTTAAACTTGCAAAGGTAAGAGAAACGAAGAGTAAGGACTTAGAGCATGTTAGGTGCATTAGAAGCGATGATCAAAGGGTATTAGTCAAAGACGTGAGATCAAACAAAGGTGGGAAATCTACTTCCAAAAATTGCTAAATGACAATGGCCACGAGAATAGAGGAATTGAAAATACTATAAATCTAAATAACACTTGGATATTATAGATATGAACGTAGGATTAAAATGCTTGAAGTAAAAGAGGCCTTGAGAAAGATGAAATCGGGAAAGGCCATGGGGCACGATGGTATACCAATAGAGGTTTGGAAGCATATGGGAGATATTGGGGTAGTTTGGTTGACCAAGTTGTTTAACAAGATTATAAAATCAAAGAAAATGCGATGAGTGGAGGAAAAGCTCTATTGTACCAATCTATAAGAATAAAGGAGACATTCAGAGTCGCACTAATTATCGAGGATCAAACTTATGAGCCACACCATTAAACTTTTTGAAAGAGTCATTGAGAAGAGGCTACGACATGAAACAAGTGTATCGGAGAATCGGTTTGGTTTCATGCACGGGAGGTCTACCATGGAAGCTATTTTCTTACTAAGACAATTAGTAGAGAAATATAGGGAGAGGAGAAAAGACCTACACATGGTCTTTATTGACTTAGAGAAGGCTTATGATAGAGTCCCTAGAGAGTTAATATGGAGGGTGTTAGGTGTTAAAGGGGTTTCTCGTGGGTATATAGACATAATTAAAGATATATATGAGGGAGCGAGAACAAATGTTAAGACCACTAGTGGCGTGGTAGTGATTTTCTGTCGCTTTGTCGGATTGCACCAAGGATCGGCATTAAGTCCATACCTTTTCACATTAGTTATGGATGAGTTAACAAAACATACGCATGAGGAGATTCCCTGGTGCATGCTATTTGCGAGACGATATAGTCCTACTTGATGAGACAAGGGAGGGTGTCAACATAAAGCTAGAGCTATGGAGAGAAGCGAGTAGAATCGAAAGGATTTAAAATTAGCCGAACTAAGACGAGAATATATGGAATGTAATTTTAGCAAGGAGAGTAGGAGTGGAGCACCGGTCAAGATTGATAACCAAGAGGTCCCCATGAGAGACCACTTCGGATACTTAGGATCATTGATCCATGAGAGTGGAGAGATTGAGAGGGAGGTTACCCAGAGAATCCAAGCGGGTTTGAACAAATGGAGATGTGCATCGGGGTTTTATGTGATCGGCGGGTGCCACTCAAACTAAAGGGAAAATTCTATAGGATGGCTATAAGGCCGGCCATGCTCTATGGATCGAGTGTTGGGCGGTTAAGGAACATCATACTCATAGGTGAGTGTTGCGAGAAATGAGGATGTTGAGATGGATGAGTGGTAAGACAAGAAAGGATAGAATTAGAAATGAAAATATTAGAAGAAATTTAGGGATAGCACCAATAGGTAACAAGATGAGGGAGATTAGACTTAGATGGTTTGGACATGTTCAAAGGAGGCCAACAACGGCACCAGTTAGAAGGAGTGAGGCAATACAAGTTGAAGGTTCTAAAAGGGCAAGGGGAAGGCCCAAAAGAACGTGGATAGAAGTGGTGAGGAAAGATTTAAAAACTTTGGGACTAAATGAAGCCATGGTATTTAATAGAGTGGAATGGAGGAATAAGATTCATGTGGCCGACCCCTAATTGGGATAAGGTCTTGATGATGATGATGATGATGATTACAAAGCCATAAAACCAAGTGTAGCTCACAAAACCCAGTAGCAGACAAGTCATTCTAAGGGGCGGAAATGTCATTTCCCATAAAACTAATAAAAAACATTTACTAAAGCATTAGTTGACGCAACAGGTCAAGTTGACCCCAATAATGGAACCAACTTAACGTCAAGGATGAGGTTTTCAAAGCTATGTTCCAAACTGAGGCTTGGCCCTCCTCGATTATGACAAAAAAAAACCCTTTAGAAGATAACAATCCATAGAGAACTGAAGGCAAATCTAAAAGCTGAGACCATTTTGTCTTCTTATGAAGTTGCTTAGAAAGGCAAATCTTACAAGTTCCAAAATTTATGATTTTTTTTTTCTTTCTACGTGCAAGTTATTGATTTTTGTCCCAGTACAATTGCTTTTAAACTTTCAGGTCAAATGTAATATTGATGCACTAAACGATACAAATTACCAACTACCAAGGCTATAATACGTGACTATGTCTTATTTAATTAACTAATTATGTTATTTATTTAAATAAGAGGAATGCTGAAGTCCAGCTCGCAGCCCACAAGCAATGGTGCTGCAATCCCACTTTACCAGTGGAGGCTTACATTTGGTTGGTCAGACTTACTCATCTGATTTCTCTCATCGTGGATGATTATTAATTCTAAAACAGTGCTGGTTGAATAAGTTTGTAAACCAAAGGTGTAACTTCAGTCATTATAACATACAGTTATAAACATTCTTTAAAGAATATTCCAAAATGAATGAGTTGAAAGAACATTTTCTAGATCTTAAAATCGTATTGGGGTTATAGAAATCAGATGAACGGGTTTGATCAACTAAAGGTGGGGCCAATCATAGTAAAGTAGGGGCACAGCGCCATTAAGTATGCTGCACACAGGACTCATATTTTTATATGCATATTATATGACAAAATAATGACCAAATAATACATGATTATTATACTAGATACTTCCTCGAATGGTGTTTTCAGCTTTGATTAGAGCATAAACAACGGCAGCAATGTTAGATCTTATGACTTGTGACTGACAAAAACCTATGGATTAAGGAGACTAAGAAATCAATATGACAGTAGCTCCTGTATTACGACACTCAAGAACGGGCCCAAATTTAAAATACGAAGTTCCAAAACAGACCAAGAATACATTGGACCTGCACGGCCATAGCTTTCCATGTTTATCGGAGGACCATTTCACACGAAACTGATGGCTAAATGTACGAGCAAGAGCCATTTTGGGGACGATTCATCTCTACTCGCTCCTTAGCCAAGTTAAAGAACGGTTCTTTATTATTTAATCATAGGATAAAAGCTTGAGCAATTAAAGGACCAGAATTGTTTGACGCATGACATTTTGAAGATAGCCTATCCAGGGCCCTAGCACATACGCATTTTGGAACTGTGGATGGAAAAATTAGAACCCACTTGTACTTATAACCATCAATCTAAACCATACGTAAAGCATCCGTGTAAAACGACTAAGACACTAAGATTTCGAGAGCTAGTAAGTTGCCATGAGAAGAGCAGTGGAATTATGTGGTGATTTTCTCCTTCTCTCGAAATAGGACTGCAAATTAGTTGGCTTCACCAGAGAATGAAAGAAAGTAGTTTTGTTTTTGGAGGCACAGTAAATTAAGAAGCAAAGTATCTATGACCTCTTCTCCTAAATCTATCTGAAATCTCCCCCAATAAGGGAAAAGTCCCACCTCCACCCCACTTCAAGGACAAGAGGCAACAAGTTGTCGACAACCAATTGTGCTAGATGACTAATAAAGTAGTTCAAACACTGGCAATACTTGACGCCTTTAATCTTGGACCTATTTCCAAACCTCTTTTTCTGACTTTCTTGATCATTTGTGTTTGCAATGATAGTATCCTTTAGCTTATTCTTATAACTAAAAGCTTTTCCAATCTAACTCGCCTAAGATGAAGAAGCAAAGTAGTACATGCTAACCATGACAGGACACATGGGAAACAGACAAAGATGATAAGATCCTTATCTCTTGATTACTATCGCCGCCCAGTAGAAACCCTTTTTCCTGAGGATGTGTCATCCATCTTACTATTGCTTACACCAAAGAAATCTGCCCTGGAGGTTCATATGGGTGACCGTTTATTTAAAAAAAGAAAAAAGGATATGGTTATGATCGTCCTAATTGGAAATCCAGTTGGATGCCTCCATACTGTAAGGGTCATAAGTTCACCTAAAACATTGATTCAGTCAAGTTCATAGATCTGCCAATTAACTAAGAAATCCTGGCAAATCGAGGAGTTTGGAGCGACACATTTTCTGCAGGCCACCCACTGCCTCCCAATGTACTCAAGGAACACTTATCTTCTCAGTACCATAATAAGTTTTCGGCATAAAAAGGATACACACCTTGAATCGGAAGATAACCTTTTCGTTGGAGGATGGGAATGTAAGAAAATGGAACAAAACTAGATGCACTGCTCGTCCTTAACACCATTCTTGGCAGCTTCAATTGATCAGCGACAGATTGGGTGAAGCTCATAATGGCATCGCTAATGAGACATGAAATCGGCTCTTCAGTACTCTCCGACAACAATCGAGCCAAGCAATCTTGAAACGGCGTTACACATTTGATGTTAATGGCCACAAGAAGCGCTACAACATCTTTGGTTGAGGCTTGGGGGTCGTCTGTGCCGTCTGAAATGGGTTCAAAGTTGAAATCTGGATAGTTGGAAGCATTGGGAGAGTTGTACTTTGTGTGAATAATGGTGATAGACAAGCCTTTGGAGTGGAGAAGGGTGGCTAGCTGAAGCATGGGATTGATATGGCCTTGTAATGGACATGGGAACATCACTACTCGGCGCCCTTTCCTTTCGGCTGCTGCTCTTGCCATTGGAATGGAACTTGGAGCTTGCAGTGGAATGGGTCACTGGGTTTCAACTGTGTTTGGGATGAAACATATGCTGTAGATCTCTAATGGGCTTTGATCAATGCAGGCGGCAGAAGTGGCAGATTTTTAAATGGCGTTTATCTTTTGTGTGTATGCAATATGTAAATTTTTCTCATCGAAATATGAAAATCCTTTCAGACAAATATTATTTAGAAAAATAATCATTGGAAACCATGATGTAGTGGACCTGACAATGTGAAGGAGCAAAACGCCAAAAAAGCCAGTGGCCCTCTAATTAATACCGGCCAGTTGTAGGATCCACATGTGCCATCTAGTCATGACTGGCTCTTTTTCCTGAAAAGAAATGGGACGCCATTGACGGAATGATCCAGCAGCGGACCACAAGTCATATTGATTGGATGATATTGGACTTTAGTTCAAACCGCATTCAGGTTACATCAGAAGTTGCTGAACCATTGATTACTGTTCGGATCTTACAAGCGTCATCCTTGTTCAACAGAATTCTGGAACCATGTTGATACCATTGATAGTCTAGATTACATGAGTATATACTTTTGCAGATCGCAGAATCTAATTGTTGGACTAGTCCCAAATGTATTGGCTCCCTATCTTGTATTGGCTTCCTATCTTCCCTCCCTTTATTTGCCTCTTCTAACAATGAAATTAGTTGTAAAACCGTTTCCGGAGACTTCCCTTCCCATAATGGTATATTAGTTTCAATGAAATTGTTAAGTTTTCCATCTGCTCAGTGAACAATGCGCTACAGACATCTATGAGATTCTGAAATGTTATTTGTGATGGATGGTCCTCCAACGATTGGTACAAGTCTACGGAGTGGGAAATTTGCAGGTGTTACTAGAGGGGATATCCTTGTGTTTCTCAAGGGATTGCCTCCCTACTAAACTACGAAAAGGTGATGGCTGACCCTGCATTTACTATCTTGAAGCTTGTTAATTACCACTAGTTATCCATAATGGTCATCAGCTCATATCAGGCATATCACCATGCCATGTAGTTATCAATGGTCACAACACCTTGATCTTACAAGAAAATGAAGCACACATGCTATCACTCCCTCGTGATTACAACACCGTACATTGGAATACAAGGAATTGCTATACTGTAGTGATAACCAAGACATGATCTATCAACTACTGCTCCTTGCCAACACCAAAAAAGGAGACTCATCATCCATCTGCATGGGTGAGGACCGGACTAGTAGTGTGGGCTACTTGTGATACCAACCCCTAGCGAGTGCCTATCATCTCATAATCTTAGAGGGTGGGTGGCCGGCCCTATGCCCCTCCTAGCATAACATCCACTAGGCAACAAGCCTATCAAAAAATAAAATCTTCCAGCCTTCATGCTTGGATAAAAAACAATAATATTATGTTACATGCTTGTCTCATAGCAACCCATGAAAAATATTGTATTATATGCATAGCTGGTACCCTATACTAGATCAAGCCTACATTGCTTTTACGTCAAAATCATGTGGTACTAAAACATGCCATGCACCATAAAAAATGCCTTTTTAAATAAATGGTGTACATTTAAATCCATGGAAGTATCTAACCATCCTCCATATATAAAATCTATATCCTTTCTATTTCATAATTCATGCCATAAATACCGCATGCATAATGTAAGATAATAATCACATTTTATAATTGATTCATGCAACTCAAATCTCATGTATCAAAATCACATCATGTGTATATAAATAAATCATGCAGCTTATGAAATTAGCATCTTAAATTCCACATACCTCGAATACAGCTCTCAAATCCTTAGAACAGCCCATGGTCTAAATTGTGTAAATATCAACATATTTGTCAAGTCATTAATACATTTCAAGTTAACCAGTTATTCATAATTTCTCACCCATTACTCATCTAGTCTTTGATCACGATCAATCATGATGATCTTGCTCTTACAGACCTTCAATCATGCGTATATTTCTTTATTTTCATAATATCCATCAATTTGGATCATTGATTAAAGATCAACGGTTCTAATCGTTTCATCTATTCTTATTCAAGTCAATCTAAGCTATGATCAGCTAAAGTGATGCATTTTGATCATCAAAAGGCTTAATCATTCCATTTCATTGGAATTCGGGGTGATCCAACCATTGGAACGTTCTTTAAAACCTCTATTTATGATTATATCACCTATTCTAATCTTAATCATCACAATCAATTTCATGTCATGTTTATCTAACCATTCCAGTGTACATCTATGATTTATGTCTTGATATGATGATCCGATCACTCTCTGATCGATATCTAAAATCCTCCGTTAGATCAATAGTCTAGATCAATTTCTAGGATGAATACACAAGATCTGATTATTAGATCAATCAATCCATTTCTTGGATCATATAATTGTTTGAGTTCTAAGGACTGATAATCCTCAGATTAGCTTGATCTAAGTTATTGGATAATATCTCATAGTTTTGATCTGACTAGATGTGCTCAAATAAAGATTCTGATACTAAAATCATGTATGCGTCATTGAGACGATTCCAATGGACATTTCGGGTAAAAAATTGGGCTTATATAGCTCTCAAAATTGCAAAAGGAATGTTTCAATTTATTTTTGAATGGTATGAATCAAAATCCAGACTGTATGCACTTTACACTAGACTAAACGGGTAGAATCCCATTACATTGGATTAAACCGGCATCCTCAGGATGCATTGCGTTCGGGACACTTGGCAAAATGCGCCTTGTGCATCTCGGTTGCGGGGGATGCTCTTGCATGCATCCTGGTTTCCGAGACACTAGGCATCCCATCCGACCAGGATGGTGCACGTCGTCATTGTTGCACGAGTCACGCATTACGTCTATGCATCATGTGGATGTGTCCATTGGGGACATCACACTCAGACCGGTCACACTTTTTGCTTGATCTATGGTCCAGATGGCCCGATTCTTCTACTATTTTTGTTGTTCCTAATGTTTTGAAGGTCATTGAATCCAATGGACGGTTTAGATCATCCATATGAGTGGTCTTTATGATGGGTTTTCTACTGTGTCGGTTTTTCTTAGATTACTTCACAAAATTTGGAATTTTTCCAGTTTAGATGGTGGGAAACAATAAAAGATGATGAAATTCATACTGGATAATGGAAAATGAGAAGGGAACTAAAATCTACCTATTAGATCGGTGAGAAATCCAATCTTTAAGCGTTTTGCTAGACAAGAAGAGGTGGAGAAAATGTCACATTGTCACAATCCTCAGGCGATCCACCAGTGTAATGAAGGGGAAGTGGGCGTGATCGGAGCATGGTGCCAATCATAGCAAATCCGTAATAGCAAATCAAAGGAGAGAGGGGAAACATAAGGAAGATGATGAATAGTATTTAGGAAAAGGGGGTTTTTACCTTAAATTCAGTTAAGGTGAAATAACCATGATTACTCACATAATTAGGAGGTTTCCTAATCCATTTTGATTTGTCTCAATTCTAGGACCCACATTAGTGTAATATGGGCCTCACTTATCAAATGGCAATTTTGCCCTTTTGTGAAATAATTCAGTAGATTTTTCACCTAAACTCCAATTTAGCGTTCTCAGTGTCGTTGGGTTTCATTTTTTGAGTACAATCCAAATATCAAAGTTTAGACACTTGATTTGATATCTATCAAGTTTCTCACTCATAAGACCAAAATTATGAAATTTTACTATTTTCTTTTTTATCTCAATTTAACATTTTTCAAAAATCACTCACATTGGGATTTAAAAATTAGGGATGTTACATTTTTCTCTCCTTATAGGAATTTTGTCCTCGAAATTCTTTCTATATTATCCTGCAACAATTCTAGAAGCATCCCCATATCATAATATATGCTAATCATGAACAAAATCCCAAATCCAACACTCATAAATGATTTCATGATATATCTTCCCCTCATAACTAATATTCATTAATTTGTCTCTTCATATACTTAGAACACGTCATATCCACATATGATGCAACTAGCATAAATCAAGCTCCCATATAAGAGTTGGTTATATGTGTACAGCTTAGTACTAGTAAAATCACTTTATCAACACAATTTGGAGTATCTCTGCTCACCAATAGGCAATCACATACCAATCAACACCAAAGCATATGAGCTCATTATCAGGCACTCATATGCCAATCAAATCAAAGCATATTAGCTCTATCTGGCAATCATATGCCAATAAAAAAATTTAACCCATAACATGATCATACTTTGAGCACCTAGAAGCCTGCCAAATAAAGGCTCGCCACCTAGAAGCCTGTCAGTGCCTCCTGCACCTGCCCTCATCAGTTGCTCACAAGTATATGTTATAAATCAATTTCTGAATACACATAAGAAAATGATTTATACTAAACGCACATCATTATCACACCTCACATTTAATGAGAAATTAAATTCATATATATGAAATATAAACAATATCCATATCACTGCTATTCTGGAAACTCAATAACTTAGTAATGGTAGTTTACTAAACTAAGGAAACTATCAACCTTAGTCATCCATTTGGGCTAATCCCAGCCCATCGTAATCTCAATAAATTGCCTCTCTATCAGTAGAGGTGTCATGGTCAAGGAATGTTACCTTCTTCAACCAAAATTTCATACTCATATATATTCACAATAAGAGACGAGCCTTTAAGATAGTCATCCAAGTAACATCTGAATTTCAACCATCATATCCATACACATTGTCAATATATTGGTTCCATCAATTGGTATCTCCTAGAATTTGTAATAATCATAACAAGTGTTAAAAATTGTCTTAAAGACATCTTACTCACAATCCTCGTCTGGTGATAACCAAACCTCAAATCAATATACACCAATACCATGCATTATCCAACGTTGATCAATTAGATCATCAATACATGATAGAGAATATCAATTCTTTACTGTGGTGCTATCAATAAATAATCTATGCATAACACCCTATGAAGACCCACCGGCTTGATAAACCCTTGTCAAATAACTGCTGTAACTAGAACCCTTCCAGCTCCACTAGGGCCATCCTGTATGGCATCTTAGAAAAATGACAATATGTCTAATGCCCACTTAATGTCAACATCAATGTCCCGTGGTGAAAAATCCTAGAACCTCCCCAAGAAAGATTATGAATTCTTATACAACATCTGTGTGCTCAATATGTGGCCACTCTGTTCTCTACTGTCACTCTAATAAGGAGGACTCGGCACCTTAAGAAATACACACTACCCTATAGGTAGAAGTAACACAACCTCAGTGATACTCTTCCTACACAAGGATGAGGTCATTGATTATCCAAGTACACTAAAAGCAATCTTTCATCAAATCAATTAATTGTCCCCCAATAAATAGAATCCTTTCTAAGAATGGTATCAAAATAAATTATATCGAGTAAGATGAGTTCAATATCCATATTCTCACTCATCATCAGCGTCATAACGTCCAACTCAGAGATTGTCATGTACACATAGATATATTCATCAAAGTGTCAATACATAAGGTCCAAAAGGATTGGATCCTAAATCAATAAGGATCCTAGCATGTTTACCAGAAATCAATAAATCATTTTCCACCGCCCAATTCAAAGCCTATACTTGCCTCTAAGTAATGGTAGAAACTCATCCCTGCCAATGTAGGGCCATTTTGATACTATCTCCAATTTCAGACAGTCTAACTCATTATCCTCTGAGAAAATCTCCATTGAAATACTCTGACTCTCCACAATCAAAACATTTAAAGAATTGACAATGTAATAGCGGCTGCTAAAGCTATTATTGCTGTTGCAGTGGTTTACTAACTCCAAAACATAGCTATCTAGGTGCTTGTTCTTGTACTAATGCACCTTTCTCTTGTTCACATCCCAACACTATGATGACTCGGGTTTCATATGATGTAAATTTCAAAAAAATATAAAATGCATGAAAATCTTTTGTTTTGGAAAGCAATCTTTCGTATAAGACCTCGAGTGTCAAAACACATTTTCAAATCATATAGCCATGGCATAGTTTTAAATCAACTCTATTCCCAAGAAAGTGTTAGTCATAGCCCTAGTTACAGAGAGTAACTATAATCAAGTAACATTCACTAAAAGACAATGTAGGGGTTTACTTACTTGTACTTAATTTGGATGTTCTCTGTCACGGGTGTATCTTGTCCTTAAGTGTTTACTTGTATCTGAAAAATATTAAGGATTGGGTGAGTATACACTTACTCAGTATGAGTCTATCACTACTAGTTTTACAATGCATGCTATGTTTTAAACCATATGTTTTTTAAACCATGTGCATGTTTGGACACTCATGTTCAATATTGATATTAAAAGCCATTGTCAAAATAGAATACTGACGACTTAAAGAATTGCATAATCCAAGTCAAAAGTAACATAGATATTATAAACATATACTATGATATGCATAAGATGCTCAACTGAGTCCAACTCATGGATCTATGGTCGACCATGCTTATGTCATGCCACATGCATGCAAGTAAATCTTCAAAAACATAGGGCACACTATGCCCACGACCTTAGCGCCGTGTGGTCCCCGGGTACCTAGGGACTCTCGGTCATAGCCTCCATGGGGCATATGACACTTCGACGGGTGCCGTGACACCTCCAGTGGTAGTCCTCGTTTACCACAACAATCAAAGTGAGGACAAGCCTTTTTGGCGTGGTACCCTTTCCACCTATAGTGGTAGAGGCTGGGAGGCCACCCTGAACCTCTCGGCATAGCGCCCACAAGCTTATTAGCCCAAATCATATACTATCAAGCAGGCAAGAACCCTTTTTTTTTTTAAACATGTCTATGCATGTAACACATGTCTTAGCAATATATGCGCAATGTATTTTTTATATGCATGCAAAGTTCATTTATGAAATCAATTCATTCTAAACAGGTCATGTGCATAAGGATGAAACATAAGTTTATATGATATACACATAAAGACAGAACATGTAACTTAAAAACTTGAAACATGCATTAGAAAGCAACCATGACTCAAAACATGCATTCTCAAAGCATCATGGGTTCTTTTTAAAAGTCTAGTAGCGATAGGACACCTACCTGGTTTGATCACACTAGTCCCCTTGTCCTCATACGTTCTTGGTTCGTGGCTGGGTATTTTTCACGGTTTCTCCTCTTGCCTGCAACTCCAAGACTGGTTTTTCTCAGGGTTTTGAGCTGCCATTAGAGGCGCCCAAGAGCTCTATTTATAGAGCTTAAGGAGGGTTCTAGAGGGGGGTTTCCACCACCATGGAATGGCGGTCGAGAAACCTTTAGAATGGCGGTGGTTTCCCCCTGCACACTGACATTCTAGAATGTCGTTGATGCAGTATGTATGGGAAGAAGGGGGTGCCCGTATCAAAATGGGGCCCTATTTTCTCAGGCCAATTTGTTTTAAATTTAATTACAAATTTGCCCTTGAACTTCAAAGGGCCATAACTTGCTCATTTTAACTCTGTTTTGGGTGATTCTGGTCTTGTTGGATTCCTTTTTCTGAGATGCACCTAAAGATACCATTCTAAGGACCAAATTTCTGGGTCTAGTTAGGGTGAACAATGAAATGACCAAAATACCCTTATCTCAAAAAGTGAACTTTTCATTACCAACATGGGATTTCAAGAAAACAAAAAATGGAGTCATTACAAACACTACTTGATCAAATGTCATTGACCTAGTAGCCTCGCAACTACGTCGATGAATAGGGGTCTCTTGCCCTTACTGAGCTGACTCGAACTACTCATGTCCGAATCTCTGCAATCAACACGAGTCTCAAGAAAATATCTCTTTATAACATAGACTCCAAATCTACAGCCTCTGTCACCAATGTAGGATGTGCTACGATCACCTGATTCCTCAATCCAGTTGTCAATATAACATAATCTATATGTAGCCTCCTAATCCATCGTAAAGGAGATAGAGATAAGTCTCTTCAACTATGTATACCTATTCAATACCATTGAACCGTTTAATTTCTCTGCTCTATAGCAACAACTCTCGTAGTATGCTTATAAGGCAAAGATACTGATCATCACAGGCCTTTCTAAGAACCTTTCAAATAAAAGTCTCAGCAATAGAGGAGTACATCCTCTCAAACAACCATCATTAAATCCTCATAATCACATTCTTAGTGTCTTCACTCCCACCATTTCATTTCCTATAACTAATGCATTATTTCATGGTCATATCAATCAAAATCAACTACAACTTCATCAATCTCACATCCAATTAAACTAATCTTTCATAATAACCTTCGTTATTAGGAACCACAATATGATCACTATCAGTGTTGAATGTAAATCAATTTTAATTAATTTCATCTTGTCCCATTCACCTCATCTGTCTTTCTCCCCAGTTGACTCATTATGTAATCATCACTATTTAATAATTATTCTTATAAAATAGTTGTCATGTCCTCCAGACAATATGCACTTCAAATCATAATTAAAACCCTTACAATAATTCATAAACATTCACATCTCACTAATGTCTACCCATCAATATTTTTGTATGCATAAGAACTCATTAATTTTCATCTCATAGCTTAGAAAATTCATTCATAAGAACATTATGATCTTATTTCATCAAATTTTCAATGATTTTTACCATATTACAATTTCGTCAAATAATTCCATTTCAAGTTTAGGTTAATACAATGATCCTCTAAACTTTCTTGAGTTCTCATTATTTGTAACAATCTCTGATCTTTCTCTATTGCAGCAATAATAGTCATTATACTCTTGCAAAAAACTATACACACAGCCCAATTTATAACTCGAACTCTTAAAAGAATTTCATATACATATACTTTTTGTTATATAGTAAAGTTCTATCCTAAAGAACCTGATTCATAATCTTTATTTTGATTCCTTACATTTAATCCTGCACTCTCCAAGGCTTCACACATACTGTTCTCACATTAGAAATTATACTTACAGTAAATTGTCTCCATTAGTAAATCATCTCTCAACAATATTCTAACTTAGAGACACCAATTCATGCACATCATATTTTGATTTCTTACCTTAAGAGCGTAACCATCCTCATAAGAATTTACTTTTCATTTAGTTGAACATTTTCCTTTTTACATGACTATCCGTGACTCCTACTTGAATCATTTGTCATTAATGATATAAATCAATATACATACATATATATATATGATTTTCACACTAATCCTTGCACCTCTAGCTTAAATACCAACACCTCTAACTGGTGTTTATTTATGTTTCAAAATTTACTAAATGATCTAATCATTAGTTCATGCCATTTTTAACTCTCACATTGGACTGTCATCTTCACATGGATTTTTGGGACTAGCTATGAGTGGATGAACCTGCTCTGATACCAACTGTGACAACTCAGGTTTTTCAACAATTTTTAAACAAAATTGTTCGAAAGGTGGGGTCCTCGTTTTTAACCTTACAAAAGAAAACACTTACAAGAGAACCACAAAAGAATCATGCCCACCAACGTCTCTAGTATCCCACTCTAAAACAATCCTATAAGAAGTAACACAAATTCTCTTTTTCTCATGGCTTTAGTTGATGGTTTTTTAAAAATCATAAAAGTATGGGAATATTTTCCAAAAACCATCTTATATTCCTATAATAATATAGGATTGTTTTTGAGAAACCATCCCATATTTTCAACCTGATTGATTACATGTAACGAGTCATATGGGTCAACACGACGAATTAATAAGTCGCGTGTTAGATAGGTCAACACTAAGGGTCACCATTGACTGACCCAAACACGGCACGATTTTTGGTGTGTCATTTTCGGGTTGACCTGAAAATGGCGCGAACACGATAAGACTCGACCCTAACCCGCTAAATCCGTGTTGAGTTTGAGTTTTGTTATCGCGTCGTGTCATATTTTGCCACCCCTAATTTTGATATATGTATTTATAGCATGATAGGGCAAGTGTGTAGCACCCTGGCATTTTAGGTCTATAATGAGCATTCATAACCAATGGCAGGTGGTTGAATTGCAAGTGTTTCTACACTCATAAGGCTTCAAGGAGGTTCTGATAGATATATTCATATGTATGTATGTTAAGTGTTCAATTTTGGTTAAAATACCCCTAATTTAGTGTTCAATTAGAGCATCTAGGCCATTAATTTCAAGATTTTACATAAAATATTCTGTTGTAGCTTTAATTAACCATCCAACCGGTGAATTGCAAAATTAACGGTCATATGATCATCAAAGCTAATTAAATGAATAATGAATGGTTCAGATGATTCTAATTGGGTCTTGTGCATTGTAGATCAGTCAAATCAGGCGTGGAAGCTCCAGATTGAATCAATGATATTGATGGAGATCAGATGAAGTTTCATAGAAAAAGGAGAATTTTGAAGTCCTAAGACAGAACAAATTTGAAGACTTTCAGAGTTCTAGCAAGACTAGGAAAGCTAGTAGACCCCACTCTCTCCTTTATCTCTCTCTCTCTCTCTCTCTCTCTCTCTCTCTCTCTCTCTCTCTCTCTCTCTCTCTCTCTCTCTCTCTCTCTCTATTATCTCACCATCTCTACACGTCTCTCTTCCTTTTTATTCCCATTCCCTCTCTCTCCAGGGGATGGTTTTCTTTTGGGAGGTTGGGCTGGCCAACTTTCTCCCCTTTCTTCTCTCTTTCCCTCTCCACACCTCTCTTAACCAACACACATTCTCCTCCTCTCCATCTCCATTGTTCTCTCTTTCTCTCTCCTTTGCTTCCCATCAGACCTACTACCAGGCCGACCATAGGTGTGTGACACACTTAGAAGGCCTCTCTCTCTCTCTCTCTCTCTCTCTCTCTCTCTCTCTCTCTCTCTCTCTCTCTCTCTCTCTCTCTCTCTCTCTCTCTCTCTCTCTCTCTCTCTCTCTCTCTCTCTCTCTCTCTCTCTCTCTTGCGTTTTTGGTTTCTTACCTATTTGCCGGCAAGCAAAACCCAGGCCGTCCCATTTCCAGCCTAACCAGCACCACCTAGAGAACCAGACGACACCCAGACCAAAGGCATCGTCTCCCTCATCGGACAAGCCGGCCCTCTTCATCCGACGCTCAGAAAAGGCGTTGCTTTAGGCCAAGCACAAGCCCAGATCTGGACGATCCAGGGAAGGAAACCCGAGCTAGGTTTTCACTCCCGCGTTCCCATTCTTCTCCATCTTCTCTTCCAATTTTCTCCCATCTCCTTTTCTTCTCCTTCTTTTTCCCTCTCCTCTTCTCCTCCGGCCAGCCTATCTCCTTCTTTTCTCTTCACCGGACGGTCCAGGACCGGAAACCCAAACTGGGTTTCCATTTCCAGTGGTTCTCCCTTCTCTTCTTTCTCTTCTCTTCTCTTCTTCTCTCCTCTTCCTCCTCAAACTCCACGTTTTCCTAGTTTTTCATTTAAAACCAGAACCCCAAAAAATTACAGATCTGCCCTTGGCAGATCTCAGAAATTCTCAATGTATCCTCAAAGTAATTCCATCTAGGTCCTTTGTCTAAAATTTCATCTGTGTCCTCAGACTAATTCCAACTGTGTCCTTACTTTAATTACATCTATGTCCCAGTTTTGTTTTATTCACATTTTGACTATTTAGGGATAGTGCAATCCAGGGACAGTGCAATCCAATGACAAGCTTATCCAAGACGCCTTTTAGTTTTATTTTCTGTTGTCTTTTGAATAAATAATTATGCAAACTGCAAAAATTGAATAAATTTGGGTTTTAGTTTATTATTAGTTTATTTTTAGTATAGTATTTGTTTTTATTCTTTTATTAATTAAATTTTATTGAAAACACCATCATTTTAAATCAAGTCCTCGTGAGATCGACCCGTACTTGTATAAGCTACACTACAATAGCCCGTGCACTTGCGGATAAACATTAAAAAAATTTCAGCGCCGTTGCCAAGGACTTGCAATGGAGTTTTTATAAAATTTAAATAAAAAAAAATTAGGAATTGCATTTTAAGCATTCTTAGGTGCATCTTCAGGTATTTTTAGTTGCATAACTACTTTATTTCCTGAATTTTGTACTAATCATTATTTTTCTTTTTCAGGAAATTAGAGTGGAGCATCATCACTTAGATAGATATCCCTTGCTTTCATAGATTAGGAGTTTTTATTTTTGAGTGAATCTTATAGTGAGGCCCCTTTGTAATTTGCATTTTCGTTTCAATTTTAAAGGGTTGTAATAATACAGGGCAAGTGTGGGATAAGGTGGCCCACACTTGATCTACATCAGAAACCTCACTGTAAGTATAATGACCTCAATTTTTATAATATTAAAATCCCATGAAAAGTTCAATTTTGAAGATAAGGGCATTTTGGTCATTTTACTATTTGCCTTGACTGAACCCAGAAATTTGGTCCTAAAAATGGTGTCATTAGATGTGTCTCAGAAAAAGAAATCCAACGAGACCAAAATCACCCAAAACGGAGTTAAAATGAGTAAGTTATGGCCCTATGAAGTTTAGGGGCAAAAATGTAATTTTTACAAAAAACGAATTTACCCTGCAAAAACACAGGGGCCCGTTTTGATAGGGGCACCCTTCATCTTCAACCTCTAGAGGGTTCTAGAACGGCGGTGATTGGAGGAGAAATCACCGCCATTCTGGAGGTTTCTCCACCGCCATTCAAAGGCGGTGAGAGCCCCCTCCAGAACCCTCTCATAGTTCTATAAATAGAGCTCTTGGGCGCCTCTAATGGCAGCCCAAAACATTGAAGAAAACTCATTGAGGAGCAGTGACCTAGAGGGGAAAACAAGGAGAAAAACCCAGCAACGAGCTAGGTACGCCCAAGATCCCTCAAAATCCATCTCCACCATAGTTCTAAGATCAATTTTCCTAGGTTTTTGCATGAAAAACCATGCAAAATGGAGCCCTGGAGACTCACAAAGGACCCAGGGATGTTCCCTGGGCTGCATTGGTTCGATAGGGTCGAACCAGGGTGTCATGAGTATGCCCCGGTTCCCCAACCAACAGTACGTTCCAGTTAGAACGTCCCACGTCGACCCAGTTTGAAAAACCAAATGGGCGCATCCAGGGACGTGCCCGCAAAAGAGAAAGAGAGGTGAGAAAACCTGATGCGTCTGCAGACGCGCCCGCTGAGGCGCACGCCGCAGACGCTCAGCGTGCTAGCGGTATGCGATTTTTTTTATTTCTTAAGGAAGCTGGGGCTCACGACGCAGACGCGCAACGCCCTAGCATTCCGACTTTTCATTCTTGAGACCCTTATGTACGTGCGACACTAAAACGCTTATAACTTAAGATCTAAAGCACCGATTGAGGCGCCGCAAAAGGCGTTGTGTCTGTGTCGATGACGCGGACACATCCAAACTATAAAATCCATGATCAAGGCCCAATAAAGGTGAGCATGACCCTTAGAATAGGATGGTGGTGCGTGGCCGCTAGACCTTTAGGAAACTGATAATACCAAGGCCCAATTAGGACCTTAGGACACACATAAGCATAGGGATGGACCCCTAATGCCTAAGTAATAAGAGCAACTACTCTAAAACCCATAAAAAATGGGCCAAACTAACCTTGAGTCCCCAAACCATGTTCAGGAGCGTATGAGAACAAAGGGGTTAGCGCGACCTAGACAGGTAGGTGCTCTATCACTACTAGATTCTTTTAAAAGAACTATGATTGTTTTGCAAATACATGATTTAAGTATATGACTTGTTTAGCATGCATGTGACAAATGCTTTATGCATAGACATGTTTTGTATATACATTATGCATAGAAATGTTTTGCAAACTATTGCATACATTGCATGATCTATGAGCATTAAGTTTTTGCAAAGATTGCATGTCCTTGAGGGTTGCCAAAAGACGCTGGAGTGCCGAGGGCTAGGCAATTGTGAGGGACCCAAAGAGGACAGGTTTTGAAAAGAGGTTTTGGCTTATTTGATCTTATGTGATTTGGGCTAGTAAGCCCGTGGGTGCTATACCGAGGGGTCTGGGTTGGCCACCCGGCCTCTACCACTCTTAGGTGGATGGGTACCATGCCCAAAAAGAGGCAAGTCCCTACGTCGACTGCATGTGGTACAGGGGGCTACCACTGGTGTCACGGCACTGGGTCGACGTGTCATATGCCCCGTGGAGGCTATGACTGAGTGTCCTCAGGTACCCGAGGACCACACGACGAGGAGGTTGTGGGCATAGTTGGACCCTATGGTTTTGTGGACTTATTTGCATTGCATATGGCATGATATGAGGTTGGTCAACCATACCATACTAGATATCCATGAGTTGGATTCGATGAAATATCTTATGCATATCATAATGTTATGATATATATGTATATGATGCTTTCGATTTTGGATTATGTGATCCTTTAAGTCGTTAGTATTTCAGTTTGACAATGGATTTTGATATCCATATTGAACTTTAGTATTCAGACATGCACATGTTTTGGAAAGAGCATATGATTTTAAAACATCACATGCATTATAAAACTAGTAGTGATAGACTCCTACTGAGTATATTATATACTCACCCTATCCTTAACATTTTTCAGGATAATTCCATCTATAAGTAGAGGACATCTATGTTAGCGCTACGAGTAAGTGAATCAAAAGGGAAACAATTATACATGTAAGTAAATTCTCAACCCTTTGGACATGTATTTGTATTTAATTATAGTTGGGCTGTGTGCTGTGATTAGATAGATCTGGGGAAAAACACTTGTGATTTCTAAAGCTTTTCAAAAACTACCTTGGTTGTTGTGAAAGCAAATGACACTTGGGGTTTTCAAAATGAGTTTAAAACTAAAAGGTTTTCCGCTGCATTGCATGGTTTTTATAAAATGGTTTTCAAAGGGATACATCCCGCTTTAGGAATTAGATATTGCATTTAAAAATGCATGAGAAAACCCGGGTCGTCACAGTAAGTATGACGACCCGGGTTTTTGAAACACATTTTATAATATATTTTTTTAAAGACAAGGGCGTCCCCTTAGTAAATTTTTTTTTTTTGCAAAACAAAGCAACGAAAATTCTTTTATTTTAAAACTTGTTTTGAAAACCCAAGTCACCACTTCATACATAACATAAGTACAATTTGTGTACAAAATAAAATTCCATTGAAGGAATATGATTTTATTAAACTTCCAGGATCCATCCAGTGGTTCACAGTACACAACCCATTGTATCCTTACAATACTTGTCCAAATACACATGTCAAATTACAAAGTTCTAAATACAATACATGCTCTCTATACAATGTTTCAAGGAATATACCCTTTTTACTTATTCTTCACTAGTTCTTCAAGTCTTGAGCTCCTAAGTCTCCTTCTCTGTATCTGAGATATTGTAAACATTTGAACATTTACAATATCTCAGCAAGCTATGCTTGGTAGGGGATAAGAATGTAAGTTATTGATAGTAAAATCTCAATATTCAACTATCCCATAATTCATTCTATCATAAACACATTCACAGACCACTATTATTTATATAAACATCTCATTTCCTTATCATTTGTGTTCACCTTTATACATACATAGTATATAAGAACAAATGTTAAAATTGTAAAAATAATAATCATTTCCATACAAATCTGATCAACTCCTTTCATTATAGGAGATTTGTATTTCAGCCAGTTACTATACTGGGATTTTCCCTTCTTGGGAAAAATATTGGTAATATACAATTACATGGCATTTCATCATGCCATCCCTTAAGGCATTTCACTATGCCAATTTCATATGCATCATAATGCAAAATAATCAAGGACTACTATGCTTGCGGATCGATCCGTACGCGCCCGGATAACTGTTCAATAATCCACTTATACCATTCTCAGTGGAAATTACAATATCCATGTCCTTATGGGAGGACCATGGCTGTCACGATGGTGGCCTTCCCATAATTGCCCCACGACTTTTAGCCTTTCTTAGGCTTGGTATTCAACATCATCAAGTTTCGAGAGAGTGGGTGGCCAAACCCTCTTAACTCTCTTAGCATAGCATCCCGTGCTTATGCCTGTTTAAAACAAAACCACAAGCCTCCAAGCTTGTATGTAAAATAATACTTATACATATCGGACTATCCGTTGCTTAACTAGCTGGAATATTTTCTACTTTCCTATTCACTTAGGGTTGTTCTCAATTCTCAACTTATTTAATACTTATTTTCCTCATCATTTGGTTGGATCATATTTCAATTTGAGGTATTTACCTTAATATATTGGTATCATACATGTCAATACTTCAAAACATAAGATCATGTATTAGACATGTATCTTCATGTAAAGGCATTCTTAATAATCCACCTACCTCAATAAGGTATTCTTACTCCTTGAAATCTGCCATAGTCTCGATCAACATATATCTGTCCAAATCATATGTATAATGTCATTTTTCTAATCAAGGGTGCATACTACATGGTCTTTTGATCATCCTTATGTAGGATGATCTGAATCTTTCTTCCTTGAATATCCTATATCCATGGGTTTAATATCATCTATACAAATACTATCTATATCATACATAACAATCTAATTTACATAGATGTTTCTTTTTCCTTAATGTTTTTGATCATACAAGATCTCATCTTGTTTGATCATCCTTATCTCACTTACTATTTTTATTAGGGTTAGATAATTTGCTATCTTTTTATGTTCTTATTATTATTCAACCAGTTAGTGTCTTACTTGGTTGAAGATAATTTATTTCTTCCTATCACTAGACAACTCCTCCTTATTTCAGGATGACCAGTACTTACCAGTTAAAGTCTGCTCAAAAAGTGGTTAATACAACCCTCATGTAAGGAGGCGTTTAGACCTCTCTTACGTCAATGGGAGGTGAGGGAAAAGCACTTGGCTCTTGTATACCCCCTATAACCACAATGTTCAGAGTCCAATGGAGTGGTACTAGCTCAACCTTTGACAAGGTTCCTATAAGCTCTTTACCTTAAGTCCCTTCTCTAATTGATTTTAATTAATTTCCATGGATATGCACAATGTCATCCATGGATGTTCATTATTTTCCTATTTTGGGCCAAGGAAATGATAAATCATTCCTTATATTGTCCTACTAACTATAGCCCTTATTAAGTCACAATCATTCATTCATCTTAGTTGCCCATGAATTTCTATATTTCACTAGTTTACATTTTTGGTGATTTATGCTCCTTATATCTTAACAATTACTTAACAATTGAATAAATTTTGACAATAAGTAATTCATCAACTTGAAAGCATAAATCAAATATAAGTTTAACAACTATATACTAACATTCTTCCTATGAATGTAACTTAAGCTAGTGAAATAAAACTAACATGATCCTAAGTTATGAAACACATCTTCTATCATAATGAAATCATATTTAAATCCTAATTTACACTAACATGATCCTAAGATAATCAAATCTACTAACAAATTACTTATTTAGGGCATATCATACTAAAATTTAAAGATTACACTATCATACTTTCTAACTTAGAACATAAATCACATTTACACTTCTATATCCAATAAAAGACAATTTAAACTAATTTTATTAAGATTATTATAAACCTTTAAATATGATCCAACCATTAGATCTTAGGTGTTTTCCTTTAGATTAAGGGTTTTAATTACCTTTAGGGCTTTTAATCCATTAAGGTCCAAAAATCTTATCCACTTGATTTTGTCACATTTCATCCATGATCTAACTGGATTCCATCATAATATCATCCCTTTAATCCATCCCAAGGATCTGATCATACTTGATCTCATTGATCAAGTGGGTCCCTTTGTATTTTTTATTTTTTTTATTTTAGGGTTTTTCTACCATAAAGGGTAGATCCCCTATTTTATCCAAGATCTGTACAAATTAACCATAGATATTACTTTATTACATTATTATATCATCACTAAAATAAATTTCCAAGATCTGATCACCTCAGATCTTGAAGATCTTAGAAATTGGACACTTATTTAAAAAAATACAGAAAAATACAGATATAATTTTTAGAAATATTATGACTTCATTAGAAACTAGACATTACAAGCTTTCCATAGCTTCTTTCTGATCTCAATTTGGAGTTCATATGACTCCACAATCTTAAATTGAAGTTTTCAGCCGTTCTTAGGGTCCAGATTTGATCTGGGCCCACCAGAATTAATCTCTCTCAATTGAGGGTCCAAACCTTGTTAGATTTTCTTGAAAATTGTACCCTAGGGGTTTTTTGACCCTTCTGGATTGATTGGAAAACTCAGAATTTCCATCTGAGCTCTCTATCACCATAAATTGAAGGGGTTGGTATTTACTTTATTTTTACCATTTTTCATTCAAATTAAATTACAGAAAAATAAAAATTATACTAAAACATAATAAATATGAATGGGAAGTAGTTCCACCTACCTGATTGTAGAAAAAACATATATTTGATGCTCAATTTGAGAGAATTACCGGTTGATGATAATATAGCCCGATTGTCTACCTTTTTGTGGTTTTCTGTTGTTGGAACCGTTGGATCTTGAAATTGATTTGGGGCTTTTGTATATACTGTGGTAGAGGAGGTTATGGACGGTGGAATTGATCAGATTTTTCTTGGAACGGTGTGCCTAATTGAATTTAGGTCTCTTGTTCCACTTAGAAAGAGGAGAGAGAAATAAGAAAAATAGAGATTGGGGAGGGATGAATGAGAATTTGGGGCTGAAACACCAAGGAAGATTTGGAAATTTCGTGGTTAAGGTTGTGAAAATTTTTGGAAATTTTTGGGACATATTTATAGCCAAATTTGAATTTTTTATCATTTCTTTTAATAAGATATTTTATTACTTTAGAATTTTTTATTACAAGTGCATTCTCCATTCTCCACTACAATCTCCACTACATTCTCCACTACCAGCAATAATGCACTGAGCAATTATTGTTGCTTCTAGAACGTTGCCCCACTTTGTGGGCCCCACTTTTATGTAAAAAGACGTTTTTGCCCTTATAACTCTAAAATTGGAGAAAAATAGGCATTATTTGTCCGAACTCGGAATCGAGCCTACTTAGTGGCGTTGGAATCGTATTTCTAAGTACTTCCTGAATATTGAGGTCTTATTTCTTGGATATGGAATATGGGTAAAATTACCATTTTGCCCCTAAATGGAGAAAAATAAGAAATTTTCATTTTAACTCAGAATTGAACGTACTTAATGTTGTTTCGATCAGTTTTCCAAGTACATTCTTAATTTATATATTTTAATTCATGATATAATCTCAATAAAAAGAGAATTTTCAATAACCTAATATTCCAGCCCATAATTTCTAAAAAAATCAAACTTTATGAATTTGCCACAAAAATTCAGGGTCATTACAATCTTCCCCCCTTATAATAATTTCGTCCTCGAAATTTGCATATCAACTCACTTAGGAGTTTTCATAATTCTTTCATAGCCTTACACATGTGGCCTTACCACTTAAGGAAATCCTCTTTCTTTTTATTCCTTTTTCAAACTACCTTCTTCTCAAAGGTATAAATCATATGATTGATTGCTATTAAAATGCTCACACCTGTCTAACCTTACTTATGCATCATTCAATTAAGCTGAGTTTTGCTAGACTTTCCCAAAAGGATTAATAACTCTTAATCTGAGTTATCCTTTGGTTTCAAACCTTCTACTTGGCTAAATTTTTACTCCTTACTTTCATCAATCTTTCCATACTTGAAAGTTTCCCATTCTATCTTCTATTGCTCACTCTCATTCTATTTCAATATATAAAGTTTTTACATAGCTTTCTTACTATGTATAGTCCTTACACTAATAACATAGTGATTGGATTCTATATCTTCCACTATTGTTCTTTTTTTTTTAACAATCTTCCAATCTTTGGAAGTAATTATCTCTTTCCTTGTTCTTCCATTATTTGGAAGTGATTACTTTATTTCTATCCTACAATTCATACTTCTTTACTAATTCTTTTTATTGAGAAATTTCTTTTCAAATTCTATCATTGAAGAGTGGTAACCTTGTGATGATTCTTTCCTCATTCTCACCACATCCATTGTTTTTGTAACACTCTTTGAGTGTCATTTTACTCTGCATATACATTGCTGATCCTCTTTTGTTATCCCTTTCTCGTATTCAAAACGATATTCTGAACCTTCTTACCATCTATGATAATATTTATCTCTTTTTCTTTTACATATCTATTTATATGTCATGGGCTTCCAAAATTTCTAGATTATACATTTTCTCATACTTCTTTCAAGCATATCTCATAACCTTTATCATATCATACTAACTCTTAATTTGCAATATTCTTGATAATTATAATTAAAAGAGTTCTTATTGATTTTGAATTCATCCCTTCTTGAGTCTTTATAAACTCCATAATTTATCATTAACTCATTTAGGATTTATGTAATCCATTGCAAGATTGCACTAAATGTCCTTACGTTATAAAATCAGTAAGAGATATATTTCTCTAATTGTCATTGTCATTTCATATATTGATCTCACATTCTCCCTTTGTTGGGGTTAATTTCCATGCTATCCTTAAAATTTATATAACCCTAAACTTTTCTTTCTTCAATCAACATGTAACAAGATGATTGACAAGTTTTGTAAGCATCTAACATATATCCCATGAATGCTCTTGATTTCTTGAAATCTATTAAAATTTATATAACCTTAAAACTTGATTTCTTTAATCAAAATGTACACTTGCAACACATATATTCCATGAATTCTTTTGGTCTCCTTACATCCATTTCCATATATCATTATTACTTCATCTAATATATTTCATTCTCCTCAACTTTATGAACATCATTTATCCAACTCATAGAACTTAAATTTTGTATTGATTCTATACTTTGATGTTGCATTTCCAATTCTCAAATAATAATAATAAATTTTGAAAATGCTCATCCTTATAGAGAAAACGGATACTTAATTTCCTCAACATCATTTATGTTCAATGCATCCTTATGGAGAACAAGGGTAATAAATTTCCTTAATAAACTCTTTCATGTTCAATGCATCCTTACATTGATCTTTCCATTTTCTTTTCCTAAAGAAAGTCGTTACTTTCATACGTAAATTTCTATAATCACTCCTTAATCCTTAACATTTGTTCTTTCAGCTCATTCAAATAATTTGATGTTCTTTTCCTCAACTATTATAGATATTTTCTCATTCAATCTCATGTAAGATTGAAAATCTCAAAATATCTTAAAGTTCTAACCACTTCTTTCTCCAAAAATTTGGATTTATGACTTATTCATAATCATCTTATTTTTCCAAACTCTACACTTAAGTTTAGATATTACTATTTGTTTATAGGTCTTCATTTCTCATGTTTTATCTCAACCTTCCTCCAAAAATATATTTTCCTCATTATATTCCTTAAATCTTTCAATATCATCACTATATCATGTAAGTGGAATTAATATCTCTATTCATATTTAGTTCTTTATTTTTCTTGATCAATAAATGTACTCTTCTTCATGATAATCCATAACTATATTTTCTCAATTCATCATATCAATATTTCTATCTATTGCCCAAAATTGTTTCACCATCAATTGTACTTCTCTTTACTATAATCCCAAAATTATTTTCAATATTCCCAAGTTATCATATCAATATTTCTCTAATCCTTGAAAATTCTTTTGTGCTAATTTCCACAATTAATTTATCATACCAATTTCATTTATATCTTAGGAATTTCATATTTGTTGTTCCATCAATAGGGCTATAATTTCTTTGTTAACCATACATCATAATGGTTTAATTGTCTTTCTTAATAAGTTTGGGATCATATTTTTGTCTCTTTTAACATATCAAACTATCTTCTCCCATTTCATTTTATAAAGACCATCTCTTTATGTTCTGAAATTTTATCATTTCTTTATTAAATCTTTTGCCTTTACTAAGTTTAGAGAGAAATTACTTACTTATCTCCTTATTCATCTTTACTTAAAACTATCCTCATTTACAAAATTTTGAATTATCTCACTTATCTCTTCAATTTCCTTTCAAGTAATATCATCTCTATTTTGATGATTAATTTCATTTAACTAATTATCATAATACCATATATGTAGCAATTATAACTCTTACACTTATATTTCTTCATATATTTATTATAAATTTTTATTTTTATAATAATTTTGAAGTTTCCTCTTTAGCTTTTTTTTATCATAAATCTCCATTTCACCTATTCCATAAGGTTGGAGTTTTTCCATCACATTTTCCAATTTATCACTTCTTTCTCTTTATCTCCATTCCTTCACTTAGTAATGGTCATATACATACTAGTATTGGTGTACTTTGTTCATACATATGTATGTTTACTCAGGACTTTAGGTTAGACCTGAACATTATACCTTACATCCATTGTAATGTTTTCCTCATTGATTTTTATATCTTACTATTCCCTATATTGGAATTCTTACTTGCTGAATAATATTTCTAGTCCTTTCATCCAATAATATCTACTTGTACTATACTATTCCTTCATAATAACTCTTTTTATACTCATTCTTAACTAATGAGTTTAACTCTTTTATTCTCATCTTTTACTTCCATATTCCTCAACTAATGAGTTTAACTCTTTCCTCACTATGAGTCAACTCTTTACATACTCTTCAACAATTGAGGCTACTCTTTCAAGACTTATCCCTTACTAATGAGTCAACTCCTTCTATACTCATCTCTTAACTAATGAGTTTATCACATAACTCATTCTCATCAACTAATAACTTATGTCTTATTCATATAACTCCTTCTCATCAACTAATAACTTACCTCTTATTCATTTACTAATCCTCATCCTTTAATTAGATATTCATCTTCATATTGGACATGATGGTATTGTACTGTGACTGGATGAATGGCTTTGATACCAACTATGACGACCCGGGTTTTTGAAACACATTTTATAATATATTTTTTTAAAGACAAGGGCGTCCCCTTAGTAAATTTTTTTTTTTTGCAAAACAAAGCAACGAAAATTCTTTTATTTTAAAACTTGTTTTGAAAACCCAAGTCACCACTTCATACATAACATAAGTACAATTTGTGTACAAAATAAAATTCCATTGAAGGAATATGATTTTATTAAACTTCCAGGATCCATCCAGTGGTTCACAGTACACAACCCATTGTATCCTTACAATACTTGTCCAAATACACATGTCAAATTACAAAGTTCTAAATACAATACATGCTCTCTATACAATGTTTCAAGGAATATACCCTTTTTACTTATTCTTCACTAGTTTTTCAAGTCTTGAGCTCCTAAGTCTCCTTCTACGTATACGAGATATTGTAAACATTTGAACATTTACAATATCTCGGCAAGCTATCTTGGTAGGGGATAAGAATGTAAGTTATTGATAGTAAAATCTCAATATTCAACTATCCCATAATTCATTCTATCATAAACACATTCACAGACCACTATTATTTATATAAACATCTCATTTCCTTATCATTTGTGTTCACCTTTATACATACATAGTATATAAGAACAAATCTGTTAAAATTGTAAAAATAATAATCATTTCCATACAAAGCTGATCAACTCCTTTCATTATAGGAGATTTGTATTTCAGCCGATTACTATCTTTGGATTTTCCCTTCTTGGGAAAAATATTGGTAATATACAATTACACGGCATTTCATCATGCCATCCCTTAAGGCATTTCACTATGCCAATTTCATATGCATCATAATGCAAAATAATCAAGGACTACTATGCTTGCGATCCGATCCGTCTGTGCTCGGATAACTGTTCAATAATCCACTTATACCATTCTCGGTGGAAATTACAATATCCATGTCCTTATGGGAGGACCATGGCTGTCACTGATGGTGGCCTTCCCATAATTGCCCCACCCGACTTTTAGCCTTTCTTAGGCTTGGTATTCAACATCATCAAGTTTCGTAGAGTGGGTGGCCAAACCCTCTTAACTCTCTTAGCATAGCATCCCTAGGCTTATGCTGTTTAAAACAAAACCACAAGCCTCCAAGCTTGTATGTAAAATAATACTTATACATATCGGACTATCATGCGTTTAACTAGGGCTGGAATATTTTCTACTTTCCTATTCACTTAGGGTTGTTCTCAATTCTCAACTTATTTAATACTTATTTTCCTCATCATTTGGTTGGATCATATTTCAATTTGAGGTATTTACCTTAATATATTGGTATCATACATGTCAATACTTCAAAACATAAGATCATGTATTAGACATGTATCTTCATGTAAAGGCATTCTTAATAATCCACCTACCTCAATAAGGTATTCTTACTCCTTGAAATCTGCCATAGTCTCGATCAACATATATCCGTCCAAATCATATGTATAATGTCATTTTTCTAATCAAGGGTGCATACTACATGGTCTTTTGATCATCCTTATGTAGGATGATCTGAATCTTTCTTCCTTGAATATCCTATATCCATGGGTTTAATATCATCTATACAAATACTATCTATATCATACATAACAATCTAATTTACATAGATGTTTCTTTTTCCTTAATGTTTTTGATCATACAAGATCTCATCTTGTTTGATCATCCTTATCTCACTTACTATTTTTATTAGGGTTAGATAATTTGCTATCTTTTATGTTCTTATTATTATTCAACCAGTTAGTGTCTTACTTGGTTGAAGATAATTTATTTCTTCCTATCACTAGACAACTCCTCCTTATTTCGGGATGACCAGTACTTACCAGTTAAAGTCTGCTCAAAAAGTGGTTAATACAACCCTCATGTAAGGAGGCGTTTAGACCTCTCTTACGTCAATGGGAGGTGAGGGAAAAGCACTTGGCTCTTGTATACCCCCTATAACCACAATGTTCAGAGTCCACTGGAGTGGTACTAGCTCAACCTTTGACAAGGTTCCTATGAGCTCTTTACCTTAAGTCCCTTCTCTAATTGATTTTAATTAATTTCCATGGATATGCACAATGTCATCCATGGATGTTCATTATTTTCCTATTTTGGGCCAAGGAAATGATAAATCATTCCTTATATTGTCCTACTAACTATAGCCCTTATTAAGTCACAATCATTCATTCATCTTAGTTGCCCATGAATTTCTATATTTCACTAGTTTACATTTTTGGTGATTTATGCTCCTTATATCTTAACAATTACTTAACAATTGAATAAATTTTGACAATAAGTAATTCATCAACTTGAAAGCATAAATCAAATATAAGTTTAACAACTATATACTAACATTCTTCCTATGAATGTAACTTAAGCTAGTGAAATAAAACTAACATGATCCTAAGTTATGAAACACATCTTCTATCATAATGAAATCATATTTAAATCCTAATTTACACTAACATGATCCTAAGATAATCAAATCTACTAACAAATTACTTATTTAGGGCATATCATACTAAAATTTAAAGATTACACTATCATACTTTCTAACTTAGAACATAAATCACATTTACACTTCTATATCCAATAAAAGACAATTTAAAATAATTTTATTAAGATTATTATAAACCTTTAAATATGATCCAACCATTAGATCTTAGGTGTTTTCCTTTAGATTAAGGGTTTTAATTACCTTTAGGGCTTTTAATCCATTAAGATCCAAAAATCTTATCCACTTGATTTTGTCACATTTCATCCATGATCTAACTGGATTCCATCATAATATCATCCCTTTAATCCATCCCAAGGATCTGATCATACTTGATCTCATTGATCAAGTGGGTCCCTTTGTATTTTTTATTTTTTTTATTTTAGGGTTTTTCTACCATAAAGGGTAGATCTCCTATTTTATCCAAGATCTGTACAAATTAACCATAGATATTACTTTATTACATTATTATATCATCACTAAAATAAATTTCCAAGATCTGATCACCTCAGATCTTGAAGATCTTAGAAATTGGACACTTATTTAAAAAATACAGAAAAATACAGATATAATTTTTAGAAATATTATGACTTCATTAGAAACTAGACATTACAAGCTTTCCATAGCTTCTTTCTGATCTCAATTTGGAGTTCATATGACTCCACAATCTTAAATTGAAGTTTTCAGCCGTTCTTAGGGTCCAGATTTGATCTGGGCCCACCAGAATTAATCTCTCTCAATTGAGGGTCCAAACCTTGTTAGATTTTCTTGAAAATTGTACCCTAGGGGTTTTTGACCCTTCTGGATTGATTGGAAAACCCAGAATTTCCATCTGAGCTCTCTATCACCATAAATTGAAGGGGCTGGTATTTACTTTATTTTTACCATTTTTCATTCAAATTAAATTACAGAAAAATAAAAATTATACTAAAACATAATAAATATGAATGGGAAGTAGTTCCACCTACCTGATTGGAGAAAAAACATATATTTGATGCTCAATTTGAGAGAATTACTGGTTGATGATAATATAGCCCGATTGTCTACCTTTTTGTGGTTTTCTGTTGTTGGAACCGTTGGATCTTGAAATTGATTTGGGGCTTTTGTATATACTGTGGTAGAGGAGGTTATGGACGGTGGAATTGATCAGATTTTTCTTGGAACGGAGTGCCTAATTGAATTTAGGTCTCTTGTTCCACTTAGAAAGAGGAGAGAGAAATAAGAAAAATAGAGATTGGGGAGGGATGAATGAGAATTTGGGGCTGAAACACCAAGAAAGATTTGGAAATTTCGTGGTTAAGGTTGTGAAAATGTTTGGAAATTTTTGGGACATATTTATAGCCAAATTTGAATTTTTTATCATTTCTTTTAATAAGATATTTTATTACTTTAGAATTTTTTATTACAAGTGCATTCTCCATTCTCCACTACAATCTCCACTACATTCTCCACTACCAGCAATAATGCACTGAGCAATTATTGTTGCTTCTAGAACGTTGCCCCACTTTGTGGGCCCCACTTTTATGTAAAAAGACGTTTTTGCCCTTATAACTCTAAAATTGGAGAAAAATAGGCATTATTTGTCCGAACTCGGAATCGAGCCTACTTAGTGGCGTTGGAATCGTATTTCTAAGTACTTCCTGAATATTGAGGTCTTATTTCTTGGATATGGAATATGGGTAAAATTACCATTTTGCCCCTAAATGGAGAAAAATAAGAAATTTTCATTTTAACTCAGAATTGAACGTACTTAATGTTGTTTCGATCAGTTTTCCAAGTACATTCTTAATTTATATATTTTAATTCATGATATAATCTCAATAAAAAGAGAATTTTCAATAACCTAATATTCTAGCCCATAATTTCTAAAAAAATCAAACTTTATGAATTTGCCACAAAAATTCAGGGTCATTACAGTAAGTCTCCTCACTCATTTATTTTCTAGATTAGGGTTTGCATTTAGAATAACTTGCATTGTTTGGTAGTTAAATTGCATATAAAAAGCATCTGTTATAATTGTTGCATTTTAGGATTTTGCATTAGTTTTTTGTTTTTAATTGCATTTTAGGACACATCTAACACTTTAAGGTGAATTATATGTTGATCGAATTGCCATGGTGTCTGAAAATTAATTAATAAGGGCACCTTACGCCACAAGATCAAGGGTGGATTTCATCACAACTCTTTGGCCCACCTAGGATAATCACCTCAAGCGTGCAACCCCACCATTCACTTTAAATTAAAATCAATTAAAAGAGACCTATAGGGTCAGCACATGCTCGTAGGACCCTCTTAATAGGACAGGAATACTGTCACTCCGGTTGCTTTTGATCACTGTGGTTATTGGGGGTTGTCTAATAGAGCCTCGCTCTTCCCCCACCTCATGTCGACATTTGTTGAGGTCCAAACGCCTCCTTACACGAGGGTTGTATTAACCGCTTTGGTTAGAACCTAACTGTGAGCAGTAGTCAACTCCTAAAGAAAGGAGGAGCGTTAGATTAGGCAAATTAAAAACGTTGTCCCCACAAAAAATCAAGAAAATCAAAATATTTATGCTTGTTAGCCTTAGGGGATTGCTTGATTGTGTTCTTGATTATGCATCATTCTAGGCATTTAGGTTGCATTATTTAGGATAGTCCTCTTCTATATAAAAAAAGAAGAAGAAGAAGAAGAAGAAGAAGAAGAAGAAGAAGAAGAAGAAGAAGAAGAAGAAGAAGAAGAAGAAGAAGAAGAGAAAACATGATCAATTGCACCTAATGAATAATTTAAACACTTATCAAAAGATTAATTTACACCCTAGCATTAATAGAGAAAATATTTCCCCATGGAGAAACAATCCACTCTTTAATGATGATGAACCACCTTTCATCTTTGATAATTATGATGTTTCCTCATGGACGAGCAATCCTCTCTTTAATGCTGATGATCCTCCACCTCTATTTCACGATTATATGCGTCAATGGAGGAATCATTTTCAACCACATGGAAATAGGAGAAAGGACCAACATAAAACACATGAGAATAACCAAAATTCTTATGGGAAGACACTAAGAGATTATTTGCAGCCTAATTATACCAGCACACTTTCATGTATATTTTTACCTCCAAATGCTGGTATGATTGACTTAAAGGTGGGAGTAATTCAATTACTTCCCAAATTCTATGGGTTGGATAGTGAGAGTCCTTACATGCATTTAAAAGAATTCGATGAAGTGTGCATGACTCAACATACACAAAACATCGACTTAAATATAGTAAGACTCAAACTATTTTCTTTTTCTTTAAAGGAAAAGGCTAAGATGTAGTTTCATTCAATGCCACTAGGTTCCATACGAACATGGGAAAATATGACTAGGAAGTTCTTGAATAAGTTCTTTCCTAGACATAAGATAATTGCTCTTCGTCGAAATATAGCGAATTTTACCCAGACGAATAATGAAACTTTCTATCAATGCTGGGAAAGATTTAAGGAATTATTGTTGACTTGTCCACATCATGGATACAAACTTTGGCATATCATTAGCTTCTTTTATGAAGGACTTAAATCTAATATGCGTCAATTTGTTGAAATGATGTGCAATGGTAATTTCTTAAATAAACAACCTGAAGAAGCACAAGAGTATTTGGAATGGTTGGCAGAGAGTGCACAAACTTAGGCTGATTCAGAAAAAGTAGGTTTTTCAAGTGAGCCTAAGACCACCACCACATCCTCTTGGGGAAAAATATATGCTATGACTGAAAAAGATGATATAAAAATAACATCCCTAGATAGAACAGTTGAGGCCATGGATATGGAGAAATGTCCCTCTAAGAAAGTCGAACAGGTGTGTGATATTTGTGAAAGTAATACACACCCCACTCAGGAATGTCCTATTGCTCCTGTATTTCAGGATGCTCTTCATGAATCGACACATTCTTATGAGCAACATTTTTTCCCATCTTTAGAGACATATAATTCTAAATGGAGTAATCATTCCACTTTTAGAAATGAATATAAGGCTAATGTCTCATAGAAGTCCCAACATCAACCCTATCACCACAAAGGACCATTTGCTCGTGGATCTTACCTTCCTCCACATAAGAGGAAAGTGGAGGATAATTTCCATCAAGTCATGCAATACCAAGAGAAAAAAATTGCTCAAATTAAAGCCCAATTAAAAGAGAACACAAATTCCATGACTGAATTGAAGGACATGATGTCTCAAATGCTACATTCTATTAATAAAGAGGAATGCCCTATTCCACCAAATGATATCTTGATGATATGGATGTAGGAGACAAGATTAATTCTTTATTTACAGACATGGAACAAACAAAGGTAGCTACCATTATTCATAATGGTAACATAATTGAGCAATCTGGACCTAAAAAGGCTGAAATAGCATCTAAACTGGTCAGAAAAATAGATGAATTTATTGATCAGGAAAATGTCACACCCATTGAGCAATATGACATCCTTGCTCCATTTCCAAAAAGGCTGCATCGAACTCCTACAATTGTCTTTAATTATGTGAAGCAGCTTGAAGATAAATTTATCTTGTGATAAAATGAAAAATTTTTAATTGCAAGATAAATTTATTCATCATTCCTTTTCAAAGGCCTGTCCAGCTTATTTCGTATGGGACCCAGGGAAGTTTCGAACTCAGTAATATTTTTCCTCTAACAATTTTCATCTGAAAAATAAAGTACGTAGCTTACTTTTTACTTTCTTCTTTTTCTTTTCCAAATTTTTTTTCTATATCTCCAAAATTTTTATATATTTCTCAATGCATTATCATCATCCTACTTTTAAACATTGAGGACAATGTTTCTGTCAGGTTGGGGGGTGTAGAATTCTAGCAAATTCTAATTTTCTAGATTTTTTAAAGGTATTTTCCTTGGTTTTTCAAGAAAAAAATTGAAAAAAATGAAAATTTTTAGGTCATTTCCTATACTATGATGAGAATTGGATTTTCTGAAGTATAATCTGGATAACTTTAGCTTATTAATGGAATTGAATATGATTAATTCATCATTTTAATCATTTTCTAAAGTATTCTATGAAAGCAAAGTCTCAGATCACATTTGTACATCGCAGCTACATATAGATAGTTTAGATTAATAAGTGGTTATAACTTAGATATCCTGAAAAAATTCAGTGGAAACCTATAACCTAAGTGAGTTTTAGAGCCATTCATCCTTTTTGAGAGGTTATAAATGTTCCTAAATTTTCATCATCTTGCTTAAAGAAAATTGATCCCAAACTCTTAAATTTTGGCTAATTACTTGAGTAATTAGAATACTATCTTTAAAATTTTGGAAGTTCATTGAATTTGATGAATTATAGGAAACCTAGAAAATGATTTAGGCCATCTTTGTTATAACCTAGAGACATAAAGCCTACCAAGAAGTATTTTACTACTAGTCAGCCAACTTGAGCCTTTTATATAAAGCCTTTTCTTTTGTCACCCAAATTACCCTTTACCCATATTAACCCAATATAAATTATCCAGTACCCAATTTTCTTTGAAAAATAAGGTAGAGATGAATGAAAGAATATCTTTTAGTTGTAATGCAAGTAGAAAAGTGGATATGAAGAAAAGAAATATTCTTCAAAGTGAGTCAAAAGTACTAAAATATAAAGAAAAAAGTTGAAAAAAAAGTTTGAAGAACACAAAGAAAAATAGAAAAAGAAATATTCACTTCAACAAAGAAAAGGAAAGAAGAATTGTCAACAATAGAAGACCTCTACTTATTTTTCTGAAGAAACTTTTTATACCCTTATGCCCTTTCTTTTGTACCATGTCCTAAGCTTATGTTTCGTCCCAGTTAAAGACCTATTGATTCTAGGATGAATATAGTCTTGATGAGGAAATGAATGAATAGGATTAAAAGAACAGTATCTCTAAATATTCAAAGGTATTGACATCTATTCCAAAGGGATCAAAATCATTAAATTCCTTATTAACTCTCATTCTTCATGAGTATATGTGAGATATATTTGTTTTCATTGACTCTTCTCACATATTCAAAAGAGAGATATGATTTGAACCCTCTATCTGAGAGACTTTATTTCTGAGAGTATGTCATTAGTAAGGATTGAGGTCAAAACATATTTCAGATGGAGTTCAAAAGTTGGAAGTCTACTTAGAGATAAAGATTATTCTATGTGTAGACTGTATATGCACACAATCACTCTAAGATCTGAGCTTAAGTGGAATATTTTTAGTATATGGGTAGGGTTTTGAATTATTCAGTCATCTTTATTAGTTTGCTAAAGTTGATAGATTTTAATTGGGTCTTGTGCATTGCAGATCAGTCAAATTAGGTGTGGAAGCTCCAGATTGAATCAATGATATTAGTTGGACATCAGATGAAGTTTCATAGAAAAAAGAGAATTTTGAAGTCCTAAGACAGAACAAATTTGAAGACTTTCAGAGTTCTAGCAAGACCAGGAAAGCTAGTAGACCCCACTCTCTCCCTTATCTCTCTTCTCCATCTCTATTATCTTTCTCCTCTCTTATCTCTTTTTTTCTCTCTCTCTCTCTCTCTCTCTCTCTATTATCTCACCATCTCTACACATGTCTCTTCCTTTTTATTCCCATTCCCCTCTCTCTCCAGGGGATGGTTTTCTTTTGGGAGGTTGGGCTGGCCAACTTTCTCCCCTTTCTTCTCTCTTTCCCTCTCCACACCTCTCTTAACCAGCATACATTCTCCTCCTTTCCATCTCCATTGTTCTCTCTTTCTCTCTCCTTTGCTTTCCATCAGACCTACTGCTAGGCCGGCCATAGGTGCGTGACACACCTAGAAGGCTTGGCATAAGCTCTCTCTCTCTCTCTCTCTCTCTCTCTCTCTCTCTCTCTCTCTCTCTCTCTCTCTCTCTCTCTCTCTCTCCTTTGCTTCCCATCAGACCTACTGCTAGGCCGTCCATAGGTGCGTGACACACCTAGAAGGCCTGGCATAAGCTCTCTCTCTCTCTCTCTCTCTCTCTCTCTCTCTCTCTCTCTCTCTCTCTCTCTCTCTCTCTCTCTCTCTCTCTCTCTCTCTCTCTCTCTCTCTCTCTCTCTCTCTCTCTCTCTCTCTCTCTCTTGCGTTTTCTGTTTCTTACCTATCTGCTGGCAAGCAAAACCCAGGCCATCCCATTTCCAACCTAACCAGCACCGCCCAGAGAAACAAATGACACCCAAACCAAAGGCATTGTCTCCCTCATTGGACAAGCCAGCCCTCTTCATCCGACGCTTGGAGAAGGCGACGCTTTAGGCCAGGCACAAGCCTAGATGCGGACAATCCAAGGAAGGAACCCAAACTGGGTTTTCATTCCCGCGTTTCCATTCTTCTCCATCTTCTCTTCCACTTTTCTCCCATCTCCTTTTCTTCTCCTTCCTTTTCCCTCTCCTCTTCTCCTCCGGCCAGCCTATCTCCTTCTTTTCTCTTCACTGGACGGTCCAGGACCGGAACCCAAACTGGGCTTCCATTTCCAGCGGTTCTCCCTTCTCTTCTTCCTCTTCTCTTCTTCTCTCCTCTTCCTCCTCAAACTCCACGTTTTCTTGGTTTTTCATTTAAAACCATAACCCCAGAAAATGACAGATCTGCCCTTGGCAGATCTTAGAAATTCCCAATGTATCCTCAAAGTAATTCCATCTGGGTCCTTTGTCTGAAATTCCATCTGTGTCCTCAGACTAATTCCAACTGTGTCCTCACTTTAACTACATCTATGTCCCAGTTTTGTTTTATTCACATTTTGACTACTTAGGGGCAGTGCAATCTAGGGACAGTGCAATCCAAGGACAAGCTTATCCAGGACGCCTTTTAGTTTTATTTTCTGTTGTCTTTTGAATAAATAATTGTGCAAACTGCAAAAATTGAATAAATTTGGGTTTTAGTTTATTCTTAGTTTATTTTTAGTATAGTCTTTGTTTTTATTCTTTTATTAATTGAATTTTATTGAAAACACCATCATTTTAAATTAAGTCCTCGTGGGATTGACCTGTACTTGCATAAGCTACACTACAATAGCCCGTGCACTTGCGGTTAAACAATCAACAATGTGTTTATTGAGACACATTGATTATATTAAAGCATTTTATGATTTAAATGCTTTTCATTTATTAATTTTTTACTATAGTTTACCATTAAGTTTGGATGGGTATCTTTATGAGATGATGCATATCGTGAGTTGTAGTGATCTTTTATATTTTGTAAAATACCTTACAAAGGTTATTATTAAAACTTATAATTGAATTAGTTTTGCATGGTATTAATTTGTAAATCATGATTGAGATTTCAAAGTTCATGATATTACTCATTTTACATCATATTATATTAAACTGCATAATGTGTGATTGTGTGTTTCCTTTTTGGATTTAAAATTGTATAACTCATATTTTTAATGGTGAAACGACCTACACATGCTCAAGTTTGCTAAGACATTATAAATAATTTACAATGTCTTAGGTATGAAGAAATAGTATAGGGAAAATGGAGCAGAAGATGGCGATAAAGTTCTAAAGAGAAGAAGATAATACATATAGTACTTAGGTTTGCAATATAGTTATGATTTGATAAACTTTTGTTATGTGTACTTAATATGACTTTGCTTTATTTACACATGAGTATGTAAATAGAGTTATGGAGATGAGGCTGTGATTGAAGTGGTCTTAGGGATATTGGTTTTAGCTATAGCCTTTTGGTACTACAAAAGGTTTCTTTTTATTCAAATGTAAACAAACATGTGTACAAAAGGTTTCTTTTTATTCAAATATAAATAGACATGTGTGTGGATGTATTTTGGAGGGAGATGTAGTCCACTTTATTTATTTTACATTTATATTATGTTTATCAAGTTGTTGCATTACATGCATTAAATGCACAATGTCCAAAATGCAAAGGAGACTTTCTTGAATTTTTTGTAGGAATATGGTATTTATTCCTTTGAAAATTGTTGTATTTGGAAAAGAAAAAAATGACACTCGGGACTTTTAAGGTCTTTTCATTAAACTTGTTTTTTTTTGCTGTTTGGTTTCTAATTAGTTTTTCAAACTTGGGGCCCCACAATAGTAAAACATTTTATGAAAATATAATAAAAACTTGGGATGTCACAAGTTAGAACATTGATATAGAAGTGTAGATCTAAGAGTTGAGCAAAAGCCTTAACAAATCACCATAAGTACAATAGAGACGTATTTAAACTATTAAATAGAAGAACAACAAACTAGATGCAAGAAAACAGAAGACAAACAAATACACAAGCATAGACATGGTTCAACAAAACTGCCTACATCCATGGGGAGAGTAAAATGAGAAATCCACTATGAGAGAATAGCTTTACAAGCATAAACCTAACATGGTTCTTCTTCTTCTTCTTCTTCTTCTTCTTCTTCTTCTTCTTCTTCTTCTTCTTGTCTTATCAAAAATCTAGGAGCACATCTTAGAAGCTTCTTGTTTTTCCTCTTTTTTAACCTTACAAAAGAAAACACTTACAAGAGAACTACCAAAGAAGCATGCCCACCAACGTCTCGAGTATCCCACTCTAAAACACCCTTATAAGAAAGTAACACAATCTCTTTTTCTCTTGGCTTTAGTTGTGGCCTTCTTTATGGAGATGACCCATATGATGTTAAGTAAAGGATGCAAGAAGCCCTATACTCAATAAGAAGTTCAAAGTGCAAGCTATTCCCATAATTCGTGGAAAGTTTCATGATTTGCGTGATAACTCCATTTAAAAAGAGTGATTGCCAAAATCTACTCATCTTGAGTGTACGAGTGTATAGTAGTGGGCGCATGAGTGAGTCTAAATTGTGAATGCATGACATCTAGTATGCACAAGAGAGTGTGAGTGCGCGTATGCACCATTTCCAATCGAACATATATCCGTCTCCTTGTTTTGATAATGACATTGTTGTCTTTGTTTAAAATAAAGTACAATAGGGACATCATTTAGCAACCATAAAAGAGAAAAAGTTCTTGTATGAGTTCGTAAACAGCATTGCATTGCAAAGAGGAACAACAATATCATGGATACAATAAAAAGACTTACAACAACAAGATATAATCAATCAATGCCTCCGAGGTGTCATAAGAGGAACCTCCTTCCCTCAAAGAGTATTCAATATTTTGCTTAAGAAGCTTGATCCTCTCTCTTATTGCTTCCCCTTCTTTCTCCACCATTAATTTTCTTATTGCCTTCTCTATTTCTCCTCTTTCCAACCCGTTCTCAAGTTGTACCCCAATCCTCCAAATATGGCTAATGAACCTAGCGTTCACCCTTTGATCCCCCATGAAGGGCCAACAAAGCATGGGTACTTCTTCACTTATACTCTCCAAAGTATAATTCCAACCACAATGTGTCCAAAAGCCACCCACCACAGGGTGAGCGAGTACTTCTTGTTGCGGAGCCCAATTGACCACCCAACCTCTCTGTTTAGTCTTCTCTTGGAACCCTTGGGGCAATTCGAGCTGTTCTAGATCACATACCAAGTCGGGTCGAACCACCCACAAGAATGGCTGTTCGCTATTGGCTAAACCCCATGCTGTCTCCACTAATTGCATTTTGTCAATGGCTGCTATGCTCTCGAAGCTTACATAAAGAACTGATCGAGGCTTTTGTTTCTCTAACCAATCCATGCAACTGCGATCTTGTATTAACAAGCTATTAGAAGAGTCTGGAGAGTGTTTGTGGAGGGGGCCTACAGGAAAATTTGGAATTGGAAATTCTTTTCTAATTTGTTTCAATGCAGTTCCTTCAACGCACTCTAAGGAGTTCCAAATCAATCCTGTGGAAGCCCTTGTCTCATTGATCATATTACCAACCAACTTGTATACGTCGACCGCATCCCCTGTGTCGATGAGTGGCAGATCCATGACTCTCAAAGGTGGAAGCTTAGGTATCAAGGTGTTTGATTCAGATTCTGGAAGCGGGTTAAATAATTTGGTCATAAATTGGAGAAAGAAAAATAAAACTGAAAATGATGTTCAATTAAACCAAATACTAATGGTAGACTCTTCAGAAAATACTATTTATAAACATGCGCAAATAGCAACAAAACACAGTTAGTAAAATGCCAATTTTCCACCTAGCCGTCATGCTACCAAAAATTTTCTTTTCTAAATACCTTTTCATCCCTTTCTATATACAAAATTTTGTTGGCGATTTTCGTTATTCTCAGCATGCTCTTCGATCCATTACGAAAATACCCTTTCACCTATTTTAGGCTTCCAACGTAATTATATTCCCTGATATAAGTCAATTCGTCCAGCTGTTTGACCAAGGGAGTTTCATTTATATATCGTCCTTAGTTTTGGGAAATATTTATCTATGGATATAAATATATTAAATAACTCACATGAGCTGGTTCTAAGTCGACCGAGCAATAGTATAGATTACTCATTCACAATTGATATACACAGTATGGGAGGGTTCTTGTGAAAGATCATTGAGGACTCGTACTAGCTTTTCTAATGTTTTATGTACCCACTTTTTCCCCTGTTTTTTCTGTATTTTTGGAAACCCCATTATTGTTTAAACATGTTTATAGGGTGGCAAATGCAGCTGTGGATCTCCTTGCATCAATACTCATCAACAAAGTCGTGTTTGTGCTGGGTGTGGACTACACCATCTTTTTATTGGGTTTGCACTAGCTAATGATGCTAGGCATGTCTGTTTTAGGCGTAGTGACTTGGTTTAGTTTGGCTTCTGGTCGTGTGGTTTCCTCCTTGCGGCAAAGTTGTAATTTCGTTATCCTATTAATAAATTTTTATCATTTATGAAAAAAGATAATCTCTCTTATTCTCTAGTAAGACATCTTTAGAGTATGTATTTAGTTTGGTTTCTGGCCATGTGGTTTTCTCCTTGCTGCAAAGTTGTAATTTCGTTATCCTATTAATAACTTTTTTAGCATTTATGAAATAAAGATAATCTCATTTATTATCTAGTAAGACATCTTTAGAGTATGTCTTATAAAAAAAACTGTTTTCTTAAAATTTTATGGAATAAAATGAAGAAAATAATATATATGTCCTCTTTAATGAACTTACTTTTGCAAAGTGTAAAAGTATTGACTTTAATATTATAAAGCCATAAAACCAAGTGTAGCTCACAAAACCCAGTAGCAGACAAGTCATTCTAAGGGGCGGGAATATCGTTTCCCATAAAACTAATAAAAAACATTTGCTAAAGCATTAGTTGACGCAACAGGTCAAGTTGACCCCAATAATGTAACCAACTTAACGTCAAGGATGAGGTTTTCAAGCTATGTTCCAAACTGAGGCTTGGCCCTCCTCGATTATGACAAAAAAAAACCCTTTAGAAGATAACAATCCATAGAGAACTGAAGGCAAATCTAAAAGCTGAGACCATTTTGTCTTCTTATGAAGTTGCTTAGAAAGGCCAATCTTACAAGTTGCAAAATTTATGATTTCTTTTTTCTTTCTACGTGCAAGTTATTGATTTTTGTCCCAGTACAATTGCTTTTAAACTTTCAGGTCAAATGTAATATTGATGCACTAAACGATACAAATTACCAACTACCAAGGCTATAATACGTGACTATGTCTTATTTAATTAACTAATTATGTTATTTATTTAAATAAGAGGAATGCTGAAGTCCAGCTCGCAGCCCACAAGCAAGTGCTGCAATCCCACTTTACCAGTGGAGGCTTACCTTTGGTTGATCAGACTTACTCATCTGATTTCTCTCATGTGGATAATTATTAATCCTAAAACAGTGCTGGTTGAATGAGTTTGTAAACTAAAGGTGTAACTTCAGTCATTATAACATACAGTTATAAACATTCTTTAAAGAATATTCCAAAATGAATGAGTTGAAAGAACATTTTCTAGATCTTAAAATCGTATTGGGGGTTATAGAAATCAGATGAACTGGTTTGATCAACTAAAGGTGGGGCCAATCATGGTAAAGTAGGGGCACAGCGCCATTACGTATGCTGCACACAGGACTCATATTTTTATATGCATATTATATGACAAAATAATGACCAAATAATACATGATTATTATACTAGATACTTCCTCGAATGGTGTTTTCAGCTTTGATTAGAGCATAAACAACGGCAGCAATGTTAGATCTTATGACTTGTGACTGACAAAAACCTATGGATTAAGGAGACTAAGAAATCAATATGACAGTAGCTCCTGTATTACGACACTCAAGAACGGGCCCAAATTTAAAATACGAAGTTCCAAAACAGACCAAGAATACATTGGACCTGCACGGCCATAGCTTTCCATGTTTATCGGAGGACCATTTCACACGAAACTGATGGCTAAATGTACGAGCAAGAGCCATTTTGGGGACGATTCATCTCTACTCGCTCCTTAGCCAAGTTAAAGAACGGTTCTTTATTAGTTGATCATAGGATAAAAGCTTGAGCAATTAAAGGACCAGAATTGTTTGACGCATGACATTTTGAAGATAGCCTATCCAGGGCCCTAGCACATAAGCATTTTGGAACTTTGGATGGAAAAATTAGAACCCACTTGTACTTATAACCATCAATCTAAACCATACGTAAAGCATCCGTGTAAAACGACTAAGACACTAAGATTTCGAGAGCTAGTAAGTTGCCATGAGAAGAGCAGTGGAATTATGTGGTGATTTTCTCCTTCTCTCGAAATAGGACTGCAAATTAGTTGGCTTCACCAGAGAATGAAAGAAAGTAGTTTTGTTTTTGGAGGCACAGTAAATTAAGAAGCAAAGTATCTATGACCTCTTCTCCTAAATCTATCTGAAATCTCCCCCAATAAGGGAAAAGTCCCACCTCCACCACACTTCAAGGACAAGAGGCAACAAGTTGTCGACAACCAATTGTGCTAGATGACTAATAAAGTGGTTCAAACACTGGCAATACTTGATGCCTTTAATCTTGGACCTATTTCCAAACCTCTTTTTCTGACTTTCTTGATCATTTGTGTTTGCAATGATAGTATCCTTTAGCTTATTCTTATAACTAAAAGCTTTTCCAATCTAACTCGCCTAAGATGAAGAAGCAAAGTAGTACATGCTAACCATGACAGGACACATGGGAAACAGACAAAGATGATAAGATCCTTATCTCTTGATTACTATCGCCGCCCAGTAGAAACCCTTTTTCCTGAGGATGTGTCATCCATCTTACTATTGCTTACACCAAAGAAATCTGCCCTGGAGGTTGATATGGGTGACCGTTTATTTAAAAAAAGAAAAAAGGATATGGTTATGATCGTCCTAATTGGAAATCCAGTTGGATGCCTCCATACTGTAAGGGTCATAAGTTCACCTAAAACATTGATTCAGTCAAGTTCATAGATCTGCCAATTAACTAAGAAATCCTGGCAAATCGAGGAGCTTGGAGCGACACATTTTCTGCAGGCCACCCACTGCCTCCCAATGTACTTAAGGAACACTTATCTTCTCAGTACCATAATAAGTTTTTGGCATAAAAAGGATACACCTTGAATCGGAAGATGACCTTTTCGTTGGAGGATGGGAATGTAAGAAAATGGAACAAAACTAGATGTACTGCTCGTCCTTGACACCATTCTTGGCAGCTTCAATTGATCAGCGACAGATTGGGTGAAGCTCATAATGGCATCGCTAATGAGACATGAAATCGGCTCTTCAGTACTCTCCGACAACAATCGAGCCAAGCAATCTTGAAACGGCGTTACACATTTGCTGTTAATGGCCACAAGAAGCGCTATAACATTCTTGGTTGAGGCTTGGGGGTCGTCTGTGCCGTCTGAAATGGGTTCGAAGTTGAAATCTGGATAGTTGGAAGCATTGGGAGAGTTGTACTTTGTGTGAATAATGGTGATAGACAAGCCTTTGGAGTGGAGAAGGGTGGCTAGCTGAAGCATGGGGTTGATATGGCCTTGTAATGGACATGGGAACAGCACTAATCGGCGCCATTTCCTTTCAGCTGCTGCTCTTGCCACTGGAATGGAACTTGGGGCTAGCAGTGGAATGGGTCACTGGGTTTCACCAGTGTTTGGGATGAAACATATGCTGTAGATCTCTAATGGGCTTTGATCAATGCAGGCGGCAGAAGTGGCAGATTTTTAAATGCCGTTTACCTTTTCTCTGTATGCAATACGAAACTTCATACCGAAGTAACTTTGGAAATCCTTTCAGACATATTATTTAGAAAAATAATCATTGGAGACTTGACTACTTGAAGGGGCAAAGCGCCAAAAGAGCCAGTGGCTCTTTATTTAATACCGGCCATTTTCAGGATCCACATGTGCCATCTAGTCATGACCGACTCTTTTTCCTGAAAAGAAATGGGGACGCCATTGACGGAATGATCCAACGGGGGACCACAAGTCATATTGATTGGATGATATTGGACTTTAGTTCAAACCGCATTCAGGTTACATCAGAAGTAGCTGAACCATTGATTACTGTTCGGATCTTACAAGCGTCGTCCCTGTTCAGCAGATGTCTGGAACCATGTTGATACCATTGCTAGTCTAGATTACATGAGTATATACTTTTGCAGATCGCAGAATCTAATTGTTGGACTAGTCCCAAATGTATTGGCTCCCTATCTTGTATTGGCTTCCTATCTTCCCTCCCTTTATTTGCCTCTTCTAACAATGAAATTAGTTGTAAAACCGTTTCCGGAGACTTCCCTTCCCATAATGGTATATTAGTTTCAATGAAATTGTTAAGTTTTCCATCTGCTCAGTGAACAATGCGCTACAGACATCTATGAGATTCTGAAATGTTATTTGTGATGGATGGTCCTCCAACGATTGGTACAAGTCTACGGAATGGAAAATTTGCAGGTGTTACTAGAGGGGATATCCTTGTGTTTCTCAAGGGATTGCCTCACGACTAAGCTAACCTCGAAAAGGCGGTGGGTGACTCTGCATTTGCTATCTCTAAGCTTGTTAATTGGCTCGCTAAGGCCTTCAAAATATCTGCTGATACTCTCCAGCAACCAGCTTGTAAGCAGAGGTACTAGTGAGAGTAGCTATTGTAAGATTTGATAGACGACGGTCTTTTGATGTAACTTTGGCGGTATTTGTTCGCTATTTCCGTACCACTAAGTGATCGTCTAAGGTATGCTTAGCAGCTATTTCTGCGCGTTCATTCAATTTCTTACACTGACTACTAAACCAAAATTTTGGTGGAGGCATGAGCTAAAGTATATTAAGGTCAACAAGATTAGTTGAGAAATTTGAAACCCGATCTGTGGAGACATTATTTATTAATGTAGACATTGCAATTCTATTTTTCTCCTTTTCAAAGTTGATGTTGAAAAAAAAAAAAAAAAAGCTGTTGCATAGTACAATGACAAACAAAACCCAAAAAGGTTTCTTCGAGGGTAAAAAAAATGCACAATAAAACTGAAACTAGAACTGTGATAACCCAGAATTTTCAACACTTTTTAAACAAAATTTTTGAAAGGTGGGGCTCCAAAATTTGAAAACAAAACACAGAAAAATAATTTCAATGAATTTCATTTTAAGAAAAACCACAAGTGTCAACCATCGACTCAAAATTCAAATAAACTTTTCATTTTTCAAGTAAGCATTTCCAAAACAAGTTTGCTTCTTTAGGACCAATCCAATCAAATTAACAGTCATATTCCCTGCAACAATATAATCAAGTCCAAATAATTCAAATACACATATACAATCCAAGTAGAATTTAAAACATACCTTCAGTTGAAATCTCTCACTCAACAACTCATCTAGCTCCTCATTAGTCGTGTTTATCTCTCAATATCTGGGCATTGCAACAATAACGCAATACCTCAAGCAAGCAATGCTAGGTAGGGGAATATGATGCTTATGCAATGTAAAATATAATATTTGCTTTCACATTAGAATAATCATTTCAATGCACAAAATATTATGCATCAATAATCAATAGCCTACATGATTAACTTGGAATTAATCCAAGACTTTAGAATGTAATTTTCAAAGCATTTTATATAAATATCATAAATAAATTGAACCACGAAACATCAAGTCCAAATCTAAATTAGTATCTCAAGTAAACTTTAAGAATAGGTATAAACATTATAAACAAATCCAGAAATGTCAAATCATGTCCAACCAAAATTTAAATCACAAATAAAGATACTGAATGTCTAACAAGTTAAATGGCATTAAACTCGTAAACTAGTAAATATAGTAATTAGTGGTCACACCCCTACTATGCGGGGCCTACATCCTCCAATGACCACTAACTATCCATAATGGTCATGAGCTCATGCCAGGCATATCACCGTGCCATATAGTCATCAGTGGTCACAGCAACTTAATCTTACAAGAAAACTAAGCACACATACTATCACTCCCTCGTGATTACAAGACCGTACATAGGAATACAAAGAATTACTATGTTGTAGTGATAACCAACACATGATTTATCAACTACCACTCTCTACCGACACTAAAACAAGAGACTCATCATTCGTCTGCATGAGTGAGGACCGGACCAGTAGTGTGGGCTACCTATGAAACCAACTCCCAGCGAGTGCCTTCTACAGACGAGTGCCTATCATCTCATAATCTTAGAGGATGGGTGGTCGGCCCTATACCCCTCCTAGCATAACATCCACTAGGCAACAAGCCTGTCAAAAATAAAATCTTCCATCCTTCATGCTTGGATAAAAAACAATAGTATTATGTTACATGCTTGTCTCATATCAATCCATGAAAAATATTGTATTATATACATAGCTGGTACCCTATAGTAGATCAACCCAGCATGGCTTTTACATCAAAATAATGCGGTAATAAAACATGCCATGCACCATAAAAAATGCCTTTTTAAATGAATGATGTACATTTAAATCCATAAAGGTATATAACCATCCTCCATATACAAAAACTATATCCTTTATATTTCATAATCCATGCCATAAATACCACATGTATAATGTAAGATAATAATCACATTTTATAAATGATTCATGCAACTCAAATCTCATGTATCAAAATCACATCATGTGTATATAAATAAATCATGTAGTTTATGAAATTAGCATCTTAAAGTCCACATACCTCGAATACAACTCTCAAATCCTTAGAACAGCCCATGGTCTCAATTGCATATATATCAACATATCTGTCAAGTCATAAATACATTTCAAGTTAACCACTTATTCATAATTTCTCACCCATTACTCATCTAGTCTTTGATCATGATCAATCATGATGATCTTGCTCTTACAGACCTTCAATCATGCTTATATTTTTTTATTTTCATAATATCCATCAATTTGGATCATTGATTAAGGATCAACAGTTCTAATCATTTCATATATTCTTATTCAAGTTAATCTAAGCTATGATCAGCTAAATAGATGCATCATGATCATCAAAAGGCTTAATCATTACATTTTATTGGAATTCAAGGTGATCCAAATGTTGTATCGTTCTTTAAAGCCTCTATTATGATTAGATCACCAATTCTAATATTAATCATCACAATCAATTTCATGTCATGTTTATCTAACCATTCCAGTGTACATCTATGATTTTTGTCTTGATTTGATGATCCGATCACTCTCTGATCGATATCTAAAATCCTCCGTTAGATCAATAGTCTAGATCAATTTCTAAGATGAATACACATGATCTGATTATTAGATTAATCAATCCATCTCTTGGATCATATAATTGTTCGAGTTCCAAGGACTGATAATCCTTAGATTAGACCGATCTAAGTTATTGGATAATATCTCATAGGTTTGATCTGACTAGATGTGCTTTGATCAAGATTCTGATGCTAAAATCATGTCCGCGTCATTGATATGATTCCAATGGACATTTCAGGTAAAAAATCAGGCTTACATAGCTCCCAAAATTGCAAAAGGAACATTTCAATTTATTTTTGGATGGTTTGAATCAAAATTCAAACTGGATGCACTTTACACTGGACTAAACCGGCAGAATACCTTTAAATTGGATTAAACTGGCATCCCCAGGATGCACTGCGTCTGGGATGCGTAGCAAAATGCCCCTTATGCATCTTGGTTGAAGGGGATGCTGCCGCATGCAACTTGGTTTCCAAGACACTGGGAGTCCCATCCGACCACAATAGTGCCCATTGTCATTGCTACGTGACTCACGCATTATGTCCGAGCATCCTGTGGATGCGTCCTGGGTGCAATGTCCATTGGGGACATCACACCTGGACCATTCACACTTTTTGCTCGATCTACGGTCCAGATGGTCCTATTCTTCTACTATTTTTGTCGTTCCTAATGTTTTGAGGGTCATTGAATCCAACGAACGGTTTAGATCATCTATATGAGTTGTTTTTATGATGAGTTTTCTACTATGTCACGGTTTTTCTTAGATTACTTCACAAAATTTGGAAATTTTCCAATCTAGATGGTGGAAAATAATAAAAGATGATGAAATCCATACTAGATAATGGAAAATGAGAAGGGAACTGAGATCTACCTATTTGATTGGTGAGAAATCAGATCTTTAAGCATTTTACTGGAGAAGAAGAGGTGGAGAAAATGTCACATTGCCACAATCCTTAGGCGATCCACCAGCGTAATGAAGGGGAAGTGGGCATGATCGGAGCATGGTGCCATTCACAACAGATCCGTAACAGCAAATCGAAGGAGAGAGGGGAAACATAAGGAAGATGATGAATATTGTTTAGGAAAATAGGGGTTTCTACTTAAATTTAGTTAAGGTGAAATAATCATGATTACTCACATAATTAGTAGGTCTCCTAATCCATTTTGTTCTGTCTCAATTCTAGGACCCACATCAGTGTAATGTGGGCCCCACTTATCAAATGACAATTTTGCCCTTTTGTGAAATAATTGGGTATATTTTTCACCTGAACTATGATTTAGCGTTCTTAGTGTCGTTGGATTTCATTTTTCAAGTACAATCCAAATATCAAGGTTTTGACACTTGATTTGATGTCTGTCAAATTTCTCACTCATAAGACTCCAAAATTATGAAATTTTACTACTTTCTTTTTATCCCAATTTAACATTTTTCAAAACCACTCGCATTGATTAAAAATTAGGGATGTTACATTCTTCCCTCCTTATAGGAATTTTGTCCTCGATATTCTTTCTATATTATCCTACAACAATTCTAGAAGCATCCTCATATCATAATATATGCTAATCGTAAACAAAATCCCAAATCTAACACCCATAATATTCATCAATTTGTCTCTTCATATACTTAGAACACGTCATACCCACATATGACGCAACTAGTATAAATCAAGCTCCCATATAAGAGTTGGTTATCTGTGTACAACTTAGTACTAGTAAAATCACTTTATCAATAGAATTCAGAGTATCTTAGCTCACATATAGGCAAATCAATGCACGTTTTATACCATAGTATACTAGCTCACCAATAGGCAATCACAAACTAATCAACACCGAAGCATACAAGCTTATTATTAGGCACTCATATGCCAATCAAATCAGAGCATACTAGCTCACACTATCAGGCAATCATATGCCAATATAAAAAAAATCAGCACATAGCATGATCATACTATGAGCACCTAGAAGCCCGCCAAATAAAAGCTCGCTAGCTAGAAGCTTGTCAATACCTTCTGCCCCTCATCGGCTACTCACAAGTATATGTCATAAATCAATTTCTGATTATACATAAGAAAATGAATTATACCAAACACACATCATTGTCACACCTCTCATTTAATGAGAAATTAAATTCATATATATGAAATATAAACAACATCCATGTCATTGCTATCCTGGAAACTCAATAACTCAGTGATAGTAGTTTATTAGACTAAGGAAACTATCAAGCTTAGTCATCCATTTGGGCTAATCCCAGCCCATCTTAATCTTAATAAACTACCTCTCTATCAATAGAGGTGTCATGGTCAAGGAATGTCACCTTCTTCAACCAAAATTTCATACTCATATATATTCACAACAAAAGATGGGCCTTTAAGATGGTCATCCAAGTAACATTTGAATTTTCAACCATCATATCCATACACATTGTCAATATACTGGTTCCATTAATTGATATCACGTAGAACTTGTAATAATCATAACAAGTGTTAAAATTTGTCTTAAAAACATCTTACTCACAATCCTAGTCTGGTGATAATCTAACCTTAAATCAATATACACCAATATCAAGCATTATCCAACGTTGATTAATTAGATCATCAATACATGATAGAGGATATCAATTCTCCACTGTGGTGCTATCAAACAATCAATAATATGTGCATAACACCCTATGAAGACCCACTGGCTTGATAAACGCTTGTCAAATAACTGTTGTAATTAGAACCCTTCCAGCTCCGCTAGGGCCATCTTGTATGGCATCTTAGAAAAATGACAATATGTCTGATGCCCACTTAATGTCAACATCAATATCCCGTGGCAAAAAATCCTAGAACCTCCCCAAGAAAGATTATGAATTCTCATGCATCATTTGTGTGCTCAATCTGTGACCACTCTATTCTCTACTGTCACTCTAATAAGGAGGACTCGAAACCTCAAGAAATACACATTGCCCTATAGGAAGAAGTAACACAACCTTAGTGATACTCTTCCTACATAGGGATGAGGTCATTGATTATCCAAGTACACTAAAAGTAATCTTTCATCAAATCAATTAACTATCCCCCAATAAATAGAATCCTTTCTAAGGATGGTATCAAAATAAATTATATTGAGTAAGATGAGATCAATATCCATATTCTCACTTATCATCAGCGTCATAACGTCCAACTCAGAGACTGTCATATACACATAGATATATTCATCAAAGTGCCAATACATAAGGTACAAAAGGATTGGATCCTAAATCAATAAGGATCCTAGCATATTTACCAGAAATCGATGAAACATTTTCCACCACTCAATTCGAAGCCTATACTTGCCTCTAAGTAATGGTAGAAGCTCATCCTTGCCAATGTGGGGCCATTTCTATACTATCTCCAATTTCAGTCAGTCTGACTCATTATCCTCTGAGACAATCTCCATTGAAATACTCTGACTCTCCACAGTCAAAATATTTAAAGAATTGACAATGTAATAGCAGTTGCCAATGCTATTATCATGGTTGCAATGATCTACTAACTCCAGAACATAGCTCTCTAGGTGCCTGTTCTTGTACTAATGCACCTTCTCTTGTTCACATCCCAACACTATCTGATCAAATGTCACTAACTCAGTAGCCTTTATAACTATGTCGATGAAAAGGGGTCTCTTGCCCTTATTGGGCTGACTCGAACTACTCATGTCTGAATCTTTGCAATCAACCCGAGTCTCATGAAAATATCTCTATAAAACATAGTGTCCAAATCTACAGCCTCTGTCACAAATGGAGGATGTGCTACCATCACTTGATTCCTCAATCCAGGCGTCAATATAACGTAATCTATATGCAGCCTCCTAATCCATCATGAGTTAGAGACAAGTCTCTTCAACTATGTATACCAATTCAATACCGTTGAACCGTCTAATTTCTTTGCTCTATAGCAATAACTCTCGTAGTATCACCAAATGCTCATAAGGCAAAGATACTGATCATCACAGGCCTTTCTAAGAACCTTTTAGATAAAAGTCTTAGCAATAGAGGAGCACATCCTCTCAGACGACCATCATTAAATCCTCATAATCACATTCTTAGTGTCTTCACTCCCACCATTTCATTTCCTATAACTAAAGAATTATTTCATGGTCATATCAATCAAAATCAACTGCAACTTCATCAATCTCACATCCAATTAAAATGATCTTTCATAATAACCTTTGTTATTAGGAACCACAATATGATCACTATCAGTGTTGAATGTAAATCAATTTTAATTAATTTCATCTAGCTCTATTCACCTCATCTATCTTTCTTCCCAGTTGATTCATTATGTAATCATCACTATTTAATAATTAATCTTATAAAATAGCTGCAATGTCCTCCAGGCAATATGCACTTCAAATCATAATTGAAATCCTTATAATAATTCATAAACATTCACTTCTCACTAATGTCTACCCATCAATATTTTTGTATGCATAAGAACTCATTAATTTTTATCCCGTAGCTTAGAAAATTCATTCATAAGAACATTATGATATTATTTCATCAAATTTTCAATGATTTTCACCATACTACAATTTATTCGTCAAATAAATCTATTTCAAGTTTGGGTTAATACAATGCTTCTCTAAACTTTCTTGAGTTTTCATTATTTGTAATCATCTCTGATCTTTCTCTATTGCAGTAATAATAGTTGTTATACTCTTGCAAAAGATTGTACACACAGTCTAATTTATAACTCGAGCTCTCAAAAGAATTTCATGTACATATATTTTCTATTATATAGGAAGGTTCTAACCCAGAGAAACTGATTCAAAATCTTTATTCTGATTCCTTACAATTAATCATGCACTCTCCAAGGCTTCACACATTCTGTTCTCACGTTAGAAATTATACTTACAGTAAATTGTCTCCATTAGTAAATCATCCATCAACAATATTCTGACTTGGAGACACTAATTCATGCACATCATATTCTGATTTCTTACCTTAAGAGCCTAACCATCCTCATAAGAATTTACTTTTCATTTAGTTGATCATTTTCCTTTTTCCATGACTATTTGTGACTTCTACTTAAGTCATTTTCCATTAATGATATGAATCAATTTTTATATATATGATTTTCACACTAATCCTTGCACCTCTAGTTTAACTACCAACACCTCTAACTAGTTTATTCATGTTTCAAAATTTACTAAATGATTTAATCATTAGTTCATACAATTTTTAACTCTCACCTTGGACTGTCATCTTCACATGGACTTTCGGGACTAGCTATGAGTGGATGAACTTGTTCTGATACCAATTGTGACAACTTAGGGTTTACGGTAAATTTTAAACAAAATTGTTAGGAAGGTGGGGTCGCAATTTTTTAAAGCAAAACACAAAAAAAACAATTTCAATGAATTTCATTTAAAAAAAAAACCTGAGTGTCAACCACCGACTCAAAACTCAAATAAACTTTTCATTTTTCAAGTAAGCATTTCCAAAACAAGTTTACTTTTTCAGAACCCATTCAGTCAACAACCACATCCCGTACAATAATATAATCAAGTCTAGATAATTCAGATGCACATGCATAATCCACGTAGAATTAAAAATATACCTTTAGTTGAGATATCTCCATCAACAACTCATCTAGTTCATCATTAGTCATGTTTGTCTCTCAATATCTAAGACATTGCAACAATAAGATAATGACTTAGCAAACAATGCTTCGTAAGGGAATAAGGTACTTATGCAATTTAAAATATAATATTTTCTTTCACAATATAATAATCATTTCAATGCACAAAACATTATGCATTAATAATCAATAGTCTACATGATTAACTTGGAATTAATCCAATACTTTAGAATATAATTCTCAAATCATTTCATATGAATATCATGAATAAATAAAACTACAAAACATCAAGTCCAAATCCAAATCAGTATCTAAGTAAACTTTATGAATAGATATAAACATCATAAACAAATCCAAAAATGTCAAATCCTATCCAACCACAATTTAAATCACAAAAAAAGATGCTAAATGTGTAAATGAGTTAAATGCTATTAAACTCATAAACTAGTCAATATAGCCATCAGTTGTCACACCTCTACTGTGCAGGGCCCACATCCTCCAGTCAACATTGGCTATCCGTAATGGTCATGAGCTCATACCAAGAATATCACCATGCCATATAGTCATCAGTGGTCACAACACCCTGATCTCACAAGAAAACCAAGTAGACATGCTATCACTCCCTTGTGATCACAACATAGTGTATAAGAATACAAGGAACTGCTATGTTATAGTGATAACCGACATATGATCTATTGACTATTGCTGTTTGCTAACACTGTAACGGGAGACTCATCGTCCGTCCGTATGGGTGAGGACCAGACTAGTAGTGTAGGCTACACATGATACCAACCCCTACCAAGTGCCATCTACGGGCGGGTGTCTATCATCTCATGAACTTAGAGGGTGGGTAGACAGCCCTATACCCCTCCTATCATAGCATCCCTCAGGCAACAAGCCTGTAAAAAAAAAATAAAATTCAAGCCTCCATGCTTGGATGTAAAACAATAGTATCAGGCTACATGCCTGTCTTATATCAAGCTACGAAAAATATTATATTATATACATAGTTGGTAGCATATATCAAATCAAGCCTACATGGCTTTTACATCAAAATAATGCGGTAATAAAACATACTATGTACCATAGAAAACATGCCTTTTTAAATGAAGGGTGTACATTTAAATCCATGGAGGTATAATCACAATATAACCATCCGCCATATACAAAACTATATCCTTTCTATTTCACAATTCATGTCATAAATACTACATGTATGATGTAAGATAATAATAACACTTTATAAATGATTCATGCAACTCAAATCTCATGCAGGTATCAAGATCACATTATGAGTACATAAATAAATTATGTAGTTTATGAAATTAGCATCTTAAATTCCACCTACCTCAAATATGGCTCTCAAATCCTTAAAACAACCCATGGTCTCAATTGTGTATCTATTAGTCTATCTGTCAAGTCATAGATACATTTCAAGTTAACCACTTATTCACAATTTTCCACCAATTACTCATCTAATCTTTGGTCACAATCAATCATGATGATCTTGCTCTTATTGACCTTCAATCATACGTATATTTCTTTATTTTCATAATATCCATCAATTTGGATCATTGATTAAAGATCAACAATTCTGATCATTTGATCTATTCTTATTCAAGTCAATCTAAGCTATGATAAGCTAAATAGATGTATTGTAATCATCAAAAGGCTTAATCATTCCATTTCATTGGAATTCGGGGGGATCCAACCATTGGATCATTCTTAAAAGCCTCTATTTATGATTAGATCACCAATTCTAGTCTTAATCATTACAATCAATTTCATTTCATGTTTTTTAAACCATTCCAGTGTACATCTATAATTTATGTCTTGATCTGAGGGTCTGATCACTCTCTGATCAATCAAATCTAAAATCCTCTATTAGATTAATGGTCTATATAAATTTTTAGGATGAATACACACCATCTGATCATTAGATCAATCAATCCATCTCTTGGATCATATATTTATTCAAGTTCGAAGGCCTGATCATCCCCAGATGAACCTGATCTAAGTTATTGTATAACATTTCATAGGCTTGATTTGACTGGATGTGCTTAGATCAAGATTTCGATGCTAAAATCATATCCGCATTGTTGAGACAATTCCAATGGACTTTTCGGGTAAAAAATTGGGCTTATATAGCTCCCAAAATTGCAAGACGAACATTTCAGTTCATTTTTGGACTGTCTGGATCAAAATCTAGACCATATGCACTTTACACCGGACTAAACTGGTGAAATCCCTTTACACTAGATTAAACTGACATCCTCGGGATGCATCGCGTCTGGGAGGAGAGGCAAAATGCGGCGCGTGCGTCTTGGTTGCCGGGACACTCCCTCATGTGTCTCGGTTTCTAGGACACTTGGTGTCCCATCCAACTGCGACAGTGCTTGTGCATCGTTGCTGAACACACACATCACATTGCCTTGCGCGTTATGTTTGAGTGACTCGTGGACGTGTCCTGGGTACAATGTCCATCGGGGACAATGCTCTTGGACCGTCCACACTGTTTTTGCTTGATCTACAGTCCAGATGATCCGATTGTCATTCCTAAGGTTTTAAGGATCATTGAATCTAATGGATGATCCAGATCATCCATCTGAGTTGTCTTTGTGATGAGCTTTTTACTGTGTCACGTTCTACCTTAGATTAACTTCGCAAAATCTGGAATTTTTCCAATTTAGATGATTGGAAAAAAATAAAAGATGATGAAATCCATAGTGGGTAATGGAAAATGAGAAGGAAACTTAGATCTACCTATCTAATTGGTGAGAAATCCAATCTTTAAGCGTTTTTGCAGGAGAAGAAGAGGTGAAGAAAACATCACATTGCCATGATCCTCAGGCGATCCACAAGTGTAACGAAGGGGAAGTGGGTGTGATCGGAGCATGGTGCCAATCATCAGTAGATCCGTAATATTAGATTGAAGGAGAGGGGGAAAACAAGGAAAATGATGAATAGTGTTTAAGAAAAGAGGGATTTTTACCTTAAATTCAGTTAAGTTGAGATGATCACAATTACTCACATAATTCGTAGGTTTCCTAATTCATTTTGAACTGTCTAAATTCTAGGACCTGCATCAATGTAATGTGGGCCCCATTTATCAAATGATAATTTTGCCCTTTGTGAAATAATTGGATAAATTTTTCACTTGAACTCTGATTTGGGTGTTCTTGGTGTTGTTGGATTCTATTTATCAAGTACAATCTAAATATCAAAGTTTCTACACTTGATTTGATGTCTATCAAATTTTTTACTCATAAAACTCCATAAATATTATATTTTACTATTTTGTTTTTATCCCAATTTAACATTTTTCAAAAATCACTCACATTGGGATTTAAAAATTAGGAATGTTATATTCTTCCTTCCTTATAGAAATTTCGTCATCAAAATTCTTTCCATATTATCCTGCAACAATTCTAGAAGTATCCCCATATCATAATATATGCTAATCGTGAACAAAATCCCAAATCCAACACCCATAAATGATTTCACGATATATCTTCCCCTCCTATCTCAACTAATCATTTAAACTAATAGTCATCAATTTGTTTCTTCATATACTCAGAACACGTCATACCTACATATGACGAAACTAGCACAAATCAAGCTCTCATCTAAGAGTTGGTTATCTGTGTATAACTTAGTACCAATAAAATCACTTTATCAACACAATTTGGATCTTCTCAGCTCACATATAGACAAATCAATGCCAGTTTTATACTAGAGCTTACTAGCTCAGCCATAGGCAATCACATACCAATCAACACCGAAGCATATGAGCTCATTATCAGGCACTTGTGTGCCAATCAATAGGCAATCATATGCCAATCAAATCAGAGCATACCGACTTACTATCAGGCAATCATGTGCTCATCAAATCAGAGTATACTAGCTCACTATCAGGCAATCACTTGCCAATAAAAAAAATTCATCCCATAACATGATCATACTGTGAGCACATAGAAGCCTGTCAATGTCTCCCACACCCACCCTCATTGCCCGCCCTCTTAGGCCGCCCTCATTGGATACTCACAAGTATATGTCATGAATTAATTTTTTATTACACATAAGAAAATGATTTATCCCAAACACACATCATTGTCATACCTCTCATTTAATGAGATATTAAATTCATATATATGAAATATAAACAACATCCAAATCACTGTTATCCTGGAAACTCAATAACTGAGCGATAGCAGTTTACTAGACAAAGGAAACTATCAAGCTTAGTCATCCATTTGAGCTAATCCCAGCCCATCGTAATCTCAATAAACTACCTCTCTATCAATAGAGGTGTCATGGTCAAGGAATGCTACCTTCTTTGATCAAAATTTCATACTCATATATATTCACAACAAGAGATGAACCTTCAAGATAGTCATCCAAGTAACATTTGAATTTTCAACCATCATATCCTTACACAATGTTAGTGCACTAGTTCCATCAATTGGTATCACCCAAAACTTGTAATAATCATAAGTGCTCATCTTAAAGATGTCTTACTCACAATCCTTGTATGGTGATAACCAAACCTAAAATCAATATCCACCAATACCATGCACTATCCAATGTTGATAAATTAGATCATCAATACATGATAGAGAATATCAATTCTCTACTTTGGTGCTATCAAACAATCAATAATCTATGCATAGTAATAATAATCTATCTCTCTTCTCTTGAAGAGGATTAATGCACCATATGAAGACCCACTGATCTGATAAACCCTCGTCAAGTAACAACCGTAACTGGAACCCTTCTAGCTCCGCTGGGGCCATCTTGTATGGTACCTTAGAAAAATAGCCTATCTAGAATGTGAACAAGAAGATGAACAGTTTGGATCAGGAAACAACTAGTGCGTTGTTCTGACTATATTATCTCTTTTTGTATGAAACAGAGGTCATGCATACTACATGTTCCATTTTTGAACCAAATGTAATGAAGAAAATACGGGGATTTTTCTCAATGTTGTGTGCTTGAGACTGAAACTGTGACCACGATATGATGAAAACCCAATCAAGAAGGAAATAAATGCCAAATTGATAGTGTTATGTATAAGTTTCTTAATAGTACAAAAGTCCTAAAAGCAAACTATCTTATTGCATTACGGGTTTAGTTTCTTGGATGTGGGGGGTGTCTATATATATATATATATATTCGAATTTCCCCAAGGAATGCCTTATTGATAGGCTAATTGTGACAAGAACTAGAGAGCTATACTTGCTTCAGCTTCCGCTAGCTTGAATGCAAGCACAATTGCCATTGCTAAGAGCATTTTCGGCTCAAACGTCCCAGATGCTCTCACTAAGGCTTTCAAGATATCTGCTGATACTTTTCAGCAGATAAAGATGAACCAACAGTGAAGGAGACTTACTTGTGGTGACGGATGAAACTTATCAATGTATAGGTTTGAGAATGAATCAATGAAGAGAAGGGTCCATGAAAGTTAATTTAAAATAAAGCCTTTGTTTCTATCGATTGTCATTTGCATTTTGTCTCCAAATGTTAGATAAGGGATCGAAATGATTTTCTAACGAGGGAAATGTGCTCAAATTGACGAGGTCTCTCTGTCCCGTGGCTTTAGCTGTGAACTTCTTGATGGTATGAGGTCTGCCCCTATAATGTTAAGTAAAGGAAGTTCAAAGTCCTACTTCCATAATTAGTGAAAATTTTCATGCTACGTTTGATAAGGTAGCATTGGGCCTTGGGACAGCTCGAGGTGCTGTACCTTCGGCCAGAATTGCTGTTTATAAGGTCTGTTGGTCAGGGGCATGCTGGGATGCTGATGTCCTAGCAGGTTTTGATGATGCAATTGCCGCTGGCGTTGATATCATATCTGTTTCTCTTGGAGGCTTCAATCCTTTACTGGATTACTTTGAAGACTCCATAGCCATTGGATCATTTCAAGCCATGAAGAAAGGAATCCTTACTTCCAATTCTGCCGGTAACTCAGGTCCTCTTCCCTATTATTTGTCGAATTCTTCGCCCTGGAGTCTAACAGTCGCAGCTAGTACCACAGAGGCATTTTGAGACCAAACTGAGGTTGGGTAATGGAAAAGTTATTAGGTGAGAAATCCTTCTCTCGTTTTGTAGCGGACGTCGTCCTACGCTTCCTAATTGAGTCCTTACTAAACTTCGTTCCTTCAAAAAAGAGGTTAAAAAGCAAAGCCCATTTTGGTTGACATTCTACGTCTAAAATTTTCAAATATCTCCTTTCATGCAGGGAGCTGCTCTTAACACCTTTAAGCTAAAGGATGGCATGTACCCTTTGGTATGTGGAGGAGATGTCCCGAATAAATCTGCCGGTTTCAACAGTTCTGAGTATAGGAAAAAACCAACAACTCTGAAATTCCCCACTGAACCTTCATTGCCAGTATTAGGTGTCAATCCATTAAGCGTATCTGATTTTGCAGTATCACCGACATAATCAGTTAATATTGATAGATCATAATGAGAATAATGAGACTAACTGTTTATAAAACTGCTATTCAAAAGTTTAGCACTTTAATGAATCCATTTGTTTGTTTTACATTTTGTCAAAGCTCTGATGATGATTGGAAAGAAACATACTTCAACAATTTGATGGGCTATCAAACAATTCAGGTACTGTGAGGTGGGCTCACTGAACAAGAGATTGGTGAAGGGGAAGATTGTTTTCTGTGAACAGCAGAGTTCAGGAGAAGAGCCTTTACTTGAGGATGCCGTAGGTACCATAATGTCGGAGTTTTTCTATTCCGACTATTCCTTATCTTATCCGGTGCCAGCGGTCTTCCTGGGAGCATGATTGGTGATGAAGTTCTTCATTACATAAACAGAACAGGGTATTATTTCTGATCATCTACATTAACTTCTTTCTCATAGTTTTCTGACTTAGAATGAATACTATTCCACTAGGTTATTATTAGCTTCAACTTTGTCGCAAGGCCCAGCAGCAACGGTTATCAATCAAAGAAAAGAAAGATAAACATAAATCATGGATCGACTAAGCACTCTCAGGAACTTGCTTAAGATTAAGAAAGCGAAATCTCATGAAAATAACATGGAATAAGGTCTGATCCTATTCATGGGAATTCCTTAAATTTATCTTTCCGAAAATCAGAAGTTCCAAACAATTGGGATTTTTTCGGAGATTGGATGCAGTTAAATTGTTTAACCAATTGGGATGTTTAAACAGGAATCCGACAGCAATTATACTAACAGCTGTTACGATTAAAGACCCAAGTGGTCCAGTCAGTTGCGTCCTTCTCTTCCCGAGGGCCAAACCTAATCACAAAAGACATTCTCAAGGTAGCTCATACATTGTAAGTTTTTCCCCTGCCATCATCTGTCGATTACTTTTAGCTACTAATTCCACCTCTTAATATGGTCTAGCCTGATCTAATTGCCCCCGGAGTTGACATATTAGCCGAATGGTAGCCAGCGGCCCCTATTTCATCGTATAATGGTGACAAAAGAGCAGTGAAATGCAACATAATCTCGGGTACATCCATGTCTTGCCCACATGCAAGCGGTGCAGCTGCCTATGTCAAATCGTTTCACACAATATGGTCTCCAGCTGCAATCAAGTCTGCCCTAATGACTACTGGTAATGACACTTCTTCGGCTTAAGATCGTTTAATCACTTGATCCGTAATAATTTTCGGTGCAATACATCTAAAAGAGAGAGAGAGAGAGAGAGGAATGCATCAGAGGGATCAGTCGCTCATCTGATACAGTTGAGGGTTGAGCACGTCTCCATGGTCGCAGTTATGATTGATCCGAGTTGTCCAACAGATAGCCAGACATTTGGATTTGTAGAACTGCAAAGTACATAGCTGGTGGACTACCCTTGAGGCCACTGGATTTTGTTCTTTTCCGTGAATATACACGGTGAGAGCTACGCATAAGTAACAGTTCGCATCCGACAGACAGAGACACTTAAATGGAGGTAGAAGTGTTGGATACAGTATGGATTTAATCCATTTAATATCCAAACTACAAAAAGAATGCTTCACCAAAGCATTCTCCAGGAGTCAAAACAGATGATTCAAGTGCATGGATAAGTGATGCTTTTTAGATAATTGTATGTAAAGTTTTACTTCTAATCATAATTAATTACTGTTAGTTTTGCAGCCTACACCATGGACAGACACAGAAGCGAAGATGCCGAACTCGCATATGGTGCTGGTCACATTAATCCTGTCAAGGCTGTAAACCCTGGCCTCATATGTGACGCAAGCGAGCATGACTACGTACAAGCTTTATGCAGCGAAGGTCTACTACTCTAAGAGACTTGTAATTGGGGACCAAAGCAGTTGCTCCAACACTACGCAGGGATCAGTCTGGGATCTTAACTATCCTAATATTTCCCTTCATGTCATTACCCAGCAAACCATTCTCAGCTGCGTGCCGGATAACAGTCACTAATGTGGCATTGCCACATTCTACTTATAATACAACTGTGGTTGCATCAGGACTCAAGGTTCAGGTGGGACCAAGTGTCTCGTCCTTCAAGTATCTAGGGGAGAAGAAATCTTTCGTGGTGAAGGTTTCTGGAAAGATAGAGGACTTCGCAGTATCAGCTTCACTATTATGGAAGGATGGTGTTCATCTAGTGAGAAGCCCCATCGTAGTGAGCTTGTCTCCAATACACTATGCTAGTTAGAAACTGATGTAGGAGTACCGATTGCTACTCCATTTTCAATAATAAGAAAATAAATATGTCACTCTTGTTCTTTATGCTTTTACATGATTGATTACTCAATCTTCTTCAGATTATTAAGGAATTCTATCCATTACCTTGTTTCAACAAGGGCACTCCATATCTCGAGGATGTAGCCAAATTGGTTAAGTGCCTTGTCCAACAACCAGGACATCGTCGATTCCCACTGCTTTAACTATCAAAATAAATAAATACATAAATCTGAATTATATAATTGATTTTTATCCTTAGTGGCCTATTATATAGTATTATTATACCATGATTATATAAAGTAAATTCATTTATTGAAATACTCAATGTAACACTGCACCAAATTTCATATAATGGCTTTGCAAGGTATATATTTACAATACTAGACTGATAGTGTTCATCAAGTGAGGAGTCTCATCGGAGTGCATTTCATATAACTGAAATTTCAAGCAAAGGACAACATTTCATGTATCTCCTATGCTAGTTAAAGCATTGATACAGAAGTGTAGATCTAAGAGTCGAGTAAAAGCCTTAACAAATCACCACAAGTGCAATAGAAATATCTAAACTATTAAATAGAAGAACAACAAACTAGATGCAAGAAAACAAAAGACAAACAAAGACACAAGCATAGACATAGTTTGACAAAACTACCTACATCCACAGGGAGAGTAAAAGGAGAAATTCACCATGAGAGAATAGCTTTACAAGCATAAACCTAATGTGGTTCTTCTTCCTTTCTTGTCTTCTCAAAAATCTAGGAGCACACCTTGAACCTTCTTATTTTTCCTCTTTTTTAACCTTACAAAAGAAAACACTTATAAGAAAACCACAAAAGAAGCATGCCCACCAACGTCTCTAGTATCCCACTCTAAACACCCTTATAAGAAGTAACACAAAGTCTCTTTTTCTCTTGGCTTTAGTTGTGGCCTTCTTTACGTGGACCACCCATATGATGTTAAGTAAAGAATGCAAGAAACCCTATACTCGAGAAAAAGTTCAAAGTGCTATTCCCATAATTCGTGGAAAAATTCATGCTTTGCTTGATAACTCTATTTAAAAAGAGTGATTGCTCTATTATCTTAACATTATAAACCAAAATCTACTCATCTTGAGTGTATGAGTGTGGAGTAGTGGGCACAGGAGTGAGTCTAAATTGTGAATGCATAACTTCTAGGATGCTCAAGGGAGTGTGAGTGTGTGTATCTACCATTTCCAAAAGAACATTTATCGGTCTCCTTGTTTTGATAATGACGTTGTTGTCTTTGTTCAAAATAAAGTACAATAAGGACATCATTTAGCAACCATAAAAGAGAAAAAGTTACTGTATGAGTTTGTATAACAGCAATGCATTGCAAAGAGGAAAAACAATATCAAGGATACAATAAAAAGACTTACAACGACAAGATATAATCAATCAATGCCTCTAAGGCGTCGTGAGAAGAACCTCCTTCCCTCAAAGAGTGTTCAACATTTTGCTTAAGAAGCTTGATCCTATCTCTTATTTCTTCCCCTTCTTTCTCCACGATTAATTTTCTTATTGCCTTCTCTATTTCTCCTCTTTCCAACCCGTTTTCAAGTTGTATCCCAATCCTCCAAATATGGCTCATGAACCTAGCGTTCACCCTTTGATCCCCCATGAAGGGCCAACAAAGCATGGGTACTCCTTCACTTATGCTTTCCAAAGTAGAATTCCAACCACAATGGGTCCAAAAGCCACCCATCGTAGGGTGCGCCAGTACTTCTTGTTGCGGAGCCCAGTTGACCACCCAACCTCTCTGTCTAGTCTTCTCTTCGAATCCTTTGGGCAATTTGAGCAGTTCTAGATCACAGACCAAGCCGGGTCGAACCACCCACAAGAATGGCTGCTCGCTATTGGCTAAGCCCCATGCTGTCTCCACTAATTGCATTTTATCAATGGCTGCTATGCTTCCGAAACTTACATAAAGAACTGATCGAGGCTTTTGTTTCTCTAACCAATCCATGCAACTGCGATCTTGTATTAACAAACTATTAGAAGAGTCTGGAGATTGTTTGTGGAGGGGACCTATAGGAAAATTTGGAATTGGAAATTCTTTTCGAATTTGTTTCAGTGCAGCTCCTTCAACGCACTCTAAGGAGTTCAAAATCAATCCTGTTGAAGCCCTTGTTTCATTGATCATATTACCAACTAACTTGTATAAGTCGGCAGCATCCTTTGTGTCGATGAGGGGTAGATCCATGACTCTCAAAGGTGGAAGCTCAGGTATCAAGGTGTTTGATTCAGATTCTGGAAGCGGGTTAAAGAATTTGGTCATAAATTGGAGAAAGAAAAATAAAACTGAAAATGATGTTTAATTAAACATCTAATTAAGCCAAAGATGTTTAATTAAACCAAATACTAATGGTAGACTTTTCAGAAAATAATATTTATAAACATATGCAAATACTAACAGTAAAACGCCAATTTTCCACCTAGCTGTCATGCTACCAAAATTTTTTCTTTTCTAAATGCCTTTCAATCCCTTTCTATTTACAAAATTTTGGTGGCGATTTTCGTTATTCTCAACATGCTCTTCCATCCATTACGAAAATACCCTTTCACCTATTTTAGGCTTCCAACGTAAATATATTAAATAACTATATATATATGACTCATTCACAATTGTTATATACTATGGAAGGGTTCTTCTAATATTTTATTTACACAATTTTTTCTTTGTGTTTTTTTGTTTTGTTTTGAAAGCCTCGATTTTGTTTAAACATGTTCATAGGGTGGCAAATGCAGCTGCAGATCTCCTTGCATTAGGACTCATCAACAAAGTCAAGTTTGAGCTGGGTGTGGACTACTCCATCTTTTTATTGGGTTTGCACTAATTAACGATGCTAGGCGTGTCTGTTTTAGGCGTAGTGACTTGGTCTAGTTTGGCTTCTGGCCGTGTGTTTTTCTCCTTGTGGCAAAGTTGTAATTTCATTATCCTAATAATAAATTTTTATCATTTATAAAAAAATGATTATATCACTTATTCTGTAGTAAGACATCTTTAGAGCATGTCTTATTAAAAAAACTATTTTCTTAAAATTTTATGGAATAAAATTAAGAAAATAATATATCTGTCCTCTTTAATGACCTTACTTTTACACTTGCAAAATTTAAAGGTATTGACTTTAATATGACAAGGCCATAAAACAAAGTGTAGCTCACCAAACCCAGTAGCAGACAGGTGATTCTAAGGGGCAGGAATATCGTTTCCCATAAAATTAATCAAAAACATTTACTAAAGCATTAGTTGACGCACCTGGTCAAGTTGACCCCAATAATGTAACCAACTTACGTCAAGGATCAGGTTTTCAAGCTATGCTCCACACAGAGAGTTTGGCCCTCCATGATTATGACAAGAAAACCCCTTCAGAAGATAAAAATCGATAGAGAAATGAAGGCAAATCTAAAAACTGAGCCATTTTGTTTTCTTATGAAAGGCAAATCTTAAAAGTTCCAAAGTTTATAAAAAAATAATTTTCTTTCTAAGTGCAAGTTATTGATTTTTGTCCCAATGCAATTGCTTTTAAACTTTCAGGTCAAACGAAATATTGTATAATGTTGATGCACTAAACGATACAAAATTACCAACTACGAAGACTATATTACGTGACTATGTCTTATTTAATTAACTAATTATGTTATTTTATTTAAATAAGAGGAATGCTGGGTTCCAGCCCTCAGCTCACAAGCAATGGTGCTGCAATCCCACTTTACCATTGCAGGTCTACCTTTGATTGATCAGACATTCATCTGATTTCTCATATTGTGGATGATTATTAATCCTAAAACAGTGCTGGTCGAATGAGTTTATAAACTAAGGTTTAATTTCAGTCATTCTAACACAGACAGTTATAAGCATTCTCTAAAGAATATTCCAAAATGAATGAGATGAAAAAACATTTTCTAGATATTAAAATCATATTGGGAGGTAAAGAAATCAGATGAATCGGTTTGATCAACTAAAGGTGGCGCCAATCATAATAAAATAAGGGCCAATAATATCAATTTTATATACTTGTTAAATGAAAAAATAATGACCAAATAATACATGATTATTATACTAGATACTTCCTCGAATGGTGTTTTCAGCTTTGATCAGCAATGTTAGATCTTATGACTTGTGACTGACAAAAACCTATATATTAAGGAGACTTGGAAATCAATATGAAAGTAGCTCCTGTATTGCGAAACTCAATATCTGCCAAATTAACGGGCCCAAATTGAAATAACGAAGTCCCAAAACAGACTAAGAGTACATTGGACCTGCACAGCCACAGTTTTCTATGTTTATAGGACGACAATTTCAGACGAAACTGATGGCTAAATGTACAAGCAAGCGCCATTTTTGGCCATGATTCATCTCTACTCGGTCCTTAGCCAAGTTAAAGAAAGGTTCTTTATTGGTTCATCATAGGATAAAAGCTTGAGCAATTAAAGGACCAGAATTGTTTGATGCATCTATCAAGGGCCCTAGCACATAAGAATTTTGGATGGAAAAATTAGAACCTATTTGTACTTCTAACCATCAATCTAAAACATACATAAAGCATCCTTGTAAAAATACTAAGACTTTATGATTTCAAGAACTAGTAAGTTGCCACGAGAAGAGCATTAGAATTATATGGTGATTTTCTCCTTCTCTGGATATAGAAGTGCAAATTAATTGGCTTCACCAGAGAATGAAAGAAATTAGTTTTGTTTTTTGGAGGTACAGTAAACGAAGGCCTTCTGCTTTTTCCTCTGATCTCGATCTCTTTCGATCTTTCTTTGCAAATTGGTTTCAGTTTTCATGGAGACACAGTGGATTACAGAGTTTCCCCATACAAACATGGACAAACGCCCCAGAAAAAGGCCCAGATTGACATGGGATATGCCCCCTCCTCTTCCTGCTCCCATGCCCAAGGTAACATTTTTTTTCTAGATATGTGTTATCTTGAATTTCATGATTTTTCCTGCTATTTTGGACGTTTTGAATTGGGTTTTGCTTTTCCTATTTATCGTAGTTTATGGAATTCTTTCGTATTTGGGTAATTTTTTCTGCCCAAAATCTATACACTCCGTTTTTTATTTCGATCCTTGGATGGACCGATCGTGATTTGTCATGATTTTCTGTTCCTATTTCTTCTAATATTTGTGGAATATGTATAAAGATTAGATTTCTCTTTAAAATGGAGTAAATTTGTGCTTTTTAAATGGAATTTTTTATGCATTTACGTATAGGTTTTGTTTGGTACCAGGATATCTCTCCCACGCTTGGTTTTGGAGGTGTCAGAACATGTATACAGAATGTCAAACTGCGAACAATTTGTGGGTAATGATTATTTTCAAGATAGTTAATTCATTGGCCCGACTCCTAATTAGATAAGATTTTGATGCCGATGACTATAGTAACTTAAGAGGCAAAAGTATCTGTGACCTCTTCTCATAAATTAATCTAAAATCTCCCCCTTTAAGGGAAAAGTGTCACCTCTAACTGCACCAAGTAGTCAACAACCGTGCTGGACAGCTTTTGACTAATAAAGTGGTTCAAACACTAGCAATACTTTTGCTTATTCTTGTAACTAAAAGCTTTTCTAATCTGACTTGTCGAAGAAAAAACATGCAAATAGAAGAAGCAAAGTAGTACATGCTAACCATGACAGGACACATGGGAAACAGACAAAGACGATAAGATTCTTATCTCTTGATTACTATCACCGCCAAGTAGTATCTTTTTCTCCTAAGGATTTGGGATCCATCTTACCATTGCTCACACCAAAGAAATCTGCCCTGAAGGTTGATATGGGTATGACCGTTGATTTGAAAAAAAAGAAAAGAATAAAGGATATGCTTATGATCGTCCTAATTGGAAATCCAGTTCGATGCCACCATATTGTAAGGGTAATAAGTCGACCTAACACATTGATTCAGTCAAGTTCATAGATCCGTCAATTTACTAGAGAATTCCTAGCAATTCGAGGAGCTTGGAACGACAGTCTGTAGGCCACTCACTGCCTCTCAATGTACTTACGGAACACTAATCTTCTCAGTACCATAATAAGTTTCCAGCAAAAAAGGATACACACCTTGAATCGGAAGATAACCTTTTCGTTGGAGGAGAGGAAAGTACGAAAATGGAACAAAACTAGATGCACTGCTCGTCCTTAACACCATTCTTGGAAGCTTCAATTGATCATTGACAGATTGGGTGAAGCTCATATTGGCATCACTAATGAGACATGAAATCGGCTCTTCAGTACTCTCCGATAACAATCGAGCCAAGCAATCTTGAAAGGGCGTTACACATTTGGTGTTAATGGCCACAAGAAGCGCTATAACATCTTTGGTTGAGGCTTGGGGATCGTCTGTGCCGTCTGAAATGGGTTCAAAGTTGAAATCTGGATAGTTGGAAGCATTGGGAGAGTTGTACTTTGTGTGAATAATGGTGATAGACAAGCCTTTGGAGTGGAGAAGGGTGGCTAGCTGAAGCATGGGATTGATGTGGCCTTGTAATGGACATGGGAACATCACTACTCGGCGCCCTTTCCTTTCAGCTGCTGCTCTTGCCATTGGAATGGAACTTGGAGCTTGCAGTGGAATGGGTCACTGGGTTTCACTTGTGTTTGGGATGAAACATATGCTGTAGATCTCTAATGGGCTTTGGTCAATGCAGGCAGCAGATTTTTCAATGGCGTTTATCTTTTGTCTGTGTGCAATATGGAAATTTCACATGGAAGTAACTATGAAAATCCTTTCAGACAAATATTATTTAGAAAAATAATAATTGGAAACCATGACGCAGTGAACTTCACAATTTGAAGGGGCAAAACGCCAAAAGAGCCAGTGGCTCTCTAATTAATACCGGCCAGTTTTAGGATCCACATGTGCCATCTAATCATAACTGACTCTTTTTTTGAAAAGTGATGAAGTCCATCCCCATAATCACAGTCGAAGAATCTAACAAAAATAAGCCAAGTCAGTTAAATGTGATCTTAAATCTAATTAGGAGTTCTAATCATAAAAGAAAAAGGAAAGTAGGATTAGAATCCTATTAGAAAACTTTACATTGCCTCTAGCCTCCACAAATAGGACTAGAGGCATAATCAAAAGTATCAAGAGAACAGAAACGGATGTAATCCTTTCTCATAGTAAAGATATTTTCCCTCCTCTCGTGAACGTAGGCTATACATAGCCAAACCATGTAAATCTCTGTGTGCTATGTGTGATTGTGTTTCTGTGCTTAAATCCTAACTGTTATGCCTAACATAGTGGTATCAGAGCAGGTGAACACAGAAGAAGACTGTCAGAAAAGAACTGGTGACATAGGAGATCGACCAGACCTGGGTCAGAAGCGGCTCAGATCCATGTTCAGACTTGGGGCAGAGCGGCCTAGATCCACATCCAGACTCGGGCCTGGTACGACCCAAATCCACTATCAAAACCAGCCTAAGTGCCACCTAGCTCAAGTCCAAGCCTGGACTATGTTTGGACACAGACAAGCCCAGCCTAGATCTTGTTCAGACTCAGGCCAAGTGGAAGCCCAGATCATAGAGAAACCCTAGATCTGAGGGCTCAGATTGGTTGATCATTGAATGACCCAGATCGTCCAACCAGAGAACGATCCAAGTCATCCAATTAGAGATCAACCTATATCAAATGACCTAGATCGCCTGATCAAAGGAACGACCCTAGAAGATTGATCAGAGAAAAACCCTAAGTCGAAGAACCATTCTCCGGTAAGACTACTCGTTGGAAAAACCAACAAAACGGAGGAAGGGTACTAGGGTTCCAGCCACTCAGAGAAAAACCCCACCAGAACCCCTTGTTGCTGTAGCCAGAACAAAGGGTTAGCCGGCCAATAGAAAAGCTATCTGAAAACCCTATTTTCAGCAGACCAAAAGAAGAAACAAAAAGACCGGCTACTACAGTCGGCTCCGAGCTTCGAGGGAAGAAGAAGAAAGAGAAATAGGGTTTCAGCTAGTCGGTGAAAAACATATCAAAACCCTAGTTCCGGCAGACCTAAAGGAAGAAAGAAAAAAAAGGGTTTTTCAGCCATTTCCGGCAAACCCGAAAAGGAAGAAGAACAAAAAAAAAAAAAAACCTTTGGCGTCAACCGCATATAGCAGGCCAACAATCTTCTCAAAGAAGAAGAAAAAAGGGCAAGAAACTCATCTACAAGCCCAGTAAAGGTGCTGGCCGAAGAACACTGCAACCCCGAGAATCTGCTTGCCAAACTCGAAGGAACTATCTTGCCGAAGATTGTCGCACCACATCACCACAGCCAAAGAGAGGGAAGAGGAAAAAGAGAAAAGGTTAGGGTTTTTCTTATTCCTATTCTTTTTATACGGTGCCTAAAATCAATAGGGCATTAGTTGATATTGACACCCCCTAGCGTCCAGAATTAGCAGATCGAAAAGTTAATAACGACACCCTCTCTACAGTCTAAAGCAAAACCATGCAAAATTACAAAGGGCACCCCTAGGTGCTCAATCAGCACCCCCTAAATTGATAAAGACACCCCCCTTGAACAGAAAATTTAGGGCACCCCAACAATTAACAAAAATACCCTTCCTAAGGGTTTTGACTATTCTAGACTCATCTGTTCACTTCATTCTTCCCAATTCTACTTAGAAAAGGTAGAAATAAAGTTTAAAACCATTGAGGAGATAAGTTCTGGGAATATCGTTGCTGGGGCCATGATAAAATTAAATGCCACAAATTATATGCTGTAGAAACCTACAATGGAAGATCTTTTGTACTACAAAGATCTTCATGACCCCTTAGATGATCATGGAAAAAGACCTGAGGGAGTTTCTAAAAAAGATTGAATAAAAATGAATAAGAAAACCATAGGTTAGATCTGACATTGGATTGATCACAGCGTATTTCACCACGTTGCTCAAGAAGAAAATATCTATGTTCTCTGAAAAAAGTTAAAGAATATGTATTAGGCTAAGACCACTTGAAACAAGGCCTTGCTGATAAAAAGGCTTGTCAATCTAAAGCTAAGTAGCGAAATGACTATAGTTGAACACACTAGTGAATTTCAAAATCTGGTAAATCAGTTAGGAACAGTGGCGTTACAACTTCGAGATGAATGGCAAGCTCTACTATTGCCGAACTCACTACCTGAAAGCTGTGACACACTGGTAATTTCACTCAGCAACTCAGTATCAGAAGGAAAGTTGACCATGGTTATGGTCAAAGATGCGCTATTCAATAAGGAGACCAAAAGGAAAGAAGCTAGCATAGACTAAGCACATGCCCTGGTAACAGAAAACAAGCACACTGGGAGAGATAGGAAAAGGGGGAGGAGTAAGAGCAGGCCAAGAGGGAGATCGCAGACTCGCAACAAATCAAAAGTCAACCCAGAGGATAGTTCAAGTGTTACCATAGCAACATTCCAGGGCATATGAAGAGAGATTGTTGAAAACTGAAGATAGAGATGGGTCATGGCAAGCCAAAGGAGGATAATGGTTAGACATTAGTCACCATTGCTCAGGACATAGCAGGGCTCACTATTAAGGAAGAGTCAAGCTTGCACATGATTAAGAGCGAAGCAGAGTGGGTGATAGACACAGCAGCTTCCTACTATGCCACTCCACACAAGGACTTTTTCATCACATACAAAGAAGGAGACTTTGGCACTGTGAAGATGGGGAATGATAGTTCCTTAAGAATTGTTGGGATAGGTGATGTGCAGATAAAGACAAACATAGGCTGCACAGTAGTACTCAAGGATATGAGATATATACAAGAACTCAAACTGAACCTGATATCAGTCCTGACTCTTGACAGACAAGGCTACACCAACTACTTTGGCAACAGTACTTGGAAACTGATGAAAGGAGCTACAATCATGGCTAAAGGACACATATACAGCACATTGTACAAGACTCATACAAGAATATCTAAAGACAGCCTTAACGCAATAGAGGATGAAGGATCTCTAAACCTTTAGCATAGAAGACTCTACCACATGGGAGAGAAAGGTCTGTTCACCCTTGCAAAGAAGCAACTCATCAAACTAGCCAAAGGTATAGCTCTTAATCCATCCAATTACTATTTATTTGGCAAGCAACATAGAGTTGTCTTCTCTTCTTCTAATAATAAAAGAAATGAAATCTTGAGTTTGGTGTACTTGGATGTATGTAGGCCCATAGAAGTAGAGTCACTGGGCCAGAACAAATATTTTGTAACATTTATAGACAATGCATCTAGGAGGGTATGGGTATACCATGTAAAGAATAAAGAACAGGTATTCAAATATTTCAAAAGATTCCACACAATGGTGGAGCGACAAATTGGAAAGAAGCTCAAGAGCCTCAGAACAGACAATGGAGGAGAATACACATCAAAAGAGTTTAGGGCATATTGCGCAGCATGTGGCATTCGACATAGGAAAACAATTCCACGTACCCCACAGGACAATGAAGTAGCTGAGAGGATGAATTGAACCATTGTGGAGAGAGTAAGACGCATGCTCAGTATGGCTAAGCTACCTAAGCCATTCTGGGGTAAAGCTGTGAAGACTGCCTGCTACTTGACCAATAGGTCACCATCAGCACCACTTGACATCAAAGTTCCAGAACAAAAGTGGACTGGTAAGAAACTGACCTATGCACACCTAAGGGTATTCGAGTGTAGAGCTTTTGTACATGTATCCAAAGAGATGAGACAAAAGCTAGACCTGAAATCTGCCCCATGTATCTTTATCAGGTATGGAGATGAAGAATTAGGATACAGATTGTGGGACACTGAGACGCGAAGAATCATCCGTAGCAGAGATGTAATATTTCAAGAGAATAAGTTCTATGAAGATCCAAGAAAGGCTAAAGATATTAGCACTCCAACTATAATACCAGATTCGACACCCATTCAGATCGACTCAGCAACTGCACTATAAGTTGAACCAGAGGCAGGGGAGTTGGGCAGGGGAGCATCAATCCCTTGTACCAGAAGATGCTACAACATCAAATGTTGAATCATCACCTCACCCTGAAGCAAAAGCTCAATCAAAGATATTAACAAGAGGATGCATTCTGATTCCATCACAAAAATATTCTGAATTAGAATATATCATACTCATTGATGGGGGAGAGCCAGAGAATTTTCAACAAGCCCTAACGCATGTAGACAAGGGCAAATGGGTGCACACTATGTAAGAAGAAATTAGCTCTTTAAAGAAAAATCAAACATATGAGCTAGTGATACTTCCCAAGGGAAAAAGAGCACTGAAGAACAAGTGGGTCTTCAAGGTGAAAAGATGAGGCAATGGAGAACCAGTCAAGTACAAAGCGCGATTGGTCGTTAAAAGGTTTTGAGTATTTGAAAGGAATAGACTTTAACAAGATCTTCTCACTAGTAGCAAAGATGATATCAATCAGGATTATACTCGAATTGGTGTCAAGACACAACTTGGAGTTTGAACAGATGGATGTTAAGACAGCTTTTCTACATGGAGATCTAGAGGAGGAGATATACATGGAACAATCAGAGGGTTTCAAAGTCGAAAAGAAGAAGCATCTAGTATGCAAGTTGAAGAAAAGTCTCTATGACCTCAAGCAAGTGCCAAGACAATGGTATAAGAAGTTTTACTCATTCATGACAAGTTAAGGTTTTAAAAAAACAGCTATAGATTAATGTGTGTATGTCTAAAGATTACTTGAGGGTAAATTCGTCATTCTACTACTCTATGTAGATGACATGTTAATAGTTGGATCAGACATGACCATGATCAACAGGTTGAAGAGAGAGTTATCTAAGTCTTTTGGCATGAAAGACTTAGGAGCAGCCCAACAGATTTTAGGGATGAAGATTACATGTGACAGGAAAACAAGGAAGTTGTGGCTGTCATAGGAAAAATATGTTGAACAAGTAATCAAGAGGTTCCACATTGAGAGCGCCAAGCCAGTTAACACTCCACTAGGCATTCATTTCAAATTAAGCAAGAAGACATGTCCCTCAATACCACAAGAAATAGACAGGATGGCTAAGATTCCCTACTTATCAGCAGTTGGGAGTCTGATGTATGCAATGATGTGCACAAGGCCGGATATTGCTCATGCAATAGGAGTCGTGAGTAGATTTCTTTCAAATTCAGGCAAAGATCATTGGGAAGTCGTGAAGTGGATACTACAGTACATGAAGGGCACATCTAAGTTGTGCCTTTGCTTCAAAAGTACAGATATACTCATAGAAGGTTACACAAATGCTGATATGGCTGGAGATCTTGATAGAAGAAAGTCAACATCAGGGTTCATTTTCACTTTTGCAGGGAGTGCTATATCGCAGTCCAAGTTGCAGAAGTGCATAGCTTTGTTGACAATAGAAGTTGAATATATTGCCGTAGCAGGCAAGGAAATGTTGTGGATAAAGCGGTTTCTTCAGAAGCTCGATATCACACAGGAAGAATACAAGATACATTGCGACAGTCAGAGTGCTCTAGACCTAAGCAAGAACTCGATGTATCACATGCGCACCAAGCACATTGACATACAGTATCACTGGATACAAGAGGTGATAGAAGAACAGATGCTAAAGCTGAAAAAGATTCACACTGATGAGAATCCTGCAAATATGTTGACAAAGGTGGTAACCTATGAGAAGTTACTGCTATGTAAAAACATAGCAGGCATGAGTTCAAACTAGTAGAGTATGGCATGGGGATGGAGGGGGAGAATTGGTAAAGTCCATCCCCATAATCACGCTTGAAGAATCCTACAAAAATAAGGCAAGTCAGTTAAATGTAATCTTAAACCTAATTAGTAGTCTTAATTAGAGAAGAAAAAGGAAAGTAGGATTAGAATCCTACTATGAAACTTTACACTGCCTCTGGCCTCTATAAATAGGACCAGAGGCAGAGCCAAAAGTATCAAGAGAATAGAAATGGGTGTAATCCTTTCTCATAGTGAAGATATTTCCCCTCTTCCTCTTGTGGACGTAGGCTATACATAGCCGAACAACGTAAATCTCTGTGTGCTGTGTGTGATTGCATTTCTATGCTTAGATCCTAACTGCTGCACCTAACAAAAAGAAATGGGGACGCCATTGACGGAATGATCCAACAGGGGACCACAACTCATATTGATTGGATGATATTAGTTCACACCGCATTCAGATTACATCAGAAGCAGCTGAACCATTGATTACTGTTCGGATCTTAAAAGTGCCAACCATGTTCAGCAGAAGACTGGAACCATGTTGATACCACTGAGTATATATACTTATGCAGATCCCAAAATCTAATTATTGGACTAGTGTCACGGACTTGCGTTGAAACTAAGCCCGTGACACTAGTGCCAAATGTATTGGCTCCCTATCTTGTATTGTCTTCCTATCTTCCCTCTCTTTATTGGCATCCTCTTCTACCAATGAAATTAGTTGTAAAACCGTTTCCGGAGACTTCCCTGCCCGTAATGGTATATTAGTTTCATTGAAATTGTTAAGCTTTCCATCTGCTCAGTGAACAATGCGCTACAGACATCTATGAGATTCTGAAATGTCATTTGTGATGGATGGTCCTCTAACGATTGGGACAAGTCTATGGAATGGCAAATTTGCAGGTGTTACTAGAGGGGATATCCTTGTGTTTTTCAAGGGATTGCCTCACTACTAAACTAACCTCGACAAGGCCGTGGCTAACTCTGCATTTGCTATCTCTAAGCTTGTTAATTGGCTCGCTAAGGCCTTCAAAATATCTGCCGATACTCTCCAGCAACCAGGTTGTAAGCAGAGGTACTAGTGAGAGTAGCTGTTGTAAGCCTTGATAGACGACGGTCTCGTTATGTAATTTTGGAAGGATTTGTTGTCTATTTCTGTACCACTAAGTGGTCGTCTAAGGTATGCATAGCAGTTATTTCTGCGTGTTCATTCAATTTCTTACAATGACTACGAAACCAAAATTTTGGTGGAGGCATGAGCTAAGGTCAACAAGATTAGTTGAGAAATTTAAAACCCAATTTGTGGACACATTATTTATGATTGTAGACATTGCAATTCTATTTTTCTCCTTTTCAAAGTTGATGTGGTAAAAAACAGATCTGAAAACAAAGCTGTTGCATAGTACAATGACAAACTGAACCCAGAAAAGTTTCTTCAAGGGTAAAAAAAGTGCAGAACAAAACCGAAAACAGAACCAAGTACCACCCAGCTCTACTGACAAGCACTTAACGGGATAAATTTTTGGTGAATGCCCTATCTAGAATGTGGACAAGAAGATGAACGGTTTGGATCAGGAAACAACTGGCGCATTGTTCTGATTGTATGATCTCTTTTTGTACGAAACAGAGGTCATGCGTACTACATGTTCTGCTGTTGAACCAAATGTAATGAAGAAAATACAGGGATTTTTTTCAATGTTGTGTGCATGAGACTGAAACCGTGACCATGAAATGATGAAAACCCAATCAAGAAATGCATCTATGTAACCTATAAATTCGGCCTATCTGGACATCATTAATTCAAAACTCATTTCTTTTCCACTCGACTATCAAGAAGGAAATAAAAGCCAAATTGATAGTGTTATATATAAGTTCCCTAATAGGACAAAAGTCCTAAAAGGAAACTATCTTATAGCATTACGGGTTTAGTTTCTTGGTTGTGGGAGTTATATGACTGATGGCGTTGGGAAACCGTATGGAAACATGTAGCAAGAAGGCGATCCCCTTTTTGAATTTCCCCAAGGAATGCCTCATTGAGAGGCTAATTTTGACAAGAACTAGAAAGCTATACTTGCTTCAGCTTCCGCGAGCTTGAATGCTAGCTTGAATGCAAGCACAATTGCCATTGCTAAGAGCATTTTCGGCTCAAACGTCGCTGATGAAGTTCTCACTAAGGCTTTCAAGATATCTACTGATACTTTTCAGCAGATAAAGATGAACCAATAGTGAGGGAGACTTCCTTGTGGTGATGGATGAAACTTATCAATGAATAGGTTTGAGAATGAATGAATGAAGAGAAGGGTCCATGAAAGTTATTTTAAAATAAAGCCTTTGTGTTCTATCGATTGTCCTTTGCATTTTATCTCCAAATGTTAGATAAGGGATCGAAATGATTTCTAACAAGGGAAATGTACTGAAATTGACGAGGTCTCTCTCTCCTGTGGCTTTAGCTGTGAGCTTCTTAATGGAATGAGGTCTGCCCGCATAATGTTAAGGAAGTTCGAAGTCCTACTTCCATAATTAGTGAAAATTGTCATGCTACGTTTGATATCTTTATGAGTGATCACTCCGTTGTCTTAACAATGGATACCAAAATATACTCATCTCGAGTGTATGAGTGTGGAGCAATGGTGCAAAAGTAATTCTCAATTGTGAATGTTACAATTTCTAAGCTCATCAAGAGTGTGTGTATGTGTGTGTGTGTCTGACTACGTGTCTACCATTTCTAAAGAAAAAACATATACCCATCTTCTTTGTTTTAATAATGAAACTGTTGAGTGTATTGTATGAAAAAAGGGGAAAATAAGTACAGTCATTTAGCAACCAGAAGAGAAAAAGTTATTTTATGAGTTGGTAAACTGCACTACTGTTCAAAGAGGAACAAGAATATCAAGGATACAATAAAAAGACTTACAATGACAAGATATAATCAATCAATGGTTTCAAGGCCTCACGAGAGGAACCTCCTTCCCTCGAATAGTGTTCTACATTTTGCTTAAGAAGTTTGATCATCTCTCTTACCTCTTCTCCTTCTTTCTCCACCTTTAACTTTCTTATAGCTTTCTCTATTTCTCTCTCCAACCCATTCTCAAGTTGTTCCCCAATCCTCCAAGTATGGCTATTGAACTAGCATTCACCATTTGAACCCCCGAGCAGGGCCACTAAGCATGGGGACCTCTTCACTTACACTCTTCAAGGTGGAATTTCAACCAGGGTGTCCAAAAGCCACTCACAGCAGCGTGGGCAGGAGTCAATGACCACCCAACCTCCCTCTTTAGTCTTCTCTTCAAATCCTTCAGCCCGATTCGAGCTGTTCTAGTCACAGACCAAGCCGAGTCGAACCACCCACAAGAAGGCTACTCACTATTGGCTAAGCCCCATGCTGTCTCTATTAATTGTGTTTTATCAACAGCTACTATACACTCAAAGGTTACATAGAGAACAGACCGAGGCCTTTGTTCTCTAACCAATCCACGAAACTAACTTGTATTAACAAGCTATTAGAAGTGTCTGGGGATTGTTTATGGAGGGGCATGTGGGGAATTTTGGAATTGGAAATTCTTTTCGGATTTGTTTCCGTGCAGTTCCTTCAACACGCTCAAAGGAATTCCAAATCAATGCAGTTGGCCCCATCCCTCGTGTTGATGAGTGGTAGATTCTTGACTCTTTAGGGACGGAAGCTCAAGTCTCAAGGTGTTTGATTCAGAATCTGGAAGCAGGTTAAAGAATTTGGTCATAAATATATTTTACCACGAACTCCGTCAGTAAAATGTCACTTTTCCACCAACCGTTATGCTCTTAAAAGATTTTCTTTTCTTAATACCCGTCAATCGGCTTTTATTTACAGATCTTGCTTATGCCTTTCATTATTCTCAACGCTTCCGCATAGTACCAAATCAATCCCATTTCACCTATTTTCGGCTTCCAATGTAATTACAATCCCTAATGTAGGTCAATTTGTCCTATTCGTCGACCAAGTTAGTTTCTTTATTACATAGTCCTTAGTCTTGGAAAATATTAATATATAGATATAAATAGATTAAATAACTAACCAAATTAGTTATATATATATATATAGTGGTGTTTTAATTTCAATTGTTTCGTGCAGGTACAAGGAGTAAGTGACATTTGATGGGCTGAAAAAACGTAAAAAACAAAAAAAGTTGGAGGAAATGGCAATTAGAAACTTTTTCTTGGGCAATCAAATATCACCCATACTTTACACTTGCAACTTCTTGCTGAAATTATCTCTCCCTATGGTGCAAGTGTAAAGAGCAGCTAACACCCCATTAGCTGAGAAATTGTAAAAAGCAGAAAAAGATAAAGGAAATAATACATTTTTACTTTTTCTTAGCCAATAGGGTGTTAGCTGCAGTTGATGGCTGTAATAATTTACTGTTGCTAAGACCCCTCGTATATGTAGTATAGAAGGGTTCTTGAGAAAGATCAATTGAGACTCACAATTGGTTGCGGAAGCGGTAAAGGCAAAAGCATCATAGATTACTCAAACGATGAGGATAATGGGTTGGAGAAGCAAGAAGGTGATGGGAAGTATTGCCTAGTATTGACTTGTTTTTCTATTGTTTTGTTTGAACACCCTCCAATGCACAGCCTCGATTTTGTTTAAATACATTTATAGGGCGGCAAAAGCAGTTGTGGATCTCCTTGCAACTAGGACATCGTCAATAAAGTCAAGTTTAAGCTGGGTGTGGACTCACCACCACATATTAGGTCTGCACTAGCTAATGAACAATGATGCTAGTTGTGTTGATTTTGACTTGGTTTCTTTTGCTTTTGATCGTGTGTTTGTTCTGTCTATGTCAAAGTTATAATTTCATTATTCTTATTGATAAATTTTATGCATTTATGAAAAAAATAATCTTACTTGTTCTCCAATAAAGGCATCTTTAGAATAAGTCTAAGTGAAAAACTATTTTCTAAAAATTTTATGTAATAAAATTAACAAAATTTACCAATAACAATTGAATGACCAAATTAATTAGCAAAAGCCAAAACGGAAAACTTGAGGGCATTTAGCTATGCCAAAGGTGTGCTTGATGCAACAGTTGAGTTGTCATCATGTGAGCAGGGCGGACACGGGTTTGAGGTATAAAAACAGCTTCCTACAAAAATATAAGGTAAGGCTGCTTACTTCAGACTCTTACCTGGACCCCACTTACGTGGAGCTTTGTGCACTAGGCTACTCTCTTTTATTATTATGTTTCTCAAACGATATTTATTAATTTGAGAAAGTAGTTTACAGCACTAAAATTGGTGAAAGAGTCAGTAGATGGAGCCACTCTCAATCCGAACATGCCAAGGGTTCTAACATAACCAGGTGAGATCATGGATTTGTACTATCTTCTATTAAAGGGGGACGAGAAATTAATTCATAGTTCTCTTTCCGCTCTGAATGGAATATGATTTCTAGCAGAGCTGAAAGAGCGATGCTCTTGTTCCACTTTTCTTGTGTTTCCACCATGATGATTTTATTGTGAGTTTTGAGATCGCTGCGTTCTACGGGTGTTTTGGTCATTTCAGGATGACATTTAAATAAAGATAATATGAGCAAATAAGGGGCAGGGAGAAGGCAAGAAGGAGTGGGAATATCATTTCCTAAAACTATTCAAAAACATTTACTAAAGCTTCTAATTAACTCACTAAGTCAAGTTGACCCCATTAATGACAATAGTTTGCTTCAAGGATGAGGTTTCCAAGCTATGCTTCAAAGAGAGAGCTTAGTCCTCCATATTTATGACGGAAAGCCCTCTTTGGAAGTTAACAATGATAGAGAAAGTCCTCTTTGGAAGCTAACAGGATAGAGAATGGTGCAGTTGCAGAATGATCTTTTAATTGTAAAGGTCGAGTTCGAGGCTCTTCGAGGGGATGTGCAAATGAGTGTGTAAGTCTACTATTTCCCAAAAAAAAAGAAAAGAAAAATGAAGGCAAATCTAAACACTAAAAACATTTTGTAATCTTATGAAGTAGCTTTGAATGGAAATTTTGAAAGTTCCAAGTTTATGATTTTTTGTTTCTATGCGAGGGTTAATGGAATTTTGTCCCAATGTAATTGCTTTAGACTTTCAGGTCAAATGTATAATACTGATGGATTAAAGGATACAAACTACCAACTACCAAGACAATGATGCGTAATTATATCTTAGTTAATTAATTATTTCTGTTATTTATTGAAATGAGAGGATTGCTTGAGTCCTGCACAGCACACAAAAGTAACACCAATGCTCCCCAACTTACCATGGCAAGTGCGCCTTGATAACACTTGTTCGTTTGGTTGCTCTTACTGTGGATGACTATAAATCCTAAAACAGTGCTAATTGGATGAGTCTGGAACACACAAACATCGGCTTTCATGAATACTGTATAAAGAACTGTCTAAAATGAATGAGTTGGAAAGAGCAATTTTTGGATGTTAAAACATCATCTAATCTTGATGATATTTATTATACAAGATATCGAGAGTTAGAGAAATCAAGCGAACAGGTCTGATCAACCAAAGTTACAGTCCACTAGAATTTGAATACTTGTTAAATGACAAAACCACGACTAAATAACTCTCTGATTATTATACTAGTTGTATCCTCGAATGGTGTTTTCAGCTTTGACCAGAGCATGAGCAAGAGCGGCTATGTTAGTTCTCATGAACTGTGACTCACAAAAACCTATAGATTAAGTAGACCAAGAAATCAATATACGTATTACCACAGCCAAAATCAGCAAAATTAACAGGTCCAAATTGAATATGAAGTCCCAGAACAGACTATGAGTGCATTGGACGTGTACAGCAATAGTTTTCCATGTTTATCAGGCGACCATTTCACACAAAACCAATGGCTAAATGTACAAGCGAGCACCATTTTTGGCGATGGGTCATCTCTACTCGATCTTTAGCCAAAAATGGTTCTTTATTGTTGATCATAGGATAATATCTTGAGCAATCAAAGGGCCAGAAGTGTTTAACACATGAGATTTTGAAGATAGCCTATAAGGGCCCTACTACATAAGCAGTTTGGAACTTTGGATGGAAAAACTAGCTAGCCCCACTTGTAGTTCTAACCATCAATCTGAATCATTCATAAAGAATCCATGTAAAAATACTAAGACTTTAGGATTTCGAGAGCTAGTAACCATGAGAAGGGCACTGGATTTATGTGGTGATTTTCTCCATCTCTGTAAACAATTAAGAAGCTAACTATCTATAACCCTGTTATCTGAAATCCTAAATCTAAACATAGGAAAGTACCACCTCAAACCGCCAACCACACTTACGAATAGAAAGCTTGATATCTTAAATCTTACACCTATTTTTAAATCTCTGTTTCTCGGGTTCCTTGCCTTGGGCCAAAGGCACAATTCCTGAACCTTGGAAATCCAGTTCCATTGCGGGAGATATCACCCATATTGTAAGTGTCATAAGTCGACTTATAACATTGATTCAGTTATGTTCATAAATCCAGTTCCATTATAGCGACATACTGCCTGCAGGCCACCCACTACCTCCCAAAGTACTTACGGAACATTTTATCTTCCTAGTATTGTAAAATGGAGGATACCTAACTCGTGTTTGCTCGTGTTTCCCATTAGGTAAGGGATTCATTGCACTTTGCGTCTGATCCAAGGTTCCTTGAGAAACCGTAACTAGCTCATTCATGTCACAATTAGTTCCTCTACCCAAAAGTCATTCCTTTCATATGTACAATCTGACCTTTTGTCTATTAATTGGGTACCGATCCTGATATGCTGTCCAGCCATTAGATAGTTAGGATTGCCGAGTGGCTTAGGAAGCAGCAATCAAGCATACATTTTATTACGAGAGTACAAGTTGGATGATGTTACGTCCGTTAATTTGAAGCATGTAATTGGTCCCAAGCACTTGGCGATAAAGTGTCACTTGCAAGATAGCATGATTGATTGACCGCCCAAATCTTCTTCTTTAGGAAATTGAAAACGAGTTTCATTTCACATTACTTTCCAAAGGAAGATTGTTTCAGCACCTCACTGTTTTGATGTTTTAGAGTTTACTGATTGGCTACTCGTTTCTTGTCTAGATTCGTATCTTGAAGTGTAAAGTTAAGAACAACGCGTCAATCGGAAAGAAATAATTGAGCTTCTCCATTAATTATTCATGAAGGTCCACAAAGTTTTTCAAGTTCGGCCTTAACTCCTCAGGTACGTAGAAAAAACAGAAGGAAAATTGATCTTTACATGTACTTACTGCCGTTTAATTGTCCAGGGATTTTTTATGCTTGGGGAACACATAAAAGGTCCCGTAAACATTGTTCTCACATGGGCGGGTTGGGTCTGACAGTGTTTTTGTATTACCTTTTTTCTTGTATGAAACAGCTTGATGGTCATGCGTACTACATGTTTTGTTGTTGAACCAAATGCAATGAAGAAAATACAAGGAGTTTTCTGAGTTTTGTGTGCAAAAGACTGAGACCGTAACAATGAAATGATGAAAACCCAAAATGGAAATGAATGACTATGGAGCCTATCCAGTCCAGCTCGACATAGTCAATTCAAAACTCATTTTTGTTAGATTATCATTTTATTTAAAAGCTTAAGTCGATAGGAAGTGGGCCAATAATAGTTCTATCTCTAATACATTTCTCACGTGAGAGGTTATTTTTGGGCTCTTGCACCTGGATTTGATAAATGAAAGGTTTTAGGATTCAAACTTATAATCTTTCGGTCAGTTAAACTCTAATACCAAAGAAAGAAGGAAAGGCCCCATTCAAGTAAAAGAAGGAAATAAAGGCCAAATTAATAGGCTTTTTGTCCATCCTACTCTTAGTTATCAGGGCACATGGTCTAAACCCAGAAACCATCTCTGGCTTTATCATCCGTCAGAAGATTAGTGAAGACTTTCACTTCCACTGGATCCGAGGCGGTGCGCGTTCACAAAACAATGCAGTTGGGCGAAAGACAGCTTTTGTGACAGAATTCCTGGCCATCAATGGCATAGGAGTCTCAATGGAACTGCTCAAATTCGCAGACGAAGGGTGAATGTTCCATGTACCCACCCAAGAGGTTCAGAGATCTTGTTAATTTGAAGGCTCTTTGATGGTGGAAATGACTGACGGGGGATGGAAACATGTTATGAGAGGGTGATCTTTTCGTATTTCCCCAATGAATGCCTTGTTACCACGCTAATTTGAACAACAACAGGAAACCTATACCTGTTTCAGCTTCCTCTAACTTGAACGCAAGCACAATTCTCATTGCTAAGAGCTTTTTGGGCTCAAACGTCCCTGATGAAGTTCTCACCTAGGCTTTCAAGATATCTGTTGATACTCTTCAGCAGATCAAGATGAACCAACAGCGGAGATGACTTACTGGTGGCGATGCGATGAATTTAATGAAGGCTTAGATTTAAGAAGGAATGAATAAAGTGAGGGATTCATGAAAGCTAATTTGAAAGAAAAAAAAAATTGTTTCTAGCAATTGTCCTTTGCATTGTCTTGAAATGACTTTAAATGAGGGAAATATACTCAAATTGACGAAGTCCTGCTATGAAGTGATGAACCATGGACAGAAATCTATTAACGGGTCCCTCCTCAACGCCTTATAGTTCCATACCCTACAAATTGCGTTGTCCAAGGATCATGAATTTTCAATTAGTGTTGCGATAATTTGACCAAACCAGCCAGCTGAATTGGAATCAACCAGAACTGGTCCTTTAAACTAAAAGCCAATCATTGAAGGTGGTCAAAACCAGTTCAACCAAATCAATGTTTACCAGCTCTACCTGCAAGGGAAATGGCTGCGGTAAAAATGCGAGTCCGCTCAGGCGTCGATGATTGACACGGTCAGTTTGTTTATGTCACGGATGTCATGGAGGCTTTGATTGATTCAGTAGGTCAAGATACGGACTTGTAAAAGAGCTTGACCAAGATAAATGAAGTCGAATCAGGCGAGTTGCAGATTGACTAAGCCGGTTCTTAAATCGTGCAGCAAAGAGGTGGTTGGTTCATTATGCTAGGTACGACCAGAACCGGCAATATCCGATTTAGCCATAACCGGCGTAATCCCATCCTTCATCCAACAGCAGAGGTGATGAGGGCAGTGATACTTCTATTCCCTCGTTCCAGCAACTGCACTCTGCCGCCTATTATGCACCATACACAGAAGGCTGTTACAGCAGGAAAGCCTTGTCACAATGGTAAAGTTGTTGCTGTGCAACCTTGAGGTAACGGATTCAAGGTGTAGAAATAGCCTCTTGCAAAATGCAAGGTACCCCACATATGCTGGAGCTTCGTGCACCAGGGCTGCCCTTATTCAAAGGCTATTACAGTTCCCAATAGAACGTTACTCCCAACAATATCTGAGTGCCATTTTCATAACAACATTCGAAGAATATCATTTGCCTTAAATTTTTAAAAATTACCTTCATTTTATTGTTTTTTTCTTCTGCAATCGTTGCTTACCTTGAAAAAATTCCCTTCCTAAGACAGAGCTCAACTCAGACCCGGAATTGGTGACCTCGAGTTAATCAAGAAATGGGGGACTAGGTAGATATTAAAGTGCTTAATATCAAAATCTATGTCAAGCCTCTCAATTTGACTGGCCTAAAGCATAAACAAATATGCTCCCACCATTACCACGATGACTTCACCAATATAGAATGAGTTACACAATCCTCATGCTAGTCTACTCTGCAATACAAATTGTAGAAAAGTGCAACTCAAACTCAAAGTCAGTGAGTCAGTCACCTAATACCATGGATTGAATCAGAAACTTATTTGCTACTAACAGCACTCTTCTTGAACGTCCCTATGACGTTGGCTATGCCAAAGGCCTTTGCTGTCTACATGGTGCCAGAAAGAGGCGTCTCTCCTGTTTGCACAATAGGTCGAGAGTTCGAGGTCCCCAGTAGCGGGTATGACTGAAAAAAGTCCCTGAGTGTATGAGGCTGTCTATTAGTGTGGAATTTACTGCAAAAAACAGAAGTGGAAAATGAAAATAAATTGGCTATGAATTGGATGGTTGACAACATACAATCTCTGAAACTAATTGGCTACAATAAACAAGGGATCAATCTGAGCTAGAAACTTTATCTTCACTAGACAAGGGATCGAGGAAAAATTACTACTATTTTTATGTTTTTTGTACAGCTATGACAGAGCAAACTACTATCTAACACGTTATTCTAACTTCTAAACCTATTTGCAATCTCCCAGTAAGGTAAAAAGAAAAGAAAAGAAAGAAAGATAGGTGCCGCTTAGGATGATCTATCTTGGAAGGACATAATCCAAGAGAAGTTACACCTAGAACAGCGTATAGCTTCACTGTCTTGACGAAGACAATATAGTTTTTAGAACGCCGTGGAGGAATGGTGATCAAATACTTCTATTAGGAATTTTCCTCCTTCCGGATTCTTTCTAGAAGAAATAGGCTTGTGTTTTGTTTCTTTGGATTAGACAAGAGGCTAATATAATGGTTTTTCTAGCTACCCTCTTACTTCTTCGAGGCACAAATCAACTGGGTTCTTCTAGAACATCTCAAAATTATCATTCAGACAAGCACTTCTATATACATGATGGATGCTCAGAAAAATGTGAGCTGGATTCACTTGTTCAATGATCAAAACCCTTGATTTTAAAGTCGTTTCTGCGGATGGAAGGCCAACATGCTCCCCTGCTGGAAAATTCTGAGCCTTTGACTTCTGGATAGAATTGTTCTGTAATTAGGGGTTGAACTGGTGGTGTAGTTTGGATCATTAACTAGGAGATGAACTGATGGTGCGATACTTGTGTTTCTTCTCACCAATAGTCTCCTAAGGAAGTAATCTTTTCCTTTTTTCCTTCTAAAAGAGAAAGGAAATAGTCTTCAAAGAATAAGAAAACCAATAAATTAACAGTCATTACGAGGTTTTTCTTTCCCCCATCAAGACCCGTAAACTCGGTTTATCATCAACAGATCATTGGCCCAGACCATATGCATCTTGTCCACTTGATGGATATCGATCAAAAGTCTATCGTCATCGTGATCAATGCAAAAATGGGTGGTAGGATGAGCTATTGCCAATTGGTCATCTATGTCACAGACAGATTAACTTTATCCCCGTAGCACGTGTAGGTTCCAAAAGTGCCTCTTATGTAAGAGCAAAACCACCCGTTCTAGCAGTTGTCTGCAAACATGTAGGTCTCGTTAACTAGCTCATTTCATCTCAAGATCCACTTACACCATGTTCAGGATCATATCAGTGCTTAGAAGTAGCAGTGTATTCTAAGGCATGGACTCACTGCCAATTACAGCGATTGATCAATAGAGAAGCCAAACCACCATTCACACTCCATGACCAATTTGCTCCCACCCACCCGGCAGGCTAAGCTGTCTCTAGCTCTTGCTTACACTGCAAGTCTATTCAGCCAATTGCATCCAAAATCCAGTTAGGTTCCACCCTGAAATCTAACCCTGTATCTGCCCAAGACCATTTACCTTCTACACAGCTAAACAACAATACTTTTAGCCCCAAAAAGTGGCCAATTAAACAACATTTTGCTGAAGTTATCGGTACTGTTTCTGTAATCGACAATACAAGAGTGTGATTGGGCTCTTCAATGGGAGCTGATCAATCAGACACATGCGGCATCAGAAAAGTTGTTTGCTAAATCAGTCAAAATTTGTATTAATCAGTATGTATGTACAATATCCTAAAATTCAATGTAATTTCCATGGACTGCAATTGAGCTTTGGGCAAGAGGAATCCCAAGTACTCCGGCACTCTCCTCCAGGTCCATCACAACATCGACACATGAGCCCCAGCAGTGACAACATTCTCCCATATCCTGAAAGCAAGTCAACAAGATTTTGTAAGTTAACCTATCCATTTTCAATCAAGAAGTTCTGTAGATCAATAGATATCACACACACCCTCCCACAGAGAGAGAGAGAGAGAGAGAGAGAGAGAGAGAGAGAGAGAGAGAGAGAGAGAGTTTCTGTACTTACTATTTTGCTCTTTCAAGGGTAACAACCGAGCTTCAGCACCTCCATGAACATGAGAATGAAGAACAACCAAGGCAAACACAAGGACAAGCAAGCACTTAGAAGAAGCCATGTTTTTTTGTCTGAAGATGGCCTGCTAAGAACTGGTATATATGTGAGGTTGCACCCAAATCCCTGTAAACAGCTTTGAAAAATCCCAAAATAAATTAAAAACAATATGATAAGAATGTCTTTTTCTCTTTGAATTGGAGCTAGTTTGAGCTTCTAGATAACCTCAAAGAGGCGTGCCACGCGGTTTCTCAATTTTCACTTCTACTACGGTATGCAAGCTTCTCAGTTGATTGTGGGACCCAATCCATCGTAGAATATTAAGCCGAAGGAAACTATGATGCCCCCACTTGATTTGATCTGTTCTTCTTTTTTCTCTCAAGAAGACAATCTGGTTTAAGGACATTCTACAAGTGGATTGGATTCGCCTTCTCTTTTCAAATATTTTTCCACACGAGAAGGTGATATGAACTTTCCTTCTTTATCATACCTAACTCATGTTTGCTTTCGCTTCTCACATAGAAAGGGATTCATCGCACTTTGCATCGGATTCTGAGGTTTCTTGACATACAGTAACTGGGTCCATTCATGTAACACTAGGAAATTTCTCCTCCCAAAATTCGTTCCTTTCATACGTACAATCTGACCTTTGGTCTATTAATTGGGTACGGAACCTGAAACGCCACGCTGCCCAGCCATTCCATGGTCAGGATTGGGGAGTGGTTTAGGAACCAGCAATCACCCATACATTTTGTCACAAGATGACAAGTTGGATGATGTTACGTCTGTTCATTTGAAGTATGTGATTGGTCCCAAGCACTCCGTGATAGAGTGTCGCTTAATTACAATAAATCATGGTTGATTGACTGCTGGAGTCTTCTTCTTTAGGAAGTCGAAGGCCAGTTTCATTTCACATTAGTTTCCGATAGAAGATGGTTTCTGCAACCCACTGGTTCGATGTAGGCAACCCTTCTAAAGTTTACTGATTGGCTGCTCCTTTCTTGTCCAAATTCTTGTGTAGAAGTGTAAACTTAAGAAAAAAGTGTCAATCAGAAAGAAATAATTGATCTTCTAGATTAATTACTGATGTAGGTCCATCACGTTTTTCAAATCCGGCCTTAACTCGTAAGGCACGTAGAAAAAACAGAATTGGTATTTACGTGTACTTAAAGTCGCTCATGGAATGACTCTAGCACCTTAAACCGTCTAGCCTGGCTTCGGTTTACTTTGAAGAAAGGAAACGATTTAGTTAACAAATAAACCTCAATCAAAAGGATTGGGTATCGTTTCACATGGGAGGACAAAAATCACGAGGATCGCGTCCAGATGATCTGCACGATAAAAAAGGGGCAACTCCGGTGCACGAAGCTTCCACCTATGCAGGGTCCGGGGAAGGGGCAGGCCACAATAGCCTAAAGTAAGCAACCTTAGCTTACATTTTGCAAGAGGCTGATTCTACGCCTTGAACCCATAACCTCAAGGTCACATGACGACAACTTTTACCGTTGCACCAAGGCTCCCCTTCTTGATGATCTACACGATCAATGGTCTAAATCACATTCTACATGCCCTCTTTTCTACTCTACTCTACCGTTGCACCAAGGCTCCCTTTTTAGAAATGGGCAGCCTCATTGCACGAAGCTCCTGCATATGGGGGTTTGAGGAGAGGGCAATCAACAAGGGTCAATAGTATGCAGCCTTAACCTTGCATTTTGCAATAGGCTGTTTTTATGCCTTGAAACAGTGACTTCAAGGTCACACATTCTAAATGACTTAAAGTTTGGTATCTACACCTTAAACCAGTGACCTCATGGTCACACATTCTAGATGGCCTAAAGTTTGGTAGGTAGGATTGGTTCCACCGGTACCATTCGCTCATCAGACTTCTCAAACATAGTCCCATAACCTTCCTTTGTCATAATTAATTAACAAAAATTAAAACAAACAAATGGCAGCACATATGATACATAGCGACATCAACATATTCCCAAAATAAAAGACAGTTCTCTGCATGAAGCTCAACTGCATGCGAAGTCCGAGAAAGGGGTAAACTACTAGGTTCCCTAGTATACAATTTTACCTTACATTTTTGTAAAAGGCTGCTTCCATGCCTTGAAGCCATGACCTCAAAGACACATGACAGAAAACTTTACCATTGTATCAAGACATCCCTAAAACATGTAGATCAAATAGGTTCATATCTTAGTTAGAAGAATAAGAAGTCTCAAAATTCCTACCTTCCTCGTTTGCCTTCAAAACCATTGGGATTCCATCACTGGGCGGCCATGATCCAGTTACAGAAATTAAGCATTAGCAAATCATAAATCTAAAGAATGATATCGGTGGATGCAAGGTATACAATTAATCCGTACATCCAAATCATGTTTTTCCCTGTTGTGGCTGATTTGACCTTCACACAAAGCTGGAAATTTATTTTGCTGGTCAGTTGTCCATTCCGCTTGGAACCAAAACCACATGGGTTGCCTAATGATCTGTAATAATCGTGTCCTACCTCTGCCCACCCATATTATTCAAAAGAACAGTCAGATTCAAAGAACCTTGCTTGGTAGTCGGACTGTGTCATGAATTCCAGAAAACATCGCTTTCGCTCTGCGGCGTGTTATGATCTTGTTAACGTTAACACTATGGTGTGGCTATTTGTTGGTTTAAAGTAGGTATTGTGAACATATACACAATATTTATGCAGATCTTTTCTTCCATGATGAGCCAAGATAGTGAATAATTTTAAAGAATGCAAATCAAGCTTTTGCTCTTTGATCTTTTTATGTAACAAGTGGGTCTTTTACAAAATTTTGGGGATTATATTTATTTTTATTTTCGGGTAATTCGAAAGTTGTATACATGAAAGGAACTTAAGTAACTAGACAAAGTGGCTGCCCTCTCTCTTTTCCGCTCTTTGATAATTCCAGATATACTGCATCCAAGACAACTGGGCTTATTGCAGTTTTCAGATTGTATTTTTCTTTTTCTCTCATAGCAGGTGGACTCAAACACACAGTTAATCAACTGGACTAAGTGCTGAATCCATGATATCCGCAGGACAAAACTCAATATTTTGGGTTGTGCAGCGTTGCAATGTGACTATGGATCTCCTAAATCTGTGTGTGACCCGCAAAGTCAACAACCTAATAACCATGCGTATTCACATCTGTGGTTGAGATCCCAAATGACCTGATAATGTTGTTCCATGCGTTGAAGTACAATTTACATGTTCAGGTGATGTACGTATGGGGCAGCGATGTTGGTAATCTAACAGATTCGTCTCGACACATCTTGGATAGGGCATGCTCCTAATTTTTCTTCCATGTTGGGATAATTGCAACCGTTAATTTTCCTCTAAGTAGAAATAGATGGCTGAAAAGCCTAGAAACAACAGTACTAAATCTTAAGAAGGTGAATAGTCTCAAGACAACTTGAATATCAGGAACGCTAGTGTTAGAGGTATAAATGGCATACCTAGAACTGCAAAATTGATATTAGCCAAGTAAAAAATTAGGGTATAGTTATTCTATTGGAGCTGATGGTACATAATTGGTTTTCATATTAAGGAACCAAATCCTATTGCTACAGTATCAGGATGCTTGATACCCGAGTACCAAAATCAAAATTAAAAAAAAGTATAAATATATTAATTATTAAACTAAAATATATCTATTATGTTATTTTAAGATAGTAGTTTAAATTTATTAAATCTTATTGCTAATTGATTTTTATATTATTTATATGTTTAATTTATTTCATGTTAAGATTAGCATCTAATATTGTGATTACTTACTGCTAACGCATTGTCGTTCATCAGTAAATAGAAACATGTAAATGTCAAAAGTAGACAGCTTAGAAAGGGAGAAACGGCACCAATTCCAGTCCTAAGATCAATCCGTAAGTAGCAATCTGTCCTTGAGTCATCTTGACTTTTCTTTCTTTGCATTGCTTTCTTGTTTAAGAAAGATAAGCAAAAATTAAAAGTACAAAAAACCATGAGCTTAATCACAAATATATTACATTCATTGTTTCTATCATTAATATCAAGAAGCCAAAAATCACATTACCAGTGAAGAGCTTCTATGTCATTTTTTGAACAGAAATGCCCTCAGTTGTGGTGGCATCTATATTTGCATGTAAAACCAAAGTCTTGCTTAGTTAGATTTGTTCTGATGACGACTCTTGATTTTTTATGATTAAGGCTTTCAACAAATAAATTTTATGTTTTGACAATTTAAAAACAAAGATCTCTTTGAGTAAATAGGTTAGTCTTTTAAATATTTTTCATATTAACTCTCTTTGTGTCTTTTTTAACATAGTTGTTCATTTGTTTTGAATTCATGACATCATTAACCTATTTATGCTATAGGTATCAACATGATATTTACTTTAAACTTTTGTATTATCTCTTATATTATGTTCTTACTTGCTTATATACCAATTAACTAACAAATTTATAATTACATGCTACATAAATAATTAAATAAACAAAAATGGTATGTAACCTTTTTGGTCTCTTCAATTGTTCATATTTTGCTTTTTTCTCTTTTATGTATTATAACTAAATACTACATAAAGCTATGATACTTAATAGAGGAGAATGGAGGAATAAGATTCATGCAATGACACCTAATCAGGATAAGGTCTTGATGATGATGATGATGATGTATTATAACTAAAAGATTTCTTGTTACAATACCAATATATCTAAAATTTTAATGGTCTACTTTTGATTTTCCATGAAACCAAATTCAAACTGAACCAGTTTGCATTCTACCCCATACCAATATGTGCAAAACCTTAGTCTATGCTTGATCTAAGCCAAAATGCCACAGAAAGGCACTAGAGATAGAACCTTGGTTTACACATGCAAACACCAAATATCTTTGATAACTCTCTAATTGAAGCTTTTAATTAGAGTTGTTATTTGGTATTGTTATTAGGACTAATATTCCCACACTCAATTGATACTAATGCCACACTCTAGTTTGGTTTTTATCATACCATTATCAAGTCATCCACTTTTATGATAATCTCAACCATTCATCTTAGCTATTTTGTAATAGATGAGGTTTCACCCAAAAATCATATACATTGTTTTGTACTATTGCTTTTTTTGAGTTCCACAATCAATGATAAAAAAGATAATTATATTTAAAACATTTAAAATTTTAATATTCAGATCATTCAAAGTATACGACTTTTAAGACACTATCTATCTATAACACACATATACTCAAAAGAGAATGTGGCACTAGTACCAATATCAACTTCTTTTTTCTTTTGTTTTTTTAGAAGTTAGAGCCTTTTGTGCCTGATGACTTACCATGGGAGATGCTCCTTTGGCAAATTCACTACATTTGGCTTTTGTGTATTCAATTATTGGCGATGAATGCTAGTCCTATGCAACAAGACTAATTATTGTGCAACGTTCCCACCATTACCATGGAGGCCCATGTTTGGATGATTAGACCCATCATATGATTTCTATTAGTGTAGCCCTAAATAGTGTGGATTGCATGAGTCTAACAAATGCTTAGGATTATTTTACCATTGATACTTTCAAGAAATTTTCACACCCAGCTACTATAAAGGCCTCCTTTTGGTATTAAGCTTAATTTGGTGCTTGTGAATCTAATTGTTGCATTGGTATTTAACTATATATATTAGCCAAAAGAAAGTCCTTACCTACTCTTGAACAAGGTAAGGGCATTCAAAAAAAGTGAAGAAGAAGTTAAACCTTGAAAAGAGAGGTAGTAGGTTAAAGAAGCGACAAAGACTCTTTCACGCCCATTATACCCTTCATGTCTATGGAGTAGCTACCTTTAAACTATTCCCCTATTCTTCTTTCTTATATGAGGAGCTTATCATCAAACATGCACCAAGCTCTCTCTCTCTCTCTCTCTCTCTCTCTCTCTCTCTCTCTCTCTCTCTCTCTCTCTCTCTCTCTCTCTCTCTCTCTCTCTCTCTAAACCATTCATATAAATTGTCTTGTTATTGATGAGCCTTATCCCCAAAAATCACATAGTTTTGTATCCTAATGAACAATAAAATCAATGGTTCTCAAAAGAGGTAAAAAAATCAATGGCAAGGTCTTCCACAGTAATTGTATTTTAGGACATGGCTTATCTATAAGAAGATGGTTATGATGAATGATTTAGATCATCCAAAAAGGTAGGTCACTGATACTTTTATCACAAAATCCAAATGAGAGTTTCACATGGCACGTAGGAAAATTACGTTAAAAAATAGGAAAATGATATTGTCACACCCTCCCTTATGGTTCTATGGTACAGTTTAGATGAGGATTCCACCTTTTTTTTTTTAATTCAACTGTTCATCTCAACATTATTGATGTAGATGGACCATGTTCGATATCATGTTCGTTTGATGATCATCCTATCTTTCATTATTTTAAGATTTTTGAGTTCTATTAATTTTAATATCCTCCATTTTAGAACTCAAAATATTTATAAAAAAAAAAAGAATGGTTTGGTAATATATGCTGCCCTTGTTTTTTCCTCATGAGCTTCTTAAAAAATAATTTGAATAACTATCAATTCACATGGGCATAGGCTTCTGAAGTCCAAAGCAACCACAATGATGCTCTTGGCTTAGATGGGCTATGCTCCCAAATTTTTATCTATTAGATGATCCCAGCAACTACTACTTCTAGTATTAAAATAAATGGTGATTTTTTTTTATTGTCCACTTTTCAACTCAAGTAAACCGTAGAAGGTCTTAGAGAAACAAAACTCATTTGAGAGATGAGTTCTAGTAGGAGTCCAGTGATCTTGAGTGTCCAAAGAAGTTGACACCCCTTTTTGACATGCATAGTAAATTTTTTGAAAGATCTTCCATTTATATAATTGGAAATGTCTTAGATAGGCCGGATACAAATTGTTTTTTTAACTTGAGAATTCTTTTTGTGCTACTTTAACTTGGAGATCTAGACTATCTGATTATTGATTTTTTCAAAGACCTAAATAAGCTGTTAGGATCATATGAATGCAGTGATTTTCCACTGGTTACCTAATTGTCTACGCCCAATACGGTCAGCTGTTTACATCTTTCAAAAAATTCACTACACGCATCAAAAAATCTTCAACTTCTTTCGGCTGCATCCAGGACTACTGGGAGATGCTGGTAAGTAAGGACCCATTTAATTTAAGCCTACGCCCGGCCCAACTGGTGATGAGTCCAGAAGGGATGCCCATGGTAGAACATGCATTGGACCTCATGATCGGCCCAGTACGGAAAAAACAATCCGTCCTATTCTCTTGTGGTGGGCCAGAAAAAATGGGTTCTAGGACTGTTTGGTGTCTGTGCTATTCAACAGTCAGGCCAGTGCCCATTTAATGTCAGAATGAACTTGACGTGCAAGCTTCCTTAACCCGCAACTTCCAACAAGTGGAATCCCTCCGGAACCACGTCTTCTAGCAAGTGGTAGCCCTCTTTAACCCGTCCAATTTACCCAGCGACGGACCCCCACAACACAAAAAATTTGAAATTCTTTTAATTTTATATATTTTTGTGTGGCGTCCATTTCAGTTGTATATATAACTTACTTTTCGCCCTGCCTAAATTCAATCTTCATCTTTCATATTCAGTCTAGCGCCTTCGCAAATTGAGTCCTACCTCCACCCCTGATTTTACTCGCTTCTCAAACAAATGCTAGGATCACCTCAAAACATCAAAGGTTTTGATCTCCTTCCTTCGGAAGGCCTGACATCAACTAAAATAACATGAGGTCTTGACAACTAATTTTTTTTCCGATTTGCCACTCAATTTTTGCGTTTTTGCCAAAATATTTACATATTTTAATATTTTACTGATTTGCCATTAAGTTTTCTAAAACTTTGCCAAAATGCCATTCCGTTAATGTACCACCGTTGTATATTTTAAATGACGAAAATACCCCTATCGTCTCCCCGTTAAAACAGAACGCTGAAAACAAACGTGTGAAGTGGTAGAAGAACGACGGCAGACGGTGAGGGTTCTGCCCAGGCTCAGCCCGCGGTCCTTCCAGGTTCCATCCGAGTTCAGCCACGCCTCCCGCCCTTGCTCCGGTGGGCTTGACAGCCATGCATATTAACGATCCGAGTATGCTCTCTTCTTGGACAATCATCACTTTCGATAACCTCGGCGAATAAACTAAACCCTCTACTCCAATCTGCAACCCCAACGACGCACCAAATTCGTATTTTGGAGGTCTCTGTCCGTAAAACTAGCTGACTCTAATCAGGATTTAGGTATGAAGTTGCAGTCAAGTCGAACAAACCTTTCTTAATCTTACCTTTTTGACCTCTACAGTACAAAGATCTCCTTGCAAACCGAAACCTCTTCTCCTCCATGCTACTAAAATTACGTCCATAGGTGGGGATCTTTTGGTGAAAGGCAAATGCTAGTTTTTTCTTTATTAAATCCAAGTGCATGTGAGAGGCATAAAGGCAAAATGTGGAACTTTAGTGCAAGTGTGTAGGAGGCTGGCGATGATGCCCAGAGTGTTTGCGGGTTTCAGCTTCGGTCGTCGTTCATCCACAGATGACCGATCTGTTTTCAGGGTTTAAACAGGGAGAAGATAGGGGTATTTTCGCCATTTTACAAAAACTGACACTGAAACACAAACTCAGTGGCAAATCTACAAAAAACCCAAAAAAAATAGAATTTTTCAGATGTTAGGATCATCCAATCAGAATGCTTTTTGACCTTCAAAATAGCCCAAGCAGATAAATAGGCTGATCATCCAAGGGTGAGGATGCTAGCAGTTTGTTTGCATTCTTAAAGAGAGGTTCCATATTGAGAGTTAATTACCAAAATGGTTTTCTTCTCGTCGACAGGCATGAGAGACTGCGCCACAAGTTGCAAGAAGTCCAGGCCATTATCATCTCTTCGGTAACCTTTTTTTTTTTTTTTTAATGTCAATCTTGGTTCACGGATGCCGTCGATAAATATAATATTTTGATGTCTGTCTAAGTTTTGTTATTATTTATTTTAATTAATGCACACAAAGCCCAGTATATGAGAATATATATTTGAGAAAATGATTTACGAGCCAGTAATTTGCAGTCATTATCATCAATACGATTCTTTCTGCAGATATTGGTGTGATATTTGTAAACTGATACAAGGTCAAAGACAAAAATGGTGGTTGTCACCATCCAATGGTGTCAAAACGACATTCCATGTGGCCTAGGAGAATCAGGTCATATGGCCATTATCTATTCTATTATTAGTGGGGCCATGGGGGCTCTGATATCTGCGTCATCTGTGCTGCATACATATTCCCAATTGGGTTTTGTTGTGAACAAAGGATAAGAAACATTATTCCCAACCTTTGCCCATAGAAATGGCAAAAATCTTCAGATAAAATTTAGGATAATTTGATGGCTACATATTCTAGATCCTTAGCACATCCACAGAAGTGTTCTTGGAAGATTAGGTGATCTATCAGGAGACCCATTCCTCTGGTAAATCTACTTTTAGTGAAATCCTTTACAAATTGTGAAGTTGCTTGGAAGCGGAGAAAGAAAGAATAGCCTACTCAGACTATCGACCATGACATACGTGACATGTCTGGATCTAAACCTTTCACCGTGTGGCTCTGTTGCATGGGGAAAGGACGCAATGAAAAATCTCACCAATGGACAACCCTACTTCAATGTCTAGTTGATGCAGAAAAAGATTGTTCCTGCATGAAGCTCCTGTATATATGGGTCCAGAGAATGGCAGATCATAAGAGTTTATAATACACAGATTGTTTTTGTATTTTTGAAAGAAGTTGTTTTCACGTCTTTAACCCGGAATCTCAAGATCACACAACAACAATTTTACCCAAAACTCCTTTTCATGCTTGATACTCTACAGGTGACGTCTAAATATATGGTCAAGTATATTAGTGGTCCAGATTGTGGCTGACACTGTCTGGTTAGTGAGATTTTTGTGCCTGTGATGATACGCGACAAGCCCACCAGAGGAATGGCCTCTGGCTTGCCCATTGGGACAAATGTCGACCAAATAAGTATTCAATTCTTAGATTCAGGTATCATGTAAGTCAAAATACATGCTTGTAGCTTATCACCGGTGCACGAAGTTCTCATGTATGCGTAGTTCAAGGAAGAGGCAAATTACAAGAGTCCATGGTATGCAGTTTTATTTTATATTTTTGCAAAAAACTATTTTCACACCTTGAATCTAAAACCTTAAAGTTACACAATGGCTTCCCTTCTGATCCTACCACTATAGTGGAGAAATTACATCCGTGCTCTTTGTTTCAAAAGAATTCTAAACCTACTTAGGGCCTCTGGAATTGAATTCTCTATATGGTGGACTGCTCAATTTTCGTACGTGGAATGCACCACAATATTAGATATCGCTTGTTCAGGATTCAACCAGCTGATTAACTCCGAAATCTTTGTAGGTGGGCTTTATGCGATGGGTTTTTTAGGGGATCAGTCAAGATGGAATTGAATTCTACGGTGAATTCCGTCTTTTGCTTATGGCTCCTTCGGTATGATTGGTTGAATGTTGGAGGGACTTTTGAGAGTTTATGGAATCTTTTCAGTGCCTATCTTTTGGTTTTCTTTCTCTATCTTAGACGCTGAAAAGAAACTTATTGTAAGCATATAAAATAACGTACATGCTACAAGATTCTACATGCACTAGAGAGAGAGAGAATATCATAAGAAATGGGAACATGGGAATATGGGAAGAATTTGGAGAAAAAGTAGCTAAGGAAGAATGCTAAAACCTGATGGAAACATTAGATTTATTGTTTTAAGACTCCTTAACGTGGGTATCCTATGTGAAGATACCAAAAAGGAGGGTGTTTTCCTTAACACTCACACCACCCACTTTGTAGGATAATAACATTGGTACCGTTTGACCAAGTTGTAACCCTCTCATCAATAATTGCCTTAAGGACGACTGTCATGTGCTAATTTGAGAAAACCCATCGAGTGATAGCGAGCCACGTGTTCTAGTCCAACTTCGCCATATCTATTGCACACCCCTACCAGCGAGCAAGGCACATGAAGAAAGAGGTCACCCCCCGCCTTCTCAAAATCACCGAGGCTGTTGTAGTGAGCAGCTCATTCATTCCTTCTCCCTCCCCGGGCTCCATGCTCATCGGATGTGCGGCAGCCGTGATCTCATGAAACAACCAATTTTCTTCTATTCAGAAGTCCTAGCTGTTGTTTCACCGCAAAGGGTGATTATTAGATAATTTTTCTGATGAGATTTTAAAGTAACGGGGTAAAATTATATACCAAGGGGATTGTCATTTTCTTTTTGTGTGAAAGAATCGTCAAGTACACGAGCATAGATAGGAATATCAGATGAGATTTTTCTTGGGGTTATCTGGTCTCTTTATAAGATCAAAGAGGGGCATCATAGTGGAATGACTCGGTCAAAGCGTACTAGTTTTATTATCCTATACCTCATTCATAGTGTGGCGCCCAAAGTGCATTCACAATGCTAAAATTCAGGGGAATTAGTGGAACCTGCACAGCACCACAACTGGTGTAAATTTTTGTTTAATTGGTTCCGATCCTCTGCAAAGAGCGTTACCAAAATTACCCATCCTGTTAGGCCAATGTGACATGGACGAATTTAGAGAGCCGCATAATACGATCAGGTTCATGAGACTCACAGCTACTTCTCCAAATGGGTAGTTGTGTTTGAGGCTAGTAACGAGAGTTCACGGTTAGAAACTTGGATAGCATTAGGAGTAAGAAACTTGGATAACATTACGATGGATCCACTAAAGGCAACCTGATGGTCACTTGGCCATCCATGTCAAAGGGGTGTCCCTACCCACTTGTACTACAAACAAAAGTGTCAATTCGTTAACTATGGTTACAGAGGCACTTTATCTATAGAACATTGTTCTTAGACTAATAAAGTAATAAACATATAAAGAGGTACAAAGATAAGGCTTACTAATGATTATTTTATTTGATGCCATTTGAGTAATTCAAGAGAAATAACAAAGCTAACTGATGGGTGGCATCATGATCACTCCAAATCGAGATTAAAGAATCAATAGATCTACTAAAATATATAGGATCAGTAGATAAGAGACACACACAGTGATATATATATATATATATATATATATAGAGAGAGAGAGAGAGAGAGAGAGAGAGAGAGAGAGAGAGAGAGAGAGAGAGAGAGTATTTTATGACTAGTACGGTGGCAAAACACATTGTGGATAATGTGTGGCGGGAGGAAGAGAGTATATATGACCAAACGGCAATTTGAGGATCATGTTAGAATACTGCAGATGTAAGTTTGTGTGGGATAAGGGACTGAACTATAGGAATAGTAAAGTAAGGTTACAAATTAGTATTTCTCGAAGAATCTTGCTTTTGTACGTAGGGCCCGATATATGTGGCGTATAACTTTAGGGATCTAGTGATTGATATGTGGACCACCAGGAGCCCATAGAGAGGAAGGTCCAGTTCCATACCACACATTATTTTGGCCGCTTTAAGCTTGTCACGGACGTAGCAAAGCAAAACTAGTACTTTACAGAAGAAAAATGGCATCCAGGCTCTCTTGTTTTGGTATTGGCATTCTCTCTTTACTCCACCTTATCTTAAGCATGACCAACTTGAAGACCTTCTATAGTGCCTTCCTCTGTAATTAATTTAAAACTCACACAGCCCCAGCTATTTGGTAAACCACTACATCATTAGCTGTAAGATTACCAACTACACACACCATCAAGTCATCTTGATTTTGATGACTCCACTTGACTCGACAAACCCAGAAAATCCGCATTAGCCAGAGTTAATTTATCTAGTCAAGTACTCTAAGAGAGAGTTTTGTTGACCTGCTCTAGTCCTATAAGAATTATCACCTCCATCTAGGAAGCTTGTGCACACTTGCATTTCCAAGCGCCTTATTACTGGACACCCAATAGCTTAGGTCACCCCTAAATCATTAGATTAAAGCTCTACCTAGTAGCTTGGATTAAATCCACCAAATAAGCTCGTTTCCACCTTGGCTTTTATCACAACCATCTTGAACATCAACCTAGGGTAATCACCACCCTACACTTCCAACTCCGCATTTTCATCAACAATGATGCCTGTCGTATATCCTTGGGGTCAGTCACCAATCTTTAACATTGTAGATGATTAATCGAGCTCAAGCAGTGCTTGAAGTCCTAGTCACCTTGTGGATATGTTTGCAATAATTTTCAAAGTAAAAAATGCTTTTCCCGAAGAGCTCCACCTCAAACTTTGTAGTAGAGAGTCATTCATTGTCATCAACACAAAGAATTTCTAGATCCCATTTGTCTAAAAATTCTATCTGAAGAAAATTTCACTACTAAAAGATTTTTGAATTAAGAACAAAGTTTCTATCTTCAATTACCCTAAAAATCAAAGAAACCCAAAGAACTTTTTGTAGCAGAGAAAATCTCATTTCCTATAGTGCCAATTGGATGAGAAAATGTCACCAAAAACTTGATGCATTAGAAAAGAAAATAATGGATTCATATTAGATCTCCAATACAAAAAGGCTTGATCAGCAAAAATTATAGATCACTGTTTTCTAGGAAAAGAAAACTGAGATTTTGAAGAGATCCTAGAAACCAAAAACTCTCTTCAGTTAATTCTAGCTTCTAATTGTCTTTCTCCAAGAAATAAAGGGCATGGATTAAGAAGTCAAACATGAAAAACAACTAAAAGGAAAGATAAACCATAACCTTCAATCAATGTGACTAAAATTCTAAATCTCCTTTACAACCTTCACATAGAATATTAACACTTATTTTGCAAGCAACTCAAACTAGGAAATTGACCATTACAAGGAATATTTGGTGGCACATGATGTTGTCAACACATTGGGATTGATTTTGATGAAATAATCAGGGCTGTTGCAAAAATCACTATTTCTTAACTTAATTGCTTGTATAACAAGCAAAGGGCAAAAGCTTTCCAGGTGGATGTCAAGAATGCCCTTCTACATGAAGAATTTGATAAAGAAACTTACATGGAATAACGCCATAGTTTTGAGGATGATGATAAGCCCACTTATATTTGTAAGTTGAGAAAGGTGTTATATGGGCAAAAGTAGGCACTGCAAGCATTGTGTGGCAAAAGTTGATGAATATTTGGCAACCAAAGGTTATGTAGTAGCTCCATCGGCAAATTTAAGCTTATTTGTCAAGCAAATGACAAGCATAGTTGTGGCGCCCATCAACCAAGCCTAGAAGTGGTGAATGCCACATGCCTCTCTTTGGTTGGTTGGTCATGTGTTCTTACTCTTTTGGAGATTAGGGTAGACCAAAATGGTTCATCATTCATTAATAACTCAGAGCTGCAACCTAGAGAAAAGACCCTAGGACTTATTCGTCTAGAGATTAGGTATGTAGCTTGGTTGTCAAGTTGGAAGGTGTTAGCTACTAACCCCACCTGATCCATAAACCAATCTCTGCTAAATGTGTCAGTTGCATATCTTATGTTTGAGAAATAAAGATTATTAAACTATTCTTTCCTGCCTACTTTCGTGGTAGCAGTCAATCAATTCATGTACTATAATTTTCAATAAACACATCAAGCCAACATGTTCAAAATCAATAAATCGTACAATAGTAATAATTACTAAAAATCTTAAAGTAGTAATCGATCAAATCAAATGATAGAATTTTAACCCCACAATAGATATCATTAATGTGGATATCTCGGCGAACACATCAAGTCGATGGGTCAACGAACATATCAAGCCGACAGGTGGATGAACACATCAAACCTGCTGGTCACGAATACTCATCTACGATCATCTCAATGCAATATGTATATCGATATCATAACCAAAATCATAGGGTCAACTATGCTCACAATCAAAACCTATTCTGAAATATGTGCCTCTCGAATCTAAAGACCAGTCCATCATAGCCTCCACGACAATTATGAATATGTCCTCGAAAAGGGTGCTATGAACACCTCCAGTGGTTGTCCCTATTTACCACAGCAGTTGAGAAAGGGACAATGCTGCTTTGGGCAGTGATACCTACCACCTTTGGTGGTTAGAGGCCAAGAGACCAACTCCATACATAAACAACCTTTCAACATAATGCCTACCAAGCTTATTAGCCCGAAAAAGATTTATATATATAATCCAAATCTCAATCATCGTAAATCATGCAAATAATGCAATTAGTTTCAAAACATGCGAGCAATGCATACAAAAAATCTATTTAAAAGCATACTAAACACACTCGTTATAAGAATATCATATCTTAAAAAGCATACTAAACACAGTAATAGAGTCAAGTTAATCAATTAAATTTTGAAATGCATTTGAAAACTTAGTAGTATCAGACTACCTACCACGAAAGATGTCACTTAATTGGTGTCCTCCTTTAGTTTAAATCCTAGATCTTCTTCAAGGTCTTTATGGTATCCTGTACATAAGAATCTAACTATTATTTCTCAATCATTAATCAAGTTCATAGCTTAACGGCCTATATCATCTATTTAGACTCTAATCCCATCTATAAGTGATCTGATCTATGATCTAAGGGTGATCATCCTTAATATAGGGTTGAATTAGATATCTAAAGCTTCTAAGTTATCCAATAGACAACTTATTAGGTTCAGATCATCTTTGATCTAGCAGATCTATGAGATTCCTAGAGTTTTTAGGCCATAAGTAGATAAAATCATTCTCTGATCCTAAATTTTATTGTATAATTAGGTCTGCATCATCGATATGATTCTAACGGACCTTTTGGATCGTTAATCGGAGTTGTATAGTTCTTGAAATTGAAGATTCTGTGATTCAAATCAATAGAGACAAGGCGGCTCCTGCGCGTCAATGCTCCCATGACACTACAGTACTATGGCCAAACCGAAACACCTCCCTCATGCGTGCGCACATATAAGGGTGCTCTGTGACACCCCGGGTTTTTCATGAAAATTTTTCGCTGTTATTTCAAAAGATGGCGAGCCTCTAAATTTTAAAATACAAAAATAGCAGAAGGTTTTTCTTTGAAATTCATTTTTCCAAAAACCCGGATGTCACCTTCATACTCACACTATACATACATACATACATATATATATATATAGTTTTCTAGAAGATAGAAATTTATTTCTAAAAACAAGACTCATCCAGTGGTTCACTCGTATAACCCCTATAACATTATATTAAATGTCCAATATCACAATTCAAATGACTAACTACAAAATACAAAAACTTTAAATAAAATATATACTTGTATGCAAAAGTATGGTTGCTGGATTCCTTTTGTTGTGTACATCTTCTCCTATCTTTCTGTATCTAAGATATTGTAAACATAAAAGATTTACAATATCTCAGCAAGCTATGCTTGGTAGGGGAGTTTAAGAAGCATGTTAAATCTTAAGATACATTAATTATTCAATAGTAATGTGAATATTCATTTCTATAGCAATTAGGTTAAATTGAATTTACAATATGTTTCATATCTCAATGACCCATTTGTAAGCCAATTATCTACATATTTTCATCATTATTAATAATTTCATTGATAAATCAGATATCTTTACTTATTATTTATCATCAAATAAATACTTCAATTCCATGAACCATACTCTGCATACAATTCTACCCATTCACTAACCCATATGAAAACATATATGAAACTACTCTCTCAATCATATTAATATAACAATAATACACATATATGAAAATTGTTAAAGGATATACAAGATTATGAATATAATCAACATCACCTAATTTGCATTCCCAAATTATGTTGGGTTTCAAAATCATACCCCTCATCATGCGAGGTTCATAATTATCCAGCCACTATTGGTATATCAATATAATCCTCATGCCCTCACTAAACGAGGTCCACAATCCTTTGACCATTGCTGGAAAAATAATATAAGGCATATCATCATGCCATATCACATAAGGCGTCTCATAATGCCATCATATACACATGTCCCGTGGGCAGAATGCACAATGTATATAATATTGTCCTCTTTGGGTCCCTCACAATTGCCTACCCTTCATAACTACCTAACCAGCGTTTCTTGGGCACTTCAGTGCCTTTTGGCAACCCTCAAGGATATGCACCATAGTGCATCAAATATAAGGACTACTATGCATGCAGTCAGAATCGGTACAGCGCGCCTGGATAACTGCTCAATAATCCACCTAGACCATCCTCGGTGGAAATCACAATATCCATGTCCGCATAGGGAGGACCATGGATGTCACAGTGGCGGCCTTGCTATGATTGCCCCACCTGACTTTTTGCAACACATAGTGCATGGTATCTATAACATAATAAATTTCGGAGAGCAGGTGGTCAAACCCTCATAACTCTCCTAGCATAGCATCCCCAGGCCTACACCTATTTAAAACAAAACTCTTAGGCCTCCCTGCCCGAATGTAAAATAATCATAATAGCAGGCAATTCGCCTATTCATATATTTCATAACAAGAATAACATCCTTACTTATTTGGTGATAACCCACCAAAAATGTATCCTATAACCTAGACTCATACATCATCAATATTGACATGGTACCCTTGTACCATAAACATCATTTCACAATTCACATACATGATGTACAAGGCGTAAGCATTAATTATAACATGTAATTCTTTTAATTAACATTATTTTATCGAATATCAATCATATAATCAGAAATAAGATCATATTAGAACATGCATCTTATTATTTAGATATGCTGTCTTAAATTTTCACCTACCTCATGTGACGCATTCACCGGATTTCACTAGCTTTAGTTGTACTCTTTTCCACGATCGACCCCGCTCGCTTCGATCTATACTCCTATGCATGCTTCCAGTCCTCATTCTTCAATGGATTGATCCTATTGAGTGTCATTTTTAATGCTTTGTTGTGTCATCAATCTCCACAAAATCCTTGTGAAAATGCCCTGATCATGAAATCTCCAAGGGCTTTTGTTCTTTAGAACATTCTGTGGAAGATGACCCACTCATTAGATTTGTGGAGGTGAAGGATTGATGATGACAAGCATCTAGAAATGCCAACATGCCTAAAAATGGTTGTGCTGGTGACTGGAAAATCTAAGGGGAAAAGATGACCAAGGAAGAAAACCTAGTGGGTCTAAGCATGTTGACCTTCCCATGCCTAGATGTGCCTTGCGGTGGAGAGAACCAGAGGAAAAGGGTTTTCCAAGGGTGTGCGCACGCTGGTGGGATGGGTAGAATCAGGACACCTTGGTGGGGAACACGAAGAGGGTTTGTCGAGAAAATCTAGGGATCAGGGTGATTAGAGTCTCTTGGGGATGTTGAAGATGGGGAACAAAGAGGGGTACATAGAAAATGGGGACTAGAGTTTTCGTGTAAGCCAAAAAAAAACACAGATCCCCTAGGGATCTGCTTAGGAAAGAGGAGAAGTAGAGGGGAATATTGCTAGGGGCTTTGCCAGGGGCCCCATCGTCGTCGGTGAGGGAAACCCAATTTGGGTTACCATGCCTGCTAAAGAAAGATGAGAAAGTAAGGGAATTGGAGAGGGGTTTTGCCAAAGAAACCCGATCTAGGTTTCTTCTTGGTCACCAGAAATAGGAGCTCACCAGAGGGAATGAAGATCCCCAAACATGAGGGAGAGAAATTCGATTTCGCATCTCCATAGTCAACTAGATCATGCTACATCGGAGATGGAAGGGTAATCGTATCAAGGGGGTTTTTGCATTCGTTTGGGGTTGCTGGGGTAGAGTTTTCAAGGCTAGAAGAACAGGTTCTCTCGCCAATGGGAGATCCGAGGAAGGGGAAGATCGTCATGCTGATGGCAGATTTGAGCAGGACAAAAGCCCTAGGCTCACCGAGCACTATCTAATGGTTTTATTAGTTCCAAATTATACTTCTGTAAAAGGATAATAATATTTTGAGGTTTTATATGCTCCTACATGAGTAGTTCCTAGGCATGCTACACGCAGTGCATCCTTGTAGTAGGTCAAGTCGTCCGTTCATCTCAGTCTTGATTAATGCCAAAGATTGCCTAGATTTTTTTTGGTCTTTACGGATCCTAGGGTTTCAAGGACCCCTAGTTTCATTGGGCGGCTCGGATCATCCATCCGAGTTGCCTCGAAGATGATCCTCAACAGATCTAACAAATTTGTTTTCACTAGCATATTGCCGACCAGGTGATTACAAATTCGGCGTAGATCTAAAGGAAACTTGCCAGAAAAAGAGAAGAGCAGAGGGAAAGGGAAAGGGGCTTACCTGGGTGGCTGGAGAGAGAGGAGATTTGGTTTTTCCTGATGGTGCAAGGTCTTCTATGTTGCCGGAACCCTAGATGCTAGAGATTGGCGGAGTGGAGGGAGAGAGGTGCAATGAGAGGAGTAGGGGGAGATTTATAGAGGTGAAGGGCAGTGCCGTGTGGCTGTGCCGCCATTTTTTTCGACGCCACAAAGGAAGAAAACCGTAGAAGGTCGGTGCTTGCCAGATTTCTAGCGCAGACGCAGCGGTGACGAAGGATGACGAGGGTAATGACGCATGGATGACACTGTTATGACGTAATGGGGGTGCCGTTAACAAATACAACCCCATATTTTTTAATTACCAAAATACCCTTCATCTTCCAACGCTCAACTTTTTCATACAAACTCTTTTTTTTAGTGTTCTATGAGACGTTGAATTCCATTTCTCAAGTAGAATCTAATATAGTGATATTTTCAGCAAATTCTCTCTTTACAAATTTTAAATAAAATAGAACATTTATCCACCTGTCCAATATAATTATTTTTCAAAATAGATAAGATATAAAAATTTTGTAATTACAAATATTATGATTGATTGTGATTGAAAGAGGGTTACTATTATTGGACAAAAATATCTTATAATTTTGAGTCATTACAATATCTAGCCTTGAAAGAGGCTCCTCTTGCTACAGATAGCAAGGAAATCCCTTTTATGGGTAAAACTAAGATGTCTAAGCTACACTATCAAGAAATTAATCCTCTCATACTCTATATTAGAATGCTCTCTCCTATTATGAGAGCATTGAGAATTCCTAACCAAACTAGGAAGCTCTTGTCCTTCCCCTATATTTTGTAAGAAGTTCCTACTCTATTCTATGGAGAAATTAAACTAAAAAGTAGGAAATTCTCCCTAGAAAGCAAGAAATAATTAAATTTCTATATGATATGTTGCCTACTCTAAATGCAAGAAAAATAAAAATTAAAAGAAAAAAAGATAACAGGTTATACCTAACTAGGCAAAGAAATAAGAAGACCAAAATACTAGAAACCAATAGAGAAGTCTAGCTCCCAAAAGTACTGCAAAGAAGACTCCTCTTGGAAACTTGGAGTAGAACTTCCTTAAGGTAACATGAAATATATCTTATTCTTTCACCCTTTAATAAAGTTTTCCAGCCTTATGGAGGCTATAAGAACCTCAATAGGGACTTTTAAGAGTGAAACAACCTTTCCATGGGCATTGCTTGACTTTGCTTTTGGATGGAGCCCCTTTATATAGGCTTCCAAGGAATAGCTCTAGTCAATAACATTGCAAAATCTATATTTTCTTGCTAGATGTCTAGGTTAAGTGGCCGCATGAAATTTAGTCATGTAGCATAACTTTGATTATGTCACATGATCATGATTACATGGATGCCTCGATGCGTCATCATTTAAATATTTCTATCAACTTCTAAAAGGGAGCAAGTATACTAGGCTTTTGACTTGTGGTTTCACATGTCAACTTTGAGATAATGCGACCATAGCATGGACTGTTTTCGAAGCAATACCTATCAAAGTGATGTGCCTACAAGGTTTGAGTCACACAGTTGCATGATCTTGTGGCATGCAATCACATGAACTTTTTGGCTTAGTTTGTTATTTTTCATGCTCTTGATATTATAAGGCCTTTTAGCTAAATTTTTATTAGAATTCTAAATAAATGAGATGTCTAATAGTAAATACAAATCATCACCAAGGGTAATTGGTTGTGGTTAGTGATGATCAAAATGGAGTCAAATATGATATCTACATTATCAAAGTGATGCTGATATATTAATGATCTCATTACACGAAGTTTATTATTGAGATTTGAGATAAAATCTCTTGCATAGCTTAACCACTTTCTCGAGTGGAACTAGACCACCATGATAAGCCCATATTTGTGTCAAATGAAGTATCCAATGGGTGTGTTACAAAAAGTTTGGCATGGAGAATTGCAAGTCTATTTCCTCGCCATTAGAGATAAATGGGACGTTAAGTAATGATGAAGGGGAGACATTAGAAGACAAAACCATGAATCAATAGTTGGTTGGAAGTTTTAATATATTTGCTTCTTACATGGCCAAATATTTCTTAGGTTGTTGTAATTGTAGGTTGGTTCATACAAAACCTAAGAAAGCCACATCTAAAAGCAATTCGACGTATCTTGCAATACTTAAAGGGCACCATTCACTTGGGGATTTTCTACAAGAAGGGAGTTTGGAGTGAAATTGTTGGATTCTATGATGTAGATTATGCAAGAGATTTAGTGACATAAAGATCCACTATCATATATGTGTTTAGCTTAGGTTTGAGAGTAACTAGGTGTAGCAAGAGGCAATCCACAAAGTCACTTTAAACAGCTAAAGCAGAATATAGAGCTGCAACCATAGTAGTGCAAGAGTGGCAATGGCTAATGCAACTTCTACAAAAACTCAAGCAACAAATAGATTATTTTTTTGGGTTATATTGTGATAATGATAGGTAGGTTGAATAACAAAAAATATGATGTTTCATGTGTAAACAAAGCACATTGAAGTACATCACCATTTCACAAAGAAATTGCCTTTTTTAAGGTTCTCTACATTCTGATGGAAACTTGGCATGATGAGCAAAGATGTAGCTAAGGGGAGTGTTAGGAGTTATCGTTACTTTATCACATCACTGAGGGGGTAGGGCTAGTGCTTTTGGTAGCTAAGAGATGGAAGTGTATTTCTTAGTAGCTAAGCTAGAGAGTGAGAGTTTCCTTAGTAATAAGATTACTTCTTATATAAATAAGGAGGTGAGAATTACTGTTTGTGGTAGGGGCTTATGTATGAGATTCTTTTCTACTTTAAAAAGAGGTCAACTATGTTTCCTTATATCTCTTCTGGTTAAGACACTCCTAAAGAAACATTCTTAAGATGATCAAAGGAGATACTCTAACACTATAAGACATAAGAGCTATAAGAAGAGATAACTTAGGGGATAAGAGCTATTAGTCACACTCCCTTACCTTCACTCTCTTAGTCATGCTTCCTATGGATCAATATCCCATTCTTCACTTCCATCTCCCTATAGGTTGTAGTCAACTAGTTCTAACCTAAGATCTCTGCTAAGGTCGACCTTTCATGTCTTACTTTAGAAGTCAGGAGAAGGAAGGCTACATAACTGCTTTCTTTTTAACGCATGTATGCTAAATGCTACGTAAGTAATGAGTGGTTTTTAGTTTGATTGCTTTCTTATTTCATTTATATTATATATGTTTTCATAGTTCTTCTTATGTTATATATGTTATTAATCTTGACACATGCTTGAGGACATGCTAGTTTGCAAGTAGCATTAGAGCAATTTTTACACACGTATAATGTGTGAGATGTAGTGAAGATAATTTACATTTATTAGCAAACATCTCAAATAAGGCGAGCCTTGGCACAACAGTGAGTTATCGTCATGTGACCTTGAGGTCCCGGGTTCAATGCGTGGAAACAGCCCTAGCAAAATGCAAGGTATGGCCATGTACTATTGACCCTTGTGGTCTGCCCCCTCCCCAAACCTAGCATACACGGGAGCTGCGTGCACTAAGGCTACCCTTTAGCAAACATCTCAAATCTTAGGATGCAAGTGTGGGTTGAAGATTTGATGTGAGATTTGGCTAGTTCTTTGACAAATGAACTAACAATTAAGCAGACTAGTGGGCCTTACTTCACATCTTGATTGAATGTCCCAGGAGACTCATAAGTGTTGCTAGGGATAATCCATTAGAGGAAGGAGAGGGAGTCACAGACGTAGAAGAATCAAACTCTCAAGAATGCGCGTTCCTAAACTTTGAGTTTCATCGAGTTCTATTTAAGCATGTATATCCTAAAGTCAAGAGGATATATGATGTCTTAGCTACGTAGGTCTCTCTATCTAAGTTGAATGAGTCCTAGGTCTAATGTGCTCCACTTGCTATTGTGAACGGATAATCCATTAGAGGAAGGAGAGGGAGTCATAGACGTAGAAGAATCAAACTCTCAAGAATGCGTCTTCCTAAACTTTGAGTTTCATCGAGTTCTATTTAAGCATGTATATCCTAAAGTCAAGAGGATATATGATGTCTTAGCTAGGTAGGTCTCTATATCTAAGTTGAATGAGTCCTAGGTCTAATGTGCTCCACTTGCTATTGTGAATACAATTAGGTTTGATGTGATAGAATGGGAAAAATTAGCTATATTTCATTTAATCAATCGAGCATTATATACAAAATAATACAAAAATAAAGAAGGAAATAATGCAAGTTATATCCCTTGATTGAGGGATGATATATACAATAAGAAGTTCTGATATGATAATCTCTTTAACATCTCTTATTCAATAACACCCCCTGTAAGATGTAGGAGCTTGCAAAGAAAGTAATGGAAGCTTCAAAGATAGGAAGTTGAACATGGCCACAAAATGAGATTTGGTGAGGAAATTGGCTAAATCCAAATTGATAGAGAGATAAGACAAAGACATTTTTCCAGTCTAAAAGTAATGACGAACCAAATGACAATCAATCTCGATATGTTTAGTGTGTTCATGAAAAGCATCATTATGAGATATACAAATGATACTTTTGTTGTCACATTAAAGATTGGTTTGGGAGGTTTGGAGAAGACCAAGATATGCTAGTCACAATGAAACCACACAATCTCAGCAATAGTAGTAGCAAGAGCTCGATGATTATGCTCAACACTGGTGTGAGAGACAACATTCAGTTTCTTACTCTTCCAAGTCAAGAGCAAATTACTAAGAACAACTAGAAATCCAGTAGTAGACATGTGATCGTTAACATCTCCACCCCAATTAGCATCAGAATAAGCATGAAAAAATGGAGAGATGCTAGATGAGAGTAAGATGCCATGCCGCAAAGTGCATGTATATTGCATATGATGTAAAGAACAGTGGAACAATGAGTGATATATATATATATATATATATATATATATATATATATAATGAGTAGCCATAAAATAGGAAATAACATGAACATCATAGGCAATGTTAGGTCAAGTAATAGTCAAAATGCGTGAGTATACCAACAAGTTGATGGCAAAGAGTAGGATTCTATAAGAGAGTAGCATTTCGGTAGGGAGTACTTTAACATTGACTGCAAGGGGAGTATCAATGATTTTACTGTCAGATAATTGAGGTAAAGAAAGAATATTAGAGGGATACTTGACTTGGCACAGAACATAGCCGTGTCGAGTTTGGCCAACTTCAGTGCCTAAAAAGTATGATAAGTTACCAAAAATATTTTATTTCAAAAGTTTGAGACAAAATTTTGGTTGCAAATATTCCAAAAACATTGATGTTGGTCAGAATCATGTCATCCACATTAATAAGTAGGAACACATCAACAGTGGAGCTATGATAAATGAATAAGGGTGAATCATTGGTACTCTGACAAAAAGGAAAATTCTGAATAGTGGAATAGAATTTCTCAATCCAAACACAATGAGCTAGTTTAAGACCATCTAATGCTTGATGTAATCGACAAACTTGCACAGACAAGTGATGTGAGCAAAGAAGAGGATCCATGTAGACTTCTTCATGACAATCACTATTGAGAAAAGCATTTTTGATGTCCAGTTGATGCAATGTCTAATGCTAAAAGAAGCAACAACAATGAAAGTAGGGATAGTGGTCATACAAACAACTTGAGTGGATGTCTATGCATAGTCAAGTCCATACTTTTGAGCATAGGTCTTGATTTTGTAGATCCACCTGCAACTAGTAGTAGACTTTTTCCAAGGTAAAGTGGTCAATTTATAAGTTTGAGTTTTCTCCAAAGCTTGCGACTCTACTTGCATTGCCTTAGACCATTCAGGATGCACATTGGCTTCCTTATAGGTTTAAGGCTCATGGAGATTATAAAAAAAAAAAAACATGAATAGTGTAGCAATAGTAATCATTGAGTTAAGATGGTGGAGCATGGGAATGAGGAGGAAGAGAGGTTACCTCGGGAGGATTATTAATAGTTGATTCAACAGTAGCAAGAAGTAGAGGTGGAAATGATGGAGCAGTTGTAGGAGGGGCGTTGTCCAAAGAAAAGGGATCAATGTGAGTAACCTGTGATGTAGGACAACTATGAGGAAGTTCCATGAAAGGGATAGATTCCGAGAAAAGTAAATTGGGAGAAAGGAAAAAGAATTTTGCCTCTAGGCCATAACATTGATAACCTCTCTGTTCAACACCATATCCTAAAAATATACAAATAATAAATTTTGTGAATAGCTTGGAGCATTCAATGGCAGGGAACAAGATAAAGCTAATGCACACAAAAGTAAGAGTAGCAGGGAACAAGACCAAAGAGAACTTCATATAGAAAATTTTTACACAAAAGTGAGGTAGGGGTATAGTTGATAAGTTAAGTAGCCATGGAAGCACCTTTCCCCCAAAGGCTTTAGAAATATGGAAGGAAATGAGCAATGTGCAAATGGCCTTAAAGATGTGGTGGAGCTAGAAAAGAGTGGCATGAAACTTAATAAGCTCTAAAATATAGATAGACTTGTATTCACCTCCAGAATTAGATTCAAAAGTTTTGATACATTTGTTTAATTGTGTAAAATTTAAACTAGTGAATTTCAAATATACTTGGTAATCATCCAATATATTTTGAATAACATAAGTCCAAATATATTGAGAGAAATCAGTAATGAGCAACACATAATAGTGAGCACCACTTAAAGATGGATCAAAAGAAGTCCAAACATCACTATGAATTAAATTAGATGGTGCACAATTTTTTTGAGTACTAATTGAAAAGAGGAATATTATCTATTTATCAAGGACATAGTGTGTACATAAAGGGTTGTGTTTAACATCAAAAGCATCCAAATGCCCATTAGAATGTAAAGTTTTAAACCATTCAAATGAAAGATGACCTAAGCAACAATGCCAAAGAGATGTAGTGATAGCGGCTTTATATATTGTGGACTAGGAGAATGGAGTGAATCAAGATGATATAGACCGCCAGCTCTATGTCTAGTCATCCATAATTGCCTTGTGGATCCTACACAACACACCCAAAATTAGTAAATTCTACATGTAAACCTTGATCACACAATTGACTAATGGAAACAAGTTTCATTGACAATGCTGGAACAAGCAATACATTCTCAGGAGTAAGGGAAGCAGTGAAAATTGAACTAGTGTGAGCTACAAATAATGGGGTGCTGTTAGCAATATAAATATAAAATGAAGAAGGTAGGGGATATGAATAAGAAATAATCATAGGGTGAAAGTCATATGATTTGACACTCTATAAACCACATAGAGTCATGACTCATACCTGATGATGCAAAAGTAAAAGTTGCAAGGTGAGGATTACTGGAAAACATGAGAGCCTGATGAATCATCTCCTGAATATCCACAGAAATGAGAAGACAAGACTGAGAGGATATAACGTCTAAAGCTGCTACACAAAAATAATTGTCCTTAAACGTTGAAGTTTAAGACAGTCTTGCTCCAAATGACCAAACTTTTTGTAATAATTACTAAAAGGCTTCTTTTGCTTGATAGATTTGGCAGATGCAGCAAGAGCGGTATCAGTAGTAAGACGAGAAGAAAGGTCTGTCCTTGCTTACTTGGCAAGTAACTTAGAAAAATTATCATGAACAATGGGAAGAAGATTGCATTGAAGGATTAAACTGAAGATGTTTTAAAATTCATTCGTCAAAGCAAAAAAAAAATTGAACAAGTTTAGTATGCTTAAGGAGTTTTAGGTAATCGTGATGAGTATAAGTCCATTTCGTTATAGTCAAAGACAATTAATCACATAAGGCCGTCTTCTATAAATAAAACTTTGAAACTAGTCAATTGGGTTGTTGACCCAATTTTTTAATTTCATTCTCAATTTGACAACTACAAGCAAAATTAGTATGAAGATGCAAAATGAGCAAATAATGCCAAATAGCTTGAACAAAGTTAAATTTACCAATGGTGAAAGCAATACATTGCTCACAGCATGAATCTAAAAAAATAAATTTTGTAATTATTAATTTCTCATTCTCTTAATTTCTTTGTATTCGAGAACTATGGATCATAAATTGTCCCATCAATATATTTCCATAGACCACGTCCTCGAAGATATGCCTTCATATTATTAGACCAATAAATATAGTTCAAGCCATCTAATTTAAGATTGATGGGCTTTGAAATTTCATTAATGGAGTTTGCCATGATAAAAGGTGATAAATCTCATTGAAATGTTCAAATAAGACGGTGACTAGATGTGCAGGCAAACAACTTTTCTCAAGTTTTCTCAGTGAAGGAAAATCTCTCATTCTTATCTTGCACAAATAGATCGTTCATTCGTTGGTTGCTGTCTGTTTGATTGGTAACCAAAAACACCAAATCAGTTTAGATAGTGAAGGAAATAGAGTTTTTTGTGAGTTCTGCAAGAGCAATTTTGACGGAGCTAAATCAGTATTGCTCTATTGCATGCAAGATTTCTTTCATGAAAACCAAGAGGAGTTGGTAAATGGATGAATAACTAGAAACACTCCATGTTTCATCGGTGGAGAATGATGGTGCGAAAAATTGTGAAGGAGGATTTTTGGTTGTTTAAGGCTTAGATGCCATGATAGAATGAGAAAAAAATAGCTATATTTCATTGAATCAATCCAATATTATATACAAAAGAATACAGAAATAAACATGGAAATAATGTAACTCATATTCCTTAATTAAGAGATTATATATACAATAATGTAGATCCGATCTAATAATCTCTCTAACAAATCTTATCTGATAAAATGATGCTCCGCATGTTGTGTCATCTAGGAATGTCTTATTTATTCCTTTATTATCTCTTGGATCTTGTCAAATGTACTATTTTCATTTAATTAATGAAATCTTCGCTTTGGAAAAGAAACAGCAAACATTTAGAAATTAAAGGCTCCCAGCTACAAGATGATGGAGAACTTTTATGACTCACCCATCCGTTCCACACTCTTCACAAAGCTGTTTTAATTATTGAAAGTCTAGGCCCCGTTTGTCCTTTTGCGCTCTCTCTCTCTCTCTCTCTCTCTCTCTCTCTCTCTCTCTTACTGCTCTAACCGTGGGCCATGACTCTAATAAACTGTTACCAATATCATTATGATCGGACGATTACAACCTTAAGTTTTTGGTCAGAGGTCATTGGCCATCGGATCTATATCCCTCCTATTTTAGTAGATTGGAAGCTTCTAGACCAGACATAAAGAGAGTTGGATAAAGTGGGGTCGTGCCCATTTTATCCGGGAGTGTATCCTCGCATTCCACGCGTAAGAGAGAGTATTTTTCCTTCCATCTTAGACCTTTTCCTTTCCATTTATAGGTCAATATTCATTGTAGATATCTCTCGCCGTGTAAAATATCTTGGAAAACCTTATCACTTCAACTACATGAATAAATTTTCGTATATGGTACTACTTTAGTTCCAGATTCTACTGATCTTCCACTATGGTAAGGAACTTACAGAAGGATATTTCCTTGGTATCGGTTTCGCATAGTAGCTTTAGCTAAAGTTCATAGTTGGGAGATGCCAAATTTTAACTTTGTTTAGTGATCAGGCTAATCTCTTGTATTTTTGCAACTTACAAGCGAAGAATTACAAAGCAGTCTCCCAACCTTAATCTCCGGCCAAAGGCTAAAGTGGCGACCAAATATATTTCAGGCCAGAGGCCTTGTGTCTATGACCAGCTGCGTTAGCTGTTGTTGGCTAAATGAACTGTTACGTGTAAGTCTATGATTGTTAACATATGTATGACTTAAACGCGCATCAACGGTGAGCGGAGGATGAGTAATTCTGTATGAAAAGCCGTGTCAAAAACTGTCTAATTATAATTGGTGGCAGATAATAAAACACCTTTTTTCCTTTTCAAAGGTTTTAGAAGAACACTTTTTCTTTATTGGAAAGATTTGAAGTAGATTTAAAAATTAAAATAATAGAGTCCGACTAGTTTGCTTTATAAATTTTTATTATTATAAAATAAATTTTAAAATAATAGTTTTATAGAGGCCAAAACACCATAGAAAAGATACTGAGGCATTGCAAGAAAAGGACAAGTAGATGCATGGGTTTGACAGTTGCAACAGTCTTCGTATAACAGTTCGAGAGCTCTACACACAACAATATTGTTCACTTTAGAGACTAGACCCCATATCACTCAGCCCCCTCACGGCTTTGTTCTTTCTTTGTGAGAAAAAGCTTTATTGCATTTAAAGTCTTCCTAACTCTTATTAACAGCCCAGTTACTTTTCCTTAGTGATGTGGGACTAACTCTCAGCACTACCAACCACCCGCTTAATGATGCCTTACCCACCTTAGGGAACATGCATCCCTGCGTGTTGGTGGGCATACGTTAAGCAGAAAGCTGATAGCACTAAGAGTTAGTCATACATCACTAAGAGAAAAGTAACTAGGCTGTTGATAAGAGTTAAGAGGAATTTACATGCAACAAGGCCTTTTCTCACAAGGAAAGAACAAAGCTATAAGGGGGCTAGGTGATATGGGCCCTAGTCTCCAAAACGGACAATATTGTTGTGTGTTGGGCCCTCAGACTGTTACAGTGGTATCAGAGCCAACCCCTGACCCAGTGTAGGCTAACCGGCACATGGTTCCCAGGTTACGTGTGGCCACCAACATGCGGGGATGCTTGTTCCCTGAGGTGGGCAGGGCACCGTTAAGCGGGCAACTACTAGCGCTAAGAGTTAGTTCCACATCGCTAAAGAAAATTTAACTAGACTATTCGTAAGAGTTAGGAGAACTTTACATGCAACAAGGCCTTTTTCCATAATAAAAGAATGAAGCTGTGAGAAGACTGTGATATGAGCACTAGTTTTCAAAGAGGACAATATTATTATATGTAGGGCACTCGAACTGTTACACTTCGGACAAGGCATCTTCTAGCTGTCCTTTTCCTCATTCTCTCTTTAAGCTAGGAGCTAGCCAGATTGAACCTCTATCTGGTTCAACAAAAATTATGGACCAAGAGGAGATCAATCAACTTCGGAACCTTAACCAACAAAAGTCAATAACAAGCCTAGTACTTATCAAAAGGCCAATGCTTCAACCTTAATCTGTTGTAAAAAAGATTGGAATTATGATGGTCTTTTCTCTCTAGTGTTTCGCACTCCTGTTTCTTTTTGAAGCCTTTCAAGGAGAAAGCAACTCAGGGAAAACAAAATTTTACATCAAGCAAGTGTTGTTAGCAAAGCGAATAGAACAGAAATAAGTAAGCAAAGTGTTACAAACACTGTGCAGCCTCAAACCTTAGTCACGCAAGGCTTTGGTGCACCAAGCAAGTGTTACGAGCCAAACTTTTAGAAATTCAATGGGACGACTGCTTTGGATGCTTTCCACGCGAAGAAAACAGAATCAAGGCAAAGTGGGTGGGCCGATTGTCTCTAACTCTTTTGACTGGTGGAGCGTTACATAGACCACGTAGCAGTGGTGATCAAGCAAGTGTTCTTAGCCAAGCCAATAGAACAAAATTGGTGACCGTCCTTGCTTGTTCAGCATGGCACCACTAGAGTAACAAGTGTTATCAGCAAAAGTTGTACGACTTTAACTGGACGGTGATATGTTGGAAGCTTTTACTGCAACGGAAAGGAATTGGTAACTATGATTGAAGTAGGCATGCCAATCGTTTAGCTCTTAAGATGATTTAGCTTTACGAACACGACGTGGCAGGAAAACGATGACTACGAGCTCGCACGCGGCGACTCTCAACAACGCAAGCGGACCCACGTGATTGTCCACATCCAATTGTCGGCATTATTGTTGAATTGTATTCCATTATCCCCTTCACCAACTGGCCGAAAGAGCTCTAGTTGTAAGAGAAGAAGAAGAAGCGAACAAACTAACGAAAGAAAGCAGGCAAGAATGAAAAGAGAGCACGTACTCCTGCGGTTTACTGTGCTCATCGTGTTACTTTAGGACAACACTAAAAGTTGTTGTCATGTGACCTCAATATAAAGAGTTTAAGATGTAAAAATAATTTTTTACAAAAATACAAAATAAAATATACATTATAGAGCCTTATAGTCTGTCAATCCTATGTCATTACAAGCTTGCTGCGCGGAGCTGCCCATGCTATTACGGTCCGCTGCATCGATAACATATTTTGTATCTCCATGTGTGTACATGAGCCAACCACCTCCCAATGCCCGGCCTTACGGTGGCAGCCGGCACATGAAAAGCATCGGCCCACTAAAGGCTGGGTTTATCAGGTGGGGACACGTGACGATGAGGATTGGCACTGTTGGGTCCCACTTTGACGGGTTTGATGGTCCCATGTGTCACTTATCGGTTAATGTTTTGGTTGGAATATCCAGAGGAGGTGCTTGTTATAGTACGTGTAGCCTGTGGGATAGAGAGACAACTTGAGAGAGAGTGAGTGAAAGGGAGAGCTTTAAATGTAAGCACATGGAGGTTATAAAATAACGTAACACAAACGAACACAAGCCATATCCTCTTTCCCTGCAATATTTCACGTGTTTCTCTCTCTTCTGCTGTGTTTCTGTGCTCTGTTTCCGTTCTCTGTTTCTTTGACTCTGTTCTCTGTGCCTGTTCTTATCCGCTTCATTGCGTTTGAAGACGGTTGGGAGACAATTTTCTTATTCTAAAACCAATTGAGTGAGGTAGTTTTGTTGGTTGAGAGAAAAAAAGAGAGTTTTAGAGAGAGAAAGCTATGGAGGGTGGTCGAAAGCCAGTGACTTCTTCATCCAAATCATCCTTGTCGTCTCAACTTTTCGGAACAAAAGATTCGTCGTCCTCTTCTGGGTCCATTTCATCTTCGTCTGGGATTTTCAGCACTGTTTTTCCGGTGGTAATCTTTCTTTCTGTTCTGGGTATTCTTCTTCTTTTTGTTTAACGTTTTGTTTCAACGGAGAAGGTTTGGATTGTTTCAGATTTTGGGTTTTAGTTACTGGGTTTCTTTCGTTTCGGGTTTGTGATGGATTTATGTGAATTCCTGATGGGTGATTTACCATAGGGGTTTTTTGTTGCAGCTTCGTTTTTGCTTCGATCAGGATGATCTTTGCTTTGTTCTTTGGTCCATTTTGTATTGGAAACGCCAGGATGTTTGAGGTTTTTATGTGGAGAGTTATAAATGATGGCTTGTTTTTTCAATACCAGGGAGGAAAGGACTCTTCGCATGAGGTGTTGGGACCGTGGAGAAAGCAGGATCGGGAAGGTCAGGCTTGGAAGCCTGCAGGTTTGTCTAAGAAAAATCCTCTTGTTTCTGCCATTCCAATAATGTTATTCTACTTGTCTTTTCTCGTTCCAGGAAATAGATTTCTATCTTAGATGGCTGTTTCTTATCGCACCACTTGTAAAAGAAAATTAGTTTTTTTTTCTCTTTCCATGCTTCTGATTGTGGTTCTACATATACCTCCTCCAACTTAGCATCTATCTACTGGATTGATTATGTTGTTTATTAATCTATACTGTGTTTTTCATCAGTATCAAGAAAGTGGATTGTACACTTCTCCTGTCTCCTCAACTTGGACCTCGTTCCTGCCTTTTGGTAATGTCTGATAATTTATTCAGAAGAATCCAAACCTTTCCCAAAGGGTTCGATGTGTTTATTTGGGTTTGCCTCATCTTGATCCATTGCTTGCTTTTTGATGGCTCAAATCTGTTTGGAAGAGCCCACACCCTTACTCTTTTCATTGCTATTCGCAGCATATAATATAAAATGGGTTCATGGAACTTTATTTGACATTGCTTTTTTTAGATGGTTGTTTCCTTAAAAGTACCCAGCCCTGTTTCATGGTTCTTTCCACCCTTTATGGGGAATATATTTTTTATGCAATTATTATTGGCTTTTCTCTGTCTTACTTCATAACAGTCTTTTCCCATATATGAAACTGTGTTAAATGAGGATGACCCCGGGTCCATGTATGAAATCAGACATATGATGGGTCCCATGGATTGTATTGGCCTTCGTCATGTTGTTTTTTACTCATTTGTAGTGCGTATTTCCAAAGCTTGCAAAGAAAAGTTTCTTACTGTTCTCCTAGTCTTTTATCCAGGTCCATAGAGAAGGCAATGGGGACATAATAAAATCTTAAGGTTCACCCTTCCTCTGCCGTTCTTTCAGTTAGACCTTTCGTATATTCTCTTGAAATTGTCTTGATTGAATGGAGTTAGTAACTTCTGCTTGAAGTCTTCTGTATAACTGACTGAGCTATGAGCCGAGGAAATTAGTTGCTAGTGACCCATATACAGATGTTACTGACTGATCCCGTGAGATATTTTATGCAGATGCAGTTTTCTATAAAATGCATACTGCCAAATTTTGACATATACTGGTTTTATCCTGAGTAGATGATGTTTGGCTAGGTTCCTGCGTGTATAACTTGCAGTAGATTTCTTGGATCTTTCTACGTGGTGACTCCGAAAAGCAGAACTTCATATGGTAACATCTTTAAGAAAAAGCAAAACTTCATATTTAACATCTTTAAGTGAAGATGCAGCACCATATGCCCGGTTGTTGTCCAAGGAATCCACAGCATTTCCAGAAAGCTCTGTTTGAGACCTTTTTCGTGCCTAGTGTGGAAGTTGATAGCTGGCCTTAGTGGAATTTACCATTTTAGCATGTAAAGAAACATGATTTCTTTTTCTAGATTGCTTTGGAATGATTAACCTGCCAAATATGTATATTCCAGATGGAACCTCCCAAAACAGTGAAAGAGACAGCCGAAACATACCCTTTAAGGACAGGAGTTCAATTTTTCAGGAGGAATCTTGGGACCCAGGCTTTTTCAGCTCCTCTCTATATTATGGTGGGCGAGAAGTTTACTCCAGTTCCCAAAATACCCGCGCCTCTGGAACACCCCCTGTCGTGAGTGATCTGTATCATACATGACATTATGACTTGTGAAAATTTATAATCAGAATCAGTCGCTTGGAGTGGTACCAGTTCTCTAATATAATTCTGTTGCTAAAACATTAACAGTTCAAAACGGATGGTGAAGATGATGATCCAGATTCAGGTACTTCAAACAGTGCTTCGAGGGGAAACTGGTGGCAAGGTACAGAAGCTGAGCAAGAAAGAGTGCATCTTAAGGAGTTCTTTATTCTGGATCAATTAAAAGTTTTACTGAGTGATGTGTTTCTGTGTCCTTCAGGGTCCCTGTATTACTGAAATGACATACTGAAGACGCAGCCTCCCTATACATAGTAAGGTAATCTATGACTCTTATGTCAAGTAAAGCTTTAATCAATCTGCTTTAGGCCTCTAGTAGACAGGACCATGGCTTTTACGTAAGCATAAGGTCATAAATGTACTCCCAGCTTTGTAAAACTTATAATAGGCTTATAGGTCTCACTTTCATGTTTGAACTATTTTTTACTGTCTGGATCTCTACAGTTTCTGATAAATTTATATTGGCATTATGTATTTCGAGATTATTTCCCTTTTGCATGTTTAAGTCTGTTAGGATCTATTTTTCTGTCTAGGGTAAATAGATTATGTCAATATATTGCCATTGGTTTTGTGGCCTCTCCACAATAATATATATGCCTAATGATTTGAATGGTATGTCATTCTTGAGAAAATCTGAGATGTCATGGCTTACAACATATTTTCTAAGTTTACTAGCTGAAGTTCGTACTTCTCTGTCTGATATAGGAAACACAGCTACTTATACAACCATGGCTAAGGTGTCATATCACTGATTTCCGAGGATAAGTATTTCCTGGTCATGCATTGTAATTTCACCAGTTAAATATTTTATCTGCGTCAAAATGTAGTTTGTCTGAGTATGTAAGTCATGCTTTACTTAATTGCTAGTGGAGAATGGAAGACTTCATCTATTAGCGTCACTCTATTTCATAATTTCCTATCTTCTTGTCTCATAGAAGCAGACTCTTCAAATTATTATTTGACAAGGTTTTCATTTAGAAGTATCTCTTCAAGAGACATTGAGGTGAGGTTGATTTGCTGCTCTGAACCAATGTACTTCACCAATGTGGACTAATGCTAAGTTAGATAGAGCTAACAAAGAAGTCTCTGTAAAAGGCTACTTTTGATACTTAGGATTGATGGTTCACGAAAGTGGAGAGATTGAGAGAGAAGTTATCTAGAGAATCTAAGCGGGTTGGAACAAATGGAGGTGTGCTACTAGAGTTTTATGTGATCAGAGGTACCACTCAAAAGAAAATTCAATAAGGTGGCTATTAGGCCAACCATGTTCTATGGATCAGAGTATTGGGCAGTTAAGGAACATCATGTGCATAGGATGAACGTAGCTGGAATGAGGTTATTGAGAAGGACAAGTGCATTAGAGGAAACTTAGGAGTAGCAATAAGACGAGGGTGACTAGATGGAGATGGTTTGGGCATGTATATCAGAGATAAAAAATGGCATCGGTTAGGAGTGAGGCGATGCAAGTTGAAGGTTCTAAAAGGGCAAGGCAAAGGCCCAAAAGAACGTGGATAGAAGCGGTAAGAAAAGATTTTAAAACTTTGGGACTAAATGAAACCATGATACTTAGAAAAGGGGAATGGAGGAATAAGATTCATATGGCCGACTCCTAATCGTAATAAGGTCTTGATGATGATGATGATTGGAAAAAATGAGCACCTATCTAAAAGGGCAGCCCCGCTGCAAGAAGCTCCCGCCTATGCGGGGTTCGAGGAAGGGGCAGACCACAAGAGCCTATAGTAGGCAGCCTTACCTTGCATTTTGCAAGAGGCTGATTCCACGCCTTGAACCGGTGACCTCAAGGTCACATGACGACAACTTTTACCGTTGCGCCAAGGCTCCCCTTCAAATCCCTTTAAAATCTTGTATACATGATATCTGTATGCAAGCATAGGGGAGGGTTCCCTTCTATAGTGTTCCTAATGATTATGCTTGTAACAGATTATCCAATAGTTGGAAAATGGACCGTGATAGAGTTTTGCAGCGCTTTACATCCATCTCTTTGGGCAAACAGCTGCTTGGAAAGTAGATAAAGTGCCTAACATTTAAAATTTTCTCTAATTTATGTCCTAAACAAGAAAGGAAAGGGTTCCACTCTACAATTCCATAATGATTCTGCCAAGTAATGGACTGATTTTCATGCCACATCCTTCATGGAATTCTTTTCCATTAAAAACAACACTATGCTGCATCCTGTAATGCATTAAAACTCCAAAGTCAATCATCAACTCCTTGAGTTGACCAGGTTTTATCTCAAGCTGCTTCTTGGCTGAGACTGATGTTGTCGTTCGACCATGTGGAGCTAACCAAAACCTCATCCAACAACCAAGTTAATAATAAGTTACAGCTGTCAATTGTCGATTGCTTACTTCGATTGAGGTCTATGAGCCTCAGTTTTTAAAAATCTATGAAGCATCACATCCTGTTGAATTTTGGAAAAAACAGATTGTTCAGCTGGTTTTTCTTTAGTATTTGACTCATACATTAAATTTGCTTGCTAGGATTTAAGCTTCACAGCTTAAAGGCTATTTATTGAAGGGGAGCCTTGGCGCAACGGTAAAAGTTGTTGTCTTGTGACCTTGAGGTCACGGGTTCAAGGTGTGAAAACAGCCTCTTGCAAAATGCAAGGTAAGGCTGCATACTTTAGGCCCTTGTGATCCGCCCCTTCCCCGGACCCCACATAGGTGGGAGTTTCGTGCACCGGGGCTTCCACATCCCCTCCACCCCCCCCCCACCCTCTTTTTAGCTTAAAGGCTATTGATTATATCCTCAAAATTTTGCTTGAATTAACTTAACATTACTAGTTGATTGGTTTGAGCTCTTGATTTTAGGCTTATTGGATTATTTGCTCAGTATTTGCTTCATCTGACCTTTTAAGTTATGTTCCTTTGTGTACCATACAGTTACTTCTTGTTTCTTTTGGAATTAAGGGAACTGATGACTTCTATTATTCTCTCTTCTGCTGGTGAATTTCAGGAAGTTTGGGGGCACTTTCATATCTCGTTATAATATTGAAGATAGCTGCTACCATAGTCGGCCCGGTTTGGAAAGGAGCTGGAAATAGGTCTTTTAACTCTTTGAAGAGAAGAACCATATTATAGGTTGTTTTTAGAGTAATAGTTGAAGGTATATTTTACAGTAAAGGGATGTAATGCAACAGTAATTAGTAAGCTGGAATACCGTATGTATTTTCTTCAGACTCATGCTTTATCAGTGTTGAACAAGGTTTTGATGCTTTAGCCCAATTTCAGTTCTGGAATATGACTGAGCCATTACGGCGTTCGCAACATTCAGTGTGCTGACTATACCTTTGATGGTTCTAGTAATCTTTGAGCTTTTCTGTTGATCTTTTACCCATAAAAGATTCCAAACATTTGATTAAATCTGTATATGAAATGTCAGCAATAATCTAATCTTTCGATACAAGGCTGTGTACTGTCAGTTGGACTTAATATCTTACTGCTGCAGTGGACCATGAACAGTATAGGTCTCTACCCAAACTTCAACTCCAGTGTGCTTCTTGTTGCAAGCAATGAGCCATACACCTTGGAGTTCATCAATGGAACCAGCTGCTACCAAGCTATTGCATTCAGTTCTGTGATCTCTATAATTTTTTTCTTTTTGAGGATACATATAGAAGTTTTAAAACCAGCAAAACAAACAGATTATGCAAAACCATAAATTTACCAACCATCTCATATTTGAAAACCATTTCTTGGATCAGCAAGTTGCCCTGTGTATTATACCTGTGGCTTGACTACTGTTTTGAAGGCCATAGCAGCTTTGATTGCGTGCTAACCTCTTGACCTTGGAATAGTATCCTTCACAGTTTCAACGCCATTGCCTCTGCTTGGCTGGTAATGCCCAATGTAGTTATTCTTGACTTTCTCTAACCCATTCTACTTGAATATATTCATAATCTAGAATATTAGACAAACTCCCTGGTCCTTTTCACTTCCCTGCCACAGACATTCTCTAGTTCTTGATGAGTCCATACCCATGTGGAGACAGCTGCAAAGCCAAAACACAGCAACTAAAAGTCAAGAATCGGTGCAGTAAAATTGGAAATCAGCATAGTCAAAATTCCGCACCAAATGAACAGTCAAATTAGACAACTAAATCTGTGGATTTGTCAAGATCTGCTGCATTGCAGATCTTGATAATCGGATCATCTGCACCCTATAAATAAAGGAGATCCGATCGCTACTAAACAATGGTGTAAGAAACATATCAGAATCAATCTGTAAGAGAAAAAGAGTGAACGTGAGTGAGTGAGTAGAGTAGAGAGGATCTGATCTGATCATCATACTCCTCATTGTAATCTATTCCTAAACAGTGATAGTTCCTCTCTTTTCCCGTGGATGTAGGCCAAATTAGGCCGAACCACGTAAAATCTTTGCGTTATCTCTTTGGTGTGTGTTTGTGTTTCTCTCAGCCTCAGATTCTCAGATCTAAACGATAGATCTGGATTGCTTCTAAGGGAGACTTACCACTAGATTCATTCACTACATTATTATTGCAAATTCAGCTTGTGCCAAGGCAAAATCTCACTGTTTAGGTGTGCTACTAGAAAGACTGCAAATTTGAGGAACAAGATTCATGTAGCCAACCCCTAATCGGGATAAGGCTTTGATAATGATGATGATCGGAAAAGTACTTGCTCTATTCCTGTCTCCATCCTACTGTTGCCAACCTGCGTAGACTCCTTGGATGCCACTGTCGATGAGATCATGTAAATCTCTTCTCCAAGTTAATATGGACTCTGCTATATTGGAAAATCAAGCAGTTCTTATGCACTGAAAATCAAATCAATACTCTGCAGCATCTTCAGAAACAAAGCTTGGATACTGTTAAGATCAACCAATAAAAGATAAAAATTATTGCTTGCAGAAAAGAACAACCAGAAGAACTGTATAGAAGGTCTTAGTACGAATAACTATCTGCACATAAAGGATAGAAGATGCCATATTCTGGCTAGTCTCCTATTAGGAGTAAGATGGAATAGAAGACCTCATAAACATGATACAGATGGAGCGCTGTAACATCATGGGTACGGAACGATGTCAAGCTGTATCTTGAATGGTTCAAAGGAAAATAGTGGAGAAGAAAGCACAGAGACACTCGACTGTGTAACTTGCACAAACTTGCATTGGAATGACAGCCTGAGGAAATGAATCAATGAGACTTGCCCCAATGTTAATAACTTCTTATACAGATTGCTGGAAACGGGTTGTATGTTAACGTGCAAATTCCTCTGATAATCTGAAGCTGGAGTAGTAGATGTTAAAAATGAATAGTATATACAAACATGCCCCATCTGATTGTCTACAAGTTGTAGAAAGAAGAAATTAAAACCTAAAAAATTGAGACACAGGAGCTGATAAGCATATTGCTTTTAGTTTTTCATGCTATGCGATGGAATACTGAAGGTTAGCTTTATTAGTTGTACCATCAGAATATGCCAAAGAAATCTCAAAATCAAGAGATAGTTTCAGAAGCACCTTGATGATGCTGTCTAAATGGTACCTGTCTTGTCATCCAAAAGCTGCCAATATGTGGATAGTAATTGTCGGATGCAGGTGGGCTTCTAATCTATTTACATTGTAGTAATGCCTTAATGGATTCCTTCTCTCGGCCAATCATCCGTTTTTTCTGCAGATAGTGGTGATCTCTCTATAAAGTATTGGATGTTCGTATTCCTGTGCAAACTATATCCAGAGTAAGAGGTAACTTTCCTGTTTAAGTGTTGAGGAAGTGTTTTGGCATTGATCACTATTTATCAGCAAGACCATCGACTATTCTTTTGGATGGTCAAAGTGGACCTTGAGAATACTTCAAAAAAGAATCTCTTTTGGCAGTTTGTTAGGACATTGGATAATTGATGGATGAGTATTGTGACACTGGATGGATATTTGATGAAACCGCAAAAGAAAGGTTATGGCTGTGGATACAGAGATTCCTCCTAATGGTCCCCTCAGGTTAAGTGGTTAATGATAGCTGTGGCCCCATAGGAGTGGATGATTCCAGTAGAGAAGAAGTGGATGCATTTCTGTAGTCTTGGGAAAAATGATCGCTTGGAGTTCATGATGATAAGGGAAAGATTCTTTCAGTGACAGAGCTTATGGCATACTACTTGATGGGCACTATGCAGAATGTACAAGATACAACCAGCAGCAAGCACATCCAAGGAAGTGGCAATGACGTGGTGGGTTAATTGGCGGGACTTAATAGAACTGCACTCTTTTTGTGTAAGAGCTTTCTACATTCAAAGAAGTTGGAATGAAGTAATGGATTCATTAGCAGCAGTTGATGCAACTGTTATTGTATAGGAACTTCCTATTATGTAGCTTTAGTTGCTGTTCTTCTGCACTTTGTATTCTTCTTAGTCGGTTTTCTGGTCATTTGCGTGTCCGTTCAGTTAGTATGCTTTAGTATTTCTTTTGATTACGTTTCTGGTCTTTCAATACCCTCTGTTTTAGTTTTTCTTTTCATTTCACAACAAAAGAAAGAAAGAAACAATTTACAGAGCGGTCTCTGGCCCCATGGAAGGGGTACCGTTATAGACCTTTCAAATGGTCCTCTGTAAGTTTTATAATGTTCAAAAGTGAATATCATTTTTGTTGAATCATGTCAATCACATAGGAGCGCTACCTATAATTTTCTTTCGCTATACCGGGTTACTCATTAATGCTCACTACCTATTGGCTTTTCGTCACCAAATCAACACTGATCGTCAGGTGCACCATCATGTATCAATTAATCATTTTAGAGTTGCAGGGCACCAAAGAAGGTTTCTCGAGTATTGATCCTGTAAGAACATGGGAGTTTACTTTAGGTTGGTTAGTTATTTTCTTCTTTTACTGTCTTCAGTGGCAAACATCTAAATTTGCATATCAGAGAGCAGAACCTCGAAGTCTTAGAAAAGTCTTCTTTCCATTAGTTGTGACCACCTTTTCCTCAAAGAGCTTAGCAATGGCTCTAGAATGCAGAATACATGGTCAATTTGATCCAAAATAAAGATCCTCTGGGATTCTGTAACTTGACTGCTGGGGGCTCGAATCAATGTCATGATTTCCAAACATATTATAGATTGGAATGGTAGACTTAAGATAGAAAGAACTACCAACCATTTGTCTAGGTGGAAGGAGGGAGTTAAATGTATAATGATTTTACTTAAGGGAAACACATTCTTCATATATTCATGTAAAGAAACATCCATTCGCTGCATTTAAACTACTAAACGGCATTTATTATTGCTCTGATTAGCTACATCGGCATGGCCAACACAAACACAGCATTGCGTACACTACTAACAGCTCCTTATGTTCAATCTCATCATTCTTCAATTCCTGCTTCCTCTTTAAGGAAGAGTATATGCTGCAAAGCAACAATTAGAAACAGATTTAGCAATTTTGATCCAGGTAAAAAACAAAAACAATATAATTAAATCAAGAACGAAGGAAATTGATGAGAGCAAATAATTTCCAAAGCTCACCTCCACATTTGAAGCCTACTGGGCGCTCTGCAATGTTGCAGCGCTTGGGGATAGTCATGGCAATTTGTGGCTTAATTCCAGAATTCTTTGCTGTGTTAGAGAGCATTACAGCACAGAGGCAGCTTGGATTCCGTCCTATTTTCTTTATTTGAACGCAGCAGCTATCTGAAACTTCTGCCTTCTCATCTTGAGCTGCTAATGCACAAGGGGCTAGCTTATAAGCCTCATTTTCGGGAGATGCTTTCCCGCATTCCCCCGCTCCATCGACTGTGGAAATGGCCAAAGTGACAAAGAGTCCGAGAAGGCAGAGATACTTCAACTTCATTGTTACTTCCATGTCTGCTACTTGGTGCGTAACAACTCCTATTCGATTGGGTTTTATACTGCTCTGGAGCTGCTAGAAGACGCATCTTTAGATAGATAGAAAGGTCGGCTGCAATCAGAATCCACTTAGCGATATTGGAAGAACCACTAGAAAATTCCATTTCTTTATTGCAGCACTTCCATTACCTAACACAGGTGGAAGATTGTGTGTATTTCCATCTGATGTAAGCAGGTGGATGCAAGTGTTCTGCTATCCCTGTCATGTTCATTATGTTTGAAGTTGCAAAGGACTTTCATAAACAAATGACAGCAAGAACTTCATCTTTTCAACAACCTTAAAAGACCCAGATTGTGAAGAGCTTCAGATATGGAACTGGTAGCTAGTCAATACGCCATCAGAGGGTCTGAGCTGAAAAATGTTAGAGCCAATGAGTTATTTCTATGTAATGGGATCTTTTTGCTGAATTTTGCTACTTTCAAAACATAAAAGTAATCAGAAGGTAAGCTTCTAAACAGTTTTAGTTGAGCTGATTTTTCTTCTTTCCCCTTCTGGTGGAAAGTTTAGTTGGGTTTGCTTTAGAAGATTAACTGATATTAGGAGGAGAATGTGAAGGGAAACAGAATTATAATCAAATTTTATAAGATAATAGTTGATAAGTTATTTGTCATGCTAAACTACTAGAGCATGATAAATTGAACCACTTGAACTTATAAGATAACATATTTTTAAAAGTTCATAAGGCCTACTGATAACATTAATGTTATTAATTCCAAGGAAAAAGAATGCGAAAGTGGATTTTCGCATACCTTGTCAAAATAATACAAATCATATGCTGTTGAAGTTGAACCTAATTGATATAGGGACAACCTCCTTAAAATAACAGAAATTATAGCCGCCAAACTCATATTTGTTTTATCAAGGTTTTTTATATAAAAAAAAGGAGGCCGTCCCGGTGTACAAAGCTCCCGCATATGCAGGGTCCGGGGAAGGGGTGGACCACAAGCGTCAAAGTATGCAGTCTTACCTTACCTTTATAAAACAATATCACTCCAAAATTAATAGTAAAACTTTGATTTTAACAAACTTAATTAAGGGAGTGTGGAATTAGTGTCTTTCTCTATGATTTCTGCATATCTCCAGTCAAATAAGAAATAACAAAACAAAGTAACAACAACGATGACACAAGGGAAATGAAATTTAAGCCCCCTTTATTGACCTTACTCCCGCCCCTACTGTGTTTTGGGCATGTACAGTTATTTGTGTAATTTTGTATTGTAAAAGTTAACACTTCGAGACCTTGAATGGCCAGAAAACTTGTAAGGAGACAGGAACAAGGTCAGTACAAAGGTGTGTGATATCTTTCCCTTAAACAAGAGATGGTCTCCTGGGTGACATTTCTTTAAAAAAGGTAATGTTGAGAGGTAAAGAGGGCTAGGAAAAGTCCATGGAGACGTTAGAAAGCCTAGGAATAGCATTGCGATGAGGCACGTCCACTTCTACACGCTGATCTCCACCCATGGTAGATGTGACCTGATAGGTAATCTATTGCATCATCAACTCAAAAGCTACTGTGTATTGTAAAAGTTACTGTGACCTGATAGGTAATCTATTGCGATGAGGCACGTCCACTACTACACGCTGATCTCCACCCATGGTAGATGTGACCTGATAGGTAATCTATTGCATCATCAACTCAAAGGCTACTGTGTTTTGGGTATGTACAGTTATTTGTGTAATTTTGTATTGTAAAAGTTAACACTTCGCGACCTTGAATGGCCAGAAAACTTGTAAGGAGACAGGAACAAGGTCAGTACAAAGGTGTGTGATATCATTTCCCTTAAACAAGAGATGGTCTCCTGGGCGACATTTCTTAAAAAAAGGTGATGTTGAGAAGTATAGAGGGCTCGGAAAACGCCATGGAGACGTTAGAAAGCCTAGGAATAGCATTGCGATGAGGCACGTCCACTTCCACACGCTGTTCTCCACCCATGTTAGATCTGGCCTGATAGGTAATCTATTGCATCAACAACTCAAAAGCTACGCTAATTATTTATACCTCAAAGATACGTTGCACTTGTTGAAGAGGAACTATTGCTTACGTAAGGTTTCAGATAAACTATAGGCCTATAACCCGTGACCAAAACCATGTCTCATTGGATGACTAATTAATTAGGGTATTTTCGGACTAGTAGACATACAACAGTGTAGCTATCAGATGGACGGTTCGTAACTAATATCAATTACGGATGGGACCCATATTTAAAAGGGAGCGTTCCCGATTGTAGGGCGATGAGGCTGGGCCCAACTCAAGCATTCCTTGTTAACATGTTCACAGGGAAAGGAAAATGGGACAAGCATTTCCCATAGCTGTTCTTTCTTTTGAGAAACTGAGCACTTTCTGACATGTGCCATATGTAAACATGATCAACTGCGTCAATTGGAGAGGCAGGTCAGTAGTAGTATGTCCTGTTTATGAATTCACTTTGACTGAATAATCAAATCCTTGATCAGTTACGAGTATGATAGAGATCCGGTCTATTTTTTTGTTGGTTGTCCTTAGAATGGTCAATGAACTTGAACCCACAGAGGATAGGGCGCTTAATTAAATCAGGTAAGTGCTCAAGCCCAAACCATGTAGTTGATTGTCTTTTGAATTCTGATGATCTACAAGATATCCGCATTGAGGCTTGGAAAGATGACAGTCGAGCTCTATATCGATGGTCTCATTGGATATTCGTTGCCATTGTCAAGTGTTTGTGCATGTGGTCTGCCCATGAATTAGTTCAACAAGTACAAGGCCTTAACTATTCATCTGTTAGTGTTAGCTACGCTATGGCCAAAAACTAGTTTCACGCACCAGATAATTCTAACTCTATCCTCGTCGTCTAGATTTCTACCTGCTGCTTTAACATTTTTGAGTTGTCTACTTTACACCTCAGAACAATAATGGTCAGAATCATCACACAGATGATCAGTTGTTAAGATTACTTAGATGTTTAGCTGACATGTACTATTGGCCACGTATTTAGTTCCATCTCCCTGTGCAAGTAGTCATAACTTCGCTTCAGTTTTTCTTCTTCTATTTGTCCGATAAGCTTTTATATTTCAGCCCATTAAGTAGCTAGAAGTGATTTATTAATGCATTAACAAAACAAAGGAGTTCGGATTAAAGACTATGTGTGATGACCCGGGTTTTCACATACATTTTTAAAATGCAATAACTAATTCCTAGAGTGGGATTGATCCCTATTGAAAAACATTTTTAGAAAACAATGCAATGCAGCAAAAAAATCTTTTATTTTAAATTCATTTTGAAAACCCCGAGTGCCATTTACTTCCAAGACGAGTAAATAGTTTTGAAGATTGTGAAAATCATAAATGTATTCCCAGGTCTATCCAGTCAAAGCTCACAGCCTAATTGTAAATAAGTACAGATACATGTCCAAAAGGTATAGTGTTTACTTACATTCATGCTTGTCTTCTCTTCTTTCACTTGATCGCGGTACTAACATGTTCTGATACTTTTTCATATTCTATGTTGAGCTAATCTGTAAAAATAATATATTAGAGTGAGTATTTCTCATACTCAGTAGGTGATCTAATACTACTATTTTAAAAACACGGTAGGCAGCATACATGATTCCAAGAGCTTTTCATGTAAAACATCAGTGATTTCCTTTGTGCAAGCATTCATAGTTATACATAAAACATAAGCTTATTGATGCAATTTCAATAATGCAATCCTTTCTCATAATCTAGCATTCAATGATATAAATATGATCAAAATCATAAAATAGAAATAAATAAATCCACATACGAAGATCTCGGCAAATGCATCTAACCAGCGAGTCAAATATAATAATCATGAAACTCTTAAAATAGTCATTATTCCAAGCAGATGCTAATATCAAGCAAATGAGTCTCTCGGCGTACACGTCACGCCAACTAGTCACAAGTACTCATATACGACTATCTCGATGCTATATGCATATCAATCACACTGAAATCATAGGGTCACTATGCTCACGATCAGCACACAGCTGACTCGTGTGGCTTCAGTATCTAGAGACCTACCCACAATAGCCTCCACGGGACTATGGCTGTCCCTGAAAAGGTGCCGTGACACCTCCAATGGTTGTCCCTAATTACCACAGTAGTCAGGGAAGGGACAATGCCTTTTTGGCAGTGATACCATCCACCCTTTTTGTGGTAGAGGCCGGGAGGCCAACCCCGTACATAACAACCTCATTCGGCGATCTGCCCACTAAAACATATATAGATAATCCAAATCTCACACATCGTAGAGCATGCAATTTAGCCATTTGTTTCCAAAACATACAAGCAATGCATAAAATCTGCCCATGCCAGTAATCACATTCAAAGCCATAATCTCGTATGCTTGTATAAAAATATCATATCCCAAAAGCATGCTAAACACGGTTATAGGTTCAAGTGTTTTAAGGCAATAAATCATAAAGACAAATTTGCGTACTCATATAAGAACATCATATCTCAAAAAGCACGCTAAATACAGTAATTAAAGCCAAGTAAAGCTTTCAGATTTGAAATGTACTTGAAAACTTAGTAGTATCAGACTACCTACATCGATGTTCCTTGAATTCGCTTTCTTCATTACTTGACCTGACCCATCTTCATAAAACCCTGCATATTGTTTGACAACAAGGATTTAAATATCATTTTCTATCTGTTTATAGATCACTATTTAGATTTCTAGATTAACGGATAGATCTGCCCTTTTTTATCATCTTTGATCAAGTAGATCAAGAAGATCTTTATGGTTTTCAGGCTACAGCCATATTAAATAGTCTTCTAATCTTAACTTTTATAGTCTCATTAGGTCCGCGTCGTTGATACGGATGCAATGGCTCTTTCGGATCGTTAATCGGAGTTCTACAGCTCCTGAATTTGCAGTTTTAGTGTCCCAAAATCACAGATGAGCCAATTTCATTGATGCGGGGCCCACGTGTTGCGGTTCCCAAGACGTTCGTGTGCTTTGGTCGAACCAGGACCTGCACCCGCAAGTTGTGCGTGTTCGAAGGCCACACCAAGGACAGCGTTCGCACGCGCGCATGCCCAATTGACGCTATGACCCGCGTCATGGATGGCATTGTGCGGGCGCATTTGCAGCACGGCGCATCTCAGCTCCCAGGGCACCCCATGCATCCTGGTCGAGCCAGGACCCGCGCCCCATGTCGCGCACGCCCGAAGGCCGCATCAAGGACTGTGCCCCGGGCATGCATCGCACACCACGCTCTTGGGACGCTTGGTTTGCGTGGAACCGGGAGGAACTCAACTTTACCCCAGTGTGTTCTCCGATTGGGAAATGCCCGGATCCGGCCTGAAAGAAGGAAAAACGGGGAGAGGGGAAAGAGGGGCTTACCTTGGGTAGCCTAGGGAGCGGCCATCGCCAGTGGGTGCGCCTGTTTTCTCTCTGAAACCCCAGGTCGCCGGAACACAAAGAAGGGGAAAGCAGATCAATTTCCAGTGAGACAAGAGGAAGAAGGGGGGGAGGTGAAGAGAGGGGAATGGCCGGCCTGTAGGGAAGACTGGGGCCTGGCTGGAACTTGCAGGGAAAACCGAATGAGGGTTTTTCGATTTTTGATGTAAACCCTAGCTCGATAGCCGGAGACGGGGAAGAGGAGAGATGGTTGAGGAGGAGGGAAGAGGGCTTTTTATAGCTTGGCCAAGGCGGTGCCGCCATTTGTGCCGCCTCACAGAGGAGGTGCTTGGAAGGGTCGAGAATGGCGGTGGCTGAAGGTAGGGGACGTGCCGTTAGTAAAATGGCCCTTTGTGTTTTCGGGTCGTTCTGTTTTAATTATATTTTACAGAAATACCCCTCTATCTTCAAAAGGCCATAACTTGGTCATATGAATTCCGTTTTCGGCGTTCTTTACGTAGAATCTAATGGTACTAATTTTTATTACAAATTCCTTTGTTTACTATTTTAAATAAAATAAAATATTTAACATAATTAATTTCATATAGAATGTCCAATTCATTTTTTGCAAAATGGATGCAAAATAGCGAAAATGCTCGAGGCATTACACTGTGGTATAAGTTAAGAGCTGAAATGGAGGTCTCAAACCTTAAGCTCCCGGCATCCTTTTCTAGCTGCAAGACCTACTAGACCATCTATGGTTTTCCAAACTATAACAAGTAGACCCTCGTTAGAGAGTTCAAGATTAGATTTTAATCTGAAAAAAACTGATTAGCTTTGACATTAAGTATGATTTTTCTAGCCTTTGCTAATCAGCTACCATGTAAAAGCTATACTTGTGCTTATTCTTCTTTGTTTCAGGACCTACTAGGGCCGCTGATATGAACAATAGATAGTTCTTTCCGAAGAAGTCAAATGCATTGATCACCTCAGCATAAACACTAGGGCTGGGGTGTGTCTAAGACGCCACCATACCATATCCATTTTCCTTCTGCTTAGTTTTGTCTTGCTTAATTTTGTCCATAACTTTTTATGCTAAAGCTATTAATACAGTTGTTTTTGGATAGTCTCTTTCTCAGCACCATATTATGAGCCTGATACCTCATTTGAATGTGATTTGCCTCTCTGATCAAACACGTAACGAGAAACATCCCACGGTAGTTAAGCTTTGATCCATCAAGCCTGGTTTCCTATTTCACTAGGAAAAGTTGAACTTTTTTCTTCTCTATTTTTCTGTTAGGTAAGTGGCAGAGTTGAACAGGCAACCTTTCAGAAGGGGCATATCACAAAGGTCTATAATACGTATGCGGGGTCAGAAGTGAACTGACATTTGACCAATTCAGTGGAAGTGCAAACCCTTGATTTTTTTCCATCCAGCATCCCATACATGTCTGGTTTTCTTCTTTTCTTAACGGTGACTTCAATCCAGTCACAGCCCCTTGGTTGTGCAATGAGGCACCCACCTAACATGGATTTAGAGCTGAAGCCCTTATCCAAGTGGACAACTAACAGATGGTGTTGAAGTATGGACACTGAGAAGTAGATTGTTGCATGTAGACTGCACCATCTATGCAATTGGCCTGGGTTCACTCATTTTACCAACACCATCACTGACAACGACAAGCTTAAATTATTGGCTTTCCATACAAACTTTGCTCAATAAAAATAGAAAGACGGAGAAGAATGTTATTGAAAACATTGCTTTCCAACTGGGGTTTGTGCACTTTGGAATATAATCCAATGACCGACTGAAGGTGCACAAATACTGGAATCCTAATGATGAAATTCAACTTCTCACTTAGAGTAGAATTCAAATGCACAACACCTCCAAAAAGGTTTGAGAGACGGATAATACTTCGTCTTTCTTGCCTAGCTTTCTTACAAATAACTTTTCGCCAGAAATGAGTGATCCCTTCAGTCTGTCTCATACACATAATTCAAAGATTCCTGGTCCTCAAAAGAGGTTTTCTTCTTAATGCAGGTTTAGTACAATTAAACTGGTTTTAACTCTTAACAGCCAAGGAGTGCTTTGCAATTTTCAGTTTTGAAATTGCAGTGCTTTTCTATTTGGATCTAAGCCGGACAATTGGCTAATCAAATATTGGACCTGAAAGATACTGAGACTAATTATTCAGTTCATCAAAGGATTCATTTTTCAGTCCCAGGAAATGACAGCTGATAGATATCAGTCTGTGTTCTTCGATCCCACAAACATATCTAACATAGCACAACACACTGGATAAGCTCTGATACTCTGAAAAGCAGATGCGATATTATTCATATATAGACATACAACCACGTTCTACAAGAACTACCAACGTCATTTATTTAGCTCAGAGAGCTACATCAACGAAGCCAACACAAGTACCGAACATCCACACTATCAACTGTATCTTATACTAAGTCCCATCATCTTCAATTTGTTCTTCCTCTTCAAGGCAGTGTATATGCTGCAAACCACCAATTAGAGACAAAATTAGAAAAACTAATAATAGAAAACCAATTGAATCATATCGAAGAGATCAATAAGAAAAGGATCAAACACAACAAAGAAATTAATACTGCATGCACCCACCTCCACATTTGAGACCCACAGGGCGCTCGGCAATGTTGCAACGCTTAGGAATTGTCATGGCAACTTCTGGTTTTACTCCGGAGCTCTTTGCTGCATCAGAGAGCATCACAGCACAGAGGCAGCTTGGGTTTCGGCCCATTCTCTTCACTTGAAGGCAGCAACTATCTGAAACTGCAGCTTTCTCGTCTTGAGCAGCTGCTGCACATGGGGCCAACTTATAAGCCTCATTTTCTGCAGAATTTTTCCCACATTCTCCGGCTCCATCAGTCGTAGCAATGAAAGCAATTGCAAGCAGCACAAGAAGGCAAAGGTACTTCATCTTCATTGAAGCTTCCATTTCTCCTATTCGATGGGTGAACTATCCCAATTCAACTGGGTTTTATACTGAATCAGAGCTTATAAATTAAATTTGGAAGAAAATTGTCGGCTGCATTGAGAACCCACTCAGCCTTATTGGAAGGAGCACTAGCAAATGCAAGCTTCTTTATTGCAGCACTCTCCTAAATTAATACAGGTGGAGGATTGTCTGTTATTTCCATCTGCTGGTAGTAGGTGGGTGAAGTGATCCACCTCCGCGTCATGCCTATTATGTTTGGAGATGAAAAGGATAATCATCCTTTCATATATGACGGAAAGCAAGAACATCTCTTGAGTTAACCTTGAACTCTTCAACAGTCTTCAACAGCTCCCACCAGTTGTTGAACAATGTTTGAAATGTTCTTCTAGAAACCCGAACAGCACAAGATAGTGATTTTGGCAGTTTCAAAGCTCAAAAATCTTAGACCCAAAGATTAATTCAGAATCATATAACTGAGGTTGAAATTTTACTTTAGTTGAGTTTTAGTCAAGTGAGGATTCTCGAAGAACAAAAACCACCGATGAGTCTCATTGATTTTTAGGAGTACTAAGGTTTCACGTTATGTTAGTTTGTACTTGCCAGAGGGCTAGCATTCAACTTCTCCTTACGAAGTCAATCTTGTTTTCGCACAATTTCATTAAATTTAGGGTAAATTTGACTAATCTTGTCATTATCAAGCTAGATCATTATTAATTCAATCAGAGCTAGGATAATTTTCATGAAACTCTTGCTAGCTCATTGTTAATCCATCACAACCTAAGTCAATGTAGGCCAATTACCCACTAGCTCTTGCAAACTCACTACTAATCAGCCACAAATGTCTAGTGCACTTAGTCTCATATTGCTTGGCATTTTCCTAAAGTACCCTTGGTCTCCGGTTTGAGTTGCCAATTCCTCCTTTAGCCAAGTATTAGATTTAGGAGTCTTGAGCATTTAATTTGTAATTCTTTGATTTTATAAACAAAAATAAATAAATAAAACGTATTGCTAGTCCATCTTGTGCTAGCAAGAGTTTCACATAGGTCAACCTAGCTCACTTTTAGTGAAAGAAATCTCAACTTAACTTCATTGAGGTCAGATTTGAGTTTAAGGTCTATTCTTATTATAAATTTAATACTCTCTTAGTTTAGAGAAAAAATAAGAAGGTAGTTGTTTTTAGCTTGGGATTGCAAGAGTTTGAGAAACTAGCTATTTTAAAATAAATAAAAAATTGATAACCGCACCCTTCTTCAAATAAGAAGCTATTTGACATAGTAGCCCTAAAAGCTATCTACACCTTTTTTTTAAAGAAAAAGTTATTTGAATAGTAGGGCGATAAAGCTATCTAAACCTATTTCTATAAGAAGCTATTTACATTATGGACCCTAAAAGCTATCCATATACATTTTCACACAAAAAGCATTTTACATGATAGTTTAGAAGCTATCCACACGCATTTTCAAATAAGAAGTTATTTACATGATTAGGCTTAAAATTTATACACATTTTCAAATTAAAGGCTATTTTCCTGTTAGGTCCTAGAAGCTATCCATGCTAACTTTTAAATTAAGATATGGAAAGCCCACAAATAGGCTTTATAGTATGCATGGTGGGCCCAAAAATAAGTTCCATCATGAATAAGAAGGTCGACCAAGTAGACTTCATAATATGCAAGGAGAACCTTCAAATATGCCTTATGGTATGCATGGAGGGGGTACAAATAGGATTCTTATTAGAGACTACTACTATAGGTTTATGTAGGTTTCACAGTAACTACTAAAGTTTTAGTCAAACATGTTCAAACTTGCTTTGGCTTTGGTCAAACTCATGCTAGTTCATCCTAATATTTTTTTAAATCTAGCTAGCTAGGGTAGCACAAGGCCAAATTGAGCAAAAATAAGATTTGGGACCCAATATCTTGTTAGATTAGGTTAGAGCCTACAACATCCATCCCAACAACACAAGAAATTGAAGAAGTACAAGTAGATGGTGAAGATAAAAAGGTAGAATATAATGCACACGAACAATTTGAAGAACTTCAACTACATGGTGAGATTGAGGAGGTGCCCCTTCAAGAAAAGCCATCTAAATTGAGAAGGTATGAAATGTTGCACATACCTTCAACAAGGTATCTTTCATTAGAGTATGTGACCATCACAAAAAATGGTAAACTTTGGCTTTCAAGAAGTATTGGCCTATCTATAATAGGAGTTGCAAATGAAATATGTACAAGAAGAAAGAATATCATAATGTAAAAATTATGCTTTTCATCCAATTGAGCGACCAAAGGGGGGAAAGTATTATAAAGTAAATAGACTTTCAAGTTAAAAAATAATGATGACAACATGTATAAGATTGTTGTCAAAGGTTATGGGCAAGAAACAGGGGTTGATATTGATGGGATCTTCATTGAAGATGACCTTTATTTATATCATCCTTAGTCTAGCGGCTATTCTAGACTTTGAAGTTGAATAAATAAATTGAAAGCCACCTTCCTTTGTGATGATTTGAAGCAACTTGAAGGGTTTGTAGTAAATAGAAAAGAATACATGTTATGCAAGTTGAGAAAGAGTCTCCATGTGCTGAAACAAATACCAGGAAAATGGGTATAAGAAGTTTGACTCTTTTATAGTGGGTCAAGGTTATATCAAGGTATCTACATATTATGGTGTTTATGTCCAAGGCTTTTAAAAAATTCTTTTATTATTCTCATGTTGATAACATGTTCATTGTTGGTCAAGATGCTAACTTGATCAATAGGTTGAAAAAGGACCTAAGTAAGTCTTTTGAAATGGACTTGGAAGCAACAAAACAAATATTGAAAATGATAATTAAGTGTAATAGTAAGAACAAGTTGTAGCTATCACAGGAAGGATACATGAGGAAGCTAATTGACAAGTTCAACATAAAAAATACAAAACATGTGAGTGCTCCACTTGCTGGTCACTTCAAGCTAAGTAGTCATATGTGTCTATCAAGTGAGAGAGAGAAAGCAGCAATGATAGTCGGGGGTCCCACAACAACAATATTGTCCAATTTGGCCAAAGCCGCACAGTTTTGCTTCTTCCCAAAGGAAAAACACGTTGTTCGAAGGCATCAAAGTGCACGGCGTATATAATATTGTCCTCATTAGTATCAAAGCCAGTTCCCCTCGTCATGTGACCATGAAGGAAGAAGGTGTAGGGATCGCATAGATGGGAGATGGCTGAGGGATTCAAGCGGTCATGAGAGTATGCATGTTTCCTAATGGAGGGAGAGGTGAAGCCTGGCGGGTGGCTTGGTGAATGAGTGGCAAGCTACAAGTGAGGGATTAAGAGTTAGTCCCACATTGCCCGAGGGAGAGGGAGATGGGCTAGTTATAAGAATTCGAAGAACTTTAAAGGTCACAACATGTTCATGCTAGGTTCTTGGTGGGTGGTCCTAAGGTGGGATGTCAAGCTATAGGCTACCTATGCTAAAGGAACAAAGCCTTATTAGTGGGAAAGTAATTTATGGTCAATATTGAATGCCTTAATGCACCTTAGATGTTGGCCTATCTAGGGTTTCTCTTTAGGAAATCACTAGAAAACTTTAAGAAGAAAAAAAGAAAGAAAGAAAATTATGCAGGTCAAGAGATTTAGGTAAGGAAGATCATGTTGGACCTTTATACTCCTGGTTCTGTCCTATAGTAGAGAATGCTAAATGAATGTGCTTTATGAAAGCACTCTTGTACTACTTTTTGTGGAGCTGTGTCCACCTCTGCAATCCGGTTCATTCATGTCATTACTTCAACTTTGGATGCCTAATACTTCAAACAGCATATGGATTTAATGATCCTAGCATTAAAAAAAAAATTACTTGAAAACGAGATCAAAATCACCAGCTTAAATTTTACATGCTAGGATCATCTAATCTTCATGCTTGTTAAACTATTGAACATTCAAAGTGGGAGAGATGACATGAATGAGTTAGATTATATAAAGTTGAGATCCAGCAAAAGTGGTAGAAGGATACTCATAAGAGTGCCATTTGGCATTCATGTAATATAATAGTGCTTAATATAAGAGTGCAACTATACTATAAGAAAACAACACAAAGATGACTCAAAAGAGATCACTCAAACACAATGGAGGATGCAAAAATGTTGTCTAATTGCCTGATCACATACAAAAAAGAACTTGAAAAGTAGCATCTATTACCATTTATTCTCATAAGCATATAGATATTAAATCAGAGTAGAAGAATGAAATTATCAATACATAACTCACCAATATCCATTTCCTTTCATTCTATTATGTATAGAAGATTTGTGTATCAGAGAGAGAGAGAGAGAGAGAGAGAGAGAGAGAGTAAAGCCACATCAAGTCTATGCTCGTTCTAGCTCAACTCTTCTGCCGTCCTTCAAGTAACATCCATCAGCACACAACGGAGGCACAACCACGACCATCTTCAATGGTTGCGTGACATCGAGGCCCGGTTCATACGCTTGCCCAGCTTCCAATTTGATACAATCTCCGACGGGTTTCCTGCTGAGCACCCTCGATATTCCGTTGACTTCTTCGTGGACTGCTCGACTCACGAAAAGCCAACCCGAAGCCACACCTTTGAGAAATGTTGATATCCTACCGCTGGAAAGCCCATGCCGTGTGTGCATCATGACGGATGGTTTTATGACATTCAGCTAGCTTTGATGTGGCAGAAAAGCTTGGTGCATCCAGTGCGTGCCAACTTCTGGGCTATGCTTTCTGTTGAGAAGATGGTGGAAGAAGGCGACCTTAACATTCAGAAGCAAATCTCACTTCAGTGCTACAAGGACTTAATTTCTGTGGTCAATGAATAAAATTGGTGTTTAATTGATTGGTTTGGTGACCATTTTACGTAGGCCATGCACCAAATAGACCTGCTTCGCATGATCCTAACCGTTACTTTGTGCTAGAAAATGCAAAAATTTCTATGGCGATATCTATTGATAAAAAGGTGGAAATTGCACAACTAGAAAGCCCAATGACTATGGGTCCAATTGGCAAGGCTTGTAGATAGTGTTTATGTGACTAAGCCAGATTGTATCCTTACTAATCATGTGGAATAATCCAGCATAACTGCATAAACCAGATTACATATATAAACGCTGCATAGACGAAAATTGAGATTGTATGATGCGTAAGACCTCTGGGGTATTGTCTATCTAGCTAAGATGGAGCTTATCATATCTGGTCACACATTTACTGACGACTACATGTCTTCGTAGCCTTATATGGACAAGGCAAGCACAATATGATTTCTCAACTCCCTCCATAGCAGGGGAACATGCAATCTCATTGACAGATCTTGGAGTGTGAAATGTAAATCCTGTTACATTAAGTACTAGTTCTGTTTTTCAAGAGAAAAGCAGCTAAAGATCATGATTAACAGAGGACAAGTGTCACTGGTTTCAACGCCTTCCATGGAGGGGTGTTTAAGCTGTCTCTAAATACAATTTCTCGTGTCTTATTTTCCAACACTGCCTTTTTTATGATTTTAGGCTGGATTTTTGGAAGATCTAGCCTAATCATAGTATCACAATGCATTAGATTAACCCTACACCAAAAATCACTCCTACTGGATGTTGGAGTTTTGGTATGGTTTGGTAAATACCAGTAAGCCATTCTTGTAGCTGGATTCCATAATCAGATTCCGATGGGAAGGAGCTCGGGAGGGGATTGTTGGTGTTGTTGGTCCCACAACAAGAGGTCCTGGCACGTCCAACCATTGATGGATTCATAACGCAGCAAATGGTCTTCAACAATGGAGCGCATCAGTGCAAGATATAGAAGATTGGTTTGGATGTGCATGTGATACAGGAACAGGGGAGAAGATGGTCACAGAGTTGGTAGAAAGAAAGAAAGAATATTGTAAGAATCACGGAAAAGATGGCCTAACTTGCGAGGCAGAGTGGCTGACGGTTGCTCTTCTTATAGCAGTTTTCATAGATTGATTGAGTATATCAGATCCATGAGTTGAGTGCAGTGTTATTTGTATGTAATCAGATGTGAAATTGCACATTATTTTAAAATGTCGGTGCGAGTTTAAACTGTAAACCAATCTCTACAATGTTTACACAAAATCATAATCAACCGGAAGCAAAATAAGCATGAAATAGAAACTTACCTCCAGCTATTAGCAGTGATTCTTTTAAAGATCTTCTGATTCATAGCAGTGGACAATGATGGAGAACAGAGAGCGTTTCTGCATGAAACAGTGACCTTTAAAGTGATGGTCAATGGCAGTTATCCTTCCATCAAGGATAACTGCCATGGGCAGTTACAGCACATGTTAAATACTTTAGATTTTAAATCCCAAATGTGAGGAACCATAGAATTCTAGCATTCTCCCACTTGGTCCAAATATTTGTAACTTTATAAATTCACAAATCTTAACGTATTAATCTAAAGTACTTTATGCTCCAACAAAGAAATAAATTACTTGAATCATGGTAGTAATGTCTTTATAAACAATTATTACCTTCCATGTATTACAATGCAATTATCTTCTTTGAAAAGCCTTTTATGTGATATGTTATCTTTATGAATAAGCCTTAAATTCTTATTCTATGTCCAAAGATAAATATTTGTCATCCAATCATAAATGTATACAAACAAAAATGGAGACAAATTTAATTCAAAGTTTCATTACCAATATATGCTATAAATATAGCATCATAGTTCAAACAGAAAGTGAAAAATGAGAACAAAGTCCCATTCGCGTTACATGATCCTTAAACAACTTTGGTGGCATGCCTTTCGTCAAAGGATTTGCAATCATTAGCTCAGTAAGAATGTGTTCAACGAGCACTTCATTTCTTTTAACATGCTCTCTAGCTGCTAAGAACTTAATGTCAAAGTGTTTACTTTGACTTCAGCTCTTATTATTCTTAGCAAAGAACACAGCAGCTGAATTGTCACAATAAATCTTCAATAGCCTAGAGATGGAATCAATAACTCGAAGCCCAGAAATGAAACTCTTTAACTATACACCCTGTTTTGTCGCCTCAAAGCAAAAAACAAACTCAGCTTCCATAGTAGAAGTAGCAATCAAAGATTGTTTTGTACTTCTCCAAGATAAGTATGTAATCTTTAATCCCTTGAAGGTATCGCATGACTTTCTTTGCAACTCTCCAGTGATCTAACCCTAGGTTACTTTGATATCTTCCTAATATTCCAATTGCAAATGTAATGTCTGGACTAGTACAGACCTGAGCATACATTAGGCTGCCAACAGTTAAAGCATAAGAAATGTTTTTAATATGTTCCCTTTCCAAGTCATTCTTGGGACATTGATTCAAACTGAATCTGTCACCCTTAATAATAGGTGCTAAACTGAGTAAACAATCTTTCATCCGGAATCTCTTAAGAATTTTGTTGATGTAGGCTTCCTAAGACAAGCCTAAGATACCTTGAGACTATCTCTATCAATCTTAATGCCAATGACATAAGATGCCTCACCCATATCCTTCATATCAAAATTTTGAGAGAGAAATTGTTTCACCTTATATAACAATCACATATCATTAGTTGCAAGCAAAATGTCATCTATGTATAGGACTAGAAAAATGATCTTACTCCCACTGACCTTGTGATATATATATATTCATCCATATGTTCTCTACAAAACCAAATGAATAGATAATATTATGAAATTTTAAATACCACCAATGAGAGGCTTGTTTCAGTCCATCTATAGACTTTTTATGCTTGCATACTAAATGATGACCATCACTTGGGACAAAACCCTCAAGTTGTTTCATATAAACATCTTTCTCTAAATCACCATTGAGGAATGTCGTTTTCTAGGGGCAGCAAAATATGACACGACACGATAACACGACTTGAACCCGACACGAATTTAGCGGGTTCGGGTCGAGTTTTATCGTGTTCATGTCATTTTCGGGTCACACAAAAATGACATGCCAAAAATCGTGTCTGTTCGAGTCAATGAATTTGACCCGTCGTGTCGACCTGTTTGACACGCAACCCACTAATGACCTTAACACTTTGACAGTGACACGTGACACGATTTGAAAATATAGGACGGTTCATGAGTAACCGTCCTATATTACTAGTTATATTATATAGGACGGTTACTCACAAACCGTCCTATATTACTAGTTATAACTTATATATAGGATAGTTACTCACAAACCATCCTATATTACTAGTTATAACTTATATATAGGACAGCTATTCACAAACCATCCTATATTACTAGTTATATATAGGATGACTATTCACAAATCGTCCTATATTACTAGTTATATATAGGACGGCTATTCACAAACCGTCCTATATTACTAGTTATATAGGACGGCTATTCACAACCCGTCCTATATTACTATTTATATAGGATGGCTATTCACAAACCGTCGTATATTACTAAGTTATATTGGAGGGTTCTTCTGGAGCCACTGTTAAGAGTTAGTGAGTTATTCTCACACATATAATATAGAGATATTCTCAGAGGAACAGCTTCTTCTAAGTTCTCGTTGACATTCGGGTGCATCTTAGAGAATATGAAAAGAAAGCAAAGACATGAGAGTAACAAACTATAAACAGGAATTCACAAAATATAATCCAAAAATCTGTGATTCAAGATCTGAATGAAGCAGGATTTCCTGAAATGTAAGCCAAAGAAACTTCACCTTCCAGTTTGCAAGCTTCTGATAAAACACATTTGATTGGCAACAGATAAGTGAAAGCTTGCAAACATGATGTAATTACAATGAGTGGAACTTCCTCATCCCTCTTTTTGTTCATGCAAACAATTGTATTCTGATTGTCAGAAACTTGGTAGCTCAGAATCATGGGCTCCAATCATCACAATTGCCCAACATATCAATCACTTAACACCATCTCCATGACTATATCATTCCAATTGTCAATAGGCCTAGGCAAGCACCAATGCAGACAATCATTCTGAACTTTGGCATTTTTAATTTTATCCTCAACAAATGGATGAAATTGCCTGTATAGGCCAGGATGTCCATCAAGTCTCCATTCAAAACATCAACTTCACAATCACGTCATTGAAATTTGAAAGTTTTTTGGTATCATATTCATATTAATCATATCTACAACTTCAATATATATCAGTAATTTCAATCATCAACCTCCATTCCATATATGCCTCCCTCTCCAATACATGATACAATACATGATATGATATCAACCACCCATACTGTATCTGTAGACTGTATGTACATACATGATACAATACAACCCATCTGATGATCTAAGCCATCATTGAAAATTGATGATTAACCCATCTGCTAATCAAAACACCAACTTCACAATCACATCATTGAAATTTGAAAGTTTGAAACAAAGAAAGCACATACATTGATACAGTGTACTTCAATCAAAAGAAAAATAGAACACATCCATTGAAATGAACTGATCTTTGTATTATATTTGAGTAAAATGTATATACATGAATGATAATATACATTCATTTACAATTTTACATCACTAAACTACAAATTAAAATTCATAATATGATCTATCCATTCCATTCTAATATCATCTAGATCCAACTGGGAGTAACTCTTGGTTCCGAAATCCACCTGCAAGAAACATATAATAACTTAGTTCAGAGATGAGACATGTAATCTTGGATTAAGTCAAGAAATATACAAATCAAAAGTGTAACATTGGTCAGTAAGTCTAAGTGTTACCTTTCTCAATTGTGAGACTGCAACTCCATTGCGAATGAGGGTTCTTATGTATCTAAGAACATAATATCCACACTCCCAATCTGATTTTTGTTTAGGGCACTGCAGAACAATGCCACCAAAGATAACAGAAAAGTTTCAAAATATAATTTCCAATAAGTTCAGGTTTAAAATTATATGAAAGAGTCTAAAGAGCAGTAATTAGTAAACTGTACCTTGGCCTTCTTTTGTGTGATTCCTTTCTTTTGTGTGAATCCTTTTGCAACAAGTATAGCCTTGTATTGTTCAATGTTGCCTAATGAGTCTTTCTTAGTTTTAAAACCTCATTTACAACCAATAGTCTTTGCCCCATTAGGCAACTCTACAAGATCCCAGACTTGATTATCTGTCATAAATTTCATCTCATCTTTCATAGCATCATACTATAAATTAGATTTACTACTATTCATAGCTTGTGAAAACGTCTTAGGGTCATTTTCGACACCAACATCATAGTTAGATTATTGTAGGTACACAATGTAATCAATAAAAATTGCTATTTTTTGTACTCTAGTAGATCTCCTCAAAAGTACATCATTAGCCTGTTGTGGAGGCTCCTAATCATCAACTTGTTGTGGTTGATGCTTAATAGGATCTACTAAAACATGATCAGCCTGACCTGGATTTTCAACAATTGGTTGTCCAATATTCATCATATTTTGATGGGTGTTAATAATAATAACTAGTCTACTACTTGATATAAGAGTTAGATCAAAAATACGATTTTCATCAAAAACTAAGTTTTAAGGTTGATAACTCCCACTAACCACATCATTCTTAAGAAATTTAACATTTCTTGATTCCACAATTCTATTGTTATGAGATAGACAATAAAATCTGTATCCCTTAGAATTTTCAACATATCTAATAAAATATGCACTAATAGTCCTTAAGTCCAACCCCAAACATGTATATGTCTCAAACTCGGTTTCTAACCTTTTCATAATTCAAATGGTGTTTTAGAAATGGCCTTTGTAGAACTCAATTTAATATATATGCTGCTGTTTTTAGAGCATTGCTACATAATGACAAAGGAAGATTGGAGTTGCTGAGCATATTCCTCACCATGTCCATTAAAGTTTTGTTTCTTCTTTTTGTTACACCATTTTGATCTGGTGAGCCAAGTAAGGTGTTTTGAGCTACAATAGCTTGCTCTTGAAGAAATTTAGCAAATGAACCAAGTACCTGCCCAATCCCTGTATACTTACCATAATATTCACCACCTTTATCAAATCTCACGATTTTGATTTGTTTATCATATTGTTTCTCTACATCTACTTTATATATTTTAAAGGCATTCAACGCTTCGCTTTTGTTATAAAGTAAGTAGAGATACATAAATCGTGAGTAGTCATCTATAAAGGTAATGAAATATTTCTAACCATCTATGCTCATGTCACGACAACAAATGTCAACATGTATAATCTCTAATATGTCAGAACTCCTCTTATCACCCTTTTTCGACTTGTTGGTCTGCTTACCTTTAATGCAGTCCACACATGAATCAAAATCTATAAAATCAAGAGTCTCAAGAACTCCATCTTTTACTAACCTTTTGATGCTATCAATGGAGATATGTCCTAATCTCCGATGCCACAAGATAGAGGATTTCCCATCAATGATGTTACGCTTAATACCAGCATTACTATTCACAGTCATGACTTCATTGAAGACATCATTATTTAAATTAATTTTGTATAAATCATCATTCATTATGCCACTTCCAACAAATACTGAATTTTTGTATAAATTAAAATAAGTTTCATGAAAATAGAAGAAAAATCGAAGTAGCACAAGTTTAGATACAGAAATCAAATTCCTAGAAAAGCGAAGAATATAAAAGGTTCTTTCCAAATCAAGTATAAAACCAGTTTGTAAAACAAGCCTATATGTCCCCACAGCTTTAACAAGTGAACGCATCTTGTTTCCTAAATAGATGCTCCGTTCACTTTTCATTGGTCTCCTTTGATTTAGAAAACCCTGCATGGTATTGCAAATATGGATTGTAGAACCAGAATCAATCCACCATGTGGTATTTGAAACATCAACCATATTAGATTCATAACATACAAAAGAATTGAGATTACCTTTATTTTCCAGCCAAACCTTCCTCTTAGGGCAATCTTTCCTCATGTGTCCCTTCCTTTTACAAAAGAAACACCTCATAGCCTCCTTCTTGTTAATATGGGCTATGGCTTTGCCTTTTACTTTCTTATGAATGGCTTGCCACTTGTCCTTTTTATGGATCGTCATATGTGCACTCTTACCCATCTCTTGAACTAATCTCTCTTCTTCTTGAACACACATGGTCAAAAGTTCATTAATTGAGCATTTATCTTTATGTGTGTTGTATAAAATTTTGAATGGTCTATACTAAGAAAGGAGAGAGTTCAAGACAAAGTGCACTAAAAAGGACTCAAATATCTCAATCTATAATAACTTTAGCTGAGCAACTATGTCCCTCATCTGCATAATGTGCTCGCGCATTCCTCTAGTGCCAGTTAGTCTCATTGATGACAACTTGTTCATTAGGGTGCTAGCCAATGATTTATCTAATGACTCAAATTGTTCATCAATGGCTTTCATAAGATCTTTGACATTCTCACATTTATGTATCAACCCACAGATGCTAGTAGATTGGATATTTAATGAACATCATGCTCAAGAGATTAGATTGCTCCCACTATTCATGCAAAGTGATCTCAGCATTAGTACTAGATTTCGTAATTTCAAGAGGCTCTTCCTTACGAAAAATGTAGTCAAGATCCATACACCTTAAATGAAGGAGAATTTTCTCCTTCCAAACTTTATAGTTGTCACCAGTTAAATTTGGAACTTCAGATTTTTCATCAGACAATATTAAAGATGGAATCACTACAATAAATAAATAAACAAATAACGCATGCTTACTAACAATCATAAGACATAATCCATCAATCATAATTACAAGCTTACCAATGTAAGTCAAATCAAATAAATATAAATCACATATCATTAAAATCTACCTGTGAGCAAAGATTTTAACACAATTAATTCATTAACATTAATGATGAACCTAGTAAATTATAAATATTTCTTAATGCTTATGGGCTAATTAAGAAATAAATACTATTTTTACTATTTCATTCTAATTAACCATATTAATATAATAATTTTTCTATGGGATAAAATTACTATATCAATATGTTAATTAGAATTGAATGTCATTTAACTTAATGTGATCGTCATATTTAATTAAATACTTAATATATGTATTTTCATATTTAAGGATGTTGTGGCTATTCCTTAAATATTAAATACATATTGATCACGTGACATTCAAAAAATAATCAAGACAATTTCATATAAGCATACCATAAATTAAAATTGAATAATTTATTATGCTAATAATGTCTTGAAATTAAATTTTATTTATTGACTAATTTAGAAAAAAAAATAATCTAAAATAATAGTCAATAATTTTTAGAAATTTAATAAACAAATTAAATTAATTCTGGCCATTTGTTCATGTATCAAGTTTAAGAAAGCTTTATAAGAGGTGTACTTATGTGTTGCTATAAAATCCCTTCTTCTTTTTTGAATAAATATATAAATATAATAAAATTTAGTATATGTATATACATCTCTTCTTCTCCTAAACCCTAATCCCCTCTTTCCCTCTTCTCTTTCATTTTCTCTCCCCTTCTTCACAAATCCAGGCCCCTACAAAATCTCGTTGGCGATGATGCAACCAACTGCAGTTGTGCCGTGGTGGCAGCACTGGTCTGGGAAGGCCATCACCATAATTGCGCCGATCTAAGCGGTACTGTCATCCATTCAAGCATGAGAAATGGAGAGAGTAAATAGGAAAAAGTCTTCCATTACGCAGATCCGCCGATCTTTCCTCCTCCTCTCACATTTTTCCACCGTCGGCAGCGTCATCGGGAAATCTGGCTCGTCGCCAGACTTCTCCAGTAGGAAAACAAGAAAGCCCAGCAACCCCTATTGGCAACCCAGATATGGACGGTAAAATTTCCTGAATGTTGGCATGCCGGAGATTCCTTCCCGGTGGAAAGGAGAATGCGATGCTGCTGCTGATTTCAGCCTTAAGTCATGTAACCCAAGACTGATTGGAGCAAGAAAACATGGGAAAGGAAGAGGTATGGTTGTTGCTCTGGAAGGTACGCCAGATTGGGGTGCCTAAGTGAAAGGAAAAACAGTGAAATGGGGTTAGATCATAGAGGTAATCATCTTCCCTTCAGCAGTGACGACTTGCCGCTCTGGACAATGAGGAAGACAACGATGAACCGGAATGAATATAGCCCAGCACAGCCTCTGATCTAAAACCCAAATTTCATCTTGAATGACCTTCTGTAACTTGCCATGGTATATACCGATTTTTCCAATTTTCATTTTGGATTATTTTGTATTGATTGTCGTCGTATTTCACTGTGTATGAATCTCTGTCTGCAGATTTAGTCTTGGAATTGTATCAAGGGTTTTGGACATTATAAATCCTCAATTAGCCAATGAATCTCAAACTTGTAAGAATCAACAGCCCTATTCCAAAATACAAGATCGACCTTTTGATGCAGGGATTCAATGACTTCATCCTTAACCAGTCGTTCTATTTCACAATTACAGTGCAAACGAGATAAGTTTGCATCTGCCTACTTTTTATGGTTTCAATTTCCATTTGGTACGAATGAGCATAATAGTTTACTCAGATCAAATCAGATCTCTAAGTCTGTCTTTAGATCTGTCTAATTTCATTCATCATACTCATCTACTTAACAGAAAATATAGCACTGCTAGGCCACTGCTAGGCAGAGATAAATCAGTGCTCTGAGATTTTGAATCCCAAATGTGTGTGGACCACAGAATTCTAACATAAACTTTATAATATTTCCCATCTAATAACAACACTATTATCAAATGAAATTTCACTTAAGCTTATAAAGTGATCAACAAATGACAGAGCTGAGATTTTGAATCCCAAATGTGTGTGGACCACAGAATTCTAACATAAACTTTATAATATTTCCCATCTAATAACAACACTATTATCAAATGAGATTTCACTTAAGCCTATAAAGTGATCAACAAATGACAGAGCTGATGAGATCAGAGTCTTTAGCGCTGACATTATTCTTTCTTGATTTTTGTTACCAGACTCTCTCGTGCGAGTTTGTGGTACTAGGTGCAAAAAAGGTTGTTTTCACGTCTTAAACCCATGACCTCAAGATCACACGACGACAACTTTACTATTATACAAGGCTACCATTCAGTCTGTGGTGCTAGGTCACAAAAGAAAAACGGAGGATGGCTGCAGGACAGGTTTAACTAGGACCCTACAAGCTTCCTAATATGCGGGTTTGGGTCAGTAAAAGTACAACACCTCATAGGTCTAAATAGGTTGGGATGAACCATTGCACGTCCAATTCGGTTTAGGTCTTGGTGCTGGAATGACCCCAAGACCCGACCCATCCGACATATTATGTTTTAGTCCGAAATGACGCCGCATATGACCTTTAAGAAAGCCGATTTACAAGGATAGAATTGTAACTTGCATTACTTCTTTCTTCCGAGTTCTCCTGCGCTGCCTGCCCTGTATCAGTTAAATGGAAGGGATTAGGTAGTTACAAACTCGCTCCAACCCGTAGTACCATTAACCTGAGTGGCGATCAGCCAACAACCCACCTTGACCAGAGCCATTGCCATCCCTATTTGAGAATATATATCTGTCTATGCAAGTATTTCTCAAAACCATCACAAATAATAGACGCAAGATAGGGCTTCCCAAGTCACCCTTTCTGTCTTAGGTTCAACCTTCTGAACCTCTATAAAAAAGTCTTGCGTTTTCTACCATATAATTTGAAGATTGATGGTTTTGAACATCCAGTAGTGTCATATATTTTGCATTATTACGAAGTACAACGCTCACAATGGTGTCTCTACATGCTTGCAGTTTTAGCGCATGTTTCCGAAGAAAAACTCTGACAAATCAACTGACGCCATATAATTCATAAGGTTCCTCATTCTCCGGGGGTCTTCCTGCCGAACGAGAATTTAATTCCAACCAATTTTTAAAAGCTACAAGTGCCATGGCGTTTCGGCATCCATTTCAGTGTCTACAGCAAGTATTAGATTTGGATCAATGCGCGGAGTCAGTTGATCATGTACGTTTCCGTTGAGTCCAAGAAAGCCAGAGGCCTTGTGCTCCTTTCGAAATTACGGATAGTTCCAACAATCAGTATGTCTTATTATCAACAAACATATCTAACATAGCCACAGGAGATAAGCTTCCTAATCTGAGAGACATAGCAAACTCACATGCTATATTATTCATATATTGATATACAACCCTATAGAAACAATCTTCTACTGGTCGCATTTATTTGGCTCGGGGCGGCTACATCCACATAGCCACACCATGGTAGCCAGCAAGAGTTGCATCACTCCCACGATCCTCATCTGTTTCCTACCTCTTCATGGCAATACATAATCTGCACAACCAACAAATGTTCACATATTGGCAAATGACCTCAACCCATAGTATAAAAACATTAGAATCAAACGAAGATCATCCCCAAGGAAAAGAAACCACGGCAATAGAACTTGCAACGCACCTCCACACTTATAACCCACAGGTCTGTCGCCAAGGTTGCAGCGCTTGGGAATTGTGACAGCAACTCCTGGCTTGGCACCGGAGCTCTTTGCTGTCTGGGAGAGCATCACAGCACAGAGGCACCTTGGATTGTGACCCATTTGCTTCACCTGAAGGCAGCACCGGTCCGAAACTCGAGCATTTTCATCTTGGGCTGCTAATGCACAAGGAGCCAGCTTGAAGGCCTCACTTTCAACTGGCCTTCTCCCGCATTCACCCTTTCCTGCAGCCCTTTCAATTTGAGCAATACCCAAAATCACAAACAACCCAAAGAGGCAGAGATACTTCATTGAAGTCCCCATCTATCCTTTGCAATGCAGAAACTCTGCTAGTTTCTGTTGGGTTTTATAATGTAAAGGTGCTTCTAGAAACGACATTTTCAGTAGAATGTGGCTTGCACTCCCAACCCACGCACTTAACACTATTGGAAGCTGCACTATATCAAATAGGAACTTCTTTATTGCAACACTAACCTTCATGGTACAGGTGGAGTGTTATCAGCTATTTTGATCTGACGGGAGTGGGCACCTGCACTAATCCATGTCTCCTTTGCCTTTATGTCAAGAGATACAATGGAAGAGCTTCTCATAAGCAGCTGCCATTTTAGTTGCAGTAAACAGCTTTACAGCTCTGCTTCTTGCTTCCTCACCTTTCCTCTTTGAAACACCTGTCCCATCTTCCAAAACCCTGTACGGAGCCTCCTTGAATTAAGTTACTGATGGTGAAAATGTGTGACCTAAATCCAAGCTCACATTCACTGATCAAGTTATACTGGTGAACCATGTCACCATCATAGGCTTACCTGAAAGCATTGCCTCTAGCAATGAGTGGTCAAGACCTTGAGCACAAAGAGTCAAGTTTACAAAGACATCAAGTGCATCGCAGAAGCGAGCAAGTAGGGTTGGTTCCAATGGCCCCAAGACGAATACGTTTGGGCCAAGATCTCTGTACCTGACACCCCAAGGTCCATCTCCAGCAAGTAAAACAAAGACCCTTAATTGAGGTTTCTCATTCTCCATGAAGATATGATTCAGAACTTTGAACATTATCGGATGTCCTTTATCCTTCACCAATCTCCCAACCATTCCAACAACCAGAGCTGAGAATCTGGAATTCCATATTTGTGCCTGAACTCTTCTCCATAATCAAAATTTGGCATAAAAATGTTCTCATGGACACAATTGAGAATAACATGAACCCGCTCCTCTTGAATCATGTAAATCCTCTTCAGAATATCTCCAGCATGATCGTTGGTGGCCACATGGAGTGTATAATTAAGGAAGAATTTAACCTCTTCGACAACCTTTATAAGTCTCTGTTAATGCAAGTGACCTGAGTTCTTCTGGACTGCAAACAAGTTCCTGGATAATATCAGAATGTATGGTTTCACAGGATATCCTATGCCAAGAAACATTGAGATTATTCAGATTCCCGAGCTCAAGTTGCAGAAGCCCAAAACTTTCAGCGGGCACTACATCGAAGGGCTTTTTTATTTGAATTTTGGGTTTGAAATTGATCCCAAGCTTTAGCTTGATTAAGGTAACCGGCAGCTGTTGGTGGGAAAGATGGAAATTCATGTTGGCATGGGGACATGTTGAAAATGAGGAGTTCGTGGAGACGGGTGGGAAGATGTGGTGATCATGGCCTCATCTGGCAAGGGCCAGATGAAGGGTTAGGGCATGCCGTTCCAGTCCAGCAAGACTCTGGCATGACCATTTTTTCACAAATACAGCAATCTTGAGTACCCTTTGAGGTGGGTTCTGCAAGAAAGAAAGGTGGTTACATGAAATGGGGTAAGAAAGGAGATGGAGGATTGTTGATTGCAGGCTTTTGAAGAGTGAGACCAGTACAGGAATGAGATGGAAGAGAGAGCAAAGAGTGGGCAGCAGAAGTAACAGAAATTGAAGGCAGTAAACTGATCTTTAGCCATGGACACATTACTTCCTACAATTTTTAAGAAACTAAAGGGAAGGTGAATAGATCTGGCTGGGAAAGATTGAATGCCAACAGGTTTCTTAACATTTTCAGGATTCTTTCCTGGGCTTGGAGAACATGATCATATGGAGTCTTTGCAGGTTCTTAGAGAAGTTAGCTCTAAAATATCGTTGATCTTGTGAGTTTGATTCAATAGTACTAAAACTTAAATCCACTGTTGACTTCATGAATTAAGTTATTCCATTTTGAGTATTTTAACTAATCTCACTGCTATAAAAAACAGAAACTCATCGGCCACACTCCATTCCCCCAAAATAAATATTGAATAATTCAGCATATTAAACAACAAAATCTGCCTGTCAAAAGAAAACCTAGTGAAAAAACCTGAGTGCATAACATTGTATACTTCATGGTCACTGTGTACAAGGCTTGAACATTATGGTTTGGAGAGCCACCAGGCATTGCCATATAAATATACACCGAAATGCCTAGCATGAAGCATTATGGAACTGCTTACGCTACACCTGTTTTTGTATGATACAGGCAAAATACAAACACATGAAAGTTAAAGGCATTATCTACAATGCACTCTAGTTTCTTGAAATGCTATATAAACTCGTTGTCAAGAAGTAACCAAATGAAAAAAAGTGCAGAATCTTCAGCAGTCAGAACAGTCACAACCCAGCGGAGCCACAAATGCATGTTCCTGAGATCAGCTCCTATGTGGCTGGGAAGGTGATAGGCAGTGTAGAAAGAAAATTTCTTACTAATTTCAAATTGCAGAATCTAGTTTGAGCATTGTACCTGCAAAGAAAGCAGTGTAAAAAGCAATGCACTTATTAAAGTCTCAACTTCAACTTTTTGTTCTTTCATCAATATTAAGAAAGAATCAAGAAGAAGACATCCAGCGAGCAAGATTACATGCATCTTTTACACAAAATAAAAGATTATTTGCCCTGGCAAGATGGTCCTACCTTTTTCCTCATTAAACTGGGAACAATTAGATTATCTAGATTGAAAGGAGCACAGTCAGATTTCAATAGCAGAATGATGTACAGGAATGCATGACCAAGCATGCATCAAATGAATCTTTATTGTACTTGTGCTCCCTACATAACAAAAGCCAGATGCATACAGTCACAAAATTCCCTCAAAGGGAAACCGAGAGCATGTAGGACATCAATACCTCTCTGGGTAAGTATTTATCTCTGTAGAAGCATGCAACCCATTTGTCAATGCCAAATTAATTTTCTAGCTTGTCATACGCAGATAAAAAACGGGTGGAACCAAGTCAAGTCTCCAAACTTTTACTCTTCAAACACACACACAAGCACTTGTTGGCTGATGGCGCGCACGTACACACACACAGAAGGTATGAATCCAGGATCTGATTTGGAACTGTAGGCATATTAACCTTCGAAGTTTTGCAGAGACATCTTGTATGAGGACAATTAATCTTCTGTTTATAAAACATACACATTTACTGTGCCAAAAACAACTTACAGATCAATACTTGTTTTCTGTAAGCAGGCTGACTTTCTAACTGGTGCAGGCAAGAAATGTAGTAGTGCAGCATGTCAAAAGTGAGTTTCATGCTCCCACCAGCTAGAAAATGCTAATAGCAGCTGCCAATAGTTCAGACTCACACCCCACAGTAATTCTTTATCTATAATGTAGATTGGACTTTAGCGTGCTAATTGGACTCCCACAATTTTGATAGATGTTGGACCATCACCACTAGTAATCACACCACAGAAGTTGACCACCCGGCTTCTCCCTCCCAAATATCACGAACCAATTTTAATTTAAAGATAGCTCTTTGCGGAACTTGAACTAGACATGAGAATGAAAAAGAGGAATTTTAAAGGTGTTCTTCGGGGATGCTGGTACCAACGATGCACTTGCACAAAGCCTATTCACTAATTATCATGATATACATATCCATCCATGAGAGACAGGGAGGGTCTTTGGTGGACGAAATTCATCTAATGTAAATAAATGGATACCTGATGAACCAAGAAAACAGACAGAATCAAAAGCCATTGGAACTAATCAAAGAAGATGGGAAAAGCAGAAGAAGACTCCAAGAAATAGCAGGAGTCTCCTTTAGATCAGAAAAGGATGAAATTTATGCATTTTCTGAAGATCAATTGAAGGCTACAACATATATTTGGATAAGTATTCTCAAGCGGAACGATAATTGGTCAGAAACTCAAGACCTAAAGAGATGACATGTTGAGCTACGATTGTAAGCTTTAGTTTGGGCAAGGGTATATGGGTTATCATGAGAAGAAGTATGTCATTAAATCACACGAACTTAGAAAATCATCTCCTACATCCTACCTGAAATGGTTTCCTAAGGATAACAACTAAAAATTAAATTTCATTAACAACCCATAGAAAGTACAATGACCAACAATCACTACTAATTACTCTGACACATACCAACGCTCAAAAACCCTAACCCTAGAAAGTCCCAAGTAACACGAAAGGTCAAAGAAACTCACCGTGGAAAGCATACTTTCAAATGCCAGACTCCTATCCAGTTACGGCATGCATCACAACGCAAATGTAGACCAGTAGCGCAATGGGCACCAAGATCACAAGCGGAACAATAGCGCCAATACTCCAAGAACTCCCGCAAGCCAGCGTCCCAAGCTTTATCTGCACCACATTAACCAGTGCCAGCGTCAAAAACCCGCACCCGCTCATCGATCCGATCGCCGAAGCGAGGATTCCAACTCGCAGCACTGTCTTGTTAACGTGCGTCCTGATGCTACCGTATGGCGCCCTCTTGACCGATCGAATGGCCTGTTTGAGCCCCACTGCGACGAGACTGGAGAAGAGGAAGGAGACGAAGGAGAAGACATAGAAGGCGACGAGGTTCTCTGTGATTGTGGAGGTGGCGAAGCAGGAGGGATGGTCGACGAGGGAAGTGGAGGAGACACTTGGGTTCCAGGCGAGGCCGAGGGAAACGGCGAGGGTGAAGAGTGAGTTGACGTTGATGATCCCGTCTAAAGCCGTTATGTGGATGCTTGTTCCGGGCAGATTTCTCCTAGTTTCCGACATTTCCGACCGGCGAAGTCTCTGGAGGGAGGGAAGAATTGGGTTTTGGGTTGCGTTGCACGGCAACTAGAGTGCCCCTATTACAACTACTGCTGCTGCTTACGAGAACCCGGCTACCTTTTCCGTCTTTCCTTCTAAAGTTGAGTGGGCCAGCCATTTTAGCGATCTGGACCGACCATTTCGTACGATTCATTTTATCTTCGACTATCCGGACGTCCATGAGACTGGAATGGCTTGATGGGTCATCAATAGTTGATTAGACCTTCCCTTATCTGAAAATCACATAGTTCGGATGATCCTACCGGAGTCTGGATGACCATACCTTATCTGTGGTTTTGGTAGAAAAGGATATTCAGAATGATCTAAACCGTTAATCTTAACTCTTTCTATTATATGAGCCACATGCCTAAAATTACATTATTGTTGATCATGCCATTTATTTTTATGATTTATAATGAGTAGCCTCCATTTCCAAAACTTAAAGATAACAATAAATAGGATCTACCAAAGCATGAGATGTTTGGAGTACGGCGATGGAGGGGTCAGATTATCTAAAAGTAAGGGCTCCTCGAGTGAAAGTCCCACCAAATCCCCATTGGACGGCCATGGTCCTTTAGGTATCATTCCCCGTGAGTTCTTCTAGCATGAGGCCGAAAAGATGCAACAGTTTGGGAGATCTGAACCGTTCACTTTGTTTGCTCTGCTTTATGTAAGCTTTATATTAAAATTTACTTTGTTTTTTTAAACTTTGAGGAGACCCTTCAAAAGTAAGAGTGGCTTCTCTTTATATATGGTTAGCTGTCAAATGTTATGAGTTCAAATCTAAGGGGATCATTAGCCCGGCGCAAAGTAATACCTCGAAAAGTGGCAGATTAATGAATAAGCCTTGCATAGTTATAGTAATGATATCTCATCCAAGCTTGATGGGAATAAAGTTAAGGAGAAATGAGCCAAGCCAATAAATGTGTTGGTCGCAAACAATTCGGCATCTCTGCTGGCATTTGTATGGTTTTGAGCCTAACTTTCCTCTTTTGCCGAATATCATATTTACGAGAATGTGCGATTTCTTTGTAATACTTCACTTGTGACCAAAATTTAGTATAATATATCATTAAGACCTTGTTCTAATTAGAGGTCGGCCATATAAACCTTGTTTCTCTATTCCCTTCTATTAAGTATCGTGGCTTCATTTAGTTCTAAAGCTTTTAAATCTTTTCTTACCCCTTATATCCATGTTATTTTGGGCCTTTTCCTTGCCCTTTTAGAACTTTTAAATTACATTGCCTCACTCCTTCTAATCAGTGCTTTTTTTAGTCTCCAATGAACATGTTCAAACCATCTAAGTCTAATTTCTATTATCTTGTTACATACAAGTACTACTTTTAAGTTTCATATAATGTTTTCGTTCCTAATTTTTATCATTTCTTATCTTGCCAATTATCCATATCAATATCCTCATTTTAGCTACGATCATCCTATGTGGATGAAATTGCCCAACGCTCTAATCGCACAGAGCATGATTGGCCTTATAGACATCTTATATAATTTTTCCTTCAATTTGAGTAGCACCTGCATCTTCATTTACTCCAACCTGCTTAAATTCTCTAGGTAACCTCCCCCTCAATCTCTACATTATTGTGAATCATCTACCCTAAATATCTAAAGTGGTCTTTTAAGGAGACTTTTTTGTTATCAATCTTTATTAGTGCTCCACTCCCACTCCTTTCCTTGCTAAAATTGCATTTTATATACTCTATCTTAGTTCTGCTGATTTTAAATTATTTTGATTCTAATACTTCTCTTCCAGGCCTAGCAAATTGTCATAACCTCTAGTGTCTACCTACTTTTGCGTGATGGCCGCACCTTCAAGCAATTGGACATATCCATCTCATATCTCAGACTTTGGATGACTAGTGATCCAAAAACAATGGTGGATCAAATGATCTTGGATTCTATCATAAACGTTGTTTAAAAAATGGTCCTTAGTCAACGAGTAAAAAGCACAGTTTTGTAATTAAAATCATTCACTCATCTTGATGGTTGCAAGGCATCTAAAGTCTGAGAAATCAGATGAACAGATCCGATTGTCCAAGTTGGCCCATCATGCAAAAGTGGGAAAATCAAACAAATAGTTATTGTACCTACAAAGCGTGGTTACAAATGAATTTCTGCCTTGTTGCATTACATCGTGATCAAGCCCAATTAAGGCCAGTCTCAGTCACTGTTTCCTCTGTAGCTTTTAGTCTCTCCATCCTCGCTCATTTGGCATTGCCCTGCCGCTATGGACTGTAGATATAAAACTGCACCCCGAGGCAATCGTAACCGCTGGCCAAATGCTTCTAAACCAGTTGTTACACCGCTAGAAGCCCCATCTCCCTGGGATCAGCATTAAGGTTATTCTTAGCATTTATATTGCTCTGAACTGCTCCGGCTGGGTGATGACTCTCTAGCCCATGGGGTTGCAGAAATTGAATGGTCGTGTTGAATAATCTCCTTGCCATTCAAATGAACAAAGAAGAAGATGAAAAGAATTTACCACTCTTCCCATCTTTTACTGCTTGAGGATTAGGAAGAGTTAGTGGTGTTTTTCATCTTGAATATTCAGTCATTACGTCATAGAAATCACTCACACACTCTCCTAAATTTTAGTCCCCGGCCAAAGAGGGAGGGGTGGCCTGAACCTGTAACCAAGCAAATTCCTGGAGAGATGCCTTTTTGTCTGCGGTCTGTTGCATTAGACATCGTTGGCACCGTCTGACCTCCTTCCCATTCAGAAAAGGAAAAGAAACATTACTTATTGGTAAAACCTCTCCGTCTAATATACGAAAAGCAGAAATTCTATTCAAGATTAATAAATGAAACATACAATTTAAGAAGATCATTCAGTTCTATCTTTTGCTGTTCCATTACACCTCCATGCATACAAATCAGTTGCTTAAGATCATCAATAATAAAACGAGTCATCTGGGAAGATGATCCTCAAATTTTTGTCTACTTCCAACTACTGGAGAATTATGTTCTCGATAGGTGTCAGAAAAAAGTCCATGTTCATATCCGCTGCCATTACTCATCCATAGTCAGAAAATAATACTCAGCTATGTACAGGAACAGTTGGTTGGTTCCGTTAAAAACCAGTAACTGCTCCAAACTGAAAAGAAACACTGGAACGCCAATGAATGATTAAACAATGTATAAACTAACTAAACAAGAATGAAGCAATGTGCTACCGAACGTTGATATCACAGCTGTGTGGTCAGAGATGTATAGCAATGTTTCTTCCAAAGATGTGGCTGATAACCACTTGATTTTCCAATCCAGTCTCCAATCTAATCAGAGTGATAGAAACTCAAAAGCTCTGTCAGGTCACCATAATTAAGTCTCTAGCTCTACACATGAGTGATTTTGCAAATCAGTCGCATCTTGGCGGGCTGGTGATGACTTTAACGCTCTCCGAGCTATCTGTCCGAGTTCGAGATGCTGCTGCTTGTTGAATTGAGGTGATGGTTGAATCTGTCAACTCAACTGAATTGTTCCTATGCTTCCCCTTGATGTCAACACCCAAATAATCCGTCAAAACCTTTTTGACACCAAACCCACGACTGGGGGGCTTGCTGTTGATGAAAGGGGATCTTTCTCCCCTCACAGGGCTAATCAGTGGCGCAGGTGAGAAGCTCGGTGTAGTAAAAGCAGTTGCATATGGAGTGCTTGAGACAGGCACTGTATATTGAAGTGAAACTCGCTTATGAGCAATTACACTGACTGTAGGAACAGAGGAAAACTGATCCGAATGCTTGGTCAAGTCATCGACGTAGAGCAGATCATCAATTCGAGCAACAATATTAAATGCCATGCTCTCCAAAACTCTTGAATAGCTTTCTAGAATGGACTTCCCAACATCCTGAAAAAACCAATATAGAAACAAAGGACGTAAATTTAATCAGATCATAAATGCAGAATAATAACAGAGAACTGTAAAGTAGAAATATTCAATATAAAGAGCTACGAGTATTCAGACCTGGTTGTATTGGATTTTGGTCATGTCCAAGGTTGTTTGTGGAAGACCGGGGAACCTCTGCTTCAAGCACAACAAGAGGGATTCAGCTCTATCAGCAAGTAATTCCCTTTTATCCCCATCAACCATCAATTCTTTGACCATCTCCCATGATGATTTCGAATTTGTTCGGTTTGAGTTGCTAATGGGTTTGGAAATTGCTCTTCGGCGCCAAACATATATGGAGGCCTCAGCACGGTTCACTATCTCTAGAGCTTGGTGTTCAGAAGACAAATCGAGACAATCAAGAAGGCATTCAGGTGAGAATTGATCTGATGTGATGTACCGATGTATGACATCCCCCAGGCTGGCTCTTCCATTCTGAAAGCAAGTTCAGACCACTAATTCAGTTTCAGGTTTCTTGATGTCATAAAAATAATGAGTCAAAGCTCAAAAGATATGTCAACAGATAGAACATGTACAAGTATATACATAGAACTTAAACACGTGAAAATGTACATGGAATGCAAGTACGGTAGAAAATGGGCATAAAACAAAACCTTAGGGAGAGTTTCCAAGTATGAATCTGGGACTTCCATTTCAGCCAAAGCATTGCTGTTAATTGCCATGGCAGCTTTAAGGATCTGGTTTGTGCATTCACGTTTGTGCTGCAAAAGCTTCCTTGATTTTTCCTGGAGACCACCAGGTGGAACACGGGGCACAGGTAGCCACCACTTTTCCTCTTGCCGCTGAAGGGGTCTACGGAATGATGCTGAACCATCAGAATCAGGTGCCAAAATCCCTTGATCGACGTACCAGAACTCAGTGTTGCTAAAACTATCCAATATTTCCTGTATTAAGCAAAACATTTGATAACTGATCGTCTCACAGTTGGGAGAAGGTAAGTGAAGGCAGAAAGTACTGCTTACAATGAGCATATTGTCAAGTTTACGCAGCGCTGGCAGATTGATATAAAGATCTGATCGGGGTCTGCAAGTCATAACCTGAAGCATATGTATGGAAAGAATAATCAAAATGACAACGAGACATGAGCTATTGATCTAACAAATGAATGAAATTATTGTCAGAATTAAAATTCACAGATAAAGGAAAGATTTAACCATTCTATATTTAAAAAGCAAATCAAGAACACAATGAAGCATAGGTGTGGAAAGAACAATCAAACAAGAAATATACTTGAATTACTGATCTAAGAAGTGAATTTAACTATCATAACTGAAACTCAAGGTAAGAGAGAAGGTTTGATGGTTCCATACTAAATAGCATTAGGAACATAATGAAAGCATATGTATGGAAAGAAAAGAGCTGCCCAGTGCACGAAGCTCCCGCGTATACAGGGTCTGGGCAAGAGGCAGACCACAAGGGTCTAAGCAAGAAAAGAACAAAGAACACCAAAAATGCCTAAATTTGTGTTGTAGATAAGAATTCTTTAACTGAACCATAAAATGCCACAAATAAACGCAAAAATAGAAGGCTACAAGAAATATATTCTAGCGTAGAAAAGTTTCGAATAATTCTTATAACTGCAATTAGAATTCCAATTACCTCAAGCTTGGTTCCATCAGGAAAAGTCTGCCAGGATGGTATCAGCTCCACGATGTGATCACTAACACAAAGAAGCCATTCCATCTCTCTTCGCCACATCAATTTTTTCTCAAGTGGGAGAGGCTCTATTCTCCAAAGCTGGCCAAAAAGTGTAGCTACAAAAGGAATAAAAACCACAAAAAACAGCTAAAACCCACTATTCAAATTATAAAAAGAAACAACTCAAAATCAACTAAGGAGACCCCAAATTTTACAGCATAAGCTTACCACATAAATTAGTAATGGCATTTGAAATGGCCAAAGCCGTGCATACTCCTTTCCCACATCCAGACATATCTTCTCCCAGCAACAATTTTGAAAACCTTTCCTTCATCATATCAATCTCTACAAAACCTCCAAGAACTAGAATCAAATGGGAACGATAAACAAAAGATATCATTCGACAGTGAAGTAGAAGACGGAAAAAGGACCAGAGAAAAACTATTACCAGAAGGCTTCGACCCTTGTTTCTCAATTTTCTCATCTTCAATCTGGGGTTTTTCTTCATCAATATCAGGAATAGAACCCTCAGTCTTCCCAACCGGCCAACCTAGTTTGGGTGATGAATCACCCGAAATACTTTGACTCCTTTCCTCATTCATATTCCCTTCAGAAGTTGAGGTTTCAGAGCTCGAGCTACTTGCTCCACTATCTTCCTCCACAGAATCAGTAAAATACGCTCCAGAAGAACCAAACCCATCTCTAACTTCTTCAATCTCCTCCTTCTTCTCAGCTAAACCCTCCATCCCAACTTCCAGAAACTCAGAATACCCACAAGAAAACAAGTTTCTCTTCACCAAACCTTTACAAAACAATCTCCTAACACCGGACCCATCTGCGAAAGAAGCTCCAGCGGACAAACTTCTCACAGATTTAGAGACCCAGATGACGAAAACAGAAAATGTGCTTAAGTTGGGATGTCTACACTTGACCAGCGGCTTCTCATCAGAGAAAGCTCTATCCATATGAGAATCCAACCATTTGTGGGGGTAGAAAGGGAAATGCAAGGAGTGGTGGGGAACTTCTGAGGTGGGGTTTTGATAATTTATAAGATGGAAGTGGCCATGATTACTGAAGCTTGCTTGAACACATGATTTCTGAGAGGGAGGGAGCCTTTTTGGTCTACTTTGGTTTGAATTTGTGGCAGTTTTTTCTCCTGAAAACGGTAACTCCGGACACGCTCTCTTCTCCTCCCAGCTTTCTTTGCTTTAAGAATTAGGACTCTTCTTCTGTTCTTGGATTGATTATAAATGTGGAAAAATACTTGAATCGGTTTAAAAATATTCGTAAAAAATTCGTTGAGTCTTGCAATCAACGGATCTTGCTTGGGATGCTTTTACTACAACGCCCTTGGTCGTGGTGGAATTTACCGAAGATTTAAATTAATTAGAGGGGAATGACTAAACCACCCTTGCATGAGCTGAGCGTGCTCGTAATGGACACTTCCAATGGTGGTTAGACTTACAAACTTAGTGATACCAACGGCTACATTTTATTAATGCGTATCTTATATCGACACTTTTTCTGATTTGGATGACCCTGCCAGTGATTCTGTACTTAAAATGGAAATGCTACTTTCATAACACTAGGAACCGTTTGAGGGTTAAGATTATCCAATTAGTTACGCAGAGGGCTTGGATCATCCAAAGGTGGGTTCCTTCGTGCAAAAACAGACACTTTCCTCGCGGTGGGCACTTTTATGAGGATGATTTTGAACTTTAAGTATCAACTTTTGCTTCTAAATGTGTCTTAATAATCTCAGGCTTTTCAATTTTGTTGAACAGGCAAGTGAGGTTTTTATAGATAACCTTAAACCAACAAGCAACTTGAACTCTAACCCGACACGGGAAAGCTCCTTCTTGCCCTAATGCCTAGTTCTTTGATCTTAGCCAACACAAAGGGCAAAAAAATTTCAAAAGCCTTTGCTGATAAACTTAAGATCTCCAAATCATAATGGGGCCTCATCAACCAGCAGAGGAAGTGAGTGCAGGCCACTATACCTACGGACGGCTTTGATCACTCTACATATCTACTCCATACCAACCCTGTTATCAAAGGAAAATCTAAATGGAATCCGTAATTAGATTTTTTCGGATTGGAAATTAACACACATGTACAAAGAAGGACTTATTTTTCATTATTCATGAAGGTTAAGGGTATTTTTGTCTAGAGAAGCAAAAGTCCGATACTATCGAACCTTGTTTCGACTGTTCTCGGGATAAAAGCTCCGTTGGAAAATGCCCAAACTGCAACCTCAATCCCGTAATTTGCTTCCCAAATTAGGGGCATTTTCGAAAATGTAATATCTGCCGAAGGGATAGGGATTCGGCGGTTTAGGGTTTTAGACAAACGGATGGTCGTCTCACCACGAAATAAAATCCACCCCGTCAAAATCAAGAGAACGTGAAATTTAAAACGTTGACGAGACCAAGCCGTTGTTTAGGCTTTTCTTTGTCCTCCGCCAAACCCTCCAAATCCAAATCCAAACAAAAGGAAGGGCCGTTCGGGTATAAACGCAGAAAGTCGCTCAACCAGCATTATACATTATCAGAGAGAATGATAACGGCACTCCTTTACATGACAGCAACATGGGAGCCAAATGATATCCAAATTCTTATTCTTAACTCCTTTTTTGAAGAGAGCTTTCGCGCAATGGTAAAAATTGTTGTCACATGACTTGACGTGGCGGGTTCAAGACGTAAAATCAGCCTCTTATAAAATACAAGATAAGGCTAACTACTATAGCCCTTGTAATCCGCCCCTTCTCCAGACCCTGCGTAGGAGGGAGCTTTGTGCACAAGGGCTGCCCTTTAACTCCCTCTTTTTGTTAAGACATTGTATTTGGCGATTGATTTCTTCTCCTCCAACAACTAAGAGACCCAGTGTGGGGACGCTACTCCCAGACTGTTGACATGGCGTCATGATCAACGGTGCAGGATCACCTAATCAAGAATCGTGGCAATTGGACGGTCCTGTGATCGTCGTACTATTGACTATAGTTTCTTAGCTTTCCTCAACAACTAATCAAAGAATGAAACAGAGACAGAAGAACACCATCATCAGAGCAAGAAGAATGTGTGAAGAGTAATTAAGAAAACGAGGTTTATTAGATTAGTATTGGGACTACAATCATCACTTACTGAGTAGAAAAATGACTGGAAGGCATTGGGGTGTTCCTCGTTTCTTGTTTGGTGGTAAGGGGCCCACCAGATTCGCCCCATTAATGACGATCCGATCCGTTGATTTAGAGAGAAGACTGTAGATTAATTGAGTTCAACTAACTTGAAAATGTGGTAACGAGTGGCGACAATGACTTGCTAGTTTGTATAGGAGAGAGTGGTTGAGCTTTCACAAATCACTAGCCCTCTGTTTGGTTTCTTTCCTTGTAAGTCTTTTTAGGTCTACAGGATCATCTTGCCGGTGGTTCCAACCAAAAAGCCCTCAACGGCTACTAAGGGGCCTATACCAATTAGTAAATCAGTTTGACTAATGTTATAGCCGTTACTACAAATCTGACTTGGATTTTCGCAAATGCAGGTTGCTTTTTCTCAATTATATACCTTTGTGCGCACCCAACTGCTCTTTTTGGGTTGTTTTTCTCCTTAATCCATGATTATCTTTTCGTCTTTCTCTCTCATGCACACAGACGTGCACAGTAGCCTCACATGTTTGTGATCCATAATAAACATGAAACTAGCCGAACTTTGGATATTTAGTAGCCCAAAAGTCATGCCAAACGGCCGGCTCTGACATCATTGGAAATTAGATGAACGGCATGGATCAACAATATAAGGGCACACCACATAAAAACGGAAGAGGTACCATTCCTCCACATTCTTTATTTAAGTTTTGAATTGTGCTGCAGAAAGTGGTCTTGCTTCCCAAAGACTTTATCCTTCCCTTTATGGGTTGAGAAGGAAAAAAGGAGTGGCCTTAACTTGAATTCTAGGAGTGGGATTCAGAAAACTCTGATTCACAACCCCTTTCTTCTTCTTTTTGTTTTGGCGCTAGAAAAAAGACTGCCATCTTTTCATCAAAGTTTCCATGTGCTTGATGATTTGCCCACTTAAGTCTTAAACCCAGTTTAGAATAGACAGTTAATAATAGCCTTGAAGATTTGTTGCTGCAGGTCCCTTATAGTCCAGACTTGGTTGGTAGCCTACATGGCTTGTCATACCATGATGAGTGTTCCAATAGACCCATTTTCACTTCTCAATAAGGCCCAGATCTGCGGGGGGCATTTACATTTAGTGCAGGCACTAAATGCATTTGTCTTCACATGCCGGGTATGCCATAAACAGGCTTAATATTTTCTTGTTTTTTGGGAAAAAGTTGGTGTTAGCTTCGCTGTGGACTATTTATTGATCACGGAGTGCTCCGGAAGGGGGAATGGTCTACTGCTGTCATGTGTGCTGTGGAAGAATCCTAACCAGAGTTGATTCAGACTGCAAGATTGGCATTTGGCAGAACATGAAGAATATTATTCCAGTACCATTTTGTAGCTTTCTGCCGGATCTAACATGTGTGTAAGGACAAGGAGAGAGAGCACTGTATATATCTGTCCATTTGTGGCAGGATAAGCCTTGGGTGGCGGTAAAGGAGAAAGTTTACACAAGTACCCAAGGCGATTGGGACCATCTACCTAGTAGGGCAATGCCTCAGTTAACTCGATGGTTAGAATATCTTGCTTAATTTTTTTCTGAGAATGAATGTGTTACTTATTGTGTCAAATGAGTCTCAGCTGAGAAAGGTTGGGAACTATGTGATCATTGTGATTTATGGCGTACTGAGCGTACTTAGGGTGGTTATCTAAATTAACATTCTCAATCATGCTCTAAAACATCAATGGCCCAACATAGAAACTAGACCAACAAATTCAAGCATAATGTGTGGCAATCTGTGGAGGTTAATCCCAATGTGCCATCCTGCATGGGGATAACAAACTGTGTTCAAAACCATCCGTTGATAGCTAATTGTAAAGTGTAATGTAAAAAAAAGAGGCAGCCCTGGTGTACGAAGCTCCCGCATATGCAGGATCCGGGGAAAGGGCGAACCACAAAGGTCAATAGTATACAACCTTAACTTGCATTTTGCAATAAACTGTTTCCAAGCCTTAAACTCGTGATCTCAAAGTCACATGACGACAACTCTACAGTTGCACCAAGGCTCCCCTCAGTAAAGTGTAATGCAAAAGAATGAAAAAAAATACAGCCTCATTGTCGAACAATTAAGGAACAACGACAGCTAAGTTGTCAAGTAGATGATTAAGATCACATCTTTGCTTACTTCTTTCCTGTGAAGCATCCAATCTCGGGTACTAGGTTGATGGATAGATGAACCAACTTTAAGAGGACTACTGATTTAGGAAGTGAGGATCAATTCAGCTTGATTCATTACATTGCACTGATCAAATCAACCCTCAGTATAACATTTTGTCACATGATGAATGCTCACAATTTTGTCCTTGTCCCTGAATGGGAACATTCTAATCGTCTCTTTACAAGTTGAGGCCCTCTAAGATCTGTTGCAATAGACAATCCTTGTATTATAAGTTACACCAACCCTTGTCTGATATTATTTGATGAAATCTATACACAAAGCATTTCTTTGGTTGCCAAACCAAGTCACCTTCTTATCTTTTGCCTCCTCAACAGGTGTGTATATTTCCATGATTAGGACCCACCTAGTCCCATGCCAAATGGAGATCCAATTGCATTAGGATTTTGTTTTTCCTTTTCAAAGGCAATAAAGATAAATTGTGTTAAAAAGGCCATGGAGTAAATCACAGGAGAATCCAAGATAATACTTCTAAAGATCAAAGTGGACTCAAGAATGGAATGCCGAGAACCAACAAGAGGTATGGATATAATCTAAAAGGAGGAGCTTCCTAATCCTCACTGGTTATCAGCAAACTGGTTCTTTGTTTATGATTTGGAGAGGCGTGCCTTGGAGGCATGCCCTTTGTCACTTGGATTCCATTTACCCATATCAACTTCACTTTCCCCATGAAAACCCCCCCTCATTCTTCTTGAAAAGCATTTCTTTAGCGAACTGTTTCAAATCTCCTCGTCTCTTTCCTTGTACGCTTTTGCAATAACGTTAGGTTCCAACTATTATCGGACAAAAGTTCAAAAGCCACGTTATTTGAAAACAGAGATTCAAGATCGGTTGCCTGGAAGATGAACGGTTCGGATTGCCAAAGATTTTAAACCCCACATCCACTACGCCACCAGATACCACATGATTTCTCGGGTGTCACATAAGTTACTGCAATTCAAGATGTGAACTTTTATACAATGTCTGTGTGTATCGGAATTATATGCTGCTGAAAGTACATGTGCACCCGATTGGCAAGACACAGGCTTATATCATCCGGTTCATTGGATTCTGTCCGATTATTGCATAAAGTTTACCTACAAAGATCTTGACGGTTGAAGGGTTCTTTTTGTTGTATGGCCCAGCTAGAATGTGCTTAAGATTTATGAATACAAAATGTCCCAAAAAGATGAACATTTGGTTCACCAACCATCTCGACCTCCATTGACTTATAGCCGGATGTGGAGTACAACACAGGCACCATGTAGAGGTTTTGTTGTCCGTTGCAGTATACCGACGGCCAATAATGTTCCCTAGACAAGATGGTTGGTAAGCCAAACCACATCTGCGTAGCTGACAGACCAATGGATGATCTTCTGCTGTCGTGCTCAAAGTAGATAACGTATTTTGGCTCAGAGTATTAGTGCTTAGAATAGAAGGCAACGGACTTGTGCCTTGTGACCTTGAGGTCACCGGCATAGAAACAGCTTCTTGCAAAATACAAGGTAAGACTGCATATCATTGACATTTGTGGTTCGCCTCTTTTCTGGACACTACATATGCAAGAACTTTGTGCACTGAGGCAACCTTTTTAGTAATTAGTGCTTAGAATGACTAATGCGTGGCACCCGTTTCTTCTATTTCTAGAGCCCAAAACGAATTAAGAAAGCAATTCCTATCTTTGTAGAAACGAGAAGCATCTCCCCTTTTATGCTTTTCGTTTTAGTGATTTTTGGGGTTGTCTTTGAAAATGTTTGACAACAAAATCTGAAAGCAAAACCCTGCAAAACACATTTCTCTAATTTTTTGTAGAAACAGAAACATGAGAACTAAAACTTCGCCAAACACACTTCTCTGGTTGATGTCGTGCTAAGTCCTTCCGCCTGGACACTACGCGGACACCTTGTAAATGCTTCTGCGAGTACCATAAGGAAATTATATTCCTACTGTCTTTGCTGCCACTGCCAGCCCTTCAATCTAATTTCTCGCATTTTTTTCATTTGACATTAGCAAAGAAAAATTAGCATCCGAGATAAGAAGTCGAAACAATTTGTACAATGATCAAAATAGTTGACTCGCTCACAGTCTAAAACTTGATGAACCATCCCCAAATTCTCTCTGATTTGTCCCTTCTAGCATCTTTTACTTTTGTAAGGAATTTTTCATTAATGTGCCTTGTGTTTCTACTTTCTTACCATCCATCTAAAGGCAAGGGAATAATGTGATTCTTACAATAACCACTGCTGCCACCTATTTATTCTCATCCTGCGTGCTTTTTTCCATTTCTTGTGGTTTCGATACATAATGGGCTGCGGATGCTTTCTAAGCTTGTTTTGGTTGGCGGTGTTTTAAACACCAGACCTTGTGCCTAAGCTCTGCCTCAACAGCCTTCTTCAAGGTTTATTGAAATGCACCAACAATGTTCATCACAATGCATCAGTTCGATAGTCCTTCGGTGGAAAATTTGATCAGTTGAATGGATGGTACCCTTTAAAGTGACAAGATGAAGATACTAAAGTAAGAGGAATGCTAACCTGATTGGGTTATGGCTGTAGTCTGGTGACCGCATTTTCTGGAGCCCACCTTTAAATGACTGACTTGATCATCTATGTGACGACCCGGGCTTTTATAACACATTTTGTAATACATTTTGCAAAAACAGGACCCTTTTTAGTAAAAAAAATTCGCAAAACAAAGCAGTGAAAATTCTTTTATTTAGAACTTGTTTTGTAAACACCCAAGTCATCACTTTATAACATAAGTAGAGTTTTGTACAAGATAAAATTTCATTAAAGGGATAAACTTTTATTAAACTTCAAAATCCATCCAGTAGTTCACAGTACAGCCTGGTATCATTACAATACTTGTTCAAATTACATAATCTAAATTTCAAAGCTCACATACAATAAAAACTCTCAATACATATAATGCTCTAAAATAAAATACATGTTTTTAACGAATATACCCTGATTGATTATTCTTTCAAGTCTTGAACTCCTAACACTCCTTCTATATATCTAAAATATTGTAAACATTCAAGTATTTACAATATCTTAGCGAGCTATGCTTAGTAAGGGATCAAAGAAGTAACATAATTTGACAATATAATCATAATACTTAGTAATCCCATTATTCATATATATCAGAAACATGATCATGGATCAATCTCATTTTTATAACCCTTCTTTTATCATTTATATACATCCTTATACATAATGTCCATAAAGAAATTCATCAAAATAGTGAAAATATTCAATTCTCATTCCCAACTAAGCTAATCAATTCTTTCAATTGTAAGATATCAGTATATCAGCTAATTACTATACTGGGAATTTTCTTTTTTCTGAAAATATTGATAATATACAATTACTTGCCATTTTATTTTTGCCATATATAAGGCATCTTACTATGCCTATCTCATATGCATCATAGTGCAAAATAAATCAAAAGACTACCATGCTTGCAGTCTAATCCATACAACATGCCCGGATAACTGCTCAATAATTCATTCATACCATATTAAGTGGAAATGTAAAATCCATGTCTGTATGGAGGGAGCATGGATGTCACAGTGGCAGCCTTTCCATAATTGCCCCACTTGACTTTCTGCCTTTCTTAGGCATAGAATTCATCATCAACAAATTTCAGAGTGGGTGGCCAAACCCTCATAACTCTTCTAGCACAGCATCCCCAAGCCTACGCCTATTTAAAACAAAACCACAAACCTCCATGCTCGTATGTAAAATATTTCTTATACACATCAAACAATATGTCTATTTATCTATGGCTGGAATATCTTCTACTTCCCTATCACTTAGGGTTTTCTTCAACTCTACACTTAACCATTTCATATCTATTTTCTCATTGTTTAGTTGGATTATAAGGAGTTCGTACAAGGTATTTGCATTATATATGTCAACATTTTTATACATAAGATCATGTATTCAACATGTATCTTTCATTTATATGCATTCATAAAATCCTCCTACCTCAATAGGGTATTCTTGCTCATTAAAGTCTGTTATAATCTTGATCAACGTATATCTGTCAAATCATATGTATAATGTCATCTTTCTATCCAAATGTACTTACGACATGGTCTTTTGATCATCCTTAAGTAGTATGATCTAAATCTTTCTTCCTTAAATAACATATGATCAAAGGTTCAGATCTTTTAACCTAATAAATCTATATTACAAGTATATTCACATAATAATAATCTACTATGCATTTGTATTCCTTTTCTTTTGTTGTCTTTTATCATTCAAAATCTCCTCTTAGATTCTTGTTTGATCATCCTTATCTTATTTACAATTTTTATTATGATTAGTTAATTTGCTAACATTTTATATTTTTATTATTATTTCTCAACCAGTTAGTATTATTGGTTTGAGGATAATTTATTCACTCATTATTCTAGACAACTCCTCTTATTTCCAATTGACTAAGGCTTACCAGCTACAGGCTGCTCAAAAAGTGGTTACTTCAATCCTCATGTAAAAAGATGCTTAGACCTCAACAAACGTCACCAGAAGAAGAGGGAAGAGCGAGGCTGTATTAGATAACCCTCTTAATCACAATGTTCAGTGTCCACTGGAGTGACCTTAGCTCAACCTTCCATAAGGTTCCTATGAGCTCCTAAACCCTAATTTATCTCTACTTCATTTTTATTAATGTTCATGATCATATAAAATGTCAGTTATTGATGTGTATTATTCTCTTAATTTGGGCCAAGAAAAAGGTAAATCATTCCTTATATTGTCCTACTAACTATAACTCTTACTAATTAAGTCCAAGTCAAGTCATTCCTTCTTATTTATGTCATGAAACTCTAATTTCTCATTAAGTTATATTTTTTGCATTTTATGCTCTTTATCATAACTAATTATCAATTAAATCTACTAAGAAATATGACAATAATGAATCATAAACTTCAAAGCATAAAACTAATATAAATTCAATAATCTAAGGATAGCAATACTATGTAACTACTATCATGATCTATAATCAATGAAATCAAATTAAACTAATATGATCTTAAATTACAATTCCATTACTATCTTAAATGGAAATCATACTATAATTCATACTCAAATTAAACTAGCATGGCCCTAATTCATATATTACTTATCCTAAGGATATTTAAAGAAAATCATGTGTACTAACATAGCCCTAAGATAATTAAATCTAACCATCTAATAACATGTAGATCATTTAAATTAAAATAAAGAAATAACTTAGCATGGATCCTATAATCATGCCATAAATCAAAGTTAAAATGAATCTAATAATTAAATAAAATCATACTAATCAATTTACATCATTAGAGGCTTTTAATATGATCCAACCATTAGATCTTAAGTCCTTTCCTTAGATCTAAGATTTTTAGTTCATTATAGGTTCAAAGATCATCTTCACATGTTTTTGTCATAACTAATAAATAATCTAACTAGATCTCATCATTATTAACTCCATCCAACCCATCCATAGGATTTGATCATGCTTGATCTTACTAATCAAGAAAGTTGCTTTAAAATTTTAGGTTACTTCTACCATAAAGGGTATATTTCTTAATTTATCATAAATCTATCATATTAAACCTTCAATTTTGCATATCCTTATAATTATAACATAAATAGATCAGATCCTTAAGGTCTAATCATCTCAGATCTTCAAGATCATGAAAGTAAGAATCTTATTTTCTTTAAACATAAAGTTTTTTGCAATATTTTTTAAATTTTATTATTTCATATGAAATTAGACATCATAAGCTTTCCGTAGCTTCTTTCCACTCATGATTTGGAGCTCAGATGACTCCAGAATTCAAGTTTGAAGTTCGCAGTCGTTTTAACGATCCAGATTTGATATGGCCATTAGAACAGGACAAAACAGGTGGAATCGGTTGTCCCACCCTGTTTTACCTATGACCACTAGTGGAAACAAGTTGGTGGCCTATAAATGGTGAGATGATCCACATCGAACTGTCAAATCACCATCCCTCCTTTCTCCTTTAAATTGGGTTATCATATCTCCACAAAATTGGTTGTTATTTCATACCTAGGGGTTTTGAATCCTTCTAAATTTATTGGACAACTCAGATTTTTCATCTGAGCCCTCCATGATGCAAATCTAGAGAGTTTTTCACCAAAGTTTATTTTTTGAAAAATTAACAAAAAATCAAATCCAATGAAATTAAAAATATCATAAATGTCATAAATTGAATATTGAATGATATCTTCCTACCTAATTTGCTCAGAAATGACGAATTGATGCCAAAATAAATAAATCCTCACCGTATGCCATAACACACCAAATAAATCTTTAGTTGTCTTTTTCCATTTATTGAACCATTGGATCTTGAAATTACTTTGGGGGTTTTGTAGATCAAGGAATTTAGAACAATATAGATGGTGGGAAAAAGAGAGAGATTGGGAGAGATGGAAGAGGAGTTTTGCTCTGATTTTCTAGGAGAGTCTAGGAGATTTCTTGGTGAAGTTGTGAAAAATTTTGTAAAATTTTACAACTATTTATAAGCAAGTTTTTTAATTTTAAATTAATTTTTCATAAAAATCTCCTTCTTTCTTTTTATTATTTTATTTATGGGTGGAGTTTCCATCTCCACCTTTTCCTCCACTACAATCTAGTAGTGCATTGTCAATTATTGTTGCTTTCAAAACATTAGACTACTTTGTAGGCCCCACTTTCATGTGAAAAGACCATTTTGCCCTTTTATTCATAAAAATAGAAAGAAAAAAAAACATTATTTATCCAAACTCTAATTTTTGTGTACTCAATGGCGCCGGAATCAATTTTTCCAGTACCTTTTGGTTTTTCGAGTACATTCCAAATGTTCAAATTTTAAATCTTAGTTTTGGATAAAAATGACCGTTTTATCCTTTTATGTAAAAGATTAAGATTTTTCATTCTAACTAAGAATTTAACGAAATTAGTGTCATTTGATTCAATTTTTCATGTACATTCTTAATTTTTAAGTTTTCACTCATGATTTAATCTCTATAAAAAGACATTTACTTTTAACTTAATAATCCAGCCTAAGTCTTCTGAAATTTCAAACTTTCATTGATTTTCTCAAATCAATTTACAAAAATTAGAGTTATTACAATCTAATTGCTCCATATTTAGATATCTTATAGATTAAAAAGTATGTGATTTAGGTAGCTCTAGCATCTAAAAGGCATGAGACCCTGTTACAAATAGACAATTTAGAAACTATATAAAAGACAATCTTTTCTTCTTTTTTAGTGAAAAGAACAACAAGCATTCTTAGAAGCTAGAATAATCCACACGATATGATTATTGACCTATAAAACATCTAAAGTTGGAGCAACAAGATAAGCGATTCCAATCATACAAAGTGGGCTGCAAAAAATGTGGCCACTAGATCGCACCTCATTGTGCAGTCAGTTTAGCATTCCTCCTAAATTAAATGGCAAGGAGACATGTAGAATATCAATTAGATGCACAAAGTACAAGCAAAGCAAATTATTTCATGTTTTCTCACTTCTGCATTCTGTCCTTGTATTTAGCACACAGAGCACTCAAATCTCCACGATCACAACCTAGTGCGTTTGCTAACCTGCTTAAACTTGCGCTAAATTCCACAGAACAACTACAACTGTGTTAGTTTAACCTTATCTCAAAGACAACAACATAAAAACAGAACAAAACTAGAACTGTGTCAGTTATTTAGCTATAACTATAATTTGCTTTTGAACTTCATAATATATGAAAGTGCTATACCTATTGCATTTCCATAAAGGGATGGCCCAGTGCATGAAGCTCTCGCGCATGCAGGGTCTAGGAAAGGGGCGGACCACAAAGGGTCTATAGTACGCAGCCTTATCTTACATTTTGCAAGAGGCTGTTTCCACTCCTGTTGCATTTTCATGTCTATCTTATAAACCACTCTACTATAATGTAACCAGTATGGCATTCCTACCCTACTAAAACACCCCATCCTACCATATATTATCACCCCAACCAGTACATAAAGAGCAGTAAAGCACTGACACTTGACAGTACAGAAACACTGCTCTAGGATACAATTTGATTCAACTCATTCAACACCTCTGTGTTACCAATGTTTGCTAACTTACCAGCCCAATCCCATGGGAAAGAACAAGTACAATTAGCTAATAAAAATTGTTGCATTTTGTTTGCTTTCATGAGATTTCATTGATACATATAAACCAAAAAAGATAGATAAATGCAGCAGCATATATGTTGCTAAGGTTGTGAAGATGAGTCTAATGATTATGTCAGCCCAGAAACTCCTCCATCCGGCCCTAGTAATGATAGGAAATAACACCATTAGAAGGGTTCCAACTACATAAATTAGATTACAAGATGTTAGGTAAGAACCTGTGAAATAAATTGTTCAGCATCTGAGTGCTTCAGCAAGTGGACTGAATGAGGCAGGAGGCGTGCTGACCGGTCACCAAGCACCACATCACCCATGTCATCAAGGACCCTGACCTGGATATAGGGATCCTTAGGAGGAACCATATCCTAGAACAGCAAGCAGATTTACATTAAATCAGTGCTAGATAAGAGTAAGAATGTGTGATCTGGTCTAAGTGCATGTGCATCTGTGTTTTCACATGTTTGTATGCCTGAAGGAGGAAAGTTACCACTGTCAAATCTAGATCCATTTCTGACATGTATGAATTTAGGGCAGCAGATTGATTCTTGAAATACTCTTCTTCCGAGTGGTTGAGTTTTTCTTGAATTTCTTGGGGAAGTACAGGGCCAACCTTCCATAATAAATTCTGGATCATTTCTGCACGGTTGTACCTGCCAAATCACAATTGCGCAACTATGTAAAAAGTTAAACAAGACAAGCAAATGATGAAGTTCAACACTGGAGTATATATGGAGGACAAACTCATATTACTAAGTGCAACATGCAGTTACTTTTAAGCAAATGAGAAAATATCAGAGATTCCATAGTTACATGTAAGCCATAAGACAACGCTTATTGCGAATTAAAGAGAGATGATGAATAACAGCACCAAAGTGGTCCGCATTTCTAGTTGTTTGTATGTCCAAGCCTTCCTCCTGGATTTTCCTGTTGCAGCGTAGGGCTTGATGGTTAGATAGAAATATACTTGTGTTAGCAGCATTAACAATGATATCCCAAAATAGAAGCATCCCATATGAAGCATTGAAGTAAATGCATGCAAAGATTCTTCTTTTCTCACTTTCTCACTGAATATACTGCTATGAACTGCTTTGTCTTATGAATCACATCCTCAGCCAAAGCCTTCATTAAATCTCCTTGGCTCTTTGGAGATACAAATTCGGAGTCAAAAGTCCTGGTTTCTACTGAGACAAGTCTAGTGTGTACGAATTACTCTTTGGCTTCAAGATGTGGATCAGCCAAAACATAGAGGTAAGAATTTCCTTCCGACTCCTATGCAAAAAGGAAACAGGAAGAGGGAAAAATGTGCCTGGCTACTCATGTACTAAGGAAACAGTTAACAGTCACATAGATAAGCAAAAACCAGAGCAGGAGGGTTACCTCATCAAGGACTGCAGCTGAAATTGGTGTTCGTTACATTCTTCAATTACTTGACTAAACATATCAATCTACATGACCAAAGAGACAAGTACCACATCATTAAAGAAGAACTTAATTAATCTAATCATCTGAAAAGTTTGATACTATGAAGTCAAAATAAGCTCTGTATCCAAAAAAAAAAAAAACATATCCTCTTCTTTGTTGAATAGTTGAGCATTAAGGATAAGATACATCCACAAGATGAGGGGTATAGAAAAACTTCAAATATATATCATAATTAATGTAAATCATTTACATGGATCACAATGACCATAAGAAGTGAGATTTCTCAGATAGAAATTCAAACAGAAAAATAACTTTGTTATTATCCACAATTGTGTGCAGCAGTGTGTAGAGTATCTCACCACTCAAAAGTCGTAAGATAAGAACAAAAGAAAACAAGGGGCAACAGAATACATCCAGCAAACAAAAGTTTCATCTGCTTCCCTCCCACCTCAAGACAGCAAAAGAAGCCATAGTCAAGGTCAAGTTTACTGCATGTACTTTATAATAGCTCATGCTGCTTACATTCATGAGATGGTCGTGGAAGCCCCTCAGAGGTAATTTGGCAATTGCTGGCTGTCTCACTTCAAATGAGAACTAGGTGGTAATACAAAGACAATGGTAAGTTAATCTTCTTCCCTCACCACCAACCACACGGACACACATTACTCCTCTCTTTCCTATCTGCTCCTAGAAAACTGCCAAAAGAGTTTAGTTACTGCTTCATGTTGATTACAGTGCATGCCAGCTACTCAAATGGATGGCACTGAATGTGTAGCTTAAGGGATGAGGAATTCATTTCAACAGATCTAGATTCTAAAAAAGGCCTTTTTGTTGAGCATGAGAAGGCCATCTGGACAATCATCCACAATTCTAGAGGAGCTTGTGATTGTTCTGGGGCAATTTGCAGTTCACAGATATCATGGTCCAGGGAAGGGAAGCCTTGGTGCAATGGTGAAGTTATCATTGTGTGACCTTGAGGTCACAGGTTCAAGGGGTGGAAACAGCCTCTTGCAAAAATGCAAGGTACGCATAGGCAGGAGCTTCGTGCACCTTGGCTTCCCTTTAGATATCAATAGGAGTTGAACTTTTCGACATTAAGCAAGATTTCCACATGTGACTCTTTTGATGCAGGCATGAATGCTTTGTTGGTTGTTATCTGACTACTCTTTTCCTGATCAGTAGTTTGAGAAGAATTTTCAATTGAGGATCAAATCCACATGTTAAACCACCAACTCTTCACCTGTCCTCTCCCTATTGAGAAAAGCATTCCAGCATAATCAACATTTGACTTGTACAGGATCAGTGTAGTTTTCAAGGACCTTCCCATCAACGCCATGATTGTGGGTTTCATTTCAGTCACCGTCCTTGTCCGGACCAAAATTTGTATGTTTCGGGGAATTTCTGTGTTTCAGTCAATTTCAGTATCTTTTTGCATTTCATTTTTTCAACCAAAATTGAAATTTCAGCCACTTCGGCTGAAACTAAATGAAATTAACAACCATGATCAACACAGCTTATGGAATATATTTCCAACCTACCCTTCGGATATCTTTTCTTCAGCAGGGATGAATTCAAAGGGCCATGCAGTTTCCTGCTTGACCGTAACTTGGCAAAGATATCCTTAGTTAACATGAATCAGACCCATCCAACTTGGTTACTTCTATAGGTTTTTTCCATGTGTTGCCATTCCTCATGCTCTCTTTAATTATTTCCTAATGGAAAATTTTGCCACCCAGAGTGCAATTTACCAACTTTCATTTATATAAAATAGTGCATTTATATGGGGCCATAGATTGTCATTGTGACCACCTATGAAAACAAGATAACCTTGCAAGTTTCCAGACAATCCCTGTCTGCAGAAGATCTGACAAAAGATTATAAGATCTGTTTGCATAAGAACTGTTACCATAGAAGATCGACTGCCAGGCTCTCAGATCCATTTTCTCTATCAAAAGGACAGCAAATTCTCTCTCCGTATACAGAAGTTTTAAAGCTGTACTCTATTCTATTCTGTCTGCTGCTCGCCTTGGTTGATCATTTTTCAGCTCTCTGATATAGAATGGCTGTTTACTGCTTCTGAGCCTCTAAGTCAGTCATGTAAGTTCCTCCCATTTCGACAACCATTACAAGAAAAAGATCCGACAAACGGCCCTAGGTCTGCATTTATCACTGTGGTCCAAATAATGGTATTGAAGTTAGCACATGCATGTCATCACAAAAGATTGCTGCCAAAGATAAAATCCCCAAATACCAGTAAGTTCTTTCCAAGCAAGGACTAACATCTTCAACAAAGCATTTAACACAGTCCTTTCAGCCAAGTGTAGCTGCACCTTAGTATCTTGATATCAAACAGATAATATGATGCAACTTCAACATCAAGCAAAACTATTCTGTTCTTCCAAAATGAATAGACGTATATGATAGACTCGACTAATTCAAACAAATGGTAATGAATTCTCAATGGAAGAATCAGATACAGACTTTCCAATTACAACAAATCAAGCTGACAGAATCAACTATGTGAGTTATACAAGTGCTGGTTTTTGTCTACAGAGTTTCCAGATTACAATTTCTAGCTTTTGAGGAGCTAGATCCTTCCACTCTTCCTTTCTTCTACTAGTTCTTGGATATCCCTTTTGATTTCCCTCCTTTTCTTTTATTTCTCTCCCTCTGCCAAATGTTCTTCCTCCCTACAGTAACCGAATTCTGTCTGGTCCTCTTTTGTATTATTTTCTATCAGAAGCCTCTCCTTTCTATTATAAAACCAGTAAACTAATTGTCTAACAATAACCCTTTTGATTTCCCTCCTTTTCTTTTATTTCTCTCCCTCTGCCAAATGTTCTTCCTCCCTACGGTAACCGAATTCTGTCTGGTCCTCTTTTCTGTTATTTTCTATCAGAAGCCTCTCCTTTCTGTTATAAAACCAGTAGACTAATTGTCTAACAATAACACCCACCCACCCCGCCTAAAATTGCCACCTTGTCCTCAAGGTGGAAGTCAAGGAACTACATCTGAATGACATCCATTTGTTCCCAGATGTTGTCAAGCAGCCTCCAGACCCTCTTTGCCATAGTCTTTTTGATTTGTGAATGTCGTCCTCTAATCTAGAACCAACCCCCAAGTTCTCCCACTGAATGCATATCGAACAGAGAATTTTATAGGATCAAGAAGAAGGAAAGATACAAGATTGAAGAGCCAGATAACCTCAGCCCAACGTCAGCCAATCTTTTGTATTCTAGCAAAATTCCAATTTGCTTCAGCAGATATGACACTAGCAATCAGTTGAGCAATGAGAAAAACAGCAACAAGCAAAAGACCCGGACATTCCATGAAAGACCAGCCCCTTGAACGAGTAACAAATATCAATGCCTAGCTAATGAAGCTCACTTGCAGATACATAGCAGATGCAAGCATTTGTTGGTTAGCTTTCACAGCATTATCATTCATCTTGTCTAGCTTATGCTTGTTTAAAGTCGGAACCTTGGAGTTATTAGCTGCCCAAAAGAATATAACAGTCATGACAGCCAGATAACTACCACTGATAACTCCATTTACAAATATTTCACTGAGTTTCCAACTATCAGGAAGTGGAGAAGGCTTAACCTTGTCCTTGGAGATTGTCATAATAGTACCATCGTTAAGAATGGCAATGACAAGAACCATGAAAGGAGGAAAGTTGAATTCCCAGAAGAGAGCCAGTAACAAAAATCCAAGCACTATACGGATGGTGAAAGACATAGCATATATCGTATAGTTTTTCATTCTCTAAAAAATTGCACGGCTTGTTAAAACAGCACTGATGATAGCACTCAGTCCAGGCTCTGCTAGAACTATGTCAGAAGCACTTCGAGAAGCGTCTATGGCATCAGTCACTGCAATTCCTATGTCTGCCTTCTTTAAAGCAAGTCCATCATTAACCCCATCACCAATCCTTCCGTAGATGTGCTTTCTAGCTTGCAGTTTCTTCACGATCTCATATTTATGTTCAGGAAAGGCTCCAGCAAAACCATCAGCCTTCTCACTTAGTTTATCGATTGGTAGAGCTGAAACAACCTCATCCTTACTTTCCCCCAACAAAGATGAAGATGGATACATGTTAGTACCCATTCCCAAGAGACGCACAGTTTCCTTAGCATCATCATCATCATCATCAAGACCTTATCCCAATTAGGGGTCGGCCACATGAATCTTATTCCTCCATTCCACTCTATTAAATACCATGGCTTCATTTAGTCCCAAAGTTTTTAAATCTTTCCTCACCACTTCTATCCACGTTCTTTTGGGCCTTCCCCTTCCCCTTGCCCTTTTAGAACCTTCAACTTGTATTGCCTCACTCCTTCTAACTGGTGCCGTTGTTGGCCTCCTTTGAACATGTCCAAACCATCTAAGTCTAATCTCCCTCATCTTGTTACCTATTGGTGCTATCCCTAAATTTCTTCTAATATTTTCATTTCTAATTCTATCCTTTCTTGTCTTACCACTCATCCATCTCAACATCCTCATTTCTGCAACACTCAGCCTATGAGTATGAAGTTCCTTAACTGCCCAACACTCTGATCCATAGAGCATGGCCGGCCTTATAGCCATCCTATAGAATTTTCCCTTTAGTTTGAGTGGCACCCGCCGATCACATAAAACCCCCGATGCACATCTCCATTTGTTCCAACCCACTTGGATTATCTGGGTAACCTCCCTCTCAATCTCTCCACTCTCATGGATCAATGATCCTAAGTATCGGAAGTGGTCTCTCATGGGGACCTCTTGGTTATCAATCTTGACTGGTGCTCCACTCCTACTCTCCTTGCTAAAATTACATTCCATATATTCTGTCTTAGTTCGGCTAATTTTAAATCCTTTCGATTCTAATGCTTCTCTCCATAGCTCTAGCTTTATGTTGACACCCTCCCTTGTCTCATCAAGTAGGACTATATCGTCTGCAAATAGCATGCACCAGATGCAGATGTTTTGTTAACTCATCCATAACTAATGTGAAAAGGTATGGACTCAATGCCGATCCTTGGTGCAATCCGACAGTGACAGCAAAAGCAATCTGGCTACCACGCCACTAGTGGTCTTAACATTTGTTACTGCTCCCTCATACATATCTTTAATTATGTCTATATACCCCTGAGAAACCCCTTTAACACCTAACACCCTCCATATTAACTCTCTAGGGACTCTATCATAAGCCTTCTCTAAGTCAATAAAGACCATGTGTAGGTCTTTTCTCCTCTCCCTATATTTCTCTACTAATTGTCTTAATAAGAAAATAGCTTCCATGGTAGACCTCCCAGGCATGAAACCAAACTGATTCTCCGATACACTTGTTTCATGTCGTAGACTCTATCATGCACAGTTTCCTTAGCAATTGCCAATTAATCATCTTGATGCTTACTCCAAGATCCAAAGCTTGTCTAATTGTTTTTGCACCTTTCAAGATGATCTAACGTCCATCCACTCTAAAATGCATGGTCATATCACGAAAATTTGTCGAATCTCCCCCAAGGCTTCTAGCCATGCTACCCTCAAGACCATGTCGACTCCGCCAAGGCTGAATGGGTGGAAATCTTGAACCACAATGATCCCTGGCAGATTCAATTTTATCTGCCGACAAATGCCTTGCCCTTTGATGCAATGCTCATCCCCAAGATACACTCCAAATCAACATGATCGATCCACCGATAACTGGAGTTCTTCGACTAATTGGATGGAAATAAAGTTGTGGGAAGCCCCACTATCAATTAATACTACCATATCCCTCTTCCTGACCAGACCCTTTACTTTCACAGTACTACCTGTCGTTAAACCCGAAGTGGAATTCAGGGATAACTCCAGGAGCCGGTTTTCCTTGTCCCTTTGGTCGTCCAGGTCTGCCGGAGTGGTTTCCATCTAATCATCGTCTTCGTCGGCGAGGAGCAGCACCTATAGCTGCCTATTTTTACATCTGTGCCCCAGTTGATATTTCTCATCACATTGGTAACACAATCCTTGTGATAGTCATTGTTATAGCTTAGTGTCAGTGAGCTTCCTTAGAGGTTCCCTTTCTCCGACAGAATGTTCGATGGTCTGCCTCTTCTAATTGGTTTCCGTACAAAAACCCTTGTTCCTATCAGTGCTGGGGAAGACGATGGGTAAATGATGAAACTGCCCCTACGAACCCACTTCCATCGAACTGCTCTTCGAATCAGCCTAGATGGGCCCTGACGTTCTTGGTCCACCATCGTTTCTTACTGGACGGGCCTGTATCTGGTCCAAAGCCTGGTTCTTTTCTTCGATCTTGTGGGCTAACTCCCTAAGCCCATACAGAGAGGCAGGCCTGAAAAGCTTTATCTCTGCCTTGATGTCTTCCCGGAGCCCATTCAAGAAAGCCCCCTTCAACAACTCATCGGAGAGATCCCCCAGATGACAGGAGAGCAGCTCGAACGATCGGAGGTACTCGAAGGCACTGCTGTTCTGCCTCAAAGCCAGGAGGGCTTCATAGTCGTCGTCCGATTGGGACGATTGGAAACGGCATAGCAAGGATGACCGGAAAGATTCCCAAGATCGGAAGGGATTTCTTGATTCCGTCCACAAGAACCAGTGTAATGCATCTCCTTCCACGCAAATGGCTGCTACTAATATCTTCTCATCATGGGGGATGTGATTGACTTGGAAATAGCGTTCTACTCAACAAAGCCAGCCGTAGGGTTCTTGGCCGTCGAATACTGGCAGATCCAATCTCCGGCCTTGAAATTCTTGTCGATGATGGTTTTTCAGCAAGGATGGCCTCCGTCTGTGATCGTTGGAGGTCTCCCCAACCTCTGTATTCCGATGATGACCTCTTCCTCCGGCATATCTCTGTTCTTGATCCATTGGCGTATCTCTACCAAATATTCCCCAAAGATGTTGACATTTGTCTACAATCTCCCCATATATTCCCTAAAATCTCTTATCTCACCTCTGACTCCTTCTATCTGCTTCTCCATGCTCTCTGTTCTTTCTATCCTGGTTCTAACCATTCCCTAGGCTTGAACCGGCTCTGATACCACTTGATAGACTCGACTAATTCAAACAAATGGTAATGAATTCTCAATGGAAGAATCAGATACAGACTTTCCAATTACAACAAATCAAGCTGACAGAATAAGCTATGTGAGTTATACAAGTATTGTTTTTTGTCGATAGAGTTTCCATATTACAATTTCTAGCTTTCGAGGAGCTAGATCCTCCCACTCTTACTTTCTTTTGCTAGTTCTTGGATATCCCTTTTGATTTCCCTCCTTTTCTTTTATTTCTCCCCCTCTACCAGATGTTCTTCCCCACTACAGTAACCGAATTTTGTCTGTTCCTCTTTTCTGTTATTTTCTGTATAAAACCAGTAGACTAATTGTCTAACAATACTCTCCTTTATGTTATAAAACCAGTAGACTAATTGTCTAACAATACTCTCCTTTCTGTTATAAAACCAGTAGACTAATTGTCTAACAATACTCTCCATTCTATTATAAAACCAGTAGACTAATTGTCTAACAGTATATAATAGCAGAAAGTGGAGGACCAGATGTTATGGCACATTCCGGTAGAACTCTCAATATACAGTATGAAAATATTATTCAGATAATTCTAACAGCATCATTGGAATTGTCCAAATATGAAAATCTGTTATTCAATAAGTGCTGCAGTATTTCATACATTTGACCCATCACCACTTAAACTTCATAGCACGCATATATGTATGCATGAAGTATCTAAGAGATGCAAAGCCTAGGGTTGACTTTTCCATATAATCCTCCAAACACAGAAAAAGTTCCAACAGTGATACGACTATAAATATCACTCAAGGAGTCAGTCTTTCGATACTGGCATATTCCATGTCTGCTTACCTATAGCAAAGAAATCAACACTATTTGGCTGGAAGTTCTCCATCTGAAAATCTCCTTTCTAAAATGGCATTGTGTTGCCCAACTTCTTTTTGTCCCAAATTCTCATATTCTAACCAGAGACTTCTTTCCTCTTTGAATCTCCATCAGTTTCATGTTTAAGCTCAACTTTCTCCCATTCCCTCTTGGAAAAGATATAACTAAAGTCTAAGTGAATCTCCAAAAACCACAGAATATATGCTCAGAAACCAAGATAAGCTTCCACTTTATCTGCAACAACAAAATTTTAGGTGTATGCAAACCAAAGGTTGGGCCCCGAAGGGTATATACCAAAAGAACAACAATAGAGCCTGAGGAAAGAAAAAAGGACGAGGACTACCATCTCTGGCATTTCATTGTTAATGGGTCATGTTAAACAACCATGAAGTTTACATTGAATGCCCGCGGAAAAGCACTGTTTCAGTCGTAGAAAACAATTATTGAGATAAGGGAGACAATGGTGGTTCTCTTCTGGGAAAGGCAGGGGCTTTTAACTTCTGTTTGATGAATCTCTTATTGGTAGTTTAGACTGCAACGTTGGAATTTCGGGACAAGAACTCCTGGGTATTTGATGGGAATTATCTTTAGGATTTGCTTTCGGAGGGTACAGATAATCTCAATCACAACGCCTACTGTATATCTCCTCATTTTTTTTCAATACACCACCAATTTTAAAATATATATGTATACTAGAAAGGAGACCGATGGAACTAATTAGGAAGGATGAACAGTCTGGGATTAGACTAAACCCAGGCAAACTCCCAAGAGGAATGCAAGCTGCAAATCTACCTTCCAGCAGATATGCCGAAAAAATGAAATAAGAACTACTTTGAGATCCCCTGCAGTATGATTCAACGAAACTAATTAGACTGGCAGGACACGGCCCATCTATTTCAATTCCTGTCAGTATGTTTTCATCAAAACCACTACTGCCTAAGAAAGACTCAAGCCGAAAAACAAACGCCCCAGAATGAGACAAAGAATCAATACCAGAAAAAACTATGGAAAATCATATAACGTTCCCATAAACGAAAACCCTTTTGCCTCTTTGTTTATTCATAACCAGTTTAGCTCCCACTTAAGAAACGAACCTAGGAATAGGTCACATTCCAGTATCGAAATCCATCCTCTGCCAATCCAAATCTGCAAAAGCTCCTCGACACACGCGATCATCGCCACAACATGCAAAGGATTATAAACAACAAATGTAGCAAAAGTGCGTGTGATCTGTTTGACCGTATGAGAATAAGCTGAGATTAATTGACAACACAGAGGTGCATGCAGTGAAAACAAAAGAGAAAAATAAAATTCAAACCGAAGAGATAGCAGATGATCAGAAATGAAGGAAGAAAGGAGGAAAGCAAACTGACACTGAAAGGCGTGATCTGTCCATTTTCAGTGCGAGTTAGTTCTGCCAGAAGCTGAGACGCCCTTCTCCCGTACATGTCTGTCTTGCTCCCACTTCCGAGATGAAATAAGCGGCGGATTTCCTCTGCATCGATCACTATGAGCCCCTAGTCCGAAAGACGAGGTTTTGTGGTTGCCGGGAGGGGTGGGGCAGGCGAGAAAAAATAAAAAAGGGCGGGAAGAAATGGGACAGTAGCCAACTAAATAGAAAATGCTTTGAAGAAAAGTATCCAACCATCTGGGCCCCTTTTTAGGATGATCTAATCCGTTCATCATGTTGGGCCCGCTTCACAGTGGCTATCTACCAAAACTCATACTCATTGGATGATTTGAGATGGGGTTTCGGCATAGGTAGGTACACACAATTATGAGCATGAGAAGAAGTTTCTCCCCATTTTTCATGGGTAATGAAAATAGCTTAGACAGGCTGAGATCAAATATCATATTCATTTGATGCTTTTAGCCCATGTTTAGATGAGTAGAAAATAATAGCCATTCATTTCTATTAACTTTTTCAAAAATTCAAAACAATAAGTTAAGATCATCCAAATGCATTGATTTGTGATGAATCGGGTATTTTTGGTACAAAGAACATGATGAACGACTTAGATTTATAACAAAAAAAAAAAAGGCGTGGACATCTTTACACACCTAAGAGGGCGTGCACCTTCCTAAGGCATCAAATTTTTGTAGAGGTCTAAAATGGGCAGACCAAACATGATTAATAGCCTGAATGGTCAGACCACAAAAACATAGGCCTATCTAGGTCGCATCCTTTTCCATGTCCAAGTGGAAGAAGAAGTTTACATCTCCATTTTCCTTATCTTTAGCTTGCCCTGCCTTTGTTTAAGGCTATCATTTATAGTTCAGGCATGGTGTTTATTTCAACGGCCTATTAGTAGGTCTTGGACGAAAAACTCTTATCAATAGATTGAGAAAAATCAGGGTTTTGCAAAAGTTAAGATTTTTAAATATTCAATGAAATTTGTGATTATTTACCTCAAATTTTTGTTAAAGTTTTTGAATATTTAGTGTTTTACAAAATCTAATTTCGAAGTAACTTTTTAAATATTACAATATCTTGGTGTCTCCTTTTTTATACAGAATATTGTTTACTAGTTGGGCGCACTTTACAACAAAATCCACATATAGTATGTGGGCCCATATTGAAGCTACAAGCAGAAAAGACTTACTCTTCTAGTTTACCTTATATATTTATCAATTATATCCTATAATTAAATCAGTGGAATCAGACTCTTGCAAAATATAAGATAAGGCTGCCTATTATAAGCCCATGTGGTCCACCCCTTCCCAGAACTCCGCATAGGTGGGAGCTTCATGCACCGGGACTGCACTTCACTATCCTATAATTAAACCAGTTATTGATATCACAAACATTCTATAATAAAATTAAAACAATTAGCCAAACATATAAACAACCACCATCCAACTAAATAACATTCCGAAACAGGACAACCGTAACAATATAATCTGTTTAATAAATCGCAATACAATGTCCATGTGAACAACATCTATATGATATCCCCTACCATCGCGTGTCATAATGCCCATCGAACCATTATTTATATCCATACCTGCGATCTCCATAGTACCCAACGATCATGACCATTTAGCGTACATGTAAAAAGTAACACACACCATGAAATAGACACAATAAAATAAAAGAACAACTCTGAATATATAAAGGGTAGTCAAGTGTACGACGCTTTCGCATATACAGAGTCCGAAGAAACTAGTGGGTGAGTAGAAGCTTTCGCATGTACAGAGTCCGAAGAAACTAGTGGGTGAGTAGAAGCTTTCGCATGTACAGAGTCCGAAGAAACTAGTGGGTGAGCAGAGTACAGCTTACAACCTTTTTCTAATTGGGCAAGGAGCACACACCTAACCAGCATGCCGAGTGCTCGCTGCTCGTGTTTCTTACTCTATGGACAGTGTGCTTTCTTCCTCGAAGCTTCTATAAACATGAAGGGGTGATAGGGAATGAAGCGCTCTGAAATATATTTGTCTCCTCACAAAGTACGAAGAGTCACTGATCAGATTCGTGGGCATTCCGACGAGGCAACACTTATGCTACCGCAGAGATATTGTGAATAAAATATGGGGGATACACTTTTGAAATCCTTAGATAGGGAACTTCTTGATGCATTGCTTGCTGAGGATTTCAATCAAGAGAGGTGCAATTTCAATTGATTTTAAGGTGGTGAGCTTCTTTGGTTAATGAAAACTATAGTCAGTTGGTCCACGAGAGTGCGATTGATCAAACCAATAATTTATCTACTTATGCGGAAGCCACTCATGACACCCCTTTCCTTGCATATTATCTGTCGATCGAAACCCATCTTAGACCAGCTCTGACTCCAAAGCTAAGACCAGCCGAGACCATTCCAATGCTCCTTGGTTAACCATAGACCGAACCGACAATTGGGGTAGGCACAAACATTCTAACTAACGCTCAGATCGGGCTCCATGCAAAACTTCTTTGGTTCATCCTCATAAGTACCTAATTAGTCATCTACAATTCCTTCATAAAAAAGGGTGAAAAAGAAGAAGTTAGTCATCTGCAACTACTACTCGAACCTTGGCGTGAATAGATAGGCAGAAGACGAGGATTTGCTTGTTGAGCCCTGGCTGTAACTTCAGGTGGCTTAAATTTTCTGAAGATATTGCTCAAAAGGTTGCCTTCACTTGGATGCGCGGTCATGTTCTAAAATTCTCATCCATGGAATGATCTTAACTGCGGCAAAATTTTTACCATCCACTTACTACTAAAAGCAGTTTTTAGGATTATTTAGTAGATGGAAATTCCAGACTTTTGTCTGACTAAGTCAAGGGTAACATTGTAAGCTGTTTGGATCTTCAAAATCTTGGACTCTGTTTGCAGTTAGCCACTCTTACTATTTAATGAGGAGCTCATGAGAAAAATAAGAAGCACATATATTACTATCCTCGTTGAACTAACACGATTTGAAAACAAGCAACAATGATCTATTCTATGAGCTATGAAATGACCTGTGCTAAAATGTATTTGTTTAGGTTTAGCCCATTTTGCAGAGGTTGATGAATTTCCATTTAGTCACATTTTCATCAAGCAAAGTGATATAATTGCTTATCATTTTTTATTCATTAGTCCCTTACTAATGCCATGGATGACAATAACTCTAAGAGAGCTTTGGTTTGTGAAAATCCGAATGGTCCAAACAAAATTGTTCTTAATTTAGATGTTCTATGTTCTAAAATTATCCTCCTTGGATGATCTAGCCATTGTTTTCTTAAATTGTAAAATGAATGGTCAAAATTTGACTATCTTTTCTATAACTAAAAGTGGCAATGGATGAGAATTTAAAGCATGACATATCTAAGTTATGGCAACATTATGAACTGTTTGGATCTTCATTAATCTAGTCCCACTTCAAGTTATAGCGATTCTACCATTTAGTAGTGGATCTAATGAATCAAACGAGGGCGATTGTATCACTTCCCCTTTCCTAATGGACTATCCACTGATCACATCATCAAACAAAACCGGGCATTAGTCATCTTTTCTTCACTTAATTTTTCAAAGAATCCCATCTAGCAGCACTTTGGGATGCATGTTCTGAGCCCAACTTAGTTAGGTTTTACCTTTGGATGATTTGACCCATTCATCTTATTTACAGTACCAAGATACCAAAATTAGTGATTGTTAGATGGTTTGAAATAATGCCAGTTTAAGTTAAAAATAACGACCATTGAATTTTCATTTGAAAAAATTAGTAGCTAGAAGCATCACGGGTGTGAAATTTTATAGAGAGACAAAAGAAATAGAGGAAGCCATACAAGATGAATGGTTAAGATCATCCAAAAGTGGGGCCTAGCTATGTTGAGTTGTGAAAGGATGAGTTCAAAGGCAATCCACATTGCACATGGAACAAATCCCGCCCTGTAACAAAAGATGAAAATGTTGGCACGAGTCAATGCGGTAATTGGTTGTAATTACCGAGTAATTATAGAAATCATGGATTGTAATTTCTTTATTTCCTAATTAGACTAGTTGACTACTGTATTGTAACATTATAAACACCTCTAAAGGGAAGAATAAAATAGAACCTTTTACCCTATTTGAGTTGGTTTCAGAGATCTTGAAGATTACTCCTAGTATCTTACTCTGTTTTCCATTCTCTGAGATACATTCATCTTATTGTTTTGTTGCTGCTGGTTGATGTATTCAACAACCAGTGAGTCAAATGTTTTTTCATTGATTAATATTTCATTGTGACCATGAGTAATCCATCTGAAACTGAAGACCCTTTAAGCACTCCGTCTGGAGTTTTCTCTCGTAACGAGATGCCACATATGTCCAATGTCCAACCCGTGAGTTTTGCACCAAAACTCACGGGCATTCCATATGGTGTGAATTATTCGCTTTGGTCACAAGTTGTTGAGACCTTTGTTGCAGGCCAAGGTAAATTGGGTTATTTAACTGGAAAAATTCAGGAGCCCTCTATGGATGATGTTTCATATGAGAAATGGGGTATGGAGAATGCTATTGTTAAAGGTTGGCTCATCAGTGCCATGGAACCCGATGTAATGAATTTATTTGTTCGCCTACACACGGCGAAGAGTATTTGGGATGCTGCATCTCAAACCTATTATGAAGGGGCTGATAGATCGGTTATCTATGATCTCTCTTGTCAGGTTATGCATATGAAGCAAGAGGCTAAATCAGTTTCTACATATTACGCTGATATACGCACAGTATGGCATGAATGAGATTACCGTAAGCCAATTGTATTCTCACAACCTAATGTTATACAGGCTAGACAGAAAGAAATTGATGAAGAACGAGTTTACACTTTTTCGGCTAGCCTGGATGATATATATGATTGTGTTCGAAGTGATATTCTTCATACAGAACCTTTTCCCAATCTAGCGATTGCTTTTGCTACTGTTAGAAGTGAGGAGCAAAGGAGGAACACTCTGCTTAACAGTCATGCAGCTTTAGTATGGCTATGGCAGCCAAAACTTCCTTGACCCAGAACCGATCTATCCCTTCCAAAACTCATGGTGGTAGTACTCATTGTGGAAATCCTAAACACGTTATTGGAAATTGCTTCAAGTTGAACGGATACCAGGATTGGTGGGATAATTTCAATGACTGAAAATCCAGTGATCGATGTAATTGAAAGGATGGAGACAAGAAGGATGGTAAAGCTGCGGTGATGATGTTGCCTGTCATCTCATCATCTGCTTCAGTAGTGGCAACACCAGTATCAACTAAAATCGGATCTGCTCTCATTAATACTGATTCTGCCAAAGACACTGGATGGATCATTGATTCAGGTGCTACTGATCACATGACCTTTGATCAGTCAGTTTTACGGACTACAAGTACCCCGCATCGTTCACATATATCTAATGCTAATGGTATGTCCTCCCTTGTGAATAGTGCAGGCACAGTCATGTTGACACCCTCTTTATCTATGGAACATACATTACTTGTTTCCTCACTCTCTAATAATCTCTTGTTCGCACCTCAAGTTATTGAAGAGTTAAATTGTTCAGCATTAATATATCCTCGTTGCTATCTTCTTCAGGATCTCAACAGCAAGGAGATTATTGGGCGTGGTACTAAGAGAGGAGGACTTTATTATATGGATGATGTATGCTCTGGAAGTGTTTTGACTAGTCAAGGTTCTACATGTGCTAAGAAGGATCAGATTTGGATGTGGCATCATCGGTTTGGTCATGCTTCCTTTGGTTACATTAAACATTTATTTCCTTCCTTGTTCTCAGATTGTAATCCTTCGGATTTTCATTGTGATGTCTGTGTTTTGGCAAAAAGTCCTTGTATTGCTTATTCTTTGAGCTCTAATAAGATGACTATACCATTCGCCTTGATCCATTCCCAGTTTCTACATTATCTGGATATCGTTGGTTTGTGATATTTGTTGATGATTGTAGTCGTATGACTTGGCTTTATCTGGCGACAAATAAAAGTGATGTGTATGAATGCTTCCGCTTATTTCATAAGATGATACAGACTCAATTTTCTGTTAAGGTGAAAGTTCTCAGGTCTGATAATGGTGGTGAATTTGTCAATCAGGTGTTACAGTCTTATTTCAAGGATCATGGTAATATTCATGAGATGAAATGTTCATTTACACTCCAGCAAAATAGTGTGGCAGAAAGGAAAAATCGCCATATACTTGAGATTACACGTGCATGTCTGATTGGTGCCCATATGCAACCCACTTCTTGGAGAGATGCTATTTTGTATGCTGTTTACCTTATGAACCGTGTATCTAGTAGTGTTCCCCACTTCAAAACACCTTTGGAAAAACTCTCTGCTTATGTTAGTATCCCTTCCAACTTAACATTAGCACCGCGAGTTTTTGGTTGTGTTGCATTTGTTCACCTTCATAAACATCAGCGTACAAAGCTTGATCCGTGTGCATTAAAGTGTGTTTGTCGGGTATTTGCCTTATAAAAAGGGCTACAAGTGCTATCACCCTCCTACTTGGCGATTCTATGTGACTATGGATGTCACCTTCTCTGAAACAGAAATGTTTCTTTCTCCACCAGTATCCACTTCTCCTCTTCAGGGGGAGATGAGTGCCGATGAGCTGAATTGGATGATTGTGCTTCCAGATGTGGCGTTGATTAGACAAGAACCTTTTAATGTAGATTTGACTTGTCAAGATTCATCAACTAATATCAGTTCTGATTCGAGGACTTGACAAGAGTCATCAGCTAATATCGGTTCTGATTCGACAACAACGGAACATGCTGCTACTGATCTAGTGTTACCTCAGAGTCCTACAAAACCCCTCTCTACACCTACTGTACCCACCAATGATTCCTCTTCTACTGATGTTCCTGAGGTATGTATTGATTGTGAAGATAATCATCATAATCATCATCATCATCACCATCAAGACCTTGTCCCAATTAGGGGTCGGCCACGTGAATCTTATTCCTCCCTTCCTCTCTATTAAGTACCGTTGCTTCATTTAGTCTCAAAGTTTTTAAATATTTTCTCACCACTTCTATCCACGTTCTTTTGGGCCTTTCCCTTGTCCTTTTAGAACCTTCTACTTGTATTGCCTCACTCCTTTTAACCGGTGCCGTTGTTGGTCTCCTTTGAACATGTTCAAACCATATAAGTCTAATCTCCCTCATCTTGTTACCTATTGGTGCTACCCCTAAATGTCCTCTAATATTTTCATTTTTATTTCTATCCTTTCTTGTTATACTACTCATCCATCTCAACATCCTCATTTTTGTGATGCTCATTCTATGAGCATGATGTTCCTTAACTGCCCAACACTTTGATCCATAGAGCATGGCCAGCCTTATGGCCATCCTATAGAATTTTCCTTTTAGTTTGAGTGGCACTCGATGATCACACAAAACTCCAGATGCACATCTCCATTTCTTCCAACCCACTTGGATTCTCTGGGTAACCTCGCTCTTAATCTCTCCACTCTCATGAATCATTGATCCTAAGTATCGAAAGTGGTCTTTTACGGGGACTTTTTGGTTATCAATCTTGATTGGTGTTCCACTCCTACTCCTCTCATTGCTAAAATTGCATTCCATATTTCTGTCTTAGTTCGGCTAATTTTAAATCTTTTAGATTCTAATGCTTCTCTCCATAACTCTAGCTTTATGTTTACACCATCTCTTATCTCATCAAGTAAGACTATATCATCTGCAAATAGCATGCACTAGGGAAACTCATCGTGCAGATGTTTTGTTAACTCATCCACAACCAATGTGAAAAGGTGTAGGCTCAATGCTGATCCTTGGTGCAATCCTATAGTGACAGGAAAATCACCAGTCTCGCCACTAGTAGTCTTAACATTTGTTACCGCTCCCTCATACATACCTTTAATCATGTCTATATACCCGTACAAAACCCATTTATCGCCCAACACCCTCCATATTAAATCTCCAAGGACTCTATCATAAGTTTTTTCTAAGTAGATAAAGACCATGTGGAGGTCTTTCCTCCTCTCCATATATTTCTCTACTAATTGTCTTAGTAAGAAAATACTTCCATGGTAGACCTCCTAGGCATGAAACCAAACCAATTCTCTGATACATTTGTTTCATGTCGTAGCCTCTTCTCAATCACTCTTTCAAAAAGTTTCATAGTGTGGCTCATAAGTTTGATTCCTCGATAATTAGTGCAGCTCTGTATGCCTCCTTTATTCTTATAAATTAGTACAATAGAGCTTTTCCTCCTCTCATCAGGCATTTTCTTTAATTTTATAATCTTGTTAAACAACTTGGTCAACCAAACTATCCCAATATCTCCCATATGCTTCCAAACCTCTATTGGTATATCATCAAGCCCCATGGCCTTTTCTTATTTCATCTTTTTTAAGGCCTCTTTTATTTCAGGTATTCTAATCCTACGTTCATATCCATAATTGTCACACCCGTGTCCTACAATCAGGTTAAAACAAGAATTAACTCATTAATCTTCTCAGATTCTATGAAATAGGACAACCAAGGCAGGATTGAGTAAGTGGGCCTGCATGAGTCCAGTTGTAAATTGAAGACAGTTTTGGGTAAATTTTGAATCCTTAGAACTTGTTAAATTGTATATCTCGTAAGGATTAGATGAATTGAAATTTCATTTGGATTCATAGCAAAATGTGAGCAAACTTATTTGAAAGTGAAAATTTTATAGAAATTCAAGTAATTATAAAGTAAACTAAAAATATTAAATCTAGCAATGAAAGTTTGATTATTGGATTGTGCTCGATGAGAGCTTTCCAACGACACTAAGAACCCATAAAACGGAGACTGGGACTCAAAAATCCAAAAGAAATTTACAAATAATAGGGGGTCCAAATTGATAATGGCACCCCCTGACTAACTCTTCTACACAATGTCACAAGGAAGTGAGTAGACGCGTGGGGGTCAAACTCGCCACGCGGACTCAGCCCCTTCCACCCCCACGCATCTGTAAGAGAGAGAGAGAGAGAGAGAGAGAGAGAGAGAGAGAGAGAGAGAGAGAGATGGCTTTCCTCCCTACTCCCTTCATTTCTCCTTCTCCCCTACCCTCATGAATCAACAGGAGATTTCTTGCCTGGCTGATTATCTTCTCCCCATGTTCCAAACCCAGCAGCCATGAACATCGTTGAAGAAATCCCTCGCCCTCTTCCTCCCTCCTTGGCCCCTGTTCTGGAGTAAAACCTCCCTCTTGCCAGCCGTCTCTGGGATGACAAGGAACGCAGAGAAGAAGAGAAGACAATCCAGGCAAGAAATCTGCAATTCCGGAAGAATCGAACTCCCGATGCCGATCGTTGATGGCCTTGCAAATGATTTGGTAGCCAAATCTCCACCCCCGAAAATCAGGTCCTCCTCTAGGGTTGAAGAATCTGGGCAATACCTGCTATCTCAATAGCATCTTGCAGTGCTTAACCTATACTCCGCCTCTCACCAATTTCTGCCTCAAGAACCAACATTCCTCTCTGTGTGAATCCTATAACACTGAACGAAAACGTGACTGCCCATTCTGCATACTCGAAAAGCAGATCGTACAATCTCTCAGCCTTGATATCTCGCTCGATCCGCCTTTAAAGGTCTAGAGTTCTTTGAGGATTTTTGTCGAGCACTTTCGCTACGGGCGCTAGGAGGGCTCGCATGAATTTCTTCTATACGTGATCAATGCCTGCCATAATACCTGTCTCAAATTGCTCAAGGAGAGGAGTGAGAAAGCGAAGAACTCGAATGGAAGTCGTAACGGTGTGGAGAATTATCACGGTACAGTTGTGAAGGAGATCTTTGGTGGGGCGCTGCAGAGCCAGGTGAAGTGCCTATCCTGCGGCACGGAATCGAATAAGATCGACGAGACTATGGATATTAGTCTAGATTTGTTCCAGAGCACCTCGCTGAAGGAAACTATGCAGTGGTTTTTCCAGCTTGAGATATTAGATGGTAGAAACAAGCACAAATGCGAGAAGCTTCTTCTGCATTTCGCATACCCATGACCTGGAGACAGCTCCACGCTCTTGCCGCCAAGGTGAGTCACGCTTTTCATGTCTTCATAGCATGCAATGACTTTGATACGTATTTTAAAACTAACATGCGAGAAGATGCATTGAAGCTGTTTGGAGAAATTCCCAAATGGAATATTGCTACTTGGAATGCATTTATTACTAATGTTGTCCTTGAACGTAAAAGGGTTGATGCAGTAGCTACCTTTTTGAAACTTCAACGCACTAGTCATGAACCAAATTCAATAATATTCTGCATGTTACTGAATCCCTGCTCTGACTATTCTAATCTTTGACTTGGGACCCAATTATACAGATTTGTTATTTGATTGGGGATCGAAACAGATGTCTCCATTGCCAATGGGCACATTGACTTCTAAGGAAAATGTCACCAAATTGCTGATGCTGGGGTGGTCTTTGATGGAATTTCTTATGTAACAATGTCTCTTGGTGTTTGATGATTGCAGCGTGTGTACAGAACAATGAGGAAGAGAACACACTTATGACCGTCGAGCAAGTGAGAAAGGAAGGTAGTGAACTAATTGGTTTCATGGTTTCTAGTGTGCTTAGCGCTTGCGTAGTGCTAGTTGTGCTTGAACTTGCAAGGCAATTCATACTCTAGCTATTAAATCCTATGTTGAGGACAACATCTGCGTGGGAAGCCCCCTTATTTATGTGTATGGCAAATGGAGAAGCATTATGGATTCGGAACAAGCTTTTAATAAAATGCTTGAGAGATACTTGGTAACTTGGAACAGTATCAAAGGTGGGTATGAAAACCATGGTCATTTTGAGATGTCAATTGCTTTGTTTGAAGAAATGATAGTTTCACCAACCTATGTTATGTTTGTTTGTGTACTAACAGTGTCTGATAAGGTTGGGAAAGTAGAGGAGGGATTGAGGATTTTTGAAGAGATGAAAAGGACATGTGGAATTGAGCCAGGGTGTGAGCATTATGCATGTATTGTGGACTTGTTGGGGAAGCTAGAGTGAGGGAGAAGGCGTATGAGTTATCAAGGGAATGCCCATACAGCCTACGGTGTCTCTATGAGGAACACTTTTTGGGGCTTGTAGGGTACATAGGAAGCCCCAGTTGGGAAACATTTCGAATAGGAAATTGTTTGCACTTGATCCCATGGACTCTGGCAACCATGTGTTACTATCAAACACGTTTGCCTCTTCCGGCGGTTTTAAATGCAGTTTGAATGACATTGGTTATTGAATTGTGAATTGTACTACAAACGCAGGTAAGGACCCTAAACCCTTTCATTCCTTAAATTCTTGTTGATATGTTCTCTAAAAATTAACTTTATGCATGTGTAAAATGAATGTATTGTCACCTTGGTTGTATGGATGATAGAAATTGTAATTTCTTACTGAAATGGTCATGATATGGTCTGATTTACTATACTTAACTGTTATAATGATGCAAACTGTTATAGAATGGTCAAGCCCAAGATAGTAAGCCCTGAGGGCCGCCCGGTAAGCTATGATGACGCCTTCTAAGACGGTAAACCCTGAGGGAAAGGGCTACCTGGTTGCTTGCAACTAAGGTGAAGCCACCCAAGATGGTAAATCTTGAGGAATGGACTGTTAGGTATTGAGCCTTCCAAGATGGTAAACCTTGAGGGAAAGGGCTGCTTGGTTCTTTGGAATCATGGTGGAGCCGCCTAAGATGGTAAACCCTGAGGGATGAGCTGTCAGGTATTGAGCCTCCCAAGATGGTAATTCCTAAGGAAAAGGGTTGCCTAGTCTTTTGGGATCACGGTGGAGCCGCCCAAGATGGTAAACCCTGAGGGAAAGGGTTGTCTGGTTGATTTCGACTAAGGTAGAACCATCCAAGATGGTAAATCTTGAGGGAACCTGACTTTGGCGCTGCCCAAGATGGTAAATCCTGAGGGTCTGGCTGCCTTGATGATGATACACATAGTGGGCCGCCCAAGATGGTAATCCTTGAGGGAGATGACTATTGAATCCTAGTGTAATGTTAAGCATGTTTAATATTACTGAGAAAATCATTAATGAGTATGCAGCTTTATTGGATGTAACGCTTATGGTTTGCATTTAACTTTAGAATGAGGTCCATGACTTAGTCACTCATCTATTGAATGTCTTGTGGTTGGACATGAATGGGAAATCCTTATGGGGTGTGCTTGTTTGCATGCGATGATTGTTGCGTCATATTTGAATTTGGGGAAAAACTGTAATTCTGCTGTAATACCCATAGGCCTTTACTTGATAGCACATGCTAACTACGTTGTATATGACTAGTTAAAATGGAAATGAATGCTCATGTTATATTGAATGTGTTTTAAGCGTAGCAACGAGAATGTCTGGATATGCATGGGTTTAGTTCTTTTCTCTTACTGGGCTTCGCAGCTCACTGTATTATTTTGCAGGTACCAGTCAAGCCAAGAAGAGAAAGGGGGTTAAGTGAAATGAAGAAAGCTTGATTGAAGATGTAACATTTTGAATTGTATATATATGTATATGTGTGCTGACACTGAATACGAATCATATCTCAATTTTACCATGATCCTTATGCATTCTATGGGTTTTATTTTCTTTGATAGGGCATGTATGAGACCCACTTAAACTCCCGCGATTGCAAGGTGTGTTAGTAATGCATCATGATAGATAGTATGGAGACGAAGTCTCCCTTAAAGGGTTTATAATTGTTGTATTGTCTATCAGGTAAACCGCATAGCATGCGTTAAATGCATAAGTCTGAAAAACAGGGGAGACTTTATCGAAATTTCGGTAGGACTCAGTTGTTAAAGGAGAAAAATATTTTACTAGTAAACTGTGACTTGCACAGGACAAGAGCACCTAACTCTCTCAACACTTCCGCTGTGATAAAAAAAAAGAAGAGCAAGGCTACGTAGGCCTAGCTCGGCCAATCGTTAGGCTTGATTAAGCCTAATCGCGGCCCCGGGGATTGGGGTCGCAACAATAATATCCAATGTTATTTAGATTTATAGTATTTTCAATTCCTACATTCTCAGAGCCATTGTCATTTAACAATTTTTGAAAGTATGTTTCCTACCTTTGTTTAATCTCATCATCTTTGACTAATACCTTTTGATCATCGCTTCTAATGCAACATGATCTAAGTCTTTACCCTTTTGTTCTCTTACTTTTACAAGTTTAAACACATCTTTCTCACCTTCTCTTGTTCATAGTCTATTATAGAGCTCATCATATGCATTAAGTTTAGCCTCACTTACTATTCTCTTAGCAGCCTTTTTAGCATTCTTATATTGTTCATAGTTTTCATTATTTCTAGTCTTCTGTCATGCTTTAAAACACATCTATTTTTCTTTAATAACTTTTTGCACTGTTTCACTCCACCATCATGTTTCCTTTACTAATTGCCATCTTTTGCCACTTTCTTAATGGACTCAGCAATATTAATCCACATGGTATTTACTTTTGTTTCATAATTCTAATTTCCTTCTACCATCAACTTATTTGTGAATGAGATTATTTTCTCTCCTTTTAAGTTCCACCACTTAGTTTTTTGATACCGATTAAGTTCATTTCTTTTCTTCTATCTTTTGATATGGATATCCATAACCATTAACCTATGTTGTGAGGTTAAACTCTCACTGGGTATCACCTTACAATCCTTACACATAGATCGTTCATTATTCCTAAGTAGAAAAAAGTTTATTTGGCTTTTATGAAGTCCACTTTTAAAGGTTATTAAGTGTTCATCCCTCTTTTTAAATAGTGTATTTGCAATGGACAGGTTATGTGACAAAGCAAAATCGAGGTTATTCTCCCCCATCTCATTTCCTTGACCTATACCATACCCTTTGTGTATTTTATCATATCCTTCCTTTTCTTTTCCTAAATAGTCATTTAAGTTTGCTCTTATAAATATCCCCTTAGTGTTGGGAATTTCTTGTATGACTCCCTCTATATCTTCCCAAAGCTATCTCTTGATTATATCTTGTAACCCTACTTGTAGTTCGTATGCACTTATAACATGTATAATCTGCTTTTCTAAAACAAGTATTATTATTATTATTATTATTATATCACTGATTCTTTTAACGTCCTCAACTTTATCCTTTAATTTCGTATCCACTATTATTCCTACATCATTTCTATTATTATCCTTTCATACATACCATAACTTATACCCATCTATTTCTTTAGCTTCAGCCCCTTTCCACTTGGTTTCTTAGATATAAGTGATGTTGACTCTCTTACGTTTCATCACGTCTACTAACTCCAAACTCTTACCTGTCAATGTCCCTATATTCCATGTGGCGATACAAATCTTATGCTCTGGAGATATCGTATTTACTATTGCCTTTCTCGACCTCCATGGCATGAATCCATGTCCACTCTTCACTGCACCTGGGTTCGGATGTAACATGTCGCTTCTAAGGGGATGCTCTAATGGCCCTTGTCCATTTTTCACTATACCTATAGCTTCTAGGAGGATGGCCTAACCATCCTTGCCTATTTTTTACCTTACCGGGGATCCGATGTATCATGTCGCTTATGGGGAATGCCTTAGCTCGAGAGAATATCAGTTTCGATTCATGTCATGTTAGGGTTGCCATAGTTTTAAGAAGCTAAAGATGATTTTCATTTCTTCCTTACAAACTAATATACAAATGCATATTTATTTGTAAGTAGAAAAGAAATAATAAAATCATCTTCAACTTCACCCTTGCTAGCAGGCACCTGACGCAAGGGTTACCATATTTTAAGAAGCTGGAGATGATTTTTATTTCTTTCTCACAAACTAATATACAAATGCATATTCATTTATAAGAAATAACTAAAAAAATCATCTTCAACTTCTCCCTTGCCGGCTGGCACATGACGCAAGACCCTCCTCCTTTTTTATTCGGGCTTGGGACTGGCATTGGCGGAGTTGATTGTGAAGATAATACTAGCAATTTAATTAATGTTCACATGCTAGTTGTTTTTACTGATAACAACAGGTATCAATTACTGCTTAGAGTAATCGGGGAAAACCACCAGAGAGATATTCACTTGACACTTCAAAAAGCATGAAGTATCATATTGCTCATTATGTCTCTACTAAGCAATTGCCTAGTGCTATTCAAGGTTTTGTGAATCAAATGTCACTTGTCACCATTCCCACAAAAGTACAAGAGGCGTTGAATGATCCTAAATGGGCAGAATCCATGACTGAGGAGATGCGAGCACTAGAAAGAAATCAAACATGGGATATTGTGACCTTACCAAAAGGAAAGAAGCCTGTTGGATGTAAATGGGTATTTATAGTAAAACATAAGCCGGATGGTACAATTGATTAGTATAAAGCAAGGTTAGTTGCTCGGGGCTTTACACAAACTTATGATATTGATTATCAGGAGACTTTTGCACCTGCAGCAAAGTTAAATACTATTGGAGTTTTACTATTTGTTGAGTTAAATTTTGATAGGCCACTACATCAATATGATGTAAAAAATGCATTTTTACATGGAGACTTATCCAAAGAAATTTATATGAGTATGCCACCTGGGTACAATGCTTTTGGTGATACAAGTTTGGTGTGTAAGTTAAAGAAGGCGTTGTATGGTTTAAAACAATCACCAAGAGCATGGTTTGGAAGATTTCAGCTAACTATGAAGAAATATGGTTACACTCAAAGCAACGCAGATCATACGTTATTTTTGAAGAGATAGAATGGTAAGATAATTGCACTTATCATCTATATGGATGACATGATTATTATTGGTAATGATATTGATGAGATGACTAAGTCGAAGACTCATTTGGCATTTGAATTTGATTTGACAGAGCTCAGAGGCTTAAAGTATTTTTTGGGCATTGAAGTTATCAGGTCTAAGCAAGGAATATTCTTGTCACAACGGAAATATGTTCTTGACTTGTTGAAGGAGACTGCTATGCTTGGTTGTCAGCCAATTGATGCACCTATAGCGAAAAATCATGGCCTGGAGGAACTTGTTGATCAAGTTCCTGCTGACAAGGGAAGATATCGAAGACTAGTTGGTAGATTGATTTACTTATAACAAACTAGACCGGATATAGCTTATGCTGTTAGTGTGGTAAGTCGCTTTATGCATAATCCAAGTGAAGTTCATATGAATGCTATTGTCAGGATTCTGCGGTATTTGAAATCAGCACTTGCGAAAGGCCTCATGTTTCTTAAGCATTCCCATGCAGCTGTTACTCGATATTGTGATTTAGATTGGGTGCAATAGGAGAAAGACGGCGTTCAACAACTGGGTACTTCACTTTTGTTGAAGGTAATTTAGTTACTTGGAAGAAAAAAAAACAGAAGGTTGTTTCATTGCCCAGTGCAGAAGCTGAATACAGGGCAATGGTTAAAAGGGATTTAGGAATTATTGTGGCTAAAATGGCTTATGGGGGAGCTTGCTTTTCCTCCTGAAGGAGCTATGAAATTGTATTGTGATAATCAGTTAGCTATCAAGATTGCGGAGAATCCAATACAACATGACCTAACTAAACATGTGAAGATTGATTGCAATTTCATATATGAGAAGTTTGAAGAGAAAATTGTTGAAGTTTCATATGTGAAGACTACATATTAGCTGGCTAATATTCTGACCAAGGCCGTTGTCAGTCGAGCCTTCAACGACTCACTTGTCAAGTTGGGCATGAGTGATATCTATGCTCCATCAAGAGGAGAGTTGGCATGAGCCAATACGGTAATTGATTGTAATTACCGAGTAATTATAGAAATCATAGATTGTAATTTCTTTATTTCCTAATTAAGCTAGTTGACTGCTGCATTGTCACATTATAAACACCTCCAGAGGGAAGAATAAAATAGAACTTTTTACCCTATTTGAGCAAAAAACCAACGCCCGCCCAAAGCAACGGAAGGACATAGTCAAAGCGGTTAAAAGATGAACGCCCACACTACGTTCCGACGGACGTGCTCTCTCTGTCGCCTCCTAAATTCTCCATCAATGGTACAATCTTTCCTCTCGCACTCTCTCTCCTTTCAAATCTTCTTTTGAGAATTTGCCATCTTTATATGGATTATCTGGGATTCAACATTAAGATGTGAATTCTAGACAGCGGAAAACTGGACTCTGATTCTTCGAACATCCCAAAAATTTGGATGAGCTCGATGACGCTTTATCTCATCTTTTGATCTTTGATGGCAGCAGAATATTAGTATGTTGTTGCGGGTAGAAAACCTAGCAATCATTATGCCTACTCTGACATAAACATGTGTAACATCATGTTTGATCAGATTCAGGTAAAATGTGTAAAAGAAACATATAAATTAACAGTGAATGCACCAAATTAAATGTTAGATTCCTGCAGATTTGATTAAAGGATCATAGCAGGAGTTGAGTTTTCTTCTGGTGTTAGTTTCTCCTGGTACTGCTGCTTCTGATATCCACGGTTCATCTCGTGAGGCACACAAGATCCACACCAGTTAATTGCAGGATCTTTATTTGTTGAATGTGGTTGCTGCCTCAAACTTTTTCTTGACCCTCAAAAGCCATCCACTGGGATTGTTAGCTTTTACCCTTTCATGACCGAGGCTCACCTGATAACTTAGACATTTGTGATGTTTAACAAAAGGACGCAAGTTTCCAATACCGAATGCTTTCCCTTGGATAAATATCTTGGGACAAATCAGGAATGCTGTGTAGCAATTATTGCTCGAAATAATTGATGCTTTCAATATATCCTCCATGACACTGATGGAATGCTGTCCATGAATAAATCCAGCGGAACAGGCGTGACCCACTTAATTGTTGAGGTTAATTCTCCAAATGCTTTAAAGTGGCTCAGGTCTAATGAAGATCTGTCTTATCTTGTCTGGGAAGCTAAAATGTGGTTGAATAAGCTTCATTCTTTTTCTCCCACAATTTGAGGTCAGCCCATGACCTTGCCGACAGTTTGGCAAGGAAAGGAGCTCACATCTCTTCTATGTGAATCTTCACCTTCGAACCACAAGGAATTGGTTAAGATTGTTGTATTCTTGGGGTTAATTGCCTCCCACTTTTGATTGCTGTTTGTATATTATTAAACATCCAGTCTTCTTAACAAAATTAACCTAACCATCTCTCACGACAAAAGAGAAAACCTATTAAATTGCCGTCCCTGTAATGAAGCTGTTGCAGCATAATTTGATCGCTTGGCTTTTAGTTCACAGTTTAAGTCGTTACTTTCTCTACAGGAATCACCTTGCACATCTATTTTCATTATCACCGGTCATCCGTTTCCTGTTACCTTGGCTTTGGTAACCTTTGTCTAAATGCATCTAGGTTGGACACTTTTTTCACCTTGTAGGGTTGGTATCTCTATGGTCTGATACTACTTGTCATCTTATCTTTCATCCTTTATATGATAAAGGCCAAAGCATAAATTGTGTCAAGGTGAAAAAAAGAAAACTAATAGTATGGCTAGAGCTTTAAGATGAAGAACCAAAGAATAAAACCCGCATAATTTTCATGAAATTTCTTTTCTCATTTGTGCTGCTGTCCACTTCAATTATTTGGTACCAGTCAATGACCTTTTGTAACTGCTCTGTCATGCATCTAACTTGGAAGCAATTTAAAGGCATCGAGTTCTAAGTGATCAAGTTTCAACCCTTTTATTTGTTCAATTCACAATAGGAGCTAGTCCAACTGAAGTCAAACCTGGTAGAGCTTCTCTGTTAATTACATTAGGCCAGCATGTTTTATGTTACACCTAAATGCAGCTCTAATGTGTTACTTCTTCACAAACTATTGATAATTTTTACTTTTAAGGGAAAGCCACTACAGTTCACCGTCTACACAAGGTGTGCACCAATGTATAGATTAGTCATCTTGTACAATAGTCCAAATAATCAGATTGCAACCATGTTTCCACACCCTTTTGAGACCTCGAAAAATGGACAAATTCCTTTTCTTAGGAACACATACAAGGTTCATCACTACAAAAAGGATAATGGCAACCCACCATTAACTACTTCCAGAAGTAGCATATTGTTCCATGGAGCTAAGGTCCAAAGGAATAAACAAGTGTTCCACTTAATCCCTCTTTCATGGCCGCATATCTTTCCGGCTAAGGAATGGGAAATCTGTCTCCTGTTACATGAATCAAATGTTTCTAGACAAACTGCCCTCTAGGTGCAATTCTTTCTCATTGAATATGGCTGTTATACATTTTAACTGAATGAGCAAGCTATAAATTTGCTATTGTGTTCCTCACCTTTGTTTTGTTCTATGCCCCATCCATATTCTGTTCAGTGTTCCTAATCACCCTAATTATATGTGTTATCCATTGTGTAGAGAGTTGGTCAACGACACAACAAACTTATTGCTAATTCAACCAAAATAGCTACGAATGCAGTTCGTTGCATATTGCAAATAAATTGTGAGCTAATTGCAAACAATTAAGACATACCCGATGATTAGAACAATCTTGACATTGTTTGCTACATTATGATCTAAAAAACAACATATAACACAGTTGGTATACAATCACAAATCAGAATGTATATACAAATGCCTGTTGTGCCAAATCAGAATATGAAGAATCTTCCCACAGATCACAGAGAATGTAAATACAACATGAAAGAATATCCTAAAAGCATTTCCCGGATGTGACAAGGAAAACATAATTAATTTTTTTTTCCCTGTAATGAACCAGTTCTCCTTCTACCCTGATTCCTTTTTAAGTAACATGCATTGTTTCTCGTGACTATGATTGCAACTTTCTAGCTCTATTTAAGAGTATTATGATTTAGAAGCAGCCTTGCTCCTATTTACCAGGTAAGGATTGTCTTATACTATACAAGTCACTGAAGGTTTCAGCTTACATTGCACTCAAGCTTTTGTGAGTATATGGATACATCCTTTGGACATTTTTATCTGTGTGAGCTGCCTTCACCTCTTCTTCTACTGCCTTGTGAAGAATCAGAACATTCCCTTTCCAAATTTATCTTATGTCATGATCTTTTATAAATTAGACCCTGTGGGAGCCTAATTGTAACTTGAAATAGTCTATGCCACCAACTCTATATGCAAAACTCCCCTATGAAGATTGTATGTCTGGCCCATCAAGTGATAATGGAGCTCCACTCTGCTGACAACCTAATTGGTTTTGATGATGCTTATCCATTTATTTCTTACTCTTTTTCCCTCTTTTTGCATTTTTCAAATCTTTATTTCTTGTCATTTGAGGACCTGTGTCTCTATTTTGCTTCCATTTGAAGATTTTTTACCATTTCTTATTTATGTATATTAGGGTAGATTGGAACAACTCTAGCTGTGCGCAAAGAGTAAAAGCAGATATACGAGGGAATAAAAAAACAGTTCAAAGTGTAATGTCCATGATGCTGTATTTCAGTCCAGCATCTTAGGTCTGATGAGGCCTCTAAACTTCCTTGGCAACAAGTTTCTAAAAATGGATAAAGAAGCAGATGGAGATCATTTGGTTGAAGATTGCATTTTAGGTGTTCCACCTTTCATAGGAGCAACGCCACCATTTTGCCCCGCTCGCACTTTATCAAAGTGATTTCTTGCTTCTTTTCTGACATGCTTTGCTCTTAACTATCTCCTGTAATTTATATACTTTCATACTTAACCATCTATATTTCGTTACCTTTTATAACATCTCACTGTTAAGACATTACATGTTTGTAGGTTCCTCATATTTGCAGGTCTGTAATTGGGATTGTGGGATGCCTGTGTTTTAATGGTTCTGAAAACAGTTGGCATTGATAACTGGGACATACACTCACTGGGAAAGCTTTGCAGCACGACAAGGTGACTTGTTCTTCTTAATATTGGATGAGATTTAGTATCAACTGTGATATTCTCCTCTGTAACAAAATAATAAGTGGGAGCTTCGGTGCACGAAGCTCCCGCATATGTGGGGTCCGGGGAAGGGGCGGACCACAACAGTCTATAGTACACAGCCTTACCTTGCATTTTTGCAAGAGGCTGTTTCCATGCCTTGAACCCGTGACCTCAAGGTCACATGACGACAACTTTACCGTTGCGCCCAGGCTCCCTTTCCTCCGAAACAAAATAATGTTCTGCATAATTGTGTCAGGGCAGTGAGCAGAATAACTTTTCTAGGTAGAGCGGAAGATACAGACATGTTCTAAAAAACCCTTGGTCATAATTGCTTAGACCTTGTTTATTTGATATGTAACACATATATTTTACAGCTTATTGTCATTTAACATTGGTAAAATGAATCTTCACACCACAGAAAACTCAGTAATATATGCTGATAATACTTTGTTTTTATATGCTTATAATTTTTTCTTGTGTTTTGAGTTATGAGACATTCTTAAATGGATAAATTGAATTAAGTCAATTGCATCTGATACACTAGTTGGAGCATTTTTTTATGCACTTTACCTACCACTATATTAGATGCATATGTAAATCCGAAATGGAGAAATGCAATCTAGGGAAATGAAGACTTTGAAGAAAATAAAGAAGGTGAGACATGGAAGTTTGGATTTTGCAAGAGGAAAACAGATAGTAGGTGCGAGCAGTTCTCCAAATACAAGAGCAACAGGTAAATGGGCAGATACAAAAAGCAACTTGTAGCTGGAGGCTATATTTAAACATGTGGGTAGATTTGATCAAGAAACCTTTATTGCACTAGCAAAGACGAACTCAATCGAGTCATTGTCTCCTGTAACAAACTGTTTGCAGCTGTTGTATCAGTTGGACATGTAGAATGCATTTCTGATGGAGATTTGCCGGTGGCATACATGAAGATACCAGAGAGAATCCAGTTAACAGGGAAGACGGTAGATAAAAAAAGGGCAGCCCCGATGCACGAAGCTCCTTCCTATGCGGGGTCCGGGGAAGAGATGGACCACAAGGGCCTATAGTAGGTAGTCTTACCCTGCATTTTGCAAGACGCTGATTCCACGCCTTGAACCTGTGACCTCAAGGTCACATGACGACAGCTTTTACCGTTTCACCAAGGCTCCCCTTCTAACAGGGAAGACGGTAGATATGTTGTCCAAAGAAGACCTTCTATGGGTTGAATTAGCCACAAGAGACTGGTTTGAGAGGTTTATTGGTGCATTGTGAAGCAAGGTACACCTAGAGAAGATAGAATCTTTGTTGATGTGACTAATTAATAGAGCTATAAATCAACATCCAAAGGCATGACTAATAATTTGGTACTTCATATGAATATGTTCAAATTTATATTACCACTTTTAATGTGTATGAATGATATTGATTACCAGTAACTTATATAGGAACGTTATCTTTTCCTTGGTTTAATGGTTCACTCTCTTACTATTGTACTTCGCTAGTTAGATGCCCCAGCTGCTAAGATTCCTAAGAGTTTATTTACTTCCCAGAAGAAATGTTTAATAAATTTGAGCAGTTCTGTTATCCAAACAGAAAAATGTAGAGATCATTTTCTTATATGTTTTCTAGGGATGTAATGTGAAGCAAGAATGCTAAGAATCACATAAGAAACAAGCGATTGACATAGAGATACCTGAAATGCTTGCTTTGGTTGGATTATTCTTTTCTCTCACAAGGTTAAAAATGTGATGCTTTCCTGGTTAGCAAGCTTAGCTGCTATTCTTACATTCATGTGTGTTTTATGCCTTTCTTCTATTATGTATCAATTTGTGGTGAAAATTTTCCATTTATGACGTTTAAATTTGATCAATATGAGCTCTGTTTTTCTTGATTTATGTGCCCAATTTTCTTGTGCAGCATTTGGACCGTTGATCTTGCATATCTTTTGCACAAATTTGCTGTCAGCTTTTCTCTCCTCACTGTAACTTTAGGAGCAACTCCAGATTTTTCTGTGGAGACCTTTTACAAGGTAAGTTTCTCTCCAGATTTAACAGAAGGAAAAGAGAGTTATTCAGTTATGCTTCCTTGCCTGCTGTTTCCTTTCCACCAAAATCCATGAACTTATTGATTGGATGCATTCTCACATGTTCTAACATATTTGTTGCTTTAAGTTATTGCAGTATCCTCCTGCTACGTGTCCAACTTGCTAGTCCATAGTTGAAAAAACTAGTCTAAGCACTTCCATTAAATAACATTATTTTGGTTAGCTTATTTTCTTTTAACTTCTATGTATGTGCCACAGATTCGGAGATCTATAGATCTGCTATCTCTTGCATGAAATATTTATAAGTTTCATTTATGGCTTCTTATATGAAACTTGATTCATGCCATGGACTCCTATGCCAAAGAGAGCTGACCTTCTTGGCTAACAAACTAATATAGTGCCTATGTTCACTTTTTGATGTTTCAGTATAGATATTCTTTTCATAGTTGTCATCTACAGAAAGTCCTGCAGATAGAAAAGCATCTCTAATGCTATCATATATCAAAACTTTCCCTTATAATTCATCAATGAGTAAAGTAATGAGATTCTGGAGAACAAACAAAAGTTTGTATTCCTAGGAACCACTAAGTTATAATGCTACAGAAGCGTTGTGAAAAGTGAAACTTAATTTGTGCACCTTTCTGTTGTTGTAAATTGTGATGTGGAGCAGCACGACCACAAACTATTGCTGGTAAAACATTACAAGCTAAGATATGTGTAATATTTTACTATTTAGGAAAGAAGAACATTAAGAGCAGGCCCACGTACCCGTAGCTTTGGGAACTTTAGTCACATGCATTTTAGTTGCTGAGCAAATATGTAGAAAGATGGCTGAGCCACAGCCATTCTGTTATTCTAACTAGAATATTCAAACTACTAATCTTACCAGCTATGTTTAATGAGTCATAGAATGTAATCATTTCGGGATTTATTGTTATCCAACCAATAGTTGATCAGGGCATATGTTACTGGAAAATTTTCTTTGGATACAAACATCTAAATTGATATGGGTTTAGCTGTCTTGGATTATCACCCATTTGCATGTGCTCTTATTTCCTATGCCCCCATAAAAAAGAAGAAAGAAAAGAAAGGTAATGAGGAGAAAAACAGAATTTTTTTTATATTGGAAGTTATAAATGATTTTTTTAATTTTCTAATAATTCCTATTTATTTCATTTCATGTGAAGGGCATAGTGTGTTGTTGTATCTTACTAGGTTTTGCTTTGGTTAGTGATAGTTTGTTATGCTAAGGTTGGATTAGGTGGCTCCACTTAATTATTATTGTTGCTATCTTCAAGTCATAGGCTTTAATATGAGGATGAGATTTTGAGTAATTAGTTCTGGTAGTGGAGAACTAGTTAACAAGTTGGGATTGGGTTGCACATCTAACCCCCAGCTTCCGACAAGCTTGATATTGAATGAGAGGCATGTGGTTTTGTAGAATTATTTTGGAGGGTTTCCTTAATTCTAATGAAGGAAATTTGTTGACTTGTTCTATGGATGGTTAGGACCATGTATTCTTCTGAACCTTAAGAGAGGAGGTGACTTGTTTGCAAGGTTTAGATACTGCCTTGAGAAGTATAGGCTACCTAGAGAAGAAAATTTAATGCGTATGCTGATTATCAAACTCTATGGCTGTATTAGGAAATACACGTATTTTTGGTTACTTATTCAGAAAAGAGTTACATTCCATCCATTTACTTTTCTTGAATAATATTTGTTTTCATGTCAAAAGCTGAAGAAGACTCGAAGAGTTTGTTAGTTATACAGAAGCCATTTTATCACTTAAAGATGAAAATTGCCATCTACTTCAGAAATAAATGTCATTGCTCATTATTGTTACTCTTGTTCCTTGTGTGTTTTTATGTCAGCTAGTGCACATTGTACTTGAGAATTCTTTTAGTTTTTTGGGAGAATGGCCGGTCAGTAAGGCTTTTGATACTTGCAGGAACAGTTGTCTAATGACCTAGGTCGAGTGGATAGACTATTTGCAAAAGCACTTGAAGTGGGAATAAACATACAGGTATGTGCTATTTGTGTTGATTACTCGAAAGGCATCCATATTGAATGTTTATGAAGAAAGACCGATGTCATAGGATATTCATGTATGTCATCATGTAATAAGTTTTAACTGTTCTAAGTTTGATCAATAATTTTGCCAAATTATGCAGTTAGCCCCAAGTCCGGAGAGCTACTCCTTGAAGTTCTCAATTGATATGCATTGTGACATTTTTTGTGTGTTGCATTTTGACTCCTTGATTAGCAATTACTTGCAATCCTTAATTAGTGTTTATGAAACTTACTGGTTTTCACCTTTTTGCTATTATGGAAGTAGATTTGCATGTGTGCAACCTCACATGTATGGTTTTTATCTTTCTCTGTAAGTTTTGAAAATACCTTAAAGCTTTACATGAAGCACTATGCCTGTAGAAGGCACTTCGGTAATGAATAGTGATTGATGTACAATAATACATTTAATCTCAAAGTAATTTAGTCACATGTATTAGTTTAATGGGACCTGAAAAGCCCTAAAATTGCTGAGTGGGGATCATCTGTGGAAGGGATAACTTTCATCATTAATGTTAGAATGGTTTCTGTTGCTTCCATAATAAATCCTGAGTCATTGTTTTTGGAAATTCCAAGACCAATGGCCCTAGTGTTTGGTCTTTTCATGAAGCATCTTACCCAAGTTTCACAGTTTTGATCTGACACATGGGTACAAGATGCCATTTCTTCATGGACTAAGGGCATATAGATCCAATTTAGGATAGAAAGCCCATGCAATTGCAACCACCTTACATACATATATCATTAGGATGAAAGTGGTTAAGCTTATAAGTTAAATATCTCCTTAAGTTTCTCTTAATATGTGGCTATGATGCAGATACAGATGAATTTGAAATAAGAGATCCAGCAAGATGTAGGTATCCTCTGCCCACTATTTAGTACCCGTTTATTTTGCATCAACTACTGAATTAAGAGAAGTCACATCAGTATCATTACTGCAGAGCTAATCAGAGTGATTTCTATCATTAGTCTGCACAAACATTAGGACCATATCAAATACCAATTGTTTCATGCTGAAGCTCTCAACATGACTACAATTTCTTTATATTGCTGCTAGTCATAGTGCTGCCGTTTCTTATCGCTTCTGATGATTTTTTCAAATGGTGTTTCATTTGTAAACTCTTTTGTTTTTTATAGCTTCTGCTGATTTTCATCATGTTGTTCACTTGTACTTTCGTCAGTTAACTTTTAAACTTTTAGTATATTTTTCATTTATGCGAAATTTCCTGTGCTCAGTCCTCACGGGTGAACCTCTAACCGATTCTTTAGTTTTTTGAAGAAAAACAACAGAGCCGAATAAGACGCAGAAGTGGGAGCCTAGGTGGAAATGTGAAGCTGGTTCTTTGTTTGTAATATATTCAAATCACAGTAATTAATAAAAGAATTGGATTGTAAGGATTTTGGTCCTAACCAATGAAGTAGAAGTAGAAAATTTGAGTTAGGTGGTCATTCGACAAAAAAAAATTTGAGTTAGATGGAATGAGAAAATGTATGTCTGCATCCAATGTAATTTCTAAAAGCTTCTGATTATCATTGAGACACTTGTCTTCCATAGATGCGGCTTCTGGGCCTATCAGAAATTATGTTTCAGATCAGGAGACGTGGAAACACTTTAAGTGTATTTTTCTAGATACCCAAAGCTTGATTTTATTCATCAAAGCTAATAGATGAACAAAATTCCATCCACAAATGAAAGACCATGGGATTAAAGCTTAACCTCATTACATTTGTATGTTGATGCCAATAGTTCATTGTTCTATCAGGTTTGTTTCATTCTGATGTGAAAGTGGAGGTCAATAGGAACCAGGCTGGTAAATTCAGGAGCTCATCAAATCCGATCATCATGCAGTTTCACGAAAGAAATCACCAACATGCAAAGGAGAAAAATAGAGCCAATCTTTGACTTGTTTTACGTTTTCATCTGCTAGTAAAAAGGGAGGGCATAAACACAAAACTAGAGTTATGGAGAGATGCATTAGAACTTAAAGGATTTAAAATCAATCAAACTAAGATAGAGCATATGCAATGCAATTTTAGCAAGGAGAGGAGTGGGAATGGAGCACGCTTAAAGATTGATAACTAATACATCCCCCTAAAAGAACACTTCTGATACTTGGGATCAATAATTCAGGAGAGTGGAGAGATTGAGAGGAAGGTTACCTAGAGAATCCAAATGAAGACGTGCCTCTGGAGTTTTGTATGGTTGGAGGGTGCCACTCAAACTGAAAGGAAAATTCTATAAGATGGCTGCAAGGCCAGCCATGCTCTATGGATTAGAATGATGGGCAGTTAAACCCCACCCCCCACCCCTCTCTCTCTAAATATATATGTTATCCCTTGAACATCAATCATACGGAAGTGGTTAGAACCCAGTGGTGGTGCACCTCTGGATCAGGACATCCTACATCAGTTTGTTTGCATACAATTTCATCCATACAGTTGCAAGCCTCTTTTCTGCCAGTCTGTTTATGTAGGTAGTTGCTTGGATTCTCTAGCGAATATGTAATAGCAAAAGCTGAAAGGAGTGGGGAGGAATGGAAAATAGGGCAACTTATCGCTCTAGCTCCTGCAATAATGGTTTTATATAGAACACTTGACATGTGAGAGGCACTATATATTTCGGATTCTTGGAGATTACTTGCTTAGGTGTAGGTATACACTCATCCTTGTCCCTTCCATTTAGCAAAACCAAAGCTAACTCTAATTGAAACAAGTCATGCTGCCTTAAAGATTTTTTTGAAATGAACTTCTGGATTTCTTGAATTTACTATCTGCATGCCTTACTAGGTTTGAATTGTAGCTGTAGGTCTCAATGAACGGAAAGGAGGATAAAAGCAGTTCACACTTTAACCCCTCAATACTACACACAGCCATCTTTTACCAATAGTTGCTATTGCTTTTGGTTGTTTGGGATCCGGTCATCCATTGTGCCCTACTTAGGTTTAAACAGTCCTTTGTGCATCAGCTCATGCAATTTCCTTCTCACCATGTTGTTGGGTCGTGCATATAAGCTCTGTGCCAGTAAAACAGGAAAAATAACAAATAAATCCTCGTTGGTTAATGAAATGGCATTATATTAGAGTACCTGGAGAAGATGAAGATCCTTGCTACTTCCCTTGTAATCAATTATTTGAGATGTGTGGGTAGAGACAAATAGAGAATGCTAGCTTCTGAAGTTCGTTTTCTTTCTTTGTGCCTAATTTGATGGTTGTTGGGTCATGATATTTCCATGAGGAACTGTTCTTGCAGCCAAAGGAAACAGTGAAAGGACCTCGCTCTCACCCACAATGCTCTCACCTATGACCACGGATGATGTAAGACCAGATTACATGCTCTTCCCTGTTTTCTTTTACTTGACAAAGGAATGCTTTCATGATGTTTTGAAGTAGTCTAAACAATATAGGTTTTAGCATATTCTCTGTCATTGTTGTTTTCCCTTAGTATTCTGATTGGAATATGGCTAGTAAAACAAAGAAATGGAAACCACTAGCACCATCTTACCAAGCCGCTTAGGTTGCACAGAAATGGTAGGTATTTGGGCTTCTCTTATGTTGATTGAATTATTGAAATTAATGAGGCACGTTGAGTCATCCACCAACATTTTCTAAACTAACAAAAATCTATGACAAATCTTAATACATGACAGTTATATACTCCTTGCTGCATTTCATTGACATATTGAAAGAAATTAGTCACAGTAAAAGACAGGGATTATATGATTATTGCAAGATTACAATGAAAATATGGTATGAATTCCCATAAAGTATGGATGGACCAGGTTTAAGGTGATCTTCTATACTATCCATGTTCTACACCCTGGTTTATATAGGTCAAGCTCCAAAACTCATATACATTGGATGGATGATCCTTCCAGTTCCCACCGCTTATACAAATAAGAGAATTCAAAGCTAGAATCATTCAGAGTATGAAACTCATGAAGTATGGCGCATGGCGGATCCTGACCCTTAGTCTTGACTCCTTAACGTATTTTGGGTCAAAAGATTGCTGCCCCTAATCCTAAGGGTCCCCTAATTGACCCTAACATGAAATTTTATAATATATAATGGCATTTTAGTTAATACACAAATACATAAATAAATAAATTTTCAGGGCCCCTAATCTTTTACTAATTGACCTTTGCCCAACCCTAATGTAAATTTTTGTTACAATTTTTCATCATAATCCTACTAGGGCAACACATTTCCTACCCTAATTGCAGGCCCTTGGGTATGAAAAGAAATTCTCAAAAGAGTTCCAGTAAGAGTATATGCCCAAGAAGAAAGGAAGGAGTATACTTTTCATGCATCCTAAAACTTGTATGGTAGATCTATGCCATTTATTATGTGTAGAGTAGAAAAAATAAGTGGCCCATGAGAAATCAATGCATGTGGATATCCTAACCACTTATTTTGGTTCAATATGGTTTGTGATTTTACCTAAAATCATAAGCTAAAACATCCAATGTGCATGAAATTTGACGTCAATCTATCTAAGCAATTCCAAATATGATGAACAGCTTGGATCTAAGAAGACTTACCATATACAGAAAAAGGTGCATTTACTCCTACCTCTCCTTTTGAACTTGTACTTTTACTAGGACTCTAAAAAATTTATAACTTTGATCCAATTTTTTACAAGAAAAATTAATAATACACAACTATGTTACCGAAGTAACTAATTATTTGTCTTTGTAGGGAAACATATTTCCCGGTGAAAGTCAGTTTAAGTAGTTTTTTTAATGGTAATTTCAGGAGGGTGACTGTCCTCAAGGCCCCAAATGAGCTCATAGTAACTAGGCCTCACCCGAGGTACCAGTGTGTCAGGGTTCGAGGTGCTCATACGGTGTGTTCAAAATAATAATAACAATAATAATATATTGTCAGAACCATATCCCCAGACAAGGGCACCATGATCTACCATAAATAATAGAAAATCTTGGAAGGTTTCATCATCAAGGTGATAGAACACCATCAAATTACCAAAGAAAGGGAATGTCAGCAGCTGAAAATTGTAAGTTCATCTATTGGTGAAGGTACCAAATGTAGAAACACGTTCCGCATTTTCAGTACAAATCATGGGCACAAACAGATTGATCTATTGGCGTTGGCCCCACATGCAGGATTTGTCAAAAATGAACTACTATTAATAAAAGGACAAATTTGCTTAAGAAGAGACAGGCTTTAATGTGATTGGTTTTGGTAGATACATTAAAACTTAAGTAGGTTTTAGGTACTTTTTGCAATTCCTTAGTAGGTGGTGGTGAATCCACTAGCTTCTTAACCAAGCCTCAGGCTGACCCCTATAGTGTTTCCTATAGTATTTCAATTTTTTGTTTGAAAAGTTAGTAGGCTTCTTAAAAACTTTTTGCATCTAAGAGGACATTGAGTATGAGACTAATTGTTGGATTAAGATCCATTGCACTTAAACTGCATACCAAGATTCCGAGTAGGATCTAATTTATAACCGCTTATCTAGAAGATTAATTAAAGGGGAACTTTGGCACAACAACGGTAGAGTTATAGTCGTGTGACCTAGAAGATTGACTGCACCTAAAATACTTTTGCATGTATTATACTTAGCGGGATCTTAAGGCATAATTTTTTGGTTGGGAAACGAGAGGATGATGAGGGCTATTGGAAGGGAGTCCTCCCATGTTTCCTGCCCAAAAAGTAATCACATTTACAGGGTAGGCAACAAAGCCGGGGACTTCATGGAAAATTTAGGCGTCTCCACTAAAGCAACTTTGTTAGGAAAGACTTGAACCCAACTTCTTGCTACTTGTTCTTTTTGATGACGCTGGAGGGGCTACGTTCCCTCGGCCCCTTGAACTTTGTTTCTCTTCTTTTTTTTTATAAATTCATATTTTCATTATTTTCATAGGCGAGGATGTTGACATGGATGAGTGGCAAGACAGGAAATGATAGAATTAGAAATAAAAATATTAGAGAAAACTTAAGGATAACACTAATAGGTAAAAAGATGAGTGAGATTAGACTTAGACAATTTGAACGTGTTCAATGAAGACCGAAAACAGCACCAATTAGAAGGAATGAGGCAATGCAAATAGAATATTCTAAAAGGGCAAAAGGAAGGCCAAAAGGAACGTGAATAGAATTAGTGAGAAAATTTTTAAAATCTTTGAGACTAAATTAAGCCATAGTACTTAATAATGGGAAATGAAGGAATAATATTCACGTGGCCAACACCTAATTAGGATAAAGACTTGATGATATATGTATATAAATTATGCATCCAAGTTGTAGGAATATTTTATCTTTGTTTGAGTAACTTTGTCCATGTTTTAGTGCAGCCAGCTGCAAATAATAAGATCAGTATCCATGGTTGAATTTGTTCATGCTTTTGCCATGCCTGTGCTCAACAGCAACCAAACAAGTTAAATGAAAATGTGGGCTCGTTCCTCATAGATGTTAGCACAAACACCTTAAAGAAGGCAACAATAAGACGGTACATTAACCAAAATTGTGATAGTATAATTGGAGAAAGGGTTTCTAGAACAAAACAAACCTACGAGTAATCTCCACAAACAGGTGAAGTCACATTAAATGCCTATTTTGTAGCACAGTTTTGACAGCAACATCTCATCCAACCAAGCGTCGAAAAGGACATCATAGTGAGAGGCAGATTTCAAGGTTAGTAGATGATTAGGGAACGGATGGAATATGGTGTCAAGGTTAATGTTAGTGGGGGGCACACGGTCAAAGCTGAAGATACTTGGAGCTCTTCCCCCATGCTTTGTTGTATCAAGGGGATATGTACTTGATTCTCCCCTTTCCCGTGAATCAATGCAGCACGTTGCTTGATCCAGCCCATACTTCCCTCAACATCCGGCTTGTACTTGCACTTCCCACAATTCCTTCATCCAGGAGAGGTGCCTGGTCGACCATTTCATTCGAACATGTTATATACAAATAGTAAAATATGTCACTGTTCATTATCCTTCCTATGTGTTTGTGGTGGTCTCTCTCTCTCTCTCACATAGCCATTCATTCAATATGGTCATGGATTTGAGGTGATGGTGTAACAACTCCACCCCATGTGCATCTATTCCTACATATGCTGACTCTAGACAGCAAAAAACCACTTTTAAACTGTATAACTAAATAGGTGGAACCTCTTAAATCTAGTCCCATGAGGTGGAGACTCTATTTCTATGGGTCACAATCTCTAGTTGTTATCTCTCACATGGAAGACACCCAACACCAATATAGTCACACACGTTGAGCTCATACCCATAACACATCTCTCTCTCTCTCTCTAACCCTTGAACAATGCTCCAATACATAGGTGGCCCACATGTGTGGCTTTTGTGGGGAAAGGGGAAGGAAATCCTTGTCACTTAAGAAAAAAGAAAAGAAAGCAGAGAAAAGATACCATGCATGCATCTTACTCAACAAAGAAGATAGATCTTGGAGCTTTCCTTTACCTTACTTTTTAATATAAATTTCCCAATCTTAGGTTGACCCATTTTGCCTTTTGGGTTTCTTCTTTATTAGGTTAAGTCCTCTGTGTGTGATCTGAGAAGATGCTTCTCGCTTTACTTCTTATTTACATTTAATCAAGATCAAGAGGAGCGATCTTCATTGTCAGTGAACTGCCCATATAGGTCAAGAATCAAGCGGCGATTTGTAGCTGTTTGCTGATAATGCTTGGAATATGGGGGGCATTCAACGCAATGGTAGGTCCTACATGTATCGCTGTTGATCCGAGAAGCCTTGTCACTAGGTGGAAAATGCTGTCCATCGGATAAATCAGTGATAAGCGGGTGACCGAAATTAGAAATGGCCATTGGCTTCCACTCAACAAAGTCAATTAGACTGCTAGCACTGACAGACAACATACCATCTCTGTGTTTATGATGGGTGGACCATGCTCGGTGGTTCCCATTGTTGGCGGTGGTCGTCTACCAGTTGCAAGTGCTCTATTTACGGCCACCATCCAACGGTGTTCGTGCATCTTCTTGAATTAACCCTGCAATCTCTGTTTTTCACTAAGAGGGGAGATTTAGCACAAAGGTAGAGCTGTTGTCATGTGACCTTGACATCATGCAGCTTATTGCAAAATACAAGAGAAGACTACATACTATTGACCCTTGTGGTCCACCCCTTTTATAACAGTCAAGGGTCCGGCAATAACGATATTGTCGACTTTAGCTCCCCAGCCTCACAGTTTTCTTGAACCTATGAAAACAACCTCTTGCAAAATGCAAGATTGAACTACATACTAGCGACCACACCATCAGAGGAACTACCTCTAAAACCATTTACAACAGCTAAGGGTTTCACAGTAACGATATTATCTACTTTGACTGCCCATATAGCCTTACAGTTTTGTTTCTATTTTACAAAAAAAGGCCTTGTTGCTGGAAAAGTTTCACCAAACTCTTATAAATTGTTCAGTTGTCTCTCCCCAAATAATATGACACTAACTCTCAGTATCTCACCCGTAATTTATCATTAAGGCTTTACACTTTCCCCGAACCCCGGGGCTATGTGGCTCTCTGTTTCTCAGTGAAAAGCGAAGTACCAACAAAAGCAAGGTAGTGGTGCATTATCACTGATTTAATAAGCAGTCGGTCAATGGTACATTCCAAAAGCCAAATTGATGGAACATTTGATCTGCTGCTTTAAATGATTTGATTGTTAAACTTATAACTTACTAATCAAGCATATAAGCATAGTTTCCACTTCATGGCACGTCAAGCAGGCAGCTTAGATCACACAATCACACACCATGATAGTATATACTACCAGTGTCACTATATGCTCTAGAAAAGATCACCCAGTTAAAATCGATTCAAGCTCGAGTACTAACTAGTCTTGCATCCCTTTTCCTTCAACTGATTGATTCCTTGACAAGCACATCTGTAACTGAGTTAGTTTGCTCTAATTTTTTTCATAGATTACCCCCTACTAGTATTTTGTATGGTTATAATTCTTCTATATTGGCCATGTTTTGTAAAATTCAAGTAGTTCAAAATGTTGTCTTTGATTTAGACGGGCAATGGTCTAAAATTCTCATCCATTGAATAATTTTAGTCATTGTTTTCTTAGGTTGTAAAATGAAAAGTAAAAAAATTTTACTGTAAATTTTAGAATTGAAAAAAGCAACAACTTGAATTTTTCAATGGATGAGAATTTAGGACCATAGTCCATCTAATTCAAGGGCAACATTACGAAGACTTGAATCTTCGCAAAATATGCATACATAGAAGTATAAAAAGGGCAGCTGCGATGCACAAAGCTCCCACGTATATAGGATTTGGCAAAGGGGTGAACTATAAAGGTCAATAGTATGTAACCTTACCTTGTATTTTGCAAGAGCCTGTGTTCCATATCTTGAACCTGTGACCTCAAAGTCATACAACGACAATTCTACCATTGCGGAAAGACTCTCCTTCACACATAAATTATAGCCATCCAAAATATTAGTAGGTTACTAATTTTTCAAAAAAATACCGGAGTCCATTCACTTCCCCATCCGTAAGTATTTTCAAAGTCATTTCCTTTTTCTGAATATATCCAAATGTTGCCATTCATAGGTCGAGATCTACTCATATGAATCTAAAGATCCAACCAACTCTATAAAGGCACCCTCTTAGATGGTGAGAGAAGAGAGTGTCCAATAAGACTGAGTTTTGAAGTGCCATAATTTATAAATCAACAATATTTGGCAGGCAATTGGTCCTATACAACTCTGGCATCTCTCCTGAAATATGATTGATTAGAAGTTCAAACAAGTACTGCTTTTCTACTTTGGCTGGAGATTAGATTCAAGAGTGTGAGCAATTTGTTTAGTAATTCTTCTTTGTAAACTATAAGAAGGATCATTTTCTAGTAGCCAGCCTCCGATGGACACGGCCGGAGAACATAAAGACTGTACCCCGAGTCTCGGTGTAGATTTGGTTCACTTGATCAGTCGCTTGGGCTGACCTACTTGTTATTATGCCTGTGACGATAACAGCACTGACTAGTACGATAAAATCAACAGCTGGAGAGGTTAAAAACGGACAAAAGGGAGGGGAGGATGTAAAACCATGGGCCCACTGTTGGCGAAAATCACGCGTCGCATTGAATCATCCACAGCAGGGATTAATGAGGTTCGTGTGGGCCATGGTGACCCCCACGAGGTCATGGATACTAAATGAAGAAGGTCCCACAGTTCCAAGAACACAGGCCTATTGCCCTGCGACTAGAAATAATATCTTGGTGGGTCCACTAACATCTTACCTTATCTTATTAAAGTGGGGAAGGAAATCTAAATCCCTGCAAGCTGACCAACTTTTCCCTTTTCCTTTTGTTTTTCTCACCCCACGACCGAAAAGCAAAGGCCAAAGGTGCGTGGAAGGTATAATGCAGGCTTAAGCTTCACTCAAAACCCTGAATAATTAGACCCAACCCACATTCACATTCTGCATGCACGCCCTTCATCAACACCACCGGCAGCAATTGGACCCACCACGTGATGCTGGCCTGCTTGGGACCATTGGTTTGCAGGGGTCCCACAATGAAGATGTGATGGCTCAAAAGTTGCTCTGCTCAGAGATTTCTAACCATTCGATCTGTTGCCAACCAATGGACAGTTGGACAAGCATTGCACAAGCAGACTTTATGCCCGGCTGATTAGCAGTTCAGTACAGTTTCTGCATGTGGGGCCCTACGTCAGAGGACCCCCTAGATTAGCCATTGATTATCAAGCTGGCAATCAATAATGAAAACCAGCTCTTAGATTTTGTCGGAATAGATTCTTGGTTAAACAATGGTTCTTAATGTCTTATTTAGATGTCACAGGTTGAAGCAATATAACCTCTTATAAAAATACAATTTGTTGAATATAGATCCTTTGTGAGTCACCCTTTCCCAACCCTAACTTCAAATATTCATCGGCAGGGCGCAAAAGTGAGTCAAATGAAGCGTCATTTTTTAAATCCAATATGGGGCCCTTGGATAATTGATAGCACACCAAACAAGCACTGTGTCATTTATTGAGAAGCAGTGGAAGAAATTACAATTAGGTTTTCTTGTCATCACTAATCTAAAGTCTAAACACATGGTTTCTAATCAATTATCCTACGGTTACTATCGCCCGATCATCATAACGACGACTCATGGTGGTCCCAAGTCATCATCAGGGACCGCGGATGAACGGCCTTTGCGTATTGAACGGTTAGATCTCGTGACGAAATCAACCGAATGTATGGAACAGATAATTCGAGGAATTAAAATTAGGTTCTAAAACTTCCCACCGGGCTAAGCCGTTGATTCTACTGATCCAAATGGGATCCAATGAAAAGTAGCAATCTGGAAAGGAACATACACATCCAATGATCGTCGTCATCAACAACTCGATCATCACCGCTAACCAAGTTGATGTAAGAAAATATGGGTAAATGTGGGGCCCAAACGGTTGGTGTTCTAAATTCCAATTTGTTCATCTTCTGTCCCACATCAGATGATCACAGTCCTCTTGCTTAAGTCACCCACCAAATTGACGGTCTGGACCCCGATTGTAAGGGTAGGTTCCACTAACCCTTATCTTCTGACAAATCAGCCACTAATAAAAGAGTAGTTCTCTGGCATTAAATAATCGTACGGTTTCATCATCCAATCGCCTTAATTGTGGGCCAATCTCTAATCAGCCAAGTGGTCCCACTAAATACTCCGGTGGATTCCCTCTGCGGGAAATGGTGAAAGAAGCGGTTCGAATTTCGAACGGTGGGAGAAGCTGGCAAGTCTCATCACAGAAAAAGACCGTTGCGGGTAATTCGAAAATTTCCCCAGTTGAGAAATAAAAACTAAATAAATAGTCAAAAATAGATAATACGAAAAAAAGTTGAATAATCCCATCCCAACAGAAGGTGGTCATGCAGGCTGGCCGGCAGACAACCCTATTCTCTTTTCTCCTTTTACTTTTCCGGTTTTTTCTCACATGTGCATGCTCCCTTTTCTTTTGAGTTTTTCACGATTTTCCTTATTTTGAAAACAGAGCTGATTTTGATAAGCACACTCCTTTCACGCTTCGAAAGTTAGAAGAAAAGGGGTGGTATTCCTAAAACCAGGGGCAATAGAAGTTGTAGCTGCTCCTCTTTCAAAGATATTCTTCCGTTCCTTTCACTATCAAATCTGGCTTTTGAAATCTTTGAAATCCGGCTCTAGCTGCTTTGCCCCTTGCTGTACCTTTCGGCAGGTGAGATCGTCCCCACGCTTTGCCCTTTTATTTTCTTTCGAACTTTTATCTTCTTTTATTTATTTATTTATTTTTTTGTTGCCGGTTAAATTATTAAAGTGATTTTAATAAGGGCTTGCTGTCCATCGCCGGCAGACACGCCAGCGACGGCCGTTATAATTGACGGACAAGGTTTTGAACTTCAGCTGGGTGTGAAACCGAGACGGCTGACGTGACGGGACGGGTTGGCAAGTCGTGAGAAAGCTGAAATAGTTTGATACGGACAGAGAAACCGGCCAGAGACGATCTGACCGCGAGAGGGCGGGGGATTGATGATATGGCGGGTTTAGCGGGGGTTGAGATGAGATGGTCTGACATGGTACATGATATGGATGGTATTACCGTTGGTTTTATTTGAGATAAGAGGAGATGAAGTATTATCTCCCCTTTGGTCATATCATCTAATGTCATGTTAGCTCATTTTGTTGGAAAAAAGGCAATCTTAGTGAACTAAGCTTTCTCGTACGCAAAATCTAAAAAAGTATGTAGCCTTGAGAAATTATTTACATGTCTTAAACTTGTAATTTTAAGGCCACGACAACTTAACATAGCTGTGTGAAATTCAAAAAACAGGGGATAGCTGTCACACATCTCCTTTCTTTTTTATTAGATTCTAAATTTGTCTATCTTTTAGAAGGCTCGCGATAACCGAAGCCCATGCCCTATTGAATGTCTCCTATTTTTCACAAAAAAAAATGCTAAATTGACTGTACTATAGGTGTGGTCTAGCATTCAGATTTTATGAGACTTACTTTTGATTTACATGATTCGTTCATCTTGTCGCTCTATATTTAGATGTTTTACAAATAAAAAAATCATATTATTTGGATGAATCTAGCATCTAAAAACCGTATAAAATGTTGTGCTAAAAAATGAACAGTTTAAAGCTTCATAAAATAAAATATAAAAAAATGTACAGTTGTGTTGCAACTAGAATAATTCAAACCACATGTTTTTTTATCTATAAGTCTGTAGATCAATAAGATAAACCTATTGGCTAACATATAGGTGGGTCCAATAAATGTGATTGCTAGATCGCACCGATAGATTAAGCATTCCTTCCTTCGTCAAGGATGAAAATGAAGTAGGGAATACACCTTCACACTCTTAATGAAGGATGTAGCTTGGCATTATTTCATTTTCCCAGCCTTCTTATAGCCAAGAATAAAGTGCAAAGACCCTCCCTAAGCAATGAGAAAAGGAGCCTCCCTCTTGGGTGATCAAGACTTGAGATTGCCCGTAGGTGCATTGCTCAACATTCAAAGAATAAACAAACAAACAAACAAATAAGTTAGAGAGAACAACAAAAACAACGCACCAAAGCCTCTTCCTTTTGTGGTGGCACGAGGATTCTCACCTAGGTGACCAGAGTTCAAGACTATGCACGAGTTTGTGTAACTAACTCTAAAAAAAAGAAAAAAGAAAAAAGAAAAACCTAAATTATAAAAGAAAGTTAGTTTAATAAACTACATAATATAGTAACTTTAAATTTTACATTGTAGAAAACATACATGAACGTAAAACAACCTTGAAAATTTGAAATTTCTTTGAAGAAACATCAATAAATGGGTGCAAAATTATCTCCTTGGCTACAATAGAAAAGAAAAGAAAAAGTCACTGGCAATGTATGCTTGTCACCGAACCAAAAGTTGCAAGGTTTGGCAGGGGATCATAAAATCTTGGCAATCTTTTCTATCTAATCTAATGAACGAGGAATCTATTTTGAAATTGTCTGCCCTGCACTTAGTAGATAAAAGTACATTACATAGTCCATTTTACGGATTGACAATTTCCCCATTCAATGACTTTGGCACTGGAAGTTCCCAAAATGAGTACCATCAGGTCGAGGGAATTAGACAATATACATCTGTTGGTAGTCCAGCCTTCCTTCTCCTTTCAAAGCCTATTTGAATGAGAATCCAGAACCTCTCGGTTGTGAATATCTAAATAGGACAAACTAGCCCCCTGTAAATATCTTTGCTTTGAAACAAAATAATTAGAATTGGGCTCGATCAACTATGTATTCTTCGTACAAGACATCTTGTGGTTGAGAAGGCAACATACTAAAGACTGGTAAATGGAATTTGTCTTTGATATACTAGAGAACCCAGATATTATGATCTTATTTACTAGTAAGACACTCGATAATAGATAAAATTTACTTGACATAGATTCGGTAAGCCAATGTAGCACATTTATCTAATTTTATGAATGCCTGTGTACTTGACTGCTCATTTGGGCAACACTGACCCCTCATACAGATGTCAAATTGAAGAATTGCAAAGTATCATATAGTAAGTGGTACTGCAACATTTATTACCATACAGTATGTGGTTACCGTAACATCTAGAATTTATTTATTTATTTGTTCGTGCAGTAGATGTCCTAAAAATTGATTGTGAATAATAAATACCATATGATGTACTTTTCTAATAAGTGAGTTTTGGAGTGCAGAATATTAGTAACGGGGTCCAATAGTAGGAGTGACAGATGGTGTAGGTATTACTATCCTTTGCACAAAGTTCTAGTCTATGCATAGTTTGAGAACGGGACAGACAACAAGGGTCTACAATATATATCTTTATCTTGTATTTTTGTAAGAGATTATTTTGACATATTAAACCTATAATCGTAAGCTCTCACGATGACAACTTTACCTTTGCGCCAAAGCTTCTCTTTATTTTGGTGGTCACAACTCACACACAATAATCTCACAAAAGTTTAAGATATGTAAAAGCCAAGGTCTTCTAGCTAGCTCAAAGACATGAGGAGGCGTGTTTCAACAGTCCAAGAACAAATAGTGTGAGGTAAGTAAATATTATGCTACTTAATTGAGCTCTATACAAATATTCAATAAACAATTCATCCAATAAGACTCGTTTTGGATGTAGCTTTGAGGATCACGTTAACTATATAATTTGAATTCCAACTAAATATGGTTTTTGTTACATATGTGACAACTAATGTTGTCTTCATGTGACCTTGAGGTCACGGGTTTAAGGCATGGAAACAGCTTCTTGCAAAATGTAAAGTAAGGCTGTGTACTTTAGACCCTCGTGGTCTGTCCCTTCTCCGAACCCCACATAGGCGGGAGCTTCACACATCGGGGCTGCCCTTTTATGTGAGTACTAATGTTATTTCACAATTTTCTGCTATCCATATCCAATGACTAGAATCAAACACCTTTTAATATAGCTCTAGCATAATAATAATAATAATAATAATAATAATAATAATAATAATAATAATAATAAGTTTAGATTTCTTATAAGCAAAGTTTTAGGTACAACACGCAAAACCAACTTAACAAAAGTAGACTTGCCTCGCTATGTTAGCATGTGATTGTTAAGGAAGTGAATAATATGCTAAAATCTCCGGGACTAATGAAACATGTCTAAGTCAATTTCTCAAACTAAAGTCCTATGTCACGGGTGAATCTCTTGCATTTTATACCACAAGTTGACCCACTTACGATGGTAAGTCGTAACACCATTAGGGTTCTAAGTATGCACGTGGTGTCTGCATTAGAAGAAAAGAGAAAGGAGCGAACTTTTAACAAAGAGGAATAACTTAGGAATGCTATTACCATATAAGAATGATAAATAAACGCTCCGTGTGATAGCTTCCATTGACCTTCTCGAGTCCGGCTTTATATGATCTAACTTGTTTATATCATAGCCCTAGTTTTCATGTAGATTGGATGATTCTAACGTCCAAAAACTTATACTAAAAACAGACAAGTTAGAAATTATGATTAAACAACTAATATGTCATAGTCGTCGTATCCATACTTATTAAGCATTTAAATTAAGCTTGGGCAATTTTCACGAGCGAGTTGGATCGTGCAGAGGTAGGGTGTAGAAGAGCAGTCTATTCTTTGGACGATCACTTGTGAGCCTTCATACATCATTTATCTTATAAAAAAACATAGGTGCATATACATGATATCAGTTCCGACGAATATAAATGGCAGCCCCGGTGAATGAAGCTCCTGCCTATGTAGGGTCTGGGGAAGGGATGGGCTACAAAAGCTTAAAATATGCAGTCTTACTTTGCATTTTGCAAGATGCTATTTTCATGCCTTGAACCTGTGATCTTAAAGTCACACAACGACAACTTTTACTGTTAAACCTAAGCTCTCCGAATTCTCATCTGTCCAGATTATCTTATCTGACTCTTTGACTAGAGCTAGAATCTCAATTTGTTTAATCGGAGGAAATGGAGAAACAGTGGACAGTCAGTCGATACTGGTATGAACGAGGGAGGGGGGATTTCCTCAGGCGCTGCCTCTGCAGGCTGGTGAAGTGGGAAAAGAAAACGAAATGAACCGCATTTGGAGGCACAGTCTTGGTACAAAACCAGAAAGGAGATTGAGAATCTTCTATTTGTTTTCTTCGGCCTTCGCTTCCACTTGTTTGTTTTGTTTTTCCTTTGATTCAAGACATGGAACCCTTTTCTCCATGACCTTTTACCAAAGTGGAAATGGAAAAACCAGACGGGGATCCAGGGAAACACGAAAATACAAGTGGTGGGCCAGGTGAGAAATGGGCAACCCCAGTTGTGTCTCTGTCAAGATTCGTATCCGTTTCCCGCTTCTTCATGCAATGCTACAATGGCCTAGCTACTTGAATGGGTAGTACAAGCTTGCCTCTCGGATTTATTGTAAAAAAAGGCGTACTTTGATTTTGCAAAGTCTCGGGGGATGAATTATAGGACGGATAAAGTATTAAGAGTTAGTTATATATTTGTCTTTAAAAAGGGAATTGGGCAGTTCATACAAATTTGGAGAATTCTCCAAACAACAAGGCCTTTTTTCATAAAAGAAGAACAAAATTGTGAGGCCATATGAATAGTCAAAGTGAACAATATTATTGTTGAAGGAGAGCCTTAGTATAATAGTATAATTGTCGTTATGTAACTTTAAGGTTATAGGCTAAAGGGGCTGTGACCTTGTAGTCATAGGCTAAAGAGGTGAAAATAGCATTTGGCAAAATGCAAATTAAAGCTACGTACTATTAACCCTTATAGTCTGCCCCTTCTTTAAACCCCGTATATGTTGGCTCATTTGCATATCCGAAGTAGAGTTGATGGCAAAAGTAGATAGAATGAAACTAAGCAGCATCGTCGTTTGATGTATTTTTGCTTATGGAGCCATTCTATACGCAATACACAGACATGTAACAAGAGAGTACATAGTCAATGAGCCGGGTGCTTAGTTGCTCGATACAGTCAACCTGACTTCAACACCATCACTAGGTGGGTGATGAGCAGATAAAATCAGGCTAATTCCCCCGCTCTCCATCTTAATCGGAGAGTTCCATTTTACTATTCTATTGTACTGTTCAAGCTGACATTGTGAACAAATGATTGTCATTATATATATTAAGAATTGAAAAACTGTTTGGTGAACGACTCGCAAGAAGAACAGTTTCACATGTTCATACTTTGTCGAATTAATTCCAACTACTTCCCTATTAGTTTTTCTCTTTTTGTTTGAACATCCAGTAATCAGCTATTAACTTAATGGTTAAGATTGTACAATTAAAGTGGCTCTGTGGAGTGCCAACCATTGGTGCCAATTTCTAAAACCTGTCTATATAGTGTTAACATAATGTAAGCGGGCGTAATGGTTCAAAGGCAAGGACCTCCTGATACACGTCTGTCTACGCTAAAGGGTTGCTCACAAACAATATCTTAAGGACCACTAAATTTGGAGCAGCTGATCCCAAATATATGCTAGAGGGCTGCAACAGACTGTTCTGTGTCTTGAACCTGTGACCTCAAGGCCACATGATGACAACTTTACCCCTTCATGAAAACGAAGACAACAACTTTAGTTTATCAAGATCTTTAATAAAAATGACTGCAACAATCACGAATACAATTCGATCCTAGTGATCAATGTAGGCTCATATGCTAAATTTGTGCATTAGAGAGTAGGTATAATGGACCATCAAAAGAGGACCAATGTAGTCCAGGTTCTAAGTGAACTGGGCATCACATCCGTGAAATTGACACTTTAAAAGTTCCCCTTTTAAGCCCATCTTGTTGAAACCCAATGTACCTTACAAATCAAGGGGCCAAGATATTTGAGTAACGTGGGGCAGGGGCAATTGTCTGGAGTTGCTAATTGAAAGAAAATCTTAGAACCAGTTCATACGCCAAGCAGACCAAAAGTTACACCATGGTCCTAAGGTTTTAACATAGTCTTATTTACAACAAAGTGAAATACTCAATGAAGAATAATCTTATTTACAACAAAATGAAATACTCAATGAAGAAAAAAGTTGATGCTTGTTATTATATCCCCACCTAAAGCTGGCCAAGCTCAGGACGGCAACAATCATCAAGTTTAGACCCGCCAAAATAGACTGTTTAGGATTATTAGTCATCCACAGTAACAGAAATTGGATGAACGGTTACGATTAACCAAAGGTGAGGCCCACTATCATAAAGTTGAGGAAATTATTCGGTTTATATTTCTCGTAGAATTTAGAGGTCGTTAAAGACGGCGATGCCATTTAGAACCGACCTTTGCTCTGTGCTTCAACGGCCCACGTCAAATTGTGGTTTGCGCCCTGTGCGAGAGCTGTGGCAAGCCCTATTCTGCCAAGTCTAGCATTGGTTAATTGATCAAAATCTTCAACGAAAACGACTGCAACAATCACCATTACAACACACGGTTACAGAAGCTGAACTTGTAGGTTGGTGTAGTTGACCATGGGCGACGTAACCATTGCTGTCCAGGTTCATAGTAATTGGACATTGCACCCACAAAATGGGCACTCAAAAAGAGTTCCACTTTTGGCTTATTCTTGTGGAACACACTTGACCCCTTCAAAATCAAGGACCTCAGGTTATTTGATCAAGCTGGGACGGTGGCCATTGGCCACAGTTGCTCTTAAATTCGGGGGACGGTCCAAGTGTGATCACGTAAGGATCGCTAGAAGGTGATCCGACGAGTGGGATAATTTTCTTTATTAGATCCATCTCATTAATTGAAAGATAGTCTTAGATCCAGCAGTTGATACCCCAACCAGGCAGCCCAAAACTTGCACCAAGATGGCAATTTCATCTTCCCACATCTTACTTGCAGAAGAGAGCGCTAAAATCTCTTTACCACTACAAATTTCTTCCAGGCCAAGTAAATAACAGCCAGACTCAGTGAAAGAAACGCGGAAGTTCCAGGACAGTCCAAAAGAGGAGCAGCACTCCGGAAAGGAAAATCAAAACCCTAACCCTAATTCAGAATCAAATCCAAACCTTAATTTTATGCTACTAAGAGTTTAGAGCAGATATTTTCTTAACGAGGGAGAGAGAGAGGAGGCAGGGGAAGTAAAATGAAGGGGCGAGGATAAATGTCTGCTGTAGCAGCCAGTTGTTGCACGTTTAGGGTTTTTCTATTTCTTTCCTTTTCGAAAGGAAAACTGGCAGACAGAGCAGGAGAGAGAATAAAAAAGAAACTATAAAAACAGAACACTCCCATCCAACGTTTGAAGCACCTTGAAAACTTAATAAAAGCCTCTTGTCTGCGACATTCTACATCCCCCCTCGCCTCTCTCTCTCTCTCTCTCTCTCTCTCTTGTTTTGTATTTGGGGTTGAGATGGCTGAAGATTTGGACGACGGTGAGTTTTGGCTGCCATCGGAGTTTCTGGTAGATGATATTCTCATGGAGAAGAAGGAAAACGGGGGAAATGATGAGAACGAAAACAGGGTTGCTTTTCCCTGCGAGTTTCCTTATGGGTTTGAGTCGTTTGGCTCCAGTGTGAGTTCACCTGAGGAATCGGTTGTTGGGTCAACAGAAACTGAGAGTGACGAAGATGATTACATGGCTGGATTAACTCAGCAGATGGCTCACTTCATGCTTCAGGAAGAGGACAAATCTCTCCCGGCATATGGGAACGACAACGCGAAGGTAGAACCTGTTTTGGGGTTTTTAGGGTTTATGTTATGTGGGCTGTTTTCGATTATGATTCTGGTTTTTTGGTTTCGACTTTCGGGTTCTATCTTTGATTCCGATATTTTTTTCCTCTTCTTCTCATGTTATTTTGGGTTGCTCTTACTGCATATCGGTTCTGATTGTGGGTTCTTCCTCCTCAGTTTTAATTTCTGGGTTCTTTCAAGGTTTTCATGTCTGTTTTTTTATTCTTTCCTTCATGATTTATGGGTTTCTGTTTCTTCTTCAGTTGTAACTACCGAGTTCTTTTACAGTCTTCATTTCTTGCTTATTTTGCTTTCACAGTTCTGACTTCTCGGCTGTTCTTCTTTTGCAGGGAAGAGGGTTGGCTGGTTCTCCTCAATCAACACTATGTGTAGTTGGAAGCTGGTCTGGTTGGAGTTTGAACTCGAGTCGCGGGAGTTCAAATGGTACCTCAGAAGTCTCGTCTCCACCTTCAACACCACTAGAGCAGAAAGATGATTCTTGGGACCTACTGTCAGCAGCAGCGGGACAAGTTGTAAGGTTGAAGATGAACGATGGTGGTCCCAAATTTCAGAGCCGTGGGCTTCTGGGTTCAGCTGGAAAACCTACTGCTATGCCTATTGCCGCTCCTGTGAAAGCCCCATCTGCTAACCTCTCCCAAACCAAGGCGCCTACACAACAGCAAGTTCAGGCTAATCAAGTAAGATCTTGTTGGTTTTTATTTTTTGAACAGTGAAAGTAGCCTAGTTTCTCACTGATTTCTAATTGGTTTATTCTGTTTCACAGTTTCAGCAGTTGAAACAGCAACAAATGATGAAACAACAGTGTTCTGCTGTGTGGGGAAGGCAGGGAAAAGTGACACCCCAGCAACAGCATGTGCAGAACAGGGGGAGAAACAGTGGGTATGGAAATGGGAGATGTGGAAGACCTTTGGGTTTATCTTCTTCGGCTTGGCCGCCTTTGCAACAACAACAGCAGCCTGGTTCTGGGATGAGAGCTCTTTTTCTCGGAGGGAATAGTTCCAGAAAGGAATCTTGTGGAACTGGGGTTTTCTTACCAAGGCGAGTTGGTAATCCTACCGACATGCGGAAGAAACGTGGTGAGCTTAAGCGTAGTCTTGCCGTCTCTCTGTAATCTCTGTTTTCACTAGCTTTTACTGATCTGGGACAAGTTTCTGAAAGGTTTTGAGTTGCTTTTGTCTCTTTGGCCCGAGCCTTTCTTTTGTTTAGTTTCAGGTTTCTTCATGTGAACTTGATTTGTTTTATGTGGTTTTTACTGCGTTATTTTTCAGTATGTTTCTCGTGTTTGTCTGATTAGTTCTTCTCTATATCTTGAATGAACTCTGATAAGTCAGTATAGTCCTCTGAGCCGAGGGTTTATTGTTAAAATTCCCTAGGTTTACCCCATGTGGGATTGATTTGGTTTTTCCGTTGCTTTAACTGGTAATTCTCAGTCTACTCTGTTTCTTTCTTTATTTCTTCTACTTGAAAGGCTGTCTCTAATAAATGATTTTTGGGGTTTTTCGCCTTAGAATATTTTGAACCTTCCCCTTTGTTCTGTTTAATCGTCACTGCTAATCAGACTCGTTTTCTTTGCACCCTTGTCTTTATTCTTAATTTTCTCATCATGGAACTGCTATTTTCGGTGTAAACCAATGGGTTTTGTTATTGTGCAGATTATCGTTTTTCCTTAATTTTTTTTGGGTCTGTTGTTCCTACTTTAGAGACTGATTCCCGGTTTACTATCATCTTTGGATTGGCAGCTTGCTCGACTGTTCTCCTTCCCGCCAGAGTGGTGCAGGCGTTGAACTTGAATCTGGACGAAATGGGAAATGCTCAACCACGTTTTCATGGAGGATTTATTCACGATCATGGTACATTTCCACCTGGATTTACCAATTTTTTTTTCCAGCAAAAATCTATAATTCTTACACGAACTTCCATCTCTTTTACAGAATCAATAGCAACAAGAACAAATGCTCTTCTATCTCAGCAAAAGCGCAACAATCTCCGCCATCAGCCGCCTCCACCCAGTCATGAAGTCCGCCTCCCAACAGAGTGGACCTATTAATTTCCATCTCACTAATCACTGACTGATAGTGTTTGGAGAAAAATTGAAAAAAAAACAGCAGCATCATTATATACATTCAATTTGGCAATGAAAGATAAAGTGGAATGTTTTTGTTAGAGGTAGCAGAGCAGAAGAAAATGCAATGATGAGTAGCGTTTCTGGAATGTGGATGGGAAGGAGGAGAAATGGTTAAAAGTGGGGCTGAGGAGTTGTTTCAATCTGCTGGTAATAAAGTCTTTGAGAAGTAGTTTTTCCTTATCTGCTGCTGCTACCACTAATTTATTCCAATACAGCAGTGGGGGATTGGGAGGAACAACCCCAGAGGAAACCACTCGCCGGAAAATAAAAGATGTCTCATGTTAATTTTGTTTCCCTTTTTTTTTTGTTTTTTGGTATGAACATGAGAATTATTGGCTCTCGTGTAGTAGTATGAAGAATGAAAGAAAGAAAGCTTGTGGAATCTGTGTCGTTGTGTATCGTAAGTATGTGTTAGTGGGAAGGGAATCTGGATTCGTTACGTGGTTTCATGAATGTGTTGTAAATAAGAGATTTTTGGTGCTCTTTTTTCCTCGTTTGGGCAGTGCATTATGAACAATAACAATAACAATAGTAATTATATTATTAGCTGGCGACTCAGTGCCCGAGGAAGCCATGCGAGGATCTTTGGGCGGGTCGGTCAGCTGCCCCAAAAGGAATCTTGTGCGTTGGGCCACTTGTTCTCATGTTAGCGAAAGATAAAAAGAGCAGTTGCTTAAGCTTGAAGAGTTTGGGGCATTCGGCGATCTGACGTAGACCTTGCTAACATTAGTGGGTTTGTGAGTCATCGCTGATGTAAAATAGCAGATTATGTGATTCGTTGAGTAAATTTGTCCCACTTCGGAGTCATGGCTGATGTAAAATAGCAGATTATGTGATTGGTTGAGTAAATTGGTCCCACTTCGGAGTCCAGATCTGGGGGGACATGCAAGGATTTTGGTCAGGGAGTTGCCTCTGTCAAACGTTGATTAGAATTATAATAGACTAAGAATTGAGAATGGGGAAAGTTGATGTGATTTAGCCTTTGGCCTGTGTGGTTAAGTGGGACGGTAGCTCCGATCAGGAGATTTTAACCCTCGCTTGTGACCTTTTAGTTTGTTGACTCGTGTCGTGCTTGGTTGCAGAATTGCATTTCCTCAGTAACGACGAGGACTACGTGGGAGTCTGACATGATGTGATGGTCAATCTGATTAGTAGTTTTGGCTGTTTGCAGCAATGGCTATTTGTAGCCTTTGACTGCGAGGATCGAAGGCAAAGGGCAACCAGCAGTGCGAAGTTAGGTTGGTTTTTGTTGTTTGGCTTTAATCCTCTGAGGAAAGTGGAGCGGCAGTCCAAAGTTTCTTCGTGGGGTTCATTGTTTAAATGGATGGACGGCAATGGAATAATATGTTTATGGAAGACTAGCAGGAATGTTATACTCAGCTCCCTTGGGCAATCACTGGACCGTGATGCTATGTCCTTCACTTGTTTCATTTTCATCCGGCCATGCTGGTCTCCACGGATTAAATTTTTATAGTGAGCAAGTAATGTTGACTTCTGATCCATGGCAAGTGGTTTGGATTGTTAAACAAGTAAGCCCCAGTTCTACGGTCTAACCAGTCATGTCCTTCCAAAATTAATCTACAGTCTTCTTTCATGGAAGCACTTCCTAGAAGGATGACAATTGGGTGATGGCAGCAGGTCCCAGTAGTTTGGATATAATGGATCTAGTCTTTAGGGACTTGGTTTATGTGAAACTGATCTAATGGGTCCTCTCTGTCTGCTTCTGGAGGGTGCCTTCAGGGGATGGGTCATTGAAATTCAAATGTCTTCTGTATCCAATACAAGCCTTAAATGAAAGATGTTAAGAGCATGCCTTTTAAGTCTCTTCTATAAAATAAGCAACAAGCTTTATGTAATGCATAACAAATCTTATAGATTTTGGATTCCTCCCCTACAATTTGCATCATTGTGACGAGATGTGGTCAGTTATGTGGCGTAGGAGTCAATTTTGTTGATTTCGTCGACATTCATGGTCTCATAATACCTTCATTTAGGAAAAGATGCCGGCCATTATCTCAGCGACAGGATGTTCCCCACTTATTTTCGCATTGTCCCAAAAGCACCTTTATTAAGGCTAACACTTCTAAGTCAAGACAAACCAGAGTGAAGCCCTCCTGTATTATTTTGAAGCTGAAATGAATTAGCATCATTAGATTACCACTCTATTTGAGCCTGATATGTGGTATCCGCCATCTATTTGGTCCACCATTTTTGTGACAACTCAAATACCCCATCGAGATCGCCTCGGACCAAGCTAGAAATTGTAAAGTTCAGTCCGGACTTAGTGCCAAGTTCCTTTATGTGAGGATTATAGTGTTTGGCTCTGTCTTCCTGGACAGTTTCGATCATTTGTATTATGCTATATAAGCTGACAATTCCAGAAGTACATTAGTAATGGATCTGCAACTTAATTTGCAGTGGCTTTATATATCTTTTCTCATTAGTTGTGACTTATATATACGTATATATATATGTCCATTCTATCTATACTACATATAAAGCAAACACCCTTATACGGATGATTGGTGGATTTACAAGCAGCGTGTTTGCTTTATATATATAGGGTGTAAGTATTGGGGCTGCTAATTTACGACATGTTGTTGTATTGGTGATCATCATCACAAAAATGTTGGACATAAAATAGCCCCGTAAAGTGCAAAAGAAGGAGAATAATTTGGGTTTTTGGCCACTTGAACAGATGTGTCTAATTTCCAAACTACGCCTTGGCTTTTAGTGGCAATAATGACCTTGAACCAATACCCCTTGTTTGCTTTCGGTCTCAATTGAGCACCATCAAAGCTATTGTTTTTCCTCTCGGCCGAGGTTGGGGACGGTGGCAAAATAGTCATCTGATTCAAGCCGCACAGGTGACACTGCTTCTTCAAGTGGCTTAGCATCAAAATTTTGAACCATGTATTGGGGAACCGACAATGCCTGCAAGGAAAGAAGCAGGTGCTACATCTACCATTTCCCCCCCAAGCTTCTTGAACTACTTCAGCAATCGATGTCCACTGTCTCTCTTTGACCCAAGCCACAGTATTGTATTTTCTTTACTGTGGACCAAAACGGAGAAAAAACCCATCTTTTCAGGGTTTTTATTTTTTGTTTGCAAATACCGAAAACAGAGGTTGGAATTATCCAAATTCATTAAGTTTTCGTTTGCTCCCCCCCCTCTATGTAATTGCTAACAAGTTGAACGGCTTAGATCTTTCAAAAAAAGCCACCCTCTCTCTTAAAATGGAGTATCAACTTCCTTGCAAACACTAGTGTCCCGACCCTTACCGGCCTTACCCATCTATTAGAAAAGTGAGATATGGCCCGAAAAATGAGAGAAAGTTCAAGTTTTAAGATCAAACCTGTGTCCCACCAAATGCATTAAAGTGAACGGAAATTAACAGCCTTCAAATACCATTAACCTGGAAAAAGATTGGTGGCCTGAAGCTTTATTGATCCTTAAAAGTAAAAGCAAAATAGAAGAAAAGTATCTCTCCATGTATGCATTTTCGCCAGTTCAGGACATGCATCACACAAAACAACCCGATCAACATTATCATTACCTTCATGGTCGGCTCTCGTTGGCTTTCCTGGGTCCATAAAATGGGTACTGTATAGTATCCATTCATCCCGTAGAAGTGAAACGAGGAATAAGAAGGGAAGAGATTCGGGTGTTTATTGCAAGGGTCCGTTAGGAAAATAATATAATGACGCTCTTATGGGTAGATAGTTAATGTTCATAAAGACGAAAATGAAAGTTAACAAATTACTGATTTGTCACTTCGCACGTCCAATGATTTTTTGCTTGGTGATAACCTACATATCACCATGTTGTAAGTTATCAACCCATTCATGTATTTATATCTAATCCAGATATAAACTTTCTAGACTCTATATTTTTAGATGCTATTTGCATATTTATGTGCACGAAAGGAATACAAAAAAGGGTATATTGGAAAAAAATACTCATCATCATCAGAGCTTTATCCCGATTAGGAGTTGGCTACACGAATCTTGACCCTCCATTCTCTTTTATCAAGTGTTATTGCTTCATTTAGCTTAAAAGTTTTTAAATATTTTCTCACCACTTCTTCATACGTCCTCTTCAACCTTCCCCTTGTCCTTTTAGACCATTCGACTTGGATCGACACACGCTACTATTTGGTGTTGTTTTTGGTCTTTGTTAGAGATGTCTAAACCATCTAAGCCTATCTTCCTGTAACACCCCGGATTTTTAAGACAAATTTTTTTTTTTTTTTTTGTGGCAATTTAAATAAGAACATTTGGGATCCCATGAGAAAAGATTTATTTAACATTTTACTAAACCTATCTTAAAACTCCGGGTGTTAATTTTTCCTTTCTCAAAATGACGTATACGTAATTTAAACATAAATAAATGATCCGCGTATAAATCAACGTCAAATAAATAGGCGCCTTTATTTTAAATCAAATAAACATCCAAAAGACAATAATAATATGGCCCAGGGTCTATCCATCATAACATCCCATATAAATGTCCAATATATATCCAAAGATCTAAATCACATCCAAATATAAAGTATGCAGTCCATAATAAAATTCAAATGATAATCCACTCTAATGACTCACATTACTTTCTAAAACTATAGGGAAACTAGTCTTCAGCAGCTCTCAAGGTTTATCAACCGCTTTTCCTTTCCTGGTGTCGCGCTCGAGATCTAAGGCATTGCAAAACAAAGCAATGCCCCAGCATGCTATCGCTTGTGTAGGTACATAGACAATTAATGTAATAAATGAAAGAAATAATGAACAAAGATTTATGAAAAGTCTAACATTTATTGAAATAGTGATATCATAATGCCATGTTCAAATAAATGCCAATTTATTCCATATGCTAAAACATGAAATTCACGGAGTTAAAACATGACATGAATCAATAAATGGAGCATACAACAAGAATAAGGGCACCCTAAGGTAATGGGTCCCACCACATCGCACGAACATCACGATCGGGAGTACACATAGTCATCCTCTGAGTGTCGTCACACCAAAGCATATCATCTATAACCAAGCTCATCATACATGCACACATAACAAGAATATGGGCCATCATGCCGGTGGCAACCCTCCATGGGTATCAACCACCGCCGCTCCCCGTCGACACCATAACGGGAGACTTAGCGTCCGTCCCCATGGAAAGGCTCGGGCAGGTAGTGTGGACTATCCATGTTACCAAACCCCTACCGAATGCCATCTATGGGCGGTGTCTATCATATCACAAACTCATCACATCATAATCTCGGAAGGTGGGTGGCGGCTCTATCCCTCCTAAAGCATGACGCCCACCGGCGAGAGCACCCGTCATCAAATATAAAACACGGAAATCATATGTATATGCTAAAACTCAAGAGCACTTATAGCTTGCAATCCCCAAGACATGCCCCGCATCCAGGCGTAAGCCTATCAAAGAACCAGCTAATAAGCCTCTATTCTCATTTCCATGTAAATCCATGCATTTTCTATATATATAATAAGAAATAAGTCTCTAAGTAAGCATAACAAATTAACATCATGCTTGTAAAAGCATTTGAAATAAGTTTATTCAGTAAAAGATTTCAATTTGGAATAACCATCCTGTACGCAATGTCGCATGAAATCCATGGTAAATAAAAATCGCAATTTAAAATACAATCACACATGATGCTATGTTTAAACATGGTTTAAAATCAAGTCAAAACATTAGTTGTCGTCACCTACCTCAGTGTGAGATCACTAGCTTGCTAATAACTCCCTTTAATTGGTATATTCAAGTGCACCTGTACATGTCACATCACTATTTTAAAATTTTTCTAAATAAAAAGTGGTCATTTCTAAGTTTTTAAGTTAAAACTAGGTCCACGTCGTCAATACGGTCACAACGCCTCTTTCGGATCGTGATTTGGACCTCTCTAGCTCCCAAAAATCAAGTTTTAGTGAAAACTACGCTAAAAGGGGGCCTGCCGGACCACCATAAGGTGGTTTAAACCGGCGGCACCCTTTTTCCGCCGGTTTACACCGACGTACACGGGCGCACGAAGACGCACAGCGTTGCAGACGCCGCACGGGACGCGCGCCGCGCGTCTTCGCGCGTGCGTCACGGTCGCCAGGACGCGCCGCGTCCCGGTCCCACCGCGACAACCAACCACTCACGCTCCGCACGCGCGCGGCGCCGCGCACGCGTGCGGCGACGACGTCATGTGACGTCGTCCCTCGGGCGTCAGGGAGTGCGTCTTGGCGTCAGCGCAGGGCGCCGAGCGGTTGACGACAGCCGAGAAGACGGCCGGATTCGGTCGCCTCGGCGAGCTACAGAGCTCCGTTTTGCGTGATTTTTGCGCCATTTTCTTCAGAATTCTCTCTAGAATCCATTTATGCCCTCCTTTTTCACTAATTTTCTCAAAAACCATGGTTTTTAAACGATTTTTCCCAAGTTCCTAAAAACCTCTCTAGGTACTGGTTTTTGAGTTTTCTGGGCAATTCCACCATTGGATCACTCCCAAATTTAAAGGGTATACTCTTGGGTCTCTTGTGCACTAGTTGGACGGTGAGATTTTCAAACGGACAAGTTTTGATCCGTGAAATCACACTCCAACAGTAGCGTGCACACAGGTTCCTAAAAAATCCGATTTTTTCCTAATTTTTTTTTCATGTTTTTCTAATTAGTTTTCTAATTAATAAATACAGAAAAATATGGATTTGAGGCTTACCTTGAGCCTGGCTGGTGTTGCTCGTGTTGCCGGGGCTCCACTCGCCGGGAAAATCCAAGTTTTGTGGCTAGGGTTTAGCGTAAATACTCAGAGAAAACGCTCCAAGTGGAGCGTTTTGGCAACCTAGGGAGGGTAGATATAGGCCTAGAGTCCCAGGAGAGGAGAACCTCTTCCATTCACGCCTCTTCCCATGGCTTCTCCGGCGATTTTGCCGGATCTGGGTACAGACGTGTGGAAGACGGGGGTGCCAGTATCAATTTGGACTCCTGTCTAATACGTCTCTATCAAATGACTAATTTGCCCTTCCAACTTTGACGGCTCATAACTCCCTCGTTTGAGCTCCGTTTCTCGCGTTCTTGGTGGCGTTGGATTCGTATCGACGAGCACTTTCTAATTATTATGTTTTCAGGAAAGAATTTCATTCATAAATTTTTATTTTTATTTATTTAATAATTTCCTATTTTTATCTTAAAAATTAAGGATATTACACTTCCATTGTTTTGTGACTTACCATGGTGCTAATTCTAGGTTTCCTCTAATGTTTTCAATTCTAATTTTATCCTTTCTTATCTTGCCATCTATCCAATCTCAACATTCTCATTTTGGCTATGCTCATCCCATATAAACATTGTTCCCCAACACTTTAATCAATAGAACATGATTGAGATTATAGTCATTTTATAGAAATTTTCTTTTAATTTGAGTAAGACCCTCTGATCACACAAAACTTTAGAGGTACATTTTCATTTGTCCTTATTCATATAGATTCTATGTGTAACATCCCTTACAATTTCTCTGCTCTTGTGAATTATCAAAGGTAGTCTTTCTGGCGGCCTTCTTAGTTATTAATTTTTGTCGGTGCTTCACTCCCACTCTTCTCCTTGCTAAAATAGCATTCCACATGCTTAGTCTTAATTCGGCTAATTTTAAATTCTTTAGGCTGTATAATATTTCTCCATAACTCTAACTTTGTATTTATGCCCTCTCTTGTCTTATTAATTAAATTATGTCATCTAAAAATAACATGGACCATGTAGTGCAATTGTTTTGTTAACTCTTCGATATCCAACGTGAAAAAGGTATGAGCTCAATGCTTATCCTTGGTGCATTCATATAGTAATTGTGAAGTCATCAGTCTTTTCGTTAGTAGTCCAGTCATTTTTTTAGTGTTCACTCACATATATCCATAATTATATCTATCTATGCCCATGAAGCCCCATTTTTACCCAATACCTAGCATATTAAATCTCTAGAGATCATATCATAAGCCTTTTTTAAGTTAATAAAGACCATGTAAGAGGTCCTTCCTCTACTATTTATATTTCTTTATCAATTGTCTAAGAAAAAAAAGAGCTTTCATGGTACAACTCTCAAGTATGAAGCTAAATTGGTGTTTCGATACACTCATCTCATATTGTAGCCTCTTTTCAATCACTATTTCTAAAGTTTTACAATATGTCTCATAAGTTTGACCTCGTTATAATTAGTGCAACTCTATAGTCTCTTTTATTTTTATAAATTGGTACGATAGAGCCTTTGCTCTATTATTTCACATTTTCTTTGATTTTATATTTTTGTTAAACAACTGTTTCAACCAAAGTACTCATTATCTTCATACACTTCCAAACCTCTATTGGTATACTATGCATCTAATGACTTTTTTTATTTTATCCTTTTTAAGGTTTCTTTCATTTTAGGTATTCATGTCTATATAATCCATTGTTATTTGAGTTTACTATTATTTCAATCTCTATATTCTTAGGACATTTATCATTTACAAATTTTCAAAGTAATTTTTTCTCCTTTTATTGATCTCTTCATTTTTTACTACTACTCTTTGGTCATCACTTTTAATGCATTGGTCTAAATCCTTATTTTTCTATTCTCTTATTTTTGTAAGTTTGAAATATCTTTCTTACCTTCACTTGACCTTAGTCTATTATAGATATTATCATATGCCTTGAGTTTATCATTACTTGCTACTCTCTTAGCAACCTTTTCAGCATTCTTATATTATTTACGTTCTTCTCATTTCTAGTCCTCCATAATCCTTCAAAATACATCCATTTTTCTTTAATAAATTTTTGTACTTGCTCACTACACCATCAAGCTTCCTTTATTAGTTGCCTTTTACCTAAGATACTCTTAGAACATCTTTTGCCACTTTTTTAATGTACTCAACCATATTAGTCAACATGATGTTTACATCTGTTTCATTTTTCTACCTTCAACTTGCTTTTGAATTATGTTATTTTATCTGCTCAGACTCCAAAATAAGTATCGAAAACTCAAAGAGTGAAAGTACTTGTAAAGCTAACTTAATTTTTTTGACACTTATTAAATTTATTTTCTTTCTTCCATCTCTTAATTTAAATATCCATAACCATTAAACCTATGTTTTGTGGTTAAACTCTCATAAGTATCACCAAATAGAAGACTCTTCAAACTAAGAAAAAACCCATGTAAAGCACCTTTATTGAATTCTTAAAGACTTGAGAACTGAATGAATAAGGCCTTAGAAGACATCTCTTGTGCACAGAGGTTCATGTTCTCTAGTCTCTTTATTAGAAGCAATGTGGGATTATTAGTTCGTATTCCTTATAAAGTGATATCACTCTCTATCTATTATAGAAATAGCACTCTAGGACTAACAGTCCCTTTAGCTTAAGAAATAAAGCCAACAACAAATACAATCTTTGTTAGCATATTCAAATCCAATTAGGATAAACGATTCTAATTACAACCGCAGTTGAATCAAGTGGTTTAGGGGATTAAGCTTTGGCCACAGATTAATTCTTTCAGTCCAATAATAATTGAATGTGATTCAAAGAATGTGATCGGGTGGTTATAAAAGATGGGGGAACCAAATTGAAGTTTTCAATGCAAGCAAAGAATTATAAAGAAAACCATTGAGGCATGACTAGCAGTGAGGTTTGGAGAGATTTCCAGTTGAAACTACATTTCCATGTCAAACTGAACAATGGAAATCCATTATGAACCAATGGATTTCAATTGCAATGGGCAGAGGCCTTATTACGTTGAGTATGTTTGCAGGTTGGGTGTAAGAGAATCTCCTTGCTCACACTCTGAACAAGTAACCTTTTCAACTTTTATGGGAGCTTTCACTCGCCACTACGAGACCCTTTCCACAAGTTGCTCCCTCCCCGAAAGCCACGACTGAACAAATGTGCCAAGTCAATTTCTTAAACTAATGTCCTGTTTCATTGTTGGGATTTGATGTATCCCATGCATTAAGTTGGCCCCACTTGAGATTGTAACACACCCACTGAGGCAAAATTTTAGTCTATTAAGGGCCATTGCATGATTATCCTTTTTGTTTTTTTTCCCTCTGAAGTGTTGATTATTGAAGGACAGATCATCAACACCTCCAAAGGCCCAAAATTTCAACTAGGTACCACGGGACCCGGTCCTTTAGTGCCATTGTAATGAAAGGCAACGACAAACCCCTTTATTGAGTTCCGACCTTGAGCCACGATCTGTTGTTAATGGCGAGGCGTCTCTTTTGTGAGAACCAGTGGTTTCAAGGCTTTGTTGGCTGTTCATTTTACCTCAATCTAATTTTAGTGTTTGTGCCACAGTGACGTTGGGTGAGAATCCAAGTGAAAACAAGTAAAAAATAATCTCCTTAATGGTTGAGAATTGAATGTTCCTTATTTGGCCAAATTTTTGGGCTTAAATTAAAACCCAGTAGAGATATTTGACCGGCTATATTTTACCTACAAAAAGTATCCACATCCACCCTATAACATCCGGAGAAGATGTTTACATCTCATAAACGCGAAAGAGGCCCTGGAACAGAAGCCAACCGGGTCAAACGGTTTGCAGCTTTCCATTGGCACAGAACTTTCTGGGACCCTCATATTTGAGCAGGCTACCAGCAAAACATGTACGGGCCCGATAGAGAATTCACGCGTATTGGAAGCTGTAGGGATCCGTGAATAGATGCCTCGACGTGCCACCATAAAGCCATGACCTCGTAATGAAACATCCCCATTCAAATGCGCGAGTCAAGGACCGAATCCTCCGAAAAGATTTTCTCAGCCTTTCTTCTTTCTGCAGATGGACAACGTCAGACTTTCACGCACCAAGCCCTCAAAGCTTAAATGCTCATGCAACTGTGACCCACACTCACCATTTCCTGACGAACGCACTTCTCCCCTACCGTTGATGGACAGCCCTTTCAAATCATTGAAACCGACTTGCCATATTCTTTTACTTTTCATCTCCTCTTACGAAGTTGAGGTGAGCTTGCTGCAGAATTTTCTGCCTTATCAGCCACGCAAGAACGTGGTGGAATCCAATGTTTGGTGAACTACCTCTCTTACTTTTGTTTGGATATGGACGGACCTAAGAATTATACAAAATTTTATAGGCTTATGTGTTCTGCCGTGGGGTTTCGATGTGTGCATAAAGATTATATATAGCTAGGGTCGACTTAGTTTAGTCACTGCTATTTCACATAAACGGCCTTGGAGACCGGGGATGCAAACTCCAATTCTCTTTCTTTTCGTAGTTTTGATGGGTTCCAGGGCTTGGTTGACCAAGTTGTCTTCCGGACAAGGACTCATCTTAGCATCTACAGTTAGAGATGGGATTTTGTCCTTGACTAACCCATTTGGGCACAGTAATTGAGAATGATCCAAACTCGTCTGCTAGGCCGTGATATTGAAGAAATTCATGCACCAAAATTCAGTCTTATCTAACAATTGAAATCCTCTAATTTGGATAGAAAACAAATGAAACGCGTACGTTTAAGCTCCCACGTATCCCTTCTTAAAACTATCCAAGGGGGAGAAATTTGGTCTACAGCTCATCCATAGCAAGAGCTAATACATCAATCGTTTTGATCGTTGAAGTAATGGCTCTGTGTATGGATCGCTGGTTCTTTTTATTGGAAAATACGTGTCTTCATCGTAGAACGATACAATATACTTCTGAGTTCAGTTAGCAATTCACTTAGACCTCAACGAGATTGGAAATCACGAATGTCTGTCTGTAAGGGGAGGCTGCATGGATGCGGGATTTGAGCGACCAAGTTGCCATCTAGACAAAGACAAAGTATTGGCCATCCCAGTCAGCAATGGGATGGGATTGCCGGGACTGTCGTGAAGCTTGTGAATGCTTACATTGTCGTTGTTCTAATAACTTGTTTGGACTATAAACCGCTTATTAATTCAAATTGTGTATATTATCAGTATGCTGTTTTACTAATAAGTAATCAAGAACCTTACGTCTATCAATTTAGTCTCCCTGATGATTAGGAATAGCCCAATAACATTTATGGATATGTTTTGGTTGTCAAAACGTATCTTTGGATGGATGCCATTGAACTGATGGCCCATTAATTAACAGAAGCATATACTAATCCCGTATACATCATTTTGGACTGGAATATGGTTTGACTTTCTCAAAACATTAGTTTGCCGGCTATTTGTTTGTATGATCAATTGATCTTCTAGATTATGACCCCATTAGATGAACCGTACAGATCATGCAGACATCACGCGTGGACCCAGCCACAAGCATCTGTCAATGGTTTTGAAGTAATCCCTGATCGAAAAAGATACAATTGTGAAAGTATTTAGAGAAATGCTATGCCAACTGAGTTTGACTCCAAAATCCTGCCTAGCTAAGTCTTAACTTTGAATGATCTAAGATTGGCTAAAGGCCAAAATTCATGACTATTGGATGATTTTAGCTATGTCTTTTTAGATGTTAAATCGTGACCACTTGATTTTTCAACTGAAAGAAAAAGTAGCTAGGAGAATCCGGTGAGCATGATTTTTTTGCAGATAGCCTAAATAGAAGAAATCCAACAAAGTGATTGGGTCAGATAATCAAAAGGTGAAGCTTAGCTAGGCAAGGTTTTGGAGTCAGTTTTGAAACTTAGTTGGGATAGCATTTATCCAAGTGTCTAAAGGCTAAACACCAGCTTCTTAGGAGATCAAGAGAAACAAATTGAGTAGGTTAGAAGAATATATAAGCAATGAAAAACAAAGCAAGTACATCATTATTAGTGGTTGTTAGGTCGTGATGAAAGAGAGATCTGAAGTTATTTCCCATTTTTGGGAAGGCCAAATGGGTTTGATTGTATTTAGGCTCTGGGCCACTTAATAAGATTCCCACGCATTTTTTGTTTCTCCCTTTGTTTTTTGAGTGATCTCATCCAACGTGTCGTTTGGCCAAAGATAGTTCTCCGTGGATAAGTTATTGCATGTATTAGCTGATCTAGGGGATTACCGTTTTCTCTCCCATCCTTTATGAATATTTCAAGTCTAAACCATTAAGGAAAAGAAAAACAAGAAAAATCACAATTCTTTGTATCTCTGCATGTTCGAGACCTCCAAATAACAAGGAAGAGTAACTCTTATACATTATGGTAAACACGAAATCAGATATTATAAACAAATAGACCAGACAGACAGTGGACGTAAAACAAGCGCAGAGAGAGACAAGATCTGTGTGGTTTGGTAATAATCGTAGTTGCCGATCGAGAAAAATAGTTAGAAAAGCTTCACTGTGATAAGTTTGGAGTACAACAAAGGCCTAGACCTTAACCCAATGTCACAAATGTGTATGATCAGCCCCAAAAAAACCCCTAAATCCATACCTCGGGGGCCTCAGTATCTCCTTAGTCACTCCTGCTGTAGCCACGGGTATTCTCTGATAGAATTTCTAAGTATGCAGGAGCCATCTTAGAGAAGCTTATCCATTGATAGGGATGCTAGTGCCAAACAGTTCCAAATCTTATAGAAATCAATTGCAAGAGAGATGACAAAAGCAAGGGTTTTAGAACTCTTATCTCTGGACCCAACCCACAATGAGAAACTCCTTTTTAGTGGCCTCTTTGTGCAGTTTGACACTGAAGAATTAGGCTACTTGAAAAGAGAAAAGGGACGTGAGCCCAGAGCAAAAAGCTATCAACGTCATGGCGAGGTCTCGGTTGGGTTCAAGTCTGTCCTACTGAAAAATGGTGTTGTTTACAAACTTTCTAGCATGCATGTGGTTGTCCCACAAGATCAAAGGTTTGGATGATGAGGATGTTATAGGGCTTTGTCGTCTATCACGCCTGCTCAATGTCTTTTTCAGCGTCACATCAGTTCATAGATTTTCGGTGCAAGAAATTTGTTGCTTTACCTATGTGATCTATACCGTAAAAGATACGAAAGACTAACTTATCGAATGAATATATATATATATATATATATATACATATTGAGGTAAATGATTATTTTTAAAAGATAATTATTCATGTACGGGTCTGTCAAAATATAGATATACTAAGTACTGTCAATTCTACGAGGACTTAATTTCGAAATTAAAAATATAATCAAAATTTAACTTAAAATATTCTATCTTAAGAGGAAAAATAAAGAAAATCTAATTAACTATCAATTACTCTAAAAAGGATAAATTAATCAAATTATCAAAGTCTAGAGTTTGTAATCCACTATCTTAATAATTAAACATCTATATATAATTAATTTAGTTCACATATCTTAATATAACAATAATGAAATATCAACATGAAAAATGTGTTAGTTAAAATTCAAAAATACTAAATTTCTCATTTTTAATGTTATGACTAGGTTTATTAGCATGGATTCAAAGCACAAATTTTCTTTTTTATTATCACAAACTATGTGAGAATTATATTAATTATTATTTACTCATAAATTAGTTTCTAAACTATAAAAAATAAATCATAATTCTCATAAAAAGAGTATTGATTATATGCTCTAATTTATGTAGCATATCCTTAAAATTGATAATTAAAAGTTCTAAATTAATTAATCACTTATACATGAATACAAATAATAGCTTAGTGTGATTTCATCCTCGCCCCAGATGAATGATCTAGCTACTCATACTAAACATGAAAAAAATATACTTCAAATTTAATCTAAAGCTATTACTAATTATAAAAAAGAGAGCATAAACTTCTCTAAATAGGATTGATTGCCTAAGATATTGATGTGCCACATATCAAATTATAGCAAAGAATCTCCATCTCAAATTTCACAAAAAAAAAAAAAAATCAAAATCAAAAGTGCAATTCGCATATGTAGAAGCACAACAGTAAACCAAAAAGTGTTGGTAGCAATGATAAAGTAAAGATTTTCTAAACTAAACAATGTCAATCTGTTATTAAAAATCACTTTTAACATGGTCAAGTGCACCTCTTTGGTCAATGATTTCAACCACTTTCCGATGAAATTTTATAGTGAAACTTTGTGTCCAACACAATTAGATAGCTTTAGATCCAAGAAATCAACCATATATGTGTCTATATGTGTGTGTGTGTGTGTGTGTGTGTGTGTGTGTGTGTGTGTGTATTAAAGAGAGGTGACTTTTTTCCCCAAGCAATTCTAATCAATTAGAGTTTCTTAATTGAAGTGGTTTCCAACTTAGGAAATCTCTTAGATTTCCTATTGTTTATCTCTAACTCCTTGAAGCAACCATTGTAAATGATATTTTTGACTTCAAAACTTTAGAAGCTTATAGCAATTCCTTCTTTAATCACCAAGGCTTGCATCTAGAATGCCCAATCTTTTACTCTTCATGCTATCTTGATTCAATCCAAGACGTTCAATATGTTTCCTTTAATCTTGAACATTTTTTTTTTTTTGAACGATCCAAACCATTGATCATGTTAATCTTGATGATACCTTCACATTCATGACCAATCATGCTTATGATGTTACTTTCTAAGAGATTTTTTTAGAGAGATCTTGACCGTTCAAAGTTAGATAGCTTAGATTGTTATTGATTTTCTTCAATTTGCCATTACTATTAAGATTCTTACATATTTAACCAGTTTTAATTGAAAAATGCTGAAATTTGAGACATTGCTTCTGGATTGTGATCTCAATCATTTGGATTGATTTGAACCCTTCATTTCTATTTAAACTTGATCGGTAATCTAAAATAGTGATCGATTTGATCTAACCACTTATCTGTGACATTTATGTGACTTTTGACATTTTGATCATAGGAATTGCATGAATCTCAGATTAGCTTCCTTTGAGAGCTTCAAATCACAAAAAATGTGCATTGTTTTTAGATGTACCCTAATCCTACAAAATATAAAAAATATGTAATTATGATAAATTAAGTGATTTCAAGGTTAAAATATAATTTTAAGAGATATTAAGTATAATAATTATGTGTATCTCTATAAAAATTTTAATTGAGATAATTTATTATAACATGCACAATAAATTTATTTTTTGATAATTTTTTCATGTAGAATATTGTGCTTGTTATGTGTACACCAGAACTATAGAACAAATAAGATATATTAATTGCACATCGTGCGAACTCATATAAGCAAATAAAATTGTTATAAGTAAGATCCTCTTCTTGAAAGTGAAAGAAAGTGTTTATCCAACTTAATTGGGATTTTCCAATACAATAAAAATCCAATAAATTTATAGCCTTGGATGGAAGATTTTTTCTATTAACTTTAAGATTTTATTTTGTAAAAAATCTTTATATATCATCATCATCATCATCACCACCACCACCACCATCTAGGCTAATCCTAATTAGGGATCGTCAAGAATACACACACACACACACACACACACACACACATGAAACAATTATTGTTTGTATTATTTTAAAAAAAAATCTCAACTGTTTTCTTTTCTATCTAGACTACCAAATCTATTACTCCCTTTCTTTCTTGAGTCAATATACATTTGTCCTTGATCTTTGGTTTGCTCTAGCCTTCTAAGTTTCTCTCAAAAACCAAAAATCTCTATCTCTCTTGCTAGAAATCTGTGCTTAGTATTAATTTATATACTAATGGACCTTTAAGAAAAATTTGAAAATGTATTATCTTATAAATTTACTGAGATTATTAGTTTATCGTGTTAGCCCAAGTTACAAATATTAATTTACTAGTCATTAATTTATAGGATTTTTATTATATTAGCACGTCGACCCTTGAAGTAGCAAGAGAGATTGGAGGGATTAGCTAGAGTCTTTACCTTGATCCATTTGAATTTGAAGAAAAGGAATGATAGCTTTAATGAAACCTACTTTTGCATTAGAGGCCCATTAATGGTTAAGCATATTTGTCCATCTGAATTCTCCCACTTTGGATGACTCCAATAACTATAGACCATGCTGAGGTATCTGACCAATTCTAGATGACCCTCTTATCACGCAAAGTATTGGCCGATGACTCCAATTCGAATCCATTTCCAAGTGAAATAGCCCTTTCTGCTGCATTGATTGACTTCCTAATGCATTTAGTTATCATCCGTTACAGGGGCTTTCATTTGGTGTATCATGTATGTTTAAGAAAACCTAATAATTAATTTAAGTGGCCAAAAGTAGACGTGAGACTTAAATGTCTGGTGATCCAAAACTGTCCATCTATGTCCATTATGAAACAAGTTGGTGACTAAAGACGGTCTCTATTGGTGATCCTAAGGACTACCTTTCTCCAGGGATCTATTGCTACAGAAAGTATGAGGGAGGAAATTAACAGCGAAAAAGAATTTAACCAGACGAAGTGGTGGACCATGATCTGGTTACCAAAGCATGAGATAAGGTGCCTGAAGCATCCACCGGTTTTTTTTACAGTCAGCATTTTAAAAATTTCCGCTTTTCCATACGCCGTATTGAACTACCAAAAAACAAAGTTTTCTTGTGAGAGGGAGTTTTTCATCACTAAACAACAATCACCATATGCAAAGAGAGAATTAACTATTGCAGTATCTGGTCAGATATTCTTAGGGGTTTTCTAGTGGGGTTCTGGCCATTATCTCCTAAAGTAGAGGACGCTCTTTACACTTTCTCAAGCAAAAAATCACCTGCTTTCTGAATTGTTCTGTAACTTTCGTAATTAATTACGCTTCTTGGGAATAATAAAATTTCTCTTACCTTTTTCTAAACATTTTCACCTTCATCCCCAATGCAATTGCTCTGGCAGAAAAGAAGAAACGGCTTGAAAAGGCTATTTTTCTTTTAAATTAACGTCAATTTTCTTTCTTTGCTCCTCCTTTTAGTCATTTTATTCTCATTTTTTTGTATTCTAATTTTAAGGTTTGCCTTCAAAAGATTACATTAGAATTGAAAGTTTCCATGTATTATAATGCTTGCTAGAAAAGCGTAGTTAAGGCGATTTGTAAATTCAAAGGTGAAATACATATTAGAATGTTCTATCCGCAGCAGTTTAGATTGAACCAATTTTGGTGCTTACTGAATCTCTTAATGTGAATTATAGGGGTGGAAACAATTTTGACGGACATGACCTGCCACAAAGTCATTGTTACTAGACGAGTGAAACCAGGGAAGTTGCTGAAAAAAATATAGAAACAGACAGGAAATCGAATAGAGATTTTGTAAATAAGGAGGTACCAAAAGAAACAAGGTACAGAGGGAATCGGATATCAAACGATTATCTAGACCAGGGCGAGGATCTTCAACCTGTGGTGTTTGATGAATTAGTAGATACCATGCTTACCATGTTCAACGATGAGAATGCAAGTGCATACTTGATTATGTAGATATACTTTTAGATGGTTTAACCACGTAGGTCGAGTTTATTGCCCACTTGTTATAACACATGGCTTTCTAAATGGGCCACTATTTTTTTCCTTTTTGAAAGGTAAATATAGTCTTTTGTACTTTTTAGTTTGGAAGAGGCAGAGGCATCCCATCTTCTTACGAGCTAGCTTTTCGATATATATAACGAATCTTCAAGGCATAAATCGGTCCGGAGCAAGCTGCAAGCACAGGCTATTATTAGGCCTGCATGGAAGTAGTTTAGTGTCTAACTAGTCTCAAGATAGAGACTGAGCTTAGTGGTCATCCTTCTCTGAATCGTGTTAGTAAGAACACTTTTAAGAAAAATATATTGTGCTCTTACTTGTTGATAAATGTTTTGTTATGATTGAAAAAAATGCTTTAAAAACACTGTTGCAAATTGAGAGCAACCTTGAGATTTTTTCAACATTGCCTGTCAGCAACTTTTGGGTACATTGTCTTTCGACAGCCTTTTCATCTCTTAATCAAATGACATGCTAAAATCCATTATCTTGGCACCGCCCTAAATAGCTATAGTTATATCTTCTGAGAAAGTAATATACTGATCCCTACTTTACTAACTTGCAATAATTTAAGATCTTAATACACCATTCTCTCATATCACTTCTAAGTTAAAAGAGTGACCTAAAATCCTTGACAATATTAAAAGTTCGTACCAATAATCAATGAATAATACATCGAATGTGCTAGCAGCAAAGGGTATTTAGAGATAATTTGCTTATATATACCTACGAATACATTGAGGTTTGGTAATTTTTGTGCGACTCTTTATGCTTCTTTTACGTATGTTTTTTTCTTTGTATTAGACTTCCTCAGTCTGATCAGGGTTCAAGGCTATGGAGGATGTGTGTGTCTAATTTTTGTTTGAGGCTGTGTATAGGTGTGCGTAGCTTTTCAAAAAGAAAGTCGTACAAATAAAAATGAATTGATTTTAGAGGCTAATAATATAGTCTTCTTTTTCCTTCTTTTATTTATCTCATTATTTGTTTTGAATGTTGAACCCATGCATCCATGACCACCTCGAACCCATAACCTACTATGCAATGGGAGAGGCCGTTCTTGGTGCCATTTCTCTAGAAGGTATTTGCTCTATATTGTGGCACAATTAGCCATTCTTTTTTTTATAGAAATCAGAATTAGCCATTCAGTTCTCACGAAATGGTGAGATTAGGGCAAATGCCTCGCAGTGCAATGGTGCAAGAAGGACATCTGCTGTAATATCTAGAAGGTCAAGAGTTCCAAGAGCTCGTGTATCCAACATTGCGAAAAAAAAAAACATCCAACATTGCGAAAAAAAACTGTGCTACATCAGATCTCCTACTGCAAACTTGGGCTACTAATGATTAAGATCGGATTGTCTTGTAGCGAAGAAGTATGACGTGTGGACTTTATTTGAGTTCTTATATGTCACTTACACTCACAGGTCAGTAGCTAGAAGGCACAGGTATGACCAGATAGTTCGTTATCATGCTCATATATGTTAGTAGAGGATCTTAGCAGTAGCATGGGCCAAATATGTTATCCGTTGGATAATGCCAACCCTGTGACATGCTAATTCTAAACTTGGAGAGCATCATGTCTACATTATAGAATTATTTTGATTGTGATAATTCCCTGCATATGTTTATGGTTTGGGTGCTTTAGCTAACACTCTCATGTAAAGGGGAGTTTTAGCGCTGTCAGCTAATCTTGTCGCAATGGTAAATTTGTCTTTGTAAAAACAGTTGCTTGCAAAATACAAAGTAAAACTATGTCCTATAGACCTTTGTGGTCTGCTGCTTGTTGGGAACTTGATTATGGAGAACTTCGTGCACCGGCTGCCCTTTTAGCTAACACTAATGCCAAAGATGATCTGTTTAGCTCCCCGAATACTAGAAGCCACCTGTTCTTCTAAAGCGTTAAAATCCAGTCCCTGATGGCCCAAGTGATTAGACAATTAGTAAACGAATGATTTGCACTCGTGGGTAGCTAAGAAAAACAAGAAAGCTTACGGATGGCTTAGCCCTTTCCCATCTACTAGATTTCAAAGAAACGCCAGCCGCGAATTTACAATGGAATCCATGATTTGTCAATCGCCATTGCAGACAGATGGACTCTTTCCTTGGAACATGCGAGTCAAGACCACTGAGTCAGGTATTTCTCGCTCACTTCCCCTGCCAACTTTCATTTCTCCGTTTCTTTCTTCAGTTCAAGAGGATTCATCTCCTTCCATTTTCTCTATTTCTCATGCTCACCCAACTCCCTGCCAGCTTCAGACAAGAAAATATTAAATAAATAAAAAAAAGAAAATTTTTGTGCGTGTACTCTTAGCGGGACTCAAACTGAAAACCCAATTTTGGTAATTCTCTGATTTCTCGATACAGATTATTCTGCAATCAAATTCAAAATCAGCTAAAGTCTTACTCTCAATAGGTAAGTCTTCTTCAATTTCCTTCTTTATTTGATTAAACTCGAATTTCATTTTCCAATTTTCTCTTGGGCTTTGAATTCTGTTTCTCGTTAGTTTTTGTGCAGTTTTCTGTAATGGTTGTACCTTTAGAGAAATCCATAAAGAAACAATGGAAAATTTCGATAATCAATGATGATAGATGATAGTCATCATTGGATTGAAACTCAATCCTCAGATCAATTCCGAAAGCCGTAAATCACGCAGAAACCAATAAGTTTGATAAGGCGGGTACCCACTTTGATGAGAGTGGTTGGAGATACTGTACTGAAGATCAATTTTTGGAATAATTGCTGTTAAAGAACTTCAAATTTTTATATAATGAAACTATTTCGAAGCTTGTAGCACTTGGTTATGATGAGAATGTTGCACTTAGAGCCATTCTTCCAAATGAGCATTGTTGTGGAAGCATGGATGCGTTAACGGATATTTTGCACAATGCAATTGCGTATAAGTTGTAATCATGGGAATTTGGACGAACCCAAATAGTTTTCACTTATTTGAGCCAGTTTGAAGAGCGATCATTGGCACACATAGTGTGCTTGTTGTTGTGAGTGTAAAACCTGATTGGCTTGATCCTGTTATGCCCTCATATTAAATTATGTTGAACTACGAACTGCTTGATTGCACTACGAACTGAGGGTTCAAGGTGCGGAACCCCAGCCCCAGAAAAAGATAAACGGTTTTTTCTATTTTGTAATATGGGGAGAGGGAAAGGGGGGTAATTGCATCTTTTGTTAGTGCATCTATGTATTTGCCATAGAGAGTGGAAAAATCTTATGTATCTAGTGACGGCTATGTTGTGGCAGTGGAGATAATGAAATCGGTGTGGGCCTAGTCAATTTAGAGGAACTACGTGAAGCTCCAGTTAAGTGAAGGAGACGCCATGTTGTGTCTTCTTGTGAGTGATCTCCATGTCGGGCCAGCAAGCACTATAGAAATCCCAGTTTTACCTCCTGGGGGTGGTAGCAATGGCTAAAGTTTTAATTCCATTATTGGTGGTTTGCCTGGTCTCTATAAATTCCACGAGAGTTGAGGTTTTTGAGGAGCTGATTTCCCCGCTAATGGGTTTTCATATGATGCCGCTGCTATGAATTTTGCTATTACTCACACAAATGAAATTGACTGTCTCAAGGGATTTAATTTTTCACTGTCAATGAAGTCTGTTGAAAAGGAACGTGGCTATATTTGCCGCGGGGTTCTGGGCAAACTCAAAAGCAATTGTACAATCGCAGTCGCAGTCGCTTGTCTGAGTTCTTCATCTAGCAACGAGTTGCCTCTTGCAATCACCTCAGGATCTGAAATTCCACCTGAGCAATCCGGGGAGCCTAAAGATTTAAAATTCTGATGTTATGAGCTCCATACGAGTATTGAAGAGAAATGAGAGGGGGTGACTGATCAGAAGAATGAGATGATTTTAGGTCTGATGTGTCAGATTCAGGAGCTTGAGGCACAAGTGAAGGAACGGAGGGACTGGGCTCATCAGAAAGCAATGTAAGCTGCAAGAAAGCTTGGTGGCAATCTCATAGAACTGAGATGTTGGGAATGGGGAGGAAGAAAACTCAAAGGCTGAATAAGGGTGAACAAGCTCAGGAAGACACAACCATGAAGAAGTTTCCAGAGATAGAGAATGCTCTGAGGAAAGCAAGTGGTCAAGTTGACTGTGCAAATGCACCTGTTAGACGTCTTGAAATTGAGAATGCAGAAATAAGGGGAGAGATGGAAGCATACAAATTAAGTGCTTTAGAGTCAGTTACAACTTGTTTGGAGGTTGCAAAGAGGGAGAAGAACTGCCTCAAGAGACAACTTTCGATTCATGTCAAACATAGAGGAGCACCAATAGGTAATAATATGGGGAGGGTATGTAATACATGTAATTACATTAATACGATAGATAAATTTATACTTTTACAAAAAAAAAAGATAGAAAATTTATATTATATTATTTTATTAATTTTTAGAGTAGGTGTTAGAGGTGAAAATGAAGTATAAAACGAGCATATTGAGATATTTAGTTAGATTGAAGTGTTGGAAGTGATTGTTAGGCTCATAAGACTAATTAGAAATGGAGATTTTAAGATATAAACAGCAAATTTAATGATTTCTTTAAATTGACCTTGAGCGGGTTAATAAAAGAAATAAAAATAAAAATAAATGTTAAATTAAAGAAATAGTTAGACCACTGATTAGGAGATACAATAAGCTAAACTTCATTAAAATCTTAAAATAAAATTCTAACTACTTAGCTTGGAATTTTGGAAATAGATGAATTGTTGTCAGGGTACAATTGAGAAATTTTACCTTAACGGGGTACAATCGCAAAATGTCAAGCTAATGGGGGTTTTTATTGAAAACCAAGAAATTGAATATAATTAGATTTGAGGCTGGATAGGGGAGATCCAGCCAACCATGTGGGTAAACATTCCCATGGCAATTGGCTGGTCCCATGTGACACCTGTTTTTTTTACCTTCTAAGTATATATTGGAGAAGAAAAGAAAGGAAATGGCTGAAATTCCAGCCATGCATAGAAAGGAGAGGGGTTTGCAGAAAGAGTGGAGAAACTGGTGAAGAAGACAGTGGACTTTGACGATTTAAAGGAGAGGGAGACAGACCTTGGAAGGGGGCTGGGAAAGTTTGAGACAGGGAAGAATTGGGTGGAGAAGGAGTTCACGTAGGTGAATTCCCTGCAATTCAATAAGAAGAAAAAGAAAGAAAGAGTGGAGCTACGTTTTGAGGAAGCTCTGAATCAGGTAGGGGACTGTCGTAGGATGAATCACTAATAGAGACTTGGATTAGCCAAGCTCAAAATCATGTGATTTTTTCCTCTTAAAACTTCAAGCATATGGTTTTTGCATGTTCAACTAGAAATCGTACAAATCTCTGATGATCTTGCTTAGATTTGTTTAATTTATGAATTTAACTGCGATTTATTCTATTTTTGATGCAATTTCATGTTCCTAGGATGTGTATGTGTAATTTTGAAGCATGATTCTTGTTGAATGTTGCATGATTTCATGAAAAAAATGTCAAGAATGCTCTATTTCTAGACTATGGGTAGAACTGATGAACAAGAGATGTTCACCAAGTTAGATACCTCCTAAAGTCTTTCTCTTTTCAAAATTCATACTTGACTTTTCTTCCTAGGCTTTTAAACTTGCTTTAGATACCTTCAAATAGTTGTTTGGAGTAGTTTCTATAACTTTTACATGAATTGAAGCAAGAACAAGGACTGAGTGCACCCTGTTCCTCTTGCATACAAGCATGCAAGGTGCACCCATTCCCATCCTTAAAACTCTTAGATTTTAATCAAATTAAGACAAAGTGAATTCTGGGTCTTACTCTTTGTAGATTGAATTTGAAATTTAGCATGTAAACTGATTAGAATTACAATTAAAGAAGGACAAATTGAGTGGAAAAATAGGAGCAGGGGATTGGACGTGCCCAGATTTCTGCTTACTGGCAGTCTTGGACGCCCAGTTCCCATATGAAAATCTCTTAAACCAATGAGAGTTTAAGGAAAACAAGATCTGGGTTTCAAATACGACATTGCAATCTACGGTTTTCAATGGAACCTACTCCTAAAGATACACCTAATGTGATTGAAAAAGCTCGAGCCAACAAACCAGGTATGGTACTGTTTCTACTCTTATGTATATAGGAAACATACTAGATTCCTGATATTAAATAACTCTATTTGATTGAGTTTTTAGAAATGAAATTTGACTTGGATGAGGAATTTGATATTAAATATTGCAAATTTATAAATAACAGCTCTGGAATGGAACTAGAATTCATCTTACTCTATGCCCAGAAATGGCAAGAGAACTTGTTCAAGAGGTAAAAGGTGATTGGAATTCTCGAGTCATTTGAGAATTCCAATTCTAGGAGTTTTCAGTGTAAAAATGTGACTTACGTAGAATTTTTAGGAATTCTAAAATTCTAGTATGGAGAAAATTTTGTTAAAATTTATATTTATTGAGCTAGGAAAGCAATCAAATTTCTAGTGTACTTCACTGACACTAAGTGTAATACAACCCACCCATCAATTAGAAATTATGAAGGGTATAAAGGTAAATTCATCCAATAGGAGAAAATTACAAAACTATCCTTAAGTTAAAATTCTAAATAATTATAGGAATAAGTTGAATCTCTTGATAAAACTTCACCTGCCATGTCACCATAAGATTGATTAATACAATAGAATTTATAAACCAGATATGAGCAAGGGTACCAAGATGATTTAGGCTAAAATATGAGAAATTACCAAATTACCCTTGGATTAAAACTTGGATAATTTGGAAAATTTAATTAAACCTAAAATTGAAACCTCTTATAGTTCTCTATTTAGGCTTAACCATCTAGGCCTTGGACTATGATAAAGCTTCATAAACCTTGGATTTGTTTTACAAGTTGATAGTTTTGGATTTTATCGATATTTAAGCAAGTGCTCTATGAGCAGCTATAAGTTCTGATGATTATAGATTTCATCAATGTTTTGGTAGGCACTCTATGAGTGGCTGTAAGTCCTAATTGATGCAGCTTTATTTATGTTTAAGCCAATGCTCTCCGAGCAGCTGTAAGTCCTTATAGATATGGATTTCATCGATGTTTTGGGCAGGTACCCTGGGAGTGCCCTAAGTCCTGGATCATTTTCCTGGTGCTCTAGGAGTGCCGTAAGTCTTGGAGGCCTGCTGTGTGCTGTAAGTCCTGAGACACTGTGCTAGGAGGTGTAATTGGCTACTAACCTTTGAGATTATTTGATACCAGCCTTGCGATGGAGATGACGGGCAGTAGGAGTTGCTTCTCATGGGGAAGTGCTCTGGTAGCCGGGTAGCCCCCATAAGGTCCTACGAGTTGTGGCTAATGTAGTATCCACAAGCAAACATAGAGGCCATGGTAGTTGCCTGTAGGTGACAGTAGGGTCCTATGAGCATAAGTGTCTAGTTTCTGTGTGACATTTACGTGGGTCATGTCTTGAGCGTTAGACCTCGTCCAAGATGGCAGGACTATATGCCATTGTAGTTGGACCAATCAGTTTTCCCACCGCAATGTGGGCATGGCTTTACGCATTTGCGGATCAGAGGTTTTACGGCTTGGTTCGACGGCATTGGTTTTGACCAGCATAGATTTTAATATATTTGCAAGTTTATTTTTGACTTTGCAGCTGACATTGACTTTAGTAGACATTAGGGATCTTTATCGCACATGCATCAACAATTCTTTTTCAGAATCATATATGTATATATGCATAAATTATATATATGCTTATACTTATGCTACCGCTTGACCTATTTAGGCATTTTGCCTTGTATTAGTTTTTCACGCTACTGTGAGCTATTATTTTTGCTCTCCCCTATAACCAAACATTTCAGGTGACACTCGAGGTAGTTCAGGAGTGCAGGATTCTGAGAAGGCAAAGGTGTCAGGATCACTTTAGACGTGAGTAGAATATACTTTTTGCTATAGTTACTTTTGCTAGAAATCTATGTATAGGATTTTGCTTTTGGAGTATTGTACATAGCTCAAGACTTTTGTTGATAGTTTGGATACTTGTAGCATAATTGTCCTAAGTTACTTAAATGGATTGTGACTCTAACTGTGACTGTGTGGTAGATCCTGTGGCATGTATCTCTAACCATCCTTAGGTTAGATGATTATTATTTTACTCATATGTGGAGGTTTTTTTAGTTAACACCTGGAATGTAGTTGATAAGTTTTAAACCTTCTTGTATATATTATCACTCTGATCCTGTTTTCAAAAACAAGAAAAATTTCCACTGCCTTTCAAATTAAAATGAATAAAAGTTTGAAAAACCCGAGATGTTACAAGGTAGCCTTGGATGGTTTGGACATATTCAATGGAGATTAGAAACAACTTCAATTATAAGTAAGTCAATCTAAGTTGAAGACTCTAAAAGGGTAAGGGTAAGGCCCAAAAGAACATGGATAAAAGTGGTAAAAAAATATTTAAAAACTTTTGGACTAAATGAGACCTAACCCTTGATAGAAGATGATAGAGGAACAGATTCATATAGCAACCCCTAATCAAGATAAGGCCCTGATGATAATGATGAGTTTGGATTCTTCTCAATGCTAGGACTAACAAAATGTGCTCGGTTCATCGGTGTCGGTACGTAGATAGTTGATATGTCTCTCTCTATTACTCGAGCACCACTCTCCTTGATTTCCTTTTTCATCTGTTTGTGTATGGCTAGATCAGCCATCTACCAAGTTTGACTATTACTAGCTCATAAATTCTGTGAGCCGTTCTTTTGGCATGTATATTTTGGCATGGATATAACAGCTAGAGCTACTTTTCATCTGGTCCCAACCATTTATTTTGTAAGCACGGTACAAATAGGTCATGCGAAGAGATTCTCCACCGTCTGTCGATGAATGTAGACCTTTGGTTTTAATTAGTTAGAGTAAATGGTGCAGACAACCCCTAAACTATCTTCCAAAAATTGCATTGACCGTGTCACGTGATGCCCATCCAAAAAACTAACGGAATAGTCAGATGGACTCACTGTCTAGTAATTTATGGGTTTCTAATTTCTCTAAGGATTATTTTGGATTTTAGAACATCAAGAAAGTGTAAAAACCTTGTATATTTTCCAAACTCCTTTTTAACCCGTCTTCAACCTTGGAACAACCTGCAACTTGGTTTGAAGCTCCAAATTGCAGTCTGATTTGTGTTCTTTTTCCCATTTCCCTTTTTTTTGCTTGCTTTTCCCTAGTTGCCCTTTCCCCCATTTTATAATTTCCCTCTTGCCTTTCCCAAGTCTCCCTCTCTCCATTTTCCACTTACCCTTTTGCTTTTCAAGTGTCTCCATCGTTCCTTGGCCATCTCCACAATGACATCGGCTGCAGCCTTTGGATTACCACGGAAGTTCTGTGAACAGTGTCATGGCTAGGTGGTGGTCTACCTATCTTGACTTTCAAAACCTCTAACATGTTTGAAAATCCCTTAGGAGGACCATCCAGCCATAGACATTTATGGTACACTCATACTAATGCATGAATCTGCATTTTATCAGTGCTATTGCTACCTATTATTGTATGATCACGTAAATGCAGAATTAGGTTATCAATATGCCCTATGTTAAAACATCTCATAATGAGATTCTGCTAAACAATTTGCAGACACTATTCATGAAGCCACTACAAGTATTCACAGACTAGTTGTATCTAGAGAAACCCACGAAAGATTCTACCATCTAAGCCCTGTAAGGATAGAAAATAGTAAGAATGAGTTGGCCAAAATCAAATCAGATGCCTCCAGTTATTAGTATGAAGGGTGTCAGTGTCTTACATTCTTTTTTAAATCGGAATGTCAAGAATTCAAATCAGATGCCTCGTTCATTTTTTACTGAAAAATCCCATTGTTTTGCTGGGAATTTAGAACGGCAACCGCAAAATCTTACCCATTTTCTTGGCTTGAGAGATTTAGTGTTGAGACCGTGACGTTCTTATATGAAGGAGGGTCTTGGCACAATGATAAAAGTTGTTGTCATGTGACCTTGAGATTACGGGTTCAAAACTGGAAAACAATCTCTTACAAAATACAAGATAAGACTGTGTACTTTAAGCCTTTGTAATTCACCCTTTCCCAATACCCTATATAGGTAGGAGCTTCGTACATGGAACTGCCTTTTTTACCGTGACGTTATACGAACAAACTAAGGATGGCAATTGAGCAGGCTAGGGTGGGTTTTCAACTGTCTCACTCTACCATCCCTCCACTTGTAACGTCGCCGGAAGATGCTAGGGGATGACGTCGGGACTCCAGAATACGATCTAAGTGAGTCCCAACTTTAATGATCTTAGCTAATCATCTTATTCCGCTCTCTTGTTTAGACTATTTGAAAAAATCCTGCCCATCGGACAGCTCTAGCTACTATCATTTATTAAAGAGCTTTAGATCAGAAACATGCACGGTCATCCAAATCGCCTGTCATTTAGCTTCTCTCAGAAAGTAAGCAGAAGATATCTTTCCATACATGTACAAGCTGAGTCACTACATGTGCCACCTCTCTCTCCAACCGTTTCCTCATTCTACCGATACGTGGCAAAAGAGAAGGAGAATCAGATGAACTTGGATCATCAATCGACGTTACCAACCAGAAATGAAATTCCCACCAACTTTTGCTGGTTTAGTATGAGAAAAGATGAAAAATGGAACTATCAATCGGAGAAATACATAAACAGAAATCCCTCGTACGAATTCACATCCTATAAGAGACCAAGAAAGAGTAACAACCAAACACCCAGATCCTAAACATACATAATCACAGATCACACCGAACAGATATATAACACAATAATCATTTGATGTTAGGAAGCCCGTTCTCAGTGTTGCCATTCCCATTTTTCCTGAAAAAAGAACTCCCAAAAACCAGAAATCCAACGGCATGTCCAGCAATGGCAGCAATCAGAACACCAATGTTGAATGACATAACAGCGAGCATCACCATATAAGCCAGTCCCATCCTTACCGCGTGCACAGCGGTTTGCAAGAAGCCAGCCAAAACTGGGTTAGAACTGCTCGGTTTGACAATATTTGCGGCCGATAACCCCTCTATGGTAACAGAGAGTGAAAATATGAAGAAAAGGGCTAGTAAATACATACCAAGGCTATCGCCAGGCCATCCAGAAAAGAGAATTTGGACGTCTTTTCCCCAGAAGAACGTCATATGCATCATCATCATCTTCTTACGAGGCATGGGCATGGTAGTGTCATCCATGTCACCCACTCTGGCCATTGATGAAGATGGATTTGAAGAAATAAACTTGGGTTTTGTTGGCGTTTTTGAAGGAGGGTGCGGATAGCGAAAAGGAGAGGTGGTTTAGGGCGTGAAGATAAGCTTTTGGAGGAAGAAGAAACAATGGGGGATTGAGAGAGATGGGTAGCGGAAAGAGGACGTTTATTCTGGCTGGACTAGCTACGCTGAGCAATGTGACGGAAAAGAGGAGGGACTTTGGAATGTCCGCTGAGTCACGGGTTAAAGAGTTTTTGGGGCTTTCACCAAATCTGTCCACTACCACGAGGTAGGGCGTAGTTAAGGGAGGGCTAATTTAGTGATCTTGACCGTTTATTTGTAGGTCTCGTCCTGATGATCTGGACATGGCATCAGAGACACATTGTTAGCTGGTAGTGTCGGCAAAACGGATAAGTGGAACAAATTTGATCAGGTGGATCGAATACAGATTAAAAAATTTCGATGTGGATCAAAAAATTCAAATATGTATTTAATTTGAGTGCGGATTATGGATTTGCCAATTATCTATCCATCCCTCGTAAGCCACTTAGAATTGTAGATTTTGACATTCTTGAAAGATCAAAACTGTTAGTCTTGTTCAAAGTGCAAGTTAGGTACCAAATTTAAAGACCATTAACTTCTTGTGGCTTAGGTAATAGAATTGAAAATTAAAACGGTTGATTTTGTTTAATTTTCGATAGAAATGAAATAAGTGACTGGAATCATCCAACTGCAATGATTTTTCATAAGTCACCTATTTTGAGAACATTGAACAAAATCATGCTTTAGATCTTCCAAAGAAGTTAGCATCCAAGAGTTATATTCTTGTAAATCGATATCCACGGGTATATCTACGTGGATCACAGATTTAATGGATCCAATCAATTATGTCTATTTTTATCTGTATATCAAAAATTTCTGATTATTATATGTGAATTTTAAATGGGCAAACGAAAATCTATGGATTTTTATCCATTTTGCCTGCACTAGTAGATGGGTTTCAAAAGGTACAAAGTTTTTATATAGCACTTAGCAAGTGATCTTGACTGTTTATTAGTAAGCTTTGTGCTAATATTTGACTATCTTACAAGTAATGCTTGACTGACAGCAAAGGAACGTCTATTCAACAACCACAATATTCTGGAGCCATACATTTTAATGATCCGACTCTTTCAGTCTTCTCGCTCCAACTTTGGATATTTAATTGAGTCAAAGAGCATATGCATTGGAGCATAAGAGCCAATATAGCCTAATAGCTAGGCTGATGTGCATCTCCAATAAATAAGTCATGGGTTTAAGGTAGTGCATAGCATCACTTAAGGGGATGTAGGAAAGGCTGTTCCCACGTTGAAGGAGTGTCCTGAGGATCTATAGCATCTGTGAGTTAACAGTTAAAGAAAAACAAAAAAAACATGTACATATGAATCTTCTAGTATTTGATAAATTGTTCTTGGAAATGAATAATTTTAGAAACTTTGATAAACATCGGCCTAAATTTTAGACCTAGAATCAACTAACTCACATTCTTTTTTATTTGTTAGACACTCAAAAAGCAAAGTAAGGAGATGAACGAGTTGGATCAAGTAAAAGAAGGTTCTAGAAAATGTGGTGGTTTGATACACATCCTTTTGGAGTTACTTCAAAAAAAGTTTACATGTTAGGGTAAAATATGAATAGAATTACAAAATCAGCTTTTGTTAATCAACTGATTCTCGTGGTCTCTATTTATCAAAAGCATTCCTCAAAAATCTTATTATTGAATGATCATGGCCTCTTAGTTCTAAGAATTTTAAAATGGATAGCTCAAGAAGTCTAACTATTCTTTATCGTGATCTTGAGTAGTTGCAGGGTTAGGGCTATTTGACGCATAAGTTTTTTGGAGCATAACATATACACACAAGGTATTCTTTCATGTCATAAGGGGGGTAGGCAGCCTTGTGACACCTTGGGTTTTTCACATTATATAAATACTATTTTTCAAAAGTCGGGATCCCTTATTAAAAAATTTTATTTTTAAAACCGACTTCAATGAAAAATATTTGTTTCAAAACTCCGGGAGTCATACAACCCACAAAATCACAGATTCAACAATGAAATGATCTTCCTGTTTCTAACAAAAATTTGACAGTCTTCTCTGTATCTTGGATCAATGCATTTAATGCATGTGATTCGACATATGCCTGTTAAATAAAATACACAAAATACATAATTGGGACACTCAGTCTCCATATCCATCCATCTTGATCATGTTCAGGATTCTGACCAAAATATATACATCAATAGTGATATACAAATTCAAAAATAACTCCTAGTCCAAGATTTGTCCGCACAGTCATTACATAAGTGTCATTCATATATACACATATATATTCCATCTATAATGTTCATAAGTCTTACAAACCACATACGTTGATGGGATCTCCTCTATGCACTACTGAAAGCTGCCAATGCTCTCACTTGCACTCTGGCTATCTCTCTTTCTTGCGCCTCTCTCAATATCTGAGGCATTGCAAAACATCTCAATGCCTCAGCAAGCTATGCTTATGCAGGTGACGACAATAATAACAATTTTATGCACATATAATATATATAATGAGTTATTTACGTATCAAATATTAGGGCATGCAATATCAACTTTTTCATGAAAAACTGCTATAATATGATCTCGATAATAAGAGTAATAGCGATAAAATAGAGCACTAATAGCCTGCACAAACCCGCCAAATCTACGTGTAATAACCTAGGCATCAAAGCTCATAAAACTGTTAAAAAAAGGGCAATGCATCCATGCCACCAACATGTTTCTAAAAACATGCTGAGCATACAGAGCCTCTCAGGCTCCTCAAAATTTTAATAATATCGATGCAACTCACATGTCCTGTGTGTTTGAAAATATGCTAAATCAACTAAGCTTCTAAGGCTCATAAATAAATTAAAACCACATCAGAGCAGAGTGTAAAAAGCTTGAAGAATATATCAATGTATATGCACATTATCAACAAGAGCACCCTCATACACAGGTCCCAAGAGTGTCCCATGCACTCGAATCTCTAGTCATAAGTACTCATGCCACTTCTCCACGCGTCATCACATCGTGAGTATATAGAGATCTATCCATCCTTGTGTACTTACTAAACTGCATGAAAATATAGAATAACCATGTAGATCGCCATGCTATAGCTGTAACCAGCTCCTCAGTCTACTAATTACCGTTCCCTGTCTACACCAGAATGAGAGACTAAGTGTTTGTCTTGTATGGGGGGTCTTGGACTCGTAGTATGGAGTACCCATGATACTACTCCCTACAAAGTTTACTTATCTATTAGGAGAGTGCTTATCATCTCACAAAGTCAAAGGGTAGGTGACCAACTATAAAATCTCTCCTAACATAACTTCCACAGGATAAAAGCACCCATTGAAAATATGCCAATCATGGAAATCACACTACATCTCATGGTTGATAAAATGGATAAAAAATTCCTCTATTAAAATCATAAAAACTAAGAGGACTTGTGGCTCACCATCCCAAGGTACTACCCCTCCTCATCCTGGGGTTAGCCTTTAAAGGACTAGCCACCAAGCCTCTAAATGAAAATGAGGAGTACTTGTGACCCCTTATCCTAGAGTTAACCTCTCAAGGACTAACCACTAAGCCTCCACTATTAAGTTCATGATAAAATAAGCAATAAAACAGGACATCTATATGCCTCAATATGTAATAGTAAATCAAATTACTATTTAATTATTTCATAGTCATAACATCGTACCAAAAGCATGTACTTTCACTATGCATATAAAATGTGGCTCATCATAGTTAAATCATGCATTTGTGGAATAATGATAATCAATGAAATCATGCACATGCGCATCAGTCACATATAAGATTGATATTTCAATAAGAGTCATGGTATAATAATATATGTATGGAATTTATTCATAAATACTAAGCTGATGCTCTAAAAATCTACAATTACAAAACACAAACATGTCCATTATTTACTATCATCACCTATTTTAGACAAAGAACTACTTGTCTATATCTCTCAAATCATAATTGGACTCTACTTTAAAACAATCTACCTTAATCCTACTACATGTCTAACTTAGAATTCAAATTATCTAATTTGGATTCTTAGTATAAAACAAATATCATATATTAATATCTTAATTTACTATGTTTCAAAACAATTTAATGGTTCATAACCATTGGATCTCAAGCTGGGGTCTGCCTAGGTCGATTGATAATCTATATCACACCGCACTAAGTCCATCAATAATTACTGCATTCATTTCTTGCTCTAGTTATAATGTATTTCAAAGTTATTATACTCATAATAGGCTAATTTTAGATGATCAATCATTACATCAACTAATCAAGCACGTTCATATGCAAATTATACTCAATTTTATGTAGTTATAGCCAATCAATGAACTTGAATGGTTAGGATAGTAATCCAACCTCTCATAGGTCAATCTAAATGATATCTAGCTATTTATGTTGCCAGATTATCAACCGATCATTGCCAAGGTGCCCGGTCTAGGCTATCCGTAGCATTCTAGCCACAATCATCCACCTGATTGCCTAGATCAAAGAATGTGTTAGTAAATATGATTAAGTAGTCTTAATAAATCAGTTGAATAGCATGGATTGTCAAATTGGATCAATTTCATACATGAATCATCATTGATCTCCATCGCTGATCAAAATTAACTAGATTGCCTTAAAAGAACAGCTTTGGATGAAAAATCTCTAACCTGGATCTTGATCTACATGTCATGAGGATCTCAACGAACTATTTAGATAGTAAAAGTATAGTCAGATCGGGCATAGATCAGATGAATGATCTATCGATGTTTTGACCACAATCAATGGTCAACTCTTCTTTGATCAATAAATGGAATACTTGGTCTTTCTCATAATGCCAGAGCGAGTATGACGAATGGTTCATATCATCAAATCTACACATTAATTTCTTTGATGAAGTCACTTTCATGTCTCACTGTCTCTCTATGATTTTTCCAGCAAGATGTTATCGGATTGAGAAGACAACTTGGGGCTTTTATTCCCCTCTTCTTGCTAATGAAGATGAACGGCTTAGGTCATCAATTTGGGCCATCATTTTCTCCAGTGAGCTCTGTCATCAAATTTTTTGTTGATATGTGGCTGGATTGATGAGATGGATAGGTGGGTCTTGGTCATTCTCCACGATGCACAAGATGGTTGGCTCAAATCATTGATCTGAGCCACCATTTTTGCCCAGTGACTTATATCTCCATGCATGATTTCCCTCTAATTTCTTTCATTGCTGATGTCAATGGCTGCTTTTGGACAGCCATTCTCCCCCTGTGTTCTTTCTTTTTCTCTCATTCCTCTCCCCCCTCTCCTTCCTCCTCCTCTCCTTCTGTCTTCCAATTTTTCCTTTTCTTTTTTCATTTGATGTCAACGTCGGGTGATAGTCAACACTAGTCTTAAAGGGGAGGGCTGCCATTATCAAAATAACCCCACCCTTTCAGTAATTATCTATTTTTACCAAAATGCCCATCATATTTAAATTATTATAACTTCTTTGTCCGAACTCCAATTTCTATATTCTCTGTCTCGTCAGAATTGTCTCGACGCATACATTCCCATTTGAGGGGTTACATCCTTGAAATTCAATTTTTATGGAATTCAATTTCTAATTTTATTTTAATTAAAATATAATATAATTTCATAGAAATAACTCAAAATTGAGGTTCGTTAATCTCCATTTTTGAGTGATTGATTCTATCTATTTACCCTTTCATGAGATGGGAGGGTGTCAAAATTCCGATCCAATAGGTACCCCTAAGGTATGCCTTGAAAGTTATAATTTATTAGCTTTAGTTCCTTTAATTAGAGTTGTTCGGTAAGAGTTTCTTAGTTGTCATTTTAGTTGATATAATCAATTGAATTATCTATATGCATATATAGATCCAATTAAGAAGATGATGGGTAGGCTAAAAACCAAGCAGGTTTCTGAATCTTGAGTATTTTTCCATGTAAAGACATGCTCAACAACTTGCTTTTCTTTGTTTTACTTCGACCATTTCTTATTATGTCACTGCTTGTCACGTCTTATAGTAATTATCCTTTCAAGAGTGTATTTCTCTTTTGAGGAGAGTGCCTTTCACTCATCTAACTGTGGTGAAAAAAGCCAAAAAAAGAAAATGTACATAAGAAAGATAAGAAGAAATGTTTGCCTATAGATCACGTCTGTGTAATGCCATATCTCCTTGGCTGAATCATAGATAAAGAGACTGTGATGAATATCCAGTTTGCATTATTCATTTTTGACCTTCCCATTATTCAAGTGGTAGGGCATTGCTCCATAGTCCACGATTTTATGGTAGATTAAATGAAAACTGCGAGTGCATTGTACGGATGGATGAGATTGGGAGGTAACCTTAGGATGAAAAAGGGAAGTGAGTAAGCTATCGATTAGGAAATTTACGAGTAACACCAAAAGAACAATATCCAAAAAGAGAACAACTGGGAAAGAAGCATAAAAAAATATCAATGGCTAATGTGGTAAAGTAGATATAAACTTGCTAATTCCTTTTATGATGTGGCTTTAATTAGTAATAATAATTGATCATGTGATATTGGATTCATCTTGATCTAGCGTTTTTATTTGAACTGGTCAACAAGAAATTGTAAATACTAGACTGCACTTTCTTAGCCTGTAGTTCTAATTTAAATTAAAACACTAAGCGTGTTTGAGAAACTTGTTTTTATTATTTCTATTGTAGTTTTTCTATTCACAATAAAATCTCAGTTTAATTTTTTGTTGAAATAGAAAGAAAAAAAAAATCCCCTAACACATATGTCCATACTCCTCTATTGTCTCTCCTTTACCTCCCATTATTTCTCTGTAGCTTGCTTGGCCCAACCCCAAGTTTGTTCTTAATTTTCTCTTTTCTGTCCACTCGGTTCTCCCAGCCTAAAGAGGAATAAGAGATCGAGAGAGAGTTATGGGCAGAGGATCGTCATAATGTATGGAATTTTAATCTTTGATTGTAATTCTAATAAACTCTCCTAAAAGTAGGTTTGAGCCTTCAGTATGATATATTGTAGTTGCTAAAACAATAATAATACAAATAATACAAATAATACAAATAAAAATAATAAAAATAAAAATAAATCTAAGCACCTCTAACTGAGGATTTAGCATTGACAGGTGCTACGAAGAAGCATAAAATGATGCATTTGGGAATGCAAATTAGATAGACCTTACACGTGGGTGATCCGACCCATTCACCTTGTTCAGGCTATCCTATTTTAGGTACTGATGAAAATTCATGATCATCAGATGCTTTTAACAACTAGTTTGTCATTTACAAATTTGAATAAGCATGATTAATAAATTTAAATAGCTAAAATCACCAATCATTGTGAATTTTGGTGTCTAGTGAATCTAAGAAAAAGTTGAAAATGATGAAGAGATTGGATCCTCCAAATATAAAGTCTATCAAGATTGACTTTCCAAAACATGTTATTTCGTACATCCCTAATCACTTTTTTGTTTGAATGTTCTATATATTAGAAGTTCCAACTCATGGAGACCAAGTAATCGATTATATTCCAAGTTAGTGCAGATATTTTATTTATGCAAGACTACCTTGTTTCATTTTTTAAAGGAAAATGATTTCCACCCCTTGCAATTTACATACATTGGCTGTTCTTGGTCTTTGAGGCTTTTAAGGTCCACTTTTTAGTTTAACTAGAAATTCAAAGCTTAGAACCACTAAATGCTAAAAAAACCAGGAAGGGGGTGAGAGTTCATGAGTTGTCAAGGGTAGGAATATCATATCTCTTTTTCAAATATTAACTACATTTGATAACTCATTAAAAAGTTAATAGTTACTAAATCTGGAGACTAATGTATTGACAATATATAAGATTGTCTAATGATATCAACATTATATTTATTTTCACAAAAAGAGGATTAACAAAAATATGGATCAATATATGTTGATTCTTACCAAAAGTCCCCAGACAATTACCTTAGTGCCATTGTCATTAAAGGATCTAATTCTGTGGTCAAGAATAATGAAAGTTTTTCTGTTTTTGGCTTCTCAAAATTTTGGGTACTTTTGAGATTTCTATTTATGAAAATAAACAAAATCTTCAGTTAGTTAGTTATGTGAATGCGAACTAGTCAAACAAAGATCTACTATAGTTTTTATATTCTTTTTGGTTGGTGGTGTACTGGGCTGGGTGTCTAGGTTGCAGTTAATAACCACATTGTGCATTATAAGACAAAGTATATGTGAACTAAACATGCATGTAAGGAGGAAATATGGTTAAAAAGATTGCTTGATAAGTTGCACATCAAGTATAATGTGATTATACTTTATTGTGACAATCAGAGCTTGCGCTTAGCAAGAAATCCAGTGTTTTATGTTCAAACTAAGTACATTGATCCCAATGCACTTTGTTCTAGACATGGTTAAAATGGTCAGATTTCGTTGTAGAAGATTCACACTAACAATAATACAGCAGATGTGTTAATAATGTCAATTGTGAGATATTTTATCTGCTGCAAGACTTTCTTAGGGGTTGTTTTCACTTAGCCAATAGTGACAATTAGACAACAATTTTAAGGTCTTCTCATGCAAACAAAGAACAAGTTGTTTAAGTGGGAGACTAACGGAATCTTTATCCTAGTTTTATTTTGTCCATATTAGCTAGATTTATATTATTTGACATCAACCGACCATTACTTGAAAGCATTTGACTGACCAAACCATTTTTTATTAATCAAATACTATCGTTGCACTGCATTTGGATTCAATGGAGTTCGATGCTGACCAAAGATATGGGGCAAGACGCAAACTCATCCCTTTGATTTCTCCTATAAAAGGAAGGCTTGGGGTTAGGGGTTGAAGCATCAAGTTCAATCGGATCCAAAAATAAGAATTCGATCAACAAATCTTTATAGGGGGGGGTCAGGTTAGAGAATAAAGGGGGAGAGAATGTGTGACCAATTCAGTGATCTTGAGTTTTTTCTCGGGATATTTCTTGTAAGCCTAAAATTCCCTTATTGTAGCTTTGGCCTCTTTTTGGGAGTGACTCCTGAGTTAGTCTTGGAGTAGATCTTGTAGTTCTAGTACTTTTGTTCTTTCTTAGGGGAGAAGGCTGGAATTGTTGTCCGGTGAATATAGGCAACGTGTTTACATTTTACTAGCTTATTTACTTTTAACGTTTTAGTAATTTTAATTTTCTAATCTTGCACGGATCCCACCCACCCATGCTTCCAACACTTTGTCATAGAATTATAGCCCTTTATATCAAAGGTTTCATCCCTCACATATGTATAATCCCTTTTTGGTACTTATTATTGCCATCGAGTAGATGTACGATAGAATGAGCACCACCCAAAAGAATGAGCTCAAACTGGAATATGTGTAGCACGTTTACAGTGCATCACTATGTGATCTACATGAATCTGAGAGGATTTATGTTGCTAGGCGATTTCTTTCTCGCACTATCCAAATATACAATGCATCACTATGTGATCTCCGTGAATCTAAGATGATTTATGTTGTTGGTCTATTTCTTTCTCGCACTATATAATACTACCATGATATCCGGGAACAAGCAGAATTGAAGTAAAGGTGTTGATAACTCAATGTACGAATGTCGCATTCCATTACAAGTTATATTTTTGGATACCTAAAGGCATTCGATGCATTTCTAGAGGACAATCAAAACAAGGATTACCGATATAATGATACTAGTTACATGAGATAATGATTTTTTTTTTCTTTCTAGAAAATTTGATTGATGGATAAATAGAAATCGATGAAAACAATATCTGTCTCCAAGAATTGAAACAATTTGCCTGGCCAAAGTAGAAAGTGGTAGCTTAAACTTGTGATCAAGCGTATTTCAGGGAAGCTGTCAAGTTGTCTATGACTAAGTGTGCTAGACATTTGTGTGTATGCTGAAATGTTATTTAATTGTGCAGCTAGGTTTTTTTTTTTTTTTTTTTTAAAGTAATGGGATGTAAATTTCATTAAGAAAGTTACAGATGACGATCAAGAAGATCAGTAACATCAGAGATAATAGTTAGTTTCTTACTTCTTCTCTTTAATCGTGCTGCTAGTTATTCACATAAGATTTAGGATTTAGATGTCCATTAGATTCTTACTTCTTCTCAATTATATAGATCGATCAGCCAAGGCGTTAGCGGACTTTCTTGTTAAAAAGGGCGTTGATAGATCATTACGTACAAAGGGCGGTCTTTGCCGCTTGGCACTCTTATATCTTCCTCCTCTACTTAATATATTCCATTGCCGATCGGAAAGGTTACTAAAGATTGGACATGAAGTTCAAACTGCTCCAAAGAAAATAAAAAGAAGAGAAACACTTCAAAGACGAAACCAGTCTTGTACAAAAAACGAAACTGCCAAAACACTAAAATACCCTCGTAATGAGTTTAAATATTCAAACATTTGCCATTAATTTTTCTTTGTATTCCTGCAACCAAGCAACACAAATCCTCGTGCCCTGTTAATACTAACCTGTAAGATGCTCCGGCAGGTGAAAATGAGTTTCCGGCAATCGGAGAAAATGATTTGAACCTACGGTTGGACTTTGCAATCTGCAATTTTGAATATGAAAGTGCAAAACTATTCTAAAAAGCCACTCACTAGATGGTGTTATGCTCATATGAAAGCAAAGTCTTCTGAACCCAACTTTGTTTTAATCGGATCTCAAAAACCCTCTCTTAGATTTAAGATCCCTTAATTTCTCCAATAATGGACAAATCTCAAAGAACTTTCATTTGTAGTTTAGATTTATTAAGGTCTCTTTGTCATTTATCTCTCCTCAATGCTGTTGAAGCCTCACTAGTAGCATGGTTTAAGGATAGTTTCTTCATCCAAAAATGAAAAATAAACCTTTTAAGGAAAACAATTTCCCTTTTTTTTTAGAGAAATCTAGCAAGAATACGTGAGAGTAACGGAAATTTAGAACACGAGATTTTTGCATTAGAATAAGCAAAATCAATTAAGCTGTTCTTGAATAGTAAAAGTTTTCTTCAAAGAGGAATACTACAGGACAATGCAACAATATGGCTAGGAATGTTAACATGCCTGGGAATGTTATATTGTAGTGCAGCAATATGGCATGCAGCCTTGTAGGTGCCCACTTTTACGTGAAATGGAGGAAAGGTAACCCGTGCGACAAAACAACAACTTGCCACACAAACTCATTTATCTGATTTTTCTGACTTTGAATGAGCCCTAGTCCTTGTGGTCTGCTCCTTCCTCGGATCTTGCATAGGCGAAAACTTTGTGCACTAGGACTACCCTTTAATGAATCCTAATCCTAACACAGTGTGGATTGGATTAGCCTGTAATCTGAAAATGTACTTTCGGTCATTAATACATAGAGGTCAAAAACAATGTTTAAACTTTAAAGTTGGTTGGTACTGAATCAACCAAGTAAAATGCACAATTTACCAAAATACATATTTTATGAATTCGACATTCAAAGAAAAATGGAAACAATAAGGATAGCGAACAATCAAATTCCAGAGTCATCCAATCCAACACTGTTTCATCCACAGCTGGATAAATGAGATGAATCGGTCTGATCAACCACACAGCTCCCTAAATGGACGGTAAGTTCTTGTCCTATCATGTTGGACATACTATAAAAATTTGCAACGTTTTTGTTTTTCCTTTTGGAAAAGATGGTTAAATTTTGTTATGTAGCATGAGAAATGCTAAAGATGAAACTCCGGTCTTATTCGCCACCGAAAAAGCCTTCAATCCACAATAATTAAAAAGGATTATCAATTGTCCAAATACCCTCTTGTTGAAGATAATGATCCTAAGTTCGGCTGGGTAAGACCCTCGTTTGCTCTTTCATCTGCAAGAGAATTAGCCATTCTTAGCATCAATAACATACATAAGTTTCCATGAGGTTTTATTGGTATTGATGATCCTGTTGTAGCATTTGTGGAGTCCCATCCTATGATACATGGTCTTTGAAAATTTAGAGTCATGATTTTAATTTCCTGCCATGCTCCCAAAATTCCCGTATCATTAGAATTAACTTAATTGACCTAGCGGACTGTAGAATTCCGCCCAAAGCTCCCACTTGCATCTCCCACCTGGATCATTAGTAGAATTCCTCAACTTATTCACAACTGCAGCTGTGAGGTAGTAGGAACTATGCACAGGTTGGTGAACATATTATATTTACAATTGAATATTTCACTATTGGTTGGTGTTCTTTTGAAATCTAACTTTACCATTACATTTCTTGGTATCGTAATGTGTTGGATATCAAGTTTTATAGAAAGTTTCCATCATGAAGTTATTAATCCTAGTAGCCAAAGTCGGTAAATTAATCACTTGTGCGTCTGTGAGGTAGGTTTGTTAGAGAAGGATAATATCAGAATTTCATAAAAAGTAATAAGAAAAGAAGATAGAAACCTAACAGAATAGTAATTTTGTAAAGTTCACAAAGCTTAATGGCAAAATTTACAAAACTCAGAAAATATTAGACTTTTCTGCAAATATGCCAAAACTTAATGACATTTTTGCCAAAACCCCTTAATTTTATCTAACCATAGGTGACTTTTTCTATTGCAGTTTAGGCTTGTATCATGATTCCACCGCGTCCAGTCGTAAATGAATCCCAGGACGCAATGAAAAAGATCGAAACGTTTATTGGACGTTCATAACTTTCATTGCATAATACCCTCGTAGAGGCCAGGAAACGAGGCTTGGGTGGTCAAATCACGGCTTTGCCAACCCAGATACTGATACGCCATTACCTCTCAAAAGAAAACTCTACGTCATTGGAATTTTGTCTCTGGACTTGCGCATCCAAAGTAGCGGAATTTTGTCTCTGGAGTTTTTATATAAAATTTATGAATCAAGTAATAGGGTTTTCCCTTTTTTTCTACAACGAAGAGACGTAAGCAAACTATCTACAAGCATACATTAATTTCTATATCTATTTTAAATCTGCCACTTGAACGTTGAAGGAGAGGCGCCGTGATATCTGCAAGATAGTTTCTCTCATAAGGAGCTGGCCAGTTCGCATTATGATTTGCCATAGTATTAACTTGCTCTTAGTAATCGAATGGATGGGTCAATTTTGCTTCGATAGGTACAAGCCGTAACCCTCCCTTTAGGTTTACGATACATGCAAATAAAAAGTGCTGAAAATTACGTCAGTTTAACACCCAAGGAACCATATGTATGCAATACATTAATACTTGCCGTGTTACTTGAGTTTTAAGGTGGTTTATTCTAAAAGGATAAAAAAGAAAGAAGAACAAGTATTGATAAGATACGACCGATCTTTTATGTTCACCAACAGTTTCACACACGTAAAACATCAAGTAAGCGATGGTTCCTAATTAGCAAAACGAAACACTCAAGACGATAGAAGAATCCCAGGAAAAAGAAAAGGGATAGAAGAGAGGTAGATCGATCAAATCAGCATCGCATGGGAGGAAAATCGGTAGATTCTACCTTGCATCTGGAGAAGATTGCGATCGTCGGAATAGAAAGAATCCTATAGCATGGCCAGCAATTGCAACAAGCAATACGCCAACATTGAATGACATGACCGCAAGCATAACAAGGTAAGCGAGTCCCACGCGGACGGCGTGCAAGAATGTTTGTGCTAGCCCGGCCATGACTTGGTCCGAACCAGGCATGATCAATCGACAGTGGGAGAGCCATTCGATAAGCACAGATAAAACGCAGACGAAAACTAGGGCAAGCACGTACATGCCCATTCTGGTTCCCGGCCAATCAGAAAATAGAATTTCTGCATCCTTGCCCCAAAAGAATGTCATGTGCATCATCATCTCGTGCATATGCATATGCGTTTCATTGTTCATACCATCCATCCCATGCGTTCCATTGTTCATCCCATCCATCGTCCCATGCTTTCCCTGGTCCATTCCTTCCATTTCTCTCTCTCCAGTACTTGAAGTTCTGTTGGGAGATTGGATATTTAAAGGATGCTGTTGGTCTTGTACTACAGAAATTTCTCTGTACTATACTCGATAGCAGTACACACACTTAAAATGGGGAAACTATTGAAGCCGGCTGGCTGTCAAGTAGTAAATGTACATGTTATGACCAGTGGGTCCGCATTTTACTATTCCAGATGTTCATCCTTTGGGCTCTTCTTAACTTGACATGGACAAAATATCTTCTCCATAAGATGATCCTAGTTTCCGTTGGTTCATTATGAAAAAACAACGGACCTCAGTTTTCAGAAAAGATCAAGATAAAGGGCGTTAAAATTGGAGGGTTAGGATCATCAAATATAGATGAGACACAACCTATCTATATCAGGGCTCAAAAGATCAATGGTTTTGATCAACGGGTACTGGCGTCGCCCTTGAGCTTGTATGACTATGTTGTGATTTATAGTCAACGACTATTATGTAATTTTTGTTAAATTAAGAGGAAAATTCCAACCCAATGAAATTACGACCAGCTGCTCTCACATGCTACAATAGTTACAAATTTCGAATCAATAAAAAAGACTGGAAATTTTCAGAAATTATAAAAACTTAAAAAATAAAACAATAACAACCTACTTTAGAGATGTTCACAACAAGATGTAACAACTCAAAATGCCGATACACTGTGGACATGAAAAAAAAAAAGTGACTCAACTCGGAGTCAATGTGGTGGAGAATTCCCATACAATGTAGAGATATAATTTAATATTACCAGTGAAAATATTTGCTGATAGAAGCATATTTATATTACCGGTGTGAAGTTTCGCCGGTAGACTTATTTTCTTCTACTCCACATTGCGAAAATTCTAAATCCACATCAACTAGGCTGAGTTCCAGTTCATGTGGCACATTTTAATCCTATTCAATATAAAGAAGAGGAAAAGTAAGAAAATTGTGTCACATTGTCTGAAGACAAAACATAAAAACAAAACTGATTTAATTTTTAGAAATAAAATCGGGGAGGACGAATCACTTAAAAATTTGTGAAATGAATTGCAGGCTTGTCAGGAAACTAGGAAACTGGTAAAACTTGCTTCTAAAGAATAGCCCAATCGAAATTGCTGCAAAGAAGCCGTTCTTAGAAAGATTTCACCCCAAAATATGGAGGGCAGCCAATGCAATTGACTTTAAAATGACTATTTGGAGTCAGATTGCCTCTATTGCCTCTTATATTAGCTACCTTAGATAGTTTTTCTTGTAGTGAATATTCTAGGCCCAATGAAACATCATATCTTAGATAAGTAAGTATACTATATTGTGGACAAACTTAAAGCCTAAGTTTGAAATGATGAAGAAAAAGTGAGGAAATGGAAAGTAATACAAAGAAAAAGTCATAACTTTTAAAAGATGGATTTACGAAAAAAGGGCAACGAATCCAAAAAGATGAGTTTGATTGAAAAAAATCAGTTTTTTAAAGTTTAATATGCACACAAAATATGCAATTTTTTTTTTAAAAAAAGGAGTTTCTTATAACTTTAAATTAAAAGAGCTTCTTACAACTATGCGTGCTACTGTATGCCTTTCATTTGGCCCTGTCGCTTGAGTGTAGGAAAGGCTGTGCTTCTGCTGACTTTTTATATCAACATACACATTTAGAGAGAAAAACTGCAGTGCACAAGGCATGCATTTCTTTCCTCGACTCCTACGTGAATTCTCTTGATGTAACAAGAATGCTTTTCATTCTCAGATCTGTCATTGGACCTGATTTGTGGAGCTCCAAATGCAACTTACCGGTAATCCTTGGACTTTGGATAACATAATATCTAGGGAAGACTTTCTGCTTTTGGAGCATTTTCTACCAAATGCTTAGGTGAGGTGTGACATGATCACAAATTATCCTCAGTCGCACTCCCCCACTTTCACATAAAAAATGACTAGATTTATCCAAAAACCAAGCCTATCGGGCGATGCTAACATCTGAAGGGAAGCCTTGTTGAACATGGATAAAATCTTTCTTAGGCGGGTTTATTTAACGGCACATGTTTGGCATTTTGTTGGCACATCTCTTGCTATATCTCTAATGATATCTTGTGTGATATTTGAGATATGTGTCATATGTTCTGTGATATCTGAGATATGTGATATTTGTGTTGTGATATCTCTGGTGATATCTCTGATAATATCTGAGATATGACTCATATATGAGAAACATATGCATCTTAGATATCATAGTTAAATAAGTTACATTTCTGGCATATGCCATGATATCAACTAGCACCTTGATATTCATCAATGATCTAGGCCATTCATTTGAAGCCATTCATCTATGCTATGATATTCCCAAGGCCCAGGGATTTTATGGTACCTTTGTTGTATATGCATTTCTGTGGTACCAAATGCTGCAAAATTGTATGTGAAATACTCTCATTTCCTTGTTAAATAACATAATAAAAAGATCTTGAGAAGACTAAAAGGTCTTCAGAAGAATTTCATAATCAAGGCAAGCCAAAGTGTAGGGGTTAGTTGCAGCCCTAGCAAGTAAATTCCTCTCATTGTTTTAGTAAGTGAGTAGATGTAGCCGTAGCAAGTAAGAGTGAGATTAAAAGGTTGAGTTGTGACTAGCAAAAGAGTTCCACACAAGTGCCGCATGGGTTTAGCAAAGGTGAAATTGGAACCCCGTAACAAAAAGCTTTTGCTAACTTGGAAAGTCAATATACTGGCTAGGATAGGAGTGCCAACTGCCGAGAAGGGCTCGATATTGGTTGGCCTACTACTTCTACTTCCCTCATTCCTTGAAAATTATTTCTTCCCTTTACATTAGAAAGTTTAGATAGATTAATAAATTCGTGGCCATGGTTAATGCAAACCATCACTGCTATTAGCAGCTCTAATATTGGAATAAATTTATTGATACATTGATATTAGAAATGCCATGAAGACCGAGTTGTGTTCTCAAACAATTTTCTCTTTCAAAGCTACTAATGGTAGCGTATAAATCCTTATTTAAATTGATCATGTGCCCAGTTCAAAATGATATAAAATAATTCCGAGTACATAGATGAGGGGCTATTACACTCTTTCACCTTGAAAGCATATATGATATCTTCATACCAATCATAAAAGAAAATCTCAACTCTAAAATTGCCCAATGAAGCATTAACAATACTATTAAATGATATGGAATCTAATATAAGAGTCCAATCCAAGATCCTTTGTCCATATTCAAAGAACATGTGGGTCAACAGAGTCAAACAAGCAACCCTTGGTTGGGAAGGGCACATCTAACTGCCATGGTAGGTGATAGTTGGATCTTTCCTCAAACCAAGCAAGATCCCCAACAACTGGTATCTTCAAGTCCTTAAATTGCAACAGGCTCTACACCTACTGTGCTTGTGGTTTTGGTCCCTTTCACCATAATGACATCATCAACAGCAATTCGTTCCTCCACAACTTCATCTGCATGTCCCAGAAGTGATGAATCAAATGTTTCCTCACCTTCATCGTCAGCAATTGTTGAAACCTACAAAGCATAATGGCGTAAGAGAAAAAAGAATAAGAGCTTATTATTGTAGGAAAAATGTGTGATAACAAAATAAGTAAATACTTAAAACTACTAGGCTATAAATTGCACTATATGTGATTCAGAACTACAAAGCATAATTCCGTGCTTCCACAGTCTTGGCTCTAATTAACACTATAAGTGTCCAACGTAAACAAAGGTCCAGCTCATAGATAACAAAATGACATTTTACTTTAGAAACACACTACACGTTGTTGACATGCTATAAATGTCTACTTCTTTCAATAAACTCATTGGAGCAGACCTCATTTCTTTTACAGCTACCACTGAGCAAACAAGAGTTTTATTTCATCTACTTAATAGTTGCAAATTTGAATGCATTGGAATTTGTTTGTTTGTTTATTTTATATTGGCTAGACAAAAAGGTTTCTTGGTCAGAGGAAAAGAAGGCATCAGCAGTTAAAGTGAAGCAGGAACCGAGAGGTGAACTTACAGCTTTATGTTTGTCTGCTTGAGCTTCCTAGGAATTATTTTTTCTTGGTTCTCACTATGTTCTTTGTTTCTATAACAGGAGAATGCAAATAACAGAGGCTCTACGCGTGCAAGTGGAGGTTCAAAAACAGCTTCTCGAACAGCTTGAGGTATGTAATGATTTGAATTGTTTAATCTACATCAAAACAAGAAATCACTTTTATAAAATTTCCATGACAAATCACTTCCAAAAAATAATAAAATTGCTACATCTAGCACACATTAAATACGTGCACAAACATAGCTTCCTTGACCAAATGTTGAATTTATCCACTTCTTGTCTCATGGCACTACTCATGTAGTATTTGTAGTAGAAGTGTTATATTGCTACCTACCTACATGACATGATCCAAAATCTTTATTCTTGCAGTAGAGGACAGACCATGTAGGTATGGTAGCATGAGTCTTTTTGTTGGACAATCTATAACTGATTTTGTTGATAGCTTACAAATGAATGATTAAAAAAGATTCAGCCATCCACCATATCCTAATAATGATTATATGGCTTGAGATGTCCCATGAAAGTATTGTCAGAAAACATAATGAATATTATTCACATTGTTTGCATGTTTTGTTTTGATGTTCAAATGAATTTTCTTTTTTCTAGAAGGTGCAAAGGGCTCTTTAGTTATGCATAGAGGAGCACGCAAGGTACTTGCAAAAGATTTTAGAGGAGCAGCAGAAGGCTGGTGATAGCTTCATGCCTTATTACATTCCAAAGTCGCAGCTGATCCACAGACAAGTTCTGAACCTCATTCTCGCTCCTTACCATCTCCACAGCCAGCTGAATCATATTCAAATTCCAGTTTGTCATCTCTCCGATCAAAGCACAAAGCGACAGATTTTGAAACAAAATCTGAGATTCCAGTTGCTAAAGAAACGGCTCCTAGATGATACCAAGCTTGAAACAGCCTTTGAGGAGCCCACTATTGAAAATTCCACACAATGACATCTTCTAGGCTGCATGAGTGACCCTTGTACAGTTAAATTGTGCCTCTTCTTTTTTCTTTATATTCATTAATTTCCTCTGCTACAACAACAAGCCCTTTGGCCACAATGTTCAAGTTAATTTGAACAGTCATGGCTTAGCATATGCGAGGGACTCATATTTCATGATAAGAACTACTGAATTGATGCAGATTCGTTATGAAAAACTCATAGTCTCATGCTGAACAAAGACATCATGCATCAGTATGTCTCAAAACTGATGGTTGTCTTCAGGCAAAAATCGCGGATAAGGAAGCTGTACAGATCAAGAAATTGTTATCAGTCAATCATGATTAGTTAGCACTCATTGTTTGAACTCATGCTACCCAACTGGGTGAACAAACCAATCACTTGCTACATTGTACATATACTAGTCATATCGATTATCCAAACTAATAATAGACAAATAGGCATCAATTTGAAGTCAATGCAGTAATAACTTCGCTTCTCAACCAACAACATCAATAAAGATCTCACCTTTTAGCACTCTCACAAGAAAGAAAGAAGTGAAAAGGGACAAGTCCCTTGAAAACCATTAGAGAAACCAGCTTTACAATTGAAACAACCCATTGAGACAAGACCATTCTTATAATCTAACATATGAACCCTGAAACCTTATCCCTAACTTCACAGAAATCATAAAAAATCTGCCACCCTTCAGCAGTTTCCATTATCCCTACTCTTTTATCAGAAACTGAAGAAATAACAACCGACCTTATGTGCACAAAATAATTCAACAATATGGAAACAAAAATCATCAAAATCACCCCTTTTTCCAGAGAAGCAAAAAAGAAAACTTCTACTTCAAGATGGAATGAGGGAGAAACATTACAAGCATAAAAAATGTACTACGTATATCAATCAATCCTTAACCCAGAAGCACATTTCATTTTTTGTGAGAAATTAGGAAAAAGGAAAAGCAAAGAAGCATGAAACCATACCTTTTATGCAGCTTTAAGCAAAAAACAAACAGACCCAGTTGGAATCATGTCAAATCAATCGATGAAGTCAAAACAAATAAAGAACCCACAAGAAGAAATATACCTTTATGCAAACCTGCAAGGAGAAGATGAAGAAGATGATTGCAACCGTTGTTAAGGGCCCTCCAAGTAGACATTTCTTCAGAGATCGTGCAAGCAACAAAGCTGGGGTTTTGGTTCGATCTGCCTGCTTTTCTATGAAAGCGTGTTTAGGATTGTAGGAATGACAACAACAAAAAAAAACCATAGATCTCGTGGAGTACCTGCTCCAGGATTGATTTTCCGGTGAACGCGACTACAAAAGCCATAGATCTGGTGCTGGCAAGTTTTTTCCTCTGCTAGAGAGCGGGTTTTCCACCCTGCTTGTCGAGATAGTAGCAGCACCTGCTGGTTTTGTGTTTCTCCCCTCTGCTTGCCGGATTTTGGAACCAATCTTCAGGGAAAACCCATAGGAACCCCCTCGTTGGCCTTCCTCTATGGAACGTTGAAAATGCCCCTTTCCCTCTCTCTCTAAAAAATGCAGTTTTTTTTTTCTCTCTACAAGAGGAGCAAACATTACACTTGAATCTATATTTGGTATATTTGAAATACCACCAAACATATCAACATGACAAAAGTTAAATAAAACAGATATCTAAGAATGCCAAAGATATTATGATTAAATAAACTTGATATCTTAGATATGCCAAAGATATCGCGGTTAAATAAACCTGATATCTTAGATATGCCAGAGATAACGCGATTAAATAAACCTAATATCTCACATATGCTAAAAATAACGCGGTTAAATAAGATGCACATTTGAGGTATGTCGTGATATCTAAGAAAATAAATCCCCTAGAAGCACTTTAGAAAATGGTCAAATGAGTGGTCCGCATCGATTTATGTGGATCCACTCCGTAGAACGTGTGGTGTGGCTCACTGTAACTTGTCAAGGTCTGTGTGTCGCTGCATGTACCTCTTCGCATTCAGCATCTGATATTCGACTTTGGTTATGATAGCGTGAGTCACAGAAAACCATAAAGTTGTAGAATAGCTGCCCTGTCACTTCTACTTCAGTCCATTGAAGATGAAAGTCTTGAATTTATAAGAAGCGCAATGATGTCCAAAGACGCTAAAAATGCATCTCGAAGGGAGGCCCACCTTTTTTTCTCTGGATAGGGTGATCTTTAGTAGATCCAATCCACCTACCATATTCGGCCTCGCTTAGATTACCTGTGTGCAAAAAATCACATCTAATGACTTAGATCTAGGAAAAATACGTACTAACTATGGGCCTGCCTTGGAGACGCATTTAGGAGTCTCTGAATGTCATCGCCCTCGTGGGAAAAGGTGTCTAGGCCCATAGTTACAAAGGAACACTGTATTTTTTAGTTGCATCTTTTTCATGGTTTGTATCAACCTTAAAAAAGACCTGTTTTTTCAAATAATACTCATCTTTCTTTCTTTTATTTTCGTTTAAAACAGTCTTCTTTTAAGAAAAACTAATTTTTATTTTGTTATGTCTGTCTATTATAGTATTATTCTTATCTAGGATTGTGATGTTTTATTTTGTCTATAATAACATAACTTTATGCTTAAAAGTTGTTAAATGAGTCGCTATTATTTTTCTTGTTTTATTTTTATATGTTTAAAAATTTTCATCTTTTGCTTACTTCATTTCTTTACTTTTTCTCGAATTTTAAAACTTTTATCCTCTCTGACTTTTACCCGACTTGGAACTTTATAACTATGTGTAGGCCAAAATAAATTTCATTCTTTATGGTTTTAGCAATTATTTATTCTTCTCAATTATCCTATTATAGATATATGACCCATTCTCGCTGTCCCAATGGCAATCATAAAAGCTTATTTGTAATTTTCAAGTTTAAGTGTCGCTCCATTCCTCTTCCCCCCCCCCCCCCCCCCCCCCCCTTTTTTTGGAACGAAGTGTAAATGAGATTGAAAGATCTTAGAACAAGAACAATATTATGCTATTGTACTGTCCTCAACTGAATGGGAGTTGTATATATGCATTTGTAGTATACGATCCCTCTTAAGGTAACATTCTTAAAATTGATTGATATATTAGACACATATAAAGTACAATATAGTGGCCCCGCAAGTAGAACTTTCTAAGGCTAGAATATGCACCTTGTCCAGCAACAATTACAAGCGAGCCAAACGCAACAGCTTGGTAAAGACATCTGAGACATTGGCTATAGGAGATGAACTTCAATGGCAAGTCTTTAAGAGACTAGTCACAGTAAAAATTAAAGGAAATCTACTTCAACATGTTTTTTTCGTGCATGGAATACCGAATTAGAGATAAGGTAGGTAGCACTAATGGTGTCACACCAACTAGTTGAAGAATTCTTTAGAAAATCACCCAATTTATATAAAAGGAACAAATTCAAACTAGTACGTCAATGGAATTGGCTGACTTTACATTCCGCTTCAGTAGATGAACAAGCTATTGTCTGTTAGTTTATGGGAAGACCAGAAAATAAAGTTGGAACCAAGTAGATGGCATACCATTGGTTGATCGACAGTCATCTTGACATCCAGTCAAGTCAGCATCGAGGAACACTGGAATTTAGAATTAGATACCTTATAGTAGAAATAGTCTATGTAATAATTAATGTGCCTTTCAGATATACGATGATCCTTTTGAGAGCCTTCGCGATGAATGTTTGTCGGTGGCTCCATATTTACCACGTGAGCAACTTTAGGCCTTGAAATGGTCAGGTATAGTAGGGTGCCTACTATACTGTTATACGGGAGTGGGTCAGACAATGGAACACCATAATGTTTGTAGGGTTTAAGTGACGAGGTCACAGGTGTAGATACAGGTTTGGATCCAGTCATCTCACTAAACCCAAGAAGATGTAATATGTAATTACATCGTGAAAAAGTAGGCCGCTTTAGTGGAACTGATTTCAGCGCCGGCAAAGTAACTAGTGATCCCAGAAGATTACTGCCTAAAAAGGTGCTAACTAGCACCAGTCAATCATTCTAAGACACAAGGAAAACGACTGCCTTGAAGAATAAGATGGTGCGGGATGGTCTGCTTTGAGAAGCAGGGTGGCATTGGTCAGTCCGGCCATAGAGTGGCATGGGTCACTTGCTGGTCCTAGTAGTCATCTAAACTACATGATTGGATTATACCTAATATAAATAAGTTAGATCGGGAACATGCATGTCCATGTAATTAATGGAACCTTATTATTATTACTTCTCCTTGTTTAATTAAAACCTCTAGATCAATACATAACCTTCACCATTAGTTTGCCAAACAAATACACTAACTGAAAACTCTAACTAATTAGAATTATGATACAATTAGGCCGGCTAGGGAAACTAAATTGTGTGTGTGTGACAAAAGCCACATATTGCTATATTTCTATCTACTGTGCGGTTTTTGGTTCTCCATTTTGGTGTGGTTTTTGGTTCGTCTCTTGGTTGACTCTTTGGAGAGTTGGAAATTCAACCTGGTGTAAAGATTGGTGATCCTAATGTATGCTATTCATGTTGATCAAGAAGAAGTTCTTTGAAGTTTTTCTTTGATTGCCTTTAAGTATCTCTATGTTCTTTCTTGTGTTTGGGATCTTTAGATCACAATAAGAGATTGTTGATTGAAAAAAGATTATTAAGGAAATTCCATTGGTCGATGGAAGTAAGATCTACATATATGCTTAGATCTCAAATAATATTCTATTTTTCATGTGTTTATCATGCACTTTAATCTATAACTAGACATTGTTTTTGTTTTTGTTTTGTGTGTGAATCAACGACTAAGAACATGGGATCATCATTGGTTTCGGGGCCAAGTCTTCTTCAGCATATAAAATGTGTCCTTTTATGACCTTAAATGGACAGTTTTCTGGTCGCCTAACATCGATGACCAGAAATAGGCAACCTATTTTGGGATGTTATTTTATCCTAAATACTAGGATTGTATATACCATGTTTTTATACATGAATATCGTTACTAATTTATGCTATTTTCAGAGGATATAAACTCTATTTTCATGTACCGTAATATGATCTTAAACTCAACAATTTCATGTTAAATTAGAATAAACTTTGGGCTTATTTAGCTATATTTAATGTTAAATTAGCATGAAATTTTAGGTTTATTAGCTCAGTTTTTGGATCTAAAATAGTGATTAACCAAATCACTGATTATGATTAAACTTTTGCATGTTTGAGGGAATGTATTGGGACATTTTTCTATCCCTATTTTTCATGTTATATTGCACTCCATGTTTCATATACATTATCTCAATGGTTTATTAAAGTTAGGGACTAGTTTTATATTTAATTGTCTCTAGTTTTTATTCAAGCTAAAAAATGGAGTTTATGTTATCATGACCTTCAAGTCATTGTTTGGGCTGTTTGAACTCCCATCTAATTTATTTTTTGCACTTATTCTGAGGGTCCAATTGTGTATATATAAGCGTCGTGGTAATATTAGTATATACTAGATAACTTATTAAGTTAATTCTTGCAGTTATCTGTTTTAGTGCTAGAATTGCATGTTCATATAAATTAGTTATTGCGAGTGTGATTTATTCAAGGTTGTTCCGAATGTCAAAACTTGCTTTTAAGTTCTCATCTAGTGCTGATAATGTCACTTTTAGAATTAGAACTTTTCTAGTTGATAATTTAAGAACATAGTCTTGTTCCATGTTAACAACTAAGGCAATTGGTTTAATTGCACCAGTTGTCAATCAATTACTCATGTTGTTCACCTTTTCTGAAAGCAAGAGGAAAAGAGTTTAATGTTAGAAACTCTTGTGAAAAGTATACTTAAGGTGTTCTTGCTTAGTGTTCTAAGTAATTACCGTAATTTGTAATTGGTTGAACACTAAACTAATAGATTGTTTTTCTTTCTATATTTAAAAATCTAATATGCAAATCAATAATGTCTTTCAAAATGATCGCTTTAGAACTTAGTGAACCTAAAAATTTGCATGGTAACAATTACCTGATGTGGTTGTAGAGCAATGTTAAGAAACACCTTAATACCTAGCATATTGTGGATGATAGAAACGTGACATCTATTTGTTGATTTTCATAAAATAGAATATTGAAATCTTATTTGAGACCTAGCCTACCTCGTCTTGTTGTTTAATGATGTGGTTGTAAAGCATGGGTACAACTCTGAATCTTTTATTTCTCTTTTAATTGAAAATATAATAGTGTACAAGTGAAAGAATTTGATGGCATAATTAAGCATGTAAATGCCATGTCAGTTGTGGTTAAGGAGCTGGCAAGTCTAAGAAATTCAATACTCAAAAAATTATAGGTGTCTATGATTCTTAAGTCTGCTTGCTTTCTAAGATTTTGCAATTGCTACTCTTAATTTTTCAGGAGCCACTATGACCTTAGATGATCTTGTATCCATGTAAGGAGTTGAAACTTAAGAAGAGAAGGAAGGGATAAAGGCAAAACTCTCTATGTGAATCTATTTAAAGATGAAAGAAAAATCAAATCCATGATAAGAAAAGAAAATTTAATAAAAAGGTTAAGATGCACGTGTCTAGTGGATTTGATAAGGGTAAGAGAATTGGACCCTGCAGGTTATGCAACTATCAGGAAATGTTAAAGCTAATTATCCAGTGAAAAGCAAGGGAGGAGGCAAGGTACCAAATAATAATAGCAGGTTCTAGGACAAAGAATCATCTGCATCAGCTCTAAAGCATTGATCATGGGATTAGATGAGGACTCGTGGCTGCTTGATTTTGCTTTGACTTGTCATATTGTAAAGGGTAGAGAACTATTTTCTAACTTCAACAAGCACACACAGGCAAGGTACACTCTTTGTACCGAGCCTTAGGCATATTCTTATCTCCATTTAAAAGTTTGCCGAAAGGATTTAAAAGTCAGGTTATGTGATAATAGGGCTATAACAGGTAGCAAGAAGAATGTTTTGTTCTCTAAAATGCTTTATCATGGTCTTTAGAGATTGGATGAAAAACCTATTGCTTCCATTGATATTAATAAATTTAATCATTCCCACTACTAAAGTGAGTGGTTTTTAAGAAGGTTAAAAACATATATACAAGATAGTTAAAAAACAGTCTTATAAAATAAGAACAAATATAAGACAATTTTTAAAAACATCTTATAATACTACTAATATAAGATGGTTATTAAAACAATCTTATAGTAATATCAAAAAATTTCTTATATTAAAATTATTATATGACTATTTTTTTTTAAAATTGTCTTATTAAATTCTAAAAAACAAGATGGCTTTTAAAAAATTGTCTTATAAAATTGAAAAAATATAAGACAATTCTTGAAAACTATCTTATAAAATTGTAAACTATAAGATAGTTTCTGAAAAGCTATATAAATATAAGAGTTTAGGCTCAACATTGGGTGCTTTTTTAAATAAAAATTAAAAATATAAGACTTGTTTTCAATGTTCTCTATCTAGAACAATAAATTTTATAGATTTTCATTGATTAACTAAGGTAAAAATCAAGCACAAAATGTTCTTAAACATAATTAAATATTGTCATTATTCATGTGAACAACAATAAGTAGCAAACTCTAAGCCCTATGTTAGAATCCTTTTTGAATGAAAATTGAAAATCTAAGACTTGAGTCTTCTTATTCTCAATGTCCTCTATTTAGCACAATCAATTTTACAGATTTCTAGATTAATGAAGTTAGAAATTATTTACAAATTGCTCTTGAATATAAGCAAAATACTATTACTATTCAAACAAACAACAACAAGTAGTAGACTTTAAGCTCTGTGTTAGATGTCTTTTTGAATGAAAATTGAAAATCTAAGACTTAGGTCTTCTTATTCTCTATTTCCTCTACCTAGTACAATTAATTTTACATATTTTTTTAAATTAATTAATGAAGCAAAAAATTGTGCAAAAAGTGCTCTTAAACATAGGCAAAAAACTGTTATTATTCATGTGAACAATGATAAGTAACAAACTTTAGGCTCTACATTAAATGCCTTTTTGAATGAAAATTGAAAATATAAAAGACTTGAGTCTTTTTATTCTCAATGTCCTCTATCTAGTACAATCAATTTTAGAGATTTTCATTGATTAACGAAACAAAAAATCATACACAAATCACTCTTGAACATAAGCAAAATATTGATGCTATTTACATGAACAGCAGCAAGTAGTAGACTTTAAGCGATTAGTTGTATGCCTTTATGAATAAAAATTGAAAATATAAGACTTGTGTCTCCTTATTCTCAATGTCTCCTATATAGTACTATCAATTTTAAATATTTTCATTGATTAACAAAGCAAAAAATCATGCACAATTTACTTTAGAAAAACAAAAGCTAGAATTCACATAAGAAAATCAAGAGAGAGAGATAGAGAGAGACCTTACATAAAGGGAGAAAAACAGTAACTAGCAAGGTGTTTGGGGCATTCTCTTTCTCTCCTATTGGTCTCCTTCTTCTTCTTCTTCTTCTTCTTCTTCTTCTCTCATTTCTCTCATTGATTCGGATAGCAAAGCTAGGGCATGCACGTTCTCTCCCTTTCCTTTCCTCTTCTCTTCTTCTTCTTCCTCTTCTTCTTCTCCTCTTGGGTTTTAATCTAGTGAAGGAGTTTTTCCTTTTAGTGAGGCGTGACGTTTATATGTAGTAAATGAATACAAGATGATTCATTGAAAATCATCACATATTATCTGTAAATCGTTCCCTCTTAATCTCTCCGCCTTAATTTTATTTGAATAATATAAGACGATTTCTGAAAACTATCTTATAATGTCACAAAGAATATAAGATAGTTTATGAAAACCATCTTACAATATCACAAGTAATATAAGATGGTTTCTGAAAATCATCTTATAAAAAAAGTTTATAAGACAGTTTCTAAAAATTTTCTTATAATGTCACGTATAATATAAGATTATTTTTAGAAATTGTCTTATAAATCATTTTTATAAGACAGTTTTTGAAAACTATCTTCTAACATCACACAGGATATAAGATAGTTTTCAAGAACCATCTTATAAACATTTTTTATAAGATGATTTTATTAAAACCATCTTTAAGATGATTTTTTTAAAACCGTCTATTTTTAATTTTTAATAAGACAGTAGTAAATCGCCTTTTTTGTCGTCTTATAAAACCCCAATTTTAGTAGTGTCCTCTTACTCTTGTTTACTCTCTATAGATGATTTCCTCTGATGACATCTTAGGTTAGGGTATTTTAACAAAGATAAGTTAGAAAGGATATCTAGGTATAGTCTAGTACCTAAGTTATAGAACAAACTAGATGGCTGTAAACATTATTTATTTGATAAGATGGCTAAGCCTCTTTCTAGTAAAAGAAAGGAACCTAGTGAGCCACTTAAGGTCATTCCCTCTAATGTTTATGGTCCGTTGAACAATATGAATCACAGGGGAATGACCTACTTCATCACATTTATTAATGATTCTAGGTTTGTATATGTTTAACTTGTAAGTAAGAAATTTGACTTATGAGAAAAGTTTCAAGAGTTTAAAGCTGAGTAGAAAATTAGCTAAGTAGGAGTATTAAAGTCTTGAGGTCTAATAGGGGTTGTAAATACATGGGTAATGTATTCGTTGAGTTTTGCAAGAGTCAAGGGTATAGTTCATTAGATTAGTATACCTTATACTCCTCAGCAAAATGGTATTGTTGAAAGGCTAATCTAACCTTATTGGACATGGTTCAGACTATGCTAAGCCATTCTGAGTTAGGAATTCAACTTTGGGGAGAAGAACTATCCATTGCCATGTACATTTTTAATAGGATACCTTTAAAAGTAGTCAAGTGACAACCTATGAATTATGCACTGGTTGAAAATTGGATATAATTGATCTTAGCGTGTTGTGTGCTTGTTCTCATGTAAGTGTACTAAACCAAAATAGGTCTAAACTAAGCCCTAATATTATAAAGTGAACTTTATAAGATAGAGAGATCACTCTAAGGTGTATAAGTTTGTCGTGCATCACTCCAATGAGTTAGTGGGAGCCATTGAAAGTAGGGAAGAATATTTTTGGAATTTAAACCATACCCGAGATTTCAGGTAAAGAAAGTTAAATTGTCCAAGGTAGTAAAAATATAAGGAAAAATCTAGTGATCGATTAAGATTATAGATTCATCCCCTAAGCTTACTATGATTTCTAGAATTTTGAGAGATAAAAGACTACTTTCTTATCTTAAGGATCACGGTGTGATGTTAGGAGAGATAAAAGAGGATGTCATGCTTGACAAGAAACCTAAAATAGATTATGATCTTTAAGTTATTCCATAGTGTTTAATGCTAAGGATGATGATAAATGACATGTTTCTATTGAGAAAGAAAAAAGGTTCCATTATAAATAACCTAGTTTGGATATATGATAATTTACTTGAAGGCTAGAAATCCTTTGAGTGTAAATGGATCTTCAAGAAAAACCTAAAATCTACACCATACCCTAGAGTTCAAGTAAAGAAGGTTGAACTATTCAATGTCATAAAACATAAGGAGAAGTCTAGTGAACCGATTGAGATTATAGATTCCTAGAATTCTGAGAGATAAAAGACTACCTTCTTCCTGTAATGATCACAATGTGATATTAGGAAAGATAAAAGAGAATTTTATGATTTACAATGAACCTAAATGATGATCCTATAAGTTTTTGTAAAGTGGTTAGTGCTAAGAATGGTGATAAATGGTTGGTTTCTATTAAGAAAGAAAATGATTCTATTATAAACACTACCTGAAGCAGGAAAACCATTGGATGTAATTCAATCTTCAAGAACAAACTAAAATTTGAGGTTTAGTTGAGAAGTATAAGTCTAGGTTGGTTGCTAAAGGCTTTTCTCAAGTTGAGACAATCAATTATCAAGAGACTCTCTTTGGTATCTAGATATATCTGATGGTGATATTTACATATTTGGATATGAAAATATTAGATGGATGTTAAGACAGCCTTACTCAATGGAGGGTTTTCAAGATGAAGCTCCAAAAGGTAAAGTGTGCAAGTTGGGTCACTCTCTTTATGGACTAAAATAATCATTAAGGCAGTGGTATCATACTTTCCATAAGGTTATCTTAGAATATGGCTTTGAGCCCGACAAATGTAACCACTGTGTATACTCCTTTGTTAGTGTGAATATATTTATGTTGTTGTCATTGTATATTGATGACATATTGTTGATGAGCAATGATCTAGATATGATTGTTAAAATAAAAGAATGGTTTAAGACCTAGTTTGAAATGAAAGATTTGGTTGAAGCCTCTTATATCTTAGGTAATAAGATAGAAAGAGACATGAAAGCTAAGACACTTAGCCTTTCTAAAAAATCATCTATCAATAGAGTCCATGAGAATTTGGTGTAGTTTGGGGGGAAACCAATGGACTCACCAATCTATTAGGGTAATTAGTTAAGTAATAAGATGACATCTTGAAGTGATGAGGATAAAGTTATATAGTTTAAGCCATATATATGTTCAGGATGTAGGCAATTTAATGCATGCCATGACATGCACTAGACCATATATGGCCTTTGCTATTGGGCTTTTTGAGCAAGTTTTAGAGTGGTCTTGGTGTTCATCATTGCAATGTAGGTGAGGGGGTATTATGCTACTTAGCACATATTAAGGATATGAAGCTCACCGTTTGAGTAGATTAAATTGTACCTCTCAAGTTTGCAAATTTTAATAATGTAGGTGACCTAGATGAGAGAAAATCCACAACCATATATGTGTTTAGTTTGGTGATACTGCTATTTCATATAGCAACAAGAGACAAAAGTTCTTCTCCAAGGCTACCATCAAGGCTAAGTTTGTAGTTTATATTTTAGTAGTCCTAGAGGCTGTTTGGATTCAAGGTTTTCTAACAAATTTGAATGCAGAAGTGTGCTCGGATTTTCCTATAGAGCTAAGGTATGATAACTTAGTTATTGTGTATGCACTTAGCAATTAAGAGGCTAGTTCAAAAGGTAAGTATATGGAGATACATTATCTTTATATGTTTGACATCAATGTGGAAGAGGATAGTGATTGTGAATCATACTCCTACTGTTGTGATATTGGCTAATCCTTGACTAAGGCTTTAAAAACGGATTAGTTAGTGAGGCATAAACACTCACTCGAATTGAGGAGAGACTAATGAGTTCCTTGTATTCTCAGGTTTAATTGACTAAGTGAGAGATGTTGGCCCTAATGTCAATTAAACCACAATATTGGATCATAGCTAATGTAAATAAGTTTGATAATCTAATTGGCTCGATCCACCTATTAGCTTACTTGGATAGTTAAGATTAAAGGAAACAAGTGAAGGTTAATTAATGAATGAGTTCTTATTATTATTTCTCTATGTTTAATTATAACCCCTAGATAAATATATAAGCATTGCATGGTTAGGATTATAGGCCACCATTTTCCAAGCAAATATATTAATTGGAAACTCTAACTAATTAGAAGCATGATTCAATTAGATTTCTATTGATTATGTGATTTTTGCTTCTCTTCGATACAATTTTTGGTTCCTCTATTTGGTGATTCTTTGGAGAATTGGAAGATCAACCTAGATCGACCCAACCAAGTGTAAAGCTTGGTGATCCTAATGCATGCTATTCAAGTTGATTAGAAGATTCTATGAAATTTTCCCCTAATTCCTCTGAAAGGTTTAACATCCAAGCTATCCTTCAAAACAGAAACTTGTTCTACTCAAACCCCCTTGCTAAAGATGAGATCTCATCAATATCAATGTCTGCTTCTTCCATTCTCCTAATTGATCCATCTCCATTTTGCCCAATAACTTTGTCTTGAATGGCATGCACTAGGATCACCAAGTTTATCAACATCTGCTTCTAGTAGACAAATTAAATGGATGCTATCATTTAGCAGCATGGAAGAAGCAGACATTGATAAATTTGGGTAAAATTTGTTGGCAAGAATACCTGTTGTTAGTAGACAAATTTGTACGTGACTTCTACTAAATTTATTCCAACAAATACAAAATAATTGCATTTGTCATTTAGCAGTGGCTACTTATCCAGCCAAATTTTCTATTCATAATAGTGATAGTTGAAGTCAGGATGTAGTTTTCCAACTTCTTGGCAACAACTAAAAAAGAAAAAGGAAAAAAATTAGATGCAGTTCTTTTCATCAAGAGGAAAGTATGTTTCCTAGTTCCTGGGATCAATTCTATGATTAAAGTTTTCTATTAGATGCAGTTCTCTTTAAAGTCATAGTACATATCATAAAGACAAACGGTCCAAGATGTGTCTTTCCAAATTTAGTATATCCATAAAGTCACAATATTAGAACTAACTTTGAGTACTAGTTGGTCCATGGAATTTATAAAATGTGTTATTACATCACCCTCAAATCTCCCATGGAAAATGTTCTTCCACTGTAACAACTTGGGATTTTATAATACATTTTTATAATTCTTTTTGAAATGTCAAGCCCTGAGTTTGCAAAAATATTTTTTATGAATAGACCCTTTTTAAAATCCTAAGTGTCAATTTTCTTTTTCTCAAAATGGATTATCGGTGAAATGAGCGCTACATTTCTACCAAAAATTTGGCAGAGTTTTCTCTATTTTTCGAACATTAGATATTTAATGCATGTCATTGCAAGTACCTGATAAACACAATTTTGATAAATAAAAGGATAAGGGTGACTCCGTCTCCATCCCATCATATTTATATATAGAACTTTGTGTTTTGAAAATCAAAATTAAATCAAAACCAAAGAAACATCGACAACTTAAAAATATATCTGTCAAAATCAATCCAGCCACAGCCACACAATCACGATTTCTAATTTCATGTCTACATATCCATAAAGTAAAGCCATATTAGATTGAAGTGTTACTTCAGTCTACTATTTAAATTAACCATAATGCAAACATATTCAATATACCTGATTTGTTATCTTGAACTCTCTAACACAGTCCGTTGCTCTTCTATCTTATTTCTTCAAACTTGAGACATTGTATTGTTTACAATGTCTCAGCAAGCTTGCGCTTGTGTAGGCAATTTTTACATCTATTTTACCAAGTTTTTAATTCAATTTTAAACAATACCTCAAATCATTTTTCATGCAATTTCTAAAGAATAGAATGATCATGTCAGGGATAAGAAATATGATTTAAGCTGTATGCCAATATCATTTTATGATTTCATGCTAAAACATTTCAGATAGTGTCAATATAAAACATGCACCACTTTAAATACATATTTTTCCAAATGATTAAATCATCATAGTAATCTCAAGTAAATTGCAATATAGAACATATCAAAAAATCACAAGTAAGCATAACTTGAGAACTATGTGAAAGATACACATATAACTTGATAAATCCAATGCTATAAGATCCTTAAAGTATTAAAGTAGTCATCGGTTAAACCACAAACGTTGGCAATCCCAAACTGACAACATCATCATGTGCACATATGCACCTCAGCGAACACATCAGCCAGTTGGTCATGGGGCTGACAAAATAAAAATCCTATGGCACACTATACTCACGATCAGATCACTGAATCGTGTCTCAAAAGGATATCTAGAGAACAACCACTGTAGCCTCCACGGCGACTATGAAAACGTCTCAAAAGGGTGTCGTGACCACCTTCAATGGTTGTTCTTACCACAACAGTGGAGAAAATAGATGCCTCTTTAGGTATGGATACCTACCACCTTTGGTGGTTAGAGGCCGGAAGGCCAAACTTGTAAAACCTCTCAGCATAGTGACTACTAGGCTCATTAGCCTGAACAAAGACACATCTCAATCCCAAATGATATTAAATCATATAGTATATATGCCATGCAAAATCATGCATTTCTTTAACTCATTTCAAAACATGGGATTGATGCATTTCAAATATAATCATTTCCTTCAAAAACACTCAACTACATGTAATGAACAACATCATTTTCAATTTTCATATAAAAGCATACATCATGACTATGAAGATACATACATATATAATTCACATGCCTCATTTGCAAGTACTGCATTCTTTAAAAGCGAAAACGATATATCATGATGAGATATAAGTTCATAGTAGTCAAAAAGTCTCAAAATGAAAATATGATAATCATATGATTTGATTATGTAAAATCTACATATATTGGTAAAGCTGATGACATAGTTAAATTTCAATGCCAAATAGATGTTGAAAACCACCTACCTTTTAGGCGTAATTCTTAGTTTAGCTAAGTTCTTTCTTCAACTTAACTTACCGATTGACCTAGTCAACATGTAGATATTTCATATTTTCTTGTCAATATCGAGTTGTAAGCTAATAATTACAAAGGAGTATTTTGACCATGATCTAACAATCCAGATCATTTGTTAATGGTGAAACCGTTATCTTTTAGTAATCCCTCACCAATCTACCATCAAGATCGCACGATCTTCATCATTTAAGCTATTGATCTATGTTTCCCTTCATGGTTCACCAATCTTACTTCTATCAAGTTATTGGTTATCAAAACCAAGCCATTGCTTGCCATTCACTGATCTATATTTGTATTTTCAACTCATAACTATTGAATAGTGACCTACTTGTCATTTTTAGATCACAGATAGATGATGAAAACTGATCCCAAGTTGTTAGAGTTTTGATAACTCATTTTCCAACTACTTATCACTGATCGGATGTAAGAATAGTATCATATCACCTCATGATCTATTTTTTACTCTCTAATTGGTGACCTGACAACTAGGTTTGGTTAGATTTTGTTCTCAACATGTTATTAAATCTTGTTAGCCAATGAATAAGTGAAATATCTCTTTCTATGTCAATTTAGGTTTTCGAATGCAATGGTGGTGTCTAAGCACCAACCAACTGTCATTAGGTTCCTGTTTCCCCTATTGTCTAACCGAATGGTTAAGATTATTCGATAACTTTTTATCCAATTTCAGAAATCCAGTCATATTCTAGCTAATTTAAGGTTCTAGAATTCGTCTGTGGCATCTGATCATCGATCAGATGTCACAAATCCACTATTTAAATAGTGACGAATTGGATGGCCTAGATCATCTGATTTGTTTCGCTTTCAAATCTTAAAATATTGACTTGTCCTATCATTTTAAAGGATGAGGAACTTAGTATCAACATTTCAGTCAAATCCTAACCACAAATTGCATGTATTTTACTACTTTTAAGCTTAAATTACAATTTGAATGATCAGATCGTTTGTGGATCGAACTTCAGAAGTCGGATCACCCCTGTCCAAGCTCCGATTGGATGATCAGACCCTCAGATGGGTTGATCAATGCTACTGTCAATCTCTGTCCACAATCTTGGATGAGATTGACGCTTAGATCATATATAGATTGGGGTTCAGAGGCAGATCACACATGTCCTCATGATCATCTTTGTTTGTCAAATACAAACAAGATCAACGATTTTGATCTTGTTTTGGTGTGAATTTGTCAAACCCTAATAGAAAAACCTAAAAATTCCAATTCAGCAGACAAATCAAACAAGGAAATGGCGAAATTGTGTGAAAACTAACCTCTGTAAATGTCCAAGATCATTGATCGTTGTTGGAGAAGACACGGTTTGTTGATTTTCCAGTGTCAGTTTCACATGCTCCACTTCCCCCCTTCCAATCCGATGAAATCCCTCCTCCAATGGAGGTGGAATTAGAGGGGTTTGATTCCCTAGGTCTTGGAGACATGATTGAACGGCGAGATCTCGGATCAGAGTTGCCGTTGTCACCAGCTAACTTAGTTTCTCCAGTGACTGTCAATTCCTCCTCCACCAATAAAAATCCATATTTTTCGGTGTATGATCACTCTTCCCCCTCTCCTCTCCTTTCCTTTCTCTTCTCTCATTCTCTCCCCTTCCCTTCCTTCCTCTTCTTTCATTCTTCTTCCTCATTCTCTCCCGTCGAGATCCCTCTCTTATTTCATTGGGTTTTTGGAAAAACAGACATAGCGCTTGTTTTTGTTTAACTTAAGGTAAAGGGGTGCCAGTATCAAATCTGGCCCCCTTCATTTAAGGCATTTTGTCATTTTTTTTTCTATTTTATTTTTACCAAAATGCCCTTCATATTCTAACATCCGTATCTCCTCCATCCGAACTCTGATTTCTGCAAACTTGGTGCTGTTTGAATCGTCTTTCCGAGTACAATCCAAATATGAAGGTATTGGGGTCCAATTTGATATCTTTCAAAAGGTAAATTTAGTGAAACCTAAATATGAAGATTTTCTCATTTATGTTTATCAAAATTAATTAATAATCCTCTAAAATGGAATTTAAAAATTAGGATCATTACATTCTTTCCCCTTACAAGATTCATCTTAACACATTTTTCAATCTCATAAGGTCACTTGACAGAATTAATCCAAATAATTACACGCCATAACCCATAATAGAGGTGCAAGTGCACAAAATTTTTCTAAGTCCTAAAGATGTAGGTTCATGCACGCATATGCATGATTATACCTAATACTTGCATGCATTAATTTGTGGCACAAATGCATTTGCCCATGATCTCATACGTCCAAATACTTATATATGATAATCTATAATAGGGGTGCATGTGCATGTAATTTTTCTAAGTCTCAAAGATTATAGGCCTTTGATTTATGAAATTGGTGTGCGGGTACAGTGTACTATTGATCATTACATCATGCGCACAATTCCATCATTTCATCTAACCATATATACAAGATGATGGTTGCTCTAAAAAGGTACACAAATCACCGCTTGACCCATATCACATGCATCAGTTTATTGTTAAATCTAGAACCATGCACACATCCTTTACTATCATGACTTGGGTTTTTCACATGCATTTTTAAATACAAAACTAATTCCTAATGCGGGATCGATTCCTATTTGAAAATAATTTTATAAAAACAATGCAATGCAATGGAAAAATCTTTTATTTTAAATTTATTTTAAAAACCCTGAGTGTCGTTTTCTTTCAAGACAAACAAAGTAGTTTTGAAAATTACGGTAATCATAAATGTCTTTTCAGGTCTATCTAGTCACAACTCGTAGTCCAACTGTAGTAATTATAGATACATGTCCAAAGGGTAAATCATATACTTACATTTATACTTGTCTTCTCTTCATTCATTTGATCATAGCACTAACATTTTCTAATGCTTCTTCTAATCCTGTGGGGAGCTAATCTGTAGAAATAATATATTTGGATGAGTATTCCTCATACTCAGTAGGTGATCTGATACTATTATTTTGAAAACACAGCATGCCACATGCATAAATTCAAAGAGCTTTCCATGTAAAACATCTCCCAACTATGGACTACTTTACTGAAATCCAGTATGCAATAATATAAATATGACTAAAATCATAGAGTAGTAATCGATCAACCCATATAAGAAGATCTAGGCAAACACATCAAACCTACGAGTCAAATATAATAATCATGATACTATTAAAATAGTAATCATTCAAAGCAAATGATAGCATCACTATAAATATCATGCACATGATCTTTTAGCGAACACATCAAGCCGATGGGTCGGTGAACACATCAAACTGACTGGTCACGAGTACTCGTATACGACCATCTCAATGCTATATGCATATTGATAAAAACTGAATTCATAGGGCCAACTATGCTCACGATCAGAACACATTTGGAATCATGTGTCTCTGGTATCTATAGACCACCTACCATAGCCCTCCACAGCGACTATGTATATGTCCTCGAAAGGATGCCGTGAACACCTCCAGTGGTCGTCCTTGTTCACCACAGCAGTCAAGGAAGGGACAATGCCATTTTGGCAGCGATACCATCCACCTTTAGTGGTTAGAGGCTGGGAAGCAAACCCCGTACATAAACAACCTCTCAGCATAGTGCCCACCAGGCTCAATAGCCCAAAAAGCATATATAAATAATCCAAATCTCAATCATCATAAATCAGGCAATTTATACAATTATTTTCAAAACATGTGAGCAATGCATAAAATCTGTTCATGCTAGTAATTGCATTCAAGTCCATAAATCATGAAGACAATTTTGCATGCTTATATAAGAACATTATATCTCAAAAAGCATATTAAATATGGTAATAAGGTCAAGTAAATTACTTAAGGTTTGGAATGCATTGAAAACTTAGTAGTATCAAACTACCTACCTCGATGTCTCTTGAATCGCGTTCTTCATTACTCGGCCTTGAGTCACCTTTGTGAAACCCTGGATATTAATTGATAACAAGGATTCAAGTATCATTTTCCATCTTTTATAGATTATTAATTAGATTTATAGATTAACGGCTAGATTTGCCTTTTTGGATAATAGATCCTTGCTTAACTCGTTTTCAGGCTAGATCTTATGTATAGATCTACTATTTAATGGTTAGATTAGCTTCAATAACTTTTATGTTGTTAAGATCATGTAATTGAATGGTCAGATCTCATAGATCGCTGTCCTAATGCTTATAATATGTTTGTACTCGATTTGAATGGTCAGATCTTATAATTCAAGGATGGATACATGTAATTTAGGGTTGATCCTAAATTATTAATCTCCTTACACTTCTAATGGATCAATTCATGAGATCTGATCATCTTTGACATTGTCAATCTATGAGATTTCTATAGTTTTAGGACTATAGTCATAGTAAATAGTCTTCTAATCCTAACTTTTATAATTTTATTAGGTCTGTGTCGTCAATACGAACACAACAGTTCTTTTGGATAGTCGATCGGAGTTATATAACATCATTAATTTCATTTTTAGTGTCGCGAATCAACGAACGAACCGGATTTGTCCATATATGGCCCACACGTCACGGTTCCCAGGATGCACATGCATCTCAGTTGAATCGAGATTGCGCTCATGCCCATGCGCATGCCCAAAACGATGCTCCAGGGTGTGCGTCCTGGACAGCGTTGCGCGTGTGCGTCTTAGATGCATATCACGGTCGACCTAGATGGGGCGGCCCGATCTTGACTGTCCAACCATCCCAACCCTAGATCAACACCCAGGATGTCTTGTTGCCTGAACTATCCTGGGTTCTTGGGGGGTTTTGGGGTCCCACGAACGCTTTGGGTGGCTTAGATCTTGCGAGCTGCCCAGGCAGTGGATCTACAATAGATCCACTATCCACTGGTTTCATCGGCGATTCATCGCCTGGTGAGACCAGATCTGGTCAGGATCTAGGGTCAAATGGAGAGGGGAGAAAGAGGAATGGAGTAGGGAGGGGGATCGTACCTGGGATCCCTCAATGACGCCCGATGGAGGCCTTGAATGCAACTGCAACCCTTGTTGCTGGAAAATGCAGATGGAGTGTTTCAGAGTGGAGAAAATGCAATTTTGGAAGAGGAGGTGGAGGAGATTTATAGAGGAGAGAAGGCGGTGCCTTCCCATGGTGGTGCCGCCATTTTTTCCTGCACCGCACTGCAGAGGCGGTGTAGTGCTCCAGCTGGAAGGGGAAGGTGGTGGAGAAGAAGAAGACGGGGGTGTCGTTAGTAAAACGACCCCCTGTGTTTTACGACCTTTGGCCTTTTCGAATTTAATTTACAAAAATGCTCTCCATCTTCAATAGTCCATAACTTAGTCATACGAACTCCGTTTTTAGTGTTCTTTGTGTCGTTGGATTCCATTTTTTGAGTATAATCTGATTATGAGATTTTTTTTTACCAATTTGGATATCTAAAAATATCACTTTTAATATTTCAATATAGGATTTAAAAATTCAGGTTATTACATTTACGTATCATGGTTATTAAGCTAAGGTGCCATGCACACCTATGGTTTAACATTTAATGTTATGTGTGTCTATTTTTATATTGATCTAAAGATAAGCACACTATCCATGGTGATTGACGTGTTGGATCCTAAGACTTCAGTTGTGCACTAGCCATGTCGGATTAATGCTCAAGACCCCAAAAATTTGATCAAGGGACAGTTCATGTGCATGATCCTTATTCGGTGGTCATAGGATTTAGGCATATGACTTTTATAAATTGATGGATAATCCATATACATAAAACTAGCATGTGTTTTGTTACTTACACTTGGAAAATTATTTGAAAAGTCATTATGTGGAGGAGAGTGCACGCCTATCAAGTAGTATTTCTAAGGAGATCATGCAAATATAAATTTACACATGAATAAGAGATGGGAAATATAAAACTTAGCTATAACCCAAGTCATGCATTTTAATAAAATAATAATAATAATGATAAAATATTCATGCATTTCCATCAACCTCATGCACACATCCCATGCAAATTTTCTTGCACATGTTAAATTATTCCCTTGATTTGTGTTAATTCCATAAGATTATGTGCACCCACTGTTGATTTCCTGCTAAAGACACACTATGTATATTCACTTTGAATTTCATGGATCATTTTAAATATAGGCGCACCATCCTTGATCATTATAAAATAGATGCTTTTAAAGCAGAAAGAAAGCCTATGAATAAGGGTGATTGCCATATATGATCGTTGAAAGACATGCTTACATGCATGCTTGTGATACAAATAAGTTATATTAAAAATAATGATATGATGATCACACTTAGGATTGTTTGCATGATTGTACTATAAATATTAGATCAGAACTGTGGTTTCATTCTTAGGAGTCATGTATGAGGGATAGTTGATGAGGCCTCTGTAGTTTGCTATGCAAGGAGTGCAGTTGACCACTGACACTCTGAAAAGAAATTTTGATACCCACTTGAGGTAAAGGCTTCTGTGCGTTTGGAAGGTCATGGGACTTTTTATTCAGTGCGATCCATTCTCCCCCATGAGGACTGGTGTAGGTTGTGTAGTATCCACGATCAAATATAGGCATGAGATATTGGTTCTCTCTATGTGCATAGCAGACGAGATTTGATATGGACATATATGTATATGTTGGTCAACCTCGACGGATTTAGACCAATTGCCTTTATGGCTTTAGCAGGACGCTGCTGTTTGATCGGTTTGATATTATACTACATGTTTTAGATATATGGTGCAACTTTTAATGCTGTGTGCTTTTGACTGAGATTTACAATACTCAATATAATTTATCGTGGACTTCGAGATTTAGGCGTTACCAAGGTTTGATATCGATTGCATTTAATCATTTGCATCCTAATATCTCTATACATTCATGTGTTTTCTGCATGTTATAGTCTAGCTTTTCTAGAAAATGAAGCAAGGACTATTTCAGACGCAGAAGAGGTTTTTCACAGAAGAGTAAACCCTGGAAGAAAGGCTTTTCTAATTCAACCAGGGAAGGAGTAAAGCCTCTTAGCTTGTCTAACTTAGAATTTCCCACTAAATGGTTATACTCACCCCCACCAACAATTTCAGGTCAATCTTCTAAGCAGGACTAAGGACCTGAAGCAAAATAGGAACTTGGAGGTAGGAGAGTGAAAGTATGATAATGAAATTAGTTACTTATTTCCTTTAGAATAAAGACATTGAACATTTAGAAACAATGATGTAATAGGACAATTAACTTTGTTATGAATGTGAGGATTTGATTTGATTTAAGTTATGATTTCATTTAAGATTGTTTAGGATGTGATCAGTGGGTCCTAGTAGTACTTATTCTTATAAAATTATTTTGACTATATATGGAGTTTTAATGAGACACCTGAGTTTGGAAGGGTAGTTTTGAAAAACTACTATATATGATAGTTTACTAAGTAAAAAAAAAAAAAAAATTTACTCAAGATCCTAATCATTTTCAAATAAGTTTTCATAAATTGTTTCTAAAAACCCAAGTTGTCACAAAATGTATGTCTAGACTGTCTGCAAGTTAGTCTATTTATAAGCCACTCCCATGCCCTCCTATTATGGTTCTTTCCATGCGCAAATAAAAATCTGCCCCCCCCTGGTTGCTTTTGTTGCATACAAAAACCTCATCTTTCAGCAGTTTCCCCCTATATTGAACCTTGAAATTCTAGTAAAGGTGTCTTATGCAGAACCTATGTTCTACACAAGGCTGGATGGCTCCAATTGCTTTAGTTAGTCCCTATAAAAAGGTAAAATGATGTTAATATATGCTAAAAGTTACCAACTAAAAACAAAGTTACAAGTACTTATTCAACTAACCTTCTGCTTGTCCAGTATAAATCTCTAACCATCCTTTAGGCCATCACTAATGCCTATGATTGAACACTTCATGAACCAAATCCAGGATTCTTCTTGCCTTTTTTTCTGCAACTATAACTAGAAATGGGAACATTCCATCATTCTCATTACCCCAGCAGCTCACATTATAACTCCAGATCTCCTTCCCCTAAGGTGATATGTACTAAGGCTAACGATAAGTCTACAAACGTTTAGAAACCCCTTTCTCAGGGCTAACATAAATAGACCTTTGGAACACGCTAGCGTTGTCTTCTTCATTATGCATAAACTTTATGTAGACTGAAAAACCAGGGCTACTATGAGTAATCTCCTCACAACAATCATAGACTCTGGGGCATTGGTCTCTCTCAGAACCCTCAATCTTTTCCCCAACCATGTTTTTTGCCTTATGTGTCGGGTTTTTTAAAACTGTGACATTATGCCTTTACTGTACAGATGTCGATAGTTTGCAAGTAAAGTCATTTAACCCGAAACACGCATGTGACAAGCATGAATGGAATGTGCAAATTAATTCAAAGCTGATTGCAAAAGAGTTAATTTTATTGCAAAGGAACCCCACATGGGTGCCAAAAAATTGATAGATCCTAGATCCTCTTCACACCTCATGCCTTCCCTCTCTTTATGTTATGCAAATATCTCAACTTCTTTAACTTTGTTGACTTTTATTAATTTTCACATTGACAACAAATCCATGTCTTACTCTAATTTTGCTAAGTTTCTAGAAGTCAACTTTCTAGACTTTTTGGATGCCAATACCAAAAACCCTTCACATGCTTTAAATTGTAATTGGCCTTATCAAACAAGTTAACAAGGGCCAAGTCCTCGCCCTTGTAATCAAATTATGCTACTTTTCCAACGATATGATGAACTCCAGCAACAATTCCACATACTGTAAATTTATGGTAAAGAAGTAAGCATCATAACCTTCACCACCCATCCTACAAGGGCTACTAAAGCTGATACTTTAACAAATAAACATAGAATATAAAAAATATATATATTCTTGTAGTCCATATCACATAAGAAGTAAGATAATACCTCGTGCTGTGCAAATTTAGTAAACAAATGGCCATGTCATACAATATATCAATCACGGCTATTACTTGAACAACTAATAGCTGATTTTAGAATATATAAAATCGGTCACATGGGATTTCGTAAAGTCATCAAATAAAATATAAGGGTTTCTTAAGTATTTTCCAAAATCTATGGGCTATTTAAAGTTTCTAACTAAAAGCTAGGGGCAGATCTAAAATAGCATCTCCAAGTTGTTTTGACAGGCTGTTCCTTTCTACAAAATCGAATTTCGGAAACATAATTGGGGATAAGAAAACTGCTTGTTACTTTAGGGAACTCATACAAGCAAGTCCACTCTTTGGGTTGTAGGCTGGCCTTCTGTATTCCTCTGTTTTTTTTTTTTCCTTCTAGATGGATGGAATAAAGAATCTTATGGAAGTACAGAGGAAAACAATGTTTTTTATTTAAGAAAAGATGAAGTTTTTACCTTGGCGATCCTTTGAATATCAACCAAATTAGGCCTTCCCCAAGAAGTTCTTATTCTTAACGTTTTCTCTTGTTGCTTTTTGTTTAGGGAAATGATAAACAGAGGCATGCCTAGGCATGTTTTCTGGACAATTCATCCCGTTCATCTTGCTTATCCTCCACCGAATAACTATCACTAAAAAACCACATACATTGGATGATCATAGCCTGTGTTACTCTGGATGAAAACTCACAACTATTAATCTAAAAGTAAAGACAAAAAGAAGAGTTTCAATCATTAAATTGGCATGATTTTTCACAAATAGAGTAAATAAGGGAGGGATAATTAGATGAATGACATAAGTCTTCAAGAAAACATGTCTAGATTGATGCCTCGCATTGAGGCATGAAACAATTGGGAAGTAATTTCGTATATTTTCTCTTCCATCCTTTCATCTTTATCAAAACTTCAAGTTATAACTGTAGCTACCCTTTTGTAAAATATGTGTTGCCCTAGATAGTTCTGTGGTGGGCACTGCCATTCTAAGATCCTAACATATATTGGTGGGGCCGGAACAGATAACTGTAATTCTTCGATAGAAATATATAACTCTGTACAGCTCTGATTAGCCATTCATAGATGAAATTCTGAGGCCTCAGTCCTCACGAGTCGTGAAGTTGATCAACCATAGATAGAGGTATCCTCTGATATATTCGTCCATTTTAGAATTCTAGTAAAGTTACTAGGATCATCCAATATTACTTGAGACCTTCGGGGCATGGCGCATCGTAGACGGATCGTAAAAGATGAAGGGTTTGGATCACTTCAATCTCGGATCCACTTGTACTTGCGCATGTTCAGAGATAATCTCTCTCTCTCTCTCTCTCTCTCTCTCTCTCTCTCTCTCTCTCTCTCTCTCTCTCTCTCTCTCTCTGTGCGTGTGCGTTTTTACCTCCCTGAGACTCGCCAACGCGCACAAAAATTGATTGAAAAGAAACAAATATACTGCCATCCAAGACAACTATAATTCGTTCTCGAGGGAAAAATCCAACAGTCGACAGCTTACTTCAGGCTCCTTTTACAGTCTTGAAAACATCATCAGAAATTGTGAATCTGTCAAACAGCTCAAAAGAATAAAGCACAAGCTCATTCCCAAATGGTCCCCCCACCCGCTGGTTCTTTCAAACCTAATCTCGATGGGGCTTGCTATGAGAACCCTCGCATAAGCGGCATAGGTGGAATTCTAAGAAAGGACAAACCAGAGTCAATATGCGTCTATTCAGCCCCAATTGTATTATGCGAGTCCATGGAAGCAGAGATATTAGCCGTGTCTACTGGTATCAACATTTGGACTAAATACAAATTCTAGCTACTTATTTATTGAGGGTGACTCACTTAATACAGTTAAGTGGCTGGGTGATGATGCAGAACCTCCCTGGAGATTCTAGGAGCTCATTGACATAGCCAAAGAGTCCCTTGCTCCAGCAAATTTCACTCTAGCCCACGTCCTTCGATCGACCAACTTGGTGGCGGACGCCTTGGCGCGTGAATGGATGCTCCTGGAACTGCTTAGAGGGAGGCCTACCTCTTCTGCTATTTGCTTGGCTGACCTTGGTGATACTGCTGGAGTCCTCCCTTTGTGCACTTTAGTTTGTAATGGACTCTGTGCTGCTGTTTGTATCAATAGGCCATCTAGATCTGCCTGGTCTAAGTGGAAGATTGTATGGCCAGGGGAGGGTTTTTTTGCCCCTATCAAAGAAGTTATCTGACCATTGGAAGTTGTTGCCGTTTCTCTTCCTATCAATAATGTTTTCTGACCTTTTTCTCAAAAGGATAAAAAATTGTTGCCTTTCTAACGTCACATTCACCAAACCATTCCCCATGGATAGATGCTTGAATGATGGCTGGCCAACTCAAGTGGACTAACACACCTGAGAATTTCTTGCCACCGGTCCGTACTAAGAACCTTTCTCGAGGTCACGTCACCCACTGTTCTACACTGGCCATGTTTCTCTTATTTTTCCCGTGACATAGACGAAGGCACTTGCCGACCATACCGTGTGGTCCATGCATAATCCATTTCCGTCTGCAATAAATATTCTTATCTGCAACAAAGCATCTGAAAGAGAAAATCCACAAGAAATGCAATGCCGAGAGACGCGGAGAGCCAGATGCAGCAAGGAAACAGGCGTCACCTGGTGCTTTTCCCATGCCCACTAGAAGGCCACTTAAACCCCATGCTTTACTTAGCCAGCCTGTTTCACTCCAAGGGATTCTCAATCACTATAATTCACACCCGTTTTAACTCTCCCGATCCTTCAAACTATCCTAATTTCAATTTCAAGCCTATTTCGGACGGATTGACAGCAGATGAAGCCAACTCCGAAGACCTGATGGCTCTTATCTCGGTGCTCAATTTCAACTGCAAAGCACCATTTCAAGATTGTCTGGCTCAAATTTTATTGGAGAATCCGCAAGACCCAATTGCATGTATAATATCTGATGCTCTCATGTACTTCACGAGAACCATAGCAGATGGGTTGAAGATTCCAAGAATCATCTTACGGACTAGTAGTGCCACGTCCCTTGTCACCTGTGCAGCCTTTCCACTTCTTCGACAGAGAGGTTATCTTCCAATTCAAGGTGTGTTTCAGACCTCCTAGATATATTTTTTGCTATTATAGTTGCTGTTGTTGAACGGCCGAATCCTAGTTAGCATATATATCCGAGTTTATCCCATCTGACCTTATATTAATTCTATGTATGTAGAGAAAGTGCAAATGGAAACAGAACAAACAAGAAAATACGAAGCCAAATTATCATTCTTCCAGCTCTTCTTGGTGTGAAAGAGTTACAATGCCACATTGGATTATTTAGCCCATGTTTCATGATAAAAGATAGTGGCCATCCATTTTTGTTAAATTTTTCAAAGAGGCAAAACAAATATCTAAGATCATTTAATGCATTACTCGTTATTAGGTTGCCTAGATGGCTTAGATCTATAAAAAGAATTTGTTATACATGAGAAAAGAAGGGCATGGACTTCGTCTATAGGAACACAGACACACACACGCTTATCATAACTCCTTAAATTTATACTAGCTTGCTTTATCTTCACCTAAATTTTCTCTCACTTTTTATTATTATTTATCTTTAAATCTAAATAAAGCTCCCTTTTACACACTAATTTGCCCCAAAAGCTCGGCTATTATAATTTTATTTCTACTAGTCCTTGCTTTTTAGTTGCCTCCTCTCTTTTTTTTCTCACATATCCTCTTTCTCTTTCTTATATATATTGAAATAGTAATCCAACTAAGTGAAGAATCAACTTACAATAATATTAAAATAATAATTCAGTTGAGTTAGTCATGAGCAAACCATGATATTAAAAAAGACTAATGGAGAGGATTTTATGAATCTGGGAAGCATTTTTGCATGGATGCATGAATCAATCGTTAAATTTGGTCTTCGGATCCCAGATTTTGCAAGTCTCTTCCCTTCGCTATTAGTATTCCTCTTAACCCAGTGGAAGGACACATTTTTTTTTTCTTGAATCCATTCAGAGATCCATAGCAACTCTGATTCTGTACTTTTGACCCATACAAGGTTCATAATCCACCTAGAGAACTAGATTCTTATTGTGTGATGTTTATGTAAAGCTTCATACCTACTAAAGCAATACTCTACTTCTTATATGCGGTTTCATACTAGCTATTCCTGTTTGTGTTACTCTTCCTGTTATTCTACTTTATCATCCCTATTCATGCGAGCTGGCTTGCTTGCAAGTGCCTATTTTAACTTCCTACTAGTTAGTTGAGCTAAAAAGAGTGACAAAAAACTGGTTGCTTATGTACCTATTCTTTCAGGCTTTCCAACGGAATATCCTATAATACTAATTGCTTCTTTCTGTCCGTGTTGCCCGCCTTTCTTGTTGCTTGCAGCGACCACACACATAATACATATAGACCAATTTGTATTTTGTAGGAGGTGGAGCTTTGCAACTTTCTTTCCAACAGATTTTTCTCATCCTGTGATCTGCGGGAACGGGACCATCCCAAAATTGGATACTTTCTTCTCATAAAAAACCCTGGATTTTTTTGCGATTTATCATTTCTATCCCAGACTCTAATTTGCTGCAATTGCACCCAACATTTGAAAAAGTTACTTCAATAACACCCTGCACCTTTTGGCAGCCTGACAGCGTTTGTATCCCAACAGGTTTGCACATGGGGCGATGATTGCCAACATGGAATCCACTTAGTATCTCAATTAGATTTAGTTGCAGTGCTTCAAATGATTAGAAAAGCTATATACATAACAATTAGATAATAAAGCCAGACACGTTCACAGCTTGTAAAATGTGTACACAGAAAAGAAACATAGCTAGACTTGCTTGAAGTTGACATGTCCGGCGACGCATATGCGACCAAGAAGGAGCAAGGGAGTCACAACCTTGTAGTTTATCACAAAATCATTCAGATCCAAACTTCAAGTAGGGCTTATACAGTGTCCCAGAGAATCTCAGCTGCATCAACAGCAGCCCACGTTCGAACGAAAACCATGATAAACTCCATCGGCAACCCGCAAAAACCCATCACCCGTGTCTGGTGACTGAAACCCGAGTGGCTACCGACCCCTTGGCTTACAATACTTCCCCACCGAAAACCATGAAAATCTCCATTGGCAACCCAAAAAAGGGAACAAAGTGGCATGCAATTGAAAACCCAATAGTTGACCGCTACTTGGCAGGTAATCATTCTCCACTGGCAACCAAAAACCATGAAAAACAACACCGACAACCCAAAAACGGCAAGATCCGAGGTTCCCGAGTGAAAACGAAAGTTGCTACCAGGCATTTGGTCAGTCATCCTTCTCCACTGGCAACCAAAAGCAACCTAGATCCGGCGACTGAAAACCCAAGTGGCTGCCAGTGTTCCTTCACTGCCAACCAAAAACCACGGAGTAGTAAAGAGATAGCTCTTGTTTTGGGTAAAAACTCCTCTGAATCACAGATCTATCTCACCAGATTTTGCACAACAACAATTTCCCCAAATTTACCAGGGCAACGTTGGCAGAAAGCTAGGGTTTTTTGCCTAAAGTGTACATTAACCTTCAAAAGGCCTGTCTGAAAAGTGGGCTCCATGTTAGTAGTCATTACCATGTATGCAAGCCACGTGGGACACAAACTAAGGCCATCCAAGTCCTTAACTGTGTAGGGTGCTAGTGAAACGACTTTTCAAATGTGGGGTGCAATGGCACCAAATAGGAATCTAGGACAAAAATGATAAATCTCGAAGAATTCATGGTTTTTTACGTATTTAATCCTTTTTTAACAATGACTAGCCTCTTGGGTCTTTGTTTGTTCCACCTGTGAAAATATTAAAGGCATGTGAGCGGTGCCCATAAACGCGAAAATAGGTCCTCACAAATCCCATTTTCCAGACATTGTCTTGATATTTTGGGTTCTATCTTATCTACTCTTGAGCGTAAATGCTTACAGGTAGACTTCAATTTTTTCATCCACTTAGGCCCAGTCATCTTTCTTGCTGTCACAGGGACAAGCTGTCTTTTGCTGTCACGAGCGGGATGGTGCCTCGACTGTGCCTTGCTATCTATGACTGAGAGGACTCACCCCTTCTAGTTACAGAATAGAGAGCTTAAAGTTCATAGGAATACTCAACTACGATTGGAGACGACATCATTAAAGGGATGGTTTAGAAACCGTAAGAATGTGTTACTTTCTCATGTTAACTTTCTATAGTTTTGGGATTAATTTCTTCGAAAATAAAAATTCTCCCCCTCTACTTAACATATCCTCCCCTCCTAGTAGTTTGTTGGATATTTTACTGGTCGTGAGCTTCAGAACCCATTATGCAAGACAACAAACAAAAGTAAATTATAAATGCCTAAAAAACACTAAGAAGAACGGGTACCCTTTCTCTCTTGCGAAAGTATCTCTACTAGTAAATAAAGACATTATTAGATTTAGCCATTCAATAAAATGATGCAGAAATTGCACGTAATATTGGACAATAGGAGAGATTAAAATAGCTCACCACTATATGAGTATAAGAGAACCAACACTATATAGACATGACTAAAGTATAGAAATAGCTCGCTACTCTAGGGATACAGAAGAGTCATCCCATGTAAATAGGAACTAATTGATTGAAATAGCTCGTCACTTTAAGGGTATAGAAAAATCACAACCTAAAAAATGCAGAACTAGGTGTCTTACCACTCTAGGTTCCCTCCAAGCGAAATAGAAGACAAAAGAAAGTTGAGATTCATTCACACTTTTCAATAAAAAGAAGTCCTATTCACTGTCACTATATTCTGATTCAACCTACAAGGGATATGAGTAGATGAAAACAACCCTCCAAATAAGCAATTAACAACATTATAAGCAACTTTATAAAATGTAAAAGCTTCTTAGATTAAGTAATTATCTCTAAAACTTAGGTACTTTTCAAACAAGAGTTTCTTAAACTTAGGTGTCTCTCAAATAACAATATCTAAGCATTGAATAGTTGCCTAAACCCATTTAAGCAATTTCTACACACTTATTTTATAAATAAGTAAGTTCCTAAGTTTAGTAACTTCTTTTACAAGAACTTTTCTTAATCTTGGCTTATTTGGAATATTGATTGGCCAACATACCTCGACTAAGTAACGCTTTGTAATTCTACTATCATAAATCCTCATCTATAACTCATTTAATCTTTGATCATCTTTAAACATGATGCTTTTGTCTTTACGGATTTCCTATCATATGTGTGTGTGTGTGTGTGTGTGTGTGTGTGTGTGTGTGTGTGTGTGTGTGTGTGTGTGTGTGTGTGTGTGTGTGTGTATTATATTTGTAATATCCTCAAATTCTAATTGTTGATTAAAAAGCAACGGTTTAGATCATCCATTTATTCTCAATCTCTATTCATCTTGGATTTATTGGTATTTTATTTCATATTTTAATGTTTGATCTATTGATTCAATTGTCAAATTAAATTCTGATTGGTCAAATTAATAGTTTCAGGTCATCCTAACATCAAATATTTGAATCTAAGGTTGTCAGAATAATTTAATCATTATATTGATTTAACTAATAATATAAATAGCTCAATTTTCTTCCTAAGGATAAATCTATTCTAATCTTATTTATTTTCTAATTTATTAGACATAACTAAAATAAAAGTCAATTTAAATTAATCTAAATAAGACTCAGTAGTGGCCTTATCTCTAATAGCTTAAAAGCATGCATAATGTTGTGTTTGATGTTACCTAATTAGGTTTGATCGCCTTTAATAAAAAATTCAAGAATGAATGGCTCAGATTAAGTGCTAGATCTATGATCAAATCTAAATGAAAGCTTAAATCAGTGATTAATCTAGGTGCTAGCAAGTTGATCAAGGGTTAGATTATTTTAAAGGAATAGATCGATTATAGATCTAACATCTATTAGTCAATCAATGGTTAGATCGCAAGAAGAAGTCTAATCAGTCACAAATCTAGGTTTTGGTGATTGATTAACATTTGGATAATGTGAAGTTTTGTTGATTTGGTTATAGATTTGACATTTAGTGATAGATCATGAGCTACATGATTATGGTTGGTTAGATCAGTCACAAATCAACACGATCGTGACTGTACATCATTGTCGACTTTAGATCACTATTTGATCTTCACCAATTGCCAAATTGGTTGATCAGCTTTGTTACTTGCGTCATAAGGATTTCAATGAACGTCTTGGATCAGAAAGATCCCTCGTGGATTGAGCTGTTGAATACATCAATTTCAAGAGGACGGGTGTTGGTAGTAGGGCCACGGTGCAAACATCAAGAGAGAGAGAGAGAGTGGGGGGCAGCGGCGTACCAGTTCAGCCACTGCCCAAGCCTTATCATAGGAAGGGAGAGGCAAAGGGCAAGGGGAGAATAGGGGGATCCAAGATCGCTGGCTCGCCAGAAGGTTTAAGTCGTGGCGGAGGAAGAGAAATAGGGGGAAATGGAGATTTACGTGGCCGATTTGTGTGCACAGGCGTGCTAGACTGGCTGCGGAGAAAAGGAGAGAGAGAGAGAGGTGGATTTCGACGTGGCCAATCTGCTCAAGCGAGTGATCGGGCTATGCCAATGGAAGAAAGGGGGGATGCAAGGTAAGTTTGCGAAGTGGTTGGCCGGAGAAGGAAGTCAAGGGAAATGCGGAGACGAAGAAAGAATCAGGGAAAGAGGGAACCAGCAAGGTGCGCGCCCATCGAAGAAGGATGTTAGGTTGCCGGAAGAAGATGGGGAAAGGAGGAAGGGAGTAACCGCTGATGGCCGACTACTGTGGGGTCCAGCAACGCCTTTAGTCGTCAACTGTATATGCGTCAGAGAGAGTAGCAATGGGGAAAGGGGGTTTCGGCAGTGCCAATAGGGGTAGGTTGTTGAGGATTTTCTCAGTTGTGACATAAGGAGGTGTGTCGCCGGGCTGCAATAGTGACGTTGGCCGAAAGGGGGAGAGAAGGAAGGACCGCCGGTGGCTGTAGCGGCATCGAAAAGGAACCTCGGCTGGCACGTGCAACCCGGTGCTCCGTGAAGCCTCAGGTCAAGCGCAGTTATCGACGGGCGGTTATTGAGAGAGAAATATTAGCTTTAATGCCAATTATTTAGTTACTTATATTATTATTAATTTAATTTTTTATATAATCATTACCTGCAATAAATTTTGATAATTACTATGTATCATTGTGTGTAAGAATCAGTTTACATTTATAATTGATGTAGCTGCCTCCAAATTTTGTGTCACATAACATGGGTCTAAGTCACAATTAAATATATTATTTTAACCACTAATAAGTTTAAATTAAATACTTTAATTAAAATAATTTTAAATTTTTTGTTTGAACTTTGATTTTGACATAATTAGTATGGTTGGATTTGTTTTTTAGATTACTAATATTGATATTTGAATGGCCAATTCCATACCTTTTAATAATCATTCTCAAGAACTAAAATGTCAAATTTTCAATTCCACATTGCTCTTTTTCAATATAATGAATTTATATCTATATATATAATAGGGGTGTTACAGGTTGCGATTTGATGAATGCTCATGTAACTTTAAAAGTGGCCGGCAAGCAAGGTTTACTTGTTCATTCATAATAAATACTATTTTTTTTCCATGGAGATTTCCTTTGAGCACCTCTAAATGTCATTTCTCAAAAGAGTAGTAAAAACTCTTTCATTTAGTAGCCACGAGACTAGAATTTTTATGGATTTAGTAGGGTTTATTTTAATAACCCCTTAAATCTCATCAGTTTTTATATCTTTTTTATTTTATTTTTCTTTTGAATGGATATATATTTCTAATTTCTCTAATTTTTTTATTTTTTTTTCATCTTCAACATCCACAATAGTTATATGGCATCCTTCTTGTTTAAATCCCTATTGCATTTATCTCTTTTTATTTTTCTTGTAACCTTTCTAGTTTTCTCTCAAATAGCAAATATATATACTTTCTTTCCAATTTTCTCTCCAATAGATAACAAATCTTTCATGTCTTTTATTTTCTCTCTAGTAAAGTGGCTATTGCCTTTGTCTACCTCTATGTTGTGAAATTTAATGACAACTTTGAGCTCCTTTTATATGAAAAGAGGTCCTTAAAGTTGAGAATATTTGAAACTTATTTTCTTATTAGTTGAACAAGTTCATTAATTTAGCATATGGGCCCAAGTTGGAACTAGACATTTTGTATTAGCTTAGTAAAATAATTAATTTATTAAATATTATCTTAAGAGGGTTCTACTACTTATGAAGAAAGGAAAAATAGATACCTTTCAAGAAAAGTACATGGGCTAAGAGAAAATAGACACTTTTCTTAAAAAAAAATTCTAAGAAAATGTTAGCCAAAATAAATTTATAAAGCACATTTACAATTATATTCAAATGTGGAGGATATTTGAGGGTTTTTTTTATAATTTGAAAATACTAAATAGTTCTAAAAAGTGATTCTAAATTTGATTAGATCTTGATCCATTTTACATGCATAACACTTGAACCTAGGGTATTTAGAAAAAAAGAAGGGAAAAACTTCACATCACTGCCATGAAGTTGGCAGGAAATCTCTCTTAAGGACTGATTTTTGCTTAAGTGTAACCCTTCTTAACAGTCCACTAAAATCATGTAGAGTGGCTTCATATGCCATTTATGTGCATTTTTAGAGAGTCAATACTATTGCAGACTTTGTAATCATGACCTAAAATTTTCAATAAAAAAAAGTAGTAGGTAAAAGCATCCAATCATCATGAAGTTTTTACAATTAGCCTAAATAGGATTGGCCAAACAAGATGAATTGATCAGATCATTCAAAGGAAGGGCCTAGCAAGGAGGTTTACATTTTGTTCAATTAGAAAAATAAAAAACTAGTATGTAGAAGCATTTGATGGGCATGAATTTTCACAAGTAGCCTAATAGACCAAACAAGATGGATGTATTAAATCATCCAAAGGTGGGGCCTAGCTAGGTGGCAACCCATTTTAAATTTTTTTATAATGGCCATTGAATTTTCAAATAGAATTTGATGGGCATGAATTTTACTAGTAGCTTTAATAGCGCAGCCCAAATAAGATAAATGGATCAAATTATTACAAGGAGGGGTCTAATTAGGCAGCATCCAGTTTTGAATTTTTAAATAATAGCCATTGAATTTTTCAACTAGGAATACTAATAAGTAAAAGTAGCTGATGGCCATGAATTTTCATGAGCGGCCTAAATAGGACAGGCCAAATATGATGAACTAATTAGTCATTCCAAGGTGCAGCCTAGATAGGTGCATCTCCTTTTAAAATTTCAATTATAGCCATTAAATTTTCAACTAGAAAAACTGGAAAGTAGACGCATCCACTGGTTCATCATGTTGTAGATGTAAAAAGCACATGCACCGTTGGGCTAGAACAGTGTTTGCATTACTGGTAATCATAATGACAGGAGGCAAAACTTTCATAAATAAGCTATGCTGAGGGTTATTTGGTCGTAACGGGTGTATAGGCTGATCGATTGTCAAAAATATCACATCAGCTGTTTAACTTTTCTGATATATCGTCTATAGGCCGATGTTGTTCCATGGTCTAGAATGCCTCGGGGGCTCAACGTGTACATGCGGGAAGCCACCATGTACGTCTTTACCAATGATCAGATCACATAGACCATGTCTTTTGGAATTAGTCCTTCCTATGCATTTCATATTTGAAGTCAGGCAGTGGGATACTTCGAAGCCACGTTGATCTGTTTCATCCAGCAAGTCGCCCTTCCAGTCCATATCTCATTGATCTTTTAGGATTTTCAAGAAATTCTTCTATTTCTTCTGGTCATCCATTTTGGGAATCAATCTGATTCAACCATTGTATTGTAAAAATTGGGTAAGTATGATCTATAATCATTGAGGCCTCCTAAAATAATCTACTAAATTCATCGAGGTAGAGTTCTGCGGCAAGCGAGTAAGCATGGATCCTTCTTTTGTATGATCCAACCTCCTTTTTCCTGCCTTCACTCGATCAAAAATGACTCATCACATGCTGGGGTTGAAGAAGGTCCCAAAGGTTTCGTGGTTGTTTGCCATTCAAGTGGTCTTTTAATTGGATTGCGAAGTCCTTGAACCTGCGGTTTTTTAGCCTTTTCACGACATTCTATCCTAGGTCCCAAGGACTCCAACTCGCAGCTTTTACCTTGACAGAGCAGTGTTCTGACCAATTGATAGATGAAATCATTCTATTCTATGGTATCTGAAATAGATCAAATCAATTCGTAAATTGTGTTTAACGCATGTACCTTTAATAATTCAAAAAAGACAAAAGAAAAAAAAAAAGAAAAGAAAGATAAAGAGAAGGATACTTCCACATCAATCTGTTTCATCTAACGAGTCACCCTTCCGGTCTCTATTTCAATGTACAGTTGTATTACAAGGACGTTGGGCAATAATCTTAAGTACGGCATATCAATTCAATTTCTTCTAAAGAAATCAGAACCCTTTTTGTACAACAATGAACTACTCATTTACTTAACCTTTGCTAACCATTGCAGATCCCCAGTCAGAAGTCCCAGTATCAGAGCTTCCTCCCTTAAGAGTAAAGGACTTACCTAACATTAGCACAGACAAGCTTGACAACCTGTGTCAGTTGGTGGATAACATGATGAACGAAACAAGGACATCACTAGGGGTCATCTCCAACTCCTTCGACTATCTTGAGAAGTCTGCATTGGCAAAAATTAAGCAAGATTTTTCAATTCCAATCTTCTCGATAGGTCCTCTACACAAATACTCATCAGGGCCTTCTAGTGGCTTGTTGACCCATGATCACAGTTGCATCACTTGGTTAGAGACGCAAGCAATGGGGTCAGTTATTTATGTGAGTTTCGGGAGCATAGTAGTCTTGGATAAAACAGAAATTGAGGAGATAGCTTGGGGATTAGCCAATAGTGAGCAACCTTTCTTGTGGGTGGTTCGACCCGGTTCAGTTCGTGGCATGGAATGGGTCGAGTTATCTGCAGGATTCAAGGAGAAGACTCGAAAGAAGGGTCGGGTGGTCAAGTGGGCTCCACAGAAAGAAGTGTTGGCCCACCCTGCAGTGGGTGGATTTTGGACACATTGTGGTTGGAACTCTACTGTGGAAAGTATATCTGAAGGGGTCCCGATGCTTTGTTGGCCTTGTTTTGGAGATCAGAGGATCAATGCTAGGTCTATAACTGATATTTGGAGAGTGGGTTTGCAGCTTGACAATGGACTTGATAGAGGGAAGATCGAAAGTGCTATTAGAAAACTGATGGTGGGGAAGGAACAAGATCAAATGAGGAAGCGGGTAAAGGTTCTACAGGAAAATGCCGACCTTTGTCTGAGGAAAGGGGGCTCTTCCTACCAATCCGTACGCCGTTTAATTGAGTGTATCCTGTCATTTTGACCTCTTATTGTTGTTTACTTTACATGTTTGATTAATTGTATCTTACAGTTGCAACTTTGATTAATTGTATCTTGTCACTGTAGTATCTTCCTGTTGTTCATATGTTACTGTGGCTGTCTCCTCTAGTGCGCTGTAGAACAAATGTAGTAATTGATGCAAAATTTCTGGTTCATTCCGATGTTTGGCATATGTAAATAGAGAAATTATAAGCAAATTTTGCTTCCGCGTCTCAATAAAGGGGATCGGCCGATAGACAGGCCCCATAAAGATAATAGTAGGGACCAAGAGATATGACCTCTAGCTCGACGAGGTTAAAACAGAGGACAAACTTACTTCTCTCGACGCCTGCGAACTTTTTGCAAGCAGAGAGCTCACACGGGCTTGTTCTCCGTCGAGAGACTACAGGTTCAGGCAGCTAAGAGTACAAGTGGGTTCATCGCCCGCTCTTAGACAGGGTATGCTTTACTATCTCATGTATCAGACAATCATAACCTCTAATTCTGATGCCTCTTATGTCTTTTATTTCTAAAATGTTTTGATCTAATCCTGTTCTTATCCTAAACAAGAAGGGCTAAGATCATTCAATGGGGAGATTTTAGGGGCCTATCTAACAAAGGGCTGAAAAATAAGAGTTCGGCTATACTTGTACTTCTAAGCTTTAGTGGCCTCACATGACAGTAACTTTGTGCAGGGGACTAAATATAATGAGTTCTCCGTGGGTCTTGATGGGTAAATAATTACACAGATTCATGTGTAGCTGACATCTTCCCTAAAATATGCTTGGTCATAGGGTCAAGTCCCAACTTTTCCTCTTGGCCAACAAACTGGTCATGGAAATTGCTAATCTTCTTCACCCAGTTATAGATAGCATGCATGCATATAAAACTAATCCTCTTGGATTGGAGGAACGTGACCACTAGCATTGCAGTGAACCAGTGAATAGCTTGAATAAGGTTTGCGAATAAATGTTGAATCTAATATCAGCCAGTGGAAAGTTAAATAAAGTGATGGTAAATGGTTTGGATACATCCATATAGATCTCAGATGTATAATGTGTTATTTCAAATTTTTTGGTAGGGATATTTTGTGTTATTTTTTAATATTAAGATAATTCAAGAACTCACGCGCAGACTTGAAAAACTCATCTGAATTGATTTTACTTAATAGCAAATTGAGTCGCTCGTCGAGTCATCTTGCTGCATATAACAAGGGTTATTATTTATAATGGGGCTTAAACCCAAGACATCTAGAATTGCAACATTCTAATCAATTCACTACCCGTGCCTTGTGCATGTAAATAAAATATTATTAAAAAATTTACCGAGTGTTTTCGAGTTACTTATGAGTCGCTTCCACCTAACTCGACACGCGTCCGTTTCGACTCGAGTTCAGTTTTAAGTTTTAAACTATAAATACTATTATTAAATTTACGTATCAGTATACTCTTCCATTTAGCAATGTTATTTCGGAGATATTGTTTAATTTGACGGTTGGTGTGTATCATTATTTCTCCAGCAGAATACGAGAGAATTTCGTACTCGTCTCTTCCTCCATTTATGTACATGGAATCCACAAGGACCACAAGACACCATCAGTGGCCCCCTACGTCCATACCATAAGTAGGCCCCCATGGGTCCGTACCTGGTGGGGACACCTGTTTTATCTGGCCATTTCTCATGATTTGTTTGTTGGTCAATCCTTGCGAAATAGTTTCCAGCAAGTTGCAAGAAAATCATGTCTTCATGTTGATGACTTTAATGTGTGATTCAAGAGCAACCTGGCTGCACACACGCCCCTTGATCTTGCTATTTGGTGAAACTAGAGGATGCTAGCCGTACACTTGCATACGTGTCCATGAGCGAGGGGCGCGTGTGTACAACTAACATTCCTTGTCATTCGGATCATGTCTCTCAACGTGCAGTGCTCTTTCTTTACTGGGAAGAACAAAAGTTACTTATCAAGATCCAACTAGGCCACCCAGTGATAATAATGAAGTACGCCATTTGCTGCAGGGTCTCCCATGCTTTTATCTTCGGACCCATATTTAATGACTTGTGGATCATGTTCCCCTTCTTTTATTTTTGAAAGGCCACGTTCACATCATATTAATAAAGACCGTCGACAAATTCCACGCATAAAATATTTGGACTGATGAGCATACCACAGACATCTTCAATTGGAGAACCAAAGAGAACAGAGGATAGTCAAAAAGAACATGGAGAGAAAGGTCGTCATTTGGTTCTAATCCCATTCCCTTTCCATGGCCACATTAGTCCTATATATGCTTCAGCTAGCAGCTTTTCTTCATCCCAATGGCTCTTCCGTCACCATAGTTTACACACCTTTACTCGTCTGATACATCAAACCATCCCATTTTTTTTTTAAAAATGGAAATCTATTATTGAGATAAAAAAAAATAAATCTCATGATTCTAGGAGGTCAAGAAATACATCCATTCAGTGCATAAAGAAGGAGAAAAACTATCCCAATTAACTTCAACCTTGAACCCAACTTAGATAGCTTAACGGACCAGCGGTCCTCGAGTGCTGAGGACATTGGGAAGCTTATTGCCGCTCTTATGTCAACCTTGAGCCACCTTTCCACCATTGCTTGGTCCGAACCTAGAAATTAAAGAACCCAGAACATCGAGTTGCTGCAAGATGGACTCAAAATTCCCTCATGCATTTCATGCAACCTGGTACAGACTGTTAACTTGCCCAAGATCTTCTTCCGACCCAATTACATCACTTTTGCTGCATTCTCATCTTTGACGCCTCTCCAGCAAATGGGTTATCTTAACATCCACGGTAAGTATTTTATTTTGTTAGCCTAGAGGAACGTAGTAATACATTTACGCATCACCAATTATGACGTTAGTTGGCATCTCTTTGATTGCTTCGAACCTTTCATCTGCCATTTTTTTTGTTTTTGTTTTTTAATTTTTGTGTGGCCAAGATTCAAGGGAATAATTATAAAGCAAGTGACTCACACACTCTCAACCATACACATTCCTAAATCTAATCCCTAGCCAACTGTAATATATGTAAATATTCATTTACAATGAATAAACAAATTGTAATTATAAAAAAAGGGATAATTTTTTGTAATTGAAAAAAGATTGGTATGAAAACAAAAGAAATAAATTTATCCCATTCTTTAAATTAAAATTTGTTTATTCATTGTAAATAAATATTTACATATATCACATCTTTTTTATAATTCTAATTTGTTTATTCATTATAAATGAATATTTATATATATCACACTAGCAAAGAAAAGGAGACTCAAATTTGCAACCAAGCATAACCGATGAGAGATAATGAGTTGTCTGTGAATTGCATTACTCATTTGTTGGCAATTCTTCCTTCCTTTATCCACTCTAATGAAGTTGAAAATTTGAGTTATATGGTCGGACAATTCTCATATGTTGATAAAAATATCTGTTGGTGTGTGACTTGCTGAAGTCAATATTGATATAATTTGGATTATTGGATTATGAATGACTAATGTTCCATATAAATCAAGTCCAAATTTTTGAACCATTTAGTTTTCACACGTTGAGACTCCTAGTCCCTTAACTTGTTTTATGGCCTTCATGGCTCTGTCATTGTCAAAGAAAACATCATATAAGAATTTCCAACGATCAGTACGACTCATATGCTTGTCTTCCTTGCTAGGTTTAGCCTGGTTAAGATGGGTTCAAGCACTTAGCTGAGTTGGCTAAGTGATAAACATACACATAGTCAACGAATGCTAAACAAACGCTCTATATAAAGGGGTGTGGATTGCCAATCAATTTTAGATTTCTTGTCATGATATGCCCCACCTTGGGTGATTTATCCATTTATCTACTAATTCCTCGGACATTGGATATCATCATCGTCATATCAAAGCCTTATCCTAAATAGAGATCAGCTACTTGAATCTTGTTCCTCCATTCCCCTCTATCGAGGGTCATGGCCTCATTTAGTCCAAATTTTTTTCAATATGTTCTCACTATGCTATCCATGTTCTTTTGGGCCTTCCCCTTTTAGAGCTTTTGACTAAGATTGACTCACTCCTTCTTGGCAGTCTCGTTTTCAATCTCCGTTGGACATGCCTAAACCACCTAAGTCTATCCTCCCTTATCTTGTTACTTAGTGGTGTTACTCTTAAGTTCTCTCTAATATTTGCATTTCTAATTATATCCTTTTCTTGTCTTGCCACTCATCCATCTCAAACATTACAATGCGTTCAACTTAAGTTGACGATTGATACACTACTAAATAGTAAACAATATTTCCAAACCCAAAAGAAGCTTACTACAAAGTTGCTAAGTCTAAAACAAGAAATCACATATGTATGTATGTATGTATGTATGTATGTATGTATGTATGTATGTATGTATGTATGTATGTATGTATGTATGTATGTATGTATGTTCTATATTATATAAGTAGACAAGGGTTATGTTAAGGATAAAAGAAAAGCACTAGAGTTAGTGCCAAGGTTGGCTAAAAATGTGCTCCTACTTGACTCATTATCATCCCTAGCCTTGTCCTTTTATAGCATTACTCAAATATAACAGGTTGCAACAAGTATTTCAAAATATTTCTTTTCTTTATTTTTTTGGTAGGCAAGCCAAATTTTGTGGTTAAACCTAACAAATGAGCAACTTCAATCTATGACCTAGTATAGGAATGCCCCTTGTTGTGCCATTATGGTAAAAGGCCATTACTTAAGTATTTCAATAGATAATCAAGCTGCACCACTAAAATCAAGAATCTATTGTGCAAGTGCATGCCAACAGCCAGTCAAGTAGTTTGATAGACACCAATATCAGAGTGCACAAGTGCATCTTGTATGTTGTTTGCAATTGCTTGTTTTATTATAAATAATGACCAGTGCCATTTTTACCATCCATTGAACAAATTAAGAAAACAATGGCTAGGATCACTTGACGAACAAGAATTGCAAAGTTTAGACCATCTAGGTCAAGGTCCACATTATTAACTCAAAATAAAACATGATGAAAATAAGTTGGAATAAGATCATCACCTTCCTCCTTGAAATACCAACTTGAATCTATTAGATTAAGATGTCTTAAATCTACAAAATAACAAAAGTTCTTCAAAATTCCATTGAAACGATGATAAAATGTTATAATGCTTTCAACTTAAATAGAACATCCACACTCAAATATGAAACAAAATTTCCAAATTCAAAAGAAGCCTAATATAAATTTGGAAAATCTAAAATATGAAAACCTGACTAAATAGAAACTAGAATATATATAAAGAAAAAAAAGAGACATTGCTTGGTCACTAAGCCATCCTATACCAATCCCCATGAATATTTTTTATTTTTTTGTCATTGGCAGCCATGATCCAAGGGTATTTCTTGCTTTGATACCAAATAATGCAGCACAAAGTGTGATAAAAAAATATATATATAAAAAGATGAAGCTCATTATCTTTCACCTTGAATTTCCATGTTGTATCCACAAGATGAAGACGTCTTAAATCCACAAGATATTAAAAATTTTCAAACTTTCATTGAAAAGATGATAAAACCTTACAATGATTTTAACTTATACAGAAAATCCACTACTGAATAGGAAATGAAGTGTCCAATGATTTTTTCAAAGAAAACTTAATAAGGTTGCTAAATCTAAAACAAGAAATCCTAACTAAACAAAAATATAGAAAAAAGGATATTGCTTGGTCACTAAGCCATCCTACATAAATTATGAATGATTTGAATCTTAAAAAATATGGCCTAATGAGAGTTATTGCTTTCCATATTATTTAATGAAGAGCTCGTGATGGAAAAATAAGGGCCCTACATATGTTACTCTTAGAACTTATATTATAGAGAAATTCTATCTAGACATAACTTTGGGTTTGTATCCAAAACACACCTAGGTTAGACCAGCCTTTGGATGATCTAACCTATTGATCTTGTCTAGCCTCTCTTAGATTGGCTAAATACCAAAATTCATGACTATTAGATGATTTTAGCTATGCATGTTGAGTTTTAAAATCATGACCATTTGATTTTTTAACTCAAAAAGCTAATAGCTAAAAGCATCCAATAGGCATGATTTTTTTTTTTCTTTTTTTCCCTTCTAGATAACCTAAATAGGAGAGGACAAACAAGCTAATTAGATTAGATCATCCAAAGGTTTGCTTAGCTAGGCGGGGTTTAGTAGTTGATCCCAAATCCCAATTGAATTGCATTTCTTTAAATAATAATAGTCAATAAAGTGTTTTTTAAACAAAGATTATGAGATGAAACAAAGGTGAGAAAGTTACATTTAAAAATTACTAATTGACAATTACTTTAAGAATATAGGGATTGAAGGTATCATAAACTAAAATAATGTTGAACATTATGGATGTGTTTGTAGGATTGGTATACCTGAAGTGGAAGAGGCCTTGATAAAAATGAAATAAAAAAAGGCCCTACCGTTCAATTCTGTATCACTAGAGGTTTAGAAGTATATGGGAGATACTTGAGTAGTTTAGCTGAAAAATTTGTTTAACAAGATTGTAAAATCAAAGAAAATGACAGCTGAGTAGAGAATGAGCTCTATTATACTAAATTATTAGAATAAAGGAGACATATAAAGTTGTACTAATTATAAGATGATCAAACTTATGAGCCATACTATGAGATTTTTTGATAAAGTAATTAAGAAGAGGCTACAACATGAGATGACTGTATCAAAAAATTGGTTTGGTTTTATGCCTAGACAGCTACTGTGAAAGCTAGTTTCTTGCTTGGAAAAATGATAGAGAAATATAGGGAGAGGAGGAAGGACCTCCACATGGTCATTATTAAATTAGAAAAGCTTATGATTGGGTTCTCAAAGAGCAGATATGGTAGGTGTTGGATGAGAAAGAGGTTTCACAAGGGTATATATACATAATTAAGGATATGTGTGAGGGGCCAGTAACAAATGTTAAGACCACTAGCAGAGAGAACCTTGATTTTTCTATTACTATAGGATTTCTTCAAGGATTTGTATTGAGCCTGTACCTTTTCACATTGGTTATGGATGAGTTAAGATAACATCAGCATGAGGAGATTACATGGCGCGTGTTATTTACAGATAATAATTTTAATTGATAAGACAATGGAGGGCATAGACACGAAGCTGGAGTTGTGAAGAGATGCATTACAATCTAAAATATTTAAAAGTAATCAAACTAAGATAAAATATATGAAATGCAATTTTAGCAAGGAGAAGAGCAGGAGTAATGATAACTAAGAAGCCCTCCTAAAAGAACACTTCCAATATTTGGGATTGATAATTCATGAGAGTGTAGAGATTGAGAGTGAGGTTAGCTAGAGAATCCAAGCTGGTTGGGATAAACAGAGATGTGCCTCTAGAGTTCTGTGTGATTGGTAGGTGCCAATCAAATTGAAAAAAAAAAATCTATAGGATGATGTAAGTTGGTCATGCTTTATGAACTAGAGTTTTACATTTAAGTAATAACATGTACATAGGATAAGCATCGTTGAAATATGGATATTGAAATGGATCAGGGCAAGACAACAAAGGATATAATTAAAAATGAAAATATTAGAGGAAACTTGGTAATAGCACAAATATATAACAAGATAAGGAATATTAGACTTAGATGGTTTGGACATGTCTAACGGAGACTAAAAACAATGCCAATTAGAAGAAGCGAGGTGATCCAAGTCGAAGGTTCTAAAAGGGTAAGGGGAAAGCCCAAAAGAACATGTATATAAGTGGCAAAAAAAGAATTAAAAACTTTGAAACTAAATGAACCCATGACAATTAATAGAGGGCAATGGAAGAAGATTCATGTGACCAACCCCTCCTCAAGATAAAGTCTTGATGATGATGATTAGTTAATAAAGTTATATACTAATGCCATTGAATGCCCAAATGTCACAACTAGGAATTCATAAGTACTAAAATTCTTTATTCAAGGTTGGAATTTAGGAATGGAATAGAAACTTGGGAATTATTTGTCATTCTAGAATTTTGAAACTTTATAGGGGCTATCTTGTTTTCATACTTTTAATTAACTCTTATGTAAGAGCATTTTAGTCATTTATTGTAAATGGGTATTTTAAACATCTTTTACTATGTAATGTTCTTATAAATTGTTAAAGTCTTAAAACACAGTCAAAGAAGAAAAGTTCAAAGAAAATGTGACTCGAGAAGATTATATAGAACAACATTTAATAACTTAATGTAGTGCAAATTCATAGTCTAAAGAGTGTTAAGAGTCTTCTTTTAAGGGTCTATATGTACTTGTACGAGTCTTCTTAAAACAAGAGTAGGAAAGCAATTTCAAGCTTCTTCCTCGTGAGTGTATACAAAGTTCTTATTTTGTGAGTTTTCTCCATTCTCATTTGAGTTTATTCTCTAGCTTTTCTTTGCTTATGTTTGGATATGACTTTTTAATTTTCACTAGAATAAGTTGAAAATCCTATTTGAATGTGTTAGAATATTATAGTTTTGATCAATTTACATAAAATAGCCAAAAGTTGGTAAAAAGGCTTCTTAGAAAAAGTCATACACTATCACTTTTTTTCTAAAAGTTAACAAGTCTCTCACTATTCCTACTTTATGAAACCAACCAACCACTCCAACCATTGATGGCCAAAGTCATCTTCATAGATTGAAATTGTAATACCCTGGGGTTCCAACAATCACAATATTGTCCGCTTTGGGGCGCCCATTAGAGTTCCCCAAACTCTTATAAACAACCCAGTTTTCTCTCCCCAAGCAATGTGGGACTAACTCTCTATCCCTCACCCCAGCCTAGAAGCCTGCCAGCCTTCTCTAGGCCCGCCCTCATCGGCCCAAGGCTTCACATCTTCCCCCTTAGGGAACACGCGTCCCTGCGTGATAGCTACGACCAGGTGTCCGTGTGCGGCTAGCCACCACACCACGAGGGGAACTAGCTCTGATACCAACTTTGTAACACCTCGGATTTTTAAGACATTTTTTTTATAATAATAATAATAATAGCATTTTTAATAAGAGCATTTAGGATCCCATGAGAAAAGTTTTATTTATCATTTTACTAAAACATCTCTTAAAAACTCCGGGTGTTATTTTTTCTTTCTCAAAATGCCACATATATAATTTAAAACATAAATAAAATTTTATGATAATAGATTTAAAATAGTACTCGTATCAATCAACTTCAAATGAATCGGCGCCTTTATTTTGAATCAAATAAATATCCAAAACACAATAATAATATGGCACAGGGTCTATCCATCATAACATCCCATATAAATGTCCAACATATGTCTAAACATCTCAATCAAATTCATAAAATAAAAGTATATAGTCCATAATTAAATTCAAATGGTAGTCCTGTTTATTAACTCACATTTCTATCTATCAATCAAGTAAAGGAATCCTCGCACTGCTATCACAGTTTCTCAACGGTCTTGATCTTCCTGATGTCGCGCTCGAGATCTGAGGCATTGCAACACAAAGCAATGCCTCAACAAACTATTGCTTGTGCAAGTACATAGACAATTAATGAAATAAATGAAATAACAGTAATGACAAAATAAAATATCTATCGTTTATGATGATAAAATCATTATAACTCATGTCAACATAGTATCAATTTCTCAAATATGCTAAAACATGCATTCCACGAATTTAAAATATGATATGAATCAATGTAAATGAGCATATAATAATAATAATAATGGCACCATAAGGTAATGGGTCCCACAAACGTCATATAAATAAATATCACTGATCATGAGTACTCATATCTAACCTCTGAGTGTCGTCACACCCAGGCATACCGTCCCATCACCATGCTCATCATGCAAGCACACATAATAAGAGTATGGATCGTCATGCAGCAGTGGCAACCCTCCATGGGTCTCAACCACTGCCGCTCCCTGTTGACACCATATGGGAGACTTTGCATCCGTCCCCATGGAAAGGCTTGGACCGGTAGTGTGGACTATCCATGTTACCAAATCCATATCGAATGTCATCTACGAGCAGGTGTCTATCATATCACAATCTCATCACATCACAAATCCCGGAGGGTGGGTGGCCGACCCTGTCCCTCCTAGCATGACGCCCACCGAGTGAAAGCACCCATCATAAAACATAAAAATACAGAAATCATGTGTATGTCAAAACCCAAGAGCACTCGTAGCTCGAAATCCCCAAGGCACGCCCCTCATCCCGGGGTTAGCCTCTAAAAGGACCAGCTAATAAGCCTCTATTCTTGTTTCCAAGCAAATCCATGCATTTCAAATATATAATAAGAAAGAAGTCTTTATTTAAGCATAAATAAATAATATCATGCTCATAAAAATATTTGTCATGGGTTTATTCAATAAAAGATTTTAATTTGTAATAATTATAATGTACTATAAATATCATAAAATCAACGGCTAATAATAAATGCAATTTAAAACACAATCACTCATGATGCTATGTTTATGCATGGTTTTAAAATCAAGGACAAGCATTAATTGTAGTCACCTACCTCAATGTGAGATTACTTAGCTTGCTAATAAATCCCCTTAACTAGTATGTTCAAGTGCACCTATCCATATCACATCACTATTTTAAAAAATTTCTAAATTAAAAGTGGTCATTTATAAGTTTTTAAGCTAAAATTAGGTCCGTGTCATCGATACGGTCACAACGCCTCTTTCGGATCGTGATTTGGACTCTTATAGCTCTTAGAAATCAAATTTTAAGTGCATATATAAGAAAAATGGGGCCTGACCGACCACTGCAGCCCTTTCTGCACCGGCGGCTCAGGATTTATACTGAGTTACACCGACCCCCAGTTTACACTAGGTTACACTAGCGCCCAGTTTACACTGGGTTACACGGGCGGCCCCGGTTTACACTGGCGATGCGAAAACCGATGTCGGAGAAGACGACCAGCTTCCGGTCATCTCTGGTGACCCTACAGGTATCCAAATCACTTGGTTTTTGAGCCATTTTATTTGAAAATTTGTCTAGTTTTCATTTTTACCATTCTTTTGCATTGATTTTTTCCAAAAACTATGGTTTTTAGATGATTTTTTTCATGTTCCTAAAATGTTCCCTAGGTACTGTTCTTCACATTTTTTTTGGAGAAATCAGCCGTTAAATCTCTCCCAATTTTAAAGGGTTTGTTTTTAGGTCTATCATGCACTAGATGGACAGTCTGATTTGCAAAAAAATGTGGTTTCATCCATGAAATCATGCCCCAACAGTAGCGTGCATAGGGTTCCTAGGAAAAATTTCGTTTTTCTTGGATTTCCTGATTTTCATGCATTTTTCCTTTCTATTTCCTTACACATGTAACATGAAAAGAGAAGGTTTATGGCTTACCTCTAACAATGGGTGTTGCTTGATGTTTGCCAGAGCCCTACTCACCCGAAAAACGCGGATTTACAGAGGTAAGGGTTTTGAGTGAAAAAGGAAAAAGGTGGTGTATTTTGGCGCTTGAGGGGAGAAAGATATAGGCTATATAGTTTAAGGGAAAGAGAACTCTTCCCTTTCACGTCTCCTTCAGGTGATTTCTTCAGCAAAATCACCGGATTAGGTAGAGATGTGTAGAAGAAGGGGGTGTCGTTATCAATTCGGGCCCCTGTGTTTTACATTTTTGCCAAATTACTAAAATACCCCTATAACTTCAACGGCTCATAACTCCTTCGTTTGAGCTCCATTTTTCGCATTCTTTATGGTGTTGGAATCCTATCGACGAGCACTTTCAAATTTTTAGGTTTTCAAGATCAAATTTCATCTATAAATTTTGTATTTAATTTATTTAATAAATTCTTAATTTATCAAAAAAATTAAGGATATTACATCCTTCCCTCCTTATAAAAATTTCGTCCTCAAAATTTAGCTACATACCTCTATGTAAATAACTCTGGATGGATCCTTCGCATCTCCTCTTCTATTTCCCAAGTAGTCTCCTGTAATGAATGATGCTGCAAAAGGACTTTGACTAATGTAATAGTCTTATTCCTTAACTTCTTAACTCCTTGACTTTCGTATCTAGTATGCGCACCGATCTCTCCTCAAACGTCATATCAGGCTGTAGCTCTCCTGGGATCTGTTCCAACACGTGTGAGGGATCTGGCACGTACTTTCTCAGCATGGACAAGTGGAAGACGTCATATACATTTGCCAATTGTGGTGGCAAGGCTAGCTGGTATGCCACTAACCCAACTCTATGTAATATCTCCAAAGGTCCAATATACCTGGGGCTAAGCTTCCCTTTATTTCCAAACCTCAACACTCCTTTCGTGGGAGACACCTTCAAGAATACATGCTCACCTTCAAAGAACTCTAAGTCCTTTTGTCTCTTATCTGCATAACTTTTCTGTCGACTGTGAGCTGTCAATAATCTCTTTCGGATGAGTTGGATAGTTGGGGTTGACTGGGAGTTGATGGATCTGTGAACAGCATGATGAAGGGTCTAGTGGAAGGGTGTTGCAGAGAGAGTTAGGCTTCTTTGAAGGGAGTGGAGGGGTTTTGGTTGGAGACATTGCGCATAGAATTACCGCGGAGGCTTTTGACATCGTGGATACTCTGTGGGCTCTTTTGAATAGTATTATGCCAAATACCCTCCAGTTAGCTGAAATGGCAACTCAGGTGTGGATGATTAGTCCTATTCTTTTACTTATTTCAGCCTTGGTCATTTTGTGCATGTCTATTGTCATTGTGTATCTGGGTGAAAAACTTTGATTGATATCTAGTAGGTCACATCTTAGTGTTGCTAGGCTTTCAGCTTACCTAAATGAGGTCCTCACATAAATGCTTATTAGGAAGGCATACAATGAGTTGAAGCGTAAGGGGTCGATCGTGAAGAAGAGTGCAATTAAAGCTAGTGGAATCCGGTGAATGCGTTACATGAGGTAGGTGGAAATTTAAGACAGCATGTCTACATAATAAGATGCATGTTCTAACATGATCTTATTTTTGATTATATGATTGATATTCGATATGCTTTAAATTGAAATAAGGAAATAATGTTAATTAAAAGAATTGCATGTTATAATTGATGCTTATACCTTGTACATCATGTATGTGAATTGTGAAATGATGTTTATAGTACATGAGTACCATGTCAATATTGATGATGTATGAGTCTATTTTACAAGATACATCCTTGCTGGGTTATCACCAAATAAGTGAGGATGTTATTCTTGTTATAAAATATATGAACAGGCGAACTGCCTGCTATTATGATTATTTTATATCCGGGCATGGAAGCCTGAGAGTTTTGTTTTAGACAGGCATAGGCCTGGGGATGCTATGCTAAGAAAGTTATGAGGGTTTGGCCAACCGCTCTCAGAAATTTATTATGTTATGGATACCATGCACTATGTGTTGCAAAAAGTTGGGTAGGGCAATCATGGGAAGGCCGCCACTGTGACATCCATGGTCCTTCCCATGCGACATGAATATTGTGATTTCCACTGAGAATGGTATAGGTGGATTATTGAGCAGTTATCCGAGCGCGCTGTACGGATTCTGACTGCATGCATAGTAGTCCTTATATTTGATGCACTATGGTGCATATCTTTGAGGGTTACCAAAAGACACTAGAGTGCCCAAAAGACACTGGTTAGGCAGTTGTGAGGGACCCAAAGAGGACAATATTGTATTCGTTGTGCATTCTGCCCACGGGACATGCATATATGATGGCATTATGAGATGCTTTATATGATACAGCATGATGATATGCCTTGCATCGTTTATCCAGTAATGGATGGAGGATTGTGGACCCCGTATAGTGAGGGGCATGAGGATTATATTGATATTCCAATAGTAGCTGGATAATTATGAACCTCACATGATGAGGGGTATGATTCTGAAACCTAGCATAGTTTGGGAATGCAAATTAGGTGACGTTGATTATATTCATAATTTTGTATGTCCTTTAACACTTTTCTTATATGTGTATTATTGTTATATTAATATGATTGAGGGAGTAGTTTCATATATGTTTTCATATGGGATAGTGAATGGGTAGAATTGTATGCAAAGTATGGTTCATGGAATTGAAGTATTTATTTGATGATAAATAATAAGTAAGGATATCTAATTTATCAATGAAATTATTAATAAGGACGAAAACATGTAGATATTTGGCTTACAAATGGGTTATTAAGATATGAAACATATTATAAATTCAATTTAACTTAATTGGTATAGAAATGAATATTCTAATTTCTATTGAATAATTAATGTATCTTAAGATTTAGCATGCTTCTTAACTCCCCTACCAAGCATAGCTTGCTGAGATATTGTAAATGTTTTATGTTTACAATATCTTAGATATAGAAAGATAAGAGAAGATGTACATAACAAAAGGAATCCAGCAACCATACTTCTGCGCACAGGTATACATTTTATTTAAAGCTTTTGTATTGGGTAGTTAGTCATTTGAATTGTGATATTTGGCATTTAATATAGTGTTATAGGCGGTTATACAAGTGAATCACTAGATGGGTCCTATTTTCAGAAATAAATTTCTATCTTCTAGAAAACTATATATCTATGTATTGTGTGAGTATGAAGTTGACATTCGGGTTTTTGGAAAAATGAATTTCAAAGAAAAACCTTCTGCTATTTTTGTATTTTAAAATTTAGAGGCGTGCCATCTTTTGAAATAACCGCGAAAATTTTTCAGGAAAAACAAAGAGTGTCACAGTTGGTATCAGAGCGGTTCATCTAGTCACTTGCAGCCCTTTATGTCCAATAAAAAGATTCCAATTTAAATAGAGGTTAGGATCTAGTGAGTTGATGTTGTATTATGAGAGAATTAGTTAAGTATTAGAAAGAATGAGTTAGCATAATTACAGTACCATGGAATGGTAAACGATGAGGAGATGTCCTTAGTATGACAACTAGGAAGATGATTTGAGAAATTACCCACTATCGAGAATAGTGAACATGGGAACCGAGTAGCAGAAATAGTTAAGTGAGTGTGATAGAAGATCCTTTTTATCTATAAGGCACCCAAATACCATAACTTATAGTAGTGCAAAATACACCAATTCAGATTAAATAGAAGTTATGCCTAGTATCAATGTTCAAGGATAGAATACCCAACATTGGCATGTATTGTTCATGTATACCAAGTGCAAGAGGAGGAAGTTTGAAAAGAGGCAAATGATGGGCTAGAAAAGCTTATGTAGCATGTATTGAATGTGGTTTTGATTTGAATAGAAAAGTTTGAACTAGAGATGACTAAAGAATAGTAAATTAAAGAGGAGACATATGAACAATTGAGGAATGATAAGTTCAAGAGGAGAAAACTTAGAAGAATTGTAGACTTCCATTGGAATGGAAGCTAGAACTACCATATACTTTGAAACGAAAAATGGTATGTTAGAAATAATGAAGCAAATGTATCTGTTGATACAATACTACTTGGAAAGCATACAAGAAATGTACTACAATAGTAGAGTATGAAATAACCTCTAAAATTGAGATTTTATTTATTTATTTATTTATTTATTATCTTAAATCTTTTCAAGAAACAAGTGATTCACATTAATACTACATTGAAATAAGGAATTGTGTATTCTTTTGTTATGTATAATTATGAGAAATATGTTATGGCAAACCCCTAAGTGGGATAAGGTCTTAATAATGCTTATGATGAGGTATAATTATGCTAAATATGAATGCATTGGTGAAAAGTTGAAAAAGAGAGTTGAGATGATAACTCTAGTTGATGGATAAGTCGCTAGTACAAGGACTTATTCCAGGAAATGTTTATTAAGGCTTATCGAAAGAATGATAAGTATATCCTCATGTAATATAATAGACTTGGGTATGATACCAAGATTGAAAGGAATTACAAATTATGAGACAATGTTGATTGTCATAAAGATGAAATGATGTGTTACGATAAAATAGTCTTCATATGTAGAAGACAAGATATGATAAAATCTTACATTATATCATTATGTAAAGTGAAATGATACTATGTTAGCATTATTTAAGTATTTGATTGTAATTGCACAGCTAGTGTGATTTCAGTGGTTCATTAGATGGTAGTGGTTTCATATATGCATTTGAGAAACACTAAAAGGCTTATTTCTATTTTTGAATATGAATGTACCAAAGGGTGTAAGTTTAGTTATTATAATTTGAATCATATGTGTTGTCTCTTGTATGGTTACTTGTATGTTTGTATCTATATTTAAGCTAAAGATGAATGTTTATGATTATCTGAATGTAAGGCTATATATAGGATTCTAGCAAAAATGGAATATGAATACGTCAGTTATGTCTTAAATTAAATGACTATCTCTATAGTTTGGATTGATATGTGGAAACGGATGAATGATTGTGAAAATTCTATTCATTATTATGATTGAAATGTCATGATATGAATTGATATTCTATATTACATGATTGTTTATGAAAGAGTCAATTGTTGGAATATATATTGAGATGATGGAAAATTATGTGGGCAAAGATTATGATGATAGAATCAGAGTAAGATTCATTGTAGTGATTAGATTTTTGAGTTGTAGTTGGGATTGTAAAATTTCATATTTCTAAATCAATGCAAATTGATGATGGATTTTGATAGAAGATTGTGGATAATATGAAAATCTTCAATTATATATGGTTGTTGATGATGATAATTGTAATTAAATATTTATCAATTGATGATTTTAGAATGAATTGATACAATACTATTGAAGAACTTGGATATTATTCATGAAATTGTGAAAAAGTGTAAGTAATTCTCACAGCATTAGGATTTATTCTATTATGGTAATGTGGAGAATGTAAGGAGACAGATTCTCTAAGATGTATATAAATTGGAGATGAATGATTAATTTTACTTTTGTGAATGATGGAATGGGTGAGACAGAGTCTCATAGATGTATTATTATGATTAAATTATTTATCAGGTGTATCGCAATCGCATGCTTTAAATGCATAAGTAAGAAAAACAGAGGAGACTCTGTCCAAATTTTGTTAGGAATATGATACTTGGAATTTTGAAGATAGGTAGTTTCATAAGGTTAGAATTGGTTAAGCATATGAAAAAGGGATTATCTTTAAGTGAGAATTATATATTCAATGTTTGAAGTTAGTGTACAAATTTATATGGATAAGGAAATAGATAGGTTGAGTTGGAGATAAAAATTTTGTGTTCTAAGCATCATTATAATTAAAGGAATTTGGAAGCTGAAATGAAAGAAAAGTTCAGTCAGAAAATTATGATTTTGATGGATTATCAAGTAAAGGCTGTTATCAGAGTACGCAGCGAAAGTGATTCTATTGCTTATTGTAGATAGAAAAGCTGCTCTATTAAGTGACAGAATATCTAGTTTAAGTTTAAAATCATTCATATTTTGAGGATTGACATTTTATTGAACTAATTATATGACTTTCAATTTACAATTAGATGAGAATACTATTAGAGTTGTTGGAAAGATATCATGAAGAGAATTTCTAAGATGAAATTCTCTAAGGAGGGAAGAAGGTAATGATTGTAAAAAATTTCGAGGACGAAATTTCTCCAAGGAGGAAAGATTGTAACAACCCCCAAAATTTTATATCCTTTTATGGAAGTATAATTTGGAACTAATATAACCATTAGATAGTGCTCGGAAAACGGAATCCAATAAGCCAAAGAATGCTCAAAACAGAGCCCGTATGAAGAGGTTATGGGCCTTTGAAATGAAGGGCAATATGGTAATTAAAAGAAAAAAATGTCTTAAAAATCTGAGGTGTTACAGAAATCCAACTAAAAGTGATGAAGATCAGACCCTAAAATAAAAAATCTAGTAGAAGCAACCAATAAGGAACCAAATATTTTTCCATAAAGCATCCAAGTCATAATAGGATATGAACCTTCCTAGCTAAATGAAGGCAAAGAAAAATTGAAGAACTTGTTTAAAACTCATTGGGATTTTTTCATTTTATCTTCATTGACAACGAAGTAGTCATCTTAGTGTCCTCTTGCTACTAAAACTCTACAATTCTTTCCAATAAAATTTCAGTGGAAATCATAGAGAAAGAAGAGGAAAAGTGAAACAAATATGGAGATGGTACTGCTCAAAATTATTTCTTGTATTTGGTTCTCTCTCTTTCTATGTGGGTTTTCTCTATTGGGGATTTTATGCTCCCTTCTGTATGTCATGATTTGGTCATTCCTATTTGATGCGGATGGATCACTATAGCCCATTTATGGGTTTGGCTATTTTATGATGAAGATACTCCTTGAGATATGAGAAAACAAATTGCATGCTTTATGTTCGTGTTTAATTTTTGTCTGTGATGCATACATGCAATAACACAATAAAAACCTGAGGGTCAATTTCTCTAGGGAGAGGTTTATTTATTTATTTATTTCGCCACATCTCAGGTGACTATGAATACATTCTTCTAGTTGTATTGAGTATTGGAACTATATTTCTCGGTTAATTGTAGCTATAAATTGCATTTCTTTGATTACTAAATACTTTAGACAATCTTTACCTACTGAACACATAAACAATTTTTTTTACTACTGGATACAAACAAATAAATAAAGGAAAGACCCTTGATTAAAGGTTGGTTGAATAGAGTCTTTATCTTATCATGACTTTTTCATTATGGAATCTGCATGAATGAAGTCATCGTCACCTTTTGGACTCATGCATAGCTTGGGCCTACTAGGTTAGAATGATCATCGCCTTAGGATTTTCTCTTAGCTACTAGCCACTAGGTTAGAATTATTAACTTTACATGCATTTGTTCACATATGATATAAAACTTTTACAGGAGCACCTTTACGTAAAAATAGAACAAAGAAAATAATTATTCTCCTTTGCATGGATAATATTTGTATAAGATGTCTATGTAGGAGTTTGCCACCTTTGCATAGATAATCTACATATTAGTGATCATGTTGTTAACTTACAGCCCTTCAGGTGGATTAATGAGACCTATTGGATTTGGGTTGGATTACTAACAATCTTTGATCAATCATGATTGTTGAATAAAGACTAGATGGGTGATATCTTTTGATTTAAGTTGGATCAATCAGAGTTGTTGAATTTATGTTGACTGCATAAAGGTTCTAATTTTGATATATGGATTGATAAGTAGTCCAAGGCTAGATTGGCCTTAGCCTTTGAATTTAGACTAGTAGTTTAAGAACTAATTGATCTTAGCCTTTAAATTCATCTCTTAGATCATCAGACTAGGTTAGATTAACCCAGATCTTTAAATGAGTTAAATTGAGGCTTTAAATCAAAACCCTTGATCTTATTTAGAAATACCTATTAATGTTCAGTGAACTAGGGTTACCTTCGGGCTATCAAATCATTATCTTAGCCCAGATCTACGCATTCTCTAGGATAGGGCCAGGTTTAAACTGTTGGCCAATCATATTAGGCTATTTGAGTGTGCTCCCAGCCAGGGCTAGATTTTAATAGTCACATATGCTAAATCGTAGCATCCTCTAAGCTAGAGACTAGATCCAAGTTGTTGGATCATAGTCTTAGGATAGATCTAAGCTTCCTCAAGCTCAGGGCTAGTTGTAGCCATCAGATTGTTGTCTTTGGCAAGGCATAACATTCTCTGTACCAAGGGCTAGTTTCTAGACTATGCCATGCCCTTAAAGTAGAAACCAAGTCTTTTAGAGGGATTCTCTTTAGTTTGGGATGTATACGAAGAGGATAAAAGAGGGGGTACCTACTCCTATTAAAGGCTAGGGCCCACTTATTCCATTCCTTTATATTTTTTAATATTATTTATAGCAAGTGTGAATGAATGCACAGTTTGTTTTTGGATGGAGCCAACTCCCCACATTTGTCCTTTATTCTTTCTTGTTATTTATAACTTAAGAAAGTGCCCCCACTTATCCTTGGATGGGGCATACTTTTAAGTTTTCTTTCCTTTTATGCATCTTTCAAAATCTAAAGGGACAAGGAAAATAGGCCACCTCTCCCTTTCCATTTTTCATCAAGAGAAAGGGCATGACGATCTACATATTGGGTACTTCATAATTGGGAGAAAGTTGGAATGAAAACCTATGCACTAGGTACTTTGAGAATGGGAGTAAGTGGGCATGAAAATCTACATACCAAGCACTCCAAAACTGGGAGTAAGTAGGTACAAAAACCTATGCAATTGGTAGTCGAAAAAGGGGCGTAAAATTTATGCACTGGGTACTCATAAGAATGGATGTAAGAAGGAATGAAAGAGCTACACACCAAGTACTCAGAAAATGTGAGAAAGTGAGTATGGAAAAGAAAAGCATCGGCTACTCCAAGAAAGAGAATAAGCGGTCATGAAAACTAGAGAAGAGTGAGGTGAGAAGAGAAAATTGAAACCCCACCTTTCTTTAAACTTGAAAACAACTTCAAAGCTTTCAAGAAATTATTTTCTTAGCTGCTTGAAAGAGAGCCCGGGGAAGCTTTCTATAGGCCCTAAAGTTCCAAGGGGTTAAGATAGTGGATGAGTGGAGTGAGACTTGGTTCCTAGAGAGAGATAGAGAGAGACTTTGTGAGGGATCGATGCAGGTAGAGAGGAACGTAGGTATTGGAAAGACTAGGAGGGAGAAAGTGGAGATGAGTAAGTGACACAAAATAGGAGAGATAAGAAGAAAGAGAAAGGGAATGAATAGGACACGACGATTTAAGGGAGTGTATGAATGAATATAGGAAAAACATAAGGAGTAGAGCTACTTGGTGGGCCCCACTCTTTTTTAAGAAGTAAGAAACATAATGAGAGACAAACTTGCTAGAAGATAGGAGAAACCATGAGGGGAAGGAGATATACAGGGATATGTGAGATAGAGGGAGTGAGGCTACTTTACTAGCGCCGCTCCGAGAGAGAGAGAGAGAGAGAGAGAGAGAGAGAGAGAGAGAGATGAGTAGGTGTGCGCATGTGGAAAGAACAAGAAAGTAAAGAATAAGAGGTGGGGAGGTATGTATTAGGAAGAAGAGAGAGAGAGAGAGAGAGAGAGAGAGAGAGAGAGAGAGAGAGAGAGAGAGAGAGAGAGAGATGGTTAGGAATAGGAAAGATGTAAAAGAAGAGAGAGAGATATGAGTAGGTGTGCGCATGTGGAAAGAACAAGAAAGTAAAGAATAAGAGGTGGGGAGGTATGTATTAGGAAGAAGAGAGAGAGAGAGAGAGAGAGAGAGAGAGAGAGAGAGAGAGAGAGAGAGAGAGAGAGAGAGAGAGAGAGAGAGAGAGAGAGAGAGAGAAGCAATTAGATATGTCTTAGGATCTAAAGATAGTGGTCGTGGGAGACTTTATATATTGGGGCCCATTCATCTTAAGTTATTTCTTACTAAAAGAGCCCAAACCTAAAGAAAAATAAGGTAACCCTTTTGGCTTGAATAACCTTTAGTTTTTGGAAAGCATAGCAAGAGAAAGTGGGATGGGACTTTGCTTATATGTGGGTCCCAAGTTTCCATGCTTATGTGAGACTCAAGCTTAGGAAATGAGTGTTATGAGAAAGCCAACATCTATGGGCCCTCTTGGATGCTCCTTTTTAAAATCTAAATATTATGTGTTTTTATAAAAAAATACCTCTAAAACTCAAAGGCTAAGGGTATTTAGTTGATTTTAAAAGAAAATTCTAAAATGATATGTTATTGCTAAAAACCAAAAGTCCAATAAGAAACTCCAAGTTTAAGTCATTAGAGAAATATTTTTATATTTTTTCAAAAAAGTTTGACTGTCACACAACATGCCTTAATTGCCTTATTTTCTTCTAGAACTTTGTTATAGTTTAAAGCATTTAAAATTTTAAAGCATAACCTCGAAGACCCTTTGGACAATCTATTATATCATGAGAATTTCTATGGCAATACTTTTCCAAACACATTTGATTAACTTAAAAACGTCTTACTTATATCATATACGTGTGTCACTATAAAAGCAAAGTCGAAAAAAACTACATCCAAACACAGCTTAAGTGTGAGCCATGATCTTAGGCATGTAGGATCATAGGTTGGGTGTCTGACTATAATTTGAGAGTGATTCTCTCATCAAATGCCTCAGTTACACATGAGACAAGAGTTACTTTACCATCTCCCTAAGTGGGAAAGTGGACATCACAAGGATAGACTATGTTGTTTGTAGGCCCTTGCCCAGTACAAATGTTTAAATTTTCTACCAATTATAGGTCAAGTGGTCCTAAGGAGAAATATTCTTGGTGTAGAAAAATTAACTAAATATATGTAGTTATGTTGCTGATGTAGGAACCTTTTTCTTTGAATGGGAGAATGCATCAAGGAGAGAGTAGTTGAAGGGTAATGTTCTTTCAAAAGTTTATTTCTCATGGGTTTGGAAGAACTATGTAATATGGTTGGGTTAAGAATCAGATGTCCAAGACAACAAATTTTTTTTGGTTGAAAATACTCTTATCTCGTTTTTATTCCCACTACCCTTTGAAAAGGTTTCATGTTTTACAAACTTTTTGCCCAAGGTAACATCGTTAGTAATATATTCTAGTTCATAAGCTTCAAAAAAAGAAAAAGAAAAAAAAAAGAAGAAGGTGCTTAAACTAGAAACTAAATCTCAAAGCAACCTTATTGGTTTTCTATCATTTCAACAAAAAAAAACGTGTGTATGTGTGTGTGTGTGTGTGTGTTTTATAAATAAATGGTTGAAATTTTGTATACCAAATTGTTTAATCAAGAAGCCAAGATTGGATACGCTCTTTCTAGTGGACCTATAAGTTGGCATGTGGCTATCACTATGCTTCCAATGAACTAGGGCAAAGCTGAACTCTATAACTAAAGTCTTGTGGAGGCTTTGAATTATGTCAGCATGGTATGGGTTCTATGAAGTGAACGAAATGGCATATGCGTTGGCGCTAAAAGTAAGCCCGTGATCTCATTGATAATCTATCATCAAAAGAGCTGGAATGTGAGCTTCTATATTCCATTCTCGTCTCAACGTTATTAGCATAAACCTTAGTTTAAAAACTCAACTCGAATTGAGTAACATGAGTCTTGCTAACTTGGAACAAATCATGGGTACTCAAAAGCCAGGTATGTCAACCTGGTAGAACAAATAGCTAGATGTGGTATAATTGCTTGAGATGTGTTCAATGGATGCATTAAGTGACTCAATTTACTATTTAATCCAATAACTTAGACAAGTTTTCCAAATTGACTAGCTAGTTTTAGAACTATAGTAGAAACTATTGAGAAAAAGACTCATAACGTCATATTAGAGAGCAAAATAAAGAAAAAAGAGATCCAAAGTAGATAAACCTCCCCCAATCCACTTAAACTCAATTTTGGTGGTGGCTACTATGTAACCTAGGTGCCATTGGTATTGTTGGACTCCTTGTACATTCTTAAGATCTCATTTTGTTTGGTTTTGCATGGTCTCTTGGCCATTGCAATTCCTTTGAGGCAAAAGTACATGCAATTGTAGTTGGAATTGGCATATGATTTCAATCCAAGCTTCAACCTCCAACCTTTGATTATTGAAGTTGACTTGATACTATCAATTTGCTAAAATATGAGACTGATCCCCCCTGCAGGCTTTAGAGTGTTTAAGACAAAAACAAGTAGAAGCCTGAAAAAACAACTACTCGCCTTCTCATTTTCTATGATCTAAAAATATGGAGGCTGACAGCTTAGCTCTTGATTGTTTGATGTTGGGTGATATCAGGTGAGACATGTTTCATCATAACCATGTTGGTGACTGACTCCTTTGTTTTTGTTTAAAGTATGCTTGTTTTGCTTTATGTGGCATTTGTTTTCTGTCTTTTTAGTGCAAAGAAAGTATTATTGTGGTCAAACAAACCATACTAGAGACACTTGTTAGAACTTGCATGTTCGCCTATAGCTAGAGCTCATACAATTATGGCTATTGAGTCTTATGTTGGTACATCTAATACTATTCCTGGTGTGCCTTCCCAAAAGGATGATAGAACAATTCCCAATTATCAATACAACAATCAATACAATGGCCATCTATAAAGGGTGGCTCACCTCAAGGGTCAAACCTCATCAGATTAGTCAGGTACAACCAATTAAGCTTTTCATGCATCTTCTTCTTCTTATCTTTCCTCCCGAGTGATTTACGAAGGAGACACTGATCATATGGATAATGTCTATTCTTCTCTTTTTTATTGCTCTTCTTCTAAGCCAATTAAACTAGTGGATGGTTCTCTCATTTGTTTGTTGGAAAGGAACCATCCAACTTTCCTCCTCTTTTTCTCTTAATTTAGCTCTTGTAGTTTTTTTTTAATTTTTTTTGGTAACTTTTTCTTTGTTAGTTCTATGTAAAAAATCTAAGTTATTCTGCAATCTTTTTTTTCACTTATTTTGTGTTTCAGGACTTGATGACCAAGAAGACTTGAATTGATCTTCTTGGTCTTCTAATATCTCCAATCACAAGGCCATAGGGAGGGCTAATCTTCCCCTATTATTAAAGGATACCTATACGGTGGATCAATGGATGTGCATAATTTCACAAGAAAAAGTACACTTACGACCCACTTTTTCCAATGATCCACCCTAGCTAACCCACTCTATGGATGAGTGATGTATCAAAATTGTAGTCAGCATTGAAATTCCATACTTTTATTTTTTGCCTTCAAGATATCAATCAAAAGGACAAAAAGCAACGATTCATATTCATTACCAAAGCACCACATATCAAGGGTTATAATCACTAAGGTGCAATTAACTTTACATCTCATTCATAGCACATCAACCACTGTACTTGTAACAACCCAGGTTCCAACAGTCACAATATTGTTTGTTTTGGGCTTTGCCTTGACGGCTTTGTTCTTCCCCAATTTCCCAGGAAAAACGTGTTGTGACTGTTAAAGTTCATTGAACTCTTATAACCAGTGCAGCTTTCACTTCCCGAATGATGTGGGACTAACTCTCAATACCTAGCCCCCGTCCCTCGCCTGAGACTTTCGCCTACCTCAGTTGGCGTCTGACCTCACTTAGCTTTTTAGACCGCAAAGCTTTCCCTCTCCCCACCTTAGGGGACATGCATCCTCACATCGCCTTTTGACTAGACGCAACCACATGCGGTTAGCCTACACCACGAGGGGAAACGACTTTGATACCAATTGTTAAAATCCAGGTTCCAGCAATCACAATATTGTCTGCTTTAGGCTTAGCCCTTATGGCTTTGTTCTTTCCCAGTTTTCTAAGGAAAATGCATTGTGACCATTAGAGTTCCTTGAACTCTTATAACCAGCATAGCTTCCACTCCCTGGGTGATGTGGGACTAACTCTCAATACCTAGCCCCCATCCCTCGCCTAAGACTTTTGGCCTGCCTCAGTTGGCATCTGACCTCACCCAGCTTATTAGACCACAGAGCATCACCTCTACCCTTCGTAAGAAAAATAGCGATTTATTCGTCCAAACTCCGATTTCAGCAAACTTAGTATCATTTGAATCGTCTTTCTGAGTACAATCCAAATATGAATGTCTCTTTAATTTAAGATAATTCAAAATTTTACTTTAATTCACATTTAAAAATTAGGGATGTTACATCTTTTCTCCCTTAGAGGAATTTAGTCCTCAAAATTCTTTTCATGTTATCTTCTAAACAACTATAAATGTATAATCTTATCTTAAATGTCAGTTCTCCTAACTCCCTAACATTCATATGTTTTTAAACTTCAATCCCTAAACGCTTACGCCGCTTATTAGCATAACTTTTCATTTGCCTTAATAAAGAACAATGCTAACCCATCAATATTATTATGTAATTTGAGTCATATCAATAATGTCTCCAACCTTTAAGGTCAGATCACAACAATCATTCCTTAATCATGGATAGTGTAACTTACTTCACACATTCTGAATAATCATTTCTTTGTTGATAAAAGTTCCAAAAGTAGTTAACTCATAATTAAATTCCTCCTATAATATCTCATCTTACTTTACACCAAGGAATTCCAACAATGATAAATTAAGCTCAATATTATGACTTAGCATTGCTTTATGTCAATGATGGAAGCCTTTCACGTATAAATTTCAAATGATTAGCTTTCCATGACCTATTCTCCATTTCATGTAGTGGCTTCAGCTTATTAATAACACCATTGTGTAGGTATGATTCCCAATCCTTTTCTTAAGGAAATGCTATAGACTACGAAATTTCCACTTAAGTCAATACACTCTAACATTCCTCAATAAGACATTTATCTATCTTCTCAACAAGGATAACATGCATTCTTGTTGAAGTCTTAAATTAATATAAAAAAAATACATCATTGGTTCCCTATACCATCATAAGCTACTCTTATATCCTCATTGTGATCATTAATTGTATAATCAACAAATCCATTCTTGAAATAATAAATAAGTCTCCAAAAGGTTTCAAAAATATTAAGTTGGCCTCTATTCATCTCTCCAATCATAACTAAGACTTGTCATAAATGTTTATATGTAATTTGGTTCACCTAACCATGTCAAAATTCTATATAGGATACCAAATTACACATATTATCTACACTTTAAGGAAACTCATATGGTATAGAAGAAAGCATAGAATTAGTATCCAATGATATCTTAACAGGTATGTTTATCTTTGTATCTGATGCCCGTGTTTATCTTGAGGTGATTTCAAGTACGCAACCTTTGCTTTCAATAATATGATCCTTCTAAGGTTCTTCTTCTTTCTCTTTCTTTGGACTGTGCATGGCGATGTGTCCCATCTCTCTACAAATGTAGCACATAATGCTACTGCAATGTTTGCTTGGATGATAGTTCCTGCACCGTGGACATGTTTTATATGTAGTGATTTATTCCTGTGGTTAAATGGGCACTCCTATTGAGGATGAGAACTTGAAGATTGTATTAGTCATTTTTCTCTATTGGCATGCCCACTTGTGCTAGTATCCTTTTTCCACTTCTATTGGTCTCCCAATGTCCTTTGATAATCCTTCTCAAAAAGAAAAGCTAACTCTACTGCCTTTGCCATAGTATTAGGATGAAACCTTATAACTCTATTTCTTAAAATAGGGTTTAATCCATCAACAAATTTCTCTGCTGCCTTAGCCTCTGTGATACATACCGTGGGTGCAAATCTATGAAGATAAGTGAATCTATTCTCATATTGTATTACTGCAGAATTTTCTTGCTCCAAATTCATAAATTCTCTCTCTTTTTCTTTTCACATGTCTTGGAAAATACTTTTCATAGAAGATAGCTTTAAATTCTTCCCAAGAAATGGCATATTTTCCTTCAAAATTTACTCGTTCGGTTGTTTCCCAACAAAAGGCCACTTCTCCTATCAAGATAAAGGTTGCTATTACTACTTTTCTGTTCTTTGAAATTTTCATTGCTTTCATGACCTTTTCTACTTCAAAAATCCATTTCTTTGCCGAGTAGGATTCATCCTCTCCAGAAAATGATGGGGTCAACTTCTTGAATCTTTCCAATCGAGCTTACACTCTTTCATCAACTTTATCAGATGTCTCTGTTCTAGTTGTTATTTCTATTTGTCAAAGTTTCTGGAAAAGTTGGCTTACGTGCTGCATGAATTTCTGCACTGTTTCAATTGATGAAGCTTCTTGCTCAAGAAAGTTGTCAGGCTTATTCTTATTCCTAAGGCTCATATGCTTACTCTTACATGGGATTTCTACAATTTCACATATACACAACTCTAACTGAGTACTTATACTTTAGTTATCTATATTTCTAATGCGACATCTATTTTCAAGTTATACTAATTCTATAAAAGTATTTTCTCTCATTACTCAAACTAAAAATTAATTTCTCTTAACAACATTGACTATTTGTGATTTTTCATTTGCAATTGGTTGTGAATGACATGAATCTGGGCTCTGATACTAACTGTAATGACTCGGGTTTTTATAAGGCTTTTTAAATACAAAAGACATTTGCTTAGTGAGATCAATCTCTATTGAAAATCATTTTTTTGAAAATCAAATAACAGTGGAAGAATCTTTTCTTTTTAAATTCACTTTGAAAACCCCAGTGTCATTTTTCTTTTCTCAAAATAAAGATTATCGGTAAAATGAGCGCTCATTTCTATCGAAAATTTGGTAGAGTTTTCTCTGTTTTTTTGACAATAGACATTTAACGCATGTCATTGCGAAGTACTTGATAAACATTTGTTTATATTTAAAACACAAATGGAAACTTCGTCTCCTTTTCAAATAACTTATGACATGCAAAATACCTAAGACTTGTCAATCACAGCCCAATTACAAAGTAAATCAATATAAGATTCGATTATCATCTAATAGTCAAAATGGATTGAGTGTCTTAGTGAAACTCTAGATTACCTTACTTTTTATCGTCTTGAAATCTTCAAGTGGTTTTTCTTAGAGCTTTAATATTCTTTCTAATTCTTTTCAAGTTGACCTATGGTAAAAATAGTAGGGTGAGTATGCAACATACTCAGTAGATAACCTAATACTGCAAAACCAAAATCACTTTTTCTTGTAATAATATCATGTTGTCATAAAATATTTCATGGAATGCATCATAGCACACATATGCATGTATATACATATATGTATGTCACTAACAAAAATCATACTTGCCAATAAAGTATTATATCATTACTTTAAAATTCAAAGTAAGATTTAGTCAAACTACATGACGGCCATTTTAAACCACTATATGCAGTATAATTTTAAATAACCAGCTCATCATGTAAAAACATATCATCCTTATTAAAACAAAATACCACAAAAGGTCTTTTGACAACACATGTCAGGTAGACCAACCATATAGGGCAAATCACCAAGTGTCCTTTTGCAACACATGCAAGCGAATTAACCATATGTTCCTTTGCAACACATGCGAGCAGACTAACCACATAGGGCAAATCACCAAATGTCCTTTTACAACACATGTAGGTGGACGAACCTCATAGGTAAATCACCAAATGTACCTTTGCAACACATGCAGGTGGACTAACCTCATAGGTAAATCACCAAATGTCCCTTTGCAACACATGCATCAACACATGCAGGTGGACTAACCTAATAGGTAAGTCACCAAAAGTCCCTTTGCAACACATGCAAGCAGACTAACTTGTGGTCCCTTTGCAACATATGCAGGCAGACTAACTTGAGGCCCCTTTGCAACACATGCAGGTAGACTAACCAAGGTCTCTTTGCAACACATGTAGGCAGACTAACCTGAGGTCCCTTTGTAAAACATGCAAGCGGACTAACTTGTGGTCCCTTTGCAACACATGCATGCGGACTAACTTGTGGTCCCTTTGCAACACATGCAGGTAGACTCACCTAATGTCCCTTTGCAACACATGCAGGCGGATTAACCTTATAGGGTAATCACCACCAAAAGATCACATCATACTTCTTACATCATATAAGTTGGCAATATTGGATCACCTACCTCTTAAGATAGTTTATCCTTTCTCAATAGCTTTTATGGCCCACTGTTTATCTTATATCAACTTACATGTCAATCTATGCTACGCATAAAGTTGATGTTCATAACATCAGTTCTAACTATCATACTATTCTAAACCCATAACTTATATTTTTTACTCTTCTCATAGTCTAACTGTTTAGATCATCTCAAGGTCATAAAGCTATAAGATTTAGGATCTCCCATTGGTCCATGCTTAATCATTTTAATCAATTTATCATCTAAAGGCCATATTTGCCTATTCCACTATTTTATTGTTACTATTCCTAGGTCATACATGGAGATATGATCAAGTCATTATCTGAAATCATTTATCCAACTAATGGAAGCAGTTAGACTATGTTTCTAATTGATAATCAATAATTATAAATGTCATATTAGGCATGACTTATTACATCTCTGCACTGGATGAGACTACACATCATCTCATCATTATAAGAATCATGCAGGCATAATTTCCACTTATAAGTATCATCTCTTTAAAGTAGCATGAGATCTCAAGGATCTAACGGTTAGACAATATGATATAAGCATACCCATACAAGGATTGATTATCACATTTACCTTTTAAGAATCAGCTGTCCATTACAATTTATTTAAGGACTTAAAAATGCTTCTTCAGTAATTGAACCTATATTTTACAAATGATCCACTAGCTAAAACTTACTAAGAATGGTCAGATTTGTCTCTTACAAATGATCCGACTATTCTAGTTCATTGAAGGTGATCAGATCCATCTTTTTCACATGATCTGAAATCTAACATTCCTGTAAAAAGGGTCAAATTCATCATTTACAAAGGATTCAATGATTATCATTCAGTGGAGATGATCAATTGATCTTTAGAAGGTATAGATCGATGATCAGATTGTTAATGGAGTGATTGCATCTCTGATCAGTCATTGATCATCACAATAGGTGAAAGATCATCTTCAAGTTGAGGTTTGACCATGAATTTAGGGTCCAAATCTATCTTTTATAGACGATCTGACGGCTGCAATTCATTGAGAGTGCTGGATCTACCTTCTTAAGATGATCCAATGGCTAGGGCACACTGTAAATGGTTGGATCTATCGTTTACAGATGATCTGATGGTTATGGATTTCTGTAAGGGGTCGGATTGACCATTTTCAATCTTGGATAGATAATCTAAGCTCAAACAGTATCCTAGGAATTCCAATTACTCATGAGATTGATAAATCATCTTCAGTTTTATTATTTCAATAGAAGGATTGTTTTGAATCCTCGTTGAAACCCTAGATCTAAAAGCAACTACAATTTCATACATGATTAAGAAAAAAACGAGGGTTTGATGGAAGGATCTTACCTTTTAAGGTGCGTTTTGGTCACTGATCGTCATCCGAGTGGAGGCGATTCATGGCTTTCCTCAGTGATTGTTCACGTGCATGCAATCTTCCCTGATCTGACATTATCCATCCCCCTATCATTGAAGAGTTATGGGGATTTGGTTCTTCTGGGCAAGGCATAGAAGATGACCGGCTCGGATAAATGACCCGAGCTATCGTCATCTCTGGCAATGGCCTACAAATTTTAGCCAGCTGCAAAACCCCCTTCTCCTTCTCCGATCACGATGAAACCAAGGGCTTTTAATCATCCCTTTATACATTGTAAAGTGAACGGCTCAGGTAAATCCAAGCAGCCATCTTCGCTGGTGAACTCCATTTTTCCGGCAACACCAAAAACCCCTCTTTTCTTCTCCGGCATGGCTGGATTTCTTCCTCCCTCTCCTTTCTTCTTGCTCTACTCTTCTCCTTCTCTTCTTCCCCCTGTCGGGTTTCCTCTTTTCGTCGGGTTTGGGAAACATACCAACGTTTGTTTTCCATTTTTGTTTAAGTGGGGGGCAGGTGCCATTATCAAATGTGGCCCCCTCTACTAAGTCACTTAATTAAAATCCTTTTCCTTTTTTTCCTTAGATATATTAAATATCGAATGATTGTGTTTTTTTTCCATCATTCCACTCAACCTAAGTTCAATCAACGGGTATGATTATTACCTGTCCACCACCTCATTACCAGCGGACCCATATTCCTGCAAGTGGGGTCCACTAATGAAATTACCAAATCACCCTACATAAGAACATTAGCGATTTATTCATCTGAACTTTGATTTTAGCAAACTTAATATTGTTTGAATCGTCTTTCCAAGTACAATCCAAATATGAATGTCTCTTTGCTTAATTTAATGTCTATTAAACTTTAACCTATAAAACTCAAAAAATTAGAAATTTCAATATCCTCTTTTCTTCCCAATTTAAGACAATTCAAAATTTTACTTAAATTCACATTTAAAAATTAGGGATGTTACATCAAGGTGATGCTTTGCAGTCTAACAAGCTGGGTGAGGTCAGACGCCGACTGAGGCAAGTCAAAAGTCTCAGGAGAGGGATGGGGGGAGGTATTGAGAGTTAGTCCCACATCGCCTGGGGAGTGGAAGCTGCGTTAGTTACAAGAGTTCAAGGAACTCTAACGGTCACAATGTGTTTTCCCTGAAAAACTGGGAAGAACAAAGTTATCAGGGCTAAGCCCAAAGCAGACAATATTGTGACTGTTGGAACTTGGGTTGTTACAATTGGTATCAAAGCCGTTACCCCTTTATATTAGGCTTTCTTTTGAATTAGGCAACTTTATGTTTTATTTAAGTGGAAAGCATTATATGGTTTTTTATGATCTTTTCAATGGAAGTTTGAAAAAAAATAAAATTGTCTCATGGACTTACGACTTCATCTTGTGAATCCAAGATGGTGACTCGTGATGGAAGATGGTGATCTACTTCCTCATTCATTTTTTATCATGTTATTGATGCATTATTTGACATCAGATTGTGGCTGCCAATGACGGAACAAGAAACCATATTTACTTGTGGACAATGTTCCAGGATCAAAACTAACTTGCAAGAATTGAAGATCTTAAAGGGGCTTCTATCCAGTAACCAAAGCTAACTCGTAAGAAAAGGCGATCGTACGACAATTGAAGGGCAGACAATCATCAGATCACTAAATATGCTTAATAAATAGTTAATTTTCATAGAGATGAGTGCTTTGCAATGGATGCCATGCTTCTCAAGAAAGAGTTTCATTCACATGGAACAAGTTGATGTAGGATGACTTGGTAACTAAGCAATATCTTTTTCTTCAAACATTCTAGTTTCTATTTAGTTAGAATTTCTTATTTAGATTTAATAATTTTATATTAGGCTTCTTTTGAATTAAGCAACTTTATGTTCTACATAAGTTGAAAGCATTCAAAGATTTTTGTTTTTTTTTATCATGTTTTAAATGGGAGTTTAGAGAATTTTATTATCTTGTGGATTCAAGTTTTCTTCATGTTTCATGCTGCGTTATGAACCCATCAATGAAGTGATCATTTTCTCAAATCTCAATGCTAATTCACCCATACAGTGACATGCGTCTTATTGCTTTCTTCAATTAGAATCCAAGGAATCAATTTCCTGCACAATTGTTTGCTTGAGTTGCTAGAAACCAAAGCAGTCCTGAACATTCAGAAATGCCGGCCGCATGTCGTGATGCAAGCCATGAGATCAGTTTCATTTCTCGGTTGGCTATTCTTCTGTCCGTTTCATTTTTCTATGCTGAAAGAACAAAAACACCCATCATGCTCCAGCTGGAAGAGTCAATAAGACAAATCCGTCATTTAGTGCAGTGCCTCCTATCCCTGTCGTTTGCGAACCCAACGGAATAAAACGACAGTACCATGAATTGTTGGTCATGTTTATCTTAAAGACCACTGAAAATATTCCCTAAACAAAATTAGCTACTTTTATTTGCATATCCAAGTGCAGAACCAAAGGTTAGTTCAATGGAGAGAAGAAGGGAAAGAAAAATGGCAGAAGAAGAGAAATCTCGTCATTTGGTGCTAGTCCCATGCCCTTTCCAAGGACACGTAAGTCCTATGCTCCAGCTAGCAACTCTTCTTCATTTCAGAGGTTTTTCCATTAGTATAGTTTATACCCGCTTTAACTCTCCAGATATATCAAACTACCCAAACTTCAACTTCGAACTCATTTTAGATGGCTTAACAGATCAGCGGTCCTCAACTGCCGAGGACATCGTGAAACTTATTGCGGCTCTTAATGTCAAGTGTGAGGCACCTTTTCAGGATTGCTTGGCCCAAATCCTAGAAAAGCACCCACAAGATCGAATTGCTTGCATAATAGCGGATTCTCTCATGTATTTCACACAAGCTGGTGCAGAACATTTTAAGTTGTCGAGGATTTTCTTCCGACCCAATAGCATCAGCACTTTTGCTGCCTTCTCGTCGTTGCCGCTTCTCCAGCAAATGGGTTATCTTAAAGTCCAAGGTTAGCATCTTATTTTTCTGAGGACTAATTCAGTTCAGTCATCTGTAATACAATTGGGCATACCAATTATGACCTTAGTTGGCCTATCTTTGATTCATTTCTAACCTTTCATCCGCCAGTTCTTATATGAGATCTTATCTGATACAGCTCAAAATTAAAATTTTTGTAGTTGGACAATTATCACGGCCAACGATCTATGTACACGTTTTCTTACTAGGGCCATCCTCTCTCTTTCTCGCATGCATGCTGATAGTTTTGGTCGTAGAATGTGAACCGCTTCTGTATGTACTTTCCTATCATTCGTATCGGACTATGGGAAGTACTTATCAATGGCTGTTAGAATTGGCTAGTCTAGTGCTTAAAAAGGGCAGCCCAGTGTACAAAACTCCTGCTTATGCAGATGTGGGAAAGAAGTAGACCACAGAGGTCTACATCTAGTGTTCCCTTAATTGCTATTGGTGATGCCTCACATTCTGTCAGCAGTGCTTTTGAAACCTTCCATCTCATGCTTGGAAAATGAATATTTGAGAAAAATTCAACAAAGCAAAAGAGAGTGCCAATATCAATGAAAAGAAAGATAAAGAGGAAAATGAGGGTACCAATATCAAAAGATGCAATCCTACTTTTCATGGAAACTCCACCTTCAAAACTCTCATCAAACTTCCTAGAAAAATCCCAATTCAGAGAACTTTTTTCACTTTGAGTTAACCCTGCATGTCTTCTGCATAAAAACCTCTCTTTTTTTTCATTCTAATTAAAAGGTGTGGTGGTGTTCCTCCAACAAACCTGCACGATTTTCTCCAAAAAATCAATTTTTATTGAGTTTCAACTTGTCCGTTATTGGCATTCTTCTTTCATTCAAATTGTTGCAGAAATATCTTGTTTCAATGTTGTAAGTAATAGCATCAGGAGCAAACAGTCGGTTTTATTCCTTTCCCCGCCATTTCCACCTTAATTATCAATCATTGAAGGCTCCTATTGATTAGGGCTGTTCACTTTCTGGATATTTTCCTTGGTATATATTTTGTAGCGTGGACCATCTATTGTTTAGCCAAGTTGATTGCAGTACTCCCTCCTTTGCCGTATATAACTGAGAGTTAGGAAGAAAAGAGAAAGGGTTTCTCATGGATAATGTAATGTAAAGAGAGAGGAAAAAGAAACCTTTTGCATGAGGATCTGATTGTGAGACTGTTGGATAAGAGTGAACGGCAAATTGCTAGAGACAGATCACGCGGGAAAGTTTGGGACGTGGAAAAGAAGAAAAGGGGGAGGGAAATGAATACCGACATCCCTTTTCCTTTCAGCTTTATCTTCTCTAAACTTAAATGGAAATTCCGAATTTGCCATCACTGAAACGACGAGAGATAACACGTGACCATTTCCTCTTGAAGTTCTTCCCGTTGATCACGCCCTGGTATGAAAAATGCCAAACTATAGGTTCTCATAAATTTTTACTGAAAAAAAGGAAAATAAAAGAAAAACTCTGGAGAGCTCCTCGTTACTCTTAGTGGCGAGAAAGACTTTTTGAGGCCCAGATCTGCCACGTGATCTTGTGACGAATCCATCTCATCGATCTGATCTAGTAGTTGATCATCAGTTTGTTTTAGGCTTCTGCCGGCCAAATGTGAGCTACTGATTTTCATTGGATTATATCTTGTGGATGGAGTATCCATTTTCAATGGGAAGAGAGCCTTCTGGGTGGTCTAGTGCCAGAAGAATTCTCCTGTTGGGTCCAGAAGTTTGTTTCAATATAGATCGTGGCAATGATTTCCCTTCTAAGTTGGTCCCAGAGAAAATCCATCTCATGAGCAATGCTATCAAGCCTTGGGCATTTCCTGTGAATAGTTCACTAAGAAAGTAGTAGGGCCTGGAATTTCACAGAGCTTTTGACTCAATAACTTAGATTCCCATATTAGGCAGAGACTGGACCGTAGCTAAGGGTCTTTTTATCTTATGGACCATTATGTGATGCGAAATGCTAGCAGATCGTGGACTGAGTTTTGAGACTGAGTTCGAAATCCTGCCTAGCTAAGCCCTAGTTTGATTGATTTGACATGTTCATGTTGTTTGGTTTCTCTTAGATGGCCAGAGACCAAAATTTATGGCTGTTGAGTGCTTTTAGCTATGCATTTTGAGTGTTTATAATCATTTTATTTTTCAACTTTAAAAACTAATAGCTAGAAGCATCCAATAGACATGAGTTTTCCAGATAGCCTAAATAAAAGAGTCCGGACAAAACAATTGGGTCAGATAATTCAAAAGTGAGGCTTAACTAGGCTGCGTTTAGAAATCAGTCATAGCATTTCTCCCATGTAATTTGGAATGATATTAACTGCTCCAATCTTTGTTTTACAAATGAATTGTCAGAAAACATTGAAGTTAGCCAGAAGCGATTATCTGATCATGCTGGTGCAATAATAATGATCCAGGCGTTTTCCTACAGCTTTTGCCTATACCCCGTCCACATGGAGGACCCTTAAATTGGTGGTTCATACAACCACATGCATATCCACATGGAACAGGTCCATAAATCGGTGGTTCCCACAACCACATACGTTGCTTCAGAAAATGATGAAGTGATTTAAGCTCTGTTAGGATGAAGTTAGTCGCATAATTTTTTTGAAGGTCCTGATATATATATATATATATATATATATATATATATATATATATATATATATATATATATATATATATCTGTGTGTGTATGTATATATTATGGTTAGTTGATTCAAACCCAAAACCTCTCGGTTAGAGAAAGGAGACTACCAACTCGACAAAGGGATCGGGATATTCTTTTTCACAGTAAATAATTTTGATAGTTCTCTTTTCTCAGCAATTCATAGACAATCAATAATTTGTTTACCAGATGCTCCGGTGCCATGGCTTCCGCTTCTCAGAGTCAAGGACCTGCCTAACGTTGACACAAGCAACCCGGATAAGTTCTATCAACTCTTACAGATCATGCTCAACCAAACAAGGGCCTCTGCAGGATTGATTTGCAACGCCGTCGACTTCCTTGAACCAACTTCATTAGCGAAAGTCCGGGAAGATTATTCAATCCCTCTTTTCCCAGTGGGCCCTCTCCATAAAGTTTCATCAGCCCCATACAGCAGTTTTCTAAACCAAGACCATGATTGCATGGGCTGGCTAGAAAAGCAGTCACCTAGATCAGTTATATATGTAAGCTTTGGAAGCTTAGCTACTATTGAGAAAGAAGAAGTAGTAGAAATGGCTTGGGGGATAGCTAACAGTAAGCAACCTTTCTTGTGGGTCGTTCGACCCGGTTTGGTCCGTGGCTCGACCTCGGTCGAGCTACCAGAAGGGTTTCAAGAGAAGACAAGAGAGAGGGGTTTGGTCATTAAATGGGCCCCCCAACAAGAAGTGCTAGCCCACCCTGCAGTGGGGTGTTTCTGGACGCATAGTGGGTGGAATTCAACACTAGAGAGTATATGTGAAGGGGTCCCCATGCTTTGTTACCCTAATTTTGGGGATCAACGGGTTAATGCCAGGTTCGTGAGTCATATTTGGGGTGTCGGTTTGCAGCTTGAGGATGGATTGGAGAGAAAGGAGATAGAAAGGGCTATCAGAAGAATAATGCTGGAGAACGAAGGTGAGGAGATGTGGGAGAAAATTAACGTTCTAAAGAAAAATGTGGAATGTTGTACGAGGGAAGGAGGTTCTTCCTCCCAATACTTGGATAGATTGGTTGATCACATCGTGTCAATATAATGTCCACCTTCCCTTTTCTTGAGGCTAACAAAGAGTTTTTCTTTCTCTAGTGTCATCTATATTATGTTTTACCTAAATCTTTTTATTAATATATGTTGTTTCTAGGTTAAGCCTAGTGGCGTACATGCATGAGTAGGAAATGATATGATAGTAACTTCTCCACATAACACTGCACATTCTCCACATAACACTAACAGGTCCCATAAACTGTGGCTGAAGAAGGCCCCTTTCTTCTGGGGTTCGGGTTGCCAACGGATCTGTGTCCGGGTATAAATTTCATAAGGGAAAAAAAGAAGAAACATGTCCCATTAACTGGGGTTATTGACACTAAAAAAAAAATTCCTAAGTTTAATGCATATGTTAATGTTACATAAGAATTATTTGCTTCCTGGCAGTTTATTGAAAGAAAAACATCTTATTGACAGTAAAAAAAAAAATCCTAAGTTTGATGCATATGTTAATGTTACATAAGAATTGTTTGTGAATCTTTACATATGGTGCTCTCTCTCTCTCTCTCTCTCTCTCTCTCTCTCTCTCTCTCTCTCTCTCTCTCTCTCTCTCTCTCTCTCTCTCTCTCTCTCTTATTTTTTGGTTTCCTCTGTAGGAATGGTAAATTATTCTAATTGGGAGTAAGATGTTCATTCGGTGCGAATGATTGCCAAATGAGAAATGATATATGCGGGTGTGTTAACCACTCCTATAGTAGTCGCAATTTCCAGGCTACGAGTCCCTTTATTTAAACCACGGTCCTGGTTAACCTGTCCTGCAGGGTAGGAGCGATTTTCTTTTGTTCTAACACAGAATAAATGAAGATTGTTAGATCCGTAAAGAGAAAAAATTTGAAATTTTCAATTAAAGGGACGCCTGTCACCCTAAAATCGATTAACACTCGAATATATATCATTTCTCGTGTGACAAATGTGGAGATGGCATTGGATGAATGGTTTTGGAAGTAATCGCATAATAATCCAAGCAATCTTTTTGGCAGGGTCTACCTACTTTTGGTCAAATGAGACGGTTAATTTAATTGTGTTTTTAAAGCATTTTTGAGATGTCATGGCATATCTCAAATGTGCAGCTTATTTAACAACAATATCTTGGCATATGTAAGATATCATGTTTATTTAACTGCAGTATCTTGGGCATATGTAAAATATCAGATTTATTTAATTACAATATCTTAGACATATGTAAGATACCAAGTTTATTTAAAATTATGACAATTGATATATTTGGCGTCATTAGAGATATGCCAAACCCTCTTTATAGTGTAAAATCTGCTTGTTTCTAAAGAGAGAAGAAATGAGTGTCTTCACTTAAAGAAGCTCACTACTAATGCCTGCACTCATGCATTTAGGCTTTCTATTACACAACTCATGCAAGCTGGCCCACTAAGATGTATCTTTCACCATTCACTAAGAAATCAACAGCGGATCCTAACCACTTCATCAAATGTATTTTGCTATAGTTTAGTGTATAAGATAGTAGACCATTGTTGCTTAATAGAAACATGACTGGGCCCATAATCTAGTGATCTTATTCCAAACCATACTTCTATATGTCACAATCTGACAACCCTGACCGTCGATTGGCTAGCCATGTAGAAATCAATTTCTTGATGGACAGTTGCAAAGTTTGTAATCAATCCTCTCGCCTAGCCCACTTGATTAAGAGAATCACTTATTCTACCCCACATTTGGTGGGGCCATAGCGGTTGGCCAATTGTTCATCTTTTTTGGTAAGAATCTTTACCTATTCAATAGCTCATGGCCTTACATACTTTTACTTCGTAACTTTTTCAACTGTCTAATATTAAAGATCGGCACCATCTAATGGAAGAATCTCGTGGTACAGGACAATCTGAACTATCCACTTTACTTTCTAACTCATTATAATGTATCTTGAGCAATTATATTACAGCTTACAATATATGTGGACCCAACTATTTTACTATCCAAATTGTTCATTTGGTGGACAAACATCTAGGCCCCACAAGCACTTTTAGCTACTCTACTAGGATTTTAATAATTTTTGCAATTTGAGTAATATAATCCTTAGTTTAATTGGAGAAGAAGTATAACGCTAAGGATAACTAATTTTTGAGAAATTTTTGGCTTATTTTATTCTCCTGTCTATAAATATTATTTAGTTAATTATAAAGGAAAATAATAATTGGGCTAGTTTTTTGCCAACGAAGCTGTGACGACCTAGGTTTTCTCATGCATTTTTAAATGCAATGTCTAATTTCCTAAGGCGGGATGCATCTCTATTTGAAAACCATTTTATAAAAACCATGCAATGCAGCAGAAAACCTTTAGTTTTAAACTCATTTTTGAAAACCCCGAGTATCATTTGCTTTCACAACAACTAAGGTAGTTTTTGAAAAACTTCAGAAATCATAAATGTTTTTCCCCAGGTCTTTCCAGTCACCATGCACAAATTTCAACCTGTAACTAAGTACAAACACATGTCCAAAGGGTTGAGAGTTTACTTACATGCGTATTTGTTTCCTTTTGGATTCTCATAGCACTAACACAGATGTCCTCTTTCTGTGAGTGAAGCTGTCCTGAACCATGATACATACGGACGTATCCTGTCCTTGAGTACTAACTGATGTCTGAAAAATGTTAAGGATTGGGTGAGTATATAATATACTCAGTAGGGCCTATCACTACTAGTTTTATAAATGCATGAGATGTTTCAAAATCATATGCTCATTCAAAACATGCGTATGTTTGAATACTCGAGTTCAATATCAGTATAAGAATTCATAATCAACTGAAATTCAAAATATGCGTATGTTTGAATACTCGAGTGCGATATCAGTATAAGAATCCATAATCAATTTCAAAATATACGTATGTTTGAATACTCGAGTGCGATATCAGTATAAGAATCCATAATCAACTGAAATTCTCATAACTTAAAAGGTCACATAATTCCAAAAGTGAAAGTATCATATGACATCATGATATGCAATAGATGCCTCATGGAGTCTAACTCATGGACCTCTAGTATGGCATGGTCGACCAACCTCATATCATGCTACATGAAATGCACATCAAACCATAGGGTCCACTATGCCCACGGCCTCCTCGCCGTGTGGTCCCCGGGTATCTGAGGACACTTGGTCATAGCCTCCACGGGGCCTATGACACGCCGACCCAGTGCCGTGACACCAGTGGTAGCCCCCTGTACCACATGCAGTCGACGTAGGGACTTGCCTCTTTTTGGGCGTGGTACCCATCCACCTATTAGTGGTAGAGGCCGGGTGGCCAACCCAGACCCCTCGGCATAGCACCCACGGGCTTACTTGCCCAAATCACATAAGATAAGTCAAAACCTTTTGTTAAAACTTGTCCTCCTTTGGGTCCCTCACAACTGCCTGGCCCTCGGCACTCCAGCGTCTTTTGGTAACCCTCAAGCACATGCAATCTTTGCAAGTACGTAAATCATGCAATGTATGCACTTGTTTGCAACACATGTATGTGCATAATGTATATGCAGTCATTCCAAAGCATGGCTATGTACAAAGCATTTAACATGCATGCTGAATTGATTTATACAAATCACATGCAAATCAAGTCATATATCTAAAACATATATTCTCAAATAACAATAGTTCTTTTAAAAGAATCTAATAGTGATAGAGCACCTACCTGACTAGGTCGCGTTAACCCTCTTGTCCTCGTACGCTCCTGAACATGGTTTGAGGACTCAAGGTTAGTTTAACCTATCTTTGATGGGTTTAGAGCAGTTGGGTCTCATTACTTAGGCATTAGGGGTCCATCCCTATGCCTATGGGTGTCCCAAGGTCCTAATTTGGCCTTGGTATTCTAAGTTTTCCAAAGTTCTAGTGGTCACGCGCCACCATCCTATTTTAAGGGTCATGCCCACCTTTTATGGGGCCTTGATCAGAGATTTTATGGTTTGGATGTGTTCGCGTTGTCGATACGGACACAACGCCTTTTGCGGCGCTTCAATCGGAGGTCTAGATATCAAGTTATAAGCATTTTAATTTTGTATGTACATAGAGCCTTAAAGACAAAAAAAAGAGGAATGCTAGGGCGATGCGCATCTGCGACGTGCGCCCAGCATTCTCAAATAACCAAAAAAACGACGCCTCGCTAGTGCGTTGGGCGTCTGCGGCGCGTCTACAGACGCGCTCGTCATATCCGCCCGTCCTTCTCTTTAGAGGGCGCGTCCACGGATGCGCCCGTTTGGTTTTTCAAACAGCGTCAACCTGCGTCGACATGGGACGGTCCTGTTGGATCATCCCGCCTGTTAGTGACCTGGGTCGTCCTCAGGTCACCCTGGTTCGACCCTGTCGAACCAGTGCGGCCTGGGGACGTCCCAGGGGTCTTTGTGGCTCTCTTGGAGGCATATTCTCCATGGTTTTTCATGAAAAAACCTAGGGAAATCGTTCCTGAAACTATGGTGGAGATGGGTTTGGGGTTTTTTTGTGCGTACCTGCTTCGTGGTGGGTTTTCTCTCCACGTTTTCCCCCCTTGCTCACTGCTTCACGACTGGTTTTCTCCAAGGCTTTTGGGCTGCCATTAGAGGCACCCAAGAGCTCTATTTATAGAGCTTTTAAAGAGGGTTCTAGAGGGTTTCTAATCGCCTTTGAATGGCGGTGGGGAATCCTCTAGAATGGCGGTGGTTTCTCCTTGAAACATCGCCGTTCCAGAAACCTCTAGGAGGTTGAAGACGACAGGGTGCCCGTATCAAAATGGGCACCTGTGTTTTTCAGGTTAAGTCGTTTTGTGAAATTTATAGTTTTGCCCCTAAACTTCAATGGGCCATATCTTGCTCATTTTAACTCCGTTTTGGGTGATTTTGGTCTCGTTGGATTCCTTTTTTTAAGACGCATCTAATGGCACTACTTTTAGTACCAAATTCCTAGGTTTAGTCAAGGCGACTAGTGAAATGACCAAAATGCCCTTATCTTTAAAACTGAACTTTTTATGGGCTTTTAATATTACAAAAATTGGGGTCATTACAAAAGCTTACATAATCTGTAGGTGGTGACAGTTTAGATCACCATAATTTTGGACCACTAGTACTTAAGAGTAGCAAATCAAAATTATGGTTAGTGATGCTTGATGTTTAAGGAAAATCCAACGGCCATCAAATTACTAATCAAAGTATGTATGTGACACCCCGGGTTTTCACAAAATATTTTTTTTTCCAATATACATAAATTAATAGTGAAAATTTTATGATTACAAAATAGACGGGATCCCTAAAATAAAATTCAATAATTAAAAATTTTACGCGGCATCAAGGAAAGTACCAAATAAGGAAAACCCTGAGGGTCCTCCGCAAACCAAAACCACAAGGCTAAACCCAAAGCGCTTTTTAACACTCTAAGCATGCTTAATTATAAAACCATGAGAGAAATTCTACGACTATAAGGAGACGAAGATAATAACAAAAATCCCAAAGCTCCAGGGTCCATCCAAGATCACCACATCATCCACGTATGAGTGTATGCACACTATATAGTAGTATGGGTCTAACATATCAAATATACAATATCCATATAGAGTACCCAAAGTCTGATACCAGCCTCAAAAGGACACTACTGTCTCTAACGACAAAAGGTATGGGGTCCTCAGCTCCGCGTCCAGGTCCACGCTAGTCCACCTTCTTCCCTTTCTGACTATTGCGCTCCAACTCTGAGGCATTGCAAGACAAAGCAATGCCTCAACAAGCCATGCTTGTGTAGGTGATATACATTCAATATAAAGCAATAAGAAATAACATGGCACAAAACCTCATATTCATATGATGCAGAACACACCAATTCTATGATATAAATAAGGCAACATATGTCATAATGTCAGGACATGAAAAATTCGAAAAGATATGTAGATACAAGTAAGCCACAACCACGTGAGTCAATATCCAAAGAACCATATGAATGTATACCAAAAGCATCAGAAAATCATACATAATCAAGCCCTATGAGTGTCTCAGGCATACAGCAACTTGGAGTTAGCTCTCTGTACCATCCACTTTCACTCTTCCACCTTTTCACCCTTGCACCCTGACGAGCACTTAGGCACTTAGGAACTCACGAAAAGTCGCGTTGCACACCTACTTTCACCCTCACGGGCACTCAGGCACTCACGGGGCGAAGAAATGCATCTTATCACAGGATCAAGTCTTAAACGTCAAAGATACCAAAAATCAAGTGAATATCACGAAATATATCAGAAACAGTGCATGCAAAAACCACCCAAAAGATAGCACGCACATGAGAAACTACATGTCAAAATTAACCTCATGCATATGGTAAGGCATAAATCATATGCCTAAAAAATCAAATCACTAAGTCATCATTTTAGAATCATGGAAAAATTGTGAATGAAATCACCTATCTCAATAATGTTGAACTCCAGTCACGCGTGTAGGCGATATCAAGTCGCACGCATGTAGGTGATATCAAGTCGCACGCTCTGACGTACTTGTCACATTATAAGTCATTATTGCTAGTTAGACCTCTCATTTTCATCATGACTCTTAAAAATTTCTATTGTCTTCAGTGATTCACACGTATCTTTATAATCACGTGTCACTCTAATGGTCAAATCATTCTTGATCAGCACCTCCTAAGGTTGTAGCCTAATTTGTTCGTCATGATCATTTTTCTTGGCAATTCTAGGAGATCTGCCCTTCAAATCTCCTAGATTATCTCACGTTTGATGTGTACAGCTAAGGTGTAAGGCCTGATCATCCACTGATCGGCTTGATCTGAATTATCTAATAACATTTAGTAGTTTAGCTATTAAAAAGTTTCTCTAAACTAGATTTTTATCTTAAATCTAGGTTCGCCTTATTGAGACGATCACAACGCCTCTTTCAGATCGTGATTTGGACCTCTATAGCTCCCAAAATCACATTTTTTATGAATAAAGGGTAAAACACCCTCAAAATCAAGAAAATGGGCCCGCCACAACTACGCGTCTGCGCGCTTCTGTGGACGTGCGCCCATTTGGAACCGGCACACTTGGCTCGCATGTCTGTGGACCCGCTCTACGCGTGGGGGTGGAAACAGCGCACGTGGCGCACATTCAGAGTGCGTCACGCATTCCTGCTGCACCACATGGTGCTCGCGTGTAGCACCACGTGTCTTGTGCGTGGCGCGCGCATGTCTCGTCGCGTGGCGCATCACCATCCTCCCACGTGGCACGCGCGTGGCCTGTCCAGTGTCCCACGCGTGGCACGCGCCTACAGTGCCACACGTCGCACCTGGCTGTGACTCGTGCCACGTGCTGCATGCTTCTTGTGCATGTTGTGTGCGTCTCGTGGGTCGCTATTGCCAGGGATGGTGACCAGACTGGTTCACCGTCACCGGAAGCGACCGCTGGAATCTGGTCGCTAGCGACCCCAGGTGCCCCATTTTTTACAATTTTTACACCCATTTGTCCAGTTTTTCACATACATTTCATTTCCACCCTCCATTTTCACAAATTCATCCATTTTTTCACGATTTTTGTTTCGTTTCTAAAAACCCTTAGCTACTATTTTTGGGGTTTTCGGGCGTCTCTAGCTGTCCAATCCCCATGAAACTTCATGGGTCTGTTTCTTGCATCATCACGTACAGGATGAATGGCCCGGATCCTCATTTGGGACCGTTCCATCGACTTATTTTGAAAACAATACCAATGCACCTCCTCACCGGAAAACGGCGTGGATTGCCGTTTTCCGGCGCTAAAACAATGAACAAGCTTAACGATTTGGGATGGGGAAGAGCATTGGGGTTGGCCTACCTCAATCTAGTCGGCCACTCCCAGTCGCCTTCCAAAGATTGACGGCGTCCTCGCCAAAAATTGGTCGTCAGGGTAGCTTTTCTCCGGTGGCTTGCACAGTGTAGAGGAGTACGAAAATGAGAGAAGGGGATGCATTTAAGGTACCCCCCTTCCTAATTACATACATATATATTTTCATTTTTCTTTTTCTTTTAGTTTTAGTTTTATCTTATTTTATTTTATTTCATATATATATTTCTCAAAAATAATTTTTAATTAAATTTAATTTTAAATTCCAAAATGGTGAATGTTACAACGTAGGCCTCAAATTACTCATAGATGGACCCAATTAAAATAGATTTGAATAGCAGTTGCTTAAGCCCACCTAAAATATATGAATGGTCGGTGTAGATTTACATCTTGTGCTGGCCATCCATTTGAAGTTAATGAGAATTTGATGATTTTTTAACCACATCAACGGCTTTGATTTACCCATAATTTGAGGGACATTACATTCTGATTGGTTGATACATTATTTTTGTTAAAAATATTAATAAAATATCTCTCAATCATATATTAGATATTACCAAAAATATCACATAACATATCTCACATATCCCAGACATCACAGAAGATATCATAGGAGACGTCACATAGGATATGCGAACAATAATGCCTAAGATATGTGGTTAAATAAACCCCCTTGTAGGTCATGAGCACCGGAACTGAAGGATCCATCAGGGGGGGGAGAGAGAGAGAGAGGAGGGGGGGGGGGGCAAAAACATGGTGATTTTTGGTAACTTCTTCGAGTTTCTATTCTAATGCTCCCCTTCCCTTTGATTTGTTGTGGGATTTGTTTGTCCTGGGCTTAAGGAACGTGTGGTGATTTTAGACGAAATTGTCTCCTCCAAAGGTAGAAACATCGTTCTTCTACCACTAGAGATTTTCCACTACTAGATCTGTTAAGAAAATCTTGACCACTTCCCCCCAGGCCCTTTCCCTTTGTTGAGAGATTTTCTATTAGTCATTTGAATATTTGATTTTGTAATGGAGAAAACCACATCCAAACTTGGAAAAGGAATGAAGACAAACATGAAAGAGATGAGACCATGCAAAAAGGTTGCAGGCCTTGTTCCTACTTCCTCTGATTAAAGTGACCATGAAGAAGTTTGGTTGGGTGCTTCAAATGAGTCACTTTCTGGCTGCAGCTCATGTTTATGTGGGGGGTCCAGTCCCATTTTCAAAGAAGAACAACCATTGCCACCACCGCCAATGTCAACTGTGGCTGGCGCCACCGTCGGCTGCTTTGTCAACTATTGCGGCCACCGCCTACAACTAATGTGTTGATTTTATTGAAAAATTAAGCCCCAATCATCCTTATAAATAGGGATGATCTGAGAAGAGATTCAAACACCACATTCCAATCATTCCCGTTTGTAAGTACCCTGTAATACTCTCTATTTTAGTGAATTTGTTCTTCTCCCATGGACGTAGGCATATTGGCCGAAGCACGTTAAATTTGCATTCATGTGCTTGTGTTTGTGTGGGTGCATTATCCTGGGCAAGGCTAAAAACCCCTACAAGTAGTATCAGAGCGAGGTTCTGCCACAAAATAAAGGCAAAAAACGGAGTTGCAGCACTAGCAAGCGAGAGGGAGAAGAAAACTATTTCTACTATAGTCAGCTACAGTAAAAAAGAAAAGAAAAGAAAAGAAAAAGTCATCATTCTACAATAGTAAAAGAATGATCATCATTATGCTACAATGAAAGGCGTAATCATTCTGTCGCTGCAATGATCACTACAGTTCTGCTACAATACTGAGTTGTAATAGTGCACATAGAGATGGGTTACAACAGTCCAAGTTTCAACAAGTATGAGTTACAATAGTTTGAGTTGCAATAATGGCAGAGTTGCAAAAGTAACGAGTTGCAGTAGCAAACTAGACTGAAGTAGGCCTAGTTTTTTACTAGTTTTCGAGGGGGATAGACTAGTTCTTTGCTAAATCGAGCATTTCAGATGCAGTGGTATTATCAGATTTGCAAGATTTTTCTTAAATTACTGTAAGTACTTTATCTTTACTTATGGAGGTAAACATGAGCAAAATGATTTACTTAAATGGTACTAAGTATGACAAGTGGAAGGGAAAGATGAAAGATCTTTTTTTTGTAGAAATTACATTTACCTATCTTTGCTACTCAAAAACCGGAGAATAAGTCCGAAGATGAGTAGGCTTTCGAACATGAACAAGTATGTGGTTTCATTTGACAGTAGATAAAAGATAATGTTTTGAATTATATTTAAAATGAAGCACATGCTAAAACTCTATAGATCAAATTAGAAACCTTGTACGCATTAAGAACTAGCAATAATAAGTTATTCCTACTTAATCAAGCGATGTACCTGAGTACAAGGAAGGGAGTTCTATTTCAAACCACTTGAACAAGTTGACCGGATGCTTTCAATAGCTATCCAACGTTGGCATTAGGTTTGACGATAATATCTTGGGCTTGTCTTGTAAATACTTTGCTTGACTCATGGGAAAATTTTCGTGTTTCTCTGGCTAATTCTACTTTAGGTGGCGCTGTGACATGGGAATATACGAGAAGTGTAGTTTTAAATGAAGAAATGAGGCGGCAAGCTCAAGTAGCCACCACATCACAATCTGAGATTCTGATATTAAAAACAAGGCAAAAAGCAAGATCAAAGGTCAGGTGAAGAATAATAGAGGCAAGAGTAAATATAAGTCCGATGCAAGAATTTAGAGTGCAATTATTATAGTAAGAAGGGTCACATAAAAAGGTAGTGTTACAAGTGAAAACCTGAAAACAAGGCAAAGAATGCCAAGTAGGAGAGAAAAAATGATGATGGGAATGATCGTGTGGCTAGCACCACTTCAGGCCTTGTTGTAATCTGTGATGAAAATAAGAACAACCTAGCCTCCAGTGAGATTGGATGGGTCGTTGATAGTGGTACTTCTTTCCATGTTACCTCTAGGAGGGAGTTTTTCACCTGGTACACTCCTGGTGACTTTAGAGTGTTGAAGATCGGTAACGATGGGCTATCAAAGATTGTTGGTATCAGATCCGTCTATTTGGACACCAACAACGGGACGAGGTTGAATCTCAAGGAAGTTTGACATGTGTCAGATATCCAGTTGAACTTAATATCAACTGAAAAGCTTGTTGATGATGGGTACTGTAGTACCTTTTGCGATGGCCAGTGGAAGCTCTTTAAGGGAGCGCTTGTGGTTGCTAGAGGGAAGAAATCATCTAGCTTATATGTGGTACAAGCTTCGATTCCTATTAACTCTGTGAATGCGGTTGATGTTGTGGATTCTTCAGAATTGTGGCACAGGCAGCTTAGTCACATGATGAGAAAGGACTAGGTTGTCTAGTCAAGAAGAATTTGCTTTCAGGGCTTAAAGCTGCAAAGTTGAGCAAGTGTGCTCATTGTCTTGTTGGGAAGCAGCACCAAGTTTCTTTCAAAAGCCATCCTTCTTCCAGAAAGCCAGGCGTGCTTGAATTGGTACATTCAGATGTGTGCGGTCCTATGAAGGTAAGAATACTTGATGGTGCATTATATTTTGTCACCTTTATTGATGATTATTCTAGAAAACTCTGGGTCTATGTTTTGAAATCTAATGATCAGGTGCTTGACAAATTTAAAGAGTTTCAAGCTTCTGTTGAGCATCAAATAGGGAAGAAGCTAAAATGTATTCTCACAGACAACGATGGCGAGTGCTGTGAACCATTTGATGCTTATTGTAAGCAACGGGGGATCAGACATTAAAGGACTCCTCCAAAGACTCCTCAACTAATGACTTAGCAGAGAGGATGAATAGGACATTGATGGAGAGGTTCAAATGCTTGCTTTCTGAAGCAAAGCTACCCGGTTCCTTCTGGGGTGAGGCGCTATACACAGAAGCCTATGTTATTAACCTGTCTCCAATTGTTGCCTTGAATGCAGATGTTCCTAACAGGTCATGGTATGAAAAAGATGCCTCTTATGATCACTTGTGCATGTTTGGGTGTAAGGCATTTGTACATATACCCAAAGATAAGAGGTCCAAAATAAATGTAAAGACCAAACAATGTATTTTCATCTACTACGGTCAAGATGAGTTTGGCTACAGGCTATATGATCATATTGCAAAAAAGCTAGTTAGAAGCCGTGATGTGGTCTTTATGGAAGAGTAAACCATTGAACACATTGACAAAGCCGAAGGTTTAGAAACTCGGAGTTTTAATACTCTAACTGATTCAGATCCAATTCCTATCTCACATACGCCAAGTGTAGATGGCGCCAATGACCATAGTGGTGCGTCAGCTAATGTTCAAGATGACCAGGCTGAGAGTGAGCATGAAGCTACTGAAGACATGGATGTTTCGTCAGAGGCTGATGATGTTCAGCAAGAGGTTCCTACTGAGAAGTCAACAGTTTCATTGAGACAGAGTTCGAGAGATCATCAACCCTCCTCTTAGTATTCATTAGATGAGTATGTGCTCCTCACTGATAGGGGAGAGCCTAAGAACTACACAGAGACAGTTGAAAGTGAAGAGAATGCAGAGTGGATTGCAATTATGAAGGATGAGATAAAATTCTTGCAAGACAACCACACTTTTGAGCTGGTAAGATTACCTAAAGGCAGACAAGCTTTGAAGAATCGATGGATTTACAGGGTGAAGTACGAGGGTGACATTTCACGACCACGACACAAAGCTAGACTTGTGGTGAAAGGCTTTGTTCAAAGAACATGTGTTGATTTTGAGGAGATATTTTCTCCTATGGTCAAAATGTCTTCAATCCAAGTTGTATTGGGTTTGATTGCCAACCTTGATCTTGAGGTTGAGAAGATGGATGTGAAGATGACATTCCTCAATGAGGACTTAGAGTAGAAAATATATATGGAGCAGCCAAAAGGTTTTGTTACTAAAGGCAAGGAAAATTATGTCTACAAATTGAAGAAGAGTCTGTATGGGTTGAAACATGCTCCCAAATAGTGGTACAAAAAGTTCGAGCAGTTCATGGCCCAACAAGGTAATAGAAAAACTATTTTAGATCACTACGTATTTGTACAGAGACTCTAAGAGGATGATTTTGCCATCTTGCTACTCTATGAGGAGGATATGCTTATTGTTGGACGCAGCTCTTCAAGGATCAATTAATTAAAGAAGGAGCTGAACAAAGTCTTTGCCATGAAAGAGTTAGGACTTGCGAAACAGATTCTCAAGATTTCTATTGTTTGCGATAGGAGGAATAAGCGGTTATAGATGTCTCAGGAGAAGTACATAGAAAAGGTACTTCAGCAATTTCACATAGATAAAGCTAAAATGGTTAGTATGCCTTTTGCTACTCACTTAAGCTTAGTAAGAATTAAGTTCCAAAGAGTGATGCTGAGAAGGAATACATGCAAGATGTTCCTTATGCTTCAGTTGTTGACAATCTTATATATGCCATGGTATGCATTAGACCAGACATTGCATATGGAGTTGATACAATGAGTCATTTTCTATCAAATCCAAGAAAAGAGCATTGGAATGCAATGAAGTAGATATTAAGATATCTACGTGGTACTTCCAAGTTGAGTTCAAGATTTGGCAGAGGCAAGCTCATGCTTGAGGGCTACACTGATTCAGATATGGCTGGTGATATTGATACGAGGAAGTTTACTTCAGGCTACTTGATTATTTTTGCAGGGGGAGCTGTGTCATGGCAGTCAAAGTTACAAAAGTGTATTGCCTTGTCTATGACAGAGACTGAGTTTATTGCTGTCACAGAGGCTTGCAAAGAGTTACTGTGGATGAAGAAGTTTGTGAATGAACTTGACTTTATGAAGAAGAGCTATGCGTTATTTTGTGATAGTCAAAATGCTATACACCTTAGCAAGAATTCTACTTTTCATGGGAGGTCAAAGTATATTGATGTTTGATATTATTGGATACGTGATATTTTGGACTTGAAATCGTTAGAGCTTGAGAAGATTCATACTAATGACAATAGTTCGGATATGATGACAAAAGCATTACCTCAAAGCAAGTACAAGATTTGTAGAAAATTGGCTGGGATGGGCTTCTGTTAGAAGTTCATGCGTGAAGAAATCTCCTTCAGTTAATGGGCCTGGGGGGGATGATTTGATGAGCGATTCAGACACCACATTCCAGTCATTTCCATTTCTAAGTACCCTGTAATACTCCCTATTTTAGTGAATTTGTTTTCCTCCTATGGATGTAAGCATATTGGCCGAACCATGTTAAATTTGTGTTCTTATGCTTTTGTTTGCATAGATGCATTAACTTGGGTAGGGCTAAAAACCCTAATAGTTTAAACGAGGAGAAATGGGATACTAAGATGTCCAAAGTGTTTAAACGACTCATGAAAGCAATGGAAACAAGAAACATGTCTGGTTGGAAAGCTTTGGCACTGCATAAGATGCCGGTTTCAAAATTTCAAATCTCGAATATTCAATGAAGATATTACAATAGCCATGGAAAAAGAAGTGCATAGATAACATTATATCCCCGAACACCTTTGATCCTCACAAACCTTCTCATCCTTCATCTCCACCGTCTCAGCCTCCTTTTCGTAGCATCCGTCTTTGAATCCTTCAATTTTCCCATCCTTCCCTCACCCTCTTGCGGCCCTAACCCTTTGAATTCTCTGCCTCTTACCCCTCTACTTCACCTGGTCAAAACAAATCTTATTGCGTTGCTCTCGTTTCACCTCCTCCCCTGCCTCTTGTTCCCCCCACCCCCCCCGGCCCCCGAGGTAGCCCTTGTCAAGACAGATACTGTAAATAGGACAATCATAGGAATTTCTTCAAATTCCTTTGCTACTGCTTTCTCTCTTTCATCTTGGGCAACAAATTTTTACAAAATCTCCCCATTAAACTTCAAGCTCGCCCAGCAGCTCAAGCTGAATCGTCTTAATTTTCCTTCGACAAAATCACTGCCCCTCATTGTGCTGCTGCTGCGGGGTCTTGCGTCTCTCACGTTGGACCCCTTCTTCATTGTCCTCTATTGGTCTGTTTTGTCTCAACCTGTTCAATATTCCCTTTAAAGGCTAACAATCTGATACCTTTGTTAATACTGCAAGATCCTACGGTGATTTCATTGGCTTTGATGACTCCCCTTTATTCTCGAAATAAGGGGATCGGCGAGGATACTCATTCGAGTTGGTGGCCTTCCTCCTACAACTGACCAAGTGAATTTCTTTGACCACGTGTCGTGACTCATCCTTTCAAGGACCCCTGAGAGGAATGTATCATTTATTACTTGTTGTCTGAGTCATCTAAATGTATGCACACAAGATTCCACATCAATGAATAAAACATTTTCAATAATCCATTTCTTGCGTCCAGTTCACCTTCTAAAAAAAATCTAACGCAAATAATCAGTTTCATCAATAATATTTCATCGAAGGAAAAGTCCGATTGATCCAAGAAGATACATCCTAAGATTTAGTTATAATCACAAGTTTGAGTGTCCAAAGAAAAAAAATATCCCCAGCCTTCCCCAACCCTCCTCTATTTGAAGAATTACTATTTGATCTGATTACAATGAAAGAGGAGGGAGAGACTCCAAGCCTCCTCCAACCCTCCTCTATGATCTCTACCATCAATTAAATGTCCTTCTTTACTAATTTTCGTTCAGTTTTGTGGAGTTCATCGTATTTTTGCAATTTGTATGATCGCCATTAATAATAAATTTACTTGTAACTTCAAAAAAAGGTTGTCTAAGGGGGAAGCAATGTTTAGTTAGATCAGTCATGGATTATATCTAGAAGCTAAACACCATAGAAAGCCAATGTGAAAATTTGTCTCCTTTATTTGCTTACCTCGCCCCATTAAGAGTATTGCAACTCCATCTCTTTTTTGGAAGTTAGACCAACCAATCCACCCCCTGCACAGCCTCAAACACAGATCATCCAGCTGAGACCGTAAGAGATTCCTCCTTCGGCTGGTGCACTAGAAGGGATTGTTGCGAGTATTTCCGTACCTTCACTTGAAGTTGTAGCAGAATTACTGGTATGACCCACCTTTTTAAAAAATCTGAGCCATTCATCTTATTGCATATGTATGTTGCAATTATAACATGACGTTGACTATTAAGAGCAACTTGAGTGCTACCAGTTTTACTACCGTCAATTTTAGAACTCAAAAACGGTGGTACTATGATCCAAACTGACTGTTGTTGTAGGGCTTATCTACGGTAATAATATTAAGAGGAACAGTTTGATTATGGTAAATGGTACTAAAAGGACGTGGAAATTACGAGATTTTCTGGCAGCTGATGGAAAAGGTTGCCATTTCAAAAAAAAGAGAAAGGAAAAGAACAGAAAAACTAAATTTCCTAGCAATCGAAGAATCACTCTGTGAAGCTTTCTGAGGGGAGTCGGGTAATCTTTTTCAGCCGAGCAGTGTCAGGATCTGAAATTATAGTTAACATAAAAGTTTTCTCCGTCTTCTATTAGAAATCTCAAACGAGAAAAGAAAAAATAACCCGAGGTTCTTAGTGATTATCTTGCTAGGAAAATATGGGTTTTAGATATGAAAAATTCTCTCAATCTATAAACAAAAAGAAAATTTTCTCTCTCTCTCTCCTGGAAATTAGAGTCTACCCCAAAATTTTCTTGCTGCAGCCACATTTTGGGTTTTCGGGCCACGTTTTCCGGCGGCCTGAAAAACCGAAATCTCGGCTGCTTCTAATCCTTGGGACTCAGATTGATGGGGTGATGAGGCTGAAATAGTTGCTTTTGTTGCAATGCAAAGCCGGGGAGGATGACTAAATGATGTAGTTCTTGAAAATTGAAGTACAACTTGAGGTTATTTTTGTAATTTGCGATTCAATTGTAGGACTAAAACGGAACGCCCCGTCATCAAAGTGTTTTTTCGAAAGGAAGAGAAAAGCGGATCTCAGGAAAGAGTCGCATTGTAAACGTAAAGATGCTTCTGCCCTGGCCGTTCTAAACCTCCGATTTATTATGGACTGGTGAAATTGTAGGGCCTTTCTTTTTGTTTTCTAGCCGTCGTGTTGAAGGGCATAACTCAAAAGGATTGGAATTATCAAAATTGGGTCTGAATTTTAGCCCATGGTCGTCAATAGCTTCACCCACCACATGGATGGTTTGGATCATTGGAAATTGTGAGGTCCACTTGTACTTCCGCCGGCTCATATTTTATAGGGAAAATATGGGCATCCATCATATACCTGCCACCAAGTAAGGGCCCTTAAATGACAAAACTGAAACATCTAAGACTAGTCAACATGAATGGCTTGTTAATTAAAGATTTTAAAGTAATGCCAACCGAACGAAAGAAAAACAATATTATAGTATATTAATAACTCTTATCATTGTTCAACTTGTCCTGTCTTAGCAAATTTAGCAAGAAATGGATCATCGTCATCAAGAACAAATGAAAAAACTTGTCCTTTTTATCCGGCGTTGGGACTAGCGTTGGCGGAGTTTAGTAAGAACATGGATGCTGATGCCAAAATAGATCGGCTACATATTCAACAATACAACCGCGGCGACCCATTTCCATTCCAAATTCGAAACTCGATTCAATGGCCGGGGCAGGAGAAAGGCGAGAGGGAGGCCGTCGTCTGGTGCTTTTTCCGTGCCCATATCAAGGCCACATGACTCCCATGTTCCAACTGGCTACCCTGCTCCATTCCAAGGGTTTCTCCATCACCATTGCTTGTACACCCTACAACTCACCGAAAACCACTAGCTACCCTGACTTCGACTTTGAACTCATTTCCGATGGCTTATCCGAGGAGCAAGTATCCACCAAGGATCTCATAGGACTTACTGCCACCATTAATGCCAATTGTGAGGCTCCGTTTCGGGATTTTTTGGGTGCGGAGCAAGTGACATGTATCATAGCAGATGCATTCATGTATTGCGCACTGCGAGTTGCCGACAAACTGAAGATACCAAGACTAGCCTTATGGACTGGCAATGCAACTTGTTTTGTTGCCTTCCCCCTTCTTCCTGTTCAAGGTGAGTATTGACCTGTCTACACGGATGACCCTTGTTTAGTGTTAATCTTTGAAATTTAATTGACACCTGCTTAATGTTAAACTGCCCCATGCACCGGCAGGTGGGTGATCTTGACCATTTATGCTACTTCGAAGATGCTTCATTTTGCAAATCAATAGATTTGGTGTTCAATGCAGTATAGAACAAAAGGACTTTTTAGCCACAAATTTTGTTGTAAACTGCCGCTCGGGGAAGACTTTTTTCCGAAAGTATGTTTTGTGTGGCACCCCCTACGAGCATGCACACAGAAGTGGGTCTATGCTGTGTGATATGATGTTGGTTACAAAAAACAAGAAATCAGGAAATATGAACCAGCTATCAGCTTTCAAGAGCCAAAATCTATTGTTGGAACTATTAGGGTCACCTGGGCCTGTGAGGGAGGCAGTCAGCCTTACTATTTAGACTATATGAATTTCCAATGCTTTTTGGATGTGCACCAATGTTTTCTTCTTTTTTTGTTGCTATGGTTAGCATCAATTTAGAATGTCTGAAGCTTTGTTTATTTTCTGTGTTATAGCTTTACTGTGGCTTTCTCCTATATTTTTTAACTAATCCATAAATCTCTTTTACTAGATCATCAGTCGGAGGCCATCGTACCTGAGCTTCCAATCCTCAGAATCAAGGACCTGCCAGATGTTTTACTCGACGACCCGAAAACCTGGTATAAACTATTAGAAGACACTTACAGCCAGACAAGGGCTAGTGATGGGATAATCTTTAATTCTTATGAGCATCTTGAAGAAATGGCTGTGATGAAAATTCGACAAGCATATAAAATACCCATTTTCCTTGTAGGCCCTCTTCACAGTTACTCAACGAGTTCTTCAAGTAGCTTGCTAGTGCAAGACGAAAAATGCATGGACTGGCTAGACAAGCAAGCGCCAGGTTCAGTTATATATGTAAGCTTTGGGAGCCTAACTGTCCTGCCTAAAGCCGAATTGTCGGAGATAGCATGGGGCCTAGCCAATAGCAAGCAGCCCTTCTTGTGGGTGGTTCGATGTGGCTTAATTGACGGTTCGAAAAAAGTGGAATTACCGGAAGGGTTTGAAGAGGAGACTAGAGATAGAGGTTCGCTTGTCCAATGGGCGCCACAGCAAGAGCTACTGGCCCACCCTGCAGTGGGTGGCTTTTGGACCCACAGTGGTTGGAATTCCACACTGCAGAGTATATGTGAAGGAGTTCCGATGCTTTGTTCGCCTTATTTTGGAGATCAAAAGGTCAATGCTAGAATGGTGAGCCATGTCTGGAAGGTTGGCAATCAGTTGGAGAATGGGCTGGAGAGAGGTGAAATAGAGAGGGCCATAAGAAAATTAATGGTGGAGAAGGAAGGTCAGGAGATGAGAAACAGGGCAAAGAAACTCAAGGAAGATGCAGCGGACTGCCTAAGAAAAGGAGGGTCTTCTTACGAGTCCGCGGGGTCTTTGATTGATGTTATCTTGTAGTCTTGTGTATCCACGTTGTCTTAATAAAAGCCATTCAAAACTTTATGCAGTCATTTACTAAATACTTATAACTCAATGAAGGTATTGCTTTCTATTTCACCATGAGGCTTTGTTTAATCCAAGCTTATCTACGCAAAGAAGAAATGGCATTGTTATACATATATTCTCCAATAAAGAAAAATGAAAGCCACATGGGAGCTTGCTCGAGTGATCTTGAAGTTACCGAACAAAATTGAAAATACAATAGGAAGCCATACAAGAGTGATCTTCAGCTAATCAAAAATCGCTCTCCTAATCAAAAGTGTGGACAGATAGCCATTGGTTGTGTATCCATCTTTGTTTCTGATGGTCCACTATCTGTTTATTGATTGACTTTGGTGGACCAGATGGTTCAATGTTTTCCAAGTTGTGTGTTGAACCGTTTTGACTTTTCCTCGTGTTCCTAAAGATGGTCTTGTCCACTAAATTTGTGTGGATTGTCTCTATCTTTCTCTGCATCTCAAATCTTCAACATTTGGCATCACCTTTCAAGAAATTAAATCCTCGTTGGATCTCAAATGAAAACTATCCTATGTACTGTAGAAACTGGACTCGATTAGTTGACTCCCGAGGGTAATAAATTTTCTAGGTGAGCCACTACTTTTTGTGGCTTTTGGTAAAACTTTTTGATACTCTCTCTCTCAATTATGCACTATCACTACTACACAAGGAGCTTTTAAAGTTGGTTAAAACTGACAATAGAAGTCGCTTAATAAGCAACTTCTACCGACCCGACTTGAAAAGTCATTAAGGACTTCTAAAGTTAAAGATTTTAGAAGTCATTTATTATTAAACGACTTCTAAAATTAAATACTTTAGAAGTCGTTTAATAATAAACAACTTCTATAGTTTAGGAATTCAGAAGACCTTTAGAAGTCCTTTATTTTTAAACGACTTCTAAACTATACAACTTTAGAAGTTGTTCAAAAATAAACAACTTCTAAAGTTATAATATATATTCTTTTCTAGATCTACCCCCTATATGCATTGAAAACCTGATATTCAAACAATATTTATAAACATTAAAAACATGTTAACATACAACATTCATCTACTTATATATACAAATCCACCTGTATACATTAATTGGATAAGAAACATCATATGCACCTTGATACTTCAATCTACACATACATGAAAAAGAAACAACCACTACAATGCATTCAAATTTTTATTTATTGATACATTACCACCTGTGTATACACTGAATAACAAACAGTCTATGCGCTTAATACTACTTCAAGCAACATTTATAAGCTTGAAAAATCAAACATCATATATACTTAATACTCCAAACTCCATAAGTGATTCCAAACCACCATCCACTACAATGCAAAGACATCTTTCTTGATACACTACCACATGTGTATACATTGAATAATATACTCCTAATACAAACTTTCTTTATAAATATGAAGAACCAAACATCCAATACAACATTCATCCACTTCTTCCTTGATACACCGAATTGATCTTAAAATATAATGCCTAATACATTCATAATGACTAAAAAACATCCATACTCATCATTACCCATCTACATCTATCTAGAAAATAATTTATATAAGAAACTACAACATATGCATTGTCTATAACATCCACATTCACTTCATTTGTAAATCCATACACATTCACATTTACTTTCACACTCTAATTAACCCTCTCATTCCTCATCTCATAAAAGTTATACACTTCAACCGTCACATATTCACTTCATGTTCAAACTCCAAATTCATGTCATCCATACTTATTTATTCCCACACTCCAAATTTCCACTAATTCATTGCTTAAAATACAAATATATATATATATGTTGATGTTTTCCGTAAGTGCACGGGCTATTGCAGTATAGCTATGCAAGTACGGGTCAAACCCACAGGGACTCGCTTTAGTTGGAGTTTTTAATAAAATTTAATTATTTAAATCTTAAAAGAAATAACAAAACTAGCATAACCATTTAGATTTTTTTCAAATGATGCACTTTACATAATTTTCAATTCCAGAAAACATAAAATAACTAATCAAAACATCCTTGAATCACACTATCCTTGGATAACACTATCAAAAGATGGATAAAATAAAGCTTAAATGGAATAGGGACACAGATGTAAATAAAGCAAGGATACAGATGTAATTAAACAGGGGACTCAGATGTAATTAACTAAAAAGTCCAGAAATGTAATTGCATTTAAATATGAAGGGCAAAACGGGAATTCTGGGAAAAAAATTTGGTTTTTAACAAAAACCAGGAAAAACCCAACGAAGGAGATGACCGGTGGAGAAGGAGATGGATCCGGAGGAGGGCAAAGAGGGTAGCAATGCGGAAGGAAACCAAGTTCGGGTTTCTTTCTTCAAGACGTCTGGAGGAGAGAAAAATTCGAAGATGGTGTTGCGCAGTCAGGCTGGAATAGCCTGGTCTTGCTCCTGGCAAGTGATCTACGTCTCTGGACGTAGTTCACTTTCTGGGTTCGTACCTATGTTGGTCTGGTGGAGAGCTGGAAGCCGAGTTGGGTTCAAGGCTGGCCGGTGATGGAGCAAAGAGGAAGATGGTTTGATGCCTGGCCTACTTGGTGTGTCACGCACCTAGGCCAGCCAGTGGGGAAATGATCAGGAGAGAGAGAGAGAGAGAGAGAGAGAGAGAGAGAGAGAGAGAGAGAGAGAGAGAGAGTGAGAGAGAGAGAGAGAGAGAGAGAGAGAGAGAGAGAGAGAGAATGAAATGGAGAAGGAGAAGTGAAGGCAAGAGAGAAAATGAAAGGGAGAAAAAGAGGAAGGATGGGCTGCCTCGCCCAGTCTCGCCTCACGAAAGGAAAAAAACCATCCCCATGGGGAGAGGAGAAGTGGAATATAAGAGGGAGAAAGAGACGTGGAAGAGAGAGATTCATGAGTGAGTGGGAAGTGGGAAGTGGAGGGAGAAACGTGTAGGAGATAGAGGGAATAAGAGAGAGAGAGAGAGAGAGAGAGAGAGAGAGAGAGAGAGAGAGAGAGAGAGAGAGAGAGAGAGAGAGAGAGAGAGAGAGAGAGAGAGAGAGAGAGAGATAAGAGAAAAAGATAGAAAAGAGAGAGATGGAGAGATAAATGGAAAGAAAAGATAAGAGAGAGGGAAAAGAGAGATAGAGTGAGGTCCACTAGAATTCTAAACTTGCTAGAACTTTGCAAGTCTTCAGTCTTCTCTTTCCATGCAACTTATCATCCTCATCTAATATCCTTAATTCAATCTAGAGCATCCACACCTGAGTTGATTAATCAGCAATGCACATGACCCAATTAGAATCATCTAAACCGTTCAGTATTCCTCTAATTAGCTTTAATGATTATCTGACCACTAAATCTTTCAATTCAATGGTTGATGGCGAATTAAAGCTAAATTGAAATATTTTATGTAAAATCTTGAAATTAATGGCCTAGATGCTCTAATTGAACAATAAATTAGGGGTATGTTAGCCAAAAATGAACACTTAACAATATATTTTAAAATAATAATAAAATCCAAAGGAGCACACACAAGTCAATAGAAAAAATACGTTATTATGTATTTCAAGTTCATATAGTTACTCCAACAACTAATTAAAAGTCATTACATAGTTAGCCCATCCAGATCTTATTTCATTAAGAATTACCCTGGAGTAAGTCTTCTTGTATGCCCACTCTAAAAGTACAGTAGCCTGAGATACAACATATTTAATTAAGTTAAAACTTTTTAGCTAGATCTATAAAAACTATAGAAACATATAAAATTATGGAAAACAAAAGTTTTTTACCTTTCTTAAATGGGAGATAGGAGTACCATCGATTGTGAGGGTTCTCATGTAATTTAAGACATAATACCCGCACTCTCAATCTAACTGTTGTGTAGGGCACTATGGAACAAGGACAACAAAACAACTAATAAATATTATTTGTAATAATGTAGGTTTAATTAGTGATAACTTAGAGCAATTAATTGTTTCATATACCTTGACATTCTTCCAAGTGAGTTTTAATAGTTGTATAGTCTCGGTCTCAACAGCCGAATCAAACCAAACCCTACAAATTTATATTTCAAATGCATTATAGATTAATAACAAATTATGTACTTATATAAAAATAATACATGAAAAAAATAAATTCTTACTTATTTATACTATCTGCGAGGCGGGATGGACATGCAATCCGTAAGAATAAAAAAAGAAAGCATGCCCACCGTGCATATTCAAAACCAGCAACATCCAATGAGACCTACATAGACAGTCATATGGATTGTAATGGAAGTTGACAATCCCTAAGTATAGACTAATTTGACAAAAAAATAAAAATAAAACTTACCTGCTATTGTAGGGAATCATTAAGCCCTGTCCCTTAGAGCAACGAAATAAGCCTGCCAAAATATCCTGACTATGATGCTCAATCACCCATTGTACCGAAGCTCTAGAAATGATGCCAAAGTCAAGGAATTGGTAAAGTGTACCCTCAAAAAAGCCAGTAGCATCATTTAAGATCCTACATAGAAGAAATAGTTATTACACATACCATTAAAATGTAATATGTAATTAAATATCAAATGATTTATAAGCAAGTATGCGCATATAAATCTAATGTAGGAGACAATGTGAGGGTGCTTGAGTTGATCCCATAGGCAAATGTGTAATAGGTTCTCTGTCATAAGTGGCAATTCAATAACGCTATCAACAAGTACTCCCCACTTGATTTATACAGGATTGATGCTTATATTATTGTTTATGAGACCATAGAGTACCCTTAGGGATCGAGGCATGTTAGGTGGGACTTCCACATGCTCCTATGTCGACTACTGTAAAAGATGTAAAAATTTACAACTAATTAATATTAATATATGAAGAGAGCCTAATTTATGATGAAAGAAAACAAAAGATATATACAAGTACTTGTTCCATTGGTGCAACAGCAACAGGTGCCACTAGAATAGCGGCCGATTTCGGTGCCACATATTGTTTCTAATTAACCGTATATAGTTATTAAACGACTTCTATGAGGCCTTTAACTAAAAAATGTTAAGGAGAAAGGTAGTATGATAAGCAAATATGCAATACATAGGTTGAGTTATATAAAAGATAATTACAAAATGACAATGAAATTTTATAGTTTTGTCTATATACATATATACCTCCAAGGCAAGAATTTCTTGTTCATGGAGAGGCGGATGTCTTTTACCATCTTCTTCAGTTGGTAAATTGTAGTTTGCATGTGTAGGAGGTATAGTGGGGCTGGGAGTACTATGAGTAGGGGTTGCAGCAACCATCATCAAACCTCCCTCTTGCATTTGTCTAAATATATCATGCTTTACTTTCACAACGAACTCATTATAGGCTACCTCATCATCTTGAACTTTAGGTATACGTCCTCTACCAAAGAATTTAGAAGGAATAATACCGCAACCCATGCCCCTAACTTTACTAAGGTGGTTTTCCTTATTGCCCATTGCCCTATACAGGATGTCTTCTTTGGCAGCAGTGCTACTTAAAGTTCTTGTAGTAGCACTTTCTTGGGTAAGAGTGTCCTGCAAAATTTAATAAGAAAGACATGACCATTTGATCTAATTAATTGAAAAAAATTTATAGATAGTTGGAACCACTGACTATGTGCTAAGCAATTTGCACAGTAGTTTCATCTGAGAACTTCTCGCTAATATGGCCCACCGAGTGTACCATCTTCCACACTCTATCATCAAGGAGCAATATGTATTTATATCTTGAATAGCTTGAGTACTAAAACGAGAAACTTGTGCTTTCATCTTCTTTAGCTCCGCAGTAAATTGATCCCACTTTGCTGTCAAATGTTTGCCTACATTGTTCTTTACCTATTACCCATATGATTGCAAATGTACATAATCCAAAGGGCAATCCTCTTCTCCCCTAGACATGGACATCTCGGCAAGTAAGAATTAAGAATACATATATAGGGGGTGATTGTTCCCCACCTAGTTCATAATTAATCAACTGACCTTGTCGCCTGCAAATGATCTTCAAAAGGAAAATCGAAAATGAGAAACTTATACTCTTTATTGTATTTAATGACACAACAGGCCCAACAAAGAGAGCAAGGAGGAAAATCTTGTCCATAAATGCATATAGAAGTGACTTTGACTATTCACATTGTTTTGGAATAGATTCGGAATGAGGGTTCTTATCTGCGGATTCTACAATGTGAAATATAATTATTTATAGGACTTGAATATTCCTAAATATTTATTAAACTATATTATGAGGGACAAATTGGTTAATATGTTATTTATATTATAAAAATAAAATACTTATTTTAAAATTACTGTTTTAGTTTGCAAAGATACTTGATTATGATCGTGTATGATGAAGCTTCATTTTCATCTCTAAGTTTCTTTCACTATGCTCATCTTCTTTCTTCACCTCTACACCTCAACCTCCAAAAAAAGGACATAGTTATATCTGTGTAAAGTTATTCTTTTATAACCAACTTTAGTAAGTAAATCAACATGAACACATTCATAGATACGTTGCTTTGAAATGCAAATATGTGAATTATTTGATATAGAGATGATTAGAAGGCAATATGAGAAGATCTTTTACCTATCAATATCCTGTTCATCTTGAAGAAACTTCCAACTACTTATTCTAAATTTCAATTTGGTAATGAAAAGTTAGCCAATTCTTTAAGTTCTTAGTAACTAGTTAACCTTCTTGAGAAGGGTTGTTGCACAAGAGTTAACTTGTATTAGAAAATTAATATAACTCAATGTTTCAGAATTAATACAACTTAGAAGTAGTCAACTTCAAATGCTTCAGAAAGATATATGCTTTATGCATTTATCTAAAGAACCTCCTTCTTCTGAAACTTGGCCCTCATTCCTTATTTCCTTCTGAATTTAAAGAGCCTCTTTTCATTTTTGTTCATTGTTTCCTAATAATTAAGTATAAAACCAAACTGTGTCGTCCCAATGTTTAAAAATTTTCTCATTAGCAAGGGTAGTTACAATTCAAATAATTTGTTATTAAAACCAAACCGAACAAAAATGGATACATAATGGTATAGGAATATCTGAATCCGTTTGTGAACCGATGAAATTCATTAGAATGGACACAAAATGATTGTATCCAATCCTTTGGCAGCCCTACTAAGGAATAATCTTGAATGCCAAAAGTTTTCTAGCACAAGTGGTTGCTTCATAACTCTATGCTGAAATAAAGGGGGGGAAATTCTTGAATAAATAGATTGACCATTAGCTTGAAAAGAAGAGTAATAGTGGACTTTTTTCCATGTTTAAATAGAGAGGAATGCCAAATCAACTCTTTATAAGAGCATACAAGTGACCACTTTTGCTAGAGCCAACCTATGTATGATCCAACTGCTTCATGTGATTAATCTTGCTTTGGATGTATGATGATTCTAGCATCTAAAAGGTCATACTTGGAAACAAACAACTTAAACTTTGAAAAAACAGCCATCAAAATTTTACTCCTCAATCAAATCCAATTTCTCATACTTTTTTATCTACTAGACATTGACATCTGGAGCAATCAAATGAGGAAGTAGGTCATGAAAAGATGGACTCTGACAGAAGTGGTCAACTTGGATTCTCTTACATGGAGAGTTGCATGAAATGTACATGCTCGGTAGAGAGATAGGAGTACATACCCTAATTTCATGCATGGTGAAACTACTTTGGTTAGATCTAACATATTCATCATGTTAGAAAAATGGCTTTGATAGTCTAGAAATCAAATTTCATAGCCATAGGATGCTTCGAGCCTTAGTTTCTTTATGTCAATAACTATGATCATCCAATTTTGTTAAGTTTTTCAAATATCTAAAACAAGTGGCTAGGATTGTTCAAATGCATTGGTTTCACATGGGTCACCTATTTTTAGTATTCTAAATATGATGAATTGTTTATATTTGCAAAAAATGTTGTACCATGCATGAAAAGGGGGCATGTATTTCTTCCTCTCCTATTGCACATGTACACTCATAGAACTATTTATATTAAATTAAAACACCTTATTTGGGATAGCAACTAGGGTTTTAATTGATAACCCATAACCAATGAGCACCTTCCAACCTATGATCTAAGCACAAGAGAGGACCTACTAACACAATAGAAGACTATAGCTTGTTAACACAATTTTATGGTTGTAAGCACTACATATAGGCTGAAAGCAAGTAAATCCATTTCAAGCCTAGCGACAAAATACAAATTGATGGAAAAACCCTCTACTTATTGACTCCTCGTTTTCTTAATCCTCTAGACGCCATGTGTGTTTGACTTTAAATTTTGACGTGGTTAGTGGCTTTTCTCTTTCGGGTTTTTTCACTAGAAAGAAAGAAAAAATCCCATTTCTTTGCAACAAAGCATTAAAAAAAAAAACCCTAGATTTGAGAAGCTAGCAAGGAGTACCCTTATCTACGAAGAAATTTCATAAAATTTTTAAAGATTGGGATCTTTTGGATGCTTGACTTGCACACCTGTAATACACAAATAACTAGGACACATCATCAAGCGTAGAGATAATTCATCCATTGCACAACTTGCACATAAGAGAGAAAAAAAAAAAAAAAAAGGAAAGAAAAAGAAACCTAGAAACCTTGTTGAAATAGCTTCTCCCCACTCAGAAACAAATGCTAAAATGTGTGTGTGTGTGTGTGTGTGTGTGTGTGTGTGTGTGTGTGTGTGTGAGATAATTCATCCATTGCACAACTTGCACATAAGAGAGAAAAAAAAAAAAAAGGAAAGAAAAAGAAACCTAGAAACCTTGTTGAAATAGCTTCTCCCCACTCAGAAACAAATGCTAAAATGTGTGTGTGTGTGTGTGTGTGAGAGAGAGAGAGAGAGAGAGAGAGAGAGAGAGAGAGAGAGAGAGAGAGAGAGAGAGAGAGAGAGAGAGAGAGAGCAATATAAAATTAGCACCCAGGTACTGGAAATGCAAAATGGGGAAGGGGGATTCAGAGAGTAAAGAGGTGATTCCTAACCTATATTTATCCATCTTCATCATTATAGCTAGATTCCCAAGCTTGATGAAGAAATCTAGGGTTTTCCAATTGTAATGGCCCACATTTTACTGTGACGACCAATGTTTTTTTTTAAATGCTTTTCAAATAGTGGGGGCCCTAGTTTAAAATTTCTTTTGAAATCCAATACTAGAACTATACATTTTTAGCTAAAATTTGGCAGAGCTTTTTCTATTTTTCAAACTTATGCATTTAATGCAAGCGATATGAAGATACGTGATAACATTTATAACATCAATTTAAGATAAAGATTTTACTTTCTCATTTCTTACAAACATAATACTATTCACAATCCTAAACACACTTATTAGTCAAAATTACTAACTTTGAAGTATAACAAGTGCATCATTAATAACAACTAGTCAAATTTTATTATGATTCGTTTCTAAATCAAAGGTCTCTTCCTTAAATAGTTTTCAGCAATCAATCCCCTATTTCTTTTTATTATAACTTGCATTGAAAGTTGTTGGTTGTAAGGGGGGAGTATGAATACTCACAATGAGAATTTACAATGATAGATGAATCCATATATATCAAATCAAAATCAGTATCTATATACTGTATAATTTATAAGACATAATACTACATGTCAAATTCGTCAATATCCATAAGAACCAAATCACATACATCAAAATAGTCAAATATGACTCAATACATCAAAACCATCAAAGACATAATGACTTCAATAAAACAGCTGAGTATCATTAACTAAAATCTACTAAAACAAGAATGATCGATCTTCAATCCTCGAGGATAACCTGTCATGTGCGCCTTGTCTCACATATAACATGCAAAATTCAGAACATAATGCCCATTGGCAAGCTGTGGCTCTGCTATACATCAGAGGCGTGCCTAGGTACCTCGACCACTACACCGCCTCCATGGGAAGGAACAAATTTGTAGTGGATGGAGTGTATCTTTATGTCTTACACCCTTAAATCATATACTGGTATCAATATTGAAAGGAACCAGAGGCCAAACTAGTCTTATGTCATATATGTAGCTAGCGTGAGTGTTTAACCAACCACTCACCCAATATAAAACAATTCTCGAGCATCTAATTGACAACTCAAGTCAAATCCTGTACTTATATGGATGCTTAACTAGTCATCTAACAAATTTAATTATGTCTTTAGACATAATAATAATATTTCAACTATATAATCATTAGAATACTTCCGTATATGACACTTTCATTAAGAATCATTTATATGAAAAATTCTCCTTTACAAAACCAAATTAATAAGGTATAAGCAAAACTTTTTTTTATTTCTTCCCAATTTCAACTTAGTAGTAAGTGCATGCTAGAAATTTCAATACTTAATTTCAAAAAACTATTATTCCTTATCTTTAAAACACGATTGATAAAACTTACATCCTTTACAATTGCTTTGATACTGTCCAAACTATTATATTTACATACTTTTCATTTTACTCCTTGTGAGATGCTCAACCTAAGTTGTTATATTTTCATCTTATGGTTATCCTTCTTTACTAATGAGTTTACGTATTGACACTTTACTCACCATAGTTTTCTTATTAAAGTCATCATCTTATTGTGGCTATAACTTATATAGGAAAATCTTCAAGTACTAAATTATTTGTGTTTAATTTATTTTAACTTAATGTTAAGTGTTCAATTTTGGTCAAAATACCCCTAATTTAGTGTTCAATTAGAGCATCTAGGCCATTAATTTCAAGATTTTACATAAAATATTTTATTTTAGCTTTAATTGGCCATCAATTTTGGTCAAAATACCTCTTTTTCCATGAAACTTCATCATCCTCATCTGATATCCTTGATTCGATCTAGAGCATCCATGCCTGAGTCGATTAATCTGCAATGCACAGGACCTAATTAGAATCATCTGAACCATTAGTATTCCTCTGATTAGCTTTAACGATCATCTGACCACTAAATCTTTTAATTCAATGGTTGGTGGCCAAAAAAAAAAAAAAAAGAGGATTTTGAAGAGTCCTAAGACAGAACAAATTTAAAGACTTTCGTCTTTCAGAGTTCTAGCAAGACCAGAAAAGCTAGTGGACCCCACCTATCTCTATCACTCTATCTCCTCTTCTCTCTTTTCTCTCCTTTTCTCTTATCCCTCTCCTTTCTTTTCTCTCTCTCTTCTATCTCTTTTTCTCCTTCTCTTATCTCTCTCTCTTTCACATGTCTCTCTCTCCCTTTTCTTATATTCCCCTTGTCCACTCCCTAAAGGACGGTTTTTCCCCTCTTGAGAGGGGGGGCTGGATCTCTACTCATCTTTCCCACCTCGTTCCTCTCCTCTCTTGCCTTCACTTCCCCTTCTCCATTTCACTCTCTCCCTCCTCTTTCTCCCTCTCTTAGATTCCCTTCTTCTCTCCACTTCTTCTCATCTACCCATTTCCTCTTTCTCCATCTGTTTCTCTCTTTCACTCTTTCTCTCAATCTCTCTCCATTCTCTTGGCCGGCCATAGGTGCGTGACACACCTAGAAGGCCTAGCATCATCTTCTTCTCATTCTCTCACTCTTAATCTCTCTCTCTCTCTGCACCAAACAACGGCTCTATCTTCTTTTTTTTCACCTAGATCCAGCACCCCCACATTCATCCTTCTCTTCGGTTCCATTTCCTTCTCTGGCGGGTTTTTTTTCACCTTCGAACGTCCTAGGGAAGGAAACCCGAACTGGGTTTCCACTCCTGCGTCCCCACTTTTCTCTCCCTCCTCCCTTCTTCTTTCTTCCTCCTCTTCATCATCCAGTGTTTTTCTCTTCACCGGACGCTTCGGAGAAGAAAACCCAACTCGGGTTTTCTCCCCATCCCCTCCTCTCCGAGTCGCACGATCCTGGGGAAGAAAACTCAGAATGAGTTTTCTCCCAAGTTTTCCTCCCTAGCGGCTTTTCCTCCTTCTCTTCCCTCCATCCTTCTTCTTCCTCTTCTCCCTCTTCTAGTTTTCTCCCAAAACACGTTTTCCTGGGGTTTTTCGTTAAAAACCAAAAAACCCCAAAAAATTACGAGTCTACCCCTGAAGATCTGAGAAATTCCATCTGAGTCCCTGATTTAATTCCAAATGTGTCCCTGTGCTATTCCGATTTAACTTATCTACATTCTGACTATCCAGGGACAGGCTTATATAGGACTACTTATTTTGTTGCAATTTCTGTGTTTTTGGAATAAATAATTGTGTACATTGCAACAATTGAATAAATATGGATTTTATTTTATTGTTAGTTGAATTTTGCTATATTCTTAGTTTTGATTTTGCTATATTCTTAGTTTTGGTTTTTTTATTAATTGAATTTTATTGAAACTCTATCATTTTAAATCAAGTCCTCGTGGGATCGACCCGTACTTGTATAAGCTACACTACAATAGCCCGTGCACTTGCGGAAAACATCAACACTTAATCTTTTACTTTTAAAACTATCACTACATTATATCTGTAGTTCAAAAATCCTCGTCTTTGAATTATAGGTAGGCTTAAATATGATATGTGTAGTTAAATTTGTTGTTAATGTTTTTCTACTAAATTTATACTCGATACCTTTCATACACATGTCCTCCTATGCCTTGTAAAAAAATTTAATTTCCAAAACTGAACATCTATTTAGTGTTCATACTCTTAATTCATAAAATTTATTCTATGTTAGTCCTTGATACTTATACTTTATTTCTAAAAGAGTGATAACTTGTAATTAACAAAAGGAAATAAGGGTTTAATATTTAGGTTCATTTCTAAAAATAGAATAACAACTCACCATTTCATATAATTTTTGTCTTAGAGATATATAATGGTTATTTGGAAAGGTAAATTTATAGACTTTAAGTTAATAATAGGAGATTCTTAGGATAATTATAGATTAGATGAATGTTTAACAGGAAAACAAAAAACTATTCACTATTTAGCCTAGAAATTTTCTCCCTTAAAACAGACTTTTGTCTTTACCTGTCTCATAATTTCATACTTGCTTCAGAGATAAAATCATTTCTAGAGTGAAATTTACTAACTATATTGGAAACAAAATTTAATATAAAGCAAGTATGAAATTGATCAAATGGATATAAGGTTCATATATAATGAAATAGTGAATTATCTGCAATTTTACAATCTGCTTGTGATTCAATGTGATAAATTGACTACTGTTGTTAGAAATTTAATGATTCTTGCCACTTGATTAAATTAAATCATAGTATAGTTTATAGATCAGAATTATCAGAAATAACTGCATAAAATTATATATATTGTCTAAAGTTTATTTATCAATAGCCACAATAAAAGGGACTGATCATTTCAAAAATTTCCTTTCTTTGGTAGATTAGATCATATGAATAAAATAAAAACAAGGACTAACGTATAAACTGGCCGATGTTCAGTCCAATAGATAAAAAAAAGTTTTATTTATACAAAATTTGGCTAGGTAATTTCTTATACAAAATTAAAGTCACAGCATATCGCATATTATAATATTGAATGAATTTTTAACTTTCTAATATTTATTGATTTTGTACTAAAAATTAGTGAAACTTATGCTTAAAAGTTTCCTAATAGATCTAGAATCACCCGTGATTGTTAATTAAACACCAATTCTTTAAACAGTGTAAGTTAAATCAACTATCTATCATATAAGAGAGCATAATAGCATATTGACAGCTTTCAATAATTCTCTCAACAATATAGTTTCTGTTGAAGGTTCCAAAACTATATATTATTAACATGTAAAACATTATTTTTGAATCAAAGTGGCTTAGAAAATTTTCTATAATCCATAAGATAAAATAAGGTTAAACTTAATAAATTAAAAAGACACATTCCCCTTGCCTATATATGCTATTTTTCTTTACTGATCTGATCTTGAATTAGATCTCATTGTTCTTCTTCCTTGAATTGGCACAATCTTGGGAAAATTGTAAATCTCATTTTTTTTAGGATCTCTCACCAAAAACCATGCATAGTTTTTGACAGATATATCCTAGATAGCTCAAAATCTTCACTCTAATTTCCAAATTGCAATTTTATTATGAATCTAAGAAGAGTAGGGGAAATCATGTGCACTAAGAAGGAAACCCTGTGCACTCTCCCAATCCACCTAAATCCTCCACTTCTTGATTTCCCATACAAAAACCCAAAATCTCCCCCTTTTTTGTTGTTTTAGCAAAATCTCATTTCCTTAGTAGATCTTCAACCAAACCCCTTTTCTTTTCCCTTTTCTCCACCTCTTCTAAACCGTCAAAGATTTTTCTTCTAGGGCTTCTAAGCAAAAGCCCTAGGTTTCTCTCACACCCCTCTGTTATTCTCACATAAAATCCTTCCCTTTTCCCTAGTAGTTCATGCTAGTTTCTCCATTTCAATGTCCTGCCTCTTCTTCCTTTCTTTAGTTCTTCAACGTAGAAAAGAAAAGAAATATCCTTATTTCATTTTGTTCCTATCTTTTAATATCACATATTTAGGTAATGTTTTAATTATTGAGTTCTTAACATTTTAATCCCTTAATTTCTTGTATTATGTGAAGTTTTAATTGGATGATATCCCACTCAATTAATCTAAAATGTTAGATCACATCTTAAGCTTGGATCTATAACTATTTCATCCTCTTACTTAGTTTACCTGCAACCATTTGATGATCATCTAATAGTCATTGTTTGTAATAGTTTTTCCAACTCATCAACTTCTCACATTTCCTTTACATGGGTTTTGTATTGCATCATGTGGGTTTTCATATTTAGATGTCCATTAGAAAAATTCATAATAAATAAATAAATAAAATAATAATGAAAAATGTGATTTTCTTCCCTAAAAAACATTGTTAGAGACATAAATTGAAATCCAGACCTCACCTTGACAAGTTGTACTTGGAACTACTTAGATGTCATTAACTTACGTTGTTGAATCTTACCAGATTATAGTTTCATTATTTCTTTGTCAATACTAATATCTTAATCTCACACAACTTTAAATAATGAGCTATAATTAGGTAATTCCTTTGGGTTTAATTCAACCCACCTTTTACACCTTGGTAATATGCAAATGACTCATTAATTTTTATAATTTGCAAAAATAATAAAATTTTATTTTCTCAAAATATGGTCCATTACACTAATAGAGAATGGAAAAAACAAGGAGAATACCTTTCTAATTGCTTTTCTCATGGTTGGTAAAGTGAACTAATCATGTGGCTAGTCAAAGCCACCGCAATTGGTCACCAATCTACTCATTGCTCCACATGAGCAACTCCATATGGCATTAGTTGATTGTTTTGGTTCCCAGCTGAAATTGAAACCACTAGATTAGTAGGGGGAATATTTGATTTAATTAGAAAACTAGGAAATACTTGGGGGGGGGGGGAGAGGAGAGAAGAGAAGAGAAGGTAAAGGGTTTAGCAATTTCTTCCTAAGAGAACTCCAATTCAATGGAAACAGTAGGAGAAATGCAAGGGAAACATGACAAAGAGAGTCATTTGACTTATGCTTTTCCCAAGCCCTCCACAAGGCCACATAACCCATAGCCTCAGTTAGCTAGCCTCCTCTAACCCAAAGGCTTCTCCATCACAATCCTTCATACTTGAATTCAATTCACCTAACCTTTCCAATTATCTTGTATTCTCCTTTGAATCCATTTCAGATGGTTTGTCAAATCAACAATCTTTTATAAGAAGAATACTAAATTGACCACACATTGGGCCTGATCTAGCGTCCACAATTTCTAAAGCCTACTTTTGAATGATCCAACCCAATTATATCAATGCTCCAAATTTTTAGATAAAACATATGTTAAAAATCACTTAATTTAGATGATTCTAACTTCTAAAAGGCACATAAAAAAGTGTGCTTAGAGACAGGAAATTTAAAAACTTTATAAACAACTCACATTGTCTTAAAAGCTAGAATCATTTATACTATATGATTTTTTATCTATCAGTAAAACTAAAGTGGGAACTCGAAGTTGTGCAATTCTAATCATGCAAAGGTGAGCCCTACAAAATGTGGTCGTTAGAATGCACCTTATAGTGTGGTTAGTTTAGCACTTCTCCTTGAGTAAATAAGTTGAGTATTGGAGCAAAAGAAGAATTACTATATATTTTTCTTGTATTTAAATATAAATGAAATAGGAAAGCTATGTTTTTAGTGATAACCCTCAACACATGACCACTTCAAAAAAGTGATCTAAGCATAGAAAAGGCCCATCTAACATATTAGAAGGATAGTTACAAAAAACTCTCTTTTTGTTATATATATATATATATATATATATATATATATATATATATATATATAAAGGATCTCATCTTGTTTATGTGTCGTATTAAGCTTAAAAAAAAAAAAAAAAACCCTATGTTTTCCAAATTGGCCTGTACTTTTGTTCCGAGATGAATGTTGTAAAATAAAGTCTTGAAATCTCTCTTAAAAACACAATAACGTCTCAAAGATAAATAGTATAGACACTCAATTCATTTCAAATACGAGATCAAAATGGATAAGGAATTTGAGTTACAGGAGAATGAGAATAAGAAGAACTTCACAAGCTTAGAACCCTAAAACAATAATGATGCCAAAAGAGACAAACTCTAGAACTAGATATTTTTCACAAGTAGAAAAACTCTTGAAGAGTGATGCCAAAATGAGCAAATTGGAAGAGAGAGAACAACAATAGAGTAATAAATGAAACTAATAGACTCTAAATGCAATAAAATATAACACAGTAATGCACAAACTAGCAAAACTCTAGAGGATGAAATAGAGAATGTCTTAGCTAGTTGGGCTCTAGAGAGCCAGAAATCGGAGAGCTCTCACAGAAGAGAGAAATTGGTTCAAGGAAGAATGCCATGGGCACCCCTTTTATTGATTGGGGTGCTTGGGTACCAAACAATATAGCTTGGTCCCCAAGGCAAGCTAGGCCATCTCATAGGTAAATCCCTATAGGAAAGCCCACTTACTTCCCTATTCTGGGATTTTCCTTGGTGGACTTTGACCGGCTTGATGCACTTGGACATCATGGTCTGTGTCAATAGCAATGGGCCAGACCTTAGTCTTGACCGATGAGCCGACCAATTACTTGGGCATCCCAACCCATGGAATATCCATCCTGGTGTACTTGGGTTGGATCATCCCTAAAATCAAAAGAGATTGAGGTAGTTTAAAATGGCGATACAAAGTGCATATTAATGTGCATGTGTGCACTTTATGCTTGCACATGGGCAAGCTGGATGCCATTTCTAGAATGTGCTCTTGAAGACAATGTGAGAAAATGAGAGATTATTTATAAAGAATAGAAATCTCTTCTAACTTTATGTGTGGAGCTAAACATTTGTGTTGTTTTCAAAAGTGAAGTAGCAAAAGACAAGGGAATTCAAATTCAAATGAAATTTGAGTTTTTCTCCAAAACTATAAAAATACCAAATTTTATAAATACCCATTTATTTGAAATATTTCTAGACACATAAATACATGTTTTGAGAGTTGATTTTAATTAAAACAATTTCATCAAAGAGTGACAACAAGACTAATGCAAGAAAGAGAAGGGGAAGAAATAAGGGAGAGAATCAAAATCCTCAAGGAAAATGTAGTGATTTGTCTAAGGAAAGGAGGCTCTTCTTATGATTCATTAAACAATTTGGCTGACTATATCATGTCACTCTAATATGTTTTCTAATTCTTAGTATTGTTATTGAGATTAACAATAATTCTCTGGGGTGGTTGACACTTTCAACTCGAGCTTGAGATTATGTAAACAATTTTCTTTTCACTCTTTATGCCTTTTAAAAAAAGGAAAAAAATTATATTTTTTCTTCGAGGAGAAACACCATGTGCCTCCTTTAAAGAGGTTTCATGCAGTACATTTTGTAGGAATGCTCCAGCACCCCATGCATTCAGACGCTCGCCGACAATGTCTTGACACGTCTTGGCATAGGCAACAGCATGCGGGCAGTATTAGACCTTTTTGTTTCTTTCTTATTTTATACATTTCAGCATGTACCTCCGCTGCTGCGTCACATTTACTCGCATGAGGGGAGCTTCCTCCCATAACTGACATTATGAGGATGACCTCATACTTAAAGACTTGAGCGATCTCTGCAAGAAGATAACTATCCTTTCCGTTGGTGAAGTATTCAACGCTTAGGGGTCACTAGGAGTGTCTCCTCGACGGGCTAGAGAAGCAAGAGGTGTGACTCACTCCAGCCCATGTTATGGAATACTATTTCCCTCGCTGTCGGATAATCTGATCGTTCTACGGGGTGACCATCCCGTCTGCTTCTGCTTCTGCTTCTGCTTCGTTTCCGAGTGCACTACCAACTCATAGACTTTGGCATACATAATACTGGCCAATTAGAGTGATTCTCAGTGTAGTACTCTGTAATGATGGGGCTTTCGGCCGAGGTGCCAAAGAATGATAGGGCTATGGATTCCTGGCACAGGCTAGCCGCATCGGGTCACTGCTGTGTCAGTCTGCCTGTGCGGCTAGCTTCCTTAAGCTTATCAGTTAAACCAGTAATTTCTTCTGTAATAGTAAGGCTTTATTGTGACAAAAACAAGGGCATATTCAACAATCTAAGGGAAAGGGGATTGCAAATCCCGAACAATTGTGCACTCTTTATGGTAATGCTTGTGAAGATGTTAACCACATCCTAATCTGGTGCCAGTTCAATTTTAACCGTTAAGATCTCTGTACAACGTCCCATGGTCCGACCTTGCTTGGATAATCTCAAGTTAATAAACAGTCACTAATCAAGTCATTCGCACCAAAACAATTTTTTCTTCTAAGTTGGACAACGTGTAATTCACTCCGATCCTAAACCAAAAAAGTTTGCAAAGTGCCATGCTGATCTCACTCTCAACGTTTAAAATAGTGAGCAATTTTACAATCAATACATTAAAGAAACATTCTTGCTTCACTCAAAAGCTCATGGATCTGATATCCTCAATCAATCGATTTAAACTACCATAAGAAGAGCCGCCCTCATCAATGCTCTGCCTTGCAATTTCGGCCATCTTCTTTGATGATTTCTGCAACTCATCGTTCTTTCCTTCCATCAACTCCCTGACCATCTTCTCCACCGTTCCTCTATCACATGGACTATCTTTCATGTCCAATCCAATCTTCCATATCTCGCTAACATACCGGCTATTAATCTGTTGATCTCCAAAAAAGGGCCAGCAGATCATCGGAATTCCTGCATAGATGCTCTCCATGGTGGAATTCCACCCGCTATGTGTAACAAACCCACCAATGGCCGGATGGGCCAGAACCTCTTGTTGTGGAACCCACTCCACCAACAATCCCCTCTCCTTAGTTCCTTCTTCTAATTCTAGCGGAATCTGACCGACATTTTCTTTCCCGGCTACGGAATCCGGCCGTATGACCCATAAGAATGGCTTCTTGCTATTAACTAAACCATACCAAAACTCTAATATCATCTCTTGAGTGACAGTAGCATAGCTACCGAAGCTAACATAAATGACTGATTTATGGGACTGCGAATCAAGCCACGTCATGCAAGATGCGTCCTCTTTCCAAAGGCCGTTACTAGTGCTCGAAGTGGTTGAATCTGACGGTGAAGAATCCATGAATTTTGATTTGAGAAGGGCATGAATCGGCCCGATTGTGTAGATGGTCGGCATTCGAGAGCGAACATGAGAGAGTATGGGCCCCTCAAGATCTTCAAAGGTGTTGAGGATAAGTGCTGATGCTCGGCACGTGTTAACAGCTTCTGTCCACACGAGTTTAAGGGCATTATCTGTGGGGTCTTTTGCTCGTAAGAAACTCGGAAGATCTCGACGGCGGAGAAAGTTTTCCATCCCTGGCACGGATCTTATCCTTTGATCCAAGTCGCCATCATCTGTAAAAGATAAAATTATTTTGGCAGGATTGACAGGGGGAATAGTATTATTTTCATTGAGTTTGAGTGTTCTTCTTTTCTTCCACTTTTCCCCAGTACGAGTATTCTTTGGTTTTGATTGTCCCAAATCTGTCACCTTCAAATAGTCTATCCAACGGGGCAAGCCCACTTATAGATTGGGTAGTCAACCCAAAACTTATCTAAACCATCTATTCAGATAGTAAGTATAGTAAATCTTTCATGTATTTGACGTCGATGGGACATTATGAACGCTCACAAAGTGCATATAAACATATAATTTAGAGCATCTAAAAGGCATTTGACTAACTAAATTGGAAACGGACAGTGTAAAATCTTTATAAACAATCCTGTTTCTAAAAAGCTTCTAAATTTAGAATGTTCAGATGAACAATTCTTATCATGCAAAGTGGACTGAAAAAAAGGAGGTCGCCGGTGCGCACCTACGGTCACTTCTGACCGGTTGACGTGATCCCTGACGTCAGGCACTAATCAAACACCCCTTTTCTCCTGGTGCATTCTTTCAAAAGTTGTCGACCACAAATTTATTTAGCTGGAAATTCGATGATTGTAAGTCGTTGGCCCTACCGAAGAGGCTCGTGGGACTCATTAATAAAGAGTCACAGCAGGACCGGTTGACGTGATCCCTGACGTCAGGCACTAATCAAACACCCCTTTTCTCCTGGTGCATTCTTTCAAAAGTTGACGACCACAAATTTATTTAGCTGGAAATTCGATGATTGTAAGTCGTTGGCCCTGCCGAAGAGGCTCGTGGGACTCATTAATAAAGGGTCACAGCAGGCCAGTTGACGTGATCCCTGACGTCAGGCACTAATCAAACACCCCTTTTCTAATAATTTAAGTTTGGTAGGACAGGATAATTGACATATATTTCCAATAGCTTTGTGACTTATAAAGAATGCTTAACCAAAGCCCGTACAGAAGCGCCTGGGGCTCAAAAGCAACCGACTTGGCCAGCAAGAGGCGCATGTTTGGATGATTCCGACTCCTTTATCTTATTGCTCTAGCCTTATATCTTATTATGAAAACTCAGAAATGTCGGACCATTTTAGCGTCTCAGAAATCATGTTTTGGGTCCTTAAGTTTAGGTCATTGTTTATAATAAAAAAAAATCAACTATGCGTTTTCGCTTATCAAAAGTGCCCTTTTTCAGATACTAGGATATCCAATTCCAATAATTTTCGGGTATTAGACATCTAAAGCTGGAGTAATTGGATGAATGAGTCGGATCATCCAAATATGGCCGCTTCGTGCAAAATGTGAATGACTATGTGGACGGCTTTTGAGTCCAAGTGCACGGCTAGCACATTGCATACGGCATTTTGTAACAATCAATAGACATGTCTTCCTTGGTGAAATTATATGGTGCTCCTTTCTTGTTGGAAAAATGAAATAATTGTATGGTGGTTGCACATATAAGTATAAGAAAACATGTGTAAAGAAAAGTACTTGTGCTGCTACAAATGAGGAACTCCATCTTGGATAGGCTACTCTTAAGATCTCATGTACCATAAACAATCTCGAAGTTTTGAGTATTCATAGAATGAGGCCCGATCGGCAAGGTTCATAATTTATATAATCCGGTTTGGGTAATTATGCTGGAATGGTCCCTGAGATTAGCAAGGGACATTCTGGGACAATATTTACCTAACCCCGATTACATAAGCTTTGCCAATCGAGCCATAGGGTTGAACTTTCTCAATTATGCGTTTTTACATCCTCACTTTTATTCATAAAGATTAAAAAGCAAGAACGAGGTTGAATTTTCCACCAAGAATGTAATGGGACCATCTGAAGGAGATGATTTTCTGGGCACGATTTATCTAAGATGGTCCTCACAAGGTCAATGGTTTCAATACAATCTAGCATTATCTCCAAAACCACCTATCTACAAACTCTTAAAGATGTGGAATAAACCATACCTTCGAATGGTAGCTCGCCCTCTTCTACCATGTTGTCAATACAGAGATAAGCCCAGAAGTTGCAAGCACTGGCTGTACGGCAAGCAATGATAGGAATACCAAGCTCATCGGCCACATCAATGCTAAATGTCATAACACCATCCGTTATAATGCACATTGCAGCATCGGATTCCCGGCGGTATGACATCAAAATCTCCCGTAAGAGTGGCTTCGTGTTGGTTCTTAGTGATTCGAACATGTCCATAAAGCAATCAACTGATCGAGGATGATCAGCCGGAAGCCCGTCGGAGATGGTGCGAAACTGGAAGCCGGTTAAGTGGCTGAACCGAGCCTCGATGTCGCTGAACCTTTGGAGACGTTCCTGGTTGTGCTCGGTGTTGAGGAAAGTCACACGGAAATCGGCAGAGGATAAGAGTTGACCTAGTATGAGCATAGAGTTCACGTGGCTTTGCCCGGGGTATGGTAACAGAAGTACGTGAGGGACTTGTTTCTGAGCTACTCTATGCGTCATTGTGTTCGGTGACAAACTGATATCCCTTCCGGCGGAGCCAAGTTTTGTTTGTGTACAGCTGCTCTTCTTTTTCATTGATACTCGTATAGCTGCACTCTCGTATTAAAAGGGTATGGTCTGGATACCCTACTGATTTCATAGCTATATTTAACAAAGGCCGGTCCAATAAGACGGCAACAATAATCCATTGAATTACAATGACACCGCATTTTTTGGAGCATTCCCATGTTCAACGCACTAGCTCCAAGCATACCGATCAATCGGTAGGGCTGCCAATGCCTCGAAGACAAGTGGCTACACTAATTATGAGGCGTATCATCCAAACTTCCGAATAAAAAAACGTTATGCCATCAGAATCAAGGGGCAATGCTGGTATAGAGAGCAGCGTGCAACTTCTCAACTTTTTGCAGAGTGCCCCGGTATACCATTGATCCAGAGTGTCCATCCGACTTTCCTAAACTTAGATATCTACTAGTGCAAATTGTACGCAAAAATGTATCTAGTAGCATTCCAGCAATATTGTTTTACTTTAGTGAATGTAAACCGTTGTTTATGAAGAGCTTCAGATTATTCATGTCTACCAACATAAAGTGCACTTTTACGGGTCCTGACGTGACCTTGCGGTATCCCTTTTGCACCAGTAGATATTCAAGGATGGGATGGGAAGTAGGCCTGGCAATTTGGGTTGGCAGGTCGTGTTTGTGTCGACACGAATATGACACGTTAGAGTTATGGGTCGACACGAACACAACCCACTTAATAATCGTGTCAAGAATTCGTGACCCTAACACGGCACGATTATTAAACGAGTCGACACGACATGACTTGTGTAACACAATTAAGTAAATATAAAATAAATAATATAGGACGGTTTCAAAAGGACTGTCCTATATTACTCTTGTAATATAGGACAGTTCCAGATGAACCGTCCTAGTCTATTGTTACAATACTATATGTAAATGACATGTTAATGCTTCAAGGACAATTCAACTTGAACTGTCCTATATTACAATTTACATTGTAATATAGGATGGTTCTAGATGAACGTCCTAGTCTATTGTTACAATACTACGTGTAAATGACATGTTAATGCTTCAAGGACGGTTCTAGATGAACCGCCCTAGTCTATTGTTACAATACTACATGTAAATGACATGTTAATGCTTCAAGGACGGTTCATCTTGAACTGTCCTATATTACAATTTACATTGTAATATAGGACCGTTCTAGATGAACTGTCCTAGTCTATTGTTACAATACTACGTGTAAATGACATGTTAATGCTTCAAGGACGGTTCTAGATGAACCGTCCTAGTCTATTGTTACAATACTACATGTAAATGACATGTTAATGCTTCAAGTTGGACACTGAATAAGCAGATGGTCAAGTGAAAGACAGACATTCCAAGGAAAATGGGTAAGAAAAGTGAACCAATCTATTGAACTATGCATAACTTAACGAGGGTTATGTGGCACACAGAGATTGATGCTTGTTACAATAGATTTGTCTACATATATGATTAATTACCTTTAAATGATTTTCAGTAGTTAATTCCCATTTAGGCTAGAAACTTGTTGTTGGGCCAATACGATGAGTTATAAATGTAATGACTCATGGTTCAAGCTATAGACTTACCAAGCCAATGTCGATTAGTTGATAGCCCATCTTCAGTTGAAATTTTTAGTCTACAGGCTTCGTGCCATTTGGCTTGGGGATAACAAGCCAGGGAATGCACGATCCGTATCAGTATTTTTTCCCTGCTATTATAAGCTTGAAAACATAGACAAATCATTTAAGAACGAACGTAGCAAGTTTGTTGGATTATTTTATTTCTATTTGAATAATTTTATCCAAATTGCAACTGCCAATAGCAAAGTCCTATAATATAAGACGGTTCATCTGGAACCATCTTATATTAGTTGCATTCTTTCTCTACTTGCAAGGGCAAAAAAGTCTACGCGTAGAGAGTTTGGTGGAGTTGAGGATGAAATGCATGATGATGTTGAAGAGGAAGAAGAAAAAGAGCTAGTATGGCATAAGAGAGGCCACCTGTATGGAGCTGATATTGATTGGGAGGTGAGTAATTCAACCTTCCATCAAGATAAATAAGATATGAACACCAAGCACTTTATCTTGCTTTTTATGCATATCTGACAACTTTACATTGAATTTTAAAAGCCAGACTCAAGTGGTGAGATGAGGAGGCTATATTACATTGTAATATAAGACGGTTCTAGATGAACCATCCTATAATAGTCTTGTAATGTAGGACGGTTCATCTTGAACCGTCTTATATTACATCTGTAAATATAATATAGGACGGTTCCAGATAAACTGTCCTGTATTACACTTACATTACAATTGTAATATAAAACCATCCTATATAATTAAAATATAGGACGGTTATAAGTAACCGTCCTATATTACACTTGATAGAAGTCCTCCAATGAATCATCCTTCCAAATAAAGACGAAAAAAACAAAAGAGCCAATATAGATGATTAAGTAAACTGCTACATGGACGACTACTCAGACTCCTGTAGATCCAAATCCTCCCATGCCTCTCGTCGTAGCATCAAGATCTTCAATTTCCAAAACCTCAGGCGTCATTATCCTCTCAATGATCAACTGAGCAATCCGATCTCCTTGCTTCACTTCAAAATCAACATCAGAATGGTTGAACAAAATCACGCCCACTGAACCTTTGTAATCGGCGTCAATCACGCCTGTAGCCACGTCAATTGAATGCTTCCAAGCTAGACCAGATCTCTGCGGTGCAAATAACAAGCCCGTCCATGAGTATATCATCAAACGCATCAAAAGGTTTTCTATTTCGAGCACATACCTATGTGAGTGTAGGTTCCTTCGGGTATTCCTATGCTTAAATTGGTAGGAACAAAGGCTTTTCCTCTGGCGGGAACAGTTGTTGAAGTAGAACTGGAAAATAAACAAACTATGGAAGATTGAGATGGGCATTACTCAAAATCACTGATACCCAAATGGATTGAAGCATACATTACCTTGAAAGATCATATCTTGCTGAGAGAGGAGAACCTTTTGAAGGCAAACTGGCATTCTCGGAGAGCCTTTTTACCCTCAAAAGAAAGAGAAGGTTTGGAGAACCTATGGATACACCATTTTAGTTGGTTTTCTAAAGTTTTGGGAAGGGTTCATTGGTTTCAGGGCTTGTGATTTGATCTTGTTTTCCCATTTTTTATTAAAAGCACTGAGAATTTAGGGAAAGAAGGGGACGAGTGGAAAATGAAGGCAAGAAGAGAGCCTTTAATAAAGGAAAAATGCATTGAAGAGGTTGCCGAAATTTGGGCGCCATTTCTTCCCGCAATATTTAGAACGTTTTTCATTTGAAAGGGGGAGAAAGTGAATCCACTACAAGGACAGGTAGGCATTTTGAAGCGAATCCACTTCATCAGAAAGTAACATAAATGTAATATAAGACGGTTCCAGATGAACCGTCCTATATTACATTAACAGTTGTAATATAAGACGGTTCCAGATGAACCATCCTATATTTTAATATAAGACGGTTTTTGAAGAACCGTCTTATAGTTTCAACTATAGGCTAGATGGGTCGACACGATGAATAAATAGGTCGCGTGTCAAACAGGTCGACACAACGGGTCACATTGATTGACCCGAACACGACATGATTTTTGGTGTATCATTTTCAAATCAACCCGAAAATAACACGAACACGATAAGACTCGACCCAAACCCGCTAAATTCGTGTCGGGTTCGGGTCGTGTTATCATGTCGTGTCATATTTTGCCACCCCTAATGGGAAGTCAGATGAAAGGTATAAAGCAATGATATAGTGGGATCGACTATACAAAACTGGCGGAATTGCACGCTCTTGGGATGTTGACGGGCTCTATACCAGCATTACTCCACAATCAGTATCTACTGAGCTGCAAATCAAAACTTAGATTGAAAACATTTTTAAATTCAACTAAATGGAGGAAACCATAAATGAAAACAATCTCGGGAAAATGTAAAGGTCTTCTATGCTCATAGATCTAACATGCCTAATCAATCTCTCCAAATTAGTGTAGAAAATAAATCGTCGTGCAGATTCTGCCATCTTATCCGCCGATTTCCGTAACTCCTCTCTCTTCCCCTCCATCAGATCTCTGATCATCATCTCCACCGTCATGCTATTGCATTGATCTTTCGTATCCAAACAATTCTCCATACGTGACTAACATATCGGCTATTAATTTGCTGATCTACGAAAGATGGCCAGCACATCACTGGCATTCCTAAGCATACTCTCCAGTGCGGAATTCCACCCACAATGAGTCAAAAAGCCACCAACAGTAGGATGGAAAAGAACTTCCTCCTGTGTGGCACAATCAACCAAGAATCCTCTCTCTCTTGTTGCCTCCTCCAGCTACGCCGGAATAAGACTATCCTTCCCTTTTCCGGCAACAGAACGCAGCCATATGACCCACATGCATGTTTTCTGACTATTTACTACGCCATGCCAAAATTCCAGCAACTCCTCGTGAGAGACAGTACTAAAGCTGCCATGACACGCGGGACTGGTCTATTTTCCAAAGGCTGCTATTGCTGGATGAAGAAGAATTATAGTGTCCAGTTTTGAATTTGAGAAGGTCGTGGAGAGGTCCAACACAGTAAAATAAAAGCAGACTATCGAGGCGGAGGCCTATAGTGGCTAGGATCAAAAGTTAACCACCAAAGGAGCCGTATAGCGGCTATGAAGTCATAGCACTATAGCAGCTCTATTACACCACATAATGCATCGGAACAGCCCTATCAAAGACAGTGGCGGTGCGCTAAGTTTAGCACTTTCCAGGTGAAGGAAACATAGGAGTGGACCCACGAGGCCCCACGTGAGTCCCTTCAAAAAGACTTTCATCACGTGAGCCGATCCACACACCTTTATCACAGAAGCGCATTCAAAGGAACCCCAACCCTAGAAATTTCTCTCTCGATCTTCCTCTTCCTGATCGTACACCTGAATTGTTCCTATAAATCTCCTCTGTCCATTCAGATCCCTAAATTTTTCTCCAGCGCTATCTCCTTCCTGATCTTACTCTCTCCCTTCTAATCCGTCTCTCTCTCTCTCTCTCTCTCTCTCTCTCTCTCTCTCTCTCTCTCTCTCTCTCTCTCTCTCTCTCTGCTCGGGCTTTCTCGGTCTTTCTGGTTAATCTCTCTCCCGATCGTTCTTCCTAGTTCCAACACCAAATTGTACTTTGAAGATCTTCAGAAATCCATGGAACATCGATTGTTTTTCGTTAAACTGTTGTGTATGGAGCTCTAAACTGCGCTTTATTTTTGGCAGATTCTGAACTTCGAGCAAATGTTAAAGTTCTGCTCTATCAGTCGAGCTCTTGAAACTCTGGTTTCAGCTGAAAGGAGCTTCTCTAGTGGATATTTGTCTCTCTCTTTATATCTTCAACCTTTCCAAGTTTTTCATAAACCCTAAGTTTCTAGCGTCTTTGATTGTAATCACTGACAACGAGTCTCTCTCTCATGAAGTTCAATTGATAGATCTTTGCCAACCTTGCTCTAAAATTGTCCAATCGGTTGGGGTGGACCTGCATGTGCTCCATGTAAGAAGAAACTTATAAAAGGAGTCTTTTAGCCTCCTCTTCTTATATTGTAATCTGATTAGATACTGGAATATCTTCCTCCTCTCAAGTGAATATAGGCATGATAGCTAAACCATGTAAATATCTGTCTTTCTTTTGTATGTGATTGTTGTTTTATTACAGATCTACATTCTAATAATCAGGTCTCCAATTTGTCGGAGATTTGACCCTAACATCGGTGCTAATTTAACAACATTCGTATTTACGAGGATGGAGGCAATTGTATGTGATATCTCCACACAACTAGAGGAAGTGCACCTAAGGTCTGGGTCCTTTGAAGCTATGAGGAAAGTACTTAAGGGCGAGCGGAAGGATGGGTTGTGATCTATGAGGAAGATAAGTCTTTGTGAAACACCAAAGGTTAGTATTTTGAATCCAAGGAGCTATGCTAGTAGATTGAAGGTCACTACCCCATCAAGGCTATGCTACTTTTGTGATGGACCTCACCTCATGCCAAATTGCCAAACGAGGAAGGTCCTACACGACCTAACACTACATGAGGATGAAGAGGAGGAATGTGAACTAGAGGACCTAGCACAATCAGGTACGCGGTTGGGTGGGGTCGGAAAAGGTGACGAGGAAGATCGGCATGCATGGTGAACTAGACCGACTGCTAGAAAGAAAGCTACCATCATACCTAAACCTACTGTCTTAACTGCATTACAGAAGTCATACCTAATAAGATTGTGGACAACGCAAGTGTTGTCACACAACAAAGCTCAGAAGGCCAAATGACTAGGCCACATGAGGAAGTGGCTACGTTAGAGGGTTTGGAGCTAGCAATGAAATCCACAATGAGTGTAGAGACTGCACAAGTAGACTCAGGACACCTATGTGCCATGGAGTTATTAAGGTTTGAAGAACCTCTGGAGGAATCAATGGTTAACAAGGGTGTTACTACCACTAACGGCCCAATGAGGAGTGTGTCTCAACTGGAGAACTCTGGTAAAAATGAGATCAAACTGAGAAATGTAGAAAGTGCGACTGTTTATAGCCACCACACTAATGTGCAAGAGGCACAACAACAAGGGTTGCAGCACAAGGCACATGAGGTGCAACTACTCCCAATCGTACAAAGTTACACATGGGGGTAAGGATGCCCACAACATGAAGATGAGAAAGAAGGTCCCCATAGAACACAAGACTAACTGGATGCTAATGTGCAAAGGAATGAATAAAGCAGGGCACCTCAGAAGGATCACAATGTAGTATGAAATGTTTGAGGTACACATCCGCAACTTGTGCAAGAGGATATAGTTTACAACACCAATGAAGGTATGTCTACGAGGATGTTGTTGAGTCCTTAATTTTGTCAAAAATAACCTTAGATTACTATTTTGTTAGATCATTTAATAAGGTAATTTTGTGATTTTCAATCAATTTTAGCTATAATCAATCATCCAACCGTTAATTTGAAAAGTTAACGATTGGATAATTATTATAGCTAATTATCCATGTAAGATAATTCTAATCTTGTATTTTGTTTTTGCAGATAAGTCAAAGTACTTTGGATGGTTCAGATCAGCTTATTTTGATGGTCCCACACCACAAATTTGGGCAAAGTTGACCAATGATGGCAAATCCCCTTACAAAGAAAGGAGGGGTTGGATTATGGCTCTCTCTCTAGTCTTTCTTCCTCCAAGGGTAGGAGCAAGCTGCTCCTCCCTGTCCCTTCCTCTTGCTTCTTCCTCATGGAGTAGAGGTGGAAGGACGGTTCCTCTCCACCACTCACTCCCGCACCCATCTCTTCCACAACCAGCGTCGTTTTCCTCATCCTTTGTCTCACCCAAGTTCTCCAGCACTGCTCCGACCAGGCCCTTGCGGCTTGAGCAAACCGCACACCCCTTCTCTCTCTCTCTCTCTCTCTCTCTCTCTCTCTCTCTCTCTCTCTCTCTCTCTCTCTCTCTCTCTCAGACAAGTATTCTCCTCAACTCCTGCTTCTCCCTCTCTCCTTCAACCTCATTTCCCACCTTCCCCAGATCACCTCTAGCTAGCCCTTATCTCTTTCACTCCCAATCTCTCTTTCTCCAGCACCCAACTCCCCTAGCGCCGTCACCTTCCACTAGCCAAGCTCCCCTTCGTTTCCCCTGTCGTCTTTTGTTCCACTCGAATCGGGTCCAACCGGCTCAAAGGAGAAAACCCAGATCGGGTTTTCCCCTCCATCTTCCGCTCGACCCCCAACCTCTTTCTCCTCTCGTTTTCCGGCAAAACCCATCACCGCCTGGAATCCCTACTTTTCCCTTTGCTCCTTTCCTTCAGCTTTCCCATCTTCTCCTCTGTCTCTGATTCGTTTCCAAACACCTCCGGCATTCTTCTCCTTCACCAGACGGCTTTGAGGAGGAAACCCAAATTGGGTTTCCCCCTCTACATTTCCTCCCAGGGAGGGAAAACCCAGATTGGGTTTCCCCCAAAGGCTTCCCTTTCCCCCTCTTCTTCTTTCTCCCTCCTTCTTCTTCTTTTCTTCTTCCCCATTCAATTTCACTGTCTTACTCATGAACAGTAACTCCAGTTACTATTCATGAACAGTTCTTTGGTAATGTTCATGAACAGTATTGTACTGTTTCCTTTTTCTCAAGTTTCGTTTTTGCCCTCATCAGATCTCAATAATTACACACCTGCCCTCATTTTAATTACGTTTGTATCCCCATTTTAATTACGTCTGTATCCCTGCTTTAATTCCATTTGAGTCCCCATTTTATTTACATCTGTGTCCCTAATTGTTCTAGTTTTGTCTTATTCACATTCTGTCTATCCAAGGACAATGTGATCCAGGACTGTTTATTTAGTTTTATTTTCTGTGTTTTTTAGAATAAATAATCATGTACATTGCAACAGCTAAATAAATATGAAATTTTCTTTTATTGTTAGTTTATTTTTGTTATTTTTATTTTTATTAATTGAATTTTATGTAAACTCCACATTTAAGTCGAGTCCCCGTGGAAATCGACCTGTATTTGCATAGCTATACTATAACAGCCGTGCACTTGCGGAAAACACTCAACAGACGTTGATGTTATCAGGAGGGGGAGAATATCATGGACTTGTACTTCAAGGCCTATGACCAATGACCACAAACTTCAAGGGAGGCCTAATTAGCTCATGGAATTAAAAGACTTAAGCCCATCAATTTGTGGATAAAGACCCATAATCTGGAAGGCCCGAATTCTAGAATTGTCTTTAGAAATATCTAAGTTCTAGAATATAGTAGTCTTGAGATATTTTGTAGGAATGTTTCAGAGGATAATCTGGACCATACACTTGTAATGATCATAACCCTCCATTGAGGAGGTGGAAAGGGGGTGAACTCCTATAAATAGAGGAGCTCCCTCATTTGTAAGACATCTCATAAGGAACTAACCAATGAATTAGAGTGTAAGTTAGTGGTAGTAATATATAAATAAATAAATAGTGTTATTTTCTGATTTCTTACTCTCTTCCCATATTTTCTTGTATGCTTCCGTAATTCAAGATGAACTTAGCCTTGGTGCCTTGAGTGCATTTCAAGACTAAGTATCGCATGGGAGTCTGAAAGTCTGAGCCCTTGACATTAGGCATTTGTTAAATGCATGGTTGACCTCTAGACAATGCTTTTAACATCATCATATGGGGTGAAATTTCAAAATTCAGAGAGGTATCATTCTTGGCCTACTTACAAATAGAGGAGACAAAAGAAGCTCTTACGAAGAAGTAGAATCCTTCTATGGTCACATATACACTAATTTGCTAACTTTTCTACAAGCATGATAGGTTTGTGGTAGTCTATGTAATTCTAAGGGAAATGCAGAGGAAGGGAAAAATATGCATGAGATTTTTGTTATGGTGGTAATTGGATGTAAACTCAGGACAAAGGTCAAGCTAGATATGAATAAAGAAATTGGGGAACTTGAGCATAAGAAAAATGGCATGAAAAGGATGAGAATTGCCTTAGGTCACCAGAAGCTAGCATTTCCTTAAATTGAGCACATAAAAATTGCTATTAGGAGAATCCCAAAGTAGTCATGTTAAGACAATTCAAGAAAATCTCTAAACTCAATAACATGATGATTTCGCAGTTGCATGCCATGAGTGGCACTAAACACTGTAACAAGTAAAGTTTTTTATTGATAAGGGTTATACAACGCCAAGTTGACCAGGATAGCATGCTTTGGGACTCATGGAACCTAGAACTACGGATTTGTCCCTTTATTTGGATTCAAAAAGGGTCCAACTCAATGATGTAAATGCAGGATGATTCAATGGTGTCAACAGTTAACCGTGATGGTGTCAGCATATTTATTGAGCTATTAGATATTTCATGCTTGAGGGGCTCTGCATGGCAATACTAACCTAGAGAACCTCATGAGCTAATAATCAACTTAATGTGAAATCTTATGTGGCCAAATTATAATAGCTTGTATAAGAGATGTAAAAGTAGTGTCAGAGTCAGTTCTAAAGACCAAAATAAAGAGAAAACAGCGCTGTAGTTCCGAAGCAAAGAAGTAGAAAATAATAGATGCTTGATCATGAGTTTAACAAGGATCATGTGTGATAGTTTGTAAACAAATAATGTAGTAAACTTTGATGCCAACAAGTCACATGTGTATTTTAATATAGTTTTTGTGGCTATTTCTCTACTTGGATCTCTTTGTGCAGATTAGGTATTAATTGAATTTTGATAAGTTTATTATTCCTTCTATTCTTGCTCCTTCGTAGACACTTTTATCCACTAATTCATTCAAACTCCTGTAGATATCGTGTGTTGGAAGCTTTGATTCAAATTCATATGTGTATAAAGTCAATGGCACTACAAGTATCCATGCAATTAGAGCTTCTACGAAACAGGGTGAGGGTATTTCTTTCAATTTATCTCAAGTATATGTTTCCTAGCAATTGGAAAACTTTATTACTTACAGAAGTTTACACTATCTGTTGAAGGCTTCTGCTTATTTAGTCTTTTCATTGTAATGGTTATCAGTCTACGTTTCTTTTCCTTATTGATTATAGCCTACGTACGAGCATCGGTTATATCATGCAACAAGAATGCATTTACTTGCCTTTTCTTTTTTACGTTGTATGGTTGCTTGTACGTGCTGATGCTTTTACTAATGCAACTTAATGTAGAGATGTTAGTATATAATAGTGATCATAACCCACTATTGAGAGAGTACTCCTCATATGACATGCATTAGCAGGAGAATAATAGCCTTTAACTACTTCTATGTTGTAGAGGACTAGAGTCTCTACTTTCAGGGTTTTAAATCATAACTTAAATGCTGTCAAGGCATTCCTTGTGGGTCATAGGAGTACCATCTACGATAATAGAATAGAGTAATTTCCCTATAATAAAAAAAAGCAAAAGAACAGTTCTTGTGTTTTCAGTACAACAAGCAAGCCAATAATGGATCAGCACAAAGTCACGGACTTGCATTGCAAGGCCCGTGACTAGAACCTGCAGCCCTAAGGGAGGTTTGTGTAGCTCATGGGCTTAGCCTAAAGGACTTAGGTTTGTTGTTGAAGATCCAGGAAACAAGGCCTGATTCTAAAAGGCCTGGTTTTTGGAAGTTTTCTTATAAATATCTAGAAAGAGGGAAACTTAGATATTATATAGAAACTTCTAGAGAGAATTCTATAATGGTCCTCAACCATTAAGATGATTGGCACATGTAATAATCCTAACCATCCATTGAGGAGGTGAATGGATGAGGACAGTATAAATAGATGTGATCTCCTCATTTGTAACTCAGACAAGTTCATTGTAGACAAGTTCAAGCAAGGAATAACAAGTTCTCTTTGAATTAGTCTTTTCTTGACTCTCATTGCTTTAGTGGGTGAGTGACTGCAGCCCTAGCAAGTGAGAGTGGGAGTTGAAGGCTTACTTATGCTTTGTAAAGGAGTTGCACACAAGTGTTGCATGGGTTTAGCATAGGTGAAATTACGACCCCATGACAAATGGTATCAAAGCAGATCAAAGTGGGCATTGCTTATCAAGTATTAGGGAAAGCTCATGGCAAGTGAGTCAGGAATAACCAGCATGCCAGTGGAGGTTCAACAAAAATCGTTGTGGGAGAAATCTAGAGACCTGTTGTGGAAGTTGGCTTTGAATGCTCGGCTTTATACTTTAGATATGAGGCTCGGTAAGTTCGAACGAACTCTATCTGATTGTTTGAACAAATTGAGTGCATTCATTGATGCCTTGAAAAGCCTTAAAGATGATATACGAAGTATGGTTGATGTGTTTGAGGTTATGGACACTAAGACCACAGATAGATGGGAGTGCATGTTTAATTGCTTTGTGTCTGTAGATGGCGAGATGACTAGTCCACATGAGAAAGTGGCTAGGTCAAAGGATATGGAGCTAGCAAAGGAATCCACGATGATGTGGATATGGTACAACTAGGCTTGCCAAGCCTATGTTCTATAAGGTTGCTTAAGTCTAATGATTCCCATGAGAAACCAATGATCAACAAGAATGTTGACATAATTGTTGGCACAAAGGAGAGTGTGCCACAACGAAAGGACTCCAAGAGGGACAAGACTGAGCAAGGATGTGCAGGTAGCACAATGACTTGTGGGAGCCACACTATTGTGAAGGAGACACATCAGCAAAGGGTAGTTGCACTAAGACACAAGAGGGTATACGAATCACAAATGTGTAAGGATGCACATGAGGCAAGGACACCCATACATTGAAGAGGATAAAGAAGATTTTCGTGAAGCACAAGCATGGCTGAATGCCAATGTGTAATGGGAGAAACGAGATGAGGTGTCTCATAAGGATTACAAGGCAATATGGGATGCACCAAAGGTGAAAGTTTGTGACACCAATGGAGATGTGTCGACGAGGGTGTCAATATTATCAGGTGAGCGAGAATGTCACGGACTTGAATTGCAAGGCCCGTAACCAATGCCCATAGGCTCTAAGGGAGGTCTACGTAGCTCATGGACTTAGGCTTGTTGTTAAAGATCCATAGAACAAGGCCTAATTCTAAGAAGCCTGGTTTCTGGGAGTTTTCATGTAAATATCTAGAAAGAGAAAAACTTAGATATTATATAGAAACTTATTAAGTGTTCAATTTTTGGTCAAAATACCCCTAATTTAGTATTCAATTAGATCATCTAGGCCATCAATTTTGAGATTTTACATAAAATATTTTATTTTAGGTTTAATTGGTCATCCAACTATTGAATTGCAAAATTTAACAATCAGATTTTTAATAACATTCTATTTTTGCCCTTCCTCTTTAAATGCAATTATAATTCTATCCTTTTGTTAATTACATCTGTGTCCTCGTTGTATTTACATCTGTATCCTCGTTTAATTTACATCTGTGTCCCTGCTCTATTCAAGTTTTATTTTATCCATCTTTTGACAGTGTTATTTAGGGACTGCTATTCATGGACAATGTAATTCAGGGATGTTTGATTAATTTTATTTTCTGGAATTGAAAATTATGTAAAGTGCATCATTTGAACAAATCTGAATAGTTAGGTTAGTTTTGTTATTTTCTTTAAGTTTTAAATGATTAAATTTTATTAAAAACTCCACTTAAAGCGAGTCCCTGTGGGTTCGACTCGTATTTGCATAGCTATACTTCAATAGCTCGTGCACTTGCGGAAAACATCAACATAAATGAAGAATAGAGGTCACTCATTCTGAACTTCTAATGTTTTACAATGATTATGCTAATAGAATGCAGCTCATGGTTGCTACAACATTAGTATTGTTGTGTATGAAACCTTCAGAAGTTGCAACATTTGGAGAAGTACGATGGCTTCATAATGGAGGAATGTTGCATTTTCATGCTGATAATATTCTCAAAAGCTATTTTAACTTAGTCTAGTGTTATCATATTGAGCCATGCAATTCAAGGTTAACAAAACTTCTTTTAAGGAAATTTAAGGGTAACAACTTAGAAGAGAAACATCCATTTCTACTTTCCAATTTTTAGCTGATGCGTGGTTGCCTTCATATTACTCATTAACTTCACTTTAAGAAGCCTATCAACTCAAGTATGAAAAGAAATGAGGAGCTTTCACATTCTTCAAAAGTGACAAAAGCAAATTAGTCTCTACAAACCATGTAAAGTATTTGGTGCTTTTGAGTGATTTCACTTACTTTAGTCTCATAACTTAATATAGGTTAAGTTAATTTTAGAAGGGGAGCCTTGGCACAACGGTCGAGTTATAGCACATGTGACTTGGAGGTTAGCGATTAGGGGCATGGAAATAGCCTCATGCAAAATGCAAGATAAGATGCACACTATAGACACATTATGGTCCACCCCTTCTAGGGGACCCCACATATGTAGGAGCTTTGTGCACCACACACAGTACCAGCAGCTTATGCTAAAAATGTAAAGGCTAGTTAATTTGTATGCCTTGAATGGATATGTTGAACCAAATTTGTCATTACTTAAAAATTAGATGAAATTCCCAAATCAAGTCTTGCTTGGTAAGATATAGCATCAATCTTCATAACTGAGAAATGTAACTTCTATACTTCAATAGGACACTTGATAGTTTTGTTATAGGGTATATGAAGTTCTAGCTCTTGTAATGCATATGTATGATTTTTATAAATATAGATCTTTAGTTCTAATTGGAAAGAGCCCTTGGGAATTTCTAAAGAAGATTGTGGTTCAAGTCCATCAAAATGTCAAAGGCTAACTCTTGACTTAGAAAAATCTCATTGTGTAATGTTGTCTTCTTAACTTTTTATCATCATATATTGAAAACTGTTGTTCCAAAACCTACATTATTATCAGAACCTACAATACTATCATTTCTTAAAGATAAATTATTATTATTTTATTGCTTTTGTTGAACTCAATTGTCGGTTTAACAAGTGCTATTGCTAATTTAATTTAGCTTTCAACAGATGACCATATGCGGGGACATATTTTAACATGTATAAAGTCTAACCAAAACATCACGATATTTAAGTTTCTCAGAGATGAATCTTGGATCTTTGGGATGCTTTTTGATGCTTTAGGAATGCCACAATAGGGAACAGCCACTTATTAGCCAATTTTTGCACGAATGGGCCTTGCTTTGGTTGATTCCAAGCCAAGATTAGATAAGTCATTGACAAAAATCACGATGATTGGATGATTTTAGAACGTGTTTAATCAATGTAATTCTTCATCTATGAGATTTCTAAAGTTAGGGCAATCGAGCGAACAGTTTGGGATCATACAAAGGTTTGGCACTTTGTGCAAAATTGAGACATTGGCTAATCTGTATTTTGACATTTTTCTTTTGCAAAACTTACACCTCTATAGAACCGCTTCCTCGATAGGTTTATTAGGCCCATAGCGGCTACAATCGTGACATTTTTGCAAACTACTGCCTATAATCTACAACGAAGGGGTTCTCTAGCGGCTACAAACTTGTAGGCTCTGTAGATCCTGTAGCCGCTACTTTCATAGCCTCTAAACTCTTTTCTTCTACTGCTAGAGCAAAGATTTGGGCAGATTGTGAATATGAGAGATAATGGGACCTTCCAGATCTTCGAAAGTATTGAGTATGAAGCCTGCGTAACGAGTTGTACTGAATGTCTCCTTCAAGACGAGTTAAAGGGCTGGGTTGTCTATTTCTTTGGATCGAAAGAAACTCGGAAGATCTGGGCAGCGTAGAAAGTTCCCCATTCCTGGCACATTTCGTATCATCTGATCCATGTCGCACTCGTCCGTAATTTGTTTCAACAATAGTTTTTACTGAGGAAGCTCTTATTCATCAAAATGTTTCAAAACTTACTGCAATCAAATTTTCCACTGATCCCATTTGTTCAGTGGTACAAATTATTTACAAGGTAGGCATAAACTAGGAAATGGAAGGTTGGAAATTTTGTATAAACGACCGTCTAATTCAACTTTCAAAAATATAGTTTATAGGATGCTTGACTCTTCCAATCATCGTGAATTTTTTTGTAACTAGTTAACCAAAGTTGGAGATATGAATAGCCGGAACGTCCAAAGGTAGTCCCTTTCCGTGCCAAATGTGAGGCATTTCTGTGGAAGGTCCATCTGGGGCTTTGGACCTAGCATTCCTCTTAAGTTGTTAATTAAGAAGCAATGAAAACAAGAAAGGAATCAAATCTAGCATCCAAGGGATTGTCCATTAAATGCAATATTTAGTCCATAGGCAGCTACTGGACGAAGGATTTTAAATTCCATGTGAGGCCATGTACAGTATGGGAAATGGAGGCAATTAGCTACGTTTTGGAGATCGCACTTTTTTAATACATAAGACAAACAGAGCCAGCAAATTGCAGGAGCTGCGCTTCAAAGTAATGTGAGAGGGTTTTGGTTTATATGAGAATCAACAAGGCTTTTGTCAGTGAAAACAAGAAGATAACTATGTCCAATTGCTAGAAAAAAACAGTGCATGTTCTGGCGATGTGGAAAGCTTTATAATTTATTTATGTATTTGGAAGATGATATATTCTCCCCCACTTTTGACTCATTACCCATTATTAATATGGCAGATGGAACTCTAGGTGAGACCGGATTTACGAAGATTCAAATCGTTCATGAAGTCTTTGATTTAGATTGGCTTTGCTCCAAAATTTCTGATTCATTCAATAATCTTGGCTATTGCAACTTTTAGTTATAAAATGTACATTGAAGCTTTTGACTATAAATGAAGAAGATAGATCATCCAGTAGATGAGAATTTCAAAACATGGAATATCTGAATGAAAAATAACACTGTAAATTGCTTAAATCTTTGAAAAACTGGGCCAATTTGGAGTTATATCATCCATAGTTTTAGTAAAGGCTAATAAATCAAACGTGGGCAGGTATATTGTTTTTTATTTATTTTTCTTAAATTTATATGTAAATATATTATAGAAATTCTAAAACTATAGAATAGTTCCTGACGACTCTAATCAGGATAAGGCTTTGATGGTGATCATAGTTTCTGACAAATAAATCAAAGGTCTAATAAGTAGAATCGAATGCAGCTCATTCAATATATGAGTTTTGTGGGGTATACCTATCTAAAGATAAGCCCATAAGTAAACGATTCTGATCTCCAAAAATTAGATTTGTATTTTTAGCCAAACAACCAAACACGTATTTTGTGTTTTGTGCAGCCGACTACCATACTATTTCAAGTATATTTAAAAGTTTAGGATATGCAACTAGAGAGAGACTTATCCCAATTTAAGGTTTTCAAGAACAAAACTTATACCTAGTCATTGTCTCTAGATAATCCTAACCGCTAAGTAATTAAGCTAGCAGGTTTCAATTCGACTTATTTTTAAAGAATTCACACAGACATGTTCAAGGGCGTGTGACGAAGTCCATGTGGCTTTAGTTTCACGTTAGGTGAAACTTTATTTAGAAATTCGAGTCATTCATGTTTTGAAAGGCTTAGATAGGTTAGAGATCAAATTTCATATCTATTGATGCTTCTGGCTTATGTATCTTTTAGTAAAAAGTCATAACCGTTGTTTTTAACTAATTTTTTCAAAGACTAAAAACAAGTAGTTAAAATCATATGAATGCATTGATTTCTAATGGCTTCTCTACTTTTTATATAGAAAGCATAATGAACAGTTTAAATCTAAACAAAATCATTATGCATAAATGAGAAAAGGGAGTGTGATTAAGTCTGCGTCCTTTTAGCGTGACACATTTCTGAAACTTATAAGAGATACCACGTTGAAAGCCGTAAATGGACCTCAGCTAGAAGGTCCGAGCATTTAGCGCTAAGAGGCCTTCCTTTGAATGATGTAACACATTCATCTTGTTGCTCTAGGCTTGGATAACTATTAATGGTAATAAAATGTGAATCAGATAATTCTAGTAAGGTATACTATTTATCACAAGTTATAAACAGTCGTAAATTTAAATGCACAAAATATGGTTTTTGTGCTAGAATTATCGAATCTTTTTAGGTTTTGGTTTACTAGTTACCTAATGATAGAGCAACAAGATAACAAGCCAGATCATTCAAAGACAGGGCCCCTTGATGCCAAATGATGGATACTTTGACTAAAGTTCACTTAGGGCTTTGGCCTAGCATTCTTCTTACAACGAATAATCTGCCCACTAACAGGAGATAACATTTGTGCGCCGCAACGATTACGATTAAAGATGGTTGAAACACCCATCTGAGTCTACGGACTTCTCCAGAGCCGGCCTGCTTTGAATTAAAAGAAATCAAACATGCCTCCAAACGGTAGCTGTCCTGCTTCAGTCAGACATAGCTCCAAAACGGAAGCGAAAGACAGGAATCCCAACACGTTCGCCACATCGATGGTAAACGACGTCGGCTATAATACCCGTCACTGCATCAGGTTCCCGGCGAGCGGAAATCAGCATCTCCAGCAAAACTGCCAATCCATGGGTGTCCAAAGAGTTCCTTAGCTCCAATAACGGATCGCCTGATCGAAGGTGATCAGCTGGTAGACCGTCCGGATAATCTCAGAAAGATTTGGACACCCGGTCTCTCCCCATAAGAGGCCCTGACTTGAATTCTTTTGCAAACTTTATTATATTTTTCGGTTTCTTCAGCCCATCTTCTTTCTTGGCTATGATGCGAGTTCTTCATTCTTTCTCCAATAGTTGGCATTTGACTGCTCCAAACACATGAACGTAGAAATTCGCATATCTCAGCTCAAATTTCCCAGACCCAAATCACTCCCGGACATCTTATCCGAGTAAGCTAAGAAACGGGTACCTCTTCTGCCATTTTCTTCCAAGTATTTAAGAGAACTATCTGAACCAATCGCTGCAAATGATTCATTGTCCTCATCCCCAGCGACCTGGAATTTCAATCCAGATTCTCTAATTACAAGATTGTGTATTTGGAACACTTTTTATGCTTAATTCTGAAACAATGTCTAAATCAGATTGTTAATTTATGATCTGACAAGTTCATCTCCATCCTTCTTTGCCTAGTTGCACACTATAGCTTTGGAAACATGCAGAATTACTAAGATTACATGATTAATAAAAGAAGTCTCATATATCTCTTTTTCAATATTTCAGAAGCCACTTTCAAAGAGTACGATCCACGGACTATGCATTTGACCGAAGAAGTTGAACATCACGCCTCAATTATCTCTAATTCTAATTTTTTTTGGATAAATATATTTTTCATGTGCGCTCAAAAATCATTGGTCAATTTCAACATGGGAGTGGTCAGATGAGCAGTCAGAATCACCACTAGTTAGCTAACATTTAGGGGACACATGCGCTTGGTGGGATCGATCAAATCCCAACCATTTGAGAAAGAATTCGAATCTCAGACACTGAAGAACGTGGGTGGAAGAAACAAAAAATATGGGATGTATTTTTCGTCCCAATTTTAGAGTCTTAGAAAAAGTAGAAAAAGGTACTATTCTCATCACCTAAGCTAAAGTTTGAAAAAACCCTACTCAAGTGAATTTTTTTTTGGAATTATCTGGAAATGGAACTCCCCCAAGATTTTTTTACCCTAACCCTACTTCAATTCAAAAAATTTCTACCCCTAACTTGAATAGTATGGGTGAAACAGGTTGGGTCTTCTTACTAACTCAAGCTTGCTTACACTGTTCAGCTGGTTTCTGCAAGTTTTTGCTTTTCTTTCTATTGGTTTACTAGTACCCGTGTTATTTGTGAATGATTATAGTTACCGTAATGTCTTCATATTTATATTTAAAAAACTAATCTTGAGGGCATTTTTGTTGTTTAAAATAAAGCATATAATTTACTCAAGTCTCGTGTATTTTCATAATGGTATTAACCCGACCCTATTCAGTTAACAAAAAATTTTCCCCTAACCCTAACCCTTATTAGGCAGAGGCCCCTTAAATGACCCATTCGTTGCATCTCTAAAATTGCTGAGTGGGGGAGAACCTCATGTTACACAATGGGGCACATCTACTTTTAATAATAGGTCCTACTAGTGGATCTGAACCGTTCATCTAAAATATAGTGGCAGCGGTCTCTAATATCCCAAAACTAAGGTCAAGGGCACAATCTTACGTTCAAAAGATTTTGTGTTTTTTTTTTTTTTTTTTTCCGCTACGAAGCTCGAACAATTAATTATACAGTTTCAAACTAGAATGCTACAAACGACCGAAGGGAACTCATATTTGAACGCTACCTTAGTACTAATGTCACACACTCTCTTGATGTTTTATGATCAAATTGCATGAGAGGCCTCATTTTTTGAGTGAATAAGTTGTTCATCTTAAGCATCTTGTCATGGATGAGTCATATCTTAAAAATCAGTTACCTGGAATGATCTGGACTTTTATTTTTTTTATTTGAGTTGTTTTCAGTACTATTAATATTCCTACAGCCCAGTTTAAATGTAAACAGCAATGTGGTTCACGATTTTGGCCAAGGTTCTTATACTGCAAAACTATTTAGATGAATGTTTCGGATTGTCGTGAAAGTCGGCAGCTTGGGTAAAAGTCTGACAAAATTCCAAAGGACTGTGTGGCATCAGTCCTAGAAGGACGTCGGAATATCATTTCGCACGTAAAAAATGACATGATTTTTGGTCTACCTGGGTCTAATGTGGGAGATACAGATGAAAGATTGGTGGGATCCTAAAGTAGTGCTCACCACTTGGATCGGTTTCTGCTGTAGCTTTCATGTAGTGAAACGTTGCATGCAAGTTAATTCCGAGGCTTGTAGTCGAAAACGATGAAACAGCTCCATCGTGCCCGCGACGATGGAATAACATCATCATGCAGTCATCATAGTAATGACAAAGGTGGCCCATTAATGCATGAATTCTGTAGATGGTCTAGAGAAAAAGAAGTATCTGAGTCCGCCACGTGGCCTTCTTTTAGAAGTAAAAGCGTGGTTACTTCTAGCCCACAAAGATGTGAATGCCTCCTATGGGCTGGGCATCTGTGTGTGTGGAGGAGCTGCTTCCTCTCGCTGCCGTCGCATGTTCTAGTTGGACCACTGATTTCTTCAAATTTGGCATATATGATGTAGGATCGATTAAAATTTTCTCGATTGCCTTTTTTGACAAAAATAGGACTTTATGATAACAAAAACAGGGGTGTCTGCAGGCAGGCACTTCCTAGAAGCACCCCATATTTTGCTTATATATAGATAGAGATATGCTAGGAAAACGCATTACATATGCAAATTTTTGGATACATCTTTATTGAAAAATGCCACATCAGTTAAGCTGTCCCCCATATCACATTGTAGTCTTACATTGGAAAACTCCCGGCTTTTATTCGTAGTAAACGGTGTATCCAAAACTCATGTCTAATGCGTTTCCAAATCATTTTCCATACGAAAATGGGGTTTGACGTCCATTCATTGTCACCATCATCATCATCATCATCATCAAGACCTTATTCCAATTAAGGGTCGGCCACATGAATCTTATTCCTCCATTCTACTCTATTAAATATCATAGTTTTATTTAGTCCCAAAATTTTTAAATATTTCCTCACCACTTCTATTCATGTTCTTTTAGGCCTTCCCCTTACCCTTTTAAAACCTTCTACTTATATTGCCTTACTCCTTTTAACTGGTGCCGTTGTTGGTCTTCTTAGGACATGTCCAAACCATCTAAGTCTAATCTCCCTCATCTTATTACCTATTGGTGCTACCCTTAAATTTTTTCTAATATTTTTATTTTTAATTCTGTCCTTTTTTGTCTTACCACTCATCCATCTCAACATCCTCATTTATGCAATGCTCATTTTATAAGTATCATGTCCCTTAACTGGCCAATACTCTGATTTATAGAGCATGACCGGCCTTATAGTCATCCTATAGAATTTTTCTTTTAGTTTGAGTGGCACCCGCTGATCACATAAAACTCCAGATACATATCTTCATTTGTTCCAACCCACTTGGATTCTCTGGGTGACCTCCCTCTCAATCTCTCCTTTCATGGATCAATGATCCTAAGTATTGAAAGAGCTTTTTCACGGGGACTTTATAATTATCAATCTTGACTAGTGTTTCACTCCTACTCTCCTTGCTAAAATTACATTCCATATAGAGGGTCCCCCCGCGCTTAAGGGCATGTATTTTGGCGGCGCCAATTTAAGAGACTAAACATTATTGCTTTGACGGAGGAGATGCTTTTTTCTATAGATTCAAATCCAAGCATGAACGTAGAATATATGACTGGTAAGATCCCTACAGTCTCATGGATTTAATATCCTTAAACAATCTCTCTAAATTGCAGTAAGATGAGCCACCTTCACTAACACATTGTTTTGCTGATTCCGCCATCTTATGTGCCGATTTCTGCAGCTCTCCCTCCTTCCCTTCCATGAGTTCTCTCACCATCTTCTCCACCGTTTCTCTGTCGCATCGATCTTTCATATCCAGACCAATTTTCCATACCTCGCTAACAAATCGGCTGTTAATTTGCTGATCTGCAAAGAAGGGCCAACAAATCATTGGAACTCCTGTGAAGATGCTCTCAAGGGTGGAATTCCAACCACTGTGCGTCAAGAAGCCACCAACAGCTGGATGACCGAGAACTTCTTGCTGAGGTGCCCACTCCACCAAGAATCCTCTCTCTCTCGTTCCTTTCTCCAGCTCTACCGGAATCTGATTAGCCTCCCCTTTCCCAGTAACAGAATCGGGCCGTATGGCCCACAAAAAGGGTTTCAGGCTATTTACTAGACCATGCCAAATCTCCAACAACTCCATGTGACTGACAGTAGCAAAACTTCCGAAACTAACATAGAGAACGGACTTGGGGAGTTGTGAGTCAAGCCAAGTTATGCAAGTCTTATCCTCTTTCCAGAGGCTGCTATTGCTGCTAGAAGAAGGAAAAGAATCGGAATCAGCTATTTTGGATTTGAGAAGGGCATGTAGGGGTCCGATTGTGTAGATGTTCGAACAGGGAGAGCGAATTTCAGAAAGTATGGGACCTTCTAGCTCTTCGAAAGTGTTAAGTATGAGGCCGGCTGTTCGAGTGGTGCTGAGAGTCTCTTTTAACACGAATTGGAACTCTGGATTGTCAAGTTCTTTGGCCCGTAAGAAGCTAGGAAGATCTCGGCGCCGTAGAAAGTTCTCCATTCCCGCAACGTTTCGTATCATTCGGTCCATGTCGTCTCCCTCTGTCATTGGTTCAATTTGACTTGGAATTAAATCCATTGAAACCCTTCAAAGCGAAATGCTTCAAAATCGACTGTAAAACTACAAGGTATGTGGGTTCTTAAGATTGTATTATGTGGTCTTTGCGCACAGACGATTCCTAATGAGGATTACCAAAAGGATGCTGCATCAATTATATGTAGACCCACTTTGGTAAACTCGGTCTAATTGGGCGAGTATTGATCTAGCTAATGATTTCGAGTATGAAAGGGATGCCTTTAATTCCAGTAGCTCCTTATTAAATGGTGGGGATAACTTTAAGCCCAGATTTATCAAAATCCGAATCGTTTACAGTGCCTTTCCTTGTTTTTTCCTTCTTTTTTTTTAAATTCTTGTATATTATATCGAGTAAAGAGATACATAGTTGTTAGACTGACATTCAATACATTGTACAACCGTTTCGGACAATCATTCAAAGTAAAGTCGATTTAGATGGTTCATGCTTTGTAATTCTCGTACATTGGATGATCTGAACCTAGCAACTCTGCTTTTAGCGATCAAATGGATGGAAAAAAAATTTATAGTTTATTTTAGAAATCAAGAAAAAAATGAATAGAATGATACAATGGATGGGAATTTTAGAGCATGGCTTATCCAAGTTAAAGAAAGCATTGTAAATGATTTGGACCTTTAGAAATTCAGGCCCTTCTTGATTTATAGCAATCCCTACTCCTTTTTCTTTTGACAAGCCAAGAATTATAATGCTAATAACTCCACGCACACACCAAATCAAATCTGTTTTAAAGGAGAAACCAGTGACTTGAAACTATTCCCACACATTTGGTAAGGGGCTAATGAAGAAAAACTTAGAGGCCAATAGAGTCCTACGAAAGATAGCGGAAGGTTGTTGTACGGCTACCCATTTTTGCTTTCGTAGAGCCAGCTTGAGTTCATTAGGTTCATTCATTTGATTTTTCTAAGATTCTACCACCCAAAAGTGTGCCTTTTACTATTAATTCTGGACCCTTCTTTAGACACTGTTTTTTTTTTTTTTTTTGTGCACTTATCAGTATTACAAGAGCCACATTTTTCAGATTGCAGACTCATTAAATTCGTACTATTTTAAGACATATTCATTCATAGTTACAGGTCTGATCAACCATAGGTGATGCCTACTATAAAAAAAAGGGTGAGGAACTGTATGGAAACTTTTGTTCTATCGGGTAGGTTCTATCAGGAAATCCTAATCAACGGCGCGCGTGTGTCTAACTTTAAAAGATTAAAGAAAAAATCCTAATCAGTGGAATCAAACTTCAAAACTAACAGTAGCAGAATCTTAATCTGTGGAGCTTTACGAGCATCATTGAAGGAGATTTGTTGTGTATAGCCTCTCCAAGATGCGACAAGACTTTTAATCACTAATCATTTGTGTCCTGCTCTGTAATTGTATACTACAACATCGAAAAGAGAAATCTAGACATTCCAAAAACATCGAAAAGAGAAATCTTGACGTACCTTTGAATGGGAGCTCGCCTTCTTTAATCAATCTGGGAACACAGAAATATGCCCAGAAACTGCAAGCACTTATTGTACGGAACGTAATGATCGGAATACCCAACTCATCTGCGACGTCAATCGTAAACGACATGACCCCATCGGCTATGATACATGTCACCATGTCAGATTCCCGGCAGCGGGAAATCAGCATTTCCCGGAATAGCAACTTCGAGTGAACCTGCATCGAGTAAACTATTTCCAGGAGGTTCTCGGCCGAGCGAGAGTCTCCGGCTGAGAGCCCGTCGGAGATTGTACGGAACCGGAACTTAGGCCACCGGCTTGTGATAACACCAACGTCACTGAACCGCTGAAGTCGGTCATGGTTGTAGTCAGTGTTGAGAAAGGTGACACGGAAGCCAGCTAAACAGAGGAGCTGAGACAACTTGAGCATAGAGTTAATGTGGCCCTGCGCAGGGAAGGGGAACACCAGAACGTGAGGGACTTGCTTTTCCGGTGCTTCTAACTCCATTGTTGAGTGCTGCTACTGTAGATGGAGCTTCTTTACGAGCCTTCCCCCAAGGAGACCAATTTATCTTGGATGGAATAATTGCTGCCAGCTGGTCTAACTCAAATTTTATTTTCAAATGTTACGTCACCTCATACTAAAATATTGATTTAATATAATTAAATGCAAAAAATAAAAAAACCTTGAATAATATAACAGAAATTTAACCAAAACTAAAATACTATGTGAATTGACTAAAGCATCCCTTTTGTTAACTAATAAAAAGATTAACACCTGAGAAATTCACTAGAATACCCAACCATTTGCCTATAAACAGGCACATGGTCATGACAAAGGGGCTTCTGCCTTCGGACTCCTCTCCTAGCTCTCTTTTGGAATTTTTAAGGGTTTTCCATAATAGTAAAAATTCTTGGAAAATACCAGAAAATGTCGAAAAGTCCAAAAATTCTAAGTAAGCTCCAATAAATCCCAGAAAAAAAAAAAAAAAAAAAAAAAAGGTCTTAAATTCCTGATCTAGGGTCAATGCCATGTATAATGGAGTTATGTACAGTTCGTCCTTATGAATGACTAAAATATTCATTCTCTTTTTCTATTACATGTCTTCTTCAATTAGTAGAGACTGCATTCGTGCGCGCATGAGACGTGTGATCTACTATCCCTTCTCTTTTGCATCCGTGGTCCGTGACAATCCAGAAAAACTTAAAAGATTCCTGAAATCCTATGTGGAACTGATTCCACATAAAGATAATCAGGTGGCAAGTCAAACGAACTCGGAAATCAAACTCTACGCTCGAATCCTACTCACTCAGAGACTCCTTGCGTCACTGTACTTCTATGGCATCGGTGAAAATCAAATCAATCATTATAATCCAAAATTATCTTTTAGTTAGATAATTTTTTACTCATAATTTGAAGTTGAAGACTTGGAAAATGACCTGGGGAGAGAGATGGAAATAAGGAGCTGAAGGAGGGAGGTGAGAGCAAAGTGGAAAGGAGTGGATTACCATTTGCTATTTGAGAAATGAATCTAAATATGAGTATTGGTTGAAATATCTTGTGACATTTTTTCATGGATGATTGAGAAAGAAATGACATTGAGAGGGTCAAAGGTTCCGGTACTATTACCTCTAGAGGTCCAAATTAGCAAGTGATTTTGACGCCCATTCATAAACAACGGGGTTAAAAGTAAAAAAATGGAAGTAATTTTTCCGCCTTTCTGTCACAAACATTTTGTCAGCCCACGTGCCTCATGGATACGATCCAATACGTTTACTGGCAACCGGCAGACTGGCAGTGCTCAGGTACCCCAGCGCTCTTTTTTTATTGACGCAGTGGTGCTGGACTCTTTGCGTCCGAGCGTTGTTAATTCTGACAGCAAAATTTTTTTGTATTCTGTCTTGAGAACGGGATATCCTTTGCGTGTCGCCCATGGATGGTCTACAAGTTTTTGCCTTTCCGGGCCACGTAATTCCGGAACCTAGCTCCAACTAGATGTAATGGGTACTTTTGTAAATGCAGGGTCCTATTTTTGTCCGCAAGAATTTTCAGAGGCGTAGCACAGCCTGTTGTTACAGGCTTGCACTGCAAGATCCGTATCTAAGGCCTGAAAACCTTAAGGAAGACTTATTTTGGGCATAGAAGTGACTTAAGATACTTAGGCCTATTGTTGAAGACCCATGATATAAGGCTTAAATGTAGAAGGCCTGAATTCTGAAAACATTTATATAAATATCTTAAGAGGGAAAAGGTTAGAGAGTTGTGTAAAGTTTTTTAGAGAGAGTTTAGAATAGTTCTTAACCGTTGGATTGTAGACAGTTGTAATAATCTGGACTATCCTTGAGGAGATGAATAGAAAAAAATAAGTATAAATAGGTGTAAGCTCTTCACTTATAAACAGCTCAGACAATCTCAACTTTGGTTAAATTTAATAGAGTGAGAGAATTTTTTTTTGAATTTTTCTCATTAAAAGTAAGTGTAGTTTTAGCAAATAAAAGTTTGAAAAATTAAAAGTTAAAAAAGAAAATTGTGCATAAATACCGCAGGAGTTTAACAAAGATGAAACTGCAACGTCCGTGACATCACGCCAGCTTCTGTGTTTTCGTGTCAAAGGCCGCAAAGCAAACCTAACAAAATAGCGAAGGTAATTTGATCTGCAAGTACATTCAACGTCAGAAAAGTCCCAACCCACTTAATCATTGCAAAATGCCAAGAAGCTTATCGAGGAACCGAAAATAATGCCTATTGAGCATTTATCGTGACCAGATGAGATAATTATGTTGTCGACCACTCTATGGAAAGAATTTAAAGGGTTTTTTGGTATTCGTCAATGAAAAAGAAGCCGTTTTCTGAGTGGAATTTCGCGCTCCGGTGCTCTGAAACTGATGGGTGCTCCAAAGACCAAGTCGAAGACGTTTCCTTGCGAAAATCTAGGACCTGCCGGCCACAGTCTAAAAGTTTGAGAATCTGACTTAGAAACTTTTTCCAGTTAAAACATGAGTCATCATCAAATTGAATTGACTCGTGATTTTAACTCACTGTGCTTTGAAAGTTAAACGTAGAAATTCATTCGAGTTATATATTATCCAATTCCTATTGGTAGAGACGACTATAAGTCTAGTTATGCTTACAAAGTAATTAAGATGTCAATCATTAAATAAAGTAAAGATTGGAACTTTCAGTGGTGCCCAATTGCAAAATTATACTCAAATTAAAAGTACTTTTTGGTAGACTTCAGGCTTCTCCAATCCTTATTGTTCTTGAGCAGTACTCGTCTAATGCTAGAGAAAATTAGATGTACAGAACCAATCAACCCAAAATGGGGCCTACCGTACACTAACTTGGTGTACTGTTGCAAATGATACCTCTAATGTCTTACACAAATGCGACGGATATTCGAGTGGGCATGGATTTGTGGCCATCCAACCGTTAATCTATGAGCCCCATCCTAAATGACCGTCATGCGAAGCGGCTTTTGTCAAACTTTCAGAATAACAGTGGAGTAGCTGCCTTCCACTGACCACGGTTGGGATCGAACAATTTCAGTTGATTTTTCAGATGCACAAAACAAGTGATAAGACAATAGAATCCATTTCTTTTACACTTGTCACTTAATTTTTCTATGCCTCCATGACGAACGGCTCAGATCTATAAAAAAAATGCTCTTGTAGAGTCTACTTTTCTAAGCGAACATGGTATATCTACACTTACAGGGTCACGTTCATTAATCTTCCCTTTTCTTTTCGGTTTCCTGAATGGCTCAAGATACTTCAGTTGTTCTTTCTAGTCTTCTATCTTGAATCCTCTATTCACCTAACACAATTTTTTGCTTATACGATCCTTACATTATCTCTTAAAATATGTAAAAATTGTGTAAGGGAAACTTCTCGTGATATATAACTTGGGTAGCCCCTTGTTTGTCCTTATCAGCCACTAACTAACTGGTAAGAAGGGCTGTAACTCAACGTGAGCTCATATTTTCTGAACATCCGAATGGTCCGGAATGTCTTGTTGTCTTCGATTTTGATGGCTATATTTAGAAATTTTCATCCATTACATAATTTTAATTACTATCTTTTTAGAGTTATAAGTTAGATAATAATAAAAAATTCACGTCCATTTTACAACTAAAAGCGTGAGTTGTTAAAATCATTCTATGAATGAGAATTTTAGAACTTAATCATCTAAGTCAAGAATAATATTATAAATGACTTAAATTTTTAGAACTAATTAGTGGTACTTGAGATGAGATGATATGACTAATATGTAATGATATGGACCATATCATTATTATTGGTGTGCTTAAGCTGGTATAAGATGAAATAGCATCACCTCATCTCACTTCTTAGCGGTGCTTGAGATGACTCAATATAAAAATCATCTCATCTTAACTCACACCTAAGTTAAATTTTTACTCATCTCACGTCAAATTTGATTATTTTAATCTTGGTTAATTCATCTCAAGTTAAATCTTATATCATATCATCTAGCGTCAAGCTCATGTCATCTCAAGAACCACTAGCACCTTATAGCCAATCCAACCATATAGTGAGGGGCACACGGGGCAAAATAAGGGCGCATATCTTATCCTGTACGTTCCAAGGAAAACTTCTCTTGAATATGCTCTTTTATCATTAAGATGCTAGACCTTTGAGATTTGCGAGGTTTCTCAGCTACTACCTATCCAATAATAGTGAAACTAGGTGCGGTCTCTTATAAAAATATCTGAGGGGTCATAAAGATCAGATGCAGTGTAAAAGATCTTCCATTCTAGGTTTCTACATTGTATAATTAGTGGCGTTTAATTTTATCATGGCTACAGCCACAATATTTCCAAAATTGGTCTCCTCTATGGTTTCAAACTTTATTTTTACTTTTTCTGGGTAGAATTGGGAAGTATAGAGTGTACAGATGAGTCTAGGACAGTCAAAACCCTTAGGAAGGGTATTTCTGAAAATTTTAGGGATGCCCTAAATTTTCTGATCAGGGGGTGTCTTTATCAATTTAAGGGAATGCTAATTTAGGACTTAGGAGGTGCCCTTTGTAATTTTAGGTGGTACTAATTTAGACTGAGGAAGGGGGTGACAATATAAAAAAAAGGTCTGAAGTTTTAAGTACTTGGTATAAAAGTTAATGTTCCAGAAACCCTAACTTGTTCCCCCCCCCCTCCCCCCTCTTTTTTTTCTTCAGATCTTCTGGTTTCAGTCGGCCGAAACTGTGACGACCCGGGTTTTCTCATGCATTTTTAAATGCAATGTCAAATTTCCTAAGGCGGGATGCATCCCTATTTGAAAACCATTTTATAAAAACCATGCAATGCAAATGGAAAACCTTTTACATTAAACTCATTTTTGAAAACCCCGAGCGTCATTTGCTTTCACCACAACTAAGGTAGTTTTTGAAAAACTTCAGAAATCATAATTGTTTTTCCCCCGGTCTTTCCAGTCACAACGCATGCCCAAGCGTAACTAAGTACAAACACATGTCCAAAGGGTTGAGAGTTTACTTACATGTATATTTGTTTCCTTTTGGATTCACTTGCTCATAGCACTAACATAGATGTCCTCTTTGGGAGTGGTGTTGTCCTGAACCATGATATATATACGAACGTATCCTGTCCTTAAGTGCTTACTGATATCTGAAAAATGTTGAGGATTGGGTGAGTATATAATATACTCGGTAGGGCCTATCACTATTAGTTTTATAAATGCATGAGATGTTTCAAAATCATATGCTCATTCAAAACATGCGTATGTTTGAATACTTGAGTTCAATATCAGTATAAGAATCCATAGTCAACTGAAATTCAAATTATGCGTATGTTTGAATACTCGAGTTCAACATAAGTATAAGAATCCATAATCAACTGAAATTCTTATAACTTAAAAGATCACATAATCCAAAAGTGAAAGTATCATATATATGATGACATCATGATATGCAATAGATGCCTCATGGAGTCCAACTCATGGATCTCTAGTTTGGTATGGTCGACCAACCTCATATCATGCTATATGAAATGCACATCAAATTATAGGGTCCACTATGCCTACGACCTCCTCGCCGTGTGGTCCCCGGGTACCTAAGGACACTTGGTCATAGCCTCCACGGGGCTTATGACACGCCGACCCAGTGCCGTGACACCAGTGGTAGCCCCCTGTACCACATGCAGTCGACGTAGGGACTTGCCTCTTTTTGGGCGTGGTACCCATCCACCTATTAGTGGTAGAGGCCGGGTGGCCAACCTGCACCCCTCGGCATAGCACCCACGGGCTTACTTGCCCAAATCACATAAGATAAGTCAAAACATTTTGTTAAAACTTGTCCTCTTTTGGGTCCCTCACAATTGCCTGGCCCTCGGCACTCCAGCGTCTTTTGACAACCCTCAAGGACATGCAATCTTTGCAAGTACTTAAATCATGCAATGCGTGCACTTGTTTGCAACACATATATGTGCATAATGTATATGCAGTTATTTCAAAACATGGCTATGTACAAAGCATTTAACATGCATGCTGGATTAATTCATGCAAATCACATGCAAATCAAGTCATATATTTAAAACATATGTTCTCAAATAACAATAGTTCTTTTAAAAGAATCTAATAGTGATAGAGCACCTACCTGACTAGGTCGCGTTAACCCCTTTGTCCTCGTACACTCCTGAACATGGTTTGGGGACTCAAGGTTAGTTTAACCTATCTTTGATGGGTTTAGAGTAGTTGGGTCTTATTACTTAGGCATTAGGGGTCCATCCCTATGCCTATGGGTGTCCTAAGGTCCTACTTGGGCCTTGGTATCCTCAGTTTTCCAAAGTTCTAGTGGCCACGTCCCACCATCCTATTCTAAGGGTCATGCCCAACTTTGATTGGGCCTTGATCAAGGATTTTATGGTTTGGATTTGACCGCGTCATCGATGCGGACACAACATCTTTTGCGCGAGTCATCTCCGTCCGTCCTTCTCTTTAGCTGGTGTGTCCATGGACACACCCGTTTGGTTTTTCAAACGGCATCGACCTACGTCGACGTGGGACGGTCCTATTGGATCGTCTCGCCTGTTAGTGACCTGGGGACGTCCCAGGGGTCTTTGTGGCTCTCCTGGAGGCCTATTCTCCATGGTTTTTCATGAAAAAAACTAGGGAAACTGAGCCTAGGACTATGGGTGAGATGGGTTTGGGGAGTTTTTTAGCGTACCTGTTTCGTGGGTGGTTTTCTCTCCACGTTTTCCCCCTTGGTCACTGCTTCACGACTGGTTTTCTCCAAGGCTTTTGGGCTGCCATTAGAGGCACCAAAGAGCTCTATTTATAGAGCTTTTAAAGAGGGTTCTGGAGGGTTTCTAACGCCTTTGAATGGCGGTGGGGAATCCTCTAGAATGGCGGTGGTTTCTTCTTGAAACACCGCCGTTCCAAAAACCTCTAGGAGGTTGAAGATGACGGGGTACCCGTATCAAAACGGACACCTGTGTTTTTTCAGTTTAAGTCTATTTGTGAAATTTACAATTTTGCCCCTGAACTTCAAAGGGCCATATCTTGCTCATTTTAACTCCGTTTTGGGTGATTTTGGTCTCGTTGGATTCCTTTTTCTGAGATGCATCTAATGGCACTATTTTTAGGACTAAATTCCTGGGTTCAGTTGAGGCGACTAGTGAAATGACCAAAATGCCCTTATCTTTAAATCTGAACTTTTCATGGGATTTTAATATCTCAAAAATTGGGGTCATTACAGAAACTAAGCTTCCCTTTCCCTCTCCTTTTAGATTTGTAAAGAGGGTTTTTGGGCTACTTTACCACCAGCTGGCCAAAACCCCCTCTCATCTCCCCCTCAGTTGTTTTTCTTTGGCTGGCTGGAACCCTAGTACCCCTCATTTATTTTGATTTTTTCAGCGAGATGTCTTACCGAAGAATGGTTCTCCGACTTAAGGTTATTCTCCGATCGAGCTTCTAGGGTCGTTCCTCTGATCGAACAATCTAGGTCGTTTGATCTGGGTTGATCTCTAATTGGACGACATGGATTGTTCTCTGGTTGGACGATTTGGGTTATTCGAATATCAAACAATTTGAGCCCTCAGATCTAGGGTTTCCCTGTGATCTAGGCTTCTACTCGGCCTAGATCTGAACAGGATCTGGCCCGGGCTTGTCTGTGTACAAACGTAGTTTGGGCTTGGACTTGAGCTAAGTCGCACCTGGGCTGGTTCTAATAGTGGATTTGGGCCGCACAAGGCCTGAGTCTAGACTTAGATTTGGGCCACACCTAGCCCGAGGCTGAACGTGGATCGGGTCACTCTTGGCCCAGGTCCGATCGATCTCCCTTGTTGCCGGTTTTGTCTGGCAGTCTTCTTCTGTGTTCACTCGCTCTGGTATCACTTGTTGTGCGTAGCGGTTAGGATCAAAATCACAGAAACACAATCACACACAAAACATAATAAGATTTACGTGATTCGGCTATGTATAATATACATCCACGAGAGGAGGAGGGGAATATTTCCACTATGAGAGAGATTACACCCAGTTCTGTTCTATTGCTTTAGGCTCTGCCTCTGGTTCTATTTATAGAGGACAGAGACGGTGTAAAAGTTTCCTAGTAGGATTCTAATCCTACTTTCCTTTTCCTTATCTGATTATGACTCCTAATCAGGTTAGGATTACATTTAACTGACTTTCTTTATTTTATTTTTTTCAGGATTTTTTGGGCGTAATTATGGGGATGGACGTAATCACTATTTCCTTTTGCTGCTGTCGCATGTTCTAGTTAGACCACTGGTTTCTTCAAATTTGGCATATAAGATGTAGGATGGATTAAAATTTTCTCCGTTGCCTTTCTTGACAAAATTAGGACTTTATGGTAACAAAAACAGGGGTGTCTACAGGCAGGCACTTCCTAGAAGCACCCCACATTTTGCTTATATATAGATAGAGACATGCTAGGAAAACGCATAACATATGCAAATTTTTGGGCACATCTTTATTGAAAAATGCCACATCAGTTAAGCTGTTCCCAATATCACATTGTAGTCTTACATTGCAAAACTCCCTGCTTTTATTCGTAGTAAACGGTGTATCCAAAACTCGTGTCTAATACGTTTCCAAATTATTTTCCATATGAAAATGGGGTTCGACGTTCATTGGCCGATAAAAAAACACATGTATTTCAACGATGAAATCCAATGATTTTTGCTAGTTGGTCGAAGTCATGGGTTTGCTCACAATAGAATGCAGTTACAATCCCGGTCCTGCACCAACTTAGACGTGTGGTTTGAGGGCCTCTCCCCCCGTGCATTTGCCATGCGGCGCTGCATTAGAAAGTTCCTCGTCACATGTATTTTGGCGACGCCAATTTAAGAGACTAAACATTATTGCTTTGACGGAGGAGATGCTTTTTTCTTTAGATTTAAATCCAAGCATGAACGTAGAATATATGACTGGTAAGATTCCTACAGTCTCATGGATTTAATATCCTTAAACAATCTCTCTAAATTACAGTAAGATGAGCCACCTTCGCTAACACATTGTTTTGCTGATTCCGCCATCTTATGTGCCGATTTCTGCAGCTCTCCCTCCTTCCCTTCCATGAGTTCTCTCACCATCTTCTCCACCGTTTCTCTGTCGCATCGATCTTTCATATCCAGACCAATTTTCCATACCTCGCTAACAAATCGGCTGTTAATTTGCTGATCTGCAAAGAAGGGCCAACAAATCATTGGAACTCCTGTGAAGATGCTCTCAAGGGTGGAATTCCAACCACTGTGCGTCAAGAAGCCACCAACAGCTGGATGACCGAGAACTTCTTGCTGAGGTGCCCACTCCACCAAGAATCCTCTCTCTCTCGTTCCTTTCTCCAGCTCTACCGGAATCTGATTAGCCTCCCCTTTCCCAGTAACAGAATCCGGCCGTATGACCCACAAAAAGGGTTTCAGGCTATTTACTAGACCATGCCAAATCTCCAACAACTCCATGTGACTGACAGTAGTAAAACTTCCGAAACTAACATAGAGAACGGACTTGGGGAGTTGTGAGTCAAGCCAAGTTATGCAAGTCTTATCCTCTTTCCAGAGGCTGCTATTGCTGCTAGAAGAAGGAAAAGAATCGGAATCAGCTATTTTGGACTTGAGAAGGGCATGTAGGGGTCCGATTGTGTAGATGTTCGAGCAGAGAGAGCGAATTTGAGAAAGTATGGGACTTTCTAGCTCTTCGAAAGTGTTAAGTATGAGGCCGGCTGTTCGAGTGGTGCTGAGAGTCTCTTTTAGGAGGAATTGGAACTCTGGATTGTCAAGTTCTTTGGCCCGTAAGAAGCTAGGAAGATCTCGGCGCCGTAGAAAGTTCTCCATTCCCGCAACGTTTTGTATCATTCGGTCCATGTCGTCTCCCTCTGTCATTGGTTCAATTTGACTTGGAATTAAATCCATTGAAACCATTCAAAGCGAAATGCTTCAAAATCGACTGTAAAACTACAAGGTATGTGGGTTCTTAAGACTGTCTTATGTGATCTTTGGGCACAGATGATTCCTAATGAGGATTAACAAAAGGATGCTGCATCAATTATATGTAGACCCACTTTCGTAGACTCAGTCTAATTGGGCGAGTGTTGATCTAGCTAATGATTTCGAGTATGAAAGGGATGCCTTTTAATTCCAGTAGCTTCTTATTAAATGGTGGGGATAGCTTTTAAGCCCAGATTTATGAAAATCCGAATGGTTTACAGTGCCTTTCCTTCTTTTTTTCAAATTATTGTATATTATATCTAGTAAAGAGATACATAGTTAGACTGACATTCAATACATTGTACAACGGTTTCGGAGAATCATTCAACGTAATAACGTCAATTAAGATGGTTATAATCGTTTCGGAGAATCATTCATAGTACTAAAGTCGATTTAGATGTTCATGCTTTGTTATTCTCGTACATTGGATGATCTGATCCTAGCAACTCTGCTTTTAGCGATCAAATGGATGGAAATTTTTTTTATAGTTTATTTTAGAAATCAAGAAAAAAGCGAATAAAATGATATGGGAATTTTCGAGCATGGCTTATCCAAGTCAAAGGAAATATTGTAAATGATTTGGACCTTTAGAAATTCAGGCCCTTCTTGATTTATAGCAATCCCTACTCCTTTTTCTTTTGACAAGCCAAGAATTATAATGCTAATAACTCCACGCACACACTAAATCAAATCTGTTTTAAAGGAGAAACCAGTGACTTGAAACTATTCCCACACATTTGGTAAGGGGCTAATGAAGAAAAATTAGAGGCCAATAGAGTCCTACGAAAGATAGTGGAAAGTTGTTGTACGGCTACCCACTTTTGCTTTCGCAGAGCCAGCTTGAGGTCATTAGGTTCATTCATTTGATTTTTCAAAGACTCTACCATCCCAAAAGTGTGCCTTTTACTATTAATTCTGGACCCTTCTTTAGACATTGTTTTTTTTTTTTTAATTGTGCACTTATCAGTATTACAAGAGCCACATTTTTCAGATTGCCGACTCATTAAATTCGTACTATTTTAAGACATAGTCATTCATAGTTACAGGTCTGATCAACCGTAGGTGATGCCTACTATAAAAAAAAGGTGAGGAACTGTATGGAAACTTCTGTCCTATCGCGGAGGACACATCAGGTATTCCTAATCAACGGCGTGCGTGTGTCTAACTTTAAAAGATTAAAGAAAAAATCCTAATCAGTGGAATTAAACTTCAAAACTAACAGTAGCAGAATCTTAATCTGTGGAGCTTTACGACCATCATTGAAGGAGATTTGATAGCCTCTCCAAGATGCGACAAGACTTTTAATCATTAATCATTTGTGTCCTGTTCTGCAACTAAAACATCGAAAAGAGAAATCTGGACATACCAAAAACATCGAATAGAGAAATCTAGACGTACCTTTGAATGGGAGCTCGCCTTCTTTAATCAATCTGGGAACACAGAAATATGCCCAGAAACTGCAAGCACTTATTGTACGGAACGTGATGATCGGAATCTCCAACTCATCCGCGACGTCAATCGTAAACGACATGATCCCATCGGCTATGATACATGTCACCATGTCAGATTCCCGGCAGCTGGAAATCAGCATATCCCGGAATAGCAACTTCGAGTGAACCTGCATCGAGTAACTTAATTCCAGGACGTTCTCGGCCGAGCGCGAGTCTCCGGCTGAGAGCCCGTCGGAGATTGTACGGAACCGGAACTTAGGCCACCGGCTTGTGATAACACCAACGTCACTGAACCGCTGAAGGCGGTCATGGTTGTAGTCGGTGTTGAGAAAGGTGACACGGAAGCCAGCTAAACAGAGGAGCTGAGACAACTTGAGCATAGAGTTAATGTGGCCCTGCGCAGGGAAGGGGAACACCAGAACGTGAGGGACTAGCTTTTCCGGTGCTTCGATCACCATTGTTGAGTGCTACTATTGTAGATGGAGCTTCTTTCTGAGTCTTCCTCCAAAGAGACCAATTTATCTTGGATGGAATAATCGCCGCCGCCGGGTCTAACTCAAATTTTATTTTCAGTGTTACGTGTCATACTAAAACATTGATTAAATATAATTAAATCCAAAAAATAAAAAACACTTGAATAATATAACAGAAATTTAGCCAAAACTAAAATACCACGTGAATTGACTAAAGCATCCCTTTTGTTAACTAATAAAAAAATCAACACATGAGAAATTGACTAAAATACCCAACCATTTGCCTATAAACAGGCACATGGTCATGACAAAGGGGTTTCTGCATTCGGACTCCTCTCCTACCTCTCTTCTGGAATTTTTAAGGGTTTTCCATAATAGTAGGAATTCTTGGAAAATACCAGAAAATGTCGAAAAGTCCAAAAATTCTAAGCAAGCTCCAATAAATCCCAAAAAAAAAAAAAAAAGGCCTTAAATTCCTGATCTAGGGTCAATGCCATGTATAATGGAGTTATGTACAGTTCGTTCTTATGAATGACTAAAAAACTCATTCTCTTTTTCTATTACATGTCTTCTTCAATTAGTAGAGACTGCATTCGTGCGCGCATGAGAGGTGTGCTCTACTATCCCTTCTCTTCTGCAACCGTGACAACCCAGAAAAACCTATAAGATTCCTGAAATCCTATGTGGAACTGATTCCACATAAAGATAATCAGGTGGCAAGTCAAATGAACTCGGAAGTCAAACTCGACGCCCGAATCCTACTCACTCAGGGACTCCTTGCGTCACTGTACTTCTATGGCATCGGTGGAAATCAAATCAATCATTATAATCCAAAATTATCTTTTAGTTAGATAATTTTTTTCTCATAATTTGAAGTTGAAGACTTGGAAAATGCCCTTGGGAGAGAGATGGAAATAAGGAGCTGAAGGAGGGAGGTGAGAGCAAAGTGGAAAGGAGTGGATTACCATTTGCTATTTGAGAAATGAATCTAAATATGAGTATTGGTTGAAATATCTTGTGACATTTTTTCATGGATGATTGAGAAAGAAATGACATTGAGAGGGTCAAAGGTACCGGTACTATTATCTCTAGAGGTCCAAATTAGCAAGAGATTTTGACGCCCATTCATAAACAACGGGGTTATAAGTGAAAAAATGGAAGTCATTTTTCCCGCCTTCCCGTCACAAACATTTTGTCAGCCCACGTGCCTCACGGATACGATCCAATACGTTAACTGGCAACCGGCAGTGCGTAAGTACCCCAGCGCTCATTTTTTATTGACGCAGGGGTGCTGGACTCTTTGCGTCCGAGCGTTGTTAATTCTATATGCAAAATTTTTGTATTATGGATGGTCTACAAGTTTTCTCCTTTACGGGCCACGTAATTCCGGAACTTAGCTTCAACTAGATGTAATGGGGACTTTTGTAAATGCCGGGTCCTACTTTTATCGGTAAGAATTTTCAGAGACGTAGCACAGCCCGGGCCACCTTCTGTGTTTTCTGGTGTCAAAGGCCGCAAAGCAAACCTAACAAAATAGCGAAGGTCAGAAAAGTCCCAACTCACTTAATCATTACAAAATGCCAAGAAGCTTATCTAGGAACCGAAAATAATGCCGATTGAGCATTTATCGTGACCAGATGAGATAATTATGTTGTCGACCACTCTATGGCAAGAATTTAAAGGGGTGTTTTGTACTCGCCAATGAAAAAGAAGCCGTCTTCGGATTGAAATTTTGCGCTCCGCTGCTCTGAAACTGATGGGGGCACCAAAGACGAAGTCGAAGACGTTTCCTTGCGAAAATTTAGGACCTGCCTGCCACGGTCTAAAAGTTTGAGAATCTGACTTGAAAACTTTTTCTAGTTAAAACTTGAGTCATCATCAAATTGAATTGACTCGTGATTTTAACTCACCGTGCTTTGAAAGTTAAACGTAGAAATATTCATCCGAGTTAACTGGAATCACCAGCAAACTGAGTCAAGTAGCCAGTAACTTGCCGTATAACCTGAAGGGTTCTCATATAATCGTCCCCTTTTTTTATTATATATTATCCAATTCCTAATGGTAGAGACGACTATAACTCTAGTTATGCTTACAAGGTAATTAAGATGTCAATCATTAAATAAAGTAAAGATTGGAACTTTCAGTGGTGCCCAATTGCAAAATTATACTCAAATTAAAAGTACTTTTTTGTAGACTTCAGGCTTCTCCAATCCTTATTGTTCTTGAGCAGTACTCGTCTAATGCTAGAGAAAATTAGATGTACAGAGCTAATCAACCCAAAATGGGGCCTACCGTACACTAACTTGGTGTACTGTTGCAAATGATACCTCTAATGTCTTACACAAATGCGACGGATATTCGAGTGGGCATGGCTTTGTGGCCATCCAACCGTTAATCTATGAGCCCCATCCTAAATGACCGTCATGCGAACCGGCTTTTGTCAACTTTCAGAATAACAGTGGATTAGCTGCCTTCTACTAACAACGGTTGGGATCGGACGATTTCAGTTAATTTTTCAGATGTACAAAACAAGTGATAAGACAATAGAATCCATTTCTTTTGCACTTGTCACTTAATTTTTCCATGCCCCCATGACGAGCGGCTCAGATCTCAAAAAAATGCTTTTGTAGCGTCTACTTTTCTACGCGAACATGTATATCTACACTTGCAGGGTTACGTTCATTAATCTTCCCTTTTCTTTTCTGTTTCCTGAATGGCTCAAGATACTTCAGTTGTTCTTTCTAGTCTTCTATCTTGAATCCTCTATTCACCCAACACAATTTTTTGTTTACACGATCCTTACATTATCTCTTAAAATATGTAAAAATTGTGTAAGGGAAACTTCTCGTGATATATAACTTGGGTAGCCCCTTGTTTGTCCTTATCAACCCCTAACTGGTAAGAAGGGCTGTAACTCCACGTAGCTCATATTTTCTGAACATCCGAATGGTCCAGAATGTCTCGTTGTCTTCGATTTTGATGGCTATATTTCAAAATTTTCATCCATTAGATAATTCTAATTACTATCTTTTTACAGTTATAAGTTAGATAATAAAAAAATTTCACGTCCATTTTACAACTAAAAGCATGAGTTGTTAAAATCATTCAATGAATTAGAGTTTTTAGAACTTAATCATCTAAGTCAAGGATAATATTATAAATGACTTAGATTTTTAGAGCTAATTAGTTGTACTTGAGATGACATGACATGACTAATATTTAATGACATGGACCATATCATTATTATTGGTGTGCTTAAGCTGATATAAGATGAAACGGCATCACCTCATCTCACTTCTTATCGGTGCTTGAGATGAGTCAATATAAAAATCATCTCATCTTAACTTACACCTAAGTTAAATTTTTAGTCATCTCATGTCAAATTTAATTATTTTAATCTTGGTTAAGTCATCTCAAGTTAAACATTATATCATATCATCTAGCTCATGTAATCTCAAGAACCACCAGCACCGTATAGCCGATCCTGGGGCAAAATAAGGGCGCATATCTTATCCTGTATCTTCCAAGAAAAACTTCTCTTGAATATGCTCTTAATCGTTAAGATGCTAGACCTTTGAGATTTGCGAGGTTTCTTAGCTGCTACCTATCCAATAAGAGAGAAACTGGGTGGATCCGTTAAAATGAGGCCCGTGACTTCTCGACCAATATCTATATAATAATAGTGAAACTGGGTGCGGTCTCTAATAAAAGATTCTGAGATCCCTTGCCATAACTAGTATGTGGTCGCAGCCTAGCATTTGTCAGGAAAGAAAACGACACAATCTGTTACTCTTAGATCATCTTTCTCATCCCCACTTTGAAAGATCTCCGCCAAGAAACGTAGGTTCTTAGACGGTTATCCATTCACTGCAACCCTGCTCAACCATTTCCATCCGCCAGCAAAACTAGGCTCGATGCCAGGAGGAGAAAGGCAAGAGAAAGTTCTTCGCATGGTGCTTTTCCCAGCCCCATATCAAGGCCATATTACCCCTATGCTTCAACTGGCTGCCCTTCTCCATTCCCAAGGTGTCTCTATCACCATGGCTCACTCACGTTACAGATCTCCTAAGACTGATGACTTCCCCGACTTCGAATTTGAACCCATTTGGGATGGCTTATCGGAGGACGAAGCGTCCACCAAGGATATTATAGACCTTTCCACTGCCATTAATGTTAACTGCGAAGCTCCTTTTCGGGATTTTATGGCTCGGAAGCTATTGGAGAACGAAGAGAACCAGATTGTATGTATCATCTCGGATGCTTTCATGCACTTCTCACAGCGTGTTGCTGACCAGTTGAAGATCCCAAGGATTGCCTTATGGACTTGCAATGCAACTTGTTTTCTTGCTTTCCCTCTTCTTCCCGTTCAAGGTATGTTTCCTTCCTTTGGTGTTGTGGTGTTCACCTCGTTACTTGCTAGAAAATTGAAAAATGCTAGAGAAAAAAGGGGTACGCAGTCACAGAAGACACTTTTTCGGCCCTTATGTGCCATCTTGACCTGGTTCAATCAATTAATCTAACAGATAACTAGTCAGTTCACTTGGTGTTGATTAAGTTTTTATCAGATGATTTTGGACCTTTGATGCTAGCAATCTGAGAACCATTAATTTCTGTTGTATTATCATTTCGTGATGAAGTATCCGTTAGCACAGGACCCAAATGTGGATGGCATATGAATGTCTACGAATGAACGGTATATCAGTCAACAAACAGATTTGCCATGTGGGCTTAGAAGTCGAGCATCACCCTAAATTCAAAGGGAATGATATGGGTACCACTAGTTTTTCCCTCCTTAACCCTAATTCCAGGTGTGCCTATATTTGTGAACATGTAAAGTTATGGACGCCTATAAATCCAGGTGGGCCTACATTTAGGAGCATCCGAAGTTGCGGACGCTTATAATTATAGGAAGACTTACCATCCAAATGTTCATAATGTTGTCCTCGACTTGGATGAGATATACTTTGATGAAATCGAGGAACTGACATTAGTAGTATCAATACTATTTTTATTGGACCATAGCTAATGATCTATTTTCGAAGGCCATTTTGAGACCATTGAGCTAACCTAAGCTTATGAAGTTGGCAAAGGTCATTCTGCCTAAGATTGTTTATTTGGGATATGATGGAAATTGACCTCTTAAGTGAGGGGCCATTGGAAAATTATATTTAAGAGAGGTTTTATTTCTCGTATAGTGGTTCCTATTGTATTCCATGTTCAATTATATGTTTCTCTCTATGGAACGTTCTCTCTCTCTTCTCTTGATAGAATCCTAGAAGCTTAATGTTTTGGCAGAGATCATCACATTATTGTTGGAGATTTTAACAATAAAGGTAGTTTGTTGTAAGGATTTCTTACAGAGTGTTAGTGGGATTTCACTAAGTTGTGAAGAAGTAAGCCTGATCTCCATTGTTGTAATTCGTGTCTTAATTAGTGAATTTCTACCTAGCAAATCATCATTGATTATTAGGGTATCCAAATTATATATTTTATCAACGGTTATTTTTGGTAAAGTTTCTCACTTATAGTTGTATAATTTCATTATAAATATCAATACAATCAACCTTGGTGAATGAGAAGACAATCTTAACATGGTATCAGAGCCCTAGTGTTCGAAACTTTCTCTTTATCATTTTGGAAAATCAACTCCTACCTTCCAACCTCTACCTCTTTGTTCTTTTTCTAATCTAGTATCTATTCTGAATCTTTCAATCTCTTTCCAATACTTAATCCATTGTTAATCTATTCGTCAACATGTCTAGGGTAACAACTTCTAGCAACCCTCGAAATGGAAAGCCCACCTATAACAGTCCAAAGAGCATGCCCAACCTATTCTCTTCTCCTCTTCCTTCAACATGGGGATGATTCAACACTATGTGACTCTGAAATTAATCCTTGATAACCATGTGTTGTGGCAACTGCAATTTATGCTTGCTTTGTTGCTTGCCCCTTCTTCCTGTTTAAGGTAAGTATTGACCTTTCTATACGAACGACTATGTTTAGTGTTAATCTCTATACATTAATTCACACATGTTTAATGTTAAACTACCCCAACAACGGTAGGAGTGTGAGCTTCAGCATTTATGCTCCTTGGAAGGTGCTTCATTGTCTAAATCAATAGCTTAGTGTTCAATGTAGTATAGAGATAAAAAGGATTTGCAGGGTACAAATTTTGTCATAAACTGCCGTTCGGTGAAGTTTTTATCAGAAAGTACGTCTTCTGCGAAACCTTATACAAGCATACACAGAGAACAGGGCCCATGTTTTATGATATGGTTTTGTCTAACAAACCAAGAATTCGGGAAACATGACCCAGCTATCTGCTTTCGAGAGCCAAAATCTATTGCTGGAACTATCAGGCTCACTTGGGCCTGCGAGGGTGGTAGTCAGCCTTAACTATTTAGAGTACATGAATTTCCAATGCTTGGATAGTTAGATTGCATCAATGGATTTTTATTTATTTATTTGTTGTTAAGATTTGCATTAATTTAGAATGCCTAAGATTTTGTTTATTTTCTGTGTTACAGCCTTAGTGTGCCTCTCTCATCTGTTTATTAACTAATTCATCAATCTCTTTTAATAGATCATCAGTCAGAAGCCATTGTCCCTGAGCTTCCAATCCTCAGAATCAAGGACCTGCCAGATATTTTACTCGATAACCCGAAAACCTGGTATAAACTATTAGAAGACGCCTACAACCAAATAAGGGCCAGTGATGGGATAATCATTAATTCGTATGAGCATCTTGAAGAAATGGCAGTGATGAAAATTCGACAAGAATGTCAAGTACCAATTTTCCTTGTAGGCCCTCTGCACGGTTACTCAACAAGTTCTTCAAGTAGCTTGCTAGTGCAAGACGAAAAATGCATGGACTGGCTAGACAAACAAGCACCTAGTTCGGTTATTTATGTAAGCTTTGGGAGCTTAACTATCCTGCCTAAAACCGAATTGCCGGAGATAGCATGGGGCCTAGCCAATAGCAAGCAGCCCTTCTTGTGGGTGGTTCGAAGTGGCTTATTTGAGGGGTCGGAACAAGTGGAATTACCTGTAGGGTTTGAAGAGGAGACTAGAAATAGAGGTTTGCTTGTCCAATGGGCACCACAACAAGAGCTGCTGGCCCACCCTGCAGTGGGTGGGTTTTGGACCCATAGTGGCTGGAATTCCACACTGCAGAGTATATGTGGAGGAGTTCCTATGCTTTGTTCGCCTTCTTTTGGAGATCAAAAGGTCAACGCTAGAATGGTGAGCCATGTCTGGAAAGTGGGCATGCAGTTGGAGAATGGACCGGAGAGAGGTGAAATAGAGAGGGCCATAAGAAAATTAATGATGGAGAAGGAAGGTCAGGAGATGAGAGAGAGAGCAAAGAAACTCAAGGAAGATGCAGAGGACTGCCTGAGAAAAGGAGGCGCTTCTTACAATTCCACGAGGTCTTTGATTGATTTTATCTTGTAGTTTTTGTGTCTATGTTGTCTTAATTATATCCCATTCAAAACTCCTCCTTGGATCTCAAATCAAAACTATCATGGGTAAAAAGTGATTGGACTCTATTAGTATTGACTCACTAAGGGTGTTAGTTTTTCTAGTTCAGCCACTTTTTTTTTTTTTGGTCAAATTGTCAAATTAGAAGGGAGCCTTGGAGCAACAGTAAAAGTTTTTGTCGTGTGACCTTAAGGTCACGGGTTCAAGGTGTGAAAACAGCTTCTTGCAAAAAAGCAAGATAAGGTTGTGTACTATAGGCCCTTGTAATTCGGCCCTTCCTCAACCAGGCGAGAACTTAGTCCACCAGGGCTGCCCTTTTGGTCAAATTGTTCCGACTCTTCCAATTTCGCACGATTGACTTCTTTTATCATGTCACGATACAGATTGTGAAATCTATTTTTTGTGGGCACAGATTGCATTATCTTGAATGACTTAATTTATACTTCCTGCTTGGCAAGAGCATCTGCAAGCGAATTACCTGGCCTACCTATGTAAACAGAAAAGAAAGGAATAAATTGTACAATGTTGAAGATCTCTCTAACTACATAAAGGTAGTATTTGAATAGCCCCATATGTATTCGTCTCCCACGATATGATTTTGGATCGATCATCTTAAAATTTAATAATAAATTTGATCTCCCGACGTGATGAGAGATTCTTTTGTTTTTTTCTGTATGGATATGATGGGAGATTCATAAGGTCCATTAGGGCTGTAAGGGCAATTACTCATAATAATGCCCATGGAACCTTTCCCGAATGATTCCAATCACCCATCTGATTCTGCTGCGACATTGATTAACTAAGTAATATCGAACTTAAGCTTTAATGCCAAATGAATGTGGGGTCGATTCAGCTTGCTACAAATCTTCCCCACTTTATCATCAAGGACCAATGTGTATTTATACCTTTAACAGCTTCAGTACTAAAACATGAAACTTGTGCTTTCATATTCCTCAGTTCTATAATGAACTGACTCCTCTTTGCTGTGAAATGTCTGCCTACTTTGCTCTGTACATATCACCCATACGATAGGAAATGCACATAAGCCAAGTTGTGAAGAAATAAGCCTAATCTCTGTTGTTATAATTCTCATCTTAATTATTGGATCTTAATCATCATTGATTATTAGGACACAAAAATTATGTATTGTAGCAAGGTTTATTTTTGTAAAGTTTCTCACTTACAGTTGTTAATTTCATTATAGATATCAATACAATCAACCTCACTTGGTCATTGAGAAGAAATCTTAACATGGTATCAAAGCCTTAGGGTTCAAAACTTTCTCCTTGTCGTTTTGGAAAATCAACTCCTACCTTTCTACCTCTACCCATCTGTTCTTCCTCTGATCTACTATCTATACTAAATCTTTCACTCTCTTTCTGCTACTTGTCTATTGTCTTCATCATCATTGTCTAATCTATTCGTCAACATGTCTAGCGAAAAAACTCTAGCAACCCTGGACTAATCTCTCCTCCTCCCTTCAACATGGGAACGATTCGGAACACTCGATCCCCCTTATAAAATTCTACTCTCGGAAGCAAGCGCACCTCCAAATGAAAATTCATATTTTTTGGCCTGCATTGCCGTGAGCAACACTCCTAAGTCTTATCATTGCTACACCATCTGAAGAGTAGCTTTCTACACGTATTGGTGTTCGATCACCAAAGAAGGCATGGATGACATGGGAGCAATCTTATGGAGCTAAGATTATCCACCTTCATATGCAATTTCAGAAACTAAAGAAGGCAATATGTCTATCTCGACGTTTCTTCGCAAAGAAAAAAAAATCAGTGACACCCTAACACTCGCTGGTCGTCCAATTCATCAGCCATAGTTTAATGCACCGATTTGTTGGAAACCTTGGTTCGGAATACAGTGACGTAGTTGCTGCACTGTCCACAAGATCCCCACGTCCCACATTCACCCATCATTGAAGTATATGCTTCTTATGCCGAAAATTTGAAAGGCAAATGTAAGGACAATTTCCATCAAACTTCTTCAATAAAGGAAATAATGTCAACAATTACAAGGGAGAAGGCAAACCGGCTTCCAACTCTCATCTAAACACTCAATTTGGTCTACGAATTAAGTGCCAAACTTGTCATCGACTTGGTCATCCAGTCGACAAACGTCGTGATTTACTCCGATTGATCAATCAAAATCAAGCGCCTACGGCTCACATTGCATCTCATCAAGCTTCTAAATCTGGTGATTACAAGGACTGGTTTCCGGATAGAGGTGCAACGCACCATGGGACCTCTGACTTGTCCAATTCATCAATTGCGAGTTCATACAATGGGTCTAATGTAACATTCACCATTTTAGCATTTTAGGAAAATTTTAATTGTGAGAATAATAATATAAAAAATAAATAAAATAATAAAATAATGGAAATTAAGAAATTAAGAGGGGGATGCCTCAAATGCACTCCCCCACCCCCCCTTCTTTGTTCCTCCGTACACTCCCCCTTCTCTTGTTTCCCAGAACTGGCCACCAAAAATCGTATCCCCGGCAACGATCCGACGAAGAAGCTAGAATTCTGGGGGCATTGGTGATGAAACAGCTCAGGTAGGTCACCTCTATTCCCCCTCTCCTGATTCTCCTTTGTTCAGTGCCGGAAAACGGCGCAAACTGCCATTTCCCAATGCGTTTAGTGAGTTACTGTTGCCTTAGGAATAAGTCGATATAATGATATCATATGGGGATCTGGACCGTTCATCCTAAACGTAACAATGCAAGAAATACACCCATAAAATCTTAGGGTGATCGGATGGCTAGAGACTCCGAAAAACTCCAAAAACAGTATGTAAGGGTTTTTAGAAACGAAACAAAAATCGTGAAAAAACGGTAGAAAATGAATGAATTTGTGAAAATGGAGGGTGGAAATGGAATGTACGTGAAAAACTGGACAAATGAGTGTAAAAATCGCAAAAAACGGAGTACCTGGGGTCTCTGACGACCGGATTCTGGCGGTCGTCTCTAGCGACGGCGAACTAGTCCGATCACCGTCCCTGGCAACGGCGACCAGCGATGGGACAGAGACGCACGCGACACATGGCCCGAGTCACAGCTAGGCGCTACATGTGGAGCTATGTGCACGCCACACAGGGGACACAGGACTGGCCACGCGCGCTGTTTATCCCCATGCGCAGAGCGCATCCACAGATGCGCGATCCACGCATGCCGGTTCCAGACACGCGCAGATCACACACATGCGGACAGCACGTGCCGCACCCGCGGTAGGCCCATTTTCTTAATTTTGAGGGTTTTTTTACCCTTTATTCATAAAAAACGTAATTCTAAGAGCTATAGAGGTCCAAATCACGATTCGAAAGAGGCGTTGTGATCGTCTCAACAAAGCAAACTTAGATTTAAGATAAAAATCCAGTTTAGAGAAACTTTTTAATAGCCAAACTACTAAATGCTATTAGACGAGTCAGATTAAGCCGATCAATAGATGATCAGGCCTTAGACTTTGATTGTACATATCAACCATGAGATGAGTTAAGAGATTTGGAGGAAGATCTTGTGTAATTGCCAAGAAAAATGATCATGACGATCAATTTAGGCAATTACCTTAAGATGTGTTAATCAAGAGTGATTTGACCGTCAGATCGATGCATAATCATAGAGATATATGTGACACACTAGACATATAGAAATTTTATGGGTCATGATGAAAATGAGAGGTCTAACAGCAACAATGACTTATGGCGTGATAGGTACATCAGGGCATACACCTTGATATCGTTTACGTGTTTGCTTGGGATATTGCGATATCGAGGTAGGTGATTTCATTCACAATTTTTCCATGATTCTCAAATGATGACTTGGTGATTTGAATTTTTAGGCATATGATTTATGCCTTACCATATGCATGAGGTTAATTTTGGCATGTAGTTTCTCATATGCATGCTATCTTTCGAGTGGTTTTTGCATGCACTGTTTCTGATATATTTCGTGATATTCACTTGATTTTTGGTATCTTTGACATGAGGGAGATACTCTATCTTGACGTTTGAGACTATTGATCCTATGGTAGGATGCATTTCTTCACTCCGTAAGTGCCTGAGTGCCTGATTGCCCGTGAGGGTGAAAGGGTGAAAGCGGGCGTGCAACGCGACTTTTTGTGAGTGCCTGTGAGGAAGCAAGGGTGAAAGCGAAAGTAGAACGCGTCATTTCCGTCAGTGCCTGAGTGCTCGTGAGAGCGCAAGGGTAAAAGCAGATGGTATAGAGAGCTGACCCCACATTATCGTGAAAGTACTTGAGATACTTATAGGGCTTGACTGTATATAATGCTCGACACTTTTGACATGCATTCATGTGTTTTTAGATTTTCTTGGATTATGCATGTCCTGATATCATGATTGATGATACCTTATTTATTTCATGGACTTGGTATGTCCTTCCTCGTATAATTTAAGACTTTATATATATATATATATGTGTGTGTGTGTGTGTGTGTGTGTGTTTAATCATCTTACAATTTTTATGCCTTGCGCCATGTGATTTTTATGCCTTGCGCCATGTGATTTTTATTGAGTTTACTTTGAATGTATATCACATACACAAGCATGGCTTACTGAGGCATTGCAAAACAACTGAGGCATTGCTTTGTTTTGCAATGCCTCAGAGTTGGAGCGTGACAGTCAGAGAGGAAAGCAGGTGAAGTAGTGTGGATTTGGACGAGGACCTGAGGACTCTATATTGTTTGCATTCGGAGACATAGTAGTGTACATTCTTAGACAGGTATCAGACTTTTGGCTCCCTATCTAGATATTGTATATATTGATCGATTAGACCCATACTACTGTATAGTATGCATACACTCACACATGGATGATGTAGTGATCTTGGATGGACCTTGGAGCTTTGGCACTTTTATTATCATGGTCTCTTGCTGTTTGCACGATTTCTCGTAATTTTGTATTTGAGTATGCTCAGTGTGTCTGAAAGTAATTTGGTACAATATTGCGGTTTTAGGGTGTAAATGACCCTCGGGATTTTCTTTATCGGGCATTTTCCTTGACGCCGCGTAAATTTTTTAATTATTTGAGTTATTTCAGGGATCCCGCCTATTTTGTAATCATAAACTTTTTACTATTAATTTATGTATATTGGAAAAAAAAAAATTTTTGTGAAAACCCAGGGTATCACATCTAATCAGTTGTGAATTGGAAATGGGATAAATTTGCTTGTTAATCACATTGAATCTCCTTTTATCAATTGCAACAATTCGAATTTTCGTCTTTCAAATGGGTTACATGTCCTGAAATTACAACGAAATTGTTATCAGTCAGACAATTTGCTCATGATAATAATATTTTCTTTGAATTTCTTCCTGACTTCTTTATGATTAAAGATGGCGCTACGCTACGGGCACTCCACTGGTACACAACCCACTAAAGGATGGACTTGATCGCATCCAAGCATTGTCAATTCCCAATAAGATGGATTCGCAGACTCATGAAGGCGAACCAGTTTGGTCTGATCATTGCACACTCGTTTAGGTCACTTAAATGAACGATCTGTAATGCATGTACTTCATTCAAATAATCTTCCATTCAATAAATCTAATAAACTTTCTATTTCTACATGTTGTGCTTGCCAATCTGGAAAATCTGCTGCGTACCTTTGTATTCGAACAATTTTAGAAGTTCAGTTTTGGCCCACTCGATCTAATATTCTCGGATTTATGAAGCCCCTCTCACGTCCTTTATTCATGTGGGTTTAGATAGTCTGATATTTGTGACGAGCAAAAAAGCAAGGTAAGATTGAGTTACTATAGACTCTTGTAGTGCGCCCCTTTCCTGGACCGTGCATACATGGAGCTTCACACGGGGCTGCCTTTAACTTCTAGCAAGACATACAAAACCGAACAACAGTCTTTTATTCAATTCCTAGATCCTGTCGAGTGTCAATTTAATCAAAAGATCAATTCCCTGCAATCCGACTGGGGAGGCGAACTCAGAAATGTGAGCATCTGCAATTGAATGGAATTCATCATAGAATTGCATGTGCACATACACATGAACAAAATGGATCATCTGAAAGAAAAATCCGTTATTTACTTGAAACTGCACCTTTCACTAATGGCGCACTTGAAAGTCCCATTCAAATTCTGACATTACGCATTTGATACCTCTTACGGCGGAAGGTGTGCCAAATGGAGGGTCCAGATCAATCAAAGTTAGATCTATTCTAACATAGTAGGCGAGGTGGTATTGTGACACTCTGGGGACACTCATTAGACTGGTAGGGCGCTGCAACTTAAATAGGAAATTGAAACGAAGAAAGTCAGCAAATAAAACAATAGCCTACATAAAAATAAATAAATAAAAGAAGCTAGGTAATCACATGTAAGGGTAGGATTCATTCACCACTAAAGACAGCTAATCTTGTCCGTAGCAAGCGAAATGTGTAATTATCGAAGTACTAGTCCTCAAGCAGGACTGACGGCTCAATGAAATTTGAAGCCCGGTTTTAAGACTCCTAACACCTGGCCCACGGGGTATCCGGTTGGTTCATAGGCTTCATGTTATCTTTCATGCTGCCTGTTATAGATATATGCTATCAGATAAGATCTGTTAGCGAAGTTATCGACTAAATAGATCTACTTTATTTTGAATGAATTAATTAATTTCAAAGCGAAATACAAATATGTTTATATAGAAGTGGCATATTGAAAAACACCAAAAATAATGTAGATCTGTATAGTAAATAACTTTTCTAACGAGTATACGTAATGGACCAAGGGCAAATGTCACTTCGGAAAATGATAAGAAGATGGGCACTAGCTTACTTGGGCAAGCTAACAAGCGAGGCAGCTTTTGAGGCCAATACGTGTCATTTCTGCATGATGGAAACAAAAGAAGGTAATCCATCAAAGTTGATCATAAGGAAATGGAACAGTGTATTTTTGGATGTCTGAAGAAAGAAGAATTGAAATCCAAATGGCAGCCCCCTGTCTCAATCGGCTCAAATATAACTTCGATGGAGCCTGCTACCTCAACCCTGGACCATGTGGTGAGGGAGGTCGCCGATCATAATGGTAAGATCATTCTGGATTCCTCAGGTCCTTAGGGCATCTGCAATTCTACAGAAGCTGAGGAGGGTTTTATGGCTTCGGGAATCTCCTATTGGAATCAGTTAAAAGTTCATCCCACAATTATTGAAGGGGATTCTCTCAACACAGTAAGGTGGCTGAAACGGAAATCTAAGAGACCTAGAAAGTTGTGGGATCTCTTCGACAGGATTGAAAAACAGCTCGGGAACTTTCAATTCTGGTAATTTACCTACATAGGTCACCAATAATCAGGCAGACGAGCTTCCCACAGAAGGGGGTTCTCTTGGATGAGCCTAGGATCGGGTTCTTCAGCTCAGCCACGGATTGCTTAGCTTAGTAGCTCTGTTTCTAGCTCCTGCTTTCTGCTTTCTGCTTTCGGCTCAGATTGTAGTTTCAGTGTAATGTCTAGGTTTGTTTGTACTTGAGTATGTTATAAGTAAAGCCTAGACCATATCTGTCTTGGTTTCTACTCTTGTACCGTCACAGAGGGGGCTTTTCTCCCCCAGTCAATAGAAGTTAACAATTCGTAAAATTTATTATAAAAAAAAGGAACAATGAGCCGCTTGCTCAGGACCATAACATTACACCTACCAGATAATTTCATCTAGTTTGTGAGGTTCCGAAATCTGGAAGCTAGACAAAACAGTTAGTTCAAAGGGAATTTAGTGAAGAAGCACTGGAAGTCGCATTCACATGACTTGCATTTGCAGACGTGAAACTCTAGCAAGTGGTTTAGCCCCATATAGAGAAAAACCATAATAGTACGTCCACTTATGCGCCCAAGAAGGTACTCAACTAGGCTTCAAGTAGGCCTGCTAGTGGTACCAGGTTTCTTAGATCTGCTTGCTAACTAGGGAGACTCAGAAAATGCTCGTTTGGGGAATCAACTCCAATGGGCCTAAAAAACAAGTCCAAAGGATACCTTTGGATAAGAAAGATGGGCTTAGCCGAAGCGAACAGAACGCATAGAAGCTTCTAAAATTGAGCGCCATAGGTTCTCAAAACGATATCCTAGATCTTCGTTAACAAAACTTTCGAAAGAGAGGCTATTCTGACTGAGTTCACGGACTGAGTCCGAGCCTGCCTAGCTAAGCTTCACCTGACTCTTGATTGTCTGGAGACCAAAATTCATGACTGTTGGATGATTTTGGCTAATGCCCTTTTGTGCTTTAAATCATGGTCATTGGAAATTTCAACTGAAAAACTAGTAGTTAGAAGCATCAATAGACATTATTTTCTGTAATTAGCCTAAGGTGAGAAGGCCAAACAAGATTTTGGCCTCAGATCATGCAAAGGTGGGGCGAAGCTTGGTGGGTTCCTAAGTCAGTCCTGGAACATAGTTTGGTGGCATCTCTTTCTTTCCAAAACGCATTTGATGGGTATTTCTCTCGAGGCTAATGAACAGAAATTGGAATGAAACTCAAAGCCAATTTTCAAAGGTACCATGTGAATCATTAGCATGAGATAGTTCATGTACGAATGGGACAAAGGAAACAGATCACTCAGGGTACCATAAAAATGTCTAACATCCGCTTGCCACTTTTTATTTCTTTTGTTGTTGTAAGACTGCTGGTAAACTTGTTCACGTTGTTGGCACCCGGTTAGTATTAATTTTATGTCTTTCCATGGTTTATGTAGTTAGCATAAAATTGGCATAATATTGAAAATCTTCAAAGTAAACTAGTCCAAGTGCCTCTTCTTACCTGCTGCTAAAATTGGAACGTGACCTTTCAGATCAAGTTCTTTAGTGTGGGCTCAAATGCAACAAGAGGTAGGCATACTAGGACTCCCGTTTGCAATGAGCTCCTACATTTTAGATGTGCTTTGCGTGTAGGCCCTAAACTCAGTTTATTTATAAGTTGCCCCTCAACTTGTAATTGATTTTTATGTAAGCCCTTGGTGCCTAAAACCATTGGTATAGTTGTTATTGGGGGCAGGTTGGTTATTTCAACTGCCCACTTTACTAAAGGCTTTATTTTTCAGGGGCTTACAAACTAAATAAATAAAAACTCATTTTGAAAGTTAGAGGTTAACTTACGAACCAAATGAATTTGAAGGGTTATACTGTTTAAAGTGTAGGGGCTGCTCACAAACCAAAGCTACTTGCTAGCCAATTGCCATATTCTTTAAACACCATCAAGTACAGCATCTTATCTACTAACCCTTGGTGCATTCGACTAGACACACTAAGAGGCAATCAAGGCTCCAGAGAAATGCCATGAGACAATCTTTGGGAGCTACCTTCTGATCTACGTGGCGCTACTACAATTTCACTAGAAATTCGGCAAAAATAACACAATCACAGAAATTATACTGACACAACTTAAGATGTGTTCTTCGTCAATATTATTAACATATATAACAAGTGACCTGATTTGTTTCCAAGTGGACAACTTATTATACTACAATGAAACTACCACTTGAAGTGTTGAAAAGGAAAAAGCTTTGCAGACGCTAAAAAGGAAGCCATTTTTAGATGCTCGATAGACAAGCCTCACCTTTGAATTATCTATCAATTTATAACGTTTGGCCAGGTTTAGATTGGCTAGACACGCACCAAAAAAAAAATGATCATTTAATAATTTTAGCAGCCCTATTTTAGTTTTTGAAATCATGAGCACTGATTTTTGTATAATAATAAAAAAAACTAACAGCTAGAAGCGTTGAGACTATCTAGGGCAAGGGGAAAGTCCAGAAAAACATTGATAGAAGTGGTGAAAAAATATTTAAAAAACTTTGGAACTAAATGAAGCCATGACACTTAATAGAGGAGAATGGGGGAACAAGATTCATGTGGCTGACTCCTAATCGGGATAAGGTCTTGATGATGATGATGAAAAGCAGTGGATTAGCATGAATGCTGACAGTTAGTTTAAATAGGCATAGTGAACAAGATGAATGGATCAGATTGTCAGAAATGAATCCTAACTAGTTGGGGTCCTAAAAAGGCGTTGTTAATTTTCAAGGTCCCTCTAGACAAACTCATTCAAAGAATGGAAAAGAGGAAATAAAGAAAGTGACGCATAAAATAACACTAACCTTATGTTTAAAAGAGTGATCATAGCCATTGATATAGTGAGATATAACATGTGTTGGTAGGATTAATACACCAATAGAGATAGTCAATTCATCCATAACTAATGTGAAGAGGTATGGACTCAATGTCGATCCTTGGTGCAATCCTACAGTAACAGAAAAATCACCAGTCACGCCACTAGTGGTGGTAACAAATTTACCACCACTAATGGCGTGACTTGTGGTTTTCCTGTTACCACCACTAATGGTGTGACTGGTGATTTTTCTGTCATTGTAGGATTGCACCAAGGATCGGCATTGAGTCCATACCTCTTCATATTAGTTATGGATGAGTTAACAAAATATTTGCACAAGGAGATTCCTTGGTGCATACTATTTGCAAATGATATAGTCTTACTTGATTAAACAAGAGAAGGTGTAAACATAAAGCTAGAGTTATGGAGAGAAGCATTAGAATCTAAAGGATTTAAAATTAGCCGAACTAAGACAGAATATATGGAATGTAATTTTAGTAAGGAGAGTAGGAGTAGAACACCAGTCAAGATTGATAGCCAAGAAGTCCCCATAAAAGACCTCTTTCGGTACTTAGGATCATTGATCTATGAGAGTGGAGAGATTGAGAGGGAGGTTACCTAGAGAATCCAAGTGGGTTAGAACAAATGGAGATATGCATATGGAGTTTTATGTGATTGGCGGGTACCACTCAAACTAAAAGGAAAGTTCTATAGGATGGCTATAAGGCCGGCCATGCTCCATAGATCAGAGTGTTGACCAATTAAGGAACATGATACTCATAGAATGAGCGTCGCAGAAATGAGGATATTGAGATGGAATAGTGGTAAGACAATAAAGGACAAAATTAGAAATGAAAATATTAGAGGAAATTTAGGGATAGCACCAATAGGTAATAAGATGAGGGAGATTGGACTTAGATGGTTTGGACATGTCCAAAGGAGACCAACAACGGCACTAGTTAGAAAGAGTGAGGCAATACAAGTAGAGGGTTCTAAAAGGGCAAGGGAAAGGCCCAAAAAAATGTGGATAGAAGTTGTGAGAAAAGATTTAAAAACTTTGGGACTAAATGAAACCATGGTATTTAATAGAGTGGAATGGAGGAATAAGATTCATGTGGCCTACCCGTAATTGGGATAAGGTCTTGATGATGATGATGATGAGAGACAGTCAATTCACAGTCAATTCATGGTCAATGCAGTGCATCCCAAACAAAGAATTCTGTGGGAACCAACATGATCCGAAGTGGCATTATCAAGCATCCGACTTGTGGATTTGGGTTTGGACCTCTTGTTTGTTTCGGTTTATAAATGTTCAGTTCATACTGTTGATATAATAAACTCCTACAAAAGAAGGTCTCTCAGGCCCATATAAGTAAGCATCAACATTCTCTTGCTCAAACTTGATTGTTGAAGGATGGACAAGTTTTTTCAAAGACACGCTCAGAACCCAGATAATATTCCCAAAGCCTCTTCAGAAATCCTCTTTACTCTGTGTTTTACTTCAACGTTACATTAATTTTCAGGCATGAAACTCCAGCAAGTGGATTCATTACGCATCCAGAATAAGTGTCTGCAGAGATCGCCTATGGTGTTATCAAGCATGGGCCTCAACAGAACTCCAAGTCGTCCGGCTTGGCGATGCAAGGTCTCCTGTAATTTTCTCCAGGCCTCCTTTTGGAGAAGGCGTATGGAGACAATAGCTCGTTATAACAGAACAAAAGATGAAGGGAATGAAACCATTGGACAGACCAATAATGGGTGAAGCATAGAAGGGAGTTAGTGGCAAAATTAACTGGCTGGGTATACAGTGGGTTGACAATAAACGGCCTAAGGAAAAGGTCAAAATTTTAAGAAAGGAGGGCCCGCTCTTAGGCAAGCCATAAAACCGAATGGACCTACCAACCGAAGGATCGAATCAGTCACAATCTTGTAAGCTTCCTAAATGAGCTATGCGCGGAAAATCTCACCCATTGGACCGTAACATTGTTTACCCTCCATTTTAAAATTCAAGTAAAGGGAATGGGACCTAGTCCAATCTAACCCAATTGCAACGTGAACCTTGGCCAGATTTTACCTCCTTGGGCTGGCCCCATTAACACCAGTAAATTGAGAATTATAGATGGGTCCAATGTGTCCACCAACAGCAAAAGAAACATGTACGTTGAAAACCTTGAGCGCAATCCATTCAACATCTTTCGGTGCCATTATACACGGCAGTCATGAATTTCATGCAAACCTATCGTCCACTGGACTGGGGCCGTAACTGGATAATGCCAAGTTAATACGAACACTGTTTGATTGGAAAATTCAACTAAACATGTTTAGAACTTTCTTTCTTGATTTATCCTATTTATTCTCTTTCCTGTCTCCAAGTCCCTGAAATCATTATCCGCTCCACTCAGTCTACAGAAAAACTTACTTTTACTGCTTCACCATATGTACGCGATTACAATGAGATTGCTTTTGGTTCATTCTCTCAGAACTGAGACGTTTTCATCACAAATTACCAGGAATGTTTGGATGATCTGAATTATCCATTTGGCATGCCATTTCATAGACAAATATAGATTATTGAACAGTAAGTACCAGTTCCAGGCTAAGATTGGTCAGTTGGTGACAGAAGGTGGGGTTGATTCATCAGTACGCAGCAAAAGAAATGCTGTAGAGGGCATGATAATCCCAGTTAGGGAACATAGCCAAGTTCCCTAGTCCTACCACAATCGTGGGGGTGCAGAAGAAAATCTTGGAAGCGTAGAAATGCAATGAAGCACTGTCAGCATGCACGTCAAATCGAAGTTGTAATACCACAATCGTAGGGGCGTAGAAGAAAATCTTGGAAGCGGAGAAATACAATGAAACACTGTCAGCATGCACGTCAAATCAAAGTGTAACAATCAATGTCTCATACGACTGGAAGCCATTATTTCAACAGTCGTTTCATTGATTGCACATCCCGTCATCGTCTAACTAAACGGACAGTGCAGCCCTTCTTTAATGGTACATTTTATTGATCTTATAGGCATCGCTCCAGCCAAACACTTTCTTCCTTCTTTTCTTGTTCTTCTTTCATTTTCCCCCATGAGTTATAGCAATAAGATCAATAAAATGTAGAAGAGAACTACACTAGGGAACAGAAGTGCAACTGAGATCATCCTCTAAGAGCTTTAAATTATGATAAATAAAATATTTGACAAACATGTAAGCAATATGATTTCTGATGTAGGGTGATAAGGCCTTTTTCCTTCTTCTTCCCTTTCTTTTTTTTTTAAGTTTCTAGTGGCTCTAATTTCTTTTATTATCATTAGCAACTATAACAAGTATTTCCTAACTTGCACTTGTTTGACAAGACACATTAGTTTCTTATTTTTATTAATAAAAAATGGTAGGCCTAATCATATAAACGTGAATTGCATTGTAAGAAATTATTATTTACCTTATCAATAGAGGTGTTTTCTTTTCTATGAGGATTCAAGGCTTATTTTGTCTTTTGAATTCAAGGCTTTTTATCTTATTGATTTAAGATACTTCTAATGTAGAAGATGATGTTCTTTGTCTAATTTTTTTTTTTTTCACTATGCTATTTGACATTAGAGCCTTGTCTTTTCTGTTTCTATGGCTGGTAATTAGTTTCAAAGTGACAATTGAGGTGGCAGTATTTGAAAATTTTCAGCAAACAAATCAACAATCTGTGGAAGAGACACAAGCAACTCTCATGCAATTGACACGAGCTTTGCAGCAAATTCAATTTTGTGACAACAATAGGGTTTTGATCAATGAAGAGACACGTGATCCCCTTATTCATGGTAATGCACCAAGACAACCATTTAAGTCCCATGTCTATACGATAGAGTCCAGTGATGAAGAACTTGATGATATTCTTCTTAGAGGAGAAGGTGAGGTTAAACACGTTCAAAATTGTCAAAACTATGATGCATAATATTACAAGATGAAGATTGGTCTACCTTCCTTTAATGGGTGTTTACATATTGAAGATTTTCATGATTGGCTTCTCGAAGTCAAGAGATTCTTTGATTACATGAATATTGCAAAAGAGAAGATACTTAATCTTGTTGCCTACAAGCTTAAAGGTAGGCCTTTAGCATGGTGGGAGCAACTCCATATCTCACATGCACGGCAAGGAAAAGCATCGAATTCAACTTGGCAATAGATGAATTAATTGATGTGGACTAGGTTTTTTCAATAAGATTATGATCAAGTGTTGTTCCAACAATAGCAAAATTTCATGTAAGAAAGTCATATAGTGCCAGAAAACATGAAAGAGTTTTATCAACTTTAATCACATAATGATCTAGCAAAAATTGAGTCACGACAAGTGGCTAAATTTAGTGGAGGACTATGGTTTGCTATTCGAGATCAAGTCACTTTACAACCAATCTCAACTGTAGTACATTTTGAAGCTAGCAACTAGAGTGAAGACTTAGATAGAAATCAGATTGTAAGAAGGGCCAATGTATTGGAGCCATCACAAAACATCAAGCAAAATCAAAGGATAAGTTATAATCAAGAAACTTCCCAACCATCAGGCACCACAAACAAAGATTTAAAAAGTGAACAAGGTAAATAAGTTTAAAAAATCATTAGCCAAAGGTAATTCTTATGCCCTATTGCAACCAATCCAGTGTTACAAATGTGAAGAATAGGAACATCAATCCAACCAATGTCTTAAATATTGAAATTTTTCCATTGAAATTAAGGGTGATGTAGACTACAATGTTTATGGGGTTAATGAAGGTCAAGAGAAATTGACCACTCATAGTTCATCATCTTATGAACGCTCCAAAGGAAAGTATTGATCCCCAAATGCAAAATTAAAAAAAAAAAATTGAATTAAATGCACAGTAAATCAAAATAAATGTGATCTTATCATCCAGGGAGGAGGTAGCACCAACATAATGTTAAAAGAGACGGAGAACAAACTAGAGTTAAAGACTGAAAGCCATCCTGCTCCTTCTACAATTGATTGGCTTACAATGGTCAATGAGGCCAAGGTAAGTGAAAGGTGTTTCATTCTATTCTTATTTGAAAAATATTACAAAGATGAGACCTTATCTAGTGTAGTGGATACAGGTGCATGTCATCTTTGACTTAGTAGACCTGGCAACATGATGCTGACTGTACATATAAAGGCAAGGATAGTGACTATGTCTTTGATAAAGACGGTAGAAAAATTATCTATACCTATGCCAAAATAAGTTCAACACAAAGCATTTTAAGTGAAGGGATAATATGTTTTTATTATTGAAGAAGTCTATTTTTTAATAGGATCTCATGTGAAATATTTCAAGGAAGATGTTGATGACCAAGCGACACGATGTTACAATCAAAAACTAATTTAGTCTACTTTCTTTTTTCATTGTTTAGTTTTGCAGTGGTTCTAATTTCTCATCTTACCATTAGCAACTTAGATTTAGTTCTATAGCAAGTGTTTCCTAGGTTTTTTGGCAAGACATTATAGATTCCTATTCTACTTATATTAACAGGGATATCATTATAAGAGATTATTTTGTCTTGTAAATTCAAGATATTTGTAAAGTAAAAGACGACACAGTGTTCTTTGCCTCATTTATTTTTTTGCATTTACGCTATGTTAGTTTCCCTCCCTAAAAATGTGGATCATCCCACATTCCTCCCATTTTCCATGGCTATCTCACCTCCTTTCTCATCATCCGATTCAGCCAATAACACAACATATGCCTTTCGCTCCAACTAATACCATCTTCAACTTGCCTTTCAACCCATGTCAGCTTGACGATGAAGTAAGTGAATCGCTTAGTCCTTGCACAAGATGAATTTGAATTATGCCAGTTTTGGGAAACGTTTTATCAGGATGTAGCATCGGCAATTCTTGATCATTATGTAAGTTAGAACTTTTAAAGGACGGGTAACTTTGGCACAACCTCATTAAAGATGGAAGCACTGTTATTGACCCAATCAGTTCTCCAACATCCTATATGGTGACCTAATCAACTACTCAAACAAATGCAACATGCACCAATGTGCATCTTCATCTCAATGTAAACCATTGTCCATCTTATATTTCATCTTCAACGATCAAAATGGTGCTAGAACTATCAAATTAGTATCACTATTGCACTAGTAGGAACTCAAAAGCAGGGAAGTCTAGTAGATAGCTTAGACAACAGAAGACAACCCCAAGATGGTCAAATCACATCGAGCAGCCTCGTTTCTACTAGAATGAATATGCAAGGTATAGAATTCGAGTCTCCGAAGTTTATTAGAAAGTGAAATGCCACCAAATTGTAGGTTTTAAATTTGAGACCCTAGACTAAAACGAGCAAGAAATGATGGCATATACAGCCTTTCTTTTGATAGGAAAACTATCTTCGTTTTGCACTTTACGTGATTGGTCATGATAGCTCTAGCTCTTAGAGTATAGTTGCAACAACTATTGAACAATTAGTAAAGTGCATGGGGCATCTTCATGTTAGAGACAAAAGGTACACTTGATAGCCACTTGTTTAATGATCCAAACCATTCCGAATTATATAACCTGAAACTGATGTGCCACGGCTGAATAATCCATAAAATTCAGCTGCCATGATAGCCCAATTTGTGATAATAAAAAAGAAAGAAAGAATAAAGTCCAAGAGTCTTCAAATAATTAGTGAAGGAAGAGCTGCACAATGAGATTCCTGCACCACCAGTCAGGGGGCCTAAGAGATGGGTGGCCTGGATCCTAAGTAGGAGAAGTGAAACATGGAGAAAGGATTTCGGAATCCTACTTTGGCTTGAGTTGCTCTCTTTGTAGGCGCTACCTCTCGATGAGGAAGCGATCCGAATGAATGGAATAATCCACCCCTTTGGACTTTAAGGTACGTGCTCATCATTACCTGGGGAGAAGAGCTGATCCAAGCTCTCCCACCTCACTTTCCCTCGACAAAGTTTGAAAGATTGGCGCGTGCTCCGGTCCTTTTCCCAGTAAAGTTTACCAAGTTTCTATCAAATAAATTACACGGTCGGACCATTAGCTGACTAATACTCCTTTGAACCCTTTCTTTTCTACTAAGTGTGAGCTTCAAACTTTGATCAGATTCTTGTGTAACCCACAAGATCCGCTCTAGTTTTACGCCTCGCTGCACAGTCGAGCCATTAGACCAAGATGAAGATCACTGAGACTGCTAGTAAGTCCTCCAACAGATGGACGGGTCCGATCAACTAGTTGTGGGGCCAATCATGCAAAAGGGGGCATTACGACAAGCGCCCACCATCCTATCACTCCGCTTTGAAGATAGATATGGCGATCGCAGACTATGATCTCAAATCCACCCCTCAATACCTAATAGCAAGCCCATATGGGATTGAAAACTCAAATTTTCAGATATTATTTATAGACATTCTAGTCGCTACGTATTGATACAGTAGAAGTAGACTAGACTTAAATAGTTTGGACATATTTAATGAAAACTGAAAATAGCATTGGTAAATTTTTTTAAAAAGGTAAAGAGAAACCTCAAAAGAATGTAGATTGAAGTTATGAGAAAATATTTAAAAAAATTTAATTAAAAAAATTATAATACTTAAAAAAGTGAAATATGAAAGAACGAGATTATATGCCAACCTTTAATCAGAATAAGGTCTCGATGATTATTTAATAAGCAAAGCAAGAAAATGATAGATTATAAGACAACCACGCAGAAAAACGGAATATACAAAATCCACCTTCCTCTCACGTTCCAACACATTTTTCGCACGTGCGATGTCGATCTGTGAGACCACAAAGAGGGGAATAGGTGGCGACGCTTTCCGTATTTTAAAAAGAGAAAAGAATGCGCCACGAGATCAATCGACGTGGTATTCAATCCATGTGGGGACCACCGCCTTCTGATTTTCAGTCTTCGTATTCTTAAATTACTAAACGACCTTTTCGTATGTAGCCTTCACTAGCTTAGAAGCCCCGTGGGAACCAAAGTTTGAGGGCTTTCTGGTAATTTCACTCACAACCAATCAACCCAGCTGGACGCAGCATGTCGTGATAACTGGCTCACCGAGAATAAAGACTTCACCGGAATGTGAAAATTACGGTCTTGCCCTTTCTTCGTCATACCTAAAATACCCCTAGGTCCGGAAAAAGAAGAAAAAAGGGAGCCACAATGGCACAAAGTCACTGTTGGCAACATTTTTGTAAGGGCAACCCTATCTCACGACCGGAGAAAAAGATATGCAACGAATAAATCACGAAAAAAAATGGTTAAAATTTCGCCTCAATAATATAACTTTGGAGAAAAGGTAAAGGAAAAGCCAAGGAATATATAATTTTGTACCTTCCAAATTTCAACTATTGTCAACAATGTTTAGCACGTCTTTTAAGTTTGACTGGCCGCTTTCCTTTTAGACCGGAGATTAGATTTAAAATTCATTGTACGAGAGTGAGTGAGTGATTTGCTTTGCAATTTTTTACTTTTACTAAAAAAATCTAATCTAATTAGGTGGATGCAGCAGATGCGATCAATTGTTCCTGTAATGATCGGACGACAATAAACTTTTCTTATATTTGGTTTTTTTAATGGTATAATATTATGCTTATTAACTCCTGATAAGTAGAGGTTTCAATGACGTGCCCAGAAGCCACATTGTCAAACGGCACACATAAAAACATCTCATCAATGTTGCCCATCACCGAAATCCTGTTTAATATATTAATTTAGTGGGCCACTAATCTTTAAAATAAAATTAAAAAATAAAAATCCAATAATTGAAATGAACAGACTAGGGTAATCACATTTATACCCAAACGCTCTTTGACTAATTTTACCAGACCTGAGTGGCAACTTGGTAATTTCCTTAATTTCCTGGGAGGGGAAAACTCCAAAGAAAAACACCGCCCGACCATACCTCTAAATTATAAATGGCACGCGATCACATGAGCTGACAACCGTGGTCCCATTTGTGGTGGGTCCCACCACCCACGACATTGCTTGACACCGCCGCGGCGTTAGGATGGGTCCCACATTCCGGCCGCTCTCGCTCTCTCTCTCTTCTCTTGGACCCTTCCTATCTGATGTCACCTTACGCTATTCCTCGCACTCTGTTTGCCCGTCGGACGACAACGTAGTCTCTCTCTCTCCCTAGAGTTGCAGGTAGAGAAGAAAGGAAGAAACAAACAAACCAACCTCAGCAGCAGCAGCAGCAGCAGCAGCTTCTTCTTCTTCAGTTGCTTCGGTTGGAGGGAACGAATTCGATTTTCGAGAAGATCTTCTGCAACAATTCTTCCTTGCTTTCAGTTCACGTATTTCTGAGGAAGAACGAGAAATTCACCGCCACAGGACGTCCAATCTTCTTCCATTAGATCACAAACATTTCGAACGGTACGTGTTTCTTTTTTTACTCTAGAATCCGTGAATTTTCCTCAGGATTTCAATTCTTCTTCTCCGGACCAAGGAACAAGTTTTCTACTTCTCATGTTTCTGCTGAATTTCCTTAGGATTTTACTGCTGCTTCTCCGGACACTGACAACAATGTAATTCTGATGAATTTCGTAAAGAATTTTAGCTAGTAAATGTACTATTGATGTTAAATATCTTCGGGCTCTTACTTGTTCTTCTCCGGACAAAGAAAAAGGTGTGATTTTCACTTCTTCTTTCCCGGGCAGAGAGAAGAGAATGTGTGTCGGTCTGATGTTTCTGCTGCATTCTAGGGTTCCTGCTGGTTTCTTTTTGGTGCTGATCTCGATTTACCTTGCTGGGAATTTGATTTTCAGAGCAAATTGGATTTTTAATCTAGGGGATAGCGAGTGTGGAAAGAAAATGACTGTACTAGCATTGAATTCCGCGTAGAAACGCGTTTGGACAAGAAAGACAGGGAGGCAAGTGAGCCATTTCCCAATCCTCTTCTTCCTCTCCCTGTCTTCTCGCATCCGAGATCTACGCTCTTCTTTCCAGTCTTACCGGCTAAAGAGAGATTTTTACAGGCGCTACCTCATCTTCCGTTCTACTGCAATCACTCGTCGCTTTCGTTATCCATCACTGTTGCTTCTCCAATCATTGATTCGTCACAAGATCGACGGTACCCCTGCAGTGCCATTTTGAAAACTCCCAAAAAACCCCTTTCCTTGAAGATTTGGTTTCATCCCGTGAACGTAAACTCCCGGAGAAATCTCATTGATGGCATTCAATTTTTGGAAACTTGGGTACTGGATGGAAAGTAGTTTAGGACTCCATGTTTTGTCGTTTTCAAGCTGCACTTACAGATAGAGATGCATTTCTTTGCTGCATAGTTATTTTCTACATACTTGACAATATCATGCCGTAAAGCACCAGTTTTGGATTCAAATCTTGGTAACTAGATGAATCTAGAGAAAGCCATGTCTGAATTGGGACGAATTACACACAGTTTTTGTGGTTTCTTCTTCTACAGCTGAGCCTACGGAAATGCGATATTTGAAAGAGATGCATCATGTGTCAAAGACAAAGGAACAGCCAGTATGAGGTCGACTGGTAGGAAGAACGCTTTTCCTTATCGACGATTGGTGGCCTAAAAGGAACCTTGTCAAAGAACTTGATCATGCCATCTTCCAAGATGCAAGCAAACAACGTAAAGATGAACTTGGAAGGTACTGCCGGAATGGGAAACCATGCGCAAGTTAAGAACGGCTCAAAATCAAAGGAGGAGAGCCTCCTGTCCCCGACAGCAAGCAGAAGTTCAAAGCAGCGGGATAGGGGTAACGCTCAGAGATCTGAAAGGCCAACCCACCAATTCCATCTGGACATAATGGAGAAGAATGTGAGAGACGGCCACCTGGTTGGGCCGGCATCTTCAGGAAGCTACCCAAAGAAAGGGCCTGAGAGGAAGTCAACTGGAGCTGATGACCTTGTAAAATACATGTCGAATTTACCATGTTATCTGCAGCGTCCAGGGAAAGGAGACAATGTTCAGGAGAAGGCATTGAACTTTGGTGTTCTTGATTGGGGGCGCCTTGAAAAATGGAAGTACGATCAAAAGCGGGAGCCTGTTGGAAGAAATGTATATCCAATGCCAGCTACTAGTACCTCATCGTCATTCTCAACTTCAAAATCATCAAATGCTCATGGTAAAAGTGACTGCAGTACTAGCTCTCGAGCTCAAAGGAGGCCGTCCACTTCTTTGAATTTTCATCCGAAGTTGTCTCCTAAAGAAGGCCACTCTCACGTCTTGGATGGAAAACTCTCAAGCCACACTAGAGCTTCTCGCGATCTCAAAAAGATACAACCGAAATTTGACCAGCCCATAGAAAAAGAGGATGCAGGGCTCGAGCTGAAAAAAGATAAGAAAAAAGCTTCCGATTCTAAGACATGCCAAACTGCAGTAGTAGGAAATTTGTTGTCAAATTTGAGAGATGACGGAAGTGAGGTATGTGCTAAAGGAAAAACCAAGACTCTCCATGGGGAGTCCAAGAAGACCGCGGAGAATCTTCAAGAATCGGGCTCCCAACGTGCCCATAAATATCCTGTCAGAAGTCCCAATCCCGGTGATTCTGTCAGTGCCAGAGACTGCCGCCAAAATGGATGCTTGGACACGTCCCAGCTATCCGAAAGCACAGGGGGTCATCTAGGGGACACAAGCCATCACAGTGGCCATAGCTTTGAATGCACAGCATATTATGATGGACGATGGACGGAAGAAAGTACCAGTAGCTTTTCGGACGACTTCTATTTGCAGTTTGCTAATCGTTTTCCTGCAGTGCCACACTCTTGCCCACTCCCTTGTGAGCTTCCGAGCAGCAAATGGCAAGACCTCGACTTCTGTAGTCCTGTTGATGTCGAAGGTACAAAGGTTTCGTCTGACAAACTACCATCCATTATACGAGAAGGCAAGAGTGCAGAAAAGAACAAGTCTGCAGTTGAGCCTGCGGAGTTACCTCGAGTTCAGCCGTCCGATACATTGAGACCAGGAGAAGCCCAGCCATCTGGAGCAGCAAGAAGAGATCTATCTCCTTTTAAGCGGTTAAGTGCTGGATTAGATAAGATGCGCAGAAGTGTGAGCTCTAAGGAGGCTCTAGTTGCCCCACGCTTGAATTCAATATCATCTGCCACTAAATCAAGAGCTAGTGGTTCTCCTTGTTCAGATAGTTCATACAGAGATAAAGCAAGCAATGGTGGCAGGAGGCAGAGCCCACTGAGACGGATTCTTGATCCGATATTAAATACCAAGGCGTTGAACCGCGGCTTTCATTTTGACAAGTCAGTTTCAGTTTTACACTATCACCATGCTGATGAATCTAGTTGCAGGAAGAAACCTGAATTAGATGAGGTATCTGCATCATGCAATGCAAAGCTGAATTCTTCTACTGGCCAGGCAATGAACCGAAACTTGAATTTCTCGAGATGGGACGGCACAAATACCAGTGGCTCACTCCCAGTTGAGAAGCACCCACCATCAACAACGCATGCTCTTCTGCAAATTGCTTCTAAGAATGGACTCCCTCTATTTACAGTCACATTCGACAGTGACAGCAACATTTTAGCAGCCACAATGAGGAAAATATGCATAGCTGGGAAGGATGATTTTGACTGCATCTACACATTTTATTCTGTTCGAGAAGTTAAAAAGAAGACAGGCACATGGATGAATCAAGGTAGCAAGAGTAAAGGGCACGGATACATCTCCAACATTGTTGGGCACATGAAGGTCACCTGTGATAAACGCTCAAAATCGACCGCCGCAGATTCTGAGGACCGTGTTATAACAAGGGAATTTGTTCTATTTGGAGCTGAAATAAAACAGGCAACTCATCAAACTCTAAATTTCCTACCCAACAGTGAGCTTGCAGCTGTTGTAGTTGACCTTCCAGAAGAGAAGAGGGAAAACTCTAACATTCGGGGGCAACAAAGTGGTAATGATTCAGAACTATCAGAGGCAGGTGTGGGTGAGTGTCCTCCACAAGACAGATTCACTTACTTTTCAGAAGAAGATTCACAGAAAATGTCAAACATGGAATCCAAAAGTCTCTCAAATATCATGGTCATACTCCCAGATGGTGCTCATGCATTATCAACAACAGGAGTACCTTCATCGTTGATTGACAGGTGGAAATCAGGCGGATCTTGTGATTGTGGAGGTTGGGATGAGGGCTGCGCGCTGACAATTCTTGCAAACCAGGATCCACAAAAACTAAGTTCACATCGGGCTTGTCCCATTGCAGAAGATCTACATCAACTCAATCTTTTTGTCCAGGTACTGGAAATTAATGCATTTTCTCTGGTAGTAATAATTGATGGGAGAATTCACTAGTAGCTTAGATTACCGAAAAAGTTATTTACATTGTTACTACTACTGTTCAGGGAGGAGCTCAAGAAAACAAGCATGTTTTCAGCGTAGCAGCTCTCAAGGAGGGGTTGTATGCAGTTGATTTCAATGCATCGATCTCTCTGTTGCAATCTTTCTCCATTTGTATAGCAGCCCTACATGGCAGAAAACCCACCTATCTTTCTGAGGTCTGTAACTTATTAGAAACAAAAACTGCAGTGGAACAAACATCGAAGGAAGATAGAATGAAAGTTTCAATCAGAACTTCAGGGGAAGCTCCTGCAACTTACGTCATCTATCCACCTCTTTCTCCTTTTGGGAGGGTCTAGTTGGTGCTGGTTATGGCTATGACATATCTTGTAAGTAAGACCTAGAAGTCAGCATTTGGCAGTTGTAAACCAATGGAACGGGCCGACGTACAGGTATCTTCATTGCTAATCACCTTTGGCACGATTTGCAGCAAAGTTGTTGAAAGCAGATGTTGAAGACAAAGGGAAATACTGATGGTGTCATTTTCTGTTTTGTAAGTAAAACCAAGTAGCAGAATCACCCATTTATGGAGTAATAATCTCAGTATCAACTTATTAGTTCATGATCAGGACTGTGCATGCAGTTCTTCCATGTGAAGCTCTACATACGCCTAATGTGAAGCTTGCAAATTCAAAAGCTCTATGATTCCAAAAGATCGACTTCCATTGACACTCATGTATCATGGCTGAAACAATAAAATTACATTCTGTATGCTTGTTAGTCTGCAAATTTATCACTTCAATCTCCGAGTATCGTGGTAAAAGTATTACACCATTTTCTGTAAGCTGGTCTTCAATCTGACTTCAGATGCTTCAATCTGAAAGCCTAGCAAGTTCTGGACTGGTGGAACATGAAGACTTGGACTGCTTGTTGACTAGGTACAATTTACACAAGCAGAGGTCTGATAGGAGTGCTGCAATTTTAACTAGATTTGGATTTAATATTGCAGTCAGGTTCAACGTCTAGCACTTTTAGTGACATCAAGAAAGATAGCATTCCTCTAAATTGATGAAGTATGCTATCGTTAGATACTAGGTGTCTTCAGGATGTGGAATATCAAGAGGAACTCAATATTAGAGATTCTATTATATGCGGTCTGGCTTTCTGAGCTAACTGACTCTTATTTGGTGCAGTTAGAGGTCCAACATAACGGCAAGGAAATGAAAATGATAAAACGTCATTGTAAACCTTAATGGTATCCAAAACTACAACATTAAGGTAATCCTTAATGTTTGTCACTGTTCTGAGTGGAAATATGCAAAGCAAGAACTCGAGTGATAGTAAATAACTGAATGTCTTGTTGCCACAGGTACCTTTGTTATAAGTCAACATGCGAGGCATGGTGGATACACATAAACCACTGTCCATCAATTCTCTCAAACACATTTGTTGCAACCTGTTTCCCCCAACTGCTGCTTCCTTTGGTTTTAACAACTTCCATGCATGTTACATACCCCATAACACCTCTAACATGAACTTCAACATTCTTCAGCTCAATCTGGAGTGGGAATTCATAATCAGAACCACATACAAGCTCCCAGCTTCCCATAACAAGATCATAACCAGATATCCCTCCCGCACCAGGGTGCACGCAGTAAACATTTTCCTTTTTTGCCCAAATATGGTGCATAGCCACCAGATCCCCATCCCTGAATGCATTATAGAACCTAGTATTTGTGGCAAGGACTGCAACTTTGCTGTCTTCTTGGAGACTCAGGAGTTTATCCCTGATTTTCGCAGCTTGGGCATAATTCTCCTCCTCAATGGCCTTCTGCAAGTTCAACTCTAATGCATGCTCATCCAAGATAATATCTTCGCTGCTCAGAATTCCCTCTGTGTCTCCACCTTTTACTTGGGATGGTCCCCATCCATGTAGACGACAAGTTGAAGAAGTACTGCACTGAATAAATAAAGAATAAGACTAGTTTCACTTCAAAATTGAGAGCTGGCATCTAGTTCCGATTAACAGATTGTACTGATACATAAGTTAAATAAGTTAACTTCAAGAAATATTTTTCCTTTCCCTCGGAAGTTTACAGTATGAGAATGTATGCTTTTATAGTTTGCTCCATTATTCACACAGCTATTGCATCTGTTAGTGATATTAGTTTCACCTTGACGACTACGCACCTATACATGAATTAGCCCATCCATGAGTGAAAAAGATGGAAACACAAACAAGTGAATGTGCATGAGTAATGCAAATGATGCTTACAATGGCCCATCAGTAGACATGAGGTCAAGTTAGTAGATAGAGCTTCTGAAGACACCGACGTGAAGATCTAAGTGAAATATATCAGAAGAACAAATATAGTCAATAAAATAAGACCTAAAGAAATGGGCCAAAAGCATTTCTTAAACCTCCCAGAGTCAACAGTCACTCTCCTAAGCTGAACTCTTGTCTGTTATCCAAGTCTTGCCCAATCAGTCCAACCAATACTACTAAGCTGAGGCAAGACAACACCTGTCCACATCCCCATCTCCGAAGAATGGCCAGAACAAAACTCTGTTATCAAAAGACTCAACATTGCATACTTACAAAGCAAAATATATAGACTGACGTGTTGTCCGGTTGCATCAAAATTAAAACTCTTGACCCACTGTCTTCAAACTAGAGGGTTGCTGTATCTACATTGCTCAATTAAGAAAAGAAAACAATTATCAAAAACCTCAAAGCTCCTCAGAAACTGAACGAATTCAATTTCAAGGAAAACACTAGCAGGGAAGCTAAGCATTACCTTCAGTCCCTACACTAATTTTTTGTCCTCCACTCTCACGCTTCTTCTACCATCCAGTTCGACATGTTTATCCTAGTACCATTGATCCCACCCTCATGTCATTCTATGATCAGATCCACCCATGTCACCGTCAGGTTCCTAATCAAATTGGATCTCAATTGGAGAATTCTTCTGATACTACCTTCCATGACGGGAACCAAGATCACTGGAACCTGGACCCACTGTCACACCTAGAATTGACAATACTAAAAGATTATGTACTATCATAACAATAGTAGTAGAAGAATGTCCACTATGGGTGATCCGGTGTCAACTAGGTGGCTAAAATTGTGGTCAAGGTCAAATTTAATAAAAGAACATAATTATATAACTAAACTTAAGTAATTACTGATACTGCTTAGTCTACTTTGAGCTTCTTCATTTTTGTAAGAGAAGAAAATGAGAGATATAAAGAGCCAAAAGCATGGGTAGCTGACGATTAAGGTTTTAGAGAATTTGGAAACAAGAAGAAAAGGGAGCAGGCAATAGATGGTAAAAAAGAGGCACTACATTTTCATTAGAGCAAGTTCAAAATAAGTTTATAAGAACACCCCTATAATTTTATTCAACAGTTCAAAATACTTTAGGTATTCTTGTAACTTGTCAGATCCTCAAATGGTTTTGGACGTGTGTGTGGATCCTACGGTAATGTATAAGTTCAATCTGAGTAAGAATAAGACCATAAGATATAAATGCATTCCAGACTTTGTGTTTTAATAAGATGAGATCCTTAGGGTCTCACAAACCATTCTGTTCTATTGACAGCCCAATCCATTTTTGAAACTGTTCGAGCAAAAGAGATTGTTAATACTGTAGTCACAATCACCTAGCCCTCTTGTATTGCTTTAATGTTCTCTCTCTACATGGATTATGCGTCTCTTATGGCAACTTAAAAGGACCCATGAAACATGTTCATATAGGAGAACAAAGCTCAATATTGTAGGAAGACATGCTGCAACACATTCCTTGGTCTAACCTTCTGGCTTCCTTATGCCATCAAATTCTCTTTCCATTGATTCCATTTGAAACTGATTTTCCCTTGAAATTGGTTTTGGTGCAGCTCAACGACATCAAAAGCTAAATCACCTCTTACTAATTAAGAAAAGATGATATGAAAAATCAAATCCTGATCTCATTCAGATGTATTAGAATCCAATCATACATAAGCAAACAAAAAGCCACAGTAAAAGTATTATCACAGATATTTTCATAAAGAGCAATGTTATTAAACCCTATCAAAAGGAAAAGAAAAAAAAAAATCACGGAAATCACATTATTTCAACTCAATGAATCTCCCAAACAGTTCGCTTTGGTGTGAAAAGTTAAGCATCTGATAGTTTTATGGATAAGAACCAATCTTCAACCATCATGCACAAAGATGTATCTAAGACCAAGAGAGCACATGTTTTCTGTGCTTTTATGAAATTGAGAAAAATTAAAAATGAGGGCACTCAAATGAGCTGCAAAAATCCGAGCAGGTTTTCAGCTAGAAGAAGAACTTTTAGCAATTCAATCGGGCTTATAAATTAAGAATAAGCATTCGTTGATGAGAGTAAGCAAAGAAGACAGTGCAGTTATTAACCTCAGATAGAAATAAAGTCTTATATTATAACAACAGACAGTTCAGAGAAAGATTTAATGAAACAAAACAGTCCTAAGTAGATATAATTGGCCATTTAGTTATTCAATGATTCCCAAGAGTAAGGGATAGAGCTTTACAATGATGTAAGGCAATATACCTCATCTTTTACCTATTTGGCATGAGACAGGAATGGATATCTTGTACTATAAATATGCACTTTTTACAGGTGCTTGTTTGGCTTAAGAAAAGAAGATCCCATAAGAATTCTGGGTTCCGTGTATAATAAACAAAGAGCCTACAACATATGCACATCTCCTTCACAGTCAAGCCTGGACTCAAAAATAATTCAATAATAATCTTAGGCGAATCTTCAAGAGTCAAATCGTCATCGTCGTCATCAAGACCTTATTCCGATTAGGGGTCGGTCATCTTCAAGAATCAAATACAGGATATAAATGACAGAACAATGTAGCTAAGATTAGCATTCAATAGTTTTTCTATGTTGGCTAAATGAATACATCTTATATAATCAATTGTGGGCACAGTTAAGAACTCATCAAAATAGTGAAGCTTGTCCTCTTTGATAGAAAGAGAACTAAATAGTTGCATATTATCTTAAATTCATGTCTCCAATTACCATCTGGATCTCTCTATCAGTTGATGATGTCTTCAAACAGGGAATTTGAGTTAAAATATTGCAATTTCCTGTGATGACTTCAACATCCCATATGATCATTGACCAAATGCAACTTTTCACAAGTACTCCATACGAGTACAATTATGGCCATTTAGCCAGAGTGAGAATTGTGCAAAAACAGATCAGATCATTCTGTTAATAGAAAGAGTTAACAGTAAATCTTCCTTCAGTCATCTTTTGGGGTTCAACTCAGTGGACGAAAGAACACCATCTATTCAGCCAATAGAATTAGCTCATTGACTATGTTAAACATGACATTTGACAACATCAATTTTTAACAGAGCCTGCCATGAGAACTAAACAGACACCATTACTGCATTAATTCAGTGCCACAGAAGAAGAATAGCCATACATAACATTTTGATTTGTGCTAATGTTCTAGAAGGTTGTCCAAGATTCTCTTGGAAGCCTATCCCAATTATGTGATATGTACTGATACGGCTAGAACATACAAGGTCTACACCAGAAAAAAGAAACAACCAGTAACAGAATTGGCAGGTCAGCAACAGACCACGTGAGGAAGATTAATCCTTACACATGGCATATCCTGATTAGTTTTCCAGTAGGCAGTTAGTTAGACTGTTACAAGGAAATTGTGATAAAAGCAGGCAAGAAGAGGAGAGGAGGGGTGTGGAAAAAGTGACTGGAGGCTGCAGCACCTTCAAATGGCTGTATAATGTTCTTTCTTTTTTGGTTTCCCATAAACTTTCCCTGTGTAATCTGTAACAGTTATTTTGTTAGAATTGAATCTACCATTTACATTTCAGACCAATTTGCCATGTTAATTTCATCTTCCACCTCAGAGGATTACATCATGTACCTAACAGGCTAGAGGACATGATAATCCTGTGTTTACTGAATGCTGATCTGTACATAATATTCTTCAAAAAGCAGTAAGGTATAAAAATGGGCCGTACAGAGAAAAAATGGAAAAGGATCTTTAAAAGAGAGAGATGCTGCTTTTCCATGAAATGAGCATGACACACCAGACACATGGATGGTGAACATGGCAAGCTGAATAACACTGGACAGAATACAAACAATGTTCAGATAATCCAATACCAGAACACAAAATGCAGAATCTCAATCAGGGCATGCATAAATAACATCCACAAAAAGGTAATAGCAGGTAAAAATGTCAATAAAGAAACTCTTCTAATGAAAACAAATTATCAAACAAGCATAGATAACATGCAGTATAAGAAAACTTGTAAACCCTTCTAGCATGTACAACTTCCACATATGATTACAAAGATTTATAAAAGCTGGTGTTGCAGCTAAACAGATATGATAGGATCAGATGCAAAAAATTGGAGAAAATTGTAACAAATTACAGGAGAGCATACCTTGGAAATAGCCTGGGTTTTGACTGCAAACTGAATGATGGCACATATGTTCTTCTCCACCTAGAGGTACTGCCAAAATGGAATTGCACAGTCTTAAGGCTGGATGGAGATGAAGAGTATGACCCACCATTGTTTAGGCACAAAGATGACAGGTTGTTGAGTTCCTGGCAATCAGAAATTTTTACCAATAAAAGACAAATGTTAAAATTCTCAGTAGCCAAATGCAGACCACAATAAGACCTTAAGGAAACCAATCCAACAAACTTGAATGTAAGTGGGTACATGCCACCCAGTCACTCTACTCTACTTCAGAAAAGAAATGCACACAGGTATACACTCCTCTAGAGAGGAGCATTATCGTCAGCCAGGAGATTTTTGGTCCACATTCCAGGCTCATACATTACACTAAATTCTTGAATAAAACCTTGAGCTACAAAAGCATACTCATCAAAAGTTTATACAGAGAGTCAAAGGGGCCGTGTGCACCAGATCTGGCATCTTAAAATATTGACACATGAAACATATTCAAGTAAGATGATTTCCATTTCTTTTGGCAGTCAATGCTGTGGGCTTTTGCTAAAGGATTACACCAAGCACACAGTTATCAGGAAAATGCCAAAGATTGGGAATATGGATGCAGTTACTGGAAGCAACTCTAATCCAAATCAGATGAGGTCACTGCCTTCCTAAAATTAGGGTACTTTAGTACACTAATGAGAAATAGTGTAAGGGATCTCTAGAAGTTAGTAAAGGCAGAGATTTTCAGTATCCACTCCACATCCAAGGATAAGTTACCTGAACTGTCCAATTTTCAGCACTATAAATTCTGGAAAAGACAGACCTAAAAGATGAACCAAACGATCACGAAAAATACTAGAAAGAGACAAAAGGAGCATCACAACATCCAAGTATTGTAGCAGTAACTGTATAATAACTATAAGAACCACTTGACAACAGAATTTTAGGAATCAGAGGTAAAGAAAAAGAATGCAAGGTAAGGCTGTGTACTCCCTTGTGGTCTGCCACTTCCCCAGACCCCGCTTCAGCAGGAGCTTCGTGCACCGCGGCTGCCCTTTTAGAGGTAAAGAAGAAGAATAAGGAAGTTCACTAAGACAGATTTTCAACCTCATAGAACTCTAAAATCAATTTTGACCCTTTAATTTAAAAATCTAAGAATTGGAAGTTGGTCCTATAAATGTAGCTGAACTACATAATTGGTTACCAGGAGTACATTCCTGTTTCACATTAATAGTGTAAAAGTTGAGACATGTGAAAGTTGAGCAAGAAAGAAGAGAGAACACTGAATCTTGCGTGGAAGGAAAGTATTTTTCTCTTTATATTTAGAGGTCATAGCTCAAAGATGAAGCTGCTCACCGGTATGCGCCCTTTTAAGTACTTTTGTAGCTTGATGTCTGCTTAACATAAATTGAGGAAGTATTTGGCCACTGCAGCTTCCTTTATCAAACTGATAATCAATCTCAATGTTTCTCATTGATGCATGAAATACTGGATTTTGTGTGAGTTTGATGACACTTTGCATGTGGCAGTATAGAGCAACAATAAGCTCGTGACCAAAAGATGGCCACAAAAAACACAGCAGAATTTAGCGTCATAATATTAATAATCTTTTTTGGCTCCACATCTGGTACTTTTGCATATTCTTGCTACTGCAAGAAACCATGCAACAATTTATCAGCACTCAGGATCATGTGATGGATATGAAAGCTTGTTTGCATGAGTAGCCTTCAACTCTATTCCCCTTACTTGATGAGTTATAAAGGAAAAAACCATGACACCATCTTCCTCAAATATAAATGATGATCCACTTTGATGCATGTGAATGTGTGATTGGATTCATGTATGACTAACATGTCCAATTCCCTGCATATGTCATTGCAAGCCTTGAGAGATTCAAATAGTGTAATACTTACACCACTTCTATGAACAAGTGGATCATTGATTTTGTTTCCTTTTCTGGCACTATGACTTCATTATGGACAGGTCAAGCAACAACAAGCTTATTGCTCATCATATGAGATATGTGGTGGAGATATATAACATGTTGTTCCTGCGTGAACCCCATGCTTTCTGCTCTTTTCCACACCTTAACACCAGTGCAATAATGAAAGATTTTCTAGGCCTTTCTCTTAGACCACTTTAGGATTTCTAAATTTCATGTGCACAGCTCCCAGTAATTATCATATCATCAACAGATATAAGACAAGATCAATATCTGTCTGAAATACAGGAGAGGCAAAGTATTTTTAAATGCACTTTTCTTATTGTTAAGGACTCGAATCCCAGCTCTTGGGTTGCTTAGGTCAAATTTTCAGTCAGTCCACATAGGGACTTTGCTGCACACTTGAGCAGAAATGAATCCTAGGACCTCACTACTAATATCTGTCAAGGTAAAACTAAAACAGAGGAGGATGTTGAGACTCCATGACATGCATAGTTTTAACCACATCATGCGGACGAGCCAATAGTTTAGTACCATGTGGTTTGCCAGTGTCTAGAATTTGACTATGGATGCCACTGCCGGAATTCATTGCATATCGATCGACCTAGTAATAAACTTAAGAGATAACAGTGTGGTGATCAGTAATAAATAAGGGAACAAAATAGTTTGGAAGCAATATTATAATAGAGAAGAATGGAATACATTTTGGATGAGTTGAAAAATAGGAAACTGGTACATCCTTCAAATAGATTGTTTTATATGATTTTGAAGACAGGAACCCATCAAGGAAAATGAATTGTACAGTTGATAAACAACAAACTCTGAAAGAAGAAGGAAGAGAACACTCACATTGTGGCCATAACGAGCCCAAGAAAATGCAAAGGGTTGCCTCAAACTAGAGAAAGGATAGGGTTTTGATGGCATAGCAGAGACGTTCGAACCCACCATGGTCAATAGCGATATAATATATAGACCAGGAACTGCAGGAATCCCAGTCACGAAAATCTTATTAATGTGAGAGAGAAATAGTAATAACAGGAAATCCACAGGAATCCGAATATCTCGATAAAAGATACCAACTTCCTTACAACAAGAAATAGAGAAAACAAACTACAAAATCCTGGAAACAGAGAAAGAAGTGTGTTCAAAGCCCTTAATCAACTGATTGGCGAGGTAAGTTCGATCGAAGTTACAAATGAATTGAAGTGCGAGAGATGAGCAAATAAGGGCTAGGGTTAGGATTATGACATACCTCCTGGGGCGGATTTTGGTCTGATTAGACTCGGAAGCCAAGAATTCTCGGAGGCGTACAGCTCACCAAAGCTAAACACAGTCCGTCACCGGGCCCCGAAATCAATGGAGGGTTCTCCCATCTTTTTCTACGGAAATAAGTTTCCTGCCAACCAAACAGGTAATAAGGGAACCTCCACTCCTACCCCCATCAGCGCTCTTTCTAATTAATTTTATGGGTATCCACCGACGGGATTCTAATTGGACCCACCTATATCTCGGCCAGAATTCACTTTGATGCGCCCAGTCTGCTCTGATTTGTGAATTGGTCGGTATCAATTATTTGCCATCCATTTTACAATTCAGGAAACTAGTAATTACATGATCAATTGAGATGGTAGGTGCATGAAACGTACAGGAGATTGGAGCAAGTTTTTTGCAAAATGATTTTCTCAAGACCTTTGGAGCAAGACAGCAGGAGCTAACGGGAAAGACCTGATTCTACTTTATGGTCTTCTTCCCCACGCATTCATTGCCTTCCATTGAAGAATTCCAACCAATTGGAAAAGCCTCAAAATATGGTAGAGCAGAGAAGAGTCAATAAAGTAACCAGGTCAAAAGATAAGAAGCTAGAGCCTTATCGTCTTTGTTGTCTTAACCCCCTTTTTTCTGCAGATTCATCTGCCTTTGCCTTGGAAATTGATTTGACAAACCACGGTTTTAAATTCCAACTCATAGTCTATCTGTGAGAGGCTCTCATATTATGCTGCTATGCCATTCAACCTAAAAGCTTAAGCTCACAGGATATATTCAAACTACTTACATTTACTTGTCCTATGATGGTATCCTAGAGACAGTAGTTTGACTGCTTGATCGACTTACATGTGGGCTGTAGATGATTGGTAATATGAAACATTCATCTTTTGGACCACGGTGGAGATAATTTACCTGTTTGTAATGCATGTGCATGTCTATTCTTATATTAATTATAGGTAGTTAGGTACCACTTCTCGACTTTTCAAATAAATTTTGTAGAGCTAATCTACATGAATTGTGTTGCATCTAAGTTTGACAATTGCGTCTAGACGTATATACAAAATTACATTATGGATGTTCTTCCTCTTCATCCGTTGAATCTGAAAGCTCAACATTAAGAGCCACAATCTTGGAAGAAGCCATCATTTTGGTAGGATTTTGAAGCATGATAGGAACACTTTTGTTCTTGATCCCAACATCGAACCCGTCCTGTTCTTTCATCAGATCACCAGGCGGCAAGAAACAATCCGTAGACAATCCCCATATGTTAAAGTCCACCTCTTCAATCGTCCATGCTTCCTCCATCCTTGTTCTAGTGTGAGTATCGGGGCTCTCGCCGAACCTAAATAATGAGACAGATGTCCTGCCGGAGCGAGCTATATTAACACCATCGATGAATCTATAATCTTCGATTAATGACTCCATTGTGGTTTCCCAATATACACTTTCATCTCCGGATGCCTTGATCCTCAGAAGATGTGAGTCTTCCAGTTGGACAAGGAGACCAGTTTTCTGGCTGAAACACCCCCACACTGTATGCCGGATGACTTCTACATTGCTGCTACTTCGAGCTTGTAATGTCGATGGTTCGGCTTCGAGCTTGAGCAAGAAACAATCCTCATCATTGATTGTCTTCTCGCCGACGCATACTGCATTGGAAAATAAGCTGGCCGTAGATCTTGGATCAAGACCCTGCAGATTCATGATATTATCTCGTTAAGCTTAGCTAAAGAAAGTTCTGCTTTTTAATGCAATGTCATGTACTTCGGTGAATTGTTTATGCAGAAAAGTAAACCAAATTGGGTCATTTCATACAGAGCGAGGTGCGTTATTCTCTAAATCCAAAGGGAATCAGTGAATTAGAGGAGAAAAAGGGCATGGAAGAGAACCCATTGAGGCATCCATGGGAAGCAGTGATAAAGTCAAGCAGCATCTTCTTCTTGACAAAAGAGAATCAAAAGTCTAAAAGCACGACATAGGGAATTGAAGTACAAAAATGATATCGGCGTTCCCTTTTTTTATCAGGACATTTCATTGTTTGTTTACACTTCCTGCTTCGTTGTTAAAATCTGTTACAAGTCACAGGAAGTAATCAACAGCTGTTTAAGTATGTGAGACTGAAATTATCAAGACAAGAAGACCCTCGAAAATGAACAGAAAATTCAGTTGAACCATTTGAAAGAATTTCGGTAAGTAAAATTTAGTTGGGGGGATGATCAGAGTATTATCCGAATACTCTCTCAATGAAGTGACATACAGTGAATGTTGGTGTGTGTTAGATCAATCTTGACGCTTGAGATGATAACAAAAAACGAAGCCTACGAATGAACATACAATGAATCATGCTGTAGTGAAACCGAAAATTTGACCTGTAATGTTCGGCGAAGGGGCCTCGGGGGTCCTCTAGAAGCATGTGACTGGTGCCACGGGGTCTGTCTCCAGGCCAGCTTGCCGTCACTTCCGGCGCTGATCTTGCAACCCGATACGACGAGCTCCAAGCACCATAGATCAGGTCTTTTCTGCCATAGAACGAATCCTCCAACCTCTCCATCTTGCGGTCTTTTAACTTTCAACACTTTGTTCTTGTTGTTGTTCATCCTAGTATCGCCTGTGCAAAATTCCGACGCCGACATCCTGACCTTCCCCATTGCATACATACTATTGACTGAGGACAGAGCCTTCTCGCCACCCGTTGCAGCTATATATTGTTGCACAATATATTTCGCCATTGAAGCCTCCTACAAAATCAATAATATTCAGATCTGAAAATTCACACAAACAGCTAGCAAAGAACTATAGGGTAACTTAATTTTTTCTTAATTTAGGTAATATATAGCTCGTGCACATTGAGAAATAACATTAAAACACTACAATTATAAAGACAAGTAAGATATCCCCAAACAAAAATTTAAGCAACAAGAACAAAAATATGGGGATTTAACCGAAAGACCCAAGAAGGGAGAGTCATTTTAAAGGAAAGAACTTCTGAAGTGTAAGCGAGATATTACAATTGGATGATCTTTAATATCCCGGTTGAGGGAGTGAGTGGTGCAAATGGGAAGAGGGATAAGAGGGGCTCCGACAACACCAAGCAAGAGCCGGAGCTCGGTGTGCCGGCCTCCACCCAGGACCGTTTTCGGGGTCGACGGTTTCTCGACGTGGGATCGCATCCATGACTTCATGTTGTGCCAAGACCTGCCATTGTTGTTGTTATTGGACGCAAACATTTCTTCAGGAATTGGGACTTCAAGAACTGTATCCAAGCCATCTTCTCTGTCTAAGTTCGGGAAGAGCTTCCTCATCAGAATCAAAAAACAAACACACACACAAACACCACTCTCACAAAATCTATGATCTCTTAATCTCTCTCTAAAAGTCAGAGTACTCAAAGGGCGTGCTGCTGGTGCACGTCACCGGCCCACCGTGGCCCATGCTAATGTGGGTCTCCCTCCTCTTCGTCGACATCGTGAATGCACGCTCTCTCTCTCTCTCTCTGCTTTAAACTCTTGAGCGTTAGACCTTACTTTATATGTGATTTCCGTAACTTTGATTTAGTTTTTATTTTACTAGAATTGAATGGTTTCAACCACGCTTTAAAATATTTGTGATATATGGGGGATGTGTCACACATTAATTGGTAGGTTATGGTTAGTAAGAAGACAGGTTACATCTCAGCTGAGACCTGTGGGGAAATGTGTCTCACATGGTAGCCTCACCTAATCTGAACCTGACCTCTCCAGTGGTACTAGCTGGTGTAGATCAGTATAAGTAAGAAAGAGACTATATGCATCCCATAGTTCGGCAATCTGAAGTGCTTTATCTTCGAGGATGGATTTTAGCAATCCACCCACAAAACATCTGCATCCAATGATCATCGCCCCTATTCATCTCCAGTGGAAATGAATATCTAAGAAAAGAATTAGGGAACTGGTGGAAGGATTTAATGTTTGACAGATTAAGCCCATCCAGTGGAGAACTATTTGGAGTGTCGAGATCTACATCATAGGCCAGAAGTAATGTGTGGATCGCCAGCAATTTAGGGCCCACTTAACTTTTAGCCTGTTTAAATCCATGACTTAATTACACGTGAAACACTATAAACGATCTTACTCAGGCTATAGTATCCAAGGATCACTTACGGAGTTAATGGTTCTTATGGGCTCGCGTAGGTCCAAACTGTCCATTTTGAAGGCCTCCTTTCTTTTGAACCCATGCCTATCTCTAATATTAGACAATACCAAACCACTGTTTGTTAAAGAAAAATGGGAGCAAAAGGAAATGCCAAAAGAAAAACAGTTTGACCAATCAAAGAGTTAAGATTGTCTAACGTACAAGACCAGTGGATAGCTGATTAATGGTCGGATTAATAAATGCTGGGCCCAGATAGGCTTTTAGCTAGGTCGTACTCAGACAAATTAACACCATGTAATTTTTTATTACCAGGTGTAAAGTCCAAAACAAGTTTTTACACAGTAATATTCTATTTAAAACCATGATGCCAACCAATGAACCATTTTAAATGGATGGGAACATGCCATGCACGTTGTGTCTGGTGCAATCTAATCCATGTTTTGTGTTTGCGTGTGAAGGGCTCTGCCTTGTTCATTAGTGTTTCTTGAGGTCTTATTTTTTTATTTCTTACCATCTTGATGTTGTCTATTGACATTTGGCTTGCTCGAGGATCATTTGGTTGGCACTATGCCTGAATAATCAAATTCTTATCAATGGTAGTATGTGAAAGAAGATGCTGCACCATTTTGTTTTTTTCAAATTTAATTGGTCTGTACTTTTGTTGTTGAGATGAGGAATTTGATTGGGTAATCTCAAAATATTGAGAAATATAAGAACTTGAACTACTACTCCCCAGTTCATCTGTCTGTAAAGATGCTCAAGTATTTCCAGCTCCTCTCTTCTCATGGTGGGATTTTCCTGATTTCTTTTTTGGGTTGGGTATTTGATGAGAACAGAAAATCTATATTTTAGAGTTATGAAGAGATGGGCACTATATCAGATATGTCATAGCCAAAGATCTTCTTCATTGGATGATCTGAGCACTTATTTCTGTCAGATGCAGAAATGGACAGATCACAAAGATCATCAAAACGATAAGAAAATCTTGGCAAATCAAAAGCTCAGTTCTCGAATCTGTCAAATAGAACTGAAATATTTAAAGCTCGGAATCAATAATTCATTAACATAAAGAAAAGATACAATATTTAAAGCTTTGAAAGGATTTTAAAAGTAAGTTGATAATCCATCAAACATAGTGCAACTTGTTCTTGAAAATCATGATTTAGCAAGTTTAACTACTTGCAAAATATGTGCAGTAAATCCTTAAGTAGCTCAATGAACATAAACCTTTGCTCAACAAAATTGCTCTTTGATTTTTAATTCAACGAAATCTGATTTGTATCGGGATGAAAACTTCTTTTACTGTGTTTGAGTAAGAAATAAAATAATTAATTAGTTTCTTCAATGAGATAATGGATTATGTCATTCTAAGCAAAATGATCGCTGATTTAGAAACGTAAGGGGGGAGATAATAGCTGATGGATGCACATACTTTCACTTAGGAAAACATAATCTAGCAAAAGTACAAGTGGAGCCCATTCTCTCATCGATCCAAACCATTTATCTAGTTAAGGATGTTGTGGATGTTTAGTAAATAAAAAGTTCTCCACCATTTCTAACCTTCCACTAAAAGACGGCAATGCAGGGGCTAACAATTTTGTCCTGATCTTACAAATAGATGGTTTAGATCATTAAAAGATCAGGACCCACTTACGTTTTTTTTTTTTTTGCACTCTTATTAAGATGTATTTGCATATAAATGTTTGGCATAACATTCAAAAAACCATAATTTCAAGTTTTAGATGGGCAAGAATGTCACTTGGATTCCAAATATGCTACTCTTCACCAAGAGGAGAAATGTACCTATTATAATGATAGCTAGTAGGCTACCCACTGCCATGAACAAGCATGGGCCTTTCAGAGCGAGATTCTTTAAATTGTGCTTTGAGTCAAACATAAAAAATCTAAAGCAAGACAGAGTTATCCCTACCTTATGGGGATGTATTCAAAGAAGAATTGCTCAAAAACCTTATTTTCAAGTTTTGACTTCTCCCCAATTGGACACTACCATGCTCCTCATACATGCTTAAGAAGCCAATTACCGTTTTAGGCATTCCTTCAAAAGCATATCCTATTTTGCTTTTGACCTCCTGACCCAATAAGATCAAAGTCAATCTCTTCCCGTTCTCTTTCTATTATTACACACAAATTCTAGTGCAAGGGGAATGTATTGACTATTATTGAGTACATTTATTTCTCCTCTTTTTATTTAGAGTATTTCGGTTAGTATGTTGTAACAGGGGCCAGGGGAGGTCATCCTCCCAACTTGATTATAATCTTCAGAGACAAACCCGGCTAGATTCTTGCAAAGACGGGCGCAATACTCTCAAGAATAACCTACGACAATCGTAGAGAAGAAATTCCAAATCAGATAATCCTCTAAATGCCAAAAGTGGTGGCTTATTATATTAAGCCCATTGTGCGGTGGACCCGGCCAGGGGTTAAATATACTCCATCAACTCTCTGATTTGACAATGTTGGATCCAATTGGCAGATCTATGCCAGTCTGACATAAACATTTCCTCCATTTACAAGCTATTGTTACACTAATTAAGGTTGTGGGCGGTGCGACTGTTGAATTATGGATAATCCACGTTGGGCACAACAAATGATCGATGCAGGTCATTTCTAACATTTTGTGAGTTGGCCCAATCAAAATAGGTTCCACCCTGTAAAACAGAGTTGTCGAGAAGGTACGCCAAGTACATGAAGGCTGACTCATATGATACACCAAGATGGGTCCAAGGGAAGAAGAGTTAGACCAAAGATGGCAGCCCCAGCTGCATTAGTTAGGCTAACATGTTTAAGTGTAAACGAGGCATGTATGGACCACCACCACGCGACATTTTGGATCATGTCACATGTGAGTGGTGATCTTTTTTCTACCTGAAGAAATTCGAAGTTCAAACAGTTAAAACACTAGATCGAGCGATCTAGCCATAGTGGTTGGACGACTTAATGTGGACCAAAGCCCATGCTAGCTTACTTGCCTATTTGTTGGCCGGAGATCAGATCTGAGCGCATGCAGTCCAAAATAAGGTCTCAAAATTTAAAATGGAGACACAAGGCAGACTTTGCCAAATTGGGTCGCTCGGTTTCTAACTTTAATGCAAGGAGTACTCAGATACTTGCAAAAAAGATGCGGAAATATAATTCAATACAACCGATGAACATTTCTTGCTTTTCATTGAGTTGGAGTCCAAGATGCTAAATGTGAGGAAGTCTAAAACTGCATCCACTCATCGGAGTTGGGATTAGCCAATGCACGGCTGTGTTTATTGCTTTGATTCGAATACTTTGTTGGCGACATTTCTCTCTACAAGATAAACGTTTCAAATCTGAATTTGGTGCGCAGAATGCATTTCAATAAAATGCATCAAGGTGGGGGAAGCCCAGTGCACAAAGCTTTCGTTGGAGGATGGGTGAACCGTAAAGGGTTAATAGTATGCAGCCTTATCTTGCGTTGTAAAAGGTTGTTTTCATGCCTCAAACCTGTGACCTCAAGATCACAAAAGACAACTCTATCATTACGCTAAGACTCCCCTTCTAAAATGCATCAGGTGTCTTTGACAATATCTTCACACTCGTTCATGGAATCCATCAATGGGAATACAATGATGACTCCCATCTGCTCCCACCATTGGGAACAAGCCAGCGACATTTTCCAACATCGCCCAATCCAAATCTATCCATTCATGTTCACAAGCCAACCACCAACACCAAACCTGGCTATTCCCCCTTTCCCTTTCCAGCTTTTGTATTTTGTTTCAAAGTCAAGGACCCACTTGCATGGTAGTCCCGACTTTTCACAGCAGTCTGAGGTGATACTTGTCTTATGTATTAGAATTTAGGGGCAGGTCTATTTAAGAAGATGGCTTCTAGCTGATGAATAGTTTGGATCACCAAACTGGATCCTGCATGCACTTGCTGAATGTTGTTTAAAGCAAACCGTGGAAACGACCAATTAATTTAGAATCAGGGTCCTGTATATTTTCCGACAAAAGATGTGGAGGTTCTTGTGTCATCAAGTGTCCTCGCTTTATTTTAACAAAGCAAAACAAACAAAGATTCGCGTTTAGACTAGGGTGAAAATACAGTCCTGTGAAGGGACAGAAGCCCGTGAAGTCGAGAGCTGGAACAGTCCTTCTGTGGTGTGCAGACTGCATATATAGCATGGGCCAATTGGTACGCTTACCTATGTAAATTCCAGCGACACAAATACAGCTTCTTTTACGAAGTAACAGATAATGTTACCAGACCACTAGCTCTACGGGCATGGTAGCCTCTAACTCTTTCTGATGAACCAAAAAGGTCCACACAGTTGCCGTGCTTGACCAGCTCAAAGGATTCACTCATGTCCATTCTGAGCGTAGATGTTATGTTATCCATAAGATTGATATTTTTACAAATGGCTCAATATTAACACGCAAGTGTTAAACATATAGATATTGTTGGTCACTTCCTATCAACTTAAGTTTTTAGGTTGAATGATAATCCCACGTGATATCAGAGCCTTATTGACTAAGAAGTCATGAATTTAACACTTGAGATCCCATAATAATTTCTAATGCAAGGTAGATAAGTGCGGTTTGAGAGTTTGAGTCCACATTCTTTATGGCATTGATCAACATGATCGACCCAATACATTCCTTGAACATCATGCTTAGATATCTCCGATCAACATGATCAACCCAATACACCCCTACAGATCATGCTTAGATATCTCCAATCAATCGAGGCAATTGATAGCTTAAAGAGTAATCGTCCCCTAGTAATGGTTTAACTCTTTTGATTCTTTTATCTTATACAACCACAAGTAATACGATTTTAACAATCACTCAAAATGTATGCTATTTGTTACTCGGCAACAATTCCGACCACAACCAACTATAGTCGTAAGGCTAAATGATGACGGTAATCTGGATTGATCAGAATGGTAACCGAGTGCGAAGCAACATGCCACCTGAAAACCTTGAAGACTCGAGTGACCTTTGGCTGCACCAATCATACCGGCTTCACCCAAAAGAGTGGCAGGAAACTATATATGTTTGTGGGTAGACAAGATTTTCATGGTAGAACTCCACAGCAAGAAAGTTGATATTGGGATAAATATGTTGGAGGCGTTTCCAAGTTATGAAAAAGTTTATTTCTTCCCATTCAAAAATAAAAACCAATAATAAGAGAAGTGAAGTGATTAATTACTTCTAGCCAAATGGTCAACATTGTACATGAAGTAATGGTTCTTCAACAGGTATCTTTGAAGCTTAATCACACTACAATAGATTCGACGAGTCGCCAATTATTTGGTTGAAACGCTACCTAGGAGACTTGTCACCAAATGTTTACACCCCAAGTGACAAAGAAAACATTGTTCACCGAGGGTTTAGTACTCAAACTTTCCAAGAAACGAGAATCTTGCACTCTTAATAGTAAATCAATAAGAGATGGATAAGATCGTGATTTTCTAATCCATTACCCGGACCTGGATGCCATAGGGATTGGGGGGTTTTTGGTCCGTTTAAATAACGGATATAAAATGTCCAATCCGTCTAGACCTGGATCAGATCAGATTTGATCCACTAACCCTTTTGCGAGTGCTAAGTATATTGGATATGGATGAATCATGCTACAAAAACTAGGTGAGAAAAAAGAAAAAAGAAAAACAAATACTTTGTAGAAAAGAAAAAGAAAAAACAAATGGTTAGGCCTCTCCTATCATCTTTCCAATCATCCGTGGCAAACAGTCATCCTCCGCTGAAATCACTCCCCATTTCATTCCCAATTCAGAACATCAGCCCCTTCATGGTTCCCCTCCATCCACAGCAGCAGTAACGTTAGGGTGCGATTGACTGCTGAGCATGTGAACAAGTGCTTGACAGTTTTTGCAACTTAGTAGACTGGCTTAGGCCTTTGATTAAGGTGTAAGTAAAGACTGTCAGTAATATATCAAAAAATTATTGTTATTCATAGACAGATATCCCTGTGCTATATACAGTCTAAATTAAGTTAGAATGTTGATGGGCTTCACTGCTGACGGTGGCACTGGCTGGACTTATTAGCTAACTTTCAATGTGAAGGGAAGATTCCGATGGGCTTTCAGGAGATTGGTTAGAGAGAAGTGATATTTGGCTTGGCTTTATCTGCTAATACAACTTACGAGCAGTCTTAGCATGACACAGTCCCTTAAACCTTAGTTGAGGGTCAACACAGTCAAACATGATTAACTATGCAATTAGGTTAAAGAGACGCATGGCTTGACCATAACTCTCATAATCTATGCTCTTCGTTATCGGTTATCCAAGTTCCCCAAGGGTGAGCTGCCTGAAGAATGTGGAAAGTGGAGATGTTTCTGAACGCTATCGCTCATTTTCAAAATTTAGAATGTGACTCTGTTCATGTGTTCCATGCCTAGGTGATGGAAGAGAACCCCAAGTTGATTGAGATGAACCATTGTAAAACTTATCAAATTTGAATGGGGAGAGGTTAGGTTTGGGGACGGATGTTTTTGGTGTAATGTTTCATACATGTTGACATTGTACTATATGTATTTAATTCTCTAAAAGGTAGTGTTTGCTAGTGTTTATTTTGTTCATTTAATACCCTTTTTGTTTCCGAATGTTCAAGGGGGTTACGATGGAGGAATGGAGGTCAAACCGGTGTAATATTTCATAGATGTTGACACGATGTACTATACGTATTTGATTCTCTAAAAGTTAGAGATAACAATTTTTATTTTGTCCATTTAATACCAAAACTTTTCAAATGTTCAAGGTACCACAAGATAGGTCCTTAAAACACTCTACTAGAAGGGATTTGCTATTCAACACCATATTAAACATGTACCTTTAGGTCCCTAATTTTTGTTATCTCTGATGTGTAATTTTTTTGAAGGCCAAAACTTTCTTCTTTTTCATCTGTCAGGCCAAAACTAAATTGTAGCCGTACTTTCACTCATTGCCAGTTTAGTATATCTTAGTTTGCTCGATCACCACCTAACAAAATATAACTACCATAAAGAGGCCTTTTGCCATTAAGAAAGGCTATTACTCAAAAGGCTTAACATCTCCTTGGTTTGTATAGGAACACAATCTTTTCAAAGAGTAATTTATGGTTTTTTGTCATGGTCCTACTTAAGAATTCAGCTTTTCCTTGAATGTAAGGAATGTTGATCAAGCTCGACGCATTTGGCATCAAAGTAGGCTTCATTTCTTGAGGTAATATACCACACTGACCTATGGAGAAGGCTATCAAGAGAAAGAAAAAGGCTAGAGTGAGAGCCACCATCGAGTATGACCATGGGAACAACTACTTGGTAGATCCAAGGTGAAAGCCCACCAGAGAATCAGAACCCCCAGATGTTGGCTGTTAAGCTTGGTGGTATGTTCCAATCCTAGTTAAGAATTTAGCTTTCTGCTCATTATCACCCGAAGTTGCCAAGGAGTACTGTTTAAGTCCTTACAACTTGTTGGGGGCTTATGAGGTTATTAAAGCAAAACTCCTCAAACTCTCAAATTGTCTAAGTTGGAGATAATTCTTCTCAAATTTCACCCAACAAGTTGACTTATTTCTGGATCCCAACATGGTAAGTATGATTAAGCACATTGCCTTTACCATCAATTCCCAACCATTCAGATAACCAAAGTCATTGGGCCATTTATATTACTTCCTACCCTATATCTATATATAACATAAAAAAAACGTTGTTATCACTAGGTTTACTACTATTTTGTTATGCGCAGCAGTTAGGATCAAAATCACAAAAACACACACAGAAACACAAGATTTACGTTGTTTATCTATGTGTAGCCTATGTCCACGAGAGGAGGGGGAACACTTTCACTATCAGAGAGGGATGTATAGCCCAATTGCTCGATGCCTTTTGGCTCTGCCTCTGGTCTTATTTATAGAGGCCAGAGGCGGTTTAGAAATTCCCTAGTAGATTCCTAGTATGTTTCTAATTCAAATTTCCTTTTCCTTCTTTAATTAGGACTCCTAATTAGATTAGGATTACAATTAACTAACTTTCCTTATCTTGCAGGACTCTTTGGGCGTGATAATGGGGTTGGACGTCACCAATTCTCCCCCTCCATCCCCATGCCATACTCCATAGTCTGAGCTCATGCCTACTATGTTTATACATAGTAACAACTTCTCATAAGTTACCACCTTTGTCAACATATCTACAGGATTCTCATCAGTGTGAATCTTTTCCAACTTTAGCATCTGTTCTTCTATCACCTCCCATATCCAGTGATATTGTATGTCAATGTGCTTGGTGCACACGTGATACATTGAGTTCTTGTTCAGGTCTAGAGCACTCTAGCTGTCACAATGTATCTTGTATTCTTCCTGTGTGATATCGAGCTCCTGAAGAAACTGCTTTATCCACAACATTTCCTTGCTTGCTTCAGCTACGGTAATATATTCAGCTTATGTTGTCGATAGAGCTACGCACTTCTACAATTTGGACTGTCATGATATAGCTCCCCCTACAAAAGTGAAAATGAACCCTGATGTTGACTTTCTTCCATCAAGATCTCCAGCCATATTAGCATCTGTGTAACCTTCCAAGAGTGTATCTGTACTTTCGAAGCAAAGGCATGACTTAGATATGCCCTTCATGTACAGTAGTATCCACTTCACAGCTTCCCAATGATCTTTTCTTGGATTTGAAAGAAATCTGCTCATGACTCCTGCATGATCAATATCCAGCCTTATGCACACCATTGCATACATCAGACTCCCAACTGTTGATGAGTAAGGAATCTTAGCCATCCTATTTGTTTCCAATGGTGTTGAGGGATACATCTTCTTGTTTAATTTGAAATGATTGCCTAGTGGAGTGTTGACTGGCTTGGCGCTCTCCATGTTAAACCTCTTGATTACTCATTCAACATATTTTTCCTGTGACAGCCACAACTGCTTTCCTGTCACATGCAATCTTTATCTTCAAAATCTATTGAGCTACCCCTACGTCTTTCATGCCAAAAGACTTAGATAACTCTCTCTTCAACTTGCTGATCATGGTCATATCTGATCTAACTATCAACATGTCATTTACATAAAGTAGTAGAATGACTAATTTACCATCAGGTAATCTCTGGATGTACACACACTGATTTGCAGCTGTTCTTTTGAAACCTTAACTCATCATAAATGAGTCAAACTCTTATATCATTATCTTGGTGCTTGCTTCAGGCCATAAAGACTTTTCTTCAACTTGCATACTAGATGCTTCTTCTTTTCGACTTCAAAACCCTCTGGTTGTTTCATATATATCTCATCCTCTAGATCTCCATATAGAAAAGCTGTCTTGACATCCATCTGTTCAAGCTCCAAGTTGTATCTTGCTACCAATCCAAGTATAATCCTGATTGATGACATCTTTACTACTAGTGAGAAGATCTCATTAAAGTCTATTCCTTTTATCTGTTCAAAATCTTTGACAACCAATTGCACTTTGTACTTGACTGGTTCTCTATTGCCTCCTCTTTTCACCTTGAAGACCCACTTGTTCTTTAGTGCTCTTTTTCCTTTGGGAAGTGTCACTAGCTCATATGTCTAATTTTTCTTTAATGAGCTAATTTCTTCTTGCATAACTTGCACCCATTTTCCCTTGTCTGCATGCGCTAAGGCTTGTTGAAAATTCTTTGGCTCCCCCTCATCAGTGAGCATGATAAATTCTGATTTAGAATATTTCTATGATGGAATTAGAATACGTCCTCTTGTTGACATCTTTGGCTGAGCTTCTACTTCAGGCTAAGGTGATAATTCAACATCTGATGTCATAACATCTTCTAGTACAGAGGACTGATGCTCCCCCTACTCGAACTCCTCTGCCTCTGGTTCAACTTCTAGTGCAGCTTTTGAGTCAATCTGAATGGGTGGTGAGTCTGGTACTAAAACTGGAGTGCTAATATCTTTAGCCTTTCTTAAATCTTCATATAACTAATTCTCTTGAAATATTACATCTCTGCTACGAATGATTCTTCTTGTCTCATGGTCTCACAATCTGTATTCGAATTCTTCATCTCTATACCCGATGAAGATACATGGGGCAGATTTCAAGTCTAGTTTTTGTCTCATCTCTTTGAATACATGTGCAAAGGCTCTGCACCCGAATACCCTCAGGTATGCATAGGTCACTTTCTTGCCGGTCCACTTTTGTTCTGGAACTTTCAAGTCAAGTGGTGCTGATGGTGACCTATTGATCAAGCAGCAGGCAGTCTTCACAACATCACCCCAGAATGGCTTAGGTAGCTTAGACATACTGATCAATCTTACTCTCTCCACAATGATTTGGTTCATCCTCTCAGCTACTCCATTGTGCTATGGAGTACGTGGAACTGTCTTCTCATGTCAAATGCCGCGTGCTGCGCAATACACCCTGAACTCTTTTGATGTGTATTCTCCTCTATTGTCTATTATGAGGCTCTTGAGCATCTTTCCAGTTTGTCACTCCACCATCGTGTAGAATCTTTTAAAGCATTCAAATACTTGTTCTTTATTCTTTACAAAGTATACACATACCCTCATAAATGCATCGTCTATAAATGTTACAAAATATTTGTTCCCACCTGCTGACTCTACTTTCATGGGACCACATACATCCAAGTACACCAAACTCAAGATTTCATTTCTTTTATTACTAGAAGAGGAGAAGGCAACTCTATGTTGGGTACCAAATAAATAGTAATTGCATGGATTAAGAGCTATACCTTTGGCTAGTTTGATGAGCTGCTTCTTTGCAAGTGTGAATAGACCTTTCTCTCCCCTATGGCATAGTCTTCTGTGCCAAAGGTTTGGAGATCCTTCATCCTCCATTGCGTTAAGGATGTCTTTAGATATTCTTGTGTGGGTCTTGTACAGTGTGCTGCATATGTGTCCTTTAGCCACAATTATAGCGCCTTTCATTAGTTTCCAGGTACTATTGCCAAAGTAGTTGGTGTAGTCTTGTCTGTTAAGAGCCAGGACTAATATCAGGTTTAGTCTGAGTTCTTGTATGTATCGCACATTTTTGAGTACTACTGTGCAGCCTATGTTTGTCTTTATCTGCACGTCACTGATCCCAACTATTCTTAAGGAACTATCATTCCCCATCTTCATAGTGCCAAAGTTTCCTTCTTTGTATGTGATGAAGAAGTACTTATGTGGAGTGGCTTGATAAGAAGTTCATGTGTCTATCACCCACTCTGCTTCGCTCTTGATCATGTGTAGACATGACTCTTCCTTAATAGTGAGCACAATGGTGAATAATGTCTCACCATTATCCTCCTTTGGTTTGTCATGACCCATCTCTTTCTTCAAATTTCGACAATCTCTCTTCGTATGCCCTGGAATGACGCAGTGGTAACACTTGAACTGTCCTCTGGGTTGACTTTTTGATCTGTTGCGAATCGCGATCTCCCTCTTGGCCTGCTCTTGCTCCTCCCCCTTTGTCTGTCTTTCCTAGTGTGCTTGTTTTCTATTACCAGGGCATGTGCCTAGTTTATGCGAGCTTCTTTTCTTTTGATCTTCTCGTTAAATAGCGTGTCTTTGACCATAGCCATGGTCAACTTTCCTTCTGGTGCTAAGTTGTTAAGTGAAATTACCAGTGTCTCCCAACTTTTAGGTAGTGAACTCAACACTAACAGAGCTTGCCATTCATCTCTAAGTTGTAATACCACTGTTCCTAACTGATTTACCAGATTTTGAAATTCACTAGTATGTTTAGCCATAGTCATTCCCCTCCTTAGCTTTAGATTGACAAGCCTTTTTATCAACAAGGCCTTGTTTCGAGCGGTCTTAGCCTTATACATATTCTTTAACTTTTTTCAGAGAATATAGGCATTTTCTTCTTGAGCAACGTGGTGAAATACGATGTGATCAATCCACTGTCGGATCTGACCTATGATTTTCTTATTCATCTTTATCTAGTCTTTTTCAGAAACTCCCTTAGGTCTTTTTTCATGATCATCTAAGGGATCATGAAGATCTGTGAAGTGCAAAAGATCTTCCATTTTAGGTTTCCATAGCGTTTAATTTTATCATGGCTCCAACCACGATATTCCCAAAATTAGTCTCCTCTATGGTTTCAAACTTTATTTCTACCTTTTCTTATTAGAATTAGGAAGAATGGAGTGTACGGATGAGTCTAGAACAATAAAAAAAACCTTAGGAACGGTATTTTTGACAATTTAAGAGGTTCCCTAAGTTTTCTATTTTGGGGGTGTCTTTATCAATTTAGGGGGTGCTAATTTAGCATGTAAGGGGTACCCTGTGTAATTTTGAGCAATACTGTTACAGACCGTAGGAGGTGACTAAATCAAATTTTTGAGTGCGCTATTTTGAGCCACTAGGGGTGTTAGTATCAACTAAGAACGTGAAAATTTCTAGACCTTATATAAAAGGTTAAGAAAGTGAAACCCTAACCTTCTTTGCCTTCTTTCTCTTCTCTCCTCTTGATGCAGTGTGTGGCTTTTTTTGGTGAGACAGTGGCTGCTTCCGGAGGTTGAGGTAGCGACTTGGTGCACTGCCTCCCTTGGTTGAGGCAGCCTCCGGCATTGCTTCCCCCTCGACTTGCAGCATTCTCCAGCGTGGTTCCCCTCAACAGAGAGATCAGATAAGTCTCCTTTCCTTTCACCCTCTTTTTTCTTCTGGTGCGTTCTTCCAGCTTGGTGGGTTTCAAATAGTTTTTACTAGCTGGCCAAAAACCCTAGTCCCTCTTCTTCTTCTTTTGTTTGGGTCTGCCGGAAATGGGGTTTCTGGATAGTTTTTCTACCGGCCAATGGAAACCCCTTTCCCCTTCTTCTTCTTCTGGCTACACCAACAGAAAGGGGGTTCAATCAAGTTTTTCTTTGGCTGGCTGGAACCCTGTGTAATTTAGGGGGTGCTAATTTAGCATGTAAGGGGTACCTTGTGTAATTTTGAGCAATACTGTTACAGACCGTAGGAGGTGACTAAATCAAATTTTTGAGTGCACTATTTTGAGCCACTAGGGGTGTTAGTATCAACTAAGAACGTGAAAATTTCTAGACCTTATATAAAAGGTTAAGAAAGTGAAACCCTAACCTTCTTTGCCTTCTTTCTCTTCTCTCCTCTTGGTGCAGTGTGCGGCTTTCTCTAGTGAGACAGTAGCTGCTTCCGGAGGTTGAGGCAGCGACTTGGTGCACTGCCTCCCTTGGTTGAGGCAGCCTCCAGCATTGCTTCCCCCTCAACTTGCGGCATTCTCCAGCATGGTTCTCCTCAACAGAGAGATCAGATAAGTCTCCTTTCCTTTCACCTTTTTTTTTTTCTTCTGGTGCGTTCTTCCAGCTTGGTGGGTTTCAAACAGTTTTTACTAGTTGGCCAAAAACCCTAGTCCCTCTTCTTCTTCTTCTTTTGTTCGGGTCTGCCGGAAATGGGGTTTCTAGATAGTTTTTCTACCGGCCAATGGAAACCCCTTTTCCCTTCTTCTTCTTCTGGCTACAGCAACAGAAAGGGGGTTCAATCAAGTTTTTCTCTGGCTGGCTGGAACCGTCCCCCTTCCCCCCCCCCCCCCCTTCTGTTTTTAGTTTTCAGGCAAGAAAATTTACCAAACACAAACAAATAGGTCTGGCTTCTCCGATTTGAGTAGCGTGATCTGTACCGTGCAATCTGGGTCGTTCTCTTGTCAGATGATCTAGACCGTCATCTAGGGTTTCCAGTGTGATCTGCACTTACACTGGATCTGAACACGATCTAGGTCAGACTTCCCTGCGTCCAAACGTAGTTTGGGCCTGAACTTGATCTAGGTCGCACCTTTCCTAGGTCTAAACGTGGATTTATGTCGCACCTGTCCCAATTCTGAACGTAGACTTGGGCGACTCCTGGCCCAAGTCTAATTGATCTCCTGTGTCACCGGTATTGTTCCGGCAATCTTCTTTAGTTCTCCTAGGCTCTGTTCCTACTTCTGTGTTCACCAAAGCTCTTATACCACTTGTTATGCATAGTGGTTAGGATCAAAATCACAAAAACACAAGATTTATGTGGTTCAGCTATGTATAGCCTACGTCCACGAGAGGAGAGGGAACACTTTCACTATCAGAGACATGTACAGCCCAATTGCTTGATGCCTTTTGGCTCTGCCTCTAGTCCTATTTATAGAAGCCAGAGGAGGTTTAGAACTTTCCTAGTAGATTCCTAATATGTTTCTAATTCAGATTTCCTTTTCCTTCTCTGATTAGGACTCCTAATCAAATTGGGATTACAATTAACTAACTTTCCTTATCTTGCAGGACTCTTTGGGCGTGATAATGGGGATGGATGTCATCACATTCTACTAAGAATTTTCTTTCTTTCTTCTTTAATAAAGTGTTTGTCATTCAAAATGAAAAGGACTTTCCTCATTTTGGAACCTCTAGATCAAAGAAAAGAAAGGCAATTCCGTCAAGCCTTCTAATGAACCATATCTGCTAGTTACAACGGGTGAAGGATTGTGTATAATATTAGCTCAATTGCATGACTTAAGCAGCCTGGGATCAGAGGAATAGATTCATGGGAACATTTGGAATGCTGCCATCCTGTCGTCCGTAATCCAGTATGCTTTGTTTGTCTCTGTAGTATAAGGCTTGTGTGGTCCATTCTCAGTCTTAATCGATGAGAACCTATTAGTTTCTGTCCTTGATCCGTCTCATGTCTCTCTATTGCTATAACTTACCTACATTCCTAAAAATGATAATAATAAAAATAGGTTTTGTGGATAGACATTGCTTGATTGGATGAGACTTGTCCCCAACCCAATCTATTTATGACCTTATCTTTAGCCTGCATAAGAAAACAACCGCTTCAACAGCCAATGCAAATGGATTCGAAGTTGCTGACGACGATGCATTTTCTCCATTTTGCTGAGGAGATTATGTGGGATCGGAGGTACAAGTGAGGCTATATATGGTTGGTGATTCAATCTTTAAACCCACGTCTTAGATATCTTCTTCATTTGATGATCCTAGCCCTCTATTAGTTAAGGTTTTCTCAATCCAAAGTAAACAACTTTCTAAGCTATCCATTTTCCATATCCTGATAATAGTGGTCAGGATCACCAAACACATACCACTTTCTTTTGAGTCCATGGGCCATCTAAGATGCGATTCAAAAGATAAGTGGTCTAGATCATCAAACGCTTAGGTCCGCATTTTCTTTTAGTGAATGTGAGTTTACTTACCGATTTGCACAGGCGCTCGTAAACTTTAATAGCAAATATCTTCTTCCATTTAGTAGATGATGGACAAAACCAACGCAAGAAGTATGCAAGGACTTGAACTTAGTTGTGGCAAATTTGTTTGTTAAATGGTTTCCTCTTGATTATGGATGTACCAAGTTTGAGATGGTTCCTCCTTCGGTAATCCTTGTCATGCTAAACAGTGCCCTTTGCCGAGGGTAAATGCTAGCTGACCTGGGTTTGAATGACTTGTGGATATGTGGAGGTTCAAAGATCGTAATCAACTTGCTAATCAAAGGAACCAGATTGGGGTGGAACCTTTTTGCATGTTGAGAAGAAATGTAACAGGCTATTGGTGGGGAAGAAAGTCGAGAGAACTAGTCATGTTTTCAAGCAGAGGAGTGAGGTTGCTAATTATTTAGCATCCAAAGCTTCAACGCTCACATTATCCGGGAAATGATTTTGCTTCTCTTTTTACCTTCACAAGCACTATGCCTTGGTTGAATTGTGGCTAGTGAAGTTGACTCAAATCGACTCATTGGTGACTCGAGGGAACTTGAGCTATAATTTGAATGAAGTGTTGAAATTGTTTCGAGCAGTTGATATGGACATGGACCTTAAATTGCATTGAAACGCAAATAGTGTCAATTGACACTCTTTTGACATTTTAGAAAGCGCACTTGACACCTTTATGCGTCTTCATCCTGTTTACAACGTGTTTCCTTTGTTTTAAGTGGAAACAACTCTACAGGTATTGGATTTTTATTCAAGCCAAGAGGATACTTGTGTAATTATTGCTTTCCATAGTATAATCTAAATCATTTGAATTGAACCATAGTATAAATTATAGTATATTGTCTTTTTTCTGTTTGACATTGGAAAAAGCAAGATTAACTTTAGTCCCCCTTTAGAAGAGAGAAACATTTCCTCTTATTAAAAACAAAATCTCAATTCTTCGTATTGTTTTGAAGAGCTTAATCTTGAAATAGTGTACTCGGTTTGAGTTGCCCTAAGTTGTTCTCATTTTGGATTTGACCTAGCCCATGCTCATTAATATGGATGGCAATAGGTTGAGGAAGTCCAAGATGTCACTTAAGCTTTCATAAATTCTTTTGATATTTGATGTCAATGCAAGATAAGGCTGTGTACTATTGACACTTTATGGTCTGCCTCTTTCTTGAACTCCACGTATGTGGGACCTTGTGCACTGGGCTTCCCTTTGTTGGATATCACCTAGCACAGGTCATCAAGATGGATGATTGATGGGTTGAGGACGTAGGTGTGTTGATAAGCTCATTGGAGGAAGCCTAGGAGGTCAAGCTCATCATTGCAAAGATGACCTACCTCAACTAGACCTATCTCACGCTCTGGACCCACAAAGAGAGAAGGAGAAAGAGGAAAGTCGGTTTAGGAAGTCTAAGGGGCGGATATAGTTTCTTGTGGCAATTTCTAGAGATGCTTGTGGGCCAAGCAAAGTGCCTTGTTGCCCAAGCAAGGCTTCCTTGGGTGTGCCTAAGGACTTTTCTCCCTACACCTACTCCTCTTCTATCCTCAGAGCACTCAAGTATTTGGTTTTTAGTTTCTAAAGTCTGCCCATTTAGAGCATTCTCTTTTTTGTTGTCTTAGAGTCTATATTTTCTATTATTTATTTTTTAAGAGTTTGCCCATATTATGAATTTTCTTCCTCTTGTTTTTAAAGTTCTAGCTAGACGAGACCTATGCATATCTTTCTTCTAGCACTCTAGTTTCTAAACTTGTGAAGTTCTTTGATATCAGTTTTTAATTGAAACTTAATTTATTTAATTTATTTTTTTTATCTTTGTTGTTGAAGTGATTTAAGTTCTAATCTTGTTTTTTTCTTTCAAAGTTTTCCCTCTGATTTGAAAATAGACTTTTCAAGGACTTTGATTTAAGAGATGAATTTAGAGATTGATTCTAATCATATAAATCAGTTGAGGTATAAATTGAGACTGATTTTTGTTGAATCCCAAATAAAGCGTTGTCATATCCTTGCACAATTTAAGAGGCTTCAAGAAGTTGATATAAAATTGTGCCTCTAAATTAAGATTTACACAATTCAATCTGTAGAATTTCTAGCATAAAGTTCATCAACTTTTGCCTTCGACTTAGAGTTTTTTTTTGAAGTTTTCCAAACTTAGGCACTTGTCACTTGGTTTGGGAGCTTATTGTTGTTTGCAAGTCCTGTGCCCTAGATCCCTGCCTCAACTTTGCTATCTAAGCAATGTAACGAGTCATTAAACGAGTGGACTCTAAGACTTAGCTATAGACTTAACTGAGACAAGTTCAAGTCAACTCGTTGAGCTTTTGAAACTTGAACCATGGAGAGCGTTGAGTTTGGGTATTCGGGTCTGATTTTGGAATTTGAAGGGGGAGCGCTGCCCATACTAACAGACAACTGTTTCCTAGGCTCTTTCATTGATGCAGGTTTCTTATCTTTCACAAGAAGACTCACAAGAAGAAGTATATGGAAACCTCATAGCAGGCCGCATCCCACTGCAGAGAGGAGGAGCAGCATCTGACGGTATGAATTACAGATTGCCTAGACTTTAAATCTTCCATTGCCTTACAGGTAGAGAGCTCTAGGTTGGTTACGCGTATGGATGACATGTACTACCTGTGTGACATGATGGTAGTCCAATACATAATGATCCGAAAGCAACGTATGCATATTGTTGTCCCCTGGTGCTCACTTGTCCACATAGCAAAGGGGGACAGTCCTTCAGAGCATGTGACACATGGGATAGGCTGGGGAAGAATGGAACAAAACTAACCAAACAACAAATCAAAACCGTTCTAGGTACCAAGGTCACTGCCATCCCACATGCCACCCAATACATAATTCCAGCCTGATCTGGTGGTGCAACACATGCAATGTGGAATTGGATCAAGCTAGACTGTAAAGTAGTGCTTAACGGTTAATATTAGATTATATATTCTAGCTACAAACTGGACTAAGGGCTGTCCATCTCAGAAAGATGCTATTCCAACCAGAAAGCTCCAATGTATCAGATTCCCTGCTCTATTATTCGGATGTTTCCATCTCCAGCTGCCTAACGTTATGCTCTTTTTGACCCAACTCTGAACTGCAATCAGAATTATAACGGCCAAATTCAAAGATAATGACAAGACATTCCCTCCTTTAAATGCCTGCACCTTCCTCTGGTACTAAGACTGAGAGTAACCCTGCCAGTTCCACTTTCTTTTCAAGTCTTGCAGTAAGTTGAGAGCATATGATACTTTCACACCTTCTCCACCATTTTCAGTCCTTGTTGTCTGTCATAACGATCATCCACTCCTTTTCCAACTCGTTGTGTTGATGCCAATGAAGGGGATAACTGTAACTCATTTCGCCAAATCAAATAACCAAAGAGCCATCTCTTTCATGGGTCCCTCCCATTTGGCAAATGGGCTGTAACTTTAGATCTCCAATCTAAAAGCCATACTGACTGGATGATTTTTAAGTTTCCAACAATAGTGCTAGTATTGTACCGCAGTGGTGCAGGAGTGACCAGGGTTAGAGGCTGTGCATGCGTCTCTCATCTACATTTTAAGGGGGAAACTCTAACCCGGGCGTAACCACATGCGAAGTTGTCACTCCAATCAGAGATTACTAGCTAAAACTTCTGGCTACAAGTGTTAAAATATGATGGAATAATCAAGACCGTCCAATATTAATTTCTTTGGCGATTTGACGGTCAATATGAGAAGTTTACTTGTTGAAGGTCCCAAGTTGATGCAGCAACAATCTTGGTGGAAGTTCCCTCGAAGGCAAGGCAAACGGAAGATGTCCACATCGTGGTCACGTTACGCAAGAAAGCCGGCTTTACCGTTGAATTTTCCTCCCTCGTCGTCGATGTCGCCTTTCCATTCTACGAAACGAGTTGGCCGGTCAAGCCTTGAATATGAAAAGTCAAATTAAGTATCTCGCCCGAAGGTAATGACCGAATAAAACTCAAACCTCCAACTAGCTAGCCATGGGGACACAACTTATTTACGAAGAAGTGGGATCCAGAAGAAAGGAAAGATGAGAGGAAAAGCCATCATTTCCTTCTTTCTCATATCAAGTGCCCGTTGAATTGGGCGCTTAGGCTTTTCAAAACTTGAAAGATTGTTTGTTCGTCATCTTGAATTATTGAATAAAATTCGGTGCAAACTATTCTACCAAATTGATATGTTAATTGGTGCTGACAACCCAATTGATGGTTTATCAGTCTTGGACATATAAAGGGTGGCCTCCATGCACGAAGCTCCTGCCTATGCTGGGTTTGGGGAAGGGGCAGGCCACAATCGCCTAAAGTAGGCAGCCTTACCTTGCATTTTTGCAATAGGCTGATTCCATGCCTTGAACTTGTGGCTTCAAGTTCACATGACAACAACTTTTACTGCTGCGTCAAGGCTCCCTTCATCAGTCTTGAACACATCTTAAAGGAAAATCACCAAAATAACAAGCGGGCAAGAGTCAGTGAATCAGGATCCATCATTTGCAATCTTGGGGTTATATAGTGTCTTTTTCTTTCTTTTCTAGGGATTCTTATCTAGTGCATATGCATAATAAGCCACGCAAATCATCTCCCTTACCTTAAATGATCCATTCATTTGGTTATCGGATTCACCCCCTTCCAAGATGAGAAGGCACCCAAAATCTCTTCCAATGGGTACAACTAAGGTGAATCCCGCTCTTTGAAGTGTGGATACAGGAAGCCTACCTTAGAGTTACTTGTTGGATGAGATTTTTGGTGACTTCTTCTTGGAAGAGACAAATCCAATGAACAAAATGGATCGCTCAAGAAATGCTTGTAGAAGGGCCATCTTGCCAAAAAATGCCCATCTTTATGCTCTTCTACCGGTGCACAATAGTCATTAGAGAGTTTTGCAGTGCACATCAAGTATTATCACTGTTTCTAATGCTAATTAAAACTGCAAAAGCTTAACTTGCAATGTAGAAGATACCTACTTGAATTTTCATTAAGGATCGTGTAAGGTGATTATCTTATAATGTTGAGAAGAATTTTTATATTGGAAAAGGCATGCCATGGTATAAAATGTGATTGTGCTAGAATATTCATTACGGATTTCTTGTGTTGAACGGTTGCACCTATATAAAACGATTATTTAGTATAGAAGCTCATTTGTTTTCAACATTGTTTTAATATTATTTCTTAGGACCAATTACAGTGTATGTAATTGGTAAAACCAAGATCTATCCTAACCCAACTTCTAGATTAATTCGAAAACCTTGATATTGTAAACCAACGAAGGCAATGCACATGCTACTGATCCCACACCGAAATGACATCTTAGGCATGACTTGTCAAGGAAAAGCAATGGTTTGGGCTTAACTGGAACCTAAAACAGGACTCAACCAATGAAGGGCCAATGTACCTCCAATCAAGTTTGGGTTAGTGGCATTACGTCCAACTTATCGTTCTTATTAAATCAGTGAAGCTGATCAACATTCACATGGCATGCATCAGGATCCATAAAACGTGGATACTATCAATAGTGTAATGACTGCCATCTTAACATTTTCTATCTTTGAACCTTTTTGTTGCTGCACATGTCACCTTACCATCTCTTTTTATTCTTTCCTCTTATGTTACTTCTTTATTATCCTAAAACTGTAGCATCCCACCATGGTGTCATCCAAACATTGTAGAACAAACAAGCCAAGTAAGGTAAGATTTGGAGCCAAGACGGTTGGTGATACAGTAGATCCATCTTCTAGGCCACTTCTCAGAGAACCAACAACCCATGAACGAACTTCACCAGTTAGGATCTAACGACCGGTGTTTCGAACTTGTGGAGCAATCCATTTTACTACAAGCAACTACAGTTAGGATCATCCAGTCGTATGCCAATCTATGATTTGCTCCTAAAGATTAGCAGATCACCAACCTCCTACGTGTGGGTCCCTCGCATTAGTTGCCTTCAGATCACTGTACCAGTTCACACCAGAAAAGCGTAAAACAATGAAGTGAATCAGCTAAGGCCAGATCAGGTCGTAAAATTTATGGGGGTACAATTTGTCGCTCTCTCTGATGCCAAGCAAAAGTCATGTCTCTGTCAGGCTACGGGAGCACCCGCTGGCGCATTTCGGTAAACACCGGCTGGCCACGAACGCCACTCTTCCGATCCCCACGTTGCTATTTGAATTGTCTAGTCTAACTCGTTGGAAGATTCGAAATCCAAGACTCACAGTTAACGCGGGTATATCCGTCATTTCCTACAAAGAAGAGTACGGGCGATTTAAACGACGAAACTTTTTTATTCTTTTTTATTTATTTTTTGAAGAATGCTATCATCATAGCGCAACATGGCCCACTTTGCCCGGGAGCCCACCTTTTGCTTGATCTAAGGCCTTCATCCGAGCCACGACTGGAAGATCGCAGCCTTCCATTTTCAGTGATCCATATGCTGGATCATTCAACGGAAGGTTGGTCGGACTCGGATTTCAAAGCTAAACGATACGGGAAAAAGAAGCAGAGAGAAATTGGTTTCCCCGATTTGACCCGAATTGAGGGCGTGAGAGTTGGAGGCAAGTGATTTCAGCCGCTTCCAAGGCCACAGCTGCATATACTCTTACCGGAAGTATCGCAAGAACCGTCGGATGGAGCTTCCGATTTCTGTAACCCCCAGAATTACAGAGCACGAGAGTATATTTCTTTGCATTTTTTTTGTTTGTTAAATATTTATTATTTAAGTGAAAATTAGAACGCTTATTTAATTTTGGCCCTTTGAGTATACATTTCCTCCTCCAATTCCTCACCTTTCCACGCTCTTCCTCCGCCTTTCTTACTCGGTCGCAAGGCGGCCCTCTTTCTTTTGTTTTTTCCGAATTTCAACTCTCTGCGATTCGTGTCCAATCCGCGTTCTCTCGAGCAAGAGACGAAAGAGCCAAGGTATATATCGATGGACGATTGAATTACACCGCCATTTACAGACTATATCCGCCTTCGATCGCGATTTTCCCGCCCGTTACTGCCGGTTCCTACTTTGAATTGGCGAAGATCTGTCAAGGAATCGTTAAAATTGATACATAGTTTCCGATCGGGGAATCAATTGCTATTTGCAGTTTCAACGTTGGAGGATTGGTTGGATTTGTACCATTAGAAACGTATCGAGGGTTTCTTGTTTGTCAAATCCGTCCTTCGATTGCGATCGGATTTCGATTTTAGATTATCTTCTGGTGAAAGCGGTTTCTGATGGATTTGTAGCGAGAATGTATTCTAGCGATGTCGAAATTAACAGGAGGAGCTTGAAGAAATATGGAAGTGATTGTTAGATATAGAGATGACGTTTTATATCGCACGAGAGGCTTCCAAGGTTTTCCTTTGCTCTTTTCCTTTTTTCGCTTTCTTTGACCTACCTTTCTGCCTTTATGTTTGATCTAATGATGCTGTTGTTTCGGTGAAAAGCTATGGAAGAGAGTTTTAATGGAGATTTCGGTAGAGCTTCATCTACTAGCAGAGAAGTGGAAGCTTCTTCTTGCCGGACTCGTTTTTCAGGTTTACTTTCTCTCCCTTCCCCCCCCCCACCCCCTCATCTATGTTCGTGAAGGTTTTTCTTTTCTTTTCTTCTGGGAATTCTCTCTATAATGCATGTTTACTAAGACGAATAGTTTCTGCCATCTGTTCATAACTTTTTCAATGTTGCGTGACTTTTTCCCACGCCAAGATTTTGAATTTAAGACTACAGGCACTCGTTTGCATCATTTCTGCGGCTGTAAAATATCCTTCTCCTCTTCAAAGATAGATCTATTGCGAATATGATTGGGTGAAATTTCTTTGCTGAGTGCAGCCTTTTAAAGAGCTATCTGTGTTGTGTTCTGGAAAGTTTTTGTATTTTGGTTATTGGATTTTGTAAAACTCCATTGGCTTTCTGCACTAAATTCAGCAGGAAGTGCAATGTGAATATGATTCACTTTGTTTCTGCAGTGCTTGTTTGAGCACCATCCTATTGTCAAAGTCATGCATTTAAGCTTCGGTGGCTAGTGCACGCTAGCAATGCGGTGAATAAGCTGTCAGAGTTGGCAGAACAGAATACAGTTTTTGTGTTGATCATTGGATAAAGTTAATTTCTTAAAAAGTTTGTGTTTAGCTGGCATTGTTTTCGTGACCCTGATACCAATTTAGTGTTGCCTTCAAAACATGTTTCTGAGCCTAGTTTCCATAATATAACAGTTCTTCGTTAGTAAATGGCACACAGTTCTTTGGCTTAAGAAGTGTTGATCTTGTTGGCAATATACTGTCCCCTTGGCTTCATCCTCTTCCATGTGGTCCTTCAGATTGCATTCTGCATACCAGTTGTCAACTGCAAGAGGCATTTAACTGCAGCTACAGAGTGTTTCATAACCCATGTTCTAAATCTTGCAGTTCCAGAGCTGTTGGATCAGTTCAGAGGGATTGCCTACTGGACATTGTTACATGTTTTACTGCAGTTCCTAAGAAACAAGCTGTTTGTTTGGTTGCACTTTCTTCACAGATATAAACAAGCATCACCTTATGCAACTGTTTTAATATAAAAATCTCTATAAATTCTGTCAATACAGGAATAAGGTTACTTGCTGGATGATGTCATCAACTTCTAATTTGATAGACTCAATTTTCATATATTTATAAGTGATGGTTTGCATCTATTGACAGTATATTCATGGATTGGCTGCACGAGGAGTTCATTATTTACATCGACCTGGACCAACACTTCAGGATGTGGGGTTTTTCCTTCTTCCGGTATATTTGTCAACCCCTCTGATCAATGAGGGCCTCTGTTTCTCTATGCATTTACTTGTCCTGAAGAATTTTCTTTTCAAGACTGATATTAATATCTTATGTTGGTCTACATTTATGAACATATATATGGGTACTAAAGTTTTGTCTATTAGCTGACATGGTTTAGTATTTCTTTCTTCTGCTGATATTGTTTCAGGAGCTTGGCCAAGAGCGAGCTTACATTAGTGAGACCATGTTCACCTTTATGTTTGTCTCCTTTGTCTTGGTGAGGACCGTTCTCAAAAATATAACTTTTAACTGTCAACCATCTTAATAGGCATAGTTTGCTAATTTTATTGGCTAAGAAGTGAATAGCATGCTTTTGCAGCTATAGCTGGTTAAAAATATTGTAGCTTAGTTATCATCTAACTTCCACTAAGTTCAGTGCAGTTGTTGTTATGTTTACCTTATCGGGACTATATTGAATTTCTGATGTTGCTTATTTTATTTGAGAAACACCAACTGACAAGAAATGGCAAACTGCTTCAGGTTTGCTTTATCTAGATTTCTTGGTGAGTCTTCCCATAGAACAAAGGCAAAACGTACTCTGTTTTCATGGATGATTTCAGCAATTTCTTCTCCAGCATACATACAGTAATGTGTGTGTGTGGATTTTGGTGGCTTGGTGTAGTCCAGTGTAAAGAAGTGAACAAACTGATAACCACATGAGACTGGAGGTAAGAGACCACCTAAGACTGGAGGTTGGCCCCATCTCAAGAAAAGAGAAAAAGAATTGGGATTTTCTTGCATGCACAGAACAAGTGAACTATTTGGTGCTTATATACATTCTGTTAATCTGTGTTACACTTTGATGCTCAAACATTGATTCCTCACTTTGTTGTATGATTTTTTCCCCAATTTTTTGAGAAAGTTAAACACAAACAAACACACACCCACAAGCAGCCGTGAACCACTGATCTACCTTGGAAATGGCTCCTTCATTTTGATTGTACGATTTTGATGTGCTAAATAATTCTTTCTTCAGTGTTGTAACTTCAGAGCCAAAAACTAAGACCATTGATGAACTTACTGTGTCCATGCTTAAAATTCTATTAACTCCTTTAGTACATCCTTTTTTTTCCTCACTTTGCCTCTTTATAGACTTTCTTGGGTGAGTGGAATGAGGATATATTAAGGAAAAAGAGAACGGAAAGCAGGAAATGCAGACAACTGCTTAAAGATAATGAGAAATTCTTGAGCTTTCACTTCTCCAATGGGAGGTGGAAGTTTGCTGGTGTTTCCTGTAGTAGATGAGGTCCACCATGATGAATGTCTGATGCAGTGCTGGATTGCATGGAAGTCATCATATTATCCATATTTGCTCATTATGTTGCCTCTGAGCAATTTTCCTTTTTCCTTTCTGCAAGGCCCAGTTTGAATGTTACTACACCAATCTCTAACCTTATATTATGATCTCTAGGCCTGATATACTAATTATAATACCTTCCCATCAAAGTTTATACGTAAATTGCTTTTCACTTTCTCCAAATGTAATGCTTAGAATCACAGGCAGTAAGCTGTAATTTCTTCCTTGAAGGTCATTTCCTTCTTTCATGTTCATGAAAAGTTCAAATGTACCAGCTATGTCTTAGCAAAGAAAAGGCCCCCTTGGAAATGTACTTGTGAAACAATCCTTCCCTGGTTCATTCTATGTTTAGTGTTCTTTTTGGTTTCCAATAAGTTTCTGTTTACTTCCCTTTGATTTTCTTCAATTGTTGTTTGGTGGGTTCTTTAAGCTGGTATCTGGCAGGGTCTTGGTATCCTGAACTTCCTAATAAAGTGGGGACACTCATTTATTAAGAAGCTTACTTCCATAGCTAATTTCTTCTTGCTTTAAGAATTTAATAGAAGCATAGTTCCCTTTTGTTAAGACTAGTTCTTCTATTGAGATGATTATTTTCTTAAGGGTTTGTTTTTTCAATTTTCCATTGAAAGGAGTGCATTTCTAAATGGAAAAACTCTGATATATTCTCCAAATGCATATTTAAGCCCTAAAAAACTCATTTTAAAGTTCAAATAGCTTTGTTATGAAATTTTCTCTTGAAGCTTATCATGACTGCAAAGGGTAATTTAAAATATAATTAGCACAACGTCTAACTCCTAAAAATTTATCTATCAATGACAAAGACCTCAACTGCTAGCGTACTTTGTCTTCCTCCCTATCCCACTAGACCTGTGTCACTATATGGTGTGTCTTGTTCCCTAATAAGCTCCTTACACGTTTAACATGTTTAATGTTTACTTCCCACATGATTCCTCTCTGTTCATCCTCACTTTCATAATGCTTCTGGCTACTACCTTTTTCTCTTTTCTCGCTGGGGACCTTACTTCGCACTTCCATTCATGTGTTGGTTTGGTCTTTTGAGTAGTCAAGGTATTCTTGAGATAGGTCCGCCTTGAGCATTCTGGTTCTGGACCTTCTTGGTAAATATAGTAAATATAGTGCTGCTTATTTTGTCATTGCTTTTACCATGTGACATGATATTTGGTGTTTTCATTCTTTAGTATGAAGTTATGCTGTTGCAGTCTGCATGATTGTGTTCTGTATGTGTTGTTGTTCTAATAATTATTTATATTCTGCTGCAGTGGACGTTTCATCCTTTTGTTTTCCAAAGCAAGAAATTCTACACAGTGCTAATTTGGCGCAGAGTTCTGGCATTTCTAGTTGTAAGTACAGAATATCATTTATTATTGTCTGTTGGCACTTTGTAATTTGCTCTCTCTGAGCCTCATAAGTTTCTCTCTGCTGCCATTTTTAAGAACTGTATGAAAAGGCTGAGTGATTTACTAGCATGAATCACATGATTCTGTTCTTCTATGTGCTTTACTTCAAGGTTCAAACTGCAATCACTGCCTAGAAATGTGAATTTCCAGAGAGATTGTGCTTATATTGTATGCTTCATTACCGTGCTTGTCCTTTGTCCTTCCCTGGACTAGCATGTGTAACATGCTTCTGTTATGGACGTAAACCCAGGAGTAGTGATGCTTTGATTAATTAATTATATAAAGGATAAAAGAAGAAAAAACCTATGCTAGTGAAGCCGCACTTTGGCTTCAGCACCATGAATCTGATCCTTATGTTATTGCCTGCAGGCTTCCCAATTTCTCCGAATTATCACATTTTATTCTACCCAGCTTCCTGGCCCAAACTATCACTGCCGTGAGGTAACAACTTACAGGGCATTCTTATTTTACAGTTAAAAAATTCATGTTTCTATTTTTCAAATAATGTTTTTAGTTATTTTCTTATATAAAGAAAAATAATTTCTAGGAAATATTGCATCATTAGTTTGGCAGGCATCCATTTTTCACCTTGACTTGGAAACCCATGTATATAGTCAGAGAAGCTTGATCAAATAATTTATGGTTTTTTCCTTGCATCTCTTGCAGGGATCTAAACTTGCAAGACTGCCTCGTCCAGACAGCGTACTGGAAGTTCTTCTGATTAATTGTGAGTTGCTGCTGCTGCTTTTTTGGTTAAGCTTTGGTATATTATTACAGAAGTGTGAATCTTTACTTAGTTGTGTGTTTCAAATTGTGCAGTTCCCAGAGGAGTAATATATGGTTGTGGTGACTTGATTTTTTCATCTCACATGATCTTTACCCTTGTTTTTGTACTCACATATCAGAAATATGGAACTCGAAGGTATGCCATGACAATTTCTGGTCAACTTGTTCAGTCAATTCAGTTTTATAGCTTCAATTAGCTTAGTGTTCATAACTGATACACTTTTATCCGTCTCCTGTCTCTCTGTTGCACATGCATCCATTGGGGGAAGAATGATATGGATTGCATTTTTAGTCTTTGTTCCCTTTTTGTTCTGCTAATTTTGTAAATGACTCTATTATTTTACCTAATTTCTGTTGGTATTCTTTTGATATGATTCCAGGATTATCAAGCAACTTGCTTGGTTGATTGCTGTTACTCTGAGCCTCCTGATTATAGCATCCCGCAAACACTACACGGTTGACGTTGTTGTTGCATGGTAAACCTGGACTTATTTTAGAATTTCCGTTCATTTACAATCATATTCATACTCATTCTTAGGTTGCTTATGCCATTTGACCCGCTGTTTCAGGTATACTGTTAATTTGGTGGTATTTTTTGTGGATAAGCAGCTACCTGGTCAGTATCTGTAATTAATAATCCTGATTTCCTTTTTCTCATCTATTTTTCTGTATCATTTTCCACATAAAAAATAAAAAATGTGGTAGTGACTGTTTGCTCTATCACCCATGTAGAACTTCCTGACCGTACCAGGGAAACCCTTTCTCCGTTGCTACCTATGAGCACTAAAGATAAGGACAGCAGATCCAAAGAAGAAAACCACAAGCTCTTGAATGGAAACTCTGGGGATACTGTGGATTGGGTAAAGCACCTTTATCATTTTATTGTGATAAATCAAAACCCGTATCAGTTAAGCTTGAAGTGGACAAAAGCCGAATTCTGAATTGACTCAAAAACGCCAATTGCGTTATCTTTTTGCAAATTTAAAAGCTGATATCACCTCAATTTATCCTGTGTTGATCAACTTCTGGTACATGAATTTTGAAGTGCTCATTGAATTGGAGTACCTCTTTTGTCTTCTTCTTTTTTCTTTTCAATGGTAGACACGCATCCATTCAGTCTTGAACCCTGGTGAGACTCCTTGCACCACTGGCTTTGGTGAGAGATTTTCCAAGAATTGGGTTCACCTTAGTCTTGATTCTTTAATTAGTGAGGTTTCCAAGTTCTTGATTTTTTTGGGTGCACCTTGTTTTTCCTCATGAACTTTAACTAAATGGGAGGAGTGGCTATACATCAAGTGGGATCAGATTTTTGAAGCTTGGAATCGTTCACAATATTGTCCTTGATTTAGGTGCGCCATGCTCAGAAATTCTCACCTATTGGATGATTTCACGCAGTGTTTTCTTGAGTCCTAAAATGGTCAGTTTCACTGTCCATTTTATAACTAAAAGCAGGGGTTGCTAGGATCATCCGATGGATGAGAATTCTAGATCATGGCCCATCTAAGTTAAGGGCAACATGGTGAATGGTTCCAATCTTCAGAAACCTGGGTTGACATAGAGTTTCTAAAACAGGCAATATTGTCTTGTTCAGTTTAGTTTCTCATCATACCGTGTCATTCGGGACTGTTTTTGGTCATCATTTATCATTTTATTGTGAAGCAATCCATTGCTGTTACCTAAACTCGACAACCTTTTTTCAGAGACCAAGAACGCAAGTAAACGGGAAGCTTCTTGATGATGTGAACGGAGCCCATGCTGATGCTCCAATGAATGGTACATGACGAACGCGGACATTGGCTGCTGCAATGGCTTTGGAGGGTAGCAGTGCATTAAAACCCATGCAAACTCGTGTACAGTTGCCGTCAACTCTGGTACCATTTGTATCTCTGTGGGAATTGAGTTATGGCTTCGGTCCTCATAAGTACAGTTTTGCTTGCTCCTTTTCACATGATGTCATTCACATCAATCACGTGTATCAAGGAGTACTCTTTTATCTCTGTTGATTCTATTGGCATTTAACAGAACCATGGCCCTCTCATGGGAAATTGTCTGTGTAGAGAAAGAAAGGCGGGGCTCCGAAGGAGCCACCACATGCACTCTGAACTGCTCCCTGTATTTTTACACTTGCTGCCAGACTTTCTATAAGCGACCGACTTGATGACCATCTAAGTATATTGAATAGAAAAAAGGCAGGGGATGGTGGACCATGGTACTTTGCTGGGGTCCCGTCCCCGTCTAAGACATCATCATATCCTGTCTGCCCTGTGTAACGACGAGAGGGAGCACGTGATATCTGTTGGCACAATGTCATCCTGCAAAATGCACCTTGTCTGCCCGGTAGTCCCTCATCTTCCGTTTTCGATATGATTTTTGTGTCTATATTATTGAGGAGAGACACACATGATAGCACATGCCACTCTTTATTTTCTTATTCTTTGTAGATATAAGATTTGTCGAGATGCGTCGCCTTTATCGTAGGTAAAGGATATGGAGGGTGGTGGGTGTATTAATATGTATAAGTAATTTAATATTGCAACATGCTTATGGGCTTCAATAAAAGAATCCACTTGGTAGAAACTAGGCACGTTTGATGCACATGATGAGAGAGGAGGGGGGGCGCCAAAAACGCGAATGGACTTTTTGGGTTGGGTCATGTGGGTGGTCTCGTCTGTTGTAACCTCCTTTGCTTGCCGTTAAACGTGACAGAATTCTCTTTGTAGAGGAAGTAGTAAGGGCCTACAAAACGTGTTGCATGTGAACTTCAAGAATGCTACAAGCATGCCCCTTGGGGTGTAGGTATTATCTACAAAACGTGTTGGCTGTGAACTTCATCGATGCAAGTCTGATGAAGTAAATACATCTATATTGGGGGCTACGGGAGACACTCAACTCAGGGTACGAGCCCTTTTATTACAGTTTGCGGTATATAACTAGAAGAAGTGAGTACTGCCTACCACACTGATTCAATAAATAAGGAGGTATCTTTTTGTGGTGTAAAAATGTTTCAGAACGGACTAAATTGATATCAGGCTGCGTGGATTCTGAGATCGGCCTATGGAATCTACATTATTCGTAATTCGAACTTGTTCTTTGTCAACACTCATCAGTTAAGCCACGTTGCCCCGGTTTTCTACATATGGACCCACCTGCAAGATTAAGTCTTGAAAAAATCAACGGTTTGTCTTACTCGAGGAACTCCATTTGAAACCCTATGGCATTTATAGACAGCCGCTTCGAAGAAATAGGATCCAAGGATGTCTCCACCCTCCATCCTTACCATAAGGGGAGTGAAATAGAGTGCGGTACCCTGGACCAGCATCCTAGCTTCTTCCAAGCGTTCAAAAAACTGTGAATGTTTTATGAATCTCCTATTTGTAATACTCTACTCCTAAGTTAAGTACTCAGTATTAAGTTTCTAATTCTCTAAAAATACTACTCTCACTAGGTCGATTAACGCCCCAACTTACTCCAATGATCCGAAAAGAAGCTGTTAGGAAGCGTGAGAGAGAGAGAGAGAGAGAGTGTGTGTGTGTGTGTAAGGATGTTAGCCTTTGAGATTAGGGAACAAGACGGCAAAAGAAAGCTCATTGGTTAACATAATCATAAAAGATTTAGAAAATCTAAAACATACACAAAATATTACACGATTCAAAGGATTTTTAGATATTAAGCCTTTGATTTTAGGCATTTCATAACAACAAACCTAAGTTTTAGAAGTATGTGGCATTCTTCTTCTCCTCAAATACATATGTAATATTCTTTCTTCTTTTTCCTCTAGTTCTTCTTCCTCTCTCTAATTTAGCCTATTTTCTGGTGCTTCGTACTCTCTCGCTGTTGCATGCACAAGTGCCATCTATTGGGCATCTTTTTTTCTTTTCTTTTTCCATTTTTATACAAGCCAAGGATTTTACAGAAGTAAAATTTGTTTAGATTGAATTGCTTTGAGGTTCCATTTTACGGCCTCTGTACCATCTCCCGCTCTGTCCTTTTTTCCCCTGCTCTTTCTCAGAATTCACATTTTTTCCATTAGTACTTATAGACTCTTTTACTACTAGGTGCCAAACACCTGCAAATACCCCATATAATGAATCGATGGTTATAAGAAAATGCTGCTAGTGCAATCACCAGTATAATTTTGTTCTAGTAAAGCCAAGCAGGAAAACATCTTCCTGTCCCAAATTTCTCGATCCAAGCAGGAAAACATCTTCCTGTCTCAAATTTCTCGATCCTCAATATTGGAAAATAGAAGAAGAGTCTTAGTGCAACAATAGAATTGTCATCAACATTGGAAAGTCAAATATGGCAATGAATCTACTAGGCTATGACAGTGAAAGGGTGAGGGTCCCATTGCTCCCAACAATTCCATCAAGAAGCATCTACTTTTTCTTTTTCCTTTTTCTTTTTCCTGATGAATGATATAAATCCACCATTAGTTGCCTTTCTCTGATAATCTTATTTATAAACACTGTTTCTCCCAAACAGTGGACTGATTTATTCCCTTCCGCGCGCCCCCCCTTCTGTTTGATTCTCCACCTCCCATTCTCATGAAGCGTGGACTTTCTACGTAGGACCTTTCGTCGTTATCTGCCTCTTTCATGTCTTCTGGGACGTCCATTTCTACAGCCCAGAATGATAGTGGCTAGAATCAACAGCAGATGGGCGCACTTGCAAATCTGAAAGTAATCAGTCTTTAGATTGGATGAGATTGTAAAAGTCATTGATTCTCCCAGGAAAAATGCCACCATCATTGAAGCATGTCTAACGACCTCAATGCACTTTCCACAAAAGGAGAAAGAGAGAGAAAAAGGCCTTTTAGATTGTAAAGCAGTCTTAAACCATGCGGGTGCGGATCATGATTGTAGTTGGAGGCGAACCAACACTAACCCATCTGCCAATACCACCCTTTTTACACTTTATAAACCAAGCTGTAATGGAGTCGAATGTGTTCTCTTTCATAACCCGGTACCCATTTCTCTCTAACTAAGTACATTTGTCCATTCTCAATTTTCTTTTTAATCTTAAACATACACAAACTCCTGCACAACCTCGAACCCTGACCACCCAAATGAGAGACTCTTTCTTGCACCAATGCACCGAAGGCTTCGGTCCAGTCCCAAAGACATACATTTTTATATTAGTAATGGCAACAGAATTTTTGTTTTTCTTTGGAACGATGTAATAGCAATAGAATTAGGAAATGATATTCCCCTCCTGCCTTTTTTGTGTTTTTTGGGGCATTTTATTGCTTGCTTTTGAATTTTATACCCATGAAAGTTAACTGTTGCAAAGGATAAAAGGATAGCCTAGTGCACAAAAGCTCCTTCTTATGCGGTGTTTGGGAAAAAGGCAAACGACAAAGGTCAATAGCAGACAGCCTTACCTTGCACTTTTACAAGAAACTGTTTTCCATTTATAACTTGAATTGGACATGGGCAAATACTACAGATTATGGAGAGGTGGAACAAGGTTGTTCAAAAAATGAAGGTTTGATTTCTAGGTGAAACTGGATTTCAACTTCCATGTCAAACCACCAAATAGTGTACGTTATGGAAAGTTGGAACCGGTTTCCCTTTCCAACCGTTTCCATGCATGTCCTGCTAACTAAGGCGACCTTTGGAGAGGGCATTTCCATTGTCAAGTTGACTTTTGCTTTGTAATTTAATCATATCTTGACAATTTTGCTGTGTCCATAAAACTGTGCAAGCAAACTCTTGATGGCATAACTCCCAACTTTGATTTACACTATCAAGGGCAATTCGGCCACGTAAATTATATGCTGTTTTTAGTAAAGATGGGTGTGGAGTGAGTATAAGAATTATGTATGGTATTAAATGAGAGGAACTAATGGAAACGCACGTTTACAGTTAACAGGTCAGTTGGTGTCTCTGTAAGTAGTTTGTTCACACACTCAGAGACAGCAGTAAGTATCCTCTCTGAGGTTCAGATGACCAAAATACGCCTTCTCCATTTCTATCCTCACAACATAACAGCAGGCTGTGCATTCGAATAAAGAAGGGAAATGCTGGGTTGGGTTGAAGAAGGAAGGAATAGGAAAAGGGAAGTAGGATTTTGTTTGGAAGAAATGGGGGATATATAAGAAGATACAAAAACCCAACCAAATCTCTAGATAGGGAAAGGGATTTGATGAACGATCATTTGGATAGGTAAAAAAGGCACGGGATCCAGGAAGGGGGTGGACCACAAAGGTCTATAATACGCAGTTTTACCTTGCATCTTTGCTAGAGGCTTTTTTCACGCCTTAAAATCATTTGCATAGGTGATGCTCTAAAAATATTATCACGATTGAGATTTTATAATATTATGAGTGAGAAAAAAGTGGTTGTCATGATGTAGGTAGAAGCACAATTATGGAGTCCATTCTAGAATTAGATGTGCTGATCCATGCTGTTAAACTTGCAAAAGTGTCCCAACATGGTTTTGGTCCCATACCAAATGGATATCTCATCTGCAAGATTCTTAAATATAAGTTTGTGGATCAAGAGTTAGGATCATCCAATCATGATCAGAGACAGTGCACCTAACTTTTGGTGACAGATGTCAGATTATTGGCAATCTAAAAAACCCACTTTGGCACAGCAAGATGTGCAACCATGCTTTGCTTTTAGCATAGAAAAATGCTATCCGAACTGCGTTTCAAGATTAACTACAAAACCCGGGCCAGTTAAGCCCCAGAGTTGGATGACCCAACTTATCCATCTTACTTGGCCTCCCTTAAGATAGTCTAAATATTGAAATTCATATTTGTTGGATGATTTTAGTTATCTAATTTCAGTGTCTAAATCATAACCAGTAGATTTTTCTTGTTGTAAATTTAAGCATTCATTTTAGCTACAAGACATCAAATGTTTGAAGGATGGTTTATTATAGATACTTTGGATCTGCAAATAGTTGAGCCCCACATGTTCTTTTAGTCATACAGTAAAATCAACGATATACACGCTTGTTGAGATAAAAGTACATGCTCCTTAGCTGGATCCAATTCCTCAATCACTTGGGGCCCATATGTAGGTCATATCCCAAAATTCTCGTCCATTACCGAATCCTAACCATTATTGATTAGACATGTATATTGCTGGTTTCCACTCTTTGAGCCATCAGTTTACACTTTGCCACCATAACAGTGCTGGATTCGAAAAGATTTTTGGGCCACACATGACTAATCAACATGGGCTGGGGCTTAAAGCTAGCCCTCACATGTCTTCTAGCTGCGCATGTTTCTGCCACCCCTTCTACATGCGTTGTCCATCATATAATTCCCTCCGGCACTCACTTTTTCAGATAAACTGTATGATCTAATAATGGCATTTCCCGATTCACTTTTCTAATTACCTGTCCTAATTTTTTTTTGAAAGTTTTCCGAGCAAAGTTGGGATTAAATGAACGAGTATTCCCACCTCCTAGAAGGGTAAAATTGTTGTTGTGTGACTTTGAAATCATGAGTTCAAGGCGTGAAAACAGTAAAACCGTATACTGTAGAGCTTTGTGTCCACTGCTAAAGTTGAAAGTTGAGAGAATGGTTTGACGACATTGGCGAACCCAAAATCACCAAGTACCCTAATTTGCACACTATGGATGGACCATGGCAGTTAAATGTCTCACGCTGCTGAGCCACGGACCTTTGCTTGCCTCTGTTACACATGTTAGGACTCATGTGTAGGAAAAAAGATTTGACTTGACAAGCTTTTCCACCTTGATTGAGGGTTTTTTTTATGGCTAACAGCAAAAGCAAAGCTATCTGTCCACATCTAAGATGGAGTCACCAAAATTCTTGCCTATTGGATGATCTAAACAATTATATATTCATAGGTGCAAAAGATTAGCACGAATAACAAAAGCTTGTCTTTAGTGATTTGCAGCTATTGAATGAAAGTTTCCACATGTGAAAGGAAATCCCATCAACCTGAAGGGGGCAAGAACAAGAAGAGGATGCTCCACCAATCCTTATCAAGCTAAGCTCCTCTGTTCATATGAGCAGTAATACGTGATCTACTAGTCACACACATAATAAGGACCCAAATGTGCTTCAATGGAACCTTATGGGCCAAGATAGACTAAGGGGTCAACCCTCCCACTTGGCAATAAAAAAAAAGAAAGAATAGCTCATTGCCCAAAGCTCTAGCATATGCAAGGTATATATATTTTGCAAGAGGCTGTCTTCATGCCTCGAACCCGTGACATCCAATCATAAGGTGACAATTCAATCGTTGTGCCAAGGCTCTCTTTCTCAATCAACAATAAGCTCATTTTAATTAGTACTGGCTCTAAGGTAGTCAATGGTCAAGACACAGACCTAACACAGCAGCATTAACTAAACCAAATCTCCTACTCATTGCGTTGGATTGTGAACTACTTCAACTCTCTAGTCTAGAATGAGCAAATTGCCTCCGTGCTTACATTCAATGGGGGCCACGACTAGGGAATGTCTGAGAAATGGGGGCGTCCAGCCTTGTAGGGACGGAGCCCACTCCAATCGGCATGCAGGCAAGTATTGAGTAATTGGGGTGGCCCGGGAGCCAACGCGAGCAAGAGGGAGGCCGACGTTGACTGGAGAGAGGAGGGATGTTGACGGGCTCCCGATTAATCGCCCGCCGGCCGCCGACCAGCGACAGCCACGCTAACGAGACGGCAACCAAACAGATCGGGGTCGGTACATAATTAGCACCAAATCGCCAATTTGACATTTATTATTACTGCAACAAAAACAAATAAATAATCGACATTCTTATGTGGGGCCTGTGCGTGCAAATTACGGTATGGATTTGGCACATCTGACGTTATAGATCCAGACGGTTCGTGATCTGAGCCGTTTATAGTTCGACCCAAGTGATAACCCCAACATCTTTTCAATGGGATGGTGTCAACCCGGCAATTGTACGTATAATTAGAGGTTATGATCACCACACTGTGGGGCCTATACTGACTGGTATAAATGCGATAAATGCTGCATTTTATCCATCATTTAGTTACGTAAGTGTAAAAACCATGGGAAAGAAAATAGATAAATGAATAAAAAGAAGTCATTAATTAAAAAAAATTAAGGGAAAAAATGGGGAAAAGAAAAGCAGAAAGGAGAAGGGAGGGAATGATGAGGGAAAAAAAAGCAGAAAGCTGAATCCGGAAAGGGGCCCTTTTCAGTTTCATACAACCCCCTCTCCTACTGCTCTGCTCTGCTCTGCTCTGCTCTGCTCATTTATACGGAGAGAGAGAGAGCGAGAGAGGAAGCAGCAACTGGATAGATAGAGATAGACACAACCGAAGCAGAGCAAACACATAAAGGGAGGAGAGAGAGAGAGTGTGTGTGTGTGTGTGTGCGTGTGTAAAAGCCTTGGATCCACAAATCTACTCTATGCAAACCCCTACTGCTTTCGCTGTCCCAACATTTGCCATGAAAACCCTCTCCTCCGCCATCCTCCATATTCTCTCTCTCTAAACATCTTCCTCCCATTCAAAAGCCGACCCTCGCCCTCTCTCTCTCTTTCTCTGTATCATTTCCGCAAACAATGGGAGCCCGCTGCTCCAAATTCACTATCTGCTGGTGGCATTCTCATCTCAAATCGACAGACCTCGATGCTTCCGATCTCGGTACGCTTAGATCTTCTCTCTCTCTCTCTCTCTCTCTCTCTCTGCAGCTTCGGTTTTGAATTTCACATGCAGAAAATGAGGACTTCTTTTTCCGTGTTTTGGCAGAGAACGGTGGCAAAAATGAGCGGGATGCGCTGCCGAGTTTCAGCGAGTACAGTTTCGAGCAGCTGCGGATGGCGACTTCGGGATTTTCAGTTGAGAATATTGTTTCGGAGCATGGAGAAAAAGCTCCTAATGTTGTTTACAGAGGAATGCTCGATAACGGCAGAAAGATCGCCGTTAAGAGATTCAATAAGTCCGCTTGGCCTGATTCTCGCCAATTTCTCGTTCGTTTTGAGCCTTTCATTTGGTTTTTCTCCTTGTTTCTTCCTAGTTTGACTAATTGTTTCGATTTTGTTCCACTGATTTTTCCTTCTCCGTTTGTTGTGTTGCAGGAAGAAGCGAGATCTGTTGGCCAGCTTCGGAATGAGCGGCTGGCTAACTTGATCGGATGTTGTTGCGAGGGCGATGAGAGGCTGCTCGTAGCGGAGTTTATGCCAAATGAAACCCTTGCCAAGCATCTGTTCCATTGTAAGCTTCTTAATTGCATAGATTTCTTCACATTGCATGTATTTAGCTCTTGTTTTTCAAGCAGGTTTGACACGGATGTATGAATTATGCGGTAATCTCATAGACTGGTAATGTGACTTGTTAAAGTAATTTTCCAAGTGCATGAACTGCCATGTCACTCTAATGGTCTCCACTTGCATTTCAAGAATTATATATTACTGGAAGTTTGATCCATGCTCATTAAACTCGAGCATGCTGGCATTTCATATGATTTGATTTACCAAGCAGTTTCCTGAATGCTATCCACACTTAAACTTTAGGATCATCAGCAGACCTTTGTGGTATTGTCAATGTACAAGAGAAGAATGTCTGATGAACTTCTTACCCTGTATCTCTCACTAATCTACTATCATAAAACAGAATCAAACAACCATTTCTTTTACGGCGGAGTGCTGAGTTAAATTTTTCTTACTAAGTTTGCCTCTATCTCTTGAATTCTTATAGTTGCCTGCTTGTTGTTGACTGGAATGATTTAGGGGAGAACCAACCTATGAAGTGGACAATGAGGTTGAGGGTTGCTCTTTATTTGGCACAAGCTTTGGAGTATTGTAGCAGTAAAGGGAGGGCACTATATCACGACCTGAATGCTTACAGAATTCTATTTGATCAGGTGAATGTTCTTGTGATTCATCCACATTGTTGCTTTTATGAGTTAGCTGCTTTTTGCTGTCTAGGCCTTATCGTGCATAAGCGCTTGACAGGATGGCAATCCCAGGCTCTCATGCTTTGGTCTCATGAAGAATAGCAGAGATGGAAAAAGTTACAGTACAAACTTAGCTTTCACCCCTCCAGAGTACTTGAGGACAGGTATATATTTACTTGAAGAACTACTGTAATTGTTTATGAAAACCTATGTGATCTCAACATCTTATTGAAGCACTTGAGGAAAGGGTGCTACCTGTGACAAGTACTTCAATTTAAGTGTAAAAGCTGTATACCTAAGTTAAGCAAGCTACATCATGCCATCTCTAGGTCACATATTTAAAATTTATCTACAGAGTGAGGTGTCAAGAATTAGAGTTCTGGTGATAAGTTGGCTTACTGGTGTCATGTATTGGTTCTCTAGTAAGTTTGGATATAAATGCTTCCATTGATGGATATAATGATTGGTAGAAGTAAAAACCCTGATAATACTACAGGCGCTACATTCAGTAAGCAAACAATAGTTAGTTCTTGTCTGGATTTGTTGGCTAATGTTATGTCAAGCTAGCTGGAACATGCCTGTTATCTTCAAGTGAGATGGATGGAACTTTTGGGCTTCCGTTGATGCATGTTGGTTTCATTGAGCAAAAGAGTTTCATACATCTTTTCGAGTGTGTTTGTATTGTGAATTATCATGCTAAAGGTCAACACAACTAGCATCTTTCCCATTTGTTATCTTTCCAAAAGCCAATGCATTCCTAAATATTCTTTTACATGGGCAATATCATGTTTTCTTGTTCTGGTTGACAGGGAGAGTAACGCCAGAGAGTGTAGTCTACAGCTTTGGAACTTTACTACTTGACCTTCTTAGTGGAAAACATATCCCTCCCAGCCATGTAAGGTTTTCTACTTCTGTTTCACCTTTCTTGTCTGGGGAACTCATACAGTACTTTGAGTTGACATCTTGTGGTAGTTTACTTTTATCAATTGTCTTGATAACTGATCTTGCTTTCACTGCCATATTCTTTTTTAGTTCCCTGGGTTAACTATTTCAAGTTATTCCTTATGAAGTTAGTGGTTCTAGGTACTTCTGTTACTTATTTCCACAGTCACGTGTTGCTTTCACCATATGGCGTTGACAATATACTCTGTCTGTGCACTGCCAAACAAATAATTTTCAGGAACACTTCTCAGTATTCCTGTTCATGCATCTGATTACTAATGAGTGCCACTATCTACTGAACGGTGTTTTAGCCTTTTTGGCAATCCCAGTGTGATTCAATCTTTGAAACTAGGTTTAAGCTAGTTGGCAGTTTATTACTTTTGTATTTTGGACCATATGCCCCCCGGAATTATCTTTTTGCATGGTTATCCCATATTCATAACCACTAATTTGAAAGTGCTTGCAACGTTATCACTGCTTTACCAACATGGATTTATGGGCATATGATCTGTGAGGAAGCTCTTCAGTAATATTAGTAGTTCTGAAGAATAAATACTTTAGGACTATTATTACAGGAAAACTGGTTCTTTAATGAGTGTTTAGAAAACTGATAAGTTGGAGTTGTCTTGGTTGAGTCCATGATTCAAGCCATAAATATCAAAATACGCTGCTCGACTCAGAACTCGGACGAGTGGATGCAGTTTAAGAGTTTCCACATTTGGCAGAGTCAAGGAAAAATGCTTTTACCAGCAGATAATTCCTGCTGATAATATAAAATACTTCCATCAGAAGATTTTTACTGCCAATAATATTAATTATATTTTTGCATTTTCCACATTGTTCGAGTACTCTACCGCATTATCCTTCATTTGACTCATTTTTGCAAAAGTCCACCTTGTGTCTGCATTTTGAGTTTTGACACCTTGATTCATGCAGCTGCTTTGTAACTAATGTGGGAGTTGGAGTCTTTGGTTCATTTGGTAGGGAAACCTCAATCCCAAACTAGAACTTAGTGTTCTGGAGAACCATAATTGAACATCCCTATTGCTGAATTAAGGATTGCATACTCCATGCTGGAACTAGAGCAATGTCATTTCTACAATGACTTATGTAAATACTTACACACTTGCTCATGTATATGTCTATTGTTTGTGTTGTAATGTATGCGTATATTAGCAAATACGTGTATTTTCCAGAGTTGTTACTTTGTCCTCATTGCGCTAATATGGCGTAATAAGTTACAGTCAACTATTGCTCGATAGTAGGAAGGAATCATCATCATCATCAAGACCTTATCCCAATTAGGGGTTGGCCACATGAATCTTATTCCTCCATTCCTCTCTATTAAGTATCATGGCTTCATTTAGTCCCAAAGTTTTTAAATCTTTTCTCACCACTTCTATCCACGCTCCTTTGGGCCTTCCCCCTACTCTTTTAAAACCTTCTACTTGCATTGCCTCACTCCTAACTGGTGCCATTTTCTGTCTCCTTTGGACATGTCCAAATCATCTAAGTCTAATCTCCCTCATCTTGTTACCTATTGGTGCTACCCCTAAGTTTCCTTCAATGTTTTCATTCCTAATTCGATCCTTTTTTCTCTTGCCACTCATTCATCTCAACATCCTCATTTCCGCAATGCTCATCCTATGAACATGATGTTCCTTAACTGCCCAACACTCTGATTCATAGAGCATGGCCGGCCTTGTGACCATCCTATAAAATTTTCCTTTTAATTTGAGTAGCACCTCCCAATCACACAAAACTCCAGATGTACATAGGGAGGAATACTACCCGTATATAGCTCCAACTAGGACATCCTTTTGCACCCAGTATTGCAATTTCTCTCATGCAGTACCTGTTCATGCACTTAAAAATTAGAAGATAAAGAAAAATAGAGATGAAATTGTGATTATTGCCCATTATACCATGTGTAGTAGGTCATGGCTTGGCCAATGGCCTAGCAAGCAGAAAATGTAAAATGCAGAGCCAATATCCCTTTGTCTGGAAAAAAAAAATGTACATAAGGTGATGCGGTTGACAAGAAAACAACATGACAGCCTCAGGCACTAAAAACCCCACAGACAATTTATTCTGTCCCTAAATATAACAGCAGGAATTCTAAACTACAAAACAGAAGCTATGGAAATTGGAAAGCAAAGCTGATCATTTTCTGAAACTTGATCATCTTACTTAAGGAAACTGGCAGGCAAAATCCAAATGGTTGGATATCTGGTATACATACCTCTACTATCGGCTTCACAAGAGAAGGACTAGACAAGAGAAATTATAAGCAGCATTGGTCTTAAGGTTGGATTAGTGGACAGGTTGAGTCTGAGAGTGGGGTAAAAGAGATATTAAAGTCAAAATAATTACTAATCGAATGTTGGCAATGCGGTTGCAATACAATTCTCTTGCACAGCTGTTCCCATTCTTTTCATTGACCAGCATCTCTTGGACTTATGGAGAGACGAGTGGTGGACCCCCAGTAATTTTTCCTTGTTACATGCATATAATGTCTAGTCTTTTTACCAGGTGCTAACAACCTCCAAGATCATAGGTCATGAAGTTATCATCCTCCAAGTTCTTAGCTCAATGAGTTATCTCTCTGATGGCCTTTGTAGTACCAAGTGCCAAGCAGCCAATTTGATTCAATCAATGGAAGCAAGTGGCGAACAAGTTGAGACAAATGAGATGAGCTTTGTGTTTTTTTTTTTAGTATTCTAGTCATTAATGATGTTTTTCTTCAAATACATTCACAACTCAAAATGGCAGCTGAAAACTGGCAGGGGTTTTTCATTGCACTCTTTCCCTTGCACCCAAATGCATAACATTGTGGATACTTACTACGTGTGGTTTCTATTGAATCTTTTTAAGGTTTTTGGCCGTTGAGGTGTTCACTTCCCTTCAATTGTAATGCAGGCACTTGACCTGATTCGCAGTAAGAATTTTGCGACACTGATGGATTCCTGTTTGGAGGGTCATTTTTCAAATGATGATGGAACTGAGCTGGTGCGGATAGCCTCTCGTTGTTTGCAATATGAAGCTCGTGAAAGGCCAAATGCGAAGTCACTAGTGACTTCTCTTACTTCTCTTCAGAAGGAAACAGAGGTAATTCTTATTGCCACAAAAAGTATCTCTTTATCTGATTACCTAGAGCTACTAGCTCTGGCAAATGAAATGTCAAAGATAATAGATGAATAAATTACATCCTGTACGTGAGACTTAGAGACATTCCTGTAAAATGATTGGTTATTCTTCTTATACTTGCTCAGAATAGCAATGCATGTTATTGCAAGAACCTTTGATTAAGTCTCACCAATATCCTTCTATTGAACTGCTTTCTGGGTTATTGTTATGCTTTTGAAGTACTGTTTTATCCATGATACCCAGTTTCTCCGTAAGTAGACGAGTTACATTAAATTAGTCCTGAAATTATTATGCAAGAATTTGATAGATGTTTACCTTAATTAACTTTCTAGATAATGCTTTCATTCCTCTTTTTCATGTCTGAATTATGAATCTACTTCTCTTGGCAAGCTTGTTCTGTGCCGTGAAATTTTGTTACCTACAGAAAACTAACGTTGTGCACTCATGGACATTGTAGGTGCCATCGTATGTTTTACTGGGAATTCCACATGGAACTGCATCATCAGTGCAACAATTGACATTAACCCCATTAGGTGAAGCTTGCTCCAGAATGGATCTCACTGCCATACATGAAATATTGGAGAAAGTTGGATACAAGGATGATGAAGGGATAGCCAATGAGGTAAGCCCCAATGTTGTAGTTCAATGCAAAATCTAGCTTTATCATCTTATATTTACTTTATAACTTGTATCTCTGGACTATGTGATCAATTAATAATTTACACAAGGCCTGTTGATCAATTATCACTGAGAACTACGGGGCTAGTCCATCATCTATTGTTGTGTGAGAGATAACTGGGAAAATATGACAATTCAGGAGACCTCAAAATTTCCTAAATTTATGAGTAAAGGTTTTGAACAGAAAAATCTCCTACAGTAGGGAGCAGTTATTTTCACCAACAACTTTCCAGCCTAGGTTCCAAGTTCATCTCTAGGGTACCCTGAACCAAACCTATTTATGTGCCATCTACCCATGGTAGACTAGCATTTGAAGCCTAGGAAAAATCTTGCTGTTTACTTGTGCAAATGACCTTGGCACTGATTGGGACACAGTTACAATGTCCTGTCCCTCACACTTGGTTGTGGGTCTTCCATGTGCAACTGGTAACCCAAATACAGTACAAAATGTATCCATCATGGTCAGTAAAATTTTACATTTATCATCTGCAAGTGACTCACTATGTAAGGTTATGTCCTTGTGGATGTGCACATGTTTTTCTGGTAACTTTTGACTTTGCTATCATGAGGCTGCCAATTGTCGCTGCCTGTGGGAATGCATGCCTAATCCACATTTCATCCATTAGATTACAACGGCAAGCTGTGTCCTAGGTTTAGATCTTCTTATCTCTAACATGTCATACACTAGATTGCTAGAGCAAGCTGTTTCCTGGGTTGGTACAAGATCTTGTTATGTTGTATCCCTTGCAGCTACAGATTTTTTAGAGTCAATTGGATAGATATTTGCCTTTTCCCTTTAAAGCCATCTATAACTTTCTGACTGGTGTGTCATCATACTCCTAAAAGGTTATTTGTAGGATTGAGATCACAAGCTTCCTATTCTTGCATTCTTGTACTGACAATGGGTTTCTATAGGTCCCAAAACAGATATTATAAAGGCTAAATTTTAAACCGAGATTAATCATGGTAGCCATGAAATGTCATAATTATGTGGCTTGAGTTATTAAGAAAATCAATATTTAGCATGCATTTTTCATTTGATCCACATGGGAGACCTATTCTTTACCCGGTACAGCTTAATGGAGAGATTATCCTTCATACTCCATTAGTTGAAAACCTGCATCAGACTTTCTTAATGGGCTGGAAATGTGAAAGGTTATGAGAGTAAAAATGTCTGCCGATTGTAACTTCCATAAAATTGGAAATCTTGTAGTTTGTTGTGACTGCAGAGGTTGCCTCATATTAGAAGTTAATGGGAATTTTATGTTATATGGTTATAAGTTAGTGTTCCCGCATCATATGCACTGGGTATATGGAGGGCTATGTTGAAAAAGAAAGGGACTTGGTCCCTCAGCCTTTATAACAGCTGCTGTTACCTCTTCTAGACCACAGCCGATACACCTTCAGTTTTCTTTTACCATGAAAGACGAGAAGTGTGCTTCACTTTCTTGCCGCTTCCAATGCTTGCATATTTGTCTACCTTTTTTCATTAGTTTCCTAATGCAAATATCACACTACATGATCCGCAAGAGGAGGCAGTTTGAAACTTATTCTACTCCTTGATCGCCCGCAGCTTTCCTTTCAAATGTGGACCAACCAAATGCAGGAGACGTTGAATTGCAAGAAACAAGGAGATGCGGCTTTCCGGGCAAAAGATTTTGTTACTGCAATTGATTGCTATACACAGGTTTTAACTGTTGGTCCAAACTGCAGCTTATTTTATATTTTTATGTATGTAGCTTCACGTGAAGGGGAGCCTTAGTGCAACAGTAGAGTTGTTGCTGGGTGACCTGGAGGTCAAAGGTTCAAGGTGTGTAAATAGCCTCTTGAAAAAATATAAGGTAAGGCTGCATACTATAGACCCTTTGTGGTCCACCCCTTCTCCAGACCCCGCATATATGGGTGACCTTCGTGCACCAGGCTGCCCTTTTTTATGTACGTAGCTTCATTGCAGTAGTTATTTATCTAATAGTATTGGCAAATGAGTTATTTCGCTCATGCTAAATGGCCTGATCTTGCATCAATGTAGTTCATTGATGGTGGAACGATGGTATCTCCAACAATCTTTGCCCGTCGCTGCTTATCATACCTCATGAGCGACATGCCTCAAGAAGCACTAGGTGATGCAATGCAAGCACAGGTGGTGTCCCCGGAGTGGTCAACCGCCTTCTATCTTCAAGCAGCAGCTCTTTTTAGTCTTGGAATGGATGATGATGCTCAAGAAACTCTAAAGGACGGCACTGCATTGGAAGCCAAAAAGAACAGCAGAAACTAAGAAGTGTATAGGTTTTTTTCTTTTTGAAAATTTCCCCTGTATCTATATCCATCTTCCATTTTTTATTTTCTTCCTTTCTGCCTTTTGTGTTTTTGAGACATTAGGGTTCTGCTGAAGCTTTTGGGTTGATATGTTATTGATGTCATCTGACATGGAGAGGGCTTTTGCACATTTTGCTTTAGGCTGCAAAAATCATTTCATTGTTTTGATAGACTTTGAAAAATATTTGTTCAAATGGAGTTTAACATTGTCAAATTATTCCATCAAGAGAGATGCACGATTCCATCTTTTACCGAGTCGACTTTGCAGCACTGCTAGCGATCATCGTTGATGAAATAATGGACCGAAACTATACAGCTGCTGCAGTAGCCGATGACCCCCCGGCAACAGACATTGGTAAGTAGCAGCCAGACCGAAGTTAGTAAAAACAGTTGGATATTTCGTTTAAAGGAATGATGCTGTCCTGCACGATTGGATGAAACTTATAGTAGCCTCGCCGTCCATGGTAGGGCTCACTTTTGGTTGATCAGAGATGTCCACGTGATTTGCCCAACTTCGATGACTTCGAGTCGTGAAGCTGTGCAGATTAGAATGAAGTGAAATACCGAGGCTCATTTTCCTTGGATGAATACGGAGTGTAAAAAGGTCTACTTTTGAGAATGGAACATGGATAATCAGAAACACCGTCGACAAGTCATGGAAATCAGAAGAATGGGTCTGATAGGAGAGGCCCAGCATGTAAAATGGGTCTTACTGTCATGCAGGATGCCGTAAGAGCATGGATCATCCAGAAGTTCATCTTAAACTAGTTCATTATGTTATATTTCGGTGAAATTTTGTTTGTTCAGCTTGATCGATTCAAAATATTCCCCGAATGGGATCTGTGTTTTACCCCTGATTTGATAGTGGCACAATCTTGAGTTTTCTTGGTTTTGTTTTCGTCTATTCTTTATTTCTATAAATAAAATTCCGATTTTAATAAATTATCAAAAGAACGATTCGTGGTGGTGACATTCAGCAACTGCACTTTACAAGAGCTTTATTCTTATAGCACTTTGTGTTATCTAGGAAAAGATTATCCCAATCCCACATAATTATACAGCCTTCGGTAGAACGGTGCTTGTCAATCAAATCTGCTGTAGTTTGCAGTAACTTACCATACTGCCAAGAAAAGTGAATATTTTACAGTAAACATCTTCCCGCGGCTTTCACTTTAAAATGAATACCAGCAGACCCTCCCAAATGCTAATATACCTTTCCAAAGCTTCATTCAGAAATACAAGCATCAAGCAAATTCAATCCACCTAGTTTAGCTTCATTGTACACAAACAACATCAACTGGAACGATAGGATAGAACATTATCAATAAAGACCAAAATCTCATATCTCGGATTGATGCTGCAAACATTGATAATCTCATAAACAACCAATTTATTGGAATTCAAGTAAGTTTGAAAATATACGCGCCTTAAATCAATTTTGACCCAACTTTGGAAGTCAGTATGCCAAGGGAACAGAGGTTCCATATCCACTGGTTCATGCCTGTATCCTTGTGGTAGCCAGGTGGGAGTGTGATGCATAAACCAAGAATTATTCCCACCAACTGCAGATGCAAGCAAAAAGGAATAGCCGTTCATATAGGTGGCCGATTGGAACCAAGTAGTTGGCCAATCAAATTGGTCACCTGCAAAAATACAAAAGCAAAAGAATGAGCTCATGGACAAAGCAACCAATACAAAAATCATACATTAGGGAAAACTTGCAAGTAGAGATAGGACTGCGATCTTTCTAGAATCAACAACAGGCACCTCGATAAGACCCCTAAAGCAGTTCATGAATGGAAGAATGCCAGCACAAAAAAAGGATTCTAGTACGAGACTCTTTTACCAGAGATCAGGGGTTGTTAGTCAAAAGAAGAAAGATTACAAGATTATATTATGTAAGAAAAACTAAAGAAAAGAGCAAAGGCAATGCCATAAATTGAAAGGTATGGAATGATCGACCATGCTATTCCTGCAGTAGCTGCTGCAGGGGGTTTATCAAACCTATTATGGAACCTGGAGGCAGTTGCATTGGCGATGGACTGTAAGATAGTGTTCTTGTTACTGTTACTTTCCGATCTAGACCAACATTTTTAATTGCGCATCTAGAGAATTTTACTGGACTTAATAACCCAAGAAGTCTGATGTTGCTGGAGATGGGTACTTGTGGTTATGGCCAAGCTTATGGCATGATTGCGGACTACAAAGGTCAATCTGTCATGAGAATAGTGGCCATGGAAGAACAATAGCAAGCACTCATAAGTTTTCTCAAGAAGAAATAGGTTTGCTTTGGTCGAACAATCATTGCACCCTTTTCAGGTAAACTTGTTTTCTGATTTTGAAAAAAAGGAAACTCATTTTTGGGGTGCTTGTAGATCTCTATATAATGACTATTTCAGAAACTGTGTTACTCTCACACCTACATCATTTCAGATTTGAAATTTTCTGGCCGGATATACCAGGATTAGGTCAAGCAACACTAATGCATCAAATGCTGTCACTGATTGGCACGAAGAATATCTCTCGGCATTATCTACGCCAACACCTACCGTTGAGCAAGATCAATATCATCACAGGCGCGATGCTGATCTATGGTTGTTGATGGCTGACCTTCAAATGATAAAAATTCTACTTCTTGTGCTCATATGCTTGTTTTTTGTTTCCTTTGCAATTAAATAAATGTTTTTTATATGTTGTAATAGGATCATGATATGCTTGTAAACCCACTTTGTGTAATGAAGTCAATGCACTACACACTAATTGTGGGTGCATATAGATCTTTAGCTCAAACTTGGTAAAGCACTCAGGAATTCATCTCAAGAGGATGTTGGTTCAAATCCAACAAGATCCATTTACCTCTATTGAAGATATTATATTGATAATCAGTACTACACCTTAATAGTTGGAATATTATTATAATGAAACCAAAATAACAAAAAGCTCAAGGTAAATATATAGGCAAGCTCAGTGTGGAAACCTATTGTTATTAATTAAACCAATAATCATAGGAAACAACTCTCTTAGGAAATACATCTTGTCATATTATAAAACTTCTAAAATACATCTTGTCATATTACAAAATACATAGACATCCTCAACTTTCTAAACAAGTCTCTTAAGAAATACATCTGGTCATATTATAAAACTTCTAGAATACAAAATCAACTTGCTGCTGCCAGTTATCCTTGTTACTCCTTCATCACAACCTTCCTCACCTACGCCTTCTTCATTACAATTTTGAGATCCTTCCTCTCCATGACATATCCAGTCATCTAAAGCATTCATTCCAAATCCAATATTCCGTTGGCTTTCTTGTGATATTTGGCTACCAAAGTTATGCCCAAATCCCACATTATCGTCTCCTTCCATCTGCTCATAAAAGAAAAAACAAACTATTAATAAAAAGCATTCAATAGAAGAAAAGATGATAAAGCATGACAAACTACCCTCAGCATCAAATAGGATAACAGTAACCCAATGATCGCTCTTCTAACAACAAGGAAGATCACTGTCTACGGAGATGATGAGTAACCAATGGAGGGACTTGGGTCAATGGCCATCATGCAGGCTGAACAGAAATCCAGCCAAACCTGACCAAACTGAACTCCCATGCTGGCAATTGACCCAAATTTTCCAGCTGATGAGCCACTAGCAGATATCTGACGCTTACTCGGTGCAATTCTTGTTCAGACTTGATAACAGAATGGTGGCTAAAGAACTTGACCATGCCACTAATTAGTCTATTTTGTAGTTTTGCATATACATACTTATCAGCTTCCAGTAAGACAGAATGGTAATTGAGATGCCTAGAAGATGAAAAACATTTAATTAAGTTCTTTGAGAACAACAGTCTGTGTTGTATTTAAAGAGTAACAGGAGTAATCTGGGATATCAATAGAAGACTGTTACCATGATATGTTCACTTTAAGACCACTGTTGAGAATAGAAGGAACCCTTAAATCTCCTTATAGCAGAACCAGGATTAAATCCCAGATAGGCTAGACATACATATTACGAAAAAGAACAACCTATCTTCTTAACTGGCAAGAAAGTTAATAAATGTATGAAAGAACATCAACTGATGTGTATTTCCTTGATATTTAGAGAGTTTAGGGATCTTCCAGTCTTCCTTTTAACACTTGCTGACTTTTTTGTTGAAGATATGCCTCAGAGTCACACAGGTGATGACTCTGGACTTGAAACTTTAATGGGCCAGGATACTGCTTCTGTTAGTGAAAAGGTTGGTTCATACACAATTGTTTTTTATGCGGGTTCTACCTTAGAAGGTAGACTATACAGAATGAACAACAGAATGGAAAGATGTGTTAGTAGTAGAAGTATAGATATAGGTGATCATTTGATAGGAAGTATGCAAGAGGCATCTTCTGTATCAATTTTAAGAGAGAAAACCTTTGGAAGACATTCTACTGGAAACTGCAGTCATGGTTTGGGAAGTCCTGTCCTTTCTGTGTATAACCACCACAAGCAAACAAAATAAAAATAAAGATCTACCGGGTGGTGTATACATATGAATTTCTGATAGCATGTCCATTCATATTCGAGAAGCAATTTTCATATATATGCACAAGTACAGTTTGAGAACTAATATACTTTATTTCCTTTCTTACAGTGTTAAGAGATACAACAGGATTGGCTTTTGTGAACAGATTGGAAGATGTTTCTCAAATACCTTCTGGAGATAGCTCTCAAGTTGGTTTACAGAAAGACGTTGGAGTGCCACCTTTATCAAGTTGGTTTACAGAAAAACAATAGGTATGCTCCCCACAGAACTAAGTTCATCAGTTGTCAAGAGCAATTGGAAGTCCCACCCAGTAAGTGGACTGGTGCCTCTTTCTGATATTGTGCGGCAAACAGCTTGTAACTCTGGAAGAGAACTGCTGTTATTTGGATCTCAGTTGTTAGAATTTTGATGATTCGAGCTATTGGTTGTTGATAACTGCCCATCTGAACAATTTAGTTGTTTGCAAATGCTGTTATTTCTTCCTGTTATTTGTTTGTAGATTTCTTTCCAATACTTTCTTAAATGTAATGAAGAAATTATTATAAGTGTTGTTCCCTCCATTCACCATATGTTTTGACAGTGATATTCTTTCATTCAGCTATTTGATTGCTTCTATGGGGCCGCAAGTGCTGTGGAACCTGGGACTAGCAGGTCTTCCAGTTGCATGATATGGATTATGCTCTGCAAACAGTTAGTTTAACTAGTTTCCTTAGACGACTAATGAAACATACTGACTAGTTTCCTTAGACGACTAATGAGAATGGTTCTTTTTTCGGGTGGTTCCCTGACAAAGCATACACCAGTTTTTAGCATTTCAATTCATTTCCTCGAAAAATTAATGTATTATCATGATACCTAGAATAATAGATGATCCAGCTGTAGTACCAAATGAAAGAAGATGACATGTAGATGAATGCTCCTATGTTATTAATGCATTCTATATAGAACCAGTGACGCAGTTGGAAATTTTGTTTAGGGACTTTAGTCTTTACTGTTTCAATGAAATTAGTAACAACAGTGTCTTTTTACTTTATGTAGCCTTTTGTACTGGGATTGTCATGCTTTTGATTTTCTGATTAAAGGATTGGCTTGCTGAGTCTTTTAAGCAACTTTGAAGGGTTTGATCTGAGTTACCAGCCCAAAGTTCCGTAATTAGTTTATAAGGAGCTCTGTACTGTGTATCTCCTAACTTTACAGTCAGTTAACTTGTAGTTCATCCAGGAAATTTTACGCTTGGCAATGTTGTGAATCAAAGAGTTCTAGTTTGAGTGTATAATGGACGGCTTCCGAAAAGGGAAGAACTGAAGCAAATGGAAACAGCTAAGAAGATAACCCGGGAAATAGTGGGTTCCCATTAGCTTCCTCCATTGCTACAGTGTAATTCTTGTAAAACAATACATGCTGCTAAATTCATTGGAGCAAAAAACCAAATATAATGTCATTTTAGCAACCTTTTATGATTAGCTTAGATCGTGGTTTTTTTGTAGAAAATGGTTGACTAGGGACTTGAATCAGCAACTTTTGGTGGGGAAGAAGTACTTTGACACTTTGGAACTTGGAAAGTAAAGAAAGGGCAGCTCGGTGCACGAATAGAGTGTGTGAGAGACGGAGGAACGAATACATCGGATCTGCATGAACGTTTTGCAATTTACTTTTACACAAGACAGCAAACATGGCACAATCTCCTCTCGCTCTCTAAACTTGTGGCTGCGACTTGAATTCACTGAGATGACAAAGTCAGAGTTGGACGTTAAGTCTAAGACTTGGTGAAAGAGAGAGTTTTCTCAAGCTCTTACTTTTGTCTCTAACAAATAAAACCGGCCAGAACCGTTGCCGTGAATGTTGATTGAGAGAGAGAGAGAGAGAGAGAGAGAGAGAGAGAGAGAGAGAGAGAGGAACGTAACAACAGCGTAGAAGGTGATATCTTTCTTAGTGGACTGGAGATAGTTTGTTTCATCAGTCATCTAATGTCAAAACAACTGCTCTCTCTCTCTCTCTCTAAAAAGAAAAAGAAAAAAGAAAAAAATAAAAAGGTAATAGCTTGTAGGCGTGCGGTGATAGAATTATGTCTTTATTGCATTGATTAATTATCAAAGAGTAGTACAGATATATATAAAGAACTTTTACTGTAATTATAGTATAAAATATCTACTGTAATAATTGATTAGAGTAGATGATACTGTAATTACAGCCTATCCTAACACCCTCTTCAAGTTTATATAAAGATAATTTTGACATCAGTTTGCCGATTAAATACTGTAATTGAAGTACTACTTCCTTAATAATCGACTAAATTGCATAATCTCAAGTTTATCCAAACTTTTGATGTTCTCTACAATGAACCGATCTTGATTTCATCTGAATAAAGAAAAATCCTTCAATCGTGAAACAGAATGACAATTAAAGATATCCAAGACAATCCATGAGAATATGAGGATGATCACTAGTAACTTGGATTCCTAATCTACTAGAAGATATCGGATTGCAAGCTTTTCAAACAATTTTTATGAGATTGATCTCTTGATAAGGAAGTCAAATGACACAACTCCATTGCTTATGAGGCGCGATCTTTCCACATCAGCAGTCGATTCAAGAAATTTGAGGCTTGAGCATTCTGGGTGTTGGGAGAGCATCAACTTTTAGATAAAACAGCAAGGATATTATCATTAGTGGATCGTTGGAAAGCGGTTGACAGAAATCCAAGCTGTGCGCGCCATCACCAGGAAGTGATTGTGGCCGTTGTGTCTGGACCAGAGTTCTAGAGAGTCATTTTGGAGGAAATCGAGTGAATTTGTTTCTGCCGGTGCTGAGAACCGCTGGTGCAGCATTAGTGGCCGCACTTGTGGTGACTGCCGATGCAGTTGCAAGAGCGATTATGGGTCTTCTGGGCAAGGCCATGAATGGCGAGATACGAACAGAAATCTTTGTAAACTGGGTAGGAAGAGCAGTTGAGAAGGATATTTGGAATTGCAAAGTGGAGAGGTTAAGGAGAGAGAACCAAAACCAGAGACAACAACTTGTTGGGCAATTTTGAACCTTCTGGGCATCCCTCATGCTCCTCGTGGTGTCCTTAGATCACTCTATGTTTTGATATTGATGCAAATGGTGTCTTGAATGTATCGGATGACGACAAGACCACAAGATAGAAGAACAAGATCACCATTACCAACGGCAAGGGTGGGCTCAGCTCAGTTCATGATGTTGACAAGATTATAGAAGAGTGAGGCCAGGACAATGGCTGAGCAAGGTCAGCCATGGTTCTGCCTAGAGAGAGAGACGCACGGGGAGGAGAGGTGGTAACATGCAACATATCTGATTGGGGACGACCCATGGCCGGTGACATAGGACCCAACTACTAAAGAATTCAGCTAAGATTTGGCCTTATTTTTTAATGAGAAGGAAAATAGCCTTATAGAATCATCTGAAACATTTTGGAACTTAAATGCAGCACAAATATCAAGGAATTCCTTGATATATAGGTATGAATCCTCTGTTTCTCGACCATAAAATGTTCGAAGTAACTGTATAATTCCATGTTTAAGTTCAAAGTCGTCTCCATTAGTGGGTGGCAATATGATGCATGATAGGTGATGATTGTTAAATTTTGTATATAAACTACCAAATTAGTAGCCCATATGTTATAAAATAGAGTATTATTTCTAAGATTTTATAAAAATTAGTAACACATGAATTTTTGAACTAATAATTCAAAGGTTTGATATTTTGTAGTTTTATAGGCTAATCCAAAGTAAGTACGTGAATAAGCAAAGGATAATACAAATATATATAAAGAATTTTTATCATTGATTATAACATAAAATATCTATTATAATATTGTGATTATAACAAGAGATATCGGGCTGTAATCCGATGATTACAATCTATCCTAACATGCAAGTTCTTCTATGGGGTACAAAAATCTCATCAATAGGTACCTCTAAGGTAGGCCCCCTTCTATTTATGTTAACATCATCCAAACTTTAAGAGGATGAGACTAACCTGAGAGGTATCCATTAGATGAGATTATTGGCACCCTCCCATCTCAGGCCAGCGCAAATCTGATTAACAGAACAAGTCATTCAAAGAAAACTTCAATATAGCCTTCACGGTTGCTGGTCATTGAGAAAGAAACCAATAAGAAGTCTAGAAATTTATGAGCGTCTATTGAAGAATAGAATCTAGGAAAAGGAGGATACTTTGGTCCCCAAAGTGTTATAAACTTCGGCCGAAGGGAGTGACAGAGGGGCAGTAGGAAGATGATATGACCCTTACTAGGAGGGAAAATGTTTTGGGGGGACCACGTCAACGTCTCTCTTATTCGGTGCTTCCCTACGTATCACGGTGGTAAGAAAGAAAAGTGGAAGCACGTACCCTGAACCCCAAATGTCTTAGGTGTCAAATCTCATCTCAAACAGAGATCTCTAGGGTCATCAAAATTGTTTGTCTCTTGATCACAAAATGACTGGTTTTTGGCAGATGAAAACAGGAATCCTTTTCTGCTAGAGGGCCCTATAGATCTCCATTTAATATGAGATTTGGTACCAATGCTACCTGAACAAGGCTAAATCAGATGAGCGTTTCAGATCTCTAAAAAAGTGCGCCCACGCCATGCCTCCACGATATCTGTGGAACCTAGGAGTAAGTCGAGAGAAGACGTCGTGAGAAAGCGACACTGCAGGGGATAAATGACGAGATAAGAAAGGAGAAAAAATAAGATGAAGGCTTGAATATTTATTATTTAGGTTTAAATTAAGAAATTTTGAAAAGAGAATAAAGGGTAAAAATTATTTAACATATAAGTTTGGACATATTCAAAGGAGACCAACAACGGCACAGGTTAGAAAGAGTGAAGTAATACAAGAAGAAAATTCTAAAAGGACAAATAGAAGGCCTAAAAAAATGTGGATAGAAGTGACAAAGAAAGATTTAAAAACTTTAAAACTAAATAAAGTCATAGTCCTTAATAGAGAAAAATAGAGGAATAAAATTCATGTGGCCAACCCTAATTGGAATAAAGTCTTGATGATAATGATAAGTTTGAATTTAGCGATATTAAGGTTTTTTTTTTTTACAAGCCAAAAGTATAATGTAAATCACTCACAATCTCTTAAATATAATTTCAAGTTTGAGGTAAAAGCTCCAACCTACAATAAATGCATTCAAAGAAAGATGCCGAGTTTGTCTGCAACCAATTACAATAAACATTTATTGACTAGTAAGACCAAGTGGCTTGGCTTCTCTAGTATATAATATTTATTTATTATTATAAGAGGGATGTAGGATAGAGTCTATTTATCTAGGGAGGTGGTGGAGGGAATATATTAAACTGAAAAGGCGTGTGGTCAGAGCTACAAGTGGAGAGAAGCAGCACAATTATAGTAAGGGCTGTAGCAACAAAATTGTAGGAAGGGCAGGATCAGTGACGTCCTGCCGGCTACCATGCAAGTTTTTTTATTTCTTTCACATGGCTAATCTTGCCCCAGAATCAATCATAACTTGATCACATAGAAAACAATTATTTGCATTCAAGTTGTGCCCTCCTCGATGATAACAATAATGGGTTGGAAACACCAACCCAGCTAGGGATGCTCATCTGGCACCACAAGAAAATATGCAACCAAGGCCTAATAAACCCCACAATTTGGTGTTGACATATTCTGAGCGAACTCATTACACTTCTCAACCAAAACCCATCTGTCCAGCAGTAAAACAACCTCCATGCTCATGCAAGGCTGCAAAGCTTTAAGCAGTACACGGGAAGAACAGTTCTTTTCCGATTACAGATCACAGCTGCTACCATATGACTGGTTAATTCTTGGAACAGCAAGACATAAATATTATGGTTTAACGAATGATTACTGATGTCTATAATCGGATTTGAAGCTTCACAAAGGTGTACATACAGCTCAACCAATCCATTACGTTGGTCAGAAGCCAACTTTTCGAGACTGCTTTCAAACAGTAGCATTGAGTGCTCCGAGTAACAGCCCAGCCAATCCATTACAGGTCCAGATCCAACCAAGAAACATTTACAAAAATCTCTGATTTCAGAGTTTATGCCCATTCATCAAGTACTTACTTTATCTATAAGAACCATAAGAATCACTTTAACTGTAAAACATATAAAACAGGAATATGAATGCAGTGTGGCACTTCTTACGTGTAAATTACATCCTACTATTACAAACAACAGGACACTGATCCTCCAAGAATACTAATCTTTCGAGAAGAAAGATAACAGGCAAATTGAACCAGGCAGTTGAAACAATAGCATTTAATTAAGTGCTGCCAAGAACACAACTACGATAATGCAGTATTTATATATAGCTTACTAACTAGGGATAAAGATACGCCTGCAGAACTTAGACCGAGAATGTACTGAGACTTAATTGGTAAAAGATTCCTCCTGGTCCTCTTCACCTTTTTCATCCTAATTTCCTTCCCCTGATGAGTAACCGTAAAACGTTTGCTGCTTGCCGCTCTCCGAATCATGAGAAATCAAGTACTGTCATGCAACTCAGGAGGGAACATTGAAGTGAAAAAGCCAGGAGATGACAAAGGCAAACACCATGCAAGCAAGCAGGAAATTAAGAAAGCGGTGCCCATGCCAAAAGCTTCGTGTTTCAGTTGGCGGTCCAGGCACAGCATTTGTTGTTTCATTCCAGTGCTCCATGAACTCAGTCTCATTTACACCAACCACATTGTGAGCAGTTGCACCACAAATCTCACAGGTCCTGAAAAAGAAACAGGTACCTGAGAATTAAGAAAGGCAGACGACAGAAACTATATCTGACATGCCGACCCCTAGAACTATAAGTGCATATCAATAAGAAGCCAAGTCAATATAGTCTAGCAAAGAGGAGATTGTAAAGCAGTACGTATATTTATCCTTTCCATAGCATGAATTCTTTACACTTCTGTATTTCCCAAGTGCATCGGTGCCATCTTGCTGTAGATGTGTCTTCCTATCAATTCAATCTCATCTATACTAAACTCGAAAGACAAAGCCCTACAAGGATTGCGGTTACAGCAGATCACTGATAACAGGTTTTAGCAGAACAATCATCCTGATGTGTATCTTCCTCAATACATAATATTTTCAAATTACCAAAGCCACATAGAATAGGTCCTTCTTAGGCCTGCCTTTTCAGAAGTGAACTTGTAGTTCCCATTCAATGAATGCTAAGGAAACTCATTCTACCTGCCTCTATTACCTTGATTCTATCAGTATATAAAGTAAATACATGTGAATTTTTCATGTATCATCATCATCATCATCATCAAGACCTTATCCCAATTAGGGGTTGGCCACATGAATCTTATTCCTCCATTCCTTTTCATTAAGTACCATGAGTTTTTCATGTATAATTTTATAATTATACAAATCTAGCCTTGGCGCAACAGTAGAGTTGTCGTCGTGTGACTTTAAGGTCATAGGTTCAAGGCGTGGAAATAGCCTCTTGTAGAAATGCAAGATAAAGCTGTGTAAGATAGATCCTTGTGGTCCGCCCCTTCCCCAGACCCCGCATGCACGGGAGCTTTGTGCACCAGGCTGCCCTTTTTATGTTGGGATGGAACCATAATCGTGATCTTTGCCATTGATCACTATTGTAAAACCACATCACAAAAATATTTTCATTTGAGGATTTAAATAAAGAGTTGAAAAGTATGGACACAAAACCTTGTGGTCATGTTGATGGAAATCAAATTAGTGGAAGACTTCTAGCAGGTGGGATTTTCTAGTTTACAGTTTCCTTAGTGAAGCTATGACAAGGCAGCATATCAATCAAGCAAAGAGCTTTAGGAACAATACCGACAAGTTCGCTATGACAGGAATCGCTTCATCAAGATCTTATATTAGACTTCATTTTATATATTGGCATTCTGCTCAGAAAAAGTTAACTGACACTTTGCTGCCACGAGGAGAAAGATTGCTTTATTTATTTGATCAAAGCCATACTTGATACTAATCATGGTCTATCGTGTGTTTGGAGAAACAACATCTGTAACATCCTGCATTGAGAAGGCCAATAGGCCTTTTCTTCTGAAAACCAAGGAGAAGCCAGATAGGTGTGCTTCCCCTTGAGATGAGATGGGGAAAATGTGGAGATCTGGGGGGAGAGTTCCATGAAGTTGGCAGAGTAAGTGGTACTGAAGGTAAGCAAGGGTCCCCATGCAGCAATAGGTCACAGGAATTAAGTATATGAGATAAAAAGGGCAGCCCCAGTGCACGAAGCTCCAGCCTATGCGGGGTCCGGGGAAGGGGCGGACCACAAAGGCCTATAGTAGGTAGCCTTACCTTGCATTTTTTGTAAGAGGCTGTTTCCACACCTTGAACACGTGACCTCAAGGTCACATGACGACAACTTTTACCGTTAAGTATATGAGATAATGATAAGATATCTTAGCAGGAGGATGAAGGATACTGGCAGGGATCAGAGGGTAGAAACTCGGGTTTTCAACTCTACAAGTTGTTAAGATCTAGAGTTGCTTGGAACATCCACAAGTTTGCAGCCTATCAAAGTAGCATAAAGCAAGGGCAATGTAGATCTTTTATATTAAGTAGGTAAAATAAGATGAATGGGTTGAAAGAAATGACATAGTAGTATTAACAGGGAGCCTTGAGTTGCAACTTCTCTAGGTGGCCGTGAAGATGGTATGCCTTCCATACATGGGAGTTAGAAATAAGACCCCGAGCTCTTAACATCTTAAGGACAAAACTGCCCTTGTCCTGCAGATACAAACTATGTTATGAGGATTTCTACCTTGGAAAGCTTTTCAAGGCTTTCCATTGGAAAAATTGCATGCTGAGTCCACTATTTTTATGTTTACAGTGATCAAAACCATTCATCTGATTTGGCCTGTCCCAGATAGCCTAGGTACCAAAACCCACGTATATTGGACACCTATACAACCTTGTTTCCGGGACCTCTTGAGGTTGTAAAAAAGACATTTTTGAGCCTTTAGTATTTTACACCATCTATTTTACAACCACAAATATCCAAGGAACCAGGTCTTAGAGTTATCTACTAGATGAGATTTTTGGTACCTAGGCCATCTGGGAAAGGCTAAATCAGATGAACGGCTTGGGTCACTAAAAAAATGAACACAGTGAGCCCAGCATACAAAGTTTTCCATGGTAGACATCCTCCTGCTTTATTTCCTACAGATACAAGCTATTCTTTCCTTATGATGATTTAGCAAAAACCAAGCTAAGTTCTATAGTAGAGGTTGTCTCAGTAATTGCTAGAATGTAATGAAGCAATTCATCAGTTATCCAACTTCATCAGTATAAAAGACTCAATTAAGTAACCTGTGTGGCAAAGATACTATCCCCAAGCAAGATAGCAGAATGCTGGAGGTATGAGAAGTAGAATCAACTTCAGACACCATTCATTCAATTGATAAGCCACAAGTTTGACCGCCTTTAAACCCAAACTTCAGACTAGAACAAAGGCACATTAACTGAAGATGAGGAATGTTATGTGGGCATGTAAGTACCCACAAACATATAATGTCCTATGCTATGGTTCACACCAAAAGGCAAGTGCTTACATTTACAAGTTATAGTGAGCTTACATATATAAAATTTAAATGACATGCAGGTAGCAAGCATGGTAACCCAAATTATTTTTTCATTTTTTTTTAATAAGTTCATGGTAACTAACTTTTCCCATAATAATACATATATAAGATATCTAAAACTAATAAAGGAAATTACATTTGAGGAGATGTAGTATCAATAAGGAAATTTAAATGTGTAAGGTTTTTAAACAATATAGCAGACCGGGAATGACGATTAGTTCAGTTATGAAACAGATAAGGAATTTAATAGATAACTACAAATTCGCAGTTAACACATTTAATAGCTAAAGAGACAGCAGGCTTCGGAAGTGAAAAGTTAGGGAACAAGAGCAACAAAGACACCTCCCATTCTATCTTTTTATTGGTTACCTATATCCTCTATAGGTCTCGCACCTTCCCTCTTTGGAATTACCATTTATTCCTATTTCTGTGAAAAGAGAAACAGGATCACAAGTTTCAAACATTCTATTAGTGCCATGTTAAAACCCATTTTCCAGTAATATATAAAAATTTGTACAGAAATGTCAAAGTATTGGGTCCTCCTGGGGGTTGGACGTACACCACCTATTGTCATGTCTCTGCCAGAACATGCAAGTATCCAAGTTATATACATCTTTCAGCTTGTTGTACAGCTTACCCATTCATTGAATGGTGATAATACATGGAATCAAAGTCGTGAAGGATTTTGTTTATTAGTTTATCATTCTAACACTGTAGAAAGTAAAGAGTGAAGCAAGTTTACAAAATTATAAGCTTGTTAGCATACTGATAAGAATATGGGTTCCTATTAAAAGTTCTAGCCTTTCTAGGACAACAATTTCAGCATATTCAACACAATTCATCTAATACATAAGCTAAAGTCCTCAAGTTAACTGGACAAAAATCCAGCTTTCCTAAAGCATAAAAGAAGTTAAAGAAAAGTTTATAAGAGTAACCACAGTACGCAGGCAGAAACATGATTTCTAATATTGAATTATTTACAGCACGCAGTCATCAAGGATCTAGTAGCCAGTAATGGAAGAATCAGAGTAACATGTTATCAACATCAAGCAAATGGTGAAATTATTTCTCGATGATGAAGAGTAAACAGATCCTCAAGCACTTAACATCATGTTACTACAGAAACATACCATTCTTTATAGTAACTAAAAAGGGGCAGCCCCGGTGCACATAGCTCCCGCCTATGTGGGGTCCAGGGAAGGGGCGGGCCACAATAGCCTAAAGTAGGCAGCCTTAACTTGCATTTTTTGCAAGAGGCTGATTCCACGCCTTGAACCCGTGACCTCAAGATCACATGACGACAACTTTTACCATTGTGCCAAGGCTCCCCTTCATTCTTTATAGTAACTGCAGCAGTAAAAATAACAGGTAGAAACTGATCTGTTAGACTAAAAATTTGTTCACTGAATTGAATGTGGTTGAATAAAAAATATTCTCCATAGTTTGCTTTAGCACGAAAAGAACCAGGGGCTTTAGAAACTTGATAAATAAGGGAATACATCTCCTAGAACTGTTGTCATTACCAAAAGAATGGCTATCAATATTGAGTATTGCGTCTAGAGATGAACTATGGATTAAAGAGTCAAATGGAAGCTTTTCTTTGTTGTACTTTCAAGTCCCAGGGAAGGGTGAGGAAAGCTCCTCATGGTTGGATGACACCATTAGGAAATATCAACTCATTTGAAACTGTATAAGAGTTTTACTTGGCAAATAGATGTTCTTTCTGCAAAGTGCAACCATATCTTCATCCGCTGCAAGTAACATGATACATGTGGTTAGAAATGAGGTTCTATTGTGCTTCGCTTGTAATGGGCTTCTTTGACTTAAGTCCAAGCTTCTTACCAGCTGGAGCCATGCTTCTTGTCTACAAGTACCATATCCTTTAATTACAATGTGACATATGCAGTGATGCTTGAGATTTGGAATTTAAAAACAAGGATCTTTGATAAGAAAGAGAAATCCTTACCAACAATAAGATAACATCAAAGGCCTGTTAATCAATTAGGCCTATATGACTGAGGAACTTTTGGGCATCTACATTCTTGATGCTTATAGAATTTGGGTATTGGTAATAAAGAGCAACCAAGGTATAGTGTAAGAATTTCCTTGGCATCAACTGCTTGCAAATATCATCAAACGTTGATGCTAGTGCTATGGACAAACTGCTTCCAAGAAGAAGCAGTGGTGTGTTTACAAATGGAAATGAATATTTAGAAAGTCTTCTATGGTCGAATTGGTGATAAAAAAAATTCAATAAAGACAGAAGCTTCTCTTCTCAGAGGTCTTCAGAATCTTCGCTAAAAAAATGAGGAAGAAGACTTTTGGTCAAAAGCGAATAATGGCATCATTTGGGCTTGCTGCCAGATCTCCACACCACTGAAGATTTCCAACATTCGATGGAACAAGTCCAGTTCATAAAGAAGACGTTTTATGTCATTGGAGACTAGGTGGCATCTCAGTGGAAGTATATACCTTGATTTAGTTTCTTTCTTTTCTTAATACATTTTCAGAAAAAGAAACCAGAGGTGTAATCATTTCTAACAGAATCGACCAGGACATGTTTTAAAAAAGACCAGCTTTAAAGGTACAATTATCCAGAGAAAGTTAAAGGAAAACTCACAAAGTTGTAACTTGTAACTTAGAGAGAACAAAAAAGGTTGAACTACAAGACAACTTCATTGATTAGATGTCTCCAAATACTGGTAATGCTAAACAGGGACTAATGGTATTATTTACTATATCAGTGACCTTGTTAAGTTATTGTCCTTCATGACATACAATAAGAAGGAATTGTGGAGAAAACAAACATTGCTGGAGAAAGGAGAAAAAAATTCTGAGGAATGTAGAGGAAGAAAGATGAAGCTGCTGATAAATATCATTAGAACAATTATATTCATTGGTATCCCTCGGGAATAACATGCTAAGAAATAGAAACTTCATTTGTTATTCTGTCATCAAAATATATTAGTTTAACTGTTCCAGAGAAGCATCCATGGCAATGCAGTTTGCACCATTTGCAAAAGCAGAAGAATACATTTTCTGCTGAATGAATGAATTTATGATCGAGTTGGGTATGCAAGCCCTCAAAACTCTTTTCTCTAGAATGATGCACAGAAAAAGGGACCAACATGATTAAGAGTCAAATTCCCACTTCATAGAATATAGGACAGACTGATTAACAAAAGAGAGTATCAATTACTAAAGAGTGAGAAAACAAAGACATAGGAATCCACAGCACTGTCAGAAACAACAACAAATTCCAAATACCTTTGTTTTTTTTTTTTTCACTTGTTTCCTTGATTCCTTTTAATTTATAGAACCTGCTTTTGCTTTAACTTTCTTTTTTGCCCAAAGTAGAGATTTACTTCTTATTAAAGTTTCATAACTATACACTTTACACGTAGAGAGATATCATCTAGCCTAGTTCAAAAATCAAGAGCAAAACCGCATTTCCCATAAACGCAACTACCTCAACCTAGGGGATAAATTTGACCACACTTCAACCTCAAGCCAGGTCTCAAATTCAGTAACTGATAACAAAATTGAGAGACCAATTTCCTGAACTCTAATTAGCAAAATGGTGCTTGCAAATTAAATACTCACAAGGATCAGCACAAGAACTCAAATATATGATGTTTTTACCACTGGACTCACACATTGTCTGCGTGAATAGACAGATAGACAAAGACTAACTAGCAAAAGGCTATTCACGAAATTTCATAGCATTTGAAATTCAGCCACTATCTCCCAGAGTTAAAATAAAAGGGGGGGAAAGGAAAAGATTCAAGGCAGAATTACATAACCGCAAAACTTAGCACCAAAAAACAGACAGGAACTTCGAAGCTCCAAAAAACAAAGAAACAACAAATGGGTATCCATAATTTCTCACAAAACAAGCAAAAGATAAAAAACCATAAAGATAAAAAACAAAAATCGAACTTAAAACACACATACAAAGAAGAAAATCACTTTTTTAGCACTTACTTGTTTCCCTTGATCTTGAACCAAGCCTCAGCACACTGCTTATGTGCAGCAGCCAAATCATCTTTACAAGAACAACCCAGTTCGATCGGAATCCCTGATTCGTGATTGGTGCTTTCCAAACTAAGATGACAAATCCTGCAATCTTTTTCCACCTTGGCGCAATGCACCTTTATCTCTGGAACCCCACTCTCCAAATCCACTTCCGAACAGCAATCTGATGCCGTAGAGGAGTTCCTGATCTGCTCACCAATCTCAGGTTCATTTGGATCACTAACATTAGAAAATCTGTACTCATCGTAGGACCCCCCAGCGTTGGAATAAAATGGTGAATGCCATGATTCTTCCTCTGCATCAGAAAAACAGAGGTTAGCATCACTCTCGCCACCAACAGAACGATGACGGCTTCCCTGTCCTCCTCCTCCTCCTCCTCCTCCTCCTCCTCCTACCCCTTCGTGGGTTTTCTCTGCCGTTGCCATTTGAAAAAACCCAGAAACAGAAACTTCATGAAAACCCTTCAAGTTGGTAACTTTGAAGGGTTATTCCATGTCTTGGGAAGATGTAAAGTTGGAAAAAACAGAGGAGTCTGGAGATTTCTCAATAAGTCAGTTCATGGTAAGATTTTAGCAGAGAAAGAAGCAAGGAAAAAGTGAAAAAGTGCAGAAGAACAGATATTTCAGAGGAATTAAGGTAGAAACTACAGCTTTGTTGCAGGAAACTGCATTTTCTTGGCCGCTATGAAGAGGGTTTTCCAAACGACTTACAGAAAGAAGATTGACGTACAAGCAGCAAAAAAGTGGGCAGCGTAAGGTAATCTCATCGGGGAAATTTATATAGAAAGAGTGCTTTAGTTTTACACACTAAAAACAACAGTAAAAGATCTGCAATTCTTTATTTTTTTAATTGATTGAATTAGATAAATAGTAGGAAGGAGACAGACTTGAACCCACCACCATCACGATTTCTGTTTCTCTTCTACCTATAATTTGCTGGAATACTGATAAGTTTTTGCGCGGTAAAGCACAGTGCATACACCAAGATTCAGTGTATGCACCACTTGATCCAACTGGTAAGCTGCTTGGACTACTTTATCAACACGAGGTCAAAAGTTTGGCCTATGAACTATTTCTAGCCAAAATGGCAGGGGGCCATAGATGTGGATGGATCTGTGATGGACTACCAACTTGTGGGCCATAAGTTGGCTAAGATTAGAAGATCCTAGCTGCACAATAACTAGTTTTACTCGGTTCCAATATCCACCCATTTCATGACCACTAGTAATCCCAATGAGTTTAGATTTTAGTGGATAATTCTTTAGATCTTGTGTTTGATATTCAAATTTTCAACTATTAGAGATCAGATTGGATTTCAGACAATCTCATATATAATATAAAGAAAAATGTAAAAATACATCTTCTCATAAAATTAATCAGATAATCAAAAGTTGTCTAGTATAGTTGGTCGCAAGCATCTTGACACCTCTCTTTGTTACATTTAGTTGGAGGTCCAAGATAACATGTTCCCCTCATTAGGAAGATTTCAAGTAGATTTAGAGTTTAAAATAAGCACTAGATAAGAAAAAAAAAATTAAAATTAAAATAGTACACTTTAGTAAAGAGTTTATAAAGGAATTTAGAAAAGTCAAGCCCTATAAGTAGGAGAAGTTAGAAAAAATGAAAAGCCCAAGGGCACGTCCTCTCATAGGCGATGATGCATTGTTCTATAGATCTAAGCCATTCATCATATTTAAATAGCTTGGATAAGTTAAATGTCAAATTTTATTTTTATAGAATACTTTAACATATACTTTTATGGGCAGAAAAAGATTGCATATGCTTTTTCTCATGCTCAAGAGACTGTAGGCCTACTCGAGCCCAAAAAGGAAAAATAATTTACTTGATCCTTTTATAGATTTTGGCATATTTGTATAATAAATTCTTACTAAAAATTAAGGACAATTTAATGTTTTAAACAACACATTGGATTGGGATAAGTGGATGGCTTCTAAAAGATTTTATATATAATAATTAAATAAAAATTGGATTGTGAAAACAGTAACTAGATATGATTGGGTACATTGAATGAGACCAAATATACTAGAATCGTTAGATCAAATATATCAGGATCGTTCAGATTGATGGACCGCCCTAACCAATTGACACTCTTAAATTTTAGTGGCTAATTCCTTACCAGCCGTCGTGGCCCACATTTTGAGGTTAAAGAGGGGCATCCCTCCTCTAAGTTTATATACCGATGCACCGAATCAAGGTGAATATTCACGTTGCGTGGAAAATGGGTCTGACACCGTCAGTCGCGTTTTGCGTTATTATCAAAAGACTAGTAGTTAGTGGCCCGTACTTTGATACCTACACGCGGTTTCTCCTTGGTACTCGCTGTTGGGCGGACGCGATAACCCGTCAGAGCCCGGAAACAAAAAGGGGGTGCATTTATCAACTGCGAGTAACGAGTAGTGTATAAATACCAATTTATTTGTTTCTTACCTCAGTTAAAGGGTCCATCGCAAGAATTTTTACAGGGCAAGAAAGTAATTTTACCTCTAGTTGGATGTAGAGCTGGGGCACCCTGCCAAGGTGAGGTAGTTGAAGGCGATGCTTCCCGCTTGCGTTTCCCCGACCAGTAGACGTCAAAGAACTGGATCAAATGACTGTTTTAGCCTCGTAATTTTAGTCATCACATTACACATGGTGAATTGGACGGAGGAGATGCCATTGTCTGCCTACCGTCATTTGCAATAAGCATACTCTGAGTCCATTTGATTATCTGATTCTTAGTTATCATTCCAATCCCCATGGAGCAAGCTCATAGTACAATTATATTCAAAGCAGCCACAAATTAAAGCTGAAGCTTCAGTTTTGGGCATTTATTCTTTTTTTTATACGAAAAAAAAAAACCAAAGCAAGTAATAGAGGTAATTTTAGCAAGAGTTACGTCTGTAAATTGCAGGAGATATTTGATTTATAACTTTTTTTGTTTTCTACTTTTTTTAAAACCAATCAAATGTCACATGTTCCTTGCATCGGTATGAAACAACTAAAATTATTACTCTTTATATATATATATATATTAAAAACACAAATGACATAATATTTTTTTACTTTTTATCATCTAATGAGATTGTAGCTGCACCTTACACCTTCAATAATTTATTATTACTACCTCTACTCATATATATATATATATAAGAGTTAAATATTTAAAGAGAAAGTGACATTTGATTGGCTATGAAAAAGTTTCTAACTGACCTATCTTTTAATATTTTTTATTTTTTTACTTTTTCAAAGTCAATCAAATATAACCTGTTCTTTGCACTTGTGTCAAATAGTTAAAATTACTATTGCTTTCTCTCCATGTATGTATGTATGTATGTATGAGCAGCAATATGTATAGATATGTTGAAGAGTTGGGAAAGAGGGGATTAGGTAGAAAGGTGGAAGCAGAAAATAAGAAGAAGATGATGTAGAGTAAGACGTGAGACGAAAGGTGAGGTTTCTCTTTTGTTGGGAGTTGGGAAGACTCCTTTTTCAAAGTATGTAACGACCGTGTTGTATTTTATATCACTGTCTTGTGAAGTGGAAAACAAAGGTCGGCTTCAACACTACACTTTTGTCAAGGACTTTATTGTAGGGTGTGGAGCAGGTAATCTTAATTTGGTACATGTATTGTGTTGTGGTAGTTAAAGAGGAACCGGTGATTGCACCATAATCTTCTGATCCACTACTACTTCCCGCTAGTTGATCACGTCACATAAGCTTACACGTTTCAACTGTTAAGGTGGGGTTGGCAGTGTTATGATGGCATGCTAGAGAGAGAGAAGGGGGATTATACAAGTGGGGCCTGAAGTTAGGATGATCAAAACCATTCATAATATTTGTCCTGTCCTAATGGCCCATGAAGCAAAAATCCCATCCATTGGATCATCCTCGCCGATGCTGCTTTTGAGTTATAAAATGGACCGGGAAACTTTTCCACCCTTCATTTTACAAGTCTTGAAAACAGTGGCTAGAATAATGCAATGAATGGGACTTTTGGGCCCACTTTCTCCCGATAGCACCGTATAACCGAGAGAGACAGAGAGTTGGGAAATGGAAGGGAAGTTTGTTAAAGGGGAGATGGTGACTGCTAGTAACATGACAAAGGACACATCCACACGCAAGCTTAGACAAGACTTACCAGCAAAATTCCTCTTAGAACGGCAAGTAGACTCTGCTATGCCTAATACCAAAACCAGCATAAAATTCAGACTGACTTGCAGCGTGTCAATTGGGTGACTAAAACAGCGCATGCATATTCCTCTTACAGTAGTTATGGTATGAACTTGCGGTGACAGGTTCAAGATATAAAAATAAATTTTTGTAAAATATAAGATAAGATTGCATACTATTAACTTTTGTGTTTCACTCCTTCTCAGACCCCATATATACGGGAACTTCCTGTATTGGGCTACCCGTTAATATTTGGTCCATATTTCAAGATATGTTACATTGTGTTAGTGTCGCTAAGACGGAGTTAGTTGACTTGAGATAAGTTGATGTGAGATCTCCTCATCTCACTGTTGCTGGTGCTTGAGATGAAAATCATCTCATCCCAAACTCACCCTTAAGTTGAATTTTCCTTCGTCTCAAGCACCGCAATATCAATAAGGATATGGGTCAAAGCATTAAAATATAAATGGTTAACTTATCGTTCCATATCCTAAGTTGAAGGGATTTGACTCATTTGATTTGCATGTGATCGGGTAATATCTTTTTTACTGCATCGCGAAACTGAAAAGTAAACACATGGACAAATCATCCAAGGCCATGTCCCCATATTTGGATCGTGCTTTTTCCTGGCAGAGCACTGCTTCATAAAACCTTCATGTCCATAAAAAGAAGAGAAATGACAAACTGAGGCATGCTTCCTCTTAAGCCCCAACTGATTGCTTGCTTCTTCATGTGCTCCTCATTCCAAGTGCCCACCCCCCTACATATAACTCGATCACAAACTAACAAAGATTAATCATTGCCGTCAATTTGGGACCACGGTGATGGAGGGCACCTTTGATTACGACATGCAGTCATCTCCTCTCGCAAAGTCCAAAATGAACCATTGGCAGCTTCTATTTATCTGTTTTTCTAAGTACCAAGGATGTGGAATCTAGAAACAATAGTTTTCTAGTGCTGCGCGATTAGGCCAGATTATTCTACGTAATTATACATAGAATAATCTGCATAATCACATAAACCGGAGTCTACCTCGGTGCCACCTCCATCCTGAGACCATCAACAACCTAAATTCTCCAATTGATGAACTACAAATAGGATTGCACCATCGGCCTGATGTCACTTTGATCAGTTGGCATATTTTTTACCCCAAATTCGCCCATTGGCGGATAATCTTTTCTGAGTATTGGCTTCTCCCTGGCGACTGTGGCAATCAGGTTAACTAGCTGGTAATGATTTGTCCAACATGCCCGTGATGGAAAATCTAAGATGAAGACTGCTGAAGGTGGATCCACGCACAGTAAAGCAAAGTCCCAACGGGTCCTAATTTTAGAAAAATACACACTTCGGCTCTGGAATAGTGACCATGTTGCCGACTCCCACAATCACGTATAGGTGTAACGAACAAAGCATATAATTATACTTCCTCTCTGGGTGCAGTTTCCCCACAATGATGATATACTCTGTGGCAATGTCTTAATGTTAATCAAAGATACCATAAAAAGCTACATATTCATGCTTCTGTACCTAGAAGAGTAATCTGATATGTGACCTGATACCACCCTGCTGACCATGACCATGCCGTTTCAAGAGAATGCCCCAAAGGTTTGATGTAGTGACACCCATTAGAACAGAAACCCAAAGATCAATTGATGTCTCTTAAATCACCTTAAGATTTTTGCACTCCATAAGACAGATGGAGTCTTGAGCAAAATCGTGCCCTTGGTCATTTAACAAGATCTACTCCGCGAGGATAACCATAGAGACAACTAGATTGTACAGGCAATTGTACTTATCCTCGGGTCGCAAACTCAAGAGGAACATGGTGTTCATGGAACACGGGAAGAAGCATTTCACTGCAACTTTATTTCCTACGTCATCCACAAAATGAAGCTCAAGCCACTTTACTGCAGTGGGGGAACAGTCACTTAGAAGACGACCTAACAAGTTCTCTGTGAACGTATTTTGCATTTTTAGATCTCCAAATCCATCTGTTTAACTCAAGTTCTCATTGAGCTTGCTAGTGTTAGAGGTTGCCGAGCCATTTGGGTTGATAGCACTCCTGTCATCATGCTCAAAAATCTGTTTCCACCATCTTCAAATTGCATCTGATCAGCCTCTCTGTTCTCTGGTACATATGCCTGCTTCGGTTGTGTCCCTTGATACGTTGTCCCAGATGCTGAATTGTCCCAAATCTTGCCATCAGTGTTATCCAAGCCACTCTTGAGCCAAGCAATGTTACTTAAATCTGTGGCTGTTGAGGCCAGTTCATGATTTGTAATGCGTGGAGACTCCACAAACTCAATGAACTCTGGTCCCAGCAATGAGCTTCGAGTTCCAGACCCACCTTGGATTCCACAGCAACCATGCCCACATCGGGATGGCAACCAGTGCTCATTGTAAACACCATCGAGCAATTTGCAGATTCCAACATCAGGTTTGGAGGCTTGGATCAATGGACCATGTGGAGGAATTGGCCTGGGTATAACAGAGCTACTTGACCCATCTGCACGATTATAAGGGCTAAATGCGCTTACCCTTGCCACTGGCCGGTAGAGGCTGGGTGCTTCCTTTGTTTCCACCTTACTGTGATCGTCTCTCGTTTGGCCCTTGTCCTCAATGTGAGCAGATATATTCTCGGTGGAGGTAGCAACATCTTTTCCTTCCATGATCTTGAAAGAATTGACATCCCCATATGATAAAGTATCTTCTGAGGATCCTTTCGTTTTCTCTGCACTAACGTCTTCCAAAACATCGGCAGATGCTGCTTTCAATCTATCAAACTCCACACACCTGCGCCTTAGAGTGGAGTTCCAGTGATTCTTTATTGCATTATCAGTCCTTCCCTGTAGGAGTCTAGCAATTGATGCCCATTTATTTCCATGAATTGCATGGGCAGCAACTATAATCCGGTCCTCTTCGTCTGAAAAACCATCTGCTTTGTCAGCTTTCTAGACAAGATGCATTTACAAATACATCATTTCCTATGTGAATAACAACGGTGAAATTCCTAGTAGTTTAGCCACATAGTGACCTACATATATTCAACCATAAGTCACCTAAATATTACCTGAATTTATAAATTCTTAGTAAATGGAAGCCCTATAAGGAATAACTGGACTTAGGCTGTGAGTTTTCTGAAATAATGTGGGTTGCAGCAACATTCATACTTGCAAAGCTTACTGAAATTATTGTCAACTGCAATACTTAACATTAGATTCAGAAATCTGAACCAACTCTGTCAAACACAATTAACACAAAGGAAAATTATGGGAACTCAATTCCAATTCATACAGACAGGAGCATTGATATCTCCTTCATTTCATGCCACAAGCATATATTATATAATATTATATGTTAATGCATACAAGGAGCACTTTAACTTGCAAAGATTGTATGCAGGTAGGCTTGTAAATCTTGCTAGACCTATTGTCAACTGTGAAGCTTGAGTTTAGGCCAACAAGTCTGAACCAATTTAGTCAAACACAATTTAACCAAAAAAGGATGTAGAAATAACCCTCCAGAACACACATGGAAACAACCGATGAAGCACAAGTTTCAATATACGTAAATAGGGACATGCTGGTCATTCCATCCATTCCAACAATTTCCACCTTCTCTTGTTTGTCTTTTGTTAGTATGACTTTATTGTCAGGAAAGGACAAACGTTTAGAAATACCATCAACTATATGTTCTGTATTGTAATAGAGATAGATGATGTGAAGAAGTAAAGGAGAGAGGCAGCCATCCTGAACTAAGTTTTAATTCTATTTCACAATCAACATTGTCTTCCTTCACTGTCTATACATAAAAATCATTTCACGGGATTTTGCACGAAAAGACAGAAATATCCCTATCACCAAAAGACCCAATATGACGAATTCTAAAAGTGGCCCTCAAGCTTCCTTTAACTTTTTCAACTCATCAATAAGAAGATTATGATAATATGCAATCAACCCTCTCTGGACATGTCCCCAACCTGATGCAGCTTGTGACAAGCTTGATATATCACCCAATTAAATCTCAATGCAAGTCATTAAGTAGATGCCATGAAATGAATTGAAAATGTCTGACATAAGATGTAAGTCATGCAGTAGATGTCTTATTTGCAAGTGATCTCCACTGCATTATAGATTCATAGTATTTCCATGCATTCAACAAGCTGGAGTTTTTTTCTTATCCTTAATGGTGGATACACGAACTCACACATACACATCCTTGAGGAGTTACAAGTTCATGACCTTCACCATTGAGACTCATTCTTGTGCCATTGCGCAAGCAGCAATTCATTGCCTTGTAATTGTCTTAGACGGCAGACAATCATTTATTGGGCAAAATTTCCTGTAACTGACCCAGTAGTGTTAGAAACTTAGGATTACCCATTCATTTACTGGGCAAGATTTCCTGTTACTGATCCAGTAATGTCAGGGCAACCTGGGGCATTAAGCTCCTGCATATGCGGGCTCCAGGGAAGGGGTGGATAACAAACTACTAAGCAAATAACTACTAAGCAATGGAAACTAAACCTGAATTGGAGAGCAAATAACTAAGACAGTAACTAGAAAATCAAAGGAAGAAAAGCATCTAAGAAATCCCAAAATTCAGCAGCAAATAACACCAAGGGAAAGCTTGATCCTATAATGTCAAGGTCAGCTACTAAGCCAGCATTGTTTTATTCTTCTATCTTGATAATTATTCCTCTCTTTTCTCCAAATTGTAGTTCATAACTACATAGTCAACAATTCCTCTCTTTTCTCCATATTGTTCCTCTCTTATGTTTGACCTGAGTAGTTTCTCTTTCGGTTATGAAACTGTCCATAAATATGACTTGCTGCATAAGTAACATCTGAAATTGTAGGCATAACATATTGCAGTGCACCCACCGTACCAGGACAAGCTCCAGTTCCTTAACTTTCTCTGTGTTCAGCTAATTTTCTTACAGAAAGTGGCTAGCCTGGAGTTATATCTTGAACCTTCCTAGAAGGCCAATAGTATAATTTGAGGTAATGTCTTACCTGCTTCAGTTTTAGCAAATTCTACCATCCTCATTCCCCCCTTTATGTTAGTATCATTAATGTTCAATATTAAGACAATTGTAGCAACACTTCTACCAAAAAGAGAGTCACCTAATCTGCTGTGTTTGTATATTTTTTTACCTCAAGCATCGAATACAGTCTATCAGGCCAGGATCAAGATACCCATTTTAGTCCATATAGTGATTTCTTTAGTTTGCATGTATAAGCATCACAGTTTGTAGCTTCAAACCCCTTCAAATGGTCCATGTGAACTTCATCCTTCAAGCATCCATGTGTAAAGAAACTTTTAACATTTATCTAGTCTACTGACCAGATCAAAGAGTCAGATATGGTCATCAACATAACTGTAGAACTTCAATCACAGGGTTGACCATAGCAGTTCTAGAACCTATACGTACTGATTACTTTACCATAAGTAATGACTGATGTGCTGAGGTCATGAATGAGTCTCATAAAAAGATAGACGGAGTGAAGGTTAGCATCTTACAAGATACCAGAGCAATTTCAGCGCATGATCATATGAAAAGCTTTTGCCCAGAGATGCTTGCAATGTCCGCAAGAAACATCATGGACAAGATTGACTCGGAAGTTTGTAGGTGCTTGCAAACAAACCCCATTCTGAGAGAGGTTATGTGCGCAAAAGAATTATTGAGGAACTCACCCCTGCCATCACCACTTGAGACAATTGCGAAATGTTTAGTAACATACACATCAAAATACATATAGACAGACATACAATTGCACGGGTGGTTTCATTTCCAACTCATCAGGAACAAGAGTTCAAGCTTTCACAGGGCCCATTGGTATAGGAGACTCTACAAGGACAGAATTATGGCATTTATCATGGTATAAAGATTTGGTATGACCACACACTCAAATCTTTAACCATTGACAGAGATTCTGTATTGGTTATAATATAGCTTAAAGGAGCAACTATCCTCCATGGAAGTTTTCCAACAAGACTGCAGCCATAGAGATAGCAGACCCCTAATCGGGATAAGTTCTTGATTATGATGATGATTGCAGCCACAGAGAAGTAGTTAGAAAATGAATTGATATCCTTCAATCATGTGCTGATATCAGCAAACCAAATGGCTGATTCTCAGGCCAAATCCGGAGTCTTAAGACCTACAATGCTAATCAATATTGCCATCCCTTTACAATGACTCTTCTCCTTTTTACCAGATGAAGTGGCTATATCATGACTATCTAAGTCTGTAAGTCCTTCTTTCACAATAAATTTTCAACCATTTCATGATAATAAAAAAAATTACTGATTTGCTTTGAAAAGTAAGTCCAAGTATATCAAAAGAAATCATCATGAAAGCTAGTACAAAGAGACAAAAATTAGAAGGAAGAAGAGAAGAATCTAGACAAAGTTGCAACACTGAAATGAGTCAAATGACTAGTTCAAATTGGAAATGAAGATTCGGGTATTGTCATAATGGAAGGACAACTCAGCGTGCTTTTTAAGCTTAAATTCAGGGCATATCAGGCTGCTCACTACAAAGAATGACAAGACTTTCAGGTTATCTGACTGAATGATGCCAAAAGAGCAGTGATGGAGAGGAGACAAGCATGGTGAAGGTTTCAAAGCAAGTTGTGTGTGTAAAGAATCTAGCAAGAGAGCTTCCAATAAGTTGAGGCTGCCAAGATGATCATGCATAAAAGGAAACCTCGTGTTGATCCTTCACAAACAGATATGAACATTTACAAAAAAGAATAACAAGAAAGTTGGGATGGAAACTTTTGTTTAATACTAGGAACAAGGTAGGCATCAAGAGCATAAATGGAAGCAGTGCTAATATGACTAATGGTTAATGCAGAACCATCACACATGTGAAGATATGAGAAGAACCATAATACAGCATGGTCCAGAAGTTCCTTCAGTCATCTGTCATATGATGGTTGAACCATATCAAAAACACAATGCTTCAGACAAAAAAGTGAAGCAAGAGAACCATCATCTGGAATGCCAAATGCTGCTGGTACACAAAATTGTACCTACAATACCACTCCACTGCAATGAGACACTTGCCCTCTAACAGCTAAACAAAGTGTTCGGTGGAGGATGTATGGATTTTCTCCCAATACCCACCAGATTAAACGATGGTAAATTCTCATGGAAACTTCTTTTTAGAAAGAGAGACCAGAAGATCACTAAATCTACCTCTTTAAGTTTTAGAAACCCAGTTTGTTAAACAATCATGAATTCCTTACAGAAAAGTCTGCAAAGGTGAGAAAGGTCTCATCGATAGCCCTTAATAGATCTTCATCCAGGTTGAATCTTATGTATGGACAGATGTACTACAGCTGAAAGATCCAAGGTCAGAAGAAACAGCATAGAGAGAATTAAGTGTTGTCCTCTCTTCAGTTGGAGTTGTCTCTTTAATGCTTCTTATGATGGAGATGATGGAAGCAGACTGAGAAAGTGTTAGGTTCAGCATCCTTGGTCCTACTCTTTGACACCATGTGGTGTTGGCAATATGGAGGAAAACACAGCATTTCTTCTTTTCTATTCACTTGTGCAGTAAGAAGGAGAGCCTTGGAGCGTATCCACTTGTGTGGTACACTTAAACTAACTAAAATGCCCTAAAGTAGAAAAGTAACACAGATACTTGTACTCCAACACCATACACAATTCATTTTGGAGAGAAGTACTAAAAAGATACCTAACATCTAACAGATCTCCTTTCTCTACATCTTCTCAAGCATAAATCTTGCCTATGAGTTTCTCTGTTGAAACTCGTAATACTCTCAGTTTCATGTTTCTGCCTATATTTGGTTTCATCTATCTTCCTCATGAATGACAAATATTACCAACTCAAGGTACTGATTTTGATCATCATAAGTATTTTATGATTATGATCTTCTTTAAGGAGGTCATAATAAGTAGCTTGTGTGTTGCCTTTCCAGAAATTTTGTACCATATTACTTACTTTTTGTCTTGCTCCTGTACATTGCCTCCCTATATTTTTTCGTGATGCCTCATTAACAGGTTCTCGTAGGTCAGCTTTAATAAAGAATCAGGAGAAGAAATCAAATCATGCGTCTCTCTTTGTTCTTTTTGTATCTGATATGTAATACTAGCAAACAGTTCTTGATCTCTACTTTCTGCAACTCACCTTAAATTATAACAGTCTTCCTTGTTTCCCTCCCTCCTAATAGATTGTGTTTTCCCTCCAAAATTCTTTTGACAATCTACAAGTTAAATTTTTTACCCACAAGCACAGGTTCGGCCTGGCGTATTCAAGAGGCAGTAAAAATGAAAAGCTGGGACCTTTTGCTAAGAGGCAAGTAAGAATTATTACTCTGTTTTCAAGATGTAATAGTCAGTGGAAGCAAGTAGATTTACATTGATGAACTTGAGAGTAATCACAGTGGATAGATATAAAGACCAGTTGGTTGCTGAAAACCACTAATATGGCCATGGGAACTAGGATGTGATACAGGATAAAGGGCAGCCCGGTGCATGAAGCTCCCACGTATGTGGGGGGACTGGGGAAGGGGCGGACCACAAGGGTCAATAGTATAGGATGTGATATAGGATGCAGTAGTTAAATTCGATATTGTTTCACTCTCTATTCTATTGCATCTTAAGTACCCACTTTGTTGAATAAGATGTAAACAAAATCCATTGCTTATAAAGAATTTGCATGAACCATAACCAACGAATTCTCAATCTAACTTCCCAAAATCCAATTCTTGTCACCTGTGTTAAACTTCAAGAAATTACAAACTCGAAAAGAACCATGGGCAATGGTTAAGAAGTTTTGAGAGCTTCATGCAGAAATTTAGGGTGCTAATTTCAGCCAAAATGCTCTTGATCCATCAAACAATAAACCTCTTTTACAGCCATGCTTTGGTTGATGAGCTGGTAGGTGAGTGATATGTGCTTGAAATTTTAAGGCTATAGACAATAGTGAAAACGTTGCTGACAATTGAGTTATGGTGAATAAAATTTTAAGGCCATGGATTGGGGAGGGAGGCCCCAATTAGATTAGATAACTCAGGATTCAATAATCAATTTAGATGTAAAGAGAAAAAGGAGAAGTTGCAATCTTCAGGAAAGGTAAAGCATTAACCTAGAGGACTTGACTCTACACCATACGTGTCCATACAAGAATAAGAAGATTAATTCATGAGAGAAGATGAAATAGCAACTTAAATGTAAACCTGATATTTTCGGGCAGTAAGAAGCAGACTTTTTCCAAAAGCAAAATTATCTAATAAAAGTATACATGCACACTCAAAGCGTAAAACAATTACTTGGTAAATTTCAAAAGACAATGCAGATGATGTAGTTTTGATTGATAAGACAAGTGAAGGCGTAAACATAACGCTAGAGTTATGGAGACATGCATTAGAATCTAAAGGATTTAAAATCAGCCGAACTAAGATAGAGCATATGGAATGCAATTTTAGCAAGGAGAGGAGCGGGAGTGGAGCACCAATAAAGATTGATTACCGAAAAGTCCCCCTAAAAGAACACTTCCGATGCTTGAGATCGATAATTCATAAGAGCAGAGATTGAGAGGGAGGTTACCCAGAGAATCCAAGCGGGTTGGAACAAATGAAGAAGCACTTTTAAAGTTTTGTGTGATTGGAGGGTACCACTCAAACTGAAAGGAAAATTGTATAGGAAGGCTCTAAGGCCAGTCATGCTCTATGGATCAGAGTGTTGGGCAATTACGGAATAACATGTTGCCGAAATGTGGATGTTGAAATGGATGAGTGGCAAGACAAGAAAGGATAGAATTAGAAATGAAAACATTAGAGGAAACTTAGAAGTAGCTCCAATAGGTAGCAACATGAGGGAGATTAGACTTAGATGGTTTGGACATGTCCAACGGAGTCCATAAATGGCATCGATCAGAAGGAGTGAGGCGATCCAAGTTGAAGGTTCTAAAAGAGGAAGGGAAGGCCCAAAAGAACATGGATATAAGTGGTGAGAAAATATGTAAAAACTTTAGGACTAAATGATGCCATGAAACTTAATAGAGGGGAATGGAGGAACACGATTCATGTGACCGACCCCTAATCGAGATAAGTTCTTGATGATGATAATGAATTTTACATGTACAATAAATTTTTGTTCGCTTCAATTGCCAATTTGTGATGAGCTTGAGTACTTGTCCAAGTTGGTTGAGTGCCTTCTTTCACAACCAAGAGAGTTTTGGGCTGAAGTCTACTCACCATTTGAAACCAAAAATTGCCAAATTGTGATGAAGTTTCACTACAAAATATTTAGATGACATTAGATGCACTCAAGTCGGCATCTTACGTGGTTGCTTAAGTGAAGGAAGCTTGGAAGTCTAGTAATCAAATCCAAATTGTTACAGTAAATTAAGCAATAGAGGTGGTCACAATACATGAAATATTGAGACCAAATAAACTTCATCCCAAGCATTTAAGCATTCAGCCCTACTCATGGGCAGTAGAACATGGTGAGAATCGAGCATAAGTAATAGGCAAATCAAGTTCCAAAATCAACAACTAGTAATGGCATGAGTTCCCACATCAAGAGCTTGTGAAGTGTAGAATATGATCTGTGGAAAAGCTAGAAGAAGGATGAAAATAGTAGATGAAGATCTCCCATATGTACGTTCACCACAACCAAATTGAACTTCCACTATATAGTGGATTTCAACTTCATTTCCGTATTCGAATATGATTATTGCTTTTGTTATTTCTGGTTATTTTTTCTTTTCTTTTCTTGGCTTGTTTTTCTCTTTGCAGTACACGGTTTGCATTGATACAGGTGATGGTCAGAAAGAGGAGAAGTGGAGCAGACACATCCCACTATCCAAAGTGTCACCGTCAATAAGAGCACATCAAAGTATCACGAAAAGATTGTCCCAGCTGATTGAGATAAGTATTGTCACGCACTGTCCTTTCCACAAATTAAATCCAAACAACAAATACTCCAATTGCAGAAGCATCCATGTGCGTTACTAGTCAGCCCCCTTCAGTGTCACAGAAAAAATAGTGGTGCTGAGGCATTACGTTGTGGTTCAACAGTTATGCAGAATGGTACAAACTATGATAATCTAGGAAGCCAGCAAGCCAACGGAAATGAATTCAGAGCCTCCAGGGTTAAGTTTCCTTTGGAAGTTGACTCCAGTTAGCGAAAAGGATACACATGACAATCAGGAAATAGCACTGTGCATTTTCAGCCTTCTAGGTCTGCATTTATTGAGGGGAAATCTACAAGGGCAGAGTTTGTCACTAGCTTTAGGTTGAGAGTAGCACTTGGACTTGAAGCTTTCCACAGAATCTAAACTACAAAGATCGAAAAGATGTTTCCACTAACTAATGCTGTCCAATTATAGAGTTACCCAAGTGGCAGACAGTTCTTTTTTATTATATTCCCATTTTAATACAGTGACGCTGGTTACTTGAAATTTTGCCGTCAATATTAATCAAAGCAAAGGTGAATAGATCCTGACGATTCAGTAAGAAACACAAACAGAAGATCCTTCTACATCACAGTATCTCACACAACTATGACCCTCAGAAAAACAGAATGACCATATAATTAAATGATTGAGAAATCAAGGGCTCCCTATCAATACAACACAGTCTACTAATAATCACATGAAATACTTCTAACCAAAATTCAAAGAGACACTCCACTGATAGAGCAAAAGAAGACGATTCCTCAAAAACAGTCCACCTGCTTACTAGGGCATAATTCGTGCAATGGGTGATACCGAAGTCATAGACCTAGGAAATAAATATCCTCCATAAGCTTCTCCGCTATACGGTACCATCAGCACGTCAAAGACAATCCGCTGTCGCCCCATTCTCAGGAGTTTAACCAATGTGAAAACGTTGAGACACAAGCTACAAACCAATCGACCAGAAAGCAACGAGATCTCAATACCCCATAGAAAAACCCACAAACAGCGGATTCCTCTACCATCATAACGAAACTCAATCGAAACAAAAAGTAAAATCCTCAACCCAACATGCATTAGCAAAACCTACAGAAAAGAAAAATGCCAAACTAAAATAATCAGGCAATAAGAAGACAAAAGAGCAAGGAGAAGCACTTGAAAATGGAAGCAGAAAGCGGAGAGGGAGTGAGAGGAAGTAGCGATTACCCGTGAAAGGCTTCCGCTTAACACCAGGATCAAGCTGATTACACCATCGGAGTCGGCAGGACTTGCCCGAACGACCGGCGATTCCTCGAGCGATCAAACTCCAATTCCTTGCCCCGAACTTACTGACTAATCGGTTGAGAATGGCGTCTTCTTCGGGAGACCACGGTCCTTTCACTCGATCTTCTCCAGCGCGAGTGCCGGTAGCAGAAGCAGAGGCATCCGCTGCGACTGCTTCAGTTTCAGACTGGTTGATTTCGTCGGCCATTTCGGTGTCGCTCATCTTGGAACGGGAATGGAGGGAAGGAGAGAGGGAAATAACTCTTAACCGTGTTGCTTCGTGTTGAAGAAGAAGCCAAGGAAAGAATGGGCTTGACCGTACCTACCCGTTTCTAACGGCTCTGTCTACGCCGGTCCATTTTATTCACTGGGCAAGTCCTTCGGACGCTCGTTTTCCCGTTTTCAGCTTTTGTTTCTCTGGAATGTCCGCCAACTCCCCTCTTAGTTTTATTACCTGAACGCCCTCCGGGGGATCTTAGCCGTTAATGTTAGGGTACTTTCGGTATTAAGAAAAACTGATCGGGTGGTGGGTTGGGCTAAGCGACAACCTGCGCCGATGCACGAGCTTGGTCCTACTCCATATGGTGACATGTGGAGAGGGTGCCACTCAACGGCAAAAATAAAAAAAGGAATGGTTTTGGCCCAAATAAAGGCAGCGCCAGTGCACAGAGCTCCCGCCTATGCACGGTTCAGGGAAGGGGCAGACCACACAGACCTAAAGTACACAATCTTACCTTGCATTTTGCAAGAATTTGTTTTTATGCCTTGAACCCGGGACCTCAAGATCACACGATGACAACTTTTACCGTTGCACCAAGGTCCAAATGTAAATTCCAATAATTAGATGGTTAGAATTCTCTAATCAATCTCATCTTGTGCTTGTTGACACGCATGGTCAGGATTATTGTATTATCACCCAAATAATTACTATTCCAAGGTTTAATCTTTGGTGATTCTAACCACTTACTTTGTGGGAGATGGGCCATTTGATAAAATCTCCCCCTTTTGGTGGTTCTAGAGATGAGTTCAGATGAAAAACCATCTCATCTCAACTCACTTTTAGTGGTGCTTGGAGATGAGTTGAAGAAATCCCAATCTTAACGGAAACCAATAAAGGTTTGCATGTCCCTTCCATCTCAAGTCATCTCATTTTTAGTGTAAAGAAAGTCATTTATTCTTGTCTCAAAATTTAGTTGTACCCTTATTTTTTGATTGAGATGGAAATTAACCATATCATGTCTCCTCCAACTAATTTCAACCCTCCCAAGTGATATTTCTACTCATCTCGTGCCAAAATTAGGTTATCTCAACAAGCTCAAATCTTATCTCAAGTTAGCATGTCTAATCTCAAGCACTATTAGCCCCTGTGCAATATATTACATGACAATGACATCAGGTGAGAAAGTGGTTTCATAGGGGCTTTATAGACATAATTAAATATATGTATCAAGAAACTATAACAAACGTCAGGACCACTAACAGAGAAATTCATGATTTTCCCATCACTAAAAATTGCACAAAGCATCGGCATTGACTCTCTACATTTTCAAGACATTATATATATATATATATAATAATGGCATTTTAAATAAAAGCATTTGGGATCCCATGAGAAAAGCTTTATTTAACATTTTACTAAACCTATCTTAAAAACTCCGAGTATTAGTTTTCCTTTCTCAAAATGGCATACATGTAAATTAAACATAAATAAAACAATCCGTATATAAATCAACGTCAAATAAATCGACGCCTTTATTTTAAATCAAATAAATGTCCAAAATACAATAATAATATGGCTCAGGGTCTATCCATCATAACATCCCATATAAATGTCCAACATATGTCCAAACATCTCAATCAAATTCAAAATATAAAGTATGCAGTCCATAATTAAATTCAAATGATAATCCTGTTTTAATGACTCACATCACTATATAAAACTATAGGAAAAAGATCTTCAGTAACTCTCACGGTTTCTCAACAGCTTTTCCTTTCCTGATGTCGCACTCGAGATCTAAGGCATTGCAAAACAAAGCAATGCCTCAGCAAGCTATCACTTGTGTAGGTACATAGACAATTAATGTAATAAATGAAATAAGTAATTAACACCACTGATGAAAAGTCTATCATTCATAAAAATAGCAGCATCATAGTGTCATGTCCAAATAAATGTCAATTTATTCCATATGCTAAAACATGCATTTCACAGAGTAAATAACTGTGGAATGTAGCTACATACCTCTATGTAAATAACTCTGGATGGATCTTTTAAATCTCCTCCTCAGTCTCCCAAATAGCCTCCTGTAATGAATGATGCTACCAAAGGACTTTGACCAAGGCAATGGTTTTATTTCTCAACTCCTTGACTTTTGTATCCAGGATGCGCACTGGTCTCTCCTCAAACGTCATGTCAGACTGTAGCTCTCCTGGGATCTGCTCCAATACGTGTGAGGGATCTGGCACGTATTTCCTCAGCATAGACATGTGAAAGACGTCATGTACATTTGCCAGTTATGGTGGTAAGGCTAGTTAGTATGCCACTGACCCAACTCTACGTAAGATCTCGAAAGGTCCAATATACCTGGGGCTAAGCTTCCCTTTATTTCCAAACCTCAACACTCCTTTCATAGGAGAAACTTTCAAGAATACATGCTCACTTTCAGAGAACTTTAAGTCTTTTCGCCTCTTGTCTGCATAACTTTTCTGTCGACTATGGGCTGTCAGTAACCTCTTTCGGATGAGTTGGACTTTCTTTGCGCATTCTTCTACTAACTCAGACTTCACCACGCGTCTTTCTCCTACATCACTCCAACATAAGGGTGATCGACAAGGTCTGCCATAAAGTGCCTCGTATTGAGCCATACCAATACTAGCGTGATGACTATTATTATAGGCAAATTCCACCAAAGGTAAATGATCTTCCCAACTACCCTTCCAATTCATAACACAAGCTCGTAGCATATCCTCAATAGTCTATATGGTCCTCTTGCTCTGTCCGTCTGTCTGAGGATGGAATGATGTGTTAAATTTCAGTCTCGAGCCTAATGCCTCTTGCACGCTTTTCCAATACTTTGAGGTAAATCATGTATCTCGATCCGATATAATTGTCAAGGGAACGCCATGTAGACTGACGATCTCCTTAACATATAACTTCGCTAAACTATCCACGGTTTGATTCTATCTTATAGGAAGGAAATGAGCGGACTTAGTCAACCTGTCCACAACAACCCATATCATGTCGTGGCCGTTAGCAGTCATCGGAATACTCAGAATAAAGTCCATGGTAATATGATCCCACTTCCACTCTGGAAGGTCCAGTGTTTGGAGTAGTCCTGATGGACGCTGATGCTTAGCCTTGACCTATTGACAGGTCAAACATCGTGCAACGCACTCACCAACATCCTTCTTCATACCATTCCATCAGAAATACCTCTTGAGATCCTGATACATCTTCGTACCCCCAGGATGAATTGTATAAGGGGACTGGTGTGCTTCTTGAAGTAACTCGCGCTTCAATTCGTCATCTGCTAGTACTACCAACCTTCCCTTAAATCTGACTCCTCCATCTGGTCCCCTCGAAAAATCTGTCTTATCTGTTAGATCCTGTGTTTCTTTATCTTTGACCTGTGCCTCTAAGATCCTGTCAAAGAACTTAGACCGAGTCGTCAAATTGGCAATCATTACACCTGACTTCCTACTCAGGGCATCTGCAACGACGTTAGCCTTCCCAAGATGGTACTGTATGGTGAAGTCGAAGTCCTTGAGATACTCCATCCATCTACGATGTCTCATGTTCAAATCACTCTGAGTAAAAAAGTACTTGAGGCTCTTATGATCAGTGAATACCTCAAACCTCTCACCATAAAGATAATGTCTCCAGGACTTCAACCCAAATACTACCACTGCTAATTCCAAATCATGTGTTGGGTAATTTACTTCATGTGTCTTCAACTGTCTAGACACATAGGCAATTGCTTTCCCATGTTGCATCAACACTGCTCTTAATCCCTTGCCAGAGGCATCGCAATAAACTACATAACCGCCTGCACCTGATGGTAAAGTCAATACCGAAGCAGTAGTAAGTCTCCTCACACGCCTCTGTCCATACAAATTGAGTGTCTTTCCTAGTCAAGGTGGTCAATGGTAATGCAATCTTAGAGAATCCCTCTATGAAACAACAATAATACCCTGCCAAACCGAGAAAACTGTGTATCTCAGTTACTGTCTTGGGCCTCTCCCAGTGTAGTACTGCCTCGACCTTTGCTGAATCCACGGCTACTCCATCTTTAGATATGATGTGGCCTAAGAAATGCACCTGGTCTAGCCAAAAATCACACTTACTGAACTTGGCATACAACTGATGTCTACGAAGTGTGTCAAATGCTGTGTGGAGATGCTCTCTATGTGCCTCATGACTAGGCGAGTAAATCAAGATGTCATCAACGAATACAATCACGAACTTATCCAAATAAGCTCGAAAAACACGGTTCATTAGATCCATGAACACTGCAGGTGCGTTCGTCAATCCAAATGGCATCACTAAGAACTCGTAATGACCATAACGACTCCTAAAGGCAGTCTTCTAGATATCCTCTTCTCTAACCCTCAGCTGATGATATCCTGACCTCAGATCTATCTTGGAGAACACTTGTGCCGATTGGAGCTGATCGAATAAGTCATCTATGCGTGGAAAAGGGTATCGGTTCTTTATAGTGACACTGTTTAATAACCGATAGTCAATGCATAGTCTTAGTGATCCATCCTTTTTCTTTATGAAAAGGACTGGTGCTCCCCATGGTGATCCACTCGGCCTGATGAAGCCCTTATCCAATAACACTTGCAATTGTACCTTAAGCTCTCTCAACTCTGCTAGAGCCATCCTGTACGGTGCCTTAGAGATAGGTGATGTACCCGGCACCAAGTCAATAGTAAAGTCAATCTCCCTACTTGGAGGCAATCCTGGTAATTCCTTAGGAAAGACATCAGCAAATTCACGAACAACATCAATCTTGTCAAGCTGTGGTTGCTCCTTGTCCTCAACAGTCACATATGCGAGGAATGTGTTACACCCTCGTGCATAAAATCGTGCCGCCTTCATAGCAAAGATGATGCATGAACCTGAGTGATCTTTCCTACCCTGGAACACTATTTCTGGTTGCCCAGGTATGAGAAAAGTGACTCGCTTCTTTCGGCAGTCTACCATAGCCCAATAGTTGGCTGACTAATCCATCCCAAGAATAACATCGTAGTCTACCATGTCTAGTAATATGAAATCAGTGTCCATACTTACGCCTGATATCTCTACAGGTATTTCTCTAAGATATTCTGTAGTCTCTACTGTCTCTCCAACAGGTGTCATAATATCTAATCTAAATACTAGTTTGTGTACACATACATCAAGGCAAGATGCAAAAATACATGATATAAAAGAATGTGTAGACCCTGTGTCAAAAAGAACTTTGGCATGTCGATCTGATACTAGAAGAGTACCTTCTACGACCTGGTGTGATGCCTGTGCCTGTCTTGATGTGATAGCAAATACTCGTCCCTGGCTACGTGGCGCGTTAGCTGTCTTTGCACCAACCTCGGTATGCCTCTCTCTCTGTCCCTTAGGACAGTCCTTAATGAAGTGGCCGACGTCTCCATAGTTGAAACACCTATATGGCTGTCTCTGGTATGGTGTATAGGCTGTCGCTGTGGTTGGGGCGGTCTCTGCTACTGTGGCCAGTTAAATCTATTGCACCCTCGCCCAGGGTGCCAACCCTTGCACCTATCACATCTCTTCTGCTGAGTATCTCTCTTAAATTTGGCCTGTGATGGATGACCTACTGCACCATGAGTTTGCATAGCACCAAACGACTGCTTGCCCTTAAAGGGCTGGAACGTACTCCCTCTAGTCCTGAGAGAGTTCTTCTCATGCATGGAAGCCATGTCAGCAGCATCCCACACAGATGTAGGTCGTGAAGAGATCACTCGATCTCTCAACCAGGGTGTCAACCCATCCACAAATCTGTCAGTTGCCTCTGTGTCTGAGGCCAGCGCGTGAGGTGCAAATCTCCTCAGTCGTGTAAATCGGTTCAGATACTGCTGAACCGTCATGTCCCTCTGCTCCTGAGAGAGTTCTTCTCATGCATGGAAGCCATGTCAGCAGCATCCCACGCAGATGTAGGTCGTGAAGAGATCACTCGATCTCTCAACCAGGGTGTCAACCCATCCACAAATCTGTCAGTTGCCTCTGTGTCTGAGGCCAGCGCGTGAGGTGCAAATCTCCTCAGTCGTGTAAATCAGTTCAGATACTGCTGAACCGTCATGTCCCTCTGCTCCTGAGAGAGTTCTTCTCATGCATGGAAGCCATGTCAGCAGCATCCCACACAGATGTAGGTCATGAAGAGATCACTCGATCTCTCAACCAGGGTGTCAACCCATCCACAAATCTGTCAGTTGCCTCTGTGTCTGAGGCCAACGCGTGAGGTGCAAATCTCCTCAGTCGTGTAAATCGGTTCAGATACTGCTGAACCGTCATGTCCCTCTGCTCCAACGTGGCAAATTCCTTCTTCATGGACTGCAATGCATGGGGTGGAAAATACTGGGTGTTGAAAGCCTGTTTAAAGGTTGCCCATGTCATCGTCTTAGTCGGATCTGGTCGAGTGAGTGTGAAAGTCTGTGTCACGACCCGGGTTTTTATATGATGCAATGTTGATAAAAAGGTGAGATCTCTTGTTTTATAAGTATGAGATGCATGAAAATCTTTTTCTTTTAGAAAACAATCTTTCATAAAAACCCCGAGTGTGAAAACACATTCTCCAATAATTTAGCCATGGCAAAGTTTTAAATCAATATTGTTCCCAAGAAAGTGTTAGTCAAAGCCCCAGCTATTAGAGAGTAACTACAATCAAGTAACATTGAAAGATAAGATAGGGGTTCACTTACTTGTACTTAGCCTGTGTCTTCTAGTACAAACGTCCCTTGCCCTTAAGTATTTATTTTGTATCTGAAAAATGTTGAAGATTGGGCCTTGATCAGGGATTTTATGGTTTGGATGTGTCCGCATCGTCGACACGGACACAACGCCTTTTGCGGCTCCTCAATCGGAGCTCTATTTCTCAAGTTATAAGCGTTTTAGTATTGTATGTACATAGAGTCTTAAAGACAAAAAAAACCGGAATGCTAGGGCGCTGCGTGTCTGCGACGCGCACCCTGCTTCCTTAAGTAACAAAAATTCGACGTGCGCGACATCTCCGCCCGTCTGTCCCTTTAGCAGGCGCGTCCCCGGACGCGCCTGTTGGTTTCCTTCCGACGCGTTCGACGCGTCACGTTCCGTCTGGAACGTCTGCATCGACTGGGGACCGGGGCGTCCTCAGGACACCCTGGTTCGACCCTGTTGAACCAATGCGGCCCTGGGGACGTCCCAGGGTCCTTGGTGGCTCTCCCAGGCTCCGTTTTGCATGGTTTTTCATGTAAAAACTTAGGGGAATTGAGCCTAGGACTATGGGTGAGATGGGTTTGGGGAGTTTTTGAGCGTACCTGCTTTGTGGCTGGTTTTCTCTCCACGTTTTCCCCTCTTGGCCACTGCTCCACGATAGGTTTTCTCCAAGGTTTTGGGCTACCATTAGAGGCACCCAAGAGCTCTATTTATAGGGCTTTTAAAGAGGGTTCTGGAGGGGTTCTAACCGCTTTTGAATGGCGGTGGGGAAACCTCCAGAATGGCAGTGGTTTCTCCTTGAAACACCGCTGTTCCAGAAGCCTCTAGGAGCTTGAAGACGACGGGGTGCCCGTATCAAAACGGGCACCTGTGTTTTTCAGGTTAAGTCGTTTTTGTAAAATTTACAATTTTGCCCCTAAACTTCAAAGGGTCATATCTTGCTCATTTTAACTCCGTTTTGGGTGATTTTGGTCTCGTTGGATTCCTTTTTTTGAGACGCATCTAATGGAACCACTTTTAGGACCAAATTCCTAGGTTTAGTCAAGGCAACTAGTGAAATGACCAAAATGCCCTTATCTTTAAAACTGAACTTTTTATTGCTAAACTTGGAATTTCAATATTACAAAATTGGAGTCATTACATTCTTACCCCCTTAGGGGAATTTCGCCCCCAAAATTCTACTATATACAATCAAAAGATCTCGGGGTACTTTTCTCGCATTTCTGACTTTGGTTCCCAAGTTTCTTCTTCATGTGCACATTTCTTCACAAAACTCTGACTAAGGGTATGTCCTTGTTCCACAGCTTCTCACTCTTATGATTCTGAATCTCAACTGGTCTCGTCTCTAACTTGAGATCCTCTGTCAACTCTATGGGTACCTTCAACTACAGCATTTGAAGCCTGGGCTTGACTGGAAGTGAGGGCAAAAACATGTCCTTGGTTTTTTAGAACTTGATCTCCTTTACACTCTTCAACTTCCTTTTTAGAACAATCCCTAGCAAAATGTCCTCGTTCTCCACAAAGATAGCAAGTGATGTTGGAAATGGGACATGGTTTGCCTGAATGATACCTGTTACACTTAGGGCATGTCTTCCAGTCTGGTCTTCTTTCTTTGTTTTCAAACGGCTTCTTGAAAGGTGGCCTGGGTTCGAAGGATTGAAGTGGTCTCTTTTCTTTATTTCCTATGGTGTTGATGTTCTTAGTTTCCTTTATTGCCTGATTCCTTTGATAATCTTTTTCATATAGGGAGGCTATCTCTACGGCTTTGGCTACTGTGGAAGGTTGGAAACCTAGAACTCTGCTCCTGAGTCCTGGGTTGAGTCCATCTACAAATCGTTCCGCCGCATCTTCCTCATCAGCACAAGCACATGGTGCAAATCTTCGGAGGCTGATGAATCTACTTTCATACTGTTGGACAGTCATATTTCCTTGTTCTAAGTTCATAAATTCTTTTTCCTTCTGTTTCCTCACATGCTTAGGATAATATTTGTCATTAAAGACCTTTTTAAATTCTTCCCATCCTATTGTTTCTTGCTGATCAAAATAAGTTCTTTCTGCTGTTTCCCACCAAAAGGTAGCTTCTCCTTTAAACACAAATGTGGCCATGGGTACTTTTCTTTCTTCAGCTATGTTCATGGCCTTAAATATCTTTTCAATATCAATTAACCATTTTTCAGCTGTAGAAGCTTCATCTTCTCTTGTGAATGAGGGAGCTAGTTTCTGAAACCTTTCTAACTGAACCTCAGTCCTATCTATTGTTTTATCAGGGGAAGGATCTCGGGGGGTAGGAGTTTGGCTATGACTATTCATGTATTGTCCCATGTTCTGTAAGAATTGTTGAAATAACTCAGCCATCCAGTTGCCCGACCCAGTGGAGTCCACTAGTGGGGCTTCAGGTCTTGGAGCATTGCTTCCCTTCTTCCTAGGCATCTGTAATTACAAGGCAATTCACCAAATCTTAGTTTGTGTTATCCTATTACCCCTTACTCTTTCATGGATGAAACTTGATTATAAGTTATCCTCCTCATAAGCCAAATTTGTGAGTAACGTTAAACCGTGCTCTGATACCAACTGTCACGACCCGGGTTTTTATATGATGCAATGTTGATAAAAAGGTGAGATCTCTTGTTTTATAAGTATGAGATGCATGAAAATCTTTTTCTTTTAGAAAACAATCTTTCATAAAAAACCTCGAGTGTGAAAACACATTCTCCAATAATTTAGCCATGGCAAAGTTTTAAATCAATATTGTTCCCAAGAAAGTGTTAGTCAAAGCCCCAGCTATTAGAGAGTAACTACAATCAAGTAACATTGAAAGATAAGATAGGGGTTCACTTACTTGTACTTAGCCTGTGTCTTCTAGTACAAACGTCCCTTGCCCTTAAGTATTTACTTTGTATCTGAATAATATTGAGGATTGGGCCTTGATTAGGGATTTTATGGTTTGGATGTGTCCGCGTCGTCGACACGGACACAACGCCTTTTGCGGCGCCTCAATCGGAGCTCTAGATCTCAAGTTATAAGCGTTTTAGTATTGTATGTACATATAGTCTTAAAGACAAAAAAAACCGGAATGCTAGGGCGCTGCGCGTCTGTGACGCGCGCCCTGCTTCCTTAAGTAACAAAAATTCGACGTGCGCTAGCGCGCTGTGCATCTGCGGCGCGTGCCTCAGCGAGCGCGTCTGCAGATGCGCGCGACATCTCTCTGCCCGTTTGTTCCTTTAGCCGGCGTGTCCCCGGACGCGCCCGTTGGTTTCCTTCCGACGCGTTCGACGCGTCACGTTCCGTCTGGAACGTCTGCATCGACTGGGGACCGGGGCATCCTCAGGACACCCCGGTTCGACCCTGTCGAACCAGTGCGGCCCTAGGGACGTCCCAGGGTCCTTGGTGGCTCTCCCAGGCTCTGTTTTGCATGGTTTTTCATGCAAAAACTTAGGGGAATTAAGCCTAGGACTATGGGTGAGATGGGTTTGGGGAGTTTTTGAGCGTACCTGCTTCGTGGCTGGTTTTCTCTCCATGTTTTTCCCTCTTGGTCATTGCTCCACGATGGGTTTTCTCCAAGGTTTTGGGCTGCCATTAGAGGCACCCAAGAGCTCTATTTATAGGGCTTTTAAAGAGGGTTCTGGAGGGGTTCTAACTGCCTTTGAATGGCGGTGGTTTCTTCTTGAAACACCGCCGTTCCAGAAGCCTCTAGGAGCTTGAAGACGACGGGGTGCCCGTATTAAAACGGGCACCTGTGTTTTTCAGGTTAAGTCGTTTTTGTGAAATTTACAGTTTTGCCCCTGAACTTCAAAGGGCCATATCTTGCTCATTTTAACTCCGTTTTGGGTGATTTTGGTCTCGTTGGATTCCTTTTTCCGAGATGCATCTAATGGAACCACTTTTTAGGACCAAATTCTTGGCTTTAGTCAAGGCGACTATTGAAATGACCAAAATGCCCTTATCTTTAAAACTGAACTTTTTATTGCTAAACTTGGAATTTCAATATTACAAAATTGGAGTCATTATAGTCTGCCACCAGAAGCCTATCTCACCCTTTAATAGGTAGGAGGCTACTCTGACTTGATCCTCTAGTGAGATCTTCATAGCGTCAAATGTTTTCTCCGCCTCAAATAACCATTGCTCAGCCTCCTCTGTGTCACCATCGCCATAAAAGGGTTTCACCATATTTTAAAACCTCTTTAGTAATTTATCAGTCTTCTTAGAGTCACTCGTAGCACCATCCTCCGTGGCTCTAGGTACAGGTGGTTCTTGTACTGGTTGTGAGGATTGAAGTGATGAAACCATAGGTGCCACTTAAGGTGGTGGAATAGGTCTAGGGTTAGTAGCGTCAACAACTGTCCTAACCTGCTGCTGTATAAGTGGTACGAGTCCTGACATTAAACTATTCAATAACTCAGCATCTCGATCCCCTTGATCAGAGGACTCAGCAGGTGGGGCCACGGGTGTAGCAGGGGTAGACCTTGTCCTTCTTTGAGGAGCCATCTGTCAAAAGTTTTAAATGTCACTAAGTGTAAGTCCCTCTCTCATAGTTTCTCTCTCTACAACAATTATGGACTATTACCCACATATAAATGGACATTTGCAGGGATTATGATGGACTAGACTGGGCTCTGATACCAACTTTGTAACACCTCAGATTTTCAAGACATTATATATATATATAATAATGGCATTTTAAATAAAAGCATTTGGGATTCCATGAGAAAAGCTTTATTTAACATTTTACTAAAACCTATCTTAAAAACTCCGGGTGTTAGTTTTCCTTTCTCAAAATGGCATACATGTAAATTAAACATAAATAAAACAATCCGCGTATAAATCAACGTCAAACAAATCAGCGCCTTTATTTTAAATCAAATAAATGTCCAAAACACAATAATAATATGGCACAAGGTCTGTCCATCATAACATCCCATATAAATGTCCAACATATGTCCAAACATCTCAATCAAATCCAAAATATAAAGTATGCAGTCCATAATTAAATTCAAATGATAATCCTGTTTTAATGACTCACATCACTGTCTAAAACTATAGGAAAAAGATCTTCAGCAGCTCTCACGGTTTCTCAACAGCTTTTCCTTTCCTGATGTCACGCTCGAGATCTAAGGCATTGCAAAACAAAGCAATGCCTCAGCAAGCTATCGCTTGTGTAGGTATATAGACAATTAATGTAATAAATGAAAGAAGTAATTAACAGCACTGATGAAAAGTCTATCATTTATGAAAATAACAGTATCATAGTGTCATGACCAAATAAATGACAATTTATTCCATATGCTAAAACATGCATTTCACGGAGTCAAAACATGATATTAATCAATGTAAATGAGCATATAATAATAATAAGGGCACCCTAAGGTAATGGGTCCCTCCATATTACACTAACATCACTGATCAGGAGTACTCATAGCTAACCTCTGAGTGTCGTCACACCCAGGCATACCATCCATAACCATGCTCATCATATATGCACACATAATAAGAATATGGGTCATCATGCTGCAGTGACAACCCTCTATGGGTATCAACCACCGCCGCTCTCTGTCGACACCATAACGGGAGACTTAGCGTCTGTCCCCATGGAAAGGCTCAGACCGGTAGTGTGGACTATCCATGTTATCAAACCCCTACCAAATGCCATCTATGGGCAGGTGTCTATCATATCACAATATCATCACATCACAATCTCGGAGGGTGGGTGGCCGGCCCTATCCCTCCTAGCATGACGCCCACCGGGCGAGAGCACCCGTCATCAAATATAAAATACGAAAATCATATGTATATGCTAAAACTTAAGAGCACTCATAGCTCGAAATCCCCAAGACATGCCCCTTATCTTGGGGTTAGCCTATAAAAGGACTAGCTAATAAGCCTCTATTCTTATTTCTATGTAAATCCATGCATTTTCTATGTATAATAAGAAATAGGTCTTTATTTAAGCATAACTAATTAACATTATGCTTATAAAAGCATTTGAAATAAATTGATTCAAGAAAAGATCTCAAGTTGGAATAATCATAATGTACTCAAAGTCGCATGAAATCCACGATAAATGATAATTGAAATTTAAAACACAATCATACATGATGCTATTTTTTAAACATGGTTTAAAAATCAAGAAAAAGCATTAATTGTCGTCACCTACCTCAATGTGAGACCACTAGCTTGCTAATAACTTCCTTTAACTGGTATATTCAAGTGCACCTGTACATGTCACACTACTATTTTAAATTTTTTCTAAAGAAAAAGTGGTCATTTATAAGTTTTTAAGTTAAAACTAGGTCCGCATTGTCAATACGGTCACAATGTCTCTTTCAGATCGTGATTTGGACCTTTTGTGAAAATATACTCAAAATGGGGCCTGCCCGACTATCATAAGGTGGTTTATACCGGCGGCTCGGTTTTTTGCTGGTTTACACCGGCGTCACAAAGACGCCCGACCTCCAAAACGCAGCACGGGACGCGCAGAGTGCGTCCTCGGTACTATGGCGCACCGTCGCGTGCGTCACGGTTGCCAGGACGCACCTCGTCCTGATCCCACTACGACCGCCAATGGCGGTCCTTCTGCGCGCACAATGCCTCGCATGCATGCGACTCTGACGTAGTTCGACGTCGTCCACTGCGCGTCCCAGAGTGCGTCCCGGTGTCATTGCTAGGGCGCCAACGCCGTTGCCAGCGTTGGAGAAGACATTTTCGGCAGAGCTACAAAGCTCCGTTTTGCTCAATTTTTGCGCCGTTTTTCTCAGAATTCTCTCTAGAATCCATTTATGCCCTCTTTTTGCAATGATTTTTTCAAAAACCATGTTTTTTAAATGATTTTTCCCAAGTTCCTAAAATCATCCATAGGTACTGGTTTTTGCGTTTGCTGGAGAAACCCACCATTGGATCTCTCCCAAATTTAAAGAATTTGATCTTGGGTCTCTTGTGCACTAGTTGGATGGTGCGATTTTCAAACGGACATGGTTTCATCCATAAAATTATGCTCCAACAGTAGCATGCATAGAGTTCCCAAGAAATCTGATTTTTAAATGCTTTTCTAATTACTTTTTCCTATTTAATAAATACGAAAAATAAGGGTTTAAGGCTTACCTTGTGCCTAGCTGGGGTTGCTAGTGTTTCCGGGGTTCCACTCGCCGAAAAAATGCTAACTTTGCAGGGTTAGGGTTCTGAGTAAAAAACTCAGAGGAACGCTCAAGGTGGAGCGTTTTGGCTACTGGGGAAGGGTAGATATAGGGTTTAGAGTCTTCACGTCTCTTTCTACGTCTCTCCTGCGATTTCGCCGGAACTGGTAGAGACGTGTGGAAGACGAGGGTGCCATTATCAATTTGGACCCCTGTGTAACATGTCTTTGTCAAATGACCAAAATGACCTTACAACTTCAACGGCTCCTAACTCCCTCGTTTGAGCTCCGTTTTTCGCATTCTTGGTGGCGTTGGAATCATATTGACGAGCACTTTCAAATTATTAAGTTTTTAGGAAAAGTTTCCATCTATAAATTGTTAATTTAATTTATTTAGAAATTTCTAAATTTATACTAAAAATGAAGGATATTACAGCATGTTATTTGCAAATGATATAGTTTTGATTGATAAGACAAAAGTAGGGCATAAAACACAGAGCTATAGTTATAGAGAAATGCATTCGAATGTAAAGGATTTAAAACTAGTTGAATTAAAATAGAGTACATGGAATGCAATTTTAACAAGGAAAAGAATATGGGTAGAGCACTAATAAAGATTGACAACCGAGAAATCCCTTCAAAAGAATACTTCTGATACCTGAGATTAATAATTCACGAGAGTAAAAAGATCGAGAGGGAAGTTATCAAGAAAATCCAAGCAATTTGAAACAACTAGAAATGGCCTTTGGAGTTTTGTGTGATTAGAGGGTACCCCTCAAATTAAAAAGAAAAATATATAGGATGGGATGGTTAGAAGGTAGGCTAACAAGATGAACGAGATTAGACCCAAATGGTTTGAACATGTCCAACAGAGATCATAAACAATAATAGTTAAACGAAGAGATAATCCAAGTCAAATGTAGCAAAAGGACATGGATAGAAGTGGTGAGAAAAGATTTATAAATTTTGAAACTAAATGAGGCCACTATACTTAATAAAGAAGGGAATGGAGGAACAAAATTCGTATGACCGATCCATAATCGAGATAAGGTCTTCACGATAGTGATGACGAATAATGGCGTTTGAAAAGAGTTGTTGAGGCTAAATACGTTGCTGTTTTGTGCCCCACTTCCTATAATTGGGCCTTGCATGAAGAGGCAGATAACATGACTCTGGCTTTGACTTGGCGGTGAATAAAAAACAAAGAAAACAAGCGTGCTGCCCCTATAATTTTGCCTTCCCTCCACACTTTTTAATGATTCATTTTGCTAATCCAATTTGAAGGGAACTTTGACCCAACGGTAAAAGTTGTCATTACGTAACCTTAAGGTCACGGGTTCAAGGCGTGAAAATAGTCTCTTGTAAAACATACAAGGTAAGGCTGCATACTATAGGCCTTTGCTATAAAGAAAAAGAGAAAACAAGCTGCTCTATAATTTTGCCTTCCTTCTACACTTTTTAATGATTCATTCTGCTAATCCAATTTGAAGGAAGTCTTGGCGCAATGGTAAAAGTTGTCGTCATGTGACCTTAAGGTCACAGGTTTAAGGCGTGAAAACAACTATAAGGTAAGGCTGCCTACTATAAGCCTTTGCTATAAAGAAAAAGAGAAAACAAGAGTGTTGCCCCTGTAAAATTTGCCTTTCCTCCACACTTTTTAATGATTCATTCTACTAATCTAATTTGAAGGGGGCCTTAGTGCAACGGTAAAAGTTATCGTCACATGACCTTGAGTTCACACATGAAAATAGTCTCTTGTAAAAAATACAAGTTAAGGCTGCATACTATAAGCCTTTGTGGTCCACTGCTTCCCCAGATCCCACGTAAGCGGGGCGGCCCTTTTTTATTCTGCTGCTCTAATTCGCCCTCTCCTAAGATGGGAGGAATAAAAAAATTTCACCCAACCTGCATCCCAAGATGAACTCCTTAAAGTGTGGACGGCGTTAACAAGAAGAGGGAGAGGCTGCCCGGCCCTTTCACCGGCCTCGGCCTTAAAATATGCCCGTTCATCACATAGCAAACCCAATTAGGAATTACATCGTCCACGGCGTCAATCATCTATCCACTACGTGGGACCCACGAGCTCAAAGGTTTTGGATCAACGTCAAAACGCACGTGCCTCTTGGCTGCCTCGCCCTCTCAAGGTCTTCTCTCTGGCTCTCCCCCCTCTTCTCTTTCTTGCCCCTCCGCGGCACGCCCTTTTGCTCTCCCTACGGCACCGTGTATGCGCTCTCTCTCGCTTTGAACAAAGAGAAGACCCAAAAGTCGGGCAGCAGCAAACTCATCCACCAAAAAATGGCCACATTTTCATTGCTCCAGAATTCCTGCTCTCTCACGCCCAAACACAAACACCTTCTCCGCACCGCAACCAAACCCCCCTCCCCGCGCCTCTCCCTGATCTCCTGTTCTGCCGAAACTCCGTCCGCCCAAAAACAACGCCGCCCGGCCGAAGAAAACATCCGCCAAGAAGCCTCGCGCCACAACCATGCTTCCCCCAACAAAGATAACTTCTCTGCCAAGTACGTGCCCTTCAACGCTGATCCGTCTTCCACCGAAGACTACTCACTCGACGACATCATATATCGCAGCAAATCCGGCGGCCTCCTCGACGTCCAACACGACATGGAAGCACTTAAGAAGTACGATGGCAACTACTGGAAAGACCTCTTCGACTCCCGCGTTGGAAAAACCACCTGGCCTTATGGATCCGGCGTATGGAGCAAAAAGGAGTGGGTCCTTCCCAACATCGACGGCGATCACATTATTAGTCTATTTGAAGGTAATTCCAATCTCTTCTGGGCTGAACGGTTTGGCAAAGATATTCTGGGAATGCATGATTTGTGGGTGAAGCATTGTGGGATTAGTCATACTGGTAGTTTTAAGGATTTGGGTATGACTGTTTTAGTTAGTCAGGTGAATAGATTGCGGAAAATGAATCGCCCCGTTGTCGGCGTTGGGTGCGCCTCTACAGGCGATACCTCGGCTGCTTTGTCAGCTTATTGTGCTGCTGCTGGAATTCCAGCGATTGTGTTTTTACCTGCGAACAGAATTTCAATTGCCCAGTTGGTGCAACCTATTGCCAATGGCGCTCTTGTTCTTAGTCTGGATACTGATTTTGATGGGTGTATGAGGTTGATTCGAGAGGTCACGGCTGAGTTGCCAATATATTTGGCAAATTCCTTGAATAGTTTGAGGTTGGAGGGTCAGAAGACTGCAGCAGTTGAGATATTGCAGCAGTTTGATTGGGAGGTGCCCGATTGGGTTATTGTTCCTGGAGGAAATCTTGGGAACATTTATGCCTTTTACAAGGGGTTCAAAATGTGCCAAGAGTTGGGTCTTGTGGATAGGATTCCTCGACTTGTTTGTGCTCAGGCAGCAAATGCAAATCCGTTGTATCTGCATTATAAGGCGGGGTGGACTGATTTTAGGCCAGTGAAGGCAAGTTCTACTTTTGCATCTGCTATACAGATTGGAGATCCAGTCTCTATTGACCGGGCAGTGTTTGCACTCCGTAACTCGGATGGCATTGTTGAGGAAGCAACTGAAGAGGAATTGATGGGTGCATCTGCACAAGCGGATCTGTGTGGGATGTTTATTTGCCCTCACACAGGGGTTGCACTTTCGGCATTAATCAAGCTAAGGAAAAGTGGGGTGATTGGGCCAACTGATAGGACGGTGGTTGTTAGCACTGCCCATGGGTTGAAGTTCACACAATCTAAGATCGCTTACCACTCCAAGGAGATCCCTGACATGGATTGCCAATTTGCTAACCCTCCAGTACATGTTAAGGCAGATTTTGGTTCGGTTATGGATGTGCTAAAGAAGAAGCTCGCTCTTCTTTGAGTGTGGCCGGAAAGAAGTAAATGTTTCAGCAGAGTTGTAAGTCTACTGTGTACCGCTTCTCTTGATTGCATTGACTACTTTTGCTGTTTTATTTATTCCTTTTTCATTGCTTTCTAGTAGGATCTGGAACTAGTATTGGTCTTTGGCATTTGATAGAGAGCAAGTGGCTTGTTATGCCTATCTTATTTGTAATGATCTCTCTCCTTTTTCGCTTCATATCAGGCTGTAGTCTTGGAAAGCTATCAAACTTCTTTCTTAAGTGCATAAAAGGGTGGTCATTAATTGCACTCTTTCTGTTTGAACAACCTTTTCTGGTTAGAAGTTTAACTCTCTGGGTGTATGCTGACTTACTTCTGAAAACTCTCTGCCTTGGAGGATGTGAAGAAAGATTTGGAAGCCTGAAATTCAGTTTCCTTTTGACTTCTTCTAAATTTCTCAGCAAAACTCGCAGTATCACTGTTCCTTCACAAACTTTTGAATATCTAAGTGAAATCGATGAAATGAGCAATCACTGGGCTCTTGAAGTAGGGTGTGCTCTTGAAGTAGGGTGTGTTAATAAATATGGACATAATTATCTTTAAGAAAGGAATTGGGTCCATTCATATGGTATTGGTGTTAATCAATAAATCAATAATTCTGCGTTTAGGTGATCACCAATGAACAAGCAAGAGATTGGGGTCAAATCCGTGTTTCTCTGTTAAGGCTTGTACTAATTGAAGTTAATGTTTTTCCTTTTTGTTGAGAGTTTTAGCGTGGACAAAATAACAAGCTGGTTATAATGCATCAATTAGGAGAGGAATGAAAGATAAAGATGTACATCGAAATACTTTTGATGGAATCTTCAAACAAGCTGAACCGGATCCAAAGCTTCAGCCTCAGTGAGGACAGAGTGGAACAAATGTCAATCCTTAAAATCCAGTTACATTCTCAACATAACCCTGAATTCACTATTCAAAAATAATAGATAAGTTAAAAAACTTATTCTCAATTCAAAAGTAATAGGAGACAATGGGAAGAACATTCCCTAGTACCCTTTCTAAACCCCACAGATACTTCAACTGTTTGAAATGCTGATGTGTTACTTGCTAAAAATATCAAGTCTTCTATCTCAAGAATGACCTGCTTTGACGTATGTCAATCTGTTTTCTCATGATGTTGAAATTTTCTGTCATAATCTAAATTTATAGAGAAGTTCCATTAGTATGTTTACATAGTTTTTGGATTCTATTGGATAATCAGTTTGAACCTCCAAGCTTCGATCTTTAAAAGGTTTACAAACCTTTTCTTTTATTTGTGTATTTTCCCATAGTGCTTTTAAATAGGGGTGACCAGTCTTTGGCAGGTCAGAACTTCAGACCCATCAAGTTTCTTTTTGGGATACCTTCATAAAAATAGCAAATGTCCAATATATCCGTCCTGATAGAAAGCTTTTCCTTGGAGGATAAAACATTTCAAAGTTATCAGTATGTCACACGTTACAACTATGACTTTATAAGATCACTGAAATGTTAATATTAGTCTAAATGTATCTGAACGAATGAAGTTAGTTTGTGAATACACTCCATGTGAGTTTGGATTTGTGTGCTTGTCATGGAACATAATAACAAGATGGTAAACTCATGAATACTCAGTGGGCTGATATAACCTATGTTAAGTTGGATATCTTTGTGTATTTTGGGAGCACATTTAGTGGAATGAGTTTCATCCATAGAGCACAACAATGATCACTGATTACAGCATCTCAGAAGTTAGTTTGTGAATGCACTTTAATTTGAAGGTTCTTGGATTCTTTTGAAAATTTGGAGGTTCTTCTTGTTTAAGAAACTATATGTGATACAACATCAATAGAAAATTCAATTGGTAGAATGCACCATCAGGCCCATATAATTTTAAGCAGGACATCATTTGCATTGGTTCCTACCTTAAATCTTGATTTTGGGTTTCAGTATTGTTTCGGTTACAGCCCAAATTTGAACTAGTGAAAAATGTGGTTAGAACTTAGAAGGGCTTATGATTTAATCCTAAAGTACTTTTAGATACTGAGTTACTGCTGCAATTTTTCAGTTGGGATCACATGCTTTTTTTCTTTTTTTTTAATGGAAAACTAGGAGGATAATATGATTTCCATTTGAGTGGAGGCTTTGATGGGTATGTGTTTCTCTGTCTGGAGAGCTACCATCACTGTTTATTCCCATGGAAAATGCCCTTCTGTGAAGCCTTGGCTGATGAAGGCGGGCCAAGAGGGCTGGCAGGCTTCTACGCAAGGTGAGAGACTGAGAGTTAGTCCCACATCGCTAGGGGGAAAGTTACTGGGCTCTTGATAAGAGTGATGAGGACTTCCTTATAACGAGGCCTTTTCCCTGGGCAACTGGGGAAGAACAAAACCGTGCGGGGTGTATGGGCACTCTGGCATGGACAATATCGTTGCAGAGTGTGGGCCCTCAGGCTGTTACAAGTGGTATCAGAGCCAAACCCCGACCCGGTGTGGGTGGCTAGCCGTACGTGGGCGCTCGCGTGTGGTAAGACACGCGGGGACGCGTGTCCCCTAAGGGGGAGAGGTTGTGAAGCCTTGGCCGATGAGGGCTGGCTGATGAGGGCTGGCAGGCTTCTAGGCAAGGTGAGAAACTGAGAGTTAGTCCCACATCGGTAGGGGGAAAGTTACTGGGCTCTTGATAAGAGTGACGAGAACTTCCCTTGCAACGAGGCTTTTTCTCTGGGCAACTGGGGAAGAACAAAACCGTGCGGGGTGTATGGGCACTCCAGTACGGACAATATCGTTGCAGGGTGTGGGCCCTCGGGCTGTTACACCTTCACCATTCACTAGTACACCCTTCGGAGGCTGTTGAGGAAGGGATTTATTGCCAGGTATGTGTCAAAGTCCTATCATGCGAATCTTGATCAAGAATTGTGGCTTTATGCTGCTGAAGTTGGTTTTGTGTCAGATTGGTTATCCAATATCCTACAAACCTCAGCTACTATGCAGACATGTCAAATACAACACCTGGGTTGGGTGTGTTGACTTGTTTGTATCAACCTCTGGTAGAAGAACTCATTGAGAATGGAACATTATTAAGTGTTTATCTTTCATCAGGCTAACATAGGAGTCGATAGATCATATCAGTGTGTATCAGCTTGCAGAGAACAAGTTGTATCCATTGTCTATGTCCATGTAAAAGTGCAAAGAGGGATAATTCTGCAGTAATTTTTATTGCTTCTTCTGTTGTCTGTAGGGTTATGGATCGTACAAGAATTTGAAGTAAATCCCTAATAAAATTAAGCAGATATATGGATCGTACAAGAATTTGAAGTAAATCCCTAATAAATTTGAGCAGATAGACCATAAACCGGTGGGTGGATGAACTGATTAAAAGTTTACCTATGAGAATTTTCTATGTTTCAAGTACATGATTTAGTTTTTCCTGTTTGGAATCAATTGTCAATCATCAAAAGATGCACCTCTGTGTGTTTTGGTGACATTTGGCCCCTTAACTGCTTTTCCATCCTTTAATATGTTATATTTTTTCATCTGTTTGTAAACTTTGACGTGTTTCTAGGTCTACAAGAATCCATGCACGTTTTTGTTTATTTTTTCTTCTGAAAGGCTATTCTGAATTTATTTTACATTATATTTGGTGACTTTTTGTTGAACTTTGCTTCATAGACCAAGTGTTTTAACTTGGTTTACATGGCTGTTGGTGTATGATCTAGAATTAATTATAGAAAATATTATAAAGATGTGGTTTTTTGCCCCATTGGCACTGCCATATCAGCATTTTGCCACATCATTAGTCCTACTTGGAGGTTGGACCTTTCCATTTTAATTCTTTGATTGGCTTTTATTGTGATCCATTATCAAAATCTTTGCAAACTTAAAAACTGGTTTTAGTTTGGCATTTGGGGATAACACTGAATAATGTTAAAACCCATTTCAGACCAACTAGCAATGAGAACACGACAAAAAGTTTGTTTGTTTGTTTTTTATTCTTTTTTAAGTGGTAAAACCACAACTTAGGGGAACATCCGTGGTCAGATATTGGCAGAAGTTTCTCATTATAAGTAGAATGAGCTACAATGACTAGGAATGAGTAAGCCACTTACTTTAAGTAATAATCCCTTTAATGCTCACAATTCCATCTTCATGTTCTAACTTTTCTTCTTCTTTCTTCTCACCAGGATCAAGAGAACCATATTAAATTAGTACCCACATGGCAGCCAACTAGGAAGTTGTGTTGGTTAAAAATTACTACCTCTAAGATACCAAGAGTTTACCTCTCTATCCTAAGACATCTGCCACAATTAAAACATATATGGCATCCAACGAAAAAATTTAAAATATAAACTATCCACCTTTCAAGTAGGACTGCTGGTGTGGCAAAAAACCAAAATTCTTTATTCTACTTTTTTGGAATTAATCCAAATAAATGTACTTGTGTGACTATTTTTGCTGTTCTCTACTTGCTTTTATTCATATCCATCTTTCTTCCTTATGTGATATATGACATTCTTTAACCTAGAAGTTGTATATATAGAAGTTTGAACGCTCATCTTCTATCTTTTCTTTTCAAACTTCTGTTTTGAATGATGAGTATGGTTTTTAGATATCAGGGGAGTTCTTTATACTCTAGAAATAAAAATGAGCGCTGTACCATCATCCTAATCCTCGCAGGAAACCAGTTGCTATAATTAGCATTGTTCCAGCTTCCGGGGATCTGTTTATTGGTGTTCCGAGCTTCCGAAGCTAAATTCAAAGCTTGTGCAATGGCATTCACTAGGGGCCTGTCTGGTTGGAATAAAATGGACGGGAATTGATTTCCACAGAAAAAGAAACTGTCTACGGAAAGTGTTTTATGCTATATGGTTTTTTGATATCGTGAGAGTTATTTCTGGTCTGGAAACAAAAATGATAGCTACACCAGCATCTTAATCCTCATAGGAAACCAGTTACTATAATTAGCGTTGTGGAAAAAGGATTTGTCTGTGGAAAGTGTTTTGCAAATAAAGGCGTAAACACTTTCCACAGACAGTTCCTTTTTCCATGGAAATCAATTTCCATCCGTTTCCTGCTAACTAAACAGGCACGAGCTGTCAAGGCTATTCCGTTCTGTATCTCGTCCACCGGCTCGTTAAGTCAGAAATGATAGGTAGCTTGGGATTGGCAGCGTCTTTGTGTGAGCCCCTATGTCATTTGCATCATTTGATCCTTTTCTCTACCGGTGTAGAAAAGATTATTGTTGCAATACCTTCCTCATCTCTAGTAAAAACCTCAGTCCCTGCCGGTCCTCAGCTGTCTAAGCTCAAAGCATCACAAGTTAATTTAGTTATTCCTTTTGAAGAGGCTTCCAGATAGAATAATTTGTTTCAGCTCTCGTCATTTAACCAAATAGTTAGATTGCATTCTGGATGATCCACTATTCTAGTGCTTTGGAAGTTTTAAAGATAATTGTGGACCCGTATCCCCTTTGCTGGCATTCTCCAAAACTGTCGCCAATAGGCTAAGCTCCTATATTGTCGTTGATTTGAGTGCAGACAATGCTTCAAGAAGCTTTCCCCCATCCTTAGCATCAATGAATTGTGTGTTGTACTGAAAGTATGAATCCAAAGGAGTCATGGGGACGATAGATTAAAATAGATCCACCATGTAACCAATGTGGACAAGCAATGCATCAACTTGATATTCTCGTTTGAGATGAATGAGATGATCAATTCTAAGAATCATCCACAGCCCTGAGACAGCACCATCACTTTCGAGACTTGGGTGTACCCTATGACCCTTGTGGATTGGGGTGCTGCATCTTGATGACAATGAAGCATTGTTCCTGGCTTGATTTCCATAACCTTCTCTGTACTCTCGAGTTGCCAATATTTTGGTCCCATATTTGTCTCATGGAGTAACAAACACGTTGCTATCACTAGTGTTTACCATCCGAGATAAGGTTTTAAACGAGACTTTGAGTGGCAAGTATCCGTACCTGATTCCTAGTTTGAAAATCTCCGCCACCTCGTTGTTGGCCCTCCATGCTCTGGACCACACGTCCTGGCAATGAGCTGAACAACAAACACATTGATGCTACTAATGTCTACAACCTGAGGTAAGGTTTTAAACAAGACCCTGAATGGCAAGTCTCCATAGACCACCCCATTGGTGACACTCCATGAGGTGGCCACACGTCCTAGCAATGAGCTGACAGTAGAGCACATCCTTATGGCAAAAACCTATTCTCCTCCTAAAGTCTCCAAAGCCACTTACAAACAGTGCATCATCTCTGATTCGTTTGCCCTTCTCGCCTTACATGTCATATCCTCAGGCTACCAGATGGTATATCCCTCATTCCTCTTTAGTAGTGAGTGCACTGAAGTTTCTTCTGAAGGCTATCAATCCCATTAATTACAGTGGATGAGGGGCAGTTAGTCAGATGAAGCCAGTGAGAAGGCTCACCGGTATTATTTGACATGAGCAAACAATCCTTTTCTTCATGTTGAAAATTGTTTCTCTTATCTTTTGATGAAGCAATTCTCATGTCTTTTAGGTGGTTTTGCCAGCACAAGTCAGAAAGCGGAGATCTGCAGAAGGAAGGTCGGTATGATCACGTTTGAGAATACTAGCTACTTCCTCCTGTACTTGGTCTATGTTTGCATCCCTCGAACCACAATGTTAGATCCAATTAAATCCCTCATCAAGGCCTTCTATGGACTCCTAATATCCTGTCCTACTCAATGCCTCTGCACACAATCTTCTAATGGACTGATAGCATGAGGGTCCCTTCTGTAAGTTTCAGCCTTTTGACCGTTGGTCATAAATTGTGCAATGGTCATAAATTTTGGCAGATAACCAATCTAAGGCAGGTTAAATATTTTACCGCAACCAAGAGTTCCAGTTACTTAAGTTTTAAGAATCCCAACTGCTCGATCATAAGGGCACTATTCTACTATGATGCTTGTCTGTCCTAATCCAACTCAAAGTGGCCTACGTCAATTTCTAAGCTGGTTACTAGTCTTGTGGGAGCCTTGGTGCAATGGTAGAGTTGTTGTGTGTGACCTTCAAGTCATGGGTTTAAGGCGTAAAAACAGCCTCTTGCAAAATGCTAGGTAAAACTGTATACTATTGATCCTTAAGGTCCGCCCCTTCTCTAAACCCTGCATATGCGAGAACTTAGGTCACCTGGGCTGCCCTTTTACTAGTCTTGTGGGACCAAATAATTTCCCTGAGACTAAAAATTCGAGTCTTCGTCACGGGAAGATGTTGCTTTTTCTTTTTAGTTGGTTGATTTGCTTTTCTTATTTTCGACCATAATTAGCCATAAAAAGAACAACAGATAAACGTGCGAGTCTACTCTACTGGTTGGCAAACTTATCCTTGTAAGAATTTTCCTTTTTCCCTTTCCTTTTTCTGATAAATAACGTGACGGTTCGCCCCATGTGCAAGGAGCAGGTTATTGTTGCCGACAAGGAGTGGTTCCTCGTTTAAAATATGATTTAAAAACAAAACATAATTTAGAAACAAAAATGAGCATCGATAAAGCCATCCACCGGTCATAAACTTTGGTAAATAACCAATCAGATCACTCGGCTCCAATTATTTTGCATAATTTTTAGTTCTCGCTAACGTTACTTTCCGTTAATGATTGTTATGGGTAGTTAAATTCAAGGATTTTAAAAAATCAATTAAAAATTTTGGGCATCAATCTATCATATCATGTTAGGGTTGCCATACTCTAAAGAAGCTGAATATGGTTCTCATTATCATTTTTTTTACTTATATATATGTTTAGAAGTAAGAAGAGAAAATAAAAAAATCATGTTCAACTTTTAAAAAAAAGTTATACTTGCCTGCTAGCACCTGATGTAAAACCTTTTTCTTTTTTTATGCAGGCTTAGGACCGGCATCGGGAGAGTTTTTGGGCATTAATATATAAGAGTAAAAAATATGAGATTTTTTTATGTAAAAGGCCCTAACATGAAAAGGAATCTGAAAACTCATGCATTCAGTCGTATAAACAATCCACTTATATAGTAAAAAATATTTCAGTCTTCATGGACTGAATCCAGACTTGTAGTCATGAAAAAGTTTATCCAGGATGTTTGGCGGTGTCCGTCTAGAGGTGTAGATTGGTTGTCAGTTTTAGAAGGATTTATTTCTTTTCGATGAAATCGCTACAGTTCTTGCTTTGAGAAGTTTCAGGATAACTCATACTCCAAGGGTGGCTAATTCTATCGCAGGAGGCAGCAGGACTTAGAATTACTGCTACCATAAATTTGTAATAGACTGCAACTTGTTTGGAATGGATGACTGCCTGAGTATCTTCTGTTTTCTGTAATTTGGCCTTTCCTCTCTCTATGATGGTTCTGGTAATGGAGGCATCTAGCCATCAGATGCACCAATGGGGGCCTCTTTCTAATTTTGATCACTTAATTAACTGTGGGTGGGAGATGCTCTTGTTCTGTTGTTTGATTAATGGAACAACAACCTTATGCCTTTAAAGTAAAGAAGTTCTTTTTCTCTTTCCTTTTTCCTGTACAAAGCAAATAACTTCTGGCCAAGCAAGTCATGGTTCACATAAAAGGGCAGCCCCGGTGCATAAAGCTCCGGCCTATGCGGGGTCTGAGAAAGGGGCGGGCACAATGGCTTACATATCTTCAATTAACTAAAAGAAAATGACTATGTAAAATTTTTATCCCAGTTAGCATGTTAGCCTTAGTGCATCAGTTGAACTTCGATATGCTAATATCAGACCTATCTGCTTCCAAGCTGGGAAGCCATGATAAATTAATACCCTCAGTAGATTGATAAGAATATGTTTTCAGAATTTCCATAAGAGCAGTGGGCAAAATATGAAAATGTCTCACATAAGGAGCCGTGGATTTAACTCGAATTATCTTTCACGGTGATTGTTTCTTTTATTTTCTAAGGTACAGTCTGATAGGCCGGGCCAATTAAAATAGTACAAGACAAAGGCGCCGCATATATTATATTAATTTATTGAGAGTGAGAACAAAATAATACCTTGCTAAGTTAATGAGAAATGCTAAATCAAAGCACTTGGGAGGGCTTTGTGTGAAGGGACTCTTGCTTTTTGCACGATGGGTCCACCCATAGATGATCTATCTAGTTCATATAATTATTTTTTTAAACTTTGGATGTCTCATTGTCAAAAAATCATGCAGATTGGATGATTCTAACGTTTAAAGAAATCTTCTTTTACAGACAGACTAGAAACTTTCTTAAAACAGTTCATAATTAAACATAAAAAATAATCTTATAATATATCAATCGGCATGATTTTGGACTAGACAACATCCAAAGCTAAAGAATTAGATGAATTAAATAAATCATCTATAGACGAACCCTATCATACAAAAAAGTAGGAATGCTCTAATGGAAATCCTTCGGTCCAACAACTACCAGCGTAGACCATATTTTGACACACCACTGGAGGAATCAATGCAAAACATGTGACTTGTTGAAAAAGGACTGGAATAGAGCTGCTTAAAACCTTTTATCCTTAATTAAGACATCATGATAAATAAGCACATAAATGGACCCCAAAGTCACATTGCTCTCTAGAAACCTCATGAAAATTAATTTTAAAACCAATGTCATAGACCAAATCCACAGGCTATCTATTTCTTGCCCTGTATGTTTTCAACTCCATTTAACCATGAGACCACAAAAATAACATCAGACTGTCCTTTTCCTTTTAGATGCAGTGCATAAAAAAAATTTCTTTGACATTTCTGCTCATGTGATATGGTTTAAGTCGTTCACCGACTCATCTAAGATAGAGGCCCCAACTCGGTCGGCGGGCTCTCCTTTTCCCAACCCACCAGCATCCACATAAAGGCATAAAAAGAAGCAAGGAAAAAGCAGCAATGACTATCTTTCTTCCTTTGCTTTGTTGAAGGGTTTTTCCATCTATCTATTTATCTATCTAATAGGCTTGCTTAACACCCCTCATGGCTATATAAGACTCCTTAATCCGCATCCAAATGTCAAAACAATAATAGGTCATCTAATTAGATTCACTGTAAACATTTCATCTAATCAGATGAACTATAAACAATTTTCTAAAGCGCACTAAAAAATGAGAAATTTTGCAAGAAACAGAACTTTTGGCTGGGAGGTGTGTATCCCTGCAGATTTGGGTAAAAAAATACACATAAAATATCTTAACTTACGTCCACTAATCATAAAAATAAAAGAAATGCACCGAGACGGAGTTTCTAGACTGACTCTAAACTTCACCTAGATAAGTCCCACCTTTGGGTGATCTAACCCAATCATCTTATTTGATATGTTCAATTTAGATTCTTTGTAAAAAAATATGTCCATTGAATGTTTCTTGCTGCTAGTTTTTTCTTTGAAAATCTAATGATTATAATTTCAACATTCAAAATACATAGCTAAAATATTTAATGGACATGAATTTCAGTAGTTACCCAATTTTAGGGAGGCTAAAAGAGATGGACAGTCAAATCATCCAAAGGTGAGGCTTAGGTGGGATTTCAGAGTTAGTTTGGAAACTCAAGGGAAAAAGCAATTCTCAATAATAAAATACTTGACTAATGGGGCGTGAGTGATGTTTAGTGGCTCAAGAGCGTGTCTCAATTGTACACGTCAAGAGTTCCAGTCCGCTAAATTGTATGCGTCAGTACTTATCTAATATGGCCAAAGTTTCAGTGGTCACCACCCAATCAGAAATTGTTGGCTGATTAGAGTACCCGTTTGTAGATTCTAGCTGGATGGTTTGCTTCTCCAACCTTCAACTACGACATCTTCATGGACCTATGCATGCCATGATCATGGTAGCTGGAACCCAACACTTAGAATTATTAATATTTTGAGGTGATTGGCATCATCATGCACCCTTGTAATAACATGAGATTGGCTACTCACTCTATTTTTTGCTGCAAAGTAAGAAACGTAATCTAGCCAAGCAGCAAGTCATACATCAGAGGCAGATAGCTTTTTTCTCTCTCCTTCCTCTGCTGTCAAAATCCAACTATTTGGGGACAATGCTTTCGCTGTTTCACACTTTCCCTTCAAATCGAGCTGGCCAGTTTGATCCCGGCTTTGACAGAATCAATCGGTCCAACCTCTTTTTTTTTCTGGTGACACAGGAAATCTAACAGATAATCCTTATTCTACACCTAATCCTTTTTCCGGAGTGGACTTTCAACATTTGGAGTTACTGGAGATGTGAACAGGAGAATTTACTGTGGGGAATCAAGGTCCCTTTCGCCACTCGGATAGAACACCTCCCATCAATGCTTTGAGTTTCTGAACATCAATTTTTTTATTTTTTATTTCATGTTTCTTCGAAGCTGGATGGCTCGGAAACGAGAAAAGAAAACAGGTAGAAGTGGATAAAAATAAAGAGTTGTAACATGGAGTCTTCTGTAGAATTTTCACTGCTTTGACCCGCAAACACCGTGTAAGAACTCAAACTTCAAGCACCATCTAGCTATGTACTCTATCTGTGGAAGGTTCCAATTCCAGAAATGTCCTTCTTAATGCCGTGATTTCACGTCCAAGTCATTGACTATGTGATACTGTGGTTCTCTATCCAATGGTAGAAAGACGAGTGATAATTGTCGGCTTTTCTTTGGTGAGATTCTTACTAGAAAATTTCTATATTCTGTGGACCCCAAGTGGTTTACCAAGCACTACCCGTTCTGGTAGTATAATGTGACGACCCGGGTTTTCAAAACAAACTTTTGCAAATTCATTTGAAAATGGTTAGGATCCTGAATTTTTATTTATTTATTTATTAACATTTGAAAACTATCGTATATAGTAGTTTTCAAAAACTGCCTTCCATGCCCGGGTGTCTCATTAAAACTTCACATATGATCAAAATAATTTTACAAGAATAAGCACTGGTCACAGTCCAAACAATCTTAAATGAAATCATAACTTAAATTAACTCCTTCATTCATAACAAAATTACTTGCCTCATCATCCCATTATTCTAAATGTTCAAGGTTCTTATTCTAACAGAAATGAGCACTAATTTTTGCTATCATACTTTCACTTGTCTACTCCAAAGTTCCTGCTTTGCCTCAATTCTCTAGTTCTGCTCAGACGATTGACTTGAAATTGTTGGCGGGGGTGAGTACAACCACTCAGTGGGAAATTCTAAGTCAGACAAAAACATGCAGAAAACACATGAATGCATAGAGGTATAAGGATGCACACGATTAATCGTGATTAATATCAAACCCCGGTAACGGTTAATTCTCGAAGTTCACAGTAAATCACATTGAGTATTGTAAATCTCAATCAAAAGTACATAGCATTAAAGGTTATACCAAATATATGAAACATATCACACCATATCAAATAGATCAAACAGTAGCGTCCTGCTGAGGCCATAAAGGCAAATGGTCTAAAATCCCTCGAGGTTGACCGACATATACATATATGTCCATATCAAATCTCGTCTGCTATACACGTAGAGAGAACCAGTATCTCATGCTTACGTTCGATTGTGGATACTACACGACCTACACCGGTCCTCGTGGGGGAGAACGGATCACATTGGATGGAAAGTCCCATGACCCTTCTAAACACACAGAAGCCTTTACCTCAGGCAGGTATCAAAATTTCTTTTCAGAGTGTTAGTGGCCAACTGCACCCTGAGCGTAGCAAACTACAGGGGTCTCATCAATTTCCCCTCATACATGATTCCTAAGAATTTAATCACAGTTTTGATATCACATACATGTACATTATCATAAACTTCTTCTCTACTTTAAAAACATTCAAGAACATGAATAATCCATTATCGAGTGAGCTCAACCATGGACTTTGGCGCTATTCCACATAATACACACTTTCATCTAAACAAAGTCAATAGTATGATTTCAAAACAAATCCATAGTTGTGTACACATGGTGATTTGATCAATACGAATCAACATTCCTATATGATGTATTTAGGGAATGGATAAATGTGCATGTTTATGAAATCAATAGTTGTAAAGAAAATATATTATGCGTCTTGATAGGTCTCGGGAAAGGAGTGCACCCGCTTATTTAGCATGAAATCAATGGGCAACACATGATCAATAATAAAATATGAAATAATATGACTTGTGTGCATGGCCTAGATTTCACAATAAACTAATGCATGTGACATGGGTAAATTACATATGCGTACAAACCTACTATAGCTTATGGCATATAATTGTTTGGACATATGAGAGCATGTGCATGGAGTGTATGCATAAGGTTTAATGGAGTGGCTAGTATAAACATGAAATGTCATGGGGTGTCATGAGCATAAAGGCGTTGGGATCAATGATGTGTATGCATTGATAAGCCAACTTATACAATTGTAATACTATAAAGCACACCAAGCCATCAAAAGTATATATCTTAATTAAGCTATGCCAAACGAAATCATGATAAAATGAAGTGAATAATAATACGTTGAATGACTTAGGTTGAGAGATAAAGCCTTATGAGAAAGTGTGCAAGTTTGTTTGTTGGCATTTGATGGATTGGTGCATTTGGTGGTGAACCTATATCATTATCCATGCCTATAAGGATGTTTAAATCTTACTTGTATTATATTCTTTCATCTACTAGTTCAGCTCCATTATTAATGAAAGTTGGCGTGAAATCCAATTTGAGATAATGAAGTTCTCAGATGGTTTATTACTGTATTAAGAAAAGTACACAATGTACTCATCTCAGAAAGGTTGGCATAGATCAATCATAACCATACACATCCCCTATAGCTATGTAATACACTGGAACGATGCTTGATAATCCAAAGCAATGTCGTGCAGCTTTGGGGTTTTATAATATGCCACTCATACGTGGATTGATCTGGACTTTCTTAATATATAAGGTGCATTAGTTTCTGCATGTTCTATCAGACAAACATTGGGTCGCCATAGAATGTTTTTATGCTGTCTATGACACACATCTCTACCTTAGTGGTTAATAAATTTGATGGCCCTCACCTATCAATGCATTTAGTGTTGTTGATTTGGGCAGGCTCCATTGGTGAGGTCTCCTAATTCACCTTTGCAAAAGTTTTATTTCCAACCTATAGTTACACGATCCATTATGGAATCAAAGTACCTAGCCCTACAAACCTTCACTAAACTTCTCTAGCTTAGATATTTGTCGTGTGATTTAGGCATAAAAATATGCTGTTGGAATTACTGATTGATTGGGTGCAAAACATTACCATGAGCGCCACGCTCAAGGAATTGGGAACTATAACAGAAATGAGTTTGTATTCAACAAATAACACATCAATGATGTGCATGGGTGTGAAGTGGAGACCAACCATAATGTAAACAAGTGTGCATAGATCTAACCCATTGCTGTTTGTACATGGCTTAGATCTAAAAACGTATGGAACAAATTTCTGGTTTAAGAGAATAACTAGGTGCATATGGTGATTTTATTCATGAAATCAGTGCATGAAAAGTGAAGTCAACCTTACACATGGTAACTCTTCCAAAAACAGTAGATTGCACCTAATTATTAAATCGTGTGAACCTAAGATAAATTAAGGAATAACTACACTTATTGGTAGAACCACAACTTAGGGGAACATCCATGGTCAGATATTGGCAGAAGTTTCTCATTGTTAGTAGAATGAGCTACAATGACTAGGAATGAGTAAGCCACTTACTTTAAGTAATAATCCCTTTAATGCTCACAATTCCATCTTCATGTTCTAACTTTTCTTCTTCTTTCTTCTCACCAGGATCAAGAGAACCATATTAAATTAGTACCCACATGGCAGTCAACTAGGAAGTTGTGTTGGTTAAAAATTACTACCTCTAAGATACCAAGAGTTTACCTCTCTATCCTAAGACATCTGCCACAATTAAAACATATATGGCATCCAACAAAAAAATTTAAAATAGAAACTATCCACCTTTCAAGTAGGACTGCTGGTGTGGCAAAAAACCAAAATTCTTTATTCTACTTTTTTGGAATTAATCCAAATAAATGTACTTGTGTGACTATTTTTGCTGTTCTCTACTTGCTTTTATTCATATCCATCTTTCTTCCTTGTGTGATATATGACATTCTTTAACCTAGAAGTTGTATGTATAGAAGTTTGAACGCTCATCTTCTATCTTTTCTTTTCAAACTTATGTTTTGAATGATGAGTATGGTTTTTAGATATCAGGAGAGTTATTTATACTCTAGAAATAAAAATGAGCGCTGTACCATCATCCTAATCCTCGCAGGAAACCAGTTGCTATAATTAGCATTGTTCCAGCTTCCGGGGATCTGTTGATTGGTGTTCCGAGCTTCCGAAGCTAAATTCAAAGCTTGTTCAATGGCATTCACTAGGGGCCTGTCTGGTTGGAATAAAATGGACGGGAATTGATTTCCACAGAAAAAGAAACTGTCTACGGAAAGTGTTTTATGCTACGAGTATGGTTTTTGATATCGTGAGAGTTATTTCTGGTCTGGAAACAAAAATGATAGCTACACCATCATCTTAATCCTCACAGGAAACCAGTCACTATAATTAGCGTTGTGGAAAAAGGATTTGTCTGTGGAAAGTGTTTTGCAAATAAAGGCGTAAACACTTTCCACAGACAGTTCCTTTTTCCATGGAAATCAATTTCCATCCGTTTCCTGCTAACCAAACAGGCACTAGCTGTCAAGGCTATTTCGTTCTGCATCTCGTCCACCGGCTCGTTAACTCAGAAATGATAGGTAGCTTGGGATTGGCATCGTCTTTGTGTGAGCCCCTTTGTTATTTCATCATTTGATCCTTTTCTCTACCGGTGTAGAAAAGATTATTGTTGCAATACCTTCCTCATCTCTAGTAAAAACCTCAATTCCTGCCGGTCCTCAGCTGTCTAAGCTCAAAGCATCACAAGTTAATTTAGTTATTCCTTTTGAAGAGGCTTCCAGATAGAATAATTTGTTTCAGCTCTCGTCATTTAACCAAATAGTTAGATTGCATTCTGGATGATCCACTATTCTAGTGCTTTGGAAGTTTTAAAGATAATTGTGGACCCGTATCCCCTTTGCTGGCATTCTCCAAAACTGTCGCCAATAGGCTAAGCTCCTATATTGTCGTTGATTTGAGTGCAGACAATGCTTCAAGAAGCTTTCCCCCATCCTTAGCATCAATGAATTGTGTGTTGTACTGAAAGTATGAATCCAAAGGAGTCATGGGGACGATAGATTAAAATAGATCCACCATGTAACCAATGTGGACAAGCAATGCATCAACTTGATATTCTCGTTTGAGATGAATGAGATGATCAATTCTAAGAATCATCCACAGCCCTGAGACAGCACCATCACTTTCGAGAATTGGGTGTGCCCTATGACCCTTGTGGATTGGGGTGCTGCATCTTGATGACAATGAAGCATTGTTCCTGGCTTGATTTCCATAACCTTCTCTGTACTCTCGAGTTGCCAATATTTTGGTCCCATATTTGTCTCATGGAGTAACAAACACGTTGCTATCACTAGTGTTTACCATCCGAGATAAGGTTTTAAACGAGACTCTGAGGGGCAAGTATCCGTACCTGATTCCTAGTTTGAAAATCTCCGCTACCTCGTTGTTGGCCCTCCACGCTCTGGACCACACATGTCCTGGCAATGAGCTGAATAACAAACACATTGATGCTACTAATGTCTACAACCTGAGGTAAGGTTTTAAACAAGACCCTGAGTGGCAAGTCTCCATAGACCACCCCATTGGTGACACTCCATGAGGTGGTCACACGTCCTAGCAATGAGCTGACAGTAGAGCACATCCTTATGGCAAAAACCTATTCTCCTCCGAAACTCTCCAAAGCCACTTACAAACAGTGCATCATCTCTGATTCGTTTGCCCTTCTCGCCTTACATGTCATATCCTCAGGCTACCAGATGGTATATCCCTCATTCCTCTTTAGTAGTTAGTGCACTGAAGTTTCTTCTGAAGGCTATCAATCCCATTAATTACAGTGGATGAGGGGCAGTTAGTCAGATGAAGCCAGTGAGAAGGCTCACCGGTATTATTTGACATGAGCAAACAATCCTTTTCTTCATGTTGAAAATTGTTTCTCTTATCTTTTGATGAAGCAATTCTCATGTCTTTTAGGTGGTTTTGCCAGCACAAGTCAGAAAGCGGAGATCTGCAGAAGGAAGGTCGGTATGATCACGTTTGAGAATACTAGCTACTTCCTCCTGTACTTGGTCTATGTTTGCATCCCTCGAACCACAATGTTAGATCCAATTAAATCCCTCATCAAGGCCTTCTATGGACTCCTAATATCCTGTCCTACTCAATGCCTCTGCACACAATCTTCTAATGGACTGATAGCATGAGGGTCCCTTCTGTAAGTTTCAGCCTTTTGACCGTTGGTCATAAATTGTGCAATGGTCATAAATTTTGGCAGATAACCAATCTAAGGCAGGTTAAATATTTTACCGCAACCAAGAGTTCCAGTTACTTAAGTTTTAAGAATCCCAACTGCTCGATCATGAGGGCACTATTCTACTATGATGCTTGTCTGTCCTAATCCAACTGAAAGTGGCCTACGTCAATTTTTAAGCTGGTTACTAGTCTTGTGGGAGCCTTGGTGCAATGGTAGAGTTGTTGTGTGTGACCTTCAAGTCATGGATTTAAGGCGTAAAAACAGCCTCTTGCAAAATGCTAGGTAAAGCTGCATATCATTGATCCTTGAGGTCCACCCCTTCTCCAAACCCTGCATATGTGAGAACTTAGCTCACCTGGGCTGCCCTTTTATTAGTCTTGTGGGACCAAATAATTTCCGTGAGACTGAAAATTCGAGTCTTCGTCACGGGAAGATGTTGCTTTTCCTTTTTAGTTGGTTGATTTGCCTTTCTTATTTTCGACCATAATTAGCCATAAAAAGAACAACAGATAAACGTGCGAGTCTACTCTACTGCTTGGCAAGCTTATCCTTGTAAGAATTTTCCTTTTTCCCTTTTCTTTTTCTGATAAATAACATGACGGTTCGCCCCATGTGCAAGGAGCAGGTTATTGTTGCCGACAAGGAGTGGTTCCTGGTTTAAAATATGATTTAAAAACAAAACATAATGTAGAAACAAAAATGAGCATCGATAAAGCCATCCGCCGGTCATAAACTTTGGTAAATAACCAATCTAAGGCATGTCAAATACAATGAACGATCAGATCACTCGGCTCCAATTATTTTGCATCATTTTTCTTTCTCGCTAACGTTACTTTCCGTTAATGATTGTCATGGGTAGTTAAATTTAAGGATTTTTAAAAATTAATTAAAAATTTTGGGCATCAATCTATCATATCATGTTAGGGTTGCCATACTCTAAAGAAGCTGAAGATGGTTCTCATTATCATTTTTTTTACTTATATATGTCTAGAAGTAAGAAGAGAAAATAAAAGTCATGTTCAACTTTTAAAAAAAAGTTATACTTGCCTGCTAGCACCTGATGTAAAACCATTTTCTATTTTTATTCAGGCTTAGGACCGGCATCGGGAGAGTTTTTGGGCATTAATATATAAGAGTAAAAAAATATGAGATTTTTTTATGTAAAAGGCCCTAACATGAAAAGGAATCTGAAAACTCATGCATTCAGTCGTATAAACAATCCACTTATATAGTAAAAAATATTTCAGTCTTCATGGACTGAATCCAGACTTCTAGTCATGAAAAAGTTTATCCAGGATGTTTGGCGGTGTCCGTCTAGAGGTGTAGATTGGTTGTCAGTTTTAGAAGGATTTATTTCTTTTCGATGAAATCGCTACAGTTCTTGCTTTGAGAAGTTTCAGGATAACTCATACTCCAAGGGTGGCTAATTCTATCGCAGAAGGAGGCAGCAGGACTTAGAATTACTGCTACCATAAATTTGTAATAGACTGCAACTTGTTTGGAATGGATGACTGCCTGAGTATCTTCTGTTTTCTGTAATTTGGCCTTTCCTCTCTCTATGATGGTTCTGGTAATGGAGGCATCTAGCCATCAGATGCACAAATGGGGGCCTCTTTCTAATTTTGATACCTTAATTAACTGTGGGTGGGAGATGCTCTTGTTCTGTTGTTTGATTAATGGAGCAACTACCTTGTGCCTTTAAAGAAAAGTTCTTTTTCTTTTTCCTTTTTCCAGTACAAGGCAAATAACTTCTGGCCAAGCAAGTCATGGTTCACATAAAAAGGCAGCTCCAGTGCACGAAGCTCCTGCCTATGCGGGGTCTGGAAGAGGGGGGGCCACAATGGCTCACATATCCTCAATTAATTAAAAGCAAATGAATATGTAAACATTTTATCCCAGTTAGCATGTTAAGCTTAGTGCATCAGTTGAACTTCGATATGCTAATATCAGACCTATCTGCTTCCAAGCTGGGAAGCCATGATAAATTAATACCCTCAGTAGATTGATAAGAATATGTTTTCAGAATTTCCATAAGAGCAGTGGGCAAAATATGAAAATGTCTCACATAAGGAGCCGTGGATTTAACTCGAATTATCTTTCACGGTGATTGTTTCTTTTATTTTCTAAGGTACAGTCTGATAGGCCGGGCCAATTAAAATAGTACAAGACAAAGGCGCCGCATATATTATATTAATTTATTGAGAGTGAGAACAAAATAATACCTTGCTAAGTTAATAGAAAGAGAAATGCTAAATCAAAGCACTTGGGAGGGCTTTGTGTGAAGGGACTCTTGCTTTTTGCACGATGGGTCCACCTATAGATGGGTCCCCCCATAGATGATCTATCTAGTTCATATAATTTTTTTTTTAACTTTAGATGTCTCACTGTCTAAAAATCATGCAGATTGGATGATTCTAACGTCTAAAGAAATATTCTTTTACAGACAGACTAGAAACTTTCTTAAAACAGTTCATATTTAAACATAAAAAATAATCTTATAATATATCAATCGGCATGATTTTTGGACTACGCAATATTCAAAGCTAAAGAATTAGATGAATCCACAGGCTATCTATTTCTTGCCCTGTATGTTTTCAACTCCATTTAACCATAATGCCACAAAAATAACATCAGACTGTCCTTTTCCTTTTAGATGCAGTGCATAAAAAAATAATTTCTTTGACATTTCTGCTCATGTGATATGGTTTAAGGCGTTTACAGACTCATCTAAGATGGAGGCCCCAACTCGGTCTGCAGGCTCTCCTTTTCCCAACCCACCAGCATCCACATAAAGGCATAAAAAGCAGCAAGGAAAAAGCAGCAATGGCTATCTTTCTTCCTTTGCTTTGTTGAAGGGTTTTTCTATCTATCTAGCTACCTATTTATCTATCTAATAGGCTTGCTTAACACCCGTCATGGCTATATAAGACTCCTTAATCCACATCCAAATGTCAAAACGATAATCGGTCATCTAATTAGATTCACTGTAAACATTTCATCTAATCAGATGGACTATAAACAATTTTCTAAAGCGCACTAAAAAATGAGAAATTTTGCAGGAAACAGAACTTTTGGCTTGGAGGTGTGTATCTCTGCAGATTTGCGTCACAAAATACGCATAAAATATCTTAACTTACGTCCACTAATCATAAAAATAAAAGAAATGCACCGAGACGGAGTTTCTAGACTGACTCTAAACTTCACCTTGATAAGTCCCACCTTTGGGTGATCTAACCCAATCATCTTATTTGATATGTTCAATTTAGATTCTTTGTAAAAAAATATGTCCATTGAATGTTTCTTGCTGCTAGTTTTTTCTTTGAAAATCTAATGATTATAATTTCAACATTCAAAATACATAGCTAAAATATTTAATGGACATGAATTTCAGTAGTTACCCAATTTTAGGGAGGCTAAAAGAGATGGACAGTCAAATCATCCAAAGGTGAGGCTTAGGTGGGATTTCAGAGTTAGTTTGGAAACTCAAGGGAAAAAGCAATTCTCAATAATAAAATACTTGACTAATGGGGCGTGAGTGATGTTTAGTGGCTCAAGAGCGTGTCTCAATTGTACACGTCAAGAGTTCCAGTCCGCTAAATTGTATGCGTCAGTACTTATCTAATATGGCCAAAGTTTCAATGGTCACCATCCAATCAGAAACTGTTGGCTGATTAGAGTACCCGTTTGTAGATTCTAGCTGGATGGTTTGCTTCTCCAACCTTCAACTACGACATCTTCATGGACCTATGCATGCCATGATCATGGTAGCTGGAACCCAACACTTAGAATTATTAATATTTTGAGGTGATTGGCATCATCATGCAGCCTTCTAATAATATGAGATTGGCTACTCACTCTATTTTTTGCTGCAAAGTAAGAAACGTAATCTAGCCAAGCAGCAAGTCACACACCAGAGGCAGATAGCTTTTTTTTCTCTCCTTCCTCTGCTGTCAAAGTCCAACTATTTGGGGACAATGATTTCGCTGTTTCACACTTTCCCTTCAAATCGAGCTGGCCAGTTTGATCCCGGCTTTGACAGAATCAATCAGTCCAACCTCTTTTTTTTTCTGGTGACACAGGAAATCTAACAGCTAATCCTTATTCTACACCTAATCCTTTTTCCGGAGTGAACTTTCAACATTTGGAATTACTTTAGATGTGAACAGGAAACTTTACTGTGGGGAATCAAGGTCCCTTTCGCCACTCGGATAGAACACCTCCCATCAATGCTTTGAGTTTCTGAACATCAATTTCTTTTTTTATTATTTCATGTTTCTTCGAAGCTGGGTGGCTCGGAAACGAGAAAAGAAAACAGGTAGAAGTGGATAAAAATAAAGAGTTGTAACATGGAGTCTTCTGTAGAATTTTCACTGCTTTGACCCGCAAACACCGTGTAAGAACTCAAACTTCAAGCACCATCTAGCTATGTACTCTATCTGTGGAAGGTTCCAATTCCAGAAATGTCCTTCTTAATTCCGTGATTTCACGTCCAAGTCATTGACTATGAGATACTGTGGTTCTCTATCCAATGGTAGAAAGACGAGTGACAATTGTCGGCTTTTCTTTGGTGAGATTCTTACTAGAAAATTTCTGTATTATGTGGACCCCAAGTGGTTTACCAAGCACTACCCGTTCTGGTAGTATAATGTGACGACCCGGGTTTTCAAAACAAACTTTTGCAAATTCATTTGAAAATGGTTAGGATCCTGAATTTTTATTTATTTATTTATTAACATTTGAAAACTATCGTATATAGTAGTTTTCAAAAACTGCCTTCCATGCCCGGGTGTCTCATTAAAACTTCACATATGATCAAAATAATTTTACAAGAATAAGCACTGGTCACAGTCCAAACAATCTTAAATGAAATCATAACTTAAATTAACTCCTTCATTCATAACAAAATTACTTGCCTCATCATCCCATTATTCTAAATGTTCAAGGTTCTTATTCTAACAGAAATGAGCACTAATTTTTGCTATCATACTTTCACTTGTCTACTCCAAAGTTCCTGCTTTGCCTCAATTCTCTAGTTCTGCTCAGACGATTGACTTGAAATTGTTGGCGGGGGTGAGTACAACCACTCAGTGGGAAATTCTAAGTCAGACAAAAACATGCAGAAAACACATGAATGCATAGAGGTATAAGGATGCACACGATTAATCGTGATTAATATCAAACCCCGGTAACGGTTAATTCTCGAAGTTCACAGTAAATCACATTGAGTATTGTAAATCTCAATCAAAAGTACATAGCATTAAAGGTTATACCAAATATATGAAACATATCACACCATATCAAATAGATCAAACAGTAGCGTCCTGCTGAGGCCATAAAGGCAAATGGTCTAAAATCCCTCGAGGTTGACCGACATATACATATATGTCCATATCAAATCTCGTCTGCTATACACGTAGAGAGAACCAGTATCTCATGCTTACGTTCGATTGTGGATACTACACGACCTACACCGGTCCTCGTGGGGGAGAACGGATCACATTGGATGGAAAGTCCCATGACCCTTCTAAACACACAGAAGCCTTTACCTCAGGCAGGTATCAAAATTTCTTTTCAGAGTGTTAGTGGCCAACTGCACCCTGAGCGTAGCAAACTACAGGGGTCTCATCAATTTCCCCTCATACATGATTCCTAAGAATTTAATCACAGTTTTGATATCACATACATGTACATTATCATAAACTTCTTCTCTACTTTAAAAACATTCAAGAACATGAATAATCCATTATCGAGTGAGCTCAACCATGGACTTTGGCGCTATTCCACATAATACACACTTTCATCTAAACAAAGTCAATAGTATGATTTCAAAACAAATCCATAGTTGTGTACACATGGTGATTTGATCAATACGAATCAACATTCCTATATGATGTATTTAGGGAATGGATAAATGTGCATGTTTATGAAATCAATAGTTGTAAAGAAAATATATTATGCGTCTTGATAGGTCTCAGGGAAAGGAGTGCACCCGCTTATTTAGCATGAAATCAATGGGCAACACATGATCAATAATAAAATATGAAATAATATGACTTGTGTGCATGGCCTAGATTTCACAATAAACTAATGCATGTGACATGGGTAAATTACATATGCGTACAAACCTACTATAGCTTATGGCATATAATTGTTTGGACATATGAGAGCATGTGCATGGAGTGTATGCATAAGGTTTAATGGAGTGGCTAGTATAAACATGAAATGTCATGGGGTGTCATGAGCATAAAGGCGTTGGGATCAATGATGTGTATGCATTGATAAGCCAACTTATACAATTGTAATACTATAAAGCACACCAAGCCATCAAAAGTATATATCTTAATTAAGCTATGCCAAACGAAATCATGATAAAATGAAGTGAATAATAATACGTTGAATGACTTAGGTTGAGAGATAAAGCCTTATGAGAAAGTGTGCAAGTTTGTTTGTTGGCATTTGATGGATTGGTGCATTTGGTGGTGAACCTATATCATTATCCATGCCTATAAGGATGTTTAAATCTTACTTGTATTATATTCTTTCATCTACTAGTTCAGCTCCATTATTAATGAAAGTTGGCGTGAAATCCAATTTGAGATAATGAAGTTCTCAGATGGTTTATTACTGTATTAAGAAAAGTACACAATGTACTCATCTCAGAAAGGTTGGCATAGATCAATCATAACCATACACATCCCCTATAGCTATGTAATACACTGGAACGATGCTTGATAATCCAAAGCAATGTCGTGCAGCTTTGGGGTTTTATAATATGCCACTCATACGTGGATTGATCTGGACTTTCTTAATATATAAGGTGCATTAGTTTCTGCATGTTCTATCAGACAAACATTGGGTCGCCATAGAATGTTTTTATGCTGTCTATGACACACATCTCTACCTTAGTGGTTAATAAATTTGATGGCCCTCACCTATCAATGCATTTAGTGTTGTTGATTTGGGCAGGCTCCATTGGTGAGGTCTCCTAATTCACCTTTGCAAAAGTTTTATTTCCAACCTATAGTTACACGATCCATTATGGAATCAAAGTACCTAGCCCTACAAACCTTCACTAAACTTCTCTAGCTTAGATATTTGTCGTGTGATTTAGGCATAAAAATATGCTGTTGGAATTACTGATTGATTGGGTGCAAAACATTACCATGAGCGCCACGCTCAAGGAATTGGGAACTATAACAGAAATGAGTTTGTATTCAACAAATAACACATCAATGATGTGCATGGGTGTGAAGTGGAGACCAACCATAATGTAAACAAGTGTGCATAGATCTAACCCATTGCTGTTTGTACATGGCTTAGATCTAAAAACGTATGGAACAAATTTCTGGTTTAAGAGAATAACTAGGTGCATATGGTGATTTTATTCATGAAATCAGTGCATGAAAAGTGAAGTCAACCTTACACATGGTAACTCTTCCAAAAACAGTAGATTGCACCTAATTATTAAATCGTGTGAACCTAAGATAAATTAAGGAATAACTACACTTATTGGTAGAACCACAACTTAGGGGAACATCCATGGTCAGATATTGGCAGAAGTTTCTCATTGTTAGTAGAATGAGCTACAATGACTAGGAATGAGTAAGCCACTTACTTTAAGTAATAATCCCTTTAATGCTCACAATTCCATCTTCATGTTCTAACTTTTCTTCTTCTTTCTTCTCACCAGGATCAAGAGAACCATATTAAATTAGTACCCACATGGCAGTCAACTAGGAAGTTGTGTTGGTTAAAAATTACTACCTCTAAGATACCAAGAGTTTACCTCTCTATCCTAAGACATCTGCCACAATTAAAACATATATGGCATCCAACAAAAAAATTTAAAATAGAAACTATCCACCTTTCAAGTAGGACTGCTGGTGTGGCAAAAAACCAAAATTCTTTATTCTACTTTTTTGGAATTAATCCAAATAAATGTACTTGTGTGACTATTTTTGCTGTTCTCTACTTGCTTTTATTCATATCCATCTTTCTTCCTTGTGTGATATATGACATTCTTTAACCTAGAAGTTGTATGTATAGAAGTTTGAACGCTCATCTTCTATCTTTTCTTTTCAAACTTATGTTTTGAATGATGAGTATGGTTTTTAGATATCAGGAGAGTTATTTATACTCTAGAAATAAAAATGAGCGCTGTACCATCATCCTAATCCTCGCAGGAAACCAGTTGCTATAATTAGCATTGTTCCAGCTTCCGGGGATCTGTTGATTGGTGTTCCGAGCTTCCGAAGCTAAATTCAAAGCTTGTTCAATGGCATTCACTAGGGGCCTGTCTGGTTGGAATAAAATGGACGGGAATTGATTTCCACAGAAAAAGAAACTGTCTACGGAAAGTGTTTTATGCTACGAGTATGGTTTTTTGATATCGTGAGAGTTATTTCTGGTCTGGAAACAAAAATGATAGCTACACCATCATCTTAATCCTCACAGGAAACCAGTCACTATAATTAGCGTTGTGGAAAAAGGATTTGTCTGTGGAAAGTGTTTTGCAAATAAAGGCGTAAACACTTTCCACAGACAGTTCCTTTTTCCATGGAAATCAATTTCCATCCGTTTCCTGCTAACCAAACAGGCACTAGCTGTCAAGGCTATTTCGTTCTGCATCTCGTCCACCGGCTCGTTAACTCAGAAATGATAGGTAGCTTGGGATTGGCATCGTCTTTGTGTGAGCCCCTTTGTTATTTCATCATTTGATCCTTTTCTCTACCGGTGTAGAAAAGATTATTGTTGCAATACCTTCCTCATCTCTAGTAAAAACCTCAATTCCTGCCGGTCCTCAGCTGTCTAAGCTCAAAGCATCACAAGTTAATTTAGTTATTCCTTTTGAAGAGGCTTCCAGATAGAATAATTTGTTTCAGCTCTCGTCATTTAACCAAATAGTTAGATTGCATTCTGGATGATCCACTATTCTAGTGCTTTGGAAGTTTTAAAGATAATTGTGGACCCGTATCCCCTTTGCTGGCATTCTCCAAAACTGTCGCCAATAGGCTAAGCTCCTATATTGTCGTTGATTTGAGTGCAGACAATGCTTCAAGAAGCTTTCCCCCATCCTTAGCATCAATGAATTGTGTGTTGTACTGAAAGTATGAATCCAAAGGAGTCATGGGGACGATAGATTAAAATAGATCCACCATGTAACCAATGTGGACAAGCAATGCATCAACTTGATATTCTCGTTTGAGATGAATGAGATGATCAATTCTAAGAATCATCCACAGCCCTGAGACAGCACCATCACTTTCGAGAATTGGGTGTGCCCTATGACCCTTGTGGATTGGGGTGCTGCATCTTGATGACAATGAAGCATTGTTCCTGGCTTGATTTCCATAACCTTCTCTGTACTCTCGAGTTGCCAATATTTTGGTCCCATATTTGTCTCATGGAGTAACAAACACGTTGCTATCACTAGTGTTTACCATCCGAGATAAGGTTTTAAACGAGACTCTGAGGGGCAAGTATCCGTACCTGATTCCTAGTTTGAAAATCTCCGCTACCTCGTTGTTGGCCCTCCACGCTCTGGACCACACATGTCCTGGCAATGAGCTGAATAACAAACACATTGATGCTACTAATGTCTACAACCTGAGGTAAGGTTTTAAACAAGACCCTGAGTGGCAAGTCTCCATAGACCACCCCATTGGTGACACTCCATGAGGTGGTCACACGTCCTAGCAATGAGCTGACAGTAGAGCACATCCTTATGGCAAAAACCTATTCTCCTCCGAAACTCTCCAAAGCCACTTACAAACAGTGCATCATCTCTGATTCGTTTGCCCTTCTCGCCTTACATGTCATATCCTCAGGCTACCAGATGGTATATCCCTCATTCCTCTTTAGTAGTTAGTGCACTGAAGTTTCTTCTGAAGGCTATCAATCCCATTAATTACAGTGGATGAGGGGCAGTTAGTCAGATGAAGCCAGTGAGAAGGCTCACCGGTATTATTTGACATGAGCAAACAATCCTTTTCTTCATGTTGAAAATTGTTTCTCTTATCTTTTGATGAAGCAATTCTCATGTCTTTTAGGTGGTTTTGCCAGCACAAGTCAGAAAGCGGAGATCTGCAGAAGGAAGGTCGGTATGATCACGTTTGAGAATACTAGCTACTTCCTCCTGTACTTGGTCTATGTTTGCATCCCTCGAACCACAATGTTAGATCCAATTAAATCCCTCATCAAGGCCTTCTATGGACTCCTAATATCCTGTCCTACTCAATGCCTCTGCACACAATCTTCTAATGGACTGATAGCATGAGGGTCCCTTCTGTAAGTTTCAGCCTTTTGACCGTTGGTCATAAATTGTGCAATGGTCATAAATTTTGGCAGATAACCAATCTAAGGCAGGTTAAATATTTTACCGCAACCAAGAGTTCCAGTTACTTAAGTTTTAAGAATCCCAACTGCTCGATCATGAGGGCACTATTCTACTATGATGCTTGTCTGTCCTAATCCAACTGAAAGTGGCCTACGTCAATTTTTAAGCTGGTTACTAGTCTTGTGGGAGCCTTGGTGCAATGGTAGAGTTGTTGTGTGTGACCTTCAAGTCATGGATTTAAGGCGTAAAAACAGCCTCTTGCAAAATGCTAGGTAAAGCTGCATATCATTGATCCTTGAGGTCCACCCCTTCTCCAAACCCTGCATATGTGAGAACTTAGCTCACCTGGGCTGCCCTTTTATTAGTCTTGTGGGACCAAATAATTTCCGTGAGACTGAAAATTCGAGTCTTCGTCACGGGAAGATGTTGCTTTTCCTTTTTAGTTGGTTGATTTGCCTTTCTTATTTTCGACCATAATTAGCCATAAAAAGAACAACGGATAAACGTGCGAGTCTACTCTACTGCTTGGCAAGCTTATCCTTGTAAGAATTTTCCTTTTTCCCTTTTCTTTTTCCGATAAATAACATGACGGTTCGCCCCATGTGCAAGGAGCAGGTTATTGTTGCCGACAAGGAGTGGTTCCTGGTTTAAAATATGATTTAAAAACAAAACATAATGTAGAAACAAAAATGAGCATCGATAAAGCCATCCGCCGGTCGTAAACTTTGGTAAATAACCAATCTAAGGCATGTCAAATACAATGAACGATCAGATCACTCGGCTCCAATTATTTTGCATCATTTTTCTTTCTCGCTAACGTTACTTTCCGTTAATGATTGTCATGGGTAGTTAAATTTAAGGATTTTTAAAAATTAATTAAAAATTTTGGGCATCAATCTATCATATCATGTTAGGGTTGCCATGCTCTAAAGAAGCTGAAGATGGTTCTCATTATCATTTTTTTTACTTATATATATGTTTAGAAGTAAGAAGAGAAAATAAAAAAGTCATGTTCAACTTTTAAAAAAAAGTTATACTTGCCTGCTAGCACCTGATGTAAAACCATTTTCAATTTTTATTCAGGCTTAGGACCGGCATCGGGAGAGTTTTTGGGCATTAATATATAAGAGTAAAAAATACGAGATTTTTTTATGTAAAAGGCCCTAACATGAAAAGGAATCTGAAAACTCATGCATTCAGTCGTATAAACAATCCACTTATATAGTAAAAAATATTTCAGTCTTCATGGACTGAATCCAGACTTGTAGTCATGAAAAAGTTTATCCAGGATGTTTGGCGGTGTCCGTCTAGAGGTGTAGATTGGTTGTCAGTTTTAGAAGGATTTATTTCTTTTCGATGAAATCGCTACAGTTCTTGCTTTGAGAAGTTTCAGGATAACTCATACTCCAAGGGTGGCTAATTCTATCGCAGAAGGAGGCAGCAGGACTTAGAATTACTGCTACCATAAATTTGTAATAGACTGCAACTTGTTTGGAATGGATGACTGCCTGAGTATCTTCTGTTTTCTGTAATTTGGCCTTTCCTCTCTCTATGATGGTTCTGGTAATGGAGGCATCTAGCCATCAGATGCACAAATGGGGGCCTCTTTCTAATTTTGATACCTTAATTAACTGTGGGTGGGAGATGCTCTTGTTCTGTTGTTTGATTAATGGAACAACTACCTTATGCCTTTAAAGAAAAGTTCTTTTTCTTTTTCCTTTTTCCAGTACAAAGCAAATAACTTCTGGCCAAGCAAGTCATGGTTCACATAAAAAGGCAGCCCCAGTGCACGAAGCTCCCGCCTATGCGGGGTCTGGAAAAGGGGGGGGCCACAATGGCTCACATATCCTCAATTAATTAAAAGCAAATGAATATGTAAACATTTTATCCCAGTTAGCATGTTAACCTTAGTGCATCAGTTGAACTTCGATATGCTAATATCAGACCTATCTGCTTCCAAGCTGGGAAGCCATGATAAATTAATACCCTCAGTAGATTGATAAGAATATGTTTTCAGAATTTCCATAAGAGCAGTGGGCAAAATATGAAAATGTCTCACATAAGGAGCCGTGGATTTAACTCGAATTATCTTTCACGGTGATTGTTTCTTTTATTTTCTAAGGTACAGTCTGATAGGCCGGGCCAATTAAAATAGTACAAGACAAAGGCGCCGCATATATTATATTAATTTATTGAGAGTGAGAACAAAATAATACCTTGCTAAGTTAATAGAAAGAGAAATGCTAAATCAAAGCACTTGGGAGGGCTTTGTGTGAAGGGACTCTTGCTTTTTGCACGATGGGTCCACCTATAGATGGGTCCCCCCATAGATGATCTATCTAGTTCATATAATTTTTTTTTTAACTTTAGATGTCTCACTGTCTAAAAATCATGCAGATTGGATGATTCTAACGTCTAAAGAAATATTCTTTTACAGACAGACTAGAAACTTTCTTAAAACAGTTCATATTTAAACATAAAAAATAATCTTATAATATATCAATCGGCATGATTTTTGGACTACGCAATATTCAAAGCTAAAGAATTAGATGAATCCACAGGCTATCTATTTCTTGCCCTGTATGTTTTCAACTCCATTTAACCATAATGCCACAAAAATAACATCAGACTGTCCTTTTCCTTTTAGATGCAGTGCATAAAAAATAATTTCTTTGACATTTCTGCTCATGTGATATGGTTTAAGGCGTTTACAGACTCATCTAAGATGGAGGCCCCAACTCGGTCTGCAGGCTCTCCTTTTCCCAACCCACCAGCATCCACATAAAGGCATAAAAAGCAGCAAGGAAAAAGCAGCAATGGCTATCTTTCTTCCTTTGCTTTGTTGAAGGGTTTTTCTATCTATCTAGCTACCTATTTATCTATCTAATAGGCTTGCTTAACACCCGTCATGGCTATATAAGACTCCTTAATCCACATCCAAATGTCAAAACGATAATCGGTCATCTAATTAGATTCACTGTAAACATTTCATCTAATCAGATGGACTATAAACAATTTTCTAAAGCGCACTAAAAAATGAGAAATTTTGCAGGAAACAGAACTTTTGGCTTGGAGGTGTGTATCTCTGCAGATTTGCGTAAAAAAATACGCATAAAATATCTTAACTTACGTCCACTAATCATAAAAATAAAAGAAATGCACCGAGACGGAGTTTCTAGACTGACTCTAAACTTCACCTTGATAAGTCCCACCTTTGGGTGATCTAACCCAATCATCTTATTTGATATGTTCAATTTAGATTCTTTGTAAAAAAATATGTCCATTGAATGTTTCTTGCTGCTAGTTTTTTCTTTGAAAATCTAATGATTATAATTTCAACATTCAAAATACATAGCTAAAATATTTAATGGACATGAATTTCAGTAGTTACCCAATTTTAGGGAGGCTAAAAGAGATGGACAGTCAAATCATCCAAAGGTGAGGCTTAGGTGGGATTTCAGAGTTAGTTTGGAAACTCAAGGGAAAAAGCAATTCTCAATAATAAAATACTTGACTAATGGGGCGTGAGTGATGTTTAGTGGCTCAAGAGCGTGTCTCAATTGTACACGTCAAGAGTTCCAGTCCGCTAAATTGTATGCGTCAGTACTTATCTAATATGGCCAAAGTTTCAATGGTCACCATCCAATCAGAAACTGTTGGCTGATTAGAGTACCCGTTTGTAGATTCTAGCTGGATGGTTTGCTTCTCCAACCTTCAACTACGACATCTTCATGGACCTATGCATGCCATGATCATGGTAGCTGGAACCCAACACTTAGAATTATTAATATTTTGAGGTGATTGGCATCATCATGCAGCCTTCTAATAATATGAGATTGGCTACTCACTCTATTTTTTGCTGCAAAGTAAGAAACGTAATCTAGCCAAGCAGCAAGTCACACACCAGAGGCAGATAGCTTTTTTTTCTCTCCTTCCTCTGCTGTCAAAGTCCAACTATTTGGGGACAATGATTTCGCTGTTTCACACTTTCCCTTCAAATCGAGCTGGCCAGTTTGATCCCGGCTTTGACAGAATCAATCAGTCCAACCTCATTTTTTCTGGTGACACAGGAAATCTAACAGCTAATCCTTATTCTACACCTAATCCTTTTTCCGGAGTGAACTTTCAACATTTGGAATTACTTTAGATGTGAACAGGAAACTTTACTGTGGGGAATCAAGGTCCCTTTCGCCACTCGGATAGAACACCTCCCATCAATGCTTTGAGTTTCTGAACATCAATTTCTTTTTTTATTATTTCATGTTTCTTCGAAGCTGGGTGGCTCGGAAACGAGAAAAGAAAACAGGTAGAAGTGGATAAAAATAAAGAGTTGTAACATGGAGTCTTCTGTAGAATTTTCACTGCTTTGACCCGCAAACACCGTGTAAGAACTCAAACTTCAAGCACCATCTAGCTATGTACTCTATCTGTGGAAGGTTCCAATTCCAGAAATGTCCTTCTTAATTCCGTGATTTCACGTCCAAGTCATTGACTATGAGATACTGTGGTTCTCTATCCAATGGTAGAAAGACGAGTGACAATTGTCGGCTTTTCTTTGGTGAGATTCTTACTAGAAAATTTCTGTATTATGTGGACCCCAAGTGGTTTACCAAGCACTACCCGTTCTGGTAGTATATTGTGACGACCTGGGTTTTCAAAACAAACTTTTGCACCAAGGATTAACAATACCATGTGTTTTTGGAAAAGAAGACTGTGGAAGAGTATTTTTGCTTTTAAGAGGTAGGGGGCGCGGGTTATTCTAGGTTAGATTGATTTTGAATTGCAAAAACTTCAAATGATCTTGTTTGTTTAAACGCAACATGTGTACCCTTGTTCTTGTTTCATCTTAGATCTCCCCCGCCAATCTCTCATTTAAAGCATGCATGCCCTTGCTCTCGAATTATTTTGGATTTTATTGATCTCACGTTGCAACATGTGTGACTATTGATACATCTTGGACACTACTCATTGATCTCATGGTAAAGATGTGCATTCTTTTATCCTCAAGATCAACCAATAAGTGTAGCTATTCCTTAATTTATCTTAGGATCACACGATTTAATAATTAGGTGCAATCTACTGTTTTTGGAAGAGTTACCATGTGTAAGGTTGACTTCACATTTTCATGCACTGATTTCATGAATAAAATGACCATATGCACCTAGTTATTCTCTTAAACCAGAAATTTGTTCCATACGTTTTTAGATCTAAGCCATGTACACACAGCAATGGGTTAGATCTATGCACACTTGTTTACATTATGGTTGGTCTCCACTTCACACCCATGCTCATCATTGATGCGTTATTAGTTGAATACAAACTCATTTCTGTTGTAGTTCCCAATTCCTTGAGCGTGGCGCTCATGGTAATGTTTTGCACCCAATCAATCAGGAATTCCAACAGCATATTTTTATGCCTAAATCACACGACAAATATCTAAGCTAGAGAAGTTTAGTGAAGGTTTGTAGGGCTAGGTACTTTGATTCCATAATGGATCGTGTAACTATAGGTTGGAAATAAAAACTTTTGCAAAGGTGAATTAGGAGACCTCACCAATGGAGCCTGCCCAAATCAACAACACTAAATGCACTGATAGGTGAGGGCCATCAAATTTATTAACCACTAAGGTAGAGATTTGTGTCATAGACAGCATAAAAACATTCTATGGCGACCCAATGTTTGTCTGATAGAACATGCAGAAACTAATGCACCTTATATATTAAGAAAGTCCAGATCAATCCACGTATGAGTGGCATATTATAAAACCCCAAAGCTGCACGACATTGCTTTGGATTATCAAGCATCGTTCCAGTGTATTACATAGCTATAGGGGATGTGTATGGTTATGATTGATCTATGCCAACCTTTCTGAGATGAGTACATTGTGTACTTTTCTTAATACAGTAATAAACCATCTGAGAACTTCATTATCTCAAATTGGATTTCACGCCAACTTTCATTAATAATGGAGCTGAACTAGTAGATGAAAGAATATAATACAAGTAAGATTTAAACATCCTTATAGGCATGGATAATGATATAGGTTCACCACCAAATGCACCAATCCATCAAATGCCAACAAACAAACTTGCACACTTTCTCATAAGGCTTTATCTCTCAACCTAAGTCATTCAACGTATTATTATTCACTTCATTTTATCATGATTTCGTTTGGTATAGCTTAATTAAGATATATACTTTTGATGGCTTGGTGTGCTTTATAGTATTACAATTGGATAAGTTGGCTTATCAATGCATACATTGATCCCAACGCCTTTATGCTCATGACACCCCATGACATTTCATGTTTATACTAGCCACTCCATGCAAATCCCCATGCACATGCCCTCATATGTCCAAACAATTATATGCCATAAGCTATAGCAGGCTTGTACGCATCTGTAATTTACCCATGTCACATGCATTAGTTTATTGTGAAATCTAGGCCATGCACACAAGTTATATTATTTCATATTTCATTATTGACCATGTGTTGCCCACTGATTTCATGCTAAATAAGCGGGTGCACTCCTTTCCCTGAGACCTATCAAGACGCATAATATATTTTCTTTACAACCATTGATTTCATAAACATGCACACTTATCCATTCTCTAAATACATCATAGAGGAATGTTGATTCGTATTGATTAAATCACCATGTGTACACAACTATGGATTTGTTTTGAAATCATACTATCGACTTTGTTTAGATGAAAGTGTGTATTATGTGGAATAACGCCAAAGTCTATGGTTGAGCTCACTTGATAATGGATTATTCATGTTCTTGAATGCTTTTAAAGTAAAGAAGAAGTTTATGATAATGTACATGTGTGTGATATCAAAACTGTAATTAAATTCTTAGAATCATGTATGAGGGGAAATTGACGAGACCCCTATAGTTTGCTATGCTTTGGGTGTAGTTGGCCATTGACACTCTGAAAAGAAATTTTGATATTTGCCTGAGGTAAAGGCTTCTGTACGTTTAGAAAGGTCAGGGGACTTTCCATCTAATGTGATCCGTTCTCCCCTGTGAGGACATGTGTAGGTCGTGTAGTATCCACGATCGAATGTAGGCATGAGATACTGGTTCTCTCTACGTGCATAGCAGACGAGATTTGATATGGACATATATGTATATGTCGGTCAACCTCGAGGGATTTTAGACCATTTGCCTTTATGGCCTCAGCAGGACGCTGCTATTTGATCTATTTGATATGGTGTGATATGTTTCATATATTTAGTACAACCTTTAATGTTATGTACTTTTAATTGAGATTTGCAATACTCAATGTGATTTACTGTGAACTTCGAGAATTAACCGTTACTGGGGTTTGATATTAATCACGTTAATCGTGTGCATCCTTATACCTCTATGCATTCATGTGTTTTCTGCATGTTTTTGTCTGACTTAGAATTTTCCACTGAGTGGTTGTACTCAACCCCACCAATAATTTCAAGTCAATTGTTTGAGCAGAACTAGAGAATTGAGGCAAAGCAGGAACTTTGGAGCAGACAAGTGAAAGTATGATAGCAAAAATTAGTACTCACTTCTATTAGAATAAGAACCTTGAACATTTAGAATAATGGGATAATGAGGCAAGTAATTTTGTTATGAATGGAGGAGTTAATTTAAGTTATGATTTCATTTAAGATTGTTTGGACTGTGACCAGTGCTTATTCTTGTAAAATTATTTTGATCATATGTGAAGTTTTAATGAGACACCCGGGCATGGAAGGCGGTTTTTGAAAACTACTATATACGATAGTTTTCAAATGTTAATAAATAAATAAATAAAAATTCAGGATTCTAACCATTTTCAAATGAATTTGCAAAAGTTTGTTTTGAAAACCCGGGTCGTCACATTACACTACCAGAACACTTGGGGTCCACAGAATATAGAAATTTTCTAGTAAGAATCTCACCAAAGAAAAGCCGACAATTATCACTCGTCTTTCTACCATTGGATAGAGAACCACAGTATCACATAGTCAATGACTTGGACGTGAAATCACGGCATTAAGAAGGACATTTCTGGAATTGGAACCTTCCACAGATAGAGTACATAGCTAGATGGCGCTTGAAGTTTGAGTTCTTACACGGTGTTTGCGGGTCAAAGCAGTGAAAATTCTACAGAAGACTCCATGTTACAACTCTTTATTTTTATCCACTTCTACCTGTATCACATAGTCAATGCATGAGAAGTATACACTATACACTATACACTACGTAGCCAGGGCGCTTTGCATCATATAGTTTTATGTTTTTTATTTTCAGGATATACACACACAATGCATTTAAGTATCTACATAATTCAATTGAGAAGTACTGCCTTATTCAACTTTGGTCCTTAAGTCAGCAATTTGCATCCATGTGTGGTGATTATGAATAGCAACTTCACTGGTATTGGAGTACTTTTATCATTTGTCTCAAATTCCAAACACTGCCACTTATTATTCTTAGAAATATCAATGCCCTAAGGGGCAGTTCCAGTGCATGAAGGTCCTGCCTATGTGGGGTGCGGGAAAGGGGCGGATCACAAGAGCCTATAGTACACAGTTTTACCTTGTATTTTTTGCAAGAAGCTGTTTCTATGCCTTAAACCTGTGACCTCAAGGTCACACGACGACAATTTTTACTGTTGTGCCAATGCACACAATATTGAATATATACAAACCATGTTTAATTGAATATTATGATTGCCCAAATGGCCTTTTATTTTATTTTTCTACTTTTATGCAAATGACATCATTTTTGGGGCACTGGGTAGCCAAACTCAATGCTACTGCAATCGGATGGACCAGGTGAGTATCCGTTAGTACTGCATATGTGTTTACATAATGCTAATATTTCAGTCACTTAATGATTAAGGTTCTTCTAGTCAGACTGATTCCCTGCATATGATATTTGGAGTCTCCTCGGACACCATGAAACGTAGGTAACTTGCAGATGGGAACAATCATTGCATTGCCGACTTGTTACTGTCAAAGTTGGGCAAAGATTTATATTTTTAATAGGCCTCCTAAGACAGTGGCCAAGGATTCGTCTCTCGCTTAGGTGATCAGGGCTGAAATTGTGTATGAAATACAAATTTAGTGAAGTCATTAAATATATTATTACTAAGTTGCTTAAAGAAAAAGAAGAAGAATTCAGCAAGGTTTTCTAATAATGGTGCTTTACCTACCAATGCCTAGACCTACCAAGTTTGATTGGTTCAACTGATCAAACTGGCAAGCCTACTCTATTTGAGTATGATCCATCCAAGTTTTCTCCTTGGGTTTCAACCAGTTAAATAACTGTGCCCAAATTTAGGTACTAGGACATCTAAGAGCTTTCATCCTTCTAACACTTAAGCTTCTTTGAAGTATTTGTTTTATTAGTTCATCCATGATTTAATACTGCTAATCCTGTTCTGCAAGGCAATTTGTAGACAAACTTAGGATGTTTACGCAGGTAGGAAACTTAAACAAATAAATTATTGAATATTTTTTTACATGGGCAATGATATCCACATTCCAAATTTCCACAAGGGCACAACGTACTATGTTTAAAGACTTTCTAATTAGATTAGGAGTGTGCATGGTCTTGTCCGGTCCGGTTTCAGGGTTGAAAGTGGGCTGGACCCAATTTTTCAATCTGCTGCCATGAGCACCGAGATCAGACCAAACTGATCTGGGTGAGGTGAAGACCGACCGATCGGCCTTAGGTCAAGTTCGGTTTGGGTTTCGATCCACTTTGAACCATTGAATTGGACCGAACAGGACAGAAAACCGGACCGGTCCAATTTGCACACATTTATGACCAAATATTGGGTTTACATTTCAGTGAATTTTCTAGATACAATTCTATACTAGGAAAGGAGTCCCATGGAGAGTACAAGAATGGAAATACCCTTTTAGCATGTACAGGAGAAGATAAGCTAGATAGCACCTATAAATGAATCATCATTACCAAATCGAAGTACAAGGAACTAGCTTTTAATACATGGGAACGGTCAAAACCAATAGTTCCCTTGAATAAAATACTAACACTGACATCGTTTTGAAAGTGTATTAGTACAATATCTTTAGATGAATCAAAGGAAAGTAAAACAAAATCTACTTGTCTGTGGTCCTAACTTCTTAGATGGAGACCTTTTCTATTTCTTTTTACCATTTCAGACCTAGAGAGAGCTCTCTTCCTCTACCTGAGCATATAGTAGCACATGTTTGGGCCGCTTGCAATAGTACTGCGTCATTCAACAATCAAATATAATTAGCAATCAACCGTATCACTAACCCAACCAAAATTAAGAAAATTTCACTAGCCAAATAACAAAGTGTTATGTAATATCCTTAATTTTTAGGATAAAATAGGAATTTTTTTAATAAATAAAAATAAAAATCTATAGATGGAAATTTTTCCTGAAAATATAAGAATTAGAAAGTGCTCGTCGATACGAGTCCAACGCCACTAAGAACGCGAGAAACGGAGCTCAAACGAGAGAGTTATGAGCCGTCGAAGTTGTAAGGGCAAATTAGTCTTTTGACAGAAACGTGTTACACAGGGGTCCAAATTGATAACGGCACCCCTGTCTTCCACACGTCTCTACCAGTCCGGCGAAATCGTCAGAGAGACGTGAAAAGAGACGTGTGGAGAAGAGTTTCTCTTCCCCTAGGACTCTAAATCCTCTATCTATACTCTCATAGGAGCCAAAACGCTCCACTTTGAGCATTTTCTCTGAGTTTTTACGCAAAACCCTAGCCCTGCAAAACTTTGATTTTTTCAGCAAGTGGAACCCCGGCAACATGAGCAACCCCGGCCAGGCGCAAGGTAAGCCTCAAATCTAAGTTTTTCTGTATTTATTAATTAGAAAATTAATTAGGAAAACATGTAAAAAATTAGGAAAAAAAAAATCAGATTTTTAGGAACCTGTGTGCACGCTACTGTTGGAGCATAATTTCACCGATCAAACCTCGTTCGTTTGAAAATTGCACCGTCCAACTAGTGCACAAGAGACCCAAGAGCAAACCCTTTAAATTTGGGAGTGATCCAATGGTGGATTTCTCCAGAAAAAGCAAAAACCAGTACCTATGGATGATTTTAGGAACTTGAAAAAAATCGTTTAATGGTTTTTAGAAAAATTAGTGCAAAAGGAGGGCATAAATGGATTCTAGAGAGAATTCTGAAGAAAATGGCACAAAAATCACGCAAAACGAAGCTCTGTAACTCCGCCGAAGGCGACCGGTTGGCGGTTGGCGGTGGGGCCGGGACGCGACGCGTCCTGTGCGGCGTCTGCGTCTTTGTGCGCTGGTATATGCCGGTGTAAACCGGCGGAAAAGGGCGCCGCCGGTATAAACCACCTTATGGTAGTCCGGCAGGCCCCATTTGAGGGTAGTTTTCACAAAAACTTGATTTCTGGGAGCTAAAGAGGTCCAAATCACGATCCGAAAGAGGCGTTGTGACCGTATTGACGACGCGGACCTAGTTTTAACTTAAAAACTTAGAAATGACCACCTTTTCTTTAGAAAAATATTAAAATAGTGATGTGACATGTACATGTGCACGTGAATATACCAGTTAAAGGGAGTTATTACCAAGCTAGTGGTCTCACACTGAGGTAGGTGACGACAATTAATATTTTGCCTTGATTTTAAACCATGTTTAAACATACCATCATGTGTGATCGTGTTTTAAATTGCAATTCTTATTTACCGTGTATTTCATGCGACATTGAGTAAAGGATGGTTATTCCAAAATGAAATCTTTTACTGAATAAACTTATTTAAAATACTTTTACAAGCATGATGTTAATTAGTTATGTTTAATTAGAGACTTATTTCTTATTATATATATATATATATATATATATAGAAAATGCATGGATTTACATGGAAATGAGAATAGAGGCTTATTAGCTGGTCCTTTTATAGGCTAACCCTAGGATGAGGGGCATGTCTTGGGGATTGCAAGCTATAAGTGCTCTTGAGTTTTAGCATATACATATGATTTCCGTATTTTATATTTGATGACGGGTGCTCTCGCCCGGTGGGCGTCATGCTAGGAGGGATAGGGCCGGCCACCCACCTTCCGAGATTATTATGTGACGAGTTTGTGATATGATAGATACCTACCCATAGATGGCATTCGGTAGGGGTTTGGTAACATGGATAGTCCACACTACTGGTCTGAGCCTTTCCATGGGGACAGACGCTAAGTCTCCCGTTATGGTGTCGACGGAGAGCGGCGGTGGTTGATACCCATGGAGGGTTGCCACTGTAGCATGATGGCCCATATTCTTATTATGTGTGCATGTATGATTAGCATGGTTATGGATGATATGCTTGGGTGTGACGACACTCAGAGGTTGACTACGTGTACTCCTGATCAGGGATGTTAGTGCGATGTGGTGGGACCCATTACCTTAGGGTGCCTTTATTCTTGTTGTATGCTCCATTTTATTGATTCATGTCATGTTTTAACTCTATGATTGCATGTTTTAGCATATGGAATAAATTGGCATTTATTTGAACATGGCATTATGATATCATTATTTTCATAAATGTTAGACTTTTCATCAGAGTTGTTCATTATTTCTTTCATTTATTACATTAATTATCTATGTACCTACACAAGCGATAGCTTGCTGAGGCATTGCTTTGTTTTGCAATGCCTTAGATCTCGAGCGCGATAACAGGAAAGGCAAGGCTGTTGAGAAGCAGTGAGAGCTGCTGAAGACCATTTTTCTGTAGTGTTAGACAGTGATGTGAGTTATTAAACAGGATTATCATTTGGATTTTATTATGGACTGCATACTTTATATTTGGATGTGATTTAGATGTTTGGACATATGTTGGACATTTATATAGGATGTTATGATGGATAGACCCTGGGCCATATTATTATTGTGTTTTGGACATTTATTTGATTTAAAATAAAGGCACTGATTTATTTGACATTGATTTATACGCGGATTATTTAAATTACATGTACGCCATTTTGAGAAAGGAAAACTAACACCCGGAGTTTTTAAGATAGGTTTAGTAAAATATTGAATAAACCTTTCTCATGGGATCCCAAATGCTCTTATTGAAAATGCCATTATTATAAATAAAAAAAATGTGTCAAAAAAAAAATCCGGGGTGTTAAAAAGTTGGTATCAGAGCCTAGTCTAGTCCATTATAATCCTTGTAAATGTCCATTTATATGTGAGTAATAGTCCATAATAGTTGTAGAGAGAGGAACTATGAGAGAGGAACTTACACTTAGTGACATTCAAAACTTTTGACAGATGGCTCATCGAAGAAGGACAAGGCCTACCTCTGCTACACCCGTGGCTCCACCTGCTGAGTCCTCTGATCAAGGGAATCGAGATGCTGAGTTATTGAATCGATTAATGTCAGGACTCATACCACTTATCCAGCAGCAGGTTAGGACAGCTGTTGACGCTGTAAACCCTAGACCTATTCCACCACCTCAAGTGGCACCCATGGTTTCTTCAGTCCAGTCCTCACAACCAGTACAGGAACCATCCTTACCTAGAGCCATGGAGGGCGATGCTACGAGTGACTTTAAGAAGACTGACAAATTACTATAGAGGTTTCAAAAGATGGTGAAACCCTTTTATGGCGATGGTAACACGGAGGAGGCCGAGCGATGGTTATTTGAGGTGGAGAGGACATTCAATGCTATGAAGATCTCAGCAGATGATCAAGTTAGAGTAGCCTCCTACCTACTGAAAGGTGAGGCTGGCTTCTGGTGGCAGACTTTCACACTCACTCGACCAGATCCGGCCGAGACGATGACATGGGCAGCCCTTAAATAGGCTTTCGACACTCACTATTTTCCACCTCATGCATTACAGGCCACGAAGAAGGAGTTTGCCACCTTGGAGCAGAGAGATATGATGGTTCAGCAGTACCTGAACTGATTTACACGACTGAAGAGATTTGCACCTCACGCATTGGCCTTAGACACAAAGGCAACTGACAGATTTGTGGATGGGTTGACTCCTTGGCTGAGAGATAGAGTGATTTCTTCGCGACCCACTTCTGTGCGAGATGCTGCTGATATGGCGTCTATGCATGAGAAGAACTCTCTTAGGACTAGAGGGAGTCCGTTCCAGCCCTTTAAGGGCAAGCGGCCATTTGGTGCTATGTAGACACATGGGATATCAGATCATCTACCACAAGCCAAATTTAAGAGAGACACTGAGAGGAAGAGATGTGATAGGTGCAAGGGTTGGCACCCTGGGCGAGGGTGTAATAGATTCGACCGACCACAGCAGCAGAGGCAGCCCCAATCACAGAGACAGCCCTATACACCTTACCAGAGACAGCCATACAGGTGTTTCAATTGTGGAGACGTTGACCATTTTATTAAGGACTGTCCTAAGGGACAGGGAGAGAGGCAGACCGAGATGGGAGCAGAGGCAGCTAACGCGCCGCGTAGGCAGGGACGAGTATTTGCCATCACGTCAGGACAGGCGCAGGCATCACACCATGTCGTAGAAGGTACTCTTCTAGTCTCAGATAGACATGCCAAAGTTCTTTTTGACACAGGGTCTACATATTCTTTTATATTATGTATTTTTGCATCTTGCCTTGATGTATGTGTACACAAACTAGCATTTGGATTAGATATTATGACACCTGTGGGAGAGACAGTAGAGACTACAAAATATCTTAGAGATATACCTGTAGAGATATCAGGCGTGAGTATGGACACAGACTTCATCTTACTAGACATGGTAGACTACGATATTATTCTTGGGATGGATTGGTTAGCCAACTATGGGGCTATGGTAGACTGTCGAAAGAAGCGAGTCACTTTTCTTATACCTGGGCAACTAGAAATAGTGTTCCAGGGTAGGAAAGATCAGGCAGGTACATGCATCATTTCTGCTATGAAGGCGGCACGATTTTATGCACGAGGGTGTAACGCATTCCTCGCATATGTGACTGTTGAGGAAAAGGAGCAGCCACAGCTTGACGAGATTGATGTTGTCCGTGATTTTGCTGATGTATTTCCTGAGGAATTACCAGGATTGCCGCCAAGTAGGGAGATTGACTTCAGCATTGACTTGGTGCCGGGTACATCGCCTATCTCTAAGGCACCATATAGGATGGCTCCAGCAGAGTTGAGAGAACTTCAGGTACAATTGCAAGAGTTACTGGATAAGGGCTTCATCAGGCCGAGTGGATCACCATGGGGAGCACCAGTCCTTTTCGTGAAGAAAAAGGATGGATCACTGAGACTATGCATTGATTATCGGTTGTTGAATGGTGTTACTATAAAGAACCGATACCCTTTGCCACGCATCGATATTTATTTGATCAGCTCCAATCGGCACAAGTGTTCTCCAAGATAGATCTGAGGTCAGGGTATCATCAGCTGAGGGTTAGAGAAGAGGATATCTCGAAGACTACCTTTAGGAGTCATTATGGTCATTATGAGTTCCTAGTGATGCCGTTTGGATTGACGAACGCACTTGCAGTATTCATGGATCTAATGAACCGTGTCTTTCGAGCTTATTTGGATAAGTTCGTGATTGTATTCGTGGATGACATCTTGATTTATTCGCCTAGTCATGATACACATAGGGAGCATCTCCACACGGTATTGGACACACTTCGTCGACATCAGTTGTATGCCAAGTTCAGTAAGTGTGATTTTTGGTTAGACCAGGTGCATTTCTTAGGCCACGTCATATCTAAAGATGGAGTGGCTGTGGATTCAACAAAGGTAGAGGCAGTACTACACTGGGAGAGGCCCAAGACAGTGATTGAGATACACAGTTTTCTCGGTTTGGCAGGGTATTATCGTCGCTTCATAGAGGGATTCTCTAAGATCGCATTACCATTGACCTCCCTGACTAGGAAAGACACTCAATTTGTATGGACCGAGGCTTGTGAGGAGAGCTTCCAAGAGCTCAAGAGGAGACTTGCTACTGCTTCGATATTGACCTTACCATCTGGTGCAGGCGGTTATGTAGTTTATTGCGACGCCTTCGGCAAGGGATTAGGAGCAGTGTTGATGCAACATGGGAAGGTAATTGCCTATGCGTCTAGACAGCTAAAGACACATGAGGTAAATTACCCAACACATGACTTGGAATTAGCAGCCGTGGTATTTGCATTGAAGTCCTGGAGACATTATCTTTATGGTGAGAGATTTGAGGTATTCACTGATCATAAGAGCCTTAAGTACTTCTTTACTCAAAGTGAATTGAATATGAGGTAGCGCAGATGGATGGAGTACCTCAAGGACTTCGACTTCACCATACAGTACCATCTTGGGAAGGCTAACGTCATTACAGATGCCCTGAGTAGGAAGGCGGGTGTGATGATTGCCAATTTGATGACTCGGTCTAAGTTCTTGGACAAGATCTTAGAGGCACAGGGCAAAGACAAGGAAACACAGGATCTGACAGATAAGACAGATTTTTCGCGAGGATCAGATGGAGGAGTCAGATTTAAGGGAAGGTTAGTAGTACCAGCAGATGACGAATTGAAGTGCGAGTTACTTCAAGAAGCACACCAGTCCCCTTATACAATTCATCCTGGGGGTACGAAGATGTATCAGGATCTCAAGAGGCATTTTTGGTGGAATGGTATGAAAAAGGATGTTGGAGAGTGCGTTGCACGATGTTTGACCTGTCAGCAGGTCAAGGCTGAGCATCAGCGTCCATCAGGACTACTTCAGACACTGGACCTTCCAGAGTGGAAGTGGGACCATATTACCATGGACTTCGTTCTTGTAACACCCCGGATTTTCAAGACATTTTTTTTAATTTTATAATAATGGCATTTTAATTAAGAGCATTTGGGATCCCATGAGAAAAGTTTTATTTAACATTTTACTAAACCTATCTTAAAAACTCCGGGTGTTAGTTTTCCTTTCTCAAAATGGCGTACATGTAATTTAAACACAATAAATAATCCGCGTATAAATCAACGTCAAATAAATAGGCGCCTTTATTTTAAATCAAATAAACGTCCAAAAGACAATAATAATATGGCCCAGGGTCTATCCATCATACCATCCCATATAAATGTCCAACATATGTCCAAAGATCTAAATCACATCCCAATATAAAATATGCAGTCCATAATAAAAATCCAAATGATAATCCTGTTTAATGACTCACATCACTGTTTAACACTATAGAAAAATGGTCTTCAGCAGCTCTCACGGCTTCTCAACAGCCTTGCCTTTCCTATTATCATGCTCGAGATCTAAGGCATTGCAAAACAAAGCAATGCCTCAGCAAGCTATCGCTTGTGTAGGTACATAGACAATTAATGTAATAAATGAAAGAAATAATGAACAACACTGATAAAAAGTCTAACACTTATGAAAATAGTGATATCATAATGCCATGTTCAAATAAATGCCAATTTATTCCATATGCTAAAACATGCAATCATAGAGTTAAAACATGACATGAATCAATAAAATGGAGCATACAACAAGAATAAGGGCACCCTAAGGTAATGGGTCCCATCACATCGCACTAACATCCCTGATCAGGAGTACACGTAGTCAACCTCTGAGTGTCGTCACACCTAGGCATATCATCCATAACCATGCTCATCATACATGCACACATAATAAGAATATGGGCCATCATGCTACAGTGGCAACCCTCCATGGGTATCAACCACCGCCGCTCCCCGTCGACACCATAATGGGAGACTTAGCGTCTGTCCCCATGGAAAGGCTCAGACCGGTAGTGTGGACTATCCATGTTACCAAACCCCTACCGAATGCCATCTATGGGCAGGTGTCTATCATATCACAAACTCATCACATCATAATCTCGGAAGGTGGGTAGGCGGCCCTATCCCTCCTAAAGATGACGCCCACCGGGCGAGAGCACCCGTCATCAAATATAAAACACGGAAATCATATGTATATGCTAAAACTCAAGAGCACTTATAGCTTGCAATCCCCAAGACATGCCCCTCATCCTGGGGTTAGCCTATAAAAGGACCAAATTTAATAAGCCTCTATTCTCATTTCCATGTAAATCCATGCATTTTCTATATATACAATAAGAAATAAATCTCTAATTAAGCATAATTAATTAACATCATACTTGTAAAAGCATTTTAAATAAGTTTATTCAGTAAAAGATTTCAATTTGGAATACCCATCCTGTACGCAATGTCGCATGAAATCCACGGTAAATAATAATTGCATTTTAAAACACAATCACACATGATGCTATGTTTAAACATGGTTCAAATATCAAGGCAAAACATTAGTTGTCGTCACCTACCTCAGTGTGAGGCCACTAGCTTGCTAATAACTCCCTTTAATTGGTATGTTCAAGTGCACCTGTACAAGTAATGTCTCTAAGTCTTCAATGCAAACATCATTTTAGCTAAATCCATATCATGAGTGGGATAGTTTTGTTTATAGTTTTTCAATTGCCTCGATGCATATTGCATTACCTTCCTTTGTTGCATTATACATAGCCCAAGCCTTTTTGGGAAGCATCATTAGTAAATTACAGATCCTCTATTTTTAGGAACGGTTAGAACATGTGTTAATGTCAATCAAGTCTTTAACTGTTGCAAGCTCCTTTCATATTCTCCATTCCACTTGAATTTAATATCCTTCGGAGTTAATTTTGTTTGAGGAGCTGCAGTACGAGAGAATCCTTGTACAGATCTTCTGTAATACCCTACAAGATCTACGATGCTTTGAATTTCAGTTACATTGCTATTTAAAATTTTTTCTAAATAAAAAGTGGTCATTTCTAAGTTTTTAAGTTAAAACTAGGTCCGTGTCGTCAATACCGTCACAACGCCTCTTCCGGATAGTGATTTGGACCTCTCTAGCTCCCAAAAATCAAGTTTTAGTGAAAACTACCCTCAAATGGGGCCTGCCGGACCACCATAAGGTGGTTTAAATCGGCGACACCCTTTTCCGCTGGTTTACACCGGCTTGTACCGGCGCCACGAAGACGCACGCTGACGCAGACGTCATGGTCGCCAGGACGTGCCGCGTCCCGGTCCCACCGCGACAGCCAACCGGGGCCTTCCCGCACGCGCACCAGGCGCCGACGCCGTTGACGACGCCGGAGAAGACAACCGGATTCCGGTCGCCTCTGGCGGAGCTACAGAGCTCCGTTTTGCGTGATTTTTGCGCCATTTTCTTTATAATTCTCTCTAGAATCCATTTATGCCCTCCTTTTGCACTAATTTTTCCAAAAACCATGGTTTTTAAATGATTTTTCCCAAGTTCCTAAAAACATCCCTAGGTACTGGTTTTTGGGTTTTCTGGAGAAATCCACCGTTGGATCACTCCCAAATTTAAAGGGTATGCTCTTGGGTCTCTTGTGCACTAGTTGGATGGTGCGATTTTCAACCGGACTAGGTTTGATCCATGAAATTACACTCCAACAGTAGCGTGCACACAGGTTCCTAAAAATCTGATTTTTCCTAATTTTTTAAATGTTTTTCCTAATTGTTTTTCTATTTAATAAATACGAAAAACATAGGTTTGAGGCTTACCTTGCACTTGGTCGGAGTTGCTCGTGTTTCCGGGGCTCTACTCGTCAAAAAATCTAAGTTTTGCAGGGCTAGGGTTTTGCGTAGCACTCAGGGAAAACGCTCAAAGTGGAGCGTTTTGGCTCCTAGAGGAGCATAGATATAGGGTTTTAGAGTCTTGGGGAAGAGAAACTCTTCCCCACACGCCTCTTTCCAAGTCTCTCCGGCGATTTTTCCGGCACTGGTAGAGACGTGTGGAAGACGGGGGTGCCAGTATCAGTTTGGACCCCTGTCTAACACGTCTCTATCAAATGACCAATTTGCCCTTCCAACTTTGACGGCTCATAACTCCCTCGTTTGAGCTCTGTTTCTCGCGTTCTTGGTGGCGTTGGACTCGTATCGACGAGCACTTTCAAATTATTATGTTTTCAGGAAAAATTTCATCCATAAATTTTTATTTTAATTTATTTAATAATTTCCTATTTTATCTTAAAAATTAAGGATATTACAGTTCTAGGTCTTCCTAGGACCGCTAGCGGCCATGACATGATATGGGTCGTTGTGGACAGGTTGACCAAGTCTGCTCATTTCCTTCCTATTAGACAAAATCAGACCATGGATAGCTTAGCGAAATTATATGTTAAGGAGATCGTCAGTCTACATGGCGTTCCCTTGACAATTATATCGGATCGAGATACGCGATTTACCTCAAAATACTGGAAGAGCGTGCAAGAGGCATTAGGGTCGAGACTGAAATTTAGCGCAACATTCCATCCTCAGACAGACGGACAGAGCGAGAGGACCATCCACACTATTGAGGATATGCTACGAGCCTGTGTTATGGATTGGAAGGGTAGCTGGGAAGATCATTTACCTTTGGTGGAATTTTCTTATAATAATAGTCATCACGCTAGTATTGGCATGGCTCCATATGAGGCACTTTATGGCAGACCTTGTCGGTCACCTTTATGTTGGAGTGATGTAGGAGAAAGACGCGTGGTGAAATCTGAGTTAGTGGAAAAATGTGCAGAGAAAGTCCAACTCATTCGGAAGAGGTTATTGACAGCTTACAGTTGACAAAAAAGTTATGCAGACAAGAGGCGAAAGGACTTAGAGTTCTCCGAGGGTGAGCATGTATTCTTGAAGGTTTCTCCCATGAAAGGGGTGTTGAGGTTTGGAAATAAAGGGAAGCTTAGCCCCAGGTATATTGGACCTTTCGAGATCTTACGCAGAGTTGGGGTTGTGGCATATCAACTAGCTTTACCACCACAGCTAGCAAATGTACATGACGTCTTTCACGTGTCTATGCTGAGGAAATACGTGCCAGATCCCTCACACGTATTGGAGCAGATCCCAGGAGAGCTACAGTCTGACATGACGTTTGAGGAGAGACCAGTGCTCGTCTTAGATACAAGAGTCAAGGAGTTAAGGAATAAGACCATTGCCTTGGTCAAAGTCCTTTGGCAACATCATTCACTACAGGAGGCTACCTGGGAGACTGAGGAGGAGATGCGAAAGATCCATCCAGAGCTACTTACATAGAGGTATGTAGCTAAATTTCGAGGACGAAATTTTTATAAGGAGGGAAGGATGTAATATCCTTAATTTTTAGGATAAAATGGGAAATTTTTTTAATAAATAAAAATAAAAATCTATAAATAAAATTTTTCCTAAAAACATAAGAATTAGAAATTGCTCGTCGATATGAGTCCAACGCCACTAAGAACGCGAGAAACGGAGCTCAAACGAGGGAGTTATGAGCCGTTGAAGTTGTAAGGGCAAATTGGTCTTTTGACAGAAACGTGTTACACTGGGGTCCAAATTGATAACGGCACCCCTGTCTTCCACACGTCTCTACCAGTACGGCGAAATTGCCGGAGAGATGTGGAAAGAGACGTGTGGGGAAGAGTTTCTCTTCCCCTAAGACTCTAAACCCTATATCTATGCTCCCTTAGGAGCCAAAACGCTCCACTTTAAGCGTTTTCTCTGAGTTTTTACGCAAAACCCTAACCCTGCAAAACTTTGATTTTTCTGGCGAGTGGAACCCCGGCAACACGAGCAACCCCGGCCAGGTGCAAGGTAAGCCTCAAATCTAAGTTTTTCTGTATTTATTAATTAGAAAATTAATTAGGAAAACATGTAAAAAATTAGGAAAAAAAAATCAAATTTTTAGGAACCTGTGTGCATGCTACTGTTGGAGCGTGATTTCACGGATCAAACTTCGTTCGTGTGAAAATCGCACCGTCCAACTAGTGCACAAGAGACCCAAGAGCAAACCCTTTAAATTTGGGAGTGATCCAACGGTGGATTTCTCTAGAAAACGCAAAAACCAGTACCTAGGGATGATTTTAGGAACTTGAAAAAAATCATTTAAAAACCATGGGTTTTGGAAAAATCAGTGCAAAAGGAGGGCAAAATGGATTCTAGAGAGAATTCTGAAGAAAATGGCACAAAAATCACGCAAAACGGAGCTCTGTAGCTCCGCTGGAGGCAACCGGAATCTGGTCGTCTTCTCCGGCGTCGTCAACGGCGTCGGCGCCCTGGCGCGGAAGCCAGGACGCACTCGGGAACACACAAAGGACGACGCCACATGACGTCGTCGTCGCACGCTTGTGCAGCGCCGCGCGCGTGCAGGGGAAAGCCGATTGGCGGTCGCGATGGGGTTGGGACGCGGCGTGTCCTGGTGACCATGACGCACGCACGCGTCCTGTGCGGCGTCTGCGTCTTCATGCGCCGATATACGCCGGTGTAAACCGGCGGAAAAGGGCGCCGCCGGTATAAACCACCTTATGGTGGTCCTGCAGGCCCCATTTGTGGGTAGTTTTCACAAAAACTTGATTTCTGGGAGCTAAAGAGGTCCAAATCACGATCCGAAAGAGGCGTTGTGACCGTATTGATGATGCGGACCTAGTTTTAACTTAAAAACTTAGAAATAACTACCTTTTCTTTAAAAAAATATTAAAATAGTGATGTGACATGTACAGGTGCACGTGAATATACCAGTTAAAGGGAGTTATTACCAAGCTAGTGGTCTCACACTGAGGTAGATGACGACAACTAATATTTTGCCTTGATTTTAAACCATGTTTAAACATACCATCATGTGTGATAGTGTTTTAAATTGCAATTCTTATTTACCGTGTATTTCATGCGACATTGAGTAAAGGATGGTTATTCCAAAATAAAATCTTTTACTGAATAAACTTATTTAAAATACTTTTACAAGCATGATGTTAATTAGTTATGTTTAATTAGAGACTTATTTCTTATTATATATATATAATGCATGGATTTACATGGAAATGAGAATAAAGGCTTAGTAGCTGGTCCTTTTATAGGCTAACCCCAGGATGAGGGGCATGTCTTGGGGATTGCAAGCTATAAGTGTTCTTGAGTTTTAGCATATACATATGATTTCCGTGTTTTATATTTGATGATGGGTGCTCTCGCCCGGTGGGCGTCATGTTAGGAGGGATAAGGCCGGCCACCCACCTTCCAAGATTATTATGTGATGAGTTTGTGATATGATAGACACCTGCCCATAGATGGCATTCGATAGGGGTTTGGTAATATGGATAGTCCACACTACTGGTCTGAGCCTTTCCATGGGAATAGACGCTAAGCCTCTCGTTATGGTGTCGACGGAGAGCGGCGGTGGTTGATACCCATGGAGGGTTGCCACTGCAGCATGATGGCCCATATTCTTATTATGTGTGCATGTATGATGAGCATGGTTATGGATGATATGCTTGGGTGTGACGACACTCAGAGGTTGACTACGTGTACTCCTGATCAAGGATGTTAGTGCGATGTGGTGGGACCCATTACCTTAGGGTGCCTTTATTCTTGTTGTATGCTCCATTTTATTGATTCATGTCATGTTTTAACTCTATGATTGCATGTTTTAGCATATGGAATAAATTGGCATTTATTTGAACATGGCATTATGATATCATTATTTTCATAAATGTTAGACTTTTCATCAGAGTTGTTCATTATTTCTTTCATTTATTACATTAATTGTCTATGTACCTACACAAGCGATAGCTTGCTGAGGCATTGCCTTGTTTTGCAATGCCTTAGATCTCGAGCGCGATAACAGGAAAGGCAAGGCTGTTGAGAAGCCGTGAGAGCTGCTGAAGACCATTTTTCTATAGCGTTAGACAATGATGTGAGTCATTAAACAGGATTATCATTTGGATTTTATTATGGACTGCATACTTTATATTTGGATGTGATTTAGATGTTTGGACATATGTTGGACATTTATATGGGATGTTATGATGGATAGACCCTGGGCCATATTATTATTGTGTTTTGGACTTTTATTTGATTTAAAATAAAGGCGCCGATTTATTTGACGTTGATTTATATGCAGATTATTTAAATTACATGTACGCCATTTTGAGAAAGGAAAACTAACACCCGGAGTTTTTAAGATAGGTTTAGTAAAATGTTGAATAAACCTTTCTCATGGGATCCCAAATGCTCTTATTGAAAATGCCATTATTATAAATAAATAAATAAATAAAATGTGTCAAAAAAATCCAGGGTGTTACATGTTATGTGTGTAATTCCTACAACAGCCATGCAAGCCACTTTTACCCTAGTACCCCGGTCACTTTAGTTGCAATTATGATTAGTTGTTGTAATTGACATCCCTACATCAGCCACACAATTGATCAATTTTACCCTATTCTTCTTGTATTTAAGCTGAAAGCAGGATATGTGAAAAGACTTGAAAAAATCACAAAATTCTCTTACTATTTTTCCCTTTTTACTGTTTTCTACTTAATTAAAGAAACAATCCGCATATAACAATTGGTATTGGAGCCATCAGATACCATAGCTGATTAGAACCCATTATCTTCCAACTATGCAAATTGGAAACTCAAGAATGTTTTCAAAATCGTATCCCGTCACAATGAAAGTCTTGTTCACATCCATTAGAAATCTAAAAATCTTGAGTGCTTAATTGCACGGCGTCATGGAGTAGTTGATGCCTTTATTAACCTAGGTTCGAGGTTTGTATCAATTCGAATTGGCATTACATGCAATTCGGCCTTCTCCTACAAGAGCTTCTTCTTCAACCACTAAGGCATCTTCCTTGGGTGCCAAACCCCCTAACAATCTCTTGAAGTATGATGGCCATACAGACTTAGCAAGATGCATCCTTCAAGCTGAGTAGTTCTTTTACTTTACAAAATTCCTCCCGATCAACAAGTTTTACATGCTTCTTTTTCACCCAAGGGCAAGGGCCTTCAATATTACAAGTATGTTGCATGTAGGACAATTAGACAATTGGGTTCAATTTATTGAAGTACTGGAGAAAAGATTCAGCCCCACTGAGTGTGACAATCCAATTGGTGCTCTTACCAAATTACAACAAATACCCACTATCACATCCTATTAAGATCAATTTGAGGCCCTTGTTGACCATGAGGACGAGCTCAATGAACATTTCTTGACCCAGACTTTCATTAATGGACTTAAGGAAGACATCCAGCAAACACTGTGTCTCCTCAAACCAAAAACTCTAACTGAGAAAATTGGCCTAGCCTACCTTCATGAGCACATAAAAAAACCTATCCCACCTTCTTGGCCCACCAACTCCCTAGGAACAAACTACCAGGCTTCCCTACTTTGAACAAAAATGTCCAATCTACCTTGGTTATAAAAAATTTGACCTTTGTAGAAATGAAAGAACGTAAAGATAAAAATCTGTGCTTTAATTGCCATGAGCATTTTGTGCCTAGTGTCACGGGCTTAGCTACTGAGACTCTATGCGGCACTTAGATTGGCTTTTCAACACAAACCAACTAAGTAAGCCTAACTAGAAACTCAAAGGAGAAGGACAACTTTGGAAGGAACTCTAACTTTATTGCTTTGAAGATGCTTACAACTCTTAAATGCTTTGCAAGTGAGGAAGCTCCCTTATTTATAGGTGCTTCCCTCCTTCCACCTTCTCAATGGATAGTGGAGATCTTTACAAGTGTTAACCATCCAACATTTGGAGATTGTTCTAGAATCCTCTCTAGAAGTCTCTACACAAGTCTTTGGTTCCACCACATTTAGGATGCTCTTGGAGAATTCTAGAGGCAAGATATTTACATGATGTACTTGGGCCTTCTAGATTATAGATCCCTTTGATAGATCTAAGTCCCTCAAGTTGAACTCATGAGCTAAGTAGGCCTCTATTGGATTCTATGTGCATTGGTCATGGATCTTGCAATGCAAGTCCATGACATTCTCCCCCACCAGATGTAGCGACGTCCTCAGCGCGTTGCTTGTAAAATTTCTCAATATGATCCTTGAATTTCCTAAGGGATTCTTCCGTCTCCCTTTCATTTGACAAAATACTCGGTGTGTGAAGATCTACCTCTTCCACATACCTCTCATTCAGTAAGTACTTCTTCCACATCCTTATCAAAGAAAGTGGTTACAATGAGTGGTGCTCGGTGAGATTGGTTCCTGCTAGGATCCTCTTCATTCGCTAAATAAGGTTTTAAGTTGCTTATGTGGAAGACTAGATAAATCTTCAATTTTGGTGGTAGCTCCAATCGATAAGAAGCCTTTCTTATCTTCTTCAAGATAGGGAATGACCCACCCTTCATACTTTCTCAACAGTCCTTTGTGAAAGGGTCTCGTAGCCTTGTGTTGTGTTGGTAGGAGTTTGAGCATGACAAGATCTCCTTCTTGGAACTCTAGTAGTCATCCTCTTCTATTAGCCTACTTTTTCATCTTCTTGGAGGCTTTCTCTAGTAAAGCACAAGCTAAGTCCTGTTGTTCATGCTATCCTTTAGCAAACTTGTAAGCTGCTGGACTGCTCCGTGCATAACCTGCTGCTAGAGTATTTGGCATCATAGGTCGTTGCCCAGTCGCCAGTTCAAATGGGCTACACCCAGTGGATTCAGACCTCTGCAAGTTATAAGAGAATTGGGCGCTGTTGTAATGACCCCGAATTTTTGTAAATTATTAAGGAAAATTAATAAAGTTTGAATTTTTAGAAATTCTGGGCTGGAATATTAGGTTATTGAAAATTCTCTTTTTATAGAGATTATATTATAAATTAAAAAAATAGAAATTATGGATGTACTTGGAAAACTGATCGTAACAACATTAAGTACGTTCAATTCTGAGTTAAAATGAAAATTCCTTAATTTTTCCATTTGGGGGTAAAATGGTAATTTTACCCATATCCCATATCCAAGAAATAAGACCTCAATATTCATGAAGTACTTAGAAATACGATTCCAACGCCACTAAGTACGCTCGATTCTGAGTTCGGACAAATATTGCCTATTATTCTCCAATTTTAGAGTTAAAAAGGGCAAAAAGGTCTTTTCACATAAAAGTGGGGCCCACAAAGTGGGCCAAGTTTCTAGAAGCACCAATAATTTCTCAATGCATTATTGCTGGTAGTGGAGATAGTAGTGGAGATTGTAGTGGGAGTGGAGAATGCATTAGTAATTAAAAATTCTAAAGTAATAAAATATCTTATCAAAAGAAATGATAAAAAATTCAAATTTGGCTATAAATATGTCCCAAAAATTTCCAAAAATTTTCACAACCTTAACCACGAAATTTTCAAACCTTCCCTGGAATTTCAGCCCCAAATTCCCCTTCATCCCTCCCCAAACTCTCTTTTCCTTATTTCTCTCTCCTCTTTCTAATTGGAACAAGAGACCTAAATTCAATTAGGCACTCCGTTCCAGGAAGAATCTCATCAATTCCACCGTCCATAACATCCTATACTACAGTATATACAAAATCCCCAAATCAATTTCAAGATCCAACGGTTCCAACAACAGAAAATCACAAAAAGGTGGATAATCGGGCTATATTATCATCAACCGGTAATTCTCTCAAATTGGGCATCAATTATATTGTTTTTCTCCAATCAGGTAGGTGGAATTACTTCCCATTCATATTTATTATGTTTTAGTATAATTTTTATTTTTCTGTAATTTAATTTGAATGAAAAATGGTAAAAATAAAGTAAATACCAGCCCCTTCAAATTATGGTGATAGAGAGCTCAGATTGAAATTCTGAGCTTTCCAATCAATCCAGGAGGGTCAAAAACCCCTAGGATACAATTTTCAAGAAAATCTAACAAGGTTTGGACCCTCAATTGAGAGAGATTAAGTCTGGTGGGCCCAGATCAAATCTAGACCCTAGGAATGGCTGAAAACTTCAATTTAAGATTGTGGAGTCATATGAACTCCAAATTGAGATCAGAAAGAAGCTATGGAAAGCTTGTAATGTCTAGTTTCTAATGAAGTCATAATATTTCTAAAATTTATTTCTGTATTTTTCTGTATTTTTCTAAATAAGTGTCCAATTTCTAAGATCTTCAAGATCCGAGGTGATCAGATCTTGGAAATTTATTTTAGTGATGATATAATAATATAATAAAGTAATATCTAGGGTTAATTTGGACAGATCTTGGATAAAATAAGGGATCTACCCTTTATGGTAGAAAAACCCTAAAATAAAAATAAAAATATACAAAGGGACCCACTTGATCAATGAGATCAAGTATGATCAGATCCTTGGGATGGATTAAAGGGGTGATATGATGATGGAATCCAGTTAGATCATGGATGAAATGTGACAAAATCATGTGGATATGATTTTTGGATCTTAATGGATTAAAAGCCCTAAAGTTAATTAAAACCCTTAATCTAAAGGAAAACACCTAAGATCTAATGGTTGGATCATATTTAAAGGTTTATAATAATCTTAATAAAATTAGTTTAATTGTCTTTTATTGGATATATAAGTTTAAATGTGATTTATGTTTTAAGTTTTAATTGTCTTTTATTGGATATAGAAGTGTAAATGTGATTTATGTTCTAAGTTAGAAAGCATGATAGTGTAATCTTTAAATTTTAGTATGATATGCCCTAAATGAGTAATTTTTTAGTAGATTTGATTATCTTAGGATCATGTTAGTGTAAATTAGGATTTAAACATGATTTCATTATGATAGAAGATGTGTTTCATAACTTAGGATCATGTTAGTTTTATTTCACTAGCTTAAGTTATATTCGTAGGAAGAATGTTAGTACTTAGTTGTTAAATTTATATTTGATTTATGCTTTCAAGTTGATGATTTACTTATTGTCATATTTAATTCAATTGTTAAGTAATTGTTAAGATATAAGGAGCATAAATCACCAAAAATGTAAACTAATGAAATATAGAAATTCATGGACAACTAAGATGAATGAATGATTTTGACTTAGTAAGGGCTATAGTTAGTAGGACAATATAAGGAATGATTTATCATTTCCTTGGCCCAAAATAGGAAAATAATGAACATCCATGGATGACATTGTGCATATCCATGGAAATTAATTAAAATCAATTAGAGAAGGGACTTAAGGTAAAGAGCTCATAGGAACCTTGTCAAAGGTTGAGCTAGTACCACTCCAGTGGACTCGAACATTGTGGTTATAGGGGTATACAAGAGCCAAGTGCTTTTCCCTCACCTCCCATTGACGTAAGAAAGGTCTAAACGCCTCCTTACATGAGGGTTGTATTAACCACTTTTGAGCAGACTTTAACCGGTAAGTACCGGTCATCTGAAATAAGGAGGAGTTGTCTAGTGATAGGAAGAAATAAATTATCTTCAACCAAGTAAGACACTAACTGGTTGAATAATAATAAGAACATAAAAGATAGCAAATTATCTAACCCTAATAAAAATAGTAAGTGAGATAAGGATGATCAAACAAGATGAGATCTTGTATGATCAAAAACAATAAGGAAAAAGAAACATCTATGTAAATTAGATTGTTATGTATGATATAGATAGTATTTGTATAGATGATATTAAACCCATGGATATAGGATATTCAAGGAAGAAAGATTCAGATCATCCTACATAAGGATGATCAAAAGACCATGTAGTATGTACCCTTGATTAGAAAATTGACATTATATATATGATTTGACAGATATATGTTGATCGAGACTATGGCAGATTTCAAGGAGTAAGAATACCTTAGTGAGGTAGGTGGATTATTAAGAATGCCTTTACATGAAGATACATGTCTAATACATGATCTTATGTTTTGAAGTATTGACATGTATGATACCAATATATTAAGGTAAATACCTCAAATTAAAATATGATCCAACCAAATGATGAGGAAAATAAGTATTAAATGGTCAAGTTGAGAATTGAGAACAACCCTAAGTGAATAGGAAAGTAGAAAATATTCAGTCCTAGATAAACAGACAAATAGTCCGATATGTATAAGTATTATTTTACATACAAGCTTGGAGGCTTGGGGTTTTGTTTTAAACAGGCATAAGCCTGGGGATGCTATGCTAGGAGAGTTAAGAGGGTTTGGCCACCCACTCTATGAAACTTGATGATATTGAATACCAAGCCTAAGAAAGGCTAAAAGTCGGGTGGGGCAATTATGGGAAGGCCACCTCTGTGACAGCCATGGTCCTCCCATATGGACATGGATATTGTAATTTCCACTGAGAATGGTATAAGTGGATTATTGAACAGTTATCAGGCCAATACGGATCGACCGCAAGCATAGTAGTCCTTGATTATTTTGCACTATGATGCATATGAAATTAGCATAGTGAAATGCCTTAAGGGATGACATGATGAAATGTCAGGTAATTGTATATTACCAATATTTTTCCCAAGAAGGGAAATTTCGTATAGTAACTAGCTGAAATACAAATCTCTTATAATGAAAAGAGTTGATCGCTTTGTATAGAAATGATGCTTGATTATTTTTACATTTTTAATGGATTTGTCCTTATACAATATGTATGTATAAAGGTGAACACAAATGACAAGGAAATGAGATGTCCTTATAATTAATAGTTATTAATGAATGTGTTTATGATAGAACGAATTATGGGATACTTGAATATTGAGATTATCTTGTCAATCACTTACATTCTTATCCCCTACCAAGCATAGCTTCTTTGAGATATTGTAAATGTTCGAATGTTTACAATATCTCGGATACTGAAGAAGGAGACTTAGGAGCTCAAGACTTGAAGAACAATTGAAGAATAAGTAATCGGGGTATATCCTCGACACATTGGATTAGAACATGTATTGAATTTTGAACTTTGTAATTTGGATTGTATATTTGGACAAGTATTGTAAGGATACAATGGGTCGTATCTTGTGAACCACTTTGGATGGATCCTGAAGTTTAATAAAAGTATATTCCTTCAATGGAATTTTATCTTATACAAAATTCTACTTATGTTATGTATGAAGTGGTGACTTAGGTTTTACAAAACAAATTCGAAAGAAAAGAATTTCCGCTGCTTTGGTTTGCGAAAAATTTTTACTCTAAGGGCCCTATCTTTACAAAATGTATTATAAAATGTGTTATAAAAACCTAGGTCGCCACAGTTGGTATCAGAGCATTCATCCAGTCACAGTACAATCCCAATATGTCCAAGGGAGAATTGACAATCCAAATTTAGATTAAGATAGATATAGTATGAGGAATACTTATAGAAATTTTGGTTTATGAGCAGATGCCGCCCAAGAGAGTTACAAGGCAGACAGCCCAAGGTACTTCAGAAAACAATAGGGAGGAATTATCAATGAGCAATATGGAAGAAATGGTAACAAGAGTATTGAGGAACCTTATTCCTAATATTCAAGCGCCCCAAAGTTCATCACCTCCAGTTTGAAGTTCCTAGTATACGTGCACAAGCTCACCAAGTTAGACCTCATACACCAACACCAGAGATTCCTACACCAAGACAGGGGCCAATCTTCCCTTGTACCAAGTGAGGAAGTTCGCAATTCTCCATTAGCACCGTAAAAGATTGACCAAATGTTGCAAAGATTTCAGAAGATGGTGGTTGGATATAATGGCAAGGGTGAAGCGTAAAAGACAGAGGAATGGATCTACGAAGTAGAAAGAACATTTGATGCATTACGTACTCCTCCCGAATTGAAGGTCAAATTTGCTACATACCTATTAAAACAAGATGCTTTCGGTGGAGATCAGCCAACAACACCTTCTTCTCAAATTCTAATGAGACTACTTGGGAGGAATTCAAAGAAGTTTTTAATACTAAGTATTTTCCTACCCATGTAAAATCAAGGAAGGAGAAAGAATTCTTAGAACTTAAACAAGGGAACCTATCGGTGGTGGAGTAAGATAATAAGTTCACCCTATTAAAGAGATTTGCTACACATATGTGTGATACCGAAAGGCACACTGTGGATAGATTTATGGAGTGACTACACAAGCCTTGAAGGTGAAAGTGATGGGTACTAAACCCACCACCATTGCCGATTGTGTAGAAATGGCTTCCAGGGTTTGAAGATGAATTCAAGAAGACTCAAACCATTAAGTTTGGAGGAGGAAACTACAACCAAAGGCCTTTTCGAAGGGCAAGAGACCTTTCAACAATTTCAAAACCACCGAAATCAAGGGAATCACATAAAAGAAGGCCTTGTCCGAAATGTAGAAGATTCCATCACTGGAAATATGTGTCCCACTCCGATACAACAACGACCTCCGATCGGATGTTTTAATTGTGTAGAATTCGGGCATATCTCTGCAAACTGCAACAAACCATTAGCTATTAAGGAGGCAAAACTAGACAATATTCCTCGTCACCAAGGAAGGATATTCGCTATCACCGATGGCCAGTGGACCGTCTAATGCGGTAATTGAAGGTACATTACTTGTATCCGACAACCATGCCAAAGTATTGTTTGATTCGGATCTACGCATTCCTTTATATCTTGCGTATTTGCATCTAGTATACAATTGCCAGTGAAAAACTTGGGATTCAATCTAGATGTAACAACTCAAAGGGTAAAACAGTTAAATTACAAGAATACCTTCATAATGTACCAATAGAAGTCCTGGGAAAAAGAAGAGATGTAGACCTCATTTTACTGAACATGGTGGACTTTGATATCATACTGGGTATGGGTAATTTGGTTAGCAAAATATTGGGTAATTATGGATTGTCACAAAAAGAAAATCACATTTAGCATACCTGGTGAGGAAGTAGCGATACTATATGGGAAACAACATGACTTAGACAAATCCATTATTTCAGCTATGAAGATTGTCAAACACATGTCCAAAGGGTGTCGGGCATTTTTAGCAACGTTGTTGCTTTGGATGTGAAACGACCCAAGATAACATAAATTGACATAGTCGAGAATTCCCAGACGTCTTTCCGGAAGAACTTCCAGGAGTACCCCCACGTAGAGAAATTGAGTTTACCATTGAAGTAATTCTGGTACAACTCCAATTTCTAAAGCACCTTATAGGATGGCCCCACAGAATTGAAAGAATTGAAGGGTCGGCTACAAGAATTGTTAGACAAAGGGTTTGTTAGACCAAGTAGTTCACCATGGGGAGCACCGGTAATATTTGTGAAGAAGAAGGATGGATCTATGAGATTGTGCATGGACTATAGAATGTTGAACAATGTCACGGTGAAAAATAAGTATCCCTTACCTCGCATTGATGATCTCTTTGATCAACTCCAATCTGCTAAGGTCTTTTCAAAAATCGACCTTAGATCGGGATATCATCAATTGCGTATTAAGGATGAAGATATACCCAAGTCGGCATTCGAACTCGGTATGGACATTACGAGTTTCTAGTCATGTCTTTTGGGCTGACCAATGCACTGCGGTGTTTATGGATCTCATGAACAGAATTTTTAAGGAATTCTTAGACAAATTCGTAATTGTATTTATTGATGATATATTGATTTACTCTACCGGTATGGAAGAACATCAAGAACACTTACAAATTGTACTAAATACCCTCGGACTTCATAAATTTGTTTGGTAAATTTAGTAAGTGTGAATTTGGTTAGAGAAGGTCAATTTCTTGGGTCATGTAATTTCCAAGAATGGAGTAGAAGTGGACCCGCCAAGGTTGAAGCGAGTAATGAATTGGGAAAAACCTAAGGCCTGTAACGAGACATACGTAGTTTTAAGGTTTGCGGGGATATTACCGTAGATTTATTCAAGGATTTTCTCGTATAGCCCTTCCTTTGACTTCATTAGCCCAGAAAAGGGAGTCTGATTCACTTGGACAGAGATGAATGTGAGCATAGTTTCCAAGAGCTAAAAAAGAGGTTAACTACTGACACCGGTATTGACATTGCCATCGGGAAGTGGGGAATACGAAATATATTGTGATGCTTGGGCAAGGGGTTAGGGAGTGTATTGATGCAAAATGGGAAGGTCATTGCATGTGCATCTAGACAATTGAAGAAACATGAAATAAATTATCCGATACATGACACAGGAATTAGCATTGGTAGTGTTTGCATTAAAAATTTGGAGACACTATTTGTATGGAGAAAAATTCAATGTATTCACTGAGATCATAAAAGTCTCAAATATATCTTCACTCGGTGATTTGAATATGAGACAAAGGAGATGGATGGAATACATCAAAGAGCCCATGATTTTGCCATCCATTACCATCCTGGAAAAGCAAACATAAATCGGCGATGCATTAAGTAGACAAGCAGAGGCGTACTTACAAACATCACCATTAAATCAGCTTTTGTAGAAAGAGTCCTCAAGGCCCAAGAAGGGGATCTGAGTAACTCGGGGATTGTGTACAAAGACCAGGTTTTGTAAGGGTGCGAGATGGGGGTATACGTTTTCGGGAGAGATTAGTGGTTCCTACAAATACGGACTTGAGAAAGAACTATTACAAAGAAGCCCATCAATCTAAATTTTCTATACACTCGGAGGTACAAAGATGTATCGGGATTTGAAAAGAAACTTTTGGTGGGAAGGCATGAAAAGAAACATAGGAGAGTTTGTATTTAAGTGTCTGAATTGTCAACAAGTAAAAGCTGAACATCAAAGACCACCCGGAATGTTACAAACCTTGGAACTTCGAATGGAAATGGGACAATATCACCATGGATTTTGTGGTGGGATTGCCAAAAACACGGGAAGGTCATGATATGATTTGGGTAATTGTGGGCCAGTTAACAAAGTCGGCACATTTTCTTCCAATTAAACAAAACAGTCGGTTGACAATCTAGCCAAGTTGTACATAAAAGAAATAGTAAGTCTTCATGGGATTCCTTTATCCATCATCTCGATAGAGATGGGAGATTTACTTCAAGATGTTGGAAGAGCGTACAACAAGCATTGGGAACTTCACTTAGATTGATCTGACATTTCATCCCCAAACGGATGGTCGAATCGAAAGAACTATTCAGACCTTGGAAGATATGTTAAGGGCATGTGCATTAGATTGGAAGGGAAATTGGGATGAACATCTTCCATTAGTGGAATTTGCTTATAACAACGGTTTTCATGCAAGTATTGGTATGGCACCATATGAAGCATTGTATGGGCGACCATGTCATCACCAACTTGTTGGAGTGAAGTTGGAGAAAGGAAACTAATGAAGTGGAACTAGTGGAACGATTAATACGGACAAGGTTAAAATGATAAAGCAAAGGTTGTTAACGGCCTACAGTTGTCGAGAAGAGTTACGCGGACAAAGACGTAGAAATGCGGAATTCGATGTGGGAGAGCATGTGTTTCTAAAAATATCACCGGTTAAAGGGGTTATGAGATTTGGAACCAAAGGCAAACTCGGTCCTAGGTTCATTGGTCCATTTGAAATATTAGAAAGGATTGGTCTAGTGGCTTATAGATTAGCCTTACCACCACAACTCTACACAATGTATTTCATGTATCCATGTTACGAAAATATCTACAAGATGATACTCACATACTTCCAAATAATACCGGAGGAAGGAGATCACAACCTTGAAGAAAAAGCGATACGGATCTTGGACCATAGGAACGAAAATTAAGGACCAAAACAATTCCTTTAGTCAAAGTCTATGGCAACATCACTCTGTCGAAGAAGCACATGGGGAAACGAGGTAGAAATGAGGAAGACACATCCGAGGTTTATTTGATTAAGTTATAGTATTACAAATTTCGAGGACGAAATTATTGTAAGGGGAAGATTGTAATGACCCGAATTTTTGTAAATTATTAAGGAAAATTAATAAAGTTTGAATTTTAGAAATTAAAATTTTGGAATATTAGGTTATTGAAAATTATCTTTTTATAGAGATTATATTATAAATTAAAAAAATAGAAATTATGGATGTACTTGGAAAAGCTGATCGTAACAACATTAAGTACGTTCAATTAGAGTTAAAATGAAAATTCCTTAATTTTTCCATTTGGGGGTAAAATGGTAATTTTACCCATATCCCATATCCAAGAAATAAGACCTCAATATTCATGAAGTACTTAGAAATACGATTCCAACGCCACTAAGTACGCTCGATTCTAGGTCCCCAGTTCGGACAAATATTGCCTATTATTCTCCAATTTTAGAGTTAAAAAGGGCAAAAAGGTCTTTTCACATAAAAGTGGGGCCCACAAAGTGGGCCAAGTTTCTAGAAGCACCAATAATTTCTCAATGCATTATTGCTGGTAGTGGAGATAGTAGTGGAGATTGTAGTGGGAGTGGAGAATGCATTAGTAATTAAAAAATTCTAAAGTAATAAAATATCTTATCAAAAGAAATGATAAAAAATTCAAATTTGGCTATAAATATGTCCCAAAAATTTCCAAAAATTTTCACAACCTTAACCACGAAATTTCAAACCTTCCTGGAATTTCAGCCCCAAATTCCCCTTCATCCCTCCCCAAACTCTCTTTTCCTTATTTCTCTCTCCTCTTTCTAATTGGAACAAGAGACCTAAATTCAATTAGGCACTCCGTTCCAGGAAGAATCTCATCAATTCCACCGTCCATAACATCCTATACTACAGTATATACAAAATCCCCAAATCAATTTCAAGATCCAACGGTTCCAACAACAGAAAATCACAAAAAGGTGGATAATCGGGCTATATTATCATCAACCGGTAATTCTCTCAAATTGGGCATCAATTATATTGTTTTTCTCCAATCAGGTAGGTGGAATTACTTCCCATTCATATTTATTATGTTTTAGTATAATTTTTATTTTTCTGTAATTTAATTTGAATGAAAAATGGTAAAAATAAAGTAAATACCAGCCCCTTCAAATTATGGTGATAGAGAGCTCGATTGAAATTCTGAGCTTTCCAATCAATCCAGGAGGGTCAAAAACCCCTAGGATACAATTTTCAAGAAAATCTAACAAGGTTTGGACCCTCAATTGAGAGAGATTAAGTCTGGTGGGCCCCAGATCAAATCTAGACCCTAGGAATGGCTGAAAACTTCAATTTAAGATTGTGGAGTCATATGAACTCCAAATTGAGATCAGAAAGAAGCTATGGAAAGCTTGTAATGTCTAGTTTCTAATGAAGTCATAATATTTCTAAAATTTATTTCTGTATTTTTCTGTATTTTTCTAAATAAGTGTCCAATTTCTAAGATCTTCAAGATCTGAGGTGATCAGATCTTGGAAATTTATTTTAGTGATGATATAATAATATAATAAAGTAATATCTAGGGTTAATTTGGACAGATCTTGGATAAAATAAGGGATCTACCCTTTATGGTAGAAAAACCCTAAAATAAAAATAAAAATATACAAAGGGACCCACTTGATCAATGAGATCAAGTATGATGAGATCCTTGGGATGGATTAAAGGGGTGATATGATGATGGAATCCAGTTAGATCATGGATGAAATGTGACAAAATCATGTGGATATGATTTTTGGATCTTAATGGACTAAAAGCCCTAAAGTTAATTAAAACCCTTAATCTAAAGGAAAACACCTAAGATCTAATGGTTGGATCATATTTAAAGGTTTATAATAATCTTAATAAAATTAGTTTAATTGTCTTTTATTGGATATATAAGTTTAAATGTGATTTATGTTTTAAGTTTTAATTGTCTTTTATTGGATATAGAAGTGTAAATGTGATTTATGTTCTAAGTTAGAAAGCATGATAGTGTAATCTTTAAATTTTAGTATGATATGCCCTAAATGAGTAATTTTTTAGTAGATTTGATTATCTTAGGATCATGTTAGTGTAAATTAGGATTTAAACATGATTTCATTATGATAGAAGATGTGTTTCATAACTTAGGATCATGTTAGTTTTATTTCACTAGCTTAAGTTATATTCGTAGGAAGAATGTTAGTACTTAGTTGTTAAATTTATATTTGATTTATGCTTTCAAGTTGATGATTTACTTATTGTCATATTTAATTCAATTGTTAAGTAATTGTTAAGATATAAGGAGCATAAATCACCAAAAATGTAAACTAATGAAATATAGAAATTCATGGACAACTAAGATGAATGAATGATTTTGACTTAGTAAGGGCTATAGTTAGTAGGACAATATAAGGAATGATTTATCATTTCCTTGGCCCAAAATAGGAAAATAATGAACATCCATGGATGACATTGTGCATATCCATGGAAATTAATTAAAATCAATTAGAGAAGGGACTTAAGGTAAAGAGCTCATAGGAACCTTGTCAAAGGTTGAGCTAGTACCACTCAGGTGGACTCGAACATTGTGGTTATAGGGGGTATACAAGAGCCAAGTGCTTTTCCCTCACCTCCCATTGACGTAAGAAAGGTCTAAACGCCTCCTTACATGAGGTTGTATTAACCACTTTTGCACAATGAGACTTTAATGGTAAGTACCGGTCATCCCGAAATAAGGAGGAGTTGTCTAGTGATAGGAAGAAATAAATTATCTTCAACCAAGTAAGACACTAATTTGGTTGAATAATAATAAGAACATAAAAGATAGCAAATTATCTAACCCTAATAAAAATAGTAAGTGAGATAAGGATGATCAAACAAGATGAGATCTTGTATGATCCAAAAACAATAAGGGAAAAGAAACATCTATGTAAATTAGATTGTTATGTATGATATAGATAGTATTTGTATAGATGATATTAAACCCATGGATATAGGATATTCAAGGAAGAAAGATTGGGATCATCCTACATAAGGATGATCAAAAGACCATGTAGTATGTACCCTTGATTAGAAAATTGACATTATATATATGATTTGTGAGGATATATGTTGATCGAGACTATGGCGAGATTTCAAGGAGTAAGAATACCTTAGTGAGGTAGGTGGATAATTAAGAATGCCTTTACATGAAGATACATGTCTAATACATGATCTTATGTTTTGAAGTATTGACATGTATGATACCAATATATTAAGGTAAATACCTCAAATTAAAATATGATCCAACCAAATGATGAGGAAAATAAGTATTAAATGGTCAAGTTGAGAATTGAGAACAACCCTAAGTGAATAGGAAAGTAGAAAATATTCAGTCTAGATAAACAGACAAATAGTCGATATGTATAAGTATTATTTTACATACAAGCTTGGAGGCTTGGGGTTTTGTTTTAAACGAGGCATAAGCCCTGGGGATGCTATACTAGAGAGTTAAGAGGGTTTGGCCACCCACTCTCTCGAAACTTGATGATATTGAATACCAAGCCTAAGAAAGGCTAAAAGTCGGGTGGGGCAATTATGGGAAGGCCACCCTTGTGACCATGGTCCTCCCATATGGACATGGATATTGTAATTTCCACCGAGAATGGTATAAGTGGATTATTGAGCAGCTTATCAGGCCCAGTACGGATCGACGCAAGCATAGTAGTCCTTGATTATTTTGCACTATGATGCATATGAAATTGGCATAGTGAAATGCCTTAAGGGATGACATGATGAAATGTCGGGTAATTGTATATTACCAATATTTTTCCCAAGAAGGGAAATTCCTGTATAATAGCTGAAATACAAATCTCTTATAATGAAAAGAGTTGATCACTTTGTATAGAAATGATGCTTGATTATTTTTACATTTTTAATGGATTTGTCCTTATACAATATGTATGTATAAAGGTGAACACAAATGACAAGGAAATGAGATGTCCTTATAATTAATAGTTATTAATGAATGTGTTTATGATAGAACGAATTATGGGATAGTTGAATATTGAGATTATCTTGTCAATCACTTACATTCTTATCCCCTACCAAGCATAGCTTGCTGAGATATTGTAAATGTTCGAATGTTTACAATATCTCAGATACAGGAAGGAGACTTAGGAGCTCAAGACTTGAAGAACAATTGAAGAATAAGTAATCAGGGTATATCCCTCGAAACATTGTATTAGAACATGTATTGAATTTTGAACTTTGTAATTTGGATTGTATATTTGGACAAGTATTGTAAGGATACAATGGGGCTGTCTTGTGAACCTTGGATGGATCCTGAAGTTTAATAAAAGTATATTCCTTCAATGGAATTTTATCTTATACAAAATTCTACTTATGTTATGTATGAAGTGGTGACTTAGGTTTTACAAAACAAATTCGAAAGAAAAGAATTTCCGCTGCTTTGGTTTGCGAAAAATTTTTACTCTAAGGGCCCTATCTTTACAAAATGTATTATAAAATGTGTTATAAAAACCTAGGTCGCCACAGCTGTCTAGTAACTTAGCCCAATCTCTTTGGTTGGCACTCACATAGTGCCTCAAATATAACTCCAGCAAAGCATTCGCCCTCTTCGTCTGACCATTAGTTAGTGGGTGAAAGCTGGTGGAAAAGTTCAATTTTGAACCAAGGAGTTTAAAGAGTTCTGACTAGAACCTTTGTGTAAAGCGCTTGTCCCTATTGCTGATGATGGTTTTGAAAATTCCCCAATATTTCATTACATTCCTTAAGAATAGTCGAACTGCCTCTTCTGTTGTGCAGCCTGCAGGTGCTGCAATGAATGTAACATACTTGGTGAACCTATCGACCACCACTAGTGTTGTGCCAAATCCTTCACACCTTGGTAGGCATGTGATGAAGTCTAGGGAAATGCTTTCCCATGGTCTCTCTGGAATAGGGAGTCGCTCAAGTAGTCCTCCTAGAGCACTTTGCTCTATCTTGTCTTGTTGACACACAAGAGAAGTCCTTATGTATGTTTCCACGTCTTCCCGCATGCATGGCTAGTAGTATCATTCTCCCAACAATGCTAAGGTGCGGTGAGTTCCAAGGTGTCCTGCCCACTTGCTATCATAGCACTCCTTTATTACTTCTTTTCGTATGCCTCCCTGCTTGGGCACATAGATGCGATTACCTCTAGTGTAGAGGAGTCCATCATCTAGCCAGAATTGCCTTGTATGTCCTTCTTTAGTGACTGCAATGACATTCTTGGTCATTGGGTCACACTTTACTCCTTCTCTTATCCAATCAAGGAGGGTACTGATTGAGTGAGTTATGGTAGCAAGCTCTGCTTTTTGACTTAATGCGTTTACCACATAATTCTTCTTGCCTGGCTTGTTTTCTAAGTCATAATCAAATTCGGTAAGGAAGTCTTGCCACCTAGCTTGCTTGGGACTAACCTTCTTTTAAGTTTGAAAGTAGCTAGTGGCAATGTTATCAATTTTAATAACAAATCTGGTTCGAAGCAAGTAATGTCTCCAAACGCGCAGGCAATGTATCACAGCTGTCATTTCTTTTTGTTGAGTCATATACCTCTTCTCCATGTCATTGAGTTTGTCGCTCTCATAAGCAATGGGATATCCTTATTGCATTAGAACTCCTCCAATAACAAAGTTAGAGGCGTCAGTATGTAACTCAAATGACGTACTAGGGTCAAGCAGGCTCATCATTGGCTCTCTAAAAATCAATTCCTTCAGCTTCTCAAAAGTAGCTTGATATTGAGTCGTCCATTCCCAAGCTTTATTCTTCTTTAATAGATTCGTTAGTGGTGCAACTATTGAAAAATACCCTCTTATGAAGCGCTGATAGTAGTTACCCAATCTTAAAAATGATCACAGTTTTGACACTTTTGTGGGTGCATTCCCAGCATTGAATAGCCTTCACTTTGACCTTGTCCATCATGAGTCTTCCATCCTTGATCTTGTGCCCTAAGAAGGAGATTTCCTCTTGCGCGGACGAACATTTCTCCTTCTTGATGTATAACTCATTTTCTCTTAACAGTTGGAAGACCTTTCTTAAGTAATGCATGTGTTCTTCCATTGTCTTACTATAAACCACGATGTCATCAAGATAGACTACCACAAACTTATCCAAGTAAAGGTGAAATATCTTGGTCATCAATATATTGAACGTGGTTGGTGCATTAGTGAGACCAAATGGCATAACCAAAAATTCATATGAACCATACCTGGTTATGCAAGTAGTCTTGGGCCCATCTATGAGCTATTTGAGTTCTTCTATGTACTTTGATCAATAATTTGATGGTCATTGGATTTTCATTAACAATATGAATATTAAGCATTACTAACTATAATTTAGGTTGATTTGCAACTCTTGAGTACTAGTGGATTGGGAATCATGATAATCTAAACCGTCACCAGTTGCTAGTTGTGTAAGCTTGGCTGGCAAAAAAGTAGCCTAAATAGATGAATGGTTAAGATCACTAAATTAAGGGCCCAATTATATTTTTATCAAGCAACAGTGGTCTATTGCCCTACTCACTAAACTATACCAAAATATACTTGATCAAGTTCTCAAGATCCACTGTTGATTTTTTAGCAACAAGAAATATGTTCCAACTCTTCCCTAGTGAATTGTCAAAGATCCATTGTAGTGGGCTAACTTGCATGAGTTATGTAGTGGAAAGCCCATATGCATGAGTGAAAGCATTATTCTCTCTCTATTATAGTGAGCTTCTTTAAGGTAAAGACACGCATTTCTTCTCTCTTTAAAAAAAACATATTTTGAAGTAGATTTCTCTTTCCCTAGTAACAAATAGATTTTACACTATAAAGAGGGTTTAGCGCATTTTGATGATACCAAACATAATGTTAAATAAATCTGATATCTCACATGTGCCCAGGATGTCACAATTAAATAAACTTGATATCTCACATATGCCTAAGATATCATAATTAAATAAACCTAATATCTTACATATGCCAAAGATATTGTTGTTAAATAAGCTACACATTTGAGATATACCATGATATCTTAGAAACACAGTTTAAGTAAACCCCCCTTACCCCACATTTTTCAATGCTATGCTATTGTAAAATATGAGAATGTATATCTACATTGTTTCCCATGTAAGTTAGTGGATTAACTAAAATGACCATCATTTGTTGTGCACGAGTTCATATAAGGCGTCCACTTCAGTCATTCGAGCATTGTTTCCATAACATCATCTACAACAAAGGTCCCTTCAGATGTGATATTTAGATTTTGTTTGTTCACCTTGCCCATGTTAACCAAATGTGCCCAATTATACCGTAACAGAGAAGTTCTTCATCTAAAAAATGCCACAACTTATTTCTTTAATAATTTCTTTGTTTTTGGAAACGCCGAGGTATATATAAAGCAAATAAATTTAATGGACGGAAGGCAGAGATTGCCAATAAACGTAACATCACTCCTAAATCCTAATTGTCAATTCTCTGGTAGTTTATCTAGGCGGCATGTATGGAGCTCGACATGAACATTTCGTCCGAGCAGTAACATTTGACGAGTCCTCTTCAATGGTAGCATTTCTAGCCATTCTAAAAAATATTACGACTTGTAGTAATAATCCTATTCGAACATCTAGATGACGGATCTTTATGAAATCAGATAATAAATTTCTCATTATTGTTGAATAAGTCCTGATCACTTGGCCTTCAGATTTCGTTGCTACCTACTGAGAGGAAAAAATGGTTGGCTTAAGATAGACGAAAGGTGAATAGAAGACAAAAGATTCAGCAATCAAAACCAGCCGCAGGTATTCACCGTGTCTGAGTTAGTCCAGGTCTCCTGAAAAGACCACTACCAAACGCCCTAGCGAAGCCAAAAAAGGAAGATGAGGTCACGAGAAATGAAGAGCATCATACTAGTAAAGAAAAATAAGAAGGTCATTAAATAAATAACGCAAGTCAAGATATTTAATAGGATTTTTAATTAGTATAAGTCATAAGGTCTTGGATATTTCTTCTTTGCTGTCAAGTGGTCAAAGGGATTTGTGCAGCTGAGGTTGGGTAACAGGATATGAGATCGAATACTTGCTAACCAAGCAGCTTCTCCTTTGGTTATTTGACTGTAAAATGAAGATTCCACCATTCAATTAAATTGAAGGTACTGGCCTTTGATCTTTTCGACTGTTGACATAGTTTCACTTAGAATTTGAGAAATTACACTTCTAAATTGATCTCTTCTATTTTTGTATAAACCATAACAACTAACGTTTACAGTGATATTATCTTTAGTTATTCACAGTCCTAAAACAAAGAAATAGAACAATATTGAAAAATAAATATAACCATGGTTTTAGGAGAGTTTTAACTATATCTAGAAAATCAAAATTTTATTTTCAAGCAATAAATTTATTTCATAAACAACGAGTGAAAACTACATGATTCTCACAATTCTTGCTACGGGTGCTTGTTGAGCTAGATGAATGGGACGGTTCCCACACCAATTGACCTGGTGCATGAAACTCCTGCATATGCAGGGTCCGGGGATGGGGCGGACCATAAGAGTCAATAGTATGCAGCCTTATCTTGCATTTTGCAAGAGGCTATTACCACGCATTGAACCCGTGACCTCAAGGTCACACCACGACAACTCTACGGTTGCACCAAGGCTCCCCTTCTGGTTCCCACACCAATTATGGTGTATAATTTGCTACAAGATTATTGTTCTTGTGATATGTGTTACAGAACCTCAGAACTTTCATACCATCTTTCCTTTCTTCTTTTCGTGGTCGGGAGGATCAAGCAAGATGGAATCGAAGGTTGTGATGGGTAGAGGCTCGGCCCGGAATGCCTCATTTGTTAAGATTAGAGTGTAACAGCATGCCAAACCATAACAGGCCCCCGTTTAAGCAACCATGATTGTGAACATATTGAGTCTTACTTTGATATGATAAACCCAAGGTGAGACCAATGAACAAGTTAGTATAAGTTATCATGCAACCCCTACCTAATCATATTTACCTTTAACTATCCATTTTCTTTAAGCCAAGCGCCAACCGTATTTACCAAAGAGTCTTGCTGATAGAAAGCATGGACAAAATTACCGTATACTAAATGAACAGCCGGCCTAAAGCCTAAAATGAATTATCCACAACATAATAAAATGTCCTAAAACCTGATTATAGTTTCTTCTTCTTATTATTATTATTTGAATTTTGAATGCTTTTTTTTCTTCTTATTATTTTTTGAAGTTTGAATATTTCTTCTTAATTAAGTTTATCCACAGGTAACTAACTAATTGATAATTATGCCTACATTTTATTATCCTTGTGCCGAATAGTGAAAGAGTGTTCCGGTACCTTGGAAGACTTTAGTGTGTTTTCCATGGGCTGGTTTGGTTGAAGAGCTCGATTTTCTATTTGCTGTTTCTTCATTTTCTCTATAGTTTCCGTTTACGAACCAGTAAAAGTCAGAGATAACGAAGGTTTCCCTAACGTGTTGAATACTTTCGGGTTTCCTTATAATCCTCATCCACGATTAAGACAAGCTTTAACTAGCTTGTCACGCAAAAAAGGGAGTTCTCATGCCCATTTTCTTATATATATACCCTTACAAGGTGCATGTAGATTGCATATTGAGGGAGATAGATAAGAGAGATTTGTGTACTTGTTGGTAGCACATTCTGTTAGAAGCTCATACATGTAACGGGGCAGCTTTCTCTTCCCTTCATCCCTTAACCCAAACCTCCTTCTTTACTCTTCCTTCACTCAACATGGCTCGTTCCGTGCTGTTGTTCTTGGCCTGTGTTTTCTCTGTGCTCGCTTCAATGGCTTCCGGCAAAGTCGTCGAGCATTCGTTCCATGTAATAGAACACACACCATGCATTATCATCTTTTCTATCTGTTCTTGGTTTTTGATCAATATGTTTTGTCTTTGATTCTTCTCTGTTTGGTGGCAAAGGATGGTAGATTTGATTGGTGAGATCTGAGCGTAGTTCTCTTTATCATAGAGGCCAAGCAGTCATTTTTTTCTTGATGTGTTCTAATAGCTAGGTTAATTAGGGTTTTTCATATTGTGGGTTAATGTGGTTTCTCATAACTAAATAGGTTTGGCATAGTTACTCCTGCTTTCTTGTCAACATTATCTCTTAATTTGACTAAAAAAGATTGTGGAGTATCTCTTGTCCTTCCCATTGGTTCTAAACTGTACCTTTTATCTTTTTTCATTAAAGTTTCATTGACTTTAAAGTAAATAAATAATTCCGGGTAAATGCATTTATTTGAATATAAGGGAGCCTTGATGCAATAGTAGAATTGTCGCCATGTGATCTTGAGGTTATGGGTTCAAGGTGTGAAGATAGTCTCTTGCAAAAATGTAAGATAAGGTTGCATACTATAGACCCTTGTGGTCTAACTCTTCCTTAGACCTATCATTCACACGAAAACTTCATACACTGTGCTGCCTTTTTTTACAATCATTTAAATCTAGAAAATATCATTTTTCTTAAGCTTTAAATAAAAATATTTCAAGAAGAAACAAGTTTCGAAGTTGCCCAAGTCAATCTGTAAGCTCGTGACTAGTCCTTGGGGGGCAGTTTGAAAAACAAAATAATTTCCCTAAGCCTACAATTAATGTCTTCATCACCGAAAGACGTTGCTTCTTCTTTCTTAGTGGGTAGATTTTTCTTTCTCGTTGTCGACCATAATTAGCCACAAAAGAAAGAACCGATAGGCGTGCAAGTCTACCTCTACTGATTGACAAACTTATCCTTACAATAATTTTCCTTTTTCTTTTTCAGATCGGAAACATGACGGTTCGCCCGCTGTGCAAGGAGCAGGTTATTGCTGCCGTCAACAAGCAGTTCCCTGGCCCAAAAATACGTGTACACGATGGAGACACACTTATAGTTCACGTCTTCAATGAGTCTCCCTACAACCTCACCATCCACTGGTAATTCTGTTGTGTTAACTCGCATCATATTTTACGATGCTGATACATGTATAGCCGAAAGAATCACTGCCATTAGTCAGTAGTCAATTTAGGCAGGCAAGACTAAGGGAAGGTTTGGCATAAGGTTGAATTGTAACCGTGCGACCTGGAGGTTATGTGTTTGAGACGTAAAAACAGCCCCTTGCGAAATGTAAGAATAAGACTGCATCCTATAAACACTTTTTAGCCTGTCCTTTCCCCAGACCCTGCATGTATACACAAAAGCTTCGTGTACTGAGCTTCTCTTTTTAATCTAGGCATCCAAGCTTATAAACCCAGCATAATTAACATACTCCAACAAATGCTAATTATATTGTTAGTGTACAATTCTTGCTATGCCTAATTAACGAAAAATCATGGTAGGCATGGGGTATATCAGCTACTGAGCGGTTGGGCCGACGGACCGAGCTACGTGACCCAATGTCCGATACTTCCAGGAACCAGCTACACCCACAGGTTCAACATCACTAACCAGGAGGGGACTCTATGGTGGCACGCCCACGTATCTTGGCTCCGTGCATGGTTGTACGGAGCCCTGATCATCCGCCCCAAAAGCGGTGACTTTCCCTTCCCCAAACCTCACAAGGAAGTCCCCATTCTACTAGGTAATCAACTCGCCTGCCTCTCTCGCCATTGTACGTTTCATCATCTTCACTAATGATCCTTGAAATGACGAAATTACGCCTGAGCAGGCGAGTGGTGGGACGCCAACGTGATTGACGTAGAGAATCAGGCTTTGGCCACCGGTGCCGCACCCAACATCTCCGACGCATACACCATCAACGGAAAGCCGGGCGACCTCTATGCCTGTAACACCAAGAGTAAGAAATTTCATCTCCGGCCTGGTTTTTTATAACGACACCCTTTATGCCACTCACACGGTCCTTAGCTCTATCTCATCTCTAACTTGAAGCTGCCTGCCCTCTCTATCTACAGACACTTTCAGGCTCAAGGTGTCCCATGGCAAAACCTACCTTCTGAGAATCATCAACGCTGCACTCAATAACCAGCTCTTCTTCAAAATTGCTGGCCACAAGATGACCGTCGTCTCCATCGATGCCGGCTACACCGACAGCTACGTTACCGACGTCGTCGTGATCGCCCCCGGCCAAACGACAGACGTCCTACTCGTCGCCGATCAAGTGCCCGGTCGTTACTACATGGCGGCCCACCCTTATGCCAGTACCGTACCGGCAATACCATTCAATAATTCGACCACCACCGGGATTTTGGAGTACGATAGCGGGCCCACAAGTGGGAACCCCATAATGCCGGTCCTGCCAGCATTCAACGACACCCCTACGGCCCACCGATTTTACAGCAATCTTACGGGTCTCCTCCGACGGGCCCACAAGTACGTACCCAAGAAATGCGACGAGCGGATGTTCTTCACGTCGGGGTTAGGCCTCGAGCCTTGCGGGCTTCCTGGTAACGTTACGTGTCCGAGTGGGATGAGATTCGCTACCACCGCCAGTATGAATAATGTGTCTTTCCGATTGCCATCCCGGTTGTCTATGCTGCAGGCGCATTTTAGCAATGTGCAGGGCATTTTCACGGAGGATTTCCCCCGTACTCCTCCAACGGTGTTCGATTACACGGACGCGAGCTTGAGGCTTTCCGTGCCGCTGGCGACGCCTGTGAGGGGGACACGTGCCACCAGACTGGCTTATAATTCGACGGTGGAGATTGTGCTGCAGAACACCCCGTTCGCTGGTTTTGAGAATCATCCCATCCACTTGCACGGCTACGATTACTTTGTAGTGGCGCAGGGTTTCGGTAACTTCAATCGGACTCGGGACGAGCCCAAGTTCAATTTGGTGAACCCGCAGAAGAGGAACACCATTGCAGTGCCCGTTGGTGGATGGGCAGTTATCAGATTCAAGGCCAATAATCCAGGTAAACACGCGTTCCACTTGCCACTAAGCCCACTCTCCATGCTTAGCTCGGGCTATCGGAAATTGTGGTCATCACCTCCGTTGCCATTGGTTAGAACGGTGGGACCTCCGTCTAGTGATCGTCCCAGAGCTAGGAACCATGGAAGTCCAACAATGTCCCTCTACTGACCAATTTACCCTTTCATTCTAGCCCAAACCACAAGAGAAGAATTCGGAAGGGTTAGATCTACGTAATTAAAGCCATTGATCTTATCTGCAAGATTCATCCCATTTCTCCCGGTCTCACCTTGACCCTTGAATCATCTACCTTCCTTGTGGGATCCACTCATAATTGCTCAGCTAAACCATTGATACAATAAATCATCTTATAAATGTCAAAATCCATTAGGCAAAGGGAACATGCTTAGCAATTCTTCACGGTCAAAGTCTCTAGCAGGGTCTTAGTGGTACTTGAGATGGAGTAAGCTGACTTAAGATGAGATTGGTCATGTCACTTTTAGAGTGTGGCGCTTGAGCTAGATTAAGATGAAGTGATATCTTCTCGTCTTGTTGTTAGTGGTGCTTGAAATGGATGCTAGATCCATCTCATCTCAAACCAGCTCAGTCAATCTCTAGAACCATGTAGATATTCTATCATGACTGGCTAGGATTGATCCAGATCGTACCATCACAAAGTGGGACCCTTCAGTATATGGTATTTAATTAACTATTTTACCCTCACGATAATTGGAACACAAATGGGGGTGCAAAATAATAATGGCTGGCGTTTGATAGCTTTAATGGCTTTGTTTGACAACAAAGAGGAGGCATTTCTTGGAATTTGACTTGAGAACTACAGCATAACGAATCTCTGACCAATTATAAAAATCTGATGGTACAGGTGTATGGTTGATGCACTGCCACTTTGACGTCCACCTTCCTTGGGGCCTGGCTACAACTTTTGTGGTGGAGAACGGGCCGACTCCATTCACCCTCCCACCACCCCCTCCTGATCTACCTCGTTGTTAGACAACAATATCAGATCAGATGCATTTTCTGCCGATTATTCAATAAGTATAGATTGTTTATGGCGTTTTAAAATATTGTTATTCATTACTGTTTTGCCTTTGTCAAAGGTGTGATAAAGTCATCAATGTTGATGCAGTAAGCCATAAGCCATTGTTGTCATTCTTCAATTTACACCATTTTTTGGTGATAAACCCTGCTTTGTATGAAGAAATTTTATGTATCAAGGGATTGTTTTTATTGAAATCTTAGTTTCATTTTGCTTCTTTTTTGGATGATGGCAGGGTTTGAAACCTCAACCTCTTGCTTATGAGACAAGGAACTTAGATAACTTGGTTAAGTGTCGAAAATCATTGGTTTTTATTGATTCAATCAAGTTAAAAAGGCAGGAGGAGATTACATTAGTTAAAGTTCTAATTTAGGGCATTTGCCAATTTAGGCAATGCAGGTTCAGCTGCCACCCACTAGCCTAAAATAGTCTATTCGGATGCCACTTGAGGATTAGTGGCAGCCTGATAAGTGGGTTATGGGCACTCGGCAAAAGTACCCTCTTCCTTAAAAAATAATGCAATTTTTCTTTCCTGGGGATCATGAGTAACTTAATAATAAAATTAGCCAAAATAATTGGAAGAGTTAAGATAATGAAATCAACAAGCCGGCAAGCTTCTTGGACACTAAATACACATGATCTGGATCTTGGAAACAGCTGGGCTCATTGAATAAAGAATCGGGTGTTGGATTTTGTGTAAGCACCAGAAGAAAATTTCATTAAATTTCGGTAATTAAAGTACCATTTGGCAAATATTCTATCTGTTTCTACCTTTGGCAAATCTTTATTGCGATTGGGCCTTAAGATTCTCCTCATTTTTCAAGACTTAGTTAATCATCCATATCCTTGGTTATTAGTTGTTACACCACTAGAATTGGGCTCACCCCCAACTCCTCTGCACATGCACCACATGCACTGGTCTGATTAAGCAGTCCAAAAAGATCATCTTCATTAATGGGTAGTAAGCAAGGAATTCTCTCTCTGTCTCTGAATATGTTTACATATATACATGTAAATGCTTGATGGAGACATGCATCAGTATGGTAATACATAGTTGTAGTATGGGTGTTGAAACCCCAACCAATACATGAAAGGCCATATGTATAATAGTGATGACAAGTAGAATGCTCCATCTAGAGCTTCTTTGTGAATCTACACTGGACTGTCTGTCTCACTGTGATGGCCCCCTAGCATCCTCTCCTTCGCATGATCTCATGGTATGGTCACTGTCTAGCTCTGTGACAAAAGCCATAAATAAGAAGGATGGCCGCTTGCTTTTGGCATCTAAATGAGGCTACAGGGAGGCAAACAGGAGAGCATGTCTTGGAACGAGATGCCTTATCCCACGCCCTTCCCATGAAATACACGTTGGATAACAAAGAAAGTGGTAATTCTCTAAATTATCAGTGGAAGAGAGAAAGCAAATCTTTAAATGTCGACAAGAAGAAAAAGGCAAGAGAAGTTACTTGAATCACATGGACGTAATGAAAGTGGAAGGCGATAGACCAAACATCCTCACTTTTGTCAAGGATAAAGAAAATGGACCACGAAAGCATGGACTTTTCTAATAAACAAAATGCATGGACCACATGTTCGTGAATGTGAAGTTCAAGAGGGCCACGCATCAAATTAGTTCCATTTCTGGTCAGCCATGATTTTCTTTTGGTTGATGGACAATTCATTGGGAAATTTGAGATGCCCTGCTGGACCACACTGGAGCGAAAATGAGCTCTTCCACTAGGAACAAGAATAAGACCGTACCTTATGTTTTTTTCTCTTTGTTCTTACTAAGATATATAGATAATATCACTCTCTCTCTCTCTCTCTCTCTCTCTCTCTCTCTCTATATATATATATGTGTGTGTGTGTGTGTAGGGGTGTGTTAATTTTAGTTGTTTTATGCAGGTATAAGAGCATATGACATTTGATTGGCTGAAAAAAATTTAAAAACATAAAAAGTTAAAGGCAATGGCAGTTAGAAACTTTTTTTTTAGCTAATCAAATGTCACCTACACTTTAGATCTACAACTTCTTGATGAATTTACCACTCCCCATATATTGATTGGGTGTGTTAATTTCTGTTGTTTCATTCAAGTGCAAGGAACATGTGACATTTGATTAGATAGAAAAAAGTATACAACAGAAAAATTTAGAAGAAATGGCAATTAAAAACTTTTTCCCGACCAATCAAATGTTACCTGCATTTTACCTCTGCAACTCTTTGCTGGAATTACTGCTCCTCACATGCACACATATAACATACACACTTAATTATTCCAACTCTTAGATACCAAGGACTCGTTAGCAATTAGAATTCCATCAAGTATTTTCCTTCCTTTGCTAAAGCCCGAGTAGGCAAGGAACCTCCTTAAGCAATTTCTTCAATTTATTAGCTAATGCATTTGATAAGATATATGATAATCCATTGACAAGACTAATCGGTCGATAATCTTTGATTTATGAGATACTTCGAATCTTCTTAGTGGATGCTGCCTTCAGTCTGGCACTGCCAAACCAAAGACCCTTTAGAGTCGGATACTTTCTTTTGGACCAATCAAGCAATTTGCAAGACTACTCGAAGAACATTTCCACTGCAAACAAGTCTGAGGAGTGGAGGCCCCTCAGCAACTGTTGAAGGGTCTCTTCTGTGGACCTGTATTGGTAGAGCAAACAAGAGAATGGAGTGGCTTAGTGGTGTTTGGCACTTAATTGGATTGTGGAAAATGACTTGAGGGAGGCAAGTTCAATCAAAGTCCATGGTGGTTGTAATGGCTGGGCGACGGACTTAGGTGGGAACAACATTTATGTCGAATAAAGGAGTGACCCAAGCCCTTGGAAAATCAGTCTCGTGATGGACAAAACAAGGTACCATGAACCCCTCCTTTCCAATCAAAGCCCGACAATACGAGCCACCCTTATTACCACACTCCAATAATTCAGTTACGGCTGAGAAGTTTGATCGCTTAATTGAGAAGAACACAAATTGTCAAAACCCCCTACTTTGCTAAAAGTTGGGTCCAGCATCTTGTCCCATTGATGAGGATTTCACGGGGTCACAACACTCAGGTCACGTGTTGCTGAATCTCAATCTTACCTAACAAAAAAGAAGAAGGAAAATGATATGCAGGGACTTTACCCTAGCAACAACAACAATCTATGTGTGCACGCGCGCTCGCATCGATTGGTCCATCTGTCCATGGCAAGAACCGCATCCTGTTAAGAAGCCTTAATCCATTAAGTTACAGTTATGATTCTTCAATTTTTGGAATTTCTTTCTCTCTTTTAATTCAATTTTTTCTTTTGATTTTCATATCCTACGCTTTCTTCTTTTGTGGTTTTTTATTTATTTATTTTTTTTTAGTTTTAGTTAAATTGGTTAGTATTTTCATTCATCTCACCCCTTTTTTTATTCTCTCTCTATTTATGATAGGAAGGTAATCGATCAACTTCAGAAAGTAAAAAACATTCAAGTTTTACAGTTATATTGCATTATTTTAGCAAGTATCCGATAAGAGTCGACACACTTGCTGTGCATGGTGAAGTAAATACACCCCTGGAACTTTTTCTCGGAAGAAACTCATTCATCGTGCACGCCATACAAAAGAGAAGAGTTATGACCAGGCATAACAGGGAGATGCGCCATGCTGACTACGACCAACTGTGCTAGACAACTTTTGGCATTCGAACTGCTTGTTTATATTCTTAATTTCTAGCTGAAAGAAACATGGGTTAAAAATATCCATTGGCCATCAATTTTTGGTGGTGGGGGGTGTATTAGATACAAGTTACACTATTGATGTAACTAATAAACATAATTAGAATTAAGAGGTTGTTCCAAACAAAATAACAGAAATTTACTGGTGAATTTTTTTGGTAGGCGACTGGGTTTTATAGATAACCCTAAACTCATGAGAGACTTGAACCTCCAACTAAGCACATGACAGCCCTTTTGACACCGCTGTAGTAGAAGGCTAGGACTCTATTTCTAATGAATTAAATTACTTAAGTATAGGGGCACAATCCCCAAAAGAGAGCCTTGGTGAGACGGTAAAAGTTGTTGTTGTGTGACCTTGAGGTCATGGGTTTAAGGTGTGGAAACAGCCTCTTGCAAAATACAAGTTAAGGCTATGTACTTTAGGCCCTTGTGGTCCGCCCCTTCCCTAGACCCCAAATAGGCAGGAGCTTTGTGCTCCGGGGCACAACCCACATCCTTACTATGTTAAGGCTCTTCTAAACATGATTAATGGCTTATAGATAATAATAAAAAAATCACCATACATGAATAAAGGTAAAACTTCTTCTACTTCTCCTTGCACACCATGTGCATCTACTCTTAGTGGAACTTTGCTAGCAAATTCCAATCTATCTTTTTATATTTGGAAAGTAGGACACACACCCAAGAGCAGCCTAGACCTTACTTCCAATATACCTCAAAATACTTCTATCCTTTTATTTCAATTTGTTGTTTCTCGTTAGCCTCTTTAGACATATAAATTGGCCCAATTTGTATCAATTTAAGCTTTTGGGTTGATTGGTAATTCAACATGGCATCCAATCCTTACTAACTAAGAGGTAGTGAGTTCATATCCTAAAATCCCCATTTTCAAATCTATGTGCAAGAGCTTAAAGAAAGGGCCTTGGGTGTTTTAGACATATGAGTATTGTTAGCCCACTTTTTATAAGCTTAAGCTTTTAGATCAATTGATAATTTAACATCTGTGATTTAAAGTGTATCTATCATTATCAATAAGAAAAATGGTTATACTACTGTATTTATTTGAAATCTCTATATCACCAAGCTCCCCTTTAAGACCCTTCACCTGAGCAATTTTGCAAGATGAGTTGCCCTTTCAATGATTACTAATACTGTGGTTGCCCTTTCAATGATTACTAATACTGTGGTTCTATCATAAATCTTGACACATCTAAGAAGAGCAAGTTTTTTGCGTGTGTAGAGTTTCTTTGTCCTAAAGACCACTAAAAATCTGCCCTAAGAATTATCTGAATCTCCTATTGCTCCATTAACATTTGCCATCATCCAAGTTGGCATAGTTTGACCCTCAAAGTTTCGTTTTAGGTAAAGCCAGCAGAACTGGTTAAAATCCATGATTATCTATTTAAAACTACAAAATTGGATCGAAGAAATAGGATCCTTATAAAAATAGAGAGAAAAGATTCGACATAAATCCATTTTCCTCACAAATTTATCTATAGATATCCATTTAAAAGGCAAACTTCAAAAAATTTACGCTTAAAAAAAGAGAGAGGATATAATAGTCTTATCTTTTGTTTCAATATTGAGATGTTAGTGAATATCATTTGGCCACCAACAATTTTTTGGGAAGATTTTTATTTTTTTATTTTGTAAAAAGTTTAGGAGACTATTTGTTCCACCAACATTATTTGCTTATAAGTCATAGTCGATATGAAATTAATTAGGAGAATTCAATGTCATCATGATTGATTATTCACAAATCAACAGCAAAACTCACCAAAAGAATTCAATAGTAAATTTTTATTCTTTAATATATATATTAATTTTATTATTATGGATTATATCTGAATGGATGCTAATTGGAAATGAATTTGAAATTTTTTATTTGTTCAAAAAAAAGATGTAGAGAATCAAATCCATTTATATATAGATATGCAACGGATCAGATTGGATTTAATCCATCAATCTGTTTTGTTGGATCTAGTTTATGCAATCTTAGAGAACTCTATGATCTGCAAGGATCTTTTCATCATGATTGAATTCCAATTTGAGAAAAACTGATATATCTTCGATCTATTCAGCAAAACCAACAGCCACTTATGACATCAAATGGTATTTCCAAGATATTTATTGAACTTGTTTCCATTTTAAATTTTCTTCTCCTTCTGTCTTATACTTTGCCATGAATACTTCCTAAGATTTTTCATTGATGTTTTTATTTCTTTAATCAATTTTACAAGTTGTTAGTGGTGCTAGAAATTGAGTGAACTAACTTGTGATGAGAGGAGATGGGCCATAACAGTATTAGTCGTGCTTGAGCTTGGTTGAGATGAAGTGATATCTTCTCATCTCATAGTTAGTAGTGCTTGAGATGGATGCTGAATCCTTTCAACTCAGCCCAAGTAATTTCTACTAATGTCTCATCTCATTTCACCTCTCTCTCTCTCTCTCTCCCAAAAGGATAAGAACTAGATGCTTATTGTAGACATGAGTTGTACTGAGGTAGCGATTAAGAAAACAAAAGACTAGTTGTTAGTAAGATCTTGCATCATTCCACATTGCTGTCATGACTTCATCCTATTAGGGACGTACTGCAAGAATAATATGATTTGCACTTTGCGGCCGATCGCCTACCCATGCTACCTCTTCTACTCCCTTATTCTACATATATCCCAGGATGTGGCAGCTGCCTCCACTTTTGCCAAGGACTCGGCCGGTGCAGCTCTTCTTCTTTTTACCAGTACCAGTAAGTGAAAGAAAGAAAAAAGCAAAGAATACAAAAAACCAGCGTGAAATTGGGAGTTTCCAAGGCAAAATGGGGGAAGAAGATTCCAGCAGGACCACGTTATCAGAAATAAACATAAAAACACACAACTGAAACGGCACAATGATTGCACAAAAATGGTAAACAAGAGCTAGGTCATGTTCACACGTAAGGCGATTATGAAAAATACAAAAAATCTGTAAGCCTTCGAAGATGAACTTCATTCCCACCATTGATCTTTGTTGTCACCATCAAACCCTGCCTTCAGATTTCAAGGTCATTGCACCAATCTAACAATGCTATCAAAGTAGAAATGGCGTGTCATCTGTGTTCTAACAAAATTTTGTTATTGAAGTTCACTTGTCCGACTCTTCAAGGGCTATATATTTTAATAGACCATCAATAGAGAAGCAGCAGTGTGAAATCCTACAAGTTGAAAGGTCTTGCTATTCCAAATTGGGGATGGAAAATGGACTGGTAGAAAAGAGAGGCATGTTTTCTCTAAGTCATCCATCTGCGGCCACAAATCGGATAATTAGAATTCCCAAATTCGAAGAGATGGATATTTGAGCCAACTTCATCATACGATTCATAGAAGATTATCTGTCTAGATATTATCATATATATCTAAAAAGCCATATGCTTTGGAAGAAACTTGTATAGTTTGGGAAGGGGTTTTTATTGATAAAAAGAAAATTTTACTTCAACCAATATGAGGCACAACGCAGCAGGTTCTGTACCCAAACTTATTGCAAAAGAGGGTAAATAGGCCACATTAAGATTATCATATGGGGAAGTCCATTTCATATCCAAATTCTCAACTTAAAATATTTTCTATCCAGATTTTACCTGCATCCATGATAGTCTCTTCTCCTAGATAATCACTAATAGTTCTATTCCCAACACATAAAATGATTTGAGTTCAGGCATGTTGTAATTATAGGAAATCTCTAAGCTTCCTGTTTATTATCAGGCCATATTTTTTTGCAAGAAAAGGTTAGGAATTAATTTAAAACGGAAACAGAATTGGAAATCAAGAACCAAGAGGGCTGAGATTGTCTAATATACAAACTGTCTCTACCAACTCCATGATAAGCAATGATCACATAAAATTATTAGCAGGTCGTCGAACCCGCTATGAAAGAAGAAATTACGACGTCAAATGTGAAGATATTGCAGATGATGCCGAAGTGAATCAAACCAAGAATCACTTGTTAATTACAAAAATTAGTATTTGAGTCAAAGAAAGGTTATGAGTCCACTCGAGTTACACTCTTGATGCCCTCTAAATATGGCCTTCTAAACCCGTTGGTTTATATCTATAAGGGGTGCTAATGGCTACTCTGGTCATTTTAGAAGAACTAAGTGCACTCTTGAGTTAAGTCTCTCCTTCTCTCTATATAGTGACACAACGGGTCTCACTATGGTTGCATTGTAGGCATACTTAAAAGTAGGTGGTAGGCCACTCTTTAAAAAAATTTGGATATCTAAATTGGTCATTTGATGTGCCTCATCCTGCATATCCTATGCATGAAAATTTTCATTTATTGCATAGCTCTAAGTCATCCTTTAACATTTTAAAAGTAAAATAATGGATGGTGAAACACAAAAAGGCCCTAGAACAAGTTTTTTTTTTTTTTTTCAAAATATCTAAAATGAAGAACTTAGAAATATGTAACAGATAAAAATTTTCATATCTAAGTTATCTATGATAAGACTAATCAATGAACGATTCATATAAAAAGAAAAGGAGAAAAATAAACCCATCCCCCCACTTTTTAAATGCAACCTGATCAGACCGGTTGCATCATATAATTAAGAGAGGGAGAGAGTATTATAAGCGTACAAAAAAAGGTTAACACTTGTATCTCTTTTATATATCGAGGACGCTTGTAGACCGCTTTCCTTTGTCCTTGGAAAATGAGAGAGAGAGAGAGAGAGAGAGAGAGAGAGAGAGAGAGAGAGAGAGAGAGAGAGAGAGATGTGGTTCGTATTCGTGCCTGCGACTTGAGGAAGCATCCAAAGGGATCGCATTGATCCGTATTTATCTCAGGAATTTGGATCATGCAATCCCTTTGGAACCCTCCTCCAGCCGCTTCTCTACCTTGCTATCGAGCGTGCTCCTTGGGCTATTTGGTGATGCATTCGTTCCAGGGGTAATTGAGATTGGATGAACAACATTCAACGCAAACCTCATCTAGATCAAGTAGTCATTCGGTTAGTCTTTCAAACCCAGATTTGTTCTCATTAGAAGATTTTCTCACTACCAAATGCATAGAGATTTACTGTCTTTCCTTTCTGTAAGATCATATGTTTCTTGGATGCCTCTGGTTCTCTCTGATGATAATTCATCTGTATCTTCCTTCTTCTCTTCCATGGGTTAACAATCCGTTTTTCAGTTTACCTGGTTATATAATTATCCATTTAACATAGCTCTCTTTCCATGCTGAATGGAGAGAGAGAGAGAGAGAGAGAGAGAGAGAGAGAGAGAGAGAGAGAGAGAGAGAGAGAGAGAGAGAGAGAGAGAGAGAGAGAGAGAGAGAGAGAGAGGAGCAATATCATAGGCTCCATGGCTTGATCTATTCCAGGCAGATTATGTCAATGGTCTGTTATGATCTTAACTATCCTCAAAAAATGAATGGAAGAAAGAGAGGGGCCAAAGCAAGAATGAAGATTTAATATTAATTTATCCATTCCCAACCATTACTCAAAAATGCACTTTAAGGAAACAATATACCCCCTATTTGAATCATCACACCACCTAATTAATCTTCTCTTTAATTTTTTATAAACCTTTGACAAGCATCATAACCCTTTCAAACATCCCTCATACCATTTCATTTGTTGCCTCAAACTCAGTTCACTCAGCCCACGATTCGGCTGGCCTGGATCACTCACAGGCGCACCTAAAGATCCTAACAACAGAATCTTCTAAATTCTGTTGAACGTCGGTCAGATCCACACATAACAAACTTCAAACGGTGAAGATCAAGAATAAGATGATCTCTAGCCTACTCGGTGAGTCTAGAGAGCGATTCATGGAATTATTATAATACTGACTTTAATTAGAATCCAAAGCACAAGGGGGAATTTTTTAGGGTACTTTTTCAACTTTGCCTTCCACAGTACTGTACCAGTTAAAGGCTTGTGGCTCCACAAGAAAAGTTGTAATGGATTGGAATCAGACACATGGGGCTCTGGGATTTTCTATTCCTCTAAACCTTGCACTAATTTTGAATTGAAGGAACTTTTATGGTCTTTGTATCACATGGAGCAACAACTCCTTTTACTAAAAAAATTCTTTTTCATGTTTCTTCTTTATGTTGGTCCAACTTACTCAGCCTACTACATCTCCTGCGCTGCTGACTATTATAATACCATTACTTCTAAGATACCTAGTTGAGCGCCTCAGCCTCATACCCATCTCTCTTTTATGCAGAAAATGAGGTGAAGACAGAAGTAGTTAGTTCGAGTTAGAATCTGGTTTCATATTTGGCACCCACTTTGTTGTGATAGGCACCCCATTTTCTTGAAAAGCTAGGCCTTTTCCTGCAGTTTATTTTACATATTTACTTATCTAGGTTTCCAATTGAAGTTTCCAACTAATTCCTTTTTTTTCCATTTTTAGTAATGATTTCCAGCAAGGTTGCATTACAAACAACTCCTGAGAAGCTTAACATAGTAGAGGTGCACCAACAAAAACAAGAGACTCCACAAAATCACAAACAAACACAAATATACATTCCTGCTTGACTTTTTTTTCAGCCAGTAGATTTTGGAAATCCATTTCAAGGTGTTAGTGGTGTTTGAGATGAGATGAGATGAAGTAATATCTCCGCATCTCACTGTTAGTGGTGCTTGAGATTAGATGAAAATCATCTCACGCAAACTCACTCCTAGTGGTGCTTCATATGAGACAAGAAATTCCCTTCTCATCTTAGCTCACTATTAGTGGTTTGCATATCACTTTCATCTCAAAGTCACCTAATTCTTAGTGTAAAAGAGTCACTTCTCCCACCCTAGCATTTTACATGAGACAAAATTGGGCCCTATCATATCATCTCAACCATATCCTCCAACTCATCTCAACCCATCTAAATCATCTCTCCAAATTTTACCACAACTTAAGTGCATTTTCAGTCACCTCACTGCATCTCATGCCAAGTTTAGATTATCTTAATCCATTTCATATCATCTCATGTTAGCTTATTGCATCTCAAGCTCCATTAAAACTGTTAAATAGATGATTCGGAGACAAGAAACTATGCATCTCTTTGTTTTGCCAGGACAAAATATGCCATTATTTCCCGACAAGTCCAATTGCTGGTTTGGAACTGCAACCAATTTTATGCGCATGGATTTGGCTCATTAGATGACATGAAAATTAATCCTCATCTCACGTGCAAATTTGGATTTTCCTCTTTTGGTGCTAGTATGATTTTGAATGAGTTTGTTGTAGATCATTTCCATCTTTTACAGTAAATAAGCATTCAGTGTAAACTTAAAATGATCATCCTAGAGTGCACTAGCAAGAAATCAATCTTATAGGGCGTTGGTTCTTGAGATGGGGTGAGATAAATTGATATCTCCTCATCTGAATAATAGTTGTGCATGTGACTAAGTTAAATTTTCAGTCATCTCACTTCATCTCATGCCAAATTTGGGTCATTTCAAGGCAGCTCACTTCCCCTCAAGCACCACTAATACTATGTTATTTAGAATGAGACGTTTTTCTAGTCCAATATGTAATTGTTAGCAGATCTCTCTCTCTCTCTCTCTCTCTCTCTCTCTCTCTCTCTCTCTCTCTCTCTCTCTCTCTCTCTCTCTCTCTCTTTTATTTTTTATTTTCCAATTTATTCATTTTTTAATATTTATTTTTAAAATATTTTGTTTTCTCTTCAGTCCCAATGGACACATAGGACGATAACTGGCTTTGGACCCAAAACAAGGACAAAGAAATGAAAAATAAATAAAGTGCTGAAATTAAAAACCATTTGTTCATCCGTCACATACTTGGTTAATTCTAGTTGATTAATCTGTCCGTTAATTGAATGATGACAATTTTATTTGCAAAAAGTGATAAATATCAGATTGAGGAGGCCGGATGACAAAATAAAAAATAAAAAAATCAAAGACTAAATATCATTTCTAGTAACTTCGCTTCTAGCAAGTTCATTAGTCAAGGAGTTTCCTAATTGTGTGAGCTCCGGAGAGAAAACTTCATGGTTGGCCACAATAGACTTGGCCTCATCAATCAAATTCCAAATAGTGCAAGGAGCTTCTTCAGTTGTAATCAAGCAACAAATCACGTTAAGAGAATCATCCTGAACCAAATTCATCTTTTTGTATGCTTTTATATTACTATCCATCTCATTTGGCTAGATGGAGAAAAGGTAGAATCCACCCTCATATGTTTGGATATTTAGTATCTTGGTATCTCTTATTTCAAATGGAGATGCTATTTCCACCTTGAGTCACATTTGTTTTCATCTTCATTTTATTCTCTAAATGATAAACCCTTGAAAGCTATCATTTTGGTAAAAGATTTTCCATGTATGTTGGGTAAAACCCCAATAATTTCTTCTCCTCAGTTGATATAATTCTTTGGAGGAATGTATAGGGCTAGAACAACATGGTAACTTGCCTTGTGCAGCCCCATTTTATGTCAATGGCTGTGTCTTTGTTTGATCCAACCTATTCATCTAATTTCTCTATTCCTGGATATCTTGTGAAACAAAAATCGGTAGTCATGAATTCATGATGAGTGAATGATTCTACCATGCAAAAAATTCTGCTGGTGCCAATATGAGTCCCAAAACGCCTCAGATAGTGGACCTAAATCATTTCCCTTCTAATGAATCATTTTCTTTTTACTGATGAGTTGATCCCACAATCTCTTGGCTGTTAAACAAGGCACTTAATCAACCTATTTGTTTAACTAGTTTCGTTTTGTTTGCTTGTTTCAATTATTTATATACCTCCTCAAGTTTGGTTCTGAATTTGAAACCTTACCACAAGTTTAAAAAAAAATAAAAAAAAATAACGAATTTATTTCGCCTATATATTTGATAACTTTGGTCATATCCAATACCCAAACATTAGATAAAATCCCACTGTACACAATGAAGTAGAATTTGTTCTTTATTGTGCCCTATTGGCAAGGCCTATATAATCCTAGTTCTTGAGTTATATAATCTTGTTTAGGCCATTATGATGGATTATTCCCGACTGACTATATAGAATAATCCGGTATGGTACAATCGCATAGACTAGATTATGTGGGTTTCACATTGGAACTTGCCTTTTGATTCGAAGGGTTGATGGCATTAGATGGACAACATAACATGGAGATGCCATTAGGCAAGGATGTACTGCATTTTACTGTGGTCCTACCTTGTACTGTGGTTTTTTATGAAGCAATGTGTTTGCTGCTCCACACAGTAAGAGCGTTTCCCCACTGAGGCCAAGCTTAATGGTCCTCGTACTACAAAAGGATCTCTGACCTATAAATACCATGCCTAGGGTGGTTGGAGTTAACACGTGATAGGACACTTCATCGATGGATCACCCTTCTGAAATGCCTTCGGTCTAAAGATATGTAATCAAAACAAAAACGACCCATTGTGGTCCAGGTCGGGTATGGAAAAGTTCATTGGATTAATGCTTGTTGTGATCTTCACTTGGCTGTCAAAGGCCAGAGAGTTATTGGTGCTTGAAATGAGATGATCTGACGTGATATTAGATGACATAACTGTATCATTATTTGTGGTGTTTGAGCTGAGATGGGTTGAAATAGTATCTCCACATGTCACCTTTAGTGGTGCTTGAGATGAAAATCATCTCTTCTTAACTCACAGTTTGAATTAAATTGTCAGTCATCAGACAATAAATTTAGTTATCTGAAGCTAGATCTCATATCATTTGATATCACTCCAGCTCATTTCATCTGAAAAAATACCAACCCATATATGATATTTTTTTGCAATGTCCAAATGAAAGTATCTTGCCCTAACTTGAGCCGACTTGGTAAATTAATAATAGCAACAAACTTACAAGATCATTCATTTTGCCTTTTTCTTTGAGAGTTAAGATAATACATTTCACTTAAGAGTACACTATTTACATAGATCTATATTCTTTATTTGAGAAGTTCAAAGTTCTCTGCTTCTTCCAATGGTTCATCTAGTAGCCCTTTCAGTTTGATAATATTTCAAGTGAGGTAGAAAGAGAGGTGAAATATGAGATAGAAAGAGAGGATTTGATAGTTAGTTTGGAAAAAAAATAAAAGCTTATCTAGAAAATAGGAAACGAATGAATTTTTTTTTTTTAACAAAATAAGCTAATAAGCTAAATCATAGGCTCCCATATATATATATATATATATAGTATGTACAAGATAAAAAAAAAAATTGATAAAATAAAATGTCACTACATTAGTAGAAAACTTTCTATCCTTTCATCGGAATTCTTATTACATGCCCATTGTCACCTAGGTCTATGTCTTTAAGCTCGGTCATATCTTAGGATAGGCCAGCCCTTAAACTGTGTGTGAAATGGATCTGTTAGACATCGCCGGTCAAACACGGGAATAGTTTGGATGACCCAAGCAGGAGCCTGTCCGTACTTTCGGCATCCGACCATGTAACTTCTTATTTATTACGTTAGCCCATATGTTGCTCTTCCCGAAGACAAAAGGCCACCTTGGAGGAATCTGTGGAAGACTGAGTTGGCAAGTCTGTTTCTGCCTTCCCATTTTGTCTAACAAAAATGGTGATATTTATCAGCTCAAGGCAATTCACACGCGACTGGAATGACCAATAACTGCGGCACTCTTGCAAATAAATATGAGAATAAAGAGAATACGGTTTCCTATTTAACAAGCTCACTGTCAATCAAAACCTTGACTTCTTTTACAAAAGAAACAAAAGATGTGAAGATGGGTCTGGAACCACTGTGTTTAGTTTCATTGTTTGGCAAATGGAGATCTAATGGTTTCATGTTTATCTTCTTTAAAGCGTGTCCTTCCATCTTCAAATCATCTTGCAAACTTTTTATGTACAAGCGAAGTCCAAAGATTTTCTGGCACAGAGTAATCCTTGCCTCAGTGCAGTTTCTTTCTCTAATCTATTTAGTTGACCTTTTCAAAAAAAGAAACGAGAGTTGGGATGATGGACTCTCTCTGACCCCACCCTTAGGTGTAAGGAAATTAATTATCCGATCTCTTAGAACTAAGAGTTCAGTTGATATTTCCTTCTCTTCTTTCCCCTAGCTCTTACTAAATAGTGGTGAGTTTTTATGGTGTTTTCAAGAAAAGCTGGTATAGGCCCCGCAAAAGCAGAGCCTGTCTAGCTACTAGTTAGAGAGAAGAGAAGACCAGGTTGCATAAAGAACCTTGCCTTTTAACCTAAACGGATTGCACGTTTGTCCTCTACAGGAGATATTGAGGGATATGTCTCGTCCTTGCACTACAAGCTTTATGATCCAGCACAAAGGGCCAATATAATGAATGGGGTGATTTTCAACATGAGGAATTGATGCTCCTTGCATGGAGACTAAGACTCTAGTTGAATTAAAACTCGTGTGATTGTATGAGGTGTAAAGAAGAAGTGTAAGATATGTGAATGTCATGAGGTGACCATTGATGGCAGTTTCTTCCTCTTTCAACAGGAAAAGGAATCAATTTCATTATCCAAAGCCTAAAACTACACCACCATCCAAGAACCGTTTGACCCAAGTTAATTGTTAAAATCAATCCTTGTTTTTTTCTCTCTTTTTTGTCTATAAGCAGGGTTTGGCAGCGTAGAAAACCAGAAGTCCTTAATAATGATATGGATTTACCATTCAAAATAGTAACACAGTAAGCTTGTCTGCATATATCTCCACTGCAATCATCATCTATCATGAACTTCTAGTCCAAAGGAATGGAAGATATGGAGGTACATCACTTGAGCAATTTGATTCTGAAGAAAATCTACGGAGTACGGTTAAAAAGATTAGATGCATTGTCATTCCTCCCTACTTACATTCCTGGTTCATGCTAGAGGATTTTCAGGTTCTTAGCAAGAAAAGAGCCGACCATCTTGAATAATTTATATTAGCTTTTCGACAAATCTACTATTAGTCAATGACGAATTTAAGTAAACTAAAGAAGTACAATGATTTATTACCCACAAATGTAAGTTAGACCTGCAAGATTTACGGGGTTCATTCACTTGGTTAAGAGACAACAAATGATTTTTACGCTGGTTTTGTCTATACAGTGATTATCATGTGACAATTTTTCTTTTGGGGTGGATTAGTACTTGAAATCTGATCTTTCGGCCAAACTTATGTAGTCTTTGTGTTACTCATTGTTGAGTGCACGTTCAAGACCGGGCCCAAATCTGAGTTAATGATGCTTAGTAGCGCAAATCTATATTTGGACGTTGCTCACCTACCGACACTCAAGTTGACTGATTGCGTGACAGCATTTAATCAAGGGACAACCACGTTTTCCTGCTACCACCCAATTCTTATGGTTGAGCCCCCGATCTATAGTTATGGCCTTAGTACTGCAATGCTTTGTCTGCGTGCGCCAAAAGAAGCTACCTTGGCTGAGCTCTATTATTATTAATCCTTGCAACTGGACCACCATATTCTCTCTCTACGATTGATTGACATTTTGCTCATCCCACTTTCTTTGTTGTATGACAGATACGCTTTATTATCGGCCCATCTATTCTCTATGTCGTTGGTGTCTTTTGCGAAGATCATTTCTGGCCCACAATTATCTCCTTCTCACGTGTTACGGTGTTGATATCCCTATTAACTCATGAGTGCTCTAAGCCCATGCATCCAATCCTTAGAACCAATTTTGGTCCATTCCTTCTAATTTTCAGCCATCAGGCCGACAAAGCTCGGCCGATGGAAGAGCGTCACTTTCAGCTTAGGGCGTATCAACTTTCACCTCTGCCGGACGGTAAGACAGTTGGGTTGGATATTTAACAAGTACAGTCCCTCGCAACAACGACTTAGATCAGAATCATACGCTAAGATCATCGAAGGTGACTCTACCGGTTCAGTCTTTGGCTCAAAGCGGTTGAATATCCGTGGCGATTTCACAATGATATTGGTCATATTAGGAGCTGGCTACAAAATAAACATGTTGCGTTCTCTTTGATTAATCGCTTGGCTAACTCTTTGGCGGATGATCTGGCTAAGCAAGGTGTTTGGCAGCCGCCCATATACAAATCTGATAGATTGCCATCTCCTCAAAATCCACATAGCGAAGCCAGTTGGTGTTTTAATCTGCTTTACCTCTTCTCTTATGATGTGTTTCTTGACTTACCTTTCTGTACTGCCTTTTCCATGACCTTCTTGATCATCATGTTTGTAATCTTTTCCTCGATCTGAATAAAAATTTTCACTACTTAAGGGAAAAAAGAGAGGACATTTTCACGGTTGACCCTGATAAAACTTCTCATCATATATACTAGGGAAAGGCAGAGAGAGAGAGAGAGTATAAGGCGTTAAGCCAGAGATTAGCAAAAAAAGCATTTTGTATGTGAGATTTAGAGAGAGAAAGAGAGAGGTGTTAAGGTGGAGATTCGCAAAAAGGACCCGGCATATTTTGTATTTAGCGGCAAAAATTTCCACCCCAAAAATCATCTTCCTATAGTTGTGCCACCGAAACTTTTCTTTGTGCTCCTTTCATATGCCTACATTTACCTTTGCTTATTTACAGCAATCTTCCTCATTTTTTAAACAGGAAATGATATTCTCGCCTCCCCATTTGATATAGCCCCACTTTCTTTTGTGGTTTTTTGGGCATTTAAAGGTTGGTTTTGCTTTTAAATGCAAAAATCAACCTTTTATAACAGCTAAATACACAAATTGGGGCGGAAAATATATTTCTATTGGTAAAAGTTGATTAAACATCTATGTAGTGTTTCAATCATTCATACGTCTCCTTTTCTTTTATGGTATTAGTGCATTTTCTTCTCTAACAAGAAAAATGGATCCTGCTTTATTCATGATTGATACAACTGAAGCGTCATCACCAACAATGGGAATCCCTGATCCAAATCTTGGACCCAACAGAGCGAAAACTTATCACTCTCAATGCTTCAGCCCAGCTCCCTATCAAGCTCACGGCATCTACATTCTGGTCTAGCAATGGCAATCGGTACTAATTGGCTACCATCATACAAATTTCTTTGAAAGAAACCTATCTCTGTCCACCAGCAACCATCTGCAGATCTGATAAAACAAAGGTTCCAAAGCCAATCTCTCTCTCTCTCTCTCTCTCTCTCTCTCTCTCTCTCTCTCTCTCTCTCTCTCTCTCTCTCTCTCTCTCTCTCTCTCTCTCTCTCTCTCTCTCTCTCTCTCTCTCTATATATATATATATATATATATATAGAATTGATCAAGATGCATTGCTACTCAATGCTCTCGTTGCCTCTACTATAGAAAGTGTGGCCAATACGAGTGCCTGGGAAACACTTGAACGGCTCTATACCTGCAAGTCACGGATACGCGTTCTTCAACTGAAGGATCAGTGACTTCACCTCCTACATGGCTCTATTTTTACAACATCTTACCTTGTTTTGGTTAAGAATATTGTTGATACATTGATAGTTATTGATAAACCAATTAATTCAGAAGATCTAATCCTCCAAATCATGAAAGGATTAAGTTCTGAATACAAAGAACTGGGTGCTTCGGTTCACATTCGATCTATACCACTCACTTTTGACGATTTGCTAAGTCTGATCATCAACTATGAAGCATATATCATAAATGAAAGCCCTGCTGATCCCATTGTTCCAATCACAAATGCTTCTCAAAGATACAATGGCTCGCCACATTACACCTCCAGCAAACAATATCGCAACATGAACTCCAAAGGTTTGGCTAGTTCCAATGGCAACATAAACAGTGCATAATCCAACAATAACAAAAAGAATATCTTCAATCCTCCAAGACATCCTGTGTGGTGTTAGATGTGTGATGAATACGCCACATAGCCAAGTTTTGTCCAAATCCACGACCCAGGCCAACTACACTTCCTCTACTCACTCATCTTCGAATCTTCTTGTTTTAGGAGCCTCTCAACATGTTACTAATGATTTGAATAATCGCTCCCTTGCCTCAGATTATACTGGACCGGATGAGATCATAATTGAAGATGGCTCGGGTTGGTAAATTTGACACATTTTTTCATCATCTCTACAATCCCCTTCTCACTCCTTTCATTTAAAGAACGTTGTGCAGCTAATATTCAAAAGAATCTAATTTCAATTGCTCAATTTTGCAGTATGAACAATGCTTCTATTGAATCCTTTTGTACTTTCTTCCTTAGAAAGGATCTCACTCCGAGAGCAGAACCGCTGCAGGATCCACTTACAGCAGGCACTCATCAAATGCCTGCATCGGCGAAAATTTGTGCGCTCTAACTCACATGTGGCACTGGTTGGAGAGCGCACCTCTGTCCACGGGTGGCATCATAGGCTTGGCCATCCCGCCTTCAGACTAGTTGAAAATTTATGGAAATACAGGGGCGACGAATTTATCAAATTAAAAAGGATTTCTAGCACAAAATGGTATAGGACATAGAATCACTTGTCCACATACCGCAAAACAAAATGGTAAGGTTGAGTGTCGCCATTGCTAAGTCATTGAAACTACCCTTAGTCTTATGCACTGTACCTCCATTCCTCTAGTTTATTGGTCACATGCGTTTATTATAACAGTTTTTCTCCTCACTAGAATACCTACAAAAATTCTTGGTTATGAATGTTCGTTTTCCCTTCTCCCCAGATTATCTCTCTCAAAATAGTTGGTTGTCTTTGTTTTCCTTGGCTATAACCATATGCATGAAATAAACTTGAGGTTAGACGTAGGCCATGTGTATTTTTAGGTTATTGTCTCTCACAAAAGGGTAAAAATGTCTAAATTTAACCACTTAAAAGTTGTCAACTTCTCGACATGTAGGGGGTTTATTTAACTGTGTTTCTTGGGCATTTCTGAGATATCATGCCATATCTCAAATGTTTAGCTTATTAAACAACGATATTTGAGGCATATATGAGATATTAAGTTTATTTAATTATGATATCTAATGTAAATGTGAGATATCAGTTTTATTTAACATTATTAAAGTTGATATGTTTGATGTTATTAGAGATATGCCAACCTCTCTTTTAGAGTAAAATTTGCTTATTGCTAGAGAGAAAAATCAACTACAAAACATGTTTTTTTTAGAGAGAGAAGAAATGAATGTCTTCACCTTAAAAAAGCTCACTACAATAGAGAGAGAGAGAGAGAGAGAGAGAGAGAGAGAGAGAGAGAGAGAGAGAGAGAGAGAGAGAGAATAATTCTTGCACTCATGCCTGTGGGCTTTCCTTTATACAACTCATGCAAGTTGGTCCACTACGATGGATCTTTGACCATCCATTAGGGAAGAGTTGGAACATATTTCTTGTTAATAAGAAATTAATAGTGGATCCTGACCACTTGATCAAATGTATTTTGGTATAATTAAGTGTGTAGAGCAATAGACTATTGTTGCTTGATAAAAACACACATGGGCCCATTATCTAGTGATATTATTCTAAACCATTCTTCTATTTAGACTACTTTTTTGCTAGCTAAGATTACACAATCTGCAGCTGGTGACAGTTTAGATCACTATGGTTTTGGACCCACTAGACTCAAGAATTGCAGATGCACCTAGATTATAGTTAGTGAGCAAGTACCATCGTGCATTTTCTATTCTTCTAGGTGAGCAAGTACCATCGTGCATTTTCTATTCTTCTAGGAGTCTCAAATGTTCTTGATAAGCCAGGTTGCATGATGTCTCTCTTGTGCAGTACCATCCAACTCGTCCCACCAAAGAGGACGAGCTAGAAACAATGATTCAGAGGCACCATCGCATGCATATCTGCCTCTAGGTACGTCTTTTTCCAACCCAAGTTTCTCCGCCACTATATCATGTATGGCTTCTTCTCTCCATCTAGACTTCTCGTACCAAACTCATCACCTTGACTCTCTCCTCTATTCAATCCCAACCATTTCCAATGTCATCCCACCCAAGCCCATCATCTCCGAGGTCACTTTCCTCCTCCCAAGTTGATACCTCACCCAATGAGCCGCATCTCGTCTCCACCACGCACTCGCGACATGGTCACTACGTCAATTACCGGCCAATTACCTCCTAAACAGGTCATCAGTACCACCAGACAACCTCTACATTCTGATTTTGAACCAGCTAGCATTCAACAAGCCTTGGAAGATCCTCTCTGGAGTCCTTCTGCCTCTACTGAGCGCACTGCACTAGTTCAGAATCAAACTTAGAGGCTTGCTCCTAGAAATTCCCACTACAATGACACAGGACGCAAGTGGGTTTTTTGTGCTAAGAGGAAACCTGATGGCACTGTTAAATAAAGAAAATCATGTCTGGTTGCAGAAGGCTTTCATCAATGACCATGTCTTGATTCTACGACACCTTTAGTCTGGTAATTAACCCCATTACTGCAAGAGTTATTCTCACTATAGCAATCACTAGTTGTTAGCCCATTCAACAACTTGACCTTAACAATGCTTTTCTTCATGTACCCTCAATGAAGAAGTCTATATGGTAGCCAGTTGTGTGTGTTGATCCAACCAAAGCTGACCATGTATGTCGCCTTGGAAAATCCACGCAGTCTCAAACAGGCACGTCGAACATGGTACAAAAGCTTGCCGCATTTCCCTTAAGTCAAGATTTTGAGGAGTACAAGTTTGATTTACCATCGTTTATCTTCAATAAACAAGGAGAAACAATTTACTTTCTCATTTATGTAGATAATCTCCTTGTTACTATGTAATTGTCCCTCTCTCATCCAATAGCTGCTGCTTTGTCCTTCCTCAACCTTCTCAATTAATGATTTGGGTACATTAGACTTCTTTTTTGGAGTGGAAGCTATTCAAGGAAACCTTTACGTCCGGTTTTTAAGGTGAAGAATCCTGTAGGAACCTATTCCAAATTTTCTTTTGCTAGGTCCATAGCTGAAAAACCTACTTTCTTATGATTACGAAGTTCATTCTAATATGAAATCCAATCTCGAAAATTTATTATCCTACTTTTTTTTACTACCCAAGGCTTTGATACATTTAAACATTGAGAAATCTCTACTAGAGCAAGTGCTATTAGAGAACAATTAGCCTATCTAAATTTGTGAATTATTGTAGATCATTCATTGGTGGAACGGAAGGAATTAAGGGAAAAAGGGTCCATTGGGAATGAATGGGAAGATAAAAAAAAATTGGAAGAACAAAGGATTTCTTTGGTCCAGCTTTTTTATTGATTCTTTTTTATTTATTTTCTAAATAGAAATAGATTTATTTCATTTTTTCTTTACTAATACTTCAATTGTGAAATACCTCATTTGTTTCAACGTTTTCTAAAAGAAAAAAAGAAGTCAACGAAAATACATACATGATGTCTTGGATAAAGCCCACATGCTAGAAGCCCAATTTTTACTCTCCCCCATAGCTGTCAACACATCACTTTTAGACTATGAAGGTACCTCACTAGGGAATGGCAAAGATCACAGACAGATCATCGGTGCTCTACTATGTTGTAATCTCACAAGGCAGGAGATATATGGTTCGCTGTTAATAACTTATCTAAGTTCATGCAAATGCCCACAATAGCTCATTGGATTGCATGTAAAAGACTCCCTTGCTACTTGAAACAAACAACTGATTATGGGCTCCACATCAAGCACGACAACTCCTTTTCGTTGGTTGCCTGATCCGGTGTGGCCTGGGCAGGCAATATTGATAGAAGTTCTACATCTGAATTTGCTAATTTTCTTGGTGATAATGCAGTTTCTTGGAGTTCTAAGAAACGAAGAACCATTGCTAGATTATCCAAAGAGTTAAGAGTTTAGGGCAGTAACAAATATTGTAGCTAAGCTTAGCTTGGGTTGAATCTCTTCTCAAATGAATCGGGCGTACATATGAATCATCCACTTATCATACTTTGTGACAACATTCGCACTCTATATTTAAATGCTTATCTGTACTTCATTTGAGAACTGAAACATTTATTTGTTGGCTTTAACATTCTAAGGGACCAAGTTCAAAAAAGTACCAATGGCCAGTTAGCTATGCTCTTAGAAGCCTCTCTCTAAAATCAGTTTGAGCTCTTGAGGAACAAGATTGGGATCACTGATGGACCGCCAATCTTGCGAGGGAGTATTGGATATCATAGATAGATCATGCCAAACAAGCAAGATAAGTAGAGATGACAGTCTAGCATTTGTTAAGAAGTTGACAATATAACAGACTGTGAATCGTTTTCTCATCTTACTTTTTTTCTAACCAGTTGAACTCATCATCTCCATAATTAAGGGCTTGTAATTATTATATATGCACATAAAGAGAATACATCTACGTCGTTTTTCAGTCAATCATATGTTTCTCTCTTGAACTAAGCACAAGGGTGCCTGCATGCTACTCAATGTAATATAGAACACTTAGAAATCTTGATAGAAACAGCAAACTTTGACATATAGAATCTGCCACACTATTTCCTTCTGGGTTGATGTGGCTAAACGAGTAACCTCCGTAATATAGCATCTCCCTCTCTGTTCTATCAAGTATTTAACCCAATGAAATATCGATTAGGCTGATATATGTAATAAATGGTGTAAATAAAATAAAAGAGGCCTATGAACGAGTCGAATTGAAACTTCCCCAAGTAGAATCTGCTTGCCTATATCTCTAGAGCTGCTCACAAATGATCCTAACTACTGACCAATAGAAACTCTGTTGGATCGCTGATAATAATTAACTGATGTCAGTAGTTGCTTTCCGAAAAGAACACCATTGTTTATCTACCGTGGAATGGAAGCGTAGGCTGAGTGTCCCATCACATCAGTGCACCTTCGCTATTGGTCGTGGACCGTTCCATGTCTTTGCACTGTACTTTTTTGCTCTATTGCTTGGACACTAAGGATTATGCAGTCATCTACGGCCAATTTTAGACGTGTCACGCCCCATCAATTTATCATGTCATATTATGTTTAGGGACAACTCACGATGGATCAATCAAAAGATGAAATTCAATATATATGGGAAACATTATGAACAAACAGTTCATTGGCGAAACATGAACTGTCTACATATACTATATATCGATATATATATATATATATATATTCGCACAAAAATGAGCACCACCAACCATAATCAACCCTTCCCCACTCTGCTAGGGACCGAAACATTAACTCAATAGGAAAAAAAAATATATAGACCACCATGATTTAACTAAAACGAGGAGGGAGGTTGAGCGAAAGCTTCTGTTGGCGAGGAAGCCATGAGAGAAGACGATACTCCACCAGATACAGGGCCAGGAGCCACTCCTGAACTCATAAGTTCTACCATGGCTCGATGTGGGTTGGAGCGTTGAACCTCGCAAAGGTCCGGTAGGAAAACACCTGCACATAAAAAGTAAGTCACTGGTCGCCTTTATTTCTGCAACAATTTTGTAAGTAATTCACTGAGCTTTTGTTTTTTGTTTTTTTTTTTTTGTGGTGTGGGTCAAAAATCACATAATTTAAATAATCCAAAAAAAAATTCTTTGAGTTACTTTTAATACCATTAATTTTTATTATGAAAGTAGGCCCTCAAAACTCTTAAAGAGGCGTGGAAATATCATCTCTCTTTTTAGACAATTATTATTTCGGCAATTTCGTAGATCAAAATCTACTGCACACTTGTTCTGTTTCTTCCAACCATGATCAATTTCATTTATGTAGTCTTTTTTAGAGGTAAGTATAGCTAAATAAGGTGTAAGGTAAATATATTAATTAAATACTTACTTCTAAAATCATGATTATGTGGAGAAGCACACACCACCCTGCAGCATTTGTTTCGAAGATCGAAACCGTTCATCACATTTGGCTTATAAAAATTGGGTAACTTGTGAATAGCTAACTTTCGGATGATCTAATGGCTTGTTTTGAGGTTCGATCTGTAAAGAAAATATAAAGAAAGAAAAGTAAAAAGTAAATATGCTGTCTGTTTTTTGAGCTTTGCGTGTACGTTGAGCGACTACAATGAAGATTTTTAGTGGAAAAAGAGGCTACTGAAAGGCTTCCAATAGAAGTTCCTCGGAATCCAATGTCAGTTTTCTGTCTCAATTTCAATGATTATAAACTATATAAAAGAGATTATAAACTGTAGAAGCCATTCTTTAGACTTGCCCAAAAAATTAGCCCAATGGTCTTACCAATTCTTCCTTTCTAAGATAAGCTGGCCCAGTAACACCCTCCTTATGGACCAGGCACAAGTATGCAGTACCTGTAGCCCTTTCTTTTCTTCCCTTTTCTTTTTCTTTTAGTTGAAATTACTAAGATCCCCTTGCACGAAACACCTTCCAGAGGAAAAAATTTCTCTTGAGATTTACTATGGAGAGCATTCCGATGTAATTTTCTGAGGATATAACAGTTCTAATCAAATAATTTGGTAATTCAATTATTTCCCCCATGGTTCTAAATACTTTTCCAACATATCAAAGACCGGATTTCTTGTTCTGAATGGCATCAAATTAAGGCCATGATTTTGTTTGTGTTAATCATCTTAAACTCGTGTCATAGATCAAGCAATATGTACCAAATGGAAACGTTATCATCCCTCAATTGGCCAAAACCAATGTGCCTCTTGATACATAATTAGGGAAGTGCCTTAACCATAACCCACAAATGCTCCATCGGTTTTTGGGTTAAGATTGTTGAATTCTTATCTAGAAGGGGCAGCCTTGGCGCAACATAGAGTTGTCTCGTGTGACATTGATGTCAAGGGATCAAGGTGTGGAAACAGCCTCTTGCTAAATGCAAGATAAGCTGCATACTATTCACCCTTGTGATCCGCCCCTTTCCTGGACCTTCATATGCGGGAGCTTCATGGTTGCCCTTTATTGTTGAATTCTTATCAAAGAACATATTCAACCAACAAAATGCAATATAATTCTAGCGAACTATTTACCTTCTCCGGCAGCAAGGTTGAAGTAGAGATCGATGATGTTTGGGCAGTTGTTGTAGCACAAAGGAGAGCAAAGCTTGGAGGTTAGCTGTGGCTCCATGAGGGAGTCGGACGAAATCCCTACCGCGTTTCTATCAACCCCACATGCACGCACGCATTCATCGGTCTCAATCCATTCTGCCATCTTCTCCACAACCACCTCCGATGTTCGGCACTGGTATTCAATTGCACTATTCTTCTGCTCCTTCTCTAGCAAGCAACGCTTGCCAGCCGATGAAATTGCAAATGCACAAAGATCTTTAGGCAAATGCTCACAAATAACCTCACCTATTTGCATAAACAACAACGATTAAAACCAAAATACTCCCGAGAAAACAAGTATCAAAAGAGAGACACAGAGAGATTTGAGCAATAAATGTACGTACCTAGAGCTCCTTGGATGAAGAGAGAGAGGGCCATGAAAAGGACCAAGGGCATTTTGGAAGAAGCCATTGATTTCGTTCTGTAAGAAGAATGAAAGAACAGAAGAAACCTAAGGCGAGTTTCTTGTGGCGATTTTGTGCTGTTGGTCGTGAGAAAGAGAGAGGCTTATATAGAAGAAAGAGAGGAGAGAGAAACGACTTGTAAGATGCCTATTTGTGGGGTTTGTGTCCTCAATTTTTTTTATTTTATTTTTATAATATTTCTCTCTCTCCCTCTCTTCCATGAATTTAACGCGGGGTCTCTATATTTGCTTATTGTTTTGGTGGTTCTGCACCGAATTTTTTAGCGTGTTGAAGAGGAAAGGCTGCCCCTATGGCCCACGCGCATCTTATTGCAAATTTGTTAGAATTCTTGCTATTTAGGAAGGTCTCAGGTTTGAATGTTTCTCATGTTGGTTATTCAATTCTCGTGGACTTTCACTAGTTTTCTTGCTCATGCCTCTTTGATGGGTAACTCATCAACACCTGCCTTGAGTCCTTCCATTCTTCGTATGATTACACGATATTAAATGTAAAGGTGGCTCGAGCCGTGAGAATTTTTGCTAAAATAATGAAGGAACCAGCATCACAATATCTTGTGCCACTACCATGACGGCACCTAAAAGCCGAGTACTCTACCTTGAATTAGCAACCCCGTGTGAAGATATGATCAGAATAAAATAAATAAATTGGAATTGCTCATTGAACCAATAATAGCACGAAATGTAAAAGAAAATTTGGCGATCATTTATGAACGTCTGTTTTCTCTAGCTTTGATTTCCTGTGCCCCAAATTTCAAGGTATTTAGATGATTCTAACATCCCAAAAATTGTACCTCCCACTCGTTGATTGTGGGTCGTTCAAGCAATTCCTTCCCCAGGTAATCCTAGTTCGATGCGTCAGATACAAAGTTCTCTAGTGTTGGGTGATTAGCCTTTGATTTGTGGAGGCTCCGTAGATGAATATAACCATGGCTTTCTTATTTTCTAATCATCCTCCTCTTAGAAATAAAAATACCATGAGAAAATGAATTATTCCTGAAATTCGCATTTACCCCTATTTTTAAATGGTGAACTTGACATTCACTTTTAAGATAATGGAACTTTTGTAGCATCTGCAACTTCCATCATTTGCAGAAGTGCAATTTGGCGTACGCAGAAGGAAGGATTAATTAAACCCCATGACATGCTAGTGGCTCACCATGACAATCCACCCCCTTATCACCATTGATTCCGCCACTTCCCAAACTAGAGTCTACCAAGACAATTGGGGATCCATGAATGGTGTAAAGTAAGAGAGGTTGCTTGTTTTTACAATTTCGGTCTTCGAAAAGTATTAGGCATGGCATGGGCTGTGCCACTCTCATGTCAATTCATGTAAATACTTAAGGCACTATAGTAACTTGATCAACTAAAGCGAGGAAAAAGAAAAAGGACATAATGTTGGATTCTTGGGTAAGTGAGAAGCGAGAAAATGCCGCGTGTGAGGTCGTAAGAATGAAGTCTGGGAGTTGGGAAATCCAAGTCAGACTGCCTCTCTCCTGCTCGTCGTGGTTCCCTCGTTCACATCTAAGAAGGCTGCTGCTAACTGTCATGTGTTTAATAATCGGTTTCTTAGTCGCTTAGACGTTAACGAACGAGCAAAGGAAGAAGGACGTGTTGGGAAAGTCGAGGAAGCCACGGGGAAGGAAGGCGGCAACCGGTTTTTGGGAGATTCCAGAAGGGTGGAATTAGCAAATGGAGGCGAGTACGGAGGCTTGGAAGTTGGTGGGTTGGGTGCGGGAGCTTCCAAAAAGCGGTGTTTGGAGTTTTGGCAATTGGAAATACATTTCATTCTCCAACCTTCGAGCGAGCTCGTGGACGCTTCAAAAGTGAAGGTGGCAAGGAAAGATCTGAAGGACTTTATTAATGGCTTCCATGTGCTTGAGATTTCTTCTACTTAATTGACTTGCAGAAAGGATCAACTAGAAGACTAAGGCGGCCTTTCGAAGTGAACCCCCCCTGTTGAGAACTACAAGCTGTTCAGCAATTAGGCAGTGCACCAAAATACCAACGTTGGATTTGTGGCCTTTTAAACAGACGGTTTCGAAAATGAAAGGCAATGATCATACTTATTAGTAAAACAACCACAAATTGGAAATTTGGAAGATGCATTTACTATAAGGCCTAGCAGCGAATTGCTTTAGGCATTAAACTACTGACCCTTAACGATACTTGTCTGTAAGTGATGTATTCGCCTTCAATTTTATGATTCATTAGCCCCTCATAAAAATGATAGGAACAGCTGTAACTCTAGATGTGCCTAGATTTATGAATATCTAAATCCTTTATAATGTTGCCCCTAACTTAGATGGATCATATTCCAAAATTCTCATGCTTTTATTTATAAAATGGATGATGAAACTCTGGACCTTCTATTTTAAAGCTCAGGAATGCAATGACTAAGAGTGAAAATTTCGGAGCATAGAACATCTAAGTCGACAACTTTATAAACTATTTGAAACTTCAAAATCTTAGGTCGATCTAAAATTATAGTCACCCATAGCATTGGTAGGGCTAATGAATAAAAAAAGAGGGCCAATACATCGCGTTTATCGGTCATACCTTGATTAGACTGACATGCCCAGGCGTTATAACAAGGATTTATGGGCTGAGTTGGGCAAGGTTAGACTTTTGGTCTATGCAACAAGCTGAATATAACTACGAAATCCATTTCACATTTTTTTAGTTGAAGCCTTCGGTGGCGTTAGATCCATCTAAACAAACTGATCCCAAGTTATTCTTGGGGACGTTCAACGCCTAGTCCACTGTACATCGCTCCCAAACCCAACATTGGTTACGCACTTGTTTTCCCTGCATAAATAAAGTTGAAGACGGGGACGGCTTTCGTTGTTCTGAAGCCAAATATGCCTTTCGGACAGCATGATCCGTGGTCTTGACTCTTGATTTCACCTTTACCTCTTAAATAAATAAATAAAAATAACAGCCCAATGCATTAAGCTCCCACGTATGCAGAGTCCGGGAAAAGGCCAGGCCACAAAAGACCTGCAATACATAAACACTAGAAAGCGATTAAAATAAACTTTAATATCATAAACACTTGAAAGCGATTAGAAGTTTATTTTAAACAAGAGAAAATTGTTAAAATCTAAGTACTTGACCTCTAATCTAAATTCTAAATGCACCACGTCATCCAGATGACCTATAACGAGAGCAACAAAGCTACTTTTCAATACTAAGATTACTATCGATCACTCTTCTTGACATGTTTGTGAGACTTTGTCATCACTCGTTAGAGTATAGCTTGAGAAGAAGTCCGCGCTCTATTTATGTATTGTGAAACTTTGTTTTGTAGATTTAATCCGTTCATTATGTTCAAAAAGCTTAGATGAGTTAGTGCTTAAATTTCATACTCATTGAATGTTTTTGGCCTATGTTTTTACCAGGAGACAATAGTAATAATCTATTTATTGATTTTTCAAAGGCTTATAACAAATAGTTAGGATCATTCGATGGTAGGAAAAACATGTGAATGACTTAAATCTATTAAAATAATTATCGCGTATAATAAAAGAAAAAAGGAAGAGTGTGACCTTCTTCTCATGCTGAAGCACGTGTATGCCTATAGGAATTTGATAGAAATAGAACAATTAATTATTGTAGACTTAGCGTTGGTAATCACGTTCTACTTAATTATGAGGATTAATTATGTGTCTATCTTCATGCCTTGACTGGCTCCTTTAGTGCTCTAATTGATCTTTTCTATTGATAAATTTCTTTTCCCTTGGTCAGAAAACAAAGAAAAAGATGCGTACAACAGCCTACCAAAACGCGTGGATCACTGACTACGTCAAGGAGTCCCTCATAAGTAGTTACTAGTAGGCTAGACCAAGGGAGAACCAGCCTGTGCTGTTAGTTAGTGATTGCCTTTCATTATGACTTAGTAAAAACTTCACTTTTATACCTTAATAATTGTCACCTAGTCTCTCACAATGGGCTTAAGTTATTGATTCAACACAATAAAGATCTAAACTTTTTAATGTGTGCTTTGAAGTCCAAAATCTAATAGTCTATCTCATTTGTTGATTGAAAGTGGTCACTTTCCATTCAGGTATACTTTTTCAAGGGTATAATAAGAAATTATAGTATTTTATTTTACATTATGATTATTCAGGAGTTTCCCACTTGCATGACCAGGGTTCAAGGTTTTGCATGGCTGTGTATCTAGCATTTAAAAAAAAAAAAAAAAAAAAAAAAACTAAATAGAGAGAAACAAAGAGCGTTGATGTCAATTTTGCCCTCTCCTTTGCCTTGTTCTTAAACTGAATTTCATTTTGAAGTTTTTAAATCATGATCAGTAAATATTTTACCTACAAACACTAGTAGGCAGAAACAGCTGCTGGCCATGAATTTTTATTAAATGCATAAATTGGGTAGGCCTAATAAGATGAATGGATTAGATCATCCAAATGTGAAGCCTAATTAGATGGTGTCCTAGTTTGAATTTTTGAATCCTAACTATTGAATTTTCAACTTAAAAATTTGTAGATAGAAGCATCTGATTGGAATGAATTTTTACTAGTAGCCTGAATAGGATATTCTAAACAAGATAAATAGATTAGATCATCCAAAGGTGATGCTTAGGTAGGTGATATCTTGTTTTGGACTTTTAAATCCATTAAAGTCTTCAACTAGAAAAGCCGGTAGGTATAAGCATCAAACAAGTATGGATTTTTATTAGTCGCCTAAATAAGATAGGCAGAACAAGATGATTGGGTCAAATAATTCAAAGTTGAGGCCTAGCTAGGTGCATCCCTTTCTAAAATTTTAAATTATGACCATTAAATTTTTTTAATAAGAAAAATTGTGGGTAAAAAGATCTAATAAGCACAAGTTTTCAAAAGTAGATCAAATAAGGTAGGGCAAACAAGGTGAATGGATCAGATTATCCAAAAATAAAGCCTAGCTAGTTGATATCTTATTTTGAATTTTTAATTCAAGACCTTTAAATTTTCAACTAGAAAAACTAGTAGGTAGAAGTATCCACGGAGCTTCTAATTTGAAACTCAAACTTCAACTCTATAATTTCTAAGATTTATAAAAGGATTATACATAGAAAAGCTTTATTAGAGATTTTGAGAAAACACTTTACTAATATTTTGAGATAAAATTTGTGAAAATCTTGCATTTTTTATTCTTAGACTCGTAATTCCATATGGGTCTTGGCTCTCTTTTTTTGAATTTTGAGTATTTTAATTAAAAATTAAGAAATTGACATTAGAAGAGATTATAGAAAAAGGGTTTAAGTTTGAAATTTTGATTCAAAGATAATGGTACTTTTTTTTTTTATATTTAATGTTATATTTTTAAAATAAATTTACTATACTCTTCAAAATTGTCGTGTTTTAGGCACATGACTAATTTCTATCACTAATTTTAACAATCCATTAGTTTTTGGACTGCAGGGATGCAAGTCGACAAGTTTGGGCCTTTATTTGTTAGATTAATAACTTCAAATTGAGAGAGATTGGGTGACAATTATAGGATAATAAAGCTAATTTTTTCCTTGATCCTAAGGCTTTTTAAGTCTTTCTTTTATTGATAAAAGCAAATAATTTCAAAGCAGATCACACTCGCACTCGCACTCACATACACTCCCAAATCTAATCCCTAGCCAAAGGAAAAAGTGGCAAGTCTCTAGCTATCTAACCTTAGCCTTTATGTATAGTTTGTTTTTAGGAAAAATCTTATGAAAAGGCCTATATTTCTAGCAAAAATTCAATAAAAGTACAAATATTTTGATAGTTCAAGAAAATGTCTAGACTTTATTTTTCAAGTATGTCATAAGATGTTAAGAATTAGATGGCTGATAAGTGTTCAATTTTGTATAAAAAGCCCCCAATTAACAGCCCATGTATTGTAACTTAAGGTGTTAAATTAGGATTTTTGGCTAGAATTTTGTTACATTTGCATTTCTGACTTAATAATTCAAAATTTTGATATTTTGCAGGTTCATAATCAAATTCAAAGTAAATATGTGAATGATGATAATTTCCTATGGTTGAATTACATTTTTTCTTCTTTTGTGGGTGTTGAGAAGGTAATTCAAAGGCTTAGTCTGATTGAAATAAGAATTTAGGTTATTCATGAGGTTTCCTAATCTAACTAGGAAACCTAAGCAAGGTAAAGCCTAAACGACATCAATCCAAGGTGTGATAAATGTTCAAGATTATCCTAGGACAAGCAAGAAGGTAATTAAAGAAGCAAAAAGTGACTAGAAATAGACTCAAGCCCAAGACACTCAAACTTAGGATTATCTAGATTAGGTTATTCCAAAATAGTGAAAATTTGCCTTGCTATTTGCAGCCTTAAAGCATAGATAAACTCTAACATGAACAAACAACCTTGGAATATAATCTTATCCAAGTGACATAAGGTCATAAATAGTAGGAAAAGAATCTCTGCCTAGCACTAACCTTATGAAGGATAGCCAAATTCTTTTCTACATTGTTATCTTGTTTGTAACTTTCCTACATTAATTTCTTAGAGGTGTACTGTAACTTCAGAGTATCTTTGTCTTTCAAACGCAATATGTCTTTGGGAGACTTGCCGTTTATTTTTTTTTAAGGATAGTTTATTTTTCTCTCTTTTATAGTGTGTATATATAGACCAATGCATACTAACCGGACTATGTTATTAAACTATCTTATTGTTTCTCTGTATGTTATCATGGCCTTACTGACCAAGGGACGTAAATTTGAATCCAAAGAGCCTCAATTATCAAATCCAAGCACAAGAGCTAAAAAAATGCAGCCTTCCACGTGAGAGGAGTGTTAGATATATAAATATTATTAGCCCACTTACTATCATCTTAAGCGTTTAGGTCTCCTTGGATATTTTAGATATGCATTGATGGGATCCGGCTTGGCCTGTCTCACATAAGTGACCAGTTTTATCTTCTACTATCGATGATTATTCATGCTACGCAAATCTGACATGGTCAATGTGTTTACCATATTAGAGAAAAATGGAGAAAATTTGTTCTTCTATGTCACCAAAATTGTTCAAACTAATGGTGGCATTGACTTTGTAAGCAAAAGGTTCTAAGATTTCTCGCGATCACCTGGCTTTTCACAACACTTCTCTTGGCTGTGCACTCTCCAACAAAATGGATTGGTTGGGCGGAAACATATCCAAGTTGTAGAGATTGGACTATGTTTACTTAGTGAAGTAAGTTTACCTCCTTGCTCTTGGCTAGACGTCTTATCACCTCCTTTCTCTTTGTTATCTCATATGAATCCCTATGAAAAAGTAACTAAAAGGCCACCCAACTATGCTGTTTTGTAAGTGTTTGGTTGCAAGTGCTTCCCGCGCTTAGTTCACTATCTACAATAAGCATAAACTAAGGCCAAGATCAGTTGAGTGTGTATTCTTTGGGTACGATGTGAATCATAATGGCTATAGATGTATGTACCCACTCTCAAATAAGATTTATATTTCCTACCATGTGGCCTTTGATGAAACCTCATTTCCATATAAACTATTGTTTCTAAGGCATCCTGTCCACCTGCTAATTTCCAACCAATTTCTAGTTAAAAAAGAAAAGAAAATTTGAGGACACTTTAGACGCCACTCATCCACTGTCCCAACCACATAACACATCTAATAGTTTTTGAGCTCCCTAGTATAACCCATCCTCTTCTTCTATTAACCAATCAGCGCCTCGGACAACATTCTCAGCTATTGGTTCTGGTCATGAACAACCTGCGTCTCCTATACTCTCATCGAGTCCTAAGGTGAACCTTCTTCCTCCTCTTCAAATGACTCACTGCCTTGAAAGTGTAGGAGTATGAGATTTTATGACTTGTTCGCATTTAGTATTCCTATTTTGGGAAAATAGAAAATCCTTCTCTATTTGTCCTCCCATCTCTAAACATGAATTTTGTTCTCTCTTGCCCGTGTGCAATAGTAAGAACACATCTCAACTCATTCCTCTGCTACAAGTGGCAATTCAAGACTACGTTTTGAATGGGAGAAAAGTTGAAATCAAAGAGAATTGATATATATATATATATATATATATATATATATATATATATATATATATATATAGAGAGAGAGAGAGAGAGAGAGAGAGAGAGAGAGAGAGAGAGAGAGAGAGAGAGAGAGAGAGAGAGAGAGAGAGATCCATTTGATATTGATTCAAGCCATTGATTCAAATGGACCATCTTACTTCTTTGAAAAAATAAAAATATGGTGAGTGAATTTAAGACTTTGTTGATATATATATAAAAAGTGTTTATTCAACTAATGAGATAGGATAAAATAAAAATAATACAAAAATACTGAGATTGCACAAGGAAAAGTACGATTCTAAATGCTAAAAATAATAATTTATTACCTGAATATATATATATATATATATAGAGAGAGAGAGAGAGAGAGAGAGAGAGAGAGAGAGAGATTATTTCTCTACCACTCCCATCCCAAACCTCCCCAAAGTGCTTGATAGGAGTTTTTATTCTTGTCCTTGAATGGCAGACCAAAATGGACTTACTGATACTAATCAAAGTGCTTATATGCGCAGGTATTCTCCAACTGCCTGAGATCAAGTTCCGGACGGGAATTATCGCATCAGAAGAAGATGTACCGGTTGCCGTTGAAGAAAGTTACTCTGGCAACTGCATTGTGGTATTTGACCCCTTGGATGGATCTTCCAGCATCGGCGCTGCCGTATCCCCTGGCTCCATTTTTGGGATATACAGCCCAAACGATGAATGTCTCGCCGATGTTGGCGATGACCCTGGCGTAATTCCTACTTGCCTTTGCTTGAAGGTTAATGGCCTACAAAACCATCCCTACGTAGAGAATTAGAGGCACCTGCTAATCAATCTAGGCCGTCTAACTAATGGCCATGGAATGGCCACACTTGAAATGTGAAAATCAAACTCCGGAGTTGGTCCTACCCAAAACCGCTATTCATGAATAACTTTATCCACAATTTGTAACCTTTGTTAATATTTCTCACTTCGATGCCTAATGCTTCGGTACTTGCTGCAGATGGACCAAGTGGAACAGAAATGCGTAGTGAGCGTATGCCAACCCGGTAACAATCTATTGGCTGCAGGCTACTGCATGTATTCCAGTTCAGTAATCTTCGTTCTCTCAATCGGCAAAGGAGTCTTTGCCTTTACATTGGACCCCATGTACGGCAGTTCGTCTTAACCCAAGAGAACATCCAGATACCAAAATCAGGCAATATCTACGCATTTAACGAAGGCAACTACCAGCTGTGGGATGACAAGCTAAAGAAGTACATGGATGATCTCAAGGATCCAGGGCCCAAGGGCAAACCCTACTCAGCTCGATACGTTGGCAGCTTGGTAGGCGACTTTCACCGAACTATGCTGTACGGAGGCATTTACAGGTACCCCAGAGATAAGAAGAGCAAGAACGGCAAGTGAGGCTCTCGTATGAATGTGCGCTCATGAGCTATTTAGTAGAGCAAGCTGGTGGAAAAGGTTCCGATGGCCGCAGAAGAATACTAGATATCCAGCCGGAGGAGGCAACAAAATGCATAAAATCAAAGATCATTTTAGCGATAGTAGAGTATAAAGTAGGCATAATTACGCAGTGATATACGGCCCTTGTGCACTTCATCTAAAGACGGTGCCTGTAGGTTATACAAGTGACCTTTTTCTGTAGTTTCTTTTCATAGTGACACCGCTATTTATCTCTACGCACCATGATTTTTCTTTCTCTACAGACTCATCAACGTGTTCCCCTTTTAATTGGAAGAGTGGAAGAAGTGGAGAAATTGGAGAAGCATTTGGCTTGATATTTCTTAAAATCAAGAGATTCAACTTGGTTTGTTGCCATATATATTTGCAATGCCATTTCTTTCCAAGTATATTCGAAATCTTAGTTCATACAAGCACGATTGCAAATGGAACTTTTTTTTATTTTTTGTATGACCATGAAGTTCGGTGACGCTTTTCTCTTCCAATTTTGTCAACCGACCATTAAGCCATTATTTTCTTTTCCTTTTTATTATTTGTTTTAATGGCCCTTTATCTATTAAATCCTGCAAAGAATAAGGTGCATATGCAAAAATTATGTAATAGACATTATAACTGTCTAATTTTTGGAGCTCAACCATCAGTACTTATAGCCACAGGTCTAAGCCTTAGAATCACTCAACCTCGAAGCGTGAAATATAGAAGTGAAGACCATCAAATGAGTACAAGACTGGTGCAAATCTACTTTGCCGACACTAGGAGTAACAGAGAAACCCAAAACAATTCCTTTTGTTCTCATTGATCTGTAATTCTTGTCTAAAAACCCTCAGTATCATGGCTGATATGTACTCCGACTAGAAAAGTTCAATCTCCAAATATTACAATACATCCTGGGAACTTCTTGGAGTCTAAATGTGAAGTATCAAAGCAAAGACCATGAAATGAGTGTTTAGACAATTGAACCAGTGGTTGCGATCTACGTTGCCCAAGTTTGAAGAAGTAAATGAGTGCATATAATGTCCTTGTTCTCATTGATCGGTGCTTATAGTTTGGAAATGTCGATGGCTGATCGTATAATTCCAGGAGAAAATGTTGCTCCTGACATTACAAAAACATCCAGGGAATTCGGAGTTCACATGTTTCACATAATTAATAAAATTACAGCATTTCAACCGTTACCATATGTAGTTGGAGGCGTGCCTAGGCGCAAGTAGATAGGTATGCGCCTGGGAGAGTGCAAGGCGTAGAGGAAAAGAGGGATGGTCATCTAGGCGCGCACCTGGGTGCGCCTGGAGGCTCCTTTCAGGCGCTCCTCCGACTCCAGGCGCAGACTGCTTAACCGGTAACTTATAAACCTCAAAAAAAAATTCTTTTTGCATCTTCCAACCTATGGAGAAGGTAAAAACGACCATTCATCTTCGATCTTTCAGAGATCTAAGCAAAGAAAGGTATGGATTTACGAATCTAAGCATTTGTTTACAGTTTCTGTAAAAAACAGTACCGTTTTTTCAAATTTTTTGTTTTTTGTTAACTATTTTCCATAGATCTTGATGGGTTCTAATTCTATATGTATAAAAAAACATTCCCTTTGAATTATATACTTCTTTGCTCTAAATTTGAGCTTGTTTTTAGGTTTTTTACTGTTTTTTAAAAAAATCAGTTACGAAAATATAAGTCTTTGTTTTTTTGTATTTCTTCATTGAAACGTATTTCTATCCATATATATAGCTTTCCCATGTTTGTGTCTTCACGTGTGATAATTTTTTCATCTTTTATATATATATATATATTTTAGGGTTTTTTTTCAAAAATAAAAGTTACGAAAATTAGAAATATATATATATTTATATTTATTTATTAGTTAATACCTATTCTTATCCACATATATAGCTTACCCATGCTTGTGTCTTCATGTGTGATGTATTTTTCATGCTTTTTTTTGTATTTTAGTGTTTTTTTAACTTTTTCCAAAAATAAAAGTTACGAAAATTAGAAAGAAAAAATTTATAGTTATTAGTTAATACCAATTCTTATCCACATATATAGCTTTCCCATGCTTGTGTCTTCATGTATGATATATTTTTCATTCTTTTTTTGCATTTTAAGCTAATTTTTAGCATTTTTAGTTAATTTTTAATTATTAAAAAATATAATTTTGCACCTCATGATTCAGGCGCGCCCCATGCTCCAGGCGCACCCCTTTGAGCCTCGCACGTCTAACTACATAGCTGTTACCTGGTTGTTTTTCTACCCAAAAGTTCACCATTATGCAATATTTAATGATCTGATCTGATAGCTGCTGGTGGAACTTGGAGAATATGAAGCCCAATTCCTGAGTCATGGATTTCACAGTTACAATGTTGTTGAACAGATCCAATAAATAAGGAAATCCAATGTTCTCACCTTAGCTGAGTTATCTATCTTTAGGTTTCATTAATAAATTACAGAAAATATATGGCACATTCATGCTACTCAGGCAACCATGCCGTTCTTTGAGACTATTTGCTCTTAGAATCTACGCGCCAAGAAACTAATGCAGGAATGCAATTAACAAAAAGGATCCGTTCTTTGAGACGATTTGCTCTTAGAATCTATGCGCCAAGAAACTAATGCAGGAATGCAATTAACAAAAAGGATCCTCAATTGTACACCTGTTTGATCTTAATAGTCATTTGTCATTCTGCTTACTTGATTTACCAAATAGCAAACCCCATATAATGCAACTCCAAGCATGTACCAAAGCACACATTCAGAGGACTCGTGCCAAGCAGTGGAGCAGCAGAGATTAAAATTGAGACAAGAAGTCTAGCATTGCCAAGAATCATTACGAGTACTTAGCTAGATTTAAGCAAAGAGATCATTTGAAACAGAACAAGAGATTCTTAATGATTAGAAGATCTACATAAATTTTCTAATGTTAAGTCATTTTGTTAAAATTATTAACAGATCAGTAATAAATCCTACTGTTAAGTATTGGAGATGATACAAGGTCAGAGCAGTAGTGATGTCAGTTGAGAAGTCACTTTTTTCTCGCAAGTCTGTTCTCTTGTTGTGGTGCTTGAATACTATTTTTAACTGCCATTCACATCAATTCAAGAAACAATTTCAGTGATTTTATAACCTGGAAAGAATCATATGCCAAAATGAAAATGAAAACAAGACAGGTAGTAGAATTACCAGGACTTCTAATCTGTATGCATTTTGTTACAGATTTCACCGATATCAGAGAATCTGGACCTGTTTATCAAGAACCAATAAGACACAAGTTTGAGAATTCATTTTTCTTATAAAGAAAAGGCTCATTTATGGATGTAAAACACAATGACTGGATGGGTTCTATCACCTTGTCTATTCACGTCCTTCTCAGAAAGAACTGCTGGTTCAACTGAAGAATTTGCCTCCAAGCCTTGATTTCCGCATTCATATCGGACCCTGTATTTCATTTGTGGAAAGAAAATAAGAAGAAAATGATGGAGATAGAAGCGGTCACAAGGAAATAAAAAACAGTGAGAACTATAAAATGAAAATCATACCCTGAGCTAAAACCAGCAGGAGGATCCAAGTTCTGCAGAGATTGGGAACATAATCCTTCAGTCTCAAGATCAATATCAAGCAATAGGTCGGAAAGGCAGAAGTCTGCACTGAAAACATCAAAATTAGGAATATCAATGTCAAAGATATCCCCCATCTCTGCACCATTTGCAGAAGTAGAATTTTCCATCTCAACCATATCTACAGAAGTAGAATTTTCTGCATCAACCGGTTTTTCTGAGCCAACCAGCACAGTAGAATCATCAAAATCTAATCTTCCTTTTATATGATCCCTCTTGCTCAATCTCCTCATACTAGGTTTTAAGGGAGAGGAAGATATAGAACGGGTCCTTTCCACAGAATAACAACCCTTGTTTTTTAAAGGGCTTACAACAATAGTCTCAGCAGCAATTATGTGGCAGTTGGCAGGGGTTATCCCTCGAGGGGTGTTAGTAGTAGTGGAATGAGCAACAGATGAACCTTCTAACGGGGAAACTGATTTATCTGTTTGAGAAGGGAAGGGTTGGGGAGGGGTGTTAGGACATGATGAATCACTTCGTGACTCAGGTGAATGTTTGAATAAGCTTTTTGCAACAGATGATCCTTGAGCCAAAGACCCATTTGGAGGATTTGTACAAGATGATTGAGCAACAGGAAGCTGTGAAACAGTTTCACAAGCATTGTTTATGTAAGCTGATTGTAGGGGTATCTTAGTACCTGCAAGGAAGATAATTGATAAAAACCATAAGACCAAAAAAGGTGAAATGTGTAATATACATTCAATATATAGCAGAAATTTTGAAGGTAATTTACCTCCAACCACTGATGGTTTAGCGGCTAATTGATCATTGGACTTGTTAGCAGTCGGTAACACATCAGGCATAGAGCCAGATGCTTTTCTTTTCCTCTTGGATGAAACAGTAGTGACTGGAGTCGAGAAATTGGTCTGCTCACTGCCATTGCAAGGAAGTATGGGCATGGAATTTGCTGTAGGTGCTTGGTACATAGCATAACCTGTCAATGAAGCATGAGAAGCCAAATCTCTAAGTCTTAAGAAACTGGACATGTGGATCCAAGTTAAGACTGATAAGCTCTGTCTGATGAATGCAAATAGAGCATTACTTAAGTTGTGAATCCCATTGCTTATGTGAAGTCAAAAATCACAGAGTCAATTTGGCTTAACAAATCAGAGCTCCTGGTGTCAGAATCCAATCTTTAATTACTTTAGATCTCCGTGTACACCATCACCCTTTTTTTTTGTTTAGGTCGAGCTTTGCTTAACCTAGGGTTTTAATTACCAACTTGGACTGGCGGCACCAGTAACCTTTTCTTATAATTACAGAACAAATAAGATTCCAGATATCTTGCAATGACCAAATCGAAATAACAAAGAAAAATATGACATTTCAATTGAGGAAAAAGAACACGCCTTATATTTCTAATAAATAATGGCTGCAAAGTCAATTCAATATAGCTGCAAGTTTCTCCTGAGGAGGAAGAATCATTCAATATGAACTTATAAATACCACACATGCAAAATACAGGATCTGCAATTATGTACCTGCAGGCGACCTCTTTTCGGGATTGATCTGATGAATCGGAGTTGCCACTGCTGGAAAAGTTTTCTCCGGCATATTACCAACAGGCGACCCATTTCTCCCACGGATTTGAGAAACTCCAGCCGGAACCGACGAAACCTTTCCAGCTTGATTGTAAGCATTCATCACATCATGCATACCCTGCAACAGAATCTCCACCCTGCCCTTCTCCTTATCAATCATTAACTTCTGCTCCTTCAAGCTTATGTAGTCATCCAAAATCGCCCCCAAACTCAACAGATTCTTTGGGGCCTGTAAAACCCACCAAGGAAACCAGTGAGGAAAATGGAATATGAAAAACCCAGTTAGGATTAAAGCGAAGGAAGAGAAAATCGATAATGAGAACCTCTCTGCCCTTGGTTCTAGAGATGAGAGATGAAGCTTCGGATCTGAAAACAGAGAGAGTTTTGGTGTAATTGTTGTCGGACAGATATCTATCGACGATGAAGGCTACTTGAACGGGAGTGACTTTTCCCGAGGCGAATTCCTCAGGTTTTGAGGATTTGTTACATGGCTTACCCATTTTGCAGATATTTGGAGGAGAAGCAGAGGAGATCTCTCTGCACTGTAGGGAGGGTAGAGATCCAGAGAAGGAAAAATGAAGGGAGGCTTCTTAGAAAGAAAGTGGAAAAGAGGGAGAAATAGCGGGAGTTTTTAAAATTTCAGAGGGACGAAACAAAGCAGAAGCGCGGCGGGTGAGAGCAAGAGTAAATTTGGACATGTTTTTCGTTTCGACTGAACTTTTCCTACTTCATACCAGTACTTTGGCGGGGTTTAGACAGTTGTGAGTCTCTCTCTCCCTGCCAACTCCTGACATTTCCATCTTCACAAGTTATTGTATGGGATCTGCTAGTGTAAATGAATCATTGTGCAGATAAACTAACTTGTGGGACCCGGATTAATGGCAATCCAGCTTGTTCATCTCCTGGTTAGCATCCATTAGACGGGCTAGAAACTCTGAAAAACAGTACATGCCTCTAAAGATGCTAGATCATTTTTTATCTTCTGGACATGAAAAGTTGAAAAAATGAGATGAACAAGTTAGATATTGCTGATCTAGCTAGGTTCCAGAAAACGGGTGTGGGTTGACCCCCTGTTACGTTTTACAGCCTTATAATGCTTATGGGTAACATAAAAAGGGTAGTCCGATGCACTAAGTTCGCATGTACGAGGAGTTTGAGAATAGAGCAAACTACATAGGGTTGATCCCGTAACTTTTAGGTCATACAGCGAAAACTCAGCCATTGCACTAATGCTCTCCTTCTGATTATTGAGTAACCCGAGGTCCAAAATTTGGGTGCAGGGCGTGTCTAAGTATAAGAATCCCATTGTAACGTGGGAAAAAAGAAAGAAAAGAACAAAAAACAAATTACATAACGCTAACCGAAATTGTGGGCTCTCTTTTCAGCCACTGATATGTAACAACAGCCAAGATTAGACAGTCCTTAAAAGGAAGGTGTGTTAGAAAGAGAAATTGCAAAAGATAGAGTCTGATATTTGGGAGAAAATCTTGCATACATACCGGTTGGGGTTGACGGACCAGCTAAAGAACAGAATTTGTTAGTTAAATCTAAACTCCTATTTCCTGGCTGTGCCTTCTTAGTTTGTGTGTTGAACACTTGGACAATGACATGGCAGGCATAACAATATATCAATGGAGTTAGCCAACTGATCTATTTGTCATTGCTGATTAAGAGAAAAGTCGTCCAAGGGGAGTCTTAGTGCAACGGTAAAATTGTCCCCGTGTTATTTTAAGGTCACGGGTTCAAGGCGTAGAAACAACCTCTTACAAACATGTAAAATAAGACTGCGTATTATAAACCCTTGTAGTCCGCCTGTTCCCCAAACCCTCCATAGGCAGAAGCTTCATGCACCGGAACTGTCTTTTTTTTTATTAAGAAATAAGTCATCTGAACTTAACCGATCAATTGGATCCCTTTGAATTTAAGAAAAATGAGAATTCTGTTAGTTTCTTATTAAAGCTTAAAATTAATCTCAAATTGCAAGAACAAATCCACGCACCCCCAGTAAAAAGCATTAGGAGTGCTAAAAGAGGTACTAAGTAAGCATAATGCATATTTGTGGATTGTTTCCATGAGCATTCAACTACTTTGAAATATGACATTGTGGTATGAATATTTCATTATGGACCTCACCTCCCATTGAAATTCCAGAATATTTCGAGCTCCACCGTGAAGTTGATTCAGCTTTCAATAGCTCCTTCATGCTGTTCTGTACATGTTCAATCACAAATCTAATATGACTAGAGACTTCCAACATGCAGAAATTTGACTGAGCTTCAATTTTGATCGGGGAAGTGGTGGGTGCAGATAACATGCTCCTTCTGGTCCACTAAGAACTTGGCAAAGTTCATTTAATGTTCTCGCCAAACAACCCTGTCTTGCTTGATTTCAAGAACTTGTGCACTGGAGCCGAGTTTTTTCCACACACGTTAACCGTGTAGAGGCATTCATCTGTTTCTTGGAGACATGGGTGTTGACAGGATTTTCTGAAGATAAACAGGAGATCCATTGTTGATGAATGCTTCTAATATCATTCAGCCATGTAAGTTATACAACAAAGATTGATGTCTTTCAAATATGATGGTGGTGCATAATCTAGATATCTATTTTTAGGTGGTTTTTGAGGTCCTCATTTTATCTACTAAATGATTATTGCTTTATCAAGCTTTTCTAGCAGTGAATTCTTACTTCATCCTTATTTATCTCATTTCAGGTATATGCTCCAGCTGTCCATGGGAAAGAAAGAAGTTCAAGAAAGGAATTTATTGAATTAAAGCTAAAGCCTCTTTCCTGGCTGTCTTCTTAGGGTGTGAGAAGAACAAGAAGCTACACGACTTCATCAGAGAAATTGATAGAGTAGGGGGCTTTCTTGGATTCAGAGTTGGTAATACGCAAGAAGCATCGTCCTTGGAATTGCACAGTATACTTGTAAGAATTATTATGAAGGAAAGCCTTGGTGCAATGGCAGAGTTGTTGTAGTGTGGTCGTGAGCCTCTTGCAAAATACAAGATAAGGCTGCGTACCATTGACTCTTGTGGACGGCCCCTTCCCTGGACCCTGCATACGTGGGAACTTCGTCCACTAGGGCTGCGTTTTTTACTTGTAAGAACTATTATGTGTAATCCATTAGTCTAGTTACTTTCCCAATTGAGTTTTGTTTGAGAGGAGGATTCGAAGGTTACACTGTTTGTAGGTAGAATGTCCTGCCATCTCATAAATATCTTGGAAGGAGAGTCAGGAAGAAAGCAATTTCGAGAATTGATTGCTTTGTTTTGATTTTTGACTATTCCTGAGTCAGGAAGAAAACAGTTTTGAGAATTGATACTTTTTTTGTAGTTTTGGCTGAGGGACTACTTCTACAGCAAAGAAGACTTCGTTAAAATTGCACAATGGTCCTCCAAACCAGTGTTTGATTCAGTGGGTGGACCGGCAGGATGGGAGCACATGGACGATGGAGCCTGCCGAAGAGGATCTACAAGTAACTGTCTAATGAGATTGTTAGTTCGCAGTCAATGGAGTCTCTTGCTATCCCACAAATTAGAATATCTCTGATTCTACTATTAATCGTTAGAAAGAGGAACGGCTAGATCTTTCTAAGAATTTATTCTCTCTTGTTTGGCTGAAAATCTAGATTTCCGGCCAAGGGATTTGTTGAGCTTCTTGCCGGTTCATGGCGTTCCTGTGTGATAATTTCTCTCTAAATTTGCAATTACCCGTGTTTTTCTTCTCGAGTTGGGTCTGCAATTGTGAAGTTTATTAAGAGAGGAGAAACATCTGTACAAAATGTAGAAGGATAAACAGGCACAGGTTTCCATCTAATTAGGTTCATTGCTTTATACCATGGATGGGAAAAAGATCCATGTTGCACACGTATGAACATGCATCTTCAGGAAATAAGTGTACTTCGGTCACCAAATTGACGGCACCATTGAAATCGTTTTCATGACTTAGATGGGCCTGGTTCTTTATGGGTTGGAGCATTCAAAGATTCTTGTTTCCTTTTTCAAATGGTGAATGGATTTGACGCCACAATCTCTCGCCTGTGAGACAGGGCACTTAACCAGATAGACTACATGCTTGAACCCAGCACTGGAAGGTTTTTGCATCTATAAAAGAATTAGTCTGCCTTGTTGGACTGTTCTTAACGCCAAGATGTTGTACAGATATTTTTCCTTATGTTAATTGTGTTACAGGAAATCATCCATAGAACTGCATTTTCCATTCTTGAAACTTGATTATTGTTAAGTAATAATGGGTAACACTTGATTCCTTGCAAGGTAGTTATAGGGATTCATGGGTGACACTTATTTCTTAATAATGATTTATTAGCACTGTCTATTTCTTTTGAACTCCAATTGTTAGGTCATTTCAGGGCTGGCTTCAGCTCCAGTTAACTCTATGGAATAAGTTTGATGCTTTATCTCTTTTCTGTCCTGGCCTCTTCTCATAGAGTAGTATACACAGTAGTCAATTTTCAGAGTACCTTTTACAATTCAACAATTAATTTGTAGTCCATGAAGTGGTGCTTATGGTGCTGTTTCTTGAAGACAATCATTTGATCATATATCTTCCACTGCTTGCGACTCATCCTTCCGAACATAAATTGTCATTAAATTGCTGCAGCGAACGGCAGATCAACAGACAGAAACATATTCCAGAACAGGCCATGGAAGTGATCTTCCGATAAGCGAAAGAAAACAAGAAAAAGCAGACCAGGCTTTCATAGAAGAACAATGGGCAGACGGGATTTTTTATGATGATGAGCTGAGTATGGACACCTGACTCTACGTTCTACAAAATCCAAAACAGATTCCAAACAAAAAAGGCCATCAAAGAAAGGGTCAGAGTCTTCTGGTAGTAGTCCAATAACAGGAGAAGGCAATTATTTTGTACCAGGTTTTAATATTTGAGTTATTACCGGACCTTTTGCTGAGTTCACAGGCAGCATTAAAGAACGGAATCACAAAACAGGGAAGGTCTATCTCTATGCTTCTGGCGGCATGTGTCAATATCTGCCATTTTATAAGATAAAAGTTGCTCACCAATCGTTAGTGAATTTCCAGTTCCACTGTGGGTTTGCTTTTTATCTGAGTAGCAAATATTTCCAGTTCCACAAGAAAAATCTAAAATACCCAAGAGTCGTCCTTTGGTTTCTTTCAAAATTTTCAGCAGTATCTACAACTTCTATGCTCACATTTATCAGTTGAAAGTAGCAAGAAAAACTTCATTTTCTAATATGAGATGAATCATTTTCGTGCAGGGGACTGTTGGATTTATGTTCTTTGGTAAAGAAAGTCTAGTAGATTTAGATATTGTTCAAATTGTTGCGAACAGACATGATTCCAACGGCAATTTACCTGATTATTCTTGTAAACGGTAAGTTCATTATAATGGAAATGCCAATTATCTAACTGTATCTTGCAGGAAATAAGTCTCCTAACTTGGAGCATGATCCCACAGATTTGTTCTTCACGTGAAAAGGTCAATTTAGACTGCCTAAGGTGTTTTATCAAGGTTCTAGAATTAAAGGTGAGTCCTATTTACTTGATGCTCTTTCAAGTTGCTGATTTTCACGGAGTTAAATCAATATCAATGTCCCAACAACAAAATACAGTAAGATATTTCCAAGTCTTCTGATCCTTAACCATACAGCAGTCTGCATCTGGTATTATCCTTTGATCTTATTAGTCATTTTGTCGTGGTTAAAGCTCAGATAGCACTGAAACTCTGTTGATCTACACTGCTGTATAAGAATTAACAGTAGATCAGTTGCTTGGCAGCTTATATATATATGGACTGTCCAGTGATCTGAGGTATCCATCTAAGTAGCCAACATCTCTCTCTCTATATCAATTAAGCAATCTTAACTATTTCAACCACTTCGTTCAGTTGTAAGTTTGCTTGATCACAGGAGTGGCTTTGAAGTGTTGAGCCTTCTCTGGGTGGGGCCTGTTACATATCATTTTGATTTTCAATAATATCTCTACTATTCAAAAAAATCAAGAAAAGAAACAATTCATTCAAGGTTGAGGCTTTATTTGGAAAATTTAGTACCGAATGAGATTCACAGTGTTTTGTTGATTGTTAATGGTATTTAGAGTTCTTTACTGTGCTTGTTTGGAAAGTTTATAACATGAGGAATGGGTTATGTATACTGTGAACCATGATCCCACAAAATAATCAGAAGCCAGCATGTCCTCCCAAGTGCAAAAGGACAATAGCCTGTAGAACCATGAATTGAACCATTTAGGCAGTGATTCGAATTTCTTCATGAAAACTCAAGGGACTAAAATCTACATAACCAGTTTGGCAGGGATATTCATGGAGAAGCTTTTCCAGGAAACTGAGTCTGACGTTTCTACCGTCTGTTGTCAGATGCCAGTTCTTTTGTTTCTTCTTCTTTCCTCGGATCAAAGCGCAGTTGGTTGCACACAGCCCTAAAACAGACAACGCCAGTCCCAAACAGCCCCAAATGAGTTCATATACGACTTGGCATACCAATCCCAAACAGCCCTAAGTTGATCTGTACAAAAGGTTACCCATGTATAACGATCCCGTGACAGATAACCCTGCAGTAGGTTCCAAGAAACTTCTGTAAAATATGCCCGAAAAGAAGATCCTGATGGCGTGCATAGTTCAGGTTTGTTTGAAGTACCGAATTGGCTCATGGTTTGCCGCTGAAAGGAGTTGAGACTCGGAGGCAGAAAATTGTACTTATTTATGAGATGGAAATGAGAAATTTGAACCTTAATTACCAATCGGATTAGCACAGATCATTATGTGCTAATCCTGATCAACTGCCACTATCCTATTCACCCTTCGTTTGACCATACTAAACCATAGATTTGGCTGACTTCGTTGATATTTCAGAGCAAAATACCAAAGGCTTGCGATCAAGGCCTAGCACTTGCATTATTTGGACAAATAGACCTTTGGGCCTACTTGTACTTATTCCATTTATCATGTGGGACGACATAAGAAAACGATTAATAAGGCATTCCATTCGGTTACAATTTCACCAAGATCATTGAGTAGTTGCAATTTCATTCAGCGAAAAAAAAAAACAGCATCAGATCAGTCCTTTCACCCTTGATTCACCTTATTTTGTTTGAAAACACATGATCTATCCGCTCCCTGAAAGGATGGAGGGTGCTGACCTCGAATTCGTGACCCAGCCACAAGAGGAGAGCTTGCCTAAATCCATTAATCACCATCAAATAAATGTCAAGATTTTGGTAGATGGACACTGTTCCTTTCTGAAATCCTAGTTATTCTGAACAAAGACAGGAATCAAAACGGCTTGATGTCTTGCCATCAATGAAGATGACACTTCATTTGAATGGACTACATAATTTTTATGTAGTGCATATGTTTTACCAACTCTTTATGATAAGTTCTGAGCCATCTGAAGATCTCTGCTGTGTGGATGTGTGTAAGGCCCAAAGATTACACAGCAATTCTATGCACCTGAACTTAACACATCCAACTAGTTCAAAAATACAGCATGGGAAGATGACAGCCCATCTCTTAACTGAAACTAACGGCAGCTAACAGAATCAAGCTTGAACCTCTGGCTGAGGTGTGCTTTCTACTGTTTTCTTTGAGTCCGGAATATACCTCCATCCGCGTTTGTGAACCCCACTGATTTTCTTAGGAGCATCTGCAGCTGGAAGGCCTGCAGCATGTACTTGAAAGCATCAATGCTTAGATCTTTATTGAATAATTCGAGGTGCAAGTATGTGATTGTTTGAAGAAATATTATTCCAGAAGTAAATATCTACTACAAAATAATGTCAAATAGAACAGTAACAGCATGTCTACCACCATAATGTAAAAACGACTGAAGTTTTGAAAAGATTAATATGCGCATCAATTCAAAGAATGAACGCCAAACAATGTAAATGGCAATAGTGAGAAGTTCAAAATGAAGTGACACCACAGTAGTGATGAGCTTAAAAAGTAAAGCATTCCAGATCCAGTACTTTCAACTGAAATAAGAAATCCAATAGGACTACAGTTTGCAAGAAGCAACGTAAAGAGCAAGGGATCAGCTATAAGCACACTGCTTTATTTGATGGTATTACATGCCTCTCAGTAACTTTTTGAACTTCGAAGATTGAGAGGTGTCAACTCTTAGATATTGAACTCTCAAGCAGATTAAGAAGGCAGAGCCGAGAGGTTTCAGACTGACAGTTAGTCAGGTGTCTGATGGTCTAAAGAATTTGAGGTGAATACTTTTAAGACTATAGGCTCAAATATAGCCATAATACTGCAAAAGTTATGGAAAAATAAAGAAACAAAAACACAAAAGAAGAAGATGAATACCCAAAACCTAATTGCCCATTCCCTGGTTTGCTTCACTGTTTTGATCTTTTTATCATTGCAACACATCCTCACCCTTTCATCCTCCTATTTACCTTTTCTTTTTCATTTCACTTTCACATGTTTCAAAGTTTCAGTTTTCATGCGAACTGTGTTTTCCTCTACACAGAGATAGTCCTTCATTGATTCTACTAGTCCTACAAGTCCAATTCCTTCCATGTTACACACCATACCACAATTATCCATAGTGGAAAAGGCCCGATTCTACCACCTTGCAGTTCAAGATATTACTGTCTCATTCAGAGAAGTAATTACGCTATATATACAGGAAGAAGGATCTAATCAGTAGTAGTGGATTGGAAAAAGAACTCCAATCATGAAGGCAGACTGGTTAAAAGATTAATTAAGTGTTCATGGATGAACTCGTCATTATCATCACTAGTGGTACTCGGGCATTACCTTGCCAAGGAGCTTTAGGAAGTCTCAAAGGAGTCCAATTCTCAGCAGCACAAAGCATGAATCCTTTAGCAGAGGGAATGTGTTAAGAGAACTAACAATGTTACCATGTTAACTCATGATTACCTTTTCCTTTTCTTTTTTTCTTTTTTGAAAGTTGCAGAGGGAATGTGTTAAGAGAACTAACAACGATACCATGTTAACTCATGATAACCTTTTTCTTTTCTTTTTTTCTTTTTTGAAAGTTGAACACTCCTGTCCCGATTACCTCCCAAAGTTGAAAACAATCTTTTATCTGTTCACTGCTCCAAAGTCATTGTTGTACGAAAGAGATCAGTATGCTACAAGATGTTGTAGCATCTCCCTAACTAAGAACAACTTTGCACCTTTACTGAACTCAAAAGTCAATTTGGTCAAGTATGACAGGCTATTTTCCTTTGAATCCTAGGAGCTTCAACTTCATAAATAAAAATGGCTTGCCAACACCCAGCAGTGGTACAGTTCATTCCAATGTCATGTCCAGGCTATGCTGGTGGCTGTTCATTCCCTATGCATCTGTTACTAAGTTTCTAATAGACTTCTACATGTTTCTCCTATTTGGATAACACCTCTTATGGTACTCCTTGGGTGTCAGACAGACTGCGGGACTTATTTGCCTACACGTACAGCTATCCAAGGTATATAAACACTTCTGCTTCTCAATACTAGGTTATAAGCTACTGCATTTTGATTAGATTGTCTGGTATCACGCAAAAAAGGGTTGTGGCTGGATAAGGTGTGACTTGGAGTGAGCTCTAGCTCCGACCACTGAGTTCACATAAAACAAATATTTGTTCCAGAAAATTGACTTGAGGTGATTCCTTCTGGTTTGTTTCTCTGACAATTAAAAAGCAAACCAAGTTTTCATGCTAGGAAAGATCTCCTCTACCAGGTTAATGGGTGTTATAGAACAACACTAATTTAGGTGTGGGAATTAAGAACAACCAGCCCACTAGGAACAATGTCCCTTCGAGAGGGACTTCAAGGGCTTCTTCAATTCCTAGATATTATCAATGAAGTCCTGGAATTACAGACCCAAATGGAAAACATTCTTGTGGACTCAGAATGCAAAGCTGATTAGTCCTAACTGGTTGCTACTATCTAATATACCACCTATGAAAAGTTAATCTAAGAAAACTTGTACGGGCATACGTACTAGAGATGCAAGCACAGCCAGTAAGTGCATGCGTACTAGACGTGCTTATAGCTAGCAGTATTTCTGAAATTTTCACATCTATCAGTAAGCAGCTCCACAAGAATTATGCGTCCAAAATAGCCTAAAATAAGAAATTTCTAACAATGAAAAGCAATATCAAACCGATCAAACAGGTACGCACCGTCTTTGTGAAAAATTCCCCATGCCTTGCCATGCCGACCATCCTACAATGCAACCAACAGCAAGAAAATCAACAAGATCCTCTCAAGAAAATTGACGAGGAAGGCACAGAAATTAGACAAAACGAAAAACCTTGTAGAGATTGATCTTGGTGATCTGATAGGAGATTCCTTCCCAGTGGTTCTTGGCCATCTTGTACCCGATCCCCCAGTTGGGCAAGAACTGTGCTACTTCAAAGAGATTCTTCTTCTTCCGGCGCTTAGATTTCTTAGCCGTTGTTGTCGTGGCAGCAGCAGCTGGTGTAGGAGAAGCAGAAGTACTCAAGCTTCTGATAAGGCTAAAGGAATGTCTAAAGAAACCAATCATTCTCTCTGCACCCCCTCTGTTTGCAATGGCCGCCATTGCTGGAGTTGTGTTATTCTTCTTCCTCGACCCTGGAAAGAAAGACGAGAGCCAGAACGGATGTTAAGGAAAAAGAGAAGAAGTGATTGAATCGCCATTACTGATTACAATCCTTACAGTGTGTGGAGATCTTGCACTTCCATGAATTTCCTGAAGCGGATCGAATCAATTACAGATTGAAGATCATCGGTCATCACAAACTGAGAAATGAGGGTTTAGGGTTTTCCCTCTTCATTCATTTTCAGCCCCCTACAGTGACGGTACCGTTCGGATCAATTCTAACGATCACTGTCTCTTTGGGCCTGTCAGGTTTTGCACGCTTACGTTGGCCGTGAGAAATGGAAGAACAATTATTAAACCATCACGCCCTGGCCCACGTCGACTGCAATTCACATCCGTGGGATCAAGTTTTTCCAAAATAAACGGTTTAGTTATCCTTTCTACAACCACCCTAAATGAGACTCGATGAATCTAAGGCTATAACTGGGACCCCTTAATGGGCCAAAGTTGTGCCAGTTTTCGTGTGTGTAGTGGGAAGAACAAGGGGAAACCTCCATATATCACATAATTTGTCTTATGACTCCAATCGATGTGATTATGGCTTTGGACGAACTATATCAACACCCAGTTTATGAATTCTGTTACTTGTGCTTGAAAATTTTCATCTTGGAGCATTTACTTGTGACTAATATTGTCCTTAAGAAGGTATTTTTGCATGCCAGTTAATGATGAAAGAACCATATTGTTGGGAGGATGCTTCAATTGAGGGTAATATGTAAGAAGAAGTTCATGAATAGACAAATGAGCACGAGGATGAAGAATATTGCCCCTCAAGTAACTTAGATTTCCTCCACAGAAGATGAGGTGCAAGCAGTAACAACCAAGGTGAGATATATAAAGAGGCATAATGCTGGGCACAGTGATGGGTAGCAGGAGGATGAGTTATGTGTTGATGATGATGTACACAATGAGTATTTGGGCTCTTTAGATTATGATACTTACTCTGAAGATATGAAGATAAGCCTGTGTAAGGTAAGAAGAAGGTCAATTAGTGGACTCTGTTTTATGATAGAACAGATATTCATAGTCCTTGCTTTCAAATTGGCACGAGGTTTGCTAATGCTGTTAGCTTCAAAAGGGTTGTAGTTGCCTTCTTTTATAAAGGTTTCAAAGGCATCAAATTTATAAGGAGCTATAGAGTAAAGTTGAAGCAACATGTGGAGAGAATGGTTGCCAATGAAGGATATATGCATCCCACGAAAAAACAAATGATCAGTTCCAAGTGCAAAGATTAAAAAACGAGCATGCGGCGAATCAAATCACACAAGAATAGACAAATCAATGATGAATGGCTGACAGATAATCAGTTTGAAAAGTGTCAAGCTGATTCCACTTAGAAATGTAGTCTTTTACATGATGAGGTGAGAAGGACATATGAGGTTGATGTGTCTATGATCCAGTGTTGAATGGCCAGGAGGCCATGCGGTTGATCCATGTGAGCTTGAAAGACAACTATGTCAAGCTTGGAGATTATGCAGGGAAAGTGTGTAACAACTAAGGTTACATTTTAAAAGATACTCATAACCCTTATAACTAGCCAGGACTTCTTCTCCCTAAGACTAAACTCTTGGGATTATCCGTGTGAAAACTCTAATTTTTCTAGAATTATTTGAAATTAATTAGAATTTTTATGAAAATCGAGGTAGATTATTATATTTAATATAATATTAATATTTTTTAAAAAGAATTGTCTTGAAACATAGATATTTGTAATCATTCTTGAAAAATTGGTTAGAATGACCGTAAGCACGCTGAAATCTGAGTTTGGGAGAAAAATTCCTATTTTTGTGAATTTATATTTACCCATAGAGGTAAAATAGTCATTTTAATTTTGTGCGGGGTTTATAAAAGTTAGGTGAGCTTGAGGATAGCCGGCACAAGGAATAACAATGATGAAGGAATAAAATGATGAGAAATCTCTTTTGATTTTAATAAGAAAAGAATAAAAATCATTTTTTAAGAAAAATAACAATTTTAATTAAAATAAGTCACAAATAACTCTATAAATCCCCTCCTACCATTCTCACAAAATTTCACAGATCCCTAGACTCTTCTTCCTCTTTCCCTCTCTCTTTCCTCCTCTTTCCCTCTCTTGTTCTTTTTTTTTTTTTTTTCCTTTTCTTTTCTTTCTCCTCTCTTTCCAGCTGGAGCAACGGTCCCCACATGCGCCTAGCATAGGCACCAGCCTGTCCCAAGCTGGCGTATCCATGGACCCACCATCTACTTGACGACCTAGCCAGCTAGGGTCTCCCCAAGCCAGCAAGAAGTCGTTGTTTTTCCTCATTTCCGGCACATGAACCATCCCAAAACCCTTCCCCTAACCTTATTCTTCAAATCCCCTCTCCTAATTTCTCCTTCGACTTCGGCAAACAACCCAGCGGCTACAAAATTTCCTGGTAAGCACAGACAGAGGTCTGTACCCACTGGAATCTAGCTAGATCTCTCCTATTCGGCTCACCTCTCTACTTCAGACCAGATCCAAGTAGGTCCTTCTTCCTTTTCCCTTTGTTTCCCGGCCAAAAACCTAGGATTCACCATTGGATCCGTTTCACCGGAGATTGATTTATCGGTGAACCTTAGATGGGAACCACCCACGAATGGCCCAAATGGAAAAATTGAACTGCTGGATGGATTTGTGGGTCCCCAAAACCCCTAGATCTGAAACTTAAAACCTTAATTCAAAGTTCATTTTAACTTCAAATTAAGATAAAAAAAGATCTAGATTCCTTGCGAAGAGTAAAATCTAATGAAGACATTAAATTTAGGTTTTATTCACTATAAAATTCTGTAAATCACAAAAGTGGTACTAATTTTCAAGATCAGTCAAATCTGGCATGATCGGAACTTGGATTTCTGATCCATTAGTGATCTAGTGATGAGGTAACATAGAATCAAGAGTTAGATGTGACTGATTTGGGATGAATTAAGAAATTTAACCTTAATAGAAGAGAAATCTTAAAAATGATCATGAATTTACTTGATCTGACTAATCAAGCATGATCAGACCATGAGAATCAATGAGGATGATGTTATAATGATAAGATCATGAGAAATAAATGGCCTTATATGGCCAATTTGGGATAGATTGAGATTTATGCCATTGATTTTGATAAAATGACTAGAGATCTTCTTGATTGATTGGATCAAGAAGGATCAAATCATATAATGAGATGTATCAATGATCTATGGATGATATTACATTAAGATAATGTGATAGATCTAAATAAAAATGAAAGATCAATATCTAAACCCTTAATGAATTAAAAAATGAATAGAAATCAAAATATGATCATTTGATCAAAATAGATACATGTGATATATTCAAATGAGCATGTGAATTATTATATTCTATTGTGAATGTTCTTTTAATTGCTTAGTAAGTGCAATTATTAAATTTATTTATGTATGCTTTAATATGCATGTTATGTAAATTACATGAAAAATGTAATTAAATTAAAATAAATATTGATGGACATTTACAATAAATAGAGGACATTGACTTAATGAGAGTAGGGGCTATAGTTAATAGGACAATATAAAGAATATCATTTCCATAGCCCAATTTAGGAGAATAATAAATATCATGAATGATATTTTAAATGTTCATAAACATTAATTAAAATCAAGTAGCAAGAGTACTTAAGGTATAAGAGCTCATATGAACCTTATAAAAGGTTGAGCTATGGTCACTCAAGATCTCCTTATGGATCAATAAATTAGACTCTTGATCAATATGATCCAAGGAAAAAGATCAAAATCATCTTATGTAAAGATTATCAAAAGACCAACTAGAAAGTATAAATGAGTTGAAGAATGACTGTATACATATGATTTGACAGATACATGAGGGATATGATGATCAAGATCAATGAGAAGATAGATTGTTGAAAGTAAAGGTAAGTGGACCTTAAGAGTATATTCAATGTACAAGATACATGTATTTTACACATGATCTTATCTTAATAACTTTAGATTGATTATAATTGCCTTAGAATTGTTTATGAATCAACAATTAATGTTGAAATAAATACACAGCAATTGATTAGGTAATTATAAAATTACTTAAGAATAGAATAAGAAGATTTGAACTATATAAGTTGGACTCTCAAATTTTAAGGAAAGAAATTATGGGCATGTTCTATTATAACCAAACACAGTATGTAAATATGAAATATTATTTTCCCTACAAGCATTGAGGCTTGTGATTTTGTTTTAAGACAAGCTTATACCTGGGGATGTCAATGCTATGAGAGTTATGAGCGTTTGACTACCCGCTCTCTAAAATTGATTATGATGATACCTTACCCAAAGAGAGGCAAAATGTCAGGTGGGGCAATTATGGGAAGGCCGCCACTGTGACAGCCATGGTTCCCTCCCATACGAACATAGATATGTATTTTTCACTATAGTATCAGTGGAGTATCGAGCAGTTATCCGGGTGCTATATGGATTCAAATTGCAAGCATGGTAGTCCTTTCTTCTCCATAGGGAACCAAGCCATTTTTGCAAGGCTTTCTTCTCCATAGCTTCAAAATATGATGAGATAGATAACGACATGTCTGAGACATTCAACAAATACATCATTAATTCAAGAAGGAAGCCAGTAATTGATATATTAGAAAATATTAGAAGGCAAGTCATGGGGAGATTCACTAGAAAGAAAGGAGAGATTGAGAACTACCAGCATAGGATATGCCCAAGTATACAGAAGAAGCTAGACTCAAACAAGTCACAGAGTTTCTAATGAAAAGTAATTTGCAGTGGACATGAGAACTATGAAGTCATTGAAAATGGTCAAAGTTTCTCTTCCAATCAGAATAACAAGACAAGTGCTTATAGGTCATGGGACCTTACAAGAATCCTCTTTTCTCATATAGCACCTATTTGGGATATATGTGTAGTAGTAGAAGATTATGTCTCCTAGTTTTATGTGGTTGATGCATGGAAAACCTATTAAGGCTGCCAATTCTAATCCATGTAACATTTGGGGAGATCTTGAATATGAGAGTAGTGTTATCTTCTAAAGAGAGAAAAGTGCTAGATAGGCCTAGAGTGAATTGGATTAAAGACCCATTTGAAGAGAAAGCAGCCATAGAGGAGACTTTTAAGACATGTTAGAATAATGACTTGCCAATTTTGTTACTATCTTGACTTGGGTTGTTAAAAAGGAATTTGAAAATGAAACTCTCCTATAGGATATATATTTAACATGTGAAATATATTATACATACATAGTTTCAATGCCACCCTTCAACAAGTCGCTTTAAAACCATCATATATAATGGCAGAATAAAACAATATCATTCCAGGGTTACCTAGTCACAGCCCAAACAATATGGAATTAAATTCAAGTCATAATTTAGATTAAGTATACTAGTTGCAGTGTTATTACATTCATCCTCAAGTGTTTATTATTCCAAAATCAAATAAAATGTCCAACTAACTACTTATCCATACTTCTCTTCTTCTAATTCTCCTTGTAAAACTCCTAGCAAACTGCTTAATCCCCTGGTGCTTCACCTGAAATGTTTTATAGGGGTAAGTACAACTACTCAATAAGAAAATGGCTAAACTAGCCGTTTAAAAACCACGACAAACATATATGAGTAAATTATGCGTAAAATTACTCAATAGGAAAATATCTACTATGCACGTAGTTAATGAATTAAATACCCAATGCGTGCGTTATTTTGCATGGTGACCAACTTAAGTACATGTACGGTAAAAAATGAATTGATTATCTTATCTATTATCTAGTGCTTATCCCATGTATGATGCTACTTTATGTACATGCATGAAACATCTTTGGGTTATGTGATTTTCACTTAAAACGTGGATAATCTTGCATGAGGTTTAGCTCCCACCTTGCATGATAATTAACATCATAGATGGATTGGTAGATGGCACATGGATAGCAAGCAAGGCACCCAACACTTGGGCATCATGCTTGGCAACCAGCCCATGAATGGTCCACACTACACTTGGTGCTATGTAATGAGTTCAGTACCTAGTGCTTCGCACACTAAATTTTAGTGGGTTTAAATTATGTGATTTTAGAAGTGTGATCCATAAATACATGTTTCCATACAATTACCCAATATTTGATTCATAGTAAGTACTATTTACAATTGAGATAATTACCAATTAATGATCTTGATATTTGAAATAAAGCAATTGTTTTCTTCATGCTACCTAGCATGATACTATATATGATTTTAAAAATGCCAAGCCACGGATATACAAGTACTATGCTAAGACTAGAATAAGGTATTCGATGAATTATGCTAATTGAAATATGGCTTGTGAAATGAAAGTTTGCGAACGATTTTGTCTAATGTATTGTTGAATATAAAAACTGTGACTCTATATGAATTTCATGAGCTAGGTGAAACTTTTTAATCAATGAAAATTAGGTGACTCTGGAGAGCTGTGCCTAGCCTAAAATTAGGCAACTTGTGAAAAGTTGAGAATAGCCTAGGGCAAATTATAAGAAGCCTCTGGTTGCTATGCCAAATAGTTCAGTTAGATTCTAGCTTTTGATACAAATACCTGCCCTAAGAGGCTTATAGTTAGGAGTATGTTACATAGGGAGACTACTCTTGAATTGATCTAGTGCCCTCATGAGGACTGGTATAGCCCACGTGGTATCCACGGTCGAGCATAGTAAGAGGACAGTCCTCTACATCATAGTAGACCCTATTGTTACAAGGCATGAACTAACATGTCAGTCATCCTCGAGGAGATTGACAATTGCCGAATTAGGCAAGTGACAAGACACTGTCACTCAGTGATATGACATGATTATGGATCTATATGATTTGATACAATATGAGATGATATGACATGATTATGGATCTATATGATTTGATACAATATGAGATGACATGATCTCAGATGTCTTTGAACATCAACAGTTTACAAAATTTTAAAAGCGAAATTCTCCTATAGGGTTTTTTTTAAACATTTAAAAAATATAATATATACATAATTTCAATTCCACCCTTCAACCCGGTCACTTTAAAACCTTCACATTTTAGTGTCATGGCATGTTAATCCATCCATATTAATCATACTAACATTGTTTTATGTACCTCTGCTAGAAAACAAAAGAAGAGTATTGCCTCTAACTTAGTGCCACCACTCCCACCTAATAGCACATCTACTGCTACCCCAACAAGGAAGAAAAGTTCAAGGCCAAGAAATATGTTAGATGGTGCAGGGGTATCCATAGCCCCAGATGGTTGTCACTATGTCATGGTAAATGCTATGCGTTGCAAGGGTTGTTTGCCTTAAACTTTAATATGACGTACAAGAGTCTTGACAATTAGGAGTTTTTCTACTTGATGATACAAGCATGGTCAAAGGAGGAGAGAAGCACATATCACTTCTATGGAGCTTCAACACTAGAAAGATGGACTTGTTAGGAGGAGAACTACAAGTAGAGACGTTGGAACAAACAAGAGGCAAATTAGATCTTCATATATGGCTATTTAGGAATGGTGTAATTCATTAATGATGTAAAAGGAATTGTGTAACAAATGACTAGTGTTTGAAAGTATGTTATTTTTTGTAATGGACTGATATAAGGGTTGAAGGATGGAAAAATATCCACTTTTATAAGCACTACTTGTTGCAATTAGTTGTAAGTGCTATTTGTATCTACTATTTTAGATAACTGTACTATTACAAGCTCTTGCTTTCACTCGATGAGAGATTGAGCAATTAGTTTGGTGTCATGCCTCAAATTTGTGCTCTTTCAATTACTGGAATGGTTACTCTGTTTACAAAGGCATTGATAATGAACACTTAAAGGTTATACTGGGTGAATTTGTCTTTTGTTAGTAATTAGGAAATTTCTAGTTTTACATGATGTGTTTGAAATTTAGATCTAAATTTAGTTTATATGAGGTTTTGATATATCTACAAAATATGTTTCATTTGTCTAATTTAAAAGTCACAAGAGTGTGTAGGGAAATTCCTATTGACTATTTACTTTGAAAAAGCTTTTTTTCACCCTTACTTATGAAAGTATGGCTCAACCTTTATAATATATTTAGTTCTAGTGTCATCCCAATAGAACACTTCTAATTTTCCTCAAAATTAGTTGTGAAGCCTTCTATGATGTAGTTTGAACACTTTGTATCCTCAAAATAAGTTAGCATAGATGTCATCCTTGTAGACCACTTGAATTTTCTCTATATAACACTTCAAAATATTAATGTTTGCTACTTGTAGGGCTAAGAGAAGGAAGGGAAAGAGATGAAAAGACAATTGCACTACCACAATTGTGACAATAAGAAAGCATAATAGATTGGACCTTCACAACAACAAAAACTCCCTAAGGAAGCATGATGTGTTATTCATAATTTTTAATATGGATATTTATATCTTTTTTAGAGTGGAGACTCCATACTTGTTTATATATATCACTGGATCTGATTCTTCTCTATTTCCTTCTTTCAAATGAAGAATTGCTTCTTTGATGAGAATTTAGTTATGCATATAAATAATTTAGTTATGCATATAAATAATTAAAAATAGAAGAATTCTAGTTATGCATTTGATGTCTCCACTACCAAGTGTAGACAAAATGACTAAAATAAAATTCATTAGTTAGTGCACATAGCGAAGAAACTAAAAGAGATTGGACTCATTGCTTGTGAATTTAGCTATAACATAAGCCCTAAAAGGGACACATAAATTGCCTCAAAATAGAGCGACCTTTTACTCCAAAACACAAACTAGAATCCCATTTTATCAATACAATTACCAGCAACTACAACCATGGCAATAGCAATACAAATTCCACCAAGAACAACAAGCTAATGATTCTATTTATTTATAATGCCATCTTTGCTTCCCTTGAAACATAGTGCGAAATAGGCGCTTTATTACAATTTGTTGTTGAAAAATTTCTAGCACTAGCTTCTCCTCCTCCACATCCTAAACTACCAAATACCTCTCTTCAAACTCTTGCTTTCATACTTGTCTTGCTAGCAAGGCTTCAATTTCATCCTTTCATCATAAAAATCCATAAATGAACTTACTTTCTTAATCTAGGCAATTATAAAACTTTTTTTCTTGGATTTTTTCCCATACACGACTTGAATAGTCTAAGTTCCTCATAGCCCTTGGCATACATCAAACTTAGATCTTCATTTTCATTGGAGCCAACCATGTCATCATCTCTATATGCTTAACTATGATGCATAGAAAATAAAATCAAAAGTCTAGATTGTCTAAGGGATTGAGCTTATTGGTCTTGGTATTGAACAAAGAGAAAAGGAAAATCAAGTGTTTGTTAAGGTTTGTGGTTCTTTTTCTTTCTTTCTTCTTTTTTTTAATAAAAAATGGGGGAAAGTGTATTTTTGGGGGAAAGTGGGCATGACACTAACAACAAGAAACACTGTCTAAGGGCTTGACACTTGATGCTAGAGTTGAAAACCTCTCTTAAATCTAGGCCTTTATCTACTTTTTTTGAAATTTGGCCATAAGTTGAGGCCTTTTTTTAATATTTTTCCCTAAAGACAAGGATTTAGGTTTTTTTAGAAAAAATTAATATTTTAGTCCCTAAAACTATTCACTCTTGATAATTTTCACTTTTTGATAATTTATTCTTTAAAGTTTGAAAAAAAGTTTAGTCCTAGAAACGATTGGTTGGGGTTGCACATTAGTCCTTCTATTAACTTTTCATCAGTGTTTAGCCTCATAACTAAACTATTCTTTAGAAACTCTAAGCACTAAAGTATCGTAAGTGAATAGTTTAATTAACTAAAATTTAATAAATGAATGGTTCTAGATACTAAAGTGTACTTTTTCTTTTTTGAAAATAATAAACTATTGTTAGTTCTATTGGTAAAAGTTAATAGAAGGACTAAAGTGTAACCCAAACCAATACTTCTAGGGATTAAACTGTTATTTGGAACTTTAAGGACTAAATTATCATAAGTCAATAGTTTTAAGGACCAAATTGTACTTTTCTCTCTCTTTTTTACTAGTGGAGTGCACATGTGTTGCATTTGAGATACTAATTTTCTTTAAGCTTGACTTAATAATTTTTTTTAAGGTTTTGGAACAATCTTCAATATATGTTTTTAATTGTCTCCTCCTGTCTAGTAGTAGTTCTACATACTATTTATCTAAGATAAGGTGTGAAAGATGAATTGTACATATCATCAACTATTTGGGCTGCATATGGTTAATAACTGTGATTCTATGTTTCAAACTATTGAGCTAATTTTGCTTCATTGCTTCAAACTCTTGGGCCATATTAAATTTATATTCTATAATTAAAAGATAAGGTAATATAATAAAGATATGGCGTGGGAGGAATTTTGGATAAACAAATATTTGAACTTTACTTATTGTGAAAATGAAATGCATTTACGATGGATAATTAGAGTACTCACCTTATTAAGTAGATTAAATTGGATTATTCATCTTAATAAGTAGATTAAATTTAATTTGGAGTGAGGGACAACCCACCCATATAGCCAGCAAGGAGGATAGCACAATTGGCAAAAACTGTCTGGCAAAAATATCGCAGGCTTGAAGCATGGTGTAGGCCTATGTCAGGGGAATAGATATTGAGGAAAGGGAGCCTTGATGGTGGAAGAGCCAGGGGAGGTTGGGTCATTTGTTGGAAATGGAAGACTTTCTTTGAGCGGGTGAGGAATTCTTGGAAAAAGAGGGAGCGGGCCAATAGATCAATGAATATATAAAGACAACAGAAAGCTCCGAAATAGAAATCTAGCACAACCTATAGTAAAAGTTGAAGTATAAGAAAGTAAAAAGATTTGAAACACAATGGATGTTTCTTAAAATCGAAGTTGATTCATTTTTAGCTAAATTGGTTGATAGAACCGCATAAGTTGAGTAGCAAACTTATAAAACAATAGAGAGTGGATTCATAGTTAAAAAGTCTAGTTTTAGGAAAAAGTCATCAATGCAAAAATTTGAAAAGAGCAAATATGTTTAGGTTAATTGGCAAAAGTTTAACAAGAATTTGGAAAAGTAGATAACTAAGACCTTGAATTGGCATGAATTTTTGTAAACGTGAACATGATATGATTTATCATCTAAAATGAATTTTGCAAGGGTAGATTAATTAATGAATTTTTTTGGAGTTACTATAGATCTATTGTAATGTGATTACAACCTTGTGCATATTTAAGTATAAAACTTGTTTAGAAGTAAATTTTTTATTCTCTTTTCTATGAATTTGCAATTTATTTAAAAATCACAAGCTTATATAGAAATTGGAAATGATTGCAAGTTCACATATTTGAGTCCAGGTAATCAAACACACTAATGAGGAGAGGAAGGTGTACCGCACATTTTTTTAGGCAAGGTGAAAACTTTGATTGTAAATCTAAGCAGTTCATAATATTAGAACGACATAGATAGGCTAGAACTCAAATTTCTTGTCCATTGAATGGTTGTAGGCTATGCTTTTCAAGGTAAAATTTACAACCATTTTTTCTTATTGATTTTTTCAAAGACTTGAAACAAGTGGTTAGGATCATCCAAACACACTGATTTCTCATGGGTTACCTATTTTATGACATTCTGCACATGATGAATGGCTTAAATCCCAAAGAAAAGATCTGTCTTGCATGCAAAATTGGCATGCACACCTTCCTCTCCTCTTTGAGCATGTATGCTTACTAGGAGTCTAAAAATAAAATTCAGAACTTTTTTGAATTTTTTTTTCCTTTTTGAAAAATTTCGTGGTTATTGTAGTTAATAATTATAAGCAGCAATAAAGTTTCATCTTACTGCTACTTAAATAAAGTACACATTTGTTACTTTTAAGATGCACATAACTTCTTGTAAATCAACTACTCAACAAAAATAGATACTTGCCATCTTGTCAAATATATAAGTATTTATGCTGGTGATGTAATACTACAATAATATGAGACCAAAAGCGCAATTCTTATGGTAGAGCCACAAAGGCACCATGTGACTACTCAAGCTCGTTCATTTAATACCAACTATGAAAAAGGTCCTAGTAGAATATACTTATCGCACCTATAACGTCCACCACTCTTTTAGTACAAATCATGATTAGTATCAATAATCGAGAAGAAAAAATAATCAATTCGGTGCACCAAAGCTTGTAAAAAAGGGCAGCCTTGGTGCACAAAGCTCATATGCAAGGTTTGGAGAAAGAGAGAACCACAAGGGTTAATAGTATGCAACTTTGCCTTGTATTTTGCAACAGGTTGTTTTGACATTTTGAATCCGCAACCTCAAGGGCACACAATGACAACTCTATTGTTGCACCAAAGCTCTTGTGTGAACTATAATTCTAAATAATAATAGGAAATAAGCTCCAGAGAATCATGTAAATTAATAAGTGACATTAGCACCAAATAAAATGCCATTGAGAAAAAAGAAGAAGAAGGGCAGCCCCGGTGCACGAAGCTCCCATCTATGCAGGCTCTGAAGAAGGGGCAGATCACAAGGGCCTAAAGTACACAGCATTACATTGCATTTGCAAGAGGCTGTTTCTACACCTTGAACGCGTGAAGTCAAAGTCACGACAACTTTTACCATTGCACCAAGGCTCCCCTTCTCTATTGAGAAATGATCCCATAATCATTTAAATCACTTATATATAGCTCACTAAGATAAGAGGGCCCAAAGTCCATATAACCAACCAACGTAAAGGAATTGAACGACCATAGTATTAGCAAAATAATACTTGATGTGGATTTCATTCTACACCCGCTCCAGAAGCATGACCAATTATTCCCGTCATCGTAAGTAATTTGAAAGTCCATAGTACATTGAGCTTGTCTTCCCGGAATCTAAGCTCTAATTTCAACAGCCTTGGGTCTGTCAGTCGCTTAAACTTCTGTTTATTTGATGCTCCTCTTGTGACTGAATAGACTGCCGCTTTTATAGTGCCCCAGCTCTTCATGACTATGCCTTTAGTCTATTCGCAGTCACACATCATCCTCTTTCCCCTTATTACAGTCAGCCAGCACTAAATTTTGTTCTCCTTTCAAAATGCCAATCAAACTTCCTCTTCTTTAATTAATGCAACACAATTATTATACTTGCTACTTGAAATTGCACTGCACTAACTTTACACAGGAAATCAAAAGGGCAGCCCCCACTCACAAAGCTCCAGCGTAGGCATAGGGGTTTATAACTTTATATTTTTGTAAGAGGCTGGTTTTAACCTTAAGATGCCAAGATGACACGGTGACAACTTTATCATTGCGCTAAGACTCCCTTCTTACACAGAAAATAAACAAGTTTTTATCAATTGCTACTGGTTTGGGTCAATTAAAATGTCATCTATGCTGCGTTCAGGTCAGTAAAATGTAAATGCTTGTGGTCCCAGGTGGGGTTAAGGTCTCTCTCAAAATGACCGGGTGACTGTCACCGCCTTGAACTCGTAACCTGCCTGGAAAGACTTCTTGTGCCACTGCCTAGAAGGCCTCGGCTAAAATGAACTAAGGCTCTTTCTCCTGCAATTCTATCTTCTGACTGTAAAACCTTGTCACATTATGGTCATTGCAAAATTCAGAAAGGTTCAAGACATGTAAATAACTTCTTGCATGAAAGATAATGCTGTATATTATAAACTCTTCGTGATCTGCTCCTTTTCCGAAGGTAAACATCGTCCTCTGGGCTGCCACTCCACAATTCAAAGTTTGCTCCATTTATATGTTCAAATCTTCTGAATGGTCCCAACATCAAATTGATAGTGAAATTTGTGAGCAATGTCAGAGGAGGAGACACAAGAAGATGCTTAGATAGGCATGACAAGAGTTTCTTAACACCACTGTAAAGTAGACATAAGTCAAGTAAGATCTTTGTCCATGGAGTCTGAGTTAGGTCTCTGCCAGCCAACGGCAAATGACTTGACTCTTGTTGCAACCCATCCGTTGCTTCGTGTTTCTTGTAGCAACCCAAGTCCATTTCCTAATTCACTGCGGCCTTGACTTGGAGAGTCGCAGAGTCCTTGAATCTCGTAAATCGCGGTCATAAGCAGTCAGGCCAGCAAAAGAGAGGAACGCACCCTCTGGCTGCGTTCCCCAAGGTAGAAAAGGCCCGGGAGAAAGGGTAAAAATGCACGCGCATCTTATTTTTCGTGAAAGGTTTCTTTCTAAAATTCACAGGAAGTACAGTAAAAGGAATTTCGCTTTCCTTTTTATCGCTACAAAGACAAATCAAACAGCAAGGTGCAGAGCGACGCTCTGAGCGTAGGATAGTGTTCTCCCCTGCGACCTCGCTTTCTTCCTTTAAAGCCCTCTCTGTCGGTAAACGGACCGCTAGAGTAGAGAGAGAGAGAGAGAGAAAGCAAAGAGACGTGGACTTGCAGGAGAAACGGGTAATCTAATTTATTTCCATGGGCAGCGGGTTAGTGCCATTTTCATACTCCCTCCACTCTTTCTTCTACAAACCCTAACTCTAGGTTCTCTAACCAGAAGCAAGAAATGGCGATCTTTTCCGTCTTCAGGTACTCTTCTTCCTTGTTCATTTTCACATTCTGTTTCGCCGTATCCCTAGCTGTTAATCCCACATCTTCATTTTCATTTACCAAGTTCGAGAAAGACCCCAACCTTGATTCCCAGATTGCTTTCTTCGGCGATGCGGAGATTGTCAGCGGTGATTCTTCTGTTAAGCTTTCTCGCCCTGTAATCTCGAGTACTGGACGTGTCATGTACAGAAAACCCATCAAGATCTTCGATGAAAACCCTAGAAAGCAGATTTCTTTTTCGACCTACTTTTCTTTCTCTATCTCGCCTGGGGATGGTTATGGTATAGCCGTCATAATTCTTCCCGTTAGTTCTCCTTGGCAACTACATGGCAGTGGTGTTCTCGCAGTTAAATTTGACCCACATTTGAACCATGTCAGTGTTAATATTGGCAGCCGCTCGGATGTTGAGACTGGAAGTGTTTCCGCTACTAATTTGGTGCTGAGCAGTGGAGAAAAGTTACATTCTTGGATTGATTATGATGGAAAGCTGAAAAAATTGGAAGTTCGCTTGAGTAAATCTGATGTTGTAAGGCCATTTAAACCATTGGTTGCTTGTAATGTTGATATGTTCGATTTGTGCAAGAATGAAGTTTTTATGGGTATAAGTTCTTCAAGTGGAAATTCTACTCAGAGCAGCAATTTGTATTCATGGAGTTTTGTTAATCATGATGAGATGCATTCATATCCGGTGGATCCTCGAGCTTTTATGGGGCACCCTGAGTATCACCCACGTCGTTGGATAATTAGTTCTCTCTTGAGAATTTTGGTTGCCATAATTTTTGCTACTGTATGTGGGGCTGTGGTGGCTGCTCTTGTAATGTTCATGTGGTCGGTGTTTGTTTATCAACCACCTATGATGCCATCGGAATATGCTGTACATCCTGTGGAATTTGAGTATGAGAAGATCATAACAGTCGGGGAGAAAGGTGCCGATGTTATTAAGAAATAGAGGAGTGGTGGAGAATGTACAACATGCTCTTTTTGGTGTAAAATTGTGTTCTTTTAACCCACTTTCTTATTTTTGAAGCATTACTGCACTTTGACGGGCTATGTTATTCACTTATCAGGCATTAAAATGTACTGTGAATACAAACTTGTTGACTTGGCATTCATCTTCTGTTTTTCATTTATTTTAGCTTTCAAGAAGGCAGATGGATGTTTGTATTTAATTTGTAGTTATGACCTTTAAATTTTCCATGAATAAAGTTAAACAGACTCCTCCTACAGTATGATCCCATTTGTAGTGCCTTTCATTTTCATTTCTAGCTGCAGCTATATAAAGACCTCTGTAATTTACCATCCCTTACATCCCATCGATTTTGTTCTTCTCCATTTAATAAATGGTAATCAGTTAGCTAGTCGTGTGATTGAAGAAGATTGAGTCCTAACAATTTGATGAGTGAGGACTGAACCAATCTTTCTCCGGAGGCTTGCTGGCATGTTAAAGCCTTTACTGAAAAGTGGAAGATACTCAATTTTCTTTCTGTCCCACAAGAAAACCATTCAGAGACAGATTTTTTCTCGTAGGCAGTGTTCACGGAGGAGCCTGTCATTTTCTTTTCCTCGATGCCTTGATATGTCTTTCCATGAGAGACTTTCTGGGGTGGACCTCTTCTTCTTCTTGCCTTTTCTTCTCTCCTCCTCCGCTGAAGCTTGCTGTTTTAAGAACTGTGCAGCTGAGCTATTGATCTCAAAAAGGGCAAGTCTCATGTCCTGTTTCTAGCTGCTTACTGCCTTAACCCTGTGATGATGAAGATATTATCCAAGTTCATGGTGCAGGTTGTATTCATTCCTGCTCCACTGTCAGGTTCATTACTCCAAAATAAATTCCCTGCAGTAGATTCTGCATTAGAAGTAATACGCAAATCAACGTCTAGCATTTTCGCTGCTTCAAATGCGTATCTAATGGAAAAAGTTGCCATATGATGCAGCGTCATTCTTCTTCTTCTGGTCATTATCATTATTATTTAAACTGTTCCTATGGGGAATTATTAGTCATAAAGTAACTTCCAATAGTAGTTTTCATGCATTGTTTAATAGCTTCCGAAGTCAATCATCACTGTGCAGTTGTCTGGATCCTCGGCCAAGTTGTTATTTAAAGCCAAGCACTGGTGAGTCAATGAAGAACTCCTTGAGATGGATTAGATAATGGTCAGTTATTGCAGTAGTCATTGACTCAGTTGAGCAACATCGTACACTTTCTTTTTATCCATTTCTGGTCAGCATAAAAATTCACATGCATAAACTACCTGTGCTCTCTCACTTGATTCCTTTTCTGAAGTGTAGAAAAAAGGAAAAATAGGGTAGCCCAGTGTACGAAGCTTCTCTGTATGTGGGGTCCTAGGAAGGGGTGGACCACAAAGGGTCTATAGTAAGCAGCCTTACCTTGCTTTTTTGCAAGAGGTTGTTTCCATGCCTCGAACCTGTGACCTTCAGGTTACATAGCAACAACTCAGCCGAGGCTCCCCTTTGGACTGGGAAAATAACAAAGAAAGGAAAAATCCTAATTTGTAACTACACTACACCTACAGGAAAACCATTACTGCTAGTCACTGGTGCAGTGGAAATTGATAGGTCCTTCACAATAAGAAACTAGAGAAGCTAGTTGCTGTTGAAGAAAGAAAGTTCCATTGACCTTCTCATTGTCATTTGAGTCGTGTATTTTTTGTTTCATGGCCTTGACGATTGTTTGGAGTTCCAAAACTAGGATTAGAAGTCTTAGACTGGGAAGGTTTTAGAGCCATAAAATAGTAAATATTTAGTTTATGAAGGTATTTTTGCACTGATTTTGGTGACCGTCGTAAAACTGGTTTTACCTTTTCTTTTGCTGTTTCCTCTTTGTAAAACAAAATATGTTCATCTCTGCTCATCATGAAGTATATGCTTGCTTTTGTTATGGGTTTGCTTTATGTTTGAACTTTTCATCTAAATCGCATGTAGTTGTTTGTGAAGGAAAGAACAACGACAGGAGCGTAGCATATTCAGTTCTGCCTTAGTTTGAGAAGTTCAATGAGCAAAATCCGTTTGGGTATCTCTATTCTAGCAGTTGACTTCGTCTGAAACAAAATGAAGAATATATCCTTTGTCATAACTAATGCATTTTCGTTGGCAATTGAGATCCAAATTTACTAGTGACATTGCCATGTATAACTTTGTATTTTTATTTATTCTCCTGTTCTTGAAGAACTCTAGATTTTCTGGCCCATGTTTAATTCTGTGAGGAGCCACTGTCATTGCTTTTCTCCCTTACTCTCTCATTCTGGTAAGATCTATGCCACATTATCATGGCAACTGTATGCTGTATGACCACTTGTCCTCCCTCTCCCCCTTCTCCTCCTCTCCCTCTCTTTTCCTCTTTCTTTATTCAGAACTAAACATATATGATATTGTTGTATGCCATCTGTAATTTGTATAATCTTGACTTTATTATAAGTTCTAGTGGCGTGCTTTTCTGATCTTTTCTCTCAAAATGATTCTAGTATAGCTACTACAGGAGCAAAAGCCAATACCTTAGAAGATCTAATCTTAGCTGACATTTCCTATATCGTTTAAAAGGAAAATATCATCATTCTCTATGTTTATAGTTTCTCATCTTCATTTCAACTCCAGGGCATAGATTTTCAAGTTTGTTTATTCATCTTCTTGTTTCTAGAATTCATTTGTTTAGTGTATGATGCGAGTTTTGTTCTGATTTGTGATTTATCACAATTTCAGTGTTTGGTGGTTCCTCCTTTCTCTGATATTAGTAATCGACATTAAGTGCTTGATTGATTGATCTCCAATTTTCTTCATATCGCTATAAATCTGATTTTCTGGATGTTCAGAAAGACAGTTGTTCTTGTTTAATTCGCTATTTATGTTCAACAATCAAAGAATGGATTATTCTTACTCCAAGGGCATAGTCCTACAACTTGAAAGGAAATTGCAGCTTTAAGTGATTCGATAGTCTTAGCATATCATTGAGTGGAGGACTATAGCACTCAATATGATGTGCCGGTGTCATCCCAGGATGTTTTTGTAATCATGTTTGATTATGGTTCATTCATTCCTGCCATTTAAGATCATAGTTCTTGATGGCCTTGGCAACTTATGCATGTAATTTTTGGAGGTGGTCTAAGCTCCATGACACTGACCGCCATTGTGTCAAGGTCAACCTTTTACCTTTCAGGGAATGCTGTCATTCATCATCAAATGGATGACATGTAGCTTCGTTTTCTGGGAGGCTGTCATTCCATTTCCTGTAGAGTGACTTGAGGTGATCTTCAATTCAGATGAGCAACTTTGATTTTGTTTCTTCTATGCTTATGTGCTTTTAGGTTGATTTCCGGAGATTTGAGAACTTATAACAACAGTTAGGCAAAAAGTTTGATGATTTCTAATAGAAATAGTTCTACAAGTACTCTGAATTGTGGTGTGTGTTCTCTAAGCGATGGCAGTTCATGAAGTACTGTGCGAATATAACTTTGTGCGAAGTGAGGATAGAGAGCTTTGGTTAGAGAATTTACTTTGTTGGGAATGATCTGTTGGTCTTCCAAAGGAAGAACATAATAAACAAGCTGTGTAAGATAACTCTGCTGCTCTTAATGATGCCTTAATTCCTAAAAGGATTTCTGTTGATGATCCATGGCTGAATATTAGTGCTTAAATATTCTATGGACATTTAAACACAATACCTTCTGTTACCATTAATATTCTTTATTTGGAAAAGTCTGATGGGAATATTTCTATTTCCCCAAGTGAAATTTGTCTAATGGAACCGTCCTTGTTATGTGCTGTTATTCCACCTTTTCACCCAACCTTGTGTAACTCGAGATGCCTAACTCCCTAAGGGCTATCTTCTGGTGTGGTGTGACACCATTTGACAAGCACCTTTCTGATTGCCTGCTTGTTCTTTTCCATCGTTACTTGCTTTTTCACAAATAGCCAATAAATGTAAGATTGTGGCTGCATCCCGGTCTGACATTTCTTCAGGTCCAACACATGGATTACCTGGTAAATGCTACAGAATTGGTGGCTCTTGTGGATTAGGAATCATTTTAGCCTCCTTTTGAGCTGCTGGGAAGAGGAATATTACTATAATTGAACCATACTACATATGGGATTTTCACTGCTGCTGGGAACGAGGACTATAGCTATAAATGTGCCTATGGACATAGAACATCTTCAATTTCATACCAAGTCTTTGTTAGCTTGGTGCTTCACTTGAGCAATTTCAAAATTCTCCTGCAGTAAATTCTGCCGAGCATTGGTGGCTTTGGAGGAACGCATAAGAGAACCATAAGAGCTAGTCTAGTTTATACACCATCTCATGTGGAGTCATTTAGGTAGGATGTGGAAGGTGCAATTGTTCAGTTGCTACACTTGCATTCTGGATTGCTAGCAACCATTGTAAATAGGTGTTAATTGATTACCTGTTTTCTCTACAAAGGATGATGTAAATATTGTAAATATGGTTGGGTTCCTCCAGAAAAGTTTCCTTCAAAAGATGCTCGTCAATGAAATAAGATTGCCATGCCAAAGGAGCTTCATTGGGAATATGCTAGTTCATAGGAGCAGGGGTCAGAGCTCGAGCATGTTGATTGTAGCTCCTCTGGGGAGAAGCCCCCATCGAGGGAGAAGACGTTCAAATGGCGAAGCCCTTCACCTTCTCGTATCAGAGACCAGGAAATGAGATTTCTGACGGAAAACTGTCTCTCATTGTACCTCGTGGTTAGAGTAGAGGATACAGAAGAATTCTGGCTGTTGTCGCATTTGAATCTGAACTCAATTGATTAAACATGTATGCTAGATATGCCAAGCCCATTCAGCAACAGAGCTTGGGCAAGTGAGTGTGGCAGTTGTGTAATGAGCAAAGTGTGAATTATTACTGAGCATGGTAGGAACATGGACATGGCACAAATTGGTGTAGCAGCAGAAGGTCTAGGCAAATTTGGTTGTATGTGAACTACCAAAAGTAATCTTCAGCATAAAGAAAAGTGGATCCAAAAGAAGGTTGTTGATCCCAGCACAAAAGATTTCTTAAGACATGAAAGCCAAGGAGAGTCCACTTGACAAAAAAGCTCCACAAACATAAATAAAGAGCCCACACATATCAAAAGGTTGGGGCAGTCACAATTTGGCCCCTTTAAACTTGTGATACTCCTTTATTCTGCTCCTATGACTTCTTTTTGTTGTTATTAAACTACATGAAGGTAAGGCTTCTTTTTAAAGTGGGCTGGCCCTCCAATGGCAGCCAAGGAAGGTGATGCAACCTATTGGATACCACGGCCGCAACTTTAAGGAGTGCGTTATAAGAGAATCTATGCTATCCCATGACTTCATTTTTCGTGGATAGTTAGCATCGGACTTGGACTCACAAGTCACAGAACACAGACGTAATTTGATGCCTTCTCGTTGTTATTTGCTTGGTTGAGTAGAAAGAAGGTAAAGTTGTCATTGTGTGACCTTGAGGTGATGGGTTTGAGGCATTGTAACAGCCTCTTGCAAAATGCAAGGTAAGATTGCATACTATTGACTCATCTGGTCTGTCTGAACCCTGCACATGCGGGAACATCGTGCACTGGGCTGCCCTTTTTAGTGAAAAGAAGGCAAAGTTGGGTGATTCCGAATCAGCAAAACCACATCCTGGTCTTTGGTTAGTCAATAAGAGTTTGAGATAACTTTGGCTCTTCCCTCAGAGACGCTCTTTTCCGGTGTTCCCGTGTGAATTTAGACGTTCAACTTTTGCAGCCCTTTGTCTAACATATGGAATCTACATTTTTGCACGTGGTGGCGGTTGGAACGTGACTTGTTGTTAAGATCAAGGTTCCAATCGAGCTGTAGGTCAGAAGTAGGCTTATTGGTCCAATGGTTCATACTAAACCTTGATATTCTAAGGTGAGTCTTGGTGTACCGGTAGAGTTGTTGTTGTGTAGTTCGAGAAATAAAAACAACTTTGTACAAAAAATATAATATAAGACTACATATTATAGACTCTTTGTACTTTACCCTTTTTTTTCTTCTTCATATTTTGCATCTACAGGAGTTTTAACCCAGACTTAAAATAATCAGAGAATAGCTTCTTCTCCCCTTTCTTTCTCCTCCTTTCTTGCAAGTCGTAATATCAGGTGTCTATTGGACGGCTGAAATTCAATCATGGGTAACCCAAACAAGTGGTTTGCATTAAGGGCTTAGTCGTCAGAGTGTAATTTAAAAGTAACTGACCGAGAAAACCGGTCTATTCATGAATCTAAAAACGCGGTTTCTTCATCGGACGAGGACTCTTTCCCACCATAGTGGCGACTTTTGTGGCCTCCCAGCGCCCATCCAGAGGCGACCTTTTTGTGGCACGTGGAACACTCCTTAGCCCGCGGAAGAATGAAAGAGGGTGGGTGAACGAACCTCCTTTCCATGTAAGCACAGTCAGGGGCCTACGATGCCAAGTCAAAACCCAAGTAACAAATAAAAGCTGGCATGGACTAATGGCGTTATGATCATTTGACGGTGGAGGACAGATCTGAAACAAATCAGAATTCCAGGGTTTAATACGAGCCATTGAAATGTTCCGGTTTATTTGAGGTTTTGAAAAATTTTCAGGGTTTAAAAACCGCTTTTTCTTAGCTTGGATACATAAACTTTAGGCTAGTAGACGATAAAGAGAGAGAATGTGTCTCTCTTTTTTGTAATGAATATATATAGTAAATTTAACTGTTTGTGCGGGTACAAATAGTAAGTGACATTTGATTAGCCAAGAAAAGTAGAAAACATTAAAAGTTAAAAAAGAAAACTTTTCTTCCTCCAATCAAATGTCACTTGCTTTTTATTCCTGTAGCATCAATTGTTCATGCGCCCATGCGGGCACAGGAGCAAGTGGCATTTGATTAGCCAAGAAAAGTTAAAAACATTGAAAGTTGAAAAAAGAAACTTTTCTTCCTTCAATCGAATGTCACTTTGCTTTTTATACCATCAGCAACTATATGTTGAAATTAATGCTCTATATATATACACATCCTATATATACAGGGTGTGTTAATTTCAGGTGTTTTATGCAGGTACAAAAGTGATATTTGATTGGCTAAAAAAAATGCAAAAAACAAAAAGTTAGAGGACATGACAATTACAAACTTTTTTTTGGCCAATCACTTGTCACTTACACTTTACATGTGCGACTCTTTTATGAAATTACCGCTAATACACACACATATATAATCATTTATTCTGCATAATTTTAGAATATTAGGCATTCAAAGCAAATTAACAAGACTAAAAGAATGGGGCAAAGCATCCAAAGGTCGTGATTAGGAGTTGATTAGTCGACTCATAGTTAATTTCTATTTTGTCCATCACAAATTAATTAGCAGCTACGTAGACAACCCATACACAAGAAATGAGGCATATCACTCATAGTAGTGCTTGAGATAAGTAACATCTCCTCATCTCAGTGTTAGCATGACTATCTCATCTAAACTCACTGTTAGTAGTGCTTGAGATGAGCTTGCTATTAGTGGATGTTGACGGACTTATTAACAAGAATAGACGTTTCTATTCTGCTATTGTTCCAGTTTGGAACATGAGCAAGATGCCTACACGATTACAATCGCATATAATCTGCTTCCTGATGGGGTTGGTTGTAACCGAATCGACATTGATCTGCAGTTTCTAGAAGGCGAATTTAGAATGCTTGCAGAGTGTATATGTGTGGAAGGTTATGTTATATGCCCACTGAGAGGGGAGAAAAGATTCCTCCAGATAATAGACCCAACGAGAGATTTTGTGGTGCTTGATATGAGAGACAGCCCATGGCGCCACAACGATCTCACACGTTGGATGGTTATGAGTTGAGGACTAGGAGCTTATCAGCCACCGACAGATAACAAGGGAGGTCCAGATTTGGAGCTCCAATGGCTTAGAACACGATGCCAACGCACAATCTTACCAAACAAGCTTGTGTCGAACGGGAACCGCTGTTGCTTGAACGTAATTCTATACCATCGACCCCCAATGAGAGAGAAATACCAACCATAAAGGGCCCAGATAACCTCGGGAAGGTGACTACATGTTAGTGGTGCTTAAGATGAGATAATTGAACTTAAGATGACATGATATGCATATCATTTTTAGTAGTGCTTGAACTAAGATTAGATGAAGTGGTGTCTCCTCCTCTCAACGTTAGCAGTACTTTTATCTCATCCCAAATTTGCCGTTGGTAGTGCTTGAGACCCATATAACATAGAGAAGTTTTTTTTTTTTTTTTTCAAAAAATATAGTTACATTTTGGCATTTTTGTAGAAAAGTTTAACGTTTTTTAGTTTTATAAATTTGTCATTAGGTTTTCGTGAGTTCTACAAAATTGTCATTATGTTAATTTTTCATCCTCCTTCTCTGTTAGTTTTTTCTCTCCAAATTTTGATATTACTTTTGTTTATTTTTTAATGTAAGCAACGAAAATCTTTAAAGTTGATTGTGCTAGATAGAAAATATTAAGAAGAAGAAAACCCAAATTTTAGATTTTTAATTTTCATTTATATGAACAATAATGACATTTTGCTTATATTTTATACTTAGAATTTTTTTAATCTATAGTGTTTTTATTGATCTAGGACCTTGATTATATTTTAATTTGCGTAAGAAGAGTTTTATATCAAATTTTAGTGAGAAATTAAAATTAAAAGTATTAAAATTTATTAAAAAAGCTTAATAAGTACTGTTTCGCAGGTAGGTAAACATCTATATTTGTAATTGAGTATTTTGCTATTATTTGAATTTTTTGATTTCTTATTATCGAATTGTGTTAGATAATAAATTTTATAGTAACTTTTTATTAGAAAGTTATTGAATTTAGCAATCTAATCGGTAACTTGATCACCTCTATTAAGAAATGATAATTTTGCACAGCTGGTGAAAACTCAACATCAAATTTGAAAAAAGTTGTACTTTAAAAGAACCTATAAAATACGGCACGAGTTTTTAGTCAATTTTATTGATAACCCCAATCATTTCCCCTGCACAGTCGACATAATAAAGACGATACGTAGGGAGAAACTGGGGCCCGCCAATTTCGTGCTTTCCGCAGCAACCTCCCGTTTGCAAGTTCTGGTCATACAAAGAAGGCAACAAACAATGAGAGAATCCGATACAGAATCTCACACAAGAAAAAGGCGGATCGAAGACGAAGACTCGTCTCTCGAAATGGCGTATTTTTTTGGGAACTGAAATTTCTGAAACGGAAGCCACGACGACAGCCAATCAGGGGCCAGTGCTTTCAATTCAACGCACAACCATAAGTTGATATTTTCCTTTTTTCGGAAGTAAATTAAGAAAATTACTTCTTTTTTTATCTCGAAGTCTTTGGTTTTGAATTTATGACTGCGTGTGTATAAATAAGACATCTGCGATCGAAGATAGTAAGCAAGCTGGAGCTGAATTTCTTCGTTGGCGAAGCCGACGAGAACGAGAAAGAGGCCTCTTCTTCGCTCCTGGTGAGAGGAGGAGACGTGGAAGAAGACAACTACATGGATGTCGAGGAGGAAAACGGAGGGGGTGGACCCAACATGAAGGTTCATGTTGAAGAAAGGTTGGGGCTCCAAGTCTCTGAAGAGACCGCTCACCAGATCAGCCATGGTATTTCCTTTTTTTATTTTTGCTTGCAGTCATTTCCGAATTTGATTCCAACTTTTTTTCATTTTCGTGTATTATAGGGTGGAGAGTTTGATTCTTAATGGGTTTCTAGGTCCGTGAATTTTAACTGGAAAAATGAAACGAATTTGAAATCCTGCTTGTGTGACGCAGTTCTCTGTTATTGATTTTGCCATCCTTTTATTTTATTTTCTTTTTCGGGGAGAAGTTAATTCTATAAAGTGAAGCGAATCTTATGTTGTGAATTCCCAAAGTTTGAGATCAGAAATCTTCTTGGACCTATATCACGAATGAGGAAATTTAGAATAATAAGAGAAATTAGGAAAAGTGAAGAAGTATTTTCTGAGAACTGTTCGTGTTCCTCGATTGTTTGGAATAGAGGTATTCTTGTCATTTGAGCTTGAGAGTAATTAAAATTTGCATTTTTTTTTACAAGCGATTAACTGTGTTATCCATTTGAACAATATTGCAAAAATGAGACTTGTCAAATGGCATTCTGATGTTTTGGAATAATCTGATGATTGTTTTGATGAAAACTTCTGTTTTTCTGTAAACGTACATAATTATAAATTCTGTAGGAATCATCAGTTCACTAAAAGGTATTCCAGATCTGATTGATAAAAAGAGTCTCCTAGGAAACATGATGATGAAGTCAAGAGTTCAATTCCTCTTCCTGTTTGCTTTGAATGAAACAGTTTGAAGCATGTTGGCGTTTATGTGATTTACATGCCTTAAACATTCTAACCTCTATTTTTATACTTTCATACTTTGGCTGATTCTTTCCTTTGTTTTGAATATCTAGATCCTTGGTATCAAGTGGGTTTTGTTCTCACGACTGGTGTGAACAGTGCTTATGTATTGGGGTACTCTGGCGCCATCATGGTTCCTTTAGGTTGGATAGGTGGTACAGTTGGTTTACTCTTAGCCGCAGCTTTATCCCTCTATGCAAATACTCTTCTTGCTCGACTTCATGAACTTGATGGGAAGAGGCATATCAGATACAGAGATCTCGCTGGCCATATATATGGTATGTTCATAAGGCTCAAACATTTGTGACTTCCATCCTGTAACCTGTCGTTTCATCTCATATGATATCTTATTTGTGGATAATTAGGCTCCTTATTTGACTTCCTATAGAGCCATCTTTCATAATATGCATAGATGTCCTCGAGTTACAATAATCTCCATATCAGAACATCAGTTTCGTATCTGATGCACTGTGTTGTCCACAGATACATCATTGGTATCTGTGAGTTAGCTCGAGATCAGTTCTTGTTTGCTGATTGACTCGGTATATTTCAAGGTTTGCATAATTAGGATAGGAAACTCTGCTATTCCAGTAATCTGATATCTATTCAAGAATATATTAGTACCTTATGCACATCTTTGTTTGCTCTTTTAGACATGATCTTTGATTATCTTGGTGTACTTCTATGGTTCGCATCCTTTGGAATCCTTATTCCCAAGCGAATTTACTTACGAGTTGATCTTGCACACTGCAGGTAGAAAAGTGTATTATCTTACATGGACATTGCAGTACATAAATTTGTTTATGATCAATACTGGATATATCATTCTGGCTGGGCAGGCTTTAAAGGTAACACTGAGTTAGAAATTATATTTCATCTAGTTGTCATCTTAAATTTATTACTTAGCAAATGAGCCCTCCCATTTCTATGTACTTTCCATTGGGATGTGGTCTAACCCAAGTAAAATATTCATATGGTTGAATGCCGTCCTCCTATGGAATAAGAAGCTCAAAGTATCGCTGATTTAGTTTTAGTCCTCTTGACAGATGATGAATTCTCATTTGTTAGTACATTCCTAAAACTTCACCTAATGTTATGTAATGACGAGGAGCCATCTGTTATCCGGTTGAATTTCCTTGATCTTCGCAATGTCATCATTGGTCTTTCCAAGTTCCCATGTGAAAGGAAATATAGTTGTCAGCAACAGATCATGGATGTGTACATATTGCAGAACCATGGCTACCTTGTTGGTGTAGCTGGTAACTAACACGGGCAACAGGCTGCAGACCATGAGGTAGCAAGTAGTTTGCCATATCCCTCACCATCTTTATCATACAAATAAGTCCCAGGATTGCCAAAATAGAGAAGCGTAAATGGTTTGTGCTCTCTTTCAATCTTGTAACTTGATTGAAGATATGCATCAGAGATTCAGAATACATCCTCTGAGAGCTTGGATTATTTATGGTATAAGCACAGTGGATTATTTCTGGAGTAAACTTCTAAGACACCAGAAGGAAAGATAAGCCAAAGAATCCAGCAGGAATATGTGGAAAGATGACCTGTAATAAACATCCCACTGTTGTCATTATGAGCACTGGGTGAAATGTTCGAGTACTACCTGTTTATTTGAATCAAAAGTTGGGGCAGGTGGTCATTTTAAGTTTCCATGACTTCTAAATATTATACATTACTGCCTCCTGATCTTCTCCTACAGCTTCTTTTAATCCGTTCCTTGATTTGCAGGCCACCTATGTTCTCTATGCAAATGATGGTATCTTGAAGCTACCATACTGCATTATAATTGCTGGAGTTGTTTGTGCCATGTTTGCCTTCGGAATACCCCATTTATCGGCTCTGCGAATTTGGCTGGGATTTTCAACTTTTCTTACCTTTATATACATTATTGTAGCTTTTGTGCTCTCGGTCAAAGATGGTATCAACTCTTTCAACTCAGTGAAGTTTTTCATTCTAGCATCAGTTTTATCATCAGCAAATCATTTCGTATGAGGATTGATAACTAATATAGAATGGCAAAAGAAGTTATTCATTAAATGTGTCTAGTAAAGCCTATGATGTGCATCCCGGATTTCGCATGTTAGAAATGAAGGACTGAAAAGTCAATATTTAGGAGGTTTTGGTACTAGTCCACATAAAAATGAACTGCTTCGTCTAGACTAATATAGGTCCCAGTTTCTTCTGTAAGTGTGCAAAACTGCAGCTTTTGTGAATTTACAAAGTACTAGTGTTGAAGAAGTGGAACCTAATTAAGATATCTCTTAACATAAGCTCAAAACAAACTGGCCTTACCTGTTTCTCGGTTCATTTATTTATTGTTCTTTTGATGCATGGTATCATAAACTATGATTGCAGTTTCATGGTACAAATTCACCTATAATCATCACAATATGGTTTTCAGTTTGCTTTAATTATGTTTCACCTGAATATTTTGTCAATACTGATATCTGAAGGATGCTACTAATTTATGGTTGTGTGATTGTCTATCAGGAGCTAGTACTCCAGGTCGAGATTATAGTATCCCTGGATCAAAAGCAACCAAGATCTTCAGTATCATCGGAGGAGCTGCAAGTCTTGTTTTTGCATACAATACAGGAATGCTGCCTGAGATCCAGGTAGAGAAAATCATGCCACTTCTAAATGCCATGCAGATGCAACAATGCTAATTCTGCCAAATAATCTCCAGCTTAGAGCTGCCAATAGCTATGTTTCTTTGCTTTAGATAAGTACTTAAAAATGAAAACTTTTCCAGAGTAGTTATATTTGACCACTTGGAATTGCATACATGTTTTATTTATATGGTTGGCTGACCTTTGACCTGTATATCCAAAGTGATTTCTTCCTTGGAACATTATCATGATTTGGTGGCTTGCTATATGCAACTCTGTTTCATGGTGAGAGAAGATTCAAAAGGATGCAGTGTTACTCATGTTCCATGGCTTTTTTCAAGGTAGTTTCAGTTACTGGGAAGAGCTACAAGCTGTAAAGAATCAGTCCACTTTAAAACGCTGAAACTCTTTAACGATTCAGCTGCTTCTATCGATGTTTCTCTAGCTGGATGGTTGATGGAGGAGCTTATTCCTCTTTGATTCGTTTCCAACTCAATAAAAGCCTAAAGGAAAACTCAATTAAACCCAGGGTTTAGAATAGACCCTGTCTCACATGCTAGTTAGGTTTCTGTGAGTGTCTTGGGGCTAATGCAAAGGCTCCCTCTGAATTCTGTTGCAATGACCAAGTGACCCTGACTTCAAGGGCTCAACTTTAATATCTTCTTACTGCTTCTGAAATTACTTTAGCTTGTGTAGAAATGCTTGCCCTATTACTATGCTTGATTCTAAAACTCAGGAAGCGTTTATGTTTTTCTTGAAATTGATTTGTGAATACCATCACTAAATTATTTTGATTGCTCTATCATTCTCTTGGATGTGATTTCAGAGTATTGAGATCACTTAAAACTTATCTGCTGTCCTGGGTGATGATTTGTGAAAATACTGTGTTGATTTACTAGAAATTAAAAGAAGAACAACCATTTCCTATGGGTTATATCTCCATGACCCTTCACTTATTTAACCTTATTCATTTTGCAGGCAACTATCAAGCCTCCTGTAGTTAAGAACATGCAGAAAGCACTCAACTTTCAGTTCACAGTTGGCCTTTTACCGCTGTATGCTGTTACATTTGTGGGGTATTGGGCTTATGGATCGTCAACGTCATCCTATCTCCTCAGCAGTGTCACGGGTCCACGTTGGATAAAGACAGCTGCCAACATTGCAGCCTTTCTGCAGACAGTCATCGCATTACATGTAGTTCCTTCTCATTACTCTCTCCAATTTCAGTTTGAAACCTGCAATAAAGGAGAAATGCCTGACCATATTCATTCTATTATTTCACAAAATGACATAATCACTGACAATAGTTGCAAAAGTGATCATGCTGTTAGTTTTTACTGTTTTTCACTGTTCCTCCACCTTTTAATATGGCTTCAAGTAAAAATACTGTATGCAAATGTGCTGATCTTTTATCTAAAGGACTATCCAGCATTAGCTTATTGCAGTCCCTAGCATGCCAAATGCAATATTGCTAATCCTTTCAAATGGAAGTTGTATTGCATACCATGACTTTCAAGGTGTAATTTAAAGTGCTAGTGATCCACTTTTAAGTTGCAGAATAGATGCACTAGGTCCATTCATGATCATATATTTAACTTGTTATTTAATTCATGAAACAAAATAAGATGTCCCTGAAATAAAATAACATGTCTCTGTATATCTAGTTTGAAGGAGACTCAACCTGAGATTAGCTACAAGCATTATTGTTTATGCCTCTATTGAGATTCTTGGATGGCTTGCAAATATCTACAAAGTGATAAAGGGTTCATAATGACTTTGAACCTTTATGATTTTGTAGATACTCGCAAGTCATAAATAATAATGCATCTATTGAGATTATTGATCATACATTTGAACCCTTTATGATTTTGTAGATATTCGCAAGTCCAATGTATGAATACTTGGATACACAGTATGGAAGAGGCAAAGGAAGTGCATATTCTTTCCACAACCTCTCATTCAGAGTCCTAGTGAGAGGAGGTTATCTAACGATAAATACATTTGTGGCAGCTTTACTCCCATTTCTTGGAGATTTCATGAGCCTTACAGGGGCCTTGAGCACATTCCCTCTGACATTTGTTCTTGCTAATCACATGTACCTCGTGGTGAAGAAAAATAAACTGACGACAGTGCAAAAAGCTTGGCACTGGTTGAATGTGTGTGGTTTTAGTTGCTTGGCGGTGGCAGCAGCAGTTGCAGCATTGAGGCTTATTATTCTGCACTCTAAGACCTATCACGTCTTTGCTGATTTGTGATCTTCTCCTCTCTCGGTCACGTGTTTCTCTGGAATCTTGTTGAGGTTGCAAATTCTTTGTGTAGCCTAAAATGCTTACATCTTCACAATGTATTTTGCTCCATCCCTTATTGACCCTTGTGTCCACCCCCTCCCTGGACCCTGCATACACGGGAGCTTCGTGCACTAGGTCTGCCCCTTATTTGCAGGGATTCATTGAAAGGAACAGTAATGAAATTAGAAACAGCTATTTGTAGCATTTAAGCTCTGTAGATGACACACATTGTTAAGTGTGTCGGAACATAAGACACATATTTTGCTCTTATTTTGGTCAATGCAATAGTTGTGCCTTTTCATTTGTCTATACATCCTTTAGCATGTGCCTGTATCTAGAAACTTAGATCTGGAATCAGACACCGAGTTGAGCAGGGGAGTCAGTTGCTCAAGCCAGATGTTAAGTTGGTCTTTCAATACAACTGTTCGACTATTAAAGAGAAACCAACCGACCTCGTTGTTTGAACCACGCTTGGTTGACTAGGGACTGGACGAGTTTATTATGGAAAACCGCGGGCAGAATTTTGGCCAGTTTGAACCTAGTCTCAAGCCTATTGGTTTGATTGGTTTGAGACGTAAAAATAGTCTCTTGCAAAAATATAAAATAATGTCACGTATTATAGATCCTTTATGGTCCACCCCTTGCTCTTGAGCTTTATGTACTGGGCAACCTTTTTTTTCTTATAACATCAATCATTTACTGAGTGAGCTTACTCAGCTCATACTTCAATCAAAGTTTCACATGGTCTCTCTCTCTCTCTCTCTCTCTCTCACACACACACACACAGATGACGCACTTACACATTCGAGCTTACTCTGCTCATACTTTGGTCAAAGTTTCATTTGGGTCAGGTGGGATGCCTTACATCTTCTTCTCATCGTCTTTAAATTGGTTGTCCCTAGACGCTGTTTTCCTACGCGGTAAAATGATGAAATTGGACGATGAATTGTTTAAAGTCTATTTTTTCAATATCTACGTTAATCTGATGAATAAATCGTGGGCATGGCCTATTCACTCAAGGCCTAGAAGGCGAATATCGTGGACGACCTCTTCTTCCTTCTTTTCATTTTTTTCTAATAAAGAATATTGAGTATGACCTCTTTGTCCAAAAAAAATCTTGAATTCCCCAAACAACTCCCTCACGGTGAAAAACTAGAATTATCCATGGAACCAGCAGCCATGGAGCAACCAAGTCCACAAGCTAGCCCATCCTGCTTGCCACTCGTTCCATAAATACTTTATACCAAGAAACAAGGAACTCATACACAGCAGCCTCTGTACTCTCACATCGACGTTTCCTCCACAGCTGTCAATTCTTTCATGCTACTGCCCAACTACATTGGTGCTCTTGGGCAACCACAAAACAAGAAACCTGAGGAGCATTCCATGACAGCCCCTGTTATAACCCAAAATCCAGAAAACCCAAGTGAAAAGATTGCACTGACAGCACCGGTGATCCCAGAAAGCAGTGATGGCACTGACGAACAAGCAGCGTAAAAAATGGTGAAAATGCAGTTCGTATTGCCGAGCAAGTATCCTATAGCCGAGGAAGCGCCTGTTCCGATTGATGAGAGACTGGTTATAAGAGGAGAAAGGAAATTTGGGGTGCTGAGGTTTAGTGGAAGAACAACAGAGGAAGTGGTGGAGCAGACAGTGGGGAAGCTGATAAAGAGCTTGGAGAGAGATGAGTATAAAGTAATTGGCCAGTTCATGCTGGCAAGTTTTAATGATCCGCGAACATTGCCGATTTTCGGGACTAATGAGGTTATGGATCCAGTTGGATGAATTGGGAGTGGGTGAGAGTTAGGTGATTTCTTTATGTCTGTTCATAATCTCTGAAAATTTTGTAGCGTGGATTTTGAGAAAAGAACAGAACAGAGTGAACCTTGGTATGGGGACATGACATGAGGAGCACATTATGGTGATCTTCAGAGATTATTGAACTTCAATTTTCTACGATGTTTATTAGTAATCTGGTTTGCTCGTAGCCAATTTGACTTGCTTTCTGTTATGTGATTTATACCTTATGGCGGAGAAAAGAGAAAGTGTTCCAGAAGGAGAACAGATTGACCATATATCTTGAACAGATTGGTGGTTTTGGCTGAATCAGAATACACATTGCAGAAACTAGTTGGCTTTTAGAATGAAGAATTGTAGTTAAGGAGTATATATCGGCTCTTGTAAGGTGCTAGTCTCTTGGAATAGAGCACCTCTAAAATCTAATTATTTAGGGGTGGCAAAATATGACACGACACGATAACAAGACCCGAACCCGACACGAATTTAGCGGGTTTGGGTTGAGTCTTATTGTGTTCGTGTCATTTTCGGGTTGACCCGAAAATGACACGCCAAAAATCGTGTGTTCGGGTCAATCAATGTGATCCATCGTGTCAACCTGTTTGACACGCGACCTATTTATTCATTGCGTTGACCCATCTAACCTGTGGTTGAAAATATAGGACGGTTCTTCAAAAACCGTCTTATATTAAAATATAGGACGGTTCATCTGGAGCCGTCTTATATTACAGGACTAATATAGGACGGCTCTGGATGAACCGTCAAGGCAGAAAGCTCAAGGATAATTCTCTTATCTGATTCACTTGGCACATATCCTGGGGCTACTGCAGATGCATTATGAACAATTTCTCGGTCGTTTGCAATTTCAGCATCAATCTAGAATTCCCTGCACAGGTTGCTCACTGGAAGATGATAGCCTCTGCTGATTGTCCCCACTAGGTTCCAGATCATTTCTTTTATCCTCAAAACTATCAATCTCTGAGTGATCATCTTCTTCATTATCTTCTCTCATTGATATCATTTCTGCCAATGCAGTTGAAGTGAAGCCACTTTCTAATTCTTGGCCAGATTTATGTTGCAGCATCTGATCTTCATAATTAGCGGCAGCACCCAAATGGTCAGATCCCTTGTAATTCCTTCTCAAACATCTTCTCATTCTTAAGGAACTTTTCATAAAATCTAACTTCCAGAAAATCTGCACAACAAGGTGCATATACATGCATCATATAGGTACTAGAGAAAGTGAACCATCAAATGTTGTTAAATTATGAGCAAGTTAACATACCTGTCCAGAATTAAAAAAATTGTGGCTAAATGGTCCAAAAAGCCCCTCCATTTCAACTGAGTAATGGAGGAGTTTGCGCCATGCACGAGCTCCAGTAGAAGCACGGTGTCGATATATTAGATCAGCTTGTGCCCGCCTATCCATCTGTGAAGAGTTGACAGATATTTAATCAACTAGATGCATTATTATCTCACCAAGATAACGGGCATCATTATTATCTTATATTATAGGACAGTTCATCTTGAACCTTCTTATATCTGGAACCATCTTATATTATAAGAGTAATATAGGACAGTTTTTCTGAAACTGTCATATATTATTTATTTTATATTTACTTAATTGTGTTACATGAGTTATGTCGTGTCTACTCATTTAATAATCGTGCCGTGTTTGGGTCACTAATTCTTGACACAATTATTAAGTGGGTCGTGTTTATGTAGACCCATAACTCTAACGTGTAGTGTTCATATAGACACAAACACGATCTGCCAACCCAAATTGCCAGGCCTATAATTATTTACCGGCTAAGACCTTCCAAAACAAGACTCTAGGGCAAATCATAGTCTATCTCCACTTACCTGGACTTTTATAGTGCCATTTCATTTTCCTGTAATATCTATTGGACAGTTAAAATCTAGGGCCCATCATTTTCATTTCTTGATAGGCAAAATCCAAAATTTAGTCTAAAAACGAGGACCCCTTATGTAACACCCCGGATTTTCAAGACATTTTTTTTTTATAATAATAATGGCATTTTAATTAAGAGCATTTGGGATCCCATGAGAAAAGATTTATTTAACATTTTACTAAAGCTATCTTAAAAACTCCGGGTGTTAGTTTTCCTTTCTCAAAATGGCATACATGTAATTTAAACATAAATAAATAATCCGCGTATAAATCAACGTCAAATAAATAGGCGCCTTTATTTTAATTCAAATAAATGTCCAAAACACAATAATAATATGGCCAAGGGTCTATCCATCATAACATCCCATATAAATGTCCAACATATGTCTAAACATCTAAATCACATCCAAGTATAAAGTATGCAGTCCATAATAAAATCCAAATGATAATCCTGTTTAATGACTCACATCACTGTCTAACACTATAGAAAAATGGTCTTTAGCAGCTCTCACGGCTTCTCCATGACTTTGCCTTTCACGTTATCGCGCTCGAGATCTAAGGCATTGCAAAACAAAGCAATGCCTCAAGAAGCTGTTAACGTGTAGGTACATAGACAATTAATGTAATAAATGAAAGAAATAATGAACAGCACTGATAAAAAGTCTAACATTTATGAAAATAGTGATATCATAATGCCATGTTCAAATAAATGCCAATTTATTCCATATGCTAAAACATGCAATCATAGAGTTAAAACATGACATGAATCAATAAAATGGAGCCTACAACAAGAATAAGGGCACCCTAAGGTAATGGGTCCCATCACATCGCACTAACATCCCTGATCAGGAGTACACGTAGTCAACCTCTGAGTGTCGTCACACCCATGCATATCATCCATAACCATGCTCACCATACATACACACATAATAAGAATATGGGCCATCATGCTGCAGTGGCAACCCTCCATGGGTATCAACCACCGCCGCTCTCCGTTGACACCATAACGGGAGACTTAACACCGTCCCCCATGGAAAGGCTCGGGATCGGTAGTGTGGACTATCCATGTTACCAAACCCCTACCGAATGTCATCTATGTAAGGTGTGTCTATCATCTCACAAAATCATCACATCATAATCTCGGAAGGTGGGTGGGCCTACTATCCCTCCCAGCATGACGCCCAGCCGGGCGAGAACACCGAATCATCAAATATAAAACACGAAAATCATATTTATATGCTAAAACTCAAGAGCACTTATAGCTTGCAATCCCCAAGACATGCCCCTCATCTTGGGGTTAGCTTATAAAAGGACCAACTAATAAGCCTCTATTCTCATTTCCATGTAAATCCATGCATTTTCTATATATATATATATATAATAAGAAATAAGTCTCTAATTAAGCATAACTAATTAACATCATGCTTGTAAAAGCATTTTAAATAAGTGTATTCAGTAAAAGATTTCATTTTGGAATAACCATCCTGTACTCAATGTCGCATGAAATCCACGGTAATTAATAATTGCAATTTAAAACACAATCACACATGATGCTATGTTTAAACATGGTTTAAAAATCAAGAAAAAACATTAGTTGTCGTCACCTACCTCAGTGTGAGACCACTAGCTTGCTAATAACTCCCTTTAACTGGTATATTTACGTGTACCTGTACATGTCACATCACTATTTTAATATTTTTCTAAAGAAAAAGTTTTCATTTTTAAGTTTTTAAGTTAAAACTAGGTCTGGGTCGTCAATACGGTCACAACGCCTCTTTCGGATCGTGATTTGGACCTCTCTAGCTCCCAGAAATCAAGTTTTAGTGAAAACTACCCTTAAATGGAGCCTGCCAGACCACCATAAGGTGGTTTATACCGACGGCGCCCTTTTCCGCCGGTTTACACCAGATATATGCGGCGCACGAAGGACGCAGGCCGCCGCACGGACACGACACGTCAGAGCCCCACCGCGACCGCCAACAGGGGCCTTCCCACACGCACGCGTGCGACAACGACGTCGTGTGACGTCGTCCCTGGTGCGTCTCCGAGTGCTGTCGGCCGGCACGGCCAGGCGCCGGCGCCGTCGACGCGCCGGGAGAAGAAAACCGCATTCCGGTCGCCTGCGGCGAGCTGAGCTCGTTTGCGTGATTTTTGCGCCATTTTCTTCAGAATTCTCTCTATAATCCATTTATGCTCTCTTTTTGCACTGATTTTGCCAAAAACCATGGTTTTTAAATGATTTTTCCCAAGTTCCTAAAATCATCCATAGGTACTGGTTTTTACATTTTCTAGAGAAATCCACCGTTGGATCACTCCCAAATTTAAAGGGTTTGCTCTTGGGTCTCTTGTGCACTAGTTGGACGGTGCGATTTTCAAACGGACTAGGTATGATCCGTAAAATCACGCTCCAACAGTAGCGTGCACACAGGTTCCTAAAAATCTGATTTTTTTCCTAATTTTTAAATGCTTTCCTAATTATTTTTCTAATTAATAAATAACGAAAAACATAGGTTTGAGGCTGACCTTGCACCTGGCCGGAGTTGCTCGTGTTGCCGGGGCTCCACTCGCCGGAAAAACGTGAATTTTTGCAGGCTAGGTTTCTGAGTAAAGCTCAGTGAAAACGCTCAAAGTGAAGCGTTTTGGCAACCTAGGGAGGGTAGATATAGGCCTAGAGTCCTAGGGGAAGAGAACCTCTTCCATTCACGCCTCTTTCCATGGCTTCTTCGGCGATTTTGCCAGATCTGGGTACAGACGTGTGGAAGACGGGGGTGCCATTATCAATTTGGGCCCCTGTGTAATACGTTTCTGTCAAATGACAAAATTGCCCTTACAACTTCGACGGCTCATAACTCCCTCGTTTGAGCTCCGTTTTTTGCGTTCTTGGTGGCGTTGGACTCGTATCGACGAGAAATTTCAAATTATTATGTTTTCAGGAAAAAATTTCATCCATAAATTTTTATTTTAATTTATTTAATAATTTCCTATTTTATCCTAAAAATTAAGGATATTACATTCTTCCCTCCTTATAAAAATTTCGTCCTCGAAATTTAGCTACATACCTCTATGTAAATAACTCTGGATGGATCTTTCGCATCTCCTCCTCAGTTTCCCAGGTAGCCTCCTGTAGTGAATGATGCTACCATAGGACTTTGACAAAGGCAATGGTCTTATTCCTTAACTCCTTGACTTTTGTATCTAGGATGCGCACTGGTCTCTCATCAAACGTCATGTCAGACTGTAGCTCTCCTGGAATCTGCTCCAATACGTGTGAAAGATCTGGCACGTATTTCCTCAGCATAGACACGTGAAAGACATCATGTACATTTGCTAGCTGTGGTGGTAAGGCTAGCTGGTATGCCACTGACCCAACTCGGCGTAAGATCTCGAAAGGTCCAATATACCTGGGACTAAGCTTCCCTTTATTTCCAAACCTCAACACCCCTTTCATAGGAGAAGCTTTCAAGAATGCATGCTCACCCTCAAAGAACTCTAAGTCTTTTCGCCTCTTGTTTGCATAACTTTTCTGAATGACCGTATCAGTAACCTCTTCCGAATGAGTTGGACTTTCTCTGCACATTCTTCCACTAACTCAGATTTCACCACGCGTCTTTCTCCTACCTCATTCCAACATAAAGGTGACCGACAAGGTTTGCCATAAAGTGCCTCATATGGAGCCATGCCAATACTAGCGTAATGACTATTATTATAAGCAAATTCCACCAAAGGTAAATGATCTTCCCAGCTACCCTTCCAATCCATAACACAGGCTCGTAGCATATCCTCAATAGTCTGGATGGTCCTCTCGCTCCGTCCGTCTCGTCCGAGGATGGAATCTTTGCCGAATTTCGAGCCCTCGACCCTAATGCCTCTTGCACACTCTTCCAGTATTTTGAGGTAAATCGCGTATTTCGATCCGATATAATTGTCAAGGGAACGCCATGTAGACTGATGATCTCCTTAACATATAATTTCGCTAAGCTATCCACGGTCTGATTTTGTCTGATAGGAAGGAAATGAGCGGACTTGGTCAACCCGTCCACAACGACCCATATCATGTCGTACGCTAGCGGTCCTCAAGACCTAGAACGAAGTCCATGGTAATATGGTCCCACTTCCACTCTGGAAGGTCCAAGGTCTACGAAGTAGTCCTGATGGACGCTGATGCTCAGCCTTGACTTGCTGACAGGTCAAACATCGTGCAACGCACTCTCCAACATCCTTTTTCATACCATTCCACCAGAAATGCCTCTTGAGATCTTGATACATCTTCGTACCCCCAGGATGAATTGTATAAGGGGATTGGTGTGCTTCTTGAAGTAACTCGCGCTTCAATTCGTCATCTGCTGGTACTACCAACCTTCCCTTAAATCTAACCCCTCCATCTGGTCCCCTCGAAACATATGTCTTATCTATCAAATCCTGTGTTTCCGTGTCTTTGCCCTGTGCCTCTAAAATTCGGTCAAAGAACTTAGACCGAGTCGTCAAATTGGCAATCATCACACCCGCCTTCCTACTCAGGGCATCTGCAACGACGTTAGCCTTCCCAGGATGGTACTGTATGGTGAAGTCGAAGTCCTTGAGATACTCCATCCATCTGCGCTACCTCATATTCAATTCACTCTGAGTAAAGAAGTACTTGAGGCTCTTATGATTAGTGAATACCTCAAATCTCTCACCATAAAGATAATGTCTCCAGGACTTCAACGCAAATACCATGGCGGCTAATTCCAGGTCATGTGTTGGGTAATTTACCTCATGTGTCTTCAACTGTCTAGACGCATAGGCAGTTACCTTCCCATGTTGCATCAACGCTGCTCCTAATCCCTTGCCGGAGGCGTCACAATAAACTACATAACCGCCTGCACCAGATGGTAAGGTCAATACCGGAGCAGTAGTAAGTCTCCTCTTGAGCTCTTGGAAGCTCTCCTCGCAAGCCTCGGTCCATACAAATTGAGTGTCTTTCCTAGTCAGGGTGGTCAATGGTAATGCAATCTTAGAGAATCCCTCTATGAAACGATGATAATACCCTGCCAAACCGAGAAAACTGCGTATCTCGCCATCCTTTGTCTTGGGCCTCTCCAAGTGTAGTACGCCTACTACCTTTGTTGAATCCACGGCCACTCCATCTTTAGATATGACGGGCCAAGAAATGCACACAGTCTAGCCAAAAATCACACTTACTGAACTTGGCATACAACTGATGTCGACGAAGTGTGTCCAATACCGTGTGGAGATGCTCCCTATGTGAATCATGACTAGGCGAATAAATCAAGATGTCATCCACGAATACAATCACGAACTTATCCAAATAAGCTCGAAAGACACGGTTCATTAGATCCATGAACACTGCAGGTGCGTTCGTCAATCCAAACAAAGATCACTAGGAACTCATAATGACCATAACGACTCCTAAAGCTGGGTCTTCGAGATATCCTCTTCTCTAACCCTCAGCTGATGATACCCTGACCTCATATCTATCTTGGAGAACACTTGTGCCGATTGGAGCTAATCAAATAAATCATCTATGCGTGGCAAAGGGTATCGGTTCTTTATAGTAACACCATTCAACAACCGATAATCAATGCATAGTCTCAGTGATCCATCCTTTTTCTTCACGAAAAGGACCGGTGCTCCCCATGGTGATCCACTCGGCTACTCGATGAAGCCCTTTATCCAAGTAACTCTTGCAATTATACCAGAAGTTCTCTCAACTCTCTTTGGAGCCATCCGTATGGTGCCTTAGAGATAGGCGATGTACCCGGCACCAAGTCAATGGTGAAGTCAATCTCCTACTTGGTGGCAATCCCGGTAATTCCTCGGGGAAATACATCGGCAAGAAAATCACGGACAACATCAATCTCGTCAAGTCATGGCTGCTCCTTTTCCTCAACGGTCACATATGCGAGGAATGCGTTACACCCTCGTGCATAAAATCGCCGCCTTCATGGCAGAAATGATGCATGTACCGCTCGCTTTTCCTACCTTGAACACTATTTCGGTTGCCTGTATAAGAAAAGTGACTCGCTTCTTTCAGCACATCTACCATAGCCCCATAGTTGGCTAACCAATCCATCCCAAGAATAACATCGTAGTCTACCATGTCTAGTAAGATAAAGTCTGTGTCCATACTCACACCTGATATCTCTATAGGTATATCTCTAAGATATTCCGTAGCCTCTCATCTTGTCTCTCCCACAGGTGTCATAATATCTAATCCAAATGCTAGTTTGTGTACACATACATCAAGGCAAGATGCAAAAATACATGATATAAAAGAATGTGTATACCCTATGTCAAAAAGAACTTTGGCATGTCTATCTGAGACTAGAAGAGTACCTTCTACAACCTGGTGTGATGCCTGTGCCTGTCCTGATGAGATGGCAAATACTCGTCCTTGGCTACGCAGCACATTAGCTGCCTTTGCTCTCATCTCGGTCTGCCTCTCTCCCTGTCCCTTAGGACAGTCCTTAATGAAATGGCCAATGTCTCCACAATTGAAACACCTGTATGGCTGTCTCTGGTAAGGTGTATAGGGCTGTCTCTGTGGTTGTGGCTGCCTCTGCTGCTGTGGTCGGTCGAATCTATTACACCCTCGCCCAGGGTGCCAACCCTTGCACCTATCACATCTCTTCCTCTCAGTGTCTCTCTTAAATGTGGCCTGTGGTGGATGACCTGATGCCCCATGTGTCTGCATAGCACCAAATGGCCACTTGCCCTTAAAGGGCTGGAACGCACTCCCTCTATTCCTGAGAGAGTTCTTCTCATGCATGGACGCCATATAGCAGCATCTCGCACAGAAGTGGGTCGCGAAGAAATCACTCGATCTCTCAGCCAAGGAGTCAACCTATCCACAAATCTGTCAGTTGCCTCCGTGTATGAGGCCAGTGCGTGAGGTGCAAATCTCCTCAGTCGTGTAAATCGGTTTAAGAATGCTTCTTGAACCGTCATATCTCTCTACTCCAGGGTTGGCAAACTCCTTCTTCATGGTACCGCAATGCATGAGGTGGAAAATGCGAGTGTCGAAAGCACATTTAAAGGCTGCCCATGTCATCGTCTCGGTCGGATGCGGTCGGGTGAGTGTGAAAGTTTGCCACCGGTGCAGAGGCCTCACCTTTCACAGTGAGGAGGCTACTCACAACGATCATGCGGTGAGATCTTCATAGCGTCGAATGTCCTCTCCGCCTCAAATAACCATCGCCCGGCCTCCTCCGTCTTACCATCGCCATAAAAGGGTTTCACCATCTTTTGAAACCTTTCCAATAATTTGTCAGTCTTCTTAGAGTCACTCGTAGCATCGCCCTCCGTGGCTCTATGTGCACCGATGTTCTGATCGGTTGTGAGGACCGAAAGACGAAACCATGGGTGCTACTAGGTGGTGGAATAGGGCTGGGTTAGCCGCTACCACCGTGTCCTAACTTTCTTCTTTCGTATAAGTGGTACAAGTCCTGATATTAAACGATTCAATAACTCGACATCTCGATCCCCTTGATTAGAGGACTTAGCAGGTGGAGCCACAGGTGTAGCAGGGGTAGACCTTGTCCTTCTCCGAGGAGCCATCTGTCAAAATTTTACAAGTCACTAAGTGTAAGTTCCTCTCTCATAGTTTCTCTCTCTATAACTATTATGGACTGTTATTCACATATAAATGGACATTCACAAGGATTATGATGGACTAGACTAGGCTCTAATACCAACTTTGTAACACCCCGGATTTTCAAGACATTTTTTATTTATTTATAATAATAATGACATTTTAATTAAGAGCATTTGGGATCCCATGAGAAAAGATTTATTTAACATTTTACTAAAGCTATCTTAAAAACTCCGGGTGTTAGTTTTCCTTTCTCAAAATGGCGTACATGTAATTTAAACATAAATAAATAATCCGCGTATAAATCAACGTCAAATAAATAGGCGCCTTTATTTTAATTCAAATAAATGTCCAAAACACAATAATAATATGGCCAAGGGTCTATCCATCATAACATCCCATATATTTCCAACATATGTCTAAACATCTAAATCACATCCAAATATAAAGTATGCAGTCCATAATAAAATCCAAATGATAATCCTGTTTAATGACTCACATCAATTGCCTAACACTATAGAAAAATGGTCTTTAATGCCTCTCACCGCTTCTCAACATGACTTTGCCTTTCCGTTATCACGCTCGAGATCTAAGGCATTGCAAAACAAAGCAATGCCTCGACAAGCAATCGTCAGGTAGTACATAGACAATTAATGTAATAAATGAAAGAAATAATGAACAAGACTGAGCAGAAGAATTAACACTTATGAAAATAGTGATATCATAATGCCATGTTCAAATAAATGCCAATTTATTCCATATGCTAAAACATGCAATCATAGAGTTAAAACATGACATGAATCAATAAAATGGAGCATACAACAAGAATAAGGGCACCCTAAGGTAATGGGTCCCACCACATCGCACTAACATCCCTGATCAGGAGTACACGTAGTCAACCTCTAAGTGTCGTCACACCCATGCATATCATTCATAACCATGCTCACCATACATACACACATAATAAGAATATGGGCCATCATGCTGCAGTGGCAACCCTCCATGAGTATAAACCACCGCCGCTCTCCGTTGACACCATAACGGGAGACTTAGCGTCTGTCCCCATGGAAAGGCTCAGACCGGTAGTGTGGACTATCCATATTACCAAACCCCTACCGAATGTCATCTATGGGCAGGTGTCTATCATCTCACAAAATCATCACATCATAATCTCGGAAGGTGGGTGGCGGCACTTATCCCTCCCAAAGATGACGCCTACCGGGCGAGAGCACCCGTCATCAAATATAAAATACGAAAATCATATGTATATGCTAAAACTCAAGAGCACTTATAGCTTGCAATCCCCAAGACATGCCCCTCATCCTGGGGTTAGCTTTATAAAAGGACCTACTTAATAAGCCTCTATTCTCATTTCCATGTAAATCCATGCATTTTCTATATATATAATAAGAAATAAGTCTCTAATTAAGCATAACTAATTAACATCATGCTTGTAAAAGCATTTTAAATAAGTGTATTTAGTAAAAGATTTCATTTTGGAATAACCATCCTGTACTTAATGTTGCATGAAATCCACGGTAATTAATAATTGCAATTTAAAACACAATCACACATGATGCTATGTTTAAACATGGTTTAAAAATTAAGGAAAAACATTAGTTGTCGTCACCTACCTCAGTGTGAGACCACTAGCTTGCTAATAACTCCCTTTAACTGGTATATTCACGTGCACCTGTACATGTCACATCACTATTTTAATATTTTTCTAAAGAAAAAGTTGTCATTTTTAAGTTTTTAAGTTAAAACTAGGTCCGCGTCGTCAATACGGTCACAACGCCTCTTTCGGATCGTGATTTGGACCTCTCTAGCTCCCAGAAATCAAGTTTTAGTAAAAACTACCCTCAAATGGGGCCTGCCGGACCACCATAAGGTGGTTTATACCAGCGGCGCCCTTTTCCGCCGGTTTACATTGGCGTATACTAGCGCATGAAGACGCACGAAGACGCAGACGCCACATAGGACACGCCAGGGCGCCGACGTTGTTGACGACGTCGGAGAAGAAGACCAGATTCCGGTCGCCTCCGGCGGAGCTACAGAGCTCCGTTTTGCGTGATTTTTGCGCCATTTTCTTCAGAATTCTCTCTATAATCCATTTATGCCCTCCTTTTGCACTGATTTTGCCAAAAACCATGGTTTTAAAATGATTTTTCCCAAGTTCCTAAAATCATCCCTAGGTACTGGTTTTTACATTTTCTAGAGAAATCCACCGTTGGATCACTCCCAAATTTAAAGGGTTTGCTCTTGGGTCTCTTGTGCACTAATTGGACGGTGCGATTTTCAAACGGACTAGGTATGATCCGTAAAATCACGCTCCAACAGTAGCGTGCACACAGGTTCCTAAAAATCTGATTTTTTTCCTAATTTTTAAATGCTTTCCTAATTATTTTTCTAATTAATAAATAACGAATAACATAGGTTTGAGGCTTACCTTGCACCTGGCCGGAGTTGCTCGTGTTGCCGGGGCTCCACTCGCCGGAAAAACGTGAATTTTTGCAGGCTAGGTTTCTGAGTAAAGCTCAATGAAAACGTTCAAAGTGAAGTGTTTTGGCAACCTGGGGAGGGTAGATATAGGCCTAGAGTCCTAGGGGAAGAGAACCTCTTCCATTCACTCCTCTTTCCATGTCTTCTCCGGCGATTTTGCCAGATCTGGGTACAGACGTGTGGAAGACGGGGGTGCCATTATCAATTTGGGCCCCTGTGTAATACATTTCTGTCAAATGACAAAATTGCCCTTACAACTTCGACGGCTCATAACTCCCTCGTTTGAGCTCCGTTTTTCGCGTTCTTGGTGGCGTTGGACTCGTATCGATGAGCACTTTCAAATTATTATGTTTTCAGGAAAAAATTTCATCCATAAATTTTTATTTTAATTTATTTAATAATTTTCTATTTTATCCTAAAAATTAAGAATATTACACCTTAGGATATCAAAGAAAAGGTTCCATCCATTGGGATCGATTTTTAGACTAGTGTGGCCTGATATTTCTCGGATTCTGCTACAAACATAGGGCCATTATTATACTCTCAATTTTTTTTTGTTTGCTTCAGCTCGGCCTTGACGTTTTCATGTCTATGTCAGACTCCTCTTAAACCTTGGTGAGAGTAAATTGCTGCTTGATGATTCACTTAACCGTCTAAAATAATATTGGGACGTGCTCAAAACTAAGGTTTTACGTGATCATGTGGATCATATTTCTAGATGAAGTTTGCATCATATTCTCCAATTCTTTTATTTATTTTCCCACCTGACACCTTCTGCCCAAGACCCAGTCACATGAAAGAACTAGAATCCTCTTCCAAACAAACACCCGTGGAAGAATCAAGTCCACAAACTGTCGTAAATTTACTGCCACAAGTTCAAAAGAAATCAAGACCATTCTCCGAGAAACACATCTATCAGACCAAAAGAAGAAATCTCAGAGCATCCATTCATATCCCACATCCACTATCTACCGGAAATCTTCCTTACAGAGCAGCACTGAAGCTCCTTCTCAGTCCCACAATGGGCTCTGTATTTGGAAAAATAGGCGTTGAAACACCCAAGTTTGAGGTGCTCAAAACCACACCAGATTACGATATCAGGAAGTACTCTCCATCAATAGTTGCAGAAGTTACATATGCACCGTCACAAGTTGGTGGCAGTAAAGATGGTGGCTTCCGAATACTTGCCAACTACATAGGCGCTCTTGGCAACCCACAAAACAAGAAACCTGAGAGAATAGCCATGACAGCCCCTGTCATAACCCAAAATCCCGAGAATCCAAGTGAGAAGATTGCCAAGACGGCCCCTGTCATAACCCAAAATCCAGAGAATCCAAGTGAGAAGATTGCCATGACAGCCCCGGTCATAACTCAGAATACAGAAAAATCTGATGGCAGTGAAGAAAACAGAAAACAGGAAAAGATGGTGACTATGCAGTTTGTATTGCCGGCCAAATATACAACGGTTGAGGAGACTCCAGTGCCAATTGATGAGAGGGTAGTTCTAAGAGAAGTGGGGGAGAGGAAATATGGGGTGGTTAGATTTAGTGGAGTGGCAACGGATGAAGTGGTGGGGGAAAGGGTGGAGAAGCTGAGACAGAGCCTAGAGAGAGATGGATATAGAGTAACTGGAAAGTTCTTGTTGGCCAGGTATAATCCTCCTTGGACACTGCCAATTTTCAGGACCAATGAAATTATGTTACCTGTTGGGTGAATTGGGACTTCAAAGAGGACTTAGCTTGTTTTATTCTATGTTTTCACAAATAAGTTTAGGTTGATCCTCGGCATGTTTATTTGTCTGTCTATATTCTGCTTATAGTGTACATTTGAGAGAAGAACTAGAGTTCAATGAAAATTAAATCTAGTTAACGCAGAGTAAGATGATACAAGTTATGATTTAGGTCATACAACCTTATCTTTCTAGGATCTTTGCTTTCAAAACTTCTGGTACAATGCTTTTTATTTTCTAATTTTTTTCTTTTGGGGCTTAATCCAACAACGTTGTGATATTATGCAAAAGCAAGCGTGTACTTTGGAAAAAAAAGAAGAGATTATAGGGGAAAGCCAGTGTATACACACTGAAAAGAAATGAGATTATAGAGAACACTGAAAAGAAATGTGATTATAGAGAAAATAGAAAAGTTTGGACCATGTCTTTGAACAGAGATGGTTTGGCAGAAACTGTAAGCAAAGTGGCCCAGTGTTTTACTAACAGCGGGAAAGTTTCAGCGAGCGAAATCTTTTTGAGGAAATAAAGAGGTAGAAATTACCTTCCAAAAGAAGAAGAAGAAGAAAAAAGGGTAGAAACACCTGCCCCTGAAGAAATCGATTGTCCATTGGTTCTTATAGCTTCTGCATCTCTTTTAAGACCCCGTCTAGAATGGGAAGAATGTGAGTTACAGCTCATCCTGAAACCAACTTCTCAACAATGTTGAGGATATTGAAAGCTGCAAGGGGTAGTCTCAAGTATTGAATTGCGTAGATGGGGCCAATGAACTGTCCCTTCAGTGACTTTCTACCGCCTCTGGAACTTCAGAAAAGCTCCATCCTCTGCGTGCAAGGAACTGATCCTCATTAAGTACTGGAATGCGTTTGCGAGAAGCAGGTCCATAGACCCATACCTGCATAGCAGCGGTTCACTACTTCAATTCAGAAATTAGTCTTGGGAGTAAGTCCATTGCAAGGAACTTCGTAGCCAACTGGAAACAGAGTTATGAGTTGCAGGCATAATAACAGTAAACATTGGCAGGCAAAACATTGATAAGCTTCCAACAAATTTATTCGTGGATTTAGGAAAAAAAGAATAAGAGGATCTCTCCATCTTTATCCCTTTGTGATATGAAAAATACCCAATCAAAGACAATCAATTGGAACTGAATGGAAGCCTGAGAAATGCATGCTTCTACAGTAATCTCCATTTTATTCGAAGCTGATTCCCTTTTGAACATACGCAAAGCTCCAACCCACATACAAATATGCATTTTTTGGTTGAACAATGCTGACAGATATGTTTTTCCATATCAAATCTATACTATTATCTTGTGGCAAAGCAGTAGAGTTAACATGGACAGGCATAACCATTTTTGAATCCTTTCAATGTCCTCCAATGCCTGCTTTTATAGGAGTCTCTACCAGGCATTATCAAATTCAAGAGGTCATGGTCTGTAGTGTAACTAACGTGTTCAAGAATCATTAAATTATGGTCAATGCTGCTGGTAATTCCTTAAGGAAAGCATAGATACCAGAGTGCTGCAACCAATGCATGAATAGAATTCTCAGATTGTCACCAGGCATCTTACTCAACCCCCTAAGATAGACCAATCAATTTTATCTCCTGGAAAGCAAGAAACTTTTTCATACTGGACGTTATTTGGCTTCAATCATTCTTCTCTTATAAATCAAACTGTATTGAAATCCACTCCTATGCAAAAGGTCCGTAGTCCATACAGAAATCAAATGCCACCAAATTTTGGCTCTACTCTCCTTGTTCTCAGATCAGCTGCTCCATGAACTGCTTGCAACCAGTGAAGGGCTACTTCCTGCACTTTTGAAGGTTAACCCAGTAAATTGAACTTGGTCAGACCTTTGCACGAGATTTCCCTTCTTGTCCAGAAAATGAAGACGACAATTAGTATTTGGGCATGAGAAGAGACAAAATTATCTTCATACCTATGGAATGCAGCAGATTTTGTTTCAGATTTTTTGCACTTGCAACAACTACACATTTCCATGTTCTCAGAGAGAAATGATCTAGCCTCCGACTTGATCCAGTTTTCCCGAAATTCTTTTTGTTTCCCATCCTTGATGGTAACGTTTTGAAACATTTACCAAACTCACTATCAATGAGGATTATCAGACTTTAGAAAGCACATGCAATTCAAAGAAGTTGCGGTGTAATGTACTACAGAAATCTAAAACCCTAATTAGAGAAAAATTAAAACCAAATATTTGCGTGCCAGGAAGAACTTCAACATCCTTAGGGATTACATTAACTGATATAAGATCTACTTCGGAATCAGAAGGAAAAAGAACAAACATAAAACAGCCACGGGAACAGCAGATTAAGAACAGATGAGCTAGTACTAAATGGCAATTTAACGTAGGTAACAGACCTGCTATCGATTCTTCTCCAACGTGATCTTTCCAGGCACGTTCTTCCTTCTGCAACTTACTGCAATGCGGCAATGGAAACTTGGACAGGGGAGGGAAATTTTTGTAGAATGACGGAAATGCCTCTCCCCATTTCTCTTCGCGTACTCCCTCCTTAAAAGTATAATACCAACATACCAGGCCGACTTTTGAACAAACGGGCCCATCTTCGGATTCCGACCCGTTCATCAGATTTTCTTTCTTTCTTTCTTTTTTATTTTTAATTGAAGAACAGAAGAATAACAGGAATTCATTCTTCCGCGGCGGACAGCCCCATCTAATTCAGAAACTGCGATCGCTCCACGGAAGGGAAGGGAATCACTCCACCAAACCCTCGTTTCATCTCGTTCTATCTGAGCTTCTCTAAAACTACAATCGATCTCTTGCTCTTTATCTTCCTCGGCTGAGTTGGGTTTCTTGTCACTGCAATTTTCAGCCGCAACTAGAGGTCGCTGATATTGCTGTTTCTGTCGAGGTACACTGATGGTTCTTCGACCTTTGGTAGAAAAGAGGCTGTTTCAGGTAATTTGACATTCCTCTTTTCTTGAAAACATTTTGTAAATCGTCATGAAGAAGGAAAGAATCACGGGATAGGTATAGTCCTTTGGCAATGGATCTTTTAAAATAGTGGGTTTTAGAAATCGAATTGCTGCTCCATTGTTGTTTCTCCATTGACGGAGATCAGAATTTCAGGACTGTAAATTCGACTTTAAACTGAAATGTTCTTCATTTTATTTTCTAGCCCTTATCTTTGGTCTCCTCTGCATGTTCCATCGATGCCCTTCTTCATTTTATTTCATGCTTGTTAAATTATCCTGATTTTCTTTTTCAGAGATAGATGCTGAAAGGGAAGGCTGTTTAGTGGACTGATACCATTTGAGTCGCTTCCGCATCTATTGAGTCAGATATCTTCTCAGACATTAGATGTTTTCAGCCTAATTTTGCTCCTCTTCGTACATCATTGTTCATTTGGTAGAGGTATTTCCCTTCTTCCTGAGTGTAATTCATTCATATACTTCGACTACATAACAATTTCATAGATACTGCTTCCATGCTAATGAATTTTGCTGGTTTGTAATTTGGTAAAGAATGGCAAGATTCAGGGACAGAACTGATGATTTCAAGGACGCTGTTCGCTCTGTAGCTCTCTCCACCGGATATGATGAGGTAACAGAATACTTTTGAGTTATTCTCATCTTTAATTTTATCTATAAATTTATTCTTTATTGCTGAGAATTTCTTCATGATGTTGACATAGTTGGAGTTGTTTGCAGTCAGAAATAATAAATATCTTGATTTGTATGAGGTTTTAATTTACTACGTTCTCTATACCTGGCTTAGAAACTTTTTGGATGGATGTCTTTGTTTGCAGTCAAAAATAGCTACACTACTGGCATCTATGATCATGCGCAAACCTCATCAAAGATCACCTTTTACCAAGGCTGCATGCAAAACAGTGTGTAACTTTGTGAATGTTTTTGTGGATATAATCTTTATTCATTATTCTTTCAGTTCTAATTTACCATTGGTATTGATCAAATTATGCTGTGGAGAACATCTAGGTACTAGACTTGCTTTTAAAAGTCCATTGTTTTCATGGTAATCTAACTCTTCTTTCAATTTTCAGCTCGAAAGCATCAAAGAATTGGAACTCTTCATTTCTAAGCATCGGAAGGATTATGTTGACCTCCACCGCACCACCGAGCAAGAGCGCGACAGCATTGAGCATGAAGTAAGTTCTTCACCAATTTATGAAAGGGCTCACCTGACATATAACATATCTCCTGATTAAATTTCCCTAAATTAGGCTTGGTAAATGAGTAGAACTTGCACAGTTAAGTCTGATGAAGCTGTGACTTAACCACATCTCTGTTTTGGTCAATAACTATTGAACAGTTTGGAATGTTAGAACTTTTGAGGTAAAAGGAAAAGTTACGCATCTCATTTGGGCTAGATTTCTCTTCTGGAATGTTCTGCTTGGCTATGCCTTATTCTGTTATGACTTCAAAAATTTCTTTGTACACCTAAAGCAAATTATTGCATGGTCTTGGCTGGCTAATTCAATGAAATTTACCAGAAAATGAATTATCATGGTTGTTGTATTTGAAACTGGAGATCTCCCTAGTTGGTCCGACACATGGCTTTGTTTCAACATTTGTTATTTTATATCTGTATGTAACTGTAGTAAATTCTATCCATAATTCTATTAGGAATCTTTGGTGGAGTGGAGAATATACATATTAAGTAGTTTGGTATATATGTTCTGCGCACTGTATCCATATCTTTAATGGAATATATGCCATGTCCTTATCTAACACTATTAAGATATCTTGTCTTTGTATATCACTAGTTCAGTACATGTGTGTTGCACGTGAGGGACATGGCTTTGATGTGCATTGTACTAAAGTATTTATAACAGAACACACATCTTATGCTCAAGTATTGTGGCAGAGAACTTAGATAGCTATAAAACTGATCAGTGATCCACTTGTTCTCAGCACACCTGTCAGATGGATTATCATCTGGTTTTGATGTCTTTGTACTGAAGCTGAATGTGGTATCAACTGCCACATAAACATTCCTCTTTAATAGCTGACATCGGCCTTGGGTATTGACAATGTTGGCCACCCTTAGGTGATGACAATGTTGAGGTCACAGTAAAAATTTCAAATAAAGCTCCTGGAAACAGAGGTACATTCTATTGATCTATCAGAACCCACCTGGAAGTACTGAAAGAGAGGTGGGTATGCTTAGAAACAGATGGATCTCTGAAAGATTTGGTAACTCTTTTGAGTGCTCCTGATGATGCATTTCAGCCAGGCTGACTTGGCAGTATCAGGTTCTACAGTCAGTGGACCTACTCCAATAAAGTAGTTTGCCTATTTATGGCCAAGGTTACTCTGAAAAGATACGAGTACCAGTCCTCGCTTTGTTATTTGAGTTCCTCAAAGCTGAAGATTTCTGATAAGCACCTGTAAGCTAAAAGGTTAAAAAGCAAACAAAAGCCTTATGATAAGAAGCTGATGGTTAAAAGGTCCCAATAGAATTCAGTCAGAGGCATCCCTTACCAACAGAAAAGTCAAGCGTGCTTGAAGTGAGAAGGGTCTCTCTGCCCCTTTTTCCTCACCTGACCCATTGCTGTTTCTTTAACAATTACAATGGCGAAAAAGAGAGCAGTGCAACAAAAAAGAAATGTCCCACTACCTAAAAAGGGGAAAAGAAAAAAAAAAATCCCAGTTGCAGTTTGCAACAACAACACAGAAACTGTTCTCTTGCTGATAGTATAGTGTTTTCTTGAGGTGAAGTTGGAGAAGGTTCACCAGCTGAAGGCTGCTTGATTGAATTTTATGGATCTTGGAGAAAGCTACGTTCTGGTGCTTCAGCAGGAGTTGGAGCAGGAGTTGGAGCTGGAGAGCTATCAGATGCTGCATCAGGTGATGGTACTGAAATGGTGATTCCAAATGTTTAGTGTGGAAAGGAGTGGGAAATGGACAGAGGCAGAGCCTGGTACAACATTATGAACTGATAGATCTTCTTGAAACAGAGAACTTTTGTGAGTTGAACAGGGTACACAGCTTCCAAAGTGCTTCTAGTGAAAACTCTAGTTTTCCAAATAGTAAAGAGATAAAGATTTCTAATTTCTTACAGAAAAGAACAAGCAATTCCTATATTAAGGTATAATATGCTGGGTACTACAGTTCAAAACATGCTTTGGGGTCTAAGGTGATATTGGAAGTATAATATGCTGGGAACTATGGTTCAAACTCTAGGCAAACAGTTCCTAGATTAGGGTATAATATGCTGGGAACTACAGTTCAAAACATGCTTTGGAGAGTGAAAAGTTCATAGCTGAGTATGCCTTGCAACTCTCCTCTGACAGCAAGCTTCTGAGCTGTCAAAATCTCCATACAGTTCCGAGAAGTCAGCAACATTAAATGATAAAAACTTGTGTGCACAATATTACATCGAATAAACATGAGATACTTATTGGTTACTCTGAAGAACGGATGATCGCTGTAGAGTACGGGATATAATGTTTTTGGTGGTTTGCACTATTGAACTAATTTCCCAATAAATATTTCAGCAGCCACAAAGTGTCTCAAGCACACCTTGCAAGTATGAGGTGCTTCATCCTTTACCATGTTAGCCTCCAATTTATAACTCTCAGTTCCCAATGAAATCCCATCATTATTCGTTCCAAATCTGTCTTAGAAGATTATTTTATGTTACAGTCAAAATAGAGTATGGACAATTTCACGATCTAAAGGACATCATGGTTATATCACAAATATTCTAATATACCATGTTTTAGTCATGTACAGATTACTGCAGACTATTCGAGGAAAAGAAGGCTACTTTAAGACAGCTGCTTCAACTCAAGTGCATAGCAACTGATCTGATACGTTTTACAAACACACAAGAAATCAGTTCCATTCTTGTGGTTCTCAAGTTTAATTTTCAGTTCTTTTATTACAGCTTGCTTCACTATTGGGACCAGTTAGGAACATTTCCCCTTGTTTCATAAGTTAGATGCAGTGACAACAGGATCATGGTGGATTCGAACCACCATCCTGTTGAGAAACTTCCTGACAAGACTGCTTTCTCAAGTTCTCCACCAATTTGAGTGAAAGACTTAATGGAAACTGGAAGAACCAAATATGAGCTACCAACTCACATCAAAACTATTATGCAATCCAATTATAACAGAGAAGCTGAAAGTTGGCCTACCATTTTATTTGGGGCAGTTGCCTGTTCTGTGACAGACACTTAATTCTGTCCTATGCTTGTCCATGATTAGCACTTTTCATAACAGTTATCAGAACAGCTGCACCTGTAAAAGGAAAAAAAGAGCAGCCTTATATTTTTTATTAAGTCCTTATCCCAGCAAGTCCATATCCTGAATCACATTGTCGAAAGAAACCACTGTTAATGAGTTATGAACAAGATTCTACAGTTCAAAAGCAAAAAGTACAGATTTCCACTACTCTGATTACTAAGAAGAGCAAGAGCACATACAGAAGTCAGCAAAGTTAGAAACCCATAAGTTCCCAGTATCAAATAGAAGAAAATCACGAGTGAGTTCCATATGGAAGCTGATTGACCTTTACTTCAGGTTGTTCATTGTCTAGTTCATAAGCTGATGACCTGTGCTGGGCAGAAGAAATTGCCGCTCTTCCATAGGGCAAGGTATCTTCCTTATGAAACATATCCTTAAATAGCTAGCAGGTAATCATCTGAATCTATATCAGAAAGTTCCCACAAAACATCTGAATAGCTCAATGGAGTTGTCATCATCCTCATGACAGGAAAAGACAAAAAATTATCAAGCTCTTAATGCCATTGAACCAGGTAACTAACCAAAGACAGGATCTGACAGTAGTGAACTACTTTAAAGAGATCTAAGAAAACAGAGAAATGAAACTACAAGTGCAAAGTAACATTGCAAATGGTTTTGTCAAAACATGTGCTCGTATGACGTGTTTGAGTCAACAAGGAACCTGCTAACTACCATTAACTCACCTAAGTTTACTTTGTGATCCTTTACATGCGTCTTTGACCAGTTTCTGGTTTTAAAAGATTTTTGTACTATAACGCTAGCAGATTATTGATATTCCAAGTTCTAGTTAATCATGTTTACTTTGTTCTCTTCTTGTTCAATGGAAAAAAGTGCTTGCTCTACAACAGGGTTTTTTGCCATTCATAGGGTGGGAGTTACAGACCAAATCCTGTATGACATAGAGGCATGCTCTGCACGTTATGCTCAACTCCATCAATCCCACTATTTGAAGAGGCAGAGCACATCAAATTGTTCAATTGTAGATGACTGAGGATGGCCTGTTTGTTTAATTACATCTGGTGCAATCCCTTTATATATCAGAAGTTTGAGTTGCCATACATCGGCAATCACGATTTAAACGACAGAAGTAGCAACTTCCTTGGACATTCAGACAGAGCAGTCAGCTAATCTTAGCAAAGCATATGCCTATGACCCATATTGAACCTTCTTGAGAACTACACCTTATCAGCATATTATAAATCAAAGATGCTATTCTAGTATCATATTCATCCATGGAACAAACTCAGGTAGTTTTGAGTTTGTATGTTTAGCATCACAAAATTGGAGGGGCTTAACAAATTAACCAATTGTATTTCTGATGATTCCAGAAAAACACTGGAGATATACATACACATGCTTTTTCTAAATGTTTAGAATCTTACTTTCTTTCTAACACTTAGTTTTCTCTAGGTTGGTGTCTTCGTCAAAGCATGCAGAGATCAAATTGAGATTCTGAAGAATAGGATAAATGACGAAGACAAGAATGGGAGTTCAAGTTCATGGCTTGCTATGTGGGAAAGTAATTCTCATGCTGATCTTGTTGCCCATAGACACGGTGTGGTATGGTTAACAGCCTTCTTTCTGCCTTTTGTTATCTGTGATTTGGCATGTCATGGAACAAATCTTATACCTGGATTAGACCCATTGGATTTGATGTTCTATGGCTGCACAAATATGGAGCTCTTTACTTGAAAACCATTAGTATGTCATTGGAAATACTATGATATTTTCCTCAATTATTCTTAGTTGCTATATCATTCAACAGTTGCCTCACAAAAGAATGTCTTTGAATATTTTTGAAATGGTGCACTGACAAAGTGGATTGATTTCACCTCTGAAACAGGAGGATGTCTCACACGGTTAAAGTCTGTTATCTTGGTGTTGGTCTGCGTTCTGCTTCTGTACAAGTGTTGTGATAATGCATTGTTTTTTTTTTTGCTACATGATGAAATTAAGAATTTGGTTACTGTTCATACACCTATTACAGGCATCCAATTCGGATCTCCAGCCTAATCTGAATATCCTCGATAGTAGAAAGAAAAGTGACAATGTTGACTTCCCTAAATCAAATGGATGTTGTTTATGGGTACAAATTCATGAAGGTGTAGCAAACACCAGCTTAACTGCTTGACCATATGCTCTGACATGCATGTTTGTAGGATTTCCTACTTAAATTAGATTAGTTTAGATGCACTTAATAAATTGTTCCTGTCTCTTTGCGGGCCACTCTATGTAGCCATCAAGATCATATGGACAGATATGCGTGAACCTTTTGGTCAGTGGTTCTGTTAGCTTTCTAGGATCATTAAGTTAAAGAAAAAGAAATGGGAGAGGAAAGAAAGAATGGAAAAGGGAGAAATTACATAAGTTGAATGGCTCCATTCTCATGACTTTTATATTCATGTAAAACTTTTTGCACAAAAATAGAGGAATTGCACTCTTGGAGCGAACTATGCTCTAATGACCTAAAGATAAGGTTCACATACATAAATAGGCTGAAGGAAGCCTTGGCGCAGCAGTAGAGTTGTTGTTGTGTGACCTTGGGGTCACAGGTTCGAGGTGTGGAAACAGCCTCTTGCAAAATGCAAGGTAAGGCTGTGTACTATAGACCCTTGTGGCTTGCCATTCCCAGGACCCCGCATATATGGGAGCTTCGTGCACCAGACTGCCTTTTTCTTACACAAATAAGCTGTATTCTAGTATGATGACCTCTGAACTTTAACAGGTTCCTTGTTAACCATCTTTGAACTTTTAACTGCCATGATCTAGGGCATGTCATGTTAGGGAATGAAACAGGGTGTATACCCAGATCATTCCACTCTTAGTCTTTGAACTTAAAAGGCAAAAATTATCACACAAAACTTCAGTGAGCTGACCTATATTATAGGTGAAATTAAAACAGAGTTTTGGTCAATGTTAAAGCAAACACAGTGGATTTTTTATTGTGCATTTAGTGTCTTGGTTTCTAATCGAGGAATTATTTTGTATTTTATCCTGGTTCAAGAATAATCTATTCCTTATATGTTGCCTTTGAATCTTACAGGTTTTGATTCTTAGTGAGCGACTCCATTCCGTGACATCCCAATTTGACCACCTAAGAGCCATGCGCTTCCAGGATGCCATTGATAGAGCAATGCCTAGAAGAAAGCTGCGCAGGAAGGCCGATTCAAAATTTTCAGATGCATCTAAATCTAGTCGTTCAGATTTTGGGGACCAAGAAGTTCCCTCTGAACCCATTAGAGTACAGCAGCAATATTTGGATGACGAAACACGAGCTCTCCAGGTAATTCAGTGATGTTTGGGATGCCTGGGGATCTTTCCAAGTGGTGCAGTTCTCTTAAGAAATCTTGGAATGGTTGATTATTTAGTAGATTTGACTCTTAAACACTACTCTATCTCACTCTTGTGCAGGTCGAGTTGACGAGTCTTCTTGATGCTGTTCAAGAAACAGAAACAAAAATGGTTGAAATGTCAGCACTGAATCATCTCATGTCTACTCATGTTCTCCAACAGGCTCAGCAAATAGAGCAATTGTACGAACAGGTCAGCAATTTGCACCATTTGATATTGCTAATGTTTTCTTGCTGCTGGTTATATTTAATTTCTGCCTCACATTTAATTTCTTGTGTACTATTGACCCTTGTGGTCTGCCCCTTCCCCGGACCCTGCATAAGCGGGAGCTTCATGCACTGGGGCTGCGCTTATTTAATCTGCTTTAGGAATTATTTTCTGATTGCCCATTGTTCTTTGATTTCTTCTAAATCTTGTAATTTACGTGCCCACTACGAGATGGTGAGTATCTGGTTTTAACATTGAAATACTTTTTATGGGTAATGTGAATTTTCATTCAGAAGTTACTTAACGTCAAATCAGTGTGATAGGTTCTGATATGTACTTAAGAAGATTGGCTAAATAGCAATCCCATATTTGACAATGCCAATTGATCTTTTGAAAAACACAGATTTCATTGTGCCCAGGTGCATAATTTTGCATATGCAATCTTGCAATCTCATTTTTAGTTTGATGGATCTCCAGCTTGCAAGAACATCAGAAAAGCTATACATGTTCAGACCAAGTTTTTACCTTAGGCCCTCCTACAACCGCTGTTTCTTATCTTACTGCCTGGCCTAACTAGTGGAGGGGTTGCCTTTTGAAGATAGATAGCTGCCCTGTTAGCCTTTTGAATTCAGTAGATAGAAGAAAGATATCTATTAGATAGATAAGGAGAGTAGGCTTTGGATACAAACAGTCATTTGAATATTTGTGACAGGAAGACTGGCTTCAAATCTTTCCCTGATAATTAGCTCTTGTTATTGGCAGATTCTCGGTGCTTTCTTTAGCAAAACCATATATGGAACTTGAAGCCATCAATACATGTTCCTTGTGTGCTTTTTATACAGCACACTGCTTAGCATCCTGCATATAAAACTTGTTCCCGTACATCTTCTATGCCTATTTTTGTTTATTACTTTCATTTTTCTGTAGTCTTAGTTTTCTTTATCTGCCTTTTCAGGCTGTTGAAGCTACAAACAATGTGGAGAAAGGTAACAAAGAGCTGTCCCAAGCCATTCAGCGGAACAGCAGTAGCAGGACGTTTCTTTTACTCTTCCTCTTTGTCCTTACATTTTCTATCCTCTTTCTCGATTGGTACAACTGAAGAGAGACCTTTCTCTTCGTACCGTTTGCATCTTCTCTCCGGTTCAGTTTCAGGTAGCATGGGAGTTCCATGAGAAATGAGACAAGATAAAGGAAATGGAAAAGAAGAAACAAGTGCAGAAGAAAATGTCGATGCATTCAATTTACAAAAGCATTTCTGGTAATTTTAGCATTGGGGCCCTATCTTCTGCAGCTTGTAACTACATGCATCTATCTCCTTGGCTTTGTTTTTGTTGTTTGTTGTACTATAACAATTATATGGGAGATGTCCAACAGCATCTAGAGCAGTTGGTCGAAGACAATGAGACATCTCTCCTCATTATACTTGGTCTGAGGTTCGAGATGGCACTTTTTCTCTTGTTGGAGAGATTTTTAGTAGATTTAGGAATTTAGATTTTAGGTTTCTAGGCAATTTCCTTGTAATTCTCGACTGTAATGAAGAAGAAGAAGAAGAAGAAACTGCATTGGAGATGGAGAAATGACGTGGGAATGGAAATCCAGGATTTAGATAACGTTGGATAGTTGAGAAAAGTAGAAGAAATATTCAGTTGATACTGGAATTGTCTGGGTAGTATGCTTGCAGAGCCCCACTTTGGATTGCATTCGGCCAAAGACCACCTCAAATTTGACATTCATAGCCGTTGAATTGCCTGTTCTCTTATTTTTGCAGCCCTAGTTACAAAATCTCCGAATTAGTGAAATCTTTTTGAAGAAGTTTTGACTGTTTGATATCTCATTTTCTTTTGAATAATACAGAAGTTTTTACATTTTTCCACTTATAAGTAGACCTACCAGACCAAAGATGAATTTTTGAAATGAAACTAAAAATTGAAGAATAAACTTTCAAATCCTCAAATATTGTGTGTAGATTTGGTTTATAAAAAGTGAATTAAAAATTAAATTTATATTCTTGTAGTTCTTTTTCTGTTTCCATATATATATATATATTTGAAATTTATGACTTTTTGCATCGCCTACTTATTCCCAAATCCAAGTTTCAGCAGTTCGTTTCTTGGTAATAAATAGGAATCTGTGCGAGGATTCTTTCATCTACTATGTCTGTAAGTAGTGAAGTTTATTAATCTGTTCTTAGCAAAGAATAATCCTTTCTATACGAAATTATAGATCCCCGTTAAGATCAAATAAATCCATGAAACCCAACCAGTTGAATGACCTCGTGATAGGAGGGAAAACTCTCATTAATTTCTTTCAACTTTTCCATTAAGAAAAACAGAAAGAAAAGAAAAAATTCCTTTTCTACTTCAAGATTAAGGGTAGCTTATGAGGGCAAGCGTCAGCTCTTTACGGACACAAAATATTTGAAGTTTCTAGGTGACTCACCGGAATTCTCTCCAGGGAATTTGCGAACTACATAAAGGATTCCTCCGGTGATATCAACTCGCACTCCCTTGGGTCAAAAATACCGAATCTCAGATTTGTTAAAATGCCAGATGAGATCCCCGGGAACGGTACAACAAGAAAAGCTCGAGAAGGATGGGAGATCAAGACCAGTAATACAGACCCCAGGAGCTAAAGAAAATCAGAAATCCCAAGGTACTCGACATGGGTCCCTCCCACCTCCAAACCACACCTCTGCCAGAAATATCAAGGACCACCACTCACCGATCCAAAAAGGATTCCTGGTCCAATGCCCACAACTCACCAATGGAAGGGGGAAGGGGCAGCTCTGTGCACAAGTTTCTGCATATGAATATGCAGGTCCAGAAAAATAGCAGACTATAAGGGTCTATAGTATGCAATCTTACCTTATGTTTTCTCGCTTAACTTGTGACCTCAAAGTCACGTGAGCAGTACAGCTCATCAACAGAAGAAGAACAAAAGAACGAGTGAATAAAGTTCTTTTTACGGTAAGAAATCCAATGAAGGTCGGATTAAGGTCCTTAGTACGAAAAGAAATCTCTCAAAGCAAAGGATAAAACAGAGACATTGAGGGATGGAAACCGTGGAACTGCTGTGAACGCAGGATAAAAAACTTTGCCTTAGGCTCCACTGCAAAAAGTTTTGGTCACGCTAGGACAGAGCCCTTCACAGCCCACCAACATAGGACTCCCGCAGCATCTCGGCCTTTGTCTGGCTTGCCTTTGGTCAAGGACTTGCGTTGCAAAGCCCGTGATCAAGACTTACAGCCTCTAAGGAGGGCTCACTTAGGATGTGGACCTGACCTAAAGGACTTAGGCTTACTGTTGAAGAATCTAATGGAGGCCTGCTCAACTCACGTGTTCAGCTTGAAGGACTCGGATCCATCAAATGGATCCGTAATCTAGAAGGCCCCAACACATCATGTAAATATCTTGCCTCTAGAATTCTCTAAGAGCTTCTTGAATGTGGAGGAATCAAGGATTTGTGTAGAGACTTTTAGAGTAGTCTCCAACCGTTAGATGGTTAACACATGTAAAGATCCCTTCCGTCCATTGAGGAGGCGGAAGGAGGAAAGCACCTATAAATAGGGAAGCTTCCTCACTTGCAAAGCATCTATCCATGAGTGTGATCCAAGAGTTGTAAGTATCTTCAAGCAATAAAGTTACAAGTTCTTTCCAAGTTTTCTTTTAGTTGTTCTTCTCCTTTGAGTTTTAGTCAGGCTTAATTGATTCACGGTGAGAAGCCAATTTAAGTGCCATACAGGAGTCTGAAAATCTAAGCCCATGACACTTAGGAAGGAATGACCCTTCCCGTTAACAACTTGTAGAAAAAGTGTCGGCAACTCGCCGTGCAAATCTGGTATCAAATACTGTCATGGTTCAATCTTAACTAGGCTAAACCCAACTCCTTCAGTAGTTTCTTTGCTGCCGCTTTTGTCAAATTCAATTCTAGGAGATTAAAATCACTCTGGAGCCTTTCGTTGTTGGGCTTTTGCTGGATCGTTTGGGCGGAAGATATGATCGTGTTTTCAGAAACAAATTCAGCACGGTGGTGAGAATCACCAACAACCGCAAACACTTCGTGGCATTTTGGGCCTCCAACTCCAAGACCTTCGAAATCGACCGATCATGGCACTCAGATAGTGAGATCACCCACCAAAAACAGAAGAAGATGCTAGATGGCGTCCACCGTTTCCCAAAAAACTGAAGTGCAGTTTGACGGTTCTTCTTTGGGAGCCCACGCAAGACCACGCATAGGCAGGAACCTGACTCCCAACTCAAAGACCCTGTTTACCTTCCACAAACACATCGGCTAGGCATACTCGAGTGAGGCAGAGATCCGCGCAATCGAGTTCGCTATCCTCACCTGTAATGCTCCTTGTCTCAACGACGTCTGTTTCGAAGGGATTCTGTGGCCGCCATATCATGGATTACAAACCCAAAAAGAGCTCCATGGAAATTCACATCAGTGACAGCGAAATTCACTTTTAGTCCATCCACCTGATGCGACAGAGCTTCAACGCTGAAAACATCTCCACCTCCCATTGGAAGGACCAGGATCAGCAACATCAAGCTCCAACTAGCCACTGCCATAGGTGCGATGGGCTCCATTCAATAAAAAATGCCTATTCTTGTCCATACATCGAGTGGCCTAAGATAGCCAAAACCTACAACAGATCCATAAATCAAATTTTCCGCTTAAAACGAGACGGCCGATCAAACAAAAGACAGGGAAAAGATGGTCTTTATCAAACCCCCAAGACAACATATAATGACACTCACAGATGTATAGATAAGCCAGGGAAGGAAATGACAGCAGGAAAACGAAGAGAAGAAGAAGAAGGTGAACCTAAAACCCTAAACTCTCTCTCTCTCTCTCTCTCTCTCTCATGGCTTCCTTCCAATCACAAAATCCTGTCTCCATTTCATCTCTACAAGCTTCTTTTCTCCCAACTACTTCCAAAGCACTGATAATTGGAGCTCTCAATCTTCAAAAATGGCAAAATACACAGAATGAGAAGTATGAATGCATCCACTGATTCTTGCAGCGGCAATGTAGAAGCTCCAAAAACTACCCGCAGAGACACAAAGAAATTAGCAGTCCCATCTTCTACCACTACAAAAACCAGGCGATCCAAGAAGACAGAACCAAAACCCGAAAAGCCCAGGATATGAAGCTAAACGATTAAGTACTAGAAGATATAGATGACTACAATGACGAAATGGATTTCCCTACGAATATCCACCTCTATGTGCTGCTTCGGCGCCGGACAGAGAGAATTCGTCCCCACAGTGCATGTTTCCGAACGACAAATGCATTCGGAAATGTATTCTACATGGACAGGGCTACAATGGAGACCACAAGAATCCGTTAGTGCTCCCGGTGGTCCTCCGTCGAATGTGGCGATATCGCACGTCAGACTTGGTGGTCGCGCGGCATGTGTGGGGAAGTTTGGGGGTGATGATTTTGGGAATGTGCTGGTTTTGACTATCAATAAGGAGAAGGTCCATACTAGAGCTGTGAAGGTTGATTCTTCTATGAAGCTGCGATGTCTTATATGAAGATTGGATTTGAGGATGGGAAGATGAAAGCGGAGAGTGTGCAAGGGATTCTCTTCTGCAGTCAGAAGTAGATCTTACTATGCTGAAAGAGGTAAAGTTTTCGATTGTCGTTAAATTGAGTTGGCATCTTTTATTCGTTCCTGAATTTGGAAATGTTCCGAGGTTTTTAAAATTGGAAAAGCGCAAACGAATTACTTCATATGGCTATGACACAAACACTTTCTGGGTACAATTCTGATTCCCATTCTGCGGTTTTTGTTTGTGAAAAGTTGCTATTGAAATCAACAGTTCTATTTGCCATACAGAAGGCATACTAACAGAATGCATCTGCAAGTGATTGCGGCAGCATTTTTCCGAGTCTGCTTGTATTGCTTGGGGTGAGACTCACTCTTTTTTGAGTCAGAATTATTTCCAGAGGCACGCCGTTTCTGTCTTGGAAGAAATGATATAGCAAGATGGTGAGTAATTTAGTTATGACATTTCTCCTCTGAATTAACTCCGCCAATGCCGGTCCCAAGCCCGGATAAAAAAGGAGGAGGGTCTTATACAAAGTGCCCAAGAAGGTGAAGATGATTCTATTATTTCTTTCTTACAAATGAATATGCATTTGTATATTAGTTTGTGAGGAAGAAATGAGAATCATCTCCAGCTTCTTAAAAGATGGCAACCCTTGTATCGGAGTGGCCAAGTAAGTGAGGGAAGTTGAAGATGATTCTATTATTTCTTTCTTACAAATAAATATACATTTGTATATTAGTTTGTGAGGAGAAATGAAAATCATCTTCGCCTAAAATATGGCCACCCTTGCGGGCAGTACAAGAAGGGTGGTGAAGATGATTTTAATGATTTTAATGATTGTAATGATTTTCATGATTTTAATGAAAATCATCTTCAAATTTTTAAAACTATGGCAACCCAACATGACATGAATCGAAATCTGAAATTCGCTCAAGCTAGGGCGTTGCCCATAAGCGACGCGTTGCCAGACGGATCCCTGATGCGGTGAAAAATAGTGCAAGGGTTCTTGGCGTTCTCCCGTAAGCGACGCTGGCCACATCTGATCCCGTGTAGTGAAAATGGGCAAGGGTCGCCAGAGCGTCCCCTGGAAGCGACGGCCGCATCGAACCTGTGTGCAAAGTGAAAAGTGGACATGGGTTCATACCATGGAGGTCGAGAAAGGCGATAAGAATAGGAATCTCCAAAATCATAAGATTCGCATCGCTACATGGAATATAGGGACATTGACGGGTAAGAGTTTGGAGTTAGTAGACACGATAAAACGTAGAGAGTCAACATCGCTGTATCCAAGAAACCAAGTGGAAAGGAGCTCAAGCTAGAGAAATAGATGGGTATAAATTATGGTACGAGGAAAGGAAAATAATAGAAATGGGCGTAGGAATAATAGTGGATAAGGAATTAAAGGATAAAGTTGTGGACGTTAAAAGAATCAGTGATAGAATAATAATAATAAAAATGATTCTAGGAGAGCAGATTATAAATATTATAAGTGCATATGCACCACAAGTAGAGCTACAAGATATAATTAAGAGACAGTTTGGGAAGATATGGAGTACGTAAGAAATTCCCAACACCGAGGAATATTTATAGGAGCAGACTTAAATGGCCTACGTAGGAAAAGATAAGGAAGGATATGATAGAATACACGGAGGGTATGGTATAGTTGAACGAAATGAGATGGGGGGAGAATATCCTCGATTTTGCTTTGTCATATAACCTATCCATTGCAAATACACTCTTTAAGAAGAGGGATGAACACTTAATAACCTTTAAAAGTGGACTTCATAAAAGCCAAATAGACTTTTTTCTACTTAGAGATAATGAACGATCTATATGTAAGGATTGTAAGGTGATAGGTGAGAGTTTAACCTCACAACATGTTAATGGTTATGGATATTCATATCAAAAGATGGAGTAAAAGAACCGAACTTAATACACATCCAAAAACTAAGTGGTGGAACTTAAAAGGAGAGAAAATAACCTCATTCAAAAATAAGTTGATGGTAGAAGGAAATCGAGTTATGAAACGTATAAATACCATGTGGACTAATATGGCCGAGTCCATTAAGAAAGTGGCAAAAGATGTCTTAGGAGTATCTAAAGGTAAAAGGCTATTAACAAAGGAAACATGGTGGTGGAATGAAACAAAGGTAAAAAGCTATTAAAGAAAAAACGAATGCATTTTAAAGCATGGCGAAGATTAGAAATAATGAAAACTATGAACAATATAAGAATGCTAAAAACGTTGCTAAGAGAATAGTAAGTGAGGCTAAACTTAAAGCATATGATGAGCTCTATAATAGACTGTAGAACGAGAGAAGGTGAGAAATATGTGTTTAAACTTGCAAAGGTAAGAGAACGAAAGAGTAAGGACTTAGAGCATGTTAGTGTGCATTAGAAGCGATGATCAAAGGGTATTAGTCAAAGACGCCGAGATCAAACAAAGGTGGGAAATCTACTTCCAAAATTGCTAAATGACAATGGCCCCGAGAATAGAGGAATTGAAAATACTATAAATCTAAATAACACCGGATATTATAGATATGAACGTAGGATTAAAATGCTTGAAGTAAAAGAGGCCTTGAGAAAGATGAAATCGGAAAGGCCATGGGGCTCGATGGTATACCAATAGAGGTTTGGAAGCATATGGGAGATATTGGGGTAGTTTGGTTGACCAAGTTGTTTAACAAGATTATAAAATCAAAGAAAATGCCCGATGAGTGGAGGAAAAGCTCTATTATACCAATCTATAAGAATAAAGGAGACATTCAGATTGCACTAATTATCGAGGATCAAACTTATGAGCCACACCATGAAACTTTTTGAAAGAGTCATTGAGAAGAGGCTACGACATGAAACAAGTGTATTCGAGAATCCGCTTGGTTTCATGCCCGGGAGGTCTACCATGGAAGCTATTTTCTTACCAAGACAATTAGTAGAGAATATAGGGAGAGGAGAAAAGACCTACACATGGTCTTTATTGACTTAGAGAAGGCTTATGATGTAGTCCCAGAGAGTTAATATGGAGGGTGTTGTGTGTTAAAGGGGTTTCTCAGTGGGTATATAGACATAATTAAAGATATGTATGAGGGAGCAAGAATAAATGTTAAGACCACTAAGTGGCGTGGACCGGTGATTTTCCGTCACCGGCTCGGATTGCACCAAGGATCGGCATTAAGTCCATACCTTTTCACATTGGTTATGGATGAGTTAACAAAACATCCGCATGAGGAGATTCCCCGGTGCATGCTATTTACGTAGATATAGTCCTACTTGATGAGACAAGGGAGGGTGTCAACATAAAGCTGTAGAGCTATGGAGAGAAGCAAGAGAATCGAAAGGATTTAAAATTAGCCGAACTAAGACAGAATATATGGAATGTAATTTGAAGAAGGAGAGAGTAGGAGTGGAGCACCCTAAGATTGATAACCAAGAGGTCCCCATGAGAGACCACTTCCGATACTTAGGATCATTGATCCATGAGAGTGGAGAGATTGAGAGGGAGTGTTACCCGAGAGAATCCAAGCGGGTTGGAACAAATGGAGATGTGCATCTGGGGTTTTATGTGATCGGCGGTGCCACTCAAACTAAAGGGAAAATTCTATAGGATGGCTATAAGGCCGCCATGCTCTATGGATCGAGTGTTGGGCAGTTAAGGAACATCATACTCATAGGCTGAGTGTTGCGAGAAATGAGGATGTTGAGATGGATAAGTGGTAAGACAAGAAAGGATAGAATTAGAAATGAAAATATTAGAAGAAATTTAGGGATAGCACCAATAGGTAACAAGATGAGGGAGATTAGACTTAGATGGTTTGGACATGTTCAAAGGAGGCCAACAACGGCACCAGGTAGAAGGAGTGAGGCAATACAAGTTGAAGGTTCTAAAAGGGCAAGGGGAAGGCCTAAAAGAACGTGGATAGAAGTGGTGAGGAAAGATTTAAAAACTTTGGGACTAAATGAAGCCATGGTATTTAATAGAGTGGAATGGAGGAATAAGATTCATGTGGCCGACCCCTAATTGGGATAAGGTCTTGATGATGATGATGATGATGATGATTTCTCCTCTGAATTGTGTTTCTTGTCCTGCATTAGGCTGAATTTAGTTGGTTTTTCTTTTGTTACCAGGATAGAGTTTCCTGAGTGCAAACAAGTTTTGCTTTTCAGGTTGAGAAATATAAAATGAAATTTCCTTTTGTGAGAATGATACAACAGAGTTTCTAACCTGGAATAGATCATATATTATGATGGGAAATAATGGAATAAGAACATATTTTTTTTGTGAATTGGGTTTCCTGTTTCTGCATTTAACTGGATTTTGTTTCTTTTTTCTTCTGGTGTTTATAAGCAGGCTTGAATCTTCCATTTTAATTCGGAATGTACCCTTTTTAGAACGATTACAGCATGAAAGAAATTTGGGGGAATGATATTCGTTTATTTGAATTTGCCTTTGCCTCTATGGAGACCTTGTGATGAGACTAGGGAAGTGATCAAGAAAGCCTGGAACCAGGCAAATATCATTGAGCTTACGAGGCAAGAGCTGGAATTTCTTTTAGATGAATGATTCTATGAGAAGAAAAGGAATTACCATACTCAATACTATGCAGAATCTTTCGAGCAAACAAAGAAGCGGCATGACTATTACCATTATACGCATAAGAAGATATTTTAAAGCGTATCAGCTGACCTGGTCTACAAATCTATTCCAACTATCAACGAATTCCGAGGATTTTAGGTGGAATGGGGATAACCATTCTTTCTACTTCTCAAGGTTTCAGAATTATGACACGACGACATAAAGATCTTGTTTGTGACTGACAGAACACTTCGGATTCATTACTACACCCCAAATTTTGATGGGGTGGTGAGTGGGACAGAACATATACTTATCACTCCGTTTACCTTTGATAGAACTGGTTCTGAAGATGTTGTTGTTGTTGCTGCTATCATGAGAAAGCTGACAATGCATCCAGATATGTATGAGAATCAGGATACTTTAGAGAGACAATTTCAGTTTGCAATTGCTGCTGGTATCATATCTCAGTGGTTGATTGGTGCTGTAGTAGGTTTTCCTACTGAGAATGAAACCCAGAATTTGAGAGAGCAAGTTTATGTACCCTCAATGTGGCAAACGGGTTTGTGGGAACCAAAAGACATTTTGACAAAACTGAACAAATGCTTAGGCATCATGTAGAAGCGAAGTGTCACTTGAAATTGGGAAACTAGAGGATAAAATAAGAATGAGATTGCAAGCATCCTTGTAAGGATTGGGTTTCTTCTTTGTCCATTTTGAACCTGAGGATGGCAAGATTAAGTAGTTGAATGATGTCTGCTTATGAGTATTTGTCAAACTGCAAAGCAGTTGCTGTTCTCAGGGAATCAGGCACAGATAGTTCTTAGGGAACTAATTTTAGTACATCGACTTTGTAAATGGCTCAGAATTGTTCACATCTGACTGCCTGAACATTTGAAGTTACCATGGATGGGGTTCAGAAAGGGGTCATTCAAATTCATTATGTCATATTTCAAATCCTTTAGAGCTAATTCTGTTTCGTTCCCTGTTTAATGTCTACATAGGTGCCACTTAATGTCTGAAGGAATATTCTGGATTATTAATAGTACATCCCCCATTTGACTCCATACTAGCATTGAGGAGAAAAGCTGGTAATTTGGTCTCATAATTAATTTCAGCTTATGTTGATGCAAGGAATTACGGATAGGCATTTTACCAAAAAAAGGAGCTGCTTGATAACCATTTTTTTTTAAAAGGAAATTTTTTACCGAGACTCAGCTGGATACATGCTAAGCCTTTGATATTTGGAAGCTTTGTGGATGCATAGTTGATAGCGAGATGTAAGAGAGCTGCAAATGGGTCTAATTGTGGTGCATGACCATCCATAATAAGGATATGCAGTTGGAGAAGTTGAATCATGATGCGTGTTAGTCATAACTTTTGTGTCAGCCTATTATCGTGAGCTTGCATTGCAAGGCCCATGACTAAGGCTTACAGGCTCTAAGGAAGGCCTATTTAGCTCATGGATTTGACCTAAAGGACTTAAGCCCGTTGTTGAAAGCCTACATCAACTTTGTAAATAGCTCAGAATTGCTCACATCTTACCGCCTGAACATTTGAATTACCATGGATGGGGTTCAAAAAGGGGTAATTCAAATTCATTATGTCATATTTCAAATCATTTAGAGCTAATTCTGTTTCCATATTTCATCTGGTTCCTGTTTTATATCTACACAGGTGCCACTTAATGTCTGAATGAATATTCTGGATTACCAATACTACTTCTCCCATTTGACTCCATACTAGCATTGAGGAGAAAAGCTGGTAATTTGGTATCATAATTAATAGTCTCCTATGTTGATGCAAGGAATTACGGGTAGGCATTTTACCTAAAAAAAAAGGGAGCTGCTTGATAACCTTTTTGACCTTTTTGAGGAAAATTTTACCGAGACTCAGCTGGATACATGCTAAGCCTTTGATATTTGGAAGCTTTGTGGATGCATAATTGATAGTGAGAAGTAAGAGAGCTGCAAATGGGTCGAATTGGGGTGCATGACCATCCATAATAAGGATATGCAGTTGGAGAAGTTGAATCATTATACGTGTTAGTCATAACTTTTGTGCTAGCCTATTGTCACGGACTTGCATTGCAAGGCCTGTGACCAAGGCCTACAGGGTCTAAGTAAGACCTGTTTGTTTAGCTCATGGATTTTACCTGAAGGACTTATGCATGTTATTGAAGGCCTATGAATCAAGCCCTGATTCTAAAAGGCTTAGTTTCTGAAAGAGTCCTTGTAAATATTTAGAAAGAGGAAAACTTAGACATTATGGAGAAACTTCTAGAGAGAATTTTAAAATGGTCCTCAGCTATTAGATGACTGACATCTGTATTAATCCTAGTCATCTATTGAAGAGGTAGATAGAAGAGAGCAAGTATAAATAAGGGTCAACTCATCATTTGTAACTCAGACAAGCTTATTGTAGACAAGTTCAAATAAGGGAAAACAGGTTTTCTTTGAGCAAGTCTCATTTCTGAGTTTCTCTCATTGCGTTTGTGAGTGTGTAGTCTAGCAAGTTAGTTGGAGTGGAAGGCTGATTTGTGCTTTGCAAAGGAGTTGTGCACATGTGCTGCACGGGTTTAGCATAGTTGAAACTACGACCTCGTGACACTATTCTCTAAATACTTGCTACATAATAGAACGATCCAGGTATCTTGTATGGATTGTTTCCTGTTTGTGTTGTTTTCCTCAGTCAACAACCGAAGAATTTGGTTACTTTCACGGAAGATGGCCATACTTTTCAAGTTGCTCATATGGTATTTGAGTTCAATCAAAGATGTATGATGGTAACATGTGCTTTAATGATTCAGGATTCGACATTAAGAAACAGCTAATTTGAAAATGGTAGTTAGATCCTTCTTAACAACCACCTTTTGTGCCTCACGGATGCCATCGGGTATGTTGATTTGATTACAAGCATCATGAGTCCGGGCAATTCACTTTGGACCTAACTTGACAGGACGATCCTTGCCCTATTTAGATGGTATGAATCATCCACGAACTGTCACAGTTTACCATCTCCACTGCTTTCTTTCCAAGAAGAACACCAATCAGAACTGCTTAGAATATCTCTGGAGGCCTTGGTTTTGATTCTTTGCTTACAGACCTGTTCTTATGAACACTTTCTTTGAGTTGTTGAAGAGTGCACAAAGTTCAGATTTTGGAATAAATCGACACACCACAGGTTACAAATTCCACAAAAGATAAAAATTGTCAAGATATGTTGGCTCCCATTTAATCATTCTTGCACCACATGCATGTACTGTCTGGACTGGTGCCAAAAGGTAGTTGTGATGATCATATATCTTAGATAAAGTGAAAGTTTAAGAGGTAATATGATCTGGAAAGTAACATATTTATCTTAAACGAACTTTCTAAGGTTAATAGAATCCTGAACAGTCATATGATGGGCCGTATGAAGCATGGATAAGGTAATTTTATGGTCATAATTTGAGATACATTACTGACTTAACAAAATTGGATCTTGCATTCATTCCCTTCTCAATGTGATGATAAATGAGTACTCCAAAACAGTATCTTTGTATTTAATTTGAGATTCGAGATAAGCGATAAAACTGACCAATTCCGTGCACAGTTATCTTATCCCTGCTTGTGGCAGAGATGGCAAACCATGCTTATCGAGTATTTAATTTGAAATTCAAAACAATGAATAAAATTATCCGATTCCGTTGGATAATTATTATCTTATCCCTGCTGCTTTTGACAGAGATGACAGACCATAGACAGACAGAACAACTAATCTCTCTCCTAAATGCATCAGTTTGTTCTTGACTATTGGCCTGGAAAATTCATGGGCATCATCTGATCGATAGCCAGAAAGTCTAGATTCATCAATTAGTCATTGTTGAAAAAGGTCAGCCCCAGTGCACGAAGCTTCTGCGTATGCAGGGTCCAGAGAAGGGGCAGACCACAAGGGTCAATAGTACGCAACCTTACCTTACATTTTGCAAGAGGCTGTTTTAACGCCTTGAACCCATGGGCTCAAAGTTACAGGATGACAACTCTACTGTTGTGCCAAGGCCCGTCGAAGAATTAGATACTAGAAAGAAAGAAATTAAGACGTGACTCTTTAGATATGATCAGATTAAATTATTCTTTATGAATGAAAGCCCAATTAGGCTACAATTGCGTTTGACAAAATGGAACTTGAAAATAAATAAACAAATGAGCATATCGTGCATCCTCCTTACATTTGGGATGTTTATGTGCTTTAGTTAAAGCTATTCCTATCCTAACCCAACGTTTACCATCTTTATATACGCCTTAACTTTCCTCTGCTCCCTCCAAAAATCTAAGTGTCCCAAACTCTATTCGTTACAGCCGATCCCGTTTGGATAACCCGAGCTCTACTTTGGAGCTGAATCAACTCGTCTCTTGTCGAAGCTGGTGAAAATAAAATTCACATGGATGGCCCAGAGGTTCTCCGATTCAACGGGCACTGTGCTAAACAATCTGATGCTTCCACCAAACACCAAAATTCTGTCATCGAACAACAGCTTTCTGGCTCTCTCTTAGAGCTGTTCTTGGGCTGCTTAGGTCTTTTCTTGGGTTGTTTTCTTTCTTTTCGCAGACGCAGCCAGGAAAAGGATTTCCATAGAAGTTTTCTTCGAGTCTTGGTGATTCCCTGGGCTTCCTTGGATAAGGTGCTCCAAGCCTATTTTCATGCAACCTCTTCACCTTGGATGAGAATTTCTCCCAAGACATTGCACCCGCATCTAACTTATCCATCAGTTTGACAAAGCTTTGCCTGCATGAGGGAAAATAAAATCTCAGTTTAATGCTTCATAAAGACTTGATTGGCAAATCTTGATCGAGCTCATATAATCTCTCCTACTACAACATACCTGTCTGGATTGATTGTTTTGCTAAATCCCTCAAACCTACGGTGACCCTGCACTGCTTTAGCCATGTTACCATCGTAAGTGTAGACAAAGACATCGCTCTCAAGGGCTAATATGTAGTCCAAGGCAGCGAGACGGTTCTGATAGTTTATGAAAGGTAGCAACTCCTCTTTCGTAGCTAGGTTTGAATGCGTATACACATTTGGGTACTCTGCTTTAAGTGCAGCCATGCTGCCACTCCCATAAATCTCCCCGGCCACAATGTAGATGGTTGTTGATGGAGGGTAGCCCAGAGCTTTCAGTAGAAATGCAGTTTCTCGAGGGGACATTGGACAGCCCCCTTCAAGTCGCCTCTCCTCACTGTTGATCTCTTTCTCCTTCCAATGCTTGACACTGTACCTCATGATCCTCAGCTCCTCTGCCTCTTCAGCAGTAAGGTTGTGGCTACAACCAGTGAATGCAAGCATATCCTTCTCATATCTGCAATATCAATAATCCTCTTCATCATCAGATCAAACAACCACGCATCAAATTGCTAAAGAGCATGTTTAGCACTGGACAATCTGTTGATCGAGCTGTCCATGCATACCGATCTCTTCCTTTCCGATTGCAGAGTTAAAATGAAAGAAAGGGAAGGTTTTGAAGGTTATCGACTTGTAAATAATCATATCCATGTTTTATGCCTAGGAATAGCAAAGGATAAATGACTATCCAAAGGTAACTGCAATGCAGTTCAACTCTCTCTTGGTTGATTATTACCTTAAATGGAGAGCAATATAGCGGTTGCCACTGCCTCTTAGCCTATCAACAAGTTTCTTCCCTAGCTCTTCAATCTCATCGGTGTATCGGAGTGCTTCATAATTTGCACGGCACCTCAGCCTCTGAATCGAACTGGCAAGACCATTGTTAGCAAGCCGAGAGTCGGTGTGTGAGAAGTGCAAGACCTTGTGCTTCTTCAATAATTTAAGAATCTCCCCTCTGTAGTAACTAGCCTGCAAATATATTATGTACTTCAGCAATCCACAATTCAAAACAAAGCACTTCAATCAATATACAACATCTTTCATTTGTGATTCACAGAGAATTCGGAAATGCATACCCTTGACCAGGAAATGGGTGCCTTTACATGGGCTTTCGTCGCTGCATACTCAGGTGGCAGAGCGTCTACTATCTCAATGTCATCGTTTAAAACATCTATGAAGTGCCGCCAGTCAAAAATGTCCTTAAAATCACTGCAAACAGTTAAAGACAAATCAAGACCCTGTATTGAAGTTTCCTCTCTTACCTAAAACCATATAGAAAACCTAATTCTTTTTTTATTCAAGAGTTCATACCTTGGATCAGTCCAAAACGAATCATGATCCAAAGAAGGAAGAACAAGTGTTGCATTCATGATTTTCGCTACTGCAACCATATCACATATCTGCAATTCAATAGATGCTAATAAGGACAGGAAGGACATGTAGAATTGATGGTTGCCCTCCCCTCTTCAAGGTCAATTGAATGATAAATTATTGAAGAATAAATACATACTCCTGTTCTCATTTGATTCAATCCCCCATTGGCATGGACCAGGATGTAGCCGTTTGACTGCCCTGTTCCTGGAGAAAAAAATCAAATAATTACCAATTAAAACATGGTGTTACTCAATAACAGCCCATCATTATAAGGGAATGGACACAAGAAACTGCTGCACATACTTATACGGTTCCTTGGCCGAGCAATGCACTTGTAATGGTTCTCACTGTTCGGTTTCATCCATATTTCAGGAGTCTGCAAGATAGCACAATCAGCAAAATTCAGGAGCCTGTTAGTTCTAAAATTCAAGACAACAAACAACTGAAAAAGCATTCAGATCATGTTGAGAACTGTCTCATGATAAGAAGACCAGCGATAAGCCCCAAGAGCATCCACTTTCCTCTGTTCTTCATGTCTTTACTAAAATTTTATGACTTATACATATGGTTAGTTGTGTATAGTAAGCTAAACCCAAAATCTTTCTCTAAGTTATACGTCATACAACGAATCAAGAGAAACATTCCAAGCTTGTAATTGTTCAAGTTTTACAGGCAAACCACCAAAGAAATGATTGCTTGAAGTCGATATATTAGGAATTCAACAAAGAATAAGATAATATGAGATGAATTTTCTGAAATGACTTGACTACAGGCACAAATGCTCTATGTTCAGTCCCATAGTAAATTGTATTAAATTACCAATGAAATCCATCAAAGTATCTTCTAATTCTTTCGAATATTTCAGGCTTAACTCATTGTAGAAGATTTTGCAAAATTGCAGAAAACAAAAATACTCAAAAAGAGAAACACATTGCAAATTGAAATTCAATACTCCTGAAGACATTGAAGCTTGTATTCTAGATACAACCAAAAGCAGATGTTAAAGCTTTCTTGTGAAAACAAAGAAAAGAGAAAAGGAAAGAGAAAACATCTCTATTCTAAATTTAAAAATGAATAAGAAAAAGGAAATTCGGAGCTATTTGCAGAACCAAATTCTGAAATATTTGATAAAAAAGAGAGGAAAAGGATGAAAATAAACAAATAAGGTTTCAGATTCAGTAATATAGCTTTAGTATCAAAACAGGCTTATACTTCAATAATTTTCTATATATGAAGAAAAGAAAACCCAACGAGAAACAAAAGAATCTGAACCAACTAATCGTTCTGATACGAACAGAAAACAGAATCCCATCAGAAGCCGTTCATAAATGGCCGCCATTCCGAAAGAAGACACAAATTCAGAAAAACTCTACTTTGAGAAGTTTGATCGAATCCCAAATATTTAAAACATCTGACCAAATTCAAATACAGGAGGAGAAATCTTCGTCCACTCTTTCATGTACCAAACCAAAACAGAATTATTAGATCGTGAATACCCATTAACGAGCATTACATAAGGAGAAAACAGAGCCCAGAAATCCAACCAAAAAAAAAAAAAAACCACTAATAAAAGAAAAAACACACAGAAAGCATAATTCGCAACCAAACCCAGAACGGAATTCAAATTAAAAAGGAAAAGCCATTTTTGTAAAAAATCATCAAATAGCTAAAAGAAAAGGTACAATCACCTCTGCAAGTATATATATATATATAATAAATGAACATAGAATTTCCCCTCACCGTAAACTCTACATTCCGTTTCACAACCGGCGCCAAACTGTTTTCAACAAGAGCATTCTGGGCAGAATCTTCCTTAGTCGTCTGCAAAATTATCAACCCCTTATCCTTCTCCCCAATCCATTTGCCGTGCATATCCACATAACTATCCATCAACGAGAGCTTCGCAAGCAGCGAGAAAACCGCCAACCATAATAGAAACAGAAAAACTTTCCCCTTCACGTTCTTCCCAGATCTCAATGCTTGTAACCGCAAAACGACGCTATCCAACCTAAGCACCCAAGTTTCCGGCAAAAGTAACAATCTCCGCCGCACCCACATATATCTTCCGGCAGAGTGGTGGCCCGCTTCCCCGTCCTCATGATCACGGTCGTTCTTTTCTCCTTCAAGATCATATTTCTCAACGTCTTCGGGCACTCTACGTCTCGTCGTGGGGCAGGTAATCCTCGGGCTCGTACCGGTGCTAGCGGTTGCATTGCCGGAGTTTGTTCCGACGTTGGCCACCGGCGAAAAATCGCCGAGGCGAGGAGACATAAGAATACAAAGCCGCGAATCCACGAAGATGGAACTCTGAGAACCGTCACAACTTTCCTTTTTTCTTTTTCAGTAAATATGGGAGATTGGAAGGTACCGCGAAGAGAACGGAGTTTTACTGTTTCTCCGACTTCCCTCCAGCGGTTGGGATTTGGACGTAGCCGGCTATAAATAAGAAATTTTCCCTGCAACGGAAATACCCTTGTCAGGCGGCTTTGTACCTTCCTAGTTGTACCTGGAAATGTGTTAGCCTGCAAAATCCTTCCAAGTTGACTACGTCTTCCAGGTCAATGTGAAGTTGGCAGACTTATGGAGACTTAGGCAAGCACAAAAGATTTTACAACTTTCTACTTCTTGGATCCATCATGGATGATCTGATCCGTTCATCTGGTTACTCTAGTACTCGGAAGATAGACGTATGGGATGATTCTATCTTCCGTGAATGGAATGGACATGTTGTCTGGGTTGGATTTGTTTGAGTTAAACGCGTTGAATCAATCAATACTGAATATTGGGCTCATGTTGGAGTTGATGGATGGAAATGGATGGTTGAAAATAAAGCTAAGGAAAGGACTAATCGTCGATCTTGTGGGTAGAAAAAACTCCTAAATTTTTTAATGTCTAGGACTCGTAGAAGGCGTAATTGGCTCTAACTCTACGCTACTCTAGGACTTTATCGTCAAGAGTGATAATCCATATTTAGTGGCTAAAGATAAGTATATTAAAGCCAATAATAGGCTTGTCAAAAAATAAAAATTCAAGGTCAATAATTATTATTCAATGGACACTGCAAAACTCTGGTAGCCTTATAAAGTAGTAATAATACTTGGGATTTCTGTACAAATCTTTTCGTTGAAAAATATTTTTACTATTTATTTTTTAAAAGAAAATTTCAACTAGAGGCCTCACTTTGAAAAATAATAATTTATTATTAAAAAAATTAAAAATCCGAGTCTCCTTCATACGACCAGTATAATAGTAGGCATGGCGAGGTAGATCAATAATGTTCAAAATAGAACATTGTAAAATCTTAACTTTGTGGTGAAAAAGTAGATAGATAGACAGATAGAAAGATAAATAGATAACTTTGCACGCCGTTACTACTCATACTAAGCAAACTCAATAAAATGTCCTGTGGCTTATCAACACTATTTTCAGTTTTTATAGAATAATTAACCAACATAATTGGCTTTACTTATAAAACCATACAATACTTGTGTAATGTGAACTAGACCTAACCCTAGCCAAATACCTTAATGAGAGTTCTAGTTACACATCTACTTTATCATAATTAGTATATAACACTGAATATATTAATAAAAAAGGGAGCCCAAGCCGACGAAGTTCCTACCTACGTGAGGTCTAGGAAAAAGGTGTACTACAAGGGCTCTTGTGCACAATCTTACTTTGCATTTTAAAAAAAATTATTTTCTCATCTTAAACCGGAGACCTCAAGGTGACGCAACAACAACCCTTCAATAAAATATTTTCAATAATAAAATATATTCAGAATGCATATGTTTTTTGTGTTTATTTATTGCTCTCCCTCAATTACATTTTTCCCCGCCAAAGATGCATGGGACTGTGCAGCCAAAATGTATTTGTTAGGGCTATTTTGGGAAAATGGACCGTTTCAATATTTGTCAGTGACTTGCTTCCATGTTCCGGTGCCTTCTTTCCCATTCGTACGTGTCAAGTTCTAGTCGAAAGTCTCTGCTGACGTACGTATTCAGTTAGGATTTTCTCCGACTATTGAATTCAAATAAAATAATTTTCCGGAATTCTTTTGTGCCAGTGGAATACAAAATAGATACTATGGTGGTGGGACCATGTTATGTATCGGCAATTCTATATCACTTTAATTTGATATTGGCCATTGGATCTTAGTGGAATGATCGTCACCTTAGTAGCTATTTGGGCATCCTTCTAATCATGATTAAGGTACAAGAAACTCCCCTGCCGTACATTTTGATGTTACTTCTAAGGAGGTTGCCGTAGTCGTAATCTTGTCACCCTTAGATCAATACAAGATGCTGATGGGAAGTGGCCACTCGATCCGGCTCAAGTGAATACCAACATGGATAAAATGAAAGGATCCATGAAAAATAAGCTTGGTGGTAAGTGCCGCACCTAGGATTATCTCATCCGGAGGAATGCTAAACCAAAGCACTCAAACAATGTGCTAGTATAACTACGAGCCCACTATTGACTAGACGGGCTAGCTTCACCTTTTAATGATCCGACCTGTTAACGTGATTGATCTTAATCTTGACACTTTCTAGTTCAAAAAGGATGCTCTATATTATTGGATTACTAGCATCAAGGATAAGATTACCGGTCAATTGAATATCAGCGGATAAGATCACAGGATGTCTAAGCTATATACTCTTACTTGATTCTTCAAGGGCCATGAGGCAGCTGTTAGAGTTAGACTGCCGATAATATTTTTTACACCATAAAGATGACCTGCAGATCCAACCAATAGAGACTGAGTCAAGAGAAACAGGCCAATTCCTTCGTGACTTAGAAATCGAGTTCAGAGTTGACTCATAAAGTTTCCAAATATGATTAAATTACTTCTCAAACAAAGCTAAATAACTAAAAATATGTATTTTTGGAATGATAAAATGATTTTTTTAATCTGGAAGTCAACCGACCACAGGATTCAAGGTTCGATGGAGGCCAGCCGCAAATTAAAAGCCTCTTAATTTGATCATTTTAGCCTTGATTTCAGGCGTACAATGGACGGTTCAAGCAGGCAAAAGACAGTCGATTCGATCATGGAACTTGTTTCCGGGCGTATAAAGGACGGTTCTAACAGGCAAAAGATAAGGGCATAAAAATCTAGACCAATGGTTTATATCATCAAACATAAGTGCCCATTTCTACCTTTTGTCCACCTCTAGAAATATTCATCTATTTTACGGTGGAAATTAATTTGATAAATGGGATTATCATTTCATTTAAAAGCTTCAGCTGTAGGAAGTGGGCAATTAATAGCTATATGCTAAGCATAAAGTCTCATAAAAAGGTCAGTCTAATGCACGAAGCTCTTGCATATATGGGGTTCAGCTGTTTCATGCAGCTACAAGGAGCATATGATAGCTAATTGGCTGATAAAAAGTAAAAAACAAAAAGAGTTAGAGAAAATGATATTTAGAAACTTTTTTTTGGACCAATCAAACAAGTAAAAAACAGAAAAAGTTAGAGAAAATGACAATTTATAATTTTTTCACGACCAATCAAATGTCTCATATTCTTTATATATATATATATATATATATATATATATATATATATATATATATGGGGTATGTTAATTTCAGCTGTTTCATGCATTTGCAAGGAGCATGTGACATTTGATTGATTAAAAAAAAGTAAAAAATAGAAATTTTTTTTAGAGAAAATAGAAGTTAGAAACTTTTTCCTAGCCAATCAAACAACACCTACACTTTACACCTCCAACTCTTTGCTGAAATTACCTCTCCCATATATATATTGTTAAACTCAAACAAAAACGGATTCAGAGATCTTATTTATTGAGTATGTCGTTTAAGTCACTGATGGAAGACTGTTTACAAAGTTATCTGGGTAGAGTGTACTTAGTTGCCTGAGGATGTAGTGGGTGGAGCTTGTGTCTATGGGACGTGGAAGCAATGTGGTTATAGTTGTGGTAGGAAAGGGTTGCTGTCAAAGGTTAGTGGGGAAGGCATTTTAGCAGCACAAACATGCGCACTCTGCTGCAGCATCTACTCCACTCAAAATGAATGCACATGTTATTCCGAAAGCCGGCCATCCTTGTAACCCGTCAAAGCAAAAGTCTTTAGACTTTGGGTGCTAGTTGGGACAAATCGTTAAACCAGCATTCACGTTCTCTCTCTCACGCTTTCCTTGAGAGAGATTTTGATGATTTTGTTGATTGAAAAACAGCCGCGGTTTATGTTAAAATGATGAAAATGGCAACTGTTTAGTACACTTGTCAGCTAAAACAGTTATCTCCATTTTCTATGTGGATTTTTCAGGTGTTTGGGCATACCCTTTTAGGCCTGCGACGTGACTGCAAGTAGGTCTATTGTTTTGATGATCCAAACGTAGCGTCGGTAAAAGGAGGAACCTCGCATGTTTGCCTTTCTGGTCCACCTTAGGGATCACAAGTTTAAAAGGTAATGAATTCAAGGTGTAAAAATAGTCCCTTGCAAATAATGAACTTGTGGCAAAATTGTTCATAGAATTTTATCTTCTCTCAAGGTATACATTTATTATGTTAATTTTAAGTGAGTAAATCAATAAGAATTTAAGGACAAAGAAAAGTTTAGAATCTTTATATGCGCTCAAGGTACAACTTAAAATTCAACTGGCAACGTCGTTCACACTGTACTCATGCCTCTACAATGAATACAAATTCTAAATAAATTTTAGAATTTAATGCAATTTGCTATAATTGCTTCTAGCTCTCTATTCATAATGTTATTGATCTAACCTCATATATCCATATTGATTATTTGTACACTAATTGGTTGTTATCTAATTAGATCACCACCATTGGTCTTAAATTGACGGTCTAAATTGAGCGCGTACTTCTAGAGTTTTCAATTTTCAATGTTTTAGATAAGTTATTTTGCAATTCAATGCTTTTAATTATAATTCATTATCTGATCTCCTTTACTGACCTTTGATCATCACTGATTGAGTATTGGATGGTCAGATAAGATCTCCCATCAATTTGTTCATATTTTGTTCATCATTTTAGTCATAATTCATTACTAATGGATAATTATAGTTACATTTTACCCAAATCTACCTTCCGATTATATTTTTAACGGTTAGATGCTAAGATTTCAAATTTTCCCTACACACTAACAAGTTTTCAATCACAATTTCAATGACCAATTGATTACTGATCAACAATCTGTCTTTGCAGATGAAGAGATCATGTTTGATTTATCCAAAATACAAAAATTTCAAATTTTCACATTTTTAGGGGTCGCCGAAAAAACGTTGCTATTGTTAGAGAAGGTGATCGGATTCTGGTCGTGGCGACACAAACAATAGTGTTTTTATAAAAAAAATTTACATGAGACTATTCAGAATTTGATGAATTTTTTTTAGCATTTTTCCTTTTTTATTTCTACTAAACAACCGTTTTTTGGCTGAATTTTTCAACGGTTTTAAAACTTCAAGGGTGTTACTGTTTTTTGTAGATTCCAGTGTCATTCCTTGACAGATCTTCGTGAAACCAAAGGGGTTTCACTCAGGATCTCTTAATGAACAGGATGAATGATTTCAATGATCGATCCAACATCGTTCCTCTCACTATTGTCATTGAATCCGACAAGTTTTTCACCGTCATTGCTCTTAGGAAAGATAGGCGTAAGCTTGGAAAAGAAATGGAAAAACGGAGGGGAAAAAAGGAGGGATTGGTGGCTTACCTGAGATGAACTATTGTTGGTGCAATGCAAGGATCGAAATCAACTTCACTTCCCGTCACCGGTGAAGTGGGGATCCAACATAGAGAGGGGATGAGATTGTCAGTGCTGGTTTTGTTTTGCTGGAGAAACTAGAACCACTGGGTTCGTGTGCATGTGTAGGGGAGCTTGATTGGAAGATGGGGAGATTGGGGATGGGAGAACGGCAGGGAAAGGAGGAGTGAAGGAGGGGGGGGGGGGGGAGGGGCAGTGTTGGCTTTCTCCTTTCCCGATTATAGATGTGTGGGAGGGGGCTGGAAGCACCGAGCACATGTGGCGAGTCTGACTCCCACGTGCCAACTCAATCCTCATAGGCTATCTTAGAACAGTATTGACAGGGGGTGCCATTATCAATTTGGACCCCCCTTTTCATTCGTAAAACTTTAAGACTTAAGGGTCTTGGTCTCCGTTTCACGCGTTTTTAGTGTCGTTGAAAAGCTGTCATCAAGCATAATCTAATGAACGACCTTTCACAATCAATTTTCAAAGTTCTTGATTTTTACTTTTCAATTACTTGAATTTTCATAAAAATTTCCACTAATTGTCCTGTGTCACCATATTTGGGAAGATTAACGCGCCAATTCACATTTTTAATCTACTCTTTAGGACATGGGTGCGGCAACACTCCCCCACTTAAGAAATTTCATCCTTGAAATTAAATAAATACCTGAATCCTCAAATATTTCAGGTATTTTCATTGGATTTCTAATTCCAACTCCCACGTGGCTTCTTCTATCCCATGATATAGCCATATCACCTTTACAAGTGATATCACTTTTCCACACAACACCTGCTCTCTTCGATCAACCACCTATATCGATTTCTCCTCATACGAGACATCCTATTGAATGGCAAGGTTTGTCCATTTAAGAACATGAGAAGGGTCTTGCTCATACTTCCGCAATATCGACACATGAAAAATATTGTCATATTGTGAATCTACAGCCTTGCTCTGATACCAAATTGTTTCAACGCCAATCGCTGAGGCTACCAATTAACATAATCAAGCGTAGTGATTGGACCGAGTAAGGCCTATGTGGTCTTCATTTTTTTTTTAATACCACAGCTGAAGCATTGAGAGAGCTAAGTGCTCTTATCCTGTGAAAGTCACGGTTTAACTAATAAAATATTCTTCTCCTTTAACTACTGAATTCTACCAAAATTTTTGTAGAGTCTCCCCTGTTTTTCGGACTTATGCATTTAATGCATGCAATGCCGTTTACCTAACAAACAATATAATTGTTATAAAGACCTTAAAGGAGACTTAGTCTCCATACTATCTATCATAATACATCACTAACACCTACTTACTAACTAGGAGTCCAAGTGAGTCTTATACATGCCCCATCAGCATAAAACATATAGAATGCATAAGGCTAATGATAAATAACAAGACATAACTCATATTCGACATTAATATATATATATATATATATATACATAATACAAAATTTTACATCTTCAATCAGGCTTTCTTCATTTCATTCAATAACCTTACCCTTATCAGCATGATTGGTACTTGCAAAATAATAAGATAAGCTACGAAGCCCAGTAAGAGAAAAGAACTAAACACATGCATATCCTATCATTCTAGTTGAGCTTAGCTCAACTGCATATTCAAATATAACCATGCAGCATTTATTTTCATTTTAGTCAGCCATCAACAAAATAACCAACATGCATCCTCAGACATAACATATTGGTAGCAAAACATAATTACTTTTTATTCCAAATTCAACCATGAAGCAATAACCATAACATGCAAACCACCCATGTAATATCAAATTCTTAATCATGTCCAACCATAGGACTTTTAAAGTATGCAATTAAGCCCATGCAATAACACTTCCCCATTCATGTCCAACCACAGGACATTCACTTTTATTTCAACAGACAAGTAATTAAGTTATGAACTTTATTCCAATTTAAATATGCAAAACCATAATTATAATATTCAACAAAGCCGCATATTCATTTAATGGTTTCCTCGGCAGTAATAAACATGCATGACATTATCACCATGATACAATAGTCATCTCTCTCAAGGTTTACCATCTTGGGCGGCCCACTATGAGTCACATAAATAAGGCAACTAGACCCTCAGGGTTTACCATCTTGGGCAACTCCAAAGTCAGGTTCCCTCAGGGTTTACCATCTTGAGCATCTTCACTATAGTTGCAATCACCCAAGTAGCCCTTTCCCTCAGGGTTTACCATCTTAAGAGACCCAAGTTTGCCAGCTCATCCCTCAAGGTTTACCACCTTGGGCTACTCCACCGTGATCTCAAAAGACCAGGTAGCCCTTTCCCTAAGGGTTTACCATCTTGGGAGGCTTAATACCTTATAGCTCATCCATCAAGGTTTACCATCTTGGGTGCTTCAATGTGATTCCAAAGAATTAGGCAGCCCTTTTCGTTAGGATTTACCATCTTGGGAGGCTCAATAACCTACAATCCGTTCCTCAGGGCTTACCATCTTAATGACTCCACCATAGTCGCAAGCAACTAGGTAGCCCTTTCCCTTATGGTTTACCATCTTAGAAGGCATCATCATAGCTTACCGGGTGATCTTCAGGGCTTACTATCTTGAGATTGACCATTTTATTACAATTTACATCACCATACAGTTAAGCATAGTTAATGAGAATATCATAGAACAATTTCAATAAGTACTTAAAATTCAGATCATCCACTCATCTAATATGATAATCTATTTATTATACACATTCATTATGTTAATTTCAAGTCAGCAAATCAATAAGAATTTAAGGACAAAGAAAGGTTTAGGATCCTTACCTGTGCTCAAGGTACAACTCAAAATTCAACTGCCAACGCCGTTCACACTGCACTCATAGCTCTACGACGAATACAAGTTCTAAATAAATTTCAAAATTCAACGCAATTTGCTATAATCACTTCTAGCACTCTATTTATTATGTCATTGATTTAACCTCATATATCTAGATCAACGATTTGTATATCAATTGGTTTCTATCTAATTGGATCAGACCATTGATCTTAAATCGATGGTCCAAATCGATTTAGGTAAGTTATTCCATAATTCAATGCTTTTAACCATATTTTATGGTTTGATCTCCTTTCTCGACCTTCGATCATCACTGATTGAGTATAGGATGGTCAGATAGGATCTCCCATTAATTTGTCCATAATTGGTTCATCATTTTAGTCATAATTCATTATTGATGGGTAATTAGAGTTACATTGTACCCAGATCTACCTTCCAATCATATTTTTAACGGTTGGATGCTAAGATCTTAGTTTTTCCTATGCACTAACAAGTTTTCCATCACAATTTCAAGGACCAATTGATTCTTGATCAACATTCCATCTTAGCAGATGAAGAGATCAGGTTTGATTTATCCAAAATGCAAAATTTTTAAGAGTCATTGAAAAAATGTTGGTGTTACCGGAGAAGGTAACCAAATTTCGATCGTCGCTAGTGACATAGACAATAGTGTTTTTGTAAAAATTTTACATGAAACTATTCAAAATTTGATGAATTTTTGTTTTTCAGTATTTTCCCCTTTTTATTTATACTAAACAACCATTTTTTGCCAAAATTTTCAATGGTTTTAAAACTTCACTAGCGTTATTATTTTTTGTAGATTCCAGTGTCATTCTTGGACATATCTCCATGAAACCAAAGGGATCTCACTCAAGATCACTTAATGAACTGGATGAATGGCTTGGATCATTGATCCAACATCGTTTCTGTCACTGCTATCATTAAATCCGATGAGTTTTTCATCATCGTTGCTCGTCAGAAAGACAGGTGCAAGCCTGAAAGGAAACAAAAAAATGAAGGGGCTTACCTGAGACGAGCTATTGTTGGTGCAATGCAAGGTTCAAAATCAACTTCACTTCCCGTCGCTGGTGAAGGGGGGATCCAACAGAGAGAGGGGATGAGATCATCGGTGTTGGTTTTGTTTTGCTGGAAAAACCAGAACCACCGGGTTCGTGTGTGTGTGGGGGCAACTTGACTGGAAGATGGGGAGACTAGGGATGGGAGAATAGCATGGAATGGAGGAGTGAAAGGGGGGATGGCCAATGTTGGCTTCCTCCTTTCCCGATTATAGGTGCGTGGGAGGGGGGCTAGAAGCACTTGAGCACACATGACGACTTTGACTCCCACGTGTCAACTCAATTCTCTTAGGCTAGCTTAGAACAGTATGGACAGGGAGTGCCATTATCAATCTGACCACCCCTTTCATTCTTAAAACTTTAGGATTTAAGGATTCTGGTCTCCGTTTCACGCATTCTTAGTGTTGTTGAAAAACTCTGATTGAGCATAATTTAATGAATGACCTTTCACCATAATTTTCAATGTTTTTATTTTTACTTTTTAATTACTTGAATTTTCCACTTTTTACTGATTGTCCTGTTTCACTGTATTTGGGTAGATTAACGCTTCAGTTCACATTTTTAATCTACTCTTTAGTACATAGGTGTGACAGCCATCTACCCACTCATTCTCTCTTTGGAAAAGGGATGTTCCATGCTAGAAAATGATATTCTCATCCTCTGCATTCACCTTGTTGCTGTCCCTTCTGGCCTCTTTTATGGTTTTCTACAATAAAACTCAATATTTTGTAGCAAAAAATACACAAAAAACTAGCAAGGGACCAAAGTAAGTGAGTGCAAGGAGTGAAAATATTATTTCTAAATGATTTTAACAAAGACAAACTAAGGAAATACGTGATTTTTATGTAATGGTTTGCCAGTTCTTTCATTAATTTTAGATTCATTACATATCGTGCTTGCATTTAGCAGGGAATAAAGTTACTAGTTGTGTATATCCCAAAAGAGAAAAAATAAAAAATAAAAGGAAACTCCGGGTGATTTTCTCCATTCAAAACATGTCATCTTCTATATAAGTGGAGTGATAATTAAGCCCAATATGTCAATTAATTAAAATAAGTAAAATACTTGATCTTTGCTCAAGATACCAGAATAATGCATTAGAAAATGGTAAGTTATTTTTATTTTTTGGTACGTTTTCATGATTACATAACAAATAGCTCATACTAAGTCTCCAGCCCCGGTGTAATGGTAACCTATTTTATGGAAGTCTAGCTTCAACATGCTCAAAAGAGGGTTTTCTAGGCTCCTAAATATAGACATGTAATTAGTAATCCATGTCCTCTACTAACTATAGATTGTGAAACTAAGAAAAGGATTATGCAATTGAGCTTCAACAACAAGCCCAAACCCACCACTTAATCCACTGAGATTTGGCCTAAATATGTTCCATTTTATTACTTTTTTTTGGGTAAGTCATAGTTGATGTCATTGGTAGCTTTTTTAATTTATATTGAAAAGGCTCCATTAGATATCCATGCTCCAACAGATACCCAGAGATTAAGTATGAAATAACCATGACACAACAATGGAATATCCATTTCATGGATTTATGTGGACATTGCCTAATATCGCAATTGACTAAACCCCTTTAAGAGTCGATGTTTTAATTATTCACAATTTTCTAAAGCTAAAAATAAGGTTTTGGAAATAAAGCAAAATTCTCTATGAACTTTTCAACAAATCAATTTATTTGTACAAGATATTTGTTACGTTGTTCCTATTGCAAAACAGTGGATTTATGTCCACAGTGTTCTCATTCCTGGAGTCGAAACACATTAAAATTCTCAATTCTCTACAGCATCTAGGAAATAGAATATTGTCATATTCAAATACGGACCACAATTAAAATCTGGTCAAGTTCTAATTATTCATGTTGACTCCTTAGTCATAAGATCAGCTAAGCCTCATTTAGCCACCCCAGAGCAATGACCCAATCTTGTGATGACAAGTTAAGAACTTGCCGTACAACATCCTATTTTTACATGCACGAAAGTGTTTAAATCAGGTTTTGGATCAAGGTAGTCCCTATCTCCACTTGATCAAGCCATTTTACCTTATTTTGATATCTCTTACCTGAAATATTACCATAATTGGATGATTATAATATTTAGAAAATGTGCATTTTACTTGTTAATTGTAAATTATTCTTTAAATATCATTTTGTCCTTTCACAAGCCTACGATTGGAAGTGTAATCACAAAATATTTTAAACTAGTTTATCACTCACAATAAAAGAAAGTAAATGAACAGGTTCCATTAATTAAAGATGAGGCTCACCTTGCAAAAGTAGAGAGCTTTAAGGCAAGTCTCTGTCCTATCATATCTATAACTATAGTATAACAACAAGTTGGAGAGAGACTTCCAATATAACGCTTTTCACGACACGTTTAATCTATCTAGTTTTATACACAACCACCTGCCCTTTAGTCGCAAAAAGAGCGACATATATACACGGAAAGTCTAGGGCATATGAAATTTGCTCATTCTGCATTAGTTTTATTTCAATGTATATATTGCTTTAGTAAGCATTTTTCTTTTTCTTTTCTCTTTTGCTAAATGGTATTAGATTTTATTGAAAACATGGAGCTGATCTAATACAAACCATTCATCCAAAAATCAATCTCGAATTACTAGAATCACACCATTGCGAGCAAGATTACCCTTTATATTTAAAATCAATGACAATAGGGGCCAAAATCATCCAATTGGCGTGATTTTTGGTGCATGTATAGGTAATTGGACAAGATGAGTGGCTTAGATTTTCCATGAGAAATGAGTGACTCCTTTTGAGCGTCTCTGCATGTCATCCACGTACATATACACAGAACAGCAAAGGTATATTATTGGAGCATGTAAGGTGCGAGGAACACATCATCCAAACAGGATTGGGAGATCAAAGCGGCCTTGAGCAGATTCAGTGCCTGCACAAGAAAAACGACGCCTAGGTTAGAAATGAAACAGATAACAAAAACAATTAAAAGTTTGTGACAATGCAATCTAAGCGTTAAAGAAGGGGAGCCTTGGCGCAAAAGTAAAGATGTCGACGTGTGGCTGCAATACAAGATAAGACTGCATACTATTAACCCTTTGAGGTCCGCCCCTTCCTCGGACCCTGCTGCTTTTTTAATCTAAGCATTAATCCAAATGAAATGGCAAGGGAGTATAATGTATCCATCGGCACAAGGGGTTCCCACACCTTCAATCCTTTCACTTCACCAAATACGTACCTTGGATCATGCCATGAGCTAATTTAAAATCAGGACTAATACCATCAATGCCTACTAAACTTGTACGTACCTCCCTCTCTCCCACCGTCACCACCCGCTCCTCGAAATGGCTGATTCGCTCGTTAAATTCCTTAAGAGTCATGAGGAACGGAAAGGATGAAACCGGTCTCACAACCAGGCTGTCAGTTACCATAAATTTCGCCTGCCCCTCACCAGATCTTCTTCTCGAGGAACTTGATGTCTTAGAAGCATTTTCTTCACTAATTTTGTGGAAACTACTAGTGTGGTAACATAGCAGATCGGCAATCTGTAGTTGTACGATCCTGTGGCTGCGGTTCGGCATGAACTCTGGCCAGACTATCAGTTCGTTGCATCGTAGGGACTTCATGTAGTTCTGATTGCTCAAATCTTCCAAGCTCTTGTACAAGTTATCTACACAAACCATGGAAGAACGGCCACCGAAGAGTTCTACAGCGGTCCCTAGTGTAGTGTTAAGGAAACTAAAGAGAAGTTTTGTGAGGTTCTCTCCACCCTCTGCAAGGAAAATCGACTTGGCAGATTTGCTAATCACAAGCTCAATCTCCATATTAGGCTTTGAGTAGACAATGAACCTCTTTTTTTCCTCTCTCAGTGGAGAAACTTTTAAGGGATCGGATTTAACGGCCCGCTCGCGGCATTCCTTCAGTAGAATCACGTCCGTTAAGGGTGTATCAGATAACAGTGAACACCTGAGTAGAAGCAAAACCTGAAGGGAAGGAGAAAGAATTATCAGTAAGGAGTAAATAGGACATGTATGCTTGGATTAAGTGAAGGCATCCAGTTGATCAGTGCCATTGATCTAGATGCCTACGATCTGATCGTGGTAACGTGTCCTAATGCCACCTAATTAACTTGTAAACGCTGCCATTCCAAAGATATAAGTAACAGCAATAACAGAAGTAGTTAATGAAGTGAGGATGATTCTTAATGGATGATCGAGAGTTTGTTTTGCAGATGAGGATCATCTGATCTCAGGTGGATCAAAGGCAATGTGGTGGACAAGTGGTGTCCTGTAGTTCAAATGCTTAACATGAGGACTACCGGTTGGTTAGCAGAAAATGGATGGAAATTAATTAATTTTCTCAGAAAAAAATTTCCATTGAACTTGCTTCACACCTTCAAATTGAATTACGTCGAACACCCAAAAAACCTTTTAAAAAAGGACAGCCCGGTCCACAAAATTCCATCCTATGCAGGGTCTGGGAAAGGGGCAGACCATATAAGGTCAATAGTATACAGCTTTGCCTTGCAGAAATTAATTTGAAGACATAAAATGCTTTCCACTTGAAAATCTGTCTCTGGCCAACTAAACAGGTTATTGGAATCTTTGGCTCGGATTGACAAACCATGGGGCAACATATGGATGGGGATCTTATTCTTTGCTACTGGGAGCCCTAAAACATGGACACATCTATTACTAACTCCCTAAGTTAACTCAAAAATACCAGTTTTGACCTCGAGTCCAAGTCTTAAGACACTGATTTAGATTTAAAGTTGGCTAACTTTCAACTTATTGCATACTTACCTCATCTACTTCAATCTTCATCGTCTTCTCTTCAAGACAGCTTGTATGGTCTAGCCCGAGCTCGCGCAATAACGATAAGCTGGTTATTATGGATCTCGGCATTACTCGCAGATCATCAGTTACAATGAAACTTGATTTTCCCTTAACGAACAATCCCCCATCCCCACCAACCGAAACAATGTTTGAATTCTCTAACCACAGCTCTTGGTTCATCACTCGTCCACAGTGGCAAGGGGTGTCCTTAACATTGCTCAACATGCGGTGGGCCCGAATGCTGCAATCCCATGTTTGGCAGATGTAGAATTTAGTGGGCTCCTTTGTGCCATTGATCTTCGATGTTGAATCCTTTGCTTGTTCTTCAGACGTGCTATTCGATATGTTGTTTCGAAACTTCAACTCGTTAAGTTCTTTGGCACTCTCGTAGATGTTCATCATCGAGCCTACGGCTGATTTTTCGCCAATGAGTTGGATGATTGTTTCCATTGATAGCGTGAAGAAGCTGCAGAGAATATCAATGAAATCGTAGTTGCATTCCGCAAATAACACTCGCTTTTTCTGTGTGTCTATAAGTGCCTTTAGGACGATATTCGGAGCGGCCATGGTTTCGGTTGGAGCAAAAACAAAAATGGGTGGATCAGTATATAAGAACGTTCTCTCTGTCTAATGCTTTCTTCGATCTCCTTATCTTGTTTTCTACTCTTCAATGTTGGATCTCCACGAGGATAGACGAGGTAATGAATCTTGAGGAGTCAACTTTGCTTTGGAGTCATGCAATTTGAAGAATCATATACTTCTTATGGAAAATGGGCTATTGGCTGGGCTTCAGTACGCAAGGCATTCAAATGGAAGACCATGTTGTGCCGCTAAGGATGTTCGGGTGGACCCGCATGTGGTCCATATCTCTCAATCTCTCCACTCTCATGATTCATTGATTCTAAGTACTGAAAGTGGTCTTTTACGTGGACTTCTTTGTTATCAATTTTGATTGGTGTTCCACTCCTACTCCTTCCTTGCTAAAATTGCATTCCATATATTCTGTCTTAGTTCGGCTGATTTTAAATGCTTTAGATTCTAATGATTCTTTCTATAACTCTAGTTTTATGTTTACACCATCCCTTGTCTCATCAAATAAGACTATATCATATATAAAAAGCATGCATAAGGGAATCTTCTCGTGCAGATGTTTTGTTAACTCATCTATAACCAACGTGAAAAGGTATGGACTCAATGCTAATCCTTGGTGAAACCTTACAGTGACAGAAAACTCACCGGTCTCACCACTAGTGGTCTTAACATTTGTTACCGCTCTCTCATACATATATTTAATTATGTTTATATACTCCTGCAAAACCCCTTTCTCGCCCATCACCCTCTATATTAACTCTATAGGAACTCTATCATAACCTTTCTCTAAATTGATAAAAACCATGTGGAGGTCTTTCATTCTCTCCATATATTTCTCTACCAGTTGTCTTAGTAAGAAAATAGCTTTCATGGTAGACTTCCTCGACATAAAACCAAACTGATTCTCTAATACACTTGTCTCATTTCGTAGCCTCTTCTCAATCACTCTTTCAAAAAGTTTCATAGTGTGGCTCATAAGTTTGATCCCTCGATAATTAATACATCTCAGAATGCCTCCTATATTCTTATAAATTGGTACAATAAAGTCTTTCCTCTACTCATCAGACATTTTCTTTGATTTATAATCTTGTTAAACAACTTGGTCAACCAAATTACCCCAATATCTTCCATATGCTTCCAAATCTCTATTGGTATACCATCGAGCCCCATAGCCTTTCCTGATTTCATCTTTTTCAAGGCCTCTTTCATTTCAGGTATTCTAATTGTATGTTCATATTTATAATATTTCAATGTTATTTAGATTTATAGTATTTTCAATCCCTATATTCTCATAGCCATTGTCATTTAACAATTTTTGAAAGTATATCCCCAACCTTTCTTTGATCTCATTATCTTTCACTAATATCCTTTGATTATCATTCTAATGCATCTAACATGATCTAAGTCCTTACCCTTCTGTTCTCTTACTTTTGCAAGTTTAAATATATCTTTCTCACCTTCTCTTATTCCTTGTCTAGTATAGAGCTCATCATATGCTTTAAATTTAGCCTCACTTACTATTCTCTTGACAACCTTTTTAACATTTTTATATTGTTCATAATTTTCAATATTGCTAGTCTTTTACCATACTTTAAAACAAATCCAATTTTCTTTAATAACTTTTTACACTGTTTCACTTAACTACAATGTTTTCTTTACTAATTGCTTTTTACCTTTAGATACTTCTAAGACATCTTTTGCCACTTTCTTAATGAACTTAGCAATATTAATCCACATAGTGTTTACTTCTGTTTCATAATTCCAGTTTTCTTCTACCATCAACTTATTTTTTAATAAGGTTATTTTCTCTCCTTTTAAGTTCCACCACTTAGTTTTTAGATACTTATTAAGTTCATTTCTTTTCTTTATCTTTTGATATGGATATCCATAACTACTAACCTATGTTGTGAGGTTAAACTCTAACCAGGTATCACCTTACAATCCTTACACATTGATCGTTCAATATTTCTAAGTAGAAAAAAGTCTATTTGGCTTTTATGAAGTCCACTTTTAAAGGTTATTAAGTGTTCGTCCCTTTTCTTAAAGAGTGTATTTGCAATGACCAGGTTATATGACAAAGAAAAATCGAGGATAGCTTCCCCAATCTCATTTCATTCACCTATACCATACCCTCCAAATATTTTATCATATTCTTCCTTTTCTTTTCCTACATAGCCATTTAAGTCTGCTCCTATAAATATCCTCTCAGTGTTGGGAATTTCTTGCATGGCTCTCTCCATATCTTCATAAAGCTGTCTCTTGATTATATCTTCTAACCTTATTTGTGGTGCATATGCACTTATAACATTTATGATTTGCTCTCCTAGAACAAGTTTTATTATTATAATTCTATCATTGATTCTTTTAAAGTCCACAACTTTATCCTTTAATTCTTTATCCACTATTATTCCTACGTCATTTCTGTTATTATCCTTTATTACATATCATAATTTATACACATCGATTTCTCTAGCTTTAGCCCCTTTCTACTTGGTTTATTGGATACAAGTGATGTTGACTCTCCTACATTTCATCGTGTTTACTAACTCCAAACTCTTACCTGACAATGTTCCTATATTTCATGTGACGATACGAATCTTATGCTATGGAGATATCTTATTTACCAGCGCCCTTCTCGTTCTCCTTAGCATGAATCCATGTCCACTTTTTACTACACTTGGGTTATGATGCAGCATATCGCTTTCGAGGGGATGCTCTAGCAACCCTTGCCCATTTTTCACTACACTCAAGATCCAATGTAGCGCATCGCTTCTAGGGGAACTTTCTAGCAACCCATGCCCATTTTTCACCACACCTAGGATCTAATGTAGGGCGTCACTCATGGGGAACGCCTTAACTTGAGGGAATGTCAATTTTTGATTTATGTCATATTAGGGTTGCCACAGTTTTAAGAAGCTAAAGATGATTTTCATTTCTTCCTTACAAATATTTGCAAGCAGGAAAGAAATAACAAAATTGTCTTCAACTTCTCCATTGCAAGCTGGCACCTGACACAAAAGGTTGCCATACTTTTAAAAAGCTGGAGATGATTTTCATTTCTTCCTTACAAACTAATATATAAATGCATATTCTTTTGCAAGAAGGAAATAAATATCAAAATCACATTCAAATTCTCCCTTGATGGCTGGCACCTGATCGCCAAAACAATAGGCCTCCTTTTTCAAGTGTTTGTGCATTCCCTTTTATGCCAGTGACGTGACTACAAGTAGGCCTATTGTTTTGATGATCGAAACCAATCATTTCTTAGCATCTGTAAAGGAGGAACCTTGTACCATAATGCATGTTTGCCTTTGACCGGTCCGCCTTAGAGTTCACAAGTTTAGAAGTGGATTTGGCTCAATGGTAGAGTTGTCATTGCATGACTTGGTCATAGATTCAAGGCGTGGAAGCAGTCTCTTGCAAAATGCAAGGATGCAAGGCTAAGTACTATTAACTCTTGTAGTCAACTCCTTTTTTCAGACCTTACATACGCAAAAGCTTTGTGCAACGGGGTTGCCTTTTAGTGGTTTGAACTGCCAATTGGAGACTCCTGTGGGCTGCAAGCCTATTCATGATAAGGACTCCAATGGGCTGCAGTCCTATACATGAAAAAGAGGATCCTATGGACCTGTTTGGCGTGGATAACGAACTCAAGGCAAAATTATTCATAGGATCTTATCTCCTAGTATAGGTAGCCCAAACATAGATAAAGATGCATTGATATATACCACGCCTTTTCTTTTCTTTTCTTTTTATTTAATTTTTATAAGGAAGGGTTGCAATGCAAACTACTTAGAACCTAAGATCCTAATTTTTAAATATACTTGAAACCTCTGCAAGAAGGAAAAAGTGTCACCTCAAACCTCCAACCAAGTGTAATAAGAAGAGATATTATGTTGTCTGTGACCAACTGTGCTAGACAACTTCTGGCCACCCCTTTAACTAATACGAAGAAGATACAATTCACTGAACGATTGCTTTTCATAGACTCCTGCCTGAACTACTCAGCTATCTATGCACTCATTCTCTCTTTGCAAAAAGGGGTGTCCCATATCAGAAAATGATACTCCCACCTTTTGCATTCACCTGGTTGTTGTTCCTGCTAAAAAAATATAGCATTTACAATTGCTTTTATGGTTTTTTGCAATAAAACTCAATATTTTATAGCTGCAAATACCCAAAAAACTAGCAAGGGACCAAAGTAAGGTAAATGCAAGGAATGAAAATATTATTTCTAAATGATTTTAACAAAGACAATCTAAGGAAATAAGTGATTTTTATGTATGTGTTTGCAAGTTCTTTCATTACTTTTTAGATTCGTTACTTATCGAGCTCGCATTTAGCAGGGGATAAAGTAACTACTTGTGTACAAGTTTGTCAAAGGATTGTCCTCCCATGCCAAACATGGCCTCCATATACCTTGGCTACCTTAGTTTTTTTCTCGTAATTGGCCACCTTAGTAACTTGCGTACAATTCCTTTAAAGAAAATAGGCAAAACCATTGGAATAAATAAATAAGGCTGAAGAGGGTGGGTGGGGGAGGGGGTTTTATGGGGTTAGGCAAACATTGGGAAATGCTTGGAGAGGAGGTCAATGAGAATATCCCAAAAAGAAAAAAATAATAAAGGAAACTCCGGATGATTTTCTCCATTCAAAACATGTCATCTTCCATACAAGTGAAGTGATAATTAAGCCCAATATGTCAATTAATTAAAATAAATAAAATATTTGGTCTTTGCTCAAGATACCAGAATAATACATTAGAAACTAGTAAATTATTTTATATTTTATTTTTATTTTTTGGTACATTTTCCTGATTACATAACAAATGGCTCATACACTCATACTAAGCCTCCATCCCCGGTGTAATGGTAATCTATTTTTATAGAAGTCTAGTTTCAACATGCCGAAAAGAGGGTTTTCTAGGCTTCTAAATATAGACATGTAATTAGTAATCCATGTCCTCTACTAACTATAGATTGTGTAACTAAGAAAAGGATTATGCAATTGGGCTTCAACAACAAGCCCAAAACCACCACTTAATCCACTGAGATTTGGTCTAAATATGTTCCATTTTATTACTTTTTTTGGGTAAGTCATAGTTGATGTCATTGGTAGCTTTTTTAAATTTATATTAAAAATGCTCCATTAGATATCCATGCTCAAACAGATATCCAGAGATTAAGTATGAAATAGCCATGACATAACCATGGAATATCCATTTCATGGATTTCTTCTGTGGACATTGCCCAATATCTCAACTGACTAAACCCCTGTAAGTGTCGATCTTTTAATTACTCCCAATTTTCTAAAGTTAAAAGTAGGGTTTTGGAAATAAACAGAAATTCTCTATGAACTTTTCACCAAATCAATTTATTAGAATCAAGATGCCTACCTTCATTCAAAAAATTGTCCACAATCCTTTACGTTCAAAACGCTGGATTTACATCCACGGTATTCTCATTCTTGAAATTGAAACACATTAAAATTCTCAATTCTTTACAACATCTAGGAAATAGAATATTTTCATATCCAAGTATAAAACACAGATAAAATCTGATTAAATTCTAATTGTTCATGTTGACTCCTTAGTTATAAGATTGGTTAAGCCTCATTTAGCCACCCCAGGAGCAACGACGCTATCTTGTGATGACAAGTTAGGAACTTGCCGTACAACTTCCTGCTTTTACATGCATGATGGTGTTTAAATAGGTTTTGCATCAAGGTGATCCCTATCTCCAGTTGCTCAAATCATTTTACCTTATTTCTGCCGTTGATATCTTCTATCTGAAATATCACTGTAATTGGATGATTATAATATTTAGAAAATGTGCATTTTACTTGTTAATTGTAGATTATTCTTTAAATATCATTTTTTCCTTTCACAAGTCTATGATTGGAAGTGTAATCACAAAATATTTCAAACTAGTCTATCACTCGCAATAAAGGAAAGGAAATGAACAAGTCCCATCAACCAAAGATGAGGCTCACCCTATAAAAGTAAAGAGCTTTATGGGCAAGTCTCTGTCCCATCGTACAGGATAGCATCATTCAACAAAACCATATCTATAACAATAGTATAACAACTAGTTGGAGGGAGACTTCCAATATAAAGCTTTTCACGAAACGTTTAATCTAATCTAGTTTTATACACAGCCAGCTGCCCTTTAGTCGCAAAAAGAGCGGTCTAGTGCATATGAAATTTGCTCATTCTGCATTAGTTTTATTTCAATGTATATACCTCTTTCGTAAGCATTTTTTTTTCTTTTCTCTTTTGACAAATGGTATTAGATTTTATTGAAAAGATGGAGCTGATCTAATACAAACCATTCATCCAAAAATCAAACTAGAATCTCTAGCATCACACCATTGCGAGCTAGATTACCCTTTATATATAAAATCAATAATCCTGATTTTGAACCTAGTGAAAATATAGGCTAGAATCATCCAATTGGCGTGAATTTTGGTGCCTACACATGTGTAGGTAATTGAACAAGATGTGGCTTAGATTTTCCATGAGAAATGAGTGACTCCTTTTGAGCGTCTCTGAATGTCATTCACATACATACATAAATTATGGCAATGGATTAACTAACATGCCATTGGCTAATCAGAGTTTACTTATTATACACAGAACAACAAAGGTATATTGTTGGAGCATTTAAGGTGTGAGGAACACATCATGCAAGCAGGATTTGGAGATCAAAGCGGCCTTGAGCAGATTCAGTGCCTGCACAAGAAAAAAAACACTTAGGTTCGAAATGAAACAGATAACAATGTAATCTAAGCATTAAAGACGGGGAGCCTTGGCGCATCAGTAAAGTTGTCGTTGTGACCTTAAGGTCAGGAGTTCGAGGCATGAAAACAGCCTCTTGCAATGGAAGCCATAAGGCTGCATGCTATTAATCCTTTGAGGTTTGCCCCTTCCTTGGACCCTGCCTCTTTTCTAATCTAAGCATTAATCCAAATGAAATGGCAAGGGAGTATAATGTATCCATCGGCACAGGGGGTTCCCACACCTTCAATCCTTTCACTTCACCAAATACGTACCTCGGATTATGCCATGAGCTAATTTAAAATCAGGACTAAGACCATCAATGCCTACTAAACTTGTACGTACCTCCCTCTCTCCCACCGTCTCCACCTGATCCGCTAGATAGCTGATTGGCCGTTTAAATTTCTTAAGAAACATGAGGATCGGAAAGAATGAAACAGGTGTCACAACCAGGCTGTTAGTTACAATAAATTTCGCCTGTCCCTCACCAGATCTTTGTCTCGAGGAACTTGATGTCTTTGAAGCACTTTCTTCACTAATGTTGTAGAAACTAATAGTGTGGTAACATAGCAGATCGGCAATCTGTAGTTGTACGATCCTGTGGCTGTCGTTCGGCATGAACTCTGGCCAGACTATCAGTTCGTTGCGTCGTAGGGACTTCATGTAGTTCTGATTACTCAAATCTTCCAAGCTCTTGTACAAGTTATCTACACAAACCACGGAAGAACGGCCGCCGAAGAGTTCTACAGCGGTCCCTAGTGTAGTGTTAAGGAAACTAAAGAGAAGTTCTACGAAGTTCTCTCCAACCTCTGCACGGAAAACCCTACTGTAATTTTGATTAGTCACAAGCTTAATCTCCATATTAGGCTTTGAGTAGTAAATGCGCTTCTTTTTTTCCTCGATCAGTGGAGAAAATTTTATGGGATCTGATTCACTATCCCGCGTGCGGCATTCCTTCAGTAGAATCACATCCGTTAAGGGTGTATTAGATAGCAGTGAACACCTGAGGAGAAGCAGCACCTGAAGGAAAGGAGTAAGAATTATCAGCAAGGAATAAACAGAATACGTATGATTGGATTAAGCGAAGGCATCCAGCCGATCAATGCCATCGATCTAGATGCCTCTGATCTGATCGTGGTAACATGTCCTGTGCCAACTAATTAACTTGTAAACGCTGTCATTCCAAAGACAAAGTAACAGCAAATTAGAGAAGTAGTTAATGAAGTGAATATGATTCTTAATGGATGATCGAGAGTTTGTTTTGCAGATGAGGATCATCTGATCTCAGGTGGATCAAAGACAATGTGGTGGACAAGTGGCGTCCCGTAGATCAAATGTTTAACATAAGGACTACTGTTTGGTTAGCAGGAACTGGATGGAAAATAATTAATTTTCTCAGAAAAAAATCTCCATTGAACTTGCTTGTCACCTTCAAATTGAATTACGTTACATGCCCAAAAATCATCAAAAAAAGGACAGCCTAATGCACAAAATTCTAGCCTATGCGGGGTCTGGGGAAGGAGCAGATCATATAGGATCAATAGTACACAGTCTTACTTTGCACTGCAAGAGGCTATTTTCATGCCTCAAACCTGTATCTTAAGGTCACACAACAACAACTCTACCCTTGTACTAAGGCTCCCTTCTAGATCCAAAAATTGTATATGCCCTAAAATTTTTAGATCTTTTGCAGAATTTAATTTGAAGACGTCAAATGATTTCCTCTTGAAAATCAATTTCCGTCTGTCTCCTGCCAACCAAAGAGATCATTGGAATCTTTGGCTCGGATCGACAAACCACGGGGCAACCCATGGACGGGGATCTTATTCTTTTCTACTGGGAGCCCTAAAACATGGACACATCTATCACTAACTCCCCAAGTTAACTCAAAATTACCAGTTTTGATCTCGAGTCCAAGTCTTAAGACACTGATTTAGAATTAAAGTTGGGTAACTTTCTACTTATTGGATACTTACCTCATCTACTCCGATCTTCACCGTCTTCTTTTCAAGACAGCTTGTATCTTCGACCCCGAGCTCTTGCAATAACGATAAGCTGGTTATTGTGGATATCGGCATTACTCGCAGATCATCAGTCACAATAAACCTTGATTTTCCCTTAACGAACAATCCCCCATCCCCACCAACCGAAACAATGTTTGAATTCTCTAACCACAGCTCTTGGTTCATCCCTCGTCCACAGTGGCAACGGGTGTCCTTGACATTGCTCAACATGCGGTGGGCCCGAATGCTGCAATCCCATGTTTGGCAGATGTAGAATTTAGTGGGCTCCTTTGTACCATTGATCTTCCATGTTGAATCCTTTGCTTGTTCTTCAGACGTGCTATTCGAGATGTTGTTTCGAAACTTCAACTCCTTAAGTTCTTTGGCACTCTCGTATATGTTCTTCATCGATCCTACGGCCGATTTTTCGCCAATGAGTTGGATGATTGTTTCCATTGATAGCGTGAAGAAGCTGCAGAGAATATCAATGAAATCGTAGTTGCATTCCGCAAATAACACTTGCTCTTCGTCTGTGTCTATAAGTGCCTCTACGACGATATTCGGAGCGGCCATGGCTTCGGTTGGAGCAAAAACAAAAAAAGGTGGATCAGTATCTAGGAACGCTCTTTCTCTGTCTAATGCTTTCTTCGATCTCCTTATTTTGTTCTCTACTCTTCAATGTTGGATCTCGACGAGGATAGACGACGTAATGAATCTTGAGGAGTCAACTTTGCTTTGGAGTCATGCAATTTGAAGAATCATATACTTCTTATGGAAAGTGGGCCGTTGGGGGCTCGTGCACGCAAGGCATTCAATTGGAAGACCATGTTGTGCTGCCAATGTTTGGGTGGACCCGCATATGGTCCATACCTAAGTATAGATAAACTCATATACATACATATATATATATCATCATTATCATCATTAAAACCTTATCCCAATTAAAGGTTGTCACATGAATCTTATGCCTCCTTCCTCTCTATTAAGTATCATAGCTTCAATTAGTCCCAAAGTTATTAAATATTTCCTCACCACTTCTATCTATGTTCTTTTGGGCTTTCCCCTTGCCCTTTTAGAACCTTCTACTTGCATTGCCTCACTCTTTCTAACCAATGCCATTTTCAGTCTCCTTTGGACATGTACAAGCCATCTAATTCTAATCTCCCTTATCTTATTACCTATTGGTGCTACTCCTAAATTTTCTTTAATATTTTCATCCTTTCTTGTCTTACCATTCATCCATCTCAACATCCTCATTTATGCAACACTCATCTTATGAGCATGATATTCCTTAACTGCCCAATACTCTGATCCATAGAATATGGCCAGCCTTATGGTCATCCTATAGAATTTTTGTTTTAGTTTAAGTAGCACCCGCTGATCATACAAAACTTCAGATGCACATCTCTAGTTATTTCAACCCGCTTGGATTCTCTGAGTAACCTCCCTCTTAATCTCTCCACTCTTATGACTCATTGATCCTAAGTACTAAAGTGGTCTTTTACGAGGACTTCTTGTTTATCAATCTTAACTGGTGTTCCACTCCTGCTCCTCTCTTTGCTAAAATTGCATTCCATATATTCTATCTTAGTTCGGCTAATTTTAAATCCTTTAGTTCTAATGATTATCTTCATAACTCTAACTTTATGTTTACACCTTCCCTTATCTCATCAAGTAAGACTATATCATCTACAAATAGCATGCATCCATAACCAACGTGAAAAGGTATAAGCTCAATGCTGGTCCTGGGTGAAATCTTACAATGACAAAAAAATCACTGGTCTCGCCACTAATAGTTTTAACATTTGTTACATCTCCCTTATACATATCTTTAATTATGTTTATATACCCCCATAAAACCCCTTTGTTCCCCAACAGCCTACACATTAACTATCTAGGACTCTATTATAAGCTTTCTCTAAGTTTATAAAGACCATGTAGATGTCTTTCTGTAATGACCCTCAATTTTTCATCATTTTCTATATATTAGATTATAATTTTAAAGGAGATGAAATCAGAATCTAATTTTATGATAATTGAATTTTATGAAAATAACATCATTGCAAATTCAAAATTTTGACTTGAGATTATCAAAATTAGAATGTAGTAGTTGATACAAATCCAATGACACTAATTTTGCACAAAATGAAGATTGGGAGTGAAAATCTTAAAAAATTTACTAATTTAGAGGGGGTTAAAATTGATAATGACTCCCCCTCTATTTTGTTTGTTGTGACACGTCAATTGAAAGCAAAACTAGATGAAGGGGGAAAACCCTAGGAAGCGTTGTTTCCCCCCTTCTCCACCCAATCTCCCACTGGCAAGTCTGCCCCCTTCAATCAACGACACACAAAGCCCCTCCCCATGGAGATTTTTTCATTTTCAGCGAAAAGCTTTTTCCCGAAGTCTTTTTCCCTTTTCTGGTCGCCTGTTACCCTCCCTGGAAATCTGCTTTGGTCACCGGTGCTTAGAGCCCCTTCTCTGGGCAAATCCCCAATTTTTGGTATCGGTGGCCCTTTTTTTTCCCCCATCTTCTTCTCCTCTCTCCAACGCAGATAGAAACCCAGTTAGGGTTTGTCACCAACGATGCGCAGAGACCAATTACCCCACCCTTCTTCCCTTTCTTTTCCCCTCTGGATTGGGGTTTAGCTTTAGGGTGGCCAGCCAACATGCTCGTACACACAGGCTAGCCACGATCTACCCTTTTCCCCCTCTGTTCACCAGTGACGAGCAGGAACCCGATCACCCCAGCATCCCACCTTCCTCTTTCTTTTACCCTGGATCAGGCTCACCAATGAGAAGCAGTTCCCCTCCTCGAATTCTCCTCTCTTCTGCGTTGACAAAAACCCAGATTGGGTTTCCCCTCAAGCCTCACGAGCTACCACCCGAGTTTCACTTCCCCCCTGTTTCTCCTTCCACCGACACAGCCAGGCCATGAAAGGGCTAGCGTGCCAGAGTCCCGTGCCAATCCCCCTTTTTCCCTCCTTGTTTTCCCTCATCTATCGACTCAGGAGTGAATAGCCAGCAGCCATTATCGTTTTCCGCTTTAACCTAGCGAGTTAATGTGGGTTAACTTGCCGAGTCAACTCGTTCTGTATTAGTTTTGAGGGAACTAAGTTGATCTGGAACGCCCTAAAGGGCAGTTCTGGTGCACAAAGCTCTCGCCTATGTGGGGTTCAGGGAAGGGGCAGACCACAAGGGCCTACACCTAAAACTTCAACTTTGATTTTTGATCAATCTAGGAAGGATCTCGGAGATTCGAGATAACCCTCGCAATCTTGGTGATGCGAGGAACAATACCCATCTCCCCATTTATCAATTAGGGAAGAACTAACAATCAACTTGACCAGGCTATTGATCAAACTTCAAATCATCTGATCTGACATTATTTTCATATCTAAATAGTCCATTTTGATCCTCAAGAATTGTAGATTAAGATCCATTCGAGATATTTTAGATCTAAAATATCTGTGGAGATGATGTAACTGATCTTAATCAATAGTTGAGATCAACTAAAGATCCAGGTATGAAATCGAATCCAATTTGATTATCCAAACCTTTTAGAATTCTTAATTAGATTAATTTGTTAGAATTATTAAATTGTTATGTGATCTAGGGTGATCAGGTGAGGAGGATCTTTGACGAGATCAGCGTGGATATCTGATGATCGGGCATAGTTGAGGCGATCAGTGGATGATCCAACCAAACAGGAAGTTGGGTATCATTCAAATTGATTGGTACGAGGTAAGATTACTATCTTAATCATTTGATGGGTCAATTTGATAATAATTAAATATGATTGAACATGAAATTCATATAATAATGCCTGATTAATTGATTTAAATGATTAAATCCTAATAACTCTTAAATATGCAATGACACAATTAAGAACAAGAATTAAATGGTTATGAGTGGGCCCGATTGCGTATGATCTGAATTATTAGCCAATTAGGGTGCGCCCCACCTTGAGATTTTAGGACTGGAAAACATTGGGCTATCTTAAACACGATGTATTGGGATACAAGAACATAATGTTGTGTAATTAAGAATCCAAGTTAAATAAATTGAATTATGAGTATGACTGGATGTGATATGTATCCAGGTGATGGGACTGTGGTGGACTGCATTAGAGTTAGGTTTAACTGAATTGTGGGGGAGTACAAACGAGTAGTACATCGTTTGAGGTAGGTAATTACATTTAGTAATTTTCCTGATTTCATAAATCATGACCTATTATTTGGAAACCTTGAAGCATAGGTTTTATGCCTATCATGTTTTCATGAAAATGCCTTCATCATGCACGATTGATATTATGACATCTTGATCTACATAATTATTTCATGCTTTAACATATGATTAATGAGATATTATTATGTCTTTTGACTTGATATTATTGATATTGTTTACACATGCTAGTTCTTATGATGTATATCGTGTTTTTCGCTATTTTATGATAGGTGTTTCTGCCAAGTGGGTACTTGCTATGAGGATATTAGGGTTGGCCACCCGCGTTCTAAACTTATGGATGATAGACATCATCCTTCATATGTGGGCAAACTGCATGCGGCTTGTGGTAATCATAGGCAGGGCCCCCATGCAAGTCTGACCATTTCCCATGCATGGCAGACAATAGTCTCATGTTTTGGTGTCAACGGCGAGTGGCAATGGTTGAGACCCTAAAGTGGTTTTCATTGCAGCATAATAGCCCATACGCTTATTATGTGTGCTCATACAATGCATATGTGAATATATACCAACAGTGTGATAACGCACCCTTAGGGTAAAGCATATGTGGGCGGTCAAATGTGAGCAAGCTTACAGGTTGTGAAAGCTATAGGTGAGGGACTAGGGTTTTGGAATGAGTACTCATTGCCAATGATATGGGTGTAGTAGGACACTCTTAAGGCATTATTATATATAGCACCCTATTTATCATAACATGCATTCATATTTTGATGATGAGACTGGTCTTTACTTGATTTTGATAGATGTATGACCATGCATTACTCATGCCTTACATGTCATAGCGATTGGATATGATATCATTGTATTCAGGCATAAAGCATGCTTTAACTATTATTGTTTTGTTCAGACTCATGATCTTTCATATGTTATTTTACCTTAAATGCCTTATGATTTGACGTACTATATAAATGTTTTACTACATGAGATGTACCATGACATTGGTACTCTTACATCACACTATCAAATTGTATTTCTTATTAAATGTGATCACTTACACAAGCAATAGCTTCTGAGACATTGCTTTGGCTTGCAATGCCTCAGATACAGAGATTAGCAGTAGGTTTGACTTGCTAAAAGAGCAGGCATAAGCAATGGCAGTTTCCAATAAAGTATTGAAGATATTTAAAAAACTATAAGGTTTGTGCAGACCTTACTTTGATTATGGCTTATGTATTGTACTTTAATATGATTTATTTTGTGACATGGATGTAAGCATATATATTCATGTTCAATGTGATGCTTGTGTATGGACAGAACCTGGGAAAGATTTTCATGTATTGATTTTATTATCAATGGTTGGAGTATATGTTTTATTCAGTCTAGTATTTGTTTTGGATGGATGGGCATGGAGACTGAGTCTCCTAAGAGTCATGTCATGTTATTATTTTTATCCAGTATTTTTGTATCGCATGCATGATATCCAATGGTCCAAAATATGGAGGAGACTTTATCGAATTTTAGTAGAAATGGGACATCATTTCACCGTCAAAACCTTATTTTGGGGTTATATGACTCCCGGGATTTTGAAATAAATTATTTTTATTCAAGTTTTTGTTTTTAGTCAATTTAAAAATCAAAATTTTAAAACAAGCATCCAGACCCATTTTAAAAATTATTATTTTATCATTGTGAAAACCCCGGGTGTCACAGTTTCCTCCTCTCTCTATATTTCTCTACCAATTGTCTTAGTAAGAAAATAACTTCCATGGTAGACCTCTCAGGCATGAAACCAAAATTATTCTTCCATACACTTGTCTCATTTTGTAGCCTCTTCTCAATCACTTTTTAAAAAAGTTTCATAGTGTGGCTTATAAGTTTGATCCCTTGATAATTAGTGTAGCTTTGTATATCTCATTTATTCTTATAAATTGGTATGATAGAGCTTTTCCTTCGCTCATCAAGCATTTTCTTTGATTTTATAATCTTGTTAAATAACTTGGTCAACCAAACTACTCCAATATTTCCCATATGCTTCCAAACCTCTATTGGTATACCATCGGGCCCCGTAGCCTTTCCTTATTTCATCTTTTTCAAGGCCTCTTTCACTTCAAGTATTCTAATCCTATATTTATATATATCTAATATCTAATGCTATTTAGATTTATAGTATTTTCAATCCCTATATTCTCAGAGCCATTGTCATTTAACAATTTTTGAAAGTACGTTTTCCACCTTTGTTTGATCTCATCATCTTTGACTAATATCCTTTGATCATTACTTCTAATGCACCTAACATGATCTAAGTCCTTACCCTTCTGTTCTCTTACTTTTGCAAGTTTAAACATATCTTTCTTACCTTCTCTTGTTTTTAATCTATTATAGAGCTCATCATATGTCTTAGGTTTAGCCTCACTTACTGTTCTCTTAGCAGCTTTCTTAGCATTCTTATATTGATCATAGTTTTCATTATTTATAGTCTTCTTCCATGCCTTAAAATACATCCACTTTTCTTTAATAACTTTTAGCACTGTTTCAATCCACCACCATGTTTCCTTTACTAATTGCCTTTTACCTTTAGATACTGCTAAGGCATTTTTTGCCATTTTCTTAATGGACTCAACAATATTAATCCACATGATGTTTACTTCTATTTCATAATTCTAATTTCCTTCTATCATCAATTTATTTGTGAATGAGGTTTTTTTCTCTCCTTTTAAATTCCACCACTTAGTTTGTGGATACTTATTAAGTTCATTTCCTTTCTTCCATCTTTTAATATGGATATCCATAACCATTAACCTATGTTGTGAGGTTAAACTCTCACCGGGTATCATCTTACAATCCTTACACATTGATTGTTCAGTATTCCTAAGTAGAAAAAAGTCTATTTAGCTTTTATGAAGTCCACTTTTAAAAGTTATTAAGTATTCATCCCTCTTCTTAAAGAGTGCAATTGCAATGGTCAGGTAGTTTTCCCAATCTCATTTCGTTTATCTATACTATACCCTTCGTGTATTCTATCATATCCTTCATTTTCTTTTCCTACTTGGTCATTTAAGTCTACTCCTATAAATATCACCTTGAATTTCTAACATGACTCTCTCCATATCTTTCCAAAACTGTCTTTTGATTATATCTTCTAACCCTACTTGTGGTACATATGCGCTTATAATATTTATGATTTGGTCTCCCAGAATAAGTTTTATTATTATTATTCTATCACTAATTCTTTTAACGTCCACAACTTTATCCTTTAATTCTTTATTTACTATTATTCCTACATTATTTTTGTTATTATCCTTTCCTATATACCATAATTTGTACCCACTGATTTCTCTAACTTTAGCCCCTTTCCACTTGATTTCTTAGATACAAGCAATGTTGACTCTCTTACATTTCATCGTGTTTATTAACTCTAAACTCTTACATACCAATGTCCCTATATTCCATGTGGCAATACAAATCTTATGCTCTAGAAATATCCTATTTACTAGCACCCTTTTTTACCTTCATGATATGAATTCATGTCCACTTTTCACTGCACCTAAGTTCTGATGAACTACGTCACTTTTAAGGAGATGCTCTAGTAGCCCTTGCCCATTTTTTACTACACATATGATCTGATGTAGCATGTCGCTTCTGAGAGAACACCTTAGCAACCCTTACCTATTTTTTACCACACCTAGGATCTGATGCAGCGCGTCACTTATGGGGAATGTCGTAGATTGAGGGAATGTCAATTTTCAATTTAGGTCATGTTAGGGTTGCTATACTTTTATAAAAGCTAGAGATGATTTTCATTTCTTCCTTACAAACTAATATACAAATGCATATTCATTTGCAATATGAAAAAAAATAACAAAATCATCTTCAACTTCTCTTTTGCCAGCTAGCACCTGACGCAAGGGTTGTCATACTTTTAAGAAGCTGGAGATGATTTTCAATTCTTCCTTACAAATTAATACAAATATATATTCATTTGCAATAAGGAAAGAAATAACAAAATCATCTTTAACTTCTCCCTTGCCGGCTGGCACCAAATGCAAGACCCTCCTTTTTCATCCAGGCTTAGGATCGGCAATGGCGGAGTTTATATATATGTGTGTGTGTGTATAGCTTTGAGTCTCTTCCTCCTCATTATATAATCTGATCTCATAGTGAATTCCTCCTCTCCTTTGAATGTGGGCATGATAGATAAACAATTTTGGTATTTGAGAATATCTAGCAATGAAGACCAGTTTACAAAAAATCTCATTACTAAATGGAAGCAAACTCCTCCTTCAGACCATAGGAAGAACAACATCAACGCCTAAATACCGCAAAAGATGTGAGAAAATACAATCACAAATGATTCGATGATGACAAGGAATTCAACGATAATAAGCAATAAAGCTGCTCCAGATCCTTGACTGCATAGATTTGCTTTACGATTATGATCTCTACCATTGATTTCTTAAAATATGTGTAAGCATCATTAGATCTCTTCACTACAGCAACGCTCTCGTGCACTTCACCATTCAAAAAAGCTCTTTTAGCATTCCGACGATGGCGATAGCCCCGAGGTCGGTGGTACAGGAGAAAAGTCTTGAAACATGAATTCAAACGAGAAGGCGCTTTCCTCCAAGGGGTAGCTGGTGAGCTCCTTGCCCGGAGAAGAAGTAATTGATGAGGCCTGAGTTGCTGTAACTTGGAACAATTGGCCTGTTGCTGTGGCTGTTGCCGGAGAAGAAGATCTTGTCCGGAGTATGAAAACGAGACTCTGGGGATCTGGTACGTGGAGTACAGAATCGACAGCCGGTGGAGTTTGGCTTGGGGAAGAGGAGACAAATGATGCTCTTGCTGGCCGTACGATAAGGGTAGGAAGAAGGATGGGGTTTGGGCAGGACGAGACTGTTGCCGGCTTAGCATGGGGTTGAATATTTGAGGCTTTTGTTCAATGGGTTCATGCTGGTAGGTGTCGATGGGCATTTCTTTTCTCTGGTTCTACGGGTTTCTTCCTCCAAATGGAAGGAAATTTCTGAAGCTTAGCAAGTGGGGAAGGAGGTGATTCAAGTAAATGGCAATCTTTGAAAGCTTCGAATTTGACTAGCACCATAGTTACAACTATGCCTAGATGAACAGGTCTGAAACGTTGTTTTTGTTGTAAGATGAAAAATTAAAAAAACCAAAACGTCCCTTATGCAAACGGCCAACTTGCTAAGAACTTCAAGGCCTACTCATAGACTGAAATAAAGTTTACTAAGTTGGCCGAGAATGTTCAAACAAACTGAAGTTCAAGGCCTACTTGCAGACCAAAATAAGAGTTTAGGGGCTAATTGCAGACCGAGCCTCCAATTCCATACATTTCCAATATGCCAACACTATATGCTCAACAATAACTTATCATGGTCCCTAATACCTAGTATTGGCTCTTACCCTCATCATTTAGAATAACAAATCATAAGAATGAGACAAAACATTCTCATACATCTCAAAGTAATATTTTAGAGTGATTAACTATCAAGATCCATCAGTGACCAGCAAATTTTAATCAGCATCACAACTAGAGCGCATGAAAGAAAACAACATAAAAGCATTTCAATTCTCAACTCCACAGGGACTGTAGTTCACACGGTTTACATCGAAAAGTCTCAGAAGGAAAACAGAACCAGAATGTTCATTCAAAGAATAGAAACCATATACCATTCATATAAACTGAAATACCAGAAATGAACAAAAAAAGAAAAAACCAACTCCCTATTCGAAATATACTATATTCTCAACCACTCCAAGCATGGGCAAAGTCCCCAGCAGAACCGAGAAGGATAGCCCTTTAAGTAAACCTCTCTGCTTAGTCCAATTATATAGAAGCTGAAGGACCGGTTCCGATGTGCCATAGTCACACGTGTTACTGGCACGACGGAGATTGCATGCCTCTCACATATGAGCCTGGCAGTAGGAGGAACTGGAGACCTGTCAGCAATAACGTCAGAAGAGAACTTGTTGAGGATGAATGAATCAGCAAAGTTGGCAGGTGTGCACTGGTACGCCTGTGTGTTGCACAGCTGCACTCCTCTTGCTCTGTGGAACACTTCATCTGGAACTGAAGCAGCACCAGCTGTCGCACTAACTTTTCGGGTTGAAAGAGTCCTCCTACATAGACAACCAGTACATCATATAGTGATTTTATCTTCTTAAATCCAGTTAATGTAATGGGATACTTGTTCTATTCACTGCAACCTTAAATGCATCAGAAATTCACACTCTTTCACCCATGTATGACACTACGTGCATGTAAATGAATATCGTCCAGAGTATAAAGCATCAACAATCACAGGTTTACAAGTCTATTATTCTAGTCGTATCAGTTATGAATGAGCCTGTGTTTGGGTAATGAGAAATAAAGGCAAAAATTATGTGCCTTCTCAAAACAACCAACAATGGCATGCATACAAACTTCAAATCGCTTCCCAAATAGGCCTTGAAATTTTTGGTAGTAAGTTCAAATAAACTTCCCAAATAGGCCTACTCTGCTTTTTCTGATACCACCAATCTTCATAGTAACACAGTAAGCTTCTAGACAATAGTAAATCTGTTAAGTAATTTCGGGATGCAAGACAAGAAGCAATATTGACTATATGACGGACCTAGAAGTCCACGATACACAATCATTTATAAAAACAAGGGGATCAAATTAGCTGATGTTTCAATTGAGGACCCTTTAATCAGTTCATATTAAATTAAAGGGTGTTTTCACTTTCCAAAGGGAAAAGTACTTCTAAACATAGAAAAGCTTATATACCATCTCACAACAGCAAGATTGCACGTCAGAATAGAGCCCTGTCCTTGACATTTTGTACATTTAATATGCCCACGAGATCCACATGTTACACATGGAAGCTTTCCTTTACCATTGCAAGTAACACATCTGCAAAGAACGGAATGTGAAGCACATAAGTACCTAAATAAAAATAAAGAATGTAGTCTCAATGACTTGTTCTCTCATGCTAAAACCCATCTTACATTGTATCAGACCCATCCCTATGAGCAATCAAACCCCTCCCATAACAAGTAGGACACTGGGTCATCTGATTTTCCTTGTAAATTCCAGGCTCCTGACCTTCATTGCATGTTGGGCAGGCAATGTGTCCATGTCCGCCGCAGCCTGCCAGTTTTTTTACAAGATCACAAGGATTCAGAGATACCTTTGAAAAAAATAAAAAAGAAAAAAAAAAGATGATGCTATTGATTCATTCCTGTAGAAGAAAACTATAATTTTTTGCAGTTTCTGCAATCAGGCCGTCTTCGTCATTTCCACACAACAAGAATACACTAAACCATAGGTTATTATTATTATTATTATTAAAGGTACACTGAACCATAGTTACCAGACCAAGAATGGATAGATTCAGGGAACCATGTAAAAAAGGCCTCATTCTACAATGTTTGTTACCTATAGCTACATAGACATGGTTAAACTGAAGCTAGAATTCAGGTCTTCTTATGTAAAAAGCTTCTGCATAACTACACGTTGTAGGTTAAAGGATGAAACATGAATATCCTACAAATTAAGAAGATTATAGAATTGTCTTCTCAGAAGTCACTTTGGCTACTAAAAGCATTTGAAGATCAAAGCCGTCATGACATTTCAGAAAATTCTTGAGTAATGCAATTGATCATGAAATTCAGAATTGGCATATTATAAGAGAATGTTAATCTAGTCATTTGACAATCCAAGAACATTTGAAAATCAATTTCTGGAAGGTTCAAGGTAGTGTGTAATTATAGAGAAAGTAACGTAGCATAAGGAGAATAGTAACTTCAACTGACTGTTGAATGGAGGATCTATCCAACACTGAGATTTGAACTGTGTATAAAACCGTGATTAGGTTTCTTACCTGAGCATTTCTCAGCTGCTTCAGAATGAGGAATTCTAGCCCTTGTTTCCTTGTATGGTACAAATAAAAGCGGAAATTCAGAACTTAGATCCAATTCCCATATTCCAAGCTCAGGTCCATATTCCCTCCCGTCAATTTTTCTACCTGCATATGGTTCTTCTTCTCTCAGAACTTCTCTCTCCTCTATAAAAGTTTCTAGAGTTCCCACATAGACATTGCAGTCCTCCACTGCACTTATTTTCCATGTCCGGGCTGGACGACTTCCCCAACAACAACGGTGCCCTACATGATCAATGAGTAATTCCCGAATTTCCACCTCATCCAAAGTTTGCCTACTGGGGAGGATATATTAAATTAATAAATAAGAAGAAGAATAAGAATAAGATAATCAGAAAGAGAGCTATTACTTGCATGGTAAAATATGAGGACGTTAACCAAATGAATACATTCTTACAAAAGCAAAGAGATGAGATATTGTACATGTTCAACTGATGCAAGAGTACTATTTTAGCAACCAAAGTGGAGGCACATTTTGATGTTAAGACAGAAAGAAGACATAGATTCTCCATAGGGGAACCCTCTTTTTTGACCAAACAGTTGCTCCTAAAAGGGGTCATTATCTTCTAGAAAGGATGATCAGTTTCTTCAAAATTTTGAAAGGAGAAGTATCACTTTGCAATAAAGGCATATACATAGGTTTCGCAAACTATCTGAGAGGAAAGAATAATGAAACACAATAAATTAGCAACCAATTTCTGTGCCATCAAACTCTTCAAATATGGGGGAAATCAAATACATGAAATCAAGAAAAGCAATTGAAACCACAAGGAAAGATGAAAATCTTCCATTTGAACTCAAAAGCACGAACACATTCTGTTCTCACCTCCTAATTTGATCTGAAGTATTTCCACCAGTACGTCCTCCAAATCCATGCTGGAAAGTAATAGCTTTTTCTGCAACAAGTTGCAGCCGTGCATATGTTAACGAAAAAATGTAAGACAAATTTGAGGTCCTACCATTTTCAGAGCTCCATATGGAAACTGTCATAAAATGAACAGTCCTTACTGACCATGCTCACCACAAAAATGTGATGCTTTTCATCATGGAACCTTGAAACAATATCTTTGGCAATTATATTATTGTTAAAAAACTAAAGTTCTTAATTACTGGGAAGCAGTAAGGGCTTACGAAAACCTTTCTCTTGAATATAAAGAACATTCCCACCTTGAAAGAATCAGAAAAATGGATAACTAACTATTAGTATAAGAGACAATTTATGTCCCTAGGTATTATCACCAGAAATAAACTGTTTCTTCTAACGTTAACATGAATACCTTGCCATGCACCCCAAACCAAAACCACAGCTTACAATCTACCTGGTGAATACTGTTTCAGGCAATCGCTGGCTTATAGATAAATATAAAGGTTCAATTAACCATTATATCATAGATACCGTAAAGATTAATAATTTATCAAATAAAACAAATTCCTTTTCATTAAGAAGCAATCAGAAAACTTCATGCTCTGCTGCAACTGCAATGAAAGATCAGATTACTTCTCAACCCAAAATGAAAACCACTTTCCAGGAAATGATAGCTCTATTTGACGTTGACCTTGAAATTTCTGCCAGGGAAATACATCATATAATTCTAACACAATTCACAAACTAAGATTGGGCAAAAATCGCAAATTTGACAAAGAGGGCCCATTAACTAGCACTCCAGTCACGCTCAATTGCAACTGGAAAAGGGGAAAAACAACAAGTGCAGCAGAAACAAGGTAAGGCTAAAGCCGACATCTCTAACAAACTAATTTTGTGTAAAAAGCTAAAACAATATACCTGCGTTATCGGATTCGGGATAACCGATCAAAGCACCGTGGAGAGATGGTGGGTAGGGACTGGAAATGGAGGCTGCAGATCGGATTTCATCGACACTGACTTGCGATCCGATGGACGGTGCTAGATGAACAGAACCGTTTCTCCCAACAGACTGATACGAACTCCATTTCTCCTCCTCATTCCCTGCAAATTCATGCTTTCAATTATCGGGAAGAAATAAGAGAGAGCAGAACACACACACACAGCAAGAGAGAGAGAGAGAGAGAGAGAGAGAGAGAGAGAGAGAGAGAGAGAGAGAGAGAGAAGTACCCGAGAGTAGAGGTTGTTCCATAGCTCAGAGCAGAGCAGAGTGAGCGAGAGAGAGGAGGGGCGAGCGAGAAGGGAAATAAAAGCGAGGACTCTTCCGAAGCAAGGAATTGAATTCAGGGGTTGCAGACATGGTGGGCCCACACGTTGATTTCCCATCTCATCCGAGGCCGTTTCTCGGATTCAACGACGGGTCCGCTCAATTGCGGGTATGTCCGTGTAGGCAGTAATTTCGGTCCAGTCGAGCGCCACAACACCCCCCGTTAGTGGTGCACCTATTCAGGCTCAGGTTCGCATGTGACCCAAGTAGCCCTCAAAGTAATGTTTGTTCTTTGAGGAGTCTTTTGAGTTCAGTTTTTGCTCGCCCAAGTCCTTGAGATGGAAAGTCCAGCATGAAAACGCATAAAAGGATGCCAGACAAAGGACCTACCTACATGGGACTCGGATCAATTCACCATATATTTTCCTACCTTAGATTAGCTTAAAGTTACCAAATTTCATAATTATTGAATGATCACAATCATGCTTTTCTTTGCATTTTAATTATGTCTGCTAAATTTTTTTACTAGCATCTAGAAGCCTTGTACGGGAGTGATTTTTTATAAACAACCTAAAGATTGCACACTGAACATGATGAATGGTCTAGATCACTCAAGTATGAGACGTATCTTGGTTGCATCTTTTTCAGCGTCCGAATAGAAAAGACTATCTCTAAGTTACATGTTTTCTTCTCTTTGGGAGTTGTTCCTTTTTCGGAATTGTGTGAACTGAATTTATAGAAATATCATCATTGACCCTTGGTTAGCAACTTAATCCAGATTCAACCCATTACTAATGATCTAGATTCTAAATTTCAAATGATGAGTTATTGTTTTGAGTCTTTCTCTTTCTAATTTCATGACAAGAAAACCGTATCTATATTAGTAACATGTTAGAATTATTGCTTACGTGCTCATAGATGAACTCTTCAAACACAACCATTGATAAGCTCATCTTGATTGCAAGTTCTGCGAACAAAGTTGAAGTAAAACAATCTTCACAATCATGTTTTTCAAAAAAAATTCAATGAAAAATATTGCACAAGAAGCCCCCGAAAAGATTGGATTGAGGATTGAAATCTCATAGTGGAATTCAATTCCATGAGTTTCACACATTTCACAGCAAAGAGGGAGAAATTTCCATTTCTAGAGCCAATCCCTCCATGGGAGCTTGCCCCCTAAGGTTTGGAATGGGAGTCGACCACTTAAGGCATGGGAGCTAGCCCCTTGGCTGAGAATCGACTCCCAACTAAGAAATGTATGGGAGTTAACTCCTCTCATGGTGATCGACTTCCACGTTAGTTCATGTAAAATATGGGAAATGGCTCCCTTGCTTCAGAACCAGCCCTTCGTGGGTCTTTTGGTTTTCTTCCATTTGAGGCTCCTTCCGAAAGCTCCTCAAGTGACAGCCGACTTCTCCACTAAAAGTTAGCTCCCATGTGAGACGTTCAAATATGCAGGAGCTAGCTCCCATTCCAGGAGATAGCTCCCACTTTCTGGAATTTCAAAATATTTGAAATATGAGATTTTGATTTTGCATTCCTTGAGGCCTATTTCATTGGCTACATAACTTAATTTTCAAAATTTTTGCTAAAGAAATTGCTTCTTCAATGACATTTGAGTTTGCCAACTACCATGTGGTCACTCTAATCAATGTTTAGGCTTCTCCAACAGCTAGTTGATCATCCAATCAAGTGGAGAATATATTACCAATAGTTATATCAATATCCAATCAATAAAGAATGCTTTCTAAGATATTTAATTTACTAGAAAGCGAATTTCTCTAGAGTCTTCATTATAATTGAGATTGAGTATTGTGAGTGCTCAATCTTGAGTGGTCACGTACTATATAAACTTGGGTTGTAAAATCTCACAATGATTAGCATAAACGGTGATAATAACATTGAGAGACTCAATGAGGGAATATCCTGGAGAGAGTGGAAGTAGGTATCGGGTAGGTTGACCAAGCCTCTATAAATCCTTCTGTTTTTACCTTGTGATGTTTTCAGTTGTGCTTGGTATGCTCTTGTTTTGATTGCCAGAAAATTGCTGTTGAAATCTCTCTTGTTTTTGTTGTGCTCACCAAGTATTTAACAAAATATTTGAGTGCAGTTTTTTAAATTTTTGTGGTATTTTCAAACTCATTTTTTAGCAACTCTTTTGTGTTTGTAAATAGGTGTGTGAGAAATATTTTTGTTAAGTTTCTCACAAACTATTGTTTACTCATCTTGTTGCATCCTAGGTGTTTAATAATTGTCTTGAGTGGTTTTTAAAGGCAAAACACCTCAAACCATGAGGTTGGACTTGTTGGTAAAAATCCTTAGGTATTGCATTTAGGCCCAATTCACTCTCTTTGGACTATCAGTATTTCTTCATTGTTGAAATCTAAAAATCTCTAGAATATTCTATTAATACTAGAAACCAAACTTTCAGTAAGAAAACTATGAGTTTAGGTCCTCTGAAATATAATTTTGTAAATGACATATTTATAATTCTTCAGAAAACTTTAACTGATAGACACTGTGTGTAGTTCTCATATTTTCCTTTCAAAACTTTCTAGGTGATTTAAATCACTTAAAATTCAAGTTTGACCTTGAAAATCCTTAAGGACTTTCTTGTGCAACTACTTTCATAAACTTGAATCGACCAACCTATGCTAATTTGCCCCTTCTTGGTCATTGATCTTCTAAGATCACTTTTTTGTTTGAACAATAATAAGAAAGACGACATGCTTCATAGCGCTTCAAGCTAAAAGCCACTATACTAGTACCAATGAAGGATCAGCTAGAGCTTGCTAAGGAACTCATGGAGGAGAAGAGAGATCTCTTCATTCGATATGTGCATAATAGAGGTCACCAATACCTATCAAAAAGTTTGAAGGTCAAAACAAGAAGATTTCAATCAACAAGCAAGGTGGCAATAGGTATGGGTACTACAAACTTTCTCATTCATCGTGAAGGGGCGTTATAGGAATTCTAGAGGGCAAATCTATCCTCATTTTGGAGAGCAGTCAATACATTTCTTAAGAAATTTAAACTAGAGAATGTCTTTCTTTTGAAGACAAATTTGTAAGGTTGATGATAAAGTTGCCACAATGGATTCAACTTAGGAATAATTATATATGTTAGGTGGTTCCTTCTCAAGACTTATCCGATGGGATTCTATTATTGTCCCAGTCACTATCCATCATTCTTGTTTAGAATTCATTTCAGCAAAGATCACATTCACTAAATATTTACAAGAACCTATTAGGATGATCTTGAAGGGGAGCCTTGGCTCAACGGTAAAAGTTGTCATCATGTGACCTTGAGGCCACGGGTTCAAGGCGTGGAAATAGCCTCTGAAATGAAAGCATTAACCGCCAGTTGCCAGATACTTTGTCCATGAATGTCGGAAAAAGGATGCAATGAAACTGTTCGGTCTTGAAATTTAGCACCACTCATATGAAAAAGTGTATCTTTAACCTCCTTAGTTGCTATTTGGTTGAAGACAATGTTGATTGAATATTATTCACAATATTAATGACTATGGCTGGTGCTTGCTGGTAAATAACTCAAAGCAACATGTTACAAAATAATGTTGGGTCTCCCATTGATAACAACTTAACTCTTCATTTTCTTTGTTTATAAAAAATCCAAGGAGTTCAATAGTAATTTCTTCAGGATGCTAAAAAAATAACTTGGTTTTCTTTTATCTAAAAAATGTCCATACTATTCTTCCTCCAGTGATTGTTTCGATAGATCCCGGGATCTATATTGAAAATAATCAGAAACCCAGGAATTAGAAGAGTTGACGTTCGATTATTTCGGCTTAATCGGAATCAACACAAATGGATATAGCGAAGAAATGGAATTGGAGTTCTATTTACATGTACATATATGTAGATACATATTGTATATTGATCTATATCAAGCCCATATCTTTATACAATGCAACTTTATACAATAATAGATAGTGTGGTAGAAAGATTCATATAGTTCTTTCTACCATACTATCTATTAGAGTACTGATTCCAGTCCGCTCATTTCATTTAAAACTTGGAATTTGAATCCCTTTTATTTATTGAATCATTGATAAGAACTAATAAATCAAGTTTCATTCAAATTAATCATTTTGACTAACTGTTTTTACGTAGATGATAAGTAAAAAAGCAGTAGGAATTAGAATGAATAGCACAGTAGCAATAAATGCGAGAATATTGACTTCCATAATCTCATCTTTTTTTTTGCTTTGCAATAACTCGGGATCTAATCCCATAGAGATGATAAGTCTTTCTCCTGTAAATTTCATGGATGGGTTGCATCCTGATGATACTGAATCGGATCAATATCATGAATAACAATATCTGATCTATCAAATCGATTCATCGTCGAGAATTGAATAGTATAACATAGAAAGAGCTTTTATCCATACCGAATCCAAAATGGAATTCTTGATTGGATCAGGAATTCCATCGAATTTCTCATATTTTTCCAATCTTTAATCGACTTCTTCCTTATACAATCATCTGATGAGGTATCATCCTACGGTGTTCCATCGGTTACAGACCCAAACAGTAAGAGTGAAATGAAAAAAGGAATGAGTTAAGTTCTAAGCAAAGTTTTGTGATGATCTAATCTTCTTGGAAGACAGATAATAATTGGGGTTACACAAAATCGGAGCTAAAAAGGGGGTAGTTTAATCTTAAAAGTGCTCTGTCGCTGTCGAGGTAAAACACTACACTTAGATTTATTGGATTTGTTGCTAAAATATCGGTATTAAGCCCGAAACTCGCGGCGGATGGCCAATGACCCAAGGAAACGAAAGAATCGTTTACATTTTTCATATGCTCTCCTCTTATAGATAGGACTAACAAAATTGAACAGAGTTCTTTATTTTATCATTTCGCCCCACTTTTTGATTGATTTATTTTTATTTATTTACTTATTTATTTTCTAAATAGGAATAGATTAATTTCATTTTGAAATTTCATTTCTTCTTTGCTATTATTTCATTCAATTTTAGTATTAGGCCCCGGATCTTATGTCAATTGTGAAATACCTCGTTTGTTTCAACGTTTCCTAAAAGTAAAAAAAGGTTTCCATTAAAGATGGAAAGGAAGAAAGCGAGTGGATCCACTAATTCCTCATCTTCAAATCAGTCCTTCCCCTGAGGTATTGTCTCAACGAATAAGTTATTGTAAAAGTGTTGATATAATTCGAAGAAGCAAGTGGCAAGTCCACGGCAATAAAATAAGAAAAAAAGAAGTGCGTATTTTTCACATTTATAGGATTAAACAAAAGGATTCGCAAATAAAAGCGCTAATGCCACGACCAGTCCGTAAATTGTTAAAGCTTCCATAAAAGCCAAACTAAGCAATAAAGTACCTTGTATTTTACCCTCTGCTTCTGGTTGTCTCGCAATACCTTCTACAGCTTGGCTCGCAGCAGTACCTTGACCAACTCCAGGTCCAATAGAAGCAAGCCCTACGGCCAATCCAACAACAATAACGGAAGCAACAGAAATCAGTGGATTCATGGTAAGCTCCTCGCACCAAAATAAAGAAATGGTTAATGATACAATCAATGAATTATGACTTATTATTCCATCACTAAGGCCCTTATGATCGAAGTAACTAAGAACTCTGAATTGAAGTGATGATATTACTAAACTATCAGAACTACTTCAATATCTCGTTTTTAATTCCTATCCATGGAGTCTTTGTAAAGCCATACAATTCTAATTCTTCCATTTATTTGTTCCGAACCATTCTTTCAATTCTTCGATCTTTCTTTTCTATATCCTTCCTTAACTTCATCTGTTTATTCATTCCATCCACAGTCCAAGATGAAATGGAAGGGCTTCCATTGGAATCATCTAACTTCAGTGGGATGGGAAATAATATAGAGTCCATATATAACTAGTAAATCTCTAATATCACATATACATGTGTTTCTTTCATAACGTAAACCATCTGTATCTTATATTGAATTGGCTTCTAGAATCATTCTGCAAAACATACACAGGTATTGGCTTAATAGACATTACATATACCCAGCCGAACCTCCCTAACTGACTTTTTTGAATCTTATTTGTTTGTAAACTATTCTCTTCCTTTTATTTGTCATTATCCCACATTGATAGAAACGGACGGAGTCATCAGTCCGAATCATTCCATATCAATATCAAAATTGGACTGATCCAATTGCAAACAATTTTTGTCAACTATTGAATTGAATGAAATCAAACGAAATGGGAACGGTTCTCTAGACCAGAGTTTTTTTGTTTAGGCGCACATTGGAAAGAGATATGATAAAAAAATTTATTCAAATTATGAATTATAATATTGTAATTGACTGAACAAATAGAAATAGAATATCGATTGTAGAGGTATGACGTAAATGGACCAAACGAGAATCTTAGAAAAAAGATCTTTTCGATCTCTTTTCTTTGTTTTTACCATTCCCTAATATCGTACATCTTTATTGCTCCTACTCTAGCTTGTATCTACCGTATTTGTATATATCTATCATGTTCCCCAAGTAAATTATCTTGGGCCACCCGTGAGTTGGGATAGTCTTGTTTCATCTGTTAACGGCTCCGTTTTCCTGTTCCATTTTTTCACTCATTAATTCACTCATCATTAAGATGAGATATGCCTATTATCTCTATCTCACACTAAGATTAATCCAGGAAATTCCGAAAGGATAGAAATTTTCCTTTTTTTATATTCAAAATAGAACTCGTAAGTCTGAGAAGGGATTGACAAGTAATTGAAAAGATTCTTTTTTTCCTAGAAAATTTGGTTCCGGGTATGAGTTGAATCCCTTGATCAAATTCACGGGTAGCCGAAAAATCCCATTATTGGCTCACTCTTCATCGAACCATATCGAACCGTGTGGATCAATCTAGCAATGATGGAATTTCTATTCTGTTTTGTTTACTGAATCACATGAAATTTTATCCAACTCCATAAACGTATGAACGAAGGAATAAAGAGAATTTTCTACTCAAATTCGAACTTGCGACAGATACAAATGGAACTAGATTGATAAAAAATTCCTGGAAACAAAATTCTGCCACTTCAACTTATAGAGTTTTGTATAGAATGGAAAATTTATCCAATTTATACCTAACCTATTATTATGATATGATATTACGATTATGATATTACGATCAGATTGGGTACCAGGAATAGATTCAGATTTGATCCGTTCTCTATGAATGATATAAAGACAAAATAATCAGGAATAAAGTTTTCTTTTCGCACTTATTTGATTGATTCAATTGTTAAAAAAATGATTCAGAGAGAGAGCTTTCTACCCATTTCTTAGCCAAATTAGTAGAATATGATTCGCTTGAAGTGCATAAGAAAAGTGAGTTGTATTTAGTTAAGTACATGCAAAGATAGCTATCCACATATCCCATCTTTTATCGCAGTTCCACTTGGAAAACACGGGTTGGTCGCGCTATAGCATAATTTCTATTTTCTATTCAATATATTCAATGAAAAATTGAATCACGATAATTCTATATAGGAATATAAGATACCTGACTAGGTCTCTGTGTAACAATTTCTGTTCTGGGGTTTACATATACACATATATGTTGTTATAATTGAAATTGAAAAGGATTCATTATTGAAAAGAATTGATTAGTCGTGTATCAATTTTCTTTCCTTAATGAATGGCATAAGAAAAGAAAATGGAAGATCCAAATCCAAGAACTGTTCATGAATTCACAATTCAATTAATAGTTAATGGTTCCAATTTGCCTTGAGTTTTTGATTTTGTGACTGGAAATCTTTTTTTTTTTTTTTTCTCTCTCTTTCATTTCAATACAATAATAATAAAAAAAAAGATTTCTATCTATATCTATTTTGTATCGTTTTGGCGGCATGGCCGAGCGGTAAGGCGGGGGACTGCAAATCCTTTCTCCCCAGTTCAAATCCGGGTGTCGCCTGATCAACAAAACAAAAGACTCGGCCTTATCCTGCTAATATAACTCGCAAAATTTTTGCCCAGCAGAAGCAGAGGCAAAGGACTAGGACTGTCGATACTAGATTTTCAGAATCCAGAGGTTCCCTAAAAAACTTGAAATTTGTTCTTAAAAAATCCGGGTGTGGCCCAACCCGGTACCAATATGAATAAAGAAAGCCTCACTTATGACTGAGTCTTGAATTAGATTAGGCAGGCTCATGGGGAATCAAATTAGGGGTTGTGCAAAGGACTGAAGATACTTTGCATCTAGACTCACGAGAGTCTCTGAGTGCTTAGGCAATCAATCAATATTGGGTTGGGTGGGTGATTGGCTTTTCTCTTATGGATCTTCTAGAATAAAAAAGAAAACTTGAAAAAAAAAAAGAATTCTTTTTACCAACCCCGCCAAGAATTTTGTATGGAATAGGGTGTCTCCCAATTGTTTCCCAGAAAGAGAGACAGTAAAGCTTAGAGAGGAGAGAGAACTATCTATCATAGAGTTCTCTATCTTGATGGTATATTTTTATGTCTTTTGCTTATGAAAGGCAACAAAGAATAGTTCTTACTATTCTTATCTTACATCTTCCATTAGTAACATTCCCTTGAGACTTGCGAAAGGTAACTTTCTATCTTGCTTGTGCTTAATGCTTTCCGATTCTACCAGAAATCATACATATAGGAACTTGTTACGAGTGTATTCATTGGAATTGGATTGGTTCATCAATAGACTTAGGGCAAAATCCAATTTTGACTCTCCACTATTGATTTCACTATTATTAGTGATCCATAATGGAATAATTCCTTCATATTCATAGAGATAGGGGACATAATTCATATGGATATAGTAAGTCTTGCTTGGGCTGCTTTAATGGTAGTCTTTACATTCTCCCTTTCACTCGTAGTATGGGGGAGAAGTGGACTCTAGGAGTACTACTAATTGAGTTAAGTAATTGAATTCTAGCAATTGCTTAATTCGTTCTGCGAACGCGTTTTAAAATAAAAATATCTCCATTTCAAAAAATCTACTGGAATCCAGTAATATATGAATAATAACCTTTCGATCCATTTCAATGATTTGATTCCGTATTTCGGGAATTCACATGATAGGAAATTTTTTTCAACCCCTAAATATTTTATTTCAATGAATCGGCTCTTTCCCGAATTATGGATATTACAATGAGGAACAACCAGCCCTATTTTTTTTTTTTTATTTCTTTTCCTCTTTCTTTACTGTTTAAAGAGGAAGTCGTTCTCTTATTACGTAGATACTTTCTACTGGAAGCGATATAGACATAGTGGTTGCCCAAAGAGATACTACGCATAATAAGACCTTGCTTGTCTTGCACGATCCATGCACATTTACCCGTAGGAATCTTATTTATGCTTTATCGACTCACCCCATGTCATAGTTCAAGCACGAAAAATCGGGGGGTTTACTACCCTTTTTTCAAATCCGAAAAAGTAATTGATTGAGCCGTTAACAGATGATCCAAGGAATTCAATAGTTGGGTAGCCGAAAAATCGCAACGCGGCATTGCTCCGTCAGGCTTTCGCCCATTGCAGAAAATTCCCCACTGCTGCCTCCCGTAGGAGTCTGGGCTGTGTCTCAGTCCCAGTGTGGCTGATCATCCTCTCAGACCAGCTACTGATCATCGCCTTAGTAAGCTATTGCCTCACCAATTAGCTAATCAGATGCGAGCCCCTCCTCGGGCGGATTCCTCCTTTTGCTCCTCAGCTTACGAGGTATTAGCAACCGTTTCCAGTTGTTGTTCCCCTCCCAAGGGCAGGTTCTTAAGCGTTACTCACCCGTCCACCACTGGAAACACCACTTCCTGTCCGACTTGCATGTGTTAAGCATGCCGCCAGCATTCATCCTGAGCCAGGATCGAACTCTCCATGAGATTCATAGTTGCATTACTTATAGCTTCCTTGTTCGTAGACAAAGCTGATTCGGAATTGTCTTTCCTTCCAAGGCATAACTTGTATCCATGCGCTTCATATTAGCCTGGAGTTCGCTCCCAGCAATATAGCCATCCCTACCCTCTCACGTCAATCCCACGAGCCTCTTATCCATTCTCATTTGATCGCGGCGGGGGAGCAAGTCAAAATAGAAAAACTCACATTGGGTTTAGGGATAATCAGGCTCGAACTGATGACTTCCACCACGTCAAGGTGACACTCTACCGCTGAGTTATATCCCTTCCCTGCCCCCATCGAGAAATAGAACAGACTAATCCTAAGGCAAAGGGTCGAGAAACTCAACGCCACTATTCCTGAACAACTTGGAGCCGGGCCTTCTTTTCGCATTATTACGGATACAAAAATAATGGAAAAATTGGATTCAATTGTCAACTGCTCCTATCGGAAATAGGATTGACTACGAATTTGAGCCATAGCACATGGTTTCATAAAATCCGTACGATTGATTTTCCCGATCTAAATCGAGCAGGTTTTCCAGGAAGAAGATTTTGTTCAGCATGCTCTATTCGATACTGGTAGGAGAAGAACCCGACTCGGTATTGTTAAAAAAAGAGAGGAAGCAGAACCAAGACAAGATGATACGGATCAACCCCTTCTTCTTGCGCCAAAGATCTTACCACTTCGGAAGGAACTGGAGCTACATCTCTTTTCAATTTCCATTCAAGAGTTCTTATGTGTTTCCACGCCCTTTAACAGATGAAACAGAATAGAAATTCCTGGCCATGCCCTTTAACAGATGGAACTGGTGCCAACAGTTCATCACGGAAGAAAGGACTCACCGAGCTGGGATCACTAACTAATACTAATATAATAGAAAAGAACTGTCTTTTACGTATACTTTCCCGGTTCCGTTGCTACTGGCCTTACGCAATCGATCGGATCATATAGATATCCCTTCAACACAACATAGGTCATCGAAAGGATCTCGGACGACCCACCAAAGCATGAAAGTCAGGATCTTTCAGAAAATGGATTCCTATTCGAAGAGTGCATAACCGCATGGATAAGCTCACACCAACCCGTCAATTTGGGATCCAATTCGGGATTTTCCTTGGGAGGTATCGGGAAGGAATTGGAATGGAATAATATCGATTCATACAGAAGAAAAGGTTCTCTATTAATTCAAATGCTGTACCTATGGGATAGGGATAGAGGAAGAGGGAAAAAACTGGATAACTCTTCATTTTCTTGGATTATCTTACATTTTTGCAAAAAGCTATTTCCACGCCTTGAACCCATGATCTCAAGGTCACATGACAACAACTTTACCGTTGCACCAAGGCTCCCCTTCAAGCTGTAACATTTAGTATTTTTGAAACACTTTGGTCCTAGTTGTAACATCTAGAATTTCTTATCATACTTCGGTTGTTCTTTCAGTCCCTAAATTGATTTTGGATGAATGTGAAAAGGCAGAGGAATTTTATTTGAAATCATAAAATGGAATCTTGACATCAAAAGTCATTTCTCACTAGCATGGAAAACAATCTTTCAATCTAGGGATGTTCTTCAAAAAGTTACCCATTGGTGTTATGGTGATGGAGAAAAGCCAAATTATGGATTGATCATGGGGCCGGAGCTTACTTTCTCAAAGATAAAGTATAGAACATGTTTGTTCTGCCAAAATTCAGTTAGCACGTTGTGGTCAAAGAGCCATTTTGTGATCCATTTGGTGAGTGGGATACTGACTTTCTAAATATTTTCAATGCTGAAGTTAGAAGATACTTAGATGGTTCAAAAAATTTCTTGATTTTCAAATGAATTGAATTGGGGACTGACAAAGACAAGTGACTTTACAACCAAATCCTATTATTTCTTTCTCCTGTAAAGTGTATATGAGACAACCTAAGATAGAAATGAAAACAAATATGAAATTTCCACTGTATTCTAAGGGTTAAGTCATTCATGTGGTTGGTTGCACAGAATCAGTTGCATAAAGGAGCAGTCTTGGTGCACGAAGCTCCTGCCTATGCGGGGTCCAGGGAAGGGGTGGGCCACAATGGTCTGAAGTAGACAGCCTTACCTTACATTTTTGCAAGAGGCTGGTTCCACACTTTGAACCCGTGACCTCAAGGTCACATGATGACAACTTTTACCGTTGCTCCAAGGCTCCCCTACTTGTTGCAATATATTCTCACGTTAACAAGTGGATACATCCTGCCCATTGTTGGCTGAAATGGAAACTGTACAACACATTTACTACAATGAACTAAAGTTCATTATCTCTGCAAGTCCTGGACTTATTCCTTCCAAAAATCGACCTGTCAATTCACTTTCTTGGACAATGCTTTATAGTACTGGTTTAGAAAGGATCAAACAGACACATAATGTATATCCTACTTCAAGGAGCAAATTCTATTCTAGCTTAGGCCATTTGGAATGAAAGAAACATGAATGTCCCTCAACAAGAACAATGGTCTGAACATCAAGTTCAAATGAATTGGATCTATAATGTCACAAAGCTTAGGAATTCTTATAGTGAGTTGGCGGTATTCCTGGACAATCAGGCACTTATTCTTAGTAGATGGGGGTAAATTCTTTTAGTTCAAATATAGTTTCAAAGATTGCTGGAAACCACCTCTGAAGCATCATGTTCGACTGTCATCTGAATAGATCTGCGCTGAACAATCATGGTGCAGCAAGTACAGGAAGGGTTCTTCAAGATTCAAGTGGAAACTTCATTGATGGGCATAGCATTGCTCTTCACTCCCAGACAAATAATGTAGGGTCTCTATCATGGTTTAAGTATTGCCTGTAATTTGGGTGTTCAAAATTTGTAGATCTGTGGGGATTCCTTGGTTGGTGGGAATGCTCTAAAGAGGAGACTGCAGCAAAGTCAGATGAACCTGAAGAAGCACCAATGTAGGAGTAGTAGACTCATTGAAAGAGAATGTTTGTTCAATTTTGCATGTGTCTCAAAAGGTTGTCTTTCATCATGTATTTAGAAAAGCCAATATGATAGTTGATTGTCTTTCTAAACAAGCATCTATAAGGGCTGAAAGTTGTGTTTAGCAGTACACCTCAATCCATTAGTAATCTTTTAGTGAAACATGTTAGAAGGGGAGCCTTGGCGCAATGGTAAAAGTTATCGTCGTGTGATCTTGAGGTCACGGGTTCAAGGCGTGGAAACAGGCTCTTGCAAAATACAAGGTAAGGCTGTGTACTTTAGGCCCATGTGGTCCACCCCTTCCTGGACCCCGCATAGGGGGGAGGTTCGTGCAATGGGACTGCCCCTGTTACAGGCGGACCACAAAGTCCACTAAGTCCTATTGATTTAGTCCTATATCTATCATGTACTATTAAAAAAAGAGCAGCCCCAATGCATGAAGCTCATGCTTATGCAGGGTCCAGGAAGGGGTGGACCACAAGGTTCAATAGTACACGGCCTTACCTTGCATTTTGCAAGAGGTTATTTCCACGCTTTAAACCCATGAGCTCAAACTTACACGACCACAACTCTACAATGTATCATTAGTTTAACAAAATTATATCTTTAAGCATGGTGCATGAATTTCCCACATATGAGGAGTTAGAGGAAGGGGAGCCTTGGTGCAATGATAAAGTTGTTATTGTGTAACCTTGAGGTTATCGATTTGAGGTGTAAAAATAGCAAATTCACAGTTTTGGAGCTGTGATTTTTCTCTTCAGTAGGTTTCTACACAATTCCTTTGTCCTCTTTGACCGGTTAGTATGAAAACCTTCTCTTCCTTGTGATGATTAAGTTGCTACGGATAGGAAAGCCTTGGCCCAATGATAAACTTGTCATCTTGTGACCTTGAGGTCATGGGTTTGAGGCATGAAAACAACAAATTCACAGTTTTGGAGCCGTGATCTTTCCCTTCAATTAGTTTCTACACAATTCCTTCATCCTCTTTGACCGATTAATATTTGCCACGGATAGGAAGGTTAACCAAATTTTAAGTTAATACCTTTTTCCATTTAATTGAAGGGAGCCTTGGATTGCTATATCATGATCTTGGATCAATCTGACCCGTTTAATTGAAATGCCAACTATTTGATAGTACATAGATTGATCAAGATCTAGAGCTAATTTTGACTATAACATCTTGATCACAGGCCATTTTGAGGGGGTCGCATATTTCAATTCGATCATCTCATAGATGATCAACATCTAACCCGGTCTTCACCTTTAGATCTGAAGGTCATTCCGACTGTTGGGGTTGCTGTGCTTTTGTATGCCTATGTTGATCTAGCGTCTCAAAAGTTCTCCGTTCGATCATAGGTAACGTACGGTTAGAATTATATCAACGGTCTAGAATACTCCAATCCGCATGCTTTCAACTACTAGGACAGATCGGCCCTGCATGCAAAAAGTAGGTCCAGGAGCAATTCCGTAAATTAAAGTTAAAAGCGGGGCATTCCTCTACCGTACTTTCCTTCGCTAGCGTTTTGTTCTTAACCTTTCAGGGCTAGGGTTTTTATTTGAGCTTTTAGGGTTTCTCTTTCTCCTCCGCAGCGCAGTGTCTTTAGGTTTAGAGAAAGCTCCGGCAGCGAAAATGGTGAAGGGCCGTCAAGGAGAGCGCGTCAGGTCGAAAATCTCCCTCCTTCGACCCTAATTTTGTTCTTCAAACCCTAATTTTCTTCCTTAAGCTCAAGGATTTCATTTTTTCCCTCTTTTTCTCTGCAGATTATACGTTCGAGGAACTGTTCTCGGATACAAGCGGTAGGATCTCATACCCCTCAAAAAACTAAATCACAGCTTTCAATCGAGAACTCTCAACTTCTCTGCAAAATTGCTCGCTTTTCATTTCTTTCTGATGTATGTAATAGGTCGAAATCGAATCAGTACCCAAGCACCTCCTTGATCCAGATCGAGGGAGTTAACACCAAGGAAGAAGTAGCATGGTATTGCGGTAAGAGAATGGCCTACATCTACAAGGCCAAAGTGAAGAAGAATGGATCCCATTACAGAACCATTTGGGGAAAGGTAACGAGGCCGCACGGAAACAGCGGTATTGTGCGAGCTAAGTTCAAGTCGAACTTGCCTCCTAAGTCCATGGTACTTCCTGATCATGGAATACTTTGTTTTGTTTTTATCACATTTCCTCTCCCTTCGCCTGGGGCTTAAAATTTTGATTTTGATTTTTTGTATGGCAGGGTGCTAGGGTCAGGGTTTTCATGTACCCAAGCAACATATAAGGTATTCTTATGATCTTGCTTTGTTACTGTTCTCAGTTGGTTGATGCTGTTGAATTAACTAAACTCACTTTGGTTGTGCTTATTTTCATGTTATGATAGTTTGTGAGTGATTCTGAGATAAGAGGACATGAAATGAACAAAATTTTCCTTGTGTTCTGTGTCAACATTTTTAGATGGCATTTTCTTTTGAAAAATTAGTCTTGCACAGACTGAACCCCTTGAATCTTAGCTTAGACGTACGCACCAGAAGGTAGTCGAAGCCTTACAATTCTAAGTTCCTGCCTGACAACGTTTGTTAGATTACAGACGTGGGTGGGTTCTAATGGTTTTCACAGCAAGGGTTGTTCCACTGGCCCCACGTTGGCGGTTCAGTAATTGTTTGTGCAGCTTGAAATGTTGTTTTCCAATTGGCAAGATTATAATATGGCTTCATAGTGAGTGTTTCTTGGATATTTTAGTGGTTTTACACTACATGAAATTTCACATGCTCACGGCTGGGAGAGGATCAAATTGAGAGATGAGGGGATTGACACCCTACATTTGGGGTAGAGTGGCTTGAGGCTTGTGTTTGTATTTGACCCTAGCAAGTTGGTTCAATACTTCAATTTCTTTAGGTACTTGTCTTATTGGATTACTTGATTTGTTCCTTGTTATCCTAGTTCATTCCCATCTTGGTCCATCTCTCTTTGATTTTATTTGATTGTAATGCTTTAGGTTTTTATAGTGTCTTTAACTCTCTTATTTGAGATAGTTTTGGACGGGATTAGGGTAATGTCAAACATCTATTTTCCTTCTCATTGGATGGAATAAATCATCCTCTTTGGTTTTTGTTTTCAGTCATGATACTTGATGGGATATCTCTTGTGAGAGTGCATGTGCGACATTCATTGTGCTCAGATTCATTAATAATGGAGGACTACACCTTCGATGGCTCAAGACTCAACAACTTGAAGTCTGGTGTTACTATCCATCAATTAGTTATGTTCAAAAAATGCTCCGATTATTTGCAGTGGCTCTTCAGAAATTGTATGAATTCTTAAAAATTGCCGAATTGAAAATTAAACTTTCTAGTTGAACTGGAGTTTTTGTCGGTAAATAGGATGCTGGCTATAATTCCCTATATCCATGTATTTTTAATGTATTTGTTGCCAGTTTCTTGCTGCCATCTTTTGGATACTCACGAGTTATGTCTGAGCTTCTTTCCTTCTTGCCTGTCCATGTTTTGCTTCTCACTTTTCTCATGTGTATTTATTTTTGCAGTGCAGTGGTATATGTAGATGCGGACATGTTTTTCCGGAGTTAGAGGGTCTGTTTCTGTTTCGAGTCGAGGTCGAAAGGTTTTGTACTTCTGTTTTTTGCACTGTCTGCCTTGTTAAAATTTAAATAATGCTTGTTATAGTGATTCTTATTAGGTCTGTCACTCGGGATTTCATCCATCGTTTTGCATTGTAGCTGCATATTTGATTACTCTATTTGGTTGATGTATGGGTACTTCAGGACATTCTTACACAAAACGGTAGTATAGAATAGGATAATATTGCTCCAATGCTAGTCCTGCTATTATGTCCAACAACTACTGTTTCTCAAACATCAAAGTTTAGTAATTATTATGTAGTTTCTCTGGGGAGTCCAGATAATTTTAGACGCTAAAAAGGCATCTTCCAGCAGATGCCCTTTTTTCTAGATCGAAGTTGTGAATCTTCTTTGGCTCCTCATATTTAGCCTGTATGGAGAAATTATGGTCATCTAATATTTCTAACCTCTTTTTTTTTTTTAATTATAAATTATTCTTATTTAAAGCAGAAAGAAATGCAGGCTACAAATATCAAATGGTCCTATTTTTTGTACTTAGATAATCTAAGAGAGTCCAAGCAAGTTCTATGAGATAGATGTTCCAAAAGTTTTCCCCAAATTCATGAAAAATAGAGGCATTTACAAGAAGGTGCATTTTTAGTCTCTACACTCATTATGACTCAGAAGAGATTACAAATGAGGGCCCCGTTCAGTTCACATGTATGCATAAACACTTGTTCACTAGGACTGTCAAGTAAGGGAAAGAAGTACAAATCAAAGTGTCAAGTAAGCCACTTGCTTGAAGAAAGTACAAGTTAAGAAATGCCGTTTAGCATCTCTCCTAGAAGCTTGCAATTTTTCGCCGGTAGTCTTTCAAATCTGATCTTTTGCCATGGGGCATTTTATTTTTTTGGAAGTGGTTGAGGATAAAGCACAATAGTTCATTGAGGCCCCGTAAATGCGATTCGATTTGGAAAGGGATTATTTGATAGTGAGCTAAGAAAGTGGCAATTCACACCAAAATGGCAAACAATTTCGGCGCCCTTATATTTTGGAATATGGATAGATGGAAATAATGGTGCCATATAGAGGAACTTCGAAGTTGAGATAAAGTGAAAGATGACATTATCGTCACATTGTGAAATGTGAAGTAATATGTGCAGTTGAGAAACTTCAAGTTGATTCATACTTAAGGAGGAAACCAGGTAGTGTGTATTCGATTGTAGGAAACTTGGGCACCGATATGAGAGAGGAAGTATGATGCAATCAGTTTTATCGTGGTTGTATCAAATGTGTACAAGAAGTGAAGAGCATTCCATGATTCAAACCGATCATCAGATTTGCCTCATACGAGATGGTCTATATACCAAATTTAATGTGAATGAATGGTCCTTTATCTTTTTAATAATTTGAAATCAAAATAATTTTTGGGGCATTTCCATTTGTGTTGTCTTGTTGTTACTTCGGAAGATCAAAATCCAATAGATTTCCATTTTTGTGCATAGGCCATTTGAGGTGAGGCAAACCCAATGAACAGTTTGGATCATTAAAAGAAATGAAAGTAGTTCCGTCCTTTACTTTTTGGTACACCTATAAATCAGTTGCATCATACAATTCAGAGAGAGAGAGAGAGTACCAAATTGCAACTTGAATTATTGGAGGGAGAGATGCTATGTGGATTATTTTGGAAAGGGATGGATATACAGAGCAAGACCATTTAATGCACTTATCGTATGAATGAAATAACACAGAAGCAAGATGGGATAGTGTAAGCACAACAACGAGTTGTGGTGTGCCCTACTTTTGCTTGAAGGGTTCACAGCAGACACTATGCCTTTTGATCATTATTGCTCTAATAAAAGTAGGCCTGGAATGTGCTTAGAATCTAAACAGACGATCTTTTGATCACATATCATTGACGATGGGAAACCTTGTCTAAAAGAACAGTCCATAGTCAAGAAGCACACTTTTCAGATGTTATATTCATTCAATAACTTTGATGTTTGGTATACAAGTGATCCAGAGGCATACAAAATCTGATGGATAGGTTTGATCAATAATTTTTAGAGCGGGGACAACTTCGTGCATTATCCCATTATTCATCTACTATATAATATAAATAACTAAAATATTCAAAAATCCCTTTGCATTAAATAAGGTAATGTTTCTCTTCTTTGTTTGTTGATCACCCCTTTGTATAAATTGATTTATGATTAAAACAAGGGTAGTGATATATGCCCCTTGTTTTTCCATGTGAGCCTCTCAATAAAATGAAATGAACATCTATAACTTTACGTACGGCTAGATTTCTAAAGATCTATGCAATGCCATGTGGCAATTTCCTAGGAATTATTACTTCTTGAAAAACCTATGGTAAAACATTTTTTTGTTCATTTATCAACTTAAGAAAATAGAGGCTAAGATCATCTAGTTAATGATTTTTGGAGCATGGCCCATCTAAATATCTGTGCTATATGAAATTATAACCATTTGTACCATTTATTGAGGGGCTCAAGAGGAAAAACAATGGGGCCATATGTCAATACCCTAATACAATTGCATCATTCAAAAGAAAAGAGATTTTAAGGCTCTAAAGTAGGATAAGGATGAAGGAGCTAAGGGAGGAAGAGTTTGGTTCATATAATAAAGGGGGAAAATGCTCTTGAGAAGGCATTTGCTTGCTAAATGGTACATGTGTCATGACACTATGATCAAATTCATTAATTTAGAAAATGGTGGTAGTTACATTTTACTAATACTAATTTTGGCTTGATTGGACATTCCTAGGCTCTCAATCTAAAAGCCCTATTTTTTGCTACAAAAATGTGAATAGTTTAATTTTTGTTACTCTACCTTGCAATTAAATATTTGGGTTCCATGGACAAAGCTATGTGGTTTTACTATTGATGATGTACAAGTTTATTGGTATGGATTCATGGATCCATAACTAGACTTTTTTCATGTGGCCCAAATAATGTTTATCTTGTGTGGTGGGGGGGGCAGCCCCAGTGCACAAAGCTCCTGCCTATGCGGGGTTACGGGAAGGGGTGGACCACAAGGGCCTAAAGTAAATAACCTTACCTTGAATTTTGCAAAGATTGTTTTCACGCCTTGAACCCGTGACCTCAAGGTCACACGACAACAACTTTTTCATGTGGCCCAAATAATGTTTGTCTTGTGTGGTAATCCAAAAGGAAAATCATGATAATTGTTACCTAAACTTAAGGCAATTGAAATAAAGAGATTAGTAGTTAGAGTCTTATAAAAGGAGACCAGGTGTGCACAAGTCTTTAGCCCAATTAAGTTGGATAAAATATAAATTAATAGAGTCTTGGTATTTTCATACCCTAAGGCAACATCTTATTTTCAGAAGTTATATTTTTGGCACATTTTTTAGATCTAATAAGTTCATATTGTTTGGGCTCTGGTTTTATCTTTCTTATAAGAAATCATGTCAATCAAATGATCCCAACTTCTATTTTTGTTCTATTTTTTATTTTAATGATTTGATTCAAAGCATTGAGAAACATATGACTGCAAGCATCCAATAAAAGTGATTTTTGGTGTAGGGGTAATTTAAGGGATTTGAATAATATCAATGTGTTAGATCTTTCAAAAAATTCAGCCTAAAATCATAATTAGCATTTGAAAGTATAGGACTCAGCCCAAAAATAAAGAGATTGAGTGTCTAATTTTTTTGCTTTAATATAAAATTGAATACTTCAATCAACATCACTCAAAAGGGCAACCAGGTGCACGAAGCTCACTTTATGCGGGGGTCTAGAGAAGGGGCAGACTACAAGGGCCTCAAGTACACAGCCTTACCTTACATTTTGCAAGAGGCTGTTTCCACGCCTTAGAACCTGTGACCTCAAGGTCACACGACAACAACTTTTGCCATTGCGCCAAGGCTCCCCTTCACTTATTTAGTGATAATGCATCGACTTGTCAAATGCTTATTCAATCCAACCAAATGCCATTTAACATAGTTGGTCTCAATAAACAAGGCGTCTCTTCTTGTTATGCTTGGTTTGAAGTTGAAGGTGCCGCTGCCCCTTTTGAAGATATTTTAAGTAGATTTAAAATTTACAATAATATGTTGATTTTTTTTTTTTGGTACATTAATTTCGACTCTCGTACATGAGCCTTTTTTTTTTTTTTTTGCAAGAGATTATTTCCATGCCTTGAACCCATGACCTCAAGGTCACATGACAACAACGTTTACCATTGCATTAGGGCTCCCCTTCACTCATCATCAAATCTAAATCTAATGAGTAATTAATGAAAAATCTAAATAGGAGCCGATTAAATGGTACGTGGCAAAATACAAGTGAGGACCACTTTCTCAGTGATCCTAACCATTTATATTCTTGGCCAGAATATCAGTAGTTTTGATCACGAACAACAAGTCGTACTTGGTACTTCTAGCCATTTGTGTGGCTCCTTGTAACAGCATGAAATTGATCTTTTTAAGATTGAAAGTGGTCCGTTATTTTCGTGGACAAAGATTATTGCCGGTTATAGCCATAATGGTTATTTTTTTTATGCTTTGGAGCTCTATAAAAAAAAAAAAGGCGGCCTGGGTGCACGAAGCTCCTGCCTATGCGGTGTCCGGGGAAGGGGCAGACCCCAAGGGCCTATAGTAAGCAGTCTTACCTTGTATTTTGCAATAGGCTGATTCCATGCCTTAAATCCGTGACCTCAAGATCACATGACGACAACTTTTACCATTGCACCAAGGCTCCCCTTCTTATAATAATCTGAAAAGAGAACTAGAGGTCGAAACAAGTCTTACTGGTGAGTGCTGTTTCAGCTGCGGCTGAGATGAGGGATTTGGGGAAAGGAATGGATATCCATGCTCTATTCAACATGAAGGCTTGGACTCGGATACCTTGGTCCCTACTGGTATCATGACTGTGTACGCAAAAATGTGGCAGTTTAGACAAGGCAAAGCAGCCATTTGATGGAATTAGGAGAAAGGATGTAGCTGGTTGGTCTGCGATCATTGCCGCTTTTTTTTCAGACCGGTAATCTAGAATAAGGGGTATCCCTTTTTCGATTAGAGTTGCTATTGCGGAAGATTCCAAGCGGGTTGAAACAAATAGAGGTGTGTCTCTGGAGTTTTGTGTAATCGGAAGGTAAGACTCAAATTAAAAGAAAATTTTTATAAGATAGTTATAAGGCTGGCTATACTTTATGGATCAGAGAGTGTTAGACAGTAAGGAGCAACGTGTACATAGGATGAGCACAGCTGAAATGCAGATGCTTAGATGGATGAGTGGCAAGACAAGAAAGGATCTAATCAGAAATAAAAACATTAGAAGAAACTTAGAAGTAGTATTAATAAGTAACAAGATGAGATAGATTATACTTAGATGGTTTGGACATGTCCAACAGAAACAAAAAAGGGTACCGATTAGAAGGAATAAGGTGATTCAAGTTGAAGGTTTTAAAAGAGTAAGGGGAAGGCCCAAAAGAACATACATAGAAGTGGTGAGAAAATATTTTAAAACTTTTGAATTAAATGAAACCAGGACACTTAATAGAGGAGAATGGAGGAACAAGATTCATGAAATCAGCCCCAAATCAAGATAAGGTCTTAATGATGATGATGAGAGTTATTATTGCAGAGTGCTTCCAACATGTGCAGACCTATCAGCTGTTGAAATTAGAAAAAAATCATGCACTGTTATGTTAAAAGAGGCAGCCCCCAGTGCACAAAGCTCCTGCCTATATGGGGTTAGGAAGGGCAGACCACAAAAGTCTATAGTAGGCAGCCTTACCTTATATTTTTACAAGAGGCTGTTTCCATGCCTTTACCGTTGCGCCAAGGCTCCCCTTCATGCACTGTTATGTTATGAAAGCTAATGTTGGTTTTGATGTTTCAACAGGCACAGCTGTGTAAGCCAAGTGTAGTTTCTTTTATTGGGTGGTTCATATTCTATTTGACTTATTGCAACATTAAAGATGTTGCTACATGGATTGGAGATGCAGATAATACTTTAGAAAATGTTCTGTCAATTACAATTGGTAGGACTTCGCCCTGACTCCGGGATCATGGTCTGTGTGCTCCCAGTTTGTGTGCTGTTGGAAGATCTCGAATTGGCCATGTCTATTGATCGGCACATTGTCAAGAGCGGGTTGGAGTCTAATCTTCATGTTAAAAATGCTACCATCGACATGTATGCAAAGAGTGAGAGTCTTGACTGTGCTGAATTCTTGTCTAGTGAGTATGGCTTTGTTGAGGATGAGATATCTTGGAATGTAATGGTTGCAGAATACATTCAGAGTGGACGTGCCAAGGAAGGAAGATCTTCTTTTCATACGATGAAACGCCGGCATCTCCGGCCCAAGTTAGTTACTATTGCCAGCATTCTTCTGGCTACTGCATATTTGGCTGCTCCAAGGGAAGGTCCAGCGCTTCATTCCTTCTAGTCAGAACTGGCTTTTAGTCTATTGCACTCGTGGATAGCAGTTTGTCGATAAAAAGGGCAGCCGATGCACAAAGCTCTTGCATATACAGGATTTGGGGAAGGGGCGGAACACAAAGGATTTATAGTATGTAGCCTTACTTCGTATTTTTGCAAGAGACTGTTTTCATGCCTCGAACCCGTAACCTCCAGGTCACACAGCGACAACTCTACTGTTACACCAAGGCTCCCCTTCAGGCTAGCAATCTGTTGACATGTATGCAAGATACGAATGGTTGGATTTTGCAAGAGAAGTTTTTATTGGAATGGATGATAGAGATACAATATCACGAAATGTGATATGAACTCTGGAAAATACAAATTCATTCATGTTGGTTTAATTCAAATAGGATTTAAACCACTAACCCTTAATTGCCTGAATGCCTCTATTATGGTCATCCTTCGAGATACAAGATGCCTTGATTGGGCTCCTTCTCTTATGGGAGTAATACAAACCAGTCTATGTCATAGACCGGTTTACATTAATGTTTTCCCTGATTTTACTCTGTCCTTTATGCGATTCAAATATCTTTGATACTCTAAGTTTGTATATTAAGACTCACGGTTACATTTTTAAACCAGGATTCGAGACAATAGCTTTCGCCTATAGACTTCAATTTAAAGTCTTACCTACCTTGGATACTAAAGCCAAACATAAATCTCCAAAAGATAAAACGGTTTTAATAGAAACCAATCTTCTATCCTCTGATATAGCTGTTAATAGGACTCTTAAATGGAAAGAAATTGATTTTCCTCAATCTGGCGGAGTTATCTAAAAATTTGTTCCTCCCCGAAGATTTACTGATCAGAGACTTGATCAAATAATTCAAACCGATGATGGAGATGTGGAAATCCGTTTTGATAATAGAAGATCATTCAAACTTCCACGAATCACTTCCTTTTCCTCTAGTACATCCCAATTCTCTGTGGACAATAGACAGGAAATCGAAAATAAACATGAATCTAGTTCCGTTGACGAATTAAAAATTTCAGATAATAATATTGTCCATCCAATTTACAAACCTCCTTCTCAGGATCATACTCCTACTCCATCTGAGATGGCTTTTCATTTGTAATTTGCATGGATTTTTTCCTAGGGAGTTCTTGAGGAAAACAGTCAATGATGAATTTCAACTTCTTAAGCATAAAGACTTTAGGAAATGGTATTTTGAAACGTTTAAGAAAACCGAAATACAACAATATAAAAATAAATTTTACGAACATCATGTAAAAACACAGACAATTGAATGGTTTGTCCCTTGGTTCTTCAAAACTTATGTTCAAAATGAACTTAATGTAATAAAAATCTGGACAACCTCAAAAGGTGAAAAAATATCATCTGAATGTCCTCTGCCTCATCCCATGAAACTTCCAACCGAAGGTGGTGATCTGAATACTGTCTGTTATCTTGATTCAGAATCAGTTCTAAATGATATTAATAGTCTAATACGACAGGACAATTATACAAATCTGTACATTCACACCTTAGGAGAAAAGGTTGATACAATTGAAAAAGATATAAGGCAAGTGGTAGATTACATTAACGGCATAAAAGCAAAAAAACAAGAGAAAATTGATTCTCAAAAGATTGAACCATCAATTAAACCACCCCCTGATATTACAGGATTTAAAATGGGTAATACAAGTGAGAAAATTCTTGAAATTATGAAAAATAAAATGTCAGATCTCAACCTTAGTACTCTTTCAGCTCAGGAATCAGAGGTTGAGCCAGACCCTTTTAGTTTAACACAGTCGGAAGATTTTGAAGAATTAAGTGACCCTGCAATCCTTCATATTCAAAATCAGTTTTCTCAGGTTAATAAAATTGAACAAGAACTTAGAAATCTTAGTAGGTTTTATTATAAAAGACCAACACTTACATATGTTCTAATTGAAGAAAATGACATTTATCTGCAGAATGAATACCGAGCCAATTCAATATACGAATGGAACATTGATGGCATGACTGAAAACCAAATTTACTAGACAGTACATCGTTTTCTTATGTATTATACTATCTGTAAGGCTAGAGGAAATACTGATAAGCAAATTGCTCAAATGATTACAGCCGATTTTACAAGAAACCTTAAGGGCTGGTGGGACAATGTACTCACCTTGTCCCAAAAGGAGGAAATCCTTAATACCGTAAAACCTGAACCTAATACTAGTCGAGTAAGAGAAGACACAGTTTATACATTAGTCTGTACTATAATACAACACTTTACAGGAAGTATCCAATCACAGTTTGAGAATTCTAGGGCACTGTTATAGAATCTTAGGTGTCCTTCTCTTACACATTTTCACTAGTATAAGGACGTGTTCCTTACCAGAGTCCTTCATCTTAGCGATGCAAGCCAAACTTACTGGAAACAAAAGTTCATTGAAGGACTTCCATACCTGATCGCAACTAGGGTGAAGAATTCACTTAAGACTCAACATGGTGGGGAAATCCCCTATAATATCCTGCCATACAAACAATTAGTTCATTCCTGTATAAATGGAGGAATCTCTCTCTGCAATGAAATTAAATTGCGAAATCAGCTTAAGAGAGAATGAATAACAGAGAAAAAATAGTTAGGCGAATTTTGTCAGCAATTTGCAATTGACATGCCTAAAATAAAAACTCCTAAAAGGGAAAGGAAACAATATGTTTCTAAAAGAAAGAGAAAATTCTCTAAAAAACGTAATGAGAAATTTAAAGAAGTTAAAAATCCTAAGACAAGAAAAACATCTTTCAAAAAGGATAAGTCTAAAATCAAATGTTATAAATGTGGAAAATTAAGACATGCAGCCAATAGATGTTGGACTCAAAGAAAAATTTCAGAACTTCAAATAGATGAAGAAACCAAACAAAAATTGTTCAAAATGATATTAAACTCTTTCGATTCTGACTCTATTGAATATGTGTAACACCCCGAGATTTTATGACATTTTTATAATAATAATAATAGCATTCGGGATCCCATGTTCAAAACTTTATATTAATTATTACTACAAAATTTCTTGAAAACCTTCGAGTGTTATTTTCTGTTTCCAAACATCACAATTATAAATTTAAAACATAATTAAATTTTCGTAGCAATACAATTGAACCAATACACGTGTTAAACCAAAGTCAAAACCATCGGCACCTTTATTTTCAAAACAATAATTATCCAAAACACAATAATAATTTGGCATATGGTCTATCAATCATAACATCCCATCTAAATGTAGATCATATGTATAACTATCTTAATCAAATCCATAATATAAAGTATACAATCCATAAAGAAAATCAAATGATAATCCTGTTTATTAACTCACGTCACTGTCTATCAATCAAGTAAATGAATCCCCCACTGCTATCACGGTTTCTCAACGGTCTTGCCCTTCCTGATGTCGCGCTCAAGATCTGAAGCATTGCAAAACAAAGCAATGCTTCAGCAAGCTATTGCTTGTGTAGATACATAGATAATTAATGCAATAAAGATGAAATAACAATAATGACAAAAGTAACAAAACTAAAATAATTATAACTCATGCCAACGTAGTATCAATTTCTCAAGTATACTAAAACATGTATTTCACGGATTTAAAACATGATATGATCAATGTAATTGAGTATACAATAATAATAAGGGCACCTTAAGGTAATGTGTCCCATATGGGTCGTATACACTAGTATCTCTGATCATGAGTACTCATATCCAATCTCTGAGTGTCGTCACACCCAGGCATACCATCCCATCACCATGATCATCATGCGAAGCACACATAATAAGAGTATGGATCGTCATGCCGCGGTGGCAACCCTCCATGGGTCTCAACCACCGCTTGCTCCCGTCGACACCATAATGGGAGACTTAGCGTTCGTCCTCATGGAAAGGCTCGAATCGGTAGTGTGGACTATCCATGTTACTAAACCCCTACCGAATGCCATCTACGGGCAGGGTGTCTATCATATCAAAATCTCATCACATCACAAATCTTGAAGGGTGAGTGGCCAGCCCTATCCCTCCTAGCATGACGCCCCATAGGGTGAGAGCACCCATCATAAAACACAAAACACGAGAAATCATATACATGCCAAAACTCAAGAGTACTCATAACTCGCAATCCCCAAGAGCACGCTCCTCATCTCGAGGTTAGCCTATAAAAGGACCAACCACCAAGTCTTTACTTTTCTTTCTCATGCAAATCAATCAATTTCAATGATGTAATAAAGAAAAGGAATTTCTAATTATGCATAATAGATAATATCATCTCATGAAATCATTTGTAATAAATCCATTTAATACATTATTGAAATCAAGTAACGATAATATTATTGAATTCTAAATCTAGCAAAATCAACGATTACTATTAAGTGCAATTTAAATTCACAATTAATTATGATGTTATAATCATGCAGAGTTTGAAAATCAAAATAAAACATTAATTGTCGTCACCTACCTCAACGTGAGATCACTCAGTTCACTCGTAAAATCCCTTTAACTTATATGTTCGGATGCACCTGTTAATGTCACATCACTATTTTAAAATTCTTCTAAAGTAAAAGTAGTTATTTATAAGTTTTTAGATTAAATCTAGGTCTGCGTCGTCAATACGGTCATAATGCCTTTTTCGAATTGTGATTTGGACTCCTATAGCTCTCAAAATTCAAGTTTAAAGTGGAACTATGCCTCTTTTAGGGCTGATCGACCACCATAAGCTCTTTTGCACCGGCGGTGCAGTTTACACCGGTTTATACCGGCACTCAGTTTACATTGAGTTACACTGGCGGCCTCGATTTACACAGGGTTATACCGGCACCCAGTTTACATCAGGTTACACTGGCAGCCTCGGTTTACACTTGCGCCGGAGAAGACAATTGGCTTTTGGTCATCTCCGATGACCCTACAGGTGTCCAAATCACTTAGTTTTTGAGCCATTTTATTCGAAATTTTGTCTAGTTTCCATTTCTACCATCTTTTTGCATTGATTATTCCAAAAACTATAGTTTTTATGCAATTTTTTCCATGTTCCTAAAATGTTTCCTAGGTACTATTTTTCACTTTTTCTAGAAATACCAGTCGTTGGATTTTTCTCAAATTAAAAGGATTTGATCTTGGGTCTCTTATACATTAGATGAATGGTCTGATTTGTAATCTAACATGGTTTTATCAATGAATTTATGCTCTAACGATGGCGTAAATAGGGTTCCTAGGGAAACATAGTTTTTCCTGATTTTTCATGTATTTCTATTTTACAAATATACATATATAATATAAAAATCAAGAGATTAAGGCTTACCTCGATTTACTTGGTGTTTATTGGTATTGCTGGAGCCCTACTCACCAAAAAAATCATACTTTTGCAGAGAGCTAGGATTTTGGAAAAGAAACGGGCGTGATGAAGAGGAATAATGGTGATTGAGGATCGGTAGGGGAGGAGTTTGCGTTTTGGGAAGGGGAATGAAACTCTTCCCTTTTTAAGCTTTTCCTCCGACGATTTCAATAATGAAATTGCTGGATCTGATAACGCAAAGTGGATAGGGGTGCCATTATCAAAACTGCCCCCTCCTATTTCATGCTGTGACAATTTACCAAAATACCCATATAACTTCAACGGCTCATAACTTCTTTGTTTGAGCTTCATTTTCTGTATTCTTTATGGAGTTGGAATCCTATCGACGAGTACTTTCTAATTTTTAAGTTCTCATGACCAAATTCCTTCTATAAATTTTTTATTTAATTTATTTAATAAATTCTTAATTTATACCTAAAATTGAGGATATTACAATATGTATCATCTACTTCTATTTCAGAAGATAAACCCTGTTGTAATCAGTGTAATACTCTAACTAAGGACATTGAATATTAGAAATCCATTGTTGACATGAATAATCTGTCTATCAATGTTTTATCTCAGTCTCAATATGATCCTCTTGGTGTAATAACCAAAATTGAAGATAAAGAACTTAGAACCTTGCTTTTTGAAAAACTAATAGCTTTCTATAATAAAGATGAAAAAGAATAGCCAGACAAAATAATTGATACAGATAATGTTTATAAAATGTTTGAAGTTACAAAAAGACTAAGTACGAAACCAGCTTTAAATACAACTATTTCAACACAAGAATTGAAACATGAAATTAATAATCTCAAAATAGAAATTGTTCTGTTGAAAAATGAAAATCAGTCTATGACTCAAAGAATAACTCGATTAGAAAACTCAAAATTAGAAATAGGACAAACATCCAACATTGTTGATGCATTTGATCCAGAACCACAATATCTTGATCTAATCAGGCAAGTTACTTCACAAAAATGGTATATTAATGTTACCATATTTGTTGCAGGTGAATGGTACTTTTCTAATCTTATCGCGCTAGTTGATAGTGGCTCAGACATAAGCTGTATTCAAGAAGGATTAGTTCCTACCAAATATTTTGAAAAAACCTCGCAAAGTCTTACTTCAGTGAGTAATAATAAGCTTTAAATCAATTTTAAACTTAACAATGTAGTTATTTGTAATAACGATATTTGCATTCCAACTCCTTTCTTGTTGGTCAAAGACCTACACCATCATATGGTTTTAGGAACATCATTCCTCTATAATATTATGCCTATTGATAAAATTGATCCTTCAGGAATATATTTTTCTAAAGAAAATTGGCAATTTTGCTTCAAATGTATTACTAACCCTAAAACTCATTTGCTTAATGAAGCTAGGCAAATCCTATTAAAAGAACAGAGTAATTTTATAAAAGAAGAAATTGCTTATCACGATGTCCAGAATAATATTCAGAATAAAATGTTTCAATAGAAAGTTAAAAATCTCCTTCACACTTTCTTAGAAAACCTTTGCAATGACCTTCCAAATGCTTTCTGGAATAGAAAAATTCATTGTGTCACTCTTCCCTGTGTTGAAGACTTTTCGGAAGATAATATCCCAACTAAAGCTAGGCCAGCACAAATGAACTCTCAATATACAGAGTCATGTAAAAATGAAATCTCTGATCTTGTTAATAAAAAGCTAATTCGTAGTTCATCTTCCCCTTGGAGCTGTACTGCTTTCTATGTTAATAATACAGCCGAAAAAGAAAGAGAAAGACCGAGACTTTTGGTCAATTATAAACCTCTTAATAAAGTATTAAAATGGATCAGATATTCAATTCCCAACAAACATGATCTGCTCAATAGATTACAAGGATCAGTAATCTTTTCTAAATTTGATCTGAAATTAGGATTTTGGCAAATTCAAATTCATAAATCTGATAGATATAAAACTGCATTTACTGTCCCTTTTGGACAATATGAGTGGAATGTTATGCCTTTTGGTTTGAAAAATGCTCATTCTAAATTTTAGAAGATTATGAATGATATTTTCAATTAGTATAGTCAATTTATCATTTCATATATTGATGATGTTTTAATATTCTCAAAATCTTTAGATCAACACTTTAAACATCTTGAAGTTTTTCGCTGGTTAATTCAGAAAAATGGACTTGTTTTATCTACTTCAAAAATGAAGTTATTTCAACCTGAAATTAGATTCCTTGGTCATAATATTTTTCAAGGACGCATCGTTCCCATCCAGAGAAGCATTGAATTTGCTTCTAAATTTCTTGATGAGATTATTGATACTGAATAGTTACAAAGGTTTTTAGGATCTTTAAATTATATTTCTAATTATTATCAAAATCTGGCAGCTGATATTGCTATCTTATTTAATCGCCTCAGGAAAAATGCTAAGCCTTAGACTGAAGAACATACTAAGATGGTTCAGAAAATTAAGTCTAGGGTTAAAAGTCTTCCTTGTTTAAATTTTGCCTATTTTGAATGGTTTAAAATTGTTGAAACTGATGCCTCTGATATCGGCTATGGTGGTATTTTGAAACAAGTTAATCCCTCTTCTAATAAAGAAGAACTTATTTGATTTACTTCAGGCAAATGGAATGATACTTAGAGAAAATATTCTACCATCAAACAGGAAATGCTTTCAATTGTTAAATGCATTTCAAAATTCTAAGATGATCTCTTAAATCAAATTTTTTTACTTCGCATTGATTGCAATGCTGCAAAACAAATTATTGAAAAAGATGTTAAAAATATTATTTCAAAACAAATTTTTGCTGGCTGGCAGGCATAATTATCCGTCTTTGATTTTGACATTAAATATATCAAGGGAGAATATAACTCTCTTTCTGATTTTCTAACTCGTGAATTTTTGCAGGGATCATAACTGATCTAGGAGAATGGTTTACCCCTGGTAATACTCATAGGGGTCGTGGAAGAGGTAATGGTAATACCCAAGACTGAAAAGGAAAACTGAGCCAATAGTCACTGCTTCAAAGTTCAGCCTCCAAGCTAAAATTAATAACTTTGGGTAACATCCCTCAGTTGAGTAATAATCCGCCTTCATCCTCTATTGATGAAGAAATTCCTTGTCAACAATTTATTCCTCAGAAATCTGCTAAGGAGGTACTCACTATGACTGCGGAGCAATATTTACTCTGTGACTATTAGGATGTAATACTTAACCTTGATAGCTCACAAATATTGCGAGGATATGATCCCCAAAATCCATGGGACGTAGCCTATAAATATTGGCAGAATAATACCTACCCGCCGCATGTTGGGCGAAGTCAATTCCTCATGGAAAAATTTCTCCAAGAAATTTAAGTCGTGAAAATCAACCACTTTTATAATCATGACAAATCTATCATCAATTTTAGTAAAATCCTTATTAATAAGGTCATATGTCCCCAGGAATGAGATATTAACCCAGGTCAATATAAATGAGTAGAAGCCAAGGGCACTCGTTATCCATATAACTAGTGGGATTATGTTGACTTAATGAGTTATGTAATGTATCTCAAAAATAATTTGAGAAAACACTCATGGTTCATCCGCATAAACCCCAAGCTAATACAAGGGGATCTCTATCCATTGTTCTACCATTGGTGGAGGAGATTTGGATCATCTCTGGCCATATTACCAAAAAAGCTTGAGCTATATAATAAATGGGTGAAATATGCACTCGAAGTTAACTCTATCTCTCCTGACTAGTTAATAATAGGTCAATGCAAGGCAATGTTCTTTATAAAATTTGATATTCCATGGATATGGATTGGTTAATGACCATTGGCAAAGACGAGCTTAATATTTAGGTTCTAAAAAGAATATATTTTATCAAATGGTGGACAAAATTTGATTCAGAGGGCAAGGCAGTGAAATTGAACTTGTCATACAACATAATAAAGGCTTGGGATAATAAGCCCGGCCCAATAGTCATAAGCTCCAACGAAAATATCCGACCGACAACGAAGGACAAATACTTGTCAAATGTATGGATTTTATGAAAGATCAAGTGATGCAATCTTTTAATATCTCTCCAGTAGAATCCTCCTCCACAAAAGCCATGTCAGAAGACAACGTCTTTCAAGATAGCCAAGATCCTAATGAAGATAAAAATTTTGAAGACTATTAGGATTCCTTAATGACTGTTCTTACTCAATTTTTGAAAACAAAAAATCAAGCAAAAAATGCTCAAGCTAATCCTCCTAAGGAAATTCCCCCTCTGAATGAATAGTTTCAAAATATTCTTAAAGCTTACGACAAAAAAAATGAAAGGAAAGATGAAAGCCTTACCAGATGAAGCTGATGAAGATCTGCCCTAATAACCATCTCCTGACAGGATGATCATATCGATCAATCGATCAGACATAGCGGGCCCACCACGAGAATCTCTTTTTGTGAAGTTCCTCAAATTATTGAGGAATCTCCTTTTCTTTTTCTTTATGTCATTTCTTCTTTTTCTTTTGTCACATCGAGTCTTTTGAATTATTGAGTCGGATTCCAAATCGTGTTAAGTCTGGAATCTAAGCGTCTATAAATATCGAGTCTATTTCAGTACGTGAGTATCGCTTGCTTGGTTGCTCTTCTGATGCTAAGCTTGCTGCCTCTTGTAGTCGTTTCCCTATCCTTGTAATCTTTCCCCTTCTTTTAATAAAATCCCTTCGGAGTCCTTTCTGTAATATTGGGTTTCAATTCTTGCTTTGGATGAGCGTCGTTCTGTAAGTATTTTCCTATTTCTTCTCTGCTTTCTTGATGCACGCCGCCAAGAGAGAGAGAGAGAGAGAAAGAGGGGGGGGGCAGTTAAGGGAGGCATTTAGCCGCCGCCTCTTGTGTGATCTGATTAGATAATATATTCCTCGTCTTCCGTGGATGTAGGCATGATTGCTGAACCACATAAATCTTTATATATGTATTTGTGTGTGCGTGAGTGTCCAATTACATATCTACAATCCTAACCGTTAGATCTCCTGCAGTCAGATCTCTGAGCCGCAGGAGATCTAATTCACATTTTTCTCACAAATGCAAGAAGGTCATCTGGAGGTTGATTTAGTGTCATTTATCAGTGTCTTATCTGCCTGCAGGCATGGAGGTTTAGTCCATGAAGGAAGGAAATTTTTTAATTCCATGACCTCTGAACTTCTGCTTGAACCGGGCTTCGAACACTGCTTGCACGGTGGATCTGCTGGGCCGTGCAGATCAGTTAGATGAAGCTTGGGACTTAATCCGGAGAATGCCTATGGGGCCGGATTCTGGTGTATGGGGGGGTGGGGGGATGGGGGGGCTTACAGAACGCATTCTAATGTGAAATTTGGGGAAATTGAATTGCATCAACTTGTTGACTGAAGCCTCAAAAACCATCTCACTGTGTGCTTTCAAATATTTATGAACAAGCTGGGAGGTGGGCAGATGTAGGAAAGATTGAGATTGATTATGAATAGAAGGGGATTCAAGAAAACCCCTACAGTCCCACCCACAATTTGAAAGACAATAACTCCACCCTCCCAGCTTACAACTTTCATCGTACTGTGCTCTCCAAAGAGTAATTCTTCTCAAAATCTCAAAAGGTGCTATGTTGGAATCCCATTCTAAAGATTCCTGTGCGGAGGATCCAGTTATGCATAGATTTGTGGAATAATTTACACGTGAAGATTGGAAAAGAAGGGTAATGTTCCACATACAACTTATGTTCTACAAAATGCTAGTCGTTTCCATCACTTTTGAGAACAGTAACTGCTCATAAGGGGATTACTGTTGAGCTGAACATGATGCACAAAGTTTCTCTTGTTTGCGTCTGACAATGATAATTTAGTTCTGAATTTAGTGGTGGAGATGCAAGTTTTGAATGCGTTTGTTGGCTGATGTAGGGATTAATTTATTTCTCTTAATCACATCTTAAGTTCAGAAATTACCATTAGTAAATTGATCGAACGGGAGCCTTGACGCAATGGTAGAGTTGTCGTCGTGTGACCTTGAGGTCACGGGTTCAAGGCATGAAAACAGCCTCTTGCAAAATGCAAGGTAAGACTGCGTACTATTGACCTTGTAGTCCGCCCCTTCCCTGGACCCTGCATTCCCTGCACGGGGGCTGCCCTTTTTACCATTAGTATATTTTATTGTTGGAGATGCAAGTTTTGAATGCGTTTGTTGGCTGATGTAGGGATTAATGGTGACCTCAATGAAAAACACAAACCTCTTGCTAGAGAGAAACAGTATTGATATAGCTCCATATTTGTCCAGTCTAGAGTCTACTGACTGCTAGCGGGAAGGAGATATCCTGCTTGCATTAACTAGAAATCAAGGGTTGTTTCCAACGTATAGAACTTCTGAAAAAGATATAAATGGCGTTACAGAGAATGCCTGAATGCATTGTCCTACCAGGAGTGCAGCCTTCTGGACGAAGATTGGCATGTATTACCTAAAGCGAAACGGCATATATTACTTCAAATTGAAGCTTGTTTGAAGCTACAGGAATTTTTACTTCTACTTTCTCCGAGACTTTTCTGATGGGGAAATCAAGTGGAAGCAACTTGGTTTCTTCCGTTCCTTTAAGTGAGATCCAACTGAGGATCCATGTCAGGGTAACTTTAGGCATTTGTACAGAGGGCAGCTCAGTGCACGAATCTCCCACGAATGCGGAGTCTGGGAAGGGACAGACTACAAAGGGTCTGTAGTAGGCAGTCTTACTTTGTATATATATATTTTTTTTTCAAGAGGCTGTTTTCACGCCTCCAACCTGTGACCTCCAGGTCACACTATAATAATTCAACTGTTGCGCAAATCTACTTCAGGCATTTGCATGCACACTATAATTTTTTCAGGAAAAGGCATTTATAGGATCAAGAGTTTCGGTGATCATGCTAATGCATCTGATGTATGATTCTTTACAGCTACTACATTGATCAAAGCATGAGTTCTAGGAAAGATATTAGACTCTATATGTAATTGGTCCTTTAATGTAGAATCAGTGTTTTGGAGAAGTAAGAACTTTCTACTATCTATCCATTCTCGAGTCCAAGTAGATCACTTCGTAGCAGCAAGTACCAACTGCTCCAAGAGACCAATTTTCTATTTCATGTCTGTTTCCAATCAAAGCCCTTACAGTTCAAGAAGTGAGAACTTAATTCAGCAAGTCCAGCTTTCTTGGTGTTCCAGTGGGATGCAAGTATGTTCTCACTGATTAGTGTGTAAATAGCAAAATAGAAGTGTTTGTATGGTTTCAGGGTGAGTTAAATCCAAGGTATAAATAACACTTCTAGAAATACATTTGGTTTCCACTGGTTCAAGGTATGCAAATAGTCACTTACAAAATGGAAGGCAAAGTTGTGTACTATTGACTCTTGTAGTCCGCCCCTTCCCTAAATCCTGCATAAGCAAGAACTTTGCCCACCGGAACTGACCTTTTAGAAATACATTTGGTCGAGTCAAATTGTTCATCTTCTTGGCAACATCTTAGCTAAATAGATAACCATTAGGTAAGCTATGAGCTTTTTTTGTTTCTCTTTTTTTTATTTTACATCATCTAATAGTAAGGTAAAAGTTGTTCTCATGTGAACTTGAGGTCACGGGTTCAAGGCATAGAATCAACCTCTTACAAAAATGTAAGGTAAGGCTGCCTACTTTAGGCCATTGTGGCCCACCCCTTCCTGAACCCCGCATAGGCAGGAGCTTCATGCACCGGGGCTGCCCTTAATAGCAACCATCTCTCTCTCTCTCTTGCTTGCCTGTGCACTCTTGGCGTAATATAATGAAAGAATTAAAAGGAAGAGGTTTGGCACATTTTGTCCTATGTTTTTTTTTTTTCTATTAATTTAATTTAGAACTAAAGTCAATAGAAGGCTGATGTGGAAGATCTTTATTTCACGTGTACTATAATCCATAATCCAGCATGTAGGGCAGCCCCGATGCACGAAGCTCCCGCCTATGTGGGGTTTAGGGAAGGGGCGAACCACAAGGGCCGATAGTAGGCATCTTTACCTTGCATTTTACAAGAAGTTGATTTCACGCCTTGAACCCGTGAACTCAAGGTCACATAACGACAACTTTTCCCATTGCGCCAAGGTTCCCTTCCCCATAATCTAGCATGTATGAAGAAGTATTTCTACCAAGCCAACCAAAATTAAATAAGAGAACAAATGATCAACATCAAGTTAAACCCTGGACAAGGTTTGGATGGTGACCACAAATGCAACCTATTTTTCAGCCATTAACAACGTAATGACAGTTACAAATTACCTTTTGTCACTGCTCATGAAAGCACCAAAAGAAGCCTTCTTAATGGACAAAGGAGCTATTAACACCTTTCTTCGCCCTTAAAGAAATCCTAGACCTTATCTCCATCCCTAAATTGATCAACTTATCGTGCACTTCAGAAACTAAAATGACAGCATTAACAACACTAATAATTGCAAGTAAATAAATAAATAATTAGCCTCGGTAAGAGTAGACACACGGTTAATTGTTTCAGGGGAAGCATATTCGCTTCCTAGAGTATTGTTCATCAAGATATAAGCTGTTCATCATGTTTGGCGTACAATAATCAGGTAACAAACAAGTTCATCAAGATATAAGCAGTTCATCACGTTTGACGTACAATAATTAGGTAACAAACAAGAAATCAATGCTACCTAGATGACTCTAGCACTTGATTTGGGTCTTTAAAAAATTGATGAAAATCGATTGTCGTGATTTTCAACTCAATAAAATATAGGCTAAGAGCATCTTAGGGGTATTTATCTCAGCTATTCTAAACTTGACGAATAGTTTATACCTATAGAAACTATGACGATGGATGAAAAAAAGGGAGAATCTCTTTGCACTGCACCTAAAGGAGGCAAAATACGACACGATACAATAACGATTCAAACTCGACATGGATTTGGTAGGTTAAGGTCGAGCCTTATCATGTTTGCGTCATTTTTGGGTTGACCCAAAAATGAAATTCTAAAAATTGTGTTGAATTCGGGTCACCCCATGTTGACCTGTTTGACTCACAACCTATCAACCTACCGTGTTGACTCATTTGAGTTGTGACTTGTTAACCCATCACGTTGACCCATCTGACTCGCGACTTGTTAACCTGTCGTATTGTGTCAACTCTTTTAATAGCAGATCGTGTTCGAGTTAAGGGTTCTTGACACAATTATTAATCGTGTCGTGTTTATATCGACTCATATACTCTAATGGGTCAATCTCGACATCACCCGAACATGACTCACCAAACGATTTGCCACCCCTAACGGCACCCTTAAGCACTTACTCTCACAAGGACTATAATAATAATAATTAATAACTCACTTTGCACTTTAAAATAAATAATTGTAGTTGTTGATATTTACTGCAATGAGGCTAAATATTTAGCATGGACACTTACATTCCAAATCCAGGTATTAGTATTACGGCCCTTAGCTATTGTTCTCAACAATGGATGGGTCTATTAGCTCATTCCTTGGTGCGATTCCTATTCATGAACTTCAATTTATTGGTAATTTACATTCATGCTACTCGTGAACACATTGTGGCTGGCCCCATCCACAGCACTAAATCGGATGAGACGATCTTGAGCATTGATAAAGGGCAGAAAATGTAAGGTTTCTTCTTTCTTCTTTTTTCTTTTAAGCATCTTCAAGCCTTTATAGTGTATTCTCACAAATCTCTAACCTAATTGTTCTCGTTAGGGGCTGAACAGACGGACTGTAATGTTGGCTAAATTGCTAATGGCGAATATTATGATCTAGAAATGTAGAGTTGTCTGCGACCAACTGTGCTAGACATTTGTTGGTATACTTTTAACTATTTTATTTGAAGGCTTTTATATGTGTAATAAAGTAGCTGCCATAAGGACTACTCGTATTTGTTTGGAGAAATAGAATTTTGAAATCCGTAAGAAGGTGCTCGTAGGTCAGGGTTTCAAGCTTGTGGATGGGTATCTAGCTTAAGGGTAACAAAATATGATACGACACAATAACATGACTTGAACTCGACACAGATTTAGCGGGGTAGAGATTAGTCTTCTTGTTTTCATGTCATAACATGCAAAAAATCGTTTCGTGTTTGGGTCAATCAATGATGACCTGTCGTGTTGACCTATTTAATACATGACCTATTAATTAGTCGTATTGACTCATCTAACCCATAAAAATTTGTTAACCAATTGGGTTGAAAATATAGGACGGTTCATCAGAAACAGTCCTATATTACTATAGCAATATAGGACGGTTCTTTAAAAACCATCTTATATTAGTTATTTTATATTTATTGTCGTCTTACACTAGTCGTGTCGTGTTGACTGTTTAATAATCGTGTCATGTTTAGTCACGAATTCTTGATACGATTATTAAGTAGGCCGTGTTCATGTAAACCCATATACTATAATGGGTTAATCTCCGATATGACACCAACCACGACCTACCAATCAAATTACCAGGCCTGATATAGCTTCCCAAAAAAAAAAAAAAAACAAACAAACAACCCGTCCTAAAATGCGACATTTTTGTTGCATTTTAGGAAATACAAATAAATACAAACGCAAGTAGGTTTAACTAACTTAGCAAGTGCTGAGTAGGCTTAAGAAGTAGGTAGTTTTTATCGTTTTCCATAATAACTACCACAAGCATTGAACAATGATGGTGATTAGGGCCTGACTTGGTTGTGCTGCCACTAAACAACGTAGCAGGCGTTGTTCTTATGTTAACTAGAAGCCTTGTGTTGTAAAAAGCAGGCAAAAGCTGGTGGTTAGGTGCTCTATGGGAAATTCTTTAGACATATATTTAGTCAAGTCAAAATTTCTTCTTCATTTTTTGTGCGGCTTTGGTTTTTTTGTACGTTGGGATAGGGGAGAGAGTATTCCTCAACTTGCATTGTGAGCTCCGCTCTTGTGATCTTGATTAGTATGGCAAGGAAAAAAATTGGAAAAATAATTTACAAGGATATGAATTTCATCACCGTTATCACCATCAAGACCTTATTCTGAGTAGGGTTGGTCATATGAATCTTGTTCATCCATTTCTCTCTGTTAAGTATCATTGCTTCATTTAATTTCAAAGTTTTTATATCTTTTTTCATAACTTTTATCCACGTTTTTTGGAGCTGTATTTTTGCTCTTTTAAGACTTTTGACTTGGATCGCTTTACCCTTTTTAATCGGTGCTGTTTTAAGTCTTCGTTAAATATGTCAAAATCATCTAAGTCTAATCTATCATCTTGTTACCTATTACTGTTACTCTTAAGTTTACTATAATGTTTTCATTTCTAATTTTCTCATTTCTTATCTTGCCACTCATTTACATTTTGGCATTGCTCATCTTGTATACATGTTGTTCGTTACAAGGATATGCATTTTTTACAAGATCTACAAATGATATTTGATAATTTAATAAAATATTTATTAAATTTGAGTTTAATTCATAAATTAATATTTAATCTGAATCATTTGAAAAGAAAAAACTGAGGATAAAAAAGGTCAGGACATTTTAAAAGAATTTCAATTATTGAGTAATTTGTTAGTACGATCCCTGTCCGAAGGCCAAGCGGATGCTGATGGTGTCTCGAGAGGGGCTGCGAATATCAAACGACGTTGAATACGTGTTCAAACCTCTCAAATTCCCACCAAACGAACTTTCTGGCGCGAGAAATCCTTGACTCTCATCCTTCGCTTTCGTCTACCTGTTCGTCGCAATTAATCGGACGCCTTTATTGTCTCTATCCAATCTCACTGTATAAACACGCCACTTGGAGAACAATTTCCTCCAATCCTGCTCACAGCTCTGGCAAGGTACCTCATTTCTCTTGGAACTTTTCATCTCCAGTTTTCCGCTTAGGGTTTTATCAGTGGCTGGGGTTTGCAGTGAATTAGTTACGTTTCATCCGCCCCATTTAGAATTGTTTCCTGCTGCTGATTGCTGAGCGTTTTCAGATTGTTGTTTTCACTGAAATTTGACTTGAAATGGCTAGTTTGATTGTTTTCTTTTTCCTACTTAGCTTTTGTTGTTTGGCTGGTGAGCATGGTAGGGAGGAAAATTAAAAGACTGCAATTGAAGTTAGATGAACGTTAGTTTCTGTTCTAGGAGATATGACTTGCCTATATATACATTCATGGATTCATGATGTTATAGAAAATCCTGATGGGAAAGGTTCAGTTTTCTGCTGTGAAGGTACTGGAACTCCAAGCAATGAATAGTGATCATCGCCTTGGAAAGTAAAGTCAAGGAAACCTAGTTATTCTCGGACTATGGAAGTTGGTGGGTGCTCTTGTGGATGTGAAATTGTACCTTTAGTGGGGCCCACCGGGCGTGGTCCAAGGATTGTCCTCGATCCTTAACCATCTGATCAATGGGCTGCAAATGAGAATTTTAACAGCAAGCTCCACTGATGGCAAGTTTTGGCCTTTGATAAGTCTGGGGAGGCCCAGCAGCTGATTGGTCTATCAGTGTAGAGGATGGACATTTCGGCTGATTACCAATTTCTGTTCGTCCAAGGACGGGCATCCTCCAACCTTTGATGTTTCTCTTGCTACTATGCATGATTTTGAAGTTCTTGGTACATCGAAAAGTAAAGTTAGATCAAGCATCTCTTTAGTGTAACTGTCCAGAAGCTTATTGAACTGAGCTCGAGTGGTTGAGTCTATTTGTATCCATTCAGCGTCTTGTCTTTAGAAACTGTTCAATTGGTTGCCGTGAGAGCAGTTTCTGCTTTTCAGTCAACTATTCTCCAGAGCAAGCATAGTTTTTAGTTAGTCTAGGAGTTGTTGGGTGGATGGTTCTGACGAAGCGTAGGTAGCCTAAAGAGATGCGAATATGTCACATTCAGGGTCTTCATTTACATTTGTTTTGTGCATATTTTGGTTTCTATCTAGAAGGGGAGCCTTGGGTAAAAAGATTTGGTTTTTAGCTGCTACTTATAGTATATAATTTCATGACTACAGGAAGCAAGTTGAATTCTGAAGCACTAGCCGTAATTGTCCTTTGCTCTAGTATTTAAACTTTCAGCAGGTTATACTCATTATTAACTGAAGATTATGATCATAATTTTCTTTTGAGTTGCAGTTGGAAGAAATGGGAAACAGTGAGCGTGGGCTATTATTTGTCTAGGCAACTGTCATGGAGTTACCTTCTTCCTTATTCCACCAGCTTTCAGAGGCCATGTGCAAGCATCCAGTTTGTACTTCTGCTACTTCTTCTACATGATTGCAGGGAACACTCTCCGGATTCTCCTTATTTAATTGGGCTCGGGAAAGCTATGATTTATAACAGGACCAGCAGCAGATGTCAATATGATGGGGATATGCTTACCTGTCTTGAGCAGATTTGCCTCTGGAGTTCACTTCAGGCTGCGAGCTCGCACATTTGTTGTAGCAGAGCCTCAAAGGGAAGCGCGTGGTATTTGTGAATATTGATGCATGTATGGCATCACAACTTGTCACAATTAAAGTGCTGGGAAAGGCTGAAAGCAAGGTTGTTATGATCAAAATAACTCCCCCTCCCATGCTGTATCATTTGAAACTTTAGTTCCTGTTTTTGAAAGCTTCAAAAATCACTTCTAGGCACTAGCTTTTTTTTCTGTGTAGCTTCAGGTTTTTCATGTCTCGGCATTCAAATGGTGTAGTTTGTGGCTATTGATTTTAATTGAGAAGTTCATATTTTTTTCTATTCATGCAATCTGCTTCTTGGGTTTTCCATCTTTGGATGGTCTTAGAGAGCTTCTCCGTTGGAGCACATTAAAATACCTATGTCTAGATTATTTTGATCTATTTTATCTAGGTCTCCCTTTCTAAATTAATGCTGATGTTGTACTTCTATATATTTAGAGGAAAAGTTCATCTCTTGGAATCACTGCCACCATCAGCGGCAATTTATCCTAACTCAAACAATAGATCAACTCTTATTAGCTAATGAAGCTTAAATGATGTTTTCCATTCAACTTGGTGAACCATGCACCCAATTGAATCTTGTTATAGTTTTGGTTTTACTAGAAACCTTCAACATTCAATCTTTTGAAATATCAGTTGCATCTTTCTTAGGTTTTAAGAAATTCCATCCTATTATTATTATTATTGATGGTAGGTGTAAAGTTGAGATCTGCATGTATACTCTCAAGCTGTGCGACTCTTACCACATCTATATGATGCTTGCTATCTATCAAGACAAGGAGGACACTGTATTACATTCAGTTGCTGGTCATTCGCCTGCAAGACTATCAAGTACTTGGAGATACTGTAGCTCCAGTGCAACACCTGCTATTGCAGTGTTTTTACCAGAATATAGTGGTGTTATTTGGAACTTCTAGAATATAGTGGTGTTATTTGGAACTTCTAGAAAACAAAATATCTGAGTTCTACGGAAACACTTATCTTTGTTTTATATTGAATGTGGGTAATTTAAATCAATTTTTATAATTAACTGAAGCATCTGAAGTTTTCTTGTATTTTGAGTTTCTGGTGCTCTAATTCAAGCTTTTTAAAATGGTTTACTATTATTATTCCCATTGCTCCAGCATTTTGAGCCATCTTACATTAGGCCTTCTTTTCTGGCAGGTATGAAGATCTGTATAATGAACAAAATGTGGCAATTAGTGGTATTCACACTCATGCTGGGCCTGGAGGCTATCTTCAATATATTGTGTACATTGTAACATCTCTTGGTTTAAATGCGTCAATCATTTGATGTAATTGTTGATGGCATTGAGAAAAGCATAGTACAGGCTCATGAGAATCTCCATCCTGGATCGATTTTTGTGAACAAAGGTGCAAATAACACTGTTATTTATGTTGCTTTCTTTATACTGCTTTTAGTATGTCATCATCTGTTCAACATCGACCTTCTCCATGGTAGATGCACCCAAAAGTGGCATATTTTCAGTGAGACAGCAGTAGCAAGGAATTTTAAGATGGTCTACACGGTGCATCTAACTGCCAAAGCATGCATGTATCTTGAATACTGTTGATATAGCATCTATCTTACATCCTGTTTGGTTGACTGGAAATGGACAGGAATTGATTTCCACAGAAAAAGGAATTCTCTGTGAAGTATTTTACAACTTGAAATTGAATTATGCTGAAGACCCAAAAATCTTTCAAGGTGTTAAATCTTTGGGTCTTTGGCATAATTCAATTTCAAGCCATAAAACACTTTCCATGGAGTTTCTTTTCCCATGGAAATAATTTCTGTCCATTTCCTGTCATCCAAATGGGCACTTAGTTCAAACCATTTGACTAAGATGTGTATTGTCATTTGCCTCTTATTGTGAAAGAATGAAACATAAATTAGAAGATGATGATGACAGAAAAAGAAGATTTCTTTATTTCATGTTCTTTTAAGGATGCCAATTTTCTTGATGCAGAAATTAATTTGAAATGCTGGCCTAACTGGTTCTATCTTGCACATGACTACTTAAACCCAACGCTGAAAGCTGAAACTCTATCTGTATAAGTATCCTGCAATTCCTTTGCTACTGTACTACTATTGAGGTTGAACTTTTCCCTTTCAAACTATATAAAAAAAAAATTTACCCTGATTCTCCATCCCATATCTAGAGAAGTTGAAGATGATTTTGTTAGTTCTTTCTTACAAATGAATATACATTTGTATATTAGTTTGTGAGGAAGAAATGAAAATCATCTCGGCTTCTTAAAATATGGCAACCCTTGCGTTAGGTGCCGGTCGGCAATGGTGAAGCTGAAGATGATTTTGTTATTTTTTACGCTTGCAAATGAATATGCATTTGTATATTAGTTTGTAAGGAAGAAATGAAAATCATTTTCAGCTTTTTAAAACTATGATAACCACAATATGACATGAATCTAAAGCGACATTACCTCGAGCGAAGGCGTTCCCATATGCGACGCGTTGCATCGGATCCCGGGTGCGGTGAAAAATAGGTAAGGGTTGTGAGGGAGTTCTCTCAGAAGCGTCACGCTACATTGGATCCTAGATGTAGTGAAAAATGGGTAAGGGCTGCTAGAGCGTTCCCTCGGAAGCGACGCGTTGCATCAAAACCCGGTGTATTGAAAAAGTGGACATAAGTTCTTGCCATGGAGGTCGAGAAAGGCAATAGTAAATAGGATATCTCTCGGAGCATAAGATTCGTATTTGCCACATGGAATACTAGGGACATTGACTGAGGTAAAGAGTTTGGAGTTAGTAGGCAGTGATGAAACGCATTAGGAGAGTCAACTTATCGAAACTTGTATCCAAGTAAACCCAGTGGAAAGGGGCTTTAAAAGCTAGAGAAATAGATGGGTATAAATTAAGGTATGTAGGAAAAGGATAATAATAGAAATGGCTTAGGAATAATAGTGAATAAGGAATTAAAAGGATAAAGTTGTGGACGATTAAAAGAATCGGTGATAGAATTATAATAATAAAACTTTTTCTAGGAGAGCAGAGTTATAAATGTTGTATAAGTGCATACGGCATCACAAGTAAGGGTTACGAGAGATAATCGAGGAGGCAGGTTTTGGGGAGATATGGAGAGGGAGTCACGCTTGGGAAATTCCCAACAAGCAGGAGGATATTTATAGGAGGCGGACTTAAATGGTCATGTAGGAAAAGAAAAGGAAGGATATGATACTAGAGATATGCGGAGGGTAGTGATATAGGTGAGAACGAAATGAGATGGGGGAGAATATTCTTGATTTTTTTGCTTTGTCATATAATCTGAAATTCATTGCAAATACACTCTTTGAGAGAAGAGGGATAAATACTTAATAACCTTTAAAAGTGGGCTTCATAAAAGCTGAAATAAACTTCTTTCTACTTAGAAATATTGAACGATTTATGTGTAAGGATTGTAAGGTGATATTCGAGTAGCAGGAATTTAACCTCACATGACATAGGTTAATGGTTGTATGGATATCCATATCAAAAGATGGAAGAAAGGAAATGAACTTAATAGGTATCCAAAAATTAAGTGGTGGAACTTAAAAAGGAGAGAAAATAACCTCATTCACCAAATAAGTTGATGAGTAGAAGGAAATTGGAACTATGAAAGCAGTAAATATAGCATGTGGATTAATATTGTTGAGTCTGATTAAGAAAATGGCAAAAGATGTCTTAGGAGTATCTAAAGGTAAAAGGCAATTAATAAAGGAAACATGGTGGTGGAGTGAAGCTTGTGTAAAAAGTTATTGAAGAGAAAAACGGATATATTTTAAAGAAAAGCATGTGCGGAAAATTTAGAAATAATGAAAACTATGAACAATATAAAGGTGGAATGCTTAAAGGTTGCTTTAAGAGAAGTGAAGTAAGTGAGGTAAACTTAAAGTATATGATGAGCTCTGTAATAGACTAGGTACAAGATAAGGTGAGAAATATGTGTTTAAACTTTGCAAAAGTAAGAGGAAACCGAAGGAGTAAGGACTTAGATCATGTTAGGTGCATTAAAAGTGATGATCAAGTGGTATTAGTCAAAGATGATGAGATCAAAACAGAAGGTTGAGAAACATTACTTTCCAAAAATTATTAAATAATGATAGCTGCGAGGAATATAGGGATTAAGAAAATCTTTATAAATTTAAATAACATTAGATATTACTAGATATGAATGTAAGGATTAGAATACTTTGAAGTGAAAAGAAGGCCTTGAAAAAGATGAAATAAGGGGAAGAGTATGGGGCGATGGTATATAATAGAGAGTTTGGAAGCATATGGGAGATATTGAGGTAGTTTGGTTGGTAAGTTATTTAACAAGATTATAAAATCAAAGAAAATGCGATGAGTGGAGGAAAAGCTCTATTGTACCAATTTTATAAGAATAAAGGAGAGACATACACCTTAGGCTTTGTACCACCAATTTTATCGAGGATCAAACTTATGAGCCCACAATATTAAACCTTTTTAAAGAAAGTGATTGAGAAGAGGCTACACGATATGAAAGCAAGTGTATTTGGAGAATCAATTTGGTTTCAATGCACAGGGAGGTCTACACCATGAAAGCTTATTTTCTTCTTAAGACAATTAGTAGAGAAATATAGGAGAGGGAAGGAGAAAAGACCTCTACATGGTCTTTACTCGACTTAGAGAAAGCTTATGATAGAGTCCAGAGAGTTAATATGGAGGGTGTTGGCCAGATAAAGGGGTTTCGCATGGGTATATAGGCATAAATTAAAGATATGTATGAGGGAGCGGTAACAAATGTAAAGACCCTTGAGTGGCAAGGTAGAGGTGATTTTCCTGTCCTTTGCATAGGATTACACCAAGGATCGGCATTGAGCCCATACCTTTTCACATTGGTTATGGATGAGTTAGCAAAGGAAACATCTCCACGAGGAGATTCACGCTTGGTGCATCCTATTTGCGAGAGATGATATAGTCTTAGCTTGATGAGATAAGCGAGGGTGTAAACATAAAGGCTAGAGTTATGGAAAGCATTAGAAACTAAAGAATTTAAAATTAGCTGAAGCCTAGAGACGAGAATATTTGGAATGCAATTTTATGCAAGGAGAGGAGTAGAAGTGGAACACCAGAGTCAAGATTGATAACCCGAAGTCCTCAAGTAAAAGACCACTTTTTTGCTACTTAGGATCAATGATTCATGAGAGTGGAGAGATTGAGATGTAGGTTACCTTGAGAATCTAAGCTTTGGTTAGAAACGAGATGGATGAGTGGTAAAGACAAGGAAGGAGAATTAAATTAGAAATGAAAATATTAGAGGAAATTTAGGGGATAGCATAAATCACGTAACAAGATGTGAAGAAGGAAGATCGAGAAAACAGGCTTAGATGGTTTGGAAAAAAACATGCACTTATGAAAGGAGACCAGGGGACAATGGCCTGCTCTCTGTTGTAGTTAGGAGTGAGGCAATTCAAGTAGAAGGTTCTAAAAGAGGCAAGGAGAAGGCCCACGAAAGAACGTGGATAGAAGTGAGTGAGGAAAAGATTTAAAAAACTTTTTGGGACTAAATGAAGCCATGGTACTTAATAGAAAGGAATGGAGGGAATAAGATTCATGTAGTCGAGGCCCTAATTGGGGATAAGGTCTTGATGATGATGATGAACCACGAAATTGCATGCAGGGTTGGGTATGTCCATTGTAAAGAGATCCTTTATAAACCATCTTTTATGATATTCATGACTTACGTGTTATGGGCATGTCTGTTGGTTTATGAGCAGACAAGGTCAACATTTTGCCCAATAGCCATGGCGTAGTTGGCTTTGTAATGTTTTTAGTTGTGCCTCTGGGTGCTTGCAGGTCCATGATGAGTATAATTTCCTCTTGTGGTTAGATGTAGACCTTCTTCTAGCAGCTAATCTTATGGTGCATAAAAAATTGGCACCTCCACCCTTCAGAACTAAAAACCCTGAATGTTTAGTTTTTGGGTTGTTGGCGGTGGGGTTGAGGTCCCTTTATCCGAGGGCTTCTTGGTTTTTACTTGAAGCCACATGGTGATTCTGTGATTTGCTGTATCTACATCCGATTAAGTGAAGTTGGGTATCATTGCTGGCATTTTTTCTGTTGATAAGCTTATTCTTGATGATGGCTAGATGGATATAGAAGTTAGATGTAGTAATAGTTTTGACTAGTTCCTTACTTCTTGTCTTGGTATGTTAGACTTAAAATGGCCTGTGGACGGCTGCATGGATATTTTTCAAAATTACTACATGAAAACATGCTTTATGACTATTTTCCAACAAATTTAGATGATAAAAAAAGTATGTCTGCACAAGTGTCCTCACCCTCCATACTCATGAAAAGAAAAAAAGAGAAAACCACCAAGAGAATAAGGCAAGGCTCTAAAAGCACAAATAGCAGTTTGCCATGTGAAAATTGTATAAATTTATCTGTGTATGGAAGTGTGATATTAGGGTTCTGTATAATCTGTATAATTATTTGCGGCATCTTGTACTGTACTATTGTTTATAGCAAAAGCCTTCGGATTATCTTCACCCATCTATTAGTCAAATAACATTATAATCACATAACTCTTATTTCCTCTTCTGTTTGTTTCTGTTTTTTGTATCTCTGCCAAATCCTAGATCTAGGCTTTCACATCAAAAATTTGGTGAGATTACTCGAGGATGATCTGATGTTTGACTCCAGTGACAAGTTCCTTATTGATGAATAATGGAAGGAATTGGATTAAGTTGACAGTGTTACTTATCCTGTTACCTATCAATTGACTTGACTAGTGTCTGATTCCTCCTCTGTTTTCTTCTAAGGCTTAGTATTATTGTTTTAAAATCCATAGAGACTATCTTTATCCCACTTTGAGGACTACTACCCAGTGCAGCACCTGTCGTATCAGTATCATGGTTCCAGCTTATCAGAATTTTGCTTCTGTTTGGTGTCCTTTGATTTAACACATACATCCCCTTTAATCCTCTGAAGGAGTAATTTTTTTTTCATTTTCTTCATGTTACTAATCTTATAATCCATCTGGTCTAACTTTAACATACAATTTACAGGTGAAATCTTAGATGCTAGTGTCAGTCGTAGTCCTAGTGCTTATCTCGACATAATCCTCAGAAGAAACGAGAAGCAAATATAAGTCTACTGCAGCGTTGATAAAGAAATGACTCTCCTGAAGTTTGTAGACGATGAGTGGGGTCCAATTGAGTAGTTTCCAACTGGTTTGCCACCCATGGAACTTCCATTGGAGTCGTCACCGAAAAATTCATTGATTAAGTGGTGACAACAAAGGGGCTTGCTGCACGTTTCATGGAGGACTGGGCTGAACAGAATGGGCTTCAGGAAGAGATTCTTCAAGCTTGCATCCCGATGCATTTGGCCTTGGCATTAGTAAAATAAGTAGGCTTCCTTCAGAGTTCTGGCACTTAATTCCCAGACAACATGTAAACCGTAAGTTGCAATGATTGTTTTCTGTTCCTCTGTTCTTCTATTTCTTCCCACATGTATTAGCTTATGCGAAGCTTATTGGTTGCACAACCTTATTTTTTAGGAGCTTCTAAGTTTATAATCAACTATTTCCAACTTGCTGCAGATGACAAGTTGATGGGGCTTGCAGCTTCCTTTCCAGACTTCTGGAGGAAGGCCCAGCGACAAGGTCTTCGAGTGTCATACGGCGTGTCCGTCGTGCTCCAAATAAGGGTGAGAGAGCCGGAAAGCTTTGTATCAGCATTGTTTTTTGTCAATCCAAACTACAATGGAGATGTTAGCCCAAATGTGTTGGGAGCTTTCTGCATAGACTCTGGGCTACCATGTGACTTCAATCATAGTACATGTAACGGAGAAGAGCAAGGTTGTGCTATGGCCGTGGCCCAGGGTAACTGCCAATCTGTTCTAGTAGTGTTCTATCAAGTGCCTCAAAATAGCCACAAGATATTCCAAAATGTGTCTTTTCATTAATTTACCAGTTCAAGATGAGTTTTGAAAGTACACGCATAATTGGCGATAGACAATTCAGGAAAGCTCCGTGTCTCTTTTCAATACAGCATCTGAAAAGTTAAAGGAAAGGTTGATTATCGCCACACATATCTAGATTTCTCAAGATCTTGAGGGTAATGCTTCCCTTCAAAAGAGGTGGTAGTGAGGTGGTCAAAACACATGTCCAGCACTGCCATGGGATTTGCTTTTGCTGCGGGAACCACTGATGGTCCTGGAGTTTTTGATTTCCGGCAAGGGAGATGACAAGGTAATTGGTGTGTGCATGGAAGGATGGTGAAATATATGTACCACTCTGTAACTCTCCGTTTCCAAATTCTATTTCAGGGTAATCCCTTCTGGAAATTGGTGCGCAATGTGCTAAAAACACCGAGTAAAGAGCAAGTCAGTTGTCAACATCCAAAGCCAATTTTACCCTTACCACTGGTGAAATGGAAACAACCATACTCCTGGGCAGTGAGTTCCGCTTGCCATTTTTTCTACTTATACAGTAAATAGGAGTGATTTTCTGTTATCATTGGATTCTGGCTAATCTAAATTGGACTGTTTTGTTTGGTGATATTTGCATTTAGCATGTACAAATGAACCAGGTTCAGCATGGGGAAATGTCCTCCCGTGTCTTTTAAATTGTCAAAGATACAGGAGTGATGTTGTATTTATCACATAATTGAATTGGGTTCTTCATAACCAGCAATTTCCATTATCATTGGATTCTGCCTAATGAAGGGGAGCCTTGGCATAACGGTAAAGTTGTCATCGTGTGACC